>OX381622.1:10830491-20830491 GCA_947459985.1 Diloba caeruleocephala | reverse complement strand
GCGTATTTTTGTTTTCGTCCCCCCGTCCGCCATTTTGTTTTATAAACAAAATGGCCGACGACGCCACGCTGTGGAAAAATATTAGGGAGATCCTCCTAAAGGACCCCTACTTTGTTGCCAAGTATGGCAACCTTCTCTCCCCACTAGAGCCAGGCACAAAAGTGCAGCCCCCCTATCCCGAACCCAAAAAAAGGGGCACAACCCCCGAACTAGATGCCGGCATATCATCCGCCCCTCAGGCAAAAGCCCCCCTCCCCACCGCCAGCACGAACGCCTCCACGTCCCCCGAAGCCGACATGCCCATACTCTCGGACGTGTCGGACATGTCAGAGACCGAGGACTCTCCCCCTCCCCCCCAAATCCCCTCCTCCGATTCGGCCTCTGACGAGTTCCAACTCGTCAGCGGTAGCCGTAAAAAGCGGGCCCGCAAGGCCAAGTCCTCTGCTCAAGCAGCGCCCGCTAAAGCCCCGAAAACGGACGAGGCTTCTTCCTCCGCTCCGCCCTCTGCCCCTGTCCTCACAACGGCCTCTTCTCAGGCCAGTCTTCCCCCTACCCCTACCCCCGCTAACTCCCAATCCCAGCCCGCCAAGGTCCCTAAAAAGGACAAAAAACCCCCTGCTATATACATTCAGGCCAAGGACAAGTGGAATGACGTGTCCAAAATGTGTATAGAGCTAGGTATTAACTACCTAAGTGCCCGCACCACAGCCGTCGGGGTCAAAGTGGCAGTTCCCACTGCCCAAGACTTCAGGTCTTTGACCCGTGCCCTCCAAGACAGGAACGTGTACTTTCACACGTACTCTCTCGCTGAGGAACGCCCACTCCGGGTAGTCCTTAAAGGCATCCCCAAGGAGATCGACACCGACTCCATCAAAGACGACCTTCTGTCGCAAAGTATCCCCGTCCTCGAAGTTCATCGCATGCACGCTGGTCGCAGCGGTGAAGCTTACGATATGGTCCTCGCCATATGCGAAAAGACCGCCGATAATGATCGGAAGATTTTTAATATCAAGACTGTATGCCACCTCTCAGGCATCAAAATCGAACCTCCCCATCGTTATGGTCCTCCCGGGCAGTGTCACCGCTGCCAACTCTATGGTCACGCGCAGCGACACTGCTACGCCAAACCTAGGTGCGTTAAGTGCCTAGGTGACCACAGCACCTCCGACTGCGATCGCCCCAAAGATCGCACGCTTTGCACAGAGCCTCCGAGTTGTGTGCTTTGCGGTGAGTCGGGTCATCCCGCGAATTATCGCGGATGCCCCAAAGCACCGCGCGCTAACAACAAGGCAGCAAAGCGCAAAGCGGCTACCCAAGCCTTCGCGGCCGCCCATTACGCCTCTCAGGCCCCTCCCACGTCCCAACGACTCAGCCCTCAAAGGCCATCGCCGTGGAACGCGCTGAATCACCAGCAAGCGTTCCCCGCCCTGAGGCCTAGTTTACTGACCCAACAGGCGACCCAAGCGTCAGCGATTCCCTCGCTGATGACCGCCCCCCATACGGCACCGTACCTTCCCGTGCCGTACAACCAACCCGCACCACAAGTGCACTCTCAGAGGGCCGCCCCTCCCTCACCCCTTCTCAAAACTGACGACCTCTCAGTTTGCCTCGGTCTTCTCAACTCTGTCGACCCGAACAGAGTCGCCCAAATGGCCGCAGCCATTAGGGCAAACCAGGGCCAATACGGCCTCATGCTAGTTCTCAGCGATTTCGCTGATGTTTCATCCGCCCTCCTCTCCTACCGCGTTCATCCGTAATGGATTCACAAAGCAGGTGCAGAATAAAACCCCGATCCCTTAAAATAGGCATCTTCAATGCCAACAGCATTAATGGCCAAAAAGACGAAATCGCCTTATTCCTCCGCGACCACCTTATTGACATTATGTTGATACAAGAGTCCTTTTTGAAACCCTCTCACAGGAACCCTAGAATTGCAAACTATGATATAGTGCGCAACGATAGGACCCACTCCCGTGGAGGAGGCACTCTTATCTACTATAAGAGATCCCTTTATTGCATGCCCCTAGATACCCCGTCCCTTTCCAATCTAGAGGCATCTGTGTGCAGAATAGGCATGACAGGTCATCAACCGATCACTATAGTGTCGGCTTACCAATCCCCCAATGCCCAAGACGATCCAATCCAATCGGATCTCGAAGCACTCTTCGATCTAGGCGACTCCGTCATAGTGGCGGGAGATCTTAATGCCAAACATGAGTCTTGGAACTGTCTCACCCACAACCATAGAGGAAGTAAATTATACTCCCTCAGTAACCTCCTCAATTTTGACATCATCGCCCCGATGTATCCCACTCACTACCCCAGCAATGTTAATCATCGCCCGGATATACTCGACATAGCACTTCTAATGAATGTCAACCTCAAGTTGCATTCCATTGAAGTACTACAAGAGCTAGACTCCGATCACCGTCCTGTGATCCTTCACCTCACCTCCCGCTTTGGCCCCACGGACACAGGGCTACCCCCTCAGACCATTGTGACGACGGACTGGAGGAAAGTTAGGCAACGCCTCAACGACCCCTCGTCCGCTCAGTTAGATAGAATTCCCGAATGCATAACGTCAGTCGCAGACACGCTAGGCGCGATCGACTCCCTCACCGGGCATGTACAGTCCGTCGTGGACGAGTGTTCACGGCGAGTTCCTGCGATGGAAGACCATCGCATGAAACTCCCTGACGATGTACGTGCACTGATGACGGAGAAGAACGCAGCCCTTAGAGCGTACTCATCTTTTCCCAGCGAACCCAATCGCCTCTTTATGCGCCACCTGCAGCGTGCTGTCAAGGAACGTATCAAGGAGTGCCGAGAGGCTAACTGGGATAAGATGTTGGGTGACTTAGAGCCAACCCACCTTGCGTTCTGGCATCTGCAACGGAAACTCAAATCCGAAACATCCAATGCTGTCCCCCCCCTCAACCGTCCCAACCAAAGGCCGGCCTTTGATGACGACGAAAAATCCGAATGCCTAGCTGACAGTCTAGAAGCGCAATGTTCCCCAAGCACTCTACCTGTAGACCAAGCTCACCTCAAAAAGGTTGACGCTGAAGTCGAACGTAGAGCAGCTATTCCGCCTGCCGAGGACCCTGACGACCCCCTCCCTCCGGTCACGGCAGACGAGGTCAGAAATCTCGTGAAAAAGATTCACCCTCGCAAAGCCCCCGGCTCTGACGGTATCACCAACAAGGTGATTAAACTCTTCCCCGAACGTCTTATCGCCTTAATGACCGTCATCTTCAATGCGGCATTAAACAATAACCTATTTCCGCATACGTGGAAACAGGCCACCGTTATCGGTATTCCCAAACCCGGTAAGCCCAAGTGCGAGCCTTCCAGCTATCGCCCCATAAGCCTTCTCAATTCTCTTGCGAAGATTTATGAGCGGATTATCTATTCCCGATTAAAGGATTATGCCGATTCCAAGAAACTCATTCCCGACGAACAGTTTGGTTTTAGAACCAAACACTCGTGTGTACAACAAGTCCACCGACTAGTTGAACACATCACGTTCGGATTCTCACGCGGCCTGATGACGGGAGTCCTCTTTTTCGATGTTGCGAAAGCATTTGACAAAGTCTGGCACAATGGCTTATTATATAAGTTGTACCAACTCGGAGTGCCTGACCGTCTCGTTCTCATCATACGAGACTTCTTGTCAAATCGCAGTTTCCGATATCGAATCACGGGCGCTCTCTCTTCCCCCCACCCCATTAGAGCCGGAGTCCCACAAGGATCCGTGCTAGCCCCATTATTGTTCACACTGTACACCAGTGACCTCCCCAAAAGACCTGCTAATACGACCCAATTAGCACTGTTCGCAGATGACACGGCCATATTCTACTCTGGTAGCAGTCCCGATAGTATAACTAAGATCCTCCAAACCACAGCCAACGTCTACGGTAAATGGTTTAGGAAATGGCGGATCGAAGTTAACCCTATCAAAAGTAAAGCCGTCCTATTTTGCAAATTAGGCGACGACCACCCACGCTTCAGGGAGATCTCGATGCTGGGCCAATCGGTTCCTTGGGAACCGCACGCCAAGTATCTTGGAGTCACCCTAGACAAAAAACTGACCTTCATTCCCCACACAAAGATGGTGCGTGCCCGCGCTGCCTTTGTGCTCGGTCGCCTTCACTATATTCTGAACGCTCGTAGTAAATTATCCCTTAGAAATAAGGTGAGAATTTACACCACATGCATTCGACCCATCATGACCTATGCCAGCCCAGTGTTCGCACACGCCGAATCATACCCACTCCGTAGATTAGAAACCCTCCAAACCCGTTTCATGCGCAAGGCCACCGGAGCGCCTCTGTACATGCGAAACGACCAACTCCATTTCGACCTTAACTTGCCGACCATCAGGCAATTTATGAAACAAGCGTCCAAACGCTATCTCGATTCTGCCCTGTCCCACCCAAATCCCCTTGTGGTATCAGCCGCCGACTACGAACCCTCCCGTATCAGTAGAGTACGCCGCCCGAGGCACGTTCTGGTCGATCCAGACGATAAAATCACGTTAGATCACATGAAGAGACTCGCGTTGTCTCGTTCACTGAACACCCGACCGTTGTACCGCCCTCGCCGCCGAGGATGCCCGCCTCACCGACGTCGCGGAGGCCTATCGCCGCGTCACCTTCCCGTTCAAGTTAGCACTTCTCCCTCCCGTCTCTTGCTCGCGCCGGCCCGTGCCGAGCCTGTAGCTTTAAATGTCCCTTAATACAATTTAAATAATACCGATCCAGCTGTCCCCAAAACAATAGCTTGATATCCCCAGCAACGCCCTAAGCCGAGGTCCGTGTCCCGCAGGGGGCGCCCTTAGCGAAAGTTGCTTAGTTTTTAATAATTAATTTAAGCCTGGCTGGAGGCCTCTTTTGGCTTCGCCAGCAAATGACCGGTTAAGCAACCACATTTCCCAGAAATGTATGCGAGAAGCCCAACAAAAAAAAAAAAAAAAAAAAAAAAAAAAAATATTTCGGCACATTCCGTGTCTGACGCTCGCCGCAGACGGTCGTGCAGTGCTCGCGCTCCCCGATCAGTGTGCCGTGTAGTGTTTTTTCGCAATCCGTCCCGTCGGATTGCAGTCACTTCACATAAATCACGCGTTGCCTTTGTCAAGGCGACTACTGATTTTATTTCTTTCACCGACTATATTCATCGAGTTATTGTGCCCCTTCAGGGAAAAACCACTGTTTGGTGGTCCTCGGCGGATACCTTACGGTGCCAACGAAGCCGAGTGGGGTGTTGACCCGGCACACCCGCCTAGCCCCATCAGGGCAAAGCAGTTAGTCGGCAGCGGACTAGGACCACCGGCCTTGGGGGCTACCCTAGTCGACCCTAGTTCGAGTCTACGTTTTCAGGATATACAGTCTCTTGCGGGCGATACCTTATCGCCCCTTGCAAAAGAGCTGTCAGGGACCCGTTTGCCCATTAAGACTGGCCACGGATGGTACTAGCTTAGGGCTCACCACAGGTACACACACCTCCCTGCCTACACCCGGCAGGGAGGGGTTGTTACACACCCCCGGGCCCATCCAACCCGGGAGGTTAGGGATCGCGTAAATCGATTGTCCTCTACGCTTTAAGCGTATTTCTGTTTTTTCTTTTTGTCCCACGTCCGCCATTTTGTTTGCAAAACAAAATGGCCGACGACGCCACGCTACTTCAAAATATTAGGGAGATCCTTTTAAAAGACCCCTACATTGCTGCCAACTATGGCAGCCTTCTGTCCCCAGGCACAAAAGTGCAGCCCCCCTATCCCGAACCCAAGAAAAGGGGCACAACCCCCGAATTAGATGCCGGCATCTCATCCGCCCCTCAGGCAAAAATCCCCCTCCCCACCGCCAGCACGAACGCCTCCACGTCCCCCGACGCCGACATGCACATACTCTCGGACATGTCGGACATGTCAGAGAGCGAGGACTCTCCTGCTCGTCCCCAAAACCCCTCCTCCGATTCGGCCTCTGACGAGTTCCAACTCGTCAGCGGTAGCCGTAAAAAGCGGGCCCGCAAGGCCAAATCCTCCGCACAAGCTGCGCCCGCTAAAGCCCCGAAAACGGACGAGGCTTCGTCCTCCGCTCCGCCCTCTGCCCCTGTCCTCACAACGGCCACTTCCCAGGCCAGTCTTCCCCCTACCCCTACCCCCGCTAATTCCCAATCCCAGCCCACCAAGGTCCCTAAAAAGGACAAAAAACCGCCCGCAATCTACATTCAGGCCAAGGACAAGTGGAATGACGTGTCCAAAATGTGTGTTGAACTAGGTATTAACTACCTAAGTGCCCGCACCACAGCCGTCGGCGTCAAAGTGGCAGTTCCCACTGCCCAAGACTTCAGGTCTTTGACCCGTGCCCTACAGGACCGCAGCGTGTATTTCCACACGTACTCCCTCGCCGAGGAACGCCCACTCCGGGTAGTCCTTAAAGGCATCCCCAAGGAGATCGACACCGACTCCATAAAAGACGACCTTCTGTCGCAAAGTATCCCCGTCCTCGAAGTTCATCGCATGCACGCTGGTCGCAGTGGTGAAGCTTACGACATGGTCCTCGCCATATGCGAAAAGACCGCCGATAACGATCGGAAAATTTTTAATATTAAGACCGTATGCCACCTCTCAGGCATAAAAGTTGAACCTCCCCATCGTTATGGTCCTCCCGGGCAGTGTCACCGCTGCCAACTCTATGGCCACGCGCAGCGACACTGCTACGCCAAACCTAGGTGCGTTAAGTGCCTAGGTGACCACAGCACCTCCGACTGCGATCGCCCCAAAGATCGCACGCAATGCACTGAGCCCCCGAGTTGTGTGCTTTGCGGTGAGTCGGGTCATCCAGCGAACTATCGCGGATGCCCCAAAGCCCCGCGAGCCAACAACAAGGCTGCTAAGCGCAAAGCGGCTACCCAAGCCTTCGCGGCCGCCCACTATGCCTCTCAGGCCCCTCCCACGTCCCAACGACTCAGCCCTCAAAGGCCATCGCCATGGAACGCGCTGAATCATCAGCAAGCGTTCCCCGCCCTGAGGCCTAGTCTATTGACTCAACAGGCGACTCAGGCATCAGTGATTCCCTCGCTGATGACCGCCCCCGCTACGGCACCGTACCTTCCCGTGCCGTACAATCAACCCGCACCACAAGTGCACTCTCAGAGGGCCGCCCCGCCCTCACCCCAATCCACACCCCTTCTCAAAACGGACGACCTCTCAGTTTGCCTCGGTCTTCTCAACTCTGTCGACCCGAACAGAGTCGCCCAAATGGCCGCAGCCATTAGGGCAAACCAGGGCCAATACGGCCTCATGTTAGTACTCAGCGACTTCGCTGATGTCTCATCCGCCCTTCTCTCCTACCGCGTTCATCCGTAATGGATTCACAAAACAGGTGCAGAATAAAACCCCGATCCCTTAAAATAGGCATCTTCAATGCCAACAGCATTAATGGCCAAAAAGATGAAATCGCCTTATTCCTCCGCGACCACCTTATTGACATTATGTTGATACAAGAGACCTTTTTGAAACCCTCTCACAGGAACCCTAGAATTGCAAACTATGATATAGTGCGCAACGATAGGACCCACTCCCGTGGAGGAGGCACTCTTATTTACTATAAGAGATCCCTTTATTGCATGCCCCTAGATACCCCGTCCCTTACCAATCTAGAGGCATCTGTGTGCAGGATAGGCATGACAGGTCATCAACCGATCACTATAGTGTCGGCTTACCTAACCCCCAATGCCCAAGACGATCCAATCCAATCGGATCTCGAAGCACTCTTCGATCTAGGCGACTCCGTCATAGTGGCGGGAGATCTCAATGCCAAACATGAGTCTTGGAACTGTCTCACCCACAACTACAGAGGAAGTAAATTATACTCTCTCAGTAACCTCCTCAATTTTGACCTCATCGCCCCGATGTATCCCACTCACTACCCCAGCAATGTTAATCATCGCCCGGATATACTCGACATAGCACTTCTAATGAATGTCAACCTCAAGTTGCATTCCATTGAAGTACTACAAGAGCTAGACTCCGATCACCGTCCTGTGATCCTTCACCTCACCTCCCGCTTTGGCCCCACGGACACAGGGCTACCCCCTCAGACCATTGTGACGACGGACTGGAGGAAAGTTAGGCAACGCCTCAACGACCCCTCGTCCGCTCAGTTAGATAGAATTCCCGAATGCATAACGTCAGTCGCAGACACGCTAGGCGCGATCGACTCCCTCACCGGGCATGTACAGTCCGTCGTGGACGAGTGTTCACGGCGAGTTCCTGCGATGGAAGACCATCGCATGAAACTCCCTGACGATGTACGTGCACTGATGACGGAGAAGAACGCAGCCCTTAGAGCGTACTCATCTTTTCCCAGCGAACCCAATCGCCTCTTTATGCGCCACCTGCAGCGTGCTGTCAAGGAACGTATTAAGGAGTGCCGAGAGGCTAACTGGGATAAGATGTTGGGTGACTTAGAGCCAACCCACCTTGCGTTCTGGCATCTGCAACGGAAACTCAAATCCGAAACATCCAATGCTGTCCCCCCCCTCAACCGTCCCAACCAAAGGCCGGCCTTTGATGACGACGAAAAATCCGAATGCCTAGCTGACAGTCTAGAAGCGCAATGTTCCCCAAGCACTCTACCTGTAGACCAAGCTCACCTCAAAAAGGTTGACGCTGAAGTCGAACGTAGAGCAGCTATACCGCCTGCCGAGGACCCTGACGACCCCCTCCCTCCGGTCACGGCAGACGAGGTCAGAAATCTCGTGAAAAAGATTCACCCTCGCAAAGCCCCCGGCTCTGACGGTATCACCAACAAGGTGATTAAACTCTTCCCCGAACGTCTTATCGCCTTAATGACCGTCATCTTCAATGCGGCATTAAACAATAACCTATTTCCGCATACGTGGAAACAGGCCACCGTTATCGGTATTCCCAAACCCGGTAAGCCCAAGTGCGAGCCTTCCAGCTATCGCCCCATAAGCCTTCTCAATTCTCTTGCGAAGATTTATGAGCGGATTATCTATTCCCGATTAAAGGATTATGCCGATTCCAAGAAACTCATTCCCGACGAACAGTTTGGTTTTAGAACCAAACACTCGTGTGTACAACAAGTCCACCGACTAGTTGAACACATCACGTTCGGATTCTCACGCGGCCTGATGACGGGAGTCCTCTTTTTCGATGTTGCGAAAGCATTTGACAAAGTCTGGCACAATGGCTTATTATATAAGTTGTACCAACTCGGAGTGCCTGACCGTCTCGTTCTCATCATACGAGACTTCTTGTCAAATCGCAGTTTCCGATATCGAATCACGGGCGCTCTCTCTTCCCCCCACCCCATTAGAGCCGGAGTCCCACAAGGATCCGTGCTAGCCCCATTATTGTTCACACTGTACACCAGTGACCTCCCCAAAAGACCTGCTAATACGACCCAATTAGCACTGTTCGCAGATGACACGGCCATATTCTACTCTGGTAGCAGTCCCGATAGTATAACTAAGATCCTCCAAACCACAGCCAACGTCTACGGTAAATGGTTTAGGAAATGGCGGATCGAAGTTAACCCTATCAAAAGTAAAGCCGTCCTATTTTGCAAATTAGGCGACGACCACCCACGCTTCAGGGAGATCTCGATGCTGGGCCAATCGGTTCCTTGGGAACCGCACGCCAAGTATCTTGGAGTCACCCTAGACAAAAAACTGACCTTCATTCCCCACACAAAGATGGTGCGTGCCCGCGCTGCCTTTGTGCTCGGTCGCCTTCACTATATTCTGAACGCTCGTAGTAAATTATCCCTTAGAAATAAGGTGAGAATTTACACCACATGCATTCGACCCATCATGACCTATGCCAGCCCAGTGTTCGCACACGCCGAATCATACCCACTCCGTAGATTAGAAACCCTCCAAACCCGTTTCATGCGCAAGGCCACCGGAGCGCCTCTGTACATGCGAAACGACCAACTCCATTTCGACCTTAACTTGCCGACCATCAGGCAATTTATGAAACAAGCGTCCAAACGCTATCTCGATTCTGCCCTGTCCCACCCAAATCCCCTTGTGGTATCAGCCGCCGACTACGAACCCTCCCGTATCAGTAGAGTACGCCGCCCGAGGCACGTTCTGGTCGATCCAGACGATAAAATCACGTTAGATCACATGAAGAGACTCGCGTTGTCTCGTTCACTGAACACCCGACCGTTGTACCGCCCTCGCCGCCGAGGATGCCCGCCTCACCGACGTCGCGGAGGCCTATCGCCGCGTCACCTTCCCGTTCAAGTTAGCACTTCTCCCTCCCGTCTCTTGCTCGCGCCGGCCCGTGCCGAGCCTGTAGCTTTAAATGTCCCTTAATACAATTTAAATAATACCGATCCAGCTGTCCCCAAAACAATAGCTTGATATCCCCAGCAACGCCCTAAGCCGAGGTCCGTGTCCCGCAGGGGGCGCCCTTAGCGAAAGTTGCTTAGTTTTTAATAATTAATTTAAGCCTGGCTGGAGGCCTCTTTTGGCTTCGCCAGCAAATGACCGGTTAAGCAACCACATTTCCCAGAAATGTATGCGAGAAGCCCAACAAAAAAAAAAAAAAAAAAAAAAAAAAAAAAATATTTCGGCACATTCCGTGTCTGACGCTCGCCGCAGACGGTCGTGCAGTGCTCGCGCTCCCCGATCAGTGTGCCGTGTAGTGTTTTTTCGCAATCCGTCCCGTCGGATTGCAGTCACTTCACATAAATCACGCGTTGCCTTTGTCAAGGCGACTACTGATTTTATTTCTTTCACCGACTATATTCATCGAGTTATTGTGCCCCTTCAGGGAAAAACCACTGTTTGGTGGTCCTCGGCGGATACCTTACGGTGCCAACGAAGCCGAGTGGGGTGTTGACCCGGCACACCCGCCTAGCCCCATCAGGGCAAAGCAGTTAGTCGGCAGCGGACTAGGACCACCGGCCTTGGGGGCTACCCTAGTCGACCCTAGTTCGAGTCTACGTTTTCAGGATATACAGTCTCTTGCGGGCGATACCTTATCGCCCCTTGCAAAAGAGCTGTCAGGGACCCGTTTGCCCATTAAGACTGGCCACGGATGGTACTAGCTTAGGGCTCACCACAGGTACACACACCTCCCTGCCTACACCCGGCAGGGAGGGGTTGTTACACACCCCCGGGCCCATCCAACCCGGGAGGTTAGGGATCGCGTAAATCGATTGTCCTCTACGCTTTAAGCGTATTTCTGTTTTTTCTTTTTGTCCCACGTCCGCCATTTTGTTTGCAAAACAAAATGGCCGACGACGCCACGCTACTTCAAAATATTAGGGAGATCCTTTTAAAAGACCCCTACATTGCTGCCAACTATGGCAGCCTTCTGTCCCCAGGCACAAAAGTGCAGCCCCCCTATCCCGAACCCAAGAAAAGGGGCACAACCCCCGAATTAGATGCCGGCATCTCATCCGCCCCTCAGGCAAAAATCCCCCTCCCCACCGCCAGCACGAACGCCTCCACGTCCCCCGACGCCGACATGCACATACTCTCGGACATGTCGGACATGTCAGAGAGCGAGGACTCTCCTGCTCGTCCCCAAAACCCCTCCTCCGATTCGGCCTCTGACGAGTTCCAACTCGTCAGCGGTAGCCGTAAAAAGCGGGCCCGCAAGGCCAAATCCTCCGCACAAGCTGCGCCCGCTAAAGCCCCGAAAACGGACGAGGCTTCGTCCTCCGCTCCGCCCTCTGCCCCTGTCCTCACAACGGCCACTTCCCAGGCCAGTCTTCCCCCTACCCCTACCCCCGCTAATTCCCAATCCCAGCCCACCAAGGTCCCTAAAAAGGACAAAAAACCGCCCGCAATCTACATTCAGGCCAAGGACAAGTGGAATGACGTGTCCAAAATGTGTGTTGAACTAGGTATTAACTACCTAAGTGCCCGCACCACAGCCGTCGGCGTCAAAGTGGCAGTTCCCACTGCCCAAGACTTCAGGTCTTTGACCCGTGCCCTACAGGACCGCAGCGTGTATTTCCACACGTACTCCCTCGCCGAGGAACGCCCACTCCGGGTAGTCCTTAAAGGCATCCCCAAGGAGATCGACACCGACTCCATAAAAGACGACCTTCTGTCGCAAAGTATCCCCGTCCTCGAAGTTCATCGCATGCACGCTGGTCGCAGTGGTGAAGCTTACGACATGGTCCTCGCCATATGCGAAAAGACCGCCGATAACGATCGGAAAATTTTTAATATTAAGACCGTATGCCACCTCTCAGGCATAAAAGTTGAACCTCCCCATCGTTATGGTCCTCCCGGGCAGTGTCACCGCTGCCAACTCTATGGCCACGCGCAGCGACACTGCTACGCCAAACCTAGGTGCGTTAAGTGCCTAGGTGACCACAGCACCTCCGACTGCGATCGCCCCAAAGATCGCACGCAATGCACTGAGCCCCCGAGTTGTGTGCTTTGCGGTGAGTCGGGTCATCCAGCGAACTATCGCGGATGCCCCAAAGCCCCGCGAGCCAACAACAAGGCTGCTAAGCGCAAAGCGGCTACCCAAGCCTTCGCGGCCGCCCACTATGCCTCTCAGGCCCCTCCCACGTCCCAACGACTCAGCCCTCAAAGGCCATCGCCATGGAACGCGCTGAATCATCAGCAAGCGTTCCCCGCCCTGAGGCCTAGTCTATTGACTCAACAGGCGACTCAGGCATCAGTGATTCCCTCGCTGATGACCGCCCCCGCTACGGCACCGTACCTTCCCGTGCCGTACAATCAACCCGCACCACAAGTGCACTCTCAGAGGGCCGCCCCGCCCTCACCCCAATCCACACCCCTTCTCAAAACGGACGACCTCTCAGTTTGCCTCGGTCTTCTCAACTCTGTCGACCCGAACAGAGTCGCCCAAATGGCCGCAGCCATTAGGGCAAACCAGGGCCAATACGGCCTCATGTTAGTACTCAGCGACTTCGCTGATGTCTCATCCGCCCTTCTCTCCTACCGCGTTCATCCGTAATGGATTCACAAAACAGGTGCAGAATAAAACCCCGATCCCTTAAAATAGGCATCTTCAATGCCAACAGCATTAATGGCCAAAAAGATGAAATCGCCTTATTCCTCCGCGACCACCTTATTGACATTATGTTGATACAAGAGACCTTTTTGAAACCCTCTCACAGGAACCCTAGAATTGCAAACTATGATATAGTGCGCAACGATAGGACCCACTCCCGTGGAGGAGGCACTCTTATTTACTATAAGAGATCCCTTTATTGCATGCCCCTAGATACCCCGTCCCTTACCAATCTAGAGGCATCTGTGTGCAGGATAGGCATGACAGGTCATCAACCGATCACTATAGTGTCGGCTTACCTAACCCCCAATGCCCAAGACGATCCAATCCAATCGGATCTCGAAGCACTCTTCGATCTAGGCGACTCCGTCATAGTGGCGGGAGATCTCAATGCCAAACATGAGTCTTGGAACTGTCTCACCCACAACTACAGAGGAAGTAAATTATACTCTCTCAGTAACCTCCTCAATTTTGACCTCATCGCCCCGATGTATCCCACTCACTACCCCAGCAATGTTAATCATCGCCCGGATATACTCGACATAGCACTTCTAATGAATGTCAACCTCAAGTTGCATTCCATTGAAGTACTACAAGAGCTAGACTCCGATCACCGTCCTGTGATCCTTCACCTCACCTCCCGCTTTGGCCCCACGGACACAGGGCTACCCCCTCAGACCATTGTGACGACGGACTGGAGGAAAGTTAGGCAACGCCTCAACGACCCCTCGTCCGCTCAGTTAGATAGAATTCCCGAATGCATAACGTCAGTCGCAGACACGCTAGGCGCGATCGACTCCCTCACCGGGCATGTACAGTCCGTCGTGGACGAGTGTTCACGGCGAGTTCCTGCGATGGAAGACCATCGCATGAAACTCCCTGACGATGTACGTGCACTGATGACGGAGAAGAACGCAGCCCTTAGAGCGTACTCATCTTTTCCCAGCGAACCCAATCGCCTCTTTATGCGCCACCTGCAGCGTGCTGTCAAGGAACGTATTAAGGAGTGCCGAGAGGCTAACTGGGATAAGATGTTGGGTGACTTAGAGCCAACCCACCTTGCGTTCTGGCATCTGCAACGGAAACTCAAATCCGAAACATCCAATGCTGTCCCCCCCCTCAACCGTCCCAACCAAAGGCCGGCCTTTGATGACGACGAAAAATCCGAATGCCTAGCTGACAGTCTAGAAGCGCAATGTTCCCCAAGCACTCTACCTGTAGACCAAGCTCACCTCAAAAAGGTTGACGCTGAAGTCGAACGTAGAGCAGCTATACCGCCTGCCGAGGACCCTGACGACCCCCTCCCTCCGGTCACGGCAGACGAGGTCAGAAATCTCGTGAAAAAGATTCACCCTCGCAAAGCCCCCGGCTCTGACGGTATCACCAACAAGGTGATTAAACTCTTCCCCGAACGTCTTATCGCCTTAATGACCGTCATCTTCAATGCGGCATTAAACAATAACCTATTTCCGCATACGTGGAAACAGGCCACCGTTATCGGTATTCCCAAACCCGGTAAGCCCAAGTGCGAGCCTTCCAGCTATCGCCCCATAAGCCTTCTCAATTCTCTTGCGAAGATTTATGAGCGGATTATCTATTCCCGATTAAAGGATTTTGCCGATTCCAAGAAACTCATTCCCGACGAACAGTTTGGTTTTAGAACCAAACACTCGTGTGTACAACAAGTCCACCGACTAGTTGAACACATCACGTTCGGATTCTCACGCGGCATGATGACGGGAGTCCTCTTTTTCGATGTTGCGAAAGCATTTGACAAAGTCTGGCACAATGGCTTATTATATAAGTTGTATCAACTCGGAGTGCCTGACCGTCTCGTTCTCATCATACGAGACTTCTTGTCAAATCGCAGTTTCCGATATCGAATCACGGGCGCTCTCTCTTCCCCCCACCCCATTAGAGCCGGAGTCCCACAAGGATCCGTGCTAGCCCCACTATTGTTCACACTGTACACCAGTGACCTCCCCAAAAGACCTGCTAATACAACCCAATTAGCACTCTTCGCCGATGACACGGCCATTTTCTACTCTGGTCGCAGTCCCGATAATATAACTAAGATCCTCCAAACCACAGCCAACGCCTACGGTAAATGGTTTAGGAAATGGCGGATCGAAGTTAACCCTATCAAAAGTAAAGCCGTCCTATTTTGCAAATTAGGCGACGACCACCCACGCTTCAGGGAGATCTCGATGCTGGGCCAATCGGTTCCTTGGGAACCGCACGCCAAGTATCTTGGAGTCACCCTAGACAAAAAACTGACCTTCATTCCCCACACAAAGATGGTGCGTGCCCGCGCTGCCTTTGTGCTTGGTCGCCTTCACTATATTCTGAACGCTCGTAGTAAATTATCCCTTAGAAATAAGGTGAGAATTTACACCACATGCATTCGACCCATCATGACCTATGCCAGCCCAGTGTTCGCACACGCCGAATCATACCCACTCCGTAGATTCGAAACCCTCCAAACCCGGTTCATGCGCAAGGCCACCGGAGCGCCTCTGTACATGCGAAACGACCAACTCCATTTCGACCTTAACTTGCCGACCATCAGGCAATTTATGAAACAAGCGTCTAAACGCTATCTCGATTCTGCCCTGTCCCACCCAAATCCCCTTGTAGTATCAGCCGCCGACTACGAACCCTCCCGTATCAGTAGAGTACGCCGCCCGAGGCACGTTCTGGTCGATCCAGACGATGAAATCACGTTAGATCACATGAAGAGACTCGCGTTGTCTCGTTCACTAAACACCCGACCGTTGTACCGCCCTCGCCGCCGAGGATGCCCGCCTCACCGACGTCGCGGAGGCCTATCGCCGCGTCACCTTCCCGTTCAAGTTAGCACTTCTCCCTCCCGTCTCTTGCTCGCGCCGGCCCGTGCCGAGCCTGTAGCTTTAAATGTCCCTTAATACAATTTAAATAATACCGATCCAGCTGTCCCCAAAACAATAGCTTGATATCCCCAGCAACGCCCTAAGCCGAGGTCCGTGTCCCGCAGGGGGCGCCCTTAGCGAAAGTTGCTTAGTTTTTAATAATTAATTTAAGCCTGGCTGGAGGCCTCTTTTGGCTTCGCCAGCAAATGACCGGTTAAGCAACCACATTTCCCAGAAATGTATGCGAGAAGCCCAACAAAAAAAAAAAAAAAAAAAAAAAAAAAAAAAAAAAAAAAAAAAAAAAAAAATATTTCGGGATTATCGCATTTTGCAGGCAATGCATTCAAGATTATTTCAGTTTTCTTTTTCACACGCTAGAGGCCTTTATTCAGCAGTGGACGTCCTGTGGCTGGTACGATGACTCTAGTTTTTCTCCTGTGCCACCAAAGGACAAAGCTCGTTCACCATTCAGATTCCAAAGTTTTAGACGGTACTCAATGTCGATTACTCAGTTATGTAAAGAAGTTAAATTGTACCAGTAATAGTTATTATTTGATCATCGTTTATAGGATAGAGATTAGTCACGATTATATTAGATATTTAAGGACTTCCTTACATTCAACGCTTTTCTTGACTCACTTCTAATTCTTGTTTTTTTCTTTCATGATCTAAAGCCATCTCATATTAGGATCATTGGGTGTATTTTCCTTATTTATGCGAGTTAAATATTTGTGACTTAATTCCGATATAATTCATATATAATTATATCGCATAGATTATATAATATTTATCATGATCAAAAGATTTGAATTAACATATTACTTATATGCTGAAATTAATTATTAACTGTGCTTAAAATTGATTAATAAAAAGCAAAAATTATAGCGCGTGAAATTCAATACAGAAATTTCCCTCGAATAAATGACTATGTTTTGTTTTTTTTTTATAAACTAAGCTGTTTATAACGATACAATAATTTGTGAGGTCCACAGTTTTCGCGGTGGATCACCGTCCGCTGTTTTTCCATTACCCGGTCAGATCCAAGGAAAATGGTTCTTTTATTTGCTGAATAGTGAATGTTGAGCACTTATCCTTACGGGTTCACTTAAAGAGTAATGTGGACACTTTGCAGCGGCTTAGTCATTGGCACAGAGTTGTCAAGATGGTTGCCGGATTTGTACCTAGCTTTGTTCGAATTCTTGGAGAGTTTTTCGTGAGTTACCGAGTTCCATCTATTCATACAAATTACAAGTCAGTTAGACTAGAATAGAATAGTCGATTAAGTAGTTCCAAATCACTATAAACAGTGATTACGGCAATTATATCGGTCTTCTGTTTTATGCAAAACATTTTGTTGTTGTTTATGTAATATGTATTTATTTTGAATAAATGTTTCGACCGTTTTTATGGTTAATTTATTCGTAAGTGCCTTCCATTGAGTTTAATGTACTTCATGACTAATCACGTTGCTATTTAAACTGGTTATCTTCTTTTTTTTAGAACATTTTAAAGGTTCAACTCAATACTTTTGCAATTTTAGTTTAGTTTCTTACACAAAAATATAATAAAATCTGAATATTTGATTTTGAAGACTAATTTTCAGTTAGCAGAGCTAGTGGCAGGTTATGGTAATATTTAGAAATATGTAAACTATTTCATGAATATCTGCGGTTTTATGTATAGCGGATTTTTTCACTCGCTATATGCAAAAGTATATTAATTCAAAATTCTTAACTACCCAGACCCGAAACAATCTGTAGAAAATAACCAGCAGTAACCCACCTTCGATGGGTGTTAATTAAAATTACTAGGCAAGGCATAAAAGCCTCAATGGTATTACGTGGGACTAGTCCTGGGTAGCATTATAATTGTTATGGGCAGACGTGTCGCTTACCACCAGGTGAATGACTGCTCGTCCTATCACCAAGTTGTATAAGAAAAGCTAATCGCTTAGCCACTGTGCCAACATTTTAGTAATATTACTGACAAAGCCATACTTGTATTTCCTTAGCAAGCTGACAGAAAACATTCCTATCTGCAACTATTTATTCATACTCTTTGACGCGTCTCCGTCACTATCAGAATGGTGCACCGTCTTCTACCGAAATTAATTAATTCAGACAAACTTCGCGATACTTGGTGTTTTTCGGCGACGCAGACGTCAGCAAAGCGACTCTTGGCGAGAAATTATTCATATCTGACTCAGTATTATGTAGTATCTTAAGAAACAAGATTTATTTTGGGATTAAGTTTAACATTATGGTTGGATTTCTGTTATTATGCTGATTTGGGGATATATTTGCAAAGTCAGTGCCTCAATCTCTGCACGATTTGAGTTTGAGAGCCAAACGCAAACGAATGGTATGATTATGTTACATTTTTAATAGTGGTAATCTTTCAGGGATTTGGAGGTGAAGTAATAAAATAACGATCTACTTGAAAAGTCTTCCTCTCTCGCACTTATTAGTAGGAAAAAAAGTGCATCCTTTCTGGACTTTGTTTGTTTGTTTTGGTATAAACATGGGTAGTATAGTTATAAGTAGGTAGTAGGTAGTCACATATTACACCATTAGTAGTAGGCGAAAGTTAGGGTTACAATATTAGTTAAATACCTTGTTATTTTATGTTTACGGAGACGGAGTAATAGTCGTGGGCATTGAGGTAAAATAAACTATGTACTAGAGTAGCTATTCGGTTCATCGAGCAATGTGCTCTGTCCATTGCCACTTCAGTTTACTAATCCTTTCAGCTATGTCGACAACTTTAGTTCTTCTATGGATCTCCTCATTTCTGATTCGATCTCGTAGAGAAATAGCACAACGGTTCTCGAATGGAGACCGCGCACCGGAAAACGCAGCGTGGGACGACCTCCAACGAGGTTGACAGACGACCTGGTGAAGGTCGCTGGGAGTCGTTGGATGAGAGTGGCATGTAACCGCTCGTTGTGGAAATCTGTTGGGGAGGCCTTTGTTCAGCAGTGGACGTCCTGTGGCTGATATGATGATGATGATGAGTAGCTATTACAAATAAATTATAGCGCGCAACTTCAGGACCGCGGGCACACATGGCGCGGGGGGTCTTATGTTCTCAGAGAAATATTAAACGAAATATGGCCGTCACCATGGTAACGCGTCGCCACGCGCCAGATATTGATAATATTTTAATTGAATTACGAATGTTTTAAACGTAATATCTTGAACTAACTGATGAAAAGTTACTCCTTGACTTTTACACATGTTTTTCGAGTTATTGAAACAATATCTCACTGCACATGAAGCCATAGCTAACTAATAAAATTTAGCACTCACTCACTCACGTCACGTTGAGGCAAGCCTGGCAGAGAAGTCAGCTGCAGTCAGGTAATTCTTGACACAATAAAAGCAAGGCTGTAAATGACAGGTCCGGTAGTACCACGTTCTTTCATATATCAATAAACTAGCTACCCGCTCGCTACGCTGGACTTAAATTAAAATTATACATTATAATAAAACACTTTTAAACGGATTCCATCGCGTATATATTATATTTTTCCTGACGCTCCGAACACTTTTAAAATTATCATTCAAATAAAATATAGCTTCTATACTATTCCACGGCATAGTACACTTCTACGGCAAATTTCATTAGAATCCGAATAAAGTTGACGTAGTATGGTGCCACGCAGGAATAGTCGTGGGTAGCATTACAATAGGAACTGTAATTTTTTTTAAAACGTTTATTATTGAAATACTATTTCGATGAATAGACTTGATATCGATGTTTATGGATGAGAATAAAAAAATAGACTTCTCATATTTTTTGAGAAATACGTTTGTCTTTTACGTCACATTCAAAGGATCAAAGGAATTATGTAAAATTACAATGCATAGTTTACAAGTAAAATTAAAAAATACACTTCTAAGAAGAGCTGTCAAGCGCAGTGATAGTGTCAAAACCATAACCTCTTTCTGCTTTAATAAAAATATTGCTCACTGTGGTTTGGGAAAAAAACGAAACAAAAAAACAATTGAACCGTACGACGTTGACGACATAGTATAAAGAAAAAGAGGAGGAGGAATGTTTTATGAATATGTAACGATTTATTCATCTAAAAACCGTACGACGTTGCCTTATACTTGATATTGGCAAAATTGTGGAAGATACTCTACATAAGCCATAATCTAAGAGAAGAAGAAGAAGGGAAAATAAACAATAACAGCGCAACGTCGATAGTGTACATAGTCTAACACATTCAAACACAAGTCTCTGTTTAAAATTGGCTATGATTTCGTTCGAAAATGGTGCAATACAGGATAAAAGGTTAAATTATAAATATTTTGTCATTATTTAGAAAGTAAATAATTTATTTGCGGAAGATATTGTACATAATATGTTCTTAAATAGTAATCAATGTGCAAAAGCACCCGCCTTTAGCAGGCATGCGAATATTTTAGTTGCAAGTGCTTTTTCCAAATAAATAGATCCGGGTGTACCTTTTTAGAAGTACCAATATCATATTTTGCAATAATGAAAACATGTCCAATTCGAATTCAAATTTTAATTTAATGGCTCCATCTACTTTTTGATTATTGAAAACACGTCTAAAATAATGTCATTTGACGGATGACATCTGGTTGACAGTTCTATGTACTAGTGAAAGGTAAAGGCACAAATCTTATGCGCCACTGAAGAAGTCACAGCTCTTAAAAGTTTCAAATCCTCTCTTTCCTATCAATACTATCTTTTTTGTTTAAATAAATACTGGGACGATTACTAAAATTCCAAAAAAATATGAAACAGGTTAGAAATTTTAAATGATTCCCATTGTTATCAACGGGCGAGGCATATGACATGTTCGTCACGTCACTGGGTTTTATAAAAAAAAAAACATTAATCGATATACAATTCGATTCGAGTTCAAAAATTCTACCACTTCATTATTTTTTATTTTGGAAGGTTATTTATTGAAATTAAATTTCTTCTCATGTGTTGTATATCGATTAATGTATTATTTTCACAATGTAAAGAACAGCACAAATATATTTTTAAAGAAATTGTAAAAGATGTTAGTTTTGTTTATTTTCGGTTTGTTTATTTGAATACATCTTGTTAGACACACAGATTGAGAGTATTTCTGTTCTCTACTAGAAAACGCTAAATCTATAAATAAACAGTGCGAATTAATGGACTTTCAAATCTGGTATTTAGAGTAAGGCTATCCAAACATCTGTTAGCTCCACACAGACAGATTATCTTAAAAACTGTACTTAAGTCAATCTATACGAGTATAACATTAACATGCGATAATAGCTCAATGGGTAAGACGTTGGACTTTAGAAAAGCTGTGTGTAGATTGCCTTTACACTTTGGTGCAGTGGCTGATACAGTCGGCTGCTGCGCACCGGGTCGTGGGTTCGATTCCCGCAAGGAACAAATATTTGTACGATCTGCAGGTAGTTGTTCCGGGTCTGGGTGTATTGTGTGTGGAATTTGTGTTTGTAAACGTACCCACGACACAGGAGAAATCTTAGTGTAGGGCAACATTAAAAAAAAAACAACGAAATCTTTTGCTCGTCCTCATTATCATATCAGCCAGAAGGATGTCCACAGTGAAATAAAGGCCTCCCCCATAGATTTCCACAATTGTGTCGTCATTTTGTGGGAATTTGCCAGTACCTGCTTGGCAGGTGGGTTAGTGAACCCAGAATGGCTGCTGTTATGCAGACGGGTTGCTGCAGCCCATACCTCTAGTTTAGAGCTCTTAATCGCCTTTTTCGAAATCCACGGGAGGAGATGGGGTGGTGCTATATTCTTAATCCGCACACTATACGGAACCGAACACATCGTCGTTTCAGCAAATGAATTCCACTGCTGGACACTAACCACCCCCAAAGATCAAGATCAAAACGACCGGTCTGGTTGTGTTGTGTGCTCATTGGAGGGTTGCGCCGTAATCACCACGCATGGCAGGCGGGTTGGCGATCGTAGCTGAGTTGTTAATGTACTCGATGGACGCTGCTGCCCATCCTCCGGTTAATTCCATACTCACCTTTTACGACACCCACGGGATGAGATGGGGTGGTGCTATTCATAGCCGGCCGTGACGGAATCGAACACATACCTGATTGTAAATCGCATTTAAAAAAAAAAAAAAAACTCGACCAAAAAGCTGCGTTGTTTCGACTAAACTGTCATGGCGTCGCCATACGTCTATTAAATTAAAACTCACAGCTCTATCTATTATAGTGTTTTCGTAGATCCGATTATCAGCTTCACGTCAGTCATGCTCCTTGCCCGGGCTTCCCCTAAACCATTTGAATGGAGATGGATACGAAACTATTAGCTTGGCGACCCGTTAGTGCTCTGTCACTTCCGTGTGGACGCTGTTTTATTAATTATGGTAATTTGTGACGTAAGGAAAATGGCAAATGACTCTATACGCTTGTGTGTGTTACAACGAAAGTAAACATTCGCTACTTATGTACACATAGCGTTTTTTTAATTATCATAATTCACAAATCTGATGTACTATCAATCACGTAAACAATAAAGAAAAAAGATAAACACAATACACCTGATTGACATCTACTGGATGTGAAACCAGGATGCACATTTTAAGAAAGACACTCATAAAAGGACTTATATTAAATTAAGATTGATATAAAAAAAAAAACATACTGTTCATGGCAAAGCATCAAAAAGTCAATGATTCTTCACTCAATCAAGTCTCTGAGGGTGAGATTCAGAAACGAGTCTAAGCGTGAACTTACGCTTCCATCCAATGATATTATATATTAAAAAGAAGTAGATATGTTACATGCGTGTCAAAAGTAAGAACCAAAACTCCCCCAATTGTAGCACCTCGCAATCGGTTCGCCTAGATAGCTATCTCTTTTACTCTTCTTGTTTTTGTTTCTTCTGTCTCACGACGATGTTGTGCAAGCGAGACTGTATTTTGCGCGGCATTTAATATGGACGTAACATATCTATGGTATAATATCATTACTTCCATCTGTCAAAATGCACTACTTACGCCCCTAATTTTGAGAGATGGAAGCATGAACTTAGCTTAGACTCGTTTCTGAATCTCAGCCTGAGTTCAAACCTTAATGAGGCCACAGAACCAGTGAATATATCTATTTCACTACGAATCGAGTTAGCAAAAGAAAGCATGCGGGATATTGGCGCAAATTGACCTACATTAGTTCGATTTTTAGACAGAACGAAAGTTTTTCGGTTTAATAAGGGGCTACTAAAAGGTGGAATTTTTTGTAAAAATTTGCCGTGTGGTGCCGGCTCAGAATGCCACCACCCCATCACCTCCCATGGGTGTCGTAAAAGTCGACTAAGGAATTAGCCAGAAGATGGGCAGCAGCGTCCTTCGAGTACATTAACAAACCAACTAAGATCGCCAACCCGTCTGCCAAGCGTGGCGATTATGGCAAAACCGCGAGCCCACAACACACCCATCATTGTGGTGATCATTGGGGGAGGCCTGTGTCAGCAGTGGACTTCGTTCGGCCGAAATGATGATTCCTCGCACCCTTGGAAGGTCTTGACCCGCCACTAATTTTTGCGGACCTCATTCCCCGGGGTATGGGGCTCAGCTAGCTGGACACGGCGGACTTGGGGCGAAGGCAGACTTATGGAGGAAAAACAGTGCACCTCTGTTTAAACCTTTAGAGAATACAGCCGTGATGTTATAATAATTATTTATTTACTCTACAATATTAAAACTAATAAGAACACAATTTGCCAGAATACCTTACGTGGATTAATTTATAAAGATCTAATTAAATCCAATCTTGAAATTAATCAAGTTATTTGTAGTAAAACAAAGAAGGTTTTCAGACAAAATTGAAGTTTAATCGAAACATTGTTCGACAATTTTAGGATTAATAAATTTGTTGAACAATTATTGAGTGCCTACAGCTTTTCAATTATTATGATATTGTTTTTCATATAAATTATATATTATTTTATTAGACTTAAATACGATGTTAGTAAAACCGAAATCTTGATATCTTACTCTTCCCATGCTATCAGGCAGGCAAGTATCTTACAAAATTCCCCAAATACATTAAGGTGGCGAGCACCGGCGATTGATACTCCGATGACAAGTAGATTATTATTTGGCCGAAGATTTTTCATCATCATCATCATCATATCAGCCACAGGACGTCCACTGCTGAACAACGGCCTGCCCCTTAGATTTCCACAACGAGTGGTCACATGCCGCTCTCATCCAACGACTCCCAGCGATCTTCACCAGGTCGTCTGTCCACCTCGTTGGAGGTCGTCCCACGCTGCGTTTACCGGTGCGCGATCTCCATTCGAGAACCTTTTTGCCCCAACGGCCATCAGGTCTACGAGCAATGTGAAAGTGAAAGAGTTTTAGTTGTAGAAAATACGCGAAAAATGGGTAAAGCCATGTTCCGCTATGATAAAGGAGGAATATAGCAGGGATGGTCGACACGTCAATCGTGATCGGTACAAATCGATAGGTGGTACTGGTGGTAGGTATTGCAAGAGTTCGGCTAAGTTGTTACCGTTGTAGTGCCAGATTATCGACGTCAAGCAGTAGTGTTTAACTTTAAACAAACTCCGTCTTATTACAAAACATGGTTTATCGATAGTCTCGGACTAAAAGTGTGGTTTAATCAAATTTCTTATTACAAAAAGTGGTTTAACTCTTAGTCTTGGACTATCAATGGTACTAAAGATAAACCTGATGGGGACCTAGTTTAACTCTAAAACCTTTGGTCTAAGTCACAAATATACGTCAAATTCATTGTTTTGAGGTTAGCTTTGGTTTATTTTTGTGTGTTGTATTGTAATATTTCCTGAAATAGTTTAAATTTGCGTCGTCCTAAAGATAGTAATGTGCCGTAATTACAATAATTGTAGGCAAGTACTAACTTTTTCTTCAGAATTCCAGTTTTCACTTCTTCGTTTTTTCTGTTGTTCTATTTTATTAATATTATTCCCTAACTTCTTATCAATAATAAGTACGACGAAACGTCCAAATCTCAGAATAGTTTTACCTATGTTTAAAGATTTCCGCGCGATATAGACATTCCGTTACGCATTAGTGTTGTTTGAAAGTACATATTTCGGACATGAAATAAATGTCATAAAAGTATTCCTCAGAATGAAAATAAATGGCATTTATTGAAACAAGAACAACCATTCGTTTCTAATAGTTATCGTCATTAAATACCCTATTATATATATTATATCAATACCATTAATATAAAAAATTTACAGAAAAATTTGGGTAAACGGAACGTAATGTATCCGAATGCTATCTGATTGAATGAATGTTTTCAAGGAATTCCGTGTATAATCTGTGGAAATAATTTAAGCCAGAACTAAAGTCAGGTACTATCTAGTCCTGACTTATTTTGATATTTGTAATACGGACGGGTTTAAACCACGGTACTAATGTTAGTTCCATACTAAGTCCAGACTTCATAGTTCTGGTTTAAACCTGAGTCTAACAAGATTTTTGTAATAAGACTGACTATGTTTGAAGTGTGTTAGAAAGGCACTGTAGTCAGTGAAATTGTTGGGCATAAGAGACTAAATAACGAGACTTATAACATTGAAGTGGCGAGGGCCGTGTGGAGATACGCATGACTAGTCTTGGGTATGGCTTGCCTAGCAGGTCATATTTATCAACAATCCTCCCCTAGAAGTGCCTGGGGGGCGGCCTTTTTGCAGCCGCCTGCCCTCCGCTAGAACGGGTGGCCGCTTTACAGTTATCCTCTCAGAAATATTCCTAAAGCCGTGGCACCAATGTGCCGAAGATGACCTTTCCAGTGGTTTTAGCCGGTAGGAGTCGCCCTTCCCCGGGGCGAAGGAAGTTCCATGTAGAATTTCCACTGGACACCAATAAAAAGGTCGATCGTGAAAGCACAGAACAATATCTGAAAAATACTGATTGCTAAATTCCAGAAGGCCAATTCTCGTAATTAATTTGCACTGTGACTGAAACTTGACCGAACTGAGATTAAATTATGAATTGACCGAAATATGGTATTCTGCTACTAAGTTCACTTGGATTTCGGTATAATCTCGTTCTAGTCTCATTTCAATCTCAATTTTGACGTTTATTTAATGACAATTTAGTACATGTGACAGTTCGAAATGTTAGCAGAATACCGTTTTGACTTCGATCAAGTTTCGATCCATTTTCGATCTCATCACAGTGTAAGTTTACATTTGACGTTGTTTGTTAGTTTAGGACAGTCTTTCCCAACGTGGGCGATAACGCCCCCTTGTGGGCGCTGCAGGCCTAAAGGGGGGCGGTAAGAGACCCAGAAAAAAAAGAGGGCATTGTGAAGGGCTTTGGGGTCGATTTATAATTTCATCTACCTAGCTAGGAAGACTCTTAGACACCGACTGAGCTCTCGACTCTCGACTACATCTTGTGAACATCAACTAATATTAATTAAGATATAGCTCAAACTCGGTTCGATATAAAAGACCGCGGGCAATCATGTTTTAACAAGTTTTTGTAAAATAATCCGAATTGTACATTCCTATACCAATCGGCTGGTTCTATAATACTTGTTCTTGCTTGTCAAGTACGATTGGGCGTCGAATGAGATAAACGAGTTTATGCACGTTTGTCTTATTCCTGTTGGTGCGTGCTGCTTATGCACTCCTATATAAACGACGTAAATTTATTTTATTTTCATTTGCGGTTTCGCGCATAATAGATAAGCAGTACTTGATTTCAACACTTACGTATTTCTTAAAACAAAACAATGTCGGAAGTAAAAAAGAAGAGACGGCAATACTCTGCGGAATATATTAAATTCGGATTTATTGAAAATCCCACAAACCCGTCGTCGCCTTTGTGTCTTCTATGTCTAAAAACATTTTCGAACGAAGCAATGAAGCCTTCAAGACTGCAAGATCATTTGAATAAAATGCACCCAGATAAGACAGAAAAGAATGTAGCATATTTTCAAGACCTAGAGAAGAAGCAGTCAGCCAAGTGTATCAAAACTATTTTCGGCGGCTACTAAGCAAGATGACGACGGACTTCGAGCTTCGTGCAATATCTCTTTGTTAATTGCTCAAAAAGGCAAACCACACAACATCGGAGAAGAGTTAATTTTGCCCGCAATAAAGGAAGTAATAACTACTGTGCTTCATAAACCGGCCGCAGATTTTATCCGAAAAATTCCTTTGAGTAATAATTCTGTGCAAAGACGAATTGATGAAATGGCTGAAAATATTGAAGAATCATTGTGCAATCATCTGAGGACTAGTCAATTCTCAATTCAGCTCGATGAGTCCACTTTACCAACTAATGAAGCGTTGTTGCTATCTTACGTGAGGTTTATTAAAGATGAGAAAATACGTGAAGAACTATTGTTTGCCAGAAATTTGGAGACAGATACAAAAGGCGAAACCATATTTAATACATTGGAAAAGTTTTGTGCAGAGAAAGAGATTCCTTTGAAAAATATTATATCAGTTGCTACGGATGGCGCTCCGGCTATGACAGGGCGCCATAAAGGCTTCATAGCATACTTAAAGAATAAAATTCCAGATGTTCTTGCTATACATTGCGTTATTCATAGACAACATTTGGTTGCTAGAAACTTAAGTGAACGACTATTTCTATCACTGCAATATGTCATCAAAGCAGTCAATAAAATCCGTAACAGCTTTTTGAATGAACCGTTTGTTGCTTCATACTGAAGTTCGTTGGCTGTCAAGAGGCAATTGTCTGATTCGATTTTACAACCTGTTTGACTCTATGATAGAGTTCTTGGAAACTAAAGATACAGAACTGCGCAACAAGCTCATAACGTCAAAGAAGGATATAGCTTACATGACAGACCTGTATAAAATGTTCAACGACATGAACCTCCAACTGCAAGGCGATGAACTAAATTTAATTAAAACAAAAAATGTCGTTGCTGCTTTCGCAGCCAAACTGCTTCTGCACAAAAAGAATATGGGCAGACGTGAGTTTCACAATTTTCCGAATTTATCAGTATACTGCAGTAACGACGACTTGTTTGCCTACTGCCAACATTTGGAAAACCTACACGTTGACTTCACCGAACGATACCAGGACATTTTAAACTTGGAAATACCAGACTGGGTGTAGGATCCGTTTTCAAATGTCAACACAGCAATGTCACCTCAGCTGGAAGAAGAACTTATAGAATTGACAACAAACGAAGAAATAAAAATCAAGTTCAAAAATGGATATCAAGAATTTTGGCTACAAAAACCGATCCCGCAATTGTATCCTGGATTGTGGTCAATTGTTCAACGATTTTTGATAGCATTCCCATCGTCATATTTGTGTGAACGTGGATTTAGTGCTGTGGCAACGCTGCTTACTAAAAAGAGAAATCGTTTGCGTGTTACCGAACGTGGCGACTTGCGGCTGTTTTTGAGTAAATTGGAATCTGATATCAACAAACTTATTGAACAGCATCAGATTCAACCTTCACATTAGTTTTTATATAAGAATTGATTATGTTTGTTTTATTTTCAATAAAAGATACTCTGTCCGAATACTATAAATTTGCGTTTCAATAATCAGTTATAAGTACTTAGCGGTTTTTAAGTATGTTTAAAAAGGGGGGCGTTAAAAAATAATTTATTCTTAAAGTGGGCAGTAGACAAAAAAAGGTTGGGAACCCCTGGTTTAGGAGAATACCATTTATGACACTGAGACTAGATCGGAACTATATTTTGAACATTTGTAAATTACGAGAATTGGCCCTCAGAACATACATACAAGTGAATTTAAATAAAAGTTTTTAAAAAGAGAATCTGTATTTTCCTCTTAAATATTTTGTAAAGTAAAAACCTAACTATTCTAACAGGCCCACAATCTGAATACTCTTTAAGATTCATCAACATCATCATATCAGCCAAAAGATGTCCACTGCTGAACAAAGGCCGCGTACCGGTTACATGCCGTGTATCGTGTTTTGCGTAGAATTTGCCAGTACTCACCACGCTGGGCGCCTACAAGCTGGGTTGGTGAGCGCAAAATGGCTGCCGTTCAACAGAAAAGACGCTGCTGCACAGTCAGCTGATTTGAAGTCCTTAAGTTGCCTTTTACGATATCCATGAGTTGCAGTTTTTGGTCACACTAGTGAATACTCAATCACTGATCAGATCAAGGGAGCAATTCCCTAAGCTCAGACATCCATACATCCTTGAATACAGAATAAAAATAACGGTGAAAAATCAACTTTGTATTCGTTAAGACATGATTGAAGCTATTTAAGGACACATTGCAGATGGTGAGCCATGAGGACCAGTCTTAGCGAATACCAAATTGGGTTATCACCGTTATTTCAATTTTAAGGATGTATGGATGTCTGAGCTTAGGGAATTGCACCCAGTGCGCGAGCGGCGATGCGGTGTAGCGGTGTGTCGGTTTGGCAGCGGACGTTTTTAGTTCTATCATGGGGAAAACTGCTTGGAATGCGATACATTTCACTTCATGGATAAAAGATTACTCCAAAGCTGTTTTGTAGCATGTAACTGAATGGGGGACCTGTGTTGGTACAGTACAAATATTTGTAACCAATGTACCTATGTGATTATTATATTGTTATTTGAACTTTATATGTAAAAGGTATAACTATCATAAGTATAGTTGTTGCTGTCCAATAAAAAAACATTCTTTCTTTCTTTCTTTCTTTCAGATGGAGTGGTGGTATATTCTTAGTCCGGACACAACATGGACAGGTCCTTAAGGTTGGTGTTATTCAATTACACTGTTAATTATGTTTATTTGAAGAAATGAAAACACACTTTCCATAAACCTCTTTTAATCATTCATTACTCATCATTTACGCTGGCGTGGTGTGGGTTGGCTGACTGTACACACCATTGATAACATTTTGCGGCCCTCACAGGTGAAGGTTTTCTCACGAAATTTCCTTCAACGTTAACGCAAGTGATAATCAAATTTTGATATGCACATGAATCCGAAAAGTCAGAAGTGTGGACCGGGATCGCACTCAGACTTTACTGCGTGGAAAGCAAGCGTTAAAACACTAGGCTATACTGCTATAAAAATACCATATGTACACATGTAGAAAATACGGTGTCAATTGTTGAAAAAAAACCTTTCAAACTGTGTAAACATACTGGACTAACCACTAACTACTTGATTGCTTGTTTACACGATTAAACACTTAATATTAATGACAAATGACAGGCATTCCACTGAATAACGAAAATGCTGGTTTCTCCAAGCGTAAAGTACTTAAAAAAACATACACGGTATATACACAAAGAATTCAGCAAAGTATAATAATATGTTCTAACAAGAAAATAAGTATTAAGTCCAAGAAAAATCGGTTCTGCAACTTTAATATGTCAGAACGGAGTCTTCATAATAGAATTACATAAGTCCCGAACCGCTGGAACGTTTCATTTTTAACAAAGGCTTTTCTTGCGTTCGGTACTGCATACATTATACATCACCTTCACGGATCTAAGAAGATATTCAGATTTGAAGATCGTATTATACGATATTTTTCAATCTAATTAGAAAATGTTGATTATCTAATTGTTTTTACTATAATACCCATTTATTATTCGACTTCAAAAAGGACGAGATTCTAAATTGGGTGTGTTTTTTTTTGTATTTTTACAGGTTCGATCCGAAAAACTGTACTTATGTAATATCTCTATTATCTCTAACGCCTCTAGAGATTATAATTCTTTGGGTAATGTTATTTTAAATTAAACATGCCAGTAATTTAAATGGGAGTAATGATAAATAATAGGAGAAAGATATTAAATACAAAGAATAAAGCTTTCATTAAATTACTTAATTTAATTAAAACGATATTTATTTAGATGCAGTTAAAACAATTATATATGTTAAAACAGTTAATACTATAACGATTATATAATATTCCGTGTGGTGTCCGGATTAAGAATATAGAAAGAAAAAGAAAGAAAGAAAGAAAGAAAATATTTTTATTTCGGTATCGCAAAACAAAATAAACTATCAATTAAATAAGATTGTACAAGGTAAACATTGCTTTCCGAAACCAAAAATGGACCCTATCTCAGCACATGCTACAACACAAAGTGTTGCAACGCTGATTTTCAGATAGGACCATAGAACCGTAGACTTTTACATAATTATTCCATTAAATTAATGTTATTTAAAATCTTAATTAATTTATAATTTCACTTAAAATAATTCATCATTTACACAAACATATATATATATATATATATATATATATAATGAAAACAAAATAGATCAAACAAAATTAGATTGCAATTAAAATAAGTATTGTGTGCATATCAATAAAAGTAGGGTACAATCGACTAACAGATATTCATATAAATATACTGTGTCATAAAGTTAGTTCGCTAGTTTTATTTAAGTAATAATAAATTGTATCAAGATTATTGAAAAATATTAATAATAATTGCTAATCAAATAGATTGAAATAATAATATTTTTATATCGACAGTGTGCAAAATCATATTGGTTATGTAATTAGTTTATAGTGTAATTTTGGCAGGCATGGATCTGAGTAAGTATTTCTTCTTAATGTTTTAAAATGGAGGGCAGCATTTAAACTTACTACTACATACCGTAGGTTGACAAACGGTCGCTATTTTCAGTATTATGTATACAGGATAAGTTTTATAGCTCTTGTTTTTGTTTTTCCAATAAATGGCTTTTATATTTATAAATAAATGTTTGTACTGACTTCAGAGTTCGTAATGGTGGCGGCAGATCATTCCAGCAGCGGGTAGCAGCAAATCTAAAACTGCCTCGAAAAGCAGCAGTATTATGTCTTGGATTAGTCATAAGATACGAAAAGGCCCTGGTTATATGCTTGTTATACTCTCGCGACCAAGATAATTTACTAAAATGGATTTTGGTTTTCCTGTTAAAACAATGCCAAATAGTAAAGTTGCCAAATGGAGCTTCCTGCGTGTCGACATCTTCATCATATTTCCTTTATTTAAGAAAGGAGTGATGTGTGATCTTGGGGGGACATTAAAACAAAAACGAGTGCATGCGTTTTGTACTCGCTGGATGAGCCTTTCAGTTCTCCCAAGTGAAGAAAACACTTACTCTCTGGGTAACACTTTTATTAATAATTACTTTTATTTTGATACTTCACGGTTCAATATCTCTCAGCATACTGCCTATACTTTTATACCCTCGTAATAAAGGTGGGAGAGCGCGCCATATTTCCAGTCAATAGATGAACACTTTAGTTAAACTATTTCGTATTTGATTACTGTATTACTATATGTGTGTTATGTATTCATATTTATACATAAACTATTGGTATTATTTCCGAACTGTATTTTATAATTGTTTACACAAGTAGGCAGGTTCCATATACTGCATCTGCGTAGTTCAGCTTGGATAAAATAAGAGACTCGCATAGCATTATACGCATATTTACACTTATGTAAGGGCGAACTCGGTAAAGTAGTTTTAGCCGGTAAAAACAGTTACGTACAGCCTCGAGTACATGTGTCTCAAACTGTAATTGACCGTCAAAAACTACCCCGAGGTTGCGAGCTTCCAGCACTTGCTCTATAGGACAGCCATCAATCCTTACATCTAGGTTATTATGTTGTATTCTATGTATCATGGTCCTAGAACCCATAACCATAAATTTCGATTTAGTAGGGTTAAGTACTAGAGAATTTCTTCTAGCCCACTCTGCAATCGCATCTAAATCAAAATTGACTTTATTTATAGCTTCTAGACAGTTATTTGGATGAAAGGAGTAATATACTTGAAGGTCATCAGCGTACATGTGAAACTTGCAATTGGTTATGGTGCGGGTAATATCTGCACAATATAGTATAAACAGGAGAGGACCGAGGATAGATCCCTGAGGAACACCTCTGGTTACCTGACTAAGAGAAGATGTTGCAGCATTACCAGTCTTACTGTCTGTCACTTGAACAAATTGAGATCTGTTATTCAGATAACTATGAAACCACCAAACCGTTGCCGCATTACACCCGTAGTACGAAAGTTTAGAAAGTAGAAGTGTTACATTAATGGAATCAAAAGCGCGAGAAAAATTGAGAAGTGTGAGCACCGTTCCCATGCCAAGATCTCTAGCCTCCAGTACATTGTTCACAACATCAATTAAAGCAGTAGCTGTACTATGAGCTTGCCGAAATCCTGACTGTTCCATTTGTAAGATATTTGATTTGATATTTGATATACTCTAAGCTGGTCACACACCACTCTCTCCAGAATTTTCGATAGACAGGGATATAGTATATAATATAGTACCAATCCATCTCCTCCCGTGGATGTCGTAAAAGGCGACTAAGGGAATCTAAACCAGAGGGATGGGCAGCAGCGTCCCGTCTGTGAAACGGTAGCCATACTGCGCTTACCAACCCGCCTGCCAAGCGTGGTGAGTATTGGCAAATACCCCCCAAAATGATGACACAGTTGTGAAAATCTATGGGGGAGGTCTTTGTTCAGCAGTGGACGTATAAATGGCCGATACGACTATAACGATCTGGCTTGTACGGGGAAGTATACTCTCACAGCATGACACAGTAACGTTTAAAATTTTAAGGTTTTAGGTTTACAAAATTTAATGCATATTTGTTTTCTGTGGCAATAAGTACAACTTTCTTCGTACAATTTTCTTTCTAATAAATACCAGAACCTGCTGACTCTGAAGAGAATCGAGCACCTTTTAAAAAAAAAATAGTCTCCAGTGAAAATTATTTATTAACTTTCTTTGCTCCAGGGACGGGGCGAAGGGACTCGTACCGGGTAAAACCACTGGAGCGGTTATCTTCGGCACCGAAGGGGGGATTCAGGTCCTCGTAATATCACACTAGAGCCACCAATTGGTGCCACGCCTTTACGCACATAACGCAAGGGGTGACTGTCATGCGGTCACTGCGGCGACTGTAAAAAGTACGCCTCCCAGGCACACTTCTCGGGGAGAGTACCGAGTACCTATCAGAAGCCAGCTCCCCTTTTCTGCTCCTATTCTACTCCATATCTATTGGGGGAAGGGAGGGACCTTGCCTTGATTTCGTATTAAATCGCATCAGCGTCTCCTCTGGGGTCGTAGGTGTCTATGGGTGATGGTGATTTCTTATAGAGGTCTCCCGCATGCTAAACTACCTACCTTTTTTATTTTTTATTTATGTCCAGTGGAAATTCTTCATGGAACTTCCTTCACCCCGGGGAAGGGCGAAGGGGTATGAGCGGCCTCCTACCGGCTAAAACCACTGGAGCGGTCATCTTCGGCACCGAAGGGGGGCTCGAGGTCCTCGTAAGATCACACTAGAGCCGCCCATTGGTGCCACACCTTTAGGCACATCTCGAAAGGGATGACTGTACAGCGGTCACCTACCTAATATAAAAACGATCAACAATAATACTGTTGTGAGTAAAACTACCGCATCCAATACTGATTTCATAGCTCACAAACCTCTGACCGGTCTAGCTTCATGCAGAACAAATGCTACTAGCATTAGCCTCAGAGGTGGGATTCACAAACATTGCCGCTGTAAAAGCAATTCCAGCCAGGATCGGATTCAATTAGATATGTACGTACTAAGCCGGGATTATCTTTTTGGTGCTCAGATTTTGGGCCGAAAACAAGATTTTTTTGTTTGAACATCTCCTAGGGTAGTTTTATATTGTAATAGAATGCCGTACCGTATGAATAGCACCAACATATCCGATCCTGTGGGTGTTGTAAAAGGCGACTATGGGATTAGCCCGAGGATGGGCCGCAGCATCCTTCGAGTACATTGACAACTAACTTAACTGCGTTCGCCAACCCTGGCAATTATGGCAATACCCCCAATGAGTACACATCAAATCCATATCGGTCACTGTGGTGAACTTTGGGGAGGCCTGTGCCCAGCAGTGGACTTTATTCGGCCGACATTATTAATAGAGCGTCTACAATATTTAACACTGTTTTACTTCAATGTGGTCTGGCAGAAAAAGACAAAGACAATGTTTTTTTTTGTGAAGCATAGGTCGGGTTGATGGTGCTGGCGTCAGCTTGGTGTGTTACGCTGATGACACGCTTGTGTTGGCCAGCGGAGAGTCCTTCGAGGGAACCATCGGGCTTGCCGAGCAAGCGGGCGCAATTGTCGTGGCCAAAATCCAGGCTCCGGGTCTGCAGATAGCGCCTCACAAAACCGAAGCGCTATGGTTCCACAAACTGCCGCGGAGCAGAGAATGCTCGGGGGACGCGGGCGCGCAGATTGGAGAGTCTGTGTGCTCACACTGAGTGACTCCCGGGAAGACGGTGGTGAGCACGTGGTCACGTGCCGCCGTGTGCGTAGCACAGCGCACAGCGAGGCTTGGGGGGATCCTGTACAATCCTCCCCGAGAAGTGCCTGGGGGTGACCTTTTTACAGTCACCTTCTCTCCGCTAGAGGGGGTGACCGCTTTACATGAATGTCCTCAGATATGTGCTCAAGGCGTGGTATCACTGGGGGGCTCTAGTGTGATCTTACGAGGACCTAGAGCCCCTCTTCGGTGCCGAAGATTGACTGCTCCAGTGATTTTTGCTGGTTTAAAAAAAAAGGTCGGGTTGGATGGTAGTTACATAATTTTAAGTATCTCTATGTTCTGCCGTGAGGCGTACAAAATTTGAAATACATTAGATCATCATGCACATTCTCATATACGTACACATATTAATTATACTCCCATCCGTCATTATTAATAATGAAATTACCTAGTTTATAGTGTAAGGACAAAATAAAACAAAATACCCTAATTAAGTACTTATTCATCTACAAGGTATATTTTCTTTATCAAAAACATAGAGATTTTTCTTGAATAGTTGTGAATTATCTATACGTCTTATGTCATGTTGTAGCCTATTATATATATATATATATATATACATATACATTAAAGAAAGTTCTTTACACTGTGCTATAATAAACATTGTGACATCATCATAATTATCTTTATCATTCAATAAACTTTCATTGATAAAAATGGGGCCAGCACCAATAAACGTCCTTTCTACGAAACAGTAACTATACCGCGCTCACAAACCCGTCTACCAAGCATGGTCCATCATCATCTTCATCGTGTAAGCCAAAGAACTGCCGAATAAAGGCCTCCCCCATATATTTCTACAACGAGCGGTTACATGCCTCCAAAGAGGTGGACAGACGACCTTCACCAGGTCGCTGGGAGTTGTTGAAGCGAGGCTAGTGCTGGCAAATTACTTCTAAATGACAACGTAACTGTCGAAATCTATGCCTTTGTTCAGCAGTGGACGTTCTTTGGGTGATATGTGCTACTAAGCAGATCAGCACATATGCAGCCACCGCTGCATAGAGGCTCTGTTCACAGCAAAATAGGTGATCGCAGTATATATGTTATTAGAGGCACATAAGAGGACACAGCTGTTCATTAATCACCATTTAGGTGTATCGGGTATGTATTGCTCATGGGTATAGGACTTCGATTGATAAGATCAGTTCGGAAACTGCCACTGCAGAGCAGAAGCCCTGCTGGCAGCAAAAATGAATGAATGAGAATGTTTCCATAATCACCACACTTGGTAGACGTGTTGGTAATTGCAGTCTGTATATTATTGTTCATTCTCTTTATACAATCTCTTAATCGTCTTTTACGAAACTACAGGTAGGAAGGGATGTCGGCGCGTCGCCACTACAGGCGACACTGGATACGGTGCGGGGGCCGGGGGCCAGGGGTCCAGCCGGACCGGCCGCTTGCGCGCCCCTCCATCGTCCTCCACTCAGCTCATCGACGCGCGGCACTGCGGGCATCTCATAGTTCCATTTATTATAGATTTGTAATACGGCAATAAAAGCCTATATTTTAATACAGTCCACTTCATTTCAATCAAGCCCCGTTGAGGTCTAAACAAGGGATGTTCCTTTTTTTCAGGAGCCTTACAATGAACAGAGAGCAAAATTTGCTTAATGACCACACTTATCAGATGGGTCGAATTGCATATATTGGAAATAGCGAATCAGTGGAAGCTACTGCTCTGATCTTCTTGATATAATACCTAAAATATTGTCGAATTTTTAAGACACCCATGAGTAAAAGGGGTACTCTACTCGTATACTTTAACGATTTCGGTGGTTGGTTGGTTGGTGGACCCGTGGTGCCGGCTAAGAATACCACCACCCCATTTCATCCCGTGGGTGTCATAAAAGGTGATTGGATAGCATTAGCCGGAGGTTGGGCGGCAGCATCCTTCGAAACCATTTATAACTCAACTGCGATCGCCAGTCCGTCTGCCAAGCGTGGCAGGACGCCGGATGTTATGGCGTAAGCCCCAATGAGCACACAACACTATCCTGGTCATTGAGAAAATCTTTGGGGATGCTTCTGTCCAGCAGATAACGTTTTTCGGCTGAAATGATGATGATGATGAACCAATTAATAAAGAGGACTCCAATAATGACCACGGTTAGCAGATGATCGGTGATCGCAGTCTGATACTATTAACATACACACGGACCTTACTCCCATCTTCTTGAAATTCTATAGTCATGACGACACCCACAGAAGCTCTTCTACACTCTCTATCAGGTGACCTGTTCTTTGTGAAAACCAAACTTACCAATAAAAAAAGCTGTTAACTAGTGGTAAATCATCATGAAATTCGCCCGGGGAAGGGCGAAGGGGCCTCCTACCGGCTAAAACCGCTGCGGCAGTCATCTTCGGCACCTAAGAGGGCTCCAAGTCCTCGTAAGATCACACTAGCAAACGATAACACCTATAGCGATTATAAACAGATACCCCAAAATGTGTCACTAATTTCATTTCAAACTCTATAAAGTTAATTACACGACTCATAAAATTACAGTACCTCTCGGAAATTAATTGTAATATCAAGCCTAGAACAACAGGCTCGAAATCAATTGTAATTATAATTTTCAAATAATGTACTCGGCCTGTTTTCACAGTGCTCATCGAAAATTGATGGCAGCACTATCAACGCCCAAGGAATAATAATCGCATGAATTGCCTTACATAGATATACAACGCGTGTTAACTAGATGCGATTCAGCGTAGTTCTCATAATATGTGTAAGAGCGCTTGTGTATTGTTCCGATCTGAGAACACGCGTTCCGATAAAAATCGACAGAGTGGGCCGAACCCAGCACACATCATTCCTGCAAATATGCAAATAATTCCTGTCTGTTTTTCTCCGATTCTGATTCAGAGCTGCGTACAGTTTTTTTTTAAATATTTTACGCGACAAGTTCCTCACTTCAATTTGAACGTTTGAATAAAGAGTTATAAGGTTTTATATTAGATTGTTCTTAAAGTAGGTTGGACCTAATATTATCGTAAATAATCCATACCGAACTCTTTAGATAAAAGGCGTATCAGTTGCTATCTAAGTGTATTTTTTGCAATAATAGTTTCGTTTTGTTTTTTAGCCAGAACAAAAACAAATGAGCTAATAAATATGAATATGTCCTGAAGCACAAATTAGGCAAAATTGCCTTTTTTTTACAAACGTAAGTGAGTTGATACTTGTAGGAAAAACAAACGCAAATATACAGTGCTACAAAGACAGAAAATTAGTGTTATTGGGAACAGGTTAATAGCAAAAAATTGTGATTTAAGATTTATTGTTGTAATATTTAAAAGGCAATATTGCTATTACAGCACCTAAAAAAGAAATACTATTTTATAATAGCAGTGCGTGTTTTTTATCGGTATGTATTTTTGTAATAACATGGTGATATAAGTCTTCAATGAATATCTTAATTAATAAATTAATCAGTATAACTATAAAAATAATAATAAACTGGAACGTTTTTATAAATAACTGCTATCCCTAAAGCCTATCGATTATCCAATTAAATTCAAATTCAATATTTTTGTTAGACCCCATATATACCAGACAAAAATTAATTGCATGTTCATTATCTTTTTTTTAATAGGGCTTCTCACATTCACTTCTGGGAAGTGTGGTTGCTTAACCGGTCGTTTCTGGCGAAACCAAAAGTGGCCTCCAGCCAGCATGTTCATTATCAACATTTAGACAGCTTATATATAATTTCCACTGTCCACCTCTTTGTAGCTTTATCATTTCCCTCCACTTTTGAGACTGTGTCACTTCGTGTTATTGTCAAAGGGAACATCCAGGTTACCACGTCATTTTGTTCACGGTCTGTCGGGTTCCCGTATCGCTGTCTCAGGCAGTTCTACACTATGCATTCTCTCCAGTTAACTTGTGGCAGATACAACCCCTGTAGTCTCATTCCTATTTCACACAAAACTCTTACAGGTCGGATTTACTGGTTTTATTCATGCAGCTGTGGATAATAAGAGTTTGAGTTTATTTGATAGAATAATAATAATAACCGTTTATTTGGAAAAAAACAGTACAATACTAAAACAAAACAAATTATGATAGCTGCAAAAATATGAAACTGGGGCGCAGCTACCAACGCCCCTCTATTGGTGGGACTGTTCGTTGTTTTAGACAAAGTATTAACACGTATATTTGTATAAAAACATTTAAAACTAAGTGTGAGACTATGTGAGAATGTGTGCAAATATGTGTATCAGAGTGTAGATTTATGGCTGTATCTCTGTGTGCTTATGGTTCGTGAGTGTAGATGTTTTGCTTCCACAAGGTTTTCTGCTGCATCATAATCAAGTGATTTCAACCAGAAGTCAAGTTTCTTTTTTAGTTTATTACTGTTTAGAGAGTAAATATTGATAGTTTTATTAATTTTGATATATATTTTAGAACTTATGTGTTTAAAACACCAACTAGCGGCTACAGTTCTACGCGATTGTACCTCATATATTTTATCAGAATGGCGTCTCGTATATATGCTTGGATCGTATGTTTGCTGGTTGTATTTGCGGAGTGTAGTCCAAGATGGCACGATTGGTGCAGTGGCTGATACAGTCGATTGCTGCGCTCCGGATCGTGGGTTCGATTCCCGCACGGACCAAATATTTGTATGCAGGTAGTTGTTCCGGGTCTGAGTGTATTGTGTGTGGAATTTGTGTTTGTAAACGCACCCATGACACAGAAATCCTATAAAAAAAAGAATACATAACTGTCTTACCGACAGGCGCTGACAGACCGAAAAGAGTGTTGTCGTTGGAAATCGGATGGATTTTTCTGCTGGTACCTCGAGAACAGCTCGTTGCCCACGTTCAATTCGTATGATAGTTGTTTCATTGGCCCTTCCCCAGACCAATAAGCAGTAACCCAACAGCGACTAAGCAAGTGAAAAATAGATGGACTTTTAGACTATCAAACTCCAGCACGGCTCTAAGTTTCTTGAAGCCTTATATCAACTTTCTTAATCGTGTCCCAATGGAACTAATTTGTTTTTTCCATTTAAGGTTATCTTATCTTATATCTTTAAATGAGCAATTCTTGTATATATATAATTGGAATCTCGGAATCGGCTCCAACGATTTTCATAAAATTTAGTATAGAGGGGGTTTCGGGGGCGATAAATCGATCTAGCTAGGAATCATTTTTAGAAAATGTCATTTAATAGGCGTTTGAGTAGTCTCAACTGAAAAATATGACTCTTCCTGACATCTATTGGCGAATAATAATACTATTTTTTGTGAGCAACTAATTGCTTTAACGACACAACAGCAGATGGCGTTGTTAAGTAACACGAAAATACCGAGCAAAGCTCGGTCATCCAGGTACTTATCAATAATAACGCCAAGGTATAATGTTCTCGGTATTGTCTAGTTTGATTATTGAGTGGGCAACGTAGAATATACATTTATTTTTACACAAAATAAAATTCAACGGAATGACATGAGTTGCTCTACGCTCATGGTAACTAACTTATCACATTGTCATTGCATATGGCGATATTTTGTGGATTACAATCGTGATGATATATTTAGGATTCAGTCGTAAGATATAAATCAGTAGATATGAATAATGCAATCAAAAGTAATCTTGAGGACCATATGAGGCGCGTTGTATGCAGATGTCGCTTAGCTTTTGTGCTACGTGTCACGGGATTGATACTTCGATGAATTGCACTGCACTGTACAAATAAATATTTTTGTGACCTACAGATAATAGTACCGGGTTAGGATGTTTTTGTATGTGAGATTTAATATACAGTAAAATGTGCCAATACAGGACATTATTAGAGTAGCTTAACGTTTAAAAATTGGATTAGTTAGTGCAGTAGAAAAACTGCTCTTGGTTTGAGTTATTCTTTAAAGACCAGCTGTCCAAGTCTTGCTTTGTATTGCTCTTGTGTAAAGAATTTACTTAGCCGTGTGGTACCAGCTATAAATAGCACCAACCCATCTCATCCCGTGGGTCCCGTAAAAGGCGGGATTAGTCAGAGGATGGGCAGCAGCGTCCTTCGACTACATTACAACTCAATAGCAATCGTCAACCCGCCTGCTAAGCGTGGCGATTAAGGAAAAACCTCCCAATGAGCACACAACACAGTCACAGTAGTCATTATGGCGATCAATGGGGGAGGCCTGTGTCCAGCAGTGGAGTTTATTCAGCTAAAATTATGATGACGAAAGAACTTACTTACCGGTTCTTCGTTGTGAAATAAAAGATTGAAACATATCGATGCCGAAATATGTTTCAACACGAATAAAAGAAATTTCTATAGAAAAATGTCGTTTCCAGTAACGCTATATCAAGTCCACACGATCAAATTAGTACGACATTGCGCACATGTGCAAATGACCTACACAAAGGAATATCTCCTTTTGTTTTGGACCTCACTTTATGCGCGATTTTATTATCATTATACAGATAATGGTTATTTATGTGAGAACGTTAATTTGATCGCTATAGTTTGAGGTGGGTGTGAGTATGTACTTAAGTGTGAAAAGGCTAGTAAAGTTTTGTAAACAGAATTCAAGACTTGGTTACATACATCAGATTAATTGATCTACGAAATAATCCACCAGAAGGAACCTTCCTAACAGAACATGAAAAACATGTTCTAACTGGAATTTATTAAATTGTTAATAATTTAAAATGTCCACCTTATAATATTGAAATTGGCAGTGATGATCTCTAATAGTTATCTACTGAATTTTCCTCTCTTTTAATCAGTTATAAATGTAGGTAGGTACATGTAGGTAGGTACATGTAGGTAGGTACATGTATGTACGACAAACATATATTGAAATATCCAGTTGCCTATTAGGCAGCACTTTTTTTTTTTTTTTTTTTTCCAGTGGAAATTCTTCATGGAACTTCCATCACCCCGGGGAAGGGCGAAGGGGTATGCCGGACTCCTACCGGCTAAAAACACTGGAGCGGTCATCTTTGGCACCAAAGGGGGGCTCCAGGTCCCCGTAAGATCACACTAGAGCCGCCCATTGGTGCCACGCCTTTAGGCACATCACGGAGGGGATGACTATAAAGCGGTCACCCCCTCTAGCGGAGGGAAGGCGACTGTAAAAAGGTCACACAAAAGGCACTTCTCGGGGAGGATTGTAAAGGATCCCCCCAAGCCTCACTTTGCGCTGGGCTGCGCACACGGCGGCACGTGACCACGTGCCCGCCACCGTCTTCTCGGGGGTCGCTCGGTGTGAGCACGCAGACTCCCTAATCTGCGCACCCGTGACCCCCGAGGCCCCCCACCATGTAATGGCGGCAGGAGGCTTAGGCGTGTTGGACCTGGACGCCGGGGTGGTTGTTACCCCGGTGCCATCTCGTCCTTCTTCGTGCGGGATCGGCCCTCTCCCGATCCCGTTCTGCAGTCTCCTTCTGGAGCATGACGCTCTTGCAGAAGGAGACCACTGCACTCCAATTTTCATGCTCTGCCAACATAGCCGACAAATTAGGCAGCACCTATCCCTCAAATATTAATACAATCATTTTAAACAATTACGATAACCGCACCAACCAAACACCTTTCAAATTCAACATCATAAAATTACGCAAACCCAAAACAAGGTACCTGACAAAAATAGCCCCGAAAAACAATTTAATTGCATAACACTGGGTGGAGGGCATTAGCGAAAATAAAATAAACACAGCCGTCGCCCCCTGGCGGCAGGAAATGAAAAAGCACTCGACGTTTTGAGAGGCGCGGTGTAAGGCAAAAGTACTGCACTAACAAACTGCTTTGTTCACGCCAGTACATTCTGGGTGATTCATGTGCAAAAGGAACGGGTAAGCAACATTTTTGGAATTTTTGAATGAATTTGAATTGAATGATTGTTTAAAATGGAATAGACTCTGTTTTATTACGAAATATTAGATAGACAACAATCAACAACCATCGGCTGGGCAGCGTTTGGGAAACTTCGCAACATCTTTTCGTCAACAATACCGCAATGCCTCAAGACGCAAGTCTTTAACCAGTGTGTGTTACTAGTGATGACATATGGAACAGAGACGTGGTCACTCACAATAGGCCTCACTAGAAAGCTCAAGGTCACTCAGGGAGCTATGGAGAGAGCTATGCTTGGTATTTCTCTACGAGATCGAATCAGAAATGAGGAGATCCGTAGAAGATCTAAAGTTGTCGACATAGCTGAAAGGATTAGTAAACTGAAGTGGCAATGGGCAGGGAACATTGCTCGTAGAATTGATGGCCGCTGGGGCACAAAGGTTCTAGAATGGAGACCGCGCACCGGAAAACGCAGCGTGGGATGACCTCCAAGGTGGACAGACGACCTGGTGAAAGTCGCTGGGAGTCGTTGGATGAGGCATGTAACCGCTCGTTGTGGAAATCTAAGGGGGAGGCCTTTGTTCTGCAGTGGACGTCATGTGGCTGATATGATGAGATAGACAACATGCAATTTTGAAAGTAATTTGTTGTTGATGGCCCTTTGTCAATCTCTGCCTTTGGATGGAATTGAGTTTTGGGATTATTCAGACGAGCTATTCTAAACGCGTGAAAATTTTCCATGTAGAAAACGAGTCTACAGAAATCAGTATCTATTGAAAATCTATCAGTTAGGATTGAGGCTTATAATGATATAATTTCTACTGTCAGGTTTGATAGATGGATGTTAGTCGCAGTATTCTGTTATTGAGTTAGGATGCTCTTGACTGACAGAGCATGAAAATTGGAGTGCAGTGGTCTCCTTCTGCGAGAGCATCATGCTCCAGAAGGAGACTGCAGAGCGGGATCGGGAGAGGGCCGCACGGAGAAGGACGAGACTGCGCCGAGGTAACAACCGCCCCGGCACCCAGTTCCAACACGCCTGAGCCCTCTGCCGTCAGTTCATGGTGGGGGGCCTCGGGGGTTACGGGCGCGCAGATTGGGGAGTCTGCGTGCTCATACCGAGTGACCCCCGGGAGTACGGTGGTGCGCACGTAACCACGTGCCACCGTGTGCGCAGCACAGCGCATGGCGAGACTTGGGGGGATCCTTTACAATCCTCCCCGAGAAGTGCCTGGGAGGTGGCCTTTTTACAGTCGCCTTCCCTCCGCTATAGAGGGTGACCGCTTTACAGTTATCTCCTCTGAGATGTGCCTAAAGGCGTGGCACCAATGGGTGGCTCTAGTGCGATCTAACGAGGACCTGGAGCCCCCTTTCGGTGCCGAAGATGGCCGCTCCAATGGTTTTAGCCGGTAGGAGTCCGGCATACCCCTTCGCCCTTCCCCGGGGCGAAGGAAGTTCCATGTAGAATTTCTACTGGACACAAAAAAAATGACGCTCTTGACTATCCTCTTGTAATACTTTAGGTACCTTTTGCTGCACTCATAGGCTGGACTAGACCTATTATTTTTCTGGAACCAAACGGCAGCTTACGGTCTGCTCATTTTGATTATTCTGAGAATTCATAATTCATCATCATTTCGGCCGAATGAAGTCCACTGCTGGACACAGGCCTCCCCCAAAGATCACCACAACCACCGATATGGATGTGTTGTGGGCTCATTGGGGGGTTTTGCCATAATCGCCACGCTTGGCAGGCGGGTTGGCGATCGCAGTTGAGTTGTTAATGTACTCGAAGGACGCTGCTGCCCATCCTCCGGCTAATCCCTTAGTCGACTTTTACGACACCCATGGGAGGACATGGGGTGGTGGCATTCTGAGCCGGCACCACACGGCAGAGAAGAGAATTCTGAGAATTCACTTTACCGCAATTTACATTTTTGTAAAAGGAATATTAATAATAAATCGGCCTTAATATTATTAGATAAGTACGTACTTTTTAATACATTATAAACAAGTAACTTTCTTCATTTCTTATTTACTACACTGATACTCAGCACAATTATTACACACTCCATTCATGCATTCATTACACACAACATAAATCATAATACATTTTGTATTACGTCATACGTGACATTGACATCCGTGGTGTACATAAGGTTCCAGATGAAAACCAGCGTCCAGCACTTAAGCCTGGCATGAAGCTGATCTGGACACCTATTTGGTCCAACCGTGAGACATATATTATTAGGTACCTACGAAGGTTTACGTTAGTTTTATTTGGACTTGTACATTTTTATATTTTTAAATATTGTTATTTATGTCCCTGTTTTTACAATCGTGTCTCTGTGTTGTGATCAAAATAAAACTTTCTTTCTTTCTTTTCTTTCTTTCTTTCTTTCTTTCAATGTGTTCTGCGAGAGGTTAAGAACACGTTTCTGAGTTTAAATAATTAGTTGTGAAGGATATTAGAAGCACTGTCAATACGTAAAATAATCTCTCCGTTTCTGGTTCTAGATCCATGCCTTTCTTCTCCATGTATAATAAAAATACCTATAAGCCTGTATACTCTTTTGTGGGGACCGGAAATATTTGATTGTATACATCAAGGTGAATGTTTGACATTCCTGCGTGAATTCCAAATGTGAGATTTTCTGGTTATATTGCTAATTTCAAAGGCGTAACCTACAGTGGCCTATATTTATAGTATTTAGTAAAACTAGAATAGTGGAATAGGATAAGTTAGTGGAAATTATGAATTACTTTTATTTTAGCAAGACACATTTTTACTTTCTAATCATCATCTCAGCCGGAAAACGTCCACTGGTGGATATAGGCCTCTCCCAAATTTTCCATAACTACCCGTTTGGGTGTGTTGTGTGCTCATTGAGGGGTTTTGCCATAACCACTACACTTGGCGGGCAGGTTGGCGATCGCAGTTAATTTGTAAATGCACTCGAAGAACGCTGTTGCCTTTCCTCCGGCTAATTCTACCTACAGGATGAGATGGGTTGGTCCTATTCTTAGCCAGCACCACACCAACTAGTTTGCAATTATCGGATTATCGGAGAAAAAACGCAGATACAAAATTAAAGATTTTTCATAAAAGTCCAGATTCTCGTATGATCATTAGAGCCGCCCACTGGAGCCACGCCTGTAGGCACATCTCTGAGAGGATGATTGTAAAGCGGTCATCCCCCCGGGGGATTGTGATGGATCCCCCGAAGCGTCCCTGTGCGCTGTGCTATGCGTACACGGCAGCGCGTGAAAGAGAAATCCTAGTGTGAGAAAAGGATTTTAAAAAATAGGCACATGTCTGAGAGGATGACTGTAAAGCTGTCATCCCCCTGGGGGATTGTAAGGGATCCCCCGAAGCGTCCTTGTGCGCTATGCTATGCGCATATGGCAACGCGTACAAGAGCAATCCTATTGTGAGAAATGGATTATAATGAAAGTTGTGATGGTTTCAATAGGTATACGTTTGTCGTTTGATGCAAGAACTTCATTTCCATCAGCATGCCAAACATACATACAAATTCTGGGATCCACATCATGTCATTATCATATTCTCCAAACAACGTCTGACGACTGCTGAACAAAGGCCTCCCCCATAGATTTCTATAACGCCCGGTTACATCCCGTCCGCATCCTACAACTCCCAGCGTCCTTCATTAGGTCGTCAATCCATTCTGCGTATCTCTCTCCCCGCTGGCGTTAGCTTGGTCTGTTACGCTGACGACACTCTCGTGTTGGCTAGCGGGGAGACCTTCAAGGGAACCATCCAGCTTGCCGAGCAAGTGGTGGCAATAGTCGTGGCTAAGATCCACGCTCTGAGTCTGAAGATAGCGCCTCACATAACCGAGGCGCTATGGTTCCACAAACTGCCGCGGAGCAGAGAACCACCCCGTTCGTGGATACGCGTTGGTGACGCAGAAATCAGGATGGGCCGGTACATGAAGTACCTGGGGCTCACCCTGGACAGTCGTTGGGGCTTTGAAGAGCACTTCACATACCTCGTCCCCTGAGTCGATAGGGTTTTAACCGGTAGGAGTCCGGCATATCCCTTCGCCCTTCCCCGGGGCGAAGGAAGTTCATGTAGAATTTCCACTGGACACCAATAAAGAAAAGGTCATCCATCCATCTCGTTGGTTTTTTCGTTTTCGGGTGCGCGGTCTCCACTCGAGAACTTTTTTGCCCCAACGGCCGTCAGTTCTATAAGCATGTGCCCCGCCCATTGCCTCTTCAGCTTACTTATCGCTATATTCTAGATAAGATAATTCTTCTACGGATCTCTTCACTCCTGATTCGATCTCGTCGAGAAATACCAAACATACCTGAGTGACCTTGAGCTTTCTTACGAGGCACATAGTGAGTGACCACGTCAGCATGCCATATATCATATCGCTGGTAACAAACACTTGTTAAACGCGACGCCACGTAGATTCTGCTCCGCGACATGGTAAACAGCCTAGCTTTGTTTATCGTAATATGATTTCATCATATCATCATCATATCAGCCACAGGACGTCCGCTGCTGAACAAAGGCCTCCCCCTTAGATTTCCACAACGAGTGGTTACATGCGGCCCTCATCCAACGACTCCCAGCGACCTTCACCAGGTCGTCTGTCCACCTCGTTGGAGATCGTCCCACGCTACGTTTTCTGGTGCGCGGTCTCCATTCTAGAACCTTTGTGCCTCAGCGGCCATCAGTTCTACAAGCAATGTGCCCTGCCCATTGCCACTTCAGTTTACTAATCCTTTAATATGATTTATAATTCAATATTTTAAAATAAATTACAAAAAGGAACTAACACTGAGTTTCTTTCAGCATTTCTTCTCAGAGGTTGTTATGTAGCAAAATGCCCTCCGTTGTTTCAATATGATGTGTAAAGTTGGGACCTATTTACTGAACAAATGATTCTATTCTATTTTAATAAAAAAGCTAAAATCACAACAAATCTAGAAATACAGTATAGAAAAACATTGACTATTCAAAAGCAACACTATAATTTATTAATTAAAATATTCAGTATTCAAAGCCAGATATCGTGTTCCATTTGAAAACAAACCAACAGAGGCAAAAATTACTAGTCGATGGCGGAGAACTACCGGCGTTGGCGTTCGGTGTACCGTCGTGTGCCTAAGACATTTTCAATAAATATTTTACACTACATTTCCATACAACAAACTCTTTATCAATTTGCGATACAGAAATTCACTGTAGGTTATTAATTATTTTTGTAAGCTAATGTAGAAAGGGTGAAGTTTAGGTAACCCTGTTTTTGTGGTTAAAAGTTTTTGTGCGGATGTTGATGTTTTGAGCTCGTAGCCCTGATAAGACTAGCTAGGTGTAAATTATATTTTAATTTGTATCTTTTGAACTGTGCAAGATATCGAAATGCTACATACACGAAATTGTTTGTGGAAATCCTTGTTTTAATCTATTAAATTTTCATTAAAATTCGTTGAGCCGTTTCGGAGCCTATTCGAGACTAAAATTCAGACAAAAATTCTAAATCAGTCATTTATGATTAGGCATCGTATAAATTGCAGTTTTCACTTAAATTTTGGTGATTTTGAAATAAAAATAGACACTTTAATTTCATTATAGATTATTGATGTAATAATAATGTTATGAGGCGGCAGTCCATAAGCCAAATTGGAGGCCTTAATTGATTAGGTGTTAAGTGTATTTATCACGAATAGGGCTTCCCCATCTCAGCATGTGGGTGTCATAAAAGGCGACTAAGGGAGTTTGGGACCCGGTGCGTACCATTAAGCACTTTAGGTTACCTACAGCGCCACCTGCAGTAAACCACCAACACTAGTATACCCAAGACGGGTTGATGTCAGGCAGGTGGCCGACTGCAAAACCCTTTTGCCAAAACAAGAGCTTAGTCCCACTGGTCACCCAGTGAGCTATGGAGAGAATTATGCTTGGTGCCTTTCTTGAAGATCGAATCAGCAATGAAGAGATACGTAGGAGAACTAAAGCTGCCGACATCGCTCCAAGCATACATAGCTCGTAGAACAAATGGCTATTGGGGCAGAGAGGTTCTCGAGTGGAGACTACGGACTGGAAAATTATAACTAACGAGTTGGACAGACGACCTGGTGAAGGTAGCTGGGAGTTGCGAGCGCCATGTCGTTATGGAAATCTATGGGGGAGGTCTTTGTTCAACAGTGGACTTCTTTTGGCTGATATGATGATAACAAAACCCTTAAGTACTACGGCAAATAAAGAATTGAACCACTTTTCAAAAACCGGACAATTGTGAGTTGAACTCGCATGGAGAGGGAACCGTACGATGAATATGTTATCTACCATGTTTTTAATCTGACACAATTTTTTTTGTTAGAAATGTACAGGGACATTACTAAATATTGTCTGTTGTTGAATTCTGTTTTGTACCAATAATTTATCCCAAGAACAAATTTAATATTGTAGTTGAAATACCTTTTCTCCCATAAATTCCAACTCCAAATTTTAATGTAAGTTTTTACGCACAATATTGAAAGATTTACCATGCTATTTTCAGACCATGGCTTTAAGCTGTTTTCCTTTAATGTATCTATAATTAAAGCACTATGGAAATGGTCAATTTATTAACTATTTTCTTGAATAACTTTAATACTAAACATGGTACATATTGCAAAACTTTTTTCTTTAATTTCTAATTTTCCCCCATATTTTATCCCTATATTCAAAATACAGTTATTTACGTTACGTCAACGTATTCACTTGGTTGTCTTTTACAATACCCAAATGTGACAACTCACCATGGAATGTCAGGCCTTATTCTTAGTGTGTACTGTGAGGTTTCCGAAAGAAAATACCTTCTCTCCTTCCTTGGGTTTAAAAGCTTTATAGTCACCCCTTCTAGAGATGTGCCAAATAGGCGGCTCTAGTATAATCAAATGAGGACCTGGAGCCCTCAATCGGAGCCGAAGATAACCGCTCCGGTGGTTTTAGCCGGCAGGTGTCCGGTCATACTTCTCCGCCTTTTTTCGGGGCGGAGAATGTAAATTATGTATTTACACCGGGAGAAATTAAAAAGAAGGGGATAATGTCAATGGCATGGGTAGAAGCATCTTCTTGTATGTAGTAACCAATTTGGCTGCCAAGTGTGGTGATTATGGCGATGCCCCTTCTGATCTGATATGATTGTTAACTACAAGTATAAGTTATTAATTACATCTCTGCCATATCGGACGGCACGGTTGGTGCAGTGGCTGATACAGTCGGCTGCTGCGCACTGGCCCGCGGGTTCGATTCCCGCACGAAACAAATATGTATATATTGTATTTGTATGATCTGCAGGTAGTTGTTTCGGGTCTGGGTGTATTGTGTGTGGAATTTGTGTATGTAAACGCACCCAGGACACAGGAGAAATCCTATTGCGGGGCAACGTTTTGAAAAAAAAAAAAACCCTTTGAGGATATGCTTGGTTGCATATTTTGTTGAAAATCTATTTGTTTCAGTGTAACTAACACTCAAAGGTAATTTGCATTAGAGTTTTTGATGTTAGCGGAATTCAAAGGAATAGTTCATCGCTTTGAGGTGGTCTGCCATGCATTTACAGCTAAAAGGGGTCCGCAATATCAAGATTGTAAAGGACATTTTCAACTTTCAATACGAAGAAAATATGTTAGATGTATTGTAGAGCAAGACTGCATTTTTCCACAGAATACAGGATAGTTGTCACTTTTGTTTCGTACATTCGACAGAAAAGATTGTTTGAGGTTTCATAGTGATCTATTAATGTGTTATTTTCTTCTTTAAAACTAAACGTTGCCTCACACTACAGTTGACATATTATCTACAGTAAACCAAGTGCGTACTTAAGGTCCAAATTCGACGCACTATACAGACACGCTTAACGGGCTTCTGAGCTATATTTAGCATGCAGTTAAATGCGCCCTTCCTTTAAAGCGTTTTTCTAAATTTTAGGCTCATTAGTTTCGGGGATAATGTAGAGAATGATAAATGTTCGTCTATTTTCATAACTAACATTTAATCAATATTTTAAAATTATAAAACATATGTATTTGAGACCCTCACAACAAGCCCTTCCATATCATGTTACACGCTACAAGTTACAAAATTTTATTCTTAGATTTACTATATTGCCCCCCAAAAGTATTCTATTATATATTCCGTGTGGTGTCCGGATTAAGAATATAGCACCACTCCATCTCCTCCCGTGGATGTCGTAAAAGGCGACTAAGGGAATCTAAACCAGAGGGATGGGCAGCAACGTCCCTTCTGTGAAACGGTAGCCATACTGCGCTCACCAACCCCAGGCGGGCACAAGCGTGGTGAGTATTGGCAAATACCTCCCAAAATGATGACACAGTTGTGAAAATCTATGGAGGAGGCCTTTGTTCAGTGGACGTATAAATGGCCGATATGATATGATTATTCTTACGCAATGTATAACACATTATTGGACAACGAATTATCTTTTATATTTCTATTATTAACGTCCGAAGGAAAAAACGGTGGAACCTGTATATTGTCAACCCAAATCTACTGGACGGATTAAGTTGATATTTGATACACATATGCATTTCTGCCAAACAAGGACGTGTAGATAAATGAATTTTGAACACGGGGTGTCTCCCGTTCGACGTTCGGAACCTTAAAAGTATATAAGTACCTACTATAATGTTTTATATTTCGCAGTACTCTATTTCTTGCCATAGTCTTCAAATAAGAATGTACGTAAGGATTGAGTGTCCCTATAAAAAATCGGAAAACTGATGTTAGCAATATTTAGTAAAAGTTATGAAAAAATTTGTAAAACAAATCCCGAAATTTGTAAAAGAAAGAAATAAAAGATAGAATGGTCTTAAGGGTGTCCCTCAATCCTTATACCACGAAACCTGTATCTCATAAGCAGGATCACGTAGGAGTTATATGAGTGTATCAATATTTAGTAAAAAAAATGTTAAACGTATTATCAAAAAATCTGCGGAATCAATAGTCATATAAAAAAGTTACAGAGGTTTCCTATGTGTCCCTCAATCCTTATTTGTAAGGATTGAGTGTCCCTCGAGATTGGCGAAATTACTAATTTTACAAAATATGTTTTTCTATTAAAATTTAGTAAAAAATGTCTCTGAATTTGTAAAAAGACAATATTGTGGAAATTCACCACGGTTCTAAAGTAATACCGGTAAAAGCGGTGTCCCTCAATCCTTTGATCCACGAAGACATATTTGCTCATAACTTTCCAAGTATTTTTATAATTGCAGATTTATCAACGGTAAATTTTAGTAAAAAATGTTTACTAAAATTTAGAAATGCTATTTGGTTAATTTATTAATTATATAACAAGATATCAATTTATAAACATTCCTAGAACTAACAACTGTATAGAGTGACCATAAATGAAACACGAATTGGGATAATGTAAAATCATTCTGATTTTAAAAACAAATACATTAGACATTAAGCTATGGTATACAAATAAAGCTCAATTAATTAATTGTATAAAAACAAGAGGAATTTCGTTACTCTACAAACACAAATTGGTCGAATTTCAACTAATTAATTACCGAGGAGTGAAATGAAACTTTTTACTCAAAAGGTACTGTGCCAGTGATGCTGAATAAAAAAGTCTTGTAAGTATATTGCCGCTAAGGCAGTTAAAATAAAGTATGATTTTTGTATATAAAACGCTTTATGTAATTATCTGAAAGCCTTTTTCGTCACGTTGATGGCTGTATGAGCTATGAGTATGAACAAAGAAAAAGTTATTACAAATACAAAGCGTTTTTTCCATTTTTACATTACAAATACGATTGGTCAAATTTCTACCACAGGAGGATAATAGTCATTATTTTACCTTGAAGGTAGCCTTAAAAAACACTACCCCCAATAAATCTTGTCAAGTCTGTTGACCGTTTAATTAAGATTTTAGGAAGTCGATAATTGAAAAAATCATTGCAAATATACCTAACTACTTGTATTATTTCAAAATATATAATAGCTAAGATAATTCATAGTGAAGCTATTGAGTCTTGTTGGATATTCATTTTCTTTCAAGTGCTAAATAAATCCCTATTGCTAAATTTATTGTTACTTTTGGGTGTGTGAAACTAAATACTAGGAACTATAAAATATGAAAATAGTCTCAGTACGCCAAAATACACGCATAGCACGGCATGCTAATATTAAGGACATTATTCGTCGTGCTCGTGTCACTGCCAGCCAGCTGTTTTAGAACACAATAGCTTTACACGTAACGATACCAAAAGACCGGGCGGTATATCGTTACTGCCATGGAAGTTGGGTAGGTCTCTGGTGTGGGATGCAACTTGTGTCGACACACTTGCTCCATCCCATCTTCAAAACACGTCAGGCTGTGCTATCACTGCCGTTTCTGAAGAAGAAGCCCTTCAACGGCGCAAATACAATAACCTCATTGGTAATTATTGTTTTGAGCCATTCGGGGTCGAAACGCTTGGATGAACCAATGGTTTCCGAGTGCACGTTTGTTTCTCAACGTTGCTTAACGTTTGGTTGACACTTCACGTAATCAGAGGGCTGGCCTTTCCTTTCGCCAAAGATCAAGTATTGCCGTCCAACGAGGCAATGCTGCCAGTCTTCTGGGAACATTATCAGCTGACAGCTATGAAGAGGAGTTCTTTAATGCCTAAGTACCTGTGCAACTTTAATATTTCTTCTTTTTGTTTTTATGTAGTTTAGTTTAATCGTAAATAGTGTGTAAATATTTAGTGTAAATGCGTATGTAAATATCATTTATTTTGTAATTATTAATGATTTATTAAATTATAAATAGATTACATATTATCCCAGTACGTGTTTCATTTATGGTCACTCTATACAGTCTAGTTGTAGGAATGTTTATAAATTGATATCTTGTTAAATAATTAATAAATTAACCAAAATAGCATTTCTAAATTTTAGTAAACATTTTTTACTAAAATTTACCATTGATAAATCTGCAATTATAAAAATACTTGGAAAGTTATGAGCAAATATGTCTTCGTGGATCAAAGGATTGAGGTACACCGCTTTTACCGGTATTACTTTAGAACCGTGGTGAATTTCCACAATATTCTCTTTTTACAAATGATGAGACATTTTTTACTAAATTTTAATAGAAAAACATATTTTGTAAAATTAGTAATTTCGCCGATCTCGAGGGACACTCAATCCTTACAAATAAGGATTGAGGGACACATAGGAAACCTCTGTAACTTTTTTATATGATTATTGATTCCGCTGAATTTTTGATAATACGTTTAACAATTTTTTTACTAAATATTTATACTCTCATATAACTCCTACTTGAAACTGTTTATGAGATACAGGTATCGTGGTGTAAGGATTGAGGGACACCCTTAAGGCCACTCTATCTTTTATTTTTTTCTTTTACAAATTTCGGGATTTGTTTTACAAATTTTTTCATAACTTTTACTAAATATTGCTAACATCAGTTTTCCGATTTTTTATAGGGACACTCAATCCTTACGTACATAAATAAGATTACCTAACCGTTAGAATGATATAACAACTTTATCCTCACGCATCAGTTAATTGGTGGCTTGACAGACATCCCGCCCACGGGACGCGGTCTATCCCGTTAGGTTGATACGACTTGACATAGAGCACATTGTCACGGACTCGAGGGACGAGTAATGACATCGTAATGTCGTTTGTATCGCTATGGGATAGTCGAATTTCCATGAGGGTAGATAACATTTAGAGATGGGATAAGGTGCAAAGGGCTTGTCGGAAAATGGTTTTAACAAACTTTTTTGGTACTTTTACTTCCACAATGGTGCCTTAAACTTATAATTAATCTGTACAGTTCAAAAATGACCACCAAATCTTAGCAAGCGAATTTATGCTCTATTATTACCTAAATCAAAAATATTTATTGCACATCAAAATAAGTTGGACTAAATATTGTCACAGTAGGTTAAGGTGCGGCTTTGGGGGGGTTCTTTACAATCCTCCCCGAGAAGTGCCTGGGGAGGCGACCTTTTTACAGTCGCCTTCCCTCCGCTAGAGGGGGTGACCGCTTTACAGTCATCCCTTCCGAGATGTGCCTAAAGGCGTGGCTGGCACCAATGGGCGGCTCTAGTGTGATCTTACGAGGACCTGGAGCCCCCCCTTCGGTGCCGAAGATGACCGCTCCAGTGGTTTTAGTTGTAGGAGTTTCACTCTTCCCCGGAGGAAGTTCATGAAGGATTTCGTTTTTCATCCATTAGTGACCAATAAAAAGAAAGGTTGTTGCTACATAGTTTTTTGTAGCTCTCGAGGAATATTTTACTTTCATAAAAAAGGTTGCCGGTAGGATGCCACTTACTGTTGTCTTCAAGACCGGCTTCTTACATAATATGTACACGTTTGGTGTCACCACTCCATTGCCGTGCACATTCGAGACGATGACCTTTACCTTTTTTTTATTTCTTTTTTAATGGTGCCCTGTGGAAATTCTTCATGAACTTCCTTCGCCCCGGGGAAGGGCGAAGGGGTATGCCAGACTCCTACCGGCTAAAACCACTGGAGCGGTCATCTTCGGCACCTAAGGGAGGCTCCAGGTCCTCGTATGATCACACTAGAGCCGACCACTGGTGCCACGCCTATAGGCACATCCCTGAGAGGGTGACTGTAAAGCGGTCACCCCCTCGGGGGGATTGTAAAGGATCCCCCAAAGCGTCCCACAGCAGTGCGTGACCACATGCATGCTACCGTCTTCTCTTGGGTCGCTCGGTGTGGGGACGCAGATTCCCCAATCTACGCACCCGCGAACCCAGAGGTCCCCTGCCTCACAGCAACGACAGGGGGGATGACCTATACCTTAAGCGAGTATTTCCACGCTTAGCCAGTGTAAATGCTCGCTAATACCATATATATTTTACTGCGAACAATTTCTACTATTCTATTTACTTTTCTAACATCAAAATATCCCACCAAACGTTTTTCATCGCACATAGTCCATAAAGGCCGATAGCTATCAAATTAAAAGCTATCAATCAAAGTAGCAAACGTTAGATCCGGTTCGATCCGGTGGCCGCCGGTCCTGACAAGCCCAGTGCGGCCTCGTCAGTTCCGATTTGAAAGATAAGCCTTGAGTTCTAAACGGTGACAACTCATACGAATGACGTTTTTATCTGGGTTGATTTTGTGCTAGAAAATGGCAATATGGTTGGGGCGATGGGGCTGGTTAAAGAAACGGTTCAAATTGAAATAGATTTTCTGGTATTCAGTTTTAGTCAAGAGCGTACTTGGGGTCACCAGACAGTTTTAGAGTAAGTTAGAGATGTCTTTCACACTTATAAAAATAAATACAGTTTATAATAACCGAAGGAGATGAGCAAGTCATTCACTTGGTGGTAAGTGTCTCGCCTGCGACAACAATTATAATGCTACCCAGGACTAGCTCTTTTTTATTTTTTTATTGGTGCCCAGGAAATTCTTCATGAACTTCCGTCTCCTACCGGCTAAAACCACTGAAGTGATCATCTTCGACACCTAAGGGAGGCTCCAGGTCCTCGTATGATCACACTAGAGCCGCCCACTGGTGCCACGCTTATAGACACATCTCGGGGAGGGTGACTGTAAAGCGGTCAAGGATCCCCCAAAGCGTCCCACGGCAGCGCGTGACCACATGCGTGCTACCCAGGACTAGACCTACGTCGCAACACGCTGCGCTCGTCAATTCTGTTATGCCCAGTGATTTCACTAGCTTTTCAATGCCTAAATACTATATAATAAGTATAAATAAATAAGTCTAAATACTAGTGCTCGCCAGCAGAATATCTGGGATTGACATATCGGTTTCTCTTCCACAGAGAACTCTTCAAATAAGTCATGATCAGGTAAGATAATGAGTAGCAGCATCATCGGTATGCGTCACCGTCTACGTATTATGGGCACCGAGGCACCAAACTTAATCAAAAAGGTAATTACGGCAACATCTATTTTTGGAAGAGACTTCTCTAGCTGTCCGTTAGGTTCAAATCTACTTAAACAAAGTGTTTTGCTGTAAGATGCATGTTTTAAATTGCTTTAGCTTTATATCAGCCAAAGGAAGTCCACTAGTGAGCAAAGGTCTCTCCATAGATTTTCACAATTATAAGACATTTTGGGGGGAATTAGCCAGTACTCGCCATGCTTAGTAGGCGGGTTGATAAGCGTAGAGTGACTGCTGTTCTAGAGACCTGATGACGATCTTCCTGGTGTACCAACCTGGAAGGTAAGTGAGAATGTCTGCTTCTACAGAAAGGACTCTGCTACCCATATCCCTATGGTGTAGAGTCGATTAGACGCCTTCGTCTTCCTGTGTGATAATAACACCATGCTACGATCATTCATGTCCCTGCAAAGCGTGGTAAGTACGCCATTAAAACCCTTACGACTTCTCATTGCAGTGATCATTGGGCGGCCTATGTCCAACAGTGGACGTTTACAGGCTGATGTGTGTGTACAGGTCACAACACACAGTCAGTGTGTATATGGGCTATTACAAAATAGCGATCGTACTGACCACTATGGAAATAAATATAACTTTTGAATTTTATAGACTTGAAAATATTCTGACATATGTGTCAATTCGGGGATACAGAAAAATTATCGGGAGCGATTGTAATTCGGCCCTACGAATGATACATGAAATTTATACTGTAATGAATACAAACAATATATAGTTTGAACAAATAATAATATATAGCCAGTTGCACTCACTGATCGGTAAACGATTGGCGTGGTTAAGCAACGATTGGCGCGGTCAGTCTCTGGATGGGTGACCGCATAGTGGTATTTCAACTAAGCGTCTCCGTGCTTCGGAGGGCACGTTAAATCGTCGGTCCCGGTTGTTGTCATTAGACAGCAGTCGTTAAGCCAAGTCGGAGGCCTTTGGGCGGCTTGAACAACTCTGACACAAGGGTGGCCACTAACCATACGAAATATAATATCTACAAATAATAATAAATCTCTTTTAATTTGGATCCCGGAACCCGCTACTGCCATAGCACGTACCCTACATTATAGCATATTGTGCAAACAGTTCGTTAGTCCGTGTGGTGCTGGGTACGAATAGCACCAACCCATCACATCCCTTGGGTATCGTAAAAGGCCACTCTGGGATTGGCCAGAAGATAAGCAGCAGCGTCCTTCGAGTACATTAACAACTAAACTGCGATCGCCAACCCGCCTGCCAAGCGTGGCGATTATGGCAAAATACTCCAATGAGTAGACAACACACCCAGACCCGTCATTGTGGTAATCTTTGGGGGCGGCTTGTGTCCAGCAGTGGACTTTATTTGGCGAAATGATGAGTTCGTTAATTGCCTGTAAGTACCAAAGAAAAGAAGGAAAGAAAGAAAAGAAAGAAATAATTTATTTAAGTTGTTTCTCATGGTAGACCTTAGCTGTAGTAATAGTGTAGTTGATGCTAACACAATAATGGGATGTCTCTACTGGGGAAGTACCTCAATCTAATAGAACACAGCCTTAAAGTAGCAACTTTGTGTTGCGTCAGGTTTTATGCGTTGAGTGGCGAAAACCGGAACCCCAGTCTGATCCTCAACTCCTGCCCCTATCCGTGTAATGTCTGGATAAAGAATATAGCACCACTCTTTCTCTTCCCGCGGATATCGTATAGCCATACTGCACTCACCAACCAAGCATGGTTAGTACTGGCAAATTACGCCCAAAATTATGATACAATCTTGTGGATCTCCGTGTGGTATCCGGATTATGAATATAGAACCACTCCATCTCCTCCCATTGGATGTCGTAAAAGGCGACTAAGAAACTCTAAACTAAAAGTTGGGCAGCAGTGTCCTTTCTATGGAACAATAGTGACATCACCAACCCGCCTGCCAAGCGTGGTGAGTACTGGCAAACTCCCCCCCAAAATGACGACACACGGCGTGTAAAGGGTCGTCTTATAGGTGAGGCTTTTGTTCAGCAGTGGACTTTTCGACTGATTTGATGACTACTGTTTTCATTATTTTTATTTTTATTAAAATGTTGTCCCCCTCTGGTATTTCTCCCGTGTCGTGGGTCTGTTTACAGACAGAAATTCCGCACACCATACACTCAGACTCGGAACATCATCATCATCATCATTTCAGCCGATTAAAGTCCACTGCTGAACACAAGCCTCCCCCAAAGTTACACAGCTACCAGGTGGGTATGCTGTCTGCTCATTGGGGGGTTTCGCCATAATCACACGCTTAGCAAACGGGTTGGCGATCGCAGTCGAGTTATAATATACTCAAAGGCTGCTGCTGTCCATCCTCCGGCTAATCCCATAGTCACCTTTTACGTCACCCAAGGGATGAAATGGGTTGGTGGTATTCGTATTCAACCTATTTGACTTGGTACAACGACCTGAAGATCATACAAATATTTGTTCCGTGCGGGAATCGAACCCACGACCCCGAGCGCAGCAGCCGACTGTATTAGTCACTGCACTAACCGTGTCGTCGAACTGCTTTCCTCTTGTACCCTAATAAGCCAAATCGCATCAGTGACCTTTCTTGTGTTATGGGTGGTCGTAGGCAGTGGTGGTGTTTTAATATCAGGTGATACGCATGCCTGCATACACTCCATGAACATATAAAATTAAATATGAACTACTCTCTGGAGTCTAATCGAACTACGTCAGTGTCCTCAATACCATATTTTATGGAGGAAACTATAGCCGCGGTGTTTTGATCCGCAACCATCAATTTGCCTCGTCCATCAGTATATGCTATCCATCATGATTAGCTGGATTGACGATGCGTCCACTACATACAGATTTTTTGCAAAAAATCTATATGTGAGCTATACTCACGAATTTGCCGGTGTTTGAAATTATACGGTGTAATTGTGGGTTAGTAAGTCTTGGGAGAAGCCACCTGACGAAGTTGACTACAACAGGAGGGGACGTCGTTGTTTCAAGGCCGGAGGTCCTTTTGGAAGTTGAAGACTTCTACAGCCAGCTATACGCTTCGCATGCTTCTCAACCTGACCCCGAAAATGAGGATTCCAGGGCCACATTGATCCGCCACTTCACTGAGGACCTGCCAGAGATCAGCCTAGACGACTGGCTCTTAAACAGCTTAAAAATGGAAAAGCCCCTGGGGAGGACGGAGTTATAACGGAGCTCCTAAAAGCTGGTGGTAAACCTGTACTAAAGGAGCTCCTGAAAGTTTTCAACTCTGTTCTCTTTAATGGGAGAACTCCAGAGGCGTGGAGTAGGAGCATCGTCGTTTTGTTCTTCAAAAAGGGTGACAAGACCCTTTTGAAGAACTATCGACCTATTTCGCTCCTAAGCCACGTCTACAAGCTGTTTTCAAGAGTCATCACAAATCGTCTTGCGCGACGACTCGACGAATTTCAACCCCCGGAACAGGCCGGGTTTCGAGGAGGGTATGGCACCATATACCACATTCACACAGTGCGGCAGATTATACAGAAGTCTGAAGAGTATAATCAGCCCCTGTGCTTAGCGTTTGTGGACTATGAGAAGGCCTTTGACTCGATCGAAACCTGGTCCATTCTGGAATCCCTGCAACGATGCCAAGTCGATTGGCGATATATCCAAGTGTTGAGATGTCTGTACGATACCGCCACTATGGCCGTCCAAGTACAGAACCAGCTGTCTGAGCATATCCCCCTGCATCGAGGTGTGAGACAAGGGGACGTTATTTCCCCCAAATTGTTCTCAAATGCATTGGAGGATATGTTTAAGACGCTGGACTGGAAAGGACGTGGCATAAAATGAGAAAAAAAAATAAGAAAACTGAGCTCATGGTGTTTAGGGTGGGTCCTAGGAAGCCTGAAGCCGTTCCGCCTGTATACCTTAATGATGTGAATTTAAACAGGGTCACACATTTTAAATATCTCGGTCACATATTGACCGAAGATTTAAAAGATGATGGGGATATAGAGAGAGAGCGGAGAGCGTTATCGGTCCGATGTAATATGCTGGCCCGCAGGTTTTACCGATGTTCACAGGAAGTAAAGATCACGCTTTTCAAAGCGTTTTGCCAATATTTGTATACGTGCAGCCTGTGGGTTAGGTATACGCAAAGGGCCTACATCATTCTCCGCATACAATATAACAATGCTTTCAGGGTGCTGATGGGGCTCCCGCGGTTCTGTAGCGCATCAAGCATGTTTGCTGAAGCGCATACAGATAGCTTTCAAGCAATCATTAGAAAGCGAACTGCATCCTTGATGCGTTGGTTACGGGGGAGCACCAACAGCATACTGAGAGTGATTGCAGATAGGCTTGACTGTCCGTTCCTGTGGCACTGGACCCGTATGCATATGTACGGATCTAGTGCACCAGGACGTGCGCACAGGTTCATGAACTAGCCTATTTTAATTTCTGTTAGTTTTGTATGTGTTAATTAAGTTTCGTTTTAGTTTTCATTTTATTTGTACCACTAACATAGTCTATAGGTCTTTGTATTACTAACCTATATGGACAAATGTCCGAAATAAACGTTTTTTATTTTATTATTATTATAAACATAAATGGCGAGTACATCTCACACTTGAGATTTGCAGACGACATCGTCATAATGGCCGAATCGTTGCAGGATCTAAACCAAATGCTGAACAGTCTAGCTGATTCTTCTCAACGCATCGGTCTCCGGATGAACTTGGATAAAACCAAGGTCATGTTTAACCAACATGTGGTTCCGGAGCCGATTGCGGTACACGACAACACTCTCGAAGTTGTTCAGGAATATGTTTACCTCGGGCAAACCCTGCAGTTGGGTAGAAACAGCTTTGAGAGGGAGGCCAATAGAAGAATACAGCTGGGCTGGGCGGCATTTGGGAAATTACGTCGAGTATTGTGTCGAGTGTGGTGCCGGCTCAGAATGCCACCACCCCATCTCCTCCCATGGGTGTCGTAAAAGTCGACTAAGGGATTAGCCGGAGGATGGGCAGCAGCGTCCTTCGAGTACATTAACAACTCAACTGCGATCGCCAACCCGCCTGCCAAGCGTGGCGATTATGGCAAAACCCCCCAATGAGCCCACAACACATCCATATCGGTGGTTGTGGTGATCTTTGGGGGAGGCCTGTGTCCAGCAGTGGACTTCGTTCGGCCGAAATGATGATGATGATTCTCGTCATCTATTCCACAGAGCCTAAAGACTAAAGTCTTCAACCAGTGCGTTCTACCCGTGATAACATACGGTGCCGAGACGTGGACACTCACGGTAGGGCTGGTCCACAAGTTTAAAGTCGCTCAGCGAGCAATGGAGAGGGCTATGCTCGGAGTCTCTCTGAAGGATACAATCAGAAATGAAGTGATCCGACAGAGAACCAATGTTATCGACATAGCTCATAGGATTAGTAAGCTGAAGTGGCAGTGGGCTGGCCATATTAGTCGTAGAACCGACAACCGTTGGGGAAAACGTGTTCTTGAGTGGAGACCGCGTCTTGGTAAACGTAGTGTAGGACGCCCTCAAGCTCGGTGGAGTGATGACCTGCGCAAGGTGGCTGGCAGTAGCTGGATGAGAGTAGCCGAGGATCGCGATCAGTGGCATGCACTTGAAGAGGCCTATGTCCAGCAGTGGACTGCGATAGGCTGATGATGAATACGAGTGCTCGATCTGTTAGGGATAAGCTCGCTGATTTCATACAATACTGACTGTTTTCTGCCATAGAAAGAAAGAAAGAAAGAAACTATTTATTTTCGCGACACATCGACGCACAATACACATTAAAAATATAAAAATCGACAAAAGGCTAAAAAAGCTTAGAAACTACACAATCTACTAAAACTATGAATGTAATAACTAACCCTTTACATTTTAAAGCACGTGCTGGCAACACTGATAATAATACAATGTAATAAAATAATAATTCCTAGATGTAATAGTGCGTCACTCATTTCATTGTCATCATCATATCAAAATCATAATAGCAAAGAAGATCCAGTGAATGGATGTGCAGAACGGAAGAGTTATCGTGATGCAAATTAATAATTTAGTAGCCTTTTTTAACACGCTTTTATTAGCTTGGTATGTATCTATGAATCTATTTAACATAACTTTTGAACTCGATTTTCATCCCCTTCGAAACGTCGGATTGATTTGAAACTTCGCACACTTATAAAGGACTGGTGTGCCACCACCCCATCTCCTCACATGGGTGTCGTAAAAGTCGACTAAAGGATTAGCCGGAGGATGGGCTGCAGCGTCTTTCGAGTACATTAACAACTCAACTGCGATCGCCAACCTGCCTGCCAAGCGTGGCGATTATGGCTAAACCCCCCAATGAGCACACAACATATATATCGGTGGTTGTGGTGATCTTTTGGGGAGGCTTGTGTCCAGCAGTGGACTTCATTCGGCCGAAATGATGATGATAAATATTTTTTTTCTCATTTTATTATATTTCGGAGCCCTCAACACAGATTTCATCGTAAAACCAGCGATATGGCATTTTACTGTTGTAGCATATGTATGCCACCTAATTGGTTTTCGATAGTTCTCTGTTTTCATTTGTTAATATTTTTATTTTTATGTTCTATGCTGCCTGTGCGAGCTCAAAATAAATATTTCTTCTCCCTTAATTTTTTTTCTCAATTCCTGATTGAATTGAATATTTATTTATTTATTTATTTATTTATTCAGGTCTTCCCACAGCTCGTGTATACAATATAATATTTAATTAATATATATATGGTAACAGGCCTACACACTAGCCAATTACGGGATAACCAACATTTTCAATAATGAGAACATAGATAATATAACTAAATCTAACAGAAGGATGAGGCAGCTTAAGCTTGAGATTAAAATTATTGAGTAGGTATTACATTTTTAACAATTCTAGACTAAAGGCTCAAGAAAGTATAAAATCAAGTTAGTTTTCTATAGTATTTTCATGGAATTCAGGATTTTGGATCTAAATGAATTTATCGAATCGTGGTGTATGTCGGCATCTGGTACTGACTTCACGAATGAATTCATTTCTCTACACATTCTGTTAAGCGGTGAATTTAGTCCTATATTAGTTTTACAAGACTGAACATGGTCAATATATATATATTATATTATATGTAACAAATTAAGTTATATCTTACTTTGTTATGCCAACACAGATGTAGCAAAACGTGTTGAAACCTTCTTACACGTTCCACAGTACACGTGATGTCACAGTTACGTAATAGATCGTCCCCCGGGCCGTCTGTCTGTCGCCCCACCAATTAGTTGGAGCGTAAGGATAGCGGCGGCAAGTACTGCTAGCATATACTTACACAAAAGTGTGATGCACAATGATAATTAATACTTTACCTTTTCCAAAAGACGGTGTATGTACAGTCGGCAACAAAAGTAGCGGTACATTTTAGTTGCAAGACATGGTTATTAGGAAAACGTATTCGTTTTCTTAATCTATACAAACAAATAAATTTGAAGTGTCTGTTTTTAATGTCAAAATAACAGCTTTTTACTAAATGCATATGAAAATATATGAGACTCACAACAACAACAAAAAAATTGTCTGTCTTTCTATCTGTCTGATTATACCCACTAATCTCCAAAACGGCTGGGCGGATTTCTACGGGATTTCACTGACAGATAGATGACGTTATAAGGATTAACTTAGGAACTACTGCTGAACATATATTGTGTTTTTTGGTAGGTATTGACCCAAGCTCTCACCCCCTGCAGTATATCGTGCTATTTACTGGACACCCTGTATACAATTAATATCATCATCATCTTCGTATCAGTCAAAGGGTGCTGCTGAACAAAGGCTTCCCCCATAAATATACATAACGGTAATATTCGTGTGTGGGCATGTTGGGCAAAACTTGCCAGTACTCACCATGCTTGTGGATTGGCCTATACTACAATTTCTCCTGTGTCATGGGTACAGTTTACAGACATATATCTCACCTGCACAAACACCCAGGCCCGAAACAACTATCCACAAATCATACAAATATTTATTCCGAACGTTCGGAATTTTCCAGTACTCACCTCGCTTGGCACGCGGGTTAGTGAATGGCTGTTGTTTAGCAATAGAGAGGCTGCTGCCTGGCCTAGAGTCCCTTAGCCTGTACTACTGGCCTAAAGTCCCTTATTCATGGGAGAAGATGGATTGGTGACATACATTTTTATTCAAATAGTTACACGATTTGTTCGGGAACGCCTGAACGCCGTGAAATGAAAACATCGCAGGTTTTTTCTATTTCTAGTACTCCTTGTTTCAGTTACTACTCGGAGTAGAACAGTCTGGTGAACTGAACCGGATTTTTTATTACATTTTTTTGTTTTTCTGTAGATACATTTCCTTTAACATAAGCAATTTGCATTACAGAAACTCTTGCATTCTTTCGTTCTTTAGACCTGCTCATCCATTGACCCTATTTGGTGCTATTATAAAGGAAGGATTCCTTCTACGTTCCATACGGACGTTTCCTGATTACACGCAGAGAGAGGAAGGCATGTTTTGCACAGTAGCTTGTCGCTTGGCTTTTTGCGTAATGTGTCGCGGGTTTGATTCCCCTGCGGAACAAATATTTATATGAGCTAGAGGTAGTTTGGGTATTTATGAATGCTAGATTTATGGCTATATACCGTACCCGCGGCACAGGCGACATTAAAAATGGGGCTGCGTTTTATAAAAAAATGCCTATCGTTTGATCCTCCACCATCCTAAGGGAATTGGTCTTTCGTTTTAGGTTCTATGCGATTGAAATTTCACAAAAAAAAATTGTTTCCGAATTGGCGGTGTAGTACGGACGCGTTGGAGTCAGAATAGATTGAGTCTCTAGGGTGAGCTGTCTGTCGTCCCGACAATTAACCCTGGTTGCGCGCGTGAGGATAGAATTTTAGAAGCATTTTCTATATTTTTACTACCTTAACTAAAACAAGGTACCTACGCAATTTGATGTGTTGCAGATTTTCTGTAAGAATACGATCTGATTCTAATGACTAAGGGATTAACCGCAGGATGCGCAGCAGCGTCCTTCGAGTACATTGGAAAATGAACTACGATTGCCAACCCACCTGCCAAGTGTAGCGATTGTGGCAAGACCCCAGAACGGTCGTTGCAGTGATCTTTGGGGAAGATTTGTGTCCATCAGTGGACTTTATTCAGCTGAAACGATGAATGATGATCATGATCATATGATGAAGACCTCCTGTTTTTTTACACAAACTGGTGTCGAGAGAGCCATGTCATTTGCACGATGGTAAGCATTATGCCTGCAAGCATTCAACCACAAGGCTACCACTGTAATGACTACACAATTGTAAAAATATACAGAGGAGGCATTTGTTCAGCAGAGGACGTCTTATGGCTGAAATGACGAAATTCATTGCTGTTGACGAAAAAGTTTTATTTTGGACTCGTACACAATGACAATGAAAACGTAATATTAAGAATATATAAAAGTATATGGCTTAGTAGTGCTGTACGAAGTCTAAGACTAAAAGACTAAAAGACTAAAAGACTAAAAGTCTAAAATTAACTAAAGAAAGCGAAGCACAGGATATTTCGTCATCATCATATCAGCAAAGGATTTCCCCTGCTGAAAAAAGTTCTCCCCGTAGATTTCCCCGCCTGTGTTGTCATTTTGGGGAGAATTTACCAGTGCTCACCAGGCTTGCTAGGTAGTCTACCTAAGCGCAGTATGGCTACTGTTCCATAGAAGTAACACTGCTGCCTATTCATCCGGTTCAAAGTCCCTTAGTTGCCTCTTATGACAACCGCAGGAGGAGATGGAGTGGTGCTATATTTTTAATCGGACACCAAACTGAATGTCTGGTTGTTAAGCAGCGAGCCGATAACATGGTAAATATAAGCAGGGTCCTATATACAGGCTGTCCAGTAAATAGCACGACATACTGCAGGGGGTGAGAGCTTGGGTCCATACCTACCAAAAATCACAATATATGTTCAACAAAATCTTATGGATTTACAGTAGGACAAAATTTTCCGAAATATCGAAAAATCTCTACCTTGACACAGATTTTTAAGCATTTCGTAATGAAAAATTTTCTAGTTTTTTTTTACCTCAAATAATTTGTGAATAGTTACTTTACTTAATAATGTCTTAGGTTTTCGCGAGTATTACACATTATAATAAAACACTTTTAAACGGATTCTATCGCGTATATTTTAGGTTTTTTGTTTTTCCTGACGTTTCGAACACTTTGCAGGGTTCGTGGTCGCAGGATGACTAAGGTGACAGGCGTCGTTACAGATTTTAAAAAGTTATTTTATTTTATCTACCGTACAATTATAATCAAAAATTATTTCGATGCACGCAGTAATCACTCACAGTGTCTTGATGTTTTTTAGTGTGGTATTTAGTTTGGGACTTTATTATTTTAATAACAGGATTCCAAACTGGTGGTACCTGCCAGCCATCTTCTCTATTAAAATTAGGATGTTTTTTAATTTCAATAGCCTCACGAAACATTCTTGGTACATATCGGTTCTCTTTCGCGAGGACTTGAGGTCGATCGAAACGAAGAAAATGGTTAGGTTTATCTAAGGCATGTCGGCACTGCAGACTTTGTGGAGCGTCTATGCTTGACGTCAGCTATGTGTTCTTTTAACCTGGTGGCTATACTACGCTTTGTTTGCGCTATGTATGACAACCCACACTCACAGTCAATCTTGTAGACTCCTGCATCTTGTAAAGGTATGTGACATTTCACTGGTTTGAGAAGTTGGCTGATCTTCTTATGCGGCTTGAAGTAGGTTTTAATAGAAGCACGCTTCAAGATATGACCAATTCTGTCCGTGACTCCCTTAATATATGGTAAAACAGCGGGTCGTCGATCAACCGTGGTGGGTTTCGGGCGGCTTCTGCGACGGGGATGTGGTGCTCTCAAATTGTTACGCTGGAGAACTTCCTTCACATGGTGAAGTTCCCCTGCCAGATGGTCGGGGTCGCAGATGCCGTGTGCTCTCTGTAACAAAGATTTAGCCACGGTAGCTAACTGACAAGGATGGTGGTGAGATTCACCGTTAAGGTATCTGTCTGTATGGGTAGGCTTTCTATACACGGTGTGACTAACAGAATGATCAGGATTATGGATGAGAAGTATGTCAAGGAAGGCTAAGGATTTATTATCCTCCAATTCCATAGTAAACTGAATTTTACCATGTATTGAATTTAGGTGTTTTAAAAATGCATTCACCCTATTGTGAGGCAAGATGGTAAAAGTGTCATCTGCGTACCGTTTGAACATCTTCGGTATAGTCGGGGCTGTCATCAGTGCTCTCTCCTCAAAGTCCTCCATGAAAATATCGGCGACTACAGGAGAGACCGGTGAACCCATGGCCACACCGTCAGTTTGCAGGTAAAACTCATTGTCCCACAAAAGGTAGCCATTGGTAAGGCAGTGTTCAAGTAACTCTGCATATTGAAGAGGCATGTCATGCTCACTTAACCGTTTCTTAACAACATCCATGCAGTCCTTTACTGGTAAGTTGGTGAATAAGGACTGCACATCAAAACTGACCATCACTTCACTTTCAGCTAGTTCAAGGTCTTTTATATGGCTGACAAAGTGATAGGAATCCTTCACATATGTGTTAGTCTTTCCACGAAGTTGAGAGAGTATCTTCGCTAGATGTTGTGCCAGTTTGTAAGTTGGTGTATCAATCTGGCTTACTATGGGTCGCAGTGGAACATTGTCTTTGTGAATTTTCGGCAACCCATACAGTTTAGGAGGTTTCGCGCAAGATGGAATGAGCTTTTTCACGTCTAATTCTAAGGTGTCGGAGTGTTTACAAATTAACTCTGAGGTCTTTTTGAGAATTTTGTTGGTTGGATCTTTGTTAACCTTTTTATATGTGTTTACATCCGACAAAAGCTCTAGAATCTTTCGATTGTAATCGGACGTGTCCATTATGACCGTAGCATTACCCTTGTCAGCACGGAGGATAGTCAGGTCTGGGTCTTTGTTTACGTTTTTTAATGCAAGATATTCATCGCGAGATAGATTCGGTTTGGGCGGCTTGCTGCGACGTAATACTGCTGATATATCTTGTCGAATCGCCTCCAAATCTTCTTTTTTCACGTTGTTTTTCACAAGACAGTCCTCGACATTACATATTATATCCTCGTAAGGGATTTTTCTGGGTGCTAGCACGAAATTTAAGCCCTTATTTAATACCTTAATAGTGTTTTCATCCAGAGATTTTTTAGACAAATTTACAACGGGATTTACTATTGATTTTGACAGATGGTCAGTAGTGTTTTCATTTTCAGGAATTTGGATACTAGTATTTTTGCCACATAGTTTTTCATACTTTATAATTTGTCTTTGCGTATATTCATTAAATTTTGCGGCGGCTCGTTTATTATTAATATTTGTACATTTTTGATAATCAGTTTCAGAAAATTTATTTTGAAGTTCTCTGGACAAAATCTCAACGTTATTATTTATTTTATGGGCATCTATACGGTGTTGACGTATCAGATTTTTCAATAACTTTAAACTTGCCTGATGTAGAATGCCTGCGCTTCCAAGTATGTCTTTCTTCGGTGATATCCGTACACATACTGGAATGATGTTGTTATCCCGGCATCTCTTCAGAAAATTCAACGAAGTTAGAAGCCGGGCGCGCTTAGTCATGAGGCACTCCACTCGGCGAACTTTTTCGGCGAAATCCAGTCCGTACTGGTTCACATAATAATGTCTTAGGTTTTCGCGAGTATTACACATTATAATAAAACACTTTTAAACGGATTCTATCGCGTATATTTTAGGTTTTTTGTTTTTCCTGACGTTTCGAACACTTTGCAGGGTTCGTGGTCGCAGGATGACTAAGGTGACAGGCGTCGTTACAGATTTTAAAAAGTTATTTTATTTTATCTACCGTACAATTATAATCAAAAATTATTTCGATGCACGCAGTAATCACTCACAGTGTCTTGATGTTTTTTAGTGTGGTATTTAGTTTGGGACTTTATTATTTTAATAACAGGATTCCAAACTGGTGGTACCTGCCAGCCATCTTCTCTATTAAAATTAGGATGTTTTTTAATTTTAATAGCCTCACGAAACATTCTTGGCACATATCGGTTCTCTTTCGCGAGGACTTGAGGTTGATCGAAACGAAGAAAATGGTTAGGTTTATCTAAGGCATGTTCGCACACTGCAGACTTTGTGGAGCGTCTATGCTTGACGTCAGCTATGTGTTCTTTTAACCTGGTGGTTATACTACGCTTTGTTTGCCCTATGTATGACAACCCACACTCACAGTCAATCTTGTAGACTCCTGCATCTTGTAAAGGTATGTGACATTTCACTGGTTTGAGAAGTTGGCTGATCTTCTTATGCGGCTTGAAGTAGGTTTTAATAGAAGCACGCTTCAAGATATGACCAATTCAGTTACTTTACTCATTGATAAGTCTTTATTCTATTAAAAACTAAAATGTTTTCAAGAAATACAATTTTTATTATATTTTCACAGTACAATTTTCTTATCGCTTAACTTTGTACTACTGTAAATCCGTAAGATTTTGCTGAACATATATAGTGTTTTTTTGGTAGGTATTGACCCAAGCTCTCACCCTCTGCAGTATGTCGTGCTATTTACTGGCCATCCTGTATACAGCTCATTATGTCCCACACCTTCTTGAGAGAAACAATCACATAATAAATGCACGTCACTCAACATTTGCAGGCACAGTGGACGGCATTATGTCAAACTGGTACAGACATCCAATATATACACCCTCCCCTGAGAGACCTGCTTGTTACCCCTAAAATTAGCCGTCCCTCCGCGCATCGCTTACCTACTACTCACAGTTGCCTTGTTTTACCTTAAGGTCGTGGTAGTGCAGTTTTAAAATAGTTGTAATAATTATCAACTAACTATACCTATTTATGTGACATTGTAGTCCAATGAAGTGTATACGGCACAATAGGTGCAGTAACTGAACGGTCACGAATTCGACCCCCGCATGAAACAAATATCGCTAGGGCCCACAGGACTACAATCCTCCTTGAGAAGTGCCTGGGGGGCGGCCTTTTTACAGTCGCCTTCCCTCCTCTAGAGCGGGTGACCGCTCTACAGTCATCCATTGTGAGATGTGCCTAAAGGCGTGGCACCAATCAGCGGCTCTAGTGTTATCTTAAGAGCAGGGGGGCTCCCTTTCGGTGCCGAAAATTACCACTCCAGTGGTAGCCGATAGCAGTCCCCGATACCCATTCGGCCTTCCCCGGGGCGGAGTAAGGTCATGATGAATTTTCACTGGGGTTGATCAATAAAAAAAGCCCACAGGGGTTTATGTCAGTAAATTATATCCACTAATACACGAGAAACAAAGTCCATTTTGTTTTTCAAATTACCTAATTACCGGCACTTATGAAAGTTCCACTCGATTCATTCTACGGAGAACACCATGGTTACTCTTTTAAAATAATTGATTGATACAAATAATGGCAAAATATATAACGAGAAAAGTTTAGGTTTCTGTGTAATAATTTATTTGCCATGGCAGTAACGGCTGACCGGTCCCGACAGACGGAAATCGTTCACGAGCATGACACATGCATCAGCATCGCCTAGCACAACCATATAGTTGGGAACGTAACGACCACACAACGATACATAACGACCCGCTAGCAAAACATTTTAGTTGTTAAATAAATACAATCACAATAATAAGACCAATTCAATTCATTTACTTCATTTTCCATATTATAACCCACATTATTCATTGGTGTTATAGGTTATACATAGTATATAGGTATCTCCATATTCAGCCTTACGGCATGTAAATTAATAACAATACATTTTCAATCTCAAACAATACTAAATATCAGAATGTCAACTGGTATCACCAGTTATTTAGATGAATTACAAAAATGTTAAAATGTCAAGTACAAATAAAAGAAAATATCAAAATAATACAATACCCATAAATGTCAGTGAGCACAATGTCGTAACAAAACAAGACTTACTAGAATTTGTCATTTAAATTATTGTTATTATACATTGTTATAATAATATAAAACGTTGCCCCACACTAGGATTTCTCCTGTGTCGTGGGTGCGTTTACATATATGAATTCCACATACAATACACCCAGACCCGGAACAACTACCTGCAGATCATACAAATATTTGTTCTGTACGGGAATCGAACCCACGACCCGGAGCGCAGCAGCCGACTGTATCAGCCACTTCTTCTTCTTCTCTTAGATTATGGCTTCTGTAGAGTATCTTCCACAATTTTGCCAATGTCAAGTATAAGGCAACGTCGTACGGTATTTAAAATAATGAATCTTTAGATATTCATAAAATATTTCTCAAAAATGAAAAAATTCTATAAAATATGTGGGCAACGTCGTACGGTTCAATTGTTTTGTCATTTAAATATTCAGTTAAAACATGAACATCTGATTAATCCGCTATCTTTGACACTGATGCAACAATACATCTTAATAAAAAACTTCATGTTTTATTTATGAACACAAACAATTGTTTTAATACAATATATGCATTGAATATGAAAATAAACGTTGGGCTTGAACGAAACAGGCAATAAATATTTCAGAAGCGTCAGTTCACTGAAATTTATCTCGCCGATACATCTACGGGGACAGCAGGATTGCTACCGATTGAATATAACGATAAGCTGGGCATAATTTAGGCAATGTTAAACAAACGGTAAACAAACTAAAGTTTATATGGGGGAAAGGTTACTATAGAAGTTAGGTTCTTCTTGTTTTTGGTTTCAAGCAACTCAAAGGCTGCCTTGGCTTAAAGACTGCTGTGTAATGACAACAACCGGGACCGACAATTCACTTGCCCTCCGGAGGCGAGACGTTTAGATGAAATGTCACTATACGGTCACCCATCCATAGACTGGTATCGTTGAGTGTTGCGTTTTGTGAATGAACCATCTCCCCAAAATATCTAGTTTAACCGGTTGACAATCTTCCGGGCTTCTCATTACTCATAATGGCTGTTGTATGTATTGGTATTGACAAATTTGAACGACGGAATAAAGTGCTCTTCGCAGAGAGCAATGCGTGGTCATCAAATAAAATCATATATTCAATTCGCGAAAGCTTAAGAATTACTACCATGATGACTGTGCGCAAAAACCGAGGCACCACCGTTTCTAGTCTGTCTATGATCAGGCGACGGATTGACCCAAGTCCGTATCCGGATTAAGAATATAGGACCACTCCATCTCCCCCTGTGGATGTCGTAAAAGGTGACTAAGGGACTCGTAACCAGAGGGATGGGCAGCAGCGTCCCTTCTGCGGAACAGCGCGCTCACCAACCCGTCTGCCAAGCTTTGTGGGTACTTGCAAATTACCCTAAAAATGACGACACAATTGTGGAAATCTATGGGGGAGGCCTTTGATCAGCAGTGGGCATCCTTTAGCTGATATGATGATGATGATGATGATGAGAAGAAATATCTGAAATGGAATACTTGCTCTTTACATGCAATTATTGAAAGAGCTGGTCGAGGTATTACTAATTATGTTATAACAACAACAACAACAACAAATAATGCGTAGATGCCATTAGCATAGATAACATACACATAACTAATGTATGTATAAACTCCTAAAGCTAACTAATAATGTATGTTTTCAATGTTACCTCTGTAAACTTATCATTCGAATGGAAATCTAAACATTACACAGACAAACGGAGTTCACACAAAGAAACAAGGCGCGAACAGTGTGGGCCGACCAATCTATGCCCTCCCGGCTGTCCTCTGAATTTTTAACGAACACCCCTCTACGCAAATTGAAAAAGGAACTACCAAGCATAAATTCCGACGTGATTTTTTTCATCGGGTTTATTTTGAAGAAGAAAACTTTGCTTTTCCCTCTCATTGTGTCTTTTGAAGTTTATCAAAGAAATTAAGTTAAATTTTATAAATTGCTCCATCGCGCGTCTATGTGTTATTATTATTTTGCCACAATTGGCTTATTGTTATTAACAGCAAGGGTTAAAGCTGGTTGGTTGGTGCAGTGCCTAAGCGATTGGCTTTCCGAGCTGTGTCGTGGGCCCGATCCCCAACGAAACAATTACTTTTATGGTTTTTGGGTTTGGGTGTTTGTGATTTACCATTACATTTTATTTTTATTTTGGACGTATATTATCTCTTCCTTGAATGCTTGCCGTTCATACAGGAGGATCTGAATTCAATCCTGGCCCGCACCTCTGATTTTTCGGATTCATGTGCGGATCGTAATATGATTATCACTTGCGTTAACGGTGAAAGAAAACATCGTGAGGAAACCTGCATACTTGAGAGGGCTCTAAAATGTTCTCACTGATATATGTAGTCCACCAATCCGAACTAGGCCAGCGTGGTGGACTAATGCCTAATCCATCTCATCGTGAGAAAAATCCCGTGCCTAGCAGTGGGATAGTGGTGGGCTGATTATGTTATGTAAATCTTGATTTATACTGTCTGAATGCTTGTAATCATAGCCGTAATTCCTTTACAATTCAATAATAAAATTTAATATTCTGTTTATAAAATTTTGTTACACCGAGCACACTGGCTTTTATGAATAGTTCGGACGGCCATTTTGTTCGATAAATGTCGATAACTTGGCAGCTGTGAAGGAACCTACTACCGGTATATGTAAACGATAAGTACCGATACGATGCAGATAGGAAAGTCACATCTCTATATTGTCGTGTATCACGCATTTGAGATAAGCTCTGTATGGACTTTTATCCTAGTATATTAATATAAGGCACGACTTTGTTAGACGAAAATCTCAAATCTGTAAACGTAAAGTGCGTCAATACTTCCTGAAATTGTTACAATCCTAATCAGTTTTGTCTTCGTCATTAGAGTTAATATTTATATCAGATATATTTATGTATTGGCTGAACTGGCTTTTACGACACCAATTAATAGGGGATCAATGAAGGGGGGAGTGAATAGGGGAAATGATCGCGTGATTCCTAGCAAATGTATTATAATACCAGCCATTTTATACGTCCACTGCTGAGCAATAAAGAATAGCATCAATTTCCACAAATGTGTCATCGTTTTGGGGGGTATTTGCCAGTACACCACGCTTGGCAGCCGGGTTGGTAAGCGCAGTATGGCTATTGTTCCACAGCAGGGACGCTGCGCATCCTTCTGGCTTAGTCCCTTACACTCCTTTTACGTCATGAACAGGAGGAGATGGAGTGGTGCTATATTCTTAATCCGGACACCACACGAAACTGGTACATGCCAGGTTCAGAACCTACAACCTGGTGCTTAGAATGTGAGTCCCACGTTTGCGCCACCACCACAAAAGCAAAAGTATAGTTGCCCTTACTCGGATTTAAAAGAGACCTTATGTGCTATCTCTACCGTTCATTTAATTTAACGAAAGTACTAAAACTGAGGTTGTTTCGATCTAAACAGCATGTAAAGCAGTTGTTTAGGAACAACTTACACAACTCGGAGTTATTCCAATTTGAAAGTTTTTCAATCGGTTCGCTGGTTTTGACTTTCATGTGTCCGCAACTAACCGATTTTGGCAAAAGCTTATAGAAAGAAAGAAAGAAAGAAAGATTTTTATTATTGGCACACAATATACATGGTTACACACATTCTTACAACAAAATTACACATTGTGCCAACAACGGGTCTCCCATTCAGCTATATGCTAAAATACTGCATAGGCAGTATTCCAGCGCTGGTTTTCGATAGGAGGCCCAGGTAACGTACGGACATCAAGTCGAAGTAAATAAGAAAAAAATAAAAATTCAAGCACAAGAACGCAATACCAATCAGGCATCCATCTAAAGGATGTCTCCAGGAGCCCACCGGGAATATTCGTAATTATGCTGCCATGATTGCCGGTCACAGTAATACGTCTCCCTGCTGCCTTTCGGTCAGTAATGAGAAGGTGATTGTAATTGTATTTGTTATTTTAAACATTTGTTATTTTAAACATTTTTGATCTTCTAATAGATGCTTCTTGAGGTTATGTTTTAAACTTAATTTACTGTTACTAGATCGACATGGCGGTGGGATATTATTCCAGCAATGAGTGGCAGCATATTTGAAACAACCCCTAAATGCTGTAGTCCTATATCGTGGAATCGACAGCGGATTAGTCGCAGATCGGGTGGAATATGAAAGGTAATCTTGCCTCCAAGTTAATTTTTCATATAAATATTTTGGTATTTTCTTTTTAATAATACCAAACAGGAGGATGGTCATATGTACTTTCCTTCTGGCTGCCATTTTAAAAACATTAGCGTCATTTAGAAAAGGTGTGACATGGTTACGAGGCGGGATGACGAAACAGAATCTAGCGCATGCATTTTGCACTCGCTGGACAAGACGCTCAGTTCTTGACAACAAGCAAGGGCCATACACAGTATCGCAGTAGTTTAGTTTTGCTAGAACTAAACTGTCAACTAGTCTTTTTCTTAACGCAACACTAAAGTATTGTCTAAACCTATACAACAGCTTCAGTCGGTAAAAACAATTTTTGACCACATTGCTAATATGAGCCTCGAAGCGTAGCTCAGGATCGATGATCAAGCCCAGGTTACATGCTGTTTCTACTCTCTCGATATTTTCCCCCATGATCTTTATCTCCGGCCTGGCAGACAAAATAGCTTTTATTTGTATTTTGCTGCCCATGATTATGAATTTCGATTTCGCCGGATTCAAGACCAAGCAGTTGCGCTCCGCCCAGGAAACAACCCTATTCAGCTCCTCATTGATCTTTTGGACAGATGACGTCGTCTCACCGGCACTGATAGGCATGTATAATTGGATGTCGTCCGCATACATATGGTAACGACAATCCAGTAGGCATTGCGTTACATCTGCACTATATATGATGTAAAGAAGTGGTCCTAAATTTGATCCCTGCGGTATTCCACGAGTAACGGGTTGATGGGCGGAGGTAATCGAAGAACCATCTTCCTTTTGTATCTCCACATATTGCGATCTGTCCGTCAGATAGCTGTCAAACCATCGAATTGTATTTCCATCAAATCCGTAATAATTTAGCTTAGACAGTAACAAAGTTACATTTATAGCATCGAACGCCCGTGAAAAATCTAGCAGCGTCAGAATAGATCCCTCCCCCGATCCCTGGCCTCCAGGATATTGCCTACGACATCTGCTAGAGCAGTGGCAGTTCCACGTCCCTGTCTAAAACCTGATTGGAGGTCTGGGAGTAAACGATTCACTTCAAGGTATTCTGTGACTTGCAAACATACCACCCGCTCCAGTATTTTTGACAAACAGGGAAAAATACTTATTGGTCGCAATTCCCTGTAGCTTTGAGGGTGGCCATTGGTTTTTGGTATTGGTCGAACGATCGCACGCCGCCAAAGGCCAGGAAATGTGTTCGTGCTTATAGATGTATTAACTATAGCTGTTATAGCCCGCAATGCTTGTGGAAGCGTGAGCCGTATCATTTCCCTAGATATACCGTCAACTCCTTGAGCATTTGTCGCAATGTTCTTTATAATCTTAAGGATAGCATGTTGGTCAACTGGTTTAAGCGAAAATACAGACGAACCACACTTATTATATTCAAAGAATGTCAGCTGCGAAATGGTCACTTCTTGTTTTCCCGGCACTTCCAGGAAAGCCCTGTTTATCCCATCGGGGTCGTGAAGATGCTCTGGGAGCATATTTTGCTGGTTTATGGCATAGACATGTGATTTGAGATTTTTCCATAAAATCTTAGAGTTATTGATATGCTCATTAATGTGCTTTGTAAAGTATGCTTTTTTTTCACTATGAAGAGATTTCACGACCTGACGTTTGAACTGAATATAGTACTCTTTATGTCTTGGCAACTTAGAGTGGCGGTAACGATTTCGAGCTTTATCACGCAGGCTACACATTAACCTAATAGTATCTGTTATCCAAGGTGTTGGTAGGCTTCTAAATGATATGCGTTTAATTGGAGCGTGTGCATCAAATAATTGAGTGATATAGTAATTAAACGTGGAGACCATATCATTAACATTTTGAAGGTCACATATAGAGTCCCACGGGATCGATTCCAGGTCACCCTCAAAACGGTTAAGTACTATATCTTTAAGTGGGCGATATATTACCACTCTCCTTGTCGGTCCATCCTTCTTAAGCACAAGCTGACATGCGATGAACGAGTGGTGTCCCAGTTCGCTAGTATGGTTGACAGACAGATTCCTATAACGAGCATCAGTGCAGACAACATCAATGAGTGAACTGCTTTCATTAACGAAGTGTGTGGGCGATGTTACTATTTGTTCCAGCGCACAGTAGTTCAAAAATTCTGTGAATCGCTTTGATTTGGAACTACTGGGTTCCAGCATGTTCACATTAAAATCACCGAGCAGTACGATGTTGTCATGTGGAGCGAGGGCGTTAATACTCTCTGTAAGGGAGTCAAGAAATCGGTCCAGATCCAACCAGGGAGGGCGGTAGGCAGTTCCCAAAAGTAGCTTTTTCTTGTTTATGCTTAGACTCATCCACAGTTGTTCTACCTCCGGGTTTTCAGGATGTTGTCTGACTCGTGCACCTATACCGGACCTAATGTAAAAGGCAACTCCTCCCCCACGACCTCCGCGCACGGTTATCGGACGTGGTATATGCCTGAGGCGATAACCAGGAACAGTAGGTGCTCGCCCTTCCTCTCCCGATCGTAACCATGTCTCATTGATCGCCATTATGTCTACCGAGTGGTTGCTCATAGCAATTACGAACTCATCTTGGCCGGTGGCAAGTGAACCTGCGTTAAAAAGACCAACCTTTAAAAATTTGCTTTGGTTCATTTTTGTTTTGCAGTTAATCTATACAATATGATAGTTAAGCAGTTCATCATTAACATTGTCAGAATATTCATAATATAATAAAATAATTGTTTTGAAAAAGCAAATAAGTATCTCGTACAGCTTAGTTTACTTAAATACCGGTATTGTGTTCTGTAATGTATTTGATGTAATATATTTATATATGTTGTGATTGTATAATGTAATGGTATGTACATGGTAACTGTGCAAACTATAACGAACAATATTTTTAAAGGTGAAAATTCATTAAATATGTTCCCCCTGGCATAATAAAAGCTTGGAATATTAAATAAACTATACAAACAAAACAAGTAAAATGAATAGGCACAAATATGCCAAATAATTAATAATAGAAAATAACATACAAATATATAATGTCCAATAATAATCCTACCCAATATTTTTAGAAGTCTCAGACTTATGACACAATTCTCTTGATTCATTTTGATCTAGCAAACGAAAATGCTGTGTGGTGCCGGCTACGAATAGCACCAACCAATCTAATCCCTTGGGTGTCGCAAAAGGTGACTATGGGATTAGCCGGAGGATGGGCAGCAGCTTCCTTCGAGTACATTAACAACTCAACTGCGATCGCCAACCCGCCTGCCACGCGTGGCGATTATGGCGAAGCCCCCCCAATGAGTACATAACACACCCATATTGGCCGTTGTAGTGGTCTTTGGGGGAGGCCTATTCGGCAGAAATGATGATGATGATGAAACGAAAATATTTGCAGCGTTTCGCTACATACAGGTCTTACCGTGTGGTGTTGGCTTAGAATAGCACCAACCTCATCCCCTGTGATTCTAAGACACCTAAGATCCGAGAGTTCCTTTAGGGTAAAAGGTGACTATGGTATTAGTCGAAGGATTGGCAGTAGCGCCAGTAGTATTATTATAGCAAAACCCCCATAGAGCATACAGCACACCCAGATCGGTCACTGTGGTGATCTTTGGGAGAGACCTGTGTCCAGCAGTAGACTTTACTTGGCCGAAACTATGAATTTTTTCTTCAGCATCATCATCATATTAGGCAAAGGACGTCCACTACGGAACAAAGGCCTCCGCCATAAATTTCTATATTTGTCATAATTTTGGGGGAATTTGCTAGTACTCATCAGGCTTGGCAGATGGTTTGATGAGCGCAATATGGCTATTGTTCTTCAGAAGGGACGCTGCTGCCCATCCCTCTAGTTAAAGAGTCCCCTAGTCACCTTCTACAACATCCACGGTATAAGATGGAGTGGTGCTATATTCTTAATCCGGCCACCCCACGGAAAAACGACTGGTTCGTATTATATTAAAGAAGTTTTAAGTATGGGGCCTATCAATCACTCATATGCAATAAGGTCGAAAGCTCCAAATCAAGCATATGGTGTACCAAAGACGTTTTACTGACTGAAATGACGCCTTTTTGCATAACGAAGGTTAGCTCATAGGCATCATAAATTAAAGTTCGTGACTCAAGGCCAGGCAAGGCGTGGCCAGACTTTGATCCGGCAATTCTCTCTTTATGGTATTGCTTCTGTCATACTTTTTCCTCGGTTTATAGCATCATAGTGTCAACGGTGAAATGAACGTGTACTCAGTATACCTCTGCCCTATTCTTTGCTATAATCGTAAAAAATGATAACAGGTTATTTTTTTTTACATACTGGTGACGAGACTAGCATGTCATTCGCCTGGCGATAAGTGTCATGCCTGCCCGTGACAATTGTAATGCTACCCAGGACTGATCCTGCATGGCACCACACTGCGCTTGACACCTCTAGACATTAGTTATTTACTCTCTTATCCCCAGTTATTTCATAAGCGGCGAATATCTGGCACTGCGATGATACCTACCTAGCCAGGCTTTGCAATAGGAGACCTACCATCAGTAAAGTAGCCACTTTATGGTTCGTCGTTTCGGCCAAATGAAGTCCACTGCTGGACACAGGCCCCCTCCAAAGATCACCATAACGACCGATATGGGTGTTGTAGGCTCATTAAGAGATTTTGCCATAATCGCCACGCTTGGCAGATGGGTTGGCGATCGCAGTTGAGCTGTTAATGTACTCGGAGGACGCTGCTGCCCATCCTCCGGCTAATCCCTTAGTCAACTTTTATGACACCCACGGGAGGAGATGGGGTGGTGGCATTCTGAGCCGGCACCACACGGCTACACACTTTACGGTGATACATTACAAATAACATGTTACATTAACGACTAAATTTTTGGCGACATGAAAGTTTTTAGCGGACAGTGTACTAAAAACGTCTTCACTAAACAAGCCTAATTGCAACATTTATTACGATTTTAGAAATTAATTGTCATGGGAACTTTAAGCTGACCAATCCCAACAGATAGCACCCGTTCTTTGACGAAACAATGATAACAGTATACAATGCTCTTGACACACGGTATACCTAACGGCTTTACATTGAAGGCCTGGACTAGCCTCCACAATTACACGGTGAAGCTTCCCGAAACAACTACCGTGTTGGAGAGTATCAAACTGTTGTTGGACCGGCCAGTTGTCTAACCGGTCTATTATCTAACCAGTCTGTTGTCTCACCGGTCTATTGTTAAATAATAACGCTGATAAGCACTACTGCCTAACAAAAAATTATGAGGAGATAGGTAATACAACATCATAGCGTCTCTATACAAGGCTAGTTAGAAAGGGAGTATGAAGCCGTAGGATATTAGTACAAATAATAATAAGTAACTTTAGTTTTAGGAGGTTTCCCAATAATCAATAAGTCAAAACGAAACTGGTTTAAAGATTTGAAATTATGCTGAGACCATTCTTTTTTTGTTTTGTTAGTGGGGACCTCATGGACTCTTCCGCCTTGGGGAAGGCACAGATGCATGCCGGATTCTTGCTGGCTCAAGCCCGATGGTCTTCCTCCGTACACAATCCACTGGGACCACGGGAGATGTTCCTAGCATTCGTTCATGACACCGGCAATGACGGTCCGCTTTATGAGGACCCCATCTCATTGGAGACGAAAAATGTGTTGATGCCCCCTCGACCTATCTTTAGGCGTGCGCGCGAAATACAAACGCGCCGCCAACTCGGGCCCTTTTACTGGTTGAGCGATGGACATTCCCAAGTCCGCTGCTAACGTTTGCTGTAATTCATCATCATTATTTCGACCGAATGAAGTCCACTGCTGGACACAGGCCTCCCCCAAAGATTGCCACAATGTCCATATGGGTGTATTGTGGGCTCATATCATACCCCCCGGTATTGCCATAATCGCCACGCTTGGCAGACGGGTTGGCGATCGCAGTTGAGTTGTTAATGTATTTGAAGGACGCTGCTGCCCATCCTCCGGATAATCCCTTAGTCGACTTTTACGACACCCACGGGAGGAGATCAGGTGGTGGTATTCTGAGCCAGCACCACAGGGCAAATTGCTGTAATTAGATTTATATAATATGTAACGATGAAAGTATCTGTAAAAAAATCGTCTGTAAAACCTCAAAATTCTCCACCGTTTAGCACTCCCTATTCACTATTCCTTGTGGTGTCCGGATAAAGAATATAGCACCACTCCATCTCCTCCCGTGGATGTCGTAAAAGGCGACTAAGGGAATCTAAACCAGAGGGATGGGCAGCAGCGGCCCTTCTGTGAAACGGTAGCCTTACTGCACTCACCAACCCGCCTGCCAAGCGTGGCGAGTATTGGCAAATACCCCCCAAAATGACGACACAATTGAGGACATCTATGACGGAGGCCTTTGTTCAGTAGTGGACGTTTAAATGGCCGATATGATAGCACTCCCTTTCCAACTAACATTGTAGACACTGGCATACCGCAGTAATATCTAGCCACATCAAGTGTTTAGAAGTCAAATCTAACATTATTGATCAACATTAGTACCGAACAAGAAGGTCTCATCTAGACAAAGTGGTTTTATCATTATATCAGTACGAGGGCGTCTACTGCTGAATAAAGGCCTCCGTCATAGATGTCCTCAATTGTGTCGTCATTTTGGGGGGAATTTGTCAGTACTTACCACAGGTTGGTGAGCGTAAGCGCACGTTGGAGCTGCTACCCATTTCTCTGGCTTAGAATCCCTTAGTCGCCTTCTACGACACCCACGGGAGGAGAACGAGTGATGCTGTATGCCAAATTCGGACACCAAATGGACGACAGGTTTTATCAGATTCAGTGCATTGATTGTAATGTAATATTTAGTCCTTTCTTACGACAAATGCTAGAGCTATAGTCTTTATTCAAATACATACAGGGTAATATGAAGACTGGATAGGGACAATAGGCAGGCAGTTTAAGAAAGCAGAGAAAAAGGGGAAAATCAATTCAAAATAATATACGTAGAAACATGATTGAGTTGGGAAGGTAAAATGTTTGAAACCTTATACCTCAAAATTATTTACAAATACATTACCGACATACTCTCATGCCTTACCTAAGCTGAACTCCGTAAAACTTATCCCAAACTCCAATATTAAGATGACGGCAATGAACTTGGCTTATTGTAAAAGTGTATGAACTTGGGTTAGTAATTAACTGTCATAAAAAAATACTCAAGTCAGGGGGTTTTATCCGGGGCGTAGGCATTGCGCCTGCGTTACGCAGCAGTGGGAGATTGTGGTATAAGTTATAAGCGGAGAGCGATTTTATGATATTAATTTGGAAATATTACATTTATTACGATTATGATTATTAGAAGCATAAGAGCTACAATTGTTAAAGTATTCTTATTTTCTAAGTAGATTAATAGCCCTTTGGTTATTATAACTAAAAGTAATAACAAATATCCACAAAAAAAAACACATCATATGACTGCTTAAATGCTTTTCTGGTCAATAAGAAACCGCTCAGCGATTGCTATAATTAAAGACTTGAAAAACGGATTGGTGACTGCTTTCCGTTAGTATTAGCGCTCGAAGAGGACATTGCTGGCCATCTTGATGAAATATAAAAAAAAAAATTAGAGAAGAGAAGACGTGGCCTGAATCCAACTCAAACTTGATGTTTTTATTTCATATAGACCCTAATAGGAACATAAGAAAAGTCAAAAGTTAAGGTGCACGGTTCGCAAAAGTTTGAAGTCGTCTGAAGAACTTATACCAACCCAATATTTCATAATAATCAATAATATGGAATTATAAAAAGTAATAAAATCACAAATATAAAGGCATATCTACTACTCAAGTGTGAGTAAGAATAGCACCATCCTGTTTCATCCCGTGGGTGTCCTAAATTGTGACTATGGGATTAGCCGAAAAATCGGCAGCAGCGACCATTGAGTATATTAATTACAACTCATCTGCGATTACTAATCCGTCTACCAAGCGTAGCGATTAGGGCAAAACCCCCAAATGAGCAAAACACAACCCAGAAGTCCAGCCGTTGTAGCGCTTGTGTGGAATGATGAATAAAATTGCAATGATTGTTATAAGTATGAAAAATAATAATGTTGTAAATACTTATCTTTATAACTTAGAAAGTTTTTTTTTTTTTAAACGTTGCCCCACACTAGGATTTCTCCTGTGTCTTAGGTGCGTTTACAGACATGAATTCCACATACAATACACCCAGACCCGGTACAACTATCTGTAGATCATACAAATATTTGTTCCGTGTGGGAATCGAACCCACGACAATTATTTAGCTACAGTTATTCATATCCGTGTGGTGACCGGATTAAGAATATAGCACCACTCCATCTCCTCTCGTGGAGGTCGTAAAAGGTGACTAAGGGACTCTAAACCAGAGGGAAGGGCAGCAGCGTCCTTTCTGTGGAACAGTAGCCATTTTGCACTTACCAACCCGCCTGACAAGCGTGGTGAGTACTGGCATATTCCTCCCAATATGATGACACAGTTGTAGAAATCTATGAGGGAGGCCTTTGTTCACTAGTGGACGTTGTATGGCCAATATGATGATTCATTATCATATCAGCCATAAGACGGTCACTGCTGAATGAATGCCTCCCACATGAACAATCAGTTCTTCACTCTTCAGACTTCTGATAAACCCATCATGTGTTTATTAGAATAGTACGACTGTCAATTATAAGAAGAATCACTTGAAAACAACAATTACATCCACATTGTAGTTAAGACGGTGGAAATTCTTTGACGGCGGGATCTTTGTTAGGGATTTGAACCCTAAGACTGCTAAGACCTAAATACGCAGGGATTTTATTTGGATACTGTTTCCGCTATTCTTCAGTCAATATCTTAAATTACACAGCCAATATAAATAAAAAGTAAATAAAATACAAACAATTGAATTGCTTCTGTTGCAAGGTTAAAATAAGAAGACTTCATCGCTATCATTTGTAACTTGAACCACGCGTCAACAATCGTGTGAACTTCGACGCAGAACGAGACGGCAATACTTGCAGCTATTGCTTACCATGTTACAGCGTGTACAGTATACATTAACGGATATTCTTATACTTACACAAAGCAATCGGTTTTAAGATATTATTATAGATAGTTTATGGAAATGCGTTACGTTTTCGTGATTATTACACATTTTAATAAAACATTTTTAAATGGATTACATCGCGTATATTATAGATTTTTGTATTTCCTGACGTTTAATTTTTTGATTAAAATTGTACGGTAGATAAAAGAAAATAACTTTTTTAAATCTGTAACGACGCCTGTCACCTTAGTCATCCTGCGACCACGAATGCTGCAAAGCATTCGAAACGTCAGGAAAAACAAAAATCTATAATATACGCGATATAATCCGTTTAAAAGTGTTTTATTATGGGCAAAGGACTTGTTATACTCCAATTTCATAGTTAATTTAATTTTACCATGTATTGACAAGATGGTAAAAGTGTCATCTACGTACCGTTTGAACATCTTCAGTTTAGCCGGGGCTATCATCAGTGCGCTCTCTTCAAAGTCCTCCATGAAAATATCGGCGACTACAGGAGAGACCGGTGAACCCATGGCCACACCGTCAGTTTGTAGGTAAAACACGTTATCGTTGGTAATGCAGTGCTCAAGTAACTCTGCATATTGTAGAGGCATGTCATGCTCACTTACCCTTTTCTTAACAACATCCAAGCAGACCTTTACTGGCAAATTGGTGAATAAGAATCGCACATCAAAACTGACCATCACTTCGCTTTCAGCTAGTTCAAGGTCTTTTATTTAGCTAACAAAGTGATAGAAATCCTTCACATATATGCTAGAGTTTCCACGAAGTTTGTGAGAGTATCTTCGCTAGATGTTGTGCCAGTTTGTAAGTTGGTGTATCAATCTGGCTTACTGTTATGATTTTATTATTCACAGGGGAACATTACTTCTGTGAATTTTCGGCAACCCATACAGCTTTGGTGGTTTTGAGTAGAATGGAATTAATGTTTTCACGTCCAATTCTAAGGTGTCGAAATATTCCGACATATATATTAACTCAAGAGGTACTTTTGAGAACTTTGTAAAAAAATTAAAGACATCCTGATTTTAATAGAGAATATGTTTGGCAGGTACCAACTGTTTGAAATCCAGTTAATAAAATAATAAATACCCAAACAACATAACGTACTAAAAAACATCAAGACATTGTGAGTGTTTGCTACGTGCATCGAAACAATTTTTTTGATTAGAGTTGTACAGTAGAGAAAACCAAATACCTTTTTTAAATCGGTATGACACCTGCCACCTTAGTCATCCTGCGACCACGAATACTGGAAAAACGTCAGAAAAAATAAAAATCTGTAATATACGCGGTGTAATCCGTTTGAAATTGTTTTATTATATATTAAATTTTTTTAAATATAAAATTTTGATGATGAACGTTTTTTAAACTTCACCCACTCTAGAATTTCTCCTGTGTGTGTTTACAAACACAAGTCTCACATACAACACACCCATATCCGCAACAAATCAAACAGTCGTAAACGGTGACTAAGGCATCTAAACCAGGGGGAAGAGCAGCAGATTGTATGTGGAATTCATGTCTGTAAACGCACCCACGACACAGGAAAAAACCTAGAGTGGATTTAAAAAAAAAAGTCGTTTAAAAAAAAACTCAAGTGCCCATCCTCCGGCTAATCCCTTAGTAGCCTATTACGACACCCACGGAATGAGATGGGGTGGTGGTATTCTTACAAGTACACCAACCAAGTACTAACCTATTCTACATAATTCCCGCACCCATAAAATATCACTATAGTTTTGATACTTAAACTAAATACAATTGCGTATAAACTACAGACACTAAGAGCATACTGCTCATTGAAAATCACACCTTAAATCTGTAAATGTCAGGTTCAGTTTTGAACGGAGTATGATCTCGTGTAGAGTCTGATCGGAAAACAAGTAGACATCGGGTTTATATTGTTTGTAGTAGGAGGGTGTGTTTGTTTCTAATATAATACTTTATAGATTGTCATGGTAGAAGTGTTTTCAAGTTTACTGTTTACCAGAGGAGTAATGTTTTGATCGTAAACCAGCTTCCGCGATGTGGAATGATAAAAGGGATGTAAGATGAATCCTTCGTGGAGTTTTGTGAGTTGACTTTAGTGTACTTTGAGTGATCATAACTCGAGTTCACTGGCGGTTCAAGGCTTCTAATCTTACTAGATGCGTCTGGATAGCAGTATTTTATTTTTAGTATTGGCATAGTGTGGTGCCAAGCAGGTCTAGATCTGAGTAGCTTGCGAGCCTTGGGTCCATCCTTTAGAATTCTCCCCGAGAAGTGCTTGGGGAGCAACCTTTTAACCATAGACTATACGCTTAATACTGACATAGATGCGCAACTCTAAGACCACAATAATCAAATATGCGACCTTTACTACCAGATGGCGCTACGTTTTCATTTAGTACCGAAACAATACTGCAGGTGGCGTGCGTGCAGACGTATTTTTAATAAAAATTGTTTATTGTATGAAAAAATCACTAGATCGATTAAATTGCGCCGCAGACCATGTATAATATATTGAAAAAAGTTTTGCAATTTAAACCGACCTAATAATTTCTCGAAACTAGAATAGTTCTACAAAAAAGAAACAAGGGAAACGTTTCAATGTTTTTTTATTATTCTTTTCGTATAATAATCATTAGCTTACCAAAACTAGGTCATTCTTATCATATTAAGAAAATTTTACATTCAAAGTTCTGTTCACTTGTTTACACCGTAGATTATAAAATTCAGTGCGAGATTATTCAAAAATGGCAACAAATTCAACGTAAATATATCATACTTGGAAAATAATCTAAGCAAACACGTAAACACCAGCTAAATAAAGATTACAAACTTGCAAAAGGTAGGTAGGTAATTTTTCCTCTTTGACAATTTGTGAAGTGATGTTTTAATAATAAACATATTATGTCGACATTAAATAAACACAAAACATATTTATTTAATATCACAAAAAAGAGATTGTAATTTAAGAATGTATTCACAAAAAAAAATCATGAAATAAGTTTATTTTGAGTACTTCTGCTTAGGCCACTGCCATCTAGTCATATTTTGAATAAAACTTAATATGAAATGTGCCGACTGTAGGCAGGAGATGGCGCTAGTTTCGATGCAACTTTTTGTACTCACAGTTTGTACGAGACTTTCACCCCCCTGCTTTTAACCGCTTTACAGTCATCCCCTCCGAGATTTCCTAACGGCGTGGTACAATGGGCGTATCTAGTGTGATCTTACGATGTCCTAGAGCCTCTCTACGGTGCCAAAGATGACCGCTCCAGTAGTTTTAGCCAGTAGGAGTCAGGCATGCTCCACCACCCTTCCCCGGAGCGGAGGAAGTTCATGATGAATTGCCAATGGGGACCAATAAAAAAAGAAAAAAAAAAATGATCTGGGTAGCATTCCAATATTTGCTATGAGCATTCGTGACGCAGTTAGTTGCCCATGACGACCGCAATCTGATCTCCATAACCTAATGATTACAGATAAAGATGAAAGATAAAAATATTTTTTATTCACGTCAAACCATTTCACATGCACTAATTAATAGTCAAGACTTTAATTGCCTCGTTCCAACATGTAGGTATCCTATGGACAAGAACAGGTAAGAAACTCCATGGTTACTGTTTTTAAATCATAAGGTAGAATATTTTTTGACTACAATGAAGGTAATGTGAGGACAATGCAGTAGAAAAGAGTCTAAAATTCTTAAAAGTTTTAAGTATATTACTGCAGTATAGGTGTGCGGCGTGCGCATATGCTGTATTGGTATAAGTATATGCGTATGTGATTAGCAATGATAATCAGAGGAGTTTACAAAGGACGTCCACTGCTGAACAAAGGCCTGCCCTAAAGATTTCCGCAATTGTGTTATTATTTTGGCAGGTGTTTGCCAGTACTCACAATGCTTGGCAGGCGGGTTAGCTACTACTCCACAGAAGGGACGCTACTGCCATTCCTCTAGTTTAGATTTCCTTAGTCGTCTTTTACGACGTTCATGGGATGAGATGGAGTGATGATATATTCTGAATCCGGACACCACCTTAAATATTTTAATGAGTGTACGAGTAGATGCGTTGCCAGCGCTCTACGATGGTCACATGAAAGCAAGGTAATTGCCCGGAGTTCACTTATCACCCACCGACCAGTGTCGCGTCTCGACGTGTATCATAAGTGTAATTCAGCTCATATTGTGAAAAAATTATACCATCCTGTGTTTATAGATGATGCACGAATTATATAGATGATGCACGAATTATAACCACGTTTTATTTTATGAATAAATAAATACGGAACGTAAATCGATATTGTAAATATAAAATAGTATTTTGTTTTATTTTTTATCAAGCGGTTTAATGGCGGCTGGCGCGCCATTTTGTAGTGCAATAATGTTCGTTTATGGCGCATCTATTTGTAAAATCTCATTGGGCACGTATATTTTTTAATTTTATTACTCTCAAACGTTGATAATTTATTTCATTGTGCCTGTTATTTAATACATAACATATAGCGAAAGGAACTTCGTTGTAACTGGGTGTCCTATGACACCTTTGGTTTGTTTAGCAGAGGTAGGCAAACTTAAGGATTAATGGGAAGTAATCACTTCTACTCATTAAAATCTGCAAAATTTAATATAGGGGTAGGGGAGGTTTCTCTTCTCTTTCTCTTTTCAAAAATCGTTGCCCCACACTAGGATTTCTCCTGTGTCATTTACAGACACAAATTCCACACACAATACGCCCAGACCCGAAACAACTACCTGCAGATCATACATATATTTGTTCCGTGCGGGAATCGAACCCGCGACCTGGTGCTCAGCAGCTGACTGTATCAGCCACTGTACCAACCATGCCGTCTTAGTAGTTAGGTAGGAAAGGGGAGAGGGTGAAGGGCGACGAGAAGGGAAAGTTCCGGTACCCGTGATTTACTTCATGAAACGAAGCAACACAATATTGCAATTTCACGCCGGTGTGAGATGTATTTGATAATTTATTAGATATTCGTAAGTATACGGTAAATTAACATGTGCCGTGTGACTCTGGGTAAATAAATGTTGGCCTCCTCCATCCCGCGGGTTTTGAAATGTGACTAAGGGATGGAAATGGATAATCCTTCGTTGTGCTAACAAAAACATTCTATGATAATCAATGCATTTATCAAGCACGTTCCCTTCGAACGTGTATATTGTACTTTATTTTTCTTTAAAATAAGAGCTTAAATATGTCTTAAGATTCGCGCTTTATATACGAGTGATCTTATAAGGGTTCCGCCGTTTTTGCCTTCGGACGTTCGGAACCCTAAAAAGTAATAAAAAAGAAAAAAATATTCACACTTATTTTTTATCGTGGGGAAGTCTTCTTGGACTTCCTCCGCCTTGGGAAGGGCGGAGGGGCATGCCGGGATCAAACCGGCTAAAACCCCACGGTGTCCTTCTTCTTACCTCTAGCCGGGGGTGAGTTGTACGCTTTTCTGCATTGGACCGCTCCCCCGGCAGCACACTTATCAGCCTAAGGATGTCTACTGTCCACTGCTGAACGAAGGCTTCCTCAATAGATTTCAACAACAACCGGTTACATGCCACCCGCATCCAGAGTGGGAGTAGTCTCCGCAGTTTTTTTTTCTTTAAAAAAAAAACATTGCCCCACATTAGGATTTCTCCTGTGTAGTGGGTGCGTTTACAGACCAGACAGACATTTCACACACAATACACCCAGACCCGGAACAACTACCTGCAGATCATACAAATATTTGTTCCGTGCGGGAATCGAACCCGCGACCCGGAGCGCAGCATTCGACTGTATCAACTACTGCACCAATCGTGTCGTCTATCTAGCTATCTTCATTAGGTAGTCTGCCCATCTCGTAGTAGGTCGTCCCACATTGCAATTCCCCGTACGTGTACTCTACTCCAGTATCTTGCTGCCCCTACGGCCATCTGTTCTATGAACTATCCTCTATTGCCATTCCAGCTTACAAATCCTTGCAGCTATCGGCAACTTTAATTCTTCTACGTATCTACTCATTCCTGCATAGATCTCGTAGAAAAATACCAAATTTGCTTGCTGTTCGCTGATTGACCTTAACTTTCTTATGAGGACCATAATGTGCGACCACGTCTCTGCACTATAAATCATCACTGGTAAGATACTGGTAAATCACGTGCTTTTAGAGACATACATTAGAGCTATAATTCAGGATATGATAAGTTATGGAGAAGCATAATAGCGACAGAATGATCGAACCTTGTTGTGCAGTTAAGCTGCAGTTTCTGCTATCATGACTTCGATGGGTAACCATTCTTTTCACGTTAAGATCTCTCTTTCCTTTAAGCCTTCAGTGTCAATTTTTATAAGGTTAACTATGGCAGTCAGTGTTAGGATCATCAGTCGCCCAAAAGTTTCTTAACCAGTATAATCTAAGAGTATCAGTCTAAAAATATTGTATTATGTCAAACTAAGGAAAGATCGGTGTTGCTGGGGAGTTGGTTGCTCCATTCCTTCTCCCCGGCTAAACACTAGAAACGGATAAAGGGTGGGCTTACGGGAGCTGTGTTATGTTGATATACAAAAAGATCTGTTTTTAGTCTACTTTGAATGAGCTATATTTTATTGAATCATATTTTTTTATTTCCTTTATCCTAATACAACAATGAAAACATCAAACGGTCTTGGACTCTGCATATAGTTGGTAGCGCGAAGCATGCTCAACTGCTGGTATTTTGTCCAAGCCATGTATACGTACAGTAGAACAAAATTTAAATTTTAAATAGGTATACATTTTCCATGTGGTGTCCGGATAAAGAATATAGCACCACTCCATCTCCTCCAGTGGGTATCGAAAAAGGCAACTAGGACACTAAACTAGAGCGCCCTTTCGTAGAACAGCAGCCGTTCTGCGCCCAATTTTTTTTTCTATTTTTTAACGTGGGCATATCCTCATGGACTTCCTCCGCCTTCGGAAGGGTGGAGGGGCATGCCGGGCTCAAACCGGCTAAAACCCCACGGTGTCCTTCTTCTTACCTCTAGCCGGGCGTGAGGTGTTCGCTTTATCTGCACTAGACCGTGCCCCCAGCAGGGCCAACCCACCTAACGTGGTGAGTACTGGCAAATTCCCCCCCAGAACAAAACACAATTGTAGAAGTATATGGGGCAGCCTTTGTTCAGCAGTTGACTTCCTTTGGCTGATAATACGATGATGACAATGATACATTGTTAAACATTACATACACACTATCAAAAACATGTAAAGAAAATAACTTCCACCATATTAATCTTAAGATTTCATAATTTGCTTTGTATAAGCTGTGGATAACGGTGTGAGTTGCACGTTTGTTTTGTTTTTGTATTACTATTAATTAGCTAAGATATAATGTGTAGCTGTTTGTCTATCCCAAATAAATATTATGATTGAAATCCAATCAAAACCAATGTTACCTAAACATATATCACTTTATATCTTCGTAAATATAATGTACGTGTGTAAGGACCTTGATTCATTTGATGTAAAAAGCGACAACCATGACAATGACAATACTAGAGACACAGAAAATAGTGGTACCTTTATATAGATTAACCAAGACAAATAAGTCATTCTTAGGGAATTGTGTCAGATTCTATAATAAGTTACCAAGACGAATTACAGATCTTACTGATGGGAAGTTTAAAACACACATCATAGTAATTCTAATAAAAAAGGCCTATTAAAAAATTCAAAGTCAATGTTGACGATAGGGACATGTGGCGTTAATTTTTATCTTTTCTTATCTATTCATATCTGCACATGCGGCTTCCCTGGAAATACATTTTATCTGCATTGTTTGTATTGTATAGCTGCAAATGTTTTTCAATGTATAAAAGCTGTTCAAAATAATTTGTAAACACATTTGTAAAACAAAGTACCTACCTGTTAAAAAAGAAAATTAATCATAAAAGAGCTAGGCCTGAGTTTCTTTTGGCATTTCTTCTCAGAGGTTGTCTTGTAGTGAAATTTCCCTCCTTTGTTTCAATATGACATGTAAAACTGTCAGTTAGGACCTAATTACTGAATAAATGATTGAATATTGAATATACATGGCAGAAGTACGAGGGTCACACTTAAAGTTTTTAGAAACTCAAAAACGGAATGATGAAGGGACCTGTTAATATTTTATTGTTTTTCGAAGTAGTCTCCGTTCCTTTCTAAGTACCATTGCACGCGATGGAACCATTGACTAAGGCAGTGAGCCCACTCTTTAGGGATCTCTTCCACGTTTTTTTCGAATGCAGCCACGGTATCTTCGGATTTCATAAAGTGGATTCCTTTGAGTATATCTTTTATTTTGGGGAACAAATAAAAGTCGCAAGGTGCCAGGTCAGGACTGTGAGGAGGATGACTTACTAATTCCACACCTTCCATAGACAAATATTCGATTGTCCGTCTAGCGGAGTGAGTTTAAGCGTTGTAGTGATGGAGCCTAGATCCTGGGGTACAATTCCTTAAGCTCAAACATCCATACATCCTTGAAAACAGAATCAAAATAATGGTCTAAAACCAACTCGGAATTCGCTAAAACATGATTGAAGCTATTCAAGGACACGTTGCAGAAGGTAAGCCATGAAAAATAGTCTTAGCGATTACCAAATTGGGTTAGCATCGTTACTTAAATTCTGTATTCAAGGATGTAGGGATGTTTGAGCTTAGAGAATTGCAATTGGGCGTTGCTGTCGAACATTGTTCAAGACTGCCGTAAATAATGACTATACATATAGACAATAACACACCAATATGCACCAACAGTCTTTTTATCCTCTAGCGCAATTGTTGACCAGTCTGTCCCAAGAATAAGGCAATTATCTTTTCCCCTTGGCTTCTGCCCTTCTTAACTTTTGTTGGTTAATCTCCAGATAGAAACATCCATTGTGCAGATTGCCTTTTGGTTTCGGGCTCGTGACAATCTATTCAGCTTTCATAACTTGTCAAATGTATCTAATATAGCATTCAAGTTACCTGCGTTATACTTTTGAAGCATTTCGCGGGACCAATCCAAACGAAGGTGTATTTGATCTTTCGTCAAATTATGAGGGACCTATCTGGTGCAAAGCTTTCTGACGCCTTAATGTTCATGTAAGACTTTTTGCATCTACAGTTTTCCAAAGAGTTCAAAATTGTGTGATTCAAAATTAAAATAATTTCATCAGCAACTTTTCTTAGTGGTATAAACATTAAGTGTGAATCTCGTACCTATCTATAAACTTACGCTTGTAAACACAAAAACACAAATATAAAGAATTTAACAACTCTGCACTAAATGCATGGCTGTAATGTTCTATAGCAAAAGTGTCGTGCCGGACGAAGTCTTATACTTTTTTCAGCCTAGCTCTGTGTGTCTGGAGTGTAACGTGCGATAAGGAACTTCGCTCCAAAAGTACTAAAATATACTCATACACTGGAAAATGAGTTATTTCCTGAAGTCTGTCCATTAGGCAACGCAACTTCAATTTGTTAGTAATGTCCATTTTTCGGACGAAGGTTGGCTTAACATATTTGACGTGAGACAGGTGTCGTATTCAATCGGTTGGCTATCGTATTTGTTGTATTTAAACTTCAATTTTATTACGAGCTCTAGAGAATGTAATTCCCTATTATAATATATATATATATATATTTTAAATTTTTTATTTATTTAAATTAATAAACACGGCTACACAAATTAATTAAACAATGATGACAATAAATAGGTACATAAAAACTATATAGTTTCGCTCACAATACATATACTGCAGGCATATTGAAAAAATGTCAGTACATGTATCTGCAAACAAATCGCATGCAGGATAAGCGTCCAGGAGAGCGTTCAGCTCGGCGAGAACACAGGGTACAGGCGAGCTAGCACGCGCCACGGTGCGGGTCAGCGGCACTGCGAAGAGCCTATGTTTACGATGCCGAAGGAAGTTGTTTGGTATAAAAAATCGACACAACCCATCACTAAGCCCTGGAGCATCTATTTTGCCGCGAATAATTTTACATGCCATCGTAATTTGGTCATAGGGTCGCCAAGCTTCCAATGAGTTGTATACCAAAGAACCGAGAAGAAACCTGGTAGGGTAGAAACCTGCTTATTACCATATATATAGTAATAAGCATCATTAAGTATAAATATCTAGAATGTGCGTGTTAATGGATAGAGTGGATTGCCGTGCCAACTAGTCATTTATTTATTCTCGTCCTCCCCCATAGATTTGCATAACGACCGGTTACATGCCGCTTGCATCCAACGACATTCAGCGACTTTCACCGGGTCATCTATCTCGGTAGAGGCAATCTTCTCATGACTTTGCTCAGATTTCTATTATCGGTGCTTTGAATATTAGTCAAATATTATTCATGTCGTCTTCGTCATCATCATAGCAGCCAAAGGATATCCATTGCTAATTAAAGTCCTCCCACATAGATTTACATTACGACCGGTCACATGCCGCTTGCATCCATTGACATTCAGCGACCTTCACCAGCTCATCTATACGTCTCGGTAGAGACAATCCAACGCTGCGTTTTTTGGTGCGTGGTCACCACTCGAGAACCTTTCTGCCCCAACGGCCATCAGCTCTACGGGCTATGTTCTTCTAGTTCTTCTGAGGATTTTCATTGTGATATTCTAAATAAGTATATAGTCTCATGAGGAAGCGCCGATTGTTATTATTTGTGGTTTTCATCATAGTCAAATCTTCATCATAAATCTATTTTTATTATTTGGCTCAGATCACCGTTTATTGGTTTTAATAATAAACATAAACTGCACGGTTGGTGCAGTGGCTGATACAGTCAGCTGATGCGCTCTGGGTCGTAGGTTCGATTCCGGCACAGAACAAATATTTGTATGATCTGCAGGTAGTTGTTCCGGGTCTGGGTGTATTGTGTGTGGAATATATGTCTGTAAACGCACCCACGACACAGGAGAAATCCTAGAGGGAGGCAAAGTTTTAAAAAAGAACATAGTCATATATCATTCATATATTATCGTTGCGACCTGGGTAAGATTTATCCGTGTGGTGTCCGGATTTGGAATCTCCTCCCATGGATGACATGGAAGGCGATTAAGAGTCCCTTAGTCGCATAGAGTTAGATCCATGGGAGGGTCATAAACCAGAGGTATGTGCAGCAGCGTCCCTTCTGTGGAACAGTAGCCAATCTGCGCTACCCAACCAGCCTGCCAAGCATGCTGAGTACTGCAAATTTGTTGGATAAATTAGTTCAGCAGTATACTGTTTTTGACTGACATGATTGGGTAAGATTGCTATCATTGACGGGAAGACAGTTTCATGTGGTTTCAAGACGATGAGCAGCAGCGTTCTCTCGTGTTCTAATAACAATATACTGTGATCACCAATTCACGTACCAAGCATGGTACAACGGTAATGGTAATGGTGGTCAACGGTCAACAGTGGACGCTAGTGGTCAAATACATAATCAGCCCATTACTGTTCCACTGCTGGGCACGGGCATTTCGCACGATGAGAAGGGTTGGGCCGTAGTCCACCACGCTGGTCTATTGTGGCTGGTGGACTACACAAACTATTGAGAACATTTTGGAGCCCTCTCGTTTGTGCAGGTTTCTTCACGACGTTATCCTTCACCGTTAAAGCAAGTTTTAGTAAAATTCTGATCGTGATCGAATATGATATGAATCCGAAACTTCAGAGGTGCGGGCCGGGGTCGAACTCAAATCCTCCTCTACGGAAGGCAAACGTTCTACTACTAGGCTATCACTGCTATCTCTCACTGTTATTCATATGTTTACTCTCAATCCTTGGGTCAAATTGCTATTTGATTATGCTAATCATAGTCAAATATATTTAATTGATAATGAATATCTACACTGGGTATCTAATCTGAGTATCTATGCCGTGTGGTGCCAGCTCAGAATACCACCACCCCATCTCCTCCCGTGGTTGTCGTAAAAGTCGACTAAGGGATCAGCCGGAGGATGGGCAGCAGCGTCCTTCGAGTACAATAACAACTCAACTGCGATCGCCAACCCGTCTGCCAAGCGCGGTGATTATGGCAAAACCCCCCAATGAGCTCACAACATGCCCATATCGGTCGTTGTGGTGATCTTTGGGGGAGGCCTGTGTCCAGCAGTGGACTTCATTCGGTCGAAATGACTCTGGGTAGTAAATAGTATAGTAGTACGAGGGCGGCACTGAAAATTTCGGGAATCAAGGAAGTGACACAACATTACTATTTAAAAATGTATTTATTGCTTTTCGAAGTATTCTCCGCGAAACTTGACACATTTTTCCATACGATGGAACCAATCATTGAAGCAACCATTCCATTCGGAAGTTGGGGTCTCCAAAATGGCCGTTTTGTAGGCGTCCACAGCTTCTTTAGGTGATGAAAATCTCTGTCCACGCAATTTATTCTTTATTTTAGGGAAAGTATAGAAATCATTAGGGCTTAGGTCGGGGCTGTACGGCGGATGGTCTAATAATTCTATGTTTTCTTGCTCTAAAAACTCTTTTGTTCTGTGCGCGGTGTGAGAACTCGCATTGTCGTGATGGAGGATGATGCGGCGATTGCAGTTCTCTCTACGGAGTTCAGAAACGACCTGTGGCAAAAAAATACTAGCATACCATTCTGCATTAACCGTTCTTTGTCCCTCAAGAGGAATAGTCGTAAGATGGCCGGTTTTGGAGACAAACGTGGCCACCATTTTTTTTGCAACACTCCGTGAACGAACACTTTTTGTTGGCTTTAACTCATTTTCGAACACCCAAACTCGTGACTGGTTTTTTGTTTCGGGTTCGTACGCATATATCCAGGATTCGTCACCTGATATGATGTTGTATACAGCATTTGAGGATCCTGCGTGGAATCTTTCGAGAGTTCTGACGCACCAAGTAACGCGAGCCGCTTTTTGCTCTTTACATAGCAAATGCGGTATCCATCGGGAAAACAACTTTTTTACACCTAATTGTTCATGCAAGATTATTTGTATTTGACTCATGCCAATGTCTAAAGTTGCCTGAATTTCGCGGTATGTCACATGTCGATCTTCCTCAATCAGCTTACGCACAGCATCAACGTTTTCTTGGGTGACTGCAGTTTTTGGACGACCTTGACGAGGATCATCACTGAGCTTGACACGTCCACGTTGAAATTCAGCAAACCAGCGATAAATTGTGGTTTTGGATGGGGCTTGGTCACCAAATGCAGAAATCATCCGGTCAACACACTGTTTTTGTGTTAAACCACTTCGAAAGTCATAATAAATCATCGCTCTTGAATTTTCTCAACGACTAAACAAGTTTGACAAAACCTTGTGACAAGACCGTGAATCTTTTTTAAAATAAATAAATGGTATTCGATTTGTAAAACCAAGGAGCTTTCAATTAAAAAGATTTTAATATGACAGGAACAGTGGAAATATTCCATTCCCGATACTTTTAGTGCAGCCTATGTAAGCAGTAAGCAGCTGCTCGTGGCTTATCCTTAGCCTAGCTTATTCCGAATTATGTTGGATTATGTTTCTAGGCTAACGAGACGCTATATATCAACACTATAGACAGGGCATCTTCTATCTATCTTCTGCAATCCAATTACTGCGGATAACTTTTACCTAAAGCATGATGGTGCGGTTATAGGCCTTTTTTCTCATGTACTTCCTTCGCCCCGGGAAAGGGCGAAGGGGCATGCCGGACTCCTACCGGCTAAAACCACCGGAGTGATCATCTTCGGCACCGAAGGGAGGCTCAAGGAACTCGAAAGATCTCCATCTAGAGCCACCCATTGGTGCCACGCCTTTAGGCACATCTCGGAGGGGATGACTGTAAAGCGGTCATCCCTTCTAGTGGAGGAAAGGCGACTGTAAAGAGGGGGTCCTCAGGCATCTCTCGAGGGCGGTTTTAGGCCTAGACTACTTTGGGCATTGTAAATGTTTTTTGAGCACCTGCCCTTTTCCAGTATTAAGTCTGCGTTTGCCTACTTTTTCGGGTGCAATATTGTAATTTATAACGTAACAGAAAAGTTATGGTTTAGATGTTACGATTTACAAATAATAAGTCAGTAAAGATGTCAATCAATGGATTACGAAGGCACACTAATATTTGCAAACCACGCACTGGACCTTGGTTCAAGGTAGTATTTGAGATATGTCTATACCGTAAGGCAAAAATGCGAGAGGTATAATTAGCTCAAAGTTAGTCGGTGTAACCTTGACATTTAAGTAGAAATCAATGAATTGGCCTTTTATCCTTGTTAATTAAAGTGTAAGTCAGTTCACTTTATTGCTAAGCCGATAAAAGTAAGTTCTAACAAAAAATAAAATTTTTATTTAAAAGTATTCTTTAAAAAACACAAACCGGTCTACTATTTTATAATCACAGTTGAAACAAAAAGAAGTCAAAATCATCTGCGACCGATTCGTAGCGCCTACGGGCGCTTCGTCCCGCGCAGTGCGGGGTGGGGGCTACGCCAGTCGTAGCCCGCGCGTAGCTCGTAGCACACGCTACATCGCACTCCGGCCGCACGATATACAATTTTGTTGAATAAAAATTACGAATTATTACATGTAATAAGTGTGGGTATCATTATAATACTGTTGTGTGTATGTGTGTATAAATATAATCGTACGGATAGTGATGTGATCGTGAACTAGTGTTGTGTGAGTGTGGATGAAATCTTTTGAGGTAAATAAGAGATATTTACTATGACGATATAAGGAAAAATCGGTCTATATACTAGTTCTACGATTTCAGGACGAGATTTTATGACGGCACGTATAAATTTGTTATTAATAATGTAATGTATTGTGCTTTGGAAGCGTTGGCGGTTATTTCTGTCCGTATTTCTAAGAGCAAAGCGTGATTCAAAAGTAGAATGACCATGAGCCAAAGCAAAATTGAACATTGATTAAATTAATTAATTCAATTTTACATAAAATAATTAAAAATCTTTTTTTATTTTTTGCACTAATTTTAGTCTTTTTCTGCACGTTTACTTAAACTCCCAAAATCGAGATTTTTTCTTAATTTTCTGCATCAGTTAGGAATCCAATATACTTATAGGATAAAATATAACAGTCATCTATTTAAGGTATTACAAACATTTTGTTATAATATAGGAGAAAAAAAGAAACACTGAAGTATATCAGTCGCTAACCTTATTACCATCTTTCTTGCTTTTCTCAAGTATTTATAATGTGGCGATCAGTTTTACCAGATATAGCTAAATATCAGAATTTAGCTTACTAGTTTATTAACAAACCATATGTAATTTTTATGGTATATGCTTTTCTAATCTATCGATAGATATGTGCTGGGATGAATCTCTTAAGAATTTTAGTGAAGTCCAAAATGATTTAACATGTGGCCTGTGGTTTAGTGTACTCAAATTCGTTTCAGCGCTCACTTTTATGAAATTGAGTTTAGGCTAATCTCAAACAGAATTTCGTGCGGATGTGGCCTAAAGAATTTCATGTGTTAGTTTTGGACATTCAGCGTTGCTAGCAGATTCACTATTGGTTACTAAGCTCCCCTTTTTTCTAGCTTATCACATTTCTTAATAGAAGCATCATGTAGCTGAAGTAATACGCAATATACTGCCATATATATCATTATCAAGATCACCGTAGCCTATTTGCAACTATAATGGGGTCAATTTCTAGTCTAACAGTTCGCGGCTGGGTATCAGTATTTAACATGGAGTGACTCTGTCATCTGACGTTTACAAACCAATTACTGAAGAATAACGATACCCTAAGTTGTCATAATTTTCAAGTTGTCAAAATGTCCACTGCTGTACTGAAGCCTCCCCCAAAGATAGCCACAACTACCGCTACGGGTTTGTGTTGTGTGCTCATTGGGAGGTATTGCCATAATCGCCAGACAGACAGAGATTGGCAGACGGGTTGGCGACCGCAGTTAAGTTATAAATGTACCCAAAGGATGCTGCTGCCCATCCGCTGGCTAATCCCATAGTCGCCTTTTACTACACCCACGGGATGAGATGGGGTGGTGGTATTCTTAGACGGCACCACACTACGGCCCAATGTTGTACTGCTATATAACTAATAATGTGCTGCATGTACCAGTGTGAATTGACTTTGAGGGCAAGGTTGGCGCAGTGGCTAAGCGATCGGCTTTCTGCGCAATATACCACGGGTTTGATAAAATATTTGTCATGACGATGACATCATCAACTTATCAGCCACAGTACGTCCACTGCTGATCAAAGGCTTCTTAGATTTCCACAATGAGCGGTCACATGTCGCTCTCATCTAACGACTCCCAGCGACCTTCACCAGGTCGTGTCCACCTCGTTGGAGGTCGTCCTACGCTGCGTTTTCCGGTGTGCGGTCTCCATTCGAGAACCTTTTTGCCTCAACGGCCATCAGTTCTACAAGCAATGTGCAACATATTTGTATAATCTACATATAGTTGTTTCGGGTCTGGGTGTTTATGCATGTGAAATATATGTCTGTAAGCTGTGACGTTTTTTCGGCTGAAATGATGATGGTGATATTGAAGCTGTACCCGTAACATTGGAGAGGAAAATAAATAAAACAAAAACTTTTTTTATGTTTTATGCACTTTAACGGTGAAGGAAAATATCATGAGGAAATCTGGATGTTAATGATTATAAATCACCAACATGCAGCCCGTTGCTTCACTATATGAGAGAAGGCTTTGGATCTGCAGTGGGGAAGTTAAACGCTGAAAGTATTCTGTGTGATATCCGGATTAAAAGTATAGAAGCACCTCATCTCCTCCCGTGGATGTCGTGAAAGGCGTCCTTACTAAGCTCTAATTTGTGTGGTTCCCGGCAAATAGTTGATCATTCCTCTGCACCCATGGGTGTCGTTAAAGGTGACTAAGAGATGATATCAAGAGGATGGGCAGCATCCTCCAGTGTGCTAAAAACAACATACTCTGATAATCCACCCGCTTACCAAGCGGTCTAGTCATAGGTTTTCGCGATTCGTATTAAATCGTGTACAATGCTCACGTCAAGTATAGACGCTCCAAAAAAAAGTCTGCAGTGTATTAACATGCCTTAGACAAACCTAACCATTATCTCCGTTTTCATCAACCTCAAACTTCGTGAAAGAGATCCGATATGTACCAAGAATGTTTCGTAAGGCTATTGACATTAAAAAAGCATCCTAATTTTAATAGTTGGCAGGTACCAACTCATTTGAATCTGGCTATTAAAATAATAAAGTCCCAAACAGTAGTATGTACAACACTAAAAACCATCAAGACACAGAGTGTTTATTGCGTACACTGAAACAATTTTTGATTAATATTGTACGGTAGATAATATAACTTATCTAAATCTGTAACAACGTCAGTCACCTTGGTCATCCTGCGACCACGAACCCTGCTAAATGTTCGAAACATTACGGTATGTAATCCATGTTACAAGTATTTTATTATATCACAGTATATTTATTCATTCATCACCAGATCTGGCGATATCCCGTGTGACTTCTCAATGAAGTGATCATTGGCCTATGTTCAGCCGTGGGAGTTTTCAGGCTGATATGCGTGTGTCTACACCGAGCTTTATAACTTTATACGTATTTTAGACTAAATTTACCAAGTATCTTCAAACCCTTGAGATTCCATCGTGTTGATAGTTTATGATTAAGTTTACATCTAAACTTGTGTCCCTGAGGGCAGAAGGTAATTGAACTGATACCTCCGAGCAACCATTGTTTTGCTCCTTGTAAAACTAGGCTGTTTGCAGCTTATCGCAAACAACGCACGCCTTGAACAAGTTTTATCAGAATAAGTTGGTGTAATTATAGTTATCTAGGACTTACCACCCAGGGATGTACGGGTAGTAAAATAAATGTATTATATTGATATTCAGTTTGTAAAAACCAATAGAACAGAATAGCATATAATGTTCAATTTGCAAAGAATGTAGGTATTGCATATCAGATATTAGAATTTTTTAAAGGGTCCTTGTACATTCTGCCTTTGAGGCATGCGATACATGATATCCACTTTACATTTATATAATATTAAAAAACTAGCATTACAATTCTAAATCTAAATTCATTTTCGAATATAGTAACTGATCGGGTAATAAATCAGCTAGAGAAAAAAAAAACATTTATCTAAAAGTAATTGTTTAAGATGCTTTTTAAATATTTTAATGGTTTTTATTTTTTATTGTAAGGCATCTTATTATACACAACAGGCGTCATACGGTTTTTTTCAACAGCGTCTGTGTACAGCTAATTTTGGTTTGAGAGCTTGTAGTTATTATTCTAATGTCGTTTAAAGAAGGAAATCAATATTTATGTGCCTGATGCGTGTGACATGTGATTTGACAAACATTGCTAATTCTAATATACACAATACAGACATTAAAACGTTTACGAGATTTCAAAACGGGAATGCTACTAGCTGTGGTTTTTAGATCAGACATGGCTGGCTGTAAGGCAATGCGTTTAAGATTTAAAATGCTTGCCCTTTCACTACAATTGCCCCAAAATATTATGCCAAATTTTAAAACTGATACAATGGTTATAGTAATATTAATAAGAAGTTTGATGATTAACTTTTTCTATTAGTTATGTAATGCTCAAGCAGCTGCGATTTCTTTTTCAAAATATTTTGGAACATTTTCTCGGTCTATTGTTTGTCCGTTATATTTTATATTCATATCTTCAGCATACATCCGCTGGTAGAAGTGCATTATTTCAGTTTTTATGAATATTTACGAATAAATTATTATTATTTAGCCAGTTTATTACTGTGTTAAGTGAAATGTTGTAGTTACTTTCGTACGATTTTTTGAGACATTCTATTAGTAATGTGCTGTTGAAGAGTTTGACGTAGAAGGTCATTGATATACAATAAAAATTATAATGGTCCGAGAACGCTACCCTGCAAGACGCCAAATATTGTTTCTCTGTGAGATGATACGTATATTAATGATTTTTTTGTATTTAGCCAGACTTTAGAAATCTCGTATATTTTTTACGAGGATTTAGATAAGATTTTATTAAATTGAGGGCATTTCCTCGAATTCCGTATGCATGACATTTGTATCAGAGGGTCATGATTCAAATAATCAAAGGCTTTCCACATATCTGTATAAATCGAACATATCGGTATTTTAGCGTCTCCGTTTGCCGTTATTTTGTTCTATAATGTCCATAAAAGCCATATTTATATTTTTATTATTTCTAAATCCCTTTTGTTGGTCACATAATACATTAATTTTTGCCATAAATGCATAAATGAATTCATAGATTATTTTAGAAAATACGGGAATTTACTCAATAGGTCTATAGTTTGTCATGTCTTCTTTACAGTACGTTCAAAGTGATTTTACTATAGCTATTTTAATACTTTCAGCCAATATTCCAGTGTTTTTTATTTTGTTTGAACAGATTTAATGCCTTTCTTGAAACGCTATCATACCCAAAGCGTTTCTTGGTTTCTAATAATTATATTATACGCATAACATATGGCTTCAGGAATAGTTAGGGACATAAATATTGATGTGGGTTACATTTTATATCTTTGATATGTATTATATTATGTTTTACTATAGCTGAGATCTGAGCTATAAAATAATTGTTGACCGATTCTGCTATTTCGGTATGATTTGATATTATGTAATGTTTTATTTTGAGAAATTGGCTCACTGATCGTTTGAATATAATTTGCCAAGATGTTATAGATATGTTTTTTTTTGTTTCGGTAGGTCATTCTGAGCTATCTGGGTCGATTCATCAATTTTCTTAAATCTCTTTGAGTAAGAAAGAAATCATCTTATTTTCATCTGTTGGTTTAAGTTTATATGTCTAGAGTAATCGCCGTTGCCTTTTACTGCAAATTCATATGCCTCGTGACACCCATTTGGTTTTATTTTCGGACCTAATTCAAACTAACTTAAAGGCGAAACATATATCGTATAAGAGTATAAATATTTCTAAGAAATTATCGTAGGCTTTATTAGGATCCTCTGTATTACATTCATACATCTGGATTTATTAATAGTTTTTATTTTTTATACTACCTTGTTTCGAGACGAGAAATGCATTAGCCTGGTGGTTAGCGTCCCGCCTGCTGATAACTATGGTATTGCTACCCAGGACTAGTCTTGTGTGGCACCTCACTGCGTTTGTCACCTCAAGACATTATGATTTAGTTTCTAATGCCCAGTAATTTCACTAGCTACAGTGCTTTTCGAACCGGAACACAGTAATGTTTAAGTCTAAAAACATGCTTGGCATCAGAATGTCTGTGGTGTCATTACTTTTTTATTAGTGCCCAGTGGATATTCTACATGAACTTCCTTTGCCTCGGGGAAGGGAGTATGCTGGACTCCTACCGGCTAAAACCACTGGAGCGGTCATCTTCGGCACTGAAGAGGGGCTCCAGGTCCTCGTAAGATCACACTAGAGCCACCCATTGATGCCACGCCTTTAGGCACATCACGGAGGCGATGACTGTAAAGCAGTCACGTTCCCGGGGGTCGCTCGCTGTGAGCACGCAGACTCTCCAATCTGCGTGCCCGCGACCCGTGGTGGGATACCTAGCCAGAATCTTGTATTAAGAGATCTGTGTGTGACTTCGGTCCGTTGGTTTTAGCAGTACAACTAAAGTTCTTAATGAGATACCTAAAAAAATACCACAGTAGCAGATGGACTGTCTACGAATTTAAATTTGAATACATTAGTAGTTTCTTCTTCTAAGATGTTTTTAAAAACAGATGTCAGAAAACATCGCTTTAAGTTTTAAGTAAGCAAGGCAACTACTGCCTGCAATAGTGTTACTACACAATGTAATTAATACCGTGTGGTGCCGTTTACCCATCTCATCCCGTGGGTGTCGTAAAAGACGACTATGGGATTAGCCGGAGGATGGGCAGAAGCGTCCTTTGAGTACATTTACAACCCAATTGCGATCGCCAACCCACCTATAAAGCGTGGCAGTTATGGCAAACCCTCCAATAAGTACACACACACACAGACAACTCGGTGTGATGATCTTTGAGGGTGCCCTGTGTTCAGCAGTGGACTTTATTCAGCCGTAATGAAGCAAAGCAAAGAATTAATCACCTCTAGTCTGAAGTTGTCTTCTCAGCGGGAAAATACCACAGTGACATCATAAAACAGACATATACACATACTTATCAGCCCGTAATCGTGCAATGCTGAACATGGAAACGTCCCAATTATCAATCAATGAGGGGTTATTGCCATAATCACTAAGTTAGGTGAATTGGTGATCACAGTAAGCTGTTATTGACACACGAGAGGACGCTGCTGCTCATCCTCTTGATATCAATCCTTAGCCACCTTTACGATACCCATGGGTAGAGAGAGGTTATCTGTTCTTTTCCGGGAACCACATACCATAAAACACTCCACTATATCTTACACAGAATTCATAGCTATCGGAACTAAATTCACAACCCATAGTTTCGCACAATCCGGTCATAATAGATATGATTTATTGAAACTGAGGACGTTTTTATGATTCCCCAGCGAACTGAATACAGGTAACTTTCAATAACTCAACGTAACATAGTACTTTTCAGTTTTGGATAGAATATTTTGGTTGAAATTAATGCATATATCTAAAACTATGCCTGTTCCGTGTGGTGTCCAGATTAAGAATATAGCACCACTCCATCTCCTCTCGTGGATGTCGTAAAAGTCGACTAAGGGACTCTACACCAGAGGGATGGGCAGCAGCGTCCCTTCTGTGGAATAGTAGTCATACTGCGCTCACCAACCCGCCTACCAAGCGTGGTGAGTAATGGTACTCACCACGCTTGGTAGGCGGGTTGTAAGTAAAAATATGCCAGCATATTCTTACTAAAATGACAACACAACTGTGGAAATCTAAGGGGAAGGGCTTTGTTCAGCAGTGGACGTCCTTTGGCTGGTATGGAAATGCCTTTATCTAAGAACTTAACACAATAATGAAATAAAAAATATATTCTTCAGCCTGAAGTATAAGCGTCTTGAAATTGCTTAATAGACAGATGGCATTACAGATATGACGTCAGAACCCATTACTGTCGTAGTAATTCGATACAAACCTTGTTTTGTTGGAAAAAGGACGGAGAATGCTACTAAAGAAATTTTGGTAGCGAATCGCTTCGACTTTTATTTCCCCCTTTATGTCACGTTTCTAAAATTTCTATGTAGTTCTCATTTATTTCAGTTGGTGGTTAGTGAAGTACTAGGTTAAAAGTTAAATTGTTACATAGTCAATTTGGTATTCTAGGAAAAAGAGACGTGGAGATACTTGATTAATGTTTGATGTTGATTCATTTCAGTATGTTTTTTTATCTTTGCACCGCACTAGCATCGCTACTAGGATGCTACACTATGCACAGAAGCGCATTATTGAGGCCGTCTTGCCGCTCTTTGGAGCCTGGAGTTGTGGGTTCATAACCTGGAATATATCAATCGAAACCGAACCCCGTTTTAGAACCCGAAAATGGAATGAAACCAGGGCAATGCTTACGCAGAACTGTGGTACATGTACGACGTGCTGATGGCATTGTTGTGCGACGGGTCGTTAAGATCCCTAAAATAGGGTTGAGCTACACGAAGACTGATTCATGTTTGCCATCTGTCATCCCAAAATGGCTATAAGTATTTTTTCACAAGGCCATTCCAGACGTGGAACAGAAATGTGGTCACTCACTGTGGGCCTCATAAGAAAGCTCAAGGTCACTCAGTGATTTATGGAGAGAGCTATGCTTGGTATTTCTCTACAAGATCAAATCAGAAATGAGGAGATCCGTAGAAGAACTAAAGTTGCCGACATAGCAGAAAGGATTAGTAAACTGAAGTGGCAATTGGTGGGGCACATAGCTCGTAGAACTGATGGCCATTAGGGCAAAGAGGTTCTCGAGTGAAGACCGCGCATTGAAAAACGCAGCGTGGGACGACCTCCAACCAGGTGGACTGACCTGGTGAAGGTCGTTGGGAGTCATTGGATGAGAGTGGCATGTATCCGCTCGTTGTGGAAATCTAAGGGGGAGGCCTTTGTTGAGCAGTGGACGTCCTGTGGCTGATATGATGATGACTCCCGACGTAGCCCTACATTTTTATCACATAAATTGTATCTAAAATCTGATTATCACTTGCGTTAACGGTGAAAGAAAACATCGTGAGGAAAATATCACAACTGTGGCTGTGAGGGCTCAAAAAAAACGTTTTCAATGGTGTGTGCATTCCGCCAACCCGCACAAGGCCAGCGTGGTGGACTAAGGCCTAACCTTTCTCGTGGTAAAAAAGGCCCGTGCTCAGTAGTGGGACGGTACGAAACGTTTATTGCATACTATTATAAAAGTACGACTAGTAGATCTCTTGACTTCCAAACTAAGTAGAACTTGTATTTTGGAAGTCTGAAATATGTCTGGACTTCAAAACAGAAATCTTTGAGTTTGTTTTGGCGTTTCTTCTCAAAGGCAGTCAGTAGGAATTACCAGATTCATTTTTTATTGACGAGGAACCCTGTTTGTTGAAATCTACCTTGTTAAGATAAATGTCACTTCATAACACGTAATATTTTGTAAATTTATTGTGTTCTGTTGCAGCAAGTATTTTAGTAGCTCAGCTGCTGGTTTTTTTTAAACTTTGCAATTTCTAGGATTTCCCCTGTGTCGTGGGTGCGTTTACAGATACGAATTCCACGCACAATACATCCAGACCCGGAACAACTATCTGTTGATCATACAAATATTTGTTTCGTGCAGGAATCGAACCCACAACCAGGGGCGCAGCAGCCGACTGTATCAGCTACTGCACCAGCCGTGCCGTCAAAAATTAGGAATTTTGGATTGTGGTTGTTTATTAGTGCTATAGCATATATATTCAAGGTTGAATACTAACTGTTCCTTCAAAGACAAACTTCACCTGTCAGTACCTCAAATTAGTCTATTCCTGAATAACAATTAAAGGCTTAGGTTTCTCGCGTCACCTCATGTCCGCTCAATTTATCCTGAGAGTGCTGTGTGTACGCACACACTGCCTGCATGTTCCACTGATAAACAATAAAACTTAGAAGGTCCACTACACACAACGATAAAAACTCACGTATAGAAAGCATTGAAACAAGAATATTGTATACCGTTAATCGCAGACTTCGTTAAAATAAATTCAAATTTTTTGATAATTGTTTTATTTTGATAATTCTAATACAAAGACTTATCATCAGCATCATCCTATCAGCCATATGATGTCCACTGCTGAACAAAGGCCTCTCCCATCGATATCCACAATTATGTCGTCAATTTGATGGAAATTTGCCAGACTAACCACGCTTGGCGCCTGCCAGGGTTGGTGAGCGCCGTAAGGCTGCTGTTCCAAAGAAGGGACGATGCTATCCATCCTTAATGTTCAGAGTCCCTTTTTCTTTTCTCTTCAAGGGACTCTTTTTCTTTTTTTTAAAAAAAGAATCGCAATTTATGACATCCACGGGAGGAGATAGAGTGGTGTTATATTCTAAATTCGAACACCACACATAACGTAACGTAATCTGTCGTAAACATTATAATGCTTTAAATTTTTTACTCGATATAGTTCGAGAACAGAGAGGCTATTTAATTTAAAAAACATCCTAATTTTAATAGAGAAGATGGTTGGCAGGGACCTTCTGTTTAGAATTCGGTTATTAAAATAATAAAGTCCCAAACAACATATCACAATAAAAACATCGAGATACTGTGAATGATCACGGCGTGCATCGAAACATATGATTGCGTATATTTATGGTGATCTAAAGTCCTAGGAGTTGACCTTCTACCTCTAGGAAGAGGACGGTGCGCACGTGGCTACGTGCGCAGCACAGCGCACAGCGAGTCTTGGGGGGATCTTTTACAATCCTTCCCGAGAAGTGCCTGGAGGGTGACCTTTTTGCAGTTACACGTGGCACCAATGGACGGCTCTAGTGTGATCTTACGAGGACCTTCGGCGCCGAAGATGACCGCTCCAATGGTTTTAGCTGGTAGGAGTCCGGTATACCCTTTACCCTTTCCCGGGGTAAAGGAAGTTCATGTCGAATGTACATAAATAAAAATTTTATTAAAGAAGCAGTTGACCTTCTGCTTTCTTACTATCCTATTTGCGGTTATTGGTTGTAGGACAAACATGAAGCTACAAGACAGGCTCTGAACTCTGAGGCTCTGTTAGTGGTCCTGGATTTACTTGGTTCCTTGTATTTGTTATTAGTTCAGGTAGGGTTATGCAAAGACGTGATACGTTTTAAGTGCAATGTCGAGTGTTTTCAATATATTTATATAGTCTTTCAAGTATACTTGTAATTTAAAAATCGAGAAACCAGAATTACGGCGTACTAATAGGTATTTTATTAGTGTCGGAAGTATATTTATAAGTATGTACGGCGTGTGGTGCCGGCAAAAAGCACCAACTTGACTCTTCTCTTGGGTGTCGTAAATAGTGGCTACCGCATTATGAGGAAGGAGGAAGAAGGGTAGCAGGGTCCTTCGATTACATTTATAACTCAACTGCGATCGCCAAGTGTAGCGATTATGGCAAAACCACTCAATGAACATAGAACGTAAATCCAGACCAGTCTTTGTGGTGATCTTTTGCAGTGGCCTATGTCCAGCAGTGGACATTTGTTCGGCTGAAATCAAGATAATGTTTACGTATAGATTAAGTTTTTATGTTACACATATAAAAACTTTTAAATTACATCGCGTATATTATAGAATTTGTTATTCCTGACTTTTCGAACCTAAGACATTACTTATGTTCCTCTGTTTGAACTAAATATTAGAATTTCCTGTCACACAAAACAGACACCATCGAAACCAAATATGGGATTCGAGCTTCTCCACTCTTCTACTCTACTTCTCGATTTATGTCAATAGCTGTTATAACAACAGATTTATTTTTAATTTCAATTTATTAAATAATTAATTAATTTTTATATATTAATAAATTAAATATTTTAATTCGAACTTTGTCTCCGTCTCAGAAAAATGGGCTTTTGCTGTTTCTATTTGATGAAAAAACTCATAAGTAGTTGTTTCTATATATAGGGCCTTGTTTCAAGATTTACTGGAGAGACATAGAAAAGCACTTTAACTAATAGTTTGGCCTTTAACCTCGGGGTATTTGACACCAGCCGTGGACAGACGGTGACGTCGTATTGATAATTAGAACCTTATACTTTTAGATGGCTACTGATTTTTCTTGAAGATATTAAAGGTTAAACAAAACATGAGATATGAAAGACATCTCTATTATCTATAGGTATAATATTCTTTTGCTTTGCATTGCTCAGTAAGTAAAAGCTCACAACACTTGAAGATATATATGTGCGTCACATACTTAGAAGTTTTGAATCTATACAATATTGTCAGAAATAAATTTGACTGCATTGAGCTGTCTAATAAGTTATGCAAGGTTCCAGGAACCTTCCACGTCCACGGACAGGTGCATGCGGGTCAGCTATTGTCAGTGGACACTTGCCAGTCTAACTCGGTGTTGCGTTCACCTGTTTTGAATTGGAATTTTGTTTTGACAGACTTTTGTTAGGTCTGCTTTGTCCCTACGGGGGCGTCGTGCGGTCCGTGGACCTCTACGGGGCACCTGTATGGTCATCCCGGTTTTCAGGTATCCAGCGCTGTAGAGCCAAACTTCACGGTCTGCAGCGCAGAGTGGCTTTACAGATCGCACGGGGATACAGGACAGTGTCCTACGAGGCGGCAACTCTCCTGGCACGCTTTCCACCTTTCGAAATCATTGTGGAGACGGAAGCGTGGGTCTATGATCAGACACGCTCCCTTCACCAGAGCGGCGAAAGCGTGCCACCAGGGGCATTCAACAGGCTAAGGCGGCTGGCTCAGCGGCGCACACTCGAGACGTGGCGAAATCGCCTTCGGTTGCAGTTCGCGACCAAACGCGTCGTTGAGGCCATCCTGCCGCTCTTCGGAGCCTGGCTCAGCCGTCTGACGCAGGTATTCACCGGTCACGGTTGTTTCGGTGCGTACCTACACAGAATAGGACGCGAGGTTAGGGCACAGTGCCACCATTGTGGAAGCGACCAGGATGCCGCACAGCACACGTTCGAGGAGTGCCCTGCGTGGGTGGCCGAGTGGCGGGTCCTGGTCGATCGGATCGGGCAAGATCTCTCTCTGGCGGCAGTAGTGTCGGCTATGTTGGCAGAGCATGAAAATTGGAGTGCAGTGGTCTCCTTCTGCGAGAGCGTCATTCTCCAGAAGGAGACTGCAGAGCGGGATCGGGAGAGGGCCGATCCCGCACGGAGGAGGACGAGACGGCGCCGAGGTAACAACCGCCCCGGCGCCCAGGTTCAACACGCCTGAGTTTGCCTTCAGTTCTTGGTGGCGGCCTCGGGGGTCACGGGCGCACAGATTGGGGTGTCTGCGTGCTTATACCGAGTGACCCCCGGGAAGACGGCGGCGCGCACGTGGTCACGTGCGGCCGTGTGCGCAGCACAGCGTACAGCGAGACTTGGGGGGATCCTTTACAGTCCTCCCCGAGAGGTTCCTGGGGGCGGCCCTTTTTTACAGCCGCCACCCCCTCTAGTGGAGGGTTCCACTAGAGGGGGTGACCGCTTTACAGTCATCCCCTCCGAGATGTGCCTAAGGGCGTGGCACCAATGGGTGGCTCTAGTGTGATTACATGTGGACTTGGAGCCCCTCTTTTGTGCCGAAGATGACCATCCCAGTGGTTTTAGCTAGTAGGAAACCGGCATGCCCGTTCGTCCTTCCCTGTGCGTAGGAAGTTCATAGTGAATTTATACTGAAACATAAAATAAATTTAAATAAGTTCTGCTTTTCTATTCTTTTAATTTAAAATAACATTTGAAAAAAATATAAAATATCATACAAAATACATTTTTCCTTACGTGACGATTTCTGCCAGTTCACTCTGCTGGAAGCCGCGTAAAAGAACTTCATTCCAAAAATATATTACTGACTACGTATATTTCCAATTTAGTATTTGACAGTATTCCGTGTGGTGTCCGGGTTAAGAACATAGCACCACTCCAGTTCCGCCAGTAGATGTTGTAAAAGGCAACTAAGGGAATCTAAACCAGAGGGATGGGCAGCAGCGTCCCTTCTGTATAACGGTAGCCATACTGCGCTCACCAACCCGCCTGCCAAGCGTGGTGAGTATTGGCAAATACCTCCCAAAATGATGACACAGTTGTGCAAATCTATGGGGGAGGCCTTTGTGCAGCAGTGGACGTATAAATGGCCGATATGACTGATTTGACAGCATGGAAAGTCCATCTCTTTTCTAAAAATAGAGTCGTAAAAGGAGTTTCATACAACCTGATGTATGAGACGAGCAAGTAATTCGTCTGGTGGTAAGCGACACGTCTGACCATAACTAATTTTATGCTGCCCAGGACACACAGTCACACAGTCCAGCGCCAATCAGAGCTCGTCCCCTCGAGACATTAGACATAGACTAATTTTTTACACGAAGCAGGAAGGAGGACGGATAACACCGTTTGGTACCGGCTAAGAATATCACCACCCTATCTCATCCCGGGGGTGTAGTAAAAAGCGACTGTGAGATTAGCAGCAGAATGGGCAGCAGCGTCCTTCGAGTACATTTATAACTCAACTGCGATCGCCTACCTGTCTGCCAAGCGTGGTGATTATGCCAAAACCCCCTCAATGCGCACACAGCATAAATCCATACCGGTCGTTGTGGCAACCTTTGGGGGAGGTTTCTGTCTAGCATGGACATTTTTCGGCCGAAATGATAGGAAGGTGATCGCGAGGCATTATATCAAAGACAAATGCTCTCATAATTACGCACCATATCATTACTAAGGGTCTCCTCTTGTTGGTTTCAACTAGTCTAGATCTGGTAAGGTTTCAGCTTGATCTTATCTCTTTTAATATACCACTTTCACGTTGACTGCAGGTTTTATATAAATTGCTTATGACTTATCATTTGTTCCGTGTCCTTCCCGGAACAGAATAGATCACATATCTCCATCCATATGTGTCATAAAAGCGACTAAGGTTTGATGTAAAGAGTACGGCAATAACAACATACTGCGAGCAATCCGATTGCCAAGCGTAGCGATTATGGTAATATCAAATATGACTGCTCATTGTAGCGATTTTTTACGATTTTTAACACTAGTATTTCTTTTGTATCGTGTGTACAGTTTACAGAAATACAATCTCACATGCACAAACACCCAGACCCGGAACAGCTATTTGCAGATCATACAAATATTTTTACCGCGCGGGAATCGAACCCGCGACACATTGCGCAGCAAGCCAATCGCTAGCCACTGCGCCATGATTAGTGGTGGTCATTTACGGACTATGTATGTGTGTGTATATAGTTTATAATGTTAGGTACGTATAGTAAATCTTTAGGAAGGTTAAAGGCTTTAGTAATGTAGATATCATGTTCCAGTATTTTTTTAACATACAATCTCTACAAATAAGTATAATTTAAGTGTCTGTTTGTGATGTCAAAATAACAGCTTTTTACTAAATGCAATATGAAATTATATACGGTACGTACAACAAAGAAAACTATTTTTAATTTTTTTGTCTGTCAGTCTGTCTGTCGATCTGTCTGTTTGTTCCCGCTAATCTCCAAAACGGCTGGACCAGTTTCTACACGACTTTCAATGGCAGATAGCCGATGTTCTAATGAATAACTTAAGCTGCTTTTATTTAAGGAAAATAATTAGGCTTCCGCGCAAAAAGTTCAAACCCATGAAATCCAATACATATACATACTCTATGTCAAGTGTCTATGCCGAAGTCATCAAATCATAATCATCAAATCGGCCATACAATGTCCACTGCTGAACAAAGTCCTCCCCCATATATTTCCACAACTGTGTCATCAGATTGGGGGGAATTTGCCGGTACTCACCACGCTTGGCAGGCGGGTTGGTGAGCGCAGAATGGCTACTGTTCCACAGAAGGGACGCTGTTGCCATCCCTCTGGTTTAGAATCCCTTAGTCGCCTTTTACGACATCCACGGGAGGAGATGGAGTGGTGCTATATTCTTAATCCGGACACCACACTGAGTGTATTCTATGTCAAAGTACTCCAAATTATAAATAATCCAACTTCTTTTAAATTAAACGGTGGGTGAAACCACGGGTCCCAGCTAGTTAAATATAACTTTTTGTCGTCACTCACAATCTGGTTTTAATGAGCGTGATATATTCTGTACACCATGATATATGGCGTTGTATAACCCATTATAACTTGACAATGGTTTCCGACTTTGATTTCAGTCATTATTTGTGTATCAGTGAACATAAAATTCATACATTGATAAGCTACATATTTTTATGAATACAATAACTATTTGTAATTAGAACATGTGATAAGCTGTTGCTAACATTTCTATTGACGGCACGGTTGGTGCAGTGGCTGACACAGTCGGCTGCTGCGCTCCGGGTCGCGGGTTCGATTCCCGCACGGAACAAATATTTGTATGATCTGCAGGTAGTTGTTCCGGGTCTGGGTGTATTGTGTGTGGAATTTATGTCTGTAAACGCACCCACGACACAGGAGAAATCCTAGTGTGGGGCAATGTCTTGATAAAAAAAAAGAAAAAAAAAAGAATCTTGAAATCATGGAATGAAATTTTAATTCAATTTTGTTTTAGTGTAGTATAATGGATTTGCATGTCTACTGTCCTGTTAATCATAGAAGACTAATATACACCTTACATTCATTGCCCGTGTGGTGCCGACTAAGCTACCGAAACCCTACCAAGCTCATGGGTGTCGTGAAAGGTGACTATGGGATTAGCTGGAGGATGAGGATACATTTATAGCTAAACTGCGATCGCTAACCCATCGGCCAAGCGTGGCGATTATGGCAAAACCCCTCCAATGAGGGTACAACACAAACCCGTAGCGTTTGTTGTGGCAATCTTTGGGGAGGCTTCTGTCCAGCAATGACGTTTTTTGGCTGAAATGGTGATAGTAATGATTAATTGTAATCTAAACCTGTGATTAGCAAATAAATTAATTTGATTTGATCATTCTCTGTAAGCTAACGTCGAAATATTGGAGAATTATTACATTTTAATTTCAAGTTAGGTTTAACATTCCTGTGCTGTAACATGTTATTACACAACGGATAAATTTACTGTATTATACATAGTGAATTTTATATAAAACGAAACGATCCCCTTTTTAATGACTCTTCAGGGTGTTTGTTGCTTTCTGCACAAGAAAAAGTTTTCGAATGTAATGCTATAATAATTGCCTGAACTTGTTCTCATGCGTGAATAAATAGACCACCATTCTTCTGCCCGTGGATACCATTAAAGGCCACCTAGGGAATAGGCCTAGTAGTGGCATGGGCTATAGTTAATATTAATATTGAGCATCTAAAACCCACATCCGTGTGGGCCAGCTGAGTAGTCATCTCGTCCCATAGGTGTCGGAAGATCCGACTTAGGGATTATCCGGAGGATAGGCAGCAGTATCCTTTGAGTACATTCTTTACAACTGAAATGTGATCGCCATCCCATCTGCCAAGTATGACGATTATAGCAAAACTACGACTGAAGCACACAACACAAATCGAGGCAGGTCGTCGTGGCAATTTTTGGTGGACTCCTGTGTCCAGCAATAGACTTTTCCCGCTAAAATGATGAATTCATACAGCATAGAGAGCTAACGCTCCACCATTGGCTCTTTAAAGTGGTTTCGATCGGTCTAAAGATTGGCTTAATTTCTTGGAGAACCTCTTTACAACAAGTCTCCTGTGCCTCCTTTGTTTAAACTCAATCCGTCTTATTACAAAACATGGTTTATCGATAGTCTCGGACTAAAAGTGTGGTTTAATAAAATTTCTTATTACAAAAAGTGGTTTAACTCTTAGTCTTGGACTATCTATGGTACTAAAGATAAACCTGATGGGGACCTAGTTTAACTCTAAAACCTTTGGTCTAAGTCACAAATATACGTCAAATTCATTGTTTCGAGGTTAGATTTGGTTTATTTTTGTGTGTTGTATTGTAATATTTCCTGAAATAGTTTAAATTTGCGTCGTCCTAAAGATAGTAATGTGCCGTAATTACAATAATTGTAGGCTAGTACTAAGTTTTTCTTCAGAATTCCAGTTTTCACTTCTTCGTTTTTTCTGTTGTTCTGTTTTATTAATATTATTCCCTAACTTCTTATCAATAATAAGTACGAAGAAACGTCCAAATCTCAGAAATGTTTAAAGATTTCCGCGCGATATAGACATTCCGTTACGCATTAGTGTTTGAAAGTACATATTTCGGACATGAAATAAATGTCATAAAAGTATTCCTCAGAAAGAAAATAAATGGCATTTATTGAAACAAGAACAACCATTCGTTTCTAATAGTTATCGTCATTAAATACCCTATTATATATGTTAAAATATCAATACCATTAATATAAAAAATTTACAGAAATATTCAGCATTTGGGTAAACGGAACGTAATGTATCCGAATGCTATCTGATTGAATGAATGTTTCTAAGAAATTCCGTGTATAATCTGTGGAAATAATTTAAGCCAGAACTAAAGTCAGGTACTATCTAGTCCTGACTTATTTTGGTATTTGTAATACGGACGGGTTTAAACCACGGTACTAACGTTAGTTCCGTACTAAGTCCAGACTTCATAGTTCTGGTTTAAACCTGAGACTAACAAGATTTTTGTAATAAGACTGAATAGGTATTACGTCTAAACATAATTCAAAATCAATCCCTAAGGATGTAATAGAACACCGAATCAAGGGCTAACTCATGCATGATTCATTTAGTTTCATGCGTCAATTTTTTTCTTCCGTTACTCGTAAACAACTTCGTCGTCTCCCTGAGGAATGTTCCAATTATGAATGCAGAATTTGATGGCGTATCTTGATGGACTCTCCGGGGAGACCCATTGCAAAGTTTGACTGGCGTGTTTGAAAATTTTCGGGTATGATTTTGTTTTGACGTATTTTTGGGCACTCAGAATTTTTATTTATTTTATAATCAGGTGAACTTCGACATAAAACGCTTAAAAATAAAATAAGCTGTAGATTTTCAATGTATTTGATGAAACTATTAAAGCCGTTCATGATCAGAAAGAAAAGAAAAATATGTATACAAGGACACACACTATATAAAGACAGTAAATATGATGACTGGTAGAAACGCCTCATGGCATTAAGTCCGTTTTGTGTATACTCAATGTATTTAAAAGTTTACATATATAAATAATAATTATTGTATATTTAATCCATTTAACACCCATTGCAGGCCTTATAATTGTAGTTCTCATACAATAGTTTTACATCTCCAGGGACAATCCAAGACTGCATTTTATAGTGCAGCCAGAGAGAGTCCGCGGTTAATGTCCCATTGTATTGTAGATTAAAATTCTCTAAAGGACCTCTGCGTATTGGACCCATGTCCCCACGTAAGCCTATCAAAAGACCGGGTTCCCCCTCACAGGGGATATAAACCCGAGAAAAGAGAGACAATAATAGAAAGGTAAAACGAAAAATTACTTATAAATAATCAACAACAAAAAAGACAAATTCGTGGGCTCTATGCCAGGAGATAGGCATCAACGTCCCTTCTGTGGAACAGTAGCCATACTACGCTCATCAACCCACCTGCCAAGCGTGGTAGCCCCCCGTAATGAATGGTGAATATTAAAATCAAGCTTATTTAGTGTAGACTTTTTAAGATAGACTCTTTCTTCCTGCATTGTCCTCACATTACCATCATTTCGAGAACATTGTACCAATATGATTTAAAAAGAGTAACCATGGAGTTTCTTGCCCGTTCTTCTCCATAGGAAATCTACACCTTGGAACGAGGCAACTAAAGTCTTGACTATTCATAAGTGCCTATAAATGGTTTTACATGAATAAAAATATTTTTATCTTATCTTATCTTATCTTAATGATGACGCAATTGTGAAAATCGATGGGCGAAGCTTTTGTTCAGCAGTGGACGTGTTAATGGCTGATGCTGCTGCTGACATGTAAATAGTCGTTGTGGAAATCTATAGGGAGGCCTCCAGAAGTGGACGTCCTTTGGCTGATATGATGTATAAGTGCTTTTAAAAGTTTACACGATGAAAGAGATGTTTAAAAAACCGCTTTTTTACTCACAAGTACAGACATGAATTCCATATACAATACACCCAGACCCGGAACAACTCCCTGCAGATCATACAAATATTTGTTCCGTGTGGGAATCGAACCCACGACTCGGAGCGCAGCAGCCGACTGTATCGGCCATTGCACCAACCGTGCCGTCAAAAAATAATTTATTATCACTCGCTTGCATTTGTTATCCATGATCTGCACGTTTTTCGGGCTCTTATTAGTAACAGTTAATACATTTATTATTATTGTGTGGTGCCGGCTACGAATAGCACCAACCCATCTCATCCCTTGAGTGTCGTAAAAGGCGACTATGGGATTAATCGGAGGATGGGCAGCAGCGTCCTTCGAGTACATTAATAACTTAACTGTGATCGCCAACCCGCCTACCAAGCGTGGCGATTATGGCAAAACCCCCCCAATGAGCACACAACACACCCATATCGGTAGTTGTAGTGATCTTTGGGGGAGGCCTGTGTTCAGTAGTGGACTTTATTTGGCCGAAATGATGATGATGATGATGACATTTATTAATATAGTATACACATATAAATTAGTTTATATAACAGCACACTTTGTACACAATACTGAAGGTTAAGCACACAGCTGATGGCCGACAGTACCAACCTCTCGGAAAATGGGTCAATAGTACAATCTGACGGCCAACTCTAACACCGCACGCACTCATTGGTCAAATCAAATGGCGCGGGCTTCCCTGGCTTGTAACACATTTCCGTCCCTTTTCTCGAAATCCCACAGATAATTAATTAATTGATTGCGCAGATTGCAGGAAAGCGAGAGGAAAGACGTTACACATGAATAGTAATTTTGAATTCATTTCTAGAATTTATGTCTTGGCTTGGCCTAAAATAGTCTAGAAGTAGGTTTACATAGACACACCTCATCGTTTCTGTTCAGAGATTCTTATGTAAGTACAGGCATGACAAGACAAATGGAGCGTGTTAGCAACTAAGTCCGCCTAATTTGTAAGTGTCAAACTCGGAGTAATGTGTTTATACTGAGTTCGTATTCGAAGGTAAATTTCTCCTATTTGTTCTGTTGTGAGAGGATAGTTTGGTTTCGTGTGGTGTCCGGATTAAGAATATAGCACCACTCCATTTCCTCCCGTGGATGTCGTAGAAGCCGACTAAGGGATTCTAAACCAGAGGGATGGGCAGCAGCGTCTCTTCTGTGGAACAGTAGCCATTCTGCGCTCACCAGCCCGCCTGCCAAGCGTGATGAATACTGGCAAATTCCCCCCAATATGATGACACAGTTCTGGCAATCTATAGGGGAGGCCTTTGTTCAGCAGTGGACAAGAAGGGGTATTAATGTATAATTGTTTTTATACTAAATTTAGTTCAGTTTTGTTAGAGTTACTGCCAAGCTTTTAATGATGCGCGATGATAGCGGCCCGTACAAATGAAGTATGCACAATGTCATCATGATATCAGCAAAAGTCGTCCACTGTTGAACAAAGGCCTTCCCCAACTGTGTCGTAATTTTAAGGGGGTTATCCAGTACTCACCACGCTTGGCAGGCGGGTTACTGAGCGCAGTTGAGTTATAAATGCACTCGAAGGACGCTCTTGCCCGCTCTTCTGCTAATCCGAATGGCAGTTGCCTTCCCTCCGTTAGAGGGGGTGACCGCTTTACAGTCATCCCCTCCGTGATGTGCCTAAAGGCGTGGCACTAATGGCCCGGCTCTAGTGTGATCTTACGAGGACCTGGAGTCCCCCTTATGTAATAAAAAAAGGTATACCTAGCTGAGTCTAGCAATAAGAGATTTACCAGTAAATGTTATTCATCTTGAGAGGCCTTTACATAATCTGGCCTTTAGAAAGGTCAAGTTGAAATAGATTATTTGACTTGTCTTCTAAATCCATATAAATTAGATCCTTACAATCCTTTTTCACTCAAAGGATCTGAATAGCAAGTGCCCTATATTATATATATTCATAGAAGTGATCCAATATAAAATAGAAGTACTGGTTTACAGTTAGTACATATAGTTTTTTACTGGTGGCAGGTATCTTATAGCAATGCCGTTATATGGCGATTGGCCTCGAGGGTTGCGGCGTGCAGTTTGGGGAGTCTTACGTGCTCATACCGAGTGACCCCCGGAAAAACGGCGGTGTGCGGGATCCATTACAATCCCCCTGAGAAGTTCCTGGGAGGGTGGCCTTTTTCTATTTGTCTCATCTCCGCTAGAGGGGGTGGCGGCCTTGTAGTCATCCCCTGCGAGATGTGTCTATAGGCGTGACACTAACGGGCTGCTTTAGTTAACAAGTAACTTCGACCTTCGCGACAAGTAACGGCATGACTTGAACGGCATTGTGACCATAAGCCTGTGGCCGCTGTTTTTTCGACTAAGATCATTTTAGTAATGTCTTAGGTTTTCGCGATTATTACTCATAATAAAACACTTTTAAACAGATCATATCGCGTATATTATAGATTTATGTTTTTCCTGACGTTTCGAACACTTTGCAGGTACATATATACGCGATGTAATCCGTTTAAAAGTGTTTTATTATAAGACCTTTTTTCTATATAAACGTTACCCCACACTAGGATTTCTCCTGTGTCGTGGGTGCGTTTACAGACGCAAATTTCACACACAATACATCCAGACCCAGAACAACTACCTGCAGATCATACAAATATTTGTTCCGTGCGGGAATCGAACACACCACCCGGGGCGCAGCAGTCGACTATATCCCTACACCAACCGTGTCGTCAATCGTCCCTCCTTCGTCTGTCGATTGAGATTGTAGGCTGATTTTCTGCTGTAAGAAACAAAAAGAAATCGTTGCAACACAGAAATTGTGAATGGTAGGTACTCACCGGCCGGTGTCGCTGCCTCGTTTTTAATATAAGTTCGTAGCTCAGGAATAATCACCAGACATTATGTGTTAATTTATAGTATATATATCACTGCAGTGAGTCTTTGATTATGTTTTATTTAGGTTTCTTGCGGTTAGGATAGGTTTTTGAGCGCGCCATGACTGCGGTCTTGTTGCAGAGCGCGTGGTGTCTACTGCAGCGCCTCTCGTGGCATGCCGTAGAAGTTTTTAGATAGGGAAATTTGGCGGGAATAAGGAGACGTTGCAAGCGTAAACAGTGTAAAAATATATATAATTAAATAGCTCTCTACAATCATCTAGTGTAACCAGTATGCAAATCAATACAAACATACCATCTGTTCTATAAGAATATTATTTCAATCGACAGCATCTACGACGCATTTCTATACAAGAATAGAATAGAATATAACTTTATTGTACACCAAAATAATATAAAGGATTATTTACAATAGTTAGCGTGGCACAATGGGCGGTCTTATCGCTGAAGGCGATCTTTTACAAACAACCTTTGGAGGGATTTAAAAGTAGGGAAATAACGAACTTCAGGTAGTCTGTGGTGTACTGAACCATGATGTATATAATGATAGCGATATATATATAAGAAAATACAGGTATTTGCATAAATAAATAGTATAACTACACCAATTTGCATATTAATACATAAATACAAATGTATGTATATATTCATTCATATCGGCCATTTATACGTCCACTGCTGAACAAAGGTCTCCCCCTTAGATTTCACAACAGTGTCATCATTTTGGGGGTATTTGCCAATACTCACCACGCTTGGCAGGCGGGTTGGTGAGCGCAGTATGGCTACCGCTTCACAGAAGGGACGCTGCTGCCCATCCCTCTGGTCTAGATTCCCTTAGTCGCCTTTTACGATATCCACGGCCGGAGATGGAGTGGTGCTATATTCTTAATCCAGACACCACACGGACAGTATATATAATATAATATAATACATAGATACTTGCTGATACAATACTGGATATTTATGTGAACTAAAGAGATAGATAATGCTCTTTTACCATTTTTTTTAATGGTCGTAATGAAATATAATGTTAATTATACAAGCAAAAAATGGCATTATTTTTTTATCCTGCACCCTGTAAAACTCTCTTCAACTAACCATTTTTTTTAATCTTACCAAAATCTATTAATCCGAACGTCAACAATTCGATTTGGCAAGAGTTGAAAAACAAAGGAGGCATGTAACTATAACTACAGTTCTTTCACAATAATTCTAGGGAAGGGACAGACATTTTTTGTCGGACATGAGTGACTGCTTTTTTTATTTATACCGACGAAGAGTGAAATGTTGCTCCTAAAAAATGTAGCCATTCCATTTATATCTAAATACAAGGAACTGTTAGTAATTTCTTAGACTTGAGCTTATAAGAATCGCTCCACTGTGCAGCGTAAATTGCACGGATACATTTCTTTTGTGCTAATGGCACACCCAAATGGGCCCACAACACAAAACCATACCGGTCGTTGTGGCAATCTTTGGGGAGGCTTCTGTCCAGCAGTGGACGTTTGTCGGCTGAAATAATGATTATGAATAATGTGCCATGTGCCACCAGAAAAGAATAGCGCCATCCTATCTCATCCCATAGGTGTCGTAACGTGAAACTAAGTGATTAGCCCAAGCATGGGCAGTAGCGTCTTTCGAGTACATTAACAGCTCAACTGCCACAGTCATACCACCTGCTAAGAGTGGCGATTTTGGAAAACCCTCCCAATGAACACACAACATGCTCAGATAGTTGCGGCTATCTTTGGGAGAGGCTTATGTCCAGCAGTGGTTTTTGTTGGCCTAAATTATGATTAATCTACATTATGTTTTTTGAAACATAGCTACCTGATTATGGAGTACATTGAAAATACACAAAAACAATAATCAGATATTAATTTACCAATAACATCAACGACTAGCCCTATATTTTTTATCAAACAAAGGAAAAGATAAAAGACAACAAAATTTTCGTCTAAAACCTTATGATCACGACATTATTTCCTCAAATTTATTTTGAACGATAATTTAAAAATTCTTTCTTTTCCCCTGGGCGCCTTTGCCGTATCTACCGTTTTTAAATCCAAGGTATATCCATTAACAGATTGCCATGTATTCGGGGTATACCCCTGTCACTACACAAGGGCTTTTACCGTAGCTGGGTGTTGTGAATTTCTTCAAAGGAAACTTGGGAAAGTTATATAGTCGGTTTTCATTTAAATAACAAATGGAATGCCCAGTAATATGCGGCGTAGTTTGAGGATAATTTTGGGAGAATATTGTTTGTTTGAAATTAATTGTATTAAACATATTGTAGATCAAAAATTAAAAACAATGTGACTGTTGATATAATGCATAACTGGAATACATTTATTTTCGAATACAGGTAGATTTATAGGTGTTTATGGCATGCAAACATATTACATATTTATTTGAATTACATTAATGTAATTTGCCGTGTGGTGTCGGCTCAGAATGCCACCACTCCATTACATCCCATGGGTATCGTAAAAGTCGACTAAGGGATTAACCGGAGGATGGATCAGCATTCTTCGAGGACACAACAACTCAACTGCGATCGCCAACCCGTCTGCCAAGCGTGGTGAGTATTGGCAAATACCTCCCAAAATGATGACACAGTTGTGAAAATCTTTGGTGGAGGCCTTTGTTCAGCACTGGACGTATAAATGGCCGCTATGATTATGATGATGATTTATTGATGGTACGGTTGGTACAGTGGCTGATACAGTCGACTGCTGCGCTCCGGGTCACGATTCCCGCACGAAATAAATATTTGTATGACCTGCAGGTAGTTGTTCCGGGTCTGGGTGTATTGTGTGTGAAATTTGTGTCTGTAACACACCCACAACACAGGAGAAATGCCAGAGTAGAGGTAGAGAGGCAACGTGTAAAAATACAAACAAATAGCACAAACCAGAAATGATTTATAACAACAAATAAGTAGGTACAACACATACATACAACACATACACACAACACATACAACAAATACATAACTTTTTACCAAAATTCATATGAAATTATATACGGTACCTAGAACAAAAAACTATTTTTTTGATCCGTCTGTCTGTCTGTCTGTTTGTTTCCGCAAATCTCTGGAACGGCTGGGCCAATTTCTACGGTACTTTCACTAGCGGATAGCTGATGTTACAAGGTATAATTAAGGCTACTTTTATTTTACAAAAATAATTAGGGTTCAACGCAAAATATTAAATCCTATGAAATTCAATATATATACTCTACGTTAAGTATCTATGCCGAAGTACTCTAAATTAGTTATAAATAATCCGATTGTTTTTAATTAAACGCGGGTGATACCGCGTGACACAGCGAGTACTAAATAATTTATGATGGCAGAAAAAAAAATGTCTCGAGAAGGGAAAAAGTCCTCTAATGCTTCATCATATCAGCCAAAGGACGTCCACCACTGAACAAAGGCCTCCCCATAGATTTCCAGAACGAGTAGTGACATGCCGCACGCATCAAACGACTCCCAAGATGCGCTTTCATCTTTTTGAGAACCTTTTTACCCCAACGACCATCAGTTCTACGAGCAACGTGCCCCGCCCATTGCCACTTCAGTTGACTAATCCTTTCAGCTATGTCTATGGCTATGTCGGCAACTTTAGTTCTTTCACCAACGCTTAACATGACGCATTTGATCTTTCGGCAATACTTGATGGAGAGCTTGTCTTAATCGAACCTCAAAATACTCCGCTACCCCAATTAGGTTTTCAAACACAGGTATACCTAATCTGGCGTCTCAAAGGAGTCCGACCAACTTAAATAATACCTCCTTATTGTCCTATATGTGTACGACCATTTCCTTTCAGTCTATTTCTACAGTAAATAAGATGTCCCTAGAGATCTGTATGTCTCTGTGTGTGACAGGTAGTATTGTACAATCATAATAGCTTCATTATTTGGAATTGGGCTTATCTTGCATTTTGTTTTGGTTCCCATTTGAGGTTTATAAAAATAGTTTCGGAAAGGTATTGTGATAGCTATTGAGGATCTGAAATGTGAAATGTGATTGTAAAATATGTAATAACCTCGATGGTTGGAACTGAGTTTTAGTAAGTAATTAGGGAAGTTTTTTATGCAGCCCAGTGATGAGTTCAGTAAGTCATTCACCTGGTGGTTAGTGTCAGGCCTGCGCATGACGATTGTAATGCTACGCAGGACTAATCCTGCATGGCACCACACTGCGATCGTCACCCCGAGACATTTTTTTAAACCTTGCCTCACACTAGGATTTCTCCTGTTTCATGGGTACAATTTACAGACATAAATCTCACATGCACAAACACTAGACCAGGAGGAACTACCCGTAGATCATACAAATATTTGTTCCATCGAACCTCGATCAATCATCTACAAATAGCACCAACCCATCTCATCTCTTGGGTGTCGTAAAAGGAGACTATGGGATTAACCGGAGGATGGGCAGCAGCATCCTTCGAGTACAGTAACGATTCAATCGCGCTCGCCAGCCCACCTGCCAAGCGTGGTGATTATGGCAAAACCCCTCAATGATCACACAACATACCCAGACCGGTCATTGTGACGATCTTTGGGGAGGCTTGTGTCCAGCAGTGGACTTTATTCGTCTGAAATGATTACATTCATACATAATTACGTACTTAGTATATGAAAAGAAAAGGAATATATGAAAAATGTCGTGTGAAGGATAATAATGGTTGAAAAGACCTAAACGGCAAGTCTAAACACTTCTATTTGTACCGCAAACTTTTAACCGGCGACGCAGCGTAGTACAAACCGTGAAACTTGCTAACTTTACATACTAGCAGTTGAACGGGAGTTTACTTTGTGTGCATTCATCGATTATTTTGTGATCCACTCATAGCTATTGCACATCTCTGATCGACAAACGATAGGCGAGGCCGGTTTATTGATGGGTGATCCGTTGTATTTGAAATCAGTATCAGTGTTTCGAAGAACACCTCGACCCAATCGGGTTTTGTTACTAAACAGCAGGCGTTAGTCAAGTCGGAGGCTTTTGGGCAGCTTAAACAACTAGTATACAAGATTGGCCTCCAGATTGTCTTATGTTCCCTTTTCCTTATACACCTGTTTCAATTTGCTTGGAAAGTTCTTGATACTAAACATTGGTACACTTTATTTTGCTTGTATTTACAGACATATATCACTATACATAGGCACAAATCGATTGTCCGTGCGGGGATCGAAGCCGCAGCCTTTGGTGCAAAATCCAATCGTTGCATTTATTGGATAGTAAATCAAATAATCTATGTTTTTTTAAACTTTGCCCCTTTCTAGGATTTCTCCTGTGTCGTGGGTGCGTTTACAGACAGAAATTCCACACACTATACACCCAGACCCGGAACAACTACCTGTAATCATACAAATATTTGTTCCGTGCGGGAATCGAACTCACGACCCGGAGCGCAGCAGCTGACTATATCAGCCACTGCACCAACCATGCCGTCAATAAAATCCTCTTGTATAAACACCATATCATAATTTAATAATGGCAAGGGCCTCTAAGCTCCTTAATTAATCATAACATTGATCCGGTTTAAGATATCAATATGATTAAATGTACGTCAAAATTACGTGATTATTATTTGTATTTTCATTTTATCACATTATATTATAAAATGATGTTAAGCATCATAAAACCTTGTAAAATTGTTGCCTTGTAAAACAGTATAATAAAACACTAAAAGTGTTTGTGTTTTTTTATACGGATTACATCGCTTATATTATAGATTTTCGTGTATATTATATAGTTTTCGTAACGTTTCAAAGACTTTGCAGGGTTTATGGTTGCAGGATGACTAAGGTAACAAGTGTCGCTAGAGATTTAAAAAGTTATTGTATCTACCGTACAAAACTAATAAAAAATTGTTTAGATGTACGCAGTAATCACTGTGTCCTGATGTTTTTAGTGCGGTATGTTGTTTGGGACTTTATTATTTTAATGACAGGATTCCTAACAGGTGATATCTACCAACCATCTTCTATATTAAAATGAGAATGTTTTATTTTTAAATTTCAATAGTCTCACGAAACATTCTTGGTACATAACACTTCTCTTTCGCGAGGACGTGAGGTTGATCAAAAGGAAGAAAACGGTTAGGTTTATCTAAGGCTTGTTTACCCACTGCAGACTTTGTGGAGCATCTATGCTTGACGTCAGCTATGTGTTCTTTAATTCTGGTGACTTTGCTACGCTTTGTATGACAAGGTGTTTTATTATAATGTGTAATAATTGCGAAAACTTATGACATTACTTTTGTACAGTATATTTTATCATTCATCTTCATCATTTCAGTCATTTATACATCCACTGCTGAACAAAGGCCTCCCCCATAGATTTACAAAATTGTTTCATCATTTTGGGGGGTATTTGCCGATACTCACCACGCTTGGTAGGCGGGTTGGTGAGCACAGTATGACTACTTTTCCACAGAAGGGACGCTGCTGCCCATCCCTCTCGTTTATAGAGTCCCTTAGTCGCCTTTTACGACATCCAACGGGAGGAGATAGAGTGGTGCTAAATTCTTAATCTACACACCACACGGAGACACGGTATATGTGATCTATTTCCTAATACAACAGCATTCACCATTCACAACAGTACATAAGCTTATGTACAACACGAAGCAACACCAGCATTATTGTCTCACCTGAGTATTCCCACCTTTATTAAACACTTTACGAGGAGCACTAAACACTGGGGCTATAAACATATCTCAAGCTATCGAAAACTAAAGCTGCACGTACATTCATCGCCAATTAAATTCTATTTCACCACTCTAATTTGTAAGCGGGTTGCGAACAAATTATGTTTATTGAATACTGTTTCTAGGAGTTACACGATGTGTGATATCGTCTTACACGGGGAGTGGGCGGTCTAAGTGAAAGGATATTTTTTTGTGGCTTTTTGTGGAGTTCAGGGAAGTAATGCATATCAGTTACTATATAAACAGGGTGTAAAGTGACAACGTGCCGTGGCACGGTTGGTGCAGTGGCTGATACAGTCGGCTGCTGTGCTCTGGGTCGCGGGTTCGATTCCCGCATGAAACAAATATTTGTATGTGGGTGTGTTGTGTGTGGAATTTATGTCTGTAAACGCACCCATGACACAGGAGAAATCCTAGTGTGGGGCAACAAAAAACCTTAGAAAGAAAGAAAACATTTGTTACCACACTAATGTAACACAAAAAAAATTACAAGAAAATAACAAGAATTTTGAAATTTGTTTGTATAATGTGGCAAAAGGAGGGGTCTCATCAACATGTTGAACGTGAGCAGCAAAGGAAGTGGTCACACTCAGGCTAACAATAAAAATAGAAAAGCCATTTCATCATCATCATTTCAGCCGAAAAACATCCACTGCTGGACTGAAGCACGATTGGTGCAGTAGCTTATACAGTCGACTGCTGCGCCGGGAGTCGGAACAAATATTTGTATGATCTGCAGGTAGTTGTTCCGGGTCTGGGTGTTTTGTATGTGGACTTCAAGTCTGTAAACGCACCCACGACAGAAGAGAAATCCTAGTGTGGGGCTCAGGCTAATTCCGTAGTCGCCTTTTACGACACTCACGGGATGAGATAGGGTGGTGTTATTCTTAGCCGGCACCACACGGCTCTGCGTGCCCTTGACGAAGGTAAAAATGTATGCCTTTTTTTGTGTGTACATAGGTTAAGGGTACTATGCTGCTCATCCAATATCTATCTAATATCCATTTGATAACACCAAACACAACTAAATGGGTATGAAAGCAATTTTTAATGGGTATGAAAGTTATTAACGTCTTTATGTTTTAATACAAGGCACAGTAATTAAAAAAATAATAGACTGCGTAATATTTTCTGAAGTTTACGCGAATAGCATCGATCGAATTGAAAATACCTTACGGAAATATATCGCGTTTAATTAATTTATTCCATATACTTACGTACAGCATCTATACGTGCAACGAATGCGTTTAGAATTTAATATGGCATTTGCCAAATATCTCATCTTGGACCATATAAATATTGGCCGAGTGGTATGAAGCTTTGATCAAATAAATTTGATCAAATCCCGGGCAAAGAGATTAGACAAACTTAGGATGAGTCAACATAACGGTACAACCCTAAGTCACATCAAATTTGTGAGTTGTTGGGTACGAGTCGGTGTGTATTATTTTTTACATGACCGGTCAGATTTCGAATTTGGCACTGGTTTGCATCGAGAGTTAGATGGGAGGTATTTTTTTTTATGTGGAATTGCTTTTGGTCACTATCTCACCTGAGGGCCAATTCTAGTAATTAATTTACACAATGACTGAAACTTGACCGAACTGAGATTAAATTATGAATTGACCGAAAAATGGTATCATGGTATAAGTTCAGTCGGATTTCAGTATAATCTCGATCTAGTGTGATGATTTCATTTTAAATTTTGATGTTTATTTAATGACAATTCAGTACATGTGACAGTTTTCACTTCGATCAACTTTCGATCCATTTTCGATCTCATCAGTTTAGGAGAATACCATTTGTGAGGTTTCGATCGGAAGTATATTTACTATATATTATATTGAACATTTTTAAATAACGAGAATTGGCCCTCTGATGTTAAGCGACGATGCGATCAAGGACAGGTAGTGCACGCTTGTCTACTGTGGATTGGTGTCTACGAATTTTTCTATTTTTTCTTTTAAAAAACTTGTTGGACATCATTTTATCCTAGTTTTAATTTACGCTCTGATAGCTGCCGACAAGATGGCTTACATATCATCTTTATCTCATCTCGTCAAAACGAGACTTAATTAATAATAATTTACCTCCTCATTTTTTAAATTACTTATTATACACAACGGCACGGTTGGTGCAGTGGCTGATATAGTCGGCTACTGCAATCTGGGTCGCGGGTTCGATTCCCACACGGAACAAATATTTGTATGATCGGCAGGTAGTTGTTCCGGGTCTGGGTGTATTGTGTCTGTAAACGCACCCACAACACAGGAGAAATCCTAATGAGGGGCAACGTTATTTTAAGACAAAAGAAAGAAAATAGACAAAAAAGATTGGAATTGGCTTTTTGTAGGCAGCTCAGGAAGCAAAATGGCAATGCCGAAAGGGCCTACAGCCAGGTAATGTCTTAAAAACTAAACAATACAGGTAACACCGCTTCCTAGTGGGGATTGAGCTTAAGCTGAAGACGTTACTGGAGAGTCAAGCTTGGGAGCTGGATTAATATAATTATATCGGCATATTTAAAACTACGGTCTTGGCACTGGCCAGCTGGATATTCTGATTGAATGAGACTTTGCAAGACTCTTTTTATGCGTTCTGGTGGAGGATGATTTCCTCGTATAGAAAAGATCATGTCACAGTTGGCGACGATCGCTAATCATTTATTTATACAAAATTACAACTTGCCACGGGTAATAAGAGCTTATAATATATAGTAAAATAAACTGAATGTACGGTTCACGATTCTCACGTGCAGTCGTCGTCAATTAAACTCTCTCAAACGCCTAATGCTTGTCATTTGTAAGCGTGGCGTCGAGTGTATTTAAATTGTGTGTTTATTTTAGTCTCATTTATTTCGTAGTTTTATTTGGTGTGCACGTTACTTGTGGCATTGGGGTATCTGAAGGTGTTTGAAAGTAGCGGGAATAAATATTGTAAAAAAGATAACAGCTCTACGATATCTAACTAAATATATTCAACACGTTTGGTTTTACTTAGGGCAAAGTATTACCTATCTAGCTGACTTTCATTTTCGGCCGAATGAAGTCCACTGCTGGACACAGGCCTCCCCCAAAGATCGCCACAACGACAGTATGGATGTGTTGTGGGCTTATTGGGGGGTTTTGCCGTATTTACAGTTGCCCCTGTACGAGAGGGTCTATGAAATGCGGCTAAAGGCGTGGTAGCTATATGCGGCTACGATATGTTTATTCTTGAGAACTTGGAGTCCCCCTTTGGTGCCAAAGGTGATAGTGCAGCGCACCCTTCCACCCTTACCCAGAGCAAAGAAAGTCCATGAAGTTTTCCACCAGGGTATAAAAGAAAGCTTCATGTTGTGTCATGGCTTTCAGTCTAACAAGATCTCTTAATACGATTCTCTTCACGTAAACTCGTCGTCAATTAAACTACGTCACCTGTCCAATTTCCTGTCATTTGTAAGCGCGGCGTCGAGTGTGAGTTCAAATTGCGTGTTTATTAATGCTATCTGTTTCTTGGAGTTATTTCGTGTATCGCTTTACATGGTTTGGCGTGTGTTGTAAGACATAAGCGACAAATTTTGTGTCACAGTCTACGTAACGCTACGAGTGTTAGCTGGCAATGTGACACCAGAGATTTAAGCAGAATAATAGTAACATTATTTAATGGCCAACGGCTTTGACCTACATCTTAAGTGGCTATCGTTGGACGGCTGATAAAGGACTTGATGTGGTTCTTGACATAGCTCGTATTATAAGGAGATTCCTTTCTATAGTGCCCTGAATTTCGGTAGCAGGGTCTCACAGGGTCCAACCTGTTCTCGACGCAAGTGAGGAACCTTTTATATTTGTAAACTAGCTGGGACCCGCGGTTTCACCCGCGTTTAATTTAAAAGAAATTTAGAGTACTTCGACATAGACACTTGATATAGAATATATATGTTGGATTTCAAGGGTTTTATTGTTTTTGCGTGGAACCCTAATTATTTTTCTAAAATAAAAGTAGCCTAAGTTATTCCTTATAACGTCAGCTATCTGCCAGTGAAAGTCCCGTCGAAATCGGTCCACCCGTTTCGGAGATTACCCGGAACAAACAGACAGACAGACAAAAAATTTATAAATTGTTTTTTTGTTATAGGTACCGTATATTTTCATATGCATTTAGTAAAACACTGTTATTTTGACATTACAAACAGACACTTCAATTTTATTTATTTGTATAGATATATTTATGTAAAATGAAAAGTTTAATCTCATAATATCCATTAGATAGATCTTAAGCTGATACACTCCGAGATAAGCCGAGAAGTTTCGCGGTTTCACCCGCGTTTAATTTAAAAGAAATTTAGAGTACATACGGCTACACATCAAGTTAGATAAAACCAGTATAAGCTGATCTCGCATTGTATAGGCTTTCGGTATGATGAGAGATCAGCGTAAACTGGAGATGTACAGCTTGATGTGTAGCCGTGTGTACTTCGACATAGACACTTGACATAGAATATATATATACATATTGGATTTCAAGGGTTTTTGCGCGGAATCCTAATTTTTTTTCTAAAACAAAAGTAGCCTACGTTATTCCTTATAATATCAGATATCTTCCAGTGAAAGTCCCGTCAAAATCGGTCCAGCCGTTTCGGAGATTACGCGAAACAAACAGACAGACAAAAAATAAAAATAATGTTTTTTGTTACATGTACCGTATATACTTTCATTTGCATTTAGTAAACAGCTGTTATTTTGACAATACAAACAGACACTTCCATTTTACTTATACGTATAGATAAACTCTCGTCACTTAAGACCTTGTACTGTGTTTTCACATTAGGCCGTGTTACAAGTATCTGCCGTCACGCTCGCAACTCGTTTGTGTCACGGCGTGACACTCTGTCGTGGCGTGCCAGGAGCTTGGCCATTATTTCGTTAAGGACTTGTGCCGTGTAGTTTCTGGATCGTGTCATGTTGGTGGAAATTATGATTTATTTATTTATTCTTAACTAGCTGGGACCCGCGGTTTCACCCGCCGTTTAATTTAAAAGAAAGTGGGTTATTTATATATAATTTAGGTATATATATTGGATTTCATGGGTTTAATTTTTTTGCGCGGAACCCTAATTATTTTTCCAAAATAAAAGTAGTTTAAGTTATTCCGTATAACATCAGCTATCTGCCAGTGAAAGTCCCGTAGAAATCGGTTCAGCCATTTCGGAGATTGGTGGAAACAAACATACAAACAGGCAGACAGACAAAAAAAATATAAATGGCTTTTTTGTTGTAGGTGCCGTATATACTTTCATATGCATTTAGTAAAAAGCTGTTATTTTGACATTACAAACAGACACTTCAATTTTATTTATTTATATAGATAAAAAAGTGTACCAGACGACCTTAGTTGATGCAGAGAAAACAAGGTGTACCAACAAAATAAGAGTTATAGATGCGATCACATTTATTTGCACAGAATAGAAAATTACAAATATATGCATAAACTTACATAAACATTATTAAATATACAAATATCCTAAATACAGGTACATGTATATAATAAATAAAAACAGCTAGGAAAAAAGATACATCAAGGCCGAGATGAATCTACCGCCGTCTTCTCAAGTAGATATTTACGAACTTTAATTATAAATTACTGCCAACCGTTAACCTTTCTGATTTCGAGAGGCAGCGCATTCCACAGTAGAATAGATTGAACAAAGAAGATAGAATGAATAAAGTCTGAGTGATGAGTAGGACATTGCAGAAGACGATTATTAGTAGAACGAAGATTTTTTTCATGGTTGGAACTAAGATACTGGAAGCGAGAAGATAAATAAGAAGGGGAATTGGGTCCGAGAAGTATAGAGGACAGGGTAGCCAGTGCCCTCATATTTCTGCGCTGCCGAATCAAATATATGTGTAAGATAGATTTTGCCGTGTTATTCCCGGCAAAGAAACCTTACCTCTCACTTATCACCTCTTCTTAATTTTTTACAACGTTGCCCTAGGATTTCTTCTGTGTCGTGGGTGCGTTTACAGACACAAATTGCACTCACAATCCTCTATCACTCACTCCGGGTCCTCAATCATCATTTCGGCCTAATAAAGTGCACTAATAAAGTGTAATGTAAATTGCTGGACACAGGCTTCCTTTCAAGATCACCACAACGACCGACATCGGTGTGTTGTATGCTCACTGGGGGGTTTTGCCATAATCGCCACGCTTGGCAGGTGGGTTGGCGATCGCAGTGTTGTTAATATATTCAAAGGACGCTGCTGCCCATCTTCCAGCCAATCCCTTAGTCGCCTTTTACGACACCTACGGAATGACATGGGTTGGTGTTATTCGTAGCCGGCACCACACGGCAAATTCTAGGTCCTCATTACAATCCCTATAACCTTTTTTATTTGGTCTCCAGTGGAAATTCTACATGAACTTCCTTCCCCGGGGAAGGGCGAAGGGACTCCTATTGGCTGAAACCACTGGAGTGGTCATCTTTGATACCGAAGGCGGGGGGCTCCAGATCCTCATAAGATCACACTAGAACCCCCCATTGATGCCCCTACGTCCTTAGGCACCCCTCTAGCGGAGGGAAGGCGACTGTAAAAAGGTCCCCAAGGCGCTTCTCAGGGAAGATTCTAAAGGATCCCCTCAAGCAATCCTTATTAACTATGATTATCCCTTCTAATTAAGTTCACTGTTTTGGTGGAAGTGGTATACGACAGCTTTTATAAAGATTAATAATTATCAAAATACACATCTAACAATACAAAAACATAGAAAATAACTCCGATCATACAAAATAGCCCGCTTTTAACGCCAAACGGATCCCAAAGGTCCGTACATGAGTTTGACGTGCCCACCCGGCTTCCGTGTAACTCTGATCCAACTCAGAGATAAAACGGACCCTGTTGCGTGTACATACTTATTATGTGCTGTTGAATTTGGACATTTCTTTTTATGACATTTGAATTTATAATTGCCTTTTTATGACATTTATTGAATAATCTATGACATTTTAACATTTTTTGTCATTGTTCTGATGATAAAATATTTGTCATTTGTGAATGCGAGTATACTGAAGACTGTAGTACTTCCAAAAGAGTATATCCATGGAGTTACTTGCTGGTTCTTCTCCATAGTCGACTTTGGTCGACACTTCGACTTACCTGGAGCCTCCCTTAGGTGCCGAAGATGACCTCTCCAGTGGTTTTAGCCGATAGGAGTCGCCTTCGCCCTTCTCAGGGGTGAGGGAAGTTCATAAAGAATTGCCACTGGGCACCAATAAAAACTATTTAAATTCTGACTATTCGTAAGTGCCAGCAAATGGTTTAAATGAATTAAAAAAAATTGATTTTGACTTTATGTAATGGGGTCGGAGGTAACAACTTTCTTTAATAGATATAATACTGATATTTATTAAATTTAAATGCCATTACTGCGATGGAGTGATGTAAATTTGATATGGAAATGGAATACAAAGGGTATGCTGAGGTCGGGTTATAATTTTACGGTCCTTATTAGGGCTCCGTGTTTAATATAATTTTTTTGTATTTCATAAATGAAAAATTAACAGAAATGTTAAAATAATAGCAAAGAAAAAACCGGCCAAGTGCGACGTGAACTCGCGAGAGGTTTCTGTAAGAAGAATATCGACAATGCTTTTTAACCGACTTCCAAGAGGTTCTCAGTTCGATGCGTATATTTGTTTTTAAATTTACCAAAATTTGTGTGTCGTACTTAAAAATGTATGTATGGTATCGGATTGTACGGGGAAATTGTTGAATAAATTGTCTATTATTGAATTCAGTCTTGTCCCAATAATTTATCCCAAGAACAAACTTAACATTGTCGTTGAAAACGTGTTCTCCGATACATTCCCTGGATGTGTTTATGAGTTCGGAACCGAGATTCTTGGCTACAGCATGTCTTTATCTGGAGACAATTTCCACTCCTAGTACAATATGTGAGTGAAATAGTTACTTTTGCTGTGTAAATGGCTATTATTATTATTACCTCCCTAAATACAAGGCAGTGTTATAATATGTGATGTAACCTATAACTTATATGTGTAAATTTTACTTACAGTATAAGTTGGTTAAATAAATAAATAAATTCCAACTGGAAACATAAGTTTGTACACACAATATTGAATGATGTACCATGCTATTTTAAGACCATAGACTTCTTATAAGTTTTTCTGTAATCTATAATTAAAGAGCTAGATCTTATTTTTTTTATTTAATTTTAGTCTCAGTAGTTACAGAAATACTGGGGAGGGGGATTTCGAAAATTTCCTCAATAATTTTAACTTTAGAACTATTTATTTAGAAATTATAAAATAAATGTATCTGAGACACTCACAATAAGCCCTTCCATTTCATGTATTACACAGTACAGCAGTTTGCAGAACTTTATCCTTTTATTCTCTATATTGTCCCCCAAAAGTGATACCCATATTAAAAATTACAAACAAATATATATATATATATACAATATAACTAAAGATAAAACTTATATATACATATAATTAAAAAATATACACAATATATATGTCTAAAATAACTAACAATAACTAAAAACCTTAAAAAAAAGGAGACATTTAGGCGTTAAAGTACTCCTCCAAAGTTGGGACGCCGCTTGTGTCGACACCCTTGCTCCTTCCCATCTTCCAAGCACGGCTGGATGTGCTGGTGCTGCCGCTTCTGCTGCGGAAAACCTCAAACGGCGCAAATATAATAATCTCATCGGAAATTATTGTTTTGAGCCGTTTGGGGTCGAAACGCTTGGGTCATGGGGTCCGAGTGCACGTCTACTTTTCAAAGACATAGCTAGATGGTTGGTCGACACTATGCGTGATCAGAGGGCTGGCCTTTTCTTTGGCCAAAGCATAAGCATTGCCAATGTGGCAGTGCAATGGCAATGCTGCCAGTCTTCTGGGAACATTACCGGCAGACAGCGATGGGGAGGAGTACTTTGACGGCTAAATGTCTCCTTTTTTTAGGGTTTTTATTTATTGTTAGTTATTTAAGGCGTACATATTAAAAAATCATTTATTTACGTTACACGTATGTATTTAGGTTAGAAAAATCCATATGTGCAACAAACTTCAACTTAATCGCTCCAGTAGATTCGGAGCAAATTGTCTGTGACAGACAGACAGATACACTTAATCATATAAGGGTGCCGCCGCTTTTTCCTTCGGACGTTCGGAACCCTAAAAAGAAACAAATAGTTATTCTGAAACACACACAGTTACGAAGAAAATTACAATCGTGGGACACCTCCCTTCATATTTTTTTTCTTCTTGTTTTTTTTTTCTTTTTTAAAAAAACGTTGCCCCGCACTAGGATTTATCCTGTGTCATGGGTGCGTTTACAGACATAAATACAGACCCGGAACAACTACCTGCAGATCATACAAATATTTGTTCCGTGCGGGAATCGAACCCGCGACGCGGAGCGCAGCAGCCGCCTGTATCAGCCACTGCACCACCCGTGTCGTCGTATGACACGTTAAGGAGCAAATATTATCGCATGTTATAACCTTCATCACTACTGTTATTGTATACATGCATAGGATGATTTCGGGTGTCACCAGTGAGTAGCCGAAACCTTGACGATTAACCAACAATCTTGCGGAGCTGGTCTTCTTATAGAGCCTTAAGTGAAGCCACGACCAGCTATATATATTTCCTCACATTAGTCATAGTCATAGGTACAGTTTTCTGACATAAATCTCACATTCATCGGCCTATGGGTAGACTACGCCAAGAAGACTTTTAATGCCCTCCGCATTCAGTATAATAATATATTCAGGGTGCTGTTGGGACTACCTAGATTTTGTAGTACATCTGGCATGTTCGCTGATGCTTAAGTTGATGGATTTTACGCCATCGTGCGCAAAAAAATGCATCCATCAGAAGCAAAGTACAGGGTAGTTCTAACATAATTCTGAGTGTACTAGCGGATAAACATGACACGTAGCGCAGAACGTCAATCACTGAGCCACACCGTAAACCGTGCCTTCAATATTCTTACTTAGATTACATAAAATTTGGGTTCGAAATATAAATAAATAGAGTCCCAATAAAAGCGTTAATCTAAAATGTAAACAGAAGCACTTACATCAGGAAGAAATGCGGGCTTCTACTTTTATTGTCGACTGAAAGTGTTTTTTTAAACCTTTTTTATTTTTATTGATACCGTGGGGATACGGCGTGTACTTCCTCCACCCCGGGAGCAAGGCGCAAAGGGGCATGCTGGACCTCTCCCGGCTAAAAACACTGCAGTGGTCATCTTCGGCACCGACGGGGGGCTCCAGGAACTCGAATAATCTCCATGTAGAGCCACCCATAAGTGTTAAGTTTACAACATCCACGCGAGGATATGAATTGTTGCTGTATTCTTAATCAGGATACCACACAGTAATAAAAATATTAAAAACAGAAAAATAAACAAGATAAGTATTTACCCTATTCTCATCTAATACATTGTTTTCAGATGTCTGGTATAACTGAACCGTCCATTGTAATTATTTTATTGGTAGGGCTTAGCAGCAGTTGATTTTTATTTTTATTCATAGGTAGAGCTTTCCGTGTACATATTAAGAATATAGCACCACTCCGTCTTCTCCAGTTTGATGTTGTAAAAGGCGACTAAGGGACTCTCAACCAGAGGGATGGGCAACAGCGTTACTTCAGTGAAACAGTAGCCATACTGCGCTCACCAACCCGCCTTACAAGTGTGGTGAATATTGGCGAATACTCTCTAAAATGACGAAACAATATTGTGGGAATCTGTGGGGAAGGCCTTTGTTTAGCAGTGAACTATAAATTGTTGATTATTATGTTAATATGATGACCATACCAGTCAAACCCTGCACATAGAACTCTACAACTACTAACCAATATGATACGACTTTATTTATTCCCACACCAACAAGTGTCATTAACATGAGGCATTTTGTAAAAAACACAAACTTTTACTCGTTTTGCATATGATTACATTTCATGCGATGAAAGTTTGCATTCCCTCAAACATTTTAAATGGTGTTATTTAACAGAGTTATTCAGAAACTCCAACGTTGTGACTGTGATTCATAATTTACATACATAATATTTTCTGTTTGTATTTGTTTGTTTTTCCGTTAATTCATTATCATCATATCAGCCAAAAAACGTCTAAAAAGGCCTCTCGCATAGATTTCCACGATTCGGGGTGCGCAGATTGGTGAGTGTTCACACCGAGCGACCCCCGGGAAGGCGGTTGCGCGCACGTGGTCACGTGCCGCCGTGTGCGCAACACAGCACAAAGCGAGGCTTGGGGGGATCCTTTAGAATCCTCCCCGAGAAGTGTCTGGGGGGGCGATGTTTTCACAGTCGCCTTCCCACCGCTAGAGGGGGCTTTACAGTCATCCCCTCCGTGATGTGCCTAAAGGCGTGGCACCAAAGGGCGGCTCTAGTGTGATCTCACGAGGACCTGGAGCCCCCCTTCGGTGCCGAGGATGACTGCTCCAGTGGTTTTAGCCGGTAGGAGTCCGGCATACCCCTTCGCCCTTCCCGGGGGTGAAGGAAGTTCCATGTAGAATTTCCACTGGAAATGATGCCCAGTATCTCTGAGTTGAACCATACGACGTTGCCGACATATTTTATAGATTTTTTTCATTTTTGTGATATACTATAAAGTATTGTTTAAACATTTAAGTAGTTACCATAGTAGCTTAACATTTAGTTACGAGTACGGGTAGCAGCGTCCTTCCAGTACATTCAGGACTCATTTGACATATGCATGGCATGGTTGGAGCAGTGGCTGATACAGTCAGCTGCTACCGACTAATACCACTGGGGCACTCATTTTCGGAACTTAAGGGTCCTCGAATGATCATACTAGAGTCGCGACCCACCTACCTACTAGTGGGGCAATTATGGCAAAACCCCTATGAGTACACAATACAAACCCACACCGTTGCGGTGATCTTTGCCAGAGTTATATGTCCAGCATGACATTTTTTCAATTGATATCGTACTGGTGATAAACTGAAACAAAAGTCACTATTTCATTACAAAGATTTTTTTTGTAATGAAAAATGTAACGTTTGAATCTGATTGTAATGAATATTAATGAAAAGGTACTACTTGTGTAGATTTAAGCTGAAATACTAAACGTATTATACATTTGTTTGTTATTGGTGTTCAGTGGAAATTCTACATGAACTTCCTTCGCCCCGGGGAAGGGCGAAGTGGTTTGACGGACTCCTACCGGCTAAAACCACTGAAGTGGTCATCTTTGGTACCAAAGAGGCTCCAGGTCGTCGTAATATCACACTAGAGTCGCCCATTGGTGCCACGCCTTTAGGCACATCACGGAGGGGATGACTGTAAAGCGGTCACCCTCTCTGGTGGAGGGAAGTTGACTGTAAATAGGTCACCCTCCAGGCACTTCCCGGGGAGGATTGTAAAAGATCTCCCGAAGCCTAGCTGTGCTGGGGGTCGCTCGGTGTGAGCACGCAGACTCCCCAATCTACGCGACCCGAGGCCCCAAATTCAATGTACCCTTTTTTATTGGTGTCCAGTGAAAATTCTATATGGAACTTTCTTCGCTCCGGGGAAAGGCGAAGGGGTATGCCGGACTCCTACTGGCTAAAACCACTGGAGCGGTAATCTTCGGCACCGAAGGGGGGCTCCAGGTCCTCGTAAGAAAGGTCGCCCCCCAGGCACTTCTTGGTGAGGATTGTAATGGATCCCCCTAAGCCTCGCCTCGCTTTGCGCTGTGTTGCACACACGGCGGCACGTGACCACGTGTGCACCGCCGTCATCCCGGGGGGCACTCGGTATGAGTACGCAGGTTTCCCTCTAGGCGCACTCACGACCCTCAAGGCCCCAAAACCATTATACCTAGGGAGAGATGGAACCGTGAGATACACACGTCATGTAAAGTTAAAATTACTTTTTGATAGATCTGAAAATACCAAGTTATTACTAAGTTGCCGATTTACGTATGTGTTTGTGTAATATTACTTATCTGCGTCGTTTTTATGTTTCAAATATGTTTGATAAACATGTTTTTATATTAGTCTGACAGTACTGTTTGCAATATTAAAAATATACATTGTTATGTGAGATGAATAATGTGTAAGGTCACTTTTGAAGATTGTGACTAAGCGATTGGTATCCTGCGCTACGGGTCTTGGGTACAAAACTCCCATGCGAACAAATTATGACATTTTATACGCCGACAAAAATAGCACCACCCTATTTCGTTTCATGGGTGTACTAGCAAGCAACTATTAGATTAGACAGAGGATAGGCAGCGGCATCCTTCGAGTACATTGAAGACTCAACTGCGATCGCCAACCGGTCTTTCAAGCATGGCGATTATCGAAAATCCCCCCAATGAGCATACATTACAAACCTCGACCGGTGGTTGTGGCGATCTTTGGGGGAGGCTTATGTCCAGCAGTGGACGTTTTCGGCTGAAATGAGGATGACGCGATTTCCACCCTTTTACATAAAAGTTTTAACATCATCATCATCATTTCAGCCAAAAAACGTCCACTGCTGGACAGAAGCCTTGTCCAAATATTTCCACTACGACCAGTATGTGTTTATGTTGTGTGCTTATTGAGAGGTTTTGCAATAATCGCCAGGCTTGGCAGACGGGTTGGCGATCGCCGTTGAGTTACAAATGTACTCGAAGGACGCTGCAACCCATCCTACGGCTAATCCCATAGTCGGCTCCTACGACACGAATGAAATGGGGTGGTGTTATTCTTAACAGGCACCACATGGAATAAAATATAAAAGTTTTTACATGATTATATTTTATGTGATTTATTTATTTATTTACTTATACTTAATGTACACTAGTGTACAAAGGCGGCCTTAATGCCGTAGGTATTTTCTGCCAGACGACCTTTGGGTGATGCAGTTAACAATAAGGTAGATGCACCAACAAAATATGAAAGAAAGGTGTAGATGCGAAGACATATTATACGAGTACAAATACATAGACGTACATAAACATAACATGTATAAATATATATTTATATGTAAGAAATAAACACATACATACATATTATATAATAAATAGATACAGATGAGAAAAAATAAATAGATTCAGAGTTGAGATGAATCTGCTGACGTCTTTTTGAAAAGGTATTTTCGTAATTTAATTTGAAAGTTGTTCCGATTGTTAGCCATTCTGATTTCAAGGGGGAGCGAATTCCACAGTAAAACAGATTGGACGAAGAAGGTGGAATGATGAAAGCCAGAGTTATGAGTGGGACATTGAAGAAGACGATTATTACTAGAACGAAGATATTTATTGTGGTTGGAACAAAGATACTGGAAGTGAGAAGATAAATAAGAAGGAGAATTAGGAGAGTATAATATAGAAAACAGGGTGGTCAGTGCTCTCATATTTCTGCGCTGGCGAATAGGCAACCAATTTAACAGTAATCGATACGCAGAGACATGATCATATTTACGAAGGTTGAAGACGAATCGAATGCAAATATTGAGAAGACGGTCAAGTTTGTTGAGTGAGTGATATGCATTCAGGTCAAAGTAACACACATCACCATAGTCGATTATGGGAAAAATTTAAGTCTGTACAAGCGTTACTTTTATATGCGATGGGAGAGATTAGAGATTTTTGAGCCTATAGAGAGACCGCAGGATTCCAGTTACTTTTTGGCTTACATTTGTAACTTGGGCCCTCCAATTGAGAGTAGGTTCAAGATGCAAGCCAAGATCTTTGACACTAGAGCTAATAGGAATAATTGTGCCTTTGTAGATAATAGGTGGGACGGTAGTGCTTCCCAATTTACAGATGTTTCGATGGCTTCCTAAAATAATGGCTTGGCACTTGGTGGGGTTTACCGCTACACCAAAACTCTCAGCCCAGGTGTTTATGGCTTCGAGATATTTGTTTACGGCTTTAACCGCATCGGCTAAATCTTCCACTTTAGTTTGAACTGTAGGTCGTCGGCATAAAGATGATACGAACACTGAAGCTTTTGGGTAATAAGATTTATAAATACAGAAAAAAGAAGAGGAGATAGTATCCCGCCTTGTGGAACGCCAGATTTCAGGTTGCACCACAATGAAGAGGACTCCTCAACGTGGACTGATTGCTGACGCTCCCAAAGATATGATGTAAACCAATCCAATGCATCGAAAGAGACCATAAGATGAGAAAGGATAGATAAAAGGATGTCGTGGCTGACGGTATTAAAAGCATTAGAGAAGTCAACTAACACTAGTACTGTGACCTTAGTGTCCTCCACGCCAGATCTAATATCGCCAGTCACTTTAAGGAGGGCAGATACATGTTGATTTCACTATGATTAAACTATAAGTATGTCCATAGTTGATTCACAGGGAATGGTTACTACTATTCCCGCGTATCAGATAGACTATTTGCTACAACCACGTAGCTGGCGTAGCCACGGCATTCGCTAGATCGTAGCCGAGTATGTCAAATGTTTTTACACACCCTCCAGCATCACCCTCTGCGAGTACTCCATAGGGATTCATGATTCAGTGTGGTGTCTGGATTTAGAATATGGCACTACTCCAACGTTTCTCGTGGATGTCGTAAAAGGTGATTAACGGGCTTTAAGCTAGACGGATGGGCAGGAGCGTCCGTCCTGTTGAATAGTAGCCACACTGCGCTCATGAACCCGCCAATCCTGGAAAATTTCCTTCAATGATAACACAGATAAACACTCAGCTACCGGTATATATAAAACTAGTTGTTGTAAAAGCCTATGGCCTTTGTTCAGCAGTCGGCTTGATTCAGTGGACTTGACATCACTCTCTTTAAATTACCCTTACAAAGTAAGTCTCTGTTATATCCAAAACAACGATATAAAACCTAACCTTTTTACACAAAAATTTCCAAAAAAAGCTTTCTAACCAAATGTTTACTACCCCGAGCCATTACAAGCGTACACGCACACCTTAATTTGAAAAACTTGAACAGCTGTCACGAGCACAATTTGAGTTCAGTTGTTGCTGCTAAGTTGGCAAGTAAATCTTGTCGAAAATGTTCAGGATTGCCGGCCAGCATCGCTGTGGTTTGCCCCTGTTAAATACAACGTAACTTATTGTTCCTTGGTAACAAACTTCTGTATTTATTGTTGGGGCTTAGAACGTTAAACGGTGTGTCGTTGAGTCTTTGCGGTGGTTTGAGTGATGGTACTGCCAGTGTATCGTTATTGTTTGTTGGAAAATTTAAATATTTCTCACGAAAAAACCTTCACTCTATAATTTGTATTATATTGTAGCTGGGAAATTTATACTACGTGTATATTAGAACATCATCATATCAGCCAGAGAATACTCACCACTGCTGAACAAAAGCCTCCGCCATAGATTTCCATAAATTCTACTGTGCCACCATTTTAGGCGGGAGTGGGAATTTGCCAATACTCATCACACTTGGCAGGCGGTTGGGACTCTGCTGTTCGTTCTACTGCTTTAGAGTTGCCTTTTACGACATTCACGGGAGATAATGGAGTATCTAGGTATAAGTATATGGCTCGTAGAATTTATTGCCAAGGGTGCACAAACGTTCTCAATTGGACACCACGCACCGGGAAATGCAAAATGAGACGGTTTCCAGGGAGATGGACAGACGACTGGGTAAAGGTAAACTGAGAGTTGCTGGATGCGAGCGACATGTTATCATTATAAAATCTATGGAAGGCATTTATTCTACACTGGACATCCTTTGGTTGGTGTGGGTCATGTAATATTGCTTGAAAATTGAGATGTCAAGTTAATTATATTAGCTGACTTGATTTTCATTTGGTTGAACGAAGACCATATTTTTTCCCACTATTTAGGACAAACATATGTCCAGGATTGGACTGCAATCATCATCATTTCAGCCGAAACACATCCACTGCTGGACAGAAGTCTCGCCCAAAGATTGCCACAACGACCGGTATGGTTTTGTGTTGTGGGCCCAGTGGGAGTAGTGCCATAATCGTGATCGCGGTTAAGTTATAAATGTAATCGAAGGACGCTGCTGCCCATCTTCCGGGCAATCCCATAGTCGCCTCTTACGAGACCCAAGGGATGAGATGGGGTGGTGGTATTCATAGCCGGCACCACACGGCATGGACTGCAATGGCATTGAGACAATACTGAACAACAACAACAACTATTTCCGCGTAACAGACTACTTGCTACAACCACGTAGCTGACGTAGCTACGACGCGCAACGCCCAAGATAGATCGTAGCCGCGTAGCTCACTTTACAGTAGGTACTTAATAAATTTCTTACAAAAACAACATATTTTCTGCCCTTTAGACAGCAATCTTAATTCCAGTTTTTATTATAAAAGAGGAAATAAAAAACATTTCTCAACCGTCCTGAACAAATATTGAAAGGATAAAGTTTCTATTAGCTGGAGGGCGGGCCTTTGATTGGGTAACTGCCTTAGACGCCTATTTTTGTTTCTAAGTCCATACCGTTAACCTCGTGCTCTAAAGCAACGGTTAAGGTAAACGAAGTTGGGAGTTAAATTAGATATGGCGGAAAAACGAAAACAGCCGCAGGATATGGACTTGGAATGGAAACTCAAAATGGATATTACTAGATTTCCAGTCAACGTTACCATAAATATTGTTAAGGGGTACCGATCCATCTGGTTTAGATTGCATTAGTGATAACTTGCGAAGAATAAAATAAATGTTTAGATACAGTAATTGTCCCACTAAGAGTTCAGTATGCCCCTCCACCCTTCCTTGGAGTGCAGGAAGTTCTCGATAAATAGTGACCCCCATCATATCAGCCGAATAACGTATATCCGCTGTTGAACAAAGGCCGCACTCATAGATTGCCACATCGATCGGTTACATCTGCCTGCATCCAACGACTCCCAGAGACCTTCATCAGGTCATCTGTCCATCTCATTGGAGGCCGTCCCACGCTGCGTTTTACGAAGCGCGGTCTCCACTCCACCACCATCAGTTCTATAAGTGTACCACATACTACTTCAGCTTACTATTAATCATTAAGCTATGTATATATAATATGGTTGAGCTAAACGACGCTGATGCATGCGTCATGCTCGTGAGCGAGTGCCGTCTGTTGGGACTGGTCAGCCAAATATTGCCATGACAATTGAAAAAAAAAATTACAGTCAGGCTTGTTTAGTTGACTTTTTCGAAAGACTCTTCACCTACATTGTTTTCACATGACCTTCATTATTACAACAATGTGCTCATAAAATATTGTAACATTTAATGTGATTTAAAAAGAGTAACTCCGGAGTTTCTTGCCCGTTCTTCTCCATAGGAAGTCTACATCTTGGAATGCGGCAATTAAAATCTCGACGATTCATAAGTGCCTGTAGGTTCACATGAATAACATTTTTTTAAATCTTTATCTTTATCTATGTCGGCAACATTCGTTCTTCTGCGGATCTCCTCATTCCTGATTCGATCTCGTAGAGAAATACCAAGCTTAGCTCTCTCAATAGCTCGCTGAGTGACCTTGAGCGTTCTTATGAGGCCCATAGTAAGTGACCAAAGTGACGTTCAATACCGGGTGGCAAAAGGGCAAGCTTCATTTTATGAGAGTTATTCGTGATGATACCCATGCTATGCGGAATGCGTTTGCTGACAAAAGATAATATCGCGCGGCCTGGCACTCGGCTGGCTGGGCTAGAGGCAATATGCGGCAGGCTGTGTCATTTGGAGGTACAGCTTGATCCCTCTTTGCCTATTACACGTTCTTAATGAAAGCGTAGGTGATTATTGCATGTTTCAACAACTAACGAAGCCACGAACAAAAGCTATTTCCAAATCATCATTCATCATTTCGGCCGAATGAAGTCCACTGCTGGACACAGGCCTCCCCCAAAGATAACCACAACAACCAACATGAGTGTGTTGTGTGCTTATTGGGGGGTCTTGCCATAATCGCCACGCTTGGCAGACGGGTTGGCGATCGCAGTTGAGATGTTAATGTACTCGAAGGACGCTGCTGCCCATCCTCCGGTTAATCCCTTAGTCGACTTTTACGACACCCACGGGATGAAATGGGGTGGTGGCATTCTGAGCCGGCACCACACGGCAAGCCGGCACCACACGGCAAGCCGGCACCACACGGCAAGCCGGCACCACATGGCAGCCGGCACCACACGGCAAGCCGGCACCACACGGCAAGCCGGCACCACACGGCAAGCCGGCACCACACGGCAATTTCCACATAATCAGTATCAACTAAGATTATCCCTATTGTATTTATTGATAATAAATCATACTTTATTAGTGTTGTATACTCGATTCTCTCCTCATATAACTCTATCGCTCAAAGGTTTGCTGTTAGAGTACTCAAAATTGAGTTAAGCTCGCCTATGTACGTCAATTTTTTTTTTGTTTGTTTCTATATTGAAAATATGTGTACAATAAAGAATTAAAAAGTCACTTTCGTAGAAGTTAAATACACTCTTTTACAGTCATTTTAGTAAACTAAAAGCACGTACGTCGTACAGAGCAAGGGTTACAGTAGGCGGTAGTATGAAAGCACCCTTACATCCCCATTATGTTTTTGTAAGTTTGTCATATAATTTAGAGCTGCAAAATCTCGAGTTTCATGCAGGATCCGTGTAATACGAATAACTCTTTACATGGAGGTCGCAACTGTGTATAACTTCGGAAAGATGCTTGAAGCGACCTATTCACGGTCCGATCGCTTTGATATAGAATAATTTATTATGGTAATGCGTTTTTGCCGATTCACAAACTTTGGCAGACTCGTATCTCTTAACTTTCCTTTTGAATCGCATTTACATATATACATACATATGTGTGGGTTAATATGTTTGTACTGAATGGAAATATACTTATACCTCCTTAACTAAATAGAATTAAACACGGGATTTCTTTTGTTTTCAATTTCTAATGATGAAACTTGACGTAGCTTAACGTAGACATTTCTAGTGACAATTTACCACTTAATTTGATTCTTGATTAAGTGTCTAGCAGCGCTAGTAAAAATAATGCTCGAGGCAATTCAGACACCCACTTACCTTTCCGTAGCTTTAACTATCTGTGATGCCTATATCTACTGAATTTGTTTGCGTAAATTAACAGACCGATTTTTGAAAATCCAATTATGTGTCAGTAAGTTAGCCAACCTTGTGTCACAGTTGTTCAAGCCGCCCAACAGCCTCCGACTTAGCTTAACGACTGCTGTCTAATGACAACAACTAGGACCGACGATTTAACGTGTCCTCCGAAGCACGGAAATGCTTAGTTGAAAATACCAATATGCGGGCACCAATCCACAGACTGATCGCGGCAACCATTTCTTAACCTCGCCGATTGATTATCAATCAGTGAGTACAACTGGCAATAAGTGCCTCTGAAGTTTCAAGAGTAGGCATACAACACAAGCTTATATGAATGAATACAACGCTTCTTATCATATTAATTTATGTCTACACAAGTCGTTTTTAAGTGCAGACACTTAATTTTTTTATGAAGGATGCTTGAAAGTGGTGCATCGCAAGTAATACAAGATTAGTTTCCAATGGTACTGAAGTATTTTATTTCATAAATAACAATATAAATATCTAGCATAAGCTCTAGATAAGTGTACTCGACTACGATGTCACAACGTACATTCCAGAAGCGTTTAATTATAGTTTGTATTTTCACGTGATTAATGCGTACTTTGAAGTAAAATGATCATTTATTCAAAATAGACTAAGAAATTAGTTCTTTTTGAACGTCAACAAAAGACAGCACTCCATAAGCCCACCCTTCACCGCTTCCTAGTGTTCGTATACTGATAGTGATTTTGGTCGCTTTTCCCTTGCGATCTTACGAGGTCCTGAAACCCCCCTTCGGTGCCGAAGATTACCGCTGCCGTGGTTTTATCTGGTAGGAGTCCCTTTAGCCCTTCCTTGGAGTGGAGGAAGTTCATGATGAATTTCCACTGGGGACCAATAAAATAAAATGGTAATCAGTTACAAGATAGTTTGTCCACAAAATCAGTTTGGCAGTATTGTCTGATTGATGTAGTTGGCTACATCAATCAGACAAACTGCCACTGGATTCAGACCAGATGGTTCATCTGATTACTTCAGCCGAAAAAGTCCACTACTGGACTCAGGCTTCCCCAAAGATCGCCATAACCAGCGGTTTGGGTGTGTTGTGTGCTCGCTGGGGTCATCATCATCATCATAATATCAGCCATTCATACATCCACTGCTGAGGAAAGGTCTGCCCCATAGATTTCCACAATTGTATTGATTTTAGGAGGTATTTGCCAATACTCACCACGCATGGCAGCCGGGTTGGTGAGTACAGTATGGCTATTGTTCCACAGAAGAGACGCAGCTGCCCATCCCTCTGGACTAGAGTCTTTTAGCCACCATTTACGATTTTCAATCCGGACACCACACGGATTATTTCTACTCATTGGGGTATTTTGCCAAAGTCGCTACGCTTGGCAGGTGAGTCGGCGATTACAATTGAGGTATTAATTTACTCGAAGGACGCTGCTGTCTATGCTCAGGTTAATCCCATAGTCGCTTTTTACGATACACACAGGAAGAAATGGGTTAGTGCTATTTGGTAGTCGATACCACACGGCCGCAGAACAGATCGGATCGGATTAGATCAGCTGGTAAATGCTCTGGTATTTATATTAATCCGAGGTTTGTCTTGTTTGCCCTTCCAGCTGTTCATGATAACAAATTGTAAAAACTATCATAATATACTTGACATTTATTTAACTGTTATAACCGTGTCTGCAATCCATTTAATTTTAAAACATAAATAAAAATTAAAAGTCTCACAAACACCACGCACTAACACAATAAAACATAATTAACATCGTTGAAACTTTTGAGACTTTTTGTCGTGTCGACCGTGAACAGAATTACTGTTGAGATGCGTAATTAAAATGGCGGAGCCCGAGAAACACGACCACAAATACTTTGAAGGCGGGCAAAAGTTTTAATACATTTATTTCTCTGTTACTTGACGTCTGTTTGTCTGAATGATTGTGTTATGTCATTCTTTGTGTTGAATTACACAATAATGTTATTACGCTGCGGCATTATTATTATTAATTTAATGGCGGTAATAATTACTCGAAGTTTTCTTAAGAACTGTTTTGTCTCTTTGTTTGTGTTTGAATGTAGGTTATAATTTGTTTTAATGTAGTCGTTTAACTCACTACAATTTATGGCGATTCGCACTTAGTAAACCAACACAAAAGTAATGAGCGAAGACTATTAATCTACAATGAGGTTACTGGCAAAGAATTGACCAGCCTTCTCAACCCCCCATGGTCATGCAGCAACAAAGATGATCAGCATTCTCCCGTGTGCTTATAGTAACATACTATGATCACCAATCAGACTCCCGTGAAGCATGGTGATTATGAAAATATTCCTTCTGACCTCCTTCTTCCTTCTTCTACTGAATGAGTATATGCTGTGTTCGGCAGTAGATGTTCACGAGTAGATGCATGAGTGTGTGTGATGTGTATCAAAAAATATCTAAAATGTGATGTCAAAAAGATGAAAAATATCGTTCTGTTGTGTGATAATAACGACTAAAGGCTGATCACCAGTCTTTGGTTACTGGGTCAACATTGTCTTACGACTACGTAGTTAGTCTAGTATGGTCTGGTGGGCCAGACCTCCCCACCACTGCGCCTACGCCCAGGTCCTGCCACTCCTCGCTCCACTGCTCGCGATAAAATCAATGACTGATTGTCAAAAGTCAGATGACTCAGCATACGGGGAGTATATTGAAGTGTATTCAACACTAATGACTGGCACAGGGCTCAGGTGTTTATACAATGTTAACGCTTCGATATTTGTTAGGGAGAAATGGACTGTACGATTAAAGATTAGAACAGGATATTAAACTGGGGTTTTACAATGAGTTATTTGCTACAAAAATATTATATCTGAATTAAAGAGACCCAAGTACGACGTAAAGTGGCGATACGAAGCGGAATGTCTTCCATCTTCCGTCTATCTACTGTCACGGTGAGGCCACAGATTACCCCCTACTAGATACCGTGTGTTGAAAAAGTACTGTTTAATTTTACCGAATTTGGCGGAAGCACGAGTTGCGGGGAGAGTCTAAGGTGCGATATAATTGGCCGTAGTGATGGGATAGGGACTATGGATTGATATCGATAAATTAATAATAACAACGGATAGTTCTATTTTCGTTTCTTTTGGTATTTTATCAAACTATTTAAAATAAATACAAAAATAAACTTTTTTAATGGGTTATCTGTTGCACGATGCACGGCTTTTTACTGTTGCACCTACGTGAAAGTTTATGGACTAACCATAAAAATGCTACAGAATATTGGCAACTATATTTAACTACACAAAGTGTGAAATTAAAGACGCAGCCGAACTATTTACGACCTATAATAGTAAACATAAACATTAAATAGACATCGTAATTCTCAACAATCAATTACCTATATGTCTACATTCGTTAGTTTTCAAACATATTTGGTTTTGTGTTACTCTTATTGAATTGTGATTATTTTTCAGGTCTACTTTTCTTGAAATCGGAGTGCTTACACGTTTTGTAGTATATTTTAGTTAATGCTAGTGTGGAGACACCTACATCGCCAGCAATACAACTATAACTTACAACGACATCTACTTGACTATTAAATGCAACTCTCCGATGACTTCAAAGAATCCTGAATCACGCTATTAAAGTATTAGCGCAACGCAGGATATATACAGTCGTCCAATATGAACCGTTGGGCTTCGGCCTGCCAGGCATACCATCCGCCTAGCTGGAGAATCCTCCCTTTTCCATAGAGGAACTCCACACCTTGTTCTTGTGCTTAATTTTAACATCTTAATAGGACTTCAAATAGGGCCCTTAAAAAGCCTATTGGTAAGATCTCAAGTGCTGTGCTCACCATTCAATTAAATGTAGGCAAAGTCACTGTAAAATTTTGTTGCGTTTTGTTAGTCATTTTATTGTAAGTTTTTTTGTTAATGCATCTCTAAATACATTCTATCAAGATAGCTGCACCTATTGACCAACGTACCGGATTGTAGAGGGAAATTTTAGAATATGACATTGTCTATTGTTGAATTCTGTACCAATAATTTATCCCAGAAACAAACTTAACATTGTAGTTGTAAAACATGTGCTCCCATACGTTCCAACTGAAAATGTAAGTTTGTACACTCAATATTGAAAGTTATACAGTTTTAGTTAAAAGCCATAAACTACTTATTTTGCTGTAATCTATAAGTAAAGAACCGCCTGGCTGCAGGCTCCATAGATTCGGAGATAAAGTGGAAGAATTGTCAATTTTCATCTGCTTTCTTAAATAGCTTTAAAACTATTTAAAACATATATATGAGGCCCATAAAATTTCGTTTTTATTTAGTTTTCTAATTTGCCTCCGGAAGTGATCCTCATGTCAAAAAATAATTTAATTACGTTATACGTCCGAATTTGGCCAGCAGAAATTCACATGTGTACCAAATTTAAACTTTAATCGGTTCAGTAGATTTGGAGCAAATTGGCTGTGGCAGACGAACAGACAGACAGACCACGAGTTATCCTATAAGAGCAGCGCCGTTTTACTTTCATACATATGGAAGCCTAAAAACCTCAAGTAGCCATACCAGTGCATATAATGTATACTCTATACAAATAAATAAAATTGAAGTGTGTGTGTTTGCAATGCCAATTAACAGTTTTTAGGGTTCCGAACATCCAAAGGAAAAAACGGCGGAACCCTTCGTCCGTCTGTCACCATCTAATTTGTTCCGAATCTATTGAAATTTGGTACACATATGTATCTAACACGTACGAGTAACATAAATAAATAAATATTGAATATGGGGGTCCTTTTTGGGGGGCAGTATAGAAAGTTAAAGAATAAAGTTTTGCAAACTGTATCGTGTATACCGTGTTACATGTAATGTGAATGTAATGGAAGGGCTTGTTGTGAAGACCTCAAATATATTTACTATATCATTTTAAAATATTTAGTTTCAAAGTTATTTAAAAAAATAGACGAAAATTGACCTTTCTCCCCCTGTTATCTCTGAAACTACAGAGTCTAAAATTCTGAAAAATCTGTAGTTAATACCTATAGATGCTCTTTACCTATAGATTACAGGAAAACTTATATGAAGTCTTTGGTCTTAACATGGTAAATCTTTCAATATTGTGCGTGTAAACTTACGTTTGCGGTTGGAATATATGGGAAAACATGTTTTTCAACTACGATGTTAAGTTTCTTCTCGGGATAAGTTCAAGACTGAATCCAATAATAGAAAATATATACAACAATTTCGGAACCCTCTCACGCGAGTTCCGGTTTTTTACTAAATGCATATGAAAGTATATACGGTACACAACAAAAACTCTATTTTAAAAGAAATGTCTGTCTGTCTGTCGGTCTGTCTGTCTGTTTGTTCCAGCTAATTTCCAAAACCACTGAACTGATTTTGACGGGACTTTCACTGGCAGATAGCTGAAGTTATAAGGAGTAACTTAGGCAACCTATTTTAGAAAAATAATTAGGAATCCATGAAAATAAAAACCCCTATGAAATCCAATATATACAGTCTATACCGAAGTACTGTAAATTCTTTACAAATAATCCGATGACTTTGAAATTAAACGGCGGGTGAAACCGCAGTGCCCATCTAGTTATTTCAGAAATATATAAACATCATCCATACAGGGCTCGTATCATCGCAAATTTCAGATTTTACATTGAAATTATATTAAAATTTGATGCGCTGCGTGCTGCTTGATGCAATTATGCACCAATATTGCTGGAGGTTCAAATCCATTAACTATAATTTCCGATGTGTCCGGGCGCGGTCGTGTACAGTCGATAGCGTCAAATAATTCATTTATCCATTCCTTGTGAAATATCTGGTGTGTTTAAAGTAGAGTTAAAACTAATGTGTAACTAAACTACAACAAAAAATCTATACAAATAAATAAAATTGAAGTGTCTGTTTGTAATGGCAAAATAACAGCTTTTTACTAAATGCATATAAAAGTATATACGGTACCTATAGAAAAAAAACAATTTTGAAAATTTTCTGTCTGTCTGTCTGTCTGTCTGTTTGTTCCGGGTAATCTCCGAAACGGCTGGACCGATTTTGACGGGACTTTCACTGGCAGATAGCTAATGTTATAAGGAATAACTTAGACTACTTATATTTTAGAAAAATAATTAGGGTTCCGCATAAAAAATAAAACCCTTGAAATCCAATATATATATTCTATGTCAAGTGTCTATGGCGAAGTACTCTACATTTCTTTTAAATTAAACGTGGGTGAAACCGCGGGTCCCAGCTAGTATATTAATAAAAACCATAAGAAAGGGGGCGGTTCAAAGTACTCGTCCTCATCGCTGTCAACCGGTAAAGTTCCCAGAAGACTGGCAGCATTGCCACGTTAAATGGAAATGCTAATTCTTTGTCCAAAAAATAGGTCAGCCCTCTGGACATGCGAAGAGTCGACAAACGTCTGACAATACATTTAAAAAGCAGATGTGCATGAACCCCATGACCCGAGCATTTCTACCCCAAACGGCTCAAACATATAATTTCCAATGAGGTTATTATATTTGTGCCGCTTGAGAGTCTGCGTTTGAGTTTGAAATGTTGAGTTCTTATATTTTTTATTTATAATATTATTATTTTTTAAGTTTTTATTAATATTATCTTTTTGTTTTGTTTTTGTGGTAGTTTAGTTATACAGTGGTAGACTTTTAGAGTAAAAACTCTTAGAATAATGTCACAGACTTGACCAATCTAATTTCTCTTGACATTTTTTTGTACGAGTATAGGTTTAAATCAGATTAATATATATATATTTAGTTACTGATTTATATTCTGAATATTATGGGAAACGGTTGTGACAGAATTGTTATGAATTTGTAATTGCTTATTGTGATTGAATCTGTAACTCGTATATCTTTACATTTGAATGCTATTTTATACGGCAAATATGTTGGAACAAAATAACAAAATATCTTATCTTAGACTCAGACGTGAACGTCAGCATAATGTTTGGGTAAGAATTTTGATTTTATTTAAACTGATTAAAATTACCAATTCAAGCCGTACGGTAATTATACCGTAATAATTAAGTACGTAATTTTTATATAAAGACTATTAAGTGTTTATATAGAGAAAAGAAATGGATAGAAAAATAAAAAATAAACTCATTTGAAAATGGAACATTTCTCTCTGCTCTGAGATTTGTTAGGATCGCCACTAAAGTTGTTATTAAAGCGATTTATTGTCCAACTGTCATGTCGAACTTGGTATTACTTTTCTAATGAACACACACACGCATACACACCTACCCATCTTTGCATGTCGATGGTTTTCTCTTTTTGTTTCCTTGTCTTCAATTTTGTCTACCTTTTCTGGTGATACTCGTGTTGGCATAATTGAACCTAATAATACGGAGGATGCACTGGCAACTGTAATGTTTATAACTAGCTCAAGGAGCTAGGAAACTCTTAAATATTTTATTAACTCATGCCAATACATAATTTATTATTATTATTTATTACTAGCGGCCCGTCCCGGCTTCGCACGGGTAGACATTGTTTTTAAACGTTTTTGAGTAAACGTAGAGTAAATGTAAACATGGTCTGATTTTGGTCCGCATTTCTATCAACTTTTAAAATGTAAAAAAGAAGTTATAGTTATATAACTACAATAGTCGGAAGTATGGTATCGCATTTGTAGAACATTTTTTTGTTCTCTCATCAATAGTTTCCGTAGCGCATGCGATGAAAGACATTTTATGGCTAATCTTTTTTCACCTTGGGTCACGTTATTGAAATTATATAATGGATCCCTATTTTTTCTAGTAATTAGCCTATATTACTCAAAGATATTGTAGCATTCTAATGGTGAATGAATTTTTGAAATCGGTTCAGTAGTTTTTGAGTTTATTCGTTACAAACATACAAATCTTTCCTCTTTATAATATAAGTATTATAGGACTATCGAGGAAAACCACGATGTCACAAAAAACCGTATGTAATATTTATAATCACTTAACAATTAATTGATATTATTACGTTAATCTAACAATGATTGGTTCGATCGCGACCTAATCGGCGCACTACCAAGCACGCGCGTTACTTCCCTGGTGGGGATTTTGAAACTGTCTGGACGCGCGAGCACTCTGGCGGGTGGAGCGACGACACGGCTGCGAGAATGGAGGGTTGCGAGGGGCCTCGCCGGCTGGAATAGAGCTTCCTTTGTTACCACGCGCGATAGTGTAGATTAAAGAACATATCTGAAATATATTCAATTTAGCTAAATTATAAGTGTAAATCACAAAGGCTATAAACCGTTATAATTAACACACAAAATTATAAAATAAGTATTGGTCAACTACTTCCGTCGGTGACTGTACCGGGGCTATTTTGCACTACCAGGGGTAAAATGGGGCGGATATATTACGTCTAATTGCAGCGGCAACCGTTGCTGAGTGATCTATTGGTTAATGCTCGTTATTAGATAGAGGGTGTGTTTGCCTATGATTTTCAAATTAAATTGCACTATAAAGGGGTTTAGAGGTCCCTCTTTGTAATGGCTATCACGACAAAGACCGGCTTTTAACATTGCTCGTAGAACTGATGGCAGTTGGGGCACAAAGGTTCTCGAATGGAGACTGCGCACCGGAAAACGCAGCGTGGGACGACCTCCAACGAGGTGGACAGACGACCTGGTGAGGGTCGCTGGGAGTCGTTGGATGAGAGCGGCATGTGACCGCTCGTTGTGGAAATCTAAGCGGGAGGCCTTTGTTCAGCAGTGGACGTCCTGTGGCTGATATGATGATGTTGTTTACAGTTCAATTTAATTATCAATTTTTTGTATTTTTGTTTATTTATTTATAATTTATGTACACACAGCGATAATTTATTAGGATACAGTAGGTATATACAGACACTTGAGTACAAAGGTACCGCTTATTTCAAAAGAAATTTCTGCCAGCAGACCTGCGACAGGAGAGATAAGTTAGAAAATGTAGACAACAGTGTGTAATGGTAGAAGAGGAGAAATTACATAATTATTGTATAAATCTTAAAATTTAAACACATGACATGAACATATTTTGTACTTGTTTTAAGCACACTCACACACACATAGAGCCCGTAGGCATCCCCACTGCTGTACAAAGACCTTCCAATTATCATAACAATAAGTGGTTATAGGGGATATTGTCATAATCACCACGCTTGGTATGCGGCCTACCGTTGCTGCCCATTTTCTTGATACCAACCCTTCATCATCATCATCGTTTCAGCCAAAAGACGTTCAATACTGAACATAGGCCAGGCTAGGTAAAAGTCTAAAAATCTGTAACGACGCCTGTCACATTCGTCATACTGCGACCACGAATACTACAAAGTGTTCGAAACGTCAGGAAAAACAAAAATCTATAATATACGCGATGTAATCCGTTTACATTTTTTATTTATTTTTATTATTATTTAGTTTATTGGTCAGTAGTCTGTATGTTTTTAGTTTTAGTGTGTATATAAATGTATAATATATAGTATATAGAATCCGTTTAAAAGTGTTATATTATAATCTTAATTATTGATTTATGTACAATTGGGATACAATGCGATATCATATTTTTTCTTTCTTTTAATGATTGACGCAATATCCCTGTTATTAAGGTAATGTGTGTAAGTATCTAGGGGATGTTTTACTTATATTACTTTGTTTGTTTCAGGTAACGCTCAACAATACGTCAACGTCAAAGTCTAGGCACTTAATATGTATAGTATGTATGTATAGTATGCATAGTTGGTACAGTGGCTGATGCAGTCGGCTGCTGCGCTCCGTGTCGTGGGTACGATTCTCGCACGGAACAAATATTTTTATGATCTGCATACAGGTAGTTGTTCCGGGTCTGGGTGTACTGTGTGTGGAATTTGTGTCTGTAAACGCACCCACGACACAGGAGAAATCCTAGTGTGTGGCAACGTCTTTTTTAAAAACAAAACACAAAATATTGGCCTGATGAAAGCAACTGTTTAAATTTCTCACCGATTTGTATATTGAACATTGCTTACTATGCATGTCGGCCAGTGTTCGATATTTCTCCAATTGAATGTACCAACATCTGTCAGATGGATCGGTGAGAGTAGGATAGACGATGAAAACCTTTTTGTTGCACCGATTGTTGTAGCATGTGGATTTTTTTCAGCTGAAATGATGAGGAGCGGCAATGATTGCTTAATTTCAAGAGGACAGCAAGCACATATTCGAAAACATTTACGCTTTAATATATTTTTGCATCTTAAATTTTGTTTAAACCAATTCTTGTCGGATTAGCGGATAGCCTTGGTGCCGGCTACGAATAGCAACAACCCATTTAATCCCGTGGGTGTCATTAAAAGCGACTACGGGATTAGCCGGAGGAAGGGCAGCAGCGTTCTTCGAGTATATCAACAACATAACTGCGATCGCCAACCCACCTGCCAAGCGTGATCATGGCAAGACCCCCAATGAGCACACAACACACCGATATCGGTCGTTGTGCTGATTATTGGTGGAGGCTTGTGTCCAGCAGTGGACTTTATTCGGCTGAAATGATTGTCGGATCGATTTGTAGAGGTTTATGCTAGTAAAACCAAATACATGTCAATACAATACAGAATATAATTACATATCTCCAAACTATGATATATGATGATACATTCGGTAGGTACATTTCTATGAATAAATCAACCAGTACTTATATGTTCATGTACAATATCACAGTAAAAATACAAGTCTCTTCTTCAAGTTACTTATTACTTATATGTTATACCGTGCAGTAGGTATATAGTGTTTACACCTCGACGTCTCCAACAAGAATGCCGGTCGTTTGCAGTGTCCGTTTTAGGATAAAATGTGAATGAACTAAATGATCAACTGAGTGAATGTTTTGCTGAATGATTAAGAATAAGTCCTGTCCAGCAGTGGACTTTACTTGGCCTAAATGATGATGAATGATGATCTAGAAGTAGCTTTTGGCAGTGGACATCTACACAATGCCATCAATATATGATCAAGTCTGCTGTCTTCAGGGATATATAAATAAATTAAACTAATCACTACAATCACATCGCTTCTCGCGCGATAAACACGAATTCTATCAAAACTAATCAGTCTTCGCAAACTTTTCCTGTAACAGATCCCTGAACAGCCATTTCGCGTATCGTACGAAACTAGCAAATTTACGTTCTCGTCCCATGTGTTCGAAACTAAAGTACAAATGTCGAGTCCAAATTGAATTCAAGTTTAGCACTATTTATTATAGTGATGTAACAAATACAACTTTTACGAACATGTACGAATACGAATAGGTACAAAAACGCTGAACGTAATTAGTCAAAGGCGATAAAAACGCTAGTCAAGGGTCAAGGACTTCAGTAATCAAAGTTGACGGCTATGCTTCAGAAATGCGGAGATCTGTAGATGAACTAAAGTTGCCAACATAGTTGAAAGGATTAGTAAGCTGAGGTGGCAATGGGCAGGGCACATTGCACGTAGAACTAATGGTGCCATTGGGGCAAAAGAGTTCTCGAGTGGAGACTGCGCACCGGAAAACGTAGCGTAGAGCGTCCAACAAGATGGAAGGCGACCTGGTAAAGATCGGAAGGCGGCATCGTGGAAATCTATGAGAGAGGCTATAGTTTAGCAATAGACGCCGTTTGGCTGATATGATGATGACAGCAATATTTGATTAGCAAATATTTTAGTGACAGACTATTCCATTCATCATCATCATCATTTCAGCCGGAAAACTGCTGCACAGTGCTGCACTGCTGGACAGAAGCCTACTTCAAATATTGCCACAACAACCGCCATGGGTTTATGTTGTGTGCTCATTGGAGGGTTTTGCCATTATTGCCACGCTTGGCAGATGGGTTGGCGATCGCAGTTAAGTTGAGTTGAAATGTACTCGAAGGATGCTGCTGCCTTTCCTCCAGCTAATCCCATAGTCGCTTTTAACGACACCCACAGGATTAGAGGGGTTGTTGCTATTCGTAGCCGGCACCAAGGCTATCCGGTACTCGTAATCCGACAAGAATTGATTTAAGCAAAATGTAGGATGCATAAATATATGAGTGTAAATGTTTTTGAATATGTGCTTGCTGTTCTCTTGAAAGTAAGCAATTATTGCCGCTCCTCATCATTTCAGCTGGAAAAAGTCCATATGCTACAACAATCGGTGCAACAAAAAGGTTTTCATCGTCTATCATACTCTCACCAATCCATCTGACAGATGTTGGTACATTCAATTGGAGAAATATCGAACACTGGCCAACATGCATAGTCAGCAATGTTCGATATACAAATCGGTGAGAAATTTAAACAGTTACTTTCATCAGGCCAATGTTTTTACGACACCCACGGGATGAGAACGGGTGGTGGTATTATTACCCGGCACCACAAGGCTAGCTTCGCTTCGACTTTTTCTTTACTCCATTTGTATTTTGCCAGCTGTGGAAAATAGAATTTCCGAGGCCACAATTGATTGTTTGCTTTGCAATTGATTTGAAGGTAAGCCCTAAAAATCTAACTAAAACATCCACATAATTAATAACTGTGTTCGGATGAATGAACCGTAGCTCAACCACGTATGTGCGTTTTATTTTACTACTTAGCAGAGTACCAGAGATTAAGTTGTGTATACTGGACAATGATATTATATATTAAAAAGAAGTAGATATGTTACATGCGCGCCAAAAGTAAGAACTAAAACTCCCCCAATTGTAACACCTCGCAATCGGTTCGCCTAAATAGCTATCCCTTTTACTCTTGTTGTTTTTGCCTCTTCTTTCTCACGACATGGTTGTGCAAGCGAGACTGAATTTTGCGCGCCATTTAGAATGGACGTAACATATCTATGGTATAATATCATTGATACTGGAGGTAAAAATAGACGTGCGCCCTGTGGGTTCGGTACATGCAAAGGAAATTTAAGATGGTGCTGGAACTTATTTTAGCTTACTAATGCTTTAACCAATGTTGGCAACTTTAGTTCTTCAACAGATCTCCTCATTCGATCTCATAGACAATACCAAGCATAGCTCTCTCCATAGCATGCATGCAGCATTACGCTCTCGCAGAAGGAGACCACTGCACTCCAATTTCCATGCTCTGCCAAAATAGCCGGCAGAGAGAAATCTTGCCCGATTCGATCGACCAGGATCCGCTGCTCGGCAGAACATGCAGGGCATTCCTCTAGCGTGTGCTGTGCGGTATCCTGGTCGCTTCTACAATGGTGGCACTGTACCGTAACGTAGTTAAGTGTCCATGTGTCCGGACTAAGAATATAGAACTACTCCATCTTCTACCGTGGATTTTTAAAAGGCGACTAAGGGACTTTATATCAGAGGATTTGATAGCGGCTATTGTGAAACAATAGCCATACTGCGCTCACCTGGCTGCCAAGCGTGGTGAAAAAAAGATCTCAATAACTCAAAACCAAATCATACATAATTCATGTATATCTCCAAACTAAACACAACAATCAATTTCTTTATCAATTACTTCGTATAAAAAGTCCTTCTGTTAAAATTTGAAACTTTTCTATAAACGCGACAACGTGCAAAAATTAAGTTCACGCTCAAAAACTTTCACTATTTGAACGGATTACTCTATAGCTTGCAAAGAATCGAAATTCCCCATTGACAAGCGCAAAAGTTTTGTATTTTTCCAATCAAAACTGTCGGCGAGTGTTTTGAATAAATAGTAGTGATGCAACGAACACGAATACGAAAATTCGTATTCGCCGTATATCACAACGACATTCGTAAACAATACTCGGATAAACGTGGTCACTCAATGATCATATCAGCCGAAGGACGTCCACTGCTGAGCATAACTAAAGTGAGTTAATGGTTTTTAAAGCAGGGAATAAGACCTGCTCAGCTATTCCCAATGTGTCACTTTTCGGGTCGCCACTGTGCAGGGTGGACAGGTTTAAGTACTTGGGCCAATAAGTTACCGAGGATTTAAAAGATAACCTGGATATAACCAGGGAACGCAGGTCGCTGGCTGTCCGTTGTAACATGCTTGCCCGCAGGTTTGCACGATGTATCATACCAGTTAAGATCACGCTTTACAAAGAATATACGGTCAGTCTTTTTGTGCCGTGTGGTGCCGGCTCATAATACCACCACCCCATCTCCTCCCGTGGGTGTCGTAAGAGTGAACTATGGGATTAAACAGAGGATGGGCAGCAGCGACCTTCGAGTACATTAACAACTCAACTGCGATCGCCAACCCGTCTGCCAAGCGTGGCGATTATGGCAAAATCCCCCCAATGAGCTCACAACACACCCATATCGATCGTTGTGGTGTTCTTTGGGGGAGGCCTGTGTCCAGCAGTGGACTTAATTCGGCCGATGTGATGACGGTCAATCTTTCTACACGTGCAGCCCTGTGGGTTAGTTATTGTCAGCGGATATACGGCAACCTATGAGTCCAGTATAATAACGCACTCAGGGTGCTGCTGGGGTTGCCAGGGAGGTGCAGTGCATCAGGGATGTTTGCGAAGGCACATATTCACAGGTTCACTGCCAGTATGAGAAAAAGGAGCACCTCCCTGATGGCGCGTGTCCGTGGCAGCACTAACACTATCCTCAGTGTGTTTGCAGATTGATGAGAGTCCCCGATGTTGCGGCAATGGATGCAGCGCCGTACTGTGTTTTAAGCATAATCACTTACTTATTCTCAGCCGTGTGGTGCCGGCTCAGAATGCCAGTGTCGTAAAAGTCGACTAAGGGATTGGCCGGAGGATGGGCAGCAGCGTCCTTCGAGTACATTAACAACTCGACTGCGATCGCCAACCCGCCTGCCAAGCGTGGCGATTATGGCAAAACCCCCCAATGAGCCCACATCACATCCATATCGGTCGTTGTGGTAATCTTTGGGGAGGCCTGTGTCCAGCAGTGGACTTCATTCGGCCGTTAGATTAGACTTACTTATCACTAGTATTAAGTAAATTATTACTAACACACTATGGACTTGATCTGAATTAAACGTATTTATTATTATTAATATAAGCTTCCCCCAAAGATTTCCACAATAATGTCGTAGTTTTAGGGGTATTTGGCAGTACTCACCACACTTGGTAGGCGGGTTGGTGAGCGCAATATGGTTACTGTTCCGCAGAAGGAACGCTAGTCGACTTTTACGAGATCCACGGGAGAAGATGGAGTAGTGCTACAGTCTTAATCCGAACACCACATGAATATTCCATGCGGTTCCCGGGAAAGAATTGATCACCTTTCTCCATCCATGGGTATCGTCTAAAAGGAAATTAAGGGTTCATATCAAGAAGATTGGCAGCAGCATCCAACCTTGAGCTAATAACAACATATTGAGATCACCAATCCAAAGTCCAGTGGTTGGGGCGTTGGCAGCCAGTATGGTAAAATAGGTGGTCTGGTCCTCCATTAAAAAGGGGAGATTCTCCAATCAATTGGTTGGTATGCCCCGTGGGCTGAAACGTAACGGTTGATGTTGGGTGGTACACACACACATATATCATATGTAGTGTTGTTCGAATATTTCACTTGCGCGATTCAGGATTCTTTGACGTCATAGTCGAGTTCCACTTCATTTCCGATGTCATTATATTTACATAGTGGCACTGTAAATTTCAACTATAGCAGAAACCAAATTATGAACAAGTCTATTACCGTCCGTTACACCGACTCATAACGTAGACACTCCCTTGTCACAGATCACAAATTAAACCTTTATGAAAACAATAAAAAAGAATTGGCGACACCTCCCGCGGCACGGGGCACCGTTTAACAACACAACATAAATTTAAAAGGTTCGAATACAGGGGAACCTAACAATATAAATCGTAAGCTAACCTCCGGTGTTTGGCAGGGGAATGAGGCTGGACTGAGATGTATCTTTTTGAAATTCAATTTAATATCATCCATGCGTAACTTTATGGGGTAATGGTCAGGATGTTCACACGGCGTGGCTTAGGAAGCTTATAGTTTTGGAGCCTTGGGTTAAAATAGGATTAGCATTTTGTAGGTTTCGACGGATTTAAGAAGGTAGGGAGTTTGACGGCCCAATTGCACTTTGCTTTGGTTCGATTTATTCGTCTGACCTGCATATAGTCGTTTCGGGTCTGTGTTTTATATTGGTTTGTGTCTGTAAACTTTACCATAATATAGTATGTATAATATAGTATATATAATATTATTAGCATAAAGTTTTCAGATGATAAACTAATCACCACCAGCATATAAAATGAGACCTAGCTGGAGGCCTATTTTGGCTTCGCCTGAAACGACCGCTTACGCAACCACCTTTCCTTGAAAGGTATGCGGGAAGCCCAATCAAAAAAATGCCTTTGTAATATTGTGTGTTTAGACTTTGTACCAGTAACATAATTTGATAGTCGAATTGATGTCATTAGAGATGTTTTTAATATTATTTTAGTGCAGTTATCCTTTAAATATTATTGAAAACTTAGTAATTTATTAGATTCGTCTGTGGTCACTTTTTTTTCTAATGCAATTTTTATTGTATTTAATAACTTCATTTTTTTATTATTTAAAAGAAACGATAACGGAACGCTTGTGTCGTCGGTAAAGTTCACAGAAATAAATCTCACATGCACAAACACCGAATCAAATAACCATACATAATATAAAAAAATTGTTTCGTGCGGGGATCGAACCCGCGACACGTAGCGCAAAAAGCCAATTGCTTAGCCACTGCGCCAACCGTGCTCTTATAGTAATTCCCATAACACAGATTCTCCGGTCTCGTGGGTCTTATACACACATAAGTAAACGTACATTTAATACATGTCCTTCTTTTTCTTTTTGTGTAGTTAGTGGCCAACCTTATGTCAATGTTGGTCAAGCTGCCTAAAGGCCACCGACTTGGTTTAACGACTGCCGTCTAATGAAAACAACCGGGACCAAAATTTTTCATGCCCCGGAAGCACGAAGTCGCCCAGTTCAACTACTGTATGCGGTCGACCAACCATTGATTGCCGCACCAAGCATAGTGTTACCTCACCGATCGTTTACTCACTTATTGAATGCTTATTTATTTAATTTTGAGGTAAACATACAATTTTACGATATCAATTTGAAATACATACAATCAATACTTAAACCAAAAAAGTTTCCACATAATTACAATATTGTTTATGTCACCAATTGCAGACACTATAAAGGAAGCTATCATCACCCCAAAGTTTGAATTTACGGATAAAGAAACATTTAGCGTAAAGCATAAAACGATAATATGCTATAATCACCAAAATAAATTAGTTAAAACAGAAGGAAAACATGGGACATAAATAATTAAGAAAGACAGGAGATACATGTTGTAAACACTATCTATTTCGAAAGACTACTCCTAAACTTTGTTAAACTTTCCACCACCACCACGTGTTAGCTAGTAAATGTTACTAAAAAGAATCGTTTATTCGATTGAAATCGAAAAACAATCGATGTTATTCAACTATTGGTCGTTTGTAGTTTTTTCGAGCGGAGAGCGCTGCACGCGATTTACATTGGATGACTTAATATCGATTATGGAGCACGCTGGACGCAATTTATAATCGACGACGCAATGTCGATTGTGGAGTGCGCCGGGTGCAATTGTGTATGATTTTTTACTTTCATTTATTCGGGGACGACTAATAATTTAAAAATGGAATATGCGATTGCACATTTTTTTTTAAACGTAGCCCCATGCTAGGATTTCTCCTGTGTCGTGGGTACGTTTACAGACATGAATTCCACATACTATACACCCAGACCCGGAACAACTACCTGCAGATCATACAAATATTTGTTCCGTGCGGGAATCGAACCCACGACCCGGAGCGCACCAGCCGACTGTATCGGCCACTGCACCAACCATCTTTGTTCGCCAATAGGTCCTTCAGCGGCCATGATGATGATGATGAAGACATTGCGTTGGTACCCCACTGCACACCAACATTCAATATAACAAACTAGCAAATAATTTTAAGTATCGACAGAGAGGAAATGATACTACACTAAATATAATGAAACAGCCAAAACGCACGACATTACCCGATCCTAACACGAAGTTATAAACTTTAAAACTTCAGATCCTTGAGCCTTAATCACAAGTAGTTTGGGCAGTTAAAAGCTTCCTGACGTTGGAACTCTGCTCACCCTCTAGGGGGATATATTAATATATATATTAGTGTACCAACGCTGCCACCCGTACGCGAACCCAAAAATTTAATTAAGAGTGCGCCATATATGAGCAACATTTTTTAATTATCACGAAATTAATATATTATATCAGGAAAGTGTATGGCTCAAAATTGTTTTTTTATGTTGGTGAAACCCGAGCGTTTATTTTTGTGGATGTTATTTGTCTAATTAATGTTGACTACACACTGCCCGTTAATTTGCTTTAAGGTTTTTCTTTGTTCCTAACTAAGTAGCTGCCTGGGTTTTTTTTTAAAATTTTTGTTCATTCGATGGAATAACCCGCCCCAGGCGAAGGGTCATGCTAGACTCCTACTAGCTAAAGCCACCGGAGTGCTCATCTTCGGCACCGAAGGTCCAGGTTCCAGGTCCTCGTACGATCACAATCGAGCCACCCATTGGTGCCATGCCTATAGGCACATCTCGGAGCGGATGACTGTAAAGCGGTCACCCCCTCTAGTGAAGGGGAGGCGACTGTAAAGATCTCACATCTCGGGAGGATTGTAATGGATTCCCCGGAAGCCTCGCTGTGTGCTGTGCTGTGTACACGGTGGCAGATGACCACGTGAACACCACTCTGTTTTCGAGGTTCGTTTAGTATGAGCACGTAGATTCTCCAATCGGCGCGCTCGCGACCTCTAAAGCTGCCCAGGACCAACCTAGAACAGGCATAAAGCCGATTTGTAAAGTGTCATGATGAAATGAAATAGCGTTTATTCAAAATAGATTAATAATAGTTCTTTTGGAACCTCAACAAAATATAGAATCCAAATAAGCCCGTGTGGTGCCGGCTCAGTGGCCGTTTGGTGCCGGCTCAGAATACCACCACCCCATCTCCTCCCGTGGGTGTCGTAAAAATCGACTAAGGGATTAGCCGGAGGATGGGCAGCAGCGTCCTTCGAGTACATTAAAAACTCAACTGCGATCGCCAACCCGCCTGCCAAGCGTGGTGATTATGGCAAAACCCCCCAATACACCCATATCGGTCATTGTGGTAATCTTTGGGGGAGGCCTGTGTCTAGCAGTGGACTTCATTCAACCGAAATGATTGATTGATTGACAAACTAGCCCATTCTTCACCGCTTCCTAGTGTCTAAGCTGGCGAGGAAACCGGTTCAACAAACTCCCCAGCAACACGTTAGTCTACCATAATACAATATTTTTAATTACATATTAATCTTCATATTAATGTAGTAAATGATACTGGCCATTGCACATAGTAAGTCAGGCCCACTTCGACAGGTCGACTGACAAGAGCGATAATATAATCAAAATACGCAAACAACTGTAAACACTTTAAAATAAAATTTATTGTGGGAATTCAACAATATTTGAATGTAAAGATATGGATTGTGAGGTTATCTGGTACGATATTTTGCAATACAACGAGGGTGCTATGCGATATGATAATGCTAGCGATGCTAGTGAAAGCTGAGTTCGTATATAAAATAAATTACATACACATTTTAGAACTAAATCTGCTGTTTGAAAAGTTATATTTAATCATCTTCATATTCATAATAATAAACATTTTGACGTGACGTTGGATTTGATTTGGCATTTAGTCTTTTAGCCAAAGACAAAATATATCAATACTTCTGTTTGTCGTGTTTTATAAGCCGAGATAGATCCCAATGTTAATTTAAAGTCGTGAGTTATTTATTAGTAGAATATCATAATATTTTGCATATGGCAACCCACTTAAATGACAGTACAGTTTTAATTGATTTCCTTTCTCAAGTTTCTTTTATCTTGATCTCCATTATCCCACTTTTTTGAGCTAATAATATAGGCATTTTTTTCATATACATTTAATTTTTGTCCGTTGGTGGGCCTATTTTGGCCCACATCCTTTGTCATAGCTACGTGTTCGCTACCATTACACAACTGAACTGATCTATGAAATCATTTCTATAATATATTATATTAGAACACCGTCGAATTTACAGAAAGTCGGTACGCCTGCCCGCTTACATGTGAAATAACATATTACATTCTTGGCAAACAGATGTCATGCAACACGGACCCGGAGAAACGTGACGTTTTCCGTAGGTATAATATAGCCTTTTTTTTTATTGGTGCCCAGTGGAAGTTCTTCATGAACTTCCTTCGCCCCGGGGAAGGACGAAGGGGAATGCCGGACTCCTACCGGCTAAAATCACTGGAGCGGTCATCTTCGGCACGTAAGGGAGGCTCCAGGTCCTCGTATGATCACACTAGAGCAGGTATAATATATTATATATGCTCCCTTAGGCTATAGCCTAAGCCTTGCCGAACAACTATGCTATCCAATAATGAAAATGCCGTTCGAATCCACTCAGTTGTTTTGGAGAAAAGCACGGAAGAGTAACTCTACGTGAGAAGTAATTTTGTGAGTATTGGTGATTATACTCATACACATATATAGTTTACAGCAAAACAAATTAATTTGAACACTCAGTGTACAAACTCGATCATTATTGTCATTTCAGCTGAAAGACATCCACTCCTAGAGACAGGCCTCCTACAAAGATCGCCACAACGTACGCTCTGGGTTAGTGTCCTATGTCCTCCGGCTAATCATATAGTCTTTTAGTACACCCACGGTATGCGATGAGGTGGTGCTATTCTTAGCCAGCACCACACGAACTAATTCAGTATAATTTACATAATCAATTAGCTCCATCATTTTAAAAGTACAAACTTAAATCTTATTAAACCAAAATCCACTCACATTTCTACGGCATAACACTTCCAAAACCAGTAAAAAATTAAATTCCAATTTCAAATATACGGTATAAAATATTTGAAATGAAAATTTATATTTGGCACATCGAAACACACGTTATCAACTAAAAGGTTAATGCCGCACGGATATGAGGGTTGGCAAAAAAATCAATTACGATCATCCCCTGGGCCCACATTAATCTCCTGTCGATTTCTCTGCTGACGTTCCAAGGGAATCGGTAATGAGATATGGTTTAAAATATGTTATCTATCCCATGTTTTATGAAAAAGGACTGACTTGTGAAGGGTTACATTAAATTGTTATCTGTTTTCATGAAAATGTATTATATATTCTCTTTATATGTTGTTTATTTTTCAATTGCGCTATACACAAAAATTTATTTTGTTATTAACTACTCATACTATAGTAAATATTTCACTGTTCTAGTCGTAACTGTCCGTGGCTTCACTATAATCAGGTCCTATCAGTAAACCAGCGGTGCAGCATTTAGATGTTGCAGTACAATGCTGAGATAGGAGCCTATTCTGGCCTCGTATCGTATTTCTTTATTTATACTTTTTGTGCTGTTTTGTTTCTATTTTACTAATTTCATAATTCTGCGACACTGGACTAAATGTTTCTTTCTTTCCATCTTTCTGTATGTATGTATGTATCTCCTGAATCTCAATCCTTAGTTGCCTTTTACGTCACCTATCGATGGAGAGGGTTGGTTTATTATTCCAGGAACAGTATGTAACCGTACGTATCTATACTAACACAAGTATGTAACCGTACGTATCTATACTAACACAAGTATAATTAGTGAAGCTGAAGAGTTCGTTTGAGCGCGCTAATCTCTGGAAACACCAATCAGATTTGAAAAAAAAATTGCCTTTGATAGCTCAATCACACCACGAACCTTAGGTGCCACAGTGTGGTGCTGGCTTAGAATACCACCACCCCATTTCCTTCCGTGGGTGTCGTAAGAATTGACTAAGCGATTAGCCGGAGGATGGGCAGCAGCGTCCTTCGAGTACATTAACAACTCAACTACGATCGCCAACCCGTCTGTCAAGCGTGGCGATTATGGCAAAACCCCCCAATGAGCCCACAATACACCCATATTGATCGTGGAGGTGATTTTTGGGGTAGGCCTGTGTCCAGCAGTGGACTTTATTCGGCCGAAATGATGATAATGACGAACCTTAGGAGCTAAGCAAAAAGAAAAAAAGTCTGAAAGATCGCTAAGTGAAAACGATGTAATAGCGCGGGTGGAAGTAGGTCAAAGGCCGAGAGCGGCCGCCTGACCTAAATACTAATACTACACAAAAGTATTACTAAAAATATTGTCTATACCGAAGTACTCTAAATTATTTTAAATAATCCGATTTCCTTTAAATGAAACGGCGGGTGATACCGCGGGGCACATATAGAAAATTTTCCCTTATTTTCTTTTTGGTACCTATATGATGCCCCCATACTAGCATTTATCCTGTATTGTGGGTATAGTTTACAGACATAAATGCAAAAACAATCATACCCGGAATAACTTTCTAACGACCGGTGTTTGTGTTGGGAGGGTTTTGCCATAATAACGCTTGGCAGACGGGATGTCGATCGCAGTTGTGATATACATGTACTCGAAGGACGCTGCTGCCTATCCCCCAGCTAATCCCATAATCGCTTTTTACGGCACCCACGGGATGAGATAGAGTGGTGGTATTGTTAGCTGACACCACACGGAAAAAAAGAACTTCTGAATAAATACACAGTATTTTAATTGACTGCCACTCAGAGATGTCATCTGATGACATCTTTGAGTTGCTGGGTTATACCGATATCCTTAGGATAAACCGGTTTCCCGGGGATACTCTTCCAATCCACCTTCCCTCTTTGAAGTCGCCTCCATTCTACTAATAGGGAGACCTCCTATATTTGCCCATCCGGCGTGTGACCGCTTTACAGTCACCCTCTCTGAGATATGCCTATAGGCGTGGCAAAAGTAGTGTGATCATACTAGGACCTTAGGTACCGAGGATGACCTCCCCAGTGGTTTGAGCCGGTAGGAGTTTGGCATGCCCCTTCGTCCTTCCCCGGGGTGTAGGAAGAATTTCCACAGCGCCCAATAATTTTTTAAAGAAAAATCGTCTGACGAACGCTTGCACGGTTGGCGCAGTTGTTAAGAGACAAATATTTGTATGATCTACAGAGAGTTTTTTCAGGTCTCGGTGGTGTATGTGATTTAGATTATAGATGTAAAACCCACTACACAGGAGAAATACGAGTGTGCGCGGGTTTTTTTTAAAATAAATGAATAATCGGAGCACCTATGCTCCAAAGCATTCGTTCTCGAGGTCACGCAGAAACGAAGATGAGATGATGATAGAAAAATCACTCGCTAAAACACTCACAATAGCCTGTGTGGTACATGTTCGTTAGTTGCCTGCATAATTAAGGCTTGTTACGTATCTTATACATGTATATACAATCAGAAATCAGTTGCAGACTTGTTAGTTTCGTTTAGGAATCCTACAAACACCGCAAACATAATACAAACAAGTTAACAATCCTCAGAAACCTTTGTAAAGTCCCCAAAGAAATTCGACTTACACCAAACCATATTTTATTCAAACTCCAGTACTCAAATTGTACACACCATGAATACACATTAGCGTAAAGTGATTGAAATGAGGAAAAATAAAAAGCAGAGTGGTAAAAGGGAAACCTACTTACTTTCAAAGTCACGATCAGGCGGCCAAAACACATATTTCACCATGTATTTGAATAATACTTAATAATAACTTAAGCAACATGTATCAAGGCTGACGTGAAAAGAACGTTGCTATGAAGGTGGGGAAAAATACTTCTTCGTTGGAGTTAGTGATGTGCCTTTCTTTGGGAGTTGCGTATATTTTGAGTTCAAATTGCGTATAATTTGGAACTATGGATAGATACCGGAGTTAGTGGTGTGGCCTTCTTCGAGAATTGCGTATATATTGAGTTCGGATTGCGTGTAGGATTCCTATAATATAGAACTATGGATCGATTCCTTATGGGTCGAAACCTTTCTTAACATGAGAAAAGGCACGTGACCAGCAGTGGAACAGTAATTGGCTGATTATTTAAGGATCGATTCAAAATTCTGCTTCTATCTTCAAAACCCTTTATTTCTCACACCTTTATTTCTGCTATTAATTCTGCTTCTATCTTTAAAAGTATTTTGTTTTCAAATAGCTCGAGTATGATAAGAACAAGCATGTTGCTTATTCGTTTTCAGCCTGTAACCATCAACTGCTGAATGTAGGCGTTACTTTTTTTCGTATTTAATAAGCCTTTGACCACTAGCTCCCCTGATGTTACGGTAATTTGTCGACGATGGTGCACGTCTGCCTAGAAGACACCTTTTCCCGGGATGTAACAATTCGGACACACTCATATGTCTAGCTGTATTCTCCATCTTTTTCTGGCTGCTTTAATATTATTGAAACATCAACGAAAAATGAGATTATCGCAAGACAGAACCGTAACGCAAGCTGGCAACCGACGACTATCTAGTGGCTGGCATATCACTATGAGTTACCGAAATACAATTACAGGCTTTTTTAAGGTTCCGAACGTTCAAAGGTAAAACAGCGGAACCTTTATAGGATGACTCGTGTGTCTGTATGTCTGTCCGTCTGTCACAGTCAATCTGCTCCGATTCTACTGGACCGATTAAATTGAAATATGGTACACATATGGATTTCTGCGACGCAAGCACGTACGTGTAACGTAAATAAATTAATATTGAATGTGGGGGTCCTTTTTGAGGGGCAGTATAGAAAATTAAAGAATAAAGTTTTGCAAAGTGTACCGTGTAATATATGAAATGGAAGGTCTCATTGTGAGGGTCTCAAATATATTTATGTTATCATTTTAAAATATAGTTTTAAAGTCATTTAAGAAACTAGACTAAAATTGACCGTTTCCCCCCGTTATCTTCGAAACTACAGAGACTAAAATTCGGAAAAAAATGTAAGTAATAGCTCTTTACCTATAGATTACAGAAATACGTATAAGAAGTTTATGGTCTTAAAATAACATGGTAAATCTTTCAATATTGTGCGTACAAACTTACGTTTGCGGTTGGAATGTATGGGAATACATGTTTTTCAACTACGATGTTACTACGAGACTAGCAAGTCATTTGCTTGATGGTAAGCATGCCTGCCCATAACAATTGTAATGCTACCTAGGATTTGTCCTTGACACGTGAAGTCTCTTATGCCCAGTAATTTCACTAGCTACAGCACCATTATAACCGGAGCACAGTAATGTCTAAAGTATAAACACTAGCGGTGAATATCTGGCACTGGGGTGGTACTTTCCTAGCCAGCCTCTTGCAATAAGAGACCTACCGCCAGATAAGGTTGGTTTTACATCACGTTGCTGTGCTCTTTGAGCATTATCGCACTCCGGGAAAGGGCGGAGGAAGAAGGAAGGGGACTCCTACCAGCTAAGACCACCAGAGTGCTCATCTTCGGCACTATAGAAAGGCTTCAGGAATTCGAATAATATCCATCTAGAGCCATCCATTGGTGCCACGTCTTTAGACACATCTTGGAGGCGATGACTGTAAAGCGGTCACCCGCTCCAGCGGAGGGAAGGCGACTGTAAAGAGGCAATCCCCCAGACACTTCCCGGGGGGGTCGTAAAGGATTCCCCCGAAACCTCTCTATGTGCTGTGCTGCGCACATGGTGGCATGAGACCACACACCGCCGTCATCCCAGGGGTCACTCGGTATGAGCACGCAGGTTTTCCAACAGGCGCTCTCGCGACCCCCCGGGCCCCTCGCCATATAAAGACGACAGGGGGCTCAAGCTTTGCAAGCAAGCAAGGGGGTTGTTACTCCGCTCCGTGTCCTTCTCCGTCAACAAGTTAAACAGGGATGAAATGCGGAATAACAAGATATTATTTTTATTTTATCCTTTGATTCCAAAATACTCTATTTCAATTTCACCGATACATATCATCATTTCGGCCGAATAAAGTCCACTGCTGGACAGGCCTCTCCCAAAGATCACCACGACAACCGATATGGGTGTGTAGTGTGCTCAGCGGGGTCTTGCCATAATCGCCACGCTTGGCAGACGGGTTGGCGATCGCAGTTGAGTTGTTGTGTGCTCGAAGGACGCTGCTGCCCATCCTCCGGTTAATCCCTTAGTCGACTTTATGACACCCACAGGATGAAATGGGGTGGTGGCATTCTGAGCCGGCACCACACACCGATACATAATGAAATAAAAAATATTGATGGCACTGCCCACATTCCCAAATGTGATGCTTAAAGAAACATCCGCTTAATATGCAAATGAAATCGTTAATCAAACCCAGTTTCGTGCGGATTATATTTGTATTTGGTTTTTTTTTTCGCGGATATGAGAATCGGACGTCACTAGACCGTATACCTTTTACCTTTTATTAACACAACTCGCGTAAAATCAAACTGGAGGGTGATTTGCTCGAGCAAAATTATTAATGTAAGGGGTGTAAATTTCTCTCCCCCCCCCCCGTATGAAAATATATGGTTTGATTTGGATACAACATCCGTTATTTCGGTGCCTGTATTCGTCGTGACCTAACTTCCTCATTGTTGAGCCACAGAACAGAGGTATACGAAGAAGCTCTACTCCATTATAATAAAACACGTTTAAATGGATTCTATCGCGTATATTTTTCCTGACGTGTCGAACACTTTGCATGGTTCGTGGTCGCAGGATGACTAAGGTGCCAGATGGTCGGGGTCACAGATGCCGTGTAGTCTCTGTAACAAAGATTTAGCAACGGTAGCTAACTGACAAGGATGGTGATAAAACGTTTCTTAACGGATTACATCGCGTATACTATAGATTTTTGTTTTTCCTAACGTTTCGAACACTTTGCAGGAGTGGTCGTTCTAGCGATCTTTGAGGGTGATGGAGGGCTTTATCCAATAGTAGACGTCGTTTAGCTGAAATGATGATGAAGACGATAAAACATAAGAACTGGATCTCTGAATTAGCCATGTTATATACGGCTCAGTTGGTGCAGTGGTCGATCCAGTCGACTGCTGCGCTCCGGGGCGCGGGTTCAATTCTCACACGGAACAAATATTTGTATGATTTTCAGTTGTGCAGTTGTGGCTGTTCAGTTGTCTGGGTGTACATATACTGTGTGTGGAATATATGTCTGTGAATGCAACCACGAAACAAGAGAAATCTTAGCGTGTGGCAAGGTGCTTAAAAATCAAAAAAACTATTGCGATCCGTCTCTGGTATAGTTATTGTTCGGGACTGTTCCATATTACGTGGTAAGAGTGGTTCTTCGGTACTTTGTTTTGATGTCACCCTGTACGATAATACTCCCAGTATTATCGTGACGTTCACGATAAAGGGAATTCCGAATGAAAGTCGTATGTATTCTTTTGAGGGGTTAAGTCAAGTTGTCATGAAAGAAAAGCGTTTCGGTTACTTATACTCAAGTGAAATAGTAACTTCCTTATTCATAAAAACTTGACAGGTATAACATTACGGTCTTCTTCTTTATTTTCATATGGTTAGTGCCCAAATTTGTGTCAGACTTGTTCAAGCCGCCCTAAGGCCTTCAACTTAGCTTAATAACTACAACTGGACTGAAGATAGAATATGCCCTCGGAAGCACGGAGGCGCTTAGCTCAAATACTACCATGTGGTCCCCAAACCCAAACTCAAAATCTTTGTTACATTCTTAAGTTCATAAGTTGACAGAAAATTGGATGCGATATGAAACTCTGTTAGGGCGCAGCAATTTTACTAAACAGTAACAATATTATTTTTGTTTCCTTAAAATGTTAAAAGGAAGAGATTAATACATACTTATTAAAGGTAACGGCGATTATTAAGCGGTTATTTATATTAATTATTAATTTTTGATACATCTTGTAGATTTCAATGTTATACTATTATTAAAAAATCGAAAATAGTTGGTATAGAATTTGTTTAACACATTATGTACATTTTGTCTTGTCTTCAAAAACCTCCCATCCATAGACCACCTAGTAGATAGATAGTTATTGTTTTTTTTTGCTGTTGCAAGTAGCACAAGACGACTCACTTCTTACTTTTCATATTTGTGTTTTGTTATGCTTTATAAAGTTGTGTATAAGTGCTAAATGATTACCATTATTTTGTTTTGAATTTTACTATTAAATCTTGTTTTGTTTAGCATGTCGTGTTTACTTGTAATTGATAATGCAATTAGTTGTAAGAACTTTAATGTATGGTATATTTAAGTATGTATTATTGTAATTATTGTTGGTGAAACTAATAAAGAAAAAACATGGGCGCCGGTGATGGATTAAGCGACATGTGTGTCATGTCATATCAAAAGACGTCCACTGCTGAATAAAGGCCTCACTCGTAACCGACCAGGTTTATGCTAGTGTCGTAATTTTGGGGGGACGCTACTGCCCATGCCTCTAGTTTCACATTTTACGACATCCACGGCAGAAGATAGAGTGGTGCTGAATTCTTAATATGAACAGCATATGGCGTACGAAAGGCCAACCAAAAGATAGAAGAACCTTAAAATCTCGGAGAATACTAACCGAGGCTGGTTTAAGACTATCAGCGTTCCGAATGTCCTGTCTAGTTTGCAGTGAATCTTGCATCTGGGCAAATGCCGGGCTAATACCTACCGAGGCTCAATGCCTGGCGCATACTTCACCCCCAGCCATAGTATATATACTCTACGGTAGTCCTTCTACTTAGTAGAGTAGAAGGACTACCGTAGAGTTTTAGCTGGTAAGAGCCTCTGCCTCTCCGCTTTTCCCAGAGTTGAGGAAGTCACTGAGGATTCATCATTTGAACCTAAAAAATCCCACTGCTGGGCATATGCCTCCTCTAAAGATCGCCACAATGACCTGTAAGGGTGTTTTGTGGTCATTGGGGAGCATTATTGCCACGCTTGGCAGGCGTATGACGATCGCAATTCAGTGTCAAAGTACTCCAAGGACGCTGTTGCCCATCCTCCGGCTAATCTCATAGTCGCCGTTTAAGACGACGGCACCACACGGAGGAGGATCACATCTCGACAAAAAAAGTTCTCAATGTTCGTAACGACTATTTTGCGAGTCGATTCGAAGAATGGTCACCCATCCAATGTATGGCCGCGACAAGTACACTGCCTGTAATCTATACCATTCGATCTACGTCATAAATAACTAGATACAACCCCTTCATGTAAACAATGCTATTATGTTTCAGTATACAAAAAATATATAAATATGCCGTGTGGTGCCGGATCAGAATACCACCACCCCATCTCCTCCCGTGGGTGTCGTAAAAGTCGACTAAGGGATTAGCTGGAGGATGGGCAGCAGCGTCCTTCGAGTATTAACAACTCAACTGCGATCGCCAACCCATCTGCATGCAGCATGCTTGCATGGCGATTATGGCAAAACCCCGCAATGAGCCCACAGCACACCCATATCGGTCATTGTGGTGATCTTTGGGGGAGGCCTGTGTGCCAAAATGATTGATACAAAAAATACACAGCTGCTGGCAAAGTTTCTTACTAAAGGCAAAACTAATACTTTCCAGCAAAGTGCACCTTGAAAATGGTTTGAAGACGAGACGAATACTATGTATTCTAGAAATTTAACTTTATTTCAACTATAAACAGGTGCCTACCACCACTTTACATGCGCAACCCATTTTAACATCATGTTTATACTTTACTCTAAGCGTGTACGTAGGTATGTATATATTATAATTATCAAGACGTACCATCAGGCGGCACTCTCAACAAGGCTATTAATTAGTGCCACCTATGCTTCTAAAGCTGTGCCCACACGAGCGGACACAAACTAAGGATTTCAATCAATTTAATAAGCCTACAAAAACCGGCCCTTTGTCAGGCAGCATCTAGTTTCAAATTATGCTACCAGTATATTTAATTTATTTAGTGAATTGATTCTTGAGAAGGCAGCTTGAGTTGACTCCGGCTGTTGGGATTTGGTGGTGAGTCCCCTTTATTTGGAAAAAAAGGATTTCCTACTGGACTTTCTCCATTCTGGTCATGCCGGATTCATCATCATTTTGGCCGAATGAAGTCCACTGCTGGACACAGGCCTCCCGCAAAGATCACCACAACGACCGATATGGGTGTGTTGTGGGGTCATTGGGGGGTATTGCCATAATCGCCACGCTTGGCAGACGGGTTGGCGATCGCAGTTGAGTTGTTAATGTACTCGAAGGACGCTGCTGCCCATCCTTTAATCTAATCTAATCCCTTAGTCGACTTTTACGACACCCACGGGAGGAGATGGAGTGGTTCTGAGCCGGCACTACATGGCAAATTGTTACCGGGTAAAACTGTAAAACCACAGGTGTGGTAAACTTCGTCATTGAAGGGAATTCCAGGATCATGATAGTGAAATCTATCAAGCCATCCCTTAGTTCCACACCTATTGCCACATCTCAAAGGATTAACTGTAAATCCGAAGCAATCCATCTAATGCCATAGATTTTAAGACGAAGATGGTCAATCTAATATTGTACTCAGGAGAACCAGCTCGAAGAAGCAAGAGTACATTGATCTCGAAGTTATAAAACATAAACATGACCACTTTGCCTTGCACTAGGATTTCTTCTGTGTCGTAGGTGCATTTACAGACACAAATTCAACACACAATACACCCAGCCTCAACAACTACCTGCAGATCATACAAATGTTTGTTCCGTGTGGGAATCGAACCCGCGACCCGGAGTGCACCAGCCGACTGTATCAGCACCTGCACCAACCGAGCCGTCAAATATTCGTATGATCGTCGATTTGTATTACAAATATACGTCTGTAGATAGTTGTTTGTTGTATTGGTGTTGGTGACTGTGAGATTTACGTCTAAAAAGAAGAGAGTTAAAAAAAAACATGTATCGAGTTTTTTTACCTAACGTACGTTCGTTCGTGTGGATCCGACTTTACCATAGAAGTAGGAAAAGGTACACACATGTGTATGTATGTACATACGTACTGTGTACTTATCAAGTAATAAATCTTCATGTTACATAGTATAGTAATGAGGGAACTTCATCAGTTGCAATTGAAGCTTTGTCAGGCGTAATTACTATTATTGGGTTTGCAAGTGGGGTGGAGTTTCGTACATAGTACTTACAACAATATATAGATGTAGTTTAGTCTTAAGTAAAATACAATCTCGTGAATGTAGTTATTTTGAACTTGCGTAAAGTAGTAGTTGCATAAAATTACTTTATTTTAAACGTTGCCCCACACTAATATTTCTCCTGTGTCGTGGGTGCGTTTACATTCATAAATTCCACACACAATACACCCAGACCCGGAAAAACTACCTGCAGATCATACAAATATTTGTTCCGTGCGGGAATCGAACCCGCGACCCGGAGCGCAGCAGCCGAAGTCTCAGCCACTACACCAACCGTACTGTCAACTAGAATGTTTGAACATCTCGGCTTGTTTTAGATTAGTGGTGGTAGAGGTCTTGCATTAGTTCGGCTTGGTAGGTACGGTTATGGATATGGGACATATTTCCTAGATTGATTCTAAGAACACTCATATGCAATAAGGAAAGCTCCAAATCGAGCGTATGATGTATCAAAGACGTTCAAATGTCTTATCGAATGAAATATTGCCTTTTTGTGTAAGGAAGGTGTATGAATCAATGGATTTGTATGGAAATGTCACGTCACATCACGTCGTAACGCGCGCGCCCCCATATCAACCCACGGACTTCATAAGGGTGACGAAATTGTCACGGTGACTAAAGTCATCCGTGCGTACTAAGCCTTATACGTTTGCTATATGATATTCAATCTTAAATGGGGTTCGAATTAAAGTTCGGGACTGTGCTATTCTAGATATTCTGATGGCAAGTGTCAAGGTGGCAATGTTTAAATATTACTATATTTTGGTTTAAAGGGCGCATAATGACTGGGCTTAAATTACAAATTAATTACTTATATATTCAGGTACTCCCATCTCCATAGTGTGGTGCCGGCTAAGAATACCACCACCCCATCTCATCCCGTGCCGAAAGGTGACTACGGGATTAGCCGGAGGATGGGCAGCAGCGTCCTTTGAGCATATTAACTACTCAACTGCGATCGGCGACCCGCCTGCCAAGTGTGACGATTACGGAAAAATCCCCTAATGAGCACACAACACAAGCTCATACTGGTCATTGTGGCAATTTTTGGGAGAGACTACTGTCCAGCAGTGGGCGTTTTTCGGCTGAAATTATTACAAATCCAAATTACTTTAATCGAAAACAGAATACGGTATATATCAATTTTGTTGAACATTCCAAATCCCTTACACACAATATTCTACCATGACACAAATACTTTAAGTCCCTTCAATTCTTCTTCCTTGTAATTATGATCTTGAGGTGACGAGCGTAGTGTGGTGCCACGCAGAAATAGTCCTGGGTCGCATTGTTATGGGCAGGCCTCACACATACCACCAGGCTAATGAATTGCTCATTTTGTCACTAAACAGTCTAAAGGGTGCAAGAGACGTTCTAACCAGAACTGATGCTATGGACGCAGTACATGATTCCGGAACCCTCAGCGTTGGAATTTAGCGTCAGTATTTTTACAATTTTGTTTTTCTTACAATAAATTTAACTGATTTAATATCGCTATTTTCGTCATCTGCCAAGCGTGGCGATTATGGCAAAACCCCCCAAAGTGCCCACAACACACCCATATCGGTCGTTGTGGTGATCTTTGCGGGAGGCCTGTGTCCAGCAGTAGACTTCATTCGGCCGAAATGATGATCGCTATTTTGAATAAAAATACCATAAACTTCATATTTTTACACAAATCTACAGTGTAAATATTAACTAAACGGCTGTTGCTTCACTACAGTTCACGGATGAGGCCATCGCTCGCAGTATCATATATCATGGTACAATAATCGGGTAGCGTTTTGATCGCGGTGTTGACGTTACATTACGTACTCAAAAGTGACAGAAACTGTAACCTATTATTCCCGAGATACATTGCTTTCGCATGTTTTTTAAAGCCAAGCGTACACTTTTCAAATAAAATCGATACCTTGTCATGTGTAGGGTATCTATGAATATAAACAAAAACATTATTGCTAATTTATATAATTATAAGCAACACCGCAAGATGGCACCTGTGCGTTTGTATTTATCAGAAAACATCCGTAAACATCGACAGCTAAGTGTAGGGAACAAATGCCGTATTTCATTGTTGTATGTAGGTCCAGCAATAGTGACTTCTCATCGTATCAGCCACAGGACGTCCACTGCTGAACAAAGGCCTCCCCCTTAGATTTCCACAACGAGCGGTTACATGCCGCCCTCATCCAACGACTCCCAGCGACCCTCACCAGGTCATCTTTCCACCTCGTTGGAGGTCGTCCCACGCTGCGTTTTCCGGTGCGTGGTCTCCATTCGAGAACTTTTTGCCCCAACTGCCATCAGTTCTACGAGCAATGTGCCCCACCCATTGCCACTCCAGTTTACTAATCCTTTCAGCTATGTCGACAACTTTAGTTCTTCTTCGGACCTCCTCATTTCTGATTCAATCTCGTAAAGAAATACCAAGCATAGCTCTCTCCATAGCTTGACTTCTCACTGTAGCTATATTAATAATCATTTCAAATGTTTTTACTTACAGTGCCGCTAGTATACTAATTACGCTTTTGCAAAAGCAAATTAAAATGCCAAAATTACATATTTTAAACCAATCCAAATTACTTTAATCGAAAACAGAACACGGTATATATCAATTTTGTTGAACATTCCAAATCCCTTACACACAATATTCTACCATGACACAAATACTTTAAGTCCCTTCAATTCTTCCACGCCTTACTTTAACCCCCAGATTAAAATATAAAGTAGAGAATCGTTCACACGTCACATTACTTACGCAGTAGCTAAACGTAAAGCACCGTTCACACCTGCGAAAGGAATTATTTAATAACTCGCGACGATTCGTACATGACACACGCGGAATTAGGAGCACGCGAAGCGACAGGAATTTGATTAATGTGTATTCTAGTAGATAAATTGTATAAGGATCAGTTGATTGTTGTGTGGTTTGAGTTTGCGTGAGTTGTGTAACCAATGTAATACTGTGAGGTGTTCATAGCAGCTATAATCACTGATCAGTCATCATCAGCATATACTGGCCCACTGCTGGACGTAGGCCTCTCCCAGCGTGCGCCACAACACCCGGTCATCAGCTTTCCGCATCCAGCTGGACCCAGCAACCTATTTCAGGTTGTCAGTCCATCTGGCTGGTGGGCGTCCCACACTACGTTTTCCTATACGTGGTCTCCACTTTAGGACTTGTCTGCTCCATCGGCCATCTGTCCTTCGACAAACGTGACCAGCTCACTGCCACTTCAGCTTCCTGATTCGGCTATGACGACCACTTTGGTTCTCTTCCGGATATCCTCGTTTCAGATTCTATCCACTAGAGAGACTCCGAGCATAGCACGTTCCATAGCCCCCTGAGTGACTGAACTTGTGGACTAGTCCGGCTGTTAGAGTACACGTTTCGGCTCCGTAGGTCATAACACGTAGGACGCGCTGGCTGAAAACTTTCGTTTTCAGACATCACTGATAAGTGAAGTTAAGCAATGCATGGTGCAACCAGTATATATATGGTTGACGGTATATGTGTATTTTGAACTGAGCGTCTCCGTGTTTCGGAGGGAACGTAAATTCATCGGTCCAGGATGTTGTCATCAGACGGCAATCGTTAAGCCAAGTCGGAGGCTTTTAGACGGCTTGCACAACTCTGACACAAGGTTGGCCAGTAAGCCCGCGAAAAGAAAAATATTGTGATCATCATCATTATAATCATCATCATTTCAGCCAATTATACATCCACTGCTGAACAAAGCCTTAGCGTCGATTTTCAAACACAATTGTTTCATTATTTTGAGGGGTATTTGCCTCTTTGAGGGATACTCACCACGCTTGGCAGGCAGGTTGGTGAGCGCAGTAACGCTACTGTTCCACAGAAGGGACGCTGCTGCCCATTCCTCTGGTATATAGAGTTCCTTAGTCGCCTTTTACGACATCAAACGGGAGGAGATGGAGTGGTGCTATATTCTTAATTCGGACACCACACGGAAATTATCATCACCATATCTGCCAAAAGACGTCCACTGCTGAACAAAATCCTCCCCACAGTTAAACCGATTTTTAGTTGTGACTTCATTTGGGAAGAATTTCCCTACTGTCCCACAAAAAGGGCGTTGATGCTTATTCCTCTGATTTAAAATACCTTTTACGACATCCAACTGAGCTTAACAAGTTCTTTGTTCATAGATTTTACATGCTGTCCGCATACAACTAATTTAAGCAACCTTCACCAGGTCGTCTATTTATCTGGTTGAAAGCTGTCCGTTTTTTTTTATTGGTGTCCAGTGGAAATTCTACATGGAACTTTCTTCGCCCCGGGGAAGGGCGAAGGGGTATGCCGGATTCCTACCGGCTAAAACCACTAGAGCGGTCATCTTCGACACTGAAGGGAGGGCTCCAGGTCCTGGTAAGATCACACTAGAGCCACCCATTGGTGCCACGCCTTTAGGCACATCACGGAGGGGATGACTGTAAAGCGGTCAACCCCTTTATCGGAGGGAAGGCGACTGTAAAAAATTCGCCCCCCCCAGGCACTTCTCGGGGAGGATTATAAAGGATCCCCCCAAACCAGACTTTGCACTGTGCTACGCACACGGCGGCGCGTGACCACGTGCGCACCGCCGTCTTCCCGGGGGTAACTGTCCTACGCTGCGTTTCCGGCGATTAATTTGATTAATATTAAATAATCTTGTACATTTTTCAACTAATTAAGTAGAAGAAGAAAGAAAGAAAGAAACTTTTCTTACTTGACAGCGTGGTAACAGTTCATATTAAAGACATAGTAAAGATGATTGAAGACATATCCAGAAAGTATTTATGTCTGTTTGATGAATAATGCGGTGAAGACACTCGCAGCTATTTTATGTGAATAATTCCAACGATTTACAATCGCTAAGAGGAGAAAAATGCCACCCAAAATGTGTTAGCTACCTTTATCTCACATTGTGACAAGACACGTTGTGAAACGTAAAAGAAAATTTATAGCAGATTGAATCATATCAGTAATCGTTATTTAAGATGGAGGACGTACCGCTGCAGAACCAAATATCCCACCGCCAACTTTAAAAATTACTGTGTATCGCTTTGAAGGGAAATGTAGCTAGGGTTTTTTTATAAACAACTCGGTGACGAAACAAGTAATTAAATCCCCTGGTGGTAAGCAACTTGCCTGCCCATAACAACTAGAATACTACCAGGGACTGGTCCTGCGATAGCAGTTGAGTTGTTAATGTCCTCGAAGGACGCTGACGCCCATCCTTTGTCTAAGCCCATAGTCGCCTTTTACACCCACGCGATGAGAAGGGTTGGTACTATTCGTAGTCGGCACCACACAGCAGTTGCACTCACGGACTCGTAAATTTTCGAAGAGGTTAAGCAACGCTTGCCGCGGTCAGCCTATAGATGGGTAACCGGACAGTTATATTTTAACTGAGCGTCTCCAGGATTTGGCACATGAAATCTACAGTCCCGGTTGTAGTCAATAGACGTCAGACGTTAAGCCAATTTGGAGGCTTGTGTGGCTTGAACAACTCTGACACAAGCTTGGCTACCAAGCTAATTAAAAACAAAACAATTCTCCCAATACCACTAAACACCACCCATAAAACCAAACAACAACAACATGCAAAACTCCAACCATAAGTCTTAAAAATTCAACACCATGTACCCTTGAAGTTTCTTCGTAAATTACGTTCCGGAACAGGGTAGAAACAGGCCGGGAAGAAACGGCTGAAGTTCTGAACTCTTTCGAAGGAATTTATTGGACACAACGTTAGATTTAGGACTGATTTGGGACATATTTAACGGGCGATGGAACAGATAACTGTTTAGTTGAGTGAGTTAGTTGGCAATGTCGTAGAGAGAGGAGGTTGTAATGATCAAATTGTAAAAGATGTTTTAATAGTTCTTGATTTATGTTAAGTGGCATGCCATTGTCCTAATCGTATTAGTCAATGAACTTTCAATGCTGAAATTTGTCTACCCGATGACCGCTATAGTGATTAGATACAGTAAAGATAGCTCTAATATACATTGCAAAGTTTTGTAAAGCAGTGTGGCTTGGCTTGGGACGGTAGAATACTACGGACTCTGACCGAAATGAATACGTCAAGACTTCTACTTTAAACACTTTTAATTAATTGTTACAAACAGTGACTTATTAACTAGACGGCGAGACTAGGAATGATTTTACGGGAAAATGTGTGGGTTTTTACATGATGAAAAATTTAGTAGGGGCAAATCTGTTATCTTCAACTGTTTCGCAATTCTCATAAAATATATAATTTATTCGGCACGGTTGGTGCAGTGGCTGATGCAGTCGGCTGCTGCGCTTCGGGTCGTGGGTTCGATTCCCGCACGGAACAAATATTTGTATGATCTGCAGGTAGTTGTTCCGGGTCTGGGTGTATTGTATGTGGAATTTTATGTCTGTAAACGCACCCACAACACAGGAGAAATCCTAGTGTGGGGCAACGTTAAAAAAAAAAACGCAATATAATAATATAATATATATATCCGTAGACCGTGAAGGAGTCGTAAAATATATTAATAAATTTTAATGATTGGTGGCTAAGCTGTAACTTATCTGATATATTTACGAGCGAAACTGTATATGAACTATTCATGAGTTTAAGGCGTAACTAAAGACCACATCTTGTTAACACGAATATATAACTAGCTGCACATGTCCTGTGTGGTGCCGGCTCAGAATGCCACCACCCCATCTCCTCCCATGGGTGTCGTAAAAGTCGACTAAGGGATTAGCCGGAGGATGGGCAGCAGCGTCCTTCGAGTATATAAACAACTCAACTGCGATCGCCAACCCGTCTGCCAAGCGTGGCGATTATGGCAAAACCCCCCAATGAGCCCACAACACATCCATATCGGTCGTTGTGGACATCTTTGGGGGAGGCCTGTGTCCAGCAGTGGACTTCATTCGGCCGTAATGATAATGATGACATGTCCTTCACTAAACCCTTAGTTCATCTTTTTCGATACCTGTGTGTGGAGGCGTGGCCTAGTCTTAGGAAGCACCATACCACCGAGGTTTTCAAGGTTTATCATATTTTCTGTCTGTCTTATTGACGTTTATTGTGGACACAAAGGATTTGTCAGTACTCACCACGCTTGGCAGGTGGGTTGGTGAGCGCAGAATGTTGTTGCTTCACAGAAGGGAAACTGCTGCCCATTCCTTTGGTTTAGTTCTTTAGTCACGACTTCCACGGGAGGAGTTAAACCACCCGGACAATAGCTATAGAGACCTTCTAATCGGAACACAGTAATGTCTAAAGTTCAATCACTTAGAGTAAGGCATAATTCCTCATTCTTAAGTTCTAGTAACTTTTTACGCCGGCCTCGTAGTATCAAGATGTCAGAAAATGTATTTAAAACAAATGAAATTAATTACAACTTATTACGAGATCTTTCTTCGTTGAGTTGGACAATATGTGTTACAAAGCGCGCACGCTGAAACGCTTCCACCTAACTTATTTATATTTGCTGGCGCCCTCTACTTCACCATATCATTCACGGAAGTCCACTGCTGAACAATGGCCTCTCATACATATTTCCACAATTGTGTCGTCATTTTGTCGTCACTAGGCTTGACAGGTGAGTTGGTGAGCGCAGTATGGCTACTGCCCCACAGAAGGACTACTGTCCTTTTCCCTCTGGGTTAGAGTTCCGATTTACCTTCATGACATCTCCGAGAACAAATAGAGCGGTGCTATTTTCTTAATCCGGATTCCACATGAAATTATTACTGCCTCAAAAATCTTAACGTTTTTATCGTGCAGAAATCGAACCTGTGACAGTTTAGCATAGAAAGTAAAGTGCTAAGCTATTCCCTCAATCGTATTCATACGTGTCGTTAAAAACATTGGAGCTTCGTTCGCGCTCAAAATAGCCTGTAGCAATTTGTCGGTAGATAAGTACTATGTCACCTAAGTCTCGTCTAAGTGCTAAGTTGTTTAGACGGGCGGCAACTTATCTATTAGATGAGCCAGAAAATTGTGTTACTCTACTGCTTAACTTATCTAATGTTGTTGTTAACTTAATTAAAATAAACGTATGTGAGTACATATGTGTATGAATGTGTGAGTGAGTTACACTCGTAACTCTTTCGTGAAATTTGTCTGTAATTTGCTTAGAATGGTTAAATACTTGGCTTCTGTGCTAGACGGACACTGGTTTAAATTGTCTAAATGGCCTTTGCATGTGGGATCCATAAGACTCTGAACACAGACTTTAATAAATCGGGTTCAAAAGATTTTACGCCGTGAAGAGTAACAAATACAGTGAATACAATAAAGCTTTGACCAAACCTGCGCGACCAAAGTGACTGCAAAACTGAAAGTGAGCGTCAGCCGCATGATATCTTATGCCGACACGACCACAAAGCGAGACGACCGCGTTAGCAGAGCGGGACGCACGCGTCAAGTAGCAGATGATTCCACGATTATATTGAAATACACGATTTGCATCGTAGTTGCGCAAGTGTGGGTCTATTGAAACTAGTGTAGACGCTCCCGCGTCCGCGTCAACGAATGACGCATCTTGCGTCTTTGACGCTCAGGTTTGCCCAAAGCTTTAGACTAGCCGTTACTGGCTCGCTTTGCAGGGCTTAAGTTTCATTTTTTATTAAGTAATTCATTTTTAGATTTTAATCTAAAATATATGTTGTGTGTGTATGTGTTTTATTATATTTAAATTGTATTGTATCCTTTTTCTTATTGGTGATCAGTGGAAATTCTTCATGATTTTCCTTCGCCCCGGGGAAGGGCGAAGGGGTATGCTGGACTCCTACCGGCTAAAACCACTAGGGCGGTCATCTTCGGCACCTAAGTGAGGCTCCAGGTCCTCGTATGATCACAGTAGAGCCGCCCACTGGTGCCTCGCCTATAGGCATATCTCGGAGCAGATGACTGTAAAGTGCTCACCCCCCGGGGAGATTGTAAAAGATCCCCCAAAGCGTCCCATGGCAACGCGTGACCACATGCGTGCTACCGTCTTCTCTGGGGTCGCTTGGTGAGCACGCAGATTCCCCAATCTACGCACTCAGGAACCCTGAATGTATTGTATCCTATATCATATCAGCTGAAGGACGTCCACTTTTGAACAAAGGCTGCCTCAATATATTTCCACAACAAATGGTTACATGCCGTTTATCTTTGATATAGGGCATTTGCCGATACTCACAACGCTTGGCAGGCGATTGGTAAGCGCAGAATGGCTGCTATTTCACAAAAGCGACTGCCAAATGCCCATTTTTCTTATTTAAAGTCCTCTAGTCGCCTTTTAAATCCAAGGGAGGAGATGGATTGGTGCTATATTCATCATCATCATCCAGACACCATAAAGACAAAATAATAAAATAGTACCTTAATCACTTGACTTGATGACTAACGCTCATTTGAGCGTTACATAAAATTGTGCACATTTTTGCACAAAGTTGCGCACTACATACACATATTTAACACCAGTATTACATACGAACTCGCTTCATGTTTTGAGTGAGCAGGTGTCAGGCAAGGCTTTAATTAGTATCATCCTCTAATCGATGTGAGATTGTCGCGACACGAACACGTCGCCCGTGATAAATAACGGTAGAGGCACATGTGTAAACACGGTATGCGTGTTTAACGTTGAAAGGTATTGTTGTAATTTATAATTATGGGTAAAGATGAAAGGCATCACGCCATTTTATATGGTGTATACCATATGTATACCATACACGTTCTCCATAATTATTCTTCGCATCCGTGAGTCACTAGTCTAGTGTCTAGTCTAGTCTAGTCTAGGGGGTCTAGTTGAAAACCAGCGCTAGACACCTGTCTGGTACATACTGAACTGAGATAGATGGCACGGTTGGTGCAGTGGCTGATACAGTCGGCTGCTGCGCACCGAGTCGTGGGTTCGTTTCCCGCATGGAACAAATATTTGTACGATCTGCAGGTAGTTGATTCGGGTCTGGGTGTATTGTGTGTGGAATTTGTGTCTGTAAACGCACCCACGACACAGGAGAAATCAAAGAGTGGGGCAATGTTTAAAAAAAAAAAAACTTCGAGTCACTAGTCTAGGGGGTCTAGTTGAAAACCAGCGCTAGGCACCTGTCTGGTACATACTGAACTAGTACCAGATATTAACCAGAGGGATGGGCAGCAGCGTCCCTTTTGCTGAACAGTAGCAATTCTGCGCTCACCAACCCGCTTGCCAAGCGTTGTGAGTATCGGCAAATTCCCCCCAAAATTACAACACTATGTAAGCACTAGCCCCCAGTTTCCGGCAGCCCCGCTATTCTTGGTTATGGTAGTGGCCATGGTAACGGCGGGGCAGGGGGTGCTAAGAATCTCCGGATGGGATCCATGGGGCAAAAAGGTTCTTGAGTGGAGACCGCGCACCGGAAAACGCAGTGTGAGACGACCTCTAACGAGGAGACAGACGACCTGGTGAGGGTCGCTGGGAGCCATTTGATGAGGGCGGCATATAACCGCTCCTTGTGGAAATCTAAAGGGGGAGGCCTTTGTTTAGCAGTGGACATCCTTTGGCTGATATGATGAAATAGATTCCCATTTAGCACAACCATGAGTCACGCTTTAATTTGTTCATGTTATAAATAAATAAAACATAGCTGAGGTCAAGAACAGATGCTCCACAAAATTTGCAGTGTACGAACATGCTTTAGATAAATCAAACCGTTTTCTACGTTTTGATCGACCTCAAGTGCTCGTGGAAGAGAACCGATATATAAATCAAGAATGTTTCGTGAGGCTATTGAAATAATAAAACTCCCTAAGTTTAATAGAGAAGATGATTGGCAGGTACCACCAGTTTGGAACCCTATTATTAAAATAATTAGGTCTCAAACTTCACTTTGCACTGAAAAACATCTAGATACTGTGTGATTATTGCGTGCATCAAAACAATTTTTGAATAAAATTGTACGGTAGATAAAATTAAAACTTTTAAAATCTGTAACGACGCTTGTCACCTTAGTCATTCTGCTATCACGAATGCTGTAAAGTGTTCGAAACTTCAGGAAAAGCAAAAATCTATAACAGTTATACGCGATGTAATCCGTTTTAAAGATTTTTATTACAACCACTAAATAAATAAAATACTGGTGTCGAATTCCCAAAATAGTTTTTCAGTTCCGGTCAGTACTATCATTCAATCCATATAATTATTTAATCTGACCTTTCTAATACCGCAAGTAAAGTTCGCAAGAGACAAGTCTATTGGGCAAAGTCGTATTATGAAGCTGAAGACCGAGGACGGCAGTGTAGCGTCGACTAAGCCAGAGGTTTTGAGAGAGATTGAGAAGTTCTACCGGCAGTTATACACCTCGGTAAGTATACCTACCATTGGCTCTGACAAAGACCCGCGAGCCAAACTAACCCGACACTATACCGAGGATATCCCGGACATCAGCCTGTACGAGATTAGGATGGCCTTGAAACAGCTTAAAAATAACAAGGCGCCGGGTGGAGACGGAATTACGACAGAGCTTCTGAAAGCGGGTGGCACACCGGTACTTAAAGTCCTTCAGAAGCTATTCAATTCCGTCTTACTCGAGGGCACAACGCCGGAAGCGTGGAACAGAGGTGAGGTGGTGCTCTTCTTCAAAAAGGGTGATAACACCCTATTGAAGAATTATAGACCCATCTCACTTCTGAGCCATGTTTATAAGCTGTTCTCAAGGGTCATCACAAATCGTCTCGAGCGCAGGTTTGATGACTTCCAGCCTCCCGAACAAGCCGGTTTCCGAAAAGGTTTCAGTACCATAGACCACATCCATACGCTGCGGCAGGTTATACAGAAGACCGAGGAGTATAATCTGCCACTATGCTTGGCGTTTGTGGACTATGAGAAAGCCTTCGATTCGATCGAAACCTGGGCAGTGCTGCAGTCTCTGCAGCGGTGCCAGATTGACTATCGGTACATTGAAGTGTTGAAGTGCTTATACAGAAACGCCACCATGTCGGTCCGAGTACATGAACAGAGCACGGGGGCAATTCCATTGCAGAGAGGTGTGAGACAGGGGGACGTCATTTCCCCGAAACTGTTCACCGCTGCAATGGAGGATGCCTTCAAGCTACTGGAGTGGAAAGGATTCGGCATTAACATCAATGGCGAGTATATCACTCACCTTCGATTTGCCGATGACATCGTAGTCATGGCAGAATCGCTGCAAGAGCTCAGCACAATGCTCGATGATCTCAACAGAGTTTCCCAACAGGTGGGCCTTAAGATGAACATGGGCAAGACAAAAGTCATGTCAAATGCCCATGTCGTGCCCATCCCAATATCCGTTGGGAGCTCTGTTCTCGAAGTTGTTGACGAGTATGTCTACCTAGGACAAACTGTCCAGTTAGGTAGGTCCAACTTCGAGAAAGAGGTCAATCGTCGAATCCGACTCGGCTGGGCAGCGTTCGGGAAACTTCGCAACGTCTTTTCGTCAACAATACCGCAATGCCTCAAGACGCAAGTCTTTAACCAGTGTGTGTTACCAGTGATGACATATGGAACAGAGACGTGGTCACTCACAATGGGCCTCATAAGAAAGCTCAAGGTCACTCAGCGAGCTATGGAGAGAGCTATGCTTGGTATTTCTCTACGAGATCGAATCAGAAATGAGGAGATCCGTAGAAGAACTAAAGTTGTCGACATAGCTGAAAGGATTAGTAAACTGAAGTGGCAATGGGCAGGGCACATTGCTCGTAGAACTGATGGCCGTTGGGGCACAAAGGTTCTCGAATGGAGACCGCGCACCGGAAAACGCAGCGTGGGACGACCTCCAACGAGGTGGACAGACGACCTGGTGAAGGTCGCTGGGAGTCGTTGGATGAGAGCGGCATGTGACCGCTCGTTGTGGAAATCTAAGGGGGAGGCCTTTGTTCAGCAGTGGACGTCCTGTGGCTGATATGATTTCTAATACCGGAAAATGTCGCATACATTTCTGGGAAATGTGGTTGCTTAACTGATCATTTCTGGCGAAGCCAAAAGAGGCCTCCAGCCAGGCTTAAAATTAATATTAAAAACTAAGCAAATTTCGCTAAGGGCGCCCCCTGCGGGACATGGACCTCGGCTTAGGGTGTTGCTGGGGATAACGAGCTATTGTTTTTCGGCACGGGCCGGCGCGAGCAAGAGACGGGAGGGAGAAGTGCTATTTTGAACGGGAAGGTAACGCGGCGATAGGCCTCCGCGTCGTCGGTGAGGTGGGCATCCTCGGTGGCGAGGGCGGTAAAACGGTCGGGTGTTAAGTGAATGAGACAACAAGAGTCTCTTTTTGTGATCTAACGTGATTTCATCGTCTGGATCGAGCCGGAACTTGTATTGAGCTGGGACTCTAAACTCCGTAGCTTAATTTGTTTCGTAACTGGTAAGAAACAAAACAAGCCCCGCTTATACGAAGACATGTCTACACTTGAAAGTAAAACAAAGATATGAAAAATTGAAAATGCATCATGATAAATCGTCAGGTGTACCAAAGTCATAGTATACACATTTTATTAGAACAGCGAGTATATTGTTATATTAAGATTTTGTCTGCAGTGAAAGTGCGCATTCATGGGATGCAAGATGATAACTGGGTTATGAAGGACAAAATCAAGAGAACTTTAACAAGAGGCAACAACTTGATAGAATCAGATACACGAAGAAGAAGAAAATGGAAAGAATTCGCTTGGCGCAGTTTATGAAAGAGCAAAATTGGACTTCTGGGGTAGAGGCCTGGTGACCTGAAATACAGGCTTCGGCCTAGCTTAGGCACCAGTCTCTCACAGTAAATTTGAATAATACTGTAACTAGGCAATATTGTATTTTATTGCAACTTTTTCATTATTGTGGTGCCAAAATAAAATTATTTACTTATCTATTCTGTCACTACTTTTTTGTATTAATTCCTCTAAAATACAAAGTAATTCCACTGCAAAACTAGCACAATATCAACATGATAAAAGACAGGAAAGTTACATTCATATTTTACATAATCTTCCCGTATTTTTAAATGTTAGCAGTATTTTTTCTCACTTGACACGGCTGGCAAAATGCCTGCGTAAAGTATTTATGTTATATTTATTTATTGCTAGACCACTTTGCTTTTGGGACGACATTGCACTCTTTATAAAGGGTTTTTTTCTTTATTTAATCTATATAAAGGATTCTGGGGTTAAAAGATGATTCGGGTTGTTATTATTTGGGTAAAGAGGGAGGACTTAGAGAATTGTTTTTCTTTCGGGAAATACGTTTTTGTAGAAATCTATGGGACAGACCTTTGTTGAGCAGTGGACGTTCTTCGGCGGTTATGATGATGATGATGACATTGGTGATTTCAAAACAAAAAGAAGAGGAATTAGAACTAGCATATAAAAGGCGGTCAAAGATGATGATTACGTCGAAGTAGTGTCTTCTATTTCCACTTAGCTTTGTAAGTCCTGGTTTATTTGGTCCCACCTTCTTACTTATTTTCTTCATGTTGGCCAGTCTTTTATATCCTCCATAGTCTTTTGAAGGTTCTCATGTCATCTGGTAAAAGAATGTAAATGATAAAATAAATTGTTCAACTAGATCCCAGCTTGCTCAGTTAGTAGCAAATCTTTTAAAAACGTTTCTTCGTCGTCACAATGCCCCTGCATAGCGACATTGTTATTACAAAGGAGTAACTCAAAGACTTCAGTTTTGTTTGACATCTGATCATCGTGGCACAAGAATATTCCCGACATTCAGTAACGATGCATACGATTTCCATACATGCGGATTGGATACCTACTTTTCTATACCAAGATAGTCACTAACATGCAGTGAGCAAGCATCCTGACCAATACTCGGTCCTCATAAGAAGAGGGATATTCCTTTCAGTGAGACAAGATTATAGGTTGATACTACTATTTGTTTTGTGTAGTGTCCGCATTAAGAAAATAGCAAACTCCATCTCCTCCCGTGAATGTCGTAAAGCGGGAAGGGACTCTACACGAAGGGACGCCCATTCCGCTGCTTTAGAGTCCCTTAGTCACCTTTTACGACATCCAAGTTAGGAAATGGAGTGGTGCATATATTCTTAATTCAGTCACCACAATACGCTATGGTTTAATATATTTTAAGTAATATTGGACCCCACACTAATCAAATACGCTACACAAGACATCACCATTCTATTATCCATAATAACTGTCCACTATTTACTAAAACCTGGACATCATGCATCATTATACTCGTAGCTGACAAGCTGCCACTATGCAGTGATTGATAGCCAAGTATGCCAATATGACAAGTTTGTTAACCTTCCATTATGTTGCAACGATTGTCACCACAATAGGCCAAGATAACTTGGACATGTTGGCCATTTTAATAATATCGGTAAGGCCGTAAAGTGTAAACATAGGTTGAATAATGTTTACGGCTTGCGGTAGATTGAGATAGTGATTTTGAGGATATGTTTAGCAATTTGGTTTTTTATTTTGTTAGTTAAAAGATTAACGCCTTGTAAGGCGTTCATCGCGTTCACTTCACGAATCGGTGAGGTTATGCTACAGTGCGGTCAGTCTATGGATGGGTGACCACATAGTGGTACTTGAACTGGGCGTCTTAGTGATTTTGAGGACATGTAAAATCGTTGGGCCCGGTTGTTGTCATAAAACGGCAGTCATTAAGCCAAGTTGGAGATCTTTGGGTTGCTTGAACATCTCTGACACAAAGTTGGCCACTTACCAAATGAAAAAGAAAAGAGAAGGCGTGTTCTGACTCAAGTCCCCGACATCGTTTTGGTTGACAATTATTTTAGTTTTAGTTGAAATGACTCGTCTGGGCTCAGCGTTCATGCAAAAGGCCTCATCTGTATGAGAAAGGCAACAGATAAGTAACGCAGATAAGTAGAATTGACCCTAAGTCTTTAACTAAAGAAAAGATATCATCTGAATCTAGGATAGTTTTATTCGGCGTACCACAAGGGAGTGTCTAGTACACTCCTCTCCTCCTACAGTCCTCTATTATTCCTAGTTTACATCAATGATCTCCCAAAAGTAATAAAGGAACCACTAATTTTATATGCTGATGATAGTACAGCAGTTTTTGTAAGATAAAATGTAAACACGTATGAATCAGAAATCAATCAATCGTTAGGCAATATTATAGAGTGGATGAAGAATAATAATCTTATTCTAAATCATAATAAAACAAAAACTATGGTTTTTAGAAATATACGGCAGAAGAATTCGATCAAATTAAACGTTAATAATTTAGGAATAAAAGTTGAAGAATGTAACAGTACAAGATTTTTGGGCTTACAAATTGATTGTAATTTAACGTGGAAATCTCACATAGACTACATATGCAACAGGTTAAATCAATATGCCTACCTTCTTCATAAGTTATCGAACGTAGTACAGCAGAAAACAGTTGTAATGGCATATCACGCGTATGCAGCTTCAATTCTGCGTTATGGTATTATTTTTTGGGGTAACTCTGTACACAAAGAAATAGCATTTAAATGTCAAAAACGATGTATACGCTCCATATGTAATTTGAAGCAAACCGACAGCTGTAGACCCTATTTCAAAAATCTAAACATAATGACTTTACCTTCACTATACATTTTTGAAATGACATTATTTGTTAAATTAAATCAAAACCTATTTGAAAGAAGAGGGGAAGGTAAACGAGATCCCACCAGAGTAATGATACCACAAAATAATACAACTCTTATGAATCAGAGCATATTTATAATGGCAGGTAGAATATATAACAAATTACCGTCTTCTTTAAAAGACATAGGTCATTTACCAGTGCTAAAGAATAAGCTACAGACATTTTTATTATTGAAACAATACTATTCTATCACAGAATTTTTAACTGATAGGTTATGAGTGTGTTCAGTAATACCTAACTGATTTCAAATTAATTTTAAAATCACTTGACATTTTTTATTTTTTTATGTATTGACATTCTACACTGACATTTGCATGGATTGATTTGACATCGGTATAATTATTAATCTTAAGTATGAAATAGATAGACATTATGATTGTATGAAGAATTGATTATCTTTTTGTGATTATTGCAATTATTGTATTATTTATTAATTATTATGAAATCATGAAAATTGTACCTCGTCTCTTGATGATCTATGAAACTATGTAAACATTTGCACACCCTTTGCGGTAAAACACAGTGTACATTTTCACTCTTGTGTCACCTTTATTTAACCTCGTGTTATGCAAATAAATGAATTTGAATTTGAATTTGAATCTGGGCATGGCAAATAAGTGAACGATCGAACAGAATATGAAAAATCGAATATTTGATATTTTGTTAGTAAAATAATTAACTTAACACATTATAATATACAAGGTGTAAGCGATGACTTAACGAAAACATTGGAAAGAGGTTATACTTAGGCCTTTAATTAAAATAGGAAAGTCATTTATCTCGGAAACAATTGTTTACAGTATTTGTCATTTTTGTGCACGCAATGTATCGTAAACAATGCGAACAAAATGCTACGTGATTATTGTATTTTCATCATCACCATCCCTTCAGCCAAAGGACGTCAACGGCTGAACAAAGGCCTCCCCGATAAATTTCTACAACGTCCGGTCACATGCCGCCCCCATCCAAAGGCTCCAGCTACCTTTACCAGGTCGTTCATCCATGGGAGAGGGCCGATCCCTCACAGAGAAGGACGAGGTGGCGCCGGGGTAACAACCTCATCGAAAGAAATCTGAAAATTCATAATTAGACCGACGCAAAATTCTAACGCCTATGGTTCCAGAATCGTCTACTGGTATCAGTTTTAATTATGATGTCAAATGCAACCGTTTCATATAACTTTAAAGAGTTGACGCCGATACACGATACACAAAAGTAAGTGGCAAGAATGTAGCACCGAGTCGAGGCTGCCAGGTGGAGAGAGCCGACGAGGCATGAAACTAGCCGATTGGTTTGTCGCGCGTTTCATAGGCGCCACTTTTACTCCGGTTTAGGCACGCCATTGAATATTTCACATAATAAAATATGTATATTTTAATGAAACTGGACTCTATCATCGAAATTAGCTTTTGATTTTCTAAATTTATATCAGCCAAAAGACGATACTTATTCCTTCTCCTTGTTATCTCATAGTTAGGTTTATGTACCATGATTAAACTACCTCTGTTTCAAATGTACGCCATTTAAAGGAAAAAAAAACAGTATTATATTACCGTAACATTGATACACGAATTCGATAACCTAAGCTAGGGATGGCTAGGGTACGGAGATAACAGACAAAACGTAAAATGTGTAGATATAATCATTATTTATTACCCTTACAGATACTTTTTACGCTATTTTCTATTTTTATTTAGTTATATTCATTTTGGATATAAAGGGACCAAAATTGTAACATGTGGTACGTTCCTGAAGAAACCTTTAAGTAACATCGGGAGGCTACATGATCGGGAAAAAATTAGTTTTTTACTATGATAATAAGTATCAATGTAATTGCTATTGACTGTTATTTTCCCTGTATAGTGGAAACAATTTACAGACAAAAATCTCACATACGCACATCCTGACTTGGAACAAGTATTTGTAGTTCATACAATGATCATGTAAAGAACTATCTTTCAAGTAATTAGCGTAATTTTATGAATAAAAGATCTACACCAAAAATCTCGTTACCTACATTACTGAGTTAACAGGTGCATTTGATTAGACTGTGCAGGTAAATGCAGTTTTCTCAGATTTTTTTAGGGCTGACAAGCAAGCTACACAATATTAATACAGATACTACAATTGTTCGACATTACTAATACCATTCTTAGCTGGTGTAGGTCAAGTCTTGATGCCGTCTATAGTTGATGTGGATGGTGAGGAATCAGACCCATATTATGTAACCTCCAGAGTACCACAGGGCTCAAATTTGTGTTCACTATTTTTCAACATTTTGCTAATGATATATCAAACATCCTTAAGTTCTCTACACTTCCCTTTTTGCAATGATTTGAAATTAACACGTATTAATGTAAATGAATCAGATATACCGTTAGTCATGACATATCTGGATAGTTTAAGCTGATGGTGTAAATAAACTGTACCACGTCTTATCATATTAAGTTTACTAGAAAATAAATTAAAATCCAATCCACGTACACCATTTAGGGAGATTTACTGACATAACTAGGCGTAATTTGTGATCTAAGTAGTAACCTGGATAATCAGTTCCATAGATCATACTGACAAATAATCAAGGCTGCGAGCTCTTGGATTTGTTTTACGATCATAAAAACAATTTAAAGAACAACCCACCACACTTCTTTTGTACAACAGTTACGTTTACAATTAGAATACTGCAGTACAGCTTGACATTCAATATACTAGTTAACACGCAAGTAGTATTGAAAGAGAACAGAAGAGACTTATTCTCCACCAAGCTTCTGGAGTTAGAAAACTCTGCTAGCACATATGAGCATAGGCTTAGACGCCGTACTGTTTCCGACTTAATATTTCTCTTCAAGTTACTTAATTGTGGTATTCACTGTCCAGTTCTTCTTATCAAAATCTGTACTAACGTGCCTTCCAAAATTCTGCACTAAACCTACTCATCGCCCAAACTCCTCAATACTGAATCTCGGTAAACATTCAACGATAGTTAATACATTGCCATTTCACAGACAGATGACAGATTCTCTGGGTAAATTGAAATACCTCAAAAGTACTCATTAAATGACTTCAAAAAGGAGAAGGTTCTTAAATCGATGCGTATTTTTTATGTATGTACACCGATTACTCCGACATTTGTAGACCGATTTGAGTAATTATTTTTTTAACTAGTGCAAAATGCTTTTGAGTTGGTCCCATATAAATTTAGTTTTTGTTTTTTTGTTTATTTTTAAAAAACGTTGCCCCACACTAGGATTTCTCCTGTGTCGTGGGTGCGTTTATAGACATGAATTCCACACACAAAACACCCAGACCCGGAACAACTACCTGCAGATCGAACAAATATTTGTTCCGTGCGGGAATCGAACCCACGACCCGGAGCGCAGCAGTCGACTGTATCAACCACTGCACTAACCGTGCCGTTTATTAAATTTAATTACATTGATTGAGTAGTTTTTTAACCAGCTTCAATAAACAGGTTAATTTTACTGCGCGTATCTAGATGATGTCTTAATAGTTTCTCATTCATTTCATTTAGTCTCAGTAATTCTTATTTTAATATTAAACACTGAAACCAAATCGGAAAAAAATCTCACATTTATTTACACTAAAAAGAAACAAATGAAACTTTTTAACAAAAAATACCGAAAACCACTGAAAAGAAAAACAACTTTGTTTATGAAGTCGGGCGGGGCCAGGTATACCCCAACCATGGTTCATGCAGACCAACGAGAAGTTATATTATATACCTGGCTCCTAAAATAGTAGTTTAAATGGCACGAGTGTTGAGCAACATGTTTTTATTTGTATTTTCTTTTTACTCGTATGTTTAATTAGCGTTACGTTTTTCAGCCAGAACAACTAAGTGTTATAGTTTTAACTTTAATTTAAAGTTTGAGCTTAAATAGTGCAACATGTGTTCTCCTATAATTGTAAAAAGCACAAGACCTGAAGTTTTGATATCTATTATATTTGATTGTTGGTGCATTTTTCATTGGAGATACCAATAAAGTAAATCATTTTAACTCCGCTGCCTAACACCAGAGTTTTTCGAAAGCTGCTCAGCGTCTCTCGTTTCTCTACCTTCTGCACCATTGGGTTGGACTGCCCACCTAGGTAACTTCTTCAGGTCGTTAGTCCATCTAACTGAAGGGCATCCCGTGTTACGTTTGCTCATTCCTGGTTTCACTCAAACACTAATTCACTCCAGCGCCTATTGGTCCTCTGATTTCCTTATCCAGTCCTATTTATAAATCGTATAATAAGAAAGGACAATCCTTAAGATTAAAAAGGAGTCTGGACTATCTTGAATTGCATGTTTTGAATTTGTACAGGATGGACATCTTATCATCATCATCATCAGCCTATCGCAGTCCACTGCTGGACATAGGCCTCTTCAAGTGCATGCTACTGATCGCGTTCCTCGGCTACTCTCATCCAGCTACAGCCAGCCTCCTTGCGCAGGTCATCACTCCACCGAGCTTGGGGGCGTCCTACACTACGTTTACCAAGACGCGGTCTCCACTCAAGAACACGTTTTCCCCAACGGTTGTCGGTTTCACGACTAATATGGCCAGCCCACTGCCACTTCAGCTTACTAATCCTATGAGTTATGTCGGTAACTGGGTGTTATACATCATCATTCTTATTCATATTTTTCATTCATCATTCTTATATGACATCTTATACTCAAGTTCTAATGTATGTATTACATTTTATTTACAGAGAGCCCCATAATATGTGCCTAGCCAATAACATTTCTCTGTGTCGTGTTCGAATTAAGAATATAGTACCACTCCATATCCTCCCGTGGATATCATAAAAGGCGAACTAAGGGACTCTAAACTACCATAATGCGCTCACCAACTCGCCTGCCAAGGGTGGTGAGTATTGGTCAATTCCCCCTAAAATGATGACAAAATTGTGTTAGTCTATGATGGACGCTTTTGTTCAGTAGCGGACGTCCTTTGGTTAAAATGATGATGATGATAAAAAACGTTCTCTAAACTAAAAAATCGATTACTTAAAACACTATGTTTTTGTTACAGGTAAGCATCTTCTTCATACTGCTGAGGATAGGGATACCATTTTTCTTTTTTATTGTTGTCCAGTGGAAATTGTACAAGGAACTTCCTTCACCCCGGGAAAGGGCGAAGGGGTATACCGGACTCCTACCAGCTAAAACCACTGGAGCGGTCATCTTCGGCACCGAAGGGAGGCTCCAGGTCCTCGTAAGATCACACTAAAGCCACTCATTAGTGCCACGCCTTTAGGCACATCTTGGAAGGGATGACTGTCAAGCGGTCACCCCCTCTAGCAGAGGGCAGACGGCTGTAAAAAGGCCGCCCCCCAGGCAGGGAGAAGGAGGATTGTAAAGGATCCCCCCAAGTCTCGCTGTGCGCTGTGCTGCGCACACGACGGCATGTGACCACGTGCGCACCACCGTCACTCGGTATGAGCACGCAGACTTAGCGTGATTGGAGGCAGACTTTTCATAAGATATGTAGGCCCGAGTGTAAGGCGGCCAGATATAAAGGACGGCCAATCGCCGAAACATATAAGGGGTTCACAGCCTAGAGCGGCCAGGACTTAGTCCGTCTCTGGTCGTGTCACCAGCCAGATTATGGTGTTATTTTTAAAGAGTTGATATCTTCAATGTAAAGTAACATAGACGTAAGAATAAGCATCGATCAGTAATAAAGTGTCACATAAGTGGTAAGGTCTATGACGCAAACATTGTAATGTGTATGTATACCTAATACTCCGGGGTTTTGCGGTCTGGAACATTAATTGAGAAGACGGAATTTTCCAGTGATGCGATCATTTCGGATTAATGTTATTGTTTGGCTTTGGCTTTCAGAGGTGAAATATGTAATCATTGTAACAAACAACTATTGTACTACGACTTATCAATAAGGTATAAAGAAGAAAAATATTTAGTCAGGTCAAGGCTGCGCGAGGAGATGAAGTTATATTTAACGGTAACTAAAAGTTGTAGAACAATGAAGATATTTTTTCTTAAACTTGTTTTGTGCCTGGAATCCATACCAAGGGGATGTCGGAAACCACACAAAACGTTCTACTATCTACAATATGAATAATAATAATTTAACTTATTCAAGCAACATGATTTTTATGTTAGTAATGCAAGAGAATAAGAGTGTCTATGTGGTGTCCGGATTAATAATATGGCACCACTCTATTTCCTTCCTTCATAATTTCGGCCGAATGAAGTCCACTGCTGGACACAGGCCTCCCCCAAAGATCGCCACAACGACCGATATGGGTGTGTTGTGGGCTCATTGGGGGGTTTTGCCATAATCGCCACGCTTGGCAGACGGGTTGGCGATCGCAGTTGAGTTGTTAATGTGCTCGAAGGACGCTGCTGCCCACCCTCCGGCTAATCCGTTAGTCCACTTTTACGACACCCACGGGAGGAGATGGGGTAGTGGTATTCTAGGCCGGTACCACACGGCACATTTGCTTCCTTGTATATCGTAAAAGGCTAAAGGCAAAACCAGAGGGACCAACAGCGTCCTTTCTATGTAACAGAAGCTATTCTGTGCTAACCAATTGCAAAGCGTGGTGAGTACTAGGATGTCGCAGAATATCAGTGCAGTGGTTTTGCGACGCCACTGCATCAAGCTGAGCGATACACCGATTTCTGTTTGTGCGGACGGGGCGCACACTATTACATTGTCATTGATTTTGTTTTATATAACTTTTATTGTTCAGCTGTGCATCATGTCCGTGTCAGATAAGAAATAAATATTTTTCTTTCTTTCTTTCTTGTTCTTAAAGTGACCAATTATCCAAGAACGTCCACTGCTGAACAAAGGCCTCCCCCATAGATTTTCACAACTGTGTCATCATTCTGGGGGGTATTTGCCAATACTCACCACGCTTGGCAGGCGGGTTGGTGAGCGCAGTATGGCTACCGTGTCATAGAAGGGACGCTGCTGCCCATCCCTCTGGTTTAGATTCTCTTAGTCGCCTTTTATGACATCCACGGGAGGAGATGGAGTGGTGCTATATTCTTAATCCGGACACCACACGGAGTCTCATCTACATGTAATTTTGATATGCAATGAAATAAACGTTACAAGCACTAGTGTCTTAGAGCCTTGATTGTTTGTGTTGTGACAATGAGAACCACAGGCCCGTGGGATTGATAATTGTTCAAAATAAATTACACAGTTTTATGTGTACACAACATGGACCATCGTATACACGATCCATAATAACCATTATTTTCATCAAAGCCAATAACAAGATTATTATTATTACAGAAATAGGTAACCCCAAGAAATTGCTGATTTTCAATGACGAGGAGTTATAACAAAAATGTTAGAATAAGGAGATAAAAGTGAACGGCTTCGTTTGACAGCACCTCAATTTGTGAAAGGGATCAAAGTTATTATTTATTGGGGCTTGAACCGATAAGGGCTTGGATTAATGAGATTTCCTTTGCCGTAATTTCGAAAAAAGTTGGTTAGTTATGGCGGATAAAAATGGCGTATGTAAATAGTAATTATGGGAATAAATTGGACCATCTGGAAATTTAAATTATTTCTACGGTGAACAGTATGTCTTGTGGTTCTTATGAAAGAGTTAGCCATTACATTATCTATTTTCTCACTGGTGTCGTTAAAACCAAGGGTCTATTCAGGAGTTAGCAGAGTTCTTCCGTATGTCAAAGACAAATGACTTAAGGCAGCGTTTTGTAGAAAAAAAAAACGAACGATCGGAACGGCAAACGAGGGACGCCTTCCCTGACAATATATAGCAACCGTATCCTAGATGCCTTGCCGTGTGGTGCCGGCTTAGAATGCCACCACCCCATCTCCTCCCATGGGTGTCGTAAAAATCGACTAAGGGATTAACCGGAGGATGGGCAGCAGCGTCCTTCGAGTACATTAACAACTCAACTGCGATCGCCAACCCGCCTGCCAAGCGTGGCGATTATGGCAAAACCCCCCAATGAGCTCAAAACACATCAAACACATCCATATCGGTGGTTGTGATAATCTTTGGGGGAGGCCTGTGTCCAACAGTGGACTTCATTCGGCCGAAATGACGTATCCTAGATATTATCGAAGATTTATATTTTTATTTCGATAATAATAGTATATGGATAATTGGTTATCGATATTGATATCGGTATTTATAGTAATGTCTTAGATTTTCGCAATTATTACACATTATAATAAAACACTTTTAAACGCCGTGTGGCTCAGAATGCCACCACCCCATCTCCTCCCATGGGTGTCGTAAAAGTCGACTAAGGGATTAGTCGGAGGATGGGCAGCAGCGTCCTTCGAGTACATTAACAACTCAACTGCGATCGCCAACCCGCCTGCCAAGCGTGGCGATTATGGCAAAACCCCCCAATGAGCTCAAAACACATTAGGCCGAAATGATGACTTTTAAATGGATTCTATCACGTATATTTTTGATTTTTGATTTTCCTGACGTTTTGAATACTTTGCAGCATTCGTGGTCGCAGGATGACTAAGGTGACAGGCGTCGTTACAGATTTTAAAATGTTGTTTTATTTTATCTACCGTACAATTTTAATCAAATAATTAGTTTCGATGCACGCAGTAATCACTCACAGTGTCTTGATGTTTCTTAGTGTAGTATCTTGTTTGGGACTTTATTATTTTAATAACTGGATTCCAAACAGGTGGTACCTGCCAACCATCTTCTCTATTAAAATTAGGATGTTTTTTAATTTCAATAGCCTCACGAAACATTCTAGGTACATATCTGTTCTCTTTCGCAAGTACTTGAGGTTGATCAAAACGAAGATAATGATTAGGTTTGCTTAAGGCATGTTCACACACTGCAGACTTTGTGGAGCGTCTATGCTTGACGTCAGCTATATGTTCTTTTATTCGGGTGGCAGGAAAATCAAAAATCAATATACGCGATAGATTCCGTTTAAAAGTGTTTTATTATAATCGGTATTTATACTGAGCTTTTTAGATATTACTCATCCCTAGTGGTGAGCTGAGTCCTGCCGAGGCTGCTATGGATTCCCGAGCGAACACACCACACCCGGGATGAGCTCGAAGGAACATTGTGCTGTTTATAGCGGGTAAGATTTGGGAACCCTCCTCAGTCTTCCCCAAGGTGAACCAGATCATGTAACTCGGTTATTCGAGAACAGTTGCAGCTGATCTCCATCATCAGCATTCCAGTATTTACTGATGCTTTGCTGCGAAAGATTGCAGATTCACTGGCTGTTCCTCCCCTTCTCTTAGAACTCAACTACGCTCACACAATACTCGTATGTCTTAACCAATAATCATAAACCATAGTATGCATAGAATAACGTAGAACCTAGTCCACTGCTGGACATAATATATTAGAATGGGTGAAAATAACTGTCCATTTGTAAAATATAAAACGGTAGGTTTTTTAGTGGGATCACCATGAATACAAAACGAATTATATAAATAAAGTAAAAATAATGAAATTGTTTATTAAATTGAGTAATAAATTGAGTAAAGTATTTTTTTTACATTTATCTTAACTGGTTATTTTTATAGTTATGCATTGCATGAAAGAATAAATGCATTATTATTTCATAATTGTATTTTTGTTTTAATACTTTGGCCCCCGCTATCTGCAGATCATACAAATATTTGTTGCGTGCGGGAATCGAACCCGCGACCTGGAGTGCAGCAGCCAACTGTATCAACCACTGCACCAACCGTGCCGCTAAAAGTAGTGATAGCCTAGTGGTTGAACAAGCTTGCCAAACTTGCCTTCCGTACAGGTTGTTCTGAGTTCGATTATGTCCCACACCTCTGATTTTTCAGATTCATGTGCGTATCAGAATTTGTATATCACATGGAGGAAAACATCGAGAAAAAAAAAACACATACGAGAGGGTTAAAAAATATGTTCTTAAAGGTGTGTGTAGTCCGCCAAGCTGCACTAGGCCAGCGTGGTAGACTAAGGCCCTAACCTTTCTCATCGTGAGAAAAAACCCGTGCCCAGCAGTGGAACGGTAATGGTTGATGATGATGATGATTTTCATATGGATGCCTGAAAGCATGTGCTTATGGAATTGCTGGAGGTATGTTCCAATATGTACATAATTAATAACCCAAAAATATCGTGAGTTTATTTCAATACCACATGTAGTCTTCATTCACGTAAATATAAACAAATTAAGAGAGAATAATTTTATCAATATCTAGTCATATAAATTTCACGATAAAATCAGCAGGGCGTAAATAGCCAAGCGGGTTTGAACGATGGTTCACCTTTGTACCTTCTTAGATAACACCCACCTTTCGGGCTACATAATATACTAAGATTGAAAGGCCATAAATTAAAATGCCGATCAAGTCTTTCCAAGAAGCAATTAATAAAAATATCAAAGAAACAATTTGTAAATTAGTTTTGTGTTGAAGCTAAAACCTTTTGTTTGAGTGCTATACAAAACAATACAATTCAATTCTCAGTACATACTTTTTGGTGGTCTTATTCGCGTTTCCTTTTTTTTGTGGGTCCAGTGGAAATTCTACATAAACTTCCTCCGCCCCGGGGAAGGACAAAGGGGCTTCTACTGGCTTAAACCACGTCGGCACCTAAGGGGGCACCAGATCCTCGTATGATCACACTGTACATAGCTTTGTAACCCTGTAACCTACTGATAATTTGGGCTATAAATATAAGCAGTTGCTATTAATGCATTCATAAAGCTGTATCTTGACAGTTTGTGAGTAGCGGCAACATTTTTATAATCTTTTAAATAGTTGTAATGTCTTAGGTTTTCGCGGTTATTAGACATTATAATGAAACACTATGGTGTCGATCGATGACCCGCTGGTTTACCGTTTATTAAGGGAGTCACCGACCAATTGGTCACATCTTGAAGCGTGCTTCTATTAAAATCTGCATCATCAAGCATCAAGCCGCATAAGAAGTTTAGCCATCTTCACATACGGATGAAATATCACATTTATCTTTACAAGATGCAGAGGACTACAAGATTGACTGTGATTGTGGGTTATCATACATAGGGCAAACAAAGCGTAGTATAGCCAGAATAAAAGACACATAGCTGACGTCAAGCATAGACGCTCCACAAAGTTTTACAGTGTGTGGCTTTAGGCAAATATAACCATTACCTTCGTTTGATCAAACTCATGTCCTCACGAAAAAGAACCAATATATAATAAAATATATCGTGAGGCTATTGAAATTAAAAAACATCCTAATTTTAATAACGAAGAGGGTGGGTAGGTACCATCTGTTTGGAATCTAGTTATTAAAATCATTAAGTCCCAAACAACATACCGCAGTAAAAAACATCAAGGCACTGTGAGTGATTACTGTGTGCATCGAAACAATTTTTGATTAATTTTGTACGGTGGATAAAATAACTGATTAAATCTGTAACGATGCTTGTCACCTTAGTCATTCCGCGACCACTAAACCTGCAAAGTGTTCGAAACGTCAGGAAAAACAAAAATCAATAATATACGCGATATACTCACACTGGCTCATAATAATACCTGAAATAATCATACGTGCAATACACAATTAAGCAACACCTTTGTATAGTGGAACATAAATGCATGCACCATAAATATATAAAATAAAATACTAATGTTAATATGCTCACCTTTGTATAGTGGAACATAAATGCATGCACCATAAATATATAAAATAAAATACTAATGTTAATATGCTCACCTTTGTATAGTGGAACACAAATGCATGCACCATAAACATAAAATAAAATACTAATGTTAATATGCTCACCTTTGTATAGTGGAACATAAATGCATGCACCATAAATATATAAAATAAAATACTTATTTTAATATGCTCACCTTCGTATAGTGGAACATAAATGCATGCACCATAAATATATAAAATAAAATACTAATGTTAATATGCTCGACGTTTCGAACACTGCAGCGTTCGTGGTCACGAGCAGACTATTATTATGAGCAGGTATGAGTATATAGGGTAGAACAATATAATATTGTTTTATTTTGTATTTCATATATTTGTGTATTAATGACGTAATAATTGTATGTGCTAGGGCTGCACGTTGCATGTATAGATACTGTACGTAAGTTTAAAGAATGAATTAATTAAACGCGACATATTTCCGTAAACTATTTTCAATTTGATGGATGCTATTCGCATAAACTTCAGAAAATATACTATACGCGATTTAATGTTTTACATAGTTCTTTTTAAACTAAGATTCTCACATCTTTTGACTTGATTCTCTTGACTTTGGCTAGGAATAGCACCATTCCATCGCTTTCCGTGGGTGTCGTAAAAGGTGTCTATGGAATTAGCCGAAGGATGGGCAGCAGCTTTCGAGAAAATTCACAACTCAACTGCGATCGCAAAACCGCCTGATGCGTGGTGATTACGGCAAAACTTTCCAATGAGTACACGCAAAAAACCCAGCTCGATCGTTTAGGCGATCTTTGGAGGAGGCCAAATCCAACAATGGAAGTTAGTCGGCTGAAGTGATAAAGATACTCGCAAGGTTTTCTCCTGTATGTTGTGTATAGTTTACACATCATCATTTCAGCCAAATAAAGTCCACTTCTGGAGACAGGCCTCCCTCAAAGATCACCACAATGACCGACACCAGTGTGTTGTGTGCTCATTGGGGGGTTTTACATAATCGCAACGCTTGGCAGACGGGTTGATGATCGAGTTGTTAATGTATTCGAAGGACGCTGCTGCCCATCCTCCAGCTAATCCCTGAGTCGCCTTTTACGACAGCCACAGGATGAGATGGGTTGGTACTATTCGTAGTCGGCACAGCAAGCCAATCGCTTAGCCACTTCGTCAATCGCGCCTTCATGGCTAGAAACTACCTGGCAATGGCCTGGCAATTAGTTCTTATGCAATTATATTAAAACAACGGATAAACGAGATGCTCATAGTCAGTTGCATTCACTGAATGGTCAACGATTGGCGAGGGTAAGCAACACTCGGAACGGTCAGCCTATGGATGGGTGATTGCATAGTGGTATTTGAACTGTGTACCGTGTGGTGCCGGCTCAGAATGCCACCACCCCGTCTCCTCCCATGGGTGTCGTAAAAGTCGACTAAGGGATTAGCCGGAGGTTGGGCAGCAACGTCCTTCGAGTACATTAACAACTCAACTGCGATCGCCAACCCGCCTGCCAAGCGTGGCGATTATGGCAAAACCCCCCAATGAGCCCACAACACATCCATATCGGTGGTTGTGGTGATCTTTGGGGGAGGCCTGTGTCCAGCAGTGGACTTCATTCGGCCGAAATGATGATGATGATTTGAACTGAGCATCTTCATGCCCCGGAAGGCACGTTTAATCGTCGGTTCCAGTTTATTGTCATTAGACGGCAGTCGTTAAGCTAAGTTGGAGGACTTTGGGCAGCTTGAACCACTCAAATAACACTGGCCACCAATACGGCTAAAATGATGAAAATATTGCTATTTATAATTACAATAGTTTTACAACTTGCCACAGGATACTGGTATCCCCATTGGAATTGGAAACAAACACAATTAAGTAGGCCATCCAACCGTAAGTCTCGATGCGGGAGTTTAATCTGCAATCATAACTTTACAAGCACAAAAGACGGACGTGTCGCCACTCTGTGCTATGTAGATTATCATTGTTTGGATTTCATAACTATAGAAGACGGACCAGAAATACCGACTCATATGTAATAAGACCATTGTGTAAAAGAGTTTTGCATGAAGTATTTTACAAAGACAAAGATTTTTTATTTTTTGAAGCATCGGTCTGGTTGATGGTAATTATATACTTTTTAGAATTTGTATGTTCTGTTAAACGAAAAGTCGAGTTTAAACATTTTTTTTTTAAGACGTTGCCCCACACTACTATTTCTCCTGTGTCGTGGGTGTGTTTACATACATTTATTCCACACACAATACACCCAGGCCCGGAACAACTACCTGCAGATCGTACAAATATTTGTTCCGTGCGGGAATCGAACCCACGAACCGGAGTGCAGCAGTCGACTGTATCAACCACTGCACCAATCGTGCCGTCAATGATACATACAATGATGTATTGACACTAGCAAAAGACGTTTTAAGCATCAAACGTAAGACGGACGGAGCTCTCCGGACGCATGGGATTTCGAACCGACCACTACTCTCCACCGGGAGCACTAGCAGTCGCCTTTTATTTTTATTTTTATTTATTTATGTCCAGTGGAATTTCTACATGTAACTTCCTTCACCCCGGGGAAGGGCGAAGGAGTATGCCGGACTCCTACCGGCTAAAACCACTGGACCGGTCATCTTCGGCACCGAAGGGGGGCTCCAGGTCCTCGCAAGAACACACAGTCGCCTAGACAAAACTATGTCACGGCAAACTTCTAAGCCGCGTTACAAAATTCATGATAATTATCATTATGCACATTCTCATCTACATTCACAGCGCCTTGCTTTATTTAAAAAGTAGCTAATAATGTAATTGCTTGAATTCAAATTAATTTCAACCAAAAACGTTAACTGAACTGGACACATGCTTCCCTTAATGATTGTCACAACGAACGGTATGGGTTTTTGATGTGTGCTCCTTTTAAGACACATAAAGGATGAGATGGGGTGGTGGCATTTTTTGTCGGCAGCATAAAGCTTAGCAATTCTATAAAGACAATGATGTAACAAAAACCAGTAACTTATAAAGTTTGCAAATATGTGGAATCAAAAGTTGACTGACCTGCGTCCTGTCTTTTTTTCATTATCATCATCATTTCGGCCGAATGAAGTCCACTGCTGGACACAGGCCTCCCCCAAAGATCACCACAATGACCGATATGGGTGTGTTATGGACACATTGGGTGGTTCTGCCATAATCGCCACGCTTGGCAGGCGGGTTGGCGATCGCAGTTGAGTTGTTAATATACTCGAAGGACGCTGCTGCCCATCCTCCGGCTAATCCCTTAGTCGACTTTTACGACACCCACGGGAGGAGATGAGGTGGTGGTATTCTGAGCCGGCACCACACGGCAAATGGTCTTTTTTATAAACAACCTAGTGAGGAAACGAGCTTGTCATGCAGCTGGTAAGCGCCACACCTGTCCATAATAAATCGAAAGCTATGCAGGACTACTACGTGGTACCACACTGCACTCGTCACCTCGATACATTAGTTATTTACTGTTATGTTTAGTAGTTTCAGTAGCTATTGTCACCTCGAGACATTCGTTATTTAGACTCTTACGCCCAGTAATTTGGTTAACCACTGTGCCCGTGCAAACTGAAACATAGTAATGTTTCAACTGTACTGCTTGGCGACGGAACATCTGGTACCTACCTCTCTGGACTCATGCAACAAAATACCTACCACCAGTAGATGATTCTGTGTTGCACCACCATCTAGAAGAACAAAATAAAAGCCTCTAAAAAGAACCTTTCCTTCCCACGTTAATACATTCAACCAAATCACCCGTTCACCAATCAATCCTCGCCCCAAAACATCAAACATTAATTTTACCGCCAAAAAGAAAAACATTTCAACGCATCGAACCCACGGCATTACGATGCGGAATAACGACACACCAACTGAGTTAATGGTGTTTTTATCATCACGACAATCAATAAAGGGACCTCTTGTCCAATAAAAATGATTAATACGGAATGTGTCCACTCTCGTTTGATAGATGCTGCGGACCTGAAATTTGGGGATCGAAAATATGAAAAATTGTGCCGATAAAAAGTTGGACGTAAAATTGGAGGCACAGGTAGATTATTAGGGATAAGGATAGATTATAATAATATACTTATTTCGTTCAGAAATTTCCAAGTCTTAACGGGGTGTTTCGTTAATAGTTTTTGTATATACAACGAATCGAACAAGTCGTTCGCCACTTACCAGTTGTTCGATCCTTGTCTAGTTTAAGGTACTTTTAAGTTCTATTTAATATTATGCCTTCTACCCTCACTTCTGGTGAAGTGACGGAGATGAGCAGCTATTTTGACACGATTGAGTCGACGTTCGACTACCGAGAAGGAAGCTGTGTTGCGGTGCCGTGCACGCCTATGTGTCCGAAATCACATTGTACAGCTTGACTTTTCTTCACCTAGTGAATAGTGCTTTCTGATCATATCAGAACAAAACTTAACATTCAAATGTGTGTGCCTACGATTTGGAGTCCGTGAGCCTTTTCTAGAAACCTATAGTGACGTCACATCCATCCACGAGGAAGCGAGCTGTCTCAGCAAGCCTGATCCAATCCAGGATAAAGGATAAGCTTAAGGTTGGTGGAGTTGAGATTGTTTGATTCTAGACAAGGATCTAAATTGTAGTCATAATATTGTAATTCTAAAGACTTCAAAAGTTCCTCATACAGTCCACTACCTCTTTAGGTCCACGTGATACACCAGTAGTGTTGAGTAGGATACGATTTAAAAATGAGTTTGTAAGAGTAGGCTCTTTTTGTACCGAGCCAGTACAATGTCCCACTTCAAATGAGGCGAGGCGTCATGAAGCTTGGCGGTACATTTGAGGAACGAGTATTTCATGTACTGTTGCTGTATTTGTACAGCCCTGTCTTACAAAAGGTGATAGACGTAATACTTGACGCAAAGTAATAAGAAGCGATTGACTATACGATTTTATCCACTTTAACATTGCTGTGCAGGCGAATTATAATTAAAATTTAAATTGTGTTGAAATTGCGCATGTGAACTGTTTGACTGTATTTTTTTTTTAACGTGGCCGCACTCTTGTATTTAGCCTGTGTCGTGGGTGCGTATACAGACACAAATTCCACACACAATACACCCAGACCCGGAACAACTACCAACCACGCTTGGCAGGCGGGTTGGTGAGCACTATATGGCTACTGATCCACAGAACGGGCGCTGCTGCCCTTCCCTCATGCTTAGAATCCCTAAGTCGCCTTTCAGTCGTAATTTATCGACTTGGATGTTGACCCACGGGAGGAGATAGAGTGGTGCTTTTATCTTAATCTGGACACCACAGGTCATGAAATTGACCATTCTAAGTTTTCATGAAAATCTACATGAATACGTTACGTTTACTTTACTAATAAATTATACTATCTTCAGAATGCTTGACTTTCAAATATAACGCATTTTAACGAGATTTTATCTATTACAATAATTATTTAAATTCAAAATTCATTTATTTGTAAAGCTAACTACTTTACTAATAAGCTTTCGCTTTATCTTTGATGAAAATTAAAATACTAAAAGAAATTTTATTTACCTCGTGAGTGCAAATGTTACTATAATAAAATAAAGCATATTAAAGAGAAACATTTTATTTTATTTATATCAAAGCTACGTAGCCTTTAATGCAAGTATAAACAAAAAACAATAATTGGATTCCACTTTTTCGGTGTGTACTCTTTTGGACGCAAATTAACATCAATCATTGAATTCATATTCGTTTCAGTTACAGCTTATCTCAAATATATTTCAGGTTAGGTTCAATTGATTTATTTTTCGATAGATGAATATAAATACGCGAGATTTTTTGTGTCAATTTGTGTTCCAGGTCAGATTTTTTTGGCTAGATCTTTTCTTTAAATCTTACTTTTGGCTTGTATTCGTCTACGCTTAACATAAATTTAGCCATAGATTGCTATGAAGACTAATTTTGTGAAAATAATAATAACATCAGACTGTATTAATGTGACTATTGAGAATATAGCACCATTCTGCCGTGGACATCCACGTTAAAGGGACTCTAAGTCAGAGGCACCAGCATCCCGTTTGTGGAACAGCAGCCATTCTGCGCTCACCGACAGAGGGAATTTTACAGTACCCACCACGGTTGGTAGGAGTACCAACCGTGGTGGGTACTGTAAAATTCCCTCTAAAACAATGACACAATTGATGTCTCAGGCCTCCCACTTTTGTTTAGCAGTCTATCGACGGACATCCTTTGCCTGATATGATGAACTGTTCAGCTTTAGGACAAATCAAAGACGATTGACTAAAATGCTGATTTCAACATCGTAGATTTGTGCGTGACACGGTAGAAAGCTCTCTTTATACAGAAAATAATCGAGTACCACGTTTGTTGGCTGCGTGTTGCCGATTTCAGACCATTCATCCATATTTACTCACGGAATTTTCGCAGTCACCGTTTTACAGTCGCCCCCCCACCGCTAGAGGGGATGAACACTGGTTAGTCATCTCCTACAAAATGTGACTAAAGGCGTGCCACCAATGGACGGTTCTAGTGTTATTGTATTGAGGACCTGGAGCCCTCTTCGATGCCGAAGATTATCACTCTGGTAGTTCTAACAAATAGAAGTTTCCACATACCCCGCCATCTTTTTCCGGAGTTTTTTTTTTTTACACTTGATGCATTTCCACCCAGCTTCTCCATTCCAGCCTAAAATCGTCCGCTGCTGGACAGAAACCTCCCCCAAAGAATGCCACAACGACCAGTATGGGGTTGTTTTGTGTGCTCATTGTGGGGTTTTTGCCATAATCGCTACGCTTGGCAGACGGGTTGGTGATCGCAGTTGAATTATAAATGTACTCGAAGGATGCTGCTGCCCATCCTCCGGCTAAACCCATAGTCGCCTTTTACGACACCTACGAGATGAGATGGGGTGGTATTCTAAGTCGGCACCACATGGCAAAGCGACTAATAAAATATAAATATACTGAGTAAAAATTTTGTCTTTTCTATCCACTTACTCAGGTTACTTTAATGTAGCACTGTGTCCGATCCGGATTCTAGTTTCCATAATATATTCCCTGCAAATACTTCCCGACCGTATTTTCTCGGATAAAAAATTTGAGCAGGGCATAACCATTATACCTGAGTCTCCTACGTCTCTGCTCTTAGCTATATTATCTATTTTTCTTTTTCACACAACTTCGTACAGTTCTTTGGACTCTGTGGATACAATGTCGCCTTTAAAACCTTTTTTGTAATAACTGACCCGACTCGTCTAGTTAGTTCTACCTTATTAGACTGTTCCCTATTATTTAATTAATTGGAATTGGAGCTTGGAAGAAATTAATTGATTAGAGATATAACTTATAAAAAATGCGATTGTAGAGGAGATAAAACGCCAACCTGCGGTACACCGACACTAATGCAGACCATCAAGATGAAGTATCTTCAATGCAAAAACGTTGTCGACATCCAGATAGGTAACTAATAAACCAGTCAAGTAGGCAGAGGAGGAGAGTCCCCAAGTAGATTACAAAACCCGTATAAATAGTAAAACATGGCAACAGTACATAACTGTAGTTTCTTATCTTTGTGCTAGCTGTGAAAGCCAGCTGAGTGAAATGGGGTCAGTAGAACGTTAGTTTGCTAACATTTATACACTGCTGTTAAGTTTCAGTTGAATGTTACAGTTGTTGTTATAAAGTTATATCTTATGCTTATTGAGTTAAGTTGTTAGAGGAAAAATAATGTGGAAAAATTGGTAGTAAAATTATTTGAATACAATATCGGGTCTATTCGCGTAATATACATTAATATCAGAATAATATTTTGATTAACCTCGACGTTTCGATTAAGTTGCATCAGTACTCACCGCGCTTGGCAGGCGGGTTGGTGAGCGCAGTATGGCTGATATTTCACAGAAAGGATGCTGTTGCTCTCTCTGTCACACTTTAAGATATCCACGAGAATAGATGTAGTGGTGTTATGTTCCTAATTCAGACACCACATGGAAATACAATCTTGATAGATAAAAATTGTGATAACATAATATACGAAAGAAATCGGTTAATATTAATAAATGTTACAATAATTTAAACATAAAAATCACGTTTTTTCATCATAGTCTTCATTATCTTACTCTTGTATGAAGAGGAATGAATCTAAGGTAGATTGCCGGCTCGGGATCCACTCGCGGATTTACCGCACCCCTGGCTTACCACCCATCAGCCCGTAAACCTCCGCCCGTCCCGTAATCATCACGTTTGACAAGAAGATTTCCACCACCACCATTTCCACTATGTAGTTAGCACGATGCCCGGCGAGATGGGTGGACGACACTATTGCCTTCGTGGTTCGTACCTGGATAAGATTAGCGGGAGAGCGTGGATATTGGCATATGAAAAGAGAGGCTTATACCCAGCAGTGCATAGCAGTGGGTGAAATTGGGCTGTGGACGATTATAGTAAGCCGAGGTGGCATAACTCATAGAACTTACAGCGGTTGGGGCTGAAAGGTTTTCAAGTAAAGACCACGCACTGGAAAGATGACCTGGTGAAGGTAACTGGGAGTCGTTGGATGCGGGCGACATTGTATCGGGTCATTGTGTAAATTTAAACAAGACACTTTGTTCAGCAGTGGACGTCGTTCGCCAAGTATAATGATGATGATAACCAATATCCCAAGTCAGATTTTTGGTCTTCTGACTACTTGCAATATGTATATAGGTATGTTGGCTGAGGCTGAAGGCTAAACGTGCTCTCCAAGGTAGCAAGTAGTTTTGATATGTAAAGACTAAATTACTTATGTTTCAAGGTGGCGACCACAGTCCGGTGCCACGTAGGATTAGTTCTAAGTAGCATTAAATTTGTTATAGACAGGCGTTTCCTCCAGGCAAAAGAATTGGCCAATTGAATTGAGTGACGTACACTGAGTTGTATATAAAAACAGTACACAATGGCTAACTATTCTTGGCAGCTGCCTAATTATGCCGTGTGAGATGGGTTGATGCTATTCTTAGCCGGCACGCTAAGAATAGCATCAACCCATCTCATCATTTTTTGTAGGTGTCCGGTGAAAATTTAACATGAACTTCCTTCGCCCAGGGGAAGGGCGAAGGGGTATGCCGGACTCCTACAAGCTAAAACCACTGGAACGGTTATCCTCGGCACCGAAGGGGGGCTCCAGATCTTCGTAAGATCACACTAGAGCCGCCCATTGGTGCCACGACTTTAGACACATGTCCAAGGGGATGATTGTAAAGCGGTCACCCCCTCTAGCGGAGAGCAGGCGGCTGTAAAAGGCTTCCCAGGGGAACTCTACTCATCCTATGGGTATCGTAAACGACGACTATGGGATTTAGGTAGATGATGGGCAGCAGCGTCCTTCGAGTACATTAATTACAACTCAATTGCGATCGCCAACACTGGAGTTTCTTGCCGGCTCTTCTCCATAGATCAACTATTTGGAACCGTGCAACTTAGATTCTGACGTTTCATAAGTGCCAATATTTGGTTTATTTGAAATAAAAATATTTGACTTTGACTTTGACTTGACCTGCTAAGCGTGGCGTTATGGCACCAATGAGTCCAAAAACCAAACCCAAAACGAACGTTGTAACAATCTTTGGAGGAGGTTGTGTCCCGCAGTGGATTGGATTGGATTTGGCCGATACGATGATGAGATCGATAAATGTGCGTAGTAGCTACGAACCCATCTCCGTTAACAATTAATAACCATAATATTAACGTAAAATTTGCAAATAAATAATCCATAAATGAATTTATATTTTCTACCGGTCTACATACGTTTCCTTTTTCAATTTTCATTTAATTAGTGCATCTTCCTTAGTAAAGGCAAATTCAAGGCATTTACACATCTCACGGGTATTTTATTCCACTAAGCTCTGTGTCTATGATGTGGATGGATATATTGAGTTAGAAGAACTGACCATTCCACACGTTGTTACTGTTAGAACTCTGTCAGTCAGGTGAATGAAGAATTATGAAGAGGATGGATAACAGCTTCGTTCTATGTGGAAAGTCTACTACGATCATCAAATCGCCTTTTTTTTTTTTTTTTTATTGGTGCCCAGTGGAAATTCATCATGAACTTCCTTCGCCCCGGGGAAGGACGAAGGGGTATGCCGGACTCCTACCGGCTAAAACCACTGGAGCGGTCATCTTCGGCACCTAAGGGAGGCTCCAGGTCCTCGTATGATCACACTAGAGCCACCCACTGGTGCCACGCCTATTGGCACATCCAAATCGCCTACCATGCGTTGTGATTATAAAACCTGTCTCTCATTATTGAAGTTTGTAATAGGCATTTGTAGGCCCATGTGTTATCTTTTTTTATACATTGCCCCACATTAGGATTTCTCCTGTGTCATGGGTGCGTTTACAGACATGAATTCCACATACAATACACCCAGACCAGGAACATATCACATAAGCATATCATACAAATATTTGTTCAGTGTGGGAACCGAACCCACGACCCGGAGCGCAGCAGCCGACTGTATCAGCATGTTTAGTAATAGGTACTCAATGATTAGATTCAATATGAAAAAAAAAACAGTCAGGCTATGAGAATGATATAAGAAAGCTTAAGGTCACTCAGCGAGCTATGGAGAGAGCTATGTTTGGCATTTCTCTACGAGTTCGAATCAGAAATGAGGAGATACGTAGAAGAACTAAAGCTACTAACTAAAACTAAAGCGTGGGACGACTTCCAACGAGATGGATAGATGACCTGGTGAAGGTCGCTGAGAGTCGTTGGATGAGAGCGGCATGTAACCACTCGTTGTGGAAATCTAAGGGGAGGCCTTTGTTCAGCAGTGGACATCCTGTGGCTGATATGATGATGAGAACAATAATCAATGTTAACGAAATAAAGAAATAGCTTATTACAGTTGCCTTTGGTAGCCTATAATACCACGCTAAATCCGATAGATAATAGCTTGTACTATATAAAACTTTTGAACGCACAATAAAATTGAAATGCACTCGACGAAATCGCTTATAAAATTCGAAAAATTCCCATTTCGACGCTTATCCGCGGTCGTACATTTGTACCGCTATAGATATACGCTTATTCTGAATATTGAGAAATTCAAGACCTAGACGTGACGGCGCAAACGGGTTAGAACCTAAACGTTTAGATATTACGTGATACGAAATACCGATGGGATCGAGTTTTCGATGTAGGGTTAAAGTGATTTTGTTGACCGGCGGGTTATTTTTGGTTTGTTATAGTTTATTTTTGGACGGGGTTTTAGATGTATTTACAAGGGGGAGTATTTGGAGAAATAAACATCATACCTGTATTCACTGAAAAGTTAGAAAGTGGTATTTTTTCTACCGGATAAAATAAAGATTTGTAATAGTGCTTGAATTGAGTGTGGTGTCCGGACTAAGAATATAACACCACTCCATGTCCTCACGTGGATATTCTAAAAGGATACTAAGGGATTCTAAGCCAGATGGATGAGCAGTAGGGTCCCTTCTATGGAACAGTAGCCATACTGCGCTCACCACCCCGCCTGCCAAGCGTGGTGGGTATTGGAAAATTCTCCGCAAAACGACTACACCATTGTGGCAGTCTATGGAAGAGGTCTTTGTTCTTCAGTGGAGATCCTTTGGCTGACGTGATGACGATGATGAGTGCTTGAACTAAATAAATATAGGTATTCTGTTGTCATCATATCAGCCACAGGACGTCCACTGCTGAACAAAGGCCTCCCCCTTAGATTTCCACAACGAGCGGTCACATGCCACTCTCATCCAACGACTCCCAGGGACCTTCACCAGGTCGTCTGTCCACCTCGTTGGAGGTCGTCCCACGCTGCGTTTTCCGGTGCGCGGTCTCCATTCGAGAACCTTTGTGCCCAAACGGCCATCAGTTCTACGAGCAATGTGCCCTGCCCATTGCCACTTCAGTTTACTAATCCTTTCAGCTATGTCGACAACTTTAGTTCTTCTACGGATCTCCTCATTTCTGATTCGATCTCGTAGAGAAATACCAAGCATAGCTCTCTCCATAGCTCGCTGAGTGACCTTGAGCTTTCTTATGAGGCCCATTGTGAGTGACCACGTCTCTGTTCCATATGTCATCACTGGTAACACACACTGGTTAAAGACTTGCGTCTTGAGGCATTGCGGTATTGTTGACGAAAAGACGTTGCGAAGTTTCCCGAACGCTGCCCAGCCGAGTCGGATTCGACGATTGACCTCTTTCTCGAAGTTGGTCCTACCTAACTGGACAGTTTGTCCTAGGTAGACATACTCGTCAACAACTTCGAGAACAGAGCTCCCAACGGATATTGGGATGGGCACGACATGGGCATTTGACATGACTTTTGTCTTGCCCATGTTCATCTTAAGGCCCACCTGTTGGGAAACTCTGTTGAGATCATCGAGCATTGTGCTGAGCTCTTGCAGCGATTCTGCCATGACTACGATGTCATCGGCAAAACGAAGGTGAGTGATATACTCGCCATTGATGTTAATGCCGAATCCTTTCCACTCCAGTAGCTTGAAGGCATCCTCCATTGCAGCGGTGAACAGTTTCGGGGAAATGACGTCCCCCTGTCTCACACCTCTCTGCAATGGAATTGCCCCCGTGCTCTGTTCATGTACTCGGACCGACATGGTGGCGTTTCTGTATAAGCACTTCAACACTTCAATGTACCGATAGTCAATCTGGCACCGCTGCAGAGATTGCAGCACTGCCCAGGTTTCGATCGAATCGAAGGCTTTCTCATAGTCCACAAACGCCAAGCATAGTGGCAGATTATACTCCTCGGTCTTCTGTATAACCTGCCGCAGCGTATGGATGTGGTCTATGGTACTGAAACCTTTTCGGAAACCGGCTTGTTCGGGAGGCTGGAAGTCATCAAACCTGCGCTCGAGACGATTCGTGATGACCCTTGAAAACAGCTTATAAACATGGCTCAGAAGTGAGATGGGTCTATAATTCTTCAATAGGGTGTTATCACCCTTTTTGAAGAAGAGCACCACCTCACCTCTGTTCCACGCTTCCGGCGTTGTGCCCTCGAGTAAGACGGAATTGAATAGCTTCTGAAGGACTTTAAGTACCGGTGTTCCACCCGCTTTCAGAAGCTCTGTCGTAATTCCGTCTCCACCCGGCGCCTTGTTATTTTTAAGCTGTTTCAAGGCCATCCTAATCTCGTACAGGCTGATGTCCGGGATATCCTCGGTATAGTGTCGGGTTAGTTTGGCTCGCGGGTCTTTGTCAAAGCCAATGGTAGGTATACTTACCGAGGTGTATAACTGCCGGTAGAACTTCTCAATCTCTCTCAAAACCTCTGGCTTAGTCGACGCTACACTGCCGTCCTCGGTCTTCAGCTTCATAATACGACTTTGCCCAATAGACTTGTCTCTTGCGAACACTTTGGAGCCTTGATTCCGCTCAATCGCCTCTTTAACACCGTTGGTGTTAAAGGTGCGGATATCGTGACGCAAGGACTTCCATATCCGTCTATTGAGCAGTCGGTATGCTTCAGCATCACCGGAAGACTGCAGCGTCATGGCGCGTCTTTCTGCCATGAGGTCGAGAGTGTGATCGGAGAACTTTTTTGGTCTACCTTTACGGTGGGTCTTAAAGAACTTAGACCCAACCGTTTGGACAGTTTCTACAAACCTACCATTTAAATCGTCCACAGATACGCAATGTTCTAGGCACTCGAAGCGGTTTTGGAGTTCGAGTTGAAAGCTCTCGGGGTTTTGGATATGAGCACTAGAGGACCGGAGCGTAGACCTCATCAGAAGAGACCTCTCAACTTTGAGATTAATATTCAATGTGCCTCTTACCATTCGGTGATCACTACCGGTTTTCACCCTGTGGATCACAGAGACATCATTGAATATTTGCCTCCTATTGGTCATGATGAAGTCAATCTCATTCCTCGTGGAACCATCGGGACTCATCCAGGTCCATTTCCTGTGAGGCGGCTTTTGGAAAAAGGAGTTCATCACGAAGAGTCCCTCCTTTTCCAAAAAGTCGGCCAGCCTCTGTCCCCTGGGGTTCCGTTGCCCATATCCAAATTGCCCCACTCTCAACTCACCATCGCATCGAGTGCCCAGCTTCGCGTTGAAGTCCCCCATCACAACAGTGAAGTGTGTCTTCGAGGTATGTATGGCCCTACTTACGTCCTCATACATACTCTCTACTTCATCATCTGGGTGTGTCGAGGTCGGTGCGTAGACCGGTATGACCTTCAACGAATACCTCTTGGATATTCTGAGTATAAGGTACGCTACCCTGCTCGACACACTTTCGATGGCCACTATGCTGTTAATGAGGGACCTGCGGACGAGAAACCCGACACCACCTTGAGACAGATGTTCGCCTTCCCGGTAGTAGAATAAGTTGCCAGATTTCAGGGTTATCGTGTCCTCGCCCTCTCTTCAGACTTCTGATAGACCCATGATATCCCAGTGCAACTTATCTATTTCTTCTTCCAGCTCAACAATCTTTTCGTCTGCCCTCAGTGTGCGTGTGTTATACGTTACCAGGGCCAGTTTTCGTTTGGGGTGGTAGCCGGATCCCGTCCGGTGATTCTTAGCACCCCCTGCCCCGCCGTTACCGTGGCCGCTACCATGACCAGGAATAGCGGGGCTGCCGGGAACTGGGGGCCGGTGCATTAGTCGTGTCGTCATTTTGGGGGGAATTTGCCGATACTCACCACGCTTGGCAGGCGTGTTGGTGAGCGCAGTAATGCTTCTGTTCAGCAAAGGGACGCTGCTGCCCATCCCTTTGGTTAAGAGTCCCTTAGTCGACTTTTACGACCTCCACGGGAGGAGTCGGAGTGGTGCTATAATCTTAATCCGGACACCACACGGAAAATTCTTTTGTAAATATTAGTAACTTTCTCTTCTTAGTTTAACTATTATGTTTCTAAGGCGGAGACGCTTACAGTGAGCGCCGCGCCGCGCCGCCGTTTGTTGCGTATTGCCATTACCACCATAAACGCCATGAGCACTGCTACACCATAAGATTACTTTTATTTAGCGATGATCAGTCTCGTTTACCTACTCATTATATTCTTAATTCCAATTATAACATTATTGTTAAATATTACTTATTGTTAGATTTTACTCTTTATTTCTCCGCATTGTGTAGTTCTTATTTGTATAGTTATTTGTTGAGTTTTTTGTAGGTATATTATGCAATATATATTTTATATACTGTTTTTTCACCCGTGAATCACCGAAGGGTCCAGTTGAAAATCAGCGCCAGGCTCTTGTCTGCCAAATGCTGAACTGGTTACCTGTTTGGTTTGTTATATTAGGGTTTAGTTGTTGTTTTGTATTTATAACCTTCCAAATTCCCAGCCACCATAATTAGGTCGTCTGTCTGGGTATGCATACATTCCGTTTGACAAAAATGGTGGGTACCTTATAATTCATTGAATACTATCCTAACCCCAGCCCATTACTGAAAGTTCCATTATAACTTTGCCTGATCTAGGAATTAAACTTAGAGCCTTACGCACGGTGAACGCGCTAGCGACTACTAGTCCAATAAGACGGTATTTAGAGTTTTCCGAGTTTATATCCACCATAGATATCATTCACCCGGGAAGAGCGGAGGGACTTTTACTGGTTAAAACTCCCTCTAGAGAACGGGAGGTGATTGTAAAGAGGTGGCCCAGGTATCTTTCGAGGCTGGGATTGTAAGGATCACCCGAAATCTCGTTGAGCGCTGTAGAGTATTGTGTGCGGAATTTTAAACTAATAAATAAATAAATATAAAATAGCCTTTATTGCTGGTTCCTTCCTTAAAATTAACAAATGCTTACTTATTAAGAACTAATTTAATTTAATCAGTTTTAACTTGCATTTGAATGATCGGCAACTGGATATTTGTGTGGAACAGCTTGTCTGTCGACAAAGGCCTCCTCTAAAGATTTCCACATATTTCTGTCTCTTGCTAAACGGATCCATACCGGGCCAGCTATTTTCTTTAAGTCATCTTCCCATCTTTTAATTTGTCTGCCTCTATTTCTTTTGCTATCTCTTGGGTACCATTCTGTTACTAATTTAGTCCATTTCTCTTTACTGTCTCGTAACATATGTCCCGTCCAACGCCATTTAAGTTGTCTGTAGGCTGTGTGTGCATTTTTAAATTTTGTTTTCTTTTTGATTTCTTGTAATTTTACTCTATCCCTTCTTTTTATACCAATCTTCTCACTTCACTAATACCAGTTATGTCCCATTTTATTTCCTCCAATGCTAATTCCAGTTCTTGCAGTTTTTCTGTGGTTCCTAGTGATCGAAAGTTTATAGTTGCTATATGTATATCGTTATATTTCATTTTCTTGTTAATTTTCTCTCTAATCTAATCTTTAGAGGGTCGTGGTCATTTTCCCCCACGAGGACCAGTCGGCTTGGGGGAGGTTGTTGGTTTCTAATTATTTGGTTCTCTACATTTTTATATTTTTGTGTTTTCCGGTTGCCGATATCTAATTGTTATTGCTTATTATTATCCGCCGTGGAGGAAGAGAGTGAGTTGGATCTGCCTCTCATGACATCAAAAACGTTACGCCTATTATTTTGTGATGTGGTCCAGATTTGTTGTTTTTTTGCTTGTGTATTGTCTCGCGGCGATGAGGATATTTCCCTCTTTCTTTTATCATTGGTTGTATTATTTTCTTTTACTACAAGCTTGTCGTATTTAAGATATGCGCAATTTCCTTTCTTTCTTTCTTCTTTCAATTTAGTTTGTAACATTTTTCACTTCTCTAGAACTTCTTTGGAATAATCCTCTGTGATGTATATATCTTTGAGATTTTACCGGACTTTCATTACCTCATTTTTCTTCCATGAATTGACAAAGGAAAGTAGAACAGGTCTCGGCTTTCCTTCTGGGCTTTTCTTTCCAATACGATAAATGTTGTTTATTTCAAAATCCCCTATGTTTACTTTTAAGTCTTTATTAAATATCTTCTTCACCTCTTGTATTAGTCCTGACGTAAATTCTTCTTCTTCTTTTAATCCAAAAATAATAATGTTGTTTTGCTTCTTTTCTCTTTTCAAATACTCCATCTCTTTCTCAAGGCTTACCAATTTTATTTTTAAATCTTTATGTTCTGCTATAATAGGCTTAAGTTTTTAATTCATTTTCTCCATAATTGAATCAGTTATAGACTCTTTCAGTTCAACCGTCTGTTTCTGCATTTCGATTTTCATTTTGTCAAATAGAATTTGAAATTGTTCTTCCATGTTTAAGTTTTAACTTCTTTGCGTAAAATGGAACGCAGCGGTAGAAAGGTAGTTTCTGCGTTGGCAACACCGATGCTGAATGACACTGACACTGTCAACTTGACAATGACTGATAGTGACACTATGACGTTTCTAATAATGTTCTGTCACAAATTTCTAACCTCAATCTGGTATTTGTTGGTTCTTAATTAGTTGTAATCTGTTTCCTTTTCACGATTATTGCACCAGAGTCGATAGTTCCACAAATCCACAGCATTTATTATTGTATTTTCACTATTCACCGTGTCCAACAGCTCGTAAATGATTTTTAATTTAAATTAAATTAAATTTTAAACTACTTACCTCCAAATGGCAACTGTGTCTTTGAAAGCCAAAGCTATATACAAATCCAAACGAATGCAAGTACCTTTATCAAATGGTATAATAGATCTTATTTCGAGCCCGAATCAAAAGAGTGAAGAAACCTTGTTAAAAAATACGATATACAAATATCAGTCTTAGTACAGTTTTCATGCACGAATGTAACAACAACGCTCCCAGCGGAAAAACTGCTATATATATATATGCTATTCAACTATTTTATATTTATATATTGTATCCTCTTGCATTTTTCACGTGAAAAAATACAGGGTTAATAAGCTGAAGTGACAGCTCGTAAAACCGATAGCTGTTAGCGCAGAAACGTTCTCGAGTAAATACTGCGCACCAAAAAATGCAGCGCGGGATAGCCTCCAACAAGATGGACCGGAGACCTGATGACGGCCGCTGAGTCGTTGGATGCGAGTGACATGTAACCGGTCATTGGGCAAATTTTCGGGGAGACCTTTGTTCGGCGGGAGTCCTTCCCCTGATATGATGGTGATGATGATGAATGCAGGGTTCCATACCCCTGCTAAGAATATACCATAATCGCTTCTATAAAGTAATGGCAAACAGTACTACATTAGAACTTTGTATTCAGAAATGTGCTCTATACAACACATACTAAAAGCTTATACAATCCGTGAAGGTTATGGATATGTGACCACTACTGTAATATTTTTTTAAAATTATTCCTATAGCATAAGTCGAAACTCTAATTTAAAATTAATACTATAATACAAGTAATGTGTGTGCCTGTGTTGGCTCAGAATGCCACCACCCCATTTCATCCCGTGGGTGTCGTAAAAGTCGACTAAGGAATAACCGGAAGATGGGCAGCAGCGTCTCAACTCAACTGCGATCGCCAACCCGTCTGCCAAGCGTGGAGATTATGGCAAGACCCCCAATGAGCACACAACACACCCATATCGGTCGTTGTAGTCATCTTTGGGGAGGCCTGTGTCCAGCAGTGGACTTCATTCGGCCGAAACAAAAATTGAAAAGAATACAAGTATTTCGAATAAAGTCGGCATGAATTTGTAACTTACGATATCACATGGATTGCGTCACGACTGACGCTGTACTGCGCTCGATGCCAACGCGTTCAAACAAGCTGACTGAATTTAGGCCATTTTATAAAAACTACGAGTACATTTTCGCTACTTGTTGTAAATATTAACTATATAATAATAAATATTAACTTTGGATATTTTTACAATTCGTCATTATTGTAATTTACGACTGCACGGTTGGTGCAGTGGCTGATACAGTCGATTGCTGCGCTTCGGGGCGTGGGTTCGATTCCCGCACGGAACAAATATTTGTATGATCTGCAGGTAATTGTTCCGGGTCTGGGTGTGTTGTATGTGGAATTCATGTCTGTAAACGCACCCACAACACAGGAAAAATCCTAGTGTGGGGCAACGTTTTTTATAAAAAAATTTTTTTTTTATAAATGTAACATCATAATTAAATTTATACACGCTCTTATTGAGTCAGAGAGGTTATGGGATATATTTTTTTGGGTTTATTGCCATATATGGTTACCAATGGCGCAGGTGACCCTCTCGTAACCCTCCTAAAAATGCACATCCTTAAAGTATATCCGATAGCAAAAATTCGATATCGATATCGCCACCGTCCCTAAAATCAATATGAGGACAGAGATGCTACAATTTGAATTGAAGTCCATAGGACTTCCATTTACAGCCTACGAAACCATTTTGAAGATTCGATCAAAGGATACAGTAATAATAAATTGTTTAATTATTCAGTTAACGTTCGCAAATAATTATATCTTAAAATCGACTCCATCGCTTTAGAATACTAAGTCGTCTTTCAATGTTGGCTACGCCGTAGACAGTGCTACAATAGCGGCGTAGCATCTTATTGGCGTAAACCATTGTTGAACAAGGTGTATTCTTGGATTATACACAAAGTTATACCATTTATTACTAAATTTATTTATTTTTATATGGCACTTAGTTGAAACGACTATTCTTGACTACTTAGCTTTTTCTCGAAAACATCGTCCTAGTTTTTTCTAATATCGTTATGGAACAAAGTTGTCTCAAATTTATATCATATTCAATTAATAAAAAAATGGAGCAAAAATATATATTTAAAAGACCCAATTCTAGAAATCCATTACTGTCTTTTGGGTGGCTGGCCGGTTTTCGTAGAACAACTTCGATCATTTTATTTAATGTAAATTTCAGTATCTGTGTCAATTTGGAATGTAAGAAGGATACTGTTTTGGCTTTAATAAATTTTCTGTTTATCATAGCGAAGGGAAAAAATATGAGAATAATATTTTCGAGCAAACGAACAAAATATTTCACAGTAAACAGTGAAACGTTTTCATCATCATATCAGCCGAAGGACGCCCACTACTGAACAAATGCCTTACCGTAGATTTTCACAACGACCGGTTACATGCGGTCCGCATCCAATGACTGCCAGCTAACTTTACCAGTTTGTCAGTCCATCTCGTTGGAGGCTGTGCCATAAGTCACTTGACTTTTTATTTTTTATTTTGGATGGTGGCGCGCGCCTCGTTCTCTCCTCACGTGCGAGCCGCGTAAGCGGTTTGGGCAGACTCGGGAGTGACTAGTGAGTTAAGTAAGATAGTTCGTTAGTTCTACAGTCGGTCAGAATTTATATTATTCATGCTAGTAATCAATAAAATACTTTATTCTAATGTTAAATTTCTTATATATTATTAATTTTGGTTTTTATTTTATATATATTATTAGTTTTTGTTAAAATATACCTGAAATATATAAGTAACTATATATAATCTGAACTTAAATATACCTACAGATACCAAACTGTTTTTTATATCCCAGTGGAAATTCTTCATGAACTTCCTCCACCCTGGGGAAGGATGAAGGGCCATGTCGGTCCAGAACGTCGTCTGATCAAACTAGAGCTGCCCACTGGTGCCAAGTCTAAGGGCACATCTCGGAGAGCCTGACTGTAAAGCGGTGGCCTTCTCCGGGGTGTGCCATACTTTACAGGATCCCCCCTCACTTTGCACTGTGCTATGTTGTGCACATGGCCGCGCGTGACCACATGTGCGCCACCGTCTCTTGGTGTGGGCCCGCAGATTCCCTAATATGCGCGATCGCGACCCCCGAGGCCCCCCGCCGTATACCGACGATAAGAGACTAAACCTACAGATACCTACCTCGTCCAATTTGTAATTATTAACACAATTATTTGTAACCAAGATATTAATTAAAATAAAATAAAAGGTTTAGATGCAATGTCCAACAATAATACAGTAAAAATAAAAGTCAAGAAATAAAAATTAATTTCAGATAAAACGCAATAATTCAGTCAGTATTCTTTATGATGTGATTATAATTGAATAGACGCTTCAAAATTATATATGGTCTGCTCAATTAGCCAACATTCTAGTCTCACCTTATAAGATTGCAAAATAATACTCGTTATTATACTCAGAGACAGTTTATACACTAGGACTATAACTAGGACTAGGACTCATAATGTGACTCAGCTTGGAGGACTTTGTTACAGTCCGCTGTATGGCTACCAGCTTGCCTGCATTGTGCGTGTTGTACGAGTGTACATTAGCGGGCTTCGTGAACTCTCCCAAGTTAGTCCTTACGTACATTTCCACTTGTATGATTACAATACCAGGCAGAGTAAGGATACCCAGTTCTATAAAGTAGGGCCTTGCTGAGATATCTCTTGGAATTCCCACTATTGATCGGACACCCCGTTACTGTCTCCAAAAAGCTCGCTTTAATGTGCTATATACTAGTAAAACCTCTGACGGAAACGCAGACCAAATTGATTTTGGACCATTTAAACTAGATTTCAGAACATCGTCAGTTCATGGACGAAGGCATACAGATTTGGACATTTCGCTATGATTCTGCGTGTCATGCAACTTTGATACGAGAATCGATATTCTGAATTCGGTACTACTCTTGACTATTCAGTATTTGAGATTGGTTTACATAGATAAACCAAACTAGTCAAGTGAGATTCGCAATGTTTTCGTTACAATGTTTAACAAAACCGCTTAACAAAGTTTGTTTTGTTCTATGGCACGTTCGGTGCAGGAGTAAAGCTGTTAGCCGGAGAGACTGCCGAGGCCTATCGGACCTACCGGGCGGCCACTATGACGCTCCAAAGCGCCATTCGCGAGGCGAAGGCTCGGTCCTGGAGAGAGCTCCTGGAAGGACTGGACAGGGATCCGTGGGGGAGACCCTACCGCATGGTAGTGGGCAAGTTGCGCCCGTGGGTCCCCCCGGTGACCGAAACAATGGCCCCGGATTTGCTGGAGGGAGTGCTCTCTACGCTCTTTCCGGCGGTCCGGGACTACCCCAGTCCTTCTGTACCGCCAATTGCCTTGGAATGGGATGAGGAGTTGGCGGTTTCGGAAGGAGAGTTGGACCGAGCCGTTGGCCGCCTGAAGGCGCGCAACACCGCACCCGGCCCGGATGGCATTCCGGGTCGTGCGTGGGTGTATGCACTGCAGTCTCTTGGGGACCGCTTGAGACGGCTGTTCACCAGCTGCCTCCGTCACAGCGTGTTCCCGTCCGGCTGGAAGGAAGCCGGATTGGTTCTCTTGAAGAAGGAAGGAAGGGCCGCGGAGTCTCCCTCTGCGTATCGTCCCATTTGCCTGCTCGACGAGGCTTCGAAGCTATTCGAAAGAATAATTGCCCGAAGACTCGTTGAGCACTTGTCGCGAGTTGGCCCCGACCTGGCCGACAGCCAGTATGGCTTCCGGCAGCGGCGGTCCACTATCGACGCGATACTTCGCGTCCGCTCGCTGTCGGAACAGGCAGTGTCCCACCGGGATGGGGTGGCGTTGGCTGTCAGTCTTGACATAGTCAACGCTTTTAACTCTATCCCGTGGGGTGCGATTAGGGGGGCGCTAGTCCACCATCAGTGCCCCCCCTATCTGCAGGGTATCATCGGGGCATACCTACGCGACAGGCATGTTCGCTACGTGGGCAGGGACGGTAGCGTAAAGCGGAGGGAGATCACGTGCGGGGTTCCACAGGGGTCGGTTCTCGGTCCCCTCTTGTGGAACCTCGCTTACGATACAGTCCTGCGTGTCGTTCTCCCCGCGGGCGTCAGCTTAGTCTGTTATGCTGATGACACTCTTGTGTTGGCCGGCGGGGAGTCCTTCGAGGGAACCATCCGGCTTGCAAAGCAAGCGGTGGCAATTGTCGTGGCCGAAATCCACGCTCTGGGTTTGCGGATAGCGCCTCACAAAACCGAGGCGCTATGGTTCCACAAACTGCCGCGGAGCAGGGAGCCTCCCAGTTCGTGGATACGCGTTGGTGACGCGCAAATCAGGGTGGGCCGGTACATGAAGTACCTAGGGCTCACCCTGGACAGTCGTTGGGGCTTCGAAGAGCACTTCGAGCGTCTTGTCCCCCGGGTTGAAAGGATAGTGGGTGCTTTGCACCGACTGCTACCCAATCTCGGGGGGCCGAGGGAAGAAGTTCGCCGCCTCTACGGGGGAGTCGTGCGGTCCGTGGCCCTCTATGGGGCGCCTGTTTGGTCATCTCGACTTTCGGGCGTCCAGCGCTGCAGAACCAAGATTCACGGTCTGCAGCGTAGAGCGGCTATACGGATCGCACGAGGATACCGAACGGTGTCCTTTGAGGCGGCAACTCTGTTGGCGCGCTTTCCGCCTTTTGATATCTTGGCGGAGATGGATGCGTGGGTGTATCACCAAACACGCTCCCTCCGCCAGAGCGGTGAAGGCGTGCCTTCAGGGGCGTTCGAAATTTTGAGGCGGCAGGCTCGGCGGCGTGCACTCGAGCTATGGCGCGAGCGGCTCATGCTGCCAGAGTACGCGCAAAAGCGCGTCGTCGAGGCTGTCTTGCCGCTCTTCGGAGCCTGGCTCCATAGGAGCGAGCGCGTCAAATTCCGCCTGACGCAGGTATTCACCGGACACGGTTGTTTCGGTGCGTACTTGCACAGGATAGGACGCGAGGTCACGGCACAGTGCCACCACTGTGGAAACGATCAGGATACCGCACAGCACACGCTCGGAGAGTGCCCTGCGTGGACTGCCGAGCGGCGGATCCTGGTCGATCGGATCGGGCAAGATCTCTCTTTGCCAGCAGTAGTGTCGGCTATGCTGGCAGAGCATGAAAATTGGAGTGCTGTGGTCTCCTTCTGTGAGAGCGTAATGCTCCAGAAGGAGGTCGCAGAGCGGGATCGGGAGAGGGCCGATCCCGCTCGGAGGAGGAGGACACGGACCCGGGGTAACAGCCGCCGCGGTGCCCGTGTCCAACACGCCTGAGCCCCCTGTCGTCTTTATATGGCAGGGGGCCTTGGGGGTCGCGAGCGCGCTTATTGGGAAATCTGCGCGCTCATACCGAGCGACCCCCGGGAAGACAGCGGTGCGCACGTGATCACGTATCGCTGTGTGCGCAGCACAGCGCATAGTGAGGCCTCGGGGGAATCTTTTACAATCCCCTCGAGAGATGCCTGGGGGGGTGGCCTCTTTACAGTCGCCTTCCCTCCACTAGAGGGGATGACCACTTTACAGTCATCCCCTCCGAGATGTGCATAAAGGCGTGGCACCAACGGGTGGCTCTAGATGGAGATCTTTCGAGTTCCTGGAGCCTCCCTTCGGTGCCGACGATGATCACTCCGGTGGTTTTAGCCGGTAGGAGTCCGGCATGCCCCTTCGCCCTTTCCCGGGGCGAAGGAAGTACATGAGGTATTTCCACCGGATCAATAAAAAAAAAAAAAAAAAAAAAAAAAAGGAGTAAAGCTGTTGGCTTCCTACGCTTCATACCACGGGCTTGATCGCCATACAGCACATATATTTATATGGCCTACAGACAGTTATTCCGGATCTGGGTGTTTATGCATGTCTGTAAACTGTACCTTTTTATTATCATCGTCGACTGCTGAACAAAGGCATAGATTTTTACAATAGTGTCATCATTTTGGGGAAAATTTGCTAGTACTCAATACGTCTGGCAGGCGGGTTGGTGAGCGAAGAATAGGTACTATTCCATAGAAGGACGCTGCTATCCATCCCTCTGGCTAGAGTCCCTTAGTCACCTTTTAAGACACCCACGAGAGGAGATTAGTGGTGCTATTTATCTTTTTGGAAATACGTTTTACTTTTTGAAATCTCGTGATACATATATGGATACTTTTTTTAAACATTGCCTCGCACTAAGATTTCTCGTGTGTCATGGGTACAGTTTAATGACATAAATTTCACCAAAGCCACTACGCCAACCGTGTCATCTAAAATTCAACTATATCTATGTATGTTGAATGACTATAATTAATGGTTGAAACGCAGACTCAATTGTTTCTGTTTATTTTTTTATTTATGTTTTAAGCTGTGAAACCCCAGTTATGGCGTCATTCAGCCGATCGAGTGGTAATGAGGTCCGATCCCACCCATTACATTATTGACGTAAACCTACTTACTACAACGTAACAAGGATGTATGATGTACAAAACTATGATCTTTTTATACTATGTGCCGCCGGAGATTATTTTCCTTTACCTAAAATAGCGTAGGTTGTTAATATCAGTAGGTCAATTGATTTTATGCCGTGTGGTGCCGGCTACGAATAGCTCCAACCCATCTCATCCCGTGGGTGTCGTAAAAGGCGACTATGGGATTAGCCAGAGAATGGGCAGCAGTACAAGTACATTAATAACTCAACTGCGATCGCCAACCCGCCTGCCAAGCGTGGCGATTATGGCAAAACCCCCCAATGTGCCCACAACACACCCATATCGGTCGTTGTGGTGATCTTTGGGGGAGGCCTGTGTCCAGCAGTGGACATCATTCGGCCGAAATGATGATGATGAATTGATTTTGAACAGCCAAATGTCAAGAATTTGGACGATATTACGTAGATGGGGACAATCATTCATTTTCACTTTTTACTTAATATGAATGAACATTGATTACAAGCAGGCAAGACTATTGTTATGTGGATCTTTATTGTACAAAGCATGCTCCTGTATCAATGCAATCATGGCAACAAATACGTATGCTGTGTGGTGCCGGCTACGAATAGCACCAACTCATCTCATCCCTTGGGTGTCGTGAAAGGCGACTATGGGATTAGCTGGAGGATGAGCAGCAGCGTCCTTCGAGTATATTAACAACTCCACTGCGATCGCCAACCCGCCTGCCAAGCGTAGCGATTATGGCGAAACCCCTCAATGAGCACACAACACACCCATATCGTTGTAGTGGTCTTTGGGGGAGGCCTGTGTCTAGCAGTGGACTTTATCCACTACGTATAAGCATACGCGGTCTCAGGACTCGTCTGCTCCATCAGCCTATGGATATTTGACAGACGTGACCAGCCCACTGCCACTTTATATTCATTCATTGCCTTTACACTATTACCCATATATAGATAATACACCAGAAAATACAAAAGTCCCTGTGAATAATATCTGTGCCATATGTTCACAGATGTAAATAAATTTTGCAGTGATATATTACACCGCCTACCCAAACCTGTCATTAATTCGATATCCTCTACAAAGCTTTTTGTACCGTCCGCCACTACTGAAGGTTGAACTAAATTGATTTACAAATGTAATTATTTTAACAGAATTACAAGGGTGTCGTAATTTAATATTTGATTTTCTGTTTTTAGCTTAAAAGTAGCAATTTAACCTTCACAATACGAGGTTTTAAGTGCTAGTGACCATAAATGACAAAAGTGATACCTAGTGTCAAATTATATGCAGCGGCCGGCGTACAGAAACGTTGAAAACAGCGGCCGCGGCCGCGCCACTTTTCGAGTTATATAAAACGGCAGAGTCACGAATCCCTCCAATACTATATAATAATATCATAATAATAAACTTTATGCGCTGTCTCTATCTCTTTATATAGAGAGAAGTTGTTTTCTGCGCTGATGCTGAGCCCCAGGTACTTCATGTACTGGCCCACCCTGATTTGCGCGTCACCAACGCGTATCCACGAACTGGGTGGTTCTCTGCTCCGCGGCAGTTTGTGGAACCATAGCGCCTCGGTTTTGTGAGGCGCTATCTGCAGACCCAGAGCGTGGATTTTGGCTACGACAATTGCCACCGCTTGCTCGGCAAGCCGGATGGTTCCCTCGAAGGACTCCCCGCTGGCCAACGACTGACCTAGCCTATGAGCCCCATAACTAAAACGAGATAATGAAGTACAATAGTATTACTAGTAATAATTCACGTTATCAGAACACTACAGCTTGGCCACGATTGTGAAAGTTAGGTTTAATTGTAGTGATTTATGCAATGAACATTGTTCCATGTTTGCCAGAACATTGCATGATATTGCGGTATATACCACTTTATTGGTCGTATGTGTAATTTGTTTCTGTACTAAATTAGGACACAAGAATTGTGTGACCCACATCGTTACTATTTTTGTAGTCCTCAGTATGGCCGACGTACAGACAGATGCCTACGCGCACAATCTGCATTTTTTAATTGTATATCATTAATTTTTTCCATCAGCTTCGTACGGTTCCGGAATATGGCCCTTTCTATTTCGTTTCGTGTTGTTTTTGGATTAAGAATACAGCACCCATATCTTTTCGTGGATGTCGTAAAAGGCGATTAATAGACTATGATCCTGGGGGATGGGCAACAGCGTTCCTTCTGTGGAACGATAGCAATACTGCGCCCAACAAGTTGTCTGCCAAGTGTGGTGGGTACTAGCAAATTCCCACCGAAATGATAACATAATTGTGGAAATCTATGGGGGTTGCCTTAGTTCAGCAGTGGATATCCTTTGGCTGATATGATGCTGATGCCATTTCTAATCACTGCGCGTGGTAGACTGATTAGTGATCGCGGTGTTTTACTAGCGCAAATGAGGATGATGTTCGTCCTCTTGACATAATGTCTTATTCTTTTTTGGTTTGTGTTCTTCCCGGAAAAATTTACCTCGCATTTCTTCCCTTCTTTAAATTAGGTAATTTTTATCGACGGGAAGTAGTACATATTCATTTTAATCGCTCAATGATGGCTCTGAAAATCCTTATGATAAGCATGTATGTAAAATAAATAGCATGTGGTCAATGCCTTAAGTATAGACAATCTGTTTATTCCCAAAGACCACGTAAGGGTCGGATCTAGGGTATTACACAAAGTAGATGCTAGCATTTATTATTCAATATTCCGTGTGGTGTCCGGATTAAGAATATAGCACCACTCCATCTCCTCCCGTGGATGTCGTAAAATGCGACTAAGTGAATCTAAACCAGAGGGATGGGCAGCAGCGTCCCTTCTCTGAAACGGTAGCCATACTGCGTTCACCAACCCGCCTGCCAAGCATGGTGAGTATTGGCAAATACCCCCCGAAATGATGACACAGTTTTGAAAATCTATGGGGGGGGGGCCTTTGTTCAGCAGTGGACGTATAAATGGCCGATATGATGAGATGCTAGCACCCGCTTGTAAGAACACTGCTAAAGTTCTACTTCGAGAGATCTGGTGGTGTCCCTGAGGGTTATGGAGGTCAGTCTGTCACGTGTTTTGAACAGAAAACTATGCTCTTCTTATTTCTGTCCTGTTTTGTGTATGTAAGGCATATTGCAAAGATTCTGCCAAAATAGTTTTACAATCAGCCACCATTTTTTATTGGTTTCCAGTGGAAATTCATCACCACCTTGCATCCTGGGGAATGGCAAAAGGGCATGCCGGACTCCTGCTGGCTTTAGTACTGAAGGGAGCCCCCTTGTAACATTAGACCTGGTAACACTAAAAAAAAAAATTAAAAAAATCTTCTTCGCTATTGTAAGACAATGAACAGCATCTCTGATGAGTAGGGGCCCCTGGTAGTACCAATACTATAGTCAGAGCGTAACTTGGCAGAATTGACAGTCCTTATATTGTATACTGGGCTAGTGTACATCTGCGAGGTAATTAATATGTGTAATTACTAACTTTTTTTACCTGTTATGTGTAATTCATCATTTCGGCCGAATGAAGTCCACTTCTGGACACAGGCCTCCCTCAAAGATCGCCACAACGACTGGTATGGATGTGTTGTGGGCTCATTGGAGGGTTTTGTGTAATTACTAACATTTTACTAACACCTAATGTAATAAGTTTATGGACTATTTCGTGTCTGTAATAAAAATTATTACTAACTATAAATAAGATCATCAATTCCAATAACATAAATGAAGTCGCAAATCCAAAATATCCAACTGTAAATTTAATTTTAGTTCAGACAAAGTGACACTAACTAATAATTCATATTGAAAATGCGTATAGTTCCAGACCAAGCTGAAATCGATTAAGCTTTTATAATTGAGTCGTGAAATGTTCAGGTATTCATTCAAAAGTCGATTGTAATAAAGTTGATTGATTCGGTAATTATACTGATAATGAGATGGTTTTAAAACTTATAGCCGGAAAATAACAAGCGATAAAAGTCAGAAAGCTTTTGAATAAATAACGTATTTAATAATAAAGCGGTAATATATTGTATATTCTGCTTTAAATATGATCGAACTATGGTTTTTATATGAAACAAATATGAAAATATGTAAAAATCTATGCTATAAGTTGCCATTTGATAAACTACCCCAACACTAGCTTATAAAATGAATGCGCGCGCTTTCATTTTTTAACAGTGTGTTTACTCTTCGTACCAGTAATATTATTTTATAGTCGAACTGATGTCATTAGAGAAAAATTGTTGATATTTTGCTAATATAATTGTGAAAGTTAATAAGACAGTTAATTTTTTAATATCATTCAAATGTTAATAATTGATTAGATACGTCTGTAATGTCTTTTTCTTTAAGAATTAAAAATTCTTAAAGAAAACGATGACACGGTTGGTGCAGTGGCTGATACTGTCGGCTGCTGCGCTCCGGGTCGCCGTTTCGATTCCTGCACGGAACAAATATTTGTATGATCTGCAGGTAGTTGTTCCGGGTCTGGATGTATTGTGTGTGGAATTTGTGTCTGTAAACGCACCCACGACACAGGAGAAATCCTAGTGCGGGAAAATGTTTTTTTAAACCTGAAAAAAAAAGTTGTTGAAAATGATACTAATATACACACGCAATACATTCAGCCCCTATCTAGATTTAGAATGAGAATCATGTACTGAATACCTTCAGCTACGTTGCGAATTCCTAAACTTATCATCCTTTATACTTATTTGTCATGTTTGATACACTTAAATTGACTTTTTATTAAGTAGCTAATGCTCAGTGATGCAATACAATGCCTGTTTCAATGATTTGGTCCTCAAAGTTAATTACTGATACCTATTATATTTCAAGATCCGAACCCATTGTATGAGTATACCAACTTTTTATTTGAAATAGGTACTAAATTTTTTTGGCACCTGTACAGAGATTTTCCGGCCATTATCTTACATCACTGAATGTAAACAACAAGTGCTAGTGCTAGCGGTTTCAAATTATGAAGCCGTGACCAGGTAAAATTGAAACCACTACCCAGCTTATAGGCAAAGCCAGACTTTAAATTCATATGTCAGCCAGGTCCTCGTAAGATCACACTAGAGCTGCCCATAGGTGCCACGCCTTTAGGCACATCTCGGAGGGGGTGCCTGTAAAGCGGTCATCCCCTCTAGCGGAGGGCAGGCGGCTGTATAAAGGCCAGGCGGCTGTATGAAGGCCAGGCATTTCTCGGGGAGGATTGTAAAGGATACTCCCAAGCCTCACTGTGCGTTACGCTACGCACACGGCGGCACGTGACCACGTGCGCACCACCGTCTTCCCGGGGGTCGCTCGGTGTGAGTACATAGGCGCCCAATTTGCGCGCCCGCGACTCCGAGGCCCCCCGCCATGTAGCGACGGCAGGGGGCTAAAGGTTTCCATACCTACCATGACTATACAACACACATGGAAAAGTAAATGACACACTCATTTATTCATCCTCTCACCCCAAAATAATATAATATGGGTTCATTGTAATAAATTACAATTGTAAATCAATTCATTGAATTCAATCAAAGACTGAGATTACTTCTCGCGGTATGGGGCTTGCTGCGAACTCGGTGGGGATATTGGCTCACAAATGGGTTTACGTAGCGTGTGTAATTTCACACAATTAACTAAGTCTCTGGCTTATCCAATCAATTAATTGATATAAACATTTTAGTGATTGTGCCACAGATTGGCTTTTGCTGAGCTTTGATTAAAATTTATCTTGAGGTTTTCCTTTTTCATATCGTAGAGGACATATTATCAATACAAATAAATAAAATTAAAGTGTCTGTTTATAATGTCAAAATCTAATCTTCATCAGTAAAACGGATGAAGGCTCCAGTGTTGCGCTTAACAGTTCACAAATGATCCAGTTTGTTAGGCTGTGTATACATAAACATACTTAATCTACATCAGCAGCATTGGAATGAGCTTCATGACCCGAAAACTCTCCACCGATCGGTGTTACTATCCATTGTTCGAGATGCGATTGAGATTAAAAAACATTAAAATCGAGATGATGGATTTAGGTTATCTGCGTCATGTAATCTAGTGATAAAGAAGCGTTCGCGTCGCGATTTATCTTTGGGTATACCTGCCGATACTGTCAGTAGTGTGTGTCGTGACGGTGTAAGACCAAGTGCGGGTAGTTGGTAACAACTCCCGCCCATCTCGACGCTGACACCCGCTACTCCAGTCTAGGTCTACTCATGACCACGGACAATGCTACTTGATCGAAACATCGAGGTAAGTCAAAATATTAATTTGATAATGATCTGTGCGCGAATAGACCCGATAAAATCTGAAAAAAAATGTAATGAGGTTCATATTTCGCAGTAAAATATTGAGTTACCTGGGTAAGGATTTTCATGGTAAGACGGCACGGTTGGTACAGTGGCTGATACAGTCGGCTTCTGCGCTCCGGGTCGTGGGTTCGATTCTCACACGGAACAAATATTTGTATGATATATATGTATATAACAAATATATGGTAGTTGTTCCGAGTCTGGGTGTATTGTATGTGGAATTCATGTCTGTAAAACGCACCCACGACACAGGAGAAATGCTAGTGTGGGGCAACGTTTTAAAAAAAAGAAGATTATTTTTCTTTACTCACTAAGCCTTCATCAACTCTTCCTTTGATGGCTGGATCCATTACTTATGTTCATCATCAATTTTATACCAAATCGCTGAAGTCAGAACATTTAGATGCTATCACAAAAATAACCAGACTGACACACCTCGTCTAAATCGTCAGGACCCTTGTAATTTGGTCCAATTTATAAAGTGACGTCATCATAACGGCCGTCTTCGACGCCATTTTCTTGGACGTTGATAAATAATTTCATTTCTTTCACGAATCGATTGTGAGGGTGAGCGCTGATGTGAGATAGATTTCGCATCAATAGCAAGATTTTTTAGGTTTCTTCGTATTTATGTAATAAAATAAAATGCTAGAGAATATTGTAATAAAACACTTTTAAATGGATTGCATCGCGTATATTTTTATTTTTCTTGACGATTCGGACGTGGTTGCAGAATGACTCGGTTGACAGACGTCGTTACAGATGTCGAAAGTTATTATATCTACAGTACGAAACTAATCAAAAATTGTTACGATGCACGCAGTAATCACTCACAGTGTCTCGATGTATTTAGTGTGGTATGTTGTTTGGGAAACTAGTGGTACCTGCCAACCATCTTCTTCATTAAAATTATGATGTTTTTTTTAAATTTCAGTAGCCCCACAAAACATTCTTGGTACATATCGGTTCTCTTTCGCGAGGACTTGAGGTTGATCAAATGTTTTCGAAACGTCAAGAAAAAAAACTTAAAAAAGAAAATCTATAACATACGCGATGTAATCCGTTTAAAAGTGTATTACATTGTGTAATAATCGCAAAAACCTAAGACATTACTATGCTAGAGAATCATTTATAGAATAGAATATTCTTTATTGTACACAATTTAACTACTAAAAATACTAGGAATCGTTCTATGAACACTAATTGTACAATGGGCGGTCTTATCGCTATTAGCGATTTCTCACAAACACTTTTGGGTTGGACAAGAAAAAGTTGGAAAAAGACAAAGGGGGTACTTATTATATTAATATAATAAGTACAATTAAGTTTAATACGTATAGGTATATATTGCATAAATTACTTAAATAATATGCACATATGTACAATCATATATAATAACAATACAAACAATACAATATAAATAATCCATATATACAACCTTAAACTATACTTTATAGTTAAATGTTGATTTTAAAGACTCTTTTAATAACTGTTACTCGGTAGCACGGAAAATTATCAGGTATATTAAACAGAATAAATGGTGCTCACTTACAGTATCAAATCTTTATAAGAGATGAATATAAAAAAATCTGTTATTAAATTAAAAGGAGAAAGAAAGAAAATTTATTTATTGCGACAGAAAATCCATCTTAAGATTAAAGTACCTGTTTAATAAATGATGTACTACGCTTGTTCTGTACTAAACGAAAAGAATACAAAAATAATCTTAATCTTAAAAAAATATTTTTTACTATATTTTTTTTTTTACAAAAAAACAAATTACCTACACTAATGCATCGGATCGTAATATGTTTTGTCAAGGCTGATATCCATTGACAATTAACAATGCACGCTGTTGCTGTGGCAACGAGGTTTCCCTCAGCATGATGCTGTGTTGTAACGTGAGCTACATCACAGCGCTGGTTTTCAGCGGTAACAAATTAATTAATGTCATTAACACATCAATATATAGGGTAGGCAGCAGCATCCTCCCGTATGCTAATAACAACATACTGCGATCACCAGTCGGCCTGCCAAGCGCGGGGATTATGACAATATACCCTATGAAAGCTAATAATTGTAGTGATCATTGGGAGCCCTATGTTCAGCAGTGATCGTTTACGGGCTGATGTGTGTGGACTTGAATCTAAAATAAATAATTATTCGCTCTCTTATACTATTGACTAATAGAGAATATCCTGACGTCTGTATTCCTTGGATGTATAGTAGGTTGGTCGTTGAAAATTATTTTTTTTCAGGCGCCCAAAAAAAACTTTCCTTTTGACGAAAAACTAAGGGGAAAATTTTCTTTTTTGAAAAAATAAAATAACACGTGCCAATTGAAGTTAATTTTTCGATAAAATTGCAGTTTATTTCAATATATTCTGAAGATTCAAATTTTAATCATAAATGATGAAAACCTGCTTGTAGGATATTTATTAAATTCTCTACATAATAGTGTCTTTTGATTTTAATGAAGTTAATATTGATCCGTATATTGATATGTATAGGCATATGTATAGTAGTATAACGTAGTAATCCACATTTCTTCGCTGACGGGCACTGACGGGATTAAGTATCATGTAAGTAATGAAAAATCAATGAAATAAATGACAATATTGTCATTTATCAGGGTTCGAAATTATTAAGGTAAAAATGCCTCGTAGTTAATCATCATAACAACTATCCGATAATTATCAGAAATATATGCCTTACCAAGCAAACTTTACTTAACTGGAAATTCGTTTCAAATTGTACGTTAGAAGCTGGCAATTTAGTAATTATGTACGTAATTATACACATTTGACAACCAAGTATTCTTTCATATATTTCTTTACCATAATTTATAGCTAAAAATGAAAATCAACAGAACAACCACTGCTCGCACTCATTAGTTAATTTAATGAGTGGAATATCTTCATCCTTCCTGTTTGCATTAGCTATGCTAGATCATCATCCTCATCATCATAATTATCAGCTAAAGAATATCCACTGCTGAGCAAAGTCATCCTCCTAAGATTTTTTTTTTGCCCGTTGCCTCACACTAGGATTACTCCTGTGTCTTGGGTGCGTTTACAAACACAATACACCCAGACCCGGAACAACTACCTGCAGATCGTACAAATATTTGTTCCGTGTGGGAATCGAACCCACGACCTGGTGCGCAGCAGCCGACTGTATCAGCCACTGCACCACAACGAATGCCGTGTGTCACCATTTTGTGGCAAGTTTGTCAGGACTCAACACGCTTGGCAGGCGGGTTGTGAGCGCAGTATGGCTGCTTCCTTAATCCGGATACTACTAAAGTGACAATAAGATTTATTTTTCTTAATTACTACATAACTAAGGTAAACCGGCCTTGATCTTACTAATATTCATCATCATCATCATATTGATAAAGGACGTCCACTGCTAAACATAGACCTCCCCCATAGATTTTCACAATTGTATCGTCGTTTTGGGGGGAATTTGCCAGTTCTTAACAGTAGTATGGCTGCTGTTCCACAGAAGGGATGCTGCTACCAATCCCTCTGGTTTATAGTCACCACGGGAAGAGGTGGAGTGGTGCTATATTCTTAATCTGGACACCACGCGGAGTTTGTATATTTGGATGTTTTTCTCAGAATCACGCTCGAACAGCTGAACAAGCGAAATTTTGCAGAGATATTATTTCAAAAATGATATAGGACACGTTGTATTGGGTAAGAAAGTCTCCTATAACCGTTTAAACTAGTTCATCATTCATTATCATCATTAGATAGGCCCTTACCTGCATAGGTCATCACTCAAACAAGTATATGAGTGCACTTGTCTTCAGACGCGATCGAGTACCCGTTTGAGAACATTCTATCATATCATACATTACTAAGAAAATAATATAAAGTACGACGTCATGCACATTCAAGAAATGTATATATGTGTGTGTGTTACATAGAAACAGTACAGTAGAAACATAGAAATATGTGCAAGGATAAAGGCATTTCATTTCACTCGGGATTTAATTAAATACAGGTAATGTTTTTAATATTAAGAAAATATGTCACAATTCATAACGCCCTTTTTCTTATCGTCATTACGATCGCTGACAATAGTGGTAGAGAACGAACTATTTGAAATACTTAGGACAGAGACAAAGTTAGTTCCGTATTTCGTCAAGAATACAACGATAACCCATTGTCCGAACTACATGTTTTCCATTTATAGACACCGTGCGGAAATTATTATGCGTGACATCGCAAGTCATCGATACAATGTCTTGAGTGTTAATGCTATTAAGTATGGTTTTACGATAAACTTGTGTGGGTAATATACGCACACGTCTAAATAAAATGCCATGGATTTTCTTCATGAGGGCCAATCTTACGATTTAAATCTTTGCCTTTGACTTTTATTTATTTAGGTATAAATAAATAATAGCGAGGCTTGGGCGGATCCCCTATAATACTCCCCAAGAAGTGCCTGGGGGCGGCCTTTTTACAGCCGCCTGCCCTCCGCTAGAGGGGCCGCTTTACAGTCATCCCCTCCGAGATGTGCCTAAAAGCGTGGCACCAATGGGCGGCTCTAGTGTGATCTTACGAGGACCCGAAGCCCCGTTTGGCTACCGAAAATGACAGCTCTAGTGGTTTTAGCCGGTAGGAGTCCGCCCTTCGCCCTTCCCCGGGGTGAATAAAGTTCCATGTAGAATTTCCACTGGACAAGAACAACAAAAAAAAAGGTATAAATAAATATGCCATATCGAAGTATGGCCATAATATTATACTGTGATATATTAGTTATATTAAATGTTATGATATCATCAGAGAAGCTGACAACCATTTTGCCCTGATTTTCTGAGTTAACACGTCTATTTAGTCTGTAATAGCTAAATCTTAATTTGATTGTATGTGACATTTTGATTACATTTAAACCCGTGCCGTTCACACAAATGTAGCTTTATAATCAGTGTAATAAAACATTTAATCAAGATTAAAAGTATTTTCATATTCTAAGCCCTGAATTAATTTTTAAAAGCTTTTTCTATAAAATATAGAGGTGAATAATCTTTCAACCGAACCCGAGTTTTCATTGAAGCCTCTATTTGAAAGCCACTAATACTATCGGGATTCATATTCCGATGTTCCGATTAAACATCGATATCCCTTATCGATTATCGGTATACGGTGACTCGATTATAGAACGCTTAACATCGAGCGTTCGAGTGACAATGTAATTGACATTAGGCCCTCGACAGCTATTACAAACTTACTATTGTAGATTCGACAATTGAAATTCAACTTTATAGTTGTTAAGATAAGGTCTAATGGGTGCGTAAAAGCAATAACTGTTTGGACTTGGGAAGTTCTAAACGATTATAGATATGGTTAAGTTCAATGATAGGGAGCAGTTAGATACAGATGTTGAGCATGCCCAAGAAGTTTCTGCTCGTGATTTGTATTATGTTCTTAGTATCTTTGGAAGTTTGAAGATGGTCTCTGTAGTAATTGGTCGTAATTTTACTGTGCTGTCTTTAGGAAGTTTTAGTTCTAGTGAACAATCACTAGTGTGTTCGAGGGATTCAAGAGGGCAAGCAGCACAATCCTTCTTTGCATTTACAACATCCTACATCAATATTTTACCATCACCAGCCTATATCGGTCCACAGCTGGGCATAGGCCACTTCTAGTGTGCGCCACAACACCCGGTCATCAGCATTCCGCATCCAGCCGGACCCAGCAACCTTCTTCAGGTCGTCCGTCCATCTGGTCGGTGGGCGCTCCACATACGTCCCTATACGTGGTCTCCACTCTAAGACCCGTCTGCTCCATCGGCCATCAGTCCTTCAACAGACATGACCAGCCCACTGACACTTCAGCTTGCTAATCTGGTGTGCTATGTCGATCATTTTGGTTCTCTTCCGGATATCCTCATTTCGGATTCTATCCCTTAGAGAAACTCTGATCATAGCACTTTCCAGAGCCCGTTGAGCGACTTTAAACTTGTGGACTAGTCCGACAGTTAGTGTCCACGTTTCGGTAATTGTTAGGTATAAATAAATAAAAGCGAGGCTTGGGCGGATCCCCTACAATCCTCCCCGAGAAGTGCCTGGAGGTGGCAGCCTTTTTACAGCTGCCTTCCCTCCGCTATACGTTGGTGACACTCCTTTAGGCACATCTTGGAGGGGTTGACACCTTTGCAGTCATCCCCTCCAAGATGTTCCTAAAGACGTGTCACCAACGGGTGGCTCTAGTGTGATGTTAACGAGAACCTGGAGCCCCAATTTGGTTAGGAAGCTTACTGTTCCAGTGGTTTTAGCCGGTATTAGTCGAGTATCACGCCCATCTCCAGGGCGTAGGAAGTACACAATATATTTTCACCAGTTTATGTTTAAAAATGTCTCTTGCATGCATCCAGCTAGGTAGGTACCATAGCAGTGCCAGTTATTCTGCTGCCAAGCTATGTATAAACTTTTAGACATGACTGTATTTTGGTTTGAAAGGCACTGAAGCTAATTAAATTATTGCGCATACGAGACTAAATAACCAATGTCGTGAGGTGACGGGCGCAATGCGGTGCCACACCGGAATAGTCCGAAGGACATTGCAATAGTTACGGAGAGGTTCATCTGGGTGCTCACTACCCAAGTCACGTTAAGAGGTAGTAAAATGAAATGGCTTATAAACCCGTCCCTAAAATTCATGCAAAAATGTCTTGCTGGCTCAACTAGTGAATACTCAATCACTGATCAGATCAGTGCGCGAGCGGCGGTGCGGCGTGGCGGTGTGTCGGTTCGGCACCATCGCGGACATTTATTAGTTCTATCATGGGGAGAACTGCATGGAATGCGATAAATTTCAATAATAATAGACAACTCTATACACAGAAAAACAATACACAGAACACGAACATATTTAAAGAATTCTCTTTATTTATTTTTTGTCCTTGCATAACACTAGTAACTTCCTCTGTGCACCGCCGTAATGTCCGTACGTCATACGGGTCACCCAGCGAAGCTGAATGGGGGACCTTTGTTGGCGCAGTAAACATTATTTGTAACCAATGTACCTACGTGATTATTATATTTTTATTTGAACTTTATATGTAACAGGTATAACTATCATAAGTATTGTTGTTGCTGTCCAATAAAAAAACATTCTTTCTTTCTTCTTTCTTTCTTTAACTTGAAAGATATTGAAGATTTCACTTTGAATAGCACTAGCTAGCATATGCCAAACGTATAGTAATTAGGGACAGCGCTAGAGTACAGACGTCTACAAAATGCAGTCGCGTTGAACCCATTGAACCCCTTTTTTATTAAAACTTTGCATCAACTTTTTTAATTTGCTTTGTATATGAGAAGTTTGTTACAGACGAACTGAACTTTTTGTAAGACAAATAGGACGAGGTTAATGTATTTTATGATATTGAAGGCAAAATAATATATAGGCACTATGTCGTGTATTGTTCTGTTATTCGTGTGTTATTTTTATTAAACTTTTTGAACCGATAATGGACTTTATGCGTACACAATACATTAGATAACACATCTGTGAACTTTTTGATAGATTATGAGAGTCCAAATTGTTACGAACCACATATTAAAAAGCTTAGTCATACTTGGAGCCGTTAACGTTACTGCATGCCGCTATTAATCGACAACTGAGATCTATTTATACAACGGGAGTGACATTTGGACATTGGTTTGCCGTATGGTGCCGGCTAAGAATACCACCACCTCATCTCATCCCATGGGTGTCGCATAAAAGGCGACTCTGGGATTAGCCAGATAATGGGCCGCAGCATCGTTTGAGTACAATCAAAAACTCAACTGCGTTTGCCAACCCGTCTGCCAAGTGTCGCGATATATGGCAAAACCCCTTACTTATATGGCAAAACCCCTTACTGAGTCCACAATACAAACTCATACCGGTCGTTATGGGAATCTTTAGTGGAGGGTTCTATCCAGTAGTGGACGTTTTTCGGCTGAAATGATGAATGATGATGCTGAAGACATATCGTAGTAAAAACTGATGCAGTACATGATCCTGGAACCCTCACCGTTAGACCGTTAGAAATTTGCATTGCTGTTTTCACGAATTTTCAGACGATTATTTTGTGTTGTGGACTCAGTAAGGGGTTTTGCCATAATTGCCACGCTCGGCAGACGGGTTGGCTATAGCAGTTGAGCTGTTAATGTACTCGAAGAACCCTGCTTCCCATCCTACGGCTAATCCCTTAGTCGACTTTTACGACACCAACGGGAGGAGATGGGGTGGTGGTATTCTGAGCGCACACGGTTATATCAACATATTATTATTGTTTTCAATTAGAAATTTGCACGAAGCTATACGGAGAAGAAATGCGGAATACCGAAATGACGAATGTCATATTAACCAATATTTGTGACAATAATTATTATATCAGCCACAAGACGGTCACTGCTGAACAAAGGCCCTTAGGTATCAACAACGAGCGGATACATGCCGCTCTCATCCGACGTCTCCCAACGACTTTCACCAGGTAGTCGGTCCACCTCGTTGGAGGTCGTCCCACACTGCGTTTTCCGGTGCGCGGTCTCCAATCGAGAATCTTTTTGCTCCAACGGCCATCAGTTCTACTAGCTATGTGCCCCGCCCATTGCCACTTCAGTTTACTGATCCATTCAGCTATGGTGGCATCTATAGTTCTTCTACGGATATCCCCATTTCTGATTCGATCTCTTAGAGAAATACCAAGCATAGCTCGCTGAGCTCTCACTCGCATAACATTTGTTTATGAATTTGTAATTTGATCACCCAACTTTAGTTTACCGTGTATTAATAATTCAATGATCATAATGATAATTGCTAATAGCGATAAGACCGCCCATTGTACAATTATTGTTCATAGAATGATTCCTAGTAGTTGTTTTTAAAATGGTGTACAATAAAGAATATTTTATTCTATTCTAATATGAATAATTCGATATTAATTTAATTTACTATGAAGTTATCTGTTTGCATGGCACAATTATTATGACTAAGTGTTATGTTTAAATTAGTTAAGACTGAAATTGTATCAACACATCAGCAAACTAATAAATCAAATTCTAATCTTTTTTTTTTGATAGCAAATATTTAACCGTAGCCCTAAACAGGATTGAAACTAACATTGATCACAATAAATCTGCAATTGATTGAATTTCTTCATTACAAATTTAAGTATAAGAATATCCTGCGACCACGAACCCTGCAAAGTGTTCGAAACGTCAGGAAAAACAAAAACCTAAAATATACGCGATAGAATCCGTTTAAAAGTGTTTTATTATAATGTATAAGAATAGAAACAATCTCTAATATTAATTGTAATAAAAATCTTTCTTTACTCTGAGAGTCAAGAAAATCGCACGTAACAGACATAAATCACAATACTTTTGTACACGTTTATACTTAAACATGATAAATATGTACTTAGCGTGGTTGATACTGAATTTATTATTAAAGTACTACGAGTGATTTAGTTTTAAATTGCATGGTATGTAGGCTATTGGTGGGCGTTTTCTATCGTTTTCTTCATCCATCAAATGGATTGCTACTTTCAATGTCCATTTAAAAACAGTTTTTACAGAAACTTGTGTATATGTTTTAATATTCCAGTAGGTAAATATTAAAAGAAAATAGTTGTGGGAGGATCTCATTGGTTTATTCATGGTGAGCCCAACTCCGTATAACAAAAAATGATAGCACTGGACGAATAATCATGTAGAATTTACAACACAATTAGTATTACCTATATTAAAGATACACTACAGTGAAAAAAAAAATGAGCACGTTCAACTCAATACACGTGCTGAAAGTAAAACATGCCCGTGCATGCGCCCACACCCTTTATGCCTGCGCATACGCCTACACAACTTTACACACGAAACGTAGCACTCAAACTTGACCTTGAATTTATACTTTCGCTAATTGCGCCCAAAGAAATTTCACGTCAAATGAGATCAACAATGTAGTATAACATATCGCACATGAAACTTGATTCTGAGAAAAAAAAAATATCGTGTCGGGAATGGAAAATCGTCGGAACGAAAACGAAAAATAACAACAGTACAAAATACCAAAATAGAATAGACAAAGTATTTGAAATAAATCGTTGGTATCAGATCTCTAGTTTCGTACGTCAACGAAAACCTCAAGTTAAACCAATTATATTGATTTTAGAAGTCCGTCAAAAGCTAAATCAAAAAGTTTCCGTCACGCGTCCATCGTGTCGAAGTTGCTATTGATTGTATCGATATCGATATATTGAAGTATCCATTTGTCTCATCACGTAGGCACGGCACGGGTAACACTGGTCGGTCTGTATTTTTAAAATAAAGTTCGTTTGTTTAGTACATTGCGGTCCGTGACGATCTTCTGCGATAAAAGTGGACATTTTTGTTGGTTCGGCGGCAAATAAGGGATGGGAAACGGGGAACGTGGTTTTGGCTCGTTCCATTTTTGATTTTGTGTTGAAATATTTTGTCTGTGTGTCGATAGTTGCGAGGTTTTGTTCAATTCGTTTGAGAGTGACTTTAAATGATAAAATACATTCCGTTCCTAATATTGGAATGGGAAGGATTTAGTATTAGCATCAATGGCGAGTACCTATATTAGTCATCTTGTCGACATAGTAGTCATAGCAGAATTACTGCAAGAGCTCCGCATAATGCTTGATGATCTCAATAGAGTTTCCCAAAAGGTGGGTCTTAAAGTATTTGAAATAAATGAACATGGGTAAGACGAAAGTCATGTCAATTTGTAGACGAGACACGGAGACGGAGACGGACAAACCAGCCAGTTAGGTAGGTCCAACTTTGAGAAAGAGTTTAATTAACCATGGAATCCGACTCGGCTGAGCAGCGTTCGGGAAACTTAGCAACGACTGTTCATCAACTATACCACAGTGTATCAAGACAAAAGTCTTTAACCAGTATGTTACCAGCAATAAAGAATACTCGTGTAGTGCTGGCTAAGAATGATACCACCCTAGCTCATTCTGTAGGTTTCGTGTAAGGGAGATTGGGATTAGTCGGAGAATGGGCAGCAGTGTCTTTCAAGTAAATTTAGAACTCAATTGCGATCACCAACCCGCCTGCCACGATTATGGCAAAGGCCCTTCAAATTCAAAATGCTATGTTACAGCCACTGATAAATAGTAAGAATGTAGAGACAGTAGTTTGAAAAAACCCGTCTTAAAAAACTGGCACAAACCTCTTTTAAAGACACTTTAATGAGCACACGATCTGGTGTCCAACAGTTGAGTTTATTCGGCATGAAATTATGAACGAAGAAATAAATAACATTCTTAAATTTTATTTTTATTCAACATTTCATTATTGGCAGGCACCTTAGCTGCTCCAATAAAATCTTTCACAAAAAAGGTTTACTGATCATTAGGATAATCTTATTTCTTGGGAAAGGTAAACTGTATTTTATTTCATCATTTTTATTTTTATTTTATTCGATTACGTGTACCTATATTGTTGGCTGTATTTATAATGATCCAATATCGGTTGAATGATGTTAAAGGAGGAGATCCGTAGAAGAACTTAAATTGCTGACATAGTTGAAAGGATTAATAAGCTGAAGTAAACTGATGGCCGTTGGGGTAAAAAGGTTCTAGAGTGGAGACCGCGCGCTGGAAACCACAGCGTGGGACAAACGAGGTGGACAGACGACCTGGTGAAGCTCACTGGAAGTCGTTGGATGCGGACGGCATGTAACCGCTCGTTGTGGTAATCTATGGGGAGGCCTTAGTTGTTGGACGTCCTTTGATTCATATGATGATGATGATGATGATGATTATCAGTTGTTGTTTTTCTATATTTATACGCAATTATTGTGAGGGACGTCTTTGTCGTGTTTATCATTGTTATGTTCTTTTTAAACGTTGCTCTATATATATATGCTCTATAGTATTTCTTCTGTATCGTAGTAACAATATAGAGGCAAGAACCTTACATTCACAAGTACCAAAACCCGGAACAAGTACCTGTAGCCTATGTAAATGTTTACTCTTTGAGGGAATCAAAACCACATTACGTAATGAAAAGAAGAAGAAGAAGAAACAAGAAAGAAAAAAACTATTTTTACAGAAACAAGGACGCACAAAATATAAAAACTATATTACATAAAAACTTAACAGTAAAATTACACTATTTTAACATCAATAAAAAAATAGAAAAGTTGGCCATACAGGTTTGTCCCAGCTATATATGTAAGCGCAGCGTGGCGGTAGAACGCAAAACGTGTGTACCATGCACATAGCACCCAGCTAGGACAAAAAAATAAAAAACATTAAGATCACGGATAACGTATACGAGAGTACTAGGCATGCCTTTTAAGTTCTGTCGTTTCCATATTTCCCGGCAATTTTGAATTTGGAACTATTCTATATTCAAATGTGTTTAAATTTTGAACCAAAAACAGTAGAAAGTATTAGGATTAATGCTATTGTTTAGTCATTGCGTCGATTTGAATCTGTCAGGTTACGTACGAAAATGAATCTTTCTAAGGGAAATGTTCGTGCAATAATTTTCTACAACTTTAGAAGAGACCTGACACGGCTTCAGGGTTTTAAAGAGCTAACATCTGTGTTCAGTGATGAAGCCCCATGTCTGCGGACTGTCGAACGCTGGTATTTAGAATTCCAGCGTGGACATACTAGTGTTAGTAACAAATCTCGCGAAGGACGCCCAAAATCCGCTTTCACTGAAGATAACATTATTGCTGTGAGACAACTAATTCTCGAAGATCGTCATGTGACGTATCGAAAGATAGAGAGGCTCTATTAGGCATCTCAGCGATAACCATTCAAAACATCTTGCATGAAGCGCTTGGTGTGAGAAAGCTAGTTTGCTGCTGGATACCGCATCTGCTTTCCGACGATTACAAGGCGGCCCGCGTCAGATGGTGTAAGAAAACTCTGCAAAGGTTCAACCGAGGAGAGTCAAACCACGTCTACGACATCATCAGTGGTGACGAATCTTGGATCTATTCCTACGATCCTGATTCCAAACAACAATCTACAATCTGCGTCTTTCAAGACAAGCCAAAGCCGACTAAAGTTGTTCGTTATCGAAGCACTTCAAAGAAAATGGTAGCCACGTTCGTTGGAAAAACCAGCCATGTTGCGACTATTGCACTTGAAGATCGTAGAACGGTTAACGCAGAGTGGTATACCATAGCTTTTTTACCACAAGTCTATCAATCTAACTCAAAGCGACGCCTCATCCTGCGCCACGACAACGCAAGCTCATACAGCGCTCGTCAAACGATTGAGTATTTGAAGCAGGAAAAAGTAGAAATTCTTGACCACCCTCCATACAGTCCTGACCTAAGTCCTATCGATTTCTTTACATTTCCTAAAATTAAGAAAAGTCTTCGTGTTCAAAGGTTTCAGTCCGGTGAAGAAGCAGTCGACGCTTTCAAGTCAGCTATTTTGAACACCCCCACTTTAGAGTGGAATAAATGTTATAATAACTGGTTTAAGCGAATGGAAAAGTGTATTAAGCTACGTGGTGAATACTTTGAAAACAATAAAAAGTACTATAAGGTTCTAGTTGTGTTTTTTTTTTCAAACGACAAAACTTAAAAGGCATGCCTCGTATGTGCGTCACGCCTGTGCAAAAAAGGGTTGTAGCTCAGCGTGAAGCTGCGATTTTGCGACAGGCAACACCGACAGCACTGGTTTTGAGAAAGAAATGAAATAGGAGTGCAATCACTGATCGGTAAGCGATCGGTGAGGTTAAGCAACGCTTGGCGCGGTTAGTCTATGGATGGGTAACCGCATAGTGATATATGAACTGAAAGTCCCGGTTGTTGTTATTAGCCGTCAGTAGTAAAGCCAAGTCGGAGGCCTTTGGGTGGCTTTAACAACTCTGACACAAAGTCGGCCACTAATCTCACGAAAGGAGAAGAAGATTTTCCCGTACTGCAATCGTATTCAGCTGCTTAAAGTTACCAAGTTCAAGTTTTGAATATTCACCTTTATACGTGATCATCATCATCATCATATCAGCCACTGCTGAACAAAGGCCTCCCCCTTAGATTTCCACAACGAGCGGTCACGTGCCGCTCTCATCCAACGACTCCCAGTGACCTTCACCAGGTCGTCTGTCCACCTCGTTGGAGGTCATCCCACGCTGCGTTTTCCGGTGCGAGGTCTCCATTCGAGAACCTTTTTGCCCCAATGGCATCAGTTCTACGAGGAAAGTGCCCCCCACCCATTGCCAGTTCAGTTTACTAATCTTTTCAGCTATGTCGACAACTTTAGTTCTTCTACGGACCTCCTCAATTCTGATTCGTTCTCGTAGAGAAATACCAAGCATACGTAATACTTGTGATAATAAATTCCACGTACAGTGGCGCTTTACCTAGCGGTTTCTTTCGAAAGTACTTTAATATAGCTCCTTATTTCATACCACAAAAATCATCCTGGTAACATCTATAAACTGAGCTCTCATAATCAAGTGATACTGATTTCCCTATAGTACAGCTTCAAGTTTGATTGAGCCGAGTGAACGCTTGATCTGGTTAATGTGATTGCTTGCAGATATCCATCCAGATAGTTTAAGTTGTGAAGCAGTTTTCAACGAGGCTGAATTGTGTTTTAATATGTATACGCTGTTAATTAACGGCTTGATTGGATTCTAATGTTCTCAGTGATGATTGCTTTTTTTCATGAATGCAGAATGTAATAAAACTAACACATAAAAATTATATAAATAAAATTATAAGAAAAGAGGCGCTTTGGTGTTAAAGTACTCCTCCACATCGCTGCCAATTGGTAACGTTTTCAGAAGACTGGCAGCATTGCCAAGTTGAATGGCGATACTTATTTTTTATTCAAAATACTATTCGACCAAACACTTTTCATAATTTAATTAAAAGTATACCATATCCACGATATTATCTACTTTTATATACAATTTCATTTATCCAATAAACTGTCCAAGCACGATGGACCCTCAAACATTTAAGAAACTAACATTTACAATAGTACGTAATGTCTTAGGTTTTCGCGATATTATATTATATACGCGATATAATCTAAAATATACGCGATAGAATCGGTTTAAAGGTGTTTTATTATAACAGTACGTAATATATGTTTATTAAGTCTTTAACAGATTAATCCGTCTGGTATCCAGATAAAAAATATGACCACTCCACTCGAAACCAGAGGAATATGCAGCAGCATCAGCAGCATATTATAATGGTACATAATATATGTTCATTAAGTGATGAGTAAAGCGGTCACCCCCTCTAGCGGGGGCAAGACGACTGTAAAATGGTCGCCCCCCTAGGAACTTCTCGGGGGTTGTAAAGTATCCCCTCAAGCCTCGCTTTGTGCGCACACGGCAGCACATTGCCACGTGCGCACCGCCGTCTTCCGGGGGTCACTCAGTGTGAGCACGCAGACTCCCCAATCTGTGCACCACCTCGTCCTTCTTCGTGCGGGATCAGCCCTCTCCTGATCCCGCTCTACAGTCTTCGGACTGTCTGGAGTCTGGAGCCTGACGCTCTCGCAGAAGAAGACTACTGCACTCCAATTTACATGCTCTGCCAACATAGCCGATAACTACTGCCGGCAGAGAGAGATCTTGCCCGATCCGGTCAACCAGGATCCGCCACCCGGCAGCCCGCGCAGGGCACTCCTCGAGTGTGTGCTGTGCGGTATCCTTGTCGCTTCCACAATAGTGGCACTATGCTGTAACCTCGCGTCCTATTCTGTGCAGGTACGCACCGAAACAACCGTGACAGGTGAACACCTGCGTCAGACGGTAGGTGACGCGTTCGCTCCTTCTGAGCCAGGCTCCAAAGAGCGGCAGGATGGCCTCGACGACGCGCTTGGTGGCGAACTGCAACTGTAGGCGATGTTGCCATCTCGATTGCGCGCCGTCGAGCCAACCGCCTCAGTCTGTCGAATGCCCCTGAAGGCACGCTTTCGCCGCTTTGGCGTAAGGAGCGTGTCTGGTCATAGACCCACGCATCCGTCTCCGCCTGGATGTCGAAAGGCGGAAAGCATGCCAGGAGTGTTGCCACCTCGTAGGACACTGTCCTGTATCCCCGCGCAATCCGTATATTCTGCGCTGCAGACTGTAAAGTTTGTTTCTACAGCGCTGGACGCCTGACAGCCGGGATGACCATACAGGCGCCCCGTAGAGGGCCACGCACCGCACGACGCCGTCGTAGAGGGCCATGGACCACACGACATCCCTGTAGAGACGGCGATCGCGTATGAGCAACCGTAGTGTGGGAACCTCACCAGCTAGATCTACGGACGTCCTGAAGAAGGTTGCTGGGTCCAGCTGGTGCGGAATGCTGATGACCGGGTGTTCTGGTGCACGCTAGGAGAGGCCTGTGTCCAACAGTGGACCGCTATAGGCCGATGATGATGATGTCTCCGTGCTTCGCAACGCGTCGGTCCCGGTTGTTATCATTAGACGGCAGTCATTTAGGGAAGTTACGTACGAGCTTACGTAAGTCTAACACATTAAGTTACATTTTTTCAACCTAAGAGTACAAGCACATCAACTAAATTAACCGTAAGTCCCCATAAATCACAAGAAATATCTATGAAAATATTTCAAGCATGAAAAATAACAAAAAATAACTTCAGGCGACAGAAAAGCGTCCTAAAAACTTCGTGCGAATAAAACATTTGATCACAAAAGGAATCTATATTTAACCAGAAAAAGAGGTCCACAAATGACATTCCACGAGTTTTGGGTTAAATGGACTGAAAAATAACAACTGACCAGGTCGCTTATAAGTCGTCAAACTTGGGTTACATCCCTGCCTAGTTTACAAAGTTTTAGTACGATGGTTACGTTACAGGGTTGGTTTTTTGTCGGTGAGTCATTAGTGAAATAAATATATATATAAATAAATGTTTTACGGTTATAAAATATTGTTAATAGGAATTTTATACGTTTGTGGTATAGATATTGCACACCATAAACGCGAATCGGAGAGGCCGTCATCACCATCATATCAGCCAAAAGACCGTTAAAATCGAAACCTATCATTTACGGAAATTGCGAGTACTCACCACGTTTTCCAAGCGGGTTGGTGAGCGCAGAGTGGCTGCTTTTTCACAAAAGGGCGTCCCTTTTGTTGCTGCCTGGTTTCGACCAACTTATCCACTGGAGGAGATGGAATGGTGCTATATCCTTAATCTGGACACCACGATCATCACCATCCACCCTCATCATCATCGTAGGTGATCGCATCGACCGACTATTAAAGCAATGAATATTTTTTATTATAATGTATTACAGATTATAATATCGCGAAAATCTAAGACATTGCGATGCATATTGTCAAACGATATTTATGCTTTGCGTTGTTTTATCAATTAACATTATTATATAAAGATTAGTTTGTCGAATGATGTTTTGATGTCATTAAATGTTGTGTTTCAATAAATTACTTGTTTAGTGAGTTATTTACAGAAATAATAGTTTGTAAAGTGATAACTTTATCAAGTATAAATTTACATAACGTTATTATTAAAATTTGTGATTCGTTTTTTGTAAAATTACACAGGAGGACACCGTATGTTTGATCAAAAATGCGTTTTAATGTTAATCAAAAAACTTTTCAACTCTTTGTAAGAGCTGATTTGTAAAATATCAAGAAATATAACAAAAAAAAATCTTTGCCTTGAGTTTCTTTCGGTACTTCATCTCATAGGTTGTCATTCATTTAATTTAAATTTAACGCGTCACAGTGAATGTTAGCTATTTGCCTATTTGCTAAAAATAATTTTATTATATTTATTGCCGATCTTAGCCGATATAGTCTAAATGTGCGTCCTGCTAGGGAGTTTATACTAACTAATATTTAAATATTGATTTTATTTAGCATGTAAGTAGCTTTGTAGTTATAAAAATATATTAGTAGCTTTATGTTATTAGCAAATATGTTATTGTGAGTACCGTGTGATACAGATCTTCTTTATTTAACAGGTAGGCTCTTTTCGGTGGAACACTCGCTATTGCTTTTTATCCTCTGTCTTCTTACTGACTTCTTGATACGACCTGACTCCCATTGCCTCCTTCACTTAATTTAAATAGCTTCAAAATATGCCCTTTCGCTCTTGCCTTCTATTTTGAACAACGTTTTCCCGTATTACTATTTCTCCTGTGTTGTGGGTGCGTTTAATTTTAAATAATAATTTATTTATAAATAATCCGATTTCTTTTAAATTAAACAGCGGGAGAAACCGCCGGGCATATCTAGTACATAAATATTTCTGACGCATAAAATCTCATCAAATACCGAGACAATGTTTAATCTGTACAGAATTCGATTACAACGTTTGGATCATGGACACAGTTCATTAGATTAGCTTGTGCTACAACAAGTTAATTAAAGTAGTGTGTGTGTTGGTTTTGCATTTCTATTGAATAGAGCTAAATAATGTAATCTATATCGACTAATATAAAGAGTTTGTTTGAACGCGCTAATCTCTGGAACTAACTGTCGGATTTGAAAAAAATGTTTTGCATAGGATAGCCCAAATCTTGAGAAAGGTTAAAGGTTATTTAACATCACGCTAAAGCCCGCAGAAGTCGAGCAAAAAGAAAAGAAGTCAGAAAGAACGGCAAGTGAAAACGAAGTAATACCGTGGGCAGGTGATGCGACGCGGTGGGTCGGGGGCCAAGGGTGGTCGCTCGAAGAGAACCGAGAAGAGCCGAAATTTTTAAATTAAACGGTTGGCGAAACCACGTGGCATAGTCTGACATAAATGTAAATGTAATGGAAGCGTAATTATTCATTGCAGAGTGTAGCGATACCTTCATCGCCAGCATACAACTGCAACTTACAGCGACATCTACTTGTATATTAATTGCAACTCTCCGATGATGTCAAAGAATCCAAAATCACGCTTGTAAAGTATTCGCGCAACGCTGCATATATACAGTCGCCTTACATAAATCGTTGGGCTTCGGCCCGCCAGACATAACACCCACCTGGTTGGAGGATCCTCCCTTTTCTATGGAGGAACACCACACCTTGTTCCCCATAGAGAGACATAATTACCATCGGCAGGTTTCGAGAATTTGATGTGTAACATAAGTCAAAGAAATCAATGGAGGAAAAGCCTTTGAAATAATACCTTGCCTGTGTGTGTCATTGATAGATATGACACATGTAAATAAATGTATGTATTACTTGTTTCTCATTGATCTGAGGGTGTAAGGAAACCGTAGAGAGAGAAGAGCACATCAAATTGCTTTTCAACTGAAGAAGGTATATGAAGTGGAATCTTGTTCTTTTTATGTATTCAGGTGTTATATCTTCGTTTTAATACAAACTCAGTGGTAATACAATTTATACACATGATGCACAGACGTGGGTTCCGCGTTGGTTAAATACATACGCATACGCCTCGTTTTCAGAGTGGCCATGAAGTTTGGTGCGAGTTATACATATTGTAGATATATTTTATTATGCGTAATTAATAGGAATTTAATTCCAAAAATACCAGTGTGGTGCCGGCTCAGAATACCACCACCCCATCTTATCCTAAAGGTTTCGTAAAAGCGTCAGCGTCCTTCGACTACATTAACAACTCAACTGCGATCGCCAACCCGTCTGCCAAGCGTGGCGATTATGGCAAAACCCCCCAATGAGCACACAACACACCCTTATCGGTCATTGTGGTGATCTTTGGGGGAGGCCTGTGTCCAGCAGTGGACTTCATTTGGCCGTAATGAATTCTAAAAAGAATGCACTTGTTTACTTTTGTTGTTATTGAAAGTGAAGAGGCGAGTCGTACACCTGGTGGTGTGTCACACCTGCCCATATCTATTGTAATGCCAAGCAGGATTTGTCCTTCAAGGTATCACATAGCACGGTTGGTGCAGTGGCTGATACAGTCGGCTGCTGCGCTCCGGATCGTGGGTTCAATTCCCGCACGGAACAAATATTTGTCTGCAGGTAGTTGTTCCGGGTCTGGGTGTATTGTATGTGTTCATGTCTGTAAACGCACCCACGACACAGGAGAAATCCTAGTGTGGGGTTTAAAAAAAAAAATTGGCGCAGTGGTTAAGAAATTGACTTTCTGCACTACTCGTCGTGGGTTTGAGCTCCGCACGGAACAGATTTTGGTATGATTACAGATAGTTGTTTCGGGTTTGCTTGTGAGATTTATATGTGTTAACTGTACCCACGATGTAGGAGAAATCCCAGGGAATCATCGTTTGAATAAAATAAACAATAAAGCTCAGTAATTTTATTAAAACTAAAGCCATATTGAATAAAGAAACCACTTGCACTTGGACCTCCACCTCCTTGAGTTCTCCAATTCTGAGATAAACTACATGCAAATTGGCAAACGAATACGTTGAAAATGCAGGCTTGCTTTACAGAGTCAGCGAATCGTTATTAAATAAAAATAAATACCTTAAAGTTTCCAAATGTGGTCCAAGAGTATAAATTCAATATATAGCTACAACCCTGTCCTATCCATGAAGGTGGTATTCAGTCTCGATATGTCGAACTTCCAAATAAATGGCTATAAATTAGTAACTTTGATGTTCTGTGAAACTAGGTACACAAGGTACATCATCATTTCGGCCGAATAAGTCCACTGCTGGACACAGGCCTCCCCCAAAGATCACCACAACGACCGATATCGGTGTGTTGTGTGCTCATTGGGGGGTTTTGCTATAATCGCCACGCTTGGCAGGCGGGTTGGCGATCGCAGTTGAGTTGTTAATGTATTCGGAGGACGCTGCTGCCCATCCTCCGGCTAATCCCTTAGTCGCCTTTTACGACACCCACGGGATGAGATGGGTTGGTGGCATTCTGAGCCGGCACCACACGGTACATATTTGGCAAAAAAAATTGTGGTTCTCCTTATGTATCATAAATTAAGTTTTGAATTAGTTGAACACCGAACAACGTTGATAACACAGAATTGATTAACTTGAACATCGTCCATCGTTGCCTTATTACATGACATTGGCAAAATTGTGGAAGATAATCTACAGAAGCCATAATTTAAGAGAAGAAGAAGAAATTAGTAACTCACTACAACTTCACCGATCGCGTCACGTGGCCGTGGTCAAACAAGCCGATTGAATTTACGCTTATTTTACGAAATAAGTAAATTTTTGCTTCTTATTGTATGTGGTATAACTTCGAATATCTGCAAAATTTGTAATAATTGTCATTTCATTTGGTATCAAAATCGAAATATACACACGGTCGGTTTGGGTCGCACAAGGTTTAAGATACATATTGAAAATGCAAACTAGTGCCAATCCCAGCAAGTCATTCGCACGGTGGAAAGCATTACGCCTGTCCGTAACATTTTTAATGCTACCAGCACAAATTTTGCGCTCGGGAGAGGGCTGATCCCGCACGGAGAAGGACGAGACGGCGCCGGGGCAACAATCGTCCCGGCTCCCAAGTCCAACACGCCTGAGCCCCCTGCCGTGACTACATGGTGAGGGGCCTCGGGGGTCGCCGGCGCGCAGATTGGGTAGTCTGCGTTCTCACACCAACCGACCCCCGGAAGACGGTGGCACGCACGTGGTCACGTGCCGCCGTGTGCGCAGCACAGCGCAAAGCGAGGCTTGGGGGGATCCTTTACAATCCTCCCCGAGAAGTGCCTGGGGGGCGACCATTTTACAGTCGCCTTCCCTCCGCTAGAGGGGGTGACCGCTTTACAGTTATCCCCTCCGTGATGTGCCTAAAGGCGTGGCACCAATGAGTGGCTCTAGTGCTAGGTGCTAGGTAGTGCTCTAGGCTCTTACGAGGACCTGGAGCCCCCCTTCGGTGCCGAAGATGACCACTCCAGTGGTTTTAGCTGGTAGGAGTCCGGCATACCCCTTCGCCCTTCCCCGGGGCGAAGGAAGTTCCATGTAGAATTTCCACTGGACATTAAAAAAAAGGACAAATTTTGCGCGCCAGACTGCGTTCATCACCGCGAGACATTGGTTTTTTAGTCTCTAATTCCCAGTAATTTCACTAGCTGCAGTCAAACCAGAGCACCATGATATCAAAATTTTAAACACTACTACACTACACTACAGAATATCTGGCACTGCGGTGGAAATAACTAGTTTTAACGCCATGGAAGTACATCATGAACTTTCTCCGCCCTGGGAAAAGGCGCAGGGGTACACTGGACTCTTAAGTGAACCTCTGGAGTGGTCATCTTTGGCACCAAACCGGCTCCAAGAACTAGAAAATATTCCATCTAAATCCGCCAATTGGTGCCACGCTATTACGCTCATCCCAGAGAGGGCTGCTTCTAGCTGAGGCGAGGCGGCTATAGAAAAGCTACCCAGGCATACCTCAGGTGGGATTGTAAACGATTTTCTCACACCTATCCGCACTCTCGCAAAAAGACACTCCAGTATACATAATCTCACAAGACATATTTACCTGACAAAGAATTCATAAGAAATTCAAGCTTCATTCCAGCCTGCATATTACAACAGCAATGGTTTACCATTCCATGACGTTGATAACTTTGAGAAAGCCTACTGTAATGTAGTGGTATATTAATAGGCTTATTCTGCTTACTTTACACGCGTCCTCGCGTCCTAAGGCACGTACTGCGTCGCACGAGGCATACATTAAACATAATATTCCTGTTCGTACCAATGATATTTTTTTTCCAAATACCAAGCTATTACGTTTGTACTATATCTTGGGAAACGTGCTACATTTTCTATGCAGTAAAGGTGTTTTCGGAAAAATTGGATGGGCATTTATATTATTATTTGTCAATATGTCTGATAACATGATGCTTAGTTAATAAATAAAACATTTAAATATAATTCCAACAATGATAGGTATGAAGCTATAAAACTACACATCTATACATAAGAAAGAAGAGATAGAGAGAGAGATAAGAGATACTACGAGAGTAAAAGAGACAGCTATCTAAAATAACAACACGTGTACTCGATGTCTTTGTCGCACTTGTGATAGAATATATGTGTTGTCTCTTTTCTTTGTTTTGTTCGAGAATATTATTCTATAGATAATTTGAGTAGTATTTTATGTAGTTGTGTGTGGTATGAGATCCTTTGTTCTTTATTTCTTTTTGCTTGATAGTTTGTGCATTTTCTAAACGGACGAAGCAAGTGTTATTACTTAATTAATAAAACAATACAAATTGTGACAGTGTGTGCTCGTTGTCCTGGTTTGGCCGAACTGATTGCGAGGTGCTACAATTGGGGGTGAGTTTTGGTACTTACTTTTGGCGCGCCAGTAACATATCTACTTCTTTTGATATATGATGTCATTGAATTCCAAGATATTATTTGACATTTCTGCATTAGCTATCTGTGGGCCGCTTAGATGCGTAATGCTCAACTTGAAAAATAACCCTTTTTATACTATAGTAAGAAAAGAGCAAGTCATTAGTTTGATGGTACATGACTGCTCATGACGATGATGCCAATGATGCAAACGAGGATTAGTCCCGCATGGTCAATCAACGATGTCACCTCGAGACATTTTAGTCTCTTATGCCTAGTAATTTCACTAGCAACATTACCCTTTAAACCAGATTACAGTAATGTAAGGTAGTTGTTCCGGGTCTGGGTGTATTGTATGTGGAATTCATGTCTGTAAATGCACCCACGACACAGGAGAAAACCTGGGGTGGGGCAAGGTTAAAAAAAAAGTTGAAGTGTTTATACACAGAAAGAAAGACAGAAATGTAGTTTATTTATCACAAAAAATGCCTAACACCATACACAAAAAATTATAATAAACACACAAGTTTTCATCTTTTTTTTTTCATTTCGGCCGAATCAAATCCACTGCTGGACACAGGCCTCCCCCAAAGATCACCACAACGACCGATATGGTGTGTTGTGTGCTCATTGGCGGGTCTTGCCATAATCGCCACGCTTGGCAGACGGATTGGCGATCGCAGTTGAGTTGTTAATGTACTCGAAGGACGCTGCTGCCCATCCTCCGGTTAATCCCTTAGTCGACTTTTACGACACCCACGGGATGAAATGGGGTGGTGGCATTCTGAGCCGGCACCACACGGCAAGTTTTCATAATAGTTTAATAAAAACTTATAGAGATACAAAAATAACATAAAAAACAAACAATAGTCGGGGCCGCACGCCTCCTTCTCATTACGCAGCGCGCGCAGCTTGGTAGCTTTCCGTACGCATGGCTGCATATCATGCTATATATCTCCAGTATAAGCTGATCTCGCATTGTATTAGTTTTCCGTACAGCTTCATATGTAGCCGTGCCATTGCCAGCTGCTTGAGCGCAGAATATTTGGCACCCCCGTGTTATTTAATTAGTCAGTCTTTTGCGGATATCTATTTACATCAGAATGTCAGTATTTGTTTTTATTTTGTTTGGTAAATATTAACAACATAAGTAATACTTCATCCGCGTGGTGTCCAGATTAAAAATATAAGAACTCTCCATTTTCTCAGTGGATGTCGTAAGAGACGACGGTCTCTAAGCTAGAGGAATGGGCAGCGGCGTCCATTTTGTAGAACAGTAGCCATACTGCTCACCGAAGCTCAGCAAACCACCAAACCAAGCTTGGTGAGTACTAGAAAATTCCCCCCAAATTATGTCAAAATTGTAGTAATCTATAGGGGAGGCGTTGGGAGCGTTAGGATCTCTAGTGTGATCTTACGAGGACCTGGAGCCCCTCTTCGGTGCCGAAGATGACCGCTTCAGTGGTTTTAGCCGGAAGGAGTCCGGCATACCCCTTCGCCCTTCCCCGGGGTGAAGGAAGTTCCATGTAGAATTTCCACTGGACATCAATAAAAAAAAGAGCCTTAGGATGTCCACTGCTTAATGGACACATCCTTTGGCTGATAGGATGAAGTAATAAGTATTTGTGAAAAGGGAAAATCACAAAGAATTCCCAGAAATTTACATCAATAAAATTCCGTTTCCCAGCAATCATTTTCCACTAACCGTTTTACAATAACAGCTGCCACAGATAAGACAGAGAGTGCCTTTACATTCGCCTCTCATTTGAATTCGCCAATAGTCATACCGCACCCGAACTGAAGTTGTTACATTATAGTAAATTAATTCCTTCCGCCAGTAAGAAAATGAGTTGGGTGTAGGGTTGCCAGTGTATATTTGAAAAACTTTCTGCCTAAAAATAATATTAATTAGATTGGGATCACCATCATCATTTCAGCCGAATAAAGTCTACTTATGGACACAAGCCTCCCCCAAAGATCACCACAATGACCCGTCTATGTGCCTTGTGTGCTCATTGGGGGGTTTTGCTAATCCCATAGTCACCTTTTACGACTCCCACGGAATAGCACCAACCCATCGGTGCTATTCGTAGCCGGCATCACACGGCCTAGATTGGTAATGGTAATTTTAAGTTTGATAACGAGGCATTCGTAGCCGATTGCATTCACTGATCGGTAGAGGATCAGCGAGTTTAAGCAACGCTCGGCGCGGTCAGTCTACCGCATAGTTAAATTTTAACTGAGCATATCTGTACTTGTCATGTGGTGCCGGCTATGAATATAGCACCAACCCACCACATCCTGTGAGTGTCGTAAAAGGCGACTATAGGATTAACCGGAACAGCTTCCTTCGAGTACATTAACTACCCAACTGCGTCACGGTTGGTGCAGTGGCTGATACAGTCGGCTGCTGCGCTCCGGGTCATGGGTTCGATTCCCACATGGAACAAATATTTGTCTGATCTGCAGGTAGTTGTTCCGGGTCTGGGTGTATTGTATGTGGAATTTTCATGTCTGTAAAACGCACCCACGACACAGGAGAAAACCTAGAGTGGGGCAACGACTAAAAAAAAAACACCTTTTTTATTTTATTTGTCCCAGTGGAAATTCATCGTGAATTTCCTTCGCCCCGGGGCAGGGTGAAGGGGCATGCCGGACTCCTTTTTTTTTTTTTTATTGGTGCCCAGTGGAAATTCATCATGAACTTCCTTCGCCCCGGGGAAGGACGAAGGGGTATGCCGGACTCCTACCGGCTAAAACCACTGGAGCGGTCATCTTCGGCACCTAAGGGAGGCTCCAGGTCCTCGTATGATCACACTAGAGCCACCCACTGGTGCCACGCCTATTGGCACATCTCGGAGAGGGTGACTGTAAAGCGGTCACCCCCCCAGGGGGATTGTAAAGGATCCCCCAAAGCGTCCCACGGCAGCGCGTGACCACATGCATGCTACCGTCTTCTCTTGGGTCGCTTGGTGTGGGCACGCAGATTCCCCAATCTACGCACCCGCGAACCCAGAGGTCCCCCACCTTATAGCAATGGCAGGGGTTTTCAGGCGTATCGGAATTAGGCGCCAGGGCGGTTGTTACCCCGGCGCCGTCTCCTTCTTCTTCGAGCGGGATCGGCCCTCTCCCGATTCCGCTCTGCGGTCTCTTTCTGGAGCATGACGCTCTCACAGAAGGAGACCACTGCATTCCAGTTTTCGTGCTCTGCCAACATAGCCGACACTACTGCTGGCAGAGAGAGATCTTGCCCGATCCGATCGACCAGGATCCGCCGCTCGGCGGCCCACGCAGGGCACGCCTCGAGCGTGTGCTGTGCGGTGTCCTGGTCGCTATCACAATGGTGGCATTGTGCCGTGGCCTCGCGTCCTATCCTGTGCAGGTACGCGCCGAAACAACCGTGCCCGGTGAGCACCTGCGTCAATGCCGGACTCCTACCGGCTAAAACCACTGTACAAACACCTAGACCAGAAACAACTAACTGTATATCATACAAATATTTATGTTTATACAATATGGATGGAGAAGTGTGGTCTATTATTTGCACACGAGATTCTAGTGTTTCATTAAAATAAGTGTTACAATTTAATTTACTTATTTTTCATTGCATATGTTTGGTAACCCTAACAACAAACGCGTCGGAAGAAATATTTTCCGCTCGGTTCTACTCAGCGAGCAATAAATAATCGAAGTTGTATTTACCGACTGGCTTGGAACATGTTACTTTGGCAACACTTTTATATTTTGGGGTATCAATTGGAATGTGCTAGATTTGTCTTCATTTCATCATATCAGCCAAAGGACGTCCACTGCTGAACAAAGGCCTTCCCCATAGATTTCCACAATTGTGTCGTCATTTTGGGGGGAATTTGCCAGTACTCACCACGCTTGGCGGGTGGGTCAGTGAGCGCAGAATGGGGATTGTTTAAAATGTAAATTATGAGTATTTAATTAAAACTCTTTGAATATTTTCATAATCATCCTTGTAGTTACAGAAAATTTATTTCATGATTTGAAATTTTTTAGAGCTGTGACGTCATCATTGGCGTTAATGTTTTGTGCCGTTACTTCATTAGTACGTAAGTATTAAAAACTATCAACCACACGACATCTGTCAAATAACGTCAAAATAATTATGGCTTAATCTTTTATCATGTATTGCACCAGTTTTGATCGAAATTGTAGGCAATTTTAAACGAAAAGTTGTTGTTTAAAATATAAGACTATGTAGGCTATCGACGCTGCGCTATTATTGTTTGTACTTTCAAACCACGATTAGTGATACTTTTATTAAAGCAGAGGGAGGTTATGTAGTTTAAACTCACACTAGCGCTTAACTGACAACTCTTGATAGACATTAGGTTTTTCTTAATTTTACTTGTAAACTTCATAAAGTAATATTATCATAATTCTTCTGAAGACTCCATTCTAGGCGAAATAAAATTCAAACGTAAATCTGAAAAAATGTGCGAAACGTAGAAGTTTAATCAAATAAACATTAATAGCAACGCTATTTCTCGAAACGGGTTTGGAATCCAAACGGTTTTTGAGTAATAGACAAATTCCATTGCTGCTATTCCACAGAAAGTATGCTGCTTAGATGGATTGTATTTATTCTTAATCCTGACACCGCATTCCTCATTTCATGGCGTATCAAATATATATTTAGGTGTACATTTAATTTTTTAAACAAAGCCCTTGAGAATTCCTCTTGTGTCGTGGGAATAGTTTACAGACATTATCTCACTTGCATAAACACACAGACTCGAACATTACCGTATTACTTAGCCACTGTGCCGTCAAGTTATTTAATACAATAAGCTACTAAGAGGTGGAAAGACCTGCTCATATTTTTTTTATTTATTTAACGTGTAAAGTATATTATCTAACTGTACCGCTACGAGTTTATTTTCATAACCAAAGCGTAATAGTAAACTACTTACACTTTTACCGCGTTCGGCACTACAATTGGCCCGCTCCAAACTCATCAACCAATCAGAGCACCGAACGCGGTAAACGTGAAAGTTTGTATTTTTGAGGCTTCATCACGCTTGAGCGGCTGGAGTTACAAGGGCTTCGACCAAAACTTCCAAGTCTAAGCGCGAATTTAGTTTTATAGTGTACGTATATTCATATAAGTAGTTCAGTATTCAGTAAGTGGCAACGTACCGAAAACTTTGGGAAAAGGTTGAAATTAGGCTTACAATAAAATCAGGAAAGCCATTTATCTCGGAAATAATAGATCAGAGTTTTTGTCATTGTTGAGCATGCAATGTATCTTAAACAACGCGATCAAAACACTGAGTGATTAATGTACTATGATATAATATTATTATTAATATTACAAGCCTTGTACAGTGACCTCATCCGTGAACTGTAGCGAAAGAACAGCCGTTTAGTTTCTATTTACAATGCAGTTTTACATGAAAAGAAATAGTTACTTGTGTTTTTAGTCAAAATAGCGTTAGGATAGACGAAATCAATTATTTTATACTAAAATCAGTTAAAGAAAACTGAAAATTAACTTAAACACGACGCAATATAAATAGGAGAAGATCAATTGTAATAATACTATCGCATCCGTTTACGTTTCGATTACGATATTTAACTCACACTCGACCCCTCCATATAACAACCGGGCCTACCATATTTTCCAAGACACGAAGGGTCTCCATGTGCAAAGATCGGTCACCCATCCAAGGCGTGAATGCAGTAAGTGTGGATGAACCTCGCAAAACGAGCTTTCACCACTCAATACATGCATTATATAGAGTTATATCTCTCATGATTGGTAACCCTACCCCAATCGGGTGAAGAAATATTTCACGAGCAGTTTTGCTGGGCGGACGATAAATTATCAAAGTTGTATTAACTGAGTCAGCCTGGTATGGGCAGCTACGTAACAGGGACTGGTTTAGTTTGCTGTCGATATGTTATACTTACATGAAATGTGAGTGAAAAATGAACGCCGATTAAACGCAGATCGTTCGATAATCGTTTGAGGAAACTCACGATTTGTGCTGCTTTCTGAAGAACAACACTTAATAACAACGTGTGATGATAAATTTTGGGCTAATATTCTTAAGAGATTGGCTTTCTGCGCTACGGGTTGTTGGTTCGATTCCCGAATGGAAGAAATATTTGCATGGCTACAGACAGTATCTGCGATTTACGTCTGTAAGCTGCATGATTTAAGAGAAACTGTAGTGTGAGATAACGGTTCAACAAAAAATAATTTGTTTACACAGTATGAGTAATGCGCTACATCCATTGCCATTTCAGCTTACTAATTCTTTCAGCTATGTCGTTTGAAAAGTCTTATTGAAAAATTTGTCGATACTTCTAGAACGGTCCGGCATTTTGAATGTATTTATTTAACAATGAGAAGACTGGGAGTAATATATTGAAGTGAAAGCTTCTTTTAGCGCGGTACGCATATTTTTAGATGAGATAAAATCTCTGGACTCGCGATATATAGTGATCGCGAGCTATAGTGTGTGCATATATGCATGTACATATAGCAGACCGCGAACGCATCTAGATAAAAAAAAAATAGTTTTCACTTTTGTCGGCACTCCCGGAGTGCAATCCGTAATTATTTAAAAAAAAAAACGTTGCCCCGTCCTGGCATTTCTCTTGTGTCGTGGGTGCGTACAGACACAAATTCCACACACAATACACCCAGACCCGGAACAACTACCTGCAGATCGTACAAATATTTGTTCCGTGCGGGAATCGAACCCACTACCCGGTGCGCAGCAGCCGACTGTATCAGCCACTACACCAACCGTGCTGTCAATAATATTGGGCTTGAACGTTTTTACAGTAACAAGCAAACGGTTTTTTTGTTTCTTTAAAAAAAGTTTCCCGACACTAGGATTTCTCCTGTGTCGTGGGTGCGTTTAGAGACATGACTTCCACATATAATACACCCAGACCAAGGATTGCTCGTGCGAATGGACATATAGAGACACTGTCATCAGTAACGGGATCCCGCGAGAAAACGGTCCTGTAAAACTGTTTTTGGTCAGCTGACCTTGTTTCACTAAAAGTTCGTTATTTACTGTCACATATCCAGTTATTGTAATGGCATGATTTTATTATTAACTGGAGGTAGGCCTCTTGGAGAGGAGTGACCGCTTTACAAGGGGGTGACCGCTTTTTGGGGGGTGACTGCTTCGGTGGGGTGCCCGCTTTACGGTACGTGGGCGGCTCTTGTGTGATCATACGAGGATTAGGTGCCGCACCAGTAGTTTTAGCCGGTAGGAGTCCGGCATACCCCTTCGTCCTTCCCCGGGGCGAAGGAAGTTCATGATGAATTTCCACTGGGCACCAATAAAAAAAAAAAAAAAAAAAAAAAGGATTCCGGCATGCCTGTTGGTCCTTTCCCGAGGCGGAGGAAGTTCATGAAGAATTTCCACTGGGTACAATGAAAAAAAAGGTCTTTTATTACAGGAGGCCGGCTAGGTAAGTAGCACCGCAGTGCCAGATATTCAGCGCTGAGCAGAATTATTTTAACTTTAGACATGGGCATAAGAGACTAAGGAACTAATGACTTAAGGTGACGAGTACACTGTGGTGCCATGCAGGACTACTTCTGGGTAGTACCACAATTGTTTTGAACAGGCATGACACCACCCGGCGAATGCCTTTCTCGTCTGTTCACAGGTGGTATAAGAAAAGACGAATCAAACAACCTACAGTGCTTATATCTAAGTACCTATTTATCATATAATTTGCAAGATTTATTTTATATACTGTTTTTACACCCGTGAATCATGAATCACCGAAGGGTCCAGTTGAAAACCAGCGCCAGGCTCTTGTCTGGCAAATGCTGAACTGGTTACCTATTTGGCGCAACTGTGGGGCACACAACAAACTACAACCTTATATTGTTTTTTTTTTGTTTATAATCCTTTCCAAATTTTTATCGTGTTTTTTTTTTCAGTTTTATTACCGTTTGTGATGTCTCACTTTGCTGTCAAATAAAATTTTATTTCTTCTTTCTTTTTATTTCATGGTCCAAAGTTGAAGATTATATAAAGATTCATTTCAATCCTCAACAATTACTTAGACACGATACCCTCATACTGATATCGTTTAGCGTTCAGCTCAGAAATAGGGTGATAAAATTATGTGTTCTAAAACATCCTCTGTCATAAAAACACAATGTTATCTCTGTAACAGGGCAGTAAACTCGATACGAGCTTAAGTGCCGGATAAGTGCGGAAATACACTACCTTTTATTATCATATTGAAATGTAGCAAAGTAGTCGTGGAGCTCCGGGTCAGGAATAGGGCTACCCTATCTCATCTCGTGGGTGTCGTAGAAGGCGGCTAAGGGAGTTTAGAACCCGGTGCGTGCCATTAAGCAATTTTGGTTACCGCAGGTGGCGGGTAAACCACCGACACTAGCATAACCAAGGAGAGTTAGTGTCAAGCAGACGGCTGACTGAAAGTTTTACAACCTTCTTGCCAAAACCTTTGCAATTTGCAAAACGGAAAATTTTCACGTGTTGTGTGTGTAGCTCCACGTTTTTTTATATAGCAAATAATACTACTTCTAACTTGGAGTTTAGCTACTATCCACAGCTTAGACAGAATCAGCGTATGAGGTTCATTTTAGCTATCAACTAATTAAGCTATTTATTTATTTTACAACTTATGAACACAGAAACAAAAACAGAATAAAATAGGAGTAGGTACCTAAATGGTACTGCTTGCAGCATGGCGTCTTCCGGTACACAGTCGCCACTCGAGAACTTTTCGACTTCATCGGCCATCCGGTCTTCGAGCAATGTGCCCTACCCACTGCCACTTAAGTTTAGGAATTCTTCGGGCTATGTTGGTTACCTTGGTCTTTTTTCGGATCTCCTAATTTATCATTTAGCATTTCATTTATCATCATTTCTATCTTGGCGCTCGCTGAAAACCAGCGCGGCAGCGATTTATGCGCTTCCGCGTTATGCTGAGTGTAGGACCTTGTTGGCACAATGGGGACGTACGCTATAATCTATTTATAAGTTAATGCCTACTGTTGTTTTAATTACTAGTTTCTTCTTTCCGTTAGAAAAAAAATGTAATGTGGCAAAGCGCATTTTTTTTTGTAAATTTTGTTTTATTACCTGTGTCTATGTGTACGCTGCTGTAAGCCAGTAAAATATTTTTATTTCTTTCTTTCTATTTGTTTAAGCTCTGCAAAATTTCGGTGAAATCGGTTAAATAGTTGAGACGTCAAGAAGTATTTCGGATTCTGGGTATTAGTATGGTTATGGATGTAACGCGTTAGTAACGAGATGGACCATGATCATTGATGCGTGCTGCTATAAGCTGGTATCAAGAAGTAAGATCTGTTGAGAAGTGTACTTTATACGGGAAGTAAAGACAGAGTGCAACGACTGCGATGCAACTGGGTGAGGTATGGAGAAGTCTCAATGTCTAAACAATGGTTACCCATCCAAAAAATGCAGAATCGCAGATGTATCTACTCGGTAACTAAGTAGTTATGAGTCAACACAACCCAGTCCCACGAAACAGCTATTTAATGTATTGTTATAGTCCATTACAGAAATGAAATAATATCAAATTCACCGTAACACATTGAAATGAAACGAAATGAGGCCATTTCAGTCGAATTCATTTGCGGTTGTTTAATTCAATGAATTGAAATTGGTTTTGAGATGTACCTCGTGAAACTAATGAATAAAATTGAACGGTGTTGCTGGAATTATTAACAGAACTTCAATTTTAATAGTATTGAGTATTCATTCAGCACGACATTGGATAAATACCTATTTAGATGGTAGGAAATATGTGATGTAGACAAAAATAACGTGTTAACGCATGATTGATGACCGCATGACAATTTATTACATTTGTGACTTGAGATTTGCAAATATAATAAATATGGCGTGCCACAGGGGAGTGTACTTGGGCCCTTACTATTTCTATTTTATCTAAATGACATACCGCGAGTAACGCTCGCCTTAAAACAGTACTTTTTGCTGACGATATATCCATTGTGATAAAATAAAACCGACCAGGAATATTGAATCGAAAATTAACGACACAATCAAACAAGTTGCAACGAGGCTCACAAAAAGTAATCTTCAAATGTATACGAGAAATACTAGATACATACGTTTTACAAATAATTACAAACCACGTAATAATAAAAGGGACATTAGGCATAATGATATATTAATATCAGAGATTGAGGACGCATCTTTTTTAGGTGTAAATATGGATAAACATCTCAACTGGAAAGAACAAACTGAGGAAGTTTGTAAGAAACTAAATAGTTATGCGTATATACATTAACGGTTACGTCATTTAACTTCAGAAAAAAACTGCAATAACAGCTTTGTAGCTCAAAAAAGGTGCATACGGGCAATAGTAGGAATTCGCCCGACATTCAAACTATTTCTGAGCAAGTTAAAAAAACTTACTCTTCCCGGTTTATATATCTTTGAAATTTGTAATTTCGTTAGACAGCACCTGTACCTTTTTACAACTGCAAAGAAGATCTACCCACGATCAGTCATAAATTGTAAAACAAAAAGTTGTGTCACAATGACAGTTAAACTGTACAATAAAATACCAACAGACATAAAAGAGGCATATACGTTTTTTTTACCATCTGTAATTACCGTGTTTTATTTGAATAAAATTAATTGAATTGAAGGAGCAGCTCAGTTCACATCAAAATATATCAAGTCAGAGATCAACTTTTTAATTTAATATTAGTCCTCAAGCCCCAAAGTGTATGCAAGGGACATGTCTATTGGGCAAAGTCAGATTATAGAGCTGAAGACCGAGGACATCGATTAAGATCCCAGACATCAGTCTGTATGACATAAGGCCTTGAAACTGCTTAAAATAACAAGTTTGAGGACGTCCAGCCTTCCAAACAAGACGGTTTCCGAAAAGGTTTTAGTACTATAGATCACATCCATACGCTGCGGCTATAATTTGCCACTATGCTTAGCGTTTGTGGACTATAAAAAAGCTTTCGATTAGATCAAAGTCTGGGCAGTGCTGCAATCTCTGCAGCAGTGCCAGATTGGCTATCGGTACATTCAAGTGTTGAATTGCTTATACAGAAAAACCACTATGTTGGTCCGGGTACATGAACAGAGCACGGGGACAATTCTATTGCAGATAGGTAGGGACGTCATTTCTTTCAACTTCGAGAAAGAGGTCAATCGCCGAATCCATCTCGGCTGAGCAACGTTTTTTTGTCAACAATACCGCAATGCCTTAAGACGAGAGTCTTTAACCAGTGATGACATGTGGAACAGGGACGTGGTGACTCACAATGGGCCTCATTAGAAAGCTTAAGTTTACTGAGCCAGCTATGGAGTATGGTATGGAGTTATATTCGGTATTTATCTACGATATCGAATCAGAAATGAGGAAATCCGTTGAAGAACTCAAGTTACCGATATCGCTGAAAGGATTAGTAAACTAAAGTGGCATTGGGCGGGGCACATTGCTCGTACAGCTGATGGCCGTTGAGGCAAAAAGGTTCTCGAATGGGGACCTCGCATCGTGGAACGACCTCAAACTGAGATGATAGAGAGTGGCTTGTAACCGCTCGTTGTGGAAATCTAAGGGGGAGGCCTTTGTTCAGCAATGGACGTCCTTTGTCTGATATGATGACCAATTGGGTAGGTACCTATATGAAAGTAAAGAAGACTTTGGACGCTAAATCCATATATCTACTGCCATCACTAATTAGTTTCCCCAAGCAATTATGGCGACAAATTACTATCAGTATTTTCAAACACAGTCATTATTCAAGCTGTATTCGTAATTTTTATCCTGATTCTATGCTTTGCTCCTAGTATCAAAATGTATGTATTTATTTTCTTTTTACTTATTAAGTATATAAGAATATACAATTTATTTCACATAACAGGGCCTTGAAATAGCGTCTCAGAACATTAGAACGACATTTTAGATATCATTGTCGAGTATATATGTTCACTTATACAGCCTGCTTGGCATTCCACTCATGTCCATCATACATTGCTGGCTGTAAATGAATATTTAAACAGCTATTTACGTAAGACCGATGTGTATAACAAACACTTCTATTTCCATTGTCGGGCGAGCACAACGGCGGGACATTTTTCACTTGTACCAGTTTCTAGTTTGAAAGCACCGGCGATGCTTCTTAAAGTGTGGTTTAAGTTATGGGCTTAGAGGATTTGTTAAAATTTTCACTATGTTCATGAAAAAAAGTACTGTAGCTAGTGACAGTTTTTTAGGGTTCCGAACGTCCGAAGGAAAAAACGGCGGAACCCTTATAGGATCACTCGTGTGTCTGTCTGTCACAGCCAATTCTATGCTCTGAATCTACTGGACCGATTAAGGTGAAATTTGATACACATATGGATTTCTGCGACCCAAACACGTATGTGTAAAGTAAATAAATGAATTTTGAATATATGGGTACTTTTTGGGGGCTAATATAGAAAATAAAAAAAAATGGTTTTGCAAATTGTACCGTGTAACACAAATTGGAAGGGTTTGTTGTGAGGGTCTAAAATGTATTTATGTTATAATTTCAAAATATAATATATTGTTTTAAAGTTATTTAAGAAAATTTACCATTCCCGATCTCCGAAACTACTGAGCCTAAAATGCTGACAAAAATTTAAGTAATAGCTATTTACCGATAGATTACAGGAAAACCTATAAGAAGTCTATGGCCTTAAAATAACATGGTTAGTCTTTCAATATTGCGCGTACAAACTTACGTTTGCGGTTGGAATGCGAATGAGGCAACAGGATTTTGTCCAGATTTTTTAAATTTTCAGTAATTTTTGGAAAACGCTCTCGCAGCACGAATTTCGTTTATAGTATGTATGGATCTGGTTGATTATTTTAAAATATAATACAATATGACTTCCTTTACAAAGGGAAAGAATTTCAGATTGTTTTTAGAGTGTGCCTCAAAATAAACTTAAGTGCAACTTGCTTATTTTTTGTTATATTACTTGTGTCAATGTGTTTGACAAAATCACCTACTACCAAGACAATCCAGACAACACTCAAGTAACCATAATTACCCTTCATCATTTCGGCCAAATAAAGTCCACTGCTGGACACAGGCCTCCCTCAAAGATCACTACAACGACCGATATGGGTGTGTTCTGTGCTCATTGGGGGGTTTTGCCATAATCGCCACGCTTGGCAGGCGGGTTAAATTATAATTATAACGGGTATAATTACCCTTACGTTCCAGATATCACAAAACGCTCGCCTCTCGCACTTTGTACCACGACTGAGGTAACAAATAACACGTCTGCGTGTCGCAGCGACGTTTCCAATTTAGACGCTTTGTGTATGTGTCGCGTCAAGTCACATGTGCAACTGACTTTGCTGTATGTTTTTATTTTTGCATATTTTGAGATCATCCTTAGGATAAATCAGTCCAAGGACACTGTTATATGTGTATCCTTTGGTTTTCCAGTTGTAATACAATATTTAGATGATAGATGTTAAATACCTTTTTTCTTTTCTATTTTTTTGTGTGGGGAAATCCTCATGAACTTTCTCCGCCTGGGAGTGGCAGAGACGCATCATCGGGTAAAACCCCACGATGCCCTTCCACTTATCTCTGGCTGGATGTGCGGTGTTTACTTTTCAGAACAAGACCATATCGAGTTGCACTCGCTGACCGGTTGACGAATGGCAAGGTTAAGTAACGCTTGGCGCGGTCAATCTATGGATGGCCGTATGACCGAAAAGTGGTATTTGTACTAAGCATCTTCGTGGTTCAGAGGGCACGTAAAATCTTCGGTTCTGGTAAAATGTTATTACACGGCAGTTCGTTGAGCCAAGTCGGAGGCCTTCAGGTGGCTTCAACAACTCCGACACAAGTTTTATTTTTACTATTCTCAAAAATACTTATAAATCTCATCGATATGTTGGTTATACGGGAAGGTATTTTTTTTAACCAAAAGTACATAAAAAGCAATTGATCATTAGATATATTGTTAACTAGCTGGGACCCGCGGTTTCACACGACGTCTTATTTAAAACAAATCGGAATATTTTAAATAATTTAGATTTCTTCAGCATAGACAGTCATATATAGATAGGGTTTCATTGAATTTCAAAGGTTTAATTTTTTTCCCGGGACCTTATTTTTTTTCTAAAATAAAAGTAGTCTAAGTTCCTCCATTTAACATCAGATATCTGCCACTGAGAGTCCCGTTAAAATCAGTCCAGCTGTTTCGGGGATTAGCTGGAACAAACAGACAGACAGACTAAAATTTTAAACTTGTTGTTGGTTATATGTACCGTATATAGTTTCATATGCATTTAGTAAAAAGCTGTTATTTTGATATTACAACCAGACACTGCAAATTTATTAATTTGTATAGATTTGTCCGTGTGGTATCCAGATTAAGAATCCCCTGCATCACATCCCGTGGATGTTTTAGAAGGCGACTAAGGGACTCTCAACCAGAGAGATGGGCAGATGCGTCCCTTTTGTGGAACAGCTGCCATTCTGTTGGGGTTGGGGAGCCCAACTCGCCTCCCGAGCATAGTGAGCAGAGAGCAGTATGGCTGCTGATCACAGAAGGGACACTGCTGCTAATTCCTTTGGCTTAGAGTTCCTTAGTCACCTTTTACGAAATCCATGGGATGAGATGGGGATGAGATTGTACTATAGTATTTCTGTGTAGTGATCCACTACACGAAAACACTATAGTACAACCAAAACGAAACTATTAATCAATCATATTGTTTATTCTAATTGTGTACAGTTGTTGTATTATACAAAATTATTCTAATCTATTCGTCGTAAAGCTACAGCTTCTTCTTAGAATAAGCTAATCTTGAATATGAAATAAAAATATCAGCAGTTTATATTCCTGCAGTTGCTAGAGACTCACATATAGAGTAACATTAAGCAGTGCAGATGTATGAAGTATTCATCTCGCTTAGTGCTCCGAGCGAAACAAAACGAGATGATAAATAAGCATACGTGATGGTGGTGTACTCGAATTTTCCTGGCGGTACGCGCGCAGCTCCTAATTTTACTCTCACTAAATGTCTTTGAAAGCCAATTTCATACTGTAACATTTTCGTGATGATAAGATAGAAGGTAAGAAAACCAATTTATGTTTGCGTCAAATCGATGCATAAACACAAGAAAATCTAACTAAATACTTAAAATCTCATCACCAAAATTGGTCGGGCGGAGAGTGGAATCCCATGAGTGTCCGCAGGATTTTCAACTCTGGCTTGCCTTAGTTGGCCGATCAGTGGCGGCCGCCAGCTATGCTCGGGGGTGGAAGTGTCTAATGGCGTAATAATGAGAACAAGTTACTACTCCCTGTAGTAGGGGCCATTTTAAGGCCCATCTTGTGAGTGGCGAGTGACAGAGTTTCACTATAAATGTTGCCCCTTACAGTGATATAAACTCGTAAAGAGACAGACAGATTATATTCATTTATTTTATGTTTTATTTATTTACTGGAAACCACTCTAACACCATGCCCTACCTGGGAATTAAACTTGGGCATCATCTCATTTACGATCACTGCAGGGCCTGTGAGATTAGCAGATATTTCTGCGAAATTACTTCGATTCATGGGTTGTCTCAATAACCTATCTATTGACACTTCCTCATAATCATCATTTCGTCATTTCAGCCGAAAAACATCCACTGCTGGACAGAAGCCTCCCCCGAAAATTGCTGTAACGACCGGTATGAGTTTGTGTTGTCTGCTCATTGGGGGGTTTTGCCATAATCGCCACGCTTGGCAGATGGGTTAGCGATCCCAGTTGTTATAATTGTACTCGAAGGCCGCTGCTACCCATCCTCCGGATAATCCCATAGTCACCTTTTACGATACCCACGGGATGAGATGGAGTAGTGGTATTCTTAGCTGGCACCACACGCTTCCTCACCTATTACAAATAGAAACTCTACTCCAAAGAAGTAATATGATATTTATATCCCTTACGACCGAATACTGAAATGCCAGTTAATATAAAGTCCCGCTTTAACTATTCGAGAAACTCGTTTTCGAAAGGGAACCGGGTGGCTCAAATATTTAAAGTGGGACTTAATATTAGCTGGCGTTTTAGTTTTCGGCCGTAACACACCAAACTGCTGACAGATAACGTATTCAGAAAGCTGTACATAGACAGGTCGTACACTCATTAGCGTACCAGATATTTTATTCATGATATGGTTGGGTTCTGGTTTGAAACGACTTCCGTCTCTCCTCTGCAATGCGGGTGACCAAATTGACGCATTGTTTGCATTGTAATGATCAGGCTGCAGGTAAATTTGAATGGTGTTCAAAGGTCGTGTGGTTGAAAATACCTATGGCATTAAGACCACCTTTGTATACTTGTACATTAAGCATAAATAAATAAATAAGTCTTCTAACCTCACGGCGGCGGAGCCGAAGGCCTCCTTTGGTTCCGCAGATGGCCACCCAGGTGGTTTAAACTGGGCAGTGTTGAGACATTTTAGTACTTATATTGATTGTCTTTTACCTGGCTGTATTAGTCGGTCATGCTCACTAAAATGTCTTGCTGGCGGTGGCGTTGTGTATCAGGTCGTTCGGTTCCTGAGCTAAGCGATGCTGACGCATGTGTCATGCTTGTGAACAGATGCCGTCTGTTAGGACTGGTCAGCCGTTAACTGCCACGGCAGATAAATTATTATAATTGTATTATTGTGGTATGTTCCATCTTTACACATTGACCTACATATTTCTCGCTATATATTTTACAATCAATTGTATCTATAAACATTGTAATCTCAATTATAATATTTTAAATGAGTATCCATAAGTTTCTTGCCTGCTCTTCTCCACGAGATCAACTATTTGGAACCGTGCAACTTAGATTCTGACGTTTCATAAGTGCCAATATTTGGTTTATTTGAAATAAAACTCTTTGACTTTGACTTCGACTTTGATACCTATGAAAAGTCCGCGAGGATTTCCACCGCATCCAATAAGGTTTTCAAGTGCACACTTCCATACCTGTCTGGTAATTTTGGGTATTCAAGTGGCCTACACAAATGTCCCGCTGATGAAATTGTTGTGAATTGGGTCGTTAAGCACCCTTAAATAGGGGTGAGTTGTCTATTATTTGTGGAAGTTAACATTATAAAAGACAGCACCCAACAACTTATAAGAAAGAAAGACCGATCATATTTTTATTTCTGCCCACACAACGGGCGCACGTAAACAAGGCAAGAGAGTATTTAATACTATATAAAGATTAAAACAATTGCTCGTAGAACTGATGGCCGTTGGGGCACAAAGATTCTCGAATGGAGACCGCGCACCGGAAAACGCAGCGTGGGACGACCTACAACGAGGTGGTCAGACGACCTGGTGAAGGTTGCTGGGAGTCGTTGGATGAGGGCATGTGACCGCTCGTTGTGGAAATCTGAGGGGGAGGCCTTTGTTCAGCAGTGGACATCCTGTGGCATTAAAATAATAGTTACAATAGGAGAAATTGCCTACATAAAAATTATTCCAAACTGGCTTCGATAATCGTGCGCCGCAAGTGTGCAGTTTGGTTGACATTTGCATAATGCAGGCGTTGAGAATATTGAGATAAACAATCCCTACAGCGCTGGTTTTCATTGTCAGTCCTGGTAGGCTTCACTGCTTCCTAGTGTATATGCTTAGATGGCGTGATAAATTCTCTAGTAACATGTCTCTATCTATCATGATACAACGACGACATTAACGATACACTACAATGCTTAAAACGAGCCCTGCACTGCGTCGTGGATACAGATAACACGCACAGACACCCAAGCTGAAGAAATATCTGTATAGAAAAATTGTTCAAACCCCATACCCGTATAGTGGGAATTATTATCCGAAAGACGTCCACTGCTGAACAAACGCCTCCTCCATAAATTACCACAACGATGATATATTCCGTCCGTATCCAACGACTCCCAGCGATGTTAATCAGGTCTTCAGTCCATCTCATTGGAGGTCGTCCCACGCTACGTGGTTTCCACTCGAGATCCTTTATGCCTCAATGGCCATCAGTTCTACAAGGCATGTACCACTTCAACTTACTAATCCTTTTAGCTATGCCAGCAACTTTAGTTCTTCTACGCATCACCTCATTTCTGATTCGAGAGCCAGTAAATTTAAGTTTGGTTTTAAAAGCACTATCTAAAGTCATGCTAACAATATTCTCCGGCCACTAATTATTAACTAGCAGGCCTATTATATGGATTTCCTGATTAAGTTAGGATGTGTGAGATATTGGCCATCTTGTTTCTACTTCTATTTCGAGAGCATTCAACTATGAGTATCCTCAAGCCTTTTGTAGTCAGTTTAGGTTTTGAAATACCTACGCTTAGAAAAAATCACTTGTATATATGTATAATACCCATATCCGCCGTTGCTGGTGAGTTTGTTGCGCCGCTTCTTCTCCCCAGCTTCATTTTGTTTTTCTCTACATTGAATAAATGATCATTTAATTCATTCACTTCACTCCTAATATTGTAAAATTAAAAAAAAAATGGCCGTGTGGTGCCGGCTCAGAATGCCACCACCCCATCTCCTCCCATGGGTGTCGTATAAGTCGACTAAGGGATTAGCCGGAGGATGGGCAGCAGCGTACGAGTACATTAACAACTCAACTGCGATCGCCAACCCGTCTGCCAAGCGTGGCGATTATGGCAAAATCCCCCAATGATCCCACAACACATCCATATCGGTCATTGCTATGATCTTTGGGGGAAGCCTGTGTCCAGCAGTGGACCTCATTCGGCTGAAGTGATGAAATGACTCCTAATCACTATGTAACGTCAGGCCACACAGCTGTTTCATTTTCAAAATGGCAGTAGTAAAACTGGGGTTATTGCCAGACAAATCTGTCACATATTGACGCGAACTCACAAGTTACGTCACGTATATATGACAAGCTTTCAAAATGCAGTAAAAGTGTCGATACTTCACACATGCTTCACCAAGTCCAGTCAAGCAGCTTTACGGCGCACAGCGAACTTTATCGGGTACTACGAGAGTTGTAAAATACACTTTGTATTCGTATTCTTCGTTGTGCATTCAATTTGAGCTCGGAATTGCGACCAACACGTGTGGCAGTTATAGTGAAAGGACTTTAATTTATGTTCGCGATGATCTGAAATGAAATACATGGCCCATGGTACATCGGCTATGCTATATTTTTCTTTTCTGATATGACTATATGACTTCTGTATCTTGAGTCCAGTTTACGGACATAAATCTCATACACACAAACACCCAGGCCCGAAACAACTATCTGTAGATCAAACATATTTTTTTCCGTGCGGGGATCAAACCCGCGACATGTATAACAGACAGCCAACCGTTCAACCATAGACTAGTATATGTACTCGGGAACGCTTAGCCACTGCGCTAATTGTGCCGTTACAGTTATTGTAATGATCGTGGCGCAAAGTACCTATGTGGGGATGGAAAGGGGTGGTTTAAGAGTCTTTACTGCAGACCTTTGATCTATGACTAAATATACCAGTTATTCTTTACACACAATTAAGCCAGCCCTATCTGAGTTAAACTAATTTTTTTATCCAGTCAATACAGTCAGAACATATTTCAAATGTAGCTATATACGATAGTATTGACAGTCGCGTGCGAATGGCAACACAATTTCCGGTTCGGGTATCAAAACTAGGTATTTTCCTGTACCGTTATTTGGTATTGGTATCAATGGAAATTAAGGCTGAGTGGAGCGCAGCCCCATTTTGTCTGATTAGTAAACGTATCCAGTTTTGTGGTCTACCAAAATACATCATTTTAGGGCTCTAACATCGTAAAATTGACTATTGTTCGACTTGATTGAATTTGTTAGTGAAATTTCCCAGCCCAATTTCGGTATCAGATTTCAGGAATGAATTAAGATTTCCAACTAGGGGAGGCCGGTTTTGCTCGAAACATGTAATATTTGGAACAGTGAAACCTACGAAAGAGCAATTTAGTTTAATTATTTTTTACTTTTTAGGGTTCCGAACGTCCGAAGGAAAAAACGGCGGAAGCCTTATACGATCACTCGTGTGTCTGTCTGTCTGTCCATCTGTCACAGTCAATTTGCTCCAAATCTACTGGACCGATTAAGTTGAAATTTGGTACACATATGGATTTCTGCGACCCAAACATGCAAGTAGTAGACGCGGGTGAAACCGCGGGTCCCAGCTTTTGTATAATGAAATCTTAACTATAACATCAATTAAGTAATTTTTCATTGTATGTTTGATTACCCGTTTTTACAAAATGTGACTGCCCAATGTTTGCAGTGCCCTAACAGGATTCATGTACTCCAATGTAATATCGTTTAATCGGAATGATCATGATTATACCTATTTAATTGTTGATGTGCATGTTGGGAAAAAATAAATAAACTAAAAAGTAGTAATAGTAATTTATGAAACCGTTGCATAATGTATTAAAACATGAATGTGTGTTTTAAAACCAAGCTGTAGGCGAGGCTTACATTATTTTGTTGAAGAAAAAGTGTTATAATTGAAAGAAAGAAAGAACGAAAGAAATAATTTTATTCTGATCGCACACAACAAGAAAATAATTGTAAACAACAACACATAATATTGCAAAATATCATATTAAAAATAAAAAGCATGCAAACAGATTTTTGTGTGAGACATCAGAATAGGCTCCTATCTCAGCATTGCGCTGGTCTTCCGATAGGACCTTACATAAAAGAAGTCATATCACGCACAGTTACCAATATATTATTTATATTAGTAATGTATCTATACAGCATATTATATTTAAAGTAATTATATAGAAATCAAATACAAACGTAACCGAAGAAGGAACATCAAATTTGATTACATATAAAATTATCAATGTAATCGACTGCCAATCGATTACCTTATCGATTTAGTACTTCACTAGATAGGTGGCCTCTACTTAATTTGTCTATGACAAAAACAAAATAAAAATAGTTCGTGAAAAACTTTAGCTAACATTATTGTTGTAAAAAATTAATCAGATATCATGTGAATTGTGTGCCTTGTAATTATTTATTTTATTTATATTAATTGAATTCATTTGTGGTACATTGGTTGCATTTTATTATTCAGTACGTAAAATTTATATGTGTATAAGTGCATTGTGTAAATATGGAATGTCAGAATTACCGCATTGCATTGTAATGCAATAATTTGCCGCTCGTTCAGCTCTTCTGGCTAAAAGAAACCATTTCCCTCAGTGTGTAGACCCAAGGTGAGTATTAATTTCGCTTTTATTTACATAACAGATACTTTTTATACTTAATACTAAAAGCAGAAACTTGATTATATTTTTAAATTTTGGTATTGTGTTTAAATAGTCTATACATCTATACATATAAATAAAATTGAAGTGTCTGTTTGTAATATCAAAATAACAGCTTTTTACTAAATGCATATGAAAGTATATACGATACCTACAACTATACACAACATTATGTAACATACTTATATATTATAACTGCTATCAACATTACAAGATGTATTCACAAAAAATATCATATAAAACTAATATACAAACACAAACTTAAATGCACACTTACATGTTATAATAACAGTCAACAATACAAGCGAGATTTATATACGAAACCGTCATATATAGCTATTATTTACAAGAAATACCCGCAAAAATGAACAATAACAAAAAATTGAAAGTTGGACTTTTCAATGCAGGGTCTCTAGGTTCGTGCCACGAGGAGTTCCTAGTGGCTATGAATGATCTAGCGGTAGACATCATGGCGATTAATGAAACCTGGCTTAGGGAAGGTGAAGAGGGCCGCGCGCCTTCCATCCCTAACTACCGTTTGCGGCACAAGCCACGCCCAGCCCATGTGCGCGGCGGGCGGGGCGGCGGGGTCGGCTTCTACGTGCGCCGAGACGTTCGCGTGCGCACCGCACCGCACCCGCCCGCGCCCAGCGTCGAGCAGATGTGGCTCAAATTAAATGTCAATTCGCACTCACTCATCATCGGCACGGCGTACAGACCGCCTTGGCTAGACGTAAACGTCTTTTTAGATGCGATAACGGACTCTCTCTCCTCGTTCGCTAACGCTGATAGGATCCTTCTGCTTGGCGACTTTAACATCAATGTACTTAATGCTACCGACAATAAGACTAAACTGCTTAACTGTTTTCTGCAGAGCTCTAATCTCGAAAATGTAATAACCGAACCTACTCATTTCACAGACCATAGTGAAACACTTATCGATATTGTTTGTACTGATGCCCGAGTGTGCAGTGTCTCAATATCACACATACCGGAGCTCGGTCACCATGCAATAATATCAGTAGAAGTACATTTTAAAATTGAGAAACCTTCACCTCGTTGGTTAACTTACAGACCGTTGAATGACATACTGCCTGACATTTTCCATAACGACTTAAATAAAATACTATGGGACAATGCTGGAAATCTAGAAAACGTGGACTATATGGTGGAACATTTTAATAATAATATATTAACATTATTTGATTTGCACGCCCCAGTTAAAAGAATATTAATTAAAGAGAAAAGTTATCCCTGGATCACTGAAACAGTGAAAGACATGATAAGGCTACGTGACAAATATCATAGGCGGTTCAAGGTAACTAATTCTAACATTCATTTCAACTCATATAAAGACCTCAAATATATTGTAAGGGGTGCAATTGATAGTGAAAAACGTGCATTTTTTAATACCCATATAAATAAAACTATTAAATCTCCGAAAAAGCTATGGAGTCAACTTAAATCCATTATTGCAATGACTAAAAAACATGAGTATGATTTACCCTACTTTTGCAATAACCCTGAAAGTTTAAATAAACACTTCCTGGAGGTACCAGGCAGCGGCAAAGTTAGCATATCTGATTTGACATATTTTGAATTCCACAGGTTTGGTTCTTGTAGTTTTCACCTAGAGCCAGTAAATGAGACCTTAGTACTGAAGATCATCCATAGCCTTAAGTCAAACGCCTTCGGTTCCGATAGCATCTCATTGGAGATGCTAAAAATGACTCTTCCTCAAAGTCTATCAGTTATAACTACCATCATAAATAGGTCGATATCCACTTCTACATTTCCTGATCTGTGGAAGACAGCAATAGTCAAGCCTTTGCCAAAAAGAACACATCCTACTGGTCCTGAAGATCTTCGTCCGATAAGTATACTTCCATGCATTTCCAAAATTTTAGAAAGGGTGGTTAGCAACCAGCTGAGAAAATATATTGAGCAGGTCAAGATTCTACCTGTTCAGCAGTCAGGTTTTCGTTTAGGACATAGTACAGCCACAGCTTTACTTGATGTAGTTGACAATGTTCTGGAGGCTAGGGACCGCGGCATGGGGACAGTATTAACTCTTCTTGATTTTTCCCGTGCTTTTGATTCTATAAATGTATCACTTCTTCTTTCTAAGCTTTCTTACTATGGTTGTGATGTAACAACAGTGCGGTGGTTTCACAGCTATTTGAGCAACCGATCGCAATTTGTCGAGGTGACAAGTGACAAAAATGGTAGCAAGGCAACATCTTCTCTCTCTCACGTGTCCAGGGGAGTACCACAAGGATCTATCCTCGGTCCCCTACTCTTTATCCTGTATAGTTCTGACATCATCAACTCAATAACTAACTGCAAATTCCACATATATGCTGATGACCTCCAGTTATATCTTTCCTTTCATCCCCAAAACTGTATTGAATCTGTACGTAAAATTAATGATGACTTAAATAGAGTTGCAGAATGGGCAAGAAGAAATTCTTTAGTACTTAACCCCAATAAGTCAAAATTTCTAATTATAGGTTCGAAAAAAATCATTGGTAAAATTCGAAATTACAACCCTGATGTTAGGATTGATGGCTATTCAGTAGAACAGGTTCCGGAAGCTCGCAATCTTGGAGTAGTTTTCGACGGTCAATTACAGTTTGAGACTCATGTACTCAATGCTGTACGTAACTGTTTTTACCGGCTAAAACTGCTTTACAGAATTCGTCCCTATATCAGTGTGGATATGCGTATTATGCTTTGTGAATCCCTCATACTATCCAAGCTAAACTACGCTGACACGGTATATGGGACCTGTTTGCTTAGCAGAACTAACAGAGTTATTCAGCGAGTGCAAAATGCATGTGCTCGTTTTTGTTTTAATGTCCCTCCTCGATCACACATTACTCCTTTTTTAAATAATAATAACATGATGAACATGTCGTCACGCAGAAGGCTCCATTTAGCTACCTTACTTTTTGGCGTTGTATTATCTAAAATACCTAAATACCTGTATGACAAGTTTGCTTGGTCGCGAGACTACAACACGCACAAAACAAGGGCCTCTTCCTATCTCTTGGCTACACCAAGGCATGGCACTGCTGCATTCCGTGGCAGTTTTAGATTCGCTGCAACCCGCTGTTGGAACGACCTCCCACCCCCATTTCGTGCTATAAAATCGGTTAATATATTTAATTTAAAATATAAAAAGCATCTCATCGAACAGCAAAAATAAAATATATGAAGTTACCTTAAATACTTATAATGTGATATGATCGAAATCAGCAAAGCAGCGCTCTGCAGCGGTTTTTGTCTACTTTTATCTATTCTGTTCTGTTTGACTTTAGATTGGTACACAGCATGTGAATCGCATCGTATTACATCGTAATTAATTCAGATCCACCTGTGTATAGCCAGCAACATGAACGATTTAAAATTATGTATAATCTTCGCCATAAAATAGTTAGATTGCAGCACACTTGACTCACACTTTTATTTATTATTGATTCATACTAATACTATCAATTTAAACCATGTCCTATATAATCTTTCCTTTTCATTATGTCTATTTGTTTAACGTTTATTTATTCATAGTATGTACATCATCTACTTATTCTGTCTATATGTATATGTAGGGACCGATCAAGGTCTCACAACACGGCCCTATCTGAAAACCAGCGCTGTAACGTCCCACCGTTGCAGCATATGCTGAGATAGGGGCCATTTTTAGCCTCGTACAGCATCGATTTGTTTATAAGCATTCGTTTTTTATATTTATAATTCTGTTTCTGTAAGTGTTGTGCGAGTCCGAAATAAATAATATTTCTTTCTTCTTTCTTTCTTATGTAAGTATAACTTATTTTTTACATTTTAAAAGGTGATAGAAATGCCGACCAAAATCAGACCATGTTTACATATTTTCTACGTTTATCCAAAAATAATTAAAAAATAAATGTCCACCCGTGCGAAGCCGATACGGACCGCTAGTTAGTTCATAAGAGAAGGTTTCCGTCTATCCTTTTTTCATAATCCCTGGATCATATTTTACGAGATCCACAAAAAGTGAAGGGGCTGAGCTATGCTATATGACAGGAATCATATAGTTTCAATATATAAGATCTTTTTTATCGGTGTAGTCATTTACATGTACTGTTTACTCTCCATCAGTTCCACTTATTATACCTAATGTTTACTCTCCATCAGTTATTTATCATTCAAACTTTTCTTTAACTTTATATATGTGAAATACTTGACCCATTCTCGTCATTAAAAAAAGTCATTTCTAGATTTTAATATTATTTCACCTTTTACGTCTAACGTTCTCCAGAAGACTTGTTAAGTTTCATTGTCTGTTCAGCAGAAAAAAATCTCAGACACTTAGTCTTTCTTCAAAGAATGCTAAACTCCACAAAATATCAATCCAGATGATACATGAAGGGTATATGCAGCATAATAAAAATAAACACAAGTGCAGGCTCGCAAAATACGCCCAATTTTAGATGACCCTACTGAAGTTAGGCACTCCCAAAGATTACGCATATAAAATATGTATTTTTTTATTCTCTTTTGTTATTGCGGTGGAAATACATCATGTACTTCGTCTCGGGGAAGTGCAGAGGAGCATGCTGGACTCCTACCGACTAAAACCACCAGACCACGGCACGTTTCGGCACCGAAGGGGAGCTACAGGTCCTCGTACGATCACACTAGAGCCACCCATGGGTGCCACGCCTATAGGCACATCTCTGAGGGGATAACTGCAAAGCGGTCACCCCCTCTAGCGGAGGGGAGGCGACTGTAAAGAGGCCACCACCCAGGGGCGGCTCTCAGGCCCCGAGGAGAATCTCTATCGGGATTATAAGCATACATGTCTAACCTTAATCCGGTCGGAAAGATTGCGCGTATCATCAAAACTAACCATGTAACAGATACAAAACTTTTTAGTTTGTTACTGACACCCGAGAGAGTCGGATCGCAACTCAGGATAATTCAATTTCACGTTGTACCACGTATACTGTCGTCACAGTCAATGTGATTAAATATTTTTAATCCGATTGTCCAAAGGTTGCGGTGTGGGTATCAATTTTGTTTGGGATTTAGATTTATATAGATTGGATGAGCTTTGTTTCGGGATTAATGTCGTCTGTGTACTGTAGAGGCTTCATACCCTCGATTACTGGCCGTTCAGATTATGTCAAATTATTTAATGCAGCAAAGAATTCAAAGAGACGTTCTAGAAGTTTCTAGATTGTTTAGAAAAACAGTTGGATTTTGTCAATTGAGGATGGGAATAGCTTTGAGATAGTTATAATAAACAAAATATATATTACTACAACATTTATTTTTATAGTAATATCTTAGGTTTTCGCGATTATTACTCATTATAATACAATACTTTTGAACGGATTACATTGCGTCTATCATACTCTGTAATGTCGTCATGTTGACCCTGGCTGGAGGCCTCTTTTGGCTTCGCCAGCAAATGACCGGTTAAGCAACTACATTTCCCAGAAATGTATGCGAGAAGCCTAACAAAAAAAAAAAGTCATGTTGATGTCATCCACGAATCCTGTAAAGTGTTCGAACGTTATCATCATTTCGGCCGAACAAAGTCCACTGCTGGACCCAGGCCTCCCTCAAAGATCACTACAACGACCGACATCAGTATGTTGTATGCTCCTTGGGGGGTTTTGCCATAATCGCCATGCTTGGCAGGCGGGCTGCTAATTTATGTATTCGAAGGACGCTGCTGCCCATCCTCCAGCTAATCCCTAAGTCACCTTTTACGACACCCACGCGATGAGATGGGATGAAACGTTAGGAAAAACAAAAATCAGTTTTACCCCTTTTAAATTAAATAAATCTAATTTATAACATCGACCCCGATATGTAAGTAATCCAACATGCTATAGTACTGAGGCATTTCTGTGCAATGTCTGTTAACAATATATATATATATGTTGGATAATGAAATGAAACGTTAGCAGGGTTTTAATTTATAATATACATAAAAACAATCGTATTAATGAGAGAACAATACAAAACACTGTCATATTATTTCTTTTTTTAATCTAAAACATCTTTTGATAAAATAACAACTCTGCTTCTTCTTCAATTTAGTCAATTTCTTGAACTTTTCGCCACAATTTTCTCCTTCCACGCCATAGTCCCCCGAACAAGTAAACACTTAATGCCTTGTAGCGATCCGCAACTCGAAGTAATGAATCTCGCCTCACCAGTGAACCAATATTCTTGACTAACGAACCGTTAACGTACAATTTCTGAACGTTTCCAAGCATTTTGCAGATGGTGACGATTTTCAACTGATTATATGGCAATTTCACCCTTATTGCTAGGGGCTAGCGCACTTCTGTTATTAATTTCGTTATAGAAAAATAGGTATTTTCGGTTTCGTCCGCCGAATCTTGGCGAGAAATGAATTGGGTATTTCAGTAAAGGAACGGAGAGATTGGTCAATGAGTGAGTATAAGAAAAGGCTGTGAATGATTTAATAAGCTTTGATTTATCATTGTTATTTGTATCAAATATTGGTCATAAAATATCTTGCATATAATTATATTATTATTATTCCTGTATTTCTGATACTTTCATATTCATTAATTATTATTATTATTTATTATATATTACATCATACATTACTATTGTCATCATCTTATCAGTCAAAGGACGGCCACTGCTATAAAGTTATTGTTATTAATTAGAATCAAACATTGGTCATAAAATCTCTTAGATTTGTGTTTATGTGTAAATTGTTAATTTATTTTTGTGGAGAAGTAGAGTGTAGTCTCAAGACTACACTCTACTTGTTGGTATTATGTCTTTATGTTCTTCTGTCATTATAAAATATGTATTACATCATTTATCATTATCGTCATCATCTTATCAACCGAAGAACGTCCACTGCTACAAAGTTATTGTTTTTGACGGCACGGTTGGTGCAGTGGTTGATACAGTCGACTGCTGCGCTCCGGGTCGTGGGTTCGATTCCCGCACGGAACAAATATTTGTACGATCTGCAGGTAGTTGTTCCGGGTCTGGGTGTATTGTGTGTGGAATTTGGGTATGTAAACGCACCCACGACACAGGAGAAATGCTAGTGTGGGGCAACGTTTTAAAAAAAAAAAAAGGAATGCACTTTATTATAAAACATAAAGATCACGCTGCCCATTCCCATGCTTCGCTAGTACCTACGTTACACTACTTACCATCAGGTTGGCCGTTACTCATTTGTCGCACACATTTTTTTTAAACGTAACTTTAATTTGTACTTCGTTTCACAGACTCACAGTATGACGCGACGGCGTTCGTTCGATAAAACTTATTTCTTAGCAGTCCGGAGTTCTACAGAATGCGTTAATATGATTTTTGGGACTAATTTTGGTGATATCGTGATATTAATGCCAATAAGCCTAGCGACACCCTTTTCTTTGCACACGGGGACACTTCCACTAGTTTTTAATTTCAGTATTTTATTTTACGTCCATTTGGCTACCTACAAATCAAACGGTTCATATCATTTCATCCGAATAAAGTCCCCTGCTGGATAGGCCTTCCCCAAAGATTGCCACAACCACCAGTCTGGGTGTGTTGGGTACAAATGGCGGGTTACCATCGTCACGCTTGGCAACCAACTTGGCGATCGCAGTATAGTTGTTAATGTATTCGAAGGACGCTGCTGCCCATCCTCCAGCTAATCCCTTAGTCGCCTTTTAAAAAAACCCACGGAATGAGATGGGTTGGTGGTATTTTTTTAAATCTTTATTTATTTACACGACTTTTATCCATGGATATGTCAGTCCTATTGTTACAAAAATTACATTTAATGTAAGCAGACAAAATATTGGTCTATTTCAAAGCATTTTAGCTACTCCAAACTCAGAGGCAGCTTTACATATCTATGAAATGTGTAAAAAACTAGTTATGTAATAGATATGTAATTTTTGTATTCTTATTTATTTTTATTTATTTATTTATGAAAGTGGAACAACAAACAGCTACAATATAAATGATTAAAAAAAAATTTACACCAAATATTTAAACAATATTGTAGCCCACAGCGCTGTTCACAGATTAACTGTAAATTACATAGTAGTGGTGTAATCACTAGGGTTATAAATATGTATGGTATATTTTTACTTAACTGTTACATTCAAAATGTCAAAATAAAATAGAATAAAATACTACAAAGCACAGATACAAATCTAACAGAAACAACATTCATATAATTAAAAGTGTTTTTAGAAATTCATACAAAGCAGATCATACAGAGAGTGCCCTAAGTATAAGATCCTTGAACCTGTATGGGGAGCATGCAAAGATGTCTACATGTTCAAAAGTCCTATTGTAGGAGTCAAGCATTCTGCGAACAGGTGAACGCAGCCCCGAGTTAGACTGACAAGTGTCCACCGAAAATAGCCGACCTGCACGCACCTGTCGCTTGTGGACTGTGGTCTTAGTTGGCACCACACGGACACGCCGTTTGATTTGCAGGTAGCCAAATTATAGATATTTTATATTGTGTGTTATATTGGGTAGCATGTTTTTTAAAGTTCCAGTTGCCATATGGGATTTTATAAATTAATTTTTATTGTGTATTTTATGGATATATATTTTTTTACTATCACTATTGTTGTGTCTTACAATGCAGGTGGAAGGAATAAATTAATTACCTTTCTTCTTTTCTTTCTCTTATGCAAGCCAGCAAACTAATAAGTTGACAAAACTATTTCGGATATAACTGGATGGTAGACTGAGAAGCCCTTGGCCTACTCTGACAAGCGTCATGGTGACCCATTTCCGTCAGATCTCTTACAACTTGCCCAAAAAGATAAGCTTAACGAATGTACTTTTATGTACGTAAGGGAAAGTTACTAGTTGATGTTTTTGGTATAACGATATGTCATTGCATGTTATTTTCATATTTTTTACGTTGGTATTGTTCCGTTTGTTTACTGGCAATAAATAGACAACTTCTCTCTACCCATGGTTGTCGTAAAAAGCTATTAGATAAAGCATTATTTGGCAACAAAAATAAGAAAACACAATATAACAATAATTATTAAAACAAAAGAAAACTACCCTTTGTATGTCTTTGTACGCCATTTTTCGGCTGAAATGATGATGTTAATTTATTTATGTACGCCCACTTTAGCATCACTAATAATTATACTGAATATTGACTTTTTTTAAACGATACCCACTTAAGGATTATCTTGTATCGCGGGTTCAGTTGACAGACATTTCTCACATGCACAAACAGCCAAACCAGAAATAATTATCTGTAGATTACACAAATATTTGTTCCCTTCGACAGGTAGTACTTTCTTCTTCTTTCTTTTATCTAAATGCTTTGTGTCAGAGTTTTTCAAGCTGCCCAAAGGTCTCCGACTTGGCTTAACGACTGCTGCCTGATGACAACAACCGGGACCGATGATTTTATTTGCCTTCTGATGCACCGAGACGCTCAGTTCAAATTATTTATTTATTTTAACTTTTATGTACATTGAGATACAAGGCGGACTTAATGCCATGAGGCATTCTCTACCAGACAGTCAGTCAGTCAGACGCTCAGTTCAAATTACGACTATGCAGTCACCCATCTGTTATCTGACCGCACCGAACGTTGCTTAACCTCACCGATCAGTGAGTGCAACTAGTTTAAGTGCCATATCTACAACGAATAATAGATGTATGTTATCGAGTACTTGCTGATGAAAGATTTCAACGGTTCCAAACACGAGGACCTTGGCCACTCACTAGCTAGGGAAAACCCTCGATACAATTCTTTGAACAGAGTGCTCCACTTTTCAGGTGCACATACTTTGAATAAGTTTGCTTATGTAAAAGACAAAAACAGTTGAATTTAATATAATAATATTTAATATTGAATGAATACATCAGGGGCGAATGGGAAAACTCTTTCTTTGGTGAAACGCGAAATATATTGGAATAGTGCATGCATTTGTCACATGTAGCGCGGGCCATAAAGTGAGCGGAAAGCGAATAGTTTCGCGGAGCGGAATTCAGACCTTTATTATTGGTGCCCAGTGGAAATTCTACATGAACTTCCTTCGTCCCGGGGAAGGGCGTAGGGGTATGCCGAACTCTTACCGGATAAAACCACTGGAGCGGTGATCTTCGGCACCTAAGGGAGGTTCCAGATCCTCGTATGATCACACTAGAGCTGCCCACTGGTGCCATGCCTATAGGTACATCTTTGAGAGGGTGACTGTAAAGCGGTCACCCCCAGGATCGGTTCACTGTTGAACCAAGGCCTGCCCCGTAGATTTCCATAATTGTGTCATCATTTTAGGCGGAATTGACAACGCTTGGCAGGTGGATTGGTGAAGGCTTTATGGCTACTACCCCACAAAAAGGCTTCTGCTGCATAGCTCTTGGTTAGAGTCCCTTAGTCGCCTTTTACGACATCCACGGAAAGAGCTGGAGTGGTTCTTAATCCGGACACCATACGAAAAATTGACGACGACGACACGGTTCATGCAGTGGCTGATACAGTCGACTGTTGCGCTCCGGGCCGCGGGTTCGATTCCTGCACGAAACAAATATTTGTTTGATCTGCAGGCAGTTCTTTCGGGTCTGGGTGTATTGTGTGTGAAATTTGTGTGTGTCACACCTGACTGCGTGACGAATTACTTGAGCTGCGGCCCGGCCGCTCCGTGCAGCACGACCCGCTGCCACCCCTCACGTTTATACATATTTAAAGCAGAGAGGTCTGTGTGTCTGTTCAAATTGTAAATGGCGTGGTGGTCACTATATCTTGTAGTCTGGGTTCGCGACTCGACACCGAAATATGAAAAGGCTTATAAATTGTAAAACGGTACAATTAATTTGCTTCTTGTCTTATAAAACTTCTCTTTGCTGTATCAAATTTTAATGTAAATAAACACAGCAGAACATTTGCTGTAACGAGACCAAATTCCAGGAGACCAAATACAAATCAACTTGTAATATATCCCTTTGTAAATAACATAGGCACGTGTCTACATAATGTTAAGATTTAATTCAGATTTATGTTTGTGCTCATAACAAACAATGTATATGATGTACTCGCTATTAGTATATAATGGGATCTGTAATGGGCACTAATGGGATATTTACATGATGCAGTATTACAAGATCAAAAATATAGGCGCAAAGAAAATTTTAAGTTAGGAATTAGTGCAAATTGACATTTTCAACCTATTCAAAGGCAATTTTTGTAAAAAAAAATATTTTACACTTGAATTAACTGGCGCAAATATCGCTCCGAAGAAATTTCTCGACTGTATACGGTCTCCTTAAAATATCCCTAGATGAAGAAGTGGATGGAGTTTAGACCTGGTGATCGTGGAGGCCAAGTACTTGTACCTCCACGACCGATCCACTTTGCCGGATACACTTCGTTAAAATGCTCTCGCCATAAGCTGGCGGATTGGTGGTCGCAGTATGTTTTTTTTAGCACACGGGACGAAGCTGCTGCCCACCCTCTAGATACCAACCCTTAGTCACCTTTTATGACACCCATGGTTGGAGATAGGTGGCCTATTCTTTGCTGGTAACCACACGGAACTATACGATCTGTGATGTCCGGATTAAGAATATAGCACCATTCCATCTCCTCCCGTGGAGGTCGTAAAAGGTGACTAAGGGACTCTGAAGGGGATGGGCAGCAGCGTCCTTTCTGTGGAACAGTAGCCATTCTGCGCTCTTACTCTTAACGTTGCGCCATCGTGCTGTAGCGACATGCTTTCTCGTACACTGGGGAAACATATCGGAGAAGGTCGCGCAACTCATTTTGAAATCAATCAAATATTGTATTTATATTCGAAAGTTAGATTACAATCAGATCAATTTCTGCAGCGGTATTGTTTAACCCTTATATCACTTATCGACATAATTATAATATACTAGCGTACCTCGCGTTTCACCCGCCGTTATTTTAAAAGTGCACGGATTATTTAGACATAATTTAGAGTACTTCGGAATAGATAGTTGATAGACATGCACATTTTGGCTCTACTCGGTAATGCTCGGATGTCTCGTGGGGTGGACCTCGGCCCCCGACCCACCGCGTCGCATCGTCCGCCCACGCTATTACACTGTTTTCACTTATCATTCTTTCTGCCTTTTTTTGCTGGCTCCTAAGGGTCGTAACCTGTTGTTAAATAGCCTAGGGATATCAAATACAAAAAGATTTTTTTCAAATCCAGCGCTTTCAAACAAACAAAATCTTCAGCTTTATTATATTAGTATATAGATTTAATATTTAATTTATATTATATTAGAATGATGTATTTTTTTATGACCCTATTGTCTTAACACTCGCTGTTTCTGTACCCCCAACTTTATTTTTCAATTCGCTCAACCGAGCGTTCGTGGAGCAAGTTTTTAATACATATAAAACATATTTCAGCAGGGAACGTAATATTAACATTTTTCGTCATTCGTTGAACATTGATGGGAATTGCAACATTAGGGTTTCATGTTTAAATCATTTTGTTTGAAGTAGTTTAATTTGAATAATTTTCCACTTAAAGGTTGATTTGAAGACAAACGTGAGTTTCGGTAGTCTAATTAGAATGCATGTACTTCTTCGGGTATATGTTTTTTGGGTTTTTTTCAAGACTTGTATTAGCCCGTAGGGGTCGGAGAATAAATTTTGCTACTCTGCATATCAATCGATCTGTAAAGTTAAGCTGCACTTGTTGTCTATCTTTTAAATGATCTTCTTGTTGTTCTCATGGGTGAGACCAATAAGATAAGCCTTCGTACGCAGCAGGACAACCAGCTGCGTACTAGTACTACAACCTTTCGCTGCGTACTTCACAGGGAGATCCGTAGATACTCATGGAGAGCTTAGGTAACTTCATCAGGGAGAGGGCCGATCCCGCACGGAGAAGGACGAGAAGGCGCCGGGGCAACAACCGTCCCGGCTCTCAAGTCCAACACGCCTGAGCCCCCTGCCGTCACTACACGAGCCTCGGGGGTCACGGGCGCGCAGATTGGGGAGTCTGCGTGCTCACACCGAGTGACCCCCGGGAAGACGGTGGCGCGCACGTGGCCACGTGCCGCCGTGTGCGCAGCACAGCGCAAAGCGAGGCTTGGGGGGATCCTTTACAATCCTCCCCGAGAAGTGCCTGGGGGGCGACCTTTTTACAGTCGCCTTCCCTCCGCTAGAGGGGGTGACCGCTTTACAGTCATCCCCTCCGTGATGTGCCTAAAGGCGTGGCACCAATGGGCGGCTCTAGTGTGATCTTACGAGGACCTGGAGTCCCCCTTCGGTGCCGAAGATGACCGCTCCAGTGGTTTTAGCCGGTAGGAGAGAGGTTAACCCCTTCGCCCTTCCCCGGGGTGAAGGAAATTCCATGTAGAATTTCCACTGGGCACCAATAAAAAAAAAAAGAAAAAAGGTAACTTCATCGTCTGCTGCTGCAGGGAATATTCCAGTGCGCTCAATTCTGCTTGGCTCCATGTAAAGGAACTAGCACCATGGCACGCGTAACCTCCCGATGCCAGACGTTACTCCCGCGATCTCCTCGGCATCTGGCATGACTCCTGAGTAGACACGCGACCTACCCAAACAAGAAAACTACACATACTCACAATACTAATCCGCTGACCGAGCCGTGACCTAAGTTAATACAGGAGTGACTATCGACGGGCAATTATTACTGAAAGAACAATGGAATAAATCGACAATTCTGAAATCGTGTTATCGATTGTAATTCTTAAAGTTTCGCGACTTGAAAACATGGTTTTAAGATAACATCGGATCTAAACTTCGATTACTTGATTAGTGCAATGATTTCATCACCATTATCATCATCATCATATCTGCCGAAAGACGTCCACTGCTGAACAAAGGCCTCCCCCATAGACTTCCACCACGAGCGGTTACATGCCGCCCGCATCCCATGACTCCTAGCGACCGTCACCAGGTTGTCTGTCCACCTCGTTGGAGATCGTCCCACGAAGCGGTTTCCGGTGCGCTTACCGGTACTCAAGAACCTTTTTACCCCAACTGACATCAGTTCTGTGGGCAATGTGCCCCGCCCATTGTCGCTTTAGTTTACTAATCCTTTCAGCCATTTGTAGTTTTTCTACGAATCTCCTCATTTTAATAATTCTCAATTTCCTATTGCGTATTGAAGCTTTGTGGTGCCGGCTTAGAATAGCATCAACCCATCCCATCCAGTGGGTGTCTTAAAAGGCGACTTAGGGATTAGGCGGAGGATGGGCAGCTACGTCCTTCGAAAACATTTACAAATTAACTGCGATCGCTAATCAGCCTGCCAAGCGTGGCGGTTATGAAAAAACCGCCCAATGAGCATACAACGTAAATTTTAATCGGTGGCGATCTTTGGGAGACACCTGTGTTGAGCAGTGGACGTCTTTCGGCTGAAATGATGATTGTAAAAGCAATTTATTATTGTTTGTATTTATTTTAGATATAGTTTACTTTGTTCGCACACACCTAACTTATTACAATGTAATAATCAAAATTGTAATATCACTTTTGTTAAAAATGAGTATATCTATGGTTTTTCGCCAGAAGACTGACTTTTCCTAACCATGCACTAACTGTTGGCTTTTTATTAAGAACCTATTAATAAGAACTTTTATTGATTTATACTTTTATGCACAAGATGGTATACAAGGCGGAATTAATTCCATCTGGCATTCTCTAATTTAAAATAAACTAAATAACATTCGTGATATTTATAATTATAAACATACCTATAATTCTCAATTAGGATTCCAGCGAATTAAAGTAGTATTCCCGATTTTTGAGTTTGAAAGAAAATTTACTTGGCGCTTTTTTGTATCAAACTTTTGAATTGAATTTAATTGGATTGACCTACAATCGAATAACAACGACTGTTTTCAGTAATCGATTAAACGTAACAATCAAACGGATTGATAGTTTTCATAATAATCATCCATGATTAATACTCCCGCGGTATCCACTCACACCACAATACATTATAGTCACGTTGATTATGCGAGAAAGCGAGTGAGCGTATATGCAAACATAAACACGGGACAATGAAAAATTATAAAAAATCACAAAGAATACGCATCATAATGTACACAACAGTGTATTTGGCTCGTTCTGAATGCGTTGTTCAATCAGCACGCAGTTCAATCCCGTCTCTGTAGAGGACGCCACCTGAATGGCTGACGGACCCAGCTGGGCCTGGACCGGTAGCCTGGTGGTCTCGCTCGGTAGAATATGACTGCCCGGGTGGCGTGAAACACTTCGGATCACTACAGAAACACCTTTAGTAATGTCTCACTTTTTTTTTTGTTTGTGTCCTGTGGAATTTCTACATGCACTTCCTTTGGCCAGGGGAAAGGCGAAGGGGTATGCTGGCCTCCTAGGGGGAATCCAGGTCCTCGGAAGATCACACTAGAGCCGCCGATTGGTGCCATGGCTTCAGGCACATCACTGAAGGGATGACTATAAAGCGGTCAATCCCTCTACTGGAGGGAAGGCGACTGTAGAAAGGTCGCCCCCTAGGCACTTCTCAGGGAGGATTGTAAAGAATCCCCTCTAGCCTCGCTGGGTATTGTACTACGCACATGGTGGCACGTGACCACGTGCGCACCACCGTCTTCCCGGGGATTGCTCGAAGTGAGCACGCAGACTCCCCGATCCACGCGCCCGGGATCCCCGAGGAACTCACAATATCCTAGCATAGACAACCGTAAGGTGGCACTTTAAATGAACCTCTTAGAATCCAATTCCTCACGTTCCATGCCGGATGGTGAGATGGCTGCCAAGTCAAGAACGTTGGACTTCGGCTCACCGGGGAAGCAGGTTCGACCTGCCTGGTCGGAGGATCCTCTCTTTTCAATGAATACACACCTCGTTTCTCCATACCAAAATAGCTGGGGCATTCGTGGTACCAGTATTATTTTTAGCACATATGAGGAAGCTGTCGCCCCTTCCTACAATATAGCTGTATTTACGCTACCTTTTACGGCATAGGAGGAGCGAGGGTGATTTATTCTTTTAACTATTGTCTAAGGTACAATTTAGCTGTGCCGAAGACCAGTAGGAGTTTGGCATGCCCCTTCTTCCTTCCCCGGGGCGGAGAAAAGTCCATGAAGAATTTCCACAGGACCCAAAAAAGGTACACTTTAGTTGATAATTCTAGATTTTGGGTATTCGTATATTGATCCGTTATCGATCATTATGTGGGGTATTTCTGAATATAGAATGCCTGCCACAGTCTACGTAACACTAAATGGGGTCTTAGCATCAATATGACCATTCAACATAGGCCTTGGCTTTCTTTAACTGTAGTAATGCTGGCTAATCGCTTAGCTCAATTTCGTGGTACAGAAGGAGATAGAATAGTTCTACTTAGTACCACACAATTGAATCTGTATTAATCTTCTGTAAACTTAAACCGTTTTATTCCGTGTATTGTCCAGATTCAGAGTATAGCACCACTCTATCTTCTCCAGTGGATAACGTAAAAGGGGACTAAGAGACTTTAAACGAGAGGGATGGGTAGCAGCGCCCCTTTTATAGAGCAGCAGCCATGCTGCGCCCACCAACCCACCTGCGGAACGTGGTTAAGACTGGCAAACTCCCCTGATGACGAAACAAACAAACATCCGACCCTGGTGTAACGAATCATTGTGGAAATCTATAGGGGAAGCCTTTATTCAGCTGTGGACATCTTTTGTCTCATATGATGATGATGATGCAACTTAAAACGGCTTCTTATAAATTCAGCCTAAATTCTATAATCACTTGGCAAACTGAAATGACCTTTAAAACCTATAAAAACCGGACCTTACCGATTTTCACAAAGAAAAAATTCCGGTAGCTGGCAATTAACCTTTACAGGTTCTAAACTAGCCCATCTGCCGGTAGCCGCTGAGTTATGACCTAACGACGGACATAATTTAGTAGCCCATAAAAGCCGACCTTTGGGGATGATTCATTAGCGCAGTTCAGTAGTTATGACACCCCATTAAAAGGGGGAAGTGGGAATGTAAAACAAATACAATGGTTTTGGAGGTAATATTTGATATAATGGAGAAGTAAGTTGGGCGGTTTGTTGTTCCATGGTGAATTGGTATTTAGTTATCTTTGTTAGAGTTTTGTACCCTTCCTGGTTAACAAAGTAACAAGAAATTAACTCAGGAGAATATTTTATTTGTAATACCCATTTTGATTATTTATTATATGTCAATACTAACCGTTACCTAGGCGTAAATTATATTTATATTGATATCTTCTGGCCCCTTCAAGCTATCAAAATGGAACATACTAGAAAATTTTAGTAAAAATACTTGTTTTATTCCCTAAATTTTTCATTGAAATCCGTTGCGCTCTTTTGGAACCTATTTGAGACACACTTTCAGACAGACAACAAAAACTAAATTCTAGAAACAGTCATTTATGATTAGGTGTTGTATAAATAGCAGATTTCACTTGAGATTTGGGATTTACATATTTTGAAATCACAGATAGACACTTCAGTTTTATTATTTTGGTATAGATTATTCATCATTTGCAGTTGTTAGGTCAATAGTTCAACTGCGCTTTCCGGAGCGTGGTCTTCACTCGAGAAGCTTTGTGCTCCAGCAGACATGAGATTTACGACCTGTGCCCCGTCTAGTAAATAATTTATATGCTCTAGCTGAATATTTTATATTTTATATATTTGTACATTTACGCTACGTTGTGTATGGATTGCGCGTAGCACGTATGTATACCGCACGTATCGATGGTGCACGTAGGTATATACGTTGTGTAAAAAGACCCATCACTAAGTCGAAATCTAAGCATTCTGTACATCTAACTAAGTTACATTGAGCAACATAATTTCTGAGGAAAGGAATTTGGTTTTTTTGGTATTACAAAACAGCTGTTTTTGTAGCAGCATGTATACACGCTCGGAAGGTCCTTTATGGTCTACATAACCTTGTGTGTGTAAGTGGTACGATATCGAGTGACAATCTCGAACACGGAGGAGCGAAATAAGGCCTCGAATTAGATATTATGTAGATATCTATAATTTTAGACATTTATATGCGCTAAACACGCAAATATAGACAAAGTTTGAAAGAAGTAGAAGTTGTTAAAATCGGGTTTAAGCTTCCGTGGTTGGATTAAACAAGATATTTTATTATAGCCGTTCCTTTACTTTTTATTGTTATACTTAAGTTTTAAAAGACAGTTTCATTTCTTAAGTTAATAACATGCCTGTAATTTTCGTGGAGGAAGCATTGGCGCATCCGGGATTTTAATCTGGGAAGTCAGGTCAAGTCTCATGTCAAGATTTTCAGAGATCATCGTTGGTCAACTGAAAATCACAGTGTTGGGGAGGCGGAGGGGGGGGGGGGGGTAGGCATGGCTCCCTTAGCCCCCTTGCCCTTGGTGTTCTTGCGTAGTCCAATCTCCAAACAAACAAAGAGGACTCTTACCAAGTAAAACAAATTGGGCGATCATCTTCGGTATTCAGGGGCTTTGGTATCTCGAGAACGAGCACTCCAGACCATACTTGTCAAACCTTAGCTCCTGGTTTCAGTATTAAAGTCATCAGCAAAATGAGGGTGTGCAAGAGTACTGCCTAGTCATCCAGAATAAATCACGTACGTACGCAACAGCCCATTGCTTAACAACGACAACAACTAACCAAAGTTATAATAATAATTGTGTTTAATGAGAGTAAGAGTAGAATTAGAAGCTGCATATCGTCACGAAAATCCAACAGTATGCATATTGGCTGTCGATGATATTCAGTGAGCGTAAAATAGGGGGCTGAAAAAAGAAATCACTTGAATTTAATATATTTCTTCGATTATTTTCCATCGCGTGCGCAGCATAACACAGTGCATAGTGAGGCTTCGGGCGGTCCTTTATAATTTCCCCGAGGAGGGTGATCGATTTACAGTCAACCACCCCGAGATGTGCCTATAGGCGTGGCAGCAGTGGGTGGCTCTATAGTGATCATACGAGGACTTGGACCCCCCTTAGATGGCTGCCCCAGTGCTTTTGGGTGGAGGAAGTTCATGATGAATTTCAACTGGAAAAAAATGAAGGTAGTGGCAAGAGGATAGAAAAGTTACCCCAAATAAGTATAGGTTTTTTATTTTTTTATAATTTTCTCCACTTGCTGTTTATATTCACTGAGAACTTCTTCTTCTGTTTGTGAATAATAATCTTTTAAATATTTTGTGTCGATTATTATTTGCCATAAACGTTTGTACCACTATTACTTGGTTACTGGTGTGATTTCTTTTCTTTTTAAAAACGTTGCCCCACACTGGGATTTCTCCTGTGTCGTGGGTGCGTTTACAGACATGAATTTCACCCACAATACACCCAGACCCGGAACAACTACCTGCAGATCATACAAAAATTTGACGGCATGGTTGGTGCAGTGGCTGATAGAGTCGGGGGTTTTGTGTTTTGAACATGTCCCCTCTTGGCCTTGAAGTTACCTGACGGGCAGATTAAGAAGATGGTGTGTACGTAATGTCATTTAAGTAGTTCTTTCTAAAAGCCAACTAGTTTTTTTTTATATCGTCTCTACTCTACTTAAGAGTCTAATATTATAACAAGTAGTTTTATCGACGTCGTCCATTCACCTTTGCATTTTCTTTTACAAGAACATCTGCATCGAAACGATTGTGGATATTAAAGTAGATTAAACTTGAATTTTACTGCAGTACTTTGGCGAAACTTTAGCGTGTAATGGCGTAGAAATTTTAATTTAATTCGCTTGGTTATAAAATAGCTTATTTGTGGTTTCTGTGTAAAGTTTGAACAAGAACTAGTAATAGTTTAGTGGTTGAACTCTTACCTTCCATACAGGAGGGTCGATCCCAGCCCGGACCTCTGACTTTTCGGATCCATGTGCGGATCAGAATTTGATTATCACTTGCGTTAACGGTGAAGGAAAACATCGTGAGGAGATCTGCACAACTGAGAGGGCTCCATAATATTTTCAGTGGTGTGTGTAGTCCGCCAACCCGCACTAAGCGGGGTGGACTAAGCGGGGTGGACTAAGGCCTTACCATTCTCATTGTGAGTAAAAGCCCATGCCCAGCAGTGGGACAGTAATGGGCTGATTATGTGTAAAGTTTTGCACTATCCTCAAATAGTTCGGTTTATGAATCAGTTTGATTTATAAGCGTCTGTTTGAATATTAATAATAATAAATGTTAATTGCATACTAGTCCATATATTGTAAATCATCATATAAGCCAAACGTTCTTTGGCCGCTGCTGGACAAAGGCCTCCCTCATAGATTTCCACAATGACCAGTTACATGCGGTATGTTTTTAAATCCCTCTGATTTTGCCAATGTCTACTGTTCAGAAAGGATGCTGCTGCTCATCCCTCTGCTTTAGAGTCCCTTAGTTTTACGACATCCACGGGAGGAGATGGAGTGGTGCTATGTTCTTAATCCAGACACCACACGGAATACATCCACGTATCCACGCGAGTCCCAACGGTCTGCCAACACGCTCAGGGTGCCGTTCGAGCTGGTTGGCATCCGCTCTAGCAGAGAAGCACAACACTTTAGTAAAATGCGAAGACAAAAGAGGTCATAAACATTTGAGGTGAATTTAATCGATAATGAGGGTACAGAACGTATTGTCGCGTTTTTTTATGGTAAGTAATTCGCCGTATTGATATTGGCTTAGCAAGAAAAATCATCAAGACCGTGTGGTACCGGCTACGATTAGTACCAACCCACTCATCACGTGGGTGACGTAAGGGGCGTCGAGGCGTCTATGAGATTTTATCTATTTCTCATAGTTTCAGATTTGGCCATACAACTCGACACGTCAGAGTTACGAAGGATCTTATAGGCAATCATCCACTTTTGCCATCTGCTAGCCAATAAGATCGACAATCCCTCAGCATTGATGGATATAAGCTTATACGCTCCTATGTGAGCGATGCAGGGTGTCGGAGGCCGTAGTCTACGTCGGCGGTGGGCCCTGCCGGCCGTGGCAGGTGCACGCACCCCCGTCACAGCGAACGCACCTACGCGTACTCTTGCGTTACTTAAGTCACTTATATCTACACAAGATGCGGACCTGTTCTCAGACAAACTCAATAAAATCATATCCACGGCCAGGGTCCACCTCACATTCTTCTTCCTTACTCCACACTCATAATGCGTTAGAAGCCGAGCATTAAATTTTAACATTAAAATAAATATAGTATGCAAACAGTAGCTTCGTGTATATTTAATTAAACTTGTTTGTAGACGTCTTGGGTTGACCTGTTAAGTCTACAAAATGTTTTAACAATAAATAAATAAATACAATTTCATCTCAAAGATCCATCCTGTATATGCATTCATGACTGTTTATTGTAGTATTTGATCCGGTTATCAAAGTTCAGCAGTAGACGTTATCAGGTATAATTATGATTTCTTTAGTTTTCATGAAGCGAGGTGACATTGCCCATCTTCGCCGTGAAATCGGACCCTGTAGTATACTGTTAACAATATTCTGTTAGAATACCTATATCCCCACATCACCATAAGGTATCCACGCAAAAGAGGTGAAGTGGCCAATCCCAAACCATCCGAAATAACGGTTTAACTGGATACCTACATTCTATTTTTCTTTCATTTCCGTACACCGGACCCGCATGAGAATTGAAAAAGGAATACAATCGTATAGGAATTTGAACAGTTTGAAATATTCACACTCAAGATAGACCGAATAATTTTGTTTTATTCATGGTATTATTTTAAGTGCGTTTTATTTTATTTTATGATGAATTACCATAAAGTGCCGATATATGTGCACCTTTGCTATTTTAATAATAATATATATATATAATAATTAGAATAGACGAAAGATTTATTTATTTATATACTAATAATAGACTTTGTAGAAGATACATCGCGTTGTACCAGAAATTTCACATATTTGTATCAAGGTTGTTGCATAGCCATTATTAAATTATTGGGTATATCAAAACCATAATATACACATTTTATTAGAACAACAACGAGTTTATTGTTATCAAGAGTTATCAAGATGGTGTCTGCAGCGAAAATGCGCATTCATGGGATGCAAGCAAAGAGGTTTAATTCTTTGGATGCAAGATGATAACTGGATTATAAAGGACAAAATCAACAGTATCGGGGCCTGATAAAGTTATATCAACCTATTGGAGAGTATTCAACAGAACTTTAACAAGAGGAAACAACTTGATGGAATCAGATACACGGAGAACAAGCAAATGGAAAACAATCGTTTGGTACAGGGGTGCAATTCTCGAAGCTCAAACATCCATACATCCTTAAATACAGAATCGAAATAACGGTGTAAAACCAATTTGGTATTCGCTAAGACATGATTGAAGCTATTTGAGGACACATTGCAGAAGGTAAGCCATGAGGATCAGTCTTAACTCATATCAAATTGGGTTATCACAGTTATTTCAAATCTGTATTCAAGGATGTGTGGATGTTTGAGCTTAAAGAATTGCACCCCAGTTCATAAAAGAGCAATTGGACTTCTGGGGTGGAAGGCCTGGTGACCTGAGATACAGGCTTCAGCCTAGTTTAGGCACCAGTCTCCCACAGTAAATGTGAATAATACTGTTACTTTTATTGTGGTGAGAAATAAACAAATAAATAGCCCATATCCCAAGCTCGTTCTAAATAACGTAATAATGAAACGACATAATATGGAAAGACATTTTCATAAAATATCTCAGCCATCTTAAGATAATTTTAATTTGGAATAGCATTGTTTCGAATAATAGTAAGCGCCAATAGCACACAATTCAAGTTTCAAATTTCGAAATTGGAATTCTAGCACGAACCGCATTTCATTTGACGCGGCGTACTGCACGTACGCAGGGTTGCCAGTTGCTAAATATAACGGACACTCGTTCAAAGTAGGGTCGAGAATTGCGACATGCAATCATTATTTCCACGCTCATAAGCGTGACTTGATTGTGATCATAACATAGAATATATGATTTTATTGAAACATGAATACTGGAATAGAGAGATTAAGTTAAATAGACATAGTACAATAGTCGTGGTCTATTGTAAACTATCAAAATATATTATTTGGAGCTTCTATATAATTACAACTTGAGGTACTAAGGACTCTGCTATTCTAATAAAGTGTGCAAGATTAATAAGTTTGTGCATGTGAGATTTTTGTCTGTAACTATGCAGTTCCGTCACAGGAGAAATCACAAAGGGCGACGGTGTATGGAAAAATAAAAAATGCTGACTTGTATGATTACAAGTAAGTACTTTTTTAATGATGCTTTGGTGCCGAAGATGACCGCTCCTCGCGAGGGTCCGCGAGGTCCTCGTAAGATCACACTAGAGACGCAAAGTATACCTAGTGATTTAATCCTCAAATCCATAGCCGGAAATCTCATTGTAAAAAACATTAAAATAAGATATTAAAATGTAAAACCAGGCATAAATTACATTAAGTATGCGTTACCGAGTAACCTTTTAATTTTCAAACAAATTAAATTACCCAATCAGGGTATTGCAATCTGGTAACCCTGATACGTTCGAAAATTGAAATCCGAATTTTCGGTCGTGACGTCGACAAGCCTCATTGTGTTTGCTTTAACTGCGTGTCAAGTTGGCAAATAAATTTTGTATTGTGTATTCGCTATTAATTAGTAGAGAGTATAGGCAGAATCACTGGTGGCAGACCTCTTGTGATAACGTTCATTGTTTGAGAGTTAAAAACCGGATCTTTGAAACAACTCCATGGTCGCAGAAAGAAAATTCTGACAAGCTTGCTCTGTAACAGGTTACTCTACGGGTTATAAACATTATAGTCATGTATGTATGAACATTATTTTTTAATAATATTGAACGGATTCTATCGCGTATATTTTAGATTTTCCTGACGTTTCGAATACTTTGCAGCATTCGTGTACTTAATTATACGGTAGATAAAATAAAATAACTTTTTAAATTCTGTAACGACGCCTGTCACCTTAGTCATCCTGCGACCACGAATGCTGCAAAGTATTCGAAACGTCAGGAAAATCAAAAATATACGCGATAGAATCCATTCAAAAGTATTTTAATATAATGTGTAATAATCGCGAAAATCTAAGACATTACTATTAATTTTTACTTAAAACATTACTATAAAGCTAAACAATAGAATAATTTATTCAGTAATTAGGTTCTAACAGATACGTTTACACGTCATATTGAAACAACGGATGGCATTTCGCGACAAGACAACCTCTGAGAAGAAATTCTGATAGAAACTTGGGGCTAACCCCAGTAGTCTTTAGTAGTAATTAAAAAAAAAATCAAACATGTTCGCTACAAAATTTAAAACAGATCTATCTACACATTAATCTAGATACATAAAAATTAATGTTTGTCTCTATGTCCTTTATAGAAACGTAAACTATGCATTTGATCATGTCATCATCTTGAGAAAAGTGTTGTGCATGAGCCCACAAAGGTTTCTGAGTTGGTACGACCAATCTTTGACAGATGGCGCCACTATCATTCCAATGAATATTTGTGTAATGTCTTCCTTCTTTATTTTAGTAAGTAGCGTAACAACGCGCGCTGGCGGCTTCGCCAGAAAAGGCTTCGCCAGAATATGACCGGTTAAGCAACCACATTTCCCAGAAATGTAAGCGAGAAGAACAATATAAAAAAAAACGCGCACTGGGTACAGCTAGTAAAAGATAAATATGGCAGCTGTATAATGCAAATATTACTTCAGATGTGTTTGGTTACCAGGAAAGCCACATGTGCAGATAATAACTAACGTCTCTATCGTCAACATAGTCTTTGATCCTGTATTATGCTTTTTTATGAGAATTGATTTGACGTGCGATTTAAACTTCCCGGTTTTTTTACTATGTTTCACTGCGGATTTAGAAGTGAGTTTGCTAATGAGTTTATACAAAAAAGCAGTTCTGCTCTCAAGTTAATTGGGGTCGATACAATATGACTAGTCATATAGCAAATGTTCTGGCAAAAGGATTTTACAGTCCACCTTTATTTTTATATTTTTTATTGATGTCCAGTGGAAATTCTACATGGAACTTCCTTCACCCCGGGGAAGGGCAACGGGGTATGCCGGACTTCTACCGACTAAAACCACTGGAGCGGTCATCTTGGGCACCGAAGGGGGGCTCCAGATCCTCGTAAGATCACACTAGAGCCACCCATTGGTGCCACGCCTTTAGGCACATCTCGGAAGGGATGACTGTAAAGTGGTCACCCCCTCTAGCGGAGGGAAGGCAACTGTAAAAAAGGTCCCCTCCGCAGGCACTTCTCGGCGAGGATTGTAAAGGATCCCCCCAAGCCTCGCTTTGGGCTGTGCTGCGCACACGGCGGCACGTGACCACGTGCGCGCCACCGTCTTCCCGGGGACAGTTGTCCACCTGGCTCACACCGACCCTTCTAGTAGTTTACCCGCCCTCTGCGGGTAACCTAAACTGCTTAAAGGTACGCACTGGATTCCAAACTACCTTAATCACCATCTACGACACCCACAGGATGAGATAGGGTAGCCCTATTGGTGACCGGAGCTACACGGTTTGAAAATAAACACATGCACGATAAATATATTCGTTTGGTGTCCGGATTAAGAAAATAGCACCACTCCATCTCCTCCCATGTCGTAAAAGGCGACTAAAGGACTCTAACCTGAGGGATGAGCAGCAGCGTCTCTTCTGTGGAACAGCATCCATACTGCGCTCACCAACCCACTTGCCAAGCATGGTCAGTACTGGCAAATTCCCCCCAAAATGACGGCTTTTATGGGGAAGGCCTTTGTTCAGCATTGGGCGTCTTATGGCTGATATGATGATGACGATAAATATATGACTGACCGTGTCAGCTCGTGACCACGAACGCAGCAAATTTTTTTTAAACTTTCCCTCACACTAGTATTTCTCCTGTGTCGTGGGTGCGTTTACAGACATGCATTTCACACACAATACACCCAGACCCGGAACAACTACCTGCAGATCATAAAAATATTTGTTCCGTGCGGGAATCGAACCCGCGACCCGTAGCGCAGCAGTCGACTGTATCAACCACTGCACCAACCGTGTCGTCATATAATGTTTAGTTACGTGTTAAACAAATAGGCTTCAATATAAATATTGTCATAACAACCTCAAGCTTGTTTAGCATGATATTTATCGCAGTACCCTTCATAATAATTAATGTTGGCAATCTATTAAAGGCTTGTTTGGATAACAGATGCTCCCGATGACTTCTATGCATTACTGGTTTCAACGATAAATTCAAATTTATTATATAAATAATTTGTAAGTGTTGACATTTGGCGAGTTGCTTGAAACAATCGATTTGAAAGCAAAATGATTGAAAACGTGGTTAATATTGTAGTGCATAGGTGATAAATTTGGTACCGGGTATCAAAAATTTACATTACTAGTGGTTATTAGTACACCATATTTGTAATTAATCATTTCGTCATTTCGGCTGAATGAAGTCTACTGCTGAACACAGGCCTCCGCCAAAGATCACCACAACGACCGATATGGGTGTGTTTTGGGCTCATTGCTGGGTTTTGACATAATCGCCACGCTTGGCAGACGGGTTGGCGATCGCAGTTGAGTTGTCAATGTACTCGAAGGACGCTGCTGCTCATCCTCCGGCTAATCCCTTAGTCGACCTTTATGACACCCACGGGAAGAGATGGGGTGGTGGTATTCTGAGCCGGCACCACACGGCAAATTTAATCATTTGCTTATAATTTAATAGCATAGAGTTGTATTGTTTTGAATTAATAAGCTTGCTTAACGTAGTAACAAATACTATTACAAATAACGCGTGTAAATAACGTGCATAACGAAAACTGATATCATGGATTCAGTACATGATTCTGGTACCTATTGTTAGGCTTTTCATAAAATTTCAGGTATTTATTCAGTCTATTTAACTAATTTCAGAATAAAATAATTGTTTTCGTCTATTGTAACGCTGTTTTGAAGAAAAACACAATAAACAATGTATAAAACTGCAACGTAAATAAAAACTAAACAGCTTTTGTTTCGCTACTGTCATCGCTTGCAGTAGCATTATAATATCATATTATAGTACAATAATTACTTAACGTTTTGATCGCGGTGCTTACGATACATTGCGTGCTCAAAGATTAAACTTATAGTTTTTTATTCTTTGAGCCTATTTAATTATTCCCGAAATAAATCCTAATCCTAATCTATCCTATTTTTATTATACCCCTAAGTGTAATCTCTTCCTAAAGTTTTCAGTATGTTGCCACCTATTGTATAATGTACTAAGTTTAAGTCTTTAGCGTCGTTACTGGTGCAACAATATTTTTGTACAGAAACCCATTGGGCGTGATGAAATTAAAATTCCAGGGTCATTTGAATGCAACGTTTCGTGTGTAACGATGAAGGGGAACATGCGCCTGGAGCCCCCTTAGGTGCCGAAGATGACCGCCCCAGTGGTATTAGCCGGTAGGAGCCCGGCATGTCTCTTGGTCTTTCCTGGGGGCGGAGGAAGTTTATGATGAACTTCCACTGGGATCAACAAAAAAATGTAAGATAACAAGATTCCACTTTGAGATAGAAATGGCCTCGGATGCTGCGGGCAGATTGGAGAATCTGGGGTGCAATTCTCGAAGCTCGAACATCCATACATCCTTGAATACAGAATTTAAATAACAGTGATAACCTAATTTGGTATTCGCTAAGTATGATCCTCATGGCTGTCCTTCTGCAACGTGTCCTTGAATAGCTTCAATCATATCTTAGCAAATACCAAATTGGTTTTATACCGTTATTTAGATTCTATATTTAAAGATGTATGGATGTTTGAGCTCAAGGAATTGCACCCCTGCTTATACCGATCGAGCTCCGGGAAGACGGTTGCGCGCACGCACTTAAGTTTTTTAATCCGCAACCTTGGTTACACCGCGTATTGCACCACGCTAAGTATTGTAAATAATTCTTGTTATTATTTTGGTGTACAATAAAGTTACATTCTATTCTATTCTTGTTTTAAAGATGCGAGTCCGTCAACCTCCAAACCACCACGACAGTTTAAAACCTATATACATACGCACAAATTGATAACATCTATTTCTCTTTGTTTCAGATGTTCTTTAACCCGTCAACAGTGACTAGTTTAACAAAAAAGTGCTAATTTTCTATTGTGTGATGTTCACCGTGTTCGGTGTTGGTGATGTGAAGTGATGAGCTGATGTGAAAGTGATCACCATGCTGCCGGCGCTGTGTCGGTTGCTGGTTACCGCGGCTGCCCTCGGCGCCACCCTTATTGCTATGGCGGCAAAGAATGGTGAGTTTTATTTTAATTCTATGGCTGGACAGAACTTTTTCTGAAAAACAAAAAAGTATTCATTAGAGTATACTATATTCACTTTAGTGAAATGTTATATTAAAAAAACTTTAGAATATAAAGAACGTTAAATTATATTCCAAAACCTTTTCCATATCACTCACAGTTTACTGAGCTGAAACCTCGGAACACTAATATATGTGTTCCCAACACATCGATTAGAGATGTCCCACGGCACATAAATTAATCATGAAACGACGCGTGAATCGTAAACGGTAACCTGTCAGCGAAAAGTAATTGCGACAAAAACTAAGACTAGCTTTCAGCACCTACTAAGTAGTTAGTACCTACCAGTACCCGAAACTGTACCATCCAAAGAATTTGAAACTTGAAATAAAAACATGGCGATTTTTTCTAAAGATAAATATATGTGTCCTTGATCTTTCGCAAATTGAATTCATGATTTTAAGATAAGTGAGTAGACTACTCGTGACCACGGTCATTGCAACTTGATCGAAACGTTGAGGCTAGTCAAAATATTACTTTTGTATTAATCTGTGCGCGAATAGACCCGATATTATCTTAAAATCATAAAGATATTTATTCGCCAAGGATATGGTACAAATCAATGATGTTATATATTTAAAACAAGTAGATATGTTACATGCGTCCCAAAAGTAAAAACCAAAACTCCCCCAATTGTAGCACCTTGCAATCGGTTCGCCTAGATAGCTATCTCTTTTAGTCTTGGTGTTTTTCTTCTTTTGTCTGTGTTCTGTTTTTCGTCTATCTTCTTTCTCACGACATCGTTGTGCTAGCGAGTCTGTATTTTGCGTGCCATTTATATGGATTTTAATATGGACGTAACATCCATCCATCGCTATAAGCGGCATAAGAATATGTTCCTATTACTAGGTTATAACTGGTTAGAACAATCTTTTTACACTTAATTAACACATTGTTATTGCCAGGGTATGAAAATAATGTCCTTAATATGTTTCTGACATACTTGTCAATATTGTTAACCCAAATACAAAACAGCAAACACGTGCAAATATTTATTATAATTATGGATAGTAAAATAAAAAGCCTTATAAGTATCTAATTATTTAAACTGGTCATATTTACAATCTATAACATCGTACAATTTAAGTGTTAACGTTAGCCGTTAGAGATAATGTTATTTTTATTTTTACCAGCTAAATAAATCCGTGTGGTGTCCCGATTAAGAATATAGCACCACTCCATCTCCACCCGTGGATGTCGTAAAAGGCGACTAAGGGAATCTAAACCAGAGGGATGGGCAGCAGCGTCCCTTCTGTGAAGCGGTAGCCATACTGCGCTGACCAACCCGCCTGCCAAGCGTGGTGAGTATTGGCAAATAACCCCAAAATGATGACACAGTTGTGAAAATCTATGGGGGAGGCCTTTGTCCAGCAGTGGATGTATAAATGGCCGATATGATGATGATGAATCCTGGATTTCAGGTCGTCAGTCTCAGCTCGGTTTCTTCGCAAAAATCTGAAATACACACACAGGATGAAGCTAAAACCTCGGTTCACTCGTTGGGACTACATCGATTAGAGATGTCTCATGACACATGAGTGAAAGATAGAACGTCGCGTGAAATGTTAAGCCGTGACTTGTCAGTCGCAAGGAATTTCGACAAAAACCATTGACATTTGGACTAGGGACATTTGCATACTCTTGCTAGTAGCAAATAGAGACGTAGTTGTTTATGACAGTATCTACACTCTATATATTTGTCATTATCAATAAAAAAAAAACATCTGCCCGCAGCCACGTGGAGGTGTGTCAGTGCTTCAACGATATTTAAAAATATTCCTGTGCTTCCTTTGTATTTGACATGGAACGTATCGAATTACTGAACATCGAAAATTAAAGTTCCTTTTTAGTATTAATTATAAAACGAGGGGGAATGAAAGTTATACCATTCGAAAGGTCCATACAAATCGCTTTAACTAATCAAATGAAAGCATGTTGATCACGTTCATGGCTGTATGAGCTAAAATTATTTTCCAAAAAAAAAAGAATTACAAAAAAAAAGTACTTGAAAGGCTTTTATCGCTTGGCGACTATATCGACTAGTACAAAAACAATACAATTATATATCAACAATTTACCTAAATACTAATTCATATATAGTATTACAAATACCAATGTCATAGATCTTATTTCCGCTAAACAAATCAATTATAGCGGCTTCATGTCGGACACAATAATGTGACAAACATCGTCAACTAGTCCGCAGTCAGCACAGAAAACGAAAGTTATACAATCAACTATATTGCGTATTTCAACTTTATTCAAGTTAAATTTCCTACTTATCTGTATTTATTCGTTATATAACTACTCGTATACCGACTAATAGTATAATTGTTTACTTTTTAAGGTACTTTTCATATGCTAACAAAATTTTCGTCATTCATTCTCCCAAGCTTCCCCTTTCCCACTCTTTTCCTCATAGCGTCAAAGTAAGAAATTAAGAATTTGCAAACAAGTTTATTCCAGTTAATTATATAGAAACAAGTTAATTTTCGTTACTCCACGAATACAATTGATCGATTACTGATTCAAGACCATACTAGTAAAACGACGGCAAAAAGAGAAACCCTTCACACATTGTAATGAAAAGTAAAAAGCTCTATACAGTCAGTCCTTGTACACCGGCCGATGTAATCGGCTCGTAAAGTTCTTAATTAAAACTTGATACGTACTAGACGCAATTGATGGTGAGACGTGACAACTGAGTTTTTAGAAATCACATTTGGGGTATGGGTGTCGATGCTATATCTATCTACCTTGTTTGCTATATAATCTAATCTTCGCATATACTACTTCTGTATTTCATTTTCATAAACTATGCTCAGATATTTTTTATGTTATGAACTCAGCGCATCGTTGGAAATTTGAGGAGTTAATAATCCTTTAATTTAATCTCAGCGGTAGCGGTATTTCTTATGTAGATGTGTCTTGCTCACACTGCCATAACGTACTTCCTCGATAAATGTATTTATAATTCCTATATCTGTATCAATCCATGAATTTAATTCTTATGATAATACACAGCCCAGGAAGACTCCTGCAACCACGCTGCAAAGTATTCGAGTTAAGAAAACAAAAATCTAGAATGTACGCGATGCACTCCGTTAAAAAGTGTTTAATAGAATGATTAAAAACTCTTTAAAACATAAAGAGTGATGACATAAACGGTAGTGCGTTAAATGAACCTCTGCATCTCAAGAGAGTTGTTACATAAAAGTACTTCCAACGTTTGTAAAAAAGTAATTCTGTATATCATTTGACAAAGTCTTAATCTTCGTTCAGGATCTGTTGGCGAGTTTAAGCATCAATGGAACATACATTTTAGGCTTTGCTCCAAACAAACGTGGTAAAGGCGATACTGCTATAGCCATCGTTCAAATCAATTGCAGATGGTCTAAAACCATCGCTCCTAATATCAATCAGAGTGTTTCAGAAGCGTTAACTGTTGACTGTCAACGGCAAGAAGCTTTGACAAAAAACAGAAGCGGCCGTCGTTTGCAGCACCAACTTAATGATCCCAACGATAAACAGACATACGGAATCGATGTTTTGTGACTCATTACACATAGACATCTCTAAGTGTACCACGAATCTAAAATCGTTTCTTTTACCTAGAAATAAGGTTGAATATTGAGAGAGCGATGTTGTTCTGGAATTTTGTACGAGTCCCTATAAAATCTCGATTCCTCGAGAGCTCTTTAATTCAGCTCGTGGATTTGCAAAGTTTACGTCTCGAAGCGTTATGGCGATTGGAAAATGAAAAGGTTTTGTTTTATAGTTTCTCGATAGCGTTTGTGTGTTTTGGTCATTCTGGAGAAGCGTTGCTTTTGCGATGGAAGTGGCATAAAAAGAAAACTATGGTTGGTTGTTTAAATTATTAAGTCATTGGTAGTAGGTGTGTCATGATCCCTGAGATGTCAGCACTTGCGATGGTGTCATGGGTCCTGTCACCTCCTTCCCTTTAACATGGCGAGGGAGATGATGACTGATCTTTGCATCATGCTCGTGAACGTTAATTTAATATTTTTAATTTATTTTAGCTTAGTCCATGAGGCTGTAAGTCCTAGTCACAGATGCATAACGATTTTCACTGACAGATAGCTGATATTATAAGGAGTAACTTAGGCTACTTTTATTTTAGAAAACAGCAATTAGGGCCGCCAAAAAAAAAACTATGAAATCCAATATAATCCGATTTCTTTTTTCTCGCGGGCCACAGCTAGTTAATTTATATTATTGTTGGTAGTGCCTGTGGGTTTCATTATTAATAGGTATAAGGATTTTTAAGAGATCTCCTACCCCAAATAACATTCTTCCAGCAGTCCCTTGCGATTATTGTTATCTCAGGAACGCCCTGAGCTGAGGTCCGTGTCCCGCAGGTGGTGCTCCAGGCGCAGTTAATTAGCATATAATTTATTGCCTGGATGGAGGCTATTCAAGCTTCGCCAATTGGCCGGTTAAGCAACTACATTTCTCTTTAAATGGGTACGAGAAGACCATCATAAAAAACTGGTTTGTAGCAATTACGTATAAACCTATTGCTCATAATGTTTTAAATTGATTTTATATAAAGCAATAATTGAAACGTATGTAGTACCCTGACCTCTCATCATACCGATAGCCTATACAATGCGAGATCAGCTTATACTGGATTTATATAGTTTAATGTGTTGTACCCGTGTGTACGCATTTCTTATAACTGCCATTTGCAATTTTTGTCGTAGTAGCCCGCATGTTTACGGACACACTTCTTAAACACTGACTATGACGGTGAAGGAAAACATCGTTAAAAACCAAAATCTATAGAGCTATTGTACACGCGTGAAAACTTTCGTGTCGAGAACGTGCCTACAGAGATACGGTATTAAAACCTATTAATCATAAAAGTGTAGAAAATATTAATAGATAAAAATTTATAATTTTACACGTTGATTATAAAAAATAAATTTTCGTAAGCCTCATTCGTAATTGGTAGATTTTTAATACCGTATCTCTGTAGACGCGTGCACGACACGGAAAGTATTTACGCATTTAGAATAGCTCTTCTGGTCTGAAATCAGCACGTAGTTAGGAAACGAGCTGATCAATGTTCCTCTCTTCTCTGTATGAGAGCCATTTGTCCTACAACTGCAACTGTTCCGGTAACAAGTTGGTATTACTTTGATAGAAAGATCTTTGGTTTAAATATTAAATAAAATATGTTTTACTCACGTAAAACCATATGTACAGGCACTTTATGAATAGTCAAGACTTAAGTTGCTGCATTCCAAGATGTAGATTTCTAATGGGCCGAACGGGCAAGAAACTCCATGGTTAAACTTTTAAATCATACTTGTACCATTTTTGACTACATTGTTATCGAAATGAAGGTAATGTGAGGACAATGCAGGAAAAAGAGTCTTGCCTTCTTAAAAAGTCTACAATAAACAAGCCTGATTTTAATATTTACTGAAGTTTTTGCTTCAGTTTTCATGGCAGCATTAAGATGACGAATCCTATCAGACGGCACTCGTTCACGAGCATGACGCATGCATCAGCGTCGCTTAGCTCAACCATATTGTAGGGAAACTTAGCGACTCGATACACGACGCCACCATAAGCAGGACACTTGAGTAAGCATGACATATCTAAACTGGCAGATAAATATCACGTCAATAAAACAAAATAATTAAATAGCCCACATTGTACTCGCACTATTACTATCAGTATCAAATCTAAATGCATAAAATGACTATAAAAATAATAATAAAAACAAATAATTAATGTCAAATGTCTTTGAAACCTAAAAACGATTATGTTGTTCACAAAATCAGTTTGGACAAAAATGAATTCATAGCGTATACTTGCTATAAAATAAAATTTTACACCAAACTGAAATAGCGAATGTATAAAACGTATAAATGAAAAAAGCTTTTTCTTTGTTTATCAATATCGAATATTGTCTTTATTTGATTTTGAAAACTGAATATAATCGTTACTATGCGATTTTTTTTGCCTTAGACATCGATTAGAATTTGTTTATAGTAACTCGGGTCCGCGTGGTGTCCGTATTAAGAAAATATCACCTCCCGTGAATGTCGTAAAAGGCGACTAAGGGATTCTAAACCATAGGAACGGGCAGCGTCCCTTAATTGGAGCTATAGCCACACTGCGCTCGCCAACCCACCTACCTAGCGTGGCGAGTACTGGCAAATTCCCCCCAAAATGACGACTCAATTGTGGAAATCTATGGGGGAGGCCTTTGTTCAACAGCGAACGACTTTCGGCTGATAGGCAGCCTGCAGTCATTATAATTAATTGAACGAATAAAATTGAAGCGTAGGCGTATGGGGAATATGTGATCACGTCGGGGTCACCAGTATTGGGGAACAAGGTGTTGTGTTCCTCCATTGAAAAGGGCGAATCCTCCAGCCAGGCGGATGGTATGCCTGGCGGGCCGAAGCTCAACGGTTGATATTGGACGACTGTATATATGCTGCGTTGCGCGAATACTTTAATAGCGTGATTCAGGATTCTTTGACGTCATCGGAGAGTTGCAGTTAATAGTCAAGTAGATGTCGTTGTAAGTTGTAGTTGTATTGCTGGCGATGTAGGTGTCGCCACAGGCGTATCATGGTTGCGTTCACCATTCCACTTCCTAAGCGTGGTGATTATGGCAATACCCTTTATAACCGCGCATTGTAGGGATCATTAGGAGGCTCACGTTCAGCAGTGGAGGTATACGGTAAGTGTTTAGGCGGACAAAATGGTTAGTGCTAGCTATAAGATGGAGTTTTAACTGTCCCGGAAGATATCCAAGCAGAGGAAGAAAGTGTTTTGTGATATCCTCAAGCACTAGTATGCTAATGGTATTTCTTGTTACATTAGCTTCTTAACTTAGGCAAAATATGATTTGAAATAAAAATAATTAGTACCAACGGGTTCTTTAAATTATTCTTGTCCCAATTTGTTCACAGAACCCTAAAACCAACGCTTATCCACAAAATCTTCAATTCACACAAACTCAAAAATTATTCAACAGCCATCGAATGTAACCGTCTCCATTTAAAATTTCTCTTCCGAATTTAAAAAAAGAACCTTTTAAAAAAGCTTGTTGGTCTCGCGAGTGTCGTCTACCCGAACAGCGTTTCAAGCGCTGCTTTGCATACAACTATTACCGCTGATTCCTTCGCCTGTACCCCTTGGGGTAGCCACGATGTCCCGTTCTCATCTCCTTCTTATCTAGCGATGAAGCGCTGTACTTAAATTTGCATGCTAAAATTCACGCTTGTGTTTGAAGTTGTGTATGAGCATTTATTTTTAAATGTGGTATTGGGTTTTTTAAGATTTGCATTAGACATCTATAATTTTCTTGGTTTCGTAACGTTGTTACGTCATTAAAAAGTTAAATACATTACATTGAGTTTTTTTTTTTTACTAACTACGTTGCCCCACACTAAGATTTCTCCTGTGTCGTGGGTGCGTTTTACAGACATGAATTCCACATACAATACACACCCAGACCCGAAACAACTACCTGCAGATCATACAAATATTTGTCCGTGTGGGAATCGAACCCACGACCCGGAGCGCAGCAGCTGACTGTATCAGCCACTGCACCAACCGTGCCGTCAAATTATACATACTAGCTATTGCAAACAAATTATATGGTCATGAAGTTGCGACCGTGGGGCACGCCGCTGCTGGACTTTTACATATGTTTCTCGAGTTATTAAAACAATATCTTACTGCACATGAAGGCATATCTAAGTAATACAACTTAGCACTCAAACAAGTCACGTTGCGGCATGCGGACTGACACAGGACATAGACTAAGTCAGAGTGTATGCACTCATATACTCGTGACAAAATATCTAGTTGAGATGTCTTCTATAATACGTAGTACATCATACCTCAATGATACATTAGTAGATTATTTTAAATAAAATAATTTTTATAATATTCTTTCAGTCAATGTTGTTTTATTAATTTTGTTTGATTATAATGTTGTCAACAGCGGAATATTTTTTAATTTTTTAATCTAATAAAAATACTTACTTACATTATTATTAAATCATAACAAAATAGTGAACGATATATCAAGGGAACATTGAGTAGGTTGTATCGATAGCATTTATTAAAAAACAAGTTGTAATTTCAATAATTAACGAGGCTAATTGCTATTCAAGCACTTAAATCACCCATTGCAATAAACTGTATAATTGTAGTTTCCATCTTTTTTGTTTTTTTTTTAAAAACGTTGCCCCACACTAGGATTTCTCCTGTGTCGTGGGTGCGTTTACAAACACAAATTCCACATACAATACACCCAGACCCGGAACAACTACCTGCAGATCGTACAAATATTTGTTCCGTGCGGGAATCGAACCGACGACCCGGTGCGCAGCAGCCGACTGTATCAGCCACTGCACCAACCGTGCCGTCTCATACAATAGTTTTACACCTCCGGGGACAATCCAAGACTACATTTATAGTGCAGCCAGGGAGACTCCCCGGTTAGTATCCCATTACATTTAAGGGCCTCTGCGAGTTGGACCCCACGTAAGCCTATCAAAAGACTGGGTTCCCCCTCCCAGGGGATATAAACCCGAGAAGAGAGAGATATAATAATAATAAAATGGTGCAAAAAGAGATTATTTTGTGCTTGTAATCACAATTTAATTAATTAGTTACTCTTAGTTATTGCAAAAATTTAAAACTGGAAATAAGACCTTTTTAAAATATATGCTTTGCTTAGAACCTACTAATTCACTCTAAAAGGATCACTTTTTTGAAGGATCCTGTATTTTATACATGCTATTGTTAGATTAGGCGTTAAACATATAATCACGTGGACAAAGCCGTGGGTTCAATATAAACATGTGTAGCTGTGAATAACCAAAACTAAAAAAATCTAGAGGCGGTGGCGGAAAATGCCTTAAACACGAAACACCGATCCGGGTGTCCGGCCGGATAAAAAATGTAATCCGAGCAAAAGTGGGAAATTCACATGACCGCAATGCGACACGGCACCACGCTCAGTTAGCCACATTAATAACTGTAGGTACTGCTATTTGTTTGTCAGGTACCTTATATGGGTCAGCAGGACTCTCAGTTGTTTTGGCACCGTTTGGTAAAAGATGACAATTTAACGATCACGGACGTAAAAATTTAGGTATTGTATTGATATATGTATCCTTGTGGCGTCCGGATAACCGTGTGGTGTCCGGATTAAGAATAAAGCACAACTCCATGTCCTCCCGTGGATGTCGTAAAAGGCGACCAAGGGACTCTAAACCCTCTGGGGGTTGGGCAGCAGCATCCCTTCTGTGAAACGGTAGATTTACCAACCCACCTGCCAACCGTGGTTAGTATTGGCAAATTAACCCTAAAATGATGACACGGTTGTGGAAATCTGTGGGAGAGGCATTTGTTCAGCGGTGGACCTATAAATGGCCGATTTAATGAATGGGGGAATATGCTTACCACGCTCGACAGGTTGGTGAGCACAGTATTACTACTGTTCTTAAGAAGAGAGCGTGCCTATTGGGAAATCTGCGTGCTCATATCGAACGACACACTGGAAAATCGCGGTGTGCATATGATGACGTGCCGCCGTGTGTGCAGTACAGCGCACAGCGAGGCCTAGTGGGAATTATTTACGATTCACTTGAGAAGTGCCTGGAGGGCGGCCTTTTTACAGCTGCCTGACCTCCGCTCGCAGGGGTGACCGCATTACAGTCATTCCCTCCAAGATGTGCCTAAAGGAGTGGCACTAACTGGTGGCTCTAGTGTGATCTTACGAGGACCTGGAGCCTCCCTTCAGTGCCAAAATTGACCTCCCCGGGGCGGAGGAAGTTCGTCTGGAATAAAAAAAGTATATAATTATATTGTATTATCTATTCCACTATATAATTTGTCTTAACTATAAACCTTATTTCGGGCCGCATTGGCATGGCGACCACAACAAGGACCAAATTGTTTCACATTAGCAATACGGCCGCCATCGTAAATTTGAAGGACTTTGTTTTACATTGACGCCACACGTTAGTTGGACGTAGTTTACTCACATACGAAGGGAGTAATGAACTTAATTTGCAAGTCACAAGAAGTTAGCTCGCTTCGCTCGGTCGTTGTGGGGAAGGGGAGTAAAATGTCCTTGTTGCAATACCACCGGACACTTAATCCGTCTACAGTACCTGTTCAAAACAAAGAATCAGGACAGGATTCGTACACAATATTATAAATAGGTATAGATACCTTAAGAATAATTTTGACATTTAAAACATTTTAGCTACGGTAGGAATAAAATATAATATTCCAAAGAAAATCATTGGAAATCGAGTTATTTTTTGAATCTGCTGTCAATTATAGTAATAAAAGTGACGTCATCATCATCATTTCGGCCGAATGAAGTCCACTGCTGGACACAGGCCTCCCCCAAAGATCACCACAACCACCGATATGGATGTGTTGTGGGCTCATTGGGGGGTTTTACCATAATCGCCACGCTTGGCAGGCGGGTTGGCGATCGCAGTTGAGTTGTTAATGTACTCGAAGGACGCTGCTGCCCATCCTCCAGCTAATCCCTTAGTCGACTTTTACGACACCCATGGGAGGAGATGGGGTGGTGGTATTCTGAGCCAGAACCACACGGCAACCGGCACCACATGGCAACTGGCACCACACGGCAAAAGTGACGTGCACAGGTTAAATACTCGTCGGACGCCTTGCTCATTTTTTTTATTTTAATAATTCGGTGTTAGTACCTCATGTACTTCCTTCACCCTGGGAAAGGACGAAGGGGTATGCCGTACTCCTACCGGCTAAAACCACCGGAGTGATCATCGTTGGCACCGAAGGGAGACTTCAGGAACTCGAAAGATCTCCATCTACAGACTCGTCGGACTCCTACCGTAGCAGTTGTTGCAGCATATACTGAGATTGGGTCCTTTTTGGCCTCGTACAGCACTACTGTAATCATATATATTGTGGTTTATAAGTTTGCACTGTCATTCGTGCGAGTCCAAAATAAAACAGTTTCTTTCTTTCTTTCTTTGCCGGCTAAAATCACTGGGGCGGTCATCTTCGGCTCCTAAATGGGCTCCAGTACCTCGTATGATCATACTAGAGCCGCCCATTGATGCCACGCCTATAGGAAAGTCTCGAGAACGGTGACTGTCAAGCGGTCACCTCTGGAGAGATTGTAAAGTCCCCCCAAAGCGTCACTGTGCGCTGTGCTATGATGCGCACACGGCGGCGCGTGACCACATGTGCGCCATCTTCTTCTCGTAGGTCGCTCGGTGTAAAGCGGGTTGCACCTGGCTTAAGACTTAGTAGAAGCAGCAAGTCGTTTATGGGAAACAGTATTAGGTTCTACTACAAAATTCCCCGTAGTGTTACCGACTTAGCAGAAATGAGATTCAAATCATTGATTAAGCGCATTGTAATTTACAAAGCGTACTATAATGTCAATGATTACATGGACCACAGAGATGTCTGGCAAACGTTTCCTACACATTGCAACCCTCTGGCGCTTTATTAAATGTTTTTTAATTTTGGCATGATTGAAGTCGTTACTTTCAATCGAAGCTTTAACGTTTGCAAATTATAATAATTGTTATTTTTATTGACATCTTGACATTTAATGTCTTTATTTATGATATTATTTATTTGCTTATGTTTAATATTATATATTGCGCATATGTATGGAACCCATACGAATGTAAATACGCACTTTTGTTGGAAAAGGTGCAAAAAGCCTTTATGGATATTATCCATTCTTATACCCTACTAGGTTTCTTCTCGGTTCCTTGGGAAACAGCTCAGTGGAAGTTCGGCGGGCCTATGACCAAATTACGAAGGCATGTAAATTATTCGCTGGAAAATAGATACTTCAGGGCTTAGTGGTGGGCTGTGTCGATTTTTTGTACCAAACCACTCCGTCGGAATCGTAAACGAGGGCTCTTTGCAGTGCCGCTGACCCACACCGCGGTGCGTGTAAACTCACCTATACCCGTTCTCGTCGAGCTCGACGCTCTCCTAGACGCTTATCCTGCATGCGATTGGTTTACAGATAAATGTACAATTTATTTTCAATATGATTGCATTATTGTGAGCGAAAAGCATATACTTTTTATTTACCTATATATTGACGTTTTTTTTAATTAATGTAAATGGTGAAGCTGTGTTAATTAATTTAAATAACGACTGTGAATTAAATTCTTAATATTTTATTAATCTTTTGACATTATAAAATTCATACAAAACTGTAAATGTGTGAGCATCATGTAGCCATATTAAATAATTATTTATTACTTCAGCTGTGTCTATTGCCTAGCAGTATCGGTCTGTCATACTCACTAAAATGTCTTGCTGGTGGCGGTATTGTGTATCGGGTCGTTAGGTTTCCTACAATATGTTTAAGCTAAGTGATGCTGATGCATGCGTCATGCTCATGAATGGGTGACGTCTGTTGGGACCGGTTAACCGGTAAATTCCATGGCAAATTAATTATTATTGAATTATTGTAGTATGGAGTTCTTTATACATTAACCTACATTATTCTCGTTATGTAATCTTTTCTTTTTTTATAAATTTGCTCCACACTAGGAATTTTCCTGTGTCGTGGGTGCGTTTACAGACATGAATCCCACATACAATACACCCAGACCCGGAACAACTACCTGCAGATCATACAAATATTTGTTCCGTGCGGGAATCGAACCCACTACCCGGAGCGCAGCAGCCGACTGTATCAGCCACTGCACCAACCGTGCCGTCAAATGTGTTTTACCATTATTTCTATGAATCATAATTCTAATTACAATTATTTTAAAAGATTTTCCATGGAGTTTCTCCATAGGATCAGGAACCTTAAATTCTGACATTTCATACGTGCCAGTTATTGGTTTAATTGAAATAAAAACATTTGAATTTAACTTTGGGTTATGCTGTCGCTTTCAGAAATAAGCCCAATTATAAGTTAGGAATCACAAAATAAACTGTTATCTTTGTAGGGTTTTAAAAATATTTTAAATACCAATAACTATACTATCGACACCTACATTTAGTTTTTACTTTTTTTTAATAATAATACTTTATTTCCAGTATACACTTTTACAATAAAGTCACTTAGTAGTACAGATATACATTTTCTTATAAATTGTAAGTCATTATTGTAACAATAAAAAAAACCATGATGACACGGTTCCAACATCTCAAGTTGTTGTATTTCTACGAATCAATGTTTAGGGCTCGCCATCAAATAAAATGAAAAAAAAAAAAACATTCTTATAAATTTGTTCTAGTAACTTGAGTTATTATGACACGTAAATTTGCGTGTACTCGCAGTTTACGTAAAACGAATAAGGAAATTCATACTTAACTATTTTCTTTTAAACTTTTTAGTATATTACGGCGCCATAACAATAGTACAGTCAGCGGTGATAATTACGCCTGTCTCGGCGAGCACTCCGCCAAACTTTCCCGCTTTTGACGAGTTCTTTTTTAATCTTCTTTTTTTTTTCACTTAGCGCGACCCAAGGAAATGCTCAAGTTTCTTATGGGCGAGCCAAAAGATAACTTTTGTTAACTTGTATTGCGGGGGTTTCGAGATAGTGGTGGAGAGCTATTTGCGTAATTAAAAAAATGTGACCGTATATGGTAATGTCTTAGGTTATTGCGGTTATTACTCAGTATAATAAAACTAAACGGATTAACAGCGCATATATTATAATATCTTTATTTTTCCTGACTTTTCGAACACTGCAGCATTATTGGTTGCAGGTGGCAGGCGTCGTTACAGATTTAAAAAAAGTTATTTTATCTACTGTACAATTCTAATCAAACATTATTTCGATGCACGCAGTAATCACTAACAGTGTTTTGACGTTTTTTAGTGCGGGATGTTGTTTGGGACTGTATTATTTTAATAACAGGATTCCAAGCCGGTGAAACCTGCCAACCGTCTTCTCTATTAAAATTAGGATATTTTTGAAGTGAAAACTTGTTTTAGCGCGGTACGCATATTTTTAGATGACATAAAATCTCTGGACTCGCGACACCGTTACGAGACGCAGCTATAGTGTGTACATATAGCAGACCGCGAACGCGTCTAGATAAATAAAATAAAAAAAGTTTTCACTTCTGTCGGCACACCCGGAATGCAACCCGTATTTTTTTTAAATTTCAATAGCCTCACGAAACATTCCATCTATATATCGGTGCTATTTCGCGAAAGTCGTTAGGTTTTTCTAAGGCATGTTCGCACACAGCAGGATTTGTGGGGTGCGAGAGTATATTTTTATGAAGTGTACTAACTTCACACTCCTGTATTGATTCCAGTACCTCACTCGTCAATTTTATCCAAACTGATTTCTATACACATCACAGATATCAGCCCGTAAACATCCACTGCTGAACATGGCCAATGATCACTACAATGAACGGTCATAGGTGAAATTGCCATAATACCACACTTGGCAGCCGGATCAATGAGCGTAGTATCATCATAATAACATAGGATAGCAGTGGACTGCTAAACAAAGGCCTCGCCCACAGATTTCCACAATTGCGTCGTCATTTTATGGGGATATTCGTCAATATTCACCACGCTTGGCAGGCGGGTTGGTGAACGCAGTATGGCTACTGTTCCCACAGAAGGGACGCTGCTGCCCATCCCTCTGACTTTGAGAGTCGCGTTTTGCAACATCCACGGGAGGATATGGAGTGGTATTGTATTCTCTATCCCAACGACACACGGATATGATCACAGTTAGGGTTACCATCTGACAGGCATTTGCTGCATTTGGCAGGCATTTTACGGTTTAGACAGGCATGCGGCTGGCGCTAAGCTGAGATAGGCATTATTGAATTTCACAGTATCATGCAAGTCCGGCCACCCGGATGAAAATGACTATAAAGTCATGCGAATTATGCCTTTGAAAAAATATTACTCAGTGTAGTAAGTTCGTTTATTCTAAATTAGCTTAGTGATCGTAAATTTTGCATTCTTTTCATTTTGAATGCATATCAGTCTTTAAAACTATCTGTTGCGTATTATTTATTTTAAGACTTACAGTTTACAATAGACAGGCATTTTTCTGCAAATCAGGTATTTTGTACATCCTAAACCGCTTATCCGCCCTTACATAGACGGTAACCCTAATTGCAGTATGCTGGTGCCCATTTCATATCAACTCTTACTCGTCGTTTACGACCCACGAGTGTAGAGAGGTTGTCTATTCTTTGCTTGGAACAATACGGAACATACATCTAGCCTACAGGGTTTTACCATAAATGCCACGCTTGGCAGCTGGCTTGACGATCGCAGTTGAGTTGTAATTAATGCACTCAAAGAGCACTGCTGCCCATCCTTCGGCTAATCCCTTAGTCGCCTTTTACGACACCCACGGGATGAGATGGGGCGGTGCTATTCTTAGCCGGCACACAACAAGTGCATAATCAGTACTAGACAAAAGTCTTCTAAGACTTACTTGCCTCACCATATTCGCGGCAAAACGAAGGTGTGGTCAGAGACTCAAGAGTCATAAAAGTATATACTACCCATTTTTTAAACATTATCAACGCACCTCTGATCAAATAACAAACAAACACATTCAAAACGCAAAATCTAATCAATTTTTTAATTCCAACAAACAATGTACCGGAAAATATTCTTAGCAACGGTATCTTCGAAATGCTTACAGGGAATAATGAACATTGGCGAACAAAAGGCTTCGGAATGAAAAGGAACCGATGTATTGGTATTCAATACAGAGGTAATAATAAAAAATAATAATAAAGAGAAATTACAGGACGGTATTACAAAAGGTATGGTTCCCATTGTAGAAGCTTAAGGCGATTTCAGATACGGATTATTATAAGCTATTAGATTGCAGTCATATGGGGAAAGCAATCTAGAATATCAGGAACTCACTCTAGAAATGCGTAGTTTACGACAAGAGATGATGTTAAGAGAACAGCTTAGCAAAGCTGTATCTCTTATTCATCATCGTCTCAGACAAAAGACGTCCACTGCTGAACAAACGCCTCCCCCATAAATTATAAATTGCCTATTACGTGTCGTGTATCGTCATTTTGGGGGTAATTTGCCAGTACTCGCCACGCTTGGTAGGTGTATTGGTAAGCGCAGTTTGGCAATTGTTCCCAAAAAACTGACCGTCCTGCCCGTGCCTCTGGTTTGAAAGTCCCTTAATCGCGTTTTACGACATCCAGGATGTCAGATGGAGTCACAGCCAGTCATGATTGAATATATATTGAACATATCTGGTGATCGAAACATATTTGTGACTGTGGATTAACACACTCATACACACATCCACTGAACAAAGACCTCTCGAGGATCGCTACATTGAGTGGTCTCAGTGGATTTTCATCATCATCATATCAGCCAAAAGGCTCCACTACTGAACATAGGCCTCCCATAGATTTCTCAACGAGTGGTTACATGCCACCCGCATCCAACGACCCCCAGTGACCTGCACCTGGTCGTCTGTTCATCTTGCTGGAGGTCGTCAAACGCTGCATTTCAACGCTGCCGGTGCGCGGTCTCCACTCTAGAACTTTTTTACCCCAACGGCCATCAGTTCTACGAGCAATGTGCCCCGCCCATTGCCACTTCAGTTTACTAATCCTTTCAGCTATGTCAGCAACTTTAGTTCTTCTACGGATTTCCTCATTTCTGATTCGATTTCGTAGAGAATTTTACTCCAGTGGATTTTACTTTAACATAAATATAGAAATATAAATATAGAAATAGAAATATAATAACATAACAGTATCACATTTGAATGCCCTAAAATATCACGTGTTTACTGAAGTCAAAGATTTTTATTCATGTAAACCATTGGCAGGCAGTTATCAATACACCTTTACTTTGATTTGTTCCAACCAGTTGGTCCTATGGAGAAAAGCTAACAAGAAACTACACAGATAGGTATCTACACTGTTAAAATATTATTCGAAAGTATCTTAGTCTTATATTGCAATATGCCTCATAAAATCCTTGCGGTGTCCGGATTAAGAATATAGCTCCACTCCATGGCCTTTCATGGATGTCATATGAGGTGTCTAAGGGACTCTGAACTAGAGGAATGGGCAGCATCGTCCCTTCTGTGGAATAAAAACCATTCTGCACTTGTCAATACACAATAACAATGATAATAAATTTTCCTTACCATTGGATTGCCGTAACAAATAAAAGCTGACCAGTTCCAACTGTTCACGAGCATGACGCATGCATTTGGATGGCTCAGATCAAACATAATACAGGGAACTTAACCTGCACCCATACAACGCCACTATCAACAAGATCTAGTCCTAAACATGACATTAATACTGCTAGGTAACAGGTCAGTGTATAATAACATTAAAATTTGTAGTACAATAAAAAACATTGAATGCACGACATTACTTAAAAGTAAATTAGTTCACCCGCACATTTAACACTTTCCAACTTTATTCCAACCACTTTTTACAGTGGCTCGCGCGTCCATGTGTTTTCGGCCTTAAAGGCCCTTACAAAAAGCCTTTCGTATTATGCTGGGGTTCTGACCCGGGTAATTACGTGAGACCCAGCACGTAATGCGCTCAAATCTCATATTAAAGTGGGGTGGGCCAGGAATATTTTTTCGTCGACTTAGTTATATTTTAGGAAGGATTTGCTTCATAATCGCTGATGCGTTGACTTTTTAGGGAGACGCACGTTGATCTTTTATTGAAAGCGTTAATTTCATGTGTGAAAACCGTTGACTAAAGCTGGTTCCAAAACTTTTATCGTTCGGGGAAACAAGACACGTCTTAGCTCATTTAGACGACACCGCTCCCGCACCGTAAAATAATGAACATGTGCTGAAGATCGGGCTTTTATATTCATTATACAGTGACATACATACAACAGCAAACAGCATGCGGCAAGCGAGCTTGCCGCAATCTAACCACTCATGGTTGACGTTTCTCTTACCACACACTTCAAGCGAACGCCTCGCACGTCTACACCGGTACGAAAGGGCCTAGCACGAATATTTAGACATATAATATCGTAACCGTAAAGTTCATCATCATCATCATTTCGGCCGAGTGAAGTCCACTGCTGGACACAGGCCTCCCCCAAAGATCACCACAACCACCGATATGTATGTGTCCTCGCTCATTGGGGGGTTTTGCCATAATCGCCACGCTTGGCAGGCGGGTTGGCGATCGCAGTTGAGTTGTTAATGTACTCTAAGGACGCTGCTGCCCATCCTCCGGTTAATCCCTTAGTCGACTTTTACGACACCCATGGGAGGAGATGGGGTGGTGGCATTCTGAGCTGGCACCACACGGCATTACCGTAAAGTTAATATGAGTGAATTTAGAATTGATAACACTTGATACGCACATATTTTTATTTAATAATTACTTTAAAGGTTGAAAGGCAGACGCCGTTTTTTCCGTTTTTCTTAGTATTAAATCCATTTAGCACCGATTGCAATAGACCTTATACTTGTAGTTTCCATTTCATACAATAGTTTTATACCTCCGGGGACAATCCAAGACTGCATTTTATAATGCAGCCATGGAGAGTCCCCGATTAGTGACATTTTAGATTAAAATTCTCTAAAGGGCATCTGCGTGTTGGATCCATGTCCCCACGTAAGCCTATCAAAAGACCGGGTTCCCCCTTACAGGGGATATAAACCCGTGTAACAGAGAAACATGTAGATAACAATAATAAGTTTGTTTATTTAAGGCACCAAGTCCCATTTACATAGATTAAAGAAGTGATATTACAATTAACTTTGACTATAATAATGATTTCACAGTATTAATAATTTAAAAATATTAGAATCAATATTATTGTGTGACTGTTGACTCTAGTGCCGATTTGCACTTCGATGAACTTCGAGCCAATGACTGTAGATTGGGTCATTTAAATCCTCACTGACAATTCTTAGGAGATGATTGCCAGAGCTACGTATTCTCTCCCAGAATGATGCAATACTACATCGAATAACTGCATAGAAATCGGGTACTCCCGTGTCGGCAAACATGCTCGACGCGCTGCAGTATCTCGGTAATCCTAGGAGGATGCGGTATGCATCATTGTACTGCACTCTAATGACGCTCAGTAACGATCTCTTGAATTTGACCATAACGGACATGTATAAAAACATAGACAATATGCACGAAATAAGGTCTTTTTAACACTTGAATTTAAACTTAAATTTAAACTGAAGACTTTATTCATACCTACATACGAATTGTGTTTGTCGTATAAATTTAAATGAAAATGCTATAAGATAGTTATATTTTCGATTTCAAATTCGCTCACATTAGCGATACGTTTACGTTATTATACGTCAAAATATTCGAGGTAGGCTCACCCATCATGACCTATGCCAGCCCAGTGTTCGCACACGCTGAATCATACCCACTGCGTAGATTCCACACCCTCCAAACCCGTTTCATGCGCAAGGCCACCGGAGCGCCTCTGTACATGCGAAACGACCAACTCCATTTCGACCTTAACTTGCCGACCATCAGGCAATTTTTTTTTTTTTTTTTTTGGGACAAGCCCGCCACACATTCCCAACCACTGCAACTCCTGTAAGCCAGGATCTACAATGGCGACCACCGAAAAGAACACCGATCAATGAAGCTCGGTGTGTCCCAGAGAAATGAATAACTGTCTTGGAACCCGCACCGAAATTAATCAGAAAAGAAAAAGGAGGAGTAGGAAAGAATATACGTTCCACTTCCCTCCGTAGCAAGCAGGAGACAGAGAAAAACGATAGGCCATAATATGCACAATAAATGGGAGTTTACAACAGGGTTAAGCCCAGTTGCCAAGCACCACGGGTACAATTTTTTTATTTACGGGTCCTATGTTGTGAGCTATTGTGACTGATTCCAATAGTAGGTATGGCAAAAACACTTGAACGCACGGAAATTCGTCCTAGTCGCAACAAGGTCTGTATAGTAAACAACCCCGGATGTAACTTGCATGCTGTCAAACATAATGTTGCGTTCATCTTGCCAAAGAATACACTCCCACAGGATATGATGTGCAGACTGTTCATATTCACAGTCCGGTGTTGAACATTTGCAGAATGGTGAGGTAACAAGCTTGAAGCTAAATAATTTACTCTTAAAGTTACCATGACCGGTGAGAAATTGAGCCACGCAATGATCAACTTCCAACCATGCACTTGCCAGCCGCTTACGAATGGATGGAAAGTACTGGTACAGGTGACGGCCCTTAATAGACGTGTCCCACCTGCATTGCCATTCGGCCAAGAGTTCCTCCCAAACACCAGTCTGTGGTTTAAACAATCTGCAGATCCTAACACGATCGCGTTGTAGCAGAAATTCCGCGTCCATGTTTTCTCTAGTTGAGTAGTACATTGCAGCACGTCGCTGTATCTCAAGATCGACTGGCAAAACACCTGCTAGCACAGGCAGAGCTTCAGTACTTACTGTCCTATATGCCTTGCACAAGAATATCAACGCTAAGCGCTGGCTTTGGAGCAGTTTACGTCTTGCCGCGCCGATAGTAGCCCTATCGGCCCACACAGGTGAACCATAGCAAATACAACCTAAGTAGGTAGCGCTGTAAATAGTTTTCAAAGTATTAAATGAAAGACCCCATGTAGCTGTTGATATCCTTGTCAGGGCATAAAAGTTCCTTTTAGCTTTTTCGCCTACAGATTTTATGTGTTCAACGAATGAAAAATTTCTCTCCAATACAAGACCAAGGTAGCACACGGACTCCTTTCTTTTTACGGTAACATTATTGAATTTAATGCTCGGTGATGTCTTAAGATTGCCTTTTAAAATTAGTTGAAAGGTTTTTTGTGGTGCAAACATTAAGCGGTTTCGTTCGCCCCAACTAGAGCAATTTATGAAACAAGCGTCTAAACGCTATCTCGATTCTGCCCTGCCCCACCCAAATCCCCTTGTGGTATCAGCCGCCGACTACGAACCCTCCCGTATCAGTAGAGTACGCCGCCCGAGGCACGTTCTGGTCGATCCAGACGATAAAATCACGTTAGATCACATGAAGAGACTCGCGTTGTCTCGTTCACTAAACACCCGACCGTTGTACCGCCCTCGCCGCCGAGGATGCCCGCCTCACCGACGTCGCGGAGGCCTATCGCCGCGTCACCTTCCCGTTCAAGTTAGCACTTCTCCCTAGCTCGGTAGCTCGGTGGGACGGTTCGCAAAAAAGGGGCGCTGCCACCTATCCCTCTGGTTTAGAGTCCCTTAGTGGCTTTTCATGACATCCATAGGAGAAGATGGAATGGTGCCACATTTTTATCCGGACATCACATGAAATATGCCAACTAAGTCATAATAAAAATCAATAGATCAACTACATAATATTTCAGTTTGCTAATCCATAGACTGACCGCGTCGAGTGTCATCGTCAATCTATGGATGGGTGACCGCATAATGGTACATGGAACAACTACTTGTAGCCCATATAAATATTTGGTCTATGCCAGAATCGAAACCGAAATACGTAATAAAATTAAATGGAGTGCACTCACTGATTAGTAAACGATCGGTGAGGTTAATCGCGGTCAGTCTATGGATGGGTGACCACATAGTGGTATGTGAAATGAGCGTCTCCGTGCTTCGAAGGGCACGTAAAATTGTCAGTCATTAGACGGTAGTCGTTAAGTCGCCCAAAGTCCTCCGACTTGGCTTAAAGGAGGTTGGCTACTAAAAATACGAAAGAAAGTAAGCCATCGCTACCATGAATTCTTAAAGCTTTCAAAGTTTTGATGGCACAGTTGTTGCGGTGGCTGAAACAGTCGACTGCTGCGCTCCGGGTCGTGGGTTCGATTCCCGCACAGAACAAATATTTGTATTATGTGAAGGTTCCGGGTCTGGGCGCATTGTGTGTGGAATTTGTGTTTGTAAACGCACCCGTTTTCCGTATGGTGTCGGATTAAGAATATAGCACCACTCCATCTCCTCCCGTGGATATAGTAAAAGGCGACTAAGGGAATCTGAACCAGAGGGATGGGCAGCAGCATACCTTCTGTGAAACGGTAGCCATACTGCGCTCACCACCCCGCCTGCCAAGCGTGGTGAGTATTGGCAAATACCCCTCAAAATAATGACACAGTTGTGAATATCTATGCGGGAGTCCTTTGTTCAGCAGCGGACATATAAATGGCCGTTATGATGAAACGCAGCCACGACCCAGGAGAACAGAAGACATCCTAATTTGGTCTAATGTTTAAAAAAAGAGCGTAATCGGTATTCCAAAAAAGTTCGCAAACAACAGCTAATCCATTTCAGTATCAAAACGGAGTTCCAACTACTGATATTAATTCAACAACATGATTGGACTCGTCGGTCGTTCAACCGGAGCGGAGATCAGAGATTGATACGCCCACGTCCTGAGTTATCGCAGACAGCAATGTTGGTATTTAGCTATTACTGGAGTTTTTTGTTGTTTATAGAACGAAACTCAGAAAGTTTCTTGGATATAAATTACACATTTTTTTATAAAAACGTTGCCCCGCACTAGGATTTCTCCTGTGTCGTGGTTGCGTTTACAGACATGAATTCCACATACAATACACCCAGACCCGGAACCACTACCTATAGATCATACAAATATTTGTTCCGTGCGGGAATCGAACCCACGACCCGGAGCGCAGCAGCCGACTGTATCAGCCACTGCACCAACCATGCCGACATTAACCGTGTGGTGCCGGCTCAGAATACCACCACCCCATTTCCTACCGTGGGTGTCGTAAAAGTCGACTAAGGGATTAGCCAGAGGACGGGCAGCAGCGTCTCAACTGCAATCGCCAACCCGTCTGCCAAGCGTGGCAATTATGGCAAAACCCTCACCAATGAGCCCACAACTCACCCATATCGGGCGTTGTGGTGATCTTTTGGGGAGGCCTGTGTCCAGCAGTGGACTTCATTCGGCCGAAATGATGAAATTACACAGGACGTATGATTTTTCTAGACGAGGCGGATGTTATCTTTGAAGTTCATTATCGTTTACTAGTGGTCTCTTATTGCAAGAGGCTGGCTAGGTAGGTACCACCCTAGTCCCAGATATTTGCCGCGAAGCAGTAGTTTTTAAACTTTAGACATTATTGTGTTCCAGTTAGAAGGGCACTGTAGCTAGTAAAATTACTGGGCATAAGAGGTAATTGAGTACGGCTGGTGCAGTGGCTGATACAGTCAGCTGCTGTGCTCTGGGCTGCGAGTTCGATTTCCACACGGAAGAAATATTTTTATGGTCTGCAGGTCTGAAGGTTGGTCTATTCGTTGCCGAGACCACATCGTAAATGGTTACTACATTGATTCCAAGTTTGATCATCATTATCGTAATATCAGCCAAAAGACGTACACAGCTGAACAAAGGCCTGCCTCATAGATTTCCACAACGAGCGGTTACATGCCGCTGTCATCCAACGTGTCTCAGCGACCTTCACCAGGTCATCCGTGCACCTCGTTGGAGGTAGTCTCACACTGCGTTTTCTGGTCTCCACTCGAAAACCTTTTTACCCCAACGGCCGTCTACGAGGAATGATACTTCAAATATGTGCTTAAGTTAACCAGAAAACTAACAGTTCACACTTTGTCAGCCAACACGGCACGCCACGGTTGGTGCAGTGGCTAATACAGTCGGCTGCTGCGCACCGGGTCGTGGGTTCGATTCCCGCACGGAACAAATATTTGTACGATCTGCAGGTAGTTGTTCCGGGTCTGGGTGTATTGTGTGTGGAATTTGTGTTTGTAAACGCACCCACGACACAGGAGAAATCCTAGTGTGGGGCAACGTTCTTTTAAAATAACAATAACAACATTTTAAATTCACATGCAAACTACTCTATCAACCTCGTAACATTGAAAAGCTTAACACCATTACCCTCCCAATATCCCCCGTCAGTTAACATTTATCAATCCTCACGTATGACTCCGACTCCGAAGCTATCATCAATCAGCTGTCGCAAAACGGAACTGACGTCACAATCGAAAAAATACGTCACCAGTCGCCGCCCATGTAAGCTCTTTATTGTGTCAATTTGTTTGTAGCGAGCGAGTTTTTGTGGGTTTAATGTGGTAATTAGTCATGTTTATGGTTTGTTCTTTTGGGACAGAGTACTATCTAAAGAGGAAGATAAGCGAATGATTACCCGAAGAGTTAGTGAGTGAAGATAGAGCTATGAAAGAGTATACTCACTTACTTGATGTGACTGTTGTCTGGCAGTTTATATGTCATGCTTACTCAAGTTTCCTGCTGATGGTGCCATCGCGTGTCGGGTCGCTATGTTGCCCTAGAATATGGTTGAGATGAGCGACGCTGATGTACGCTTCATGCTCGTGAACGAGTGCCGTCTGTTACGTTTGGTCACCTTAATGCTATGACAATTTAATCATAAAGGGCTATTAAATGCCTGAAATGAACAAAAACTACCAACACTCCTAAATTCTATCTATACAAATAAATAAATGTGGTGCCGGCTCAGAATGCCACCACCCCATCTCCTCCCATGGGTGTCGTAAAAGTCGACTAAGGGATTAGTCGGAGGATGGGCAGCAGCGTCCTTCGAGTACATTAACAACTCAACTGCGATCGCCAACCCGCCTGCCAAGCGTGGCGATTATGGCAAAACCCCCCAATGAGCCCACAACACATCCATATCGGTGGTTGTGGTGATATTTGGGGGAGGCCTGTGTCCAGCAGTGGACTTGATTCGGCCGAAATGATGAAATAAATAAAATTGAAGTGTCTGTTTGTAATGTCAAAATAACAGCTTTTTACTAAATCCATATTCAAGTATATACGGTACATATAACAAAAAAACTAGTATAATTTTTTTTGTCTGTCTGTCTGTCGGTATGTCTGTCTGTCTGTTTATTCCGGATAATCTCCGAAACGGCTGGACCAATTTTGACGGGACTTTCACTTTCAGATAGCTGATGTTATAAGGAATAACTTAGGCTACTTTTATTTTAGAAAAATAATTAGGGTTCCGCGCAAATAAAATTAAAACCCTTGAAATCCAATATATATTCTATGTCAAGTGTCGAAGTACTCCAAATTTGTTTTAAATTAAACGCAGGTGAAACCGCGGGTCCCAGCTAGTTTAGAATAAAATATGGACAAATATCGCGCGTAGTAATAAAGGAAGATCTATTCCAGCCAGCGAGGCCCCTCGCCATCGAATAGAGGATATTCCCGCAGCCGTGTCGTCGCTCCACCCGCCTGAGCACCCGCGCGTCCCGACAGTCCCAATATCTCCACCGGGGAAGTAACGCGCGTGCGTAGTGCGCCGATTGAGTTGTGATCGTACACGCTCATTGTTAAGTTAACGTAATAATATGAATTAATTGTTAAGTGATTATAAATCTAATATACGGATTTTTGTGACATCGTGGTTTTTCTCGATAAAGTCAAAGTCAAAGTCAAAAGTTTTTTATTCATGTAAACCATTTGCTGGCACTTACGAATAGTCAGAATTTAAATAGTTGCACGGTTCCAAATCGTTGGTCCTATGGAGAAGAACCGGCAAGAAACTCCATGGATATACTCTTTTAAAATATATGATGCATTACAGTCTTATTACTTTACACAATATATTCGGAAAAAAAAACTATGGAGAATAATGCATGCCAATGTGCGGGATAACTACCACATATTTATGCACAATGATATTAATTGCCTTACAATAAGATTGCTATAGCAGTGAAGAGCTGACCAGTCCCGACAGAGGGCACCCGTTCACGGGCATAACGCATGCATCAGCATAGTTCAGCTCAACCATAATGCAGGGAACTTAACCACCCAACACACAATGCTACCCTCAACAAGACATTTTAGTGAGCATGACAGACCCATACTGCCAGGCTACAGGCTGGTGTATAATATGTTATTACATTAGTGGCTACATAATACTCACATTCACAATAGTGTAAGCATTATTTATGTCATTAATAGTCATAACAGAGTAAATTATTATACTATAATTAATTTAGTATTATAAATTACTAGCTGGGACCCGCGGTTTCACCCGCGTTTAATTTAAAAGAAATATAGAGTACTTCGACATAGACACATGACATAGAATATATATATTGGATTTCAAGGGTTTTATTATTTTTGCGCGGAACCCTAATTATTTTTCTAAAATAAAAGTAGCCTACGTTATTCCTTATAACATCAGTGATCTACCAGTGAAAGTCCCGTCAAAATCGGACCCGCCGTTTCGGAGATTACCCGGAACAAACAGACAGACAGACAGACAGACAGACAGACAGACAAAAAAAATTAAAATGCACATTTTGTTATATGTTCCGTATATACTTTCATATGCATTTAGTAAAAAGCTGTTATTTTGACATTACAAACAGACACTTCAATTTTATTTATTTGTATAGATAACATTATTATACTGATGTCACAAATATGATCCAATACGATCTTTAAACATGTTTAAAATACTATGAGTTGTTTTAGTGAATGCAGTAGGTATTAAATTAATTTAAAATTAGGCTACATACAATGTAGTCATGTCAATCCATGCAACCAATTAGAAAGGGCCAGAGAGCCGCAGTGTGCAGGGCAGAATCGTACGCCAGACATCTTTATCCTGAATGTACTGATTGATGCTATAATAAGCTCTTAACATTAAGGTTTGCTTTATAACTGACTTAAATTTTATATACGGCAATTCAGTTAAACTAGTTGGGATTTTATTATAGAACCTAACACTGTTTCACAAAAAGGACTTGCTGGTTCTGCTAAGTCTAAAGCCGGTCGTTTCATCGTTTCGGCCGAATGAAGTCCACTGCTGGACATAGGCCTCCCCCAAAAATCACCACAACGATCGATATGGGTATGTTGTGGGCTCATTGAGAGATTTTGCCATAATCGCCACGCTTGGCAGACGTGAGATCGCCATCGCAGTTGAGTTGTTAATTTACTCGAAGGACGCTGCTGCCCATTCTCCGGCTAGTCTCTTAGTCGACTTTTACGACACCCACGAGAGGAGATGGGGTGGTGGTATTCTGAGCCAGCACCACACGGCAAAGCCGGCACCACACGGCAAATCCTATACAAATAAATAATTGTTCTCGAGTTCATTTAACTAGGGTAAAAATATAACTATTATTTTAGTACTTAATTCGATTGTCGTCTAATGAGGTTGGCAAGGGTCTTGGATGACGACGACGTACGACAAACATTACATATATTTATAAAATACAAATACATATAAAATATAAATAAACATAGACAAAAATTTAAGAAAGAAATTACAGCGAAAGTTAGTGCTCCTTGACTAGTCCTTTAAATATTGCCAGGTATTTAGCACGTCTAATTGCTATTGACAACACAGTCCATTAGCAAACAGTGCAATATGAAGGATTTTCCAATTTTTGTGGATTATTTTGGCACTGTCAACGTCAGATTCTCTGATGGCCGAATCTCGAATGCTTACTTTTAGTACTAGTAATTTCATTGTGCTATTATGTACTACGTACTAGATGAGACACCGCAATTCATTATGATCTCCCATTCAATATCACCGCACTTTAAGATTCTAAATTACATCCGTTTTTGTGTTAGGATCACTATTCACACAAAAAATAGACAAATCCCTACGGGACATCGTTATGAAGAGCGGTATCTCCTGTAGTACATAATAGCTCAATGAGTAATTTAAATCTATTGAAAACTAGCTGGGACCCGAGGTTTCACCCGCCGTTTAATTGAAAAGAATTTGGATTATTTATAAATAATTCAATTCTTATTTTTTTAAAACGTTGCCCCACACTATGGTTTCTCCTGTGTCGTGGGTGCGTTTACAGACATGAATTCCACATACAATACACACAGACCCGGAACAACTACCCGCAGATCATACAAATATTTGTTCCGTGCAGGAATCGAACTCACGACCCGGAGCGTAGCAGCCGACTGTATCAGCCACTGCACCAACCGTGCCGTCAAATACAGAATATAGAGTACTTCGGTATAGACATTTGACGTAGAGTATATATATTGGATTTCATGGGTTTTTTTTTGCAGACCTCTAATTATTTTTACAAATAATAGTAGCCTAAGTTATTCCCTATAACATCAACTATCTGCCAGTGAAAGTTCCGGAGAAATCGGTCCAGCCGTTTCGGATATTATCGGGAACAAACAGACACGGATCGACAGACAGACTGACACAAATAAAATTAAAACAGTTTTTTGCTGTAGGTACCGTATATACTTTGATATGAATTTAGTAAAAATCTGTTCTTTTGATATTACAAACAGAAACTTCAATTTTTTTTATTTGTATTGATGTCACATACTGGATCAGTTAACAGCCTGTATAAAGATGAAAAAAATATACTGAACACGGATAGTAACATTTCGAGATGTTTAATAGGAATATTTTATACAGTCCCTTTCCTACAGAAAATATGTAAATTCTTTTAGTGAATATGTAAGGAAAAACTAGGATTTCTTAGAGACAGATCATAAACCCGTCTGAATACTGAATGAGCGTCTACAGTAGAAAATATTCCGCCACTTGACTCCCAAGCGCCTGTCATGGTTGGCTAGTACCAACTTTATAAGTGCAATGTAGGATTATGTTTAGTATCATATTTGAGGGGTTTGTTGTAAAATGACTACAGTGCAGTTTTATATCCGTGTGTTGTGATATTTCGTGTGGTTTCTGGCAAGGGTAAGACCTTTTTTTTATTGGTGTCCAGTGGAAATTCTACATGGAACTTCCTGCGTTCCGGGGAAGGACGAAAGGGTATTTCGGATTCCTACCGGCTAAAACCATTGGAGCGGTTATCTTCGGTGCCAAAGGGAGGCTCCAGGTCCTCGTAGGATCACACTAGACCCGCCCATTGGTGCCTTTAGGCACATCTCGGAGGGGATGACTGTAAAGCTGTCACCCCCTCTAGCGGAGGGCAGGCGGCTGTAAAAAGGCCGCCCCATGCACTTCTCGGGCAATCAAAGCAACAGAAGGCTTTTGCCTAAGTTCTTCTTCTCCCTGTTCTTGTTGGTATAACTGGTACTTATTTACACATATCAACGCTCTCCTGAATGCCAATCGTAAATATGACTGGATCTAAGAGATTTTCGCCGCCAAGCGGTAGTGCTTAACTTTAAACATTTCTGTGCTCCAGTTAGGAGAGCCCTGTAGTTAGTGAACTTACTGGGCATAAGAGACTAAATAAATAATGTCTTGAGGTGATGACACTAGAGCCGCCCGCTGGAGCCACGCTTATAGGCACATCTCGGAGAGGGTGACTGTAAAGCGTTCACCCCCGGGGGGATTGTAAAGGATCCCCCACAGCAGCACGTGACTACATGCGACGCACAACTAGTCCTGGGTAGCATTATAGTTGTTTTGGGCGCCGACAGAAAACCTAATATAATTACCTACAAGTGATTGAGATTTTGTGAGAGAGATGTATAATGGTGTCTAATTGAGTCATCCCTTGTCCATTTATTCGTCTGTACTTACTGTGATGGATTTGTACCGTTTTCATTGTAAGTAAACAAATCTTTAACGCGGCACAGTCTATATACGTATATAGGAGCGATGGCGATTGGAGAAAATGAGAATGTCTACGAGTCGACAAACGCAGCGAGGGACGACCCCTAGCTAGTTGGACCGATGACCTTAAGAAGATAGCTGGGGTGGACTTTTTCCAATGAGATTATTTTTTTGTTCGATAACCAATAGAAAACTGTACCGAAATAAGATTTTTGGTATTTGTATCTACGCACATACATACATCAGCTCGTGAATGTCTACGGCTGAACATGGTTATCCCAATTTATTGTTGTTATAACGCTGCCCCCACTCTAAGATCTTTCCTGTATCGTAAGTAACGGTTTTTTTTTAATGTCCAGTGGAAATTCTACATGGAACTTCCTTCACCCTGGGGAAGGGCGAAGGGGTATGCCGTCTACTAACGGCTAAAACCACTGGAGCGGTCATCTTCGCCACCGAAGGGGGGCTCCAGGTCCTCATAAGATCACACTAGAACCGCCCATTAGTGCCACGCTTATGGGCACATCTCGGAAGGGATGACTGTAAAGCGATCACCCCCTCTAGCGGAGGGAAGGTGACTGTAAAAAGGTCGCCCCCCCAGTCACTTCTCGGGCAGGATTGTTAAGGATCCCCCCAAGCCTCGCTCTGCGCTGTGCTGCGCACACGGCGGCACGTGACCACGTGCGCGCCATCGTCTTCCCGTGGGGTATCGTAGGTACCTACAGTTCACAGACATATAAGTCTCACACATCCCATACCAATGAGCGGTGGGTTGCGTTTCGACCAGACATGTGCGAAAACGCTGAGCGGTTTGAGGATGCATAGCGGTCTCATTCTACTAATGCTGTATTATATAATGCCATATCGCCTTGAACACGCCTCTCGCACACATTTCTCGCAAGCCATACTCGCACACATGTAATGCTTAAAGATAAAAATATTGTAAAACATTAAAACAAAATTATTAATACAATACCATTTACACTTATGAATAGTTAAACTTTACTTGACCCGTTGCAAAATGTAGATTTCTTATGGTGAAGGACAAACAAGAAACTCTATGGTTACTCAAGTTTTGAATCATAATATTTGTTACAATATTATTGACTACATTGTTCTCAAAATAAACGCTTACACTTATCTGCGGACAATGTAGGAGAAAAGAGTAAATTTCGTAAAAAGTCTACACTAAACAAGCTCCATTGTAATATACAGCTTATGATCATATTTTCATATCAGCGTTCAGCTGACTAATCCCAACAGACGGCACTCGTTCACGAGCATGACGCTTGCATCAGCGTCATCAGCTTGCTTTGTATGTACAAAGACCTCGTTACTCTAAACCCTTTTCCACCAGAGCTGCTCTAAGTGATACTAGGAACATGAAGTAATCCTATAGGTGATTTTTAATCCTTGCGCACCGCTAAGCTATCTCAGACAGCTATTCCCACTATCACCAAGCATGACAGGCAGAGATGGATGACTGCAGTGTGTTGTTATTAGTACACAGAGAGATGCTGTTACCCATCTTCTTGACAGCTTAGTCATCTTTTAGAACACCAATCAGTGAAGGGGTGTTGTATTGTTTGCCAGGAACCACACGAAGTTTTGATCAAGAGTTTCGTATGAAAGGAGGATTTTTTCTCTTCACCTACTTCCGTGGGTACCTCTGGTAGAGATCAAAGTCCACAAGCTATATCTGCTATTTTGCAGATTGATAGGTACAGTCTCAAAACAAATTCCCAAGTATTAATACGGCAACTTCACAGAGAATACTTAACATTCTGTATGTGAACTGCTGAGTTGAAAAACTTTTAATCTTGCTGCCAACGAACTCAAATAGTTAGTTAAAAGTTGTGAGACGATATAGAGTACTGTCATTGTATTCCTTGCATGTGACGATTTGTAAAGTTGGTATTGTTAACAGATACCAATGTATTGGAGTTTAGTTTTACTGACGTGTACCATTCAGTCTTAGGCTAATAAGGCATAGCAGTTTTATTTTCATGTGACTAGTCGCTATTGTACTACGCAATGATGCAATCTAGTCCGCCAAGCAGTAGTCATTTTTAGACATTACTGTGCTCCGGTTAGAAGGGCGCTGTAGCTAGTAAAATTACTGGCCATAAGGGACTAAATAACTTTACGTCTCGAGGGATTAGGGCAGTGTCATGCCTTGCATGACTGGTTCTCGGTAGCATTACAATTACTGTGAGTAAGCATGACTTACCATCAGGCGACTTGCTCGTCTCATCATCAATTTGTATATAAATAAAAAACACGGATGCATTGCTGACTTGATGCTTAAAGTACAATATGCCAGCCATACCGGTCGTTGTGGCAATCTTTGGGGAAGGCTTCTGTCCAGCAGTGGACGTTTCTTCGGCTGAAATGATGATGAGGATATATTAGTACACTTTTGTTTACATGTCTATGACATCTACACCTGTCTTTCATATTTTGTTGGTGCATCTACCTTGCTGTTCTCTGCTTCACCTAAAGGTCGTCTGGTAGCAAATACCTACAGCATTGAGACCGCCTTTGTACACTTGTACCTTAAGCATAAATAAATAAGGCACTTTTCTCTGGGACACATCGAGCTCCATTGATCGGTGTTATATCCGGTGGTCACCATTGAATATCTTCACTTATGGAGTTGCAGTGGGTGGGAGTGTTGCTGGCTTGTTATTCCTCAGTCGAGCTCCACACCACATAGAGTGTTGCTGGCTTGTTATTCCTCAGTCGAGCTCCACACCACATAGAAGTTTACTAACAACAGAAGTTTACTAACAATAAATTTTATCATTCAGTCAATAAATTCAGCTTTGCAATCTGCGTACTCGAAGTTACGCCAAGATAGCCAGTTTCTTCCATTCTAAATCCTTCGTTTCATCATCATCATATCAGCCAAAGGATGTCCACTGCTGAATAAATGCCTCCCCCATATATTTCCACAACAACCGCATACATTCTGCCCTATTGTACTCCCAACGACATTCACCAGGTCGTCTGTCCACCTCGTTAGAGTTCGTCTCATGCTGCGTTTTCGTCGTCAAAGGTCATCAGTTCCACAAGCCATATGCTCCACCCATTGCCACGTCAGTTTAATTATCTTTTTAGTTTACTAATCAGTTTCAGTTTAATCAAATAAGCTTTCGATTGCTGATGTAGATTTCATTAGATACGTGAAAATGTTTTTATGTGTCTTCCTTAGGAATTAACTGTTAGTAGGTTCATCGTCCATTGCCAGCCTCTATAGATAATAATTTAGAGTAAGTCTTTAAGTTCTATGTGGCTCGCACAAAGAACAGTTTACCCCTCTCTACCTATCAGGGCCGTAAAAGGCGGCTAAGGTTGATATCAAAAGGATGGGTAGCAGCACCTCGTGATGGCAATAACAAGATACTGCGATCACTGATTCACCTGCCATGCGTGGTGATTATGTGTGTGTGTGTGTGTGTGTGTGAGAGAGAGAAGAATTTGATTACTACATTATAGTAGTATCTGGCAACGACTGATAAACAAAGTCAAACATAACACCTTAGATGTTATTTTTTCCTAAAATGTTCTATTTTTTTCACGTAAATGTTGACTACCCTTACGAAAAGTAACGGGCAGTGGCGGCATCACGCGCCAACCACATGTTCGGGTGCAAAGTGCCCTTCCCCCGGTCCGTATACCCTTTTTCTCTGGCCTGCAAAATTGGTCACGAATATTCGTTCATTATTTTGGAAAACTAAATGTAATTTGCACATATAGCCAGTGAAATTACTGGGCATTACAGTCTTAATATCTTTATTTTTTTTTTATTTATCTTCAACTGTGTGGTGCCGGCTCAGAGTACCACCACCCCATCTCATCCTATAGGTGTCGTATAAGTCGACTAAGGGATTAGCCGGAGGATGGGCAGCAGCGTCCTTCGAGTACATTAACAACTCAACTGCGATCGCCAACTCGTCTGCCAAGCGTGGCGATTATGGCTAAACCCCCCAATGAGCACACAACACACCCATACGGTCGTTGTGGGGATCTTTGGGGGAGGCCTGTGTCCAGCAGTGGACTTCAGTCCGCCGAAATGATGATGATGATCTTTACATCTCGAGGTGACGAGCGTAGTATGATGCATCGCAGGACTGATCTTATTATCACAGACTAATCGAAAATAAAAATGTCAAGTGTCAAGTAAAACAAGTTATGAAATTAGTTAAATAATTTCTTAAATTATTGGGTATATCAAAGCCATAATATACACATTTTATTAGAACAACGAGTTTATTGTTATCAAGATGGTGTCTGCAGCGAAAATGCGCATTCATGGGATGCAAGCAAAGAGATTTAATTCTTTGGATGCAAGATGATAACTGGATTATAAAGGACAAAATCAACAGTATCGGGGCCTGATAAAGTTATATCAACCTATTGGAGAGTATTCAACAGAACTTTAACAAGAGGAAACAACTTGATAGAATCGGATACACGAAGTACACGCAAATGGAAATATTGTCTGGTACAGTTCATGAAAGAGCAAAATTGGACTTCTGGGGTGGAAGGCCTGGTGACCTGAGATACAGGCTTCAGCCTAGTTTAGGCACCAGTCTCCCACAGTAAATTTGAATAATACTGTAACTTTTATTTTGGTGAGAAATAAACAAATAAACAAATTGTAATGTGCAGGCATATCTCTTACCACCAGGCGAATGACTTGTTCCACTCGTCATCAAGTTGCAATAAAAAAATACGGGTTGCACTCCGGGAGTGCCGACAGAAGTGAAAACTTATTATTTTTTATTTATCTAGACGCGTTCGCGGTCTGCTATATGTACATGCACACACTATAGCTGCGTCTCGTAACGGTGTCGCGAGTCCAGAGATTTTATCTCATCTAAAAATATGCGTACCGCGCTAAAAGAAGTTTTCACTTCCAAAATTCCTTTTTTTTTCTTTTGTTTAGTGGCCAATCTTGTGTCAGAGTTGTTCAATCTGCCAAAAGGCCTCCAACTTGTCTTAACGACTGATGTCTACTGATGACAACAACTGGGACCGACTATTTACGTGCTCTCCGAAGCACAGAGACGCTCAATTCAAATACCACTATGCTGCCACCCATCCATAGACTGGCCGCGCCAAGCGTTGCTTAACCTCGCCGATCGTGTACCGATCAGTGTGTTCAACTGACAATGAGCGTATGTTTATTTAATGATTATATGAACCGGAAAGCATTTTTTTTTCTAATTTCCAATTAAACCAATTTGTTGGACACGAGATTACCGTAGAGGATTTAATCTAAACCCTGTATGGTCTATAAAACTGCCTATAATGGCTCTCTAACCCAAGTTGTGAGAGTAATAATATACCTACAAACTATTTTATCCAAACACACATATTGATTCGTTCTAATAATATTCAGATAACTATTGTAGACGGTTCTCAATGCTAGGCAAATGTCAGACAATTTAATCAAATAACTTTCCAGCAAACTATATATGGATGGTGGACGACGAGCGTTGTGATCCAACTTTTGACGGCATGGTTGGTGCAGTGGCTGATACAAGCTCCGGGTCGCGGGTTCCATTCCCGCACGGAACAAATATTTGTATGATCTGCAGTTAGTTGCTCCAGGTCTGGGTGTATTGTGTGTGGAATTTGTGTCTGTAAACGCACCCACGACACCGGAGAAATCCTAGAGTGCGGCAATGTTTCTTGTTAAGAAATAAAAACTTTACAGTGGCCTGAGACATGTACCCATCTCATTCCGTGGGTGTCTTAAAAGGTGACTATGGGATTAACCAATGGATGGGCAGCAACGTCCTTCTACTACATTAACAACTCAACTGCGATCGTCAACCCGCCTGCAAAGCATGGCGATTATGGCAAAACCCCGCAATGAGCACACAACACACCCATATCGGTCGTTGTAGTGATCTTTGGGGGAGGCCCGTGTCCAGCAGTGGACTTCATTCGGCCGAAATGATGAGACATGAAGAGTGAAATAAATATATACTGCCTAGTGATGAGGCGAGCATGTTGTACGCCTGGTGGTAAGCCAAATAACTGCTAGATTATTATTATGTGCTGAAAATACTGCTTACCCTCGTTCTGAATTCTCATTCCTACAGAGAAAACTGTTACCCATACTCACAAACCAATTTCCTCTATTAATTCCATGTGTCACACTCAATATGTTCATTTCGGATAATCATATAAATCCTTAGATTGTGGGAAATAAATCTGCCAATAGCCAGACGAGTTTTGCCAGCGGCCTGGCGGCCATTTTGGATATATATCATTCTCTTAAGTACGTTGATAACAGTCCAGGCTCGCTTGTTTTCGAAGAAGTAACTATATTGACCTTTAAAATAACTTAATGGCAGACGCCCTTGGCTTAGCTTTAGGTCCATGGGGACTACTTAGTAGAAAGTATCTAAAAGTTTGTATTAGTTAATCTTGAGCGAAATTATTGAACATTTCAATAAATTATTCCTGTTTGGCGAAGATTTTTAGGCAAGAAATAATGAAAAGAGATTATTTGTACGAGTGGCTATTGCCATGAAGATTTTTACATTTCATCATCATCATCATTTCAGCCAACAGACGTCCACTGGTGAACATAGGCCGTCCCCGAACGAGCGAATGAACAACGCCTGGTCTGGGACTGGGTTTATGTTGTATGCTCATTGGGGAGTTTTACCATAATCGCCATACTTGGCAGGTGATATTTGGCGATCGCAGTTGCACTTTTAATGTACTCGAAGGACGCTGCTGCCCATCTTTCAGCTGATCCCATGGTCACCTTGTATGACATCCACGGGATGAGATGGGTTGGTGCTATTCGTAGCCGGCGCTACATAACTTCGTAGCCGGCTCCACTACGGCACTTGTTAAAGTGCCTTAATGTAATAGATAATAATTGTTAAAGTCGTATGTATATTAAAGTTAAGAAGGCAGCACCCAGTATAATGCACCCACTACCCTCTCGACTGATGGGTACTTACCAAGCTGCGGTACTTACCTAGCTGGACTCTTCTAATAAAGAACTAAACCTCAGTTAAATAAATAACAGTTTAAAAGAACACGCTTTTGTAAATAACCGAACAAAAAATTAGAAATTATTGTCATTAAGTTTAAAATCATTAAGGTGCTTGATGTCAATTGTTATAAATATTTGTTAAAGTAGCGTCATCATGAAAATATCTGTAAAAGCACCCCACGCTTTTGTTGTTAATCACTCTATTGTTATTTTAAACTTATTGAAAGTTATTTCCTACATTTTAGTTCGGCTAACTACAAAAACGTGTTTTTTTGTTATGTTTTTCGCATGGCTGAATGTCCTTGTTGTCTGTCCATATTCTCAATAACTCCGGGTGGTAATTATTTACCCAAGCATCTTCCTTTCGACGCTTAAGTTAACAAATTCTCCCTTCATTGCGGATAAAATCATCTGAAGAATGAGACACTATTCGAGTCTTACGGAAATCTGATGGAGGTATTATATTTTGTGCAAGTTTGTGTATGACGATGAATTTATAATTTTTTCCGGGTATCAGAGATAAAAAATCGCTAATCCTGAGGATCCTAGCAAGGATATTGAGACAGAATATTTAAATTATTGCATTGTCATCAGTCCTTGATAAGTTTACGAAGTGTCAAATCAATCCGATGTTTTGAAGGGGATAAAAATCGAGTTCAAAAATTCTGTTACATGGATACGTAGATACTCGATGTAGACGCACCTACCAAGCTAACAAAAGCATGTTAAAAACATGCTAAATTAGATTTTTGTGATAACCACATGAATGATTCATTTTTATTATTCCATAACTGTTACAAAATTTTTCCTTGGGTACCCCCGGGCGCATATTTGCAAAATATTTACTTACTGTACCGTGTAAGAAGCGGGCCTTCTGTTATGTCTTATTTTTCTCTGCTCTGACTTAAGTCCACTTTCCTGTTTTGCTTATTCAAGTCTTATTTTCGAGATTTCTTCGGGGCGGAAGTCATTGTCAGTAAATTGGGACTCTATAGTAAAAGCGGCATATAAGAAAGTTACTCGTATTTACTCAAAAACTTTTCTACTACAACGTGTCGGCTGAGCTCTATAAAAGGCTTTTGTAGAGACGGCTGAATATGAATGACATTCACACCGAAAGTTGAAGTGTAACAAAATTGGTTCTGGTACAAGGTATGGTTCGTAAATAAAATGACGCAATACAACTTTTCAATGTTCCTTTATTCATGGGTTATTCCTCTGCAAGGAGAACCCCAGTATTTTGGTAGGCTTCGCGGGGACATGGGTACAACACGCAAATACCCTTCAAAGCACTTTCATCTAAAATATAACTGGACACTAGCCGGGAGTCTCCATGGTTGTACAATAATGAATGCACTGGTTGTCCTTGGTGGTGTAGAACTATAGTAGAAGGTGAAAGCAATAATGGTAAGGTCTGATACAATGGATCTTATATGGACTAAAAACTCGGAAACAGAAACAACGGCAAACGCCTCTTACATTTTAGTTATATTTTGTGGAAGATGGCACTACAGGTGACAGGGAGAACCATCTGCGTATGTGGCTCGGGGTGTCGAGAGTTGCGGCACTGGTTTCACCACCGCACGGGTCTTAGACACTTTCAACCCCGAGCGTTATAGCTCTGGAGGCCCTCCTCTGATCTCTATTATTCATATTATTAATAATTTACAATGAACTCGGTGGTGTAGTACAGAGATATTGGATTCGGTATATCAGATTTGTTTAATTTGTATTGTGTTTTAATTGTTTTACAACTTACCGTTAACGCTGGAGCTCAGGTCTGTCTATTCTATCGATCCCAATATATTTTACTTCTAAATAAAATGTGCAACAGAGCGCGTCACGTTAAGGATTTCCTTCGTCAATTTCTTACATAAACATAGAATTTCATTACAGAACGCAAGTCGAGGATGTTGGTAATTGAGATGACTCGTGACGTTGAAGTGGTAGTGGTTAGTACACCTGATACGGTGGATAGATGGCTGGTAGACTAAGGCAGTTACAGAGTAGTAGCTTATAGAAAACGAGAGTGAAGCAAACCTCTAGTGAGTGGTCATCCACCTATGGTCGGATGGCATCGTCAGGATGAGGAGAAAATAAAAGGTGAGACAATCACAAGACTGAAAAGGATGGCGTGATAATAAGAAGGCCGTTTCCGATGAGTGAGAGATTAGGGAGAGTGAGAAATAAAAACCTGTAAACTTGGAAGAAGACACCGACTATATCAGAGGTCAGGAATAAGGGCAGGAAAAAACATCTGCACCTAATTAGACCACCAATGAATCGGTTCGGTGTGACAAGGTGCCTTGAACTTAAGCGCCCACTTTATAAAGGCAGTCGACATGTTTATGAGTAAAGTTTTCAACTGAAGACTACTATCTGTTACTAAGAGACTTGACACTACGACTGAGAATGGACTGACTTGAATATTGCCGTATTTCAGGCGTAATAGATTGCGGTAAGGTGTATTGAGTGGCCTAGCGTGGCCTCTAGATGTATACGTCTAATATTATGCGTCGAAGCCTGAAACGAAGAAAAACCAGTTATTTCATGTTTGAAGCGCGAAGGAGCATGTCAAACTCCTTTTTTTTTTTTTATTGATGTCCAGTGGTAATTCTACATGGAACTTCCTTCGCCCCGGGGAAGGCTGAAGGGGTATGCCGGACTCCTACCGACTAAAACCACTGGAGCGGTCAACTTCGGCATAAGACTCCAAGTCCTCGTAAAATCAAACTAGAGCCACCCTAGGCATAACTCGGAGGGGATGCCTGTAAAGCGGTCACCCCTTCTAACGGAGGGAAGACGACTGTAAAAAGGTCGCCCCCCAGGCACTTCTCGGGGAGGATTGTAAAGGATCCCGCAAGCCTCGCTGTCTACTGTGCTACGCACACGGCGGTACGTGACTACGTGCGCGTGCCCCTCGTCGCAGGAATCGCTCGGTATGAGCACGCAGACTCCCCAATCTGTGCGCCCGCAACCTCTGAATCATTATTACACCTACAGCGTGCAATTACCAATTGAGTTCAAACTTGTGTTTTGTTCTTTATTCAATAATATTAATAGGAATTTAAGGATACAGTGCACGTTATTTTGTATTTAGACGGGATTGTTAAAGTGTTTTCTTTATTTCTTCCTTCCTATTCTTTCCCAAACACTTGACGGAGCCATAATAAACGCACACTGCTTTTAAAACAGCAGTGAATATGGTAAGAGTGTGTATGCAAGGTATATCGCCATCTCTCCCTCACAACAACCGGCCATAGCACTTCATGCTATGGCCTTTTTTACGATGTATTTTCCTTTATGGAATACGGACAATCCAGAGTGGCAATTCTTAGTGTCGTCTCGAGTCTAAGGATTGCGACAGTACAGTACGTAGTCATAAATAGTACGCTTGTTAGATACACCTTGGTGAATTCTGATAGTGACGCAAAGCAGTTGTATTTTCAGTGAAATAGGCTTAAGTATCCATGTGGTGCCGGCTCAGAATGCCACCACCCCATCTCCTCCCGTGGGTGTCGTAAAAGTCGACTAAGGGATTGGCCAGAGGATGGGCAGCAGCGTCCTTCGAGTACATTAACAACTCAACTGCGATCGCCAACCCGCTGCCAAGTGTGGCGATTATGGCAAAACCCCCCAACCAGCCCACATCACATCCATATCGGTCGTTGTGGTGATCTTAGGGGGAGGCCTGTGTCTAGCAGTGGACTTCATTCGGCCGTTAGATTAGATTAGAATATGCCACAGACGTGACAGACAAGCGAAATTATTTGCTTATAGTGCCCATGTGGTATCTGGATTAAGAATATAGCACCACTCCATCTCCTCCCGTAGATGTCGTAAAAGGCGATTAAGGGAATCTTAACCAGAGTGATGGGCAGCAGCGTCCCTTCTGTGAAACGGTAGCCATACTGCGCTCACCAACCCGCCTGCCAAGCGTGGTGAGTATTGGCAAAAACCCCCCAAAATGATGACACAGTTGTGAAAATCTATGGGGGAGGCCTTTGTTCAGCAGTGGACATATAAATGGCCGATATGAGTGCGTTAAATCAGGTAGAAATAAGCAAACACACACACATGATTTTTCCATCATAATCAGTCCATTACTGTACCACTGCATTGGCATGGTCCTTTTTTACTATTGTATTCATATTTCACGTACAGTCCACTTTGTTTTCACATACCTGACGTGTTAAAAAGTAATAAACAATATTGTAATATCACTTTTTTAAGAGTATCTGTGGAGCTTCTTGCCGGTTCTTCTCCATAAGATTCATCATCATCATATCAGCCACAGGAGGTCCACTGCTGAATAAAGGCCTCCCTCTTAGATTTCCACAACGAGCGGTCATATACCGCTCTCATCCAAGGACTCCTTGCGACCTTCACCGGGTCATCTGTCCACCTCGTTGGATGTCGTCTCACGCTGCATTTTCCGGTGCGCGGTCTCCATTCGAGAACCTTTGTGCCCCAACGGCCATCGGTTCTACGAACAATGTGCCCCGCCCATTGCCACTTCAGTTTACTAATACTTTCAGCTATGTCGGCAACTTTAGTTCTTCTACGGATCTCCTCATTTCTGATTCGATTTATCTATCTCCATAAGATTTACTTTTCCGAACTGTGCTATTTAACTGTTGGCTTTTTTTTAAGTGCCTATTAGGGCCTATCTGAATTAAAAACTTTGAGTTTGAGACTTTGTAACATTTAATTATATTTAACTGACTGCCTAGCTGAAGAACAAACTACGGAACACGGTATTCTTCGACGCGATTATTAATACTAGTACCAGATATGTTGATACGCAATAAGCAAATAGAAAACATAAACATAACAATTTATCTTTCCAGAAAAGGATATAGCGAAATGACCTCGATACCTTTCATACAAATGGTCACCGGAAGTACTGAATTAGGGAGCGTGGGAAGGCCGAGGGGGACATCTTTGGTGAATTGTAGCTATTTGACCTTAGGCTTTGATTTGTGTGCATATAAAAAAACTTATTCGTGTATCAATTTTCATTCTTATTCGTCATCATATCAATTGTAAACCTATTGGTTCATGAGCAACCAAAGAATAGTTACAATGATTAGTCGTTGTCACATCGGTTACGTTCCACCTATATAATGAATAAAAAATATATTAAAAATAATAAAAATATGCTTGTACTTAATCGATCGAAATTTCTTTTTTTCGACACTTTAAGTGTTGTTTTGTTTTCGCCCTTCCCCAGGGCGAAGGAAGTTCCATGTAGAATTTCCACTGGAATCAAGAAAAAAATAAAAGAGTGTTACTATGTTTAATATGAACTTATTTAAAGTTCAAGGTTCGAAAAGTTGCTTTAACTTTCTATTCTTAGTCCGAAGACAGTTTCAAGCAAAGGTAAATAATTATAAGTCCTACTGTTTTCATCCGGAAATATAGGTCGCTGGGAGTCGTTGGATGAGAGCGGCATGTGACCGCTCGTTGTGGAAATCTAAGGGGGAGGCCTTTGTTCAGCAGTGGGCGTCCTGTGGCTGATATGATGACTTTCGTAACATTGAAAATCTTTGTCAATTTTATACAATACAAGACTCTTTTATTTTACACCAGAAACAACAAAAATAATATCCAATATAGACAAAGACGTACAAAGGGCGGTCTTATCGCATTCGGTGATTTCTACCAGACAACCTTGGGTTGGACAATTTTGAAAGTGAAAAAGAAAGAGGTAGCAGCAGTATAACAATAATTATAAGTTTGTTTGTATTGTTTATTCTTTAAACATAAAACTACAACATATAAAATTGCATATTGCCTGCAACTCACTTTTGAAAAAAAAAAAAATAGTTTATGGATTCATTTAGCCCCCTATTCACCAGCCAGGTATGCAGCTCCGAGTTAGGGTATAATAGGAGAGGTATGGAACAAATTTTCAGCTTGCCTCAAATACCTACCCAAAAATTGGTGCCAGCTCGCGGACTAATAGCTTGCTGAGTAACCTTATTATAATAGATAGATATAAATATAACGATTGTACAAAGAAGTAAAGAAGAAACTACAGTGATAGACAATGTTCCTTGAGTAGTAGTTTTTTAAATATTGCTAGGTATTTAGCACGTCTAATTGCTACTGGCAACACATTCCATAAGCGAGCAGTCTGGACTGAAAAGGATTTTCCAATGTAATTAGTGGAATTTATTGGATTTTTCAACGTCAAATTCTCTGATGATCTTAATGATCTCGAATGAGTGTCATGTAGGAACTCGACACGTTCTTTAAGATAGTAAAAAGTAGATGGGTTTATACAGGGTACTGTATAAAAAAAGATCAAGAATATAAGTATTCCAACGAAGGCGTATACGAAGCGTACACTTAAGTTTAGTACGATACTCTGAGACATGATCATATTTACGTAAACCATACTTACTTATACAGAAATTTTGGAATCTCTCAAGTTTATCAAGTTATTCCTCTGTGAGATCAAGATTATATTTAAACGTCAATCATGATATATTATCGATATTCAGTAAAACTCCCAAATTGACAGCTGAAGTCCTGAAGCTGAAGCTCCAAAAATCTTTTACATTATTACTTAACAACAACTTCCAAACATGTCACACACACACTGGCTTCAATAAAGCCTTCCTATTTATTACGTTGATAAAGCCGAAAATTCTCTTATTGGCTGTACCTGTCGAAAGGGAAGAGGGTCCTTCTACAGGTAGTACAGTAAAATAGAAACACTCAGAAGAGCAAATACGCAATGTGCATAAAAAGGATCTACTTCATCATTCTCTGCAGTATTGTCAGCACGGTTGGCATAGTGGCCAAGCAGTTAGTTTTCTATGGTACGTGCAGTGGGTTCGATCCCCGCACAAAACAAACATCACACATTATCTACAGATAGTTGTTTCGGGTCTGGGTGTTTGGGCGTGGGAGATTTATGTCTCTAAGCTGTACCCACGACACAGGAGAAGTCCTAGTGTGAGGCAACATTTTATTTTTAATAGAATACATAGTATAGATAAGGTTCCCTTTCTCACCTATTTGATATCTCATGTTCTTTCTTCACCCTCGGGAAGGGTATATTGGTCTCAGTGGTCAACTTCGACATAAAATCATGTATAATCATTGCAGCCACGGTACACGCCTTTAGACACATCTTGGAGGGGGTGATTCTAAAGCGATCCGTCCCTTTAATGGAAGGGAGGTGACTGCATAAAGGCTGCCCCCCAGGCACATCTCAAGGGATGGGTTTGTAAGGGTTCCCCTTAAGGCTCACTGTGCGCTTTACTGCCTATACTGCATTGCGCCGTCTTTCCGAGGACCGCTCGGTATGAGCACGCAGATTGCCCAATGCTATCTCTGTCTCTGTGGTATGCCTAACCTATGGTATGTTATCATCATCATATCAGCCAAAAAAGTCCAACATCCACTGCTGGACAAAAGCCTCCCCCATAGGTTTTCACAACTGTGTCGTCATTTTGGGGGGAATTTGCCAGTACTCACCAGGCTTGGCATACTGGTGACCTACCTGACATACCTGACTACCTGACATACTTGGTGAGCGGAATATGGCTGCTGTTCCTTAGAAAGAAGGCCCATTCCTCTGGTTAAGACTCCTTAGTTGCTTTTTCAACACCCAACGGGAGGAGACAGAGTGGTGCTTTATTCCTAATCCGGACACTACAAGGATATATACAGGAATATACAGTTCTACAATTATTGCAATGGTGAATCTATTGCCATCTATTGATCATGCTTCAGCTGGGCTTTTTCCTATCAGAAAACCTTATAGCCCGCTCAACTTCAACTCTTAAATTTTGGCCTGTGTAATCTTCCACAATTTCGTCAACGGCATGTATATCGGCAACGTCGTTCAATTAATTCATAAAAGTTGCCGATATCTCTTTTGAGAAATAAAACCTACAGTCAAATGTCAACAACGTCGTACGGTTTTCAAGTGTTTTCGATAGCACGTTCAATTGCATTTGTTCTTTATGATACCAGGCATTGATGTATATGTTAACGGTTCCAGGTAATTAATTGCCTATTTCATATTGTCCCAACTTGAGGCCTAGAAAGCGCTAAGGGATGCTAAGGGAAGCTACTCGTAGCAGAGCAGCAGCGTCCTCCATTTTGCGGCTAATAACTTGCTACGATCACAAATCCGTCTCTCAAGCACAATAAAAAAAAGTGTGGGGACACTAGGATTTCTCCTGTATCGTGGGTTCGTTTACAGACAGAAATTTCACACACAATACACCCAGACCCGGAACAATTACCTGCGATCGTACAAATATTTGTTCCTTGCGGTAATCGAACCCGCGACCCGGAGCGTAGCAGTCGACTGTATCAACCATTGCACCAACCGTGCCGTCAATATAATAGCAACAGCCCTATTACCCTGAATTGCAATGATAATGGCCTATCTTTACCAGTGAAGCTCATGATGGAAGGTTTGTCGTTTATTGGACTCTCTTTTTAAGCAGTTTATCATGTAAACTATCACATGTAATTCACCACAGACTTTAACGTTATAAGCATAAACAGCCAGTACCCGACACAACTACATATCTGCAGATAATACAAATGTTTATTCCGTGCGGGGATCGAACCCGTGACACCTAGTGCAGAAAGCCAATAGCTTAGCCATAGCGCAAACAGTGCCGTCATGGTCAGCACTGGACTTTTAAAGGCTGTATTTTATTTTAAATAATGCCTCCGGCTAGAGGGGCTGACCGCTTTACAATCACCCCCTCCCGCCAACATGTGCCTAAAGATGCCAATGGGTGGCTCCAGTGTGATTATTCTCGAGATCTTGGACCTCCTTCGTGCCGAAGTTGACCACCGAGTACAATAAACCCTTCCCCGGGGCGAAAAAAGTACATGAGGTATTTCAAACGGGTGATAAAGGAACCTGTTCTATATTTATTTTTAAGATACCCAACCTTTTTTTTTTTTTTTATTGATGCCCAGTGGAAATTCTACATGGAACTTCCTTCACCCCGGGGAAGGGCGAAGGGGTATGCCGGACTCCTACCGGCTAAAACCACTGGAGCGGTCATCTTCGGCACCGAAGGGGGGCTCCAGGTCCTCGTAAGATCACACTAGAGCCGCCCATTGGTGCCACGCCTTTAGGCACATCTCGGAAGGGATGACTGTAAAGCGGTCACCCCCTCTAGCGGAGGGAAGGCGACTGTAAAAAGGTCGCCCCCCCAGGCACTTCTCGGGGAGGATTGTAAAGGATCCCCCCAAGCCTCGCTTTGCGCTGTGCTGCGCACACGGCGGCACGTGACCACGTGCGCGCCACCGTCTTCCCGGGGGTCGCTCGGTGTGAGCACGTAGATTCCCCAATCTGCGCGCCCGCGACCCCCGAGGCCCCCCACCATGAAGTGACGGCAGGGGGCTCAGGCGTGTTGGACTTGGGAGCCGGGACGGTTGTTGCCCCGGCGCCGTCTAGTCCTTCTCCGTGCGGGATCAGCCCTCTCCCGATCCCGCTCTGCAGTCTCCTTCTGGAGCATGACGCTCTCGCAGAAGGAGACCACTGCACTCCAATTTTCATGCTCTGCCAACATAGCCGACACTACTGCCGGCAGAGAGAGATCTTGCCCGATCCGATCGACCAGGATCCGCCGCTCGGCCGCAAACGCAGGGCACTCCTCGAGCGTGTGCTGTGCGGTATCCTGGTCGCTTCCACAATGGTGGCACTGTGCCGTAACCTCGCGTCCTATTCTGTGCAGGTACGCACCGAAACAACCGTGACCGGTGAATACCTGCGTCAGACGGTAGGTGACGCGCTCGCTCCTTCTGAGCCAGGCTCCGAAGAGTGGCAGGATGGCCTCGACGACGCGCTTGGTCGCGAACTGCAACCGTAGGCGTTGTCGCCATATCTCGAGTGCGCGCCGTCTAGCCAGCCGCCTCATTCTGTCAAACGCCCCTGATGGCACGCTTTCCCCACTTTGGCGGAGGGAACGTGTCCGGTCATAGACCCACGCATCCATCTCCGCCTGGATGTCGAAAGGCGGAAAGCGTGCCAGGAGAGTTGCCGCCTCGTAGGACACTGTCCTGTATCCCCGTGCGATCCGTATAGCCACTCTGCGCTGCAGACTATGAAGTTTGGTTCTGCAGCGCTGGACGCCAGACAGCCGGGATGACCATACAGGCGCCCCGTAGAGGGCCACAGACCGCACGACGCCCCCGTAGAGACGGCGAACTTCCTCGCTCGGTCCCCCGAGATTGGGCAGCACCCGGTGCAATGCACCCACTACCCTCTCGACTCGGGGGACGAGGCGCATGAAGTGCTCTTCGAAGCCCCAACGACTGTCCAGAGTGAGCCCCAGGTACTTCATGTACTGGCCCACCCTGATTTGCGCGTCACCAACGCGTATCCACGAACTGGGTGGTTCTCTGCTCCGCGGCAGTTTGTGGAACCATAGCGCCTCGGTTTTGTGGGGCGCTATCTGCAGACCCAGAGCGTGGATTTTGGCCACGACAATTGCCACCGCTTGCTCGGCAAGCCGGATGGTTCCCTCGAAGGACTCCCCGCTGGCCAACACAAGAGTGTCGTCAGCGTAACAGACCAAGCTGACGCCAGCGGGGAGAACGACACGCAGGACCGCGTCGTAGGCGAGGTTCCATAAAAAGGGGCCGAGAACCGACCCCTGCGGAACCCCGCACGTAATCTCCCTCCGCTTTACGCTACCGTCCCTGCCCACGTAGCGAATGTGCCTATCGCGCAGGTAGGCCCCTATGATGCCCTGCTGGTAAGGGGGGCATCGATGATGGACTAGTGCCCCCCTAATCGCGCCCCACGGGATGGAGTTGAAGGCGTTGACGATGTCTAGACTGACAGCCAACGCCACCCCACCCCGCTGGGACACTGCCTGTTCCGACAGCGAGCGGACGCGAAGAATCGCGTCGATTGTGGACCGCCGCTGCCGGAAGCCATACTGACTTTCGGCCAGGTCGGGACCCACTCGCGACAGGTGCTCAACGAGTCTTCGGGTAATTATTCTCTCGAATAGCTTCGAAGCCTCGTCGAGCAGGCAAATTGGACGATATGCAGAAGGAGACTCCGCAGGCCTTCCTTCCTTCCTCAACAGAACCAATCCGGCTTCCTTCCAGCTGGACGGGAACACGCTTCGACGGAGGCAGCTGGTGAACAGCCGCCTCAAGCGGTCCCCAAGAGACTGCAGTGCATACACCCACGCGCGGCCCGGAATGCCGTCCGGACCCGGTGCGGTGTTGCGACTCTTCAGGCGGCCAATGGCTCGGTCCAGCTCCCCTTCCGAAACCCCTAACTCCTCGGTCCATTCCGGGGCAATCGGGGGTGGAGAGGGACCAGGACGGTCCCGGACCGCCGGAAAGAGCGTTGAAAGTACTCCCTCCAGCAAATCCGGGGCCAAAGTTTCGGTCACCGGGGGGACCCACGGGCGCAATTTTCCCACGATCATACGATAGGGTCTCCCCCACGGATTCCTGTCCAGTCCCTCCAGGAGCTCGCTCCAGGACCGAGCCTTCGCCTCGCGAATTGCGCTGTTCAGCGACTTCGTGGCCGCCCGGTAGGCCAGATAGGCCTCCGCAGTCTCTCCAGCTGTAGCACTACGCCGGCGTCGGCTTCGTTGGTACCGGCGGCGGGATGCCAGGCAGACCGTGCGCAACTGCGCGATCTCCTCCGACCACCAGTACACCGCCGTACGCCGGGAGCGCCTAGCCCGGGGCATTGATGCATCGCATATCGACGTCATCGCCTCCCGGAACCAGGCTGCTTCCTCTTCTGGATCGGGCAAGATCCCTTGATCGACCTCTGACCACGCCACGACGTTGGCAGCAGCGACGAGCATCTCTCGATCGAGCTGTGTGAGGGCCCAACGCCGCGACTGCGGGCTAGGACCTAGACGGCTCGGGCCAGGCGAACGGAGGGCCACGTCAAAAACGATGTGGCGGTGGTCGGACAACGTTACCACCTCCTCCGCCACCCGCCAGCCCGACACCATGCTGGCCACAGAAGGAGTCGCCCATGTCAGGTCCACGACCGACTCCCCCTGCCACCGAACGCAGGTGCTAACGGACCCCCGATTCAACAATCGGAGGTCAAGCGATGCCGCCCAGTCTTGTATTATCCTCCCCCTCGGCCCGTCCCGACGGTTGCCCCAAGCTCTAGAGTGAGCGTTGAAGTCCCCCAAGACGAGCACTGGACGGGGCAAGCATTTACAGCGAATGCTGCGCGCCACCCCATCCAAGTATCCCTCGAAGTCGGCGAGAGACACGTTGGGGGAGACGTAGCAGCCCACTACTGCCAGAGGTCCCCATTCCACAGCAACAAAGCCCTGCCCTCTGTCCAACAGTGAGCAGGGCGGCCCACCTTCAACCCCAGCCCAATAGATGGCGACGGAGTCCCCGGCGTCCCCGAACCAGCGAGGATGTTCCTGGACGACGTAGGGCTCCGCCACAACCGCCAAGGCAACTGACCACTCCGCAACAGTTTGCAGCAGTAGATTCTGCGCGTTGCGGCAGTGGTTCAGGTTGCCCTGAAGGACTCTTAGGGCTGGGAATGTGTCGTATCCATTGCCTCCGGTGGGCCTGCGACCAATGGTGCTGGCGCAGTCGTCTCCTGCCCATTGGCAGAGGCAGAGGGAGCTCGCTTCCCCCTCTTACCTTTCTGGGCAGCGCATGACTTGCTGCCCAGCCTATGCCCTGCAGGCAGTCCGAAGTCCGCGCATAGCGGACAAATCTGCGACTGCGCCGTACACTGCCTCGCCTTGTGGCCCTGGCTGCCACAAGCGAAGCAGAGGTCGCTTCTGTCAACCCCCCCATGGGTGGCGCAGCGGAGGCGCACGTGCCCGAGTTCAAGGCATCGGTAACATTGCAACGGTCGTGCTGCCAATGCCTCGACCCTGGCCGACACCCACCCCACACAGACACGTGAGGCGGACACCACCTTTTTTGCTACCTCCAGTGGGCAGCGCACCCAGACGGTGCCCAAGGACACGGATGAACGGCGAATTTCGCCCACCCTTACTTCCTCGGGCTGACAGCCACCCACCCTCGCGATGGCATCAGCCACCTCCTTAGGCGTGACGGCGTCGTCCAGGTCGCGTACCCTCATCTCCGCCGTCTTAATTGGCCGTGCGATCCGCACGGCAAAGACGGGGGAGAGCACCTCCCGCATACGGTGCGCCAGGCTGTCAGCCTTGGCGCTGCAGTCTTCACCAGCGACGGACAGGACCATTCCGCCGCTGGCCGCCTTCTTCATGGTCACCGTGTCGGGACCGATGCCAAGGTCAGCGAGCTTTATGCTCTTTCTGGCCTCGGCCATTACCTCACCCAACCGGCTGTCAGGTGAGCCCTCCGGCACGGTGACCGTGATGGCAGCCGTTGCGGGAACCCTGGGGAGGTTGACCTTCCCCCTTCCTTTGCCCCTCCTTTTACCCCTCCCTCCCTTGGGAGATGATGGTTGCAAGATACCTAACCTAGTGTTTACAGACAAAGAACCCAGACCCGGAAAAACTATCTATACGTCATACAATTTTTCTTTTCCCTGCGGGTATCGGTTCCATGACACAACGAACAAAAAGTCAAGCAATTTGCCTCTACGCCAAACGTGCAGTCAAACTGGACTGGTGGAGTGGACATTCTGTATGTTTCTATGCTATGTTATCGAAGCAGTTATATAATATTGGGGTCAGTCCTAAGCTCACTGTTGTTCGAACTGTCATAGCCACACAAAGTATGAAGCTCTTTATTTTTCGGATCTTCTATTTTCTTATAATAAAGGAATCGCAAAATAATTGGGGGCTAAACGGGCCGAGTAATGAGAACTGATGGCACACTATTGCTGGCTATCTCGGCTAGGTTATCTCGTAGATTTTGCGAGACACTAATGGCGTTTTGAAAATATGTAAAAGGGTTGTGGTAATTTTATTTTATTCTATTCTAGACAAGAAGCTGGGTCAAGAAGTTTTGTGTCGTCCATTTTGTTACATACATCCATTTTTGTTAAATTGTCCGCATAATAGCGCGTAATTGACCTTCATTTTTGAAACGATAACCCACACTATTATTTCTTCTAGACTTATATCTTATATATACAAATAAATAAAATTGAAGTGTCTGTTTGTAATGTCAAAATAACAGCTTTGTACTAAATGCATATGAAAGTATATACAGTACATATAACAAAAAATAAATTTTTAAATTTTTTGTCTGTCTGTCTGTCTGTTTGTTCCGGGTAATCTCCGAAACGGCTGGACCGATTTTGACGGGACTTTCACTGTCAGATAGCTGATGTTATAAGGAATAACTTAAGCTACTTTTATTTAAGAAAAATAATTAGGGTTCCGCGCAAAATATGTAAAACCCTTGAAATACAATATATGTTCTATGTCAAGTGCCTATGTCAAAGTACTCTAAATTTATTTTAAAGTAAACGCGGGTGAAACTGCGGGTCTCAGCTAGTCTTGCATAAAATTCAAAAAACTACGCACATAGTTTTATACAAAAATATATTATGTGGGAATCGATCCAGTAGCGAAAGTTTAAGCTTAGTCATTTGCGTCAATCGGTGCGTATAATTATTCTATAGTATGTATTTTTTTTCATTCATGTGGTGCATGCTAAGAGTACCACCAACCTATCTCATTTTGTGTGTGTCGTAATAGCGACTAAGGGATTCGCCGGAGGATGAGCAACAGCGTCCTTCGAGTACATTTACAAATTAACTGCGATCGCCAACCCGCCAGCCAAGCGTGACGATTATGGCAAATCCGCCAAATAAGTACACCACACAAACCCAAACCAGTAGTTGTAGCGATCGTTAGGAGAGGCCTTTGCCCAGCAGTGGATGTTTTCAGGCTGCCTTTTACGACATCCACGAGATGAGATGGGGTGGTGCCATTCTTAGGCGGCACCACACAACATTAAGTGACTCAGCTCAATCCCCAAAATATGGCAGACATAAGACATGGAGGCCAAGGAAATAGTGTATGTTTGCCTTAAAACAACTGGCAACTAATCAGCGACTCTGCTGGTGTTGGGAATGTTCATATAGTGATTGCTTCGGCCAGCCACACACTCGTCTAGTCATCTAATTAATAATAAATAACACAATTTAAAAAGAGAGAAAGGACGGTTGCAAATAAAATTATATGAAAAAAAGGATTCTAGGTCCAGGCAATCACGAACAATCAGAATGAGTAACTTACTCAGAAGTTTTCAAAGACTGAAACCTTCAGTTTTTACTTGAAAATGGAGAAAGTTAGGTAAGTGCTTTGCACTTATAATTGCATTCCTAGGAAAATGTTCTACTTATTAAAGTTACTAAGCTATATTACTCGTACAATCTAATTTGTGTCCTACTTTTATCTAAGTGCGGTGTCAAAAAATATTTATTCAAACTCCAAAAATGCCTTACAGCTTACTACTAGCCTACTAGTTGCTTGATTTTATGGCAACATTCTATCTAACAGTTCTCAAATTTCAATACACGAAGTGGCAGTCAGTGAAAAGTATAATAATAAAAATAATTCCGCTTCGATTTATTATCGTATACTTGTAAATTAAATTAAACTGACTAATGCCCCAAATTAATAATCAATCAACTCCAAAATGTTTGAATTTCGGATTTTTTTATTTTTTATTTTGTGTTAAATATGAGGTGTTAACACAAAAAACGGAAAAAAAAGTTCGAAATTCTAAATCTGAAGATTTTGTGTTAGGTTGATTATTAATTTCAACCGTAAGACTATCCGAAATTCTACTAGAGAGGTATTTTTTGTTTGCGTGCCGAGCGTGGTGACTATTGGTAAATACCCCCCGAAATGATGACACAGTTGTGGAACCAATACGTAGTTTGGGCTACCCGCAGCTGGCGGGAAACCCCCAACATTAGAAATCCCAAGGAGGGTTTATGTCAGGGAGGCGGTCGATTGGAAAACCCTTTTGACAAAAGCCTTGCAAAATGATATATTATCTTATTTCGCCAACCCTAAGTTACTTGGAACTAAGCAGGAAGAACAAGAATTAAATATAATATAATTTTAAGAACGCAACATAATCACATTGGTTACCTTATTATTTAAACCAAAATTATCAATATCAACCTGATTTATAATTTATTTATTTAATCAGACAATAATAGTCGACCGGCTCAGAATGCCACCACCCCATCTCCTCCCATGGGTGTCGTAAAAGTCGACTAAGGGATTAGCCGGAGGATGGGCAGCAGCGTCCTTCGAGTACATTAACAACTCAACTGCGATCGCCAACCCGCCTGCCAAGCGTGGCGATTATGGCAAGACCCCCCAATGAACCCACAACACATCCATATCGGTGGTGTTGGTAATCTTTGGGGGAGGCCTGTGTCCAGCAGTGGACTTCATTCAGCCGAAATAAAAAAAAAAAAGTCGACAGTTTTTGTTTTATAATGTGTTAGTAATCCATATAAATATGTTAATATAATTCACAATTCATATTATATTTCTACGTGACATTTAAATAAAACATAAATTCATAAAAATCAATTCAGATTATTAATAATACCGCGTTAATGATAATACAGATATTTAATGAATATAAGTTCTATTAGTAACTAATGAAAATGTCCAATGTTCAAAGAAAGGGTTGTAATGTTTATCCGCTAGAACACTCAGAATGATGTTGGAACTATCCTGTACCCTGCTCCTGATGGATGCAAACGTTTTTGCACACGATCAATGATATTATACCATAGTTATATTACGTCCATATTAAATGGCGCGCAAGACAAAAGTCTCGCTGTATGTAGGTATAAAGTTATAAAACGATACACCTATGCTGTAAGAAAGGAGATATACAAATAATAAAACACTATAAAAAGAATTCTATCGCGTACATTTCGCGTATGGGTCGTGGTCTTCCTGCGACCCCTGCAAAGTGTTCGAAACGTCAGGAAAAACAAAAATCTAAAATATACGCGATAGAATCCGTTTAAAAGTGTTGTATTATATGTACTCGCGAAATCTAAGACATTGTTATAAGATACAAAAACTACGAGAGTAAAAAAGATAGCTATCTAAAATGACAATACGTTTACTCGATGTCTTTGTCGCACCTGTTATAGAATATATGTGTTGTCTCTTTTCTTTGCTTGGCCTGTGTTTTGTTTGAGAATATTATTCTATAGATAATTTAAATAGTATTTTTATTAAAACATTTTATATAGTTTGTTACTCACGTGTGATATGAGATCCCTCGTTCTTTATTAATTTTTGCTTGATAGTTTTTAGTGCATTTTCTATACGCACGATGGCATTGTTCTTACTTAATTAATAAAACAATACAGATTGTGACAGTATGTGCTCGTTGTCCTGTCTTGGGCAAACTGATTGCGTGGTGCTACAATTGGGGGAGTTTTGGTTCTTACTTTTGGCACGCATGTAACATATCTACTTCTTTTAGTATATAATATCATTGCACACGATGGCGTGAAATCCATCAATATGAGCATTGGCGAACATGCTAGATGCACTACAAAATCTAGGTAGTCACACCAGCATCCTGAATTATATAGTTTGAATTTTAATATATACCAGGTAACTGCTCAAGCTAGAAGAATATTAACAATGACTATCTTCAACGCAATCTTAGTTTAAATGCAGGTATCAAGCGATGTCCAGTCAACGGAACGCCTTCTGTATATTTCTTTAAATCCTCAGTTCCACTATTTTAACTCTCTAACAAAGGAAACAGTTTAATAACACTCTTCACTCCAGTATTAAGTCAGAATTAAAAGACAATTACTCACTCAGCTACCCTTGCTCAACAGGACTACCGCAAGCTTCGCGTTAATTTTAGCAGCGTCCCTCCCCATCGATCGCGGCCAGCCGCCGTAATCCGGGCTTAAGTCGGGCGTTGCTGCGATGTGTAGCACCGCGTGTGGACGGCCTTAGCCCGTCTATAAATATTTCATAGTGACAAAATTCTAAAAGTAGTTTGAGTAATAACTACAGCCATGCTCTCCCGCAATTATACTTCATTTGTTCAGTGTGGTTTATTTTGCAATAATAATAACATACAACAGCACGAGTCGATTATAGTGAATTGAAACCTATTTTGATATGGACACAATGTTTCAATAGGTAAATAGAGTTTCAGTCAAAACATGTTTTGAATTCACGAAATTCAATTTTAGTATCAATAGAGTTCAATACAATGCAACCATTACTATGTTGCTTGGCTAAAGCTATATGTATTTAATAATGTTGTTTCAAATGGAATGGGTAAACAGTTTTCGAAACCTGGCATGAACCAATGTGACTTTTTCAATAACATACTGGTGTATACTTTCTAAGTTAATCTAAGGCAGACTGAGATTAGCACTAGACTAGTCCGTGTGGTGTCCGGATTAAGAATTTAACACCATTTCATCTCCTCCCGTGGAAGTCGTAAAAGACGACTAAGGGACTCTAAACCAGAGGTATGGGCAGCAACGTCCCTTTTGTGGAATAGTAGCCATACTGGGCTCACCAACCCGCCTGCCCAGCGTGGTGGGTATTGGCAAATAACCCTCAAAATAACGACACAATTGTGGAAATCTATGGGGAAGGCCTTTGTTCAGCAGTGGACCTATAAATGGCTGATATGATAACTACTGACTTTGACAAGTGCGGTGATCAATGCTCCTGTCTTCCCTGTATGAGCAAAGGCTTTTGTTATGCAGAGATGCAGATATTATTATTTATTTATTATGCTCTTTATTGTACACCAATGGGTAAAAGATACAAAAACAGTAGTACTTAAAAGTATACTTTAGAATATAATGGGTGGCATTATCGCACTCGGCGATTTTTTCCAGGCAACCCTAGGATGGAGAAATACTTAACTGGATAATATATGCGGCAGTCGATGGTGCACACAGATACACAATGAAATAACTAAATTACGGATACTATACGAAATATATAAATAATGGAAGATTATACACAAATAATAAAGATATATAAATACGTAAACATTTATATATATATATAAATCAATCGATAATGAATTGGACAAAATATAGAAAACACAAGTAATGTTCCCTCGTTAGTGTTTTGATATTGACTAAGCTCGTCTTATTAAAACTGGCAATGCATTCCACAAACGAGTGGCCTGAACCGTAAAGGAGATAAATACGCTGTCTCCCGTTTACAGAAGAAATCTACGACTGTACTATGCCGTTGATGCACTCCCTCCCAATAACTCTGTTATTTTCACCTATTCGAAGCTGAGATATTCCACCCCGGAGAAGGGTACAGAGAGAAAGACAGGTCTACATTCTTTAAAACAATCGCACAAGAGCCAATGTCAAACGTTTAGGCATATTTGAGCTGGCGATACAAAGTCAAAATCAGAAGTTTTTAATTCATGTAAACTATTTGCTGGCACTTACGAATAGTCAGAATCTAAATAGTTGCACGGTTCCAAGTCGTTGGTCCTATGGAGAAGAACCGGCAAGTAGCTCCATGGATTTACTCTTTTAATATATATGATTTATTATAGTCTTAATACTAAACATAACATAATCGTAAAACAGAATCTATGTGAGGATAATGCATGCCAATGTGTGGGATAAATACCACATATTCATGCACAATGATATTAATTGCCTTAAAATAAAATTGCTATAGCATTCAAGAGCTGACCAGTCCCGACAGAAGGCACCCCCATTCATGGGCATAACGCATGCATCAGCATAGTTCAGCTCTACCATAATGCAGGGAACTTAACCACCCAATACACAACGCTACCCTCAACCAGACATTTTAGAGAGCATGACAGACTCAAACTGCCTGGCAACAGATTACTCACTGCGATTACTTGAGTGGAATGCAGGCGATTGTAAAGATCCTTAGACCGTCTAGCCTTATTCCAATTATATTGGACTTGGATTCCAGTCTAACCAGAAATTTCTGAATATCAGTATCTGATATAGAGGGAGTTCCATCTGATTACCGCAGTCCGATTTCATGCTCGTATACTGATATCCTTATTGTGTATTTTCCATATAATTTATGTACGATATTCAATATTCTTATGGATTATTTATATTGTATTGTATAAAGTATAGTTTATGGATTATTTATAATGTATTGTATATAGTATTATATATGGTTGTATATATGTGTATAGGTACACCACGGAATACCCCCTTTTCTTTTTCCGTCCTTTCCTTGCCCATCCAAAGGTTGTCTGTAAGAAATCGCTAATAGCGATAAGACCGCCCATTGTACAATTTCTACTGTTCACAAAATGATTCCTAACAGTTGTTTTTAAAATGGTGTAAAATAAAGAATATTCTATATATATCCTTATGATATGTAAGACAAGTTGTCAGAATTTTAGGATTCTGATATTTCGTAACGATTGTCATAGTTTTTTATGATATAGGAGGGCAAATGGTTACGCTGTTCGGCTTAGCGGTCACCGCTGCCCATTAATATCTGCTACATCAGAGTTGCCAATCCTTAGGCAGATATTAATTTTTACTTGGCCCCGATGTCGTATGTCTGCACGGTGGCACGGTTGGTGCAGTGGCTGATACAGTCGGCTGCTGCGCTCCCGGTCGTGAGTTCGATACTCGCACGGAACAAATATTCGTGATCTGCATATAGTTGTTTCGGATCTGGGTGTATTTTAAGTGGAATTTGTGGCTGTAAACGCACCCAAGACACAGGAGACATCCTAGAGTGGGGCAATAAAAAAAAACAAAACATGTCTGCATATTTGCAGAATGCTTTTACAAATTTCATTACATTTGATTGAGTAGTTTTTAACCAGCTTCAGTAAATAGGTTTAATTTGAGTGCGCTTATCTAATTAATGTCTTAATTGTTTCAATTCCTCCGAGATTAGAGAAATATTAAATACTCTCGAATTGGTTTCATATAAACATAATTAAGTTTGGTTATGTGTTTATTATGACATCAACTTTATTATCCGTGAGTTGTGACTGTCTGCTAACTTAGACAACTGGGCATCTCGGGTTGGTTACGATATAAACTGATACCTCAATTGGAAAAAAATCTTACATTCTTCATTCTTCCGAACCCTGCTGTGAAATCACACAGATTGAACGCTGAGGTCTGAGGTGAAGCTTTTTAGCCTCAAGCGCCTCTAAAGTGATAAATCTCTGTACGCAATGAGGATAAAATTTCAAAGCTAAATTTGAACGCAACGTGACGTTCGTGTAACGTTGTATGTGGTGCATGTGTTGGGCTAATAGGTATGGGCGTATGCACGGGCATAAAAGGTATGGGCGCATGCTCGGGCATGAGCGAACAAAGATCTGTCTCTTCTGCCATTGAGCGTGTACTGAGTAGCACACGCTCAATTTTTATTTTATTTTTAACAGCATTCTTGCAGTCTGTAGAAAGCCTAACGCATTGGTCTTCAGAAAGTGTTTTTCTGTGGTGTACATAACTCAAGTATGTTGGGGCTATACATATACGATTATAGCCGAGCCCTTCCGTAAATTCCGGAGACAAAACAATAATTATTTATGTGCCCCATTTTCCTGCTTGTACACCTATTCTTATATCCTCTTATATTGTTGAGCGCCCGGCAAGAAAATTAAAGGATCTTTGATTGTCTTTTCCTACTTTTCCTATGATTTGTGTAATGGCTACACAAACATAGGCCTCCTAATGATCATAGAATCGAATAGAGGTCATATTGCCATGATTTTCGTGCCATGGAGTTCCTCGCCGGCTCTTCTCCATAGAATCTACTTTCCAAACAGTACACCTTAAGTTGACTTTTCTTAAGTGCCTATTGGGGCCTTTTTATATTGGCCCCAGTGGAAATTCTACATGAACTTTCTTCTCCCTGGAGAAGGAGGAAGGGGCATGACTCATGACATGAGGGGACTCCGTTTAAAAAAAAAAAAAAACACGGTGGAAATACGCCATGTACTTCCTCCATCCCTGGGAAGAGTGGAGAGGCATCACTCCTTTTCACCCCGGGGAAGGGCGAAGGGGTATGCCGGACTCCTGCCAGCTAAAACCACTGAGGCGGCCATCCTCGGCACCTTAAGGGGGCTCCAGGTCCTTGTAGGATTAAACTAGAGCACCTATTGGGGCCTGTATGAAATTAAAAAATGAGTTTGAGTTTGATCACCACGCTTGGATCGATTGGTGATCGCAGTATATTGTTATTAGCACACAGAGGGATGCTGCTGCCCATCTTCTTGGATGCCTTTATATGCTTGCCCTTAGATGCCTTTTACGGCACCCATAGTTTGTGTTTGTCTGGTTAGAAACCTTTCAGGCTTTCAGGCTTCGCCAGATTACCTGGCTAAGCAGCGAAATCTACCAAAGATCCATGCGAGAAGACACGAAAAAAAAAGAAAAAGATAATCATCATAACAGCCAAAATACGCCCATCGCTGAGCAAAGGCCTCCCCTAACATAGACGATCGGTTACATGGTCACCATTTTGGAGAGAACCCGCCAGTTTACCCACCACGCTTAGCAGGTGGGTTGGTGAGCGCAGAATAGCTGCTTTGCCACAGATGGGACGCTGCTGCCTATCCCTCTGGTTTAGAGACCCTTAGTCGCCTTTTACGATATCCTTGGGAGGAGAGGGAGTGGTACTATATTCTGAATCCGGACACCACACACACGCAACAGATTATCTTATAAGTTCTTTTGTTCTTTTTTAAAAAACGTTGCCCCCACACTTGGATTTCTCCTGTGTCGTGGGTACGTTTACAGACTTAAATTCCACACAATACACCCGGAACAACTATCTGCAGATCAAGTACAAGTCTTTAGTTAAGCAAGTTAGTAAATTATAGGTAGACTGAATTAGCAAGGAGTGAGAATCACTCGCAATTCTTTGAATCCTTGAGTGTATAGAATTCCTAATGACGGTACTTACAAGTAGGTATTTTTCATTTCCATTTGTTAGGTCTGAAAATAATGGTACTAGATGAGCAATTGTTAAGGTTGATGACCCGAAGTTTGCAGGCTAGATTCTGAAAAGTTATTATCAAACAACTTGGAATAGCTTGGTGTCTAGCAGTGGACTGCTATAGGGTGTTAATTTAATTATTAATAAAATGTTAATCTTTCTAGAAATTTATGCATGCTCAAATGTGGCTTGCCACTCTCACCACTAATGAACAAGTGCCGTCTGTTGAGATTGGTCAGCTTAGTGCTCGACGGCACAGTTAGCAGCGGCTAAGCAATTGGCTTTCTGCCCTACGTGTCGCGGGTTCGGTCCCCGCATGGAACAAATATTTGTACGATCTACACAAATTAATGTATGGTCTGGGCGTTTGTGCATGTGAGATTTATGTGTGTAAATTGTACCAACGACACAGGAGAGGACTAAGTATAACGTTTAAAAAAATTATGTCATGACAATTTAATCACAACTATTGTAAATTTAGTAAGTGTAGACTTTCAAGAAGTTTAGACTTTTTTATCTGACATTGTCCTAACATAACCATCATTTCGAGAACAATGTTTTTTGAGTAATATTACAACATTAAATATAACTGTAACATATTATGATTTAAAAAGATTAACTATGAAGTTTCTTACTGGTTCTTCGCAATGGGAAATCTACATCTTAGAAGGCGGCTATTAATGTCTGACTATTCATAAAGGCCAGTAAAATTTTACATGAATTATTAATATTCCTATTTTTATCACTATCTTTATCTTAATTAGGCTTCTAATAGAGTCTTCAATGAAAACCACGACCCCATATTATTCAAAAGTTCAAATCTATACAAATAAATAAAATTGAAGTGTCTGTTTGTAATGTCAAAATAACAGCATTTTACTAAATGCATATGAAAGTATGTACGTTACATATGACAAAAAAACGATTTTAATTTTTTTTGTCTGTCTGTCTGTCTTTCTGTCTGTCTGTTTGTTCCGGGTAATCTCCGAAACGGCTGAACCGATTTGACGGGAACTTCACTGGCAGATAGCTGATGTTATAAGGAATAACTTAGGCTACTTTTATTTTAGAAAAATAATTAGGGTTCCGTGTAAAAAAAAACCCCTTGAAATCCAATATATTTATTTATTCTATGTCAAGTGTCTATGTCGAAGTACTCGAATTTCTTTTAAATTAAACGCGGGTGAAACCGCTGGTCCCAGCTAGTAAAATATAAAATTAGACACATCCATCACATTACATAATAATGTACCCACAGACAAGTCCCTCATGATATGAATAAAACTTATTCTTTTCATACAAACTAAGTGACACTTTTGTAGTACAGACTCGAATTTACGAGAGAACTTGCCTTACTATCTGTCAAAGTGACTTGGAGCATTGAACAAAATAGATCAGGAAAGTTTGTGGGACTTATAGTAAGTTTTTTGTTAGAAGGAGGAGCGATGCATTATAGTGTTGTTTGATGTGTTGTGTAAGTGGGTTTTAATAGTGATGGGGGACGCAAGGAGGGTGTGTTGTATTTCCTGAAATTTGGGAATTGGAAGAGAGGTTTGGGATTTGAATTTAGATTTCCTTTTAAATTAAAGCGCTTGTGGGAATGTGTAGATAAAAATCAAGAAAATATTTTTTTCCTTTTTCGAAGTGAAACTTCTTTTGAGACGGTGTGAATGCACACCGTCCCAAAAGTCCCCGCAAAAAGTCCGCAGGGTATCCCATTGGATTTTATGAAACGAAAACGTGTAACGAAAGAGTGACAACTACAAATGTATTTATAGGGTTTAGGCTGTGAGAGGATGAGATAAAAGACATTTTATATAGTTTTCCTATTCCCTCTCTGTCTCTCTACCACCACTTACAAACGTTCACTTTACCGATGTGAACTCACACGATGTTTTTTTTTGTTAGGATTTCTCTTTTATCGTGGGTGTGTTTACAGACATAAATTCCACACACAATACAATCAGATCCCGAATAACTACCTGCAGATCATACAAATATTTGTTCCGTGCGGCACCCAAAATGAACCGCGCACAGCAGCCGACTGTATCAGCCACTGCACCAACCATGCCCTTTACTGTTTGACCCATCAAGCTTGTGAAATGGAATTGCTCATCTCTTACCTCGTCTATCTGTAAACGTCCATTTCTAAACACAAGCCTCTCAGTGATCAACAACAATGAGTGATCATACCGATATATGTCAAGTCAAAGTCAAAGTTTTTATTTCATATAGGCTCTAATAGGCACTTAAGAAAAGTTAAAACTTAAGGTGCACGGTTCGGAAAAGTTTATCTTATGGAGAAGAGCCGGCAAGAGACTCTTTTAAAAAAGTGATAGTACAATTTAACACGTCAGGTATGTGGAAACAAAATGGACACATCATGTAGGTATACCTCGATCATCAATCCGCCTGTACACGGGAGCATCCTTGGTTGCCTTTACGATACCCAGTAGGTGAGGAGGGAAGACCTATCCTTTGCCATGAACAACACGGACCGCAGTGGTCGTACGCAACTGAACTAATCTTCTCACTTACTTTTCAAATGTCGTATTTTATATCATCATCATATCAACCGAAGAACGTCCTCTGCTGAGCAAAAGCTTCCTTCATAGATTTCAACAATAATCAGTTACATTGGTGGGGATAAAGTGACGCTGTAACATACCTCTTAGGTGTACAAAATTTTCGTTAAGTATACATTATTTTATTTCTATACTTCACGGTATTATAATACCTACATTTAACTGTTACCACTTGCATATATACATTATTAGATCAATAGCTTACCATTATCATATTCATATTACTCATAAGTGACTCATAAAACATATAAATTGTAAATGACAATAATAATTAGAAATTCATATTAGGTACATGTCAAAGTATTATATGTATTAATTAATAAATGAATGATTTAGTTACATTCGTTATTTATAATACCTGTCAACGTCAAGTGTCAATGTGCAACAAAAATATGAAAAATTGAAAAGTAATTTTGAAAAATCGTCAATAATGGGTGTATCAAAGCCATAACATATATATTTTATTAAAACAGCGAGTTTATTTTTATATCAGGATGTTGTCTGCAGTGAAAGTGCGCATTCATGGGGTGCAAGATGATAACTGGGTATAAAGACAAAATCAACCAGTATCGGGGCCTGATAAAGTTATAGCAACGTATTGGAGAGTATTCATCAAAAGAACCCTAACAAGAGAAAACAACTTGATAGAATTTGGCACAATTTATGAAAGGCTTATGAAATTGGACTTCTGGGTTGGAAGGCCTGGTGACCTGAAATACAGGCTTCAAATTAGTTTAGGCACCAGTCTCCCACAATAAATTTTAAAACAATAACAATATACCAATATATACCAATATTTATGTGATAAATAAATAAATAATCAATTGTAATTTTAGTCATTCACCACACTTGCTGACGGATTGGTGAGCTCAGTATAATCCCTGTTCCACAGAAAGGCCTGGTGACCTGAAATACAGGCTTCAACCTAGTTTAGGCACCAGTCTCCCACACCTCTACTTAATAATCCCTTAATCGTCGTTTACGATATCCACGGAAGGAGATCCAGTGGTGCTATATTTTAAATCTGGACATCACAAGGAAACACATTTAACAATAATGATGTATGTATATATATTATACTGAAATTTGTTTTAAATATATAGTACTCATCTACTTATCCGTATACCACGGACTACCCCATCATTATTTTTCGTGACTTTCTAGTCTATCCTAAGGTTGTTTCGAAAAGATCCCTTTTAGCGATAAGACCACCCATTGTATATTTATTAATATTTAAGTTTTCTTTTTAAGGTCCAAATGGTGAGCAACAAAGAATATGTTATTCTATTCTACGTTTTAATTTTGCACAACCACTTAGACTACCGATTTCATGACTAACAGTATTTCTTTAAAACTTTTACGCTACAATATAGAGGTATACACCAAAAAAAGCTCATGTAGCGACGTAATTAAAATTGCTAAAACGAAGGCCAAACAAAACACGGCGCAGAACGCGAGGGAAAAACAATAAAATGGCGTATGACGGGATGGGCCCAATTTGGGATGCGGCTATCAGGCTCTGTTCTAACGGGTTCGGTGTAGGGCTCCTGCAGGGACTGGGAGCGGAATAAGCTCGCTTTCTCGTAAAGCTGAAATAGTTGAGTAAAGTTGTTTGTGTTTTAGTATCCAGAAGTAGGCATTCGTATCCTTCATAAATATTTCGACAATATGAGCAACACTTCATCTTCGCTCATGGATGTCATAAAAGGCGACTAAAGGACTCTAAACAGAGGATCCGACCGTTTTAATGCCCTCGCCGCCGAGGATGCCCGCCTCACCGACGTCGCGGAGGCCTATCGCCGCGTCACCTTCCCGTTCAAGTTAGCACTTCTCCCTCCCGTCTCTTGCTCGCGCCGGCCCGTGCCGAGCCTGTAGCTTTAAATGTCCCATAATATAATTTAAATAATACCGATCCAGCTGTCCCCAAAACAATAGCTTGTTATCCCCAGCAACGCCCTAAGCCGAGGTCCGTGTCCCGCAGGGGGCGCCCTTAGCGAAAGTTGCTTAGTTTTTAATATTAAATTTAAGCCTGGCTGGAGGCCTCTTTTGGCTTCGCCAGAAATGACCGGTTAAGCAACCACATTTCCCTGAAATGTATGCGAGAAGACAAAAAAAAAAAAAAATCTAAACAGAGGGTAGGGCAGCAGCGTCCCTTCTGTGGAATGGTAGCCATTCTATTTTCACCAGCACGCCTGCCAAGCGTGGTGAGTACCAGCAAATTCCCCCCAAATTTAACGACACACAGCATGTAAACGTTCGTCTTATGGAGAAGGTTTTTGTTCAGCGTTTGACGTCTTATGGATAATATGAGTTTGATGATATGCCTTTTTTACTACACGCAACAAACAAAGAATAAACGAGCAGCAATTACAATAGCTTATGCACAATGGGCAAAGTTAGTTCAAACCACGATGTCTTCTTCCAGACTTTGCTCACCCCAGTGTCCTACTTATGGTGGCGTCGTGTATCGGGTCGCTGTGTTGCCCTACAACATGGTTGAGCTAAGCGATGCTAATGTATGCGTCATGCTCGTAAACGAGTGCTGTCTGTTGGGACTGGTCAGCTTAATACAGCCATTGCAATTCAATCACAAGCTTTAATAAATATTAAAATCTGGCTAGTTTATTGTTAGACTGAATGTAATTTAGACTGTTTTCTCCAACATTGTCCTCACATAACCTGCATTTCAAGAACAATGTATTCAAATATTGTAACAAAACTATTTTGATTTAAAAAGAGTAACCCTGGAGTTTCTTGCCCATTCTTCTCCATAGGAAACCTACATCTTGGCACGCGGCAACCAAAGTCTAACTATTCATGAGTGCCTGTAAGTGGTTTTATATGAATAATAATAATTTTATCTTTATCTTTAGACATCATTTGGATGTATATGTGCGATTGGAAAGAGACAACGACAGTCTAGGTCTAAGATACTGTATATACTTTAGTTTTATATAATAATTCTAATCCATACATATATAATAGCATATACACAGATAACTACACTAATAAATATACAGTTAAGAACAAGAATAACATAAACATAACAAATTCAGCCCATTACTGTCCCACTGTCGGGCACGAGCATTTTCTCGCGATGAGAGCAGCTAGGACTTAGTCGACCACCCTGGTCTAGTGCAGATTGGCAGACTATACACACCATTGAGAACTTTCTTTTTGGTGTCCTCATGTGTGCAGATTTCGTCACGATGTTTTTCTTCGCCGTTAACGCAAGTGATAATCAAATTCTGATCCGCACATGAATCCGAAAAGTCAGAGGAGGGTCCGTACTCAGACCCTCTTCTATGGAAGGCAAGCGTTCCACCACTAGGTTATACTTAAAACAAGAATACTGAAGAGAAATGAGAATTAATAAACATAGGATGGTCCTTAACATTCAGATCATCATCATTTCGGCCGAATGAAGTCCACTGCTGGACACAGGACTATCACCGCAACGACCGAATATGGGTGTGTTGTGGGCTCATTGGGGGGTTTTGCCATAATCGCCACGCTTGGCAGTTGCAGCAGTTGCAGTTGTTAATGTACTCGAAAGACGCTGCTGTCCATCCTCCAGCTAATCCCTTAGTCGTTTTACGACACCCATGGGAGGAGATGGGTATTCTGAGCCGGCACCACACGACAATTCAGATTTTCAGATTCAGATGCTTCGGTCGAATTTAATCTAGCCAACTATATTTAATCATTCCTTATATGAAATCGTGTTATATTCCAACTCGATTGCTATAGCTTAAATATTCTTCCCACACTGAACAAAATCTAAGAACCTACACCTCGCTAACACTGAAACCATAACCAAACGCTGGCTTGATTAAATTCGCTCTTTATGTGCGTCGGAGCACTTGAAATTAAGTATCCTATGTATCATAACGTGAAGGTATCTTTTTTATCATTTCGACACGAACGACACGACAAAACCTAATTTGTTTTACCTAATGGGATTATAATTTTGATTAATTTCCATAATGGATGCCTTTTAAGACATTCTTTTTTGTTTTTAAGTTCGCCACTTTGGTTGAGATTAAGTGCTGTGGCTATCTCGAATTATGTTAAGGTTTTCTTTGTTATTTTCCATGGATCTGGAAATAAGAGGGACTTTATATATGGTCATTATATCTCTTGGAGCGGTAAAATCAAATATCCCATAATTGATACATAAAACTGAGAATATTTGTTTTTATTCTATGGGAGCATTATTTTGGCATTCCAATAATCTTTAATGCATATAATATATATTCGACTTATTAATATTTATGTGTATATCATCGTGTCATGTAAAATTAATACTTAAAGCTAAAACCTCTTTTTAAATTTGAGGCCTGTGATCAGTCGTATCATGATTCTTAACGTATTTTGTCGTAAATTCATTTTCCTCTTTATATGTATAAAAGAACTAAAGTTGCCAACATAGCTGAAGTTTAGTAAACTGAAGTGGCAATGGGCGGGGCATATTGCTCGTAGAACTGACGGTTGGGGGTAAAAACCTTCTCGAGCGGAGACCGTGCACTGGAAAACACAGTGTGGGATGACCTCAGAGGCCTTTGTTCGGCAGTGGATGTCTTTTGGCTGATGTGATGATAAAGATGACGAATTTTTCAGATTTTGAAGCTACTCTTTCCACGATTCACTTCATATAGAGTAGCCGTGCTGCAATTGCCGATTTGTAGTCTCCACTTATGGAGTCATCTGCTCCATTCGTCGTCATTCCTTCGACAGTCATTTCAAGTCCAATGCTACTTCAGCATGCTGGCCCCACTTTTCGGCGATACTATCTCCAGAAAATATCAATGCGTATCTTCCCTCGAAGAAGCTTCGATTATAACCTTCTCCATAGTTTTTAGCAGCTTTGAATTTGTGAACAAATCTAACTGTTACTGTATAGGTAGTTTTAAAAAGAGTCAGCTCTATTCTTTCCACGAGATCAAAACTCATTTATTCAATTAACTCACAAAGAAGAGCAGCACAAAAAGAATAAACCCTAGATAACATTTAAAACAATTATAAAACATAATTAAGCAAGACTAATCCCATGTGATCAAATGACATTTATTTATTTTAAACAATTTCTCACTACACTTACAGGGTTCCCCAAAACGTGCAGTGAGCCAGTTGACAATATCAATCTAGGTACTAAAGAAAATAACACATAACTCATAAAACCTCTTGGCTTTATTGTGGAAAACATCCACCTCTGGTTGTTGAGCGATCAGAGCATTGAGTAGAGAGATGGCCTGATTTGTAGGAGCAAATTGTGCTGTTAGTGTACGAACCGGTGGGGCCGCCAGAAGACGGCGCGCACGCAGGCGCGTGTACTGGGGCGGCGCGGATAGCGGGCAACGGGACAAAGCAGTTGAGTTATCTATTTTGCCGTTGAGTAATAAATAATAATGAAGCATCAAGGCGCATTTACGCCTCAGTTCTAGGGTGTTAATGCCTACCATTCCAGAGACAAACAAAGACGGATACAAAAATGGATAAAAACCATGCAGTTTTTTGTATAAGTAACGTGCAAACTTCCGTTGCACTCGTTCAATCATTAACTTATACTTTGCTTCGTGTGGATCCCATACAATAGAGTTAAACTCTAATATACTACGCACGAATGTATAGTACAATGCAATGATAGCACCTCTGTCGTGAAAGCGAGCAGATTGTCTCATTACGAAACCAAGCGACTTATAAGCTCGATTGCAAATATCAGAAATGTGCACATTAAAAGTTAAGCCTGTGTCTAGAACTAAACCCAAATCTTTTGAAGTGACAACGTCTTATAAATTGGTTTGCCGGGTGACACTTCAAGAAACTGCGTTACGCTCCGCTCACGTTATGCGCTCACAATGAGAGCGAGTGAGAGGCACGCGTCCCTTCCACTCGGGCATGGTTAGCCCGCCTAAGAGCGAGAGAGACAGACATAAAAAGTGAAAGGCACGCGTCCCTTCCACTCGAGCACAGTTAGCCCGCCTAAGAGCGAGAGAGACAGAGCGAGAGAGAGAGAGTGACCACTCAAAGTCGTTGTCACGTAAAACTTTCGCCCGTATACCGACTTTACAGGCAACCAATTTTTTTATCTGTGTAACACGCTCCAGAGCGGTAGTTGATACACAATAGTTATATACGTTGGGTGAGCGTGAACGCGTGAATGTTATAGCCTTACACTTGGTAGCGTTAAATTCCAGGTAATTACGCTCACTCCACGCGACCACATTGTCAATATCCAGCTGCAGCGCCCTACAATCCTCCGAGCTTCCGATACTCAAAAACAGCTTCAAGTCGTCTGCAAACATAAGACACCTAGCCGTCCCTATGACACTCGGCAAGTCGTTTACCATTATAAGGAACTGCGTCGGTCCTAGAGTACTGCCCTGGCTAACACCAGAACAGGTCTCGTACGAGTTGGATCTATAACCAGATAGTTGAACATATTGTGTACGTTGTGTAAAATAACTGGAAAATAATTTTAATAATTTGGGTGTAAATCCTATAGCCGAAAATTTTGATAAAAGGACGTCGTTGTGGACGCGGTCAAAAGCTTTTTTAAAATCAAAGTATGCCGCGTCCACCTGTCTATTATGGTCCAGTTCATTAGAAATATAATCTACATAATTAATAAGATTAGTGGTGGTTGATCTACCGACTCTAAATCCGTGTTGACATTCACTCAATAGGCAATTTACTTGCCTGGTAATATGACGGTTCAGAATGGATTCAAACACCTTGCCGAAAGCCGACAGGACGGCTATTGGTCTGTAGCTTTCAATCAACCTGGAGCTATCTTTGGGTATAGGCGTTACACGGGAAACTTTCCATATTACAGGATAAGTGGCAGTTCGGAGTGACAAATTAAAAATGTGCAAAAGAGGTTCTTTTAAAACTGCGATACAGTCTTTTACCACGAATGAAGGAATACCGTCGGGTCCAGCGGACGATTTGGGTTTTAGACGCTTTGCAGCCTGAGATATATCCGCTGAAGTAATATGTTCAAGAGATATTTGCCAACAGCAAAGTGGACTAGCTACTTCCTGTTCAGCGAGTTTAGCAGACAAAATAGGCTTATCAACTAAAAATACGGTTTTGAAAAAGCTAGCAAAAGCATTTGCGGCCTCAAACCCGGTCACCATCTTACCATTAACCTCAAATTCGTCATAGGGCTGTCTGGACGAGCGTTGTGATTTAATAAACGTCCAAAATCTTTTTGGATTCATCCTTATATCCGTCTCTGTTTGTTTAATATAATGAGTATAAGCTAATTTAATAAGGTCTTTTGTACGCTGTCTATAATATTTAAACATTTCGTGATTAAATATGTTCTTAAACTTTTTGAATTTCTTTAAATGGAAATACTTGATTTTTATGTTTTTAATAATTACTGGAGTGTACCACACCGGATATTGGTACTTCGAGTTAATTTGTTTTTTTAGAGGAACATGAGCATCTAAAATACTGTGTAATTTTTGATAAAATATATTCAACGCTTCATCGACGTCGGTGCAAGAAAACATTTCATTCCAATTAAGCGAGGCGAAGGAATCATAAAGCATGTGAAAATTCGCTTTCCGAAAGTTCCACTGTGGTGACTCATTCAGAGGTGACAACATAGGCATGAAAGGCGGCGCGCGTGACGCCGGCCGTGCGACGCTGAGCCACACGCCAAGGGGTGGGTGGTGTGCGTCCGCCAGTACTAGCGGCTCCATGTCGCCTCTCACCTCAACACACTTATCACCCAAATTGCTCAACACCAGATCTAGCACATTACCATAATTCTTTTTTATTGAGTTATACTGTTTAATTTTACAAAAAGAAAGTAAATAACAAAACTGCATTTTAACATTTTGACTACACGAATTTAAATTGAAATCACCTAGAATTATTACATCTAATTTCGAATATTTTCCAATTAAGTTTTCAATTACTAAAAATGTTTTACAATATTTTTCGTCAGTTGAATTAGGTGGAATATAAACAACACAACAAAGAATTCTTATGTATTTGAAAAAAACAATAGCCATAACTACTTCTACATCGTCCGTGTATCCGTCGATATCAAATATCTGTTGCACTTTGTACGGGTTGCGTACCGCTAGCAGCACTCCTCCCCATCCAGTATCATTGGCACGATCCCTGCGTATTACATTGTAGTCAGCAGGAAATATTTCAGCATCTTGAACGCCGCTGATCAAGAATGTTTCAGTTAACGAAAAAATATCAGCTGATTCGCTTAGTACAGCCGTTTTACAAATATCTAATTTTGACCTAAGTCCTCTGACGTTCTGGTAGAATATTGAGTAGCGTTTCAGTTTAGGTGGTTTACTCAGCTTGTTTACGAAACCCACTACGCCAAGGCTTAATGTGGACGTTCTCTGCCCAGTTCTCAGGCAGCAAGTACTTTTCAAGATTTTTAGTAGGCACTGATAGTTTAAATGAAGCATATTCACCTCGCGGCTTTAACGCTTCAGCCGAGCATATATCATTAGAACTGATAGTACGCAGATGTGTAATAAGTTGATCAACCGTGGTACCAACCTTAACGTAATATAGGTGCAGATATGACTTTCTATCGGCCGCCAATAAAGATGTGGAGTTTGGAACGGCCGTACCACGGGTAACACTTGCGAGTACGCGTCGAGTACGTCTGTGATTAACATCAATCAAGTTGGACGCATGATCAGTCGAAGCGCTATTCACTTGTGTTTCCGCAGGTACGGTCTCGACCAGCGTATGTTGCGAAGTCGGTGGCACGCACGGAGTAGGGGGCACACCAGATGACGTCGGCGTCGTTGCTATCGCAACGTAGGTGGGTCTTGTAGTTGCAACTTTCCGAGCGCCAGCGGAGATTGCCGAAGCAGCGCGGATGCGCACTTCGCGGATTGGCCGTGGGGCCGGCTCCAGTAGAGAATTACCCACATTATCGTCACTATTTTTTTCCACTAATATATTGTCTTCACCAATAAGTTTTTTAATTAGCTTATTTTGATCGACAATAAGCTTTTCGAGAGAGATCACTTTACATTGGAGTGAGAGCACGGTCTTATTTAACTCACGCATAGCAACTTCAATAGTTTTATTAGGCATTTTTGATTTATTTGAGCAACAAATGATCGGAGCTTAGCGAATGATTACTTAGCGCGCGTGATACCCGCTGGCTAGAGTATGAATTGTTATTTGAACAAAATACCAATTCGAGTAACTGGAATTTCTTCCAGGATCTTGGAACGATGCCAGGAGATAAATTTCGGTAAGGATCCACGCACTCTCCCTTGTGCAACAAAAATGATCAAGTGTGAACTCAGAGATACACTATCTGTTTTCTTCATCATCTGTTTAATTTTTAACCGAGATTCATTGTACGGTTATTTGTATTGAATTGTTTTCTGAATTTCCTTTTGATTAACATTCTAAATTGGGTTTTGTATTCTTAGTTTACTTTAATAGGTATTAATTTCAATTAATCATTACTACGTTGGACTGTTCATAGTGTCCGAAATTACCCAATCGTAAGGTAGACCAACTCTAGAGAATAACGTTAAACGTTCCACACGTATATTGAGCTCTATGAGTTAATAAAAAAGCAATGTGTTCATACATTCTTTTGTTAAGTTATATGAGAATATATTCTCACTAAGCTTTATTCTATAGAATGGAACCATTTAATTTCAAAGAAAATTTTTAGCCCGTCAATAAACCTTATTTTTAATTGTACACACACTATGTATAAATTTTGGACCCTCTAAGTATTCTGCTTTACTTTTTAAAATTTCATCATTTCGGCCGAATGAAGTCCACTGCTGGACACAGGCCTCCCCCAAATATCACCACAACGACTGAAATGGTGTGTGTTGTGGGCTCATTAGGGGGTTTTGCCATAATCGCCACGCTTGGCAGACGGGTTGGCGATCGCAGTTGAGTTGTTAATGTACTCGAAGGACGCTGCTGCCCATCCTCCGGCTAATCCCTTAGTCGACTTTTACGACACCCATGGGAGGAGATGGGGTTTAAAATTTACCTATATTTATTTCATGTTATTTGCCACTGCCTTATTGGTATACATTTTTATTTATATTAATATTACGTTCCCTTCGTCCGTGTGTCACTGCAGGGGTGCCAACTGAAAATCAGCGCTGGGTACCTAATGCCCTGCAAATGCTGAGTTTGTAACCCTTTTGGCATGATCATGCCAATGGTACATTTGTTTTTATTTACCTAAAAATATGTCTATTTTCTTTCTGTTCTGTACTATCAGCATGTTTGTGCAGAATAAATGTGTTTTCTTTCTTTCTTTCTTTCTTAACAGTAATTGTACAATGCCCATTGTAGTGGTTTTATCGCTATTAGCGATTTCTTACAGACAACCTTTGTATACATGGACAAGAAAAAGATGGAAAAAGACAAAGGGGTAGTCGGTGGTGTACTTATTCTATTAATATAATCAAATATGTTCTTCTACCTTGGTACATGATTTAGATTTATTTCAATAGATCTCTCAATGCCAAAACCCATTCTATGATGTCAAACATTGCGAAAATCACTTTGATATATTGTAGGTAAAGCAAGATATATTGCGATTACCATAAATAAACATTGTTATGACAGTAAAGTTCCTCAAAGTCACCCCCCAGGATTCCCATCGCAATTCCGCCACATGTTTACGCACTATATAAGACTCTTAAGTATTTAAAACCTCAATGAACGTTCTTATCATTTTACAAGCACTCTGCATTATATTGATCGCTTGCTTCCAAAGAAACTGCGAAAATCTCCTTTCGTACCAAACAAAATTACGCATTACATCCAAAAAGTTGGCCCTATTTTAAGGGCAAACAGTTGACTTTGTGCACCATTTGCCGGTTGAAAATAAAAGTTGGTTTAGAATGTACCATGTTTTTTCATCGTGAACCAGGTCGTGAAGAAGGGTCGTGCTATTATATGATACGCACTTAATCTGTAGCAGCGTTCCCGACCCGTAAATATTGCTCCTCGAGCTGAGGTGAATTGTTAATACGGTGCTGTGAGCTTAAATGTTATGAAATAAGCTATTCTGAACATTTTACGAATAATACTCGGAAGGTATATGGGACCGGATTTATGGTAAGACGCTTTATACTGCAGTTGCAACGCAAACTGCTGAATGATTCATATAAGTGCCTCTGGTTCGCTTTGTGGATGTGAATTCAATAGCAGCTCTGTAGCTTTTTAGTATAGAAGTATATTCGTGATCATTTTTATTTTATTGCTGTTTATTTATTGATTTATATTTTAAGCATAATGGAGGCACACAAGGCGGGCTTAATGCTATATGGCATTTTCTACCAGTCAACTTTTGGCTCAAAAACGAAATACGTCGATATATGTACAATAAATGTATATTCAAATTAAATATATATATTATAAGATAAACACATATACAATAACGCACCCACGATAAGAGAAATCTAAGTGTGGGGTGAAGTTGCAAATATCTATTAGCCAAAGGATCTCCACTGCTGAACAAAGGTCTTCTCCATAGATGTCCATAGCTGTGTCGTCATTATAGGGGGGAATTTGCCAGTATTCACCACGCCGGGTTCATGAGTACAGTATGGCTGCTATTCCACAGAAGGGGCACTGCTGCCCATCCTTATGGTTTAGGGTCCCTTAGTCCCTGATCGCCTTTTACGACATCCATGGGAGGAGAGAGCAATACAATAAAAAAACACTTAAAAATATCAAATAATTGTTATACTGCTATACTCGATATAATGCTCTGCTAAAGGTATAAACCTATTTTCAGTACATAAGAATAACTCTGCTGTCAAGTTAGTCATATGTCAAGATTTCGTTAATATATGGGGAACAAGGTGTGGTGAAAAGGGAAACCCATAAAAAAGGGAAGATCCTCCAGCCAGGCTTTGACTTGTGCAACACATCAAATTCTCGAAACCTGCCAATAGTAATTATGTCTCTCTATGGGGAACAGTGTGGTGTTCCTCAACCAGGTGGGTGTTATGTCTGGCGGGCCGAAGCCCAACGGTTGATATTGGTCGACTGTATATATGCTGCGTTGCGCAAATACTTTAGTAGCGTGATTCAGGATTCTTTGACGTCATCGAACAGTTGCATTTAATAGTCAAGTAGATGTCGTTATAAATTGTAGTTGTATTGCTGGCGATTTAGGTGTCGCCACAAATATAACGAAGTGTGCGAAGCAGTGGCACCCATTAAGCCAGGATGGTGCGTGCAGCCGGTACCGCCACCCAGCAGATGTTTTCGCCACTTGCAGACCGCTTATTTCCTTATCAGATTGAAGTTCTCAGTATTTTGTCTAGTAACAACCAGTCTAGTCTAGGCTAATGTTCCAGAAGGAGGTCGCAGAGCGGGCTCGGGAGAGGGCCGATCCCGCTCGAAGGAGGAGGACATCAATCAGCCGGGGTATCAACCGCCGCGGCGCCCGTGTCCAACACCCCTGAACCCCCAGTCGTCTTTATATGGCGGGGGCCTTGGGGGTCGCGAGCGCGCTTATTAGGAAATATGCGTGCTCAAACCGAGCAACCCCCAGGAAGACAGCGGTGTGCATGTGGTCACGTAACGCTGTGTGCGTAGCAGAGCGCATAGCGGGGCTTTGGGGGAATCCTTTGCAATCCCCACGAGATGTGCCTGGGGGGAGATGGCCTCTTTACAGTCACCATCTCTTTGCTAGAGGGGGTGACCGCTTTACAGTCATCCCCTCCGAGATGTGCCTAAAGGCGTGGCACCTATGGGTGGCTCTAGACGGAGATGATTCGAGTTCCTGGAGCCTCCCTTCGGCGGCGAAGATGACCGCTCCGCCCGCGTTTTAGCCGGCAGGAGTCTGGCATGACTTCGCTCTTCTCCGGGGCCGAGGAAGTTCATGAAGAATTTCCACTGGGGCCAGTAAAAAAGGTTCCATAGGACTTAATATCATCATAAATGAAATGAACTACATTTCACCACTCCCTCAGGGAGGGGGGTGCAATTCTAGGAACCTTTTTAACTGTGTACTGCTGCCTACTTTTAGGGCGCAATCTTATTTTAATATCGAATATCCAAAAAATAATGGCCCTTAAGACCGAGTATAACGATTTAATTTCCTTCAAATCTTCTGTCCATTAGCTTGACTATTAAGAATGGTTAGTTTACGTCTCTAAATGGCTACCCATAAAAAGTAAATTCCTTTTAGCCTCGTCTTATAAAAACTAAATGACCACACATTGAGTACACAGCTTCACTTAGTGCCATATCGATCTACCAAAGAACCAGCCTCCCCCAAACGGCAGCCTTAATGTTGCTAATACATCTGAAAATAGCTCCCGAGATTGGGACCTTATTTTCTCTCTGAAATCTAGATTATTCTACGGAATTCTGCACTGTGTTTTATGGCTCAGTAACTTTACGAGTTTTTTGCTATAGAAATTCTCGTAGATATTTCAAATTGTTAATGTTTCTTTGAATTTTTGGATCTCTACGCTCCCGGGAATAAGAGAATGAACTTTGGGGAATAAAAGAAAAATATGTGAAGTGCTTCAAACGCTTATTTTGTGAATTGAATCTGCCGAGTTAATTGGATTTCTTTAGTACACGTAGGTGAATTTTAATATATTATTTTCACGACTTTCCCCTCGGGTATAAAGACAGCGATTAAATTCAATTTTGTTACCTGACCGTTGCGACCTCAGGTCTGTCCTCTGTCTGCAATATGCATGACTTTACCACGGTGTGAACCTTAGTTTGATAGATAATCTGTCGTTATTTTAATATGCAAGATAAAATCAGCACTCGTAAACAAAGCTTCTAAAGTGACCAATTAATGGTACAGTTCAAGACATTTTAGTCATGTTCATAAAATTAGAACCGTAAGGTATTTTCTCTTTGCAATACATTGCACATGATTCTAATTCACTGCAAATTCGCGTTTTGCTTACAGCTTACCAGTATCGTGGGACACTGTATTCTTGGGTATAATTTTATCATCTTCATGCCATCTCTCATTTTTTCTTTGTGGCGATGCATATTACTTAAGTTGATTGATGTTGATGAGATTTATGTATTAAATTTATAACAGTGTGGCTTTGTTTCAATGGATACTATTGTTATATTATTTAAAAATAACGTAGTCAGTCAATTAGCCTTAAGTTTCAACTCTACAGTTACAAAAAGATATATTTGGTTGGTTTTCTTAGTAAAGTTTGACCAAACTTTACTAAGAAAACCAATGTCAATAGATCCCTAAGCTTTGACTTCTGGGAGAGTACAAGTTGTAACAAGAATTTACTGCTTTTATTATATATCCATGTCTAACCTGCAAAGAAATATAACCCTAATAATACTTCTAAAATACAGCGTAAATACAACACCATCTGTTGTTTTATTATTTAAAAATAATAGTTATCTGTTTCGAGCTAAACCATAAAGTAAGGGGAGGCATATCAAATATTCATTTCGTTCGCGAAGGCGGAGTCGAGATCACAATTTTTACAAACAGCGAGAAAATTAAATTTTATACTTTATTGCTGTTGTTTTAAAGTTGTTTTCTACAACATTTATTATCTACTTAGTTAGAATTTAAAATGTTTTCTGCTTTAAAGTTAACGCGGTGTTTGTGTTTAGGATGTTAACGTAACCTATTTTATGTTTGATCTTGTATTCTTTTCATTAGTTTATTTTCAAGTATTCTCATTAGCATGTATAATGATAGGCAGCAGTAACTGCTACACCTGCTGCAATATGTAATAGTAAGCAACGTATGCGTGGTATTTAGTAGTGCTTATTCATGACCATTCATTGCCCAAGAGAGGTTGGATGGTAAGAAGGAAATTCATGATTGAGTTGCCAAGCAAATAGCTTTATGCGGTAGCATGGAAAAAATATTACCTATAGTGTCAGAATTGTGCAAAGATAATATATGTTTGTAAATTATGCTCACGATATAGGATAAAGCTTAGTGTCGATCACGGTTTAAGCCAATTAGTCATTCAGCTTTCATAGAAACGTCGAATATTCGGTGGAAACAGTGATAGCAAGGGAAAACTCTTGAGCGTTGCAAGATCAAGTGGAAAGATGTCGATCGAAGACGGTTTTTAGTATTCTTATGATGTCACGTTAGAGATAAGATATCTCTTACTCCAACGCTTGACACGCAACGAGTGGTCGTAGGCACCCAAGATCGACGTGTCGCATGTTAGATATAATGGAAACGGCGGTCAGTCAAATAAAAAAGGATGAACAAATAAAGATTATATTTGTATAAACGCTATATCATTTTAGAAACCAATTCAATTGGATTTACTTAGTTATTTCAGCCGAAAAAGGTGCACTGCTGGACAGATACCTCTCCCAAAGATTCCCACAATGATCGGTATGGGTTTATGTGGTGTGGTTTTGCCATAATCGCCAGGCTTGGCAGACGGGTAGGCGATCGCAGTTGAGTTATTAATGTACTTGAAAGACGCTGCTGCCCATCCTCCAGCTAATCCCATATTGACTTTTACGACACCCACGGGATGAATTGGGTTGATGGTATTCTTAGCCGGCACCACACGGCATTTACATATACTTTCTGTATACTTCATAGGTCTTTTGCTTCACATAAGGATGAGCAATGCAATAATTTTGACTGAAATCAACGTGGATATAAAACGTAATACCTATTGTGTTTTGAAATAGACGTTCCCAAATATTTATGACTTTCAAAATTTACGTGCAACATAAATTTGTTGCAGCAAAATTTGCAATTCACTTAAGTGGACCACTAAGAGGTAGATATCTACACTGACCAGTTAAAGTTGAGTAATGTGGCTATTCTGGCCGGCCGGCCTCGATGGTCGACGTAGCCGGCTATTATTTTGACTTACAACTTATGGTGATGCAGCGTTTTAACCAGTGGCTTTGAGAAACGGTCATAATGGATTTATTGTTTTTGCCAAATTCGAGTACGAGGGAGAGTGTGTTTACATGAAATTTGGCTCCAAGTAGATATTTATGGATTATCTAGGATGGTTAAATTTATTAGTTTTCAGTTGTAATGATGCTTATAGCGTTTAAGTGGTAAGCGAGTAACTTTTATCTGACCTCCAAACCAATTACTGGCACTTGTGAAACGTCAGAATTTAAGTTGCACGGTTCGAATTAGTTGACCGTCTTCTCCAGAGAAAGATCGAATTTTCTCTTCTCCATAGGATTAACTAATTAGAACCTTGCAACTTAAATTATGACATTTCATAAGTGCCAGAAATTGGTTTATTTGAAATAAAAATATTTGACTTTGACTGTCTTTGACTTTGAGTTTGACTTCCGCAAAAGTAATTATTGCGGATATCGCTATCGTAGGTTAGATCATTCAACATATGTCATGCTTTCAGGCTTTTGATTTTCGCTCTCTCTAAATGTGCGACTCTAAAATGTGTTGAAGACAATCAATGACGTTGTGTAAAGGCAATCCCTACACTTAAGTCATGCCCACTTCAAGCTTAACTTTATAGATCAATAGATCTGTGTGTAACAATTTCGCCACTAGTACCTTTTTTTTTTATTGATGCCCAGTGGAAATTCTTCATGAACTTCCTTCACCCCGGGGAAGGGCGAAGGGGGGTATGCCGGACTCCTACCGGCTAAAACCACTGGAGTGGTCATCTTCGGCACCTAAGGGAGGCTCCAGGTCCTCGTATGATCACACTAGAGCCGCCCACTGGTGCCACGCCTATAGGCACATCCCGGAGAGGGTGGCTGTAAAGCGATCATCCCCCGGGGGGATTGTAAAGGATCCCCCAAAGCGTCCTACAGCAGCGCGTGACCACACGCGTGCTACCGTCTTCTCTTGGGTCACTCGGTGTGGGCACGCAGATTCCCCAATCTACGCACCCGTCGCCACTAGTACCTTGGCTAAAGCTGCTAAAATAAATAAAATATGAACAAGTATATTCAATAACTTTCCTCGAAGCACATTAGTTAACACATCGTCAATCTTTGTGTCGCTTTTAGAGCGTACGCGAAAACTTCGAAGAGTACAAGTGTCGCCAACTCTTGACAAGTTTCAAACAAAGTGAAATGTGGCAGGTGCTTTTTAGAACGAAATTCTCATATAAACATCTGCTGACATCGCGTAACTGTTTTTTTTTTTTTTTTTTAATCTTTTTTTTTTTTTTTAGGGGTTTTTATCCATTAAGGACATGTCAACCCCATCATACCTTTTTACATAATAATCCACAGCTTAAAAAATAAACATCTTAATTATAATTACTAACTTTAATTAAACGAATCACTGCTGAACGACTGTTACCAAACGACAAAGTTTTTTAGCTGCCTCCGATTTTGGCCTTGATAAAACACTTTGAATGAGTCCTACATCCAGCCTATTTAGCTTAAATTCGTCCAGCAGTGAGTCGCGTTCATCTTTATTTCGGACACATTCCATCAGCAAATGCTGTACATCTTCAATTTTATTGCAAATAACACAGTTTGGTGAATTTGTTTTTTTCATCAAGTATGCAAACTTTGCTGATGGATAGTGTCCTGACCTAAGTCTAAGGGCTAGTTTAACATAATTTCGACTTAAATTAGTGTCATCAAACCACGGTACACGAGAAAGCTCACCTTGTATGGTCTTATACCATATGCCTTTATCTATAGATTTACTTTCAAATTGCTTTTTCCAGTCGTCAAAACATACCGTTTTAAATCTATGTACTAATTCCCAATGATCCGGTAAGTAGTTAATTATTTTACCAGCTAACAGCTGTTAACATTATTTTTGTGTGTGGTAAATTTCCCTTTTGGCATATGCTGGCGATAAGTTTCGTACCATAGCGGTGTGGTGTGATTTCTGCAAGATAGATGAGTCAATTGGGAAGGTAGACTTGCAACCTGTCTCTGCATTTTTCCAGTACGATAGAAGAAAGTTTAATAGTATCAACATATGTTTTTAGTTTAATGCGGTTTTTATGTTAGGCAAGTACATCATCATTATCATCATCAGCAATTAGCCAAAGGACGTCCACTGCTGAACAAAGGCTTCCTCTCCCATAGATTTCCACAACGACCGGTTACATACGGTGTAGTTATTTTGTGGGGAATTTGCTACTCACTGCGCTTGGCGGTTGGGTTGGTGAGTGCAGAATGACCGCTGTTCCACAGAACGGATGCTATTGAGTCTTCTTCTAGTTTGGAGACCATTACTCGCCTTTAGCGGCGACATCCATGGGAGGAGATAGAGTGGTTCTTAATCTTAACACCACACCGAAAAGCAAGTATATTGTGCCCAGGAAATATATTATTTAAATATATTTCCTGGGCACAATAATAAAATAAAAGCTTAAACGTAAAATAATTTTAAAATAACTTTAATATCACTAACTACGGGATCAATTTCAAAATATTATTCACCATATAGAAGCCATATTGATACGGACACAGCGAACGACGGAGGGTCGCTAAAGATAAACCATAATTGAATACTACGGGATCCCATTTTGGAAAGTGTAAAGGGAAAAGTGAGTGACATACACATTATCATGAACGAGAATGTATTTGTCAGGCTAATATCAATTCTATTAAAGTTACCAAATAAAATAAAAGTTTCTTATGGGAATTACAAACTCCCAAGTTATTCTTAGAATCCATCTAACTAGGAGGAAGTTAGACTCCCCGAAAACCAATTCAAACAGAATAAAGATGACAAAAGTTAAAATCAGTAACTTTATTTTATTTTATTGATCTTGGTGTATTATTAAAAACAATATCTGTAAATGATGCAATGTGATATTTTGTTTTTTATACGACTTGATATTGGAGACATTCAAGTTATTCATCTGGTGGTATGCATCACGCTTGCCTATATCAATTTCAATGCTACCCTGGACTAGCACCTAGCACTACACTGCGTAAATCACCTCGAGATTTTAGTTATTCGGTCTATTTTGCCCATTAATTTCACTATACTTTCAGATCTGACCACGGTTGTCTCAAATTTAACACAACTGGTTGGCAGCAGAATAACTGACAATGTGGTGGTGCTTATCTAGCTGGACTCTTGCTATAAGATAGCGCCAGTAAATCCTAAATCGAATTCACATCTAGATTGGTACTGAATCTAGGACAAGTTAATCGTGATTTGATGTACCTTGAAACTGAATAGAGAGAATGAAGGAAAAGTTTGTCCCTCCATCGAATGTTCGATGGAGGCAACTTTGAATTACTTTTCCCTGGCTGAAAGACATATAATGAATCGAGTCCGTCCAAGATATTTGTTCCAAACTCTGTGAAGAAATTTTCTAGTGAAAAGTTGTCGAACAAAATGATTCCTTCTGATCTTTGGCAAACACTGCTTTACATTTTGGTTGCTATTGTTTTCGAGCATTTTCTCGAAATTAAAATGGTTTGCTGTTACTGTCGAAGCGAGAGTTTCACTGTATTTGATTCTGCTGTAGTTTGTTGTGATTTCAATTTGTATTTCGATGTTTTCGTACGTACGTGCATTATAATTGTATAGGTTTGAGAGAAATCTGTTTGCAGGAGTTTCTTTTGCAACCGCCTTACTATGTTTGAAGCAATTAGGATTTTAGAATGTTCAAATGTTATATAATAAGAGACCCAAATATTCGAAACAACTTTCAAAGACATGGTGTCTTTGAAAGTTGTTTTGAATATTTCTGAGGCTTCATATTAATTGGTGGATGTGCAGAATCGTCAAATTTTGCTAGTAAAAAAATAATGACCAATTAATTAATTAATATACTAGTATGTATGTAGTTGCCTAAATAAGGTGGTATCATTAACTCTTTTGCCGATGGTGACTTCCTGGTTACGTAACAATGCGACTTCACAATAAGGTCCACCCGTAAACGTCCACTTCTAAATATAGTGTCCGTATAATCAGTAGAATGATGGGTTATGTCTGTATGGCAGATTTGTGTTCGCAGTCTGATGTTTGTAGTACATAAAAGTACGCTGCTGCCCTCTTCTGGATGGACACAACGATGAAATGATGAATAATCATTTTAAAAGCGGAACTGTACTCCATGTATCACTCAAAACTGCAGCTAAAAATGAAAATGAAAATATACATATATATATATATATATATATATATATATATATATATATAATTCGATGCGAGACACACCAAGATATATTCAAACTAAACTTAATTAAATTATATGATTGGCACATTTTACTTACAACTGTTTTAATATTGTTTGACGGTACGGTTGGTTCAGTGGCTAATACAGTTCGATTCCCGCGCGGAACAAATATTTGTATGATCTGCATTGCAATTGCTTTGGAATTCATGTCTGTAAATGCACCCACGACACAGGAGAAACCTAGTGTGGGGAAAAGTTTAACAAAAACAAAAAAACAGACATTAAATATATCGAGTAAGATGGCTTAAAGTTTCTAATTGTGTCTCATGTATCTGTAGTAAAATAAATTTCAGGCGCTTATAGCCAGTTGCACTCACTGCTCGGTAAACGATTGGCGAAGTTAAGCAGCGCTAAGTGACCGCATCACCATACAACTGTATTTGAACTTGAGCGTCTCCGTGCCTCGGAGGGCACGTCACGAGACTGCAGTCGTTTAGCGAAGTCGGAAGACTGGGTGGCTTGAACAACTCTGATACAAAGTTTGTCCACTAACTACACGTAGAACTAGTCAAATAAATGTATTTTCTTTCTTTTGTTATTAAAGCTAATTTCAGTCTCTGAACTTTAGGTGATCTTGGCAGTGTTGATAATTTTTCACGTCAATGTGGGTTTACCAACATAGGTATATTAAAATGCGTTAACTTCTAACGACCCAAACCTAATTGCATAGGTCATCGCAGGGTTAGAGGCTATTATAATAATTGGAGCTGAAGGGTTGACATGCTGTCACAGCTAATGCAACATTTCGGTGTTTAGTGCTTACTCTGATAAAAAAGGTAAAAGATTTTAATAATGAGTAAGTACATTAATAATACTTTTATTTCAAATTCGGAATTCAAACTTAAAATATCAGATCTGGGACATGTGCATATTCTGATAAAAAAGGCAAAAGATTTTAATAATGAGTAAGTACATTAATAATACTCTTATTTCATATTCAGAACCCAAACTTAAAATATCAGATCTGGGACATGGACATTTAGACTGAGAACTGATAAAAAAGATTTTTAATAGGTTTTTGAAAGGCCGCTATCTTCTCGATCTGGATTTTAAACGATGACACTTGAAAACTTTCAAATGACATTACTTTGGAACTTCACCAATAAATGTCTAAGCAAAGTGAGATTTTTCTATTGATGCTTTTATTTTTAGGTTAAGCTTGTAACGATTAAATTAAGCGACATCTATGTAGAATGTATCTAAAGAAGTATTTAATTAGTATTTTGAATAAATAGATGGTGTTATAAAAATAGAACATTTTAAAACATCTTTAAGTAGCTAAATTTATATAAATAAGTATAATACTAGTTATATAGTTCCTAAAGCATAACTAAGTAAAAGAAAAGGATATGGTTCTGCTGCATTGGCAAGAACGTCCACTTTGAGGAGATTTCGGGAGACCACACCGGATATCAATTAATAATGTAACAGAACTGTTTCTTTCAGTCCATCAAGCAATTTCACAATGGTTAACCATTCTCATGTGAACTATCACTGGGACAGTTGGAGAGTAGCTTACCCACTACAAACTGAGTTTGAAATAACTCGACATAATTTATTTTTGTCAAACATATGTTATACCCATTAATATTTTGCTTGGTCTACTCTTAAGTACAGGTTGTATAGAGAATATCAGTCACAATGTACCATGAAGAAGTTATATAATATCTATAGGAAAGCCATTTATCTCGGAAATATAAGGTCATAGGGTTTGGCATTTTTGAGCACGCAATGTATCGTATACAACGCGATCAAAACGCTACGCGATTATTGTGCTACTATATGATATTATTATACTACTGCGAGCCATGACCTCATTCCGTGAACTGTAGCGAAGCAACAGCCGTTCAGTTTTTATTTACATTGCAGTTTTATGTGAAAATAAATAGTTCATTGTGTTTATATTCACAATGGCATTAGAATAGGTGAAATCAATAATTACTATATTTATGCTAAATTTCTTATAAATTAATTTATATACTGAAATCAGTTAAATAAACTGGGAAAAAATCTGAAAATTCATGAAAAGACTGACGTAAAATTCCAACGCTGAGAGCTCCAGAACCATACACTGAATCCATGGTATTAGTGTTTGTTACGATATTACTTACACCTGTTATATCTAATGCTTATGATATAGTAAAGAAATAATATTAAAGTATTAGTAAACATACACAAAAAAAACATTGTGTCATATTTGATCGTAAACTTAATTATTTATAATAACAGCAAACAGTTACATTATAAGAACTTACAACTAGTTAAACAAAATTGATACATATAACATTTAAAATAGAAGGTAAAATGAGTAAAATGAGTCGCTAGGAGGCTTCTGTGGCATTACTTATATAGGTACGAGAGAAGTAAAAATGTAAAAAAAACAAACAGCTAGCCGTGATGTGATAGCAGGAAAAAAAACGTACTTTACAACCTTAAAAAGAAAATTGTAAATTTAAAGGAAGTTATAACCACAAAAAACACACGGCCACAATTAATGTAACAAAGAGCCGTGAATAAGGCTTTTGAATGTGCTTGTACTTACATGTCAATATTTTCAAAAGTTATATGAGTCAACCATATGAATTAAATTCGATAACAACAAGCAATAGTAATACTCCTTTTTTTTATTGATGTCCAGCGGAAATTCTACATGGAACTTCCTTTCTTTCCTTTGGAAGGGCGAAGGGGTATGCCAGACTTCTACCGACTAAAACCACTGGAGCGGTCAGGTCCAGGTCCTCGTAAGATCACACCAGAACCGCCCATTGGTGCCACGCCATTAGGCACAACTCGGAAGGGATGACTGTAAAGCGGTAAGCCCCTCTAGCGGAGGGAAGGCAACTGTAAATAGGTCGTCCCCCCAGGCACTTCTCGGGGAGGATTGTAAAGGACCCCCCCAAGCCTCGCTTTGCGCTGTGCTGCGCACACGGCGGAACGTGACCACGTGCGCGCCACCGTCTTTCCGGGGGTCGCTCGGTGTGAGCACGCAGACTCCCCAATCTGCGCACCAGTGACCCCCGAGGCCCCCCACCATGAAGTGACGGCAGGGGGCAATGGTAATACTCCTAGGACAGCCACGTTCTTAATCTTAGTACCCGTGTGTTGTGGGTACCTGCGTTCTAAATCCGGATTTAGGTTCAAAATAAACTAGCGCACCACAGTCTAAGAAAGAGCAGTGGGTCTAGGATTTGGGAAGTTGTTTGTTTTTCTACTATGATAGGTCCCTTCATAGCTGAAACTTCACACTTTGCTGAAACAGCAGCAAAATATTTGTTATTCAATAAATCCTTCACGTCGCCATTGGACAAGGAAATATTATTGTAGTTCGGTATTGGGATGCAATTAATATATATATATTTTTTTTTTTTTTTTAACGTTGCCCCGCACTAGGATTGCTCCTGTGTCGTGGGTGCGTTTACAGACATGAATTCCACATACAATACACCCAGACCCGGAACAACTATCTGCAGATCATACAAATATTTGTTCCGTGTGGGAATCGAACCCACGACCCGGAGCGCAGCAGTCGACTGTATCAGCCACTGCACCAACCGTGCCGTCTATAGTTGATTTGTGGAATTCGTCAGTCGTGTTTCTTAATTATTTTCTCAATATTTTTCATAAAAGTTACACTTGGCATACTTACAATCGTCATCATCATCATCGTATCAGCTGAAGGATTACAGAATAAAAGCCTACCCCCATATATATTTCTACAACGACCAGTTATTGCAGCACGCATCCAATGACTCTCAGTGACCTTCACCAGGTCGTCTGTCCATTCCATTCCATTCCATCGTTCCATGTCCATCATTAGAGGCCAAACCCAAGCTGTGTTTACCAGTATCACTTACCCACTTAACCTTTCTGCCCTAACGGCTATAAGTTCCACGAGTTATGTGCCCCGCCCGTTGCTACTTCAGCTCACTAATCTTTTGAGCTATGATAGCAAGTTATTGACGAGTATGTCTGGGAGAAATCGTTCAATACAATTCGTACAATTTTTAGAAAGGGGTCAATCGATGAATCCGCCTTGGCAGGGCATTGTTCGAGAAACTTCACAACGTTTTTTGTCAACATTATCGCAGTGCCTCAAGAAGAAGATTATTAACCAGTGTGTGTTACCAGTGATGATATATGACAAAGAAACGTGGTCAATTACCGTAGGCCTCATAATTTCTTATCACACCTATGGTCTAGGCATTTGGCAGACATACCGAAAAATATTTATTCACGTGAATCGTGTATTTAATGAAAAAAGCAATATAAAATTGGTAAAACTGACGGTTTCTGACACACAATAGATGCCAGCGTCATGTAACCGGTCGTTGTGGAAATCTATGGGGGAGGCCTCTCTCTGCTCAGTAGTGGACGGTCTTCGGCTGATAAATTATATTTTCTAGAATCCGTAAATAATGTAGATTCATTTCATAGAAATACGCCTTTACGACCCATTTTTGCCAGTAGTTGGCGTACTGCTGATTCAGCTACACTGTGCCCTGATAGGGTTTAGCGACTGTTAACCGCTAATCCGTGAAACCTCGACAGTTTAGATTAAACTTAGTTCAAACTTGACGAAGATTACCTTTGGAGCCAAGTTCTTGTCCCGCAGCGCCTCTTAGGAATTCTGTAATTATTGTTTATTAACTTTAAATGAAATGGTCGTGTACCGGACTATGAGTTAGAGTATTAGTGGCAGGGATTCAGTAGAGAGAAACATGGGAAGTGTGGACATGGGCCATTTCGTATACCAACGAATGAGGAACGAGAATGAAGCGAACTTGTTCATACCTATATATTACAATGCTACACGGTACGAGAAACGTTCATCATATCAGCCATTTATACGTCCACTGCTGAACATCGGCCTCCCTCATAGACCTCCACAACTGTGTCGTCATTCTGGGGGGCATTTGCCAATACTCATCACGCTTGGCAGGCGGGTTGGTGAGCGCATTATGGTTACTGTTCCACAGGAGGGATGCTGCTGCCCATCCCTCTGGTCAAGAGTCCCTGAGTCGATTTTTACGACATCCACGGGAGGAAATGGAGTGGTGCTATATTCTTAATCTAGACACTACACGGATATACGATCGTAAACACATTTCACTAATTATTTGTTACCAAAAACTCAACAAAACCAATTAAATATCCACCGTAACTAGAGTCATTGCGACAAAGAACTTGTTGATTTTTTAAAATTAAATAATATTAATTACTTAATATTATGAATATAAAATATTAATGAGTAATAATTTAATGTCTTTGTAGTTATCTTTCAAACTCACTTCTTGCTACAATGAAATTTGGACACAATAAAAGGTCCACACAAAAAACTTGTAGGCTCATAATATAGTACTTTTTATACTGAAAAAAGCATCTAGAATCAAGAACCATTCACACAGAAATATTTTATTACATACAATAGAATATTCAACAATAGCTTCAAGAATAGGTCTCAGTAAACATCTTTATTATAGGCAATATCGTCTAACAAAGGCTTGAAACCTGAGAGACTCCAGCAATCAGATTAACAGGACAAACGTAACTTTAGTAGGTATTTTAATTGAATTTTTGTGTTTCGTGTTAAAGGAATTTCTGTATGTCTTTCTCTTGTTTTTTAAATACCCAAACAATTCCTCTTCTGAACGGGGGCCAATGAGATAACTGGGCCACGAATATCAACGGTGACACATGATATTGCCTTAAACATCAAGGAAACGTTTTCGTGAATATCGTTTATTTTATTTTATTGGTAATTTCATCATTTCGGCCGAATGAAGTCCACTGCTGGACACAGGCCTCCCCCAAAGATCACCACAACCACCGATATGGATGTGTTGTGGGCCCATTGGGGGGTTTTGCCATAATCGCCACGCTTGGCGGGTTGGCGATCGCAGTTGAGTTGTTAATGTACTCGAAGGACGCTGCTGCCCATCCTCCGGCTAATCCCTTAGTCGACTTTTACGACACCCATGGGAGGAGATGGGGTGGTGGCATTCTGGGCTGGCACCACACGGTATAATACACATTTTATTGGTAACAATCGTATATTTCTTCTTCCATGTGGTATCCAGATTAATGTTAGCATCACTCCACCCCATGTGATGGTTGTCGTAAAAGGCGACTATGGGATTAACCGGAGGATGGGCAGTAGCGTCCTTCGAGTGTATTAACAACTCAACTGCGATCGCCAACCCGCCTGCCAAGCGTGACGATTATGGCAAAACCTACCAATGCGCACACACTGCTCATTGTGGCGATCTTTGGGGGAGGCGTGTGTCCAGCAGTGGACTTTATTCGGCTGAAACGATGACGATGGCTAGTATTTCTCTCCTTCCGTACGGTATGCGGAATAAGAATATAGCACTACTCTATATCCTCCCGTAGATACAAAAGCCGACTAAAAGACTCTTAACCAAAGCGCGAGGCGTGGTAGGTATTGGCAAATTCCCCCCAAAATTATGACAAAATTGTGTTCATCCATGGGGGAGGATTTTGTTCCTTTGGATTGACATCCTTTGGCTGAAATGATGATGATGATGATAATGACTGGCAATGCAGTTCTTGTAGTTTACTTTTGAGCGTGGACAATCAAAATTGCCATCAACTTGCTAAGAAGAAGTAACTTTGCTCTAAACAAAATGGACAACAGACAACCAGAAATGGTCGATTGAACAAACTTTTATACAGGTATGTTGTGTATTGTCTAACCTACACTTGGTATGTTTCTTTTAAACAAAGTCCTGCAACACTTTTCGTATAGGTAGTGGATGCAAACGCAAGAACGGAATAGTATCTTAGGAATAAAACTAATATTTACTACGTACGAGTATCAAATCTGTTACCAGCGCAGAAAACCAATCGCTTAGGCATTGGGCTAATAAGATCATTAAGCTCACCAGACTGCCAAAGATTTTTGTGGCGATCTTTGGGATGCAATGAATGTCTTGCTAGCTGAAATGATGACGAGGAACCACCTTTTTTCATGGGGTTATCCGCATGGATAACCCCTGCCCTGAGAAAGGCAAAGGGTATGCTGGACCCTTAACAGCTAAAACCACCATGGTGTTCCTTCTACCTATCTTGTGACGGGGATATGGGAGTCACTCTAGCATTCTCTGTACATATGGCAGATCTTGGCCTGTTACTCATTTTTGCAGACTCGACTCCCCTGTGAGACATGGCTGCAATCTGAACTCCGCAATTCATTTCCATAGGGAAACTGACAAGTTGGCTCTAGTGTGATCATACGAGGACCTGGAGCCTCCTTTAGGTGCCGAAGATGCCCGCTGCAGTGGTTTTAGCCGGTAGGAGTCCGGCATACCCCTTCACCCTTCCCCGGGGCGAAGAAAGTTCAAAGAATTTCCACTGAGCGCCAATAAAAAACAAGGGAAACTGACATCATGTACATAGTTATACAAAGTCAGACCGCTTCTCAGCCTGCTGTCTGCCTGTAACAACTTACTGTCATAGGTTTTTATATGGAAAACGAAACCAACTTAATGTAATCTCCAAGTAACAGATAGGTCTCGATGCGTTAATAATTGACGGCATTCCCGTAGTAAGCGCTGCATCTTTCAGATCGATCTACGCCGTAGTAATTTTGCTACGAGTCATACGAAACATAACCTGTTCGTGTTGATAATATAGAGGACATGATACGCCAGTGACGTCCTCAATGAATGCAAGGTAAACAATACCTTCCGCCTGCTATTGTTTTCTCAGTGTGTAGGGGGTTGTACCCTCCGGCGGTAGCAAAGGATCGGTAGGAACGTTTGTGTTGATCCTTGATGAGATACGCACACGTTAAGGAGCAAATTTATTTTCTGTTCTATATTTACCCCGTAAACAATTTACGTATCTTGATTAGTAACAATGTAAGAGTCTTTGTTATTGCGTATTCGTACTTTGTTTCTCTGTTACAATTTTATCTGTATAAAAATACCGTATTTATTATGAAAAAAGAAGACTAAACTATGTTTCGACTTGATTTAAATTTATACCGTACATTTGCAATCCGAATAACATACTGCTACGCTGCGTCCCCCACTAGAGGGGCTGACCACTTAACAATCATCCCCTCAGAGATGTGCTTAAAGGTGTGGCATCAATGGGTATCAGTAGTGTGATCCTACGAGGACTTGGATCCCCCCTTCGGTTCCGCAGATGAACAATCCAGTGGTTTTAGCCCGTAGGAGTCAGCATGCCCCTTTCCTTTCCCCAGGGTGGAGAAAATTCAAAGAATTTCCACTGGGGACCAATAAAAAAGGGCTGCGTTAAGTTACGAATAAGCTAAAACCTTTTTCTATGTTATAAGTCTTTCGCTTGCCATGGAGTTTTCTTTTTAAGATAACCCCTGAATAACTAAGTTAGTCATATCAGAATTGAAAAGACCTAAAGAAGAAGTAAAGCGGCTGAAATTTCTGAAATTTGCCACTACGAGCTATCTAGCTCATGGTACTCGTAGCAGTTGGGACAGAAATATTCTCTAGTGGAGTCCACGTATCGGAAAACGCAGAATGGGATGACCTCCAACACCGAGATGGACAGACGAACTGATAAATGAAGTTGAAAGAGCCGCTGGAGGCGGGTGTTGTTTAACCGTCGTCCAGAAATCTATAAGGAACTCCTTTATTCAGCAGTAAACGTCCTTCAGGTCTCTTGCGTAAGCCTATTAAAATACCGAGTTCCTCCCTGTAGAGGATTATAACGTGTGAAGAGCGACAAATTCTATAAAGGCTTGACCCTTTGGTAATACTACAGTGGAAGTGCCACCAAAAGCCTTTTCCACTAAGTTTTACATTGTGAACATTCAGACAGAGCACTAGCGGCTTTATAGAATTGAAAGCGGAGCCGTGTACGTTCGTATTCAACATAATATCTCAAAGATGCTTCTCGCATGCGTTTTTATTATTTAAAATAATGTTAGTATAGACAACGTGTCGAGAAAAAGTTTATTTGGGTTCTGGATCGATGGTATGGTACACCCCCAATAGCCTTGAAAAAGTGTTCAATGTACAAAAATAGTCTCCTCAGATTTTGGATCATAGTGTCATCATCGTCATACCAGCCACTACTTAGCAAAGGTCTCACCATAGATTTCCAAAATTGTCGCGTCATTTTGGGGGAAATTTGCCAGTAGTGAGTTGCGCGCTTGGCAGGTGGGCTAGTTAGCGCAGAGTGGCTGTTGTTCCACAAAAAGGACGTTGCTGCCGAGCAAACAACCCCCCCCCCCCCATGACGACACACGGCATGTTACTGTTTGTTGTGGAAACCAGTGTTTTTTCATTATCATATGTACTTTCTTAGTTAATCTTAGACTAATTTGGTTTAATAGTGAAGAAAAACATTATGAGGAAATGTGGATGTGTGATGATCTGAAATACCCTACATGCAGTACGCAAGCATGATGATCAACGCTCGTTCCTTATTTGTATGAAAAGAGGCTATGGCCCTCCAGTGAGTCAGTTCATCATCGTCATCATCATCATCATTTCCGCCGAAATACGTTCACTGCTGGACAGAAGCCTCCCACAAAAATGCCACAACGATCGGTATGGGTTTGTGTTGTGTACGCATTGGGGGTTTTGCCATAATCGTCACTCTTGGCAGACGGGTTGGCGATCGTAGTTGTGTCATAAATGTACTCGAAGGATGCTGCTGCCCATCCTCCAGCTAATCCCATAGTCGCCTTTTAAGACGGGGTGGTGGTATTCTTAGCCGGCACTATACGGCACGATGAGACTGTTACAGATTGATCATTATTAGGTATAACATCTACTTCCAGAAAAAACGCCATAATTTCACACAGTTTTTTCTCAAACACCAATTTAAAGTACATAAAAACACTGTAAAATTTTGCCGAGATAACGAGACAGAGTATTGTGTAAAACGTCTCCGGTGGGCCGTTTGTCTTGCCCAAGCACACCAGCTGGTAACAACACGCGAAGGCGCGATTAAACAGACGATGTTTTTAAAATCTCAGACAATACTGTAGAATTTAAAGAGATTATTTTATGGAGAAATTTCGTGTTGGAGATGTGATTTGAAATATCAGAACAGATTTTATAACGAAATGTTAAACGATATTTCATGATAGCACGAAAGTTTACGGATTCGTTTCTTTAGCACAAGTTTGTGGGTTCAAATCCTGGAATTGGCCATAGTGGTATTTAATGTTATATGTACTTTCCTAATTCATGCAAGTGATCAATGACATTAAAGGTGAATGAAACATTATGAGAAACCCTGAATCTATAAGGTTCTAAAAAAAGCCAACACTTAGTGAGCAAGTACGGCGATCTTCTTCTTTGTATAAAAAGAGAAGCCCTATAGTGGGGTAGTTACAGGGAATGTATTGTATCCTGTAATGAGAAATAATACGTTCACCATCCTGCATGGCAACTTTTAGGTTTTTTTTTTTTTTTTTTTTTTTTTTGTTGGGCTTCTCGCATACATTTCTGGGAAATGTGGTTGCTTAACCGGTCATTTGCTGGCGAAGCCAAAAGAGGCCTCCAGCCAGGCTTAAATTAAATATTAAAAACTAAGCAACTTTCGCTAAGGGCGCCCCCTGCGGGACACGGACCTCGGCTTAGGGCGTTGCTGGGGATATCAAGCTATTGTTTTGGGGACAGCTGGATCGGTATTATTTAAATTGTATTAGGGGACATTTAAAGCTACAGGCTCGGCACGGGCCGGCGCGAGCAAGAGACGGGAGGGAGAAGTGCTAACTTGAACGGGAAGGTGACGCGGTGATAGGCCTCCGCGACGTCGGTGAGGCGGGCATCCTCGGCGGCGAGGGCGGTACAACGGTCGGGTGTTTAGTGAACGAGACAACGCGAGTCTCTTCATGTGATCTAACGTGATTTCATCATCTGGATCGACCAGAACGTGCCTCGGGCGGCGTACTCTACTGATACGGGAGGGTTCGTAGTCGGCGGCTGATACCACAAGGGGATTTGGGTGGGACAGGGCAGAATCGAGATAGCGTTTAGACGCTTGTTTCATAAATTGCCTGATGGTCGGCAAGTTAAGGTCGAAATGGAGTTGGTCGTTTCGCATGTACAGAGGCGCTCCGGTGGCCTTGCGCATGAACCGGGTTTGGAGGGTTTCGAATCTACGGAGTGGGTATGATTCGGCGTGTGCGAACACTGGGCTGGCATAGGTCATGATGGGTCGAATGCATGTGGTGTAAATTCTCACCTTATTTCTAAGGGATAATTTACTACGAGCGTTCAGAATATAGTGAAGGCGACCAAGCACAAAGGCAGCGCGGGCACGCACCATCTTTGTGTGGGGAATGAAGGTCAGTTTTTTGTCTAGGGTGACTCCAAGATACTTGGCGTGCGGTTCCCAAGGAACCGATTGGCCCAGCATCGAGATCTCCCTGAAGCGTGGGTGGTCGTCGCCTAATTTGCAAAATAGGACGGCTTTACTTTTGATAGGGTTAACTTCGATCCGCCATTTCCTAAACCATTTCCCGTAGGCGTTGGCTGTGGCTTGGAGGATCTTAGTTATATTATCGGGACTGCGACCAGAGTAGAAAATAGCCGTGTCATCGGCGAAGAGTGCTAATTGGGTCGTATTAGCAGGTCTTTTGGGGAGGTCACTGGTGTACAGTGTGAACAATAGTGGGGCTAGCACGGATCCTTGTGGGACTCCGGCTCTAATGGGGTGAGGGGAAGAGAGAGCGCCCGTGATTCGATATCGGAAACTGCGATTTGACAAGAAGTCTCGTATGATGAGAACGAGACGGTCAGGCACTCCGAGTTGATACAACTTATATAATAAGCCATTGTGCCAGACTTTGTCAAATGCTTTCGCAACATCGAAAAAGAGGACTCCCGTCATCATGCCGCGTGAGAATCCGAACGTGATGTGTTCAACTAGTCGGTGGACTTGTTGTACACACGAGTGTTTGGTTCTAAAACCAAACTGTTCGTCGGGAATGAGTTTCTTGGAATCGGCAAAATCCTTTAATCGGGAATAGATAATCCGCTCATAAATCTTCGCAAGAGAATTGAGAAGGCTTATGGGGCGATAGCTGGAAGGCTCGCACTTGGGCTTACCGGGTTTGGGAATACCGATAACGGTGGCCTGTTTCCACGTATGCGGAAAGAGGTTATTGTTTAATGCCGCATTGAAGATGACGGTCATTAAGGCGATAAGACGTTCGGGGAAGAGTTTAATCACCTTGTTGGTGATACCGTCAGAGCCGGGGGCTTTGCGAGGGTGAATCTTTTTCACGAGATTTCTGACCTCGTCTGCCGTGACCGGAGGGAAACTTTTAGGATTATGACAAATACATTCTTAAAGCAACACGGTAATCAGCCGCTAGTCCTCTAAGACATTTGCCCAATTTGAGCGTTTATTGAGAGACTTATATTATTCACAGATAGCAAGAGATAAATATGTAGGTAACTGATGACATCTCCATTTCGACAGGAGAAGCTTGCGTGCTGAGTAGCCAAGTATTTTTTATCTGCGTCTAAAAAGTTACATGCATGTACGTACATACACAAACAAAATATCTCTGCCAGTTGCCTGCATATTCCATTACTATTCAGCCGTGTGTACTTACTTTGTTATGGTTGTTTGTTATTAGATATGATCGTCTCACTGCAAAGGCCTTTTTTTTTTATTGATGTCCAGTGGAAATTCTACATGGAACTTCCTTCACCCCGGGTAAGGGTGAAGGGGTATGCCGGACTCCTACCGGCTAAAACCACTGGAGCGGTCATCTTCGGCACGGAAGGCGGGCTCCAGGTCCTCGTAAGATCACACTAGAGCCGCCCATTGGTGCCACGCCTTTAGGCACATCTTGGAAGTGATGACTGTAAAGCGGTCACTCCCTCTAGCAGAGGTAAGGCGACTGTAAAAAGGTCGCCCCCCCAGGCACTTCTCGAGGAGGATTGTAAAGGATCCCCCCAAGCCTCGCTTTGCGCTGTGCTGCGCACACGGCGGCACGTGACCACGTGCGCGCCACCGTCTTCCCGGGGGGACTGCAAAGGCCTAGGCCAGGCTCTCCACTTCTTTCAGTTCTTTTTGTTTAAACAGGGCTTAGTTTAACAAATTGTGGGCTTGCTGTGACATCGTCGAACGTTGTGTGGGCTCCACTCTGTGGTGAGTTTTGATCAAGTCTTGTTCGAATTGCGACAAATGCGATCTGCCTAGTTCCGTTTTAAGCTTGCGGCTTTTTGAGCAGCATCTTCGTTCTGAGTTTAGGAGCATAGTACACTATTCTAGTCTTATAACTGGACTCCATAGCTCGAAGGCAAACCCCGAGTGCAGACTTCTGATATTTGTCAAAGACCAAGTTTGATCATCTCCACCTCTAGTGTACTTACTTGTGTGTAATAATTACATATTTAATGAACTTTTAAAAAACAGTACCTACGTCAAAGTGTTTTAACACAAAAGCTCTATAAGTACAGCGCACAAAGGCGCAAAATACTGAAGCAAAAAATCTGGAATACTATTTTTAAAGCACGTTCTCCAGTGCCGGGACTAAGCTTTCTATTTTTCCCTTGTATTTTTACAGTTCAACCATTTCTTTTTTTATTACCTGTAGAACTGCAGACAACGTTAGCCTTTTAGTCTTACAAAGAGGATCTGTGTTTCTACTGTTAATGCAGAATTCTAATTTGTTTAAGCTATGTAGGTAATTGCATTTAGGATCGAGATTTGTTTTTAATTCTGATGGGATGGATTGCGATAAGTAATTACTTGTTAGGTTTATTCGTACTTTATAAAGTAATACGAGGAAACAGTTAGATTCTTAGATGCCTATGACGTGTGCTAGCTTCTTCATTACAAGAGGCCGGCTTGGATCATCACCACAGTGCCAGATATTCGCCGCGAAGCAACAGTGTTTAAACTTTAGACATTACTGTGCTCCAGTTAGAAGGGCACTGTAGCTAGTGAAATAACTGGGCATGTGAGACTAAATAACATATGTCTCGAGGTGAGGAGCGCAGCGTGGTGTTACGCAGGTCTAGTACTGGGTAGCATTACAATTGTTATGGGGAGGCATGACGACGAATAAATTGCGCGTATCTATTTAAAAAGTGATTCTCTAGTGGTGAAGGAGTGCTCTTACTTAGCACTGTCATTATGAGAACATCTCTTGCTTCTTTTTGTATTTATATACTAGCTGGGACCCGCGGTTTCACCCACGTTTGATCTAAAAGAAATTTAGAGTACTTCGACACAGACACTTACATAGAATATATATGTTGGATTTCAAGGGTTTTATTTATTTGCGCGGAACCCTAATTATTTAAAAAATAAAAGGAGCTTAAGTTATTCCTTATAACATCAGCTATCTGCCAGTGAAAATCGGTCCAGCCGTTTCGGAGATTACCCGGAACAAACAGACAGACAGACAAAAAATTAAAATATCTTCTTTTTATTGTATGTACCGTATATACTTTCATATGCATTTAGTAAAAATCTGTTATGTTGACATTACAAACAGACACTTCAATTTTATTTATTTGTATGGATATATTTATTAAAGTAATTTATATATTTACTATTTGCATGAAGGTTTATATATCGTTGTACATTATATGTGTATGTTTATTGTGTTAGTTTTATTTTACTCATGTTTACTTTTAATTGTACCGTGAGCTACCCCTTCAAATTATATACCATTCCAGTCCATCCAACGGTAGTCCGGAAGAGTTGCCGAATTGCTATACGACTATCAAATGTACCTTTTCTTCCATATGGTAAAAAAAATGTTTAACTTTTGTTTTATTACGGTGTGCAATAAAGAGGATTTATTATTATTATTCAGCACTTTATTGTAAAGTTCTTAGCTTGAGTTACAACTCACATAAACTAAACAATAATAAAGGAGGAAGAAAATCCAATTAATCCTTTCGGGTTAGGAAGTTACTGCTAGAACAAAATTAGTTTAGAGACCCGGGCTTAAAAAAATAACATAGGTAGTTTAGATTCGGTTGGCATAACGTATTTGAAAATTAATATTATTAATGGTCCGTGTGGTGTCTGGATTAAGAATATAGCACCACTTCATCTCCTCCCGTAGATGTCGTAAAAGGCGACTAAGGGAATCTTAACCAGAGGAATGGGCGGCAGCGTCCTTCGAGTAAATTAACAACTCAACTGCGATCGCCAACCCGTCTGCCAAGCGTGGCGATTATGGCAAGACCCCCAATGAGCACACAACACACCGATATCGATTGATGTGGTGATCTTTCGGGGAGGCCTGTGTCCAGCAGTGGACTTAATTCGGTCGAAATGATGATGAGAACTATTTGATAAACTAAAATGACATCACCATCATCATATCAGCCAAAGGATAGATTCCACAATGAGTGGTTACACTGGGGCCCAGTGTTTTGATTGCATCATCATTGGAAGGGAATTTGCCAGTACTCACCACGCTTGGCAGGCGGGTTGGTGAGCGCAGTATGGCTACGGTCTACAGAAGGGACGCTGCTGCTCTTCTCTCTGGCTTATAGTCCCTTAGTTGCTTTGACGACATCCCCAGAGGAAATGGAGTAGTGCCATATTCTTAATCCGGGCGAAAATGACTTACTTTTAATTTTAAACATAACGCACCATAGTGTGCTTCGCGATAGTACTTTTATTTCTCAATAAGAAATATTTGTATTACTTAAAACTGCACAGGCCAGTTACAAGAAATTAAAAATAAATAAATTCTTCAAGAACCAAAAATACATAGTTATTATTTCCCTTGCAACTATCATGCAGTACTCATGCTTGAATGTTGACAAGAGAATAATTTATATTATGCATTCCAAATTTGATTAATTAAGTAATGTAATTTGTTTATGTGGATGACCAATACAAATGGTCCGAACATGATGAGCGCATAAGGCCTTGGCTAGGCCGTATGCGCTATATTTATAGAGCCATTACACCAGTACTACGAGTACTTCAGTCCCAAATTCCGTACAAGTAAGGTTGAAAATATCACTCTTGCTTACAAACCATGCCTATAGAATTTCAAAAAGATAGTAAGGAACATGACAGTTCGTGTTTAATATTAAATATACGCAGGTCACAGCGCTGTTTCTGATACGTCGTAAAAATTCACGTTACGTCGGTCATTCGGTTTTACGGTGCGTGTGAGGCCGGGTTCAGATGGGAAGCGGTTGGCTACTGTCGGCGTGTTGCTTTGAATTATAGGGTCACTTTTTTAGTATTGTCTGGTACGTGCGTTTGGAAAGGGTTTGGAGCGTTTTATTATTTAGGAGTCTAGTCTTCTTCACTGTAGTATTTATTTATATGTAAGTCAAAGTGGCTCTCGATCCCCAGACCTTAAGCTAAATATATACCGTTAGATAAAACTACTACAGATACAAACTAAACTAAATTTAGGAATTCTCTTTTGGTTTGGCTTCACTGTAGCGGTGGAATATGATCCCCGCCAGCTAAATATTGGGTTGAAGATGATGGAATTATGTATTACGGGAATATGAAGAGTAGGTAGAACTTGTTTGAAGTGTAAATTTAAGGGCTTTGCTTAGAAATGATGGTAAAAATAATGGTCTTGATTCACCTGCATGCATTCCCTTTATTATTGCAGTTTAAAGATTCGATTTTCTGTCTGACTTCCAATCCTAGATTTTTAGTTTAATAGAAATGAAAATTGCTCTTCGTCAATTGACAAATCCATTGATTCTTTTTTGATCCACTGCTGGACACAAGCCTTCCCCAAATATCTCCACAACGAGCTGTCTGGGCGTGTCACCCGGCCTAGGATTGGTCCCCTTTTTAAGTGGACGGTGAATAGTCTTCTAACACATCTCTCACAGCGTAATAATTATGGCAAATCGCCTCAATGAGCACAAACACCCAGACAGCTCATTGTGGCGATTTGCATTTGGGGGAGGCCTGTGTCCAGTAGTAGACTTTATTCGGTCGAAATGATGATGAAAAATTATAACATCTCATTGAAATCTCAGTTTCAATGAGGTTTTCGAGGTTTCTGTTTGCACTAAATTTCTCAGTGTGATTCGCCCGTTTCCATAAAGACCCATTAAAAGATTTCGTATGTTCTATGTATTAAGCCAGGTAGACGGAAGCCGCAGACTCTAGTGTGCTCTTACGAGGAACTGAAGGCGCTGCCGAAGATGATCGCTCCAGTGGTTTCAGCCGGTAGGAGTCCAGCATACCCCTGACCCAGATCAATAAAAAAAATTAAAAAAAGCTGCAGAGAAATTGACAGTTCTATCTATCCCTCTGAATACGCCATTATATGTCGTAGATATGTTCTGAATTTTTGACTTACTTACGTGTTTTTATACGTTTCAGGGCTGAGTATTCGGTACGTTTATGTTTTATGGGCACTACTAGTGAAGGTTACGGTTGAGTCATGTATTCTTTTGAACTTTTAATTGAGTTAAGAGTTTTTGGGGCTCAACGCGTAAAGAGTTTGCCGAAATGGCGTTCTAGTTTCGGAAGCCAAGTTCCCGTGTGTGCGTTCTATCACTTTTTTATTAAGAGTGTTTCGTTAATATAACTTCATTGCCGGCTACGAATAGCACCGACTCATCTCAACCCGTGGGTGTCATAACATGCTAAGGTATAAGGTTATGGGATTAGCCGGAAGATGGGTAGCAGCGTCATTCGAGTACATAAGCAACTCAACCGCGATTGTCAACCCACCTACAAAACATGGCGGCTGTTTGGCTCCCCTGTGTCCAGCAGTGGACTTTTTTCTGCTGAAATGATGATGATGATGATGAAGTTCATTACCTGCACAACTTCTTGCCGTGTGATCTATTTAGCTTAACGTAAGCCACTACCAGATATTGGCCGGCTGATATGGAAAGCTTGTAGCCTAAGCTAGTTATTGTCATTAAAATTAACAGATAACAAACGACCGGCTATAAAAGACTCTTTCATTATCATCTCGTAAGAGATAAGTCACAATGTACTTATTACTTATTATTATCGGTTGAATCAGTTTAGCACCGCGCCGGTTAAAGTACCGGAGGATGTGAGATTCACTGTCTCCAAAAAATACAACTATAATTCTAGTCTGTGTGGACATGTCTAGATGGCACGGTTGATGCAGTGACTAATACAGTTAGCTGCTGCGCTTTGGGTGGCGGGTTCAATTCCCGCACGGAACAAATATTTGTACGATCTGCAGGGAGTTGTTCCGGGTCTGGGTGTATTATATGTGGAATTTGTGTCTATAAACGCACCCACGACACACGAGAAATTCCAGTGCGGGGAAAAGTAAAAAAGAAATCGGTGTTATTTAGAACATAGAGCCAGATTTGTTATACCAGTTTTATATTCTACTTTTCAGCAAAATATTTGGAAAACGCGCCAGCCATATTCGATTAAAATACACATAAATCATTACTGAAAACTTTACAAGCTACTAAATCTTCATACAATCTGCCCCGTATATGTGTCCAAAGTTGACTACTAAGGAAAACTGCTCACGTGAACGAGCCCAGAGCAAGTTCCAAGCTGAATCGGACGAATTGCAAAGTCCCGATCTCTGGTGATTTTCAATAGAGAAGTAATTCAAAGTTTGAAAGCGACATACGGAATTTATTACGACATGTTTGAATTATTTTGGTTGTTGATGTTACTGGATGTAAAAAGGGACATCTTGCTAACTTGGAATTTGGGGTTGGAACTTTCATTTAAATTTTAGGCTTGGATTTATTTAAAAACTAAGTTGGTGTGTGATCACGACAAATTAATTAAAGTCTTGGCTATCACTTTGGTTGGACAAAGCGGGCACACATATTCTCTTAATTTCACCTTTCTCTGTCGAATTCTAAAGACCAGTTTATCAATATGCCTCCAATACCGAAAATTTAATTCCATTTAAAATTGAACCTTGTAAGCCATATTTACACTGAAATATCATTTCAGCCGAAAGCCGTCAGGCCTGCCCCAAATATTGCCACAATGACCGGTCCGGTGCTGTTCACACCCAGTGAATTTCCGCAACCTTTACCAGGCCCTCGATCCACCTAACCGTCTGTCCACACTGCGTCTTATTTTTATCACCAATCCGATAAAATAGTAAAGCACTTAAATTAGAATATTATAAAAAATCAGAGACGAATAAGTAGAACATAGGTAGCACATTTAGTGCTACTTATGCCTCTATAGAAGTAAATGATTAGTGGTAAATATAGATAAATAGCGGGTGATGCTGCTGCAGTATGTGCAAAAGCACGTCGTCAAGGCTGACTTGCCGCTCTTTGGAGCTTGGGTCGAAGATAAAGATAAAAATATTTTTATACATATAAAACCTTTGGTATGATACATGATGGTGTCATAAATAGTCAGACTTTAGTTGCCGTGTTCCAAGATGTGGATTTACTATGGAGAAGAACGGGTAAGAAACTCCATGATTACCCTTTTTAAATCATAATGTATGTTACAATATTTGACTACATTGTTCTTGAAATTAAGGTTATGTGAGGACAATGTAGGAGAAAAGAGTCATAATTGTATCAATAAGCCAGATTTTAATATTTTTTTAAGCTTATGATTAAATTGCCATGTCAGTATTAACTGACGGCTTCTCGAATACTAGACCGACGTGCTATCTGTTATTCAATTTATTGTCATAGATTCCCTGAGCCGTAAACCCGTTTACATTTAAAAATCTCACATGCACATGCACATCATAATCATCATTTCAGTTAAATAATCCCCACTGCTAGAAATAGGTCTCCCCAAAGATCGTCACAATGACCGGTCTGGGTTTATACTGTGTGCTTATTGAGGGTTCCATCATAATCGCCTCGCTTGTCAGGCGTGAGTTGAAAATTTACTTGAAGAACGCTGCTGCAGCCTCCAGCTAGTTCTGTAGTCACCTTTTACGACACCGACGAGAACAGAAGAGGTGGTGCTATTCGCAGATGGCACCAAACTATGAACAAACTCACATGTACAAACACCTTAAACCTCCATACACCATCCTTAGACTTTTAACTATACGATATCTAACAATTCCCCTCATATTTCGATGACATAATTCTGTTCTCATGATATATAGATCATACTAAGTAGTCTTTAGGGCACGGATGAGTTTGGCTCGCCTCCAGACCAGCATGAGTAGCTCCCAGTAACCAAACGTGAACGACATATTAAACGGCTTTTGGAGTTCATAAAATGTTATTGGTACTTGATAGTGGCGAGATTTTGATAGTAAACAGGTATAATGAGGTCGTGTTTAAAATTTTATGGAAAGCTTAGCGGTTATGGGTTAGTATGGAACTGTTAAGCGTGGTTATGCCTTATTGAAGTTTTAGGCTGGGTTGATAATATGATCTATAATATGGATATCTGTGCTTAAATAGAGAGAAAAATAAAAACGAAATATGTTTTTGTTAGACGTCTAATGATTCACTAATTCCACACGAGGTAAATAATACGCAAATGCCAAAATATATTTTTATAACTTTTAAATGATAACATCTCGATATCAGCCGAAAAACGTCCACTACTGAACAGTAGCCTCCCCCAAAGATTGCCACTACGACCGGTATGGGTGTGTTTTGGGTGTTCATTGGGGGATTTTGCCATAATCGTCACGCTTGACAAAAGGAATGACGAGCGCAGTTGAGTTATAAATGTACTTGAAGGACGCTGCTGCCCATCATCCGGCTAACCTCAAAGTCACTTTTTTCGACACCCACGGGATGAAATGGGGTGGTGGTATTATTAGCCGGCACTACACGGCAAGATAATATACGCTATTGCAATAGTTTGAAAGTACCAGTGTCTGCAGAAATCGTTTAATGGTCACTTTTTTATACAAATTGTTATCGATTCGAGCCAGTCATTCACCTGGTGGTAAGCGTCGCGCCTACCCATAACAAATTGAATGCTACCCAGGGCTAGTTCTGCATGGTATTTACACTGCGCTCCTCAACATATTAGTTATTTCGTCTGAGAACCCCAGTAATTTCACTAGCTACAGTACCTTTCAAACCGGAACATAGTATTGTCTAAAGGTTTCTTTTTTAAGCATGTACAAACACCCACACACCTGAAACAACTATCTGTAAATCATACAAATATTTGTTCCGTGCGGCAATTTAAACGTGTTGGCATTAGTTTGATTGTTGTTGATATCTGTATTGCAAAGCAATATTAGAGATATCAATGTTGCTAAACAAGCTTTACTTATTTAAATTTCTAAATAATATTCTGTTGTAATTAAAGTAAAACATTCTTTTCATAAATAAGTATTGCGTTAGAGCCTCTACATCTTTATGTAAACATATAGAGATCCAATGTAGATCATTGTCTACATTGGATCTCTTTAAGCCAATTAAATATAATCCATGACAAACGTATAAGTACCCACTAACAAATGTGAATCTATATTTCCTTCATCGTTCTTCTAGTTACATACATGATGTTATGGTAATTATCTAATAAAAACAGACATTTTCCTGCTTATGTTGATACATTAAAGTCGACTGCTCCAAGCAATATTTCTTTGTCTTTATTATAATGTCAAAATATGATTTTAATTAGTCCATAACCCCACGTTGTGTCTCGGTTACCTTGAAGATAATTTTGTTAGGGAAAACAAGCGCGCAAATGCGTATGCTTATTAACTGGTTTTCGAAATAAATCATCTACTTCTATGTTCTCGATACAATCACATTAGAGTCATTCATTGTTGCCACGTCTTTAGGCAAATCTTAAAGGAATGACTGTAAAAGGACGCCTCTCCCAGGTATATTTCAGAATGGATTGATAATTATTCGGGGGGGCCGAAAGCCTCGCTGTGCACTGCGCTGTGTTTTCGCGACACCTACTTGTAAAATACTTAAAAGCTTCATATTTTCTAATACCTGTGTTCAAGGAGTTGCAAGTTTCCCAGTTGTCTAGTCTAACACTTTAGCTGGTTAGACCAACACAATGTTGCGTCGAAATTATTAATCTTGTTTCATCAAACTTGTAACTTGCGAAGTTGTAACTCAATCAAATTATGCACGGCACACACTGCTACAGCCTGTACAGCCCACTCTAAGATTCGCCTTCATTAGTCAGCGCTCATTTAGTGAACATGTGACCTAAATGTGGGCTAGTATGGTACCTGTGATGAGCGTATTCATAAAATTTTACATTGTAGGATCAAAAGCGAAATCACTTTCATTAAATTATTACACTGTTTTGCTGTAGTTGCAGCATCTTCTAATAATAATGACCGCTTCTAATCGTATGGCGTTCTAACAAAATCTCATTAGAATGATCGATTAGCAGTGTATTACCAGTGATGACATATGGATCAGAGATGTGGTCACTCACAATGGGCCTCATAAGAAAGCTCAACGAGCTATGGAGAGCTATACTTGGTATTTCTCTACGAGATCAAATCAGAAATGAGGAGAAGAAGAAGAACTAAAGTTGTCGACATAGCTGAAAGGATTAGTAAACTGAAGTGACAATGGGCGGGGCACATAGCTCGTAGAACTGATGGCCGTTGGGGCAAAAAAGTGAATGAATGGAGACCGCGCACCGGAAAACACAGCGTGGGACGACCTCCAAGGAGGTGGAAAGTCGACCTGGTGAAGGTCACTGGGAGTCGTTGCATCAGCACGGAATTTGACCGCTCGTTGTGGAAATCTAAGGGAGAGGCCTTTGTTCAGCAGTGGATATACTGTGGCTGATATGGTAATTGTGCTGTACTTGCAGCTACGCCTGATAACAATACTCATAGGTTTTCTGTTTGTGTGTAAATTTTAAGATGACTATCGGATTAAGGTTGACTGTACCAAGTAAATATATGACAGCTTCTACTCGTATTGCATTCTAATAATATCTCATTAGAATCATCGATCAGCTTCATGTCGATATTCATAGAAAAATGGGGCATTTAATCAAACTGGTATGTAATTTATGTAAAATTGTAATCCAATTAAATTATGTGTGGCATACGCTGTATAGACCACTTTTGGTTTCACCTTCATTAAGCAGTGCTTACTTAGTGAACCGTTATCCGTGTGGTGTCCGGATTAAGAATATAGCACCACTCCATCTCCTCCCGTGGAGGTCGTAAAAGTCGACTAAGGGACTCTAAACTAGAGGGATGGGCAGCAGCGTCCCTTTTGCTGAGCAGTAGCAACTCTGCGCTCACCAACCCGCTTGCCAAGCGTGGTGAGTATCGGCAAATTCCCCCCAAAATGACAACACAACATAAGCACCGGCCCCCAGTTCCCGGCAGCCCCGCCATTTCTGGTCATGGTAGCGGCCACGGAAACGGCGGGGCAGGGGGTGCTAAGAATCTCCGGATGGGATCCGGCTACCACCCAAACCGAAAACTGGCCCTGGTGACATATAACACACGCACACTGAGGGCAGACGAAAAGATTGTTGAGCTGGAAGAAGAAATAGATAAGTTGCACTGGGATATCATGAGTCTATCAGAAGTCCGAAGAGAGGGGGAGGACACGATAACCCTGAAATCCGGCAACTTATTCTACTACCGGGAAGGCGAACATCTGTCTCAAGGTGGTGTCGGGTTTCTCGTCCGCAGGTCCCTCATTAACAGTATAGTGGCCATCGAAAGTGTGTCGAGCAGGGTAGCGTACCTTATACTCAGAATATCCAAGAGATATTCGTTGAAGGTCATACAGGTTTACGCACCGACCTCGACACACCCAGATGATGAAGTAGAGAGTATGTATGAGGACGTAAGTAGGGCCATACATACCTCGAAGACACATTTCACTGTTGTGATGGGGGACTTCAACGCAAAACTGGGCACTCGATGCGATGGTGAGTTGAGAGTGGGGCAATTTGGATATGGGCAACGGAACCCCAGGGGACAGAGGCTGGCCGACCTTTTGGAAAAGGAGGGACTCTTTATGATGAACTCCTTTTTCCAAAAGCCGCCTCACAGGAAGTGGACCTGGATGAGTCCCGATGGTTCCACGAGGAATGAGATTGACTTCATCATGACCAATAAAAGACAAATATTCAATGATGTCTCTGTGATCCACAGGGTGAAAACCGGTAGTGATCACCGAATGGTAAGAGGCACATTGAATATTAATCTCAAAGTTGAGAGGTCTCGTCTGATGAGGTCTACGCTCCGGCCCTCTAGTGCTCATATCCAAAACCCCGAGAGCTTTCAACTCGAACTCCAAAACCGCTTCGAGTGCCTGGAATATTGCGTATCTGTGGACGATTTAAATGGTAGGTTTGTAAAACTGTCCAAACGGTTGGGTCTAAGTTCTTTAAAGCCCACCGTAAAGGTAGACCAAAAAAGTTCTCCGATCACACTCTCGACCTTATGGCAGAAAGACGCGCCATGACGCTGCAGTCTTCCGATGATGCTGAAGCATACCGACTGCTCAATAGACGGATATGGAAGTCCTTGCGGCACGATATCCGCACCTTTAACACTAACGGTGTTAAAGAGGCGATTGAGCGGAATCAAGGCTCCAAAGTGTTCGCAAGAGACAAGTCTATTGGGCAAAGTCGTATTATGAAGCTGAAGACCGAGGACGGCAGTGTAGCGTCGACTAAGCCAGAGGTTTTGAGAGAGATTGAGAACTTCTACCGGCAGTTATACACCTCGGTTACTATACCTACCATTGGCTCTGACAAAGACCCGCGAGCCAAACTAACCCGACACTATACCGAGGATATCCCGGACATCAGCCTGTACGAGATTAGGATGGCCTTGAAACAGCTTAAAAATAACAAGGCGCCGGGTGGAGACGGAATTACGACAGAGCTTCTGAAAGCGGGTGGAACACCGGTACTTAAAGTCCTTCAGAAGCTATTCAATTCCGTCTTACTCGAGGGCACAACGCCGGAAGCGTGGAACAGAGGTGAGGTGGTGCTCTTCTTCAAAAAGGGTGATAACACCCTATTGAAGAATTATAGACCCATCTCACTTCTGAGCCATGTTTATAAGCTGTTTTCAAGGGTCATCACGAATCGTCTCGAGCGCAGGTTTGATGACTTCCAGCCTCCCGAACAAGCCGGTTTCCGAAAAGGTTTCAGTACCATAGACCACATCCATACGCTGCGGCAGGTTATACAGAAGACCGAGGAGTATAATCTGCCACTATGCTTGGCGTTTGTGGACTATGAGAAAGCCTTCGATTCGATCGAAACCTGGGCAGTGCTGCAATCTCTGCAGCGGTGCCAGATTGACTATCGGTACATTGAAGTGTTGAAGTGCTTATACAGAAACGCCACCATGTCGGTCCGAGTACATGAACAGAGCACGGGGGCAATTCCATTGCAGAGAGGTGTGAGACAGGGGGACGTCATTTCCCCGAAACTGTTCACCGCTGCAATGGAGGATGCCTTCAAACTACTGGAGTGAAAAGGATTCGGCATTAACATCAATGGCGAGTATATCACTCACCTTCGATTTGCCGATGACATCGTAGTCATGGCAGAATCGCTGCAAGAGCTCAGCACAATGCTCGATGATCTCAACAGAGTTTCCCAACAGGTGGGCCTTAAGATGAACATGGGCAAGACAAAAATCATGTCAAATGTCCATGTCGTGCCCACCCCAATATCCGTTGGGAGCTCTGTTCTCGAAGTTGTTGACGAGTATGTCTACCTAGGACAAACTGTCCAGTTAGGTAGGTCCAACTTCGAGAAAGAGGTCAATCGTCGAATCCGACTCGGCTGGGCAGCGTTCGGGAAACTTCGCAACGTCTTTTCGTCAACAATACCGCAATGCCTCAAGACGCAAGTCTTTAACCAGTGTGTGTTACCAGTGATGACATATGGAACAGAGGCGTGGTCACTCACAATGGGCCTCATAAGAAAGCTCAAGGTCACTCAGCGAGCTATGGAGAGAGCTATGCTTGGTATTTCTCTACGAGATCGAATCAGAAATGAGGAGATCCGTAAAAGAACTAAAGTTGTCGACATAGCTGAAAGGATTAGTAAACTGAAGTGGCAATGGGCAGGGCACATTGCTCGTAGAACTGATGGCCGTTGGGGCACAAAGGTTCTCGAATGGAGACCGCGCACCGGAAAACGCAGCGTGGGACGACCTCCAACGAGGTGGACAGACGATCTGGTGAAGGTCGCTGGGAGTCGTTGGATGAGAGCGGCATGTGACCGCTCGTTGTGGAAATCTAAGGGGGAGGCCTTTGTTCAGCAGTGGACGTCCTGTGGCTGATATGATGACTTAGTGAACGTGTGACCTATACGAAGGCTAGTTGGTGAGCGTATTCTTGAAATTTGGCATTTGTAGGATTAAAAGCGTAGTCGGTTTAATTTTAAATTATACTGTAGTTTCAGCAGCGTCTAATAATATAGGTCCAATTTCTACATGTGTGTGTTATATACGTGAATGTTAGATTATAGTTCTATATACTATATAACGGATGACAGCTTCCTCAGGTGTTGTTTTCTAATAAAATCTCATAAATACGACCAGCCCACTCCGTAGTGTCGTTTATAGCAAAATGGGGAATTTTATCAAACTTTTAATATGCGTGGCACACAGCCTGTATACGTATAGCCCACTTTTAGATTCACCTTCATTAGCCGGCGCTTATTTTGTAAGCATGTGACTTATGTAGAACCGGGCTAGTGTGGTATTTGTAAGCGTATTCATTATACATAACATGTTAGGGTTGAAAGCAAAGTTAGAAATTCCATTTTTATTTTGTTGTGCTGTGCGTATAATAGTGTGTTTCTGTTTTTAGAGACAGGCTTATCCTTGTCTGTTGGATGTCATAATAGAACTTACACTTACATAAGATGACAGCAGTATCTTGCAGTACGTTGGTACCAAAACATCATCCAAAATATCACTGATGACTGTTGCAGTGATTTGACTTGTTATTGATTTGAATTGCTGGAGGGTAGGCGACTGTAAATATGCCACCCCTCAGACACATCTCGGGGGTATGTATTGTATAGGATCTTCGCCGTGCAATGTGCTGCGTACACGACGTCACAAGACTACGAGCGCGCCGCTGTCTCCGGTCGCTCGGTATGAACACGTAGATTATTCAAGATGCGACTTGTAAACTGAAACTGTAGCTATTACATATACTGGCACTGTACAAACAAGGTACTAATTAGGCTACTAGAATTATAGACTAGCAAGCAAAGGAAGGAACCTATAATTATGCATGAACCACAGTATTGATTACCCAAGGCCTCAAGTGTACAAAGAGCTAATGAAAATTACAATACTCATAAAAATAATATAGCCGGTAAGGTTTTTAAATTTGTTTCTACTCTATATCTTTACTACTTTCATTAATGTTACTCAGGGTTGTTTTTCAACTAACATTGGAATATTCATCATCATAATTTCAGCCAAATCAAGTCTACTGCGGGACACAGGCTTACCCCAAAGATCACCACAACGACCAGTCTGGGTGTGTTGGGTATTCATTGGGAGGTTTTGCCAAAATTGCCACGCTTGGCAGCTGGGTTGGCAATTGACTTATATTCTAAGGACGCTGCTGCCCATCGTTATCCCATAGTCGCTTTTTACGACACCCACGGGATCCTTCGAGTACATTAACAACTCAACTGCGATCGCCAACCCGTCTGCCAAGCGTGGCGATTATGCCAACACCCCCATATCGGTCGTTGTGGTATTCTTTTGGGAAGGCCTGTGTCCAGCAGTGGACTTCATTCGGCCGAATTGACGAAGTATAATTATTATTCAATATAATTAGTAATTATTATTTAATGTAATTAGTAATTATTATTTAATATAATTAGTAATTATTCTTTAATATAATTAGTAATTATTATTTAATATAATAAGTAATTATTATTTATAATATAATTAGATCATCCTATCCTATACCTCACTGATTGCTTACTGATCAATCGGTGAGTCTAAGCAACGCTTGGCATGGTCAGACTATGGATGGGTGGCCATAGAGTGGTATTTGAACTGAGCATCTCCATGCTTTGGAAGGCACGAAAATCGTCGGTCACAATTGTTGTCATTAGAAGGAAGTCGTTAAGCCAAAGTAGTCCTCTAAACTGCAAACCAACTTATATCTCCAACAGTTTGCAAACCAACCAAAACCTCCCGTAACTTGCACCATAAGTTACAGAGTGCGTTGTACAGCATTCACCCTTTTACTATCACAGGAGTTTTAGTAGGCCGAGCGTTTGTGGGTGCATTGTGGCCGTCCTTTCGCTTCTGTGGCCATGCTTCCATGTGTGTGTGTGTTTGTGTGAATATGAGTTGCTGCACTTTGTGTTATACCTGTGTATGTTAATCTGTGTGCTTTAGAATTAATGTATAATTGGGTTGCACTATGTTCTTGATTATTATGATTGTGTTTTAGTTATGACAGTATAGCTTAGGAGTACTTACTTGAGATTTTGGTAAGAACTTCGCTTGTGTTGTTAGTAATACATCTCAGCTAAAGATGCAGTTTTAAATAATACATTATCTCATTACTATTTCAGAGCATCTAGGCAAATAATTCCGAAGGTTACCGAAATTACTAATGCTTCCAAGTGTTACCATTATTATTACTTAAATACTTTTTAGACCAACATACATAATTATAACATTAAACGCTATTAAACAAAATTTGGACAAGGACTTGCAATTTCGGTTGTGCTACCCTGTACGTCTGAAAACCACTCCCGATGGCCAGATGTCGGCGCTGAGTAAGACGGCGTTCTACTACTGTAGTACTTAAAATGTGAAGTTTTACTCGATTGTTTCCATGGCAGCTTCAGTATCAACCTTCCTTAGGCACCGATTCTACATTGACCTCTCTACTCCTTCTAATGATTGTTGGAGCTTATCTCCAGATGTCCGTGTGCAATAGGTTAGAGTAAAAATACATATACATATTACAATGGGTGCAACGGATTTGTGCTTACACCCAGCGACACCCTAGAAGACATTTGGTCACGCGGTGCCGTGTCAGCCCAGCACACAGCGATGCTTCGTGGGGATCGTTCACAACCACCCCGATAGGGTTTGACCGATAGGGTTTGTGATTTTACGAGAGACTTGGAGCCCCCTTTGGTGTTAAATTGCTCAACTAGTAGCCAGTATGCTCCTTCACCCTTTCCCGGGGTGGAAGAAGTTCATGGTGAACTTCTATCGGGCAACCAATGAAAAAGGTTTAATTTTAAACAAATGTCAAAGGATTTTCCCCGAAATTAGTGGTATTAGCCCAAACAGATGCAATTCGCACATAATACAGAAGTTTCCCGGTCAAGCCAGCCCATTTTCGGGTTGCAGCAAACTACTATTTACAACTCTATAGGCGCTCATAGCCAGTAGCACTCACTGATCGGTAAACGATCTGCGAGGCTAAGCAACGATTGGCGTGGTCAGTCGATGGATAGGTGCAAAGTGGTATTTGAACTGTACGTCTTTAAGCTTAAATGGCTACCTGTCCGTCAGAGGAGATGCGTCAGATCACTTTGTTTGATTTTCACTAATATAAATGATCCTTGTGCTCCTAATGCCGTGCCCGTGGCCGTGTTAGCCGTGTGGTGCCGGTTCAGAATACCACCACCCCATTTCCTCCCGTGGGTGTCGTAAAAGTCGACTATGGGATTAGCCGGAGGATGGGCAGCAGCTTCCTTCGATTACATTAACAAATCAACTGCGATCGCCAACCCGTCTGCCAAGCGTGGCGATTATGGCAAAACCCCCCAATGAGCCCACAACACACCCATATCAGTCGTTGTGGTGTTCTTTGGGGGAGGCCTGTGTCCAGCAGTGGACTTCATTCGGCCGAAATGATTGTGCTCCTAATTATTTTAAATGTTGTCAATCGTTAAGCCAACACAGAGGCCTTTGGGCAGCTTGAACAACTCTTACGCAAGGTTGGCCTCTATTATGAAAATATTTATATTGTATTAGTGTCAGTTAGGGTTAGTGGTATTCTTGGGGGTGGCGGGTGCGTGGATTGGGGAATCTGTGTGCACATACTGAGTGACTCTCGGGAAGACAGCGGTGTGCACGTGACCAGGTGCCACCGTGTGCGCAGCACAGCGCATGGTGAGGCTTGGGGGGATCCTTTACAATCCTCCCCGAGATAGCCTGGAGGATGACCTTTATACAGTCACCTTCCCTCCGCAAGAGGAGGTGACCGCTTGACAGTCATCCCCTCCGTGATGGCAATGCGGCGTGCATTCAATGGACGGCTCTAGTGCGATCTTACGAGGACCTGGAGCCCCCCTTCGGTGCCAAAGATGACCGCTCTAGTGGTTTTAGCCGGTAGGAATCGCATACCTCTTCGCCCTTCCCCGGAGCGAAGTAAGTTCATGTAGAATTTCCAATGGACACCAATAAAAAAAGGGTTATTGGTAGTGGGTACGGGCAGCATGTAACCCGTCGTTGTAGAAATCTATGTTGGTGGCCTTGGTTCAGTTCCTTCGCTTATGATTATTTGAACTGTTATTCCTACTTCATTCAAATGGAATAAAGAATAGAGTGGAGTAAACTTTATTTTGCACTATAAGAAATTACAGTCATTTTACATACATAATAACAATACAATAGGCGGTCTTATCGCTAAAAGTGATTTCTTCCAGACAACCATTGGACGAATAAAAATCATAAAAGAACAGAATAACGGGTAGTTGGTGTACTACTGTTGTAACTAGTATAATTGTACAGTAATACTTTCTATAAAAATTTCCTAATATATGCATAACTGACAGAAACTTATAAATTATTAATATATATCCAAAAATTAATATAGAACAGTAACAATGACAAATCCAAGTAATATTCCTTTACCATTTTTTTTAAGTAACCAGTGTTTGAGCCCCTCTAATAGAGACCCGTAGTGCACTCTTGCATGAAAGCTTGTGGAAGTGTAGTGGTGGTGTAGAAAGTTAATGGTCAAAGAATATTGTTGTACGCACTGGCATGTTCAGTTTTAGTTTTTCTAATGATCTTAGGGATAGCGAGTGTGGTCTTGGCTGGATTCAAAACGTTCTTTGAGATAAGAAGCGGAAGCAAGATTGAACAGAATACTGTAGAGTAGTGAAAGAATGTGAGCATTCCGACGAAGGCATATCGGTTAACCACTCGAGTTTAGTACGCAATTCTGATACGTAAATCAAATAAACAACAATCTCAGTTAATTACATCCACTTATTTCGAAGTGTGGCCACCCCAAAATGGCAAATTTATTTAATTAACACATACATGTAACGTACGCGAAAGAAGTTTATGCAAACTAAACGCGCAAACATTTGGAAAATACGTCACACGCGCCAACTCCCAACAAATATTATGCTAATAAAATTACATAAGTTTTTATTAGACAAACAGTGAAAGAAACAGTATTAAATAAAGGGGAACACTGGAACGTAACAATAACTAAACTTCGTAAGTGAAAAGTTTGCAAGCCAAAGCGGAGTGAGTAGGGTGAGACAAAAAGTGTGTACTTTTACTTAAATTTCGTGAATTAACGCGGAATATAAAAATAGAGTAGTTTGGGATGGTGCCGTTAGCAGGAACGTGGTTTTCTGAGATTCATCGTTAAGGTCGAATTTATAGTTATGGAAAAAAGGAAAACCGACTTAATGATGCTTGATGAAGTTAGTTCATTACTATAGTAAGCTGAAGTGGCAATGGGCAAGAGACACAGCTAATTAGAAGAGATGGCCATTGAGGCAGAAAGGTTGTTAAGTGGAGACCACGCACCGGAAACCGCAGTGTAGGACTGGTTCCAATTAGATAGATAGACGACCTGGTAAAGGCCTGTCTTTGTTCGCGGGCAGCATGTAGCCGGTAATTGTGGAAAACTTTATGGGGGACGGGAAAAAAGGGACTTTGTACAGCAGTAGACACCCTTTTCGTTCGTTTACGTGTAGTGTCCGGATTAAGAATTTCATCATCATCATCATATCAGCCACAGGACGTCCACTGCTGAACAAAGGCCCCCTCCTTCGATTTCTACGAGAGGTTACATGCTGCCCTCATCCAACGACTCCCAGTGACCTTCACCAGGTCGTCTGTCCTCCTTGTTGGAGGTCATCCCACGCTGCGTTTTCCGGAGCGCGGTCTCCACTCGAGAAACTATTTGATTTAATTAATTATACTATATTCTTAATAATTAATAAATTATTTGAATTAATATTTTGACGTGTGGTGCCGGCTTAGAATACCATCACCCCATCTCCTCTCGTGGGTATCGTAAAAGTTTACTAAGGGATTAGCTGGAGGATGGGCAACGGTGCCCTTCGAGTACATTAACAACTCAACTGCGATCGCCAACCCGTCTGCCAAGCATGGCGATTATGGCAAAACCCCCCAATGAGCCCACAACACATCCATCTCAGTCGTTGTGGCGATCATTGGGGGAGGCCTGTGTCCAGCAGTGGACTTCGTTCGGCCCAAATGAATTAATTATTCAGAATATAGCATAGTGTGTGAAATTCATGTCTGTAAACGCACCCACGACACAGGAGAAATCTTCGTGTGGGCAACGTTTTTTCATAAAAAAAAAATAATATAATATAATATAGCATTTCCTTCCGTGGATGTCGTAAAAGGTGACTGCGGGACGCTAAGTCAGAAGGATGTGCAGCAACGTCTCTTCTGTGGAACAGCAGCCATTCTGCACTCAACAACCTGCCTCGCCAAGCATAGTGAGTACTGGAAACTGTTCCCCAAAATGATGACATAATTGTGGAATCTATGAGGGAGCAAAGGACGTCTGCTGGCTGATATGATGAGAAGTCCTCCGGGAGATCATCATATCAGCCACAGGACGTCCACTGCTGAACAAAGGCCTCCCCCTTAGATTTCCACAACGAGCGGTCACATGCCGCTCTCATCCAACGACTCCCAGCGACCTTCACCAGATCGTCTGTCCACCTCGTTGGAGGTCGTCCCACGCTGCGTTTTCCGGTGCGCTCCGGGAGATAAAATGATGATAATACCATTTTTACTGTCGTATCTATTTTGTTGTTGTTATTCCCCTTGTCATGTAAACAACCTTATCTTATAAATATAGTTATATACAAAGATAGGTAAAAGCCAAAAAGTAGTCAGGATAATGTATAACATCTGTTTAAAGAAATTGTCAAAAATGTTAAGTTTAAAAGATATGTTTAAAGTACATATAAAAAATTACACGGAAACAATCCCTAAAAAGCCTAACCGTGTGGTCGCAGCAGAGAATAGATCACCCATCTCTATTCATGGGTGTCGTAAAAGGTGACAAATGTTTGATGTCGGGTGGATGGGCAGCAACATCCTCCAGTGTGCTAATAACACCATACTGCGATCGCCAATCCACCTGCCATGCGTGGTTATGGCAATGTGTGTGTGACTGGTCATCGTACGTTAACGTAAGCTCCATCTGATATCAGCCTAAGAAAGTCCACTGCTGATCAAGGCCTCCCCATAGATTTCCATTAAGACCGGTTACACCGAAAGCGGGTTGTTTGCTTGTGTTGTTATCTGTGGATATTTGTCAGTACTCACCAAGCTTGGTAGGAGACTTGGTGAGCGCAGTACGCCTTACAATTACTATAGGAATAAATGTAGCATCACCAGGATTAAGTATAAATGTTACTCAAAACTCCTTCGGAACTGTATCGATCAATCATTAAAAAACCGTAATCTTGAAATGATTTCTAATTCTAAAAATATATGTAAGACTTCTTGGCAATTAATAAAAAATGAATCAGTAGTTAGTGAACAAATAAAATTTATAAATAAAATTCAAAAAGGAAATACTACCATAGAAAGTGCACAGGATATAGCGAAAGCGTTTAATGAATATTTTATTACTTCAATAAACACCAGTAATGATGTACGCAATACTTGCAAAACAAGTCTGTGTAGCAGTATCTTCCTAAATCCATTTACACTTAACGAAACCAAAAATATTATTATGTCTTTAAACAACACCAACGCGGAAGGCTGTGATGAAATTGCAACCAAAGTACTAAAAGCTTGCTCGACCGAAATAACTCCAGTACTAACGCATCTAATCAATTAATAATTTCTAGAAGGTGAATTTCCTGAGTCACTGAAGTCATCTATAGTTAAGCCTCTGTATAAAAAAGGTGATAGGTCAGATTTAGCCCCCTGGGGGGGTGACCGCTTTACAGTCACCCTCTCCGAGATGTGCCAATAGGCGTGGCACCAGTGGGTGGCTCTAGTGTGATCATACGAGGACCTGGAGCCTCCCTTAGGTGCCGAAGATGACCGCTCCAGTGGTTTTAGCCGGTAGGAGTCCGGCATACCCCTTCGTCCTTCCCCGGGGCGAAGGAAGTTCATGATGAATTTCCACTGGGCACCAATAAAAAAAAAAAAAAAAGGTCAGATTTAGCCAACTATAGACCTATAACACTTATACCAATCTTATCTAAAATACTTGAATCAGCGATGCATGACCGTCTAACCAGTTTCATCAACAAACATAAAATACTAAGAAATGAGCAATATGGATTTCAAAAAGGTAAATCCACCACGTTAGCATGCTTTGATGTCGTTAGTAATGTTGTAGAGAAACTAGATGCTGGTAAACTAGTAACAGTAGTTTTCTTCGATATGTCTAAAGCATTCAATTGCGTATCTCATAAACTACTGTTACAGAAGCTTGAAAATAACGGTATTCGAGGACAAGCACTAAAATGGTTACAAAAATACTTGGAAAACAGAGAGCAATGTGTTGAAGTTATGAATATTAACAAGAATAAAGAGCTACTAGCTTATAGATCAACGTTTCTAATTAATAACTTTGGTGTCCCACAGGGCAGCGTTCTGGGACCTATTTTGTTTTTATTGTATATAAATGACCTTCCTGACGTAACGAAAAATCCTCTTATTTTATTTGCTGACGATTTATCTTTAATTATGACATGTGATAATAACTCTGACATTGACAAATACACTGTTGACATAAATAATACCATACAATCTATTATAGGATGGCTTAACATTAATAATTTACAAATTAATTTGACAAAAACAATTTTTATCCAATTTAGTACTTATAATAAAATTCACAAAGAATTACAACTATGTTATAATAATTATCAGATACAAGAAGTAAATGAAACGACATTTTTAGGAATTATTTTAGACAGATACCTTAATTGGAAAGCGCACATAGAAAAGGTCTGTAATAAAATAAATAGGTTTGTTTATGTATTATATAAATTACGAAAGACTTCAACACACAATACTGTACTCGCAGCATACCATGGACACGTGTCAGCAGTTTTAAACTATGGAATAATATTGTGGGGTAATTCCACAGATGCGCGTAGAGGCTTCCTAGCACAAAAAAATGCGTTAGAGCAATTGCTGGCATACCACCATGGGAATCATGTCAGCCATTATTTAAAAAATATCGCATTCTAACCTTGCCCTGTATGTACATTTTCGAAGCAGCCAAGTTTGTCAAATTAAATCCTCATCTATTCAAAACAGCTAGAGAAATGTTTCCTAGAAATACGAGAGATCCAGGCAGAATTGTATTAAGCAGGGCCCCAAAGACAATGATGTATTTAAAAAATTATTATGCCATGTGTGGCCGGATATATAATAGTATTCCGAATGAAATAAAAAAAATGCATGTTTGTAAATTTCGTAGAAAATTTAAACTTTGGCTGATAGAAAAGTCCTTCTATTCTATATCAGAATTTATAGGTAAAAAATGATTTCCCACATTTGCTCAAGGGGTCGTAAACTTTAATATTAATAATTTATATATAATTAAATACTGGCTATTTTACTGTTTAATTGTAAGGTTGACATTTAATATTTAATTTGATTATTGTTGACATTCGTTTTATTCAGGCGTATGTAAACGCGCAAAAAATTTGCATGTCGCGCTGCGGCAAAATGTATCTGGCTCTATTTTATTTACACCATCTGTAATGTACCTACATTTTATGCAAATAAAACAATTTAATTTAATTTACTGTTTCATGAAAAGGACGCTGCTTCATATCAGTCTAGAGTCCCTTAGTCGTTGTTTACGACATCTACGGGAAGAGATGGAGTGGTGCTATATTCTAAATCCGGACACCACACAAAGTAGCTCCGTCTAGCGTATCTAGAACATCCAACTAAATAGGGTTCCAAACACAAATATTAGGTACAATAATATTCATACTTAAGTATTTTTAAACTTCGCAGTTATAAGTGATTTTAAAGTGGCTTAGTATAAGAAATCAATAGTTAATGTTAAAGATGATATTTTCTACTATTCCATGAATATACCTTAACATTTCTTTACCATTCAATGAAAAGTACCCGTAGTCAACGAGTAGAACGTTTTATCAGAATTAATTGACGAGTGTAGTATTTCTTGAAACCTACTTGCTAAAAGAAAAAACATTTTATTTAATTTCAGCGGCATGGTTGGCTAGAGATGCTAAGCAATTAATTATCTTTCTGCACTGCGTATCGCGGACTCGATCACCGCACGGAACAAATATATGTATGATCTGCAGATAGTTGTTTCGGGTCACCCAGTGTTTGTGCATGTGAAATGTATGTCTGTGAACTGTACTCACGACACAGGTGAAACACTGGTGATATTACTCCTAAAAAAAAATACGTTTTTAGAAACAATATTTTCTTCAGTTGCTGTTTAGTGACTTTGATGTATTTAATGCGTTGATCAGTTAAGTGATTTCATATTGTTGATTGAATGGAGCTGATTCACAACTTTGACTGTAGGGTATGTGGATGAACTCCCCAAAGGGATAAAGTGCAACGTAGAGTCGCCGTTAACATCATATCGAATTATTCCATAGAACACTGCCCGTTGTACAAGCGGTAGAACACACATAGGGAGGCATAGTCTCTTCTCGGACTTAAACCGGTTGGGATCCTTAACCATCCTAATTGCACGTTTTTGAACCGAGCCAAAGGGTCCAAGCTGGCCATAATTGACAGCAGTACTCTATACGGGGTCAGACTGTTGACGCATAAAGTAGCAGTCTTTGCCCTGATGAGATGTACCGTTTTAAGTTAAACCTGCGATGGTTCATTATCATCAACCTAGTCTACTGCTAGACATAGGTTTCTACTAGCGTGCACCACAATACCCAGTCATCAGCATACTGCATCCAGCTGGACCCAGCAACCTTCTTCAGGTCCTCCGTCCATCTCGCCGGTGGTCGTCTCGCACTACGTTTACCCATATCGTCTGCACTATCGGCCATCGTTTCCTCGACAGTCGTTATGTCCGCGATGGTTTGTGTGGTATATTTTTCTCATTCACCGTGTAAACTAAATCCGATTTAATAAAAAAGTAAGATAGGATATATGCACTTGTTTCGATAACTCCACCATTTTTTTGTCATGTGGAGATCCTCATATACTTCCTCTGCCTTGCGAAGGGCGGACGGGGCATGGACTTTTACCAGCTTAAACCCCACAGTGTCCTTCCACTTACCTCTGGCGGAAATGTACCAACCTGAGTAATATCTATGTATTACGGCTATGCGAATGCCTAAAGTGCATCAGGCTCTTTATTGTTTAAGTTGCAAGTTTACTTTGTTCTAGTTACCCCAGTAATGTGTCATTAATGGGCTTACAAGAACAAAGCTGAGGCTATATTTAACTTAAGTAACTGCACCCAGCTTTAAGAGTTATTTCACTTGTAGCCAGAACATAGTCTTTATAAGTATACACGATAGAGGAAGTAAAAAAGATGGGACTATATAAAAAAAGTCTTCAACAGAAGCTAACGTCTTCCCATCAGGCTTCATTTGCGCGTAGTCTTTTAGCATCCAAATCAAAATTGATGTTTTCCTTCACCGTTAACACAAGTGATGATAAAATTCTGATCCGCACATGAATCCGAACAGTCAGAGGTGCAGGCCAGGATAGTACTTAGATACTCCTGTATGAAAGACAAGCATTCAACTACAAGGTTATCACTGTTTTCTAATAAATCGAGCTGATTGTTCGTGTGAATGTCCAAGTTTGATCATTTTAAAAGTATCCTCTACTAGAACAGGGAGAGTGCTTCCTACACAACCTTCCAGGATAGTGGCAGAGAATACTAGAACAGTCAACTAGTAGAATAGTATTTAAGTTATTTTTAATCTAATAATAAAAATAATTATCTTTAAAGAACGCCCAGCAAAGCAATCGGAGAACGGCTAGTAGAAAAATAAAGGTTAACGTCGTCATAGAAAAGTTAAGTCGTAGAGCAAGCTACGTGCAGTATACTCTGGAGTTAGGTCATTAACCCTTCGTCTGCAGAGGTCAACTTACAGTATATCTGTTACCGTAGATACAATAAAGATGTTACGTGAAGGACTAACTTTTGTTAAAAGTTGAATAACATGTATTAGAAATGGGATTAGCTTAGTCTCGATATAACAGAAAGGATTTTTCTGAAAAGCAAAATATTTGGTAAAAATGAAGAATGATGAAAAAAATACTTGGCTTATATTTAATTATTAATGTAAACATAATCTTAGAATTCGATTTTAACCTACTTTAAATTGTCGTATCGATTTGAAACTTTGCAGGTATATGTATTCCGGAAGACAATAGAATAATCTGGTACCATTGAACTGATCTGATGATAGAGCCAGGAAGTGGATAGTGGAACTCTTCGATGGCTCCTAGCGAACCCCTCGAGTTTGGGCTCCATTGGTTTCTTTTAACGAGTTCTATATCTTGCTCTAGGTGACGAAGGTCAGATGATGGAGATGGGTGGTGGATAATGGAATAAAGCGTCATTTTAGTTTTAAAATTATTATTATTTATTTATTTTACACCGTTTTTTTTTAAACATTGCCTGACCTAGGATTTCTCCTGTGTTGTGGGTGCGTTTACAGGCATCAATTCCACACACAATACACCCAGACCCGGAATAACTACCTGCAGATAATACAAATATTTGTTCCGTGCGGGAATCGAACCCACGACCCGGTGCGCAGCAGCCGATTGTATCAGCCACTGCACCAACCGTGCCGTCGTCTGCGACGAGACAAGGAAGTCTTTCGCCGTCACGCCTGCCCATAACATAATGCTACCCAGGACTAGTCCGGCGTGGCACCACACTGCGCTCGTCCCCTCGAGACATTAGTTATTTACTATTTTGTTCAGTAGTTTCAGTAGCTATTGTCACCTCGAGACATTCGTTATTTACTCTTATGTTCAGTAGTTTCAGTAGCTATTGTCACCTCGAGACATTCGTTATTTACTCTTATGTTCAGTAGTTTCAGTAGCTATTGTCACCTCGAGACATTCGTTATTTACTCTTATGTTCAGTAGTTTCAGTAGCTATTGTCACCTCGAGACATTAGTTATTTACTCTTATGTTTAGTAGTTTCAGTAGCTATTGTCACCTCGAGACATTCGTTATTTACTCTTATGTTCAGTAGTTTCAGTAGCTATTGTCACCTCGAGACATTCGTTATTTACTCTTATGTTCAGTAGTTTCAGTAGCTATTGTCACCTCGAGACATTAGTTATTTACTCTTATGTTTAGTAGTTTCAGTAGCTATTGTCACCTCGAGACATTCGTTATTTACTCTTATGTTCAGTAGTTTCAGTATCTATTGTCACCTCGAGACATTAGTTATTTACTCTTATGTTTAGTAGTTTCAGTAGCTATTGTCACCTCGAGACATTCGTTATTTACTCTTATGTTCAGTAGTTTCAGTAGCTATTGTCACCTCGAGACATTCGTTATTTACTCTTATGTTCAGTAGTTTCAGTAGCTATTGTCACCTCGAGACATTCGTTATTTACTCTTATGTTCAGTAGTTTCAGTAGCTATTGTCACCTCGAGACATTCGTTATTTACTCTTATGTTTAGTAGTTTCAGTAGCTATTGTCACCTCGAGACATTCGTTATTTACTCTTATGTTCAGTAGTTTCAGTAGCTATTGTCACCTCGAGACATTAGTTATTTACTCTTATGTTTAGTAGTTTCAGTAGCTATTGTCACCTCGAGACATTCGTTATTTACTCTTATGTTCAGTAGTTTCAGTAGCTATTGTCACCTCGAGACATTAGTTATTTACTCTTATGTTTAGTAGTTTCAGTAGCTATTGTCACCTCGAGACATTCGTTATTTACTCTTATGTTCAGTAGTTTCAGTAGCTATTGTCACCTCGAGACATTAGTTATTTACTCTTATGTTTAGTAGTTTCAGTAGCTATTGTCACCTCGAGACATTCGTTATTTACTCTTATGTTCAGTAGTTTCAGTAGCTATTGTCACCTCGAGACATTAGTTATTTACTCTTATGTTTAGTAGTTTCAGTAGCTATTGTCACCTCGAGACATTCGTTATTTACTTTATGTTCAGTAGTTTCAGTAGCTATTGTCACGTCGAGACATTCGTTATTTACTCTTATGTTCAGTAGTTTCAGTAGCTATTGTCACCTCGATACATTAGTTATTTACTCTTATGTTTAGTAGTTTCAGTAGCTATTGTCACCTCGAGACATTCGTTATTTACTCTTATGTTCAGTAGTTTCAGTAGCTATTGTCACCTCGAGACATTCGTTATTTACTCTTATGTTTAGTAGTTTCAGTAGCTATTGTCACCTCGAGACATTAGTTATTTACTCTTATGTTTAGAAGTTTCAGTAGCTATTGCCCTTCAAACTTTAAAAGTACGGGTAACTCCGAGTATCCGGTATCCGAGGCATGTAGCGGCTGCATAAAGATAGTAGCAATGCAATGCTGCTATCCTGACCCTGTTTTTGTCGTGTTGAAATCCTCATGTACTTCCTCCCTTTGGGAAGGGTGGAGAGGCATGGCCGGACACTTAGTGGCTAAAACCAGATGGTGTTGCACATTTCCCCGTGCTAGTATTTCTCCTGTGTCGTGGGTGCGTTTACAGACATAACTTCTACTCTTGTTTGTACCCACCCAGACCCGGAACAACTACCTGCAGATCATACAAATAATTATTCCATGCGGGAATCCAACCCACGACCCGAAGCTCAGCCGACTGTATCAGCCACTGCACCAACCGTGCCTTCAAAGTGAAGTTTTGTGCAGCTGTGGACGTTCTTTAGCTGATATGATGATGAGGATGATGATCTAGCTGATGCAATTAAGGAGGACGAGGATATTCCACTCATTAAGTACCTCTGGCCGGAGGTGAAGTATTCTTATCAGTATTAGACCCACCCCCGGCATCTGCTATCCTGATCCGCCAGCAAATACTGCCAGATGGCCAGTGCCATATTTGTTCCCATCCCAGTGGATGATCCCCTTTTTTGTTATCCCGGTGGAAATACATCATGTACTTCCTCCGTCCCGGGGAAGGGCGGAGGGGCAATCTGGACTCCTGCTGGCTAAAACTACAGGAGCGATCATCTTTGGCACCGAAGGGGAGCTCAAGGTCCTCATAAGATCACACTAGAGCTGCCCATTGCTGCCACGCCTATAGGCACATCTCGGAGGGGATGACTGTAAGGTGGTCACCCCTCTAGCAGAGGGGAGCGACTGTAAAAAGGCCTCCCCCCGGGCAATTCTCAGGAGAATTGTAAAGGATCCCCCGGAGTCTCCCTGTGCGCCGTGCTGCGCACGCGGTGGCACGTGACCCGTCTTCCCGGAGGGTACTCGGTATGATCACGTAGACTCCCCAATCCACGCGCCCGCGACTCCCAAGGCACCGCGCCATATAACGACAGCGGAGGACTTAGGCGTGTTGGACCTGGGCGCCGGGGCGGTTGTTCCTCCGGTGCCATCTAGTTCTTCTCCATGCGGGATCAGCCCTCTCTCGATCCCGCTCTGTGGTCTCTTTCTGCAGCATGACGCATTCACAGAAGGAGACCACTGCACTTCAATTTTCATGCTCTGCCAGCATAGCCGATACTACTGCCGTCTCGGCCAGGATGTCCAAAGACGGAAAGCGCGTGAGGAGTGTTGCCGTCTCATAAGATACCATTCGGTACCCTCGTGTGATCCGTATAGCCACTCTACGCTGCAGACTGTGAAGTTTGGCTCTGCAGCGCTGAACGCCTGACAGTCGAGGTGACCATACAGGCGCCCCGTAGAGGGCCATAGACCGCACGACTTCTCCGTAGAGGCAGTGAACTTCTTCTCTCGGTCCCCGAGATTGGGCAGTACCCGGTTCAAGGCACTCATTACACTCTCAATCCGAGGGACGAGGCGCTCGAAGTGCTCTTCGAAGCCCCAGCGACTTTACAGGGTGAGCCCCTGATACTTCATGTTCCTGATTTGCGGGTCACCAACGCGTATTCACGAACTGGGTGGTTCTCTGCACTGGGGTGCTACCTACCTGGCCCGACCAAATAAGAGATCTATCGCAAGTCGGAAATGTCAGGAAACTACATACTGAAATGGCACTATTTCTTGAGCTCATTTATATTTTATTGTATACCGTAACATATGAATTACGCATCAACTTTCAATTCAGCATTACTTAAAAGATAAATAACAACCGAGCCAAAATACAGGATACAGTAAATGAAGCACGTGTTAACAGTTCCACGCAATATTATTAACATGTGCGCACAATTACACGCGCGTATTATTACACCTGCGCATTATTAAACCGCACATAGCTAATTCCGTGCACAGTTACGGGTTATTATAAGGCCGCGCGCTTACTGAGCGCCAAATGTCGGACAATGTTACTCGAAATTGTCGCTTGTATTGTTAGAGAATCGTTTCTGGTAACACCAACTTTTTAAAGTAATATAGCAATATTTCCCTTTGGTATATTTTGGAGCATACGAGTATAATCCGTGTGGTGTCCGCATTAAGAATATAGCACTACACCATGTCCTCCCGTGGCTGTCGTAACAGGCGACTAAGGGACTCTACACCAGAGGGATGGGCAGCAACGTCTGTTCTGTGAAACCATAGCCATTCTGTACTGACCAACCCGCCTGCCAAGCGTGCTGAGTATTGGAAAATTTCCCCTAAAATTACGATAGACGGCATGCAACCAGTCGTCTATGGAGGAGGCTTATGTTCAGCTGTGGATGTCTTTTAGCGGATATGATGATGACGATCATGTCATCAACATTTCAGCCGAAAAACATCCACCGCTGAAATGAAGCTTCCCCCAGAGATTGCCACAACGACCGGCATGATTTGGTGTTTCGGGCCCATTAGGGGTCTTTGCCATTGCCGGCAGTAGTGTCGGCTATGTTGGCAGAGCATGAAAATTGGAGTGCAGTGGTCTCCTTTTGCGAGAGCGTCATGCTTCAGAAGGAGGCTGCAGAGCGGGATCGGGAGAGGGCCGATCCCGCACGGAGACGGACGAGACGGCGCCGGGGCAACAACCGTCCCGGCTCCCAAGTCCAACACGCCTGAGCCCCCTGCCGTCACTTCATGGTGGGGGGCCTCGGGGGTCGCGGGCGCGCAGATTGGGAAGTCTGCGTGCTCACACCGAGCGACCCCCGGGAAGACGGTGGCGCGCACGTGGTCACGTACCGCCGTGTGCGCAGCACAGCGCAAAGCGATCCTTTACAATCCTCCCCGAGAAGTGCCTGGGAGGGCGACCTTTTTACAGTCGCCTTCCCTCCGCTAGAGGGGGTGACCGATTTACAGTCATCCCTTCCGAGATGTGCCTAAAGGCGTGGCACCAATGGGCGGCTCTAGTGTGATCTTACGAGGACCTGGAGCCCCCCTTCGGTGCTGAAGATGACCGCTCCAGTGGTTTTAGTCGGTAGGAGTCCGGCATACCCCTTCGCCCTTCCCCAGGGTGAAGGAAGTTCCATGTAGAATTTACACTGGACATCAATAAAAATAAAAAAGGGGTCTTTGCCATAATCGCTACGCTTGGCAGGTTGGCAATCGCAGTTAAGCTAGAAATGTATGATGATAATCATATTTTGGGGTTGACTTCCAGTCCATTCTGATGCGGTTTTAAATCAGTACTTAAACCAAAGTGAAGTTCTGTTTTTTCTCCGCAACGAATAGACTACCTCTCTCTACCCATGAACCAAGTGCTGACTTCAAAACCGTGGGCAGCAGTATCGTCCGGTGTGCTAATAACACCATACTGGAATCACCAATCCGCTTCCCAAGCGTGGTGATTATGGCCTGTGACCAATCATTGTAGAGATAATTGGAAGCTCAAGTTCAGAAGTGGACGTTTAATGGCTGACTAGTGGTCGCCGAGTGGTCGAAATTCAACCATAATACACCTATTTTAAAGATTTTTAATAACGTTGCCCCACACTTGGATTTCTCCTTTGTCGTGGGTGCGTTTACAGACATAAATTCCACACACACCATACACCCAGACCCGGAACAACTATTTACAGCGCACGAACCGCGGAGCGCAGCAGCCGACTGTATCAGCCACTGCACGAACCGTGCCGTCAGTACTTCTAGTCACTACTTCTCCTGTAGATTTAGCTTAGTTCAAATGTAAAAGATACCTTTTACCTTTAGCTAAATCTAAATTTCTACTTGTGATTTGATTATGGATCTGTAATACAGACCTTAGTATTATCGAAATATAAACACACTCCTTTTGGGTTTGACAGGGTCAAGATACATACTGTAGACATAATATTTAGAACTTGCACATATGACAGCCGGGTCACGTATCACGGTTGGTTAATGAGATGCTTCACACCACGCGTTTCGGGCGTAGGCTGAGATAATACAACATTGATTGCAGTCCTGGCTCAAATAGTGTCACTATGCATTTTAAGTGTTGTTGTGTTTTGATGAGGGTATTATATTGCGCAAATCATAGTGTGAGTCAATTATAATGGAACTAGTGACTAACGTGACGTGAACTAAGCTTTAAGGGCAATTGAAAAAAAAATTATACAAATTGGAGACGATATCAGCAAGTCTTTCGCCTGGTGGTAAGTATCATGCCAGTTGTAGCGCTACCCAGGACAAGTGCTGCCTGGTGTCATTCTGCGCTCGTCACCTGGAGACTTGAAGTTATTCAGTCTCTTATGCGCAGTAATTTCACTAAGTTCAGTACCGTTCTAACCGGAACACAGCATCTAAAGTTTATCGCTACTGCTTAGTATTCTGCTAAGACCTTTAGTGAGTTCACGGACAGTTGGTCACAAAAAAAGAAATAAATAATATACAGGGTGTCCAGTAAATAGCACGACATACTGCAGGGGGTGAGAGCTTGGGTCAATACCTACCAAAAAAACAATATATGTTCAGCACAATCGTCACAAGTACGTCAATTATTTATTCTGAACATCGTACTACATCAGCACACTGAACTTCCTTTTGACCCAGTACCTTCAGACAAAAGACGGAAAGATTTGGTCTGCATAAAGCCTCACACTAGACATGCTTTTGCTAATAGATTTTATGTGTTCTTAGGACCTTTTTTGTATAATAAGCTCAACAAGTTATTAAATATATATTGTATAAGTTATAAAAAGTGTAGTACAATGTTGTCAGAATATTTAACCAAACTCAATTACACAGACACAGAAAAGATGTTAGAAATTTTGGAATGAATATAATATAACTTCGTAATATTCGTAAAAATATAATTACTTATTTTCGTTAACTTTTATATTCTAGTTTATGTTTATGTACCTAAATGCTTATTCTAATAGTAGTTATAAATATATAAATATATTAGTTTTACTTTAATTTAATTTAACGTCTCATACCGCGTTGTAAAGTGATGGCCTGAAACACAGGTTTCAATAACCTAGTTCGGGCAAGTCGCTTCATGTAATTATAATTCCAAGTAAGTAATATTTTTGTAACCGTAATCAATGTATTTTAGTTATACACTAGTTTTAATTTAGTAACTAATAAAACCTTTATATAAGGTTTAACCATTATTACTGCGACTATCTGTATTCCTTTTGTAATAAGTTTTAAATAAAGTTTTATTTTATTTTTATTTTTTTACAATCTTACGAATTTACAATAGTAAAGTAAAAGTTAAGCGATAAGAAAATTTACTGTGAAAATTGTTTAAGTAAAAAATGTACTACTTGAAAACATTTTAGTTTTTAATAGAATAAAGACTTATCAATGAGTAAAGTGGGTGGTTTTACTTGCTTATAATACACCCGTATTTAAGTGGTTGACAGAGTAAGTAACAATAAATTACAATCTACGAAATCGACTCGTACCTTGATCCATTTGTTTCTATGGTCTATGACAGAGGACGCACGCGGGGTTCTCATGAGTTTGAAATTAAATATGAATAATACTGAAAAATGACAATGGCTGATTGTGAAGGTGGTGTTCTTAATCCAGATCACACGGTCTTTTTATACCCTAATAGTTAAGTAATGTAAGTCAACACACAAATGGCAATTCAGCAGAAACTTCAAACCATCCGAGTCCCATTAACCCAGGTAATAACAACGTCATAGTGAACAAACAGAATGGCGTAATTGTAGTATTTGAATAAATTCGCACTCATTATGTTTTATTTTAATTGGTTATATAAATCTAATGACACTACATATTACAATATACTATAAGACAAAATATCTATACATAAATAAAGTATCTATATAAAAAGGTGAAAATAAAGAATATTCCAAAGACACCTAAGCGTCAAAATACTCTCTGGTCTGGTAACTTACCCAGGAAGCTGGCAGCATTACTACGTTGGATGGCAATGCTAATCATTTGTCCAAAGAATAGGCCAGCCCTCTGGTCACGTAAAGAGTCGATCAAGCGTCTACCAATGTCTTTAAAAAGCAGACGTGCACTCGGTCCGCATGATCCCAGCGTTTCGACCCCAAACGACTCAAACACCTAAGTTCCAACGAGGTTATTGTATTTGCACCGTTTGAGAGTCTCTGCAGCGGCAGCGCCAGCACAGCCCGCCGAACTGGAAAGATGAGAAGGAGCAAGGGTGTCGACACAGGTTGCATCCGACACCAAAGGCCTTCCCAATTTCCATGGCAATAGTGACATACCGTCTGGTCTCTTACCATCATCACGTGCCAAGCCATTAGGTTTCAGTACAGCTAGCACGCCGGTGGTGATAAGAGCACGACGAATAATGTGTATAATCAATATTTTAATTTGATTTTGGCCAATAAGTGCTAAACCTACTAGTTCATTTGTGCGCTCGTTGCTTTAAAAGTTGATAATAAAAATAAAACATTACTTAACATTTGAAATATTACTTTCTATGCGCAGCTTGCGAGTGATGTTATGAATAATGTCATGCAAATACTGCCAATATTTTTTGTAATACATTCTGAAGATATTCGTTTTTAGTTATGAAATGATTTGATGCCAATTCGAATCAAATTCTTCTTGACGTCAAAGCACAGTTTGTGATTTAGAAACTGATTTATGTGAAAAATTATAAAATGACAACACAAGCCGTTTGTTAGGCGGCAAGCACACTATCCGTCATCCATGCTTCATAAACGCGTGACGTTTTCGTGACAAATGAATATACATCAAAAACTTTCCCTTCCTTTGGTGGAAAAAGATTCTAGGACCTTGATTAAAAAATATCAAGCATTCGCGTCAACGAAACGCGGTCCTAACGGTTGTGTCACACTGGGGGATTTTCGTGGGCTTATAGCAGTAATGAGTGACGCGCAAAGCTCTGCTAATTGGAAAGCCTGTCTGCGATTAAAATGACGTCGTGTGATAGGCGACGCGATTTTCAGTCGCAGCTTTAATGGGGTTTCACGGTTATTTTAATGACGGTGAATATTTTTGTGTTGAGTTTTATGACTAGTTAAAGGTTGAACGTAAAATTTCCAGTTGGTTACGCAATCGTGTTAGTATCGTGTGTGATTTAATAGCGTTTAGGTGTCGTTATTCAGTGGGAAGTCGTAAACATTAAGTATAATATATTTTTCACTGCTGTTTGCGTTTTCAGCCTAGAAAATAGTTTTTTCAGGCAAAACGCAAAGGTTACGTGATCCTTGGCGTGTTTATAAGAATCAAGACTACTGTTAAAATACAACTTTTGACCAAATACGATGGTAAAAACACTTTCTATAATCTTGTTTCTTGACTACATAGTGAGGTGGAAATTTTTGAACTTAACCTGAACTAGCCCATTTCACTTTTATACATTGTTAATTTGGGCATTTAATTGAGTAGAATTTTGCATTATCATACCATCCAAAGGTTGTCCACCGCTAAACAAAGGCCTTCCCCATATATTACCACAATTATGTCGTCATTTCGGGGGGTAATTCTCTCTCTTATGCAGATCATACAAATAATTGTTCCGTGCGGGAATTGAACCCACAACCCGTAATGCAGCAGCCGACTGTCCCCGCAGCAGCAATGTCATTTTGTCAGTGCTCACCGTGATAGCAGGTGGGTTGGTGAGCGCAACTTGTCTTTTCTTCCACAGAAGACACTGCTGCCCATCCCTCAGTTTTAGAGTTCCTTATTCGCCTTTTACAACATCCACAGGAAGAGATGGAGTGGTAATAATGATATTCTGAATCAGGACACCACTCGGAGCAAAAAAAGTGTGTTTAATTTCAATTAGTAAATAAAAATAAAATTAAACCTTTTCAACAATCACTGCCTTTATACGAGGGCGGCACTGAAAATTTCGGGAATCAAGGAAGTGACACAACATTACATTTATTGCTTTTCGAAGTATTCTCCGCGAAATTTGACACATTTTTCCATACGATGGAACCAATCATTGAAGCAACCATTCCATTCGGAAGTTGGGGTCTCCAAAATGGCCGTTTTGTAGGCGTCCACAGCTTCTTTAGGTGATGAAAATCTCTGTCCACGCAATTTATGCTTTATTTTAGGGAAAGTATAGAAATCATTAGGGCTTAGGTCGGGGCTGTACGGCGGATGGTCTAATAATTCTATGTTTTCTTGCTTTAAAAACTCTTTTGTTCTGTGCGCGGTGTGAGAACTCGCATTGTCGTGATGGAGGATGATGCGGCGGTTGCAGTTCTCTCTACGGAGTTCAGAAACGACCTGTGGCAAACAAATGCTAGCATACCATTCTGCATTAACCGTTCTTTGTCCCTCAAGAGGAATAGTCGTAACATGGCCGGTTTTGGAGACAAACGTGGCCACCATTTTTTTGCAACACTCCGTGAACGAACAATTTTTGTTGGCTTTAACTCATTTTCGAACACCCAAACTCGTGACTGGTTTTTTGTTTCGGGTTCGTACGCATATATCCAGGATTCGTCACCTGATACGATGTTGTATACAGCATTTGAGGATCCTGCGTGGAATCTTTCGAGAGTTCTGACCCACCAAGTAACGCGAGCCGCTTTTTGCTCTTCACATAGCAAATGCGGTATCCATCGGGAAAACAACTTTTTTACACCTAATTGTTCATGCAAGATTATTTGACTCATGCCAATGTCTAAAGTTGCCTGAATTTCGCGGTATATCACATGTCGATCTTCCTCAATCAGCTTACGCACAGTATAAACGTTTTCTTGGGTGACTGCAGTTTTTGGACGACCTTGACGAGGATCATCACTGAGCTTGACACTCAGCAAACCAGCGATAAATTGTGGTTTTGGATGGGGCTTCATCACCAAATGCAGAAATCATCCGGTCAACACACTGTTTTTGTGTTAAACCACTTCGAAAGTCATAATAAATCATCGCTCTTGAATTTCCTCGAGTCAATTCCATTTTCTCAACGACTAAACAAGTTTGACAAAACCTTGTGACAGGACCGTAAATCTTTTTTAAAATAAATAAATGGTATTCGATTTGTAAAACCAAGGAGGTTTCAATTAAAAAGATTTTAATATGACAGGAACAGTGGAAATATTCCATTCCCGATACTTTTAGTGCATCCTATGTAATACTGTATTGTTTTAATGTTCCAAGTCACTATTTCAAACGTTTTATGAAGCGTTCGTGTTGAGACGCCTTATCGTAATAGTAAACCATAGTATACACTTAAAAAAATACTCAACTAATTTATAACCCTTAAAATTCCTACTACCCGCAAATCACCTTTTTTGACCTAGTTCATAAAACAAGGCAACTAACAGACATTACCCGCTGTATGAAAATTTAACGTCGCTGATATTAAAGTAACGATTACTTAGTGGCAGTCGCAACAAACCCAGCTCCACGATGATAGTTCCACATTTAATTTATGCGATCATAAAATCTTTTGTCGCCAGATAGTGACGTCGTAAAACGTCAAATGTGAATTTGGCCTTATAGGTCGTGAAGGATATTTGGGAAAAGGATACAAATGGTTCCGCATTTTATGTTTTAAGTTTAATTCGGAAATTGGATTGAGCTATATAGGTTATGTAATTTTTGATGTGTGGTCCCGTTTGGCCAAGAAAACCTGTTTTTTATTAACATAGATGTTTTGAGATATATCAAACCTCATCTTCATATATTTCCAAGATAACATACGATTGCTAATGAATGTAAAAGTTATCAGTTGAACATTAATGTTAAGAGTACATTACGGTTAGATGTCAATGTATTTCACTACACAGACCATCATATCGCCCTCGCCACCGAGGATACCCACCTTACCGATGACTAATAATGTCTGTCTGACTAAAATTATCTGGAAGAGTTCACGATTAGACCGCCATTAGTCATCATATCGGCCATTCATACGTCCACTGCTGAACAAAGGCCTCCCCCACAGATTTTCACAACTGTGTCATCCTTTTGGGGGGTATTTCCCAATACTCACCACGCTTGGCAGGCGTGTTGGTGAGCGCAGTATGGCTACCATATCTCAGAAGGGACACTGTTGCCCATCCCTCCGGTTTAGATTCCCTTAGTCGCCTTTTACGACATCCACGGGAGGAGATGGAGTGGTGCTATATTCTTAAATCGGGCACCACACGTATTTTAATCCGGGCACCAGTAGTGTCTTACCTTTAATATGGCCCAAATGATTGTACGTATATTTTATTATGGTGTGCAATAAAGAGGATATATTATTTATTATTATTATAATAATCTATCACGCTCATAGCCAGTTGCACTTACTGATCAGTAAACGATGGGTTAGGTTAAAATATGGTCGACGCAGTCACTTTTTGAACTGAGTGTCTCTGTGCTTCAGAGGGCACATAAAATCGGCAGTTCCGGATGTTGCCATTAGACGGTAGTCGTTAAGTCAAGCGCAGGCTTTCAAACAACTCTGCTACAATATTGACCACCAAAGGAAAAATACAGTCTGTAATTTTCCCGCTGCAGGGTAAAAACAAATCGCATACAGATAAGAAACGAGCTTTGAGCACTACGCCCGGCGATTTCAGTCCATTGAGCTCCTCACGATGTTTTCCTTCACGGTTAAAGTCACTAGTGTCTTAGATTAACTAAGAAAGTACATATAACATTGTACAGTCACATAGGTTATTGACGAGTATGTCTACCTGGGAGAAACTATCTAGTTATCTACCTGGTCCTACTTCGAGAAAGAGGTCAATCGTCGAATCTGACTCGGCTGGGCAGCGTTCGGGAAACTTCGCAACGTCTTTTCGTCAACAATACAGCAATGCTTCAAGACGAAAGTCTTTATCCAGTGTGTTTTACCAGTGATGACATATAGGACAGAGACCTGGTCAGTCACCATGCAGCTCACGTATGGTATTTCTCTACGAGATCAAATCAGAAATGAGGAGATCCGTAGAAGAGCTAAATTTGCCAAAATAGCTGAAAGGATTAGTAAACTGAAGTGGCAATGGGCGGGGCGCATAGCTCGTAGAACTGATGGCCGTTGGGGTAAAAAGGTTCTCGAATGGAGTTTCGCATAGTCGGACGACCTCTAACAAGGTGGAAAGACGACCTGGTGAAAGTCGCTGGGAGTCGTTGGATGCGGCCGGCATGTGACCGGTCGTTGTGGAAATCTATGGGGGAGGCTTTTGTTCAGCAGTGGACGTCTTTTGGTTGCTATGATGTTGATGGTAGGTGCATGCCAGGTTTTGTACCCGCACGTAGTGCAAGAAGGGTGTTTGTAAATGACCGCGCCACCACGACTAACTTTGCCAAGAAAACATGAATACAAGACGACTTAATAGATACGTAGATAGCTATTTCGTTTCATACAAGCTTCTATGCTGCAGGTAAACTGGTTTCTATGTTTATTTTATACAAATAGCTTTGTTCCAACATTTATTAGTTCTAAAATATTGTTATTATGTTTTAGAACGTCATATGTTTTCATACGATGTTATTATACGCCATATTGCTCTTGATTGAAACAGTCTCCATGAAATGACGGCACAGTTAGCGCACTAGCCAAATAATTAGTTCCCTGAGCTATGTGTTGCCGGTTCGATCTCCCCATTAAACAAATATTTGTATGATTTACTGATAGCTGTTTTGGGTCTGAATGTTTGTGCATTTGAGATGTATGTCTGTAAGCTATCCGCGAAACAGAAAAATCCTAATAGTCTTGGAAATCTTTTTAAAGAAAAAAGTAATAACAAATAAAATATTGTTGTGCTTTCTCAAATTCCCTTTCTCAAGGTCCAATTTAAATGAAAGGTAGAGACTGTTTTGTTTTCACCTGCAAGTTGTACCGGATCAACCTAAATAAATAAATAAATCCTACGAGCCTTCCTATATGAGTTTTATGATCTTATAACAAAACACTTTTAAACGGATTACGGATACCAACCCGGACTCTTGCAGTAAGAAATATACCATGCATCGATACTGCATGGTACTACGCCAACTTTACTCATCAAATATCATTATATCGACACGACACGACACGGTTGTTGCAGTGGTTGATACAGTCGACCTCTGCGTTCCGGTTCGCGGGTTCGATTCCCGCACGGAACAAATATTTGTATGATCTGCAGGTAGTTGTTCCGGATCTGTATTGTGTGTGAAATGTATGTCTGTAAACGCACCCACGACTCAGGAGAAACCCAGTGTAGGGCAACGAAATATTAAAAAAAAACAGTCCAATGATCTTTTCTGCTGAAAATGGCCTCTCCCATACATTTCCGCAGTACCGAGTACTCGCCATGCTTAGCAGGCGGGTTGGTTAGCACAGATCCTACTGTTCCTAAAAGGGACGCTGCTGCGAGGAGATGGAGTGGTGCCATATTCTTAATCCGGACACAACAACGGACTAACTTTGCTGTCAATAGTTAATTGATAAGTTTATACCGCAATGCCTCAAGACGCAAGTCTTTAACCAGTGTGTGTTACCAGTGATGACATATGGAACAGAGACGTGGTCACTCACAATGGGCCTCATAAGAAAGCTCAAGGTCACTCAGCGAGCTATGGAGAGAGCTATGCTTGGTATTTCTCTACGAGATCGAATCAGAAATGAGGAGATCCGTAGAAGAACTAAAGTTGTCGACATAGCTGAAAGGATTAGTAAACTGAAGTGGCAATGGGCAGGGCACATTGCTCGTAGAACTGATGGCCGTTGGGGCACAAAGGTTCTCGAATGGAGACCGCGCACCGGAAAACGCAGCGTGGGACGACCTCCAACGAGGTGGACAGACGATCCGGTGAAGGTCGCTGGGAGTCGTTGGATGAGAGCGGCATGTGACCGCTCGTTGTGGAAATGTAAGGGGGAGGCCTTTGTTCAGCAGTGGACGTTCTGTGGCTGATATGATGATGATGATGAAGTTTATAGGGTTCCGTCCGAAGGAAAATAACGGCGGAACCATTGTAGGATAACCCGTCTCGATCGATCTGTCCGTCTGTCACAGCCAATTTGCTCCGAAACTACTAAACCGATTAAGTGAAAATTGATGACTATCTACGACCCAAGCACGAACGTGTAACGTAAATGAATGAATTTTGAGTCAGGGCGTTTTTGGCGGCCAATATAGAAGATAAATTAAAGAATAAAGTTTTGCAAACTGTACCGTGTAACAAATGAAGTGAAAGGGCTTGTTGTGAGGGTCTCAAATATATTTATTTCATAATTTTAAAATATATCGTTTCAATGTAATTCATCATCATCATCGATCATCTCATCCCGTGGGTGTCGTAAAAGGCAACTATGGGATTAGCCGGAGGATGGGCAGCAGCGTCCTTCGAGTACATTAATAACTCATCTGCGATCGCCAACCCACCTGCCAACCGTGGCGATTCTAGCAAAATCCCCCAATGAGTACACACACCCAGACAGCGCGGTGCGGCGATCTTTGTATGTTTGTCTTTTTTTAAATTTTTTAAACATTGGCCTACATAATGCTAGTTATATGTTTTACCATAATTTGTATCAATCAACATTGTAATCTCAATTATTTTAAAAGAGTATCTATGGAGTTTCTTGCCGGCTCTTCTCCATAGATCAACTATTTGGAACCGTGCAACTTAGATTCTGACGTTTTATAATTGCCAATATTTGGTTTATTTGGAATTTAAATATTTGACTTTGACTTTGAGGGAGGCTTGTGTTCAGCAGTGGACTTTTATTCAGCCGCAATGATGAATGTAATTTAAGAAAATCAACGAAAATTGATCATTGCCCCTCCTTATCTCAGAAACCACTGAGCCAAAAATTTTGTAAATTATATTGATAATAGCTTTTTACCTACAGATTAGATAAAAATCTATAAAAAGTCTATGGTCTTAAAATAACATGGTAAATCTTATTAATATTGTGCATTTAAACTTAAGTTTCCAGAACATGTTTTTCAGCTACGATGTTAAGTTTAGTTTATTCTTGGGATAAGTTTTTGGTACAAGACCGAAGTAAATAATAGACAATATATTTATGTTATGACAGTCAAGTTGGGTTACATTTTAGCGCTAGACCGTTTTTTTAAATTTATTTGACGTAGCTTTTTTCTGCACACTGCTGAGCGAAAGCTATGGTTTCTTTTGACCTAGTACCAAGTCTTATTTATAAAAAAAAACATCTATCACTATCATAGATTAATTATTTGAATTACAGGACGATCAGCGGCTTATAACTGAGGTAGGTATTAACTACCAATAACCAGATAAGCTTGGGGCTTTACTAATGCGAACTCTATACATATGTAGCATTATGTATTTGTTTATGCATGGTATAGCAAGACAGCTAAGATTGCAACGATGCATAAGTAATGGTTGGATATTAGCCTGTCGCCCGCAGATATTATAGTATGTTTTATGACCTATTACCCTCGATTAGTTTACGAAGGAATGGTTACATCTGTGCGTTGACGATACAGTGAAATCCAAACCTGAAAGACAAGTATCAATAGGGCAGAGAAAATCAGACATCTGTCTTATTAAATTTGTTGGTTTGGTCCGGGCAAAGTAAACAAAACACACAGTTTTTTTATCCATACAAATAAATAAAATTAAAGTGTCTGTTTGTAATGTCATAATAACAGCTTTTAACTAAATGCTTAAGAAAGTATATACGCTACATATAACAAAAATACAATTTTTAAATTTTTTGCCTGTCTGTCTGTCTTTCTATCTGTCTGGCTGTCTGTTTGTTCCGGGTAATCTCCGAAACGGCTGGACCGATTTTGACGGGACTTTCAGTAGCAGATAGCTGATGTTATAAGGAATAACTTAGGCTACTTTTATTCAAGAAAAATAATTAGTGTTCCGCACAAAAAAATTAAAACCCTTGAAATCCAATATATATATATATATATATATATATTCTATGTCAAGTGTCTATGTCGAAGTACTTTGAATTTATTTTAAATTAAACGCGGGTGAAACTGCGGGTCCCAGCTAGTATAATAATAAATGTTGAGACACGATCCATCTATATAAATAAATAAAATTGAAGTGTCTGTTGGTAATGTCAAAATAACAGCTTTTTACTAATGCATAAGAAAGCATATACGGTACCTACAACAAGAAAACCATTTTTTGTCTATTTGTCTGTCGGTCTGTCTGTCGGTCTGTCTGTCGGTCTGTCTGGCGGTCTGTCTGTACGGTCTGTCTGTCGGTCTGTCTATCTGTTTGTTCCCGCTAATCTCCGAAATGGCTCGACCGATTTCTACGGAACTTGCACTGGCAGATAGCTGATGTTATAAGGAATAACTTATGCTACTTTTATACTAGAAAAATAATAAGCGGTCTGCGCAAAAAAACCCCTAGTAATCCACTATGTATACATATTCTATGTCAAGTGTCTATGCCGAAGTAGTCTAAATTATATATTATATATAAATAATAATCCAATTTATTTTAAATTAAACAGCAGGTGAAACCGCGAGTTCCAGCTAGTTAGCCTATAAATGTCCACAGCTGAAGACAGCCTTCCAGCGACCATTACAATGAGAACGCTTGGCAGTTTGATTGGCGATCACAGTTTGTTGTTATTAATGCATGGGGTCATGCTGCTTCCCATACCCTAGATATCAGCGCTTAGTCGCTACATGTTATGACCTCTTGGATGGCCCCTCCTCTGTTCTTTTTCGAGAATCACACTGAGAATGAATATCCAAGTACATCAACAAATATCCAGTTGAGGTTCACCTCTCATTGTACGGAAAGCTTACCCAATGCGAGATCAGATTATACTGGAATATATAAATTGATATATAGCCATGCGTACTAAGTTAGCTGTGAACTGACATAGACCCTGATAAATTTAGATAAAACCAGCTCTATGTCGATAAGCTCTTTACTTAGAAAGAAAGAAAAAATCAATTCTTTATTAGGCAGCAACGCAGCAATATTTCAAAAGGTAATAAAACGAAATATAAAACTAAAAGTAAATGAAATAAAATAAGCTGAACAGTTTTATAAAAAATACATACAATAAAACCTATTACAAAGTTAAAATATTTGTGTGCTCCACAGTTGCGCCAAATAGGTAACTAGTTCAGCATTTGCCAGACAAGAGCCTGACGATGATTTTCAACGGGACCCTTATGTGACTTTCAGAGTGTAAAAAGTTTATAAAATAAATATTGTATAGTATACCAACTAATAGATACACATTTACATAACTGTACAAAAAATCAAAATAAAATGTATATTAACAATAATGTTATACTTAAGATGAAACACAAAAAGAGATGAGAATGAGAATCCGAAGGTTTTGGCAACACTCTGGCAACCGGATAAGATAAACCTAAAACCAAAAGGCACTATCAACAGAAATTGACTCCAACCGTTAAAACGAAGACTACAAAAACTAATTCAAACACAAAGCCATCTCAAAATAGGAACACAATAAAGTTTTCTAATCCTTGGAAACTCATTCGTTCCCAATCCTCAGGCTATAAGAGCCACAAACTCGTTTTGAATAGCAATACTGAAGGAATTGGTTCGTTCCAAGTACGTACCGCAAACGTCTTCGCATTGATTTGTATCGAGAGGGATTGATTGAAAATGTTGTTACCCAGATACTACGTTTTAGAAAATATTTATGAGGACTTAGTTTTGAAGGCTTTTTGTTTCAAAATATTGTTTGTTTGCTATGGATAAAAGTTGTGCTACCGACTAACGCTCCGTATAAAGGAGCGAAATGGATGAAATGGTAAAAAAAATCGTAGTTTAATTATTCCTCACGGCATATTTGGGCATGATAACAGTAGCCTTTGTACTATTCAATATAGTTTGTATTGTAACCTTTTCAGCCAAAAAACGTCCACTGCTGGACAGAAACCTCCCCCAAATATTGCTACAACGACCGGTATGGGTTTACGCGCTTTGTAGACTGGTTACCGATCGTAGTTGAGTTATAAATGTACTCGAAGGACGTTGCTGCCCATCCTCGGTTTAATCCCATAGTCGACTTTTAGATCACCCACGGGATGAGATGGGGTGGTGGTACTCTTAGCCGGCACTACACGGTAATGCATTACAATATATATGGTTACTAAAGGTGTATTCCAGTGAAGATCATGAACTTTGTACAGAATCCCGATTTACTTGTCTGCAACCTTTTTTACAAAATTATGGTCTTAACTTGTATTGAATTTACTGAATTGAATTGAATTGTAAAAACAGTCACTCGTCACAGGTGAATATTATGTATAATTTTCTTTTTTAGCGCCATACAAAGACAAAAGCAATAATCTACTAGTTTCGAACGTATGACACTCGTGGGATGCCGCTGAAAATCAGCGTTAAGTAGTGGTACTTGGTACTACCACCTGATATCATGCTGAGCTAATGGTCCATTTGGCACTTTAAAAAAATATTAAGTAGGATTTTTTTGCCTGTATAATTGCTTATGCCGATAAATACTTTTCTTTCTTTCTTTACAAACTCTATTATAGTCTGCAAGCCTGTAAATGAGGCTTAAGCTAGAACTTTACGCCAAACAGTTCTGTGTGGATCCCGGCAAAGAAAAGACCCCTCTCCATGGATGTACTAAAGGTGACAAAGGGATGATATCAAGAAGATGGGCAGCAGCATCCTGTTACGTGCTAATAAGAGCTTACTGCGATCACCAGTCCACCTGCCAAGCGTGGTGATTATGGCAATATTTCCAATGTACATAATATCGCTAATTGTCATGTTCAGCAAGGTATTGATGTATATGCGATACGACGCCCGTGCGGCTCCGGGTCCTCTCTATATTTCAGCTAGAATCATGACTCTATTTGACTGATCGTACTCCAATCAAGACTAAGGCGGACAAACCCGACGTATAAAAACAAAAAATATATATATCATATCAGCCACAGGACGTCCACTGGTGAACAAAGGCCTCCCGCTTAGATTTCGACAACGAGTGGTTACATGCCGCCCTCATCCAACGACTCCCAGCGACCTTCACCAGGTCGTCTGTCCACCTCGTTGGAGGTCGTCACACGCTGCCTTTCCCGGTGTCCGGTCTCCATTCTAGAACCTTTGTGCCCCAGCGGCCATCAGTTCTACGAGCAATGTGCCCTGCCTATTGCCACTTCAGTATACTAATCCTTTCAGCTATGTCGACAACTTTACGAGGGCGGCACTGAAAATATCGGGAATCAAGGAAGTGACACAACATTACTATTTAAAAATGTATTTATTGCTTTTCGAAGTATTCTCCGCGAAATTTGACACATTTTTCCATACGATGGAACCAATCATTGAAGCAACCATTCCATTCGGAAGTTGGGGTCTCCAAAATGGCCGTTTTGTAGGCGTCCACAGCTTCTTTAGGTGATGAAAATCTCTGTCCACGCAATTTATTCTTTATTTTAGGGAAAGTATAGAAATCATTAGGGCTTAGGTCGGGGCTGTACGGCGGATGGTCTAATAATTCTATGTTTTCTTGCTCTAAAAACTCTTTTGTTCTGTGCGCGGTGTGAGAACTCGCATTGTCGTGATGGAGGATGATGCGGCGGTTGCAGTTCTCTCTACGGAGTTCAGAAACGACCTGTGGCAAACAAATGCCAGCATACCATTCTGCATTAACCATTCTTTGTCCCTCAAGAGGAATAGTCGTAACATGGCCGGTTTTGGAGACAAACGTGGCCACCATTTTTTTTGCAACACTCCGTGAACGAACAATTTTTGTTGGCTTTAACTCATTTTCGAACACCCAAACTTGTGACTGGTTTTTTGTTTCGGGTTCGTAAGCATATATCCAGGATTCGTCACCTGATACGATGTTGTATACAGCATTTGAGGATCCTGCGTGGAATCTTTCGAGAGTTCTGACGCACCAAGTAACGCGAGCCGCTTTTTGCTCTTCACATAGCAAATGCGGTATCCATCGGAAAAACAACTTTTTTACACCTAATTGTTCATGCAAGATTATTTGTATTTGACTCATGCCAATGTCTAAAGTTGCCTGAATTTCGCGGTATGTCACATGTCGATCTTCCTCAATCAGCTTACGCACAGCATCAACGTTTTCTTGGGTGACTGCAGTTTTTGGACGACCTTGACGAGGATCATCACTGAGCTTGACACGTCCACGTTGAAATTCAGCAAACCAGCGATAAATTGTGGTTTTGGATGGGGCTTCATCACCAAATGCAGAAATCATCCGGTCAACACACTGTTTTTGTGTTAAACCACTTCGAAAGTCATAATAAATCATCGCTCTTGAATTTTCTCGAGTCAATTCCATTTTCTCAACGACTAAACAAGTTTGACAAAACCTTGTGACAAGACCGTGAATCTTTTTTTAAATAAATAAATGGTATTCGATTTGTAAAACCAAGGAGTTTTCAATTAAAAAGATTTTAATATGACAGGAACAGTGGAAATATTCCATTCCCGATACTTTTAGTGCAGCCTATGTAGTTCTTCTACGGATCTCCTCATTTCTGATTCGACCACGTAGAGAAATACCAAGCATAGCTCTTTCCATAGCTCGCTGAGTGACCTTGAGCTTTCTTATGAGGCATATTGTGAGTGACCACGTCTCTGTTCTATATGTCATCACTGGTATATATATAAAAATATATATATAAACAAAAAATATCCCAAAATATTAGTAAAATGTTGTTACGCTATTTCCACGGGTTCTCTTCAAAACTCAAGTCCAATGGACTGCGAATGGATGGATCGAATCGTGATGCCAAACGTCTTAGGAATCGAAACATCTTATAAAACGTAATATCGAATGAATCGAATGTTGATTTCATTTAGATACTCGCCTCTTCTCGCATCTTATTCGTTCCATCTTAGATTTTGATGATCGAGAATAGAACTCAATTTCAATGTGAACTGTACAAAATTATTAGTAGAGGAATAGAGCGACATTAAATTCATATAAAAGTTTATGTGTGTAAAGTTCGCAGTCATATTTTTGTTACAGTTTATTAAAACTAACCATTCTTGCGTGTGGATCCAGATTTAAAATACAGCAGTACTCCAGTGGATGTGTAGTGTAGTGGATGTCATATAAGTTGAAAGAAGGACTCTAGACCAGAAGGATGGGCCGCAGCGTTTTTTCTATGGAACAGTAGCCATATTGTACTCACCAACCAAGCGTGGTGAGTACTGGAAAATTATGACACAATATTGTGGATCTCCGTGTGGTTTTCGGATTGTGAATATAGCACCACTCCATCTCCTCCCGTTGGATGTTGTAAAAGGCGACTAAGGGACTCTAAACCAGAGGGATGGACAGCAGCGCCCCTTCTGTGGAACAGTAGCTATACTGCGCTCACCAACCCGCCTGCCAAGCGTGCTGAGTTCTGGCAAAGTCAAAGTTTTTATTTCCAATAAATCAAATATTGGCACTTATAAAACATCAGAATCTTAGTTCCCAATAGTCGATCTCGTGGAAAAGAGTCGGAAAGAAACTCCATGGATACTTTTTTAAAATAATGTTGATTGATACAAATTATTGTAAAATATATACCGTAAAAAAATTAGGTTAATGTGTAAAGACGGAACATACCACAATAATATATTAATAATAACTATTTGCCGTGATAGTTAACGGCTGACCAGTTCCAGTTCATGAAGAATTTTCACTGGAGACCAATAAAAAAGTCTCTTATTGCAAGGGTGGGGCTAATTAAGTACCACCGCAGTGCTAGGTATTTTATGGTCAAGCAGTAGTGTTTAAACTGCAAAGTCAAGTCAAAGTTTTTAATTTCAAATAATCCAAATATTGGCACTTATGAAACGTCAGAAAATAAGTTGCACGTTAAACATTACTGTGCTCCAGCTTGAAAGGCACTGTAGCTAGTGAAACGTGACCACCGCAGACTGAAGCCTTTTTTTTGTTTGTTGGGCTTCTCGCATACATTTGAGGGAAATGTGGTTGCTTAACCGGTCATTCTGGCGAAGCCAAAAGAGGCCTCCAGCCAGGCTTAAATTTAACATTAAAAACTAAGCAACTTTCGCTAAGGGCGCCCCTGCGGGACACGGACTTTGGCTTAGGGCGTTGCTGGGGATAATAAGCTATTGTTTTGGGGACAGCTGGATTGGTATTATTTAAATGTATTAAGGGACATTTAAAGCTACAGGCTCGGCATGGGCCGGCGCGATCAAGAGACGGGAGGGAGAAGTGCTAACTTGAACGGGAAGGTGACGCGGTGATAGGCCTCCGCGACGTCATCGGCATCCTTGGCGGTGAGGGCGGTAAAACGGTCGGGTGTTAAGTGAACGAGACAACGGGAGTCTCTTTATGTGATCTAACGTGACTTTATCGTCTGGATCGACCAGAAAGTGCCTCGGGCGGCGTACACTACTGATACGAGAGGGTTAGTAATCGACGGCTCATACCACAAGGGGGAAGTCTGATGCCACGTGGTACTAACCCTATGTAGCAGCAAGTATTACGGGCAGGTGTGAAGCTTACTGCCAGGTGAATGATTTGCACACATCATAATGAAACCAAAACACCTCCGCTCCAATAAAACCATAAAAATATAAACTCGTTCCACGATCGCTATAAGTACATAAAACAAAATTACCAAAAGAATATCCAACAAAGGAATTCTTGTTAAACCTTAAAAGCAAATACGTATTAAATTTAGTCTAACGCAAAACCTCAATAACACCTTCGCCTTTACTGAAATATACATGAGCAATAATTGTGTTTCCAAGTCCAGACATCTTTGCGGTTCGAATTAAATAAACCGCATCGGGTACCGAGTGCTAGTCGCTACTGTATATTTTTCATAGCGCCTGATACAAACAAAGACAAAATTAAAATGTTTACATTGTTTGCATGATAAATGCAACTGATTACCTACTCGTTTAGTGTTATATGTATTTTATAAATAACAATGTTACTTACTGTTGTTGTCCGTGAGCGAGTTTGAGTTTATTAGCATAAACAAATTCAAATTGCTCTCAGTCTTCCGGTGATAGCAGATCCGATCGAAGTGATATATTTAAATAGAAATACTGAGATTGACGATGCGAATACCTTCGCCTCCCGCGGCCCCCCGCACCTTTCTTTTGTTTACGTGCAGGTGTGTGGCCGACCCGCGGGCTGATTAGCTAAAATCAGCAACAGCAGACGCGATAGCAGCTGTCGCGCAGCCAAGGATCCACCGGTGGCAAAGCGTCAAAACATTGGTATTACGTAAGGCATCGCCCGCCAGTCGCTATTGTGTAAGATGCATAGTTACTAGCACCAGTAGCCACCAGTGGATCTAAAAAGAATGGACGTTTTTAATTCATTGATTGTCCGACAGAGGCGCGACAGAGATCTTCGCCTGTTTAGTCGCTATCGGCAAATAGGTAATACCAAATAGACGTTTGACAGCGGTGTTGGAACAATTTACGCCTGTTGCAAAGCGTCTGCGACTTAGGTAATGAGTCCGCGGTTTTATCGAGGTGTTTTTTATTAGGTACTTTATTTTATTTCTATGATACACGCTCACACACAATAGATACGGAAAATATTTCATTTACCTATGTATTAATTATTTATCCTGTAAAAGTTTTGTGTTGATTTGATTTTCGTAAGTTTCTTTGTATTTTATTTTTCTGTAAATGTGTTAGTTAGTCTCTTGTTATTTATTATTCGTAGTAAAGGGGACGGACTGAAAACCAGCGTTGACCCGTGCGTGGTTTAATCACTGCGCACTGCCAACTTTGCTGATTCCGTTCCTTTACCATACTATACAAAATAACTATTTGTATGGTTTTGCATTGAACGAATTGTGTGTTTACCTAGCGGTAATACATTTATCTTTATCTTATCTAAGTTAGCTACATTATTAACTACTGGACACGAAGGTATTGAAGGTAACGAGAAGGCAGATGAACTAGCAAGGGTGGGTTAGAATGAGCAGTTCATCGGCCCTGAGCCATTTGTAGGAATACCTCATGGTACCTACCAACAGGCATTACATCCATTTGCTGGTAAAGAACATGTCAGAGAATTGAGGCAAGTGAGAGGCCTAAACCATTCTAAGACTTTCTGCAGCACAAGATTAGACGGGTTTCAGAGATTATTAAATCTAACCAAAACCCATTTAATTAAATTTTCAATTCGATTCCCGAACGGAACAATACCCACGACACAGGAGAAATCCTAGAGTGGGACAAAGTTTCAGCACTATATAGGCGCAATGACAGGACACTTTGGCACCAAGGAGCACCTCCATAGAATGGAGCTTAGCACAATGGATACATGCAGATTCTGTATGGACAATCAAGAGTCAATGCAGCACATTTTGTGCAGCTGTGACGCTCTGGGAAGACGTAGGGCAAAACATTTAGGAATAGCTTATTCATTGCCTGATGATTTTGCACGGCTCCAGGTAGGTATGATTACGAAGTACCTACATAAAAATACATCCATACTTATAAGTCATAATGAGTTTGTTTTCTATTTATCTAAAAATGTTTTAATTTTGGTTTCGTGTTCTGCTATCATATCATTCATGTTTTCTTTCTATAAAATTCTCGAAATATTCTTTTTCATTTGCAACCTGCTCTTTGGCATTACGAAACTCGAGCTCGCTAAAGTACATAATACTATTACTGATTACTCTACTATTCTTCAGTTTCTTTCTAAAATAACAAATATTAAAGAAAAATAACATACTGGTAACCCTACAACCACGTTATGAGCGAAAAATACGTGAGGTTAAGACAAATGAACGTTTTAGAGAGAACGTTATTGCAATGTTCATTGTCCGACGTAAGATGAGCTGTTGCAGACGTGTCTGTTCTCGCAAAGGAAATTATGGTTAGTAACTCATTACAACACGTAAATCATTGTATCCTAGCCCTATAATGATTTATGAAGTTTTCAACATATCATTATATACGTGCGAATACAATTATACGGCTGACATTAACATTTGAAATTAATTCAAATACAAAGTTATTGTGTAGCTCTAACTTTATTGATATAGACGGACCTTCAAATGTATCTGAATTTGAATTTAAATCAAGTATACTTTTGTGTTTGGTAAATTTTAGTACCTCTTGTGGCTTGTGTGGGTGAGATTATTAATATCAAACCCGATTATCATACAAACACCTGGGTCAGCCGATATGGGTAGTTAGATGTCCAAATGTCTGTCAAGTGGATATTTTTAAATAGTTAATTCCCCCTTCAATGATTTTTTTGGTCCCTAGGCCCATGTACAATGTATCCGTGTGTAGCTGTGCTAGCAGAACCAGAAAATTAAGTTGATATAAGAAAATTAATTAAGTGCTGTGCATGTAGCTCGCACAGAAGAAGACCGCATAGTGGTATCGGGAGAGGAACGATTGTTCGGAGAAGGGGAAGAAGGCAACAATAGCAACTGACTGACTGGCTACTCTCTGAGCGCTCGCTCTGACCGACCCCCTGAAAAAAGGGGCACTCGATTCATCCACATGGCGGCAGTCACGCGTCATTGTGGCAGGGGGCTTCTTAAAGATTCCCCATTAAGAGGGAGTTACCTCTTCACGACCACACTTTCCGAGATGTATAGACACCACAGGGTGGCTTCCGAGCATTCGTTCTGGAGATTACAGAGACCCCTTCGGTGCCAACTCGGTGGTTAGTGACCGGTTTTCAGTGGTAATAGTCCCATGCAACCCTTCCATGGGGCGGAGGAAGACCAAGAGGTTTCCAACGCAGTAAATAAATAGTATACCGTGTGGAGCCGGCTCAGAATTTTGACGGCACGGTTGGTGCAGTGGCTGATAGAGTCGGCTGCTGCGCTCCGGGTCGTGGGTTCGATTCCCACACGGAACAAATATTTGTATGATCTGCAGGTAGTTGCTCCGGGTCTGGGTGTATTGTATGTGGAATACATGTCTGTAAACGCACTCACGACACAGGAAAAATCCAAGTGTGGGGCAACGTTTTTAAAAAAAAAAAAAAGGAATGCCACCACCCCATTTCATCCCGTGGGTGTCGTAAAAGTCGACTAAGGGATTAACCGGAGGATGGGCAGCAACTTTCGAGTACGTTAACAAGTCAACTGCGATCGCTAACCCGTTTGCCAAGCGTGGCGATTATGGCAAGACCCCCAATGAGCACACAACTCCCCATATCAGTCGTTGTGGTGATCTTTGGGGGAGGTCCGTGTCCAGCAGTGGACTTCATTCGGCCGAAATGATGAAAGAAATAATTGAAAAAACTCCATGCGTTATTATTACAAGGCCATATGTGTAAATCATTACATATGTTTTTTGAAAAACATGTTTTTGTGTTATTTAATTTAGAACTATAAGAATAACTTAGGTAAATCTACTTAGCCCACACTACTGTTATTGATTTATGCTTTTATCGCAATCATTCAAGTAGTGAACTATCTATTTCGTTTAGTTTATAACCAAAAACACGTATATATTAACACAACAAAACAAATAAGTAGTACAAAAATTTTGTTTATTATGGTAAAAAGAATGAATTCAGCAGTTGGCAAGGCTCAGTGGATAAACCACGCACTGATCTACGCTGCTTTTCAGTACCTCCCTTTTACAATGAATAATCAAATTCTCCTTGTCTCAAAAATTTAACAAAAATAGAAGTTATTTGAAAATAATATAAATAAATGAGGAATTTCTTGTATTGTCCGAGAAGTGGATGTCTGCGCATCATGGAATAAAACTTGTTTCTTGATCAAGAAAGAAAAGGTACGCACATTATTAGGAGTATTTTTATTATTATTATTGATAGATGGCAAACGCTTTAGGAGAAGTCGTACTAAAAATGTACACCTCAATCATTCTTACACTGGCAGTCAGGAATTGACATTTAGCGTCGCTGTCAATTTCTGAAGGAAAAACATTCTTTAGTAATTTTTACCTAGTTCTGCGAGACTTGCTAACTTAAGTTTAGGTTTTTTGAGCACCTTTTTGTTATAATAAGATATGCTAAAAAATATAAGTTTAAAATAAAGATGAGTATTTTGCTTGCCTTTATAATATTTTAAGCCCGCTTGAGTATCTTAGTATTGAGTCCCGCTTTTTTTCTTAGTATTGAGTAGCAAAATTATGTAGAGTTTATCAATGTTTTTGACATAAAAGGATGGACAGAGCATATCTCTAAGTACCTATACTTTGTAAATTATTTTTCTTGTTTAAAAAACGTTTCCCCTCACCAGGATTTCTCCTGTGACGTGGGAACAGTTTACAGATATAAATCTCACATGCACAAACATCCAGACCCGAAACTACTATCTGTAGACTATACAAATATTTGTTCCGAACGGGGATCGGACCCGACATGTAGTGCAGAAAGCCAATCGCTTAGCCACTGCTCTCTCTTAACTCAAAACTATAGTTAACATTTTGTAAAAATAAAAAGTCCGCGTAAAAATAAAGTAAAAATAAAAGACGGCATGGTTGGTGTAGTCATTCACTCAACACCGACCGTTTTACCGCCCTCGCTGCCGAGGATGCCCGCCTCACCGACGTCGCGGAGGCCTATCGCCGCGTCATCATCCCGTTCAAGTTAGTACTTCGCCCCCTCCCATCTCTTGCTCCCACCGGCCCGTGCCAAGCTTGTAATTTTTAATGTCCCATTTTGTTTTAATATATTTTAAATAATACCGATCCAGATGTCCCCAAAACAATAGCTTGTTATCCCCAGCAACGACCTAAGCCGAGGTCCATGTCCCGCAGGGGGCGCCCTTAGCGCAATTTGCTTAGATTTTAATATTAATTTTAAGCCTAGCTGCCCCCAGCTAGGCTTTTGGCCTTTTGGCTTCGCCAGAAACGACCGGTTAAGCAACTACACTTCCCAGAAGTGTATGCGAGAAGACCAACAAAAAAATGTTTGGTGCATTGTGCCTGTAAACGCACCCACGACACAGGAGAAATCATAATGTGGGGCAACGTTTAAAGAAAATAAATAGTGAAATATTAATTCTAAGACAATAACAGACGCAAATATAGTAAAAGATGAAGGTCGTCTTTTACTCCTAACTATAATATTTGTTCGAAGTATTAATAGCAGACCAATACATTCTTATATCTAAATACAATTGCCACATATTGACATCATTATCGCTCTACTGGTAAAGTTACTCTCATTTCTTATCATCATTGTTTCTAGTGATAACATAACCGAAAATCACGCAACTAGGTACTTTATAAATACCGTTCGTTCTTGAGAACCTGGAGGTCTTCTTTGGTCGATGATGAATGCCGAGGTTTTCTTAGCCGATAAGAGTATCTAATATCCCTCCCCCTTGCCTGTGTGGAGGAAGAAGGTTTCCCGGTAAAAAAGGGTTACATAATAACAACTTGACAATTTATTTTAGCAGGATTCCCATTAATACTAAAATGATATAAATGCATCAAACTTTACCTACATATTGAAACCTCAAAGAAAATAAGCTGCGATATACCTTCCTTCCTAAGGAAATGGAACAAATTGTTGAATTCAACAATTCCACGCCACAGTAACGGGCTGAACAATAAATTGCAAGTCGACTGCACCGCACTGCTGTTTCTTTAAGTTTATTTCTTTTGTGATATACTAGACCTAATATAGGCTGGAAATGACATGCGGAACCAAGGACTTGACTGTTTGGATTTAGTGTGTTTTGGATTTGGGATTTATATTCAGATTTTTATTTTGTGAAAAGGAAGGTAGGTAGTTTAGAACAAGCGTATTGAAAGAAGCTAAAATTAAACTTTCATGAAACAAACATTTCCAAATGCAAATTGACATAACGGAAAGGATTAGTAAGCTGAAGTGGCAATGTGCAGAGCACATAGCTCGTAGAATAGATGAACGTTGGGGCAGAATAGTTCTCAAGTGGAAACCATGCACTGGGAGCGTGGGACGGCCTCTAACGACATGGACAGACGACCTGGTGAAGCTGGGATTAGTAAGATACAGGCGACTCAAAACCGGTGGTTGTAGAAATCTATGGGGGTCACCTTTATTCAGCAGTGGACGTATTTCGGCTGATATGATTATGGTGAAATTTAAAGTTAAGTTCTTGGTATTTTTTTATCTCGGGTTAATTGGAAACAATTTAAGTAATTACTAGGAATCATGCTCAGGAAAACGACCATATTTATTTATTATTATTCTTGGAAATAACTGCAGTATTGAACTGAAAGTCTAATTGGATTATGTCCATCGACATGACGTTAAAATAAATGTAAATGGTCCTCTAATATTTTTATTAAGTTCAGAAATCTGTAGCTTTATGATATGTAAAAACCCTATCAAAGCTAACCAGTTTTCTGAATTATTAAGATTTGCTTATAAAAATAGAAAAATCTCATCTGGCTCTCGGACACTAGGACCAATATATTTTCTGGTCCCATTTCCGAGCAGTCGAGCGGAACATTTCGTTTCGATTTTGTTGGCCACATTGACAGACTGATGTATTGAGTGAAAGGAACTCGCAAGCCAAGTGTTTGAACCGTTTATTGTTTAAGCAAAGATGTATGGCGGTAGAACGCTGTTTGTAATTTGTTAGACTTCGACTTAGGTTTCATGAAATGGATGAACCTTGTTGTTAGTTTTTTAAAGTTGTTGGTCAGTAGCTTGAATGACAGCATAAACTGAAACAAACTGAATGAAATTAAATGAAATGAAACTGTGAAATGACTGAAACTTATACTTCTATATAAATAGATATATGGCATGGTCGGGGCAGTGGCTAAGCGGTTGGCTTCCTGCGCAATATGTCGCGGGTTCGATCTCCGCATGGAATAAATATTTGTATGATCATCTACAGATAGCTGTTTCGGGTCTGGGTGTTTGTGCGTGTAAAATGCATGACTGTACACACAACACAGAAGAAATACTAGTGTGGGGCAAAGTTTAAGAAAGAAGATAACCTTACAGACTTTGTTTTAACTGTTTACGCAAAACAAGCAGGCACTTAAGATTTTTGCCTCCAAGATAAATGACACTAAAATTATCACTTACGGAATATCTATGTGATTATTATTTACTAGCGCGTTGTACGGCGCGTAAGGCACTCGTTGAAAGGTTAAAAATGATTGTATCATCAAAACAATGAATCATCTTACAGCGTGAGAGAATCAGTCAGTGAGTCCGTCAGCGAGTAAGTCAGTGAGTCCGCCAGAGTCAGTGATGAGCGTAAAAATACATTTAAATTATCATTTTAAACACCCGATATTTCAACATGTGGATTGAAATCAAAAGATTAAGTGCTGACAAATCTATCTACCGTCTTTCTGAGTCTTCTGCTACGCCTGCTACTGGAATGGAAAATATCTCATAAGTGATAGGCAAAATTGTGAAAGTCTAAAACAGGCAATTTTTTTGATACGTCATGAAATGTTTTGTGTTTTACAAATCAGTGTTATTACGGGATCGACAACTTAATACAAATAGCAATAAGTTGGCCTGGCTCACTTGAGACATTTTAATGATCTTTACGAACAAGTGTCTTTTTTTTAAAACGCCAAACGTTGATAATATTACTATTTCATTTCACCCATGTCGTTTACAGTTTGCAGACATAAATCTCACATGCCCAAACACCTATTTTCTCTTTTTTTTACTGGCCTAGAGTGGAAATTCTGCATGAACTCTTCGCCCTGCTCCGCTCCGAAGGGGTATCCTGGACACCTACCAGCGAAAACCACTGGAGCGGTCATCTTCGGCACCGAAGGGGCTCATCGTCCTCTGAACATCACACTAGAGCCACCCATTGGTGCCATGCCATTAGGCACATCCCGGAGGGGTTGACTGGCGACTGTAAAAAGGTCGCCATCCAGGCACTTCTCGGGGAGGATTGTAAAGGATCCCCCTAAGCCTCGCTGTGTGCTGTGCTGCGCATACGGTAGCACGTGACCACGTGAACGCCGCCATCTTTCCGGTGGTCACTCGGTGTGAGCACGCAGACTTCCCTATCTAATGCACAAATACCAACGTCTATCATCGTCATATCAGCCAAAGGCCGTCCACTGTCGAATTTCTCCGGCACGTAAATGACGATACACGGCACGTATCCGGTCGTTTATGGGGGAGGCCTTTGTTTCCAGCAGTGAACGTCTTTTAGCCTATATGATGGAATGCCTGGCCTACTAGGTATCATAGTTTACATTTATGTGCTATCATGCGGAGACTTGTTCTGCACTGTTGCAAATAAAAAACTCAAGTCAATTATTTGTTACCAACTATATCCAAGCTCAAGATCCAAAATCGATACCTCAGTCAAACACTTTACTACTTTGTATAATAAACTGCTGATATATGTAAGTACTTTATCTATACTTCAATATCCCTGAGCGCTTTCATCGCTAAGTAAAATGAAAGCAAAAATAACGAAATCGAACATTGTATGCATACATATACATATGCATGCATATAGATATCCCTTTTAGTCCCTTTCCAGAAGAAAAGATCGACACACATACCAAAACAAATATAACATGACCCTCGCAAATTGGCAAGCAGTATCACTTATAAGATCCTTTGTAATCCCCTGACTCAAAAAACATCCATAATTTATTTGCTTTATCATTCAGGGTGTAAACTCTCGCACAGCAAACAATAGGTACAATCGAACCTTCGGCCCTTGACCTAAATAAACTCGTCTGAATGATGAATCACAAGAGACAAATGTATTTGCCAACAGGTTGGATGATTCGTTGAATTGGTCTTTTTATCCGAGCAAGGCTGGTTTGACCCAAACATACGTCTTCGGCACCTCGTGATCGAATCTTGGTAATTAATTAGTTTTTTGTTTCGCGTAACCTTTTAGGGGATCGGTCTTTTGTTGTGCTTGTATTTACTCGTTTAGTTTTTTGCGCTTCTTGCAAATTGGGCGTTTGAGATGTTTATAAATTAGGGATTGTGTTGGTGTATAGAATTTTCCTTATGATATCATATCATATCATATCGGCCATTTGTGCGTCCACTGCTGAACAAAAGCCTCCCCCTTAGATTTTCACAACCGTGTCATCCTTTTGGTGGGTATTTGCCAATACTCACCACGCTTGGCAGGCGGGTTGGTGAGCGCAGTATGGCTACCGTTTCTCAGAAGGGACTCGGTTTAGATTTCCTTACTTGCCTTTTACGACATCCATGGTAGGAGATGGAGTGGTGCTATATTCTTAATCCGGACACCTCACGGAAAATTATATAGGAAAGTAGTTTTAGTATAAGAAAATAGAGAATATTTAAGCGAAAAGTGCGTCAACACTTCTTGAAATTATTGCAATCCTGATCATTCAAAACGGTCTGCGTCATTAGAGTTAAAAGTTATATATGATTTATTTTGTATTCCATTTAACTGTTTATAATTATGTAAATATAACATAGTATTTATTATATAATATCTAATTTTATATTAGTTTATGTATGTCTATTCCTATTTTTAATTCAGTCCATTTCAATAATATCTATAGCTTTGTTTTTGTACCTGTATCGAAGTGCTTTTACTAACCCAAAGGTTGACTGGTACAGAATACCTCATGGTATTAAGTCCACATTGTGTATACTCAATGTACATAAAAGTTTAAATAAATAAATACTTATTTATAGTTGGCAATAAACTGGCTCGGAATTGGTAAGTTTCAAAGTGTCCAACCAACCAAAGTGATATCTAAATATAAATATATATAATAATAGTAGATATAAAGGCACAGCTTATTCATAAGCAAACTATATAAACAATGGAGATATTTTCGAGAAGGGTTGCAGTCAACAGTAGCAGATTGTAAATTTGATTGGACTCAACTAATTTAGTTCTAATAGAAATTTGTACGAACGCTCGGAAATATGCTATTAAGTACATCCATACTGGATGGTAGCCGATTGTATTAACATAGAAAATAACACTGACAGAGAAAGGTGGATATCGCAATTTTTATTTCGAATAGAAACCACACATTATCCTAAAATAATGTAATCAGAGTAAAATAAAAACCGTTACTCAGAATTGACAAAATAAAAATTTGGTCAATACATTATTTATTGCGCTAGTTGTTGTCAATATTTTTTTCAACAACAAATCATGAATTTATATATTCATTAAAACATTATTATTAACATTTAACAGTATTAAATGAGGTTAACTAAAATATGTTTAAAAACGGCAATTAATTAATAAATAACAATAGGGTTGAACTTTAAAAACATTATTTATTCACGCCTCTCCAAGGACATAAATAAAAAAGAAAGATGACGAGCCAATATTTAATAGCTACATATACAGAACAAAATCAAGCTTTAGCTAAACTAGGTAAATATACATAGATAAAAACATAGATAGGATATCTACATAAGACCTAACCATTTCACAACGCCACTTTCAAATTACCACAACGTCCTGACCTAAATGGCAAAACCCACTACCCAAGTGGGCAATTCGCTCTATATAGGTAATACGACCCATATTAAGATTAGTAAAACAAGACATTTATAGCACTCAAGCGATATATAAACGTACACAAGTAATTCGTATCTCACATAAAAATATCCAATAAACAGTAGCTAATAAAACCCTTGAGAGGACATCAAAAAACTTTTCAGCTTTACGATATTTGATATATGGTTTCAGCCGACGCCTCTGGGGCAAGGTGTTTTATGACGGTACAAAGGCATTCCGTCCACTGTGATGTTGTAGATGGATCTGGTGTGAAAAACTGTGCCGCCTAATTTGTTCTGATAGGGTAGGCAGACTGCAAGGTTCACAGGAGGTTTGGTCTAGATTAGGAGTTTACATTCTACTAATATAGCACCAGTGATAGTATAGTTATAATATTTCCTCACATTTTCTTAAGTAATTTTTTTCTATATATGTCTGGGCTAACAGAACCTTTGAGTTTGTTTCATCGTTTCTTCTCAGAGGAAGTCAGTAGGAAATGCAGGCTGCATCTAAATTAATTGACGAGACTTGCAAATTATAATAAAACAATTTTAAACGAATTAAATCGCGCGCAAATTGTCCACATAATGGCAACACAATTGTGAAAATCGATGCGGGGGCAGATACAACAGTGGACGTCCTTTGGCTGATATGGTAACACGGAGCGATTGCCATATTACTTCCTTTATTCAATTGCTTGGCTACATCGATATCATGCAGGGATCCAGCAGAATACCCTAGAGCTGGAAACCCATCTGGTGCAACTATGAGTAACGCACTAAACGTGAACAACTGAAGAAATCAGTTAATTATAATAACCCAATTATTATTAGCCGTTTCTCTTTTATAACTGTCACTTTTTTCTCTGAGTGTCTAAATTAAATGTTTATTACTTTATCTGTAATATTTTTTTATTTTTAAACAAAAAATGGCGTATATTAATTGTGTGCTAGTATTGTATTTTCAATTCATACTTAACGTGTTTCTAGTATATCAAATAAAAAATAAAAACCGTCTTTCTTTCATATATATATATATAACATATTCATTTAACAGTTATGTGTGTCCATCAATCTATATATATTTTATTTTAAATAAATAAAACTGAAGTGTCTGTTTGTATTTTGTAATGTCAAAATAACATTTTGACTAGATGCATTTGAAAGTATATACGGTACCTACAACAAAAAAGCTATTTGTAATTTTTTTGTCTGTCTGTCTTTCGTTTGTTCCCGCTAATCTCCGAAACGGCTACGGCTAGTCCAATTTCTACGGGACTTTTACTAGAAGATAGCTGATGTTATAAGGAATAACTTATAAACTACTTTTATTAAATAAAAATACTTTGGGTTCCGTGAAAAAAAAAACCCATGAAATCCAATATAAATATACATACTCTATGTCATGCCGAAGTACTCTAAATTATATATAAATAATCCACTTTCTTTTAAATTAAACGGCGGGTGACACCACGGGTCCCAGCTAGTTATAAATAAAAAAAACTAAATGAAGAAATGATTTAACTTCGCTAGTTGTGAGACTTTTAGGTTTCTAACTTCACGTAACTGCTGTCATAGGAATTCATATATCAACTTGGACCAAGAGCATCCGGAGCGACGGTGCCAAAAATGATCGGCCAGCTGGTAGCCCGTAAGAGCCCGGTACTCCTTTCCATCCTTTCCGGGGTTGAGCAGGATTTCTTACACGATACATAGCGGTGAAACAAAAGACCTACTGCAAAACTTGCTTTTCGAGATACGGGAGAGTGGATGTGGAGGGTACGAACGCGGCAAGCGCTGCTTAACCTCTCAGATCAGTTTTACTGCGTGGTAGCTTTAGCCACAAGCGCCTGAAACCTGTCACCCGCCTTAGTAAAAAGTTATTTTACCGAAGTTGCAAGTTAAAATATATACTTCATACTGTACCGCACATAAAAATACACCCACATTAAACTCAAATATCGAGCGCAAACAGCGCACATGACATCCAAACTAAAACCAGCACTTAACCAATTGAATCGTTAATTCATTACTAAGTTTCATTTGGATAACTTAACACGTACTTTACAACTACCAACATGCCATCTCTGTCACACATTTAACAAATGAGACCACAGAAAAAGCTCCAAAAACTATTGAAACACACGCACAAATTTTTGTGATGTACCCACCAAACTTTTATAAAAGCATTTCAGCTCACATTTTAAGCGAAAGCCTTCCATTACTGTACGTAAACTTATTTGTGGGCTATAACTCCTCGAATATGTTCCTAGAAGCACGGTAAAATACACCTTAAAAATTCGTGCTAAAGTCGTTTTTTAAATTTAACGCGCAATGCGTGCAAAGTAGCTCAGCGCGGAGAAGGAATATGCGTGGCGATCGCTTCCGAAAACCAATATGTATCAAGGGAAATGAGACTCTATGTTTTGGTACTAGGATTCAAATTTGGTTGTTTGATTTGCTGGGAGGTGGGGTAGACTAATCTTCGAGTCAGCATCTCTGATGGCTGCGAACTCTTCAAACTGCTATCTGAGGGGCTTATAGCTAAATGGAACACAACTTTATCATTCAGGCGCGGCTGGCGGCTTGGATCGTGTAAATTGGTGAAAAGCCCAAGCTTTTTGCTCACAGCTCGATGATTTTAATCGAGGCTGCTTTTTGTTAACTGTTTTGGCTACGTTAGGATTGGTGGAAAATTGCTTATGCTAATTTAATAGTTGTTTTGTAAGGAGTTAGTGTTTTTTATCGGTGACAAGTATCGAGGTGACATCGTTAACAGACAATCAAGCTTATATCCACATATAGCAAATTTCAAAATTCTAACATCAAAGTACAATTTAAAATAGCTTTGAAACAAATGCTCTTAGCACTTAGCTCAATACCGCAATATAAATTTCGAAAGCGGAACACACCGTTCCTGCAAATCAGCTGTTACCGGCAACTGGCGTAGCGTGTCCGTTCGGGTGTTTCCGCCGGGATTCGGTCCGACGACGTCCGGTACGTACATTCGAAATACGAAATTCGTGAAACGTTGGCATGGATCTTGGCAATCGTTACCGATGCCATGTGTTGATCGGAAGTGGCGGGAGTTGGTATGCTCACGTACCAAATTTGAAATTTATGAGTTCGGAATTCAAGTACATGATTTGCTTGTTAAATGCATAAATACTATGTATGTACATGTATTGCACTTTAAAGCTCTACGTGTAACATGATAGCATGACGTGAATTTAACATTGATTTACCATTATAATAAAACCCTTTTAAATGGCGAATATTTTAGATTTTTGTTTTTCCTGACATTTCGAATACTTTGCAGTATTCGTAGTCGCAGGATGACTAAGCTGACAGGCGTCGTTACAGATTTAAAAAAGTTATTTATTTTATCTACAGTATAATTAAAATTTAATCAGAAATTAGTTTCGATGCACGCAGTAATCACTCACAGTGTCTTGATGTTTCTTAGCGCGGTATGTTGTTTGGGACTTTATCATTTTAATAACTGGATTCCAAACAGGTGGTACCTGCCAACCATTTTCTCTAATAAAATTAGGATGTTTTTGAACTCCAATAGACTCACGAAATATTCTTGTTACATATTGGTTCTCTTTCGAGAGGACTTTAGGTTGATCAAAGCGAAGAAAATGGTTAGGTTTGGCTAAGGCATATTCGCACACTGCAGACTTAGTGGAGCGTCTGTGCTTGACGTCAGCTATGTGTTCTTTTATCCTGGTGGCTATGGTACGCTTTGTTAGCCCTATGTATGACAAACCACAATCACAGTCAATCTTGTAGATGCCTTGGTAGAATGCCTCACTTCACGATATCACCTGTCCTGTCGGTGACACCCTTAATAAAAAATGGTAAAACAGCGGGTCATTGATCAACCGTGGTTGGTTTCGGGCCGCTTCTGCGACGGGGATTTGGAGCTTACAATTTGTTATTTTGAAGAACTTGCTTCACATGGTTAAGCTCCCTTGCCAGATGGTTGGCGTCGCAGATGCCGTGTGCTCTCTGTAACAAAGATTTGGTCACGGTAGCTAACTGAAAAGGATGGTGATGAGATTCACCGTACTCATTGCGTGTCGTAAAACGAGACACAATTAAAAATCTATTGTGTCTACATGGCTGTCGGAAATTGACACGCAAGAGGTTAAGGTACCTGTATGTATGGGTAGGCATTCTATACACAGTGTGACTAACAGAATGATCTGGATTATCATCATATCAGCCACAGGACGTCCACTGCTGAACAAAGGCCTCCCCCTTAGATTTCCACAACGAGCGGTCACATGCCGCTCTCATCCAACGACTTCCAGCGACCTTCACCAGGTCGTCTGTCCACCTCGTTGGAGGTCGTCCCACGCTGCGTTTTCCGGTGCGCGGTCTCCATTCGAGAACCTTTGTGCCCCAACGGCCATCAGTTCTACGAGCAATGTGCCCTGCCCATTGCCACTTCAGTTTACTAATCCTTTCAGCTATGTCGACAACTTTAGTTCTTCTACGGATCTCCTCATTTCTGATTCGATCTCGTAGAGAAATACCAAGCATAGCTCTCTCCATAGCTCGCTGAGTGACCTTGAGCTTTCTTATGAGGCCCATTGTGAGTGACCACGTCTCTGTTCCATATGTCATCACTGGTAACACACACTGGTTAAAGACTTGCGTCTTGAGGCATTGCGGTATTGTTGACGAAAAGACGTTGCGAAGTTTCCCGAACGCTGCCCAGCCGAGTCGGATTCGACGATTGACCTCTTTCTCGAAGTTGGACCTACCTAACTGGACAGTTTGTCCTAGGTAGACATACTCGTCAACAACTTCGAGAACAAAGCTCCCAACGGATATTGGGATGGGCACGACATGGGCATTTGACATGACTTTTGTCTTGCCCATGTTCATCTTAAGGCCCACCTGTTGGGAAACTCTGTTGAGATCATCGAGCATTGTGCTGAGCTCTTGCAGCGATTCTGCCATGACTACGATGTCATCGGCAAATCGAAGGTGAGTGATATACTCGCCATTGATGTTAATGCCGAATCCTTTCCACTCCAGTAGCTTGAAGGCATCCTCCATTGCAGCGGTGAACAGTTTCGGGGAAATTACGTCCCCCTGTCTCACACCTCTCTGCAATGGAATTGCCCCCGTGCTCTGTTCATGTACTCGGACGGACATGGTGGCGTTTCTGTATAAGCACTTCAACACTTCAATGTACCGATAGTCAATCTGGCACCGCTGCAGAGATTGCAGCACTGCCCAGGTTTCGATCGAATCGAAGGCTTTCTCATAGTCCACAAACGCCAAGCATAGTGGCAGATTATACTCCTCGGTCTTCTGTATAACCTGCCGCAGCGTATGGATGTGGTCTATGGTACTGAAACCTTTTCGGAAACCGGCTTGTTCGGGAGGCTGGAAGTCATCAAACCTGCGCTCGAGACGATTCGTGATGACCCTTGAAAACAGCTTATAAACATGGCTCAGAAGTGAGATGGGTCTATAATTCTTCAATAGGGTGTTATCACCCTTTTTGAAGAAGAGCACCACCTCACCTCTGTTCCACGCTTCCGGCGTTGTGCCCTCGAGTAAGACGGAATTAAATAGCTTCTGAAGGACTTTAAGTACCGGTGTTCCACCCGCTTTCAGAAGCTCTGTCGTAATTCCGTCTCCACCCGGCGCCTTGTTATTTTTAAGCTGTTTCAAGGCCATCCTAATCTCGTACAGGCTGATGTCCGGGATATCCTCGGTATAGTGTCGGGTTAGTTTGGCTCGCGGGTCTTTGTCAGAGCCAATGGTAGGTATAGTAACCGAGGTGTATAACTGCCGGTAGAAGTTCTCAATCTCTCTCAAAACCTCTGGCTTAGTCGACGCTACACTGCCGTCCTCGGTCTTCAGCTTCATAATACGACTTTGCCCAATAGACTTGTCTCTTGCGAACACTTTGGAGCCTTGATTCCGCTCAATCGCCTCTTTAACACCGTTGGTGTTAAAGGTGCGGATATCGTGACGCAAGGACTTCCATATCCGTCTATTGAGCAGTCGATATGCTTCAGCATCACCGGAAGACTGCAGCGTCATGGCGCGTCTTTCTGCCATGAGGTCGAGAGTGTGATCGGAGAACTTTTTTGGTCTACCTTTACGGTGGGCCTTAAAGAACTTAGACCCAACCGTTTGGACAGTTTCTACAAACCTACCATTTAAATCGTCCACAGATACGCAATGTTCTAGGCACTCGAAGCGGTTTTGGAGTTCGAGTTGAAAGCTCTCGGGGTTTTGGATATGAGCACTAGAGGGCCGGAGCGTAGACCTCATCAGACGAGACCTCTCAACTTTGAGATTAATATTCAATGTGCCTCTTACCATTCGGTGATCACTACCGGTTTTCACCCTGTGGATCACAGAGACATCATTGAATATTTGCCTCCTATTGGTCATGATGAAGTCAATCTCATTCCTCGTGGAACCATCGGGACTCATCCAGGTCCATTTCCTGTGAGGCGGCTTTTGGAAAAAGGAGTTCATCACGAAGAGTCCCTCCTTTTCCAAAAAGTCGGCCAGCCTCTGTCCCCTGGGGTTCCGTTGCCCATATCCAAATTGCCCCACTCTCAACTCACCATCGCATCGAGTGCCCAGCTTCGCGTTGAAGTCCCCCATCACAACAGTGAAGTGTGTCTTCGAGGTATGTATGGGCCTACTTACGTCCTCATACATACTCTCTACTTCATCATCTGGGTGTGTCGAGGTCGGTGCGTAGACCTGTATGACCTTCAACGAATACCTCTTGGATATTCTGAGTATAAGGTACGCTACCCTGCTCGACACACTTTCGATGGCCACTATGCTGTTAATGAGGGACCTGCGGACGAGAAACCCGACACCACCTTGAGACAGATGTTCGCCTTCCCGGTAGTAGAATAAGTTGCCAGATTTCAGGGTTATCGTGTCCTCGCCCTCTCTTCGGACTTCTGATAGACCCATGATATCCCAGTGCAACTTATCTATTTCTTCTTCCAGCTCAACAATCTTTTCGTCTGCCCTCAGTGTGCGTGTGTTATACGTTACCAGGGCCAGTTTTCGTTTGGGGTGGTAGCCGGATCCCGTCCGGTGATTCTTAGCACCCCCTGCCCCGCCATTACCGTGGCCGCTACCATGACCAGGAATAGCGGGGCTGCCGGGAACTGGGGGCCGGTGCATTAGTCGTGTCGTCATTTTGGGGGGAATTTGCCGATACTCACCACGCTTGGCAGGCGTGTTGGTGAGCGCAGTAATGCTTCTGTTCAGCACAGGGACGCTGCTGCCCATCCCTTTGGTTAAGAGTCCCTTAGTCGACTTTTACGACCTCCACGGGAGGAGACGGAGTGGTGCTATATTCTTAATCCGGACATTCACATCTGGATTATGGATGAGAAGTATGTCAAGAAAGGCTAAGGATTTGTTTTCCTCCAATTCCACAGTAAATTGAATTTTATGATGTATTGAATTTAGGTGTTTTAAGAATGCAGAGACCCTATTGTGTGATTACTATTGATTTACCATTTACTTCAATTGGGTCAAATTTCAACATTTGCAAAAATATAGTTCAACAAAACGTAGTCAATACTTTACTTTTTTAGTCGCCTGTTCAAAGGATTATGCTCAATTGTCGCCTACCGCGAATAAACTTTAAAGAATAATGATTAAATATGTGTTTTAAAATAGGAATTATTCGTATAAGTTCATTTCGTAATTAACATGCCGTAACCATATAATAGTAATTAAAGGATAATAATGTGGGTTTCACGTTCCAGCGAAGTTAAGAGTTGCCATATACTATCAATTTAATTTTAAAGTAAGTTGTTATGCTCATTCTTACCACATGTCTTTTAAAATCACCACCTACGTACACTAACTCATGCACCGGGTGCACCACTAAGTCATAATTGCTGAGTTGAAGACCTTCCTAAACTCCTCTTTCACTCTGTCATTACATCCTACCTTTTTTTTATTGGTGCCAAGTGGAAATTCTTCATGAACTACCTTCGCCTCGGGGAAGGGCGAAGGGGTATGCCGAAATCCTACCGGCTAAAACCACTGGAGCGGTCATCTTCAGCACCTAAGGGAGGCTCCAGGTCCTCGTTTCCTCGTTTGCTCACACTAGAGCCGCCCGCTGGTGCCACGCCCATAGGCACATCTCTGAGAGGGCGACTATAAAGTGGTTACCCCCACAGGGGGATTGTAAAGGATCCTCCAAAGCGTCTCACGGCAGCGCGTGACCACATGCGTGCTACCGTCTTCTCTTGGGTGGATCGGTGTGGGCACGCAGATTCCCCAATCTACGCACCCGCGAACATTACATCCTACCTTCGAACATTACATCCTACCTTCGAACATTACATCCTACCTTCGCTGCATACACGCTTGTAAAATTCAACACCACATTCTCAAACATTACTTTCACATATATCAATCTATCATTCATCCTTATAACATCCATCACACCTTTCAATTTACTATCTACACTATTCCCACACCATTTCTATTTCCGTCACTTCCGCATTAGTAAAACTTGTATCCCTCACCAATCTCTAGCTTTCGTACCATTATACTTGGTTTTTCTGAAAAACGCTACAATCCGTGTGGTATCCGGATTAAGAATATATCACCACTCCATCTCCTTCTGTGGAGGTCGTAAAAGGCGACTAAGAGACTGACCAAAGGGATGGGCAGCAGCGTCCGTTCTGTAAAACAGTAGCCATACTGCGCTCACTCACCCACCTGCCAAGCGTGGTGAGTATTGGCGTATTCCCCCCAAAATCACGACACAATTCTGAAAATCTATTAGGAAGGCCTTTGTTCAGTAATGGACGTCCTATGGCTGATATGAACACGCCATATTAATTCGTTTTCTTTTTAATACATCCGCAACCTTAATCTCACTTCCAAAGCTGTTATTTTTCGTTATCCCCAACCGGCCTCATGCTCAACCCTCGTACATTACGGGCGCACGCCCAAGAACATTTGGAGTGCAATTCTTTAAGCTCAAACATCCATACATCCTTGAATACAGAATTGAAATAAAGGTGTCAAACCAATTCGGTAATCGCTAAGACATGATTGATGCTATTGAAGGACACTTTGCAGACTGTGAGCCATAAGGACAAGTCGACGGGTAGTCTTATCATTTCGGCCGAATGAAGTCCACCGCTGGACACAGGCCTCCCCCAAAGATCACCACAATGACCGATATGGATGTGTTGTGGGCTCATTGACGGGGTTTAGCCATAATCGCCACGCTTGGCAGGCGGGTTGGCGATCGCAGTTGAGTTGTTAATGTACTCGAAGGACGCTGCTGCCCATCCTCCAGCCAATCCCTTAGTCGACTTTTACGACACCCATGGGAGGAGATGGGGTGGTGGCATTCTGGTGCCGGCACCAAACGGCAATAGTCGGCGGTAGTCTTAGCCGATACCAAATTGGGTTGTCATTATTGATTCAATTCTGTATTCAAGGATGTATGGATGTTTGAGCTTGAAGAATTGCACCTCTGATCGTTCATACTAATCATACTGCAAAGCAAAAGGGTTTTACGTCGGCTGCCTGACTCGTACCAGTCCTTGTGTACGCTAGTGTTGATGGTTTACCCACCATCTAACCCATACTGCTTAATGGTAGGTACGCATCAGTTCCAAACTCCATTAAGTACCTTCTATGACACCAACGGGATGAGATGGGGTAGCCTTATTCGTGACTGGAGCAGCTATTGTACATCGTATGAACTGTTTAATTACAGAGAACAATCTGTCTAAGATTTAGTAAGAAAAAAGAAGAAACAAACCCTAAGAGATTTCCTCACCAATACAGTTGGCCAGTTTTACAAAAAAAAATAGGTACATAGTAGTTAGACCTTTTACTACCACAAGCTCTTAGTGCTTGTTTCATACTTTTTCGCAATCGGGTTGCAGTTTTCTAAGGTTAGCGAAAAATATTTTATTTCTGTGAACTTATTTTTTATGTCATTGTTGCCATATTGCTTTTTTAAATGCCACCTAGTATAATTGGATCTCACAATTAAGGCAAAGCAAACAACATTTCCTTTTTTTTTAAATCCATGTAGTAGTAGAACCCTGCTGGAATATGTTTATGACGGCTATATGTAAGTGATTGAAGTGTATTTTTGCATCGGTCTTTGCATGCGGATTTCCTTGTAGTTTATTTAACTGATTTCATGCTAAAATAATTGTTTTCGGCTATCCTAACGCTATTGTGAATACATTTTTACATAAACTGCGATGTAAATAAAAACTTAATGACTGTTGTTACGCTACAGTTCACGGATGAGGTCATCTTTTGCAGTAGCATATTAATATCATATTATAGTTCAATAATCACGTAAAGTTTTGATCGCGTTGTGTACAATACATCGCGTGCTCAAAAATGACAACAAATTTAATTTCCGAGTAAAAAGGCTTTCTTATTTTTAGTATAGACCCAAGTGTAACCTCTTTCGAAAGTTTTTGGTACGTTGTCACACCCTGTGGGCGTGATATTTGATTAGGCACTAAGCAAATATCACGCCGAAAAAGTCCGAAACTTTTTGTTTTACAATTACGTTAAGAGACGAGTGAGTCATTCGCCTGGTGTGGTAAGCGGCATGCCTGCCCATAACAATTAGAATGCTACCCAGGCTTAGTCCTGCGAGGCATCACACTTCGCTGGTCACCTGAAGACGTGAAGTTATTTAATCTACTAGGGTGGCAAAGTTTTTTTTATTGGTGTCCAGTGGAAATTCTGCATAAACTTCTTTCGAAGGGGTATGCCGGACTCCTACCGGCTAAAACCACTGGAGCGGTCATCTTAGACACCGAAGAGGAGCTCCAGGTCCTCGTAAGATCACACTGGAGCCGCCCATTGGTGCCACGCCTTTAGTCACATCTCGGAGGGGATGATTGTAAAGCGGTCACCCCCTCTAGCGGAGGGCAGGCGGCTGTAAAAAGGCCACCCCCCGGCATATCTCGGGGAGGATTGTAAAGGATTTCCCCAAGCCTCGCTGTGCGCTGTGTTACGCACACGGCGGCACGTGACCACGTGCGCGCCACCGTCTTCATGGGGGTCGCGTGGTGTGAACACGCAGATTCCCCAATCTACGCGCCCGCGACCCCCGATACTGGGGTGGTATCTACCTAGCCGGCCTCTTGCAATAAGAGCTCTACCACCAGTGAAAATATGACTTAGTAACTTAAAGTACTAGAATGAGTTTTTATCAACCCAAACTGTAATTTTATGAACTATTTATTAGTGTTCCCTGTAGGCCACGGCTTCTAACAAAATTGAGCAGTGCTCTTTGCTTGAAGCAAATATTTTACAAGCATGATTAAAATATACTGTGATTCTTGAATCCGGGTAATCTCCGAAACGGCTGGACCGATTTTGACAGGACTTTCACTGGCAGATAGCTGATGTTATAAGGAATAACTTAGGCTACTTTTATTTAAGAAAAATAATTAGGGTTCCGCCAAAAAAAAAAACCATGAAATCCAATATATATATTCTATATGTCAAGTATCTATGTCGAAATACTCTAAATTTCATTTAAATTAAACGCGGGTGGAACTGCGGGTCCCAGCTAGTAATGAAAAAAAATATGATGGCACGGTTACCGTAGTGGTTAAACAATGGTGAAAAAGAATTAAAAAAAATAGCACGTGTGAGTACACCTGTCAGAAGTGACACTTACTCACGCATGTGTCCACACAACGTTGCACTCAAAGGACATGGCTGGTTTTAGGCTCAATCTGTTACAGAAATCAAAGCTAACTAAAAATAAGTGTATATTTTTATATTTTGTTTTGCTATTTATCTTTGAGATTTACAATTAAAGTATAAGATGCATAAATATAAGAAGACAGCATGAATAAACCAGTGAAATTTCAATGAAACGCATACTATTGTCTATGGCCTTGTGGCAAATATGTAAAAAAAGTTCTCTTGGATACTGGATTTATCTGGATTATTGCCACATTTCCTTAATTACATGTATTATTATTTATGTGATAAAATGAACGATAGTAAACAACTATTTGATCATACCGCCATACTTAACCTCACTGTCACAAAAACGAGGATTTTTCTTAAACGTAACTGACTTATTTTATTAAATACTCATGAAATACCCTATCCCACCATACCAATTTCTTTAATGTAACGAGTAACACATTCGGGGCCTAGCGTTGATGGGCGACGGCCAGTCTCCTTTGACCTTGAAAATTATACTCTAATCATGCCCAAAGAAATTTCTCTAACAAAACATAGGTAGCTATACATAATAACTCCTGAATGCAACACTGAAACTGCCTTACCTTACAACAATAAACATGAATTAGACCTTAACAACACTGGCTTAACATATCAATTCGATGCTGCATTGAGCTATATGATCAACAAACCCATGTTATCACAAACAAACACACGCTTCAAACAATATCGCATCATATAAGCATACAATCTCTCGAATCCAATATCAAATTCTAAAAGCCGACCTAAACATTCAGCAGAAAATCACTTACTACGGCACAGTGTGAAAAAGTGATGAAAAACCTGCGCCGATATATAGTCGTGTCCTTTAATATAGCTTAATGGAAGAGGAAAATACGGGGTGATGGAAAACAAATGCCTACGGCCGGCTCGTAGTCTGTTGACTGGGGCCAGGGAAAGCGCGGTTGGTATGGCGGATTTTGATATAGAATGATTTGTTTTAGTTTTGTAAATACGTGGAATATGTACTTGGTTTTTGGTTGTTATACAAATATGCAGCAAATAATATTACTATTCATAATTCCCACTATTTAATTTGGATAAAATTTGAGATACTTTTGAACATCCCTACATATTTCGACATAATCTTACTTGCTTATCTTTTTCATTCATCCACTGTTGACCTCGACCTCGCCTGATGGAAAGCGATGGGTGAGGTCTAAGCTGGATCGAGCGCACCTCGAAGGTACCTATTTACTCTTTCCTTAAAGGTTATAGGAAATAGGGAAAACAGACGCTGTCAAGGACTCCACCAGTTTCTACTGTTTGGCTGTGCCGTTATGCATAATGGAGGTAGAAGAGTAGCGCAGAGTATGATATCTGAAAGTCCGCTGGTAGAAAATCGATAGTGGGATCAGTTTATGTAGCTCCTGCGCACACTTCCCAAAGTAAAATCTACTAAAATTACAAATGTGAAAGATTGTATGTTTAGTGATCAATGGCCGGAAACGCTGAACGGATTTGACCGTTTTTTTATATTCTAGAGGGAATAATACTAAATTTCTATTAGTTTCTTATTGCAAACGTTCATTGTAATAGAATCGGTTGTACTGTGCGGTTGTATTTCATTATCTTGTTGTATCACAAGTCAGAAACAGAGTAAAAAAAAAGGTATTATTTCGCTCTACCAAGCTCGACCTCATTCCTATGCACTCACTGTACCACCGCAGCACCAGATATTCGCTGCCAAGCAGTAGTGTTTAATCTTTAGATTTTAAGATTACTGTGTTGCGGTTTGAAGCAGCCAGTGCCAGTGAAATTACTGGGCATAAAGGCTAAATGACTAATGTCTTGAGGTGATGAGCGAGTGGAGTGTCACACAGGACGCCAGGTAGCATTACAATTGTTATGTGTAAGCGTGACGATTAGCACCGAATAGAGAATAACTTGCTTATCTTGACGGAGCGGTTGGTGCAGTGGTTGACACAGTCGGCTGCTGCGCTGCGGGTCGCGGGTTCGATTCCCGCACGGAACAAATATTTGTATGATCTGCAGGTAGTTGTTCCGGGTCTGGGTGTATTGTATGTGGAATTTATGTCTGTAAATGTACCCACGACACAGGAGATATCCTAGTGTGGGATTTTCAAAAAAAATAATATAAAGATCAAAAAAAACTCGTCACTTCGACATTAAGTAAAACGATTTTTATCTTAATGTCGGATGCTTTTGTTATTATGTATTAATTAGCCTAGGTCCGTGTGGTGCCAGCTTCTTACCTCACCACTACCCCATATCATCCCGTGGGTGTTGCAAAAAGGTGACTATGGTATTAGCCAGACAATCGGCAGCAACATCCTTCGAGTACATTTATAAATCAACTGCAATCGCCCACCCAGTACATTTATAAATCAACTTCAATCCCACCCGTCCGCTACACGTGGCGAGTATGCCAAAACCCCCTCAATGAGCACACATCGCAAACCCATACCGGTCGTTGTTGCAATATTTGGGGGTGGCATATGTCCAGCAGTGGAGGATTTTGGGCTGAAATCATGATTAATTAGCCTTATACATGCGAATAACATCATATTTAATCATAAAACACATAATAACCAATCCAGGAACATAGTTAAAACTAGCTGGGAACCGCGGTTTCACCTGCCGTTTAATTTAAAATAAATTGGATTATTTATATGTAATTTAGAGTACTTCGACATAGACACTTGACATAGAGTATGTATACATATATATATATATATATATATATTAGATTTCATGGGTTTTTTTCATGAAACACCAATTATTTTTCTAAAATAAAAATAAGGTCAAGTTATTCCTTAACATCAGTTATCTACCAGTGAAATTCCTGTAGAAATTGGTTCAGCCATTTCGGAGATTAGCGGGAACAAACAGATAGACAGATAGACTGACAGACAAAAAAAAGGTTTTTTTGTTGTAGGTACCGTATATACTTTCATATGCATTTAGTGAAAAGCTATTATTTCGACATTACAAACAGACACTTCAATTTTATTTATTTGTATAGAAGATGTATAGATAGAACTAACTATGATCAGAACCTTGTACGGAAAGAAAAACATACAGTTTGAAGGAGCTCAGCTATTTAATAAACTACCGAAAAATATAAAAGACTATCTGTTAATGTTTTAAAAAAGAGATTGATGAGACTGCCGTGTGGTGCCGGCTCAGAATGCCACCACCCCATCTCTTTCCATGGGTGTCGTAAAAGTCGACTTAGGGATTAGCCGGAGGATGGGCAGCAGCGTCCTACGAGTACATTAACAAATCAACTGCGATCGCCAACCCGCCTGCCAAGCGTGGTGATTATGGAAAAACCCCCAATGAGCCCACAACACATCCATATCGGTGGTTGTGGTGATCTTTGGGGGAGGCTTGTGTCCAGCAGTGGATTTCATTCGGCCGAAATGATGGTGATGATGGTGTACCTAATTAATCATAGTCCTAGTAACTATGGTAGATCGAACACATGTATGCACTTAAATTAATTTTAATTATTTCGTTAAGTTTCTCATATTAAGTGAACTATGTAATGTTCTTTTGGGGTTTTAATAAACTTTAAACCGAATCCAACTATAACTAGGTATTGCTTTTCTCTAGTGTGATCATACGAGGATTTAGAGCCCCCCTTAGGTGTCGAAGATGACCGCCCCAGTGGTTTTAGCAGGTAGGAGTCCAGCATTCTCTACGGAGAAGTCGTGCGGTCCGTGGTCCTATACGGGGCGCCTGTATGGTCAGCTCGACTATCAGGCGCCTGTATGGTCAGCTCGACTATCAGGCGCCCAGCGCTGCAGAACCAAAATTCATGGTCTGCAGCGCAGAGTGGCTATCCGGATCGCACGAGGATACCGAACGGTGTCCTACGAGGCGGCAACTCTCCTGGCGCGTTTTCCGCCTTTTGACATTCAGGCGGAGATGGATGCGTGGGTCTACGATCAGACACGCTCCCTCCGCCAGAGCGGCGAAGGCGCGCCTCCAGGGGCGTTGGACAAGCTGCGGCGGCTAGCTCGGCGGCGCGCACTTGTAAAGTGGCGTCATCGCCTGCGGATGCAGTTTGCAACCAAGCGCGCCGTCGAGGCCGTCCTGCCGCTCTTTGGAGCCTGGCTCAAAAGGAGCGAGCGCGTCACCTACCGCCTGACGCATGTGCTCACCGGGCACGGCTGTTTCGGCGCGTGCCTGCACAGGATAGGACGCGAGGCTACGGCACAATGCCACCATTGTGATAGCGACCAGGACACCGCACAGCACACGTTCGAGGCGTGCCCTGCGTGGGCCGCCGAGCGGCGGATCCTGGTCGATCGGATCGGGCAAGATCTCTCTCTGCCAGCAGTAGTGTCGGCTATGTTGGCAGAGCACGAAAATTGGAATGCAGTGGTCTCCTTCTGTGAGAGCGTCATGCTCCAGAAGGAGGAATGGCTCCCTGCCATTGCCCCTATTGCCCACACTAGGATTTCTCCTGTGTCGTGGGTGCGTTTTACAGACATACATTCCACATACAATACACCCAGACCCGGAACAACTACCTGCAGACAAATATTTGTTCCGTGCGGGAATCGAACCCGCGACCCGGAGCGCAGCAGTCGACTGTATCAGCCACTGCACCAACCGTGCCTTGGCTTGGAGGGATCCTTTACAATCCTCCCCGAGAAGTGCCTGGGGGGCGACCATTTTACAGTCGCCTTCCCTCCGCTAGAGGGGGTGACCGCTCTACAGTCATCCCCTCCGTGATGTGCCTAAAGGCGTGGCACCAATGGGCGGCTCTAGTGTGATCTTACGAGGACCTGGAGCCCCTCTTCGGTGCCGAAGATGACCGCTCCAGTGGTTTTAGCCGGTAGGAGTCCGGCATACCCCTTCACCCTTCCCCGGGTGAAGAAAGTTCCATGTAGAATTTCCACTGGACATCAATAAAAAAAAAGGAGTCCAGCATGTCCCTTCGTCCTTCCCCGGGGCGGAGGAAGTTAATGAATAATTTCCACTGGGCCCAATAAAAAAATTAAAAACGGTATTGCTTTTACAATACAATTACAACCATATGTAATAAAAAATAACTCGAGCCACACTCTGAAAATATAGCGTTTAAATGAACACATAGGTAACTAATTCTACACAAGCACTTTCATTAAAAACTAGTTTAAACATAAATTTCAATCCTCATTCGAAACAAACAATGTCACTTAAAAGCGTAATAAATTTCAATTCTTACATCGTTTTTCGTTCGCGAATTTCATGGCTCCAATTGGAGTACAGTATTATACCCTAGCCGTTTCTTGTAACGATCTAGTCGAGATATCTCTTTGTGGTGAAGCCCGTAGCTCTGTCGGTATTTCACACCGTCTTTGTCAGACCCGTATTGCTAGAATGAGATGGATAGACGTTTGTAAATGCTTTGAGTAGTTTATGTCAGCTATTAATATTTGTTTAGTGGCTCTTTCTTTCAGGGCTTTTACGGTACGATTTTATTGAGAGTTGGTTGATCTGTTTTATGTTTTCTATCTAGATTATCAGCTGTTGGAGTAATTTATGGGCAGATATAGATTAGGGGAGGTGCCAACTCATCAAAAGTTCGACAATTTGACAACTGTTATTCGATTTTCTGAAGATAGGTTGCTTACTTCTTACTATTAATATAATATTATAAATGTAGAAGTTTGTATATCTGTTTAAATACGAAATGAACGCACGGATGGGAATGAAGTTTCAGAGACTTCGTGAGAGTTATAATTATTAAGATATGCCGTCTTATAAATAATAATCGAGACCGTAATACACGGCCCACCGCGACAAAGAAATTACAAAACATTCTTAATTCAAATCTTGCTAACTGCAGCAAATTGTGCCCGAGTTTGTGTTTTTTATGAAGACTGACCTCAACTTAGCTTCCGTAACAAAGTTTACCTAACTAGTCGTTAAATAGGTACTTTATCTGAGACCGGGATATCTGAGTCGGCTTGTTCTTGGAAAAAGTAGTGATTAAAAGGTTTATCCTTGCAGACTTTACTTTAGATGAAGATTCTTTGTAAGCAGATTAAAAACGAGATATAAATTTAGCATCAGTTGAGATGTTTAATACCTTTTTTTTATTGGTGCCCAGTGGAAATTCATCATGAACTTCCTTCGCCCCGGGGAAGGACGAAGGGGTATGCCGGACTCCTACCGGCTAAAACCACTGGAGCGGTCATCTTCGGCACCTAAGGGAGGCTCCAGGTCCTCGTATGATCACACTAGAGCCACCCACTGGTGCCACGCCTATTGGCACATCTCGGAGAGGGTGACTGTAAAGCGGTCACCCCCCCAGGGGGATTGTAAAGGATCCCCCAAAGCGTCCCACGGCAGCGCGTGACCACATGCGTGCTACCGTCTTCTCTTGGGTCGCTTGGTGTGGGCACGCAGATTGAGATGTTTATTTATTTTATTTTTATTTGTTTTTTTGCATACAACAATGTTAACACATATTTATAACACATTACATCTTGTCTTTTTGACTTATATATTGTAACATATTTGAGTGTGTCGTTACTAGCATCCTTGCTAAGTTATAAAAAATAACTTGTATTAAAGATACTAGCCCCAACTCCTAATAGACAACGAACTGGTCATTTTAACAGTACACTGTAATAAGCGTTAAGCTATTGTATTTAGTTGATTAACATCATACGTAGACTAACACAGATGTATGTCAGCTTAACAACAAGAAACAAAGTAATTAATAAAATGATAATGTGTGTATGTGCGTGCGTGTGAGTGCATGAGTGGGGGGTGTGTATGTGTAGTGTGTGTGTAGTTGAGATCCGTAGTGATTATTGCGAATGAAGGAGTTGCTCCGTTTCTTGGTAGTTTAAATTTAGCAGCCAAGTTATCACAGTTTCTCTTAGGGTGTTCTTAGCCATTGAGTATATGTGCAATTCTTTATTCAATTTATTGTAGAGGTGTGGTCCTTGGAAGCAAAGAAATCTCGTGGTGAAAGAGAAGTTACATTTGATCAGCCGGCAAATTTTGTCTTTTCGTCTTTTAGTGACTGTTTGATATGGTGTGTCTAGGTGTTGTAAGAGAACAGAGTTAAGCACAAAATGTTGTCTGACAGTTAGGACTTTGCAGCAAATGTACAGATCAGCAGTTGGAAAGAGTAGCGGACGGAAGGTGGAAACCTTCAAAACGGCTCTTTGTGCCCTTTCAAGTTTCAGAAGTGTAGATTTTGGTGCCCCACCCCACGCGGAAATACAATATGTCAAGATCGATTGACAAAGAGCAAAGTAGACTCTCCTAACAATCTTTGCCTCGGCAATATGACTGACCGTATTAATACCTAGGTATTGATATTGTTGGGGCTTAAGTTAAAATACTAACTATATATGTACATTTATCTAAGCTATCTAGGAATCTATCCGTATAGTGTGTAATCATTGCAAAAAGAACGTTATCAAAGGCACTGAATGCAATGAAGTCACTTAATTAATGAAAATGGAAGTTAGCACGGTCTCAGTGGCTAAGCGACAGGCTTTCTGGGCTACGTGTCGTAGGTGCATGCATCCATGTGAGTTTTATGTCTGCTAACTGTACCCACGATTTTAAAGAAAAAGTAGAAGTATTTTCAAAGAGCAGTGTAGCCCCTCAATCCTTACACAACTTCCTTAAGCTTCGGCCAAATCTGAGCATCAGCGGGAGCGTCTATAACGCGAAACTAGACGTGCATGTCTATGCAATTACGGCCCGAATCGCCAACTTAATTTGCTAGTGAATCGTCTATAATCGGACACGTGCGTCTCACTCTGCAGACGCGGTGGTCTCGCTTTGTGGTCGTGTTGGTGTGGATAGTGCTTGGTGGGGGGTCTCGGGGGTTGCGGGCGCGCAGATTGGGGAATCTGCGTGCTCACACCGAGCGACCCCCAGAAAGAAGGCGGTGCGCACGTGGCTACGTATGTGTGCAGCACAGCGCACGGCGAGGCCTGGGGGGGATCCTTTACAATCCTCCCTGAGAAGTGCCTGGACGGTGACCTTTTTACAGTCGCCTGCCCTCCGCTAGAGGGGGTGACCGCTTTACAGTCATCCCCACCGTGATGCCTAAACGCGTGGCACCAATAGGCGGCTCCATTCTAGGAGCTCCAGTCTACCCCTTCGCCCTTCCCGGAGCACTGGACACCAATAAAAATAAAAGTAAAAGGTGTGGATAGTGCTGTAAGATTTTATGGGTAGCGTTCTCCGCACGGCTGACCCTCCCACTTCGCAGTCACTTTAGTCATGCAAGTTTGAGTACGATTACAGACACTAATCTCAGTAGAAATACTAAGATTCGAGAAAAATCTTCGTAGGTCTGTCGCGATGCGAGAATCGATCATGCAACACTTTTTGTAACAGGATTTTCGTTCGCAACTACACCCCTTCGGCCATAAAATAGTATACAAAGAAGAATTTCCTGCAAAAACACACATACACACATCAGCTGGTAAGAGTCCACTGCTGAACATGGGCTTCCCAATGATCACTACAATGAGAGGTCATAGGGAATTTTGTCATAATCACCACGTTTTGGTAGGCGGGTTGGTGATTGCAGTATGTTGTTAATAGCACACCAGAAGATGTTACTGTCCATTCCAGATTGTAGAAACATCCACGCACATTTTGCAGTTCGATAGTCGTTAGTGACTAGTTAGCTATACTAATAGAATGAATGTTTGTTTGTCTGAACGCGCTAATTTCTGGAACTACCAGTCGGATATGAAAAATTCTTTCTGCGTCTCTAACCCAATTATTGAGACAGATTATAAGTTATTTAACCGTTTGCTGGCGGCTAAGAATACCATCACCCCATCTCATCCCATGGGTGTCGTAAAAAGCGACTATGGGATTAGCCAGAGGATTGGCAGCAGCATCCATCGAGTTTATTTATAACTCAACTGCGATCGCCAACCCGTCTGCCAAGCGTGGCGATTATGGCAATATCCCCCAATGAGCACACAACACAAACCCATACCGGTCGTTGTGGCAATCATTTGGGGAGGCTTCTGTACAGCAGTGGACGTTTTTTACGGCTGAAATGATGATGTTGAACATCTCGCTGCAACCCTAAAGAGCCGAGTAAAAGGCTGAAAGAACGCTAAGTAAAACCGTAGCGCGGGTGGGGAGTATATGGACCGCCCGATGAGAGCCGAGCATTACCGAGAAGAGCCGAACTTTTTAAATTAAACGGTGGTTGAAACTACGGCTCCCAGCTAGTTATTACTACATAAAAGCCAACTTACAAATAATTAACTATAGCTACTATCTATCGAACAGTTTAAACTCTTTGGCTAATTGCCTAACAAGCGCTGTTAACGTCGCGCCAGAACAAAAATAAAGAATGAAAATAAACTCTAAAGCCGTAAATTCTCGACTCCAATTTACTAAAAACACCGGTGCTACCTAATCGAACTATCGGATACTGGGATTCGTCTCAATTCGCTTTGCAAGGATAAGTAATCCCCGCTGAAGGGATTTGCTTTCCATCTTCGTTTCTCCATCGATAAATATAATAAAAGAATTCATACTTCAGAATGTAGCACAAAAATAACACTTAAGGTGCACATCCCACGGTTCGCGATGGCGTGATACGACACCTGGGCGCGGCAAGCTATACTTTAAGAGTTTTGATCGTGTTTGTAATTGAATATATTTTTAGAAGCGGGCAATTTATGACCGATCTAAGTAAGTGCTATGTGTCCGGGATACATGCGGAAGCTTTTGAACCTAAGTGGAGATAAATTTCAGATTTTAGAATTGATTTAGCCGTGTGGTGCCAGCTACGAATAGTACCTGTCTCATACAGCGGGTGTCAAAGGGTGTAAAAGGCAACTATGGGATTAGCCGGAGGATGGGCAGCAGCGTCCTTCGAGAACATTAACAACTGTTATCGCCTTCCAACAAAAGACACCCAGATAGCTCGTTGTTGCAACCTTTGGGGAGGCTTGCTCCTAGCAGTAGACTTATTCAATCCAAATTATGAACTATTGATGAGAGATGATTTACTAACCGAATCATTTGTTGTATGCTTTTTATTTATCGCCAAAAAGGCACAGTAAGTGAAAAGGTGAGCTGGTATCATAGAATGATCGCAAAATATTCAGACGACGAACCGCGCCAAGTCGTATCTTTATTGTGTGCACAGTCCTTAACAGATGTGTAGGCAAAATGTCTGACGTGAAAATTCGCGGCAAGCTGACACGTGTGAATGAGGCAATGTGTTGCTTTATTTAAGCCTACTTCGTTTTCTACATTTCATTTACCATATTTCTATGAATATGTTTTCCTTGTTTACTCTGAGCCGGCACCATATGGCTTGCCGAATACCACCACTCCATCTCCTCCCGTGGGTGTCGTAAAAGTCGACTAAGGGATTAGCCGGAGGATGGGCAGCAGCGTCCTTCGAGTACATTAACAACTCAACTGCGATCGCCAACCCGTTTACCAAGCGTGGCGATTATGGCAAAACCCCCCAATGAGCCCACAATACACTCATATCGGTCGCTGTAGTGATCTTTGGGGGAGGCCTGTGCCCAGCAGTAGACTTCATTCGGCCGAAATGATGATAAAATGATGTTTACTCTAACTTTTTTAAATCATCATCATTTCAGCCGAAAATCATCCACTGCTGGACAGAAGCTTCCCCCAAACTTTGCCACAACGACCGGTATGGATTTGTGTTGTGTGATTATTGGGGGGGTTTGCCAGAATCGCCACGCTTGGCCTACGGGTTGGCGATCGCAGTTGAGTTGTAAATGTACTAGAAGGACGCTGCTGCCCATCCTCCGGCTAATCCTATAGTTGCCTTTTACGACACTCACGGGATGAAATGGGGTGGTGGTACTCTTTTTTATGTACCTATTTATTTGTAGGGGACAGAAGCTTAAGACTTTGGCATAGCACTAGTGATCTCAAATACTAGAACAAGTATTTATTATTACTCGTAGTTTGAGGGGTTAACAAAATACAAGTAATGTGCAATTAGAAATGCAAGTATTCGTGTGGTATCTGGATTATCCTCAGGGATTCTTAACCAGAGGAATGGGCAGTAACTCTCCTCCTCTGGAAACGTAGCCATACCGCGCTCTCCAGCCCACCTGCCAAGTGAATGAGGACTGGCAAAATGGCCTTTAGGCACATCTCGGAGGGGATGACTGTAAAGCGGTCATCCCCTCTAGTAGAGGGAAGGCGACTGTAAGGAGGCCATCAACCCCCAGGCATCTCTCGAGGGCATTGTAAAATAAATCCCCCGAAGCCTCACTATGTGCTGTGCTACGCACACAGCGGTACGTGACCGCATGCACACCGCTGTAATTCCAGGGGTCGCTCGGCACGACCCCCAAGTGGCAAAATGCCCCTAATGATGACACAAAAAACAACTGGCCCGAAGTATTACCGGTCATTGTGGAACTCTAGAGGGGAGACCTTTCTTTAGCAGTAGATGTCCCTTGTCGTTTTGAGCGCATGATGGTACACGCAACAGAAGTGTAACTTGCCCGCGCAGACGCCCACATATTGAATATCTGCGCATGGGCCCACACAACGATACCCGCGAAACGTTATGCGTAAATCGCGTCCAACGAAGTTTCAATTCAAGAAACTAAAAAAAGCGAAATAGGAATCTCAGATAGATCTATCCAACTTTCGACTATGATAAGCTGAGTTAATAACGTTGAAAAATCACTATTACTTACGACAAATAATTACTTGTTACTCAGTCTGCCGTGTGGTGCCGGCTCAGAATGCCACCACCCCATCTCCTCCCATGGGTGTCGTAAAAGTCGACTAAGGGATTAGCCGGAAGATGGGCAGCAGCGTCCTTCGAGTACATTAACAACTCAACTGCGATCGCCAACCCGCCTGCCAAGCGTGGCGATTATGGCAAAACCCCCCAATGACCCCACAACACATCCATATCGGTGGTTGTGGTGATCTTTGGGGGAGGCCTGTGTCCAGCAGTGGAATTCATTTGGCTGAAATGATGATGATGATGATGACTCAGTCTTGAGAGCCACATGGTTTACCATGTGTCATTAGCATTAACTAAATAAATATCGCTTGCTACGCCATGTCGCCTTGTTGCACCATTGCGGACCGTGATTTAAACCATCAGAATTAGTTCTATGCTACAAATAAAAGATCGGTTAGTAACGAATAAAAAAAATCAAGTGAATGAAGCAACCAAAAATCTTACCCATTTGCGGGCGAGCGTGCGGACTTACATTCAACCACCTATCATCAACATACCGAAGGAAGTTCCTACCTGTGAACTGCCTTTCCCTTTTTGCCTTTAGATTTCTTCCTCTAGAACTTTTCAGCCCCATCAGCCATCATTTCCATGAGATATAATTATACCACAATCACTACCAGTTCAGCTTACTAATCTTATGAGCACTGTCGGCAACCTAAGTTCAAATACAAATACCTATACCAAATTATATTTCTTATTTAAAGAGAAACGAAATATTGTGTAACTTTAAAACAAACACCGCGTCAGTCCTTTTCTCACGTTATGTGCAAGAAGGTGTTTAATACTGACGAGTAGGCAAAACGTCTGTCGCGAAGATCTGCCAAGCCGATACGTGTGTAGGCAATGTGTTTCTGGATTTATTTCGCTTACGTAAGCGTTTCGAATGCCTTTGTCAAATCTGCAACTGTTTGCATTAATATACTTCTGTTCAAATGTTGCAAAGAGGAACTCGAAGTGCCTTTTTATTTGATGTGCATCTTATATTATTGCCTATGTCCGGCTCTGTATTACTAGATATTTTAGCCCCACTAGAGATATCTGCTGCCAGTAAGTTTATGCTTACATTTGCGGTTGGACTGTATGGGAGAACACGTTTTTCAACTACGATGTTAAGTTTGTTCTTGGGAAGTTATTGGTATAAGACCAAATCTAATAATAGACAATATATTCAGCAGTTTCGGAACCCCCTCCACTCGAGTTCAACTCGCACTTGACTGGCTTTTTTTTGGCCTCGCACCGCACTTTTTTTTATTGGTGCCCAGTGGAAATTCAACATGAACTTCCTTCGCCCCGGAGAAGGGCGAAGGGGTGCCGGATGCCGGACTCATACCGGCTAAAACGGAGCGGTCATCTTCGGCACCTAAGGGAGGCTCCAGGTCCTCGTATGATCACACTAGAGCCGCCCACTGGTGCCACGCTTATAGGCACATCTCGGAGAGGGTGATTGTAAAGCGGTCACTCCTGGGGAATTGTAATGGATCCCCCAAAGCGTTCTTAGGCAGCGCGTGACCACATGCGTGCTACCGTCTTCTCTTGGGTCGCTTGGTGTGGGCACGCAGATTCCCCAATCTACGCATCCGTAAACCCAGAGGTCCCCCGTCTTATAGCAACGGCAGGGGGTTTCAGGCATATGAGAATTAGGTGCCAGGACAGTTGTTGCCCCGACGCCGTCTCCTCCTTCTTGGTATTGTGCCGTGGTCTCACGTCCTATCCTGTGCAGGTACGCACCGAAACAACTGTGCCCGGTGAGCACCTGCGTCAGGTGATAGGTGACGCGCTCGCTCCTTCTGAGCCAGGCTCCAAAAAGCAGCAGGACTGCCTCCACGACGCGTTTGGTCGGAAATTGCATCCGCAGGTGGTGATGCCACTTTCCAAGTGCGCGCCGCCGAGCTAGCCGCCTCAGTCTGTCCAACGCCCGCTCTGGAGGAGGGAGCGTATCTGATCATAGACCCACGCATCCGCCTCCGCCAGGATGTCGAAAGGCGGAAAACGCGCCTGGAAAGTTGCCGCCAATTATCACCAACCAGTAAATTAGCACGTAATATAAGCAACTAGTCCGTAACTGAAGCTATCGATAAAGTGATCCGGTAGTTTAGCCGGTTACCCGGCATTACGCGCCGTTATCCGGCGCTTGACGGTAATACAGCCGTCGGACGGGCTGATCTGCTGGTTGCGATGCGATAAACCCATCGTTGGAACCGCCACGAAGAACAGCTACCGTGTGACATCTAGATATATTTATTGGGCGTAGGGATGTTACGTTCAAACAAATAAAAATCAATGTCAAAATACTTTTATTTCAAATAAACTAATTACTGGCACTTATGAAACGTCAGAATTGTAGTTGCAATTAACGTTTACAACGTAGGCCTACAACAAACAACGTAGAACACACTAGAGCAGCCCATTGGAGGGTGGCTCTAGTGTGATCTTAGGAGGACCTGGAGCCTTCCTTCGGTGCCAAAGATGATGGACATCGTTAAAATCGACCAAGGGACTGTAAACTACAGGGATGGGCAGTAATGTCCTTTCTACGAAACAGTCGCTATTCTTCGCTCACCTACCCACCTGCCAAGAGTGGTGAATACTGGTAAATTTTCCCAAAATAGTAACACAATGGAAATCTATGAGGTAGGCCTTTATTCAGCAGTGAACGTCCCTAGACTGTTATGATGATGATAGATAAAGTAGCATTTTATTCAAAACTACGCATTTTTAATACTCGATTACTGAATATCATTAAGGACTAAGTCTTTGAATTGTCATTCGTCTGCCCCTTCGGCAATTTAAAAAAACAATCAAGACAAATCCTCTTAAATTATAAATAAAAAGAGAAACATAATTTGTAACTGAATCGCATTTAAAAGTGAAATCACAAGTAAAAACTACAATTGAAATAATGGTTTTCCACATATATATTACTTTGTTACCCCTCGTTATACAGTAAATTCAAATTATATTTTTATTTAGAAGGAAACTTGTTAAAATAAGATTACTAGGCAACAAAAGAATTAATTATAATATTTTAATATTTTTACTCTTTGTTTCAGGTAATTTACATTGGCGCTCTTCTTTATATTGTATTCATGATATTCATGAGACGAGGTAACACAAAAGAATTAATATTTTTATTATTTTGTAATTGTAACGTTTATCTCATACAATTCGCTGTCGTGTTATGAAGAATTTTTAATTTAAGCGCGGACTAAACTATATTCTTCTCATCATAAACTTTTAATTTTTATGTTGCATAGGAATTATTGTGAAAACCTACCTTTAGCTCGACCACAACAAACTCTAAGGGAAATGGTTGTTAGACCTATACTGTAGTCCTTGATAAATAACTAGTTTTGGTATTAATATTCTTCGACATATAAATCTTACCTAAATATTCAAGCTGATGGAGAATAAGAACTGAATTTCTTATCATCAAAGGCCGTGTGGTGATGGCTACGAATAGCACCAATACATCTCAACCCGTGGGTATACTAAAAGGTGACAGTGGGATTAGTCGGAGGACGGGCAGTAGCGTCCTTCGAGTACATTAACGACTAAACTGCGATCGCCAACCCGCCTGTCGAGCGTGGTGATTATGGCAAAACCCCCAATATGCTCACAACACACCGAGACGTGTCATTGTGGAGATCTTTGGGGGAGGCCTGTATCCAGCAGTGGACTTTATTTGGCTGAAACGATGACGATGAAATGAATTTCTTATCGTATATTCAACTAGCTGGGACCCGCGGTTTCACCCGCGTTTAATTTTAAAGAAATTTAGAATACTACGACATATACACTTGACATAGAATATATATATTGGATTTCAAGGGTTTTATATTTTTTGCGCGGAACCCTAATTATTTTTCTAAAATAAAAGTTAGTAAGTCTAAGTTATTCCTTATAACATCAGCTATCTGATAGTGAAGGTCCCGAAAAAATGTGTCTTGCTTATTGCCACATCAAAATACAAACTCTTTCAGCTACCTATGTTATTAACCTTAATTCTTTTATGGTACTCCTCATTTCTGATTCAATCTCGTAGAGAAATATCAAGCATATTTCTCTCCTTAGCTCGGTGACTGACCTTTAGCTCAAACATAAATACTATATTATACTTGTAATATAATTTTGATGACTCGAAAACAGCGGAGTACGGCATCCAACGAGATGGACAGACGACTTGGTGAAGGTCGCTGGGAGTCGTTGGGTGCGGGTGGCATGTAACCGCTCGTTGTGGAAATCTAAGGGAGAGCCCCAGCAGTGGTCGTCCTTCAGCTGATATGATCATGATGATGATGAATATGATCATCTCAATACCAACAATCCCTGCTTCATTGTTACAAGTGTAATCAAGGATAATGAAATTTTCATGACATCGAAACTCTAACCCAAAAATAACATAATTTTAAAGTTTTCAACGAACGTCTGACATTGTGTATTTTATGTTATAAGATAGAGACGTTTCAAATGAGATTGCCTAGAATAGAAGAAAAATAATAAGAAGGAATATGCTTTCAAATGTTATTACGTATGATTACAGTTAGATATATGTTGTTGTTAGAAATTTGTATTAACTAAATTCATGTATGAGATGAAATTTATAGTTGTTACAGTCTATATTGCGCAGGGCTGATCCCTGGGAAAATGATGGATTTAGGTAACTTGGAATATATAGTCTACATCCCAGGGGTGTAGGGCTAATCTGTTATCTAATTAAGCTAATAAGGCTGTGAAGCCCAAAATCCTTCTACGAAATGTGATCTACTCCTGGATTTATTTTTTTATCTCTAGGTATATACAATATGTCATAATGTGCCATAATCACCACGCTTGCCATACGGGTTGGCGATCGCAGTTGAGTTGTTAATATACTCGAAGGACGCTGCTGCCCATCCTCCGGCTAATCCCTTAGTCGGCTTTTACGACACCCACGGGAGGAGATGGGGTGGTGGTGTTTTGAGCCGGCACCACACGGAAAAATTTGGGTATGTAGCCTACTCACTTAAATGCACACAATCACAATTTATTCATATTGTATTATTATATATTTTCAACAATTATATAAGTATCTATTTACACAACTATATACAAAATCTAATACACAACAATACAATACAATAACATAACAACATTTCTATTACAACTCAAAATAATGACAACTTCAATTGTAAAATAGTACATTGTTTACATTACTATGTTGTGCAATGGAAACGAGCTAGCCGTCCCGCCGGCGAACCCGTTCCGATCAGTCACCAGAGTCGGCCCACTGCCATCGTCCGCGAAGCCCGTGTTGCTTGCTACCAGTTCGCTTACCAGTTTTAATCGCGAATATTATCTGTTTTGTGTTTAAATGTTAACGCTTTACTCTGTCGCTGTTATCCTTCATTCTACTCCTTCTATTTTCTAGTTTGTGACTTTACTATTGTGCTGTGTGGAACTATATCTTCTGTGTTGTCTTGTATGACAAATAAAACTTTATTTGTGCATCTCAGTTGGACTAAATTATTTCACCGAACACCAGCCCACACCCACTATACCATTACTACTATAACTGGTGACCCCGACAAGGACACAAGGATCAAGACAAAGATGAGTGACAGTAGTGACTCGGTAAAAACGGTCGGTTCACGTAACACCGGCAATGTTACTACGAGGCGAACAAAGCGAGCGCGCGTTTCCACGGAACGCGATAATGATATGCGGAAATTAAAAATTAAAGTGCCTCCATTCTCCCCTGAAGATCCGGAACTGTGGTTCGCGCTCATTGAAGGTCAGTTTGACAGTAATGACGTCACCGATGACTGCTTAAAGTTTACGCATGTAACCAATAACTTGGATCTACAGTACGCGAAAGCCGTGAAGGACATCATTATTAATCCCCCGGCTAAGAACCGCTACGATAAAATAAAGACCGAACTGATTAAGCGACTTTCTGCTTCGCATAAAAAAAAGGTAAAGCAGTTGCTAACCCACGAGGAGCTGGGAGATAGAAAGCCTTCTCAGTTCTTAAGGCATCTGCAAGATCTAGCAGGACCTTCCGTGCCTGAGGACTTCATCAGGTCGATTTGGAGCAACCGCCTGCCGCACAATATTCAGACTGTGCTGGCATCTCAACCAACACATTCCCTGGAGCAGCTTGCGGACCTAGCAGACCGAATACAGGAGCTGACATCACCATGCAATGTAGCGGCCACGTCATCCCGTGACGTACGTGGATCCTACCCATCTGATGAGATCGCAGAGTTGAAGAAGATGGTTCAGCAGCTCACACTGAAGCTGGAAGAGCATACCCGTGCCTCATGCTGTTCCGCAGGCCGTTCTAGACAGCAAGATCGCCGTCGTTCATCTTCACGACAGAGTAGTCGCTCTAGTTCCAGCTACAGGAAATATCCGGTATGCTGGTATCACGCTAAGTTTGGGCCACAGGCTCACAAGTGTATCAAGCCCTGCGATTTCACCAAGGCGGGAAACTCTGCGGGCAGTCATTAATGGCGACAGACGATTGCCCATCTTCAGTAGGTCGCCTCTTCGTTACCGACCGCAGTACGAATACCCAGTTCCTGGTGGATACCGGCAGTGACCTTTGCGTCTACCCTCGTTCTGCGCTTCGGGAGCGTCGAGCAATGACAGACTTTCAGCTTACCGCAGCCAATGGCACTATTATCGACACTTTCGGCTTTGTTGAGCTTAACTTAAATTTAGGCTTAAGGCGCAATTTTGCTTGGCGATTCATTGTGGCTAATGTAACCAAACCTATTATAGGCGTTGACTTCCTTTGCTTTTACAATTTAGTAGTAGATTGCCGCAATCAACGCCTAATTGATAATACCACTACCTTGTCATCCAGTGCTTCTCTTGCTAAAGCTGATATTTGTTCTGTTAAGGTTTCAACAGGTGACACGCGTTTCCATGATGTTTTGAGTAAGTTTCCTGACATTACACGCCCTTCAGGCACACCGGTAATTCCAAAGCACAACACGGTACACCACATAAGAACTACACCAGGACCTCCTATATCTAGTACTCCCCGTAGACTAGCACCCGATAAACTCAAGATTGCTAGACACGAATTTGAGCTTATGCTCAGCAACGGCACCGCACGTCCTTCTGACAGCCCTTGGGCTTCACCCTTGCACCTCGCGCCCAAGAAGGATAACGGCTGGCGGCCTTGTGGCGATTATCGCATGCTTAATGCACGGACTATTCCAGACCGTTATCCTATTAGGCATATCCAAGACTTTTCCCACTCCATAGCTGGTTGTACTATCTTCTCGACCATTGATTTGGTGAAGGCGTACAACCAACTACCGATTTTTGAGGCAGATATACAGAAGACCGCTATCACTACACCCTTTGGCCTATTTGAATTCCCTTTTATGACGTTTGGTCTAAGAAATGCTGGACAAACTTTCCAGAGATTCGTCGACGAGATGACGAGAGGTCTAGAATTTTGCTACCCATATCTAGATGACTATTTGGTCTATTCTAAGAATGAGGATGAGCACGAGGCCCACCTTCATCAACTCTTCACGCGCATGAAGGAATATGGTGTTCTCGTCAATACTTCGAAATGTGTCTTCGGAGCAAGTGAGGTAACATTCTTAGGTTACCAAATCTCCGCATCCGGCACCAAACCTCTGGAAACTAAGGTCCAGGCCATAAACGACTTCCCTGTTCCCCAGACTATTAAGCAACTTAGGCGTTTTCTCGGGATGCTTAACTTTTATAGGCGATTCTTACCACATTCTGCCGCAATCCAAGCCCCTTTAAACGCATTGTTGACAGGCAGTGTTAAAGCTTCTCACCCTGTCGACATATCTGGTGATGCACTGTTAGCTTTTAACAAGTGCAAAGAGAGTCTTGCCAATGCTACACTACTTGCTCACCCAGATTGTCAGGCCGAACTTACCCTGGTAACAGACGCGTCTGACCTGGCAATGGGTGCAGTTTTGCAGCAATTTAAAGACCATACTTGGCAGCCCCTGGCGTTCTTCTCGCGGAAGTTGAGCCCCTCTCAACAAAAGTACTCACCCTACGACCGAGAGCTCTTAGCCATATATGAAAGCATTAAATACTTTCGTCATATGTTAGAGGCAAGGCACTTCGTTGTATTTACTGATCACAAGCCGCTCAGTTATGCTTTCAACGAAAGGAAAGCTAACTGTTCGCCTCGGCAGTACCGTCACCTCGACTACATCTCGCAGTTCACGACCGACATTAGACACATTTCGGGGAAGGACAATGTCGTCGCTGACCCACTGTCACGTGTCGAGGAACTGCAGATACCAATCGACTTGGACGTGCTGGCATCATCTCAAGCGTCTGATCGAGAGTTGGCTCAACTTCTGGGAGGGGAATCATCACTCCGCCTGAGAAAGTTAAAGATCCCGAACTCTCAAACCGAGCTTTATTGTGACGTCAGCACCACCTCACCTAGGCCTTTCGTTACCAAGACTTTGAGGAAACAACTCTTCGACAGTGTTCACAGTCTCAGCCACCCAGGCGCCAACGCGTCCGCCAAACTGGTTGCCGAGCGATTTGTTTGGCCTGGGGTGCGCAAAGACTGTCGAGAGTGGTCTCGACAATGTTTGGCATGTCAACGCGCCAAGGTCCATCGTCATGTGTCTTCTCCTTTGGGCACTTTCGATCTACCTCGCGCCCGATTTGCCTTCATTCACGTGGACATTATCGGACCTCTCCCTATTTCACAGGGCTACCGCTACTGTTTGACTGCTGTCGATCGTTTCACACGGTGGCCAGAGGTCACCCCGATGGCAGATATGACTGCTGAAACAGTTGGGAAGGCGTTAATATCATGGATATCCAGATTTGGATGTCCAACTGATATTGTCACCGATCGCGGTCGACAGTTTGAATCTTCACTTTTCCAATATCTAGGAAAAATGATTGGATTCAAACATCGTAGAACAACCGCGTATCACCCAGCTTGTAACGGGCTTGTGGAACGATTCCACAGACAGTTAAAAGCGGCCATAATGTGCCACGCTGATTGCAATTGGGTGGATACTTTGCCTTTGGTGCTGCTAGGCATTAGAAGCTCATTTAAGGATGACCTTCAGGCTTCGTCTGCCGAGTTGGTTTTTGGTGAGCCGTTACGCTTACCTGGAGAATTTTTTCAGGCAACGGCTTCCCACTTCACCGATATATCGGACTTCATCACTCGTTTGCGCCGATTTGCATCAAAGCTGCAACCTTCACCTGCTTCACGTCACAATAAAGACAAAATCTTTATATACAAGGATTTAACATCTGCTAGTCACATATTTTTAAGGGACGATGCATTACGTGGTTCTCTCCAGCCCCCTTACTCCGGCCCCTATGAAGTACTAGAACGTAACAATAAAACATTTAAAATTTTAGTTAAGGGTAAAAGCGTCACTGTATCTATAGACCGCCTCAAACCGGCCTATACACTGGTTGACACACCTTCCAACCCTATCCCTACTCCTACTCCCTCATTAAACACCAATCCGTGTCTCTTTCCTGATCCTGTTCCTATAGGGCAGAATGCCCCAGCTCAGGATGTTGTCAAAAAGACGCGTTCAGGCCGCACAGTACGTTTTCCTGATTACTATCGCCCGTAGTGACGGTCTCTGGAGGGGAGTGATGTAGCCTACTCACTTAAATGCACACAATCACAATTTATTCATATTGTATTATTATATATTTTCAACAATTATATAAGTATCTATTTACACAACTATATACAAAATCTAATACACAACAATACAATACAATAACATAACAACATTTCTATTACAACTCAAAATAATGACAACTTCAATTGTAAAATAGTACATTGTTTACATTACTATGTTGTGCAATGGAAACGAGCTAGCCGTCCCGCCGGCGAACCCGTTCCGATCAGTCACCAGAGTCGGCCCACTGCCATCGTCCGCGAAGCCCGTGTTGCTTGCTACCAGTTCGCTTACCAGTTTTAATCGCGAATATTATCTGTTTTGTGTTTAAATGTTAACGCTTTACTCTGTCGCTGTTATCCTTCATTCTACTCCTTCTATTTTCTAGTTTGTGACTTTACTATTGTGCTGTGTGGAACTATATCTTCTGTGTTGTCTTGTATGACAAATAAAACTTTATTTGTGCATCTCAGTTGGACTAAATTATTTCACCGAACACCAGCCCACACCCACTATACCATTACTACTATAGGTACTACTATTTTGTGACGTTACACTCTATAGTGACGGCAGTGTATGTTAATATCTTTAAACATAGTTCTAAGAGATTCCCGAGGGCCCATATTATAGATAGCGCGGATGGCCCTTTTTGTAATATAAAAATATAATGCTGCAAAGTGTTCGAAACGTCAGGAAAAATAAAAATCTATATTATACGTGATGTAATCTGTTTAAAAGTGGTTTATTGTAATGTAAAAAAGGCTCCTTTTGGATAGAAAACGTGTAATTTACATATTGTAAGTTACACATTATTGTTGTTACATCTATATACCTATATAACAATGGATGTTGGTATATCAGTTTCAGGTTAATAAACTTCGAAACAGTTTGACCGATCACCATGAAATTTGGCACATATATGTGTTTTTTCATAGATAATATCTATGGTTTTTATGCTATCCACTTTGTTGTAGCTTGCCACTAGATGGCGCTGTACATCAACTTCTTATACCCTTCAACGAGTTGAACTCGCGTGGAGAGGGTTCCGAAATTGCTGAATATATTGTCTATTGTTTAATAGTGTCTTATGGCAATAATTTATCTCCAGAACAAACTTGAACACGTTCTCCCATACATTCCAACTGCCAATGTAAGTTTGTACAAACAATATTAATCGATTTCTCATGTTATTTTAAGACCACAGACTTCTTAAAGGTTTCCGTGTAATCTTTAAGTTAAGAACCCTTACAACAAGCCCTTCTATTTCATATGTTGCACGTTAGAGTTGGCAAAACTTAATTAATGTATTATAATAAACAGTTTCTAATTTGACCCTCAAAAGTAACACCATATTCAATGTTTATTTATTTACGTTACACGTTCGTATTTGGATCGCAGATATTTATATGTGTATCAAATTTTAGCTCAATCAGTCTAGTAGTTTCACAGCAATTGGCTGTGACAGATGGACAGACAGACAGACACACGAGTAATCTTATAAGAGTTCCACCGTTCCAATTGGACGTTCGGAACGCTAAAAAGAAGGATAACGTCTGCCGAGTTTTGTTAGTATTGTCTAAGCAGACTGAAAATTTTCCCTGCAAAAAGTACACAAATGCCGACCCAGCTATATTCGTATTAATAAGCACGAAAATTCTAATTGATCATCGTTCTAAAACGTTCAACTTCAACAACATACGCAGTGAAATTGCGACAGACTAATGCGACAAAACATTCGACGCATTGCCATTTCAAGTCCAACAGACTTTTTTACTGGTAGACTAACGACATTTTCATAATAATAAACAAAAAATCCGGCTCCTACCGCGCAATTTACATAAATGTAAGCTCCCTGTTACATTACTGTTCTTTTGCAAAAAAACACTGAGACTTCATTTGCATTGTAACCATATTTTTTTAGGTGCTAAAATGTGGGTATGCACGGGAAGGAAGTTGAAGCAGGCGCTTTCAGACGACACAAAGACATGCTCTTTGTGGAACTCAAATGTATAGGTTTATGTATACAGTGAGTACATATTTCATAGTCTCCCTGACGTCAGCGAAATCATTCAGCTGTACATAAAAGGATCTAAATGCCATATGGAGTCATTCCGTATGGTTTCTGGACTATGGATATTGCGCTACTCCATCCCAACTCATGGATAACCTAAAAGGCAACTAAGGGACCTAAGACCAGAGGGATGGGCAGTAGCGTCCCTTCTGTAGAACAGTAGTCACACCAACCCACCTGCCAAATGTGGTGAGTACTGGCAAATTACCCCCAAAATGGTGACACATTTACTGTAGAAATCTATGGGGGAGGCCTTGGTTCAGCAGTGGACATCCTTTGGGTGACATGATGATGATGAAATTGTTGTACTAACAAACTAACTGACATGACATTTTAAAAATTTTGCATATAGCTTTGTTTGGTTACGTGTCAGTGAGGTCAAGGCTTCACTTTCATAAGGTTCGTACCTCCAGGTGATTTAAAAGATTGGCTGAACAAAGTTAGGGCCATTTTGTGACGCTACGATCGAACTTGTGTTAGCGCGACTTAGCAAATTACAGACTTATACCCAATATGCTGATCATATTAGATTTCAACGTATCGAAAGCTCCAAGAGAAGGAGCAGGCCGTCACCAAATCAAAAAGAGACCCAAGAAGGTGGCGCGTCATTTTCACGCGCGCCTCTTTGTAGGGTTGTGCGGCTGGCCAGGCCGTATAGCATAATGTGCCCCACCAAATAGAGTCATATATATCCATTAAAGTCTAGCACATCCCTTCACCTTCTCAAGCCGGAGGAGGCACAAGAGAATATCCCCTAAAATAAAGCGTATAGAATCTTGGTCTTCTAACAGATTTATTTTACAGAGAGGGCCAGCTAAAATGTGAATCATGTGACGGTTAAGGTTTAACGCCGCCAATGAACTAGTATCAGGGAGCTGTTGATTCATTTCCAGCACATTGCAAGGTATAAACTGACGTTAGAAAAGTACAAATATTGATCTCAAACCATTGATGACTATCAATATGGTGAGGATAGAATTATGATTTGAAAATCAATGACTTTTATAAGTGCAAAAAGACTACCCGGAAGAAACATCCGTGGACCTTGGCCTAAATTCTGCCTCTCCTTGGTACCCCATTCCTGCCATTTCAGTGCTACTGATTCGCTTACGTGGACAAATAACGGGTCCATAGTGTTTCTACTAATCATATCAAACCATCACATCACATCAGCCTAACGACGTTCACTGCTGAACATTTGTTAATCATTTGCCGCCCGCTACCAAGAATTCCCAGCGATCTTCACCAGTTCATCTGTCCTCTCGTTGGAGGCCGTCCCATGCTGCATTTTCCGATACGTGGTCTCCACTCGAGAACAATTTTGCCACAACAGTCATCACTTCTACGAACAATGAGCGCAAAATAATTATATTTTTTAAAATTATGTTTATTACTAGCTGCCCACCCCAGCTTCGGATAGGCAGGTACATGCAAATTCAATTGCAGCGCCACCTACTGTGAATGTGGCCCAAGTGTGAATATAAACCATCCAGGGACCCACTCAAACATACACAGAAATTTTCATCCAAATCGGTCCAGCTGTTTAATAGGAATTCAGTGACATACACACGTACAGAAAAAAATAATGTATATATATGTCTCATCATCATCATCATCATATCATCCAAAATAAGTCCACTGCTGCACAAAAGTCTCCCCTACAGACGACCGGTAGCATGCCGTGTGTCATTATTTTGGGGGGAATGTGCCAGTACTCACCACGCTTGGTGACCACAGAATAGCCTTTCCACAGAAAAGACGATGCTTATCCCTCCAGTCTAGACGGAACTGTCTAGTCACCTTTTACGACATCTACTTCAGTAGAAGATGAAGTTGTGCCATATTCTTAATCCGGACACCATAAAAAATATTATATGTCTAAAACAAGCTTATTTTTTATTTAACGCGGGCCCGCACACCTGCTGCACAAACGTATGTTCCCACGGTGAAGAATGCGTGAGTTCTTCGCGTCATATCACTGTGAAATCACATCACTACATACTCTTGTACATAATAATTCTGAGAAGAATATGAATAATTCATTAGATCTGCCAAGTTTCACTAACATTTTTGTGATACCTGTTATGCTGGGGAAATATTTAAGGATAAGGCTCTCAAGGTAGGAGTATAATATTACAAACAGTAAAGCCTACCTTTCAGAACGTTTCACTATGATAAATTATGACAGAAGTTGTATCCTTGTAATTTTGTGTTCTCTATTTCAACACCACATTGCTGGGTATTTTAAGTAATAAAGTTCGTGAGTGATTCTTACTTTACATATAGTGTATGATCGTTTCGAATGTAACAATTTTTTTCACAAAATTCACCTTTCTTTACAAAAAAAATGAGCGCTTGCAAGCTAGTTCACGTGAAAGAAGCGATACTTCTTTGTTTTGGAACATCGTATACCATGGAATTGCTTACGCTCGCACACAAAACGTTACAGAAAAACGTTTAAAAATGTTACTGTCCTTGTTCCCAGAGTCTCAATTTAGTAAAACTGGAAAGGAAGAAATAATTTTATTTACAAAAAAATCCCGACTTCAAAACCCCTACACGATATAAAAATACTAAACCACTGAAAAGAAAAAAAAACTTTATGAAGTCGGGCGGGACCAGGTAAAAAATATCACTTCACGCCTGTATTCCGTGACGGCGTGGTACTTCCACGGTCAAGCCAGCCCGTTTACGAGCTTTAGTTAACCGATGACTTAAGCTAGGCTATCCCACGCAAAAACTTACAGCGGCACCTACTGAACCACAACAACTCTCCGATGACGTCACGATTCCTGAATCGGGCAAATAAGTGTGCGCATTGACGCTCCATATATACGAGCGCTCAACATCAACCGTTGGGCTTCGGCCTGCCAGGCATAATCGGCGTCGGAGGATCCCACCTTTTCAAAGGATAACACCACTCCAATCTCCACGCCTGAAACCCCGACATGATACCACATTCCACCACACTATATTGTTTTTTCCATTTGTTTACACTGTGTAAGTTAATGATTTATCTATTTATTGCTTAATCTAGATCAATCATTTTTACGACAAAAATTATAGTTATAATATGTTCTATTGTTGTTCAATCAATTCCTTGTTATCATCTGCTTTCAGATGTTTCTTGAAAGCTATTGCAAAACAAATCTTTGGCGGAATTGATTCCGATATTCATATTTATTGTCTATTGAAGTGTAGACGAGACGAATGTCTTCGGGAAATTTATAAGTGCCTTTCAGATTTTATGTGTTATTTTTTCGATTACTGTGTACATAGGTAACGTTTGTTGGTTCGTATTGTAACTTGCTATTCAATTTATTTTGTATTTGGAATTACAGTATTGTTTTGGGGCTACGTAACTTTGTTATGTGTTGCCATGCTATACAATAGTGTCGAAAGAAAGTAATAATACTATGATAACATTAAATATGCTTAAAGAGATATAACATATTTCTTCAGTTTTTAAGTGCCTAACGGGGTAATTACATGTCAATATGATAGGCAGCTGATTTTATTTTATTGTTGACTAGCCACCCACCCGACTTTGCACGGGTAGCCTTAATTATGGAAAATATGACACAAAATTGCCAATAAACTAACAGATTTCTATAGATTAGATATCAAAGCATGTCGTGGCTAACAACCCATAAAACTATGGTATCAAGAAGATGTGCAGCAGTATCCTGCCTAACAACATATGGTGATCACCAATACGCCTGCCAAGCGTGGTGATTATGGCAATATCTATATGACCACTTATTGTAGAGATCATTGGGAGAATTGAAAAAACATAAGTACAAGATTTGACATGATTCGTGACAAATGTCTTGTCATAAGAGTATGAGCAATGGAGGGCAACTTCGTCAAGCTTCATAGCCTGATTATTATCCCAGCGCTAATTTACAAGCTTTAACCCTCAATCGAGTAACCGCTTCAATTTAACCCCCTCTTACCACAAGACGTTGAATGATGGTGTCACAACGAAAACTGTTCAAGAAAAATGATGTAGCAACTCATATTTTTATGCTAATGCGCTGTGGGATAAGCTCCACGGCAAGCACTGGGTGACTACGCTTTTAGTACGAATTTCGGAAGTGTGAAAATACGTTTGAAAGATTAGAATTTAGGGTTACCACGATTATGTAGTTATATGACGGATTTTTTTCTGTGTACGATTCGTAGGCTCAACGTATATTTTTATACGATCTCTTTTTTAGTGATAGAATTATCAGATCTTCTTCTCTTGAGTTGGCACGAGTTATATTTCACATGGAAATAATGAAACTATATGAATGGAAATAAGAATAAATACTGCTGATCGGCTTAGTTAGCAAAGTTTGAAGCGAGGCTGTCTATCTAGAGCACACTGGATGTAGTTACATATCGAAACTCGTAAATGCTCTTATTATGCACCCCTCTCATGTGGTGCCAGCTAAGAATACCACCACCCATCTCATCACTTGGGTGACGTAAAAAATACTGTGGGATTAGCCAGAGGATGAGCAGCAGCGTACTTCAAGTACATTACCAACTCAACTGCGATCGCCAACCCGTCTGCAAAGCGTGGCGATTATGGCAAAACCCCCCAATGACCACACAACACACCCATATCGGTCGTTGTGGTGAACGTTGGGGGAGGCCCGTGTCTAGCAGTTTTTAGACTTTACTCAGCCAAAATGAATGCACCCTTTGACAGTATTTACCATTCAGAATTATATGGACGTATTTGAAAGACCTAAAAAGGAGAAATAAAGTTAAAACAAAAACTCGGTCTATGTTTCTTAAGCATTTCATCTCAGAGGTTGTATCGCAATTCTCTAATAAACGCAAAATCAGTTTCATTAAAAAAAGTCTGTGCAATAATAAAAAATAACCTATGTACGAGTATATTCTCGTGTCAGTTCAAAGACGTCGGCTCGATAATTGTCAACTATATGAGACGCCTATTTTCGTACCGAAACTTTTGAGTAGCGGGCATCTCATATAGTTGAAAGGGTCTCAAATATTAAGTGCCGTGTTTTGAGCCGTTAATCATCCTAAACGCAACTCACGGGAGAGTTCTTAATAAATTGCATTGATTTTAACACAACGTCCATTAGATCAACGTCCCAGAGAGCTACCCACGAAAGGAAAACGCGTGGTAATTTTGACGTTTACCACACTAACGCACACCGTCGTATCCTGAGACACTACTTAATTGTTTACCGGGACTTAAATATTAAATAGCATTTTAGTAGTCAGCCGTGAGTCACTTGGTATTTAAGTAGTAATATCATATCAGCCAGAGGACGTCCACGGCTGGAAAAATGCCTCCCCATAGATACATCCACAGCAGATACATGCTAATCACATACAACGACTCCCAGCAACCCCACCAGGTCGTCTGTCCACCTCGTTGGAAGTCATCCCACGCTGCGTGTGCCAGCAATGTGTAAGTAGTAACAAATCTAACTTAATGCTTGATTACTACACACAAGCGCAAGGCATTACAGTGAACACACTTTTATTACACAAAAGCCTTAATTACGTAGTGTTTAATGATCCGGCATCGTAAACGGCCCGTAAACAATATAGTTACATTAAATAATGGTGACTGTCGGACAGGAGTGTTTTAGTAAAAGTTTATCTTTTCTGATTGTACTGCAAAAGTCTAAATGCACCATTGTAACGTAGTAACGTGATAATTCATTGTTCCTTATATTCTTAACATATATTAATAATTAGCGATATCGCATACGGTCGGCTCACCATCACCGCCTCGAGACACCATCTCCGGGCTCATCACCGTACGCAGTAATCAATCACCACTCCCACTAATAACCACGTTGCGTTACCAGCCTTAGAAAGTGAAAGTAAGAACTGTAACAGTGACAGCCTTCCAACCACACCCCTTTTTCTCTTGTTGTTTTTGTTTTTATTTATATATATATATAAAGGCCTCCCCCATAGATTTTCACAACTGTGTCCTCATTCTGGGGGGTATTTCACCACTCTTGGCAGGCGGGTTGGTGAGCCGTTTACCGTTTCACAGAAGGGACGCTGCTGCCCATCCCTCGACATCCACGGGAGGAGATGTATTTTTTTTTTTTTTTTAATAAAACGGTGCCCCACACTGGAGTGGTGCTATATTCTTAATCCGGACACCACACGGAAAATTATATAGCAAAGTAGTTTTAGTATAAGAAAATAGAGAATATTAAACGAAAAGTGCGTCAACACTTCTTGAAATTGTTGCAATCCTGATCATTCAAAATGGTCTGCGCCATTAGAGTTAAAAGTCATATTTAATTATTTCGTATTCTATTTAACTATTTATAATTAATATTATAACATCTATTTTTATATTAGTTTATGTATGTCTATTCTGACCACATGCGCGCGACCGTCTTCTCGTGGGTCGCTCAGTGGTGGTACCTACCTAGCTGTCGTCTTGCAATAAGAGACCTATACTCACAGAATGCCACCACCCCATCTCCTCTCATGGGTGTCGTAAAAGTCGACTAAGAGATTACCCGGAGGATGGGCAGCAGCGTCCTTCGAGTACATTAACAACTCAACTGCGATCGCCAACCCGCCTGCCAAGCGTGGCGATTATGGCAAAACCCCCCAATGAGCCCACAACACATCCATATCGGTGGTTGTGGTGATCTTTGGGGGAGGCCTGTGTCCAGCAGTGGACTTCATTCAGCCGAAATGATGACTCACAGAATATTTACTTGTACTAGCTGTGTTTGTATCACCGGTTATCGATGCCACTTATCGATGTCGATGCGGTGTCCTTCGCTCGGTTTCGTCTGTAATTCTTTGGTATTCTATCAATAATTCATTGATTTATTTATCCATGCATCCATGAATTCATTCATTCGTTCCTTAGTTCACTAATTCATTTATTTATTTTAATGAGCCCTTTCTGAATCCGTTGGATGTTAGGGTGCGTGGTAGAAAGGCGTCGGTATATCGTGTCTCTTTCGAAACAAATGGTCGTAGCTCAACAATTACGACAATGTACCGATAAGTAGGCAGATATTCGCAGCGGTATTATTAACTTTGCAGAGTACTAAATACCAGGTACAGGTAATGCACTGATAATGTGTTCGTAGCAATCCCTTTTCATTGGATCGGAGACTGTTATGATACCTAGGTAATTCTTACAAAGAAAATATGGAGACTAAAATATAAACCTATTAGAGCAGTATATTCGTTTTAAAGTTGTTAATTCCTCTTTCTCACCTATACTTAAATTTGTGTCTATTTAAAATTGATAATAGATTTTATTTTATTAGAGCCTTTTGAATAGTACATAGATATGAAAGTCAGAATTAACTTAAAATAAATATAATTTTGTGTTTTTTAATAATCCGAGTTTTATTTTACGTAATTATGAAATACGGATTTTTATAAATATAAATCTCCAAATTCAGAATATTTGGATGAGAACTGTCTGATTTTAATAGTATGTAGGCAATATCATATTTTCTAGTAAAAAGAACAGGTTTTATTATGTTATATAGAAAAATACTACTGTAACATACAAGAAGTTTTTAGTAACCCAAATGCACCTCGACAAAAACGTTAAGATAAATATTACGTCCCTCTTTAGCCATCGAACAGACTCGGTACCAAGTTTAATAGGGTCTGACAGATTTCGAACGCACTTACCCGCTTTTGGCCAAGATTAATGATATGAGTTGCCACTGTATCCATTACTTACAGCGGCGGTATGTTAAATCGAACACTGGCTAATACAATGTTAAAATAATAATAAGAATAATTGAATTAAGTTGATTATTTTTATAATTATAAAGAAATTACAAAAGTAGCGCTCATGAGTAAGAAAATGACATGGTATGAGACCATAAGAGAGATAAAAGGAGACAGGTACTCCAACATTCAATGAAAATAATAAACTATATTTATCTTTTAATATCAGCCTTTTACACTATTATGTATAGTATTTAATATTAAAGTAGCTATTTGAATGAGATATACACTCATTTGGCACTAGGATAGTTATAGATTACCTACTACTATCTATACTTCTCTTACATATGGATTGCCATAAAAAGGATGTATACATTGAGATTATTAAAACATACAAAATAATAAAAAGACTAAGCCCTGAGTTTCTTACGGCATTTCTTCTCAGAGGTTGTCATGCAGTGAAATGTCCTTTATCGTTTCAATATGATGTATCCCATTTCCCATTATGACGCAATTACTGAATAATCGATTCATTTCTATTCTATACTACAAAAATAAGTGATGGGCGTTCGAGTATGCTAAATTCAAAGCCAAAAGCGGAAACTAGTAGCCGCAATCAATTATGTGCCCTTAACTGTTATTTTTTTTTTTTTTTTAAACGTTCCCCCACACTAGGATTTCTCCTGTGTCGTGGGTGCGTTTACATACATGAATTCCACACACAATACACCCAGACCCGGAACAACTACCTGCAGATCATACAAATATTTGTTCCGTGCGGGAATCGAACCCACGACCCGGAGCGCAGCAGTCGACTGTGTATTATTATACTGTGCAAGAGACGGTCAGTAAAGTATTCAACAATATATTTTTAATATTAATTCGTTAGCCGATTCTTTTTAAACGTTCAGACTACAAAATATTTGGCTGTACTGTCATAAGCTTAAACAGAATTTTACCGTGCAGTTATTATTACGTTGCCAAAAGTCAATTCACAACGACTAATTATTTATTGGATGTAACTCACTGTCACTCACTCACACTCACTGAAATGAAATACAATGAAATAGTAAGTCGTAAGAGATCAACCTGAATTAGCTTCCCTTAAATTTCAGGCAAAAATTATTCAGAAAACTTTAGGTACTTCAAACGAAACCGAAACTATTGATAAAACCCGACACAATCGAACATAGCTCAACAATTCAGATGGCAGACAGAATATAAATCGCAATTCCCGCTCACAATTCTGCCTAGTCTAATCGAAACGCTGTGAGAATACTTTACAAATTCTCAGTATTGGCCTCACGTACGTTCGTCAATTCAACACTTGTTTGAGCAGATAAAACGTATGATTCCTTATATTTTAGACACATTACATCTCGCTGAAGAATGTAAAAATATACCAGGAAAACATAAAAACTACGAGATATGTTGCAATTCTGTAAATGTAGTGTCAAATGTCATACTGTTGTGTTATGGCTTTATTCCTTCTTTTATGACTACAAAAAAGTAATGGAATCGTGTCAATAAGTTCATTCCATTGCTTTTTGAGAATAAATGCTGCCTTTGCATTCAATTGTAAATCTTAGCCAGTCACATATGGAAAACATCATAAGATTTTTCTGTTAGAAATACTTAGTCCCTAGTCTTATTATTTGGTTCAAATTTTGCCTAATAGACATCGATAAAATTGTCCCTTAAAACAAGGAACGTGCAAGCGTTATTGGTGAATCGAATGAGTTAGGAATTATTTACGTAACTGGCAGAAGTAACGACTTTTTTTTCTTCCTGCCCTGGTGCCAAATTACTTGGGGTCGGTGCAATACGTGTCATTTTGCAAAAGTTTTACAGTCAGCCGCCTGGCTAACACCTTCCCCTCTTGGGATTCTAGAGTTAGTGGTTTACTCACCATTTCATCGCAATGCATCAGGTTCCAAATTCCGTTTGTCACCTTCTACGACACCCATGAGACGATACGGGGTAGCCTTATTTATTATCCGGAGCTACACACACGGACAGGATGCCAAAGATTATGAGGTCAATCAATGTCCATAATTTTGAACTCTCAACAAGGCACAGCTTGAAGTGAACTTGAAATTAAGAGCACATATTAAGTTGCTTTACGGCCGAATACTGAAACGCCAGTTAATATCAACTCCCGTTTTAAGTTTCCCATTCCCGTTTTCCCGCTTTTGAGCCGCCCAGTTTCGTGCTGGAAACAGGTTTCTGGAATAGTTTAAGCAAGATTTAATATTAACTGGCGTTTCAGTATTCAGCCGTTAGCTCTTCTTTGCTACCAATCAATATTGAGCAATTGGCGTGACGCAACCTAATTTTACACCACAGCGACAGCTCTACTATTATTTATCACGGTACATATGTATTGTATGAAGGAAACGGATACTACATCAAAAGCAAGCTACAATTTCTGTGCCAACGCCCGTCTATATCTCAACGTAACAGAGAACCCGCATCCCACTCTCCCACAAATGATTTGGTACAAGTTGTGTGAGACAAGCGATTATTACAAGAAACCTTAAAACTGCAAGCAGCCCTGCAAACCCTGCACTGGGGGAAGAGTTTATAGATATTAATCATAATCAGGTGCACAAACACCCAGACCTGAAAAAACTACCTATAGGACATAATTAGTAGGGATTGAACTCGTCCTCCGTAGTGAAGAAAGCCAATCGTTTATCTATTGAACCATCCTTGTCGTCAAGATTACGAAAATATTCTACATTCTACACTTGCGCTTATAAAATTGAGGTTTTGGGTATAGTGTAAAATCTATACAATCATAAAATCGTAGAAAGACAAAAACAGTACAATGATTTTTGATAAACATCACTGCTGGTTTCTCCATGAACGCGACTGATGCTAAAACTGTAATTTTTTAATTTCTCTCTGTTTCTATGTTTGATGACAACCCTAAAACTACAGTATAGAATTCGTTGAAATTTGGCAAAAGTGGCCGTTACAGATTACTTCAGTCTATAGATTATATATCATCACGCTTTTGTGGATGGGAGGTGAGTAGTATATGAGTAGTTTATACTACTAATATGTCTACAAAATTTTGTTTTACAGCGAATATTATGAAAAGTTCACACAAGTGAACACATCCGTTATCAATAAGAGTTATTAAAAAAATACTATCACGCTATATCTAAAGGAAAATAAACTACAGATTTTAAGAATAAGAACGCTTATTTCGTAGCCTTTCGCAAGTGGTTACTTAGTCTGCTATACTGACACATGGGTTGTGATTGTTTTGTTTTCGGGATCGAATCCACCAACCTTATTTTTTTATTTACTTTAAATAGAACGACCAAAGCCAATTGTTCATACTACTTAACGACATAATTATCATAAAATTATAAATATAGTGATGACAACTGAGTATACGGTAAAAAGACAATCATAAATTACAAATAAGACATAATTATTAATTAAAAATAAAGCACAATTAACACATTTACGCATTATTTTCACAAGACTTTATACATGCTTTTCTTCATTCATAATCTTCCAGGCATCCCCAAATAAATCAAAGTCGGGGTTAGAATCCAAGAGAGCGTTAAGCGCAGTCATTTTCTGAGGTATGATACTTGGAGTGTGCAACATTACGGCATGCAGGGACTGCTAATAACTGATGGCTCCTGCTGCGACGGTAACTGTTAGGTACAAATAACTGGCACATTTTGTTGTGAAGGCATCAATCCTCCCTTTAAGGATTTTGCAGCTTACATTCATCTGGTCATAAGTCCATCTCATCTCCTAGCAATTGAAACCAAGGCAATCTAAAAGGTATTTCGCGTGATATAAGTAAGGGTAGTAACCATTTAGTTCTCTATATATGTTTCTAAGGAATGTTTTTTGCACTTTTTCAAGTTCTAATATATATTTTTTTTCAAACAGATATACGCATACGCACGCACTTGCCTCAAGCTTACTGCGGACGAGTGCAGTAAATACAAGCTTGATTGCATGAGTACTACGAACAATTCCTAAGCAAGAAGCGCATGCATCTAAAAGATTCTTTAGCTATTCTTTCATAGAACGGGATCGGGAGAGGGCCGATCCCGCACGGAGAAGGAGGAGACGGTGCCGGAGTAACAACCGCCCCGGCGTCCAGGTCCAACACGCCTGAGCCCCCTGCCGTCATTACATGGTGGAGGGCCTCAAAGGGACGCGGGTGCGCAGATTGGGGAGTCTGCTCACACCGAGTGACCCCCGGCAAGACGGTGGCGCGCACGCGGTTACGTGCCACCGTGTGCGCAGCACAGCACATAGCAAGACTTGGGGGGATCCTTTACAATCCTCCCCGAGAAGTGCCTGGCGGGCGGCCTTTTTACAGCCACCTTCCCTCCGCTCGAGGGGGTGACCGCTTTACAGTCATCCCCTCCGAGATATGCCAAAAGGCGTGGCACCAAAGGCGTACCCCTTCGTCCTTCCCCGGGGTGAAGGAATTTCCACTGGACACCAATAAAAAAAGGGTCTTTCATACAATCAGTTCTAGAACCAATATTATTGTTTAGTTAATAGTCGAATTTTATAGGGTGCCGCATACGACTGAAAGTCATCACATAGCACTTTGAAGGCCATCTTATTGTCGACACTCAACTGATATACTAAATTCACATGAGACTGCAATGCTAAACAATCGGCCGCGGCGCCTGAGTACTGAGCCCTGACAAATGCCTGAACGTGTGTGATAGATTTGTAACTCGTAGAGTCCTAGCCTAACAATTTTTTTGGTGATTCCAAGCAACCAGCAAGAAGTCGTAGAAGATCTGTAGCAACACCGATTGTGCTAAGGTTTGACAGTAGAATGTCATGGTTGACTTTATCAAATGCCTTCTGAAAATCAAAATGAAGTATATCTATCTGATTGTCTATAAGATGGAATACGAGCATTTTTACGAGGCCCATAGTGTGTGTCCACGTCCCTGTGCCATATTTCATATTATTTAAGTGACTCCCATCGCAATGCAAGTAAAACGCCAGAAATAATTCTACAATCATTTTTCACTCTTTTGCGCTTCTACACATTCGCACAATGTGGACCTAATGCCATGTGGCATTTTGAGTTTGAAAAGAAATGCATCCAAAGAGAAAAGGTATAATTCATTAATAAGATATATACACATACATATCTACATACTATAAATACTGTCAAATACATAAGTTAAAATTTACTACTATTATAAGTCGCTGAGCTCCTGTGACGTGTGACTACAAAGTAGTGCGCTTCACTATCTGCGCGTCGCAGCCTCTCCCGGTCAATTTGCTGTATCGCTGTATATACGTAACGCTGTATATTATTGAAATAGAAATGTTTGCACACTATGAGAGTTATTGCCGAAATAGATGCGACGATTTTGCGGTTATTGTCGCGTAGGTGTGATGAAATTTAGGTGTTTATTGTGGAATTATGTCTTTAAGCTATTTTTGGACATAAAAGAGATGAACTGTAATGAAATTGAAATATAGTTTATTACGAAATAGCTTTTATATTTTTATTATATAACCTTGGGACGAGACCAGCTCGTCGCTCATGTCTGCCCATAACAATAATGCTACCCAGGGCTAGTCCTGCGTGACACCACATTGTGCTCCAGATTATCGTTATTTAGTATCTTATGCATACAATTTCAATAGGCGCCGTAACCTTCAAACCGGAAAATTAAAAGTTATAACATGTAAAGTTTAAACATTAAAGCTCAGCAGCAGAATATCTGGCACAGGGGTAGTAGCTACCGAGCAAGACTCTTGCTATAAGAATCGTACCAGTAGTAAAAATTCCCAACTCAATGGAATATTTTATTAAAATAAAATATATTGGTTGTGAATAGTCCGTGACCGCAATTTGTCTTCGTCCAAAGATAAATTTGAAATGAAAACATCTAAAGATGATGCTAGATGATAAAATATCACTTAAACAATAGGAAGTGTCGGGCAATTAACATTGTCCAATTAATTTTCCAAGGGCGACAATGGAACCATCAAACGTTTGGGAAAACAATTTTGAGTGACATCAGCAACTAATTTTGGGTGTCCCGAATTGTATTGTGTAAAAGTTGCAATTTGTTTGTACAAATGTCACAAACGACCGTTGTTATTGATTTTCGGGTAACTGTCACGTGAACACAGAATTTCAACTAAACAACCGATTGTCACGTTTGCTAAATCATCACGTCAGCCAAAGAACGTCCACTACTGAACAAAATTCACCCCCATAGATTTCCACAACGACAGGTTACATTTCGTGCTCTGGCGCCTTATTCCCATACGCCTAAAATCCCCTGCCGTAGCTATAAGGCGGGGGACCTCTGGGTTCACGGGTGCGTAGATTGGGGAATCTACGTGCCCATACCGAGCGACCCAAGAGAAGATGGTAGCACGCATGTGGTCACATGCTGCCGTGGGACGTTTTGGGGGATCCTTTACAATCCCCCCGAGGGGCTGACCGCTTTACAGTCACCCTCTCAGGGATGTGCCTATAGGCGTGGAACCAGTGGGCGGCTCTAGTGTGATCATACGAGGACCTGGAGCCTCTCTTAGGTGCCGAAGATGACCACTCCAGTGGTTTTAGCCGGTAGGAGTCTGGCATAGCCCTTCGCTCTTCCCCGGGGCGAAGGAAGTTCATGAAGAATTTCCACTGGGCAACAATAAAAAAAAAAGGTTACATTCCATGTGCCATAATTTTGGGGAGCATTTAACAGTACATGTTTATCACGTTTGGCAGGCGGGTTGGTGAACGCAGTACGGCAACTGTTCCAGAGAAGGGACGCTGTTCCCTCGGATTTAGGTTCCCTCAGTCGCCTTTTACGACATCCACGGGAGGAGATGAAGTGGTGCTATATTCTTAATCCGGACACGGAATGTGACAATGGACGGTTGTTATTGCACCATATTGCATTTGCATTGCATTGCATTATATTTTTATGCAGCACCACGCATCACGATCACGATGAATTTCAACCAAAACTGAAGGTCGAGTTTGCTAAATGCCAGTTACTAACTTGTGGAAATCTATAGGGGAGGTCTTTGTTTCAGTAGAAAAGTGTTGTTGAACAGTGGACGATCTTTGGCTGATATGATGATGATGGTGCTCCATGTGGACGAAGGCGACTATGGGAAAAGCCAAAGGATGGGCAGCAGAGCCCTTCCAGTACATTAACAACTCAACCGCGATCGCCTACGCGCCTGCCAAGTGTGGCAATTATGGCAAAGCCCCCCAATGAATGCACAATACTCCCATATTGGTCATTGTGCTGATCTTTGGGGGAGGCCTGTGCCCAGCAGTGGACTTCATTCGGCCGAAATAATGATGATGATGAAACTTAAAAACTAATCTCTGGAGGCAACGAGCGCAGTGGGGGCCTCGGACGACTAGTCCTGAGTAGCATTACAAAAAAAACGTTTACCACCTGAGGAATAACTCAATAGCCTCGTCTCCAGAATGTGTAAAAGTGCTCTGGAATAGTTAATAGCTTAATTAGGTACAAGACATGGATGTACATTTGACTTTTACGACACCCACGGAAGGAGATGGGGTGGTGGTATTCTGAGCCGGCACCACACGGTAAAGTCTAGTTTCATTGGTCCTGTAATTACACTATTCTGCATTATTCCTGCGATTGATTACTAATAAAATGTAATTGTAATCTATCAAATCTGACAGTTTCAAAAAGTAACACGAGATGGAACAATATCATACCAGTACTGAACCCCAAGCCTTTAGATAGTGAATCGAATTAATTAAATCCGCCGACATCTTGGGATGACGAATCGATCCAACTTGGAGATTCGGACAATTAATCCGTTTTCGTAGTGCCCATACCAATGGATTAATTGCGTTTGTCAATGTCAGAAACGGTTTGCTATTAGTTTTGAACCTTAAATACCCACATAGTAATTATTTGTTTTGACTTGTTAGAATGTATTAATCGAATTTGTAATATCCTTTTTTTTCTCTTTTTATCTATAGAGTTTCTGGCTGGCATGGAGGAATATAAAAACAGACTTTCCTGAACCATGGGCCTCAATTGTTGACTTTACTTAAGAGCCTACTAGGGCCTTTACGAAAATTAACCTTGATAAGATAAGATAAAAAATACTTTTACTCTAGTAAACATTAAACAGGCACTTATGAATCGTCGAGACTTATTTGCCGCGTTCCAAGATGTAGATTTCCTATGGAGAAGAATGAGCAAGAAACTCCATGGTTACTCTTTTTAAATCAGATTAAATGTTACAATATTTTATGAGCACATTGGGGTAAAATCAAGGTTATGTGAAAACAATGTAGAAGAAAAGAGTCTAAACTTCTTAGAAAGTCTACTAAACAAGTCTGACTATAATTTTGTTTTTAAAGTTTTGGCCATCTCTCATTGGCACAGTAAGGGATATTTCGAGAGCTTTAATCAAGACTTAGTTCAATTTTTGGTAAAATCAAGGTTATGTGAAAACAATGTAGAAAAAAAGAGTCTAAACTTCTTAGAAAGTCTACTAAACAAGTCTGACTGTAATTTTGTTTTTAAAGTTTTGGCCATCTCTCATTGGTACAGTAAGGGATATTTCGAGAGCCTTAATCAAGAATTAGTTCAATTTCCAGGATGAACAAGAATCCTTGGAGGGATCCTTTACAATCCTCCCCGAGAGGTGCCTGGGGGGCGACCTTTTTACAGTCGCCTTCCCTCCGCTAGAGGGGGTGACCGCTTTACATTCATCCCCTCCGAGATGTGCTTACGGCGCGGCATCACTGGGGGGCTCTAGTGTGATCTTACGAGGACCTGGAGCCCCTCTTCGGTGCCGAAGATGACCGCTCCAGTGGTTTTAGCTGGTAGGAGTCCGGCATACCCCTTCGCCCTTCCCCGGGGTGAAGGAAGTTCATGTAGAATTTCCACTGGATATCAATAAAAAAAAAAAGGATGAACATGAATTAGTTGTATCATTCGGAGCATTTTCATCTACTACTAGGGCATATAACCTTCTGAGGATTTATGCAACCTGTTTTAGTTTTGGTGTACTTATTTTCACTACTCTGACGTAAGACGTAATATTTATCTTTCCTTCTCCCAAATCTATAAAAATAGTGTTTAAATGGTTCTCACCAACCTTGCCTCTTTGAAGGTTCCGAGTAATAATAGGCACTACATTGGCATACTAGTATTGGCACGCGAGCTCCTCTAACTTTTCCATTCTATCTTGATACATTCCTGTTATTGGTTGTGTATGTGACGACACAATTGTGAAAATCTATTGGGAGTCCTTTGTTCAGCAGAAAAAGAAATCTTTTTTTATTCTATCAGAACTTATGCAAAGGCACCATAAAAGTCCCATTGCAGTCTAAAAAAGAACCAAGAACACTTGCCCAGATTATGTCTCCAGTGGCGTTGGGTTGGACAATTGTTAAGACGGGGTGAGGGCAGGTGGAGCTCTGACAAAGCGGATACCCAGTGAGGAGAAGCGAGCCATTGGCAGATCAGTTGCCAGATGGGTCAGTTGTATAGAAGTGGATGCTGGAAAGACCTGGATATGATCAGCACAAAACAGAGTAGAATAGTAAAAGCAAGAAGAGACTTATACCAAAGAGAAGATTGATACGAAATAAATTCTCATGAACTTCCTTCATCTCGGGGAAAGAGGAGGGGCATGCCGGATTCGTACTGGCAGAAAATCCATGGTGGCCGTCTTCAGCATTTACAGAGGAGCACCGGGAAGTCCCGTACCACCCTAATATTACACCTAAGTCTATAAATACTACCGCTACAAAATCCAAATTAAACTCCAGCCCTAGCTTTCGAAATTTTAAGTTCAATTTAAAACGGCTCTGAAATTTTATTCAAGGAAACAATATCTCATATATTTTCTTAAATAATATTTTAGCGTTCTTCATCCAAGAGTTGTACTAAAAGTTTTTCCCCTCGAGTCAAGAAGTGAATATTAATAACGAAAATTACAGAATTGTGATTTTACGAAGTTTTGCGTTGCTTAAAGATGCTTGAATTTCATTAGAAGTTTCCTTTCAAGGGTATAAAGACAATATCATGTTTGGTTGATTTTAAATCATTTGGGTATTAGAATAAATATCAGCCAAATACTGTCTACTGCTGAGCAAAAGCCTCCCCCATGGATTTCCACAACGACCGGTTACATGCCGCCCGCATTCCACGACTCCCACCGAACCTTACTACGTCGTCTGTCCGTCTCGTTGGAGGAGGTCCCACGCTTTTCGCTTTAACGCTCTTCTTAAGGTCCAGGAATGGTTTACAGTTAGTAATTTAGTATTAAACGAGCAAAAAACGAAATGCATAAAGTTTATTTTGCCAAATGTATTAACTGGGGACTGTGATATTATAAAAGATAATGAGAAACTCGAATTTGTCGATCAATCAGTTTTCTTATGAATCACGTACTTGATTCATAACTTTAATGGAGCCCCATGTTACATGTCTTATTTTTATTGGTTTCTAGTGGAAATTCTTCATAAGTTTCCTCCTCCCCGGGGAAGAGTGAAGGGGCATCCAGGACTCCTACCAGCTCAAACCACTGGAGTGGTTATTCAGCGGTCAGTTAGCAGGTCTTTGAGCGCCTACGCCTATTCAACCTAAAAGCAAACCTAAGTAAGCGTGTTTTTGTAAGAGACAAGGTTATTTATCTAGGACACGTTGTTTCGTCAATAGGAATCGAGCCTGACCCTATGAACGTCGAAGCGCTGATGAACATGAAACCTATAAATCTGAGAGAGCTAAAAACGTTTACTTTGAGCTACAAACCTGCGCCTGGTTCCGCAAATTTTTCCTTGGTTTTCGGATGTAGCTCGACGGATCTCATAAAGGAGGACCAACGCTGGCAATGGGGGGAGTACGATCACAGAGCCATTGAAGAGCTGAAGCTACGGCTCTCCACTAGCCCCATTCTTCGCCAGCCAAACTTTGAAGAGCCGTTGGTACTGTGAACAGATGCCAGCGCATACGGCCTTGGAGCAGTGCGTCCGGTGCGTGATCTCCACCAAAAGAACCTTTCAACCCTAACGGAATTGAGTTCTATGAGATATGTGCCCCACTCATTGCCACTTCACCTGCTCTATCAGTGACCAGTGTCGGCAACTAGTTCTTATTCGCTTAAGAACTAGGGTGGGTTTATGTGGTTTCTGTCTTATGTTGACGTTAAAAAAGAAATAATCATTTTTTTTTTTAATACAGATTTCCTTATTTATGATTTGATCTCGTTGAGATATAATAAGCATAGCTCTCATGCTGCATGTTGGTGATCTTGAGTTTTTATGAGGCTCATAGTGAGCGACCTCTGTGTCATATTTCAACGCTGGAAAAACACACTGGTTAAAGGCTTGAGGCACTGCGGTATTGTATTAAGAAATGTCGTTGCTTTTTGGCTTAATAAGGAAATAGCTAACTGAAATGCTATAATCATCATCTCAGCCATTTATACATCCACTGCTGAACAAAGGCCTCCCCACAGATTTTCACAATCATGTCATCCTTTTGGGGGGTATTTGCCAACACTCATCACGCTTAGTAGGCGGGATGGTGAGCGCAGTATGGCTACCATTTTACATAAAAGATGCTGCTGCCGATCCCTCTAGTTTAAAGTCCCTTAGTCGCCTTTTACGACCTCCACGGGAGGAGATGGAGTGATGCTATATTCTTAATCCGGACACCACACGGAAATTGAAGTGTGTTAAAGAATTAACAACTCTCTATATCATCATTTCCACCGAAAGACATCCGCTACTGGACTGAAGACGGGGAGGCCAAAGCCCGGTATGATTTTTTGATGTGGGCGGCCTATTGGGGGGTTTTGCCATAATCGCCACGCTTGGCAGACGGGTTGGAGATCGCAGTTGAATTAGCAATGTACTCGAAAGACGCTGCTGCTCATCCTCCGGCATCCGGGATGAGATAGGGTGGTGGTATTCTTAGCCGGCACCATAAGGCAAACTCCCTATATAGGCGATAATAGTTTGATAACCATCCCTTGGAAGTCTTATTCGACACCCACGAGAAGTAAGAAGAGATCGATAACGTTTCTAAGGTTTATATAAATGAGGACATCCCTCTATCTAAAATAACAAGGCATGAAGATAACTAATTAAGTAAAAATCCCAAGAGGCGCGCTCTGTTTAATCTACATTTTCTAGAAAACCTAACAATTAGTTCAAATTACGTAACAAATGAACGAAGAACAGTCTCAGTAAGTCTAAGCTTGTTAAGCTAAGTAAGCTCACAAATTAAACATACAGGCGCCTTACCGATCGACGATCTATCGAATAACAAATTGGTTTAAGCGTGGTTCCGACGGGAATTAGTGTATTACGATTGTTGAAATTCATATTGGTCCTTGATTGTCAAGTGTATTTAGTGGTAGTAGAGTTCTAGATTGTGAGCTCGGTTGCGTACTACATCATATCAGCCAAAGGACGATCTCTTGAGAATAAAAACCTTCCCCATAGAGCTCCACAATTGTGTCGTCAATTTGGGGGGATTTTGCCAGTACTCACCACGGTTGGCAGGCGGGTTTGAAAACGCAGTACGGCCACTATTTCACAGAAGGGACGCTGCTGCCTATCACTCTGGCTTAGAGTCTCTTAGTCGCCTTTGACGATGTCCACGGGAGGAGATGAAGTGGTGCTCTATCCTTAATCTGGACATCACATGAGCCCCACACCCACCATAAATAAACTATGTGTAATCGTATCTGTGGTTTCGAGTAAAGGGTAGGTCGGTGGTTTTAGCCGGTAGGAGTCCGGCATGCCCCTTCGCCTTTTCCCGGGGCGAAGGAAGTACATGAGGTATTTCCACCGGATCAATAAAAAAAAAAAAAAAAAAAAAAAAAAAAAAAAAAAAAAGGAACAGCCAGTGAAATTACCGGACCACACGTTCCAACTTAATGGTGCCTGCTCAAAGCCCTGCAAGTAGTATTTTGAGTAGGCCGTTAGCCTTAGGTCCACAACGCATGAGTAATCACTAGATTAGTACATGGGTGTAATTGCTATTTACCACCTCATTGCAAGTCTTTGATTGGCTCATTTGGCCTCATCATCATCATCATTTTGGCCGAACGAAGTCCACTGCTGGACAGGCCTTCTCCAAAAATCACCACAACGATCGATATGTGTGTGTTGTGGGCTCATTCTCATCTTTGCCATAATCGCGACGCTTGGCAGGCGGGTTGGCGATAAGAGATATCACTGAGCCACCCAAAGCCCCCAAAGTAGGGGTTACAGCTTATTATCAAGCTAGGCAGCAGCGTCCTGAGTGCTTCTTTTTCATCTCTTATTTCGGACGTTAAGTCCCTTTGGTTAGTGTTCAAAAATCTTAAAACTACACACGACCATCATATGTTGTCTAAAGTAATGTGCTCTTCGATCAGTTGTTGCAGCGGACATTACGAATCTTGACATGTTCATAAATTGTTAGTTCCCATCGTAGGTTTAATATATTTTAACCGTCTTCGAAAACGAGGTTCTCAATTCGATGCGTTTTTTAAAATAAATGTTTGTACACCGATTACTCCGAGATTAGTGGACCGATTTGAGCAATTTATATTTTACCTGATGTAGAATGCTTTCGAATTGGTTCCGTATAAATGTCATTACATTTCATTGAGTAGTTTTTAAACCAGATTCAATAAACAGGTTAATTTTAATGCGCTTACCTAGATGATGTCTTAATAGTTTCGATTCCTCTCAGATCAGAGAACCTATTTGAGTCATTCTTATTTTTAGTGTTAAATACTGATATAAATTTGGAAAATGTTCTTAAATTTATTTACAAAATAAAAACAAATAAAACTTTTTAACAAAGGAAAAATACCGACTTCAAATACCCTACAGGATATAAAATATTAAAATCACTGAAAAGGAAAAACAACTTTATTAAGTCGGGTGGGGCCAGGTATGCCCCAACCATGGTGCAGACCACCGAGAAGTTATATTTTATACCTTCCTTTTCAGTGGTTTTAATACTTTTATATCTTGTAGGGTTTTTGAAGTAAGTATTTTATTTTTGTTAAAACGTTTTATTACTTAAACATATTTAAATTTCACTCCAAAATCTTTAACTTCCCATAGAATTGACTCAGTAATACCATTTAACATTCTGAAATCCAGCAAAGCTTAATTTCTGTCACCAAGCGAGCAGAGATTCAACGGGCCCTCGAATGAAGATAAATAATACTTTTTTTTTTCAAAGCATTATGCCGACTAACATTAGTCAATGTCTGTTGTTAATTGACTCTGCAATATATCATTCTACCCGGCATTAATATGTTGTGGGTGCGTTGCCGAATTTTTGGCGTTCTTTTGTTGGGATTTTATGATAGAGCGATTAAGGACCACTGATGGTGAATAGACAATTGCGGAATATGATGCGGTATCCATGTTTTTGTGTTTTAGATTTCGGAGTTAAAGAAATCTTTAACTGGGTAGACATTAGCGATGCTAACATAATTTCAAGGCCAATAAGTCTTACAATTTTGCTCCCATATCAGCACCTAAGCGACTTTTTTTAACCTTTGCCACCTTATAGGATTTCTCCTATGTCGTGGTATGTTTACAGATACAAATTTCACACACAGTAAATCCAGACCCGGAATAACTACCTGCATATCATACTAATATTTGTTCCGTGCGGGAACCGAACCCGAAATCCGCAGTAGTCGACTGTATCAGCAACTACACCAGCCTTGGCGTCGTGCTGAACGTGGGACTCCCAATAATAACTACTATAAATGGTCATAGCTTGATCTTGGCATATGTATAACGGAAAAGTCCGAAAGCGGTTCATTGTACTAATTATTGTGAATAAGTTTTATTATGGCATCAACACTGAAAGCGCAAAGAAATATATGGATCAGTTGCTCGGAGAACAGTTGTTCACTCAAATCAAAGTCAAAGTCAAATATTAGTCGATGTCGAGGCGTAATCTTTACAGGAAACTAAATGCCCAATAGTGCAATTTTATAAAAATGTCCGGTTCTTTTTTTTTTAACTTTGCCCCACACTCGGATTTCTCCTGTGTCGTGGGTGCGTTTACAGACATTACATTTCACACACAATACACCCAGACCCGGAACATCTACCTGCAGATCATACAAATATTTGTTTAGTGCGGGAATCGAACCCACGACCCGGAGCACAGCAGTCGACTGTATCAACCACTGCACCAACCGCGTGGTTCTTTATTCATTTACTTGCAAGATCGCATTTTGAAAAGCACTATACTGTTTTCAGCAGTCTGAGTATAAGTGCGGCTTCTAACTAGCTTAACGTGCAGAAGAAAAGAAACTGACGTGGATTGAAAATCATCTGAAACGAAGCTTTTGTTGTTGAGTGTAAAAAAGAATATCTCCGCGGCATACAAATAAAAGGAGGAAGGCCGGAGTAAGCTGCGGGGATTATAAGGATCTAAATAAGCCGCAAGGGTTAAAGAGACGCGAGTCATTGTGACGATTAAGACCGATGGGCTAGTGGTGTCAGATCTTAATGCTTGATATAATCGCCGCTACACTGGGTTGCCTTTTATAGCTTCGGGCATCTAACGATCAATCATGATAAGCATATTTTTATTTACATAATTAAAAAACGCTTTCATGTGGTACCGGCTCAGAATACCACCACCCCATTTCATCCCGTGGGTGTTGTAAAAATCGACTAAGTGATTAACCGGAGGATGGGCGTCCTTCGAGCACACAACAACTCAACTGCGATCGCCAACCCGTTTGCCAAGCGTGGCGATTATGGCAAGACCCCCCACTGAGCATACTATACATCCATACCGGTTCTTGTGGTGATATTGCCTGTCTAGCAGTGGACTTTATTCGGCCGAAATGATGAATTAAAAACGACTCTGTTAACACTGCCTTGCTGTAAACTTTCTATTAGATTTATTGCCGAATACTGAAACGCCACTTATTATGTAAATCCCGTTTTATTATTTGTAACGGCCGCCGTCATACCGAAAACGGGCGTCTCAAATACTTAAGTGGGATTTAAATGTTAAGTGGCGTTATTTGGCCGTTAGACACATAAAATAAATACTTATTTCTCGTCGCAGGATACCTAATACCCTCTGCAAGGGGGAAGTCGACCTGGTAAATAGGCTTGCAATGACATGGATTTAACAAAAAGTAAGACTTTATGCAGTTTGGCCAAGCCGATGTAAGGCGGCATAACCAGCATCTTCTTCCTAACCCAGAAGGCGTCCCATCGCTGGGCCCAGGTCAGTGGAGCTTTGGTCTCGTTACCGTTGTTGTCTGCCGACACTACTTCTTCTTCCTCGCCTTCATATGCACTTATCATTGATTCTACCTGGAAAACAGAGTCTCATATCAGCCCGTAATTAAGAAGAACTATTGGCAAAGAAACACAATAAAACTACTTTTTAATGTTGTTCTGTGGTACATTCAAATTTAGCGAAACGGCGGAATGAACCAAAATCTTTTTGTTATTGAAAGCTTCTTTGGCATCGCTATTCTTACTATTCGATAAAATGCCCATTAGGGCATTTTATCGAATAACACCAACCAATTTAATCCCGTGGGTGTCGGAAAAGGCAGTGTCCTTCGAGTATAATTACAACTCAACTGCAATCGTCAACCCGTACCAAGCGCAGCGATTATGGCACAGCCCCCAATGAGTAGATATCATCTAGATCGTTCGTTGCTGTTACTTTTAGGGGAGGTCTGTGTCGAGCAGTAGATGTTTTTCTGGCTGTCATTATTATAATGATGATAATAATTAGGGCATTTTAATCAAGTAAATCCATGATACACCGGTCAGGTATCCGTGGCTGCACTTTAGAAGTACAATCATGGGTTCTCATCCGTCCATACATACTATTGTTATAAAACATAAGTTCCGATCGCTGAACATCAGCCTGTAACTGCCACGCTGGATGACAAAGGCCTGTTCTCATTCAGAGCTGGAACGAGAATTGATCACCACGCTTGCTTACTGCGTGTTGGCAATTTAAGACCAATTGATTCAGGTTTCCTGCCGATGTTTTTCCTTCACCGTTAAAATCAATGCTGTGATTAACAAAGAAAGTACATATGCCATTTTTAAGTCACGTTGCTACAAGCTAGGTGGATAAAAAGCGCTTCTGTGCAACTCGGAGCCACCACGACACGGATTAATTTCGAAAATTCATCATCATCATGAACTCAACATCAACTAACTAGCCCTCACCTGCCTGCTTCGCTAGGCATTCATAAAAATTGTTTTATTTTTAAATCCAATAAAAAATATTGTTATCCTATTCCACGATATAATTATCAACCATCCCATTAGAATGGCAATCTCATTAGAATTTGTTCAGCCGCTTGAGCGAGATGGAGCCTTAAAATAATTCAGACAGAAACACACAAACTATAATACTATAGTAAGATTATTCGTATAATATAATGCCCACATAAGATATACTGTGTACCATAAAATATAAAACAAGCGCACATAGCCACTATCAAACAGCTATTTGGAACAAAAGCTAATAAACAAACTCATTGAAGCGTCCGCATTGAATATTTCAACGGAGAACGGGGCACCAATAATAATGAACTGATGAATATGTGAGGACAGCGACCACTTCGGACCAGGGTTTCGGGGCTTCGCACTAGACGGTTCGAACGCTGCACTGACAACTTTTTCTTCTACTTACTTATTCTTCTTATTGTTTCGAACCCAATGGGTTCAAAGCACGAAAAAAACTTGTATGTCAAATTTAAAAGAGTGTTGAAGGGGATTAAAAGTATTGGAATAAAAAAATAGACAAAGTATAATTTAAAAGCAAAAGAACATTCATCAAAGTTACCTAATGAACCCATTCTCAATTTCATTTTATGAGATATAAAAGTGCTTTTAAGAGTGATTTGCACTGTAATGTACTGCTGTGTTCATATTTTGGACGGATACCTGCGTGATTAAATTACTGGAGTATAACGTAGCTCGTAGCAGCTATGACGTAGCTCGTAGCAGATACGACGTAGCTCGTCGCTAGCGTAGCTAATATTCCTGCACTGTTTTATTTACTGGTTAAGTGTGTTTCGTGTCGAAAATTTAGGAACTAAATATGACTTAATTGGTAACGTGGAAGCTTTGACTGGTAAGGCTTGTTTAGATTGAGAATTTTTGATTCTTATTATTTTACCTACTAAAGTCGTGAAATTTGTGTACCGGAGCGGCAAAATGTTTTATATTATAACATCACCATATTAAACGTTGACAACAACACTATATATCCTTTGTATGTTATTCCATGTGATGTCCGGATTAAGAATTTAGTACCCCTCTTCTGCCCTTGGATGTCGCAGTATGCGACTTAGGGGTCTCTGAATCAGAGGGATGGGCAGCAGCGTTCCTTCTGTGGAAAAACAGCCGTTCTGGGCTCACCAACCTGCCTGCCAAGACTGCTGTGTACTGGGAAATTCCCCCAATCTGACGACACACGGTATGTAACTAGTCGTTGTGGAAATATTTGGGGGACCCTTTGTTCAGCAGTGGACGTACTTTGGCTGACACGAGTATGATGAACAATAGTATTAGCACAATCAATAATTAATCAAAAATAAAATAAAATAATAATTAATCAATTCAATCAATCGGCACGGTTGGTGCAGTGGCTGATACAGTCGGTTGCTGCACTCCGGGTTATGGGTTCGATTCCCGCATGGAACAAATATCTGTATGATCTGCAGGTAGTTGTTCCGGGTCTGGGTGTATTGAATGTGGAATTCATGTCTGTAAACGCACACACGACACAGGAGAAATCCTAGTGCGAGGCAATGTTTTATAAAAAAAAGCAATCAAAATAAATATTTATCCTCTATGTAAATGTGAATGTAAAACAAAAGTATATAAGTGGCTACTATCGCTACATTACGATGAGATAAAAAGCCTAATCAAAATTTCAACCCTTTAAAATACTGTATAAGTATAACTACACTATGTATGCTCATACTCTTTCATTCGCCCATCCTCACACACCGCACTTGGGAATGGAAACACACACCCTCTTCTCACATGCATACAAACTCACAACCAAGCCAACTCGCTAGCATGATACGAGGTCTCCATTATAACTTAATTTACTTAATTATTTTAGTTTTTACATACCTTATCTACCTAACTACACTTATTTATATACACCTGCTGATTCAATTAACGAAAACGTGGGTACTCATAACACAAATCTTACATTGGGTACCAGCGTTCAAACAAACACTTTATACCTACCTACATTGTATACTGAAAGTGCTATATGTAAAGTGTTTATTGTACAACAGTTATGTCAAAGAAAATATGTTATTATTATTTATTATTACTGAACTACTGATTTGACTAAATTAATATTCAATTGTTGATTGTTAGACTGAGCGTTTGAATCGCAGCGTTTTTGCGACCGCTCGTCTCAAATAAAATTAATTACACTTTCATAAGGCATGAAACGTCGCGCTTAAAGAACTTTTAACGTCAGCCATAAATTGTCCAAGTTGTCGCCCGTCAGTAATTAAACACGCATATTTTCAAGAGAAATAGCCCGACGGCTATTCGAAAAGGCGTTAACCGACTATATAATCCTTAGTTCTGAGTAATTCCTGGCATAGAATTGGGCACTTCTCTCCAACTATGGGTGTCATAAAAGGAGAACAAGAGTTGATATCAAGAGGATGAGTAGCAACATCCTCTTTTGTGCTAATAACAACATACTCATCATTCATTTCAGCCGAATAAAGTCCCCTGCTGGACACAGGCTTCCTCCAAAAATGGCCATAATCACCAAGCTTGGCAGGCTTGGCTGTTGCAGATGAGTTGTTAATGTACTCGAAGAATGCTGCTGCCCATTCTCGGTAATCGGTTAACCCCATAGTCGCTTTTTATGATACCCACGGGATGAGATGGGTTGGTGCTATTTGTAGCCAGCACCATACCGGTGCATATACATATTGCAATCGCCAATTCGCCTATCAAGCGTGGTGCTTCTGGCAATAATAATATGACCTCTCATTATGTGACTGAATTAAAGTGATACAGTCTTGGTTCTTGGGTTAATTAATTAATAGGGACTTCTTTTTATTGATGTCCAGTGAAAACTCTACATGGAACTTTTTTAGCCCCGGGGAAGAGCGAAGGGGCGAAGGGACTCCTATCGGCTAAAACCACTGGAGCGGTCATCTTCGGCACCAAAGTGGGGCTCCAGGTCCTCGTAATATCACATCGTTAGCAGGCATAATTTCAATAAATTGCATTAACAAAACATCATCATCATATCAGCCAAAGGACGTCAACTGCTGAACAAAGGTCTCCCCATATATTTCCAAGAATGACCTGTTACATGCTTTATTCAATGGCTTTCATCAGGTCTATTGTCCATTTCGTTGCAGGCCATCCTTCGCTGCGCTTTCCAGTGCGTTGTACTTTTTGCCCCAACGGCCATCAGTTCTAATAACAATGAGCCCCACCCATTGCCACTTCATCTTACTTATTTTTTTGGCTGTGACGGCTACCTTAGTTTTGTTTCTTCTTAGTACTCCTTTTGTGATTCGATCTCGAAGAGGACCAGAGACCAAGCATAAAAGCAACAAAACATCAAACATAAATACGTTTTACTGTCTCGAAAATTAACAAAATTAGGAAATCAGTATTTCCAATTTTTTACATTTATTAATTAAACAACTTTACATATTTGTCATAACTTGACAACTTGTCACAGCGTACATGGTTTACAGTTTCGTTCTGCATTTTAACGAACTAGATTGCGATTTTAAATCGATACTGAATAAAATTAGACGCGAACACGATACCGCTCTGTGGCACAATACAAAGTCTAAGGGCCCGCGCAGACTAAACGGCTGACTGAAGCTTTCACTGTGGTGCGTTAAGAGTTCTCCAGTTTTTTCATGTAAGAACATTTTTACAATTGGTAAGTGGGTCGGCGATTGCAGTTGAGTTTTTAATGTACTTGAAAGATGCTGCTGCCCATCCAACGGCTAATCCCACAGCTGCCTTTTACAACACCCACGGAATTAAATGAGTTGGTGCTATTGTTAACTGGCACCACATGGCCACGGCTATTAAAATTTTAACAAATAACAAGAAATCGTGCTAAAAGAGTGATATTATTATCATTGGACATGCAAGAAAGAGATAGAAACACTTATCTAAACGACAAGAATAGAAACGAGATTACAATAAACAAAAGCTGAAACAGAATTTACAATCAAATATTTAACTTCCCTAACAAGGATGGCTTAATTTGTTAACTCAATAATCAAACGTAAACAATAAGTAGATGAATTATTCAAACAATATGTTGTGTCTTGGCGTTTTAATTTATGCATATTGAGTGTTCCTCCACCAATCCGGATAACAAATACACATGCATGTCAACCCGGGTAATGTGGGTTACTATTTTATAGGGTAAGCAGAATATGACTCCCAAGTGATATGATCGTTATACCGTCATCATGCGACGATCCGATTTGTGCAGCGGCTAAACTCTTGAGTTTTCTTCGTTTAGATCACGGATTTGATCCACACAGAACAAATTGTTGAGATTTGTATCAGATAACGTACACACGATGAAGGTCTAAAACCCGTATATCTGGGCACAGACTTTACCTCCCTGTGTGGTCTACCGCTTGTACAACGGAAAGTGTTCTTAGTAATTGTTCGATATGAAGCCAACGGATACTTTCTACCATCGCATCTCGCGCCATCAGCGGGGAGTTCATCCACTACAGCCAAAACGGTGTGCTACCGTACGGTTTCAGAGGATCAAATTCAAATTCAAATTCAAAAGTGCGTGAAAATATTGGTACAGGGTCGGCAATTCCCGAATGAACTCTTTGTATTGCAAGCGTTCATAGGTTAGGGTAACCGCCGACTATCAGGAACGCTGTATGCTTGTTTGCTACCTTAGTAATGACTTATGTTAAAAATACTCATAAGGAGAAATGGCGAAAACATTTACAGTTCCGATACTGCGTCAGTGCCTCATAGTTAGGGTAATTTTTGTTTCTAAATGTTTAATATTCAAATCATAAATTGATTCGATGGAAACAAAAACGTGTAATATGTACACGTTCGTATTCTATTAAAGTTATACTAAATGATGGGAGTATTCTCAAAAACTGCTCGACAGATTCTGACAATGCTTTTGCCGTTAAGCAGGTATATTACTCCTAATGTACATAGGCTAAGGTGTGATGTCATTGTTGCCCGGTGGTTTATGAGCACTTGCTTACTTGTTTCTTAAGCACACGGTCGCGAGTTCAAACCTGGCGCGTACCAATTTGATTGTTTCTATGTCATTCTTCTTCTTCTTGTGGTTAGTGGTCAAAGTTGGTAAAACCACCCAAATGCCTCCAAAATGGCTAAACGCCTGCCAACTTATGACAACATCTAAGACTGTCGATTATACGTGTCTTCTGAAGCACGGAGACGCTTAGTTCAGATACCACCATCTATCTACAGACTGACCGCGCCTAGCGTTGCACTACCTCGTCGATCATTTACTGATCAGTTGGTGCAACTAGTTAAAGCGCCTCTATGTCAATGTTCTTTTTAGTGAATCTAAGACACAGACTTCAGTTGAAAGAAAACATCTTAAGGTAACCGGAATCCTGAACCTCTAAATACTGAAATCTTCAACACGCATTGAGCAAGCATGGTGAATAAAGCTCGTTTCATCTTACTATGAGAAGCGATCGTTGCCCAGTAAATACAAGTTGTTTTTTTTTTTTATATAGGCAATTTTGTGACATGTCTGTGTTTGAAGCAAGGGCAGCTCCACGCGTTGAGCAAGCATGGTGAATAAAGCTCGTTTCATCTTACTATGAGAAGCGATCGTTGCCCAGTAAATACAGGTTGTTTTTTTTTTATATAGGCAATTTTGTGACATGTCTGTGTTTGAAGCAAGGGCAGCTCGATCTTTATAATACATAAATATAACAAAGATTTTTTGTGGCTTATCATACATAGGGCAAATAACTTAGTAAAAGTATAGCCACTAGAATTAAATAACACATAGCTCACGCCAAGCATGGACGCTCCACAATGTCTGCAGTATGTGAACATGCCTTAGACAAACATAACCAATTTCTTCGATTTGACCATCCTTAAGTCCCCGCGAAAGAGAAACGATACATACCATGCATATTCCGTGAGGCTACTAAATGAAATAAAAACATCCTAATTTTAATAGAGCAGATGGTTAGCAGGTACCACCAGTTTGGAATCCTGTTATTCAAATAATGAATTCGCAAACTTCATGCCACACAGACTAAGAAAAAACATGAAGGCACTGTGAGTGGTTACTACGTGCATCGAAACAATTTTTGATTTTAATTGTACGGTAGATAAAATTAATAACTTTTTGAAATCTGTAACGCTGCCTGTCACCTTAGTCATCCTGCGACCACGACTGCTACAAAGTATTCGAAACGTCAGGAAAATCAAAACTCTATAATATACGCGATGTAATCCATTTAAAGTGTTTTATAAGAAGTTTATTTTAATTGTAAGGCATCAAACTATTTCGAATTTAATTTATATTACTATCCAGCCTACATGCTAATTAGTAATTTAATTCTGACCTTAACTTCTAAATAATTTTCAAAGACTTGCTTCGTGTGTTCTTTATGCAGCACTACTTAATAAAATGATATTATATTTATGAACTTCTTCACAAAGTCAACTTCTCCCTGTGTGCGCAACAGCTGTGTTCTCAAACTTCAACAGTCGTTTATAACTCGAATATTAATAAGACTTCGGAATTTTTAATTCAAATCCTGTCTTAACAAATTACGTATGCTTCGAAGTTCTTTGTGAACAAAAATCAACGTTGAAAATTATATTGTATTTTTTCCATTATAAATATGTATGGTGGATAGAATTTTAAGTGATGTCAATGTATAAGTTAATGGATCTAGAAAAGCGTACAAATTATATTTACGGTGTTACAGTTTATTCACCGTTTCTTTTAACCTTTTGACCGCCACTCTCTAGACTTATTATTAATGTTCAAATGTTCATATTAAAACTTGCGCTATAGTTGTAAAGTTTTTTATTAAATTAAATTAATGATTCATAATACTAGGTCCTCACACTTTTTTATTTTTTTTTATTGGTGGTATTGGAAACTCATTATATAATACCTTCACCCTGGGAAAGGGCGAAGGGGTATACCAGACTCCTACCGACTAAAATCACTGGGGAGGTTGTTTTCGGCAAAAAAAGTGTGGCTCCAGGACCTGATATGATCACACTAGAGCCTCCCACTGGTAGCAGTAACGCCTCCCACTCCGATATTTTTAGTCTTGTTATATTGAAACAACTGAGAACATTCGCTACATCACGACTTCTGTAAGGAACGACTTTTTTGTTAATAATTACAGTTCGTTTATATCAATGTTTCCAGCTATCATCATCATATCGACCAAAGAACGTTCATCCAGCCATAGGAGGTCTACTGCTAAAAGCTTTCCTATAGATTTAGGTACATAATTATTTCATCATTTTGGGGGAAATTTTCCAGTACTCACCACGCTTGGCAGGCGGGTTGGTGAGGGCAATATTGCTAATGTTCTACAGAACGGACGCTGCTGCCCATCTCTCTATATTAGAATCCCTTAGTTGCCTTTTACGACGTCTACGGGAGGAGATGGAATGGTGCTATATTCTTAATCCGGATACCAGGTTCAGGTTAGCACTGAAAAACAGCTGTGTCGCGGCGAACGTCAGTATACAGTATTATGCTGAGTGTTGGCCTGTTAGCCACTTTTAAGACGTGCATCAGCAAACTGCTATGTTTGTGATTATTTTCTTTTGTATCTCATTTTTTATTTCTATTTTCCGATTAATCTTTCTGTTATGTGGATTTATTGCAAGTTTGGTGTAGTTTTTAGATTAATTAATATGAATGTACCGATGCGCGTTTTGCTGTGGTAATAAATCGATTTTCTTTCTTCTTTCTTCTTCTATATTAATATAGACAAGAACGTTCAGTGCTACACCAATGCCACTTCATATGCCGTTGTCATCTTCTCACGTGACATAATATGTACGTTCTACATTGTTTTATTTATTTTACTAGCTGTGTCCCGCGGATTCAACCGCCGTTTAATTTAATTGTAATAGATTAGATTACTTACAAATCATTATTATAAAATTAGTATATATTGGATTGAATGAGTTTTAATGTTTTTCGTGAATCCCTTATTATTTTTCAAAAACCAAAGTAGACTATGTTACTCCTTATAACATCAGCTATCTGCCAGTGAAAGTCCAGTTAAAATGGGTCTAGCCGTTTTGGAGATTACCCGTTACAAACAGACAGACAGGCAGACAGACAAAAATATGATATAAGGACCGTATATATTTTTATATGCATTTAAGTAAAATGCCGTGTGGTGCCGGCTCAGAATGCCAGCACAACATTTCATCCCGTGGGTGTCGTAAAAGGCGGCTAAGGGATTAGCCGCAGGATGGGCAGCAGCGTCCTTCGAGTACATTAACAACTCAACTGCGATCGCCAACCCGTCTGCCAAGCGTGTTGGACTTCATTCGGCCGAAATGGTGAAGTAAAAGGCTGTTATTTTGATATTACAAACAGACACTTCAATTTTATTTATTTGTATAGATGATGGGTTTCTTGAAGACACTCCATCATCTATACAAATAAACGACCATTTTGGGGTAGCCAAAAATGGCTTCCAGCAAAAAACTAACACAGATAATGAGGGCAGGACTCGGGCCTCGGCTTTGGGCTTTGGTCAAACTTGAGTCATCATTTAAGCATAAACTGGTTGTTCCTGCCACTAGGCTCCAGAAGATAACCAAATCATTTACATGTCAATCTGTGCGTTTTTACAATAAAATCCCAAGTCATATTCAAAAATTAAGTCTTAATAAATTCAAGTCCATTATAAAGCAGAAGCTGTGTAGAAAGGGTTTCTATAAAGTGACAGAGTATATGGACGACAAAAATGCTTGGGATTGAGCTGCTCTAATTTTCATAGGCTTATACTGACATTCTTGGTTTATGTATGTATCAAATACAATTGCCATTTTTTTTATGTTGACATTTAAATTATGTCAATATTACCTATAATGGATTATATTAATTCATATAATGACATTTGATTAATCTATTCTATTACTTCATGTAATGACATTCAATTATTCTATATTTTTTAAATTACTTTAATGACTTGTTTATTTTTAAATATTCAATTTATTTTGATTTGTTACTGTACTGGCAGTGCGAGAACCATGTGGGTTGTTTTTGTATTTTGTTTTATTGACGTGATAGTTGTCTGGCAGTTTAGGTATGTCATGCTCGCTCAAGTGTTCTGCTGATGGTGTCGTCGTATATTGGGTCGCTAAGTTTCCCTGCAATATGGTTGAGCTAAGCGACGCTGATGCATGCGTCATGCTCGTGAACGGGTGCTGTCTGTTGGGACTGGTCAGCCAAATGCAGCCATGACAACTGAATCAAAACTTTAAAAAAATACATTCAGGCTTGTTTTGTAGACTTTTTAAGAAGTTTAGACTCGTTTCTCCTACATTGTTTTCACATAACCTTGATTTTTACAACAATGTGCTCATAAAATATTGTAACATTTAATATGATTTAAAAAGAGTAACCATGGAGTTTCTTGCCCGTTCTTCTCCATAGGAAATCTACATCTTGGAACGCGGCAATTAAAGTCTCGACGATTCATAAGTGCCTGTATATGGTTTACATGAATAAAAATATTTTTTATCTTTATCTTTATCTTTAAGCCGAATAAAGTCCACTGCTAAGAACAGGCCTCCCCCACAGATCGCCATAACGACCAGTCAGGGTGTGTTGTATGATCAAAGGGGTTTCGCCATAGCCACGCTTGGCAAGCGGGTTGGGGATCGCATTCGAGTTGTCAATGTACTCAAAAGACGCTGCTACCCATCCTCCGGCTAATCTTATAGTCACCGTTTATGACACCCACAGAATGAAATAGGTTGGGGCTATTCAAACGCGGTACCACACGGTTTATCGGTATGAGAATGTTCTACAAAACTGTTCTGAATATTTAACTAAAGGATCCCAAATCCAGTCTCAAAGGCATTGAACCCATTTAGTTCTAACCCAAACCACTTACAATAAAACACTTAGTTCTTTTTTAATCACGATAACACCCAACTGCTTACCAACGAGTACAATTTAGAAAATATTACAAATACTTGACACATGCACTTCTAGATAAGCTTGATGAATGGTCGCCTTGTATTTCTTTTAATTTAGAATATTCTCATATCGTATCGCTAGATTGAATGAGTTGGTTGTGTTTCTGATTCTGAATTCAAAATAATTTGAATGTAGAATCTAAATTGAGCTTCCAAATTTAAATCTGTAAATTAACTAAACTAAACCTACTTTGGAATTATTCGTTTTAAAATGTTTGACATACTACATTTAACCAAGTGATGATACGAACAAGTCGTTCACCTGGTAGTAAGCCTCGCACCTCCCTTAACAAAAAATTGCATGCTTCTCCGGATGGGATATCAGTTATTTGGTTTCTTAGACTCGGAAGATACTGGTATCTTCACTAACTTTCGAACCAGAATAGAACAATGTTTAAAGTACAAACACTTACTGATTGGTGATAGAATATCTGGCACTGCGGCGTAATAGATTTTTTTTTATTGATCCAGTGGAAATACATCATGTACTTCCTACGCCCCAGGAAAGGGCTCCTACCGGCTAAAACCACCGGAGTCGTCATCTTCGGCACCGTAGGGAGGCTCCAAGAACTCGAATAATCTCCATCTAGAGCCACCCATTAGTACCGCGTCTTTAGGCACATCTCGGAGGGGATGACTGTAAAGCAGTCATCAGGCACCTCTCGGGGGAATTGTAGAGGATTCCCCCGAAGCCTCGCTATGAGTTGTGCTGGGCACATGGTGGTACGTGACCACATGCACACCGCTGTCTTCCGCGGTATTATACCTAGCCAAGCTATTGAAATAATCCAATGGACAATGTACAATACCAATAGATTTGTCTACCATACCCCGAACACATTTTTGAGGGATTAACATACGGTCTCGTGCAGCCGCCACAGCATGACAGTGACGCCAAGGTCGGATGGTGTTTAGACAAAGTATTTCTTAAGTAAATTAATTCACTTTATTGCCTGTCGCTGCGGCGCATGACACTGTGTTTAAGAGGCCTTACTCGTGAGTTAAATATATTTGAACCGTTTAAACGTTTTTTATTGGAAAACATACCACATGGTTCGCGCAGTGGACAAGGGATTGGCTTTCTGCACTTCAACTCGAGGGTTCGATACCCACACGAAACTCATATATCTACCTGTCCCAGACAGTTTGCTAATGTGAGACATCCCAGGGAGAGGCAAACTTAAAAAAAAGTTGAACATCTGAAAGTTTATAAATACTGTGAACCTTCACTTCGTACAAGACTCATGAAAGGCCACTGCGTTTCGTGAGATCCTTTTGTGAGATCGTTATGGTTTAGAAGGTGCCCAACAAGCAGGATCAATATAGAGCCGATCATGCTCGGAGACGGTGGCACCGAGGAGGCAACTGCCCATGCGATCAGTCCGGCCGTAAGCTTACAGACTTGTATGTAATTTATCTATAAGCCTCTTCTGTATAAACTATTGTATGTTGTGCGTAAAAACTGAATGGTGCAAATAATTTTTATTTTTTTAGATTTGCTGAAAACAGCCACCGTGGTTTAAGCCAATAAGAGAGCACGCCTCGTACGCCTTCCGCGTGGAGGAGGAAGTCCACAAAGTATTTCCCAAGCACAAAAAGATAACGGTGTGTAGGCTCTAAGCAATGCGTAGTGAGTAAGTGTGGCAACTAACGTCTGACTTTTCATGAGTATATCCTCTATCCCCTCTATACCTACAAACAGTATACATAACAATATATACATACCTATATACAAAACAGTATATATATACCTCTATACCTATAAACAGTTTTACGTGAACAAAAGAAAAACATAGAGATTCCTGCTTTTAATCTGCTATCTTTAAAGGAATCAGTAATGTACACATAGCCCTTCTGGTACTTCGAAGATGCATACTTAAATTTATGTCGTTCTTTAATATCTGTCCCTTATACTATTCTTTAGTCATACTTTAAAATATAAAGAAAGTGGTAGAGGGGCAGAAAGTACAGTGGTGAAATACATACTCTATCTCTATCGTTACTTATTCTCCAACTATACACAAACGTGAAAAAAATTATTTAAAATATGTAGATAATAATCATGAAAGTTGAACATATTTCAGTAATTTATTTATTAAACTAAGCTTTAATAATCTAAAGATCAAAGCCACCATTTGTTCAAGTTACTTTGGTAAAGAATTTTCTTGTATTCGGTAATATCTGCTTAAAAACGTCTGACACGAATTTCTTTTGATGTTTTCTTGAATATATTAATTTATAATATTCTCTCGTTATACTTGTCTCGGTAGTGTGTATGTTCGTGGCAAGTTATAGTAGAGTTCAGGTGAAACTACAGTTCTAGAGATTTCACATATGTTATATATTTTATCTGTATTTTAAAGCTCAAGGTCACTTAGCGAGCTCTAGAGATAGCTATGCTTGATATTTCTTTACGAGATCGAATCAGAAATGAGCAGATCCGTAGAAGAACTAGAGTTGCCGACATAGCTGAAAGGATTAGTAAACTGAAGTGGCAATGGGCGGAGCACATTACTCGTAGAACTGATGGCCGTTGGGGTAAAAAGGTACGCACGGTAAGCTGCGCACCGGAAAACGCAGCGCAGGATGACCTCTAACGAGGTAGACAGATGACCTGGTGAGGGTCACTGGGAGTCATTGGATGCGGAACATGCCACTGTATCACGCATATAAGCACAAAAAATAAGGTCTAGTTGATCTTAAAACCGAGCATACGTAACAAACGACGTTTGGAAAGACATGCGTCACATCCATACAAAATGGCTATCGCTCGCATACTACTGTGGTACAGGCACAAAGTACACACAAAGTATACAGCACCGATTTTCAGCGGCAGCCAAGTAAATACTCAATATACTAACTATACAAATCCAGTAGAAGTAAACGTAGCATGATTATTTTACTGAATATCCATTATAACTCAAAATCAACAAAACATAATACTAGTAGACATGAATTACACTGTATTCACAATTAACAAACATCTCCTACTAAACAATCACAAATAACTTTTTTACAAACAATATTTATATAACAAAATATCAATACATTGTTAAATATTAACTCTATTACTACCGCTGAATTCCCTCTATTTCCATCCACTCGCGTGCTTCCAATCTATTGATCTACTCAAAACGATTATTATGAAGAAAAAAAGCCGCCGGGCACTTTGCGATTAAATCCGTGATAATGTTCCTTAGATTTGCCCCTCGACACGACCGGATTATTGTTTCAGAATGATTATTTTTTTGACAGCTTTATTGGGCTCTTAGAATGCCTCAAGGTTTTTCTTGAGATGGAAGTTTATGTGGGAATTCAAATGATCCCATTTTGGTCTCTATTACAGTTGAAATATAATATATGTTATGGACCACGTGATTAAAGAGGACACTATTATTTACAATGCCCGAAGAGTGAATCATCAAAAGCATACAAGTTCGTGGCATTGGATTACACTTTAACACATAGCTTATAGATATTTATATTATTTAAAATAAATAGTCGTGATATAAATTTAGCAAATTATAAAAAGCAGTAATAGTCTAGTAGCTGAACCAGCTTTCCATGATTAGGCTCTTAATTCGATCCCGGATCGCACCTTCGACGACTGGATTCATGTGCGGATCAGCATAAATATTACCTGCGTTGGTGAAGGAAAACATCGTGAGGAAACCTGCACACCAGAGAGAGCTCCAAATTTTTTTAATAATAATGTTCTTAAAAATGTTCTTAATGGTGTAGTTCGCCGATCTGCACTACGCCACCGTGGTGGAGTATTTTTTTTTTATTAGTGCCCAGTGGAAATTCTTCATGAACTTCCTTCGCCCCGGGGAAGCCGAAGGGGTATGCCGGACTCCTACCGGCTAAAACCACTGGAGCGGTCATCTTCGGCACGTAAGGGAGGCTCCAGGTCCTCGTATGATCACACTGGAGCGGTGGACTAAGACCTAACCAACCATTTCCATCGTGAGAAAGGGCCCATGTCCAGCAGTGAGACATTAATTGGCTGATTATAATATATGATTATGATAGTATAAAATTATTACTTGGTCAGCAAGGTTCAAAAATTGGTTAACACGAAAATTATATCCGTAAGCTATAACTGTCACAGTTGGTTAATGGCCCAATTCCGCTAACATATTATTGTATTTATAAATAATTACAATTGTTTATATATAGCGTAGATTAAATTTTTCCTTACAGTCTAGGCATCCAAATAATGAATGACCTTTTAATTATTAAGTCTATACATAAAATGTTTTTAGAAAAAATAAGTGAGAAAGAAAATGAATAATTGGCACAAATAATTAAAAACCTAAAACATTACAATGGAACAGAAGTGCAAAAAATACCATCAGAAAATTATTTCAAGTGGCAGTACAAGTACCACTACTTAACGCTGATTTTCAGCTGCAACCCACGAGTGCTATACGCTCAAAATATATTTTAATGATTCTGTATGTATATAAAGTGCTAAAAATAAGTATATATATGTAGGTATATAATGTAATAAGTAAGTAAGATTATAATATAATAGTATGAAAATAGATTACAGTAATGATAAATACATTTTACGGTGAAGGACGAACATAGGCGTAGAAAGTATAGAAGAAGTAAACAGTCCATTATACTATATAAATAACATTTATTTGCGTTTCTTATAATAATTGACTCACCATCTTTAAGTTATTTGTATATATATATATATATATATATATATATATATGTATATATATATATTAGCAAGTTGTTGTTGTATTCACTGTGAGGTGCCGGTTCAGAATACCACCACCCCACCTCCTCCTGTGGGTGTCGTAAAAGTCGACTAAGGGAATTAGCCGGAGGATGGGCGGCAGCGTCCTTCAAGTACATTATTAACAACTCAACTGCGATCGCCAACCCATCTGCCAAGCGTGGCGATTATGGCAAATCCCCCCAATGAGCCCACAACAAATCCAAATCAGTCGTTGTGGTGATCTTTGGGGAGGCCTGTGTCCAGCAGTGAACTTCATTCGGCCGAAATGATGAAGTTGTATGAAATTAAATGATTATTTATTCAAAATAGACAAAATAATAGTTCTTTTTGAACGTCAACATAGGACAACAGTGCAGCACCCACATAAGCCCACCCTTCACCGCTTCCTAGTGTTCAAGCTGGGGAGAAGAAACGGCGCAGCAAACTCCTCAGCAACACGTTAGTCTGTAATATACAATGTTTTATAATAAATATGCTTCAAATACAAAATAACAAAGAGGATGATTACTAGCAGTAACTTTGTCATAGCCACATGTCCACTAGCACTCTTCATTATGCAGTGGAACAAAGATAATGAACTATACTTACAAACATCGGTATAAAATATATTATAGTACAACTTCCAATTCGGAAAAGTCAATAGGCGTGCCCGCTTACATGTGAAATAACATCATCATATCGGCCATTTATACGTCCACTGCTGAACAAAGGCCTCCCCCATAGATTTTCACAACTGTGTCATCATTTTGGGGGGTATTTGCCAATACTCACCACGCTTGGCAGGCGGGTTGGTGAGCGTAGTATGGCTACCGTTTTACAGAAGGGACGCTGCTGCCCATCCCTCTGGTTTAGATTCCCTTAATCGCCTTCTACGACATCCACGGGAGGAGATAGAGTGGTGCTGTATTCTTAATCTGGACACCACACGGAAATAACATACTATTATCATATTCTTGGCAAACAGATGTCATGCAAGTTTAACCGGGACCCGGGAAAACATGATTATAAAAAAGTACATCATATACAATACACAGTCAGCAGGACGAAGTGTCACAGCAAACAACAGCCATTCACGAGTATGACGCAAAGATCAGCCATCAACCCCGTCCCTACGTTAGAAGGAAGAAGGTATGTACTAGGTATTAGTAATAGATAGAACTATTTTTCAGTAATAGGGCAGCTAGATCATAGATCATCATTTCGGCCGAATAAAGTCCACTGCTGGACACAGGCCTCCCTCAAAGCTCACCACCACGACCGTCATCGGTGTTGTGTGCTCATTGGGGGGTTTAGCCATAATCGGCACGCTTGGCAGGCGGGTTGGCGATCGCAGTTGAGTTGTTAATGTATTCGAGGGACGCTACTGCGAATCCTCCAGCTAATCCCTTAGTTGCCTTATACAACACCCACGGAATGATATGGGTTGTGTAAAGAGTTGGATGTAAGGACAATCAATGAGTGGCCCAGATGCTCATTTTACCATCATCATCATCATCATTTCAGCTGTTATTCAGCTCCTGTCCTCCAGTCCTGCTGGACAGGCCGCCCCCAAAGGTTGCCACAACGACCGGTGTATCGTGTGTGTTTTGACATAATCTCCACGCTTGGCAGGTGGGTTGGCGATCGCAGTTGAGTTGTTAATGTATTCGAAGGACGCTGCTGCCCTTCCTCCGGTTAATCCTAATGGCGCCTTTTACTACACCTACAGGATGAGATATGGTGGAGGTATTCTTAGCCAGCGCCACATGACCATTTTGTCAGATTAATTCAACAAACAAAATATGTATGAATAATATATAAAATGTACCAGCCTCAACTTTACACAGGCAGGTACACGCAAACCCAATTGCAGCGCCACCTGTCGGGTTCAATTGTGAATCTAAACCATCCAGAAACTCACACATAAATACACAAAATAATTCATAAAAATCGGTTCCGCCGTATAGTTTAGTGACATACACACGTACAGAGGAATTATATATATAAGATATATGTAGTGTACAACAATGAATTTTTAATACTTAAATCTCATAGTTAAACATTACCCGACAAGCTGACACGCTCACAAAGCCAACATAAACATTTTCATATCTTCATAATAACTAATTCTGTTGTAAGCTACATTCAAAAAACATTAAATTATCTTTAACATTAATTATACATGCTAAAATTGAAGAAACAAAATAACCGTTTAAACAAAGACTTAATATTATTCAGCTTACAAAACATGCAAGTGAAATTTTATTATATTTTTCCTCACAATATCATGCTAATTTGTAAATAGAACGTCTGAAAAAAGTACACTTTTAAAGTATAATTTAACACAAATTAGGCTTACACATTTATAATTCATGAGTGAATAAGGCATGTACGGAGAACGAGGAATTTCCTTCGGTTAATGTCGGTATAAATAAAAAAGGCCTTATAATTTTAAATTTTGGTCTGGGAATAGGTTTTTTTTTTAAATTACGGCTGAAACTATTTGATCATTCATAAGGTGTCACGGTGTTTCATACGTAAGTAAGGAGGTGGATCAAAGTATTTCACAATCTATCAGTAAGCGTTAAAGTTTTAATAAACATTATGAATATAATAGACAGTACTCAATAAAACGGAACGTTGGTTGAAGTGTCTTTAAAGAGCCATATAAAGCTACCAGAGGAGCTAAACACGTGAAAATTTTCCGTTTCGTGAACGTGTCTACAGAGATCGGTATTAAAAATCTACCAATTATGATTGATGATTACGAAAACAATTTTTTTTTAATCAACTTGTAACACTATACATTTTATTTATTAATGTTTTCTACCCTTTCATTGTTTGTAGGTTTTGATGTTCGTATCTCTGTAGGCACGATCTCGACACGGAAAGTTTTCACGCATGTAGAATAGCTCCACAGTATTAAGTTGAGAAAGGCCAAATCGGACCAGCTTAAAGCACTCGAGGGGGTGAGTAAGGCTTTAGAGCCATCATCATCATCATCATATCAGCCACAGGACGTCCACTGCTGAACAAAGGCTACCCCGTTAGATTTCCACAACGAGCGGTTACATGCCGCCCTCATCCAACGACTCCCAGCGACCTTCACCAGGTCGTCTGTCCACCTCGTTGGAGGTCGTCCCACGCTGCGTTTTCCGTTGCGCGGTCTCCATTCGAGAACCTTTGTGCCCCACCGGCCATCAGTTCTACGAGCAATGTGCCCTGCCCATTGCCACTTCAGTTTACTAATCCTTTCAGCTGTGTCGACAACTTAGGTCTTCTACGGATCTCCTCATTTCTGATTCGATCTCGTAGAGAAATACCAAGCATAGCTCTCTCCATAGCTCGCTGAGTGACCTTGAGCTTTCTTATGAGGCCCATTGTGAGTGACCACGTCTGTGTTCCATATGTCGTCACTGGTAACACACACTGGTTAAAGACTTGCGTCTTGAGGCATTGCGGTATTGTTGACGAAAAGTTTCCCGAACCATATATATGTGTAATATAGATGCAGAGTTGCAAGTTTATCGGTTATTTATCGGATACATTTCATCATCATCATTTCGGCCGAATGAAGTCCACTGCTGGACACAGGCCTCCCTCAAAGATCACCACAATCACCGATATGGGTGTGTTGTAGGCTCATTGGGGGGTTATGCCATAATCGCCACGCTTGGCAGGCGGGTTGGCGATCGCAGTTGAGTTGTTAATGTACTCGAAGGACGCTGCTGTCCATCCTCCGGCTAATCCCTTAGTCGACTTTTACGACACCCATGGGAGGAGATGGGGTGGTGGCATTCTAAGCCGGCACCACACGACATTTAGGCGAGTGTATATTGAAATTGCACGATTTAATTCACCCAAGCCTATTCCATCATCGGACAATCACACGAACGGAACTTCACCACCGTTATTTGGTAGATGTTCCACCCATACGCACAAAGCGTTTTGCTTCTACGTTTTTCGTGCTTAAGTATGTGTTTCCCAACTGTATAATCTGAGAATCGTCAAGTCGCGAGTGAACAAGTTTCTTCTAAGTAAGCGTGCACCATTGTTAATCGCACCGTCACTAACATCGGATGCGACAGTGGTCAAACTCTAGCACATTAAAGAAAAACAATTTTTAATTTCTTTAAATATTTTAACCCATCTGATCCCTTGGGTGTCGTAAAAGGCGACTATGGGATTAACCTTTTTTATTGATGTCCAGTGGAAATTCTACATGGAACTTCCTTCACCCCGGGGAAGGGCGAAAGGGTATGCTGGACTCCTATCGGCTAAAACCACTGGAGCGGTCATAGCGAAGGGGGGCTCCAGGTCCTCGTAAGATCATACTAGAGCCACCCATTGGTGCCACGCCTTTAGGCACATCTCGGAAGGAAAGAAGAAAAGAAGTCACCCCCTCTAGCGGAGGTAAGGCAACTGTAAAAAGGTCGCCCCCCAGGCACTTCTCGGTGAGGATTGTAAAGCATCCCCCCAAGCCTCGCTTTGCGCTGTGCTGCGCACACAGCGGCACATAACCACGTGCGCGCCACCGTCTTCCCGGGGGTCGCTCTGTGTAAGCACGCAGACTCCCCAATCTGCGCAAACTTTATTCGGCTGAAATGATGAAAAAAATGAAACATGTTTGGAGCAAACATTAGAAACCCTTGGATAGAAGAGCTGATGACATAAAAAAAACGATCGATACCTCAAACCCAAAGTCATTAAACAATATGTCGATAGTATAAGAATAAATTGTTAATGTCATCGATACCACTTGGAGTTCTACTCATCACAAGGATAAAAGCGTAAGGATACGTAACAAAACAGACCCTTTCCGTGAGATAACTCCCTACACATGGAAGGTAATCTCACGAGATTTATTGTTCAGAATTAACGTTAAATAAAGTGGGGTATATGATGTATGGTCGCAGTAATAACACTATGCGTATAAGTAAGAGCTTCTGCTGGAATTAAACATATGTGAATAAATATTCGTAATCTCCTCTTATATTTACCATATGGTTCTGAACTATGACTGAATAAGAATGGAGTGCATACTTTCGACAAAAGTTATGACGACACGGTTGGTGCAGTGGCTGATACAGTCGGCTGCCGCGCTCCGGGTCGTGGGTTCGATTCCCGCACAGTTCAAATATTTGTATGATCTGAAGGAATTGTTCCGGGTGCATTGTGTGTGCAATTCATGTCTATAAACGCACCCACGACACAGGAGAAATCCTTGTATGGAACGATTTAAAAAAAAAAGCAAAGAAAAGTCTAATTTAAGTCGAAAATTGAGAAACACTGCCCTAGAGCTTGGTTTAGTTTGTGGTAGTATAGCGATAACAGGACCACCGGTCACTTAAAGCACCTTCTTTAGCGAGTGCACTCATAAACTACAATGTACTCAAAACTGCATAATTGCCCTCTTTTTTATCGCCTAGCTGTTATGCAGCATTATCTCGCTCTATCATCTCTAAAACTTTGCTTTAGAGTCATATCGCCCAATAATTGATCATATAATAAATAACCAAAATAATGTGAAAAAAACCTGGAAATAATGTGCCACAGCACACAAAGGAGGCGCATTTAATAAACTTAACCCTATTATGTCTTGCTTGTGAACGCTAACCCTTCGCGTGGTACAAAAATGTTAAACACCCGATTTGAATTTCAAAAACGTCTGGTTATTGCTCAGGAAAGTTTAATGTGGTCTGCCATGAATTTTCTGTGGTCACTGCAAGTTTGTGGTGGAATAAAAGGAAAGCAGTTTGTCAACTCCTTAGTGAACTTGACGGTGAATATGAAAATTACGTTTTTTAACCGCGGCAATGTTTAGAAAAATAAAATCTTCAAGCTTCAAGCTGAATAATTTTACTAAACATATAGATAACATTTTGAGAACCACGTATGCTAAATCACGCTGGTCATTAGTGAAATGGTTTATGCACACCTAGATGGCACGGTTGGTGCAGTGGCTGATACAGTCGACTACTGCGCTCCGGGTTCGGTTCCCGCACGGAACAAATATTTGTATGATCTGCAGGTAGTTGTTCCGGGTCTGAGTGTATTGTATGTGGAATTCATGTCTGTAAACGCACCCACGACACAGGAGAAATCCTAGTGTGGGACAAATTAAAAAAAAATATATATATATCAAGATAGAACGGAAAAGAAGGTGGGGTCCGCGTGTCAACACTAGGCAATATAGTGCCTATTCAGTACGCGCTGAGGCTTACTGCTAAAAACATCTAGTATATAACCATAACAATGCCATTTAGTACTATTTCCAAGTGCAAAATTAAAAGCTATGAAGTGAAATTAAAAACGAAGCAGTTCTTATCACTCGAGAGAGTTTATTTTCAATGTTATTTTATTAAGAAATACGCATACCATAATTCGTCGCGGTCAGCCATTGTCCGCCAGGCGCTATATTAGCACGGTGATAGCGCTAGTGATTTACTAAATCAGTAAGATTTAGTAAATCACCAGTGCTCGCATCGCAATATTTTTTTATAACACACAGTAGTGCTCTCAATAGTTTTATTATTTTATTTACCTATAATAATTATGTCTTAGGTTTTCGCGATTATTACTCATAGTAAAAACCTTTTAAACGGATTCAAAACAGGTACCACCGTTTGGAAGACACTGTGAGTGATTACTGCGTGCATCGAAACTAATCATTTGATTAAAATTGTACGGTAGATAAAATAACAATTTAAAATCTGTAACGACGCCTGTCACCTTAGTCATCCTGCGACCACGAATGCTGCAAAGCATTCGAAACGTCAGGAAAAACAAAAATCAATAATATACGCGATATAATCCGTTTAAAAGTGTTTTTATTAATTATGTCTTAGCTTCGAGTTAATCATCCACTCACATTTTATTATTCATCATGGTGAAAAATTGTCTTGAAGTGTAGTTATCGATAGTATCGATAGCTCTGCAAACTGAGGATGTCGCCTCACTTAATGACGTCAGCGTAGGGGCGTGGTTTCACGGAGATTCGGCACGCGCGAAATGTAAGTAAACAATGATTACAACCGTTCTAACTTAATATATTTCTATGGTTATGCAGATTGATAACTTTGGTGAACTTCTGAAGTTAAGAGTGAAGAAGGCTATGTGTATTTTTTATTGTCACGTGCACAGGTTTTTGAGTGAAGACCTATTCTACCCACTCAAAAACCTTTTTACCCAAACGGCCATCAGTTCTAAGAGCAATGTAACTGCGCTTGCTAAGTAGGCAAATCTAGGCAACCATCAAAGTAAATTTGCTTTAAGATATGCAAACCTAAGTGTGATAATAGCGACGTGGAATGTCATTTACTTACTTAGATGAAACGTTTGGCGCTAGTCATTTGCCTTTCTGCCCTACGTGTCGCAGGTTCGATCTCGCACGGAACAAATATTTGTATGGTCTACAGGTAGTGTAGGTAGGTACAGTAGGTACTTCCAGATCTAGGTGTTTGTGCATGTGAGATTGATGTCACAGACATGTCCTCTACCCACAACACCGAAGAAATCTTAAAGTAGTAGTAAAGTTTGAAAAGAAAATTAATGTCTCAAGGTGACGGACGCAATGTGCTACGTAGGACTACGTAATGTTTAGAATTACAGTTGTTATGAACAGGTGTGAAGCTTACCACCAGGTGATTGACTTGCTCGTGACCTCATCATGTTGATTAAAGAAGAAAAAAAAATAAGCCACGGTAAAATAAACTCTGGTACAATACAAGTTGTCATTTTGGGGGGAATTTGCCGATACTCACCACGCTTGGCAAGCGGGTTGGTGAGCGCAGAATTGCTACTGCTCAGAAAAAGGGACGCTGCTGCCCATCCCTCTGGTTAAGAGTCCCTTAGTCGAATTTTACGACTTCCACGGGAGGAGATGGAGTGGTGCTATATTCTTAATCCGGACACCACACGGTCTGGTCACGACCTGGTGAAGGTCGCTGGGAGTCGTTGGATGAGCGCGGCATGTAACCGCTCGTTATGGAAATCAAAGGGGGAGGCCTATGTTGAGCAGTGGACGTCCTGTGGCTGATATGATGACAATACAAGCGTGCTTTCTTTAAGACTATATCTTCACTTGCAGTCACCAAAGATAGGCTAAAATCCTTATTTTTATATGTAGTAAAATTCCATCCAGGAATTCTGAATTCTGTTCCCAAAAATCTGTTCTGCAAATAAATAAAAATAAAAGCAAGGTCAAGCCTAGGCCTAGGCCAAACCATAGCTTGACCAACAGGAATATCGTAAGAAAAATACAGTGTGACCAAAACACAACTGATTGCTGTCTCCACGTTGAACCGGGGTAAAAGATGGTGTCGTTTATCCTACGTAAATTATATTAGTAAGTAAGTTATATTAGTAAATATATTACGTATTTACTTACAACTAGCTGGGACCCGCGGTTTCACCCGCATTAAATTTAAAAGAAATTTAGAGTACTTCGACATAGACACTTGACATAGAATATATTTGACATAGACACTTCAATTTTATTTATTTGTATAGATCAGACAAGATCAGTAAACGTAGACATATTCTTGATATATATATACAATGATGACGAACAATTCACTCAAAGAGTGATTAGCCACTAGCTTGGTGGTAAGCCTGCCCATAACAATTGTAATGCTACCCTGAAGTAGTCCTGCGTCACCACACTGTGCTCGTGACCTCAACACATTAGTTATTTGGTCTCTTAGGCCCAGCAACTCTACTAGCTACTATAGATAAACAAGTTATTCATAAAATAAATTATACGTCAACACACACTTTGTTTACATGGTTTGTTGAGATTGTAATCAAAATGATTGCATTAAAAATATTATAAAAATATTGTTTGAATGATTCCAGTCAGGAAAATATGTAATTGAAAAGAAATATAAAAGCTGACTACTAACTGGAACACAGTAATGTCTGAAGTAGACTCTTATTTATTTATTTATATTTTTATGCACAATGATGGTACACAAGGTGGACTTCATGCCATATGGCATTCTCTACCAGTCAACCTTTGGGTTAATAAAAGAAATGCATCGAAAAGAGTAACGACGTCTGTCCTTATGTCAGCATGTGACCACGAATGCTGCAAAGAGTTCGAAAACTCAGGATAAACATAAATCAAGTTTATGCCTCAAGCCGGTTGAGAAAAAAGGCCATATAGATGGACGGACAGCAAAATGGTCGTGTAAAGCAGGGATTTTAAACTATTTTGGCAAAAGACCCCTTTTCCAAAATGAACTGATACCTCAGACCTCCATAGCCAAATTACTTTGAAAATCGTATCTCTAGTTATTTCCTATTGATACAAAATACTTGCTTATTCTAATCCTCCTATTCGTACTAAAATATTAATCATTCTTAAAACGAGTCGGTACACGTAACACAACTTATACAGTATCTTGAAAGTTTCAAATATTGAATTATGTTAATTAATTGGGATTGATTTTTAGACCCCATCGAACCAGTTTTCCATTATGTCGACTCCTGGGAAACCGATATCGACCCCTTGGGACCTTTGGGAATCCCGGTATAAAGGTTTCGTTTTTCCACTATGAGGCAAGGAATCCTAAAAAAATAGAGGATCTTTAAATTCTACTTGTTCTATAAATAAAGTCAGGGGCAACACACAGCTCAATCCAACCGGAATATTGTTCGAAGAATTCATTGTAACCAATAAACAAGTTGATGCTGTTACCGTATTGTACTGGGATAAAAGTTCGGGGTAACGTCACGCCCTTTCCCTGTTTCGGTCAGGGTAGCGTGGCGTGACAGAACCTGTTATTGCAGCGTACAGCGGGTTGTGTTCTGATTATTGTAAAGCTCCGAGAAACGAAACGAGTACCACCACGCATTTATTTCCAAAGGCATTTTTTTGTCTGTGGCTATAAAATTAATGAACTTTATTTTTCATTTCACATACCTACAATTCATTTCTCTGGGACACACCAAAAATTGAAAATAAAAATAAGAATGATATAACACTAAAAATAAGAATGCCTCAAATCGGTTCTCCGATCTGAGAGGAATTGAAACCGTTAAGACATCATCTAGATAATCGCATTCAAATTAACCTGTTTATTGAAGCTGGTTAAAAAACGAATTAATCAAATGTAATTAAATTTATATGAGATATATTATAGCACCAGTTAAAAAAGAATTGCTCAAATCGATCCACAAATCTCGGAGTAATCAGTGTACATACATAAAAAAAACGCTTCTCCTTTTCAAAGTCGGTAAAAACTACACCATAATTTGAATCATTCCATTATTAAAAAAAAGAACACTATCAACTATAATTAAATTCCTCATAACACCAGCTCCCAACCAAGTCTCACACAAGAACCTATTATGAAATATTAATAACTGGCTGCAAAAGCCAATTTTTCCGTCCATTGTGTACAGATAGCGTTGATAAGGACAAAGCCGGTGAACAAAGCGGCCAGTACAATGCTGACACAGCTAGAATGAATGCAGTGGCCATCGACTTCGAAGTTATTTTAACGGGACTGTAATCGGCTCTGTTACTGCTTTAGTTCCAGTTTTAGAATGCAAATGAGAACTTGGTGAAATATCTGTAGAACAATAGACGAGAGAGAGGTTGATACTATTTATTCCTTGTTGGCTCACATGAGCAAAAGGATAATGATAAAAGTGAGTATAAATAGAAAAATCTTTTTGGTTTAATCCAACATGTCATCCCAATAAAGTCTACTGATGGACACGGGCCTCTAGTAAAAACAACGATCGCTCTGGGTATATTATGTGCTCATTGGGGGATTTTGCCATAATGGCCACGCTCGACAGCTGGGTTGGCGCTCGCAGTTGAGTTGTTAATGTACTCGAAGGACGCTGCTGCTTATCCTCCGGCTAATCGCAAAATCACCTTTTACGACACCTACGGGATGAGATGGGTTGGTGCTATTCGTGGCAAGTACCACACGGCAAACAGAAACTTATAAGTTTAAGCAATTATTTTGTATCCAATTGAAATTCGAGTATTTAACTTAACAAATATCAAATTCTCGCTAATGCGCTGCAAAGCCTATTTTTTTCTTCTATGGAACCTTGAATTAAATTCCAACAACAACTGTGCAAAGTTTCAGCTCAATCAGATGAATGGTATAAAAGTACATAGAGGACAAACAAACAAACATTCATTCATATATATACAAGAAGTACTAAAAATATTTCAGCAAGTAGCTAAACAACCCGACAAAGACGCCATGCTTGTAGATATTTTTGCAATTATGAACAAAATTAAGAATTTTCAGTCACTATGTACTAAAGATGCGTTCAATTAAGCAAAAAAATATCTAACGTTTCTTCACTCGTACAGATTTTAATAAATGACCATATATGAATTTCGTTTCGGGCACACATATTTTTTTATAGCGTACTTAATTATATTTAAACCTATGGGATTTTCATCTTTATTTTTACGAAATACGTTAAAAGTATTTAATTATTATAATTCATTTATTTTTATGCGAATATAGCCCATTTCAAAATATATACAAATACACCCCACTGGACGGTTCCCATTCAGAGATTGTGTCGTGTGTCGTTCGGTGCCCGGTTGCCTTTGAATCTCCGTAACACTGCACCTCTCTCATGGCGAATGAATTGCTCGATTGATCAACATGTCGTATTATAAAATTAGTACAGCACCCTAATTTTGGGCTATAGCCACTTCATTCAAGAAAATTGCCAAAAAACATATCTACTCGCTACACATTTCTCAGAATCCGCAAATGAAGCCAAAACACTCAGTAAAACATTCATAACATAACAAGGTTCCTGAAAGAAAAACATCCTGCGTTACACAAGTAATATTTACAATATGAAAATATCTTAAATGCCCGCTAGGAAATTACTGAAGCACCTATAATAACATTTCTGAAATCAAATAACGAGAAAGGGAGGCAAAACAAAATTGCCAAGCAGAACAAAGAACATAAAATTAATTTGTTCCCCCTCCTTGGGTGAATTCTTGATTCAAAATAATCTATATCAACAAAAGTGGTTGAGTACGTTAAGAAAATTTGCACAATAAGGTTTATTTTAAAGGTGACGCGAGAAGAGAGATATTATTACAGTGTCTATGGATTATAGTATAAATAATATATATAAAAGTTCATATCAATCATTTATTCAGTAATTAGGTCCTAACAGACACTTTTACACGTCATATTGAAACAACGGAGGGCAATTTTACTATATGACAACCAGAGGTTGTCACGGGCCTCTAGTAAAAACAACGATCGCTCTGGGTATATTATGTGCTCATTGGGGGATTTTGCCATAATGGCCACGCTCGACAGCTGGGTTGGCGCTCGCAGTTGAGTTGTTAATGTACTCGAAGGACGCTGCTGCTTATCCTCCGGCTAATCGCAAAATCACCTTTTACGACACCTACGGGATGAGATGGGTTGGTGCTATTCGTGGCAAGTACCACACGGCAAACAGAAACTTATAAGTTTAAGCAATTATTTTGTATTCAATTGAAATTCGAGTATTTAACTTAACAAATATCAAATTCTCGCTAATGCGCTGCAAAGCCTATTTTTTTCTTCTATGGAACCTTGAATTAAATTCCAACAACAACTGTGCAAAGTTTCAGCTCAATCAGATGAATGGTATAAAAGTACATAGAGGACAAACAAACAAACATTCATTCATATATATACAAGAAGTACTAAAAATATTTCAGCAAGTAGCTAAACAACCCGACAAAGACGCCATGCTTGTAGATATTTTTGCAATTATGAACAAAATTAAGAATTTTCAGTCACTATGTACTAAAGATGCGTTCAATTAAGCAAAAAAATATCTAACGTTTCTCCACTCGTACAGATTTTAATAAATGACCATATATGAATTTCGTTTCGGGCACACATATTTTTTTATAGCGTACTTAATTATATTTAAACCTATGGGATTTTCATCTTTATTTTTACGAAATACGTTAAAAGTATTTAATTATTATAATTCATTTATTTTTATGCGAATATAGCCCATTTCAAAATATATACAAATACACCCCACTGGACGGTTCCCATTCAGAGATTGTGTCGTGTGTCGTTCGGTGCCCGGTTGCCTTTGAATCTCCGTAACACTGCACCTCTCTCATGGCGAATGAATTGCTCGATTGATCAACATGTCGTATTATAAAATTAGTACAGCACCCTAATTTTGGGCTATAGCCACTTCATTCAAGAAAATTGCCAAAAAACATATCTACTCGCTACACATTTCTCAGAATCCGCAAATGAAGCCAAAACACTCAGTAAAACATTCATAACATAACAAGGTTCCTGAAAGAAAAACATCCTGCGTTACACAAGTAATATTTACAATATGAAAATATCTTAAATGCCCGCTAGGAAATTACTGAAGCACCTATAATAACATTTCTGAAATCAAATAACGAGAAAGGGAGGCAAAACAAAATTGCCAAGCAGAACAAAGAACATAAAATTAATTTGTTCCCCCTGCTTGGGTGAATTCTTGATTCAAAATAATCTATATCAACAAAAGTGGTTGAGTACGTTAAGAAAATTTGCACAATAAGGTTTATTTTAAAGGTGACGCGAGAAGAGAGATATTATTACAGTGTCTATGGATTATAGTATAAATAATATATATAAAAGTTCATATCAATCATTTATTCAGTAATTAGGTCCTAACAGACACTTTTACACGTCATATTGAAACAACGGAGGGCAATTTTACTATATGACAACCTCTGGGAAGATATGCCAAAAGAAACTCAGGGCTTGGTCTTTTTTGATTAATAACTTTGTTTTACAAATATGTGTACACAAATTCTTTAGAACAGCTGTTATACATTGAAAACGAAAATGTATCTTGTATATTTGTCACGATAGTCGCTTTTTAATATAAATAATATTCAGAAAGATATAAAGTAACACGGTATACAGGATCTAGATGATAACAAACTCCTGCCCCGACCCATCTTGTACGAGGACACATACACACGTCCGTAAATGTCAAGCCCTGAGGCGGCTTTTAATGGCGGAGATAGGCTGTCTTTCGTTGCAAGGAACCACACAGAACGAAAAAAATAAAGGCACTAGCAGTTACTTACCTATTATTTTAAAGCCATGTACTTTCTACGCTACGGGGAAGGGGCGGCATGAGGCTAGCCTAATTTCTCCCGGCTAAAAACAACGTAGCAGTCATCTTCGGCACCGAAAGGGGGCTCCAGGTCATCGATACAGTCACATTAGAGCTGCATATTGGTATCACAACTTTAGCCACAGCTCAGAGAGGGTGACTGTACCGTGGTCAGCTCTTCTAACAGTGAGAAGGGGACTGTAAACAGGCCTCGGGGGGATTGTAAAGAAGCCCCAGAAGCTCACTCTGCGTCCAGGGGGTCGTTCATTATGAGGACGCGGATTCCGCAGTCTGCGCACTCTTGATTTCCAAAGTCACCATATAACGACGACAGGAGGCTCAGGCTTGTTATACATGCGTGCCAGGGTGGTAGTTACCCCTTCGAGCATGATCGGCCCTCTCCACACCACAAGGGACAACCACAAAATTCGCAGAAATGTAATTTGGGGAATTGTTGCAAGTTATAATGTCTGGTTTTATTCAAACTCTAACAGCGAATAGGAAACTTCCCAATAGATGCGTGGAATTTTCCATGTCAGCTTCTGTTATTCTCTTCCGTTTCCAGTAAAGGTGAATTAGAGTCGGTTACTGGTTTTGTAGGGTTTGGTAAAAATTCATGCTTAGCTGGCCGGTTTGCATATCAATTTGGAACGTGTGGCTATATTTCGTATTTCGATAGAATTTTGGAGCTGTGCTTGTAGGTTTTGGGGATTTAACAGAGAATTAATGTACTTCACGATCCTATTGGTCCTTATCTCATCCTCCATCAACCCGTAAACATCCGCTGCTGAATATCATCCTCATCATCTTAACTAAAGGATGTTCACTGAACAAAGGTCTCGCCTACAGATTTCTACAACGTCCGGTGATACGTACCCTGCATACAACTACTTCCTACAGTTACCTTCACCAGGTCGTCCGTCCATTACATTGGATGTCATCCTACACTGCGTTTTCCCGTGCGCAGTCTCCACTCGAGAACCCTTTTGTCCCAACGGCCATCAGTTCAACAAGCAGAGTGCCCTGCCCATTGGCACTTAGCTTACTTATCCTTTCAGTTATGTCGGCAACTGAAGTTCTTCTACGGATCTCCTCATTCCTGATTCGATCTCGTATAGAAATTACAAACACAGCTCTCGGCGTAGCACGCTGAGTGACCTGGAGATTTCTTACGAGGCCGTTTTTAAAATTTATTTTTGTATTGGTGTTAGTGGAAATTCTACATGGAACTTCCTTCGCCTCGGGGAAGGGCGAAAGGGGTCTCCCTTGGTGCCATGCCTTTAGGCACATCACGGAGGGGATAACTGTAAAGCGGTCACAAAGCGGTGACTGTAAAGCGGTCACCCCCTCTAGCGGTGGGAAGGCGACTGTAAAAAGGTTGCCCCCGGGGAACTTCTCGGGGAGGATTGTAAAGGATCCTCCCAAGCCTCGCTTTGCGCTGTGCTGCGCACACGGTGGCACTTGTTGTACCTCCTCACCGACGTCGTGGAGGCCTATCGCTGCGTCACCTTCCCGTTCAAGTTACTACTTCTCCCCCGTCTTTTGCATGCCGAGCCTGTAGTTCTAAATGTCCCCTAATACATCTATACAAATAAATAAAATTGAAGTGTCTGTTTGTAATGTCAAAATAACAGCTTTTTACTAAATGCATATGAAATTATATACGGTACTTACAACAAAATAACAGTTTTTATTTTTTTGCTGTCTGTCTGTCTGTCTGTCTGTCTGTCTGTCTGTTTGTTCCAGGTAATCTCCGAAACGGCTGGACCGATTTTGACGGGACTTTCACTGTCAGATAGCTGATGTTATAAGGAATAACTTAGGCCACTTTTATTTTAGAAAAATAATTAGGGTTCCGCGCAATTATTTTGTGAACCAACCTCTTCAAACATTTACTTTAAAATTCCTACATTAATTAGTGGTCAACTAAGTGGTCCTAAACAATAGTTCATTCAAAATTCAACTAGTAAGTTATTTTAGAAATTTTGTTTTCTGGCCCTCCTGTAAAATTAGCAAAAGTATACATACGCAGTTTTTAACAATTTAGTTACGGTACGGTATGGGATTATCAACGACGATAAACATCTTAAGCTACCAACATAAATACAAAAGCAATATAAGCTGCAAAAGCACGGTTGGTGCAGTGACGGCACGGTTGGTGCAGTGGCTGATACAGTCGGCTGCTGCGCACCGGGTCGTGGGTTCGATTCCCGCACGGAACAAATATTTGTACGATCTGCAGGTAGTTGTTCCGGGTCTGGGTGTATTGTGTGTGGAATTTGTGTTTAAAAAAAAAAAAAAAAGGTTTTCAGAAATGTATACACTAGACTATTAGCTTCAAGCCGTTCCCTACCAAATAACTATGTGACACACTTCTTAATGATTTAACAGTTAAAGTTTTTACTGAACTGTCCTTTGATGGAATGGGTACATTGGAGTGAATAATTTATACATTGAAAGCGATAATGATACATCGATCAGCGTTCCGGAAGTTACTTAATATTCATTTGAATTATTGAGCGAAAGACATCAGGAGTTTGGTACGTACGTGAATATTGTAAAGTGTGAAGCCAGTAATTGGTCTCGAAATTTCGTTACAAACATGTCAGATGTAGTTACTCAGTGCAGCTGTTCAGCCGCACGATCTACAAACTGAGGAGCGATGGTGGCTGCTAGGTACCCAAAACCCAGGATTTTGCATCATTTAACTTTTTTATTGATCTTCAGTGGAAATTCTACGCGAACTTCCTCCGCCCCAGGGAACGGTGCTGGTCTCCTATTAGCAAAAAATACTGGGGCGGTTATCTTCGGCACTGAAGGGGAGGTCCTCGTAAAATCCTACTAAAACTCCTCATTGATTGCCACGCCTTTAGGCACATTTCGGAGGAAACGACTGCAAAGCGGTCTCCCTCTCTAGCGGAGGGAAGGCGACTGTAAAAAGGTCACTCCACAGTCACTTCTCGGGGAGGATTGTAAAAGATCCTTCCAAGCCTAGCTGCGCGCTGTTGTGAATTTCATAGTGGTGTTTTAACATCTGTATCTACAATTTCGTCCCGTGGAATTTGAATCCAGTTCATCTATTATTCCATACAAACTTTGATACCTTCTTTCACTCTCAGGCTGATTTTCGAAATATCCTTTCTTGGCGGATGCTACGTCACATAAGGAACATAGTATAAAATCAAGTAGAATGTTTATTGAATGTAGACAGGTCGTCCAACTGACTGTCCATTATATATCGTTTACTTTTTTATAATCATGTTTCCCCGGATGCTGGTTAAACTTGCTTGACATTTGTTTACCAAGAATATGATAATAGTATGCTATTTCACATGTAAGCGGGCACGCCTATTGATATTCCCTAGATCTCTCTAGGTCGCAATATATTACATTTTATATCAATGTTTGTAAGTATAGTAGGTAACTACAAACTTTAATTTTCTTAATTATATTGCGTAATTGTGTGTGTTAGCGGTCATGTAGCTATGACACGGAATACACTTTGTACAGTTTTAATTCGTGATAATATACAACTAAACCGACATTAGATAGTCCCATTTTAAACTGCAGTTTATTTCCCCCTAAAATGCCACGATGTGGTAGAACAGTTCCACGTAAAATATTCCACGGTGGAATTGCACAATTTAAATGCAGGTTTAACCGTAAATTCGACAGTATTATGCCAGCTACTCGGTTTGATGAAGCACAAAATGTTTTAACGTTAATTATGGACTAGACCGCGATGTGGAGAAAACTATTTACGAAGATATTCTGTTTGCATTATACACATATACCTTTTTTACTTTTTTTTATTGGTGCCCAGTGGAATTCTTCATGAACTTCCTTCGGCCTTCCCCGAGGCGAGTGCCGGACTCCTACCGGTTTAAACCACTGGAGTGGTCATCTTCGGCATCTAAGGGAGGCTCCAAGTCCTCGTATGATCACACTAGAGCCACCCACTGGTGCCACGCCTATAGGCACATCTCTGAGAGGGTGACTGTAAAGCGATCACCCCCTCGGGGGGATTGTAAAGGATCCCCCAAAGCGTCCCACGGCAGCGCTATACCACATGCGTGCTACCGTCTTCTTTTGGGTCGCTTGGTGTGGGCACGCAGATTCCCCAATCTACGCACCCGTATGTACATATACCTATTAAATATATCCGTGTGGTGTCCAGATTTAGTGTATGTATGTAGTATGGTACTCCGTTCCGTCTCCTCTCGTGGGTGTCGAAAAGGTGACTAAGGCTCTAAACCCGCCTTCGAAGCGTGGTTACTACAGGCAAATGCCCTCCAAAATACTGGGGCTAAACAACATACAACCGGTCGTTTATCCCCATAAACTTGTCTCTCATCGGCTTGTCTCTTATTACAATACCCCCGAGTGAAGGAAACATAAGACTATTCCATATGAAAGTATTGGTATATTATAATATTAATGACGACACGGTTTGTTCCGTGTCTGGGTGTATTGTATGTGAAATTCATGTCTGTAAACGCACCCACGACAAGGAAGAAATCCTAGAGTGGGGCAATGTTTAAAAAAGAAAAAAACTGCTGAATTGACTTGATATTGCCATAATAACCACACTTGGCAGACAGATTGGTGGAGGCAGCACTTTTAATTAGCATATGAGAGGATGCTGCTGCCTATCCTTTAATCGAAATTTACGGCACTCATTGGAAGAGAGGGGTGATCTATTATTTACCGAGTACCACTCGGTTGTAATAACCGTAGGTTCTATTCCTTGAGCGCAATTATACAACCTCAGAGTCGGTGCACTTAGAATGATTCACTCATATATTCCAGAGACGAAGCTATCAGAGCACACCATTAACAGCACTTCTCAGCTATAGCACTCAAGGGACACCACAATTTCCTACCGCAAAGCAGTACAATCAGACAACACTGCTACGTGCAAACCGACTTTAAGTTAATTAAAAAATAATGATACCTTTTGTCGGCTAAATTAAAGGCGCGAGGTGAGGCGTCGAAGTAATTTTTGTTTCAATGTGACGCACTTACGCCTGCTTAGGTGTCACACTTGGTTGGGCAAATGCTCGGTTTCAATTCCAATTTTGTTTGAAACAACCCCTCTAAGCCTGTTGGCGGTTCACCTGTCTCGTGTTAAATCTTTGAGGTTTCTTTGCCAAGAAAGAGAGGTAATTATTTACGTATTTCTCGCTCGCTTTGTTTTACAATGTACGTTTGATATGTTGGGTTAGCAATACTTTTGAAGCTAGAATTGTTAACATGACTGTGGTCATGGTGTTTATGATTTAGGTACTATTATGTTTAAAGTTAACTCTTTACAATCACCCCCTCCAAGATATGTCAATGGGTGGCCCCGAAGCGTTTGCTGTCGAGAGCTCTGTACCGAAGACGTCCACCATGGTGGTTTTAGCTGGTAAGATTCCGACAGGTCCTGGACCCGTGGAAATAAATAAGGATATCCACCGCAGTGAAAACAAGTACAATTATGTAGTTGAGCACTCTTTGACGGTGACAACCAATAGTTGTCTGAGCAGTCGTACCTATCTTTATAGGCGCAGCATGAAACCCAACCGAGGTTTGTTTAAATAGTAAGTGGATAAAAACTACCTCAAAGCTGCGCTGCAAACTTGCGATACTGAGGATTGTTTAAAAATAGGGTAGCAAACTATGTGATGCATTGGCTTTTATTATTAAAACGGAATATGAACCGAATCAACGTCAACATAAGGGGAACGTATGAAACTATAGGTTTTCTTGTCCGTTGGTCACCGTATAGAGTACTAGTTGCAGTTTTTAACCCACCAGAAGTGTGTTAGGGTATAAATTATTCTAATATATAAATATCTCGTGTCACGGTGTTTGTGGTCACACTCCTAAATGGCTCGACCGATTTTAATGATTTTCTTTTTGTGTATTTGGTAGGTATGGGAATAGGTTGTTAAGTATTTTTCACGCTCCTACCCACACCCCTCAAAAACAAGACAAAAAGTTGGTATTCTGCTCCTCTTAAAGTTCAGTCATTTCAGTATTATCTCTTCTTCTTGTCTTAGATTATGGCTTCTGTAGTCTTCTGTATCTTCCACAATCACTTTAAAAGGCAACGTTGTACAGTGTTCAGATTAATCAATCTTTACATATTCATAGTACATTTCTCAATAATGAAAAAATTCTACAAAAATATGTCGGCAGCGTCATACGGTTCAATTGTTTTCTCCAGTATAATCTCAATTTAGTCACTTTTAAATTAATTTTGACGGTTATTTGACAATTTACCTGTGACAGTCAAAATGCTAACAGAATACCGTTTTGGCTTCGATCTACTTTCGATCTCATCACAGTGTAAGTTCACGTTCGATATTGTTTTATAGTTTAGGAGACATTGAGACTATATCACAACTATATTTTGACCATTTTTAATTACGAGAATTGACACTCATAACAACATTCCTAACCCCAAAAATATCAGTCTACAATGCTCAATGTTTGTAATATCGAACGCTGTTTATACGGCAGCTAATATTGTCACCCCTACAAACGTTTAATGAAGAAGCTGGTTGTTCAAACAAAAGGCGCAAATGAAACGCCTGCGGGAGCCCCGATGTTTTTCAGCTCATTTTTAACAAGCACTCTTTGTTCTATACTAAGCTTGTTTTGTTACGTTTGATTGAGATTTACCTTTGTGTGGTCTGTTTATGCCTGGTCTTTGAGTTTTGCAGCCTGGGGTTTATTGCCTCTGCCACCATAATGTATGAAGTATATTGATGTTGCTTAATGTATAATGCATGTTGTTATAATTTCTGCGCTGATCTAGGATTTCTCTTAACAAATAGGCCATAAAAAAGTGAGCCAGCCAGACGCCTGGCTGATGTAAAACATCGTTTTTTTTATGTACATATAATATGCATAAAAGGCTTTGAAGGCTTTTTAGGCTATGAAGTCTTGCCCCAATTACAACTCTATCAAAGCATGCTTCCTTGATGTGTGCATACCACGAGCAAAACTAGTCCCCTCCAACCAATTTGGTCATCGTCATCATTACAGCCTAAAAACATCCACTACAGGACCTAGGCGTTCCACAAATCATCGCCACAACAACTAATCTGGGTTTGCGTTGTGTCCTCATTGGGGGGGTTTGACATAGCCCCACGCTTGGCAGGCAATTAGTGATTGCAGTTGGGTTGCAATTATTGTACTAAAAGGACGCTGCCGGCCATCTTCCGGCTAATTCCATAGTTGATTTTACCCTTTTACGACACCCACGGCATGAGATGGGATGGTGCTAATCTAAGTCAGCACCAAACGGCGACCGTTTTGATCATCTTTTTTTTTCATCATTTCGGCCGAATGAAGTCCTCTGCTGGACACAGGTTTCTCTCAAAGATCACCACCACGACCGTTATGGATGTGTTGTGGGTTCATTGGGGGGTTTTGCTATAATCGCCACGCTTGGTAGATGGGTTGGCGATCACAGTTGAGTTGCTAATGTACTCGAAGGACGCTGCTACCCATCCTCCGGCCATCTTAACTTTATCATCTTAACATTATTGTTCATAACTAGACCAACCGTATACTGACAAGGTCAACGCCCATACCAAAATCATATCAGCAAGCTACACATGAAAAACAAATACAAATACTAAACGCATAAATACAGTGCCAGTGTAAATGCGGATACAGAGAAAATATAACAACATGGCGCTGAGATTAAAATAAACCAGGACGAGAACCGGAAATTAAACCCAGCATTCCAGCAAGCAAGAACATCTTACCTTCACGGGAAACACCTTAATATATTTTAGATTATTATTTAAAATTTGGGTTTGTTTGAAGACATGTATGAAGCGTAGGCTTAATTATGCTGTTTGGAATAGTCGCAAATGGAAAATACAGTTTCATAATATGTTTACAAGTGCAGTTTATTTTTATTGTCTATATTTATTAATTGGTATTATTCCGTGTATTGTCTGGATTAATAGTATAGCACCACTCCATCTCCTCCCGTGGATGTCGTAAAAGGAGACTAAGGGATTGTAAACTGGGATGGGCAGCAGCATCTGTTCTGTGAATCAGAAGCCATTCTGCGTTGTTCAACCTGCCTGCCAAGTTGTGTACTGCCAAATTCCCCCCGAAATGACGACACGAGAGGCTTTTGTTATGATATTAATTAATTTTAAGTATTATCTGTGGGAATGTTAAATAATTGAATTGCCGTGTGGTGTCTACGAATAGCACCAACCCATCTCATCCCGTGGGTGTCACAAAGGTGACTAAGAGATCACCCGGAGGATGGTTAGCAGCGTCCTTCGAACACATTACCAACTCAACTGCGATCGCCAACCCGCCTGCCAAGCGTGGTGATTATGGCAAACCGCCCCAATGAGCACACAATACACCAATGTCGGTCGTTGTGGTGATCTTTGAAGGAGGCCTGTGTCCAGCAGTGGACTTCATTCGACCGAAATGATTGGTGATGATTGATTATTTATTGGACTTTGATTGAAATTCAAACCAACGATAACCATGTGTTATATGTTGCGGTAAGATTTCTTTCATATATTGATGATCGATCATTCCTCCACATCACATGCATGCACTAATCGAATCAACTTATCATGTTTCGAGTAGCATATCTGATATTATCTTTGGAACTCAAAATGTATTTTTAAATACAACCCAGTCATGAGATTAGCAAGTAATTTACCTAGGATTACCCTGACGCCTGCACATAATTATTGTAATGCACCATACTGCGCTTGTCACCCTGAGACGTTAGTTACGTAGTCTCTTAAGGCCAGTAATTTCACTAGCTTCAGTGCCCTTCGAACCAAAACACAGGAATATCTACATTATAAACGCTCATGCTTGGCAGCTGAATATCTAGCACTGGGGTGGAACCATTAAAAAAAAAAAACTTTCCAATGGAAATTCTACATGAACTTCCTTCGCCCCGGGGCGAAGGTTGAAGCGGTATGCCGGACTCCTACCGGCTATAACCACTGAAGCGGTCATCTTCGACACCAAAGTAGTCGTAAGATCACACTAGAGGGGGTGGTTACTTACCTAGCCAGACTCTTCCAATAAGATACTTACTACTAGGGCATGTTTTCAATAGTAAGTACGGTTTAATCATAATAATACGAGTACAATGCTTGCCAAAGCTCGACGTTGCCAATTGGTTTGATGGAGGTTCATCCGAAGTTGTCTTGAGAAAGATATTACTTCAATAATATTTTACTTATATTGATTCACATCCAAATCCAAATATTAAAGTATAATGTAAAGAGCCACTTCCTGTATACCTAGGTCTGTAAAGATTTTGCGATTTCTCAAGTGTTACCGATATTTCGCATATAGTAATTTTAAACCAATGTATTTGACCGTATCTATAGTATGTAGATTTTTATGTATGTATATCTTATTATTAGAAAAATGTATATAATAGAGTTTATAATTTAATTTGGGATAATAAAATAAAGACGTAATTGCGTTTCTCTGTAAAACAAAAGAAATTTATTTATATGCAATATTATCATTATTTAACTAATTACAGTATCTGTTACAGTCCCTCACCTGTAAAACAAAAGAAACAACATTTAAAGCCTTTATTTCAGGTCTTTTTTATATAATATCAAATTTAGAAAATATCTATAAAATAAGTATATTTATTCTTCACTCTCATATATTTAATTCCATGTCACCACTGTCAGTCGTGACATCTATTAGCTTTGTCGATAACACGGCAAAGACAAGCATAAAGAAAAGAGCTCGTATATGAGTGAAGTCGTTTTCTTTACATCTCCCCCCTCAGAAAGAGACAATTACAAATGACGATGTATGTAATTGTCTATTTGTTAACAAACACCGGAGATAGTTTTGTAATGTGGTATAAGTTGGATTCCGCTTTCTTGTGTCCAGCATCAACTTCATAGATTGAATTGGAAATCTTCTTTAGAATTTTGTATGGTCCAATCCTCAATTCGTCCATTTTCTTTCTATTAAGTCGATTTCCGTTTTCTACGTAGACCCTGTCTCCCGCTTCCAATTTATATTCTTCTCTATACAGGTCGAATATTTTTTTGTTATAATTGTGAGATTTTATTGTGTTTTCAAGAGCTAGTTTCCTATCTCTTTTCAGATCTTCTTTTGTACATCTTGATTTCAATTCAAGTGGCAGAATATCTACATTTTCACCTTCCAAAAGGTATTTTGGAGCAAACTTCGTGACTGTGTGTTCTGTTTCGTTATATTTTTCTACACATTTCTGTGCAATAGTAGACCATGCTATTTTTTTATCACTTTCATTTATTTTACATCTTATCTTATTGATTAAAGTTTGATTTAGCCTTTCATTTAGGCCATTTGAAAATGGTGCATCTACAGCAGTGAAAACCATTTTTATGTTATTATTGGTTAGAAAGTCTTTAAATTCTTTGGAGTTTATGCCAGGGTATTGATCCGTTAAAACCATATCAATATTGTAACTTGGTGTCACATTTTTTATTAATTTAATAAAATCACTGGAGCTTTGATTTCTAGATGTTAAAATATAAGCATATCTTGTGAAATGATCAACCAGAAGATGTAAGTATTTTTTTGTTGACCGTGATCCACCAAAGCCTCCAATAGTATCAATAGATATAATTTCAAATGGGTATGTTGCTGGACCTAAATGTGACATTAAGCCATATTTTGACTTCCTCCTTGATTTATTTTTTATACAAATTTCACATTCATCACAAGTTTGTTTAATGTTTGCGATGATATTCTTTGCTGTGTAGAATGGTGTTATTTTACTTATCATCTGTGTTCTCCCAATGTGGCAGTAAGTATCGTGGACATATTTTATTAAAATTTTGCTAAGATCTTCTGATAGTATGATTTTCTTTCTTCTTTTATTCCTTTTGTAGTATATTTCATTCTCCAATATAAAATTTCCATTTTGTAGGTCTAAATTTGTATGTTGATCATTTTTTATATCTTCTAGATTTAATAAATTTACAACTTTTAAAAAATCGTCAGTATTATCATAAGGTTCTAGAACTGGATTTCTGCTTAAGCAGTCTGCTTCTTGGTTTAATTTCCCTGGGTTATACTTTATTTTAAAATTATATTGGGATAAATAATACGTCAAATCCCCTAATTCCTCATCAGTTCTAGCTTTGATATTCATATTTTCTAATGGTTTATGATCTGAGTATACCACAAATTCTTTTCCCATAAGCCAGTGCTGCCAATATTTTACTGCTTCTTTTATTGCCAGACATTCTAGATATATTGCCTTCTTCTTTTTTTGAACTTCAGTTAACTTTTTTGAAAAATAAGCAACTGGTTTACTGTCCCCGTTTTTATCTTTTTGTTTTAACACCGCTCCCACTCCTTTGATACTAGCATCCGTATAAATGTTTATTGGTAGTTCAGGGTCAAAAATATTCAGAATTGGTTCTGAACATAGCAATGTTTTTATTTTCTCAAATGATTCCTGACATTCTGCGGACCATATGAATTTCACATCTTTCCGTAGTAAATTGTGTAACGGGTCCAGGATAATTGCACTGTGTGGTACAAATTTATGATGAAAATTAATTTTTCCTAGGAACTGACGTATATTTTTTTTTGTTTCTGGAACTGGAAAATTTCTGACAGCTGTTAAATAATCTTTTAGAGGTCTAATAGAATTGTTTTCTATTATGTGACCTAAATATTTGGCGTATTTATTTGCAAAACTACATTTCGAAAATTTTAGTCTAAAGCCTTCTGATAGTATTGCTTCCAGAAGTCTTGATAGATGTAGTAAATGTTCGTTAAAAGTCTTCGAAAAAATTAAAATGTCATCTATAAAATTTACTGCAAAACTAGAAAGTTTGTATTTTCTTATGATGTTGCTTAATATTCTTTGGAAAATGGCCGGAGCAGTCTTTAATCCAAATGGGAGACATGTCCATTGAAAATGGCCTTCTTGTGTAACAAATGCAGTTTTGTATTTATCTTCAATCTTCAAAGGAATAGACCAAAATGCTGAATTTATGTCAAAAGTAGAAAAATATTTGCAGTTTACAGTTTTTACCATTAAATCCTCAATCAATGGAAAAGGTTGTGATTGAGGGACGACAATTTTGTTCAATTCTCTGAAATCTATACATAGCCTTGTCTTTTTGTCATCTTCTTTTTTATATGCCAGAGTTACAGGAGCAGCAAATGGGCTATAAGATTCCTCAATCAAATTCCTCTTTAATAGTTTAGATATTTGATTTTCTATTTCTTTTCTATCTTCAGCTGTGCATCTGTATGGACGTTTATAACAGTATTTATCCACCATTAAATCAATATGAGCTTCATAATCTCGTACAGTACCGACGTCATATTTATCCTTAGCGAAGACTGGTTTGTACTTTTCTATCAACTTATCTATTTCTGATTGTTGATATAAATCTAGATGGTTTACTAACATTTCAAATCCATCCGAGTTTATATGTTCATTAAAATTTATTTCATATTTGTTCATGTGTTTAGTTTCTTGTTTTAATACTTCAGAGTGTAAAATAAATTCTTCTTCGTTTTTGTCACCTAGTACATCAGGAATTTTGACATTTGTTAAATTGGAAGTATCATTTTTTAAGTAGTTTTTGTTTTTCATGTCCTCCTCATTTGAAGTTACCTTTTTTTCATTTGGATTGTGACATTGTATGATCTGCAATTCTTCATTTTGCAATAACTTGAAATTTTTGATACAATCCAAACCAATTAGAAAGTCGTAATTAAAATTTTCATTATCTACTACAAAAACATCCACATTTCTTTCAATGTTGTAGATTTTTATTTTTAATGTTACCATACCTTTTGTTTTCTTCTCACCATTAATAGTTTTCAAGTTTACCATTTGTATATCGCTTTTAATTTCTTTTGGCTGTATCTTCAATAATTTCGCATTAATTAATGAGACATTTGAACCTGAATCATAAATTCCAGAAACTTTTAAAGTATCATTTAATAGTAACTTTACTTGTATTAATGGTGGCACCTCTAGTTTTTTGGATTATTCTCGTTTAGTTCAATTTCCAGTTCTGAATTATTAACAGTTTTCACAACTGCCTTTTGATTTTTTGCTTTAAACCAGCAATTTTCCTCAGGATGGTAACGTTTCCCTTTTTTCTCATTGACACAAATTTGGCATGGTTGTTTTTCTTCAATTTTTTTGGATCTAGTGTTAGAATATATATAACTTTTTTTATCGTATTTATTCTTCCCAACAAGATATTCCAATTTTCCTATTTGATTGTAAAGATCTTCCGTTCCTTGTAAAGTTTCTCTGTCAACTCTATCAGCTACAAAATTAGGTAAGCCAAATGCTATAAGATCTATAAGTGTTCCAGTATCAATTGATTTTCGTACTTCCAATAACAATTTTTCTTTTCTTAAAGCATACTCAAGTAACGTCCCTGTTTGATATTTAAAGGCAAGAGCATATCTGCTGGGTGACCATCCTTTGTTTGCAAACGTCTCACAAAAGTTTTTTTCCCATTTGTTCCATTCCGATTCCACTGTAAGTTTCATTAGCATGCAGTTGTACCAATCAACACAGGAGAACTCAAAAAAAAATTTTAAAATTTCAATTTTATTTTTATCTTCTATTATTTGGAAACGTTCACATTCCTTATTAAAATCTTTAATCCACTGGTAAGCATTTGAGTTTCTGCCAGTGAATTTTTCAATCATGAAATCCTTTGCAATTTTTCCTAAGGTTTGAGTTTCAGATTTAGTTTTTTTATCTTCAAGCAATTTCTCTAGCAGTTTTTCTAACGTTTGATTTGAGCTACTGGGTATAGATTCAGCACTATTTGTATTTTCAAAAACTTGTTCCAGATAAAAATCATTGAACTGTAAGTTGTGTTCTTCATCCAAATATATTTTTGACAAATCATCTGTCAATGTTATCCATATTTTCCTTGTTTGATGTCTTTTATTTAATGAATTTTTGATTTTGGCATAGTTGGGAGTATTTGCAATTGCTTGGTGTAGATTCGCAGGTTGATATTCGGCTGGTATTATGAAAACCTGTCCATCAGGCGTGGCTATTGAGGTTATGCATATTATGTTGGATTTTCCATCTGCTGCCGGTTTCACAGCAAAATCAAACCTCAATTTTTCCATGCTTGGTGAAATATTTTGCAGAAAATGTTGTTTTATAATAGAGTTTATAATTTAATTTGGGATAATAAAATAAAGACGTAATTGCGTTTCTCTGTAAAACAAAAGAAATTTATTTATATGCAATATTATCATTATTTAACTAATTACAGTATCTGTTACAGTCCCTCACCTGTAAAACAAAAGAAACAACATTTAAAGCCTTTATTTCAGGTCTTTTTTATATAATATCAAATTTAGAAAATATCTTTAAATAAGTATATTTATTCTTCACTCTCATATATTTAATTCCATGTCACCACTGTCAGTCGTGACATCTATTAGCTTTGTCGATAACACGGCAAAGACAAGCATAAAGAAAAGAGCTCGTATATGAGTGAAGTCGTTTTCTTTACATGTATATATATTTTTGTACCTCTTTTCGATTTTTAACCCAAAGGTTGACTGGTAGAGAATGGCATATGTCATGAAGTATTAATAAATAAATGTTTCGGTGGCAGTGATTGCTTTCCATAAAGGTCAAAAAATACTGAACCAGAATTCGTCGGATATCAACAAAGGCTTCTATCTTATAAATAAAAGCTGCAAAAAGTGCATTTAGCATAAATATTACAGCGACCCACCATATTGTTTTTATTTTTTAAACGTTGCCCGACCTTACAATTTCTCCTGTGTCGTGGGTCCGTTTAGAGACATAAATTCCACTAAATTCCACATACAATACACCCAGACCCGGAACAACTACCTGCAGATCGTACAATATTTGTTCCGTGCGGAAATCGAACCTACAAACCGGAGCGCAGCAGCCGACTGTATCAGCCACTGCACCAAATGTGCCGTCATAGTTCATTAAAGCCTTGAATTATTTCGAGTTTTATGACTTCGTTCAAATCGTGTTTCGTATTAGTGATATCCCGATAGAGTGCTCAATTAATCGATATATCGATAATTATAGAAGCTGTTATGGATATTAAAAACATCTATTATTGGTCAGTCAATATTGAAGTTTCTCGATCGACTAAAGTTCAGCGTAGACGAGTTAATATAAGGATGATGAACATAACACAATTACTTTTAAGTAGGCACTACAATTCCCTAAGTGCGTCCGCCCTTAAACTTGTAACTTACTATGACGTACCCTATTACATATTCTCTGTGTAACCGTCATAAGAGGGTAAGTGGCGTAAGCTTGATCTAGGATAAGATTTAGGCAGGTTCTATATATAATATACTTGCCTTTGATCGTGTCTTAGTGGTTGATATCATCTCCCGTTTACTTTCAAGTTGGATTGCCATGTTTTCTTCCTAGTGGAAATTAGTTATGTTTTTTTTAAAACATTGCCCAACACTTGGGTTTCTCCTGCGTTGTGGGTACGTTTACAGACATAAATTCCACACACAATAACACCCAGACCTGGAACAACTACCTGCAGATCATACAGATATTTGTTCCGTGCGGGAATCGAACCCACGACCCAGAGCGCAGCAGCCGACTGTACCAGCCACTGCACCAACCGTGCCGTCAAAAGCGTTAAATTCAGATGCTCGCGGTATTTATGTACAAAAAAATAGAAAAAAAAATCCTGCGACCACGAATGCTGCAAAGTATTCGAAACGTCGCCGGAAAATCAAAAATCAAAATATACGCGATAGAATCCGTTTAAAAGTGTTTTATTATAATGTGTAATAATCGCGAAAATCTAAGACATTACTATAAAAAAATAGAGCTTTGTCTTTCTTTTTTATTATTATAAGTAATAAGAAACTGTTTTTATCATCATTATCATTTCAGCCAAAAAACACGTCCACTGTAAGACACGTGCCTTCCCCAAAGATCATCACAACAACAGTTGGTTTGTTTTGTGTGCTCTTTGGGGGATTTTACCATAATAGCCACGCTTAGCAGGTGATATTGTTTATTTTTTAAAACAATGCATCCAGACTTGGAACTACCACCTGCAGATCATACAGATATCTGTTCCGTCCGGGAATTGAACCCGCGACCAATTGTATCAGCTACTTCTGCTACTGCGAAGTAGCTGACGGCGAAGGAAGTTCATGATGAATTTCCACTGGGCACCAATAAAAAAAAATAAAAAAAAAAGGACGCTGCTGCCCATCCCCCGACTAAGTCGCCTTTGACACCTTAATTTTTTTATTGGTATCCAGTGGAAATTCTACATTGCCCCGGGGAAGGGCGAAGGGGTATGCCGGACTCCTACCGGCTAAAACCACTGGAGCGGTCATATTCGGCACCTAAGGGGGTTCCAGGTCCTCGTAAGATCACACTAGAGCGCCTTTGACACCTATGGCATTAGATGGGGTACCTAGTGCTATACTTAGACAACACCAAACGGACAATAACTGTTGGGAATCACGTGAAAACTTGTTCATCATCATCATTGGGCTTGTATTGACTAGCATTGCAGGCGGCTGTAAAAAGACCGCCCCCCAGGCACTTCTCGGGGAGGATTATAAAGGATCCCCCCAAATCTACTACGCACACGGTGGTACGTGACCACGTGCGCGCCACCGTTTCCCGGGGATGTCAGCGTACCTATAACTGCAAACGATGAACATTTTCCAAGACAGCTTCTACTTGTGCATTCTACATTCAGCTTGACAGATCTACAGCCCACGTTAGCAATGGCTATCCTAACAGCGTATCGTATCGTTTTAGAGACGGTATTCGACTTTAATACGCTCCATCGCTATTTGGCAGCTGGCTAGGGAAATCTAGATTACACGATTGGCACCGTGGCCAAACATCGGGCTATCGTACAAGGTCGCAAATTCGGTCTCCGTACGCAACAAACATTTGTCTGGCCTTCAATGTTTATTTCGAGTCTGAGGCCGGTATTACAGATCCAGAATCAAAACTTAAGTATAATCGAAGTTCAGATAGCCTTAATCAAATATAAACCCTGCGTAATAGGTCCGGAATTTATATTCGATTAATGCAATGTCGACTCAAGTTCTACTTGAGTTTTGATTCTTGATACGGGCCTGAGTGTTTGGGCACTGAGGTTGGCCTGTAATTTTTTTTTTATAAATAGATCGTTGTTTTTAACCTCACACCTCACTACAGCACATAGTATAATCGATATTTAGGAAGTACATTAACTATTTATACAGTACTGTTTCGACAGCAACAAGGTCCAAATCAATACTAGTGCGGGGTCTGTGTTACAAACCTCATTATTTGATTTTCTTTATCATTAATTGAACAGAAAAGTGACGTAATTAGTGTGATTATAATAACAAAGAAACGAATTCATGTTTTTTTATGTCTTACCTAAGGGTCAGTTCACACCGAAACGCGACGCGATGGGACGAGGCGCGAAGATGATTGTAGAAGCTTATAATTGTAAAAGCGAGAACCCGCGCTGCGTAAAGCGGCACAGCGCGGCACTACGACGTACTTCGCGCCGCTGGGAACGTATTTTTATCTTATGTAGTAAACAAGCTCTATATTGAATTACTATCTCAGAAAGTGCGCGCCGCGTCGCATCGCATCGCATCGCATCGCATCGCGGTGTGAATTGAACCTAAGTGTCGAGACTACTTGACATTTAGGGCTTCAAATTTAATTAAGTTTTCGAATCTTTTGTTCCGTTAAATGAGCGATAAGAATCTATGTACTTTAAATAAAAATAAAAACAGCTATTCATACGATGCATAATCAGTATTATCATAAAAAGTCATTTTTAGAATTATTAGTCAGTCTGGAAATTCTCGAATATGCTTCGAAACAGCTTAAAAGATCATTATCATATCAGCCATAGGACGTCCACTGCCGAACAAAATTTTAATTTAAAAGAAATCGGATTATTAAAAAAAAAATGTACTTCAGCATAGACATTCAGTTCATTACTTCGTTTTTTTCATTTCCATTATCTAGTATATTATTATCTAAATATACACATGCTTCGATTTGGATCGATTAGGGTATAAGTTAGATATCGTATACGCGACTCCATCACTGATAACTTTTTAAGTTATCCATACACTTCATTAGGTGTCATCAAACGATAATAATTAACAAACATACACACTCAAAGTATTAATAACTCACAAATCAAATAAATTCCAAGCAACAAAAATGTTCGTGCCCCATTAACCAAACACGAACACCATGATCTCATTTCGGCATCAAGCAAACAAAGCAAGGAGCACTCATAAGTTTCACACAACAAAATCCGTAACTATAATATAAAATACCGGACAAGTGCGAGTTGAACTCGCGTGGAGAGGGTTCCGAAATTGCTGACTATCCTGTCTTTTGTTGAATTTTATCTTGTGGCAATAGCTTATGCGAAGGACAAACCTAACATCGCAGTTGAAAAACATGTTTTCCCATGCATCAAACCGCAAACGTAAATTTATACGCACAATATTGAAAGATTTACAATGTTATTTTAAGAACATAGAATCTACAAGTAAAGAGCTATAACCCATATTTTTTTATATTTTTTTGGCGCAGTAGTTTCGGACATAAGGGGAGTTGAAAGGTCAAATTTCATCTATTTTCTTCAATAATTTCAAAACTGCATATTTTAAAATAAAAAAATTAATAATTATATTTGAAACCCTTACAGCAAGCCCTTCCATTTCATATGTTACACGGTACATTTTGCAAAACTTAATTCTTATATTTCTATATTGCCCCCCAAAAGTGAACCCATATTCAAAATTAATTTATTTACGTTACACGTGTTTGGATTGCAGTAATCTATATGCGTACCAAATTTCAACTAAAGCGGTCTAGAAGATTCGGAGCTAATTGGCTGTGACAGACGGACAGACAGACAGACACACGAGTGATCCTATAAGGGTTCCGCCGCTTTTTCCTTCGGACGTTCGGAACCTTAAAAGTATACCAATTTATTACCTGATCAATGTCCATAAGTAATTCAAAGGCACTTAAAACACACGGTGATATAAAAAGCCTCATATTATCATACATTGTTAAAAGGATCAACGTGGAGGTCAAATGGGATATTATTACCAGAAGCTAACTTATAAATAATTGCCGTTTTTGGTAAGGCTTCAAGGGTAACTTTGTTGGTGTAATTAGTGAGAATGTTGCTGTATTATTTATCGTTGTTACTTTTAAAACCCAACCCGGCTTCGCCTAATGTCAATTTGACTGGCATCGATCTGAATTTACGGAAATACTTGTTCTAGTTCATTGCTCGAATAATTGTTTTGTATTTATTTATTTATTTATTTTATAATTTATGTACACACAGAGTAAATTGGTGGTTACAATATATATTGACACTTGAGTACAAAGGTAATTGTAAAAATTGTAAATATTATTTGAAACGTTGCCAAGTATAATTTTATATCAATGTATGTATATTATTATATTTCTGGAGCGTTCGTTTAGAGGGCGTATTCTCGTAATTAATCTACACTGTGACTGAAACTTGACCGAACTGAGATTAAATTATGAATTGACCAAAATAATGGTATTCTGCTCCTACTCTTAAAGTTCAGTCCGATTTCGGTATAATCTCGATCTAGTCTCGTTTCAAGTACATGTGACAGTTTGAAATGTTAGCAGAATACCGTTTTGACTTCGTTAAACTTTCGGTCCATTTTCGATCTCATCACAGTGTAAGTTGACGTTGTTTGTTAGTATAGGAGAATTTTCCAAAATTCCATTTGTGACATTTATGACACTTAGACAATATCGGAAATGTTTTGAAAATTTTTAAATTACGAGAATTGGCCCTCTGATGCCAATGTGGTTTTAGTCAGTAACAGTTCGGCAAACACCGCTGCCCATCCCTGGACTAGAAGAAGTACATGAGGCTTTCCACCGCGGTGGAAAGAGAAAATCATCATCATATCAGCCAAACAGATTACCATAAGGAGCGGTTACATACCGTTGGTATCCAAAGACTCCCAGCGACCTTCACTAGGTCGTCTGTCCACCTCATTGGAGGTCGTCCCGCGCTGCGTTTTCCGATGCACGGTCTCCAGTCAAGAACCTCTTTACCCCAAGACCATCAGTTCTAAGAGCAATATGCCCAGCCCATTGCCACCAGTTTAGTGATTCTTTTACCTATGTCAGCAATTTTAGTTCTTCTACGAAACTCCTCATTTCTGATTTGATCTCGTAGAGAAATACCAAGCATAGCTTTATCCATAGCTCGCTGAGTGACCTTGAGTTTTCTTATGAGGTCCATGGTGAGTGACCACGCCTCTGTCCAATATATCATCACTTACGTAATACACACTTTTCATCTTGAGGCATTGCGGTATTGTTGACGAAAAGACGTGGCGAAGGTTCCCCGAACGCTGCTGAAAAAGAAAGTATTATATCAAAATGTAACAAAACAATTTATGGAATCATAATTCATTCCGGTTGGTGTCCAGATTAGAATATAGCACCACTCCATCTTCTCCCGTGAATACCTAAACCAGATTGCTGGGCAGCAGCATCCCTTCAGTGAAACAGTATCCGTACTGCGCTCATCCGTCTTCCAAGCGTGGTGGGTACTGGCAAATTCCACCCATCCACCCAATATGACGACATATATCTGGAAATCTATGAGAGAAGCCTTGGTTTAACTGTGAACCTCTTTCGGCTGATATAATAATAATAACACACCAGTGTTGCTCCTTGTCGCCTGTACTGGTGGCCACAGAATTTTACTTTACAGGTTGAAAGGCAGACAGCGTTTTTTCCGTTTTTCTTAGTTTTAAATCCATTTAGCACCCATTGCAATAGACCATAAACTAGACTACAACTAGACGTTTCCATTTCATACAATAGTTTTATACATCCGTCGACAATCCGAGACTGAATTTTATAGTGTACCCATGGATATTCCCCGGTTAGTGTCCCATTACATTTTAGATTAAAATTCTCTAAAGGGCCTCTGTGTTTTGGACCCATGTCCCCGCGTAAACCTATCAAAAGACCGGGTTCCCTCTTACAGGGGATATAAGCCCGTGAATACAGAAACATAAGACCTATTAAAAAGTTAGCAAAACGCATGGCAGCTTATGGCAAGCTGTAGCGAGTGACGATACCACGTACCCGAATGCTTCAGAGAATAGACCAGGGTCTCGTCTCCATCTTGCCTTTATTGGTTGGCTGGAGTGGAGTCCATGAGTCTCCGCAGGATTATCAACTCTGGCTTGCCTTAGTTGGTCGATCAGAGGGGGCCGCTAGTTCTATATGCTTGAGGGTGGAACTGACTAATGGCATAATAAAGGGGAAACCCGCTCCGAGTCTTCGCGTGTCGGTGAAACCAGTGCCGCACCAGTTCGACACCCCGAGCCGCTCACGCCTGTATTGCTTCATGTCACCTGTTGTGGTAACCATTTAGACAGCCCATATTGTGAGAGTCACCGTCTGCCACAGAAGTTTTTGAATTAACGGTAAAAAGGCAGAGATATTTTCTGCTTTTTTTTTAAGTTTTCATTCCATATTACACCCATTGCAATAGACCTTGTCGTTATAGTTTCCGACTCACTTAATAGTTTCACTGCACTGGGAACAATCTGTGACAACATTTTAAAGAACAGCTATAGATGCCCCCGGTTAGTGTTCCATTACATTTTAGATTCAAATTATCTGAAGGGCTTCTGCGTGTGTCCCTGCGTAAGCCTATCAAAAGACCGGGTTCCTCTTTGCAGAGGTTTTAACCCGTGAATAGAGAGATATAATAAATTTAAAATTTTAGTTCAGCCTGTAGAGCATATTAGTCAAAATGCTAAAAGTTGCTACTGTATAAAAGTGGGTCCGGAAAGTGTATCAGGGGTGTAATGTAACGTTACATGTTTACTCAATCTTATCTACAATCAATGCATTGCATGCTACACGTACCAGCACAAGTTAATATTTCAGTAAATTACAAGGAAATCGACATTGATACAGACGTAGAATCAAGTTTAAAGAACAACCAACATCTGGCTCATAAGTATCACATCAGAACAGTAACGAGGCTCTGTAATGCAACTCATTAAACACAAGCCAACCGTAACATTGCAAGCTCAAGACAACCCTTTCTTTATGAGTCGGAATTTGTCGCTGGCTTTATATCTTGTGATGCAGCTCATTAAACTCAGCGCCACATGTAAAGTCGAGATACATACTGAAATAATCGGTGAAATGAATTCGTTTCATTGAGTAAAATCTCTGATGACCGATTAATGAGTGTATGTTTTCAGCGAATATACATTTCCAGAAACCTAAACAACAGTACCCCTAGTACGAAGTTTTTTTTAACAATCGAAACGTAATAGCACTTTTACGTTTACCGCGTTCGGTGCTCTGATTGGTTGAAGAATTTGGAGCGGGCCAATCGCAGCGCCGAACGCGGTAAACATGATTAGTTCGTTATTTCGTTTATATTGTGAAAAGAAACTCAAATTCCTAAAAAAATCGGTTTCGTTACTATATTACTGAGCATAAGAGACAAAATAACGAGCGAGAGGAAATGAGCGTAGTGTGATGTCACGCAAGAATAGTCCTCGCCGGTATTACAATTGGCATGGGCAGGTGGAAAGGTAAGAAGAAGGACACCGTGGGGTTTTAGCCGGTTTGAGCCCGGCATGCCCCTCCACCCTTCCCAAGGCGGAGGAAGTCCAAGAACATTTCCACACTCAAAAAAAAGAAAGGTGTCACTGCTTACTGCCAGGCGAATTACCTGCTCATCTGGTCACCGGGTTATATGAAAGAAGTGAGGCCCTTGTCCACCTTCCTTCGGGTAATGATCAAATTCTTTAAAAAACGTTGCCCCACACTAGGATTTCTCCTGTGTCGTGGGTGCGTTTACAGACATGAATTCCACACACAATACGGGTGTATGACCCGGAACAACTATCTGCAGATCATACAAATATTTGTTCCGTGCGGGAATCGAACCCACGACCCGGAGCGCAGCAGTCGACTGTATCAGCCACTGCACCAACCGTGCCGTCAAATGAACGCAACAGAACACTGCCAGCTAACATTGTAATCTCACTCATAAAAAACTTGAGTGCTAATTTTCCACCCAAAGCTCCATAAAGCCGTAACAGCTTTTATTCTTGATGGAGGCTTCTAAAATATTATGCACTATTTAGGCTTAATTCAAAACTCGGTTCTGGCAGTTTCCAGTCCCCCCCGCCCCTTCCTATTCACTAAACGTTAGCAATTAAACCACTATTTTGTAGTTTCGCCTAAATTACAGCTACAAAAGCCTCTGGAACTTGTACATTTAAAGGATTACCTTAATTGAAATGGTTGAAATATTTGGTCTATTAACTAATCTTAATTTATATTATATTAGTCTTTATCTCACTATAGGCCTTAAGAAATTACTCATCAATTATACTAAAACCAACTTTAATACTATTGAAATAGGATTACAAATCTTAAGATCCTAGTGCTTTTTGAATTACTTATCTCTCTCTCTCTCTCTCTGTATGTATTTCTTCGCCTTGAAATGTTAAAAACAATTTGTGCAATAAATTAAATAATATATACCGGTCGGAAACACGTCGACTCGTGGCTTGAACATTCTCAAGTTATAACGGTCGGAAAAGAGAGACTCTGGCAATGAATTCCACTCCTTAGCGGTACGCACGAAAGACGTGGAAACAAAACTCTCAGTGCGTATGAGTGGATCATTAACCACATAACGGTAGTACAATGCCGTTCGTCTGATTGTCCGATGGTGGAATGGAATTGGTGGAATTAAATCTAGCAAGTGCAAGATTTAATTCCACCAATTTAGCCGTGTGGTGCCGGCTACGAATAGCACGAACCCATCTCATCCCGTGGGTGTCGTAAAAGCCGACTAAGGGACTAGACGGGGGATGGGCAGCAGAATTAGAAGCAGAAGAAGAAGAAATTCCTTCGAATACATTAACGACTCAACTACGATCGCCAACCCGCCTGCCAAGCGTGGCGATTATGGCAAAACCCCCAATGAGCACACAACACACCAATAACGGTCGTTGTGGTAATCTTTGAGGGAGACCTTTGTCCAGCAGTGGACTGTATTTGGCTGAAATGAAAAATAATGAATTCCAGTGCAAACTTGCTGAAATGAATCCGATAAAAAGCCGATAAGATGCAACTCTGCGTCTATGTTCGAAGCTTTGGAGTCTTGCCTCGACCAGTGCATGGTTTTTAATAAGCCACATAGCGCGTTTCTAAATCCTCTAGCACTTCTACCTAGTACTTGGCGGTACTATCTTTCTTTCTTCTTCTGTAACATTTATCTCCCAAATACATTCGACCTTGCATACAGGTACAGATGGATTGTGCTGTCAATTTATCTGATATGATCGACACTTGCTACTTATTACTTCCCTTAGCTTAAAATTTCATGACCTACTTCTTCCCTTCGCAACTCAGGTACAAACATTATTATGATCACACGCTGCCAGAGTTTAACGTCTTTCCCCTCCAGACGTCTACCGAATAATCAAGGATTATTTGCTGCGTACCTTCCAATTTCGGCACTAAAGCCTTAATAGCATAAAACACGAGAACATTACTGGAGCAGCCGCAAGTTCATTGCGAATAATCTTTTATGTATTCGAATACGTAATACTAGCGTACATTCTGGTAAAGAATTGAATAACTACATTTAATATGGTTGGAGTAAGCGTTTATATCGCAAATTGGACGCTTATAGATTTAATGGTTATTTCTATGATAATATTTTCAGACTTATCGTCCATCAGATGGAGTTTTTTGGTGTGAACTGTCTGGCGTGCCTGTGCGGGGGCAAAAACGACTCGTGAACGTCTCGACGTACAATTCGGCTAACCTCGGGACTCATCGGCTCTCTCCACCTCGCCACCTCAACTCAGCGCTCCACGCTCGCCCCTTTACTTGTATATCGCTGTATTGGCATTAATTTGATAGGAATATGTATATATATTATGTGCCGTGTGGTTGCCAGATTTAGAATAAGTATATGGAATGTCCCGTAGATGTCGTAAAAGGCGATTAAGAGACTCTAACCCAGAGGAATGAGCAGCAGCGTCCTTTCTTAGGAACAGTATACCAGAGCAGGTACAGGTAAATTCCTACCAAAATGACTTCACAATTGTGAACTATATAGGGGAGGCCTTTGTTCAGCAGTGGATGGATGATATATTCATAATAGATATTTGAAATATTTTTATTCATTATAATTAAAATTTAATTAAATTTAATGAATATTTCAATTTCAACATTCATATTTTTCAGGTCTCCCGTGACACTTTTCATATTAAAATCTAGCAGTAAACCGTCTGTCACTTAATGGTAATCGATCATCTTAGCTATAAAAACTTTTGTGTATCACATTTTCTTTAATCGTGATTCATACGTAATCAGATTTCTCAGTAGTTAATTCATTCATATTCATCATCATATCAATTGCTGATCATAGGCCTCCACCATAGATTTCCACAACGACTGGTTACATGCCGCCCACTTCCAAGGATTAAAGTTATCTTATTCCCAACGACCTTCACCAGGTCGTCTGTCCACCTCGTTGGAGGTCGTCCCACGCTGCGTGGTCTCCACTCGAGAATCTTTCTGCTTCAACGACAATCGGTTCTACGAGCTATGTGCCCTGGCAATTGCCACTTACACACCCTTTTCGCTATGTTAGCATCTTAAGATTTTCTACGGATTTCCTCATTTCTTATTTGGTCTCGTAAATAAATAGCAAACAAAGTTATTTATTAGCTACTTAAATTTAATAAATAACGTTTCATCTATTCGACGTTTCGATGGCACGTATTTGTTTAGTACAAAATTATTTATCTATCTTAAGTATGTATTTTACATAATATGTACGCTGTAACTGTAAGCCAAATTATTTTCTTTGTTTCTTTTCCTTATTACTTGTAGGTATAAGGTTTTTATGTTACTTTTGTGTTTCCTTTTTTGTACCAGTTTCGACACAGAAGCAAAAAGGTTGAATAGTATAGAATGCGTTATGGCCTTAGTCCCCTTATATACAGGCATTATATGTACGAGTATATCCATTTAGTATAAATAAATAAACATAAAATACAGAAGACACACACATTTATCTCTCAAACATAGATAAATTTAAATGTGACAGATTTTTTATCTATTTATTATTACTTACTTCAATTACTTTTTTTTTATGTATAAAGGGTAGTTTATTTGAGGAAAAATTCAACTTAGCTCCACATTGTACTACTTCGTTGTGATGAAGCAGCGCTGTTATTCTGCTAAGATCTCAAATGGGTTCACGGATAACTGCATCATCAAAATGAAGAAAATATTAATTATAATGATTATATTATGTTAAATGTAAATAAACTAACAACACAGAACAATTTATTGTTATTATTACATAGGTATAAAAAGAAATACAAAGTGCAATAATATATAAGGATTTAGTTGGCAGAATGCAGTGATGTCTGTGCATTATAAACGTAATAAGAAACTAATGTAATCAAATCGTCACCGTATTTCAATCTGTTTCGTGTCGGCCATTTTGAAAACGGTCATTACACTTAGTAGCATTATTATCCTAAATAACGTTTCCAGCTAAGTAAGAAAATATTATTGGTCTTTAAGGTTAAGAACTAGGTGAAATTAAGAGTGAGATCAACCGTTTTTGTACATCCAAAGTAAACATCTTCTTTTATGGTATTAGGGGATCAATTCCCAGGTACTTTAGTAATATTCAGGCACAACAACCACGCAAAATGATAGACATTAAGCATCAATTTACTCGCAGAGATAATGACAGTGGGAAGTGGCAACGATTACGGTTGGCCTCGCAAAATAGGCTCTATTGAGTGCTTCATCTTTCCCAGTAATTATTTCGAGGAAAAATACTTTGGTGTATTGTTTAGTATTATAGGTTTTACTTTCTCTATCAGGGAGAATATGTACAAAAGTTACATGAATAATTATAATAACACTTGTGCCTGCTTTGTATAACCCATGACAAATCGTTTCGTTTACCAATGGTAGGTAATATACATAGACTATACACTTAATACTGACAGTAGTATATGTATTATACGTGACTGCCATCTGACATCTCTGAGTTGCTAGTAGACCGGTTTCGGGGGATACTTTACATTCCACCCAAGATGTAAGCGCCCTCTTTACATTCACCTCCCCTTCTCTGCTGGCGATAACCGCTTTACAGTCTTGAAAATTAAGATTTGCCTAAAGGCAAAACACCGATGAGTGGCATGTGGAGATTTCTAGTTCCTGGAGCCTGTTTCGCTGCCATAGATGACCGCTCCGTTGAAAGCGGCCAGGAGTCGGTATATTAGGCATGCCCCTTCCCCGGGGCGGAGTACACGATGTAATTGCACCGAGTGACAATAAAAAGGTAGTATTTGGAATCAACTGTAATGACAAACTGTTTCTGTAAAAACCACAAGTTGCTACTAACGGATTCACTGCGCTACGTATGAAGATAAAGTTCTTTGTTGGTTACAGATACTTCTCGTAGTTTTAACAAGTTTTTGTTACATCGTTTCAAGAACAATGCCAAGCGTTCCTTGATCGTATATAAATCGACCACAGAGGATGAGATAGCCTCGCAGAAAGAAAGAAGAAAGAAAGAAACAATTTATTCTTGCAGCAAGTCGAAGCAACAAACACACAGTAAGGAAAATATTCGACAAAGACATGACTACTTATATGCTTAAATATGTACTTATTAACAAAACACGTGTTACACTGATTAGTGTTAATATACTTGTGGCCAAAAGACTTGGACTCCAGGCCAAAAATAATAAAACAATAATTTTCTGTTTTTATGGCAGAGAGGTCCGTATGACAAGAGCGTGTTGTGAAGGAGTTTTATTTGTAGGACGAAGCCCGATTTGGAGCGTCAGCTGACCAGAGGAAGAAGCGTCACTAAAGCGGCATCAGTACAACAACTACTCACTTCCATCAGGCTTGTGGGAATGAGTGCAACTCACACATGGACTTAGCTACAGAAAACGTTGCCTCTAAGTCACTGTACGAAATCATCTGCAACTGAGGTGAAGGCCGTTGCACTTCGCTTTATTTCACTTGAAAAATGTGTTCATTTTTTTATTATGTCATGAACTGAAGCCAAGAATTCGTGTCCCACATTAGTATCAGTAGCATAGCTGCCGTTTCCAACCAAGAAACGGTAATGTATATCTAAAATAACCAGTGAACAAGTAAAAATTCTTCTACTTATAACAACAAGGATTGAAATTACTTCCTCAACCGCAATGGATATTTTCCTTGTTTCTAAACAAGATGGATCTTTGTGTACGTTTCTGTAAACCTCTTCTCCTTTGTCTTCCCACGTAACCACAGTTCGGAGACTTAATGAAACAATCAACTAGACAGATTTATTTAACGTTTAATTTAGACGACAGTATAATTTGTATACTGATTCGGGTGCTTATCAGGTGTTGCGTTGCGTCAGGTATAAGTAAAATTGGAAGTAGGTATCGTGAGTTACATTTCATAAACATTTACATGTATAATACGTTTTAGACCACATAAAAAAACTATATATAATAAGAATTTCCTAAGCATGGCACCTAAGATATTTAATAGATTACCAAGATCTATATTAGATCACAATAATATAAGTGTATTTAAAAAAAGATAAGAGATCTGTTGATAAATAAGACCTACTATTCAATAATGAATGCCACCACCCCATCTCCCCCCATGGGTGTCGTAAAAGTCGACTAAGGGATTAGTCGGAGGATGGGCAGCAGCGTCCTTCGAGTACATTAACAACTCAACTGCGATCGCCAACCCGTCTGCCAAGCGTGGCGATTATGGCAAAAACCCCCCAATGAGCCCACAACACACCCATATCGGCCGTTGTGGTGATTTTTGGGGGAGGCCTGTGTCCAGCAGTGGACTTCATTCGGCCGAAATGATGATTCAATAAATGAGTACTTGTCAGATAATAATATGTAAGATATTTAGTAACTTTGCTTATTATAAAAAAAAAAATTGACATTTTGGTAAATGCTTTCTAGGTCCAATTTATTATGAAATGTTTTTCTTATTTTTCTTTTTTTCTTTTTGACTTTGTTTCTTGTATATGTTTGACATTAATAATGTAATTTGGGCTTGTATCCCTTACATTCAAATTTGCATGCCTAAATTGGTAGAACATAATGAACTTCGCATTCACACAACTACTTGCAATGTACCTTCACAATGTACCTATGTTCAGCAATAAACATTTTGATTTTTGATTTATTCTTATCTTTCTTAAGATTCCATTAGTACATTACTATCATCATCATCATATCATCTAAAGGATGTCCACTGTTGAACAAAGGCCTCTCCCATAGATTTTCACAATTGTATCGTAATTTTGGGGGGAATTTGCCAGCACTCAGCACGCTTGGTAGGTGGCTTGGTGATACCGAGCGACCCCCGGGAATGCAAAACATGCAAGCATGCTAGTGTCCCGTGCGCACTATTTAATGTAATTGTTCACACATAGTTTTCTTTCTCCAATTCAAGTCAAAACAAATACTTTACTCCGGAACTATTAACTTCAATGACCTTAGACGCGTAAAATTTACAACCAGCACGAAAGTGCTTAATTTCCATTAACCCCAAATATGAACCGTTGCCTTGTAACCTTATGAGTCGGCAGTTTTATGGCGAATAGCTGTGCACGTAAACTAGTGGGACTGCAACGTACTGTCGGGTGAACAAGTGACTCGGTATTAATATTAAATAATAATATGATAAATGAAGGTGGGAATAATCTGAAGGTGTACGGACTCGCTCACAAACAATGTGTTATTATATATATTACAGGCTGGGACCCGCGGTTTTACCCGAGTAATTTGACATAGGCACTTGACATAGAATTACCCTAATTATTTTTCTAAAATCATAGCCTAAGTTATTCCTTATAACATCAGCTATCTGCCAGTGAAAGTCCCGTCAAAATCGGTCCAGCCGTTTTGGAGATTACCCGTTACAAACAGACAGACAGGCACACTCCGTACATACTTTCATATGCATTAAGTAAAAAGCTGTTATTTTAACATTACAAACAGACACTTCAATTGTATTAATTTGTATAGATATTAGTGCGGGGCCACATGCGTATGGTTTAAAACCATCTGTAATTAAGTCCTAATAGATACTCTACATTCAGTGTGGGATCCGGATTGAGAATATAGCATCACTCCATCTCCTCTTATAAAACTCCCTCTAAACCTGAGAGATTGGCAGCAGCATCTTTGCAACAGCAGCCATACTGCGCTCACCAACCCACCTGCTAAGCGTGGCGAGTACTGGCGAAATCCCCCCCAAAATTACGATATAATTGTGAAAATGTATGGGGGAGGATTGTTCAGCAGTGGACGGCTTATGGCTGATAAGATGAAATTGGTCGTCAACTTGATGTAAGTTTAATTACTACTGATGCTGTTCTCAGATCAGGGAAAAGACGGATTCTAGGCCTAGTGTTTATTTATTACCACGATGGGTTGCACATAACTAGTATTACTGTTCTCCATTCCAACGTTTACCGGTGTTAAGTTTCTTATTATAATTGTGCAACTTTGATTCTGACGTTTCATAAGTGCCAATATTTGGTTTATTTGAAATAAAAATATTTTACTTTGACTAGAATTACGATTATGATATGTACGATATGCTGTGTGGTGCCGGCTGAGAATACCACCACCCCATCTCCTCCCGTGGGTGTCGTAAAAGTCGACTAAGGGATTAGCCAGAGGATGGGCAACAGCGTCCTTCGAGTACATTAACAACTCAACTGCGATCGCCAAACCGTCTGCCAAGCGTGGCGATTATGGCAAAACCCCCCAATGAGCCCACAACACACCCATATCGGTCATTGTGGTGATCTTTGGGGGAAGCCTGGGTCCAGCAGTGGACTTCATTCGGCCAAAATGATGACGATTATGAAATTGTTTACTAATTTGTCCACGTGTGTAAATTATGTGGACAGTTGGACGAAACGAAAAACAAATGGTTAATGAGGGAAGACAGTTGTTGAGAACCATAGATAACAAAAGTGGCAAGATTTATCAATAGGAGAAGATGGGCAAGAGAATGTCCGTTGTATAGTAAAAAATTACATTGTTCACCAATTCACTCTTCATATACGATATCATAACGATCATCCACTGCTGAACAAAGGCCTTCTTTATAGATTTCCATAACTATGTTATCCTCTTAAGGTACTCCTTTAAGGTTAGTCAAAATATTATTTTAAGATTAATCTGTGCGCGAATAAACCCGTTATTATCATAAGAGCTTTTTATGTGTACATTTTTTGTATTTTTTTTTACGTTATCGTACAATTGTATCGTAATTTTGGGGGGAATTTGCCAGCACTCAGCACGCTTGGTAGGTGGCTTGGTGATACCGAGCGACCCCCGGGAATGCAAAACATGCAAGCATGCTAGTGTCCCGTGCGCACTATTTAATGTAATTGTTCACACATAGTTTTCTTTCTCCAATTCAAGTCAAAACAAATACTTTACTCCGGAACTATTAACTTCAATGACCTCGGGCGCGTAAAATTTACAACCAGCACGAAAGTGCTTAATTTCCATTAACCCCAAATATGAACCGTTGCCTTGTAACCTTATGAGTCGGCAGTTTTATGGCGAATAGCTGTGCACGTAAACTAGTGGGGCTGCAACGTACAGTCGGGTGAACAAGTGACTCGGTATTAATATTAAATAATAATATGATAAATGAAGGTAGGAATAACCTGAAGGTATACGGACTCGCTCATAAACAATGTGTTATTATATATATTACAGGCTGGGACCAGCGGTTTTACCCGCGTTTAATTTAAAATACATTTCGAGTACTTTGACATAGGCACTTGACATAGAATATATATATTGAATTTCAAGGGTTTTCTTTTTGCGCGGTACCCTAATTATTTTTCTAAAATCATAGCCTAAGTTATTCCTTATAACATCAGCTATCTGCCAGTGAAAGTCCCGTCAAAATCGGTCCAGCCGTTTTGGAGATTACCCGTTACAAACAGACAGACAGGCACACTCCGTACATACTTTCATATGCATTAAGTAAAAAGCTGTTATTTTAACATTACAAACAGACACTTCAATTGTATTAATTTGTATAGATATTAGTGCGGGGCCACATGCGTATGGTTTAAAACCATCTGTAATTAAGTCCTAATACATACTCTACATTCAGTGTGGGATCCGGATTGAGAATATAGCATCACTCCATCTCCTCTTATAAAACTCCCTCTAAACCTGAGAGATTGGCAGCAGCATCTTTGCAACAGCAGCCATACTGCGCTCACCAACCCACCTGCTAAGCGTGGCGAGTACTGGCGAAATCCCCCCCAAAATTACGATATAATTGTGAAAATGTATGGGGGAGGATTGTTCAGCAGTGGACGGCTTATGGCTGATAAGATGAAATTGGTCGTCAACTTGATGTAAGTTTAATTACTACTGATGCTGTTCTCAGATCAGGGAAAAGACGGATTCTAGGCCTAGTGTTTATTTATTACCACGATGGGTTGCACATAACTAGTATTACTGTTCTCCATTCCAACGTTTACCGGTGTTAAGTTTCTTATTATAATTGTGCAACTTTGATTCTGACGTTTCATAAGTGCCAATATTTGGTTTATTTGAAATAAAAATATTTTACTTTGACTAGAATTACGATTATGATATGTACGATATGCTGTGTGGTGCCGGCTGAGAATACCACCACCCCATCTCCTCCCGTGGGTGTCGTAAAAGTCGACTAAGGGATTAGCCAGAGGATGGGCAACAGCGTCCTTCGAGTACATTAACAACTCAACTGCGATCGCCAAACCGTCTGCCAAGCGTGGCGATTATGGCAAAACCCCCCAATGAGCCCATAACACACCCATATCGGTCATTGTGGTGATCTTTGGGGGAAGCCTGGGTCCAGCAGTGGACTTCATTCGGCCAAAATGATGACGATTATGAAATTGTTTACTAATTTGTCCACGTGTGTAAATTATGTGGACAGTTGGACGAAACGAAAAACAAATGGTTAATGAGGGAAGACAGTTGTTGAGAACCATAGATAACAAAAGTGGCAAGATTTATCAATAGGAGAAGATGGGCAAGAGAATGTCCGTTGTATAGTAAAAAATTACATTGTTCACCAATTCACTCTTCATATACGATATCATAACGATCATCCACTGCTGAACAAAGGCCTTCTTTATAGATTTCCATAACTATGTTATCCTCTTAAGGTACTCCTTTAAGGTTAGTCAAAATATTATTTTAAGATTAATCTGTGCGCGAATAAACCCGTTATTATCATAAGAGCTTTTTATGTGTACATTTTTTGTATTTTTTTTTACGTTATCGTATTTCGTACTGTAATGAATTGTATAAAAAAGCTCACATATAAGCATACAAGAATGTGTTCATAGTCAAATAAAACGCTATCAACGCACTGTCGGAGACCTGCGATTAGCGTATTTTTCAACCCACGGCCATAAGTACTTTGTTGTTAAGGAAACAAACCAATAAGAAGAAATCGTTCAGCCCCCGAAACAAGTTAAGAACCCGACCTTGCGGTTACCTCTGAGAGTTATGGGCAAACTGAGTCATGCTGTAATAATACATACTTATATTACTAAGCCATGACTTTCATTCTTTCGCCTGTAATTGAAGGCAGGCTTCTAAGGAATGAATGGAAATTTTGCTCCAACAGGGTTGAAAATACGTTTCTTTTTCTTTTCGATATTTTTATTGAGATATAGATGTAATAATGAGATGGATAAGTACAGATTTAAAAGGCAATGAGCATGCGGGTAGCCTAATACGCAGCAGTCACTATAAGCATAACGATACCAGAGAAGTAGCCAATGCTTTTCCGAGCTATTACAGGGGAAGGGGGAAGAGTGGAGTGAGCTTTGGATACTCATCACTCTATATCACCATCAACAACAACAACATAATTAAGTGTGAGAAAGCTTGGAGCTTTATGTGGATTCTCGCATGCAGCATATGTAGCTGAAGAGCCTCCAGCTAGGCTATAACTATACTAAGCAACAGAGTTGTGTGCGCTTTGTAGTGGGACTTGGGCCTCGGCTTAGGGTATTGCTGGGATGCTGGACCAGAATGATGGTTGTGATTTAAGGCATTCAATGCTACTAGCTTGGCAAGAGCCTTAAGCAAAGGTATATAATATATGATAGGATAGAATGGGTCTTCGGGACCTATGCGGATCTGTTTGAATGAGATTTACGAGTCTCGTTTTGTATGCTTACTAAAGTAGGGTGATTTCATCGTCTAGATTGATGCTTTACCTGTCCAAGCCCGTGAGCCTGTATACTATTCTGTCAAGAAAGTAACGGGAAAAGATCATAGTAATGTCTTAGATTTTCGCGATTATTACACATTATAATAAAACACTTTTAAACGGATTCTATCGCGTATATTTTGATTTTTGATTTTCCTGACGTTTCTCACAATAGGGTCTCTGCATTCCTAAAACACCTAAATTCAATACACAGTAAAATTCAATTTACTATGGAATTGGAGGATAACAATTGCTTAGCCTTTCTTGACATACTTCTCATCCATAATCCAGATCATTCTGTTAGCCACACTGTGTATAGAAAGCCTACCCATACAAACAGGTACCTTAACGGTGAATCTCACCACCATCCTTGTCAGTTAGCTACTGTGGCCAAATCTTTGTTACAGAGAGCACACGGCATCTGCGACGCCGACCACCTGGCAGGGGAGCTTAACCATGTGAAGCAAGTTCTTCAAAATAACAATTTGAAAGCTCCACATCCCCGTCGCAGAAGCCGCCCGAAACCCACCACGGTTGATCGACGGCCCGCTGTTTTACCATTTATTAAGGGAGTCACGGACAGAATTGGTCATATCTTAAAGCGTGCTTCTATAAAAACCTATTTCAAGCCGCACAAGAAGATCAGCCAACTTCTCAAACCAGTGAAATGTCACATACCCTTACAAGATGCAGGGGTCTACAAGATTGACTGTGATTGTGGTTTATCATACATAGGGCAAACAAAGCGTAGCATAGCCACCCGAATAAAAGAACATATAGCTGACGTCAAGCATAGACGCTCCACAAAGTCTGCAGTGTGTGAACATGCCTTAGGCAAACCAAACCATTATCTTCGTTTTGATCAACCTCAAGTACTCGCGAAAGAGAACCGATATGTACCTAGAATATTTCGTGAGGCTATTGAAATTAAAAAACATCCTAATTTTAATAGAGAAGATGGTTGGCAGGTACCACCTGTTTGGAATCCAGTCATTAAAATAATAAAGTCCCAAACAAGATACCGCACTAAGAAACATCAAGACACTGTGAGTGATTACTGCGTGCATCGAAACTAATTTTTTGATTAAAATTGTACGGTAGATAAAATAAAATAACTTTTTAAAATCTGTAACGACGCCTGTCACCTTAGTCATCCTGCGACCACGAATGCTGCAAAGTATTCGAAACGTCAGGAAAATCAAAAATCAAAATATACGCGATAGAATCCGTTTAAAAGTGTTTTATTATAATGGGAAAAGATCAATAATACACAAAATGTGTGTTATTCATCCAAATTTATTTCATCACCTTCAAAGTATGCTCCTTCAGAAACGATACACTTACGCCAACGAATAATCCAATAATCAAAACATTTTTTAAACGCTGTTTCCGGAATTGAGTTCAGTTCTCGCCACGAATTCTCCTTTATATCTTCTACCGATTGAAAACGGGTGCCACGAAGTGGTAATTTGAGTATAGGAAAAAGAAAGTCGGCTGGAGCCATATCTGGTGAATATGGTGGTTGCTCGATGGTATTTGTTGAGTGTTTGGTCAAAAATTCGTTCACAATGATGGCCGTGTGTGAAGGCGCATTATCGTGGTGCAAAATCCAAGAATTTTCTTTCCACAAATCTGGCCTTTTACTTTGACTTTGCTCTCTTGAATGCCGCATCATCATCATTTCGGCCGAGTGAAGTCCACTGCTGGACACAGGCCTCCCCCAAAGATCACCACAACCACCGATACGGATTTGTTCTCGCTCATTGGGGGGTTTTGCCATAATCGTCACGCTTGGCAGGCGAGTTGGCGATCGCAGTTGAGTTGTTAATGTACTCGAAGGACGCTGCTGCCCATTCTCCGGCTAATCCCTTAGTCGACTTTTACGACACCCATGGGAGGAGAAGGGGTGGTGGCATTCTGAGCCGGCACCACACGGCCGCATAACGCTCAAATAATATTCTTTAAGCCGGAAGGTCATACGGTAAACCGTTTGACCTTCCGGCAAGAATTCCGAGTGCACAACACCGCGATAGTCAAAGAAAACAGTCAACATGACTTTGACTTTTGATCGACTTTGGCGTGGTTTTTTCCACCACCCCATCTCCTCCCATGGGTGTCGTAAAAGTCGAATAAGGAATTAGCCGGAGGATGGGCAGCAGCGTCCTTCGAGTACATTAACAACTCAACTGCGATCGCCAACCCGTCTGCCAAGCGTGGCGATTATGGCAAAACCCCCCAATGAGCCCACAATACATCCATATCGGTCGTTGTGGACATCTTTGGGGGAGGCCTGTGTCCAGCAGTGGACTTCATTCGGCCGAAATGATGATGATGACTCCGAAGCTTGTTGACTAGTTTGCATGTCAAACTCGTAAACCCACGTCTCGTCACCAGTAACAATGCGTTTCATGAATGTTGGGTCGGAATTAACTCGTTCGTTGTGGTGATCTTTGGGGGAGGCCTGTGTCTAGCAGTGGACTTCATTCTTCCGAAATGATGAATCAATTTTCGTCTATTTTCTTACATAACTTTATAACCATTTATTTTACGTTTATGTTAACAGACGGCCAAACAGACAAACACATGAGTGATAAGGGTTCCGTTTTTTTAATTCGGACGTGCGAAACCCTATAAACAAACCTACAAATCGTTGCTTTAATTAAAAAGTAGTCGATTCTGAACATGGCTTCTGTCAGATTTGTGTTATACATTGTATATTACTTTTCCCTTGAAACATTATTAAATACTGTTGTTGTCGAGTGTACAAACATAAACTCTGGAACACAGCTCCATAAACAGCTTAGTTTTACACATTAATTAAAATGTTAATGTTTACACAAAACCCAGTTTACGTACACTTACGTGATGACAAAACGTTCTTAACTACTCAGCTTTTTTATTAATATTGTGTGATATAAATAAAAATACTTAAAATCATAAGAGTGTAAGGAAGCAATGAAAGTAATGACGAAACTAAAGAAAATAGAAAGTTATATTAATTTATTATTCCCAAAGTTTTAAAGGTTAAACGTCACCAAAGGGGTGGAGCGTAGGCAGATTTAAGTGTCGTAAAATTTTCTGTGTAACAACTCAAACATGATTCTATAACGGGAAATTATCAGAGCTGGGACAGCCAATTAAAAATACAAACAGTGAGGCTATTGAAATTAAAAAACATCCTAATTTTAATTGAGAAGATGTTTGGCAGTTACCACCTGTTTGAAATCCGGTTATTAAATTCATAAAATCCCAAACAACACACCACACTAAAAAACATCAAGACACTGTGAGTGATTACTGCGTGCATCGAAACAATTTTTGATTAGTTTTGTACGGTAGATAAAGTAACTTTTTAAATCTGTAACGACGCTTGTCACCTTAGTCATCCTGCGACCACGAACCCTGCAAAGTGTTCGAAACGTCAGGAAAAACAAAAATCATAAATACACGCGATTTAATCCGTGTAAATTTGTTTTATTATAAACAGTACAAAAATGATGCGCTACACGTTCATACTTCCTCTGGCTGGATATTGCTTCATTGTCCTATTCCATACGTCCCACCTTCTCAAAATCTCCCTCCTAGACACGAGATGCATTTAACACGGCTGATAACCTTACAGTATTTATTATATAAATAAAAAAAGGGAATTAACGCGAAATTACCTTTGAATAGCCTTTCGACCACGTTACACCGATCGTGGTCACAAGCCATGTTAAAACTACAGTATTTTAGTTAAAAAAAAGTCTTGTATCAAACCTTTTCACAAACATGTAAGGGATGCCGTGTCGTTTGTGTATTTCAAAATAACAGCTTTTTACTAAATGCATATGAAAGTATATACGGTACATATAACAAAAAACTATTTTAAATTCTTTTTTTTGTCTGTTTGTTCCGGGTAATCTCCAAAACAGCTGGACTGATTTCAACGGTACTTTCACTGGCAGATAGCTGATGTTATAAGGAATAACTTTGGATTTTACGAAAAATAAATAGGGTCCGCCGCAAAAAGAACCCTTGAAATCCATATATATATATTCTATGTCAAGTGTCTATGACGAAGTACTCTAAATTTCATTTATATTAAACGCGGGTGGCACCGCGGGTACCAGCTTATTATTTATATAGTCTACTATGTCCAGTAATTTCAGTAACTGCATTGTTATTCTAACAGGAACAGAGTAATGTCTAAAGTTTATAACACTACTGCTTGAGAGCAAATATTTGGCACTGCGGTAGTACCTACCTAGCCACACTACTCAAAAAGAGACCCACCATCAGTGAAAAACATATTTTAAATATGAATAAGAAAATCTGAACAGGTACATAAGATATAAGTCACTTAATCGTTCAACACATCCTTCTACACACACAACGAGAAAGAACTCGCAAAAAATGTTTAATATACACTGCGTCTTTACAATAATTTATCATTCCGTACCCGAGGTGCGAACACCCAAGGGTCTACGACGTGAGAATGTTTAATTAAAATATACGTAAAATACGCGGCATTTATTAAAACGAAGTACGTACAAGAAAGGATTATCTTTACCTTAGAGATTCGCCCTTTTACCTTAATTAGTGTTGCGGTACGGAGCGGAATTAAGTCCGCTATTGGGCTCGGGAATATTTTCTACTTTTTTTCCGCTTACGTAGTCCTGTTGTCAGTTGCGAGGGACTGGAAGGATGTTGTAGATTAAAATCTGGACTTACCATTGCTATTTTTATGCGACATTATCTGTGGCAACGCATAGACGTATCGATTAATACCTGAGGACCAATTCCCATAATTAATTTACACTGTTCCTGAAAGTTCACCATTCATCATTTCGGCCGTATAAAGGCCACTGCTGGACACAAGCCACCCGCAGAGATCACCACGACGACTGCTATGGGTTTATTGTGTACTCTTTGGGGGGTTTTGCCATAATCGCCATGCTTAGCAGGCGGGTTGGCGATTGCAGGTGATTTGTTAATGTACTCGAAGGACGTAGCTGCCTTCCTCCGGCCAATCCCAAAGTCGCCTTTCACGACACCCACGGGATGAGATGGGTTGGTGCTATTCGCAGCCGGCATCACACAGCCACACAACTGAAAGTTGACTGAACTGAAATTAAATTATGGATTGACTAAAATTGGTATTCTGCTCCTCTTAAAGTTCAGTCTGATCTCAATTCAGTCTCATGTCAATTTTGACGTTTATTTAATTGAAACATTTAGTACCTATGTTAGTTCAAAATGATATTAGAATACCATTTCGGCTTCGGCTTTGGTTTAGGAGCATACCATTTGTGACATTTCCGACATTGAGACTAGATCGAAACTATATTTTGAACATTTTTGATTACGAGAATTGGTCCTCTGATATCTGAAAGCAAGCAAATAAGTTCAAGAAGAATGTTATAAGTAACCCCTGTTCCGTGTGGTTCCCGGTTAAGAATAGACCACCTGTCTCGACTCATCATGGGTGGATACCCATAGTGTCGTAAAAGGCAACTTATGATTTCAAGAAGAGAGCAGAAGCATGCTCCCCTTGAGCTAATAACAACATACTGCGATCACGAATTGGCCTACCAAGCGTGGTGATTATAGCATTATCCACTATAACCTCATTGTAGGCCAGGTTGAACATTGGGAACTCCATGTTTTTCACTAGTGAAAACATATACAGTGCTGAACATCCACTGGGATGTGTGTGTGTTTTATGAGGAATTGGGTCTTGTGTAGCCATATCCAATAACACAGTGATAAAATCATGGTACAAAAATCTGGTTCTCGATATCGATAATCGAGACAAAATAACAATCAACGATGCAAAAGGAAAGGCTGGGTATATCATCTGTGACTTTAAACTCACCACCATATCAGTGAATGACGTTCACTGCTGCACAAAGGCCTTCTCGATAGAATTCCACAACGACCGGTTATATGCTTACCCGTACATGACTACCATCAAACCAACCTTCAACCTTCACCAGATCTTCTGCCTATCTCGTTGGAGGCTGTCCCATGATATGTTTTCCGATGCAAGGTCTCGACTCGAGATTCTTTTTCCCACAAAGACCAGGCTTTGCAATATATATGGGGCACATTACTCGCAGAAATGCAATTCATGGCCACTACTGTATACAATACTTCAGCTATGTCAGCAACTTTAGTTCTTTTACGGATCTCCTCATTTCTGATTCGATCTCGTAGAGCAATACCCTTCATTGCTTTCTCCATGGCTTGCTGATTCACCATATGAGATTTTTTATGAGGCCCATAGTGAGTGACTACGTCTTTGTGATATATGTCATCATTAGTAATACACACTGGTTTAAGAGTTTCGTCTTGTGGTATTGCGGTATTTTTAACGATAAGAAGTTGCGAAGTTTACCGAACGCTGCTTTTAAAACTCATCATATCAGCCACAGGACGTCCACTGCTGGTCAAAGGCCTCTTCCATAGATTTTCATAAATTTTTGTCAGTTTGGAGGGAATTTGCTAATACTCACCATGCTTCGCAGGCGGTTAGGTGAGCACAGTATGCTGCTGCCCATCCATCTGGCTTAGAATTCCTTAGTCGTTTTTGTGATACCCACGGGAGGAGATGAAGTGATGTTATGTTCTTCATCCAGACTACATTAAAAGGCTAAACATATGAATAAAACAGAAACGCCAGCAACACTTCCCAGCGCAAAGTTTCATGTTTATAGTTATCATGAGCTAAAATATACCCATAATAATTTAAATAAACCTCCGAGACTGATACAAGAAAGATACAGCATCCAAATCCGACTTAAGAAACACGACTTTTGAAGATTAATTCCGTTCGGTTTAATGAAATCTCCGGGATTGGATATCACAGTTATTTTTAATTAAAACAGTTTTCCTCTCGATTAATCACTGAACGTTATTCATTTATATCGCTTTACTGCTCAAGCAATCATTTGTTATGAGTATGACAAATATTTATGAATGTTTCGGTGTTAAACTATGTTTTAACTTGCTATTCTTTAAGTTTTTTATTCCAATTGAGGGCCCTGTCTCCTTTGACTACTAACCTACGACAAAGTTGTTAATGGAAATCTATCTACATTGATCTGAGCATAGCCACTACTCATTGGTCGGTAAACTATCGGTGAGGTTAAGCATCGCTTGGCACGGTCAGTCTATGGCTGGGTGGGAATAGTGATATTTGAACTGAGCATCTCCGTGATTTGGAGGGCACGTAAAATTGTCGGTATCATTGGTTGTCAGAGGCAGTGGTTAAGGCAAGTCGAAGGTGCTGCTGGATTTGAGATCAAGTTGGTTTATTTCATCCAAAGAGGCCAGGTAGGAGACCAGGTGCCCCGTACCATATGCTCAGCCATGTCGGGCATGGGCACCGGGTTGGTTGTTTCCCCGCCGCCATGTCCTCCTTCTCCGAGCGGGGTCAGCCATCTAGCGGGGTCTCTATCTGGCTTTGCGATCTTTTTCTGGAACATATCTCTTTTAAAAAAGGAAAAGATTGTACTCCAGTTTTAAAAGACATATCATGCTCGATCCGATTGACCAGGACAGGCTGCTTGGACGCCCAGACAGGGCACTCCTCAAGTGTGAGTGGTGTCTACTTAGCCAGATTCTTGCAATAAGAGACTTACCACCAGTAGACATAACCAATATGACGTGACTCTCATCATCATCATCATATCAACCGAAGGACGTCCACTGCTGAACCAAGGCTTTGTTTATTTTAATCTATGAGGAAGCTCATAGATTAAAATAATTTTGTCGCCATTTTGGGGGGAATTTTCCAGTACTCAGTAGGCTACTGTTCCAAAGAAGGAACGCTGCTGCTCATCTTGGCTTAGAATCCCCTAGTTGCCTTTTACGACATCCAAGGGTAATCCAAGATGGAGTAGTGCAATATTCTTAATCCGTATACCATATACGGAATATAGAGTATCTGTTAGGACTTCATTACTGTTTTTTTTTCAAACCATACGCACGTTGCCCCGCTATGATATTTTTTTTTAATTTTGTCCCCGAGAAAAAGTCACCCAGGTTTTTGGATCCGAAAAATGTCGAGCATCACGCAGGTGTACGAACATCATAATCCGAATCGAAGACCTAAAAGTAAGCATTTTAATTATGAAAGCTTGGACTTTTAATTAAAAAATCTAAAGTTCGCAAAAGCCTCTAACGATGTTACGTTTGGGCGAGCGACTTTTATGAGAGGGGGTCCTTTCATTTTGTGTGATTAAAAAAGTTTCTTTTTTTGTGTCAGCTGATCCTATTTCGGGCGTAATGGAGTCGGAAATGGTGTGATTTTTATTGATCAGTATTTTAAATTAGGAGAGTAGAGAAATTAATCAAATAACTGGGGTGGTTGTAACGTTACGTTTACCGTTAACGCAAGTGATAATCAAATTCTGATCTACACGTGAAGCCATAAATTCAAAGGTCAAAGAACTCAGACCCTCTTATATGGAAGGGAAGTTTTCAACCACTAGGCTATCACTGCGGTTTGTATGGGCTCATCTTTCTTGTTTCCGCTACTCTTACGGTCCAGTGGACAGCACAGGCAGCATTGGTGTCTTATCTTGCCTGTAGGGCCACATGCTGGTCCCTCTTTAGGCTTGGAGTCGTTCATCATCATCATTTCGGCCGAATGAAGTCCACTGCTGGACACAGGCCTCCCCCAAAGATGTCCACAACGACCGATATGGATGCGTTGTGGCCTCATTGGGGGGTTTTGCCATAATCGCCACGCTTGGCAGACGGGTTGGCGATCGCAGTTGAGTTGTTAATGTACTCGAAGGACGCTGCTGCCCATCCTCCGGTTAATCCCTTAGTCGACTTTTACGACACCCATGGGAGGAGATGGGGTGGTGGCATTCTGAGCCGGCACCACACGGCATTATATCACGTTATATCACGCTGAAGGCATACTCAAAGTGTGCACAACGATAGCTTTTGTTTAAAAATATTATTATAACATCTGCTGCGTAATATTTCATCGCCCATTTTAATATCCTAACAAACTATTCATGTTAATCAAACCATCATTGACATGGGTGGGATTTGTGTGTGACAGTAATTGAGTCGAATTTCAATTTGAAAGGGTTAATTAAGCGTGCGAGTCAGGACTTATTACGATGCCCTAACAATATTAAACGCTATTTGCACTGCAAGTGTTGATGATTGCTGGATTTTTGGTATACACTGAGTTACATACATATATAATCAGCCCATTACTGTCCCACTGCTGAGCTCGGGCCTTTTCTCACAATGAGTAAGGTTAGGCCAACGCACTGGCCTTTGATTCTTTCTTTTTTATTGGTATCCAGTGGAAATTCTTCGTGAACTTTCATCACTCCGGGGAGGGGTATGCCGGACTCCTACTGGCTAATACCACTGGAGTGGTCCTCTTCGGCACCGAAGAGGGGCCACCACACTGGCCTAGTGCGGGTTGACGGACTACACACACTATTGAGCACATTTTGGAGCCCTCCCAGGTGTGTAAGTTTCCTCACGACATTTTCCTTCACCCTAATGATAATAAAAATGTCGATCAGCGAAATCCGAAAAGTCAGAGGTGCGGGCCGAAATCGAACACAGACCCTCCTATACAGGAAGATCCGTAATCCGTAGATATGGGAGGCATGCGTTCAACCACAAGGCTATCTGAACTATCACCCTCTCCGAGAAGTGCCTATAGGCGTGACACCAGTGGGCTCTAGTGTGATCATACGAGGACCTGGAGCCCCCTTAGGTGCCAATGATGACCACCCCAGTGGTTTTAGGTGATAGGAATCCGGCATGCTCCTTAATCCTTCCCCGGGGCGGAGGAAGTTCATGGAGAATCTACACTGGGCCCATTTTTTTTTAATAGCCTCATCATCATCATTATATCAGCCAGAGGACGTCCACTGCTGAACAAAGGCCTCCCCTTTAGCTTTCCACAACGACCTTCACCAGGTCGACTGTCCACCTCGTGGGGGGTCGTCCCACGCTGTGTTTTCCGGTACGCAGTCTCCACTCGAGAACCTTTTGACCCCAATGGCCATCAGTTCTACGAGCAAAAAAGCCTATCTCTACTATAAGCTGGGTTCCAAGTCTGGAATATCTTGTAATGGCTTTTGCACACGATGGTGCTAATCCAATTACGAGTTACGAGATGAGCAAGTCATTCGCCTGGTAGTAAGCACTATTACAATTGTAATGCTACCCAGGACTTGTCCTACGTGGCATCAAACTGCGCTCACGCGTCACCTCGAGACGAGAAGTTATAGAATGAAATGTTATATAATGTTATATAATAGATGAAAGTTATAGAAGGTAGAGAATGCCTCATGGCATTAAGTCCGCCTTATGTATACTCAATGTACATAAAAGTTTAAATAAATAAATCATCATTTCGGCCGAATGAAGTCCACTGCTGGACACAGGCCTCCCCCAAAGATCACCACAACGCACATCACCACATCTCGAGGTGACGCGTGAGCGCAGTTTGATGCCACGTAGGACAAGTCCTGGGTAGCATTACAATTGTAATAGTGCTTACTACCAGGCGAATGACTTGCTCATCTCGTAACTCGTAATTGGATTAGCACCATCGTGTGCAAAAGCCATTACAAGATATTCCAGACTTGGAACCCAGCTTATAGTAGAGATAGGCTTTTTTGCTCGTAGAACTGATGGCCATTGGGGTCAAAAGGTTCTCGAGTGGAGACTGCGTACCGGAAAACACAGCGTGGGACGACCCCCCACGAGGTGGACAGTCGACCTGGTGAAGGTCGTTGTGGAAAGCTAAAGGGGAGGCCTTTGTTCAGCAGTGGACGTCCTCTGGCAGATATAATGATGATGATGAGGCTATTAAAAAAAATGGGCCCAGTGTAGATTCTCCATGAACTTCCTCCGCCCCGGGGAAGGATTAAGGAGCATGCCGGATTCCTATCACCTAAAACCACTGGGGCGGTCATCTTTGGCACCTAAGGGGACTCCAGGTCCTCGTATGATCACACTAGAGCCCACTGGTGTCACGCCTATAGGCACTTCTCGGAGAGGGTGATAGTTCAGATAGCCTTGTGGTTGAACGCATGCCTCCCGTATCTACGGATTACGGATCTTCTTGTATAGGAGGGTCTGTGTTCGATTTCGGCCCGCACCTCTGACTTTCGGATTTCGCTGATCGACATTTTTATGGATGTGTTGTGGGCTCATTGGGGGGTTTTGCCATAATCGCCACGCTTGGCAGGCGGGTTGGCGATCGCAGTTGAGTTGTTAATGTACTCGAAGAACGCTGCTGCCCATCCTCCGGCTAATCCCTTAGTCGACTTTTACGACACCCATAGGAGGAGATGGGGTGGTGGCATTCATTAAATAAATACATAGAAGTTATTCAGTCTCTTATGTCCCGTAATTTTACTAGCTACAGTGCCCTTCTAACCGGAGCACAGTAACGTCTGAAGTTTAAACACTACTGTTTAGCGGTGAATATCTGGCACTGGGGTGGAACGTACCTAGCCAGCTTCTTGTAATTAGAGACCTAGAAATTCTCTCATATAAGCTCGTGGGCGTCTTCTGCTGGCCATAGAACTTACAGGTACTAACTATACTAGGGAATGGTAATCAATAATGTTATACGTTACGCATTATAAAAGGATCCATCCTGTCGAAATAAATATTTAGATTATTGATTTCTTTAAATAAACACACATTATAGATACGCTATATTTAGCTTTGGCATCGGAGCTAAACAATTTGTTCAATTTAAAATATTGTTACTTACTTTAGTACGTAACAATACTATTGTTATCTGTTCTGTTATTGTGTGTATTTTACATTTAATAGATAAATAAATAGTCTACTTTGTTCGCACATACCTATCTTATTACTATGTAATATAACTTTTTTTTAAAAGAATACCCCTTGAGTTTCTTGCCCGCTCTTCTGCATAGGACCGACTTTTCCGAACCGTGCACTTAACTTGACTTTTCATAAGAGCCTATAAGGGCCTATATGAAATAAAAAATTTGAGTTTGAGTACACAACTTTATTCAAGGCATTTTACGTTGTTTATATTTAAAAGAAAATTTCAGAGTTTTAGCTACTTGTAGTATAGTATCCAAATATGTAGCTTATACTCTTCAGATAATCCCAAACCAAAAATATGCAAGTGAACCAATCCTTCAAACCTCAGTAAGTAGTGCAATTAAAATACGAGCTCATTAGGGCCTCAATAACGTCGAAGGCTATTCGATCGGCGGATGCCGAAAATTACCGAAATCGTTCCGAATGTTGCCGAGCTATTCCGACGAATCCCAAAGCGATAGATGCGTAGGTAATGTGGGTATTGCGTGATTGTATTGAGTGCAGCACCCGTCTTGGAGTTATCAATCTTGTGATTCATGATTTTGCTAACAGGTTTTCATCGTCATCGATTTTTTCAGCCGTCAGCAGAGCTAGATGGTAGATAGTAGACATCTAACAAAATGGAAGTGTCTGTGATTTCGAAATAAATGCCATTTTTTGTGTGTAAACTGCTATTTATGCGATGCCTAATGAAACCCCCCAATGAGCCCACAACACACCCATATCGGTCGTTGTGGTGATCTTTGGGGGAGGCCTGTGTCCAGCAGTGGACTTCATTCGGCCGAAATGATGAATCATTAATAACCGGCTATAGATTTTTGTCGCTGTTTGTCTGTCTGAAAGTTTGTCTCGAATAGGCTTCTTAACCAATTTCAATAAAAATGTTAGGTATTAAAACAGGAATTTTAACTGATTTATTAGTATAAATGTAATTTACGCCTAACGCTTGGGTAACGGCTGGGTATTGAGCAACGACTTTTACCTTATAATTTGCATGTTACCTTTGACAGTGAGTTTCACCAGGACATATGCGCCCTTGGTGAAGCTCAGCACCTAATCTTTAGTTAAATTTAAAATTAAATTTTGATTATCGAAACTCAAATGAAAAGGAATAACTGAAATCATAAGAATTTAGACATGTAAGTACAATTTATTAAATATTCTCTAAAAATTACTTCCACTGATGGGTGAATATGATATTTAGAATCAGAAAGAACATTAATTATCCCTTATACACCCGCTTTTAGCCTGATATAATTGTGGTACTTTTCTGTCATGGGTAATCCGGGGCATGCTGCTTCTTACCGGCTAGAACCCCACGTTGTTCCTTCCAATTACCTACGACTGGGGGTGCAGTGTTAGCTGTGTAGATATTGGATCACCCTGGCAGGTATCGGTCCGTCGCTTCATCTGGCGGGCCCCGTCTCTGTGAACCTGGCCGGCTGCTCATCCCTTAAGAGAAGCGCGCGCAGAACACAACACCTTCTGCCTGAATCTGTTCGGAACTAGTCTACTAGTAGTAATATTAGTAACTTCAGTGCGTCGCCCACAGACCGTATCTCATGACGGAATATAAATATAATATTAATGTGGTCCTGGAATAAATGGTTAACAAGTTAGAATTTACTGCCTGATACATCCATTCTATAATTACATATATACTCCTAATTTCGAGTACACTGTAATTTAGAGTGCACTGTGGGTTGCAGCTGAAAATCAGCGTCAGGTAGTGGTACCTTGTACTGCCACCTGACATCATGCTGAGCTGATGGCCCTTTGGCACTTCTATTCCATCATCATATTTTTGTTTGCCTATGTAATCGTTTGTGCCAATAAATACTTTTCTTTCTTTCTTTTCTTTCTATATCGTAATTTGAATAAAAGATTTCATTATGTTTAAACAGATTTCATTATCGTTACAGCCAAAGAATATCCACTGCTGAAAATAGGCCTCTCAAGAGATCGTCACCATGGCCGGTGGGGTTGCGGTTGCGTGTTCATTGGAGGATTTTGCTGCCATCGCCACGTTTGGTAATCGCAGTTGAGTTGTAAATTTACTCTCGCTGCCGCGCTGCCCATCCTTCAGCCTTTTCAGCGTTCCGAAAGTCCAAAGGAAAAAACGGCGGAACCATTATAGGATCACTCGTATGTCTGTGGGTCCGTCTGTCACAGCCAATTTGCACCGAATCTACTGGACCGATTAAATTGAAATTTGGTACACATATGGATTTCTGCGATCCAAACACGTATGTGTAACGTAAATAAATGAATTTTATATATCCTTTTTGGGGGGCAATATAGAATATTTAAGAATAAAGTTTTGCGAATTGTACCGTGTAACATATGAAATGGAAGGGCTTATTGTGAGGGTCTCAAATGTATTCATTTTATAATTTTTTAAACTTATTTTTTAAACTTATTATTTAATTTCTTAATAAACGAAAATTGACCATTCCGTTCCCTAGCACATCCTAAAATTCTGAAAAAATATAAGTAATAACTCTTTACCTATAGATTACAAGAAAACCTGTAAGAAGTCTATAGTCTTAAAATAACATGGTAAATCTCACAATATTGCGCGTACAAACTTACGTTTGCGGTTGGAATGTATCGGAAAACATGATTTTCAACTACGATGTTAGGTTTGTTCTTGGGATAAGTTATTGGTACAAGACTGAATCCAACAATAGATAATATATTCAGTAATTTCAGAACCCTCTCCACGCGAGTTCAACTCGCACTTGACCAGTTTTTTATGTATACTATGGGCAAGCGGGCAGGCGTTTCAATTAAGTGATCACCGCATCCTATAAACATGCGCAAGACTAGATGAGTCGCTGATGTCGTAGGGGTGCCATATTTTTGGGGGTTGGGCTCCTGGTATTCGTCACTCACCATACATACCGCAGCAATGTTGCTACTTCACTCCAGTATTCTGTGACAGCGTGGTACTTCCCCAGTCGAGCCAACCTATTTATGAGCTGTAGTCAACCGACGACTATAGCTAGGCTCTACCATGCAAAATTTTAATCCTAAAATTATTATATACTAGCTGGGAGCCGCGGTTTCATCTGCGTTTAATTTAAAAGAAATTTAGCGTATTTCGACATAGACACTTGTCATAGAATATATATAGGGTCTTACTTTAATAACGGAAAATGTTTTAGGAGGTAAATCTATAGGTAGCAATGATGCGTTTTAGCAAAATAAATAAACGTAACATCAACCTTTATTTTATCAAATAGTACAGAATAAGTAAAACTTTCGCAAGTCGAATGTTTGAATATTGATTTATTTATTATCAGTAAAACCGATACTTGAGTTTTGAAATGAATTCTATACCATTCATAGAGCCTAGCCTTAAAATATTTTCCATTATTAATGTAAGACCCTATATATATTGGATTTCAATGGGTTATTTTTTTTTGCGCGGAACCCTTATTATTTTTCTAAAATAAACTTAACCTAAGTTATTCCTTATAAAATCAGCCAGTGAATGTCCCGTCAAAATCGATCCAGCCGTTTCGGATATTACCCGAAACATACAGACAGACAGACAAAAAATAAAAAATTGTTTTTTAGTTGTATGTACCGTATATACTTTCATATGCATTTAGTAAAAAGCTGTTATTTTGACATTACAAACAGACACTTCAATTTTATTTATTTGTATAGATAAGAGACAGGTTGGTGCTATTCTTAGCCGGCACCACGCGATCATACACACGGTTTTTTAAACGTGTAATTGTAATATTATTGCATGACTATGATTTCGGGACTTTTCGCACACAGATAAATCAATCAACTAATTTAAATACTTATGTTGCAAACCAATTCGACGAAAATTTACGTTATTGTGAATTATGATAATATATTAAATCGGTATAGAACACACATCGCGTACAGAAAGTAAAATAATTTATTTTTGCGTCAAACGTCGAGGCAAGTATAGAGACTATAATTTTACATATTATTATGGCATGATTAACCAACCAATTAAAATCTAAACACTATCTAATTACTAAACACTTAAAAACTAACACATTACATGACACTAATTGCGTATTCGTGCTGGCAACACTAAACATATTACTATTAAAACCATGGCTAAAGGACTTTGAATCCAAGCCATACCTAATAAAACAATAATCTTAAAATGGTCATAGGACTTGGAATCCAGACCAAACATAACATAAAAATTTTCTTGTGTATGGTCGAGAACCAGAAAGAAAATAATTATTGTAGATATACTATAGTTTTTTTATAATAAAACACTTTTAAACGGATTCTATCGCGTATATTTTAGATTTTTGTTTTTCCTGACGTTTCGAATAACATCGTATAATGTGTAATACCTTATACATTAAATAATATGTTATTGTAACTTGTCCTTCCTGCCAGCAATGTTCTACTAGTGCCTGATTTTGATTAAGGCTGGGTGTGCATAAGCGGTAATAACATTACACTTGCAGTTTGGAGCGCGGCCTAATGGCTCAATCTTACCGTTTCGTACCAATTATTTTTTAAATTACGTATTAGCTTAATTTGTGTTAGTTTGAGTCAGGTGCATGGCGTGTGGTTCCGGCTCAGAATACCACCATCCCGTTCCCTCCCGTGGGTGTTGTAAAAGTCGACTAAGGGATTAGTCGGAGGATGGGCAGTAGCGTCCTTCGACTGACTTCGATCTAACCTAACCTAACCCAACCCGTCTGACAAGCGTGGCGATTATGGCAAAACCCCCCAATGAGCCGACAACACACCCATATCGGTCGTTGTGGTGATCTTTGGGGGAGGCCTGTGTCCAGCAGTCGACTTCATTCGGCCGAATTGATGAAAAAAAAAGATGAGTCAGGTGATCTCTGAATCTAATGGGGATTGTAATGAGAATATGTTGATATTGGTCACAATCCGTGTCATTATCAGCCAAAGGACGTCCATTGCTGAACAAAGGCCTCCACCACAGATTTCCTCAAAGTCCGTTTAAATGCCACACGCATCCAATGGCTCACAGCGGCCTTCACCAGATCATCCGTCCATCTCTTTGAAGGTCTTCCTACCCTGCGTTTTCCGGTGCGCCGTCTCCACAGGAAAACCTATTTGCCCCAATGGCCATCGGCCATCGGCCGATTAAGAATATGGCACCGCTCTATCTCCTCCCAGTATGTATGTAAAGGCGACTAAGGGACTCTAAACTCTTCTTTTTTCTTTACTTTTTTTAACTAAACGTTGGATCAGCATCTATTCGTTCACCAACCCTGCTTTTTTTTTATTGATGTCCAGTGAAAATTCTACATGAACTTCCTCCGCCCCGGGGAAGGACGAAGGGGTATGCCGACTCTTACCGGCTAAACCCATTGGAGCGGTCAACTTCGGCACCTAAGGGTGGCGCCAGGTCCTCGTAGGATCACACTAGAGCCGCTAATTGGTGCCACGCCTTTAGTTACATCACGGAGGGGATGACTGTAAAGCGATCACCCCCTCTAGCGGAGGGATGGCGCCTGTAAAAAGGTCGCTCTCCAAGAACTTCTCGGGGAGGAATTTAAAGCATCTCCCTAAGCTTCGCTATGCACTGTGCTGCGCTGCTACGTAGCCACGTGCGCGCCACCGTCTTCCCGGGGGTCGCTCGGTGTGCCTGCGAAGCGTAGTGAGTACTGGAAAATTCTCTCAAAAATCATGACACACAGCATCTAGCCGTTCATCTAAGGTGAAGGCATTTGTTCAGTTTGGCTTATATGATTGGTTCCGATAGTCGATTTTTATGTAAAAGGTGGAATTGATATTCAGGAACAATTCGTAAGACGCTGGTATAAACAAAATAGAATTCATAGAATTTAACCCACTCTAAGCTTGAAATTGAAAACCCACCTTTACAATATGAGCTTGAAACATCCCATTTCTATATTAATATTCCTTTGAATGTAAAATCTAATATTATTTACGGGAATAAATCAAGTGGATTCTGATCAAAGGCAGTAAATGACCCGAAATGTCCCAAAAAGGTCGAGAAGCGAGAAAAGCGGGGATCGCGTGTGACACACTTTCGTTATCTTTTGTACAGATATTTATTAAATACAAGTATCAATAGTAGGTACTTAAAATATCTGACTTACGCACGGTTTATAATACTTAACCCATCGATGAGTTGTTTTCGGTACTAGAGACAGAATAAAATAATGTTTCCAAGCTTTTGGTAGTTCTCATAGCTTAATCTGTGTGCTGCTGAAAATGTGATTCTTTAGATTCCTTCTCACCGTAGAGGTTATATTTCAAATTCCTTCTCGGTCTCAACAATCACAATTTGGAATGTGCTTGCCTCTGATATTATATAAAAGCTTGTTTTAAAAAAAATTGCATTAAAGCGCATAGTTCGAGAATACTAAATCTGATTTAAAATCGCTGCACTCCTAATCAACAATTTCGGGCATCGTTGCTATGATTAATAAGATATAATACGTACTGTATGTAATATCTTTTATTTCGTGTATTATGCGTATGTATATTTTTACCATATTTATTGTTTCTAAATTTGTATATATATAACTTATTATTAATATTAAAACCTGCCTATCTTCCTTCATAATAAGGATGTTTCTTTTAAATTTCTTCTTCTTCTTTTAGATTATGGCTTCTGTAGAGTATCTTCCACAATTTCGCCAATGTCAAGTACAAGGTAACGTCGTACGGTGTTAAGATTATTAAATCGTTACATATTCATAAAATATTTATCAAAAATGAAAATAATTCTAAAAAATATGTCGGCAACGTCGTACGGTTCAATTGTTTTCTTTTCCTTTTAAATTTCAATAGCCTCACTTTTCGTTATATGAAAGTTCTCTGTCGCGAGGACTGTCAGTATTAAGTGTATAGTCTATGGCAAGGAGTGAAAAATAATTATTATAATGACGTTACATTGAAATTATTTAATTATTTATTTTTTATTATCTATTTATATATCTAATTACACTAATAACAGTAATGAATATAAAATATATAAGAGAAAACACAAACTTAATATTGTCTAATTCATTCGAAAATGTATTTATTAGTTTAACATATTTTTTGGGAAATTTTCTTCAAACTTGTTTTGTGTTTTTCCATAGTCGGGACTTTTAATCTTATTTCTATTTCTTTCTATATTGTACTTATTGAACACATAAATTACTTTTTAAACGTATCATTGCTTTGAAATTCTGGAAAAAGAGCTGATGAAGTCCTTTCAAGTCCGAGAATCGTGAACTTATTATTGGATCACTGCCCGGACTGTGACAGGTGCGCGCAGTCCAGCACCTTTCACACTCCTTTGAATGTTATCATTTTAAGGATATTTATCGATTAGTCAATCGAGACACAAAAAATGGGCCTCATAAGAAAGCTCAAGGTCTCTCAGCGGGCTGTGGAGATAGCTATGCTTGTATTTCTCTACGAGATCGAATCAGAAATGAGGAGATGCGTAGAAGAACTAAAGTTGCCGACATAGCTGAAAGGATAAGTAAACTGAAGTGGCAATGGGCGGAGCAGATAGCTCGTAGAACTTAAGGCCGTTAGGGAAAAAAGGGGTTTTGAGTGGTGACCGCATACTGGAAAACGCAGCGCACGACCTCCAACAAGGTGGGAAGAACGACCTGGGAAGGTCGCTGGGAGTCGTTGGATGCGGGTGGCATGTAACCACTCGTTTTGGAAATCTAAGGGAGAGAGGCCTTTGTAAAGCAGCGGACGTCTTTTGGCTGATCTGGTGATGATGAATCGAGACTGAAAAAGTTAAAGAGAGAGAAATAAATCAGAGTAAAGAATAATGTAGGCAAAGCACTAATCTAAGCCGTCAGTTGGCCATATTTTATTACGTGTTTTACTATAGAAATAAAAATCTTAATGTTCCAGGAATATGGTCACAGGTTGTTATAGTCTTAATATGGTACAGCATGTTAGACCGATAAGTCAGTTTGCAAAAGTTTTGGTGCAATAATATTAACAAATGTTAGTGCAATAATATTAATAAATGTTAGTGCAATAATTGTACAATTCAACAATTCTCTATTAATTTATTTTTGTTCTACACCTAATAATAAGGCTGTAAGTGATATCGTAAGGAAAACGATACCATGGATTCAGTACACGATTCTTGAACCCGTCAGCGTCAGAATTTTACGTCAGTATTATAATGAATTTTCAATCTTTTCATTTAACTGGTTTCTGTATAAGGTTATGTTTTCGACTTTTCTAATGCTATTTTAAGTAAAAACACAATAAACTATTTATTTTCACATAAAATTGCAATGTAAATAAAAATTAAACGGCTGTTGATTCGCTACAGTTCACAAATGAGGTCATCGCTCATAGTAGCATAATAAGATCATATCATAGTATAATAATCACGAAGAGTTTAGATCGCGTTGCTTACGATATATTGCGTGCTTATTATTTTCGAAATAAATACATGGCTTATTTTTATTATAGGCCTAAGTGGCCAAAGTTTTCGGAATGTTGTTACTTACACCCTGTATATGTATTACTTAATTATTCAAATGCATATGTGTGCTAGCTGATATTATGTGGCAACTTAGCAACCTAGTGCGTGTAACGCTTTTATTACTTTTAATTTAATACTTGCCGCCCGCCCCAACTTCGCACAGGAAGGTGCAAACCCAATTGCAGTGGTTGCTACCCGGTCCAATTTTACACCTAAACCATCCAGAGACCCATTCAAACATACACAAAATAAAACTACAAATTCGGTCAAGCCGTGTAAGATGAGTTCAGTGACATACACACGTACAGAATAATTATATATAGTTGATAAACTATACAGTAATTGAAATTAACGTGACTGAGAGAGGCGTATTCCTGGAAAGTTTGTTACGCTGTGCCACTTCTTCAAAAGCTGTGAAGGGTGCCCCCCTTTTAGGGCCTCTTTTATATAGAATTTTGAAAAGTTCTGTATTTCTTTTTTGTATAAATAGAATAGAATAGTGTTTATTTGATGCAACAAGAGACACGGACACAATTCACACTAAAGTTATTTAAAACTAAACAAAACAACTTAACATTAAACAATAAAAAACACTAACCTAAAACAAATCTTACGTGCCTCGATTGCGCCAAATGGGTACCCAGTTCAGCATTATGCTAATGTTCACACTAGCGCTCATTTTCAACTGGAACCCTAGTGACACACGCTTACCAACACTTAAAGTAAATAAAACAAGAAATAAAATAAAAAAATCGAGTGGACATATTTTAAGAAATCGAGAAAGTAAGTTTGTAATAATACTCTAGTGTGATCTTACGAGGACATCGGTGCCGAAGATGACCACTCCAGTGGTTTTAGCCGGTAGGATACCCCTTTGCCCTTCCCCGGGGCGAAGGCGAAGGATTTTTATGTAGAATTTCCACCGGAGACCCATAAAAAAAGATAAAAATAAGCTTTATAATACTTATAGTAAAGAGACAAAAGACCGGGTGCCTTCTTCATTCTAACAAGCCCGTGAATAGAGAAACATAATACTTACTTAAAACATAATAATTATACTTATTAAATTAATTTTAAGAATTGCAAGTAACGTATAATGTTTAGTAATAATATATTTAAATGATAAACTAAATTTCATTTCATTCCAAATGCAAACTATCAAAGTCCATTATATTTATGAAACTATGTAACCACTTTCTCTCGTATCGAATTGCTTCATGAATAACAGAACTTTATTTTCGAACCGCAATAAAAGGAGTACATTCTTAATAAAATATTTTGCACTCAACACACTAAATGCCCGAAGTTCCAACCCCTCAAAAACCTAGTAATAAAACCGCCATGCGTATCGACCATTCATATTACAAAATGCTATCAGAAGTCAGCGAAATAATTTTGTGGAAAAGGAATATCCTATAAAATCCTACACCATCTGAGAGCAGCCGTGCATTTTAGCATAAAATGATAATAAAATTATACTTTGGCACCATAGCTATGTTTTCTTGGCCCCCGGGACCGCAGTACCGGAGCTAAATTAAAATTTTACCGTGTTTTCATAGAAACATGTTTTTGTGTATATACATAATATTACTATGTGTTCTGGGCTCGGTTTCATAATAATAGTTAATAAACCTACATAACAGAGAGCCAATTCCAGTTTGAATTAGATGCAGTATTATTGTACATTGAATTCAAACAGAAATCTGGAGCATCAGAAATGAAAATATAATTTTTAGGGTTCCAAACGTCCCAAGGAAAAAACGGCGGTACCCTTATAGGATCACTCGTGTGTCTGTCTGTCAGCCCGTCTGTCACGGCCGATTTTCTCCGAATCTACTGGACCGATTAAGTTGAAATTTGGTACACATGTGACATTCTGTGAACCAAACACGGATTTGTGACGTAAACATCCAAATTTTTAAAATGGGGATGACTTTTGTTGGGTAATATAGAAAATATGGAATGAAGTTTGAAGTTTTGCAAAATGTACCGTCTAACATATTAATTGAAAGGGCTTATTGTGTAGGTCTTAAAAATATTTATTTTATAATTCTAATATAATAAACAGTTTTAAAGTTATCTAAGAAAATAGGCGAACACTGACCATCCCCCCCTCCCTCGAAACTACGGAGCCAAAAATTCTGATAAAAATATATGTAATAGCTCTGTACCTATACATTACAAAATAATCTATAAGAAGTCTATCATCTTCATATCGGCCATTTACGTGCGTTTTTTATTCGTCCACTGCTGAACAAAGGCCTCCCCCATAGATTCAACAACTGGGTCATCATTTCAAGAAGTCTGTAGTCTTAAAATAACATGGTAAATCTTTTAATATTGTGCGTACAAACTTACATTTGCAGTTGGAATGTATCGGAGAACACCTTTTTCAACTACATGTTAAGATTGTTCTTGGGATAAATTATTAGTACAAGACAGAAGTCAACAATGGACATTATATTCAGCAATTTTGGAACCCTCTCCACGCGAGTTCAACTCGCACTTGTCCGGTTTTTCTTTTTATTATGTTGGACAAACTAACTCTGAGAAACGTAAGTTGCGAATCCATTTCATTTGGATTTAATCATGTATTTTGTCGTTTTATTTTTGAACGATGATGATGATTTTTGAATGCTGCGTAACAAAGTCAACGTCATAGTATTTTAATTTAAGTTAGTTATTTCAAATAAATCAAATATTGGCACTTCGAAACGTCAGAATCTAAGTTGCACGGTTCCAAATAGTTGATCTCGTGGAGAAAAGCCGGCAAGAAACTCCATGGATACTCTTTTAAAATAATTTAGAATACAATGTTGATTAATACAAAATATTGTAAAACATATACAGAGAAAAATGTAGGTCAATGTATTAAGACAATAATATAATAATAATATGCTCGGCCGAAATGATGATGATGATGATGATAGTATGGTGTATCTAAAGTGATGCTCACTAAAATGTGTTGCTGGTGGTGGCGTCGACCCCTGGGGGGGTGACCGCCTTACAGTCACCCTCTCCGAGATGTGCCAATAGGCGTGGCACCAGTGGGTGGCTCTAGTGTGATCATACGAGGACCTGGAGCCTCCCTTAGGTGCCGAAGATGACCGCTCCAGTGGTTTTAGCCGGTAGGAGTCCGGCATACCCCTTCGTCCTTCCCCGGGGCGAAGGAAGTTCATGATGAATTTCCACTGGGCACCAATAAAAAAAAAAAATGGTGGTGGCGTCGATGCTGATGCATGCGTCATGCTCGTGAACGGGTGCCGTTTGTTGGGACTGGTCAGCCGTTAACTGCCACGGCAAATAAACATTTGCAACGTGCAAACGAGCATGACGCATGTATCAGCATCGTTTAGCTCAACCATATTGTAGGGAACCGAACGACCCGATACACGACGCCACCGCCAGCAACACATTTTAGTGAGTATCACTTTAGAGACACTATATTATCATCATCATCATCATTTCGGCCAAATAACGTCCACTGCTGGACACAGTCCTTAGTTAGTTAGTTGTTAATGTACTCGAAGGACGCTGCTGCCCATCCTCTGGCTAATCCCATAGTCGCCTTTTACGACACCCAAGGTATGAGATGGGTTGGTGTTATTCGTAGCCGGCACCACGCGGCCAGTCGGGTCAAGAAATAGAATGTAGAATATTCTCTGTTTCAGATATTAATAAACTATAACACAAAGTTTAAAAAACATGAGCCCAAACTCGAGTTTACTACTAGCCATTGAAGAGTTCCACTATCCACCTCCTGGCTCCATCATCAGATCAATTCAATGGTACTACATTATTGTGTTCTCATCCGGATTACATATACTTGCAAAGTTTCAAATCGATACGACAATTGGAAGTAGGTTAAAATCGTCTTCTAAGATTTGTTTATTAACAGTCTATACAAATAAATAAAATTGAAGTATCTGTTTGTAATGTCAAAATAACAGCTTTTTACTATATGCATATGAAAGTATATACGGTACCTATAACAAAAAAACAATTTTTACATTTTTTGTCTGTCTGTCTGTCTGTTTGTTCCGGGTAATCTCCGAAACAGCTGGACCGATTTTGACGGGACTTTCACTGGCTAGGTTAGGTAGCTGACGTTATAAGGAATAACTTAGGCTACTTTTATATAAGAAAAGTATTTCGGGTTCCGCGCGAAAACAATAAAACCCTTGAAATCCAACATATATATTCTATGTCAAGTGTCTATGTCGAAATACTCTAAATTTCTTTTAAATTAAACGCGGGTGAAACCGCGGGTCCCAGCTAGTTAATATATAATATAATACGTTAGTGACGATTGAAGCTAATAAAAGCGTATTAAACATGTTGACTGATTTTAAGAAACTTGATAACGCAATATAAGGTAACCTATGTTTCTCTTCATGACATAATCTACCTCTGTGGCAAATTTCATTAGAATCCGGTCAGTCGATTGAGCTTCAAACATGCAAACATACAAACATTCACATTTATAACAGTAAGATGACCTCCAACTGACCCTACTTTCTATGCAGCGCACACACTTGCCTGCATGAAAATAAAATTATGACTTCCAGACTAGTCTTTAGAAAATTTGAGTAAAAAAGTCACGGTTTATGCCTAGATCTATACCTATACTAGTACGCTCACTACACAAATACAATAAAAGCAAGCTTAAAACACTATTTTACGATCGCACGGGTTTATCCTTACGCACCATTTAGTGGTGGAATCATAAAAATAGAACGAGTTACCAATAACTATACTTCGCTTTAATATTTTACTCGTGATGCGAACGGGGCTGCTTATCAAGCCTCGCAAAAAACTTAAAAGGATGAGGGATTTGGGTCGTAAGCAATGAGCTGGCAATTTAAATGTAGGCACGGTATCTTTCATAGGGGATGAAAAACGTTTAAAGTTTCACTTCTATGAAAAAGTAATCTAATTTAGATCACGCTGCAAAATACTATTTTTTACAAGATTTTGGATTTTAAATGGTCGTGTTCAGATACTCTTGCTTTGACCGAACCGACTTGAATAAGTTCATCATCATATCGGCCATTTATACGCTGAACAAAGGCCTTCCTCTTAGATTTCCACAACTGTGTCATCATTTTGTCATATTTGCCAATACTCACCACGCTTGGCAGGCGGGTTGGTGAGCGCAGTATGGCTACCGTTTTACAGAAGCATGCTGTTGCCCATCCCTCTGGTTTAGATTCCCTTAGTCGCCTTTTACTACATCCACGGGAGGAGATGGAGTGGTGCTATATTCTTAATCCGGCACCACACGGAAGAATATTGAATAAGTTAGTTGGAGTAAATTACTTATTAATTTATAATAAGGTAGAATAACGCGTGTGATGAAAGCACAAGCATACAAAAATGTGATGACTTATGCAACCCACTAAAAAGGAGTGCCCGGTGATGCAAGCGGTGAATTCTCGCGTTGCCGCGTCGTGGCCGTGGTTCTGTCAATGGCTCGGAGCGAGAGCGCATGGAAAGCTATCACATCTTTTTCCAAGGAGGTGGTGTGCTCAAAAGAGGTGGCGGAACGGGAGAGGGAAGCCACCATTTTTCTACTTTTCGCGCAGCAAACGCCAGAGGGTGCTTGTCGATCTCTGGCCTCCATAAGTTGTGACCTATGGGTGACGGACAGGTCGGACGGGTCAGGCAGCCCATGGGCATGGGGTCCGCCGGAAATAGTGGCGGGCTTGTGAATCCCGTACGGCATAAGGTAGGTTGAAGGAACAGCATGAGGCTCCTAGCAGGTATGAGTCCGGCATGGCCTCGCACCACTCTCAGAGCGGAGAAGTGCATGAAAAATTCCCCACGATGAAAAGATAACTACTAAAAACAAACCACTTTCAGAAAAATAAATACCATCAACAATGTACGTTCGTCACACAAATAAAAATGTTAAGAAAGAATCGCTGTTACTGACGTAGTCTCTTCCTAAAACGAATACGAAAAAAGAAAAAAAAAAACGGTCGAGACTATCTCGTATTCTCGACGTTAATTTTAAAACGATTTTTCTTCAGCAAAAAGGTAAGTTGCTCAAAGGAAATTCTATATTCTAGTACCGTCTACGAATCAAATTTCTAGAGAGGCGACTCGGAGGGGAAAAACTAGGAAAATATTTTTGTTCCATTTACTGGCTGGTACGCAATCGTGGGTATCTATTTGTTGGCAAAACGTCGGCCCTCTGTGGCTCGGTATATAACTGCACTCGAATTGGTATTTTTTGTAGGCTAGCGTAGGTAGGCTTTCGTAAATTGAAATACTCGTGTTTGATAAATTGGAATATTTATGAAATTTTGGGAGGTTTTCAACGTAATTTTTCAGTATTTGTGTCATAATTTTAGTTTTGTTTCCCATACTCGCATATCCATTTTTGTTAGAAACATTCGATTCATTCCGCATAATTTATAACAGAAACTGTGGAAGCACTCTATTTTCGTAATAATTTTGCTACTGATCCATAAAACAATAGTTGGGTCAGTGGTTAAGCTATTGGCGTTCTGTATAGCGGATCAATCCCTGCACGGAAAATATTTGTATGATCTACAGATAGTTGTTTCGGGTCTGGGTGTTTGTGCATGTGAAATATATGTCTGTTAACGGTACCCACAATGCAGGAAAAAAAATTGTGCGGAGCATTATACAAAAAGACAGTTTCGTAACAAATGCTTTTACTGTTTTTTATATAAGACAATGCTACACTTAACTATCATCATGGCACAATTAAAATCAATTAAATCTCCAGCAATTGGTCACAATATAAATCTGTTCAAACATTCACTTTCATGCATGCCATATGCGTTCATATATTTAGCGTCATCTTAATCGCACTAAAATATTGTCGCATATGCTTGTGGATTCATCTGGTTTATACTGGTATGAAACCGGTTTATGTCGGTTCTCCGACTGAGCGCTTTATGACTGGATTTTAGACTCCCTACTAAGATTCGTGGATTTTGTGCAGTTAATTAGTCGTTTAAATGGTATATATTTCTATTTTAATCTTGGAAATCTTGTCTAACTTATGTTTTTATCACGGACTGGTATTTTTGTCTTTTCTCGGAATGGTTGTCCTTTTATACTTCAGGTTTTGCGCAAGAACCATAAATACAGTTCATTTATAAGCAGAAGTAAAAAATAATATTAAGATTCTGTCAGTCGGACAATAGTTGTCATTGTATCTTTTCGGCCGAATGAAGTCCAAAGTCGCAAAGATCACCACAACGACCAATATGGGTGTGTTGTGGGCTGTTTGGGGGTTTTGCCATAATCGCCACGCTTGGCAGACGGGTTGGCGATCGTAGTTGAGTTGTTAACGTACTCGAAGGACGCTGCTGCCCATCCTCCGGCTAATCCCTTAGTCGACTTTTACGACACCCACAGGAGGTGATGGAGTGGTGGTATTCTGCGCCGGCACCACACGGCAATTTGCAATTGTCATTGTATGTGTTACCATAACTAACAGATTTTGATCTGTATACGTAAGCTAAAAGTGTTCCTTGTGAAAACACACGTAAAGGAGTGTTTCATTATCATCATCATCAGCACCACCATCATCATCATATCAGTCTAAGTCGTCCTAGCAGTCAAAGGACGTTCACTGCTGAACGAAAGCTTCACCTAAATTCTTAACATTCCATCCCACCATACAGGGTTTATGTCCAAATCCTTCGCTGTTTCAACAATAAAACTCTGGAATGCGCTTCCTCTTGATATAAAGAAAGCTCCAAATAAATTCGCGTTTAAACATAAAGTGCGTCAATACTTCCTGAAATTGTTACAATCCTAATCAGTTTTGTCTTCGTCATTAGAGTTAATATTTACATCACATATTTTTATGTATTCTATTTAACTATTTATAATTTTGTAATATAATATAGTATCTATTTTTATATTAGTATATGTATGTATTCCTATTTTTAATTCAGTATTTTTTAACATTAAATATAGCTTTGCTTTTATACTTCTTTCGAAGTGCTTTGTTTAACCCAAAGGTTGACTGGTAGAGAATGCCTCATGGCATTAAGTCCGCCTTATGTATACTCAATGTACATAAAAGTTTAAATAAATAAATAAAGATTTCTACAACAGGGTCCTCAATTTAGGAGAAATTTGCTTTTGTTGAATATTGTTACCGTGCAGGCGGGCTGAGGAGATCAGATTTTTTTTATTTTTATTGCAAAGCACTAATAAGCTCTTAATAAAAGTCAATAGTTAAGTAAGCACGACTCCGAAAAGTCGGTCATATGGCAAAGAACCGACAAGAAATAACTTGTAATACACTTCAATAAAAGTCATGTAACAATTTTGATTATTACATTATAATAAGTTGCGAATTAAGTAGATTATATATAAAATAACACACAATAATAAAACAGACTTTTTTTTAAACGTGCCACCCACAAGGATTTCTCCTGTGTCGTGGGTGCGTTTACAAACACAAATTCCACACACAATACACCCAGACCCGGAACAACTACCTGCAGATCATACAAATATTTGTTCCGTGCGGAAATCGAATCCACGACCCGGTGTGCAACAGCCAACTGTATCAGCCACTGCACCAACCGTGCCGTCAAATTGCTTACAATTGCTTCTATAATACACACTAGGAAGTTGAAAATTATGAATGCATAGCATATTTGTATGATCTGCAGGTAGTTGTTCCGGGTCTGGGTGTATTGTGTGTGAACTTTGTGTCTGTAAAAGCACCCACGACATAGGAGAAATCCTAGTGTGGGTTGCCCCTGTTGCGTTTTTTTCAAAAAAGAAATAAATATATCTACGGACAAACAAAATATTTTCAAATGATATAGAATGATGGCATTGTAAGTATGTATGTATGTATGTATGTGTATAAGAGGATTTAGAGGTCTCGCGAGGACCCATACTATTAAAGGCGCCAATTGCCCTGATTTGTAATATAAAAATGGAATCTACGTCAGCAGCTGACCCCAAAACAGAATACCATAAGGCATAACGCTGTGTAAATATGCAGAGTATAAGATATAAGATATGCAAAAAACACACCAATCTTTTTTTTTTATTGGGTCCATTGGAAATTCTACTTGAACTTCCTCCTCCTTCCTTCCTCCGCCCCGGGGAAGTATGAAGGGGAATGCCGGACTCCTACCAGCTAAAACCACTGGGGTGGCCATCTTCAGCACCTAAGGGGGTTCCACGTATAATCACAGAACAGCCGAAAGTACACTAACCTAGCCGTAGCTACATCAGTCGGCTGTCTAATTTTACGAACTGCAAATGCAGCAGAGCTTAGCGTAACCAACATAGCTTTAATGTGGGCGCTCCATTGTGATTCGAGTCGATAGTAATTCCTGAAAGTACGGTTTCATCAACAGTTTCAAGTTGATTGCCACTAAGAACTAATTTTAATCCCACTCGGGGTAAATTAGGCAACGTAAACTTTAAGCATTTAGTTTTACGAGCACTAAGCAGCAGGCTGCAAGCTGCAAACCAATTGGAGTGGACAGCTCTCACTCTCAGTTCAGACATCTATAGCATCACTATCTTTCTTATTCATTATACTAGCTGGGACGCGCGGTTTCACCCGCGTTTAATTTAAAAGAAATTTAGAGTACTTCGACATAGACACTTGACATAGAATCTATCTATTGGATTTCAAGGGCTTTATTTTTTTACGCGGAACCCTAATTATTTTTCTAAAATAAAAGTAGCCCAAGTTATTCCTTATAACATCAGCTATGTGCCAGTGAAGGTCCCGTCAAAATTGGTCCAGCCGTTTCGGAGATTACCCAGAACAAACAGACAGACAGACAGACGGACAGACAGACAATTTTTAAAAAAATAGTGTTTTTGTTACATGTAGCGTAAATACTTTCATATGCATTATGTAAAAAGCTGTTATTTTGACATTACAAACAGACACTTCAATTTTATTTATTTGTATAGATTATTAATCATATATATTTATATATATTATATGGTGTTGTTGGTGCAGTGGCTGATACAGTCGGCTGCTGCGCACCGGGTCGTGGGTTCGTTTCCCGCACGGAACAAATATTTGTACGATCTGCAGGTACTTGTTCCGGGTATGGGTGTCTTGTGTGTGGAATGTGTGTTTGTAAAACGCACCCACGATACAGAAGAAATCCAGGGTGGGGCACCGAACCCATTAGTGCATAACGTTCGATAAATCGGACGTCAATAAAATTGTTATTTTAGGAGTTATATATTTTTTCTCAAGGGTTTATGCTTTTAAAATAGTAGTTCAATATATATTCAAACGTGGCAACACTGTTGTTATACAATGTGTTAACGCGCATGCGCGTCAGCTGTCAATTCGCAAAATGGTGGCAAGCGGTAAAAGTTCTTCACGGCGAAGGTAAGTTTTTATTGTGTTTTTATTGTATTTTGTTTGGTGTTATGGTTAAAAAACGGATATTTTGATTGCTAAACTATCAGATTATTTATTTTGAATATAGTTTTTACGGAGCCACTGTTATTTTGAGTGCTATGCATGCGAATTTTGTACTGTCCGATATATCGCACGCTATGCACGGCGGGTACTGCATGTGGTGTTCTGTTGAATTGTTACAGTTTGCAAGTTCATGAAATATTATCTGCTTTGGAGTGTGAGGAGGATGATGTTCATGCTGAAAATATAATATATGTTGAGCCCCCCAGGGCAGGACAAGACAGTGTCAAGTCCGATGAGGAGCATGGTGCGAACCTAAATCACTTAGGACGAAGACTGCTGCAAGCTAGATGCGAATTGCGACGTTTTCGAGGTGATAGCAATTCTTCTACTCCATCAACGTCTACAGCACTCTGTTCAAATACACAACGAGCGTGGAATGTTAATTCTTCATCAAGTAGCGATAGTGAAGACGAGCAGCCCCTTTCTACTTTCATTTCCCATAACAAGGCTTCAAGGTGTACACCCCCAGCTAAAAAGAAAAAATATTTAATTTTGTTCTGAATATCGTTCGCAGCCACCATCAAATGAAAGTATAAAAAAACGGTGGCCCATATTTGCTTATTTAGTAGACGTTTCAGTAGTACACGCCTGGTTACTTGCTCGGAAGAATGGCTGCACAAGAGACACTGAGTCCTTATTCGTTTTTAGACGCTTCATAGCGAGAAGCTTACTTTCCACACATGGCACACCGCCACATCAAGGTCGCAAGCCAGCAAAACCATTATCTACAATGAGATACGACGGTAAAGAACATTGGCTGGTTCCGATAAATACTGAACGTCGGTGTGCAAACCAGTGTGGAGGGAAAAGTAAATTTCAGTGTCAGAAATGTGATGTAGGCCTTCACCCGAAATGCCACATGGCATACCACATTGTAAATTAAAATATGTTTGTTTTCTGTTCCTTTTTATAATAAATTACTTCATAAAATCAGTATTTTTATTTTAACCTTATTTAACATCAATTGTGTCCGCCATGCATAACGTCCGATTAACCGGACGGGCTATAAAATCTGAACTTTCACATAAACTGAATATTTCATGTCATTAAATCGTCAAAGACACTCTAAATGATAATATATTGTAGTGATTATAATGAAAAAGGCATTAATAAACTTTATGCACTAATGGGTAAAAAAAAAAAGAACAGTATATACATTTATATACACATTTTCTTTGAGCCCTTTCTGTTAAGCAATCTGCATATATCTTTACGATGTGTTTCTTTCACCGTTGACGCAAATGATAATCAAATTGTGAATCCGAAAACTCAGAGATGAGGGTCGGGATTACATCTGTATGGAAGGCAAGCGTTCAACAACTAAGCTCTCAATGCGCTTCGTAATAACCTCTGAGAAGAAATGCCGATAAAATTTGTCATTAGTAAAGCAGTATATATGGATGTCTACCGTGAAATCACGAATACATTTCAGCGTTAAAACATCATAGTTAAAGTTAATGAATCGGAAACTTGATTAACTACGCGTATTCAATATTCTACATTTCTACGATTATATTGTGTTTGATATTAACACTGTAAACCATCATATTTTAAAGGAGTATATCCATGGAGTTTCTTGCCGATTCTTCTCCATAGGACCAACGACTTGCAACTATTAAAATTCTGACTATTCGTAAGCCAGTAAATGATTTACATGAATAAAAAACTTTTAACTTTGACTTTACATCTCGGCTAATTTACATTCACGAATAATTCTCAATTTCATCACAACAAAGAAAAAATCCGGAATTCTAATTCCGCACAAATTGCCAGAAGTCGGAATAAAGATAAAAACAAATTTACCGTTACGGTATAAACGTTTTCTCTAATTGGCACTTGACACTGTCCTGACACTTGGACCTTACTTACTCCAGTCCATATTCATCGGAGCGTGGAACTCGGAATTAGGACGAAATGAAAAGTTTTCGGGTAATAGGAATAACACGAATTTTGTTGGAATATATTCTGAAAAATCAATCAATCAATTGAAGACTTGGACCATTAATAAATAGACGGCACAGTTGGTGCAGTGGCTGATACAGTCGACTGCTGCGCTTTGGGTCGTCGGTTTGATTCCCGCACGGAACAATTATTTGTATGATCTGCAGGTAGTTGTTCCGGGTCTGGGTGTATTGTGTGTGGAATATACGTCTATAAAACGCAACCACGACACAGGAGAAATCCTAGTATGGGGCAACGTTTAAAAAAAAAATCTACGTAACTTCGGCTGTCGACGTCCTGTCAGTTCAGTGTCAAGTCTAATATAATAGATGGCATATCTATTAAAGACAGCGTATTCATGAATTCATGAGTAAACCCGATAACATTTGAGTAGGGTGTTGATGATTTTAGTCAATTAATAATATTAAAATACGGGAATAAGTTAAGAAACTATGGCTTCAGCATCATCATCATCATAATTTCAGCCGAAGGACTTTTACTGCTGCACAAAACCCTCCCCATAGAATTCCACAGGATTACATGCCACTTGCTTCCAATAACTTCCAGCGATCTTCACCAGATCGTGTTTCCATCTCGTTGGAAGCCATCCCGTACTGCGTTTTTTGGTGCGTGGTCTCCACTCGAAAACCGTTCTGCCCCAACGACTTTCAGTTCTATAAGCTAAGTGCCCCACCCATTGTCTAGTTGTTCAGTTTACTAATCCTTTCATTTGCTATGTAACTTTTGCTTATTACAATGTCATTAACAGAATTCGCATAAGATTGGTAAGTATTGAATGTATCTGACATTAATGGACTATAAAACCTAATCCGACTCGAATTTTATATTGTAATCTTTTTTGTACCAACGTTAGGAAATCGTCATGGACTTCCTTCGCCGGGGGAAAGGTGGAGTGTAATAGCTAACTCTTACCAGCTTAAACCTGTTATACGTTCAACCTTTATTTTTTTTTTATTTTTTTTTATTGGGCCCAGTGGAAATTCTTCGTGAACTTCCTTCGCCCCGGGGAAAGACGAAGGGGTATGCCGGACTCCTACCGGCTAAAACCACTGGAGCGGTCATCTTCGGCACGTAAGGGAGGCTCCAGGTCCTCGTATGATCACACTAGAGCCGCCCACTGATGCCACGCCTATTGGCACATCTCGGAGAGGGTGACTGTAAAGCGGTAACCCCCCGGGGAGATTGTAAAGGATACCCAAAAGCTCCTTCTGAGCCAGGCTCCAAAGAGCGGCAGGACGGCCTCGACGGCGCGCTTGGTCGCAAATTGCATCCGCAGGCAGTGACGCCACTTTACAAGTGCGCGTCGCCGAGCCAGCCGCCGCAGCCTGTCCAACGCCCCTGGAGGCGCGTTTTCGCCGCTCTGGCGGAGGGAGCGTGTCTCCTAAACCTATCAATTGTTGGGGGTGCGGGGCTAGCTCGCCTTTTTTTGTCACATTTGTCACACTTACGCTAATAGGTTTATCAAGATTAGTGCTGCTACTGGACCAGGTTTTGTAAGATTAATATTTCGTTCAGACTATCCGCTATAATAATAGTCCGTGTGGTATCCGGATTAAGAATATAGCACCACTCCATCTCCTCCCGTGGATGTCGTAAAAGGCGACTAAGGGAATCTAAACCAGAGGAATGGGCAGCAGCGTCCCTTCTGAGAAACGGTAGCCATACTGCGCTCACCAACCCACCTGTCAAGCGTGGTGAGAATTGGCAAATACCCACTAATATGGCGACACAGTTGTGAAAATCTACGGGGGAGGCCTTTGTTCAGCAGTGGACGTATAAATGGCCGATATGATCCGCTATAATATACCTTATGTTTTTTACTATTTCAATCAACATTTCGGCCAAATGAAGTCCACTGCTGGACACAAGCCTCCCCCAAAGATCACCATAATAACCAATATGGGTGCGTTGTGGGCTCATTGGAGGATTTTGCCATAATCGCCACGCTTGGCAGACGGGTTGGCGATCGCAGTTGAGTTGTTAATGTACTCGAAGGACGCTGCTGCCCATCCTCCTGCTAATCCCTTAGTTGACTTTGACGACACCCACGGGAGGAGATGGGTTGGTGGTATTCTGAGCCGGCACCACACCACACTATTCCATTAACAAATACTAATATGAAATCATAAATTCAAATATAGAAGCGATGACAAGGGCAGTGACATTCTTTGCAGCCAACCAATGCGAGCGTGGCACGCGGCAGTGGCCGGCAATCCACAACCGAATATAGTATTAAAAGAGAAATAGTGGCGCCATTCCAATAAAACAGTGGGTTGGCTGTTCACTGTAAGACTAATTAGCGTTTCTAATTAATATCCAATTACTATATTAATCACCATTTATGTTAACTGCAAACAGTTAAATAGAACACCAGACTAGTAGACTATAATTTGTAATTGTCATGTAGCTACCAATCTCATCAACAATAGTAACAAAATGGAGTGTAATTGCTTAGGGCTTCCATGCGATTTCAGTCAACTCTATTACTCTAGTAATATTACTTTAGTAATTTATACGCCGATACAACAGCTAAAACGGCATTTGCTAATACGCAACCGGGTTCAATCTCAAACAACGGACTGCTACAACAATAATACCTGAACTGGGAATTATTTCCACATTCTGACATCTTGCAGCTTAGCTTATGATCACTAGATCTTTACAGCTGTCAAGTTTATTGGAAAGATTAATTTAATTAGCCGTGTGGCACCTGGCAGAGAATAGACCACCCATCTCCAACCATGGGTGTCATAAAGAAAGAAAGAAATAAAGATAGAAAGAAAATGTATTATATTATATCCCAACTGTACATACATCAATCAAATAAAACAAAAAACAATAATATTTAAATTTTTTAACAATAAAATTACCTTATAGATTTACAATAACACAATATCATTCTTCATCGTCATCATCATTTCAGCTAAAATATGTCCACTACCGGTCAAAAGCCTCCCCCAAAGATTGCCATAACGACCAGTATGTGTTAGTGTGGTCATTGGGGGGTTTTGTCATAATCGCTATGCTTGGCAGACGGGTTGGCGATCGCAGCTGTGTTATAAATGTACTCAAAAAGCGCTGCTGCCCATCGTCCGGCTAATCCTTTGACCACACCCAAGATGGGGTAGTGGTATTCTTAGCCGGCACCACACGGTTATTACAAATTAACATTGTTACCAAAAATATTTATCCCACATAAATTAACGTTGCACTGCCAAACCAAAAATGGACCCTATCTGAACACAAGCTGCACCAAAGTACAGCGCTGATTTTCTGATAAAACCTTAGAAGGAGCCACGGACAATCGCGACCTCGGAAATAGACATAAATAAATTGTAGATAGATTAAACAATAACACAAACAAATACACTAATAAATATTAACTACATAGAAACGGTGAACTGTTTACAAATCCAATAAACATACTTTTATTAGGTTATCAATGCCAATTCGTTCTTAGCTCTTCCCTACATGCTCCGTTTCTCTTGTCTATTATTAACATATTAGGTAATTATATACAAAAATATTGGGGCAAACGCCCCGGTGACCTCCAACCTCTCCTTAAAGTCACCCCTGACCCATCAACATTCTGTACTAATACTACACTTGTCTTCTTGGAATTAATAGGCGCCGGCCGCTACCGCTTGTTCCCTCGCTCGCTGTCACTCGAATGACACGCCATGGCGGCAGTGTTGTCAGCCTAAATACTGGGTTGCTAACACTATGGTAAAAGAAGGAAAATAAAGGGCGATTAAGAGTTGATATCAAGAGGTGGGCAGCATTATTCTCCTGTTTGCTAATAACAACAAAATGCATCACCAGTCCGCTTGCCATTATTTAAGGAAGTACCTCTTATGAACGCTCATTTTTTTAAACGATGGCTCACACTAGCCTTCTCCTGTGTCGTGAAAGCTTTTAGAGACATAAATTCCACACTCAATAACACCCTGCAGATCACACAGCCCACTGTATCAGCCACTGCACCAACCGTGTCGTCTAATTGTAGTGATTATTGGGAGTCCCAATTTCAGCAGCGGACGTTTACGGGCTGATGTGTATGCGCGTACCATAAGGATGGTTATAATCTCCCAAATGAAGATAAATACATAGGTATATATACAAATAAATAAAATTGATGTGTCTGTTTGTAATGTCAAAATAACAGCTTTTTACTAAATGCATATTAAAGTAGTATTTTTTTGCTTTAAAAAAACGTTGCCCCACACTAGGGTTTCTCCTGTGTTGTGGGTGCGTTTACAGACAGAAATTGCACGCACAATACACCCAGACCCGGAACAACTACCTGCAGATCGTACAAATATTTGTTTCATGCGGGAATCGAACACGCGACCCCGAGCGAGTCGACTGTAGCAACCCCTGCACCAACCGTGCCGTCATATCATATCATCCTACTTATAACAAAAACACAATTATTTTTTATTTTTGTCTGTGTCTTTTTGTTCTGCCAATCTCCGAAACGGCTGGACCGATTTTGATGAGAATTTCACTGACACATAGCTATCATTATAAGGAGTAACTTGAGCTATTTTTTTAATTTTAGGAACGATTTAGGCTTTCGCGCAAAAAAAAATAAAGTCCATGAAATCCAATATATATACTCTATGTCAACTATCCATGCCGAAGTACTCTAAATTATTTATAAATATTCCAATTTCTCCTAAATTAAACGGCGTGGCAGCGGTTGGAACCACGGGGTACAGCTAGTTTAAAATAATTTTACTTTTGAAAATGTCTCGACTGGACTATTGTTATTATTCCGACGATTGAAAGAGACGGTGGTAATCTAAATATTAGAAACATAAAACAATTTTAAACGGATTAAATCGCGTGTATTATTGATTTTTGTTTTTCCTGACGTTTCGAACACTTTGCAGGGTTCGTGGTCGCAGGATGACTAAGGTGACAAGCGTCGTTACAGATTTAAAAAGTTATTTTATCTACCGTACAAAACTAATCAAAAATTGTTTCGATGCACGCAGTAATCACTCACAGTGTCTTGATGTTTTTTAGTTTGGTGTGTTGTTTGGGATTTTATTAATTTAATAACCGGATTCCAAACAGGTGGTACCTGCCAACCATCTTCTCTATTAAAATTAGGATGTTTTTTAATTTCAATAGCCTCTCGAAACATTCTTGGTACATAACGGTTTTCTTTCGCGAGGACTTGAGGATGATCAAATCGAAGAAAATGGTTGGGTTTGCCTAAGGCATGTTCACACACTGCGGACTTTGTGATGCGTCTATGCTTGACGTCAGCTATGTGTTCTTTAATTCTGGTGGCTATACTACGCTTTGTTTGCCCTATGTATGACAACCCACAACCACAGTCAATCTTGTAGACCCCTGCATCTTGGAGAGGAATGTGACACTTCACGGGTTTGAGAAGTTGGCTTATCTTTTTATGTGGCTTGAAATAGGTTTTAATAGAAGCACGCTTCAAGATATGACCAATTCTGTCCGTGACTCCCTTGATGAATGGTAAGACTGCAGGTCTCCGATCAACCGTGGTGGGTTTCGGGCGGCTTCTGCGACGGGGATGTGGCGCTCTTAAATTGTTATTTCGAAGAACTTGCTTCACATGGTTAAGCTCCCCTGGCAGGTGGTCGGCGTCGCAGATGCCGTGTGCTCTCTGTAACAAAGATTTAGCCACGGTAGCTAACTGACAAGGGTGGTGGTGAGATTCACCGTTAAGGTACCTGTCTGTATGGGTAGGCTTTCTATACACAGTGTGACTAACTGAATGATCAGGATTATGGATAAGAAGTATGTCAAGAAAGGCCAAGGATTTGTTTTCCTCCAATTCCATAGTAAACTGAATTTTACTGTGTATTGAATTTAGATGTTGTAAAAATGCAGAGACCCTATTGTGAGGCAAGATGGTAAAAGTATCATCTACATACCGTTTGAACATATTCTGCATAGCCGGGGCTGTCATCAGTGCTCTCTCCTCAAAATCCTCCATGAAAATATCGGCGACTACAGGAGAGACCGGTGAACCCATGGCAACACCGTCAGTTTGAAGGTAAAATTCATTGTCCCACAACAGGTAGCCGTTGGTAAGGCAGTGTTCAAGCAATTCTGCATATTGTTGAGGCATGCTATGCTCACTTAACCGTTTCTTAACAACATCCATACAGTCCTTAATTGGTAAGTTAGTAAATAAGGACTGCACATCAAAACTGACCATCACTTCATTTTCAGCCAGTTGAAGGTCTTTTATTTGGCTGACAAAGTGATAGGAATCCTTCACATATGTGTTAGACTTTCCACGAAGTTTTGAGAGTATCTTCGCTAGGTGTTGCGCCAGTTTGTAGGTTGGTGCATCAATCTGGCTTACTATTGGTCGTAGGGGAACATTGCTTTTGTGTATTTTCGGCAACCCATACAGCTTTGGGGGTTTCGCGCAAGATGGAATGAGTGTTTTCACGTCTAATTCTAAAATATCGGAGTGTTTGGATATTAACTCAGTGGTCTTTTTGAGTATTTTGTTGGTTGGATCTTTGTTTACCTTTTTATATGTGCTGTTATCCGACAAAAGGTCTTGAATTTTCTGTTTGTAATCTGACGTGTCCATTATAACCGTAGCGTTACCCTTATCGGCACGGAGGATAGTCAGGTCTGGGTCTTCATTAACGTTTTTTAGCGCTTGATACTCATCGCGAGACAGATTCGGTTTGGGCGGTTTGCTGCGACGTAATACCACTGATATGTCTTGTCGGATCGCCTCCAAATCTTCTTTCTTTACGTTGTTTTTGATAAGACAGTCCTCGACGTTACAGATTATATCTTCGTAAGGGATTTTTTTAGGTGCTAGCGCGAAATTTAGGCCCTTTTTTAACACTTTTACGGTGTTTTCGTCCAGAGATTTTTTAGACAAATTAACTACGGAATTTAATGATTTTGACAGATAGTCTGGAGTGTTTATGTTTTCCGAGGTGCTTTGAATACTAGTATTTTTGCCACACAGTTTTTCATACTTATTAATTTGTCTTTTTGTATACTCATTGAATTTAGCGGTGGCTCGTCTACTATTGATATTAATACATTTAACATAATCTGATTCTGATAATTTACTTTGCAATTCTCTGGACAAAATCTCAACATTATTATTTAATTTGTGGGCATCTATTCTGTGTTGACGGATGAGATTTTTTAACAACTTTAAACTTGCCTGATGTAGAATGCCTGCGCTTCCTAGTATGTCTTTCTTCGGTGATATCCGTACACATACTGGAATGATGTTATTATCCCGGCATCTCTTCAAGAAATTCAATGAAGTTAGAAGTCGGGCACGCTTAGTCATTAGGCACTCCACTCGGCGCACTTTTTCGGCGAAATCCAGTCCGTACTGGTTCACATAGTATTGTCTTAGGTTTTCGCGATTATTACACATTATAATAAAACAATTTTAAACGGATTAAATCGCGTGTATTATTGATTTTTGTTTTTCCTGACGTTTCGAACACTTTGCAGGGTTCGTGGTCGCAGGATGACTAAGGTGACAAGCGTCGTTACAGATTTAAAAAGTTATTTTATCTACCGTACAAAACTAATCAAAAATTGTTTCGATGCACGCAGTAATCACTCACAGTGTCTTGATGTTTTTTAGTTTGGTGTGTTGTTTGGGATTTTATTAATTTAATAACCGGATTCCAAACAGGTGGTACCTGCCAACCATCTTCTCTATTAAAATTAGGATGTTTTTTAATTTCAATAGCCTCTCGAAACATTCTTGGTACATAACGGTTTTCTTTCGCGAGGACTTGAGGATGATCAAATCGAAGAAAATGGTTGGGTTTGCCTAAGGCATGTTCACACACTGCGGACTTTGTGATGCGTCTATGCTTGACGTCAGCTATGTGTTCTTTAATTCTGGTGGCTATACTACGCTTTGTTTGCCCTATGTATGACAACCCACGAACCCTGCAAAGTGTTCGAAACGTCAGGAAAAACAAAAATCAATAATACACGCGATTTAATCCGTTTAAAATTGTTTTATTATAATGTGTAATAATCGCGAAAACCTAAGACAATACTATAGAAACATAAATTTATTAAATTAACGAGATTTTGTATTATAATGTAGTGAGCACGTCGCGTTGACAGAGAAGCCGACAGAAGGACACGCTTAGGTTGGGCAGCATTCGGCAAGCGTCGTCAGATCTTATCGTCGCCTTGTATTCCGCAATGTCTGAAAACGAAAGACGGAGCGGAGCCGAGCCGAAACGTGGACACTAACAGCCGGACTAGTCCATAAGTTTAAAGTCACTCAGCGGGCTATGGAACGTGCTATGCTCGGAGTCTCTCTAATGGATAGAATCCGAAACGAGAATCCGGAAGAGAACCAAAGTGATCGACATAGCACAACCGAATCAGTAAGCTGAAGCGGCAGTGGGCTGGTCACGTTTATCGAAGGACCGATGGCCGATGGAGCAGACGAGTCGTAGAGTGGAGACCGCGTATGGCCAAACGTAGTGTGGAATGCCCACCATCTAGATGCACGGTTGACCTGAAAAAGGTTGCTAGGTGCAGCTGGATGCGGAAAGCCGATGACCGGGTGTTGTTGCGCACGCTGAGAGAGGCCTACGTCCTGCAGTGGACCGGTATAGGCTGATGATGAGCACGTCACCCAGTCCCCGAGTCATTATTTCGGCAGAATGAAGTCCACTGCTGGACACAGGCCTCCCCGAAAGACCACCACAACAATCGATATGGGTGCGTTGTGGGCTCACTGGGGGGTTTTGCCATAATCGACACGCTTGGCAGACGGGTTGGCGATCGCAGTCGAGTTGTTAATGTACTCGAAGGACGCTGCTGCCCATGCTCCGGCTAATCCCTTAGTCGACTTTTACGACACCCAAAGATAGATTTCCCGGATATCTAACAATAATTACTCGTAATATATATATTTGCGGCTTCGTTTACAAATTAAATGATTTTCTCACTGAGTTACGAACGATAGAGCTCATCTTACATCGGCCTTTGTGTGACTGCGCAAAATAATTTACACACAAATGGCATTTCAAACCGAATAAGTAAAGCCCATAATATTCATTGGTAGAGGCTCATGTAATTTGCGAGCCATCGCACAGAGACAAAGGTGGGGTCTTAAAAAATACATTGAGAAAACAAATAATTCTTGTCTTTCTCTTCTCTCCTTTAATGTAGCTTCAGCGTAAAATGATCTCCTAACATTGCGACGCTAAAAAAGTTAATTACTTACACAGATGTCAGACGTCTTTCAATTAAAACCCCTTTAAGAAATTCATGAGACAAAAATTGAGCCGAGAATAATGGAACGCGAGCGATCTTTTTCGAATTATTAGAATTGTAATAAAAAAAAAATTGTGACTTAGTTAACAAACGATCATGCGGTTCTCTTAATAGTGACACTTTTTTCTTGAAGTTTCCCATGTCGTATGTGTTTGGGAAAATCGCTGGCGGAAGATGATTCCACATTTTTGTCGTACGGTGTAAAAAATTATGAGTAAACTCAGCTATGGAGAGAGCTATTATTATTCTCTACGAGATTGAGCTGAAATGGACATGGACATTCCTTGAGCACGAATGTTCTCGAGTAGAGACCACGCGACGAAAATAGCTGCCTGGGCAGCCAATGAGATCGATTTGTCGTAAAAATCTATTGGCGAGACCTTTGTTACGCACTGGACCTCCTTCGGCTGATATGATAATGGAAAAGTTTTAAAGCAGTTCACTGACGAAAATACGCTTCCCGTTAGATTGGTACATAGATTAATCATTAAGTTTATATATGTACATACCTGTTTACGAACACGCAGTGAACACCAACGTAATTATACTCCACGATATGTAACCGAGGGCCTAGCACGAACAACTTGCGAGAAGTATTCGCATCGTAACGTGAGTGAGTGATGAGTGAATTTAGAATTGAAAATCCTTGATCCGCACATATTTTTAATTTAATGTGAAGACTTTATTTATACCTATATATGATACGAATTATGTTTGTCGTAAAAATTTAAACGAAAATGCTATAGTATAGTTATATTTTCGGTTTCAATTTCACTCACATTAACGTTACGATACGAATACTTTTTCGCAAGTTGTTCGTACTAGGGCTACCGATGGCATGCCTCGGGGGTCACGGTCGCGTGGATTGGGGAGTCTACGTGCTCATACCGAGTGACCTCCGGGAAAACGGCAGTGCGCACGTGGTCACGTGCCGCCGTGTGCGCAGAACAGCGCACAGTGAGGCTTCGGGGGATCGTTTACAATCCCCCGAGAAGTGACGGGGGTGGCCTTTTTACAGTCGTTCCCCTCTGCTAGAGGGGGTGATCGCCTTACAGTCATCCCCTCCGAGATGTGCCTATAGGCGTGGCACCAATGAGCAGCTCTAGTGTGATCGTACGAAGACCTGGAGATCCCCTTCAGTGCCGATGATGATCGCTCCGGTGGGGTTTTAGCCGGCAGGATTCCGGCATGCCCCTCCGCTCTTTCCCGGGACCGGAGGAAGTACATGATGTATTTCCACTGGGATACTAAAAAGAAGGGCTACCGCTGGCTTGCCGATCCCCTTACAAAAAAGTCTTACTTAAAATGGTAAATCATTTGGTGCGCGAACGTGGGTGTTCTTCGTACATGGTGCCTGGTGGTAAATTCAATATTGAGATAATCAGCTTGAAATGGATGACTATTCTTTCAAATGTGGTGACCTTTCGATGTGATAGTTTACAGCGTGAGAGAGAGATTCGAGAAAGGGAAATATTTTCAATGCCATATACTTTTTCGTTGTTATCTTCCGACTAGTACCTTGGAGTTTATGGAATTGATTATTCAATAGAGTGGTCCCACGGCCTTGTTGTAGTCATGGCGGAAATATACGCGAAATGATTGATTTTACATGTCTTGAATAGTTATCACGCTGTTATCGCGGGACTAACGTGTCATTATGCACGGAATTTACAATTTAATGCGTTATCTACTGATAGTGTACTCCACTGACCTGCAGCTGACACGTTGAATGGACCCAAAGTATTGAAGTCTCCTTTCATGATGAAAAAATTATGCAAACACACAAGTCGTTTAAAAACATTGAGAACGACATAAAATGCTTTTTTTTCGTAGGCAATGCTCATGTTAAACAGATATTTTCCAAATGGATAAGCATTTGCATTCTTTTGTTTACTTTCTATTCTTATCCATTGTTGAGTAATAATGTGGTGCATTTTCGTCCGATTACACATGGCTTTGGCAATAATTGTTTTGCTGAAATTCTCAGAATGTTGGCAAATGGAGTGTACATTTATTATCATACTCGTGTTTAATGGGAGGTCTTCTAAATTTTTCTTTTTTTTTTTTCTTTAGACATGAATTCCACATACAATACACCCAGACCCGGAACAACTACTTGCAGATCATACAAATATTTGTTCCGTGCGGGAATCGAAATAATAATCTTGAGACATGATGGAGACAGTAGATTCTACCATGAATGCATCGCTAAGTGGGCAGGTACATCTTTTTGGGGGGAATATGCATTGACAAATATTCTTGAGTTGATTCATCACGCTTGACAGGCTGGTTGAGTGCAGTGTGACTCGTGTTACATATACGAGAAGCTGCTGCCTATCCCTCTGGCTTAGGGTTCCTTAGTCGTATTTTACGATATCCATGGGAGGGGATGGAGTGGTGCTAACAGCTAAACCCTTAATCCGGACACCATACCGAAAAATGTTGCTGCTGCGGAAAATAATCAAATTTATGAAAGCTCATACTTTATTATTTAGGAATCCGATTTAATCGCCTGCGTTACACAGGGCATACTGTAGTACTGACACCATTAATTTATTAATAATAATATAAACGTTTTAAATTTCCTGAAAAGTTGTAATAGGAGCGTGAGGCCGTTGACCGCCAGCTGTTTTGGATTGACTCTGTTAGAATATTGTGAGCCCTATTACACGGCGTAGCGCTAATTTAGGCATTTTACTCACCGAGTTACACGAGCGATGCTTTTTTTCAAATCTCCTCACTCGGTCGCATCATGATGTTGCAAGCGTGTGGTGACTAAGCGATCTTGATCCACTGTAATATTAGTTTTCGTATGATATTATATATTGATGTGAGTGTGATTGAGTGATTTAGTAAAATTATTAGTTTTAAATGTTTTTCATTATTTAAAAACGTTATAGTGTGAATGTTATAGATATTTTTGTGGAAAATATTGGTGCTATTTTTTACTTATTCGGATAGAGAATTAAGGACTGATTCATCTACTATAAATGTGGTAAGCCTTTGGTGATTAAATCGGTACCTGTCCATAAACAAAACAGAATATTGTGTCACCATGCCGATTTTTTTAGTTTCATGTGGTGCTGGTTAAGAATAGCACCAACCTATCCCATCCCGTGGGTATCGTAAAAGGCGACTATGGGATTAGCCGGAGGATGGACAGCAGCATCCTTCGAGTACATTAACAATTCAACTGCTATCACCAACCCACCTGCCAAGCGTATTGGAATATGGATTATGGCAAAACCCCGAAATGGGCACACACCCAGATAGCTCGTTGTGGCAATCTTTGGGGGCAGCCCGTACTTACGAATGGGTTTAACTGGCTGATATGATGAGACTATAACATACTAAAACATATTATGTAGACTCAATGTTATTATGTAGGCTGATGAGTTAACAAGATCTGGCTCACAAACGCAGATGGTTGGGCCTGAACCCTTCATAGGTATTCCTCACGGAACCTAACATCATGCATTATATGCACATCCTAGGAAAGAGCAAGCAAAATAATGAAGGGAGGCAGTAGGCCTAAACCACTTCAAGACCTTCTTCAGCTCAAGAAAAGACTGTGGAGTGAAAATACTAAACTTTAAACAAATTACAAATGAGACACTTTCAGGTGCACTCGCCGGGCACTTCGGTTCCAATGAGCACCTCCACAGAATGAAACTGAGCACGATGGATAGATGCAGATTCTGATGCAGGAGTGAATGAGAGTCGATGTTACACATATTCTGTGGCTGCGACGCTCTTGCGAGACGTAGGGCGAATCACTCAGGAATAGCTTATCCTGTACCACTTCATTCATTCATCGATCATTACGTGCAGTTCCATGCTGAGAAAATCACAGGGTATCTGCAAGAAATCTTCTATGTGGCAGCATCGGAATGTAGGGCCTAGGTGAGCACAAAAGATCCACAAGAGTCGAGGTACGTTTGGCGACAGCTGAGCCCGACATATAGCCTACAATAGATTAGATTAAATGTAGACTCAAACATGACCTAAACATTAACTAAAACTTAGGCTTAAAAAAAAAGACCAAAACAAATATTTAATATAGAGGAAAAATATTGACTTAACACAGACTAAAGCGTAAGCTAACTGTCTGTTAACGTATATATGTAATATACGCTTAGATAAGCCTTCACGTAATGAGTTTAAATTGACGATGTATATTGCGTACTTGTCTGTTATCCTTTAGGGAAAAAAAATTTAGTGTGTGTGTACTAGCGTACACTCGTAAGAAGGGAAACTTCTTTATGACGTTATTTTTCAAAAAATAATTTACTATATGCAACTTTACAGAAATTGGTTAAATAAAGTTAAATTAGATAAAGTTTAATAAAAGGCTTTTATTATCATAGACATAAATACAAATTCTACAATTATTTCATTTTAGCTTATTACTACAAAGATTATTATTGAATTTCATTAATTGTAATAGAATTATTACTATCATTGATGTCGTTATTATATATTTGTGTTATTAATGGCTTATGGTAACTGAAATACGAAATATATTGTTTACATTCCACAAAATTTAGTAACCGAGCGAAAACTCCATCATTTGTAGTGCCGGATCTCGTTGTCGACGTTTGAGGATTGTTTTTCATGGATAAATTCAGTTTATCTTTCAAAAATTCAATTAGTTTCAAAGATTTTTCTGATGCAAAATTGATATTAAAATCTCCACTTAATATCATCGGTATTTTATCATTATTGTTGCCGAGTAAAGAGGCACCGCCACTTGTGTATGATAACAATGAATGGTGAATAAAATCAATAATATCGTCCACCTTCTGATTAGGAGATATATATATTGCAACAATCAAAATTTTTATCCCATTTACCATTGTGCCAATATTATGTCAATAATTGCATTGAAACTAATTTTGCATTTCTGAAATCAATTCCCAATTCATTACGGTACTGGGCTGATAAAAAAAAGATGGCGCGTAACGGAAGAATGTGACGCGTAACGAAAAAATGTTACACTAAATTTTTTTCCAACCCCGATAAAGAAGTTTCACTTCAAAAATTATGTGTCATTAATCATTATACATATCTAGAAGGCAGTGCATTATTTTATCTTTGAGAAAACAACAGTTCTTCGGGCTCGAGCCATTTAAAATTCCGTAGATTACATTCTAAATTCGAAACGTTTAAATTATTTGCGATCCGTTTTCGTGTACGAAATTATATAAAAAGACTGACTGGCAAGAACTTTATTTTGAATTCCGAATTTCGTTAGCCATTTTAATTCTCACAAGTAACGCCAATAAGCAGACGTTTATAACGCTTCTTTCGCTCCACTTTTTTTAAAGAATTCTGGGTGAATAAAGGTGGGTCCCGTAAGGAGTTTTAATAAAATCCTGGGCTCCAGCTGAAGTGTCACTCACGATATGAGCTTGCCTTTATTACGGTCTGTAAAAACTACGGCCGTAAGATTAATATTAAAGCTCATTCTTTGCCTAAATTATGGTACTTTGTTTCGGGTATGCATCATAAAATTGTAATTTCCCGCTTGATTTTCGAAACGAAATTGAATTTTAGAGATAAATTTGATAATAAATAGTACGGGAATCGTAGATAGGAAAAGGCGAAAAAACATTGTTCGGTTTCGTATTTCGCGGCAGGACAATCCAATCGGCGTAAAACTCGTGGGTTCCCTAGAGGGGTTGTCATGGCAACGGGCCGGGCGGGCGCGGGTGAAAGGGGTCACAAAATCCAAACTTATCTCATAAATTTACACGGCAGGTCGATCTCGTTCCGACACGCGGGGCGTACCGCCAAATTTCATTTTGTACGCCAAACCTCGTCAGGCCCATTTAATTGGTATGAAAATTTAAGTGTTATGTGTTTTTAGTGTTGACTCGTGAAATTATAAAAGCGTTTGCACTCTTCTCATTTAATTAATAAATGGTGGTACGAAATTTACACTCGTTTTCAGCGTGTATTGTTGGTACAGCTTTCGATAGATTTTTGGGCTCGATTGACACTGAAATCACAGCGGACGGCAGCGAAGCGGCGAGCAGTTTCAATCCCAAAAATAACGTAGCATTTTAAACTTTATCTTCATTGCCAAAATACATAATATCGATAGAAAGGCACGAAGGGTCCACGCGGCCGCTAGTAGCCGCTGGCTGCCACTTCTGTTCTCCCTACTAGCTATACATATTCCGCGGCGGTCACACTGCTTCCAACGCGGCCGCTTGGGTGTCGATCCCCGCCGTGCCGCCCGCTGCCATCACTGTGGGAATTCAGCCTTAAGTCGAAATTCGCTCTAATCAACTGAAATGAGCAAATAAATAAATCTGAATCTGAACTGGAGGGAGGTGTAAGTGACCTCAGCGATCACACGTCAAAAAGTGTTTCTTTCTTTCTGTTCTTTTTTTAAACGTTTCACCACCTTAGGATTTCTCCTGTGTCGTGGGTGCATTTACAGACATAAATTCCACACACAATACACCCAGACCCATAACAACTACCTGCAGATCATACAAATATTTGTACGTGCGTACATGCGGGAATCGAACCCACGACCCGGAGGGCAGCAGCCGACTGTATCAACCACTGCACCAACCGTGCCGTCAACGTTTGAACGTTATTATTTAATAAGCAGGTATGCGCCTAACATATTAGTGTACCCTAAGGATTTTCCTAGTATCGTTGGCAAGATATATTAATGTACCCTCAGGATTTTTCTAGTATCGTTGGCAAGCGCTACTGCTAAAGCTGCTACTGGCAAATTCCCCCCCAAAGTGATGGCATAGTTGTGAAAATCTATGGGGGGTCTTTGTTCAGCAGTAGACGTCCTTTGGCTGATGTAATGATACAGGATAGTAATATAATAAATGTAATATATACGCTCATCACTGACTGACTCTGTAACGCTGTAAGATAACATTGATATATGTGAATATTATAATATTAAAATGCTTGGCTTGCTTGCAGCTTGGCTGCTGAACCCGCGACCCAGAGTGCAGCAGTCGACTGTATCAATCACTGCACTAACCGTGCCGTCGTGAATGTGAAATTTGTGATTTCAACGGGTGTCTTAGGCATTTCACAAACATTATGCAAATGGCAATTTATTTTGAGGCGGTACAAATATTAAAAACAGCGTATTAGCAACTAAATATTACGCTTGCGTTCATATCTAAAGACTACTACCACAGACACGTGACGTGTTAGACACGACGGATATTCTTTGATACAGTCTTTATGAGTTTACTAGCTGTTACGCAGAACTTCGTCCGCGAGGAAACTAATTTAAATCGGGATGCAACCGGTTTAGACTAGACAGTGCAGTATGGTCGATTTTAGAGTGACTTAAACTTGCGGTGTGCCACTGCTGCGAGACGATTTAGCAGGTTTATTATTATCTCATATTATTACTGTATCATTGGTATTTTTTACGTTTACCTACTTTTTTCTTTTTGTTTTTTTTTTACTATGTTTGAGCTGTACCTTATAGTGTATTGGTTTCTGTGTTGTTTAATTTTAATTTATTACTGTCTAACTCTTGAACTTGTTAACTACTTAATAACCCGGAGCATTGACTATATAACGTGTATTACAATACGCATGGATTCTAATAATTTCTCGCTCGCACACCGACTATGTTTCATTCGTGACCACTTAATAAAATCAGTGCAAAATAAAATCTGTACGAACAGCTCGCAGGGATTACAATTTCCAAGTCACGTGCAAGCTATGCATGTGCGTATGTATGTTGCGCTTGAAAACTAGTTTCAAGACGCGTGTCTAACGCTAATGTAATCTACGAAATACCTATGATTACTACGATTGGATGATTGACATTATCCTACACAACTCCGTCAATAGCAATTTCTGAGGAAAGCATGTCCAGCAACGAACTTCTATGTCATCATCATCATCATGATATTAGCCGAAGAACTGAAACAAGGCCTGAGATTAAATTTACCTAGTTTAGTTTAGTTGATTTATTGATAATTTACATAATTATAAGTCTTAAATAGTAATTAAGATTATTTATTTCATAAAAGTGTCTCATCTCATCTCATCTCATATCAGCCACAGGACGTCCACTGCTGAACAAAGGCCTCCCCCTTAGATTTCCACAACGAGCGGTCACATTAAAAAATGTCAAGTGTCAAGTGTTACATTATTGGGTATATCAAAGCCATAATATACACATTTTATTAGAACAACGAGTTTATTGTTATCAAGATGGTGTCTGCAGCGAAAATGCGCATTCATGGGATGCAAGCAAAGAGATTTAAATCTTTGGATGCAAGATGATAACTGGATTATAAAGGACAAAATCAACAGTATCGGGGCCTGATAAAGTTATATCAACCTATTGGAGAGTATTCAACAGAACTTTAACAAGAGGAAACAACTTGATAGAATCAGATACACGAAGTACAAGCAAATGGAAAAAAATCGTTTGGTTCATGAAAGAGCAAAATTGGACTTCTGGGGTGGAAGGCCTGGTGACCTGAGATACAGGCTTCAGCCTAGTTTAGGCACCAGTCTCCCACAGTAAATTTGAATAATACTGTAACTTTTATTGTGGTGAGAAATAAACAAATAAACAAATAAACATGCCGCTCTCATCCAACGACTCCCAGCGACCTTCACCAGATCGTCTGTCCACCTCGTTGGAGGTCGTCCCACGCTGCGTTTTCCGGTAGTTGTAGTAATTTATAAAAAAATATTCTAACTAGGGTATGATGTCCATTCCTTAAGGTCATAAAATGCCTGCTCCACGAGCCAACATTTAAGCTTGCTTTTAAAAGCATTGTCTGAAGTCACGGCGACAATATTCTCCGGCAACCGATTATATACTACCGGACCCATTCAGAATCAACTTTCCTGATTTAGTTAGGGTGTGTGAGGTACTGGCCACCTTGTTTCTACCGCGAGTACAGTAACTATGAGTATCCCCACGTCTTGCGTAGTCCGTTAGGTTTTGCCGCACATACACTGCGGCCTCTAATATCACCATGGAGGGAAGAGTGAGAATTCTTAATTTTTGAAACAACGGTTTCGCTGTTACCTCCAACGGCACTCGCGATATTGCCCTTACGGCGCGCTTTTGCATCCTGAAACCTGTTGGTAGGTACTTAGTTTATCAGTAAAAAACACATATACAGTCTCCTAGAAACAAATTAGAAGCGTTAAAATCGGCACTAAACAATCACTGACGTAGTTTTATTGACAAACAGTGTCCTGTTGACAAATAAACCACCAAAATCCGTTTAATTCCAATTGGACGGTGCCAGTTAATTTTGTTCATTTTATTTTATTTTCGAACTCAGTTGCGATTTGAATGGTATCGAATAAACGACCGGTTTGAAACTGTCCGATTAAAATATCCGATTGTTCAATCGATTTGGGAAATCGGACGCACTCGTGCAACCCCTTTTCGTATAAAATGTTGAATTTCCTGATTCCATTTCGATGTAGTGTCTTTATGAATGTGAGACATTGTTTTGTAGCAATGCGATGCAATTGTGAAGTTATTTGAGTGAATTTATAGTGGAAAGAGCCGAATATTATGTGAAATGTAATAGATATTTGAAACACAACAAGCTGCAATGAATCACTTGCGTTCAACGACGAAGAAAAACATCGTGTGGAAATATGATGAACTGAGAAGGACCAAAAAAATTGTTTAACGCTTTACGCTGGACCAAATCAGGGACGTCTTGGAAAAAGGCCAGGTCAAGAGTACCCTAAACCGAAGAGCATGTATGAAGGGAATAATGAAAGTGGACGAAGCGAAACAAGTATGTAAGGATCGTAGCAAGTGGAAAGAAGTGGTCTCTGCTTACCCCTACGGGAGAGAGACGTAATTATATGTATGTATGTACGTATATTACGCTGGCCTCAGCAGGTGGACTAAAGCCTAATCTTTCCCAAAGGCTTGTGCCCAGAAGTGTGGCTGTAATAGGCTGATTATATATTATTATGTAAAATAGTTGGGACTACAAGTATAAAGGCCCTAATATTTTACTGTAAAAGCAGAAATAATATCCCTAATATGATTTAAATGCTTTCCAACTGTCACAAAGAATTGCATAAACATCGTCTTACAATCAACAGTTCTTAGAAGAAAAAACCTGCAAGCTGTTCGTGCAGATTTTATTTTGCACTGATTTTATTGTTTGGGAATGAAACAGACAGTTGGTGTGCGAGCGAGACAGTATTAGAATCCATGCGTATTGTAATACACGTTATATAGTATATGCTGCGTGTTATTAAGTAGTTAACAAGTTTTAGAGTTAGTTAGAAATAAAGAAATTTAAATTAAACAACACAGAAACCAACACACTATATGGACAGCTCGAATATAGAAAAAATAAACAAAAAGGAAAAAGTAGGTAAACGTAAAAAAATCTAATGATACAACAATAAAATGAGGAGATCCAAAAGAATCAAGGTATCCTACATAGCTCGAAGAAATGATGGGCGAGGCACATTGCTCGTGGAACGGATGACGGATGGGGCAAAATTCTAGAGTGGTCGCGTCGGTCGCGTAACGGAAGACGCAGCGTCCCACAAGTCCATAAGGTGGGTGGATGAGCTAGTAAAGGTTACGGATCCGAGGTCCGCAGGGTGTAAGTATCAGTAGCAATCTGTGGGCCCACATCGATCGACCCACGAGGAGACGGTGGTTCGCATGTGGTCACGCCACATCCCCTCCGAGATGTGCCTATGGACGTCCATTGGCGTGGCACCAGTGGGCGGCTCTAATGTGATCATACGAGGTCCTGGAGCCCCCTTAGGTGCCGAAGATGACTGCCTAGTGGTTTTAGCTGGTAGGAGTCCAGCTGGCATGCCCCTTCGGCTTTCCACAGGACGGAGGAAGTTCATGAAGAATTACCGCTGATCCCAATTTTTTTTAAAGCAGCTTGATTGTGGTAAACTTTGGGGCTGCCTACATCCAGCTATGGAAGATAGTAAAAAAAGATCAGCCGTGTGGTGCCGGCTTGATCTGTTTTTGTGTGATCTACTTCTACAAATCGTCAGTCCTGAATTCAAAAGTTTTATATTAGAATGATTATTAATTTCGGCCGTAAGAATAACCATTATTCTGTGGGTATTGTAAAAAGACGACTAAGGGGTTAGTCGGAAGATGAGCAGCAGCGTGCTTCGAGTACATTTACAACTTAACTGTAATCGCCATCCCCCCTACCAAGTGTGGTGATTATGGCAAAACCGCCTAATGGGCACTCAACACAAACCCAAACTGCTAGTCGTGGCGATCTTTGGAAATGGGTTATATCCAGCAGTGGACGTTTTTTCGGTTAGAATTGTAATTGTTGTATTGTAAAACAGACCAGACGTAATGAATACCTCATAGTTATAGTTTAAACTCAGACTAAAGAAAATATGGCTAAATTGTGTGAGGGAGGATATGAAGGAAAGTAGAGTAAATGATGAGGTGACAACTGACAGGGAAGAATGAAAGAGAAAAACATTTTGCGCCAACCACAATGGAACCAGGGCAGGAAGATTATGATAAATTATAGTTTCAACTTTAATTAAATCTTCAATTTAGATATTTAAAAAAAGAAATATAAAAAGTGCCCCACAAAGGAACATACGGTAACTGTCCAGAGACAAAGTTGCTACCGCTGTTAAAATTGTATTGATACAAATAGCTCCGAATTGCTCACATGATTTTCCTATTACTTTTGCGATTTTCATCGGGCAATTCATAAAATTTCTCGAAAAAAGCAACTTTTAGAGACTCATGTTGAATCATCATCATCATCATTTCGTCCGAATGGAGTCCACTGCTGGACACGGGCCTCCCCCAAATATCACCACAACGACCGATATGGGTGTGCTATGTGCGCAGTGGGGGGTCTTGCCATAATCGCCAGGCTTGGCAGACGGGTTGGCGATCGCAGTTGAGTTGTTAATGTACTCGAAGGATGCTGCTGCCCATCCTCCGGTTTATCCTTTAGTCGACTTTTATGACACCCACGGGATGAAATGGGATGGTGGCATTCTGAGCCGGCACCACACGGCATGTTGAATAGTGGACATTAACTTTTTAGGAAATCCACATCTTGGAACGCGGCAATTAAAGTCTCGACGATTCATAAGTGCCTGTATATGGTTTACATGAATAAAATGTTTTTATCTTTTATCTTATCTTAACACGCTGTACAATATAAAATCTCTAAAAACATGATTATCATCATCATATCAGCCGTAGGACGTCCACTGCTGAACAAAGCCCCTCCCCCCATAGAATTCCACAATTGTGTCATCAATTTGGGGGGATTTGGCAATACTCACCACGCTTGGGCAGGCGGGTTGATGAGTGAGAGTTGGTGCCCATCCTTTTGGTTTAGAAACCCTTAGTCACCTTTTACGACATCCACGGGAAGAGTGGTGCTACATTTTTAATTCGGACACCACACGGGCATTTACAACCAAAATTACGTATGAATATCTCTACATATTATTTCGTGTAGGTACTATGTAATTGCACGCAGGACATGTTATCCTCAAATCTATTTGAGTTCGAACTCAGCGAAACTTAGTTATAATAAACCACTAAAGTAGCAATAGTATTAGGCTGTAATAGATCGTTCACTTATCTCCCGAACATATCTTAATAATTCGTTTATGATTATTGGCTCTGACTATTTGTGCGGGAAAATAAACTGAATATTGTAATACTTACCTAGTATTTCTGTTTATTGGTACAGTTGAGTTCGTAGGTTCACTTAAAACTCTCTGGTTAGTAAAACCGGTAATAAACATTAAAACAAATTGAGAGCTTGCAACTCAGTATACGCGACAGTGAAGTGAAACTTCTTTATTTACACCGACTATACCATCGAAACAATCGCTTATGCCCGCGCATGCGCCCACACTTTTATGCTCGGGCATGATGCGCCCTCGCCTTTTATGCCCGCACATGCGTATCTACCTTTTATGGTCCTACATGCGCTCACACACAACATTACACATAAAACATTTCATTCAAATTTGACCTTATTTACTCCAATCGTGCCCAAAGAAGAGTCACTTCAAAAATTTCGCTAATAAACATGTAGAGTACCTAACTATAATTATTGTGCCGGCCAAAAGTTTAATGGCTAAGAGCCTCGATCAACACCTTATGAGGCAATATGCTTAAAGCAGGAAGCGGTACTGCCGGACACGGCTCGAAATGTTCAGAGATCTTTAGAACTACCTATCTACCTATCGGTGGATTGGCCAATTTGTACCGGTGGGCATTTAAAAAAACTGCATTTTTAACTTGTGTGATTGCTGGTAAAGAATAGACTACCCCTCCCCACCGTTGGATATCGTTAAAGACGACTAAGGGTTGATATCAAGATGAAGGGCACCAGTATCCTCCCGTCTGCTAATAACAAGATAATCGATTACCAATCCACTTGCCAAGCGTAGTGATTATAGAAATATAACCGCTCAAAGTAATTGAGAGTTGAATTAAAATAATTGAGAGACCCATATACAGCAGTGAGTTCGAACTCAGCGAAACTTAGTTATAATAAACCACTAAAGTAGCAATAGTATTAGGCTGTAATAGATCGTTCACTTATCTCCCGAACATATCTTAATAATTCGTTTATGATTATTGGCTCTGACTATTTGTGCGGGAAAATAAACTGAATATTGTAATACTTACCTAGTATTTCTGTTTATTGGTACAGTTGAGTTCGTAGGTTCACTTAAAACTCTCTGGTTAGTAAAACCGGTAATAAACATTAAAACAAATTGAGAGCTTGCAACTCAGTATACGCGACAGTGAAGTGAAACTTCTTTATTTACACCGACTATACCATCGAAACAATCGCTTATGCCCGCGCATGCGCCCACACTTTTATGCTCGGGCATGATGCGCCCTCGCCTTTTATGCCCGCACATGCGTATCTACCTTTTATGGTCCTACATGCGCTCACACACAACATTACACATAAAACATTTCATTCAAATTTGACCTTATTTACTCCAATCGTGCCCAAAGAAGAGTCACTTCAAAAATTTCGCTAATAAACATGTAGAGTACCTAACTATAATTATTGTGCCGGCCAAAAGTTTAATGGCTAAGAGCCTCGATCAACACCTTATGAGGCAATATGCTTAAAGCAGGAAGCGGTACTGCCGGACACGGCTCGAAATGTTCAGAGATCTTTAGAACTACCTATCTACCTATCGGTGGATTGGCCAATTTGTACCGGTGGGCATTTAAAAAAACTGCATTTTTAACTTGTGTGATTGCTGGTAAAGAATAGACTACCCCTCCCCACCGTTGGATATCGTTAAAGACGACTAAGGGTTGATATCAAGATGAAGGGCACCAGTATCCTCCCGTCTGCTAATAACAAGATAATCGATTACCAATCCACTTGCCAAGCGTAGTGATTATAGAAATATAACCGCTCAAAGTAATTGAGAGTTGAATTAAAATAATTGAGAGACCCATATACAGCAGTGGATGTTTACGGGCTGATGGGCTTGAGTGGGCTTTTGTATGAATTTAAAAAAGTAATTTATAACAAGTAAATAACATACAGTATAATATTCGGCCCAAAAAGCCCAGCAAAAGTCGGACCGACCATTTCCCATGGGCGTCGTAAAATGAGACTAAGGGATGATCTCAAGGGGTAGCAGTCGATCTTGTATGCCTGTAACATACTGCGATAACCAATCGTTTCAAACGTTTGCACACAGTGCCAGGCGCCGATAGGTTTCCATGAATTGTCACTGCTGTCTCTTAATTACAAGCAATGAAAGACGTGGAGCTCGTCTCGCAAGCGATCAGAATCGCCATGCTGCATCACGTGCCTAAAAGATGTAAGACCCAGTGCGGATCGCGATTTAGCTCGCGGAGTATCCGGAAGGCGACGTTTCTTTACATTTACATGATCGACATGCAACAGTGATGCATTCAGACATTTATTTAGAGAATGACTAGTGAATTTATTTCAATCCTTCTATTCTATTCTATTGTGGCTCCCACGGAATTAGCATTAGCCGAACGCACTTCGACCCTATTGGGTCCATTGTGCTGCCCAAAGCCCTGCACCACTCCTCCACTGGCAAATCAAGAAGTCCCTGAAGGTACCTGCAATCATACCTGCCTGGAGCCGTGCAAAATCATCAGGCAATGGATAAGCTATTCCTAAATATTTTGCCCTACGTCTTCCCAGAGCGTCACAGCTGCACAAAATGCCTTGACTCTTGATTGTCCATACAGAATCTGCATGTATCCGTTGTGCTAAGTTTTATCCTATGGTGGTGCTCCTTGGTGCCAAAGTTGCCTGTCATTGCGCCTATATAGTGCCTTAAATGGGTTTTGGTAAGATTTAATAGTCTTTTAAACCCGTCTAGTCTTGTGCTGCAGAAAGTCTTGCTTAGTTCTTTATCAGCAGATGCATATAATGCCTGTTGGTAGGTACCATGACGAACCGCTCACGAATGGCTCAGGGTGAATGAGCTGCTTATTCGACCCAGCCCTTGCTAGTTGATCTGCCTTCTCGTTACCTTCAACACCTTCGTCTCCGGGTATCCAGATAAGCTTTAAGTTATTGTAATTTCCTAGTTTGTTTAGTAGGATAACGCCTTCCTTGACTAGTTTCGAATTTAGTTTAAAGGAGATTAATGCCCTTAGAGCTGCTTTCCTGTCGCTGATTTTGTATACGGTTATGCCCTTCACATTCCTACGTAGCATTTCTCTAATTCTGGCAATTATGGCATAGGACTCCAACTGGAAAACCGATGTATATTGCCCCATAGATTGTCTTACATTGTAGTCACTGGACCAAATTCCTGCTTCCGTACCTGATTTCATTTTAGACCCCTCAGTATACCAAATGAGATGTCATCATTTCGGCCGAATGAAATCCACTGCTGGACACAGGCCTCCCCCAAAGTACACCACAACGACCGATATGGGTGTGTTGGGGCTTGTTAGGGGGTTTTGCCATAATCACGCTTGGCAGACGGGTTGGCGATCGCAGTTGTGTTGTTAATGTACTCGAAGGACGCTGCTGCCCATCCTCTGATTAATCCCTTGTCGACTTTTACGACACCCACAGGAGGAGATGGGGTGGTGGTATTCTGAGCCGGTACCACACGGCAAGTGCCGTGTCATTTATGGGCTTGCCACTCTTCCTTTGTGGGTATATGTACCCTGTATCTCCTATTGAACATATAGACTGGATTGTCAGCATCACATGTCATGTCCATTAAGTCATCCAGTTCTTTAACAGGATCCATTGATTTGTATTTTCTGCAGGGCTTGTATCGATTCCATGCGCCTGCCTTTGCAAATCTGTAGTAAGATTTTCTTGCCTCTGTTTGTATGTGAATATGAAAAGGTTTAAGTGCCATAGTAGGCGTGGTATTAAAGGCTCCAGTGATGCCCATGCAGGTTACCCTTTGTTCCTTCCTCAATCCTTAAAATATCACAGAGCACTTAGAAAATCCGCATCAAACTACGCTTCTCGCATTTTTTTAACAATTCACTTTTACATTTTTACAACTATGCATTTTGCATTTTCGTTTAAATTTATACGACAAATACAATTCATATCATATGTAGGTACAATTAAAGTCTTCAGTTTAAATAAAAAATATTCGCGGATCAAGTATTTTCAATTATAAATTTACTCACATTAACGTTAAGATTACGATACTATACGTCAAAATATTCGTGCTAGGCCCTTCGTTCACCAAATCGCTATCGAATGGCGAGATGCCGTCAAACTATACGTACGAATAGCAAAGAGGTGTTTTTGTGGCGTGCAGCAGATGGTTTCTTGGGAGTTATGACACCGCATTGGGTAGGGTCTACACAGTGCATACAAAGATGGCAAGTGTTATTTTTTGCGCCTTTTACTGCACACTGGACGGGGCTAACATAGTTTGCGTTCTTGAGGACAGCTGTCGTTGTTTTGTTTCCCACATATCGCGCAGCGTACTTGGCTCTTTTTATGAGTTTAGTCATAATAATGCATAACCATGCCAAATGTCCACTCCATAGCAATATTGCAACCATTTTACTAGCAGACTTATAGTAGTCTGCGAGTAAAATGGTTGCAGTACCCGAACGTTGTACCGCCCTCGCCACCGAGGATGCCCACCTCACCGACGTCGCGGAGGCCTATCGCCGCGTCACCTTCCCGTTCAAGTTAGCACTTCTCCCTCCCGTCTCTTGCTCGCGCCGGCCCGTGCCGAGCCTGTAGCTTTAAATGTCCCCTAATACAATTTAAATAATACCGATCCAGCTGTCCCCAAAAAACTAGCTTGTTATCTCCAGCAACGCCCTAAGCCGAGGTTCGTGTCCCGCAGGGGCGCCCTTAGCGAAAGTTGCTTAGTTTTTAATATTAAATTTAAGCCTGGCTGGAGGCCTCTTTTGGCTTCGCCAGAAAATGACCGGTTAAGCAACCACATTTCCCAATAATAAAAAAAAATGGTTGCAGAGAGTCGGATGGACAGACATGGCAAAACTACATTACGCTACTACTACGTTTGACTGCGGAACCCTAACTACGTAAATGTATATATTACACTTTTTTAAATTAGGTGATTTACACCAAAGAGATGTCCAACGTGACAGTGCTGTGGTGCACCACGCTGCAGCATAAGCAGCAACAACAGCGCTGATTTTCAGTGTGAATATCTATTATTTTGTCTTCTTGGTGTATATATATTTGTCAGTTGCCTGATATCTCTATATAAATCCCTTGAACGTGATATACTCGTTTAAGATAAATTGATATTAAGTTGGGAGAGGATATCAACTAATATTAATTAGGATATTATATTGCTTCACGGTGAGAAGGCCCGTAATTATTAATGCACGTTTGATATTCTGTTAAGATAAGTACAGTCAACAACATATCTGTACCCCTAGTACGAGTTTCTTTACACCGCACGAAATAATTGCCGTGTGGTGTCGGCCAAGAATAGCACCACCACATCTCATCCCGTGGGTGTCTTAAAAAACGATGATGGGCAGCAGCATCCTTCCGTGTATATTTATAACTCAACTGCGAGCGCCAACCCGTCTGCTATGCGTGGTGATTATGGCAATATCCCGCAATGAGCACACAATAAAAACCCATACTGGTCGTTATGGTAATCTTTTGGGGAGGCTTCTGTCCAGCAGTGGACGTTTTTACGGCTGAAAGATACGACAGCACGAAATACCGTATATTACGTAGTAGGTACATGCAATTATCGATCTCCATGTGACGTTGACATTAAAACAAAATTGTTTTTAACTCATCCGAGCTGTCTGAGCGCAGGTGCGACTAAGGTGGGATTAGGCGGGTGACAAACGAGCTGGAATAATACGTTAATAATTATGTATACGCGCGACGTATCGAGGTTACGTGTGCAGTCAGGCGTAGTGACGAGTATTAATTTTGTAATGCTTTATTTTGTTGGTAACATTAATTACTGCGTGACATGTGAATAAGATGGCGGGCTTAACAGATTAATATTCTCTGTTTAATTGTTTAAAGTTGTCACACTGATCATTTTAGCGGTTTCCCTGTATTACTGTGGTTTCCACCAAATAATACCACTACCCATGGGTGTCGTAAAAGACGACTGAGGGATGGCAGCAACATCCTTCTATGTGCTAATAACAGTATAGTGAGATCACCATTCCGCTTCGCAGAGTGGTGGTTATGACAATATTCTCTATGACCGCTCATTATTAGTGAACACTAGCTGGGACCCGCGGTTTCACCCGCGTTTAATTTAAAAGAAATTTAGAGTACTTCGACATAAACACTTGACATAGAATGTATGTTTTGGATTTCAAGGGTTTTTTTTTGCGCGGAACCCTAATCATTTTTCTAAAATTAAAGTTGCCTAAGTTATTCCTTATAACATCAGCTATCTGCCAGTGAAGGTCCCGTCAAGGTCCAGCCGTTCCGGAGATTACCCGGAACAAACAGACAGACAGACAGACAAAAAATTTAAAAATAGTATTTTTGTTATATGTGACGTACATACTTTCATATGCATTTAGTAAAAAGTTGTTATTTTGACATTACAAACAGACACTTCAATTTTATTTATTTGTATAGATTGGTATTCTCGTGTTCAGCAATGTACGTTTACGGGCTGATTTGACTTTACACTCAGATATACTTTTATTATACCTCAGATGTAAGCGAACGCTTCCGCATTAATAGTGATTTTTCTTAAAGACCGTTCTTTAATATAATATTTATTTCTTTACATTTTCATTTCTTTTTTTTTTTAAAAACGTTGCCCCACACTATGATATCTCCTATGTCCTGGGTGCGTTTACACACACAAATTTCACACACAATACACCCAGACCTGGAGCACAGCAGTCGACTGTATCAGCCACTGCACAAACCTTGCAGACTTCTCTTTTTATTTTAATAATGAATTTTTGAGTAAGCACTTTGTCATTATTTTATTTTTGACTTACTTTTATATTATTTGACACACGGAATTGCTCAGATGAAATACGACTATGCGGTCCCATCCACACACTGACCCCTCAAAGCGTTGCTTAGCCTCACTGATAGTTTACCGATCAGTGAATGCAACTCGCTAACAGTTATTGTATTGTATTCTCTTTGAAAAAACGTTGCGCCATACTAGGATTTCTCCTGTGTCGTGGGTGCGTTTTACAGACATGAATTCCACATACAATACACCCAGACCCGGAACAACTACCTGCAGATCATACAAATATTTGTTCCGTGCGGGAATCGAACCCACGACCCGGAGCGCAGCAGCTGACTGTATCAACCACTGCACCAACCGTGCCGTCAGTGCCTCTTATGCACACACGTTTCTGCAAATTTTCGAATGGGTAGTTAACCTCAACCATAGATTTTAATTAAAGTTGTGTGTAAAATGTTGGACTCATAGACTAATGGCTAACAATAACTTTTACTATTATATGATCGTAAATCATATCTTACTAAACGTAGACTCGAAGTAATATCTCACATTGGGAATTTATAGAGCTGTATATACCTCTACTAATACCGTCTTACATGTGCGAACACCACATTATCCATATTACTAATGAAAATACTTATCAATATTAAAATAATGGTCTTATTTGTTCTATATTTCTTTCTAAAATTGTGTGATAGCTTAGTTCAACTAGAAAAACATTTGCTGACGTTAGGTGTATGTGTGTGTGAGTTTGTTTGTGAATACTCAATTTTTGTATTGGGATCAAATAGTATCAACAAGATCAACTCGTGGGTCAATTAAATGATCAAAACTCCGTTGCTAATATTCTTTCTTTAAATAAAAATGCATTTGAATTATGTTTGAATATTTTATAGGTTTTATTGTGCATCTGAGTATTCCTTTTTCAAAAAGTGCCATGTTTGAAAACTAAAATATTAATCTACTTTTGTTGCTGACTGTACTGATGGCGACATATGAGGAATCCCAGTAAGTGACATTACTAATCACATATTCAGCTACAGACATAAATTTCATTAAAGTAATTAGTGCAGTAATATAATTATATCAGATTCAAAATGTATCTTCGAAATGCTTTACAGCAACTGACTGCCCGAGCGCTGACGGTCAGCTAACTCACCTCGCTACCTGCTCACCACCATTCAAAGACAACGTCGTGGCTGTAGACTAGTAAATAATTAAAGGATAGTGTTGTCAACAATAGCGCATTTGTTTCTGCATATGAGTAGCCGAAAGTTTGAAGTTTAATTTGTTGCACTAGGCCGCTCGTGTTCGGCTCTTGTGTGATCATACGGGGACCTGGAGATCCTTAGGTATCGAAGATGACCGCCTCAGTAGTTTTTGCAGGTCCGGCATGCCCCTTCGTCCTTCCCCGGGGCGGAGGAAGTTTATGTTGACTTAAAAAAGGACGCTCCTGTAATTACGTTCCATACTCAGTCATTCGCCGATTCATAGACTTACAAACAGTCTGTTTAGGATGGCCATCGCAAGCTTCACCGATTCCAGTAGTTGATTCACGAGTATATTTATAATTAACTCGTGAATCGGGCATGTCCAATTCGAGCAGTCATAATCAGGTAGACTTGTTCTTATGCGTAAAGACTTCTGTCAAACTTTCACAGCCCTTAAACAAAATAGTCTTTTTAATATGGTGTTCTTACAATGGACCTTGCTATATAAATATTTAATAATATAATATTTCACCATTTAGTCACAACTTTGCATAATAATGATTATAAGAGTATCATATCAGCCATTTATACGTCCACTAATGAACAAAGGCCTCCCCCATAGATTTCCACAAATTATAATTTTGGGGCTAATTTGCCAATACTCACCACGCTGCTGCCCATCCCTCTGGTTTAGATTCCTTTAGTCGCCTTCTACGCCATCCACGAGATAAGATGGAGTATAATCTTAATCCGGACACCACACGGAGGTTATAAGAGTATTTTCATATTATTTTGTGTTTTCATTCCACATAAGACCCTGTGACCATTTCATAAAATAGCCTTAAATCTCCGGGGATAATCCGAGACCTCATTTTTATAGTGCAGCCATCGAGAGTCCCCGGTGGGTATCGCATTTCTTTTTAGATAAAATTTCTGAGAAGGGCCTTGTTGTGTGGCATGTTGGACCCATGTTCCCACGTAAACCTATTAAAAGACGAGGTCCCTCTTTGCCAAGGATATTAACCCGTGGAGAAAGACACTACTACTCCCGCAGAAAAAGAAGTGGCAAAATATTCCTAAAGCTGCTAGGTCCATTACGCTGAAGAATCAAGACAAACTGAGCAAGGCACAGAAGTGATGGTTTCATCACCAGTAATGTCACTCATTATTGCTTCGGTTTAACCTGTGTCTCGTTTTGCTCCTACTGGCTACGTCTACTTATACAGATACATACATAAAAGCTAGGACATCTAGAAATGTACCTAGTTCTTTCAGAAACAAAGCAAACGCTAAGATATTCGCTAAAACCCAACATAAAACTGAGATGGCATTGGAATTCTAGATAAAAGGTCAAAACAAAAGTTGCATGTCGTATCATGAAATAAGGTCAGATTCCCCGAGATCGATGTTCTAAGAACTGCCGCGGGCCTAAAGGGTTACGGAGTGTGTTCTCTTGGGGAGTACATTTGGGATTTGAAATGATTTAGTTTTATTTGGACGACAAAGAGGTTTTACCTAGGGCGGATACATACAAACGTGAAAAATATAGCTAGATTTTAGCCGCATAATTTTATATAAGTTCTAAATTGATGCAGAAATAGATTCAAATAAATTTGTCAAATTATTCATACTCAGATGCATTCAATGATCGGTAAATGATCGGTGAGGTCAAGCAACGTTCGGCGCGGTCAGTCTATAGATAGGTGACCACATAATGGTATTTGATCTGAGCGTCTCCGTGCTTTGGAAGGCACGTAAAATCGTCAGCATTGGTTGTTATCATTAGACGGTCGTTAACCCAAGTCGGAAGCCTTCTGGTGGCTTAAAGTTATTATTAAAAATGTAATGTATTTCGGTATGTACCTATTGTAACATAATTGTATTTGCTAAGTTTTATTTAGAAATATCAATTTAGAAAGCCCAACATCCTCGAAAATTGCATTCACCATCCAATTTAACAAGCAAGGTGATGGCAGTGCTATAGTACCTTCTATTGTATGGCCTATGTTAAGAAGTGGACATAAGCTGATGGGACTTGACGGTGATAGCTGATTCTAGAAACTTCGACTTCCTTCCTAAATCAGCTTTGAAATTATCGTGTTATCGAGAGTTAGCACTGAAGTTAGAGTACTAAAACCGAGAACTTGCTATGATATTCGTTGTAAATGTGTTTGGTACGTGACTTTAGTCTATTTGTACGAGATCTACTGGTACTTGCTCAAATCTTTCAAGTGTGGTGAAATATTATTGTAAATAGTTGTTAAATTTTAACACTTACTATTTCTAATGATAGTTTATGATTTGTGTCATCATCTTTATTTCAGCCGAAAAACGTCCGCAACTGTACAGAAGCATAAAATATGGCCAAAAACAAAAACCCATAGTGATCTTTGTGACCGCTATGGGTTTGTGTTGTGTGCTCATTGGGGAGTTTTGCCATAATCGCTACGCTTGTCAGACGGGATGGCGATCGCAGTTGAGTAAGAAATGTACTCGAAAGAAGCTGCTACCCATCCTCCGGCTAATCCCAAAGTCGCGATTTACGACATCCAGGGGATGAGATGCGGCATGGCATTTTGTGTGACGTAGAAGTATTTTATTCATCTTCCGAGGGGTTTCCTTACAAGTATAGATCACCCCTCTCCGACCATGGGTGTCGTATAAGGTGACTAAGGGTTCACGAGAACGAACAACATCATCCTCCCGTGTGCTAATAACAACATACTGCGATCACCGATCCACCTGCCAAGCGCGATTATGGCACGATGACCGATTATTGTAGTAGTCATTGGGATAGCCATGTTCAGCAGTGGATGTTTACTATGTGTGTGTTGGGATTATAGGATTATTCTAGGATTTCTCCTGCGTCATGGGTACAGTTTACAGACATAAACGTAAAAACCCGAAACAACTATCTATAGATCATACAAATATTAGTTCCGTGCGGGGATCGAACTCGCGACAGGTAGCGCAGAAAGCTATTCGTTTAGCCACTGCACAAACCTTGCCGTCATAATATAAATTATACGCTATATAATAGCATGTGATGAACTCTATATTTCATTACATTTTATAAGCTGGAGCCAAGGCTTTTCGCACATGAATATTTATTAAACGCCTAATCTAGTGTCACTTACTGTCGAAATTATTAATCGATGTAATTCTAAATCGTTGGATTTGGAATTGACAAATTGAATGTTTTTGTGTTAAATGTAATCTTAATATAAAAACAGATCAAGTTCATAATCTTAAACCTAAAGCTATTGGATTAGATTGAATTATTAATTTCGGCCATTAGTAATGTAGCTATTCACTGAAGTGCTCGTAACTTACTGATTTTAAGATATTATCTGGTCTGTTCGCGCACAGATTAATATCAAAATAATATTTTGACTAACCTCAACATTTCGATCAAGTTGCATTGACAGTGGTCACGAGTAGACTGCAGTAGTAGTGTTGCTTAAAAATCGATAGGCTATCGATAGTCAATCGATAGTGTCATATAACCCCAAATCACTCATACTATCGATTGCCCTATCGATAGTATCGATATTGTCAATAGTATCGATAGTATTGATTGGGAGCTTTGCAACAATACTATCGATAGTATCGATAATGCCGATACTATCGAACTGGTTCGTAAATACTATCGATAGTCAAAAATCATAATACTATCGATAGTATCGATACTATTGTATAATTTCAACTATCGATACTATCGGTAGTATTGTTCGATATGTAAAATAAAATCGATAGTATCGATACTATTGATAATATCGATACTATCAATAGGCCAATCGATAGTATGAATGTTTTAGGGTTAGTCCTATCGATAGATCGATAGTCGATTTTTAAGCAACACTAGACTGCAGTAGCGGGTGTCAGCGACGAGATGGACGAGAGATGGGCGGGAGTTTTTACCAACTACCCGCACTTGCTTGGTACCGAACACAGAAATCGGAAATAAGGAGAAGTGGTACGAGGGCGTAACCGTGCCACCGCGACTGGATCAATTTGGGCCATCCGGAAAAAATGATCGTTTTATAACATCAGTTGAGATTCGATCACGTAAGTGAAACTTTGTTAAATTGTCGTGTTGTTCGGGGATAACATGCAAAAACCGAAGCGAAAATAATAACTTTATCAAGGAAGGAAGAATCATATACATTATGCAAGTGGAGGAACTTTCTTGTATTTGTCTATAAAAAAAAGTTTTCTTTATTATGTTACATTTGGATTGATGGAGCAGCACGATAGTATTATTTTTGTACAAAATACAATGCTTCTTATCTACCACTTTGAACTAGCAATCGGTGAATAACAAACGCAGTGAATAGAACAGAAAATGGTACTCCCAATAAACTTACGCGTTGCGTGGTACGGCTGTCGTTTGCGGTCTGTACGCTCGGCATGATTGGGTACCTCCAAAGTCTTGGGTGTGTTTTAGTATGAGAAGCCAATTATAATGTTGTGTTTATTCAGTTCATTGGATGAGACCTTGTAACTGTGTGCATTGGTGTGCTTTTATGAATAATGGTAGTGGGAAAATGGATTTCTAGGCTGGCATACATTTTGATCTACATGGCATATCTCCTTTCTTCGAATATCTTTTGTACCAATACTATCTTAAAATCTTGTATTCAATTCGCGAAAGTTTAAGTATTACTATCGTAAGTTATTGACCGAACAGAAGCACTGATCTGAGAGGATAAGCTGATCTTGTTGTGATCGTGGTTTCGGTGGGTCATAATTACTTATACTACATAACTCCTCGGTACCTTCATTTCGGCCGACTGAAGTCCACTGCTGGACACATGCCTCCACCAAACCCTCCACCACAATGACCGATATGCGATATGCCGTGGGCTCATTGGGGTTTTGCCATAATCGCCACGCTTGGCAGGCGGGTTGGCGATCGCAGTTGAGTTGTTAATGTACTCGAAGGACGCTGCTGTCCATCCTCCGGCTAATCCCTTAGTCGTCTTTTACGACACCTACGGGAGGAGATGGGGTGGTGGTATTCTGAGCCGGCACCACACGGCGAGGTGCCTTAATAAAAGTAAAAGCATAATAGAGGTTAAAATAACTACATTTATATCATTCAAGATTTACACAGACATAGAACAAAAGCTTAATCCGTCCGAGACTATTCACACGAATCTCTGTTTCATGTCTGTTTCAAGTCGATGTACACTATCTCGACGCGTTTTCGTTCTAGTTTTTATTTTTAGTAGTAGTCGCCCAGAATTTTACTCGACCATCCTTTTCAAGACATATGTTTTAACTTTAACTTTCTGCACTCCCTCCTTCTCCGTATGAAGTTTTACTATACCAAATCACACACTCCTTCGTGCGCGCAGCTAAAGTGGTACAAATTTTTTTCAACACGTATTAATGTATAGATAACGCACATACATCACTTCGTTCTACCAACTGCATCCTTATATTATAGTTCCGTCTTTGTTCCGTCCGTTTCCGTCTAGTTTTATTTAAAATGTTATAAATTTGTGCCGTGTGGTGCCGGCTACGAATAGCACCAACCCATCTCATCCCGCGGGTGTCGTAAAAGGTGACTAAGCCATTATCCGGAGAAGGGCAGCAGCGTCCTTCGAAAACATTAACAACTCAACTGCGATCGCCAAATCGCCTCCCAAGCGTGGCGATTAAGGCAAAACCCCCAATAAGCACACAACACACCGATATCGGTCGTTGTGGTGTTCTTTGAGGGAGGCCTGAGTCCAGCAGTGGACTTTATTCGGCCGAAATTATTATAAATTTATACAAAACTGGACTAAGCTTAGTATGGCTGCGGTAAGTATACACATATATGACTTATGAGTGAATAGATGTTACAAACAAACAGACATTATCGGAATTATCCTGCGAGAAACAAATCTTTTCCACCGTATTAACGCATTAATATTGCAAGCGCTGGCCGTAAGAAGATCATAAAAATAGTGTGATGTAGGTATATGATATACTTACCACACACTATTTTTAAATTTATTAAAGTAAGTACTTCATTTTGAAATATCTGTAACATTTAAATCTCGTGTCTATTGTATATGTGTGTGAGAAAAATAAACGTGGTTTCTTTCAACTAGCTTTTTCACTATTTCAGGGTTGTCTGTGGTTTTGTTCGAATATATTTTATCATATATTCGAACAAAAACACACCGATCATACTCCACTTAGTGTCGGGAGCACGGCCCACAAACTAGACATTTTTATGTGTTGGTCCCTCACGTACTCTTCTATTATATTCACATTACTGAAAACCCATGCTTTGGGCCATATCAACAAAAAGGCTCACCTCTAAAACGTGTACTGTGTATGTACTCATAAGGTGAACCTCCATATAGATATAATACAGAGATAACAAGGTAAATAATGATATCCCTTTGTGCCTTACGTATTATTTTCCAAATCCGATAATAACACTGATATTCAGCCGCTTTAGACCAGTAGGAAATCGGAAAATAAACATTTGTTAAGGCTAAATTATTAATAATAATTTACACAATATTTATATACACAATTATTAATTTATTTATATTTATGCACAATGGTGATGCACAAGGCGGACGTAATACCATATGGCATAATTTACTAGTCGCACTGGGTAAAGTGGGTGTGGTGTCCGGAACCTCCGTGTGTTGTCCGGATTAAGAATATAGCACCACTCCATCTCCTCCCATGGATTTCATAAAAGGCGACTAAGGGAATTCAAACCAGAGGGATGGGCAGCAGCATCCCTTCTGTGAAACGGTAGCCATACTGCGCTCACCAACCGGCTTGCCAAGCGTGGTGAGTATTGGCGAATACCCCCCAAAATGATGACACAGTTGTGGAAATCTATGGGGGAGGCCTTTGTTCAGCAGTGGACGTATAAAAGGCCGATATGATGATGACTGGGTAAATATAGTTTAATGAGATGTGACTTAAAAAGCACAAAATATATTATTCTGTAAAATAAAAGCGCGGGGTATTCGCTCTACTTAGATTCTTATAATTAATCTACCTTTGATATCGAGCATGCCACGCGATATTATTGCTTTAATTTCAAAGCAAAATTAATCCTAAAATGAATTTATGGGAAACTAGCAGTGGCCCACGGTTTCACCCGCCGTTCAATTTAAAATAAATCGGTTTATAAATAATTTGGAGTACGTCAGCATAGACAGTTGACAGGCATGCACAGCTCGGCTCTTCTCGGTAATGATCGGTTTTCATCGGTGACCCACTGCGTCGCATCGCCCGCCCGTGCTAGCACTTCGTTTTCACTTAGCATTCTTTTTGACCTTTCTTTTTTTTCGGCTTCTAAGGGTCGTAGCGTTTTCAAGAATTGGACTATCAAATGCAAATTATTTTTTCTGATCCGACTGGTAGTTCCAGAGATTAGCGCAAACAAACAAACTCTTCAGCTTTAATATATTAGTATAGATTAATAACTTATACATTCAAATTCATTATTTACACATGTCTAATGTATAATAATAGTCTGTAATTATCTTTGTTTAAATTCTGAGCCTATGATCCTAATTTATATTAGTCGCCCGGTCGAAATACATCGTGTATTTCCTCGGTCCAGATACAAACCACCGGAGCGGTCAACTTCGACACCAAGACCGTTCGAGAAACCCAAAAAATCTCCATCTAGTGCCGCCCATTGGTGCCAAGCCTTTAGGAATATTTAAGAGGGGATGACTCTGTAGAGCAGTCACCCTCTGGCGAAGGGGAGGTCTGTAAAGGGACCGCCCCCTAGGTACATCTCGGGTAGGATTGTAAAGGATCCACCTGAAGCCGCTGTGTCCACGTGCAAGCCACCACCTTCCCGGGGTCACTCGGTATGGGCATGCAGATTTCCCAATCTGCGCGCTCGCGACCTCCGAGGACTTCTGCCATGTAGCGACGAGAAGGCTCATGCGTGTTGGACATGGGTGGTTGTACCACGACACTGATTCCTCTTTCTTCTTGTGGTATAGCGGAACATCCTGGAGAGAGCACCAGGTCATCATCATTTCGGCCAAATGAAATCCACTGCTGGGCACAGCCCTCCCCCAAAGATCACCACAACGACCGATATCGGTATGTTGTGTGCTCATTAAGGAGTTTTGCCATTATCGCCACGCTTGGCAGGCGGGTTGGCGATCGCAGTTGAGTCGTTAATGTATTCGGAGGACGCTGCTGCGCATCCTCCGGCTAATCCCTTAGTCGCCTTTTATGGCATCCACCAGATGAGATGGGTTGGTGCTATTCGTAGCCGGCACCACACGTGTCATCGTCATATGAAATTATTGTAGTGTCGTCTGTTCTTGATACGTCAGTAAAATTTCATATCATTCATCATATCACATTTAGAAGTTTCATTGCAAGATTCCATTACTGTCATATTAAGTTACGGTATAGGATAGGCCCAAGGGCTACCCCACCCCCCCTCACTAGGATTTCTCTTGTGTCGTGGGTGCGTTTACAGACATGAATTCCACACACTTTTTTTTTTCACAAATTCTACATGAACATTCTCCGCCGCGAGCAAGGACGGAGGGGCATGCCGGACCCCTACCGGCTAAACCACTGGGGCGGCCATCTTCGGCATCTAATGGGGGCTACAGGTCCTCGTATGATTACACTAGAGCCGCTCACTGGTGCCACGCCTATAGGAACATCTCTGAGAGGGTGGGTGACTGTAAAGCGGTCACCCCGCCGGGGGGGATTGTAAAGGATCCCACGAAGCGTCCCTGTGCGCTATACTATGCGCACACGCGCCGCCATTTACGCATAGCACAGCGCACAGGGACGCTTCATGGGTTACCCGCACCTTAACCTACTGTGACATCATTTAGTCCAACTTAATTTGATCAGTATTATTGATTTAGGAAGTGTAGTGACAGAGGGTAAACTTGCTCGAAGCTTCGGTAGCCATTTACTAAATGTTGTGGTCTTTATGTTTGATCCTTTTTCTTCGTTCGTTTCAGCTGAATAAAGCCCATTGCTGGACACAAGCATCCCCCAAAGATCGCCACAATAACCGGTCTGGGTGTTATGTGCTCATTGGGGGGTTTTGCCATAATCGCCGCGCTTGGCAGGCGGGTTGGCGATCGCAGTTGAGTTTTTAGTGTATTTGCAGGACGTTGCCGCCCATCCTCCGGCTAATCTCATATTCGCCTTTTACGACACCCGTATATGTCTGTATCTATGTGTGTATGTATGTATTATTATTATTGTTGTATATATTTGTATGTGACTTACTTTCTAAGTATATCTTTATTTATATACCTAAAATGTTATGCATTTTAATGTACTTTTACTATCCGGGGCTAAAAAGACCACTTTGTGCAATTCTACTGAAAGGAATTCATTTCCAGAATTCCCAGCAGATCCTTAGCAATTCTTCTATTTTTTCGTAAAATGGCCGCTAGTTAAGGTGAATCATACTCAATTCATTTCATAAACAGATTCATATTTGGTGATAATGTTACTCCAGGTCCTCGTAAGATCACACTAGAGCCGCCCATTGGTGCCACGCCTTAAGGAGTCGCCATCACGGAGGGGATGACTGTAAAGCGGTCAACCCCTCTAGTGGAGGGAAGGCGACTGTAAAAAGGTCACCCCCCAGGCACTTCTCGGGGAGGATTGTAAAGGATCCCCCCAAACCTCGCTTTGCGCTGTGCTGCGCATACGGCGGCACGTGATCTTCCCGGAGGTCGCTCGATGTGAGCACGTAGACTCCCCAATCCGCGCACCCGCGACCCCCGAGGCCTCCCACCATGAAATGATGGCAGGGGGCTCAGGCGTGTTGGACTTGGGAGCCGGGACGGTTGTTGCCCCGGCGCCGTCTCGTCCGAACCCGCGACCCATTTCGTAAAAAGCCAATCACTGGGCCAACCGCGCTGTCGAAACATTATTATTGTAGGATATACAATAATTAAAGTTTTTGTTTTACGGATATTCTTATATATAAGTAGATACTTCACAATTATTATTAAGTATATCTCTGAAAAGTTAATTTTTATTATTCCACCAGCACGGGTGACAATTAGACTGCAGCTCCTATATAAAAATACAGGGTCATCAAAAATTGTATATCAATAGATAGTTCTATCTCCCAAGCTTTTCGTAACACGCGTCTGCTAGAGAAATATTTCGTACTGCCCCTAATTTTCCATTATTAATTTAGTTTTCAAAAATATCAACGAAATGAATTGCAAGATGTTGCTTCTGACTATCTTCTTATGATGCTGCTATTTGACACATTAGCAATTCCTATTTAAGAGCCACTTGGTCTTGTTTCACTCTTGTTGTACACTTCATTAGATCCTCATATTAACATTATCACTCAAAGGTTTGCTGTAAGAGAACTCAATAGTGAGTCAAGCTCGCCTATGTACATAACTTTTCTTTAGTATTGTTTTAATCTGTAAATATTGTGTGCAATAAAGAATAAATGAAATGAAATGACACTCACGGGATGAGATGGGTTGGTATAATTCATACCCGGCACCACACTGTAAACCCTTTTTCTTATAACTACCCAAAAGATTATATCTACGAAAATCTCATAAACGAATATTTGTGGCAAGGAAACGTTTATAGTTGAAAGGTTCTATTTACGAAAATCTCATAGATTGATATATGTGTCAGCGAAACGTTCATAGTTAAAAGACTCTATCCACGAAAATCTCATAGATGAATATTTGTTTCAGCGAAACGTTCATAGCTGAAAGATTCTATCGACGAAAATCGTCTAGATGAATATTTGTGTCACCAAAACGTTCATAGTTGAAAGATTCTACCGACGAAAATCTCACAGAAGAATATTTATGTCAGCGAAACGTTCATAGTTGTAAATTTCTATCGATGAAACAGTCATAAATAATTCCGCCTGTCGACGATATATTCAACGGAGAAACCAATGTCGAAAAACGGTTCGGATTCTCCGATTTCAGCGTTGTAACAAACAACTTCAACCCATTCAAAATTCTGCCAGTTACCAAATATTTCGCAACACGCTCATAAGCCTATAATAGTAACGATTATAATATATTCCACCTCCACACAGAACTGATCACCAACGACACCTCTTTATAAATATTTATCATCCTTACCTACATAAATATGTATGGAATCGTTAAGCGCAGACCTCCCGCATAATACATTGTGTTCCCTGCAAATTAATACAGGATGGAGTAACGCTGTTATGAGAAATATTATGATATGTGAATTTCAAATTAAATAGCCAATTTATACGGGTGTGGAAAAAATACTGATTTATGGATTAATTTACATTGTTATGGGAAATGGAGGATGGTTAGAAAATGGCTTGAAAACTGGACTGGATTTAAACAAGGAATACATTTTCATACTTTACTGATGGTGGGCCACATATTACAAGAGACAAGCCAGGTAGGTACCACCACTATTTGCATGCTCATAACGGACGACCACTCGGAAGACGGTGGCATGTACGTGGTCACGTGCCGCAGTGGGCGCAGCACAGCCAGCGTACAGAGAGGCTTCGGGTGGATCCTTTCCAATCCCACCCGAGATGTGGCTGGGGGGGCGGTCCCTTTACAATCATCTCCCCTCTAAGATATGCCTAAAGACGTAGCACCAATTGAGCCCCCCCCACCCTGGGTGCCGAAGATGACTACTTTCGTGGTTTCAGCTGGTAGGAGTCCAGCATGCCAATCCCCTTTCCCTGAGGTGGAGGAAGTAAAATATGTATTTCCACCGGGATCAATAAAAACAAACAAAAAGATAGTTACAGTTCAGATAGACTGCTGCCAAAAAGTAGTGTTTAGCTTTAGACATAGTATTCCAGTTTGAAGGGCACCGTAGCTAGTGATATGACTATGTATAAGAAACTAGATGCCTAATGTCTCGAGGTGACGAGTTCCGTGTGGCACCACGCTGGACTAATCCTGAGTAGCATTGCATTTGTTATGGACAGGCGTGATGCTTTCTACCAGGAGAATGACTTGTCCGTCTAAGCACTATTTTTAGTGCCCACACCGAGCGACCCACGAGAAGTATGTCACCAGTGGGCGGCTCTAGTGTGATCATATGAGGATCTGGAGCGACGAGGTGCCGAAGATGACCACCCCAGTTGTTTTAGCCGGCAGGAGTCAGGGATACTCCTTCATCCTTCCCCGGGGCGGAGGTACTTCATGATGAATTTCCACTGGGATCAATAAAAAATTAATAGAAAATAAGGTAAAAAAAGAAAATTAAAACATTTATTTTGTACTCAATGCTCTGCCAGACAGCTTAACAACTACAACGCTCTACTTCAAACGCAACGAGGTCTTAAATAACAGAGTCTCAAACGAATATATTTTTACACGGACGGACGGCGATGCTGGAAAATTAGAATAGCTAAGTTATAGAAAAGTAACGGAAACATCTTCTTGCAGTTCGCTGTAGTGAGAGTGATCAATGACTTGGAAAATTAACCTCTGATGCACTGGAAGATAACGAAGGAAATAAGAGAAACGGAGGTAGTTGTAGTTCACTTGCTTACTTGGAGGAATTTTGTTTTAAGTTTTAAGGATTATAAAGATAGGTGTATGACACCCTTATAGAAAACTACGAAGGATTGGGAATGTGTTAGTGAAACAAAGACGCAACTTTGCATGTACTCTTTAATTAATGTTTTGGCTGACTAATGACAGCTGAAAGGATTTTAAGGTGAAGTCGCAATGAGCGGGACTCATAGCTCGTAGATTACGGCCGTTGGAGCAAACAGGTTCTCGTGTGGAGACCACGTACCGAAAAACAGCATGAGATAGCCTCCGACGAGATGGACCGAAACAGTGTTGAAGGTCGCTGGGAGTAGTTTGATGCGGGTGGCATGTAGCCGTTCGTTATGGAAATCTTTGGCGGAGGTCTTTGTTCAGCAGTGCCCATACTTTGGCTGATATGATGATAATGAACTAAGGGGACAAAAGAATTACGTTACTAAGCATTATTTTGAAATAGTAAAATGAGCAGAAATTACTTTATAATTGAACTCAAGGTGAACACATGATGCTTTTATCAGTTTAGTATTTAAAAGCTATTTATTTATTATTTATTTATTATACTCTTTATTGTACACCAATCGTTAAAGGTAATAAAAAACAGTAGTGCTTATAAGTATATTTTAGAGTACAATGGGCGGCCTTATCGCACTCGGCGATTTCTTCCAGGCAACCTTAGGATGGAGAAATACTTAACTGGATAATATATGCGGCAGTTGATGGTGCACACAGATACAATGAAATAACTAAATTACGTATACTATACTAAATATATAAACAATGGAAGATTATACACAATATGGATATATAAATACACAAACATTTATATATACACATATACAAATACTTTTTAATTTATTCGACAAAATATCGAAAAGCAGTTACTTCAAATGTAATACTTAGTAAATTCTAAGTAAAAATAATCACAGTGACAAGTAATGTTCCCTCACTAGTCTTTTGAACACTGATATTGACTGAGCTCGTCTTATTAAAACTGGTAATGCATTCCACAAACGAGCGGCCTGAACCGTAAAGGAGTTATCAATAAATTTTGTGGAATGCATTGGCATTTTAAGTTTTAGGTCTTCTGATGATCTTAGAAATTTTGCATGAGTGTCACTGATGAACTCGAAGCATTTTTTAAGGTAAGAGGGAGTGGAAGGAATGAATAATACATTGTAAAGTAACGAAAGAATATGAGTATTCCGACGAAGGCGAATTGGTAACCACTTGAGCTTAGTGCGGAATTCTGAGACATGATCATATTTGCTTAAACCAAATATAAATCGTATACAAACATATATATATATATAAGCTATATTAGTTTTAACATTAAAATGCTGCGGTTACATGTATCTACACCATATACATCACATCAGCCGTCCACTACTGAAAATGGGTCTCCTAATGATCACTAGAATGAGCAATTATAAGGATGTAGCCATAATCACCACACTAGGCGCGGGGATTGATGATCGCTATGGCATGTTGGAAGATGCAGCTGCCCAGTTGCCTTTTACAACACACTGGGTATAAAGAGGTGATTTATCTTTGATGTGAATCACACGGAACACATAATAAATTCTTGTATATCCGGTTTAAAACAATGTGACATGTTGTTCAATCATCTTGGTGATCAACAAGATCATCGATTACATCATCATGTTCCTCAACTGATATCATAAATAATATTTTATTTCCTTAGTGACTTCTGAAATTTTGAATTGATGTTAATGTAATATCGTATCAAAGAACTAAAGTTGCCGACATAGCTGAAAGGATTAGTAAACTGAAGTGGCAATGGACGGGGCACGTTGCTCGTAGAACTGATGGCCGTTGGGGCAAAAAGGTTCTCGAGTTGAGGCCGCGCACCGGTAAACGCAGCATGGTACGCCCACCAATAAGGTGGACAGACGACCTGGTGAAGGTCGCTGGGAGTCGTTGGATGAGGGCGGCATGTAACCGCTTGTGGTCAAACAGCAGTGGACGTCTTGTGGCTGATATGATGATGATGATGATGATCCTGATGATGATCTTACCTGCTGTTTTCTTTTATGCATAGTTAGGTTATAGGTTTGGAACTTTTTCCTTTAATTATAGTTACCTATTATTCCGTTGGGATACATTTTTAAAACGTTTACTTTTATCATTACTTATTAGTCTCTCTTTTCACGGGTTTATATGCCCTGTAAGGGGGAACCCGGCCTTTTGATAGGCTTACGCGGGGATATGGGTCTAACACGCAGAGGCCCTTTGGAGAATTTTAATCTAAAATGTAATGGCACACTTACCAGTCTCCATGGCTGCACTATAAAATGCAGTCTCGGATTGTCTCCGGAGGTATAAAACTATTGTATGAAATGGAAATTACAAGTATAAAGTCTATTGCAATGGGTGCTAATGGACTTAATACTAAGAAAAACGGAAAAAACGGCGAACGCCTTTCAACCTTTAAAGTGAAATTCTGTGGCAGACGATGACTTGCCACTCACAAGATGGGCCCCCTAAATGGCCACCACTACAGGTGACAAGGAGCAACACCGGTGTGAGAGCTAGGGGTGTTGAGAGGTGCGGCACAATTTCACCATCGCGCGTCTCGAAGACTCGGAGCGGGTTTCCCCGTTATTACGCCATTAGACACTTCCACCCCCGTGCATATAGCTCTGGCGGCCCCCCTCTGATTGGCCAACTAAGGCAAGCCAGAGTTGAAAATCCTGCGGGCACTCATGGGGTTCCACACCAACCGACCAATAAAGGCAAGCCGGCGGCGAGGCCCTGACCACTTCTCTGGACCATTTGGGTTCGCAGTGTCGCCACTCACATTCAGCTCGCCACAAACTGCCCTGCGTTCTGTAAGCTACTAATATACTTTTTTTATTTCATCTTATAATCAAGCAGCTGCTTTAATCTTATATTATTAGTATTTATATCGAAGCAGTTCTAATCATACCCTGTAAAAACATCTACTATAAAATACCTACGTTTTTTGAGCTGAATTTATTAAAAGAGAAAGCAAGCGTACCGAGTGTACTAGTTCACTGACCGCCAAAATTTTCGCGGTAGCCCAAAACTTGTTAATATAAAATACATACCCACATAAATTACCGCTAAACACAAAATTCACTTAATACCCCACTTGGGGACAACTAGGAGGCTTAAACAAAACATAACTCACAACTACTGTGGCTTGAACCATCCCACGATAGCTATCCATTTAAGCCACGAATTTTGATGAGAAACATATGTATGTAGTTCTATTTCATGCACACTCACACACACGTGATAATAGTAATACAAGACGATTGATCGTGTTGTATCACATTTCTTTTTTTTTTGTTTATTTGTGATGAGCTTTCGTTTCATAAACGAGTTTTAAAGGCGGGTTCATACGGCGATACGTATCGGCGACAAACGGATAATTCGGCACTAGGTGTATTGTATGTTAATTGGTTTTGTATACGGTCTGCATTTTCTTTTTAAACTTGTTTCTGTAAAGGGCAATGTTACGGCAAAATACACGTAATTCGTGGATATTATTCCAATTTTTTTTTGTTGGGCTTCTCGCATACATTTCAGGGAAATGTGGTTGCTTAACAGGTCATTTGGCGAAGCCAAAAGAGGCCTCCAGCCAGGCTTAAATTTAATATTAAAAACTAAGCAACTTTCGCTAAGGGCGCCCCCTGCGGGACACGGACCTCGGCTAAGGGCGTTGCTGGGGATAACAAGCTATAGTTTTGGGGACAGCTGGATCGGTATTCATTCATTTTCATTCATTTCGGCCGAATGAAATTCACTGCTGGACACAGGCCTCCCCCAAAGATCACCACAACGACCGATATGGTGTATTGTGCACCAAGCCCAATACACCATGTATTGTGTGCTCATTGGGGGGTCTTACCATAATCGCCACGCTTGGTGCTGATCGGTATTATTTAAATTGTATTAGGGGACATTGCTGTGTGGTGCCGGCTCAGAATGCCACCACCCCATTTCATCCCGTGGGTGTCGTAAAAGTCGACTAAGGGATTAACTGGAGGATGGGCAGCAGCGTCCTTCGAGTACATTAACAACTCAACTGCGATCGCCAACCCGTCTGCCAAGCGTGGCGATTATGGCAAAACCCCCAAAGAGCCCACAACACACCCATATTGGTCGTTGTGGTGAACTTTGGGGGAGGCCTGTGTCCAGCAGTGGATTTCATTCGGCCGAAATGAATGAGGGGACATTTAAAGCTTCAGGCTCGGCACGGGCCAGCGCGAGCAAGAGACGGGAGGGAGAAGTGCTAACTTGAACGGGAAGGTGACGCGGCGATAGGCCTCCGCGACGTCAGTGAGGCGGGCATCCTCGGCGGCGAGGGCGGTACAACGGTCGGGTGTTGAGTGAACGAGACAACCCGAGTCTCCTTATATGATCTAACGTGATTTTGTCGTCTGGATCGACCAGAACGTGCCTCGGGCGGCGTACACTACTGATACGAGAGGGTTGGTAATCGACGGCTGATACCACAAGGGGATTGGGGTGGGACAGGGCAGAATCGAGATAGCGTTTGAACGCTTGTTTCATAAAATGCCTGATGGTCGGCAAGTTAAGATCGAAATGGAGTTGATCATTTCCCATGTACCAAGGCGCTCCGGTGGCCTTGCGCATGAAACGGGTTTGGAGGGTTTTGAATCTACGGAGTGGGCGTGATTCAGCGTGTGTGCTGGCATAGGTCATGATGGGTCGAATGCATGTGGTGTAAATTCTCACCTTATTTCTAAGGGATATTATTCCAATAAGTAAACCGCACTTGATATAAACTTCTCCAATTTACGTTAGAAACTTGAGGTTGATAGCGATATCTGGCAAACTTATTAAAAATTATATTCTTTGTAGATATTCCTGATATTTTGTTAGCAGGAATATTTATTCTTTACAACCATTGCATCGCAAATATATATATATATATTTGCGAATCTTCTAAAACGTGGCAATGGTTGTAAAGAATAAATATTCCTGCTAACAATTATATCAGACAAGTATAGTAACAACAAGTAGTAGTAACAAGTATATCAGATTTGTTTTAATTAAATATCAAAACTCCATTACAAGCACTTACATATAGGTATTAGAACAAAAGTTTTATCACGCCGCGGTCTCAAAACGATTTGCTCTGTTTAAATCCCTTAGACCGAACCCTAAAATATGTATCTTAAAATTTCTAATGAATGCGGTGCCTGTGATAATGCCTACGTGCAAATCCACAATACATCACGTCTTAAACCTTGCGCCACACTAGCGTAAAAGATCAATTGCATAGCCATTGTGCCAACAGCGCCATCTCCTCTGAACCTCATAGCATCAAAATCCGTTCACCAACTTAGGTGTTTCTATAAAACAGTGTTTCGACTTTCAATTGCTTAACTGTCGCCTCGTCTGAACCAGGCGCAACCCTCAGATATTAAAGCCCAAGGAGCCCACTGAATAAATGAATAAAATTTTACGTGTATACGAGCGTGGTATTATGCGCCATGATAGCGCACAATTCAATTCCATTATGACTGACAGATGGAAAGGGTTCTGATGAAATTAGGACGTGTCCTGATTTTGGGTGGCTTGTTTCTGGACTCGAGATTGATAGGTAGCCTTGGCTTAAACTATGTTTTGGCCAGTACGCTATTTGAGCTGTGATTAAACGAACTTTGAAGCAGCAAATGTCCCATGGTAGACAGCATGGTTCGCGTAGTGGCTAAGCGAATGCCTTGCTGCGCGTCGTGTCGCGGGTTCAATTCACACATGAAATAAATATTTTTATGATCAACAGATAGTTGCTTCGTGTCTGGGTATGTGTGCATGTGAGATATGCATCTGTTACGTGTAGTATTTGTCACAGCCCATGAGAACAATTAATAATAATATCATGAATTTAATATTTCCGTAGAAAAACCCCTGACATCCACAATTGTATCATAATTTCGAGGGAGCCATGCTTGACAGCTAGGTTCATCATCTTTTTTTTAGGCCAGGTTGGTAAGCGCAAACTGTCTGTTGTTCCATAGAAGACACGCTGCTGCCCATTACTCTGCTTTAATGTCCCTTAGTCACATTTTGTGGCATCCACGATATAAGTAAGGGCTTTTGAATCATGAATTTTAAAAAAGTATTCTGTCTGCTTCCTGTTTATTCTTTTACTAGACCAACTCTCTATTTATTTTCTCGTTGTTTTTTCGCTATTTCTTCTCAAAAGTCTAACATAGAGTCAAGACTCGATGCGGCATTTCGCTGGCGCTAAACGATGTTAACTATCTATTTACAGAATCAATACTGATTTACTAACTGGCAATTACCCGGAAATAAGATCTCATATAACAGCTCCTGATAACAATTTGTATACCTACGTTCACAAAAAAATTACCTTGAAATTTAATCTCATCGGGCATGAAGAAGTTACACTTAAATGTAAAATGATTAACGATTTTTATTTTTATATAATTAATTTATGTACACGCAGGCAGACTAGAAATAGTTATGGACATTAAATAAATTATTTCTATTACTTAAGGTACTTAAGTAATTTTTACCCGTGTGGTTTCATTTAATTTCAGTTCGGTCAACTTTCAGTTGTGTGGCTGTGTCATGCCGGCTACGAATAGCACCAACCCATCTCATCCCGTGGGTGTCGTAAAAGGCGACTAAGGTATTATCCGGAGGATGAGCAGCAGTTCCTTCGAATATATTAACAACTCAACTGCGATCGCCAACCCGCCTGCTAAGCGTGGCGATTATGGAAAAACCCCCCAATGAGCACACAACACATCGATGTCTGTCGTTGTGGTGATCTTTGAGGGAGGCCTGTGTCCAGCAGTGGACTTTATTCGGCTGAAATGATGAAGTATTTCATATAATTATTTTACACTGTAGAACATTTATTTATTACTTGAGTAGTAGTTGCATCCCAAAACTTCGCTAGCAATCTGTTAAATACTGAGAGAGGCCCATGATATAAACAGACCTCTCTGATTTACTCAATTTGTGGACAAGGCGCTGGTGATATTTATTACTATTAAAGGTATGTGTCCCGTTGACGTTCTCCCTTCGTTGAAGTTTTATTCAATTTGTCTTGTTAACAATTCGTAAATCCTTTAAAGTCTTTTGGAACAGCCTCGCTTTTATATTATTAAATTCTAGTATTTATCAACAGTACCGCGTCTATGGTACAATTACAATACAATGTTGAACATCTTCAACTATTCACACAGGTCACAATCAGGAGAATCAGCCAGTTTCATCAAAAATTTAAATTTATTTAAAGGAACATGTCCGGATCTCAATTTGTTAGCATTCACTAATAATATCCTAGGTAAACTAGAATTAAATAACCACGATATATGAGGAGGCTCACACTAAAATAAATACTACTTGAAATGAATGCAAAAAATGTCATTCACATAACACACAAACAGATTTTATGAAAACCGGAGGGCCATTTTATTTTTAAAGGTACTTATTTATGTAATGGTATTGAACGGTGCCTGCTTTTGTCAGCAGACAATACGAACAAATGTTTTTGACATTCGTACTTACTTAGGCACCGTATAAAATACAGGCATCGCGACAATACGAACAATGTTTTTGACATTCTTACTAAGGCAACGTATAAAATACCGCCATCGCGATGACATAGACATGACGATACTTAAATTTTTTATCGTTGCCCCACGCTAGGATTTCTCCTGTGTCGTGGGTACAATTTACAGTCATAAATCTCACATGCACAAACACCCAGCCCCGAAACAACTATCTGAATTACTTACATTTATTTCGTCATCATCATCATCATCATCATTATAGCAGCCAAAAGACGTCCGCTGCTAAACATAGGCCCCCATAAAAGACCTTTTTTTTTATTGGTGCCCACTGGAAATTCTTCATGACTTCGCCCCGGGGAAGGGCGAAGGGGTATGCCGGACTCCTACCGGCTAAAGCAACTGGAGCGGTCATCTTCGGCACCTAAGGGAGGCTCCAGGTCCTCGTATGATCACACTAGAGCCACCCACTAGTGCCAGGCCTATCACTGAGAGGGTGACTGTAAAGCCGTCACCCCCTCGGGCCCATAAAAGACCTACACAACGTGTTTTTGGCGGGGAATTTGCCAGTGCACACCACAATTGGCAGGCAAGATGGTGAGCGCAGAATGTCTGCTGTTTCACAAAAGGGACGCTGCTTTCCATCCTTCTGGTTTAGACGTTTCGTGCGTGATTTATTTCATGCGGGGATCGAACCCGTGACACGTAGCGCAGAAAGCTAATCACGTAGCCACTACGCCAACCGTACCGTCAAATATTTTTTTTTAATCTATATTTAACTTTTTTGAAAGACATATTACGGTCAACATTTCGGTCAGAAACTTTACTCTTATCACGCCCAAAAGTTTCAATTCAATAATTTGTAACCCAACATTTACATTTCATATTACTACACCTCGTCGGTAACTCCGAAGAGTTCCAAAGAAGAGAAGAAAAAAAAACTTCTCATATAACACTGAACCATTTTTACTTAATTAAAACGAAGCTCCTTCGACACTATAATTAAACAATTTTCAAGTCTACGAGAAACGAAAAGCGCCCTAACATAAAAGTAGGAACAATAAATAAAGCTTAGTTTCCACCGTCGACTAGTGCCTCGAACCGGTGACAAGGCAAAGCCTGCTTAATACCACACCCGTCCTTGTTAAAAGCACCTTTCGATACGGAGATGTAGTTTAAAAGTGTTTTCAGAGCTTATGCTATGCATTTAATGCCGAGGTTATTGTAATTAAGTAAAGAAGTTACTTGGATTCTGCTGTAGATCTAAAAATAGTATGTAAGGTGACTTTGTAGAGGAACATTTTTGCTCATCCAAAAGACGTCCATTGCTGAAGAAAGACCTCCACCAGAAATTACCAGTTATTACATTACATTATACAATTAATTAGGTAATTTAATCATTATAATAATTTTGGAGGAGAGTAAGAACAATGTAAAAAGAGGCGTATCAAATTGTGTCTGATTCTGTAATAAGTTACCAAAACAAATACAGATCTTACTGATAGGAAGTTTAAACCATGCATTAAAACCATTCTTATAAAAATAGCCTATTATAAAATCAAAGACTATCCCGACCGTTTTACCGCTCTCGCCGCCGAGGATATCCACCCCACTGACATTGCGGAGGTCTATCGCCGCGACACCATCCCGTTCAAGAAACCAATACTCCCCCCGCCTCTTGCTCCTTGTCCCATGCCGAGCCTGTAGCTTTAAATGTCCCCTAATACATTTTAAATAATACTGATCCAGCTATCCCCAAAACAGTAGCTTGTTATCCCCAGCAACGTCCTAAGCCGAGGTCCGTATCCCGCAGGGAGCGCCCTTAGCGCAAGTTGCTTATCTATACAAATAAATAAAATTGAAGTGTCTGTTTGTAATGTCAAAATAACAGCTTTTTACTAAATGCATATGAAAGTATATACGGAACATGTAACAAAAAATGCATTTTAATTTTTTTTGTCTGTCTGTCTGTTTGTTCCGGGTAATCTCCGAAACGGCTGGTCCGATTCTGACGGGACTTTCACTGGTAGATAGCTGATGTTATAAGGAATAACGTAGGCTACTTTTATTTTAGAAAAATAGTTAGGGTTCCGCGCAAAAATAATAAAACCCTTGAAATCCAATATATATATTCTATGTCATGTGTCTATGTCAAAGTACTCTAAATTTCTTTTAAATTAAACGCGGGTGAAACCGCGGGTCCCAGCTAGTATGTAATAATATTCATTTTCGCCTGGCTGGAGGCCTCTTTTGGCTTTGCCAGAAACGACTGGTTAAGCAACCACATTGTCGGAAATGTATATGAGAAGAACAACAAAACAAAAAAAAAGCAAAGAGTATGTCGATGATAGGGACATGTGGCGAGAAGAAGAAGAATGAATTCTTATCGATTTTTATCTGCAAAGGCTTCCCTGGAAAATTTATATCAAAATATATAAAACAATGTATAAAATAAATTTAAAAAAGATCCAGCCTTGGGTTTCTTTTAGCATTTTTTTCTTAGAGGTTGTCATGTAGCGAATTGCACCCTGTTGTTACAATATGACCTGTAGAAGTGTCAGTTAGGACCTAAATACTGTCTAGTGTGATCTTACAAGGACCTGGAGCCCCCCTTCGGGCCGAAGATGACCGCTCCAGTGGTTTGAGCCGGTAGGAGTCTGGCATACCCCTTTGCCCTTCCCCGGGGCAAAGGAAGTTCATGTAGAATTTCCACTGCACATCAATAAAAAAAGCACATGAATACTGAATAAATTATTGAATTGAATATCCCACCCGCTTCGCTGGGCGTAAATTAAAGTTAATACTCGTATTAAAATATGAAATATCCTATTTCACATAATCTACCGCTATGCCAAATTCATTAGGTTCTTTAGGCCATTTAGGCACGGTGGAATATCAATAACGTTTAAACACAAACTCCCACATTTCAAATAAATTTAAATATTAAAGTGGTACACGACCTTATTATTGTAAGAATTTGCAATTCTAATGGCAGCTTTTCGAACTGGAAGTAACAACAATAACCAAATCATTTGCCATTATGTTAACAAGTTACATATTATAAATAAACAATAATTATTATATTACTGATAGTTGATCAGTAATATAATAATTAAAAACTGAATACTGTTAAATTTAATACTGATAATTAATGTATGATCTGCAGGTAGTTGTTCCGGGTCTGGGTGTATTGTTTGTGGAACTAATCTCTATAACCGCACCCACAACACAGGAGAAATCCTAGTATGGGGCAACGTTTATTTTAAAAACAAAAAATAAGTATTGTTTCAGAAAAGACCGAACACCAAGTTTTTTTCGGAATTTCTTCTCAGAAGTTGTCCTGTAGTGAAATGCTCTCCGTCGCTTTAATATGCGTCTTAAAGAGTCTGTAAAGACCTGATTACTGAATAAATGGTTCTATTCTGCTGAGCAGTACTAAAAGTAAACCAGTTTCTACCGTTCCTGTATCTGACAAATGACCTCTGCATTGCAACATTGCAGTGTTATCCGTTCGCCAACTCTTTATTCTTCATATGATTCTTCGGAAGCACTTCGAATTACAATGTAAACCCAATATTTTCATAAATTAAAGACGGCAATACTCAGTGTGCCATAGTAAACGGTTTAACACTAGCTTCTCTCATAAGCATTTGGGATTCAGTGGAGGTTATTTGTACAAGAAAAAAAATCGAAGGCTGTCAATATATTCCCTCACAAAACTTCCATGTAAAAAGTAATAAGTGGTACATACTCTTTGCTATGATAGTACAGAAAACTTATTAGTTATCCATTCATAATATCGAAGACACGAACACGCACGAACGCTAGCACACGCACGCACGTTAAGACACGCATGCAGGCACAACCACCCACCCACGCAAACACAAGCACAGTAGGACTCACACACTCACACATGATATGATTATTACTAAGCAATTTCGCTTCTTTTATGTATAAGGTGCTCACAGTGTATTCAGGGTGAGAGCTTGGTGATTTGTCACACAGGGCTTCCCTTTTTTTTTATTGGTGTCCGGTGGAATTTCTACATGGAACTTCCTTCGCTCCGGGGAAGGGCGAAGGGGTATGCCGGACTCCTACCGGCTAAAACCACTGGAGCGGTCTTCTTCGGCACCGAAGGGGGGTTCCAGGGCCTCGTAAGATCACACTAGAGCGCCCATTAGTACCACGCCTTTTGGCACATCTCGGAGGGGGTGACTAAAGCGGGGGTGACCGCTCTAGCGGAGGGCAGGCGGCTGTAAAAAGGCCGCCCCCCGGGCACTTCTCGGGGAGGATTGTTAAGGATCCCCTCAAGTCATGCTGTGCGCTGTGCTGCACACACGGTGGCACGCGACCACGTGCGCGCCACCGTCTTCGGGGATCGCTCGGTGTGAGCACGCAGACTCCCCAAACTGCGCGCCTGTGATCCCCGAGGCCCCCCACCATGAACTGACGGCAGGGGGCTCAGGCGTGTTGGACCTGGGCGCCGGGGCGGTTGTTACCTCGGCAGACACAGGGCTTTCCTAGTACAGAATCTTGTCTCTCACAAATGAACATGAAATAAAAGTCATTGTTATTATTATTCTACTCTATTCTTTTTGTCACCTTCTTCTGTACTCTTTCTTCTTTCTCGTGTGTTTAGGAGCCGACCTAGTGTTAGTCGTTCAAGCCACCCAAAGCCCTCCAACTTGGCTCAACAACTGCCGTATAATGACAACAACTGGGACCCACGATTTTACTTGCCCTCTAAAGCATGGAGACACTCAGTTGAAATATCACTATGTGGTCACCAATCGATATTTTGACCGCGCCAAGCATTTATTAGTCAATGAATGCAACTCGCTATGATTGATAACTATGAACTTGTTAAGATGCGTACCGTATACTGATAAATAGCTGTGTTAAAGTCTCACTGAGATGTACATAAATGAGGACTCTATATAAATTAGGCTAAATATAGAGTTTACAATCTTATTAAAATATGATCGTTGCCGGTCAAACAAACTACATATTATTTATGAGTGTCGTCCGTGGCACCATCCATGGGTGGTATCTGAAGGCGCGAGTAGTCATCGGTAAGACTAGACAAGGTATCGCCGCTCGCAGCCAATGAGGTGTTCGTATTCAACCCTGCGTAGAGTTAACATCTAACCGGAGTTGACATGTCCGTAGTTCCATTGGAATGTCTTTAACTTTTAAACAATTCCTTTAAATTTTGAAACGGTAACCCGTATTCTGCGCATAGGTATACTGGTACGCACGAGTAGGTACATATCAAGCTATACATTTCCAGTGATCTCGTATTGTATAGGCTTTTCTTACGACGAGACCTCAGCTTAAACTAGATATGTATAGCTTGATGTGTAACGATTCCCAACAAGCTGTATTTGGTAACAAAAGAGGCCAACCCCGACTTTATCCGGAAAAGTCTAGGTAGAAGAGAAAGAAGAAACAGCGAGTAGCATTTTTCAACGCGAGGTAACCAATTCTTTAACAAGAACCATACCGCATGTGCGTGCGTAATCCCTAATGGAAATTCATAACATGTAATCCAAATACATTGCGGGTAAACGATGTTACAGACATGAATACATGTCAACATAACAAAACACATTTCACAAACAGAATAACCACCAATAATGCGCTATTAGCGGTTGGCTGGCCACAGCAAATCCCTTGCGAGGTGCGGAAATTTATACATCATCAAAGCCGCTATATAGTGTAAGGCGGTTAGTTACATTCGTATGCTCCTAGCTTATAGACTTATGATTAGTTCCAACATATTATGCCCCTTAGGGGGTCAAAATATCTTAAAAATACAAAATTACATAGTGATTATATACTTATGTAAGTGACCTTATCTTCTAATAATTATGTATCTTTGTAAAAGAAAGAAAGAAGAAAGAAAACTATTTATTTTTGCACCAGTAACGACGCACAATTAAAATTAGGCACAATTTTTATAAGAAACACAAAAACTAACATACAAAGCTACTCCCTCTTGCTTAGAGTCCCTTAGTCACCTTTTACTTCATCCACAGGAAGAGATGGAGTGGTGCTATATTCTTAATCTAGACACCACATGCTTAACTCATAATAACTTGCACTGATTAATACCTTTTTTTAATAAACCCGAGGTAAAGAGATGAGCATGTCATTCACCTGCTGGCAAGTGTCATGCCTGCTCACATAAATTGAAATGCTGCATAGGTTTAGTCCTGCGTGCTCATACCGAGCGACCGCCGAAAAGACGGTGGCGCGTACGTGGTCACGTGCTGCCGTGTGCACAGCACAGCGCACAGTGAGGTTTGCGGGGATCCTTTACAATCCTCCCCGAAAAGTGCCTGGGGGGCGACCTTTTTACCTCCCTCCGCTAGAGTGGGTGACCGCTTTATAGTCATCTCCTCCGAGATGTGCCTTAAGACCCATCATTGGGGGGCTCTAATATGATCTTACGAGGAACTGGAGCCCTCGTTAAGTGCTGAAGATGACCGCTCCAGTGGTTTTAGCCAGTAGGAGTCCGGCATGCCCCTTCACCCTTCCCCGGGGAGAAGGAGTTCATGTAGAATTTCCACTGGACACAAATAAAAAATTTTTTTTTTATGTTTAGTCCTGCGTTAGGACCTTCGGTGTCGAAGATGACCGCTCCAGTGGTTTTAGCCGGTAGGAGTCCGGAATGCCCCTTCGTCCTTCCTAAAAAAAAAAACTCATGTCCTGCGTAGTGCACTACGCTCGTCACCTCGAGACATTAGTTAGTGGGCATAATAGACTAATCTATTATGCCCAGTAATTTCGCTAGCTTCCTTTATTTTCGTATCATACCTTAAATAACAATATCACAGCAAAAACCTTTTGTTTGTTTTGTTGTTCACAGCACCACATCATGTATTTGCATAATACCATCTATCAACCGACATTGACCGCCTACCCGAATTGGGAGCAGCAATAAATACCGTGAAAGGTTCCGTACATCACAATATATGGCCTATTTCAAATCGATGGGCGAACGCAAGGGATTTTTCATTTTCGTACCGTTGACTGACACGAAAAATGTTTAGACAACTGTTTATTTAAATGTTTTATAGCCTTTTCTTAGTCATATTTACTATGGTTAAGAATATCGTTTAAAGTTTGAAAGTAAACCACAAAAACAACAGTCAACACTGAATAACAGCGCTGTGTTGTGACGGGAGGGAGGGACACATTTGAGACGTGCATCAGCAAACTATTTGCTATTTCTAGTCATGTTTTTTGTATGTATGTGTATAATACATAATTATGTTGGTATTTTTGTTTTATTACAAGTTCAGTGTAGATATTGGTCTCATTAACGTAAATCGATGTATCGATGCGCGTTTCATGTGATAGTAAATCGTTTTTCTATTTAAACGACTTCAAAAAGGATGAGGTTCGAAATTCGAAGCGTATTTTCAGATTTTTATTTATGTATACCGATTGCCTTGAGATTTTTAGACCGATGAGCTTTCAAATTGGTCCTATATGAATTTCATTACATTTTATTGAGTAGTTTTTGAACCAGCTTCAATAAATATGTTTAATTGGCTGCGTTTATCTAGATGACGTATTTATTGTTACCGGTTCCTACGAGATTAGCGAAACGATTTGAGTTATTCTTGTTTAATTAAGTGTTAAATATTCTCGAATTGGTTTCATATAAATATAACACGGGTTTGGTGCAGTGGCTGATACAATAGGCTGCTGCACTTCGGGTGGTGGGTTCGATTCCCGCACGGAACAAGTATTTGTATGATCTGCGGGCAGTTGTTCCGGGTCTGGGTGTATTGTGTGTGGAATTTATGTCTGTAAACGCACCCACGACACAGGAGATATCCTAGAGTAGGGAAATGTTAATTAAAAAAATATATGTATATATATTTATACTGATACCCTCTTGTCTGTCAATTGCCGGCAGCCGGCGAGACAGAATAGATTTTTGATTGTGTCTGGCTTTGTAACAGTTAATGAGTTAACTAACGTGGAAAAAGTTCTTACATTGTTTTATACTAAAAAGAAACAAAAAAATACCGAATGACAAAATACTACAATATATAATTGAAAACACAAAAAATTACTTATACAGGTATAAATTATAATTTTTCACTAGTCTGCCTACATGCTGTGCTGCGTGCCCCACCCGACTTCATAAATATTTAGAAAGTGAATCTTCTTTAGCACCATTGTGATTTGAAAATTCAATGAAACGAAAAAGCGACACCAAATCGCTAGACCGAACTAGACTGAGCTAGACTGAACTAGACTGAACTAGACTGAACTAGATTGAACTAGACTGAACTAGACTGAACTAGACTGAACTAGACTGAACTAGACTGAACTAGACTGAACTAGACTGAACTAGACTGAACTAGACTGAACTAGACTGAACTAGACTGAACTAGACTGAACTAGACTGAACTAGACTGAACTAGACTGAACTAGACTGAACTAGACTGAACTAGACTGAACTAGACTGAACTAGACTGAACTAGACTCAACTAGACTCAACTAGACTCAACTAGACTCAACTTGACTCAACTTGACTCAACTAGACTCAACTAGACTCAACTAGACTCATCTAGACTCAACTAGACTGAACTAGACTGAACTCGACTAAACTAGACTGTACTACTCTGTTTACCATTTAATTTTTAAGATAATGAGATGAATACACTATGTATTCATCTCATTATCTTACAAATTAACTAAAATACAGAGTTATAAATAAAATAATAAATCTAAAATTATTGTTTGGCTTATGTAAAGGCACCCCGTGTCAAATGTTAAATTACTTTTTCATGACATTTATTGAATAATATTTGTGAATGCGAGTACTATGTAGACTAATTGTACATACTTACAGTTAATATCTGTCTGGTGATTTAATGTATTCATGTGGCCTACACTTTCATGCTGATGGTATTGTTGTGCGACGGGTCGTTAAGCTCCCTAAAATAGGGTTGAGCTACACCATGACTGATTCATGCTTGCCGCCTGTCAAGACAGATCATTCCAAAATGGCTATGAATCTTTACTAAAAAGGCTATTCCAGATGTTACCCAATTTTTTCATCCCTTAATATTAAGTACCTAAATATATCTGGACTTACAACAGAAACTTTGGAATATGTTTCGGCATTTCTTCTCAGAGGCAGTCACTAGGAAATGCCGGGTTCATCCAAGTTTATAGACGAGTGAAAGTGTTTCTTGAAACCTCTTTGCTGTTATAAAGATCATTTCATTACCTGTGTTAGTTACCCCACGTCACTACTCTCCTATTCCACACTAGCCATAGTCAGCGAAAGGTACTAAAAGTTACATAAACAACAAGTTTTGCTCAAATATCATCATTCAGAACTAGTTATAAGTTAACAGCCTTTAGATGGAGCACGATAAACGTTCGGTGGGATTAAGCAACGCTTGGCACGGTCGGTCTATGGATGGGGGACCGCATTTTTTTATTCGAACAGATGGTCTGCGTGATTCGGAGGATAAGAATTGTCGTTCCCGCGTGTTGTCGTTAGACAGCAGCTGTTAAGCCAACTCGGAGGCCTTTGGGCGTTTAGAGGACGCTCATAGCCAGCTGTTTTCATCATCTCAGCCGGATAGTATCCACGGCTGCACAAAAGCCTCCCTCATAGTTTGCTACAACGACCGCTATGGGTTTGTGTACTCACGTAATGAGATTGGGTGGTGGTATTCTTAGCACGCGGATGATGTGTGATCGATGACCATAGTGGTATTTGAATTTAGCATCTCCGTGCTTCAGAGGGCACGTCGATTTCGCGTGTTGAAATTAAATGATAGTCGTTAAGACAAGTTGGAGGCTTTAGGCGGTTTGAACAACTCTGAGACAAGGTTGCCTACTAAACAAACAGTCGAAAGAAATTCTCTAAAGGTTAGGAGCTACATTAACCTATTTCCAAATTGATTCATCCAACTTGCCCAAAAAATAACAAACAACTTTTCTGTTACTCATTCTTCATTACCCAAACTTCGACACTAGTAAAAATTGCCACTTGTTTCCAGTTTTCGGCAGCTCCCGAATATATTTGGCGGATATTCATGACAAACTAAATCGTATTGCGGGGTCAAGGAGGCTATAAAATGTGACCGTTTTGGCTACATACGACCCAAGTGTATGCCAACAACAGTGAGGGTATATCAATCAATCCCCGTTAGGTCAGTGGCCTGTCTTATTTAATAAGTGGAACAAAATTTAGCTTCCTATTTTAAATGTGTAGCTTTTGGGGTTTGACTAAATGTTGGTGCAAATATTATCAGTTTTGTTTGTTTGGAAACTGTTCTCAATGTAAACGAATTGTTATCTTCTTTTGTCCCTTGTGAATTAATAGATTCGAAGCGAAACAAATAGCATCTCGCAGCTCGTAATCTGAACAAACTGTTACTACTACTGCTAGTGAAAACACCAGTAAACATAACTAACTGTTCAAACTTTTAAATTGTTAGAATTTTAACATTTATGAGCAGTTGCACACTTCGACTTTTTCCAGCGCTTCTGCAGTGATTCAGTCGCGGTACAGCCGCTAGACACGGCAGCTGCAGTGATACGATCGCGATGTGAACTCGATACAATATCGATGCAAACGCGATAGTAGCAAATATGATCCAAAGGTGAAGGAGATTGTAAATGTTTGTTCAGTGTGTTCAGTGTCCAGTGACGACTTCAATTGAAGGTGATACGTAGCGCGTGGGCGGCGAATGGCGGTAACGTGCGGCGTCACTTGATTATTACTTTGCCCCCTGCTCCCCGCGCCTATAGATACGTATGCATCAATTCAACAGATAATTGAATAGATTCAACCATGCGTTTGCATCGCTACAACCACAAGTTTTTATTGTATCACAAGAAGAACAGCATCGATACTATCGCACGATTGAATCGACATAGACGCCTACAAATCGCTAGAGTGCGATGGAGTCGCGCGGTTTATAAACGCACGTTTGCATCGCTGCAAAAAGTCAGCGTGTGCAAACTCGCTAAGACGACAACAATAGCGAAAGACTTTTAAGGGGCCTACTCAAATTACTGCTTGCAGGGCCCTACATGCAGTATCTCTGACGGATTGTATAGTGTAACTGTTTCCAGAACCTATAAATACTGTCTCTGTAAACATTTACATTCATACAGTGCTTTGAGTAGGCCCCTTAAGGGAGATATCGGGTTGGTCCATAAATCTCCGGTAAATTAACAATATGCGCCTGTCAATAAAAAATTACATACTTATTTCAAGTCTGGAAGCCTGTGCGTATGATTTCAGAGGCCATAAATATCTACACAATATCTTTTCTACAGCAGCGTGGAGATTATATTCGTTACAACATATTTGCGTACGTCTCTGAAAATGGCATAACAACATAAAATATATCAGCTTGCTGCCCCAGTGAGTCGTAAAAGTAGATTGAGGGACTGTGTAACTCAGTAACTCTACTTGTACTGTATTCGTGTCTCTTTTTTTTTTGCTTAGGCATCGCAGAACTATTCTGCATTGTAGTTGTAAGAGCCATTGCTGATTGGTCAGATATCCGGCCACCATACTCGTCAGTTAGCATTCCATCTCTTTCTATTCTATCACCGATGGAGCAGCTGTAAGAATAGGTGTCGGCCGAAACATCTGCTTTTATAAGGTTCATTTTCTTGGAAGTATGGTATAATATGCTGCTATATCCATCACCCTTCAAATGGTTATACATTCCGCGTGTGGACTTTCCTACTAGGTGTTATTTTATTCCAAGGGATAAGACTGAAAGTGAGGTGAAACATGGTGTGGTGTTTCTCCGTAGAAAAGGGAGGATCCTCTAACCCAGGTGGTATGCCTGGCGGACCCAAGACGAAGTGGTTCCGTGCCGTGTCCAGATCAATAATGTAATAACAATACTCCATCACCTCTCGTGGATGTCGTAAAAGGCGGCTATGGGACTCTCAACTAGAGGGATGGGCAGCAGCGTCCTTTCCGTGGAACAGTACCCAAACTGCGCTCACCAACCTGTCAGCCAAGCGTGGTGAGTATTGACAAATTTCCTCCAAAACGACGACACATTTGTCGAATCCTATGGAGTCCAATCCTTTGTTCAGCAGTGGACATCCTTTTGCTGATACGACGATGTTATTATCATCCATTTTGTTGTACAAAAAATCTGCAATCGACTGTATGTTTATCTTAAAGAAACTGATCCGTGTCCTTTGAATTGCAGATGAAATTAGCTATGGATTTTAAAAGATGCCGTGTCCTTTAATTTTCAACATTCATTCATAACCCAATTTAAGACTATACTAAGGAATCCCCCATCATATGAAAACTCACTAACTTGCTGTGGAATTTACGTAAATAGATGCAACAGCTTATATATAGACCTCAAAACTTACAACAGAGGAAAAAGGTACAATTCTATGCATCAATGAAACAAAAATCCAAGGTAACTTAATTTACAGCTCATTACTAATGATGAGCTATCCGTCTATCTACCAATAGTATCAATCATGATCACACTAAGTCTACATACGACCCGTAACACGCCTGTTTCTCGTTTCAGTGACTCATTGGCGAGTCATTTTTGGACCAACGCCCGCATAGCTCCATAGATTTTGACGCTCAATAGTTTGCCAGCACGATGTACTGACTATAAAGCTAATGGGGGGTGAAGCAGTACGTTTTCTATTTTGTTCCTACATAAGATATATTGAAACATTTGTTACTGTTTGGAGCCAAAATACCTTTAAATTTTAATGGCTGTATCGGTTGATAAAGGTTTGAAGTTTTTGGCTAGAATTTATTTAGGAAGTTTGACTCTTTACTTTGTATAAGGATGTTATTTCAATAAGTTCTTTTTTATACAAGTTGGTGATGAGAAGACGCTTGTCATTCGTCGTTCGTCGTTTCGGCCGAATTAAATCCACTGCTGGACACAGGCCTCCCCCAAAGATAACCACAATGACCGATATGGTTGTATTGTGGGCTCATTAGGGGGTTTTGCCATAATCGCCACGCTTGGCAGACGGGTTGGCGATCGCAGTTGCGTTATTAATGTACTCGAAGGACGCTGCTGCCCATCCTCCGGCTAATCCCTCAGTCGACTTTTACGACACCCACGGGAGGAAATGGGGTGGTGGTATTCTGAGCCGGCACCACGTGGCAAATTAGTTTATAAAAAGATAACTAAACTTACGCATAGTCGTTATGAGGGGTGACTAGGTAGGACTGTAGAACAATTACAATTGAGTCTTTCACATAGATCTTTGGGGGAGGCCTGTGTCCAGCAGTGGACTTCATTCTGCCGAAATTATATAACTAATTTTATATTGATATCGTAACTGCCCATGGCATCACTAGTGTCTTGGTGCTATCTGAAAAACAGCGCTATGGCATAAAAAACATCACAGCATTATATTTATACAGGGCCATTTTTGGCCTCATCCTGGTTGCCTCAATTATGTTATAATTTTTCTGTTTGTATTATTTGTAATTTCCTGTGCGAGCTCGAAATAATACTGTTTTGTTAGCTAAATGTGTTCCGGGTGAAGGGTAGTAACATCCATGAAATTTACCGGAACACAAGGCATTATATTTTACGCCTTAGATCAGCAACACATTAGTAATTAATGGATTGCTGATGTTCCATGGGTATGGTTACTACGTTTCATCAGGTAACCATTTTTTTTATTCAAAAGTGAATTCACATCTTCCCTATAATCTCATGACTTATTGTTTCCAACTTAAAACTTCCGCAGCTTAAATCAGTCAATCACAGCCCTACCCAGATCAAACTTTTAAAACCAATCCAACACGTATCAAAGCGAACACTCAAACTTAAGGCACTTATACCCTAAAACTGATTATAACTATTATTCGAACCTTTCTCCTCTGAAAAAGCTTTTGGAGCCTAAAAATTTCTCTCGATAGGCCCTATCGGGGCTCACATCCGAAGGGAGTAACAATTCTGAAGTCGATTTAACTTGGGTCTTTTGCGAGCAATCCGAGCCACTCGCGGCCTCCGGGCGTAAATTTACTTCGCATATCTTCAAAACAAAATGCTCCCAGTTTGGACCCCGATTGGGAAATCTGTGAGCAACTGTGCCCAGAAACTTCCTATTATTTTGAATTAAATGAATTCGCTGCTTGTTTTTTTTCCCCGCTCCCGAATCGTAATTCGCTTTTTACGCTGAACTTGTTTTCCTTTCAAAAGTTTTTTTGCGGATTGTTTATTGGCAAACAAAGCGGTGAGTTAACCTAGTTTTAGAGAATTCTATAAATCAGTGCTTTGTGATGACCTTGAATATTGGGTAAATAAAAGCGGTTGAAACAAAAAAGGATAGAAGGAACGAAGAAAAGTAATTATACGGTCTGGCCATCAAATCTATTCTCAGTCAAGAAATGCATCGACTTATGGCATGAGATGTCGGACACAACAAGACTCTAAGATGTTGTCATAACACCCACAATTTTTTTCACCGCACGCACGATTTCTCCGGTATCTTGGCTATATTTACAGACTTAAATCTTACATGTACCATCCATACCGGGATTTACTATGTTTAGGCCATAAAAATATTTGTGTCATCGAATCCGTGGCCCGTACTACAGAAATCCAATAACCTAATCTCTCACTATTCCTTCTTAAAAACATGTTTGCTTTTGTCATTTCGGCATTGTTTCCATTTCTGGACAATAAATAGGAACGTATACAGTGGGCCAAAAGTTTGATTACATTTTCATCTAAAAGCTATTACAGATTGTACTAATATCTACCAGTTTCAGTTTTTTTTTCATGTAATAAGTATGTAAATTGATATTAGGGTCTCATGCCATTAAATTCAAATCAAAGTTAGTCTTATTAAAAAAATATGTTTTTATTTGATCAAAGATTTTGACAACTCAATATTTTCAAACTAAATTGGTATGAAAGCAATATTTAATGAGCATGAAACCAATGCCTTTAAAATAAAAGACACTGAAATTATAAATATGTATTTTTTTTAAGCATTGCCTGCAGATCATACAAATATTTGTTCCGTGCGGGAATCGAACCCACGACCCGGAGCGCAGCAGCCGACAGTATCAGCCACTGCACCAACCGTGCCGTCAAATTCAAAAAAGTCAAAAAAACATGCGTGTAGAATTAAATATGGCACTAATTTTGCACAAATACATTGGATTTGTGACCTGACTCAGTTGTCAAAGAACTTTGATCAAATCTTAGACAAAGAAACTGGATGAGCGACATGGCACCCTTATGTAAATAGTATGTTTCTTAATTCCATGATTATATAGCGAAACTCAAGCTCCTGATGAGCTTGACTTTCGCTTAGTTAAATTAATATCTTACAATCTATGTTTACTACGATACATATTAAAATTATATTTACTGAGATTAGGAAGATAATATATGGATGGATCTATATAGTTATTCTCTTCATCCAGGGTTTAATTTATTAAATTTTCCAGGATTTCCAGGAGTTCGTACTTCCTTATTGAGTGAACAATAATTTGAACTGCACAATTTATATATTTGACGACACAGTCTCGTTCATTGCTAACATTTTTATCTTTTTCTGACCTCCAAAGACTGAGCAGGACTTAAGCTTGAGTTACTTTCTAAATGCATAATCAAAGCGATCTAAACTATTGATGGGATTAAATGACAACACTATTTTGGAAATCTATGGGATAGGGCTTTATTTTTTCTTTTTTTCTTAAACGTTTCCCCACACTAGGATTTCTCCTGTGTTGTGGATGCATTTACAGACCTATATTTCACACACATTACACTCAGACCCGGAACAACTACCTGCAGATCATAAAAATATTTGTTCCGTGCGGGAATCGAACCCACGACCCGGAGCGCAGCAGTCGACTGTATCAACCACTGCACCAACCATTGTTTAGCAGGGACCATTTTGACTGATGCGATGATGACCCGATTAAATTTCTAATACAAATTACTACTCACCCATCTGATAACCAACCTGGTGGTCAGCTGTTTCACGGCCCCAATCAAACACGTTTATTGCAATTAAGTTTAATTATATAATAATTATATTCAGTCCTATAATTTACCAATGGACTAGTTAGGATACTGTCCACATGATTGCTTCACTAGCAATCAAAGGTTAGATTGTTATAGAACTGTGGTGTTTAATCTTATTATGTTGATCATGGGAATCGTCTTGCGTGATTTGTAATTTGTCGTACTTAATAATATATTATATCTATTTCCTAGATGTGCCCCGCGGTTTCACCCACCGTTTAATTTGAAAGAAATCGCATTATTATAAATAATTTGGAGTATATATATATATATATAGACAGTTGTTGACATGGATGCACAGGTCGGCTCTTCTCGGTAATGTTCGGTTATCGTCGGGCAGCCACCCTCGTCCCCCGACTTTTTTTTTTTTTTTTTTTTTTTTTTTTATTGATGTCCAGTGGAAATTCTACATGGAACTTCCTTCGCCCCGGGGAAGGGTGAAGGGGTATGCCGGACTCCTACCGGCTAAAACCACTGGAGCGGTCATCTTCGGCACCGAAGGGGGGCTCCAGGTCCTCGTAAGATCACACTAGAGCCGCCCATTGGTACCACGCCTTTAGGCACATCACGGAGGGGATGACTGTAAAGCGGTCACCCCCTCTAGCAGAGGGAAGGCGACTGTAAAAAGGTCGCCCCCCCAGGCACTTCCCGGGGAGGATTGTAAAGGATCCCCCCAAGCCTCGCTTTGCGCTGTGCTGCGCACACGGCGGCACGTGACCACGTGCGCGCCACCGTCTTCCCGGGGGTCGCTCGGTGTGAGCACGCAGACTCCCCAATCTGCGCGCCCGCGACCCCCGAGGCCCCCCACCATGTAGTGACGGCAGGGGGCTCAGGCGTGTTGGACTTGGGAGCCGGGACGGTTGTTGCCCCGGCGCCGTCTCGTCCTTCTCCTTGCGGGATCAGCCCTCTCCCGATCCCGCTCTGCAGTCTCCTTCTGGAGCATGACGCTCTCGCAGAAGGAGACCACTGCACTCCAATTTTCATGCTCTGCCAACATAGCCGACACTACTGCCGGCAGAGAGAGATCCTGCCCGATCCGATCGACCAGGATCCGCCGCTCGGCCGCCCACGCAGGGCACTCCTCGAGCGTGTGCTGTGCGGTATCCTGGTCGCATTCACAATGGTGGCACTGTGCCGTAACCTCGCGTCCTATTCTGTGCAGGTACGCACCGAAACAACCGTGACCGGTGAACACCTGCGTTAGACGGTAGGTGACGCGCTCGCTCCTTCTGAGCCAGGCTCCGAAGAGCGGCAGAATGGCCTCAACGACGCGTTTGTTCGCGAACTGCAGCCGAAGGCGATTTCGGCACGTCTCGAGTGTGCGCCGTTGAGCCAGCCGCCTTAGCCTGTCGAGCGCCCCTGGCGGCACGCTTTCGCCACTCTGGCGGAGGGAGCGTGTTTGATCATAGACCCACGCATCCGTCTCCGCCATGATGTCGAAAGGCGGAAAGCGTGCCAGGAGAGTTGCCGCCTCGTAGGACACTGTCCTGTATCCCCGTGCGATCCGTATAGCCACTCTGCGCTGCAGACCGTGAAGTTTGGCTCTACAGCGCTGGACACCTGAAAACCGGGATGACCATACAGGTGCCCCGTAGAGGGCCACGAACCGCACTACGCCCCCGTAGAGACGGCGAACTTCCTCGCTCGGTCCCCCGAGATTGGGCAGCACCCGGTGTAATGCACCCACTACCCTCTCGACTCGGGGGACGAGGCGTGCGAAGTGCTCTTCGAAGCCCCAACGACTGTCCAGGGTGAGCCCCAGGTACTTCATGTACTGGCCCACCCTGATTTGCGCGTCACCAACGCTTATCCACGAACTGGGTGGTTCTCTGCTCCGCGGCAGTTTGTGGAACCATAGCGCCTCGGTTTTGTGAGGCGCTATCTGCAGACCCAGAGCGTGGATTTTGGCTACGACAATTGCCACCGCTTGCTCGGCAAGCCGGATGGTTCCCTGGAAGGACTCCCCGCTGGCCAACACAAGAGTGTCGTCAGCGTAACAGACCAAGCTGACACCAGCGGGGAGAACGACGCGCAGGACCGCATCGTAGGCGAGGTTCCATAAAAAGCATCGCATTACTACTTTGTTTTCATGTAGCGTTTCTTCTGAGTTTTTTTTTATTGCTCGGCTTTTAAGAATTGTAACATGACGTTAAATACCTTCCTCAAGAAAAGGGCTATCAAATGCAAAAAAATTTTTGTTAAAATCCGACTGTTGGTTCCAGATATTAGTGCGTTCAAACAAATAAATATGACATACAAATATAATCTATAGATTTCAATGTCACGACATAATATTTCTCCAACCACATAAACATTTCAAAAACGCAATGTGACAAGCAGATTATGACAGAGAAATATCCAACTAAGATATCTAGCAATTTCCTCAGTAAACAGGCTAATATTAAAACAGAAACACAAGAATCTTTACACAAAGATTCGTGAGACGTTGAATAATACAGGACGGGGCAGGTCCATCCATAATGGAATTACACAGGGGACGGCCGTGTTTGCCCGCCAGGATAAATGGCGGAAAAACATTTGCTATATCCATAGTGTGTACCCTGGATTTTATGTGATGTCCTGTTGATTAGGATGGGAGCTGTTATTTACGTTTGTGAGCTGATGAATGAAAAGGATAATGAGGTAGTAGCAGGATGTTTGGGCTGTATGAGAACCAATAATCTGAACGCTAATGTAAGCTACTGACTGAACTATGCGATGTTGGCGTATGAATCGCAAAAGGCTACAATAAGATTAGTCGGAGGATGGGCAGTAGCATCTTCGGAGTACATTTACCACTCAACTGCGGCCGCAAACCCACCTGTCAAGTGTGGCGATAACGGAAAAACACTCCAATGAACACACCACCCAAACCCGGACCGGTCGTTATGGCAATCTTTCGGGAAGCCTATGTCCAACAGCGGACTTTTAAGGCTGAAATGATTTAGTGAAAAGTGAACATTTCGGGATAAAATGTCTCCCTATCAAAAATAATAACTGACTTAAAGGAGATAATGTAAAAAAAAATTTTGTGAGTTGCTGCAGTTTATGCCCCTGTGGTTCCCAGGAAAACCACCTGGGTGTTGAAAAGGCAACTAAGGAATTATGTTGACAGGATCGGCAGCCTCATTCTGTGAACAAAAAAAAAATAGACATACTGTTTTAATCAATTCTTCTACCAAGCTTAGTGAATAAGAAAAAGACCCTATGCACATCGAATGATTTTATTTCTTTATGAAAAAATCATAATTCTGACTAGCAGAAGCTTATGTTCTAGCAAAATGTTGCAAAATTTGATTTGATACTCATATATTGCGATATCCATCTGATGTCTGGATTAAGAGTAAAGCACCACTCTCTCCTACTGTGGATGTCGTAAAAGGTGATTAAGGGACACTTGACCAGAGGGATGGGCAGCAGCGCCTCTTCTACTTGAAACCCCAATCAAAGCTTGTTTAGACGCTTTTTAGGGTACCGAACTTCAGACGGAAAAAGCTGCGGTAACCTTATAGGATCACTCGTGTGTCTGTCGGTCTGTCTATCCGTCTGTCACGGACAATTCGCTCTGAATCTACTGGATCAATTTAATTGAAACTTGGTACATATATCGATATCTGCGTTCCAAACACGGACGTGTAACGTAAATAAGTGAATTTTGAATACGGGGGTCCCTTTTGGGGGGTAAAATAAAAAAAAATAAGAATAACGTTTTGTAACCTGTATCGTGTAATATATTAAATGGAAGGGCTTGTTGTGAGAGTCTCAAATATATTTATTTCATAATTTAAAAATAAATAGATTTAGAGTTATTTCAGAAATCAGGCGAATATTGACCACCTCTTTATCTCCGAAACTTTTGAAACTATAATTTTGAAAAAAACACATACTTTTACTTACATATAGATTACAGGAAAACCTATAAGAAGTCAATGGTCTTAATATAACGTAGTAAATCTTACAATATTGTACGTACAAACTTACATTTGCAGTTGGAATGTGTGTGAGAACATGTTTTTCAACTACAATGCTAAGTTTGTTCTTGGGATTAATTAGGCATTCGTCACTCCTCATACCTAAAGATAATACGGAACCCTATCCACGCGAGTAAACTCGCACTTGTCCGGTTTTTTATTTATCTACTGAAAAATTCTAAGCAGGAAGCCATGGACTTGGGCAAGAAAATTCCGGAATACGATCTGCTTTTCTTACTTATTTGTCTTGTTATTCTTGTCGTGACTTGCGTAGCAACCGTTCGAAAAATCCTTCAAAGCCTACATTTATTATTACTGACTGTAATTCAGTTCCTCCGTAGGCTGTACCGTTGTTTTTCAATGTCCATCTGCGTGTGGGTCGCAGTAAACATGAGTAGCTCCTAACTTATTTACAGATACCAACTGGCGAATTTCTGATTGATAGGTCTTAAGGCATAAATATTTCGAAGAAAATGTTCAGTTATGTCAAAATTGTAAGACCTGAACTTGTTTTGTTTTTAAAAAGCTACCCAACATTTAATTTCTCCTGTGTTGTGGGAATAGTATACAGACGTAAAAAAACTACTATCCGCAGGTTATATAAAATTTGTTCTGTGCGGGGATCGATCCAGCGACACGTAGTGCATCGAGTCAATCGAGCTTAACTGCTACGCCAACCGTGCCTTTATCTTATATGCTCATCACATATCAATCTTTTATTACTTTAGTTAGATAGTCTAAGTTAAATCGTAACCAACATGATATGCATTTCGTGTATAACGCTATGGATTGGAACTCCTTGTCAGTGTCTGTAATTCCAGTGTCTCATGACCTGGGAATATTCAAGTCACAAGTGAACAGGTTTCTTCAAAACAAACCTGCACCATCCTCGATTGCATCATTACTAAACATCAGGTGAGATATGGGCCAAACGCAGGGCCATTCACTATAGAAAAAGAAGTTTGTAATAGTGGTAGTACTGCCATAAAGAAGTTTAAAATGTGTTCAGATAAGTTAAGATAAGTTTTATTTGTTCAAACATGAGTATGTCATACAGATCAGTGTATGGAAGATGTAACAATTGTAGTTAGGTAGCTCAATCATGCTCTAGTGTGATCATACGAGGGCCTGGAGCCTGGAGGAAGTTCATCTAGAATTTCTACTGGAGATCAATAAAAAAGTGTTGGCAGGGAAATCTGACCCTTTACAAATTAGACAAATGAACATTGGCCATGCAAAATTCATTTGTACTACAGGCATAGCTCATATTAGGTAATCTCCTTTGTAAAGATAATTCACCATTAAGAAAATATTCTGTATAATAATTATGCGCTTCTGGTTTGACTCATCACTCCTAAGCGTTCCTAAAAATGTTAACTCCCAAATTAAACTTGCAAAACATAAAGTCACACAAACGCAATAATAGCACGTATAGCTTAATCTGGGAAATCCTTAGCCTCATCTAGATGTAACCAGCATTACTCACAGTCAAGCCTTTCATATCTCATGCGTGACAACTCGAGACATGAGGAGATTTCCCGGAGGACACTACAAGGTCAAATATGGAAGTTTTTGGATAAGAATATGATCAGGTGACTTTTGTTATGCTTTCGAGATGGATTGAGCAAGATATCTTGTATAGAAGAGATAGTACAAAATCGAGCAAGACTTGTTAGAAAATGGATTGTGAACTCAAACAGGGCTTAAAGAGTAGCATAAAATTCACCTGTGGAAAGTATTCATCTTTAAATATTTTGGAAATAATGCTATGTAATGTTTTCAAATTACAGTTTAAATTTATTAAGCTTTTGAAGGTGCCTGTTTGGAGGTAGCCTGGTAAATTGTGTATTACCATTTCGTTGTTTGCATAGCTACTTGTAAGCTATTCAAACTCTTGTGCTTTCCTTGTAAATAAATGACTTTATAATCAAATATAATGCACAGATCTAATTTATCCGTGTGGTGTCCCGATTAAGAATATATCACCACTCCAACTCCTCCCGGAGATGTCGTGAAAGGCGAGTTAAGAACTATTAATGGAGCGTAGTGGTGAGTGTGAGTGAATTCTACGCTTGGGAACCCGCCTGCCGAGTGTGGTGAGTACTGCCGAATTCCCCCCAAAATGATGACACACACGGTATGTAAACGATTGTCCATGAGGCCCTTGTTAAGCAGTGGACATCTTTTGGCTGATATGATGATGAGTTCTAATTTTGCCTTACCTGCTGCTGAGATTTCACGCAGTAAACCTAAATATAAACAAGATAGAAAATCCTAACCAACCGATCACCAATCACCAAACACGGCCACCGTCCAAGCTGTAGCAAGTCGCCAATTGTTTGCTATACATGTTCAAACGAAGTGTTTGCGGACCAATGTTTGTAGTACGTGCACCTAATTTATATTCTAGCCGCAACAGTTACATGAACGAGATACTTAAGCTATCGTAGTCTTGTACATGCTTTGTTTCGAGCTGTAATCATCTGGCAATATTCCGGAGATTTTAAAACGGAATATGAATTTGGATTTTTGTGTCCCATGTTATGACACATGTACTTTCTTCGTTTTAAATCAGTTTTTACCTAAAATTGGGAATCGAGGCTTTGGTTTATTTTGCAAGTGTGAAACCTGATGGTTTTAATTAATGAATTTAAGAACTATATCCGATATCAATCTCAGGGCTATAAATAATAACAAACTTTAAGGTTTCTTCTTCTTTGGATAACCCATATAGTAAGTCAATAATTTAGAATGAGAAAACATCTGAGTAAAATGTATACGGTGCACTTCCATACACTCGTAATAAATATTCATACATGAACTTGACCATCATTTGCAAGATTTCATAAATGTATCCGTAGAGCCCTTTTGAAAATTTAAAAGTTTTGTTTTCAGGTATTAGCTTGAATAGTCAATATGTGATGTTGTCTGAACTCTGTATATCTTTATAGCACTACTCTATCTCCTCCTGTGGATGTCGTAAAAGACGTCTAACGGACTCCAAACCATAGGGAAGGGCAATAGCTCCTTTCTGTGGAACAGGAGCCATACTGCGCTTACCAACCCACGTGTCAAGTGTGGTGAATACTGACATATTCCCTCCAAAATGACGATACAATTGTAAAAATCTATGGGGTAACATTTGTTCAGCAGTGGACGTCCTCTGGCTGATAATTATGAGGATGATGATGAAGAAGACAAAGTATTAAATAGCCTGACAAGAAAAATAAAATTTCGATACTTTAAATTTTGGAATAATAGCATATTGGCAGACCGTCACAGCAGTTCTTCTGTAACGTGGAGCATACGTACAACAAGCACACCTATACCGATTCAATTATTATGATTATTGACTCAATCATGTGTAAGATTTTTTGTGTAACTGAACACTGAATCCATTTGATTTTGTCTAAATTATGGAGATTCGAAACACGAGTATAAATCACTGTAAGTAAAACCTAAAAACGTTTTCCGCAATCCATCATTCACAAATACAGCAAAAATTTATTTTGAAGGCTTCAAAACCCACTTTTGTCAAATACCCTACAGAAAATCCAGCCCTGTAGCGAATTAAAGCACCCTCAAATTCGGCTATAGATTGGACACAATGCAACTCAACAACTTTTGAGCGAATCTGAATAAATAGATAAAGCCGCTTTTTAATTATTCAAATGATGTCCCACTACCGTCCTCGGATCCCAACTTTGGCTAATAAATGACAAAGTAAATTGGCCCTTATCATACAAATGTCAAAGTTCAATTTGGTTCAGCAGCGTTTTTGAATAGAAGTGGAGCCATTTCCTTTTGCGATATCGGTACTTTATTAAGCTTTTTGCCAGTTTGTGCTTGCAGTTTGGGACTAATATCGTTTTTGAGCAATTTGGTCCGACGACAAAAAGATTGGATTAGGTGTGTTGATTACTTCATTTACATAGTGTCGTTAGTAAAATAAGCGAGGTTCGAGGTGGCGCTACAAAGTTTACAGCTATTTTGGCAACTGTTCCTAAGTATTCTAAAAACAATTCTAGAATCTACGAGTATAATAAGGCGCAGTTCTAGGGGTAAGCGTTGTCCGGTTTCAGTTAGATACCTTCCTGTTAATAGTCAAAGATTTCATTTCAAATAAGCTAAACATGTTTAAACAAGATAAGATATTTAATGGTGACATAGGGACAGAGACGTGGTCACTCACAATGGGTCTCATAAGAAAGCTCAAAGTCACTCAGCGAGCTATGGAGCGAGCTATGCTTGGTATTTCTCTACGAGATCGAATCAGCAATGAGGAGAGCCGTAGAAGAACTAAAGTTGTCGACATGACTGAAAGGATTAGTAAACTGAAGTGGCAATGGGCGGGGCACATTATTCGTAGAACTGATGGCCGTTGGGGTAAAAAGTTTCTCGAATGGAGACCGCGCACCGGAAAACGCACTGTGGGACGACCTCCAACGAGGTGGACAGATGACCTGGTGAAGGTCGCTCGGAGTCGTTGGATGAGAGCGGCATGTAACCGCTCGCTGTGGAAATCAAAGGGGGAGGCCTTTGTTCAGTAGTGGACTTCCTGTGGCTGATATGATTGATGATTGTAGATATTTAATATCATATAAGTCATGATATCATATAAGCCGTGTGGTGCCGGCTCAGAATGCCACCACCCCATCTCCTCCCATGGGTGTCGTAAAAGTCGACTAAGGGATTAGCCGGAGGATGGGCAGCAGCGTCCTTCAAGTACATTAACAACTCAACTGCGATCGCCAACCCGTCTGCCAAGCGTGGCGATTATGGCAAAAACCCCCCAATGAGCCCACAACACACCCATATCGGTCGTTGTGGACATCTTTGGGGGAGGCCTATGTCCAGCAGTGGACTTCATTCGGCCGAAATTATTAAGTCATGATATTAAATACCCACAAGATAAGATATTTAATGGTGACATAGGGACAGAGACGTGGTCACTCACAATCGGTCTCATAAGAAAGCTCAAAGTCACTCAGCGAGCTATGGAGCGAGCTATGCTTGGTATTTCTCTACGAGATCGAATCAGCAATGAGAAAATTCAAACAGTCTTCTTCTTCTTCTCGTAGATTATGGCTTCTGTAGAGTATCTTCCACGATTTCACCAATGTCTTGTATAAGGCAACGTTGTACGGTGTTTATTAATCAAAGTTGTATCAATCTTTACATATTCATAAAACATTTCTCAAAAATGAAGAAAATCTACAAAAATATGTCGGCAACGTCGTACGGTTCAAAAAGTCGCAGTCAAATATTTTTTAATTTTAATAAACCAATTACTGGCACTAATAAAACGTTAAAATTTTAATTGCGTAGTTCCAATTAATTTATCCTATTACGAAAATCAGGCAAGACACTCCATGGATACTTTTTTAAATAATTGTTGTTGTTGATTGAAACAAATTATTGTAAAAGATTTATAGAGAAAAATGTAGGTTAGGTAGAAACATACAATAACAATTTAATTGCCAGGGCAGATGACAAGTCCCAATAGAGGGCAGCCGTTCTACTACCTTGCAATTCACTCAACTCAGAAAAGTATTCTGTACTCAAGGCTGTATTTTATGCTAGCTGCCAGCTGCCCGCCCCAGCCTCGAACATGCAGGTACATGCAAACTCGATTGCAGTGCCATTTACCGGTTGCAATTGTAGATCTACACCATTCAGGGACTCAAACGTACAACAGCTGTTGTATTATGGGGTCGCGCGTTGTCATGCAGGAGCAGCGTGGACGAGCGATTGACCAACTATGGTAATCTGCAGTAATGTTCATCCCGTTTGTTACTACTACATCTACCAAACAGTGCCAATCGCTTTTATAGGGGTCATTTTTCGTTTAGGGCACTGATTATGTGCTGAACCAGGATTATCAAACAGAATCCATTTCTCGTCGCAGGTAACAATGCAATTCAAAATTCCTTCGTTTCTGTGCCTGTTGAGAAGCGCAAAGCAGGCCTCGAAACGCACGTTGCGCTGATGACCATTAAGTTCGTGGGGCACCCATTTGTCTAGCTTTTTTACCTTCCTAATTTGACACAAATGGACCAATATTGTTTGAGTATATCGAAAGCTGCTGTTAATTCAACCGTAGATTGAGTATCATGAGCTTCCACTATCACCTTTTAATTCGTCATTGTTGACCAAAGTTTTTGGACAGGGTTTCTCATATTGAATTTTCTAGAATAGAAGCGGGCCTAACCAATAATGGGTTGTGCGTTCGTTTGTAGTATTCGATCCGTAAACGTCGTTGATGTCACGACGGTACACATATTCCATAATTACTCGAATTTTCAACGTATCTATAACGACGAAAAAGATTCTACCGTGATGAAAACATAACACTTCAGACTGAATTTGAATGATGAAATCCATGTTTATAAAATAAAATTAATTTGAAATATTTTTTATTTGTTTTAAACTTTGCCCCACTGGCTCCAGGTCCTCGTAAGATCACACTAGAGCCGCCCATTGGTGCCACGCCTTTAGACGCATCTCGGAGGGGATGACTGTTAAGCGGTCATCCCCTCTAGCGGAGGGCAAGTGGCTGTAAAAAAGCCCGCCCCCCAGACACTTCTCGGGGAGGATTGTAAAGGATCCCCCAAGTCTCACGGTGCGATGTGCTGCGCACACGGCGGCACGTGACCACGCGCGCGCCACTGACTTCCCGGGGGTCACTCGGTATGAGCGCACAGACTCCCCAATCTGCGTGCCCGTGACCCCATTATGCAAATACCTACTGACTGAATGTACCAAACGATTTTATCTCAAATTATCAATTTACAACGTCCTGTTAACGCTCTCTTCTGAATAATATCAACACGGACGATGTCTAAACATCAAAGCCAAATTAGAAGAGCTTAACTCGATTTCCTCGTACGTCTGCACTGAATAGTCAAATTTTGGGTATTTCCAAGGATGCCAACGACACAGTAACGAAATAGGATTTATTCGAACACGTTCGCACTGGAAAGGTTTCTAAACAAGATTATGGAATCCGACTGGAACTGGCTCCGTGGCTATTACGGGTGATGATAATGTTAAGTAGACCTAAATGCTCAGGAATTAACACATTTAACAACATTTTGATTGAGTTTTCTTTTCATTGTTTAAGCGCCACTGGGAAATGAAACCCCCGTATTTGAGACCCTTGAATTTCGAAGCACATGTGTAAGAGCATGCCCATGTTGCACTATTAATAGCTTACCATGCACACTTCTTATCTTTTTACCAGGCGTGATGATTTTGGCAATAATCCATATCACCAGTAATCCAATGATCAGCAGTAGACGTATACAGACTGAGACGAATCATCTTAATTTATAATATTTCAGACTACTTTGTGTTTTTCAGGCACGTTCTGGATTTTGCCGTGATTTGCCTTCTAGCTTTGAAGTCTCAGCTAGCTGTAACTAGCCACTTAGTTCACCAATCACATTCTAGTACCTCCACATTCCTGGTGGTGTGAGAGCTAGAAATACTTTTGAATTGCACGCAAGATTAATTCATCATTTCGGCCGAATGAAGTCCACTGCTGGACACAGGCCTCCCCCAAAGATCACCACAACCACCGATATGGATGTGTTGTGGGCTCATTGGGGGGTTTTGCCATAATTGCCATGCTTGGCGGGCGGGTTGGCGATCGCAGTTGAGTTGTTAATGTACTCGAAGGACGCTGCTGCCCATCCTCCGGCTAATCCCTTAGTCGACATTTACGACACCCATGGGAGGAGATGGGGTGGTGGCATTCTGAGCCGGCACCACACGGCAAAGCCGGCACCACACGGCAAGATTGATTAGTACTAGAAAACTTCATTCTAGAGAAACCAGATGGTTAACTATCTGAACGTCTTATTACTACAACTTTCAGATTCAGTTGCTTAAAATCGAACAGCAATATTATTGAAAGTTCTAAATATAGCGACAGTCAAACCGTAACGTATACAGGGCTGGTACGGAGCGACGTTCGGAAATTAATAGCATTTCCGCGACGCAACACAACTGAGAACCGATTTCCATTGCAACCATATCCAATGCTGAGGATATTCAATAATATCGGCTCATAGAGGTTTAGTTTGCCTGCATGTTTCATGACTAGAGATGGAAATGAGGGAAATTCTGTTATAGCTTCTTGCTTATCGTTGGTTATATATTTGTCATAGATCTATTTATTTAAGAATTCACATGCTGAATGAACGAATGAATGAATAAATGAAAATTTTATTTGGACATGGCCCATTGAGGCACAACATTGAGGCACGACTTGATGGGAAACAAAATACACTTTTTATTGTTGTATATATTATAAAATATGACCTAAAAAAAGTGTTATTACGTCGTACCTATCTCTCTTACTACATAATTTGTAATATGTATTTTGAGCGTAAATACACGGTACATATAAAGCCGTATTTGTTGTGTTTTAATATACATTTATTACAATTATGCTGTCGCTACCCAAAGCTAATCGTAAGTGTGAGTTTTACGGCCGAATACTGAAACGCCACTCAATACTATTACAAATAGCACCAACCCATCTCATCCCGCGAGTGTCGTAAAAGGCAACTATGGGATTAGCCGGAGGATAGGCAGCAGCATCCTTTGAGTACATTAAGAACTCAACTGCAATCGCGAACCCGCCTGCCAAGCGTGGCGATTATGGCAAAACCCCCTAATGAGTACACACCCCAGACAGCCCGGTGTGGCGATCTTTGGGGGAAGCCTGTATTCAGCAGCGAACTATATTCGGCTGAAATGATGACTCAATATTAAGTCCCGCTTTAACTAATCGAAAAGCCCATTTTGGTCCCGCTTTAACTATTTGAGCCGAGCAGCTCAAATCTCAAATAGTTAAAGCGGGACTTAATACTAAGTGGCGTTTTAGTATTCGGTCGTTAGATACTTAAGCTACATTGCTATCTAGACCATGCGTTAACACTTAAAAAAAATGTTTATGGAAGCCCAACAGTTTTCCATGTTTAATTTTTGTAAAACGAATAACTAAAATAACAATTAGCCGTATGGTATTCGGATTAAGATTATAGCACCACTCCATCTCCTCCCGTGGATGTCGTAAAAGGCGACTAAGGGAATCTAAGCCAGAGAGTTGGCCAGCAGCGTCCCTTCCGTGATACGGTAGTCATTCTGCGCTCACCAAACCGCCTGCCGAGCGTGGTGAGTATTGGCAAATTCCCCCAAAATTATGACACACGGCATTTAACCGGTCATCTTATGGGGGAGGCTTTTGTTCAGCAGTGGTCGGTTTTTGGCTGATAAGATGATGATGATGAAATAACACTTGAGCGACAACTTTATGGGTTTTGATTTTCCCTTCAAAGCCATCTAAGTTATAGACAATTGCCAATTAAAAGTGATGCATAACAAAAAAATATATATTATTAATATTATAATGTGTAATAATCGAAAACCTAAGACATTGCTAGGGACAGATAATTATCGTGATCAGTGCATAAACAGTTTCTTTTGTGAAATTATTTTAAAAGTTAACTTTAAACTTAACAATATTTTATTACGACTAGAACGTTTTAAATCACTAAAAAGAACAGCTAGTTGTTCGGGGAACTACGGATAAACTGCGTCCGTACTAACACAAATGCAGTACGCTTTCTCAGTACATTGTCTCATTGTATCCGGACAGGATAAGAACGCCCGGACGTACGGATGTCCGGATGGCAAAGACGTCACTTATCCCCGCTGTTACATCGCTCGATTTATTGTTTGAATTTCTTGGAGGTATTTGAGCGTTTTACAGCGGTGATATTCTTTTATTTTTAGCTATTTTGGTCCTTATGTTTTATAGTAGACTTTGAGGAACTGTACCGTCATCTATACATCTATACAAATAAATAAAATTGAAGTGTCTGTTTGTAATGTCAAAATAACAGCTTTTTACTAAATGCATATGAAAGTATATACGGTACCTATAACAAAAAAAGCATTTTTAGTTTTTTTGTCTGTCTGTCTAGCTAGTATTGGCTAAAGAACGTCTATTGTTGAACGAAGGCTTCCTCCATACATGGTTACATGCCATGTATCGTAATTTTGGAGGGAATTTGCCAGTACTCCCACGCTTGGCAGTCGGGTTAAAGAAAGAAAGAAAGAATGCATGTAACGAAAGAAAGAAAGCATTTAAAGAAAGAAATAAAACATTTAAAGAAAGAAAGAAAGCATTAGTGAAAGGGTTAGTGAGCGTAGTATAGGTGCTCTTCTACAGAAGGGACGCTGCTGCCAATCCCTTTGGTTTAGAGTCCCTTAGTCACCTTTTACGACATCCACAGGAGGAGATAGAGTAGTGCTTAATCCAGTCACCACATGGAGTATCAATGTGTCTCGGAATGTGAAATGATACGAACTGAATGAAAATTTTCCGAAATATCGAAAAATCTCTACCTTGACACAGATTTTTAAGCATCGCGTAATGAAAAATTCCTTTTCTAGTTTTGTTTTTACCTCAAATTATTTGTGAATAGTCACTGTACTCATTAATAACTTAAAACTTTCTATTAAAAACTAATATGTTTTCAAGAAATACAATTTTTATTTAAATTTTCAGATTTTTCGATATTTCGGAAATTTTTGTACTACTGTAAATCCGTAAGATTTTGCTGAACATATTGTGTTTTTTTGGCAGGTATTGACCCAAGCTCTCACCACCTGTAGTATGTCGTGCTATTTACTGGACACCCTGTATAGCCGTGTGTACTAATAAATTCCGCTTACTTTAATCCAGCTGAACTGTTAAAAAATGAATGGCAGCTTCAATAATATTCAAATTCAAATCCGCACGATCGACGAAATCCTAGCAGATGCGAAACAATAACACAGATAAATCTCTCTATAGAAAATACCGTTGGTTGGGCCTAAAAATACATGGCTCAAATGTAAGGAAATTGGAACTACTTCAGTATGTTTATGTAAGAAAAATCTGCAGTAGTTTGCCGTGTAATTTATTTTTAGACTTTCTTTCCGCGTACTCTTATATTGCAGTTAAAGCTCCGGAACACACTGTTGTAAATATTCCAAGTCTTATGAAGGGTTATTAAACTCTGTTATAGATATCAGTGAGCTATCGAACGAGAAATAAAGTTGCAGACATAGCTCATAGGATTAGTAACAGCTGAACAAAGGCCTTAGATTTTCACAACAAGCGGTTACATGCCGCTCTCATCCAGCGACTCCCAGCGACCTTCACCAGGTCGTCTGTCCACCTCGTTGGAGGTCGTCCCACGCTGCGTTTTTCGGTGCGCGGTCTCCATTCGAGAACGTTTTTACCCCAACGGCCATCAGTTCTACGAGCAATGTCCCCCGCCCATTGCCATTTAGTAAACTGAATCCTTTCAGCTATGGCGACAACTTTAGTTCTTCTACGCATCTCCTAATGTTTTATTCGATCTTGTAGAGAAATACCAAGCATAGCTCTCTCCATAGCTCGCTGAGTGACCTTGAGCTTTCGTATCAGGCTCATTGTGAGTGATCACGTCTCTGTTCCATATTTCATCACTGGTAAAATATCACGGGAAAATAATAAGTACAAAAAAAGATATGCAAACAAATACATAGCGTCGTTTCGATTTATTACAAATTGAATTATCTATCTTTATTTATTTGTTATATTTTTCCACCATTTAAATTGTATTGTTGACTTCTGAGCAACTCCATATTTTTCCAAAGTTCTGTCATTAATTCCGCATTCTTTTCCCACTCTTTTTCTTATAGAACATTACAAACAGATTGAGTTTTGACAAAGAAAAATAGAAGAAGCCGGCTTTTAGTGTGATCTTACGAGGACCAGGAGCCCTCCTTCGGTGCCAAAGATGACCGCTCCAGTAGTTGGTTTGGCCGGTAAGAGTCCGGCATATCCCTTCGCCCTTCCCCGGGGCAAAGGAGGTTCATGTAGAGTTCCCACTGGAGACAAATAAAAAAAATGTAGGTACCACCCCAGTGTCAGATATTCTGTTGCCAAGTATTTAAACTTTAAACATTACTATGTTCTAGTTGGAAGGGCACTGTAGCTAGTGAAGTTACTGGGTATAAGAGAATAAATAACAATGTCTCGAGCGAAGTGTGGTGCCACGTAGGATTAGTTCTGAGTAGCATTGCAATTGTAATGGACAAGCATGACGCTTACCACAAAGTGAATGTAATTCGCGTCGAGCCGAGGGCTTAAAAACCTTGTATAAAATATTAAACGGTATACTGAGTAACTAACAGTAATACGTAACTGAGTAAGTAATGCCGTGTGATGCCGGCCATGCCGTGTGGTGCCGGCCATGCCGTGTGGTGCCGGCTCAGAATACCACCACTCCATCTCCTCCCGTGGGTGTCGTATATTCGACTAAGGGATTAGCCGGAGGATGGGCAGCAGCGTCCTTCGAGTACATTAACAACTCAACTGCGATCGCCAACCCATCTGCCAAGCGTGGCGATTATGGCAATACCCCCCAATGAGCCCACAACACACCCATATCGATCGTTGTGGCGATCTTTGCGGGAGGCCTGTGTCCAGCAGTGGACTTCATTCGGCCGTTAGATTAGATCTAACCTAACATAGTATATAGTCCTGTCACTATTATTTTATTTTGCAACGTTAGATCCTTTTCTAAGTCCCCTTCTACGGAACTCCAAAGGACTCGTACGTTTCTTGACATGTCATCGTGCTAGTTGCAACTCCTTTGCTCAGTTGGGTGTAAAAAGCACTCATTTCCACTTTCCTGACGTTAGGCTAAGAGCGACTAACAATTCTTTATTCAAAGAAATATATTTGGGAACTTTTCGCTTCATGATTTCGGTTCATATGTGTATCGTAAACCAAACGTGTGTAGCTTGCGTGTTTAGGATTAAATTTCTACATTTTAGAACCTAAGAGACGTTTTTTTATTGTATACTAGCTGTGCCTCGCGGTTTCACCAGCCATTTATAATTTTTAAGAAATCGGATTTCTTCGGCGTATGGAGTTGACATATACATAATATACATTGCATTTCATGGGGGTTAATAATTTTGCGTGGAACCCTAATTCTTTTTCTAAAATAAAAGTAGGCTAAGTTACTCCTCATAACATCAGCTATCTGCCAGTGCCAGATTATCTGAGAAAAACAGACAGCAAGATAAAAAAAAAAGTTGTTTATTATAAGTACCATAAATACTTTCATTTGCATTTAGTAAAAAGCTGTTATTTTGACATTGCAAACAGCCACTCTAATTTTATTTTTTTAAATAGATTGAGAGCCCTATTTTATTTCTATTAATTTAAAATATTTTCATTATTCTAGCGATATCTTCATGATAGGCTTTATTCGTATTATTTCTAAAGGTAGTACGATAATATTATATTCATGGCTACTGCAGTTTATATATTTGTTTAATTATTGGAACTCTAACAAAGGATGAACAAGAAATCACTTATCACAACTACACCATTTTAGGCACGTGTACACCCTAAAAGGCTGTCTCATACCCCAAATATATTTATGTTTTAGATTGATTAATTAAATATATTACACGTACACTGGAGAAATAGTAACTTAGATATTGACTTTTTTTTTTCTAAAAGGGTAGAAAATAAAAGTCTTCATTTTCTGGTATAGTATTTACAATCGTAAAAAAAGCAACGGTTTACAATTTTTGAACTTATTTGGTTGTTAAGAAACATTAAAATGTCCAACATTTTACAACTAAAGTCATTATACATTTTTAATAATGGTGCAGTCCCTACAGCGTTTTATCCTGTTCACTGTAAAAAATATAGTTTGACGACAAAACGGCATTTTAATAGTTCATAGTCGCCGAAGAATTCTCTTCACAACTACAACTTTCTTACAGTTTGTCAATCGACTTTTATAACTTAAAGGTACTTAATAAACTGGAATACGACTGATTTCCTTTCTTTTTAAATTATTATCCGCTCTGCAATATTACGCATAGTAAGATTATACAATTCCTTGTTCCGATGACATCAAACATGACTACGGGTCTATTCTGTTCCAATTTCAAACTCAAATGTAGATTCGTTGCAAATTTTGCTCTTTGTAAAAGCCATAAAATATTTTTAAAACGAAGTTCTTTTACGCGGCTTACAGTAGAGTAAACTGGCAGAAATAGTCACGTAAGGAAAAAGCGTTATGCCCCCTCCAGGTGGTCCTTCCCTTTCTTAGTCTTTTTTTGTCTCGTTATATTAAATACGGTGACCTTTCCCTCTCTTTCTCTATTTCTATTATATACGGTTGTATGTTAGTGTGCGTGCGATTGTCGAGATTCGAGCAGCAAGCATTGTGCGCAGTATGGTAACCTTAATTCTAAACACATGTAAATATTATTTAAACTTATTTTTTGTTATTGTTTTAATTCACACGGGATTTATTGTGTCATTATTGCGAGTACGGAACTTTGTTCCTGACGAGTTCTCCATATCGCACATTTTTTTTAAATTGAATTTTTATCTTTTACTAACCATATCAGACCATATCAGTCGAAGGACGTCCACTACAGAAAGAAAGAAAAGTATATATTGGCACAAACAATTATACAGCAAACAAACACATAATATTAAAACAAAAGTGCCAATGGGCCAACAGCTCAGCATGATGTCAGGTGGTGGATACCAAGTACCACTACTTAACGCTGATTTTCAGCTGCAACCCACGACTGCCATACGCTCGAAATTGTAGAATAAATTTTAATAATTCTGTATGTATGTAATGTAGGTAAAAGTATGTGATATAATAATTAGGTACATCATATAATGATATTTGTATAGTATACAGTAATAATAAATACATGTTAGGATGTATTCAATAGGCGTAGAAAAGATAGACGGAGCAAGCAGTCCATTAGTTATTTTTCCCAATAATTACTGATTGAATAAGGTGACTTCTTGAAATAATTATCAGTTATTGTGTAAGTAGCGGATGAATCTAATTACATTACATGTAGGTATTAGAAACAATATCGAGCATTGAAATTATTAATCAAGTATAATAAATTATAAACGTAAAATAGTATTAAAATGTAATTATTAGATTTTAATTGAAATCAAAAACTAATGAACAAAACGGCCTCCATAGATTTCCACAATAACCGGTTACATGCCGTGTGTCGAAAATTTGGGGGAATTTGCCAGTAATTGGGGAAACTTGCCAGTACTTGGGGAAATTTGCCAGTACTCACCACGCTTGGCAGGTGGGTTGGTGAACGCAGAATGGCTGCTGTTTCAGAGAAGGTACGCTGCTGCCCACCCCTCTAGCTTAAACTCTTTTACTCACCTTTGACAACTTTCATAGAAGAAGATGGAGTGGTACTTATATTCGTAATCAGAAGACCACACGCAATCAATCAATCAGGTAGTTATTCCGGGTCTGGGTGTATAGTGTGTGGAATTTATGTCTGTAAACGCACCCACACAGGAGAAATCCCAGTATGGGGCAACGTTTTTTAAAAAGAAAAAGAAGATGAATCAATAAAATAACCAAGGTGTTTCTTGCCCATTCTTCAACCTAGCAAGACTACTTCTTGGAACGCGGCTACTCAAGTCTTGACTATTCATAAGTGCCTGTAAATGGTTTCAATGGATTAAAATATATTTCCTCTTTATCTTGTCTTTACAGAGTAGAGAGAAATACATAAATAAACACTGTAAATTGTTACATTTGTAAACACTCATCAAATTATTTAACGAGAAACAGGAAAAGGGAACAAAGATGATAAAGGAGAATGGCGAGATTGTATGTAATATGGGACCCAGCCTTTGGGATAGTGTGGACTTAGGAAACTTATTAATACTTGTAGAACTATATAAAACTAAGCAAAAGCTAATTGAAAGTAATTTGTAAGACCTGGGAGAAAAACTATATGATCTCCAGAAGATATAACCTATAATATAAACACGATAAATGTATGTTATTTCATTTGTGATGTATTTGAATATCAAAATGATTTTGATTAGATTTAATCTATATGCACACTACATCTCCCTAAACTCCTGCGCACCACAACGCTGTGCGAATGACTTTATGGGTCAGCAGCGCAGGCAGCGTGGTTTTTGTATAGATTAGGGTGCACCGACTCTGGTATTAAGTGTATAGTATTTTTAAGTATTATAAATATGATATAATTTTAGCAATAAGTGGTAGGCTTACGTATATTGGAATTCGTATTCGGAATATAATCCGAAACTTGTTGCATTTTGTTAATGCAATGCGTTTCAATATTAATATTATTATTTTATAACATTTCAACTTCTGATCCCGGGCTTCTAAAAGCCCACTTTTTTATAATGAAGCCTTATAAATATGTACTTATAAGTTCTGTAAGTTCATACTACAACGTAGCCTAGCATTATTAGTGGGTCCAATTTCGCCATTCTCCTTTATACATCACGTTATATTATGGTTCAGCAAGCAATATTGCCCACATAGATGACGAGGGAAATCACACTTTCAGAGAAACTTCCATGACTAGCCGTGGCCGCGTACATTATGTATATCAGCATAACATTTATGTGTTTAAATGTTTGTCCACAGTTCCGATGACGCAAGTAATGGCTGTGGCCGGCGAGCCGGTATACCTGCCGTGTGACATCGCGACACAGGATGAAGATGACGCTGTACTACTTGTGCTGTGGTACAGAGAGGATCTCGGCACGCCTATATATAGGTAATCAAACGTTCATTATATATCATAAATATATGTATGCAACAACTTCAGAATATTTTTTGTTGGTAGTACAGAAATTGGCAAATATCTTGAGAAGTGACTTAGACTGCGCATAATCGATTTATAGGTCTTCATCAAATAAGCCAAAGTACATCCACTGCTAAATAAAGGCCGCCACTATAGATTTCCACAATGATGTCGTCATTTTAGGGGAATTTGCCCGTGATCACCATGATTGGCAGACGCTTGGCACAATATGGCTACTGTTCTACCGGAGACACACACACACACACATCAGCCACAGGACGTCCACTGCTGAACAAAGGCCTCCCCCTTCGATTTCCACAACGAGCGGTTACATGCCGCCCTCGTCAAACGACTCCCAGCGACCTTTACCAGGTCGTCTGTCCACCTCGTTGGAGGTAGTACCACGCTTCGTTTTCTGGTGCGCGGTCTCCATTCTAGAATCTTTGTGCCCCAGCGGCCATCAGTTCTACGAGCAATGTGCCCTGCCCATTGCCATTTCAGTTTACTAATCCTTTCAGCTATGTCGACAACTTTAGTTCTTCTACGGATCTCCTCATTTCTGATTCGATCTCGTAGAGAAATACCAAGCATAGCTCTCTCTCCATAGCTCGCTGAGTGACCTTGAGCTTTCTTATGAGGCCTATTGTGAGTGACCACGTCTCTGTTCCATATGTCATCACTGGTAACACACACTGCTTAAAGAGTTGCGCGTCTTGAGGCATTGCGGTATTGTTGACGAAAAGATGTTGCGAAGTTTCCCAAACGCTGCCCAGCCGAGTCGGATTCGACGATTGGTCTCTTTCTCGAAGTCGGACCTACCTAACTGGACAGTTTGTCCCAGGTAGACATACTCGTCAACAACTTCGAGAACAGAGCTCCCAACGGATGTTGGGATGGGCACGACATGGGCATTTGACATGACTATTGTCTTGCCCATGTTCATCTCAAGGCCCACCTGTTGGGAAACTCTGTTGAGATCATCGAGCATTGTGCTGAGCTCTTGCAGCGATTCTGCCATGACTACGATGTCATCGGCAAATCGAAGGAGAGTGATATACTCGCCAGTGATGTTAATGCCGAATCCTTGACTGGAGGGACGCTGCTGCCTATCCCTCTAGTTATGAGTCAGTCGCCTTTTACGACGGTAAGAGAGGAAGTGGTGCTGTATTCTGAATCTGGACCCCAAACGGAAACATATTTTGTAGATACGAACATACATATTATGAAAATACACCTACATATGTATATATGGTGTATTCATGTTCTCCGAACCTTCAGCCCCTAAGACAGATGCCTTGAGCAATGTGAGAAAAAAGTATTGGGTAATTTTACTCCGACATGTCGAATATCTTTTATTCAGATCAAATTTTTGTTTTTACCCGACATAATGAGGGTAATTTTTTTCGAGTGTATGTGCGTCTACTTCGTTGGCTCTGTAGACTATGTGGCCTAAACGGCTTGATAGATTTTAACATATGAGGTGTCGTCTGATTCGTCTTTGTTGTAGAACTGACATGAGATATTATTTTTAAATATGGCATATGTTATCTTTTACTCAGTCGGGTTTTTTATATTTTTATAATCGCGTTTTACTTGTGTCATATTGATGACATTGTGTGGGTTCAATCATTTGCAGCTAGTGCGACAACGTATTCGTTATGCCTTAGAACTCAAACAATAAACAAAACTATGTTCTAATTTTAATTATTACATTGTTCTGAAATTAAAGACTTGCTCCTGACCTGTTTTAATGTCGGGGAAAGGGTAGCGTGATCGAGGGGAGAGGAAGCTTTGTCCTTGATCAGATTCCAAGATCACTGCCCGATATCTTATTTAAATTTACTGTTAGTTTGTCACTTATTGCAATTGTGTGCATTGGAATTATACGATTTAATTCTCCCAACCATTTCATCATCGAGCAACTAGAGGAAGCATTCCACTACCGTTATATGGTTGATGTTCCATCCATAGATACGAATCCATTTGCTTCCACGTTTTTCCAGAATCTATTTTTCTCGACCGGTATAACCTTGAAAACTTTCAAAACACGAGTGAACAGGTTTCTTATAGGCAAGTGTGCTCCATCGTCAACCTCATCATGAGGAGAAAAAGTGGTCAAACGCAAGCCTATTAGACGTCTGTTGGGACTGGTCAGCTTAATACTGCCATGGTAATTTTATCATAAGCTTTGTGTAGACTTTATATAGTTATTTTTTTTCTCCTATATTGTCCTCACATGGTCTTCATTTTAAGAACAATGTAGCCAAATATTGTAGGTAAATTAAATTATGATATAAAAAGAGTAACCATGGAATTTCTTGCCCGTTCTTCCCCTAGGAAACAGGCATCTTGGAACGCGGCAGCTAAAGTCTGACTATTTATAAGTGCCTGTAAATAGTTTTAGACCAATTTCTTTTTATCATATCTTATCTTCATTAAATATAAAAGACGGAGTGGATGATGGCAGTATAAAATATTGATGCTATTTAGAATTAAAACATCTAATTCTAAATAGCATCAATATTTTTATGGTCAGGCGTAACGCTTACCAACAGACAAATGAATAGATAGTACCGTCACAGATAATAAAAAAAAGATTAACGTAAACGTTGTGTTTAAATAAATCAAATGTTTTTTTAACGAAAATATAAGCTATCGCCTACTTTGTTTATTGATTTCAGTCGCCCATCGCTAGCAGATTCACCTTCTCATTTTCTAGCTGACTAGATTTATAAAACTCAATATTGTCAGAAATGGATCCTTATACGCGTCATTTTAATTTGAATTAAATTTTACTTTCCAGCCAAGAACGGTTCCCTGAAATTCCAAATTCAAATACTAATTTTGTATGAACTTAGTAAAGGGGCCCTAAAGTTGCGAAAGTTCATCTTAAAGTCAGTTCCAAGTAATTTCAATAACCATTTTCATTTCGCAAACACTCGTTTTGACTAAACTTTTACAATCACTTATATCTTACATCGATAAACAATAATATTTTTAATATTATAAGGGCCGATTTTTCAATCGTCAGATAGGCTTTATTTGACGAATAAGGCGATTACCTGAGAAATAAATTTATAATTGATATAAATATCATATAATTGAAATTGAAATTGATATAATTGAAATAAATAATTTGACGGCCAGATAGAACGATATCCGAGCGATAGTAACATTTGACAGATGCGGGACAAATGGAGAATAATACATTTACTATTAGGTTGGTTATTTCTTGGTTTTGTGTTTCATACCAAGTAAAATTGTTATTATTATGGATATTTTTGATAGCATTGATGACATAACAATAGACAAAGAGACTCCATAAATGAATTCATTAATCCATCGGGAAGAAATATAAGAACTGACAGGTCCAGGCCCGATCACATTACCATGTGGTACCTTTTTTGACAGTATTTACTGTATTTTTTTAGTTCTTTATTTAATATTTAAACTTTATACATTACCGCGTCAGTCCATTTTGTCCAAATTATCTGTCGAATAAATGCTATCTGTTTGTTTATCTGACGATTGAAAAATCGGCCCTAAATGATTTAAATTCTCATTGGCTAAAGTGTTCAAGTATTTCGTGTGGCTATCGACAAAGTATAATCCTTCTCTAGCCATGTGTGTCGTAAAAGACAATGAACTGTTGATATCTAGAGGAGGAGGAGGAGGAGTTGCATCTTCCCGTGTGCCAATAACAACAATAACAACATACTGCGATCACTAATCCGTCTGCCAAACATGGTGATTAAGGAAATCGTGCTGATCGTTGGGAGGTGTGTTCAAGTGCTCATCATATCAGCTCGTAAAGTCCACTACTAACATGATACCTCCCGTCTGCTGCTACAATTCCATAATCACCATGCTTGGCAGATGGATTGATGATGACGTATTTTTTGGTAGAACGTTGCTGTACAGATATGCAGCTCACCTACGATATGAATACCATATATTGAGGTTATTGCTACGTAACGTACGTGTAGTGCCGGCTCAGAATACCACCACTCCATCTCCTCCCGTGGATGTCGTAAAAGTCGACTAAGGGATGGATAGATGGAGGATGGGCAGCAACGTCCTTCGAGAACAGTTCAACTGCGATCGCCAACCCGTCTGCCAAGCGTGGCGATTATGGCAAAAACCCCCAATGAGCCCACAACACACCCATACCGGTCGTTGTGGTGATCTTTGGGGGAGGCCTGTGTCCAGCAGTGGACTTCATTCAGCCGAAATGATGATGAAATGATGAGGCATTAGGTCCGTCCAATGTCATAGTATTATGCTGAACAATCACCTGTTTCTGCGCACTTACGACGCACAACACAGACGTGTTTAACAAGATTTTATTTATTTTGTAACTTGTCTTCTATTGTACTGTTAAAATGACGTGGGTAACTCGTTATAGTGTTATCTTGATAAAAATGATAATATCGGTCATAGATAATTTATTTTATGTTCATTTTATGTTTAAAAGAAATTGTAGCTGTATGATGTTCAAATTTTTAACAAGATACCTAAAGCTCTAAGAGAACTACCACAAACTAACAAAAGAACTTAAGAAATGGCTTATAGAGTAATGTTTCTATACTGTCACTACATGATGTGTGTATACATGAGTCTTAAGTATATGTAAGCTATTAAAATATATTTCATTTAATGTTGTGCATATTATTAAGGATAATTGGGGGTCACAAAATAATTTTGTTAATAATATATTTGTTTGATAATGTAATAGTTTTGTTGTAATGTCAATACTTTTTAGATTTTTTAATTAATGATGATGTACAAATGAATTAATAATGCGATTAAATAATAATGTTTAATGATATTGTAATGCAGGTGGTCTTTGGAACACGATCAAAAATTTGCATGCCGATGTTACGGCGAAACGTGCAGCACTATGTATTTATAACACCGTCTTACCAAACCATGTTTCTCGCAAATAAATATTCTTATTCTTATTCTAAGAACAGGATCAAACAAAATCCATAGAGAACAATTATTCTACCGACCTAGTTCAGGCAGGCCGATAATAGTTATGTTGAGTCGAGCTGACTTATATTTTCCTGCATGTACCGATAAATTATATTTTAGTTAGAAATAAATTTTAATTAAGCATTAATTAAATAATTGTGTAAGATATTTTTTGTTTATGAACATTTATGTCAATATTTTTTGTAAAGGTTGCATTATTATTACAAAATATTTGTAACTAGTTTCATGCATCCCCAGCGCTGCTATAGTATTGCTGTTGCAGTGCAATCACTCGTTTAGATTCAAAGGGCACTGTAAGCCCACTATGGCTAAATATATTTAACCCAGTGCAAATAAATCATGTACTTCCCCCGCCACGGGGAAAGGCGGAGCGGTCATGTTCGGCCAAAGAGAACCAAAGAGAAGCTCCAGGAAGACGAAAAATCTCCAACCAGAGCACGCAGTGCCACTCCAGTGGAGACTGGTGTTAAGTTTTTAGACATATCCTGGAAGGGATAACTCGGGGTGAGTTTGGATTTTTAGGGCCGGCTATTTCTTTGGTAGATGTGGGATGTCTGCGTGTATCACGGTTTTGATGCTGTATTTCGGTAGGTAGGCTGGCATGTTTATTGATACAAACTTTGCACTGAAATATATTTATTCAGCGCCCAGTTTACATTGAATTAAGACAAACTAATACAAGTCTTATCAAGACCAAGTTAACATGCATGCTTTACTCCACCGAAAGTAAGCGGAAGAAGGAAGTTAAAGCGATTATGTATACAATGATGCCACAACACAAATATAACTTTTAATGTTGCCAACAGTATTGTCTAGTCATTGCTGAAATACAGATAAACAAAAGTAGCCTTTATCTACTACCCTCTAGGGCTAGAAGCATGACGTTTATATTAGTAGCACTCTATGCGATATGAAAACAGAAACACAAAACCTTCTAACTTCCAACCTATACTCACAAATTCCTGAAAAGTCTATCAAAAGCTTCGAGAAAGTATTTTTATCCTTTGAACGACTACTTTTTACAGCTCTGCATATGAAAAAGTTTTGAGTGCATGGAACGTATCGCCGCAAAAATATGTTGTTTGACGTTCGAAGTTACCAGTGGAAGTGAACTTGCCTTATCCAAGCTCTTAAAGTCACGAAGCGTCTTTCAATATGATATGCAAGATTGACTTAGCCTGCACACTCTGTACACTGAAGCAAATTTCTCGTACTATGTATTCTTCAGTATGGATGAGGTGCCTTAAAAGGGTCGTGACTTCACGTGAAGCACGCTTCGTTGAACCCTATTTAGAGATTAAAGGAACCTTTGAGTAAAAGGAAGAGATAGTGTTGGTATATCATGGCTTTTCTCCGTATGGTACCACTTTGTGCTCGTTATTAACGAATAAAAATCTAGTTTCGCTCAATGGCACGGTTTCAATATTTTTGTCAATAGTTTTCTTCCGCGCATGTCTAAAGTAAATGAAATTTGAAGATTTTAGGGTTCCGCACGTCCGAATGAAAAAACGGTGGCGCCCTTATAAGATCGCGCGTATGTCTGTCAGTCCATCTGTCACAGCCGATTTTCTCCGAATTTATAGAACTGATTAAGTTGTGATTTGGTACACATATGAATTTCTGCGATCAGTCATGGATGGTGTAACGTAATTTGTATATTTATACAAATAAATAAAATTGAAGTGTCTGTTTGTAATGTCAAAATAACAGCTTTTTACTAAATGCATATGAAAGTATATACGGTAACAAAAAAACGCATTTTAAATTTTTTGTCTGTCTGTCTGTTTGTTCCGGGTAATCTCCAAATGGCTGCACCGATTTTGACGGGACTTTCGCTAGCAGGTAGCTGACGTTATAAGGAATAACTTAGGCTACTTTTATTTTAGAAAAATATTTAGGGTTCCGCGCGAAAACAATAAAACCCTTGAAATTCAACATATATTATATGTCAAGTGTCTATCTCGAAGTACTGTAAATTTCTTTTAAATTAAACTTGGGTGAAACCGCGGGTCTAAGCTAGTATATATATATATGAGTAAACTGTTGGTGCTGGTTGTCATGAAGTACCCATGATAGTTATAGTGGGCTCAGTAACACATAATTCTGACAACAGATCAAGCCTTTGTTCAGAGAACTGTTTCCAAGAATGCGACCCAATGCTTAGCGAACACCGCATGCTTAACCGTTGGTAGAAGAAACACCGAGTGGTTTAAGCTAGTCTTAGTCCAGCATGCATCTCCACTCTTTCTCAGGATGGAGGAAGTCAATAAGGATTTCCCCACGAAAAAAGAGGCAGCAAATACTCCGTGTAGCCGTCACCAGGTGCATTGTTAGACTAGAACTTCCAACCTTGTTTTATAGTGCGTTGGAAATGGTCATGCATCATCTAATGCTTCTAGGGAGAAGGGCGAAGGGTATTCTGGACTCTCTCCTGCTAAAACCGCCAGGGCGGTCATCTTTGGTATCTTGAGAACGAAAGGTCGGCAGCAGGAAGTCGAACCTACATAGTTGAGGAAAAGCGACGCCGATGACGACTCTTGTTCCAGTGGATAGGCTGTGGTCTACCAAACCATCGTTACTTAATTATGAGTAACACAGTGAGTGTAGTGAATAAAAAAAAATTAAGAAAATACAGGGTGGATGAAGAGAAGTTACCCCACAAACTAAGTAATCAAGACATAAGTTATTTATGGCCAAATACTGAAACGGCAGTTAATATAAAATCCAGCCTTAACCATTGGAGGAACCTATTTTCGGTATAAAACCGGGTGGCTCAAATAGTTAATGTGGGAATTAATAATATCTGGCATTTGGCTTCTGACCAGAACACAGTAATGTCTAAATTTTAAATACTACTGCTTTGCGGCGAACATCTGGCATTGGGGTCGTACCAACCCAGCCAGCCTCTTGCAATGAGACATACCACCAGTATATTCTAGAAGTTTGTTCTCCTACTTCGATGGCTGCTCAAGCTTTATATAGTAAGTGAAGTACGCAAGAATAAGATAAAAAGAAAGATGAACAAGTGAACAATCCATTCGCTCCGACGAACAACGAGCGCAACTTGGAGATAAAAGAATTTAAAACAAATATCGCTCTTCAAACTTCTATGGGAAAACGGCGGAAACATTTGTAGGGATTTCCAAACATTCACGCTATGCACTTTTGTTACAAGCCAGAGCTATGATAAAAGTTGAAGCATTATTTTTTGATGTGGCAGCATCAGCAGGAAACTTAGAATAATGTTGACTGCCATTCTGGGCAAATGGATTGGTTTACTGTCAGCTGTCCAAATTGAATCGAAATTGAATAGCATTTGACGGCGCGGTTGGTGCAGTGGCTGATACAGTTGGCTGCTGCGCTCTGGGTCGTGGGTTCGATTCCCGCACGGAACAAATATTTGTATGATCTGCAGGTAGTTGTTCCGGGTCTGGGTGTATAGCGTGTGGAATTTATGTCTGTAAACGCACCCACGACACATGAGAAATCCTAGTGTGAAGCAATGTTTTTAAAAAACAAACAATAAAACAAAACCTATCATTAAAGGCTATTTAAAATAAAATATATTTAATTATTTAGGTCATTGTGGCGATCTTTGGGGGAAGCCTGTGTCCAGCAGTGGACGTTACATTTTGATATAGAATAGGCTTGCGTTTGACAATGTGGTCGACGATCATCATCATCATATCAGCCACAGGACGTCCACTGCTGAACAAAGGCCTCCCCCTTAGATTTCCACAACGAGCGGTCACATGCCGCTCTCATCCAACGACTCCCAGCGACCTTCACCAGGTCGTCTGTCCACCTCGTTGGAGGTCGTCCCACGCTGCGTTTTCCGGTGCGCGGTCTCCATTCGAGAACCTTTGTGCCCCAACGGCCATCAGTTCTACGAGCAATGTGCCCTGCCCATTGCCACTTCAGTTTACTAATCCTTTCAGCTATGTCGACAACTTTAGTTCTTCTACGGATCTCCTCATTTCTGATTCGATCTCGTAGAGAAATACCAAGCATAGCTCTCTCCATAGCTCGCTGAGTGACCTTGAGCTTTCTTATGAGGCCCATTGTGAGTGACCACGTCTCTGTTCCATATGTCATCACTGGTAACACACACTGGTTAAAGACTTGCGTCTTGAGGCATTGCGGTATTGTTGACGAAAAGACGTTGCGAAGTTTCCCGAACGCTGCCCAGCCGAGTCGGATTCGACGATTGACCTCTTTCTCGAAGTTGGACCTACCTAACTGGACAGTTTGTCCTAGGTAGACATACTCGTCAACAACTTCGAGAACAGAGCTCCCAACGGATATTGGGATGGGCACGACATGGGCATTTGACATGACTTTTGTCTTGCCCATGTTCATCTTAAGGCCCACCTGTTGGGAAACTCTGTTGAGATCATCGAGCATTGTGCTGAGCTCTTGCAGCGATTCTGCCATGACTACGATGTCATCGGCAAATCGAAGGTGAGTGATATACTCGCCATTGATGTTAATGCCGAATCCTTTCCACTCCAGTAGCTTGAAGGCATCCTCCATTGCAGCGGTGAACAGTTTCGGGGAAATGACGTCCCCCTGTCTCACACCTCTCTGCAATGGAATTGCCCCCGTGCTCTGTTCATGTACTCGGACCGACATGGTGGCGTTTCTGTATAAGCACTTCAACACTTCAATGTACCGATAGTCAATCTGGCACCGCTGCAGAGACTGCAGCACTGCCCAGGTTTCGATCGAATCGAAGGCTTTCTCATAGTCCACAAACGCCAAGCATAGTGGCAGATTATACTCCTCGGTCTTCTGTATAACCTGCCGCAGCGTATGGATGTGGTCTATGGTACTGAAACCTTTTCGGAAACCGGCTTGTTCGGGAGGCTGGAAGTCATCAAACCTGCGCTCGAGACGATTTGTGATGACCCTTGAGAACAGCTTATAAACATGGCTCAGAAGTGAGATGGGTCTATAATTCTTCAATAGGGTGTTATCACCCTTTTTGAAGAAGAGCACCACCTCACCTCTGTTCCACGCTTCCGGCGTTGTGCCCTCGAGTAAGACGGAATTGAATAGCTTCTGAAGGACTTTAAGTACCGGTGTGCCACCCGCTTTCAGAAGCTCTGTCGTAATTCCGTCTCCACCCGGCGCCTTGTTATTTTTAAGCTGTTTCAAGGCCATCCTAATCTCGTACAGGCTGATGTCCGGGATATCCTCGGTATAGTGTCGGGTTAGTTTGGCTCGCGGGTCTTTGTCAGAGCCAATGGTAGGTATAGTTACCGAGGTGTATAACTGCCGGTAGAACTTCTCAATCTCTCTCAAAACCTCTGGCTTAGTCGACGCTACACTGCCGTCCTCGGTCTTCAGCTTCATAATACGACTTTGCCCAATAGACTTGTCTCTTGCGAACACTTTGGAGCCTTGATTCCGCTCAATCGCCTCTTTAACACCGTTGGTGTTAAAGGTGCGGATATCGTGACGCAAGGACTTCCATATCCGTCTATTGAGCAGTCGGTATGCTTCAGCATCACCGGAGGACTGCAGCGTCATGGCGCGTCTTTCTGCCAAGAGGTCGAGAGTGTGATCGGAGAACTTTTTTGGTCTACCTTTACGGTGGGCCTTAAAGAACTTAGACCCAACCGTTTGGACAGTTTCTACAAACCTACCATTTAAATCGTCCACAGATACGCAATGTTCTAGGCACTCGAAGCGGTTTTGGAGTTCGAGTTGAAAGCTCTCGGGGTTTTGGATATGAGCACTAGAGGGCCGGAGCGTAGACCTCATCAGACGAGACCTCTCAACTTTGAGATTAATATTCAATGTGCCTCTTACCATTCGGTGATCACTACCGGTTTTCACCCTGTGGATCACAGAGACATCATTGAATATTTGCCTCCTATTGGTCATGATGAAGTCAATCTCATTCCTCGTGGAACCATCGGGACTCATCCAGGTCCATTTCCTGTGAGGCGGCTTTTGGAAAAAGGAGTTCATCACGAAGAGTCCCTCCTTTTCCAAAAAGTCGGCCAGCCTCTGTCCCCTGGGGTTCCGTTGCCCATATCCAAATTGCCCCACTCTCAACTCACCATCGCATCGAGTGCCCAGCTTCGCGTTGAAGTCCCCCATCACAACAGTGAAGTGTGTCTTCGAGGTATGTATGGCCCTACTTACGTCCTCATACATACTCTCTACTTCATCATCTGGGTGTGTCGAGGTCGGTGCGTAGACCTGTATGACCTTCAACGAATACCTCTTGGATATTCTGAGTATAAGGTACGCTACCCTGCTCGACACACTTTCGATAGCCACTATGCTGTTAATGAGGGACCTGCGGACGAGAAACCCGACACCACCTTGAGACAGATGTTCGCCTTCCCGGTAGTAGAATAAGTTGCCAGATTTCAGGGTTATCGTGTCCTCGCCCTCTCTTCGGACTTCTGATAGACCCATGATATCCCAGTGCAACTTATCTATTTCTTCTTCCAGCTCAACAATCTTTTCGTCTGCCCTCAGTGTGCGTGTGTTATACGTTACCAGGGCCAGTTTTCGTTTGGGGTGGTAGCCGGATCCCGTCCGGTGATTACGATGACGATGGTCTCGATGATCTCGGAACTTGAAAATTTCCAAGAAAAAACCGGAAAAGTGAAAGTAAACTCGCGTGGAGAGGGTTCTGGAATTGGTGATAGTGTCTATTGTTGGATTCGGTCTTGTACCAATAACTTATCCCAAGAACAAACTTAACATCGCAGTTGAAAAACATGTTTTCCCTTACATGCCAACCGCAAACGTAAGTTTGTACGCACAATGTTGAAAGATTTATTATGTTATTTTAAGATCATATACTTCTTATAGGTTTTTCTGTAATCTAGAGGTAAGAGCTCTATATTTTTATAAATTACCTATATTTTTCAAATTTTAGGCTCAGTAGTTTCGAAGATAAGGGGGGTCAATTTTCGTCTATTTTCTTAAATAACTTTGATACTCTCAAATGTATTTATTTTAAAATTATAAAATAAATATATTTGAGACCCTCACAACAAGCCCTTCCATTTCATATATTACAATGTACAGTTTGCCAAACTTTATTGTTTAATTTTCTATATTGCCCCCCAAAAAGGACCCCCATATTCCACCAAAGTACCAAATTTCAACTTAATCGGTTCAGTAGCTTTGGAGCAAATTGGCTGTGATAGACGGACAGGCAGACAGGCACACGAGTGAGGTTGAGCACATAAGGTTTCCAGCTGTTATTTTCTTTGGACGTTCGGAGACCTAAAAACGAAGAAAAAAAAAAGAAAAATTTATAGGTTTATGTAACGAGAACTGTAGATCTATATAGCTACTAGTTCTTACTTAAGCCAGATAGGCTTCCTCCTCCAACTCCTGAACATTTTGATCAAGAACAACTTGAAACTTGGCAAGACTTCAAGTTTAATCAGTTAATTTGATTTTCAGTAATAAATAGGTAGTCTAGTTTTGATAATCACTACGTAAGAAAAAGTAAACAAGTTCTCTCTCGAAAAGATGTATCTAAATACCAGCTTCTTTGGCCTCTCGCCATAAAAGTAAAGCTTTTTGATAATTGGAACACAATTAAAAACCTTGTAATAATCAGACACAATTGGGTTAGTGGGTATCAGTTCGGTTACTGCTTGCTGCCTAGATGTCCGCACACTCTTTTTTTGTTGATATCTTCATTACGGTCCTCTGCCCTGGCGAAAGTGTTAAGGAGAGCCGAAGTCTTACCAGCTGAAATCCTTACGGTGTTCCATCAACTTGTTTGCACTGTGGGGCGCAGGATCCGCTCGCGCATCACCGCATCTCTAGCAACTCTTAACTAGGCACTAGTTTTGGTGGTCTCTATTCCCGTGTGCATCCTAGCCCACTGCACAATACTTTAGTGGACAAGTGCGGAACACAACTCGCCAAATCTCAGGCCTGCCTCTGTTTGGGCGACAGACTTTTAGATAGACAGTCCAAAATGACGTTCATTTGACGATCGTTATTGCGACATATCAACCTCATGGATCAAAGCAGATGGCCTATTCCTTTTCGGAAATACATGGTTCTTAATGGCCTTAGTGAATAATAACATTTAGTCAGAAAAATTAACACAACAAAATACTGGTATCGGTGTCAAAAGCTTTTGTTAGATCATTCTAATTGTACCATGTTACACGATTCCACGTATATGTTTAACATATCTTTTCTTCCAGCGTGGATGCCCGAGAACGAGACTTCGGCGTCGCAGAGCGCTGGTCAGACGAGAGCGTCTTCGCGTCAAGAGCCTACTTTCTACCTGAGAGAAGGCCAGCCGAGCTAGGAGTCGACCGAGTCAAGGCTTCAGATCAAGGAATCTATCGGTGTAGAGTGGACTTCAAACAAGCGCAAACTCGGAATTCAAGAGTCAATTTGACCGTTATTGGTAAGTTCGTTTTATTTAATTGTGCGTATTAGAGTCCTAGCCCCTAGCCTCTCCTGCAAATAAGAACTTGCAAGAAGGACGATATGGTGATATAAGGAAGATAATTGATTTATCGCTATTCATGACACTCTTGTGGTACTACTCTACCAAACTTCCAAAAGGTACCACCCCAGTGCCTGCTATTCGCCACTAAGCAGTAGTGTGTCAACTTTAGACTGGTTCCGGCTAAAAGGGCATTGTAGCTAGTAAATTACTGGGCATAAGAGACTAAATAACGAATGTTTCGAGGTGACGTCAAAGTAGTGCCATGCAGGATTAGTCCTGTGTAACATTACAAATGTTATGGGCAGGCGTGACGCTTACCACTAGGCGAATGACTTGGTTAGCATGCCATTATTTTGAATTTAAAAAAAACCTGCAATGAGTCGTCCAGCTTTTTCTGTCATCAGGTGGATTGATACTGAATGCACTTAAACACTCCCTCACAGCGTTTAATAGGAAAGGTAGTTTCAAACCGGTGACGTGTAACCTGTTATTATCTGTTGTCTCTCTTGGAGAGGCAAAATTTTTTTTTCTTTCGCCTTTCTTTCTATCGTCGTTAGATTCGGGTGGCATGTAATCGGTTGTTGTGGAAATCCACAGAGAGCCCTTTGCTAGCAGTGGAAGTTCAGCTGGTATGATAATGATGAAACCATTTACAGGCATTATATTATAAACAGTTGTGGTTCCAAGATGTAGATAGCATACAATTTCATTGTAATAACGTACACATTGGCATGGCCTGTAAACATTATTTAGGGATCAGCTGGAGCCTGGTAGTAGGAACAACCAGTTTGTGTTTGTTCCTAATATTAATGCTATGTTTTTCTTTTTCGTGTAGTTTTTGGTCAATCTTGGGCCTGAGTTGTTCAAGCCACCCAAAGGCCTCCGACTTGGCTTAACGACTGCCGTCTAATGAAAACAACCGGGACTGACGTTCTACGTGTCCTCCAAAGCACGGAGACGCTCAGTTCACATACCACTCTGCGGTCACCCATCCACAGACCGACCGTGGCAAGCGTTGCTTTACTTCACCGATCGTTTACCGATCAGTGATTGCAACTGGGTGCCATTAATACTTTGGAAGTGACAGACGGAATTATATTATCAAAAAAAATATTGATATTTATTTTCTTAATAGAACCTACTCACAATACAAATATTTAAGTACGTACATTTCCGTTGTATAGATTGCCCATTTTCTTAATTTTATTTCATGTAAATTTTAAAGTAACAAGAGATAAACTAAAAATTATTTTAAAATACCCTAATACTTATGGTAACTGAATTATTTTTGTATAAATACCAACATATAATTACTAAAAAGATCGAACCAGGTTTCCTAAGTGTATCCGGGACCAACATACAATCTCTAAAATATACGGTTATATATAAATTGAACAACAACTATTTCAGAACAGGAGATACTTGTTCAAGTAATGTTGACACTAATTCCTTATCAATTTTGTAACCACAGAACATTTATACCTACTAAGAAAACTCAATTTTAGTTTTTATGTTTCTTTGGGAACACTACGTAACGTTGTCTTTATGAGATATACCGGGGAGGTACTGCAAACCTAATCACACAGAGATATAAGTTATATGACCCGGAGCCTATACTTCTATAGGGCTCAAGGTAAAAGGTCAAAGGTGAGTTCAATCCCCAGATCGGAATGAATTTTTTATCGAATTCGGAATATTTCGGTACAAAAAATTACCCAATATAAACAGGCATGTCTCAGGCTGTATTCTACTGACATTTACAGATTACCGACTTACAGTTATTTATCTAGATTTTATTTCCACGAAATTAGTTCGCATGTATTCGATATTTCTAGTACAAATGCAAACCATAATGCATTTGTTTCTGACTAATAAAACCTATTGACGAGTTTGCTTTTGCCTCGGGTCGTATAATCGGATTTCGAACACCAAATCGTCACATTCCAAATCCAAACATCCAACTGAAATCTTTTCACTGATTCCGTTACTAATTGCAAATGTACGAGCTTTGCAAACCTATCAATATGTAATTATATAGCGTAGGCTTGGTGGGTGTTATTACATTTATTTATGAATTGTAGATACTTCAGCGTAATATTAAATGAATTAAGTCTGTAACTTTACTTCTAGGCCTATCATATCGGCCATTTATACGTCCACTGCTGAACAAAGGCCTCCCCCATAGATTCCATAACTGTGTCATCATTTTGGGGGGTATTTGCCAATACTCACCACGCTTGGCAGGCGGGTTGGTGAGCGCACTATGGCTACCGTTTCACAGAAGGGACGCTGCTGCCCATCCCTCTGGTTAGATTCCCTCAGTCGCCTTTTACGACATCCACGGGAGAAGATGGAGTAGTGCTATATTCTTAATCCGGACACTATGTATCAGGCCTATAATGTATCATAATTTAAGCTGAAATAACGTCCGCTGCTGGATAGAAGCCTCCCCCAAAGATTGCCACAATGACCTGGACGATATGGGTTTGCGTTGTGTGCTCATTGGGGGGAGTTTGCCATAATCGCCACGCTTGGGAGACGGGTTAGCGATCGCAGTTGAGTTATCAATGTATTCGAAGGATGCTTGTGCCCATCTTCCAGCTAATCCCTAGTCACCGTTTACGATACCCACGGGGTTAGGTGGGGTGGTGGTATTCTTAGCCGGCACCACATGGCACTATTATGCAGTCTTTAAAAACAAAGGACCTATTGGAGTTGAGTGTTATTGACGACATGACATTGTACAATCATAGTTCGGTTAGCCCTACACTGTATAAATATTTTTCTGTGTTATATGAAAACATATACATATAATAATATATTATTCATATATCATTTATACTAACAAGAGACTACGATATAAGTTTTTAAACTGACATGGTCACTAACACTATTATTGGAACTAAAAACGGGATATTTAGCTTTAACGAGCTTGTAGAATCTCAGAACACATTAGAGCGGTAAAAAACAACGACATCCAAAAATCGGCCATAGCTGAACACCTGTTGGATTCGGGATCGAACCACTGGATCGAGTTACATAACCCTCAAGTAATCTCGACAGAACGCCACTATATACCCAGACTGGTAAGAGAAGCCATTGAGATTAACAAATATAGTAACTTTAACCGGGAGGACGGGTTTCAACTGTCGAAGGCCTGGAATCCAGTGATTCGATTGTGTAAAGACCGAAAGAGTGCCGTAAAAAGTTCGCGAGTGGACACAGTGAGTTTCGTATGTCGGGAACAAAGTCGAGTTGTGAGTGACTTAAGTGATAGTGGTAGCGGCACCCAGCGCACAAAACGTTTAAGGAAGAGGGTAGATCGTTTTGTCTGCTCATAAACATCCACCCGCAAAAACTTTAGTTTATCCGTGAACATGGCGCTTGCAACAGCGCCGAAATATCGGGAACTCAAAAGTAATAAAAAACATGGTAAATATCCCGTTTTTAGTTCCAATAAAAGAGACTACGATCTAAATTTAACACGACACATTCATCATTTCGGCCGAATGAAGTCCACTGCTGGACACAGGCCTTCCCCAAAGATCACTACAACGACCGACATGGTTGTTGTGGGCTCATTGGGGGGTTTGGCCATAATCGCCACGCTTGGCAGACGGGTTGGCGATCGCAGTCGAGTTGTTAATGTACTCGAAGGACGCTGCTGCCCATTCTCCGGCTAATCCCTTAGTCGACTTTTACGACACCCACGGGAGGAAATGGGGTGGTGGTATTCTGAGCCGGCACCACACGGCAACGGCACGACACATTCCTGTCGCATAAAAATAATAATATTTCCAGTTTGATTGAATAGAATAATATAATATTCCTTAACATAAGTCATTAGTCGAATTGAAAATAGCTTACGGAAATATATCGCGTTTAATTAATTAATTATATATACTTACGTACAGCATCTATACATGCAACGTGCAGCCCTAGCACATACAATTATTATATTATTAATACACAAATATCGGAAAAATAAATCATACGTGCAATACACGGTTAAGCAACACCTTTGTGTAGTGGAACATAAATGCATGCACCATAAATATATAAAACAAAATACTAATGTTAATTCGCTCGACGTTTCGAACACTTTGCAGCGTCCGTGGTCACGAGGTCTGCTCGTCATAAGTCATTAGAATAATAACTACTAGGAATAATTCTAAGAACAGTCTTATTGTAAAATCTTATCGCTATTAGCAACATTTCTTAGAGAAAAAGAAGAAAAAAGAACATACTTTAAACAATAAATTCCAAATTCAAACGCCCCACTGAAGTCCTTCCACTTACGTAATTAGCCGAAAATATACGAGCACTACCGAGACTAGAAACGGGCCATCGTTACCATAGAAACGGCTCACATCTCAAGAGGAATGCTCTGCGACACAAAATAAGATTATTCGTCGGTTGTTGCACAAAGTACGACTCTTGGACAGGGTACAAAGGCGACATTATTGCAATACACTTGGGGCCGTAGAGTATACAAATTGAGAATATTAAAATGTCTCTTTGGTTCTTGTTCCGAATTTGGAACGAATTTTTGGACGGTTATTGTGTTTTCATTTCGTCGGATTTGTTACTGGGCACGATTGTCAGAATATTCTTTTATTCTTTTTTAAAAGCTAGTATGAAAAGGACCTGACAATTGAATATTTTGTATTTACTGGTATATTTCAAATGCCGTGCTGGCTACAAATAGCACCAACCATCTCATCCCGTGGGTATCGTAAAAGGCGACTTTTTTTTAATGGAACAAGCCCGCCACACATTCCCAACCACGGCAACTCCTGTAAGCCAGGATCTACAATGGTGACCACCCAAAAGAACACCGACCAACGAAGGTCGGTGTGTCTCAAAAAAATGAATAACTGTCTTGGAACCCGCAACGAAATTAATCAGAAAAGAAAATGAAGGAGCAGGAAAGAATATACGTTCCACTTCCCTCCGTAGCAAGCAGGAGACAGAGAAAATAATATAGGCCATAGGCACAATAATTGGGAGTGTACAACTAGGATAAGCCTAGTTGCCAAGCACCACGGGTACAAAAATGTTTATAAATATTTAATTACGGGTCCTATGTTGTGAGCTATTGTGACTGATTCCAATAGTAATAGTATAATAGAGTTCCGTTCAGTCTGGAGCCAGTGTGGACCATTATCAATATTTTACCAACTGACATACATAGTAAACATTTATAAGATAAAGATAAGGAAGGGAACGGAGTGAAAACCAGCGTTCACCAGTGCGTGGTTTAATCACTGCGCACTGCCAACACCGCCGCGGTGCACTGCCGTGTGGTGCCGGCTCAGAATGCCATCACCTCATTTCATCCCGTGTGTATCGTAAAAGTCCTACTAAGGGATTAACCGGAGGATGGGCAGCAGCGTCCTTCGAGTACATTACCAATTCAACTGCGATCGCCAACCCGTCTGCCAAGCGTGGCGATTATGGCAAGACCCCCCCAATGAGCACACAACACACCATATCGGTCGTTGTGGTGATCCTTGGGGCAGGCCTGTGTCCAGCAGTGGATTTCATTCGGCCGAAATTATGATGATGGTAATATGCTATCTTTATCTACATTTATTACTTCCAGCTTCCCAAATGTTAGTAATAGCAGCATAAGAGACTAATTAACTACTACTAACACATCTCGAAGTGACGAGCGCTCTGCAGAACTAGTCCTGGGAAGCATTACAATTATCATGCGCAGGCATGACACTCATCACCAGGCGAATTAATTGAATCTTGTCAACAGGTTTTTAAAAACTGCGTGACCCACATACCTAGTCTTCGGTTAATTAAATAGCAAGGTTAAATCACTTTGCCAACCGCCATCTTAGTCCATTTCCTCCAATCCAATAAGACGGCGGGTAAACAGTTTTTATTTTTATTTCATTTTAGTTTCCGCCTCAATATAAACGAATATCTAGAAGCCTTATAGGCTTTGATCTCGGATTATTTCTTTGATGTTCTTATCGTTTCCTTCATCAAATAGTATGTATTTTGTCTTGAACCTTTAGTAAATTATTAATGTAAGAAATATCTTATGAAATCTTCATGTTATCTGCGTTAATTTGTAAATATTTTGTAATAAACATCCAGTAAATTTACAGCGTTTAATTAATGTTCCATATTTAGACGTTTATGTTATTATTATTGCTGGTTGTGAGTTTGATATAAATTTTGTATAGATTTATGAACCTAATACCGCAGTATTGAAGGATAATGAAAAGACGTAGGTATTTGAGACGTAGGTCTGGAGAGCGTCAGACTTCAGAAGAAGACCGCAGACCGGGATCGGAAGAGGGCCAATTCAACACGGATAAGAACGAGATATGATCGTGCCGGGGTGATACCCAAGCGAGCGCCAATGCCCAATAGGTCTTTTTTTTCTTAGGTTCTAGTGGAAATTCATCAGGAACTTTCTCCACTCCGAGGAAAGACGAAGGGGCATGCCGAACTCCTATCGGCTAAAACCACTGGGGCGGTCATCTTTGGCACCTTACGGGAGCCCCAGGTCCTCAAACTATCACACTAGATCCGTCCACTGTTGCCACGCCTATAAGCACATTTCGGAGAGCGTGAATATAAAGCAGTCACCCCCCGGTGATGCGTGTCCAGATACATGCCACCGTCTTCTCGTGGGTTACTCGATGTGGGCAAGCAGATTCCCCAATCTATGCACCCGCAATCCCAGAGGCCACTGCTGCCTTATAGCGATGGAAGGAGGTTTCAAGCTTATATTTATATTGTTATCCCGGCGTCATCTTCTCCTTTTTTGAACAGAATTGGCCCTCTCCCGATCACGCTCTGTGGTCGCCTTCTGGAGCATGACGATTTTGCCCAACAGGCCTGAGCCACCAGCTGTCACTTTTACCGTGACGGGCCTCGGGGGTCACACCTCAGTGGATGGAGACCAAAGATGTTAACTAGTGTGTGTTACCAGTGATGACATATGGCACGGAGACGTGGTCGTTGATTATGGGTCTCACAATAAAACTCAAGGTGACTCAACGAGCTATGGAAAAAGTGATGCTTAGTATTTCTCTACGAGATTGAATCAGAAATGAGGAAATCCCTAGACGAACTGAAGTTGCTGACATAGCTGAAAGGATTAGTAAGCTGAAGTGGCAATGGGTAGGACAGATTGCTTGTTGAACTGATGGCCGTTGGGGAAATCACGCATCGGAAAACTAGGTTAGGATGGCCTCCAACGAGATGGAAAGCTGACCTGGTAAAGACAGCTGAGAGTCATTGGATGCGGGCAGAATGTAACCGATTGTTGTGGAAACTATGGGGGAGTCCCCTTCCTATCTTTGTCCAGCAGTAGACGTCCTTCGGCTGGTATGATAAAGATAAAATATTTTTATCCATGTAACACCATTTACAAGCATTTATGATGACATGACATGACAGACAGAGACATATTGATGGGAAGTTTGTTGTGACAAGCCGTTTCTTCTACCTAGCTTAAACAAAGAAGCGGTAAAAGGTGGTCGTTTTGGGGACTATCCTATGTTACGTTGACGTTCAAAAAGTACTTTTATAGAGTAAAATACTTTTTGTAGCAAAAGACTTTTAAACAGATTACATCGCGTATATTTTAGATTTTTGTTTTTCCTGACGTTTCGAACACTTTGCAGTTGTTTTAAATGTGTAACGACGCCTTTCATCCAGCGATCACGAACTCTGCAAAGTGTACGAAACGTCAGAAGGATAAAAATCTAAAATATATACGATGTAATCCGTTTAAAAGTATTTTATTATAATGAGTAATAATCGCAAAAACCTAAGACATTAAAATACTTTTTATAAAGTAAATGGGGCTATGATAGCTTATCTCGTCAAAGCCAGTATAAACAGAAACCCCCAGAAGAGTCTAAACTTATTTCTGATGCAAATTTGTTTATCACTACTTTGGTGCCTATAATTTTTTATTGATGAGATAACAGGCGCTGCTACCTGGCATAATTCGGTGCCTTAATCTGTTCGTTTTTTCAACTGATATTAATAGAATTTTGGACAGAAACTCCCTAAAACTTAAATTGTTAAAAATATAATTAGTTCTACATTAATATAATTATGGTATGTTTAGTAACTTTTAGGCGAGCTTAACTCAAAGCTGAGTTTTCTTCCAGCACACCTTTGGTAAAAATGACGTAATATGAAAAAGAGAGAGCAGTATACAACAAATTTATAACAATGATTAAAAGCCCGAAAAAAAACGACATGAAATATTTCAGTTGTATATTCCTTGTTGTCTCTGCATCACTCAAAGGTCGTCTGGCAGAAATTGCCTGTGGCATTAAGACCACCTTTATACACTATTGTACATTAAGAACAAATAAATAATCAAAGTATAACAAGATACATAGTGATTATAATAAAACAAATAGGTAATATATAAAAGACAAGCGGTAATGTTATTTAAAATTGACATGAAGTCGCCCACAGATTGTTAAATTTTCTTAGAATACCTCTACGTATATAATCGACGTTGTAATCCTCGAAGAGTTGAACTCTTTCCTATTTAGAGCTCATACTTCGCTTTCCATCAGGTGATATGGAGGTTATGGACCAATTGATGGATAATAAAAGAGTTCCGCAGAGTTATTGATCATCATATCGGCCATTTATACGTCCACTGCTGAACAAAGGCCTCCCCCATAGGTTTTCACAACTGTGTCATCATTTTGGGGGGTATTTGCCAATACTCACCACGCTTGGCAGGCGGGCTGGTGAGCGCAGTATGGCTACCGTTTCACAGAAGGGATGCTGCTGCCCATCCCTCTGGTTTAGATTCCCTTAGTCGCCTTTTACGACATCCACGGGAGGAGATGGATGGAAATTCTTCATGGAACTTCCTTCACCCCGGGGAAGGGCGAAAGGGTATGCCGGACTCCTACCGGCTAAAACCGCTGGAGCGGTCATCTTCGGCACCGAAGGGGGCTCCAGGTCCTCGTAAGATAACACTAGAGCAAAGTTACTAGTACTTAGTAACTGTTGATACTCACATTTCACTAATGACGGGATCGTCTCCTATATCATACTTTCCAATTACCAAATACAAATTGTTGACAGCCATAGAGCATCTCCTAAATACATCCTCATTCACCCACCGAATGAAAAAAACACTCGTTTTGTGGACATCTTGGCTTGGATGGACGGGCGTGGGTGCGTCACTATACCTCCTTGGCGTTGGCTGACGTCATGTCCACCTTAAGTATAACAGTCACACGGATGCGTTCAATTTTTTCCGCAGAACCAAAAATAATATGAATAAATGCCAAATTATGTAATACAATAGGAAAAAATATCCACTTCGAAATCCGATACACACAACATAAGAGACTTGAAATTATGGATACCTTACAAACCAACATAAGTACTCTTGCCAATCAATCCGACAAAGTCCCCGCGCCTTTTAGTACATCCAAAGGAAGATTAAAGATAAATATTCTCCACCAGGAAGCGAAAGGCATATTATAAATAGCTCATTCATTTTCACGGCTCGCTTCGAAAATTAACGGAATTCAGTTAAACAAATCAACTGGAAGCATTATAAAATAATTGGACATAAAAGTTGTCCAATAAAAATGGAATTAATGCTTAATGAATAATAAAAAGTAAAGGAATAGGGCAATGAAAATTATATTAAGGCCATTATCGATATCCTTAGCTGAGATTTTATGCTTAAAGCTCGATCAGCTAAATGTTGGTACACTGAAATTGAGCCGAACACCTTTCGGATATTAAATTTATTTTTGTCAAAGAAACCATTTTTTACCTCAGATTTTAAGCAGTTTCAATGCATCTTTTCATCATATCGGCCATTTATACGTCCACTGCTGAACAAAGGCCTCCCCCATAGATTTTCACAACTGTGTCATCATTTTGAGGGGTATTTGCCAATACTCACCACGCTTGGCAGGCGGGTTGCTGAGCGCAGTATGGCTACCGTTTCACAGAAGGGGCGCTGCTGCCCATCTCTCTGGTTTAGACCCTTAGTCGCCTTTTGCGACCTCCACGGGAGCAGATGGAGTGGTGCTATATTCTTAATCCGGGCACCACACGGAAAGCATCTTTTCGCTGTGTAACAATTAAATATCCTGTAGATCATTTTTTCATATCCGTGTGGTGTCCGAATTAAGAATACAATACCATGACATTTCTGGGGTGAGATTGTGACTAAAGTCCTCTAAACTTGAGGGATGGGCAGCAATGTTCCTTCTGTGGAAGCCAATTCGGCACTCAAAAGCCCACCTGGCAAGTGTGTTGAGTACTATCAAATGTCGATATAGCTAATTGTGGAAATCTCTTCGGAGGCTTTCATGTAGACGTCCTTTGGGTCATATGATAACGGTACTTCTTTTTTTTATTTGGTAAGTAAAAGCTGTGCGGTGTGGTGTCCGGATTAAGAATATAGCACCACTCCATTTCCTCCCGAGGATGTCGTAAAAACTGACTGAGGGATTCTAAACCAGAGGGATGGGCAGCAGCATCCCATTTGTGAACAGTAGCCGTACTGCGCTCACCAACCCGCCTGCCAAGCGTGGTGAGTACTGACAAATTTCCCCCAAAATGACGACACAATTGTGAAAATCTATGGGGGAGGCCTCTGTACAGCAGTGGACGTCCTATGGCTGATATGATGAAGTAAAAGCATCATTCGGGAAAGGCTTTTACAAATCGCTAAAATCGTAGATGGAATAAACGGGGCTTCATGTTTACTCTAGGCCGCCATTAGTCTTTGCTACTGTTATTATCACCAGCTTAGTATACTACGTATACTATACTGCATAGGTACTGCTACCTATGCAGTATGGTATTTACGAGTACCCACAATCACCCACTATCAGGAAACTCAAAGAGAACTAAGCATCTGTTTGTATTTCCTGATACAATCATTATTCGTTTTAAGCTTATAGGATCACTCGTGTATTTGTTTGTCTGAAACAGCCAATTTGCTCCGAATCTACTGGATCAATTAAGTTGAAATCTGGTATACACATGAATTTCTGTGACCCAAATAAGAACGAGGAATGTAAACAAATGAGTTTTGAGTATGGGGGTCACTAAAGGGGAAAATCTGAAAAATAAGGAAAAATGTCTTGTGAGCTGTACCATGTAACATATCAAATGGAATCTTGTTGTGAGGGCGTCATTTTTTATAATTTTAGAATAAATAGTTTATAAGTTATTTAAGAAAATAGATGACATTTGATCATTCCACACACGATTCCTCGAAAGTAGTTTTTTTTATTAATTTCAGAAATTAGTTCTTTCATATAACTGTCGTAACTGAGGCAGCGCGTCGCACAATCGTTAGGGTGGAGGTAATATATGATAGTTTTTGGTCTGATCATTTGCCTTTACAAGTGGAATGTGATTTAAAACTTGTTGAACCTAATATTTTACAAACGAATGAGAGTATTAACAATGTATTATGGGGAGAACGAGATTTAAAACAAATAAAATTGTATCAAGAGTTATGTCACTCCAGTTTACGTGAAATAGATTTTCTGGACTGTCTGCTTGATACACACATAGCCAGCCACAATTAGGCTTCAGACCCAGTCTATCGACAGAGACTGCCATTTTGTGTCTCAAGCGGACCGTCCAGTATTACGCAGATAGGAAGACACCTGTAAATGCTTGCTTCCTCGATTTATCGAAGGCGTTTAACCTGGTGCCTTATGACATATTATGGGAAAAGCTGTGCCAAAAAACTGAAGTTGAGAATGCAGTCACTTCTTTGCTTAGATATTGGTATCAAAACCAGACTAACTATGTGAAGTTGGCAGGGTATTGTCTGAGGAGTACAGATTGAAATGCGGGGTAAGGCAGGGGGGATAACTTCACCTCACCTCTTTAATTTTTACATCAACCAGCTGATCGTCGAACTCAGCAACACAAATATCGGTTGTCACATTGATGGGATTTGTTTTAACAATATTAGTTACGCTGACGATATGGTGTTACTGAGTCCCTCGATTAGCGCCTTCTGCAGACTTGTGAAAGTTATGCGGTGGCTCAGGTATAATGCGAAAAAGAGTGAGTTACTTGTGTTTAAAGCGCGTGGCAAGTGTTACTTTAATGTGCCACAAGTTACTATCCATAATACTCCTCTAAAACGAGTCACACAGTTTAAATACCTGGGTGACTGGGTCACTGATGACTTAAGTGATGACTTAGACATAGAGAGAGAACGCAGGGCGTTGGCTGTCCGATGTAATATGCTGGTCCACAGATTTGCACGTTGTAGCATTCAAGTAAAAATGACACTCTTTAGAGCTTATTGCCAGTCATTCTACACGTGCAGTCTATGGGTTAGGTATACGCAAAGGTCATACAATGCCCTGCGTGTGCAGTATAATAATGCGTTCAGGATGCTGGCGGGGCATTCGCGTTTTTATTTCGCTTCGGGGATGTTGCTGATGCGAGGATTGCTTTTGATTGGCTTTCAAGCCATCATCCGGAAGCAGTGTGCCTCGATCCTTCTTAGAATGCGTGCCAGCTCCCATAGCATCCTGAGCACGTTATGCAGTAGGTGGGATTGTCCGATGCTGCGTCATTGGATCGAACTGCATACGTCTACAAGTACGTGCTACAGGCTACGTGGATAGTGTGTGGTTCGAGATTATACTAACATTAGTTTATTTTTATTTTTTATTTACTAACACTATGGATCTCTGTAATCTGAAATAAACGATTATTATTATTATATACATTACAGGAAAACCTATAAGAAGTCCATGATCTTAAAATAACATGGTAAATCGGCCTTAAATAATGTGCTTACTAACTTACAATTGCAGTTGGAACGTATGGGAGAACATTTTTTTCAACTACAATGATAAGATTGTTCTTGGTATAAATTATTGGTAAAAGACAGAATTCAACAGTAGATAACATATTCAGCAAGTATTTAGTTACCACAATCAAATTTGGGTCAGATTTAAAAAACATGGTAAAAAATATATTCGTCATACGGAACCCTCTCCACGTAAGTTATACACACACTTGACCGGTATTTTTTTTGTATTGGCAATGATTTTTCTCTAGTATCGTAGTAAACATCCAGGCCCGGATCAAACAACTGTAGGCCGTACAAATTCATATTTCGTGCGGGGATGAAATCCACAACCCGTAGCTCAGTAAACCAATCGTGAACCACCAACCAACCGTGCATGAGACTAAAGCAAAAAATTCGCCATTCACAAGTGAAAATAATGTTACGAACATTTAATCAAGGTACTTGTATTCTATTTTCTCCTTTTAATAAACTGCAAGAGATTACCAAAAAGTTAAAGTACCGCAATAAAATCTGACGAAGAACAGAGTAGATTTCTTTATGCCAGTTAATAGTAACTCGGTTCAATGTAAGTGAACAATGGCAACCCATTACTTTACTTCAATTGACAAGTAACGACCATTGTAATTATAATTACGACAAGATTAGTATTCTGGTTTCGTAGCAGACTAAATCTCATAATAATAAACTTCATACACTGTCCAATGACGTAATAACTGGGAAATCAACTTCAAGTCTTCGAGACGCCCGATGGCAAAACCATCAAATGAGTATGAGCACACAGACTCTCCAATCTGATCCCCGAGAACTGTGGTAGTACCTAACCGGAGTCTTGCAATATAAGGACCTTTTTTTTTATTGGTTCTCAGTTGAAATTCTTCATGAACTTCCTTCGCCCCGGGGAAGGGCCAAGTGGATATGTCGGACTCCTACCGGCTAAAACCACTGGGGCGGTCATCTTCGGCACCTAAGGGAGGCTCCAGGTCCTCGTATGATCACACTGGAGCCGCCCACTGGTGCCACGCCCATAGGCACATCTCGGAGAGGGTGACTGTAAAGCGGTCACCCCCCCCGGGGGGATTGTGAAGGATCCCCCAAAGCATCCCACGGCAGCGCGTGACCACATACGTGCTACCGTCTTCTCTTGGGTTGCTTGGTGTGAGCACGCAGATTCCCCAATCTACGCACCCGCGAACCCAGAGTTCCCCCGCCTTGTAGCTACGGCAGGGGGTTTCAGGCGTATGGGAATAAGCGCCAGGGCGGTTGTTACCCCGACGCCGTCTCCTCCTTCTTCGAGCGGGATCGGCCCTCTCCCGGTTCCACTCGCAATAAAAGGACCTACCACCAGTAATTAATATGCTTATTCTGATAAAGTAAATAATAATACATAATCTTTGTCAACAGTACCGCCCAGTAAGATGGTGATCACGGACGACAAGGGTGACGTGAAGCAAGCCATTGTCGGGCCCTACATTGAAGGCGACACCTTCACGCTCAAGTGTGACGTTAGTGGGGGTAAGTAGATCTTAAGTTATTGGTGTTATTCAAACGTGGGCTTGAAATTGGTCTGCAGAGTTTTCATCATGATCATAATAATATATCATATCAGCCAAAGAACGTCCATTGCTGAAAAAAGTCTCCCCCATAGGTTTCCACAATTGTGTCATCAGGGGGAGGATTTACCAGTATTCACCATGCTTGTCAGAGGGGTTGGTGATCGCAGAATGGCTGCTGTTTCACAGAATAGGTTGCTGCCCACCCCTCTGGATTAAAGTCCCTGAGTCACCTTTTACGTCAACAACGGGATCAGATGGTGCTATATTTTTTATCTGGACACCACACCTCGCTTGTTTACTAGAATTTTACTCTATTCATAAATATCATAAGTGTAAATCCTGAAAAATAAAGCTACCCTTTTTTTGCGTCATTATAGTATACGTGTATTTAGCAAAACTGTGTGTACTAAAAGTGAATGCACATGATATCAGTCTGGTCGTAGTCATGAGCATTATAAACGGTTCATAAAGTCGGGAGAAATAATAAATAAAAACATCATGTAAGCAAGTACATACATAGGCTGCACTAAAAGTATCGGGAATAGAATATTTCCACTGTTCCTGTCATATTAAAATCTTTTTAATTGAAAACTCCTTGGTTTTACAAATCGAATACCATTTATTTATTTTAAAAAAGATTCACGGTCTTGTCACAAGGTTTTGTCAAACTTGTTTAGTCGTTGAGAAAATGGAATTGGCTCGAGAAAATTCAAGAGCGATGATTTATTATGACTTTCGAAGTGGTTTAACACAAAAACAGTGTGTTGACCGGATGATTTCTGCATTTGGTGATGAAGGCCCATCCAAAACCACAATTTATCGCTGGTTTGCTGAATTTAAACGTGGACGTGTCAAGCTCAGTGATGATCCTCGTCAAGGTCGTCCAAAAACTGCAGTCACCCAAGAAAACGTTGATGCTGTGCGTAAGCTGATTGAGGAAGATCGACATGTGACATACCGCGAAATTCAGGCAACTTTAGACATTGGCATGAGTCAAATACAAATAATCTTGCATGAACAATTAGGTGTAAAAAAGTTGTTTTCCCGATTGATACCGCATTTGCTATGTGAAGAGCAAAAAGCGGCTCGCGTTACTTGGTGCGTCAGAACTCTCGAAAGATTCCAAGCAGGATCCTCAAATGCTGTATACAACATCGTATCAGGTGACGAATCCTGGATATATGCGTACGAACCCGAAACAAAAAACCAGTCACGAGTTTGGGTGTTCGAAAATGAGTTAAAGCCAACAAAAATTGTTCGTTCACGGAGTGTTGCAAAATAAATGGTGGCCACGTTTGTCTCCAAAACCGGCCATGTTACGACTATTCCTCTTGAGGGACAAAGAATGGTTAATGCAGAATGGTATGCTAGCATTTGTTTGCCACAGGTCATTTCTGAACTCCGTAGAGAGAACTGCAACCGCCGCATCATCCTCCATCACGACAATGCGAGTTCTCACACCGCGCACAGAACAAAAGAGTTTTTAGAGCAAGAAAACATAGAATTATTAGACCATCCGCCGTACAGCCCCGACCTAAGCCCTAATGATTTCTATACTTTCCCTAAAATAAAGAATAAATTGCGTAAACAGAGATTTTCATCACCTAAAGAAGCTGTGGACGCCTACAAAACGGCCATTTTGGAGACCCCAACTTCCGAATGGAATGGAATGGTTGCTTCAATGATTGGTTCCATCGTATGGAAAAATGTGTCAAATTTCGCGGAGAATACTTCGAAAAGCAATAAATACATTTTTAAATAGTAATGTTGTGTCACTTCCTTGATTCCCGAAATTTTCAGTGCCGCCCTCGTATATGCATTAACTGCACATACATACGTGCAGGTTTTGTGTATTTATTTGTTTTTTAAAACGATGCGCCACAATAGGATTTCTCCTGCGTCATGGCTGCGTTTACAGACATAAATTTCACACAAAAATCACCCAGACCCGGAACAATTACCTGCAGATCATACAAATATTTGTTCCGTGCGGGTAATGAATCCGCGTCCCGGAGCGTAGCAACCAACTGTATCAGCCACTGCACCAACCGTGCCGTCGAGTATGTCCACACAACTTGAAAAAATCCACAAGTTCAATTCAAGTTAACCTTATCATTCCTCTATTGCCTTTCGAAGAGCGCTGAGAACTTAGGCGTTTTCTATGTCTAATCTGTCCTGAAATGTCCACCATACAGCATTAATTAAAAGGGCGTATGGCTCGTTTCAGTCTATCAAGGATCTCCAAAAGTTCTTGCCACTTTGAACTAAGATAACTCTTGCTGATTTTCTTGGATTCACTCTTGGATTATGCTGACGTCTCTTATCTTGAAGCAAAGGAGGATCTTCTCAATGAGATTGATTGCTTGAAGAATTTGTTTATCCGCTTCATTTGTGGCTTTCTGGAATACAACCATATACTGGAATTCTGGAATAAATTGAAGAAGTGGTTACCTATGCAACGCTGAGATACTCACAATCTTTCTTTACACTATGCTGTCCTTTTAACCCTAATTCGTGTATACCTTCGTGAATGGTTTATGTGCCTTATCTCAAGTGATAAGTCCTGTTTTACATCTTCTTTCTCTCCTCTTTTTCTCAACTCTTCGCTGCTATGGCAGTTTCTTCACTATTTCTGCAGTGCGTCTATGGAGTTCTCTCCTACGCTCTATACGCGCTAGCATTTCTGCGACCGTCTTCGAGAAAAGAATTTAAGAACATTTCCTTATCACATGACTATTCATTGTATATAAAATATTTGTATCTGTATGTAGTAGTGTATAGTTGCTATATATATTGTACAATAGATTTTTTGAACATACATTTTCTTTTTTTTACTTTGTCAAATTAATTTTGTCTGATAAAAAATTCATGAGTCTAATTCTCGTGTTCATTCTAGGTCGTCCCAGACCATGGGTGAAATGGTTCCGGGACGAGGTAGAGACGGATACACCAGCCACCCCGCTGACTGGTAATGGTGTCCGAGGGGTGTTACACGTGGGTCCTCTGACACGAGCTGATGTGAGAGCTGCGTTCACGTGCCGGGCCTCCAATCATCCGCGTGCGCATCCAATAGAAACTTCACTTACTTTGGATATGAATTGTAAGTATCAATAAAGTTTACGACTGTGGGGTCTAGTGGACCGTAGGAGGCTTTAAGTTCACTGGGTGAAGGTTCTGAGATTAAATAAATATGTCATCATTTCATCATCATCATCATTTCAGCCGAATAAAGTCCACTGCTGGACATAGGCCTCCCCCAAAGATCACCACAACGTCCGATATAGGTGTGTTGGGGGGTTTTTCCATAATCGCCACGCTTGGCAGACGGGTTGGCGATCGCAGTTGAGTTGTTAATGTACTCGAAGGACGCTGCTGCCCATCCTCCGGCTAATCCCTTAGTCGACTTTTACGACACCCACGGGAAGAGATGGGGTGGTGGTATTCTGATCCGGCACCACACGGCAAATAAATATATAGGTACAGTTTATAGCAGCAGGCGGTAACTAGCTGCCCGTGAGTCGCCTTTGTGTGGCCTCAGAAAATCAGGTTTCAGTCAGGGCTATAATAAAACTAGAAAAGTCTTTTATCTCGGAAATAATTAGCTACAGTTTTAGTCATCTTCGAGTATGCAATGCATTGTAAACAACGCGATCAAAACGCTTCGTGATTACTGTATTATGATATCATGCTATTATGACACTGAAAGCGATGACCTCATCCGTGAACTGTAGCGAAACAGCAGTCGTTTATCATTATTTACATTTACATTGCAGTTTTATGTAAATAAAATTAGTTTATATTTTCATTCCAAATAGCGTTAAGATAGACGAAAACAGTTATTTTATACTGGAAGCTAAGCTTTAAGCTGCAAAAAGATCAAAAAATTCACAAAAAGACCAACTCAAAGTTCTTACGCTCGTCGTGGTGAATGTTTCTTTTTTTTGTCCCGTATGTAGTCCTATACCATTTATCCGATTAAATTGAAACTGTGTGCAAACCCGGAACAACTACCCGCAGATCATACAAATATTTGTTCCGTGCGGGAATCGAACCGACTCGAACGAGCGCCCACTGTACCAACCATCAACTGTGTGTTACAAAAAAAAGAATAATCAAAAGAGGCATTGCACTCACTAATCACTCTAAGTAAAAGGTTATCGACCTATGTTTCACAGTATCTAATCGTCCATAGCGTTGCCTATTTTTACCATTAGCTACCTTTACCTGCATTACATGGAAATATTTGGGTTCACAGACTTACTATGACCACTATTACTTTCTGACCTGACAAAGGATTATTTCGGAATGAAAATAACAAATCAAGCCCTGACCACTATCTTTGCCTACAATTTGATGGATTTCTTTTTACGTTTCATAAGATGAGGCATTTACTGTAAAACAGTCATCAGTGACAATTCAAATTGACCACGGCTTAGTACTCCCTTGCCAACTAACCCGGTATATACATTTTATATGTGGTTATCTAAATATCATACTAAAAATGACGGGCAAGACATATAATACATTTATGTCCGAAACAACATGGTTTTCTCATATTTATTACTCTTTCCTACTGCCCAAAGTCAACCTAACTTGACAGAATGGCCTTCAACACGAAATATTGCGTGATTACTCAAATGCTAAAGTCACATAATATCATGAAAGACCGTCTGAGAGAGAAATAAATAATTACTTATTTGCGGTATTTTTCCACCGGTGATACGGAAGTTAAATAGTTTTGAACAGAATTGTTTATTCAGTATTGCTTCACCCTGTGCCTATCCATTTTCATCATCACCATCATCATTTCAGTCAAAAAACGTCCATTTCCGAGAGCCTCGTGAGGATAGCCACTACTACCGGTATGGGTGTGTATTGTGTGCTCGTTATAATCAGTTGGGTCTGCCAACTGTGGGTTGGCGATCGTAATTAAGTTATAAATGTACTCGAATAATGCTGCTGCCCATCCTCTGGCTAATCCCATAGTCACTTTTTATGACACCCACGGGATGAGATGGGGCGATGGTATTCTTAGCCGGCATCACACGGTAACTCATCCTATACTTTCAAGTTATTACTACAAAAAGATGAAAATCTACACTAATTGAATTTAATATCACACTGTTGAAACTGGTTCTTATATATATTTGGATTCCCAGTTTAGATAAAGTTGTGTTAGACTTTTCTGTAGGGAAATTTCTAGTAGTAACCCGCGATCAGAATCGAATCCGATAAGTGACAATACACTTCTTCTATTGCGTTGTGCATACGTCATCGTCTAAGAGCGCGTGTATAACATTACACCCCTGATTTTCAATCACTCAGCCCACTTAAAGCACAGAAAGCGTCTCTCCTCTCTCCTCCATTGCGCAACTGGAATTGTCACAATCAATCATTGATAGTAAGTGAACGAGGCTGCTATATACTTGAGACCACGTTTTGATTGCGTTTCTTAGTTCATACCAATACACATATGTGTTGCATTATCATCATCATTTCGGCCGAATGAAGTCCACCGCTGGACACAGGCCTCCCCCAAAAATAATCAAGGGGTAATTGGGGGGTTTTGCCATAATCGCCTCGCTTCGCAGACCGGTTGGCGATCACAGTTGAGTTGTTAAGGTACTCGAAGGATGCAGCTGCCCACCCCCACATTATATTGTAATTGAATTCTACTCTCTACGAGATCGAATTATAAATGATGAGATCCGTAGCGGAACTGAAGTTGCCAACATTACTGAAAGAATAAGTAAATGGGTGGGACATATAGCTCGTAGATGTGATAGCATAAGAGTCCCGAGTGGAGACAACGGACCGGAAAATACATCGTATGATGGCCTCCAGCGAGATTGACAGAATAACCTGGTGAAGCGTATGCGGGCAGCAAGTAACCGGTCGTTGTGTAATTGTGTGTGTGTGTAAAAGGGTTGGGAATAAATATAGCCTATATTACTCAGATATAATGTAGCATTCTAATGATGACAGAATTTGTGAAATCGAACCTGTAGTTTTTGAGTTTATTCGTTACAAACATACAATAATACAGATATTTTTCTTTATAATATTAGTGTAGATATGGATAATATTTGCATCTTTATCTTTACAGTTCCGCCAATAACAGTCCACATCCTTGGCTCGAACCAGCCGCTATCAGCAAGCAGGAGGTACGACCTTCTATGCCAAAGCTCAGGATCAAGACCTCCGGCTTCTATCACCTGGTGGAAGAATGGACATAGAATAAATAATGCTAAAGAAACGGTAAGTTATACTTCAGTAAAACTAGTTTTAATATTTTTTGGAACGCTACAGACAAGTTTTCTGAAAGAAATCTGAATTTTGTTTTCTGAGTCTGAAGTTTGAAGGCGTAATATTAATAATGAAGGAAGGAAAGAACTAACTTTCAAAGAGGTTACAGTTGAAATGATATTTTATTAAATATAATTAATAAAGAACATAGCACCACTCCATCTCTTCCCGTGTCTCGTAAAAGTCGACTAAGGGACTCTAAACAAGAGGGATGGGCAGCAGCGTCCCTTCTGTCGAACAGCAGCCATTCTGCGCTCACCAACCCGCCTACCAAGCGTGGTGAGTATTGGTAAATTCCTCCCAATATGATGACACAATTGTCAAAATCTATGGAGGCATGAGTTCAGTAGTGGACGTTGCAAGGCCAATATGATGATTCATGCAGCGACAATTGTGTCTGTTCGTCTTTGATCTTTTAAAATAACTTCATTTCGAAATTGTGCTCTCTTACTCTAATCTAATCTTGATCCTTTTCTTGAGCTCTACGTGTTATATATATAAAGCTATACTACCTTTTTATTTATTCAGATCATTTCCAAGAGCTTCCAAATTATTGCTTTAATAAGTTTCCCTTTTGTATTTTAACTTAGCTCTAAAGTCTAATCATCATGTTTAATATTAATCTCTCTTTACACGGAAATCTAAATAAACTGTCATATTATTTTGATTATAATAACGTAGCCATTCATTTCGTGGTATCAAAGAAAATTTCATCAATTTCTGTGGTTATCGTGATCGACAACAAATGAACTCAAAAACAGATAAGAGATACCACCTCATCAATTCCCAAACTTTTCGAAGGAAAAGCTAATTTTGCATAGAAATTTAATCAAAGTGGCCTATCTTATACGGCGTCAGTGTAGCAACTTGAAATAGGGCACGTAAAAGTAATAAATGTAGATTGAATGGGATGGAGAATGCTTACGGCGTGCACAAATCGCTCGTAAGAGACCCGACAGTGCTCCTGTTGTGAATGTCTGTACCAAGTGAAAGTTACGCTAAGTTCCATTGTGAGGCAAATTTGTCAGTTGGTCGGCCGTTGTGAATCGTGATTAGCTATGTTCTGGAAAAGGTTGGGCCTAGGTTGAAAAATGTTTGCCTTTGACTTAACTAAGGTATTTAGTTCCGCAGTAGTGCAATTTAGAACAGTATCTTCACTATGTGAGTTAATTAGCATATCTTCGAGCTGAATAGCAAAGTAACGTGTTATGTTTCCCAAAAAGGTTAATTAAGCCTGTTTTCATGAAGCTGGTCATCTGTTCCTGGCACACATTCATTCATATCGGCCATTTATACGTCCACTGCTGAACAAAGGCCTCCCCCATAGATTTTCACAACTGTGTCATCATTTTGAGGGTATTTGCCAATACTCACCACGCTTGACAGGTGGGTTGGTGAGCGCAGTATGGCTACCGTTTCACAGAAGGGACGCTGCTGCCCATCCCTCTGGTTTAGATTCCCTTAGTCGCCTTTTACGACATCCATGGAGTGGTGCTATATTCTTAATCCGGACTCCACACGGAATATGGCACACATAACCCATGTATTCTTCTGTTAGCAGTCTTTATACCATTTTTTCAGCGAACCTATACATTCCTACCGGTTTTTTACATTTTGTCTTACTTTTGTCTGTGTGCCGTATTTGGTAAACAGACTTGTCCTGTTAGACAGTATGTCTGTCATGCTCACTAAAATGTATTGCTGATGCGTCGTGTATCGGGCCGTTAAGTTCCCTGCGTATGTGCTTGAGCTGAGCGACGCCAATACATGCATCATACTCATGAACGGGTGCCGTCATGTGGGACTGGTCAGTCCTTACTGCCATGCAATTTTATTTAACGGTACATCATTATCATGTTACGTCATCAATTTCATACTGGCGGTATGTTATTCTCACATAACTTAATTCTATTGTAACTGTCAGCTATGTATGCAACATTTTATAAATTATTAAATTAAAAGTTTAAATAAAGCAAAATTTTAATATTTAAAAGAGTGTCTATGAAGTTTATTGCCGATTCTTCTCCGTAGAACCAACTACTTGGCACATTGCAACTACATTCTGACTATTAATAAGCGCCCGTAAATGTTTTATATGAATAAAAATATTTTGTATTTGAATTTATTAAAGGTGCGTGTACCGTCTAACATGCTTGTATCAGCTCAAGTGTTAAAACAACATACTGCAATCACTAATTCGCCTCCTAAGCGTGATGATAACCGTAATTTCGATGGACTATCATTATAACGATCATTGAAATGGCTAGTTTTATTGTGCAACAGTGGACCTTCTCGGGATAATTTGATGATGTTGCTTATACGTTAGAAGAGATGAAATTAATCTGCAGCAATGTACAACACATGACGCCAAAAGATTTTGTAGGCAGTATTTCGTGATAAAAGAACCATTTTAAATAAAAGCTTCAATAAAATAAACCATACTTCAAGTTCATTTCACGTATTAAGATTTGTGTTTGTGGAATCCATCATATTTTAATATCACCTTCCAGAGTCAATAAAAGTATATTTGTACAGTTCGGAACGATGGCCGAGAAAAATTAATTAATACGATTCCCCAAATCTAATCCCTATCCGCAGCATTTTGTAGCGCTGCGTAGCAATTCGTAGCTGAGTGGTACGAACGGAACTCGACTTTTCCTCATATCCATCTGCCTGACCGCTTGTATGGCTTGTGACAAAAATGTCCCCTCAATATTACTTACACACACATAAGCTCGTAAACGTCCACTACTGAACATGGGCTTCTCAATAATCACTGCAATGAGTGGTCATACAGTGGTCAAAACATCTTGTGACGTCAAAATGACTTAATAGCTGATTTTTCTTTAGCACATCAGCCAAACGACGTCCACTGCTAAACAAAGGCCTCCCCTAGATTTCCAGAATTGTCTTCATTTTGCGCATTTTAATCCGGACACCACATTGAAATGACTATTAGTCTAACATCGTTACAATAGTGAGAATTAAGGAATAATTAGTTCAATTCACGAAATTCACCGAAATATGAATAAAATTATGATAAAAGTTAGTAAAGTAATATTGAACGAATTTTTCTTCACAGTTTAATTCTGGCAATATAATTATGGAAGAATAGAAAAAAATAGATTTTAACGTATTATTTTTTATATATATTTGAAATAAGGATCGAGTATAATAAGCACAAACAGAGTAATGTGAAGCTTAACAAAAATAACTTGAATTTAAATATGAATAAAATGAATTTGTGACTCAAATACCTCTTTTTTTATTACCTAATTGACATTCACAAAAATATAATAATATTAATAATGCAGCCATGAAGAGTCCCCGGTTAGTGTCCCATTACATTTTAGATTAAAATTCTCTAAAGGGCCTCTATGTGCTGTCCCATGCTGACCCATGTCCCCGCGTAAGCCTATCAAAATGCTGGGTTCCCTCTTACATGGTATACCCGTAAATGTAGACAGCAATAATAGTAATCATCTTTTACAGCAGCGCAGCACAGCGCATGGCATCCTTTACAATCCTCCCCGAGAAGTGCCTGGGGGGCGACCTATTTACAGTCGCCTTCCTTTCGCTAAAGGGGGTGACCGCTTTATAGTCATCCCTTCCGAGATGTGCCTAAAGGCGTGGCACCAATGGGCGGCTCTAGTGTGAGTTACGAGGACCTGGAGCCTTACTTAACTTACTTAAAGCGCTATTCACACAGATGGAAATATTGGTGGAAGCGAGTTTCTTTCTTGAAATTTAATACAAATTGTATGATGTCCCGTCTTACTTCAACGATATAGGCAGCACAATGTAGAACGGACGCGTCACTCCCCATCTACATCCTGTCTATGTAAATCACTCTATGCCTCATTGTAACTACCGTGACTAGCAAAGCAAGCAGAGTAGAATTGTAATTTCACTGCAGGGTGTCTAATGCATCTAGTGTGATCTTACGACGACCTCGAGACCCCCCTTCGGTGCCGAAAATGACCGCTCCAGTGGTTTTAGCCGGTAGGAGTCCGGCATACCCCTTCGCACTTCCCCGGGGCGAAGGAAGTTTATAAAGAATTTCTACTGTACAGCAATAAAAAAATTGGTACATTTATAATATAAGGTTCAACTTGAAACCCGGTTAGGCTATGGCATCATAATGTATGGAATGCAGATTAAATAATTTTGGTGAGTGTTTACTTGACTGTCTTTATGGCTATACTAAATCACCTCTTACCGGTAATTACCGAAAATAATTTCTTACCGGTTTGTAAACTCTCGAAATTTAATTATTTTTACTCTTAGTTTATCTTCTTCGTTTACTCCCATTCTTTTCTTCTTCTAAACGTTACCAGCTGACAGCGATAAGGAGGAGTATTTTTTATACCCAAATGCCCACGTTTTTTACGGTAGTTGTTTGTTTTTATGGTTCACGCATAAATAACGTGTATGTTCACAGTTGTAACGAAATATATTGTATGAATACTTAAGACAGAAAAATATAAATAAGAAACTTCTAGAAATGGAGCCGAATATCTCCATTCGGCTTCATTCCTGTAACAAACAAAATTTTTGGCTTGACGTTTTGCGGCACACTAACCCAACCTCCAACGAACCCAACTAAAATATGGTTCGCTTTAAAAAAAAATGCTTTGAAGTTATATTCGACCCTAGTTGCCTATACACTAGAGATTTAGAACTGTGGTCTCCAATCAGTTTTGAAATCCGGTGTACTTCACCGAATATCGTACTTAACTTACTTAAAGCGCTATTCACACAGATGGAAATATTGGTGGAAGCGAGTTTCTTTCTTGAAATTTAATACAAATTGTATGATGTCCCGTCTTACTTCAACGATATAGGCAGCACAATGTAGAACGGACGCGTCACTCCCCATCTACATCCTGTCTATGTAAATCACTCTATGCCTCATTGTAACTACCGTGACTAGCAAAGCAAGCAGAGTAGAATTGTAATTTCACTGCAGGGTGTCTAATGCATCTAGTGTGATCTTACGACGACCTCGAGACCCCCCTTCGGTGCCAAAGATAACCGCTCCAGTGGTTTTAGCCGGTAGGAGTCCGGCATACCCCTTCGCCCTTCCCCGGGGTAAAGGAAGTTCCATGTAGAATTTCCACTGGACATCAATAAAAAAAAAGTTGTCTAATGCAAGAGTACCGCTGGTTAAGTACCACCACAATGCCAGATATTCTTAGACTTTACTATGTTTTGGTTTGAAGGGCAAGTGGTGAATGGACGGTGGGCATAAGAGACTAAATAACTTACGTCTCAAGGTAACGAACCCAGTATGGTCCCCGCAGAACTAGTACTGGGCAGCGATACAAGCTTAAGACGGTGAACCTAGTCGATCTCCAATGCCTAGTCTTCTTCTTTAACACAGCAACTCCTTCTCTGCTATCAGCGTATTGCCTTACTTATCTGATATTTCGATATTACTAGAGCCTCTTTCTCTTTTTGTCCGTGTGGTGTCCGGATTAAGAATATAGCACCACTCCATCTCCTCCCGTGGATGTCGTAAAAGGCGACTACGGGATGCTAAGCCAGAAGGACGGGCAGCAGCGTCCCTCCTGTGGAACAGTAACCATACTGCGCTCACCAACCCGCTTGTCAAGCGTGGTGAGTATTGGCAAATGCCCCCTAAAATGACGACACAGGAGGTCTATGAGGGAGGCCGATGTTCAGCAGTGGACATATAAATGGCTGATATGAGAGCCTCTTTCATTTTTTTAAACACAACTCATGTGTCGTGGATGTACAAACACAAATTCCACACGCAATACACCCAGACCCGGAATAACTACCTGCAGATCATACAAATATTTGTTCTGTGCGGGAATCGAACCCGCAACCCAGAGCGCAGCAGCTGACTGTATCAGCCACTGCAACAACCGTGCCATCATTATTTAAAATTTTATACGACGTATACTTTGGGCCTAATTCAGAATTTTCTGGAAACCCACTCAACGCGACGTGCTTCTTTTGTTTCCAGAATATTTGAGTATAGCCGCATACAATTTCAGTTAATCTATCAGCATTGATTAATACACCACCATCATCATGGTCCATGTGGTGTCCGGATTCAGAATATAGCACTACTCCATCTGATACCGTGGATGTCGTAAAAGGCGACTAAGGGAATCGAAATCAGAGGGATGGGCAGCAGCGTCCCTTCTGTGAAACGGTTGCCTTACTGCGCTCACCAACCCGCCTGCCAAGCGTGGTGGGTCTTGGCGAATTCCCCCCAAAATGATGATACAGTTTTGGAAATCTATGGAGGAGGCCTTTGTTCAGCAGTGGACGTATAAATGGCCGATATGATGTTACCACCCACATCCAATGACTCCCAGTTACTTTCACCTTCCATTTTGTTGGCAGCAGTCCCACTCCACGTTTTCCAGTCAAATTTACATAATTGAGACCAAATATTTCACTTACATCAACACACGCGACACTAAAATTATACTTCCTGCATCCACGCTTCCTTAAACAAAAGTGACGATTTAACTAGATTACATTGCCAAAGCCGAAATATCAGACTTGAAACTCCTTGATTACAATACAACGCGAAACGCCAATCAAGTCGCACACACGCTATTCAAACCGGTTTGATTGTCGTTCGTAATTTAATTAAACCTACAGCCAACATGCCAACTAGAAATTAATATTAACAACACTTAATTAAAATCAATCCTGAATACAGATGCGAGGGATAAGCCCTGTGATTGGTTGATTTGTTCGCTCGAAGGATTTCTAGGCTGGCGATTGGTGTTTCTGAAATCAATTTATGCGTCTGGGTTTCTGATTTAGGTCTTTGAACTCGTACGTGACAGATTTTTTTTAAATATTGTTGTATGGTTTTTAATAATCGCAAGTTTAGGGTCTAATTTTCCAAACGTTATTAAGAATTTAATTCTAAGGTCGTATTGTTTTTAGAATTACATTTAAGTTATTAAGGTTTCGTTTATAAAACGGATTGTTAGTCGAATTCAAGATGTTTGATTCATAGAAGTATTCTTTTATTTAAACTTCTTTGTCACTAATACAGTTTAAGTTATTAGCAGTGATAGCCTAGTGGTTGAAGGCTTGCCGTCCATACAGGAGGGTCAGCGTTCGATCTCAGCCCGCAATTTTGAGTTTTCGGATTCATGTGCGAATCAGAATTTTATTTGTACTTGCATTAACGGTTTGCCGTGTGGTGCCGGCTCAGAATGCCACCACCCCATTTCATGTGGGTGTCGTAAAAGTCGCATAGGGATTAACCGGAGGATGGGCAGCAGCGTCCTTCAAGCACACAACAACTCAATTGCGATCGCCAACCCGTCTGCCAAGCGTGGTGATTATGACAAGACCCCCCACTGAGCACACTACACACCCATATCGGTTGTTGTGGTGATCTTTGGGAGAGGCCTGTCCAGCAGTAGACTTTATTCGACCGAAATGAACGGTGAAGGAAGACATTGTGCGGAAACCTGCACACCTGGCCGTGACACAATGGCCCGGCTCCGAAATGTTCTCAATGATGTGTGTAGTCCGCCACCCCGCCAGGGTTGTGGACGTAATGGCCAGCAGTGAGACAGTAATGGTCTGATTATGAAGCTTAATAAAATAAATCCTGTTCATGTGATCACGACAGGATTGCGACTGGTGAATTAACAATAGCATTACCACCTGAGCAAGCAAAACGACCGTGTATCTCCAACCACAAAGAAAAGGTAGGTTGACTGGCAGAAAGAAGATGGTTTTTTTTTTAGCACAGTGTTAGCGATATTCACCACTCTATCTCGTCTCGTGGATGTCGCAAAAAGCAAATGAGGGACTCTAAACCAGAGGGATGAGTAGTAGCGTACCCTTCTGTGGTACAGTAGCTATTCTGAGTACCGGAAAATACCCCCCAAAATTTCGAAACTATTGTGGAAATCCATAGGGAGGCCTGTATTTATTATTCATTAAATGTCATAAAAGTGTGATAAAAAAGCAATTGTCATAAAAATAATGTCTAAATTCAACAACAAATAATAAGTATGTTAGATTAGAGCAGCTCAAACCCAAGCATTTGAGTCGTCCATATAATCTGTAACTGTATAGAAACCCTTTTTATATAGTTTCTTTTTTATAATGGATTTAAATATATTGAGACTAAGATTTTTAATACTAATATACTACTACTACTATTTTTTATATGACTGGCGTAGTAGTTAAGTAAGTAATAAGTGGGTTCGATCCCCGCAGAAAACAAATATTTGTATGATCTGCTGATCTTGTTTTGGGCCTGGGTGTTTGTGGGTATGCGATTTATATCTGTGAACCCACGTGTGTGAACCCACAACACAGGAGAAATGGTAGCGAAACTTAGGTGCTTTTTAAAATATAATGTAACATAATGATTTAATCGAGTCTACCGTGTAGATCCGGTCACGAATAGGGCTACCCCATCTCTTGGCCCTAGTGTGATCATACGAGGACCTGGAGCCCCATTAGGTGCCTAAAATGACCACCCTAGTGATTTTAGCCGGTAGGGACCGGCATACCACTCCATCCTTCCCCGGAATGAAGGAAGTTTATGTAGAATTTCTACTAGGTCCAATAAAAATTAATAGAAAACGTGCAACCCCATCTCATACCATGGTTGTCGTAGAAGGCGACTAAGGGAGCTTGTAACCTGGTGCGTACCATTAAGCCCTTTGGTTAACTCGCAGGTGGTGCGTAAGCCACCAACGCTAGCATACCCAAGGAAGGTCGGTGTCAGATAGGCGGCCGACTGTAAAATCCTTTTGCCAAAACCTGTGCAATATGACTATATTGCGCTGACCCCAAGTAATTTGGGCCAGGTCAAGGCAAATCATTCATTTCGAATCTTCCCTTTTATAGCTTACTACATTACCCAATATATATATTTGTATTAGTATGAATTTACATAACAAATGTACGAACTCATGTTTATCTATGGGCTTTATTTTACCGACCCCAAGTAACTTGGACCAGGTCAGGGTTAATCACTTATTTTGAGTCTTCCCTTGTTTAGCTTCCTACATTACCCAACATTTATATATTTGTTAAGGTATATAAGAATCTACGTAATAAATGTACTTATGTTTATCTATGGGCCTTATAGCGTTTGACCGGAAAATATCTTTCTACAAACACCCATTTTCCCTGTTAAACCTTATATGTTCCTTTAAACTGTTCGCCATATAATGTCGGCCATACAACGTCCACTACTGAACAAAGGCCTCCCCCATAGATTTCCACAACTGTGTCATCATATTGTGGGGAATTTACCAGTACTCACCACGCTTGGCAGGCGGGTTGGTGAGCACAGAATGGCTACTGTTTCACAGAAAGGACGTTGCTGCCCATCCATTTGGTTTAGAGTCCCTTAGCCGCCTTTTACGACTTCCACGGGAGGAGATGGAGTGGTACTATATTCTTAATCTGCCATAAGTACCCGATGACCTTTTCAGTTTTAATTTCGATTTGGATAGAAAATAATATTAATTGATGGTAATTTTGACTTTGAGCGTGGGTTCAAAGGATTTCCATTATCATTTGAATTTAGTTTAATCACACTTTATCTGTTCTTCCTCGTTTAAAATTTAATAGTATTATTAGCAAAATGAGGCAATATAATAATGTATATTAAACTCAGTAATTATTAATTTCATGATTATTAGATAGTTCTGTGTGGTGTCCGGATTCAACATATAGCACCTCTCTTTCTCCTCTTGTGGACGTCGTAAAAGGTGACAAAGGGACTCTAAGCCAGAGGGGTGGGCAGCAGCGTCCCTTTTTTGGAACAGTAGCCATACTGCGCTTACCAACCCACCTGTCAATGTGGCGAGTACTGGCAAATTCCCCCCAAAATTACGACACCATTGTGGAAATGTATTGGGAAGACCTTTGTTCAGCAGTTGGCGTCTTATGGCTGATATAAGGATGATTTATTCATTTATTTACATATTACCGAAGATGTTATGTACAATTAATAATGTAAATGTAAATTATCTCCAAACATCGGTGTTGTAAAATGTGAATAAGTGTTGCTATCACGAAGATGGGAAGCAGGATCCTCCCATGTGCTAATCACCAATCCTCCAGATAAGCGTAGTGGTTATGGCAATATCCCCTGTGAACACTCATTAGAAGAATAGAATGGAATAGAATATTCTTTCTTGTACACCATTTTATAATATTCTTTATTGTACACAAAAACAACTACTAGGAATCATTTTATGAACAGAATTTGTAGAATGGGCGTTCTTATCACTATTAGCAATTTCTTACAGACAACCTTTGGATGGACAAGAAAAAGACGGAAAAAATCAAAGAATATTAATAATCAAATAGTGTATATATTCCGTAAATTACTTAAATAATATTTATTTCATCATTTCGGCCGAATGAAGTCCACTGCTGGACACAGGCCTCCCCCAAAGATCACCACAACCACCGATATGGATGTGTTGTGCGTTCATTGGGGGGTTTTGCCATAATCGCCACGCTTGGCAGGCGGGTTGGCGATCGCAGTTGAGTTGTTAATGTACCCGAAGGACGCTGCTGCCCATCTTCCGGCTAATCCCTTAGTCGACTTTTACGACACCCATGGGAGGAGATGGGGTGGTGCCATTCTGAGCCGGCACCACACGGCAAATATTTATTTACCATATTATAATACTTTATACAATAAATTATACATAATCCATATACACATATATACAACTATATACTATACTTTATACAATACAATATAAATAATCCATAAGCCATGGAAGCCCGTATTCGGCAGTGAACGTTTCCAAGCTGATGTGCTGATGATAGATATGAAATGCAAATCGGACCTCATCTACTTTTGACTACATTAATAACAGAACCAATAGCTTAATCATATTCTCTATTACAGTTATCTACAGATGGCAACACGACTACTTCAACAGTATCCCTACAGCTGACGAAAGCTGATGCTGGAGCGAAACTGGCGTGCAGAGCGTCCAACCCTCAAATGTCTATGGTACCAGCTTTAGAAGACGACTGGACTTTAGATATACAGTGTAAGTTAGAACTTACTTATTACTTATAAGGTGCTTTGTACCCACAGGATGAGGTACGATCGGCTCGGACTAGAGGTAGGTCTGATCCCACACGGAGAAGGATGCGACGGCGCCGGGGTAAAAACTGTCCATTGCTAGCAAAAGACTGCAGCGTCCTTCGAGTATATTTATAACTCTACTGCGATTTCCAACCCACATGCCAAGCGTGGCAAAAACCCACCAATGACCATAGAACACAAACCCAGATCGGTCGTTGTGGCGATCTTTGGGGAAGGCCTGTGTCCAGTACTGGACTATATTCGCCTGAAATGATGATCATGATTATCATAAGGTTCTCGAAATAGAATCTAACTGAGAAACGCTCTCAAATTATTTATTGGAAAATATCATTTTATTTATATGGACAAAGTATTCATGCTTTTCTACTTACCTATTTTAATTTTGCACGTCGCAGGATATTCTTAAACTCTTCAACACTCCCATGAGGAAGTAAAAACGGTAAAGAAAAATTAAGCTTATCCAAAATTTCCCTTCCAAATTTTATTACGACCAAGCCTTGAAACTTTCCACAACTTTGTTTTTCTTGAATTCTAGATTTTATGGCCGGGAATGGAATTTTGCAAAAGTATCAAAAAGTTTCTGATATTGAAGACAGAATAACACTCAAAATAAACTTGTGGATAGGTACTTAGTTAGATATCAAATATTAAGTCAAATAAGAGAGTATCTTAAGTGACAAGGTGAAAATTTTGATCTAGTGTGATCTTACGAGGACCTGGAGCCCCCCTTCGGTGACATCAATCAAAAAAAGGTCCTATAGCTTCGGAGTATGTTAGTTTACGACATGAAAACACACGAGTTATCTGGTAATGGTTCCATCGTTTTTTCATTCAAACGTTCGGCACCCTAATCATAATAGGATTTGTAGCAACACCTTCCCTGTACTCTAAAAATAGGTCACAACGATCACCAATCCATACACGCTCACCCGAACGTGGTACTTGTTTATTTAAGATTATTTATTTCACCAAGAAATATAACAGTAACTTATTACATAGGTGAATATTCTGTTTTTATACGATGCTATACCTCACTACCAGCTGTGTGGTGCCGGCTAAGAATACCGCCACCCCATCTTATCCCGTGGGTGTCGTAAAAGGCGATTATGGGATTACCCGGAGGATGGGCAGCAGCGTCCTTCGAGTACATTTATAACCGAACTGCGATCGCCATATTGTCTGACAAGCTAACGATTATGGAAGCTGTCAAGCGTGGCGATTGAGGTGAAACCCCCCCAATGAGCACACAACACAATCTTTGGGGGAGCTTCTGTCCAGCAGTGGACGATTTTCGGGTGAAAGGATGATGCCCAGTAATTTCACTAGCCCTTCTAACCAGAACAAAGTAATAAAATAAATAAAATAAGCCTTTATTGCTGTTCCTATCATAATTTAAAATACTATATGAGTATTACATTTATTATTGACGATCGTTTTTCAAACAACAGCTTGTCCTTCGACAAAGGCCTCCTCCAAAGACTTCCACCTATCTCTGTCTCTTGCAATTTTGATCCATTCTGGACCGGCCGCTTTTTTGAGGTCATCTTCCCAACGTCTCATTTGTCGACCTTTACTTCTTTTGCCATCCCTGGGGTACCACTCTGATATTATTCTAGTCCATTTCTCATTTTCCTCTCTCAGCATATGTCCTGCCCATTTCCATTTTAGTGTTTTGCATACTTTGTTCTGTAAGTATGCAGAACAAAGTAATATTTAAAGTTTAAAGACTACTGCTTGGCAGCGAATATCTGGCACTATGGTGGTAGCTACCAAACTAGACACTTGCAATAGGAGACTTTTTTTTATTTTATTTTTATTGAGCTCAGTGGAAACTCTTCATGAACTTCCACTAGGCCTTCCGCCCCAGGGAAGGACGAATGGGCATGCCAGACTCTTACCAGCTAAAACCACTGGGACAGTCATCTTCGGCACCGAAGGGGGGCTCCTCGTATGATCACACTAGAACCACCCACTGGTGCCACGCCTATAGGCACATCTTTGAGAGGGTGACTGTAAAGCGGTCACCCCACCGGGGCAATAGGAGACCTCTTTTTTTTTTATTGGTGCCCAGTGGAAATTTATCATGAACTTCCTTCGCCCCGGGGAAGGATGAAGGGGTATGCCGGACTCCTACCGGCTAAACCACTGGAGCGGTCATCTTCGGCACCTAAGGGAGGCTCCAGGTCCTCGTATGATCACACTACAGCCACCCACTGGTGCCAGCAATAGGAGACCTAACAATGGTATTATGTAAATATTCCGTCTCTTCTTGTATACAAATTGATATGACGAAAATGCTTATGATAATTATTGGCAAAGACACTTATTATAGTTTTTGCTTTCCAAACAGATGTCCCCGAAACGACGGTGCGGTTGGGAACGAACCTGGATCCCTCCAACATCAGAGAGGGGACTGACGTCTACTTCGACTGCATCATCAGAGCCCACCCTTACGTTTACAAAGTGGAGTGGAGGCATAATGTAAGTATTTTAAAGTCTATTTATTGCCTTCTTTGTTAATGTGCAGACTTCAGATTTAATAAACATGAGTTCGTGTTGAAATTGTATTGTTCTGAGGATCGCTCGTGGTTGAAATTCGATCAATTGTGTTTATAAAGTATACGAAATTTACTTTTTATATATTGTATGGAATTTATTTGTATGTATATTCTCAATACCACCCTGATGCTATAAGGAAAAGAGTGAAAAGATAAATGTCAAAATTTTGTTAGCATTAAAATTCCTCAGAAGTAAACTATTCTACAGTTAAACCAAATATATTGGAAGAAAGGAGATATGCCATGAAGATCAAAATGTATGCGAGCCTAGAACGCCATTTTCCCATTATCATTCTTCATAAAAGCGCACTAATGCACACAGTTACAAGGTCTCATCCAATGAACTGAATAAACACAACATTATAATTGGCTTCTCATACTAAAACACACCCACGACTTTGTAGGTAGCCAATCATACCGAGTGTACAGACCGTAAACGACAGCCGTACCACGCAACGCGTAAGTTTATTGGGAGTACCATTCGCTTTTCTATTCACTGCGTTTGTTACTCACCGATTGCTAGTTAAAAGTGTTAGATAAGAAGCATTGTATTTTGTACAAAAATAATAATGTCGTGCTGCTCCATCAAACCAAATGTAACATAATAAAGAAAACAATAATTTTTAATTTATTCTTTTTATAGACAAAAACAAGAAAATTCCTCCACTTGCATATTGTATATCATTCCTTCCTTGATAAAGTTATTATTTTCGCTTCGGTTTTTGCACGTTATCCCCGAACAACACGACACTTTAACAAAGTTTCACTTACGCGATCGAATCTCAACTGATGTTATAAAACGGCCATTTTTTCCGGATGGCCCAAATTGGGTAAGTCGCGGTGGCGCGGCACGGCCCCCGTACAACTGCTCCTTATTTATGTGAGTGCACCACTCAAATACACGCGTACACACACATTCAATCGATTTAAGTATACCTATCAAATTGCCTGATAATATGCAAATTTTCCAACGTTTCCGGAAGACTCTGACAGCCATGACACAGTTTAAACTAATACGGTTATCATCGTTAACGTTACTGTATTCATATAACTTTACAGTCTACAGTGTGTGTTTAGATTATAAGGTTGTACTTTTACTTTACTGTTACTTTTCTTTTGGTCAAATTAAACTTATTATTATTATAACTTATCCAACAAGGCGATCTGTTCCGACCTTTTGATGGACTGAAAGAAAGGAGAAATATATTGGGCTGTCAAGTGTGACAAAATATCACACACAAAATTATTTAGACATATTAATACAAAATACATAACAATACACACAGTAAATATCTTATTATATAAAACGATAGAAAAAATATCCTAATAAATATTAAATAAAACCGGGAAAGGAGAAGTAAAATGAGAGAGAAGGTGAGACATATATATATAGATAGTGTTTGACCACCTCTTAGGTACTTCAATTGGTAATGCATTCCATAAGCGTATATTATCAGAATTAAAATTAAATACTGAACATTGGATGAATTTTTATTAGGGTTAAAGCGAAGACAACTGAATAAAAAAGTAAAAACATAGGTATTTCACAACTTACAACTTTTTTCAATAAAGAGCCAAGCAGAATAAACCTTTGATCAGTTTCCCTACAGCAAAAGGGTTAAAGTAATAGTCAAGCCATGTATCTTATAGAGAAGAGACATAATACTTAGTTTCAACCCCATGGGGCCAGAAGGGTAGAAACAGCAACTTAACGCCGAAACTAACTTGTCCATAAGGTTATACCTACACACCATATATTATATTGTAATTTTCATCCCTTAAGCCTTTAGTAGATTTGTAAAGAGTTTAACTAGTGATTCTAATAAACAGAGTGTAGACGACAACGTACCGAAAAACCGTTGGGCAGAGATTACAATTAGGCATAAAATAAAAATAGAAAACACATTGATCTCGGAAATAATTGGTTACCGTTTGTATCATTATTGAGCACGCAATGTATAGTAAACAATGCGATCAATACGCTCCGTGATTAATGTACTATGTAAGGATATTACTATTTATTATGCGAGCGATGACCTCATCCGTGAACTGTAGCGAAAGAACGGCCGTTTAGTTTTTATTTACATTGCTGTTTTATGTGAAAATAAATAGCATGATTTTATTCAAAATAGCGTCAGGGTAGGCGAAAGCAATTGTTTTATACTGAAATCAGATAAAAAAACCGGAATTAATTTGATAATATTTAATTTAATAATTATTTAATTAATTAATTAATTTCATTGGTCTCTTCATTAATTTTTAATTAATAAAAAAAATGACCATAGACGAAAACAATTATTTTGTACTGAAATCAGATAAAAAAAACCGGAATTAATTTGATTATTTTTAATTAAAAATTGAATAATTAATTTCATTGGTCTTATCATTAATTTTCAATTAATGAAAAGACCAATGAAAATTCTAAATCTGCAGGCTCCAGAATCATGTACTGAATCCATGGTGTCAGTTTTGGTTAGAACGTCACTTTATATATTATATACACGATAACTTTCACTTAGTATGATACAAGCTTTGTCCACGACTTTATCAGCATATTTTTTTATACAATCCCTAATAATTTACATGTCTCTCTATTCACGGGTTAATAGCATCTGCAAAGAGGAATCCGGTCTTTTGATAGGATCTTGGCCCCTTAGAGAATTTTAATCTAAAATGTAATGGGACACTAACCGGGGACTCTCCATGGCTGCACTATAGAATGGAGTAACGGATTGTCCCTGGTTGTGTAGGACTATTGTATGAGATGAAAACTCCGAGTACAATGATAAGGTCTATTGCAATGGTTGTTATATAGAATAAAAACTTGAAAGAAAACGTTATATCCATAAAAATTGATAATTCCCATTACACTCTTTGATGCTTTAGTCAAGAAGCGATAAGTCTACGGCTACTGGCCGCAAAGACTGGACTCGTTGCAAAGGTTCTTTAGACAAAGCTGAACCTACCAGGAAATTACATTTCCCACGTACACAAAATGGAAACAGCTTACTTCCGATTCCAATATTGGCTGATCAGCATTTATTTATTAAGCGGTTCCATTTCTACTCACATACGACCTTGGTAATTTGTGGGTAATAAAAATATTAATTAAAACATTTGTTATAAGGGAAAGACCCTCCTCCACAACGTTGGGCACGGCGTCATCATCAGTAACCAATCGCTGGTGCTTCAAGGAGTTGGCAGGAAGACAGCCGGCAACTACACCTGCGTGGGCTTCAACGCGGAGGGAGATGGCGAGAGTAAACCCTTCTCCTTGAATGTTTTGTGTGAGTTGACTAACTGTATTAAACTAAAATAAGGAAGAACATAATTTTATAATCATATTAAAATTATGTACAAACATTTTACTTACGTGTGAGTATTTATTAAAATAGTAATATCTTAAGTTTTCGCCAGTATTAATCATTATAATAAAACAGTTTTAAACGTATTACAACGCATACATTTGACCTGCTATTTAATCATTCATTAAGCGAGTCACCGACGGAATTGGTCAAGCTTGCTTCCCCTAAAGTCTACTTCAAGCTTCATAAGAAAATTAACGTCAGCTAAAATATAATTAAGCTACAAATCAATAATTGCTATTAACTGATAGGCTAAGTTGGGATAAACAGGCAGGTAAGCAGAAATGTCATAGCCATACTGTCTCTCGACAGATTGAAACATTTCCTACCATCTAGCAGTAAAGCCTTTCTGGTCCAGTCCCTTGTGCTTCCTGTAATTGATTATGCAGATGTTCGTTACTCGGATTTATCTCAAAACCTTCTCAACAAATTGGATCACCTTCTGAACAAGTACATTTGCTTCATTTTTGGACTCCATAAATATGACCACTTCTCTATTTACCGTTCTTAGCTCAAATGGCTGCCTATCCGTCAGAGAAGATCGCTCAGCTCTCTTTGTCTCCTCTTATCCATTATTAATGATCCTTGTGCTACTGAGTACCTAAAAAAATATTTCCAAGTAATTCTAATAGCCGTAACTCGCTATACTTCTAATCGACAATTTCGGGCATCGTTATTATGATTAATAAGATGTATGCTGTATCTTTTATTTGATGTATTTAGCTTATGTATATATTTTACCGTATTTATAGTATGTAAATTTGTGTGTTATGTATTATTATTATTGAAATATTTGTTTTTGTACCTCTATCAATGTATTTCTTTTTTAACCCAAAGATTGACTGGTAGAAAATGCCACATGGCATTAAGTCCCCCTTGTTTACCACCATTGTACATAAAAGTGTAAATAAATAAATACGTGACTGACTGAGTCAGATAAGAAAGTGAGTATGATATATATCATAATTCAAATAAAATATAATCTAATTTAATCAAAATATACACGTTAAAAAAAGCCCCACAATACCTCAAAAAGTGCTTGTACAACCTTCATGCATACCATTCACGCATTTAATGGTCAATTTAAAATCAATAAAATCGCAAATTGAAGTTGAAACATATTTAGGCCGACAAGTGCTAAAGGCTGTCAGACACACATCCCTTCTTGAATAGTACTGAACAATTCATCATTACAAATGTACTGTTCAAAATGCAGGGAGATATTCTAGATAAAGTTACAAGAGTCTCGCAATGGATATGTTAGGAGAGCTGCAGCTTTGGAAACTGAAAGACAGCTTACAAACTACAACAAGCTTAGAACGACGTTTGTGTTTTGGCATCGAAATACATATACAATAGGAATATCAAAAAATGAATAATGTCTTGGTGAATGATTTATAGAAAGAAGTAGTTTCAGTGAAAGTTATATTTTGGGTATTATGGATAACAATCACATGCTACAACTTATGTACTTGCAAAATTATTTTAAGAAAATAGTGGATTTTTTTTTTCTTTAAAACACTTGCACTATTCTCACATTTTACTGGTGCTAGGTTTCTTATTTCAAGAGTCCGGATGGGTGGACAACCTTACCTTAGGATGATAATGATACTGAAAACATCCTTAAAATTACCTAAACACACAATCACACACTCTCACAGACTCACATACTCTCAAACACCCACCCCAGTCACATACCCATGCATTAACACACCCATACTACACATCTACTAACATTCATTTCGAATACTCTAACCTAGTTTACCTAGTAACCTGATTCTTTACTAGATTCTGTCAGCGCACGTAGTACATACTCCATAAAATGAAAATGTAAAGGGTGTAATCCTGGTGTCCTGAAACACAGGCCACGAGCCTAGCTTAGGCACCAGTCTCCCACAATATATACTTACCTGAATTGTGTATCATTGCCTAATCTGACCAATGTAAAAAATGTATATTCTGGTGAGAATAAACGATTATCTTATCTTATATATACTGCAATGCAGCAGGTACTGTTTGAGCTTCGAACATTACTGTGTTCTAGTTTGAAGGTCATTGTAGCAACTTTTTTTTTAAAGTCATTGTAGCTAGTGTAATTACTGGGCATAAGAGAATCAATAACTAGTGTCTCTCTCTAGGTGTTGAGTGCAGCGTGGTACTACGCAGGACCGTCTGTATTCCGGGTATTATATATTATTATTTTTTAATTCTTTTTTGTTTAAGGGATTTATGTACACATTTGCGACGATGTCAATCCCATCGTACTTTTACAAAAAGGGTATTATAATTATTATTATGAATTAGTAGTTTACCACTCTTCATATTGAATAACGCGAGGTGTGAAATAGTCTTCAAGATTTTCCTCAAGTAATAACTAACAGACTGAAAATAATTCTCATCATTACGCCCACAGATGCACCGACTTGCAGGAGTTCCCAGCAGAGGGTTCATGGTGTAGCCAAACAGGAGCGCGCTCATATCACCTGCCATGTAGATGCTAATCCTCCTGAAGTTTTGGTGAGTAACTAGAATAGAATATTATAAGAAGCACCAAAATACAGCAGCCATCAGAGAGTCCAACTTGCAGCGAAAAAAGTACGCATTCGTATCATCTGATATGCAGATGCTAATCTTTATTCAGTTAGTAACAAAGTTGTAGTGAGCAACAAGGATGTGATTAGACCACATGCGCCATAATTCGGGAGTTAACAAAATGCCCAACAATTATGGTGACTAATTTGGTTAAGATTAGTTAAATACACCAAAATGCAGGAGCCAAAAGACGGTGGAAGATGCAGCTGAAGAGTTCCTCCTTCTTCTGTAATTGATGGGCAACTAGTATAAAACAATGAAAATGTAGTCCATGATTTGGTGAGAAGCTCCTTAAATTTAATCTAATCTATACATATCACCAACATTATTTTTTCTTACCAAATCAACTTTGAAAATGTTGACTATGGGATTAGCCGGAGGATGGGCAGCAGCGTCCCTCGAGTACGTTAACAACTCAACTGCGATCGCCAACCCGCCTGCCAAGCGTAGCGATTATGGTAAACCTCCCCAATGAGCCCAAAACATACCCAGACTGGTCGTGGTGGCAATCTTTGGGGGAGGCTGGTGTCCAGCAGTAGACTTTATTTGGCTGAAACGAACGAACGCCGAAATCAACTTTGTTAACTATAAATAAAACATGCCTCGTAAAAATAGAGATATACATAGAAACATATATACAAGGATATACCATTTATATGTGAGACAATAATATGTGCACATACTGTTCGCCAATGAACGTATAAAATCTGATTGCGAGTAGGGCAAGCTTGTTGCCATTTGCTGGGCCACTCCAATCTCGAGCTGAAACTGAGAAATATCCAATTACACTTTTGAAATAATAATCATTGGCGATGTGAAAATGTAATTGAGGAAATAAAATGTTTGTTCTATCTTTCTCACGTCGCGTTCTATATTGTCTGCCTCGATATAGGAGATAACTATGAAATTATTTGTGTATTAGCCGTTATGTAAACATATGAATTATACTACTACTGATAAAACCGTTTGGTGTCCCGATTAAGAATATAGCACCACCCCATTTCTTCCCGTGGATGTCGTAAAATGCGACTAAGGGAATCTAAACCAGAGGGATGAGCAGCAGCGTCCCTTCTGTGAACCGCCAACCCACCTGCCAAGCGTGGTGAGTATTGGCAAATGCCCCCCAAAATGATGACACAGTTGTGGAATCTGTGGGGGAGGCCTTTGTTCAGTAGTGGACGTATAAATGGCCGATACGATACGATAACATAAAGTACCTCTCTGCCTTTCACTTTCCTCCAGCCGTTTGAGCTTGACTGAAAGGCGAACATCCAAATATATGAACATTCATCATCATCATTATATCAGCCAAGGTTATCCACTGCTGAACCTTGGTTGGTGGTCTTGACCAGGACCATAGATTTCCACAATAATATCGTCATAAACATTCATATTTATAATGTTTGAATGACATCTATCGCGGTTGGTGGGAAATTCATCGTGTTATTTGTTTTTGCTTTAAAGTTTCCATTTAAGGTTGGCTGTTTCTGTCGAAAATTATACAATTTCAGCGTCCATGGATATAAATCTACAGATACAAAGGAAATTTGCCAATCAAGAGGGAATTACGATGCGGTTTTCCTTGTAACCCTTCCCCCCTCATCACCTCGCCGCTTCTTCTAACATTGACTCAATTATAACAATTCGATTGTGACATTTCTTCCTCATAGATATTTTCCAAGAAAAACTCCCGCCAGTAGAAATGAACGACGCAAACAAATGCCGCAATTTGAAGGATACAAAAATTGCCAATGTTGTCTTATGCAACAACTTTGTGCCGATCATTTTAATGGATATACGAAAAAAAATAAAAGAGTGTTGACCAATAGCCTACGAAAGCAACGGAAGAAAAAATCATAAAGAAATCCATAGATAATTAAATTTTCGTTTGTGGCTCATTGACAGAATTTATATAGTACACAGTCAATTGCGCACACTTATGCCTACATACATACGTTCGTCGGCCCGAGACCACAGCATTAATACAGAAAATAATATGATTTTCAAATTATCCATATAGTATATATCTTGATATTATACTTTCGTTGTAAAACATCACTTTTATTAAAAACTACACAATTTACAATTTTTAAAAATACAATGTTATTCTATTTACAATTTTATCAAAATTTACCCATCCGAGAAATAAATATAATTATAATTTGAAATAATGACAACTCGCAAACTTCTAAGAAAGAAGTTGATCAAAATTAACGCTTCTGAAACACTGATGGAAAGGAATCCGAAAAAAAAAACTTTATTTTGTATACCTATAGTTAGTGTTTATTAAAATTTACCAATCTTTTTCAACTGAACCATATTTCGGAAAAAGTATGTTTTTAAATGTCACGTTAACCTTTGTAGGCAGGTCTCTAGTTTTATGCGGAACTTTTGATTTCTAATACCTGGCTGGCTGACAGTTTAAGCAATAATCAGTTATACAGTTATGTAAACAGATATTTAAACTTTTTCCAGGTAGAAAGTTGATAACAGAATCAGCTGAACAGCATTCCAGATGCTTCCATGATAGTACTTTCAAGTGTTGGTATTAATATTAACGGTATAAGGTTACCAAAAAAGAGTAATAAAACACATTTAAGATTCATATGTTTAAAAAAAAAGTATATTATGATGCCTAATAGTTTCTTTATTTTCAAGTTCACTAAACATAATCTTATGAGCGTTAGAGATTATGAGCAAAATTTATTGATAGTGTGCCAGTTCGTCTCGGAATATCAGTATTCAGTTATGGAATGACAATGATACTAATGCTAATATTGGATACTGATAGTGTATAAATAGTTATTACATACTTATACAAATATCTTATGAAAAGAGTAGCAGTCGCTTACTATAGGCCTCATAAGAAAGCTCAAGGTCAGTCAATTAGCAATGGAGAGATCTATGCTTGGTATTTTTCTGCGCAGTCGAACAAGAAATCAGGAATTCCGCAGAAGAACAAAGTTTTCCGACATAGCATATAATGGTTATATGGTTTCGCCGCCATTATTAGGAACAGGTGTGCTTCACTAATGAAGCGTGTCCGCGATAGTACCAACACTATCCTCAGTGTCTTTGTCGATCGGTTGGACACCCAGATACTGCGGAAATGGATGCAACTCCACACTGAGTTAAAATTATAAAAATTAAATGTATGTACCTACTAACACTATAAATTAAGTAAATTGTTACTAACACTATGGACCTTGTCTGAAATAAATGTTTATTATATAAAGGGATTAGTAACCTAAGTGGCAGTGGGCGAAACACATAGCTCGTAGAACTGACGGCCATTGGACAAAAAGGTTCTCGAGTGGAGGCCACGCACTGGAAAACACAGCGTGGGACGACGACCAACGTGATGGACAGACGACCTAGTAATTGTAGCTAAGAATCGTTGGTTACGGGTTGCATGTAAACGTTGGTTGTGGAAATCTACGGGAGAGGGCTTGGTTTAGCAAGCGAAGTCCTTCGGCTGATATTATGATACAAGTATCCTACAAGGATTACATTCTAACTGCCAGAACCTTCAATATGGCAGCAGTCCAAATTTTCTTTATACTTGTAACTAATGCCCACATCTCATTGCGTGTCGTAAAACGAGACACAATTAAAAATCTATTGTGTCTACACGGCTGCCGGCAATTGACACGCGAGGGGTACAACGTGTAATTGGAATAACTCAAAACCTCAAACCAATTTGTTCAGGATCGAGACTACATTTACAAATAGTATTTATTTTTACAAATAGTAAATACACACCCGGGGTTATCTTAGTGCGACTAGTCTACACTTTCTTTAAAACTTGGCCTATAACATGTTGCCATTGAAACTTTTAAGTCACATTTCTTTGCCAAAACCTTCAACACTTAGCGGAATGCTATTAACCGATCAGAATAATTACCAGATTCACCATCAAAAATTACATATATGATCTACAATTATTTATGAAAAATCAAGAATTATCAACATGTTAGATAAAAAAATTGTTTTGGGTTATTTTAATTACATGTTGTCAACTATATTTAATGATATATACTGTTGTTTTCTGATCTTTATATAGATGGTTTCTAGAAACACTTGTCAATGCAGAAAGTAAAACTCAAAGGTTTCTGTGTTCTATAGCTGTTTTGAGTTTACCTGTTTTGACAGCTAGCGAGTATGAGTCTTAATTGTAAAACTGAAACCTATTTTAAGACTCCATTATCCAACACACAACCAACATGACGGCACGGTTGGTGTAGTGGCTGATACAGTCGGCTGCTACGCTCCGGGTCGCGGATTCGATTTCCGCACGGAACAAATAGTTGTATAATCTGCAGAGAGTTGTTCCGGGTCTGGGTGTATAGTGTGTGGAATTCATGTCTGTAAACGCACCCACGACACGGGAGAAATACTAGTGTGGGGCAAAAAAAAACATCTATAACATCACCGAAACATTTGTATAGGCCACTTAAATACCCAAAACCACCAGACTTAAAATACAAAGGTTAATAAAAATAAAACCCATAGTTAGGCATTATTTTTGTGTAGCTGGAGGCTTGTCCGCGTTGGTAATAATAATGATCTGTAGTTCATAAACTAGGTGAAACCTTACTATTAGAGTCAGAATACGAATTCTTATGTCACTAGCTTACTTACTACTCGCCTACTAACTATTAGATTTGTGCAATATTCGTCAGTAAAAGGGAGGTTTTAAGCCTTTGTAATAGAGATAAAAAGGAAAACAAAATTCACGTAAAATCTTCAAATTTCGTATGGACACTCTGTACAATCATAATATAATGACGGCACGGTTGGTGCAGTGGCTGGTACAGTTGGCTGCTGCGCTCCGGGTCGTGGGTTCGATTCCCACACGGAACCAATATTTGTATGATCTGCAGGTAGTTGTTCCGGGTCTGGGTGTATTGTATGTGGAATTCATGTCTGCAAACGCACCCACGACACAGGAGCAATCCTAGTGCGGGGCAACGTTTAAAAAAAAACAATGTTACAGTATTTTTGACTACACCATTCTCGAAATTAAGGTTATGTGAAGATGGTGTAGTAGAAAAGAGTCTACACCTCGTAAAGTCTAATTATAATATTTATTAAAGTTTATGATTAGGTTAATTTATGTATTGCAAATAGTGAATGAATTAATTTTAATACCTTTGTGTCTGTTCATCATTTCGGCCAAATGAAGTCCACTGCTGGTCACTGGCCTTAACCAAAGATCACCACAACGACCGACATGGGTGTGTTGTGGGGAGGTTTGCCATAATCGCCATGCTTCTGTCTATTAGAGTCTATTATTTTCTAAACTTTCCAAAGGTCATGTTAGTAGCAAGCGTCGCTCGAAATCCCCACTACATCACCATTTTTAGGGTTCCGGACCACCGAATGAAAAAACAGCCTTATAGGATCACTCGTGTGTTTCTGCGACCCAAACACGAAAGTGTAACGTAAATAAATGAAATTTGAATATGGGAGTAACTTTTGAGGGGTAACTTGGCAAATTTAAAAAGAAATACTGCAATCTGTACCGTGTAACATATCAAATGGAATTTTATTGTGAGAGTATCATGTTTATATATAATTTTAATATTAATCTTCAAAAATAATACATTTTTAAGCTTTAAAAAATAATTGAAATTACTTCTTTACTTACAGGAAAACCTATAAGATGTCTGTGGTCTTTAAATAACATGGTATATATTTTAAGATTGTGCATACCAACTTACATTTTCAATTGTAATGTATGGAAAAACATGTTTTTTAACGACAATGTTAAGTTTGTTCTTGGGACAAGGTTTAGTTACCACAAAAATTTGTGTCAGATTAAAAAAAAACATGGTAGATAACGTATTCATCGTACAGAACCCTCCACGCGAGTTCAACTCGCACTATTTTGTATATACTTCTACAAAATTGTATTTTATATTACATAGCCAATACATAGTATACATATTTTCCTACAGTTCCGTTGGACCTTTAACAACACGGCAAACAGCAATGAGGTCAGCGACACTTACGTCTCGAGAGCTGGCACCAGTTCCACAGTCACTTATACTCCTCATACAGAGATGGACTATGGTACGCTACTATGCTGGGCCCACAACAGGATCGGAAAGCAACGGGTGCCGTGCGTGTATCATATCATCGCTGCCGGTAAGTAAGATACTAACTATATTAATCTTCTGTACTGCACTAAAAGACGGCCAACACGAAGCAATACGAAAGCCAGTGCAAGATCATTTGGTAATGCAGGATTATAAACATTTTTGAAATATATAGTTTAGTTTCATAGGTATTTTAATTTAATTTTTAATTTATATCTGGCTAATAAAGTATCATTAATATTATTATTTCTGCCAATAATGTGAATAAATAATCTTAATTGTTTTATGTACGGCACGGTTGGTGCAGTGGCTGATAAAGTCGACTGCTGCGCTCCGACGACCCAGGACCCAAGACCAACGACGGGTTCGATTCCCGCACGGAACAAATATTTGTATGATCTGCAGGTAGTTGTTCCGGGTCTGGGTGTATTGTATGTGGAATTCATGTCTGTAAACGCACCCACGACACAGGAGAAATCATAGTGTGGGGCAACGTAAAAAAAATGTAGAGGTGATTGAAAATTATAATTAAATCACAACAACAAAGTAACATTAAGTGTGTACATGGCGTTAAGTTTGAATTCAAAATTAATTTATAACAACCTAGGATAATAACATTTATTTACATTTACACGTTCGTAAATACGCGAATGTACCTTTACATAGTTATACTACATCACCAAAATATATATTTTAACCCGAAAATGCCTCGTCATGCCCGAGGGCTAGTCAAAATTCGCTGTGAAGCCTTCACAAGTTGTGATAGATGTACATGTGGGTGTATAAACTAAAACAATCTTATATTAGATGGAAAACATAATATATCGGCCTTGTTATTTTTGGTAGGCGTATAACGTAATATATCTTTCCCGTCTTAAAGTTTTTGAGGTCTATTGCTGTAGTCTGAAGGTATTGATGTTATATATATGTACAGATATTATATTAGACATAACTTTTTTAAATTATATTATATATCTTAGTTTCTGTTTACAGACATGGAATGGTTTTTATTAAATTTTTTATTGGTGCCCAGTGACATTCTTCATGAACTTCCTTCGCCCCGGTGAAGGATGAAGTATGCCAGACTCCTACCGGCTAAAACCACTGGAGCAGTCATCTTCGGCACCCAAGGGAGGCTCCAGGTCCTCGTATGATCAGACTAGAGCCGCCCACTGGTGCCACGCCTATAGGCACATTTTGGAGAGGGTGACTGTAAAGCGGTCACCCCCCAACCAAGCCCCACCCTAGTATTTCTCCTGTATCGTGGGAACAGTTAATAGAAATAAATATCACATCTACAAACACCCTGATCCGAAACATCTATCAGTGGATCTGTAGACATAACATCTCTGTTCATCTCATAACAGGTCTGTCTTATGAACATATTTGTTCAGTTCAGAGATCAAACCTGCAACCCTTAGCGTAAAAGCCATGCACTTAGATAGCGAATCGGGCCGTCAGTACTTATTCCCTTTTTGGTGCGAATTTTATTATGATGACATAACTGAAATAATTATAACTAGCACGAAGATTTCAGTACTGTTTTAATTAAGGTTACAACCATCTTCTTGATGGCCTTTACTGGTGGTAGGTCTTCTTTTAAGACTCCATCTGGGCAGGTACTTCCGCAGTACCCCCGGGAAGACGGGAGCGCAGCATAACGCACAGCGAGGCTTGGGGGGGGAGCCTGTACAATCCTCCCCGAAAAGTGCCTGAGGGGAGGGGGCGACCTTTTCACAGTCGCCTAGCTTAGTGGGTGACCACTTTACATTCATCCCCTCCGTGATGTGCGTAAAAGGCGTGGCACCATGGGCGACACACTAGAGAGTGTGTCTTAGGAGGACCTGGAGCCCCCTCCAGCTATGCTGAGGTCATCCGCTCCAGCGGTTTTAGCCGGTAGGAGTCCGGCATGCCCTAAGGGGCAGGGTGAAAACCCTGTTCGCCAAGTTCAATAAGAAAAGGTAGCATATAAATTGTTGTGGCCAGGCGTGAAGCTTACCACCAAGCGAATGACTTAATCGACACGTCACCGATTGTATACAAAAAAATCTTTAATACTGAGTAATATTTTATAAATCTATCAAAAAGAAAGAATTTCTTATTCTCAGCCCAATACGACTTAAGATTGACAGGTCTATAACGCGCGTTAAGTTTTTCTTTCATTTCCAAAATCAACACGGAAGACTTGTAAGCTTATAAAGTAAACTCTTAACTTTACTTATCATATCGCTGGTACTTCTTAACAAGAAAAGATAATTTCAGAATCGAAATTGACAATATAGAATACGAAAAGATATTATGAATACGAAATGATATATACTGAATGTATGATATGACAGAAGTTTATTTTTGCGTCTTGCAAAACAGCCAATGCTTTATGGTGGTAGATCTCTTATTGCAGCTAGGCAAGATTAGGTAGGTACCACCCCAGTGCTCTAGCGTGATCTTCCGAGGACCTGAAACCCCTTTGGTTCTGAAGATGACCGCTTTAGTGGTCTTAGCCGATAGGAGTCCGGCATGCCCCTTCGCCCTTCCCCGGAGCGGAGGAAGTTCATGATGGAATTCCACTGACCAATAAAAATAAAAAACCTTACCACCCCAGTACTATTTAAACTTATTACTGTGTTCCGGTTTGAAAGGCGCTGTTGCTAGTGAAATTACTGGGCATTTCAGTTAAAAATAAAGTAGTGGCAAAAATTATGTCTTAAAGAGCTGATATTTCAGACTAATTTGCGGGTTTTGGTAATAGACAAAGGTAATAGAAAGGTTACAGATAACAGCGGTGGCTGGCTATTTAACACACAATATAAGTGCAGACGGCAATACATCAAGTTATAAAAAACCAGTATAAGCTGATCTCGCATTGTATAGGCTTTCTTTGTAATGAGAGATCAGGGTAAACTGGTTGTGTGTAGCTTGATGTGTAGCCGTGTGTGTATTACTGTCCAGGCCTGAAATGAGCCGAGCAGCGGATCTTGGTCGATCGGATCGGGCAAGATCTCTCTATGGCTATGTTGGCAGAGCACGAAAACTGGAATGCAGTGGTCTCCTTCTGTGAGAGCGTCATGCTCCAGAAGGAGACTGCAGAGCAGGATCGGGAGAGGGCCGATCCCGCTCGAAGAAGGAGGAGACGGAGGCGCCGGGGTAATAACCGCCCTGGCGCCTTATTCCCATACGCCTGAAACCCCCTGCCGTTACTATAAGGCGGGGGACCTCTGGGTTCGCGGGTGCGTAGATTGGGGAATCTGCGGAAACCAAGCGACCCAAGAGAAAACGGTAGCACGCATGTGGTCACGCGCTGCCGTGGGACGCTTTGGGGGATCCTTTACAATCCCCCGGGGGGGTGACCGGTCTACAGTCACCCTCTACGAGATATGCCTATAGGCGTGGCACCAGTGGGCGGCTCCAGTGTGATCATACGAGGACCTGGAGCCTCCCTTAGGTGCCGAAGATGACCGCCCCAGTGGTTTTAGCCGGTAGGAGTCCGGCATACCTCTTCGCCCTTCCCCGGGGCGAAGGAAGTTCATGAAGAATTTCCACTGGGCATCAATAAAAAAAAATAGACCTGAAATGAAGCAATTGACGGCCGAGTAAAGTAAATATTGAAAGAACGAGGCGAAGCCGAAGACGTCCGAAGTGATTTTAAAGTTTTAAGTAAACGAGGCCGATTATTTCTGATTCGGCCGAGACGTATATATATATAGTAGGTACATTTTATATACGAGTACACTTATAGTACGCTCTAATTGGTAGGGAAACAACTAAAAACGTTGATAGATTTACGAAAATATCTACAATACAGTATCGAATTATTATTCGCGCCAATTAGACAACGTGCGGTCTGTCTTCTATTTTTAAACTGCTGAAAAGAAATGCGCATTTAGCCATTTAAATAATTAATATCGTGTGCCTAAACATACCTTATCTAAGTTTGACGGTACAGTTGGTGCAGTGGCTGATACAGTCGGCTGCTGCGCTCCAGGTCGTGGATTTGATTTTCGCACAAAACAAATATTTGTATTATCTGCATGTAGTTGTTCCGGGTCTGGGTGTATTGTGTGTGGAATTTGTATTTGTGGGTATACAAATACAAATTCCACACACAATACTAGTGAGGGACATAGTATAAAAAAAAGTATGTACTCTCTTTTGCACTCCTAGAATAATAATAAAAAAACTATCCAGCAATTCATATTATTATCGTGCTGCTGGCGTGTTCTTTCATTGCGTACCGAAAAGTCCCGATTGATGTATTATTTTAAGTAATTTATCATAAGCTATGCGAAATATTATAACCTCACTAAATTGAGTCCTGACCGCCGACTTATTGTAAGCGACAACTTTTAGATTTGCTTTTTTTTATCGTAAGCCCCCACCATCACCACCTGCTTAGGACACAAATTTCAAATTCAAAAAATTGTCGCTAACGATAAAGTTAAACTTAGGTTAGCGCTCGAAATTAGTTAATACTTTTCATATTTTCTATAGGTCGTCCCGATCAGGTCCACAACTGCACAGTAGTAAATGCGTCATTGACATCGTTTGGGGTTCGATGCTCGGAAGGTTTCAACGGTGGCATGCCCCAGTCTTTCCTACTCGAAGTACGGGAGATTGTGACTCAGGTAATAAATTCTTATTCATTTAATTACTGTCTAATATCCCCAATATGATCCTTAAAATAACGTTATATTGATTTTATGGGTTATGAATTTTGAGTCGTGGCCCGGAGTTTTCCGGATGCGCTTTTGAAGCACTGGATTACAGGTTTAAAAGCTTTCATGTACCAACGTGACTTTTGTTCTATGTTCTTTCTTAGTTAATCTAATACATCAAAAATATTTATAAGTTTATTTCTCTTACAGGAGATAGTGGCCAACGTGTCGAGCGCAGTGCCTCGGTTCACTGCAGTTGGTCTTACCCCAGGGCGGACATATGCAGCAGCTGTATTGGCTTACAATGGAAAGGGTAGGGGGGACCCTTATCCTTTGAGGGCCAGTACGCTAAGGCCTCCGGAGAAGCACCATGTTCATGATAAGAGTTTAGGTAAGTGGTGAGAGTAATATAATACTCTGATTGCTGCTTTTATACTCTCAAAACTTTACCTAGGATTTATTGTGTATCATTGACATTCTGATTTCAAATGTCAATAATTATACTCGAAATAGTAACTTTTCCCAAGGAAAGTAACGTACATTTCGATGGTTTTCTTGTACGTATAAAAGGATCGATGAATGTGGCGACATCTACATCGCCACCTTGTAACTACAACAACTTACAGCGACATCTGCTGACACAGCAAGTACAACTCTCCGATGACGTCAAGAATCCTGAATCGCGTAAGTGAAGTGTTCGCAGTGCGCTTTATTTAATCGAGCGCCTAATAACCTGCCTGTACGTCGGATGTACCTCCTTTTTCAATGAAAGAACATCACAGAAATATATAATGTACTCTGTAAGACATCACACCTACGTTTCACTGAAATGGACATCGAACTGTGATAATAAGGGCTGTTGCTTGCATGAGCAATAAAAAAGAAAAGTTTACCAGGAAACGATAATATCGGGCACCATTAAGATAACTTTCAGTTTGATCTGGGAGAAGTATTTTGACTAATAACAATACACACCGCAATGTTTCATAAAAAATAACTTATATAGGATCTCACATTATATAGGATCTTACAAAAATAGTGAACTTTATTGCAAGTGGACAATCAATATGTTCAGTTAAATACGAGAGTCATACTGAATATTTTTAGAAATGGCCAGTAAGAAAAGTTGACCAATGAAAAAAATATTTTAATTTCAAATAAAGAACTCTTTGGAATTCCTACACAAGCATCCATCTGCAGTCTAAGCATGTTGTTTGAATTAAGCTGTAGATGTACATTGAATTCATATATCATTTGTTTTCACAAAATGGTGGCTACTCAAAAAGTTCGTCGTCGATATGAAGTCTTCACAGGTGATGAAAACTGGATATATTGTAATGAGCCCGAAACCAAAAATACAATCTAACCAATGGATGTTTCCACTCGAAAATTTGCCAAACAAAAGTAAGGAAGGGCAGAAGTCAAGGGGAAAAGATGATTGCCTTTGGACGGACAATTCAATTCACAACAACGGCGCTAGAGGATGAAAGGACTGTTACTGCAGATTGGTATGTTGGTCATTGTTTACGGGTTGTCTTGGAAAATGTTCGACAGCAGCGCCCAAGAAGCAGTTTTCTCCTCCATCACGTCAATGCTCCAGCTCACTCCGCCGGATGGACAATCGACTATGTATCTATGGAAGGTTTGGAATTAGTGAGTTACCCTCATCCTTGACCTGGCCTAGCAACTTTTATTTATTCCCCAAAATAAAAGGTATATCTTTCAGTGGAATTCGCTTTATAAACCCCGATGACGCCGTGGCTGCGTTTGAAAAAAACGTGGAGGAGATCCCTAAAGAATTGACTCAATCCTTCTGTCAACGCTTCCATCGCATGCGATAGTGGTTAAAAGGGAACGGAGACTACCTCGTAAAATAATATAAATGTTTACAGTTCCTACATTATTCCGTTTTTGATTTTCTAAAAACTTTTTGTGTGACCCTCGTATATAATAAATAGGTTGTAATAATGTCGCTATATTTAATTTAGCTTCCGTATTGTTAGTACTTAAAATAAAAAAAAGCTTAGTCTACTTTTTACAAATTTAACACAAGAACGCGCCGGCGCTTATATATAACGCGATCCCTATTACCTACTGATTATCCCCTTTCGGTTCAAGTTCAAGTTCACTAATTTTGTAGCACGTTATAATTATAGTATCCTCAATCTTTTCCTCCTCTTTTCACAGATCTACCAAGAACAGCATTCCAAATATCAGGAGCAATGTCAGTAGCCGTAGGTGGGGGTATAATTCTGATGGTGGTCCTCATCCTTTTCATGATAGCCATGAAACAGCGCTGTGCTAAACGGAAGCCCCGGTCGGCTCCCCCACCGTCGTCACAGCCAGCCAGCCCTGATAAACTGAGGGAGAAAGAAGACAGCGAAAGTGATGATAGGAATCCTGATATTATTCCGTCAGATACAGACCAGATGCAGGTAAAGTAAATTTTCAGAGCAAATGTTATGTAGATTTCGTATCCAACGATTTCTTTGCCGAACAAAGCCAAGCTAATTTATCGTTGTTAGCTCCCATTACAACTATACTTTGATAGTCCTTCTAACTTTGAATGTCATTATAGATTCCTACATAAACAGCCATCTGCGGTCTAAGCATGTCATTTGAATTAAGCATAAATATCCAAGTTGGATGGAGTCGAAGGGTTTTGCGTAGTCCACGAATTTATCTTTAATATTATCCACGATATAGATGTGGTCTGCGGGGAAGCCTTTTTGAAACCAGATTGGCTCTAATAGCTGGAATTTCATCTCATCTTCTCGTAAACATCACGAACAGATTCAAGAGTTGCGCAGATTCAAATGATATGCAAAGAATTAGTTCTTTGAACTTTTTTACGTAGATTTTGTAATATTTTGTTACCGTTTGTTGTTTGTATTACACGATTCAACCTCCGTCAGATGGACTACTACCGTCAGCAGCAAGTGTCCACAATATCCCCGCCGCTGGGCAGCCGGGGCCCGCGCGGCAGTGTGGCGGGCGTGCGTGGTGGATTACCCGCCTACTGCCCGCTTCGAACTGCACCACCACCTGCGCACGGTGGCATGCATGAACCTGCTGTAAGTATTTTTAAGAATATTATTTTATGGTTCAAAAATTAAATTTTAGTGACATGACGAGTAATGTGTATTTTATTTTACCGCTATTTTATTTTAAATAATAGGTCTTTACCTATGAAATTGCAGTACTGGCCATTACAAATAAAAATATTTTTTTAGGCTATGAATTCTAATTTCAAAATAATTTTATTTTGTAAAAATGGTTTTCATTATTCAAATCAGTCTTATGTATTGATTAGTGTTATGTTTTTATCACGTCTGAGTCATTTTCGTCATCATAGATACGTTGAAAATTCGAGTAAATCGACGATAGCGATGTCTGGTAAACGTTTCCCCCCTGCACACTGTGACCCTCTGGTGCTTTATAATATATTTTATAATTTTCGCATGATGGAAGTGCTGTTACTTCCAATCAATGCTTTACCGTTTACAAAGAAATTGAAATTTTTGTTTTTTATTGACAGCTTGACATTTAACTTGACTTTTCTTTTATTGACATCTTGACATTTAACTTGACTTATTTAAATTGAATTGTATATCCATGATATATATTATTTGCTTATGTTTAATATAACGACTATGATTTATATTCTAATATTTTTAAATCTTTAGACATTATTAAATTAATTAACCACAAAATTATAAATGTGTGAGCATCATACATATACACGCTCCTATTTGGTCGGGCAAGGTTCTAAGATACATTGATCCGTCACGTACCTTTTCTACGCTAGTAAACACAACAGCATGAAAAAAAATATAGCAGTCCTAATCTCTCCAGCAGATGGAAGAAGGATATTCTTATGGTGTTCTGTTCGTCCAGAACGCGTCGTCGGGCATCCCGCCCCCCGCGCGGTTCGCGTCGGGCGCGTGCACGCTGCCGCGCGGCGCCGCGCTGGCGGGCGCCATCCCGCTGCAGGCGCTGCGCACGCTGCCGCGCCCCGCCGCGCCCGCGCACGCGCCGCGCGTGCCGCCGCGTGACACCCCGCTCTGACAGACTACGCAGCTATAGGACATGTAAATACCGTTATGAAGTGCTCAAAACATTTTTAAATCGAGTGATTAGTGTTTTTGTTGTTAATATCAAATACTTGCTGTATAGAAAAAAAGACAATTTATTTCTTAAAACGCTCGCAATTCAACAATTAAGCTCGCAATTCAACAATTTAAAAATATAGATACAGAATCAAAAACAAGAACAGTGCGTCTCATCTCCGCAAAAAAGGGAATTGGGCTCAGCATTATTGTCTGTACAATTGCTTGGACCACCGCAGCCCTGGTTTTCTGCTCCACCCTAAAATTGGTAGCGATTGACGGACGAGACATTCACTTTTTTTGCTTCGGGGACACGTTAACTTCTTGATAATCGTCATGTATAGTAAACAGCTCAAATGTTTAGAATGGGCTACCGACATAACATCTCCATTCATCAGGCTAGGGACGACGAACATTAGTCGCTCAGAATAAAGATCTGTATCAGCTTAGACATGGAATAGCCTTAAACGATGATAATGACATACTCGAAGTTTCTAGAGACGCAACTGAAACTTCAAAGCTATTATTTAAACGAAGCGATAAAGTTTGTTTACTTGCTTACATGCATTGGGAAGAAACTTAAATTGTGAGCTGAAAGACTGAAGTCGCAAAGCAAACTCTTTATTTTGACACTTTTCTCCAGAACTCTTATTTACAATTTATTAAAATACCAACTCTAATGCACCATTTAGATTCTCAATAATTTTATAATGCAAGAATTACAACTAATTCTGAATTTTATTAGAAAAAAAAAACAAAATGACAATATCGTGTTTCATGGCGGTTATCAAGTGAGAATTGTATTTATTGATGGTGTGTTAGAAGCATTTATTTGTTTGTTTCCAAAACCCTACTAATTTTGAATGAAAATGTAGGGCCAATATAAATGTTTGACCTAGATTTTCACAGGTTTCGTGAAGACCCATCTCTGGTTATGATTTCTAACAAATTAAGGCAATAGCTCCCTTTCTAGTCACTTCGCGGCAACTTATTCATATTATACCGAGGCAAAAATGATGGCTGGTGCCCCATCTTACTGACTAACGCTAACTGTCATTGGTTTGACGAAAGAATTTAAGCACAGAGCCAGTTATTGGCCTTTTTATTTATTATATTAATAGTTGCAGCAGTTACTGGGCATGTACTTGATATTATTGTAAGTCGAATTCAGATTAGGTAGGATAAAATAATTGAAAATTCTGTTACAATTCGTTTATAAATCAAATATGTAAATATAACACATATAACTCTAGTTATACATTCAAAAAACAATATTTATAATCAAAAAATATTAAACAATGTAAATCGGATTGTCGTTGTTTTGAAAGTTTCATTTTCTGTTTATAAATGGTTGTGAAAATAAACAAGCCAGGTTTGTATACTAGTTAATATGAATATCAATATACCATTTAAACTTTTGGATTAAAATATGTTGAAGATTGGACTAATATTTCCTACTTACTGTACTATAGTTAGTATGAAACTGATATTCTAGTTATAAAATAATCACTGAAATGTGATAAGCCTTCATATTCATAAAAGATCCTCGAAAACGCTGCATAGATCATTTGCCATCTCGTATTCAAATGAAAATTTCAATAACAGGTAACATTTTCGAACGTTTGCAGGACTTTTATGAATAAGGGTTGAGTCTCAATTCTTTTGTTCATTTCAGTGTTTGCTCAAGCGGGTCACGTACTTGCCGATTTCCATAAACCAAAAATCATCAGTTTATCATGATATTAAAAAATGTTCAGATTAAAGAACCAATATTATGGTTATAAATGTGCTTTAATAATTTGACGATCACTAAAAGATGAAGCAGCTACCAAACATCCATACTAGGAAATAAGTATCTTTAAAGCTGCGCTCCAGTGCTTAGCTTTGAATTTTTTGTATCAAATCTAGCCCAGTTATCACTCTTTATGAGTGTTCATTCCCTAAATGGCAGTCCTAAGTGGACTTAAGTTCTCAAACATAGAACAAAGAAATATCCTTATAACATATAGCAGTGTTAGCGGCAAAACTGGTATAGAGTGAAATATAATGCATTTCATTTACCATTATTCAGGTGATTTCAAGTTATTTATTTCTCTTAGCGATGGGCGATTACCACTATATTTAATGAATTGAGAATTTCTCTTTGGTATATTCAAGATTGAATGCATCGTCGACGCCGAATATAAATCTCGTGCAATTTATTAGAATAAGGAATTGCTTTATGTCTTCACCGCTCGTAGTTAAAACATCATGTACTGCCCTACATAAGGTCTAGTACCATATGGTTTAGTACAAACTTCTAAGCAGAAGAACCCAAATTCGGATTTATAGAATGGCCATAGAAGTTTTACTAATTATACATATATATGTGTGATGCTTGAACAAACTCCTAGTAGAGTAGAGGTAGGTCATATGAAAGATCTCAGCCCTGTGTAAAGAGCGCACGGTAGCTGGCGTGTTAGATGTAATGCTGAGATAGAAGAGCTCCTAGCTAAACCGAACGTCATTGCGGAGACAAAAGCACACAGACTCCGTTGGCTCAGCTAAATCGAGAGAACCGAAGAAGATTGAGGGGTTAAGAGTGTCAGATATCACTGGAGTCATAGAGTGGAGGAAGGTCTTCTGGAGCTGCAGGCTAATAATTGGCAAGCGACTGTCAAAGACTGCAAAAGAGGCGCGTGGGGTTCTCTCTTATTGGAGACCCATTTTGGGTCGCTGAGCCAACGGAGTAAGTACGTAGTAGTAAAGAAAATTTATTAGATTACCAAAAAGAAATTGGTTTGAACACACTTGGCAATTGCAATGAAAAAAATTACAGCAATTTATAAAAGTCATTTAAACTAAGAATAGGATCTCAATAGCCAACAATTTACAAAAAAGTGTATGATTCGGTTTTTTTTTAACTTTGCCCCACAATAGGATTTCTCCCGTGTCGTGGGAGCATTTATAGACATAAATTCCATACATCCAGACCCGGAACAAATACCTGCAGATCATACAAATATTTGTTCCGTGCGGGAATCGAACCCGCGACCCGGAGCGCATCAGCCACTACACCAAACGTGCCGTGTTATCGAACAATTTATTGCTTTTATTTGCAATCGCCAATCGCTAAGTAAAATCCTTTGACCTAGTCGAAAAATTGAATATTATACTTATATAATGGAATATAAGTATTTACAATGTACATTTTAGAACTCAAAAGTATTTATTTTAAGTTATTTAGGCACTTTTGGATTAAGATTACGTCAATTCCTATGGAATTCAAAATGTCTATGGAAGAATAATGGGATTAACGACTAACGGAAGACGTTTAATTTCATGTTTACTCTATAATACACCTTTTTACCTTTCTTTCGGGTCCTTGATTAGTGTTATCGAGCTTTTAGGCTAGCATTTTTTTAGGCTGTATGCTTAGAAATTTAGAGAAAGCTGTGAAAAATCAGATTACTCGTTTGTTAGCAACCCCGAGTCATTCTTTCTTTGATTAAAAACTTACTAGCGTTTTAGTGTTTTAATAGGTACAGGTATAAAATAAATTCTGGCCTTTCATTAATAAAGTTATACGTCCTAAGTTTTATATCGTTTGAAATTTGGCCATATTTTTTTATGTCATTCAGTATAATTACCAGCCAAAAATATTATTTTATTAGTAACAAAAATGTTTGTTTCTTGTCACAAATCTTTTTGATGGATTTTACGCGTATACCGGAATAATATAAGGATGAAAAACGATCTAAAGAGCATCTTACAAAAACACTGTCAAATGAACATGAGACTTGAGTCGTTAACAATATAGTTCATATTACTTTGTCCATTTAGGGTTTTGTACATACAGTAACAATGTAAATATGTTTTGTATTATTACGGTTATAATCCTATTTGTGTCTTAAAGTGGTGTAAAGGCCGTTAATAATGGGCACATGACTTTGTAAAACCTACCTGCGAATTAACCTGTTATATGTACCTTAATTACATGTCGAGGCAGTTGTTTGGAAGTGACAGATGAGATTGCTATGAGAATATTGTCTGTAAAGTTGTAGAATTAAATTCAATGTTCAAAGTTGCACAAGGCACCTTGGGTAACCCCTTTTGTTTTCGTATTGGAACTAAATGGATATGGGTTATGAAAGGGAGCCATTAAGTTAATGGCTATTGGTCTGCTACGAATGTGGGTATTTTTGGTTGTAAATTGTTCACGGCTTTAAACTGTCTCCAATATGAAGTGTTTTGGTTTGCATCGTCGACTGAAATACCGGTAATAACACGAGTTTCTGTTAAAAATATTCAGCACGTTTATTTTAACTTTATTTTATTATATAAGTGTATTACTCAATTCTAATAAAACACTTTTGAACGAATTCGCGTATATTATATGTGATTTATAGACAGTGAATGATGTAAAGTGTTCGAAACGCCAGGAAAAACAAAAATATATAATAAACGTAATGTAATCTATTTAAAGGTGTTTTATTATAATCAGTAATCATTGCGTAAACTTAATTACTATGCTATTATTCTAATCAACATCTGAAGAATTATTGTCATAGGGATAGTTAAGATCAATCTCAAATATAAGACCGTTTAAGCAAACCAAAAGTCATTGCATTCATAGCAAGGCTTCATCATCTTCAGCTGCTGATAGCAGCCCACTGTTGGACATGTCACTGAGCACAGGTCAGGTTTTACATAGTCATAGTTATAAAAACGGTATCTTAAGACGGGAATCATCGAACAGTGGGTAGTTTTACCCACTTACACGATATTAGTTAAAAATTTAAATTTTTGCAACTTTTAATTTTAGTGGATATTAAATATCCTGTTATGTTGCTAGTTAATAATTTTATAAATAAAACAATTAAGTTTGTACGTTAAATAATTGTAAATAGTTTAAAATGGACTCTTTCTAACTGTCGAAATGTTTTCACAAAACTATTGGGAAACGAAAATAAATGGAAATATTCGAAAATGTTCGCTTTTGGTGTTTCATTTTGTCTATGAAGTTTCCCGATATTCGGACCGATAACTATTCCAATAAAATGGTATTGCTGTGTGGGAGAGATATTTCGGTAAGGTAAATTATCAACTAGGTAGTTGGAGAACAAATAAGGGAACACATGGTTTAACCTTTTTCTGAGCTGGTGAGGTAAAATTACCACGCAACGGAGTCTTGCAGCTAAGTGGCGTAGATGAACATGGTGAGATGAATAGGTTTCGCAATTGCTGATCATTATTGTAACCGTGCCATAAAACTTGGATATCTTGTGGGGAAGATTTTGCGCAGCTGTGGGATGTGACACGCTACCAGTAACAGGAATCGCCAAGCGACTGCCGAGGCTAAACTCCTGGTTTCGATTCCCAGACGAAGTAAGTAAGATTTCGAGTTTTTTGTTTGATTAGATTTTGCCTGGTAATTGGCTCGGCCACTTAACATTCGAGTTGATACCTAACCCTTCGAAGATTATAGGTTTAAAGATCTTTATTACCCATTAAGACAATAGTGACTAATCTGAGATCAATAATTATTAACCATTTATTATAACCCGGTGAGGGTAGTTACATATATTCAAGACACTAATCTTTGTCACAAGATACGACTTCGCATAATATTGGTGTCTGGTCCAAGTTATAATCGATTTCCAAAGATATAACGCATTGTTAAAAATGTAACCAGGGGTGCAATTCTCTAAGCTCAAACATCCATACATACTTGAATACAGAAGGGAAATAACGGTGATAACCCAATTTGTTATTCGCTAAGACAGGTCGTCATGGCTTACCTTCTGCAACATGCCCTGGAATAGCTTCAATCATAACTTAGCGAATACCGAACTGGTTTTACACCGTTATTTCGATTCTGTATTCAAGGATGTATGGATGTTTGAGCTTAAGGAATTGCACCCCAGATAGCTGTTTTTTATAGATGTTAAGCGAAGTTGCTTCTTAGAAATCTTTTGAAAGTGTGTTATATAGTTGCGCTCCTGCTAAAATATGTAAGGGGATTTTTACCGTAGTTAGTTCTAATGCCATGTAATACAAGGTGGTTAGCGCGGTGACCTGAGTACTTTGACATCATTATCACAATCATATTATTAGGCCTTTATTTATTTATTTATTTATTTATATACTCTTTATTGTACACCACATAATACATACATAGAGATAAAAATTTAAAAAGATACATGTACAATGGGCGGTCTTATCGCACAGGGCGATCTCTTCCAGACAACCTTTGGATGGACAGGAAGAAAGGAGAGAGATATTGGGCTGTCAAGTGTACAATATATCATACACAATATTACTTAGACATAAAAATATAAAATACATAACAATATATACAATAAATATTATATATATAAAACGATGATAAAATATACTAATAAACATCAAATATAACTAGGATAGGAAAAGAAAAATTAGAGAGAAAGGTAATGTTCCTTCACCATTTTCTTAAAAATAGGTAGTGTTTGAGCACGTCTTACTTCAATAGGTAATGCATTCCACAAGCGAGCCGCTTGAATAGTAAATGAATTATCGAAGAAGGAAGTGGAATGCATACGTATACTTAATTTTAGATTTTCTGATAATCTCAAGAAATTAGAATTAGTAGTGGACATTCTTTGGCTGATATGATGATGATAATTATCATATCAGCCAGAGGAAGTTCTTTTGCCGAACAAAGTTCTCTCCCATGCTCCCTCTCCTATTCAAGATCTCTCACAATTGTGTCGCCATTCTGGGGGAAATATGCCAGTACTCATGCTTGGCGCATGCAGAATGGCTGCTGCTCCCTAGAAGGAAATCTGCTGCCCATCACCGAGAGGAGTAAAGTTGTGAAGAGTGGTGCTATATTCTTAATATGAACACGAGTATACGGAACAGTATTTATGGGCGTATATTTCTTATTCCATCATAGATTTAACATTGATATTCCTGATAACACCTTCGAGGAGAGATCGCGTCCCTTAATGGCCAGCCCAACAGCCGTTCAGCTATTGCCACTTAAATTTAGGCTGATTTCTATGTTAGGGATGTGGAAGTAAAATGTGAACCTAGTTCAAAGGCCAGCTAAATTGCTAGGAGAATGATGATTTTCTATCAGAGCCATTCCAACTGTCATGACTAATCATGAGGCATCCTGATATTCATATTTTTCTTGTATCGCTTCGTCACCAGACGGGGGATATGAAAATGTTTTAATTAGGTTCTTGAATTTGCACTGAACTGATATAAGCATATTCCACCAAATGTTATCCAAACCCAACCAAATGAAGCTAATGAAGCGAAAAGGGAAATTACTGGCACAAGACTCATTAAGACAAGTTAATAATGTTTCGAGATGCCAAACGAAATGTGGTGCGGAAATGAAATAAAGTGATCATTATAATGAAATTATTTTTAAACGGATTACATCGCGTATATTATAGATTTTTGTTTTTCCTGACTTTTCGAACACTGCAGAGTTCGTGGTCGCAGTCATCGTTTAAAAATGTTTTAATGATCACATAATCATATAGACAATAAATAATTAATATTTCTGTAAGTCAACATTAGACAGCACCCATATAAGCCCACCCTTCACCACTTCCTAGTGTTTAAGTGTAGCCCTGGTTAGCAATTCAGTTGCGGTCAATATGCTTACTACCCCGATTGAATTGCTCGTCTCGTCTTCAGGGTGTATATAGAAAAGTCTGTTCCTACAAATATGTGGAAAAATGCCGCCAGATTGTGGCAGGCATTTCCTTTGATTTCACTTTTGAGTATGACCCACACACTGTACTTATTTGCGTTTATTCGAGTGGCGAAGAGAGATAAATATACCCCGAGTCAGATTCAATGTGATTTATGTCTAAATAGATACCCATGATACAGGAAGTGCCAGCGCGGAGCTTTAATTTAAAAAAGGAAAAAATTAAAATACGTGTACTGGTTCGTACGTTATAGTACGCTAACCCCTGAAATTCCTTTTTGCTTTAACATAACAGAAATACATTCATGTTCGCACTGGAATCCTAGACGGGTTTACGCGACCCACAGAAATTTAAAAACTAAATGGCCAAACGAAACCGTTCTAATCTAGGATTAACCTTTTGTTTCGTTAACACTGGATATGTCACATTTAGGTACTGAGATTTGAACGTGAATAATGTTTAGGAAGTTCTTTACAGTCATTTATAGTTTCAGTGGCTTTTGGATTACTTATATTTTAAATTTAGGTTCCTCTGTTTCTGCTGAGTCTCGGCTCTGCAACTCCTCAAATTCTGAGTTTGATCCCCAAATTGGCACAGTATTGTACATTATTATGTTAAAAATTCTTTATCTGGCTCGTTCTAGTATTCAGTTTTCAGTCCATTTCTATATCATGTGCCAGCAAAAACGGGAAAATAAGTGCACAAAAAGAGCTTTGTCTGACCCTTTAGGATTTATTGACGATTTTGCTAAGCACAAAATCGGGATTGATTCCTTAAAGCGCTTTCCGAGGCACGGAGGGATCTTGATGTGGAAAGGATATTCCTCCATCTAAGGCACGACCGCAACAAGTGCAGCTTAATCCCGTAGTCCAATCGTTCAGGCAGTCGTCATGTAACAACACATCACACAACAGTCAAAGACTTCAATGAATTGCGTTGGTAACGCTGCACATTCCAAACAGGTATGTTTCATCACCGTCACCATCAAGTTTTTCACCACCATTTTTTCAGAAACAAAATTCCTGGAACGTTCGTAGCATGGATTACGTAATTCTCGTTTCAATTTCTGTATGTTTAAGTAAATATTTGGGTTGATTTCATAACCGATGAACACACACTGAATGTTAATAGTTCCCAGTATTACTCACGCGAAATGATACTACCACAATCATAGTTATAACATTTTGTTCCACAATCTCTTAAAACATCTATTTCAGATAATGTAAAAGTGTTTGAAGGTCTGTTTGTGAAGAAGTTTGAAAGATCTATCCGGTTGACTGAGCATAAATTGTTGCTACCAAAATACCTACTGCATCGCAAGCTAATCTGCAAAATAGGATAAAGCTAGACGAGCCATATGGTCCCGAGACGGACAAGTGTGACAAGAAGGGCTTTATTTTGGTTGAAAAGAAGAAGAGAAAGTCCACACCGCCCAAACCACCTATTGCGCCCTGCTGTACCAACGATGCTGCTAAACGTATCACAGCTGCATTATTTTACTAAGGTCTACAGTCAAGACCAAATTCACATCGAGGGTTGGAATTTCGTCACAATGTGAATTATAATTATTTTGTGGTGAGAGTGGCGACCGAACATCTGTCGACACTTATGAAGGTTTTTTGTATATTAAGAGTATTGCACACCGCGACCACGAACCGGATCGGTAGTACTCTGCTATCGTCAAAAACGAAATAATAGCGTGATTCACATAGATGAAATTAGTTACACCATCTTTAACATATACATAATTAATAAAAATCAACAAATAAACGGAAATATTGTGTAGTATGGTAAAAGGAACCGACTCAGGAATGTTGGCAGTGCGCAGTGACTTAAAGCGCGTACTGGTCAACGGTGGTTTGCAGCCCGTCCCTCTTATATTACAATTATGTATATGATAAAAAGTACACTAATGGCAAGAGGATATTCCAATGAACATTTCGGACATAGCAATAAGTTATTTTTTTGATTATTATTAAGGAAAAGTTAATTAAAATATTTGTTCTTCGACGTCAGTTAGTTTGCATGTATGTGAACGAATCTCTCGGAGATCTCAATGAATCACTTTGGATTACTTTTTACTAGCGTCAGATTTTAATTCTGTGGAAGCCTCTTGAACTTCACTATTGTAAACCGTCACGCTCATCAATAACAAAATAAAACTGTTGGAACAGCTAATAACAAATCAGCCATTTTAACAATGTAACTCTTTTACTACTTTTTCATTGATTGACATTTCACAAAAGAGGCTACGATGTATGCAATTTTGGATTTTGCAAGATTTATATTTTTCAATTATGCAGATGATTTTACTCAAACAAAAATTTCATTTTCTTAGTACTCAGTTTGTCTATCAGTATTCTTCACTTGCTCCCACACGTGACGTTAAAAGCGAAAATTATCATAATATGGTTTAAGAACCAAAATTCCTCCATCAAAGTGAATAGTTGAGCAACAATGACAGTAAACACATTTAATTACAAACAATTTCCCGAGGTATTCCCCAAAAGGGGGGCAGAAAACTTTGCGAATAGCTCAACTTACGCATACTCCATAACTTTTAGAGTTTCTCAAACTATTATGTGGTTGCCCCTTTATAGAAGCTATGTGATGCTCGAGATTGTGTGTGTTTAAGAAAACTTTCTAGTAAACGGTGATAATATTATGCGAAATAGTATGACCAGTTTTTTGAACAATTATTATGTTCATTCTAGTCAATAATAATTCGAAACGTGGACACTAACAGTCGGACTAGTCCACAAGTTTAAAGTCGCTCAACGGGCTGTAGAACGTGCTATGCTCGGAGTTTCTCTAAAGGATAGAATCCGAAATGAGGATATCCGGAAGAGAACCAAAAATATCGACATAGCACACCAAATTAGCAAGCTGAAGTGGCAGTGGGCTGGCCACGTCTGTCGAAGGATCGATGGCCGATGGAGCAGGCAAGTCCTAGAGTGGAGACCGCGTATGGGTAAACGTAGTGTGGGGCACCCATGGACGGACGACCTGAAGAAGGGTGCTAGGTCCAGCTGGATGCGGAATACTGATGACCGGTTGTTGTAGCGCACGCTAGGAGAGGCCTATGTCCAGCAGTGGACCGATATAGGCTGATTATGATTAAATAGGTACACTGACTAATGCTCAATAGGCACATGGGTGACCGATAGGCAATTATCAATATAAAATGCCTCGTGATGATTATGACAATGTAAAAGATACTTATAAGCACTACTGTTTTTATTACCTTTAACGATTGGTGTACAATAAAGAGTATAACAAATAAATAAATAAATTATGGCGATAGTTATCATGATAACTCAGCAATAATTATCAAAAAATATGTATCTACTGATCGATATTTAACTGGTATTGTCTATCAAATTTGACGTTACGAGCAGGTAATTTGTTTGACATGACTATGTATTCTTTTGTACATATTTGGCGATAATTACTTGGCTACAACCGACATTTTCGAACAAAAATAAGAGAAATCGATAAATGATATACTATACTAATAAAATTACTAATTATTGAAATGTCATCCTTTAGAGATATTGTCTATATCTAAAGATTTAGAATTCAAAATACAACATAAATCTGATTTTTGATTCTAAGTCTGCTGAAGGTTAGCTGGAAGAGATCACATATTTCATATTGTTTATTTGTATTGTATATTTTATTAAAACTTCTGTATATAATATGTTTTGGTGTACAATGAAGAGTATATAAATAAATATAAATAATTTAAAAGTAAATTTTAATTTGTGCTACTTTGTCCTTTTTGATTTTGTCGTTTTAACAGTACTGTCCTGAACGTTGAAAAACGTGGTTCTAGTGCAGCTGTACTTGCAATTGCCGTCGTTAGCTGCTCAAGAAACAAATTTATCAAGATGATTATTAAAGATAAGTAAATATCAATGATAATTAATACCTCAAACACTGCCTTTAGGCCATATATAGATTACAATCGTATTAAATTTATGGCCACAAGCCTGATTCCAAGTTCTATTCAGTTCTGAATAGAAAATACATTCGTATTTTGTGCACCACCTGGATTAAAAACTTAAAGATTACAACAATACCAATTGAAAAAATATATAGTACATAAATAAATCAAAATCTCTTCAAAACTTATATCGAACTGATTTGAAACTGGAAACTTAAAACTCAACATATTGTTGTTTTATTTATTTATTTTTTGTTTTTTAGAACGTGCCCCACATAAATTCCACACACAATACGCCCAGACCCGCAGCAACTACCTGCAGGTCATACAAATAATTGTTCCGTGCAGAAATCAAACCCACGACCCGGAGCGCAGCAGCCGACTGTATCAGCTACTGAACCAAACGTGTCGTCATTATATTACATGAAAGGATACTGTTACAAAACCATACATGATTAAATAAAATCCTCAACATCCTCATGTTTCAAAGGCAAAGCAAAGTCCGAAGGCAATACTAGTCAGAAACTAATAGGAAGTGGTCGACGCTGGCTGAATGGAGCCACGTATTAGAAAATAGTTAAATCGTTCAGATGCACTGGGATATGAAAGGACGGGAATGAATGGACAGTAAAGACGTGGGTGATATTATGTAATGTGCAATATTGTCGGTCGCAGTAGACAACAGAAATAGTGTATACTGGATAGCTTTGATATGATTACTTGTAGGTAAGATTGTCATTTTATTGTGTTCACGCTCGTGTGGTTCTTGGCCAAAATAGTACCAACATTCTTCATGTGGGTTTCGTTAAAGGCAACCAAATGTTTTTGATAGGAGGCTAGGTAGCGGTCCTCTTTTATTATTCCAACGACAAGATCCGACATGTATGTTGTGCGGACATTTTAATTATTCATCTAAAACCAGGATGCATATATAAAATAAATGTTTAGGAATGGAAAATCTAATAAAATCCATTTTATTCAAGAACAACGATTGTTTTAAAGTTTTGTGTTCTCCAAATTTAATCTGTGGGTTTTTCATCGTTATTGTTGTTGAAATATGTAGGCAGTAATGTGCTTAGGAAGGAAATGGAGAAGAGGAGGGTCGCGAAGTGGTTGTATTCTTACAATCATGGGAGAACGCAGGCCGGATACTTGCAGAGGGAAGGTCGACAGTTGAGAGGCTCTGGGCTGAAGCCATTGATAAAATATTACGTGGAACGCGTAACTGGAGACGGCATGGTTGGTGCAGTGGCTGATACAGTCGGCTGCTGCGTTCCAGGTCGCAGGATCCATTCCGCATACAATAAATATTTGTATGATCTGCAGGTAGTTGTTCCAGGTCAGGGTGTATTGTGTGTGGAATTTATGTCTGTTATCGCATCCATGGCTCAGGAGAAACCCTAGAGCGGGGCAAAGCCTCGTCTTCGTTTAAAAAAATAACTCGTCTGTCATCAACATTTTGTTATTACTCATATAAGAGTGCAGAGAGTGCTAACAGAAGTATTAGTAGTGGGTTTGGGGACCACGTTAGCCCCATGGGTCCCACGCAAATTGAATAAACACGAAATAGGTGGCCAGTAAAAAAATACCTTAGTTTCAGCAGTTGCTAGACATGCTGAAGCCGAATTATTGATAACTTCAGTGACTATTGATTATTTATATCTGTACTACAGATTTTGGTCAAATATCAATGTCATCAATCAGCCGAAGGAATAAATGTCATGTATTTACACAGCACCCGGTTACATTCCGCCCGGATTCAATGACCACCGGACTTGCACCAAATCGTCTATGTCGGTGTCGCCCATTCCGTTGGAGACCAACACATGCATGTCTCCAGGTGTATGGCCTATATTCGAGAATCTTTCTGCCCCAACGGCTATTAGATCTAAAAGCGATTATCATCATCATCATTTCGGCCGAATGAAGTCCACTGCTGGACAAAGGCCTCCTCCAAAGATCACCACAACATAACTGATATGGGTGTGTTGAGGGCTCATTGGGGGGTTTTGCCATAATCGCCACGCTTGGCAGACGGGTTGGCGATCGCAGTTGAGTTGTTAATGTACTCGAAGGACGCTGCTGCCCATCCTCCGGCTAATCCCTTAGTCGACTTTTACGACACCCACGGGAGGAGATGGGGTGGCGGTATTCTTAGCCGGCACCACCTTACCAAAACCCATTTAAGGCACTATATAGGTGCAATGACAGGCCACTTCGGCACCAAGGAGCACCTCCATAGAATGAAGCTCAGCACAACGGATACATGCAGATTCTGTATGGACAATCAAGAGTCTATGCAGCACATTTTGTGCAGCTGTGACGCTCTGGGAAGACGTAGGGCAAAACATCTAGGAGTGGCTTATCCATTGCCTGATGATTTTGCACGGCTCCAGGCAGGTATGATTGCGAAGTACCTACAGGGACTTCTGGATTTGCCAGCGGAGGAGTAGTGCAGGGCTTTGGGCAGCACAATGGATCCAATAGGGTCGAAGTGCGTTCGGCTAATGCTGAGCCCGTGGGAGCCAACAATAGAATAGAATAGAATAGCCGGCACCACACGGCAAAGCAATTAACCCCACCTTTTTACACTTCAGCTTACTAATCCTTTCAGCTATGTCAGCAACCTTTAGTTGTACTACACAACCACTGATTTCTGATTTGAATTTGAAGAAATATACGAAGCTAGCTCTCTCCAAGCTGGTTCAGAAATATTTAGCTTCCCTATGAGACATATAGTGATCATAACATGTATTAGTTAAATAAATAAAATCTAAATGTGTATGATATACTTATGACTGACTGTCAGTCAGTGACTTGACTTTTGGTGTGATCTAATATTTTATTTTTATTTTACTGCGCTGATGGATCCCTACGACAAGCATGACTGTGGTAGTGAGTTCTCTCGAACGTTAATTAAGAGCGAAGATTTCATTATTCTCAAAACTTGAGCCTATGCAGGCATGTCTATCTGCTACATTATTTCTGGTTTTATTTAACTTGCTAAAAGCGAGTACTTGACACACACAACATACTACATACCCAGACACCATGCTCAGACATGGCCAAGTGGCCAGGATTATCCACCAGTAACTAGCACTGCAATACAAACTTGCGATTTCAGAAGTGCTATACTACAAGTATGTGCCTGACCATGAATGACTGACTCGAGAATGACATGTCACATCATAACCCGATATTGTGGTCGACAAGAGCGCCGCACAATGATTATGGATATAACTATCCCGCGTGACGAGAAACTCGTGAAAGCCGAAAAAAATATCAAAAATCTTGACTTGGCGCACGAGGTTGTCGACATCATCATATCAGCCACAGGATGTCCACTGTTGAAAAAAGGCCTCCCCCTTTGATTTCCATAACGAGCGGTTACATGCCACTCTCATCCAACGACTTCCAGTGACCTTCACCAGGTCATCTGTCTACCTCATCGGAGGTCATCCCACGCTGCGTTTTCCGTATTCGAGAACCTTTTTGCCCCAATGGCCATCAGTTCTACGAGCAATGTGCCCCGTCCATTGCCACTTCAGCTTACTAATCCTCTCAGTTATGTCGATAACTTTAGTTCTTCTACGGATCTCCTCATTTCTGATTCGATCTCGTAGAGACATGTTGTCGACACGTGGGAGGTAAACTCTGCAATCAGTGTGCTGATAGTTGTTATAGCCAATTACCTACTGGCCAAGAGCCTCGAACAATACCTTGAGAGGCTCTCGTCAGGCGGCTAGGCCAAGGGCTTGATACAGAAAGCGGTTCTCCTGAACAGGCTCGTCGGCAGAAGTGTTATTAGCACACGAGACGATACTGCTGCCTATCCTCTTGATATAAACCCGTAGACCTTTGTGGCTCCTTCGAGTTTACGACAACCATAGATGTAGAGGGTGGCCTACTATCATATCTACTATACTATCACATCATAATTTCAGCCGAAAAACGTCCAATGCTGGATAGAAAGATTGGCGCCCCCAAAGATTGCCACAACGACCCGTATGGGTTTGTTTTGTGGGATTTTGCCATAATCGCCACGCTTAGCCGAGCAGTTGAGTTATAAACATACTCGAAGGACGCTGTTGCCTATTTTCCGGCTAATCCCATAGGTAGTCGCGTTTTACAACACCCATGGAATGTGATGGGGTAGTGGTCGTAGCTGGCATCACATCAATTTAATCCTATGTATTATTTACACTTATTGGATTATCTACGAGTAGCATAGTTTGTCCATTATACCTCATGGTCTCGGCCTGCAGGCATTGGTGTGGGATCTCCAACTGCGCAAGTGGCATTTAAAGGCTCTGGGTACGTTTCGGTAACATCTGACCTGTTTCATCTGGTTTTCAGTCTGGGTTACTCAGGCAGATCCGAGTACTAAAATAATGTTTTAAAACTAGGTTATTATTATTACAATTGAATAAATGTGCTATTAGAGTAAGTACATTATTATATTGTCTTCAAAACCATGTATTATAAGTACACAAATAACATTTAGCATTTAATACTCTTGCACTGTAGGTTATCGTTGCACGTTCCATATTCCTTAGATTCCCCATTTAACTCCCGTATCTCTAGATTATGTGGCTTTAAAAATAATGTGAGTTTATCTGATTCTCGTCAGCCATCATAATTATTTAAAACGCAACACTTCACTGAACTCTAAGCTATTCAATACTGTGCTCACACTATTGCTGGGCAGAATTTACGAGCAAGCTCCAACACCCTTTTAACCGCACTTGCGTTAATGTCGGCACATTAGGTCTACCTCTTCTGCTGATTGCTTGGCGGTCTTGCGAAAAAACAAAAAATCTTGCCAATTGAGCTAAGTGTGAGAGTCGTTTGGAAAAATGTTGATGTGTTAGTAAATTGAATGTGTTTTATAGGTGAAAATTGCTCGATTGGTCTGATCGTATATGTCGCTGTGACTACAATGCTCGAGGTCCCGAATCGTCGGTTTTTCTTAAAGCCCTCAAGTGTTGGCGATAGATATATCTCCAAATTGATTAGGAGGAAGGATATCTTCGAGGAATACATATATGTTATGAAAAGAGCATTATATATAAATCGAAAAGTTAAAGTTTGTAGCTGTGGTTTTGTAATCATTGTAATATGATACATGGTGATTTGTATTCGTATTTCGTAGCGTATTATAGAATTATTTTAATTTGGAGCGCTTTATACCTCTACTTGAAATGTTCTGACATTATAATATTCACACAAAATTGTAACTGTGTGAGTATAATGTAGCCATTTGTTATACACATATTTCGTACTTATACTGTGTTTCTTGCCTAGCGGTAATGTTCATGCTCACTAAAATGTCCTGCTGGTGGCGGCGTTGTGTATCGGTTCTGTCCCTACAATATGGCTGAGCTAAGCTATGCTAATGCATGCTTCATGTTTGTGAACGGGCGTCATCAGCCGGGAGTGGTCAGCCGTTAGCTGCCATGGCAAATAAATTGTTATTATATGATTTTAATAGATGTTGAAGAAATTCTTTACATATTAACTTACATTATTCTCGTTTCATTTTTGACCGTCATTTGTATCACTGAACATTGTAATCTCAACTATTTTAAAAACAGAGTACTAATTGATACCGTGCAACTTAAATTCTGACGTTTTACAAGTGCAAGTAAATGGTTTATTTCAAATAAAAATATTTGTCTTTGATTCATAGTTCGAACTTTGAAAAGTGTCAACTATTAATAATTCATGTTCGTCCGTGAATATTGCAAATGTATGCCATAAATTAATTTCATATTGCTACGAATTTATTGTCTGCGTAGTCTGTGCTAGTAAAAGCAACAGATTGCCTCCAGTTTCTGACACTTAAAAGTGATTTCGATTGCAGGGCTTGTGGGTTTGAGGAATTTCAACAGCATACTTCAATCTTCTGTGCACCAGGCCACACCTGTCAATGATAATATGTGTTTTTTTAACCATTTTTTATTTGAAATTTGTTTTTTCATATTCCTTCTCATCGTACAAATTTTATTATTTCGATTCTGTATTTAAGGATGTATGGATGTTTGAGCTTAAGGAATTGCAACCTATAACATTGTATATTGTAACATTGTAATGCTACCTACGACTAATTAAAATGTCAAGTGTCAAGTAAAACAAGCTATGAATTTTTTATTAAATTTTGGGAATATCAAAGCACATTTTATTAGAACAACGAGTTTATTGTTATCAAGAAGGTGTCTGCAGCGAAAATGCGCATTCATGGGATGCAAGCAAAGAGATTTAAATCTTTGGATGCAAGATGATAACTGGATTATAAAGGACAACATCAACAGTATCGGGGCCTGATAAAGTTATATCAACCTATTGGAGAGTATTCAGATATATAACAGAACTTTACAGGAGGAAACAACTTGGTGGAATCATATACACGAAGTATAAGCAAATGGAAAAATTCGTTTGGTACAGTTTATGAAAGAGCAAAATTGGACTTCTGGGGTGTAAGGCCTGGTGACCTGAGATACAGGCTTCAGCCTAGTTTAAGCACCAGTCTCCCACAGTAAATTTGAAGAATACTGTAACTTTTATGATGGTGAGAAATAAACAATTTTATCGCAGACCTTAAACTGCAAAAATTCTGCGTAGCATCAAACACGTCAGCTCAAGACGTGAAGTTATTTAATCTCTTATGCCCAGTAGTTTCACTAGCTACAGTACCCTTCTAACCAGAGCACAGTAATGTCTGAAGTATAAACACTACTGCTTGGCGGCGAATATCTGGCACTGGGGTGGTAACTGTTTTAGGGTTCCGAACGTCCGAAGGAAAAAATGGCCGGAACGCTTATCGCACTATCACTCGTGTATCGGTCTGTCTGTCCGTCTGTCACAGCCAATTTGCTCCGAATCTACTGGACCGATTTTGTTGAAATTTGGGACACATGTGGATTTCTGCGACGCGAACACAAAAACAAATGATTTTTTAATGTGGGGGTCACTTGGGGGGGGGGGGGGGGGGGGTAATATTCAAAATTCAAGAATAAAGTTTTGCTAACTGTACCGTGTAACATATTAAATTGCTTATTGTGAATGTTTTATGATTTTAAAATAAACAGGTTTAAAGTTATTTCAGAAAATAGGCGAAAATGGCCAGTGTATGTGCACTGCTGAACTAAAAATGCCCCATAGATTTTCACATTTGTGTCATAATTTTAGGGAATTTGCCAGGACTCACCTTGTTTGGCGGGTGGGTTGGTAAGCGCAGAAAGGCTGATGTCTCACAGAAGGGACGCTGCTTACCATCCCTCGGATTCAGTGTCCCTTAGTAGCATAATTAATTGGACGCTAATCACTTTAAAAAAAAGACAACAAATAATGTATTAGCTACATATAACGCCAACTGCATTTAGATACTCCTTTATGAATACTGACAAACAGAATAAACATCCTGTATAGAACAAAGATATCCCTTCCCAATTACGCAATCATTACCCACCCTAATTACCTTCCCAAATTCACGTAACCTACTATACGAAGCGAATGCTTAAACATTAACAGGAACAATCAAACTGCCCTAGTGGTCCGAAAGAAGGGCGTCAGTAGGGGGATCCAAGAGAGTGCTTCCAGCAATTTGCATTTATTTACAGCTTTTTACAGGTAAGGTACAAAACAAAAGGTCGTACCTACTTTTTGTGGAGTCAGAACGGGCCTCGCAATCGTAAATTTTATTTTGTTTATTTTTTCGGCCTGATAAGCGCGATAGGTGGAAGTTATGGTGGGAATTCGAGGGTTTTCATGGTCGAGGTTTCACGTTTTATGAGGGTAAGCGATCGATTTTTGTGTTGGTATATTTTTAGCTACTTAAACATGTTGATTATTCTGCAAAAATAATGTTGCATGATTCTTGTATAAATTAAAATACTAGTAGAAGAAGTAAGAATTTATTGAAACTTGTATTTCCGTATCGGTCAGCAAAGTGAGCTAGCAACTTGCGTGACGTCACCTTATAATGATAACTACGGGAAGCAATTTCGGTTATTATAATATTATTTCATTAACAGATAAACATTTTATCGATAATTGTTTAAAATTAGACATCACAACTTCTATTACAGATATTTCATTCTATAAAAATGTAATGATTAAAATTTTAAAAACATTACATTTTAAATTTAATATATTTGTATATATATACATTATCTATCATATCGGCCATTTATACTTCCACTGCTGAAGGCCTCCCCCATAGATTTTCACAACTGTGGCATCATTCTGGGGAGTATTGTCACCACGCTTGGCAGGCGGGTTGCTGAGCGCAGTATGACTACCGTTTCACAGAAGGGACGCTGCTGCCCATTTCTCTGGTTTAGATTCCCTTAGTCGCCTTTTACGACATCCACGGGAGGAGATGGAGTGGTGCTATATTCTTAATCCGGACACCACAAGTCACATTTTCTATATATATTAAATATACACACATATAGCTACACACTATCTATATATTTAATATACTAAAGTTGCTAGTGATATGCTCAGTTAGGTGGTTGTACCATCAGCCATCGGCATTTAATTCATGGAAAGAAAACCTACGTTGAAAATCAACGCAAGCCCATAGTTTGACTTATAAATGTAAGAGACACGTCATTGGGTAAGCTGCGGAAATACAATTTTACAGCCCACAGTATTTTTCCTCCTCGTGTGAAGTTACCTATTTCACACCTCCTACAAAGGTTTTCACTCTAAGCCAACGTTATATATGTATACAACAAATGTTCGTGAAGTTAATACACCAATGCCCGGTTCGATATTGAACTGGTAATTACTGGATAAAACTAAGACTCATTTATTTTTACTATAGAATACAGAGATTTTTTCTTTACCAATAACTAAGCGTAGTAGACTATCTCATTTATAAGGGTCAGTTCACGCCAGGAGGCGACGCGACGAGGCACACACTTTGTAAGATAGCGATACAATATAAAATTTATTCACAGTATGGTACAATCGCATATTTTTTAAACACACACTAGGATTTCTCCTGTGTCGTGGGTGCGTTTACAGACATGAATTCCACATACAATACACCCAGACCCGGAACAACTACTTGCAGATCATACAAATATTGGTTCCGTGCGGGAACCGAACCCACGACCCGGAGCGCAGCAGCCGACTGTATCAGCCACTGCACCGACCATGCCGTCATATGTGCTGAAGGATGAATAGATGCGCCACCATGCGCCGCGTTGCGTAGCGTGGCGCAGATGATCGTCTCGCTGGACACCGCCATCCCAAGACGCGACGCGGCGCACAGAAACTTGAAAGAATACGCGCTACCTCCCAATACCCAATACTACATGCCGCGCAAAGCCGCAGATATGTGCTCCGTGGCGGCACGGTGTAGTGTTGCACTTTACAGTGCCGCAGCAGTATGCAGTGCGGGTTCTCGTGCTTGATGGTCTGAACCAAAGATATTGGAAGAAAGGAGATATGCCATGTACGGAACAAAGACGGAACTATAATATAAGTATGCAGTTGGCAGAACGGATTGATGTATGTGCGTTATCTAGATATTACTACGTGTTGAAAAAAAATTGTACCACTTTAGCTGCGCGCACGAAGGAGTGTGAGATTTGGTATAGTTCAACTTCATACGGAGAAGGAGGGAGTGCAGAAAGTTAAAGTTAAAACATAGGTCTTGAAAGAGTGGTCGAGTTAAATTCTGGGCGACCACTACTAAAAATAAAAACTAGAACGAAAACGCGTCGAGATAGTGTACATCGACTTGAAACAGACATGAAACAGATATTCGTGTGAATAGTCTCAGACAGTTAAGCTTTTGTCCTATATCTGTATAAATCTCGAATGATATAAATTTAGTTATTTTAACCTCTATCAAACTTTTACTTTTATTAAGGCACCGAGGAGTTATGTGGTACAAATAATTATGACCCACTGAAACCACGATCACAACAAGAGCAGCTTATCCTCTCAGATCGGTGCTTCTATTCGGTCAATAACTTACGATAGTAATACTTAAACTTTCGCGAATTTAATACAAGATTTTAAGATAGTATTGGTACAAAAGATATTCGAAGAAAGGAGATATGCCAAGTAGATCAAAATGTATGCGAGCCTAGAAATCCATTTTCCCACTACCATTCTTCATAAAAGCACACGGTTACAAGGTCTCACCCAATGAACTGAATAAACACAACATTATAATTGGCTTCTCATACTTAAAGCACACCCACGACTTTGTAGGTACCCAATCATACCGAGCGTACAGACCGCACACGACAGCCGTACCACGCAACACGTAAGTTTATTGGGAGTACCATTCGCTGTTCTATTCACTGCGTTTGTTATTCACCGAATGCTAGTTAAAAGTGGTAGATAAGAAGTATTGTATTTTGTACAAAAATGTCGTTTTGCTCCATCAATCCAAATGTAACATGTAAAGATAAAAATATCTTTTTATTTATTCTTTTTATAGACAAGAAAATTCCTTCACTTGCATATTTTATATGATTCCTTCCTTGTTAAAGTTATTATTTTCGCTTCGGTTTTTGTATGTTATCTCCGAACAACACGACAATTTAACAAAGTTTCACTTACGCGATCGAATTTCAACTGATATTATAGAACGGCCATTTTTTCTGGATGGCCCAAATTGGGCATGTCGCGGTGGCGCGGTTACGCCCCCATACCACTTCTCCTTATTTCCCACTTCTGTGGTCTCAACTGACTCTGAGGAACAGTATGATTTTACCAAAGTACCATTCTAAGTAAAATGATTCGTGTTGAATTTAGTACCCAGACATAATACTATCTAGATTTCTAACTTCACTTCATGAGGTAATTAACAAATGTTCGAACAGTTTCTGGCTACATGTGTTGCGGTTCCCAAACTCGAGCCAGCCTTAGCAGAAGCACCTGAGACGATAATACAGTATGTTGAGAACTGTATATCATTCGGGAAGAGAGTTTAAAAAAAATGTACTAGGTTGTTTTGTGTGGGAAAGATGCCGATCGCTGTCTTGCTTGATTTGACTTTCGTTTTTTCAACTAAATATGCAACTTAATACTGTATTTTTGGTGGAAAACGGGTCTCTGAATGAAGTGAGCTTAGTATCAGCTAAGCTCGCTCACCCGTAAAGTACTCCGCTTATCGCTTACGCTATTGACTGCTCGCGCTTGTCATGACTGAGTTTTTGGTGGACAGTGGGGCAGGCAGCAAAACTCAGCAGGAATGCATATTTTACACAGTAAATCGAGTGCCTATTTAAGACACTGCATATCCAGCCACGTGTCCAGCTCTAATATCTGCTTATCTCATTTGGTGTCGTAAAAGAGACACAATTAAAAATCTATTGTGTCTACACGGCTGCCGGCAATTGACACGCAGAGGTTAAAATGAAGAACCTAACAATAAATAAGGACAATATTTGTTATGGTGTTGCGGTGTCCGGATTAAGAATACCGCAATAATCCATACGGGAGGACCCGTTGGATGTCGTAAAGGCGACTAAGGAACTCGAAACTAAAGGGATGGGCAGCAGCGTCCCGTCTGTGGAACAGAATTATTTTGCGCTCACCAACCCGCCTGCCAAGCGTGGTAAATAATGGCAAATCCCCCCAACGTAATGACACAATTGTGGAATTCTTTGGGGGAGGCCTTTCTGGTAGTGGACGTCCGCGGGCTGATATGATGATGAGGATGATTCTTACAAACAAAAATCTTTATACATCAGTGCTTATAAGTTACTGAATCATTTAATCAGAAATACACAATTAAAACTAAAAATATACATTCTATACTACTATATAACTACACTAACACAATATATATATTATATACGTTCTTGCAAACATTTCTCAATTGGTATTATTATAGTTTCTTTTTTTCTTTTCTCTCTTTCTTTTGTCTCTAAAATGATAATTATACAATATATTTAAATCTAACATGCAATATCAAGGTCTCCACGAGACAGGCTTGACCTAGTGTGGAGACCACAGGTAAAAGATTTCCTTTTTGTTAAACTGTTAATTTACATATTGTTAATTTATATGGAAATATACATGTACAAATTTATTGGAAAAAAAAAATACAAATATATACAAATAAACTATAAGAAAGGGTCACTTAGGCGTCAAAGTACTCCTCCTCATCGCTGTCAACTGGTAACGTTGTCAGAAGATAGGCAGAATTACCACGTTGAATGGTAATGCTAATTCTTTGTCCAAAAAATAGGCCAGCTCTCTGGTCACGCGAAGAGTAGACCAAACGACCGGCAATGTCTTTGAAAAGCAGACGTGCACTCGGACCCCATGACTCAAGCGTTTCGACCCCAAACGGATCAAACACATAACTTCCAATGTATTATATTTGCGCCGTTTGAGAATCTGCAGCAGCAGCGGCAGTGCCAGCCAGCCGCTGAACTTGAAAGATGGGATGAAGTAAGGGTGTCGACACCAGTTGTATCCCACACCAGAGGCCTTCCCAACTTCCATGGCAGTAGTGGCATACCATCTGATCTCTTCCCATCAGCACGTGCCAAGCCACTGGGTTCTAATATAGCTGGCACGCCGGAGGTGACAAGAGCTCGACGAATAATGTCATTAACATTTGTGTCGAGCTATGCGGCCTGCGCTCCTACTACAAGACAGGCCATGGTGACCGAGGCAGTCGACAGCTTCACCACAATGACACCGATGAAATCTTTTAATTTACTACTCTCGGATCTCAGCTTGCTCTCTCGAATTGTCTGAAACTTGGAATTGGACAGATTATTACCTAAAATGGATCAAAAATAGCGCAGACATGAAAAGTTTTATCTCCGACGTACAAAGGTAACTAAGTTACAATTACTTTCGTTATTGCCATAGTTAAAGCAACCACGTAGCTTAAACCTTATTTACTACAACCGCCTTGTTATACAAATTACTTGAATACGCTGCTCTGAACTTTCAGTGCTTGAAACCTTTTTGCCTTGTTGCTTTCAAGTTGGGGATTATAGGTGTAAAATATGAAGTTAATAACACTTGGACTGGTGAAAATACTTGGAGTTTAAAAAATAAAACGAGAACTCTTTGAGAGCTTTCATCATCATTATTAACAATCCCTCCAATTCACGCCACTGAGCAGGCTGTTCGGCTATACAATAATATTTATATACATAATAAAATCAAATATTTATGATAACCTTAATAAAATAAAAAATAAAGCTCAATCCAGATCAGATCAGCTGACGATGATGATGAGGATGATGAGGAGTTTTTTGACGCCTAAGTACATGTGCAATTTTCTTTGCATTATACTTTATTGATTGTTATTATCTTTGTTCAGGGGCATCGTTTTCCCGGGGCTCAGCCAGTATGAGCACACGGACTCGTCGACCCCAAGGCTTCCGGATGAGCACACGGACTCGTCTCCGGCTGACCCGGGGTACAAGGTGCTCGAAGTGCTTCTTGAAGTCGCGAGCCCCGAGAGAACTGAACCCCGGGTTCAGCGCAGAAAACCAATCACTTAGCCACTGCGCCAAACGTGCCATCTGTATGTTTGTTGGTAACACGACGCTCGCACACGTATCGCGTTCATATCGGCGTTAATATGCGATTTTACACGATACCGTGTCGCGGTCCAAGCACTCGCATTATGGACTGGGGATTGAATACCAATAGAACATGTATAACATATACAAATAAATAAAATGGGAGTGCCTGTTGTTCATGTCGAAATAACAGCTTTTTACTAAATGCATATTAAAGTATATACGGTACATATAACACACACAAAATAACATTTTTTTTATTTTATTGTCTGCCTGTGTTTCTGTTTGTTCCGGCTAATCTTTGAAACGGCTGGACCGATTTTGACGGGACTTCCACTGGCAGATATCTGCTGTTATAAGGAGTAACTTAGGCAACTTTTATTTTAGGAAGAGAATTAGGCTACCGCGAAAAGAAATTAAAACCCACGAAATCCTATATATCTACAAAGTTTTATACATATACTAAATATTTATAAATAATCTGATTTTAAATAAAACGGTGGGTGGATCCGCGGGACACAGATAGTATCTAATAATTCTGGAGTAAATAAAAAAATTACAATTAATAGTATATATTTTGATGACTATATCAGTTGGCAACAAGTTAAGCATATAATATAACTATATATTCCGTGCAGTGTCGGGATTAAGAATATAGCTCCATACCATCTCCTCCCGCTGGATATCGTAAAAGGCGACAAAGGGACTCTAAACCAGAGGAATGAGCAGCACCGTCATTTATGTGGAACAGCAGCCTTTCTGCGCTCACCAATCCGCCTGCCAAACGTGGTAAGTACTGGCAAATGCCCTCCAAAATGACGACAGATGGTATGTAACCGGTCATTGTGGAAATCTATGGGGGAGTCTTTTGTTCAGCAGTGGACGTCTCTTGGCTGATATGATGATGATGAAGAACCGATTGATTGCTTGAACTAAGTAGTTAAGTCCCTTGTAGACTAAGGGATTAGCCGGAGGATGGGCAGCAGCGTCCTTCGAGTACATTAACAGCTCAGCTGCGATCGCCAACCCGTCTGCCAAGCGTGGCGATTATGGCAAAACCCCCCAATGAGCCCACAACACACCCATATCGGTCGTTGTGGTGATCTTTGGGGGAGGCCTGTGTCCAGCAGTGGACTTAATTCGGGCGAAATGATGATGATGAAAAAATATACTCTCTTGTTCAATATAACATCGGTATTCACATGCTTGTGCAAGATATGGTACCCGCGATCAATTACTACGTGTTCTACTTACTCGAGAGAACACAAGTATTTAAATAAATATGTAGTTTTAGTTGTATTTATCTAATAAATAATATAACTTAAATGTATTTAGCTACCAAGTATATATAATTTTCTACTTATCCTCATTTCGGCCGAATGAAGACTGCTAGGCACAGGCCTCCCGGTCGCGGGCGCGCAGATTGGGGAGTCTGCGTTCTCACACCGAGCGACCCCCGGGAAGACGGTGGCGCGCACGTGGTCACGTGCCGCCGTGTGCGCAGCAAAGCGCAAAGCGAGGCTTGCAGGGATCCTTTACAATCCTCCCCGAGAAGTGCCTGGGGGGCGACCATTTTACAGTCGCCTTCCCTCCGCTAGAGGGGGTGACCGCTTTACAGTCATCCCCTCCGTGATGTGCCTAAAGGCGTGGCACCAATGGGCGGCTCTAGTGTGATCTTACGAGGACCTGGAGCCCCCCTTCGGTGCCGAAGATGACCGTGACCTATCCACCGGCATACCCCTTCGCCCTCCCCCGGGGTGAAGGAAGTTCCATGTAGAATTTCCACTGGACATCAATAAAAAAAGGCACAAGCTTCCCGCAAAGATCAACACAACGACCGATGTGGGTGTGTTATGGGCTCATTGGGAATTTTTGCCATAATCGCCACGCTTGGCAGATGGGTTTGCATTGGCAGGGCAAAAAAATAGTATTTGATTATTTTATTTATGTTCTTATTCTTCTAAAAATATATTTTACATTCAAAAATATCTGCTGCTATATATGTATATATATATGTATGTAAAATTGAAAATAAATGTTAATAAATCGTCAATATTGGATGTTTCAAAGCCATAATATATACTTTTTACTAGAACAGCGAGTCTATTGTTATATCAAGACGATGTTAGCAACGAAAGTGCGCATTCATGGGATGCAAGTTGATAACTGGGTTATAAAGGACAAAATCAGACAGACAGACATCGGGGTCTTATATATCAATCAACGTATTGGAGAGTATTCATCAAGAGAACTTTAACAAGAGGAAACAACTTGACACTTATTGATAGAATCAGATACACGAAGAACAAGAAAATGGAAAAAATTCGCTTGGCATAGTTGTTTATGACAGAGTGTATGCATTTAATATGGATTAAAATTGTCTACATTGGACTTCTGAGGTGGAAGGCCTAGTTTAGGCACCAGTCTCCCACAGTAAATTTTAACATAACTATAACACTTTTATTATAGACGTGAGAAAATAAAATAAATAAATAAAAATTATCCATATAACACAATAAAACAACACTGGATATGTACCCAACATGTTCCATAATACACGCTTATTTACCTAGTATAACACGAATTCACACAATACCTACTTGTAGGAAACTTATGCATTATATTTACATAATTACACATTACATAAACTCCACACCCTCAAATAATTTGGCAATAACCTCAACAGGGAGCGAACGGCATATCACGAGTTTGTTGATCATTACCCTCCGTAAAAGCAATATGGCCGCCATAGATAATATTTAGCCATAGTGATGTTACTTCTGGTTTATCAAAACCACTATTCACATACACACGAATGTCATTATTATCTATACAAATAAATAAAATTGAAGTGTCTGTTTGTAATGTCAAAATAACAGCTTTTTACTAAATGCATATGAAAGTATGTACGTTACATGTAACAAAAAAACTATTTTAATTTTTTTTTGTCTGTCTGTCCCTCTGTCTGTCTTTCTGTTTGTTCCGGGTAATCTCCGAAACGGCTGAACCAATTTTGATGGGACCTTCACTGGCAGATAGCTGATGTTATAAGGAATAACTTAGGCTACTTTTATTTTAGAAAAATAAGAAACCGCAGGTCCCAGCTAGTTTCATTAATATTATTGCTTCCATCGTATAGACGGCAGTGGTGGCGGTGCAGTGGCTGATACAGTCGATTGCTGCGCCGGGGGTCGTGGGTTCGATTCCCGCACGGAACAAATATTAGTATGATCTGCAGGTAGTTGTTCCGGGACTGGGTGTATTGTATGTGAAATTCACGTCTGTAACCGCACCCACGACACAGGAGAAATCCTAGTGTGGGGCAAAGTACTTAAAAAAAAATTATATTAAATCATTAAATTAAATTAAATCTTAATTTGACATTTTTATATTGTAATTTTCAGTTATATTTGTGAAATGACATTCTAACTAAACTCTTAGCAATATTATAATTTTTTTGACATAGGTACGTTTCATGGTAAATGTTGTCTACACGCTTACATATATATATTCATACTGCACTAATTCAATATAATTTAATAAATAATATTACTGACTATGGTGTCTTCAAATTCAATTTATGTTTTGTTGCATATGTTTAAATTCATTACTAGGTACAGAAATAATAACACTTGATTTTTGCATGCCGATTGTACGGTGAGACGTGCTGCACTATACCAATTGATGTAACATCTCTGAAACCATGTTTCTAGCAAATAAATGTTCTATGTTCTAAAAAAAAATTGCAAGTTTCAGTTTTATAATATTTAATATTTATTTTACCTCACCGCTAGGAGACGCCACTACGTCACCACAGGGCCGATAGGACAGGGTCGCCCGCGTTTACGTTTTTAGTGTGAAAAGAAACTCACACGCGGTCCTCTGGTCGTCACTAAAAACCAGCGTTATTGGTGTTATTATAACACTAATGGCGATAAGCTGAGTGACGCCCATTTCTCTGCACACGCGGGACACACTTCCATTAGTTTTTATTTTATTTTACACTCACTGCATTAAATGCAGCCCACATGTGCCTGACGTTTTAATTTTAATGCTTTACTGTGTTTCGTTGGATTGCTGGTTGCGCAGCTTTTAAGTCAATTCCAGTTGCCAGTTGAGAAAATGTTTTACTTAGCTCGTTTTATTTTATTACAAATTTTTGTTAACCTTTATATGTATTTCATAATCACTATTGTACCGTAAGGTGCAAAAAATAAATAGATTTTCTTTATTTAATTTAATCCGTTTAAAAGTGCTTTTTTATTATGTGTAATAATTGCGAAAACCTAAGACATTACTAAAAATCTATCTATACGCGATGTAATCCGTAATGTAAGTCTCTTCCCAAAGGTTTCGGTACGATATTTATATATTACTAGCTTTTATCCGCGGCTTCGCTCGCATTGAAGTCATTAAATAAGTTTTAGTTTCTTTCGTAATTTTTTTTTCAATAAAGAATGTCGTATATTACTTCTTATACCTCCAAGAATATGTGTACAAATATTCATGATGATCGGTTAAGTAGTTTTCGCGTAAAAGCGTAACAAACAAACTTACCTATATTCTTAATCCAGACACCACACGGTAAATGTAAATAATTGTGTATATGTCAACCGTAGCGTGTGCTTCCCGGGAAAGATAAGACCACCCTTCTGCACCCGTGGGTGTCGTTAAAGGCGACTAAGGGTTTTTATCAAGAGGATGGACAGCAGTATCCTCCCGTATGCATGAATTGTGCTGCAATCACTAATCTGCCCACCAAGCCTGATGATTATGTTTTTTTTTAATGGGACAAGCCCACCACATATTCCCAACCACTGCAACTCCTGTAAGCCAGGATCTACAGTGACGACCCCCGTAAAGAGCACCGACCAATGAAGCTCGGTGTGTCCCAGAAAAATGAATAACTGTCTTGGAACCCGCAACGAAATTAATCAGAAAAGAACAAGGAGTAGCAGGAAAGAATATTAATGGAAATTACATATATGATTATGGTATCCTATACCCAATATGCGTGGCCCATATTCGGCAGTAGACATTCACAGGTCGATGAGATGAGAGAAATGGGACCCAATAATATCCACCCCGTTAGTGTTAGTAGTTAGTTTCCTCTTAAGAGAGTTGCAGCAAAAGAAATCCTTTACTGGGAACTAAACAGCAAAGTAACTCAACCGACAAAAGCTATCAACCCAATCCAATCCCCACCAAAAATCTCTACAATAACAATAAAAATCATTGACCGTCACGTTCTGTCACGGTTCGAACACGCTGTCATTAATGGGAGCACGCTTATTAGCCGTGATTAAAACGGCGGCGTTGGCCGCGGGCGTGATGTCGACTAATGACTATTAGTAACCTTTATACTGAGCCACGGGTAGGATTATGTGCACGTGATCACGATTACGCGTGTTAAGTTATTGACGAGTCAAGACTGGGATTGTGTTATTAGCAATTCATTCATATCAGCCACAGGATGTCCACTGCTGAACAAAGGCCTCCCCCTTAGATTTTCACAATGAGCGGGCGCATGCCGCTCTCATCTAACGACTCCCAGCGACCTTCACCAGGTCGTCTGTCCACCTCGTTGGAGGTCGTCCCACGCTGCCTTTTCCGGTGCGCAGTCTCCATTCAAGAACCTTTGTTCGTTTGTATTGAATTATTACTAATAGATAAATTTTAAACTGTGTGCTGTCCAAATTAGAAGTATGGCAGTACTCCATCTCCTCCCGTGGATGTCGTAAAAGGTGACTAAGGGAGTCTAAGCCAGAAGGATGGGCAGCAGCGTCCCTTCTGTGGAACAGCAGCCATTTTGTGCCCACCAACCCACCTGCCAAGCGTGATGAGAACTGGCAAATTCCCCCGAAATGATGACACACAGCATGTAGCCAGTCATCTATGGGGGAGGCCTTTGTCGGCGGAGGAGGAGGAGGAGATCAGCAGTGGACGTATTTTGGCTGATATGATGATGCTTTGACGGTATTTTTTTCAAATATTACCCCTTGAATATAGTCTCTCCAAGGCTATGCTTGGTATTTCTCTGCGAGATCGAATCAGAAATGAGGAGATCCGTAGAAGAACTAAAGTTGTCGACATAGCTGATTAGCAAACTGAAGTGGCAATGGGCAGGGCACATTGCTCGTAGAACTGATGGTCGTTGGGGCACAAAGGTTCTCGAATGGAGACCGCGCACCGGAAAACGCAGCGTGGGACGACCTCCAACGAGGTGGACAGATGACCTGGTGAAGGTCGCTGGGAGTCGTTGGATGTGACCGCTCGTTGTGGAAATCTAAGGGGGAGGCCTTTGTTCAGCAGTGGACGTCCTGTGGCTGATATGATGAAGGTCTGCAATGGTGTTGGTATTGCATATATAGCATTACTCCATCTGTTCCCGTGGATGCTGTAAAAGATTACTAAGAAACTTTAAAGTAGAGGGATTGATAGTGGCGTCCGTTCTGTGTACCAATTATTATAGCAATAGAAGTCACCGGTTGTACGTGGTGCACAGTCAAGTCCTCAATACCGCACCCACTTTCCACGTTCAACGCTCCTGGATGCAAATCCTCATTATTTCTCATTGATGGCACGGTTGGTGCAGTGGCTGACATAGTCAGCTGCAGGGTCGCGGGTTCGGTTCCCACACGGCACAATTAGTTGTATGATCTACGGGTAGTTATTTCAGTTCTGGATGTATTGTGTGTGGAGCTTGTGTCTGTAAACGCACCTATCACACAGAAGAAATTCTAGTGTGGGGCAAATTTGTTTTTAAATTAAAAATATTGTGGCTTGTTCGCGGATGGATGGCCGGAAAAATTCTTACAATGTTTGAGATTTTGGAAAAGAGATGCATATTGTTGTGTGATTAATTTATGTCTTCAGTTATTGGTTTCTACCAGTTTAAATAAACTAATTAGACAATATTTAGGCTATAAAGGTGCAATTTATTTAATTATTGTTTATGCTGAGGACGATAATAAGGGCAATGTGAGGCTTACGATCTAAACTGGAGGGACGGGCAGCAGCATCGCTTCTGTGAAACGGTAGCCATACTGCGCTCACCAACCCGTCTGCCAAGCGTGGTGAGTAGTGGCAAATTCCCCCCAAAATGTTGATACAGTCGTGGAAATATATGGGGGAGGCCTTTGTTCAGCAGTGGACGTATACATGGCCGATATGATGATGAGGCTTACGATTAAAGATCGACCTTGTGCCGGCTCATTTCAGATTTCTAAAACATATAGAACGACTAACACACAATTCCTTTTTTTATCATGAATATATTTCACACATGCAAAGAAATTTGTCCCTCCTTACACATGGCATTTTCCTAAATTTCCATACCAGAACAAAAAGCAATACAGCCAATCGGCTCATTCAACCCACTCACTAGTTAATAGTTCGAACGAATATATGTATCAGAAACAGGGTGAATTTGGCAAACTCCGTCCACTGTTAAGGGCGTAAAAGTTTTACTTGTCGAATCGAGAGTTCCAACCAATTTGCATTTATAACTGTTACGTGTGGAACAGAGACCTCCCTATTTACATGAGCGAATATGTGGCGACGTATTTTAGATCGTTCCCAGTGTAGAGTGAAATGAGGACCTCCAAAAGCATTTACGCGTGCACGAAATTAGCGAAGAATTGGGGGAAATGGGGCACTGTTGATTGTGTGCCTTAAATAGCCTGATTTTATGTAGCTTTGAAACGTACAGAGGCTATGTTCTGTTGTGTTTGCACTTAAAAACGATAGAATTTATATAATGAAGAAAACGTAAATGTTAAAATAAATATTTTCAAATTTAGTTCAGGATGACTTCGAAATATTGGGCAAATAACTACCAAGGTTTGTAACGATAGACCATACACTAGCACATTTAGTTTATTTTCTATGTATAAGATTTGATCAAATTTCTTTGACGATCGCGTCAAACCACTCGTCCAATATATTTGCCCAAGATGTGTGTGTTTGACAAGAGCCATAGTCAATACTAGACTTTTAATATTCTCGTGCTTTGTTTGTAAAGACATTATTTGCTCTCATACTCATTAGACATTGCTTTAGAACTTTAAGGATATAGCACCACTCCATTTCCTCCCGTGGATGTCGTAAAAGGCGACAAAGGCCAGAAGGATGGGTAGCAGAGTTCCTTCTATGAAACAGCAGCCATTTTGTTCTCACCAACCCACCTGCCAAGCGTGGTGAGTACGAACAAATACCCCGTGAAATTGATATTTATATGCTAAAATGACGAAACAATCATTGTGGAAATCTATGCAGGAGGCTTTATTTAGCAGTGGACGTCCCATGTCTGATATGTTGATCATGATGATGAGAGAAAATATTGTCAGTATTTGATTAAGTAATATCAGAAATAAAAATTTGATGATATTAAACAATTTCGTTGATTAGACAAAATTATAGGATGAAATAAAGCAGTGATAGCCTAGTGGATGAACGCTTACCTTCTATACAGGCGGGTCTGAGTTTGTGCGCAAGCCGCGCTTGTATTCGGATTCATGTACGGATGCGAATTTAATTATCACTTGCGTTAACGGTGAAGGGAGAACATCGTGAGAAAATATATACACCTACGAAGGCTCCAAAAGTCTTATCAATGGCATGTGTAGTCCGTCAACCCATACTAGGCAAGTGTGGGGGACTAAGGACTAATATTTCTCACGAAAACAATGAAAAATGGCGCGTGAGAGTGAAGTGAGAGAAGTGGGACAGTAATGAGCTGATTATGTTATTGGATGTGAGTGACATACCACTCTAAGACAAGATCTCTATCTAAATTTAAAGTATCCTGAGGATGAAACACTGATCAAGTATATCTTGGTACATACGAACAATAACGTTAGTGTAAGTAAAACCTTGAGACTAAGCATAGCATCATTGTTCATAGCTACGCTTTCTCATGATAATAACTCATATTTCTTTCGGTCTCTGCACGAAGAAACTCAATCTAACTTACTATCTTTTCTGTGTTAGTACTATCTTAATTCCCCAATCTTAATCGTCTCTCGCCGACATTAGATGACCTAGTTTCCGCTACTGAACGTGGAGGAAGGAACAGTTCATGCGTTTACTAATGAGTGCACGTCTTGGCGTATTCGGGCTAAAATCGTAAATTGTAGAATCAAAGAGATTACGCTACAAAGCGTTTTAGTACGAATTGCATTATTTTGTCCTAAAAAAGGAATTATTTTTCTATTGACGCAATGGTTAAGCGCATGGATGTCTACACTACATAATATAGGGTTAGTCCGATCACGGAACAAATATTTAGCCTATACATATCCGGGTCTTTGCGATTCAGCATGGGAACCATTGACGTAAAAAGGAGCCTTGAACATTTTTCTCTTTTTCGAGAGAGGGCTCTTCGTAGAGGGCGCATAGTTGCCTCCATCCTACGTAAAACTAGTGCAGACAAACTAAAGGCGTTTCATGCAATGGGCCATTGCATCTGAGTATCGTATTGTCCGACATGTGCAGCAAAATCTAATTCGAGGTGGTTTATCGGCAGTTTAAGTGGAAACATATCATTTCGTATATCAACGAGTATTTAGCTCGTTATTATTTTAAGTCATGAATGCAGTGTGAACTTTTATTATTATCTATTTTAATCGTTTTGATCTAATTTATTAAACTTAGCCTGTGTACTCGATATTGATGTATAAGCTGTGGTTACCTATAATTGAGTGTACATTACGTGATACTTAATATTTGTGTTTTTTGTATTCATAATTGAAAGTAATGTATTATTCGTTGGTGATCCTTAACTGAAATAAAATAAAAATAAAATAAATCAAGTTTCTATTTGGAAAAAAGGCCTGAGGATCGGATTGCTGCAAAGGGCTGAAATCTATTATGATCCCTACCAGGGCGACCAGATGTTGTGTATTTACGGGATGTACTGATGTTGAGCTCCATAGCTTCTTCATTCTCGGCAATGTCCCTTCCTCATATTGGCCATATAATGTCTCCATAGATTTCCACAACTATGTCATCATATTGGGAGGAATTTTCCAGTACTCCCCATGCTTGGCAGGCGGGTTGGTGAGTGCAGAATGGCCACTGTTCCACAGAAAACACGCTGCCCATCCCTGCTTAGAGTCCTTTAGTCGCCTTTTACGACCTCCACGGGAATAGATGGAGTGGTGCTATATTCTTAATCCGGATACCACACGGATAATGCAATGCAATGTCGCATAATTTGGCGATACTAATACGGGATGGTATATTGTCTGTAATTTTTTTTTCCGGCTTAGCAGCTACAGTTTTTTGTACCAACACCTGGAATAAATAAAGTAACCGCCTGTCTATTAAAAATTAAAGCAAACTTTGATTTGCTATGCCTTGATTTTTGAAGTTTGTAGTTCAAAATTAAGATATTTTGAAAGTAGAAAGAAATTCGTACGATTCGTTTTTTGTTAGGGATGTCAGACTTTATATTTATCGTCCTATACTCATCATTTCGGCCGAATGAAGTCCACTGCTGGACACAGGCCTCCCCCAAAGATCACCACAACGACCGATATGGGTGTATTGTGGGCTCATTGGGGGGTTTTGCCATTATCGCCACGCTTGGCAGGCGGGTTGGCGATCGCAGTTGAGTTGTTAATGTACTCGAAGGACGCTGCTGCCCATCCTCCAGCTAATCCCTTAGTCGACTTTTACGACACCCATGGGAGGAGATGGGGTGGTGGCATTCTGAGCCGGCACCACATGGCAATCCTATACTCAGATGTTGATAAATAAAAAAGTGGTGTCCCTTATTTTATTTAGCTCGGAATCTCGTATTCTGAATATTAATGTCCATAAAAAAACAAGCCTGGTCACCCGATCCATACAGGAACCCTCCATGCCGCAAATCTATCATAATATTTCTATGTGACGGAGGATTCTACTATATCAACTGGTGATGTTTAGTGTCCTACAAGCTGCTATGGTCTTATGCTGACTCACATCGGATATAAATTTGTATCATCCATTTTGAGGAAAAATCTCCATATTGTAGTGCCACTAAGTTGCATTCCATCTCATCCCGTGGGTATCGTAAAAGGCGACTTTGGGAGTAACCGCAGGATGGGCAGCAGCATCCTTCGAGTTCATTAATAACTCAACTGCGATCGCCAACCCGCCTTCCAAGTGTGGCGATTATGGCAAAACCCCCAATGAGCACACAAAATACACCCAAATTTTTTTTGGCGAATTGTTGCGATCTTTAGCGGAGGCTTGTTTCCACCAGTGGACTTTATTTGCCTGAAACGAAGGTCCATTCTGGGAAGATATTAATGTAAGTTACAGTAAGGATCCTGGTCAGAATCCTGACGAGGCTCTTTTGATATTGAATGCGCTATTTTGTAAGTTTGCTTTGCAAAGCGTGGTGAATACGGTGATATGTTTTTCGTATGGTGTCCGGATTAAATTAGCACCACTCCCTCTCCTCCGTGGATGTTTTCAAGGTGACTAAGGGATTGCAATCCAGAGGGATAGGCAGCAGTGTACTTTTTGTGGGACAGTAGTCATACTGCTGCCAAGCGTGGTGAGTACTGGCAAATTCCCCCCAAAACAACGACACCATTGTGAAAATCTATGGAGAGGTCTTTGTTCAACAGTGGACGTCCTTTAGCTGGTATGATGATGTTTTCACAACCTTGAAATGTAGCGATTGATGAGAGCTCCCATTTTCAACAGTCCAGACCAGCTTCGATTAGCAATTGTTGATCTGCCTTAATAGTTTGGCCAAATCTTAAGAAGCTGTAGTGGATGACACCACCACTGATCCACCGAACACTCACCAGTACCTTTTTCGGAGTCAACTATCTCTTGGGGTAGGATTTGACCCGTTCTCCTGGGTTCAACCATTGCGATGAGCGTTTCCGATTGTCGTACAGGATCCATTTTTCATCACAAGTAACGATACGATTCAGAATCCGAAGAAGCCGGCTGAGTAATTTTTTTAATTTTGTAGTTGTTGCAAGTGATATAAACTGTTTTATCGCTGATACCGAAGCCTGCCACTAACTCTGACGTGGTTTGCGATGGATCCGCTTCCACGGTCACTTTTAATCCTTCGTATTAATTTGGGTCTCCGGCCGTTCACGGGGCTTGTCCTGTAGGTCAACATTTCCTCTCTCTCTGCCAGCAGTAGTGTCGGCTATGTTGGCAGAGCACGAAATCTGGAATGCAGTAGTCTCCTTCTGTGAGAGCGTCATGTTCCAGAAGGAGACCGCAGAGCGGGATTGGGAGAGGGCCGATCCCGCTCCAAGAAGGAGGAGACAGCGCCGGAGTAACAACCACCCTAGCGCCTAATTCCTATACTCCTGAAACCCCTGAAGACCTCTGGGTTCGCGGGTGCGTAGATTGCGGAATCTGCGTGCCCACACCGAATGACACGCATGTGGTCACGCTGCCATGGGACGCTTTGGAGGATTTTACAATCCCCCGGGGGCGGTGACCGCTTTACAGTCACCCTCTCAGAGATGTGCCTATAGGCGTAGCACCAGTGGGCGGCTCTAATGTGATCATACGAGGACCTAGAGCCTCCCTTAGGTACCGATGATGACCACTCCAGTGGTTTCATCCGGTAGGAGTCATACGTAGTACATTTTTGGGTCAAAGGTTTTCGTTCTGAAAAAAGTACTACGTTTTCTTTTTCAGTAGCTGCCCCATACACATAATTAAATCCTTCGAGCTGTTTTTGGCGCGCTGGTGCCACGGTGGAACTCGTATTCGTAAATAACGTGATATTTTAAGTTTTCCATATTGTGATCAGACCGACGTCAAAGAAAAAGCAAATGACACGAAAACAAGCGAATAACTAAATTCTATACAAAAATACACGAGCTTAAATTTAAAGTCCTAACCAAATGTCATATTTGAAGCCAAAGTGGCCAGTTCGATAAAACGCCAATTTCATATGTAAGGATCTACAATACAATAATCTTTATTGTACAGAAATAACAAAAGAAGATCAGATATACATAGCATGTACAAAGGGCGGTCTTACCCCATCCGGTAATTTCTGCCAGACAGCCTTTGAATGGACAGATTTGCAAGTAAAACGTTCACTGCAGAATAAAGCTCTTTCCCAAAGATCGTCACAACGACCTGTCTGGGTATGTGTAGTGTGCTCATTGCGGGTTTTGCCATAACTGCAATGCTTGGCAAGCGGGATGGCGATCGGAGTTGAGTTATAAATGTACTCGAAGAATACTTACTGCTGTCCATGCTCCGGGTAATCACCTTTCACGAAACCCACGGGATGAGATGAGGTGGTGTTATTTCAGCCTGTATCAGATGGATAAATCATAATCAGCCCATTACAGTCCCACTGCTGGGCACTGGCCATTTCGCACATTAAGAAAGGTTAGACATTAGTCCACCATGCTAGCCTAGTGCAGGTTAGAGGGCTACACAAACACATACCATTGAGAACAGTTTAGAGCCCTCTCAGGGGTGCAAGTTTCCTCCCGATATTGTCTTTCACAGTTAAAGCTAGTAATAATCAAATTCTGATCCACACATGAAACTGAAAAGTCAGAGGTGCGAGCCGGGGTCAAACTCACACCCTCCTGTATGAAAGGCAATCATTTAACTACTAGGCTATCATTTTTAGACGAAAACAAGTGAGCCGTCGCGGAGTGCCTGGCAGATGTGAAACATCGAAATAATTTTCTCCAGATCATATGCATAAAAGGATAGTTTATGAAAGGAAATAAATATGGCATAATCAAGAATATTCAGATATTTTCAAGACAAAGATGATTGTTTATTTAGTAAACACTGATATTAATTTAATACAGAAATAAAAAATAAATTTTGAATGGTGTGGGGAGGGTGTCGCTGTCACTAGCCCATGGCGACGTGTTATTCACCGTATTAGATGTGTCATACTATCAAGCGTGGTGTGGCGACGCATGCCATGACGTCGCCACACCACGCTTAACCTCCACAAGGTTACTAGTGGAAGAAGTCGCTATTCTCATCTTAGTACAATATTATTCTCGCAAAAGCAATAACCTAAACATCATACAATCCTCATCAAGTCAAATATTCTCAAACAAAAAAGGAGCAACAATTCCTTTTATCTTTGTTTACGCAAACGGGCATGCTTCGGCCCCTTAGAAAATATTTTATTCGTCGTATTTTACAAATGGCGACGTTACAAAGGGGCCTGGACGCGCCGCGCACATTTCTCAACGTTGCTTTTATTAAACGTCTCATGTAGTTTGTCACTAGCACAATGAAGGTTCGTGGTCGGTGCAGGTATGGAACGCCTGGAGGTAAGATGCTGTTTGTGTTAGATGCTTTGAGAAAAAATATAAGTCATGTACACTATAAATTTTTCAATCCCTGTGCTTTGTTAGTATAAACCGAGTTAGTAAATAGTATCAACAAAAGAGTGCCCTTAAAAAACCAAAAAACCCGCTCCACGTGAACAACGTGGAGCGGGTTTCCCAACGATGCATACGTTACTCACCATGTGTTTTTTTTTATCTGACGCAAATTAGTTTCTCGTAACTAAAATATATTTTCTTTTGTTTAATTCGGTCTTGTTATCATCATCATATCAGCCACAGGACGTCCACTGCTGAACAAAGGCCTCCTCCTTAGATTTCCACGAGCAGTTACATGCCGCCCTCCTCCAATGACTCCCAGCGACCTTGAACAGGTCGTCTGTCTATCTCGTTGGAGGTCGTCTAACGCTGCGTTTTCCGGTGCGCGGTCTCCATTCGAGAACCTTTGTGCCCCAATAGCCATCAGTTCTACGAGCAAAGTGCCCCGCCCATTGCCACTTCAGTTTACTAATCCTTTCAGCTATGTCAACAACTTTAGTTCTTCTACGGATCTCCTCATATCTGATTCGATCTAGATAAATACCAAGCATAGCTCTCTCCATAGCTCGCTGAGTGACCTTTTTAGATTAGTAATTATTATTATTGTTATAGATAATAGCGAATATACCAGTCGTATTTGAATATACAGTCTAGTTTTTATTTACGTCCCAGTAGGACCCTAACAGTCCAACAAAAAATCGGACAATAATGCCCCTTCGGAACGAGACAGTCGTCCAACCAGGACTCTGTATCACGTGAAGCTGCCGCAACAACTTCGATGCGTGCACTTACGTAGGTATTTAATTAGTAACGAAAATCATAAGTTTGAAATGTATCGTTCTCTACGACATACGAGTATATTAGTTTCAATGTGTGGCGCCCATGAGTTACGACTGAAAACAACGCTGGATAGTTACATCATTATATAATATAATAATAGCCTTCTAACAATATAAATATATGAGCTATGGCTCGTGTGGTGCCGGCTCAGAATACCACCACCCCATCTCCTCCCGTGGGTATCGTACAAGTCGACTAAGGGATTAGCTGGAGGATGGGCAGCAGCGTCCTTCGAGTACATTAACAACTAAAGTGCGATCGCCAACCCGCCTGCCAAGCGTGGCAATTATGGCAAAACCTCCCAATGAGCCCATAACATACCCGTATCGGTCGTTGTGGTGATCTTTGGGGGAGGCCTGTGTCCAGCAGTGGACTTCATTCGGCCGAAATGATGATGATGATGATTGCTCGTTCGGCAATATAATGTACAGAGTTCGCATAACGTTTCATATATATATACGCCCAACATCAACCGTTGGGCTTCGGCTCACCAGGCATACCACCCGCCTGGTTTAAACCAGGTAAGGGTCCTTAAGGATCCTACCTTTTCAATGTAGGAATGACATACCATGTTTATCTAAACTGGTCATCCTGACGTGATACCTCATCTCACTATAGTTGTGATCCACCTTACTGGTGGCGAAGCCACAATACATATAAATAAAAACTTGCCTGCAAAATTACTGCTTGTAGGTCTCTTATTGCACCCCACGGGGGTGGGGGTGATCGCTTTACAGTCACCCTCTCAGAGATGTGCCTATAGTCGTGGCACCAGTGGGCGGCTCTAGTGTGATCACGTGAGGACCTGGAGCCCCCCTTAGGTGCCGAAGATGACCGCTCTAGTGGTTTTAGCCGGTAGGAGCACGGCATACCGCTTCGCCCTTCCCCAGGGCGAATGTAGTTTATGTAGAATTTCCACTGGGTCCAATAAAAAAGGTCTCTTACTGTAAGGGGCCGGCTAGGTAGGTACCACCCTAGTGCCAGATATTCGCCGCTAAGCAGGGCGGATGAAGTTCATGTAGAATTTCCACTGGGTCCAATAAAAAAGGTCTCTTACTGTAAGGGGCCGGCTAGGTAGGTACCACCCTAGTGCCAGATATTCGCCGCTAAGCAGTTGTGTTTAAACGTTACAACATATTACAGTACTCCAGTCAGAAGGGCACTGTAGCTAGTGAAATTACTGGGCATAAAAGACTAAATAACTTGTTGTAGCGTAGTGTGATGCCTCGCAAGACTCGTTCTGGGTAGCATTCTAATTATAAGGGGCAGGCATGATGGTTTCCACCAGGCGAATGACTTACGCGTCTAGTGGCAACTTTGATTTTTAAAAACAAAAACGATACGGCATAAACTCTAAATTCAAACACAATAGACTCTAAATTCAAACAGCTACTTACCACAAGATTGGGGTCACGACAAGATAAAACGATTTTCAGCTGCCGCGTATCTACAGAGTTAGTCTTAAAAGGTATTATTGTATCTATTTTCTTTTGCCGCGAGCTATTATATTAATCAGCATTGCAAAGAAGCTAGTAGCTTTAGCTTATTAACAGCGATAATATTGTGATAGTCGATTTCGGAGTTTCAATATTAAAATCGTGACCGTCCGCCACATGGCTGACGACAGTCCAAAAGAACTACAAGGAGTGAATGGGGAAGGCAGACAAGGAAAGCAAACCCCAGATAACCTGGGGTCGGCGGGGTTTGTGTCAGACAAAGCTAAGAAACGAAGCAGATATTGAAGCCATGACTTCTCAGTGGAGAAAAATCTTGCGCGTACGGGCTTTTTAGATTCAGCGAAGTTGTAGTAGCTAATAAGAACCTAATTAATACCCTCAGGTCAAACTATATGCATAGAAACTAAACTATTTAAAAAGCACAGGAAAATAAAATTGTAACCTAAACTATGCATTTACATCTCTACGGCCTTGAGGTACAGTAGGTAATTTACTTTCATGAAATTCTTTTCATGTACGAGGGATTTTCAGCTTAAAGCATAATGGAATAATTTCCTCGTCGGCAATAAGGAACACAATTTTAATTAAGTCTTACAAGGAATAGGGCTCATAATAACTCGGCCGTATTTGATGCCTGCACACTCGAATTATGCTCTGATACACTGGCGGCCGTAAAATTGTATAGCTTTTGTTTTTAGTAACCAAGCAAGCGTGTAATGAATAGCTTTAATTTTGTAAATTTTAGTTGGAAATAACTTTCATTCATTTTAAATTAAGTTAAAATCTAGATTTGATCTAATAACTTGTTTTAGTATTATTTAATAACAAACATATTTCACCGTAATCCATCTGTTATAAATTTGCAAATTTATAATCATAATCATTTATTATTGCAAGAATGTAGTACACAGATATGTTAATAAAATAATCGATTGTACATTCTACCATGTCAATGGTGTACAGTCCGATGATAAAACCTTTAATAAATTAAGAATTAAACCTGTGAAATGTATTTAAAGGAATTTCAACGTCAAAATAATAATAATATATATTATAATATCACTGAAAGAATGACAATTGTCACTAATGAGAATAATTTCGTAAAAATATTTTAGTTTGTCGAAATATGCATTATTATTAATTAGGAAAATATTTAAATGAAATCAATAGATTATAACATAATTAAATTAATGGATTATAAAACTGATAACTGAATTTTGTACAAACTAGCAGTTATAGAGGTTTGATTATATGTAGGAGTTCGAATGGACATCTTTTATTTATAATCAGGTAACTATAATATATTTTCTTTCTAAATATAATAGCAAAAAATACCGTTCTTTGTGTAAAACGTTTTTTTTTTTTCATTGGAACTTTTAAATTTGGAAGATTTATTGTATATAATACTAAACATGCGTATTTTGCCGCAGCTATTAGTAAATGCATGCTCCACTTCACGTTCATAAAAGCAGGAACGAGTGTAGGAAGATGATGATTCATAAAACATAAGACCGCACCAATAATTGCCCGCACCGACAGACTAAAGTGCAGTAGGGAAGATAGAACACATAGAATATAGATGAACAAATAACAGGATATCATATAGCTGCACCTGGATAACGGTTTTAACTTAAGTATGCAACCTTGACAAATTATCCTCTTATCAGCCATTGGACGTCCAAAGACTCTGTGGAAATTCTACATGAAATTCCTCCGCCCCGGAGAAGGGCGAAGGGGCATGCTGGCTAAAATCACTGGGGTAGTCATCTCCGGCACCTAAGGGGGGCTCCAGGTCCTCGTATGATCACACTAGAGCCGCCTACTGGTGCCACATCTATAGGCACATCTTGGAGAGGGTAACTGTAAAGCGGTCACCCCCACCGGGGGGGATTGTAGAGGATCCCCCGAAGCGTCCCTATGCGTTGTGTTGTACTGCGCACACGGCGGCGCATGACAATATGCGTTCAAAAAATATCTATTGATAACTTTTACATGTGACAACTTATGATCCCATGAGCTATCAACTGGGTATGTCTGGGTAGATTCTGAAAAACGCATATATCTTTTATATCAGTCATAAAAAATGCATGCTCAATTGTTACGAAAATCATTAAATTTTATTTGTGACCTATTATACTGTCCGCCATCACAAACTTAAGTGCAGTAGAGTGAGGATGATGGGGAGCAAACAAGCTGGAACAGGATATTACGAAGCTATACTATACTGTTGCTATATAACTAGTGTAAGTGACATAGTAACGAAAACTGGTACCATGGATTCAGTACATTGTTCTAGAATTCTTCTTCAGATTTTTCTTGTTTGTTTGCCTGAATTTAGTATAAAATTTATTTTTTCTGTCGGTCCTAATGTTATCTATACAAATAAATCTATATAAATAAATAAAATTCAAGTGTCTGTTTGTAATGTCAAAGTAACAGCTTTTTACTAAATTCATATGAAAGTATATACGGTACAAATAACGAAAACCAATTTTTGTCTGTCTGTCTGTCCTTATGTCTGTCAGTCTGTTTGTTCCGGGTAATCTCCGAAACGGCTGAACTGATTTTGACGGGACTATCACTGACAGATAGCTGATGTTATAAGGAATAACTTGGTTACTTTTATTTTAGAAAAATAATTAGGGTTTCACGCAAAAAATTGCCTTGAAATCCAATATATATATTCTATGTCAAGTGTCTACGTCGAAGTACTCTAAATTTCTTTTAAATTAAACGCGGGTGAAACCGCGGGTCCAAGCTAGTTTTGAATAAAAAACAATAAACTATTTAATTTTAATAAAACTGCAATGTAAATAAAAACGAAATGGCTGACTGTTGTTTAGCTGCAATTCACGGATGAGGTCATCGCTCGCAGTAGCATAATAGTATCATATCAGAGAACAATAACCACATAGCGTTTTGATTGCGTTATTTATGATACATTGCGTAATTACAAAATGTGACCTATCATTTTCGAGTTTAATGGAAGTCCTATTTTTATTAACCGCCTAAACGGTACCTCTTCCCAAAGTTTTCGGTACATTGTCACTTACACCTGTGATAACGGTGACAGATATCACCAAAGTATACTGTCAGACAGGCACCGACCATCTATATTAAATAACCTTAACTAGTCTTTGAATTATAATGCTGTACATATTTTAACGTTCGTTTGAACATCTATAAAATATAATTTGTAATTTGAGATAAATTTGTCATCATTTCAGCCGAAAAACGTTCACTGCTGGAGACAAGCCTCCCTCAATGATCGGGACAACTACCGCTCCGAGTTTCATCGGGCGGTATTACCACGCTTGGATTGGCGATCGCAGCTCAGTCGTAATTAATGTAATTGAAGGACACTGCTGCTCATCCTCCGGCTAATCCCATAGTCACTTTTTATGACACGGTATGAGATGGAGTAGTGATAGTGCTATTATTTACCGGCACCACACGGCTCAAGGCATATCTAATTATATTTTTGTATTCCATTCCATTTTCAAATTATTTAAAACAATTCATTCAGAATGACAGCTGTTTCCAATGCTAAATGTAAAAAATTCAAATTCAAAATTGTTCTATTATAATTTAAATGGCCAGTTACTATATTGTGCAGGGATTTTTAATATTTTCTTGATTATTACTGAATCAATTACTTGAACATTATAATTTTTTGGCCGGTAACAGTTGCTTGCAAATTTTTACCAAATACATCACAGAGTTCAAGTCACCTTAATAAAGCAGTTGAAATGGATGTTTATTACGCTTAGCCCATCACAATGTAGAAACATTGCAGCTGCTAAATGATATCTGTTTACATTTCTAAATGAATTTAGTAACTAGACCGTAGGTTTAAAATAAATAAAAGAGCTATGAAGTACATGCGATGACCGCTTATTGTGTAAAAGAATCGTAAGATTATATTAATTAAAGTAAGATAAATTGCTGAGTTGGCACTGTATGGGTTTACCGTACACGGAATACGAACAAGGTTTGACCATAAGTTCGGCACCTAAGTTTTTTATGAAATGGGAAAAAAGATGTCGAGTTATATTATCAAAATAATACGCCATTATGATTGCCGTGTGTTGCCGGTTACGAATAGCACTAACCCATTTCATCCCGTGGGTGTCGTGGTGATAATAGGATTAGCCGGAGGATGGGCTGCAGCGTCCTTAGATTATATTCATCATCATCAACATCCCATAGCAGTCCACTGCTGGACAAAGGCCTCTCCAAATTCACGCCACTGAGCACGATCCTCGGCTTATCTCATCCGCAAGTTCATTGCGAAGATCGTCGCTCCACCGCGCCTGAGGGCACCCTACACTACGTTGGTTGAGCCTCGGTCTCCACTCAATAACACGTTTGCCCCAACGGCCATCAGTTCTACGACTAATATGGCCAGCCTATTGTCACTTCAGCTTTCTAATCCGATGGGCTATGCCGGTGACTTTGGTTCTCTGTCGGATCACCTGTTTTTGGATTCGATCCTTCAGAGAAACGTCAAGCATAGCCCTCTCCATAGCTAGTTGCGCAACTTTAAATTTGTGAACTAGCTGAATCATTAGTGTGCACGTTTCGGCACCGTTTGTCATAACAGGTAGGCAGCACTGATCAAAGACTTTTGTCTTTGTAGGTTACATTATACATTAACAACTAAACTGCGGATTTGCCCGCCTGCCAAGCATGGAGATTATGCCAAAACCCTCGATAAGCACTTAACACACCCAGCCCGGTCGTTGTGGTGACCTTAGCCTCTGTTCAGCAGTGGACTTCATCCGGCTGAAATGATGATACTAGGTATTCTCCTGTATAGTGGGTACATATTTAAATAAAATTTATATTTTAAAAAGATTACAGACACAATCTAGTTCTAACACCCTGACCCAGAGCAACTATCTACAGGTCTACTAATATTTGTCTTAGGCGACGATCAAACTAGCGATACGTAGGTCAGAAAAGCAATCGCAATCTTATCAATTCTTCTCTACAATCCCAGAACACAGTCCTTAAAAATGGCCACAGTATTGGAATCCTTGATGTCGACATATCCAGCAGCATCCAGTTTAGCACGCATATAGATGATAAGGTCAAGCTGGTGTCCAAAAACTCGATGTCCTTCATCAGGGCAAGGCGGTACTTTTCATCGGGGCAAAAACTGCTGCTTTATAAGTCGCAAGTCCGGCCCCATATGGAGTGGTCCCTTTGACTCGGTACAAAAACGTGCAGTTAAGATTGTCGACGATCCCAAGCTCACAAGTGATCAACTCCTAGGTCTGAGGAGAGCTTGGGGGGATCCTTTACAATCCTCCCCGAGAAGTGCCTGGGGGGTCGACCTTTTTACAGTCGCCTTCCCTCCGCTAGAGGGGGTGACCGCTTTACAGTCAACCCTTCCGAGATGTGCCTAAAGGCGTGAGGAGTCCGGCATACCCCTTCGCCCTTCCCCGGGGTGAAGGAAGTTCCATGTAGAATTTCCACTGGACATCAATAAAAAGGTCTGAGGAGAGACTTTGCCTCCCTGTGTGTTCTACCGCTTGTACAACGGACAGTGTTCTAAGGAATTGTTCGACATGATGCCAACGGCTACTTCATACCATCCCACCTCTCACCATCGGTGGCGAGTTCATCCACATACCCTAGAGCCAAAATGGTCTCGTACCATACGGTTTCAGAGGAACTTCCTCCCGCGCACGCTCAGGTTGTGGAATCTGCCCCCTACCGAGGTTTTGCCCAAGAGACTACAGCATGGAGCTTTTCCACCTTAGTGGTATGAAAAAAAACGTGTTGTCCGTGAACTAGTTGCGGTGTTGACCTTTTAAAACTAAATACAAAAATAATTAAAAACAAGTAATCAAATAATTTCACTAAAAATAATGCAAAATCCTTCACCGCAAAGGCTTTAGAAAACTAATTAATTTATACCCACGCAATGTGACAAGGGATTGTGTGTAGATTTACCATCTTATCTTTACATTAAGAATGGACCTTACATCTTGAAAATAGAGTTGATTTTTAGTTTCATGGGTAGTGTGGTATATATTTGCGAATATCTCCGTTCGGTTGGGATACATAGGTGTTAATTAGTGACAATGAGATAAGGCCCGTTCGTTAGTTCGGGTTTTCGGCTAAATTTATTAAATGTTCGAGATTGGTTTATTGTTTACATGTCATTAGGAAATAGTGGAAAATTAATACAATTTGTATTACTAGAAAGTTGTGCCGTGTATGGGTTCATAAATTGAAAGTTTTTGATTTAACTCAAGTTCTAGATACCTTTGCCTATTTACCATTAAAGATATACGTCTGCTAATGTTATCATAATGGTCTTTATGCAACTATAACAATCCAATTCATCATCGTCATCATATCAGCCATGAGACGTCCACTGCTGAACAAGGGCCTCACCATAGAATTCCACAATTTTGTCATCATTTTGGGGGGAATTCGGCAGTACTCACTATGCTTGGCAGGCGGGTTGGTGAGCGCAGAATGGATGTTCTTCCAAAGAAGGGACGCTGCTGCCCACCCCTCTGGTTAAGAGTCCCTAAGTCACCTTTTACTACATTCACGAGAAGGGATGGATTGGTGATATATTCTAAATCCGGACACCACATGGACAACGATCCGATTATATGATGAGGATCGGCGGTGTGCTTTCAGGCGAAGAATTGACCACCCCTCTCCACCCGTGGGTGTCGTAAAAGGCAACTAAGGATTGATATCAAAATGATGGGTAGAAGCATCCTCCCGCGTGTGGCATCCAGATTAAGAGGCTTAGCTCCTTCTCCTCCGGTGGATGCCGTAAAAGGCGATCAAGGGACTCTAAACCAGAGAGATGGCCAGCAGAGTTCATTCTGTGAAACCGTAGCCATTCTGCGCATACAAACCAGCATACCTAGCGTGGTGAGTACTAGCAAATTTCCCCTAAAAAGTCGACACACTGCATGGAACCGGTCTTTGAAGATATTTAGGGAGGCTTTTTTCAGTAGACGTTTTTAGGCTGGTATGGACATGCTCATGTGTGCTAATGAAAGCTTACTGGGATCAAAAATCCGCCGGCCAAGCGTGGTGATTATGGCAATATACCCTATGACCGCTCATAGTTGTGATTATGAGAAGTCCATGTGCAGAAGAGTATGTTCACTGGCTGATGTGATATCACGACGATCACCATTACGTAGAACATGGAAGGATAGGAATACATCTGTATTTTCGTCTCCTTTTACCCACTTTGGCCCGAAGATTTACCGATTCGCTTCTTAAGCACTGGCTTCTGAGTTCAAAATCTGATAAGTACCAATGTAAAATTTTCAATGTCATATGTACTTTATTTTCATCAGACACCACTTTCTCTAACGGTCAACGAAATTATAGTGAAGAAACCTGGATGTTAACAGACAGAAATCGCCATAACGCCATGTCGCCACTACGCTTGGTAATCTACGTTCGTTCCTTCTTTCTATTAGAACAAACCCAGCATGCAGTGTACCTGATATTAGTTACCAACGTCTTTCCATTCCCTGTCACCCAGAAGAGTATCATTAAGCCGAAGGGCCGCCATTTTGTTATTGTTAAGTGTTTCGGACTGCTTTGTTACACTGAGTAGATTACAAGCATGTAATTGTTGCTGCACTGGACCGATGTGCTCACCAAATCTTAACATAGCAGATTTTGTTGCCCAAGGTCCAATTTACACCGAGACTTGACGCAGTGATCATTTTTTAAGAAACCAGTAAGTGGTTTCCGGCTTTGCGAGCGTGATGCTCCAGGAGGAGACCGCAGAGCGAGATCGAGAGAGGGCCGATCCCGTTTGACGAAGAAGCCGGCATAGTACCTGCTCCGACAGACTGTGGATGTAAAGAATCGCGTCGATAGTCGACCGGCGTCGAAGCCACGTTGGCTGTCAGCCAGACCGGGACCAATTTGTCCAGGTGCTCAATGGTGCTCAAAAATCAAGTTTTCGGGCGTTTATACTTAATTATTTTTTAGCTTATATGCTCATCGAGCAGGCAATTGGGATGATACACAGGAGTTTCCATGACCCTTCCTCAATCTCTCAGGGAAACCGATCCGCCTTCCTTCTAGCTGGATGGGACACGTTATTACGGAGGCAGCAGGTGAATAAACGATCACCAAGAGACTGCAGCACAAACACCCATACGCAGCTCGGTCACCGAGGGGACCCACAAGCACAATTACGTGTCTACTACCATACGATAGTGTCTCCCACACTGTCCTGTCCAGTCTCTCTAGGGCCTTGCTTCAGAACCGAGTCTTTGCCTCACGGATGGCGATTCGAAGAGTCACCGCGGCCACCCAGTGGGTTCGATAGGCCGTTGTGGAAATTTATGGGGGAAGCCTCAGCAGTTGACGTCCTTCGGTTGATATGATGATGATGATCTAGCTGCTGGATGAATTAAGGCATTTAAGTATTAATGAGTCGTAAGGGGTCAGCGCAGGCAACGCAACATCCAATGCGCGTGACTCCATCGCTGTATTCGTGGTGACTGACTTGAGAATGGTGGGTAAACACGTTTTGACAGATTTTATTAAAGTATTAAAAAATCCATCAGTCCAGATCATCCATCTACGAGTCCATTCATGATCAAACTGACGTCATTATGACATAATCAATAACAAAACTGATGCCAGAGTAAGTGTTACTTCGGTCATACACAATCCACTTGATGTGATTCCGGAAACGATCATAGATTGATTTGTTACCAGACTTGGTGTGTAAACTCACTATAGTAAAACACTTTTAAATGGATTATATTGTGTATATTATAGATTTTAATTTTCCCTGACGTTTCGAATACTTTGCAGCAAATCGTAACTTATAACTGCAGGCTATGACTTGTCATGCAAATTTGGTATCAATAAATTGATTTAATCTCAAAACGAGTCTTTAGCCAGTGTGTTACCAGTGATCATAGTGATGGGACAGAGAGGTGGTCACTTACCATGGGCTTCATAAGAAAGCTTAAGGTCGCTCAGCGAGCTACGGAGAGAGCTATGGTCACTTACCATGGGCTTCATAAGAAAGCTTAAGGTTTGCTTGGTATTTCTCTACGTGATCAGAGAATCAGAAACGAGGATATCCGTAGACGAACTAAAGTTGCTGACATAGCTGAAAGGATTCATAAACAGAAGTGGCAATGGGTGGGGCACATTATTCGTAGAACTGATGACCGTTGGGGTAAAAAGGTTCTCGAGTGGAGACCATGCACCGGAAAAAGCAGCGTGGGATGACCTCCAATGAGGTGGACAGACGACCTGATGAAGGTCGCTGGGATATGTTGGATGTAACCGCTCGTTGTGGCAAACCTATGGGGGAGGCCTTTGTTCAACAGTGGACATCCTTTGGCTGATATGATGGCATGATGAAATTGATTTATGATGACACAGAGAATTTGACATCGCGTTCCAATTCATTTCTCTTCAAATCTATCACATTACTTATGCTTCATGGTTGGCATAGCGGCCGACATTATTCAACTCTTTATAATTCGCAGCTCTTTCAGCCAAGTGACTTGCTAAAACTGGATATTACAAGAAAAATCAATCGTTTACTCATCGTTACGGACCCCGTGGAGGCGTCTAATGGTAGTGATATTAGTCTTATTCGAAAGGTATTCTAGTTGGCGAGGTATTTGGCGTTCAATTCCGTGTGGTGTCCGGATTAAGAATATAGCACCACTCCATCTCCTGCTGGATGTTGTAAAAGTCGACAAAGGGATTCTAAACTAGAGATAGGCAGCATCCCTTATGTGGAAGTAGTAAGGGCATTGCTGTAGAAATCTATGGGGTAGGGAGCACTAGATATTGGTGTACTGTGAGAAGAATTTGTGAATGTGTGTGTATCAAAACAGTACTTGTTTTGATTCTATATTATGTAATTTATAATATTTATTCATATTAGACTATGATTTCGGGACTTTTCACGCACAAATAAATAAAAACAATATTTTGACTAACTCAATTAATTTTTTTAATATAGAGTCTAGAACTAACCAGTCTTCTCGTGACCACGGTCAATGCAACTTGGCCGAAACGTTGAAGTTAGTCAAAATATTGTTTTGATTTATCGGTGCGCAAAAAGTCCTGAAATCATAGTCTAATATGAGTGAAATATGCGATAGTTTAAAAACTTTTTTTATGTTTACCAAACCAATTTTTACTACCATGCCTAACTTTTTTGACTCAATCATATCGGCCATTTATACGTCCACTGCTGAACAAAGGCCTCCCCCATAGATTTTCACAACTGTGTCATCATTCTGGGGGGTATTTGCCAATACTCACCACGCTTGGCAGGCGGGTTGGTGAGCGCAGTATGGCTACCGTTTCACAGAAGGGACGCTGCTGCCCATCCCTCTGGTTTAGATTCCCTTAGTCGCCTTTTACGACATCCACGGGAGGAGATGGAGTGGTGCTATATTCTTAATCCGGACACCACACGGAAAACTTTTTTGACTAATTATCATTTATTATTATTTTCTTGTTTTCGTGACATCATTTTATATTAAGTTATCGACAATGTATAATTTCATTTTCTATACTATAATTGTACATACTTTGAAATTAATTATTGTAATTGGCCACGGCCATATAAATATTTTAATTTCAATAAATTTAATTCAATTTAATTGAAGGAATTCGTGCGTCGTCTTAACACCAAGGGAGACAGTGGCCAAGCGTAAGTCTATATGGAATGATACACATCAGCCCGTATTTGTCCACTGCTGAACATAAGATGCCCAAACATAACTACAATTAGCGTTGCTAGGTGATATTGCCACGGGAAAGGGCCGATCCCGCAAGGAGAAGGACGAGACGCCGCCGGGGTAACAACCGCCCCGGCTCCCGGGTCCATCACGCCTGAGCCCCCTGCTGTCGTTACATAGTAGGGGGGCCTCGGGGGTCGCGGGCGCGTAGATTGGGGAGTATGTGTGCTCACACAGAGTGACCCCCGGGAAGACGGTGGCGCGCACGTGGTCACGTGCCGCCGTGTGCGTAGCACAGCGCACAGCGAGGCTTGGGGGATCCTTTACAATCCTCCCCGAGAGGTGCCTGGGGGGCGACCTTTTTACAGTCCCCTTCCCTGCGCTAGAGGGGATGACCGCTTTACATTCATCCCCTCCGAGATGTGCTTAAGGCGTGGCATCACTGAGGGGGCTCTAGTGTGATCTTACGAGGACCTGGAGCCTCTCTTCGGTGCCGAAGATGACCGCTCCAGTGGTTTTAGCCGGTAAGAGTCCGGCATACCCCTTCGCCATTCCCCGGGGTGAAGGAAGTTCATGTAGAATTTCCACTGGGCAACAATAAAAAAAAGGTGATATTGCCATTGTTACCACTCTTGGCAGGCGGATTGGCGATCGCAGTACAGTTATTACTAGCACATGAGACGATGCTGCTGCCATCTTCTTGATATCAACCCTTAGTCACCTTTTACGACACCCAAGATTGCAGAGCCATTCGCAATTTTTAACCAGGAACCATACAAAAGAATATCTAAGGTATGAACAAATGTTAAATAACTAATTGACTTCTAGTGTAACTTCCATCATCCGCAACCGGGGCAACCGGCACTTTTAGCACAGTAGCTTGTATCTGGGCTTTCCGCGTTCCGTGTCATAGGTTCAATCACCGCTTGGAACAAATGGCCTACAGATAACGGTTCCGACGGGGTTTGAGTGTTTGTGCATTTTAGTCTGGGTGATACAGGATATGGATGATCGTTTTTTTAAACTAATAACACCTGAGATTTATAGATACAAATCTCAACGTGCATGGAGCATCCACCCATCCAAGAGACAACAACAAACACTGCTTAGACTCGACAATTGATCATTGTACCTTGTAGCCACCAGCCGTCCGATCGTATGTTTGCTAACTGTTCGGTAAACAATAAGGAAAGTCCGTTCCCGTCCTTAGTTACCATATTGAATAAAGGTTAGTAATGTTAGAACAACCTAGGTTCTAACCTAAGATATAGGTTTAAACGCATCAAGTTGCATCGGTTCGGATATCCGATAGTCCAAAAACAATTCCAAGATGGCAGCGCGTTGAGGTCCGTGTGTCTACGCTACGACACCAACGGGATGAGATGGGGTAGCCCTATTCGTGACCGGAGCTACGAGGTCATGCTGCCACATATGATGTACCCTTAAAAAAATACAGTAAGTGCGTAAACAGTGAGTTTTGCCTTACTTGGCTCTTCAAGCCTATTTGCTCTTAGTAAAAGTCTAAACGCCAAAATTATTATGTACTTCAACCATTACCGTAGGCTACAAAAACGAAGTATTAAGAAAACAAACAGCTGCTATAGAGAAATTTTAAAAGAAAAATACCCCATGAAGGAAAAATGCACCCCCTGAAATGATACTTTGTTTTTTACGGGTAGCAAGTCAAAGGGAGGGGTGTTTATGATAGATAGGACCGAGTGCGAATTTTAAAAGACAAAGATTTTGTTACTTTATATTTTTGTGGGGACCTGTTATCAAGGTTTTCGAGGGGATGGGGCTTGTTTTGGATAGGGGAGCCAGTCAGATAAATATGTATTATGTTTAAATAATTGTAGGGACCGTCTGTGGCTATGGTCGCTACGTGACTAAATTCAAGAGAAACTCGATGAGCTATTTTCCAAACGTTGATTACCTAACGGCGAAACGATGGCGGCGATAGGTAGTCGGAAACTTGAGTCACAGTTCTGACTCTCAGTGGTTTTTATTTGTGTGGGTATCCACATGGACTTACTCCGCCCTCAGTTGGTGTGAAGGAGCATGCCGCGGTCTCTTATCGGCTAAAACCCGACGGGGTTATTTCTCCTTACCTATAGCTGGAGGTGCGGTGTCTGTCCGTGAGGTATTGGGCCCCGGCAAGTATCGGCCCGTCACTTGCTCTGACGGGCCCCGTCTATTTAGCTTTACCTTACTGCAACGGTCCATAATATTATGTAGGTAAATCTATACTTGTGTCTTTGTAACTGCGAGTAAAGTACCTTTCCTTTTTAAGATGTCCTAATAGAATTGTATATTAATTGGTGTAGAACAAACATTATTTAAGCGAAAAACATGGAAGTCGTAAATAGATGAACAAGCGCTATCTACTTATGTTTAAATAACATTACATTGTAACTACGAACTAAGTATGTATATGTCGGCGTATAATCGCCGGAGTCGTCGATATAGGCACCAATATCGTTGTGACACAGTTTATAAAATACGATAAGGTAAACAGTCAATAAAAATATCTTACTTGGAAGTCACGGTGTTTATTCCTTATGCCGGTGATTACAGAATGAACTGAAACTGACGATATGATAGTATATATACGACATGACGATATATTCAGGGCCTTTCAAACAACAAAAATCGACGGTTAACAATTAAATTAATAACTATCATGAAAGTAAATATTTAATTACTACTTTGGTAATCTAAAATCAGCACGACTTATTAATTACAAACGTAACATTTTGATACAGAAATTATATTATTTAAATAATCGTCAACTAAAACGAAATTCACAAAAGCGGACCAAAACAAGGATCAATACCACAATGGTTTTCGATATCATTCAAAATACAGAGTATTTATTTTATTTTTAGAAATAAATAAATACAAAAATGGGTTCAATTTCTAGTTAATACATTCGTTGTAAATATAAATGCAGTGCAAATCATAGCAACAATTACGAAAACAATACATATTTTAATTTTAAACCGACATACATTAATTTTATGATATAAATTCTGTTATGCGCCCATATATGCGTAGAATTTCGAAAAAGATCAATATTCGTATTACCTACAGAAAAGTCTTTGCATGGGAGACCCATCTGCAACCATTAGTTTAGCTGTAGCTGTCAATTGGGTAGAACTCGTAAATAGGCTGCCTCGAGCGGGTAAGTACCCACAACATCAGAGAATACGTTTTCCAATATTAGTGTATAATCACTGGAATACGTGAACCCGACCGTTGTACTGCCCTCGCCGCCGAGGATGCCCGCCTCACCGACGTCGCGGAGGCCTATCGCCGCGTCACCTTCCCGTTCAAGTTAGCACTTCTCCCTCCCGTCTCTTGCTCGCGCCGGCCCGTGCCGAGCCTGTAGCTTTAAATGTCCCCTAATACAATTTAAATAATACCGATCCAGCTGTCCCCAAAACTATAGCTTGTTGTACCAGCAACGCCCTAAGCCGAGTTTCGTATCCCGCAGGAGGCGTCCTGAGCGAAAGTTGGTTAGTTTTTAATATTAAATTTAAGTCTGGCTGGAGGCATCTTTTGGCCCAACAAAAAAAAAAAGGAATACGTGAAGTAGCAACATTGACTTGCTGGAAGTCAAACCCCAAAGAATATGGAGACATACGACATGGGAGCCTTCAAGGAAAATGTAAACCCTAAAGGTTGGCAACACATTAAATGTTGATAATGTTGCGGATACTGATGGGCTCCGCTAATTGCTTTAATCAGACAGCTCGAATACTTGTTTGCTCTCCTATATCATAAAAGAAGAAGAACAGTTCTATCTATCGATTAAGATGAATAAAGTCCAATCACGGAAAAACACTAAGCGCAAAGTACTGATTTGACTGCATGGTTCGTGGTGATACAATCGGCTGCTGCGCTCCGCAACGCACGACGCGTTCAATTCCCGCACGGAAAAAATATTTGTATGATGCAGGTAGTTCCGGGTCTGCGTGTATTGAGTGTGGAATTTGTGTCTGTAAACGCACTCACGACACAGGAGAAATCCTAGTGGGGGCAACGATCAAAAAATGCCGTCGTAGCAAGTTACACCCCCAGCTACTTATATCATATCGTCCATACAACGTCCACTACTAAACAAAGGCCTCCTCCATAGATTTCCACAACTATGTCATCATATTGAGGGCAGTTATGTCACTGACTGAGTACTTGACAGCCAGTGAGGTATCTTACCTTAAAGAATAGGTCATTTCGGCCGAATGAAGTCCACTGCTGGACACAGGCCTCCCCCAAAGATCAGAACAACGACCGATATGGGTGTATTGTGGGGTCACTGGGAGGTTTTGCCATTATCGCCACGCTTGGCAGACGGGTTGGCGATCGCAGTTGAGTTGTTAATGTACTCGAAGGACGCTGCTGCCCATCCTCCGGCTAATCCCTTAGTTGACTTAGTGACACCCACGGGAACCAAAGAATAGGTACCAACGCCTTAACTCGATCCCTTCAATTCAATTGTTTAAATTGTTTCATTTATTCAATGTCTTATATGTACATAAAAATATTAAGCTTTTTGCTTTTGCTATCCATAGTATTAACACCAGGAACAAACACAAACTGGTAGTTCCTGCCACTAGGCTCCAGAAGATAAGCAAATCATTTAAATGTCAATGTGTACGTTTTTACAATAAAATCCCAAGTCATATTCAAAACTTAAGCCTTAACAAATTTAAAGTCATTATAAAACAGAAGCTGTGTGGAAAATGTTTCTATAATGTTACAGAATATATGGATGACAAAAATGCTTGGGATTGAGCTGCTCTGACATTCATGGGCTTATAATGATATTCCTGGTTATATATGTTTAAAATACCATTACATTTATTCCTATCTTGACATTCAATAAATGACATCATAATTTCTTACAATGGATTATAATAATTCATAAAATGACATTTTAATATTTGCTATGACATTAATTACTTGTTTTTTTTATATTTTTTTTTATATTCACTGTTTACCTTGATTAGATACAGATAACAAATGTATGTGCGAGTACCATGTGGGTTATTAATTTATTTTGTTCAGTTGACGTGATATTTGTCTGGTAGATTAGGCATGTCATGCCCACTCAAGTGTCCTACTTACGGTGGCGTCGTGTTTCGGGTCGCTGAGTTGCCCTACAATATGGTTGAGCTAAGCGACGCTGATGCATGCGTCATGCTCGTGAACGAGTGCTGTCTGTTGGGACTGGTCAGCTTAATACAGCCATGGCAATTTAATCATAAGCTTATAAAATATCAAAATCTGGCTTGTTTATTGTTAGACTTAAGGTGATTTAGACCCTTTTCTCCTACATTGTCCTCACATAACCTTAATTTCAAGAGCAATGTATTCAAATATTGTAACAAAACTATTTTGATTTAAAAAGAGTAACCATGGAGTTTCTTGCCCGTTCTTCTCCATAGGAAACCTACATCTTGGAACGCGGCAACTAGAGTCTGACTATTCATGAGTGCCTGTAATTGATTTTATATGAATAAAAATATTTTTATCTTTATGTTTATCAATCATTTCAAGTTCTGATATTTAGACTCACCTGGTTAGGCTGGAATCTGGGAACTATAACCTGATAATTAAATAACATAGCACTACTGCATCTCCACCTATGGGTGTCATAAAAGGCGACTAAAGTAGAACTGTATCCATACTGGACTATGGTTAGTGCAGTATGGATACCACATAACCTAATACTGCATACCTGGTAGTATAACCTTTCTTTTATTTTTTTTATTGGTGCCCAGTGGAAATTCTTCATGAACTTACTTCGCCCCGGGGAAGGGCGAAGGGGTATGCTGGACTCCTACCGGCTAAAACCACTGGAGCGGTCATCTTTGGCACCTAAGGGAGGTTCCAGGTCCTCGTATGATCACACCAGAGCCGCCCACTGGTGCCACGCCTATGGGCACATCTCGGAGAGGGTGACTGTAAAGTGGTCACCCCCCCGGGGGGATTGTAAAGGATCCTCCAAAGCGTCCCACGGCAGTGCGTGACCACATGGGTAACCTACCTACCAGGTGTGGTAAATACTGGCAAATTCCCCCCATATTGACAATAAGATTGTGAAAGTGTATGTGGAAGCCTTCATTCAGTAGTGGACAACCTTTGGCCTATATGATGAAGATGAATCAGTTCCCAGCAGCCCACGTATCCAACTAATAAACACAACTGAATATACCGAATAGATATACCGCATCAGAGCACATTAAAAGCTCATTGTGAACGGCATAGACGTCGCCTGGTGCAAATTTATGCAACCGCTCGCGAGACTGTAAATGCGAGACAAATTACTACGTACCTATAGAATCTAGTGCAGTTTGGGTTTATGCGTCCTGACGTTAGAACACGGTGCAAGTTTTAGTGAAATGTTTTGTAATAGGAGTACATTTACTAGTGGTAGAACTCCTATCATAAGAGTCCGGTTAGGTAGGTACGCTCGGGGGTCACGGGCGCGTAGATGAGGGAATCTGTGTGCTCATACCGGACAACCCCGTTGCCCGTACCATCGTATGCGCAGGCACAACGTACAGCGAGGCTTCGGGGGATCCTTTACAATCACCCACGAGAAGTACCAGTGGAGACGACCTTTCCACAGTCACCTCCCCTCCACTAGAGATCATGACTGCTTTACAGTCAGCCTATTCAAGATATGCCTAAATGTATGGCACCAATAAGTGGCTCTAATGTGATCCTACGAGGACCTAAAGCACCCCTTCGATACCGAAGATGACCGCTCCAGTGGTTTAAGGTGGTAGGAGGTTAACGTGCCACATCGCCCTTCCCCGGGGCGGAGGAAGTTCATAATGAATTTATACTGGGCGAAAAAATAAGTCAGTAACCACCGCTGTGTGTAGATATTCGCCGCCAAGCAGTAGTGATTAAACTTTAAATTCAATTGAAGCAATTCATCCACCTGGTGGTTGCCCATAATAATTGTTATACTACCCATGACTAGTCCTGCGTGGCACCACACTGTGCTCGTCACCTTGAGACATTAGTTTTGTAAGCCCAGTAATTCCACATAAATGTTGGAACACTTCTTTGCATCAGAATAAAACATCTGACACTTCAGTGGCCTTACGGTACTCTTTCAATAAAAGTACCACCAGGTATAAAAATCTACATAGATTGCCAATATTTTAATTCCCAAAATCAAACAGAATATACCTAATATAAATTATATACACATTATCTAACCAGAACCCTTATTATTGGTGTAAGGTATTCCGTGTCTTTACAACAAAATTCAAATGAATCAGGCAGGAAAATCCCCTAACACTGTTATAAGTATCGGGTCCCACCCTTTATAACCGTTACAAAATTAATTGCCGAATAAATCATGATATCTTCTGACCTGAGGGTACTATGCGTTCAAACGCCACTAGCTTTTCACGTTGATAATAAATGTTATTGAACTGTAACTTATTTGGTTCCGATGAGAGTCATGAACTCAAATGAAATTAAATGAAATGAATAAACGAATAAATGAAACGAATAAATAAAACGAATAAATGCAATGAATAAATGAAATGAATAAATGAAATGAATAAATGAAATGAATAAATGAAATGAATAAATGAAATGAATAAATGAAATGTATAAATGAAATGAATAAATGAAATGAATGAATTAAATGAATAAATGAAATGAATAAAGGAAATGAATAAATTAAATGAAAAGTAAAATTTAAGTGCTACATTTTATGTGTAAATTTGTCTCGGCGCATGCCATTAATGTCGGTTCGGTAATGTAAATCTCGGTTAATGAGACTACACACCTTTATTTGCAAAGAGATTTGCTTATACAGTGTAATTATTTATGGATCGTGAGTCACATCAGATTATCTAGGTACTGAGTTCACTGCATAATCTTATCACAATAATTTCCAGCTACATATGTTAGGGTTACGGCGGAATACATAAACACCGCTTAATATTAAGTCCCGCTTTAACTATTCTAGAAACCCGTTTCCGGCAGGAAACTGCGCGACTCAAATGGTTAAGGCTGGATTTAATATTAAGTGTCGTTTCAGTATTCAGCCGTTAGTATCTAATGCCAATAGAGTGACCTTGTTGCTTTATAGAGATCATTTTCATATATTATGTCTCCCCCCCCCTTATCTCCGAAACTACTGAGCCTATAACTTTGAATAAAATATATATAATAGTTCTTTACCTATAGATTACAGGAAAACGTATAAGAAGTCTATGGTCTTAAAATTACATGGTAATATTTCAATATTGTGCGTACAAACTTACATTTGCGGTTGGAAGGTGTCAGCTAAAACCACTGGAGCGGTCATCTTTGGCTCCAGGTCCTCGTACGACCACACTAGAGCGTTAAATGAATACCTGCCAATGAGATTAAGTCAACTGGTTTTAGGATATTGGTATATGTGTTCCACAACATTTGGTTAGTCTTGGACACCGACATCATGGAGGCCCATCGCCGCGAACAACACCATTCCCCTCAAGTAGTAATTACTTCTCCACCCCCCCCCCCCCCCCCCTACGATGAGAAGGTTAAGTCTTTGTCCACCACGGTGGACTAGTGTCGCTTGGTAGACTACACACACCATTGAGAGCATTTTAGAGCCCCCTCAGGTATGCAGTTTTCCTCACGATGTTTTCCTTCACTGTTAACGTAAGTGCTAATTTAATTCTGATCCACATATGAATCCGAAAACTCAAAGACGGCCTATGCCGAGAACGAACTGAGATTCTCCTGTATGGAAAGCAAATGTTCAACCTCTAGGCTATTATCGCTACGAAATGCCAAAATGTTGTAAAAATATCAAAATCTTTCCACACACACAAGCAATGGTTATGACTTTTCTAGTGCCAACTTGCGTGCCACTATACCCTGTTATCATAAGAACTCCTTGTCTGCACAAGTATCAAAATCTTTTCACCTTTTCGAGTCTGACTAGTGACTTTCACACAGATAGTAGGTGGCCCCATCCGGGTCTTTTGCGGCTCAGACGGAGGCCAATTCCGCACGTAGCGTTCCAATCTTTGTCTCAGTTCAAGCTAGAATGTCCGCCCTACAATTATTTGCGTCGTAAACATGATTAATGCTGGCTTGATGATAGAACCATTTTCCGGATTTGATAATTCGTAAATTTATTTGATATTGTATTCTGGCTATTGTGGTGGTATGGGTATGGAAATCCTAGAGAACAACTAGTGAATTTTGACTGTATCTACCTGAATATTTGAATAATAAACAACGACCCTCCGACCGACCTGCCTCCGAGATGTACCCATAGGCGTAGCACCAGTAGGCCCTGGTAGGAGTCCGGCATATCCCTTTGCCCTTCCCCGGGGCGGAGGAAGTTCATGATGAATTTCGCTGGGACCAAACTAAAAGGTGTTGAACCCGCACCACATAGCTTAAGAAGCGTGACCATAAAAATTCGGGCAACCACGATATTGGTCAATAAATAGTAACAGATCTTTTAAATCACAAAGTTTATAAATCGAACTGTTATGAGACCCTTTTTAAAAAAAGAATTATATTTTACAAGGACACTTTATTTTGATATTGATACAGTAAATGGGCTCGACTGTAGGCAAGTGTCACACGCGCGGAGAATGGAATCGAACTGCCGTGTTAATTAGTTTAATATACTATTAACTGTTAAAAATGCTGACTAGGCGCTATGGTTAGGGATGTAAGCACTAATGGGTACAGGGCTAAGATATAACTGAACGCTTAACCATATTTTTCTTCATCTAAAGGCAACGTGAGACTGCGACTACGTGACCATACGAATTTAATGCATCACTTCTTTATTTGAAAGACTAGACTTTCATGCGACGCTGATTGCCATGTGCCAAGGTCAGGCTGGTTTCATACAGATTTGTGTTACACTATTCCGCATGTGGTGTGCGCATTAAGAATAAAACACCACTCGATATCCTCTAATGAATGTAGTAAAAGGTGACTAAGGGCCTCTGAACCAGAGGTAAGGGCCACAGCGTCTCTTCTATGGAACAGCAACCATTTTACACTCATAAACCCGCCTGCCGAGCGTGTTGAGTATTGCAAATTTCCCCAAAATGACGATTAACGGCATGTAACCGGTCGCTGTGGAAGTTTGTGTGGATGTCTTTGTGTAATAATAAAAATATACACCATATTACCAGAACTCACCACGATTGGCAGGCGGGTTGGTGAGCGCAGAAAGGCCACAGTTCCACAGAAGGGACGCTGCTGCCCATCACTCTGGTTTAGAGTCCCTTAGTTTTAGTTTTACGACATCCATGGGAGGAGATGGAGTGGTGCTATATTCTTAATCCGGACACCACACGGACTTATTTACTTGCATACACTTTATTGTAAGCCAGGTTGCAACAAGAAATAGATTTAAAAACCCTTCCATACCAAAAAGTTACAATCAATTAGCAACATGATCCCAAACGCTCCTCTGCCAACCGGCTCTCATCTCAGCGTAATAACACCTAGAACCTTATCTCCTTTAATGAACCGGTCATATACAGCAAAGAAGTTCTCTATAAAAAAAATCATTACATAGCACAAAGGCCCGTTCAGACGCGTGGCCTTTGAAAAAATGCCCTTTCAAACGAGTATTATGCTCAGGTTTTCGAGGGAAAAATTCTTGCATTTTTTGTATTTCTCCGCGGGTAGTTTTAATTTGGAGCTTGTGTGCTGTGTTCGTCCTTTACGAGACGGTAAATACATACAAGAACGTATTAGTTTTTCAAAGATTTTCTCGAATTACATTAGCGGTATGCTGCCATATGAAAAAAAGGTTGGATATTGGAATTATAGAAATTTACGGGTATGAATATAATACATGGACACTTGACTCATATCTATATATCTGAAAGTGCGAGTCCTCGCGTCAGTGTACGTTTGAGGAGTAGAGATTTGAGACCGGGGCTACTACTGGTGCCTCGCGAACTCCAGTGGTAAAGGTCAGAGCTCCACCAGGTTCTGGCAAAAGGGGAGGCCAAGCTGCTGAACTCTAGCGTTGGTCTAGTTCGTTGGCATTGGCTTTGGGGGAAGCACGGTTCCTTGACGTTGGCACCGCTGTTTTGATAATATCCTATGTCGCGTCAGCAGGAAGTCTGACAAGCGGTGTCACCACTGCGCCGTGTATGACACGGTGCAGCACACAGTAATGGAGTTCGTGGCATAGGTAAATCCACGCCGTGCCCCTCATCAATGAGATCCGGAGAGACACACTGCCAGCCATGTTCACAAAATGCTTGATAGCAATAGCGCTTGGAGTGCGATAATCTCAAGGTTGTGGTGAGGGACCGGGGGTGGACGACTGCTCCCCCAATCCGCTTCAGGTCCGTGGCATCGTAGCCCGTGAGCGGTGGATATGGGGAAGTCCATCGTGCCCCAAGGAGGCGGCGCGTTAATGTTCCCTAATGCCTCTCGAAGGCGTATCGATGTGGGAATAATTTACCTTCCCCACTCCAACAAGACGGGGTCCGCAGCAAGAAGACCAGCACTGCCAAGATCAAGAGGGTCGAGTGCATGCGAACGTGGCTCCCGTAAACCACTGCGCATTTTTCCCGGAGTAACACCACCGCAAATCCGCCTTCTTCAAGGTGGAAGAAGTGTGGGGATGCACACATACACGCATTGAGTTTTACCGAAGTCAGCGATAAACCAATAGGTGTGAAAAGACTCGTGGCAGTCGTCGTAGAGTCGAGGTTGACTACACACGTGAGCACGCGGGCATTAAAGTGCTAGACCGAATATAGTGAAATAAATATCTAGTGTAAGTTGTGCAAACTTTCATTTCCTTCCACACTCAATACCAATACCACAGACACGAAGCAGCAGATTGGGACAACACCCCAACAGAAGTATATGAGGATTTTAACACGTATGAAAAAAATGGGTACCCAATCAAGTACGTACGCCCTGAAAACGGAATCGGAAGGTGGAGTTTGAGAAATGCAAACGTAAATTCACTAAGCGCTAGTATGTAATTCACGTATTGCCTCGGCAATTCGTATTAGCCAAAGGATGTCCAATGCTCAACAAAGACCTCCCCACAAATTTCAATAATTGTGTCGTCGTTTTGGGGGTCATTTTCATTTTCAAGCGTCAATCACGCTTGGCAGGCGGGTTGTTGAGCGCAGTATGGCTACTGTTCCACAAAAGTGATGCTGCTGCCCATGCCTCTGGTTAAGAGTCCCTTAGTCGCCTTTTACGGCACCCACGGAAGGACACGGAGTGGTGCTATATTCCTAATCCGGACATCACACCGAATACCTACTCGAAAATTATAACATTCCTATGACTTCATAAATGTTGTTAACCGTACACTAACTACAGTTACAATAAAACAACTCATGCTTCCCAATAAACGTATCTCCTTAACTCCTACTTCCTACAAAAATAAATAAAGACGATTCTAGAACGTATCAAATCGAACCACGTGAATACTGCCAGTAAATCTTGAGCGCAAATGAACACGTCGATGCAACGATCGGATGCGATACATCTCCGGCTGAGACGGCTGGCCCGGCATAAATTGCCCGCAGACGCGGCAACCGATGCAGAACAAATTTATTGTTACGACTCCATGTTTAGATTATGTCGATCGTGTGTGGATTTTATTTCACGTGAGCTGGTAATATTTTATTGTTGGTTACTTCGTAAGTATCTTCAAAATGTTAGAGTATGTATGCATCGGACCGCCCAGGTTATTCATCGCCGTTAACTTAGATTTATAAAGTTTTAAGTATTTGCCGTGTGGTGCCGGCTCAGAATACCACCACCCCATCTCCTCCCGTGGGTGTCATAAAGGTTGATTAAGAGATTACCCGGAGCATGGGCAACAGCGTCCTTCGAGTACATTATCAACTCAACTGCGATCGTCAACCCGTCTGCCAAGTGTGGCGATTATGGCAAATCCCCTAATGAGCCCACTACACACCCATATCGGTCGTTGGTGATCTTTGCGGGAGCTCTATGTCCAGCAGTGGACTTCATTCGGCCTAAATGATGACGATGAAGTATTTATGGAACAAAAATAGTTCAATATTGGACATAGATATCCCCAACCAAACCAAAACGACTGGTCTGGGTATCTGTTGTATACTCATATCGAAGGTTTACCACATTCGCCACGCTTGGCAGGCGGGTTAGTGACGCTGCTACCTACTCTCCTACTTATCCCATAGTTGTATTTTCCAACCGATGGGACGACATCGGATTCTTTAGCTCTACCTATATTAATAGGTTTAACAAAGCCTAAAAAATGGTCCTTACTGCGATAGTTTTGTTTATGTTATCTAATCTATCTAAATCTAATCTAAATTTTACTATCACAAAGGCCCATAGATACAATATATAACAAGGAATCCGTATTATCTAATACTAGCTTTTACCCGCGGCTTCGCTCGCATTGAAGCCATTAAATAAGTATCAGAGATCATTACAATAGAAATGAATCAATCCCTACTAACAAACATTAGTTTTATATTTTGTAAATAGAAAGTTTAATGTGAAATATCGTATGTAATTCTAATACCTCCAGGAATATGTTTACTAAGTTTCATGATGATCAGTTAAGTAGTTTTCGCGTGAAAGCGAAACAAACAAACTTACATTCACATTTATAGTATAGATGTAGTAGAAGGTAGACGTATAGATGTACTAACATAATTACTGTCTCTATTAGTGTAGACGTGTAGGTTGTGCTGTGGTGTCCCGTAACCTTCCGTGAAAACGTTGATACCCGACACTCTTCGGCCAAAACTCTTCCATATTTAAGGTCTCATGATATTTGTTAGGACCCACACCACAAACTACTAAAAGTTGAAAATGTAACTTAACTAAAAGCAAATTAAGAACTAAAAGAAAAAATCTAAATTTGCCGACGTAGCTGAAAGGATTTGTAAGCTGAAGCGGCAATGGGCGGGGCGCATAGATTATAGCACGGCCATTGATGCAGAAAGACGAAAACGCAGCGTAGGATAGTCTCCATCGAGGTGGACAGACGACCTGGTGAAGGTCACTGCGAGTCGTTGGTTGTGGGCGGCATGTCACCGCTCGTTGTGGAACGCTATGGGACCTTTGTTCAGCGGTGGATGTCTTTTAGCTGATATGATGATGATAAAGCAGATTATATCGTTTGCCTTTTGAAAATGTATTGAGAATTCAAGTTTTTACTAAGCAGATATAAAAAAAGAAAGAAAGAAAGAAAATCATTTATTTTTGCACCAATAGCGACACATCCAACTTTAATTAACACAATATTTTCAAAATTTACAAAAACAGCCTAAGCGCTGTAAACTGGCAACACAAAATTATTTCTAGGTATATGGCCAAAAGACTCAAAATTCTGGGCGATAATAATATCGTATTATATACTTTGTTTTAAAAAAAAATGAAATGGAGGTAGGTAAACAACATTACCAGTTCATAGCTTAACATTAAGAATAATTCATTATACACTCTGTGCAAAAAAAGGTTGTCACTCAGACTCCATCGAACACAGGGCTGGTTTTCAGAGACAACCTTCGTGACGTAGTGACGTTTTCCGGCAGTGGTGCCACAATTTAATAATGAAAAGAAAACAAAATCTTTACAAATTACTTGTGTAACCAAATTATTATAAAAAATACAAGTATTTATAATTTAGTAGTGTGCAACCAATTAATAAAATCGCAGGTGCCGCTGTCATAAGTAGTATCAAAATCAAATTAGTAATTATAAATACAGACGCCAGCCATCATTATTGTTGTAAATTGTTGATTGTGTTATGTAATAACCTAAACATGCCATTAATGTGATCTGATCACCTCTGAAAGATCACCCTTGACGTAGCTTGAATTCTTTTGCCCAAACTAAAAAGGTTTTATAGCGATAAAGATACGACTCCAAAACGAAAGTTGTTAAGTCAGTGCCTGACTTTATCACATCCTTTATTCACCATTAATACATCGATGTATGTCGACAATTTCGATATCTCAGTACTTTTATTATCAGAATATCTTAAAACATTTTGCAATACCCTAAAGCTCAACAAAGCGAATCAAATCGGTGAAAGCCCCGCAAAACTCAAATCTGAAGAAAGTTAGACGCCTTTAAGGCGGCATTAATAAGTAAGCTTTCGAATTTGGAAATAAAATATTCATTCTTGGCAACATTACTGTGCAAGATGCAAAAATTTACTCATTAAAGATTTAATTTCAGTTATAAAAGTGTAAGTTTAATATTGAAGTAATTGAACTAATAAATTTGGAATCAATTGTATTTGGTGTGATTGAAAGCACACCAAAGTATGCAAAATAATTGCTAAGCTGTATTTTTATTATTGTGAATTGTTTTACGAAATACTTTAAATGTGAGTAAAAGGATCGTTAATACACAATCAATAATATCTTAAACTATATACCTAGGTTTTAATGTTATTTTATTATATATTTGATAATGGTGGATTGACTCCGTGTATATATCCGTGTGGTGTCCGGATTAAGAATATAGCACCACTCCATCTCCTCCCATGGATGTCGTAAAAGGCGACTAAGGGAATCTAAACTAGAGGGATGGGCAGCAGCGTCCTTTCTGTAGAACAGTAGCCATGCTGCGCTCACCAACCCGCCTGCCAAGCGTGGTGAGAACTGGCGAATTCCCCCCAATATGATAACACAGTTGTGGAAATCTATGGGGAAGGCCTTTGTTCAGTAGTGGACGTTGTATGGCCGATATATGATATATGATGATCACAATAACGTATTTTGAAAATATCCATAGTTATACAACTGTTAGTTATTTACAACTAGCAAAAATGTAAATAATCAAAATAAAATTGCCTTAATTCAATTCAATCAGCTTGTTTGAACACGTTTGCATCGGCGGCGGTGAAGTACACTAACGACAGTCGCATGACGCGATCAGTGAAGTCGAGGTAAGTTACAAATACATATCCGAATTTTTTGAAAATTTCTTTTTTTTTATACTCTCAATTTCAGAAAATTATTACTTATCACATATCAATACTGAATGTCACCTCTACGGATCGGACAGAGTTTTTGTTACATATTGTGCATATGTATTTCGTTTCAGCCACAAAATGTCCACTGCTGGACATAGGCTGCCACCAGAGATCATCACTCATAGTCACCTTTTCCGACACCCACGAGATGAGATGGGATGGTGCTATTCGTAGCCGGCACCACTCAGCCTATTTATTTAGTTTATTATGCCCAGTAATTTCCACAGTACACAGTAATGTTTAAAGTTTAACGGCGTATATATGGGACTGAAGTGGTAGCTTTTGATTTTTTATTGGACCCCGGTGGCAATTCCTCATGAACTTTCTCCGCCTCGGGGAAGGGCGAAGCCTCCTATGTGTGTGCTATGCTGTGTCCACGCATCTACGTGCGCACATTCGTCTTCCAAGGGGGCACTCGGTATGAGCACGTAGACTCGCCAATCTGTGCGCCTGTGACCCCTGAGCTCCCCCCGCCATATAGTGACGGCAGGGGGTACAGGTGTGTTGGACCAGGGCACCGGAGTGGTTGTTAGCCCGGCGCCGTCTCTTCCTTCTCCGCGTGGGATTGGCCCTCTCCTGATTCTGCTTTGAAGTCTGCGGCTGGAGAATAGAATAGAATAGAATATAACTTTATTGTACACCAAAATAATATAAAGGATTATTTACAATAGTTAGCGTAGCACAATGGGCGGTCTTATCGCTAAAAGCGATCTTTTACAGACAACCTTTGGATGGATTTAAAAGTAGGGAAATAAAGAAATTCAGGTAGTCTGTGGTGTACTGAACCATGATGTAGATAATGATATCGATATATATACAAGAAAATACAGGTATTTGCATAAATAAATAATATAACTACACCAATTTGCATATTAATACATAAATACAAATATATAATATAATATTATACATATATATTTGCTGATACAATACTGGATATTTAAGTGAACTAAAGAGATAGATAATGCTCTTTTACCATTTTTTTAAATGCTCGTAATGATTGAGCCTGTTTAATTGTATCGGGTAAGGCATTCCAAAGTTGTGCTGCTTGTACTTTAAACGATTTGTCCAAAAAAACTGTGGAATGCATAGGGATCTTAAGCCTCAGGTTTTCCGACGATCTTAGATATCTGTTATGTGTGTCATGAAGGAACTGAAAACGTTCTTTAAGATAAGAGGGGGTTGAGGGATTAAACAGAACACTGTAAAGTAAGGACAATATAATAATGGAGCATGATGCATTCGCAGAAGCAGACCACTACACCTAATTTTTAAGCTCTACCAGCATAGCCGATACTAATACTGACATAGAGAGATCTTGCCCGATCTGATTGACCAGCATCCGCTACTCGGCAACCCACGCAGGGCACTCCTCGAGCCTGTGCTGTGCGGTATCCTGGTCGCTTCCACAGTGGTGGTATCGTGCCGCGACCTCGCTTCCTATTATGTGCACCTGCACTGCACCAAACGTGACCAGTGAATACCTGCGTCAGACGATAGGTGACGCGCTCGCGCTCTGTCTAACCCAGGCTGGGTTAGACAGAGCGCGCGCGGGGAGCTAAAGAGTGGCAGAACGGCCTCGACGACGTACTTGGTTGCAAACTGCAACCGTCGGCGATATCGCCACATCTAGAGTGCGCATCAGCCTGTCAAACGCCCGTGGAGGCGCGCTTTCACCGCTCTGGCGGAGGGAGGGTATCTAATCATAGACCCAAGTATCCATCTCCATCGGGATGTCAAAATCCCTGTACTGAACTGCGGTGGTAACTACTAGCCGAACTCTTAATAAGAGACGTTTTTTATTGGTCACCCAGTGGAAATTCATCATTAACTTACTCCACTTCAGGGAAAGGCGTAGAGGCATGCCGAAGTCCTATCGGCTGAAACCACCGAAGCGATCATCTTTGGCAACGAAAGCGGCTCCAAGTCCTCTAAGGACCATACTAGAGCCAGCCATTGGTGCCACACCTTTAGGCATATCTAAGAGGGGGTGAGATACCCCCGACAGATACCCACACGGCAGCACGTGACCACGTGTGCACCGCTGTCTTCATGAGGCTTGCTTTGTATGAACACGCAGTGCAATAACAAATTTATCGCCAGTTAAAATCTTGTAAAGTGAACATAAATAAAATAGTTATGTTATGAACACAAAAAAGATAAATAAATAAAAAAAGTATCAATAATAAATTTAAAGTTCCAATTTCAAATCTAACCTACCAAATGAAACGATAAACTCCTTACGTCCACTCTCCCAGTTTGAATGTTCTTAAGCAAATAAAATAAAACGCGGCAGAGAGAATCGATTCGGAAATTTGGAAGTGAAATTTTCAACTGTATACTTAATTGGCGTACCCTTCTAAACAGTTCCAGTGATTATGCTGTACAATTTGCATAGCGGACGACTTTCGAGCCCTGGAGACTAAATAACGGCGAATTTGTTGAAGATCCGCCGCTTAATCGACGATTGGATTATCGATTTTTGTTTCGGGGCTCCGACTTTGGTTATTTTGTTATGTGTTCATTTAATCTTTAGACTTCAATTGTGACAATCTAACATTTTCACTAAATGATTACCATGCTTCGTGCAGTAAAACCCGGTAAAAAATAGACCACCCTACTGGCACAAGCCGTTTCCATAGAAAATACAGCTCAAGTCGACACTAGAGATGCTATGCTCCAACGCCATATTAAAACAATTTGGGATTATTTTTGCAAGGGTCTACCTAGACGGCACTAGATATTCTGCTGCCAAGCAGTAGTGTTTCAACTTTAGACCTTACTGTGTTGCAGTTTGAAGGGGGACTGTGGTTAGTGATATTGCTGGGCATAAGAGACTAAATAACTAATATATCGACGTGACGAGCGCAGTGTGATGTATGCATCTCAGCCAAAAATGCCCACTGCTAAACATAGGCCTCCTCGATAGACGACCGGCGTCTGTCATTTTGGCAGAAATTTACCAGTAGGTACTCACCACGCTTGGCCGGCGGTTTGGTGAGCGTAGTATGGCTACTGTTCCACAGAAGCGATGCTACTGCTCATCCCTCTGGGTTTGAGCCCCTTCGTGCCTTCGTGACGACACCCACGGGAGGAGATGCAGTGGTGCTGTATTCTTAATCCGGGCACCACACGGAACCAACCTAGAAGGTTGTAGTAAATTCTAGATCAAAAGTTGTACCACATTTTGTTAAATGTGAAAATCACAAACTCGTTTTACCAATTTAGCAAGAGCTTATACAAATCAAGTTAGATTTCGGGCACAACTTGTTTACAGTACAAATTAATGTTAACCTTTTAATTAACAAAATTTCCAGCTATGCTTCGAATTGGAGCAACTTTATCCTACACCTCTCTTGTTATTGTTTGGCTAGGATTGCCAATTTTGAAAGATCGACTGCTTTTTCGTTAATTTTGGGCAAGCGGGCTCTGGAAATAGATCAAAATGGCGAAAACAAAAAATCCTAGCAACTGTTAGATATAGTCTGCGAGGAAATTAATTTAAACTTGAGAACCGGAAACTTGAGGACGCAAATTCAAATTCAATGTTATTATTTTATATACCTAGACAAACACTCCGCTTGGGTAGACACAACTTTGACAGAGAAGCCGCCAGGAGGACACGCTTAGGCTGGGCTGCATTCGGCAAGCTTCGTCAGATCTTATCGTCGCCTTGTATTTCGCAATATCTGAAAACGAAAGTTTTCAACCAGTACTCCGTAGGTCATAACCGGTAGGAGGTATGTTCAGGTGTGTCACACCTGAACATTCCCATGAAAATATCAATGCAAAATTCCAACGATGAGATCAGATTTCATGCTCCCTCTAGTAAAATAAAACAAAATCAACCTACATTTTTGCAAAAGCATCTGCGAACAGAGCACCCTAAATACGTTTTAAATAGATATATACGATTTGTCGATGCTAAAAGGTTCAAGAGCGATCGCGTGTGATGGCAACATTTTTCTTAGCACAGGTGTGCTAGATTAGGTCCGAGCCCGCTTGGGTATTCTGCAGATGTGTATGGATATAGTCTTTATGAAATCCTGATAGTATTGATGTTACATGACATAAAAGGAGTGGAAATTAGATTCATGTGTCTGAGGGTGTACTGATGGCGAATTGTTGTTTGCACAAACTACAACGAATTGTACAATGTACAATGCTTGTTTGTACTTTGGTCAAAGAATGCAAGTCTTCTGGGCGTGTTGCCAGAAAACGCAGATGCGGACGAGTATTGTATGAATAAATTATGTCGTATACCATGTGATATGCTCATAGAACTGATGGCCGTCGGGACAAAATGTTTCTCGACTGGAGACCGTGCACCGGAAAATGAAGCGTGGGATGGCCTCCAACGAGGTGGACAGACGACATGGTGAAGGTTGCTGGGAGTCGTTGGATGCGGGCAGCATAGACTAGTAATTGCGGAAATTTATCCGTGTGGTGTCCGGATTAAGAATATAGCACCACTCCATCTCCTCCCGTGGATGCCGTAAAAGGTGACTAAGGGAATCTAAACCAGAGGGATGGGCAGCAGCGTCCCTTCTGTAAAACGGTAGCCATACTGCGCTCATCAACCCGCCTGCCAAGCGTGGTGAGTATTGGCAAATACCCCCCAAAATGATGACACAGTTGTGAAAATCTATGGGGGAGGCCTTTGTACAGCAGTGAACGTATAAATGGCCGATATGAATGCGGGAGGCCTTTGTTCAGCGGTGGATGTCCTTTGGCTGATATGATGATGATAAAATGATGTGAATGCATGAATAAATGAGATCGATGATTTTTTATAAATCTTTGTGACGCGACGAGCAGGACATTCAACTGATGGTGTCACATTCATCATTAATTTCGGCCGAATGAAGTGCAGTGACACAGGCCTCCCCAAAGATCACCACAACGACCGAATATGGGTGACTTGTCATTGGGGGGGTTTTGCCATAATCGCCACGCTTGGCAAATGAGATGGTGTGGTGGTATTCTGAGTCGGCACCATACGTCAATTGTGCATAAAAGATAAATAATCTAATTTTCTAAATATCTTAAACAAAACATGCATATTTCATGTTAAAGTAGAACTTAACATGAAATGTGCATTTTCTTTTAAAGCACATAATTAAATTAAATTAAAAAAAAATTACCAATTATAAGCAATACCTTTTTTCAAACTACATCTGAAGTGAACAAACCATTTATATTTTAATACAAGTAAGCATCGTGTTTTTGCCCGCGAATGCCGCACGTAATGGCTCCTAATCTCTAACGATTTATCATGGGAATTAAGTGACCCTTTGAAAATCCAAGGGGAATTTCCCGCTACAAAAATCTGAAACTAAAACGATCTTGGAGTGTTACCATACTAATATGAAACCGTCGTACATGTACGTAAATTACAACATTACACATAAAAATGGCATACATTACCTACCTGAAAACCAAAAAAAAAAAAAACCTTAAAACCGACACCTGCATTAGAAACTTGATGCCAGATTGGCGTGTTGCCAGAATAAAGCGCTTATAGCCAGTTACACTCAGTAATCGGTAAATGATCGGCGAGGTTAAGCAATGCTTGGCGCGGTCAGTCTATGGATGGGTACCGTATAGTGCCCCTTCGATCCCGGTTGTTGTCTTTAGACGGCAGTCGATGAGACAAGATGGAGGCATTTGGGCGGATTGAACAACTCTGACACAAGGTTGGCCACTAACCACACGAAAAAAGAACTCAAAGCTTTTTGCTAGCTAGCTAGCTAGCTGTTGCCCACGGTTTCACCCGCGCTTTTATTTTTAATAATATACTCAGATGAAAATATGTTTAGTGTATTGGATTTCATTTTACTCGTTTGAATTTTTCGCGTAAACCCCAAACATTTTTTATAAAATTAAAGTAAGCCTAAGTTACTCCTTTGCCAGTGCCAGTGAAAGCGCCGTCTAAATCGGTCCAGCTGTTTCGGAGATTAGCTGGAACAAACAGGCAGACAGACGGAAACATTAAAATAGGTTTTTTGTTACAAGTTCCATATATACTTTCATATGCATTTTGTAAAAAGCTGTTAGTTTTGACATTACAAACAGACACTTCAATTTAATTTATTCGTATGTATAGATGAATCAAGGACATACAATATAACAGTAACATGAATTAAGTATAAAAGCGTATTGAGTAAGGCCATCGATTGGCAGGTTATTAATTAGATCTTGGCGGTTTTGGGTATCAATGTGGCCTACACGATTGTCCCTCTCTAAACTAGAGTTGAGACACGATACTTGCCATTTGTCAGAAGTCATTGTCATTTGTGAGAAGATGTCTCAAAAAGGTTACGGATCTTTCTTCAAAGTGTCATCTAGTTGTTGGGCAATTTTTTATTACAGATTTTTCGGAAATATGTTTGTGCTTTGAGTTTTTTTTTGTAATCGATTTCACACAGGATTACCGAACTTGGCTCTAGTGTGATCTTACGCAGACCAGGACCCTTTCGGTGCCGAGGATGACCACTCCAGTCGTTTTAGCTGGTAGGAGCCCGGCATGCCCCTTCACCCTTCCCCTGGGCGGCGGAAGTTCACGCAGAATTTGCACTTAGGAACAAAAAAATGATTACCAAACTTACTTACTACAAAAATCGTTTATCATCTAAACCGACTTTTAACTTTATGGAATCAAATATAATGACCACCAAGTTTAGTAAAATTTCACCAAATTACAGCGAGCAAATTTACGTTCTTTTGCTTATTAACTTTAAGAACCGAAGAAGAGGTATATTCGCCATAGTATGTACTAAACTATGACCTAAGGCGCTAGGTACTTACAGCGTTTGAAACATGTACTGAACTAATTGCGTTTGAGCACTTAATTAAGCTATGCGGTTCTCGCGCAATAAGTAAAGTAATAACACAATTTCTGTAGTGCAGGAGTCGGGAGTAAATGTACCTCAATGTAAAGGGCGCTAGGTTTGGGTTTCTTGGAAGGTTTCGCAAAAGGGAGCTATTGAGGAAGTGCTACAGAACACGTTTAGAATGATTGAAGTGTTACTGTTGACACATATGGAGCTTTACTGGACGTTTTTTCGAAGCTCTATTTAACGATATTCAATAGACTTTCTGAAGAAATTAATGAAGTGAAATGGATAAAATTGTATACCTACATAGAGAAAAATTATACCTAATTCAGTATCCCTCTTACGTATGTAAAATGTACTAGTTGTAAGGCTGTAACCGCTTACACGCTTATAGAACATCATATCATCATAATCAGCCCCTTACTGCCACTGCTGGGCACAGGCACTTTTCTCACGATGAGAAAGGTTAGGCCTTAGTCCACCACGCTGGCCTAGTGCAGGTTGGCAGACTACACATACCATTAAGAATATTTTCCTTCATCGTTAACGCAAGTGACTACCAAATTCTGATCCGCACATGAATCCGAAAAGTGATGAGGTCCGGGCCGGGATCGAACTCAGAACCTCCGGTGTGGAAAGCAAGCGTTCAACCACTAGATTGTCACAACTTAATGCTAATTGATGCCTGACAAAAAATCTGTTATAATATCAGCCAAAGGAGGTCCACTGCACAAAGAAAGCCTTCCACACAGATTTCCACAATTAGTCGACATTTTGGGGGGAATTTGCCAGTACTCAGCATGGGTTAATTGGTGAGCGCAGTATTGATACTGTTCCACTGAAGGGACAACGCCCATCCTTCTGGTCTAGAGTCCTTTAGTCGCCGTTTACGACATTCACGGGATAAGATGGAATGGTGCAATATTCTTAATGCGGACGCCACACGGAGAAATTAATTAAGTAATTGGATAGAAACATACATAAGTTTATATCCCTCTTACGTATGTAAGGATAAAATTACTACTTGTAAGGTTTTAACTGCCTACATGCTGACAGATGTTTGACATAAAGTATTAGTAGCAGACGACATTATGTTAGTAGGCAAAGATTAAGATATATATTCGTTTATTGCATCATCATTTCAGTGCTGGACACGGGCCTCCCCCAAAGATCATAGGCCTTCCCCAAAGATCGCCACAACGACCGGTCTCGGTTTCTGCTGCGTGGTTATTGGAGAGTTTTGCTATAATGACCGCGTTTGGCAGGTGAGTTGTATCGCAGTTGAGTTGTAAATTTCATCCATCCATCCCTTAGCTAATCCGATAGTCGTCCTTTTACAACACCCACGGGAAGAGTTGGGGTAGTGCTATTCTTAGCCAGCACGGCACGGATTTCTTTTACATTGATTGCAGAACTGTGTACAAATAAGTCTCGTGTGGAATTTGTGTCTGTTACCGCACCCACGACACAGGAGAAATCCAAGTGCGGCGCAATGTTTTAAACAAAAAAAAAATACAAAGTGTGGCGAATGTATACAAAGCAAAAAATATCCAGAATCCAAACTCCCGTTCCACTGAACTCATGCTACCGTTTATTGCTGCACGGTAAATGGAAATATGTATTACGAAATATTAGATATCGAAGAATAACCAAATGAAATCACAGAATTATTCATTAACTATTTTATTTGGTAGGCGGGTAGGTACAATTTTCACACGCAACAAAATATTAAGTTAAAATCGGCTACAGTAAATACCTTTCTTATTAGTTATTACACAGGAAATTCACAATCAGAAATAAACTACAACAGCTAGATATAACAATTATAATGAACACCTTACATAATGATTGATACTATAAATCTAAGTTATTTATCATTAATCAATAATCATAATCAATGAAACAATACAAATCACAGAATGTACTTAACTTAAATTACAGAATGAGGTTCGATCCTGTTACTTGTTCTTCAGCAAAAGAGGCCGAAATGAGTTATGCCAGGGTATATATACATTTTCTCACGTCATGGCTTCTCACGAGTGTGTGGAGGGGGTAGGCAGTGGAGGGCACGCCGCCGATGTTGCCAGTGTCTACAGGGTGGCCATTATAGATGTAACAGCTCGGCCGTCCTGAAACAAAGTGTCCACACGATGTGTATTAGTGAATGTTCTAACATGTCTATAAGATCCGTGCCTAACCGACTATCAGCATCCGCATCAGCATCATCAGCATCAACATCACTATCAGCAATAGCTACATATGTCCTTACGCATCCACTGCTACTTCTGCACAATATTTCTAATATCCGCTAAAACCTTTTACACTGTCAGAAGCAGCAACGGCTACATATGTACATAACGAATCCACTGCTACTTCTGCACAATATTTCTTATATCCGCTAAAACCTTTTACACTGTCAGAAGCAGCAACGGCTACATATGCACATAACGAATCCACTGCTACTTCTGCACAATATTTCTTATATCCCCTAAAATCTTTTACACTATCAGAATCAGCAACAGCTACACGTCCTTAACGAATCCTATGCTACTTCTGTACAATTTCTTATATCCTCTAAAACCTGTTACCACTATGTATCATATATCGGTCATGACCAAGCGATTTAAACACTATAGGGTCCTGCAAACATAGCATTAAAAGACCAAAACCCCTTTCTTATACATGCGAATATCTTTTCATATCAAATTAATTTTTATTAATACCAATTTGTGCATTATATTAACCGTAGCCTTTTGCCTTCTATTGACAACTTAAAGTAAATTAGACATAACGTTAGTTATGTTTAAACAATAAATTAAAGGGGGTTTGGCCTGTGGTTTCATGACATGTATTGTTAACTCAATATCTGTCACAAAGCCATACATAATTAATAATCTATTGTCTCGCGACTGCCGGCAATTAACAGGTTAGAGGTCCAAAACTAAGTCAGGCTAGTTAAAATCCCAAATATTATCCCCACTGCTAGTTCTTAAGCTATTTATTATAACAGTTCCGTTTATCCGCTCAATCTGACCGTTTGCTCTTGGCGTTGCAACCGAAGTCAAACTCATTAAAATAATGGCTACAGAATGCGATCCCACGATCTGACACTATGGTGGAAGGGAAACCATACAATGATAATGGAATACGCGACTAGTTTCAACCGAACTTAATGCGAGTGTTACTCTTGGCAATAACGAATTTTGAGGAGGAACATGTTAATACTAAAATATATTGATTGTGTTTACTAGACTTCGGACAAGGCCCCAAGTGATCAATGTGTATCCATCGGCACCTGTTTTTGAATAGGAATGAATTTACCCTCCAGTTATCAATAATGCCCTTTTCGAAATGCGCAATCTAGACATAATTGAGAAACCCATTTATATATGTCTGGATTGGCATCAGTGTCCCGAATTGGTTAATAATACTACACAGCTTAGGATCTAGAGTTTGGACCGTAAGGAAGCAATCATCAGCAGATTGAGCATAAACGTGGGTCTCTACTGGGTTACGGCTCAGCGCATCAACGTGCTTAATTTTGTCTCCCGTCCTTAAAATTCTATATCGAACTACTGAATTTGCAGCCACCAGCGTGCGATCCTACGCAGCAAGTCTCTTTGATAAAGGTGTGATGATCAGCAACGCAATATACTATACTATTACTATACTTATACCTTAATACGTAACAAATAAATTTACGTTTTTAATTACCCAAACGGCTATAGTCTCCAACTCATAACCACGATAATTCTTTTCGCCACGAGTAGTCGTGAGACTAAAATATATAACTGGCCTTGTGTTGTGAAGCAAAATTCCTGCAACTCCAAACTTAATCGCATCCGTATGGAGCTCTGTATCCAAATTCCTATCATATATAGAACTGGTTGAGAAAACGAACTATACTTAAGGTCTTTAAAATCTTTCTTTGAGAGGTCTGTAAGAAGCTTAGCAATAAGAGAAACATTTCGTATGAATTTTCAAAAAATAAGAAAAGGCCACAAAATTGCCCTACACTGGAAAATCACAAACAGCTGATATTTTATAGCCATCTGGTTTAATGCCATCTTTAGAAATATAGAAGCAAATAACTTTTGTATCATAATATTTTCTCAAGTTTACGCGAATAGCATCCATTGAATTGAAATAGCTTAAGGAAAGATATCGCGCTTAATTGATTCTTCTATACAAATAAATAAAATTGAAGCGTCTGTTTGTAATGTCAAAATAACTTTTTACTAAATGCATATGAATATACGATACCTACAACAAAAAACAATTTTTAAATTTTTTTGTCTGTCTGTTTGTTCCGGGTAATCTCCGAAACGGCTCGACGATTTTGACAGGACTTTCACTGGCAGATATCTGATGTTATAAGGAATAACTTAGGCGACTTTTATTTTAGAAAAATAATTAGGGTTCCGCGCAAAAAAATAAAACCCTTGAAATCCAATATATATATTCTATGTCAAGTGTATATGTCGAAGTACTCTAAATTTCTTTTAAATTAAACGCGGGTGAAACCGCGGGTCTCAGCTAGTTCTATATACTTACGTATTTTGTATCATATTTAGTTTAAGACTGGCTTCATGCAATACCTTAAGAACGAGTTCTAGCCTTTCCAAGTTTCATAGTATACCGCAGCTTGCAAAATATTATGAATGCCAGATTTCATTCATTAAACCGCATGTGATTTCGCCAAGCCAAACAGAACCCCGAGATACTCGTATGTCCATCAAGGGTGATAGAGGCAGTTTTGTGCACAAATCTAAGCCAGTAAAGAAGGTTTTACCTGCTAACTTATCTATTATTGGTAAATGTAATCAGTCTTTGATAGTTATCACATTCAAAGCCCCAAAATCTACAGTCTCATGCCAGTTTAAAATTTTGACTAGTACAACTAGGTGCAGTAAATTCTCAACGATATTCCCTAATAATACCAGATTCTAAAAGGTTTAAAAGTTTTCCACGAACTATTGAAACCTCTGGTTGAGAAAGTATACACTGGTAAGTCAGCAATTAGCTAGTTCAGAGTTATTAGATGTAAAACAAGAACTATCGGACAATACAGCGAGTAGACGCTTTAAATCGCCATCGCCTATATTACCCACGTTTATCTCGTCTAGATTAACATCAGCAAGCACATCACAGCAGTATCATCAATCAAAAACACATTTTAGATCCAATTTGGCCACTTCTCCCATAAAATCCGGTACGAAGCCATGAGCAGTTTCATTATTGATGTTTACTCTGTCAGAACTCGACCAACAACAAATATTTGACTCACCAAGCCAGCATCAGCTTCTGTTACGGCACAGTCTTGCCTTCTCGCCACCACTAGTCAGCCGAAAACCCCACAGCTTTCGAGCCCAGGTTGTATACTCTCGGCAAACCCTCGGCCTCCATCACAGATCAGGATAATGTACTCAGAAGCTGCGAGATTAAAATATGAGGATTAGTGTTTACTTGGCTAACCATTAATTACAACAGTGACCATAGCAGCTTCGTTAAGCAGATTGGTTAAATTATATTTGAAAACAAGGTATATTCTTTGTTCAGTATCTTCCACATGTATAATTTGAATAGGATTCAGATTTTGGCAAAAGACCACAGAATCGCCCTTTATACCAGAAGTATAATCTCTATTAATGACCGGCTGTTCCAGCAGTATATAAATTAGTCACCTACGTCAATTGGTAATCTATCAAACGATATGTTAACCCTTTTAACATTTTATCGCTAGGTTCAATTTCATATTTCAGTAACTTTCCTAAATTGTAGCCTTCGAACCCCAGTGTCCATGGCAAATAGCTATTGCTGTTAAACCATTAACCATAATATCTTTATAATACAAGTCGTTAAAACCTTGTACAATCTTAACATCCTTTGCTTTCCTACAAAATCCTACAATATGCCCGGTTTTTCCACAGGATTTGCACGACCTTGTGTCAGCGTTAGCGCAATCCTTAACTAAATGACCTTCAGTATTCCCGCGATAACATTGAATAGCCAGTGGGAGGTAGTAGTGACTTAAAAAAAACTTACGAGATAAAGGAATGTCTTCGAGGATTCGATCGGTAATTGCCTAATGATGCTAAAAATGGACATTACAAATATTCCGGATCTACACTTTCAAGAGCTTTTGTATCCAGTATGACATGTAGTCTTTGAGCCTTTGCACTAGCTTGCAATTTAGAGGGTAGGAACGAATAATACAAGAAACCGGAGCAATATAATCAAATCTGCATTTACGGCACAGTACCAACTATCATAAAAATATTTACTCATGGTCTTCCTATTATTTTTTGATGACTAACTCGCCAATTAATTCTGCAAATAAAAAACATTCTAGAAAGATAAAGTTTTAAAACTTCCTGCCACTCACTCCATGTTAGATCTTAATTATCCTGTCTGTTATACCAGCATCTATCCGAATCATCAATATTTCCTGCATATATAAGAGCACTTTGCATCATCCCAGCCATAAGTGTCGCCCAACCAGCTTATTTTCTTCAACCACACAAACACGTTATCTTTATCATCCGGGTCAAACAGCGAAATTATGTCACCTTTAACACTTTCGGATTTACTTCCACGTATATTACAAAAAAATGTATGGTCATCATACCTGCATCTTTCTCATTTACCAACTGTTCTAGTTTACTGCTCAAGGATTCTCTGTTGGTAGATGGCATTGCCCGCATCGCTGCAATTGCACATCACAATGTTCAAATTAGCTGCTATTGTCTCTAGCCCTTTCACTCTTCATGTTGAGCGGAGTAATCCCACTTCTGAAAACTATTACGAAATATTAGATATCGAAGAATAACCAAATGAAATCACAGAATTATTCATTAACTATTTTATTTGGTAGGCGGGTAGGTACAATTTTCACACGCAACAAAATATTAAGTTAAAATCGGCTACAGTAAATACCTTTCTTATTAGTTATTACACAGGAAATTCACAATCAGAAATAAACTACAACAGCTAGATATAACAATTATAATGAACACCTTACATAATGATTGATACTATAAATCTAAGTTATTTATCATTAATCAATAATCATAATCAATGAAACAATACAAATCACAGAATGTACTTAACTTAAATTACAGAATGAGGTTCGACCCTGTTACTTGTTCTTCAGCAAAAGAGGCCGAAATGAGTTATGCCAGGGTATATATACATTTTCTCACGTCATGGCTTCTCACGAGTGTGTGGAGGGGGTAGGCAGTGGAGGGCACGCCGCCGATGTTGCCAGTGTCTACAGGGTGGCCATTATAGATGTAACATATGCATTAAACTTGCTTCGGCAACGCTAACTGTATCGATTCTAGTTTATTAGAAGTAATAGTTTGTTACTCATCTTGATGTGTAACGGTGCTAAAACTAACGGTGCATTTAAGATCTAGGGATACCGAGTTACGTGTGGGTCTCACAAAGAATAAACTACCCTTCTCCATCCAAGGGTGTCATAAAAGGCGACAATGGGTTGATAGATAAGATAATATGAAAAGACTTTTATTCATTTAAACCATTAATAGCTCCATGGTTACTCTTTTAAAACCATGTTACATTAATTATGAGTACAATGTTCTCGAAAATTCAGGTTATGTGAAGACAATATTCCTACAGTAAACATAGTAAAGTTTAAATCTCTTAAAAAGTAAATAATATATATATGTCGGCGTCAGCGATGGCTGAGCGATAGTGCCGTTATCATCTTGAGTCGCTGGTATAGGGTTCAATCGCAGGATTTCAATAAAACTCAGTTCCGCAGCAAATCAGTTCATATTTCACTTTTACAATAATTCAGTTTGTTACAATCGCTTATTTTCTTATTTAGAGCAAACCGACAGTTTCATGTCGGAGAAGTGTATCGGAAGCCTGCTCGCTCAAGACTGAGCCCGCTTACAAAGACATCTCCCAACACGACTCTGCCCCACGCGCCGCCATAGCACAATTTGTAGTCTTTGAGCACAATGACGACACGGCATTTACCCCTACTACTCAAACATTAGAGACTCATATCGCTCAATTATTGTACTCCACGACATATATAAATTCAAATGTATATAATTAAAATATTAATGTAAAAAAAAAAACAATAGTAGTGGATTATTAATTTATTTTGTTTAATTGACGTGACAGTTGTCTGGAAGTTTAGGTATGTCATGCGCACTTAAGTCTTACTAACTAAGTTAAGTAATCCTGCTGATGGTATCGAGTCGCTGAGTTGCCCTACAATTTAACAGTTCAAATCAAATGTAGGGATTATTATGTTACATAAAATGTCAGGTTCATAAAATGGCATATTATTTTGTAATTTAAGACCGAACCGCCGCCATTTTGAGTCTATTAATTCAATTAAACTCAACAGTATAACTTGACTGACATTTAACCAAAGCTCATTCTAACGATTCGCCTTGTATATATTATAGGTATGTCATTTCTGCCACGTACTTAATTCAAATGTGTTCCTTGTGGTGGGCAATGAATATAGCAGCACTCCATCTCCTCCCGTGGATGTCGTAACAGGCGACTAAGGAACTCTAAACCAGAGATGATGATGAGCAGTCGTAGGGGATATTGCCATAATCATTACGCTTAGCAGGAGGATTGGTGATGGCAATATGTTGTTATTTGTACACAGCTAAATACCGATAAATAGTGATATATTAATGACTACTCCACCATTACGGACCCTCGGTAAAATAGAATCCGTCAGAAATTTTCCTCATCTCTATTTCTGCATATTTTATTTTCCAGCAGCTAGCATGTAATCATTCAAATGATTGTCAAGGCCTCCCAATTAACTCCATCCTACTTTGATGTACATTTTCAATTGAAAAGATCTATTTAACATTTTAAATGTTGGCCTTCGTTGGACTTCCAATGAGACAAAGCTAACAAGTTAAGAGCTATTAAACATTGAAGATATTAAAAATAATTTTCTGTATAATAATTTACTGTGAAAATTCAATGTGTTTTTAAAGGGACTTAAGAATAATATTTTTCTCAGTAAAAATGGCTTTACAAGTTGAATTCGATTCTAGTTTACTATGGTGATCAACACTGGTTTTTTATGTTATGAAATACAAATTAGATTGTATAGTTACTATTAAAAATCTACCTATACTTTTATGCACTCTAATACCTTACCTTTAATTTCCAATTAATTTATTCCAAATTTCACCTTTATTCACCTTAAAATAAATCCTACTTTATTTCAATAAATTTGATTTTTTTAAATCTAAATAAAAGATAATCTCTGCTTACAAATTTCAGCATCAAATAATAACGAGTTCGAAAGTCTGATATTTTTTTTACTTTCCAACTAAAACTTTGTAATTAAAGTAGAACTAATTAAGTAGCTTTTATAATAGTCGTGACTTAAATAGGTTCTTGGAAAGTGCACGAAACTTGCATATAGTTGGAATTCTCCGCTCCAATAAATAATTCAAGGAATTCGTATGCTATGCTTTTAGTGCACTCCAGTGTAGCTCACAGAGAGTTATGAAGGTGATATGACCAGATTTGATGTGGCAGTTGGAACTGCTGCATTAGTCCCCGGGAGGAGACGGAGTGGTGCTATATTCTTATTCCGGAGGCCACACGGACATGTGTTACATACCAATAAATAAAAAATGGATTGGATGAATTTGACGGAACGGTTGGGTAGTGGTTGATACAGTCGACTGCTGCGCTCCAGGACGCGGGTTCTATTCCCGCACGGGACAAATATTTGTACGGTCTGCCAGTAGTTGTGCCGGATCTGGGTGTATTGTTTGTGGAATTTCTGTCTGTTAACGCACCCACGATACAGGAGAAATCCTAGTGCGGGGCTACGTTTTAACAAAAATAAAACATAAGTTTTAGAGAAAGCGGCAAGGAAATCGTGTTCGATTCCATTTTTTGAGAGAACAATAATGTAACAAAGTAAAGTCCACCTTTTTTTCAGGCAATTAAAAACCGTACCTTATCCAAAGCTTAAATTACATCGTTGCAATATAACTAATGTCACAAGTGGACTCGTGGAGTGTGCCTCAATTGATGGCCTACAAACATTAACCTAATTTTAGGGCCCGACGCGAACATATTTATTGGTTGTGTTTGGTGCAGGTTATTGATTGGCTTTATATACTTCGAGTTTTGACTCGAATTATTGTAATCAGCTAGAGTTTCATTGCAAAAAATGTTAGTCTTATTCTTAAAGTAAAGAGCTACACAACTTCCATTCCAAATTTTATGTGATGTTCGGATTAAGAATAGGTACCTGTAGCGCCATTCCATCACTTCCGTGAATATAGTAAGAAGGTGACTGGCGACGGGCAGCAGCGTCCTTCTATGGAACAGAAAACATTCTGCACTCACCAATCATGACGGCACGGTTGGTGCAGTGGCTGATACACTCGGTTGCTGCGCTCCGGGTCGCGGGTTCGAGTCCCTCACGGAACAAATATTTTTATGATCTGCAGGTAGTTGTTCCGGGTCTGGGTGTATTGTGTGTGAAATCTGTGTCTGTAAATGCACCCACGACACAGGAAAAATCTTAGTGTTGGGGGCAATGTTTCCTTAAAAAACAAAAAAAAATTAAATTATGTAAAAAAGAGTACTGGCAAACTCACCCGAAAGTAACAATGCTACTGTGAAAATCTATGGAAGGAGCCTTTGTGATGATGACACAACCAACTTTATGATGTGCTCTGTTATTGTATATTTTCAGACGTTCAGAGTTCAAAAAGTTGATGGCTTGGTTGGTGCAGTGGCTGAAACAGTCGGCTGCTGCGCACCGGGTTGTGGGTTCGATTCCCACTCGGAACAAATATTTGTACGATCTGCAGGTATTTGTTCCGGGTCTGGGTGTATTGTGTGTGGAATTTGTGTTTATAGATGCACCCACGACACAGGAGAAATCATAGCGTGAGGCAAGGTTTTAAAAAAAAAAAAACTAAAGTGATAGCAAAGAGAGACCTGGAAACAACGAAAAGTGAAAATATGTAAGTTGCTTGAGAGTGAATGAAAGGATTTTATCTAATAAATAGCTGCCCGGAGAAACTTCGTTCTGTCAAAACTTTGTCCACGCAATTTTTTTATTATTAAAACCTTCCGTGGGCCGTAAGTACCAAAAGAAATATTACTGAATTGGTCGAGCCATTCTCGAGTTATGCGCTTAGCAACATGTAATATTAGCAACATGTATTTCATATATTGGGGGGTTTCGCTATAATCACCACGCTTGACAGGTGGGTTGGCGATCGCAGTTGAGTTGTTAATTTACTCAAAAGACGCTGCTGCCCATCCTCCGGTTAATCCCTCGGTTGACTTTTACGACACCCACGGGATGAAATGGGGTGGTGGCATTCTGAGCCAGCACCACACGGCAAATTATTCTAATAAAATATAATTAGTGGGTAAAATTTAAAATGACTGGGACGATACAAAAATGTTTAAGTAAAATCATGGAAAACAGTCTAACAAATTTCAAATAATCAACTAATTAATCAAATCGTTCCATGTTAATTTTATAAAAATAAACTTTGGAACAAGGCCTTTCATCAGTACCGTACAAAAAATGGAAAAATAATTTTAACAAGCCAACTTCGCGATGTCCCCTAAAAGTTTTTTAACAGTGATTTTCTAAGACAGGGCTTATTAGTTTTAATTGGTATACCTTACATTTTAATTCTTATTACACCATTATTAATTTTGTAACTATTCTTCATTATTTTATTGTCAAAGATTGAAAGGTTTGGAATTCCACTTGTATTTTCATTTATTTTTTTATTTTTTAAAAACGCTTTGCTAGGCGTTAATTATATTACTATTATTATCTTCTGAACTGAACTGAATGTACACAAAAATGTATATAAGATAAAATCTTATAGTTATATCTTAGGTTTTCGCGATTATCTATACAAATAAATAAAATTGAAATGTCTGTTTGTAATGTCAAAATAACAGCTTTTTACTTAATGCTCATGAAAGTATATACGGTACCTACAACATTTTTTTAAATTTTTTTGGCTGCCTCTCTGTCTGTCTGTTTGTTCCCACTAGTCTCTGAAACGGCTGGACCGATTTCTTCCGGACTTTCACTGGCAGATAGCTAATGTTATAATGAATAACTTAGGCTAAAAACTTTTATTTTAGGGTAAGGCGCAAAATAATTAAAACCAATGAACTACAATCTATATTAGGACTGTCAAGTGTTTATGCCGAAGTACTTAAAATTATTTATGATAATTCAATTTATTTTAAAGTAAACGGCGGGTGAAACCACGGGTCCCAGCTAGTTACATAAATAACAATAACAAAACACTTTTAAACGGATTAAATCGCGTATATTATAGATTTTTGTTTTTCTGGCGTTTCGAACCATTTGCCGGGTTCGTGGTCGCAGGATGACTAACGTGACAAGCGTCGTTACTGATTTAAAAAGTTATTTTGTCCACCGTGCAAGACAAAAATTGAATTAAAATTTTCATTGAAATCCGTTGAGCCGTTTCGGAGCCTGTTCGAAACAAACTTACAGACAGATAGACAAACATTCTAAAAACGGTCATTTATGATTAGTTGTCGTATAAATAACAATGTTCACTTAATATTTGCCTGTTATTTTGAAATAAAACACACTTCAATTTTATTATAATGGTATAGATGTGAGGTTACGAATTGTTTTCAACAGAAAATAATCCATTATCTTGTTTGATAAAACAGGATGTCACATAACATCCTACTGAATATCATCGATCAAATATGGCGGCCAATTCCAATTACGTAACATTGCAGGTACAGAGTCAATCTTTCACGACCGGTAATGGCCGAACGTTTTAACACACGATATGGCCCGACGATTCTTTCAATATCACCAGCTGTTTCAGCTTTAGTTAAGGGAAAGATAGGTGTGGAGTTAATATATTTTTAATAGCGATGCTACGAGACTACTTATAGAAGTATTTTTATTTTATTATTTATCAAAGTACTGCCACATCACATACATTTAACATAGTAAAAGAAAACAGTTTAGAAAAGCATTTTGTCTGATGTACATGAAAATAACGGCATACATAACACTTTCAAGTAAATGGTCACGCCTTAAAAGAAAAATAAGAAATATACATGAAAAGGTCATCCAGTAACAATCACTGTACTGCCCCGCCAAAGAAAACAAAAACCAGCCAACCGTCAGTCAACAAAAACTGTCAGTTTACTCGACTGACAGCCGCTCAACTCTATCCGGGCAGCACTTATGACTCCACGAGTAGGAGGGCTTGGCTAACAAAGATAAGTAGGTTTACTACCTACATACAGCAACAAAAATTTACATTTAACAAAAAAGAGAAGATAACGTAATAAATTAAATTAAACTTTTAATTTTGATTTTAAAAATACGCAGTTTATCGTGAAACATGTCTAAATCGGGTATATGGATGAAGATTATGCAGTGTCATAGCCCGAAAGTGGCAGTGGGCGGGGCACATTGCTTGTTAAAAGTATCGCTGATACAGCCGAAAAGTTCTCGACTTGCGACCGCGCACCGGGAAACGCAGCGTGGGCTGATCCCTCACGAAATGGACCGACGACCTGATGAAGGTTGCGGGAATCCGCTAGATGCGAGTAGCGCAGGACCAGTCGTTGTGGCGATCGTTGGAGGTGACCTATGTTAAGCAGTGGACGTCTTTCGGCTGAGATGATGGTGATGATACAACGTTAGTTGTCTTCTTCGAGAACAATAGGTTGTACGAGAAAACCTTTAATTCAACCAGTCAATCAATAAATTTAGCCTATTATGGTCCACTTTGGACACGGTCACGGTCAAGTAACAAAATTGAAATAAATATTCAACGGGTACAATAAATTTCCTCTTGCCGTCGCTTTATGGCCTATGGACTTGAGGGTCGCAGGTGCTCATACCAAGCGACCTCCGGGAAGACGGTGGTGCGCACGTGGGCACGTGCTGCTGTGAGCACAGCTCAGCACACAGCGAGACTTGTGGTGATCCTTTATAATCCTCTCCGAAAAGTGCCTGGGGGGCGGCCTTCTTACAGTCGCCTTCCCTATGCTAGAGGGCGTGAACGCTTTACAGTTATCCCCTCAGAGATATGCCGAAAGGCGTGGCACCATGGGTGGCTCTAGTGAGATCTTACGAGGACCCGGAGCCCCCCTTCGATGCCAAATATGACCACTGCAGTGGTTTAGCCGGTAGAAGTCCTGCATGCCCCTTCGCCCTTCCCTGGGGTGAAGGAAATTCATGGTGAATATCCATTGGACCCAAAAAAAAGCCTGACTATATTTAATGGCATAGGATATTTTTATTGATTTAGATTTTAAAATGAAAATCCGGAATATCATTTATTCAACACGGATATTTACCATTCCCAATCAGTAATTGATTCCGATCAAACTTTTTGTAGCACAAGATAAAACCCTAAATAAATACAGAGTAATATTTCCCTTAATTCTCCAACTAAGAATTAATAATGAAACGGCCCAGCTTTTACAATATTCCCCATGATTCATTACCATATATTGAAACTTTAATTGAAATCAGAAATTTTCCGTTACAATGGGCGCGACATAGTCTCCTATAAATTGTAAAATCCAATCTTTTATTACAATTGTTATAACGGTATATTTTAAAACTGTAATACGATATTTAACGTGATTAATTTCATTTGTAATTTGGTATTGTCATTGTTGGATAGATGGTGCAGTGGTTGATACAGCCGACTGCTGCGCTCCGGGTCGCGGGTTCGATTCTCGTACGGAACAAATATTTGTACGATCTGCAGGTAGTTGTTCCAGGTCTGGGTGTATTGTGTGTGGAATTTCTATGTGCTCGAATGTACTCGAGGGACACTGCAGCATATCCTCCGGCTAATCATTTCAGTCATCGTCATCTTTTACGAGACCCACGCGACGACATGCGGTGATGCTATTCTTAACCAACACGAATAAACCAAGGACCACAACCCCGGTTAAGAGTTAAGTCTTTTGAAAGTCGAAGTCTTTCCCTTTCATGAGGTAACCCCTGTAATGATGTGTATTCTCCTAAAGCGCAAAAATAAAGAATAAAAACAAATATATTTAACAATAATTTTATAATTGGCATTTAAATAATCTAATGTACCCCCTGTAAACGAAACCGCTCATCACAAATAAAAATAATCTTATGGTCTGGCAGTGCTCATGGCGTTTATGGTGGTAATGGCAATACGCAACGAATGGCATTGATTACATCACTCATCATCTCATTTCGGCCGAATGAAGTCCACTGCTGGACACAGGCCTCCCGCAAAGATGTCCACAACGACCGATATGGATGTGTTGTGGGCTCATTGGGGGGTTTTGCCATAATCGCCACGCTTGGCAGACGGGTTGGCGATCGCAGTTGAGTTGTTAATGTACTCGAAGGACGCTGCTGCCCATCCTCCGGCTAATCCCTTAGTCAACTTTTACGACACCCATGGGAGGAGAGGGGGTGGTCGCATTCTGAGCCGGCACCACACATTATTATACGAACATATATTGTGTTGTTTTGGTAGGTCAAGCTCTCACTCCCTGCAGTATGTCGTGCTATTTAATGGACACCCTATATAATGTGGATTTTAGTATACTGGTTAAAAAACCCCTATCAAAAAACCCTTAAAGCCGTTCAATAGTGTGTTCAGTATGTGTGTGTGTGGGTTTTTGTCAATCGCTTCAGAAACCCCATCGGCCACTCTTTCAGCGCGTAACCAAAATGGGCCCTGGAATAAACTTATACGAACTTCAATACCCACAATTATTTGCCTTATTTTCCCTATATTCTAGTATAAATCAGTTTCCAATCCAAATACGACGATATTGCGTACTGGTAGGTACCCAACTGCGGTATCTCAATAATATTTGCCCATATCTCAAGTTTATTACTCTAATATTGATGCGGGTTGCACAAACAACCTAGCTTCGTATTAGATATTAGATAGGTACATAATCGAGTACAGCAGTTATTGTATAAAGCTTCAATTTAATATGTGGTGTAGTTACGGTGGAGATATTCGTAAGATATATATATTGTACCTTCAAAAATCTGATTACCATCTTCATCATCCTGTTTTATTTTCAACCGGTGGCTATCGACCATTCACTTTCTCCGACCCGGGGAAGGGTGGAGGGGGCTCTACCGGCTAAAACCACCTGAGTGAGCTGCAGCCAAGGAGGGCTCTTGAAAACAATCGCACCAGAGCCGTTCGTTGGTGTCACGCCTTTAGGTACATCTCGGAGGATCGCGATCACCAATGTGATAGTGAAATGATGTCAATCGAATAATTAGCTTGTCTATTCACGGGGTAGTTTGAAAAAGAACCCTTTAGTGGCGAGAGGCGACTGTGAAGAGGCCGTCCCCTGACACACCTCGGGGAGATTGTAAATAATCCACTGTATTATGCAAACCAATAACCCGTACGATGGGGCTATTTGGAAACCACAGCGCTAACTGACACCAAGAACTTTATATACTTGAAAGTTATACTTAACTTTATAATAAGTCTAATTTCAATCGTACGCAATACGTTACTTATTATCGGCTAATCTTTTAATCCATATGCGAAGCAGAAATTGAAAGATAAAAAAACAATTCATTATTTTCCGAGGTTAAAATACACTATCTATACAAATAAATAAAGTTGAAGTGTCTGTTTGTAATGTCAAAATAACAGCTTTTTACTAGATGCATATAAAATTATGTACGGTATTTATATCTGTCTGTTTGTTCCGGCTAATCTCCGAAACAGCTGGACCGATTCAGACGGGATTTTCACTGGCAGAATCGGATATTATAAGGAATAACTAAGGCTACTTTCATTTTGGAAAGTAATTAGGGTTCCGCAAAAAAATTTAGAACCCATGTAATCCAATATATCTTTTTTATAGATGTCAAATGTCTATGCCGAAGTATTCTAAACGATGGGTGAAACCGCGGGTCATAGCTAAAATTTAAATATAATGGCAAAAAGTAAAAACATCGGAAAGATTAATGAGTCTCCTCTCCGAATGAGAATAAGAATCGCGCTCAGCATTATACTTCTATGTTACAAATTGCTAGCAACACAGGAGCACTGATTTCCTGTGGCACTCTAAATTGGTGATGAGTGACGGCTGACATCTTCCGATACGCAATGATAAAATTATGCAAATAGATAAAATTTATATAATCTATACAAATAAATAAAATTGAAGTGTCTGTTTGTAATGTCAAAATAACAGTTTTTTACTAAATGCATATGAAAGAATATACGGGACATATAACAAAAAACAATTTTTTATATTTTTTGTCTGTCTGTCTGTCTGTCTGTCTGTTTGTTCCGGGTAATCTCCGAAACGGCTGGACCGATTTTGACGGGACTTTCACTGGCAGATAGCAGATGTTATAAGGAATAACTTAGGCTACTTTAATTTAAGAAAAATAATTAGGGTTCCGCACAAAAAAATTAAATCCCTTAAAATCCAATATATATATGTATATATATAAATATTCTATGTCAAGGGTCTATGTTGAAGTACTCTAAATTCCTTTTAAATTAAACGCGGGTGAAACCGCGGGTCCCAGCTAGTATCATATCATATTATTCGTCAATGACAATAGATAACTATATTTATTACTAGCGATCCGCCCCAAGTTTGCACAAGTAGCAATTATCAATCAAGCAATTATTTATAGCCAGATGAAACTATATTCCTTATTCGAATTCCCAATCAGCTCCGTAGTTACTAAATATCCCCATTTTACAGTTTTCCTTATTAAGTAAATACAGATACATTTACGGTAGTATGACATGTTTACCTCCGTTTATGAGCACCTCCATAGGATGAAGCTTAGCACAACGGACACATGCAGATTCTGTATGGACAATCAAGAGTCAATGCAGCACATTTTGTGCAGCTGTGACGCTCTGGGAAGACGTAGGGCAAAATATCTAGGAATAGCTTATCCATTGCCTGATGATTTTGCACGGCTCCAGGCAGGTATGATTGCGAAGTACCTATAGAGACTTCTTGGTTTGCCAGCGGAGGAGTAGTGCAGAGCTTTGGGCAGCACAATGGACCCAATAGGGTCGAAGTGCGTTCGGCTGATGCTGAGCCCGTGGGAGCCAACAATAGAATAGAATAGAATGATATGTTTAGTATATAAGATCAGGCAGTTTGCATATTTATTTTATTACGCATTCTAAAGTGTTAACTTTCACGAAACCTTCTTCTTCTTTTCTGAGACCACCCGACCGACTTCATAAATAAAGATTTATTTATATATTTTGTGTATTTGATATTATTGTAAAGTGTGGAGTATTTATTGTTAAAAAAATATTACATTCCTCTTTATTCTCGTTGAGAACATGAAAGGACTTCACGAAATCTGGAACGGCTACGTTCTCAAGCAGCTGTCAACAGTCAAATAAAATGGAAAGGGCTATATAGGGTACAGCTACCTAGTTCCTTTAACAAAAGACTGCTAAAGCATTACCATAGAAATCGTCAACAGCGAATTTCCAACAAATACAATCAGAATAATACGATGCGTTACGTTTGGGTTCGCCTACAAATCTACAAGCGAGTAGATACAGCAAACCGAGCCTATTGAAAGCAATCCGTCCGAGTATGAAACACAAATTTGCATATGACTTGCTCGATAGCCCGAGGATTCTGGCATACTAATTCTTCCTGTGTATCTGCCTGTTTAAAAATCTTTAGAAGGCTCCAAACGTGAAAATAAAGCACTATAATAAAATGAAACACAGGATTTCATCAACCAAATCATTATTATCATCATCATCATCATCATTTCGGCCGAAAAACGTCCACTGATGAACAGAAACCGTCCCCAAAAATTGCCACAACGACTGGTCTAGGTTTGTGTAGTGTGCTTATTGGGGGTTTGGCCATAATCGCCACGCTTGGCAGACAGGTTGGCGATCGCAGTTGAGTTATTAATGTACTTAAGGATGCTGCTACCCATCCTCCGGCTAATCCCGTAGTCGCGTTCATCGAACCACACACACGGGGTGAGATGGGGTGGTGGTATTCTAAGCTGGCACGACACGGCAATACATTTATTACTACTATTTATAACAAAGTTGAGGCTCCATCAAACTCCATATCATTATCATATCATATCTTTTTCTCTGTGTCCTGCTTGCTACGGAGGGAAGTGGAATGTTCTTTTCTGATTAATTTCGGTGCGGGTTCAAAGACAGTTATGGTTACTCTGGGACACACCGAGCTTCATTGATCGGTGTTCTTTTCAGTGGTCGCCATTGTAGATCATGGCTTACAGGAGTTGCAGTGGTTGGGAATATGTGGCGGGCTTGTCCCAATAAAAAAAAATCTCCAATGGCTGAAAGAATTCTAATGGGAATAAAGGTAGATTAAGTCGTGGAATAAGATACTTTTTACTAGAATCATAGAACAATGTTACTACTATTATAAATGTGAAAGTTACGTTTGAATATTTGAGGCTCTATCACGCTCAAACGGCTGAACGGATTTTAATAAAATATACCATAGAGCTAGATTATGTTGTGGAATAGACCACTTTTTACTCACATTATATAAAAACCTTACTACTATTTACAAATGTGATTTTTTTATGTTTAAATGTATGAGGCTCCAACACTCTCAAACGGCTGAACGGATTGTAATGAAATTTAGAAAACTAGAATAGAATAGAAAACTTTTTAGTCAACACACGACATAGTTGACAGCACATAATGAAAAATAAACAAAAGCACATTAAATAATAAGTGCGCTGATGAACATGCCCATGCCGAAAGGGTTACCAACTCAGCATGTGCTGGGCGGAGCACCCAGCGCTGGTTTTCAGTTGGCACCCCGCAGTGATACACGGACGAATGTAAGTAATAATTAATGATAAGTATACTATACTGTTAATAATAATAATTTTTAATGTAAATAAATAGGAATATTAGTACTTCGTAAACATATATAAATTATAAATTGAGTCGCATCTATTAATAGATGGATTATTTGTTTCCGGTACATGCGATGTGAAGCGGTTATCAGTTATTCTGTATCATTTGTGATTTGACTACTAAAGTTTTGTTTGTACTTGGTTTTCTTCCCAACTTACTGTATAACATTCATATTGAGTATTTTCGTCAAATGGTCAAATTCAATAGATTATATGAATACGAGGATGAAATATAGATACAGAACGCAGGGGCTTATGCAGTAAACAGTGTACCTACCCACTACCAGACAAAGGATTATCTGTAAAAATACATAATACATTAAATTAAGTATTAATTAGAATTTGACGTAGAGGTATAGAGGATATTGTAGAATAGGACACTTTTGCTTAAATTATTTAAAAAGTCTTACTAGTATTATAAATGTGAATGATAGAGCCTCAAGGCTCCGTCACGTTCAAATGGCTGAACGCTTTTGAACAATCTCCTTTTGAAATACCTTCATTTCGATAATTAAAAAGAGTAACTATGGAGTTTGTTGGATGTTCTTCTCCATAGAAAATCTATATCTTGGAACACGGTAACTAAAAAATAATCCTGATTATTGTGCCTGTAAATTGTTTTACATGAATAAAAATATTTTTATCTTTTTGTTTATCATTAATGATATTTCTACTACATAGACTAGTCTACTGCATTGGAATGTTGAAGGTGACTAAATCTGCTTCTTGTTTAAATATATTTTTGTCGTTCGAATATTGATGTCTTACAAAAACAGAAGGTTATAAGTATAGTATTTATGAAAAAGTTGTAGTTTACATTTTTTATTTCTTGTATAATTGATATATAATTGATTTCAACTATAAATAAAGTTGGTATTTAAACACAAAAAATATCTTTCACCACTTTATTACTATATCCTCTTTATTACTTCTCAAATAGCAATTTTATGAATAAATTATTTAAAATAATTATTGGAAATTACAGTTTGTAATAAAACAGGATCAGTATTGCTTACTGATTGTCCCTTTAAAAAAGTAGACTATTTTTGTAAGGGCCTGTATATCACTGCATTATACGAAAATTTTGCCTACAAGCACAATGGAAATATGCCTAACAGTGATTCGATTTAGCGGCCGTAAAGGGTCAATCGTGCGGTATGGCGCAGGGTGGGACGCGTCGCAGCCGCTTACCGAACGACCATAGCGCGGTCCGGTAATAGTAATCGCGAGTATCGCTCTCACGTTTCACTAAGCATAATTTCACGTAAGACTTGAAAAATGGAGTTCGTTAGTTATTGCAAAATATTAGAAGATAATTTAAAACAATATTTTATGTCTTTTACTGGTTATAAAATTGGCTTAAACTACTTGACATATTAAATAAAAGTACAGTGTGCAAAACCTTGTGATTATTTTGTTCTTGATTTTATACTTAAATTGTTTATAAGAATGAGAGTGTATCACTTATATTACTTAATTTATATATAAATAAAATGGGAAGCGTAAAGCAAGTAAGTGAAAATAACGCAATATTAGTCAGTTGCATATTTATGATCAAAATTATTAGAATAAATAATTTTATTTCCCATAAAACATGTATTATTTATTTTTTGTAGCAACCCTACGGTCGTCATTTCATAACATCATAACGTCTCTTAACATCAACTTTCAGCTAATACGAGGAGTACAGTAAGTTACTGTCAAGTCACCAATGGGAAAGTCATCAGGGTTCCTACGGTGGTGGTATCTATCATAAAAGAAACCATAATGTTATTAATTATATCAGGGCCCTATATTGTGTATCCTTTAACCTTTGTTTTTATTCCTGGAATGCTTCCACATTCTTGCAAGTTTCAGCCTAGAAAGACAACTATCTGATCTCATTACAAGATTACCTTGCATTATTGCTTAGTTAAACAAACATCACTGCTAAACCAAGATTTTAGAAACAGAAGGTTATATCTGGAAACAGCATACTGCTATGGATCTGTTATATTTGTAATACTAGTAATGTACCAGACGTTAGGGCTTCGTAGGGAGTATATTATAAAATTTAGGATATGTGTACCAAGAGATCTTATCAGCAATGAGGAGATATGTAGAAAAGCTAAAGCTACCGACATAGCTTAAGTATAAATGGGCGGGGCACATAGCTCGTATAACTAATGACCGTTGTGGCAGAAAGGTTCTCATGTAGGATAGGCAAAACGCAACATGGAATTGCCTCTAAAGACATGGATCGAAGACCTAGTGGAGGTAGCTAGGAGTCATTGGATGCTGGTGGCATGTAACCACCCGTTGTTGTAATCCATGCAGTAGGCCATTATACCATTGTAAAATTCAAACGAAATGTATCCTTTAATCTTCCACAAGACAATCAACTTTCGGCAAATTTGATTAAAAACGTTTTTATATTAAGATAATGTAGGGGAAAAGAGTCTAAACATCTTAAAAAGATGTGAATAAATCAATGTTTTCAAACTTATACCAATAAAAAACACGCAATAATGTAATTAGTATCTATCCAAAATGCATGCAGCTTGCATACGCACCCGTTTCGTACAATGACCGAATGTGAGGAGGGCAGTGCGGAGATGATTGGTACCTATATTTTTTGTCCTGTGGAGATCCTAATGGACTTCCTGCGCCTTAGGAAGGGTGGAGGGGCAGTGACTTTTACCGGCTAAAACCCGAGCGTCCTTCCACTTACCTCTGGCTGGGAATGAGGTGCTTGCCTTGTCAGCATTAGACCGCATCCTCGACAGGCCCATTCAAATTTGATGTTTGCGTCCTCCCGAGCCTATTCCGATAGAGCCCCAGTGCCCTTGAAGCCCTGCTCACCCTGCCTCTTTTGGGCTTACTGGCTTCGCAGGACATGCTTTGGTGCTTATCCGGTTCTCCGCTGTCTTGTCGGCCGCCTTGTAGCTCTTGTGGCCAGACTGACCACAGCGGAAGCATAAGCCACTGTAATCTATCGCCGTGGGCTGGCAGCACGCTCGTACGTGCCCACTTCCTCGTCTGCCTTCGGGCCGCTGGTGGCACTCTAGAAGGCGGGCACCGGTCGCCGTGGTACTGCAGCAAATGCTCTCAATGCCGAAATTTGTGATGCTGATCTCGGCTTTGGCCCTTAACATGACCACAACCCTTGTCCTCCACTCCAGGCTGCAGCTTCAGGACTACAGCCATGGAACGGGGAGAGTGGAGCCAGGCAACCTTTTGATCGACCGCCTATGCAGCCTTCTTGACATTCTTGTTGGTCGTCTGCCTCCCTTCTTCGCCTTTTTATGAGCCCCGTTTTTCCATAGGCCCTCGTTGAATTTAGAAGTCGCCGTTTTTGCTGTCGTCGGCGCAGGTGCTAATTTTTTTGAATAAAAATCATGATAATTCAATTAAATTTAATGGCCAGCAACGTATCACTAACTCCTCAAGTGTTGCAAAATGTCTTTAAGCGGTAATCAGTTACCACCCGACACCCAGCTTGCCGGAATGATACGAAAATAAAATATAATTAGAGTGGTCACGTGCATATGAAGGCCCTGTGCGCTCACGGAAGTATTGGGCTTTCGCATACACGTGACCTTTAGATATCGAAATTCCGCAGTAATTGTGTATTTGTGTCAGTTGGTATCCGATAAGTAAACGTGACTGAGAATTTTCTTAGGCATATGTCGCTGTTGGGAGATCAGTTCTCGAAGTTGTTATAGAGTATATCTACTTGGGATAAACCGTCCAGTTAGGTAGATCCAACTTCAAGAAAGAGGTCAATCGTCAAATCTGACTCGGCTGGGCAGCGTTCGGGAAACTTCACAACGTCTTTTCGTCAACAATACCGCAATGCCTTAAGACGAAGGTCTTTAACCAGTGTATGTTACCAGTGATAACATACAGAGACGTGGTCACTCACCATGGGCCTCATAAGAAATCTCAAGGTCACTCAGCGAGCTATGGAGAGAGCTATGCTTGGTGTTTCTCCACGAGATCGAATCAGAAGTTAGGAGATTCATAGAACTATAGTTGCCGAAATAGCTGAAAGGATTAGTGAACTGAAGTGGCAATGGGTGGGGTGGGGCACATTGCTCGTAGAACTGATGGCCGTTGGTACAAAAGTGTTCTCGAGTGGAGACCGCGCACCGGAAAACGCAGCGTGGGACGACCTCCAACGCGGTGGACTGGATTGGATGTAGGTAGCCTGTAACCGCTCGTTGTGGAAATCAGTGGGGAGGCCTTTGTTCAGCATTAGACATCAAAAACATACGGAAGTCTAAATTCGTGATGCAGTTTAAAACTACTATCAAGGATATGTTGCATCTATTTTGATTTATGTGGTCTTAAAAAACAACGAGTTGTCAGCCTTATTATGCACGTCGTACACATCAGACCATAAACGTCCACTGCCTCCAAATGATCATTGCAATGAGAGGTCATATTGCCATTCACTGCAGAGACTGCCTGGAGGACATGACGCATCACACGCTGGAGTTCACAGTTTTGGGCAAAGAAGGTGAGCTCTCACTTCCAACCGTGGTTCAGTCCATCATCTAGCCTCCTTTTGCGAGTTCATCGTGCACGCAAAGGAGGTGGCAGAGCGGGGCCGACAGGTGACCACCTCTGATCCCCGCCGCAGTATACGCATTGGGTACGGGTGCTGGCGAAGAGTGCTGAGCGATCTCCAGCCTTCATGAGTTGTGGCCTGCGGGTGACGAACTAGGAGCAGTCCATCGCCTGAACAGAAGCAGGCCCGATACGGTAGCGCAGTGTTTTCTGCATGCCCCTATCTGACGAAATGTGCGGCTGGTAATGATATTTTACAAATAGATATTATAGACACGAACGTTATGAACTTATGACACTACAGAACGCCGTAAAATTTACCTACCTACTACCAGTACAGCTCTCAAACATGCGCGAAGGAACGGGGAGAAAATGAAATGCGGCATACCGGTTGTTAGAAAGAGATGAACATACACCGTCAATCAACATGTCGTTATTAGCTCACAGGAGGATGCTACTGCTCACCATCTGAGATAAACAATTAGTCGCTTTTTACGACACCCATGGGTGACTTTCTACCCCTCTGGGTTGTCTGTTCTTTGCCGGGAACCGCATGGAATACCTTGTTATAAAAACATTAAAATTCTAACAAGGCCTTCCCTTTATAAAATCTACAAAGTAATTACTTATATTTGCAAAAACAAAAACGGTAATCTGTAAAAATTGCTTTTGAAAGTCACTAAGGAAAATTGCGTAATAAAAATAAGTTGTAACCAGAGGTACAATGAGATAGGTCTCATGAATAAAAAACATATTTTTATGGTACAAGTAATAATTATACAACAAGACAACAGATAATAATAAAAACTCAATCTAAACGGACAATGCTTGATTTTTTTATAGGTAATTCAATCAATTATATTTTATGTATTGCTTAAAATAATAATATATTTATCGCGGAAACTAGACATATGTAATATATCACTTATGTTATTTTTAATTTTATTCAGAAGTTAGAATATTTAAATTTATTAGTGGTGCCGTGTGGTGCCGGCTTAGAATGCCACCACCCCGTCTCCTCCCATGGTTATCGTAAAAGTCGACTAAGGGATTAGCCGGAGGATGGGCTGTAGCGTCCTTCGAGTACATTAACAACTCAACTGCGATCGCCAACCCGCCTGCCAAGCGTGGTGATTATAGCCCCCCAATAAGCCCACAACATATCCATATCGGTGGTTGTGGTGATCTTTGGGGGAGGCCTGTGTCCAGCAGTGGACTTCATTCGGCCAAAATGATGATAGTGGTGTAACGAATATGAATAAGAAATACGTATTCGCCGAATATCCTCTAACCCAGTAACAAACTTTCAAACGCAGCCTCAGAATGGCTATTTTGAACAGCTGGCAAAATAGAAACAGAAAATATATTGCCAAAAACTCCTCATGCTTTTGGAATTAAAATAATTTTAGATTATTAACGCCCTTGTATTTATAGAAACTAGCGTATTTTTTTTTTTCAAAAACGAAATCCAGATTACAGGTATCTACTTCTTACCTCTAAATGTATCATTTCATTTTTCAAATGATCTATATATTTAGTGAAATTTGCCTGCAAGTTGTCAACAGTTTTGTAGAGGCACAAAATATCACACATAAATCGAATAATGTAAACGATATAGTACGCTCTACGTTGTTATATTCGTCCAAAATCAACAGCCTCACAAGGCATCTACCAAAACAACTTGATAGCATATAACAAGTTGAAGACTGAAGTCCGAACAAGTTGTAAGCCGGCTCATAGTGTGTATCGGATTTATCCGATCATAACCGCGGGTGACATTTCTAACTTTCGTGTTTCTCATCTGTTTTTGGATTTGGCGCGACGGATAGAGGGTTAACATTGAATTTGCAGTGCATTACAGCTATAAACAAATGTTGTTGATGCTTATATTATGGCCTGGACTTTTAATGTACTTCACAATTGTATTCCTAAAAGATTTAGCTAGAAATAATTGGTAACAGTGAAGAATATACATTTCACCAACTTCTCGTTAGTAGGCAGTCCTTAGTCAGTATTCAAGAGGTTTAAAGGTCTGTAACTAGGCTTAACGACTACTGTCTTATGACAGCAACCAGGACGGATGATCTTATGAGCCCTCTGAAGCACAGGGCAGAGCGGCTACGAATGTTGCTTAACCTAACTAATCGCTTAACAATCAAGAGTGCAACTTACAATGGGCGCTGATGATCGTATTGTATCCCATGGATTATGGTAATTAAAGAGGAGTGCCATTTTGTTTCTTCGTATGGGATTTTTTTTCCTTGCATATGTCGTAGAGCACAGCTTGTTAATTAAGTATAACTAATATCGTTTAGCCGTGTGATACCTGCTAAAAATAACACCACCCTATCTTCTCGTAGATGTCATAAAAGTCGAGTATGAAATTGGCTGCAGGAAGTGCAGCAGTTCTTCGAGTAAATGATCAACCCGACTGCGAAGTGTAGTGGCGAAACTACCTAATGATAACACAATATAAACCCAGACCAGTTATTGTGGCTGTCTTTGGGGAAGGCTTGTGCCCAGCAGTGGATGTTGTTCGTATGAAAGAATGAACATCTTTTAACGTATCCATACCTTATTAAGACACAACTTCTAGATAGGCGCTTCTTATCCGCCTGTCCCTTTGTGTGTGGGTGTGTGTATCTTTTGTTGCTGAAACCTACACAATGACAAACCTGAATTATAGACATTAATAATAGCCAAAGGGCGTGCACTTCTAAACAAAGACCTCCCCCATAGATTTTCACAATGGTGTCGTCATTTTGGTAGGAATTTACTAGTACTCACCTGCACCTAGCAGGTCGATTAGTAAGCACAGAATAGTCACTATTCCACAGTAGGGACGCTGCTACCCATCCCTTTTATATGGGTAACAGCGTCTGAGGAAGTCATGAAAGGCAATTAAGGGACTCTTCCCTTAATTGCCTTTCGTAACTTCCACGGGAGGTAATGGAATAGTGCTATATTCTTGATCCGGAGAACACAGGTAAGGGCAGTTATCAGGTCAGGTATCTCCAATATGACAACAGACTCCACTAAGTTCTATTTCGTGCTGTCGCAGCTAGAACCGCAACATATAGTGGAGTTCAGGGACCTGATAGTTTCATCACCAGCGACGGATAAATACGTATTTAAGTCCGAGCTAAATAAATGACTGTCCGCATCACAAGAGCATTAGATCAAGTAGCTGATAATGCATGAAGCTTGGTGATAGGAAATCGTTGCAATTTTCAAAATACCACATGATCAAAATCTTTTAAATTGTCCATACTTAATTAAGTTTCAAGTTATAGAGCCTTTGGGCACATCTCGGTGGGGATAACTGTAAAGCGGTCACCCGCTCTAGTAGAGGGAAGGCGACTGTAAAGCCTTCCACTGCACTTCAAGTCGTGCACGTGCACGTCGCCGTCCCGGGGGCCGCTCGGTATGAGCACGCATTGTTTCTAAAACCTACACATTACCATGTAGCTATTAAACGATGAAATTAAAGCCTAAAAAGCGTACAATAACCATAGCTTGAGGTTAATACACTTATTCAATCCTATTCAGCAAACGTGTAACAAAAACGTGAACCTAAATAACATTTTTTTTGTGAATTAAAATCGCGAGTCACCGACCGAAATAGAGCGAATTTTCCTTTACAATAGAACATTATTACGTTCTGACAACAGATAATAGTTATATGGCGTAAAGGCTCATTCATACGATGTATTTTCACTTTTTTGAAATTATTATTATTTTAGGTACCGGTAAGGTAAAAAACTACCTCGGGGGGGTGACCGCTTTACAGTCACCCTCTCCGAGATGTGCCTATAGGCGTGGCACCAGTGGGCGGCTCTAGTGTGATCATACGAGGACCTGGAGGACCAAGGGAGGCTCCTTAGGTGCCGAAGATGACCGCCCCAGTGGTTTTAGCCGGTAGGAGTCCTTCCCCGGGGCGAAGGAAGTTCATGAAGAATTTCCACTGGGCACCAATAAAAAAAAATAAAAAAGGTGAAAGACTAGAGACTGAGATCTCTATACGTATTTTAAAATTCACTTTTGAAAGCCTAGTGGTTGAACGCTTGCCTTCCATAGAGGAGGGTCTGAGTTCGATCCCGCACCTCTGACTTTTCGGATTCATGTGCGGATCAGAATTTGATTATCACTTGCATTAACGGTGAAGGAAAACATAGCGAGGAAATCTTTTTTTCATTGGGCCCAGTGGAAATTCTACATGAACTTCCGCCGCCCCGGGGAAGGACGAAGGGGCATCCGGACTATCGTTAGAAAACTTGCATACATGAGAGGGCTCCAAAGTATTGTAAATGGCGTGTGTAGTCCACCAGTCCACACTAGGCCCGCGTGGTAGACTAAGGCCTACCCTTTCTCATCGTGAGAAAAGGCCAGTACCTAGCAGTGGGACAGTAAGGGGCTGATTATGTATGTTATGTTTCGATGAAACTGAATTACTTAGAACTATTATTTTAAAGTAACCTCTACTCTATGCTAATTTGTTAAATACTTGTCATTCATAACTTTAAAAAATTTGCTTACTTTTGACTACGGCTGTACCTTTCAGTATCTTCATCTTCTTTCTTTGTATGAAAAAATTTGAAAACCGAACGTTCGCTGTCGAACAGCCCCAAACCGTATGACAATCCGAACGTTATGAACTGGATAACGAATATAGTGGGTACGTAGCTTAATTTAATTCAGGAATGCGTTTCACAATAATGTTGCTATTTGCAATAAATGCGATTTACTGAATACTATAGCAAATTTTTGTTACAGTTTCCATTAATGTTTCACCGTATCATTTGAAAACCAATCCAATTCGCAGTAGACATTGCGTTAGGTCAATTTATTTGATTTAGTGTACAATAAGAAATTTTGAACGGCAATGAAGTCTAATTAAATTAAGCTAGCGTGAGTAGCTTATAACTCGTTGCCTAACAAATCCTGAAAAATAATATTACTTGACCACCATGATAGACGTGGCTTTAGACCGAACATAACTCTATACACGCGTGAAAAATTACTCCCAACTCTATTGTCCATAGACTTCCCCTTTTTTTTTTTACGGCCGACTTTTAAAGGTTCTGAATGATGAGGCCGAATGTTTCCAGGTAGATAGGATGGACTAAATGATTTTTTAGACCGAAAAGTGAGTGGTTTGGTCAGTTTTGGATGGACTTTTATGCGGATGTAGGTATTAAAATGTATCTTTCACGTTTCAGTTGTGGATTGGTGATATAAATGTTATGCTTTTATTTTTACTATTATGTTATTATATCCCCCGAAGATTGTCACAATGACCGCGTGTCTAGGTGTGTTGTGTGCTCATCCGATTTTGCCACAATCTCCACGCTTGGCAGGTGGGTTGGCGATCGCAGTTGAGTTGTAAACGTTGCTGGGGGGATGGAGGATGGGTCTTCAGCAAATAAATCCCATTCGCCTTTAACGGCACCCACGGGATGAGATTAAGTGCTATTCCTAGCCGGTACCACGTGATAAAGTTCTCACGCGGTAAGTCTCGTTGTTAAAGAAGTTGTTTTAAGTGTTGACGTTGTTTTTATTAAGTATGATTTTAACATAAAAACAGATCAAGTTCAAAATGTTTAATATTGGACTATAGATTGATTATTAATTTCGGACGGGTAAATTTTCTTACACCTAGAGCTCAAAATTGGGACTTTGGTCTCCCTTGGACCTTAAATATATTATAATAAAACACTTTTAAACTGATTCTATCGCGTATATTTTAGATTTTTGTTTTTCCTGACGTTTCGAACACTTTGCAGGGTTCGTGGTCGCAGGATGACAGGCGTCGTTACGGATTTTTTAAAGTTATTTTATTTGTTTTACCGTACAATTATAATCAAAAATTATTTCGATGCACGCAGTAATCACTCACAGTGTCTTGATGTTTTTAGTGTGGTATTTGGTTTGGGACTTTATTATTTTAATCACAGGATTCCAAACTGGTGGTACTTCTCTATTAAAATTCGGATGTTTTTTAATTTCAATAGCCACACGAAACATTATTGGTACATATCGGTTCTCTTTCTCTTAAATAAAGTTATTTTTCAGATTGATTAAAGGAGCCGAGTTAAAAATTAATCCTACTATTAAAAAAAAACTGAGCATAAATAACCTGTGTACTGCACAACCTTTACAATTACAGAAAAACAATATTGACGGCACGATTGGTGCAGTGGGTGATACAGTTGACTGCTGTCGACTGCTGCGCTCCAGGTCGCGGGTTCGATTCCCGCACGGAACAAATATTTATATGATCTGCAGGTAGTTGTTCCGCAGGCTGAGGCGGCTAGCTCGGCGGCGCGCACTTGGCAAGTGGCGTCACCGCCTGCGGATGCAGTTTTCGACCAAGCGCGTCGTGGAGGCCGTCCTGCCGCTCTTTGGAGCCTGGCTCAAAAGGAGTGAGCGCGTTACCTACCGCCTGACGCAGGTGCTCACCGGGCACGGTTGTTTCGGTGCGTACCTGCACAGGATAGGACGTGAGGCCACGGCACAATGCCACCATTGTGATAGCGACCAGGATACCGCACAGCACACGCTCGAGGCGTGCCCTGCGTGGGCCGCCGAGCGGCGGATCCTGGTCGATCGGATCGGGCAAGATCTCTCTCTGCCAGCAGTAGTGTCGGCTATGTTGGCAGAGCACGAAAACTGGAATGCAGTGGTCTCCTTCTGTGAGAGCGTCATGCTCCAGAAGGAGACCGCAGAGCGGGATCGGGAGAGGGCCGATCCCGCTCGAAGAAGAAGGAGACGGCGCCGGGGTAACAACCGCCCTGGCGCCTAATTCCGATACGCCTGAAAACCCCTGCCGTTGCTATAAGGTGGGGGACCTCTGGGTTCGCGGGTGCGTAGATTGGGGAATCTGCGTGCCCACACCAAGCGACCCAAGAGAAGACGGTAGCACGCATGTGGTCACGCGCTGCCGTGGGACGCTTTGGGGGATCCTTTACAATCCCCCTGGGGGGGTGACCGCTTTACAGTCACCCTCTCCGAGATGTGCCAATAGGCGTGGCACCAGTGGGCGGCTCTAGTGTGATCATACGAGGACCTGGAGCCTCCCTTAGGTGCCGAAGATGACCGCTCCAGTGGTTTTAGCCGGTAGGAGTCCGGCATACCCCTTCGTCCTTCCCCGGGGCGAAGGAAGTTCATGAAGAATTTCCACTGGGCACCAATAAAAAAAAAAAAAAAAAAAAAAAAAAAAAGGTAGTTGTTCCGGGTCTGGGTGTATTTAAAGGTGTGTGAAATTTGTGTCTATGAACGCACCCACGACACGGGAGAAATCCTAGTGTGGGGCAAAAAAATCTTTATTTTATGTTTATTTATGCTCTCCTGAAAAGTAACACTAATGGATAATGGACCAAATGGTTCTGATGTCAAGAATTTATTACAGCTTTACCACAAATAAATTGAACACGTATACTTCTAAACTGTACTGAGAAACCTATTACCACAAACAAGTCGACCAATCCCGAAAGAGTCCGCAAACTAAAATCTAAACCTGAAACTTGTAAAAACATGTTTGCGAGCAAATTTAACGACCTAGCAACTTTAATAGACCGGCGCAAGTAGCGACATCTAAGAGCGCCGGATATCCGGGCCGGCCATCTTGCAACCGGATGTTGCTAGATATTACACGGAGCTTAGATGCCCGGGTCACCCGGCTGATTGTTGTACGTATATAATTATTGTGTGGTCTAGCTTGCTTCTCCTTTGGGATATGATATTTGAAAAGAGGTGACAGTAATACCTAATCTTTCTTCAGTACAGGTTGCTATGATTCCTAAAAGAACTAGTGGTTGCCGATTAGTCGAAATTCAACCGTAATTCAGTCTATTTTAAAGTTAAACTTTATGCCAAATCTCACATTCCTTCATGCGCGCAATTATGTTTTATTTGTTTTTTTATTTCTCTTCACGTATTAATATATAGATATAGAGAATGTGAGAAATGTGTGAATTTGATTTCATATCTTTATTTTTATTATTGTTATTGGTACCCAGTGAACTTCATGAACTTCCTTCGCCCCGGGGAAGGGCGAAGGGGTATGCCGAACTCCTGCCGGCTAAAATGATACGTTTCATTCAATCTCACTAACTGAACTCCGTGACTTGCTGTCGTGGAGAGACCCTCCTAGTTGAACTAACCGGGAAGGAAACAAGGAAGCAGGTACTTCGCGACACCACCACAATAATCAAGGTTATTTCACCAACATCAAAAGTAAGGCTTCACCAAACCAGCGCACTAGCACCGCTTTCTTCTACCATGAGCGCTATATCCAACTTCATTTCCTTTGTTAAGCTAGTAATACGGATGCGCGAATGTAAACAAAACATTGGATGTGCGGGCTGGTTCTTTCAAAATATACGGGCAGCGCATACTAGCTAGCCTGGCCCCGTTAAATATACGGTTGCCGAGATTCGTGAAAAATGCACTGGGTTTTTTATTTTAATCGGTGAGGGATTACGTTTGGCTTTTGTAAGGTATCCGTGGTGTTTGAAATGTTAGTTGAGTAAATAAATAAGTTACGAACATATATTCTGTTGAAATTCACGACACGATTGGCGCAGAGGCTAAACGATTGGCTTTCATGGCTACGTCTCGTGGGTTTGATTCCCACATGGAACAAATATTTGTGTGATCTACAGACACTTTTTTAGGGACTGGCTGTTGGTGCATGTGAAATTTATATGAATGTAAGCTGTACCCAAAGTACAAGAGGTTTAAAATATATTTACCTACCTAGTTATTTGTCCAACATACTCGTCATCATTGCATATAGCAGGCGTAATTTATATCCGAGAACATCATGGCCAACCACCTAAACAAGGTACTGAAATGTATTTTAAATACTACTAATCGTTGCTCCTCCCAAAAATTTCTTTGAGAAACTATTTTTGTGGGACATAGACATCATAGATTTTAGTCATTCTTAAACTACTCTTACATTTCGGCCAAATGAAGTCCACTGATGGACACAGGCCTCCCCAAAGATCATCATAACGACCGATATGGGTGTGTTGTGGGCTCATTTGGGGGTTTTGCCATAATCGCCACTCTTGGCAGACAGGTTGGCGATCGCAGTTGAGTTGTTAATGTATTCGAAGAACGCTGGTGCCCATCCTTCGGCTTATCCCTTAGTCGACTTTTACGACACCCACGGAAGGAAATGTAGTGGTATTCTGAGCCGACACCACACGGCAAACTACTCTTGACCACGGTCAATGCAACTTGATCGAAACGTCGAGGTTAGTCAAAATATTAATTTGTGCGCGAATAGACCCGATACTATCTTAAAATCATAGATTTTAGTAGAAACAACAGACATCTTGTACCACAATATTTTCTATGGTGTTTCTACGGTTGTAGTTGCCACCCACACTGTACAACAGCCAAAAACGAGAGACGTAGTAGAATGCCTAGAAAACTCAGTTGCAATACGACAGGAATAACTATCTAACATAATGAAATATAGTTTTGATGGGTACACGTGGGCTTTCGGGATTTCAGTGTGGTGACCGGATTAAGAATATAGCACCACACACTTCCCGTGGATGTGATAAAATAAACTCTCAACTAGAGGCACTAGCAGCATCGCCCCTTCTGCGCTACCAACCAGCCTGCAAATCGTGGTGAATAATGGCAAATTCCCCCCCAATATGACGACACAGTTGTGGATATGCATGGTGGATTCTCTAAATTGCGCAACACATGATGTCAAGAATAGACGCTCCAAGAAATCTGTAGTGTGCGAACATGCCTTAGAAAAACCTAAGCATTTTCTTGGTTTTAATCGACCTTACTCGCGAAAATATGTACGAAGAATGTTTCATGAGGCTATTAAAATTCAAAAAAAGATTCTTACTCCAATGGAAGATAGATAGCAGGTACCACCAGTTTGGAGTCATAATATTTTAAAAAATAGAGTCCCAAACTTCATAGCACTGAAAAACATCACGACACAGTAATTACATTACACAATTCTTGATTATAATTGTAAGGTAAATAAAATATATCACTTTTTTATCTGTAACGACGCCTGCCACTTTAGACATGCTGCGAGAAACCATCATCATCATGTCAGCCACAGGACGTCCATTGTTGAACAAAGGCCTGCCCTTTCGATTTCCACAACAAGCGGTTACACGCCGCCCTCATCCAACGACTCCCAGCGACCTTTACCAGGTCGTTTGTCCACCTCGTGGAGGTCGTCCCACGCTGCGTTTTCCGGTGCGCGGTCTCTACTCAAGAACCTTTTCTCAACGGCCAGCTATGATCCCTGCCCATTGACACTTCAGTTTGCTTATCCTTTCAGCCATGTCGGCAACTTTAGTTCTTCTACGGATCTCCTCATTTCTGATTCGATCTGATAGCGAAATACTAAGCATAGCTCTCTCGCTGAGTGACCTTGAGCTTTGTTATGAGGGCCCACAGTGAGTGACCACGCGGGGAACCACGATCACTGCAAAGTGTTCGAAATCTCAGCGAAAATAAAAATCTACTAGTAATGCGATCTAATACGTTTAAAACTATAATCTATGGGGGAAGTCTTTGTTCAGCTGTGGACGTCCTTACAATAAGTTATATAATACCCGAGCTCGGTTCACTTTCACTCTGAGCTCAGACTTCGTAAGTTTTAGTTTGTATTTAAACGTACGTTTGAATGAAATCTACTGTCTCTTCATCCTTGAAAAGCTCTCAATTACTTATTTAAAAAAACCCAGACTTTTGTCCTCAAATGTACCAACGAATTATTGTTTTATCCGTCCATTCATTGACATGCTTGTCTACGTATTTGGGTGTTTTGTTTAAAACATGCACAGCGGAATATACGCTTCGCTTTTCAATGGTTGCCGTTTTGCTCCATATTTTCGTTATGATATTTTACTAGCTGGGTTAAAAACGTCGTATGAAATAATGGGTTTTTGGTAGGCTGTAACATATTGTTGATGTGAATGAATGCGTTACTAAACTGATGTACCTTGATTTTCATTTGTCTGATGTATAAGATTGTAGCATATCATACGCGAAGATCTGCGAATGGGAAAAGAGACTATGAGTTCACTCGTAAAAATATTATTAAAACGTATTTATTTTTATTTTTGTACGATTGTCCACACTTGCCTTTCTCGTATATCAGAACAGCTTAAAGACTTATCACAGGTACAAAAAGAAAAACTAGTAAAATTAAAAATCTGTTTATTTTACTACACATTTGCTATTCCAATGCAATATTACGATAGAATTTTAGTAATATTACCTAACAGCTTAGGAAATTATGAAATGTGTTTTGACTTCATTTTATTTTACCATTTCTTCTTTTATTCTAATACAAAATACAATTTTACAAAAATCTGGCATTTTGATCTGTGATTGGTTGGTAAAATCGGAGTATATTATCGTATTTAAATTGAAAAAGTTACAAAATTACTATTCACATTTTTGTATTTTTTTTTCATTCAGTCTTAATTGACAACTGTATACTGCAATTTTCCTATCTCTGCATACATACATACATATAATCACGCCTCTCTCCCGTAGGGGTAGGCAGAGACCACTTCTTTCCACTTGCTACGATCCTTACATACTTGTTTCGCTTCGTCCACTTTCATTATTCCCTTCATACATGCTCTTCGGTTTAGGGTACTCTAGACCTGGCCCTTTTCCAAGACGTCCCTGATTTGGTCTCGAAACGTCCGCCTAGGTCTACCCCTTCCAACACTTCATTCACACTCGCCTTATACACTTTTTTCGTCAACCGTTCTTCATTCATTATCTCGACATGGCCAAACCATCTCAGCATACCTTTCTCAATTTTTATCACTACATCTTCTTTCCTATCTCTATGTATTTAATTATTGCAATACATGTCATATTTATATAAATAAAAGTGATATGTTTCTTTCTAATTAACAATGTTTTCTTGACAAGATTTGACTACCGCCGGAACAAAGATGGCTTGGCTGTCTGTGATAATGGTCGTGAGTTTAATTTTCACACGGAATGAATGTTTGCATGGTTTGGATGTTTGTGCGTGTTATTATATTTAGTGTATTTATTCACAATACAGAAGAAATATTTGCGTTGACCTTACACATTCCTTCTGGTGTCTGGATTATGAACACGCCATCTCCTCCCGTGGATGCCGTAAAAGGCGACTAAGGATTTCTAAGCCCGAGGAATGGACAGTAGCCTCCCTTTTGTGGAACAGCAGCTATTCTGTCACCAATTCGCCTGCCAAGCGTGGTGAGTCCTGGGAAATTCCACCAAAATAACAACACACAGTATACGGTCTTTGTTCAGCAGTGGACGTTCTGTGGCTTATATGAGATCATATGAAGAGTTAAAAAGCAACCTATCTCTTTAGATTCGGTCGACTTAGAGTAAGAGCAGACGCAAACTTGAGTGCATCGCAATTTGCGGAACTTGCGCGCACAATAGAATTGAAGAGCCAGATGTAGTGGAGTACGAACGACCATATCTGCGAACGCGCGTTTAGGTACTCAAAAATAGGGCAGTGTGTGCGCTATGTGTTTGTACCCACTTATGCAAACACGTTCGCATTTATACTTGTTCGGGGTATTTTAATTATTCTGCACACCAATTATTTACGTAAGTAGGAATAACGATTAAATGACGGAAGAAAGATACTAAATACAATTAATAAAGGTCTGATTATAGAACATAACTAAATAAAAATAAAATTTATTTATAACATTTGATAAAATATTTATTGTCATATCTCATTATCTGTCACAAAACCAGACATAATTAAAAATCTATTGTGTCTCGGGGTAGCCAGCAATTAACACATTAGAGGTTAAAAACGAGACAAAAATATTGGTCAGTAAAATCACAAAGAACGGCCCCAACTGCCGAACTTCGAATTTTCATCGGAATTCGGTATACACACGCAACTCCTGATTTTCATCATTGTCATTGCAGCCAAATAAAGTCCTCTGCTGGATACAGGCCTCCCCACAAAGATCGCCACAATGACCTCGGGGTGTTTTGTGTGTTCATTGAGGTGTATGTGTTGGTTACCATAATCGCCACACTTGTCAGGTGGGTTGGCGGTTACAGTAAGTTGTTAATGTACTCGAAGGATGCCACTGCCCACGCCTCGGCTAATCCCATAGTAGTATTTTATTCTACCCACGGGATGAGATGGGTTGGTGCACTCTGAACCCGGCACCACATAGCTCCCAAATTTTCTTTCACCAAACATTCTTAGCAGTCATACTGTGGGGTTTATAATAAATATATATAAGAAATAGGTATAACTTCAAAAAGTGTTTTAACCTTGAAGAAACGTGCCAGATTTGCACTGGCACTAAGTTGAAGTGTAAACAGCGGCTACCCAAGACATCGATTACTCCGCATGTTGGCCTCGCAACACTTGAGAAATATACCAACGTTTATATTTTTAACCCTCAACTACTATTAGCCTGGCTGACGTTTAGTAACATAAATAACATGGTGTTATGTTTTGTTTGTTTAGCCTCGGCCAACCTATGTTGGTATTTGTCAAAATTTTGCCAACGTTTGTCCAGTTAAATTGTTTGGAGTAGATGACATTGTCGTGTTGTTTGGTTAGGTACGTGGCGTTTCGGTTTTATTTTGATTTGATGACGCTAACACTTTGTTATGACATGTTAGTGACAGTGACTTTGTTGGTAGGATTTAAATACACATGTGTTCTACAGAATGTTAAAATTTCAGTGGGGTATGAAATAATGGTTGGGTTTAGAATAATAAGAGCTTTTATTACCACGATTGAAATCTGCATTAACTTCCTCCACCCCGATGAGGGACAGAGGGGTGTTAGGGCCCCGGGATCTCCAGAACAGCCAATTGCTGCCAAGCCTATTATATAGGTTCGTCTTGGAATGGGTGACAGCAGAATGATAACACCTAGAAGAATACACACCCTGCCACCACAGATTACATTTTATACACTCAAATAGACACGTCATTCGGACATTTTATGGCGCCCTCTAGCAAGAAATAAGAACAACAATCCATGAAGCGTATATACCTACGTATAGCTAGCCGCAAATATGCAGTAGATCCTATACATTTGTCATTTTAATTAGTAACTTTTATCTTAACAAAAAAACATACAAGATAATATGCTATATTTAATAAAACACTTTTAAACAGATTCTATCGCGTATATTTTTGATTTTTAAGATACCGCACTAAGGAACATCAAGACACTGTGAGTGATTACTGCGTGCATCGAAACAAATTTTTTGATTAAAATTGTACGGTAGATAAAATAAAATAACTTTTTAAAATCTGTAACGACGCCTGTCACCTTAGTCATCCTGCGACCACGAATGCTGCAAAGTATTCGAAACATCAGGAAAATCTAAAATATACGCGATAGAATCCGTTTAAAAGTGTTTTATTATAATGTGTAATAATCGCGAAAATCTAAGATATTACTATGATATATTTATTTAAATCTTTCTTACAATATTTGTAGGCCAACTCCAAATTTTGTCCTGAGCTACAGCAGCGTGACCACCATTTGAATAGTGACGGATTTGACACCATTTTCTGGGCGGGCCATTAGTCTCTATCTTCTACTCTACTCTACTCTATCATTGGCATGTAAATGGTGCACCCGATAAGCAATTAATTATTATTTATTTATTTATTTACTTACACTTTTATGCACAATGGTGGTAATTTGACGGCACGGTTGGTACAGTGGCTGATACAGTCGACTGCTGCGCTCCGGGTCGTGGGTTCGATTCCCGCACGGAACAATTATTTGTATGATCTGCAGGTTGTTGTTCCGGGTCTGGGTGTATTGTATGTGGAATTAATGTCTGTAAACGCACCCACGACACAGGAGAAATCCTAGTGTGGGGCAACGGTTTTATAAAAAAAAAAAAAAACTATGTTTTGTAATATGACAAAAGTGGCTAACTATAACAACACTATCAATGCGCTTGTGTGTGTGACAGGGGAAGTCAACATACGCTGCTTACGCAAACATGAACAGTATTTCGGTTTTTACTCTAAGGGGATAGGTATGACCGCTCAGATGTTAAGTAAGATCATCTCTACATATACGTAGCTTTTTCATATAAATACTATGCTAAACAACATCATCTTCGTATCAGCCAAAGGACATCCACTGCTGGACAAAGGCCTCGATAGATTTTTGCAACGAGCAGTTACATGCCGCTCTCATCCAACGACTACTTTGACGGCACGGTTGGTGCAGTGGCTGATACAGTCGGCTACTGCGCTCCGGGACGACCCGGATCCGTGCGGGAATCGAACCCTCGTGGGTTGGTGGTGGGGTGAACGTTCGGATTGTCATATTTGGGGCTGTTCGATAGCAAATCGAACGTCACCGTCGTTTCATACAAAAAAAAAACGACGGCACGGTTGGTGCAGTGGCTGATACAGTCGGCTGCTGTGCTCCGGGTCGTGGGTTCGATTCCCGCACGGAACAAATATTTGTATGATCTGCAGGTAGTGGTTCCGGGACTGGGTGTATTGTATGTGGAATTCATGTCTGTAAACGCACCCACGACACAGGAGAAATCCTAGTGTGGGGCAACGTTATTTTTTTAAACGACATGAAAAGACAAAAGACATTACTCCCAGAGACCCTCACCAGGTCGTCCGTCCACCTCGTTGGAGGTCATCCCACACTGCGTTTTCCGGTGCGCGGTCTCCACTAGAGAAGCTTTTTACCCAAAAGGCTATTAGTTTTATTTCAGGTTATTAATCTTTTTAGCTGTGTTAGCAAGTTTAGTTCTTCTACGGATCTCCTCATTTCTGATTCGATCTCGTAGAGAAATACCAGGCATAGCTCTCTCCATAACTGGCTGAGTGACCTGGAGCTTTCTTATGAAGCCCATATTTAGTGACCACGTCTCTGTCCCATATGCCATCACTGGTAACACACACTAGTTAAACACTTTCGTCTTGATGTGGTCGCACATGAATAATGTAGATTATAATAAACTAGTTTATTCTCAATGGAATATAGGTAACTGTTATGATATACATATATGTAGATGTGTAGTCGACATGTGTCGAGCGGGTACTCCAATCACAGTTAGTGTAATAAACAGCTTTGCTACCGAACGCCGTGTCTCATTTAACAGTGGCGACGAGGATGGGATTGGAATGTCTTTAAAGAAAGACTTTCCCAGTGGTTAACAGCAAATGCGCTGTTAATAAAAGGAGAAGGACAAGATGTTCGGAAAAAGGCGGTACTTCTTAGTGCACTCAACGACGATGCGTATAAGTTGGTGCGCGGGTTAATTGCCCCGAGAACAGTTGAAGAGATATCGTACAGTGAGTTGACTGCAGAATTAGATAGACACTTTTTGCCAAAAAAGTCGGTGTTAGCGGAAAGGCACAAGTTTCATACGGCGGCGCAGGAGACGGGCGAGGATTTGACACTGTGGGCGGCCCGAGTACGACGATTAGCAGTGGACTGCAGCTTCGGAATGGCTCTGGATGAAATGTTACGTGATCGATTTATAATAGGAATGAATCAAGGACCGGAACGGGACAAACTGTTCATGGATGAAACGGCGTCTTCAACTTTGTCAAAGGCGTTGGAGGTTGCAGTGGCAGTAAATAGTGCGAGGTGCGCAGCAAGGCAGTCTACAACGGTAACGGCAGCGAACTCCGCTGAAATATTCAAGATATCGGCAGGGCACACCAAATCTATAAAATGTGGTGTATGTGGCTATACCAATCATACTACGGACAAGTGTCGATTTTCTAACTATAGATGTAAAAAATGTGGCGTAAAGGGTCACTTGAAAAAAATGTGTGGCAACAAGAATGGTCAAATTAATTGCCTTCAATCTTGTGACGGGAATGACGACGACGGTAAGAAAATTCTCATTTGTAATATACGAAGTTATCGCGGCGAGCCTATGACGCTGTCTGTCGATGTGAACGGGCATTTGTTAACTTTCGAAGTTGACAGTGGATCTTGCGCGACTGCTATTCCTTTGAATATATACGAGCAATATTTCAAAAACGTTTCGTTAGTGTTACCTAGGTCATTGTTAAAAGCTTACTCGGGCGAAATATTAGACGTAGTAGGAGTAATGAAGGTTCCTGTTACGTACGTAGGCGAATGTCAAATTATTGACATATACGTTATAAAAGGGCCCGGGCCGGCTTTGTTAGGTAGGAATTTTTTATCTTTATTTAACATACAGTTATCTAAGGTGAATCATTGTGCGGAGTTAAAAGAACTTGATTATTATATTAATAAATATCCAAAACTGTTTTCTAATACGTTAGGAAGTTTTAATAAATACAAAATTAAATTAACGTTAAAATCAGATAGTAGCCCCCGTTTTTTTCGGCCGAGAACAGTACCTTTTGCGTTAAGAGGTAAGGTGGAAAGGGAGTTAAATAGGTTAGTTGAAACCGGAGTTTTAATTCCTGTCGAACATTCTGATTTTGCTAGCCCGATAGTTCCCGTACTAAAAAAAGACGGTGAGATACGTTTATGTGCAGATTTTTCAGTGTCATTAAATAAATGTTTACACATTGATAAATATCCATTACCGAGAACGGAAGAACTTTTTTCTAGATTACACGGGGGTCGACAATTTTCGCAGCTAGATTTAAGCAGTGCTTATTTGCAACTCTTATTAGATGATGAGTCACAAATTCTTACTACGATTAACACTCATAAGGGATTATTTAAGTTTACGCGGCTAGTCTTTGGACTGGCTAATGCACCAGCAATTTTTCAAAAAACTATGGAGAACTTACTCCATGGCATTGAAGGGGTCCTGTGCCTATTGGATGACGTACTCGTGACGGGAAATTCAAAAATAGATCATACGGAAAGGTTACAACAAGTTTTTAACCGCCTACAGGAAGCAGGATTAGTACTAAATAAAAATAAATGTAAGTTATTTCAAGATTCCGTGACCTATTTAGGGTTTGTGATAGATCAAAATGGTGTACACAAGTCCCAGGATAAAGTCACAGCAATGACTAATACCGCCGCCCCCATCAATGTGCAGGAATTAAAATCTTTTTTAGGGTTTGTCAATTATTATAGAATGTTTATCCCGAACGCTTCGTCTATACTTAGCCCTTTAAATAATTTACTTAAAAAAGGTGTCGATTGGTCTTGGTCAGAGATTCATAATGCTGCCTTTAATCAAATTAAGAAAGAATTAACATCTGATCGCACGCTAGCAAATTTTGATCCATCTTTGAAATTAGTTTTGACAGTTGATGCCTCACCTACAGGGTTAGGTGCAGTTTTAGCACAAATGGAAAACGATTTGGAGCGGCCGATAGCATACGCTTCAAGGTCCCTTAATAATGCTGAAAGAAATTACAGTCAAATTCAAAGGGAGGCTACGGCTATAGTGTTTGGTATTCGCCGTTTTCACCAGTATTTGTATGGTGTTGAGCGACCGTTTATATTGCGTACGGATCACAAACCACTAATGTTTATATTTCATCCTAACAAAGGTATACCAGAAGTATCGGCTAACCGGTTACAACGATACGCCTTATTTTTGTCTAGCTATAACTATGAGATACAGTACATATCAAGCGCTAGTAATTGTGCCGACTACTTCAGTCGTGCGGGAGCAGCCGCCGCGTGTGCCGACAGCGATTGCAGCGGTTTCCGACCGAACACTGATAACAGCGATAGCGAATTGATTTCGATCTGTAGCGTTGATGTCGTTAGGAATGAGTTGAATGTGTCCAAGTCGGAGGACAAAGCGTCGTATATAAACTTCGTTGCCGATGGGCACTTACCTATATCATTAAATGAAGTTCGATTGGAAACGCGTAACGATATCATTCTACAGAAGATTATGCAATATGTTAAACAGGGTTGGCCTAAAATAAATGACAAATATTTATTACCTTTTTATAAATGCCGTTTTGATATAACTATGGAAGGTGATTGTTTACTAAGGGGTCATAAAATAATAATTCCAAAGTCATTGCGAAGTAAAATTATAGATGAATTACACAGACCTCATTTAGGAATAATAAAAACAAAGATAGAAGCAAGATCTAGATTCTGGTGGCCGTATATAGACAAAGATATAGAAAATAAGATATCTAATTGTAGTGTTTGTTTAAGTTTAAGGCCTATGCCCCATAGGGCTCCACTCACGCCTTGGCCTTTTCCAGAACGCCCATGGCACCGAGTACATTTAGATTTTTTTGGTCCATGGCAAGGAGATATGTACCTTATCATTATTGACGCATTTACTAAATGGGTGGAATGTTTTTGTCTGAAAAGTGACTATTCGGCGTGTTCAGTAATAGCTAAACTACAGGAAACTATAGCAAGGTTCGGGATTATGCACACCATAGTAACCGATAATGGAACTTCATTTACGAGTAAAGTTTTTAAGGATTTTTGTTGTCTTAATGGTATAAAACACATGACTTCTCCCACTTACTCCCCTTCCAGCAACGGTCAAGCGGAAATATATGTTAAAATTGTAAAAAAGTTTTTGAAGGGTCTCGTATCACAAGGTACACCTAGGGAGAAAATCAACGCACACCTTTTAGAATTTTTATTTAGATATAGGAATTCGAAACATTCCACGACAGACCGCTCACCAGCCGAATTAATGCTCGGACGTAATTTGCGTTGTAGGTTTGATCTACTAGACACTTCGACACCCGCGTCGTTGTCATTATCGTCACAAGACCTACAACATTTTGTGCACGGGAAGCAATCCACACAGGCAAAATATTTTAAAGGCAATAGGAAAACAGATTATAAAATAAACGATGCAGTGTTGGTAAAAGTGAATAACAACGAAAAGTGGCTGCGGGCTATCGTTAAAAATAAAATAGGGCAATGTGTGTATGAAATTTATATACCAGAGAAAGATATTACTGTAAAAAAACATAAAAATCAGTTGTATAAATTAAAATCATTTGAGGTGCATCAAGACGATGACCTAGATTGGGCTTTCTTGGAATCGAAGACAGCCGGAGAACAAAATTTGTCTCCAGACGGCACTCAGTCACCGGATCAGCCCCAAGAATCTCCGGTGGAGGAGGAAGAGTGGAGTGAGGCGAGCACAGAGCCTAGAGCAGAAGCCAGAGAGATTGTAGGCCGTATGCCTGATTTACGATCTGATCCTGAAGCTCGCCCAAGACTAAGAAATATTCCTCGACACGATTATCGTACCTATTTTTAGTAAACATAGTGCTCTTTAGTTATGTAATTATGTAATTATGGTGGAGGGATGTTATGATATACATATATGTAGATGTGTAGTCGACATGTGTCGAGCGGGTACTCCAATCACAGTTAGTGTAATAAACAGCTTTGCTACCGAACGCCGTGTCTCATTTAACAGTAACATACATTTTATAATTGATTTTTGAAGGATGTGATGTTTATTTTGAGATCGCATTATTAATGTTTTACAGATATTGGCACTGGTGGGTATGAATGAATGATTATAATTTTGTTGATATTATTTGTTGGCTTTTGTTATTGGGGTAGATTTTATGTAATTTGAGTAGGTAACTATTGTATTGTAAGTTTATCTAAATTACCGTTTATACATTTTTTGTTGTTTATTTTATTTCATTGCACACACGCACTCTTAAATAATGTTGTGATGTGCAATGTGTGTGTACAAATTTCAAGAAAAAGATGGATTTTATTTATTTAAGTGCATTCAAATGCATTGGTTTTAGATTCGAGCGTATGGCACCGGTGGGTTACAGCTGTAAACCAGCGTTAGGTGGTCAGTACCACTGCCACCTAACATTATGCTGAGCTGTTGGCCCTTTGGCACTATAATTTTGTAACTGTGCACGATATTTGTTGCGTTTTAGTTAGTTTTATGATTTTAATATTTAAGTTTATTTTTATTTTGTATACTGTCTGTGGCAATAAAATAAATTCTTTTTCTTTCTATAATATGTTTGTACATGAACTACATTATGTGCAAATCATCATCATCATCATCATCATCATATCAACTAAAAAAATGTCCACTGCTGAACAAAGGCCTCTCCCACAAACTACCAGTTACATGCCGTGTGTCGTCATTTTGGGGGAATTTCCCAGTACTCACCACGCTTGGCAGGCGGGCTGGTGAGTGCAGTATGACGACTGCTCCACAGAAGTGACGTTGCTGCCCATCTCTCTAGTCTAGAGTCCTTAGTCGCCTTTTACGACATCCATGGGAGGAGATGGAGTGGTGCCATATTCTTAACATGCACACCACAATGACATGTATGTATAAATAAATAGAATCCTACCTAATATCCTACCAGAAGCATGTCATGAGCTAAGAAATAACTAAATTGCATATACAACGTAACACGATCAATTCAGTGGCGATTTAACCCTCCGCCGCTGGCGGCAGGACACGACAAATCGGCGCATGATTGCGTCGCAAACAGTGCCACCACGCGAGAGCTGTGCAAACCACTCGCGGCCACGTCTCGTAAATACACTACGCGTTTGAGGGTTGTACTGTATAATATATTTAGAGTATCGATATCAAATTTAATCTCATGTTTCTTTCTGTTCAACATATTGTTACCTAAGTTTTTTAAAAGAGTGTATATGAATGAGTAAACTGAAGTGGCAATTGGCGGGGCACATTGCTCATAGAACTGATGGATGAATGGCCGTTGGGGCAAAAAGGTTCTCAAATGGAGACCGCGCACCGGAAAACGCAACATGGGACGACCTTTTGGGTATTTCGCTACGAGATCGAATCAGAAATGAGGCGATCCGTAGAAGAACTAAAGTTGCCGATATAGCAGAAAGGATTAGTAAACTGAAGTGGCAATGGGCGGTGCACATAGCTTGTAGAACTGATGGCAAAAAGGTTCTCGAGTGGAGACTGTGCACCGGAAAACGCAGTGTGGGACGACCGCCAACGAGGTGGACGGACGACCTGGTGAAGGTCGCTGCAATCGTTGGATGAGAGCGGCATGTAACCGCTCGTTGCGGAAATCTATCGGGGAGGCCTTTGTTCAGCAGTGGACGTCCTTTGGCTGATACGATGATGACGTTGTTTAACATACTATTTATATGAAAAAACTGCAAGTTGCACTCCCTGATCGGTAAGGTTAAGCAGCGGTCAGCCTGTGGTGACCGAATAGCGGTATTTCAACTGAACGTCTCTGTGCTTCAGAGGGCACGTTAAATCGTCGGTCCTGGTTGTTGTCATTAGACAGCAGTTGTGAAGCCAAGTTGGAAGACTTTGGGCGGCTTGAACAACTTTGACACAAGGTTGGCCAGTAACCACACGAAAAGAAGAAGAAGGAATGCAACGGTATATCTGAAGTAGTTCTCTAAAGTAAATAGCACGTTGTTTAATTTCTCTTGAAAAATGCAAAGAGGTTACAGTCACAAAAATTGTTATCCAATTTGACATCCGGCATTGCTGACGTTGCGAGCAGGAAAAATTTAAAACAAACTGCCACCGGTTCATTATCGCAAATTCTTCCCCGACTTGATCCGCGCTTTTAATTAATTAAAAACGGTCATTTAGTTGATAAGGGTGTCGGAATAATTGAAAATGGCGGATGGGGAGATGTATGAGTTTCAATGTTTTTGTAGACCATTGGTTATTATTATTTCAATACAATGAAAAACTAAAAAGAAATATTTGACGGCACGGTTGGTGCAGTGGCTGATACAGTCGGCTGCTGCGGTCCGGATCGTGGGTTCGATTCCCGCACGGAACAAATATTTGTATGATCTGCAGCTAGTTAGTAAAAATATAAGAAAAGGGGGTACTACGAGGGCGGCACTGAAAATTTCGGGAATCAAGGAAGTGACACAACATTACTATTTAAAAATGTATTTATTGTTTTTCGAAGTATTCTCCGCGAAATTTGACACATTTTTCCATACGATGGAACCAATCATTGAAGCAACCATTCCATTCGGAAGTTGGGGTCTCCAAAATGGCCGTTTTGTAGGCGTCCACAGGTTCTTTAGGTGATGAAAATCTCTGTCCACGCAATTTATTCTTTATTTTAGGGAAAGTATAGAAATCATTAGGGCTTAGGTCGGGGCTGTACGGCGGATGGTCTAATAATTCTATGTTTTCTTGCTCTAAAAACTCTTTTGTTCTGTGCGCGGTGTGAGAACTCGCATTGTCGTGATGGAGGATGATGCGGCGGTTGCAGTTCTCTCTACGGAGTTCAGAAACGACCTGTGGCAAACAAATGCTAGCATACCATTCTGCATTAACCGTTCTTTGTCCCTCAAGATGAATAGTCGTAACATGGCCGGTTTTGGAGACAAACGTGGCCACCATTTTTTTTGCAACACTCCGTGAACGAACAATTTTTGTTGGCTTTAACTCATTTTCGAACACCCAAACTCGCGACTGGTTTTTTGTTTCGGGTTCGTACGCATATATCCAGGATTCGTCACCTGATACGATGTTGTATACAGCATTTGAGGATCCTGCGTGGAATCTTTCGAGAGTTCTGACGCACCAAGTAACGCGAGCCGCTTTTTGCTCTTCACATAGCAAATGCGGTATCCATCGGGAAAACAACTTTTTTACACCTAATTGTTCATGCAAGATTATTTGTATTTGACTCATGCCAATGTCTAAAGTTGCCTGAATTTCGCAGTGTGTCACATGTCGATCTTCCTCAATCAGTTTACGCACAGCATCAACGTTTTCTTGGGTGACTGCAGTTTTTGGACGACCTTGACGAGGATCATCACTGAGCTTGACACGCCCACGTTGAAATTCAGCAAACCAGCGATAAATTGTGGTTTTGGATGGGGCTTCATCACCAAATGCAGAAATCATCCGGTCAACACACTGTTTTTGTGTTAAACCACTTCGAAAGTCATAATAAATCATCGCTCTTGAATTTTCTCGAGTCAATTCCATTTTCTCAACGACTAAACAAGTTTGACAAAACCTTGTGACAAGACCGTGAATCTTTTTTTAAATAAATAAATGGTATTCGATTTGTAAAACCAAGGAGTTTTCAATTAAAAAGATTTTAATATGACAGGAACAGTGGAAATATTCCATTCCCGATACTTTTAGTGCAGCCTATATAAGCTGAAAGTGTTGTTCAGATAACTCTTACAAAAATAAATTGTTAGTAAAAAGATCCTAAAAACTACATTCATCATCATTCAGCCATATAACGTCCACTGCTGGGCATAGGCCAGCCCTAAAGATGGCCACAACAAAAAATTAACCATCGGTATGAGTTTGTATTGTACGGTTCTTGGGGGGTTTTGACATAATCGCCACGCTTGTAAGCGACTGCAGTTTAGTTGTAAAAGTATTAAAGAACACTGTTGCCCATCTTCTGGCTAATACCATAGTCGCCTTTTACGACACCCACGGGATGAGATAGGGTGCTTTTCTTAGCTGGAACCACACGGAAAAGGTTATACACGTGTTTTGTGTAAATATGAGTGACTTACAAGGAGAGGGTTCGGAGATGTGTTACGGGGGGGCGGCTGCCCTTCACTAGAGAGGGTACACCTTACAGTCACCCATTGGTGTCATGGGTGGCTCTAGTGTGATCGTACGAAGATCTGGAGTCCCCCTTCGGTGCCAAAGATGACTACTCTGTTGGTTTTAGCCGGTAAGAGTCTGCATGCCCCTCCGCCTTCCCCGGGATGAAGGAAGCAAGTAAGTTTTTGAAGATGAGACCCAGTGTGTTAGTAATGTACTTTTTCACTTTAAAAGGCACTGGCCAGTGTCAGAGATGCCCTTTTGCCCTTCCCCGGGGCAAAAGAGGTTCATATAGAATTTCCACTGGGCATCAATAAAAAAAAATAAGGTGGTAACGTGCATGCTTGCCACTCGGACGCTGGGGTTTCAGTTCTCGCTGTCAGTCACACTATTTTGGATTCCAAATGTGGCACATACCAATGCAGTATAATTCTAAGAGATCACTGACTTAGGAAAACACAATGAGGAAACCTGGATCTATGGGGTCTGAAATCACCAACACGTATTGAAAAAGCCTGGTGATTAATGCTCGGTCCTTTTCTGTATGTCTTTGCTTTGCAGCGGAAGAGTTACAGGCTTATATTATATTTGTTCTATAGGGGTAAGAATACCACCACCCCCTTTCTTACCGTGGGTGTCGTAAAAGTCGACTAAGGGATGATTAGCTGGAGGATGGGCAGCAGCGTCCTTCGAGTACATTACAACTCACCTGTGATCGCCAACCCGTCTGCCATGCGTGGCGATTATGGCAAAACCCCCCGATGAGCCCACAACATATCGGTCGTTGTGGTGATCTTTGGGGGAGGCTTGTGTCCAGCAGTGGACTTCATTCGGCCGAAAAGATAAGAAGAACTATCCATAACAGAGAAGAGAAGTTTACTTGTATCAACCAAAGCTTGATACAAGTGGTACATATACACCATAATACGCACACACATATACATTATGCCTTCGTAACTTTATTGTAGCCGTTACCCACAAGAATAAAAGTCCAAAATAGCTCACTACAATTTTTCATCTCAACTACGTTTTGTCTGATTAAATCCCTCGTGAACAGTTTAACTTCACCCAGTTAACTTTTTTACTCAGTGGATTTTTTATCACGTTCTTTTCATTATCTGCAGTGATTTAAACTGAAAAGATATGAAACAAGAACATGAAAAATAAGTTATATACTTAATCTTTTATTTTAACCAAATAATTACTAATTGTATTAAAACTAATTCTGACATTTCGCGAGTGCCGGTGTCAGTTTTTTTTCTCATGTCAGCTGGAGAATGTCCACTATTGAACTAAGGCCCTTTTTTTATTGATGCCCAGTGGAAACTCTTCATGAACTTCCTTCACACCGGGGAAGGGCGAAGGGGTATGCCGGACTCTTATCGGCTAAAACCACTGGAGCGGTCATCTTCGGCACCTAAGGGAGGCTCCAGGTCCTCGTATGATCACACTAGAGCCGCCCACTGGAGCGGTCATCTTCGGCACCTAAGGGAGGCTCCAGGTGCTCGTATGATCACACTAGAGCCGCCCACTGGTGCCACGCCTATAGGCACATCTCGGAGAGGGTGACTGTATAAAGCGGTCACCCCCCGGGAGGTTTGTAAAGGATCGCCCAAAGCGTCCCACGGCAGCGCGTGACCACATGCGTGCTACCGTCTTCTCTTGGGTCGCTTGGTGTGGGCACGCAGATTCCCCAATCTACGCACCCGCGAACCCAGAGCTACCCCGCCTTATAGTAACGGCAGGGGTTTCAGGCGTATGGGATTAGGCGCCAGGGCGGTTGTTACCCCGGCGCCGTCTCCTCCTACTTCGAGCGGGATTGGCCCTCTCCCGATCCCGCTCTGCGGTCTCCTTCTGAAGCATGATGCTCTCACAGAAGGAGATCATTGAACTAAGGCCTACCGCATAGATTTGCACAACGACCGTACTAAAACCAAACGGTGTCGTCATTTGGGTGAATTTTCCAGTATTCATCAAGCTAAAAATAAGTTCATAAAAAAATCTGTATATAAGAACAAAACAACGAAGTTGAGAAGATATACGTCACATCCGTGCAAAATTTCTATTACTCGGTATACTGCTGTATACATGCACAGTAATGCATCAGCGTAAATTTTTAACAACCTGCGTAGATATAAGGCTTCACTCAGTGTGGCTGATACAGTCGGTTGCTGCGCTCCGGGTCGTGGGTTCGATTCCCGCACGGAACAAATATTTGTATGATCTGCAGGTAGTTGTTCCGGGTCTTGGTGTATTGTATGTGGAATTCATGTACGTAAGCGCACCCACGACACAGGAGGAATCCTATAGTGGGGGTTTTAAAAAAAAACTGCTACATAAAAGTCCACTGCTGGACACAGGCCTCCCCCCAAAAATCACCACAACGACACGTCTGAATGCGTTATAAGTTCATTGAAGGGTTTTGTCATAATCACCACGCTTGCCAAGCGGGTTGACGACCGCAGCTGACTTGTTAATGTGTCCTTCGAACGCTGCAGTCCATTCTCTGATTAATCCCATAGTCACCTTTACGATACCCACGCGATGAGATGCGGCAGTATAAGATAATACAATTAAATAAAAATAAGTAATTAAAGTGAACAAAGTAAGTACAAAGTGAGTTTCGAGAACAATAGAATGAATATCAATAGATTGATTAGGTACAGAAAAAGTAGTCCATCGGGTATAGATTAGCATAATGTGTAGTTTTTCACCTCACCATTTTAGCCGAAAAACGTCCACTGCTGGACAGAAACCTCCCCATAAATTGCCATTACGATCAGGATAGGTTGGTTTTGTGTATTGAGGGGTATTGTCATAATCGCCACATTTGGCAGTCGGGTTGGCGATCGCAGTTAAGTTATAAATGTATTCGTAGGATGCTGCTGCCCATACTCCGGCTAATCCCATAGTCGCCTTTTACGATATCCACGGGACGAGATGGGGTGGTGGTATTCTTACCCCTATAGAACAAATATAATATCAGCCTGTAACTCTTCCGCTGCAAGGCAAAGACATACAGAGAAGTACCGAGCATTAATCACCAGGCTTTCTCAATACGTATTGGTGATTTCAGACCCCATAGATCCAGGTTTCCTCATGATGTTTCCCTAAGTCAGTGGTCTCTTAGAGTATATTGACGTCGCGTGAAGCTATCGTGGTAAGTTTAGGTCCATTTTCTTCAAGTCAACTGTTTTGTCTCATTTAAAAAAACACTATTTTAATGTCATAACTATAATCACATATCGATACTGTATAACACCTGCACAGGTCAGACATGGTTTTATATATATTGTACAAAAAATATCGTTACAATGCAGCATACTATGCAAGCAAGAGAACGAATACCAATCTTTGAAGCATAGGAACAAAATTATCCGTTGCATAAATTTGCTCTATTCCACCGCTTCTCAGCCATAAGGCGTCCAAAAAATTTAACAACCCATTACTGCGTCCACTCATTACACCGTAGTGTAACTGTAGGCTTCGTATGCCATTCAATATATATATATATTATGATGCGTTTTAGAAAAATAAAAAACGTAACATCGACCTTTATTTTATCAAATGTTTGAATTTTGATTTATATATTATCAGTAAAACCGATGCTTGATAATTGAAATGAATTCTATACCATTCATAGAGCCTAGCCTTAAAATATTTTCCATTATTAATGTAAGACCCCATATATATATATCATCATCATCATTTCGGCCGAACGAAGTCCACTGCTGGACACAGGCCTCCCCCAAAGATCACCACAACCACCGATATGGATGTGTTGTGGGCTCATTGGGGGGTTTTGCCATAATCGCCACGCTTGGCAGGCGGGTTGGCGATGGCAGTTGAGCTGTTAATGTTCTCGAAGGACGCTGCTGCCCATCCTTCGGCTAATCCCTTAATCGACTCCCACGACACCCACGGGAGGAGATGGGGTGGTGGCATTCTGAGCCGGCACCACACGGCTATATATCAGATTAGGGTATCTTAGTGCCTTTTCACGACATCTACGGGAGGAGATGGAGTGGTGCCATATACTTCATCCGGGCGCCACACAGACTATAAATTCCTTGTTCTATCGAATCAATTATATTATAATAATAAACATTTATTTCAGACATGAATCCATATAAGAGTTAGTAACAGTTTTCTTAAGATCTATGTTAGTGCCTAATTAAAGAAATATAACTAAAATATTTACAATTTACCAGTAATGATATGCATTACGGTGTAACAATCAGTCAATGTTAAAGCTCTTTTAACTTAGTTTCCACTAGATTAGCCAATGGACTACTTGTCTTAATTTTTTAGTATTAAAGGTCAAAGTCACTCGGTAAAGATAATTTCATAGGATTCACTTCACGCAATATGGCATTCAATGTTTGTTTTTTATGTCATTTTGTTATTTCAATGAAAAAATTGCTAAAGGTAACCCCTCTTTTTTGAAATGTGTACCTGTCCTACCAAATTAACGTTTAAAATAAATCGGATTATAGAATGTCGCTGAAAGCTTTTCGTGTATTTTCAAGGATTTCCGATACATGTTTCTGATATGAGGAATTACAAAACATTGTTGTATTCTTGATAAATAAAGCCAAAAAGTAACTGGAATCCTGCGGTCTCTCTATAGGCTCAAAAACTTTCTCCCGTCGCATACAAAAGCAACGCTTGTACAGACTTAAATTTTTCCCATAATCGACTATGGAGATGTGTGTTACTTTGACCTGAATGCAGATCTACTCAACAAACTTGACCGTCTTCTCAATATTTGCATTCGACTCGTCTTCAACCTCGGTAAATATGATCATGTCTCTGCGTATCGATAACTGTTGAATTGGTTGCCTATTCGCCAGCGCAGAAATATGAGAGCACTGACCACCGTGTTTTCTATATTAAACTCTCCTAATTCTCCTTCTTATTTATCTTCTCACTTCCAGTATCTTTTGGGTCAACCACAATAAATATCTTCGTTCTAGTAATAATCGTCTTCTTCAATGTCCCACTCATAACTCTGGGTTTATTCATTGTACCTTCTTCGTCCAATCTGTTTTACTGTGGAATGCGCTCCCCCTTGAAATCAGGATGGCTAACAATCGGAACAACTTTAAAATTAAATTACGAAAATACCTTTTCAAAAAGACGTCAGCAGATTCATCTCAACTCTGAATCTATTTATTTTTTCTCATCTGTATCTATTTATTATATAATTTGTATGTATGTGTTTATTTCGTATATATAAATATATATTTATACATGTTATGTTTATGTACGTCTATGTATTTGTACTCGTTTATTATGTCTTCGCATCTACACCTTTCTTTCATATTTTGTTGGTGCATCTACCTTATTGTTAACTGCATCAACCAAAGGTCGTCTGACAGAAAATGCCTACGGCATTAAGACCGCCTTCGCACACTAGTGTACATTAAGTATAAATAAATAAATGCGAAACAAATGCGTTAAGCCCTAAATTTGTTACATCCACGTGAGATGAGGCATTCTACGATGATCTCATTATAACTAGGTGTAATAAAAGTCAGATGGACTCTAACCTTCCGCTAGTGGGGCTAATAACGCTAAGCTATATTAATAACGACTTTTTGAATGAGAATTAATTATAAATAACGAACGTAACTGAATCATTTATTTATTTATTAATATACCTATACAATACTTTGACATGTATCTAATATGAATTACCAATTATTAATGACATTTACAATTTATATATTTTATGAGTCACTTATGGATAATATGAGCATGATAATGGTACGCTATTGATCTAATAATTTATATATGCAAGTGATTATAATTAAATGTAGGCATTATAATAAGTACTATAGAAATAAAATAATGTATACTAAACGCAAATATTGTGCACCTAAGAGGTATGTTACAGCGACACTTTATTATATAACAACATCTGCACCATTTTCACCTGTGACAAGCAATAAATGAATTTGAATTTGAATTTGAACGACCAAATATATCGAATCAAAGAAAGATAAATATCATAACCCAATTACCGCAGTAGATAAACGTTTGAATTTCTGCCGTAAGATAGAATAAAATAGAAATCATTTAATTCGGCACGGGACATAGTTTACAGCACATAATAAAAAAGAAATTGCAGTTAAATTAAACAATCATTTGAAAATAAGTGCACTGACGAACATGGCCATACCGAAAGGGTAACCAACTCAGCATGTGCTGGGTGTAACACCCAGCGCTGGTTTTCAGTTGGCACCTCGCAGTGACACACGGACGAAGGTAAGGGGTAATAATAAATAATAATATATTCTTGCTATAATAATAATACATTTTACTGTACAGAAAATAGAAATACTGTATACTTCATAAAATAGATAAAATGTAAATGTAGTTGCATCCATTCACCAATAGCATAAAGCATTCATTTCCGGTCGATACGACGTGAAACATTGTAATAAATTTTATGTCATTAGTGATTTGACCACAGGATTGTCTAGTAAATGTTTTTTTCCTAACACACTGATATAACACTTACGCGTACATAAATACTGTCGTCAACTGTTCAGGGATTCAACAGATTACATACTTAATATATAAAATATTTACAATGCCCCATGCATTTCGTTATGCAGTGGCTGCGCCAACAGAGTGACTACCCACCAATTTACCAAACGAAGGCTCATCTGCCGGTAAGTTTCCTTAATCAACTTAAATTAAAGTAAGTACTAATTAGATAAATAAATATAATTGAATAAATTGGGCATCAATAAATTTTAAACAATAATTACATAAAAGATTTATCAATATTAATATTATTAAATTCAATTTGTGAGGTGAGAATAAATATTTTTAACTTTGTTCTGAATGTGTTTATATTTTATATTAGATTTTATTTAGATCAACTGTTTTGATACATTAATTTCTAATTTCCCGACGCTTCGTACCCTTAAAGCGTTCCTGGTCTCGGGCAAATTGCAATTTAGTACTGCATGGCTTGTATGAATTTGCTGCATGACTTTTCAGTATTTTCATTTGCCGGCCCAAAATGCCACCACCCCATTTCATCCCGTGGGTGTCGTAAAAGTCGACTAAGGGATTAACCGGCGGATGGGCAGCAGCGTCCTTCGAGTACATTAACAACTCAACTGCGATCGCCAACCCGTCTGCCAAGCGTGACGATTATGGCAACCCCCAATGAGCACACAACACACCATATCGGTCGTTGTGGTGATCATTGGGGGAGGCCTGTGTCCAGCAGTGGATTTCATTCGGCCGAAAAAATTTCAAAATAAGTTTCATCATAATCATCATAATATCAGCCACAGGACGTCCACTGCTGAACTAAGGCCGCCGCCATAGATTTCCACAACAAGCGGTTACTTGCCGCGCTCATCCAACGACTCCCAGCGACCTTCACCAGGTCGTCTGTCCACCTATTTGGAGGTCGTTCCACGTTTCGTTTTCAGGTGCGCGGTGTCCACTTGACAACATTTACAAGGTTTAAAATAAGGTAACAACATGTACAAGGTTTAAAATAAGGTGATTACATAATAAATAACGTGAAAATATCCGTTCCTTTTATTTCTGTTCTATATGTATTATAATCAGCCCATTAATATCCCAGTGCTGGGCACAGACCTTTTCTCACGATGAGAAAGGTTAGGCCTTACTCCAACACGTTGGCCTAGTGTGGGTTGGTGGACAACATGGAGAATATTGGAGTCCTCTCAGGTGTGCAGGTTTCCTCATGATATAGATATAAAAATATTAAGTAGAACACACATGAATCCGAAAAGTCAGAATTGCGGATGGTAGCCAGGTGTGTCAGTACATATTGATAAACTTTAGTAATGTTTATTATGAAGAGACATCCGTTTGTTGATTATGTAACATTTTTTTTTACATGTATCTGTGATGTATTATTTGAGTAAATATCAACACCAACAAATTGAGATACGTGCTATATTTCTGTATATAAGAGTTAAACCGTTAAACGATTAAAGGTAAAGAAAAAATATCGGTTAAGTGCGAGTTGAACTCGCGTGGAGAGGGTTCCGAAATTGCTGAATATATTGTCTATTGTTGGATTCGGTCTTGTACCAATAACTTATCCCAAGAACATACATAACATCGTAGTTGAAAAACATGTTTTCCCATACATTCCAACCGCAAACGTAAGTTTGTACGCACAATATTGTATGATTTATCGTGTTTTTTAAGACCATAGACTTCTTATAGGTTTTTTTGTAATCTATAGGTAAAGACCTATTACCTATATTTTTTCAGAATTTTAGGCTGTAGTAGTTCTGGAGATAAGTATGGGGAATGGTCAATTTTTGTATATTTTCTTAAATAAGTTTAAAACAATATATTTTAAAATGATAAGATAAATACATTTGAGATACAATAAGTCCTTCCATTTTATATGTTACCTGATACAGTTAGCAAAAATTTATTCTTAAATTTTCTACATTGCTCCCCAAAAGGACCCCTATATTCAAAATTCATTTATTTACGTTACATTTTGGGTCCTAGAAATCCATATGTGTACCAAATTCCAACTTAAGCGGTCCAGTAGATTCGGAGCAAATTGGCTGTGACAGACGGATAGACAGACAGACACACGAGTGATCCTATAAGGGTACCGCCGTTTTTCCTTCTAACGTTCGGAACCCTAAAAAGAAGATAAAAATATTTTACTAATTTAAACCATATACAGGCACTTATGAATAGTCGAGACTAGATGATTAACACGAGTAGTATTAGATAAGCTCTACGGGTGACAATACTTATGTAAGATACCAAACATCAACACAGCTTTATTGTTCCTATGTGAAATATAGTTTGTGCTCGACATGAAAGAACATTTAGAGATAGTGACTTGGCTGTAGTAAATAAAACACAAATAGAAAGAAGAATAACATAAAATGTATAAAAATAAATTAAGAAACCATCATCAGACTATCCAGATTATTCACAACCAATATTCCTATACCATTCAAGCTGCAATACAGAACAACAAAGAGCTACAGTTTCCTTTCTCTGTCTGGTATGTTATCCTTTAATATCGAAGCAGAAATCTTCCAAATAGTGCCAAGTCGGTTAATAGGAAAGAAAGAAATAATTTATTTGGTCGAAAATGAGACACACATACAATTAATTACACAGTTACAAAACAACAACACAAAGAAAGTTGGTATGTGCCTCAGGGTTCGCCAAAAAGGACTTGGTTCAGCATATGTCAGACGACTGCCTGACGCTGGTTTTCAACCAAACCGTTTGTGATTCACGGATGTGAACCGGTGAATTTATTTATATATGTAGGATTTATTTACATATTGAAGAACCATAATAAAAATAACAAAACGGATTAATAGCAATAGGTAAATAGTAGGTAAGTGTGCATTAATATCAGTAATAGTATAATAAATATAGTTTGTATACAGACAATTCAATTCAAATGTAGTGTAGCATTGTCGCCTCTTGTTTCGCATGTCATCGTTCATAATTGATAAGTTAATAAGGTTATTAAGGTTAAGTCTTATATAACTTTTTTAAATGAAGAATCCCTGATTAACGTCCCATTCTACATATTTTAGTTTAAACCTTTCTAAGGGGCTAGTCTTGAAATCATCGGGTTCTTCCTTGCAGAGAATGTTATCTGTTCTAATAATTTAAACAAAATAGTTCAAGAGGTATTTTTATGTGCTATCGATTTCGGATTGAAGTATAAGATTACCATAATCTCTTTTAATAAAAGATAGTTATTCTTTCTAATTAAATCTTAGGACTTTTTCTTGGCAGCTGAAGAGCTGGAAAATAGACCAGTTTGGTCATTTGTTAGTAAGATTCGTTAGATGTGCACGCTGCCTTCATCGCTAAGTCCAAAATAATGCCAAAATAAACAAAAATCACAAAACATGTATCATTTTGAATGACATCAGGACCGTGGTCCAGTGTCTAACCTATACATTCGTAATTACTTGATTGAGTAAAAATCCACAATTGATTTCACAAAAAAACAAAAACACCAAACTAGTCAACAATTTTTTATTCGCTTCCAACTATAAACACAGCAAAAATTCTCGACACCGTTCCAGCGTCACTAAAACAATTTTTTATCAAAACATCGTCAGTTTTAAATAAAACCTGAGAGTACAATGAAATTTCATAACTGCATGTAGACAAAGAACCCTTGATATGTTCACTATTTCATAGTTGAAATCTGACACAAGTGGAAGTACAACGAGCCCGCCTAATTGGAGTGTTCTGAAGTACTTAGGCACCATATGGGGGTAGTATACTGTATCGTGCTGAGCATCACAAAGTTCTCCTTTTGAATATACGTTCAATTGTTTCGAGTATGACTACGAATGTTTCCAAAGTTGTATTCAAGATATCATGTGGTTGAATAGCTTTTACAAATTTTGTATTGTTCTTGCTAGACCTTTGAACCAAATATATATTTGGAGGCGTTCTGTTTTTACCAAAATCTGTAAAGTTCCGTATCACTTATGTGGACTATTTACGAACTATGAAAGGAATACAAGTGATATATTTTAAAACTAGCTGGGACCTACGGTTTCACCCGCGTTTAATTTAAAAAATTAGAGTGCTTCGACATAGACACTTGACATAGAATATACAAGGTCTTAATTTAACAGTCCACGATATTTTGCATGGCGCTATAGTGAACGATAAAGATAATGTAGGTATAAAAAAAAAACTTGTAAATTTGCTGTTTAAAAAATTGTTTTATTAAATCATTTATTTCATTACATCCTAGTTCTCTTAGTTGTGGTAATATTCACATGCATCTAGTAAGACAGTGGCGGACGGGGCTGGTTGACTGATATAGATAGTCTGTAACGTTAAACAAAACAGACGGCACACGGTAGCGACATCACACAAAAGAAAGAAATGGATTTTTACCGTGAGATTTTTTTGTGTTCGGTACATCATCTTAAGCATTTACTGAGGCACCATGCAAAATATCGTGGATTATTAAAATAAGACCTTATATATTGGATTTCAAGGTTTTTTTTTACGCGGAACCCTAATATCTAAAATAAAACTAGCGTAAGTTATTCCTTATAACATCAGCTATCTGCCAGTCAAGGTCCCGTCAAAATCAGTCCAGCCGTTTCGGAGATTACCGGACAGACAGACAGACGGACAGTCAGACAGACAAATAATTTAAAAATGGTTTTTTTGTTATATGTAACGTTCATACTTTCATATGCATTTAGTAAAAAGCTGTTATTTTGACATTACAAACAGACACTTTTAATTATTTTTATAGATTCCGATACGGCCGCTAATTGTCCTTGTTTACATTGTTTATCTTTTGGCATTAATACTTGTAGTCTCTTAGTATTCTTTTTTGATGAGAAATAAAGTGTAATATTTATTGTATTTTATCCAGCATATGTATTTATAGCGTTGAGTATATATCACAAAAACTCATGATATTATCAGGCATCATCATCGATATTAGATATATATATATTATTAGAGGCTGGTATTGACTGACAAAGTAGACAATGTATATAGGTATGTCTTGAAATGTGGAGATATTGTCATCAAATCTATAATTTCTCCACAAAAAGGGTTTGTTTTAGTTAATCTACGAAATGAAGAAATCAAGCTCTAGAAAGCACTGGTCGTCATGTAACTCATATATACGAGTTTAACCCTACAAACTACGACGCACACACCAACAATTCGCTTATAAGACCGGGCGTACCTCTAATAGGAATTAGGTAGGCCAGTCCGTCTACCTCTAATTGGAGCACGGAACACCTATATTCCGAGTGTCGAATGCACGCGTTCGATACACACGAACTCAAACATGAATAAACAAACAACGCTGGTTGTATGTGTTTGAAATAAATGAGATATTTACTTTAGTTTGTTTTCCAGAATCTGTCTAAAGATGATGTCCAGCATAGAGAGACGTGGATGAAGTAAGTAATGCAGTATTCTCAGCATAAATGGACTTATTCAAAAGGATAACTACGTTAATACGAAATACAATGTGTACTAAAAAATGCTATCCGATCCGTGAAGGTCATATTCAGTATCATATGTGATCATATTTATGTAATTTTTATGAAGTTAAGAATATAGAGAAAAAGAGAATAAAGAAATGCTAATAAAAAGGGCATGTCAAAGGCAATGTCATGCTTGGTATTTCTCTACGAGATCGAATCGGAAATGAGGAGATCCGTAGAAGAACTAAAGTTGTCGACATAGCTGAAAGGATTAGTAAACTGAAGTGGCAATGGGCAGGGCACATTGCTCGTAGAACTGATGGCCGCTGGGGCACAAAGGTTCTAGAATGGAGACCGCGCACCGGAAAACGCAGCGTGGGACGACCTCCAACGAGGTGGACAGACGACCTGGTGAACGTCGCTGGGAGTCGTTGGATGAGGGCGGCATGTAAACGCTCGTTGTGGAAATCTAAGGGGGAGGCCTTTGTTCAGCAGTGGACGTCCTGTGGCTGATATGATGATGATGATGAAAAAAAAGGGCAAATTTCCAATTTATCATGGCCACACCTATTGCGTCACGTGACTGACGCCGCACCGCGTCTGTCGTCTGCGTCCAGCGTGTTCAAACAAGATACTTGATTTAGGCCATGTTATAAAAGAAAATGGTTAAATAACATTACTTTGGACACTTTCACAATTCCCAATTCTTGTGATTTTATATAATTATATTGTTATCACAATATTTACACGCTCGTTTTGGGTCGAAGAGGGTTTAAAATACTTAATGTGTACAATGACTTTCTAGACCACATTACCATCACTTTGATAGAGTGGCTGACCAAAACCGACAGCAGTATGTCACAGACTTACTGTTCTAAACGCATTATGTAGATACCCAGGTAGGTAAAGCTAATGATGTAAGTCGATTTACAAAACTTAAGCGTGACTATAGTTACCGTCGTGATTTCAAAGCTGCTTTTAGTAACAATATTACAAAATGGATGAATGTGTGGTGCCGGCTCAGAATACCACCACCCCATCTCCTCCCGTGGGTGTCGTATAAGTCGACTAAGGGATTAGTCGGAGGATGGGCAGCAGCGTCCTTCGAGTACATTAACAATTCAACTGCGATCGCCAACCCGTCTTCCAAGCGTGGCGATTATGGCAAAACCCCTCAATGAGCCCACAACACACCCATATTGGTCGTTGCGGTGATCTTTGAGGGAGACCTGTGACTTCATTCGGCCGAAATGATGATGATTACAAAAGAGTTTTACTTTCTAAACTTACTGTTTTTTTAAACGATGCAGTTAGCCGTAGTGTCTTTTTCTGTGAGTATCAAACCTATGACAGGTAACGCAGAAAGCCTAAGTGACTAGTCACTCCATCAAAAATGCCGAAAATCTGTCATTTTAAAAATCTAGCTGTGACATGCACATCCAATTACATTAAATCCTTACCTGCCGCATGTTTGGTGTCCGAATTAAGAGTATATAGCCCCACACCTTCTCCTCCCGTGGATGTAATAAAAAGCGTCTACGTGAATCTAAGCCAGAGGGATGGACAGCAGGGTCCCTTCTGTGGAGCAGTAGCCGTACTGCGCCTATCAAGCGTGGTGAGTATTGACAAATTTCTCCCAAAATGAGGACTCAATTGTGGAAATATATGGGGGAGGCTTTTGTTCAGCAGTGGATGAACGTTGGCTAATATGATGATAATGATGAGCTACCCTGCAGTTTTAATGCAGCTAGATGCACTTGGCTATTTCCTTCATCATTTTGGCCGAATTAACTCCACTGCTGGACACAGGCCTCCCACAAAGATCACCACAACTACCGATTTGAGTGTGTTGTTTGGTGAAGAATTAAGTTTCAATTTTATTACTGACTAATTGGGACCCGCGGTTTCACCCGCGTTTAATTTAAAAGAAATTTAGAGTATACTTCGACATATACACTTGACATAGAATATATATTGGTATTCAGGGGCGTTTTTTTGCGTGGAACCCTAATATTTTTTCTAAAATAAAGGTAGCCTAAGTTATTCGTTATCACATCAGCTGTCTGCCAGTGAAAGTCCCATCAAAATCGGTCCAGCCGTTTGGAGATTACCCGGAACAAACAGACAGACAGACAGACAAAATAATTAAAATTGATTTTTTGTCATATGTACCATATATACTTTCATATGGATTTAGTAAAAAGCTGACATTACAAACACACACTTCAATTTTATTTATTTGTATAGATTCGTGTATTGAATCGAGTACAATCAGTACTATTAATAGAATCAATCAGTAGCGCCTCTTTAACGGTCACAGTTGATTAAATCAGCACCTTATACAACCATTGCTAGATGTTGCTTTTTATACATAAGTATATTTGTACAGCCGATCGCTTGACGACCTACATGCTTGACCGACAGAACAGTACAGAGTAGAAGGTATTCCAACCATAGATTCTTTATGCAAATACTTGTTTCTAGCGAGTACTGGTCTTAGTTCTTTAAATAAAAAGGTAAACAATGGGTAAATAGGCAAGCAGGTCTTTTAAGTACAATATAACTTTGAAACTAAATGCACAGCAGGGATCGAGGAAGCGCAAGCAAAGAATTAATTCCTACAAGAACAAGTTTGAATAACTATGAAACTAATCTTCAAGAGACAATGGTACTTGTACATTTAAAGTCTCAAGCAAAACAAATTACTTGAAGCTGTAGCATGAGCAATTTTTTTTTAAATTTTGTCGTCCATGGATTTCTCCTGTGTCGTGGGTGCGTTTACAGACATGAATTCCACATACAATACACCCAGACCCGGAACAACTACCTGCAGATCATACAAATATTTGTTACGTGCGGGAATCGAATCCACGACCCGGACTACAGCAGCTGGCTGTCAGCCATTGCACCAACCGTGCCGTTATTACGACATTAACTTCTCCTGAATTATTAGCAAACCCACTGGCCCTCTTATTTGCCTACGAGATTAAGTAAGATTGCCTTTGAATATTTCATAATCCATCCTCTATTCTTACTTTCTTACTACTAAAGACTCAAATCAACTACCTTCAGTACTCATATATCTTATAAATAAACCTGAAATGAATTTTCTTTACTTCCATCCAAAATATGATATATATATGTATAGCCATTTTTCAGGACAAGACGACCTAAATGCTGCATGAAGCGAATGAAAGAAACATTTCACATGAATGAAGATTCTTTTTCTAATTAATGCTCCAAACTATTTTTTTTTAAATAAACGTTGCCCCACAAATTATTTCTGCAGTTGTTTGTTTTTGGTTTTACTCGGTATGAATCCAGGTTTCCCCACCACATATCCCCGGGGCGGAATAAGTACACGATGTATTTCCACACGGCAACCAATCATATCAAAAATTAGGGTTAGATCGGTCGTCAAACTCTCATAAGTATTCGTATGACAACCTAGGGTGCAATTCCTTAAGCTCAAACATCCATACATCCTTGAATACAGAATCGAAATAACGGTGTAAAACCAATTTGGTATTCGCAAAGACATGATTGAAGCTATTCAAGGAGACGTTGCAGAAGGTAAGCCATGAGGACCAGTCTTAGCAAATACCAAATTGGTTATCACCGTTATTTCAATTCTGTATTCAAGGATGTATGGATGTTTGAGCTTAGAGAATTGCACCCCTGGACTCGATGCTTTAACGTTCTCTCCTTGATACCGCGTCATATTGTGGAAAGAATTGTCACCCATCCAAGGACTGAACATATGCAAATAAAGCGTGGAAAGTCTCGCAGATAGCTGACAATCTGGAAAAGGCAGCTGGTGTAAACTTGATACGAAATGTGAAAGACTGAGTGTGACACATGGGTTTTTTGTTTTTCTAGCATACACTTCCGACCTCCTGGAGGTAGACATCCGATGTATGTGGAATTACCCCTCAAAGCCACCTTGATGGCTATGTTCATCACAATAGGATAGAAGGGGCTTCGGGATTCACTATGAATCGAACCGATACCACTCCAAAAATGACCGTATCAAGTCTCGAGGGCTATTGGAACTGACTCTCCCTCTGGCTACACTAAACAGAGGTTACTCGGCGCCTTCATCTTCTGGTGGTAGGTTTCTTATTACAAGAGGCCGGCATGGTAGGGACCGCCCCAGTGCGAAATATTCACCGTTAAGCAGTTTTAACTATTGTTTTTTTTTTTTACGTTTACCACCCTAGGATTTCTCCCGTATTGTGGGTGCGTTTACAGACATAAATTCCACATACAATACACCCGGACCCGGAACAAATACCTGCAGACCATACAAATATTTGTTCCGTGCGGGGATCGAACCCGCGACCCGGAGCGCAGCTGCTGACTGTCTCAGCCACTGCACCAACCATGTCGTCTGTTTACTGTGCTCCGGTTAGAAGTGCACTGTAGCTAATGAAATTACTGGGCATGTGAGACTAAATAGCTTTACTTCTCGAGGTGACAAGCGTAGTGCGATGCCTCGCTTGACTACTCCTGAGTAGCATTCTAAGTGTTATAGGCTTGTCGCTGATCACCAGGCGAATGACTTGCTGGTCTCATCCCAAGTGGTATAAAAAACGGACCAGTGCGAATTGGATTCGCGTGGAGAGGGTTCCTAAATTGTTCAATATATTGTCTATTGTTGAATCAGTCTTGTACTAATCTTATCCCAAGAACAAACTTAATATCGTAGTTGTTGTAAAAATGTTTTCCCGTACATTCCAACCGCAAGTTTGTACGCACTATATGGAAAGATTTACTATGTTATTTTAAGACCATAAACTTCTTATATCTAATCTAATCTATAGGTAAATAGCTAGTATATTTTTCTTTCAAAATTTTCAGACACACAATAAGTCCCTCTATTTAATCTAGCCGTGTGGTGCCGGCTAGCCGTGTAGTGCCGGCTCAGAATGCCACCACCCCATCTCCTCCCATGGGTGTCGTAAAAGTCGACTAAGGGATTAACCGGAGGATGGGCAGCAGCGTCCTTCGAGTACATTAACAACTCAACTGCAATCGCCAACCCGCCTGCCAAGCGTTGCGATTATGGCAAAACCCCCCAATGAGCCCACAACACATCAATATCGGTCGTTGTGGTGATCTTTGGGAGAGGCCGGTATCCAGCAGTGGACTTCACTCGGCCGAAATGAATGAAAATTTAATCTATCACACGGTACAGTTTGCAAAACTTTATTCTTTAATTTTATATTTTGCCCCCCATATTCAAAATGTATTTATTTACGTTACACGTACGTGTTTGGGTCGCAGAAATCCATACGTTTACCAAATTTCAACTTAATCGGTCCCGTAGATTCGGAGAAAATTGGCTGTGACAGACGGACAGACAGACAGACACGAGTGATCCTATAAGGGTTCAGCCGTTTTTTCGTTCGGACGTTCGGAACCCTAAAAAGTCCAGCTCCCGGTCCTACTTAGCGGCTACCTTCTGAATCATGAAGGTTTCGCAGGAGCAGGATACTATCGTAATTTGGGAAAGACTTATATCTAGTAGCGGAATGTGATAATTGTGCGTCTAAAAATCAATCATATCTCCACATACAAAGATAAGATCCCTTTTTGCTTTCCCAGAAACAAAATACTAACTATGAACAATATAAAAGTTATTTATGACAATGACTCCTGCTCCACTCGTAACTTTTAGAATAGAAACTGTAGTTACTAGAGTTACAATAAACAGGGTGGTTACGTTGATTCGCACCCCCGCGCGCCTCTCGTAATTTCCTGCCCCCCTCCCTCAGCTTACACTCTTCCGGTGTACAGACGGGTGCGAGCAGCAAGAATAAAGATAATAGCGGAGGAAAATGCGCCGATAGGGATACAAAAACTGTGGAACGAGTGGTTTTTAAAGATAAAATAAAAAAATACCTTTATTCATATTTAAACCATATACATATGAACAGTCAGATTTTAGTTGCCATGTTCCAAAATTTAGATTTCCTTTAGAGAAGAATAGGAAAGAAACTCCATTGTTAATTTTTTATGTTAGATACAATATTTAAGAGTATAAAAATTATGTCATCATCATCATATCAGCCAAAGGAAGTCCACTGCTGAACAAACGCCTCCCCCATAGAACTCCACAATTGTCAACATATTGGGAGGGATTTGCCAGTACTGACCACGCTTGGCAGGCGGGTTGGTGAGCGAAGAATGATGCTGTCCCATAGAAGGGACACTGCTGCCCATCCCTTTGGTTTAGAGTCTCTTAGTCGCCTTTTCCAATATCCATGGGAGGAAATGGAGTGGTGCTAGATTCTTATTCTGGACACCACACGGTATAAGGTTATGCGATGACATTGTAAAAGAAAAGAGCCATACGACCGATTACTGAAACGTTACTCATTATTTAAGACTTTCCTTTCTTCCTTGTCTTCTCAAATGTTGAAACGCCTTTTATTATAACTTGGCAGGATAACGAGCGTAGCAACTAAAGTCTATACTAAGTGTAGTTGCAGTAAGTATTTATTTAAAAAAAGGCAAGAATCCCAACAGCACGTGCATCAGTATCACTTAAGCATATTGTAAAGAAACCCAGCAACCCAATACTTGGCGCCACCGACAGCAGGACATTTTACATAAATACCATACCGTACCATACATGACTTCAAAAGTTTACTTTTCAACATATGCTGCGTTAAAGTTCTCCTCTTACCAAAGGTGTCAGAAAATGAGACAACGCATTTTTATGATATCCGAAAGTATCAATGGATATTACGCATGGTGGAGAGAACCCCTCATTCGTCGCATATAAAATAAATTTTATTTTATCTTATTTTATTAGGATCTCCAACAAAGAATACACATTTCATTATAAATAATAACAACAATATACATTTAAGCCTTGTGCTTCCTCAATTATAGGAGATCACAGCTAGTATTAAATCAGGCAACACATTAAAAAAAAATTTCATCATCATTAATAATCGTTAATAATTAAAGCAATAGATATCAATCGCAGTCGCTTAAATAAATAAATAAACAAAATAAAAAATGAAATAGAATTAAATTAAATTAAGCTAAATTAAATCAAACTAAATTACAATAAATATGGATTAAATTAAGTGAGATTAGATTAGATCAAGCATATATAAGCATGTCAACATCTACACCTTTTAAGTATTTTAAGATCAGGCGTTTAAATTTACTAAGTGAGTTATTGAAGATGTCTATGTCTTTAGAGGCTCCCGGATACGCAGTTATATTGATGAGTTAAACGTACAATGGGAGAGTGTTTACCAAGATTAGTCCTCGCTTTCAATAATTTACTGACTAAAATGTATTTACAATATGTTTCATACAAATATGGGCTAGAAATATTGTCAAAATATTATGAAGATAGCGGTCGCAACAAACTAAACAAAAATCAAATCAAAGTTAGTGGAGGTTGGCTTCACCACATGTCATATCCTTCAATACGTTCGGATATAACATAACATGGATTATGTGGAGAGAATACGTCTAATTTGCGTATATTTATTATATTGACGGCACGGATGGCGCAGTGGCTAAGCAATCGGCTTACTGCACTAAGTATCGTGGGTCGATCCCTGCACGGAACAAATATTTGTTTGATCTGCAAATATTCGTTTCTGGTATGGGTGTTTGTGCATGTGAGATTTATGTCTGTAAACCGTGTGGTGCCGGTTACGAATAGCTCCAACCCATCTCATCCCGTGGGTGTCGTAAAAGGCGACTATGGGATTAGCCAGAGAATGTTGAATGAGAACATTAATAACTCAACTGCGATCGCCAACCCGCCTGCCAAGCGTGGCGATTATGGCAAAACGCCCCAATGAGCACACAATACACCCATATCGGTCGTTGTAGTGATCTTTGGGGGAGGCCTGTGTCCAGCAGTGGACTTTATACGGCCGAAATAATGAAATGATGAAACTCTCCCTGTGACACAGGAGAAATCCTAGATGGGGCAACGTTTTTTTCCTTTCGTTGACCTTTAGCCTTACTTATCTCAATTAACCAACGTTATTGGTAACTCCACGATGTCTTCCTGTAGGTACCCAGTATTGCAATTTCCCCAATTCTGCAACACCACTTATAACTTGTGCCCCACCTCGACTTAGCCATTCGCCGAGCGCTGTCCTCTCCGCAATTTGGCCTATTGAATTCTGTCACAGCAACGCGTTAGTACGGTTGCATCGTAAGCTCCGTGTTACCCTTTATTTGTTCTGAATAATTACAGATGTAGTTTGCAGTTTGGATTGAATAAAACTATTATTTGATACAAAAATCTGTGATATAGATGTAATATAAATACACAATGTAACTGAGAGTGAAATGCATAAACAAAGTCTAACTTCTTTGTCAGTCAATAAAATTAAGAAGTTTCCAGTGTTCTAATTAATAAATTTTATCATAAGAAAGCGGACCTCGCTACTAAATCGCATACGTGGAGCGATATCCTGAGCGTGTTGTCCGAGCGGTGGGACTCGCCATTATTGCAGAAGTGGATGCAACTACACGTTAGCGCCTCCCCATATCCTATAATTTAAAACATCATTTGTATTTTATTTTGACATGCGATTGTTTTTATGTTCTTAGTTATTTGTAATGTTACTTTTTTTTTATAGTGAATTTTCAAATTTTTAGTTAATTTCATTTGTTGTTTTAATTAATTTGCCTTTATTGACATATCAAAATTCTAATTTATTAATTGCTATGTTTATAAATTTGTTTGTAATTTGAATTGTATGGATTTTTATCTTAAATAAATGATTATTATCATTAATTAATCTATTATGACAACGTCTCATAAAACCGCGAAACTTGATATTGTGATGATTATGTCTTAATAAAACATGTTTCAATTTATTCCGTACAACAACATGCAACATTCATCCAGTCACACGACTACATGAGTACCTACACCAGCTTTACCTTCATTACTCTTCAAGTACGCCAGAATTATAAAGTTAGTTGCAAAGTGCCACTTTACTGTTGCGAAAATGCCGCGTTGTTAAGCCACGTTTTACATGCAAACTGTGCTACCAACGTAAAACTACGTTAAGTTGAAATGTAATTAAGTTTTTTTATGAGGCAAAGGAATTGATACCAAAATAAAACATTTTAACAAAAAAAAAACCAACTTCAAAACCCCTACACGATATGTAAACAACTTAAAAGAAAAAAAAAACTTTATGTAGTCGGGCGGGGCCAGGTTTAAAATATAACTTCTCGTTGGTCTGCATGAACCATGGTTGGGGGGCCCCAACCAACCCAACCATACCTGGCCTGTAGGGGTTTTGAAGTCGGTATTTTTTTTTGGTTAAAACGTTTGATTTGTGCCTTTTTAGTGTAAATATATGTAAGAACTTTTTCAATTATGGTTCAGTATTTAACACTAAAACTAAGAATGACTCAAATCGGTTCACCAATCTGAGAGGAATCGAAACCATTAAGACATCGTCTAGATAAGCGCAGTCAAATTAACCTGTATATTGAAGCTGGTTAAAAAACTACTCAATCAAATGTAATGAAATTTATATGGGACCAATTTGAATGCATTCTGCACCAGCTAAAAAAGAATTGCTCAAATCGGTCCACAAATCTCGGAGGTGTACATAGATAAAAAAAAATAGTACGCATCGAATCCTCCTTCTTTTCGAAGTCGGTAAATAGGTGGCGGAATATATTTAAGCGCTGAAGCGAATAGGTATTGCCGTTTAAAATCTGCAACCTATAAACAATCAATAATATTTCATTATCACTTTAAAGGTTGAAAGCCGGACGCCGTTATTTGCGTTTTTCTTAGTATTAAATCCATTTAGCACCCATTGCAATAGATCTTATAATTATAGTTTCCATCTCATACAATAGTTTTATACCTCCGGGGACAATTCAATACTACATTTTTATAGTGCAGCCAGAGAGAGTCCCCGGTTAGTGTCCCATTACATTTTAGATTTAAATTCTCTAAAGTGCCTCTGCGTGTTGGACCCATGTCCCCGCGTAAGCCTATCAAAAGACCGGGTTCCCCCTTACAGGGGATATAAGCCCGTGAATAGAGAAACACACAAAATAAAAATTCACAAATTGTAAAGAAATTCTTAACTCCTACGCTAGTAAAAACTGTGTTGCGGGAGCCAGCGTCCTCAAAGTCAAAGTCAAATATTTTTATTTCAAATAAACCAAATATTGGCACTTATGAAACGTCAGAATCTAAGTTGCACGGTTCCAAATAGTTGATCTATGGAGAAGAGCCGGCAAGAAACTCCATAGATACTCTTTTAAAATAATTGAGATTACAATATTGATTGATACAAATTATGGTGAAACATATAACGAGCATGATGTAGGCAAATGTGGTATACCGGTTACATATGAAGACAATTTATTTTATGACAATAATATTAAATAAATGAATATGTATAGATAGAGCTGTCAACCTGACTGCTAGAGTAGTACTTACGCACTAAGCATCAGACAGAACTCGCTTTCGTGGACTGTCATTGGTTGCTGCAGTCTTAAAAACTGGCTTTACTCGCTTATTTCTAATAACACCAAAAGCTATACCTTTGATGCCACTTGAAATTTAACTTAACCCCTAAGGGAAGCAGAGTACTTACACTACCATAATTAACAACTAAAGTTGCAAATTGCTTGCGTTTGCCGTCAAGCATTTCTCGATACCGTGGCCCATAAACTCGACACAAAACCATAAGATAGATATGTACAGAAGTTCTGGTATGGACTACAGTGTATGAAAGCAAATTGATTGGAACTCGATCCGCAGAGTAGACACAGTTATCTTTAACTTTGTAGTCAAGCCGGCGCATAGTAACTACTGCAGGTGATTAAGGTCGTTGCCCATTATACCGTACCATACTACGACCGTGATATGGATGTATCAGGCATGGAAAAGACTTGACCGATGCTACAAACGCCTACCAGAACGTATCAACAACTTATCATATTTGCGTCCGTCACTGTATCGGGGTGGACTGTCCAACTATTTTATAGTAAATCAAATAAAAACACACGTTATAATAAAAACAAAGAGTGTAATAGTGAACACAGTGACTGATATCACAACATATATTAAAGTGAACATTATATGGTGCGTATATTGATAAAAAACAATCAAAACATACAGTGTTTGGTTTGCGTAATTAGCTAATTACCCGCTAATTACAATAAGTAATTGTACTGTAATTGCATAGTTTATTCTTGATAATAGAGCCACCTGTTTATTACTAAACGAACATCCATCGATCCATCTCAGGCATCAGTAGTGGCGCCACCTTTCAGGTTGTTCTGGAACCACTTAATTAGAAGGCAAACATTATGGCTAATGTCAAATGTGGCGGGTGTGGTCGCTTTATCTCGACAACAGATGGCGCTAAATGTAGCAAATGCCAAGCGCTATATCACAGAAGCTGTGTTAACATTGCGGCAAAGGCAAATGTAGCTTCCAACTGGCGTTGCTCCGAATGTAAAAGGCAAGCAAGGAAAAACAAGTCAACAACTCCAGTTAAGGGCCGTACAGAAACCGTACAGAAACCATCTGAGACTAGCACGCCCAAAAATCCCTCTTTATGTTCGCAACCTGCACTGGTGGACCCTAGCCCTGTTAAGGATGTTACACAAGCATCTCCGACGCACGATGATTCATTTGATGTCACGGCTCTGGAACTATCGCCGATCGCCAGCTCGGACTTTAATTTGATTATGGCGGAACTGAGAGCGGTACGTGTGGAGATCCAGGTTTTCAGGAAGGAGATGGAGGCCGAATTGTCAGAGCTCAAAACAACCATGCATACCTGTAGTGGCCGTATCGATAGCCTCGAGGCTAGGGTGGACACTTTGGAGCAGCGAGCCTCTCCCGGTCCAGTGGAAAGTAAAGCGGTCGATAAGCTCATTGAGGAGTTAAGGCGTGATCTCAACGATAGGGATCAGGAACTCTTGGCCAATGATATCGAGATAGCAAATATGCCAGAGTCCAGGGCAGAAAACCCAGTCCACATTGTCAAGACTATTAGCCTGAAGATGGGGGTCAGCCTCGAGGAGCGGGACATTGTTAGCGCGGAACGAGTTGGCGGAAGGCGGATCAACGCGATGAGTAGTGCAGGAGGGTCGGAATCCCGCCCGCGGCCAATTGTCGTGCGCCTGGTGAGACGAGACCTGCGCGACCAACTTTTAAAAAGTGCGCGTATGAGACGTGGAGCAACTACTGCTGATCTCAACATGTCCGGTCCAGCCCAAAGATTCTATCTTAATGAGCGGCTTACAAAATTAAATCGACTGTTATTTCGTCAGGCGCGAGACGCGGCAAATCAGTATGGCTGGAGATTCGTATGGACGAAGCAGGGCCGCATCCTCACCAGACATCAGCCTGAAGACCGCACCCAACGAATCTGCTCTGAAGAGGACATTTTGCGTATATTCGGACCTGTCGACGATAAATGTTAATTACTGGCTGTTCAAACTACCTGTCCTTAATCTCGTCTTTGTTTTTGCTTTTTGGGGGGAGGTGAGTCATATTCGTTGCAGACAGATTTTCAGCCTCAATGTGGTACGTGCGCATGATATATTAACACTTACTATGTTTCTCTTTTCACGGGTTTATATCCCCTGTAAGGGGGAACCCGGTCTTTTGACAGGCTTACGCGGGGACATAGGTCCAACACGCAGAGGCCCTTTAGAGAATTTTAATCTAAAATGTAATGGGACACCAACCGGGGACTCTCCATAGCTGCACTATAAAATGAAGTCATGGATTGTCCCCAGTGGTGTAAGGCTATTGTATGTGATGGAAACTATAACGATAAGGTCTATTGCAATGGGTGTTACATGGAATAAAAAGACTAATAAATACGGGAACAACGGCGTCTGCCTTTCAACTTTGATCGTGAAATTCTGTGGCAGACGGTGACTCGCTACTCACAAGATGGGCCCCCTAAATGGCCACCACTACAGGCGACAAGGAGCAACACCGGTGTGAGCGGCTAGGGGTGTAGAGAGGTGCGGCACCGGTTTCACCATCGCGCGTCTCGAAGACTCGGAGCGGGTTTCCCCGTTATTACGCCATTAGACACTTCCACCCCCGAGCATATAGCTCTGGCGGCCCCCCTCTGATCGGCCAACTAAGGCAAGCCAGAGTTGAAAATCCTGCGGGCACTCATGGGGTTCCACTCCAACCAACCAATAAAGGCAAGCGGAGACGAGGCCCTGACCGACTCTCTGGAGCATTCGGGTACGCAGTGTCGCCACTCACATTCAGCTCGCCACAAACTGCCCTGCGTTCTGTAAGCTACTTAATATTTTTTTTTTTTTTTTTTTTTCTTATGATATACTTTTTTTTAATCATAAGGTATGAAGAAATCAAGCAGCTACTTTAATCTGCCCTCCAGGATTACCTTATCCCATGGTGAGATAACGTTTGCCCAGAGGGGTGTTACTATGTTTATTAATATACTACTTAGAATCAGTATTTTAACCGCTATATTAGTTATATTTAAAATAGCAGGCAAAACTACTTCTCTGTTGTATCTGATAGCTACACTACACAATAAAATATGTAAAAACTACTTATTTGTAAGTATTTCTACTTATACTAATTACGGTATATTTCATACTATACAAACACCTCATATGCAATCTATATATATTTACATGCTACATATATACAGTACTTTTACGCCTATATTATTTACAATTAAAACAACAGGCACAACTACTCATCTGTTGTATTTGGTAAATAAACTACACAATAAGATATATAAAAACCACTTATTTACAACTGTTATTACTTACACTAATTACAGTATATTACATATACAATTAACCTATATGCAATCTATATATAACTTATTCTACCTTGGATATATACATATACATACATATTTTACACATGTTATGAATAAAAATGATTCGTAGCAAATATGTCAAGTTTGGACTACTGAACGCGGGCTCTCTGGGGACTAATCAAGACGAATTTTTGCTGGCCATGAGCCGCCACGCTGTGGGTATCATGGCCATCAACGAAACATGGCTTCGTCCAGGAGAGGAAGGCAGAGCGCCCAGTGTTCCTGGTTATAAACTAAAACACATAGCACGACCTACATCAATACGAGGTGGGCGAGGTGGAGGCGTCGCCTTTTATATTAGAAATAGCGTAACCGCACGAGTTAAAGCCCATCCTCAACACCCCGATGTAGAGCAGCTCTGGTTGAGCTTAAATGTAAACAGGAAAAAGTTACTTATTGGTACCGCATACCGTCCTCCATGGTTAGACTTGGCTCTTTTTCTTGAGGGTATAACTGATAGTATTGGTGCTTTAGCCCCTTATGACTACATAATATTTTTAGGTGACATAAATGTAAATCTTTTGGATGTCAATAACACTAAAACCAAAAAACTAACCGACTTTTTCAGCTACACTAATCTCATTCAGGTTGTCCAAATCCCGACACACTTTAAAGGTGACAGCAGCTCACTCATTGACATCATTTGCACTGATGTCAAAGTCCGCAATGTTGTGGTTGATCATGTTAGGGAGCTTGGTCATCACTCGTTTATTTCCTGTGAGACTGTTTTCAAGAAGGAGAAGGTGAAACCAAGAATGGCTATATATCGCTCACTCTCAGACATTTTAGAAGACTGCTTCATCATCGATTTAAATATGATACCATGGCCAGCAATAGGAGACCTAAGTGATGTCAATGCAATGGTGCAAACTTTCAATTCATATATAACACAATTATTTGATCTTCACGCTCCTCTTAAGAGGAAAACTTTCAACAACCGTCCTACACCTTGGATTACGGATAATATACGATTGATGTTTAAACTACGATGAAGCCAGAGCCAGATCTCGTAAAACCAGAGCATTGCATCACAAAGAATATTATCTGGACCTTAAACGACAAGCAGCGTCAGCACTAATTAATGAAAAAAAGGCGTACTTCACACAACATATAAATAAAAATATTAAGAACCCTAAATTACTATGGCGTAATTTAAAAACAGATGTACTTCCTGATCATAATGAGAGATTACTACCAAGCCACTTTGACAATCCTGATTTGATCAATGCTGCATTTTTGGATGTGCCAGGAAACTGCAATATAAATACACAACAACTTTTATACTTTGATGTCAACAGACATAGTACAGCCAATTTCACAATGACAGTAACTAATCAGGAGTCAATTATGAAAATCATTAGGAGTATAGGGACAAACGCGCAGGGTGTTGATTGTATCAGTTTGGACATGATATCTCTCACTTTACCAACTACATTGCAGGCCATAACAGATATCATAAACAGATCTATAGTCACTCACACGTTCCCTGAACTTTGGAGAAGTGCTATAGTACGGCCTATCCCTAAAAATAATAACCCTGGAAATTTGAAAGACTTGCGACCTATTAGTATTCTTCCTTGCTTGTCAAAGGTCTTGGAACGTGTGGTATATACACAGGTTATTGCATATTTGGAAGAAAATAACATTCTCCCTGATCATCAGTCTGGGTTCAGGAAGGGTAGGGGAACTGCAACGGCGCTTTGTGATGTTGTGGGTAATATCCTGGAGGCACGTGACCGGGGAGAGGGATCAATTCTTGCCCTGCTCGATTTTTCCCGCGCTTTTGATGCTATTAATTGCACTCTACTGCTTGCGAAGTTGGCCTATTATGGATTCGACAACGGCGCAGTGGAGTGGTTTAATAGTTATCTGATGAATAGGTCACAATATGTGGAAATTCGGAATGAAGACGGCACAACGGTCTCTTCCCTCCCCCGGCATGTGTCGAGGGGAATCCCACAGGGATCGATTTTGGGCCCATTGTTGTATATCCTATATAGTTCTGATATCATCGAGTCCTTCATAAACTGCAAATATCATATGTATGCAGATGATATTCAGTTATACATATCCTTCAAGGCTGATGAAACGTTAATGGCAGTGCAGATGATAAATGAAGATCTACAGAGAGTGGTAGACTGGTCTAAGGAGAACTCGCTGGTACTGAACCCAGTTAAATCAAAATTTATGGTACTGGGCACTAAAAAGCAAGTTAGTGCAATAATGTTAGCTAAACCTGAGATAAATATTATGGGAAAGAAAATTGAAAGAGTGGAGGTTGCATGCAATCTAGGGCTGACACTAGATCCAGAGCTGCGTTTTGAGGCCCATGTCACCAACACACTAAGAAACTGTTTTTACAGGTTAAAAGTCTTATATGGAATACGTGACTACCTAAGTATACCCATTAGGAAACAACTCGTGGATAGTCTGGTACTCTCGAAATTAAATTACTGTGACATAGTCTACGGACCATGCCTGCTTTCGAGAACGGAACGCCTGTTACAACGTATACAGAATGCCTGTGCTCGTTTCTGTGTCAATATCCCAAGAAGGAGCCATATTACACCATACTTGAACCAAAACAAAATAATGAAGATGGCTGCCAGGAGAAAGCTACATTTGGCTGTTCTGTTATTTGGTATTAACACTAACCAAAAGCCACAATATCTTTATCAGAAATTAACTTGGAAACAAGACCAGTACCAATATTGCATCCGCTCCACAGTTAATCCATTGTCAGTCCCAAAATACAAAACTGCAGCTTTCAGAGGAAGTTTCAGGTATGCTGCCACGCGCTGTTGGAATAATATTCCACCACCATTGCGAGGCCTGCAAACAATACAAAATTTTAAATACCATTTTAAGAATTTACTAATGAAAGAACAATTATCCATACCGCATTAATAACTTGTACTTATAATAGTTTTCAACTGTACCTTGTGGGTCATAGTCTGCAGTTCTAGGCTCGGAATTTTCCAACTGCACGGGGCAACGGTACGTCACCAGCTGGAGGCCGTCTGCAATCAATTTTCAATAAATTATAGCTAATCTTATTCAATTTTTTAATATAACTTAATAGTATTAGTATTATTATTCTTTAATCCTCAATTTATTTCACATTAATTTAGTATTAGCATAACATAACAATAATCGCATTAGAAAAGTTTACACATCTCGTACCTGGTCTGCTATTACATATTTCCAAGAACCTCTGTATTCTGCGCATCTCTGTTATACTTATCTTCGTAAGATGCGTGTTTTACAATTTACATACGGCGGGCAAACAACCACAAATATACGCACTGGAGTCTGGACATAACACTAAACAGAACTGAACTTTTACAAACTCAGATATTTATGTTTATAAAAACTGACATCAGTCATTAGATAACTACATTATTATTGGAATTCCTTTCGCAGACATAATTCAATTATGTAATCAATTCGACAAAGTGTCAACAGTATTGAGCTGCGCTAGCGCCTGGTCGACCAGCGGCGACTGGCGGCGACGCGGCCTAATGTTGCCAATAATTTATATTATATATTTTTTGTATTTGTTTGTATTTTTATTTTATTTTAACTGCTGTTTTCATATTGCTTTTTATATTTTATATACACTATACACTATTATATCATTAAACACAATAGATATATTATTCTTGAGTATCTTCATGTTATACGCACGTCTTGTTTTATATTGGATTGACTGCACCGAGTGACGTCACTATCGACGCAGGCTGTCGCAGAATATCAGCGCTGTGGGGATGCCTCTCCACAGTAGTATGCTGAGCGACAACCATTTTGCACGGATATGGCGCATATCTTCCCAACAGGATTTTATTTCATTGTTTTAATCAAATTGTTTTTATTTTTGTCTTTGTTGTAGGTATGTGCCTTATAGTGCAAATAAAATACTTTTCTTTCTTCTTTCTTTCTTTCATATCTGTATAAAATCGCGTTAAATAACCGTATCGTACCAGTTCAATGGGAGTGCGGTGCCTCCAAACACCCTTATATCACTTATAGTTCATTTGCAAGAGAGCTCAGTTAAATATAATAAAATACCCAAATATCTAAATTAAGGCGCCATTGTAATTTTAATCCACTTTATCGCGATTGGCCGCCTGCATACAGCGGTTTTAGCATCGTTACATTCCAAGCACAGAGCTTACCGGCAGATCAGCGTACCTACAAAATATTCTCATTGTGAATTTATTGTCGGTCCGGTCATGGCACGATACGTGGTTGGTCGGCGGTGGAACGATCTGGTGGGCATTGCTCTATATTAATTTAACGAAAAAATATTTTTTGTCTGTGCCTTTACAGACAGTTACGATCATGGCATGGTACGGTGTAATGGGTGGACCTCTTTAAACTTTAAAAGCTCGCACTGAATTTCTAGCAGCTGACATCAGCTAGTGAATGACTTCATCATTTCATCCGAATGAAGTCCACTGATGGACACAGGCCTCCCCCAAAGATCACCACAATGACCGATATAGGTGTGTTGTGTGCTTATTGGGGGGTATTGCCATAATCGCCACGCTTGGCAGGCGGGTTGGCGATCGCAGTTGAGTTGTTAATATACTCGAAGGACGCTGCTGCCCATCCTCCAGTTAATCCCATAGTCGCCTTTTACGACACCCACGGGAGGAGATGGGGCGGTGGTATTCGTAGCCGGCACCACACGGTATAAGAATGACTTATTAGAAGCTAATTGCATCGATATTTGTGAGTAGTAGTTGTTTAGTTCCGCGTGGTTTCTGGCAATGAATAGACAGACTACTTCTCACCACTTGGGTGTGGTATAAGGTAACTAAGGGTTGATACCAAAAGCATCGGCAGCAGAATCCTCCAGTTTGCAAATAACAATATCCTGCGACCACCAATCCGCCTACCGAGCAAGGGGATGATGGCAATATCACATGTGACCGGTGATTGGGAGGCCCATGTTCAGCAATGGATGCTTACGGGCTTATGTGTGTGTGTAAGTAGATCAGTCAAAAAATGCGCGGTGGTAAGTGCACTAGTAAAATCCACGATCCAAACATTTTTAATTATAGAAACAAAAACTTGTATATAGCACTACAATGTCAAATATAACATTAATTTCATAGTATCGTACACCTTTCACTTTAGTAGTATTTCTTTTTTCTATGTTTCTGTTTGCGTGAATTAAAGCTATGCACATTACTTGCCGGCTCAGAATACTACAACCCTATTTCCTCCGGTGGGTGTCGTTAAAGTCGACTAAGGAATTAGCCGGAGGATCGGCAGCAGCGTCCTTCGAGTACATTAACAACTCAACGGCGATCGCCAACCCGTCTTGCCAAGCGTGGCGATTATATCAAAACCCCCCAATGAGCTCACAACACACCGTTGTCATTGTGGTGATCTTTGCGGGAGCCTTGTGTCCAGCAGTGGACTTCATTTAGCCGAAATGATGACATTGCTTGAAATGGCACTTCTGAACTACTTTATCTACTGTCATTACTCACAGAATTTCCCGCCCTTCCCTAGCCCCGCCCATTTCCTTCTATAAATTTTAAATGTTTAACACAATTTGGCTAATGGACAACAATAATTATACGTTCGGACTTGTGTTCCATGCCAAGACCGTAATAATTAATGTGTTATCTTGTCTTGTTTCTTACTAAGTTTGCAACGAAATAACGATTGGATATTGCGTCAAAGTCATTGGGTAGGACTTGAAGGTTTATGACTATAGATGTTGTGGTGAACAGTCTGTGGGTTCTGATGGTGTGTATTGGGGTACCTGTCTGCTGGGTGGTAACGGAAAATGCTCGGTTTTCTGCTTGCAGCGTGGCCGCGAGGAATGGCGTCAGGCGTGGTCCCTGGTCAGATCGGCTCATGCGGCTGACTTGTTGAGGTGATGGCAGGAACAAAAGTGGGCAAGCTCAACAGCCCGCACCAATATTTATAACGTCTGACCGACCAGGGATGTCACGCGTGCCTCGCCACTAGCGATACACGCGTTTATTATTAACAATTTCAAATCGATTACAACAATGCGAATATAAGCATGATAAATTAACATGGTAACAAATTAGTTCTGTCGTGCACAGATGTGTTACTGAGAGTTTAAAATTGATAAGCGCTTTTCTTTCTTTCTTTCATCATCATCATCATTTCGGCCGAATAAAGTCCACTGCTGGACACAAGCCTCCCTCAAAGATCACCACAACGACCGATATCGGTGTGTTGTGTGCTCATTGGGGGGTTTTGCCATAATCGCCACGCTCGGCAGACGGGTTGGCGATCGCAGTTGAGTTGTTAATGTACTCGAAGGACGCTGCTGCCCATCCTCCGGCTAATCCCTTAGTCGGCTTTTACGACACCCGCGGGATGAGATGGGTTGGTGCTATTCGTAGCCGGCGGTTCTTTCTTTAGATGTGGATAAATATCATGTCATCATACCATCATATGGATGTTTAAGGTCACTCTGTGAGCTATGGAGAGACCTATGCTACATTTTCCGCTACGCGGTCTCCACTTGAGAAACATTTAGCTGTTACGGCTATCAGGTCTACGAGCAATGTGCCGCGTCCATTGCCACCTTTACTTACCTTTCAGGTATGAAAGCAACTTCAGTTCTTCTACGGATCTCCTCATTTCTGATTCGATCTCTTAGGGAAATACCAAGCATAGCTCTCTCCATAGCTCACTGAGTGACCATGAGCTTTTTATGAGACCCATAGTGAGTGACCACATCTCTGTTCCATATGTCATCACTCATACTATGCTCACCAACCATAAAATGACGACACATTGTGGAAATATTTCTGTGAGGCCTTTGTTCAGGAGTCTTTCGGTTGATACGATGGTAATTATGATGAAATTTGTTGGTGCAGTGGCTGATACAGTCGGCTGCTGCGGGTCGTGGGTTCGATTCCCACATGGTACAAATATTTGTATGGTCTGCAGGTAGTTGTTCCGGGTCTGGGTGTTATTGTGTGTGGAATTCATGTCTGTAAACGCACCCACGACACAGGAGAAAACCTAGTGTGGAGCAAAGATTTCTTTAAAAAAACAAATAAGTCATTCGTGGAACGCAGTTTCCGTTCACTCCACCCAGTAGAAACTTTACTGGCCATCAATATTCGCTAACGTGTTTAGTATTTCATCTATATTCTCTGCTTAAAACCATCAAGGAATGGTGTGATGCTAAAATTACGTACACTTACACTACGTCTATGAGCTCGTAACCTAAATAACCTATTGTTGGCACAAAGCCAATAGACACTCGGGACTTTAATTAAAATGAGAATTTTTCAAACAACATTTACTGCACTGTCTTCGTAAACAAACGTAAATAGCATATAAAAGATAGAATGATACTACATTTCATATTTCTGTAGTTAAGTTTAGTTCAAAGAAGATTGAAGTTTTTTATATTAAAAAGCGTTCATAGCCAGTTGCACTCCACTGACCAATAAACAATCGGCGAGGTTAAGCAATGCTTGGCGCGGTCAGTCTATGGATGGGTGACCGCACACCAGTATTTAAACTGAGCACCTCCGTGCTCCGTGCTCTGTGCTTCGGAGGGCACGTAAATTCAGCGCCGGTTGTTGTCATTAAATGGCAATCTTTAAGCCAAGTTGGCCACTAGCCACATGAAAAGAGAAGTAAAAAAAATTGGGTTGCACTCCGGGAGTGCCGACAGAAGTGAAAACTTTTTATTTTTTATTTATCTAGACGCGTTCGTGGTCTGCTATATGTACATGCATATATGCACACACTATAGCTACGTCTCGTAACGGTGTCGTGAGTCCAGAGATATCTCATCTAAAAATATGCGCGTGGTGTCCGGCATTCCGTGTGGTGAGAATATAGCACCACTCCATCTCCTCCTGTGGATGTCGTAAAAGGCGACTAAGGGAATCTTATCCAGAGGGATGGGCAGCAGCGTCCCTTCTATGAAACGTTAGCCATACTGCGCTCATCAACCTGCCTGCCAAGCATGGTGAGTATTGGCAAATACCCCCCAGAATGATGGACGTATAAATGGCCGATATGATGATGATTTATGAAAAATATGCGTACCTCGCTAAAAGAAGTTTTCACTTTAACAAATATTGTTAATTCAATAATACAAAAAATACTTAGCTCAGATACTCAAATCTCATAACATGTACTCGTACCATACCGTTTTCATACCATATAACAGAAACCGAAACGTGAAGTAAAAACATCATAATTTGGTAGTTTACAACTGAACCTTCATAATTAACGATAGTGATAAGGAATTTAAAGTTTTACACTATCTGGGAGGACTGTTTTAGTGATAATTTACCGGAAGGGACGATTTTCACCATAAAATATGAGGTTTCTGTATTTACTGGCTACGCTAGTTGGCACCGTAGCGCCAAATATTTTGCCGCCCAGCTGTAGTTTATACATTATTGTGTTTCGGTTTGAAGGGTTCGTAGCTAGTGAAATTACTGGGCATAAGAGAATAAATAACTAATGTCTCGAGGAGACGAGGTGTCATTATTTTATCATGACCGTTCATTTTAGTCGGGTTCAGAAGTGGCAAATGATACATTTTGCAAGCGGTTTTGCAATAAAACATTTGTGAATTTAAAATAATACACATCCAAATACAAACAGTGAATACGAAAAAAAGGGTTCTACTTCAGTTACTTATAGCGTTTTAGTAGGATTATGTGGATACCGTGTACCGCGTCCCCAATCAATTTCACCAGGCTTGACTGGGGACGCACTACGTTCCCATTGGATACCAACCACAAAGACTGACTTAACTATGAGGACGCGCTCCGCTCACATAGGATACCAACCGCAAACACTGGGTTGACTGCGGGGACGTGCTACGTTCCCATAGAATAGCAACAAAAAACACGGACTCGACTGTGGGGACGCGCTACGCTCACATAGGCTACCAACCGCAAAGACTGACTTATCTAGGGGGGACGCGCTACCCTCCCTTAGGGTACCACCAAAATCACGGACTCGACAGTGGGGACGCGCTGCGCTCACATAGGATACCAACCACAAACACTGGCTTAACTGCGTGGACGCGCTACGTTCCCATTGGATATCAACAAAAACACGGACTTGACTGTGGGCACGCGCTACAGTCCCATACCACCAATCGCAAAGACTGAAGAGTACAGTATGATTCTGCGTTTCATGCGGTGAGTGACAAGTACAGGGGCCGAATCTCCTGGCGAACTCACCTGTCTATCCAAATCGTTTCCTCTTCCCCACTCCAAGGGCCCAATAAGTCGACAGCACGTCAGCGACTGGTGCTGCGATTTTGATCAATAGATTATTTAGCTTACAGTCAACTGACACCAAAAATACCAGGTACATTTAAGGCGGATTGCTCTACTGGCTGAGTATATGAAGTATAAGAGTGTAGAATAGATAGCCTGTGATAACAGGGTTCTATTTTAACATAAATCGCCTGTTCACAACTATTGTAGTGTCATCATAACATCGCAAAGCTTTTAATGTTCGACGATAAGAAGCAAGTTATGACGTATGTCCTCTAAAAATAATGTGGTTTAACCGGATGGGACGAAACTTACTATAAAATCCTAGATTTGGTCTATGGAGACAATAAACAACTCATTTTCTATTGTGTCAGTCACAATAATTGTCTCACCTATCATATTTTAAGAAAGTAGAGGTAAAAAACCGGATAAGTGCAAGTTGAACTCGCATGTATTGTTTTTAATTGTGACGTAAATTAGTTTGTGGTAGACGAATATAGAGGGAAATTGCTGAATATGTTGTCTTTTGCTGTATTCGGTCTTGTACCAGTTGTACCAATTATTTATCCCAGAAACAAACTTAACATTGTAGTTGAAAAACACGTTCTCCCATACATTCCAACTGCAAATGCAAGTTCGTACGTACAATATTGAAAGATTTACCATGTTATTTTAGGATCATAGATTTCTCATAAGTTTTCCTGTAATTGAAAAGTAAAGGATTGTTAGCTCAGTAGTTTCGGGGATAAGGGATATGATTTTTCATCTGTTTTCTAAAATAACTTTGAAACTAGTTATTTTAAAACTATAACAAATATATTTGAAATCCTCATAATAAGCCTTTCCATTTCATATATGTCACGGTACAGTATGCAAAACAATTATATTATAATTTCTAATTTACCCCTATATACAAAATGTATTCATTTACGTGGCACATTCGTGTTTAGGTGCTATTAGATGTACTTAATCGGTGCTCTAGCGTGATGTAGCGAGGACCTTCGGTGCCGAAGATGACCGCTCCAGGGGTTTTAGTCGGTAGGAAGCATACCCCTTCGCCCTTCCGCGGGGCGAAGGAACTGGACAACAATAAATATAAAAAGGTATACTTAATCGGTAGAGTATCATCATATCTGCCACAGGATTTTCAGCTTTGCTGTGCTGCGCTCACATCAGTCGCTCGGTGTGGGCACAGGCTGAGTACCTATCTCAAGTTAAAACTAGTGATCATGTCAACCACCGGATGTTCACAGCTGAACAAAGGCCATAGATAAAAAAAATGTGCTGTCATTTTAGGCAAAATTACTTAGTGAATAAAGTTACTAACCTTAGTTTCTTGCTCGTTCTTCTCCATAGGAAATCTACATCTCGGAACGCGGTAAATGTAAATGGTATAAATGAATAAAAATATTTTTTCTTATATGTTATCTTATCTATATCTTTATTATGTACCACAACAATTAAATATCTGTTGCAGAAGAACTAACTGCGTCATCTGACGCGTCTTGTATTCTATTTTATTGGATTGTTTTAATTATATTACCTGTCCACCTGTACACTGGAGGCTACTATATTAAAGGATATTTATATAAAGTTAGCACTTAGCACCAAGAATGTACCTAGTTAAACTATAAGTAAAAGCTGTAGTTATCTATAATTATTTGTTACACTTGGTCCTACATTTCATTCATGTATAGATACTTATAATGTTACGGTGTAACCAAATATTGGTAACTCTAAATAAATAAATTAAAATGTATGTGAGGCCAACAAATAATTTTTATGGTAATAGTTACTTACTAAATAAAGCTGAAAGCACGCAGAAAGGCTTGACACCGTCTGCTTTTGCACCAAACTCACACACTTGAACTCCCCGCAATGAAAACACTAAATCCATCCATTAAGTGCTTAAAAATACAAAGCTCAATTCAATTTACTTGATTAAGTAAACTATAATTACTGCATGCGACAACAGCTGTGTCAGTTATAATTACATTGCGAAGTATATAGTTTGTTCTGTCCGAAATATGTTTACACACCAAATATTCCGGATCATTACTGTGTCGAAAAATGGCAAGGCTTGCACAAAATTGATTTTAATTTCACATCCTTTGTGGCTTTGACACTTAAAATTATTGAATTCGTGATGCACGCCGTATGTTTTTTGTGAATGAGCGGGATACAAGGTTTGCCTGGCCTGACTATCTCTTTTTTCTGACTCCTGTTCCGTATCATTCCCGGCGAAGAATAGACTTTTCCAATCATGGGTGTCGTAAAAGGCGATTAAGCGTTGACGTCAAGAGGATGGGCAGCACCATCCCACCGTGTGCTAGAAACAAATTTTTTAAATTTATGTTTTGTATCGGCTTGCGTTTGACCACTATCTCACCTGATGTTAGGCAATGAAGCAGTCGACGATAGTGCACGCTTACCTAGAATAAATCTGTTGACTCGTTACTTGAAGATCCCCAGGTTATAACGGTCGGGAAACACGGACACTGGCAATAAGTTCCACTCCTTACTGCACTGCACGCACGTAAAACGTGGGAACAAAACGCTTCGTACGTATGGTCTTGCAAGTTTTCGTCTATGTTCGAGGCTCTGGAGCCTTGCCTCGACAAATGTATCGTTGTTAATGAGCCTCTTAGCGCGTCCGTCAACCACAACATCAGTGTCATCAACATACTGCGACCACCAATCGTTCTGCCAAGCTTGATGATTTTGGCAATGTAATGAACGCTCGTTGTAGTAATCATTGGGAAGCCCATGCTCAGCACTGTTCGCCACTTGCCCCCTTTCTGATTTCGTCAGTTATTTCTAGCCATCCATAGAAATTATGGATCTTTGCCACCTTTTTGAAATCCCGTACTTTTTATTAGTTCATCGCCTACTTTTTTCACGTATGTAATACTTGATCAAAATATCAGTGGACGCTGATGTGTTTATGTGTGTGTGGGTGTTCGTTTATGTAAACCACTGCTTGTATTTTAAGTTTAAAATCTAAAAGAAATAATGCATACAAACATACAACAACAACAAACAAAATACCTGAAAACAAAACAACACAATGACTAGGCTTTCTGTGCTGTGTTGAGGGTTCGATCCCTAGACGGAACAGTATAATCTACAGATAGTTGTTTCGGTTCTGTGTTTGTGCATGTGAAATTGACCTCCGCAAACTGTACCCATGATAAAATACTAGTTTGGAACAACGTTTTTAAATGAATAAACTCCCGTCGGATAGTCGTTATCTCACTTTAAGAAAATCGCTATCACGTAGGGCACTTTAGAACAGCCTTTTTACCCCTGTGATACAAAAGTAACATGTGAATTAAACCTTGAGGCCATACATTAAGAAGCATACACCGCAGGGCAATCAGTGGCACTATCTTCTGCGTATCGTATCGTATGCGTTTGACGGCACGGTTGGTGCAGTGGTTGATACAGTTGGCTACTGCGCTTCAGGTCGCGGGTCTACCGCACAGAATAAATATTTGTACCTACAGGTAGTTGTTCCGGGTCTGGGTGTATTGTGTATGGAATTTGTTTCTGTATTCGCATCCACGACACAGTCAAGTAATTCTTGAGTGTGGCAACGTTTAAAAAAAGAGACCACGCCAATTATTTTTAGATCACCTGTGTTTTCTTTAGTATTTTTGACGTGACAACGTCTTATAATTCGATAGAGCCGGCTGCACGCACGAAAAAACATGACTCATGCGGCGTTACCTCGCTCTGAGGCGTTCCATGTAAGGCTTGAAGTGCAAGCGAGAGCGCGGAACGAGCGACAAAGAAGCACAATCGGCCTTTGCGTTCGGCAGCGTTCGACATCCGTCTCTCTCCTACTTGAGTGAGCGATGCGTCTACGTGGACAGCTGCTATACTATAGTACATTTACATGTTTTGATCGAGTATCAAGTGCAGTGAAAAGTGAATGTGGTGTCAATTGTTTATAGCAACGATAATTACAGCGATAAAGTTAATAATAATATATTTACATAATTGTATTTATGCGTACAAATAAATCTAACTTGATCAATTTCATTGTGATTTCCAATTACCTCCTTCTCTATATACATACAAATCTATTAAACAAATGAAATTCAAATTTTCTTTTGAAAAATGCTACCATTCCATCAGTATTTTCACGTTCAACTACCGTCAGTAAACCGACTTTACAGACAACCTATTTTTTTGTTTGGGTTAGTGCTCAACCATTTGTCAGAGTTTTTCAAGCCGCCCAAAGACCGCTGACTTATCTTAACAATTGTCTTTTAATGACAACAACCGGGACCGACGATTTTATGTGCCTCCGAAACACGGAGATGCCCAGTTCAACTATGTGGTCTCCCATCCATAATCTGACTACTCTGACCGCTGCTCCTCTTTGATCGTTTACCAGGTAAGCCTCGCATATGCATATGTGTGTTGTTTCAACTTAAAACGATTAACATTTTTGCTTCATAGCCAAGAGCCTATTGAGCCAAGCTATTCATGTGCAACTGGCCTTTATTTTCCCAAAGTTCAAAAATTAACACAATAGACACCCATAATTCACAAATACACATAGTGCAGAAAAACTTTCTCCTTCAAAAGGTAACATTTGTGCCGGGTTTTTTTCAATTGCGAGACGATAACTCATAACTTATTTATTCCGCCCCGAAAACCTTACGGGACTGTCAAAATTAAGACATAAATCTTACACTCGACCATTCTTTGGGCCCGACTTGTAATTTTATGAAGAATCGAAAATTGTTTTTTATATACGAACGCCGAAGTTTTGGCTTGAAATTAGACGTTTGCTCAATACTTCAATTTTCCTATTGGTTTCTGTTTTAAGCGGAAATGGAGACAATGTGTGTCAGCGTCCCGTAGGTTGTTTCATAACAACAATGGATGTGATGATGTTTTACTTACTGGGTGATGAGAGTTTGTCTGCTTGGCTTGAAAACACGAGCGGATCAATCGGATTCGGATCGGATTCAAATAAAACAGAGTACCAATACAATACTCTTTATTGTAATCAAACAAAACAAAGAAGACCAAATACTTATAAGGACACGTACGAAGAGTGGTCGTATCGCACTCGGCGATTTCTGCCAGACAACATTGGGGTGGATAGATTTGCTAGTGAAAAGAAAGGAGTAGTTCACGGTATCAAAATAATTACAGCTTATACCTATATACATTATATTTATATAATAGATACATATAAAAATAAATAAACTTAGAAATGGATGTAGGACATTATAGTAACCGATAGTGCTCCTTTACTAGTCTTTTAAATATTGCTAGGGACTGAGCACGTCTAATTGTTATTGGCAACACATTTCATAAGCGTGCAGCTTGGACTGTGAAGGATTTTCCAACGAAATTAGAAGAATGTGTTGGCATGTTCAACGCTAGATTCTCTGATGACCTTAAGAATCTTGAATGTGTATCATGAAGGAACTCGAAACGTTTTTTAAGATAGCAGAGGGTAGAGGGATTATGGAGGATGTTGTATAGAAGTTGAAGAATTTGAGTATTCCGACGAATTTATTTTCGACAAAAAGCGACAGAGCAGACATTGGTCCGGGCTCCAAAAAAATTGTAATTCATTTAGGTGCCAACGTATACGTTTCTACAATAAGATCCCAAGTAGTATTAAAAATCTTAGTCTTAGTAAATTTAAATCCGTTATGAAAAAGAAGCAATGTAAAAAGGGTTTCTATACAGTTACAGATTATATGGATGACAAAAAGCTTGGGATTGAGCTGCTCTAATCTAACATACTTATTATTTGTTGTTGAATTTGGACTTTAGTTTATGACATTTGAATGTATAAATGATTTTTATGACATTTTATTATTTTTTGACATTGTTCTAATGATAAAATATGTGTTATTTGTGAATGCGAAAACGATATGTAAAGGATTTAGATATTGAAGACTGTAAATACATTTATATATTATTTCAAAAGAGTATATCCATGGAGTTTCTTGCCGGTTCTTCTCCATAGGACCAACGACTCGGAACCGTGCAACTATTTAAATTCTGACTATTCGTAAGTGCCAGCAAATGGTTTACATGAACAAAAACAATTTGACTTTGACTTTGAAGGCGTATAGGGAGCCACTTGAGCTAATTACGATACTCTGATACCTGATCATATTTGCGTATACCAAATATAAACCTGATTATACAGAAGTTTTGAAGTCGCTCAAGTTTATCAAACTTCAAAAGCGCGAGTTGTCTCTCCGTGAAATACAGATAACTGATGTCGTCGTAATCAAGAATTGAAAGAAGAATCGATTGTGCAAGCGCAGTTTTTGTGCCAATTAGCAGGAAGTTATGTAGTTTTAAAGATTTTAAGGTTTAGCAAATAGTATATTCTCATTCTATTTTGCAATAGTTAGCATGTGAAATTGTTACGTAGTAGAATAAAGTAATTGAATTTAAGTAATTTATTATCAAGGAGATGGGCAGCAGCGTCTCTTTTTTTGTTTTGTTGGGCTTCTCGCATAAATTTCTTGGAAATTTGGTTGCTTAGTCGGTCATTTCTGGCGAAACCAAAAGAGCTCTCTAGCCAGGCTTTAAATTAATATTAAAAACTAAGAAACTTGCGCTAAGGGCGCCCCTGCGGGACACTGACCTCGGTTTAGAGCGTTGCTGGCGAGAACAACTTATTGTTCTGGGGACAGCTGAATCGGTATTATTTGAAATGTATTAGGGGACATTTAAACTGCAGGCTCTTTAATTTATCTAGAATGTTTGTTTGTTTTAAATACTTAAATAAATTATGATTTATTGTTGCTTTTAGTTTTAACACACATTTTATGAAGCCCTAACTCCTGAACCAGGGGTATACCATACCTTACAAAATAAACACATGTTTTTTTCAAACAAAACAGCTTATGTATATTTTTTTCAAAAAACAAATGCCATCTGCATTTACCCGAAGCCTCCGGGTACAGAGTGCTTTGAAAATAACCATGTCAGATGTTGCGTTGAACTTAAAAGGACTTGTCAACAAGGAATTCTGAATGTTTTTATGATATCAACAAAACCAGGTAAAATAGAACATTATTATATCCAAGTATCCTTTGCTTTATGACAATTCGCTTTAAAACCTTGTTATCCGACTGTGGCAAAGCCCAACAGGAGGGTAACGTGTTGCTAAATCTATTGGTGGACAAAAATAACGGACCATAGCGGCGCAGTTTCTTCAATGCATTAGTGAAAGTTAAAATGAAATTTTAAGGTGGAATGGCCTCCGTTTTGTCGATGTACATTCAAGAACATATGTCAAGCTTTGGAGGATAGATTTAAAGCGAGGTTCTTTTAATGTATAAATTCATAATAAAACGTAATTATTACTTATGTTGAAGAAATAGTAAGCATTGGGTTCTATGCTATAGTACAGATTCATCATTTCCATCATCACACTCGTTTTGGTGTCCGGATTATGAATATAGCACCACTGCATCTCCGTAAGGCAACTATGGGACTCTAAACCAGAGGGATGGGCAGCAGAGTCCCTTTTGTGGGACAGAAGCCATACTGCGCTCATGAACCTGCCTGCCAAGCGTTGTGAGTATTGGCAAATTCCCCCCAAAGTGACGACACAATTGTGGAAATCTATGAGGCCTTTGTTCAGCAGTGGACATACAAATGATGATGATCATCATCATAGCAGCGAAGGACGTGTATTACTTAACAAAGGCGTCTTCCATACCCACAAAGACCACAGTCATGCTACTATAAAACATTGTAACAAAAAAAAACGATTCCAAAAAACCTACACGATATAAAAAATATTAAAAAAACTAAAAAGAAAAAGCTTTGTTTTTGAAGTAATTTTTTTATAAACAGTCTTATATGTTTCTTTTTAGTGTAAGTAAATGTGAGAACTTTTCCAAGTTAGGGATCGGTTTGAAAAAAAACCAACCTGCGATACCTATTTATCTAAGTTAGTATAAAGTCACAACTCACGGATGACAGAGCTGATGTCATAAGAAACACTTAACCAAACGTAATTATATTTGTATGAAATCAATTGTAGAGACTCAAATCGGTTCCCTAAACTTGGAGGAACCGGTAACTATCAAAACATCATCCAGGTAAAGGCAGTCAAATTAAACCTGTTTATTGCAGCTGGTTTAAAATCTACTCAATCAAATGTAATGAAATTTTATATGGGACCAATTGGAAAGCATTTTGCACCTATATAAAAAGTAATTGCTCAAATCCATCTAACAATATCGAAGTAATCGGTATACAGATGTTTAAAAAAAATACGCATCCTACTGAGAACCGCTTCTTTTTGAAGTTAGTTGAAATGGACCAATGTACCCTTAGAAACGCAGTAAAATAAGTAAAAAATTGTCCCAATGTGTACTGTGAGTACACAGGCTTTCAGTAGTACTATAGGATCGTTGGTTTGATGCCAGATTATCTCGCATACACGCTGCGAAGATTTTAATCACTCAGCGATGTTGCCAAGACATCGTCGGCGTGTTCCAACTGCTTTGTCCTTTTTGTTATTGACTGTTGGATATACTGTGCTACAATTATATTCTAAATTGTTGAGGCTACTTTTGTATTCCGGATACATGCTTTAATTTATTTGGTTGTTATATCTATAGTGAAGTAAACATATATTAAAATAAAAATATATATAAAAAATTGTGCAGTCGGGGGACCCTGTCAGGAACAAAATGCCTTACTTGTAATAATGACACAATATAAATCCCGTGTGAATTAAAACAATAACAAAAAATGAGATTAAATAAAATTTACACGTGTTTAGAATTTAGATTATACAGCCAACTGCGCCCAATGCTTGCTGCTCGAATTGGGATATTCGCACGCACTCACACATACAACCGTATCTAATAGAAAGAGACAGAGAGAAAGCATAACGCTTTTTCCTTACGTGACGGTTTCTGCCAGTTCACTCTACAATCCTGTAAGCTGCGTAAAAGAACTTCGTTCCAATAATAAATTCCTTTTTTGCAAGCCCTTAGATAATTATATACCTTACAAATTAACATAGACGTTATACTAGGAGGGATCAAAAAGTAGTGAGAACGACATACTCCTTGGTAAGAAAAAAAATACTGGCAGGCATAGCTCAGATACATATTTGTTATGTTAAAAAAGAAAAAATCTTCGATTCTCTTTTGTTTTTTTCTGAATGTAGACATTTGTTTTCTTCGTGTCGGAACGTGTTCTCGAAAATGGAGAAAAACGAAGTGCGAGCCGTTATTAAATACCTCTGTTTAAAAAAGTTAACGACGCAAGAGATTTATTGGGATTTGGAGGCAATATTAGGAGAGTCTCCTCCGCCATATTCCACTGTCGCAAGGTGGGCTTCTCAATTTCGAGTAGGGAGAACGAGCACGGAAGACGAACATCGTTGCGGCCGTCCATCGACGTCAGTCACCCAAGAAAATGTTGCCGAAAGTCGAGAAAATTGTATTGAGCGATCGAAGAGTTACCATCCGATACTTAATTCAAGAAACGGGCATTTCATATGGAAGTATTCAATCCATATTGAAACAATTTTTGAATATGAGAAAAGTCTCCGCAAGATGGGTGCCGAGAATGTTAACCGACAGTCAAAAACAAAATCGACTTGACATAAAAAAATAAAATAAATACATAACATTGTTGTCAATAAGACAACATTAAAATTCAGACATGATTTTCCAAATTCAATGATGCGTGTCTGGTCATGGCAATGCATAATAGACCTAAAAAATCACAAGGCAATAATAATACAATTTAAAAAGGGACTACAATTCGAATATTGTCGACTTCTTAATGTCAATTCCAACCTTTCCCCTTCAAAGCAAAGTATACACAGCAAAATGAATAGGCAATATTTAATTAACTATAACAGTTTATATAAAGTATGAAAACCATTTCAACTCGAAGGTGAGACTTGCGCAGAACTTTCATTGCTTTTTCATAGTATTACAAAAGAGAATTAATTTGAAGACAAGTTCCCGGGAAGCAACTGTTAGACTTTTGTCTTCGAGTCTTGGTCGACAAGTTTGTTACAAAATTGGTTTAGGCCCGACTGTTAATTAAGAATGGTCTATTATTTATGCTTTGCTGTGTTTTGTCTTGGATAATTCATCTTTAATATTGTGGTATAATGTTGAATTTATTTGACTCTTATAAGTAGGTGTTCAATGAAATGTTTATCTGTCTACCACTATGTGGAGTTTTATTTTGTCGTTGATACTTACAAACTAGGGTGTTCTATGCCATATTGAATTCCAAATCATCGAATATAAATTTATTGCCACCTAGTTGTTGAATCTATGTTCAGATATATATATATATATATATGTGTGTGTATATATTTATATTTGTATATATATCTATAGACAGATTAATCTGCTAAACCGTCGATATTTCGAACATACGGAAGATAATTGTAGGATTTATTGAGTTTGATTTGGAGCTTTCGTTAAATTTAACGTTAGACTATTAGGGCATTCGATGAATAATTGTCGATCAAAGGATATAAAATGAATTTCAAATTCGATATGACATAATAAATGGCTAACAAAATGGTATGTATGGTGGTACATACTCCGCATGTGCTTCGAGAAGGTTATAGAGATGACCTTAAATCTGAAACAGCAGATAAAAGTGTTGCCTCACAATCATTTTATGACATTTTTGACTAGTTTATTTCTCTCAAAGTATCAATTTTTTGAATAACTTGTTGAACAGCTGGCTCCCGTAAACTTTCTTTTAACCGATAAATAATATCCCCGCAAGAAAACAGTAAAAAAGATCTATATGCATCCGTAAGTGCATCATTAGGATCGATGACAAAACTAGACAACAATTAATGTAACCAACTAATACATAAGCTGCTGAAAGTGTACTTGGTGAGTCCTATACCTAGAAGTTCCCGAATCCATCGGTGAATGCATACCCCTACACCCTTTCCCGTGGTGGGGGAAGTTCATGTAGAGTTTCCACTGGAGACCAAAAGTTCGCATTATCTATCGTATTTGTAGTTCGAACGCCATTACTACCGTAATATTTAAACATCTAGACGAAAAAGATAAGGCGTGGTTCCCCCCCAAATAAGTTTGGTCAGGAAGTAATGTACTATCACGTACACTTTTGTAACCTACAATGCTCATAGAAAGACACGTTCCAAAGAAAAGATTGTTCAGACATTTCTGAAGGCATACTTCTTTTAGCGCGTACTCAGCACTTAACCTCAGCCTTTATATGCGCACAGCCAAAGTTTAGAACTCACTGCCAGCACCTATTTTTATATTTCCAATATGTAACCCGTTAACTTTTATTAGACATATATAAAAGAAATGTTTCCGTGTGGTGCCGGCTCAGAATGCCACCACCCCATCTCCTCCTATGGGTGTCGTAAAAGTCGACTAAGGGATTAGTCGGAGGATGGGCAGCAGCGTCCTTCGAGTACATAAACAACTCAACTGCGATCGCCAACCCGCCTGCCAAGCGTGGCGATTATGGCAAAACCCCCCAATGAGCTCAAAACACATCCATATCGGTGGTTGTGATGATCTTTGGGGGAGGCCTGTGTCCAACAGTGGACTTCATTAGGCCGAAATGATGATGAAAAGAAATGTATGTGTAAACGCCATCAGGGTCTACAATAAACTACCTAACATGTTTAAAGAGTTACCTTTGAAGATATTTAAACGAAAACTGAGAGAATGGCTTCTACATAAGTATTTTTATGACTTAAATGAATATGTGATCTATAAAGAACATTAAGTTAGAACATTAAGTTAAGTATTAAGTCGTGAGTTTATGAAATGTTAGCGACAAATGTTGTAATCCATTAATTAAATTTAAATATTTTCATCATTAAAAATAATGCAGATTTTGACAATCTAATTATTTTTATAACATTATTCTCATTACTGACAATTGACATTCTTTCTGTGACATTCATGGGTTCTAACATTATTATTATTATTTTGACATTGGAATTTCTTTAAATACCTTTGACATGTTTAATTCTTAATTTATTAAAGGTTTTACTATAGCATTGACTTGGTAGAATGTATGATCTATTATTTTGTTAACATCTGTGTGTACTACATTCTTGCAATAATAAATGATTATGATAATAAGAAAGAAGAGACAGGTGTACTCATTCCATAGGATACTTCATTCATCGCTTTCCATCAGGCGAGTTTGAGGTAAAAAGCGAACCCATTCATTGATTAAAAATATTGGTCACCTCGTGTAGCACGTGGACCTAAAGAGGTAGTGGACTGTATGAGGAACTTTTGAAGACTTTAGAATTACGATATTATGACTACAATTTAGATCCTTGTCTAGAATAAAGTAATCTCAACTCCACCAACCTTAAGCTTCTCCCTTATCCCGGATCGGATCAGGCTTGCTGAGACAGCTCGCTTCCTCGTGGATGAATGTGACGTCACTATAGGTTTCTAGAAAAGTCTCACGGAATCCAAATCGTAGGCACACACATTTGAATGTTAAGTTTTGTTCTGATACGATCAGAAAGCACTATTCACTAGGTGAAGAAAAGTCAAGCTGTACAATGTGATTTCGGACACATAGGCGTGCACGGCACCGCAACACAGCTTCCTTCTCGGTAGTCGAACGTCGACTCCATCGTGCCAAAATGGCTGCTCATCTCCGTCACTTCACCAGTAGTGAGGGTAGAAGGCATAGTATTAAATAGAGCTTAAAACTACCTTAAACTAGACAAGGATCGAACACCTCGTATCATACTCTTTAACATCATCACCACCATATTAGCTGAAAGAAGTCCACTGCTAAACAAAGGTCTCACAGGCCACCACAACGACTGTTACATGCTGTGTGTCGTCATTTTGTGGGGAATTTGCCAGTTATCACCACACTTGGAAGACGGGTTGTTGAACGCAGAATCGCTTCTGTTCCAAAGAAGGGACACTGTTTTCTGTCCCTTTGTTCCCCATTCAGAGTCCCTTTGTAGCCTTTTCGCATATCCACGGGAGGAGATGGAGTGGTGCTATATTCTTAATCAATTATATTACAAGTATATATAGTATTCAAGGCAAACCACCCAAACACCACACAGATCTAACAAACTATACGATAAATGCATTAGCTACGGTGAATTGACAAAAATTCACCATGTTGTGGTAACAATAAATAAAAAACGAAGTTAACAACCATTTCACGTTTTATTTTACAAATAAAATACCTCAAATAAAGTTTTCGCAAACACCCTCTCAATTTTCTCCAACAAAACACCATATTTACAAATACAGAACACTATAAAATTATTCTAATAAGCTCAACGGTCATTCGATTCCCGGAAACAATTATCTGATAGTGGTCGGTATGCCTGTGGTTATCGTACTTATTTATTGTTTCTGTCGGCCCCACGGGCGTATATATAGAAATGGTTCTCGAATATTGTGTTTAGATTTTTACCAGTAATTTTTTGATTGGTTAGTGTTGTATTTTGAGTGAGTGTTCTTTGATTTTATCTTACTAATTAAGACAGTCTTAATATAGTATTGGTTTATACAGTCTGGGGACGTGAGGTATGCGGAGTGACGAGATTTATCGGAGACCAGAATAACGTTGCAGGTTTAAGAGCTATCATCTCAGTTTCCCCTCGAGCTAGCATTTAAAAGTTCGCCACATCCGAGTATTGAATTATGTTATTAGATGTTCTAAATGAATGAAGAGAAAACTTTGGGAATATCTAATTGTAACATTTGGTTTAGTCATTACTCCATAGTAGACGTAAATTTTCATAGTTCTTAGTACTTCGAAAACAAAACAATAGAAACAATTTCGCAAAAAAAAAAACGGGTACCTAAAGATATTTACATTATAAGAGCGATTTGAATTCATTCAATGAAATTTAATTGTTTGACGTAGTCTGTATACTTATAATCGTGTAAATTAATACGCGTGAAATGAATTCTGGCAATTTAAAAACAAAAACTATTAATTCTTTAAATCCGATATCACGGCCAAACAATAAGAAGTGGTCATTAATAAAGGCAAGAAGAGTTTTTTACTTTTTTTAATTAAATAAAGTTACAAATGTAAAAACCTAATAACGAGTGTGACCTCCTCTTGCTAAAATCACAGCTTAAATCTTTCTGGGCATGCTTTCCACGATGTTTTTAATTACGTTTTGAGGAATACGTACTCTTCTGCAATGACTCTTTTTAGCTCAGTGATGTTGCACCTGTCTAGAGGACAACGGTATCAAGAGACCAGTTCGGTCAAAAGAAAACCCCGTTCGTAGTAAGAGGAGTAGAAGTTAGCATGTGGACGGTCAGGAGGAGACTTTTGGCTGCCAATATCAGGAGTTGAAAAACCTGGTTCGCTAGTTATCACTATTGAAGCGCATTCACAAAACAGATTTATATATATTTTTATAGGAACGTGGTGTGGTGTTCCTCCATAGAAGGATCCTCCCTTCAACCAGGTGGGTGGTATGCCTGGCGAGCCGAAGTCAAACGGTTGATGTTGAGCATCTGTATATATGTGCGAATACTTTACACGCCTTATACAGGATTCTTGTAAGTTGCTGTTTTTGTGTAATGGCGATGTTGGCCATGGAAAGATAAAGAAGAAAGAAAAAGTATTTATTTCTGAACACCATAGAGACGCGCATAACATGAACACCAAAGTATTAAACATATTTTTTTTCCTTGCAACACTCATGCCATTTAATAAAGTACCTCGCCAAAGGACTTGGAGTCCAGGCTATCATAATTCACAAACAAAAAAGAAGAGTAATACAGCAATGGCCATTGCCAATTTGCCAGCTCTGTTTAGTGCGTGAATGTTGGCAAGAGATTTAAATTTCTACTAAAGCAACTTAATATTAATTTATACTAAATAAAATTATGATTAAATTAAAATAATTGTGCGCCGCTAGTGTGCAGAAAATGGCTGACACTCAGCATTATGCTGCAGCGTTGAGATAAAATCAACATCAACAGCGCTGGTTGGTACATGCAGATAATTGGCATATATTGATGAACCATAAAAATATTTGTCTTGAAGTGAAACCGGACGGTCTCTTGATCATCAGACCAGGCAACGGGCTCTACTGCTGAACAAAGGCCTCCCTTATGGATTTCTAGAATTGTATCGTCATTTGGGGGGGAGCTCGCCAGTACTCATCATGCTTGCCAGATGGATTGGTAAGTGCAGTATGGCTGCTATCCCATAGTATTCTGTAAAAATTTGACGGCACGGTTGGTGCAGTGGCTGATACAGTCGGCTGCTGCGCACCGAGTCATGGGTTCGATTCCCGCACGGAACAAATATTTGTATGATCTGCGGGTAGTTGTTTCGGGTCTGGGTGTATTGTGTGTGGAATTTGTGTTTGTAAACGCACCCACGACACAGGAGAAATCCAAGTGCGGGGCAAAGTTTAAAAAAAAAACTATTAGTATTCTACGCTGTTGACCATCCCTCTAGTTTAGAGTGCCTTAGCTACCTTTTACGATTTACGACATCCACGGGAGGAGATATAGCAGTACTATTTTCTTAACCGGAAACCACACAGAATAGTTGATGCTCTGAGCAAAGTAAACTTCTTCATCTGACAGTTCCACCACAAGCTTATTAAAAGCTACTAATGCATTTTTCCAGTGCATAGTTATGTAAGGAAAGAAGAAAGAAAAAAAATATTTTTGCGGCAAACGTCGCACTATATACTCCACAGTATACTCAAGAAGTTAAAAACTAACACTTCATGATACCAAGCGCGTATTTGCGCTGGCAACACTGATATTACATTTTGTCTATGGTTGATAGCCACAAAGAGAAGGTCACGCTAATCACCAATAACTAAAACGAAGTGTTCGAAACGTCAGGAAAAACAAAAATCTAAAACATACGCGATAGAATCCGTTTAAAAGTATTTTATTATAACCAATAACTACGATTATGTAATATGAGCTCTCATAATATTATTATGGAAATTTTGGGTCGCATCTGCGCAAAATACAGTACACGTAGATGGAAAGCATTTCACGACGACGGTTGACGAAGCTGTCAATCAAGGAACTCAGCCTATCCACTGCTAGATATAGGCCTCTCCCAAGCTACGCCACAACACCCGAGCTCTCGGCTTTCCGCATCCAATCCACTGCTAGATATAGGCCTCTCCCAAGCTACGCCACAACACCCGAGCTCTCGGCTTTCCGCATCCAATCCACCCCAGCTTCATGTCATTCAATCTACGAGTAACTGGAAGACGTCCCACGCTACGTTTCCCGATTCACGGTCTCCACTCAAGGACTGGTCTGCTCAAATGACCATCGTCCAGCCCACTACCACTTCAACATGCTCATTCTGCAAGCTATGTCGTTGGCTCCAGTTCATTACCGGTGAATTTGTGGACTTCAGGCGTGGTATACTGGCGACCGCTTTACACTCCCCCTCCGTATATGCCCACCGGTATGGCTCCAGTAGGCGGCTCTGGTACCTTCGTTCAGGTAATTTTACGCGGTATGAATCCAGAACACTCGTCCGGACGTCCGGATTTCTGTTTGTGTGGACAAGATGCACACGTTTTCATTGTCATTGATTTTGTTTTATATAAATTTTATTGTTCGGCTATGCGTCATGTCCGTGTCCGATAAGAAATAAAAAAAATCTTACTTCTTGTTATTTTTTTAAAGTCGCTCAACCAGCTATGGAACGTGCTATTCTCGGAGTATCTTTAAAGGATAGAATTCTGAAACGAGGATATCCGGAAGAGAACCAAAATGATTTATATAACACACCGAACTAGCAAGCTGAAATAGTAGTAGTCTGGTCACGTCTGTCGAAGGACCTATGGCCGATGGAGCAAACGAACCCTAGAGCGGAGGCCACGTAGGGGTAAATTTAGTGTGGGATGCCAAAAGAACGGATGACCTGAAGAAGATTGATGGGGCCAGCTGGATGCGCAATGCTGATTGTGACGCACACTGGGAGAGGCCTATGTCTAGCACTGGTCCAATATAGGCTGATGATGATATGACTTTTTACTGATTCGGATAGAGAAGTCGTGTTTTGATGCACCTGATAGACAACAAGTGATTAAATCGCTCCCAATACAAGGTTTGGAGTCTTCAAAAGCATTACATTAATAGTTTACTTAGAAACGATCGTACGCAATCCAGAAAAGATTTGATCGTGTTCAAGCAGCACGTGTTAGATACTCCAAACTTCCCTTCAATCCGTAATCTGATCCCTAGTTCCCAAACTCAAGCAATCACATCCCTAAGAATAATCAACTTTATCATGTAGTAGTTAACGTTTAATTTCGAGCTTGTTGTGAGCAGCACCTTGTTTATTAGTTCACATTGTTAGGTATCTATTATTTTGTAAGAAACACGAAGCGTATTTTGTTGTAAACGCTTGCAATTAATACTGTTCGCTGGAAATAATTAATATTAAATTACGTTTGTTGTTTGGTGCAAGAAGTAGAAGTTAATTGTAACACATACGGTATATTTTTGCTAGCTTGCCATATCCTACTGGATCGAAATTATGAACCATAATCAGTTGCAGACAATAGTGAGTATGTGTGTGTGTATAGTATTGAAACTACTAAATAAAAGAAAGCTGTAAGTCAAACCAAAGCGTCAATCAATTGCGTTTTGAGATTGCTACTGGACTTATGAACTCGACCGTACCAACCCAGCGAAATGCAGTAGGCTGGGCATTATATCTTGACATATTCGTCACCCCCCTTTCTCGAAACTAATATAAAATGCCCTCCCTTAGCTCATATCCTGGGTGGCATACCCACGATAGGGGCTTAGGGAGGGGTTTATTGACAATCACAAGATTCTATACTTATGTTTCGCTTTGAGAAAACATTTGTTTGTTTGGTTTAGCACATAACACTCGTTGGGAAATCTGCGTGCTCATACCGAGCGACCCCCGGGAAGACAGCGGTGTGCATGTGGTCACGTACCGCTGTGTGCGCAGCACAGTGCATAGTGAGGCTTCAGGGGAATCCTATAAAATCCCCTCGAGAGATGCCTGGGGGGTGGCCGCTTTACAGTCGCCTTCCCTCCGCTAGAGGGGATGACCGCCTTACGTCGTTCGTCTCCGAGATTTGCCTAAAGGCGTGGCACCAATGGGTGGCTCTAGATGGAGATCTTTCGAGTTCCTGGAGCCTCCCTTCGGTTTCGACGATGATCACTCCGATGGTTTTAGCCGGTAGGAGTCCGGCATGCCCCTTCGCCCTTTCTCGGGGCGAAGGAAGTACATGAGGTATTTACACCGGGTCAACAAAAAAAAGGTCTCTTATTGCAAGAGGCGGGCTAGGTAGGTACCACCACAGTGCCATATATTCGCCGCTAAGCAGTTGTGTTTAAAATTTAGACATTACTGTGCTCCGGTTTGGAGGGAACTGTAGCTAGTGACATTACTGGGCATAAGAGACTAAATAACTTCACATCTCGAGGTGACGAGCGCAGTGTGTTGCCACGCGACACTAGTGCTAGTTAGGCAATGCCAACTGTTGTGGGCAAGCGTGACACGTACTGACTTGCTGCAGTATCCCCTCAAAAATGGCATTTGTTGGCCAGGCCTTGATTGAGCTTTGCTTTACATAGTTCCACTAAAAGTCGTGTGGTGTCCGGATTAGGAATATAGCACCACTCCATCTCCTCCAGTGGATGTCTTAAAAAGCCACTAAGAGAAACTAACCCGAGGCAGCAGTGTCCTCTCTGTGAAGCGGTAGCCATACTGCGCTCACCAGCCCGCCTCCAAGCATGGTGAGTATTGGCAACTACTCCCCAAAATGATGACACAGTTGTTGAATCTATGGGGGAGGCCTTTGTTCAACAGTGGACGTATAAATGGCCGATATGATGACCGAAATTCGATAATGCTCCTGGGACTTCTAAGCCCAAAACAAGTATATACTGGTGGTTTTGGCTATTTTAGTGGTGGGCTCTGGGGTTCTGTCCAGCTACGGATGTTATTCGGTTAAAATGACGATGATGATGATGATGGTTATGTAACCGTGTGTACGTGTAATTGGTAAATTTGTGGTGACTAAATCCACTAATCACGAGTTTAAGTTAAGATTAGAAGATCAAAAAATTAAACTTACAGAAAAAGGGAGATTCTGACAATAGTGGAAAAAATGAGTACATACTCGTACCTCCATATTATGCTGTATAAATTTAATTATCATCTTTTGTATATATAAAAATTATTTAAACATTTATGCTGGTATTTTACTAACGCACTTTATGATTATTGAGCTTACCTCAGGTTTTCTCCGACACTTATTACGCTTTTATTCATATTAATAGCCTTTAAATGAGAAATATTTACTTTGACACGCGATTAATCGGTCAATATTAACCGTTTATAAAATCGCTTGTTGACAGGCGAAAAAGCTGCTCTGACAAGCGATTAATTGGAGATTTGACACATTGTTAACAGCTTGTCACATTTGTGTTTCGAAAACCCAATACACTTTAATTCGAGATTAACAGCTTGTTACGTAATAATTGCGATAATTTTTGCTTCGGAATCCAGCTGTTAGACTACTATAAATTACTTTAAAGTTGAAATTAAATTCTATACGCTTGCGGTGGATCGTAGATTCAGGAAAATAGACATTAAAAACACCATGGACAAAGTTAAAGTCAATAAATATCCTCTCGCGTGTCAATTGCCGGCAGCCGTGTAGACACAATAGATTTTAATTGTGTCTCGTTTGGCGACACTCAATGATATGTACAAATAAAAGACATATATTTTCTTATATTGATTTCATTATATACATTCAGCCTATCGCAAACCACAGCTGGACATGAAGCAGGATGATAATTTTTAATTAATTAAACCTGAAAAATGCGCATGACCTTAGTAGCAATGCAAATTCTTCTCCAAAAAACTATCCTTTCTCTCATAACTTAAACCACCAGGTAATTTGTCGAAGATAGCCGCCAAGAGGAAGGCATACCTATGTGTTCTTAACATGTTTTCGTTGAGGATACAAACGATCCTGACTTACTCGCGTTTTGCAGTTCGCTACGAACGATTAATTTGGATCACGTCATGTTTAGCAAAGCTTTTGTAGAGAAATTGAATCAGCCATATTGCCCTGGTTAGCAGTAGCTACCAAGCTAGTAAGCTAGATATCTGGTATAATTTCGTTTTATTGATATGAAATCAATTAAATCAATATGAAACCGAACACTTACTAATATAGATATTACAAAAAACCACAAGCATCATACACAAGCACAAACACCCTCATATACACTTAACCACAGTCATAAATCATCACACATATTTTCTTCACAATATTCATATTTTATATTATATTTCAATATTTCATGATAAGCTTTGTTAATTTAATTAAAAACTTATTGCATAATAATTTGCTCACACAACAATTGGGAAATGACACTGACTCCTGTAACACAGTTATTGTACCTAGCACGGGAGTCAGGGCCTCACTACTTTGTAATCAATTTTTATGCCAATAAAGAATTACTATTACTATTACTATTAATTACTATTACTATTACTATTTATTTTTTATTTTAAGTAAGTTTCTCCCTCCTAGGAAGGGTGAATTAGTAACCTGGCGGGCGAGCCGTAGCCAAGCTCGACAGGTTTATATGAGACCCGTAAAAGAAAGTGAAGACGATGATGAAGTAGCGAGAAATTTTCGTGTGATTCGACAAGTGTTTAGTATGGCAGCTTTTTGTAATAGGAGCAGTGTAGATGGTGGCATATTCAGGATGTCAAGGTTTGGTTTGAGGGTTTTCGGGATTACACCCGTTGTAGAGATGATAATTGGTATGATTTTTACTGTTTCTGCACGCCATTGCGTTCTAAGTTCGATGGCCAGATCTGTGTACTTTGCCATTTTCTCAGTATGTGTTGTCACCAAGTTATGTGTGTTACAGACTGCTATATCTATGATGTAGGAAATTTTATTTAATTTATCAAAAATTGTTATATCTGGTCTATTAAAGTGAATTGTTTTATCAGTTATTATTGTTCTGTCCCAGTAAATTTTGACATGATTATTTTCTAAAATTGTACTTGGTTGGTATTTGTAGTATGGAACTTTTATTGTGATAAATTTGTATCTATGGGCTAAGTTTTGGTGAATTATGGAGGCTATTTGATCATGTCTGTACTTATAATCCGTTTGGACGATGGCTTTACAACCACCGGTTATATGCTGGATAGTTTCTGAGCTACTATGACATCGTCTGCATAAATCTGTTACTAGATTAGGTACGCGGAGGATGTGCTTCTGGTAATTCCTCGTATTCATGACCTGGTCTTGGATGGCGATCATAAAAGCCTCTGTTTCTGGAAAAAGTTCACCTCGCCGCAGCCACGCGTTCGACGCATCTTTGTCGACATGAGGTTGGCATAAATCGGCTCGGTGTCTCCCGTGTAGAGACTTCTGCGCCCAAATTTCTATTTTGTTCTGAGGGGTTGATATGGTTTCATTGTGTTGTTTGTTTGTGTTTGATAAGTTAAGTGGTGTTATTTTATTGTCTATGGCAGTAATATATTTGTGTAGTTGCGAGTGTATAGATTTGTGGAAGAGATATTTGCGTAATGATGATATCTGACTGTTGTGGAGATTCTGAATATCGATGAGTCCTATTCCGCCTTCTTTGCGTGGAAGTGTGAGACGCTGTGTGCATGTTTTTGGATGGTGTTTTCTATATGTAGTCATGTGAGTGTTGATAGTACGTTGAAGTTTTTTCAAATCCGTTTGAGACCAGTTTATGATGCCAAAAGAATAAGTGAGGGTTGGTATTGCGTATGTGTTTATAGCTTTTACAGTGTTGCGGGAGTTAAGGTGGCTTTTAAGTATTAGGTGCAGTCGATGCTTAAACTTTTTGGTCAGTTCTATTTTTGTTTCTTTTTGATGTATTTGTCTTGATTGTTGAAACCCGAGGTATTTGTAAGTAGAGTGCTCATCCATAGGTTAGATTTCTTGTCCAGTGTTTAGAGTATAGGTGTTGTGCTGAACTTTTCCACGATGGACGGATTGGATTTTGCACTTATCTACCCCAAACTGCATACGTATATCCTGAGAGAAGGTTTGCGTGATGTCCGCGAGGCTTGACAATTCCGTAATATTGGATGCATACATTTTTATGTCATCCATATACATAAGGTGATTTAGGGTGTGGTTGCTATTATTGTGTTTGAATTTAAAACCAAACTTACTAGTATTCAGCAGGTGTGACAGGGGATTAAGCGCTAAGCAAAACCATAAGGGACTGAGAGCATCTCCTTGGAATATACCTCTTTGGATACGAATCGGTTCAGTTATAATTGTCGTGTTATTATGGTTTAATTTTAGTTGTGTCTGCCATTGTAGCATGGCCGCCTGAAGAAAAGAAATGACAAAAGGATGGATTTTGTATAATTCAAGTATGTATAGAAGCCAGCTGTGAGGAACAGAATCAAACGCTTTCTTATAATCTATAAACATTGTATGTATATTCCTATTTCTTGTTAGCGCTTGTTTCATTGTAATACTATCTATTATTAATTGTTCTTTACATCCTCTACTATTTTTTCGACACCCCTTTTGCTGTTCGGCTAATATGTTAAATTGATCTATATGTTTATAAATCAGCTCACTGATGCATCCCGTTACTATTTTATATATAGTTTAGAGGCATGTTATGGGGCGATAGTTGGCAGGGTCTGTTGTATCAGAGCTTTTTGGTAGCAAGTAAGTGATTCCGTGAGTTATAAATGGTGGCATTGTTTGTGGTGACTGTATGAATTGGCAAATGTGATTGTGGATGTATGGGTGGGTACAAGAGAATTTCTTGTACCAATAGTTGTGAATATTGTCTGATCCGGGTGCTTTCCAATTGTGTGTTCGTTTGATGACTTGGATAAATATGTCTATTGGAATCGTCTCATACTGCATCTGATTTATATGTGTGGTGTCTTGTATGTTATCAAGCCAAGTTGCATTCCTGTTGTGTTGTAATGGTTGTTCCCAAATGCCAGCCCAGAATTTATGTAAGTCTTGTGGCATTGTAGTTCCAGGTTGGGTAGGCGATGTATAAGGTAGATGTTTCATAGACAAGTCTCTGTAGAATCTTTTCTCATTATTTGCAAAGGTTGAATTTTGTTTCTTACGTTCTGTGCAAGTTAAATATCTTTTGAGTCGAGTTGCAGTAGCATTCAGTTTTTGTTTTAATGTGTCTAAGAAATGCGTTAATTCTGTGTTAGTGTCTTCGTGTGCTGAGTGAGTATGGTATTTTTTCTTAATGTACTCTACGGTTGCACAGACTCTTTGATTCCTATTCCCTATGATAAATTGTGTCAACCTGCCTATTTCTATTCTAAGATTTTCAATTCTTTTCTCCATTCTAATTTGCCACGTCGGTTTCCTACTTGGTTCGTTGGTTCTGGAGTTTGCACCTTGTGGTATAATACCATTCCATATTGCAGCCGTATACGCAGCACAATATATTATAGTGTGTAGCTCTATAAAATTGGTATTTTGGTTTAAGCGTCTAGGTAGTACTTCGTTGTTTAGGTATTGAACTATATGTGCAAAATTTCTGGACGTCTTCTGTTTTGGTATATATGGTCTAGTTTCGGGATTAGTGTTATTAAATTGTTGTAAGGTCTTATTGAACTCTATTTCTATGTAGTTGAGTTCAGATACATTATTTGATGGTGAGGCAACCCTACTATCGTTCACTTGAAGAAATTGTGTAATTGTTTGAGTGTGAAGAGCTTCTGCGTTATCGTGCGAATTTACTGTGTGCGGGTCTGGGTAATTTGTGGTATTGAGTGTGTTATCAGTGTTGAGTTGTGAGTTTTGGAATAAATCATTCATTTCAGATCTAATTTCCTCTATCCTAGAATTAGTTACCATATTACCTTTAAATATGGCTCTTCTTTGATCTGCAATTCTCTGTTCCGTGAGATGTGAGAGAGACGGGTGCTTGTTAATGAATATTTCGTGCAACTTCTTTCGGTAAGCAGTTCGGTTTCTTTCTAAATCAGTAGCCTCAAAGTAACAGCGTATAATGTCTTCGTTTATTTCGTTAGACGATTTCATTCTAACGTTTCCGTTATTATGTTCAGTGTTCATGAATGTGTTTTCGTTATTTTGTATTTGAGAGGTTTCAGAATGTATTACGTGTGTTACTTCTGCCCATATTTCTTTCCTAATGTTCTCTGATAGGAGATTTTTTCGTACTATTTGTCGTCTCTGGTCACCAACACGCTGTCGGGTTGCTTCCATGTCTGGGTACTTCTGTGAAAATTTACTGTGCAATGTGCCTAGGTAGTTCTTTAGTTGTGTTGTCTCACATTTTGTTATTAAAAGATAGGTGCGCCAAATAAAGCGGTTCATCTCTTGAGACCATTTTTTACGCGCGCGGATTGTACCAACCATGAGTACAGGATTGGTGGCGGTTGCCGCCTGCACAGCACGAGTTGACGTTCTAGGGGAAGATTGTGATATTGGCGATGACGAATTGTTGGATGTGTTTGGTGATCGAAAAATACTTCGCGTTGATGATGGAGATGGTATATTAGAGAATAATGAATGGGGTGATGAACTAGGTGATTGGGATGGGCTATGTGAGCATATTATGGGTGATGATAGATGTGACGTAGATTCTAAAACCAAATTCTCAGGTGGATGCCTGATCTGGGTTAGGTTTATTTTTATTGTTGAAGATGCCGATGCCGTTCTAGAAAGGCGCCTTCGTAAATTATAATTCGAACTAACATTAGACATTTTGCATATTGTTCCCACGATTAGCAAGGGTACTATGATGTCGATCTCAGCAGAGCCCCGCTTGCCGAGACAAGAGCTGGCTTACGAAATAAGCTGCACCTGAAGTTCGCCCTAATTTCAGGAGTGGCACGCTAGCGACCGGACACGCCTCCGGCCACGCATCCTTCGGCACGGCAGACCTTGGATTGGATAAAAGAAGCAAATGGGGGTGAAAGGTATGAGGGAGGTTCGAAGTGTTTGGAGTATTAGGTATTTTGGAAAGTTGAGGAATTTGGGACACTTAGTTTGGGAAGGGTCATTATGTTTAGATGTTTTAGGTTTTAAATGTATCTCCCATAAAAGGGGTGCAGTGCCTAGATTTTCAGGCTATACCTTGATAATGCCAGTACCTTGCTTCCCTAAGCCCCCCCACCACGTCAAGGTAGTCCCTTGGGGGGGCTATTACTATTACTATTACTATTATTGATGGGCGCAAATGATATTCTGTCGCGTTCAGTTCGGATTTAGTTTTGCTTGCTCTTATCTTAGGAAAGCGAGCGGGGATGGAACTTTGAAAACATTTGAACATTTGATTGGCGATAACTGAAGATGTCGGACCCGTTAAACTCAGAGATGGGCTTACCTCAGGGTTCTAACATATCATATCAGCCTCTAACATACTTTTATCACTACTTCTGAACGACTTGCCTGACGCTGTAGCTGACGCGATACTCATGTATGCTAGTGATGTTGCAGCGCTGGTTTCAGCGGAGTCAGTGGATCAACTGAAGCAAAGTTTGAATGAGGTCGTGAATTAGTTGGCTTTCTGGTTGGTACAGTCTCGCTCTTAACATGAAAAAGACTCATTTCATTTATTCAGCCTGTCAGGACGCCCATCAAGGCCACTGAGCGAGTCTACGAATGGATTGGGTCTGGGTCAGGTTAAGACAACTATGTTTCTTAGATTTGAATTTATAAGTGCCTGAAGTGGGAATGTGGCCTACATTAACAAAATTTCCGGCAAGTTGGGCAGTGCGTATTTCGCTCTTAGCAGGATATCGCGCGTTTTACCCGTGAGAGTAACGTGGTCTTGTTATTTCGCAACCGTGCACTCGATGCTCCAATATGGCGCAGAGCTGCGGGAGTGTGCTGCCGACTGGCAGCGCGCCTTTCGAATGCAAAAGCGTGACGTGCTAGACTGAATTTCACGCAACTAGGCATTCAAACATTACCTTGTCTAGTCATATATCAGGTCGCATTGTATGCAAGGATAAACCAGGAACTGTATTTTAGAATTGGCAGTCATTCTTACTGGCGGTCATTCTTACTGCACTATAAATAGAGGGAAGCTAGCAGCAGTCTCAAGGATGCTCACAAAGGCATCCAAGACGACTCGTGTTATGGGCCCAACAGTTATCAACTACCAGTATCCATCACATATTCCCCAAGCGTAGCTAGCTTCAATTCACGATAAAAAAAAATGGTTTGTCGAGCAGGCGTTCTACACGTACAACGAATTTATAAAAATTATATGTTGTAGTTAATTCAATTGGTTTTGATTACTTTAATTGTAATTGACCTGTTCTATTTATAGTTTGGAACAATAATAAAAAAATGCTAAATAGCTAAATATGAATCTGACATTTAGGAATCCCTTATCAATAATTTACTATGACCATGACTATGAATATCATATTCTTATGCCATACATATAGACTTGACTCATGGCATCTTTGGAAAAATATTGGATATTTTCTGGTGATAAAATAGTGAATTTATACAAAATTATAATTATACGCACAATATACAGTAGTTTACATATTAATTATTCTTTAGATTATTTCTGAGTCTTACTTTTTAATATTCTTTCATGACAAAATAGCTTTCAGGCAAGGCAGCCATTATTTGTTTCAGAAGATTTTCACATAATAGCTCTTTAATCTATGGTTTTCAAATGTGAATTCCCGCGCTTATGTATTAACACTTCCTTTTGTAATAGACAATAAGTAGCGGTGGACGCGAGTGTTGCACAAATCGACTAAATATTTGCAATCGATTATAATATTATTATAGTTTAATCATTATGTTCAGATATTGAATTTCAATTATTATATATGTTTAATATTAATTGTAGATTCTATAAATCATCTTATGCTTTCAATGCGAATTGCTATTAGTATATGAATGTTATTGTATACATAAATAATTTATCTGTAGAATTTTGTCATATGTAGCTGTGCGTGGCTTCACTTTGGGCCCTATTGGAAGACCAACGCTGCAACATTGTTTTGTTGCAGCTTATAGCTGAGATAGCGGCCTTTTCTGGCGTCACACCGCTAACCTTCAAAATCCTGGTGACTCACTGGTGACATACAACGTCATCCCACATATACACAAATAAGGCGATCCCAAATACGAAATTTCGATTCTCTTTCTCTCCATAACATGTCACTTGGCGTGGTGTGTCACGAGTGTTGTGCCGTCCTCTAAAGTTGGTATTAATAGTTACAATTTCTGGACACACACACCTACACGCACACAGTCAGCGTTTAAGAATAAATGTTTTTCTTTCTTTCTTTCATTGTTTATGAATATTTCGATTTAATAGAGTTTAAATCAGACATTATGAAGCGTTTGATTAAAAAAATTGTTATAGCCTGACCAATACCGCTGTACCGTGCCTTAGGTATGCGAGCAACGAGGCGGGGGAGGGGGGCGAGCAGCCACTCCGTAGTAAAATTCTTAAAGGCAATTAGAACTGAATTGCTAGCGAAACAGCCAAAATAGATCTTTCTAATAGGTGTCATGAATAGAGTTAAGACCACAGTACTACGTTTTAGAGCCATTAACACGTTTTTGGTTTTCAGCCGTGGAACGAAAACTATAAAGTCGTCTGTTAATATGCAAGGCTAAAACAGACCACTGCAAGCTAGCTGATCGGAAGAAGTTTTGTTTTTCATACTCATACTGGAAATATCTAATTATTTACAAAGAGTAATTTTAAAAATACAATAAAGTCAGTAGAATTGAATAGAACCATTTATTCAGTAAAAAGGTCCTAATATACACTTTTACTCGTCACATTGAAACGACGGAGGGCATTTTGCTACATGACTACCTCTGAGAAGAAATGCTGAAAGAAACTCAGGGTTAGGTCTTTTTTGTCGTTTTCTTTCTGTCTATCGTCGAAATCTGTTCGTTACAAAGTATTTAAATTAGTTATCTATACATAGATAAAAGATAAATATGGCAGCTGTACAATGCAAATATTACTTCAGATATAATTGGTTTCCAGGGAAGCCACATGTGCAGAAAAGGATTAACGCCATAAGTCCCAATCGTCAACATAGTCTATAATCCTATAATATTATTTTTTATAAGAATTGATTTGACGTGTGATTTAAACTTCCCAACTGTCGGATAGGTAAGTTCTTTACGCAGTTACCTAAGAACGATTTGTTGGTTTTGGACAATCTAAGGTCTAGTGATCTACTCTACTCTAACTCTAGTGACCTATTTGCGGGCTTTACCGAGATAGAACTGTAATGGGAAATGTATATTATAATATATATGTATATAATGTATGTACCCGACATATTAAAAGAAATGGGTCCCTAAAAATGAGGCGGTGAGCACAAAAGTGGCGTAACTTTTACAGCCACAAATAGTTTTTATTTGTGTCTGGAAAAGATAGGCCACTCTTGCCCTCAACGCTTCAAATAGTTATTCCTGCGGGGAGCAACAGCATCTTCTAACTGGATACGAATATTGGAATACAACGATTCGATTTATGTATATATATATATTTTTTTTATTGGGACAAGCCCGCCACACATTCCCAACCATTGCAACTCTTGTAAGCCAGGATCTACAATGGCGACCACCGAAAAGAACACCGATCAATGAAGCTCGGTGTGTCCCAGAGAAATGAATAACTGTCTTGAAACCCGCACCGAAATTAATCAGAAAAGATAAAGGAGGAGTATGAAAGAATATACGTTCCACTTCCCTCCGTTGCAAGCAGGAGACAGAGAAAAACGATAGGCCATAGGCACAATAATTGGGAGTTTACAACAGGGTTAAGCCCAGTTGCCAAGCACCACGGGTACAATTTTTTTATTTACGGGTCCTATGTTGTGAGCTATTGTGACTGATTCCAATAGTAGGTATGGCAAAAACACTTGAACGCACGGAAATTCGTCCTAGTCGCAACAAGGTCTGTATAGTAAACAACCCCGGATGTAACTTGCATGCTGTCAAACATAATATTGCGTTCATCTTGCCAAAGAATACACTCCCACAGGATATGATGTGCAGACTGTTCATATTCACAGTCAGGTGTTGAACATTTGCAGAATGGTGAGGTGACAAGCTTGAAGCTAAACAATTTACTCTTAAAGTTACCATGACCGGTGAGAAATTGAGCCACGCAATGATCAACTTCCAACCATGCACTTGCCAACCGCTCACGAATGGATGGAAAGTACTGGTATAGGTGATTTATGTATATGTCAAAAGTAATATAAAGCTAGGTGTTTAGGTAACGGAGCGTTTGTACTCGCGAGCCTGTCCCTCTTCGGTGCCGAAGATGATTGCCCAAATGGTGTTAGCAGTTTAAAGTCCGCATTACCCTGCGCTTGTCTCACCAGGGGTGTTGACCGATGCATGACCATTTTCAACGAGGAGAAAGAAAAAGTGTGTACCTGCCTAACTCAACTGCGATCGACAACCCGTCTTCCAAGCGTGGCGATTATGGCAAGACCCCCCAATGAGCACACAACACACCCATATCGGTCGTTGTAGTGATTTTTGGGGGAGGCCTGTGTCCTGCAGTGGACTTCATTCGGCCGAAATGATGATATAGGTTGCCAAAAAGTGAACTGCCTTTAAAAATCTGCTCAGTTGTAAAGATAGTAGACCAAAACAAATCCCACCCAGCGCAACTCGTAAGAATCAATTTACCGTAACGCGTTAGTTCTAGTGCATGCGGTTAACATCTTTAAGCCATTATGTAAAACAGTGCAGAAACAACTCGAAGCCAAGCACTTAAATAATAAACACAACAACTAAATAGATCAACAAACAAAATTTACAGAGCATTAACTATCAAAATTAAACGTCCCACATAAGCAAGTACGGTGATATTTGCCAAATTCTCGAAAGCAATCTCCGTTTTTGAAGCGCCAAACAATAAAGATGGCTGCTGTTTCCGAACCCATCTTGCGAGTATGAAATAATGATATTGCCTTTGGCAGCACACGTTGTTGCTATAGAACCGAAAGATGTCGCAGTTTTGGGTTGGGAAATTTTAAAAAGCAAATAGTAAGCCAAATGTTTGAAGCCGACTTTGGAAAAAATGTTGAACGTAAACTATCTGGCAGGAATTTTTGAGTTCAAAAGGTGTTCTATTAATCATTTGTAAGTTTTGTTGCATAATTAAGATAAACACTATTTTATTGATGAAACAAAACAAGCAGCGTCGTTGAAATAAATCAAAAACTATGTGAACGCAGGATCAATGAAGGTAGTATCTTCATGCACGACGATTAAACTTCAAAATCAAATAGCGGCCCGACTAAAAGCCAGTTACAACCAATATCAGTGATAAAAAGGGCCCATTTTTTGTAACTAGTCATCCAAGTAGTTAAGGATAAAATTGAAATTAGATCGGGAGAAGGATTGAATGACGAAAATTCCTTTTATGTTGGGCCACGCGAAAAGTAGGGTTCTATAATCATTCACGATTGATCGACTTATTGCTTAAATGAGACTCTTTAAAAACTATTACACACAAATACGCAAAACAGTAGTTTGTTTACTCGCCCGAGAAGACAGCGGTGTGCATGTGGTCACGTACTGCTGTGAGCGCATAGTGAGGCTTCGGGGGAATCCCTTACAATCCCCCCCAAGAAGTGCCTGGAGAGGTGGCCTCTTTACAGTCACCTTCCCTCCGTTAGAGGAGATGACCGCTTTACAGTCATTCCCTCCGAGATGTTCCCAAAGGCGTAGCACCAATGGGTGGCTCTACCGTGGATGGAGATAATTCGAGGTCCTGGAGCCTCAGTACGTGATGAGTTTCCACCGGATCCATAAAAACAAAAAGAAGCTTGTTCATTCGGCCACCAACATTTTCTATGCAGCCCACTGACACTTTTTATACAATCTAAAACGTGATGAAGGCATTCGCCTGGTGATAAGTTTCACGCCTACCCATATCAATTGTATTACTATTATCAGTTATAGTCTGACGTAGCACCACACTACGCTCGTGACCTCCATATATTGGTTGTTTAGTCGCAGTTATGTTATGTTAAACCCAGTAATTTCACTGACAGATACGCACGATAATGTCACCGAAGAACGCATAGAGACTCGCGCAGTATCGTTCAATGAACAGACCGTTATACCCAATCACATTTTACAAATAGACGCGACATACACGTACATTATTGCAATATAATTCGTGCATCATCTATAAACACAGGATGGAATTATATTTTCGCAACATTTTGCTGAATTACGCTTATTGTTCACGTTAAGCCGCGACACTGATCAGTGCGTGACTAAGGGAACTCCAGGCAATTACCTTGCTTTCATGGGACCATCGTAGAGCGCGGGCAATGCATCTATACTGATAAAAACATCTTAAGTTATACCATCCTCACCGTCTAGGCCCGCTTCGACACCGCGTTGGCTTGTCTCCGAGACAACCCGTTCAATCGTCTCTCCCACGACCTTTGCACGACAAACCTCTTTAATATTTCCTAATTATATTTAAACAATACCGATCCGATTAGCTGTCCCTATAGCTTGTCAACCCCCTAGTAACGCCTTACGCCGTTAAGGCCGTTGCTTTATTTATATTGGTTGATGATTCACCAGATGTCCCCAGCTAATCAGCCGGATTTCCTGGAAATGCAAGCGACAAGCCCTTAAAAAAAACTTCTACAATTCCTTGACGCACATACTGTTTTGTTTTTTATTGGTCTCCAATTATATATAATTCTACATGAACTTCCTCGGCCCTGGGGAAGGGCGAAGGGCATGCCGGACTCCAACCGTAAAAAAAAGACTCTTGCAACAAGATACCTACCTTCAGTTACTCTATTGACTTGATATGTATATAAACATGTATTTCGCTATATCTATTTAGTGATTTGAAGTATTTAGTGAGGACATGGAAACTCGACAAATCAGCTATCGCAAGTTCACAACACGCTTAGTGATTAGAAAGCTTTTCGTTTTTGACTAGAGACATGACTTTGCTGACATTTACGTGGCTCTTTAAACTTATAGAAACATATGTCACGGTGTTTGGTCACACACCTCCGAAACGGCTCGATCGATTTTAATGTTTTTTTTTTTTGTATATTTGGTAGGTATGAGAATAGGTCGCAAAATATTGCTGTATTTTTGTATGAACAATAGCGATGCTGTAGATTTCCAAATTTCACGCGTGCGAAGCCGCGGGCAAAAGCTAGTAATATTATAAAAATAAAAAAGGCCAAAGAAGGCACCTTTAAAAATTACAAGCACTAGGAACACGTTTTCGACAGCCAGTAACATTATTTAAGGTTCTTTGTTTATTTCGGCTCTCTTAAAAGGCTCCAACCTGTTGTCATTTCAAAAACCAACACTTCACGAGTTCCGTTTTTCGCAATGCTTTATATTCGTAATACAGTCCACTGCGACAGCCCTAGAATTCTGGCCATATCGCAAGAAAAATAACCGCGATGTTACACCCCTAACAGCTGACTTGATTAAGGAAGGACTATTAAAAACATTAAACAAAGTGACCTACTTTCCTATGTTATTTAGAAGTGGTCTTTTCTTTCTTTAAATAGAATAAAAACATAATTTGAAAGGAAGTCATTTTCAAATTAATACGTGCCCTCGGGCTCACGAGGTCCAAATCTCCAATTTGTTGTGTCTCTTTCAATTTTATTTTTATCTTTATTATGAGCGATCAACACATTTTTGTACAATTTACAAAAAAAATGCATATCCAACTGACTCACGCGACAGCACGCGACTATTAACTGCTGCGCGACGCCGCGCTGTGAGTGCGACTCCGGAGCCGCTATCGCATCACGCATGTCACATGCCGCTGATATAAACTGTCACGGTGCGGGCGTTATCGTAGCGGTGTTGCGCCGCGCCAATATCGTTTGTAATTTAAATCGTTTTGTGCTTGTAATTTAAATCTTCTTTAGAAACGCGTGCCAGATACGTTAAGAAAATAATTACTTCATTGTTATCAAATCTTTGATCGTAAAAAGATAAAAAGTTTGGAACATCCTAAATTGCATAACTTGAACATTCATTCACCTATTAGTTCAATATTTATTAATGATTATGTTACGTGTAATGTCCAACGTCAAAGGGGAATGCTAATCTGCCATAAACAAAAATGTCCGAGATGAACAAGCTAGAATTATACAACAAATTGAACTTCAAATCGAAGGAAATCGATTACAATTTCAATGATTAACTAAACACTACGAAGAAGCTAGTTTTAACATTTTTGTGAAAAATAGATTGTGTCAAGATTAGGAATCACAGAATAAATACATAATAGCAGTTTGTAAGACCACAGTCATCATCAGTTTTTGGTTTTTATTTAACTACTAGCTGGGACCCGCGGTTTCACCCGCCGTTTAATTTAAAAGAAAGTGGATTATTTATATATAATTTAGAGTACTTCGACATAGACACTTGACATAGGTATGTATAAATATGTTGGATTTCATGGGTTTTATTTTTTGCAGGGAACCCTAATTATTTTTCTAAAATAAAAGTAGCTTAAGTTGTTTCTTATAACATCAGCTATCTGCTAGTGAAAGTCCCGTAGAAATCGGTCTAGCCGTTTCGGAGATTAGCGGAAACAAAAAGACAGACAAAAAAATTACAAATAGCTTTTTTGTTGTAGTGATATTCAATAGGCTTGGAAGTCTTATAATCCGTTAGTATGCTAAGTCTAATTAAAATGCAAAGTTAATGAAAATAAAAACAAAGTGATTCATTGAGTTTTTCAAAAGATATCATGGTCACATACGCACAGAGCAACTGACGTCCAAGTTGTTTTTAATTTTCTATTACATTTTAATTTTAATGGTCTAAAATAGTAATACATATATCAATGGGTCTAAAGCAATGACATTTTACAAATAGATACACGAACATAGTAATATAGAATGGTGTAATATTTTCTATAGCTCCTCCCAGTATATATAAATATATAGCTCTCAATTAGCGCGCGAAGGAAGAAAGAAAATGAAAGCCACCCTGCGGCATACGGGTTGAAAGAAATTTACCATTATATCATTGTATTTTTTCTGGTGATATTAGAGCACTACCTCCCCGCTTCGCTTCACGAAAGCGAAGCAGTACACTAAAGATATTTGCCTACGTAAGCTTTTAATATTGGTAAATATACGTTTATTTTTTTGTACATGACATAACATTTCCATGTTCCGTTTTTATCGACCTAAAAATATTAGACAAACATAATGTGCACACCACAATTATTAACCTTCGTCGCGAGATTTCATCATTTTCAACCAGCAGGCGACCTCGAACTATATATAATAATAAAAATAATAATTTCGGCCGAATGAAGTCCACTGCACACAGGCCTCCCCCAAAGATCACCACAACCACCGATATGGATGTGTTGTGGGCTCATTGGGGGGTTTTGCCATAATCGCCACGCTTGGCAGGCGGGTTGGCAATCGCAGTTGAGTTGTTAATGTACTCGAAGGACGCTGCTGCCCATCCTCCGGCTAATCCCTTAGTCGACTTTTACGACACCCATGGGAGGAGATGGGGTGGTGGTATTCTGAGTCGGCACCACACGAACTATACTGTTTTTTATAACTGAATTTCGTTTTTATTTAACTGTATGCTCGGATTAAGAATATAGCACCACTATTGGCTCCCGTAGATGTCTGACCAGGCGACTGTTGACGATGTAAAATAAAACTCGGGATTTTATGAGAAAAATGGTGTATTGCGGCCAGTGATTGAGAGCGACCAAAAGCTTCATAATGCTGACTCGCACAATCTGCTTTAATTTTGATAACACATGTTATACAGAAAATATCATAGATGGCGTTAGTATGCACATTATTAACTTAATTAAATAATTCATCATTTTGGCCGAATGAAGTCCACTGCTGGACACAGGCCTCCCCCAAAAATCACCACAACGACCGATATGGGTGTGTTGTGGGCTCATTGGGGGGTTTTGCCATGATCGCCACGCTTGGCAGACGGGTTGGCGATCGCAGTTGATTTAGTAATATACTCGAAGGACGCTGCTGCCCATCCTCCGGCTAATCCCTTAGTCGACTTTTACGACACCCACGGGAAGAGATGGGGTGGTGGTATTCTGAGCCGGCACCACACGGCCATTAAATAATTACAACGTTTATTTGTAACCTAAAATGATATCGCCCACAGCGACTAACGGTCCAATACAGTAACGCCACTTAATGTTTCAAAACCGCTAAACCAAAAAGGGCATCTCAAATTGTTAAGCGAGTGTTAAAAATTGAGTTTCACTTCAGTGTTCGACCGTAAGCGATTCAAAACCAAATGGATGAGCAGCAGCGTCCCTTCAGTGGAATAGTGCCATACTGCGCTCACCAACACGGCTACGTGATCAGTACTGCGAAATTCCCCCCAAAAAGATGACACATTTTTGGAAATCTAGGGGGAGGCTTTTGTACAGCAGTGGACGTCTTTTGACTATAATGATGATGATAACTAGTCTCATTCTTTAAATGTTCAGTATGATTTAATAAGTCACAATTAGAATACACCGAACACTACAAATATTCTCATTTTTTTTTAAACCTTAGATCTTACCCAGCCTCTATTTCTATTCTTAAAAATAGCAAAGAAAGCAAAAAATGTTCTATCAAACATTTAACTTTATTTCACACAAAATTGGACTGATTAACGTAACGGTGTTCAAGTTATTTCACAAGTAAAAGAATAAGTAATTACTGGCAGCTGAGTTAACCAATTTAAATAACAAATTTGCGAATTGAAATTTTACGTTTCATTTCGACATCAGATGTTAGAAGATAGGATGATATGGCAAGGTAGTGAGACAGTTGACGACTTGATATACCCAAAGAAAGAAAGAAAGAAGAAAGAAATATATTTTATTCAGTACGGGACAAAATGACAGCACAGGATAATAATGATACACAACAAAATAAAATTAAAAGAAAAAAAAACAATGTATCTTACACTGAATACCTAAACAAAGTGCTGTCAAGCACGCCCACGCCGAAAAGGCCACCAACTCAGCATTTGCTGGGCGCGACGCACCCAGCGCTGGTTACACACGGACGAAAGCAATTACCTACGTAATTATATTACAAGTATATAATTATTCAATATCCAAATAAAATAAATAATTTATTATAAAAATAAGACGGTGATAATAATAATATATAAATTTTGTATCACTCAATCAATCCAGAACATTCAACAACAGGCGGTAGTACGCATCTCCGTTAAGGTGAACACATAATTATGTCAAGTCCATCTTTCAACTCACATTTTGTTTGACCACGGGCTTGTCAACATGGTTCCCATTTGTATATTATTATTTGAACATTGAATGAGATGTGCATCTTGTTTACATTACTGATGTATCCCATAAAAAACACTCGCCATAAGCACCATGTCATTATAAAATTAACTCACCTGTCGGTAAGTATTACTTCTTTTTAGTTACACTAATTGAATTTTATATTTAAATTATATTAAATATAAGCGTAAAAATGCCTAATATGGTGAATTATAACAATAAATTAATTAAATAAAAGATTTATCAACATTAATTGTATTAAATTCAATTTGAGACTTAAAAATAAATATTTTTAGTTTTAATTTGAATGTGTTTATATTCCTCAGGTCCCTAATCGGTGGTGGTATGTTATTCCAACATTTGGTGGCCGCATACCGGAAGTTACCACGAAAGGCTGCAGATTCATGTTTTGGTATGGCCAGTTGCTGAGCACAACGTCTACCCTCACGCTGCCGGTGACTATTTACCCACATGAGCTTAGTGTAGAAGTATGATGGACATTTGTACTTTATAACGCCGAAAAGAAGACAAGCCAAGTGGAGTTTTCGACGTGATTTCATTTTCAAAATATTGTATTTATTGAGAAAAGGTGTAAAGCTTACCACTGCTGTTATAGATTTTAGGTAGCAAAAATATTCGACAAGTTATTAGTCTTAACTATCACTTCGTCACGTGGATGTCGTAAAACACCTGATTCGGTGTGTAGATTTAATTTAAAATCATTGCAAACTGAAGCCTGTGCGGTTAAGATAAAGTTCATTTTACAAGCGTGTTTCTTATTTTTGAATAGCTTGGCTGCCTGGAAACTACTGGCGTTGTGCTTGTTACCATAATAACGACGGTTTGAAAGACCTCATTTAATGACGTTTTGTTGTTCCGATATATTTGTTCTGAATTCGTGATCTGAACAATTAGACGACCATGGTTGACAGGACAGTGATCACTTTGGATATTATATATTTCTAAATATTTGGTTACCGTAGCTGCCACTTTATATATAATGTTGACTGTACACCATTTGGAAACATAATATATTAACTAAAGTACAATGGGCGATCTTATCGCTTATATTGATCATTGCTAGACATTTTACATATCTAATAGGGTAGCTTTAGGACCCGACTATAAATATAACGCGTCTCCATAATTTCTATTATATATCTTTGGCTAAGACCGTTCGCCCTGACGTTGCCCGAGGCTAAGTATAGGCTCTTTTTTAACTTCCTACAGAGATCAAAGGTTGAATATTAAAGATTTTTTCCGTCACGACCCGATTACGTATTCAGTCCTAATTTTGAATAGGAGCAAATATTAATTCTGTGATAATTGGATGATTCATTGTCGTCCATTTTCTTTTTTTTTGGTTATATTTCAATTTATGTTAGGTTGGTGTTTTATGTATTGCAGTTGAAATAGTATAATTTTTATGCAAGCTTATGACATCAAAATTCAAAATTCAGAAATCTGTTATTCTAAATAGACTAAAAACTGTACTTTTTGAACGTATAGATCATATAAGACAGCTCTCAAAACGCCCACCCTTCACCGCTTCCTAGTGTTTACGCTGGGGAGCAGAAACGGCGCAAAGAACTCCCTAGCTGTAGGTTGGCATGATATTGCCACATCCTTATTCATTTGAATAAAAAGAAAAAAAATTCTAACATGCAAAAGCAACAGACTTGGAACTACTACCAGTAGAACATATAGATTCTAGAGGCTAGAAGCACTTTTGTAAGGGTGGGAAGCAGACACGCAACTCGTTGCGCTGAAAACCGATCACTTAACTGCTGTGCCAATAGTGCTATCATTCAAAAGACGTCCACTGCTGAACTAAGGCCTCCCCATAGATACCCACAATAATGTCATAATTTTACGACGAATTTGCCAGTACTCACCACAATTGGCAGGCGGGTTGGTGAGCGCAGTATGGCTGTTGCCCATGCCTCTGGTTGAGAGTCCCTTAGTCACCTTTTACGACATCCTCAAAAGGAGATTGAGCGGTGCTATATTCTCAAATCCGAGCACCATACGAATAAGTCATTTCGAACATACGATGCCATGATTAACGACTGCTTGAGTGAGTTTGATTTGTTTTTAAGAAGTTTAGACTCTTTCCTCCTGCATTGTCCTCACATTACCATCATTTCGAGAATATTGTACCAATATGATATAAAAAGAGTAAGCATGGAGTTTCTTGCCCATTCTTCTCTATAGGAAATCTACACCTTGGAGCGAGGCAACTAAAGTCTTGACTATTCATAAGTGCCTATAAATGGTTTTACATGAATAAAAATATTTTTATCTTTATCTTTAAACTTTCGATAAAACGAACATTACTTTATTCAGGCATTCGATGAATAATCGATCGAACAGTCGACATTCGCTGGCTGCCCATCCTTCTGGCCAGAGTCCCTTAGTCACCTTTTACGACATCCACAGGAGGAAATGTAGAGGTACTTTACGTTTTTCTTAATCCAGAAATCACACGGATGTCATCATTATTAAATTGAGATATTACTCGTTCCTGTAATAACAGCTAGAGTTTATTTCTTGCGCTACTTTTGAGCCGTAGGAGTAGCTGTAATAACTGGTTAAACTTTTGCCATATTCAAGCACTAAATACTTATAATAAAACACTTTTAAACTGATTACATCGCGTATATTATAGAGTTTTGTTTTCCCAAATGTGTCGAACATTTCGAATCATTCGTGGTCGTGGGATGACAAAGGTGACAGGCGTCGTCACAGATTTTAAATAGTAAGTATACATTTTATCTACCATACCGTATTTTTAGAATCTGTAACGACGCCAGTCACCTTAGTCAACCTGTGACCACGAACCCTGCGAAATGTTCGAAATGTTAGGAAAAACAATAATCTATAATACCTGCGATGTAATCCATTTAAAAGTGTTTCATAATGTGTAATAATGACAAAAACCTAATGAATCAATCATATCGGCCTTTTATACGTCCACTGCTGAACAAAGGCCTCCCCCATGGATTCCACAACAGGGTCATCATTTCAGGGGGTATTTGCCAATATTTCCCACGCTTGGCAGGCGGGTTGGTGAGCGCAGTATAGCTACCGGTTCACAAAAGGGACGCTGCCCATCCCTCTGGTTTTGATTCCGTAGGTCGCCTTTTACGACATCCACGGGAGGAGATGGAGTGGTGCTATATTCTTAACCGGACACCACACGGACTAAACCTAAGACATTCATCATTTCGACTGAATAAAGTCCACTGCTGGACACAGGTCTGCCTCAAAGATCACCATAACGATCAATATGGTTTTGTGGTGTGCTCTGCAGGGGGTTTTGCCATAATCACCACGCTTGGCAGGTGGGTGGGCGATCACAGTTTGGGCAACTTTTATTTTAGTAAAATAATTAAGGTTCCGAATTATTCATAAACAATCCGATTTCTTTTAAATTAAACGGCGGGTGAAACCCTGGGACTCAGCTAGTCACTAATAAATCATAAAGTTTATGAACAATTTTGGAAACAGATTCGCAAAACGTGTCTGTCCTTGCGTGAGCGTCCCCGACTGGAGACCTTCACGACAACCATAATTTTCTATTTATCAGCCCATTACTGTCGCACTGCTGGGCACGGAAGTATTCTCACGATGAGAGAGTTAGCCACCAGTTTAGTCCACTACGCTGGCCATATATGCATTATCTTATATGGCATTCTCTACCAGTCAACCTTTGGGTTAAAAAACGAAATGCATCGGAAAAGGTAATATAAAAAAGAAGATAAATACATTTGACATACTATCATCATTTCGGCCGAATAAAGTCCACTGCTGGACAGGCCTCCCCCAAATATCACCACAACAACCGATATGGGTGTGTAGTGTGCTCAGTGGGGGTCTGGCCATAATCGCCACGTTTGGCAGACCGGTTGGCCATCGCAGTTGAGTTGTTGTGTGCTCCAAGGACGCTGCTGCCCATCCTCCGGTTAATCCCTTAGTCGATTTTTACGACCAGAACGGGATGAAATGGGGTGGTGGCATTCTGAGCCGGCACCACACGGCAACATACTATACCACAAGGCCGCTAAAATACTTAAGTTAAAGTACATAAATATTCTACCCATTACATTCATATACACTCATTAAAACGATGCTCAAAATTGTAGATTTGGATTGCAGTGATTTCAAGTAGTACCCCGAACTTTGCGCTTGAATGAAAATTTGCTTGGACATTTATTTACGGCTAGTGCAGTGGCTGATACAGTTGGCTGATGCGCTCCGGGTCGCGGGTTCGATTCCTGCACGGAACAAATATTTGTATTATCTGTAGGTAGTTGTTCCGGGTCTGGGTATCTTGTGAGTGGAATTTGTGTCTGTAAACGTACCCACGACACAGGAGAAATCCTAGCGTGGGGCAAAGTTCCTAAAAAAAGCAAAAGATATAACACCATTTAGAACATTTTGGAGCTATCTCAGGTTTGCAGGTTTCCTCGTGATGTTTTCCTTCACCGTTAACTTAATGGTTGACTGGTAGAGAATGCTTAAGGCATTAAGTCCGCTTATGTGCTGTTGCTGCATAAAGTTTAAATAACTTAAGTGATAATCAAATTCTGATCCGCACATGAATCCGAAAAGTCAGAGGTGTGGGGCGGGATCGAACTCAGACCCTCCTGTATGGAAGACAAGCGTTCTAATTAAAGTTAGTAAAATAGTGTTAATCAATTTCCCCTTCATACTTTAATCTGGTAAAATATATCAAAATAATTATCAAATATTAAGGTATTAGTTGTTATACAGGAGAGCCGTGTCCGAATATCCTCTTTCTATGTGTCACTGGTTCATCGATAATACAGAGAATAAACTTCTGCCCGATTCGTACTATCGCGCTAAAGCAGTAGGCCATGAATCTTATCAAAGGCGGCTGGAAAAACCTAACGCAAAGTAGGTACCCTTACCTAGCATCGCCGGAGCTATCGTTCTCGAGATTCCGGGCCCCTCTTCGTTGCCGAAGATGGTCTAGTCGGTAGTCGGCATACCCTTCACCCTGGATGAGAATTTCCACCAATGAGAAAAATACTGTAACCTTACCCCCAATTTATTACAAGCGTGAAGCTCACTTAGTATTCTTAAACGTTGCCCCACTCTATGATTTCTCCCGTATTACCAGGCATACATTTTACACGCACAAACACTTAGATCGGACACCAGTATCTGTAGATCATACAAATATATGTTCCATCATGGCCATTTATATGTCCACTGCTGAACAAAGGCCTCCCCCAGTAGATTTTCACAACGGTGTCATCACTTGGCAGGCGGGTTGGTGAGCGCAGTATGGCTGCAGTATGGCTACCGTTTCACAGAAGGAACGCTGCTACCCATCCCTCTGGTTTAGATTCCCTTAGTCGCCTTTTACGACATCCACGGGAGGAGATGGAGTGGTGCTATATTCTTAATCCGGACACCACACGGAATATATGTTCCATGCAAGACTTTAAAACCCGCTACGCTTAGTACAGAAAGCCAAACGCTTAGCCACTGTGTCAACCGTACATTCACCTTAACTATTGTGGTAAAGCTGCTCAAAATTATGAATCCCATGTGAGTGCCCTGTTACCATTTTACATGCACAATCACTCAGACTGGAAACCAGTATCTGCAGATCATACAAATATATGTTCCGTGCGGGAATTGAATCCGCGACACGTAGCGCAGAAAGATAATCTCTTAGCCACTGCACCGACCATACCGTCAACATGTTACATCAACTAAATCAATATAATCCCAGTATGATGCATCAAAAGGGAAGTAATATTAATTTAACGAGTAAGAAACTCAATTAAGCTAACGCAGATAAATCTTGCTAGAGATTGATAGGAGAGCGGTAGATGGATCGCCCCCCTGTGACAACGTCGTGAACTTTAATTAGAAACCGCTTACGTTTCTGTTTCTAAGTACATGTAAGATTAAATAATAATATGATTGTTCATCATCATCAGTTTGGCCGAATAAAGACCACTGCTGGACACAGTAGCCTCAGTGGCCTCCCCTAAAGATCACCACAACGACCTATATGGGTGTGTGTGGTGGACGCCCGCGTGGGTCGCCGCGACAGAGCACCTTTGTATAGTACCATGCGGGCGACTGCTTAACTTATTAACGCTGTTTCAGCCCATAAACACTTCATCATCACCATATCAGCCAAAGGATATCCACTGCTGAACAAAAGCTCCTCCCAAAGACTTTTACAACTGGCTACATGCCACCCGCATCCTACGACTCCCAGCGACCTTCACTAGGTCATCGGTCCATCTCGTTGGAGGTGCCCCACGCTGCGTTTTCTGGTGCATGATCTCCTCTCGAGAATCTTTCTGCCCCAACAGCTTACTAAACCTTGTCTATGTCGACAACTTTAGTTGTTCTACGGATCTCCTCATTTCTGATTTGTTCTCGTAGATATATGCTATATCTCTCGCTTGAGTAACCTTGACCTTTCTTATGAGGCCCAAAGCGAGTGACCACATCTCTGTGCCATGCATCATCGCTGGTGAAAGACTTAGCATAATAAAACCATTAATCATTAATTTATATCATCGCTATTTCAGGGATTCCTGAAGTGTGACTTGAAACAAAGTAAATGCACATATCATTTGCCAGCAAAAATTAGCCCCCCGTTTATTACAAAACCGACAACTATCAGCAATTAGCCGTTGAAACTCAATTACATGAACAACTTTGAAGAAAACTGGCTCGATCTCATTCTGCCAACCCTCAACCATAAAGTGTTGTAATGGGGGGAAAATATCAAGTTTATAGCTAGCAAATTGATGTGCTGTTTATCGGAGTTCAACGCCGATAATTATCTTCACGCTTGTTTTGAACCGGGCTAGCAGTAGTTACTTTAACCAATTAAAATGAAGTATCACACTCTAGCCTTGCGAGTAGGTACTGTAAGTTACACGGGAACTTGGGTGACGTGTTTACATCACATCCAATCGCTGGGATAAGATTTCATTCTTCTCCCGGCATTATTAATACTTGTTTTTTTTTAACCATCCACTCGTGCCATTATCAAAGGCTTGTGGGCCTATTCCAAAAATGTTTTTTTAAAATTGTATTGCTAATGCCAATAATCGCTTACCATAATTATAGTACTGTGCAGAACAATGGATCTGTGAGGTTAAGTTGCATTTGCCACAGCAAGTCCCTGGCGGGTGACCATGACTCTATGTCCCATGTCCCAATACACATATTTATGGGAATCATATCTTTACGGGTAGTATATAACCCGAAATTTTGACATTCGGTCACCCCAATTTATTGCCGAGTGCTAATGGCCTCTGAAAAAAGTGGGACATGTGTGGATTTGGAGAACATTTTACCGGCTCACTATATTTCATCAAATTTAAATTTCTAATCCAACGTTTTATACTTTTGATAGAAAATATACAGCATTTTAAAAATCCAATTTGTATATTTTAATATTCAGCCTAGTAGTTATTTAAAGAAAAAAGAATTAAGGATTTGTAGCTTTTAAGGGCTATGGCGTCATCAGCGGTATAACAGATTTATGCCTTTGCCTCACCGGTACGTATTAAGAACTGAAGAACCATAAGTCATCTGTCAAATAATGTCAAAATATTTATAACATATTATTTTATTCTGTATTGCACCATTTTCGATCGTAATCATACCCAATTTAAAACAGAAAGTGGTTTTGAATGTGTAAGACTATTCGCGCTATCGTCACTATGCTATTATTACGTGTTTTCCCAAACCACAATGAGTGATACTATTATAAAAGCAGGTTTTGTTTTGACACTGCTGCTAGCGCTTGACATAAATAGTTATTATACTGTTTGCGCTTCACTGAAAACCCTTAATTGACAGTGTTTTTTTTTTATTTTGCTTGTAAACAATGCAAAGTAGTGCTTAAAAATCGACTATCGATAGTACTACCCCTAAAACATTCATACTATCATTTGGCCTATAGATAGTATCGATATTATCAATAGTATCGATACTATCGATTATATTTCACATATTGAACAATACTATCCATAGTTGATATATACAATAGTATCGATACTATCGATAATATTGATGCAAAGCTCTCAATCAATACTATCGATACTATAGATAATATCGATACTATCGATAGGGCAATCGATAGTATGAGTGATTTGGGGTTATATGACACTATCGATTGACTATCGATAGCCTATCGATTTTTAAGCAACATTAAGGTGTTCTATAATAATTCGTCTGATGACGTCATTGAAGGTGAAATAAAAATCAAGCGTACGTCTAAAAAAATGAGAAATCTAATCGATTTTATTTTTTTCTAAACACATGAACATCGATAGCTATTCCTCGAAAGTTCATTAATCAGAACGGCTTAAATATAAAATCCTCATTCATTCATTCCATTGCTTGACAAATAATAAAGGACCTCAAACTCACGCAATTATATCAGCAGAGCAGAAGAGATTATTAGAATATGTATCATAATAGATAACAAGGAAACAGCAATACATACCAATTTCCCGTCAAGCTTTGTAAACGTAGTAAAAACTACGCAGCTTGCAACTTCCCCGTCCTATCCGAACCGCCTCGAATTCAATTTGGCACACGAAATTAGCTCAACAAAGTTCGTACTGGTCGTATGTTATCCAGCGCGGATTGTGATTAGAGTTTTGCTTCATCTTAGCTGCTGGGAGCAACTAAGATGAAGCTTTACCGATGAGGGGCGGCAATAGAGGATCAGGTTTCGAAATTGGTTTAGTTGAGTTGAAAGATGATGGGTATGTTGTTCCGACAAATAATACCTATAATAAATACCAGCTGAGTACCAGTACGTAGTGGCAGACAGCACTAAGTTGGTACTTAGCTGATCTGGACGCATACTTGCTCCAGCCGTGAGACACATTATGTAAGTCCGTATTTACAATTTTTTTATGTAGTTTTTCTTTTATATTACTTGGGCTCTTTGTGTTGTAACCTTATTTATTTTTCTTTCTTTCTCCTTTTCTCTTCTTTATCTCAAGACAATAGCTAACAAAGTTCTTCTGTACGATCGATCTGTAGTCTGTATACTAAGCGTGGTTATTTTAACTCACCAACCGACCTGCCAATAGTGGTGAATACCGGCCAATTCCCTTCAAAATGACAACACAATTGTGGAAATCTATGGGGAGGCCTTCAGCAGTGGACTTCCTTTCGCTGATATGATGTTGATGATGACAGTGTAATTTCTAGTCAATTTCCTATAATATCTTAGTCTGAGTATTCGACTTTAAATTGACGTTTAAATGTATAATCAATTTTTGGGTAGACTTTATATATGAATGTTTTCATCATCAGTCTATATCAATCCACTGCTGGATATAGGCCTCTCCCAGCGTGCGTCACAACATCCGGTCATCAGCATTCCGCATTCAGTTGGACCCAGCAACCTTCTTCAGGTCGCCCGGCCATCTGGTCGGTGGGTGCCCCACACTACGTTTACCTATAAGCGGGGTCCACTCTAGGAATCGCCTGATCTATCGACCATCGATCCTTCGACAGATGTGGCCAGCCCACTGCCACTGCAACTTACTAATCAAGTGTGCTGTGTCGATCATTTTGGTTATCTTCCTGATATCTTCATTTCGGATTATATCCTTTAGAAAAACTCCGAGCATAGCACGTTCCATAGCCTGTTGAGCGACTTTAAACTTGTGGACGAGTCAGAATGTTAGTGTCCACGTTTCAGCTTCGTAGGTCATCACAGGTCCCGAGAAGTGCCTGGGGGGGGCGACCTTTTTACAGTCGCCTTCCCTCAGCTAGAGGGGGTGACCGCTTTATAGTTATCCCCTCCGTGATGAGCCTAAAGGCGTGGTACCAATGGGCGGCTCTAGTGTGATCTTACGAGGACCTGGAGCCCCCCTTCGGTGCCAAAGATGACCGCTCCAGTGGTTTTAGCCAGTAGGAGTCCGGCATACCCCTTCGCCCTTCCCCGGGGCGAAGGAAGTTCCATGTAGAATTTCCACTGGGCATCAATAAAAAAAAAAGGTCATCACAGGTAGGACGCACTGGTTGAAAACTTTCGACACATATTGTAAGGAATCTCAGCGACCTGATCCACGACGACAGACTTAAACTGCCAAACAAGTACCAATGTTATTAATCAAAATAAAAGTGTTACCCTAAATAGTACTCGCACTTACAGTATACAATCATTAATAAAGTGTAAAAAAAGACATTTAAAGTAATCAAAAATCATATTAAATAATACGGCTCAGAATGCCACCACCTCATCTCCTCCCATGGGTGTCGTAAAAGTCGACTAAGGGATTAGCCGGAGGATGGGCAGCGGCGTCCTTCGAGTACATTAACAACTTAACTGCGATCGCCAACCCGCCTGCCAAGCGTGGCGGTTATGACAAAACCCCGCAATGAGTCCACAACACATCCATATTGGTAGTTGTGGTGATCTTTGGGGGAGACCTGTGTCCAGCAGTGGACTTCATTCGGGTGAAATGAATAATATAATACAATTTATGAAATGTATCCTAATTAGTTCAATGTCAGAATAAAAGAAAAGGAAATGTTATTTAACATCAAAACTAAGAATAATTATTGGAGCAGCTCAATTGATTAACTAAAGTCCTCCAATCCTCAACAAACGCCCTAGGTGAAGTTAGTCCTACCAAAAGCGCAGCGATCTTTTTCTGCAGAAGTGGCGACGCACATACTCGCTTCAGACAGATCTCCATGTTCTGCCAACGGATTCCTTGGGAATCGCACGCCAAATATCATGCATGTCACTCGTGACTGTAAATGGACCTTACAAGACCACATAAAATCGGCTCGCAATCGCGCCGTCTTTCCTCGCGGTCGTCTCGATTGCCTCTTAAATGCACACAGTAAACAATCCCAGAGGAATGAGCTGCAGCATCGCTTCTGTGGAACAGCTGCCATTCTGCGCTCCCCAACTTGTCTACCCCAAGCTTGGTACTGGTAAATTCCCCCAAAATGACGTCACATGGCATCCGAGCAGCCAATTTATTGACCTATAACGCTTTTCCAGGTTATTATTTTCTATGTGACGTGCTTTCCAGTTTAGCTTTGCATCAAGCGTTCCAAGAAGACTGGCATTCTAGATTTCACAATACTCTAAAGGCAAACAATAATGTGTTCTCTACAAATGCCGTTTAGAAGCAAAAATTTACTATTACACATGAGGGCTATTCAGATCGCAGCTGTGCTACGTTTGTCTTTGTTATTTATCATTATTGTTCGATATAAGACGTCAAAGTTTCGCATACAGAGTACCTCATTGCATAACTGGATGGCAACTATTACCTAAGTGGAGTGTAAGTAACGGAGTTTACGCGGTTTGTCGATGGTTGTATGTACAGTTCTAGCCCATAGACTAAGGCATCGGAACGCCGATCGAGAAGTTGTTAGTTCGAACCCCACCTGTTTCTCTATCGATCACTGATAACGAATCTAACTTTCTTTTTACTTGGGGAAATCCTCATGGACATCCTTTGCCGTCGGGAATGTGGAGGGGTGTTTTACTGGTTAAAAACTCCAAGGTATTCCTTATATCAACCTCTCGCTCGTGATACGCTTGAAAGTCTCGGACTGCCTGGGAGCGCGCAGATTGAAAGAAACAAAGATGGATAATCAATGTTTACTTCTTGCAATTTAATGACCCAACCATATTTGCTACAAATATAAAAAAAATCTTAGAAAAGGAAAACATAATAAAATGTACGGCTAACAAAAGAAGACAAATAAATAAAACAAAAACAAATAAATAAGAGATGTTTCCAATTGGCAAGAGGAACCAAAAAGTAATGCAGTTAATAATTCAACTTAACACAAAAAAATACGGATGGCCTCTTTACGGTCACCTCCGCTCCACTAGAGGGGTTAATAGACTTTATAGTCATCCCCTCCAAGATGAGCCTAAAGTCGCCCAATGCAATTGTCCTCCAGGTACTGGAGCCTTCGGTGCCTTCGCCAGGGTGGATGAAGTGCAAGGTGAATTTAGTGAGAAAAAATTGGGACAAGACTAGGCTGAAGATCTGTCAGTTTCGTATCAGATCTAGTATCACACATTAGTATGGTCTGAAATCGCCAACACGTAGTGAGCAGGTGATCAGTGCTCGTTCTTCCTCTGTATGAAAAGAGGTCTTTGCAGTCTTTGCCTCGCAGCGGAACAGTGCATCATCATTATCATATCAGTCAAAGAACGTCCATTGCCGAATAAAGGTCTCCAGCATAGATGTCCACAATAGTGTAGTCATTTTGGGGGGCATTTGCCAGTATTCAGCAAGCTTGGCAGACTAGTTTGTGAGGCAGAATGGCTACTATTTCAAAAAAAGGACGTTACTGCCTTCTATACTACTACTTCCTCTGATTTAGAGGCCCCTTTTTTTTTTTTTTTTTATTGGTGCCCAGTGGAAATTCGTCATGAACTTCCTTCGCCCCGGGGAAGGGCGAAGGGGTATGCCGGACTCCTACCGGCTAAAACCACTGGGGCGGTCATCTTCGGCACCTAAGGGAGGCTCCAGGTCCTCGTATGATCACACTAGAGCCGCCCACTGGTGCCACGCCTATAGGCACATCTCGGAGAGGGTGACTGTGAAGTGGTCACCCCTCCGGGGGATTTAGAGGCCCCTAGTCACCTTTTACGGCATCCACGGAGGAGAAGTTGTGCTATATTCTTAATCCGGACACCATACGCGAGACAGTTACTGACTGATATTGTTTATATATCGTTCGGTCTGGATAAAACTCAACCGCTGTTCGTGTCTGACTTAAAACATTAACGTGGGAAATTTATCGAAACGGCTAGAGGTGCCTTGTTCCTTGAAAGTTGGGAAGGCACGGAAGAAAATGTTCTGATTTGTTTGTTGCGGTTTGTAAATGTAAATATTTATAGTAATGTCTCAGAATTTCGCGATTATTACTCATTAAAATAAAACACTTTTGAACGGAGAACATCGCTTCTATTATAGTTTTTTGATGAGAATTTTACGGTAGATAAAATAACTTTTAAAATCTGTAACGACGCATGCGGCCCTTAGGTATCCTGCGACCACGAATCCTACAAGTGTTAGAAATGTAAGGAAAAACGAAAATCTGTAATAATCTTTCTTTCTTTCTTTTCTTTATATGCACCTTTTAAAGATGTAATCCTTTTAAACGTTGTTTACTGTAGGAAATAATTATATTTGCCACAACTGTAATATATTGGCAACACCGAGGCATATTCTTTAGAATCTGTATGCAATAACGACTGATGTGACTCGTTTTTCTTGAATGAATTCATAGCTTTCCTGGGAAATTTCCAAGATTCTGCGAATAAATTGGTTACTCGTATTTATAGTGCAAACGATAGTTCCATTGTTGGAGTCAGACATGTAAATACTTCTACATTCATTTGTTAAGGGCCAATCAAATTGCTTTATTTGTACTTAGCAAGACAGTAGCTAGAATATTATCAGATATGTAAATACTTCTACTTGCCGTGTGGTGCCGGCTCAGAATACCACCACCACTCCTCTCGTGGGTGTCGTAAAAGTCGACTAAGAGAATAGCCGGAGGATGGGCAGCGGCGTCCTTCGAGTAAATTAACAACTCAACTGCGATCGCCAACCCCTCTGCCAAGCGTGGCGATTATGGCAAAACCCCCAATGAGCCCACAACACACACATATTGGTCGTTGTGGTGATCTCTGGGGGAGGCCTGTGTCCAGCAGTGGACTTCATTCGGCCGAAATAATGAAATACTTCTACATTAATTTATTAAGTGCCAATCAAAATGCTTTGTTTGTAATTAGCAAGACAATAGCTACATTACTACATCATAATATGGTGAATAAGTTTAGACTCTTTCCTCCTGCACTGTCCTCACATTACCATCATTTCGAGAACATTGTACCAATATGATTTAAAAAGAGTAACCATGGAGTTTCTTGCCCGTTCTTCTCCATAGGAAATCTACACATTGGAACGAGGCAACTAAAGTCTTGACTATTCATAAGTGCCTATAAATGGTTTTATATGAAAAAATATTTTTATCTTTATCTTATCTTGATCTTTAAAGAGTGATTAGAGGAATAACTGAAGATTTATACCACACGTTGTGTCCGGATTAAGAATATACAATCACTCCATGATGGATGGGAGGAGTCTCATGGTTGTCATAAATGGCATGAGATGGGCAGCAGCGTCTCTTCTGTAGAACAGTAACCATACTATGCTCACCAACCCCCATGCAAAGCGTAGTTCTGGAACATTTCCTTCAAATGCGAAGGCCTTTGTTCAGCAGTGGACATACTTTAGCTGATATGATGATGATTAAAAGTTTCGTGGTGGTCATAGCCAGTTGCATTCAGTGATCATTAAACGATTGGCGAGGTTAAGCAATGCTTGGCGTGGTCTGTCTATAGGGTGCCACATAGTGGTATTTGAACTGAGCGTCTCCGTGCTACGGAGGGTACGAAAACGTGAACACATAATTGCTGCTGTTCTACAAAAGGGACGCTGATGACCAGCCCTTTTGTCGAGACCCTTAGTCGCCCTTTAGGACATCCACGGGACACAGAACATGTCCGTCATGGCAATATTATGTAGTAAGTAAAATAAAAATTATGATCTTTTAATTAGCATTGACGGCTATCTTGATTCTGTCGGATTTTCATGATGGTATGCGCGCGCAGCTCCGTATTTTACTCACTTTTATACCACTAAGGTGGCAACTATGCATACGGCCCACCTGATGGTAAGCAGTTACCGTAACCTATGAACGCTTGCAACACCAGTGTCTTCACCAGACGTTCGCGTTGCCGCACCTGTAAAAACCTTTTACGTCCTTTTGAAAAGCCCCATGCTGTAGGCTCTTGGGAAAATCTCGGTAAGGAGCAGATTCCACAAATTGAGCGTGTGCGGGAGGAAGTTCCTCTGAAACCGTTCAGTATGAGACTGTTTTGGCTCTAGAATGAACTCTCCCCCTCCCCCGATGGCGAGAGGTGCGATGGTAGAAAGTAGTCGTTGGCATCATATCGAAGAATTCCTTAGAACACTACAATGTACAAGTGCTGGAACACACACAGGGAGGCAAAGTCTCTTCTCAAACTTAGGGTTACACGATCGCTTGTTAACTTCGGATCGTTGACATTCTAACTATATGTTTCTGTACCGAGTTAAAGGGCCTAAACTTTTATCCAGGAGCTTCCACCCATAAATGGCAGCAGTACCCCATATGGGGTCGGACTTGCGACTTTTAAAGCAGCAGTTTTTGCCCCGATGAAAAGAACTTGCCCTGTTGAGGACACCGAGTTTTTTGGATGCCAGCTCATGCTCCATCTATTGGGGGATGCATGCGACCACATTTATAATTAATCTATGTTTATGAAGTATACAGTGTTCCTATTTCTATTTACAGTTACTTATTATTATAGCAAGAATATTTTATTATTTATTATTATCACTTACCTTCGTCCGTGTGTCACTGCGAGGTGCCAACTGAAAAACCAGTGCTGGGAGTTACACCCAGCATATGCTAAGTTTAATTTAGCCCTTTCTATATGGGCATGTTCGTCAATGCACTTATTTTGAAATAAAAAAAAATAAACACTATTTCATTTTACTTGTATTTTTTTATTTTTTTATATGTGCAGTAAGCACTTGTGCCTAGTAAAATGTTTTCTGTTCTATTATAAATGCATGCAAAACTGGACACTGCTGCAAAGGTCGACACAAAGGATCCCAATACTGTCACCATTGTTAAGGGACGTGCTCTGGAGTATGTTGATAAGCTACAGCAAATGGGGGTACTCTCATCAAACGCGCCAACAATTCAAGATTAGATATCACGTATTTTCGTCAATCGATCGTTGATAGCATTTCTTACACCTCTCTTCTGAGTACAAGTACTTGTCAGTATATCTCGCAGCGAAGTCGTAAAAGTAACGACGCCGTAAATATTATATTCTACACTTAAAATGAACAAGCACTAAAATATAACAGCTGATCGAAAAATAGAATATTCCTACAAGAATTAGGAAGATATAATAGCTCGATCTCCTCCCATGCATGTCGTAAAAGACGACTAAGGGAATCTAAGCCCGGGCAGCAGCTGCCCTTCTGTCATACTGTGATAACCAACTCGCCTGCCAAGTCTGGTGAGTGCTGGCCATTTATTGTGGAAATCTATTAGAGAGACTTTTGTTCAGCGGTTCAGTTGTTCAGTTGTTCTTTGGCTGTTATTGTGATAATAACAGTGAGGACTTGCAGAATTTGCGAGACAAAAGAAATGAACTTACCAGTACTCATCGCACTTGGCAGGCTACTGTTTCACAAAAGGGATGCTGCTACCATCCGTCTGGTTTAAAGTCCCTTAGTCGCCACGGACGACATCCACGGGAGGAAATGGATTGATGCTATGTTCTTAATCCAGACACCACACTGAATGACACCACTACATCATCGAAACATATAAGCTTGATGGAGCCTCAAACATTACATTCACTATTCACTCACATTTTTTAATAATATTATCTTATAGAATTCTTCTGTACGTGTGTATGTCACTGGACTCCTAAACGGCTGGATCGATGTTGATGTTTCGTTTTTGTTTATTACTGAGTGGGTCCCTGGATGGTTTAGATACACATTTGGACCCGGTAGGCGGTGCTGCAATCGGATTTGCATGTACCTGCCTGTGTGATGCTGGGGCGGGCATCTAGTCTTATATATAGTTCATGTATACGTGTGTATGTCACTGAGGCCCTCCTGAACAGCTTGACCGATTTTGATGATTTATTTTTGTGGGGTCACAGAAATAAAAAGTGGTAAAAGATGGTTTTGATTCACAATTAGACCCGATAGGTGGCACTGCAATTAGGTTTACATGTACCTGCTGTGCGAAGGTGGGGCGGGTAGCTATTTTTGTAAATATTCCTCACACTTCGATTTCTCCTTTGCTGTCGGTACAGTTACAGATATAAATCAACATGCACAAACACCCAGACCTAAAACGACTAACTGTAGCAAATATTTCTTCCGTTCAGCTATCAAACTCGCGATGAAGAAAAATACCATAACACAACGATAGTCGAATTCCACATGGGAAAAAAAATTGCTAACTTCACTGGAGAAGCCAGGGCTTCTTTTAACAAATATATACCTATGAACAAACTAATTTCCGTACAACTATACAATCTACCTACACCACTTGAGAAATTCGACTAGACTGTGTCATATGTATTGAGGCTCGTCAGTTGCTCTCAGCGCGCTATGCGAGTGAATTTCTTTTTTTCTTTTTTAATAAAACGTTGCCACACCCTAGGATTTCTCCTTTGTCGTGGGTACGTTTAACATGAATTCAAAGTCAAAGTCAAATAAATATTTTTATTTCAAATAAACCAAATATTGGCAGTTATGAAACGTCAGAATCTAAGTTGCACGGTTCCAAATAGTTGATCTATGGAGAAGAGCAGGCAAGAAACTCCATAGATACTCTTTTAAAATAATTGAGATTACAATGTTGATTGATACAATTTCCACATACAATATACCCAGACACGGAACTACTACCTGCAGATCAAATATCTGTTCCGTGTGGGAATCGAACCCACGACCCGGAGCGCAGCAGCCAACTGTATCAACCACGGCACCAACCGTGCCGTCAAATTGTATGAGGACTGTCTTTTTCAACTGAACTTTTTTGACTACCATTTTTTTATTCAGGCTTGTAATATTCGATGCTACGCTGTTGTTTTTTTCCTCCTAGAACCTCATTTCATACTTAATAGTGTTGTATTATTTGTATAAGGTAATTTGAAACTGATACATTGCTATGTTTTATAATGCGGAAACGGTATCCATAGTGCGAAAATTAACGAACCCGTGGGGTAAGTATTAACCTGTAGCTAATACTTACCCCGCAAGCGGGGGTTAGTATTAACAGTCTGGCTCTTAGTTTATACTCGTATGTATGTGTTTTGGTTTATGACAGGTATATAACTTACTTTACGATTTTAATAATAAGTAAAAATGACCAAAGCCTTGTTGATTATCAAAATTAGGTCACATTCTACATTTTTCTCACATAGAATAAGATATTTGTTTTTAGTTTGATTTAGATTACTAATGGAAAAAGTGTTGCATGCATGTATGAGTTTATGGTCCCAATATATAAACAATATACAAAAAAATGTGCGGTCGGGGGACCCCGGTCAGGCACGATGGTCCTTACTTGCAATAATGACACAATATAAATCCCGTGTGAATTAAAACAATAACGAAAAATAAGTTTAAATAATATTTATACGTGTTTAGAATTAAGGTCATATAGCCGACCGCGCACAATGCTTGCTTGTCGATTCACGATAATCGCACACACACACACACACATATACAATCATATAATAGAAAGAGAGGGAAAGGTCGCCTACCGTATATAATAGAAAAAGAAGGAAAGGTCGTCTATAGGGGGTATAACGCTTTTTCCTTATGTGGCGTTTTCTGCTAGTTCACTCTACTGTAAGCCACGGCAAAAAAACTTCGTTCCAATAAAATTATATGAATGCACATTTTCTTTTAATAACAGTTGACATAATATGTAATCATTGATTTACCTTTTTTTATTTTTTTATTGATGTCCAGTGGAAATTCTACATGGAACTTCCTTCACCCCGGGGCAGGGCGAAGGGGTATGCCGGACTCCTACCGGCTAAAACCACTGGAGCAGTCATCTTCAGCACCGAAGGGCGGCTCCAGGTCCTCGTAAGATCACACTAGAGCCGCCCATTGGTGCCACGCCTTTAGCACATCACGGAGGGGATGACTGTAAAGCGGTCACCCCCTCTAGCGGAGGGAAGGCAACTGTAAAAAGGTCGCCCCCTCAGGCACTTCTCGGGGAGGATTGTAAAGGATCCCCCAAGCCTCGCTTTGCGCTGTGCTGCGCACACGGCGGCACGTGACCACGTGCGCGCCACCGTCTTCCCGGGGGTCGCTCGGTGTGAGCACGCAGACTCCCCAATCTGCCCACCCGCGACCCCCGAGGCCCCCCACCATGAATTGACGGCAGGGGGCTCAGGCGTGTTGGACTTGGGAGCCGGAACGGATGTTGCCCCGGCGCCGTCTCGTCCTTCTCCGTGCGGGATCGGCCCTCTCCCGATCCCGCTCTGCAGTCTCCTTCTGCAGCATGATGCTCTCGCAGAAGGAGACTACTGCACTCCAATTTCCATGCTCTGCCAACATAGCCGGCACTACTGCCGGCAGAGAGAGATCTTGCCCGATCTGGTCGACCAGGATCCGCCGCTCGGCCGCCCACGCAGGGCACTCCTCGAGCGTGTGCTGTGCGATATCCTGGTCGCTTCCACAATGGTGGCACTGTGCCGTAACCTCGCGTCCTATTCTGTGCCGGTATGCACCGAAACAACCGTGACCGGTGAACACCTGCGTCAGACGGTAGGTGACGCGCTCGCTCCTTTTGAGCCAGGCTCCGAAGAGCGGCAGGATGGCCTCGACTACGCGCTTGGTCACGAACTGCGACCGTAGGCGATGTCGCCACATCTCGAGTGCATCATTGATTTACCTAGGCCATGAATGTGAACCGGCCGTGCGTAAGCGGTTAAATGTTTCCTTTTCTGGTAACACGTACTTCAGACCTATTAATTCTAGCCCCGAACACGAGGTAAAATGTAACGACCAACTCTTTTGGTCTCTTTAAGAAAGTAACTGTTTAAAGTAAATTTATGACCATAACAAGATAATTTAATAGTTACAGCATCATATATATCATAAAGATCATGTCTAAATGCTTAAACATTTTGAAGCTACAACTAAAAATCAATTTTTGTTAATTGTGGCCCCGTGCTCCCCCATACTTTTCAAATATGAAAGAAACTAAATAACATTTCTAAAGAAGCATATTTAATGATCATAAAACTTTATTGTGGGTTTCAAACGAGGCGTTGTTGCTGTCTTTTTTTTTTGTTATAAAAAAGGCACAGGCAAACGAAAAAGTTTTTAATTTTCCGTTTCGAGTCGACTCTCACTAATTAAAACTATAGTTAATGCGGCCGCTTGTCTTAAAGTCTGTTATAAAATGGTGTTTTTATTTCGTTTAATACTCTAAAACGTGTTATTTGCTAGAGTGTACTGGTCCCTACATAGATATTTATCATTTTTGCGGTCTTGCATACAGTGGGCTGTTTTTTGATACTAATTTAAATTAACTTACTTAATTAGCTTTGTAAGCAAGAATAATTACTTAAATTGTTGGTGGTGCGCGAACCGTTCACAGTCAGCTAAGATAACGGTATTACTACATGGGATCTATATTACACACATATTGATAAATGTAGCCAAACCCTTAGCTCAAACTTGAAGCAGAATCCACGACCTCATGCTCAACATATGTAGTTGCTACCATTAGCTCAAGAGTTCTTGGAGAATTAATGTGTGAGGCACTAGTACTAGCGTTTTATTCCGAAATGCTGTCAACCATTCGCTTACAAATGTTAGTTTGGTACAGTACTACGATATAAGTTCGACGCCTCGGCAACGCACATTGGGTGGCAAAAGTTCTCTTGAAGACATAGGAACTTAAATTTAGAGTGTCAGTTTTTTGCTTGAAATGGTCAATATAATGCTTATTTACACAGTTATATAACTATATATATAAGATTCTTTGACATACTTCATATAACGAGATCTCGTCTTTTTAAACGTTTTTGTTTTTTTTAAACTAATACATGCTATATGTGAAGGTATCGAAATATACATGTTATGTGATATATCTAGGTAACTTAATAAATTTAAAAGCGATATTCTAGTGTTTATTTCGTTCGAAAATTTAATATACCATAAATACAAAAAAAGACGCTCTAGGTCTCGTTATATGGAGTATGGCAAGAAATCATAACTAAATAGCTATATATCCGTGTGTAAGGATATTACGGTTATTCTTGAGGTTCCGGATATATAAGCATTTTTTATGCCAGCTCCATACATATATTTCGCAAAAAAGAAATTGTTGGCCATTTGTCTACCGGTTTGTAACCTTTTTTGTTTTGCTTGAAATGGCTTCTAATAGCCAGTATCACGCTTATTTATGTCAAGTCCTAACCGCTGGCTTATCGTAAGTGACAATTGTTTGAACTTGAAATTTGTATCGTAAGCTATGTGAGCTTACGATGCAAATTATAAGAATTGTCGCTTACGATAAGTCGGCGGATAGGACTCGATATATCATAGGTTACAAACCGGTGGCATGGCATGTCCCGACGACGAGATCACCACAGCACCACACGGACTTTCCGAGCCGGCACCACACGGACTTAAACTAAAAAACTTAAATATTTAAAATATAGTAAATATTTTTATTCTTATTTTAGTCGTAACTGTCAGTGGCTTACACTTTAAGGTCCAATCCGAATACCAGCGCTGCAGCATTTTGATGTTGCAGCACAATGCTGAGATAGGCGCCTACTCTGGCATCGTACTATGTTTCTAGGCAAAACCCCTAATGAGCCCACAACTCAAAACCCCCCAATGAGCCCACAACACACCCATATCGATTGTTTTGGTGATCTTTGCCTGTGGCCAGCAGTGGACTTCATTCGGCCGAAATGATGACTATGTTTCTTTTATAAGTCGCTCGTTACGAAACCCACAATATGAGATTGCTTGGTGATGCTCGTAGCCAGCACCACACGAGTTGGTTTGGTACGAGGTCATTTTCGGTTCGGCCAGGTCAGGTAAGAAATGGACATACAAACGTTTATCTGGAAAAGAGTTATCACTTTAATCTCAAAGTCCGAAGAATAGAAAAGATGACTCAAAAACCAGAAACCAACATTCAATAGAATCTTAGGTAGCCCGCTGCCCACACAATAACTCACCCGCTCTTGTGAGCAAGAAATTAACTACTAACAACTTCGGAGCAAAATGGCTGCCTGTACGAGGTTCTTTATAGTTGCCTCTCAAAAGAGTCCAGACGGGCGCCTTTCAGAACGGTTCATTTTACCTCACGACCGTCGGCGACATGTTGAAAGATCTAAAATTACGCGGCAAGCTTACCGCTTTGGTGATTTTTTTCTTTTTTAAGCATGTATTGTGTGACTTGAGAATTCTGAACATGCAATATGTTTCTATCCAAATGGTGTTTTGATAATTTAGACCATTTGTTTATGTTTACGTATTTAATATGTGACTTTTCAATTATCTTATAATTATTATACAACGTCATCATCATCATCATATCAGCCATTTATACGTCTACTGCTGAACTAAGGCCTCCCCCAAAGATTTCCACACTTGTGTCGTCATTTTGGAAGGTATTTGCCAATACTTACCACGCTTGGCAGGCAGATTGGTAAGCGCAGTACAATGACAATGACTACAATGTCACAGAAGAGACGCTGCTGCCCATCCTTATGCTTTAGAGTCCCTTAGAGGCGACCCTCTTACGACATCCATGGAAGGAGACGGAGTGGTGCTATATTCTCAATCCGGACACCACACGGAGCTATTATACAACGTAAAACAAAAATTATTAGAAGTCCTCGGCCAACCCAATATGGAATTTCTTACATAAACACTGGACATAAAATCCATGTGCACAAACAACCAAACCTTGAACAACTTCAGGTAATATTTAACCATCAAATATTTAGTCATAAACATAATAAAATATCTTCTTTCTTTTTCTTTTTAATATGTAGGTGCCCATTGGGAATTCGTCTGGAACTTCCTCCGCCTCAAGGAAGGGCGAAGCGGTAGCGGACTCCTACCGGCTAAAACCACTAAAGTGGTTATCTTCGGCGCCGAAGGGGGGCTTCAGGTCCTCGTACGTGTACACTAGGAGCCAATGGTAGCAGGTTCAAACACGCTTGAAGTGACGGATGAGCCCTTTTGAAATTCTACCTGGAACTTCCTTCGCCCCGGGGAAGGGCGAAGCGGTATGCCGAACTCCTACCGGATAAAACCACCTTCGGCACCGAGGGGGGGCTTCAGGTCCTCGTAAGATCACACTAGAGTCGCCCATTGGTGTCACGTCTTAAGGCACATCTTGGGGAGGATTGTAAAGGATCCCCCCAAGTCTCGTTGTGCGCTGTGCTGAGCATACAGCGGCACGTGACCACGTGCGCGTCATTGTCTTCCCGGGGGTCACTCGGTATGAGCACGCAGATTCCCCAATCGGCGTGCCCGTAACCCCCGAGGATGGATGAGCCCTATTAGAATACCAGCGCTGCAGCTTTAATTGTTGCAGCGTGTGCTATTTCTATACTGCCTTTGCTCAAGAACGAGAGATGGATGTGACACGAAGGATTTACAGTACCTATTTTTTCAAGAGTTTTCAAGGAGATGGATCCGAATTATGTTCCAACGTACGCTTAGTTTATAGCGTTAATTGTTAGTCTAACAGGTTTATTACATGGAATAAAATAGCATGGTAGGAGCAATGGCTAAGCGACTGGCTTCCTGAGGTACGTATCACGGTTTCGATCCCCGTACGGAACAAATCTGTATGAACAGCTGATAGTTGTTTCTGTTCTGGGTGTTAGTGCATGTGAGATTTATGTCTGTTAACTGTACCCACGATATAGGAATAACCTTGCAGCTTAGTTCAGCATAAAGAAAACTACAACCTCTACCAAGTTACAGCATAGTTCATGCCTCTCTTTTGTTGTCCTTTCTGTTCCTACACTAATCGTTTCTATAGGATAGGAATAAGATAATCTACTCTGTATTAGGTGCGAGCGTGAATCCGTGCTACTCATAGTGGTTTTAGCCGGTAAGGTTCTGGCACAAACCTCCGCTTAAACCGTTCTTTGCTTGATTACTTGTTTCATGCTTCCCGCAAGGCCCCCGCTTAAACCGTTCTTTGCTTGATTACTTGTTTCATGTTTTCCGCAAGGCCCTCCACTTAAACCGTTTTTTGCTTGATTACTTGTTTCATGCTTCCCGCAAGGCGCCCCGCATAAACAGTTCTTTACGTGATTACTTTTTTCATGCTTCCCGCAAGGCGCCCCGCTTAAACCGTTCTTTGCTTGATTACTTGTTTCATGGTTCCCGAAAGGCGCTTCAAGGCCAATATGATTTCTTAGCAGAAATATTGGTGTAACTCATGTCATGTGTATTCGCCCTTCTTATTATCGACTAGCTGGGAACCGCGGTTTCACCCGCCATTTAATTTAAAAGAAATGATATTAAAATTTGTTAATAATTTAGAGTACTTCGGCATAGACACTTGGCATAGAGTATATATATTGATGGTATATGGTTTTCACGTTGTTGCGATATATAATAAAAAAAATTAACTTATGTTATACCTTATATCATCAGCTATATACCAGTGAAAGTCCCGTCAAAATCTGTCCATCCTTTTCCGAGATTAGCGGCAACAAACAGACAGACAGACAACAAAAATATAAATCATTTTTTGCTGTAGGTACCATATATACTTTCATATGCATTTAGTAAAAAACTGTTGTTTTGACATTACAAACAGACACTTCAATTTTATTTATTTGTGTAGATGTGATTTTACTATTTACATTTTCATATAAAAAAGAAAATAAAACGAATACTGATAGTTCGGTACCAATTCCCAAAATTTGGAGGTCCTCTGGGAAAGCGATTCCCATTGAAAATGAAATGATTTATTTTATCTGCACCTTCCAAATGTATTTTATTCTATTTTGAATTCTATTTTGAAGAAGATGTAGTGACAAAAATTGAGAAAGGTATGCTGAGATGGTTTGGCCATGTTGAGAGAATGAATGAAGAACGATTGACGAAAAAAGTGTATAAGGCGAGTGTGAATGAAAGTGCTGGAAGGGGTAGACCTAGGCGGACGTTTCAAGACCAAATCAGGGACGTCTTGGCAAAAGGCCAGGTCAAGAGTACCCTAAACCGAAGAGCATGTATGAAGGGAACAATGAAAGTGGACGAAGCGAAACAAGTATGTAAGGATCGTAGCAAGTGGAAAGAAGTGGTCTCTGCCTACCCCTACGGGAGAGAGGCGTGATTATATGTATGATTATTATATGTTGAATGCAATATATTGGGGTGAGGTGATAATAAAAATAAGATTATTTACATTCTTTGTCATATTTGTTTTTATGCAAAAAACGTAGCAGTGATTTAGGAGTGAATAAAGCGATTTATATTACAGTCAGGGCAAGGAGATATTTTCAATGCTTTCGCTACCAGGAAAGAACTTCCTGTGTCCTGAAGCATGTATAATGGGTATCATTTTCGCCTTCACTCTTGTGTTTACAGGATAGTTTCGAGGGACTCTTGAATTGTTTTTATGTTCTAAATACTTCTTAAAAACCATATGTAGGTGCTACTACTTTTTTTTTTCTTATTGGTGTCCAGTGGAAATTCTACATGAAACTTCCTTCACCCCGGGGAAGGGCGAAGGGGTATGCCGGACTCCTACCGGCTAACACCACTGAAGCAGTCATTTCCAGCACCGAAGGGGAGCTCTAGGTCCTCGTAAGATCACACTTGAGGCGCCCAAGGTGCTACTACTTACCTGAGGCTGTGTAGTACCAGCTACTAATAGCCCCACCTGATATCATCCCGTGGGTGTCGTAATAGGCAACTATGGAGTTAGCCGGAGGATGGGCAGCAGCGTCCTTTGAGTACATTAACAACTCAACTGTAATCGCAGATTATGGTACAATCCCCCGATGAGCTCACAACACGCCCAAACCGGCGGGTGTGGTGATCTTTGGAGAAGTCTTGTGTCCAGCAGTGGACTTCAGCTTGATATTCGGCTGCAAATTATGACTACTTACCTCGTTTAATCCTATGAATATATTTTATGGCTTGTTGGGAAATATTTATTGAGTAAGTAAAATTTGCAATGGAATTCCTTTTGTAAAACCATATGTCAAATATCTAAACAGACAGCTCTCTACACAGCCAGTATCTACATGGAGGTGATATATCTTCAACATGGCTGCTCAACGTTCTCCTATTATATATATAGATTTCTTAAATACTTTATGTAATAAATTGTACAGATGCGGACTTAATGCCTTAATTCATTATCAAAACATGGTAGGTAACTGTGAGCAGTCAAATAACACAAGGCAATTTACATAAGACAACTTAAATTGTTAACATAATATAAACATGTACATACATAAATATGCGTACATATATAATTATAAATCCATAGGAAATATACATCCATACATATTAATAATTTACTAGCGTAAAGATGATTCTGCCAACGAAGGAGGAGGTATTTACGTAGTTTACTTTTGAAAAAGTAGCAATCCTGCGCCATTCTGATTTTAAAAAGTAGTGCATTCTACAGAAGAATAGATTGGTTAAATGAAAAGAGTGCATGAAGTGAGGATGGTGAGAGGGAAATTACAAGAAACGATGATGTGAGGAACGAAGATTTTGGTCATGATTGGAGCATATACAGGGTGTCCAGTAAATAGCACGACATACTGCAGGGGGTGAGTGCTTGGGTCAATACCTACCAAAAAACACAATATATGTTCAGCAAAATCTTACGGATTCTTTTTTCACCACTGTAGTTGTTTCACCCTAATAAAACTGTATTACGCTTAGGCAAAGACAACCATTGATTCGGCCGTATAAATTACGGTCATCATACGTTTTTTGGTTTAAATTATTTTTCTCCGAAATAAAGAAATAAAAAAAATGTAAACAAAATGTTTGCACTCGTGATAGAAAATTAAAGAAATGGTATTATTGGTTTGGGGCTTTTTAATGTTGAAATGTTGTCAATTAAACCAATACAACAATCATTAGGCCAATCATAAAAACACAGTCGAATAACACAAAAATTTTTTCTCCACCATTTTTATCAATAAGCATCGCATTGAGAATACTGCGTCACTACACTTCTATAGAAACACCTTAGACTATTCTCCCTACCCCCAAACAGTCCAGTGTATTATGGCGGATCAATGGGTTCGTGATGAAAAGACTCGACAGATATGTGCTACAATTTCCTATAAGTTATTGAATGTTGCGTAATATTAAGGGTCGTATAAAGTGAAAGCGATTCTATGATTTCGAAGCGATTTTTTGTTTTGGCCTGACGATCAAGCAGAGCTTCATCATCGATCAAAGTCAAATTTATTTTCAGTCTAATGTGTAGAATGCCTTTGCAATTCCATCTGTAGTATTGAGAAAAGCCTACAAGAAACTACATAGATACTTTTTTGTAATTTTTCTTTCTTTCTTTCCTTGTAATAGTAAATAATAGAAACTATTTATCTTCTGCTTCCTAGGTGCTCGACTAATTCGATACCGACATTAAATACTTCGTCATTTTGCTACCATGTGCTGTTGTAATATCTATGGCCACTTGGTCGACTGCCCTTCTGTGTACTTGCGACACCAAAGACCAGTGAAGCGGAGTTTGCGTCCTAAATTCTGACTTTGCTGAAGGGCTGGGGCGGCTGTTTGACCAGCAACAAGTGAAGTTGTTAGTTAAGAGTGATAGAAGAGGTAATCTGAGCAGTTAGTTCGAGCGGCTATTACCTCTTCCATCACTCTTAACAAATCAGACCAGTCTGGTAAATTTAATGTAGTTGAGGGATCGTCCCGGACCTTCGGAGAGAGTTTCTCGCAACAAGACCAGATCCAGGGCTTTCGTTAGTAGACTGCCATAACTTGTTTTGTACGGTCTTTTCCATGGATCCCTGTGATCATCAACTGGCATTCACGATGGCAATTTGAAGTGCCTTCGTAGTCACCTGGTAAGCTAAGTAAGCTCTGGCTGTATCTACAGCTCTAGGTCCTCATCTATGTCAGCTTGTGGAATACCGGCGTCGGGAAAGCAAACAGACCTCGCGCAGCTACACGATGTGCTCTAATTACCAGTACACTGTTTGACGCTTGGCATATCCGTCCCGAGACAAGGTTTCCTTTTCCTCTGGATAAGACAAGGCCATGTATGTCTTCGTCATTTGCCCTCTCTGGCTATGCCACGACCTTGGCAGCTGCAACAAGCCAAGCTCAAATCGCAGCCGAGCTGTTAAAAGGCTCAACGTTGCGGAACAAGCCTTATTCAGTAAGGCGTCGTATCGTATAACCTGGTAACCTGGGTTGCGGAAGTTAGAGGGTGACTGCCCTTTCCAGGTAAGCTTCGTTCATGGCATCTTTCATTCAACACAAAAATGTGGTACTCAAGAGGATGTCTATCACCTGTTGGTGGAATATACCAAACCAGGACTGGGTGACTGGCTTTGGTGAATTCTTTGAAAATTCATTCAAGTTTTTTTGTTGGAGTGTTTCAAAGTATTTTAACGGAGTATCTTTTTAAAGCAGCCCTTCTTATTCACAAAATAGTTTATAAGAGCTAATTTAAGATGAGATAAGATAAAAATATGTAAAGGATATGATGGGGCTGGCATGGTTAATTTAGTGACCATAACGCCCAAAATAAATATAAAAAAACTGGTTTAACTGGAAGCTGTCCCTAACATAGTGAAAGTTAATGAAAGAAAATATTATATTATATCATCGCCCACTATCGCGTAGCTGTCGCTGCATGAATACCTTTTTCAATCAAGGCGTTTATTTGGTGGTCTCTAGGGGAGTCGTGTTTCCGATTGGGAATAAAATGATTTATTTTATCTGTACCTCGCAATATTTATACTGTGTTGAACATAATGTTTTGGAAAACGATTACTAGTACGAGTAATGATTCTATTTTTCCAGGTTATTATTCAATATTAGGAAATTCGTTTTCTGAATTAAGTACTCACGAAAGCTAAGATTTTTTGAAAGTGAAATTGGCAAAAAGTGCCTGAGCCTGGTACCTTATGGTACAGTCTAGTTTAGATAGTTAAATGTAAACAAAGTATATTAAGGTAAACAAAATCACTGATCACTGCGCGCGCATGGTGGCGTGGCGGTGCGTTGGTTCGGCGCCATCGGGGTCGTTTTGGATCTATCGTAGGGAAAACGGACTGGGAATGCGACACATTTTACTTACGGCCGAAATTAATAATCGATTTAATCTAAAATCTTTCGTATTACGTATATCTGTTTTTTGTATCAAATGCGGTCGTAATACAACGAGTGAATTTGAAAATCTTGAATCTGAAGATTTTGGATTAGATTTATTATTAATTTCAGCCGTTAATGGACAATAGACAACTTATTTATGGTGTATAAATACAACACTCTACAACCTCTTGGATTCGAACCCCGACTTTGATTTGTTTGAGGATGCCTAGAAGACTATTCTGGCTAAATGTATAAACTTTTGTGAAAATAATGCATGAATGCGTTAATTGTGTGTTTATTTGTGCCTTATTTTTTATTAATAATTGGGTCTTGTTTATAATTAATGATTTTTTATTTTTAACTTATACTTAGTTGTGATAATTTTATTGATGATTGTGTCGTTGAATAGTGTAATTGGCTTTGGCCAATCTATTTAAAGTAAATCAAAAAATAAATAAACATACAGAACACGCACATGTTTAAACAATTTTGTTGTGTCTTAGTTTTTAAGTAACTTCCTTTGTGCACCGCCGCAATGACCGTACTTCACATGGGTCACTCATTGAAAACCAGCGCTGCAAGACCGCCTTGCTGTTTTGTGGCAAAGAAATGAATAGAATATAATAATAACAGAAAGAGGTACCTTTCTTGGTATAGTAAAAATATTTTGTTGCCAATGTACACAAATGTATTTAATGTAATGTATTTAAATGTCATATAAATGCTTAATTTTATATGTAATAGGTAATAATCATATGTATAAATGTTTATTGTTGTTTGCTGTCTAATACAAACAATTACTTCTTTCCATTATCTTTTCTGGAAACTCCTTTATTGCAAAATGTCAATGGCACAACATATGTCCAAAAATGTTTATTGAAGTGTCCAACTGTTTAAATTTAGCTTAAATACCTAAACATAAGGAGTGTAGGTAATTTTTGTATGAGTACAAAAAAGGAGCACCCGACATCATCATCATATCAGCCAAAGGACGGCCAATACTGATGATGATAGAACTCTACTAGAAATTAAGCAGGTAAGAAATGAATTTCGGATGTGAAATTTTACTAACTGGTTTCTAATAATCACCGTAACTTCCAAAGCATTTTCTCGCTTTTCTTACTTAGTAAAACTTACGTACTTACACTAGTTAAATATTTTCAAAACAATTCATAGATTTTGTCACTTAAAAACAAAAGACAAGAGACTTCTTTAGACTCATTAGCGAGACGAGACATTTAAAACACCTGCACACGAAGTACAACGTTATCAATCTGATACTCATGTCTAATTTTGATAAAGCTTAAAAATACAAATCTATTTTGTTGTTCATAGGGTTGAAATCAATCTGAATATCTGAATTATGCCAAAACTCCACACTGTTCTCAGTAAATTATTATGCCGTGTTTGAATGTTTGTTTAAACAGACCCAACGTATTTATTTACAACTCTGATTTGTGGTCCCTGGTTATTAAATCTGATGACATTCAGTTTGCATTGTAACTGTTTTGGTGTAGTGCAGTGGAGTATCAGAGGGCCCTATAGGGATCTATATTTACATGTGGTTTCCAAATTTGGAATATCTCATCACCACACCATCTCCTCCCGTGAAGGTCCCATGTAGTAAAACGCGACTAAGGTACTCTAAGTCAGAGCGATGGGTAGCAGCGTCTCTTGTGTGGAACGTAGCCATATTGCGCTCAGTCACCCGCCTGCCAAGCATGGTGTGTACTGGCAAGTTCCGCCCAATGACAACACAAACAAACCACCACTACTCATTGTGGAAATCTGCATAAGAGTCCTTTGTTCAGCAGTCGACATTCTTTGATGATGATGATGGTGATGATAGGGAAGAGCCAGGTGAGAAAGGGAGAGAACTGCTTCTCTTGAGCGATCCTATTGGATTAGTCCGCTAAATAAATACAGCATTCGAAGGCGGTTGACCGGTTTTCTGTCCAGGGTTAATTTACAGAAGTTAAGTCGTAGACTTTTACTTTCCGGATTCAATAAAACAATTCAATTTAATGATTCAGCTCATTCTCCTTCCCGAAAAAGACAATATTATCCTTTTGAATGTCATATCTTTACAAACTCCATCGTTTAAACGTTAATTTTCAAATGTAATTGACTAGTTTAAATTGACAACATTGAAATAATAAAAAAATACAAAGAAAATAAATAAAAATACATTTAGGGACTATAAAAATATAAGGGGGAATTTCTGTTAAATTTATAAATAATAATTGATATTGTCGCCCTTTTATCTTGCTTTTAATAAATGTGTCGATTTAGGTATTTTTCCTGATCTGATTAAGTATAGTAAATTCATAACTTTATATAAATGGCCTCAAAAGTGACATAGGGAATTTTAGGCCGATTTCTATATTACCAACATTTAGTAAAATCTTTGAAAAGTTATTTAATAAACAGTTTCTGAGATATTTTAACCTTAAGCTTGCTTCACACTGAACAATATATAGATTCACGAAAGATCGTTCAACAACAGATTCAGGTGTAGCTCTAATTAAACATATTTATAATGCAGAAGAGAACTCTAAGAATGCAATTGGAGTGTCTTGTGATCTTTCAAAAGCATTTGATTGGGTTCACCATGACACACAATATTGCATTTAGCATCATTCAATCTTGTCTAGATTATAGGGTTCAGTGTGTTGATATTAATGGAGAAAAATCTTATGGACTGCCCATTAAATTAGGCGTGTCTCAAGGTTCGATACTGGGGCCATTCTTGTTCTTGACATAGATTAACAATTTACCGTACTTTTTAAAAAACAAGTGCGACGTTGTACTGTTTTCAGATGACACTTCCCTCATTTTTAAGGTAGAAAGAATTAGACAACACCTTGACGAAGTGAACATTGCACTGTTATTGGTTACACTGGTTTACAGTGAATACCTTAGCACTGAATGCCAAGAAAACGAAGTTTATTAATTTCACAATGCCGAATGTAAAGAATCTAAAATCCAACATTGTTCTCAATAACGAGTCACTCGAAAATATAGATACCACAGTGTTTCTAGGTATTACAATAGATAAAAGACTCCAGTGGGGGGCACAAATGTCATACGTCACAGGAAAGCTCAGTTCTGCTGCGTGGACACAAAACACAACTTGGTTAGTGTATTTTAGTTATTTTCACAGTATCATGTCCTACGGAATTCTACTATGGGGCAAAGCTGCAGACATTGAAAGTATATTCACTCTGAAGAAATTAACTGTTCGAGATATATATCAGTTAGGTGCAAGAGTTTCTCTTAGAGATTACTTCAAGGACATTGGTATTCCCACTGTTTCATCACAATTTATATTTGGCAACATAATATATATTCGGCAAAATATAAGTTCATACGCCAAAAATAGTGACGTTCACAACGTCAATACTAGAAGTAGCATAAATTATGCGTACCCTACCATAGATTATACAGAGTGCATGGTACATACGGCTACATATCAAGCTATACAAAACCAGTATACGCGGATCTCGCATTGTATAGGCTTTCGGTATAGTGCGAGATCAGCGTAAACTTGTTTTGTATAGCTTGATGAGTAGCCGTGTGTACGTATTTATTTCCTTTAAATCTAATATTAAATACGTACCCAAAAAGCATATCCTCTCGCGGGGCAATTGCCGGCAGCCGTGTAGACACAACAGATTTTAAATTGTGTTTCGTTTTGCGACACTCAATGAGGTATTACACCTTAAACGATTATATGGATGATAAAAATAGCTAGTCGCTGGGTTCAGCTCAAGACAATCTTAATTAACGCGTATGGAGAAAGTTTGACTAAGTGAATATTACATATTCAAACTTTCTATAGTTTTGACATTAATGGAACTTACTATATTGTTTATATTTCATATTTTTTACGTTATTTACTTAGATTTAATCAATTTAAAATTATTTTATTAAAAACAGCAAGAACACATTATCTATTCAGGGTTTCTCCAAAGCTATATTGAACTTTTAAATTCCTGAATTATAAAGGTGTGATCCCGCATGGAACAAAAAATGATATGACTTATAGTTAGTGATACTGGATCTGGGCAATTGAACATTCTAGATTTATGTTTCAGATATTTATTCACCGAGTAATTTGTCCGGCTCAGAATGCCACCACCCCATCTCCTCCCATGGGTGTCGTAAAAGTCGACTAAGGGATTAGTCGGAGGATGGGCAGCAGCGCCCTTCGACTACATTAGCAACTCAACTGCGATCGCCAACCCGCCTGCCAAGCGTGGCGATTATGGCAAAACCCCCCAATGAGCTCAAAACACATCCATATCGGTGGTTGTGATGATCTTTGGGGGAGGCCTGTGTCCAACAGTGGACTTCATTAGGCCGAAATGATGAATTTGTCCACCTAGTTGGAGGTCTTGCCACGCTGCATTTACCGGTGCGCAATCTTCAACCAAAACCTTTTAGCCCCTACGGCCATCACTTCTACGAACAATGTGCTTTGCCCATTGTCACTTCGGTTTACTAACCCTTTCAGCTATATCGGCAACTTTAGATCTTCTACGGATCTCGTCAATTCTGATTCGATCTCGTAGAGGAAAACCAAGCATAGCTCTGTCCATAACTCGCCGAGTGACCTTGAGCCTACTTAGTGAGTGACCATGTCTCTGTGCCATATATAATCTCTGGTAACACACTCTAGTTAAAGACTTTTGTGTCGAGGCACTGCGGGATTGTTGACGAAAAGACGTTGCAAAGTTTTCCGAATGCTGCCCAGTCAAATCGGATCCAACAATTGACCTATTTCTCGAAGCTGGACCTACCTAACTGTACGGTCTGTCCCGGGTAGATATGCTCGTCAACAACTTCAGAACAGAGTCCTCAACGGATATAGACATGAATTTCGCCTATGTTAATTTCAACCTCCTCCTGTTGGGAAACTCTATTGAGAGCATCGAGCCACTGTGCTGAGCTCTCAGCAATTATGCCATGACTACGATGTCATCGGCAAATCGAAGGTAAGTGATATATATCGTATTCGTCTCCTGTCTATTGGTAGAGGCAGAGGGAGCTCGCTTCCCCCTCTTATCTTTCTGGGTAGCACATGACTAGCTACCCAGCCTATGCCCTGTAAGCAGTCCCAAATCTGCACACAGCGGAAAAGTCTGCGACTGCGCCGTGCACTGTCTTGCCTTATGGCTCTGGCTGCCACGAAGCAGAGGTCACTTCAGTCAACCCCCATGGATGCCACAACGGAGGCGCACGTGCCGGAGTTCAAGGCATAACCTGCCGCAATGCATGGATGTAGTCTATAGTACTAAAGCCTTTTCGGAAACCGGCTTGATTGGGAGACTGAAATTTATCAATCTTGCGCTCGAGACAATTCGTGATGACCCTTAAAAACAGCTTATAAACGTGGCTCAGAAGCGAGATGAGTATATACATAATTATTTAGCAGCGTTTTACAACAGTCACCCTTTTTAAAGAAGAGCGCCACCTTGACTCTGATCCATGCTTCAGACGTTGTGCCCGCGAGTAAGACAGGATCGAATAAGGATGTGGAGGACTTTAAGTACTGGTGTTCCACACGCAATATTTTTTATTATTATGTATTCTGTATAGTGTGACCTTATTTTGACTCGCGGGTCTTTGTCTGAGCCAATTACAGGAAAAGAAATAGTGAGCGGCATCATTCAAAACAAATAAGACTAAGATATTATTGCGAAAACTCAACTGTTTCTACAAATAATATTATTATTATTCCACCGTTACCATATATTTCACAGTTTTTACATGATCTTACCCTGGCTGGAGGTCCCTTTTGGCTTCGCCAGAAAAGTCCGGTTGAGCAGCCATATTTCTTAGGAAATGTCTGCGAAAAGCCCAACAATAAAAAAAATAAAAAAGTTCTAATCACGACAAATTTCCTTTAGACTCACTACGAAGAAACTCTGCATACAAAAAATAAACAAATCAATGTATAATATACTTATTTACGTAACAGGCAAATCTCCGTTAAATTCCACCAGCCAGTCCCAACTTGTTTATACTGTAAGTGATATTAATTAGTACGACCTATTTTCTGAGCAAATAATCAAGTAGTCCTACATACATACTGAATATTGGGCGCAGGGTTCCTACTGCTGGTAAACCGAACTCACTTGTAAGTCACTCAGATCATAAAGATGGGAGAGAGAACACTAAAGTTAATAAACGTTAAACCTCTACGTCTGTGTTTTCACGGTCTTGTTCCTAATTTTTCGCGAACTGATGTTCCAATGTCTGTTAAGATGTACATAATATTGTTATCTCCTTTAATTGTAACTGAGAGAATCCTTACGGACTTCTTCCACCCAAGGGGATGGATGAGCAGGCTGGATTTACGGACCAGTGGTCCTGCGTGCCTATTGAGCCGGGGTCACGGGAAGTGCTCTTGCCTTTATCTGTGACCTCAGCACTTTTGGGTCACCTGACCAGACCCGGCTCATCGGAAGGAGAAAAGGTGTCCCTTCCACCCGTCTTTGAAAGGCAACTGTGGAACATTTTGTACTACTATTTCGGAAAATTTTGTACTACTGTAAATCCGTAAGATTTTGCTGAACATATATTGTTTTTTTGGTAGGTATTAACCCAAGCTCCCACCCCCTGCAGTATGTCATGCTATTTACTGGACACCCTGTATATTGATAACTATTTGTAGTCGCACAAAATCGGAAATTCACCGAACATTCTATTGTCCCTTCTGAAGAATACATTAATTATGCAATTAACAAAACGTGCCTAATAAAGCGGATGAAAAGACTGAACATAGATTTCCACGATTGTGTCATCTTATCGGGGGCAATTTGCCAGTACTCACCAAGCTTGGCAGGCGGGTTGGTGCATGCAGAATAGCTACTGTTATACAGAAGAGACGCTGCTGCCCATCCCTCTAATCAGAGTTCCTTAGTCGCCTTATATGACATCCCCAGGAGTAGATGGAGTGGTGCTATATTCTTAATCCAGACACCACACGGTTTTTATTTTTTAACACACAAATACAAACTCACAAAATTATCACTTGCATTTTCGGCGGACCATAAGTAATACGAAAACAAATATCCGCCAAGAAGAAGTTGGCGAATCAATTTGAAAGTTGAGCCGCGCGCGCACTTTCTCGTAATTTAGTCGAACGCGCACACTTTCTTTATTTACGCCATCTTACGTGACACGCTTGTTTTGTTCAATAAATGTGGCAAATTATTTTGAAAACATAATTATTCTACGGTAGTTATAAACATAATTACTTATAGGTACATGCATGATTTTTGATCGAAACTCAATTAAATTTTGGCTTTGGCTCATACGAGTAACTTATGTAGTTGTACACGCTCATGCTGATATCAGCCTGTTAGCTAGAGCACGTTAAATACGTGTGTACATCGAATAGTCGTAAGGAAGATAGTGCCATATTTTTGGTTGAAACGTAATCCCATTTTGGCTTTTTTGTTGATGTTAGCTAGTCACAATCCAATATTGGGAAGAGGCCTTTTATTTCCATGGTTTCGTGCTTGAAATATGGAATCCTAGTAAATCTATATATTAATACGTGAAGACAAACCTTTGTACCGTTTTTAAACACATCGCTTGCTTAAAGGAGTAGTAATAGTAATGTTTGGCATAGTTTCAGTTCATGTGGAGAAGGACGGCAGAAAACTAAAAGAAACTTTAAAAACATGTGAATTACGGTCGAATTTCGACTTCTGGGCGACCACTAGTATACGAGTAAATAAATACACTATCCGGCTAGCTTTATCTTTTTTGTGTATCACAGTTTTCCGTTTATAGTAGGTCCTGCTGACAGCAGGATATCGCAGGTTTTATAATGTGATATGAATAATCCTTACAGTTAGCACCGCTCATGCCAATACCAGCAGATCAGTTTGATCATGTGCCCGCTAATGAAATGCTACCTTGAACAGTGTAGTCGTGAGGTAAAAGACCTGTGTACCTACAGATTGAGAGTTGCACAGAAAAATATGCAGCGTTACATGCTCGGTATAAAAGTGACAGACCGAGATCCGAAAATTTAGAAAATTAGTGACGGAACTCAAGTGGTGTTGGGCAGAATACCTGGGAAGGCGTACTGATGATAGTTGGAGATTGGAGATACACTGCGACCGAGTGGCGTTCAAGGACAAAAAGAGGGAATGTCAGTCGTCCGGCGGCGAGATAGGCGGATGATATTGTAGTTGGCGCAGGTCGATTCTGGATGAGACTAGTACGAAAACTTGGAGATTGGCACATGTAAAGAGAGGCCTATACCCAGCAATTGATAAAGTTGCCACGCGCCACTGAGCCGGTGAGAGAGAGGAAAAACGATCATAGACAAGACACAATTTATTCTAACACTATTTTGTATGTATGTAGGCTTGCGACACTGCGTTCATACTAACAAGTCAGGCTGTGGATGATGATGATGAGGTTAACGAAATAGTCATCCACAAGAAGAGATGAGTAGGCCTACCCTCGAAACGGCTTAAAGATGAAGAGCTGACATAGGCACCACAATTGATCAAAAATACTACTTACTCCAAACATTTGAACAGAAATCTATAATTTTCTGCAGTTTACGCGAATAGCATACATTGAATTGAAATAGCTTACGGAAATATATCGCATTTAAATAATTCATTCTATATACTTACGTAAATCATCTATGCGTGCAACGTGTAGCCCTAGCACATACAATTATTATATTATCAATACACAAATATATGAAACACAAAATGATTTTTTTATTGTTCTACCCTTTAAACTCACATTTGTTTGTTCACAATTAAGCAACATCTTTGTATCATCATTTCATTTCGGCCGAATGAAGTCAACTGCTGGACACAGGCCTCCCCCAAAGATGACCACAACCACCGATATGGATGTGTTGTGGGCTCATTGGGGGGTTTTGCCATAATCGCCACGCTTGGCAGGCGGGTTGGCGATCGCAGTTGAGTTGTTAATGTACTCGAAGGACGCTGCTGCCCATCCTCCGGCTAATCCCTTAGTCGACTTTTACGACACCCATGGGAGGAGATGGGGTGGTGGCATTCTCAGCCGGCATCTTTGTATAGTGGAACATAAATTCATGCACGATAAATGTTGTTAATATTTCCGTAAGCCACTTCAATAAAAAAAAAAAAATGTAATGTTCTTATTCCCGCCGTAAAAATACGAATATAGAATCTCATTATAAAATTTTCAGAATTCAATTACCGAACCGCGCACGATACGGCGATGTTTGGTTCCGAAAAATTCTCTGTCCACACAAAAAGCCGAACTATTTACGAGAGCTATGTACTGTATGCTGGGCCACGAAGTGTGGAACACACGGCCCTATAACTCTGACACAGCGATGTAAATGGCTGGAAGCTACGGAGAATTTATTAGTGGATTTGATTTTTAAATGGGTTGACGAAGATGTGCCAGAAATCAGTGAAATGACATTTTTAGTTTAAACAAATTTCCTACCTAAACCAATATAGTCAGAAGTTGAATTACGACTGAATTTATGCCTCCCCTATAAATTGCTACATGATCAGCACCATTTCATTCATTTTATCAAATAAAGTCCACTACTGGACACACGCTTCCCCAACAATAGCCATAACCACCGGTCTGGGTTTATGTCGTTGCTCATTTGGGAGTTTTGCCATGATCGCCGCGCTTGGCAGGTGGGTTGGCGATCGCAGTTGGGTTAAAATATACTCGAAGGACACTACATCATCATCGGCCATCCTCCGACTAATCCCATAGTCGGCTTGTATGTCACCCACAGGATGAGATAGGTTTGCGCTTTTCCTAGCCGCACCACATAGAATGAAACGTTAAATCTACAATTAATCTTCTTTAGAGGACAAATGTCCACATTGTGGTAATTATTTTTTCGTATATAAACGAAGCGAATAATCTCCACGCTTGGTACGATCATTGGTGTATAAGTTCACTTTTACATCCACTGCAAAACTGCTCCCTTATAGACCGCTGCAAAAATGTTTGCAAGAAATTATTGCTTTAATCACAACGCCTGGAAAACGGTTTGGGTATAAGTACTAAGTACAGAAGAGGATGCTGCTACCGATCCCTTAGACTCTATTTGTGAAACAACTACAAAACGTGAGGCTGATTATTTGTAGAAATCACATGTGACATGGCCACTGATGAGAATAAAAATGAGTTGATAACACACCATTTTCTAGATGAGTATGGGGAACATAGTGGTCACGTCGGGGCGCCAGTATGCGGAACAAGGTGTGGTGTTCCTCCATAGAACAGGGAGGTTCCTCCAACCAGGCGGGTGGTATGCCTGGCGGGCCGAAGCCCAACGGTTGATGTTGGGCGACTGTATATATGCAGCGTTGCGCGAATACTTCACAAGCGTGATTCAGGATTGTTTGACGTCATCGAAGAGTTGCGATTAATGTTCAAGTAGATGTCGTTGTAAGTTGCAGTTGTATGCTGGCAATGTAGGTGTCGCCACATGTGAAAACTTATAAGTAATAATACATGTAAGAAAGTTGACGTTGATGCGCCTCCAAAAGACTAGAAAAGCTATCAGCGCTTTGTTGACTTCAAATGCGATTCTGGGACCAGAGGAAGAAGACAGGACTGAACGATTACCTGCACATGCAGCTATTATCATCAAGTATTTCATCATCATCATTATCTCCCTTTATCGGTCCACTGCTGGACATAGGCGTCTCCTATAGCGTGCGCCACAACACCCGGTCATCAGCATTTACTAGAACACAGAACTGTTAGCACCGAAACGAAAACAAAGTACCATGACTCTTCTATAATTCTAATTCTCTAACAACATGCCACAGGCTGGCAGAATGCCAACAGCTTAAAATTCACTAGTATCTCACGTTGGGCCGTTTGTTCCACGATAACATAGGCACAAATTAACCAAATTACTGCAACTCACTGTCGCCCCCGTGTACAGGGGCTGCCGACTGTGTTCTTGAAATGTGGGCTGTGGTTCATTATATGCGACTAAGTTCTTAGAAATATGCGCTATTATGTAAGCTGGCGGGATTTAAAAAATATTCCGGCCGCAGTTGTGTGGTATCCTTCCAGAGTAACGTATGAGTCGTATGAATGCACTAGGATTTGGAAATTTCTTATTTAATTACTCCATCTTTCGTGGAGTTTCTAGCTAGATTCTCTTCTTAAGAATGATGTTTTGGAATGGACACCTTCAATTTTTACGATTATAATACTCTTAAACCTTACATTGAATTAACACGTCTGAGTTTCTTACTTAGTCTGGTTCCTACCAGACGCGGCACTTAGAACCATTCACCACCTTCTTACAAAATACGTGTAGCTCTAGAAAAATTGAATCAGTAATGGCAATTTAGTAATATTATCAATATAATATGTATGATAATGGTCAAGTACGCCATAAAAAGGCCCAAATTAACCAAAATTCACCAAGATGTACTGGACCCGTTAAAAGCTTACATTTTATACAAGTAAAGTGTGCACTAATACCGCAAGGAACCGGTGATTTTATATGGAATTATGAATAGATTAAATGCTCCAGAAAGAGACCGCAGAGCGGGATTGGGAAAGGGCCGATCCCGCTTGGAGGAGGTCACGGCGCCGGGGTAACAACCACCTTGGTTTCCATGTCCAACACGCCTGGACCCCCAGTCTTCGTTATATATGCCCCAGGGATCACGAGAGAGCATGTTGGGTAATCTAAATACCGTATGCTTATGGTAAATACCATAAGAAAATTTTATCGATGGTTGTTTTCCAAATCTATGTCCAAACACAGTTGTTTTTTTAAAACGTTGCCTGCCCCTCTCTAGGATTTCTCCTGTATCGTGGGTGCGTTTACAGACATTTATTTCACACACAAATACATCATATGGTGCCAGCTGTCATGCGTGGAAATTACAGAAAAGCCCCCCAATGAACACACAACACATCCAGACCGGTCATTGTGGCGATCTTTGCGGAAGGCCTGTGTCTAGCAGTGGACTTAACTCGGCTGAAATTATGATGAATCAGGTCTATATCTTGAAACAATATTCAAATACACCTCAAATTCATATTTATAACAATACTACAATACAAAAAGTATGCATCGAATTGAGAACCTCCTCCTTTTTAAAGTCGGTAAAAAAATACGGACATACCTGTAAAAAAAAAAAATCTTTTAAAATGTACAGCAAATATAAGAGCCAATTACTTAGTCTTACAAAGCAGGAGTAAAATTCATTCTTTTAGGAGGTATCTACATAAACTCCCATCGGGCCGAGTGGCGTAACAAAGAGTACCCAATAGTAGATAATGTTTTGTGCTAATTTATTTCACCTTATGTCGATACACACCCTCTTACTATGCACCGTAGAGTGCAGTGCCTTAAAAATGGGTCAATGTTTTTTTTCTAGACTTAAGAAGCGTAAAATATAAAACAATAAGCATAAAGTTTTGTGTGGTTCATCATCATCATATCAGCCACAAGACGTTCACTGCTGAACAAAGGCCTCCCCCTTAGATTTCCACAACGAGCGGTTACATGCCACCCTCATCCAACGACACCCAGAGACCTTTTTTTTTTATTGATGTCCAGTGGAAATTCTGCATGGAACTTCCTTCACCCCGGGGAAGGGCGAAGGGGTGTGCCGGACTCCTACCGGCTAAAACCACTGGAGCGGTCATCTTCGGCACGTAAGGGAGGCTCCAGGTCCTCGTATGATCACACTAGAGCCGCCCACTGGTGCCACGCCTATTGGCACATCTCGGAGAGGGTGACTGTAAAGCGGTCACCCCCCAGGGGGATTGTAAAGGATCCCCCAAAGCGTCCCACGGCAGCGCGTGACCACATGCGTGCTACCGTCTTCTCTTGGGTCGCTTGGTGTGGGCACGCAGATTCCCCGATCTACGCACCCGCGAACCCAGAGACACCCAGAGACCTGGCTGAAATGATGATGAATCAGAGGGCCAATTCTCGTAATTAATTGACACTATGATTGAAACTTGACCGAACTGAGATAAAATTATGAATTGACCGAAAAAATGTTGGTGCAGTGGCTGGTACAGTTGGCTGCTGCGCTCTGGGTCGTGGGTTCGATTCCCGCACGGAACAAATATTTGTATGACCTACAGGTAGTTGTTCCGGGTCTGGGTGTATTGCGTGTGGAATATATATGTCTGTAAACGCACCCACGATACAGGAGAAATCCTATGGTGGGGCTACGTTTTTTTATACAAAAAAAAAATCTGCTGCTCTTAAAGTTCAGTCCGATTTCAGTATGATCTCAATTCAGTCACATTTTAATCTCAATTTTGACGTTTATTTAATGTCAATTTAGTACATGTGACAGTTCGAAATGGTAGCAGAATACCGTTTTGAGTTCGATCAACTTTCGATCTATTTTCGATCTCATCACAGTGTATGTTCACGTTTGTTAGTTTAGGAGAATACCATTTGTGACATTTGTGACACTGAAACTCGACCGGAACTATATTTTGAACATTTTTGAATTACGAGAATTGGCCTTCAGGTCTATATCTTAAAACAATATTAAAATACACCACAAATTCATATTTCAATCTTACCTACAAACAAGCACTCTACTGTAAAACTGACATAAAACTAGTTATCTTTTAGGTCAAACTCCGCAAAGCTTAATACGCTTGACCTAGAAAGACTTATTAAAATAAACGACTCAGTGTTTCTTGGGAACTAATATTTTACAAATTAACATAAGAAACAGTAAAACCAGTCATAGTAACTTATACACGCCGATCCATCGAGATGGGTCACTATGGAAAGTCCTGAAACTATAAAAGGTGGAGAAATGTCGCTAATTTGTGTTTTAAGAAAATTTGGCATTGCAAGACTCCCTCCAACATGCAAAGCGCCTTAAATGTAGTAGGTCGGTCATGCAGCCAGGATAGCAGATGGTAGATGGAGTCATAAGGTAACAACATGGTCAGGCCCAAGCGACCACAGAGCTAGAGGACGACCGAAACAGAGCGGCTAGAGGATTAAATTAAAAATCTTGCTAGAGTATACTGGAAAGCGAATGAAAAGGAGAGGTGGAAGAAGTTGGAGGAGGCCTAAACCCAAAAAGAAGACAACTAAATAAACATAACATAAGCACTCATATTTCATATCATTTAGTCTTTTATCTTTGTTAAGGCAATAATGGCTTTATTTATCATATCTCTCGAAAAAAGGAAAAAACGGCGTCTACCATTTCCGTTTTTCGAAGTATTATTGTTTAATAAACCTCCCTCACACCTCATTAATGTATGAAAATAAAATTGCTTAATTATTTTAGTTGATTGAATTACATTTCGGCCGAATAAAGTCCACTGCTGGACACAGGCCTCCCTCAAAGATCACCACAACGACCGATATCGGTGGGTTGTGTGCTCATTGGGGGGTTTTGCCATAATCGCCACGCTTGGCAGGCGGGTTGGCAAAGGACGCTGCGGCCCATCCTCCGACTAATCCCTTAGTCGCCTTTTACGACACCCATGGGATGAGATGGGTTGGTGCTATTCATAGCCGGCAGGCACCACATGGCTTAGTTGATTGAATATATTACTCTAATGTTCTGTTGATGACGGCGTTGTGCCATCGCGCCGTGAGACTCCTTAAATAGTGTTAAGGCGAACCCTACATTTTTCTTCTATACTTTTGCGACACAGCGTCTGAGTTTTTTTTAGCCTGATGTCTTTTAGTTTTTTTCCGGTTTTGTTATTAAGACCCATCTAAATTGTATTTATAAAAATACTTGTATTTTTTTTATAATTTACTATTTTGCTTAAAGCATTTTTTTATTTTTAGTATAAGTTGACCTGACGTAATCCGAATGGACATATGACGCTACGACTAGCGCAAAATGATAAGCAGGTCAGCAGATTATCAATTCCTAGAAATAATCTCACATACTTTTTTTGACCACGAGTTTTGGTAATGTAATAATTAATTTATATAGATTGAAAATGATTACAGAGTTAATAAAAATTCTTGGTTTAATTATTCGTAACTCGCATGTATAAATATTGTATCCTTTGAAGTTAATAGTCTTACCAAGCTGTTATTGAACTTAACTTTAAAACTTGAGGCCCTCGAATCGATTACTGGGCATATCCACGAAGCTCTAGACTATAAAAGAAGAAATACCTAACCAATCACTACATAAGTGGTAAAAATTGGATCCATAATAGGCTGTTCCAGTCGTTTAGGCCATTTATTGAAATTGGTTTCAATAAATCGCCCACAAGAAATGAATACAGCCGAACGTCTATTACAAACTTCTCCTTTATTTTTTTCAATCTAAACAAGCGTGATATCGATTGAATCAGAAATGAGGAGATCCGTAAAAGAGCTAAAATTGCCGACACAGCTGAAAGATTAGTAAACTGAAATGGCAATGAGCTGAGCACATTGTTCGTAGAACTGATAGCCGTTGAGGCAAAAAGGTATACCGAAAAACAGACAGACGACCTGGTGAAGGTTGCTGGGAGTCGGGTGGTATATAATCAGTCGTTGTGGAAATCTACGGGGGAAGCCTTCATTCAGCAGTGGACGTCCTTTGGCTGATATGAGAATGATGATGATGATGAAGCGTATTATACCTATGTAAAAAGTATAGGTGCTACTGACAATTGGGCTTGTGCACAAATTCAAAAAAGCATCGCTTAGCGAGCCAGAGAACGGGCTATGCTTGGAGTTAATAGACCAGTCCTTGAAGGAGTCCGTGAATTGGCAGACGCAGTGTGGGTCGACACCTAGCCAGACGGACCGATGATGAAGGCTGCTGGGATAGATTGGATGCGGTAAAACGAGGACCAGGTGTAATGGCGTGGCTTGAAAGAGGTCTTTATCTAGCAGTAGACTGCGATTGGCTGAGTTGATTGATTCTAGCAATCAAATTGATGTGTAAGTATACTTTTCTAGAACTGAATACAAATTTAAATTGCATCTCAGCACGGTATTATTTTGATGTATGCTGAAACAAAATATATATTGCAAATATATTGTCATTAGATTGTAAGTGAGAACATACCGAAAACTTTCTTCTTTGGAAGATGTCTTCACCTAGGTCTATAATTAAATAGGAAAGCTATTTATCTTGGAAATAATAGTATTTGTCATCATCATATCATCATATCAGCCACAGGACGTCCACTGCTGAACAAAGGCCTCCCCCTTAGATTTCCACAACGAGCGGTCACATGCCGCTCTCATCCAACGACTCCCAGCGACCTTCACCAGATCGTCTGTCCACCTCGTTGGAGGTCGTCCCACGCTGCGTTTTCCGGTGCGCGGTCTCCATTCGAGAACCTTTGTGCCCCAACGGCCATCAGTTCTACGAGCAATGTGCCCTGCCCATTGCCACTTCTGTTTACTAATCCTTTCAGCTATGTCGACAACTTTAGTTCTTCTACGGATCTCCTCATTTCTGATTCGATCTCGTAGAGAAATACCAAGCATAGCTCTCTCCATAGCTCGCTGAGTGACCTTGAGCTTTCTTATGAGGCCCATTGTGAGTGACCACGTCTCTGTTCCATATGTCATCACTGGTAACACACACTGGTTAAAGACTTGCGTCTTGAGGCATTGCGGTATTGTTGACGAAAAGACGTTGCGAAGTTTCCCGAACGCTGCCCAGCCGAGTCGGATTCGACGATTGACCTCTTTCTCGAAGTTGGACCTACCTAACAGTTTGTCCTAGGTAGACATACTCGTCAACAACTTCGAGAACAGAGCTCCCAACGGATATTGGGGTGGACACGACATGGACATTTGACATGACTTTTGTCTTGCTCATGTTCATTTTAAGGCCCACCTGTTGGGAAACTCTGTTGAGATCATCGAGCATTGTGCTGAGCTCTTGCAGCGATTCTGCCATGACTACGATGTCATCGGCAAATCGAAGGTGAGTGATATACTCGCCATTGATGTTAATACCGAATCCTTTCCACTCCAGTAGCTTCTTTTGGCTGATATGAGAATGATGATGATGATGAAGCGTATTATACCTATGTAAAAAGTATAGGTGCTACTGACAATTGGGCTTGTGCACAAATTCAAAATAGCATCGCTTAGCGAGCCAGAGAACGGGCTATGCTTGGAGTTAATAGACCAGTCCTTGAAGGAGTCCGTGAATTGGCAGACGCAGTGTGAGTCGACACCTAGCCAGACGGACCGATGATGAGATGGTTGATGAGTAAGTGAGAACATACCGAAAACTTTCTTCTTTGGAAGATGTCTTCACCTAGGTCTATAATGAAAATAGGAAAGCTATTTATCTTGGAAATAATAGTATTTGTCATATTACCTCGGTAACTATATCCACTATTGGCTCTGACAAAAACCCGCGAGCCAAACTAACCCAACACTATACCAAAGATATCCCGGACATCAGACTGTACGAGATTGGGATAGCATTGGAGCAGCTTAAAAATAACAAGGCAAAGTGGCTACTGAATTACGACAGAGGTTCTAGAAACAGTATGGATCACCGGTATTTTAAGTATTTCAGAAGCTATTCAATTCCGTCTAACTCGAAGGCACAACGCCGGAAACATGGAACAGAGGCAAGGTAGTGCTCTTCTTCAAAAAGGGTGAGAACACCCTGTTGAAGAATTATAGACCCATCTCGCTTCTGAGCCATGTTAGTAAAATGTTTTCAATCATCACAAATCGTCTCGAGTGCAGATTTAATGACTTCTAGCCCCCCGAACAAGCCAGTTTTCGAAAAGCATTTAGTACCATAGACCACATCCATACGCTATGGCAGGTTATACAGATGATCGAAAAAAGAAAAATCTTTTATTTTTGCACCAATAACGACACACACAACTTAAATAAACACAATATTTTTAAAATTCACAAAAACAACCTATGTGCTATAAACTGGCAACACAAAGTTATTTTTAGGTATATGGCCAAAGGACTCAGAATCCAGGGCAAAATAACAAAGTAAAAAATGTTTTTTCCAACCAATGACAAAACAGATAGGTAAGCAACATTACCAGATTACAGCTAAACATTAAGAATAATTAATTATACACTCTGTGCGTCGTATCCGTGCAAAAAACTAGTAAGGAGTATAATTTGCCACTATGCTTTACTTTTCTGGACTATGAGAAAGCCTACGATTCAATCGAAACCTGGGCAGTGCTGCAATCTCTGCAGCGGTGCCACATTTAATATCGGTACGTCGAAGTGTTGAAGTGCTTATACATAAACGCCACCATGTCGGTCCGAGTACATGAACAGAGTATGGGGGCAATTCCATTACAGAGGTGTGTGAGACAAGGGACGTCATTTCCCAGAAACTGTTCACTGATACAATGGACGATACCTTCAAGGTAATGGAATGAAATGGATTTGGCATTAATATCAATGCCGAGTATATTACTCACCTACGATTTGCCGACGTCATCGTAGTCATATCAGAATCGTACATAAACTCAGCACAATGCTCGATCATCTCAATAGATCTCAACACTTTCCCAACAAGTAGGTCTAAAAATGAACACGGGCAAACCGAAAGTCATGTCAAATGTCCATGTCGTGCAATCCCAATATCCGCTGGGAGCCCTGTTCTATGGGGAATACGAGGGCGGCACTGAAAATTTCGGGAATCAAGGAAGTGACACAACATTACTATTTAAAAATGTATTTATTGCTTTTCGAAGTATTCTCCGCGAAATTTGACACATTTTTCCATACGATGGAACCAATCATTGAAGCAACCATTCCATTCGGAAGTTGGGGTCTCCAAAATGGCCGTTTTGTAGGCGTCCACAGCTTCTTTAGGTGATGAAAATCTCTGTCCACGCAATTTATTCTTTATTTTAGGGAAAGTATAGAAATCATTAGGGCTTAGGTCGGGGCTGTACGGCGGATGGTCTAATAATTCTATGTTTTCTTGCTCTAAAAACTCTTTTGTTCTGTGCGCGGTGTGAGAACTCGCATTGTCGTGATGGAGGATGATGTGGCGGTTGCAGTTCTCTCTACGGAGTTCAGAAACGACCTGTGGCAAACAAATGCTAGCATACCATTCTGCATTAACCGTTCTTTGTCCCTCAAGAGGAATAGTCGTAACATGGCCGGTTTTGGAGACAAACGTGGCCACCATTTTTTTTGCAACACTCCGTGAACGAACAATTTTTGTTGGCTTTAACTCATTTTCGAACACCCAAACTCGTGACTGGTTTTTTGTTTCGGGTTCGTACGCATATATCCTGGATTCGTCACCTGATACGATGTTGTATACAGCATTTGAGGATCCTGCGTGGAATCTTTCGAGAGTTCTGACGCACCAAGTAACGCGAGCCGCTTTTTGCTCTTCACATAGCAAATGCGGTATCCATCGGGAAAACAACTTTTTTACACCTAATTGTTCATGCAAGATTATTTGTATTTGACTCATGCCAATGTCTAAAGTTGCCTGAATTTCGCGGTATGTCACATGTCGATCTTCCTCAATCAGCTTACGCACAGCATCAACGTTTTCTTGGGTGACTGCAGTTTTTGGACGACCTTGACGAGGATCATCACTGAGCTTGACACGTCCACGTTGAAATTCAGCAAACCAGCGATAAATTGTGGTTTTGAATGGGGCTTCATCACCAAATGCAGAAATCATCCGGTCAACACACTGTTTTTGTGTTAAACCACTTCGAAAGTCATAATAAATCATCGCTCTTGAATTTTCTCGAGTCAATTCCATTTTCTCAACGACTAAACAAGTTTGACAAAACCTTGTGACAAGACCGTGAATAATTTTTTAACTAAATAAATGGTATTCGATTCGTAAAACCAAGGAGTTTTCAATTAAAAAGATTTTAATATGATAGGAACAGTGGAAATATTCCATTCCCGATACTTTTAGTGCAGCCTATGTATGCATATCTATATAGCATCTTCATCGAAGTAATCATAAACTTGTTTGGTCAGTTCGGACCTATTATAGGTCTCTTATGTCTAAGTGGGGGTAGGTGCTGGATACCAGGGTAGATCCTAGTCGATAGGATCGGGAAATATCTCTCTCTGCCAGCAATAGTGTCGCCTATGCTGGCAGAGCATGAAAATTGGAGTGCTGTAGTCTCCTTCTGTGAGAGCGTCATGCTGCAGAAGGAGTTCGCTGAGCGGGACTGGGAGAAGGCAGATCCCGTTCGGATCGGAATAGGAGGACACGGGGTAACAACTACCGCGGCGCCAGTGTCTAAATATGGCTGGGGGCCTTGGGGGTCGCGAGTGCACCTATTGAGAAATCTGCGTGCTCATACCGAGTGAAACCTGAAATTATGGTGGTGTGCATGTTGTCATGTGCCTACGTGTGCGTAGCACAGAGCATAGTGAGGCTTCAGGGGAATCCTTTACAACAGAAGGAAACGAAGTTCCATGTAGAATTTCCACAGGACAACAATAAAAAAGGGTATAAACTTTAGACATTACTGTGTTCCGATTAGGGGCACTATATCTACCAGTCTCACGGTTGCATTTAATAAATATCTTGCTCGTCTGATCACAAAGTTGTATAAAAAAAGACCATCATGCACATTATATCAACCAAATGAGGTGGACTGTCGAACAAATGCAATCCCAGATTTTAAAAAATTCAAGTCTATTCCTCTGATTTGGAGTTCCTTAGTTGCCTTGTACGGCGTTCATGGGAGGAGATGGGAGCCATGCTATATTCTTAATCCAGACACCACACGGATAACCATGACGTATAGAATCATTGCATTACGTTGTACTTGGTAGTAACTTTATCTGTGACTTCTTAACTTCGCAAATCCCTGCGTAATTTCCGTCGATGTATCACCGTGGTGGATTTAGCTGGTTGGAGTCCAGCACAACTCTTCGCCTTCCCCTGGATGGAGGAAGCCCATACGGATTTCCCCGCAATAAAAAAGCCAGGTACGATTAATATTGGCGGTTTTAAATCTATCGGTACGGCAACCTATAATTTATACTGTTGAAACTAAGCATCAGTAGCTAAGCGCCTCCTGTGGAACTCAAACCTCGGCCTAGTGTGTTGGAAACAACCTAGGGACAGCTAGATCGGTATTATTTAGCGGTTTTAAAGGATACGTAAAACTACTGCACGGCCCGGGCTGCTTGAGCAAGTGCGTGGGAGGGGGGAGGTGAGGACCAACCGTTGATGTTGAGCGTCTGTATATATGCAGCAAAAGTATTCTTGAGCGAAGACCGCGGCTCGGCAAACGTAGTGTAGACGCTCTCAGGCTCCGTGGTGTGACGATCTTCGCAAGGTGACTGGCATGATGAAAAAAATGGTGCTCAGTGGCCTGATATTGGAGAGGCCTGTGTCCAGCAATGGACTGTTATGGGCTATTGATGATGATGATGATTCAGGATTATTTATTCATCGGAGAGTTGCAATTATGGTGATGTAGGTGTCACGACACAATCTATCATTTATGACGGCACGGTTGGTGCAGTGGCTGATACAGTCGACTGCTGCGCCGGGGATCGTGGGTTCGATTCCCGCACGGAACAAATATTTGTATGATCTGCAGGTAGTTGTTCCGGGTCTGGGTGTATTGTATGTGGAATTCATGTCTGTAAACGCACCCACGACACAGGAGAAATCCTAGTGTGGGGCAATGTTTTTTAAAACAATATGTATCCCGTCTGCCTTTTTTTATCTATTGCTTTTTTTGTTGATTTGCCCTCCCAATGAGCACACAACATGTCCATGACAACCCAGATCGGTAGTTGTGATGATCTTTGGGGGAGGCCAATGTTAGCCGTGTGGTGCCGGCTCAGAATACCACCACCCCATCTCCTCCCGTGGGTGTCGTAAAAGTCGACTAAGGGATTAGCCGGAGGATGGGCAGCAGCGTCCTTCGAATACATTAACAGCTCAACTGCGATCGCCAACCCGTCTGCCAAGCGTGGCGATTATGGCAAAACCCCCCATTGAGCCCACAGCACAGCCATATCGGTCGTTGTGGAGATCTTTGGGGGAGGCCTGTGTCCAGCAGTGGACTTCATTCGGCCGTGATGATGATGATGAATGTTCAACAGTGAATCGTTTTGAGAATGTAATGATATTTCATTCAATCCTTGATGGCACTTCAACCTGAAAAGACCTCTATAATTGTACACATCATTGAGAATATTGCTGACACTTTTCTGGCTATAAAATTCAAGTTGGTGTATAATTCTGTCCCGCACATCATGGTGGACCCTCAACCTTCTGAGACAGGGATAATGTGTGCTTGAACTATAAATTGAATAAAGGACGTGTCTTGATAATGTCCCTTCGGAGTGAGGCCTAAGGTACAAGCTTTGGAGACATTTCCTTTTCTTCTAAACAAAATTATTGTTAAAATAAATCTTCATAATAGCTAATAGTCCGTTATATAAAGTGCATAATAGTTTTCCATTAGTGGGTATTGGTCATTTTTTGTCCTGTAGTAAATAACAAACGCCTGTACATCACTCCATCATTGAAATACAACTACTGCAACAACGGGAAAAATAACAGGTACTACCATACTATTGGCAAATAAGGCAAATACCCCCCAAAATAATGACACAGTTGTGAAAATCTATGGGGGAGGCCTTTGTCCAGCAGTGGACGTATAAATGGCCGATATGATGACCATACTATTAAAATGTACTACAATTTATGTTTGCACTGATCACGTACTACTATTTACAAATAAATATATATAACCCAGTCATCAGCACTCCACATCCAGCCGGATCCTTTTATTATTATTTACTAGCTGGGACCCGCGGTTTCACCCGCGTCTAATTTAAAAGAAATTTAGAGTACTTCGACATAGACACTTGACATAGAATATAAATGTTGGATCTCAAGGGTTATTTTGCGCGGAACCCTAATTATTTTTCTAAAATAAAAGTAGCCTAAGTTATTCCTTATAACATCAGCTATCTGCCAGTGAAAGTCCCGTCAAAATCGGTCCAGCCGCTTCGGAGATTACCCGGAACAAACAGACAGACAGACAAAAAATTTAAAAATATTTTTTTTGTTATAGGTACCGTATATACTTTCATATGCATTTAGTAAAAAGCTGTTATTTTGACATTACAAACAGACACTTCAATTTTATTTATTTGTATAGATTTTATATGTCCCTATGAAAATTCGTCATGAACTTACTCCACCCTGGGGAAGGACGAAGGGACATGCCTCCTACCGGCTGAAACCACTGGGGCGGTCATCTCAGGCGACTAAGAGGTGCTCCAGGTTCTCAAATGATCACACTAGAGCCACCCGCTGGTGCCGCGCCTATAGGCACATCTCGGAGAGGTGACTGTAAAGCGGTACTTCACCCCGGGGGGAAAATAACGGATCCCATGAAGTATCCCTGCGCGCTATGCTTTGCTGTGCACATGGCGGTGTGTGATCACATGCGCTTCGCTGTCTTCTTATGGGTTGCTCAGCGTGGGCACGCAGATTCTCCAATCTACGCAACCGCGAACCCAGAGGCCCCCTAACCGTATAGCAATGGCAGGGGGGTTGTTACCCCGGCATCTAATTCCTATACGCTTACGGTTGTCATCATCATCATATCAGCCTAAATGTCCACTGCTGAGCAAAGGCCTGCCCCATAGATTCCACAGTTGTGTCGTCATACTGGGGGGATGCTAGTACTCATCACGCTTGGCAGGCGGGTTGGTACGCGCAGGATGGCTGCTGTTCTGCTGAAGGGAAGCTGCTGCCCATTCATCTTGCTTAGTGTTCCTTAGTCGCCTTTTACGACATCTACGGGAGGAGATAGAGTGGTGCTGTATCCTTAATCTGGATCTGAAAAATAAAATGTCATCATCATTTCGGCCGAATGAAGTCCACTGCTGGACACAGGCCTCCCCCAAAGATCACCACAATGACCGATATGGGTGTGTTGTGTGCTCATTGGGGGGTTTTGCCTATATATATAAAATATGCATACATATAAATCTGCATACTGAATACTGTAATATGTATGGTATGCAGTATATAATTATGTCGCAGTGAAATGATGAAAACGGAGATTTAATCAAATCCCTAAGGTAAAATATTTTAAAACCCTAAACATTTTAAAATTACAACTAAATGTGGTGATTTCCCTAAAAAAGTAAGGGATTTGATCAAATCCCTCAAAAAAAATAACCACGAAGGCCAAGGTGGGTCTAATCTAAACTATCCGAGTCGGATCCACCCCACAAAGTTGTAATTACAACATCTTCCGTGAATTGATCACCTACCTCAGGGATTCGATCAAATCTCAGTTTTATTATCTTCCTGCAGCGTATACAATACCTAAACTTCCGTTCCATTTAATAATACAAATCGCTCCATTTCACAAATTGTGGCAAGCCGTAAGAAACCCTTTGACGTATTACATGATTAAACCGTTTTGCGAAAAACCCAAAGTTTTTCTGCGCAAGTAATTGAACAAAGATAGGAGGCTCCTTTTGAATGTCACAGGGTTTTATTGAAACGCTATCTTTTAATTTGATAATAGATGCAGGGATCCTTTCTAAAAAGATTACTTACCTAACTTCAATATCATGGAGAAGCTTACATTTGGCTTATGGAGAATTCCAAGCAATGTCAATACGATATATATTCCTACAGGTTTCATTTCGCCTCTTACAAACTCTATTTAATTCTGAAACAAAGCTGTTGGCAATCTTCAATTTATCTTATTTTTTAGATTTCAAATGCACTAACACCCGAAACAACTATTTGTAGATCACACAAATGTTTGTTCCGTGGATCCGGGATCGAGCCCGCGGCACGTAGCGCAGAATGCCAATCGCTGAGCCACAGCACCAACCGTGCCGTCATGGCTTCGTTTGGTAATTTCCGAGATTAGATATCGGTCATCCATCACCAATTTACTCTTTACTCACAGTTATTCAGTGCCTGGTTTCAAGCCCTTGCTGAATATATATATATATCGTTTGTATGATTTTTACATTTTTGTACTTACAATGAAGAATAAAGCATGAATATGTTAAATAAAATTTACTAATTTCTTGATTCCTATATATTGGCATCCTATTATATTTCCTACATGTACAAAATTGCCAATATAATAGATATAAATATATCACAAACGCTCCAAATCGCCGTGGTAACTACGAAATAGGTCGAGGCGAACTTAACACCAACAAGGAAACGAATATACCAAGAAAACAAAATAAAAATAAGGCCGATTTTATTTTTTTCAACGGTATCAATTACCCGAAATGGTTAGTACGTAAAACGTTTTTTTTCTCTCTGCCAACGAATAGACAATTATTTTCTTACGCCTGGGTCAAATTCGCAAAATTTGCTCTCTCCGTTACAGGTAGGCATAATCTGTGTAGAGAATCGCCAATCTGGGCCCCGTGTGACTACCATTCGTTCTCGATCACGATACAGGCTTTGCTTTACGCAATTTACTTTTATTGGGTTATTTTTCGTGAAATAGTCTTGGAGGAATATTGGAAGATGTAAAGTAAAAAGGGTGAGCAGTGGAAAAAAAAAATGGTTTTTTGGGGTACTCATAGTCCATTGCACTCACTGATTGGTAAACGATCTGTGAGGTTATGCAATGCTCGCCGTGGTCTGTCTATAGATGGGTGGTCGCTCCGTGCTTTGGAAGGTACGTAAAATCGTCGAAAAGTAAGTAAGAAGCCTTTAGGCGGTACAACTCTGACAAAAAATGTACCTTTACTCAAACCAAAGAATGAAAATACTGTAGATTGGGGTTACTTTGTTTCACGGGGTGTCTATCGTCGAAACTTCTAGGTCATATTAAATCGCAATGGCGTACATGCATCTACAGAATTAGATTCGACAGTTAATGTTGCTATCCCGGAAAAAAAACTCAAATTTCGTTCCATTTTACGCAATATTCGATTTGATTTTAAAAGGAAATTTCGACAAAAGGCATGTCAAAATAACCCCAATCTCCGGTAGATTTTATTATTCTTTTATTGGTATTTTAAAGTCAACAAAGGGCAATGTAGCCTTTGTTCTAGTAACATAATGTTTCTTTTGTTTTGATTATATATTATCAATCGATATGTGGTGATGAAAACTTGTCAAGCATTAGACGATAAAGTGGTTGATATGAACCACAAGTAGCAAGCAAGATATCAAATCAAAACCCCTTTTATAACTGAGAGCAGACACAGAAAATATTAAATTACATGTATTTTGTGAACTAATAAAACAATATATGTAAATAGTTTTAGGATACATTTTGAAAGTAAATTGAATTCCATATGAGTTTTAAGCAAATAGTAAGATATAGCGAATAAAATGACACTGGAAGGTCGGAAGCCAATTTTCTTGTTACCGCGTTATCGCGAAAATTAGGTTTCTAAGGCACCACTTATTACACGACTCATTTGGTGACTCATATTATTGCAATGCATTGCTCGATTTAAATAATTTTCCAAAATTTGACGGTTGTTCTATTTATCTTCAAACTGTTCAGGTCCATAATATAATAATAATGACAAAAGCCAAAAAATCTTGTATTTATAAATATGCTTATATTGTGCTCAGTTTCTTTTCTGATACAATATTGCACCTGCCATGTCATCTCTGCATCACCTTAAGGTCAACTGCTAGAGAATACCTAAGACATTAAGTCTACCTATGTACACCTGTCGCATAAAGTGTAAATATATTTTTTATAAAAAAAACTTGTCACCTGTGGTGGTGGCCATTTTGTGTGTTATCTGAGTGCCGAGTCACCGTTTGCCACGGAATTGGATTTAAAATTCGGAAGGCAGACGCCAAATCCATTTATACAGTACACCATATAATTGTAGTTTCCATTTCATTGAATAGTTTGATACCTCCGAACACAATTCGAGATTGCATTTTTATAGTCTAGCCATGGTTAGTTAGTTAGTGTCTCGTATTACCTTTTAGATTAGAATTCTCTAAAGGGTCTCTGCGTGTTGAACCCATGTCCCTGCGCAAGCCTATTTATTCAAATACCGGGTTTTCTCTTACAGGGGATAAAAAACCGTAAATAGAGAGAATTAAAAAGATATAATTAAAACAATCCTGTCATAAATTGATGGAAACACAATATACGATTCGAGACCACACGAGTTTACTTCTAACTGAACAATCCCGGTAGTTATTTAGAATTATTTCAGTCCATTTGGTCGACTCTCAAGCAACTATGATCCATATCGACGGTGGCCGTTAATTGTATCATGTGGCCACGACCGCAACGTCAAAACTTTTGGGTATTGCGGTTATTTTTACCGACTTGTGCAAGAGCATCTTAACCCATCGCGTATCATCGTTATGATGTGGTGTTATGGCAAATTTAGTAAAAGACGCACGGCGCAACATAACTAACAAGAGCTCGACGCCTGGCGAATTACTTAGGGCGTCACTAGTAAGTCTTTCGTATGTCCTCCTTCTCTCCTTGAGCTGCGTGGTGATGGCTACAAATAGCACCAACCCATCACATCACTTGGGTAACGTAAAAGGCGACTATGGGATTAGCCGGAGGATGGGCAGCAGCGTCCTTCGATTACATTAACAACTCAACTGCGATCGCCAACCCACCTGCCAAGCATGGCGATTAAGGCAAAACCCCACAATGAGTACACCACACACCCATATACCGATATGGGTGTACTCATTGTGGGGTCGTTGTGGTGATCTTTCGGGGAGGCCTGTGTCCAGCAGTGGACTTTATTCGGCCGAACTGATGATGTCCTTTACACGACGTTATGGGGCAACTCTACATAAATCAAGAAAGTTTTCAGTATCCAAAAAGAATCATCATCATCATTTCGGCCGAATGAAGTCCACTGTGTGGTGGTGTGTCCAGACACAGGCCTCCCCCAAAGATCACCACAACCATCGATATGGATGTGTTGTGGGCTCATTGGGGGGTTTTGCCATAATCACCAGCGTGAGCGCAGTATGGCTGCTATTCCAAAGAATCCCTGCTGGCCATCCCTCCGGTTTAGAATCCCTTAGTAGCCTTTTACGGCATCTACGGGATATATAGATAGATAGAAGCACATTATGCCAAAAAACTCTTACAATATCATCATCATTATCATCAGCCTATGTCAGTCCACTGGCACAGGCCTCTCCTAGCGTGCACTTCAACAATATGGCAAATAAAATGTTCATTAAAATACCTAAGCCAATCAGGGAATTGCTACTCTTCCGTCTACAAGACCGTTGTCTTCGGTGTTCATGCTACGCCTACAGCTTGGAATCCTGTCATTAAAATATTAAATGACGAACCCTGCAAAGTGTTCGAAACGTCAGGAAAACCAAAAATCTAAAATATACGCGAGAGAATCCGTTTATAGGTGTTTAATTATAATATTAGACATTTTATTTCTTCAACATTATTTAATAACGTTTATTTTGTGTTCAGAATATTCCTGAACCAATAATATTAAACATTTGACTTTATTTAGTTAAGATATTTTAATAAGTACGGTTAACATTTCATTGATTAATAATGAGCGCCTGATGTTCACATGCCTAGCTGGCGTTATTGGACCATGTGCTGTTATATTATGATATTTTCATAATGAAATAAGTAGGCGAATTATGTGAAACTATTATTTGACTAGCACGAAGATTTTTGGAACGAAGTTCTTTTACACGGCTTACGCAGTAGAGTAAACTGGCAGAAATCGTCACCGAAGAAAAACCGTTATGGGCCCTCCAGGTGATCTATTCCTCTCTTTCTCTCTGTTTCTTTCTATTAGATACGGTACGGTGCGGTATGTGTGTGTGTGCGTGCGATTATCGAGATTCGAGCAGCAAGCATTGTGCGCGGTCAGCTGTATAACCTCAATTCTAAACACGTGTAAATATTATTTAAACTTAAATTTTGTTGTTGTATTAATTCACACGTCGTCGTTATTATTGCAAGTGAAGAACTTAATTCCTGCCGGGGGCCCCCGACCGCAATTTCTTTTGTAAATTCAGCTTTTGTTTAACTGTAACTTTAATGTCGTACTACTTACACTTGACTTGGCCCTCTTGTACGACACAATCACTATGACGCAAGGGTTTAGCTGATATAAAACTCAATTCTGAGTTAAGCTCGCCTTATTACATACTAATTTGTATAGTTTAAATTAAAATACTTGTGCTCAATAAAGAATGAATAAATCTGTGAAATACCTTATTTCACGCAAATGAGTTTATTTTTATATTTATGTCTTCGGGATTTAATATTAAATGGCGTTTCAGAATTCGGCCGTAAAACTAACACTTTTACTAAAGCAGAGAGAAGCTATGTTTAAAACAATTGAAAACCGTACGACGTTGCCGACATATTTTTTAGATTTCTTTCATTTTTGAGAAATATTTTGTGAATATGTAAAGATTGATTAATCTAAACACCGTACAACATTGCCTTATACTTGACATGGGCGAAATTGTGGAAGATGCTCTACAAAAGCCATAATCCAAGAGAGAAAGAAGAGAAGCTATGTTTTTGATACTGATATTAGTGCTTGACCGACTTTTGATAGACATTGTTTTATTTTTATTTTACTTGTAGTTTAGACAAAGTAATTTTAACATAATTGCTGTGATATAATTAAAAGTGAAACATATTTCTCCAGTTTCCCTTCATTTCCCTTCGTTTATCTTTATTTGCCTTTCCCTTTATTTTCTGACGTTTTCTTTTATTCGTTTTCCTTTCCTCTTCTTTCCTTTCCTTTTCCTACCTTTCCTTTTCTCTTCTCATTATGATTGTATCTGTACACACGTCTATACAATTATTTTCTTGCTAAATCGATATTAAATATTGTATTATTTGAAAAAGATACGTCGTTTCAGCTAAATTAAGTCCACTGCTGGACACAAGCCTCCCCCAAAGATCACCACAACGACCGTCGGGTGGTGGTGGACTCATTGGGGAGAGAGAGAGAGGAGAGATTATTGCCATAATCGCCGCGCTTGGCAGGCGAGTTGGCGATCGCAGTTGAGTTGTTAATATACTCGAAGGACGCTGCTGCCCATCCTCCTGATGAACAGATGACCATAGACGACTTTTACGACACCCACGGGATGAAATGGGTGGGTGCTATTCGTAGCCGGCAGCACAAAAAATACATTTCTATTAAAATTAAATTACTGATTAATATTGTTATAGCCTTGCTAAATTCAATTTTACGTACAATGCGCAAGAGGAAGTTTCACTTCCGTCAGGTGTTAACGACACCAGGTATTTTATACGTAATCAATTATTTCTTTTTAATATATAATATAATTGTACGTAATATTTCCCCGTGCAGAGGAGGCAAAAGGATCTAACACATACAGCCATGAACGTGGTCAGTATGCTTTCAATTGATAGGTGAAAGTGTTTTGTAGGGAAAAAAATCAAATTTTATTTTACCTGCTTTAACGGGAACGTACACACGTAATTTTTTGTGCACATCGAGAAGAAGAAGAATCGTTGTACTACCGTTTTTAAACATTGTTTATAAAGAAGAAGTTTTTTTATAAACAATGCTTAAAAAACGGTAGTACAACTGAAGAATTGAAGAACGAACGAAGAATGAACGGAAGAATTACTAAATTAATAGTTATTGTTATGCTTTATTTATACTTCTGAGTATTAATGTAATAATTTCTAGTGAAAAATGTTAGCATAAAAGGTGCATTCAAAAAAGTTCTTTAACTATTAGAAGCCACTAAAAACAAAACTGTAAGAACAACAAGAACACAAAGTGCGGTACTGTAACAAAAGTTCAACAAGTCTATTCCAATAAAAACTATTTTCATAGAATATAACGTAAACGTACGAACATTTTACAAAAGTTCCAATATGTTGGTGCGGGCGGAGAGAGCGTTTTAACTTTGTGGTACAAATCACAGGTAACTGAATTCGTTTAAAAATGCACTGGAAAATGATATTACCTTAGAACGGTGTTCTGGATAACCAGCAATACAATAGTAAAAGTGCATTAAAAAACCAACTTTCGCTAAAATAGTAGTTTATGAAACTGTTGCATATTGAGGGGCATTAAAACATGAGTGTTTTAATACCTAGTTATGTGCAGTTTTATACTCTACTTTATCTAATCGCATACATTGGGATTCCACCTACTAAATAAAAGATCAAAGTTAATTCAGTACAACAAAATGTGCGAATGGGGCCAAAACCCAGCACATCACCATGCACGCGCAAGTAATAGTTTGAATTAAAATCTTTTTGGTACTAGGCATGCCTTTTAAGTTCTGTCGTTTCCATATTTCCCGGCAATTTTGAATTTGGACCTATTCTATATTTGAATGGGTTTAGATTTTGAATCTCAAAACAGTTGAAAGTGTTAGAATTAATGCTATTGTTTAGTCACAGCGTCGATTGGAATCTGTCATTTTCACCTTTATCTGCTCTCATATTGAGAGCAGATAAAGGTTTTTATGTCTTGAAATGGTTAATGTAATTGAAGGATACAGAAGAGACTCATCAATACAACCAATAATCAGAGTTAATCGCTAATCAAATGTTTAAGATTTCTTGTAAAGTATGACAGGTCAGCATCGATACCAGTGATAGCCTAGTAGTTGAAAGGTTGCCTGCCATACAGGAGGGTCTGAGTTCAAGCCGGCCCGCACCTCTGAGTTTTCGAATTCATAAGTGGATCAAAATTTGATTCCTGCATTAACGGTGAAGGAAAATATAATGAGGAAACACGCACACATGAAGGGGCTCCAAAATGTTCTCAATGGTGTGTGTAGTCCGCCAGTCTGCACTAGGCCAGCGTGGTGGACTAAAGGGCCTAATCAAAGCACTGCTATTTATCGGCTCTGCAAACATTCACACTACATAATCCGGCGAAAGAAGAGAAAATAGAAGAAGAATCTAAAGAAATACAACATTTAGGGCCCTGCAGACAGTGCTTTGAGTTTGCCGCTTAAGACCTAACCTTGTCGCGGAGTGCCTCCCTCCGTGTTTCCTTCCCGGTTAGCTCAACTGGGAGGCTCTCTCCACGGCAGCAAGTAACGGAGTTCAGTTAATGATATTGAATGAAACGTATCATATATATTGTTATATATGTATATTATTATTCACAATTTCAACACTTCATGCTAATGATTACGAGTATATGTATTTGCTAATTAAAAATTAGTTATTATAATATTGCAGGAGACTTTTTGTCAGAGCGACAGCTGTATGTCGAACCACTAGTGTTCAGAATCCAATGTGTAATGATGGTCAAAATATGAACGATTCGACACCACAATACTAAATTCGAAGTTTGATTTGAATAAAGAATGAATCATGAAGTGGACAGTGATGGAGATAAAAAGTATGAAGTCGCGAAAGAGGTTGACTGAAATGAAGACGAAGGATGACTTCGTCACAACCTTTCGTATCGTGAGAAAGGCTTGTGCCCAACTGTTGCAGAGTAATGGGCTGTTACGCTACGTGTGTCATGTGTGGTCATGTAAAATATACGCGTTGTTGAGTTGAACAAAGACAATGAGAACCAGCTTTACTAGTTTTGCATGCAATGTTCAAGTTTTATTCATAATTGAGCTGTAATGGGGTCCTGTCAGTCATTGATGTATTTTTTACTAAGTGGATTTTCTCTATAACGTTCTCTTTGCAGGCAGTTTCGAATGAATCACACGAAGTAAAGTATGAATCAAATATTTTCTGGCATCTTGCAGCAATATCCATTTGTGAACCAATGCCAACGTAGGTACAGTTATCACCGACCTGTTTGCCAAAGTGGTAATTATTACCCCACCACCGTTATCTGTAGGTAGCGTAGTAGACCCGTGTTAAGTATTGCACGGATACAGACCACAGATGACGTAGAGATACACCTCGACACCAAAGACATAGTATTACCAACGTACATAGTTAGAGCCTATTAAGTTGAACAAATTTCCATTATTAAATACTTGTCATCCTAATGTGAGTAATATGTGTGATAAAAAGAGAGAACATTACCTGTGCGCGCCCGTCTTGACGCGTTCCGCGCCTACAGCTATATTTACCTGAAACCATCTGGATAACACACGACGCTAACAGTTTTAACAGAAAATGGATTGTTACTTTAGTACGAAACGGTACCTTTCGATTATTTTTCCGTAACCAAAGCTCTATAAACATCTCTTAATTTCATATGACGTTGCGCATGTGCTCGTAAGAGGTGGTAATCGATTTTTTGTTTATGCTTAATACTATCTGTCTATTGTTACTTGGTACAAGCTCGTTACAGACTAAAGATAGCGTAGGTGAAAATATAAAAATGCTCGACTACTATTACTTGACCCACACGTCAATGTTGAAGGAGTTTGTCGGATAATGGCGGAATGAAAGTTTTTGAGAATGTCGGCCAGCGATAATATAACGCGACGCACACGGTAAAACAGATCTAACCTTAAAAAGGTTTTCAGACCGAGGTTTTCTTATACGTAATGAAAAATATAGGGCACTTGTGAAAGCTTACTTACGAGTTATTAGGTTTCTTTATGTTATAAGATTGAATATGGATTTGGATAAGAGCTCATATAGAACCCATCTTGGAAGAATTGTGAATAAAAAATAATGAATTATTGTTGTAAGCTTCAAGATAAATCTCTAAAGTTTGGTTAGTAAGGCCGGGGCTTGAATTCATGTTACCGCCTCGAACATGTGTGTGAACAGAAGTAAAACCAACTGACGTATTGTTTTGACCTATTGATATTTCATATAGGCCCTAATAATAATCTTAAGAAAATTCAACAATTAAGGTGCACGGTTCGGAAAAGTCAGTTCTATGATTGTCCAAGCCGGCATAAAACTCCATAAATACTCATAGTCTCCGAGGAAATTTAAAATGATGTGATGATGATGAAATGTAACAAATTTTGTTCTTCTTCTTGCTGCCCTAGTTTCAAGTTACTATGGGTCGGCACAATATGTTAGTCATATTACAAATGGGTTTTACGGCCGCCTGCCTGACACCAGCCCAGTATAGGTAAATGGAAATTATAAAAAATAAAGGACTTTTAGCCGCCAAAGCTTCATTAATGTCTTATTAGACATGTAAAACAAATCTATATTCGATTATTATACAGACTGTCCCAGAAATCAACGTCAAGCCAGAAACGGGCAATAGGTCAAGTCGGTTATTAGAAAAAATAGTTATGTACTTTACAAATTATAAGGATTCAATTTGAATTTTAAAAGTACGGACGGCCCGTTTCCGGCTTGACGTTGATTTCTGAGATAGCCTCTATATCAGGTAGTTACATATGAAATTGGTGTTATGTCGAACTGGTCACTTTGGTCTCAATATCTGGCGTTTGGTTACGAATACCAAATTCAATTTTATTCCAAATTTAAGCTCGTATATATAAGTTTTGAATTTAGTTATGCGTTTGATTTCGTGTCATTTGATTTTTCTTTGACATCGGTATGTTTACAATATGGAAAACTTAAAATATCTAAGGACTTAATATATTTACGTATATGAGTTCCACCGTGGCACCAACGATGCAGAAACAGCTTGAAGGATTAATGATATGTACGAGACAGCTACTGTAAAAGAAAACACGGTACGTTTTGGTCCCAACATTTCCGTTCTGGAAAGTTTAACTTACAGAACAAGCCCCATGGATGACCAGAGACCCAAGTGTATAAAGAAGAATTAACAATGACCATGGAAGCGGATCCAAATTAAACCACGTCAAAGTCTGCAACGTCGGCTTCGGTGTGAGTGATAAAATAGCTTTATTTCACTTGAAACAAATTGAAAAAGTGTAAAAGGCCGAAAAATAGGTACCGCATGAATTGAGTGAAGCACACCAACAAACACGCATCGAGTGCTGCGTTACATTAATCAACCGGCACAATAACTCATTATTATGCAGTAGTCCACATACACACACATCCCGAAAACATAACATAAGGACCTGCAAGAAATAGGTGTAGGTCTCCTCAAAAGGCCAGCAATGCATCAGCGACTTCTCTGGTATTTCGGATGTTCATAACGGCGATGATTACTTATTTTTAAGTGCCCACTGCCCTGTTCATTGCCAAGTAAGTTATAAAAAGTCACATATTGGCGAGTTTTTGTTATCTAGCCAAGAGGTTTTGCGACATGATGATCATGTAGCGAATTCTCCTCCGTTATTCATCATATCGAGTAAAAAAATTAGCTAAGGACAAAATTACTGAACAAATAGAAAGAAAATCGTTTAATCTTAAACGCACACAGTCATCCAGAAATTATAATTATTAATATAAACTTTAGAGGACGGAACAATACCCGTGACACACCACGCCACGTGATACGATAAGGAGTGAATTTAATTTACGTATTTAGGGTCGCCTTTACCACTTTTTATATGTGTGAGTTGACGTTGTATGTCACCAGGATCTTGGAGGTTAATTTGTGACGAAGTCGTCCTTCATCTTCATTTCAATCAACCTCTTTCATGACTTCATACCTTTTATCTCTATCACTGACTACCTCATGTTTCATTATTAACTAAATTCAAATCAAAATTCGAATTTAGTATGTGGTGTCGAATCATTCTTGATATTTTTTTTAATTCCATTGAGAACGCTTAACGCGAGTGGTTCGACACGCAGCTGTCATTTGACAAATAGTCTGCAATATTATCAATGTTTTATTTTTAACTAGCTTTAATAATTATGATAATAAACTATATTTCAAAATATAATACATTAGGATGGAGTGATAACTGAGCTGACCAACGATATAACAATATATATAGTGTTTCATTCAATTACATCATCCGCAATCCGTTTCTTTGTTGGCGTAGAGTAAGCCTTCCTACCCGGAAGAAAACACGGAGAGGAGGCACTCCGTGACAAACTGTGTGATGCCAGAAAAGGCCCCTATCTCAGCTATGAGCTGCAACAAAACAATGTTGCGGCGCTGGTCTTCTGCTAGGGCGCAAAGTGAAGCGGACAGCTACGTATGACAAAATTATATAGATATATTAATTATGTATACAATAACATTCACATACAGAAATTCACATTGAAATCATAAGATGATTACATTCAAGTACTGCTCTTAAAGGGAATGGAAAGTAATGGAAGGGAAAGGAAGGGAAGAGAAGGGAAGTGAGAGGAAGAAAAGAACGAAAAGAAAGATGAAGAAAAGAAGCTTCGCTTCAAAAGTTATACATACAAATAAACTGCGTTGTTTCCATTTCTTTCAAATGAAATTATCAGTTATCCTGAATTGTTTACTTCTAAGGAATTTCAAGATTATGTTTGCTACATTTTTGTCAAGATAAGAACTAGGAATTTGAATAAAAATAGTTCGCAATTAATGATATAAAAAACATTGGTCGAATTTAGACCCACGACACTAGTTTTTACATAATAGACGATAACATAGGTAATTCTAGAAAGAAGCTGTCAGAACTATTTAGATGAACTGAGATGAGATTAGAAGCTTGGAAATAAGTATGATCGCGCTCGTAAAGCAAAAATTGATGGAGACATTTATCTTTACGACTTTCCTCATCCGGGGGCTTGCAGTAATCTAAACGTTATAACGTATAACTACAGTTCGGGATACAGTATTCCATGGCTAAGAATTTCAGCACCCTACAATATAAATATCAAAATGTATTACTAAAGAATTATGAAAGTCAGATTATCTTTCATCGTGTCTCGATAAAGAATTTCCACTGGGCACTAATAAAAAAAATGCTTATCCTATTCCTTTCTTTTTATTGATGACTGTATAGCGGTCACCCTTTCTAGCGGAGGGACCGTCAAAAAGTCCCCCCCCCCCCTAGACATTTCTTGGGGAGGATTGTTAATCAGCCCTCTCGCGCTCCCGCACTGCAGTCTCCTTCTGGAGTATGACGCTCTCGCAAAAGGAGACCACTGCACTCTAATTTTCATGCTCTGCCAACATAGCCAACACCACTACCGGCACAGAGGGATCCGATCGACCAGGATCCACCGCTCGGCAGCCCACGCAGGGCATTCCTCAATCATGTACTGTGCGGTATCCTGGTTGTATTTCCACCCGTTGAAATTCCACCTGGTATTTCCACCGGATCAATAAAAAAATAAAAAAAGGTATTGGCGGTCACAGCTCATCTATCACTATCACTTTACATAGCTATCACTTCATCCTACTATTTTATTAGAAACATAGCTTACTTATCATATTGAAACTAGTTTAAAAAAATGTAATATTGCAAACTATTTAAAAACGACAGCTGCGTGTGGAACCACTCGCGTTAAGCGTTCTCAATGGAATGCCGAATATATGAAAAACGATTCAACACCACATACTAAATTTTAATTTTAATTTAGCAAAGAATGAAGCATGGGGTGGCCAGTGATGATGGAGATAGAAGGTCAAGTCATGGAAGAGGTTGAATAAAATGAGGATGAAGGATGATTTCGTCACAAGGTGATGGCTTAGTACCCATCATAAAGTAAAGTGTATTTAATGGAACGTGACCGGAATGCATCCTGAGAGCCGCAACCAATGTCTACCTGGAGAGTTTAGCACAGTCAAACTGAGTCAAAATTTGATTCTAAAGACCTATTAAGTATTTGTACCATGGTTTGACTGTGCTAAACTCTCCAGGTAGACATTGGTTGTGGCTCTCAGGATGCTTTCCGGTCACGGTCCATTAAATACATTTTAAATACCCAAATTGAATAAGTTGAAGATCTGAAGACTATTACATTAAACCTAACGCAATACTACAAGTCGAACAACAATCTCAACCCCGCCTCGCGTTCTAAATAGCCTTTATGTAGAGTTCCTAGATACTATCGGCTGGAAGGTTGCTTACGTGCGCTATCTGATAAGGTGCCACTGAAATATGTGGCTACAGTGCCGGGGTAGGCAGATTTGTGGAGTCTTGGTTATCATTTTATTGCCTAGCTCTTGATTGGTTATTTAGATTAATGGCGGCTTGTTTAATTTGTATGTATTCAATAAGTAATCTTCATATTATATCATATATAAATATCTTGGGTTTCATAAAAGGAAAAAAAAAGGCAGACTGAGGAAAAAATCCATGGACGCCTTTTATCCCTCATTCAAGGCTCTTTTAAGAGAATGGGTAGCAATATTCTTTTTTATTAACCTAGTGGAAACACATCAAGCATTTCCTCCGCCCCGGGGAGGACTTCTACCCACTAAAACTAATGGAGCAATCATCTTCGGCACAAAAGGGGGCTTCGTATCCTCGATACAATCATACTAGAGCCACCCATTGGTGTCGAGCCTTTGGGCACATCTTGGAATGGATGACTGTACCCGCAACAGTGGGCAGGCCACTGTAAAATGGGCGCTCACTCAGGCTCATCTTAGGGAGAAATTTTAAAGGAAATATCGTAGCCTCGCTGTGCGCTGTGCAGCGCACATGGCAGCACGTTTACACGTGCGCATTGCTGTATTTCCGGGGGTAGTCAGCAGCATTCTACCGTGTACTTAATAACCAACTACTGTGATCACCAATCACCTTGCTAAACGTGGTGGTTATGGCAATATCCCTATGACTTCTCTTTGTAAGTACTAATTAATTGGAGGCCTATGTTCAGTTATGGACGCTGACAGGCCGATATTTGTGTGTGTAATGAGTAATACACGTCACCACCAATAGATTATAGATTGTCCGTGTGGTGTACGGATTAAGAATATAGCACCACTCCATCTCCTGCCGTAGATATAGTAAAAGGCGACTAAGGGTCTTTAAACCAGAGGGATGAGCAGCAGCATCTCTTATGTGAAACAGCAGCCATACTGCGCTCACCAACTCACCTGCCAAGTGCGGTGAGTACTAGCAAATTCCCTCCAAAACGTAACCGGTCGTTTATGGGGGAGGCTTTATGGAGGAGGAGATGAGGTATTTTTTTTGCCGCGTTGCCTCACACTAGTATTTCTCCTGTGTCGTGGGTGCGTTTACAGACATGTTTTCCACTATACAATACACCCAGACCCGGAACAACTACCTGCAGATCATACAAATATTTGTTCCGTGCAAGAATCGAACCCACGACCCGGAGCGCAGCAGCCGACTGTATCAACCACTGCACCAACCGTGCCGTCAAACAGATATTAATCTTACATGCGCACACACAGACATGGAACAACTACTTGTAGACCACGAAATAACTTCTTATAAATAGGTGACGCTTAAATTATTTGTCTTCTGTGTAACTACACTGTTGGATTGGACTGAAACCTGTAATGTCAATTGTAAGATGTGAAATAAATTAATACTTATACAATCACTGACTTACTGAGTCACTGACGGACTCGCCTTAGGCGCCTTTAATCTCACCAGAAAAATACATTTACGCTCATCACTGACTCACTGACTGATTCTGTAACGCTGTAAGAAAAAAATATGTGTATTTAAAACTAACGAGTTTGTTATAACATTTGTTATTCCGTGTGGTGTCCGGATTAAGAATATAGCACCACTCCATCTCCACCCGTGGATGTCGTAAAAGGCGACTAAGGGAATCTAAACCAGAGGGACGGGCAGCAGCGTCCCTTCTATGAAACGGTAGCCATACTGCGCTCACCAACCCGCCTGCCAAGCGTAGTGAGTACTGGCAAATACCCCCCAAAATGATGACACAGTTGTGAAAATCTATGGGGGAGGCCTTTGTTCAGCAGTGGACGTATAAATGGCCGATATGATATATGATTATTGTAATGGGCGTCTTAAGCGCCTTACAACATTACTTAACTAGTCTTATATCAAACGTCCTCATATTTCTACGCTGAATGATCTTACCTTGCGCTATATACGCATTATTTCCACTTTGAACCTCATAACAATAACAAAAAATCCATGTATATAACAAAGAAAACTAGTAGCGCACCCAATTCCCCACATGAATTGCATCACATCATATCGCCCGAACAAAGCGCAACCCTATCAGATAAGGTATGGTTTCACCAAATTACGAGTGGGGCTGGAAACACGCCAACAGGGCTTGATATCGTCCGATACGTCCACTTAATACGATTACGATCGATTCTAGAATTGCATTTGATTAATATTAATCGGATAAGATGCGGTCGTGTCGTAATTTGGTTGTTTGGAACATCGGTAATTGGGTGGTTTAGCGTAAGAGTCGGTTGTTTTTTTAAAATTATTGTTCTTTCTATGACATGAATGCTTCATCCATTTAAATTGAGAGACCTATACGTATGTTTCCAACTAATGTGTCGTTGATTAATTACCCACTCTGATAATATTGTGTCTTAGTATGTAATTCTACATTTCATGTGGTATTCGAATTAAGAATACAGCACTACTCCATCTCCTCCCGTGAATGCCGTAAAAGGTGACTAATGGACTTTAAACTAGAGCGAAATGCAGCAGCGTCCCTTCTGTGGAACAGCAGCCACTCTGCGCTCACCAACACACCTGCCAAGCGTGGTGATTACTAGTAAATTCCCCAAAATTACCACAGAATTGTGTTAATCTATGGGGGAGCTTTGCGGAGGACTTTGTTTAGCATTGGGCATACTTTGGTTGATACTTACGACGACAATCTAAATTCAAAATTGCAATTCTAGATTCAAATGATATTAAAATATAAAATAAAATAGTTCCTTTTCAACGTCAATATAAGACAGTACCCGTATGAGCCCACCCTTCACCGCTTTTCAGTGTTAAAGCTGGGGAGAAGAAACGGTGCAACAAACTGCCCAGAAACACGTTAGACTGCCATACTCATAATACTTTTGTTATGCTTCATATACACAAAATAACAAACAGGATGATTACTAGTAGAACTTTGTCATAGCTATACATGTCTGTAAGCGCACACCACTACACAATTGAACTAAGATGTTAAACTAAAACGATATAAACTTTTTTTTCTTTACAATGACTTGTTGTGCTTGTCAGGCGGATTGGTGAAAACAGTATGGCTAATGTCCCACAGAAGAGACGCTGCTGCCCATCCCTCTGGTATATCCCTTAGCGGTCTTATATGGCATCCAGGGGAAGAAATGGAGTGGTGCTATATTTTTAATCTGGACACCGCACAGAATGTCACACATCCAAGCCTGACCACAACAAGCGTAGCTTAACTTCGAAGATCGTTTGTTTTGCATCGTAGATCATTAGCCATACATCATCATGTCAGCGAAAGGACGTCCACTGCTTAAGAATGGCCTATAAACTTCCACAACAACTACTTTCATGCCACCTGCATCCATCAGCTCCCTAGATGTCTACTGGCTATGCTATATATGAAATAATTACACGCACGGAACACGTATTTAATTTTTTTATACCGTTATAGCGTCACGATCACGTTGCATGCGTGGAATTATTTCACATGGCGTAACGAGTATGAGTCCAGGTCGTTTCTTGTCGTCATCATCGTTCAGCCCCTTATATACATCATTTCGGCCGAATGAAGTCCACTGCTGGACACAAGCCTCCCCCAAAGATCACCACAACGACCGATATGGGTGTGTTGTGGGCTCATTGGGAGTTTTGCCATAATCGCCACGCTTGGCAGACGAACGTTGGCGATCGCAACCCCTTATATACATACGTATTTAAATGAGTTGCTAATGCTTCGAACTGTCGGCAATAACCAAATACTCATTCTAAACTTGTACTTAGTGTGTCGCAAACATTTGCAAAACAAGCCTTACAAAATATACATGGTAATACAGACAAAGTCCAAAGAACAAAGAAAATAACGATAACATTACAAAACAAAAAGCATTAAAACTAGTAGCCCATACAGTTGGAACAATCAATAAAGCGGCCGGACTGTCCCGCGGGGACCGTTGACATCAATCGACTCAATTCCCATATCACTGCGGGTTATGGTACATCGCGATCGAGCCGCTGGTTGCTGTTACTACGCCTACCGTAGTAGGGCCAGCTACGCGATCTATGATAAACGCCTTCTTGATTCTCTTAGAACCATGTATAAAGGATATTAACTCACACTGCGGTCAATCTATGATTTGAAAATATTTTCCGCAAAAATCTGCCCAAGTATTATTTAACAAGCGATTTTCATGACATAAATAAATACACGTACAATACGTTTTTTATAACAAACTGTCCAAAACTATTACAAATCTTACCAAGGGAAAGTTTGAAGGCCATATTAAACGCCTTATTAAAACGCTACAGATTGACGTTAGAGATGTTAAGCGCTGAATCTTTCTGCACATGTGTTTATCTAATAACCTGAATTACGATGAATGTGGATATAATTCTTGTTAGAATTTTAACTATTTACCTGTATATACATATTGACGGCACGGTTGGTGCAGTGGCTGATACAGTCGGCTGCTGCGCTCCGGGTCGCGGGTTCGATTCCCGCACGGAACAAATATTTGTACGATCTGCAGGTAGTTGTTCCGGATCTGGGTGTATTGTGTGCTTGTAAACGAGAGAAATCTTAGTGTGGGGCAACGCAAACAAAAATAAATATATGTATATGTAATTTTTGACATGTTAATGTAGACAAGATGACACTGTTTACCGCTCTGGTGGCTATAATAGTAGCAGCAAACTTAAAACTTCCACGGAAAGCAGCGGTACCATGTCTTGGATTAGTCATAAGATAGGAAGATCCCCTGGTGGTATGCTTGTTATATTCTCGCGACCAAGATATTTTTTTTAATGTATTTTGTTTTTTCGTTAAAACAACGCCAAAAAGTAAAGTAGCCAAACGGAGCCACCCACGTGACTACATCTTCATCACATTTCCTTTAATTAAGAAATTGATGTGTTATCTTGGGGGGATATTAAAACATATATACAATATGGCAATATCACCCTATGACTGCTCATTGTAGTGATCATTGGGAGGCCCATGATCAGGAGGTTACAGTTTGGTGTCTTATCGGTTCTTCTCCATAGGCCCAACGACTTGGAACCGTGCAACTATAAAAGTTCGGACTTTTCGTAACTGCCAGTACATGGCTTAAAAACATATTTTAAGTTCGAGAAAACATTAAATTCAACCAGTCGATACAATTAATAAAGCAGCCACATTGTCCCACGGGGACTGTTGACATAAAAGACGACTATGGGATTAATCGAAGGATAGGCAGCAGTTTACTTCGAGTACATTAACAACTCAACTGCGATCGCCAACCCGCCTACCAATGTGCAATTGCTAATGTGGATACGTTTCGTATTCCGCAACGCAATACAGATTCACTCATTATATACAAATTTTCAATTTTTGCTTGGCGATACTAATAAATAGCACCAAATCATATTTCGTGTATGTTGTAACAATTTCCTATGGGATTAGCCGGAAGATGGACAGCAGCGTCCTTCGGGTATAAAAACAACTCAATTTCTACTGCCAACCTGCTTGCAAAGCGTGGCGATTATGGCAAAACCCCTAACAAACACACAACACACCTAGACTGGTCATTAAGGCGATCTCTGGGAAAGGCCTGTGTCTAGCAGTGGACTTCCATCATAGCTCAAAGTCTCAATATAATAATAATATACATACATACAAACCGTGTGGTGTCCGGATTAAGAATGTAGCACCACTCCATCTCCTCCCGTGGATGTCGTAAAGGCGACTAAGGGAATCTAAACCAGAGGGATGGGCAGCAGCATCCCTTCTGTGAAACGGTAGCCATACTGCGCTCACCAACCCGCCTGCCAAGCGTGGTGAGTATTGGCAAGTACCCCCCAGAATGATGACACAGTTGTAGAAATCTATGGGGGAGGCCTTTGTTCAGCAGTGGACGTATAAATGGCCGATATGATGATACATACATATTTAGCCCATTACTGTCCCACTACTGGGCACGGGCCTTTTCTCAGGATGAGAAAGATTAGGCCTAAGTCCACCACACTGGCCTAATGCGGGTTGGCGGACAAGTAGTACGATTAGTTGTAGTAGTAGTAATCTAAGCCTTCTCAAAGAGAAATCTTTCAGCTGAAATGATGACGATGATAATGATGAACTGCCTTCTAATTACCACAGCCCGAAAGAAAAAATACAGGTGGCCTGGAAACAAAAATAAGGAGCAATTTAAGGTCAATGACATTCAAGGTAATTGCATTGAAATAGCTTATGGAAATATATCGCGTTTATTTGATTCATTCTATATACTTACGTACAACATCTATACATGCAACGTGCAGCCCTAGCACATACAATTATTATATTAATAATACACAAATTTTATCGCATGTGGTGCCGGTTCGCCGTGTTGTGCCGGCTTAGAATACCACCACCCCGTCTCTTCCCATGGGTGTCGTAAAAGTCGACTAAGGGATTAGCCGGAGGATGGGCAGCAGCATCCTTCGAGTACATTAACAACTCAACTGCGATCAGCAACCCGTCTGCCAAGCGTGGCAATTATGGCAAAACCCCCCAATAAGCCCACAACACACCCATGTCGGTAATTGTGGTGATCTTTGGGGGAGGCCTGTGACCAGCAGTGGCCGTCAGTCGGCCGAAATGATGAATTGATGACACAAATACGAATATATGAATGATAAAATAAAATGAAACAATATTTTATTGTACTACCCTATATACTCACATTTGTTTACAATAATACCTGAAAAAATCATACGTGCAATACACAATTAAGCAACACATTTGTATAGTTACATAAATGGATGCACGATGGATATATAAAATAGAATACTACTCTAAACTCGCTCGACGTTTCGAATACCGTCCGTGGTCACGAGCAGGCCCGTCGTATTATGAATAAATGTGAGTATACAGAATAGAAACAAAACATTGTTAGATTTTATTTTGTAATTTATATATTTGTGTATTTATAATATAATAATTGTATGTATTGTAGATCGACCCCAATACATTGTAATTCGCAAATTACCGCTTTTAATAATTGCTTGATTTCAATTTATTAGTCCAGCAAACATTTCAAAGATGTCTAATTAAACTTAGTTCAAATTAAATAATTAGAATAATATCGCATTACATTCTTCTTTGTACAATCAGTTTCCGGTTGCCGTCGCAATCGTTCATTACGTGATAATTCACCAAATTTGTTCCTTTAATAATACAGAATTCTGCTCGTATAAGCCAAATAGGTTAATAATGGCTTCTAATGTGGCTGATAGGTGTTTAATTACCCCGAAATAACGTCTCTTGTGTGTTCGGTTCACTAAACAATGTATCGTTGTTACACAGCAGTTGATTTTATTCCTCTGTTTATTTCTTCATGAATCAGTATGAGTGAGAAAAAGGGGTCAATAATTACGCAAGATAATTTTACCATGTGTGTGTCATATAAGAGACGCTTAGGCAGCTTAATTCTCCAGAAAACTACTGTCCGCTAACCAAGCTTGGTGACTATGACAATGTACTTTATGATAGTTAATGTACTTTATGATAGTTGATTATAGTGGTCAATTTTCAGCTGTAGGCATTGTATTGGTGTTATTGACAGGAGAATTCAATAGGCAGAGTACAACACCCCGGGAAAACGGCGGTGCGCACGTGGTCACGTGCCACCGTGTGCGCAGCACAACGCACAGCTAGGTTTGGGGGGTTCCTTTACAATCCTCCCCGAGAGTGCCTGGAGGGCGACCTTTTTACAGTCACCAACCCTCTACTAGAGGGGATGACCGCTTTACAGTCATCCCCTCCGAGATGTGCCTAAAGGCGTGGCACCAATGGGCGGCTCTAGTGTGATCTTACCAGGACACGAGGACTTGGAGCCCCGATTCGGTGCTGAAGATGACCGCTCCAGTGGTTTTAGCTGGTAGGAGTCCGGCATACCCGTTCACCCATCCCTGGAGCGAAGGAAGTTCATGTAGAATTTCCATTGGACACCAATAATAAAAAAGGCAGAGTTCAATAAATCAAAAAATCCACGCAGTTTCTAAAATATATTGCAATCAGTTAAGGTACGAGACCAACTACTAAATTTAAATTTAGAACGCTACCAAATATATTTTTTATCCGTTATAATTATTTATTTTCTTTTGAACAGCAAGTAGGTACATAGATCAGTATATAGATACCCTTAGCAAAGTTATATCTATGATGCAAGAGCCTATCTATACTAATAAATAAAATTGAAGTGTCTGTTGGTAATGTCAAAATAACAGCTTTTTACTAAATGCATGTGAAAGTATAGTATATATACGGTATATATAAATAAATAAACTATTTTTGTCTTTCTGTTTGAGGTTATAAGGAGTGACATAGGCTACTTTTTTTTTTTTTAATAATTAGGATTCCGTGCAAAAAATATAAAACCCTTGAAATCCAATATAAATAGTCTATGTCAAGTATCTATGTCGATGTACTCTAAATTTCTTTTAAATTAAACCGAAAAAAAAGTTCCCAGCTAGGTATGAATAATTTTCGTTGGACTTGCAGCAACATCCACCAGAAGTCGAAGACTAGCAATATCATACAGCGATACTAATATGGTGTGAGAAAGAACATAATCTAACAAAGATCCAAAAAGAATAAAAAATTATAGCTCTCTGGTATTTAGCTAATCAACCAAAACTAGAGGAGTCACTTAAAGAAACCAAAAATATTTTAGAATATTTTTAAACCAGCATCAACATCCTCCACACAAAAAAAATAAGCGTAAAAAAGGAATCCTTTGTCCTGATCCCTGAGAAATGGTACAGAGGCCTGCCTGTGATTGATGACAAGCCAGGCCGTTCCGCGAAAGGCCCTGCCCTTGTCTCGTTGGAATTATAAGCGGTTCAAATAACTGATTCGCGATTTAGGGCCAATTTCACCGTTGCAACTAAACGCGATCGGTTGAAGCTAAACTCAGTCTAAGCGCTTAACTGAGTTCAGAGCTCTAATATGCATTTCACCAACATCAACTGAACGCGTTTAAAGCATAACTAAGATTAAATTCTGAACGCCCAATTTTCTACGTTTAGCTCGTTTAAACGCGTTTAGAGGGCTGTGATTATTCATTATAATAAAACACTTTTAAACGGATTCTATCGCGTGTATTTTATATTTTTGTTTTTCCTGACGTTTCGAACACTTTGCAGGGTTCGTGGTCGCAGGAAAAACAAAAATCTAAAATATACGCGATAGAATCCGTTTAAAAGTGTTTTATTATAATGTGTGATACTCGCGAAAACCTAAGACATTATGCTGTGATTATTGTTCGTTTTAATTCCCAATAATGACTGCGTATATTTTGCAGAGCTTTGTTTGTTTATGAATGTTGGTTGGATAATTATCTCGACGAATATGCGAACATGCCAGTTCTGGCTATATATCTAACCAACATCATCATCATTTAAGACCGAAAGATGTCCACTGCTGGACAGAAGCCTCCGTAAAGATTGCCATATCGACCGATATGGGTTTGTGTTCTGTGCTCATTGGGGTTGCGCCATAATCACCACGCTTGGCAGTCAGGTTGGCGACCGCAGTTGAATCACCACGCTTGGCAGTAAGGTTGGCGATCGCAGTAGAGTTATAAATATGCTCGAAGGACGCTGCTGCCCATCCCCTGGCTAATCTCATAATCTCCTATTATGGCACCCACGTGAGGATATGGGGTGGTGGTATTCTTGCCCGGCCATATAATTATGGGTTTCACCCGCTTCCCACAGGAACTGTACATGTTTCAAGCAAAGAAAGTAAGTAAAGTAGCCTATTTCACTATCCCGCCCATAAACTACGTCACAGTAGTTCGCTGTTACATACAATGCATGACGCACCGCAATTTTGTTTGAGATTGTGACGACATTTTCATTAAAACTTGGTTTTCGTGAACGCGATCAAAATGTATCTGGTGAAAATGGATTGACGTAAACCGAGATCGAACTCAACGTTTGAACTCAGTTATACAAAATTTAGTTTTATTGAACTCGGTTTGTAATGCGAACGGTAAAATCGGTCCTAAGACTTAGTTTAGGGAGTCGATAAGTTATTTTTGAATGAAGAGAATAAATTGTGTGTGTTCTGTTTACAACTGACTAGTGACAAGAAGAGCAAGTCTGTCGCCTGATGGTAAGCGTTACGTGTACCCATAACATTTGTAATACTACCCACGTAATCCTGGGTTAATGTCCTGCGAGACATTCGTCATTTAATTTCCTTTTGTCCAGTAATTTATCTAGCTACAATGCTCTTCTAACCGAAACACAGTAATATTTAAACTATGATTTAAATGGTGTGGTGCCGGCTACAAATACTACCACTGCATTTAATCCCGTGGGTGTCGTAGAAGGCAACTATGGGATTAGCTGGAGGATGGGCAGCAAGCGTTTTTCGAGTACATTTATAACAGTAGCAAAACCCCCCAATGAGCACACAACACAAGCCCAACGGTCTATGTGGCAATTTTTTTAGGAGGCTTATGTCCAATAGTGGACGTTTTTTGGCTGAAATTATGATGGAACACTGTTGGTTTGCAATAGAATATGGAAATTCTACATGGAACTTCCTTCGCCCCGGGAAGGGCGAAGGGGTATGCCGGACTCCTATCAACAAAAACTCCTGGAGCGATCATCTTCGGCACCGAAAAGGGGGCTCCAGGTCCTCGTAAGATCACACTAGAGCCGCCCGTTAGTGCCACGCCTTTAGGCACATCACGGAGGGGATGACTGTAAAGCGGTCACTGTTAAAAGGTCACCCCCCAGGCACTTCTCGGGGAAAATTGTAAGTGGCACCTAAATAGCTGACCCTTGCAATAAGATATTACCACCAGTAAAGTTCCTTATAGCATTTTTAGTTCACGGAATTACAACACAATACATTACCAGTAGTTTGGGTTGCACATTACTAGTACACTTATTAGATCCTTCAAATTAAGCTGAGCATGTTTGTGATAGGAGTGTCATATGGCGTTGAGTACGAACTTATAACCTCAGATCACAAGTCAAATTAGCCATCGAACTATTGGTGCTGTACATAAATTTACCAGTGATGACATATGGAACACAGACGTGATCACTCACAATGGGTCTCATAAGGAAGCTCAAGGTCACTCAGCGAGCTATGGAGAGAGCTATCCTTGGTAATTCTCTACGAGATCGAATCAGAAATAAAGTTGTCGACATAGCTGAAAGGATTAGTAAACTGAAGTGGCAATGGGTGGGGCACATTGCTCATAGAATTGATGGCCGTTGTGGCAAAAAGATTTTTGAATGTACACCGAGCTCCGGAAAACGCGGCGTGGGACGACGTCCTTGGGAGTCGTTGGATGAGAGCGTGTAACCGCTACTCCCCCATCTCCTCCCCTAGGTGTCGTAGGCCGCGTGGTGCCGGCTTAGAATACCACCACCCCATCTCCTCCCGTGGGTGCCGTAAAAGTCGACTAAGGGATTAGCCGGAGGATGGGCCGCAGCGTCCTTCGAGTATATTAACAACTCAACTGCGATCGCCAACCCGTTTGCCAAGCGTGGCGATTATGGCAAAACCCCCCAATGATCCCTCAACACTTCCATATCGGTCGTTGTGGTGATTTTTGGGGGAGGCCTGTGTCCAGCAGTGGACTTCGTTCGGCTGAAATGATGAACCGCTCGTTGTGGGAATCTATGGAGGAGGCCTTTGTTCAGCAGTGGACGGCCTCTGTCTGATATGATGATGATGATAAATTTAAACATCTCTCTGTAGCTATGGTTTGAAATCTAATAATAAGTAGTAATTATAATTGCAAATCATTTCTGTTCCACAACTTATGGAAAAATTACGGAAAAATCCTCTTTTCGATCAGCTTTGTACAGAAGGCTTGTAGGCGTATGCGAAGTATGGTATTCGAAGCGAATAACAATATGCGACTCAAAGGACCATTCCTAAAACTTAGAGAAACCATGTAAATTAAGTAATAAGAACACAATGAGACATATTTTATTCATAATAAAACACTTTTAAACGGATTATATCGCGTATATTATAGATTTTTGTTTTTCCTGACGTTTCGAATGCTTTGCAGCATTCGTGGTTGCAGGATCATCCTGTTTAAAAGTGTTTTATTTTGAGTAATAATCGCGAAAACCTAAGACATTACTACGTATTTTATTTTCATATAAATTAATTCACGAATCTATACAAGTAAATAAAATTGAAGTGTCTGTTTGTAATATCAAAATAACAGCTTTTTTACTAAATGCATATGAAAGTATATACGGTACCTACAACAAAACTATTTTTTGTCTGTCTGTCTGTCTGTCAGTTTGTTCCCGCTAATCTCCGAAACGGCTGGAACGATTTCTACGTGACTCAATGGCAGATGTTATAAGGAATAACTTAGGCTACTTTTATTTGAGAAAAACAATTAATGTTCCAGGCAAAAAAAACCATGATATCCAATCTATATACTCTATGTCAAGTGTCAATACCGAAGTACTCTAAATTATTTATAAATAATCCAATTTATGTTAAATTGAACCGCGGGTCCCAGCTAGTCTTAAATAAATTCCTAAATGACATACACATAATATGTATAATTTCTAATAGACTAGACAATCTTCCATAGTTGCCAAACAGATTTTTATTTATTTCTAAAGCTTTATTAATTGCCAAACCTAAAGGTCACGACAAATCCGCAGGCAAAATCTACTTCAATAAATTAGCCCATCTCGAGTAACAAATTAAAAAATCACATCAAACAAATAAATTTTATCTTTATGCCATTACTAGAAGTTTGAAAATCGAAAAACACACTCAAAGCGTTGAACAAAACGAAATATACAAACAAAACAACGGACAGAGATTAATAAAAGAAGACAATGAGATATAAAATCTCCTTTGTTATTTTTATGAAACGCAATAAAAAAATTAAGGACTACTGAAGATGCTGAGATTCTTAAGATGTTGTTTAAGAGTGTATATAAGTAAATTCCATGTTGATTTGGTTATAAAAGTAAGGTGGATTCTTTTTTTGAGGTGGCTTGCTGGATTACCGCCCTGGGTTCCAGAAGCTAGAGCCCTCGTGTCACTATATCGGTGGATCACGGAAGCGCTAAGGTGGAGTGAACGGCCTTGAGAGATCAAGATATGATTAATATTTTTTTAACCACATTGGTGATAATACCATTGCCATGACCATTATCTTCGTTTTAATTAACCTCAAGTCCTCGCGAAAGAGAAGCGATATGTGCCTAGAATGTTTTGTGAGGCTATTGAAATTAAAAAACATCCTAATTTTAATAGAGAAGATGGCTGGCAGGTTCCAACTGTTTGGAATCCCGTTATTCAAATAATAAAGTACCAAACAACACACCACACTAAAAAACATCAAGACACTGTGAGTGATTACTGCGTGCATCGAAACTAATTTTTGATTAATATTGTACGGTAGATAAAATAAAAAAACTTTTTAAATTCTGTAACGACGCCTGTCACCGTAGTCATCCTGCGACCACGAACCCTGCAAAGTGTTCGAAACGTCAGGAAAAACTCCATAAAATATACGCTATATAATCCGTTTAAAAGTGTTTTATTATGAGTAATAATCGCGAAAACCTAAGACATCGGTGACTAAACGAGCATGTCATTCGCCTAGTGGTAAGCAACATGCCTGCCCATAGCAATTAGAATGCTACCCAAGACTAGTCCTGCGAGGCACCGCACTGCGCTTGTCCCCTCGAGACATTAGTTATTCAGTCTCTTATGCCCAGTAATGTCACTAGCTACAGTGCCCTTCTAACCGGAGCACAGTAATGTTTAAAGTTTAAACACTACTGCTTAGCGGTGAATATCTGACACTGGGGTGGTACCTACCTATTTTTTTATCGATCTGGTGGAAATACGTTACATACTTTCTCCGCCCCAGGAAAGGGTGGAGGGGCATGCTGGACTACTACTGGCTAAAACTACCGGAGTAGTCATCTTCGGCACCGAAGGTAGGCTCCAGGAACTCGATTAATCTCCATCTAGAGCCACCTATTAGTGCCATGCCTTTATGCACATTTCAGAGGGGATGACTGTAAGGAGGCCACCCCCAGGCACCTCTCGAGGATTGTAATGGATTCCCCCAAAGCCTCGTCATACTGCGCACACGGCGGCACGTAACCACGAGCGCACCGCCGTCTTCCCGAGGGTTAGGGAGGTGCCCCCCTTTTTTTTTTTATTGGTGCCCAGTGGAAATTCTTCATGAACTTCCTTCGCCCCGGGTAAGGACGAAGGGGTATGCCGGACTCCTACCGGCTAAAACCACTGGAGCGGTCATCTTCTGCACCTAAGGGAGGCTCCAGGTCCTCATATGATCACACTAGAGCCGCCCACTGGTGCCACGCCTATTGGCACATCTCGGAGAGGGTGACTGTAAAGCGGTCACCCCCCCAGGTGGATTGTAAAGGATCCCCTAAAGCGTCCCGCGGCAGCGCGTTACCACGTGCGTGCTACCGTCTTCTCTTGGTATGAGCACGCAGATTCCCCAATCTACGCACCCGCGAACCCAGAGGTCCCCCGCCTTATAGCAACAGCAGGGGGTTTCAGGCGTATGGGAATTAGGTGCCAGGGTAGTTGTTACCCCGGCGCCGTCTCGGGAGGTAAATACCTAGCCGGCCCCTTGCATTAAAAAATTCTACCACCAGTACCTCCAGTTAACGCAGATACTCTCGAGACACAATTTTTTGGAAAGTATCTATATCGGATAGCTTTAGAGACACTAAGCAGCACACGTTGAATGCACGCGTCAGCTTTTAGCGATGCATATAATAACCAGCTGCAACTTATAGTTGCGCCCCGCAGGTGGTGGACTAGTAGATTGAGGTGTAATATTTTAACGATGCACTGTCAGATAATGTACTGTCTCCCGTGTAGTGAATACAGTGAACAGCCATAAATCTCACATGCACAAACACCCAGACCCGAAACAACATCTCCAGATCATACAAATATTTATTCCGTGTGGGGATTGAACCCACGACATGCAGCACAGAAAACCTTAGCTTTAGCCTTAGAAAAAGCTTAGCCACTGCGCCTATCATTCCAGTATTATAGAGTACACCCTTTTTTATTGGTGTCCAGTAGAAATGGTACGAAGGGGTATTCCGCACTTCTACCGAATAAAACCATTGGTGCGGTCATCCTCGGCACTGAAGGGAGCTCCAGGTCCTCGTAAGACCAATAGAGCCGCCTATTGGTGCCATGCCTTTAGGCATATCTCGGAGGGAATGACTGTAAAGCGGTCACCCCCTCTAGCGAAGGGAAGGCAACTGTAAAAAGATCGCCCCCAGGCACTTCCCGGAGAGGATTGTAAAGGATCCCCCGAAGCCTCACTGTGCGCTGTACTACGCACACGGTGGCACGTGACCACGTGCGCACCACCGTCTTCCCGGCGATCGCTCGGTGTGAGCATGCAGTCTCCCCAATATGCGCGCCCGCGTCCTCCGTATAGAGTACATCCTAGTCGAGACCATTTCCATATTGAGGGTCGAGCAATTGTCGAGTCTCGACACAATCTGAATTTTAATTCACACGTCACAGTGAGAGTGCCGACTGAACATATGTTGACCCTAATAATAAAGGAAGAATTTTGACCGAGAGGTGTAGTGTTCCGACGATTCAGAGGCTGGACACCGAGCGACACACGACGCCGATTCATCGTGTGAATTAGTGTTTATACATTATTATTTATGTATAGAGCTTTTATGTTAGTTTTAAGTCCTTATATTGTATTTTCCCATGTGGGCCTTGATGCCAAATAATATGGAACATACATAGGCTGCACTAAAAGTATCGGGAATGGAATATTTCCACTGTTCCTGTCATATTAAAATCTTTTTAATTGAAAACTCCTTGGTTTTACAAATGGAATACCATTTATTTATTTAAAAAAAGATTCATGGTCTTGTCACAAGGTTTTGTCAAACTTGTTTAGTCGTTGAGAAAATGGAGAATTTGTCAACCTATGTCAACACATACTGGCGGATTTTTGATAAATATTTTATGAATATGTAACGATTTAATAATCTAAACACCGTACGACGTTGCCTTATACTTGACATTGGCGAAATTGTGGAAGATATTCTACAGAAGCCATAATCTAAAAGAAGAAGAAGAAGAGAAAATGGAATTGACTCGAGAAAATTCAAGAGCGATGATTTATTATGACTTTCGAAGTGGTTTAACACAAAAACATTGTGTTGACCGGATGATTTCTGCATTTGGTGATGAAGCCCCATCCAAAACCACAATTTATCGCTGGTTTGCTGTATTTCAACGTGGACGTGTCAAGCTCAGTGATGATCCTCGTCAAGGTCGTCCAAAAACTGCAGTCACCCAATAAAATGTTGATGCTGTGCGTAAGCTGATTGAGGAAGATCGACATGTGACATACCACGAAATTCAGGCAACTTTAGACATTGGCATGAGTCTAATAATCTTGCATGAACAATTAGGTGTAAAAAATTTGTTTTCCCGATGGATACCGCATTTGCTATGTGAAGAGCAAAAAGCGGCTCGCGTTACTTGGTGCGTCAGAACTCTCGAAAGATTCCACGCAGGATCCTCAAATGCTGTATACAACATCGTATCAGGTGACGAATCCTGGATATATGCGCACGAACCCGAAACAAAAAACCAGTCACGAGTTTGGGTGTTCGAAAATGAGTTAAAGCCAACAAAAATTGTTCGTTCACGGAGTGTTGCAAAAAAAATGGTGGCCACGTTTGTCTCCAAAACCGGCCATGTTACGACTATTCCTCTTGAGGGACAAAGAACGGTTAATGTAGAATGGTATGCTAGCATTTGTTTGCCACAGGTCGTTTCTGAACTCCGTAGAGAGAACTGCAACCGCCGCATCATCCTCCATAACCACAATGCGTGTTCTCACACCGCGCACAGAACAAAAGAGTTTTTAGAGCAAGAAAACATAGAATTATTAGACCATCCGCCGTACAGCCCCGACCTAAGCCCTAATGATTGCTATCATCATTTCGGCCGAATGAAGTCCACTGCTGGACACAGGCCTCCCCCAAAGATCACCACAACCACCGATATGGATGTGTTGTGAGCACATTGGGGGGTTTTGCCATAATCGCCACGCTTGGCAGGCGGGTTGGCGATCGCAGTTGAGTTGTTAATGTACTCGAAGGACGCTGCTGCCCATCCTCCAGCTAATCCCTTAGTCGACTTTTACGACACCCATGGGAGGAAATGGGGTGGTGGCATTCTGAGCCGGCACCACATGCTATACTTTCCCTAAAATAAAGAATAAATTGCGTGGACAGAGATTTTCATCACCTAAAGAAGTTGTGGACGCCTACAAAACAGCCATTTTGGAGACCCCAACTTCCGAATGGAATGGTTGCTTCAATGATTGGTTCCATCGTATGGAAAAATGTGTCAAATTTCGCGGAGAATACTTCGAAAAGCAATAAATACATTTTTAAATAGTAATGTTGTGTCACTTCCTTGATTCCCGAAATTTTCAGTGCCGCCCTCGTATTCTGTTCTGTAAGAAACTAAATGACTAATGTCACGGGTAAACAGCGCCGTGTGGTGCCACGCAGAACTAGTTCTGGGTAGCATTACAATTGTTATGGGCAGGTGTGACACTTACCTACGAGGCCAATTGCTTCATAGTTTCGTCATCGGATTGTATCATCATCACGGCCGAATGAAGTCCACTGCTGGACACAGGCCTCCCCCAAAGATCTCCACAACGACCGTTATGGCTGTGCTGTGGGCTCAATGGGGGGTTTTGCCATAATCGCCACGCTTGGCAGACGGGTTGGCGATCGCAGTTAAGTTGTTAATGTACTCGAAGGATGCTGCTGCCCATCCTCCGACTAATCCCTTAGTCGACTTTTACGACACCCACGGGAGGAGATGGGGTAGTGGTATTCTGAACCGGCACCACACGGCAGAGAGTAGAGATGTAGTAACTTGAACGGGAAGGTGACCTAGCGGTAAGCCTCCGCGACGTCGGTGAGGGCTATAAAACGGTTGATGAATGAATGAGACAAGGCGAGTTTCTTTATATGATCTAACGTGATGTTATCGTCTGGGTCGACCAGAACGTGCCTCGGGTGGCGTAATCTACTAATACGGAAGGGTTGGTAATCGGCGGTTGGCACCACAAGGGTACCACATTGTACCAATGGGTACCAATTTGGGTGGGACAGGGCATAATTGAAATAGCGTTTGGTCGCTCGTTTCATAAATTGCCTGATGGTTGGCAAGTTAAGATGTAGTTGATTATTGTACATGTACCAAGGTGCTTCGGTGGCCTTAACGCATGAATGGGTTTTGTCCAGTGCAGGTCAAATTCCTCTTCTTATACAGAGAAGAAACGACCATTTATTACCACGCTTGTTCATTGCGTGTTAGTGATTTCTGCCTGTCAAAGATCCAGTTTTCCTTACAATGTCTTCTTTTACCGCTGCAATAGTTAAATGGATTAGCCTAAAAAAAGTACATATGACACTGAAAAAGTAATGTTTTTACACGAATTACATGACTTATTATTAAGAAGCGAATACGTGAACTTCCGGGTTGCCACGACATATTGCCTATCATCATTATCATTTCCATTTCGGCCGAATGAAGTCCACTGCTGGACACAGGCCTCCCCCAAAGACAATGACCACCACAACGACCGATATGGGCGTGTTGTGGGCTCATTAGGGGGTTTTACCATAATCGCCACGCTTGGCAGACGGGTTGGCGATCGCAGTTGAGTTGTTAATGTACTCAAAGGATGCTGCTGCCCATCCTTCGGCTAGCCCCTTAGTCGACTTTTACAACACCCACGGCAGGAGATGGGGTGGTGGCATTCTGAGCCGGCACCACACGGCATATTAACTAAGCTTTCAAAAACTTGAAACTTTATTTTAAATGTGGAATGAAATGTGGCTATACTCCAAAACTCCTCAATTACATATTTGACGACTTCTGTCGCTCGTGACAATTTAGCGGTGTTTATTGGAAGAACCACTGTAATAAAATCTGCTACGCAGTCAGTTCTTTAACATGCATGACCAATGTCAACACATAAGATTTCTATCCTTACGGCCATAGACCAATATCACTATAGACGCGCTGTTCGAAACAATGTTTGTCCAATTTACATATTTATCGACAAGGCCCCACAACTACACAACTAGAGAATTCAATACCGAGATCCCGACCGTGTTTCAGTACCGAAATTTTCGGAATTAAGTTTATTGCGTGATGCTCGTGAACGGGTCCAGTCTGTCGGGGCTGGTCAACCGTTAACGGTTAACTGCCATTACAAATCAATTACAATTATATTATTTTAGTATGAAGTTTTTTATATATTTTACCATCATTTGTGTCAATCAACATTGTCCGTGTGGTGTCCGGATTAAGAATACAGCACCACTCCATCTCCTCCCGTGGATGTCGTAAATGGCGACTAAGGGAATCTAAACCAGAGGGATGGGCAGCAGCGTCCCTTCTGTGGAACAGTAGCCATTCTGCGCTCACCAACCCGCCTGCCAAGCGTGGTGAATATGATGACACAATCGTGGAAATCTGTGGGGGAGGCCTTTGTTCAGCAGTGGACGTTTTATAACCAGTATGATGAGCATTGTAATCTCAGTGCTTTTAAAAGAGTATACATGGAGTTTCTTGCTGGCTCTTCCCCAAACTATCAAATAATTGGAACCATGCAACTTAAATTCTGTCGTTTCATAAGTGCCAGTAATTGTAATAAAACACTTTTAAACGGATTACGTCGCGTATATTATAGATTTTTATTATGAGTAATAATCGCGAAAACCTGAGACATTACTATGCCAGTAATTGGTTTATTTAAAATTAAAACATTTGACTTAGATAGGAGTCCGTCAGCCTATTGTAGAAAAAATACTTAGGTAGGTAGGCCTCTCTATTGTGATCATACAAGGACCTGGAGCCCCTTAGGTGCCGAAAATGACCGCCCCAGTGGTTTAAGCCGGTAGGAGACATGCCCCTTCGTCCTTGCCCGGCGCGGACATATAGAACTTCCACTGCGTACAACAAAAAGAAAAAGAAAGGAAGGGGGTAGGTCGCAGAGCGGGATCGGGAGAGGGCCGATTCCGCTCGGAGGAGGAGGACACGGGGCCAGGGTAACAACCGCCGCGGCGCCCGTGTCCAACACGGCTGAGCCCCCTGTTGTCTTTATAGGGGGCCTTGAGGGTCGCGAGCGTGCTTATTGGGAAATCTGCGTGCTCATACCGCTCATGCGCATGTGGTCACGTACTGCTGTGTGCGCAGCACAGCGCATAGTGAGGCCTCGGGGGAATCTTTTACAATCCCCTCGAGAGTTGCCTGGGGGGGTGGCCTCTTTACAGTCGCCTTCCCTCCACTAGAGGGGATGACCACTTTACAGTCATCCCCTCCGAGATGTGCCTAAAGGCGTGGCACCAACGGGTAGCTCTAGATGGAGATTATTCGAGTTCCTGGCGCCTCCCTTCGGTGCCGACGATGATCACTCCGGTGGTTTTAGCTGGTAGGAGTCCGACATGCCCCTTCGCCCTTTCCAGGGGCGAAGGAAGTACATGAGGTATTTCCACCGGATCAATAAAAAAAAAAGGTGCCGCATAGCCGGACTCTTGGAATAAGGAGACTTACTAGTAAAACACAAACCAAACTGATCTGACAAACTTCCTGCTTGTAACAGTGCAGTTATAGATTTAACCATACTCGCTGACATAGGTGTAAACAGTAACCGTCATTACTAACACCTGGTACAGGAAAAGTATAGTCATATCAAACACCAAAATTCGCTGCAATTTGCTTCCGCGTACGTAAGCTAGTTTCTCAATTCCACGATACGTATAACACGACCAAATACTGATAACCCCAGTTTACATAGTCGACTAATATCGGGCGCAGCATACCGAACTTTGCTAGATTATACTCGGTTCGAACTGAAATTTAAGCTAAGTTAAGCCGTGGCAGAAATGCATTTTCATTAAATATTCTAGGCGGGTGTGGGTGGGGAAATTATGATGAATTTCGTAGACCTAATGCACGTGCTGACTTGATTCGTGTGTTATCGTGTCGCTGAGTCGGTTGCGCTGGCAATTTCTTATTGAGTACCCAGTGGTTAGTTACGTAAGTGCTGAAATATAATGTACGAGTGTATGAGTGTATGAGTATATGTATAAGTACTTATACATTTTGACTGAAGGTTCTTTGTGTATTTTCATTGAAAATTCGCAGGTATTATGGTCAAAGTTTTGTATGTACGTGAACGAGTGCCGTCTGTTGGAATTGGTCATATTAATGCTGCCATGTCAATTGAATAAAAAACTAGTAAATATTAATCAGGATTGTTTACCGTAGACTTTTTAAGAAGTTTAGACTCTTTTCTCCTGCATTGTCCTCACATTACCATAATTTCGAGAACATTGCAGAGAAAAAGAACATTGTACCAATATGATTTAAAATTATGATTTTTATGAGTAACCATGGATTTTCTTGCCCGTTCTTTTCCATAAGAAATCTACATCTTGGAACGCGGTAACTAAAGTCTTGACTATTCGTAAGTGCCTATAAATGGTTTTACATGAATAAAAAAAACTTTTATCTTTATCTCTAAGGATCATTATATTTAGACAATAGATGGCACACAAATATTTTGGATCATTATATAAGCCAAAGAACGTCCACTTTTGACAAATGTCCCTCGCATCCCTAGCATTTCACAAATACGGTATAGTCAATTTTTCAAAAACTCGTCTGATTGAAAAACCGTTTCACGAAATATAATTGCTATTGGATGTCTCTGTAGTTAGAATTAAAAGAAATACTTTTCTATTTCATATATTTTTTGAGAAATACATTTGACTTTTATTTCACCTTCAGTTACGTTATCAGAGGAATTATGAGAAATTACATTGCATAGTCTACAAGTAAAATAAACAAAAAAGCAATGTCTATAAAAAGCTGTCAGTCAAGCGCAAGTGTCGGTGTAAAAAAATAACACAAAAGTAAAGCAATCATTCAATAATAAATACAAAAAAAAACATGTCTTCTTCTTACATCAATAGATATAAATAACATTCCGTTTAAGCATTAGCAGCCAAACGTCAAACTACTTACAAAAAAGTCAAACTTAACATATTTACATTACTTAACTTTCAAACGGATTATATCGCTTATATTGTGGATTTTTATTTTCCTGACATTTCGAACACAGCTGCGTTCATGGTCGCAGGATGACTAAACTGACAGGCGTCGTTACAGATTGAAAAAGTATTTTTATCTACCGCACATAACTAATCAAAAATTGTTTCGATGCACGAAGTGGAGTGGGCGGGCATAATCATAAACGGCGAGCACATCTCATACCTTCGATTCGCCGACGATATCGTACTTTTGACAGAGTCGATGGATGATCTGCATGGCTATTCTGTAAGAACTCACTAGCAAACTCACTTCTAAATCCGCAGTGAAATCTCTAATATTATTGCTACTTTTTACTTCAGTTCTTTGTACTTGAGTTCTTTCAGAATAGCACTGCTGAGCGGGATGCTGAATAGTCTCAACATAGCCTTAAGACTGGCCTTGGTATGGACATGGAAAAAACTAACATCATGTCAAATAGACATGTTGTGCCACGGCCGATTAGCGTCGAAGGTACGGTAGCCGATGTTGTGGACATACGTCTACCTCGGACAAACACTCCCGTTGGGTAGACACAACTTTGACAGAGAATCCGACAGAAGGATACGTTTAGGCTGGGCAGCATTGGGTAGGCTTCGTCAGATCTTCTCGTCGTCTTGTATTCCGCAATGTCTGAAAACGAAAGTTTTCAACCAGTGCGTTCTACTTTTTATGACCTACGGAGCCGAAACTTAGACACTAACAGCCGGATTAGTTCACAAGTTCCAAGTCACTTAGCAGGCTACGGAACGTACTCTAGTGTGATCATACGAGGACCTGGAGTGTCCCTTAGGTGCCGAAGATGACCACTCCAGTGGTTTTAGCCGGTAGGAGTCCGACATACCCTTCGTCCTTCCCCGGGGCGAAGGAAGTTCATGAAGAATTTCCAATGGGCACCAATAAAAAAAGGCTACGGAACGTGCTATGCTCGGAGTCTTACTAATAGATATAAATCCGAAACGTGAATATTCGGAAGAGAACCAAAGTGATCGACATAGCACACCGAATCAGCAAGCTGAAGTGGCAGTGGGCTGGTCACGTTTGTCAAAGGATCGATGGCCGATGGAGCAGACAAGTCCTAGAGTGGAGACCACGTATGGGCTAATGTAGTGTGGGGCGCCCATCGGCCAATTGGGCGGATGACCTGAAAAAGGCTGCTGGGTCCGATTAGATGCGGAAAGCTGATGACCGGGTGTTGTGGCGCAGGCTGAGAGAGGCCTACATACAGCAGTGGACCGGTATAGGCTGATGATGATGATGACGCCGTAATCACTAACAGTGCCTGAAAATAAAACTACACGATGTAATCCGTATAAAAGTGTTCTATTATAATCTGTAATAATTGTGAACATCTAAGACATTATGAAACATTTTAGTATTTTGTATCATTTCTAACATTTTGTAGTCAACAAAGATTTGCATTATCTACATAAGTTAATCATTTACGTATTTTGTAACAAAGTAATATCATTCATTTAGAAAGAATTTGTACAAGCACTTCCTAAACGATTCCAGACTTTCCTTATCCCTGATTACCCATAGGTGTGTGTAGCTGAAGGCCAGGAGGGCCCATCCCTTCCCAGAATCTCTTAGGCCCACCCCAGAATTATACTGAATCAATATATTCAAACAGTGGCGTGTAGTACCGGCTACGAATAACACCGACCCATCTCGTCCACATAGTTCACAGTTCACAGGAAAACCTATAAGAAGTCTTAGTCTTAAAATAACATGGTAAATCTTTCAATATTATGCGTACAAACTTACATTTGCGATTGGAATGTATGGGAGAACATGTTTTTCAACTGCAATATTAAGTTTGTTCTTGAGATAAATTATTGGTACTACTCGTTCACCCCTTAACTAGGCCTGGCATCTGCCACTTCTCTTATCTTTATTCATCGTACAAAACCCTCTCTACGCGAGTTCAACTCTCACTTGTCCGGATTTTTACATTTTAGAGGTATTTTCTTTTGTAGCGGATGGTTTAATTTTTTTTTTGTTTATTTGCTATTATTATTCTTAATGCTAATAAAAGTTATAACGATCTTTCCAATTTAATCATTGAAGTTCATTTCACGTTATAATAGCAAATTACATTTTTTAATTGCGCAAAATCTTTAAAATGTCACGCTATTCTAAAAAGTCGAAGTAATACATCTCCATGTAACTTTAGGAACTGTAATAATGATATTACGGTTTTTGAAACTCAAAAAAAGCTAGAATTACCAATGTAATATAAGTGCAGAAGCACAACTTATAAAAAGGTGGAACAATAGATGTATTGGAAAACGTCCCAAGTTTTGGAAAACAAAGAATCTTACTTAGAGCTTCGAACATCATTAGACACTCGCAAGATCAAAGACGAACTTGGGAGACAACTAGGGATTAGATTTCAACCTGAACGTAGAAAAATAATTTACATTTTGTTACTGGAAGAGATATAAAATTCTGCACAGTTTTTGAGTATCAATTATGTATTTATATCCCACATTCTTTGTAAAGTAATTATTCGAGTGGATAAGGTTTTCTCTCTAAATTAACATAGAAACTGACAAAGTTATACATACAAAGGGTTCCAGGATTTTTCCAGGATTTTCAGGCCCGAACATTCTACTCGCAGTTTCTTGGAAGAATTATTCTATGTATATTTTTGTAACATTTATGTTTTAGTATTACGCTTCTTGCTTCTTGTTCTGTATTTTAGAAATAACCGAGTAAATTCTGATTAAAATAAAGCCTTCATCATGGCCTCTTTACGCAGTGGTACACACGATACCTGAATTATTTGTCGTAAAATTACTAATAACTAACCACAAGAAGGACGCCAGGATGAAGGCAGCGCGCACATGAACTCGTGCCGCTCCGTTCGCAGCACAGCACACACCGAAGCTTCGGGGGATCCTTTACAATCCCCAACCCCATGAGAAGGGCCCGGGGCCAGCTTTTCACTGTCACTCCCTCCGAGATGTGCCTATTGGTCCCTATAGGGCACTAATGGGCAGCTCTAGTGTGATCGTACGAGGACCTGGAGCTCCCCTTTGGTGCCGAAGAGGACCGCTTCGGTGGTTTTAGCCTGTAGGAGCCCGGCACAACCCTCCGCCCTTCCCCGGGGTGAAAGAAGTACGAGAATCGCACTAAAAGTTTAAAGAAAATTAAAAACGGAATGATGTAAGTACGTGTTAATATTTATTTATGTTTTTTGACGTAGTCTCCGTTCCTTTTTAAGCAACATCGCATGCTATGAAATCACTGACCGAAGCAGTGAGCCCACTCTTCTTTGGGAATCTCTTCCACGTATTTTCGGACGTAGGCACGCATCTACGGGGTTCATAAAATGTTCTCAGAGTTTTTTTTTTTTGGGAATAAAATTCAAGTTACACTGTCCCAGGTCAGAACTGTAAGGAGGATGGCTCATTAACTCCACACCTTCCATAGACAAATATTCGATTGTCCGTCTAGCGGAGTAAGCTGGAGCGTTGCCGTGATGGAGGAGGATATTGCTGCTTGGGCTCTGATGTCAAACATTTTCAAAGACCGACCGATAAACAATTACTATCATATTAATCTGCAGTAACAGTCGTTTTATCCTTTAGGACAATTGTTGTGACATGACCCGTCCGTCTAAAGGATGAGGCAATCATCTTTTGCCCTTGACTTCTGCCCTTCTTTACTGTTGACTCATCATTTCGGCCGAATGAAGTCCACTGCTGGACACAGGCCTCCCCCAAAGATCACCACAACGACCGATATGGATATTTTGTGGGCTCATTGGGGGGGGTTTTGCCATAATCACCACGCTTGGCAGGCGGGTTGGCGATCGCAGTTAAGTTGTTAATTTACTCGAAGGACGCTGCTGCCCATCCTCCGGCAAATCCCTTGGTCGACTTTTTTGACCTTTTTGACTCGCGACACACTATTTAAATTGTCACTGATTTGTAAAAGCAAATGACCTATGAATTCAGGGTACATCTACAACTACCCTAAGAGTTCTTTATTCGAAATTTAAGTAATTTTTGCATGCGAAACTTTTCTTACTGGCCAATTCTAAAAACATTCAGTGTTACCCTCGAACATCGATCCTGCAAAGATCAACCAATAAAAAAATGATAGACCAGTCATTTTAATACAAAACCTGTGGCTTTTTAGAAAGAACGAAAATAAGTTTATTTAACTTCACGAATGGAAACGATCAGGGAATAGATGATGTAGTGGCCGTGTGGCAACAATTGCAGCGAAAAATTCTCAATCTTTTGCAATTATTTTTCCTGTCTATTTAAACTTCTCATCAAACTACGCTCCTATCATATCCAGGCCATCAATTATTCATATACATATCTTTGTGTTCTGCATAAAATATTCCGTTTGCAAGCTGTTTTAGAAATAAACTTGTCTTAAGTCGCTGATAACTCATCGTAGTTACTGCGGGGATCTTAATTGGGGTACATTCGGACTTCTTCGTTCACAAACCTTCGAATCGGAAATTCCTGAATAAATTATGGAAGCTAAAATGCCTTGAGGCTTTATCGATAAGGTAGCCAATAACGGCCAACAATTTTGGTCTCATGTTGATACTTGGTATGAATTTTTTATTTGGGTATTTGTGGGTACCTCTTTCTTTCGGATTTTGTAAACCAATTGTTATTCGTTTAGCTGAATTGGGGTCAAAGCCGTTTATTTAAAAATTTAATCAGTGTTGTATGCATTTCATTTTTTTTTTCTGATATCGTATATATATGTAAGTACTAAAACATTTTTTGTGTACAAGGAAAACTCCAAAAATACTTACTAATACATAGATAGAAAACACTACACACAACACTATGGCTCTAGGTTAGGCGTATTTCAGTATTTTGTGGCTTCCATAATTACGTATGTATTTCCAACAAAAAAAAAAACAATGGATATATAAGAATATTTTAAAGTAGGTACGTATGTTTTGTGTGATATAGAGCTCAATTTTGTTTTGGATTACTAAAAGCCATAAAAGAACGAAATTATGCTATTTCCGACCTGGCAAACAAACCTAAGCACTCTCAATCGTAGCCATGCTTGCGACTATTTTAGTAGTAATTATTACCTAAACAGAAATGCGAAAATTAGTCCGCCTAGCAATTAGCCCAACGTATTTCGTAATACCATAGAGCCTCTAACGAGCCAGCTTTAACAGCTTTTCATAATAAACACACGATTTATGAATGTATTTCTTTAAGTGCTTCTGTTAGTACTCCCACTGAATATTCTTTCACTTAGGCACAACACTGAGACCGTGACATGAAATGTAAAAATAATAATGTGGCTACAGTATTAGTATTAGCAAGTAAGTAATAGTGCTAACAAATCTTATATATACTGGACTTACATGTTTGGGAACCTTCGCAACGTCTTTTCGTCCACAATGCCGCAGTGCCTCAAGACAAAAGTTTTTAACCAATGCGTTCTACCAATACAGTACATATAGCATAGAGACTGTCACTCACTATGGGTGTTCAATAGCTTCATGTGCCTACCAATATGATCTGGTGGTACTAAACTTCTCCGCAGTGCCTGCCTCGCACTCGGTCATTGTACGCACGGTTACATATCAAGCTATACATTTCCAGTATAAGCTAATCTCGCATTGTAACGGCTTTCCGTTCAACGAGAGGTCAAGCTAAACGGGATATGTATAGCTTGATGTGTAGCCATGTGTACGAGACGTGTGCATCGGTTTCATTGCTCTACTGCATTAGAGTATTGAAGGTAACTAAATCAGTACCCATTATATATTATATTTGTATGACCCGTATACGAATATTCCGTTTGGGCGAAAAAGAGCGCCCAGTTCATGAAGAATTTCCTTCGCCCCGGGGAAGGGCGAAGGGGTATGCCGGGACTCCTACCGACTAAAACTACTGGAGCGGTCATCTTCGGCACCTAAGGGAGGCTCCAGGTCCTCGCATGATCACACTAGAGCCGCCCACTGGTGCCACGCCTATAGGCACACCTCGTAGAGGGTGATAAGATAACAAACACCTAGCGTGTTGCGGTCAGTTGCAATAGCTGTCGATTTTCTTTTCTCATCTAAACAAAAAACTGGCCGCAAGCTCCATGACGTCACATGAATTGTTGACTCCTACGCAGTCCACGCGAGACTACTCTTTTCATGTTCATGTCAACCTTCGTTTTTTCTCATGAAAATATCTGTTGGTGTAACAGGAACGGAAAAGTCCATGTCTAATGATTATATATATGTAGTGTCATCTAGAGTCAGAGATTTGTCAATACAGATGTATTGACAAATCTCTTTTAATACTTAAAAACTCGAAGGCTAAGTATAAGAGTGACAGTCCACCGTTAGAAAATAAATACAGATTAAATCAAATGGATGTATAGAGTACAAGTTATTTTCTATGTTGTACAGTAAAATCATTATTCTTAAATATATCACGAGCAAAAAATCTTTGAGGCAAGGATTTGGTCCTTTGAGACGCGTACCTCACAAACGTATTACGAGTACGTCGAGGCGAGGCGAGACGCATTGTTTTAATATATACGTACATAGCTATAGGTATTATCGCATGTACTTTAAATACCAACTAGAACTCCAATTATCGAACAAGCCGCTCTTATTGTCAAACTACAATTATAAACAGAATATTAAGGCAGGCCCTGCCCTTGAGCGGAACAATTTAACATTAATGATATGACTAAGTTTCGACTGGCCAGATCGCGCTTGACTGACTTAGCGCTTTAACTGCTGCTGTCGGATACGAAAATAGACTTTATTGTAAAATCCTACATTTTTTCATGGTTGTTATTACCTTAATACTATGTATTTAGATATCATCACTAGATCCTTCCTGTGATCACTAATACACTGCCAAGCCGGTGAGTATTGGATATCTCATTTAGGAGTATATTATTTTTACATTTGTAGCATTGTAGCATGCATTGGTTACTGGGACGCCCATGTTAACCACTGGATGTTTAAAAGCCCATAAGGTGACTATTTTCATGTTTTTTTCATTTTGGAGTATTTTAATATAATATGCAACACAATAACTTACAGTAATACAACGAAACCACTATGACATTCCAACAACTGTCCGCTGCCTCAATTAGTCTTGTGGTCGCGACCGCAGCGGACCAAAGGACCTGAGTTGGTTCCCTCGTTTTTGTTTAGGAAATTCTGTTGTCACCCGAATTTGTAATTCAGTCTGGCAATTGGCTGTAGATTCACAGTAAATTCGTGATGAGAAGTGTGACAAAATAATAATAATACAAAATAAACTGAGAAGTAAAATTTCAACATTCCTTCTGTGTAAATTAGGAAAACATTATATTTGTTTTGTTAATGTGTCTAGGTTCCACAGCTTGTGTATACAAAGTATATGAATACATAACTTTTAGGTATTGGTCTTACAAATGCCAATTACGGACTAACCAACATTCTCAAAACATATTTATTTGTAGTCTTGATATTTCTCTACGAGATCGGATTAAAATGAGAAGATCCGTAGAAGAACTAAGTTGCCATCATAGCTAAAAGCTTAGTAAATTGAATTAGCAATGGGCGGGGCACTATGGCTCGTAGAATTGATGGCTGTTGGGGCAGAAAGGGTTGCGACTGGAGACCACGCACCAGAAAATGCAGCGTGGGATGGCGTCCAACAAGGTGAATAGATAGGCTGTTGAAGGTAGCTGGTAGCCGTTGGATGCGGTGGCATGTGAGAAGTCGTTGTGGAAATCTATGAGGGAAGATTTTGTTCAGTGGACATCCTTCGGCTGACATAATAAAGATGAAGTCGTCATTCCAGGCGAAAAACGTCCATTGCTTGACAGAAGGCTCCCCCAAAGTTTGCCACAACGACCAGTATGTGTTTGTGTTGTGTGCTCATTGGCAGGTTTTGCCATAATCGCCACACTTGGCGATCGTAGTTGAGTTGTAAATGCACTCGAAGGACGCTGCTGCCCATCCTCCAGCTAAGCCAATAGTCACCTTTACGACACCCACGGTATGAGATAGGGTAGTGGTATTTTTAGCCGGCAAAAATACTACTGGTACATAGTTAATTTATGTATTTAGTACTCTATCGATTAAATGGCCCAACCTTTTTTTATTGGTCTCCAGTGGAAATTCTACATGAACTTCCTTTGCCCCGGGGAAGGGCGGGGTATCCTACCGGCTAAAATCACTGAAGCGATCATCATCGGCACCGAAGGGGGTCTAGGTCTAGGTCCTCGTAAAATCAATCTAGAGGCGCCCATTGGTGCCACGGCTTTCGCATATCACGGAGGGGATGACTGTAAAGCGGTCACCCCCTCTAGGGCAGGGAAGGCGACTGTAAAAATGGTCGCCCCCAGGCACTTCTAGGAGAGGATTGTAAGCAATTGACTCAGCCTATCGTAGCCCAATGATGGGCAAAGACTTCTCCCAAGACTCGCCACAGCACGTCTATTTCCCCGGTATTCGTATGGCAGAGTAAAATAATAATAATTGAAATATGGAAGAATACTGTCAAAATTTTCGTATAACAATTCTACCTACATCTACATAACGGTTTTTTACACTCCATAAGGTTTTAGTGGTAAAATATAATATTCTTTTGGGTCTATCTTTTCATACAACTATTAAATCAATCATTGAGAACGAAGCTCTAAATTTCGGTTACACTTACCATAAAACGGACCGGTTCTGCTAAAAGATATCAGAAAAGTATTTTATGGTTAAATAATAAAACCTACTGAAAATTACACAGTTCAGCATTATGTCTACGACTGAAACTATTACTCAAAAGGTCCTGATAGAATTGGCAAACGTTGGACCTTCAAGAATTTGGTGTAGGTGCACCACGATTTTTTATGGTAATTAAATAATGGGACAAATATATTAATATATTACCTAATATATTTAGGAGCCTTCGACAAAAGAGTGTTTGTCTTCTGGAAAAACCGATAAGGCAGCTGTGACTGTTAGTTCTGCATGCTCGTTAGCCACCCCCATTATATTAATAAAAAGGTTAAGATATTACATCAAAAATGCGCGCCGGTGGTGACTTGGTAGTGTGATGCTACGCAGGACAAGTCTAGTCCATGGGTCCGCAAAAGGAACATAAATTTTACGTCGATATCAGTGAGTGTGTATTTTTTTATTACCGTTTACTAAAAATATTGAGGTCTGTTATTCGAGCCACACTGAGGTGACTCAAGGAACACTTATCACCAGACTGATGACCTGCTTGTCACTAGGCAGTACTACTATATTAATTTTCAAACGCGGAAATTGATTGGTGGCAACTACTTACGGTTATCAGCATGTATAATCTTCACTTATATCAACTCATTATTTTCGCTATTGTCTGTGTACATAAGCTTTTTATTTTTAACTAGCTGAGACCCGTGGTTTCACCCGCTGTTTAATATAAAAGAAATCGGATATTTAATTATTTAAGCATATAGGTAGGTATATTGGATTTTATTCTTTTTATTTTTGCTATGTAAAAGTAGCCTAAGTTATTCCTTATAACATCAGCTATCTGCCAGTGAAAGTCCCGTCAAAATCGGTCCAGCCGTTTCGGAGATTACCCGGAACAAACAGACAGACAGACAAAAAATTTGAAAATTGTTTTTTTGTTATATGTACCGTACTTTCATATGCATTTAGTAAAAACCTGTTATTTAGACATTACAAACAGACACTTCAATTTTATTTATTTGTATAGATGACAGTAATTAAAGGTTATTTCACGCATTGCGAGGAAACGTGTCTGTAAAAAACACATTTAGGGAAAAGCAACATTTTCCCAATACGCCAAACAAGCGCAACAAAATTGGCTCAGAATTTACCAACAAATCATGGTCACCCAAATTAACCCTTTCACGGTGACTAAACATGCGCAAGTCCGGCGGGGTCCGTAGGCTGGGCCCGTTCCTATATAATTAATCACAGACCCTATTGACAGAGGATCATTTGGACCCACATAAGTGGAATCCATACACCTAATACCTGACCACCGGCATTCCTGAAAGCGGTATATATTTGCTAAAGGCAGAATGTTAACCATTAAATTGATTTACTAATATGTATTTTTATTGTGTTTCATGAAAGGAATGGTAACAAATGAGCTACTTTAATTCATCAAATATGTTTTCGGTTATGTAAAGGATTGTGATCGCTTTCGGACAAGATTAAACAGAGAAACATGTATATTATGTAACGTTATTACTCTTATAAGTAGAAGATATTTTCTAGGCTTTAGTTGCCGCGTTCCGATATTTAGATTGCCTATAGAGAACAACTGGAAAGAAGCTTAATGGTTACTCTTTTGAAATCATAATGTGTTTCAATATTTATGATACACGTATCTATTCTTGAATAAAGATTAATGTAAGGAATTTTTCTATGTGAAAAGTGTCTAAAATTTCCTATAAGTCTGCAATAAGCCAGAATGATTTGTTATGGCAACAAATGACCTATCGCAAAGGATGGCACCCGTTCGGATCAGATCAGTCTCCATTAAAACAAACATCTAATATAATCGAGATCACCAGACGTTGAGGCACTCTAACCAGTTGGACAAACCGATCGGTAAACGACCGGCGAGTTTAAGCAACGCTCGGTGCAGTCAGTCTATGGATGGGTGACCGCATAGTGGTTCTGAACGGAGCATATCTGTATTTGCAACACACTGTTTTTTAAAATATAATAACGAAGAGATTTCACCGATTGAAGACTGCATAAACAATAATTCTGCGGTGAAGAAATAATATACATAAATATGATACCGGTCCTGCTGGCGATTTTTGCGGCAGGCCTGTGTCCCGCAGTGGACTTTATCCGGCTGAAATAAAGGGCACAACGATACCTGGGATGCGGGACATGTGTTTAGCCGAGAGCCGCAGAATATATTGTTCAAATTTATTGAAAATCTCTTTCTTTCTTACTGCGGACGTCTTTTCGCTGGTAAGATCATGATGAAGCTGAACTCACAATACAGAAAGTTTCTAGGGAGAATAGTAGTTGTTCTAAAAATACATACATTTCTCATTATCGCTCTCTTATAAGCGAAACAAACCTCATTTCAAAACATTGTTCTGCTAAAAACCTATTATTGACCAACCTCTCATCAAAATATCATATTTTCAGTAACGCGATACATATAACAAAAAATAATTTGATTTCTACATCCAACCAGGTTTTAGGGAAACAATTCGGGTAAGTTATCTGCTCTGATTCCGTATTTCATTTTACAGGGCCCATTGTTGGAGATGATAAAGGGGGTCGGGCCCTAAGCTTGCGCCCTCTAATACGATGGCTGCTTACCTGCCGTCATAGATTATGTTTCAGATATGATGCTGTTATGTTAAGGAAACCTTACTTATGGGTAGACCTCGTTTAAAAGTGTGTGAGGTTTCCGTGCGTGTTGAATAAAGTAAGATTATTTTTATAAAATTCTTTAAATCTTTTAAATTAATCACATATCAGCCAAAAGACGTCTATTGCTGAACAAGGCATCCCTCGAAGATTTCCACAACTGTGTCATCATTTTGGGGGAACTTTCTAATTACTCATCAGGCTTGGCGGGTAGCTCGGTTAGTGCAAGAGGGACACAGCCCGTACCTCTGGTTTAGATGACCTTTAGTCGCCTATTATGACATCCAGGGAAGGAGATGGAGTAGAGCTATGTTCTAAATCCCGACCACAGGGCTATTATGCCTAACCGGATAATTTGGCGATATCATAAGAGCCTCCAGTCTGACTCTAGCTAAAAACGAAGCAACATAGCAAAGGATGCCACTTAGTGGTACTCGGGCGACAGTGGCGTTTCTTTAAGGTGGAACTAGATCAAGACAGATTATGACAAAAAAATTGTATGTGTATTCTTGTGTTGGTTTTTTTTAATTATTATCTATATCTCTTCACGGGTTTATATGCCCTGTAAGGAAGAACCCGGCCTTTTGATAGGCTTACGCGGGGACATGGGTCCAACACACAGAGGCCCTTTAGAAATTTTCAGTCTAAAATGTAATGGAACACTAACTGGAGACTCTCCATGGCTGCACTATTCCCTTGAAAGAGCGCTTTTTTATGCTAATATTACAAGTAATACAAATTAATGTTTAACTAGTGAGTTGTAAAGTGCCTAAGCTGCCCGTTGAAAAATGAAAAAATACTACAGCCTGCAAAATCAGTCGGTGAGTCAGTCAACTTAGATTCTGACGTTTCATAAGAGCCATTATTTGGTTAATGTATACAAATAAATAAAATTGAAGTGTCGGTTTGTAATGTCAAAATAACAGTTTTTTACTAAATGCATATGAAAGTATATACGGTACCTCTAACAAAAAAACAATTTTTAATTTTTTTGTCTGTTTGTTCCGGGTAATCTCCAAAACGGCTGGACCGATTTTGACAGAACTTTCACTGACAGATAGCTGATGTTATAAGGAATAACTTAAGCTACTTTTATTTCAGAAAAATAATTAGGGTTCCGCGCAAAAAAAAAAATCCTTGAAATCCAAAATATATTTTCTATGTCAAGTGTCTATGTCGAAGTACTCTAAATTTCTTTTAAATTAAACGCAGGTGAAACCGCGTATCCCAGCTAGTTTGAAATTAAAAACGCAGCACGTAGCGCAGATCGCCAATTGCTAAGCCACTACGCCAACCGTACTGTTAACTCTACTTATAAAACTTTGTTAGAACGAAGCTTCAAAGCTTTCAAATTCGATATATCTTACTTTCGTTAGAACTGTCACCTCTGCAAACAGGTTATCAGCGGTATTTCTTGAAGAATAATGTACGCCCTGAAAGATAATACTTCGCAGTGGATGAAAGAAAATTAAAATTCATAAATCTGTGAAACGGTGGGCGGCGTATTAAATATGAGAACAGCCATTTTATAATTTTTATTATTGCCTGAACGACGTGAGTGGATGAATGCGTTTTTTTTTATTACATTCGGACTGACTGTGTGCTGGGTTTTGCTTACTGTTTTCATGCTGCTCAGGTAAATAAAGACATAGATTTATGAACGTGGGGTCGTGAAGAAGACGTGAGAGAAAATCGCACGTTGCAGAGATGCAGAGATGCACAGATGAGAAAGTTGAGATGGATGTGCGGCGTGTTATAAAGAGATATACTCGCATATTAGGCATTTTTTTCGTTAATATTGGCATGTCCTGTATTTTCTTTTCTTTTAAAAACGTTGCCCCACACTAGGATTTCTGCTGTGTCGTGGGTGCGTTTACAGACATGAATTCCACATACAATACACCCAGACCCGGAACAACGAACAACTACCTGCAGATCATAAAAATATTTGTTCCGTGCGGGAATCGAACCCACGACCCGGAGCGCAACAGCCGACTGTATCAGCCACTACACTAACCTGCACTTTCATTAACTTTCATTCATTCACTTTCAGTAACCTTGGTAAGTATTTGTTAGGACTAATGGCCTATAGATCTTATCAAGTACTTGTGAAAGGTTCATTGTACTTAACCCTTTAATGATACAACACGTGTAAACTATTTGTAACAATAAGACCTTCATCTTACACTGTCATTATCAAAGCATGTCAAAAGTTCATAAGGGGCTGACAACGTTAACTTAGATAAGATATAGGAACAAGGGGTGACGTTAATGGGTCCATTCAACCCTTAGCCAGTCTTTATTAAGTATAAGAAACATATGGTTTTAATTATGGAAGGTTAATAGAAGTTGACAGGCTATCTAAAATACTACGCGTGCCGTATGACTTAGCTGACCCCACCGCTACGCTCACTACGACGTAGCAACAAAACAGTATACTACGTATTAATATGTTTGTACAATATCAGTTCTTTTTTCTTGAAGTAATGTTGGTTCTAGAACACTATAAGCAAACTAAAAGAAACACCATATGGATTTCATAGAAACAAATGGTGGACGATAAAAATTAATTTGGAATAATAAGTCGTCACATAAATACGAAATGTACCAAACACGTAGCTTAATTACTAGAAGCCATCACTTTAGCTGAATAAAGTCAACTTCGGGACACAGGCCTCCCCCAAAGATCGCCACAATGCCCGGTCGGGGTGTATTTTGTGCTCATTGGGGTTTTGGCATATTCGCCACGCTTGGCAATCGCAGTTATGTTTAATATACTCGAAGGACGCTGCTGCTAATCCCATAGTCACTTTTTACTAAACCCACGGGATGAGATGGGTTGTTGCTATCTGTAGCCGGTACCACACGGCAGATTACTAATTAAATTATTATTATTTCCTCCACCTTAAACTCAACAAACTATTCCATGCTGCAAGCCAACCGGTAGAGCAGGTTTTTTTTAGGAGCCTGGAAGCTATATTGTGACGATGTGATTGTGATTCCCGGTAAATAGTAGAGGGGTCTCTCCGCTCATGGGTGCTGCATAATGGTCAGTTTCTGCGCACATATGACACACAGTACAGACATGGCAAACATGATTCAATTTGTTACCTGTCTTCTATTCATCATCATCATTTCGGCCGAATGAAGTCTCAATCTAAATCTAAATCTCAATTTATTTTAATTATATAAATATTTATCAGAGCTGAGTTTTTAGGCATATTGCATCGCACTTTCTTACCATTGCGCTGAATTTTTTTGCGTGTGAAGGGCTAGCTGTAGCTATCAGTTACTCAGTGCTCATAAATGGGCTGGCTCGACCGCGGAAGTACCACGTAGTCCCAAAATTCCAGTGTAATCATTTCAGCTGAATGTAGTCCATCACCATAACCAGTCATTGTGGCGACCTTAGGGGAGGCCTGTGTCCAGCAATGGACAACAAAAAAATTCAGCGCAATGGTAAGAAAGTGCGATGCAATATGCCTAAAAACCCAGCTCTGATAAATATTTATATAATTAAAATAAATTGAGATTTAATTATTTATGCTACCGCTGTTTCAAAGTATAAAAGGCAAATTTCAGAGACAAAAGTCAAAACAAGCTGGAGTTGTCCAATTTCCACTCAGATTAAAACATGTCCACGATTCAGACTAAAACGTTTATAATATCAAACGGATGACTACAAAGAGTTGCGGAACGCTCCAGAAAGTACGAACTGAGAACTTCGAAGGAAAAGAGATACGGCATATGATATATGTCATTCATTCAAATGGCTGTGTTCTGTCGAAAGCTATAAGGCAAATAAAGGTTTGAGTGTGAAAATGTGTAGCCCCTGTTGTTCCAGCAAAGAATAGACCACCCTGACTATTTCCGCGGGTATTGCAAGCGTGATAAGAGACTATCTCAACGGATACCGCCAATAACAAACACTATTCTGACTGCTGGCGCGATAACCTTGGACTTCAGACTTCGATTTTAGCAGCCGAAATATATCTGGCTACTTACACAAGTAAACAGCTGAAAAATTTCCTTTGATCGAAAAGTATATTAAATTAAAAAATACATAGTTATCAGTCAACTTCGTCACATATAGATATAAGATGATTTGAGGCAACTGCACAAATAATATAAATATATTGACGCTCATCACTGACTTATGAACTGACCCTGAAAAGCTAGACGAAATAAATGGTGTATACGAAATTAAAGTGTAGCGCTTTACAACTACTAGTATCGTGATTGTAATAATAATAGTTTATTTGCTAGAAAGTAGGTACAAAAATAAAAGGTGTTTACATCGATTTGAGAGCCTTGTACAATCTACCTAGAATTAGGTATGCAAAAAATATTAGGTAATAAAGATCCTGAGAAATGTCATAAATTATTAATAACAATGTCTTAATAGTAATGTTTTAGAATTTCGCGATTATTAGACATTATAATAAAACAATTTTAAACGGATTAAATCGGGAGTATTATTGATTTTTAAGCCACATAAAAAGATCAGCCAACTTCTCAAACCTGTGAAGTGTCACATTCCTCTACAAGATGCAGGGGTCTACAAGATTGACTGTGGGTTGGTACATAGGGCAAACGAAGCGTAGTATAGCCACCAGAATTAAAGAACACATAGCTGACGTCAAGCATAAATGCACCACGAAGTCTGCAGTGTGTGAACATGCCTTAGGCAAACCCAACCATTTTCTTCGATTTGATCATCCTCAAGTCCTCACGAAAGAGAACCGTTATGTAACAAGAACGTTTCGTGAGGCTATTGAAATTAAAAAACATCCCAATTTTAATAGAGAAGATGGTTGGCAGGTACCACCTGTTTGGAATCCGGTTATTAAATCAATAAAATCCCAAACAACATACCACACTAAAAAACATCAAGATACTGTGAGTGATTACTGCGTGCATCGAAACAATTTTTGATTAGTTTTGTACGGTAGATAAAATAACAATTTAAATCTGTAACAACGCTTGTCACCTTAGTCATCCTGCGACCACGAACCCTGCCAATGGTTCGAAAAGTCAGGAAAAACAAAAATCAATGATACACGCGATTTAATCCGTTTAAAATTGTTTTATTATAATGTCTTAATCATAATTATTATTATAACTATTTACATGGCCCGACCCTCCTTGACACTTGGTAATTAGGAGTAATTTGTATAGAATGTTGAGTGATACCATATCTCCCTATTTTCTATGGTCTTGGCACGAGACTTTCAGCTGACATGCGAGTCTGCCTCGAGGCACATTTCTATTGTGGATAAACTTTATGCCACGAGGCGACAACGCTGCCTTGGCTAATGGAGACATTATGATTTTATGTCTTCAACTTTAGATTGTTTTGGGCACACCAAAATTGTTGGGCTCCGTATCGTATTGTAATTATTATTTTACGCGTGTTAGAGAAGTCGTTTTGTATTTTGGTAATGTTTGTTTTTGTATAATTTGTTTTTGTATGTGTGTGTTTCATTCGTCCCAGCAGGATATTGCTAGAGGTGGTAGAGCAAATATTCTATGTTCTTTATTTTAGCAATGGTCGTTTCAGCCCAATAAGATCCACTGCTGGACACAAGCCTCCCCAAAGATCGCCACAATGACCGGTCTGGGCGTGTTGTGTGCTCATTGGGGGGTTTTTCCATAATCGCCACACTTGGCAGGCGGGTTGGCGGATTAGCAATGGTGTTATATATCTATATCAGCTCCTAAACGTACTCAGCACGCTTGGCAGGAGGGTTGGTGAGCGCAGAAAGGCTGCTGTTCCACAGAATGGACGCTGCTGCCCATCCCTCTGGTTTTACGTCCCTTAGTCGACTTTTACGACATCTACGGGAGGAGATGGAGTGGTGCTATATTCTTAATCTAGACACCACACGGACACGGACACCACACTTTTAATTAAATTAAATTGTTATTTTTTATTAAGTCTTTGCCCCATGGATTTCTCCTGTGCGCATTTACAACAAATTCCACTCTCAGTACAATTAGACCCGGAACAACTATATAGCTATAACTACATTAGCTAGACTTTTTAAGAAGTTTAGGCGTTTTTCTCCTACATAGTTTTCACATAACCTTGATTTTTACAACAGTGTGCTCATAAAATATTCTAACATTTAATATGTTTTAAAAAGAGTAACCATGGAGTTTCTTGCCCGTTCTGCTCTATAGGAAATCCACATCTTGGAACGCAGCAACTAAAGTCTCGACGATTCATAAGTGACTCCGTACGCCCAAATTAAAAAACGGAAACCTTATAGGATCACTCGTGTGTCTGTCTGTCCGTTTACAAACTGTACCGTGTAACATATGAAATGGAAGGGCTTATTGTGAGGATCTCAAATATATTTATTTATCATTTTAAAATATATAGTTGTAAAGTTATTTAAGAAAATAAACGTTAGTTGACCATTCCCCCCTCCCTTATCTCCGAAACTACATAGCCTAAAATTCTGAAAAAACTTAAGTAATAGCTCTTCACCTATAGATTACAGGAAAACCTATAAGATGAAGAAATAACATGGTAAATATTTCAATATGTTGCGGACAAACTTACATATGCGGTTGGAATGTATGGCAAAACATGTTTTTCAACTATGATGTTAAGTATGTTCTTGGGATAAGTTAGTGTTACAAGATCGAATCCAACAATAGAAAATATATTCAACAATTTTAGAACCCTTTCCACGCGAGTTTAATTGTTGTATAATGCTCGTTTCACCATAATTTGTATCAATCAACATTGGAATCTGAATTATTTTAAAAGAGTATCTATGGAGTTTCTTGCTGGCTCTTCTCCATGAGATCAACTATTTGGAACCGTGCAACTTAAATTCTGACGTTTCATAAGTGCCAATATTTGTTTTATTTGAAATTATAAACTTTGACTTTGAGCCGAAAATAGGCCTCCCATAAAGATCGCCACAACGGCTAGTCCTGCGCTACTCGCATCCAGCGCATTACCGCAACCTGCACCAGTTCGAAGTTTTCTTCGTCGGTCCTGTAGGGGACAGTAGACGACCGGATATTTCTTGGCAGCTGTGGGATATCGTCTGCGTGTATCACGGTCTTATTTGGTATTCTGTATTCCGTAGGTAGGCTGGCGGTGTTTAATGCTACAAACTTTCACTTTAATCTATTTGTTATGCGTCTGGTTTACACAGATTTAAGATAAAATAATACAAATTTTACCAAGATCTAGTTGACATGCGTGCTTTTCTCCAAGGTGATTAGCGGAAGAAGGAAGTTAAAACGATTATGTTTACAATGATGCCACAACACAATATTACTTTTAATGTTGCCAACAGGTCCATCACGCGTCTTCCGGTACGCTGTCGCCACTCGAGAATTTTTCAGCCCCATCGACCATCTACTGTGTTCTACTAGCAAAGCCGACTGCCAACAATTTTTTCTTGGCTCATTCAGGACAATCCTGAACGCATCAATACCACAGCTACCCCAGCCGGCTAGTGCAAGAGGTAAGTAGCAACATTCGAAGGCTTTGCATATCAATATACAAGTTTCGACAGACTGCTGGATAAACACGCTTTTGTCATGGTAAAACTTTAAACCGCCATGCTCCACCAATATTCGATATGAGGTATGAATCTTGATATGTTTTAGATTTTCTATGAATTTCTTGCGGTCTCTTCTGCGTAGGACTAACAACTTGAAACCGTGCAAATACTTAAATTATTTCTTTTATAAAACTTTTCCACGTACTAGAATTTGTCCTGAGTTGTTAGTGGGTTTACAGACACTAATTCCACATACAGTACACCCAGACCCGGAACAACTATCTGCAGATCATACAAATATTTGTTCCGCGGGGGAATCAAACCCTCGACATATCAGCCACTGCACCAACCGTGCCATCAATTGAATAAACTGTAATAAAATAAATATTCAGGGTGCATTTTTTCTTCTCCTTGTAAAGCTACACCTTTTATACATGCAAGGTTTTCATTTTATGACATCCGTCCTACGAGCCCACTATGTTGAGGTCGGCTTTTAGTCTAACCAGTCGCGGCTGAACATCGATATTTTCATCAGCCCTCCAAAACGTAATATCGAAATTCTCAGGTTGGACCAGTCATAGATTATACACTAATATTGAAAATTATACACTAATATTGAAACTAGATGTGCAGCTCTGCGAAAATACATTTAAGTTTTATTTACGTAAAAAATAGATGGCGCTGATACAAACTAGATAATCCTTTCTATTTGCCACTAGATGTCAGTATACGTTGTTTTAAATCTATATAGGTAGGTATATATACTGTAATAAAATATTATTTGTTTATGAAAGGGAATAATAGAAATTAAAAAGCAAAATATTATACACATACAAATTTACTTCTTTTTTTATGACAATGTACCTTAAAATACCTTCTTCTTTTTCTCTTAGATTATGGCTTCTGTAGAGTATCTTCCACAATTTTGCCAATGTCAAGTATAAGGCAACGTTGTACGGTGTTTAGATTAATTAATCTTTACATATTCAATAAAATGTTTCACAAAAAAATATGTCGGCAACGTCGTACGGTTCAATAGTTTTTTTTTCTTTTCTTAAATTACCTCATTAATACCATAATACTTTTGAATTGGCTGTCAAGTATCTTTTTTTTGTTATTATTTTGGCTTGGAGTCTAACGGCCGAATACTCGAACGCCATTTAACGTTAAGTCCCCGCTTTAACTATTCGAGAAACCGGTTTTTAGTACAAAACCGGGGGCCTCAAATTGTTTAAGCAGGGACTTAACGGTAAGTGGCGTTTGAGTATTCGGCCGTAAGTCCTTTGACCAAGTCAAGTAACATCATAATCTATGATTGCACATAATTTTAAATTTACTACCATGTACTTTTTTAAACATGTTTGATTTTTTATTTTGAACAGATGTTTTTATTAAGATAAGAAAGGCATAAAACCTATTTGGCATTGTTTAATGCTAACAGAAACAATTTTATAATAATGTTTTGTTTAGCTGCCTTTGCTCACTGGTATATTTAGATCTACAATTATTTTTGTTTAAATTAATATGGTAATACTTATTTCTACTGATGCCAGCTTGCGCCATATATTAAGACTGTATGTAAACTATTTGATATTTTTTAATAAGTGAACTATAGATGTCGTTACCTTCCATACATTAAATTTTTACTGTCACATATATGAATGTTTCACCCCCCTAGGACCAGTTTTTGATAGACTATTGGGTTTTCAACTACCCGTAACGACTGTCACGTGTATGTTGATACTTATGACAAGCGGGACCAACGGCTTAACGTCAGTCGTAGTAGTAGAGGACAGGCCTCGATTTTTTAGAAATGGTCACCTATCTACGGACGGACCACTGTAAGAATTACGTAACCTCCCGGATCTTTCAATCCGCTCGGCTGTAACATAGCTATGAGCCCTTTCTATAAACATACATATGATATCAAAAGATTAAATAAGAGAATATAAGTTGAAAGAAACCTACGATCTCATGTTACATAAAAACAATATTTTGTTCTGTTTAGTTCAAATTTCACTTTAGCTATTATTTTATTTTTAGCTTTAATCCCTTTGCTCATCAGGCAGATAAGTGCACCAATAAATTATTTATCACTCTTAGAATCAGATAAAATAATGAAAACTGTCCCCTCATAGTCAAAACTTCAACTACCTTACCATAAAACTTACATATGTTAACCCAGTTACTAAAAATATAAGTATCAAATCCTAATAAGCGCTTCAGCAGCCTATTTGGAAAGTCAGCGGCGATAGCGCTCCACCGGCCGGTTGGTCCAACATACAGCACATGCTCGTTAGCTCGAGAGCGCTAAAGCGCTGCACGTCAAATTGGACACTAGAGTGAGGTCCAATTTGTGCAATCCCGCGTTAGAGCTAGGTGTGTTCTTGATTTGTTATTTTTGCATTTTATTTTTAGACTATTTATAACGTAAGATTTTAGTAATATAAGTAACGATTTTATTTCTAAACATATGCAGGTACATAACAATAAGTATTTATCAATAATATCAATTTTAAAATTTGATCAAGGATTTCGACATAATCAATATTATAATAAAACACTGTGCCATAAAAGAATGACGTGTGGTGCCGGCTCAGAACGCCACCACCCCATCTCCTCCCGTGGGTGTCGTAAAAGTCGACTAAGGGATTAGCCGGAGGATGGGCAGCAGCGTCCTTCGAGTACATTAACAACTCAACTGCGATCGCCAACCCGTCTGCCAAGCGTGGCGATTCTGGCAAAACCCCCCAATGAGCCCACAACACATCCATATCAGTCGTTGTGGACATCTTTGGGGGAGGCCTGTGTCCAGCAGTGGACTTCATTCGGCCGAAATGATGAACAATAAGTAGAATAAGGAGGCGACGCACAATCACCTCTTTTTCTTGTCTTTTTCTTTTAGTAAACGTTGTCCCGCGCTAGGATTTCTCCTGTGTCGTGGGTGTCTTTACAGACACAAATTCCACACACAATACACATTATGCAACATGTGGTGTCCGAAATAAGAATATAGCGCCACTCTATCTCCTCCCGTGGATGTTATAAAAGGCAACTAAGGGAATTTTAACCACAGGAACGAGTAGCAGTGTCCCGTCTGTAGAACAGCAGCCATATAATATTAATAAATAAAATATACAAATACATAAATTCCCTCCAAAAGGAAAGGAGCCAGTGAAAAAAGATTGAATAGATAGTGCGGCTGGTTAATTTTTTCGTAAAAACAGATGACAGAAAATATATAGGAACATGTTTGAATTCTAAATACATAATCGATGTTAATGATATAATATTACCATTCCATCAAACCGTTCCCGAATTAGGATTACACTAAAAACTCTATAAAACGAAATACCGAAGATGTCGGTGCACCAACACTACATAATATGGAAAATATTTTCACATTTCAACACGAAGAGTTGCCGCCGCGCCGTACCTTTCGGATCCATTTTTATAGTGCTCTTTAAATCTTCTTACTGGGATATTTATAGTGTAATATAGAAGCTTATACGCAATTGAATTAATTATTTTGTCATTTATAATGTTAATTGGATTATTAATTAATTTTTTGGTGATCAAAAACCCGTAACCAATTATTTATGACACATCATTTTGGCCGATGAAGTCCACTGCTGGACACAGGCCTCCCCCAAAGATCACCACAACTACAGATATGGGTGTGTTGTGGGCTCATTGGGGGGTTTTGCCATAATCGCCATGCTTGGCAGACGGGTTGGCGATCGCAGTTGAGTTGCTAATGTACTCGAAGGACGCTGCTGCCCATCCTCCGGCTAGTCGACTTTTACGACTCCCATGGGAGGAGACGGGGTGGTGGCATTCTGAGCCGGCACCACACGGCTATATTAATATATTTTTATCCGTGTCCGGATTAAGAATATTGCACCACTCCATCTCCTCCCATGGGTGTCGTAAAAGGCGACTCAGGGATTTCAAACCAGAGGCCTGGCCAGCAACGTCTTTTCTGTGGAAAGTTAGCCATATACTGCGCTCACCAACCATCCTTTATTTTTTATTGATGTCCAGTGGAATTTCTACATAGAACTTCCTTCGCCCCGGGGAAGGGCGAAGGTGTATGCCGGACTCCTAACAGCTAAAACCACTGGAGCGGTCATCTTCGACACCGAAGGAGGGGCTCCAGGTCCTCGTAAGCTCACACTAGAGCTCACCAACCATCCCAATAAAAGTGGTGAGATCTGGCAAAAAAAAATACTGGCCTCTATTTAGCAGTGGGTGTTCTTTAGCTAATTTGATGATGACAATGACGATGAATAAACATAATTGTATTCGATTTTAACTTTAGTTACCTTTGAGACGCTGTTTTGATTGAGTCTCTAACGGCCTAATACTGAAACGTCACCTAATATTTAAATCCCGCTTATCTATTTGCATTGCTTATTTTCATTGTATAGCGGCCATATTTATCTATGTATACATAACTATTTTAAATACTTTGTATCGAACACATATGTAAAATTACATAATCAGCATTTCTTCTCAGATGTTGTCATGTAGCGAAATGCCCTCCGTCGTTTTAATATGACGTGTAAAAGTGTCAGTTAGGACATATTTACTTAATAAATGATTCTATTCTATTTGACACGCCCGGTTTCGGTAGGCAGTTGAAGGTCTTAGATTGTTAAGCGGGATTTAAATATTAAGTGGCTTACAATATTTGGCCATAACTGATGTAGACCATAAACATATTTGTTCCGTTCGGGGGTCGAACCCACGACACGTAGGTACGACAGAAAACCAATCGCTTAACCACGGCGCCGACCGTGTCATCAAAACTTAAATCCTGCAATAACAGAAGGTCCACGGTTCTTACCACAGTATTGATTTTTTTTATAAGAAGCTAACTTTTGTCCACAATTTTTAAGAAATGGCGATTTTCATGAGTTTTTCGTCAACATCATCATTGGTCAAAGGACGCCCACTGGTTAACTAAAGACTCTCCAATAGATTTCCACAATGAATCGTGTCGTCATATTGGGGGAAATTTGTCAATACACACCACTTGGCAGGCTATGTGGTGAGGGCAGTATCACTACTGCTCCACAGAACTGCTGCCCATCCCTCCGGCTTAGCTTACCTTAACTGCCTTTACGACGTCCACGGGTGTTTATAAAGTGGTGCTATATTCTTGGTCCGGATACCACACGGAACATCTAGATGTTGCGTACAAGGGAATAAGATCAATGCGTTTAGTTGTATGCTTTACTCGCCAATGTTACGTATAATCGAATAGATCAATGCGTATATAATCAATGACATTTTACCAATAGACGTGCCGTTCACGAAATTATTGCTTACACAGTGTAATAAAAAATTAAACAAAATGCTATTTTTTATTTACAATATCGATTTTCGTTACGTATTTATTTTTTAAGAAATAAAACGTCTTTTTCTCTTACAGTTGCAGTGTACTTCGTGCATCGTCTATAAATAGGCATTATTTTTCGCAATTTGTTGCTGAATTACGCTTATGAATCACGTCAAGCGGCAACACTGGTTGGTAGGTGACTAAGTGAACTCCAGGCAATTACCTTGCTTTCATGTGAGCATCGTAGACCGCGAGCAACGCATCCACATAGATAAAACATCTTAGCATTTAATTATATCCTTTACTCGCCATAAGAAAACACAAACATAATATAATATTTAACAAAACAAAGACATGGCCATTCCAGATTTAAATATTAAACGTTAACACGACTCACGATTAATACGGACATTCTGCGAACTTCAACGACATTACCGCACAAAAAGCATAGTAATGGCCGTTCTAACATTAACACAATTATTCCTAACATGCACCGAAAGAGGAATTGTAGCATTAATTCCCCTAATTTCACTAGAATGTTGCGGTCAACTGCTGACATATTATATGTCGGCGTTTTGCGGCCAAAAGCTGTGAGGGCATTACTCTGCGCCTATGCAGACGGGCGATTTGTTTTGTGAGCGGGTTTAACGACATCTGGTGGGGAGCAGCTGAAATATCTAGGCAATGCCACGATATAGTTTCTTAGTGTTGGAGCTGTCCATGTATTAGATATAAGGTCGTAACCATGTTTTTTCCAGGCCATATTGATTAAAGTGCTGCAGACACATAAAGGATCAACTTCGCAAAGACAAAAAATGGATATTCATTTACCTTAATTAATTCGATATAGTTGTGTGGTGTAGTGACCTAACCCAAGGTCAGAAGGATTATGGTAAGAGCGGCCCCACCTCGGGAACAGCTACATCTATAATCAGAAGAAGTCAAAAGTTTAAAATGCACAGTAACTGGAACCAAACCAACTTTTTAAGGCCTTAACTAGTGCCAACATATATTTTTACTAACAATTAAAAAACATGAAAAACATGGTTAGTAACAATTAACATAAGATACACACATTTTAATTTTCTCTGTAGCGTGGTTACTGTTTACAGGCCATCCAAATATTGTTTTCTACGGATATCGAACGCGCAATATGTCTTCGATGGTAAAATTTATTTTATTATCTACATGTTTATCTATTCACGGGCTTATATCCCCTGTAAGAGGGAACCCGGTCTTATGATAGGCTTACGCGGGGACATGGGTCCAACACGCAGAGGCCATTTAGAGAATTTTAATCTAAAATTTAATGGAACACTAACCGGGGACTCTTCATGACTGCACTATAAAATGCAGTCTTGGATTGTCTCCGGAGGTATAAAACTATTATATTAAATGGAGGAGCCCCCTAAATGGCCACCACTACAGGCGACAAGGAGCAACACAGGTGTGAACGGCTAGGGGTGTTGACAGATGCGGCACCGGTTTCACCATCGCGCGTCTCGAAGACTCGGAGCGGGTTTCCCCGTTATTACGCTATTAGACACTTCCACCCTCGACCATATAGCTCTGGTGGCCCCCCTCTGATCGGCCAATGAGGCAAGCCAGCGTTGAAAATCCTGCGGGCACTCATGGGGTTCCATTCCAACCGACCAATATAGGCAAGCCGGAGACGAGGCCCTGACCGACTCTCTGGAGCATTCGGGTACGCAGTGTCGCCACTCACATTCAGCTCGCCAAAAACTGCCCTGCGTTCTGTAATCTCTTTATGATTTACTTTTTCTTTATATCAGAAGGTAGAAAGAAATCAAGCTGCTGCTTGAATCTGCCCTCTAGGATTACATTATCTCATGGTGAGTGATGATAATCAAATTTTAGTCCAGCCATAAATCCGAAAAGTCAGGGGTGGGGGTCGGAATCGAACTCAGACACTTACATAGAAGGCAAGAATTCAACCACTGGGCTACCACTGCTAAAAATCACCAATGTATATTCAAGAATATTGTGGTACAGGATATTTTATTAAGAGAGGAAATTGGAAAAACTTAGTTGATTTTAAGTTCAGCGAAATAAATTCAAGACCGTTACTTGACCGAACTTGGGTCTTGGGTTTCAAGGACATAGTCTAGGGTAAAAAATATTAACAGGCGTTCATAACTTAACATTACTTTTAAATGAAATCTATTTTGCTTAAATGCTTTATATGGAAAATATTTTGTTTACGCTTTCTGTTTAGTGTCTGCAGTTGAGGATCATTTTGAGTTTGAGAACACCATTAAATACCGTAAAGAAAAGTACAGTATTTCATGGAGACCTATTGAGGAATTGCACACTAAAAGTTATAAAAACGAATTCATTTCAATTTAAAAAAAAAACGAAGTTGCATGCAAAGATTTATCTCTGAGGCCCTGGTGATGGTTACTGGATGTGGGCGGAACGTAGCCGGTCATAGTGGAAATCTTTGGGGAGGCCTTTGTTCAGCAGTGGACATCCTTTGGCTGATATAATGATGATGACGATAGTTTTGTGTTATACCAGCTAAGAATTACGCCACCTCACCTCATCCGGTGGGTGTTGTAAAAGGCAACTATGGGATTAGGCATGGGATGGGCAGCAGCATCTGCGAGTGTATTAACAACTCAACTGTAATCACCAACCCATCTGCCAATCATGGTTATCATGGAAAATCCCCCCAATGAGCACACGATACAAGACTAGACCGATCGTTGTGGCAATCATTGGAGGAGGGCCAACGTCCACCAGTGGACATCTTTCAGCTGCTATAATGATAATGGTAGTAACCCGTAAACGTCCACTACTGAACATAAGCCTCCCAATGACCGGCCTTTTTGTGATCCTTCGGTGGAACTTCATCATGAACGTCCTCCTTCCCGGGAAAGGCAATGGGGCATGCTGGACTCCTACCGGCTAGAACCAGAGCGGTCATCTTTGGCACCAAACGGGGGTCCAGGTCCTTTTAGCACATCTTGGAGGGGATGACTTAAAGGGGTTGCTCCTTCTAGTGGAGGGGAGGCCACTCTAAAAAGGCCGCTCCCCAAGCACATCTTGAGGTGATACGTGACCACGAGCACGCTGCTGTCTTTGGGGGTCACTCGGCATGAGTACGCAAACCCCGCAATCTGTGCGCCCGCGACCTTTAAGGCCTTCCACCTTATAAAGAAGGCAGGGGATCAACGCAAGTTTGACCTGGGCGCCGACTGGTCCTTCTCCGTGTGGGATTGGCCCTCTCCCAGTCCCACTCTGCGGTCGCCTTCTGGAGCATGAAGCTTTTATAGACCCATTGCACTCCAATTTTTATGCTCCAATTTCAATGTCTAGTCCAAGGAGATATTGCCATAACAACCACACAGATGCTCTTTAGATGCTTTAGGCGCTTTGGGTTGGTGATCGCAGTCTGTTATTAGTGGGAAGATTTTACTGCCCATCCTTCCAACATCAACCCTTATTCACCTTTTACAATACCCATGGGCGGAGGAGGTGGTGGTCTTTTCGCTGCCGGGAACCACGTGGCACTATCATAGTTGCATTATTTCTCCTATACCATAGATAAAGTTGGCTGGCATAAATCTCACATACACAACTTCCAAAATCCGTAAACATATTATATTCGTATGCCATATGATATGTGTCATGTGGAAATCGAGCACACATCACGTAGCGAAGAAATCCGAACGCTTTGACACTCCGCCGATGGAAGGAAAGATATTTGATAAATTCATCATTTCAGCCGCAAGCCATCCACTGCTGGACATGGGAACCACTGCTGGGTTTGTATTGTGTGTTCATTTGCGCAGGTGGCTGGTTGGTCAGCGCAGTTGAATTGGAAATTAATACTCGAAGCATCCTACTACCTACCCTTCAGCTAATCCCACTGTCGCTGACACCCACGGGATTATATCGGCTGGTGCTATACTTATCTACCACCACACAGAAAATAAAATGATGAATTAAAAATGAATTAATGTCTAACAACTGCCCGTGTACCACCCACTTAATAGTTGGCGAATTTCGTGGAATATCAAAATTAGTGATGACCCAGTAACCAGCTGTTTGAGCCAACAGTTTGCAGCGGACGGACCTCACAGAAAACTGTCCAATGCCTTGACTATAGAGGCGAATTTAATTGTACATTGTACTATTTGTTTTATATATTGTAATTATATAAAGTATTATGAATATAATCTTTGCTGAGGGTAACCTGGCAATGATAGAGCAAGCCCCTGTCCACCCGTCGGTATCTTCTTTCTGTAACCGCATAGCATAGGTACTAAAGTAAGATGGACCAACACTACTTAGTATTCAGAAGAACCTAATTTTTTTTTAAATATTTATATCGTACTGACAGTTGCAGTCCCAATTTCCAAAAACACAATAGCTAAATCATCAAATAAAATATTTTGTCTGAATATACATTAAGTACCAAAAACTCTTTCCGATTCATGAAGGTGACATTCAGTGTCGATATGCGATCATAAGTAATCTAATTCTGTAATAAAGACTATTTAAAAAAACTCGCCTAAATTTGTTACGGCCAGTCACGCGGCGACATGACACGCATGGTGATTCCCCCATAGGTCATAAATCAATCATTTAAGTTCTCTCTTTTTTACACAATAATCTTATCTAGACAGACCGTTAAACAAACTACCTGAATCTACCTATAATATGTTACACGTTTTGGTTAATTAGTTACCGCTATCGTTTTCACCTCGGAAGTGAACGCATCGATCACAAATCTTGTCGATATTAGTAACTCATCCGGAATTTATTTGTTTGTGTCGTGCGTTTGTGACATAGATCCAATCACAAGGTATGTACTTGGATCAATGAACAAATTTTTGCCCCAGCCGGTCATGTTCGTAAAATGTTTTTGTTGTCTTATTTAATGCCTTTGATAACTGTGTCGGATAGATAATAATTCATTTCTTTATAAGAATCTATGTCGAGCAGCGCACTTTTTCCAGGAGAATTTTCTAATAAAATTGAAAAATGTCAAAGAAAGTCGGAAAGTTGTTTCCTTAGACAACCAAAAGAATTATTTATACACATTTGGACATTTTGGATTTGATTATATGATTTAACGAATACCTGGAACTTAGTGTCCATCTTTTATGTTACTGTTCAAGGCTTTCATTAGCGAGATGTTTTAACTGATAGTGTCTCATGGACAACTATAGTAAAAACTATGGAAATTGCTTTCATGTCTTTTGGACAACTATTAAAGTAGCGAAAATTGTCGAAATACTTTTTTTTTTTTAATATTTTATAAATCAAGATAGATGAAGTAAAGGTTCCATTTTCGAAAATAATATCACACCTTACAACATTCATTTATATTGTAAAGAAGAATATCCTGCAACAGAAGATTATGAATAAAAATCAAAAACTACTCAAAAATAGTAATAATTAATAACAAATTTTACATGTATCTTCAATATGATGGTCATACGAGTATATGCTGCACAGGGAGCAGCTAGAATACCAGAAAAATGTTATGTTCCCTTGAGTACAAATGAAGTGAATAGGTCACGATAGGAAGAAATATTGTTAGTAGAAACCGGTAATATACACCCATTGCAGCTTTCAGATTACACAACATGTGTGTTCAAGTCCATATCATATGACTTACTAAACTTTATTCAATAATGGTCTAAAAACATCAACAAACAACTAAAAATAAAGGCAAAAAAGTTAATTAAGGCGTTAGGTTGGTAGTGTATGAGCCATTCAATGAGAACCACAATTTGATTTAACATAGTCTATTCTTCACTAGAAGTGCAATAAGCGCTATTGTACCTGATAGAATTTTATACAGCTAACAGTGCAGAGCAGGCGAACGTTCGTAGAAATAGATGAAGTAAAATTTCCAGAATAACTATATTCTGTCCAATTCCTTAGGGGCGTTAAGAAATTCACCCAAACATGGTACACATTTACAGAAAAAATGACTTTCCTTATTCACACACTATATTCACATAGTATATAACATACCTATGTTAAACATTAATATTAACAATGTTAAGGAAACTTGTATAACTTTATCATATATTTTTTGTAATAAATGAATATGATGCCAGTAATACTTACTTATCATTTTAGGTTAAGCTTTATCTTATATATATACTTCTTTCATACCTGTGTATGTCACTGAACTCGTAAGTGGCTCGTCCGATTTTGATATTTTTTATTATGATGACATTTTAATGTATGTTTGAGTAAGTCCCTGAATGATTTAGAAGGTGTTGCTGCAATCGGGTTTGCATGTAACTGTCAGTGCGAAGCTGGAGCGGGTAGCTAGTAAAATATAAAACTAAAAACCAGGTACATTACTAGCAAATTCGATAGACAAGATTGCTTTGTTAAGAAACTAGTGTAAGATACTAATGCAAGCACTAGTGCATGTAAACGTCTAGTGTGTGATGATTGTAGCTGCAACACATACATGCCCATGGCTAGCGCTTTACCGGCGGCTCGGGTGCTGCGTAATGTTTTATATGAGCGCGATGAACGCGCGCGACCAATGACGTACATCGAATGATTCGTTTATAAATTCCACATATTGTTATTACCTAGTCCCTATAGACACAACTTGTACATTAATATTTGGTGATATAATAGACAAAGTTTTGCGAATAAATATGCTTGTACCTCATTCCAAATCAGTTTTTATTTCAATAAGCAACTACAGTCTCCTACCTCAACAGTGGTGACCCCGACGTGATATTGGGGAATTTGGCTAGCAGGTGATGGTAATGCTGTTCAATGTCAATGCTTCGCACAGTTGGCTCGCTGGAGTATGACATTGGCGCCTTGACGGATAAGTTCGTAACTTAATCGGTGAGACGTTTACCGGCTACGTCCACTAGAAGCTGGTGGTGATTAAAAAAATCAGCGCCGATGATAGGCTTGCTGACCGCGGCTATTACGAACTTCCAACGATATGGTCTTCGCAGCTTGAGATCTAGTTCGAGCGTCTTTTCGCCATACGTAATCGTGCTGTTGGCTGCGTAAAGGCAAAAACTCGTTGGTGCAATTAATTAAAGAAGTAAATAGTACTAAATAGCATTCCACGAGTTGATTATGAAATCGTTACAAAATTAAGTGCATTGTAGCGTGTTACAAGACCCTTATAAGTGACAAACAAAATTAGTCTTGCGAAGAACTGATTTTGCTTTACTCTTAATTCGGACATCACATTGAATATTAAATGCATTTATAAAATGGTTGTGAATGATCATGCGCCCATGAACATTCGCGAAACCCGAAATTTCACCGTTTTCGACCTTTCATGAAGACTCTGCTGAAAACATAACGTGTTACGGTTTATTTTTAATTAACTATTAGTTTGCAAAATTTCAAATAATAAAACACATTACGGTAACAGATCAAAGCCAACGTATTCACAACATTGGAAACAAGTAGAGCCCCGTTAATAGTGAGCGGTAACATTTTCTCATCAGCGCGCCTGTCGCGAAGTATTCTCTGTAGCTTTCTGACAAGACGCCTACATGAGAGAATATTTACATGACCGGGACATTAATGTGGCGTTGTTCGCTACTGGAATCGATAAGCATCTGCTTTATTAAGTACAACAATATGGAGAAAATCACTGGATTATAACTTGTTAACCTGTCCGTGTGGTGCCCGGATAATGTCCGTGTGGTGTCTAGATCAAAAAAATATCACCACTCCATCTCCTCCCGTGGATGTCGTAAAAGGCGACTAAGGGAATCTAAACCAGAGGGATGGGCAGCAGCGTCCCTTTTGTGAACTGGTAGCCATACTGCGCTTTCCAACCCGCCTGCCAAGCGTGGTAAGTATAGGCAAATACCCCCCGAAATGATGACACATTTGTGGAATCTATGGGGGAGGCCTTTTTTCAGCAGTGGACGTATAAATGGGCGATATGATGATGAACCTGTTATCGTTATCATAACGTTACGTTATTGTATACATTGTGAAGTATGATATAATAACAACAACATTTTTGGGTTTATATTTTATGGGGTGACGTTTGGACGTTCCCACTGGTCGGATCCTTGCCTATTTTTTTTAAGAATAAAAAACGAAATCTTTGTTTTTACTGATTGAATAGTATTTTATAAAGTGAAAAGTGACATAATACATAACGTAAAGTTAAGTGAGTGTGTGAATATAAATATAAACAAAATGTAAAATAGTCCCTCTAAAAATTCATTTTTATTTACCCACTTATATCTTTAGATAGTCCAGGACCATACGATGTCCACAAAGAATATTTCTATGTAATAAGTTTGTATTTTCAGGGTTATTTATGTTTTGTACTTTATTTTTTGTCAAGCACATTTTTATTTGCTTTTGAATATATCTCATGTATTGCGTTTTGTGGTGGTTTTGCCGTGTGGTGCCGGCTCAGAATGCCACCACCCCATTTCCTCCCATGGGTGTCGTAAAAGTCGACTAAGGGATTAGCTGGAGGATGGGCAGCAGCGTCCTTCGAGTACATTAACAACTCAACTGCGATCGCCAACCCGCCTGCCAAGCGTGGCGATTATGGCAAAACCCCCCAATGTGCTCACAACACGTCCATATCGGTGGTTGTGGTGATCTTTGGGGGAGGCCTGTGTCCAGCAGTGGACTTCATTCGGCCGAAATGATGATTGCGTTTTATTTTTTAATGTGGTGCGTTATATGGTTAAATTGCGCGTGGAAGCAAATATTTCATTCTTTCTTTGTATTTTGGCGAAAAATGTGTCTACGGAGTTACTTGCCGACTCTTCTCCATAGGACCAATAACTTTCCTGTTTCATGCAATCCTACTTTAATTTTAACTACTCAAAAGGTTAAAATGAAAATAAATCTTTTGATTCGACTTGAATTGTCGGTACTTGTGCTCTTAAATTATTCTTAACTAAATAGTTGATCTAAATTGTAATTTTGAGCTGGGTATGCCCCAACCATGGTTCATGCAGACCAACGAAAAGCTATATTTTATACGTGGCCCCGCCAGACTTCATAAATAAAGTGTTTTTTTTTTTCCTTTTCAGTGGTTTTAATATTTTTATATCGTGTAGGGTTTTTGAAGTCAGCCAGTCAGTTTCAGTTATAAAGTTTAATTTGTTTCTTTGTAGTGTCGTATTTAACACTAAAACTAAGAATGACTCAAATAATCTAGATAAGCGCAGTCAAATTAACCTGTTTATTGAAGCTGGTTAAAAAACGACTCAATCAAATGTAATGAAATTTATATGGAAACAACTCGAAAGAATTTTGCACCAGTTTAAACAGAATGGCTCAAATCGATTTACAAATATCGGAGTAATCGGTGTACATACATAAAAATAAAATCGCTTCAAATTCAGAACCTCCTCTTTTTTTAAGTCGGTTAAAAATAAACCATACTTAAGCGACACCATGAGTATTAAAAGATAAGTATTATCCGAAAGCACGTCTTTTAACATTGCAATCATAATTAACTCATAGCCGCTTCCATTAAACCCATACATCTCTCGTAGAAGTTTTAACGAGCTAGTATTCCGCGCTGATATTTTGGAGTCGGACTGGGCATGCGGAAGTCGGAATTAGTTTCTACGACTCAATTTCTGCGTCACACACATATCATACGGCTAAATTAAATGTGTTACATTTCCATTATGTGATGGCTCGATTATTCCGTTATGTTACCTTTGTATTGCTGATTACAACTTTATTGTTATTTCTGGGACGTTATTTGTTAAGTTGGAAACTTTATGATTGGGTTTTGGTAACTGAGATTTCAGATGATTTTCTAAAATCATCATATCAGCCAAAATACGTCCACTGATGAACATAGGCTTGCGCCATAGACGACCAGTTACATTTCATGTATCGTTATTTTGAGGGGAATTTGAAACTCACCATGCTTAGCAGGCGGGTTGGTGAGTGCAGAATGGCTGATATTCTACAGAAGGGACGCTGCTGTCCATCCCCCGGGTTTAGAGTCTCTTAGTCCTCTCTATGACATCCACGGCAGACTGTGACAGACGGACAGACAGACAGAGGAGTGATCCTATAAGAGTTTTTTGAATCGGTCGTTCGGCACCCTAAAAATATTGCGAAACATCAACTGCTACTTTTGTTTTTAATATGCTATGATAGAGCCATCTTCTGGGCATATTCGTTGTATCGTAGATTCCATTTATCTATTTCCATCAGGTGAGATCGAGGTCAAGAGCAGACCCATTTATGATTAAAAAAGAGATTTATATTTGTTAAATTTACAAAAATAATACCAACTTTGCTAATAATCTTAAAAGGTAAAAAACATACACACACATCAGACTGAAACCATCCGCTGTCAAACATTATTTCTTTTTTTTAGTATGGTCAGTGGCCAACCTTGTGCCAGAGTTGTTTATACTGCCCAGAGACCTCTGACTTGGTTTATCGACTGCCGTCCAAAGACAACAACTGGCACCGATGAATTTACGTGTCCTCCGAAGCATGGACATGCTCAGTTCAAATACCACTATGCAGATGACACTCATAGTTTGACAGAGGTGGTATGTTCTACACCGGGAAACACACGAAACAGAAAATACATCATTTTTGCCGAATTAAGTCCACTGCTGGACACAAGCCTCCCCCAAATGTCGCCACAACTACCAATCTGGGTGTGTTGTGTGCTTATTGGGAGGATTTTCCATAATCGCCACGCTTGCCACGCGGGTTGCCGATCGCACTTGAGTTTTTAATGTACTCGAAAGACGCTGCTGCCCATACTCCGGTTAATCCCATAGTCGTCTTTTACCGACACCCACGGGATGAGATGGGTTGATGCTACTCGTAGCCGGCCGGTATATAGATAAATAAAAAAAATCTAATAGAAAGGTTTTTGGTATATTTTAGTATGTGTGGCATAAACGGGATAGCTACTTCTAGTACGTAGAAGATTATACCTCAATGGATATTACCAAAATATGTAAATAATATGTTGGTCGATCCACATGGTGCAGTCGCGGATGAAAGTTAATAACTATAAAAACACATTTTCTTGAGCATATACATTCCCTAATTGAAATATTAATTCCACTGTTGTAATTTTTACGGAATTGTTAACAAGAATTCTCCGTGGTCTCGGCTATTTCAATATCCTAAACTTCACCAGCCCAGACCACTTGACAGGCCAACTCTTCGTAATTAGTCATGTTTATTGTCGTTCTCTATTTATTATGATTCGAAGTTTACCATTGGAAACGGCAAACTGGTAACTTATTTTCGTGACTTATTGAAATAAAGTGCTTTTTAAGATGTTGTTCTGTTAAATAAAAACTTTTATGATTTTATTAATACAAACAAATCGTAGCGCGCAATTCATGACCACGATGGGCGAGCGGGGGTGTTCTGTTGTCAAAGAAACATATAAACGAAATATGGCCGTCACCATGGTAACATTGATAATATTTTAATTTAATGACGCATGTTTTAAAAATAATATTTAGAACTGATGAAAAGTCAGGTTTCTCGAGTTATTAAAACAATATCTCACATGAATAATGAACATGAACGCATATCTGAGTAATAAAACTTAGCACTCTAGCGGCCTAGCACAGTCTACGTGAATCAGAGTGAATGCGCTCTAACGCGTATGACAAAGAATCAAGTAGAGGCTTTAGACTTAGTAAAACCAGCAAGTCGTTTATCGGAAACAGTGTTAGGTTCTTCAACAAAATTCCTTCTAGTATTACCGATTTGCCAGAACTTCAGTTCAAATCTTTGATTAAACGTGTTTTAATGTCGCAGGCCTACTATAGCATAACTCATTACATCGATGATAAAGATGGCATACGATTCCCTTCTGCACACTGCGACCCTCTGGCGCTGTATAATTTATTTTAATACATATTATATTTGATATGATTGCAAGTGTTTTAACTTGCAGTCAAGGGTTTAATATTTAAATATTGGAATTAATTAATTTTATTGTTAATGTAAAATAAGTTGACATGACTCATTTAAAATTGTATTTTTTATTTTATTTACTTAAATATTTACACCTTGACATTTGACTTGACTCAGTTGAAATTACATATTTTTTATGTTATTTACTTATATTCAATAACTTGACATTATCTTGAACAAATTCATTTAAAATTCCATTTCTATTAATGTTAGTTTCTTATATTTAATATTATGACATTGACTATTCATCATCATAATCATTTCGGCCGAATGAAGTCCACTGCTGGACACAGGCCTCCCCCAAAGATCACCACAACGACCGATATGGATATGTTGTGGGCTCATTGGGGGGGTTTTGCCATAATCACCACGCTTGGCAGGCGGGTTGGCGATCGCAGTTAAGTTGTTAATTTACTCGAAGGACGCTGCTGCCCATCCTCCGGCTAATCCCTTGGTCGACTTTTACGACACCCATGGGAGGAGACGGGGTGGTTAGTTATTGTTAATATTGTCCTTGTAACATTATATTATAATATTCATACGAAACTGTAAATGTGTGAGAATCATGTAGCCATTGATGTTATTTTTAGTACTAATATTGATTGTCTTTTGCCTGGCTGTATTGGTCTGTCATACTCACTTAAATGTCTTGCTGGCAGTGGCGTTGTGTATCGGGTCGTTCGGTTCCCTACAATATGGTAGAGTTAAGCGATGCTGATGCATGCGTCATGCTCGTGAACGGGTGCCGTCTGTTGGGACTGGTCAGCCGTTAACTGCCACGGCAAATAATTTATTATTATAATATTAATGTGGTATGTTTCATCTTTACACATTGTCCTACATTTTTCTCGGTATATATATTACAATAATTTGTATCAATCAACATTGTAATCTCAATTATTTTAAAAGAGTATCCATGGAGTTTCTTGCCGGCTCTTCTCCACGAGATCAACTATTTGGAACCGTGCAACTTAGATTCTGACATTCATAAGTGCCAATATTTGGTTTATTTGAAATAAAAACCTTTGACTTTGACTTTGACTTTGTAGCGTCTTCTCTAGTATGTACTACATTATACCTCGATGCAACTATCAAGCTCTATTGAAGATTAAATTAAATTGATTGCGATAAAATCAAGATTTAAATCGTTAGATATTCCCATAAAAACAATACTCGTGGCATGTTAGTTCGACGTATTCGAAAATTAATACAATAGTGCATTAACATAAAACACGCAAGACATTTGTGTCGATGACTTGCAACATCATGCGTAATAATTGCTGAAAACTGTTCGGACAATGAATTATCGAACTATTCTTGACAAAGTACGAAACTATATTTGTCACTGTCCTTCTCATAAGTACTTTAAATTGTATGTTCTCTACTGCCATTAACAGCGTCCGTTATGTCAATAAACGAAAATGGCGTTATGAAATGTGACATTCATCAAAAAAATGAAACCACCTTCAAAAGATTTTTCAACTTAATCGGTTCAGTAGATTCGGAGCAAATTGCTATAACCAACGGACAAACAGACACACAAGTGATCTTATGAGTATCCCGCCATTTTTCATTCGGACGTACGGAACCCTAAAAAGCACAAAAATTAACATTTCGATTCGAATCCGCACCATCACGAACAACCATCACAGCTGCCATTACACATCTCCGTATGTTCCCTTTATATTTATTCGCGAAGAAAAAAAGAAAGATTTTATTTCGTTTGTCCTCCTACAGTACCTTTGGGAAATCTCATAGATAAATTATTCCAATTCTCGCGACACTTGGCAGAGACGGTCGTGTCAAAAGGAATATAAAACTCCACTGATAAACCTGTTTCCGAGAGAAATGATATAAATCTTAATTTTACGAATAATAAGTGTAAATCTGTCTACTTTGTTTTGGATAAATGTGGAAGAATTTTAGAGATAAAATCTCTGAACTCGCGACACCGTTACGAGACGGTATTTGACGTCTATTTGAAGTGAAAACTTCTTGGTTTTGCAACGCGGCGGGAAGCGCGCGCTTTTTGTGAGGCGGCTCGCACCGCAGCCATATAATATAGTATTGCATTTTGTGAATTATATAAATAAAACATTTATTGCTATAAATTTTCACTTCTGTCGGCACTCCCGGAGTGCAACCCGTATTATTATTTTTTGTTTATGCTTCATGCTACCCCTCTATAAATACTTGGTCTTAGGATATTAATAAATTATAAGGACCTCAAATTTACAATTGGATTATCCAATAGCTTTGAGATTAAATATAAAATTGATTATATGTGAATTAACAGCAGCAACATTATTATAATAGATTTTTGATAGTAAGACAGTATTTTAGCATGTCCCTAAAGAATACACACATTTACCCAATAAAATGCCTGTTCCAGAGATGAAGATTACAAGTATTTTATACGTTATCTATTTCCTTAAATAACTCGAAGAAAATGTAGTTCTTTTTTGTATCGCCTAACTCAATTTCTTATGTTACTTGATACAATACTTTTGGGTAGTCTCGTTGATAGCAGCGAATTCAATCAGCTTTATCTAAAATCGTAAATCGTCGCATTTAAATTAATTATACGTAATTTAAGTGACGTAGACTTTGGCCATTGTGGGAAAACCTTGTTCTAGTGAAGCAAAGCGCTCCGGACCATCGCGACAGCACGACCGGTAGCATATACGATGGAGTTGCTGAGTTGCAATGTCGGAAGATTTCTATACAAAGAAGTGTTACACTGGACCAGTCATCCTTATTCCGCCATGAAGACAGCCCATTGTTTGACTAGGTTTTATCTTACCACGTGCGTGGTACTTTAGAGACACACATGCAGAAATGCCTAGATCTAGAACAACCGGCCATGGCTATACGAATTGTTTCACGTGGGTAATGAAACCGCGGCCCGTAAAGAAAGCCAATTGCAAGACCACTGCGTCACAAGGTTGGCATACTGCATGTTGGCCGACATAAATGATCAAACTAAAAAAATACTTTGTTTTCGAGACTCAAAATAGTCCATCTATGTGCTTAATAGCATTCAACACGCTGACATTAATTGGACTGCTGACAGACGTTATTGGAATCTGAGCCGACACTCGTGGTGCTATACAAATATACGGACAATCACACCTCTAGTTTTCATTTTATTTTTTCTCACTTTGGTGTCGTAGCCAATTGTAGTAGTTATGTTGTACGAGAATTGGATACGAGTTGTGAACGTAGACAATGGAAACAAGCCCTTTCAAGCTATATTATATGATCTAACGAGACTTACATAATCACAGTAATGGAGTGTCCCACTGCTGGGCATGAGCGTCTTCTCACAATAAGAAAAGTTAGGCGTTAGTCCACGACGCTGGCCTTGTGAGGGTTTGTCCACACACACCTTTGAGAACATTTTGGAGCTATCTGGTGTGCAGGTTTCCTCACTATGCTTTCCTTCACCGTTAATGCAAGTGTAATAAAATTCTGATCCGCCCATGAATCGAGGTGCGTATCGGTATCGAACTTAGACCCTCCTGTATGGAAGGTAAGCGTTCAACAGCTAGACTATCACTGCTGTTTTTACAAGACTCGCGACTTATATATTATGTTCTAGTATTCCTGTGTTCTCCTTCTCACTCACATTCATACAGAAAAGAAGAATATGAGAGGAGAAAAATAATGTTCCTTAATATACAGCATTGGTTGTAGCAAATCGATATTGTATATTTTACAATTAATTATAAATTATGTGTGAAAGTCTCGAGAAGAACTTACCATAGAAATGATCCTATGAAGTAAATCTTGTATCCGTGTAGTATTACTCCATCTTACTTAACTTTAAACAGAAGATGAGGGATGGCAGCAGTGTCCCGCCAGACATCCACAGCTAACACACCACACAAAACACTAACCGACGCCAAGCGTGGTGAGTACTGGAAAATTTCCCCAAAATGGCGACGCAATTGTGGAAATCCTTGGAGCAGCTGTGGATGTCCTTTGGCTGATATGATGAATAATGATGACTTTTCTGGCTTTTAATTATGCAATTTAAAAAAATACTTTAATGTAAAACGCTTTTCGCTGATGACATCCACTTATATTTACGTTTTTTATAACAAGTTGGACAAACCTGCTATAGACCTTATCAACGAAATGTCGTCAACGTAGTCTTTAGCTTTATAATAAACATTTCGTTGATAAGGTCTATAGCAGGTTTGTCCAACTTGTTATAAAAAACGTAAATATAAGTGGATGTCATCAGCTTATCGGAAGTTAGTTACGAGGGATACTGGATTGGTCTAATTTTGGGACTCGCTCGACACAATACGGGAGGGGTATGTATCGGCACGATTGCAACAGAATCGAATATCGACTGTCCCGACGTCAAGTATCGAACCGGCAAAATTGCAATTTTGGTTTATTAGATGTAAATGCATAAATTAAAACCAGAAAAGTCATCATTATTCATCATATCAGCCAAACGACATCCACTACTGCTCCAAGGATTTCCACAATTGCGTCGCCATTTTGGGGGAATTTTCCAGTACTCACCACTGGTACACCACCACAGAAGGGACACTGATTTCTGAGCGCAGAATGGCTGCTGTTCCACAGAAGGGACGCTGCTTTCTGTGGAACAGCAGCCATTCTGCGCTCACTATCCGACGCCAAGCGTGGTGAGTACTGGCAAATCCCCTAAAGACTACGTTGACGACAGGAATGTTTGGCATTGATTATTTCTGCATATGTAGCTTACCTGGAACCTTACTGACAAAACATCATCATTTCAACCTAATATCGTCCACTGATGGACACGGGCCTCCCCAAAGATCACCACAACGACCAGCGTATTATTTATTCACTAGGGGGTTTTCCATAATCGCCACTCTTGGAAATAGGGTTGGCGATCGCAGTTAAAATGAATGTTCTATCGCCTAATCAATACCGCTGTACCACGCTTCAGGTATGCGAGCAGTAAGGCTGGAGGGCCGTGCAGCCACTCCGTTTTGTCATTCCGCCAGCGTGGCTCACGGCGGAAACTAATGTCAGACGCACATGAGATAGAATATCCAAAGATGAATCGTGCGTTATCTCGAGATATCAAGACAACAGTCATTTAACAGTCAGTTAAGTGACCGAATATTTTAAGAAAAGAAAAGCAGACAATGAATGTTTTGAATATTAAAGTGTCGCAATTAGCGCCAAAACCATGGTGGAGGCTACGGGGTACTGCGAAAAAACCATAATAAATGTGATAACTGCGGACAATTTATCGACTGAAAATTTGGACTGACCGAAATTTAGTTCGCCAAAAAACGGAAAGTTATAAAGAAAAAATATGTAATTGATGATTTTATTCAAAGAGAGGTTGACGGCACGGTTGGTGCAGTGGCTGATACAGTCGGCTGCTGCACTCCGGGTCGTGGGTTCGATTCCCGTACGGAACTAATATTTATATGATCTGTAGGTAGTCGTTCCGGGTCTGGGTGTATTGTATGTGAAATTCGTGTCTGTAAACGCACCCACGACACAGGAGAAATCCTAGTATGGGGCAACGTTTTTAAAAAAAGACAAAACAGTAAAGAGAAAACAGTGCCAAGTATTCGTAAGTTACTGTCAAGTTTGAGACAAGATGGCATATTTAATTGTGGACGAGAATATCTGAGAAAAGTTTTAGACACAAATTACCGTTTTAAAAAATGTAAATCAAAAAGACATCTTCTTATAGAGTAACCTAATATAACAGTGTGGCTGAGGAAATACTGGACGAAAATCTGAAAATACAGAAGTGAAAACCGCAACATATATTTCCTAGATGAGACATATATTAACGCCAGTCACAATATCAGCAAAAATGTTGGCAATCATCGTCGGATAGTGGAATTCACACTGACATCGGGAGAGGATGACGTTTGGGAATTCTTCACGCTGGATGTCGAAATGGCTTGGTTCCAGGTGCATCGCATGCAGACATTACATCAAATCATACATACATAATATCAGAAGCTGATACTGAGACTGATGACTACCATGGAGACATGAATGGGCCTACTTTTTATAAGTGATAATGTAATGAAAAGTTAAAAGATAAGTTGCTGCCGAATTTCGTAGTTTTGATGGACAACGCGTCTTACGACAGTGTTCAAGTTAAGAAAAAACCGACCATTGCAACTCACAAAAGTGAATTGCAGAGTTTTGCTTCTCAACCAGTTGGTTGCGGCGCCAAAGTGTTGAATTTTCCGAAACTATGACAAAAGCTCCGCTGTAAAATCTTATCAATAACATACAAGGAGAGCCCGTTTACAAAATTGATGAACTCTTAAATGCCCATGGACACACAGTCCTGCATTTACCACCACCACCACCACCAGATCTAAACCACATCGAGATGATCTGAACTGCTGTTAAAAACAATGTAACGCAAAACCATATGAATTCTTCTCTAGATGAAAAGATAAACGCGCTGAATCTATTATTTTCAGAGTTCAAAGCGAAAAAATGGCAGAAATCATGATCATGATCATGTCCAAAAAAATTAAAACGATTACTGGTCTTTAATAATAAATTTGCGGGATGACTCTGATTCAAGTTGCGATAGCGAAATGCAAGATGGAGTTGAAACAGAATCTATGTCAGAATAGCAGTAGTTTATTTATCTAATAAATATACTTTTATTTGTATTGTTAATCTTTTTTTTTTCATGTAATTGTTAAAACTTTTTATATTTCCAAGAATAAGACAATATGTTTTCTTTCACTCCTGTGCATCCATACACAGTGCTATTTTCAAGTCGAATTCAAGATATAATACAGCACCTTACAGACTTGGCAGTTATAATGATTTGTCCAAAATTACATTTCGTCTACATTGGTTCTTTTAGTTCTATCTAAAAATCGTATTGACCAAAAACAGGAGTTGGACTCAATTTTTTCACTGTAAAACATTATATTTTAATGTAGGTAATAAAGTGAAGTCCCGGAAAATAATATTTTCGTAAGGAAGTCCACTCTGTCCCTGTTCGCGTTTGAAGTTTAGGTAAATATAATATACCTATTCAGATCATTGCTGATTATTTATTTCACTTACCATTGTAGCAGTAACATGTTTTAAATATATATAGCTTTCAAAATATTGTACATCGACATCGTGAGATCTGTCCGACACTATGAATCTCATGTGAGTTTGTGATCTTTCCTTCCCACTCCCACCTCCCCGCGCATACCTGGCGTGGTACAGCGGTATTGGTCAGGCTATAGAAGAACGCTGCAGCACATCCTCCGGCTAATTGTATAATCAACCTTTAGGACACCCACAGGATGAGATGAATAAATAATAGCACTTTCTTTCTATGGAATTTCTCTCTCTTCTCTGTAGTACCGAACCATGCACCTGAATTCTTGACTTTTCTTAAGAGCATATTAGGGCGTACAAAAATTATAGGTATCATTCGATGGCACGGTTGGCGCAGTGACTAAACGATTGGCTTTCTGCGGTACGTGTCGCAGGTTCGATCCCCGCACGGAGCAAAATATTTGTACTATCTATGAAAAAATTTACATGGACACATTATTATGGTTATCGTGGGATACAGTAGAAAACTCGGGGTAGAACTCCGTTCTTAAAAAAGTACACTACATAGGAAAAGGCTAAACAGATTTTTATTTCTGGAAATTTAAAAGTGGACATCGAATTTACTTTAATACATCACACACTAAGAACAACACGTCTCACTTTATTTCTGGGGTGCAATTATCTAAGCCCAAACATCCATACATCCTTGAATACAGAATTGAAATAACGTTGATAACCCAATTTCATACTGTGACGAGCGTGGGTATACGATCTACATTTGACAAAGGATTCCAAGTCATGTAGAGCCGCAACAGAAGTAGAACTCCCACCACAGCACGCCTTAGGACATTGCGGAATATATAAAGAAACTACGCTTCAATGACCCTGAAGAATTGATAGTGACCAGGAGAAAGATAATTTATCTTTTCCCCACGATATACAATATGTACCAAAAAACCTAGTCCGATCAATGAAGTTGATATTCAGTATCGTAATGTGGTCATGTTTATGTTTGTTCATTCATTTCAGCTGAATGAAGTACACTGCTAGACACAAACCTCCCCCAATGACCACCACAACGACCGATATGGGTGTGTTGCGGGCTCATTGGGGGTTTTGCCATACAGACGGGTTGGCGATCGTAGTTAAGTTAATAATGTACTCTAAGGACGCTGCTGCCCATCCTCCGGCTAATCCCTTCGTCGAATTTTACGACACAGAAAGAACTCCCGTGGGGAAATGGGGTGGCGGTATTTTGAGCCAGCACTCCACGGCATACCCAAATAACCGAGAAGCCGAATTTTCGATACTATAAAGTAAATAGTTTAACTTTTAATGCTTTCTAAATTCGTAATCATTGTCATTTTACTATTATCAAAACATGTACATGCTCCTTTCTGTTCCGGACAGGGTTTAAGATACATATTTTATATATTTAAGAAGGTGAAATATGCGCAAAACTGGCTCGCAAAGTATAGGAATCACGAAAAACTAAGCCTAAAATGAAGTTCGCAGTCAATTTTCGCGATCACGCCTCACAAAACCTGGTTTTATAATATATTCGTCCCTATAACACCGAGCTTTGATTCCAATCTCGGCCTTCTATCATTTCCATTCCATATCCATCCAACACACCTCCATTGAAAAACAAGAAAAGCTCCTCACATTTAGATAAGGGGTGAAACACATAAGAAATACAAAAGAAACCCGTTCCAAAGTATCAAACGTAATGGATTTACTCCGTTCGTTTCCGTCCTATTGATCAGCAACAGTATTATGTTCGGTCAACTTGACATGAGGGACAAACGACTGTGCGTATAAATATATATATACTGTACATATAAATATATATATTGTTTCTGTCCCTCCCCGAAAGCAATTGGGTCGGAAATTTTGTATACTTACATATAATGTCGCGCTGGAACTTGTTTTTGTCGAGTCTAGATTGGAATGGGTAGAGCATCGTTTCTGTAACTCTAATGTGAAATTGAAATCAATTTTATATAATTCGAGTTGAATCTTGTAGTATAATATTAGCCCGTCAATATAGACTAGCCATAGCGATAGCGAATGAAAACAATCGTATTATTCGAATATTACATTCATTTCAATACAGTCGAATAACCATCAACGTCATGCAGTCCGTGGTCGAGTGTTTGATTTCGTATAGCCGGATTAACTCGAGTAAGTAATTATAAAACACTTTTAAGCCGATTCTTTCTTTTTCTTTTTTTTGTGGGTGCGTTTACAGACATGAATTCCACATACAATACACCCAGACCCGGAACAACTACTTGCAGATCATACAAATATTTCTTCCGTGTGGGAATCGAACCCACGACCCGGAGCGCAGCAGCTGGCTGTATCAGCCACTGTACCAACCGTTCTATCGAGTATATTTTAGATTTTTGTTTTTCCTGACGTTTCGAATACTTTGCAGCATTCATGGTCGCAGGATGACTAAGGTGACAGGCGTCAGGCGAACCTAAGACATTACCGTGTGAGTTACTACACTAAACTATTATTATTTGTCAATAATTGCTAACGGTGCGTATAGACGGATGAATCGGCTATTGTTAACGACGTCTACTGCTGAACAAATGCCTCCCCTAGAAATTTCCATAGTTGTTTCTCATTTTGGGGGGATCTGCTAGTAATCAGCACGCTCGGCAGGCGGGTTGGTGAGCGAAATATGGCTACAATTTTACAGAAGAGGTGTGACTTGCCCATTCCTCTGGTTTAGAGTCCCTTAGTAGGCTTTTACGACAACCACGAGATGGTATAGAGTGGTGCAATATTATAGATTCGAAAAAGAAATTATAAAATTAAGTCGAATAACTATCGACGTAATGCGGTAGATGGTCCATGGTTTACTTTAACATACTTACTTTTTCTGGGAGAATAGAAATTCTATATGAACTTCCTCTGCCCCAGGGAAGGACGAAGGGGCCGGGGCCGAACTCCTACCGGTTAAAACCACTGGGGCAGTCATCTTCTGCACCTAAGATGGCTCCAGGTGCACTGGTGACTCACTGATGCCACGCCTATAGGCACACCACTCACTTTTACTAAAATATCTTCAGTCGCTATCAATGCATATAGTCGAACCAATAACGTACATTACTTAAATCAGCTGACTCTATGCTAACCCTTAGGTTAGGACAAGTACACTCACGCATCTTCGACAGGTATCAAATATTAAAAAGTATGTGCTGTAAACGTCAGCTCTCTCACCAAAACAATCAACCTGTACCTGTCCCACTGCAGGACAATAGCCTCTTCTTATACAGCAAAAAACGAGCATGATTCACCACGTTTGGTGACTGCGCGTTGGTGATTTCAGACCATCACGTCCAGGTTTCCTCACGGTGTTTCCTTTGTATATACTTACGTCTTTTTTCGTCTGACTATTCATAAGTATATACTTATGAATAGTCAGCCGAAATAATTCAATCAATCATTTCGGCCGAATGAAGTCCACTGCTGGACACAGGCCTCCCCCAAACCCTCCACCACAATGACGATATGGGTGTGTTGTGGGCTCATTGGGGGGTTGTGCCATAATCACCACGCTTGGCAGGCGGGTTGGCGATCGTAGTTGAGTTGTTAATGTACTCGAAGGACGCTGCTGCCCATCCTCCGGCTAATCCCTTAGTCGACTTTTACGACACCCACGGGAGGAGATGGGGTGGTGATATTCTGAGCTGGCACCATACGGCGAAATAATTACTTTATATGTATTTTGTATCGTACTGTCACTGAAACTGTCGTATTCGTACATACCAGGTTTTGACCTTAAGCCATTGAACTTGACCAAGCTAAACTTGTCACCTTGTATCTTTTAAAGCATCATCGTAACAAAGGTTTTGAATCAATACAGTTATTATTATTATATGTCTCTCTGTTCACGGGTTTATATCCCCTGTAAGGGGGAACCCGGTCTTTTGACAGGCTTACGCGGGGACATATGTCCAACACGCAGAGGCCCTTTAGAGAATTTTAATCTAAAATGTAATGGGACACTAACCGGGGACTCTCCATGGCTGCACTATAAAATGAAGTCATGGATTGTCCCCGGTGGTGTAAGGCTATTGTATGAGATGGAAACTATAACGATAAGGTCTATTGCAATGGGTGTTACATGGAATAAAAAGACTAATAAATACGGGAACAACGGCGTCTGCCTTACAACTTTGATCGTGAAATTCTGTGGCAGACGGTGACTCGCCACTCACAAGATGGGCCCCCTAAATGGCCACCACTACAGGCGCTAAAGGAGCAACACCGGTGTGAGCGGCTAGGGGTGTAGAGAGGTTATTATTATTATTTTTAACCATGCCGTGTGGTGCCGGTTACGAATAGCACCAACCCATTTCATCCCGTAGGTGTCGTATAAGGCGACTATGGGATAAACCGGGTGATGGTCAGCAGCGTCATTCGAGTATATTAACAGCTCAACTGCGATCTCCAGCCCGCTGGCCAAGAAAGAAAGAAAGAAGAAAGAAAACAGTTTTATTTCGGACTCACACAGGTAATTACAGATAATGTACAGATAGGATATATAATAAAGTTTAAACAACCTGCGCGGAGCCAAAATAAGGTCCTTATCTCAGCATAATGCTGCGACACTTAAAAAAAAGAAAAATGCCGCGGCGCTGTTTTTCAGACAGGACCGAATGTGATAGTTGTGATGTCACGGACGGCTACGACTTATATTAATACAAAAATAAATATTCTAAATATGTAAGCTAAATAATATTTGCAATGTTTTATACAAGAATAAACAATATTTATAAGAATAAACAATATACAAGCGTGGCGATTATGGCAAAACCCCCCAATGAGCACACAACACACTAAGACCGGTCGTTGTGGCAAACTTTGGGGGAGGCTTGTGTCCAGCAGTGGAATTTATTCGCCTAAACTGATGAATTATGAATAACAAATACCATAACGGTAACTATGTCCACTATTAGACACTGAAATCTACTACTAAACCTATAATGAATTTCTCTAGTATAAAAAATTAGTAAGCCGCAACTTAAAACATATGTTGGATGGAAAAATAATACGTATGTACGTATACAGGTGTGTATTTAAGAACCTGTGACAATTGAGTGCCAAAACGTATTCGATTTATTAAAAATAACAAAAATGCTTTTGAGCTCAAAGGGATCAAAACATGAGCTAATAATATAACGGATAAAGAAGAGGCTGCGCGTGACGTGGGTGTGTGTATTGGTAAAGGTATTGTGCTCGAACATATAATCGGGTCAATAGGCCGCGATCCACAGCCTGTATATACATATCGGTTGGTGCAGTGGTTGATACAGTCGGCTGCTGCGCTCCGGGTCGCATTTTCGATTCCCGCACGGAACAAATATTTGTATGATCTGCATGTAGTTGTTCCGGGTCTGGGTGTATTGTGTGTGGAATTCATGTCTGTAAACGCACCCACGACACAGGAGAAATCCTAGTGTGGGGCAACGTTTTTTTAAAAGATAAAAGATAGTTATAGAAATTAAGAAATGAATCAGCATTGCGATGGTAAGGTAAATAAAGACTATGTGTGAACGAGGTTACTTTTTGTTTTTCTTGTATTGATTGGTGGCTTAAATTCGAGAAAACAAGAAAAAACGGCATAGCTACTAATAAGAATCTAGTAACACACACGACAGGATAAAAATAATCTCTATCAAAGATAAATTTTGTACGGAATAAGACATTCTAAAGACCGATGAAAAACTGTGGAGCTTGAGCCTCTCTGTTATTATTATTTTAAATAACGAAATCCCGTGTTACTCGAATAACAATTTAGCTTTTCAGTCAAACTGGCATTATCCGTTTAGAGTGTGGCTTAAGTTATTTTTACTAATTTATTTTATAATTCATGCACATACAGAAACATAAAAATAAACAAAGATGAAATAGGACTAAAAGGCACAATGGTAGTGCTTATTTCTTAAGAAATATCTTCCAGTAGATCTGCAAAAGGAGAGTTTGAACAAGAAATGTAGACACTGTGTAAAGGAGTAAATAAATGAAATACATAAACATGTGTACTTTACTTACATAAAAATATACAATAAATAAAAGATATCTAAATACACACATACATAAATATACACATCCAAAATGGAAATTAAAATACATACACAACTATGTAGACGTGAAGAGATAGTGCTCTTTGCACAGCACCGGCGATACCCCGGTACAACCACCGTGGTGGCCATGTCCAACACGCCTAAGCCCCTGTCTACACGAATACGAAAAAATACACGAATACAGTGAATATTGGGGAATTTACATGCTCTTACCGAGTGACCCCCGGGAAGACGGCTGTGTGCACGTGATCACGTACCTTTAAAATTCCCCTGAGATAGGCCTGGGGCTGACCATTTCACATTCGCCTTCCCTCTACTACAGGGGGTGATCGCTTTATAGTCATTCCCCCGAGATGTGCCTAAAGGCGTGGCACCAATGGGTAGTCTAGTGTGTTTGTATCAAGAACCTGGAGTACCCTTCGGCGCCGAGGATGGCCGTTCCGGTGGTGTTAGCCAGTAGCAGACTGGTATGCTCCTTCACCCGTCCCCGACCGGTTACATGCCACCCGAGTTTAACGACTCGCAGTGATCTTCATCATTTTGCCTATCCATCTTGTTGGAGGCCGTCAGATTCTGGTTTTCCGGTGCGCGGTCTCCACTCAAGAACCGGGCTGTATTCCTCTGTACTCTAGTTACAATTTACAGTCTACAACTCAAAGAAGTTAAATCCCAAAACAGAAAAGCCTGAGTCTCGTACACTATTTCTTCTCAGAGGATGTGATCATCACCGTTGTTTCAATAGCGTTTATGTAGCATTGGTAGATATCCTTGATTAAGATGTCAATCTTACCAGATTTAAGATTCGACTGACAAACATCTTTAACTTCATACTTTCCAGGTCAACTGCTGAAATTCAACTAGCTCATTGACTCTCTTCCTTGGACTGCCTTATTGATTTAATGGTTGCGTGCCTGACTAGGGGCAAAAAGGTTCTCGAATGGAGACCGCCTACCGGAAAACGCAACGTGGGATGACCTCCAACGAGGTGGACAGACGACCTGGTGAAGGTCACTGGGAGTCATTAGATGAGAGCGGCATGTGACCGCTCGTTGTGGAAATCTAAGCGGGAGGCCTTTGTTCAGCACTGGACGTCCTGTGATCGATATAATGATGATGATGCGCCTGGCTATTAAGCGTGAAGTCCTGCGTTCAAATATCCAGGTACAGCAACGTGTTTAGTTTTTTATTATTTATCATCATCGTATCAGCTAAAAGTAGTCCACTGCAAAAAAAATGGGTCCCTATCAATTTCCACGATTGTTTCGTCATTTTAGGGAGAATTTGCACTGGCCCACCACGTGTGGGAGATGGAATGGTGAGCGCCGTATAGTAACTGTTACACAGGAAAGACGTTGCTGCCCATCCCTCTGGTCAAGAGTCCTTTAGTCACCTTTTACGGCATCAACGAAGATATTGAGTGGTGCTATATTTTCATACAGACAACACACAATTTAGAATTATGCTCAGTAAAAAGGAGTACGTTTAGCCACCATTTTCATATAACTTAACAGCAGCATCAACGAAAATTTGCTTCCAAGCGTTGTTTAAAGCAATTTTTTTAAAGTCAAAAATGGTTCCGCTCTTGAACTTATTCTTGCTTGATGAAAAGCGATGGATAAGGGTGGTAATATAACGGTATGCAGCACGGGATGATACAATGAACCAGACGGAAGAAAAATGTATTCGACTCGCACCAAGAAACCAAAAACAAATTCCTTTACAAAAACCCTCTCGCTTCCTTTCCCTAAGACCAAACCACAAATGGCAGCTGCGTACTAATCATTGTTAATGTCAGATATCAGCAATTAGATGGACCATTGTGCCTACTATGACAAAGCGAACGAACTACCCCATACCGACCAAAATTAAATTATTCGCTGTTCGGCTATACTAGATTGGATAGCACTATTGATTCGGATGGTACTTTTGGGACAGGTCCTGACCTTTTTGTACTTATTGGATGAGTTGGAAAGTGTTACGTGTTGGTTTTAGGGGTATTTCTGTACTTCTATTATGTTCAAAATATTTAAAATAAGGAAGCCATTTTTGGATCTGGATGGTCTCTTATTGTGCTGAGCGGTGGATCCTGGTCGATCGGATCGGGCAAGATCTCTCTCTGCCGGCAATAGTGTCGACTATGTTGGCAGAGCATGAAAATTGGAGTGCAGTAGTCTCCTTCTGCGAGAGCGTCATGTTCCAGAAGGAGACTGTAGAGCGGGAGGGAGAGGGCCGAACCCGCACGGAGAAGAACGAGATGGCGCCGGGGTAACAATCACACCGGCACCCAGGTCCAACACGTCTGAGCCCCCTGTCGTCATTACATGGTGAAGGGCCTCAGGGGTCGCGGGCGCTCAGATTGGGGAGTCTGCGTGCTCACACCGAGCGATCTCCGGGAAGTGCCTGGGGGTGGCCTTTTTTACAGCCGCCTGCCCTCCGCTATAGTGGGTGACCACTTTACAGTCATCCCCTCCGAGATGTACCTAAAGGCGTGGCACCAATGGGCGGCTCTAGTATGATCTTACGAGGACCTGGAGCTCCTTTTCGGTGCCGAAGTTGACCACTCCAGTGGTTTTAGCTGGCAGGAGTCCGGTACACAAATAAAAAAGGCCTCTTATTGTAAAAGTCCAGCTAAGTAGTTACCACTGCCGTTCCAAATATTCTGTTGCCAAGCAGTAGTGTTTAAACATTACTGTGTCTTGGTTTAAAAGGCAATGTAGCTAATGAAGTTACTAGAAGAATCTAAATAACTAATGTCCCGGAAGTGACGAGCGCAGTTTTGGCATCACACTGCAGGGCTAATTTCGGGTATCATTAAAACAATTGTTGCTGGCAGGCGTACGGTTTCCATATCAGACCATTACTGTGCCACTGCTAGGCATGTGCCTTTTCTCACACATTGAGAAATATTACGCCTTAGTCCACCACGCTGGCCTAGTGCGGGTTGGCAGACAACACACACCATTGTGAACATTTTGGAGCCCAGAAAATTGTAGTTAGCCGAACTGAAAAGTAGAAAATAATTTTCAATAAGTTTAAAATAAGAATAGAGATTAACAAAAAGAAAGAAATATTTTATTGTAAAAAAGCGTGGAGTGCTTGATGTCAATTGTTGTAAATATTTTTGTGAATGTTCGTAAAACTAGCACAAGTAAATAAAGTATAACAAGTAAATAAAATCATTTTGTTTGTTAATCATCATTTCGGCCGAATGGAGTCCACTGCTGGACACAGGCCTCCCCCAAAGATTACCACAACCACCAATATGGGTGTGTTGTGGGCTCATTGGGGGGTTTTGCCATAATCGCCATGCTTGGCAGGCGGGTTGGCGATCGCAGTTGAGTTGTTATTGTACTCGAAGGACGCTGCTGCCCATCCTCCGGCTAATCCCTTAGTCGACTTTTACGACACCCATGGGAGGAGATGGAGTGGTGGCATTCTGAGCCGGCACCACACGGCAATTGTTAATTGTTAATCACTCTATTCTTATTTTAAACTTCATGAAAATTATTTTCTACTTTTTAGTTCGGTTATCTACAAAAGCGTGTTCTTCTTAGTATTTTTAAACTATTATTAATTAAAAATAAAAATCAAGTTTCAATTTGCTTATCTCCCACAAACCCAACAATTTCCTTTTACCTCTATATTATCTTTATTTAATCCAAATTCTACTTTTTGTCTACTAAATATTTCACCAGGACAATGTGAAAGGGGTCCAAGGGGTGACAGGTTTCGTTTGTCGCATTTCCATACAAACAAGGGTTTCATTTACTTTGCTCTACAAAATTGTATTTAAATGTTTTCTGATATTTACGCTAACAAAACAACTCTCGTTGTTACAGGATTATTTTGTTGTTTTCATTAAAATGAAAGTAATTCTTCAAAGTTAGTATAATGCCGGCACAATATTACTAACTAAAACATTAATGTACTTTGTAATTAACTATTTCGTAACCACAGAACAAGCAAAAGATGTAGAACACATCGTTATTATAATGATGTTAAATTTATAAATTACATCACCGTAAAGATTCTAACTGTGATTCAAAAGCAAAAAGTAAAAGCTTTCAATTAATTAAATATAGTTTTGATCGGAGTACTCAAGTCAAAGTAAAAGTAAACACTAAGCTTAAATGTAAACCATTTTGCTTATAACTACTTACAAACAGCCATAATAGTGAGTTTCTTGTGCTTCGTCCAACGCCATGGTTTCTCGCGCTGGCAACCTGAGCACATCTCTTCTCTCATATCAGAGGGATGCGCAGCAGCCTTTTTTCTGTGGCATAGCAGCCATTCTGCGCTCACCAATATCCTGTCAAGCATAGTGGGTACTGAAAAATTCCTCGCGAAATAACGATACAAGGTATTTAACCTCTAAGGGGAGATCTTTGTTCAGCATTAAACGTCTATTTCGTGAATGTCTTCTTGCAGCGAGCAAGTGAGCGAGAGAGAGCTATGATTAGTATTTCTCTACGAGATCGAATCAGAAATGAGGAGAGTAAAAAACTAAAAAAACAAAAATCTAAAATACACGCGATAGAATCCGTTTAAAAGTGTTTACTATAGAGAGTAAAAACGTAAATAAGTAAGCTGAAGTGGCAACGGGCCGCACATTGCTCGTAGAATGGATTGGCGTTGGGGCAAAAAGCTTCTCACGCACCGGAAATCGCAGCGTGGGACGGCCTCCAACAAGATGGATGGCAGACTAGGTGACGGTCGCTGGTAGCTGTAGGATGCGGGCGGCATGAAACTGGACGTAGTGAAAATCTACGGAGAAGGCACTTGTTCAGCATTGGACGTCCTTTTGTTGATATGATGAACGTCTTTTTGCTGAAATGATGATGATATTGGTATTCTTTGTTAACCAATTACGAATAGTATGAATTTTAATAGTAGCATGATTTCAATTCTTTGGTCCTATAGAAGATAGATAATAGAAGAACTGGCAAGAAACTTCCTTGGCAGATTCATTCAATAGAGCATCGGCCGAAGTTCCTACTAACGACCCATCATTCGCTGTGTGACGTCTTAACAGTTGAGCTATTGGAAATCTTTATATTTATTTATTTATTTTCAGAGACTTAGGCCCATAGTTAAACATACACAGATAATGCACTACGGCGTCGTGTTTCCCTGCGAGGGGTCACGTAACGTTTCGTGAAAACGTCGCTATCAGACACCTTGGAAGTGAAATTCTTTTTTAAGAAGGTTTCCAGATGTTGATTTTGGAAACACGCACCACAAACGACTTTAAATTTATATTGTGGTGCGATTCCAACTTCTCGATCCTCAAGGTCTATTTTGCCTTCACATGAATATACTCCACGATCTCCTCAACCTTCGTGGACAGATGCAAACAGGACAGAGCTGCGTTGAGGGTATTGCGGGACTCGGCATTATGGTAGGTCCTATAGTACTGCATTAATTCTAGCAATTCCGGCTTTTGTAAATACCTGATTTTATTAGCAAAATCTTTATACGCAAGTATTGCAGAAAACTCCGTGTGGTTCCGGCTATGAAACCTGTGTGGTGCCGGCTACTAATAGCACCAACCCATCTCATCCCGTGGGTGTCATAAATGGCGACTATGGGATTAACCACATGATGGGCAGCAGCGTCCTGCGAGTACATTAACGTCTCAACTGTGATCGCCAACCCACCTGCCAAGCATGGCGACTACGATAAAAGCCCCCAATGAGCACACAACATACCCGTCTAGCTTGGCGTGGTAATCTTTGGAGGAGTCTTGTGTCCAGCAGTGGACTTGACCCGGCCTAAATGATAATGATTGCAGGAAATAATAATAAACAGTTGTAGCTAAAATCCTCAATTTTCAATAGACTCCGACCTCTGTAACTAAAACAATAGTACTTGCAACTCTCAGTCATCAGACGACGGCGACGAGCGCTAGACTTAGCAGTTTTTAGAGAAAAAAGTATTTACTCCAATTAGTTTGGTCGGGATCTGAACTCGTGAAGTTTGGTGGCTTGATTCAGCGACTTACTACGACCGGAACTCAGCTCCAAAATCTTACTGAATAATTACAGAATAATTTTTAGAAGTCTGTTTTTTGTTTTTTTATTTAGTACGTTGCCCTACACTAGGATTTCTCCTGCGTCGTGGGTGCGTTTACAAACATAAATTCCACACACAATACACCCAGACCCGGAACAACTACCTGCAGATCATACAAATATTTGTTCTGTGCGGGAATGGAATCCACGACCCGGATCGCAGCAGCCGACTGTATCATCCAACGACCTTCGTTATGGTATCTTGCACTGGCAACCCAAATACATTTCTTCTCTCTCTCATCTCATATCAGGGAGATGGTTGAGTAGCAGCCTCATTCTGTGGAACAGCAGCCATTCTGCAATCACCAACCCCCCTGCCAATCGTGAATATTGGCACATTTCTTCCAAAATTACGACACAGTCCATATAACCGGTCGTCTATGTGGGAGGCCCGAAACAACTATGTAGATCACAAAATTTTGTGCCCGAGCGGGCGTCGAACCTGCCACACAGCCTTGAAAACCAATCGCTTAGCCACTACGCCAATCATATACACTACCTTTTTTTAAAAAAAATGTATCTACATTAGTAATAATCTTTCAAAATCAGTCAGTTTACATAAAAAGGCCAAAATCGTTGCGTTGTTCGTCATACTTACTTACCCACATACAAGACACCTTTTTTTTTATTGGTGCCCAGTGGAAATTCTTCATGAACTTCCTTCGCCCCGGGGAAGGACGAAGGGGTATGCCGGACTCCTACCGGCTAAAACCACTGGAGCGCTCATCTTCGGCACGTAAGGGAGGCTCCAGGTCCTCGTATGATCACACTAGAGCCGCCCACTGGTGCCACGCCTATAGGCACATCTCGGAGAGGGTGACTGTAGAGCGGTCACCCCCCTGGGGGGATTGTAAAGGATCCCCCAAAGCGTCCCACGGCAGCGCGTGACCACATGCGTGCTACCGTCTTCTCTTGGGTCGCTTGGTGTGAGCGCGCAGATTCCCCAATCTACGCACCCCATATAACACTACCTAGCTCTATCTTCGGATACATATCCGAATAAACTCCCTCTGTTCTACCCTTTTAACATAAAGCAGCGAGTCCAGTAAGAATGAACAATCAGTGGTGCAGTTATAAAATCACAGGCAGCACAACTCCGCCGGTGGAAGTTCGCCGCGAACCAATTGAAAAGGTGCCGTTCGCTCTAATTATATTGAAACTTGGATGCCGGGTGACACAGGTGACCGGCAGTAGTCTAAGTAGGCCTTAGTTGAACGGTTAAAAAAAAAGTGTTAAATACTGATACTAAATTGGAAAAAGTTCTCACATTTTGTTAGAACAAGAACACATAATAAAATAAACATGTAACACCATCAAAAGGGTGGGGACCTGGTGTCCTGAAATACAGGCCTCGAGCCTAGTTTAGGCACCAGTCTCCTACAATATATCTGTACAAATTGTGTAACTTGTCAAATGTTATTCTATGTTTATTATTGTGGCGAGAAAATAAACATTATCTTATCTTATCTTATGTTACTTATTTTCACTAAAAAGAGACACAATCTTTTTTAACAAAAAAAATACCGACTTCAAAAACCCTACACGATATCAAAATATTAAAACCACTGAAAAGGAAAACAAAACTTAATTTATGAAGTCGGGTGGGGCCAGATATCAAGCAGTCATGGTTCAAGCAGACCAACGCGAACGAGAAGTTATATTCTATACCAGAATTTAGTACAGATAATAACGTAATAGTGAAAAAAAAGTAACCAGTATCATTTTTATACTTGAACAGCAAATTTATTTACTAATTATTGTTGTTTTTTTTAATAAACGCGATCCCTATAACATAAGGAGATTGAGTGATTGAGGAAAACACGGCTTTAGAAACACCGTACCTTTACCCATAACAGTAAAGAGTAAGAACTTGTATCCTTTGTAACCAGTAGGTTTATTACGGATCTTGCAGACAGTTTGCTATGGACGTAAACCTCAACGTAACGATCGACGCTGTCAATCAACAACTATATGACGATGTCGAATGATGAGACGCAACGAAACACCAGGCAGATATATTTTACCCCCGGGAAGACGGTGGCGCGCACGTGGTCACGTGCCGCCGTGTGCGCAGCACAGCGCAAAGCAAGGCTTGGGGGGATCCTTTACAATCCTCCCCGAGAGGTGCCTGGGGGGCGACCTTTTTACAGTCGCCTTCCCTCCGCTAGAGGGGGTGACCGCTTTACATTCACCCCTTCCAAGATGTGCCTAAAGGCGTGGCACCAATGGGCGGCTCTAGTGTGATCTTACGAGGACCTGGAGCCCCCCTTCGGTGCCGAAGATGACCGCTCCAGTAGTTTTAGCCGGTAGGAGTCCGGCACACCCCTTCGCCCTTCCCCGGGATGAAGGAAGTTCCATGTAGAATTTCCACTGGAAATCAATAAAAAAAAAATAAAAAAAAAGGCAGATATATTTTATATTGAAGTATTTCTTTTATTGAAGGAAATGAAAACGCGCGTAAAAAAATAATTTTATATTTGTAAAACGGTTTTTCATGTGGTGTCTTTGATCTCCTCCTGTGGATGTCATAAAAGGCGACTAAGGGACTCTAAACCAGAGGGATGGGCAGCAGCATCCCTTCAATGGGACGGCATTGTTCTACGCTCACTAACCCGCCTGCCAAGCGTGGTGAGTCCTTTTTTTTTTTTTTATTGATCCGGTGGAAATACCTCATGTACTTCCTTCGCCCCGGGAAAGGGCGAAGGGGCATGCCGGACTCCTACCGGCTAAAACCACCGGAGTGATCATCGTCGGCACCGAAGGGAGGCTCCAGGAACTCGAAAGATCTCCATCTAGAGCCACCCATTGGCGTGGAGGCCCTCTAGTGGAGGGAAGGCGACTGTAAAGAGGCCACCCCCCCCAGGCATCTCTCGAGGCGATTGTAAAAGATTCCCCCGAGGCCTCACTATGCTCACATGCTGCGCACACAGCGGTACCTGACCACATGCGCACCGCTGTCTTCCCGGGGGTCGCTCGGTATGAGCATGCAGATTTTGCCAATAAGCGCGCTCGTGACCCCCAAGTGTGGTGAGTCCTGGTAAATTCCCCCCAAAATGACGACATATGGAATGTAGCCGGTTGTATATGGGGGAGGCGTTGGTTCAGCAGTGGGCATCTTTTGGCTGATATGATGAAAACGTTAAGTGTATACCTAGTATAAAGGAAACGATGAAGATACACTGATACACACAAGAAAAGCGGCAAACGTTGAACGCCGAGTTGAGGCGGCCAGGTGGAGAGAGCCGACGTACCACGAGGCTGGCCGAATGGCGAATGGCATAGGAGCCATTCTTCCCGTATAGGCGCACCATTACATGTTTTATGTTTCACAACAAAGCTCATTAGTTTTAGCTCCAGCTGTTGCGGTTTTACTGGTACCGGTTACTATGAGAAAAGTGCAAAGCAACCGGCAGGCGAATGCCTTAGGACAGACCAGCGTAACTTACTTTGCGCGAAATCAGTCACGTAATGTATGTTACTTTCGAACACTGACAACCAGCGCTGTATTGTAGCATGAGCACCATGCTGAGTAGGAACCTCATTGGCACTGCTATGACGTGCAACTGCCACGATGTTTTTTTTTGTTACGGCTTGTATTTTTCTTTTTTTGTAAGTTTATATGTTTACACGTTTATATGCCTGTGCCATGTAAGTCAACAAAGTTATATCTTCCCTTCTTCATTTCGTTTTTCGACTGAAATTGTTGGCTCTCCAGACAGACGTATTTTTCTTACTCAAAAATATTAGTTTTCTGCGTCAATCATTCTGCGAGCAAGAAACATGTTTACACTCGCATATCCACTACCAGTCTAATCGCTTCACTCACTCCCATCTTAAAAAAATGCTACACACCGCAATAATGAATGAAACCGAATACAACGTAAATTACGGAACGCAAAAGCGCGACGCACAAATCAAAAAAAAAATTTGGGCTCGTTTAGCCTCAGTCTTCTTCTTCATTATCATCAGCCTATGGACGTCCATAGCTGAACAAAGGCCTCCCCCATAGATTTCCACAATATACGGTTACATGCCGCCCGCATCCAATTACACCCAGCTACCTTCATCAGGTCGTCTGTCCATCTCTTTAGAGGCCGTCACATACTGCGTATTCTAGAGCGTGGTCGCCACTCGAAACCCTATCTGGCCAAACGGCCTGAAATCCTTTTAGCTTTGTCAGCAACTTTAATTTTTTGACGGATCTCCTCATTTCTGATTCGACCTCGTAGAGAAATACCAAGCATACCTCTCTCCGTACCTCTCTCCGTCTCTCGCTGAGTGAACTTGAGCTTTCTTATGAGGCTCTCAGTAAGTGATAGTCTGGGACGCCTGTGTGCCATATGTAATAAAAAAAAGACGTTTAATTGCAATCGCGCGACTGGTCTCGCATTTGGCGGTGCCATTTCCTAACCAAACGACGACACTTTGTCAGTGGCACTTTAATATGAAATTGAACTACGTTCATCTGTCCGCTTCATGACAGTAGCGTTTTCATTCCCTGCCTTCGTCGTGACGATGCCTTGGTAGAATACTGAACAGTTTTTGCGGTTTCCAAGATTCATCGTAGTTTTATTTCCATGATATTTTAACGACATTATAGTTTCCTATTATTGTAGCTATGGCTCACGGAATAGTATTTATTTTCTTTGGTTTTTTTCGGCTGCGATGGAAGTTTATGGTAAAATAGAATTAAACTTCTAAATACTTTTATTTCTTAAGCTGCATTTAGAGTCTGAATGTGTCATGTGTATGTTTCCAGTTGTGTGGGAGTCAAATTCACATGTTGACTTGTACAAGCTAGTATTTATTTATTTATAGCTTACCATTAGCTATAACAGCAAAACATGGGGAATGTTGATTACAATAGTGATCTTAGTACTACTGCTCAACTAATCACAAGTAAACATTGCACGCAGTGGGTTTCACAAAAGGATCGTAAAGAAAAAGTTCCATTTATAAATTTTAATATAGGTCGTCATTGTCAAAGTCAAAGTCAAAGTCAAATTGTTTTTATTCATGTAAACAATTTGCTGGCACTTACGAATAGTCAGAATTTAAATAGTCGTACGGTTCCAAGTCGTTGATCCTATGGAGAAGAACCGGCAAGAAACTCCATGGACATACTCTTTTGAAATAATATTTGAAAGTATTACAGTCTTCAGTATAATCGTAAAAACTATGTGAGGATAATGCATGCCAATGTGTGGGATAAATACACACATATTTATGCACAATGATAATCAAATGCGTTACAATTAGATTACTATAACAGTTATAAGCTGACCAGTCCCGACAGAGGGCACCCGTTCACGGGCATAACGCATGCATCAGCATAGCTCAGCTCAACCATTATGCAGGGAACTTAGCCACCTAACACATAACGCTACCTTCAACAAGACATTTTAGTGAGCATGACAGACTCATACTGCCAGGCAACAAGCTGGTGTATATGTTATTACATTAGTGGCTACATAGATAGTAAAAGAGTAAATTTTTATACATGCAATATAAAATTAATATCAGGTATACTAAAATTATTATCAAATATAATGTACCTATAATGTAAAACTAACAATTAAAAACAAATAATTAATATTACATTAATAACGAAACAATGTTTTTCAATTTATAATCTCCTTTAATAACCTACTCACGTTAAATGTTATTTTGTAATTTAAATAGATATATAAAGGGTAATACTTTAATAATGGAAAATATTTTAAGGCTAGGCTCTATGAATGGTATAAAATTCGTTTCAAATATCAAGTATCGGTTTTACTGATAATAAATAAAAACATATTTATAATAAATACTCGACCATCCCAAGGTTGTCTGGCAGAAATCGCCGTGTGCGATAAGACCGCCCTTTGTACGTGTCATTTTATGTATTCGATTTTCTTTTTATTTGTTATGTCTGGTGTACAATAAAGAGTATTGAATTGTATAGCGAAAGATTTACTGACTCTGTATTATTTTATAAAATAACGTTTATTTACTATGTTATGTTTTTTTTGCTAAAACGCATTATTGCAACCTTCACATAGATTTATAATTTATATTTAGAAAATATTTTCCATTATTAACGTAAGACCCTATTATATATAATGTTTGTATTTTTTTATTTACGCTCGTACACTATCTCATTTAGTAACTTTGTAGCTGTGAAACACATAAGGCTGAATACGGAAAAGCCACTTAATATTTACCGACAAAAATAATGAAAAAATGTTGGGTTGGCTTCCCACCTAGTCAGTGATGACTAATCATCAGTATTCTTCAGAGAACGACAGCCTCCTGACCTCCACAACAAATTTACCTGGGTGAACCGATACCCTTATAACCTCGTCGCAGAGTGCCTCCCTCCGTGTTTCCTTCTCGGTTAGCTCAACTAGGAGGCTCTCTCCACGGCAGCAAGTAACGGAGTTCAGTTTATGTGATCAATAAATTATTGGTTTTCACAAGTTCAATTAACACTTCATGCTGATGTTTATATTTTTTAAATATAGCTTATTATCACAATATTTAAGTTTATTAAAAATAAGTAATTGTAATATTGCAGGCAGACTATTTCTCAGAGCGACAGCTGTATGTCGAACCATTAGTGTTATGCGTTTAGAATGGAATGTGAAAATGATCAATTAAGAAGAGCGACTCTACTTCACATAATTAATTCGAATTTTGATTTGAATAAAGTATGGGGAACAAGATGTGGTGTTCCTCGATAGAAAAGGAAGGATGCCTCCAGCCAGGCGGATGGTATGCCTGGCGGGCCGAAGCATATATGCAGCGTTGCGCGAATACTTTAATAGCGTGATTCAGGATTCTTTGACGTCATCGGAGAGTTGCATTTAATAGTCAAGTAGATGTCGTTGTAAATTGCAGTTGTATGCTAGCGATGTAGGTGTCGCCACAAAAGAATGAATCACGAGGTGGACAGTGATGGAGATAATAGGTATAAAGTCATGAAAGAGGTTGATTGAAATGAAGATGAAGGATGACTTCGTCACAACCTCACCATTAATTTACCGATCAGTGAGTGCAACTCGCTATGAGTGCCGTGTACCTCGTAAAGAACCAACTAAACACCCAAATTCTTATTCAACTAGGGTAAACGCAAATACTTTTTCCAACTAACTTTAAAACTAACTTGAACTGTTTATCACTGCATACCGTGCAGCGCGGCTCTGACCGCAACTTGCGACTTTACCCCATTCGCCGGAATTAATCGTCCGTGTAGTGTTAAAAGAGGCGAAAATATACTGATATGGTTAGCATAGTTTTTGCATTATTTTAAGATTGTTATTGTCGCCGTTTATTTTGATACTGATGATGGCACGGTTGGCGCAGTGGCTAAGCAATGGTCTTCGACGCTACGTGTCGTGGGTTCGATCCCCACACCTAACAAATATTTGTAGGATTTGCAGAAAAAAAAGCAACTGCTTTTTTAACGTTTCCCCACACCAGGATTTCTCCTGTGTCGTGGGTGCGTTCACATACACATTTGTACGAGTAATCTACACAAAAATTTATTTAAAAAAAAAAAAAAAAATGTGAATGTTTGGGAAAATGATTGGATGTTTGTTACTCAATCACGCTGAAATAGCTGAACAGATTTAAATTAAATTCGAACACACAAATAGACCTTAACCCTAATTAAAACATAGACTTTTTATCGCGGAAAAATAAACAGTTCCTGAGTGATGTGCGATAAATATTTTTATGATAAGTCATAGTAATTTAAGTATACGCGGACGAAGCCGCGAGCAAAGTCTTGTTAGTTATAAGGCAGTGTGGCTTCCGGACTCATAAGTGTGGTGCCGGCTACGAATAGCACCGTGTCGTAAAAGGCGACTATGGGATTAACCGGAGGATGGGCAGCAGCTTCCTTCGAGTACATTAACAACCCAACTGCGATCGCCAACCCGCCTGCCAAGCGTGGCGTTTATGGCAGAACCCCCCATAGAGCCCACAACTCACCTATATCGGCCATTGTGGTAATCTTTTGGGGAGGCCTGTGTCCAGCAGTGGACTTCATTCGGCCGAAATGATGACTTACTATCTCGGCTGTAGAGACTTGCATTCCACGTAAACACGTTACGGCAATATTTTTTCGTTAATATTTAGCGGTTGATAGTTAGCGATCGTATCGTTATCTATGTCGAGACTGCAGGCCCTGGGCAGCATTACAATTGTCATGAGCAGGCGTGACAATTACCAAATGACTTGCTTGTCTCGTCATCGGTGTATTTAAAAAAAACATCATATCCGCTGAAGGATGTCTACTGCTAAACAAAGGCGGTTACATGCCATCCGCATCAAACACTTCTCTCCCACTTATTTGCTTTAATGCTCCTCAATTTATATTTAGGGATTTATTCAAAATGTCCAAAGTAGCACACAAAATGTCACAAGATCATAATCTCACCATAAATGCGTGGCTGGAGAGATCCTCGAGAGTGCTTTCATAGTCCCCTTGAGTTATGAGCCGAGCTGGGAAACTATTTCAACTCACTACGAATATTTTATTCTCTCCTTACCTACCTTAACGACGCAAGTTTTAGATGACGCGGTTGAGAATGTGTGTGTATTTGCGAGATGTCTTTGTTTTATGTTAGAAGTAACTCTAAGCAGAATATCATCATCATTCATTATTATGTCAGTCATTTTGGGGAGAATTTTCCAGTACTTACTATACGTGATAAGCGAGTTTAAAACTAAGAATGGTTGCTGCTGCCCATCTCTCTAGTTTAAAATCTCTTAGTCGCCTTATCCTTATCCATGGGAAGCGATGGCATTGTGCTATATTCTTAATCCGGACACCACCGAATATCTGGGTGTTCGTCCGTGTAATTTGTTCCTGTAGCATGCACCCACGACAGAGGAGATATCGTAGTGGCGATCCGTTACAAAAACACCTCAACCATCCACCATGATATCAGCCGAAAAACATCCACTGCCGAACAGGAGCCTCCCCCATAAGACGATTAGTTACATGCCGTGTATCGTCATTTTGGGGGGAATTCGTACTCACACGCTTGGCAGTTGGTGAAGGGTTGGTGAGCGCAGAATGGCTACTGTTCCACAGAAGGGAAAGTTCAGTTTAGTCGTCTTTTACAACATCCACGGAAGGAGACGGAGTGGTGCTATATTCTAAATCCGGACACAACATGGATATAACCCACCCGCAAGCAATTAGTTTTATCTTCTTTTATTCCCATTGTAATATCTAACCAAGCAAATCATACATCACATTTGAATATGCACCACCATATACATTTTATTATCATCAAAACATAACATGCCGTAAGCGTTGAACATAAACCCACTCCACTGTACATCGTGGAAGTTATAAACATGATAAATATGGGAAAAGGCTCTGATCTCGGCCATTCTTACGATCCCAAGGTTAATGTTTAATGCATAGAAGTACGCGCTTAACGCTGTCCCAAGTTTTTGAGTTGTGAGTTTATTATTAATTCTTATTGTCCCTGTCACATATGGGTTTTGTTAGATTTACAGTGCAAGAATGTCTTGCTAAGATACAATCTTCTGGCCTGTAGTTAAGATAGATACTGTCTATGTGCTTTCTGGCAATTACTGACAGTTGGCACTGTGGCTAATCGAATAGATTCTGTGCTACGGAGCGCGGGTTTAGTTCCTGCATGGAACAAACGTTTGTATGGCTTACAGATAGATGTTTCGAGTCTCGGTATTTGTGCATAAACTCTACCTGTACCACATATGAGAAACCTAAGAGTATTATCATTAATGTTTTAGCTCTGATTGTACCATTATTGGGCATAGTCTGAGTATTCCTCTTATCTCTATTATTGGCCTCTTGACACCACTATTTACTAAATGTGTCAAGTTCGTCTTGCCATTTGCACCGTGGTCTACCGCGTCTTTTCACAGGCATAGTTAGAGGCCTATAATTTATCTGGCTTGAGCAAAGATGGCTGACCCAGTTTCAACTCAACTTAGCAGTAGTCTCTCAGTTAACTCGCTAATTTGCGTTTTGGATCGCAGTGTAGTGTTTCTAATACCCCCGGGAGAGGCCGTTGGAGAACAGACGTATTGGACTTGAGTGCCGGGATGGTTGTTACCCCGGCGCCGTCTCGTCTTTCTTCAAGTGGGATCGTCCATCGTCATGCCCTCTCCCCAATCCGGCTCTGCGGTCTCCTTCTGCAGCATGACGCCCTCACAGAAGGAAACCACTCTAATTTCCATGCTCTGCCAAAAGAACTGACACTACTGTTGGCAAACAGTCGAGAAAACGTCAGAGTGTCATGCTCCAGAAGGAGATCTCAGAGCGAGATCGGGAGAGGACCGATCCCGCTCAAAGAAGAAGGATATGGAGCTGGGGTAGCAACCGCTGTGGCACCCATGTCCAACACACCAGAGCCCCTTGTAGTCTTTATATGGCGGGGGGGCGGGCCTTGGGGGGCCACGAGTGCGCATATTGGAAAATCTGCGTGCTTATACCGAGTGAGCCTCGGGAGACGGTGGTGTGCGTGTGATCACTTGCCGCCGATTGACCACAGTGCATAGCGAGGTTTCGGAGGAATCTTTCACAACCCCTCTCAGATGTGCCTGGGGGTGGCCTCTTCAAACTTCTAACAGTCATGGCACCAATGGGTGGCTCTAGATAGAGATTATTCGAGTTTCTGGACATACCTCTCCACACGTCCTCGGGGTAAAAGTACGTGATGTACTTCCACCAGAAAAATAAAATATAGGATCCGCCGCTCGGCCGCCCACTTAGGGTACTCTGGTAGCACTGTGCCGTCACAACACCCTCACGTCCTATCCTGTCACACTTTATTGAGACGTATATGTTCAATTTAGCATATTGCAGCCCACTACTGGACAAAGGCGACCCCAAGTGCACCCTGCACCATTACGCTGGTCCTCAACCTATTAGTCTATTCAAGCCACTATCAGGGTCGGCAATTCGTGCGTGATCTGGTGTTGCAAGCGTTCATAGGTTATGGTAACCGCTTAAATTCAGGCGGAACGTATGCTTGTTTGCATATTAATGATAAATAAAACTTCTTTCAGTTCGTCAGAATATCTATTAGTGGTGCGTAAAAGAGTAGTCTTAATATATTTATGTATCACCGATTATAAAAAAAAATGAAAAAAAATATATATATAATAAGTGCAGGATTCCAGCCCCTCCTTCTCCTCCTCCTTTTTAATGTTGCTTACTATTTTTACATTGTACATACACAATATATACAGGTTTTCCATAGATATCCGCCTGCCATTTTACCCGACTGCCCGAGAAAGAGGGTAATGTCTTTCGAGTGTATGTATGGATATTTCTTTTATTTTTTTTATTTATTTATTTATATAAACAGACATTATATTGCTCACAGCTAAATCCATCCGCAATACAGTAAGTCTTTCTCTATAGCCCTGGGCTTGATGATTTTTAACATATGATGTGGTCGTTAGATTCCTCTTAATTGTGACTACGGTATAATATTTTAATATGACGTGCGTGATTTATTTGCGCAGCCAGGTGGTTTTTATAATCACGTTTTACTTGTTAATATGATATTTTGAGTTAGTTATGTCATTGATATCAGGACTCACATATTAATACTAATTAGGAAATAATTATCTATTCAGTACACAAATTATTCAGTTTGTGATAACCAGTAGGTACGCACCAATGGTTTTTACATTTGATTACATGTAATTTTTGGTATCCACTTGCAATTTGTGTACTACTGGTTAGTGATAACGTAGTGTACCATTTTAATTTTTTATTGGTGTCCAGTGGAAATTCTACATGGAACTTCCTTCGCCCCGGGGAAGGGCGAAGGGGTACCGGACTCCTACCGGCTAAAATCATAGGATCGGTCATCTTCGGCACCGAAGGGGGGCTCCAGGTCCTCGTAAGATCACACTAGAGTCGCCCATTGATGCCATGCCTTTAGTTACATCACGGAGGGGATGATTGTAAAGCGGTCGAAAGTCGACTGTAAAAAGGTCGCCCCCCAGGCACTTCTCGGGGAGGATTGTAAAGGATCCTCCCAAGCCTCGCGTTGTGCTGTGCTGCGCATAAGGCGGCACAAGACCACGTGCGCAACGCCGTTTTCCCAGGGGTGCATGACACCAACTTAACTTGGGTATGCTAGTGTTGGTAGTTTTCCCGCCACTTGGGGGTAACCCAAAGTGTTAATCGGGTTCCAAACTCCCTGGTTGCCTTCTACAACCCCTACGGTATGAGATGGTATAGCCCTATTTATGGTCAGGAGTTACATGAGTGTAATTAGTACAAACAAAAAATGGAGACCGAGAAGAAGGTAATGCCCTTTGAGTGTATCTATGTTTATTTGAAGGATTTTTTACGATAGGAGATGTCATTGGATTCGTCTTAATTATGTGAGTGACAAATGGTATAATCTTTAAACGCACTTTACCTGTGGCTGTCTAACTACATATTGTTAGCAAAGATACCTCCGTTTAGTTTATGCTTTTATTTATTTTTACCAACACCAATTTTCTGGCCTGTAGTTAAACAGCAATTAATCAAATAAAAGTCATATAATCGAACGTAAAAAGTCGCAACACTAAATCACATAATGACGTAAACCGGTAATATTGTCGAACCAACGCTAATTCGAATACCATTACTCGTTTAATTCAGAACGAACTAATCTAAATTCATTAGCGGCCGGCCGTGTTGTCCAAATATTTGAATAATTTGATTTCGCTTTGTCGTATAACTGTAAATTAAAGGGTTGGAGTAAAGGCCATGATTAGAAAGGACAGTGAAGGGACAAGGGTTTTCTCGACGAGCTACGAAACGTTATAATGAAGTTGGGGTATTTTAAGTTGGATGCGTCGCGTCTCTGCCGCATACAAATGACTTGAGATTTGTGAAATTTGTATTTACTGTATATTTTGATTTGTTTATACTAAAGCGAAACAACAGGTAAGAATTACCCCATTGGACCATACATATAATCATCATCATCATCGTTGCAGCTGAAAAGACGTCCACTGCTGGACCGGATAAAGATTGCCACGACGACCGACATGGGTTTGTGTTGTGTGCTCATTGGGAGGTTTTTGCTACAATCGCCACGACGACTAGATGGGTTGGCGATCGCAGTTGAGTTATGTTATGTTGAGGCATCCTTCCTGCTAATCCAATAGTCGCCTTTTACAACGCCCACGGGATAAGGTGGGGGGGTGGTATTCTTAGGCAGCACCACACGGCCATGCATATAATATTAGCCTGTAACTATCCCACTGCTGGGCAAAGGTCTTTTCTCATACAGAGACAAAACCAGCATTGATCACCACTCTTGCTCACTGCGTGTTGGCAATTTCAGACTATTATATCCAGGTTTCAGAGGAACTTCCTCCAGCGTAAGCTCAGGTTGTGGAATCAAATTCCTACCGAGGTTTTCCCGAGAGACTATAGCATAGGGCTCTTCAAAAAGTCAGCAACGCGCGAATGAGATCTCTGGTGTTGCGAGCGTTCATAGGTTATGGTAACCACTTATCATCAGGTGGGCTGTATGCTTGGAGCGCTGACGAACTTGGGGCAGTCCGTCGCCCGACCAGAAGCAGGCCAGAGACGGTGGCACGTTGTACTCTGCGCGTCTGTCTGAAGGAATGTGCGGCTGCTCAGGTAGCATGAATACGCGGACTGTCAGACCAAGTGACGGACCAATACCTGCTGGGGGTGTTGAATGCCAAACCCGCGAACTCCGTATCCCATACCATAGGTAAATGAAAGGAACACTTTGGGGTTTAAGCTGGAACAGTCATACGGCATACCGCTCTCCTATGGTGGAGGATGCCTATCCTTCACCATTGTTCGGAGATCTTTCACCGTTAGTCACGTATGTATTAGATTAACTAAGAAAGTCCATATGTCATTAAAAAGTCACATAGGTACATCATCATCAACATCACATCAGCCAAAAGACGAACTGAACAAGACCTCCTCCATAAATGACCGGTTATATGCCGCGTGTCGTCATTTTCGGGGTAATTTTACAGAACTCACCACGCTTGGCAGGCGGGTTGGTGAGCGCAGAATGGCTACTGTTCGAGACAAAAAGGACACTGCTGCTCATCCCTCTGGTTGAGAACCCCTTAGTCGCCTTTTACGACATCCACGTGAAGAGATGGAGTGGTGCTATATTCTTAATCCAGACACCACACGGAATTGGTTCTTTGGTACTTGCTAGGTTGGAACTCAAAAACCAGTGCTTATGAAGCGTGTAAACCTCAAACCACTACAAGACATGGACAATGGACCATTGAACCAGAGTTACTAGACTATAACAAAACAAACACAATCATTTTCATTTTATACTTTAGTGCACATCTCTCACTGCTGAACATGGGCTAATATCGCCACAACGACCGGTTAGGGTCAGGTATTGTGTGCTCATAGAGGGTTTTTGTCATAATCACCACGCTTGGCAGGCGAGTTGGCGATCGCAGTTGAGTTGTTACTGTACTCAAAGACGCTGCCGATCCTCCGGCTAATCCCATAGTCGCCTTTTACGCAGTCACAAAACTCACATTCAGCTCGCCACCAGCTGCCCTGCGTTCTGTAAGCTTTTAATAGATCTCCTTATGATATACTTTTTTGATATCAAGCATTTAAGAAGCTGATTTAACCTGCCCTCCGGGATTACATTATCCCACGGTGGGATAACGACTGCCCAGAGGGGCATTCATAATTGTAATTATTGTAGCGCACAGTGAGGCTTTGGAGGATCCTCAAAAATCCCCCCGCGATGAGCCTGGGGGGCGGCTTTTTTATAATCGCCTCCCCTCCGCTAGAGAGGGGCACCACTTTACAGTTATCCCCTCCGCGTTACCTGAAGGCGTGGCACCAATCGGCGGCTCTAGTGTGATTGTATTGAAGACCTGGAACTCTCTTTCAATGCCGAAGATGACCGCTCCGTTGAGTTTCACCGGTAGGTAGTCAGGCATGCCACCACCGGGAATTACAAGATGTATTTCCACCGGGTTACATCATAAAATCAAAATGGGGATACAGTATAGAAATTATATTCTCTACAAACAAAGCCTTCTAGCACTTTTCGTAACTTCGTAAGCAATGAGTTTCGTCCACGAGTGCCACTAAACTTTACTGTTGATAGAACGTTCCAGGTTTTGAACGACTATACATACAATACTTGAATAAAATGCTTAATTTCATCCAGTTTAACTATGTAATTAGTTCTACCCTAAATAAATATTTGTGAACTAGTCTTTCTGATAGAAGTTTGGAACTGAACTAAAATTTGAGCAGAAAGGTTTTCGAGTGAAGTCCACGCACTGGATACCGAAGACACAAAGCAAGTTATTCACCTGGTACTAACCATCATGCCTGGCCGTAATTGCTGTAATGCTAGCGAAGACTAGTCCTGCTCGGCACTACACTGCGCTCATCACATCGAGTACATTAAGCAATTTTGTATCTTATGCCCAGCAATTTTACTAGCTAGTTTAAACACTACTGCTTAGCGGTGAATGTCTAGCACTGCGGTGGTACCTACCTAGCCTGCCTCTAGCAATAAGAGACAAGTAGTAAACATGGACAGACGACCTTGTGAAGGTAACTTGGAGACGTTAGATGTGGATGGCATGTAACCTTTCGATGTGGAAATCTGCGGGAGGGCTGTGTTCAGCAGTGGATATCCTTTGGTTGATATGATGATAATGATGATATCACCGAAAAGTTCTTTCTTGCCCACATAGCACCAACATGGTTTTTGACAAACAATCTTGTTGTAAGAAAGGTATATGACATGGGCGCACGAGTTCTCGACCGGCCAGTTGAGATGAGATTTCTAGATTAGCCGTCTATAGTTATAGCGGCGGTATAGGGGCCGGCGTACATTCTATCCCGCACCACAATTCATGCGACACTATGACGTGGCAGTAGTGTTGAGCTATTCATAAAGCATAACGAACTGAAATAACATTATAATAAAACAATTTTAAACGGATTAAATCGCATGTATTATTTTTGTTAACTGAAATAATTTAAACTATAATTTTTCCTTATGAAGCAGGAACAATATTATATTATCCCACACTAGGATTTCTCCTGTGTCATATAGTTTACAGACATAAATCTCACATGCACACCCAGACCCTTGTTGAATAATGTTGTTCTATCACGGACAATAAATGTTAGCAGATCCGATTTTTTTTTGTTGGTCTTCGTGCTTTCTTCTCTTGGGAGATGTGGATGTTGTGGCAATTGGCGAAGCTAGAGCCTTCAGCCAGGAGCAGATCTTATCTTGATAATATCGAGTTTTCACCGCACGTAAATTGTTTTCAAGACTTTTTGTGTTAATAAATCGTTAGTGTCAATTGTCATCCAAATGAAAAAATTAAGATCAGAGATTAAACTGAAGGTAAATTTTAATCATTATTGTCATATTACAAAAAAATATACAAATATACTAATATGAAAATATCCAAAATATTGCTTAACTTATAAACTTGTCATAAGAACATTTACAATAAATGAAATCGCTGGCCGCGTAAATTACGTAGGTACAAGTGCACTTCACCTTGAATAGTGCGTGCAGGTGAACTTTTTTTTTATCGATGTCCCGTGGAAATTCTACATGGAACTTCCTTCACCCCGGGGAAGGGCGAAGGGGTATAGGGGACTCCTACCGGCTAAAACCACTGGAGCGGTCATCTTCGGCACCGAAGGGGGGCTCCAGGTCCTCGTAAGATCACACTAGAGGAGGAAAGGCGACTGTAAAAAGGTCGCTCCCCGGGCACTTCTTGGGGAGGATTGTAAAGGATCCCCCCAAGCCTCGCGCGCGCACGTGACCTAGTGCATTGCCAAATTGATGTTGGTGTGCCATCTAGATAACCAGTGATCCGTGGGTAAAGACTTTCGTCTTGAGGCAGTGCGGTATTGTTGACGAAAAGACGTTGCGAAATTTCCCGTTATTAATTAAAATAAAAAATAATGTATAGTAGAAGTACAAAGATTCAAAATAATTAGAGTCTAGCCACACTATTCGTTTCAATACAATATTTTCAAATCCCGCCTCACTTATTTAACAAATTCATACACCAAAACATTTCAAGCGTACACACATTGGTACAGCTGGTCCTTTAATGCTAAAACAACGTCTTCTGTATGCCGTCGAGCTCTGGACGTGCAGGTGGTCAGTCTTTCACAAGACTGCTCGTTATGTCTTCGAGAATTTGTCAAGCTCAAATCCAGCTCATACCCAAGGATAACTGCAGAGCGAGACAATTCTTGAAGACAAGATGACACGTCAGACCTAGATACAAAGAAACTATTGCATGTATTGGAAAAAGGGTTAACTGTTTCGTAGCAAGAGTAGGTCATTTCAAAATAATTCATGTTAATTCATCAGATAAGGGGCGATAATTACTGGGCTAGATAACGTAATGGTAGATAGCGATGATCTCCTTGTCATCATCATAACCTTTAGGTAAGGCCATCACCAATCAATTACTTACTTCGGCATAACACCACTTCTCTGTGCTCCACTTCCGCTAACCTCGAAAGACTTTGTAGCTTCCACAAGAGTAGCCTGCATATGGTTTCTCGTGATACTAATCATCTCTTCAGCGTACTTGCCCATCTTGGCGATAGAACCGCGAGCATCTTCAGTGCACGCGTAAATCGCAGCCACATGTCTGCTTGCCAAGGTACGGGTTGTACGCCGTTCTTCGTCACACATACCTGATGAAATAAGGCGTGGTTACAATTACAGGTACATTAGTACGGTTATGTATTGTAGTGATATGGTTTACAGCTGAAAATCAGCGTTAGGTTAGGTTAATATGAAGAGGCAGTCATTGTGGCCGCATAACTACCTCCTTATATTACGCTGACTTGTTGTCTCTTAGGCCCTTTAATTTTGTACTTATTCAAACCCAGTTTATGCTGATCTCTCATCATACGGAAAACCTATATAATGCGAGATCAGCTTATACTGGTTTGTGTAGCTTGATGTGTAGCCCGTGTACAATGTAAACCTCAACAACAGCTAAATGGTGGACGTTAGTTGCAGCCAACAGCATCGCCAGTGCAGAAGTCAGGCCACTACCAGTCACAGAAGAATTCACACATAGGCTTAGCGCGATAACTACGTGCGATCCCTCGTTTAAGTTTAATAGTGAACTACATGACCAGTTGATGATCGATTAATTCAGCAGTCACAAAAATGAAATATTTTTTTAAGAACATTGCGTAGAGAGGATGGAATGGAAGTGTTAATTCCAAAAGTAGATCAGGAACGTATCACTCAAGCGTGAGAAATTAAATTTTCAATCCAGTTCATAATAAATTTACGCCCGATTCCGATCGATATTACTACGTGATACTCATACACATACTCAACACCGGAATTAATTAAACGCCATTGGAATATTGGAAATTGTGGAATGAAAGAATTTGAAATTATTATTAGTATTCGAAGGATTCTTCCGAAATGTTGACAAAAATGCCGAAGTCAATAACGCAGACGTTTAAATCTTAGGGCTTGGCGTGACATGGTGGCTGTGGAACGGAGGTGGGAACAGACTCTCTTCCCCACCAAAGATCACATCAAGCGTCGGAAGGTGCTGACTGATCTCTGGCCTCCATGAGATGCGGCCCGTGGGTGATAAACTTGGGGCAGTCCGTCAAGAGGTCCAAGACGCTGAAGCGCTGTGTTCTCCAGGAGCCTCGCCGAAGCAATGTGCGGCTGGCCATGTAGCATAGAGATGGGCCGCATAAGACTAAGTGATGGGCCGATATCTGCCAGGGGTCACTGAATTTCGTACCCCCAGCCATAGGTAAGTAGAAGAAGGAGGGGTTTTAGCTGGTAGCAGTCCGATACACCCCTCACCTTTTCCCCAGGTGGAAGAAGTCCATGAGGACTCTGACGTGAAACTTAAACGATGCTACTGCCATTGGATGGCGAGACACGGATTATATTCGAACACCGCAATAATATCTGAATAGTCGTGTGGTACCGGCTCAGAATACCACCACCCCATCTCCTCCCGTGGGTGTCGTAAAAATCGACTAAGGGATTAGCCGGAGGATGGGCAGCAGCGTCTTTCGAGTACATTAACAACTCAACTGCGATCGCCAACCCGTCTGCCAAGTGTGGCAATTATGGCAAAACCCCCCAATGAGCCCACAACACACCCATATCGGTCGTTGTGGTGATCTTTGGGGGAGGCCTGTCTCCAGCAGTGGACTTCATTCGGCCGAAATAATGATGAAAATGATGAATAATATCTGAAACCAGACGGGAAGTGTAAAGGGAAAAAAGATTTTTCCGGAGAAACACTCATGTAATTCATCTTATCATTTATCTGAACCCAAACGAAGCTTTAATGTGACGTTCAGGAGGCTCAGGTATTTTTTGATATGAGCATTAATACAGCCAAGTAAAACGCTGGTATTGCCTTTGAACAAACGTTGGTAATATTGAAATAACACGTTTTGTTGTGTTTGTTTTGTTGTCAAGTGTTATATTTTTCGTGCCTGCTTTATGGAATTAGCCGGATTCTTTTTCATGGAACAGGAGCCATACTGCGCTCATCAACTCGCTTGCCATGGTGAGTGCAAATTCCCCGCAAAATTACGACACATTTGTGGAAATCTATAGGGGAGGCCCTCGTTCAGCAGTGGATCATCCGTTGGCTGATATAATGATGATGATCCATAACTAACTAAAATATCTTAAAACTTACTGGTACTTCATAAAATCACTGGACTTCAAGACTACGATATATCGAGCAACAATTACATAAGGTGCCATACCTTATATATCTCGATGCTTCGGAATCGTTACGCGTAATATGTAGTTTCGAAGTAGTGTTTGAATATAATGTATACATTTAAATCGCAAACATTCCTCCCGTGGATGTCGTAAAAGGTGACTAAGGGAATCTAAACCAGAGGGATGGTCAGCAGCGTCCCTTCTGTGAAACGGTAGCCATACTGCGCTCACCAACCCGCCTGCCAAGCGTGGTGAGTATTGGCAAATACCCCCCAAAATGATGATTCAGTTGTGAAAATCTATGGGGGAGGCCTTTGTTCAGCAGTGGACGTATAAATGGCCGATATGATGAAATCGCAAACGATCAAAAATCATTTATACCTGGTACTTTTAAATTATCAGCTAGCTGAGTCAACTCAGTGTAAATCTGATGTTTCTTCTGTATAGCTGCGTTGATCTCATCTTTGATCCTCCGCAGGATCTTTCCCGTAAACTGCTGGTAGGAATTCTGTATGTTTCTATGGTACGTGTCCAGGAATGGTGCTAGCACTGTGTCCATGTACCGAGACACTTCGCTGCAAATAAAAAGCAAAGATTCATCATATCAGCCACAGGATGTCCACTGCTGAACAAAGGCCTCCCCCTTAGATTCCCACAACGAGCGGTCATATACCACTCTCAGCCAACGACTCCCAGCGACCTTCACCAGGTCGTCTGTCCACCTCGTTGGAGGTCGTCCCACGCTGCGTTTTGCGGTGCGCAGTCGCCATTCTAGAACCTTTTTGCCCCAACGGCCATCGATTCTACGAGCAATGTGCCCCGACCATTGCCACTTCAGTTTACTAATCCATTCAGCTATGTCAACAACTTTAGTTCTTCTACGATTGATATTTGGAAAAATATGGGTTAAAATTATTTAGAATATCAATAAGCAAGGTAAACATTCATTAAAGCCCTCTAAATGGCCACCACTACAAGCAACAGGGAGCGACACAGTCAGTGGCTTAGGTTGTTGAGACTGTTGAGAGGTACTGGTATAGCCATTGTGCGTCTCGAAGTCTCGGACTGGGTTTCACCGTTATTACGCTATTTAACACTTCCATCCTCGAGCATATAGCTTTGGTGGCCTTAGTTGAAAATCCTGCGAGCACTCATGGAGTTCCACTCCAGGCGACCAATAAAGGCAAGCTAGAGACGAGGACCTATCCACTCTCTGGGGCATTGGGGCTTCATAGGTAAGTGTCTTCTCCCTAACCAGGCTCTCCAGGTGTCGAGTTCAAGCAGTTGTTAGTATGAAACTTACCTGAATAATCATGAAATATGGCACCAAACGTCCAACGCTTACCCTCCAAAGCAAAATAGACTATGTGAGAAGATGAATAGAGCTTTAGTAAAATATGCAGTATGCATGATTTTTAATGCTGAGTTAGAGGATATTCCCAAAAATGAACGAGTTTCTGGTAAATGTGTGTGGTTCCCGGCACCCATGGGTGTCATAAAAAGCAACTAAAGGTTTATGTCAAGATGATGGCAGCAGCATCCCCCGTGTGCTAATAACAACATACTGCGGTCACCAATCTGCCTGCCAAGCGTAGTGATTATGGCTATACATCCTTAAATACAGAATCAAAATAAAGTTGTAAAACCCATTTTGGTATACGCTAAGACATGATTGAAGCTATTCAAGGATACGTTGCAGAAGGTAAGCCATGAGGACCAGTCTTAGCGAATACCAGATCGGGTTTTCACCATTATTTAAATTTTGTATTCAAGGATGTATGGATGTTTGAGCTTAGAGAATTGCACCCCAGCAGTGGACGTTTGCGAGCTGATGTGTGTATATTCACAAGACTTCTTCTGCGTGTAGTATGTATGTAGTATTAGCCTGTAACTGTCTCACTGCAAGACAAACGCATCTTCCCAAATAAAGAAGAAACGAACATTGACGATTAAAGTCCAGGTTTCCTCACGATATTCTCCTATAACTATAGTTATACTGATCATAGTCAGGAATCATCATATCAGCCAAAGGACGTCCACTGCTGAACATAAGCCTCCCCCATAGAATTCCATAATTGTGTCATCAATTTGGGGGCAGTTTGCCAAACACACCACGCTTGGCTGTCAGGTTGATGACCGCAAAATGATGCTGTTCTACAGCAGACGCTGCTGCCCATCCCTTTGGATTAGAATCCCTTAGTCGCCTTTTACGATATCCACGAGAGGAGATGGAGTGGTGCTATATTCTAAATCTGGATAAATATCACACGGACAAGTAGTCAGAGATGTCTTATATCAACTAAGCAACCTAAGACATTGAGAAACTCACATTGGTACATGCCAGGTTTTGAATCTGCAACTTATTGCTGAAGAAGCGGTTCTGTAAACCTCCGGGCCGCCACTTGACATTAATTGCATGGTGTACACTGGAGGTTTCAAGCAAAATACCATACCTGTTAGCCAAAGCCAGTTGCGATAGTAGCTGTCGTCGCAAGTTCGAGGAATTGCTCCACTTAGCCCTGAGATAGATAAGATGCTCCTCCAGCACCACTGGCTGATGCTGCCAGGGTGAGATCTCGAAGCAGAGACCTCCATCTTGCCGGAGGTGGTTGCTACGGTACTGCAAAAGAATGGAGTTTCTAAATTAATTCGACTATTTCTTCTTTACTTCTAACAACTTTTTAGTACAGAAAATAGCTAGAGTAAAATAAAATAAAAATTAAGACTTTGATAATGAGAACAAGTTTGTTGTGTTAGACGTACGAATTTCTTGGTATACATGCCTTTTTGTAGAGCCACATACAAGTAATAGGAAAGTAGGACGGCTAATATGCTCTAATTTTTTTATCTTATAATAAAAATACAGCACCGGAGGGGCTCGTAGCTAAGTTAGAATCGAGCGGGTTGAAAGATCTGTGTGGTTAATCAACACTTACCGCGGTCAGTCCTTAGATGGGTGGCCATGCCCAACACACTTTCTTTTATACAAATATTTGTTCTATGCGGGAATCGAACCCACGACCCGGAGCAGCAGTCGACTCTATCAACCACTGCACCAACCATGCCGTCATTCATTTCATCATTCATCGAATTCAACCACAATTGGTTTCAGTTTCATTTCATTTCAGAGATATCAAGATACAAAACCAGCAACATTGTAATTGTTGTGGCAACCAACAATATTGTTACTTCGCGCCAGTATTTTGTGAAGACGTAGTACTTCACTGGTTGGGTCAGCCCACTTACGAAATCTCGACAACTAATCACTACAGCTAGGTTCTTCTACGCCTAGATGGAGATCTTTCGAGTTCCTGGAGCCTCCCTTCGGTGCCAAAGATGATCACTCCGGTGATTTTAGCCGGTAGGAGTCCGGCATGCCCCTTCGCCCTTTCCCAGGGCGAAGGAAGTACATGAGGTATTACCACCGGACCAATAAAAAGAAATAAAAAAGGCTCTTCTACGCACATCACGTGCTACCGTGTACACAGCGAGGCTTTGAGGGGATCCTTTACATTCCCCCCCGAGTTGTGCCTTGGCGGATGGCCTTTTTACATCAGGTGGCATCGCTAGAGAAATTGGCCGCTTTATAGTCATGCCCTCTGAAATGTGCGTAATGGCGTGGCACCAATGGGTGGCTCTAGTGTATCGAGAACGAAGATGACCGCTCCGGTGGTTTTCTGTAAGCGTGTGAAAATATCACTATTTTTATTGCAATTACCCACTTCGCCGAATTATATTAGCGAGCTCTGCTTAGAATACATCTTAAAATTATGATATTGAATCACTTATTAAAATATATAATTAAAACCTCGTTTTGATTGGTCTACAGCACTGTGTTTAATTTGGCCTCTCCTTGATAAAATAGTTGCTACGCATTTATCTTGCCATAGTAGATAGTAGACCTTTCCAAGAAAGCTCTTAGTCTTCTCGCTCCGATCCCATGTTACTTGCGGTCAGCGCAATATGTTTTTATATTGCAAAGGTTTTGGCAAAAGGGTATTACAGCGGTCTCGTGCCTGACATCAACCTTCCTTGAGTATGCTAGTATTGGTTGGTTTAGAAACACCCTTAGTCACCTTCTACGACACCCACGGGATGAGACGAGGTAACCCTATTCGTGACCGGAGCTACAGGACATAATTATCCTAGAAAAAAGCAGATACCACAAAAAACCTAATTACTCACCCTACAGCTGATAACAGGCTCTGCAGCTTTTGCCCAAGCTAAACACAGGGTGACCACAGCGAAACTTAAGAATAACATTGTTTGAATACAAAATATTTACTGACTACGTGACACATATGTTATGGGTTTACGTAGAACATTTTTATGACTTTTTGACAATTATGAGCTCCACTGAATCATGAAGATTGTTTTGATACGTTTTTATATTGCATGCAACTACTTTTGGAGTTCATTTTCGTTGCAGAAGTATCATCACAGGACGTCCACTGCTGGACAAAGGCATCTGCCTTAGATTTCCACAACGAGCAGTTACATGCCACTCTCATTCAACGACCTTCACCACGTCGTATGTCCACCTCGTTGGAGGTCGTCCCACGCTGCGTTTTCCGATGCGCGGTCTCCATTCGAGAACCTTTGTGCCCCAGCGGCCATCAGTTCTACGAGCAATGTGCCCTGCCCATTGCTACTTCAGTTTACTAATCCTTTCAGCTATGTCGAAAACTTTAGTTCTTCTACGGATCTCTAATTTCGTCTATTTTCTCAAATATCCTTAAAACTATATATTTTTAAATGATAAAATAAATACATTTGAGACCCCCACAACAAGCCCTTCGTTTTCATATGGTACACAGTACAGTTTATATTTGTTTATTTTTCTTTATTGCCCCCATATTCATTTTTTTTTAATTAAAGTTACACTTTCGTGTTTGGGTCGCAGAAATCCATATGTGTACCAAATTTCAACTTAATCGGTCCATTACATTTGGAACTTTTATGTTCATTACTTATATTGACATATATATTTGAAATTTTTTATGTTCATTACTTATATTGACATTTGAGTTGATTCATTTAAAATTTTATGTTATTTATATCAACTTAATATTACGGCATTGATTGACCATTAGTTAATATTAATATTGTTCTTATGACATTAAGTTATAATATACCACATAAGATACACAAAACTGTAAATGTGTGAGCATCATGTAGCCATTAATGTTATATGTTTAGTACTTATTTTGATTGTGCCTTTTGCCTGACTGTATTGGTCATTAAGTAATGTCTTGCTAACGGTGGCGTTGTGTATCGGGTCGTTCGGTTCCCTACAATATGGTTGAGCTAAGCGATGCTGATGCATGCGTCATGCTCGTGAACAGGTGCCGTCTGTTGGGACTGGTCAGCCGTTAACTGCCACGGCAAATTCATTATTATAATATTATTGTGGTATGTTCTATCTTTACACATTAACCTAAATTTTTCTTTGTTACAATCATTTGTATCATTCAACATTGTAATCCCCAACTATTTTAAAATAGTATCCATGGAGTTTCTTGACGGATCTTCTCCATGAGATCAACAGCTATTTGGAACCGTGCAACTTAAATTCTGACGTTTCGTAAGTGCCAATATTTGGGTTACTTTAAATAAAAATCTTTGACTTTGAACAAATTGACTGCGACAGATGGACAGACAAGACATACGAGTCCTATAAGGATGCCGCCGTTTTTTCCTTCGGACGTTTGGTACCCTAAAAACAATTATGGTATATTTATGATTCATCTTGATATTTGAATCCGGTTGGTGTACCTCTCATTTTCCATATAGGAAAATATAGTTCATGGTGTTTTTCTTCATTGATTACCCTAATAAGATATTCTTTTTATCACGGATACCGTTTAAAGACATATTAATCTTACGTGCACAAATGCTCGTACCCGAAACTAGTAGATACCTGTAGGCCATTTTTTATTTTCGTGCGCGAATGGAACATGTAGCCCAGGAAAATAATTGCTTAGCCACTGTGTCAAGCGTGCCATCTATGGAATTGGACTAGAAGCATACATTAAATTCACTTTGATTCCAAATAACACCATCTTCGACATCTCCGTGTGTTGAGTACCAATACCCACGACAATCCAATGCGCTGGGTTTTATTTATTTAAACTTTATGCAGCAGCTACGTAGGTGGACTTAATTGCTCTACGTAGGCGAACTTAATACCTCTACGTAGGCGGACTTAATGCCTCTACGTTAGGTGGACTTAATGCCTCTACGTAGGTGGACATAATGCCTAATGGGTTCGCTTCCCGGATGGAAAAGTGTTATGTTTTTCTGTTAGTTAGTTAGTTAGTTTGACGGCACGGTTGATGCAGTGGCTGATACAGTCGGCTGCTGCGCTCCGGGTCGTGGGTTCGATTCCCGCACGGAACAAATATTTGTATGATCTGCAGATAGTTGTTCCGGGTCTGGGTGTATTGTGTGTGGAATTTATGTCTGTAAACGCACCCACGACACAGGAGAAATCCAAGTGTGGGCCAACGTTTTAAAAAAAAAAAAAAAAATATAAATAAAGTAGATGCCCATCATTTCTAATTAAGCCCTCATCTTTTGTTAGTGTTCTAACTTGTGTCAGATATGGCAAAGCCCTCTTCTTAGACTTCGCGTTTCGATAGCCATCTAATTACAAAAACCGGGACCGACGCTTTCAACGATTTTTCTGCCCTACATAGCACGGATAAATGTACAGTTCAAATACTAATGTGTGGTCACCCAACCATAGCCTGGCCGCTCTGAGCGTTGCTTACCCGCACCCATCAATGAGTGCAATTGGCTCTGAGGACCTGCTAGTAAATGGCAATAGATTACATAGCCTGAATATCTGCATCTGCGACATGTAATACAGTAGCACAAAACGACAACCCCAATATATAACGACGTTTTTTTAAAAAAACATAAAACATAAACATACATATACAATATACATGGATACAGGCGTAATGATAGTAGTATACAGTACAAAAGGGTTATCCATAAAGGTCGACTGGTAGAAAATACCTACCTAATGGCATTAACCTCTTGTATACGGCAATAATAATAAAATTCCATGGTGTCTCACACTGACCAGTGAAGTGAAGGACCTATTAAATAAATTAATAAACCTCAGTAGTTTTTCTGGCTGTATTGTATGTGGAATTCATGTCTGTAAACGCACCCACGACACAGGAGAAACCATAGCGTGGGGCAACGTTTAAAAAAAACTGTTTTGATGTGAAATGTTACGTTTGGAAGGGGGGAGGGTCAAGCTGAGTGTCTACATGGTATCATATGGAGGTGAAAAGGATAAAAAACGTAAAAAAAACAACATAACGTGGTTCATGGACAGCCCCAATATTACTGCTCCACCATGTCATCAAAAAGTCGTTCACTTCTGAACAAATGCCTCCCCCATAGACGACCAGTGAAATACCGTGTGTCATCATTTTGGGGGGAATTTGTCAGTACTCACAACGCTTGGCAGGTGGGTTGGTGAGCGCAGAATGGCTGCTGGTCCACAGAAGGGACGCTGCTGCTCATCGTTCTGGTGTAGAGTCCCTTAAACTTTATTTCTCATCTAATTATCAGAACGACTTGAATATCTGTATTGTATGTATTTTCTGTAATAATCTAATAACACAAATAATATTAAAACAGATAAAATTATTATTATTAATATCTAATCCCCAATAAATATTGTTTCGTGTTTATTTTTAAATTCAAACTTATAAATCATTTATTATTTTTACTCTATAAACTCAAAATTTTGTAATAAAATTTGCTAAATTGTGAAATTTAATTAACTGTCATATAATGTCTAAACATTAGATGTGTACACCTATAAGTGACATATTTACACAGAACAATGTACCAGTATAGTAAATGTGAAATGTATTGTAAATATGTAGTTGGTGTCCCTAATAAATCTATACAAATGAATAAAATTGAAGTGTCTGTTTGTAATGTCAAAATAACAGCTTTTTACTAAATGCATATGAAAGTATATACGGTACCTATAACAAAAAAACAATTTTTAAATTTTTTGTCTGTCTGTCTGTCGGTCTGTCTGTCTGTCTGTCTGTTTGTTCCGGGTAATCTCCGAAACGGCTGGACCGATTTTGACGGGACTTTCACTGGCAGATATCTGACGTTATAAGGAATAACTTAGGCTACTTTGATTTTAGAAAAATAATTAGGGTTCCGCGCGACAACAATAAAACCCAACATATCCAACATGTATATTCTATGTCAAGTGTCTATGTCGAAGTACTCTAAATTTCTTTTAAATTAAACGCGGGTGAAACCGCGGGTCCCAGCTAGTAAATAAATAAAATAAAAAAATACCTTGAGAAAAAACAACATGGAGCGATGCCATATTCTTAATCCGGTCACCAAACCGATCACCGCTCCAATACACCCGGTATTGTTCCACTTAATTGTCAGTCTTAATAATAGCTTTAACACAATTATATTTTCTTGGTAGCATAATTTGCTTCCTTGTCTAGCTAAAGCCTTGTTCGCGCTGTATTTTTCTAGTGCTAAGTGCTGGAGCGCTATCTGGGGCCGCCGGAGACATTGGCTGAATTAATTACATGCAAAAAAATTAAGGTAGAGAACGCGACGAAGTACGTGTTTGAAACATGAGGTTTTTGTTATTAATTAACAGACGGTTTTAAAGTCTTATTATCTTTTTTCTTTGATGGTGTTATAATTAATTTGGTTTTTGAATAATAATAGATTTTTGTGTAGACGAAAAATTATGTCATCATTTCGGCCGAATGAAGTCCACTGCTGGACACAGGCCTCCCCCAAAGATCACCACAACGACCGATATGGATGTGTTGTGGGCTCATTGGGGGGTTTTGCCATAATCGCCTCGCTTGGCAAACGGGTTGGCGATCGCAGATGAGTTGTTAATGTACTCGAAGGACGCTGCTGCCCTTCCTCCGGCTAATCCCTTAGTCGACTTTTACGACACCCGTGGGAGGAGATCGGGTTGTCGCGGAGTGCCTCCCTCCGTGTTCCTTCCCGGTTAGCTCAACTAGGAGGCTCTCTCCGCGGCATCAAGTAACGGAGTTCAGTTATTGTGATTCAATGAAACGTAGCATATATGTTATATAGGTATATTGATATTCACAACTTCAACACTTCATGCTCATGGTGATATAAATTTTAAAATATAGCTTAATATCACAATTTACGCTAGTTTAAAATAAGTAATTGGAATATTGCAGGAGACTATTTGTCAGAGCGACAGCTGTGTGTTGAACCACTAGCGATTAGAATCCCATGTGTAATAATGATCAAAATATGAAGAGCGACTCTACGTCACATAAATTCGATTTTTGATTTGAATAAAGAATGAATCGTGAGGTGGACAGTGATGGAAATAAAAAGGTATGAAGTCATGAAAGAGGTTGATTGAAATGAAGATGAAGGATGACTTCGTCACAGGGTGATGGGATTCTGAGCACCACACGGCAAAAATTATGTAAATATCCCTAACTTAAATTACGCGTGCATGTCGGAAAAGAACTAACTAAGACTATGAAACTAAGAAATGATATGAAGAGGATGGACAGCACTGTCTTCCCGTGTGATAATAACAATATACTGCGATCACCAATCCGCCTGCTAAGCGTGGTAATTATGGCAATATAGGGGATATTGATATGTGTTAAGAACATTACTACGACCGGGGCGACAGTGGGCTGAGGTCTGCGGGCGCGGGGTTACGGTGACATGGCGAGCTCGACCGGCCAGCACTCAGCAGAACCACCGCGTAATCGTCCGCCTTCCAAAGCGCACACCACGCCTGTTATTCATATATTAGAATCGTTCAGTCAATCGTTTTGTTAACCTATAATTACAGTCCACTGTTTAAAGTTACCAGTATTTTCTTCCCGCAGCACCCGTAGGATTATTCACTTCTTTCTAATATGTTCATAGGTCATTACTGCAATAAGCGGTCACTTATTGTAGTCATCATCAGCAGGCTTATCTCGAGCGGTGGACGTTTACGGGATGATGTGTGTGTGTGTCTGTGCATATCCATTTGGACTTAACAAAACAATGAAAACCATGAAGTTGCCTACCGACATGCTCGTTCTATTTAAATTATCGATGGACAATATCTAGCCACTCTGCAGACACCTTTATCACTGAACTTATGCGACAAACATTGAAACGACTGCAATACCCTACCCGTAATAAGCTTTGATACAGCAAAGCCGAAGGCTGTAGTCATTTAATCGGTCGCTAAACGTCAGCAAAAATCATATTGGTTATGGGATTATTGAAACATCCATGTTTGAAACAAATACGAGATAACATAAACTTTATCATACAGGGGATTAACTAAAGAAGTCAGTTTTTTTTAAGTTTATGGATACTAGTTGCAAACAGATCAAGCTCAACTTCCAGACGGCAACTTACAGACCACGTCAAAATTACGACACGCCCTAATAAGAAATGAGTTGTTTATAAGTACACCTAACCATGTAGCCGATATTACTGCTGACAGAGAAAGATCTCGCCCTATCCAATCGACCAGGATCCGTTGCTCAGCAGCCCGCACAGGGCACTCTCCGAGCGTGTCCTGTGCGGTATCCTGATCATCTCCACGGTGAGTAGTGGCACTGTGCTGTGACCTCGTGTCTTACACTATGCAGGTATACGCCCCGAAAAAAAAAGTGTACGTTGAATAGCCGCACGCTCGCTTCTTTCAAGCCAGGCTCTAAAGAGTAGTTAGATGGCCTAGACGGTGCTCTATTGCGCGTACTGCAGCAACTGCATGAGCTGCTGGTGTCCACAGCCCTAGTGCACGCTGCCGAGCCTTTCGTGATAAACTTCCCAGTGCTCCTGAAGGCACACTTTCGCCTCTCTGGTGGAAAAGAAAATGCGAAAGACGGAAAATGCGTCAATAGAGTAGTTGCCTCAGAAGACACGGTTCCCTACCCTCGTGCGATCCGTAACCACACTGGGCTGTAGACCGTGTTTTTTTATACAACATGGTAATAAGGCGAGCAAGTCATGCCTGCCCATAACAATTGTAACGCTACCCACGAATAGTCATGCGACACCACACTGCATTCGTCACCTTGAGACATTATTAGTTATTTAGTCTCTTACGCCCAGTAATTTTACTAGCTACGGCGCCCTTCAAACTGGAGCACAGTAATGTCTACAGTTTAAACAGTACTGCTTGGCGAAGAATATCTGGTGGTACCTACCTAGCCAGCCTCTTGCAATAATAGAATTACCACTAGTAAAATCTTAGTTCTGCACTGCTGGACGCCCGGGGTCGAGATGATCAAACCGACCGAACGACTCTCCCATATAGGTGGTGAACTTTCTCTCTCAGAGTGTATTCCTTCACATGTAAACTATCTCTCTCACACTCACATACAGACACGCACGCACTCACACGCACACACTACACAACCACAACCCACTCTCGCACACACACACATACACTACACACATTCGCACACACTTTCTCTCACACACACGCACTCACACTCTCTCACACACAGCCATAGACACACACAGCATGCTTTAATTAATTAAATTTTGTTTTAATTCACGAATTTCTATGTTGACATTAGAATTTAAGCCAAACACTGGAAGAGGGCGCTGACTTCTGAAACACAGGTTTACCTAGTTCGGGAGTCAGAAGTTTCATAAGTTTTGTAACGTATTATGTCAATAAAGAATTATTATTATTATTATATTAAAAGAGTGAAATAGTTAGGACTGTAGTACGTCCTAACTATTTCACTCACCGTAACAATTATGGGTAAGCTTAGTTCTGATCTAGGTGAACAGTAGAAATAGCCAGTGAATTTAACAGAACAATCGGCATTCCAACTGAAGTATTAGGTCGGTAACGCATTAGAAATCACTAACGCCTGCTTGACGCCACCCTAACAGTAGCCAGCGGGCGATAGATCAGGGAGTCTGCCGTCCGCATTGCACGGCTCTGGAGTTACGCAGTACTCGCGGTCTATCAAATGGCGGATGGGGAAACACGGCGGAGTTGCAAGTCCCAATACACCCAGACCCGGAATAACTACCTGCAGATCATACAAATATTTGTTCCGTGTGGGAATCGAACCCACGACCTAGGCGCAGCAGCCGACTGTATCAGCCACTGCACCTACCGTGCCGCTATTTAGCAGCTGACAGCTGATATTGTTGGTAACTTAGTTTACTATGTCGTGTGAATAATAATAGAAGGAAATTTCTATGCGAAGTTTTCTAGGATTTATTTGATGTGGAAGATAGAGAACTGAGTCTGCGACGTAACTTGTGAGTCTGCTGGACTTAGGTCCAGTAGTGGTCTATGATAGTCTAAATTTACTGGACTTAGGTTCAGAAACTTAGGCTAAATTACATTTCTTGCATAAATAAACAAAATTCACTGGCGTCAATTACATCATAAGATGAAACGCGTCCGCACTCTGTTGCTCTGTTTACCGACCCATTACCTCTCTTCTATTTACATCATGCATATGACCTGTGATACTTTCAGAGAAGACATCAACAATTATCTAAGTTACTTCTTCCATAGGACAAGCTTGAAATTACAGGTTGGCTAAGACCCAAGTATTAGTATTCTACAACTAAAGACTGGGTTGTATTAATAACATTATCGCAGACGTTAACTCAACTTCTCTACCTTCATTCAAACCGGATCTTTTACTAATTAAAAATCAATATTAGGCAGTCTGAAGCACAATGGAATACGAAGTATAGCGATTAAGGCTTTCTTAAGGACCTCGTTTTTTTATTCCAAGGTTAATTTCATTCAACGACTTCGGGTTACAAAAAGTTGACCGAAAATGTTGTATCGATTAGTCTTAATTGATAATTGTGAACAATTGCCTTCCATACATGAGGGTCTGAGTTCGAACCCAGCCCGCACCGCTGAGTTTTACAATTCATGTGCGGATCAGAATCTGTCATATACGCAATTTAATTCGTTTAAAAGTGTTTTATTATACCTAAATAAATTAACGTAAAACAACAGAAAAATTATATTCATACATCCTTGAATCTTCAAAAGGGATTGTTTGTCTTGTTGAGTAATATATACCGGTTCTATCCAATTGTAGGGTCATCACCGGTATCCATTTAGGATCCACAAGAACCATTAAAGGTATTATAGTTCCGCTTAGAAATTTATTATGGGTTTTATAATTTATAATAGAAGCGAACCCTTTACGGATTAGCGGGACTGGTATTTGTCTTGATTAATTAAGATAGTACAGGAAGGTTACTTTTGTTTTTGTTTTCGAGCTGGACTGCGCCACCAACACCACCCCATCTCAACCCGTGGGTGTCGGAAAATGTAACTAAAGCAATAACCGGAGGATGGCCAGCAGAATCCTTCGAGTATATTAAAATTCGAACTGTGAACACCAACCCGCCTGCCAAGCGTAGCGATTATGGCAAAATACCCGTTCTCCTCCATAGGACCAAACAATTCTGATGTATGATAAGTGTAAGTAGTTCATTACCATCGTCATTACAATCAACGGTAATTGATTGGTTTTTCGACTTTCATTATTGACTTTACTTGCTCTGTGAGACCTTCCTTAGTACTAAACTTAGAAGTTCTAAGTCCTATAAGTTTGATGACTGAGTCAGTTTCCAAGAATATTGATATATTGAGTTATAAAAATTACTATCAGCTTATAGGCATAAACATTTCGTAATATTTTAAGCATGATACTTCACGTTGTTACTGAGAATATACGGATAGATAGATAACACAATTATTCTAAAAATAACACCAATTACTTGATCACTAGTTTGGCAGTTGCACATCGTGGCAGTGTCCATGATGTTCTCACTCAGCATGATGATGTGATATAGCGTGAGCGGAAACACTGCGCTGATTTTCAGCGTTGGCCGCTACTAATCCTAAACTTGCTCCAGTTTTTATTCTAAGAAAGCTCAAAATATCCTAGTAGCTCTATAAAAATCTCTATATATAATACTGTGCGCTTGCTATTGTATAAACAATAAGTAATATTTTTTATTTAGCTTGATATTACAAGTTTTTGCGGAGGGTAATACCTACGGAAATATAGATAACAAAGTAGTTCTAAAACGAAAAAAACATCAATAATTTGGTCACTAGTTCGGCAATGCATATCATATCAGTGGCAATGAGGTTCCGGGCAGTAAGCTATGGTATAAGTGGGAGCAGCGTTAGCAGCAACACAGCACTGAAATTAAGTGTGAGCCCATATCAATCCCACACTTGGTCGGTTTTTATTATAAGGTAAATCGAAAGGCATAGTTGCTATTAAATGTTTTTACATTGAATTTTTTATTTATACCCTTCGTTAATACACCGATCGGTATGTACAGGTTTATTATCATAATAAAGTATAAAAATCAGATTTCTTAACATATTAATATTTATAAATACTTCGTGTTGTTACTGAGGATTGTACTTACGGGAATACAGATAACAAAAAGATTCTAAAAATAAAAAACATCAACAACTTGGTCACTAGTTCGGCAATTGCGCATCGTAGCAGTGTCAGTAAGGTTCCCGGAACTCAGTATGGTGATGTGATGTAGCATCAGCAGCAACAAAGCGCTGATTTTCAGTGTGAGCCCATAGCGATCCCACATATATTCGGTTTGTTATTCTAAGGTAACTCAAAAAATCCTAGATGCTATTTACCTTATTAATTTTACCCTTGGTTAGTTTACCAATGGGTGGACAGGTGACAGGTTTATTATCTTAATAAAGAATAAACATCTGCAAGATAAGATAAAACGGGAGTTGTGCCCACGCACCGACCTCGTTCATATTACAATTTTATTGGGTAAACATGCCAAAAGTCCTTCTTTAATTAAGGTAATTTAGGCCCTGATAAGTTTCTTGCAACAAATTGAGGAAAAAACGCGCAATAAGAAAGCACAACTTTGTCTGTTTATAGGAGAAGTAAAAGTGTGCGAAACGAGAAGTGATTGTATCACTTAACTCCGTGAATTCTGCTTACCGTGCGAAATATTTACCGTGTGGTGCCAGCTAAGAATAGCACCTATCTCACCCCGTGCATGTCCTAAAAGGCGACTATGGGATTAGTCTGAGAATAGGCAGCAGCGTCTTTCGAGTAGATTTAAAACTCAACTGCGATCGCCCACCCGCCTGACAAGCGTGGCGGTTACGGTAAAACCCCTCAATGACCACACAAAAATTCCAGGCCGATGGTTGAAGTGATCTTTAGGGGAGGCCTGTGTCCAGCAGTGGACTATATCCACCCGAAATTATGAACGATGACCCACAAATGTATTCAACCTTAATTCTGCACAGGGTCTCAGTGTCGTTAAAAAGTCGTTGGTAAAAGTAAATAGTCCAAATCATATATTAATGTTGCATTACATCACTGATCAACATTGTATATTACCCACAATAGCTGGAACCTTAATAAGAATGGAAATATTTTTTTTCAAAACTCAAGCTCCAACTCCATTGTTTATTCAATTGAAGTGTTCAAGTGTCAAAGTAAAACAAAGATATGAAAAATTGAAAATGAATTTTGATAAATTGGCAATATTGGGTGTTATCATCATTTCGGCCGCGGAACGTCCACTGTTGGACAGAAGCCTCCCCCAAAGATCACCACAACGACCGGTATGCGTTTGTGTTGTGTGGTCATTGGGGGGTTTTGCCGTAATCGCCACGCTTGACAGACGGGTTGGTGATCGCAGTTGAGTTGTTAATGTACTCGAAGGACGCTGCTGCCCATCCTCCGGCTAGTCCCTTGGTCGACTTTTACGACACCCATGGGGTGGTGGCATTCTGAGCCGGCACCACACGGCAGAACTACTATAATCTATTCAAATAAGTTAAAATAAAAATGTAAATATAAATATTTTAATAAAAATTATGTGGTGTCGTGGGACACCAGGTAGGAACGAAGTTCCTTCGGCTAATGTAGAATCGACACTTATACACTACTCGCTTGTGTATGCGACTGTCGCGCCTGCGCACGTCTCATTTAACGGTTTAATTCCACGCACTTTTTTCCACGGATTTTTTCCACGAATTTTTTCTTACGGTTTTACTATCACATTTTTTTCAGTTCGGTCGCGCAGCAAAATCCCTATCCCCTCCAAGCCTGTCGTAAAGAACTTCGTTCCAATAATATTTTTGGCTCCATTTACGAAGCAGTCGTAAAGCGAAATACTGAAAATGCACAATATTAACAAACAGAGAACAAACTTTGTTTCTGAATACAGACCGACCTGCGCCAATTAAATGAATCTTTTGTTTACCACATTTCTTCTTACGAAAAGTATTTCTTAACAAAAACATTCCTAGGACGGCACAGAGAGCACGACGACGTACGAACGAAACGCAATGAAAATATTTCCCCACCTTGAATTTTCTGAGAATTCCCACAGTAAGGTAATTCATATGAAAGAAAATATGCTCTATGCAAATGATGGAAGGGTTACTTTGCTTTGTGTTGTATTTGAAGTCTGGCATTGAGTGAGGACGACGATATGAGGTAGAACATTATTAAGACATCGTTTTGTAAACGTGTCTATATAATACACACCTACAAGTATTTAAAATATAAAAAGTGGGTAATACTTTCATCGGACAAATTTACAATTTAAAATCAAGCTATGTTAGTCTATTATTAGAACTGGTACTTGGTTAACATGAAATTGACTTTTCAATAAAATTATATCTAAGTAGTTTAAAACAACTAATAAAAACATGATTTTATTAAAATGTGAACTTATAAGTACAAAGTTATTCTCTCTCGGTCTCTACGTATATTTACTTTACTTTCTAATACTTAAATAAGCAGCGAGTCATTTTTTTTTAAACAGTGTGGCTTTTTTTTTATTTCTCACCGTCAATCTACTTCTGAATCCGCAGTGAGATCTTTAATTTCTTGTTGTTCTCCTACCTACTTCTACTTTTCACCAGCGTGGCTATTATGAAGAACACATTATGGATTCTTTTTTTTTTTTTTTTTAAACGTTGCCCCTCTCTAGGATTTCTCCTGTGTCGTGGGTGCGTTTACAGACATGAATTCCACATACAATACACCCAGACCCGGAACAACTATCTGCAGATCATACAAATATTTGTTCCGTGTGGGAATCGAACCCACGACCCGGAGCGCAGCAGTCGACTGTATCAGCCACTGCACCAACCGTGCCGTCATCAAACAAACAAACAAGCTTACTTCTGAATCCATAATGAAATCTCTAATTATGTATTGTTTTTACTAGTTTTCATTGTGGATTCAGAAGTGAGATTGCTAATGACTTCTTTCAGAACAACACTGCTGCGACATCGAATACCTATGCTACGCATTTATCACATTTTAATATAAATTTATAATACTTTTTAATTCAGATTTCAATAAATGCGTCTTTTATTATTATTTTAAAACTGTGTATAAATGACTATTTATAATAATAACCCCTTTTGGATTGTCGTTATCTCGCCATAGAATAAATGCAATCGCAGATGGCAGGTTAAACTTAAAAATGTTCACCATAACGAGATTTATTAAGAAGCATACAACGCACAGGGCAGCTTGTGCCGAGCTGTAGTGGTAATACTGCATACCCTAATGCCCCACAGAGTTGGTCAGGGCCTCATTTCCAGGTTACCTTAATTGGTTGGCTTAAGTGTAAACCCGTGAATTCCCGCAAGATTATTTACTCTAGCTTGCCATATTTGGCACTACATTAGGGTCTACTGTAGCTGCATGTTAATCGAGTGGTGTACTAAGAGATACAATACTGGAGAAAAATATAGTATATATTATTTATATATAGAGCCCAACTCATTTTAACAACATCCATACGTATTAATTTGATTGGTTCGCTTATTCCCTCTTCGTCAGTAGTTCTCCCTCTCAAGTAATTCCATAAGCAGACTGTTGCTCATTCTTTTCTCGTAACATTGGGCACCTCTCTTCGAATTTTAGATAAGGAACTGAAATGCATCTCTCCTACGAGTACATTTCTGACCTGGAGAACATGCCTCAATACATTTCAACAGTTCGTACATCATAGTATCCATGGTTGCCGGTTGGCAAATTTGGCTCAAATGGGAATCACTGGATACGGGTAGAGGAAAATATAGACAGATAATATAATAATTATATTTGACGGCACCGTTGGTGCAGTGGCTGATACAATCGGCTGACGCACTCCGAGTGGCGGATTCGATTCCCGCATGGAACAAATATTTGTACGATCTGCGTGTAATTGTTCCGGGTCTGGGTGTATTAAGTATGGAATATGTGTCTGTAAACGCACCCACGACACAGGAGAAATCCTAGTGTTGGGCAAAGTTACAAAAAATAAAAATGTATACTCCACTTTCTATTAAATTGAGTACTATACAACGGAATTCCGTATTTGTTATCACTATAAAATTAAATGCATCAATAATCCTAACATTACTCGTATCTAACCTCAATACAGTACACTCGAGACATGCTACTGTACGATGGGAAATGACGCAAGAGACAGCACAGACCGAAGCGGACGCACCTGCTCTGAACTTCTGCTTTTAAATTTGAAAGAGAAATGTAACTGTACATACAAAATAATATAAAAATACACTAGCATATGAAGAGAATTGAACCTAACTTAAGCCAACCCAGATCCCAAGATCAGAGTCCAACTACGGGGCGCGCTTAGCTGTAGCTCCTCAGTTTGTAATAAATTCAATGTTCGACTGGAGACCTCTTTGACTCGCCATTTCATCCGAATAATCAGATGAGCGTACCAAATCCCTTGACCACCGCTCTGTTAAGCGTACTGCGGGGAGACCATCCAAAGAAAAGAAAATAGCATTGCTCAGTTGTTCTCTTTAAAAGAAGCCCTCACTTCAGCCGTAATAACGTCCACTGCTGGACAAAAGCCTCTCCCAAAGATCACCACAAGTATCGGTTTGGGTTTGTGATTTGTGCTCATTGGGGGGGTTTTGAAATAAACACCACGCTTGCACTTGCTCGCACCATGGCAGGTGGGTTGGCGATTGCAGTTTAATTTTAAATGTACTCAAAGGACGCAGCTGCCCATCCTCCAGCTAAACTCTTAGTCGCCTTTTGCGACACCCACGGGATGAGATAAGTTGGTGCTATTCTTAGCCGGCAACACGGAACCGAAAAAAAAGTACCTCAATGTTTTCTTAACTCTACCATAAAAGTAAGTAGTAATACAATTGTATTCTTGAAAACAATGTGGCCTAATTTTTACCTTTCGAATGATATGCTCATGTTATTTATTACCTTACTAATAAGTCTCTTATTTGGAAGTTGTACATCTGCAACAAAGTGTATCTTTTTTATTGGTCCCACGGAAAGACACAATGTACCTAATTTATTGGTGTCCAGTGGAAATTCTACATGAACTTCCTTCGCCCCGGGGAAGGGCGAAGGGGTATGCCGGACTCCTACCGTCTAAAACCACTGGAGCGGTCACTTTCGGCACCTAAGAGGAGCTCCAAGGTCCTCGTAAGATCACACTAGAGCCGCCGTTGGTGCCACGGCTTTAGGCACATCTCGGAGGGGATGACAGTAAGGCGGTCACACCCTCTAGCGGAGGGCACGCGGCTGTAAGGCCAACCCCCAAGCATTTCTCGGGGAGGTTTGTAAAGTATCCCCCCAAGCCTCGCTGTGTGCCGTGCTACGCACACGGTGGCACGTGACCACGTGCGCACCACCGTCTTCCCGTGTGTCGCTTGATGTGAGCAAGCAGACTCTCCAATCTGCGCACCCGCAACCCCCGAGAGACATAATGTACCTACACTTTGCGATGTTATACGCTGATGTACTTAATCCAAGTAGTTATATTAACGTGTATATATTGTATCTGTAACTGTATTTCATCACTGTGGGCCTCATTAGAAAGTTCAAGTTCACTCAGCTATGGATAGAGTTATGCTTGGTATTTTTCTACGAGATCGAATCAGAAATGGGCGTGCAAAACAAAATAAAACCCATGACATTAAAGATATATATACTCAAGTTATGTGTATATGCCGTAAGTACTGTAAATTCTTTATAAATATTCCAATATTCTTTTTATTAAACGGCGGCTGAAACCGCTGGTCCCAGTTAGTTAAACAAATAAAAGACTGACACATTTTGAAGTGAGAACTTCTATTAGCGCGGTACGCATATTTTTAGATGAAATCAAATCTCTGGACTCGCGACACCGTTACGAGACGCAGCTATAGTGTGTGCATATATGCATGTAAATATAGCAGACCGCGAACGCGTCTAGAAAAAAAAAAGTTTTCACTTCTGTCGGCACTCCCGGAGTGCAACCCGTATTTTTTTTTCGCCGATTGTCCCTGAATCATTTACTGAATCCGTGGTATCAGTTTTCGATACGATGTCATTTACACCTGTCACACTACAAAAGTTCAGTACAAAATTCGTCTGAACTCCGCTTAGTACACGTCTCTGGCTAACTTACATATAATATTCTTCTTCTCAAAATCCAAGTAAATTTTGTGTTAAAAATCTTTTCCCAACTTTGGAGCAGCACCCGCAATTGGTTCACACAATTTGAGGATTCTAGTGATATTTATATTTAAAGTGTTCTGTGGTGGGGTTTAGTAAAATAATATCAGACAACATTTTTTTTTTTTAAACCCGGTATCTCCTCGCTATGTATTCTCCTGTCATGGATACAGTGTACACCCGGTTTAGACCCGGAACAACTATCTGTAGGCCATACAAATATTTGTTCCGTGCGGAGATCAAACCCACGACCCTTATTGCAGAAATCCAATCGTTAAACCACTGCGCCAATCGTGCCGCTAATGTAGTCCCACTGCAGGACTAAGGCCTATTCTAATATAGAGAATGAACTTGCATCGATCACTACGCTTGTACGGTTTCCGTACAAACTTACAGATCGCAAACACAGCAACCTACTTATTTATATATACATCTATACATACAAATAAATAAAATTTGACATCCACGGTAGGAAGGTTGAATTGCTGCTATATTTTTAATCCGAAAACCACACAGATTCTGATGATTCAGATGGTCTGTAGACCATACTAAAATAATTTTGTTCCATGTGGAGATCGAACCTGTGATACAGCGCGGAAAGTCAATTGCTTAGCCACCATACCGTCTACGAAATACCGCATTTCCATTCCTGACCATGTGTCCTATTACTTGGTCTTTAACCAAGTAGTATAAATACTATTTATTATCTTCTTATTACTTCAAAGGTAAACTTTAACTGAAACTTCAAAGTTTATAAAACTATTCACACAGATGTTCAACTACTTAAATTAATTATGAAACAATTACAAGTTATGAATGATGAAATCGTTTCAAATTAAGATAGGCATAAACTCAAAATCATCTTTATTCTATTTTACGAAATGTCCTAGACATTATTTTAGATACAATTTCAACCTAATTTATAGTTTTCTTGAAAACCAATACATATGTATTTTCTGTTGGTTTGTTTACCTCGCCTAGATACGACAGTGACGTACAGGGACATCTTTTGAGCCATTATGTAGATCATTCCGATGACTCTTAATGACTGAAATGAATAATCAATCTAATCCAAAATCTTTAGATATAACATTTTGGACTTGGTCTGTTTTTGTAGTAAGATCACATTTAACACAAAACAGACAAATTCTCTGGTTGATTATTAACTTCGGCCGTAAATCGCAAAAATAAAATATTTATTGTACTTTTTTTTTATATTTCTCCCCATACTAATATTTCTCGTGTGTCGTGGATGAGTTTGCGTGGGGATCGAACCCGTGACCCGGAGCGTATCAGCTGACTGTATCAGCCACTGCACCAACCGTGCCGTAATGCACACAATGCATATTATAATTGTAGATATACCATCAACCTGGTCGGAGAATTTTCCTTTTACAACAGACGAACGCTACACTTCATTTCTCCACACATAGAAGAGTCATGAAATAGTTAAATAAATTCAGGTAAATGTAAAACACAAAGAAAAGTTTTGTATTTTGTCGTGTTATTAATGATATACCTACATACCGAAATGGTTCCTACGGGCAGTAAATGCATATGTGCTCATGCTTTTTTGCTGTACCTATTTATACTGCACGTACGTATGTAGGACTTTGGTATGTATCTCATCACATCGGCCATACAACGTCCACTACTGAACAAAGGCCTCCCCCATAGATTTCCACAACTGTGTCATCATATTGGGGGAATTTGCCATTACTCACCACGCTTGGCAGGCGGGTTGGTAAGTGCAGAATAGATACTGTTCAACAGAAAGGACGCTGCTGCTCATCCCTCTGGTGTAGAGTCCCTTAGGTGCCTTTTACAACCTCCACGGGAAAAGATGGAGTGGTGCTATATTCTTAATCCGGACACCCCCACGGAAATGTACCTACATTAGTAATAATCTGACAAAATCGGTCAGTTTGCATAAAAAGGCCAAAATCGTTGCATTGTTTGTCATACTTACTTACCCACATACAAGATACCTAACGTGACTATGTGATTAACTGGAGGATGGGCAGCTGCATCCTTTGAGTACATTTAAAACCTAACTGCGATCGCCAACCCGTCAAACGTGGCGATTATGGCAAAACCCACCCCATGAGCACACAAACAAATCCATACCAGTCGCTGTGGCTTGCTTCAGTACAGCAGTAGACGTTTTTGGCTGAAATGATGATGATGATGAATAACAGTCATGAAACATTTGGGACGCCAAAAACGCAGGGTTATGAAATCAAAAACTTGGTAGAATAAAAGGAACATACCTGGCATGTTTATAATAGTTTCTTCAACTAAACATTCTCGACGTCCGTGTTACTCGAGGGCACAACGCCGGAAGCGTGGAACAGAGGTGAGGTGGTGCTCTTCTTCAAAAAGGGTGATAACACCCTATTGAAGAATTACAGACCCATCTCACTTCTGAGCCATGTTTATAAGCTGTTTTCAAGGGTCATCACGAATCGTTTCGAGTGCTGGTTTGGTGACTTCCAGCTTCCCGAACAAATCAGTTTCCGAAAAGGTTTCAGTACCATAGTCCACATCCATACGATGCGGCAGATTATACAGAAGACCGTGTAGTATCATCATTTCGGCCGAATGAAGTCCACTGCTGGACACAGGCCTCCCCCAAAGATAACCACAACCACCGGTATGGATGTGTTGTGGGCTCATTGGGGGGTTTTGCCATAATCGCCACGCTTGGCAGGCGGGTTGGCGATCGCAGTTGAGTTGTTTATGTACTCGAAGAATGCTGCTGCCCATCCTCCGGCAAATCCCTTAGTCGACTTTTACGACACCCATAGGAGGAGATGGGGTGGTGGCATTCTGAGCCGGTAGTATAGTCTGCCACTATGCTTGGCGTTTGCGAACTATGAGAAACCCTTCGATTCGATCGAAACCTGGGCAGTGCTGCAATCTCTGCAGCGGTGCCAGATTGACCATCGATACATTGAAGTGTTGAAGTGCTTATACAGAAACGCCACCATGTCGGTCCGAGTGCATGAACAGAGCACGGGGGCAATTCCATTGCAGAGAGGTGTGAGACAGAGGGACGTAATTTCCCCGAAACTGTTCACCGCTGCAATGGAGTATGCCTTTAAGCTACTGGAGTGGAAAGGATACGGCATTAACATCAATGGCGAATGTATCACCTTCGATTTGCCGACGACATCGTTGTCATGGCAGAATCGCTGCAAGAGCTCAGCACAATGCTCGATGATCTCAACAGAGGTTCCCAACAGGTGGGCCTTAGAATGAACATGGGCAAGACAAAAGTCATGTCAAATGCCCATGTCGTGCCCATCCCAGTATCCGTTGGGAGCTCTGTTCTTGAAGTTGTTGACGAGTATGGCTTCCTGGGACAAACTGTCCAGTTAGGTAGGTCCAACTTCGAGAAAGAGGTCAATCGTCGAATCCGACTCGGCGTTTGGGAAACTTCGCACCATCTTTTCGTCAACAATACCGCAATGCCTCAAGACGAAAGTCTTTAACCAGTGTCTGTTACCAGAGATGATATATGTCACAGAAACGTGGTCACTCACAATGGGCCTCATAAGAAAGCTCCAGGTCACTCAGCGAGCTATGGAAAGAGCTATGCTTGGTATTTCTCTACGAGATTGAATCAGAAATGAGGAGATCCGTAGAAGAACTAAAGTTGTCGATATAGCTGAAAGGATAAGTAAACTGAAGTGGCAATGGGCGGGGCACGTAGCTCGTAGAACTGATGGCCGTTGGATCACAAAGGTTCTCGAATGGACCGCGCACCAGTAAACGCAGCGTGGTACGACCTCCAATGAGGTGGACAGACGACCTGGTGAAGGTCGCTGGGAGTCGTTGGATGAGAGCGGCATATGACCGCTCGTTGTAGAAATCTAAGGGGAAGGTCTTTCTTCAGCAGAGGACATTCTGTGGCTGATATGATGATGATGATTCTCGACGGAATTCATCACCATCATTCTAAAAGGCTATGTAATGTTGCTGTCTTCTCAATTATATCTTACATATAATTCTTCTGTGCGTGTGTATGTCACTGAACTCCTCCTAAACGGCTAAACCGATTTTGATGAACTTTTTTATGAATAGTTCGGTGCGTCCTGGGACAGTCCAACCTTTTATTTTTTAAGTGAAAACTTAGGAAGACCAAATAAAACGCGATTGTAAAATTATTAAAAAGCCCGACTGCGATAAAATTACATACGGTTTATTTAAATATTTCTACCCTATGCCACTATAATTAAGACGAATCTAACAATACCACATATGTTCAAATCCATCAAGCCGTTTAGGCTACAGAGCGTGACAAAGGTACTAGAAGGGCATTATCCTCCTTCTGGAGCAGTCGTGGAAAAATATCCGGTTTCGTGAAATCGTTGACAGTTGGCACCTGTGTTGACCAAAGACTAACCTTAACGTAGATACATAATAGTAAGTTGAGGTTTCAAGAACTGTAATAAACTTTTAAAAGAATAACAGATTTGTTAGACCCAGGTCAGACAGTGTTAATTATCTGTAAGCAATTTTAATAGCAGCCTGGATTAACATTGGTTGACTATTGATTCGCATAAATTTTTATGGCATAATTTATCAGGGCATACTTTCACTTATGCTAATGAATAAATTACCCCCAGTAATTTTCCAGTACTCACCACGCTTAGCAAGCGGGTTGGTAGGCGCAGTATGGCCACTGTTCCACAGAAGGGGCGCTGCTGCCGATCCCTGTATTAGAATCCCTTATTCAGCTTTTACGACATCCGTGGAAAGAGATGGAGAGGTGCTATATTCATAATCTGGACACCACACTGTCCAAATGAATTTCTGGTTATATAAGCAGATCGTGACTTGGCACTAAGACTAGACAATGCCAGGCAGTAAATATTATGCAAAGACATCTTGATGAACTGCACAGTAAATATTTCTACATCAAAATTAATTTCAAAACTATGAATGTGCGAACCATACTTGAAGGCTACAAGATACACACATCGTTGAGCACGCAATACCGCGAATGGCACATTCCAAAACTGAAACATTTGTTTTATGTCATACAGGGAAGAGAGCCCGATGACAGATATGAGTATGCATGTATTGACATACATACAACGAGTATGTTTGTACGCTTAAAGAAACCGATTCTGACACAATATTTTTTGTGTATCTATCAGTGTATTTTTATGACTTTTAAAAGTGACATAATATATCGCTAGTTACAGCTTTGATTACATCGCGTACTACCCCTTTTTATTTTACTTGCTAATCTGTCCATCCCAAGGTTGTCTGAAGAAATCACTGAGTGCGATAAGACCGGCCTTTGTACTTGCCATTTTATGAATCTGATCTGACCTCCTTTTTATTATTTCTGGTATACAATATAGAGTTTCTTTTTTTAACCGTTGCCCCACACTAGGATTTCTCCTGTGTCGTGGGTGCGTTTACAGACATGAATTCCACATACAATATACCCAGACCCGGAACAACTACCTGCAGATCATACAAATATTTGTTCCGTGCGGGAATCGAACCCACGACCCGGAGCGCAGCAGCCGACTGTATCAGCCACTGCACCAACCGTGCCGTCAGTATTGTATCGCTCAAATGATTTAAACGGTATGGACTATTGCAATAGGTGTTATATGTACTGGCAACTTGAAATAAACATCTTTGTTTCCGTTCGTTCACGTTTGAACCTTTAATTGAACTTCTGTGGCAGCCGATGACTCCAAACTCACAAGATAAGCCTCCCAAAGAGCCACCACTCAATGCGATAGTGAACAACACGGGTGCGCATGTTTCGGGGTGTTAAGAAGAGTGGCATCTATTTCAAAATCGCGCGTCTCAAAGACAAAGTGGTTTACGCCATTAGAGAATACACATCCCCGAGCATATAAGTCTGACGGCCTGCTCTAATCGGACGTGTATCTCTGGGATTCCACTCCCGGCAAGCCTGAGACGAGGCCCTAATCAACTTTCTGGGGCATTCGGGTACGCAGTGTCGCCACTCATATACAGCTCGCCACAAGCTGCTCTGCGGTATGTATGATTCTTAATAGATCTTCTTATGCTATACTTTTATATTAAAAGGGTGGGGTCAAATCTATCCTCCGGATAACATTCATCCTATGGTGAGATAACTGCCCCAGAGTCCCCTCTATATTGTTATAATCTCAAGTCATTTCACAATTCAACGTGCCGGCTCAGAATGCCACCACCCCTTCTCCTCCCATGGGTGTCGTAAAAGTCGACTAAGGGATTAGCCGGAGGATGGGCAGCAGCGTCCTTCGAGTACATTAACAACTCAACTGCGATCGCCAACCCGCCTGCCAAGCGTGGCGATTATGGCAAAACCCCCCAATGAGCCCACAACACATCAATATCGGTCGTTGTGGTGATCTTTGGGAGAGGCCGATGTCCAGCAGTGGACTTCATTCGGCCGAAATGAAAAAAATATAAAAATAATTGACTGTCCAGTCTATCACACAATTTAATTCACGATTTTTTTTTTTATTGTTGTGGAACGGAAAACAGTGATCTTAAATGTCAACAAAACAACAGCTTATAATGTCACCAATACTGTGTCTATCTATATATAAGCAGTACCTTTGTAGTTAAGTTTTCCTGTATATTCTGTATTTTTCTATTATTGTGTGTACATAAATAAATAAATGTAATAGTATAATACATCGATGTTTTGTGTATTTTATTACATGGGATTTTTGTACATAAGAATGACAATCCGATAGCATCTTATTCCTAATTGTAACAAACAGTACTTTTTTTAAAATTATAATACAGCTTCAGCGTACTAATCCTTTCGGATACTATGTTTGTCTACAATTTAAGTTCTTCTATCGATCTCCTCATGTCCGATTTGATCTCTTAAGAAAGAAAGAAAGAGTCAATTATTTACACACACAACTTAAAGTAGACTTTCTAACAACCATCAAACATTATTTTAATATAAATATAAATAAAACGCAGGCAGTCAACAGCAATTACCAGTATTCTAGGAACATTACCAACTGACTGATGAGGAGGAGTACTTTGATCTTTTTTTGGGTTACGGCTGAAAATCAGCGTTAGGTGGTCAGTATTACTGCCGCCTAACATTATGCTGAGCTGTTAGCCCTTTGGCACTATAATTTTATCACTGCACGGTACTGTATAGCTGATGTATTTAGTTTAAACAAGTTAGTTCAAACACCTATAACAACCAAATTATACTGCTGGATCTGAGTGACCTTTACTTAGTCTTAAATAAATAAATCCACTTTATTGCACACCAAAAACAGAATATAGGTATTATTATAGAAAGCAAGTACAATTGGCGGTCTTATCACATCTCGGTGATCTCTTCTAATTAATTATTAATTTTACTCTCCTCAACGATCCAAAAGAATTAATTATAACTTAAAAAAAATTGGATTGTGTGGTTTCATGAAACCACGATGCAAGTGAAACGTATCTGTATTAGAGAGCGTATTAGAGTACGGAATACATAATAAATACAATCATTTAGATGATAGACGATTGTTAAAAACTGAGCACATTATTTATTTAAATCATTGATGGCTGTTCTGCCGAACGCCTTTTACTGTACCCCTACTCCGCGGCCGGCTGTAATGCGACATGCGATAAATAGACGAAAAATTTGAGGCGATGGAAAAAAAGTTTTACATTAAAATCTTATTTGGGCAATTTCGTGTTTTATTATTGTTTGTTTCTATTAAGACAGTAACATCTACGGTAGTATCGTTGGTTTGTACCATAGTGTAGTGGAAGCTAAGTTCCTTGCAATACGGTTCAGCTTCGTACTCATGAATGGGTGCATTGGGACAGGACAGTTCTTAACTGCTATGCAATCTGATTAAGTGGCACGTTTATTATTATTGTATTATTAAGTATATTGTATTGTTCCACTCTTTGACAGTACATTGTCCATACATATTTTTAGTCTCATAATTTCATCATTTTATTTATTTATTTATTTATTTATTACTGGAAAATCTACAGCTAAAAATACAGGAGTAACAATAATAGTAAGGAAACAGAAAGCCAATTACAGATTTTCACATATAGCAGTTGCATAGATAACTGTTAGTGTTTACACAGGTTACAACAAATTGAATATATAAAAATAAAAATATAAATACTTATATGATAAGTTTCATGGTTATGATCTATACATGTAAGTAATAATTAATATTCACTATATTTAATAAACATATTTAATAATTATTTATGAGACATTAATGAGAACGAGAGTTTGTAAATTTGTGTTACCGTTTTCACGAGAAAAAATCAAGGGTCAAGCACCGTTTTGCTGATGTTATACTGGTTGCAAACGGATCTAGGTCATAATTTTTGCATATTTTATTGAAATTTTTACTCGCTCGCACTATAAAGGAGTTATAGTTGGTTGATGCTTTAGGAAAATAATAATAATAATAATAATTTTATTTCCCTTTTTTATAATACAGTTCATCAATAACACATTTGAGTATAATAAAAATCTAATTACTAACATAAAATGAACTCGACTGAACTGAAATGAATGGGGGGATTAAACCTTGTACATTTAGTTGGAACATTGAATTTAATTGTTCCTAACAGTCCGGGACAATCAATTTCGCCAGATAGTATTTTTAATAAGTAAAGACAGTCCGCAATTTCTCGGTGTTTTACAAGAGGCAGGAGATGAAATTTTTTACACAGTTCGAGATAGTTTGTAGAATGATATGGCACATTAAGACAAAAACACAAGTGCTTAATAAAGCGTCTTTGTAAATCTTCAATTCGATCTATGAATGTATTGTAGATTGGGTTCCAGACATGTGAAGCATATTCGACATGACTCCTGACAAAGGTGCAGTATAAGATTTTAAGAGTTTTAATATCGTTAAAGTTTTTGGAAACTCTTATTATAAAACCCAGAGACTTCGAAGCTTTTGCCAGAATGGAGTCAATATGAGTGTTAAATATATATATTTAACTGCAACACGTCCAAAGCACTGCAATAGGCCCAAAGATTACTGACTGCTTTGAGTTTTTATTGCTTGGCAGGCGGGTTCGTGTTCGCAGTTGAATCGTAAGTGTACTCGAAGGACGCTATTGCCCATACTCCGGCTAATCCCATAGTCACCTTTTATGACACCCACACAATGAGATGGGGTGGTGTTATTCTTAACCAGCACCCCACGACGTACATTATTGTTACTGTCAATAATGTAACATTTATTTATTATTTCACAAGTGTGATCATGGAGTTTCTTTCCGACTATTTTTTATAGAACCCAGTAACTTGGAACCGTGCAATTATTTCAATTCTGACTACACATAAATGACTGTAAATGGTATACATAAATAAATATTGACTTCTTCACTTGTTTTTCAAAAAAGAGTATCAATGCAGTTTATTTTCTGCTCTTCTTCAATGTCAAAAAGGTCAAAAATTGAGATGCGCGGAATAGTGGTTTTCCGTGCATCTCAATTTTAGACTTTTCTTAAGACCTATATGAAATTTAAACGTTGATTGAGCGAATTGATTGAGTCCTTAAATAACTGAAATCATTCCACAAGGATTGGCGGTTACATTGGGGGCCGTTTGTTTGACTCTGTCGTCATTGAATTAAATTTGCCAGTGCTCACCACGATTGGCAGGTGGGTTTGTGAACGCAGTGTGGCGACACCTACATAGCCAGCATAACTAGAACTTACAATGACATCTACTTGAATATTAATTGCAACTCTCCGATGACGTCAAAGAATCCTGAATCGCGCTTGTAAAGTATTCGCGCAACGCTGCATATAGTAGTCACCCAACATAAACCGTTGGGCTTCGGCCCGCCAGGCATACCATCCGCCTGGTTGGAGAATCCTCCCTTTTTTCTATGGAGGAACACCACACCTTGTTTCCCATAGCAATATGGCTACTGTTCCACAGAAGGACCACAGGGCGTGTGCCCATCCACATCCATGGGAGGAAATGGATTGGTACCGTATAATAAATCCGGACGCCACAAAGATTTAAGACTTACAAGTTTGTTATTTCTTGGTATGTTTACACTATTATTTGGATGCCTCATTAGCAGAATATTAGCGCACCATTCAAACACCATAAGGAAAAATACATTTCGAAATTTAACCCTCACGAAGCCAAGGGAAGACAATTAGGTCGCAGAACTTCAAGCTAACCCGAAAAAGTTTGCACCAAATCTCCACATTTCCGATCGCTTCCCAACCGAGTTTTTGATAGGATATAATAAATTACCAAAGCCAACTGTAGTTGTACCATAAATATCATTCAGACTGAATCGAGCAATAAATTCAATAGACGCAAAGAAAGGGCAGAAAGCAATTTCCCCGAACGTTATCACATAAATTGGTTTCATCGTATGGAAAAATCTTGTGAAGGACATTCCCAATAAAATTGGAATTATTATTTCCCCCTTGACGGCCCCCTCATAGTTAGGTGGGTTTAGAAAATGTTTAGGTTTTTTCCCTCTTTAGATCCATTGTTAAACTGGCGAGTTACCTTCAGAATGTAAAAGGAAAAAGGTTTTTATTGTATTCATATCGTAGACGTACATATGACGCCCCCACGGCATTGCCTCTGAAACCTGATAGCATATATACGACACTTTCATTCTTTACAAAAAATACGAAGTACAATAATCTTATTTTTGGCAGCAAACATATGTAAGTGATTTTATTTTTATTTATTTACTAAACCAAATTATAACACCATTACAGTTTTAACTAAGGCGATACTATAACTACCATGAGTAAGATACACTTTCTGATCAAGGTGCTTAAGGTATAACATAATTTCCTACACATTTGTATGCTGCTACTGTGAATTTCAAGTGGCTACAATTAAACACATCTATTTCATGCGTGTGGTGTACGTGTGGCTACGAATAGCACCAACTCATCTCATCCCGTGGGTGTCGTAAAAGGCGACTAAGAGATTATATTGAGGATGGGCAGCAGCGTCATTCGAATACATTAACAACTCAACTGCGATCGCCAACTCGCCTGCCAAGCGTGGCGATTATGGCAAAACCCCCCAATGAGCACACAGGTTTTCTTGAAGAAGGAAGGAAGGGCCGAGCAGTCTCCCTCTGCGTACCGTCCCATGTGAACATTTTGAACTATATCGAAGATATTCTGGATATCAGCTTATACGAGATTAGGATGGCCTTGAAACAGCATAAGGCTTAAGAGTACCACAAGGGTGGTGAAAAAATAACGCCAGAGCTTCTGAAATCCGATGGAACAACGATACTAAAAGTCCTTCTTAATGTTTGTAAGCTGTTTTCAAGGACCATCATGACTCATCTCGAGCGCAGGTTTGATGATTTCTACTATGGACCTCATAAGAAATCTCAAGGTCACTCAGCAAGCTATGGAGAGAGCTATGCTTGGTATTTATCTACGAGATCGAATCAGAAATGAGGAGATCCGTAGAAGAACTAAAGTTGCCGACAAAGCTGAAAGGATTAGTAAACTGAAGTGGCAATGGGCCGGGGCACATTACTTGTAGAATTGATGGCCGTTGGGGCAAAAAGATTGTGGTGTGAAAAACGCGCACCGGAAAACGCAGCATGGGACGACATGCAATGAGGTGGATAGATGACTTGGTGAAGGTCGCTGGAAATCATTAGATGCGGGCGGCATGTAACCCGTCCTGGATATCTATGGGAAAGGCCTTTTTCAGCTATAGACGTCCTTTGGCTGATATTATCATCATCATCATCATTTCAGCCGAATGAAGTCCACTGCTGAACACAGGCCTCCCCTAAAGATCACCACAACGACCGATATAGGTTTGTTGTGGGGTTATTGAGGGGTTATGCCAGTCGCCACGCTTGGCAGACGGGTTGGCAATCGCAGTTGAGTTGTTAATGTATTCGAAGGACGCTACTGCCCATCCTCCAGCTAAACCCTTAGTCGACTTTTACGACACTCACGGAAGGAGATGGGGTGGTTGTATTCTGAGCCTGCACCACACGGCTGCTGATATTATGATGAACTTTATTGCTGCATCACGAGAGAGAGCCTCCTTCAACCTCATAACTTCTTCTTTATCTAGTAGGTACTATGAACATATTTTATAAAAGTACGAGTAACCAATGGCACAGTCAAGAATAATATTTGAGGCATTTTTCCCCTTATTCGCGCCTTATTTTTACAATATGGTGGCTTATTTAATCAATATTTATGTATTGTTTTAAATAACTATTTCAAATTGAATGAATGTGCGTTTCGTGTCCGGATCTTGGTCTTAATATTCTCATCTGTCACCTTTCGAAGCTCTTTGTTATCCCAAAATTTTGTTTTTGTTGTTCTAGCTTTCTTTTGTTTTGTCATTTAGAACAAATAGTGATTCTCAATTTATACATTAGCCTTGTATTTTAGATTTAAGTTTAAAAAAAGCATTAGCTAACACTAAAGCGTTTATCGCGTACTTATACATCAATATTTTATTCCCACAGATTATAAAGTTAATGGTAACATCGCTCGCCATTTGTGCCAAACCTTTTATTCATAAGAAGAACCAATCTTAACACTACGTCTCCATCAACATATCACCTAAAAATGAAAATCCACCACAACATAAAACACATAGCACAGTATAAAAAATAACCACAAAAAATTGACCCGAAAAGCACGCCAATACAGCGCGTAGTGTTGTCTATGGAAAAAAACCAAGTACGGCAACGACCAGCCAGCCAGTACAGCCTATATTTCATTCGAAAGCCAGTACAAGCCCACAGCTACAGGGCCGATAAATCCAGAGATTTCTATTACAGATAACGCCTTGATTCTTTCCGGATATTTAATTTTATATCCTGGTTTTAAAACGGAATTCTTATTTTGGACTATTAGAATTGTTGGAGCGTTCGATGACAGTTGAAGCAGTAAGTAAGGAATTTACCGCGAAACCAGCCAAGGTATTTAAATATGGGTACACTACACATGTAATAAAAACACAAAAAATCTATAAAAATGCAATTCGGTAACTAAAAAGAAACAAGGGAAGAAATAAATTGTACTTAATTACAACTATAGCAGGTACCAAATTATAAACAGATTGTAGTAATGCGGCAGCGCATTAAATTGCTACAGCGCTGGTTTTCAGCGAAGGCCTAGGTGACGTACACACCCCCACCGAGATTCCCACGTTGTCGTCGTGGTGGGGCTTGCGTATCTCGATGATCTTTGGGGCTAAGCCGGTAGAGCCACTCATGCCGGACAGGCCCAAAGGGAGAGATCAGACTAAGAGGGATCAGCGGTGGAGTCCAGTTTGGACTGCCGTGTGGACGGGCCGCCCGATTTTTCGGATGGTGCCCGAATTTCGCTCCTCGTATTGCTCTGTTTAGCAGAGGATACTGAGGATGCGAAACCGAGACGGGTTGCGTCAGTCGTGGACACGATTGACGGACTGGCAGCAATGCCAACGTCTCCACATCGTAATCCTGAAGTATGCCGAGTGTCGTGGCCATGTCTCGCGGCTCAGCATAAGGACCGAGGGTCTTGGCTTAATCGCCCGGACTGCGAGGAAGAAAATCTCTATAAAATAATTACCCCGAATCCCAAGCTGGCGTGCGGCGAGGGGATGCATGGCTGATGGGTAGTTCAGTCTCTAGCACGCAACTCCAGGGCACCGGCGGAAACCCTGGTAGTAAATACGCTTACCCGGGTACAGGGGGCACTGCTCGGGTGGACCGTTTATTTCCCCCATACTCGTGGGATTCAATATGGACACAAAAAACAACAAAATAAAAAATGACGATGTTGGTATGGAGTCGACAACCGACTCTATATCGGAGAGTAGGTCGGAGGCGCAGAGCGTCCCGGATGGAGAGGCATTTCCGGTGCCTATGCCGGTGACCTTGTCACGGACGCGCGGGAAGCTTGTGCTCCCGCGCCCGGCTACACCAGTTAGTGGTGGGGTGGTGAGCGATAGCGGTGAATCGGATGGTTCCCAAACGTCGACGGCGTCAGCGGTGTTCCGCGCGCGAAAGCGGACCCGGCCCATTGGGAATGGGGAGCTGCCTGGGCCGAAACGAATGACGGTCCAGAGCGGGACTTCTAGTGTCGCTGGTGAGGAGTTGGATCCGGAGTTGCCGGAGCCTCCATCCAGCACTCGGGCTAGACAGGAGTTGCCCCAGCCGGAGGAACTCGCAAAGGAGATGCAGGCGCGACCAACGGCCGATCTCAGTGCCTGCATCAAGCAACAGCTAGATGCCGTGGAGAATGTTGCGGACAAGTCCCGCAACCTCAAGGGGGCATTTGCCCGCAGCCTCCGAATGGCTGCACTGACGGTGCAGGCTGCGGTGGATGAGGTGTCTCAGCGCACCGCTACCGGAGCACATATAGAGAGACTAGAGAAAGAAAACGCGGATCTACGTTCTCTACTCGCGAGTCTCACATCCCAGGTGGGCAAACTGACGGAGGAGATCAACCTCCTCCGCCAGCATGGTGATCCCGGGGCTGGGCCCACAGAAGGGACCGCCACGTCAACCACTAAGTCGGAGGATGAATTTTTGCGATCCATCATGCTTGCGGTTGGGGGCATGATGGACGCAAAACTTGAGGCGATAAAGAGGAGGCTGCCTCCGGAGCCGCTTCTCCGTCCGCCACTTGCGGCTGATAGGAGGACGCTGTCGGCGCAGGCCGCCCAGGCAGATACGCACGCGGCGGCTGCTAGGGCACCGTCGAGCAACAGGAGCCTTAATGCGGCCGACAAGGGCCCGTCTGGAGCTCCGGTAGCGATGCAGCCATCTTCCCCTCTGACTCAGGCGCAAGGGAAGAAAAAGAAGCGCAAAAACGCGGCAAGGAGGGCTGGAGTGGCAGATGTGCCGGTGACATCTACCGCAGCTGCGGTGGCCACTGCATCCGTGGTGACACAGCCGGCGGCATCGCAGGCAGAGGTGGCTTCACAGGCAGCAGATGAGACCACTGAGTTGTGGTCCACTGTAGCCAAAAAGCCCAAGAAGCCCCAACCCCATAAGCCTCAGAAGACCGCTACTGCGCAAGCCGCGCAGATTTCCTCTCCCAAGGGTGGAGGAGGGAGAAGGGGTAAAAAAGGAAGGGGAAAGGTCAACCTCCCCAGGGTTCCCGCAACGGCTGCTATCACGGTCACCGTGCCGGAGGGCTCACCCGACAGTCGATTGGGTGAAGTTATGGCCGAGGCCAGGAAGAGCATAAAGCTCGCCGACCTCGGTATCGGCCCCGACACGGTGACAATCAAAAGGGCAGCCAGCGGCGGAATGGTGCTGTCCGTCGCTGGTGAGGATTGCAGCGCCAAGGCTAATAGCCTGGCGTGCCGTATGCGGGAGGTGCTCTCCCCCGTCTTTGCCGTGCGGATCGCCCGGCCGACAAAAACGGCGGAGATGAGGGTGCGTGACCTGGACGACGCCGTCACATCGGAAGAGGTGGTTAATGCAATCGCAGCGGCTGGCGGCTGTCAGCCCGAGGAAATTAAGGTGGGCGACATTCGACGCTCACCCGTGTCCTTGGGCACCGTCTGGGTGCGCTGCCCACTGGAGGCGGCCAGAAAGGTGGCGTCCACCTCACGAGTTTGCGTGGGGTGGGCGTCGGCTAGAGTAGAGGTATTGGCGACACGGCCTTTACAGTGTTACCGATGCCTCGAGCTCGGGCACGTACGTCTCCGGTGCGCCATACATGGGGGGGTTGACCGCAGTGACCTCTGCTTCGCTTGTGGCAGCCAGGGCCACAAGGCGAAGCAGTGTACGGCGCAGTCTCAGAACTGTCCACTGTGCGCGGACTTTGGTCTGCCTGCCGGGCATAGGCTGGGCGGCAAAACTTGTGCGGCCCAGAAAGGCAGGAGGGGAAAGCGAGCCCCCCCTGCCACAGCTGCCCATAGGCGGGCAGAGTCAGCGCCAGCGCCATCGGTCGCAGGCCCTACGGAGGACATGGAGACGTCCTCTTCCCAGCCTTGAGGATACTCCAGGGCAACCTGAATCACTGCCGCAACGCGCAGAATCTGCTGCTGCAGACTGTTGCGGAGTGTTCGGTTGCCTTGGTGGTAGTGGCGGAGCCCTACGGCGTCCAGGAACATCCTCGCTGGTTCAGGGACGCCGAGGACTCCGTCGCCATTCATTGGGCTGCGGTAGACGGAGGGCCGCCCTGCTCCCTGTTAGATAGGGGGCAAGGATTTGTTGCGGTAGAGTGGGGACCTCTGGCAGTAGTGGGCTGCTACGTCTCCCCCAATGTGTCTCTCGCCGATTACGAGAGATACTTGGACGGGGTGGCGCGCAGCATTCGCTGTAAATGCTCACCCCGTCCAGTGCTCGTCCTGGGGGACTTCAACGCTCACTCCAGAGCTTGGGGCAACCACCGGGATGGGCCAAGGGGGAGGACTTTGCAAGACTGGGCGGCGTCACTTGACCTCCGATTGTTGAATCGGGGGTCCGTCAGCACCTGCGTTCGGTGGCAGGGGGAGTCAGTCGTGGATCTGACATGGGCGACTCCTTCTGTGGCCCGCATGGTATCTGGCTGGAGGGTGGCGGAGGAGGTGGTCACGTTGTCGGACCACCGCCACATAGTATTCGATGTGGCCCTCCACCCTCCCGGCCCAAGCCGTCCAGGTCCTAGCCCACCGTCGCGGCGTTGGGCCCTCACACAGCTCGACCGAGAGATGCTCGTCGCAGCTGCCAACGTCATGGCGTGGTCAGAGGTCGACCAAGGGATCTTGCCCGATCCAGAAGAGGAAGCGTCCTGGTTTCGGGAGGCGATGTCGTCGATTTGCGATGCATCTATGCCCCGAGCCAGGCGCTCCCGGCGTACGGCGGTGTACTGGTGGTCGGAGGAGATCGCGCGGCTGCGCACGGTCTGCCTGGCATCCCGCCGCCAATACACCAGAAGCCGACGCCGGCGAAGTGCTACAGCCGGAGAGACTGCCGAGGCCTATCGGACCTACCGGGCGGCCACTATGACGCTCCAAAGCGCCATTCGCGAGGCGAAGGCTCGGTCCTGGAGAGAGCTCCTGGAAGGACTGGACAGGAATCCGTGGGGGAGACCCTACCGCATGGTAGTGGGCAAGTTGCGCCCGTGGGTCCCCCCGGTGACCGAAACAATGGCCCCGGATTTGCTGGAGGGAGTGCTCTCTACGCTCTTTCCGGCGGTCCGGGACTACCCCAGTCCTTCTGTACCGCCAATTGCCTTGGAATGGGATGAGGAGTTGGCGGTTTCGGAAGGTGAGTTGGACCAAGCCGTTGGCCGCCTGAAGGCGCGCAACACCGCACCCGGCCCGGATGGCATTCCGGGTCGTGCGTGGGTGTATGCACTGCAGTCTCTTGGGGACCGCTTGAGACGGCTGTTCACCAGCTGCCTCCGTCACAGCGTGTTCCCGTCCGGCTGGAAGGAAGCCGGATTGGTTCTCTTGAAGAAGGAAGGAAGGGCCGCGGAGTCTCCCTCTGCGTACCGTCCCATTTGCCTGCTCGACGAGGCTTCGAAGCTATTCGAAAGAATAATTGCCCGAAGACTCGTTGAGCACTTGTCGCGAGTTGGCCCCGACCTGGCCGACAGCCAGTATGGCTTCCGGCAGCGGCGGTCCACTATCGACGCGATACTTCGCGTCCGCTCGCTGTCGGAACAAGCAGTGTCCCAGCGGGATGGGGTGGCGTTGGCTGTCAGTCTTGACATAGTCAACGCTTTTAACTCTATCCCGTGGGGTGCGATTAGGGGGGCGCTAGTCCACCATCAGTGCCCCCCCTATCTGCAGGGTATCATCGGGGCATACCTACGCGACAGGCATGTTCGCTACGTGGGCAGGGACGGTAGCGTAAAGCGGAGGGAGATCACGTGCGGGGTTCCACAGGGGTCGGTTCTCGGTCCCCTCTTGTGGAACCTCGCTTACGATACAGTCCTGCGTGTCGTTCTCCCCGCGGGCGTCAGCTTAGTCTGTTATGCTGATGACACTCTTGTGTTGGCCGGCGGGGAGTCCTTCGAGGGAACCATCCGGCTTGCAAAGCAAGCGGTGGCAATTGTCGTGGCCGAAATCCACGCTCTGGGTTTGCGGATAGCGCCTCACAAAACCGAGGCGCTATGGTTCCACAAACTGCCGCGGAGCAGGGAGCCTCCCAGTTCGTGGATACGCGTTGGTGACGCGCAAATCAGGGTGGGCCGGTACATGAAGTACCTAGGGCTCACCCTGGACAGTCGTTGGGGCTTCGAAGAGCACTTCGAGCGTCTTGTCCCCCGGGTTGAAAGGATAGTGGGTGCTTTGCACCGACTGCTACCCAATCTCGGGGGGCGAAGCGAGCGAGCGAGGGAAGAAGTTCGCCGCCTCTACGGGGGAGTCGTGCGGTCCGTGGCCCTCTATGGGGCGCCTGTTTGGTCATCTCGACTTTCGGGCGTCCAGCGTTGCAGAACCAAGATTCACGGTCTGCAGCGTAGAGCGGCTATACGGATCGCACGAGGATACCGAACGGTGTCCTTTGAGGCGGCAACTCTGTTGGCGCGCTTTCCGCCTTTTGATATCTTGGCGGAGATGGATGCGTGGGTGTATCACCAAACACGCTCCCTCCGCCAGAGGGGTGAAGGCGTGCCTTCAGGGGCGTTCGAAATTTTGAGGCGGCAGGCTCGGCGGCGTGCACTCGAGCTATGGCGCGAGCGGCTCATGCTGCCACAGTACGCGCAAAAGCGCGTCGTCGAGGCTGTCTTGCCGCTCTTCGGAGCCTGGCTCCATAGGAGCGAGCGCGTCACATTCCGCCTGACGCAGGTATTCACCGGACACGGTTGTTTCGGTGCGTACTTGCACAGGATAGGACGCGAGGTCACGGCACAGTGCCACCACTGTGGAAACGATCAGGATACCGCACAGCACACGCTCGGAGAGTGCCCTGCGTGGACTGCCGAGCGGCGGATCCTGGTCGATCGGATCGGGCAAGATCTCTCTTTGCCAGCAGTAGTGTCGGCTATGCTGGCAGAGCATGAAAATTGGAGTTCTGTGGTCTCCTTCTGTGAGAGCGTAATGCTCCAGAAGGAGGTCGCAGAGCGGGATCGGGAGAGGGCCGATCCCGCTCGGAGGAGGAGGACACGGACCCGGGGTAACAGCCGCCGCGGTGCCCGTGTCCAACACGCCTGAGCCCCCTGTCATCTTTATATGGCAGGGGGCCTTGGGGGTCGCGAGCGCGCTTATTGGGAAATCTGCGCGCTCATACCGAGCGACCCCCGGGAAGACAGCGGTGCGCACGTGATCACGTATCGCTGTGTGCGCAGCACAGCGCATAGTGAGGCCTCGGGGGAATCTTTTACAATCCCCTCGAGAGATGCCTGGGGGGGTGGCCTCTTTACAGTCGCCTTCCCTCCACTAGAGGGGATGACCACTTTACAGTCATCCCCTCCGAGATGTGCATAAAGGCGTGGCACCAACGGGTGGCTCTAGATGGAGATCTTTCGAGTTCCTGGAGCCTCCCTTCGGTGCCGACGATGATCACTCCGGTGGTTTTAGCCGGTAGGAGTCCGGCATGCCCCTTCGCCCTTTCCCGGGGCGAAGGAAGTACATGAGGTATTTCCACCGGATCAATAAAAAAAAAAAAAAAAAAAAAAAAAAAAAAAGGTGACGTACACACGGCTACACACCAAGCTAAACAATACCAGTATAAGCTGATCTCACTATGCGCTATGCTACGCTATGCTCGCTAGCTGATTTCGGTATGCTGAGAGATCTGTGTAAACTGGTTTTGTATAGCTTGATGTGTAGCCGTATGTACATACCTACATAATATAACAAATAAGTAAAAATTTTATTTACATAAAATTCGTATTAGGTACTCAAATATATTGGGTTCTATAAGGTTAAATATGGGTCATTGCTATAAATTAAATGTAAATAAATTATAACAATTACAAATTCACATACATTTATTTTTAAAAAAACGGGAAATTTGAGGCTCAATACCATTTTAATTTTTTAAAAAATAGAAATTCGGTGTTAGATAGTATAGTTATCGCATAGTTATCGCACTCAAATGGAGAGACTAGGTTAGTTATTCGCAGCCCATGCCAAGGTTTACCCGTTGATGACGTGCCTGAAGCCTGTTAGCACCAACTATTTTCTAGCGTTAAGAGATACTTTTTCTTCATGGTGACATGCCCATTTCCTCATTTCCAGGTTCCTCATTGACGGAGGAACCGTCCTAGGGAAGGCAGTGGGACCTGCCGTATTCTTCCCGGCCAGAACCACTACAGTGTTCCTTAGAACTATCTTACGCCGGGCGGGCGCACATTCACCATACTCCTTTTTTATCTTTTTTATTGGTGCCCAGTGGAAATTCTTCATGAACTTCCTTCGCCCCGGGGAAGGGTGAAGTGGGTTTGCCGGCTCCTACCGGCTAAAACCCCTGGAGCGGTCATCTTCGGCACCTAAGGGAGGCTCCAGGTGAGGATCTGGAGTCTCATAGGAGGGTATGATCACACTAGAGCTCACCATACCGCTAGGAGGTAATAAGGTGCACTTTCCGGCGGGCCCCGTTGCCTTCTCAACCTGCTAGAGAGGCACGATGCTCCACTGCCGCCGCCGTAGCGTTAAAAGATACTTAGTCTTCTATAAACTTTGGTAAGATTTTTTTTTTTGGGCAATTGCGTAAATACCAAGTTTCACCTCACAGACGTTTGTAAAATGTATTAAGTGTGTTTATGTGAGCAAGAGCATTAGTAGCAGTAAACTTAGACGATTATCAATTCATATACGGTTTTCGCTAATCGTGTGAACTGTAAACACAGCCTAAATTCCAAAGTAAATTCAGCACAGCAATTGTACGGTTTTATAAAATATGAACGCTCTTACATTTAGATAATGTCTAAACTCGGTTTATTGTAAATGGTAAAATGTATTATTTGCCATCCTTTTCATTCTTAATTCAGTACGGTCACTTCCAAAAGCAATGCGGTTATTTTTCAGTGAAGAAATTTGGATTGAACGGGATTGAACAATATAGATTGTGAAAAATATTTGAATATGGAACTTAAAATCGATTATGATGTAAATCGATTTTAAGTTCCATATTCAAATATTTTTCACAATCTATAAAATCAAATTCTTTTTTATTTAAAAACTCGTCTTATTGATACTCTGGCTCATAATCTATACCAATATAAAAAATTGAAGTCTCTGTCTGTGATTTCAAAATGTTATTGTAAACTGCTATTTATAATGGTTAGATAAATGAAATACGATGAATACGATATGGTTAGATAACGATTCTTTTTCTGTCTGTCGGAAAATTTGTCTCGAATAGGCTCCGAAACGGCTCAACGGATTTCAATGAAAATTTAAGGGATTAAAACAGCAATTTTAGCAAACATTTTCATGTATGTTCCATAACGATATCTTGCAGGGTTCAGAAATAAAATATAAATTATGCCTAGCGAAGTGGTTAGGCCTAGTTAGCAGCTAATACTACAGAATCGCTTAGGTAAAAAACTATTTTTTAAGAAACTACAAGAGCATCGTTTGCTCCGGTGCTACTTGTGAAATTCAATTCTAAAACGATGCCCTGGAACCCTACGATTGTGACCCAGAGCGGTTATATAATGGCAAATATTGTGAAAACTGATCAAAACTATTTATGAGTACCTTCCATAAAACGTGATACCTCAGCTACATTATGCTCCTCGTACTGCTCATCGCGTTGCTGCGATGCTGCCCTAGGCAGCCGCACACAGCTCTACTCGCGCTACTCCTCGGCGTTCATCATATCATAGCGAACCCACGACCCGGTGCGCAGCAGCCGTCTGTATCAGCCACTGGTGCAGTGGCTGATACAGCCGGATACTCATATCTCGTATGAGAACACTCATTGTGTGCTCATCATTGAGAAGCCAACGTTCAGCATTAGCAGGCATGTCGCCGACCGATGAATGGTCTAATGTATTCAAATGCATTAAAAATGAAGCTGCTAAACTAGCAATTTTGGACACAAACAATATGCAGCCTAAATAAAAACATAAGGTAATCTTCGTAGGTATGACTGATGGTTGTAACAAATTATTATTCTAATTTTCTTCTTTAACCGGTGTGTGTTACCACTGATGACATATGGAACAGAGACGTGGTCACTCACAATGAGCCTCATAAGAAAGATCAAGGTGAGCGAGCTATGGTTAAGGGGGAGGCCTTTGTTCAGCAGTGGACTTCCTGTGACTGATATGATGATGAATGAATGATGAAACAAAGAGATCGAATACAAAAAGTCAATACCCCATCCGAGAACCTGTAATTTGACTAATCTTAATCCGCACAGCTGAAAAAAGTAAAAGTCTTAACACAATTGAAAGACAAAAGTCGCGCTCAACATTTTCCGCCCCGACTGTACCATTCGCGGAACATGAGACAATATTGTTCTACCAACAAAATAAACAAGACTTACACATTGACTTTTCGCTACTTCGTCTCTCAAGGTTTGGAAACCTTATTCCTTTTTTTGTACGTCCGAGATATTAAAACAGGTATTATAACTTGGACGTACTTACAGAATAACGTTTCTACCCATGAGTAAGCACTATAATAGGCTTGTTAAGACAATGCTGTAATGATGCTGCAATGATTGATTGATTGGTCGGTTGGTTCTATGTCATCATTCATCATCATCATCATTCCAGCCGAAAAACGTCCACTGCTAGACCGAAGCCTCCACGCCGATTTGTGTTGTGTGCTCATTGGAGGTATTTGCACTAATCGCCACGCTTGGCAGACGGGTTGGCAGTCGTAGTCGAGTTATAAATGTACTCGAAGGACGCTGCTGCCCATCCTCCGGATAATCCCATAGTCGCCTTTTACAACACCCGCGGGATGAGATGGTATGGTGGTATTCTTAGCCGGCACCACACCACTTTAACTTGACTACACTAAAGGCACTACTTATAAAATAGCTTAGTTACTTATAACTAAAGAGTTTAATAGTCACCACAGTAGCAAAAAATGTGTGTTGAGTAACATTTACTAAGCATTTCTTTTCAGTGTTTGTCTGTTTTGTGTTATGTGTGATCTTAACACAAAAATATATGAAGTTTAATATCTTAAATGTATTTAGATTTAGGATTAGATCGATTATTCATTACGGCCTTCAATCGAGAAAGTTGACGCAGTCGCACTTGCAATCTCTATAGTAACAAGACATTTCAAAACACACAAACGCTTCTTATCGTAAAAACACATCATTTGTCAACATTGACGCGTCACGAGAAACGGCGATCATCCACTCAAACGTGCATTTTTTTCTGTAATTTCCGCTTGTGTTTCACATTTTACTTCCTTTGATGTCTGCTGACATCCCCTTGTTTGCCCCGCGGCGATACGGACGGAGATCCGTTAATCAAAATCATTTCAGCAGTTTGCGAGAAAATTACAAATAAAATACACCAAAAATGCTTATGTATTTATATAATTTATGTCGCAGCAGCAGTTTACGGACTGGCTCCTAATACACCAGGCTACTGGTTCAAAACTTAACATGGACTTATGTGACTAGCGCCCGAACTATGTAAAAAAATCTTGGAAGTCGATTATAACGGACTTCTATTACCGTATCGATTTGAAACTTAGCAAGTATATGTAATCCGGATGATAATACAATCATCTGTTACCATCGAACTAATCTGATGATGGAGCCAGGAGGTGGATAGCGGAACTCTTTAATGTCTACTAATAAACCCCTCGAGTTTAGGTTCGTTTGGTTTGTTTTAACGAGTCTCATACATTACACTTGGTGACGAGGGTCTAATGTTGGAGCCGAGAGATGGATAGAGGAACAAAGCGTGTTTTTTAAACTATTGTAATAATTTAATGACATATGATTCTTTTATTTTTGGTTAATTGAACTCAAGCTCAAGGTCACTCAGCGAGCTATGGTGAGAGCTATGCTTGTTATTTTTCTACGAGATCGAATCAGAAATGAAGACATCCGTAGAAGAGCTAAAATTGCCGACATAGCTGAAAGGATTAGTAAACTGAAGTAGCAATGGGCGGGGCACATTGCTCGTAGAACTGATGGCCATTGAGGTAAAAAGGTTCTAGAGTGGAGACCACGCACTTTCCCTGCGTGCTCATTATGAAAATCTATGGAGGAGGCCTTTGTTCAGCAGTGGATGTCCTTTGGCTGATATGATGATGATGATGAACTCAAGATACCGCTCACTTTATTTAAAAGAAAACATCACGAGGATACTTAGATCTAATGGCCTGAATTTGTCAACATGCAATGAGCTAGCATGGTAAATAAAACTCATTCCTTCGCCGCACAAGAAGCTTGGCGTCTGGCGAAATTTGCTAACAGATGGCGCTTTTTTCTTAGTCATAATTTTGTTTGTTTTATAGTTATAGTTCAATAGTAGTTATAATTCATCTTTTAATTTTTGGGGTCTATTTGGTATCGAATACATATATAGATTATCCGTGTGGTGTCCGGATTAAGAATACAGCACCACTCCATTTCCTCCTGTGGAGGTCGTAAAAGCCGACTAACGGACTCTAAACCAGAGGGATGGGTAGCAGTATCCTTTCTAGTAAGTACTAGTAAGTAGTCCTCTGTAGTAGCGATTCAGCGCTCACTAACCCGCCTGCCAAGCGTGTTGAGTACTGGCAAATTCCCCCCAATATGATGACACAGTTGTAGAAATCTACGGGGGAGGCCTTTGTTCAGTAGTGGACGTTGTATGGCCGATATGATGCTGATAAATATAGAGTATATCATATCGATACCAAACTGGTCAATTCTCTTATCAAAGGCGAATTAAGTTTATACATGAGGGCTCTACCGTCTGCATATATACCTGCAGGACAAAAGAGAGTCCTGAGCTCATGCATCTACACATAATAGCCTTAAATAAATTCAAAAGTAAAACTAAAGACTGGCTAATACAGCAGGACTATATTAAAACAGAGACTTCACTAACTTACATCGCTTTATCGCCTGACATATTAGTGAAATGAAGAACAACACATACATATATATCCACATACGTACACCTCACTATAAACACACGCACCCACATAACATAAAAGTAACACATTTGAATAAAACAGTGGATCGACACTCTTTCACCCTTATATCACTTGTTAACTCAATCTTTTGGCCGAAAATTGTCTCTTGGCCTACTAGTTTAAGAGACAGGGTTTATATTTTAATTTAAGTAAATTATATTTGCAGCCTTTAATTCTATGTCCCATCTGCTATAGTTTATTAGTATATCTACCACTATGTTAACCTAAATCTTTGTGTTACTTTGAATAAAGATTATTATTATTATTAAAGCTTAAAGCAACTACCTTCTAATGACAACAACCACGACCAACGGATTTACGCGCCCTCTGAAGCATGTAGAATCTCAGTTCAAATATAACTACGCGGTCACCCATGCAGTCTCATCGCGCCGAGCGCTGCCTTAGCCTCGCCAATCTTTTGCCGATCAGTGAATGTAACTGGCTTTGAGTTATTATGCTTAGTAACCCTCGAGCTATACAATGATAACTTCATAATCTCCCGGGACAACTGAGAAGCAAACGATTAAGAAGTTTGCAATTTTTTATCTGCGTAATGCGTTGCGGTACCCTAAAACCGGTCCACCTGGATAGCGTCCAATTTTTCTCATCAACAATTTTTAAAGAGATGCCGTAAAATTAATTGGGGACCTGAGTGACTCGTTCCTGTAATGCGAAGAGGTTCTTTGCTTTAATTAATATTAGTATTCCGCTGCGTTTATGTACAAACCAATTAGCAGGAAAATTGCAGTAGGTTAGGTAGATACTATATTGGCAGAGCATGAAAACTGGAATACGGTGGTCTCCTTCTGTGAGAGCGTCATGCTCCAGAAGGAGACCGCAGAGCGGGATCGGGAGAGGGCCGATCCTGCTCGAAGGAGAAGGAGACGACGCCGGGGTAACAACCGCCTGGCGCCTAATTCATATACCAACGCTATAAGGCCGGGGGCCTCTGGGTTCGTGGGAATCTCCGTGCCCACACAAAGCAATCCACGAGAAGATGGTAGCGTGCACCACAGCACAGCGCACAGGGACGCTTCAGGGGATCCTCTACAATCCCCCGGGGAGGCTGTGATCGATTCACAGTCACCCTTTCTGATATGTGTCTACAGGCGGGCACCAGTGAGCGGCTCTAGTGTGATCATTCGAGGACCTGGAGCCCCCCTTAGATGCCGAAGATGACGGCCCCAGTGGTTTTAGACGGTCCGATCCCGCTCGAAGAAGAAGGAGACGGCGCCGGGGTAACAACCGCCCTGGCGCCTAATTCCGATACGCCTGAAAACCCCTGCCGTTGCTATAACGTGGGGGACCTCTGGGTTCGCGGGTGCGTAGATTGGGGAATCTGCGTGCCCACGCCAAGTGACCCAAGAGAAGACGGTAGCACGCATGTGGTCACGCGCTGCCGTGGGACGCTTTGGGGGATCCTTTACAATCCCCCTGGGGGAGTGACCGTTTTACAGTCACCCTCTCCGAGATGTGCCAGTAGGCGTGGCACCAGTGGGCGGCTCTACTGTGATCATATGAGGACCTGGAGCCTCCCTTAGGTGCCGAAGATGACCGCTCCAGTGGTTTTAGCCGGTAGGAGTCCGACATACCCCTTCGTCCTTACCCGGGGCGAAGGAAGTTCATGAAGAATTTCCACTGGGCACCAATAAAAAAAATAAGAAAAAGAAAATTAAAAAAAAAGGAGTCTGGCATGCCAGTTCGTCCTTCTCCGGGGCGGAGGAAGTTCATGTAGAAGTTCAGCTGGGCCCTATAAAAAAAAAAAGACTTAGGTAGGTACAATAGTGAAATATAGAATGTGTATTATTTTTCCCTCTATGTCCAAAAATATGCTTTTTACAAAGTATAAGTAATGCATGAGGCCAACCACCACCAACACCAACAATTATTCTGCGTACAAATTTCAGAGTTAACGAGTTAATTGGTGAAGTTTGATTCATCATCATCATTTCGGCCGACTGAAATCCACTGCTGGACACAGGCCTCCCCCAAAGAGCACCACAACGACCGATATGGCTGTGTTGTGGGCTCGATGGGGGGTTTTGCCATAATCGCCACGCTTGGCAGACGGGTTGGCGATCGCAGTTGAGCTGTTAATGTATTCGAAGGACGCTGCTGCCCATCCTCCGGCTAATCCCTTAGTCGACTTTTACGACACCCACGGGAGGAGATGGGGTGGTGGTATTCTGAGCCGGCACCACACGGCAAAGTTTGATTGGGTTAATTTAATTATCACTTGCATTAATAGTGGCGAAAAACATCATGATAACAACTGTATACCTGAGAGGTCTCCAAAATGTTCCCAATGGTGTGTGTAGTACGCTAACCCGCACAAGGCCGGTGTAGTGGACTAAGGCCTAAACTTTCTCATCGTGAGTAAAGGCCCGTAGCCCATCAGTGGGACAGTAAAGGGCTGATTATGATCAGAGAAGTTTTCGTTGGTAATTATAATAAATAATTTGCTCTTATACGCTAGGTTTTGCCTGACAGGCTAGCTCAACAGCCAGACTCATTAGGCATACCAAAGTGTATATTGTCCGTTCTTTTTCTCTTACACGCTAGGTTTTGCCTGACAGGTGGATTCAACAGTCATACTTATTAGGCCATGTATTGCCCCCTTTAGAATTAACACACATCAACCGGTAAACGTGCACCGCTGAAAATGGGCCTCCGAATAAGCACTACAATTAGCGGATGGTGGTATTGCCATAATCACAACTCTTGATAGGTCGATTGGTGATCGCAATTTTCTTTTATTTTATTCAACAACAATTGCTTAAACTGGTTGTGTACTTTGACGGCACGGTTGGTGCAATGGCTGATACAGTCGGCTGCTGCGCTCCGGGTCGTGGGTTCGATTCCCGCACGGAACTCTGGTTTAGAGTCCCTTGGTCGCCTTTTACGATATCTCAAACTCAAATCTTTATTGCATTCATATGTTCATAAGTTGACAGAAAATTGGGTGCGTGTCAATATGAAACCCTGTTAGGGCGCAGCAATTTTACTATACAATAACAATAGTATTTTTGTTTGCTTAAAATATTAAAAGGAAGAGATTAATACATACTTATTAATAGTTGGTATAGAATTTGTTTAAACACATGATACAAATTTTGTCTTGTCTTCAAACAACTCTTGCAAAGTGTAATAGGATTTTTGCTTTAGGTATTTATTTAATTTTACTTTAAAGACGTTGTAATTTAATGTGACTTTTATTTCCTGGGGTATTTTACTATACATTTTTATAGACATTGAATACGGGCCAGAGTGGAATATTGTTAGACTTGAGATGGGAAGGGACAGATATCCACGCGAGAAGATGAAGTATGCTTTATTCTTAACTCGGACACCACACGGACTCCGGACACCACACAGACATCCTCTTGATACCAACCCTTAACCACCTTTTACATCCATTGGTGGAGCGGGTTGGTCTATTCTTTGCCTAAAGCTAAATGTAACAGAACAAATACGCAAATAATCCGAATCCATAAAAGCATTCCTGAACACAAAATCAATCCATTATAAGTAGTCTAGTTTCTTCCACTTGAAACCGAATAAATTCTTGTAACTCCTTCAAAACCGTCAGAAACACACTTACAAACAAAATACACTCCATCAAACGCTCCCTTTGTCAAAAACATAGTCTAATTATAAGGAACATGAAACAACCGCTACTATAGTCCCGGTTCTTATCGTGGCGCTAACGAACCTCGAGAGTCAGTGATTGGCTCAATATCTGTTTAGGCACGTTTGTTCGAAAGTCACTATTTAATGGTATTCACCTAACGTTTGTAAAGTGAGTTCTAGGGGTGACTGACGTATGATGTATAGGCGGTTGATTTCGTTTGTGGTTCCGTATTTAGAATTTGGAATGTTTAGCTATTTTATAAGGTATTTAGATGCAGTGATGCGAGTATTTCGTATAACATTCCAAAATCAAAATGCGAAACTAATTTTGATTTTGGAATGCTTTGCTAATTTGGAAGCGCGATCGTCGATGTTTCTGTTATACCAGTATTGTTTTGTGTGCAAAATGTACAATTTGTTTGTACGTCTTCGTGTAAAGCATAGCTCATGAGTGAAGTCCGAGTAAACAGGCCGTTTATATTCTACCAGTAAGCTAGTTGAGTCGTGATTCACGAACGCTTTAATCGTCTGGTAACCGATGAAGATGATTCTTTAATCTACACCAATATAATGAAATTGAAGTGTCCCTTGAAGACAATGCAAATATTTGTTCCGTGCAGGGATCTAACTAAAAATAATGATTTAATATTTATGAAAACATTATTTTGTATTTTTAATAGCTCTATATAACTTAACCTCTGTCTCTGGACATTTATTATGATTTCTTGTAAAACAAATCCAGACGTGTTTAATTTATTTGTTAAAAGCCAACAGTAACAGAGTTAAAAGTTACAGACGGTATTTGTAATTCTCATAAGTATGCAAACATTGGCATTGCCAAGTAAAATGAAACATGTTAAATGAATAAACTACGTTTATTTACCAACGTAATGATTTTGTATGCCGAAGATATAAAGAACTTGCTGTCGCTGTCTATACATCTCGGGGTAGGCTGTGTTAATAATGGTGAACATAAATCCAGTGTTCTGTGACTCAATGTAAAAAATGAAATATCAGAAATACGTGATTACAGATGAACATTCTTGAATATTTTAAATGTATATATTACCTAGGAACAATAAAACAGTAGTTAGTAACAATGTAGAGTAATTAATCTAAACCCTGCCTTTTGAAGTGAAAACTGATTTTAGCGCGGTACGCATATTTTTAGATGAGATAAAATCTCTGGACTCGCGACACCGTTACGAGACGCTATTTGAAGTGAAAACTTCTTGGTTTCGCAACGCAGCAGGAAGCGCGCGCTTTTTGTGAGGCGGCTCCCACCGCAGGCATATAATAAAGAATTATATTTTGTGAATTAGATAAACAAAATAAAAAACATTTATTGCTATAAAATGTTCACTTCTGTCGGCACTCCTGGAGTGCAACCCGTATTTTTTTTTTCACAGTGGTGGAAATCGATCATGGACTACCTCCACTCCTGAGAACGGTGGAAGGGTGTACCGTCTCTCTTAACAGCTAGAACCCCCTGGGTGGTCATCTTCGGCTCTGGAGGGGGCCAGATTGGGGTCCGGATTCTCGAGAAGGAACGTGCAGGCACGCACCGAAACAATCACATCCGGTGAATACCTGTATCAGGATACACTCGCTCCTTTGAACAAAACTTTGAAGAGTGACTTAGACGTACTTGGTCATGAACTGCAACCGAGGCGCTCGCGCTACATCTAGACAGCGCGTCGCTACCGACTTCAAGCTTGCGGTCTCAACCTATCAAACGCGGTATCGCCTCTCTGACGGAGCAGCGTGTCTCAAAATAATTACCCGACCTTATCTGCCTACCTCCATAAACGGACGCAGTTACACGAAAAGGATCCAACCCTCACTCGGGTCTTATACATGCGTACATAGTCCTTGAGGTTTATACTTTTATATCATCACTTCAGCCGAAAAATCGTCCACTACTGGACACAGGCCTATCCCAAAGATCACCACAACTACTGGTTTGGGTTTGTGTTGTGTTCTCATTGGGCAGTTTTGCCATAACCACCACGCTTGGTAGGCGGGTTGGCGATCGCAGTTTATTTGTAAATGTACTCGACGTTGCTGCCCATCCTCCGGCTAATCCCTTAGTCGCCTTTTACGACACCCACCGAATGAGATGGGTTGATGATATTCTTAGCCGGCACCACACGAACTACTACGTACTACTTTTATATAGTCAAAACATTTGCTGCACAAGTTACTTTATGACACTTATAAGATAACAACCTACATGTTTAGCAGGCAACAAACAATTGCACTCACTAATCGGTGAGGTCAAGCAACGCTTTGCGCGGTCAGTGGTCGGTGATGGGTGACCGCATAGTGGTATTTGAACCGAGCGTCTCCGTGCTTCCAAAGGCACGTAAAATCGTCGGATCCGGTTGTTGTCATTAGAAGGCAGTCGTTAATCAAGGCCTTTGGGTTGCTTGAAAATCTTTAACAGAAGATTTGCCACTAACCACACGAAACAAGAAGAATTAGCGGCCACAGCAGCATTTTATTTTCAAGAATATCAAAGCGGATCTATATGGTTAAACTGAAAGAAAACAATCAAATTGTTATGAAACATAAAATTACAAGGTGAAAATAATAATAATAATAAAGTTTATTAGCAAAAAGTCAAGAACAACCCTTAATTATAATTCACATATCACAACAATCCCGTGATTTGTGTTTACCAACATAGGACTCAGGTGATTGGTATTTTATGGTTGTTTGAGCCAGATTCACACTGACCTCCGTACTAGTGAATACTGTAGGTCAGTCCTCCTCGTTCCCAAATAATCACACGTATTCCACAAATTATACATATGTTACACTAGAATTAGTTTAAAACTTGATACAAAAAGAAAAACATTTTGCGGGTGTTATAATTAATTTTGATGACGCTGTTAATGTGGGTACCTCTTTAATTTGAAGTGTATACGCAAATATTTCAGACAAAATGTATGTTTGTGTTGATGACTTGATGTTATTATACTAGAAAACAAATAGTTCGTGTAACTAAGACATAAAAGAATTAAACAACGTATAATATATAATAAATCATAATGTTTGTATTAGTTGAAAGGTCAGTAAGTTAGTGTGTAATATGTTGTTTACGTGTGGGTGTGTTTGCGTTAGGTGTCATGTGAAAGTGTTTTTGTGAATGTATTTATGATAGATTTACTAACAGCTGTTCAGTATCGTTAAAGTTCATTTGTATGAGATGTTTATCCAAAGCATTTTTACAAGTATAGAAATTCAAATCCCGTAAATTGATGAACTTTGATAATTTATTATATAAAAGTGGCCCAAGATGATCGAAGAATTTGTTAGCAAACGCCTTCTTACTTTTAGGAATAGAGTAGACCAGATCTTTTCTTCGTCTTGTTGTAAAATGTGGCAACGTAATGTGTTGTAGCGTTACTGCATTTTTAATAAACAATTGCCTAACTGTAAGCAAGGAGAGGCCCTTATATAATAAATGAGTAGGATATCTAAATTTCCTAAATGTCATTACTTTTAGTACAGCGCGCTGAGCTCTTTCGAGATGTATCATTGTGGTTTTTGATGCACCTCCCCAAACAGTGATACAATATGACAATATAGATTGACATAGACAAAAATAAACAGTCAGTAGTAGTTTGGGGTCACATATATTCCGAAGATTTTTAAATATATAAATCAATCTTCTAACACGAGTTGTCATAGTGGCTATTTGCTCATTCCAAGTGAGGTTTTGATCTACCATCAAGCCCAAATACTTGACTGATGATACCTTTGTGAGGCTGTAACAGGCAGGCAGGCAGGCTGGAACGTTGTTACAAGCATGTAATTTGAATTGTAAGTTATTTGGTGGTTGCGTGATATTTCGAATGCTGAAGGTTATGTATTTAGTTTTTGGTGCATTTAATGTAAGTAGGTTGCAGTCGAGCCATTTTTTTACCAATACAAAACCCTCATCAGCCAATTTGTATACTTCCCTCCATGTGCGTCCACGAAATAATAGCACAGTGTCATCAGCGAAAGAAATTATTTGTCCCTGTTGCAGGCTGAGGCTACACAAATCATTAATATATACAAGGAATAGTGTGGGGCCTAAGATACTGCCCTGTGGCACGCCAAATTGGACATGTTCCTGTTCACTAATGTAGCCGTTCATAGTTACACATTGGGTCCTGTTGGACAAATAATCTTTTAAAAGATCCAAAGCAACCCCACGAATACCCATGTTTTCTAGTTTTATGAGTAGTATGGGAACAGAAACTGTGTCGAATGCCTTTGCCAGGTCCAGGAACACGCCCAACGGTTTATCGCCTCTATCCAAATCATCGACAGTAAGTGATATAAGCTTCTGAATGGCATGAGCAGTGGACCTTTTCTCCCTAAAACCAAACTGGTTTACTGAAAGAAGCTGGTTAACTTCCAAGAATTTCCTTAATCTTGTGTTCATAATCCATTCAATCACTTTAGAAAGCGATGGCAATAATGAGATTGGTCTGTAATTCGAGACACAGCGTCTGTCCCCAGATTTGTGTATAGGAATAATTACTGATTTTTTAAGCGCATTGGGAAAGATGCCTTTACAGAAACACATATTACAAATCATAGCAACAGGTGAAGCGAAAATATCAACACACGATTTCAGAAAAGTTGAGGTAATTTCATCCCAACCGCTAGAATTAGAAGATTTTAAATTTAATATGGTACTTTTAACTTCGTTTTCATCCGTTGATAGTAGGACGAACGAATTTAGTGAAGAGTTAATTGAGGTTGAAGTTCTAGCCAATTCAATTTCATTCTTTTGTGTCCTTATTAGAATGCTATGAGCCAGTTGGCTACCCACATTTGCAAAATAGTTATTAATACAATTAACAGAGTCTTGTGGGTTAGGTTTAGTCAGCATAAGGTCATCGAAATTCCTAGTATAATTATTATAGTGACAGAAATCCTTAACAATAGTCCATTGTTTCTTTGGGTTATGTTTATGGCAGTCTAATTCTGATTTAAAGTATTTAGTTTTTAAGTTCTTCAATATTTTGTTGCAAGTATTACGATATCTTTTGTAAGTTATTTGAAGTAGTAAACTGTCCGGGTCCTTACGAAGTTTTTGATGCAAACGATCTCTATTCCTCATGCAGCGACATATTCCAGGTGTAATCCACGGTTTTAAGCATCTTTTTCTGTGGGAGAGCTTGCAAATGTAAGTATGTTTTTTAATGCAGTTACTTATTACCGATAGGAACATATTTGTGATTTCATTGGGATCGTCAGAAGCAAACATTTCGGTCCAATTTATTTGTTTCAAATCACTAATAACAGCGCAAAGATCTAGTTTTTTATATATAGTACGATTTTTAACGGCTGCTGCCTTTTTTTTGGCAAGAGACATCATTACACTACAATGATCCGTAATTATCGAATTACACACTATGGTATTTGTAGGAAAATTGGTCTTGACAAAGCAGTGGTCAAGACAGTTGTTTTCTCTTGTCGGCAGAAAATGTGATGCAAGAAGTCCGTGTGAGGCTAATAGGTCCATATATTTAGAGGTTCTAATGTCGTTATTATCTATAATGTTGACATTAATGTCCCCCATAAGAATAATATTTCTATGTCTTTTTAATTTGTGTAATGTATTGTCTAATGCTGTTAGAAAATTGTCAATATTTTTATACGCGGGGGGCCTATATAGCGATACAATTGTAAGTTCATTTTTTATAGAAGCCACCAGACAGTTTACGTCATCATTGACCTTCGTTGGTTCCGTCACTGTAACTTTTAAACTATCATTGACGAAAACAAAATAGTATTAAACAGGTTCTCTATGATTGGCATACACGCAGATAAAGATTATTTTACATAAAATATATTGTAACATAATAAGATGTGATAAAATATTAACTTTAAAAGCTTTTAGTAATAAACTTGTATGCATCATTTTCTTTTTATTCTTAGAAAACCCTTTCATTTGATACCCATATCATGGAGGTACTAAAAAAAAAACTGGTCCGCCATCTTTGGGAGTCCGCCATACTAGATATAGAATAACATCAACTAGCTAACCATGCATTGTCATCCAAACTAAACGCGTATGCAAAATTTCAGCACAATCGGTTGGGGATAACTGTTTTAAAATTCAGTAACAATATTTAACGCATACCAACAAGCCAAGTTAAATAAAAGCTTGTAAAAAGAGTAACCATGGAGTTATTGTATTGCAAATCTACATCTTAGAACGCGGCGACATACGTCTGATTATACATAAGTGCCAGTAAATGGTTTCCATGAATATAATAATAATTTCGGCCAAATGAAGTCCACTGCTGGACACAGGCCTCCCCCAAAGATCACCACAACCACCGATATGGATGTGTTGTGGGCTCATTGAGGGGTTTTGCCATAATCGCCACGCTTGGCAGGCGGGTTGGCGATCGCAGTTGAGTTGTTAATGTACTCGAAGGACGCTGCTGCCCATCCTCCGGCTAATCCCTTAGTCGACTTTTACGACACCCATGGGAGGAGATGGATGGAGATGGGGTGGTGGCATTCTGAGCCGGCACCACACATCCATAAATAAATATTTCTTAATATTTATCTTTAAGCCATAATGAAAAATATTAACAATAAAAACTTTAAGTCAAGTTTAAGATCACGTACTAATCAACCCAATTCAAAATCAAACGGCTACAACCTGTATACAAACTTTTAAAAGTGACAAGGGGTCAATCTGTGTCACAATCGTCACAGACGAATTGCCGACAACAAAATGGCGTCTTTAAGGTGCCTATTTGAAGGGAAATGTCAAGGGAGGGCCATTATAATACTGTTGAAGGCGTCGGTAATTTCAGTTTTTTTTTTACAAAAAGAAACAGGCCTTTGTTCCGGAAACCGACCTTCAAAGATTCACGGGTCACGGGACCTTTTATCTGACGATAATTTAGTTGGCGAAATATTTTCTTATGAAGGCCCACAGAAATTATTGGAAAGCTTGTGTTTATTCAATTTACGCGGGAAATAAATCATGATATTACGTTATATTACTCAAGCACCGTTTAGACACATAAATAATTTGTTGGAGTCGATATAATATGAAATTCTTGTGTGTAAAGGGCGATCTCGGGTCATAAGTCTCTGTAACGTACGTGCGCCTGTTAAATTGTTTATGGATTTAGGATTATAATTCCGACAAAGCAGAAGATTCCAGAATATTTAGATAACAATAATAATATTTTGAATGTCGTCAAATCAGACTAAGATCTTCTCTATCACTATCTAGGTAAACTCTTAACCAACGAGATGTCCCTTCTTTTTTTTATTTGGTCTAGTGGAAAATTTTCATGAACTTCCTCCGTCCTGGGGTAGCAGGAAGGGGCATGCCTCCCCCAAAGATCACCACAACGACCGATATGAGTGTGTTGTGGGCATCATATGGGTGTGTATTTTGCCATAATCGCCATGCTTGGCAGACGGGTTGGCGATCGCAGTTGAGTTGTTAATGTACTCGAAGAACGCTGCTGCCCATCCTCCGGCTAATCCCTTAGTCGACTTTTACGATACCCACGGGAGGAGATGCGGTGGTGGTATTCAGAGCCGGCACCACACGGCCCTTGCCATTAGTGTACTTTATTTCCATATCAGTGCTATATAAAGTTGGTGGAAACAATGAAACAATTTAAGCCGAGTGAATCGCCAAATTTTATTCTGTCGATATCTATTCTATTATATTGTGACTGCCACCGGCGCAGCATCAGCTGAACGCACTTCAACTCTATGGGGTCCATTGTGCTGCCCAAAGTCCTGCACTACTCCAAGCTAGTCCCTGTTGGAGCCTTCCTTCGGTGCCGAAGATGACCGCTCCAGTGGTTTTAGCCGGTAGGAGTCCGGCATACCCCTTCGCTTTTCCCCGCGGCGAAGGAACTTCATGAAGAATTTCCACTGGGCACCAATAAAAAAAAAGGTACTTCGCAATCATACCTGCCTGGAGCCGCGCAAAACAATCAGGTGATGGATAAGCCATTCTTAGATGATCTGCCCTATGTCTCCCCAGAGCGTCACAGCTGCACAAAATGTGCTTTCTGGCTTCATTCATTCATCTGATTAATTCTGGCGATAATAGAGCACTATCTCTCGCTTAGCGTTCGAAGTGTGATATAATTTTTAAGCTAGTGATTTTCCTGGGTATAAGTAGTTATGGTAAATATTTATTAGCTATTTAGGCTAGATAAATCCGTACTCGCACTGAATGATGAACAAACACCCGGACCCAGAACAGCTATCATTTCATACATATACCTTGTTCCATGCAAGGAACTAAACCTCGCTAACTAAAAAGTGTCGCCCTGGCACGGAAAGCCTTTTGGGTACTGCACTGTGCCGTCAAATATTTCACTATCATCATTTCAGCCAAATAAAGTCCACTACTGGACGCAGGCCTCCGCAAAGATCGCCACAACGACTGGTCTGGGTGTGTGGCTCACTAGGGGTATTGCCATAATCACCAGGCTTGGCAGGCGAGTTGGCGATCGCAGTTGAGTTGTTACTATACTCGAAGGATGCTGCTGCCCATCCTCCGGTTATTCCCATAGTCACCTTTTACGACACCCACAGGATGAATTGGGTTGGTGCTATTCGTAGCCGGCACCACACGGTTAAACATCAAATATTTATTTATTTATAATTTTACTGCTATTTGCTAATAACAAAGCAATTTGATTGTACTTATGTTTACAAGATTCTTCTAATAACAAACCCCATAACACATTAATGTTCCAAGTTTCAAGATAAATAAATACATACGTGGATCGTGCCAACTTTGGTATCCAAAAAATCAACGACATAAATCGGCAATTTACTGTATTTTCTACGTCAAAAAGCGTACTTGAAAAGTAAATGTACTGAAATAAAAAGATATCGAAAGATTTAGATACTGACATTTATGGATGCTGAATGGCACAGAATCGTTATAGGTACTTATCGTAGCACATAGAAATACCTGGTTTGTTAAATAATTTCAATACTTCATTATGTTGCTTACTGTACACTTACCATTTTTTGTAGGACAGCCAAAAGGTACTTCAAGTGCACTTAAACAAAACGCTCATAACCTCACCCTACAGACAAAATAAATTCTTATTTCAAAAACAAAAACGGGCCGGCACAACTACATTCTCTTCTTTTTTTATTTCTTTTTTAAATGATTTAATTACTAATGTACTGGACGTATACCAGCGGTGCACAAAGACAGTCAGCAAACAAAGAGATTTTAATTAAAACGGGAATGAGGCCCGGCTGTGCTGGCGACCGTGGACGCACGCCTTAAGACTTTACATTTAAATTAACCGAACCATGACTATAAATGTCACAAAGTCCATTCTCTAGAAATATCTTGAAACCCTGATCTAAAAATGGAAGAAAAGCATCTAATATAATTTCAATATATTTATTTTGAGATTTTTTCTATGGCGAGTAAATTAGTCTGGTTGTTTTCTAAGAATGGGAAACCTGAATTATTTTACGTTAGTGTCGACCGACGCTCTTGAAGATGCCTTTATGGGAAGTTTGTTTGCATATTTTACTTATGATGTGTGAGGTATTTTATGAACGAACGCATATACTTAGTATATGGTCTTACTTTAATAATGGAAAATATTTGAAGGCTAGGGGTCTATGAATGGTATAGATTTCATTTCAAATATTAATTATCGGTTTTACTGATAATAAGATCATTTTAGTTAACGCTCGACAAAATATCACTCATAAATTTTTCATACCGGGCGCCTTGTATTAAATCTTAGGAGTAAACTCCAAAAAAAGTGAACAAACACGTCAAAAACTACATCAAACCATAAGAATTGCATCGTCTCATATTAGATGATTTCTTCACATCTCAATCAGTTTACATGAAATAATGTTTGATTGAATTACTAGGGACCATATTACTGTGTTTATCTAATGTGGATGGCACGGTTGGGCGCAGTGGCTTTCTGCGCAGTAGCGACCAGCAGCTCGCGGGATCCATTCCCGCACGGAATCAATATTTGTATGATTTTCAGATAGTTATTTTGGATCTGGGTGTTTGTCCATATGGAATTTATATCTGTAAACTGTACCTACCACACTAGAGCAATCTAAAGTAACCCCGTTTCTCTGCATGGAGGAGGTGGAGCTTCGCATTGCACGTGCTTGAACGTGTTCTTGACCGTAGAGCAAATGGAAAAATGCTCGAGCAGTTTTACGTTTTATTCCGAGCTGACCCTTAACATCACTTTTTGCCAACGAAACCATAGTGTGATCTAATCCGCCGTTAACGCCATCTAGTTAGGAAGAAAGAAGTGTTTAAATTAATAAATTTAATCATTAAGAACTAAGTAAACTGGAGACATCGTAATAAATAGAATATATTATCCTATAATTAGGAATAACAGTAAAAATATTTTATTATGCTTTTCTGAATATTTTTAAGTTACGAAAAGTCGTTCAAGAAAACTTATGGCACCGAAATCAATAGATTTTCACCGTTAAATAGATAAAACTCTTCTCAGCAAACATATACCTTATTAAACTACGTCTGTTTCATGATGACAATTTATGCGAAATACAAATGAAAATTTATAATTTAGTCCAAAAGGAAAGAACTGTTACCGACATTTGCTGCTGCTTGTTATATTATAGTTGACTTAAACCAGTAAGATTGCGACTCATTGTTTGCACCCGTCACATAATAATTAATAACATATGTAGAAGAAGTTTGGCTGACGTCACTGCGTTGCAGATCCAAATATAAGCTTCAAGAGACTTGTATAATATGGTTTATTACAAATACCCCTCCCGCACAGCCTTTTCCACTATGGATGAAGGTCTCTCGCTTCACCTCTTGTGTAACTCAGGTCTGAGCCGATTCAATAATTCCGATCATAGACTTGAGCTCAAGTCTCTATAGACTTGAGTTGCTGTGCTACGGTTCAAATGCAACATAGTCAACTCACGGCTCATTGACTACTCGTAGAGCATAATGAAAGCAAAAGTCATTTTAAACTCTTGATTTGTGGTTAGTCTGATTAGTTTTGTTAGGATTAGAATGAATATGCATAGTTAGCAAGTTATATTTAAATCTTTATTTTATTACGGCCTGTTCTTTGGTATGTATATACTTAACCGTAGTTAATAGTTAAAACGTATGGGGAAAATTAACAATATACCTAGTTATTTTTTCCTTATATTTTGGACTACAGAAACCAACCGAGAAAGGAAAATAGCTTTAGTGCTCGATGATTTCAACTATGATTTGTTGAATCTCCGATCCGATGCTAAATGCAAATTGCCATGACACACCGACAAATAAATTGATTCTTAAGCTATCTTATCCAATCAGAAAAATTATAAATTTCATGTAAATATAGTGGAATCACCAAAGTTAGATCACAAGCAAATATATCTAGAAGATGCCAAATATATACTGGAAACGAAAAAGCAAATAAATTATCATACCTTAGATATCTCGGATATCTAAGTGACTACGACAGTCTAGAACTTATAATAAAGTAGGCAGTAATTAAAAATAGACTACCGAAATTCAAAATACGCAATAATTAGACTGGATTAATAAAAACACAATTCAAATGATAACAAAAATAATTTTGCTGTGGTCCTCTTACAAGGAAAAATACAAACGACGACTAAATGAGAAAAGACTTTATAGCTCTACGAAACGCCGTATCTGAACAAATCCAAAGTATAATAATAATTAATATTATGAAGCTTCCTAAAATTGAAAAAGAAAAGCTTTAAAGATGTGTAAGTTAATCGGGAACCTGGCTGAAAATAAGACAAATTCGTGCTCCGCTCCATTCAAACTAGACACACAAATGTTGGACATTTGTACAGACGTTATAGAAAAATATAATTATTTCAACACATGTTTTGTTATGTTAGCAAATAAAGACATAACGCATAAAGAAATAATAACGCAGCCAAGCACTCTAACAGCTATATCTATCACATGCGAACTACTTTATCTAGATCCAGCTATGTAAGAGGAAGTTAGCAAAATCATAGAAACTAGCATGGGCTTAAACGGGATTCATTAAAAAACTTTTAATGCATCAAAATCTTAACATTGAGCAAACTAACAATGAGTAGCAACAATTGTTTACGGCTTCTTCCTTGATTTCCTGATTCGCTCAAAGTAGCGAACGTGAGTTCAATTTTTAAGTCAGGCATAAAGACCAATCTAGGCAATTATCGTATATATACAGTACAACCGTTGAGATTATTATCTCAAAACTATTATTATTACATATGTACCTCTATTCCCGGGTTAATATCCCCTGTAAGAGGGAACCCGGTATTTATAGACTTAGATTTAGGGACATGGGTGCAAAACGCAGAGGCCATTTAGAGAATTTTAATCTGAAATGTAATGGGACACTAACCGGGGACTTACTATGGCACTATAAAAATTTAGTCTCGTATTATTCCCGGAGGTGTAAAACTATTGTACGAGATGGAAACTACAATTACAAGGTCTATTGCAATGGGCGCTAAATTGATTAAATACTTCGAAAAACGGACAAAACTACGGCTGCCTTTCCACTTTTAAATTAAATTCTGTCACAGACGGTGCCTCGCCACTAACAAGATGGGCCCCTAAATAACCACTACTACACGCGACAGGGAGCAATACCAGTTATTATTGTTATTATACTCTTTATTCTATACCAATCAGGAAAAGATACACACAACATAGTAGCGCTTAAAGGTATATTTTAGAGTACAAAGGGCGGCCTTATCGCACTCGGCCATTTCTTCCAGGTAACCGTAGGATAGAATACAAGTAAACTGGACAATAAATGCGGCAGTCATTTTGTATTTTTATTAAAACTTTATGCAACAGATGTACATAGGTGCCACCACTCTAGTACCTCAAGAGAAAACATAAGATAGGAAAGGATAGATAAAAGAATGTCGTGACTGACTGCATTGAAGGCATTTGAAAAATCAAGGAATACTAAGACAGTAACTTTGGTATTCTCCATACCCTCCCGTATATCACCAGTCACTTTAAGGAGAACGGAAACTGTACTGTGTCCCGGCCTGAATCCCGACTGAAATGGGCTTAAGAGGTTCTTATTGTAAACAAACCTAGAGAACCATATGTGGACACAGGCCTCGAGCACCTTAGACAAGAAGGAAAGAATATATATGGGGCAGAAATAGTTCAGAAGTGAAGGGTTTGAAAACTTGGCTAGGGGATGAATGAAAGCCTTACACCATAAAGAAGGGATTTGTCCAGAGTCAAGAGAAAAGTTGATGATATGACAAATTGGTGATAGGAGAAAGTCAGGAAGAAGGATTCAAATGATCATTATTCATTTGAAATAGTTAAAATTACATATTCTTATGTTTATCTGCGGAGACTATATAGGCTTAAGATTTGTTTATTGTAAACTATTATTGGTAAATGTAAAAGCTGTTTGTTTCCCTAACAGAAATAAATAAATAAATCATACTGCGACTAATATCAACGGTGCTCATATATACATAATGATAGAATTAAATTATGTATTCCATACTAAACACATAAATAATGAAGATTAAAATAATAGAGTAGAGTAGAGTTACGGTACACCAAACGAAAATACAAAGTAATTTTACATAACAGCAGTACAATTGGCGGTCTTATAGCAGATAGAGATTTCTTCCAGACAACCATTGGATGGACAAATATCATAAACAATAATATAGATAAACCCCCTTCGGAGCCATCTTGAGGCTATTGAAATGAATAAATAAATCCTCCCTATCCTAGACGCTATCCTTCCCGTGATATCCCACATCCTCAACTACTCTGTTTCCAGTGGCATCTTTCCATGCCAATGGAAAGAAGCCCATATTATCCCCTTACCCAAAAAAACGAACCCAGCCTCATTTTCAGATTTTCGTCCTATATCGATTTTATCCTTCCTTTCCAAAATTCTTGAACGTTTGATCCACAATCAGCTCAGCAATTTCCTCTCCCAGAATAATCTATTTAATTCCTATCAATCTGGTTTTCGCGCTGGTCACAGCACTACCACAGCCCTGATTAATATTACGGATGATATCAGGTCGGGCATGGAAATCGGTAATCTAACGGTTCTAGCATTGTTGGATTTTAGCAATGCTTTTAATACCGTTGATTTCGATATTTTGCTTGGCATACTATGCTCTCTTAATATATCTCCACCAGTAATTGATTGGTTTCGTAGTTACCTGTCTGGTCGCCGACAACGTATCTGCATTAAGGACACTTCATCTACATGGTCCAATACTAATGTCGGTGTACCGCAGGGTGGCGTTTTATCTCCATTACTTTTCGCAATTTTTATAAATTCTATCTCTAATCAATTACTTTCTTCTTATCACCTTTATGCAGATGATCTTCAAATTTACTTTCAAGCTCCCCTTGTTAAGTTATCAGACGCTGTTGTCACTGTTAACATGGATCTGGTCCGAATATGTGATTGGAGTAAGAGATATGGTCTAAAAGTGAACCCGGTGAAGACGCAGATTATTGTAGTGGGCAGCTCCAGGATGATTTCTAGAATCGACTGGACCACACTTCCTCAGGTTTCTTTTGAAGGTACTTCAGTTCCTTTCAGTGAAAACATTAGGAACTTGGGGGTGATAATTGACAGAAATCTATCCTGGACTACCCAGCTGCAAGAAGTTAGTCGCAAGATGTTTGCTTCGGCTGGATCCTTAAGAAGATTACGCAACTTTCTTCCAACTGCTACTAAAATTGCGCTTGCACAATCCCTTCTCCTTCCGATCCTCGATTATGCTGATGCCAGCTATCTTGATCTTACAGAGGAACAACTTGATAAGCTTGAGCGACTTCAAATTTTTTGTATTAGATTCATATTTGGTTTAAGAAAATATGATCACGTTTCAGAATTCCGCACTAAGCTCAAGTGGTTACCTATTCGTCTTCGCCGGAATACTCATATTCTTTCACTACAGTGTACTATTCATTCCTTCTACTCCCTCCTACCTTAAAAAACGTTTCGAATTCCTTGGTGATACTCATTCGCGAATCCTAAGATCATCAGAAAACCTAAGGCTTAAAATGCCAATGCATTCTACAAATTTTATTGATAAATCCTTCACGGTTCAGGCCGCTCGTTTGTGGAATGCATTACCGATCTCAATTAGACGAGCTCAGTCACTACCGGTATTCAAAAGACTAGTGAGAGAACATTACTTGTCACTATAATTATTATTATTAGTATTATATTTCTTGCTTTTACTCTGCCTTTTGTTACATCTTTGATGTCAGTTGTCCTAATTTTGTTTATACTTGTATATTTATATATTTTATATGTGTATATATTACCATATATGTTTATCATTATGTATGTAGTGTATTTACAGTTTTCATTATTTACATATTTATTATTTAAGTTTAAGGATATGTATTTGTGTGCACCATAGACTACCCCATATCTTGTCCAGTAATATTTTATTTTTCCATCCTAAGGTTGCCTGGAACAAATCGCCGTGTGCGATAAGGCCGCCCATTGTACTCTATATTCAAAGTGTTACTTTTTATTGTACTTTTTAATAACTGGTGTACAATAAAGAATATAATAAATAAATAATAAATAAATAAATAAACATCCTAATTTGAGTAGAAAAAATGGTTGGCAGGTACTGCCACCAGTTTGGAATCCTGTTATTAAAATAATGAAAGCCCAAACAACATACCGCACTTAAAAACATTAAGACACTGTGAGTGATAACTGCGTGCATCGAAACCATTTTTGATTAGAAGTTTACGGTGGATAAAGTAACTTTTTAACATCTGTACACACTTGTCAACTTAGTCATCCTGCGACCACGAATGCTGCAGTTTTCGAAACGTAAGAAAAAACAAACATCTATGAGTCTAATATATTCGATATAATTCGTTTAAAAGCGTTTCATTATTATTCATCAATTTTCTTTTAAACTTTCAAAACATTTGAAAGTATCAAAGAAAATTTATAAATCGTATTTAATGTAAAAAGAAACAACCAATAACAAAAAACTACCTTCAATCTAATATCAAGCTCTATTTAATTTTAAGATGAAATAAGATCTACATTTTGATTAAACCTGTCGGCATTATTTTCACAACTTAGTCGAATTGAATAACACCTCATTTGTCAAAGCGAATGAAGAATTTATAAGTGAATGGTAAGAACCCACTTAACTGTGCTCTGTTCCAAGAATTAGATTGTTTTACTTTATTTATTTAATAGTAAAGCGTTTAAGTTCTTGCAAGAGACAAGCTCATTTACGGATTCTGGGAAACCTTAATAGAACTTGGATTAATAGTTTGTTAGTCTGAGACTAGATTTATATCAAGATCGTCCTTCTTCTTCATGAACTTCGCCCTGGGAAAGGGCGAAGGAGTATTTCGGTACCCAAGGGAGGCTCCAGGTCCTCGTATGACACACTAGAGCCACCCACTGGTGCCACGCCTATAGACACATCTCGGAGAGAGTGACTGTAAAGCGGTCACCCCTCGGGGGGATGGTAAAGGGTCCCCCAAAGCGTCCCATGGCAGCGCGTGACCACGTGCGTGCTACCGTCTTCTCTTGGGTCGCTCGGTGTTAGGCACGCAGATTTCCCAATCTACGCACCCGCGAACCCAGAGGTCCCCCGCCTTATAGTAACGGCAGGAGGTTTCAGGCGTATGGGAATTAGGCGCCAGGGCGGTTGTTATGACGCTCTCACAAAAGGAGACCACTGCATTCCAGTTTTCGTGCTCTGCCAACATAGTCGACACTAGAGCTGGCAGAGAGAGATCTTGTCCGATCCGATCGACCAGGATCCACGCATCCATCTCCGCCAGGATGTCGAAAGGCGGAAAACGCGCCAGGAGCGTTGCCGCCTCGTAAGACACTGCCCAGTATCCTCTTGCGATCCGTATAGCCACTCTGCGCTGCAGACTGTGAAGTTTGGTTCTGCAGCGCTGGGCACCTGATAATCGAGCTGACCATACAGGCGCCCCGTAGAGGGCCATGGACCGCACGACCCCCCCATAGAGGTAGTTGTTCCGGGTCTGGGTGTATTGTGTGTGAAATGTATGTCTGTAAACGCATCCACGACACAGGAGAAATACTAGGGGGCAACGTTTAAAAAAAAAAAAATAAGAAAAAAATAATAATAAGAAGTGCACCCACTACCCTCTCGGTTCGGGGGAATGCCGGACTCCTACCGGCTAAAACCATTGGGGCGGTCATCTTCGGCTGGTAGGAGTCCGGTATACCCCTTCGCCTTTCCCCGGGGCGAAGGAAGTTCATGAAGAATTTCCACTGGGCACCAATAAAAAAAAAGGTAGACATACCCATCAATAACTTCGAAAACAGATTTCCCAACGGATATTGGGATGGGCACATCATGGGTATTTGAAATGACTTTCCTCTTGCCCAAATAAAAACGATTAAGGCCTACCTGTTGCGAAACTTTGTTGAGATTATCGAGCATTGTGTTGTGTTCTGTTCGATGTTGCCATAACAACGATGTCGTTGATAAATCGAAGGTGAGTGATATGCTCACCATTAATGATAATGCCGAATCCTTTGCACTCTAGTAGCTGGAAAGCATCCTCCATTGCAGCGGTGAACAGTTTCGGGAAAATAACGTCCCCCTGTCCCACACCTCTCTGCATTGGATTTGCCTCCGTGCTCTGCTCATGCACTCGGACGGACATGGTGGCGTAGTAAATAAGTTTTCATAGTTATTAGTAGCAAATTATATGATTTAACTCGTCAACGCAAGTATAGTATACGGAATTATAGTTATCCGTCTAATATCTACTACAAAACAGTGTCTAACTAGTCACCGGTGCTGGTGACTGGTCAACGGCCGAACTTCGAATTCATCAGTTTTACTGGGGAGTATTGTTACCTTTTTATAACACTAACCACACACCCAGATCTTAAACAACACTCTTACCGTGTCTTATCTAGTATGAAGATCTTGTGATCCCAGATCTGGCACAGTACTTGACCAAAACTGACGATAAGTTGAAAACGAAGTTATAAGTACTTTTGTCCTGTACTTTTATTGTAAATAGTGACTGTAATTTAATACTACAGTGTAGATTATCATTATCTAAAGATAAAACAATAGCGTTAACTAGGGATAGATCGATCGGTATTTAATTTCATATTTACAAGTAGGTACCCACATCAAATTCAAAGAAAAAGATAAATCTATTTAATTATAATTATTTTAAGGTCCCCCGTAATTGCAGCCTCTCTTGTTATCTACAAAAACTATTCTTACACTTTCTACATATTTTTCCATTTCCATCTATCCTAGCTATTCTGTCTGTTTCTTAATTTCTCCTTACAGTAACTCAATCCTGAGACCATGTCGATGCTCACCCGTAAAGCTACAGTCCAAGAAATGCAGCATAAATTAAATGCAGCCCTAAAAGAACTCAAAGCATCAAACAATCAGTGTCAACAACTGCTTCAGGAAAGAGAGGATAGCGAGGAGGAAGTAAAGAAGATTGTTGGCAAAAACTCAAGCCTAAAAAGGGAATTAATAGATTTACATCAGCTACACCTGGATGTTATTGATGAACGGGACAAGCTTCAGTTGGTAACGGATGGTTTCAGTCAGTGTAGTTGCCTATATGAGGAGGCTTTGCGGAAAGTTAGGGATCTGGAGGATGAATTATTAAATGCAAATTCACAAATATTAAACTTACAGAATGACAAGGACTGCACACAGGCCGTTGCAACCCAACACCTGTTTGAGGAGTTAATTAACTCTAGTTCAGACCCTAAGTCTCTAAAATCATTAGTTACTATTGATCTAACTGAGCAAGTTTCTTTTGTTGACTATAAACATAATAGTAAAATAAGTCACAATAAAATAAAAAAATATATAAGAATTAGCAAATTTTTAAGAAAATGTCAAAATTTAAGGAAAAAACAGCAACACTACTCAAAAAATACTCAATTAAGGAAAGAACGTGTTGCTTTAATCAATAAACTCAATAATTACCAGATAAAATTAGAAGATAGTAAAAATATATATGAAATTGATACTCAGCGCTTGCAGTCTGAAATTAAGGACTTGGAGGAGTCACTCCATTCCCTCTATACTAAGTATGTTTCATCTCAAAAACAAATTGAGGAACATATTCTTGCTGCAAATCAGCTTGTTAATATGTGCAATCATAATAAAGAAAAAGTTAATTCCTTGTCCAGTGATACCCTATGTAAATGTATGAGTGAACCTATTTGTGAAACTTCCCCACCTGAGGTACTGGGCATGTCACAGGTTGTAAATCAGTGTGTTGTAATATTGCCAGAGGTTACTTCTCAGCCTATAATAACTGATTCATTTGACATGAACACTACAAGTACACTACAAGTACATAGTACAAGTGAATCAATTTGTTATCGCACTGTTATGTATTCAGACAGCACAGGTAAAGGTCTTGGGGGTTTGTTAAGCAACAGCCTGGGTCATTCCGCACATAATAATTGTATGCCTGGGTCATCCTACAATCAAATAATAACATCACTTCTGACAGATAAGTTCAATCCTTATACTAATATAACTTTGCTAGTAGGTAATAGTTTGAACGTTAGGAAAAAAGACATCTCAGACAGTGTTGCTTTGATGTTAAATTTAAACTGTGGTAGGATAATATTGTGTTCATTTCCCTACCTAGACCATCAGTCAGAGGAACTAAACAAAAATATTCATGTGCTAAATATGCACATGCACTTTTTAGTAAGTCACTATAGTGACAAGTTTATATTTTTTGACACCAATTGTTTTGTTGGTAAATTAAAATTGACTGGCGATACTGTGTATCTGCCTTTTAGTTGTAAGCGTCACCTTGCTACACTAGTAGCTTATAATATTAACTCAGTCATAAGTAGTATGACGAAGTCATCTCCAACCTCCACTCTAATTAGTAGTAGTACTAATCCTAATGTGGTCAAACAAACTGTTAATTTAAACTTAAGTGTGTGACAACAGAGAAGGATTGTCATTATTTAACACTGACACATCAGAATATCAATCGCTTCTCTGGCAAAGTTTTAGACCTTGAATTATTTGCTGAGAAATATAATGTGGATATTTTATGCCTTACAGAAACATGGCTAAAGGCAGATAAAATGATTTTTTGTATAAATAATTTTAAAGTAGCCAGTTCGTTCCATAGAGTGTCAGCAGAAGGTGGGGGGTCATTAATTATGATGAAACAACACTTGAAATTTAAAGAACGACTAGATATTTGCGACCTCTCTGTTGAACGAGTTTGTGAGCTCGCGTGTGCAGAGACGGAGGAGTTTGTCATTTTATGTGTTTATAGGCCTCCCTCTTCTAATACATCTCTATTCCTTATAACAATGGAGGATGTACTTAGAAAAATTAAAATTGACAAAAAGATATTAGTTTGTGGAGATTTTAATATAGACATTCTAATAGATACCATAGATAAACATAACTTTATAGCCCTCTTTGGGTCATTTAACTTGAAGTCTTTGTATTCGGAGCCGACTAGAGTGACACCTACCTCAGCTACTTGTATAGATAATATTATAACAAACTTTAAAATAAGAGATAAGGGACTGATTAGTGGCATTCGATCGGATCATAAGTGCCAGATTGTTAAAATAAACTATAATGCAGTTAAAGGGCATAAAATAACACATTGCAGAAATTTAACAAAAAGAAGTCTAGAAAATTTTAGTAAAAATCTAGCTTCTCAACTTCAAACTCTAAAGCTGCATTATGCAAATCCCAATGAAATGTACCGTACCCTATTTAATACACTATGTAATGAGTTTCAGAAAGCCTGCAAAGTAAATAAAATACATGTAAAACCAAAATTAACGTTCAGTGTCTGGGCAACAAAGGGTATAAAACGCAGTAGGGATGTCCTATACGAATTATATGACAAAAAGTCTTATATACCTAATATTGATTTTCATAACTACGTTAGAAAATATTCTAAAATGTTTAAAAAGGTTTGTGCTCAAGCAAAAGCTGCTTATATTAGTGACCAAATTAAAAAGTCGAATAATAAAATAAAAACGACGTGGAAAATAATTAATGCTGAAACTAGTGATGGTAGATTCAGTGACAGTGCAATTAATTTAAATATCGATGACAAACTAGTTTCAGATAAGTCTGTAGTCGCAAATTTCCTCGAAAACTTTTTCACTAATATTCCAATAGAGACTACTAAACACCTTCCATCGTCTCCTTTAGCAGCAGAGGCATTCTTAAAGAAAAATGTCGATTTACATGTACCTGTCTTTGAATTTAGTTTTGTGACAGACAGTGATATAATTAAAACATTTAAAACCATAGTAGTTAAAAAAACTGAGGACTTATGGGGATTGTCAATGAAAGCCATCGAATCTGTTATAACTAATATTGCGCCAATTTTGGCTCTAATATTTAATGCCTGCATCACAGAGGGAACTTTTCCCGATCTCATGAAATCCAGCAAAATTGTACCCATTTTTAAAGCTGGTTGCCTAAATAATGCATCAAATTATAGGCCAATATCTGTGCTACCAACCTTAAGCAAAATTTTTGAAAAACTAGTTTTAAATCAAATGGCAGCACACTTTAACAGAAATAGGATATTTCATAACAATCAGTTTGGATTTACGCGGGGACGATCTACAGAGGATGCTGGGTCCACTCTCATTAAAACCGTTTTAGGGGCCTGGGAGGATGCACATGATGCTTTAGGCGTGTTCTGCGATCTGTCTAAGGCATTCGACTGCGTGGACCACCGCACCCTCATTCTGAAACTTAAGTACTACGGAATTCAAGGTAGATCTATTGATTTTGTATGCTCATATTTGTCAAATCGGGATCAAAGAGTAGAAATTGAAAAAGTCACATCAACAGGCTCACGCGTTAAAATGGGGGTACCGCAAGGATCAATTTTGGGGCCATTTTTGTTTCTGGTCTATATAAATGACCTGCCATACATGATAAACGATACAATGTCGAATATAGTCTTGTTTGCTGATGACACGTCACTTATATTTAAAGTAAATAGAAAGGATAGCCATCTTATAGAATCCAACGATATACTTCGTAAGATATCTGATTGGTTTTCGGCGAATAATCTTCTATTAAACGCAAATAAAACTAAATGTCTAAGATTCTCCACAGCAAATGTGACCCACGTAAGGTCACAAGTAAAACTTGACGGAAAAGAATTAGATCTAGTCTCCTCAACTGTGTTTTTGGGTGTTACTTTAGACTCAAAATTGCAATGGGGACCCCATATAAAGGCACTTTCAGGCAAGCTAAGCTCTGCTGCATTTGCCGTTAGGAAAATTAGACAGGTTACGGATGTGGCTACAGCTAGGTTAGTATATTTTGCGTACTTTCACAGTATTATGTCTTATGGGATTTTACTGTGGGGCTCGGCTGCTGATGTAGAGTCTATTTTTATATTACAGAAAAGAGCAGTGCGAGCTATCTATAACCTGGACTCTCGTGAGTCACTACGGGAACTATTTAAGGAAACAAACATTCTTACTCTACCATCCTTATATATTTTCCAAAACATTATGTATACCCGCAAACATATAGCTAATTTTAGTAAGAAAAGTGACGTGCACAGCTTAAATACTCGCAACAAGAACAAGTTGGTTGTACCGGGCTTTAGACTTAGTAGAACCAGCAAGTCGTTTATGGGAAACAGTATTAGATTCTATAACAAAATTCCTTGTAGTATTACCGACTTACCAGAAATAAGATTCAAATCGTTGATTAAGCGCATTTTAATTTCGAAAGCCTACTATAATATAAATCATTACATCGACGATAGCGATGTCTGGCAAACGTTTCCCTCCTGCACACTGCGACCCTCTGGCGCTTTATAATATATTTTATAATTTTCGCATTAATGACGTGTTGTTACTCCCAATCAATGCTTTACCGTTTACAAAGAAATTGTAGTGAATTTTTTTGTTGACATCCTGACATTTTACTTGACTTATTATTTATCTTTTTATTGACATCTTGACATTTAATTTGACTTATTTAAAATTGTATTCTATAATTATGATATAAATTATTTGCCTATGTTTAATATAATAGCCATTATAGCAATTTACATTCTAATATTTTCTTAATATTTTGACATTATTAAATTAATTATTCATACATTGTAAATGTGCGAGCATCAAGTAGCCGTTACTGTTAGCATCATGTTGCCGTTAATGTTATATATTTAGTACCTATACTTTGCCTTTTGCCTGGTAGTAGCGGTCTGTCATGCTCACTAAAATGTCTTGCTGGCGGTGGCGTTGTGTATCGGATCGTTCGGTTCCCTACAATATGGTTGAGCTAAGCGATGCTGATGCATGCGTCGTGCTCGTGAACGGGTGCCGTCTGTTGGGACTGGTCAGCCATTAACTGCCATGGCGAATAATAGTTATATTGCATTAGTATGTATTTTTAATTTTTATATATACATTTGCCTACATCATGCTCGTTATATGTTTTACCATAATTTGTATCAATCAACATTGTAATCTCAATTATTTTAAAAGAGTATCTATGGAGTTTCTTGCCGGCTCTTCTCCATAGATCAACTATTTGGAACCGTGCAACTTAGATTCTGACGTTTCATAAGTGCCAATATTTGGTTTATTTGAAATAAAAAATATTTGACTTTGACTTTGACTTTGAAGGAAGCGCCGTCAGCGATCGAATAAGAACCGAAATCTCTTCAACCAAAGTGGACGTTTTTGCCAATGCAACAGAACCATAAGCTTTTCTTTTACTTTTTTATGCTTTAGGAACTCGGTAGTTAGTATTACATTTATTTATATAAAATTAACTAGTTAGAGGTGTATTAAAATGTTCTAATAATATATTGGAATAGTTTTTTTATTACTATGTAGTTCCTTTCCAGTTGTAACTCTTTAGATATACATTTGTGACATAACCCCGTCTTTTTATTACTATAAGCATCGAGTTAGCAAGTTGAAAAAAACATAGCATTCCTGCACCAGTAACACAGCTGTTATTTTTAGGCGGATGATGCTGCCAATCCTTCTGTTAATCACCAGTCTTCATCCAGATGTCTATATTATAAATGTAGTAGTAGTAATGTGTAGTATAGGGATGGGAGGTCTCTTATTGCCCGAGGCTTGGGGAGATCCTCCACAATCCTCCCCGAGAAGTGTATGGGGACGACTTTTTTACGATCGCCTTCCTTATGCTAGAGGGGATACCGCTTTACGGTCATCCTCTCCGAGATGTGCCTAAAGACGTGGCATCATGGGTGGCTCTAGTGTGATCTTACGAGGACCTCAAGCCCGCCTTCGATGCTGAAGCTGAGTGCTCCAGTGATTTGTTTTGCCGGTTGGAGCCCATTCGCCCTTCCCCGGGGCGAAAGAAGTTCATAATGAATTTCCACTGGGGACTAATAAAAAAAGGTCTGTTATTACAAGAGGCCGGCTAGGAATGAGCTCTAGTGGATTGTCGATTGTCGCATCAACATATAGGCCTTATCTGAAAACTAACGCTGCAGCATAAATTACAAAGTGCTGAGACAGGGACCTTTTTAGCCTGGTAGAGTACTACTGTAGCAGTAGTAGTAGTAGTAGTAAATATACATTTATTTTATTTGATTAACATTACGTTTTTTATTAATGTTGTGTACAAGTCCAGAATAAAACTTTCTTTCTTTTCGGTTTGCGGTCGTTCATTTATACGTACTGTAATGGCGCACTTTTGTAAACAAACAGCTCATTTAGAAATACATCAAAAAGCTTGTTGAAAAAGAAGTATCTGGCAGTGATTTTGTACAGCTTGACAAAGAAAATCTAACTTTTTTAATATCTAAATACATACGAGAACACTCACTTAAACATGTCAACCCCACCTCCTCATAAAGTGACATAAATTGAGTCATTTTAAATCTCAATGTATGAAATTAATTTTACTCTGAAATGTATTGCAGCAGTGTGTAGTCTCAGATCATAGAAGAGAGTAGATATGCTAAGCAAGTTGCGAAACTTGTCCCCTCAATATATACTCGTATTCTACTTACACACATACGTAGATAGATTGATAAGCCGTTCATTCAGTGCAACCAATGACACAACACATACAAGATAAAAGATATACAGGGTGTCCAGTAAATAGCACGACATACTGCAGGGGGTAAGAGCTTGGGTCAATACCTACCAAAAAAACACAATATATGTTCAGCAAAATCTTACGCCGCCTTCTACTACCGCCGACCTGATGTATCACCCGCCGAGCATATCATCAAAGTTGTAATTCTACCCAGAACCAGTCCTTTTTTTTTTATTGGTGCCCAGTGGAAATTCTTCATGAACTTCCTTCGCCCCGGGGAAGGACGAAGGGGTATGCCGGACTCCTACCGGCTAAAACCACTGGAGCGGTCATCTTCGGCACCCGGCTCCAGGTCCTCGTATGATCACACTAGAGCCGCCCACTGGTGCCACGCCTATAGGCACATCTCGGAGAGGGTGACTGTAAAGCGGTCACCCCCCCGGGGGGATTGTAAAGGATCCCCCAAAGCGTCCCACGGCAGCGCGTGACCACATGCGTGCTACCGTCTTCTCTTGGGTCGCTTGGTGAGGGCACGCAGATTCCCCAATCTACGCACCCGCGAACCCAGAGGTCCCCACACCCAGAATCAGTCCTGCGTGGCACCACACTACACTCATCACTTCGAGACATGAAGTTATTCTCTTATGCCCATTAAGTTCACTAGCTACAGTGCCCTTCTAACTGGTACACAGTGCGTCAGAAGTTTAACCACTGCTTAACTTTGAATATCTGGCACTGGGGTGGGACCTACCTAGCCGGCCCCTTGTAATAAGACACCAACCCCCAGTTTGGTAATTGATGTTTTGAATGCTTGCATTAAAAGTCCATATAGCAAAAATTCTGAGATAACATATCCCTTATTTCTTTGATCCATGTCACAGCGCACTCCACGCTGTCTTTTATTCACTCACGAATAGATTTACGTTGTTGATATTGTTAGGAGAATGGAACCAGGGTTACAATCTCGAATTATTTCAGAAATATATTGTACCTATGCACATGCAAGCGATTTCATCTATGGTTCATAATTACCTTCTTCTTCACTCATGTCCATTAGGGTTCAGGGAAGCAGCTCTCTAAGCCCAAACATCCATACATCCTTAAATACAGGGGTGCAATTCCTTAAGCTCAAACATCCATACATCCTTAAATACAAAATCGAAATAACGGTGTAAAACCAATTTGGTATTCGCTAAGACTGCTCGTCATGGCTTACCTTCTGCAACGTGTCCTTGGATAGCTTCAATCATGTCTTAGCGTACATCGAAATTGGTTTTAAACCGTTATTTCGATTCTGTATTTAAGGATGTATGGATGTTTGAGCTTAAGGAATTGCACCCCAGAATTCAAATAACGGTGAAAAACCTATTTAGTAATCCCTAAGACATGATTGAAACTATTCAAGGACAGGTTGCAGACGGTGAGCCATGATGACGAATCTTAGCGAATACCATATTGGATTGTCACCGTTATTTCAATTCTGTTTTCAAGGATGTATGGATGCTTAAACTTAGGTAATTGCCTCCCTGCTTGTGACCGCGGACGTACTCGTAGTGTTGGAAGCGTCGAACGAATTCAGAGTAGTATTTTATTGTATATATTTATGGTCCATGAATTTATGTTCCGCTATACAAATATGTTCTTATTTATTTATTTTATTTATTTATTTATTTGGGACTAACAAACAGTTACACATTAAAGCTTATATACTAGCTTACAAAACAAATAATACAACTGTGCAACTCACACCGTTATCCACAGCATACAAAATAGAGTATAGTTTTGAGCAAATTGAATAAAAGAAATCTAACAATTATTTATTTGTCTAATAGAATTAACATATTAATAAGCTCTGGATGGTTTTCATGAGGCAGTTACGAAACTTATTAGCAGGCATTGCAAATATGTCCAATTCTGTAAATAGTTTATTATAATTATTACTAATACGACGCAGAGGAGCGCGGACTCCAGCATTGGTTCGACAGGAAGAAACCGCAAACAGTGGACGTGCGCGCACCTCACGTCTTATAACAGTTCTGGGAACAATGTAGTATAGTCTATTAGCTATATCTGAGCAGTCGTATCTGTGATTACATATGTCATACAGAAACATCGTTTTTAAGTATAATCTTCTGGACTTTAGACTCGTCACATTATAATTTTTAAGTAAATCTTTATATGATGGGAAGTTTCGGTAGCATCGGTATTGCACTGATCTTAGAAATTTGCACTGGACTTTTTCTAAGCTATCTACATATTTGTTATAATATCGGTTCCATACAACTACGGCGTATTCTAACTGGGATCTAACTAGTGACTTATAAAGGTGGCTGTAACTGCTAGCACGTTTAAAATCAGTTGTAGCCCTCATCACAAATCCATACATGCGGTAGGCGCTGTTAATTATATTCTGAATGTGCTTGTCAAGGTGTAATTTGTCATCAAGCAACACTCCGAGATCTCTAATGGTAGGTACTTTTGTAAGAAATATTTTACTTAAATTATAGTTGTAGGATATTATATTTTTATTTTTTGTGAATGAGATTCAGAAACACTTAGAAATATTTAATTGAAGTTTATTTTCAACGCTATAGTCAGTAAAACGGTCTAGATCTTCTTGCAAATGTTGACAATCCGTATAATTCTTTATCGACTTGAAAATTTTCAAATCGTCTGCATATAATAAGAATTTTGAGTATTTAAAGCAGTTATTGATATCATTAATAAATAGAATGAATAAGAGGGGGCCTAAAATCGATCCTTGCGGCACGCCAGATGTAACAGTTACAGTAGTAGAGTGGTACCCTTTTATTACAACTCTTTGAGATTTGTTAATAACGTACGACGAGAACCAGCGAAGCAAATCACCACGGATTCCATTAAAGGTCAGTAATAATTCATGGTCTACCTTGTCGAAAGCTTTTTGAAAGTCTGTATATACAGCATCAACTTGAACTTGCTGATCTATATTACTAAATAAATCATCATCATCATCATATCAGCCACAGGTCGTCCACTGCTGAACAAAGGCCTCCCCCTTAGATCTCCACAACGAGCGGTCACATGCCGCTCTCATCCAACGACTCCCAGCGACCTTCACCAGGTCGTCTGTCCACCTCGTTGGAGGTCGTCCCACGCTGCGTTTTCCGGTGCGCGGTCTCCATTCGAGAACCTTTTTGCCCCAACGGCCATCAGTTCTACGAGCAATGTGCCCTGCCCATTGCCACTTCAGCTTACTAATCCTTGCAGCTATGTCGATAACATTAGTTCTTCTACGGATCTCCTCATTTCTGATTCGATCTCGTAGAGAAATACCAAGCATAGCTCTCTCCATAGCTCGCTGAGTGACCTTGAGCTTTCTTATGAGGCCCATTGTGAGTGACCACGTCTCTGTTCCATATGTCATCACTGGTAACACACACTGGTTAAAGACTTTCGTCTTTAGGCATTGCGGTACTGTTGTCGAAAAGACGTTGCGAAGTTTCCCGAACGCTGCCCAGCCGAGTCGGATTCGACGATTGACCTCTTTCTCGAAGTTGGACCTACCTAACTGGACAGTTTGTCCCAGGTAGACATACTCGTCAACAACTTCGAGAACAGAGCTCCCAACGGATATTGGGATGGGCACGACATGGGCATTTGACATGACTTTCGTCTTGCCCATGTTCATTTTAAGGCCCACCTGTTGGGAAACCCTGTTGAGATCATCGAGCATTGTGCTGAGCTCTTGCAGCGATTCTGCCATGACTACGATATCGTCGGCAAATCGAAGGTGAGTGATATACTCGCCATTGATGTTAATGCCGAATCCTTTCCACTCCAGCAGCTTGAAGGCATCATCCATTGCAGCGGTGAACAGTTTTGGGGAAATTACGTCCCCCTGTCTCACACCTCTCTGCAATGGAATTGCCCCCGTGCTCTGTTCATGTACTCGGACCGACATGGTGGCGTTTCTGTATAAGCACTTCAACACTTCAATGTACCGATAGTCAATGTGGCACCGCTGCAGAGATTGCAGCACTGCCCAGGTTTCGATCGAATCGAAGGCTTTCTCATAGTCCACAAACGCCAAGCATACTGGCAGATTATACTCCTCGGTCTTCTGTATAACCTGCCGCAGCGTATGGATGTGGTCTATGGTACTGAAACCTTTTCGGAAACCGGCTTGTTCGGGAGGCTGGAAGTCATCAAACCTGCGCTCGAGACGATTCGTGATGACCCTTGAAAACAGCTTATAAACATGGCTCAGAAGTGAGATGGGTCTGTAATTCTTCAATAGGGTGTTATCACCCTTTTTGAAGAAGAGCACCACCTCACCTCTGTTCCACGCTTCCGGCGTTGTGCCCTCGAGTAAGACGGAATTGAACAGCTTCTGAAGGACTTTAAGTACCGGTGTGCCACCCGCTTTCAGAAGCTCTGTCGTAATTCCGTCCCCACCCGGCGCCTTGTTATTTTTAAGCTGTTTCAAGGCCATCCTAATCTCGTACAGGCTGATGTCCGGGATATCCTCGGTATAGTGTCGGGTTAGTTTGGCTCGCGGGTCTTTGTCAGAGCCAATGGTAGGTATAGTTACCGAGGTGTATAACTACCGGTAGAACTTCTCAATCTCTCTCAAAACCTCTGGCTTAGTCGACGCTACACTGCCGTCCTCGGTCTTCAGCTTCATAATACGACTTTGCCCAATAGACTTGTCTCTTGCGAACACTTTGGAGCCTTAATTCCGCTCAATCGCCTCTTTAACACCGTTGGTGTTAAAGGTGCGGATATCGTGACGCAAGGACTTCCATATCCGTCTATTGAGCAGTCGGTATGCTTCAGCATCACCGGAGGACTGCAGCGTCATGGCGCGTCTTTCTGCCATGAGGTCGAGAGTGTGATCGGAGAACTTTTTTGGTCTACCTTTACGGTGGGCCTTAAAGAACTTAGACCCAACCGTTTGGACAGTTTCTACAAACCTACCATTTAAATCGTCCACAGATACGCAATGTTCTAGGCACTCGAAGCGGTTTTGGAGTTCGAGTTGAAAGCTCTCGGGGTTTTGGATATGAGCACTAGAGGGCCGGAGCGTAGACCTCATCAGACGAGACCTCTCAACTTTGAGATTAATATTCAATGTGCCTCTTACCATTCGGTGATCACTACCGGTTTTCACCCTGTGGATCACAGAGACATCATTGAATATTTGCCTCCTATTGGTCATGATGAAGTCAATCTCATTCCTCGTGGAACCATCGGGACTCATCCAGGTCCATTTCCTGTGAGGCGGCTTTTGGAAAAAGGAGTTCATCACGAAGAGTCCCTCCTTTTCCAAAAAGTCGGCCAGCCTCTGTCCCCTGGGGTTCCGTTGCCCATATCCAAATTGCCCCACTCTCAACTCATACATACTCTCTACTATAGAGTTAATGTAGTTATTATAATGCTTACTAGATGCTTCTTCAAATCTACGCTTAAAGAGAGAGAACTGATCGTAATCTGATATGTTGTGGTAGAATTTCCATTTTAACCAGGCTCTTTTTTTATGTTTGAACATACGAATCAATGAGATAGAGAATCAAACTGGAAATTTAGAAGAGCGTGGCTTAGTCTTAGGGGTGTGTTTTTTTATAAGTCCAAAGACAATATCATATAGGCTATTCACACACTCCTCAGCTGACAATCCGCTTAAAAGTTTATGCCAATCTATTTTAGTTAATTCCTCGTTAATGAGATCATAATTAGCTTTGTAATAGTTATATTTAATTATTTTAGCAAGTCTAAGAGTTCGTAAAGACGATTCGTAATTAATAATGGCACAATAAGGAGGATGGTTATTATCAGGCGGTATCAGTAAGCTCGGTGGTGTGTATGAAGGGCAATTACTATTACTAATAAACAAATCCAGAATACGTCCCCTAAAATTCCTAATAGAATTAAGTTGATAAGCGTTTAGCAGAGCCATAAAATTGTCCATGTGTTTACAAGCAGATGAACCGCCACTGCCACTACAAGTAAGTGCTACGATATTATCATAACTTGTTGCAGGGTCTTAATTGTGTACTGTTGTGATGTTTCACGTATTTATTATGAACAAATGTGAGTATATAGGATAGAACAAAAATGGCATGCTAGCATAGCGGATAACGTATCGCTCTAGTGTGATCTTACGAGGACCTGGAGCCCCCCTTCGGCGCCGAAAATGACCGCTCCTGTGGTTTTAGCCGGTAGGAGTCCGGCATACCCCTTCGCCCTTCCCCGGGGCTAAGGAAGTTCCATATAGAATTTCCACTGGACACCAATAAAAAAAAGGGTTAGAACATAAAATATTGCTTTATATTATCATTCGCAATATGTATCTGTGTAATAATTGTACGTGCTAGACTTGCACGTTGCACGTATGTACAGGTACGGCACGTGTGGATGATGTACGATATGAAATTAATAAAATATTTGGAGCCAATAAAAATAAGAAATTAGTCGTTCGTAAACGACATTCAGACAACCCGTCTGCCAAGCGTGGCGATTATGGCAAAACCCCCCAATGAGCCCACAACACATCCATATCGGTGGTTGTGGTGATCTTTGGGGGAGGCCTGTGTCCAGCAGTGGACTTCATTCAGCCGAAATGATGAAACGACATTTTATCTTTTCTGTAGGAAGGAAGACGTTGAATTTTGAACCTGTTAATCATACTTTATCAGCAAAATAGGTAGGCTTTAATTTATGATACAGCACTATTGGAATATCTATACAAATAAATAAAATTGAAGTGTCTGTTTGTAATGTCAAAATAACAGCTTTTTACAAAATGCATATGAAAGTATGTACGTTACATATAACAAAAAAACTACTTTAAATTTTTTTGTCTGTCTGTCTGTTTGTTCCGGGTAATCTCCGAGACGGCTGAACCGATTTTGACGGGACCTTCACTGGCAGATAGCTGATGCTATAAGGAATAACTTAATAACTTAGGCTACTTTTATTTTAGAAAAATAATTAGGGTTCCGCGTAAAAAAAATAAAACCCTTGAAATCCAATATATTTATTCTATGTCAAGTGTCTATGTCGAAGTACTCTAAATTTCTTTTAAATTAAACGCGGGTGAAACCGCGGGTCCCAGCTAGTGTAAAATATAATTTGTATCCCAAGTTTATCTTTATATATATACCCGGAAAGGGTACCTGTATATTTGTTTCGTACGGGAATCGAACCTAAAATAATAAAACTAATCTAAAATAGCTCTTCCTTTATTGATTATCATCAAAATCATCAGGTAATAGGTAACCTCAGCGGTATGCTTGGCATGTACCGGTCTTTATCTTAAATAAAATTGAAGTGTCTGTTTGTAATGTCAAAATAACAGCTTTTTACTAAATGCATATGAAAGTATATAAGGTAAATATAACAAAATTTGCTTTTTAAATTTTTTGTCTGTCTCTGGTTATCTGTCTGTTTGTTCCGGGTAATCTCCGAAACGGCTCCACCAATTTTAACGCGACTTTCACTGGCAGATAGCTGATATTATAAGGAATAACTTAGTCTACTTTTATTTAAGAAATATAATTAGGGATCCGCGCATAAAAAATAAAAGCCTTGAAATCCAATATATATATTCTATGTCAAGTGTCTATGTCGAAGTACTCTAAATTTCTTTTAAATTAAACGCGGGTGAAACCGCCGGTCCCAGCTAGTGTAAAATATAATTAGTATCCCAAGTTTATCTTTATATATATAACGTCTATACGTTGGTGCGTACTTCTGAACAACTTGGTTGATTGAGGTCATATTTACACAATATATTTGCTTTGTTGAGAGTTGAGACTATGTTTCATAACTACGCTAGGATCCGATATTGGGCGCCACCTACCGGAAAGGGCAGAATAACATCGCCGAGCAATTAGTGTTATATAAAGATAAAGATATAAGATATTTTTTATTCATATGTAACCAAAGACGGCACGGTCGGTGCAGTGGCTGATACAGTCGGCTGCTGCGCACCGGGTCGTGGGTTCCATTCCCGCACGGAACAAATATTGTACGATCTGTAGGTAGTTGTTCCGGGTCTGGGTGTATTGTGTGTGGAATTTGTGTTTGTAAACGCACCCACGACACAGGAGTAATCCTAGTGTGGGGCAACGTTTGTTTTAAAAAGAAAAGAAAAAGAAAGATTTAAATCTTTCTATCTAACTAATTAAAATCTTTACCGTCCCAAGCCCTTACCATCCATTGTATAGGTTTTCACTCAAACGAGTACATGAGTGCATTTGTCTTCAGACGCGATCGAGTACCCTTCTGAGAACCTTATCTTCCATTAATAAGGAAATAATATCAACCACGAAGTCATGCGCTATCAAGAAATGTAAATATATGTACTTACATCACTAGAAATACGTGTAAAGATAAAGGCATTGCATTTCAGTTGTAATTTAATTATTGCAAGTACTGTTTACAATATTTAGATAAATGTCACAATCTGTCATAATTATTTATTTTTTCCATCTAGTTTTCCTATTCTAGGGAAGGCAAAGGGTTCTAGCCCATACAGCCTCGTCATACAAAAATTCTTTACTGATTTTAATGCAGTTAGGCTTAAAGCAAGTATTCATTTTTATCATTAGGCATAAGCCAAGTCTTAATTATAATGTCTTCAGTCAACAATTTGGTTTTCAGGCCGAAGCCAAGTCTTCCATAATAACTTATTAGTTCATTTTTAGGTCCAAGTAAAGTATTCATTAGTTACATTAATTAGTCTCAGTTCTAGTTTAGTCATATCTTATATATACATTTAAAATAGTTAAAAAAAGGAAGAATATATAATTAAATACATACATATGTGTACATTTATAATATAATGTATAATAACAGACAAATCACTGCTGAGAGGATTCTGTCAATGTATTGACAAGGTGCTCACGCACTTTTATTTTGAAAGAGTAGCGACTTGTAGCCATCCTGATATCCAGAGGAAGCGCATTCCACAGAAGAATAGACTGTACCAAGAAGGAAGAGTGAATAAAGTCAGAGCGGTGAGTAGGGCATTGTAAGAGACGATTGTTTGAGGAGCGAAGATTTCTGACATGATTGTAGCTTAGATATTGAAATTGAGAAGTTACATAAGAGGGCGCAGAAGGAGAGTCTAGTAAATAGAACAGAGTAGTCAATGCCCGCAGAGCTCTACGTTGACGAATCGTCAACCAATTTAAATGTGAGCGATACGCTGACACATGATCATATTTGCGAAGATTAAAAACGAATCGAATACAGTTATTTAGAATCCGGTCAAGTTTATTGAGGTGATCTGCATTCAGGTCATAGTATATGAAGTCTATGGTCTTAAATAACAAAAAATCTTTCAATATGTGCGTACAAACTCACATTTGCGGTTAGAATGTATCGGACATCATGTTTTTTTCAATTACAATAAACAATATTATTGGAACTAAAAACGGGATATTTACCATGTTTTTTATTACTTTTGAGTTCCCGATATTTCGGCGCTGTTGCAAGCGCCATGTTCACGGATAAACTAAAGTTTTTGCGGGTGGATGTTTATGAGCAGACAAAACGATCTACCCTCTTCCTTAAACGTTTTGTGCGCTGGGTGACGCTACCACTATCACTTAAGTCACTCACAACTCGACTTTGTTCCCGACATACGAAACTCACTGTGTCCACTCGCGAACTTTTTACGGCACTCTTTCGGTCTTTACACAATCGAATCACTGGATTCCAGGCCTTCGACAGTTGAAACCCGTCCTCCCGGTTAAAGTTACTATATTTGGTAATCTCAATGGCTTCTCTTACCAGTCTGGGTATATAGTGGCGTTCTGTCGAGATTACTTGAGGGTTATGTAACTCGATCTGAGTCTCTGTCTTTACTCCGTTCAAGAAAGTGTCTCAAATGCTGCGGTCGCCGAAGGACAACTTTCCCCTCGAAAAGCCCGGAGTTTACAAGGTTGACTGTAGTTGTGGCAAGTCGTATATCGGTCAGACGAAACGCACTGTAGCTTGTAGAATCTCAGAACACATTAGAGCGGTAAAAAACAACGACATCCAAAAATCGGCCATAGCTGAACACCTGTTGGATTCGGGATCGAACCACTGGATCGAGTTACATAACCCTCAAGTAATCTCGACAGAACGCCACTATATACCCAGACTGGTAAGAGAAGCCATTGAGATTACCAAATATAGTAACTTTAGCCGGGAGGACGGGTTTCAACTGTCGAAGGCCTGGAATCCAGTGATTCGATTGTGTAAAGACCGAAAGAGTGCCGTAAAAAGTTCGCGAGTGGACACAGTGAGTTTCGTGTGTCGGGAACAAAGTCGAGTTGTGAGTGACTTAAGTGATAGTGGTAGCGGCACCCAGCGCACAAAACGTTTAAGGAAGAGGGTAGATCGTTTTGTCTGCTCATAAACATCCACCCGCAAAAACTTTAGTTTATCCGTGAACATGGCGCTTGCAACAGCGCCGAAATATCGGGAACTCAAAAGTAATAAAAAACATGGTAAATATCCCGTTTTTAGTTCCAATAATAGTGTTAGTGACCATGTCAGTTTAAAAACTTATACAATAAACAAGTTTGTTCTTGGAATAAGTTATTGGTACAAAACAGAACTCAACAATAGACAATATATTCGGCAATTCCCAACTACAATATGGTACCATGCATACTTTTTGTAGTTTACCACAAACAAATTTGAGTCAGATTAAAAAAAAAACGTAAAAGATAGCGAGTTCAACTCTTACTTGTCCGGTTTTTTTGTTTAAGACAACTATGGACTGTACCAGGATTTCTCCTGTATCATATGTTTAGTTTGTCCGTGTGGTGTCCGGATTAAGAATATAGTACCACTCCATCTCCTCCTGTGGATATCATAAAAGGCGACTAAGGGACTTAAAACCAAAGGGATGGGCAGCAGCGTCCCTTCTGTAGAACAGTGTTATTCTGCGCTCACCAGCCCGCTTGCCAAGCGTGGTAAGTATTTCAATTCAAATTCAAGTCAATAAAATTCCCCCCAAATTGATGACACATTTGTGGAATTCTATGGGAGAGGCGTTTGTTCAGCAGTCAACTTCCTACGACTGATATGATGATGATATGTTTAGTTTACATACATTAGTCTCACAAACAAAAAAACTCTCGTCTCCTATCGCAGGTCTGCTGGCAGATTTCTTTTTGAAATAAGCAGTACCTTTGTACTCATAATAAATAACCATTTCACTCTGTGTGTCCATAAATAATAAAATTAAAAATAAATAAACACAAACACCGAGACCCGGAACAGCCATCACACGTAGAGTGCAAAAAGCCAAGCGACTGCCACTGCCAAAGCTACATAAATAAAACTTAAAAATAACATACCTTTTTTTTTCTCTCTTAGATTATGGCTTTGGTAGAGTATCTTCCACAATTTCGCCAGTATTAAGTATAAGGCAACGTTGTCCGGTGTTTAGATTAATTAATCTTTACATATTCGATAAAATATTTCACAAAAATGAAAAAATCTCTTCTTCTTCTTCTCTTAGATTATGGCTTCTGCAGAGTATGTTCCACAATTTCGCCAGTATCAAGTATAAGGCAACGTTGTCCAGTGTTTAGATTAATTAATATTTACGTATTTACAAAATATTTCTCAAAAATTAAAAAAAGACTATAAAATATGTGGGCAACGTCGTACGGTTTTCAATTGTTTTTTCTGAAAAAATCTCAGTAAGGTTATAGAACAGCTGATTCTCGAATGTCAACTTTGACATTCAAAATAACATACCTATATCGTCAAAAAATAAGTCCCAACAATATTTCTCATGTCAAATCCTCCACGGAGGTTTATTTACAAGTCATTAATCTCGAAGTTGGTGTGCAAACTTCGGAACGTGTTCGGGCAATACAGGGAAAAACTTTCCTGACATGAGAAATTCGTGGGCCAATAATCTTGCAAAATTATCGAATATATTAGTCCAGTTAGTTTTTTCAATTGATCATGGGTCTTTCTTTGAAAAACATACGTAATAACTTCGCTCCAGAATGTTCTGTCTTTTATTTCTTCAAAATCACAAACGGCAAGAACAAGTACAAGACTATTAATTATAGGTACATATATATGCGATAGATAGCAATATTATTTGAAGGCTCGTTTTTGGTAAGATCACTAAATCTCTAATAAAATATAATAAAATAAATCTAAAATAAAATATGATTGATTATAGGTACTTTAACGACTAATTGGGTAAGCGTGCTGGTACGCGGGAAAGAACCTACATATGACTTTGGAATTATAATTATAAAACTCTAGTAACTTCTAGATAAATTTATTTCTCAGAAGGTAATACAATGACGACACGGTTGGTGCAGTGGCTGATACAGTCGGCTGCTGCGCTCCGGGTCGTGGGTTCGATTTCCGCACGGAACAAATATTTGTATGATCTGCAGGTAGTTGTTCCGGGTCTGGGTGTATTGTATGTCGAATTCATGTCTGTAAACGCACCCGCGACACAGGAGAATACCTTTTTTTTATATTGGTGCCCAGTGGAAATTCTTCATGAACTTCCTTCGCCCCGGGGAAGGGCGAAGGGGTATGCCGGACTCCTACCGGCTAAAACCACTGGGGCGGTCATCTTCGGCACACAGGAGAATACCTAGTGTGGGGCAACGTTATTTCCAAAAGAAAAAAAAAAACGTTTTTTCCAGAACCTCGCTGACGGCAGCCCGAATTCTCTCCCTTCTTTTAACCTGAGAGTATTATATTATGTATAGTAATATCTTAGGTTTTCGCGATTATTACACATTACAATAAAGCAATCAGGCGTCGTTACAGTCGCCTTAGTCATCCTGCGACCACGAATTCTGCAAAGTATTCGAAACGTCAGGAAAATCAAAAATCGATAATATACGCGATGTAATCCGTTTAAAATTGTTTATTATAATATAAGCCTACTTTTTCATTTATTATTTTTTATCTTTAATATATAAATATATATGACAATACTTTCGATATTTGTTCAAGTTTATCGTTCCACGTGCACAAACACCAAACACACCCGAAACAATTAACAGTAGTTCTTTTTCTTTATAAAGCGTAGGATTTCTCATGTGTCGTGGGTGCGTTTACAGACACGAATTCCACACACAGTATACCCAGACCCGGAACAACTACCTGCAGATCGTACAAATATTTGTTCCGTGCGGGAATCGAACCCACGACCCGGTGCGCAGCAGCCGACTGTATCTCCCACTTCACCAACCGAGCCGTCAATGTTAATGTATTCGAAGGACGCTGCTGCCCTTCCTTCGGCTAATCCCTTAGTCGAGTTTTACGACACCCACGAGAGGAGATGGGGTGGTGGTATTCTGAGCTGGCACCCCACGGCAAGTGTATATGTTCCCAAAATTGTTAACAGAAACTGTAACAAATATTTTAAGGGACAAACAACTAGTCCTCAGCATAAATTAACAATTTAGGGTAAGTTAACGCATCATTTGTCACGTGAGACGTTAAGTTTTAGCATAACTTAGAAACGTGAACAAAGACGAAAAGCATTAGGAACTTGATTTATGTATGTTGCCCTTGCTTATAAGCAGATATTTTTATACCTTACGTGAGCATTTTTGATGTGTAAAATCTTTCCTTCAGTCTGTGGGAGTGATTTCGTAAAAAGGGACGGAATTGTGTAACAGGAAGTCGGGGAAGCGTGGGCTATTTGATTTGACCATTGAGCGCGAGCTGTGCTAGAGTTGGCCGTCACATGGTACCAACCTATTTTCCGAGGGGATGGTACTGTTAGCCATTCATTGTGCGCTTAACCTAGAGTGTTGTGTATAAAGTGTACAAAATTAATATGTGTAAACTATATGAATAAATGTATTTACTATTGTTAGTGTCTGAAAAAAGTGCAGATATTGATAAAAAATACAAATGAGTCATCATCGTCATCATATCAGCCACAGGACGTCCACTGCTGAACAAAGGCCTCCCCCTTAGATTTCCACAATTTCCGCGAATTGTTTTTATGCCTTCATTTTCTTCGAATAAGTCTTTTCCATACTGATCTTAAAATAATAGAAAAACAGTGAACAATCTACTTCTTACTTAAAGCCACTTTAACTGATGGAAACAAAATACTCCAGTGAATGTGGGTGTTACCCCCACCCCACTAAAGGGCTCGACTTTATCTGGTTATCGATTACCTCAGTTTGGGGTTGTAAAGAAAACATGACTTCGATGGCGCAAATGACATTTGACTTCTGTATTTTCTACTATCACGCCTGTTTTACCCAGAGGGTAGGCCAGTAGCGTATTTTTTTTTTAATGTTACCCCACTCGGTTATATCTCATGTATCGTGGTTGGGTTAACTGACACAAATTCCACACACAATACACTCATACCCGGAACAACTACCTGCAGATCATCAAATATTTGTTCCGTGCGAGAATCGAACCCGACCCGGAGCGCAGCAGCAGACTGTATCAGCCACTGCACCAATTGTTGCACATCTATACAGTAACAGGAAACCCTGTTGATGTGGTGGCCAAGGATGCTCTACAGGAACTAGAGCGCGGGTTCAAAACCTGGCATGAACCAAAGAGACTTTTTCAATGTCGTATGTGCTAATATAAGATACCATTGACTTTAACAGTGACGGAAAACGTTCCATATGGATCTCCGTGAAGAATATACCACCCCTCTCTAGCCATGGGTGTCGTAAAAGGCGACTAAGGGCTGATATCAGGAAGATGGCAGCAGCATACTCCCGTTGGCTAATATCAATATGCTGTGATCACCAATCCGCTTGCCGCTCATTGTCGACGACTTGACGGCACGGTTGCTGCAGTGGCCAACACAGTAGACTGCTGCACTGAAATATTTGTACGATCTGCAGGTAGTTGTTCCGGGTCTGGGCGTATTGTGTATGGAATTAGTGTCTGTAAGCGCAACCACGACACAGGAGAGATTCTAGTGTGGGAAAGGTCTACAAAAACCGGACAAGTGCGAGTTGAACTCGCGTGGAGAAGGTTCCGAAATTGCTGGATATATTGTATATTGTTGAATTCTGTCTTGTACTAATAGATAAGATAAGATTCTTTATTCGCCAAAGATATGGTTTACAGAAGTAGGTATACAAAATTTTAGACCTGACAAATCCACCCTTATTGGGCATGCGAATGTTGTTATAATTTATAGGTGATCCATATACCTAAAAGGTTATACAATACTAGCAATTCCAGTTCTATTACTTCTAAGACATATTTTTATGTCATCATCATCATCATCATTTCGGCCGAATAGTCCACTGTTGGACACAGGCCTCCCCCAAAGATCACCACAACCACCGATATGGATGTGTTGTGGACTCATTGGGGGGTTTGCCATAATCGCCACGCTTGGCAGACGGGTTGGCGATCGCAGTTGAGTTGTTAATGTACTCGAAGGACGCTGCTGCCCATCCTCCGGCTAATCCCTAAGTCGACTTTTACGACACCCATGGGAGGAGAGGCAAAGCCGGCACCACACGGCATTTTTTATTTTTATGTATAACATCAAATTTTATGTCAATTAATATTGCAATTATATAAATATCAATTTTTATTATTAAACTTTCATTACAAATATTTAATTATATAGTCACATTCATTAAAATATATTTACTATTATAATACTCGTATAGTTAATCTTTACAATGCTATGCAATGATTTCAACTAACCATGTCTTTAATTTAAATTTGAATAAACTTAGAGGTAACGCTCATATAGCTTTTGATATATGGTTAAAAACCTTAATTGACATTGCATGACTTTTTTTATAGCGAAGAGTGCTTCTGCAACATTCTATTTTTAATTTTAATGGATGCCTTTTTAAAAATCTGCTATCTATGATAATTTATCCCAAGAACAAACTTAACATGTAGTTGAAAAACTTGTTCTCCGGTACATTCCAACTGCCAACGTAAGTTTATACGCACAATATTGAAAATTTTGCCATGTTATTTTGAGACTATAGACTTGTTTTATGTTTACCTGTAATCTTACTTCTTAACTTACTTAAGAGTATTTTCCATATTTTTTCATAATTTTAGGGTCAGTAGTTTCGGAGATATTGGGGGAATGCAAAACATTATTCTTAAATTTTCTATATTACCCCCGAAAGTGACCCCCATATTCAAAATTTATATATTTACGTTACACGTTCGTGTTTGGGTTACAAAAATTCATATGTGTACCAAATTTTAACTTAATCGGTCCAGTAGATTCGGAGAAAATTGGCTGTGACAGACGGACAGACAGACAGACACACGAGTGATCCTATAAGGGTTCCGCCGTTTTTTCCTTCGGACGTTGGGAACCCTAAAAATGATAAATGAGAGGCCTGTGTTCAGCAGTGGACTTTTACGGGTTTACGTGTGTAAAAAATGGCGAGGAAACCTCAATATCGCGAACACGCAGTGAGCCAGCGAGATGATGGTGCGTTCTCTGTATGAGAAGAGGCTTTTATTATTACTATAATATGCAAGCTCATGGAGAAGGAAGAAGTGTAGCGTACGTTAAAAAACTTTACGTACGTTAATAAAACAGAGATTTTTGAGTTAAGGAGGTTAACTCCATTTGGAAGTACATGTTCAACAATGGTTCAACGGGATGATTATTTATACTTTTTTGAACCCTGTGTATATGCTTATACTTCGGCTAACACCCATGAAGAGAGAGGCGAAGGGTATGCCAGACTCTCTAACCAGCTAAAACCACCTGGGCGGGAGAACTTCGGGTTTTCAAGAACGAACAATCTGAGACCATCCACCCAGAGCCACGCCTATAGGCACATCTTGGAGGGGTAACTGTAGACTGGTCACTCCTTCTAGTGTAGGACTATGACTTTAAAGAGGCTGCTCCCCCAAACTCATCTCGGGGAGGTTGTAAAGTATCCCCTGGAAGTGTCCCTGCACGCTACGCTTCGCATACAGCGTCATGTGATCACGTGCGTACCATTGTCTTCTTCCCGAGGGTCACTCGCAATGAGCGCGCCCACAAACCAAACGATGACCAAAAGGTCATCCTTTTAATATCATTATTAGTCCTAGACAAGCGAGAAAGTTGCTAGTTATTTTAAGAACCATTATCGTACATACTCTTTTGAATCCCCGTTAGTAACCCATTCCTAACTTTATATAATTACAATATAAAATATGCCAAGATCTGTAATCGCTCAAAATTCCGAGAAAACATTCAAAATTCATAGTTCCTTAAAATATTTGATTACAAACATGAATTCTGTTGGGCCCACTTAATGACTTGTAAATAGGGGGAGGGTATGCCCGTCATTAATAACCGGGGGAGGCCTGTCTTCCGCAGCTCCTTCGAGCAATTACCCCGTCGTCCAAGACACTGTATACGATAGGGAGTAAAACATGTGCGCAGAAATAATTCTTAGGACAAAACTTACCGTTATTAAGATATTTACATGGAAGTTTTTTTTTTATAAAAACAGTTACCTTGTAACTTTCCCAATCCAGGATAAGACAGGAACGAGTATTGATCAATACCCTGGCTCACTGAAGGTTGGCGATATCAGACCATCTAAATCCAGGTTTCCTGACGATGTTTTCTGTTATTGCTAAAGTCAGTGGAGTCTTAGTCTTATCTGCCCACTGCACCGAATAGATGTTGTAATATTTTTTATCACAAATTTACCTTATTTATCAGCCAGCCCAAAGATTGCCACAACAACCGGTATGAGTACGACCGGTATGAGTACGACCGGTATGAGTACGACCGGTATGAGTACGACCGGTATGAGTACGACCGGTATGAGTACGACCGATATGGGTTTTTGTTGTGTTCTCTTTGAGGGGTGTTGCCATAATCTCTACGGTTGGCAGGCGGGTTGGCGATCGCAGATGAGTTATAAATGTACACAAAGGACGCTGGTGCCCATCCTCCAGCTAATCCCATAGTCGCCGCTTACGACACCCTCGGAATGAGATGGGGTGGTGGTATTCTTCACAACTTTACTTAGTTTTAATTAAATATACCGAAAGAGCTGGCTAATAAAAATCGACGTATGTAAGTAGTAGTTAAGAATAAAACCCATACCTGATTAACGAATTTTTATTTAAAAGGTGATTTCTGCAGACTATTTATCGTCAAATGGCCATGACTTGGCCATCCAAGACATTTTCATTTACTTTTTTCGGTACTCACTCGTACGATATTTTTTTTTATCCTTAGTATAAACGATGCCTAACGCCAGGATTTTTCCCGTGTTGTGGTGATTTTAACAGCACGGTTGGTGCAGTGACACAGTCGACTGCTGCGCTCCGGGTTGCGGTTCGATTCCCGCACGGAACAAATATTTGTATGATCTGCATGTAGTTGTTCCGGGTCTCGGTGTATTGTGTGTGGAATTTGTGTCTGTAAACGCACCCACGATACAGAAGAAATCCTAGAGTGGGGCATGGTTTATTTAAAAAAATTAAATTAAATTATAAACGAATATTCGGCAACCAAAACCCTGACTGAAAACTTAGCTACTCTGCCAACTGTGCTACTAATTAAATGTTAACTTACCGTTACTCTCTCACTATGACATAGGTACTTCGATAACTCTGTATTTGTGTGCCTTACTTATGCATACAAAATATCATCCCTACGTAACACAAAGGGGGACGTCATTATGTCTGTCTGTTCAAACGTACTAACCTTGAAATTACTAAATTACACATACATAATATATTAAAGCTAACTCCTGTAAAGGGTATACAGATAGCTTATTGCGTATATTGTCGTTTGGTTACTTATAGATCTAAGACTTCATCGTATGGACCAAGATCTCAACATGTATCTTCTCATAATTTCAGCTGAAAGATGTCCATCGCTGGGCATAAGCCTCCCCTAACGATACATACAATGACTGGTCCTACACTACTCGCATCCGGCGGATACCCGCAACCTTCATGACGTTGTCTGTCCAACTTGTGAGGTTCTGCCCACGCTGCGTCTTTCGGTACGCGGTCGTCACTCGAGAACGTTTCGGTCCCATTTCTACGAGCACTGTGCCCCGCCAGCTGCCACTTAAGTTTAGCAATTCTACGGACTATGTCAGTTTCCTTGGTTCTTTTGCGGATCTCTTCATTTTTATTCGATCTCGCAGGGAAACCCCGAGCATAGTACTCTCCATTGCCATTCGACCTTGAGCCTTATGAAGCCCATGGTGAGCAACCACGTTTCAGTACCATAAATCACCTCCAGCAACACATACTAGTCAATGATTTTAGACTCTAGACTTGAGGACGTAAGGGTCTGTGTGATGATGTTTTAATTGTATTTTATGTGTTGTTGTTATGTTTACTAACATCAGAATTAAGTATACATTGTTACTAACACGCTCTTGGGCCCAGTTGCCATGAATAAACAAATTTTATATATTATATATATATGTATTTATATATAATTTATGTACACACCATAATTGATAAGAATACCATTTTTTGTCCAACCCAATAACGAGACCATCGAGTAATTCGCCTGGTGGTAAAAGCCATAACAATTGTAATGCTACCCCGAATTTTAATTAGACGGCACGGTTGGTGCAGTGGCTGATACAGTCGGCTGCTGCGCACCGGGTCGTGGGTTCGATTCCCGCACGGAACAAATATTTGTTTGATCTGCAGGTAGTTGTTCCGGGTCTGGGTGTATTGTGTGTGGAATTCATGTCTGTAAACGCACCCACGACCCTAGTGTGTGGCAAAGTTTAAAAAAACAAAACCTGAGTGACACCACACTGCGCTCGTCACCTCGAGACATTATTTAGTGTCTTATGCCCAGTAATTTTACTAGCTATGGTGCCCTTCGAACCGGTGCACTGTAGTGTTTAAACACTACTGCTTGGTGGCAGAATATCTTCTGGCCGGACTCTTGTAATATGAGCATCATCATCATCATTACAGCCGAAAAATGTCCACTGTTTGACAGAAGCAGGGAGCCAAAGATTGCCACAACGACCGGTATGGGTTTGTGTTGTGTGCTCATTGGGGGTTTTGCCATAATCGCCACTCTTGGTAGACGGGTTGGCGATCGCAGTTAGGTTAGGTTAGTTATAAATGTCCTCGAAGGACGCTGCTCCCCATTTCAGCTAATCCCATAGTCGCCTTTTACGAGTCCCACGGGATGAGATGGGGTGGTGGTATTCTTAGCCAGCACCACATGGTGATAAGAGACATACCACTACTAAATGTACACTTGAGTACAGAGGTAATGTTTTTTTTATCGTTGCCCCACATAGGATTTCTGCTGTGTATTGGGTGCGTTTACAGACACACATTTCACATACAATACACCCAGACCTGGAACGACTACCTGCAGATCTTACAAATATTTGTTCCGTGCGGGAACCGAATCCGTAACCCGGAGCGCAGCAGCAGACCGTGTCAGCCACTGCAACAGAAATTATGGTAGTAATTTTGGTTTGAAATAAGCAGTATCTTTCATAGGAGATAGTGGTTACAAAATTTAGACGGCAGTATATAAAAGTAGAAGAGGAGAAATTATTTAAACCCTTTTCAATATAATACATACTCTAGAATTATATATAAGTAGTAAAATTGTAGACGCACACACGCAAAACCTTCACCTTGATTTTTTAAATAGACTGTAATATATATTAACGTGATATTAATAAAAAATACAGTTCGTCAAGTTAAGCTTGTTACTCAGTAACTTTGAAGTTGTTTAGCATATACCAAACAACTTCAAAGTAACTTGCAAAGTTTTAATTCACAATTTCACGGATTATTAATGGCAGGCTTGTAGCTTTATAAACATAGTTACGTAAAGCTCAATGAAAATAAAGCGATAAGTTGAGGTAGTCATAGCCCGATACACTTACTGATTGGCAAACGCTCCTCGAGGTTAAGCGACGCTTGGCGTGGTCAGTGTATGGATAGGTGACCGCATAGAGGTATTTGAACTGAGTGTCTCCGTGCTTAGAAAGGCACTTAAAATCGTCGATCCCGGTTGACATAAGACAGCAGTCGTTAAGCCAAGTCCCGACTCTGGGTGGCTTGATCAACTCTGACACAAGTTTGGCTACTAACGACACAAAATAAGAAGAAGCGATATATCCTCTGTTACCAAGACCCTCTTGGTTACCAATGTCTTTATTGGAACCAAGATCTTAATTTTTCTTTATCTAGAATCATTCGACTACCAAGGAGCTTTAATCACCAAGACGCATTTGGTTGGCAAAATCCTTTTAATTAACAATGTCAACGTTGAGTAAACAGCTCCTGAAATCAAACAAACGTCATAGAAGTTAAGTTCTGACTAAAACCACTCCGACACTGAATCCCCTACCACTACGATACCTACTACAAAACGGCATGTGTCCTCAAATTGTTGCGGGTATATCAGTGAGTGGGCCACGGATGCAAAGGATTAAGCTGCTTAGCTAAGGCACTTGTGGCCCATGGAATATGGCCTCCAGATTACGAGTAGTGATGGTTTCCAAACAGTTCTCTGTTTTAAAGTACACACTTCACACGCAACTTTATTTGTTATAAAAAACATTGGGTAAGGAATAGGTCCAATGAAGACAACTTGTAGCTGTTATGGTTACAAATATGACACCAACGTACTCTCTCCAAGTCAGTTTTATCTGCAAGTAGTACGCCATGCTGCGCTTTTCTTGCAATAAAGCCTCCTCTCATTTATCCTCTCGGTTACCAGAATTATCTTGCTTGTGTGCCTTGTGACTTCTTCTGATTACCAAGACCCCAATAATCCGTCGATTGCCAAGACCTCTCCAATACCAAGGCTGTCTCAGTTACTAAGGTCCTTTCGGTTACCCGGATTTTCTCGATTAACAGGATGTTTTCGGATGCATAGGACCTCTCGGTTACCACGATTCCAACCCATTCGGTTATTAAGATTCACTTGGTTGCGAAGATGGTCTCGATAAATATACCGTATTTTTAATATATTGTTACAGAAAAAAGCATATGAACGCACGCTAGCTATTAAAACGCACATGAAAAACTTGGGCGAAATTGTATGCAAGAGAATCGTTTTTTATACGTCTTGGTATAATATAAACAACTCTATGATTGCATGTAAGTTTTTGCTTCGCCTTTCGCCATCATGTATTTGCTTAGTGATTCTCGCTTAGAAAATTAAGTCACCATTTCAGCCGAAAAATGTCCACCACTGGACATAGGTCTCCAAAGATTATCACAACGACCGGCCTGAGTTTTTGCTGTTCGGTCATTGAGGGGCTTTGCCATAATCGCGACGCTGGAATCCAAGCCATGAAGTGTTGAAGCTAGTCAAATTTATAAATGTGTTGAGTTGCACTCTGTCACCTTATCAAGTGTATATTTATCTTTAATAGCTTAAGAATGTTTTTCTTTACGAATGGGTTACGATTGAACTGACATAGTTATGTTATGGCCAAGAGTCTCTCAATATATAAAGACAAAACAAAACATTATTTTAATTCACATTACAACAACTTAAACAGTTACTACAACAAATCCCATTCACATTATGTTAATTCACGTTACAACAACTTAAATAGTTAATACAACAAATCCCATTCAATTGTAATAGAAGAAAACTGCAAAAAGTTCAAACATTCTCGTACAATAATTTTGTTTTATAATCAGACGTAATCAACGTTGAAGAGCGTAAATCGGCGAACAAAGCCGCGCGGCAACTTTTTAATTTTACGTGTTTACGCATAATTGCGCGCTGTAACGCGTAAACGCCCGTAAATCTGTCCAATTCGTTATTTATTTGCTATTTGCTGCCTGCGGAATATAAGCAGGCCGTAAGTGTTTGCGGTTAAAGGTGATTTAATAGATGCTACTTTTGCAGTGGGAAAAAATGTTTTCAAAGAATTACGTCGAGGAATTTGAAAGAATAAGCTGAAAAAAGTTTGTTTTTGTAATTTTAAATACTAAAAGGAAAACCACAACTTTGTAAAAAGCATAAAAAAATCTTATTTCAGAATTGACCGTTTTGCTAAGTTGTGTTATATAAGTACTACTTTATACTCGTAAGCACTTGTAGATACATATTTATGAAAAAAAAACATCTCTAACAAAATTTAAGTTTTTACCTTAGAGTAGTTGGTTGGCAGATACAACCAGTTTGGAATCCTGTTATTCTTTTTTTAAATGTTGCCCCGCACTAGTGTTTCTCCTGTGTCGTGGGTGCGTTTACAAACACAAATTCCACACACAATACACCTAGACCCGGAACAACTATCTGCAGATCGTACAAATATTTGTTACGTGCGGGAATGGAACCCACAACCCGGTGCGCAGCAGCCGACTGTATCAACCACTGCACCAACCGTGCCATCAAAAATAATAAAGTCACAAACATACCACACTAAAAACATGAAGATACTGCTAGTGATTACTGCGTGCATCGAAACTATTTTTGATTACAATTGTATGTTAGATAAAATGACTTTTTAACCATCTGTAACGTAGCCTGTCACCTTAGTCATCTTGCCACCAAGAACGATGCAAAGTGTTTGAAACGTTAGGAATGCCAAAACCTACGCGATCTAATTTATTTAAAAGTGTGTTCTTGTAATGAACTGCCCGCCCCAGCTCCGCACTGGCAAGTACATTCAAACCAGATTACAGCCCCACCTATCGAGTCTAATTGTGAATCTAAACCATCTAAGGACCCACTCAAGCATACATAGAAAAATTCATCGAAATTGGTCCAGCCTTTCAGGAGGAGTTCAGTGACATACACACGTACAGAAGAATGATCTAATATATAAATATCTCGTGACACGGTGTTTGTGGTCACACTCCTCCGAAACGGCTTGACGGATTTTAATGTTATTTGTGGAGTTTACTCCTTAAGAAACAATTTGATTTATAAGGCCCGGTACGGAATTTTTATGAGGAGTAAAATCAAGTGTTACTCTCGGAATGTTGAGGCGTTACGTAGAAAGAGACAAACATATATATCTGTAAGATTGAACGTGCAGAAGAATGAGATAGAATACATAACACAGCGTATCTTATTCTCGGGGCCTCATCTTTGTGCGATGCTTCGTAGTCTCACTGTATAGTTCACTACCTCTGGTCTGAGAGTTGAATGTGTGCGTATGTTTGTACGTGTGTGTTGTGTGCCTGCATATTACGAAGGTCTGCCGCAACTTGTATACTGCTGCCGAGTACAGGGTATGCATGAAGCCGCGGGCAAAAGCTAGTATATATATAAGATAAGTATCGCTAAAACCTAAGATATTAGTATTTTACATTAGCTTCAAATAATTGTTGTGTTTCTACAGCCATAAGTATGTGAATTCATAACTAATGAATACATTTATTTAGTTACTTTACAAGGAATTTGCTCTGCTTACTGATTGATATAATAAATCATTTTAATGTAATGTGTCTCATGAAGTCAAATTGGTTATCAATTTCTTTGAGAAACATATTTCGCTATCCGTAAGTTTCTATCTATTTAAATATAATTTTAAATTGTCTTATTTATTGCTAATATTTGCAGTTGTATGCATTACGCATCTATTCGTGTTAACAATTAAGTCGTCCTTATAATATTTTAAATAATTGTGCTTTTTTCATAACATTTAAACTTCGTTTCCGCATCCGTTTCTGCTAAAATTTACTTTTGACATCTGTTTCCCTTTCTGCTTCCGTAGTACACGTCCGTTGCATCACTACTTATAATCGGATCTCTAACATAATAAACAAGAATCCAACAATAAAATTATTTGTGTGAAAAACACATTCAAGTCAATTCGAGATATTATTCCCTCGAATAACGGAATTGCGACTTAGTCATTGTATTTACAATCTGAACGAAATCGAAGAATGGTTCTGTATTTTGTCAAATAAAACCGGCGTGGACAAATTTCATTAAGTCGGGTTCCACTCGTAAGTCTCATTTAGTTCAGTAAACACTAGACCAGCACAATATCTCCTTGTTGCACTCTCGACCTCAATGGAGGTGACTTGGGTCCTTTTCACATACAATCCTAGGGAAGGATTTTATTAGATCTTTATCTTCTGCTAGCTTTTATTCAACATGTTTTGTTTAACTTCTAGTTGTGGTAAAAGTGGTCTCATTTTAAGAGAATGCTAGCTTTAGAGTGTATAGAATAGAACGTGTATTTTTTTCTAAGATGTATTTTTATGGACAGAGTCAGCTTCACTAAAAAGAACTTACAGAGAAAGTGGTTATCTTTAATAGTTTCAGCATCATATCAGCCAAAGGCCGTCCACTGCTGAATAAAGGCCTTGATAGATTTCCTCAGCTGTGTCATCATTTTGGGGGGAATTTGCCAGTACTCACCACGCTTGGCAGGCGGGTTGGTGAGCGTAGAATGGCTGCTGTTTCACAGAAGGGACGCTCCTGTCAATAGCTCTGTTTTATAGTCCCTTAGTCGGCTTTTACGACATCTCCGGAAGAGATGGAGTGGTGCTGTATTCTTAATTCGGACACTACACGGAAATAATCCGGATACCGCAAGGAAAACTTCAATTGTTTACGCAGAGGAAATTGAATTTCATGTATAAAATTAATGGAACCCGATCTCAACTGTCACGTAATTGTGAAATTACAACTTGAGATATTTCACGAAAAATGTATCCATTAGCATTAATGTTAGATAGTCGTCTGGAGGTCGTGAGTCTAAAGAGACAAGGCTGTTACTGTTTTATTAAGTTCACAACTAGCTTAAGTAATAAGATTTTAGTTTTTTTTTTAACGTTGCCCCACAGTTGGATTTTTCCTGTGTCGTGGGTGCGTTCGCAGACATAAATTCCACACACAATCGCTTACTATTTTAAGCGTTCGTGTGGTTCCCAGCGAAAAATAAGCCTCTCCCCAGTGTCGTAAAAGGCGACTAAGGATTAATATCAAGAGGATGGGTAGCAAAATCTTTCCGTGTGCTAATAATAACATAACGATCCCCAAATCACCTGCCAATTATATTAACAAATTAATTTTAAGCTCTGGCGTTTAAAATGCCCTTTATTTTATATAATTTAGTTTCTTCTACATTTTGTAAATGTGTGAACTTTGTCGACTTTATTAGTGCTATACATTAATTGTTATCAGTTTCCTATTGTGTTAGAGGCCATTGTCTGTTTTGTTATTGTGTGTATTTTACATCAATTAGTATTAGCAATGAATACAATGCAATAGATACCTGAAGCTATTGCTTTAGGTGTCTTATTATAAAATCGAACACGGTTGACCTCAGAATGATTTCTTGGTTCGAACAACTGGCACTACTATTTTATGTTAATTTCTGGTATTTCAATTATATATGTATGAGTTGGTTTTGCATATAGAACATAGTGCTTAATTTTATATATGTGACATTATTAACAGGTAATACTTGGAACCGTACAACTCTATTCTGATTAACATAAGTACCTGTAAATCTATACAAATAAATAAAATTGAAGTGTCTGTTTGTAATGTCAAAATAACAGCTTTTACTAAATGCATATGAATGTATATACGGTACATATAACAAAAAACAATTTTTATTTTTTTTGTCTGTCTGTCTGTCGTTCTGTCTGTCTGTCTGTCTGTCTGTTTTATGTGTTTATATATATATATATATATTCTATGTCAAGTGTCTATATCGAAGTACTCTAAATTTCTATTAAATTAAATGCGAGTGAAACCGCGGTTCCCAGCTAGCTGTATATATGAATAAAAAACTTGTAATTTGAGTTTGAATTTATGCCAGTCTTTGATACAACTTCCTTCTCTGTATTGTGTTTAAAAAAGTGCATTCGTCGGTCGGCATACTGTGTTTCAAGCTTAACATAAAAAATGAAACGAGCAGTAAATGTTGTATTCTAAATATGAGGTTACACTGTGAATAATTCTGCAGCAGCGGCCGCGACACAGAGGATATGATACGTAGTGATATAAACGTTTTAACAAAAACCAAAAACCCTACACTATATTAAAATATTAAAACCACTGAATACGAAAAGAAAACTTTATTTATGAAGTCGGGCGGGGCCAGGCCAGACCAACGAGAAGTTATATTTTATATATCTTGTAGGGTTTTTGAAGTCGGTATTTTTTTGTTAAATAGTTTTATTTGTTTCTTTTTAGTGTTAATAAATATAAGAACTTTTTCCAATTTGGTATCAGTATTTAACACCAAAAATAAGAATGACTCAAATCGGTTCTCTGATCTGAGAGGAAACTATTAAAACGGCATCTCCTATAAACGAACGGAACATACAATTATCAATGCTTAATATTGTTATTTATTAATTCTATGTCATCTCTTTTGCTTTTGATACGAGCTATTGTAAAAAATATTCTCATTATACTTAGCTGTCCATGGCTTCACTCAGGTGCCCTTTCTTTTTTTATTCGGGTTTTTAATTCTGATCCGGTGGAAATACGTCATGTACTTCCTCCACCCCGGGAAAGGGTGGAGTGGTATGCCATCTTCGGCACCCTAGGGAGGCTCCAGGAACTCGAATAATCTCCACCTATAGCCACCCATTGGCGCCACGCCTTTAGGCATATCTCGAAAGGGATGACCGTAAAGCGGTCACCCCCTCTAGTAGGGGAAGGCGACTGTAAAGAGGCACCTCTCGAGGGAATTGTAAAGGATTCCGCCGAAGCCTCACTATGCGCTGTACTGCTCACACGGCGGTACGTGACCACATACACACCGCTATCTTCCCGGGGGTCGCTCGGTATGAGCACGCAAATTTCCCAATAGGCGCGCTCGCGACCCCCAAGGTCCCCCGCCATATAAAGACAACAGGGGGCTCAGGCATGTTGGACACGGGCACTGAGCAGGATCGGCCCTCTCCCGATCCCGCTCAGCGACATCCTTCTGGAGCATGACGCTCTCACAGGAGACCACAGCACTCCAATTTTCATGCTCTGCCAGCATAGCCGACACTACTACTGGCAGAGAGAGATTTTGCTCGATCCGATCGACCAGGATCCGCCGCTCGACAGCCCACGCAGGGCACTCTCCGAGCGTGTGCTGTGCGGTATCCTGATCGTTTCCACAGTGATCACTTATGGTTGCTTTAATGCCAAGATAGGGGCGTTTTCTGTCTTCGGTGTACCACAGTTAAACTAGAACATCCCGACGACTCACTGGTGACACTCTACGTCAACTCACGCATATATAAAACGCGATAAAGTAAGTAATTAGTAAGTACGTAATTTATTTTCACACCACAATAATAAAAAAGTTGCAGCAGAATACAATATTACCCAGTGACAGTATTATTCAAATTTAATGTGGGAGACTGGTGCCTAAGCTAGGCCGAAGCCTGTGTTTCAAATCACTATAGCCATATATACAGGCCTTCCATAAGTCCAATTTTGCTCTTTCATAAACTGTGCCATTTATTGTTTTTCCATTTTCTTCTTATTCGTGTATGTGACTCTATCAGGTTGTTTCCTATTATTAAAGTTCTCTTGATGAATACTCTCCAATACGTTGATATAACTTTATCAGGCCCCGATACTGGTTGATTTTGTCCTTTATAACCCGGTTATGATCTTGCACCCCATGAATGCCTACTTTCGCTGCAGACAACATCCTGATATAACAATAAACTCGCTGATCTAATAAAATGTTTATACTATGGCTTTGATATACCCAATATTAGCCATTTATCAAAATGCTTTTTCAATTTTTTATATCTTTGTTTTGCTTTGACACTTGACAAAGCAAAGACAAAGACATGTGACATTTTTATGCGGTCCTCCTTATCTTGTCACGTAGCGTGGTGTGTATCGAGTGTTAGTCCGCCCTCATAGTTATTTAGGGTCTTACTTTAGGAATGAAAAATATTTTTAGGCTACGTCTATGAATGGTATAGAATTAATTTCAAGTATCAACACACACTGGTGGGCTACTAAACAACCAACATTTTTGTTCGACCGGACAATCTTCAAACATGTTTTAGTGTTAATGTGTGTGTGTTCGGTAACAGTACCACAGTATTTTTGGAAAGATATAATAGTAACAGTTGCCTACAGTTTTTACGTGGTAAAATGCGCTTTTTATGCAAACGGAAACATGAACATTTTTTTGCTAAAACGCATCATTGCAGCCTATAGATTTACCTCCTAAAATATTTTCTATTTATAAATTAAAACCCTATGTAACCATTACATAACCTTATTTATACTCGTATAATATTTCTTATTGAATGTGTGCGTATAAGATTAAATCGTTTCCTTCTTGTATATAGTGTGTACATATAATGTGTCGTCAATGTGGGGAGAATTTGCCAGTAGTCACCACGCTTGATAGGTGGGTTGTGTCGCAAAAAGCTGCTATTATGTGAATGCTGTCCACCTTTCTGGTTTAGAATCCCTTGGTCGACTTTTACGACCGCCACTGGAGGAGATGGAGTGGTGCTATGTTCTTTATCCGAATACACACGAATTGAATTGAAACCTTTATGTATAGTGTTATATATACTACCTTATAGGAAAACGCTTCTCCATTCCAAAAAACCCAAATCACCGAGTCACCGATATCACGGAGCTAAAACTGTGAACAAGTAAAACTCCACCAAAAGCGTGTGCACAAATGAAGTCGTCGGTTACATTTTACAAATTGGGTAAACTGGGTGTCCACACGTCGTGGCGCGTGACCGGCATATTCCCTTTTGAACCATTCTGTACAACTCAACATGAATCCAAAACAAATTATGTCGACAACTAATTTGCGCAGAATGGATTTGTATAATTACATTACGTTCGTCGGAAAATTTTCAAAGCCGTAACGTAAATCAGCGTGGAAAGTTATAAGGGTTGATGGCGAAAAAATATGCCATTATCATTTTGATTACAGTTAACATTCCTATTCATTATCCGTGTGGTGTCCGGATTAAGAATGTAGCACCACTCCATCTCCTCCCGTGGAGGTCGTTAAAAGCGACTAAGGGAATCTAAACCAGAGGGATGGGCAGCAGCGTCCCTTCTGTGAAACGGTAGCCATACTGCGCTCGCCAGCCCGCCTGCCAAGCGTAGTGAGTATGGGCAAATACCCCCCAAAATGATGACACAGTTGTGTAAATCTATGGGGGAGGCCTTTGTTCAGCAGTGGACGTTTAAATGGCCGATATGATGAAACATTCCGAAGCCTCACTCATTGCGTCTGACGCAGATGTTCACCGGTCACGGTTGTTTCGGTGCGTACCTGCACAGAATAGGACGCGAGGTTACGGCACAGTGCCACCATTGTGGAAGCGACCAGGATACCGCACAGCACATGCTCGAGGAGTGCCCTGCGTGGGCTGCCGAGCGGCGGATCCTGCACGGAGAAGGACGAGCTGGCGGCGGGGTAACAACCACCCCGGCTCCCAGGTCCAACACGCCTGAGCCCCCTGCCGTTGCTACATGGTGGCGGGCCTCGGGGGTCGCGGGTATGCAGATTGGGGAGTCTGCGTGCCTACCCCCAGGCGATCGCCGGGAAGACTGCGGTGCGCAGGTAGTCACGAGCCGCCGTGTGAAAGTCCGATATGAGTCGAGTCATACCGACAAGTTTCAATCACCTAGGACCCAATAAGCCAAAGTATCTACACGAATATATTCGGGTCAGCTTTAAGTCTAACCAGAGACAATTTAATAATAATTGACAAAAGAGGTTCAATAGTCGGCAAAGTTGGCGCTGTAACTAAGCGCCTGGCTTTCAACGCTACGTGCCATGGTTTCAACCCCCACACAGAACAAATATGAATGATCTACAGACAGTAGTTCCATAGAAGTCCATTTTTTATGTCACACGGTATAAAATTTGTTTTTTTTTTTCTAATTTGCACCCCAGCATTTATCCTATATTCAAAAGTCATTTATTTAGTTACACGTCCGTGGGCACATTGCTCCTAGAACTGATGGCCATTGAGGCACAAAGGTTCTCAAATGGAGACCGCGCACCGGAAAACGCAGTGTGGGACGACCTCCAACGAGGTGGACAGACAACCTGGTGAGAGGCTGGGAGTCGTTGGATGAGAGCGGCATGTAACCGTTCGTTGTGGTAATCTAAGGGGGAGGCCATTGTTCAGCAGTGGACATCCTGTGGGTGATATGATGACGTCCGTGTTTGAGTCGCAACTGATTATAATGAAATTTGGTACACATATGAATATATGTGTACCAAATTTCTACTTAATCGGTCCAGTAGATTCGGAACATGTGCCGTGATTTCAGTTGGACGTTCAGAACCCTAAAAAGAACAATATCTTGTTTTTTAATTTAAGTTTTATTTGAAACCACATTCATTTTAAAACGTTCAATAATAGATTTTGTCGTCTAGCCTATATTGCAGGATACGTGTGACCGTAAAATACCGACAGAATAGAATAGAATAATCTTTATTGTACACCATCTTAAAAACAACTATTAGGAATCATTTTATGAACAGTAATTGTACAATGGGTGGTCTTTTCGCTACTAGCGATTTCTTACAGACAACCTTTGAATGGACAAGAAAACTATGGAAAAAGACAAAGGGGTAGTCCGTGGTGTTTTTCTTTATTTTTTTTATTGTTTATCATTCAAAAAATACATAATAAATATAGCATAATGATATAGCATTCGTAAAGCACAAAGGTTTGTAATTAATGCTATAAGTAGTCTAATCTATACATCTATACATACATACTACATACATACATACATACATACATACATACATATAAATAAAATTGAAGTGTCTGTTTGTAATGTCCAAATAACAGCTTTCTACTAAATGCTTATGAAAGTATGTACGTAACATATAACAAAAACACTATTTTTAATTTTTTTGTCTGTCTGTCTGTCCGTCTGTCTGTCTGTTTGTTCCGGGTAATCTCCCAAACGGCTGGACCGATTTTGACGGGACGTTCACTGGCAGATAGCTGATGTTATAAGGAATAACTTAGGCTACTTTTATTTTAGAAAAATACTTAGGGTTCCGCGTAATAAAATAAAACGCTTGAAATCCAATGTATATATTCTATGTCAAGTGTCTATATCGAAGTACTATAAATTTCTTTTAAATTAAACGCGGGTGAAACCGCGGGTCCCAGCTATATCTAATAAATAAATAAAATAGTAAACTAAAGTAAATTGAAAGTTGGTGAGTGCATTTCCAAGCAATTAGCATTTCATGTGCTCCAAGAAGTAAGACTTAAGTTTAAATTTAATATTAGTTGGCGTGAAGTCACTACGCAAATTAGAAGGTAAGTTATTAATTAACCTAGGAACAAGATATAAAGATGTGCGTTCGCCGTAGGCATTGTTTGCGCGAGTCGTGCAAAGCTGGTTTAGAGCGACGGCTCTCGTGTATACAGCATGTTGAATTTCTTTATTTAAATTCTTGTTAAATAACTGTTCTTTTAGGAGTGCATATTTAAATTGTATATGAACAGGTAATATTTTACAGTGATTAAATAGTCGAAGTTCGTTGTTTTGGAATTGTTCTTTAATTTTGCTTATCTAGCATATATTCTTAAGAATCTTTGGTTGAAGTTTATATATTTGATTGAGATAAGATTTAAATGTACGACCATAACTACTTAATAATATAATAATTTCGGCCGAATGAAGTCCACTGCTGGACACAGGCCTCCCCCAAAGATCACCACAACCACCGATATGGATGTGTTGTGGGCTCATTGGGGGGGATTTGCCATAATCGCCACGCTTGGCAAGCGGGATGGCTGTTGAGTTGTTAATGCACTCGAAGGACGCTGCTGTCCGTACTCCGGCTGATCCCTTAGTCGACTTTTACGACACCCATGGGAGGAGATGGGGTGGTGGCATTCTCTTACTTAGTCCGTATTGAATATCTGATTCAGCCAATGAGTTATATAGCATAAGTCTTACTTTAAATAGTGTGCGGTTCTTGAGAATTATAATATTAGCTAGAAACTGTCTCAACTTATTACAAACGTATTCGATATGATTGCTCCAGTTAAGTTTGTTATCAATTTCTAAACCGAGGTATTTTTGAGAATTTACTACATCTATATGGGGGCAGCTACATTACCCATTATACGATTCATGTAAGCAGCTATGGTTGTGTGCAACAATATTTTTAGCAGGAAAGCATTTTAAGTATGGTGATTTTATTATAAGTAGTTTAGTTTTAGTAGCATTGAGCACCAAACCAGCGTCATGGCACCATCTCAATAAAGAATTCAGATCAGATTGCAAAAGATCAACAGCTTTTCGGGGGTCCTTATCAGCTATTACTAGGCATGTATCATCTGCAAACTGATAACACGTGCAGTGTTTGATACAGCCGCTCATGTCATTTACATAGGACAGAAAATGAAGGAAAAAAAAAAACAGAATATCATCCATATATACAACCATATACTATACTTTATACAATACAATATAAACGATCCATAAGAATATTGGATATCGTACATAAATATATGGAAAATACACAATAAGACGAAAGTACGATATTGGTAAACACAACAAACATTTAAAGACATCTGTTTAAATGATATATATACCGATTTTAAACCGAGTTTAAACGATATCTCAAGACAATATTAATCTCAAATCTACATCTGCAACTGAAATTGTTACAGCAACCTATCAGTCACACCTTCCCGCGCAACAATCGTAGAAACTCTTGATTAATAGTGCACCATTCACACATCGTACAGCAAGCAGATCTGACTAATCAATCATGCCGAATTCTGATTTATATTCCGAACGCGGTTCTGTTCTGTGCCATTGATTTTTTTTTTGTGTTTCATGTTGGCATGACATGAGCGCGATGTGACAGGTGAGTGTTGGACGCGATTTTTGTTTTAGGTTGGCAACAATTGTTAGCCTTTATTGCAGGGGACATTTTTGCACTTGTTCAAGATTGCATTGTACATTCGCCGTGAACTGCGACATGGGAGGACAGTCATAAGTTCATCATCGGTCTGTTTGCTAAGCGTGATTATTTATGCTAACTTTTATTAAGGACTAGCTGGGACACGCGGTTTCACCCGCGTTTAATTTAAAAGAAATTTAGAGTACTTCGACATAGACACTTGACATAGAATATTCATAGTTATTAAAATAATAAAGTCCCAAACAAGATACCGCACTAAGAAACATCAAGACACTGTGCTTTTTTATTGCGTGCATCGAAACTAATTTTTGAATAAAATTGTACAGTAGATAAAATAAAATAACTTTTTAAAATCTGTAACGACGCCTGTCACCTTAGTCATCCTGCGACCACGAATGCTGCAAAGTATTCGAAACGTCAGGAAAATCAAAAATCTAAAATATACGCGATAGAATCCGTTTAAAAGTGTTTTATTATAGAATATATATATTGGATTTCAAGGGTTTTATTTTTTTACGCGGAACTCTAATCATTTTTCTAAAATTAAAGTAGCCTATGTCCCTTTAACATCAGCTATCTGTCAGTTAACTGGAACAAATAGACACTCATACAGACAGAAAAAGTTTTATTGTTATAGGTACCGTATATACTGTTGTTTTACAAACAAATTAAAACTCATAATCAGATTACTTTTAAATTGAACGGCGGGTGCAACCGCGTGGCCCCGCCAGTTATAATTATGTAAGCATCATGCATTGATATAACACAATAGCTAATTACGGGCCAACCAACATTTCCATTTTTTTTATAGATTCTTAATGATGCTATGTATAATATAAATATATTAATATTTATTTGTCCTCTATGTGCTCCTATACCGTTCATCGGTTGAGTAGAAACTTTGCACAGTTCTTCTTAGCACTTGGAAAGGGTCTTCAAGGGTTCTAAGAATAACAGGCATTAGCTAGTGAAAAATAAATGGTTACAATTTTAGATTGATAAATTGATCGGGTTTACAGAGTATATCTAATATCTGTCGTCACTTGTGACCTAGACGGAGATGGTGGGGTCAGCTGGACTCCTTTCAAAGAGACTGGTCTTTTTTTTTTTTTTAAAACGTTGCCCCACACTGGGATTTCTCCTGTGTCGTGGGTGCGTTTACTGACATGAATTCCACATACAATACACCCAGACCCGGAACAACTACCTGCAGGTCATACAAATATTTGTTCCGTGTGGGAATCGAACCCAAGACCCGGAGCGCAGCAGCCGACTGTATCAGCCACTGCACCAACCGTGCCGCCTTAGTAGCAATATACAGTTTTCTACCTTGAACATCTGTGCCATGGCACAAATAAACAACCACGACCCAAAATCACAATTACAACTATCCTACTAGAATAATAGCAACGGCATATAATATATTTATACATATATATTAGGTTTCCCGCGGTGCTGCGTCAGCATACAAACTGTGATTCTGCAAGGCCGCAACGTCGGCACAGTACATGGACGGCACACTAGCAAATAAGCGTAGATGTGTGTATAGTTCAAGATTAATATATAAGATGTAAATAATGTTAAATAAATCAGTCATTACGTTGAATCCGACTTTGACTCATTACCCGTCCAACCACCTCTCACTGCGGCCAAAACACCTTTAGCCGTCAGTACGATCGGTCTTGTGAGTCTGCTTCACCGGCAGTGAGAAAACCATTTCCACACACCCAGATCCCGCCCACCTTCCGCCTGTTACCTTAGGTCTCCTGGTAACAGGTTTCCCTGCCTTCAAAGCTACAAGATAGTAGGGACTAAGGAACTACAGGGTATAACTAGGAACTTAGGGTATGTTAGCAAGTCAGATAGGGAGTCTTACTTAACTTACGTACGGGACGTTGGTCAATAAACGTTGGCCCTCGCCCGTACAGACAGGGAGAAGTGGAATGAGGGTAGGGATGCCTTTGCCTTGCAGTGGGACACCTAAAGCTTTTAATAATAATAATGCAAATCTGTTTATGGTGTCTTCATAAACGTATTTGGTGCTCTGCGAATTCTATCGAGCGTGTGAGAGAATTTCTATGTTGGTATTGGAAGGATGAACATAGAAATGTTTAATATGAGGACTCACTTGTCTATATTGTCACATTCCCGTTTATTCTTGGCTAGTTTACAGAGACTTGCCGTGTGGTGCCGGCTTTGCCGTGTGGTGCCGGCTCAGAGTGCCACCACCCCGTCTCCTCCCATGGGTATCGTAAAAGTCGACTAAGGGATTAGCGGGAGGATGGGCAGCAGCGTCCTTCGAGTACATTAACAACTCAACTGCGATCGCCAACCCGTCTGCCAAGCGTGGCGATTATGGCAAAACCCCCCAATGAGCACACAACACACACCCATGTCGGTCGTTGTGGTGATCTCTGGGGGAGGCCTGTGTCCAGCAGTGGACTTCATTCGGCCGAAATTATGACACCCAGACCCGGAACAACTACCTGCCGATCATACAAATATTAGTTCCGTGCGGGTCTCGAACCCACGACCCGAAGTGCAGCAGCCGACTGTATCAGCCACTGCACCAACTGTGCTCACTACCTATGATCAGCCATACCGAATTTTCGTTTGCAATTCTTTGTTGCTACAACTTAAAGTGCTCGTTGACAAAGGCCGGTTTCACAATAATAACAGATTAAGTAAAAGTTGCGATCTCATAAATTAAGGGGACCTCTTGTTTACTTCCGTGCAAACATCGGCGATAAAAGTAAGTCACTCTGTTTCTTGGACATTTTATATGAAGTTTATATACGAGCTAAGCGGCGACCAACCTGTTTAGCTAGAGGGACTGAACCTTACGAATGACTATATATCCTGCACATAGAGAATACGTACGCTGAAGCATAACGTCCTTGTGTTCAACAGATGAAATAATGCCCTTGGCCCCTAAAAGCCCTTCAGCTCGTCTGCCGAGCCCTGAAATCATAAAAGAAGGAAAACTAGTTCTCTTTTGTTTTTTGAATACTCACTTGGATTTCTCCTGTGTCGCGGGTGCGTTTACAGACACAAATTAACACACAATACACCCAACCCCGGAACAACTACCTGCAGATCATACAAATATTTGTTCCGTGCGAGAATCGAACCCACAACCCGGAGCGCAGCAGCCGACTGTATCAGCCACTGCACCAGCCGTGCCGTTCAATGGTCAATCGTTTCTATTATGTCCTCCTATTATTCCCAACATAGTTCCAACTACGTAACAAAAAAGATTGAAAACAGTTAGCTGATGCACGTCGCACAAGTGGCAAAGTTCAACACTCACCATAATATTGTGTTGTAACGTGAGCCACAACACAGCGCTGTTTATCAGTATTAAAACAAAGAAAACAACACAACTTTGAGTTCAGAGTACGGAGTCCCAAAACGTGGCACTCAAAAAACTTTTATCTAAACATCAACACCCATTTCTCAATTAGCCAAAACGACAATGCTTCATAACTAGAGAGTACTAAAACATTACTGTCCTCAAACATTTTAGCATTCTACTTACACAGACAATTTATAGGCTGGTCGTAAGGTAAAACGTCGGAGATAAATCTGGGACAGTGTCCTCACTCTACCAACCTAATCAGAACTTGTCCCAAGTTAGCTTGATAGTTAGTCACTTTGCTCAGGTACTGGATTTGGGTTATGGCTACTTTCCAATATTCGTGTTGGAGTGAATAATGTTGTATTTAATCAAGATAGTTTCGTTTTGTTCCCAGCAAAGAATAGACGAACCCTCTCCATGGGTATCGTAAAAAGAGACTGCGGGTTGATATCAAGAGGATGGGCCGCAGCATCTTGCCATATGCTAATACCAACATACTGCGTTCATCATTTCGGCCGAATGAAGTCCACTGCTGGACACAGGCCTCCCCCAAAGTTCACCACAACCACCGATATGGATGTGTTGTGGGCTCATTGGGGGGCTTTGCCATAATCGCCACGCTTGGCAGGCGGGTTGGCGATCGCAGTTGAGTTGTTAATGTACTCGAAGGACGCTGCTGCCCATCCTCCGGCTAATCCCTTAGTCGACTTTTACGACACCCATGGGAGGAGATGGGGTGGTGGCATTCTGAGCCGGCACCACACGGCAACTGTGTTCACGTAGTGGTTATGGCAATATCCCCCATAATTTCATTGGGAGCTCCATGTTTAGTAGAGGACGTTTACGGGCTGATGTGTAATATTTATGACTAGCTGTGCCTCGCGGTTTCAACTGCCGTTACATTTAAAATAAATCGGATTATATACAAATAATTTAGAGTACTTCGGCATAGACATAGAGTATATATTGGATTTCATGGGTTTTAATTTCTCGCAAGCACCCCTTATATGTTTTATTTTTTGAAAATAAAACAGACCTAAGTTACTCCTTATAACATCAGTTATCTGCCAGTGAAAGTCACGGTAAAAATCGGTCCAGCCGTTACAGAGATTAGCTGTAACTGTAACAAACAGCCTAACCGCCAAAAAAATAAAATAGTTTTTTGTTATAAGTGCCGTATACGAGTATACTTTCAAATGTTTAAATATACTGCATTTAGTAAAAAGCTGTTATTTGGACATTACAAACAGACAGTTCAATTTTACTCTTAATTGAAAGAAAAAAAATGTTAGACGACATTAAGTGAGCTTGTTATTATAATCGTAAGCCTTCCGCATGAAGTTACCTTAATCGCTTACTTAAATGTAAAACTCCCCGTGCGTTCAACCGAGTTATCGAGCACCTGATACCCTTGAGCTTCATAACAGACGTTCTTCAACGTTAATAATCCGAATTCATAACAGCTTTTCCCCAACCCTTTTCGACCATCAACAAAAAAATCTTACCAACACAACACTATATGAGCAGCCCTCTTAAACCCACTTAGCCGAAATCCGGTTCACACGTGTACCCGTCGAAACGGCACATAATCCAGAATCGATATCACTCGATACGTAACAAGATCGAGTTTGGTGCGATTCGTGACATTTAAGGCAGCGCGTGACTCCATTTACTGGCGATACAAAAGGAGTGAGATCAAAGGGGCCAGCTGAGTTTACGACTAGTGTTGTTACAAGAAAGAAATATGCATAATCGAATACGAGTTTTGAGGAATTAATGACAATTTGATGATGTGAAATTAATGTCATTTTCATAATGAGAAATTTTGCTGTATCAGCCACGGGACAGATAATTGTTACTGTGCAACATTGCAGGCTAATATAGTTTTAGATCATACATGATAACATACCTCTCATCAGCCTATGTAGGCTAAATAAAATACCTATCTGAGAGTAATAATCAGTCCATTACTGTCCCTCTGCTGGGCACGGGTACCTTTTCTCACGGTTAGGTCTCAAAGGTTAGGCCTTAATCCACCACGCTGGCCTAATGATGCTTGGTGGACTATACACACCATTGAGAACATTTTGAAGCCCTCTCAGGTGTGCAGATTCCTCGCGATATTTTCCTTCACCATGAATGCTTGTGATAATCAAATTCTGATCCGCACAGTAATCCGTAAAGTCAGAGGTGTGGGCCAGGATCAAACTCAGACCCACCTGAAGGGAAGCGTTCAACCACTAGGATATAACTGCTTATTGAGTATAGACATAGAGTATTCACTATCTGTATATTACACTGCAAGATGGCCGACCACGATATACATTCATCAAAGCCAAAGTCAATGTCAAATTGTTTTTATTCATGTATACCATTTGCTGGCACTTACGAATAGTCAGAATTAGTCCAAATCGTTGGCCCTATGAAGAAGAACCGGCAAGAGACTCTATGGATATACTCTTTTGAAATAATATATGAAAGTATTACAGTCTTCAATATAATCGTAAAAAGATATGTAAGGATAATGCATGCCAATGTGTGGGATAAATACACACATATTTATGCACAATGATAATTAAATGCCTTACAATTAGCCTTACATCGATATACATAGGTCGTTTTTATATTGTAATGCTCGCTAAAAATAGCACCACTCCATCGCATCGCGTGGATGTCGAAAAAGGCGACTATAGGATTAGCCGCACGGTGGGCAACAGCATCCTTCGAGTATGTTTACAACTCAACGTGCCTGCCAAGCGAAGCGATTATGGCAAAAGCTGAGGCGAGGCCTATGTGGACGTTTACGGCCGAAATAGTAAGTAAGTAAGTAAATTTATTTAAAACACTTCAAGTACAATAGTTACAAAAAAAAACCCCAGTAGTACATAAAAGTAAACGTATGCGCTTCAGTTTTACAATTGCACTGGACCCCACACTAGGATTCCCTGTGTCGTGGGGTACAGTTCTTCCCAGTTTAACATCACAACGAATAGCATTCTGTACATAAAGAATAAAAAAAAACTTGAACACATAGCATAGATCTTATACAGATGCATATGTTTTAAGAGTACACGAGAGTAACAGTTTTTTTTTTTTTTTTTTTACAGTCTACGTTTTATAAGAGCGTGTGGTGTAATGTATATGTGAGCGTGAGGCGTGTGAGAGTATTATGAGTGTGGGTAAATGATGATGAAGTTAGAAACCAATCGCATGGCAGTTAATATTATTATTGTCTAACATGGAGCGATTATTTTCTGATGGAGCTGTTGAAAGAGAAATTTGAGTTAATTGATGTTAAGTCTCATATAGCAAGAGGCAGCCACCTAAAAAAAAATTGATGGGTGTTCAGATATTTGCCGCCAAGCAGTAGTGTTCAAGCTTTAGATATTACTGTGTTGAGGTTAGAAAGGCACCGTAGCTAGAAACTACTGGCCGTAAGAGACTAAATAACTTTGTGTTTCGAGGTGACGAGGGCAGCATGGTGCCACACAGGACTAGTTCAGGGTAGCATTACTATTGTTATCGGCAGGCAAGACGCTTACCACCATCTTCTGCAAAAAAAATCTAAACTTAATACAAAACTGAAATAACACACAACAAATTCGATTGTACTAAAAGGCATTAAAATTGAGACTTCAAAAGAGCTTACAGCATTCATTATTAAATTTTAATTATGTGAGTTTCATTATCAGTAATTATTCAGTTTTGTATTTTACAGGAATTTTATATTTCGAAGTTTATTTATTCCACAACATTACTTCAATTATATTCTTTTCAAAGTTAATATCGATTTATATGCGAAGTGATCGTTTATGGAATTCCCTACGTCCCATCTGTACAAAGACTTTTTCCTTTGTAGCTAAGGGACTTTTATGAGAAAGTTAAATGTTCCAAACAGTTTGCCAGCCGTTTGTTGCACGGCATTAAGAATATGCGACGCTATAATGAGACTGAACATAATGGGGTCGACTTTTGACTTTGAAACTATGATATGTATTTTTTGCTAAAAGGTTTGTAAATGACTTGCTTTCGTATTGCTGCACAACAATTAAAGTTCACATGCAAATGTGTTTTCTAGAACAAAAGATTCCTAATTGTCACAATTACTATTAGTTACACAGAAAGGCTAATAAAAAAATGAATTGCCGCACCTGGCAGATATGAAATATCGTTTTTTTTTAAGTATCTATTTTTATTAAAGGAAGTGAAAAAAGTTTAAAACAATATTTAGAAATTAATTATGAAGCGGTGAGCGTGCAAGAAGAAAACGACGCCATGTTACCGGTAAATTGGCGAGCGTGGAATACAAACAGACTACAAATATACTTCAATAGAGGTGCCGAGTCGAAGCGGCCAGGTGGACAGAGCCGAAAAGTCACGAGATTGATCGAATAGCAAACACATCGTCACATCATGCTATAGAATCCGCTCGTACCGCGCCGTAAACCATAGGCGAGCCATTAGATCCTTGGGGGTCGCGAGCACGCTTCTTGGGAAATCTGCGTGCTCATACCGAGCGACCCCCGGGTAGACAGCGGTGTGCATGTGGTCACGTACCGCTGTGTTCGCAGCACAGCGCATAGTGAGGCTTCGGGGGAATTTTTGACAATCGCCTCGAGAGATGCCTGGGGGGATGGCCTCTTTACAGTCGCCTTCCCGCCGCTAGAGAACACCTTGTATCAAAGTTGTTCAAGCTGCCTAAAGACCTCCAACTTGGCTTAACAACTGCCGACTAATGACAACAACCGGGGTCGACGATTTTACGTGCCCTCCGAAGCACGGAGGTGCTCAAGTTAAAATACCACGGTAAATGCGGTCAATATGCGGTCACCTATCTGTAGACCAACCACGCCAAGCGTTGCTTAACCTCGCCAAGCATCGCTTAACCTTTTTTTTTTTTTATTGGTACCCAGTGGAAATTCTTCATGAACTTCCATTTGGAATTATGGATCTAGTTGTTGCAAGAGGCGCCGCTGACCCGCGCGCTCCGCACTCTAAACCTCATAGACGGAGATATTGATATATTAATTTGTGCTCTGAGTGAATTCACAAGGATAGCAGTCTGTAAAATCTGCTATAGTATTTAGTTATAAAATTTTATGTTATAGTTTATAATTACATTAAGTATAAGTACTGATAATATTGTTACTAATGTTACAATATCGCATTGGGTTTAGCCTGTAAAGATATTTGTATGTATGATATGTTGGTGCAGTGGCTGATACAGTTGGCTGCTGCGCACCGGGTCGTGGGTTCGATTCCCGCACGGAACAAATATTTGTACGATCTGCAGGTAGTTGTTCCGGGTCTGGGTATATTGTGTGTGGAATTTGTGTTTGTAAACGCACCCACGATACAGGAGAAATCCTAGTGTTAATGTTTAAAAAAAAAAAAAAAAAAAAAATTGTTTTAAAATCAATTTTGATTACCTGCTATTGTTCTGTCGATGGGCGTGTTGTGCGTTGTGTCGTTGAACTCCCTAGGATAGGGTTATTTTTGTTTTATTCTCATTTAATTCAGCGGCTTTTACCTTACAAAGGTATGTCAGCCTCATCGTACCCTAAACTATTACTAGTTACACCAATTACCCGGTTACTTTATAAGTTATTCTGACGGAGAGGGAGATAGTGTTACAGCAACCATCTCATATACCAATTTGGCCGCTTCAGACTTAGGTTTAGTCAATATGGTTATAAAAGCTCCGACAATATATCTGTTAATTTATGCATCACCATCTCTCTCTCTCTCTAGTTCTTTTCACATTCCATTAGCAAGTGTTGAACATCATCTAACTTGCCACATACTTCAAATACATAGGATAGGGTTGAGCTTTGAGCTTACCGATGACATATTTATGCGTGTCATCCATCAAGACAGGGGAATTATTTCTGCTATAGCGTTGGCACTTATGCCATTCTAGACGTTTTCCTACATTATTCTCACACCTATCCAATTTGAACAAATAAATCTATAATATTATTCATATCATAACGTGGAAGCTATTGAATACTTTGTATTCGAGTAAACAATTGTTTCATCATTCTGGGGGGTATTTGCCGATACTCACCACGCTTGGCAGGCGGGTTGGTAAGCGCTACTGTTCCACAGAAGGGACGCTTCTGCTCATCCTTCTGGTTTATAGAATCCATTAGTCTTCTTTTACGACATCCACGGGAGGAGATGGAGTGGTGCTATATTCTTAATCCGGACACCACACGGACTGAACCGGTATTATTTATAAAGAATATGGGATATTTAAAGCTACTGGCTCGATGAACGAGTTCAGCGATCAGTTAGTACTAGTATCAGTTACAACTACAGTTATTAAGAGTGTATAGTTTATGTACAGACACAATTGAATGTAAATTATCTTGTCTGTCTTATCTATATTTCCTACCTTTTCTATCTTTACATGAATATATCAATATTATATGGTTTTGTTTGATAAAATTTAACATTGTGTTACCGGCCTTAACGGCAAACATGATTTTTTGGTCAATACCTATGGCACGATACCTTTGGAATTATAGAAGTTACATTCTCTTCCTTTTATAACTAAAAAAAGGTATCTAAAGTTTCGATGTTAAAGTATGAGGAAATGATTTAATATTGTCTAAACAAATTATGGTTATTCATATGAACAATAAAGTAGTGACTAGTAAATCAAGTAGACTAGTATTACGGACCATTTAAAAAAATACATGCCGATCTATTCTTAGCTGCCATTCCTAAGACAACTACGCCATATTTCCGGTACAAAATTCCGCTTTGCCTTAGTTTCGGGACACAAAAGAAAGTAATAAAAAAGCATTACAAACGAGAGGGATAAAGTGGTTGTATTTGATCTTTTTCGTCACACAGCATATGAAATATATATGGCATTTATCACAAAGCGCCCCCAATAATAGCGAACATCAATGCGATGTTATGCTGTTACCGATGTTATTGTAGGGCTGGTAGGACGAAGTTCGGAGATTTATACATTTAAACAAAATTGCACCACATAACAGTTAACAATAAGCCGTTGTTAAAAAAAATTAACACGAATACAGTTGACAGAGGACGGCAAACATCTTGGAAAGTGACTTTGATGGCACATAATCGATTTTTAGGTCTTAGATGTTGAGCCTGCGGTCCAAATTTGGTCCGAAACGGCGTCGTGCTGTGTTCTGCGTACGCCTCTTCGCAGAAATATGCGGCTGGCTGACTGTGTCAGACCAACTACTAGCCAACTGCAATGACGTGGAACTCAATATAGCGGTAAATGCATAAAGCGCCTCTTTCTGCTGGGGCATCATCAATTACTAGATCAAAGTAGTGCTGTCCTCTCGTTACTGCTTCCTGCCTGCCACCTTTGAACCGTGCGATAAGGTCCGAAAGGATCTTTTTTCATACCTGCTAAAGGGAGCTTATATATTGAAGCGCAATTTATTTTTAAACATTGCTGCGCTCTGGGTCGTCGGTTCGATTCCCGCACGGAACAAATATTTGAATGATCTGCAGGTAGTTGTTCCGGGTCTGGGTGTATTGTGTGTGGAATATATGTCTGTAAACGCACCCACGACATAGGAAAAATACTAGTGTGGGGCAACGTTTAAAAAAAAAAAACTAGGATTATGACAATGATTGACATTACGTTTCGTATTTTTTTTTATGACGCCTAGCTGTTTTCATGGTCTGACCAATAAATACACCATATACAACCTTTTCCACGTTGCCAATGTTTAGTCAATAAACGAAACCGGAAACGTGGAAATGGCTCTTAAAGAATGTCTGAATGAATCATTTATTTTCAAAACGAATGATTAATTCAAAAGAAGCTAATGATTTTAACCTGGTTATCGTTAAATTATGATCATTTTAACTTAGTCATTAAGATGACACAAGAACAAACAACGGAAAAACAATCAATTGACATGAGCCCTTTGGACTGAGTTGCAGATGGCACGGTTGGCGCAGTGGCTGAGCGATTAGCTTTCAGCGCTACGTGTCGCTGGTTCGATTCCCGCACAAAACAAAATTTGTATGATCTGTAGTTGTCTGAGTGTTTGTGAATGTGGAATGTATGTATATAAACTATAACTCCATCACATCAGCCAAAGGACGTCCACTGCTGAACAAAAGCCTTGCCCATACATTTCCACAATTCTGTCGTCATTTTAGGGGGAGTTTGCCAGTACTCACCACGCTTGATAAGCGGGTTGGTAAGCACAGTATGGCTACTGTTCCTCAGAAGGGACGCTGTTGCCCATCCCTCTGCTTAAGTCCTTTAGTCGCCTTTTACGACATCCACGTGAGGAGATGGAGTTGTGCTATACAGGAGAAACAAAGTATGAAACAAAGTTTCATAAAAAACCACGTCAGCGTTCAAAACTTTGGCTGGTCTAAGACGCAAAACACTCGCTTGTTACATATTTACTATCTTTTTAAAATATACACAAATAAATGTGATGTACCCAGTTGCGACAGCAAAGACTAGGTACTTCTCCGGAGAGTAAAGAAATAAAATAAAAAATTACAATGTAACGCCTCACCTAGATCTAATTTCTTGTAAAATGGAACTAGAGCCTTTTATTCTGTGACATCTGTAACAAAGCGAAAATGTTTTTGAAGTCAATTCAGAGACAGCCGTAGTTACCACATTTTCCAGGGATGTACCTACCAATTTTTATTCGTAGATTTTTAGCTTTTTGTTGTTGACTTTTCCGTCTGTAAAATTGATCCCTCCGAGATGTGCCTAAAAGCGTCGCACTCATAGGCGGATACCTGAGACAAACTGCCCAGTTAGGTAAGTCCAACTTCGAGAAAGAGGTTAACCGTCGAATCCAACTCGGCTGCCCAGCCGAGCTTCTCGTCCAAAATACCGCAGTGTCTCAAGACAAAGGTCTTTGACCAGTGGGTGTTGCTGGTGATGACCTACGGTACCGAGATGTCATGGTCACTCACCATGGGCCTCGTAAGAAAGCTCAAGATCACCCAAAGAGCAATGGAGAGGGCTATGCTCGGAGTTTCCCTGCGAGATCGAATAACGAATAGGATAACCGATATAGCCCGAAGAATCGCTAACCTTAAAAGTGGCAATGGGCGGGGCACATTGCTAGTAGAAGGGATGGACGATGGGGCAGAAAAGTTCTAGAGTGGCGACCGCGTACCGGAAGACGCAGCGTGGACAGACCCCCACGAGATGGACCGACGACCATGAAGGTTGCGAGAATCTGCTGGATACGAGTAGCGCAGAACCAGTCGTTGTGGCGATCTATGGGACAGGCCTATGTTCAGCAATGGACGTCTTTCGGTTGAAATGATGATGATGATGATGATGAACAATAAAAAAAGTTATTTTCGTTTATTGTCCTTTGAGTGCAACGCTGTGCGCATGCGCGGGCAAATTTCACTATTGTCACGTTTATAGTACAGCACGCACTATATTTTTTAATACAATATTATTTTTTCTAATATATCAGATCTCATAAACTGCCGCAAAACACAATTAAAAATCTATTGTGTCTACATGGCTGCCAGCAATTGACACGCGAGGGGAAAAGAGTACTTTTTAAACTTCTCCATCAATTTCAAATATAAAATTAGCAATGATATACATTTTTTTTTTTTCTCTTTATTTAAGGAATTTTTATACATATGTATATGCCAATTCCATCATAACTTAACCTAAAAATAACAAAATAAAAAGTAAACCTCTTAATTCTACTGTCTGCTTAATAATTAACGGGACTAAAGAACACAAACAACTTTTTTGATGCTTCAGATGAAGGTCTCGATAGCAAATCGTGAAACATACCTATACTTAGTCTGTTCAGGTTAAGAGTCCTCATCAAGGAGTCTCTGTTCGTCTGATAACGGACACATTCCATCAACAAGTGATGCACGTCTTCTACTACGCCGCACAAATTACAATTTGGGGAGTTAGTTTTTCTCATCATAAAAGCAAACTTGTTTAATGGTACGTGTCCGGATCTCAGACGTGATGCTGTTACAGTTAAACATCTGCTTAACTTCATATCCATAAACCAAGGTATATGGGGAGGCTCACTTTGTATCGTTTTGTACCAAATCCCTTTTTCTAAAGATCTCTCATTAAAATACTCTTTCCAGTTATTGTAACAGTATAATGATATACATTTCAATTACTTCCAGTAACGACTTTTTCTATTCTGTTACATTGGAAGAGTAGGTTCGTCTGTACGGCCCCGGAAAGACGGTTGCACGCACATGACCACGTGCGCCGTGTGCGAAGCACAGCGCTCAGCGAGGCTTGGGGGGATTCTTTACAATCCTCCCCGATAAGTGCCTGGGGGGGTGACCTTTTGACGGCCCCCTCCCCACGGCTAGAGCGGGTGACCGCTTTACAGTCATCCCCTTCGTGACGTGCCTAAAGGCGTGGCACCAATGGGCGGCTCTAGTGTGATCTTACGAGGACCTGGAGCCCCCCTTCAGTGCCGAAGGTGACCGCTCCAGTGGTTTTAGCCGGTAGAAGGACGGCTACCCCTTTGCCCTTCCCAGGGGCGAAGGAAGTTCATGTAGAATTTCCACTGGAAACCAATAGAAAAAAAGAAAACGTTCATCTGTACGTATGTATCCTTTGTCACTTCTGTCATAGTAGTGAGACGTGACACGTATAAATGAAACCCGATATCGTGATGTCTCCAGATGTATCCGAAGCGTGTACGAATACAATTGTGTTACACACACATACATATCTTCACAATTTATCAAACGAAAAAGAAAAAAACGGTATAGAATTTTTTGTTGTTGCGCTTATGCCTACAGTACAGTTTTTATGTTTGAATCAAAGTGAAAAGAAATCGGGTACAATTGAGAAGTTAACGCTTGACAAGACGTCCACTGCTGGGCACAGGCCTCCCCCAAAGATCACTACAACGACCTTTATGGGTTTGTGTTTTATGCTATTTGGAGGGTTTTGCTATAATCGCCAGTTGAGTTGTAAAAATACCTGTTTGATGGACGCTGCTGCCCATCCTCCAGATAACGGTTTTTCTCATCATCATCATATCAGCCATCGAACGTCCACTGCCGAACAAAGGCCTCCCACATAGATTTCCACAGTTGTGTTGTCGTTTTGGCGGAATTTGCAGGTACTCACCACGCTTGGCAGGTGGGTTGGTGAGGGCAGTATGATTACAGTTCCACAGGAGGGATGCTGCTGCCTGTCCCTCAGGTTTAGAATCCCTTATCGCCTTTTACGATATCCCCGGGAGGGGGTGGAGTGGTGCTACATTCTTAATCCGGACACCACACGGACAAACCGTTTTTCTAAGCCAGTGGAAATAAGTTAATATTTATAAGAAAGAAAGAAAATTTGTTAGTGTTTGCACCTAATGGACACAACAATAGTAGTAAAGAAACATTTAAGACTATATGTTAACAACAACAAATATATATTATAACAAAATAAAACCAAAACTAAAAGTAAAACCAACTAATACATCATTATTTTTCAAATTGGCAACTGTAACTTAAAAAACAGTCTAGCCAACAACCCAACATATTACACAACAAAGTTCTTATTCGTTTTTCCCTATAGGTTGGCTATCCTGCAACAGACCGACCGATCCAATAAATACAATATGCAGTGAGCGTAAAAGAAATTATGTAAGTACTAGTTAAAAACTAAACTAGTGGAAGTGTGCAAAGAAAAGGGCGTCGTTTAGCTTATTGCCATTAGTAACATAATATATAACACCAGCAGCGCTGATTTTCAGCGACATACCAGTCACGTGATCTACGTAAAGGCTTCTCCCGGCGCGGCGTGAGTTAATTAAAAGTGGTAAAAATACTAATAACAAACTGCTTTACATAAATGTATGATATACAATTCAAAGTATAAAGGATAAGTTACATAATTGTCTTACGACCGAAATTAATAATCGCTCTAATCCAAAATCTTTGGATTTCGGACTTCAATCAATCAATCATCATTTAATCACACTGGAACCGCCCATTGGTGCTACGTCTTTAGGCACATCTAGATGTAGATGACTGTAAAACGTCATCCCCTATACCGGAAGAGAGGTGATTGTAAAGAGGGAGCCCCCCCCAGACACATCGGAGGGGATTGTAAAGGGATGAGGAGGACGTCAGCAACTTAGTAATTACTGATGCGTTGCCGACGTAAGGCTTAAAAGTTGGTAAGCCTGTTGTACTGATAAATTCACTGGAAGTTGTTTTTTCTTATTGAGCCTGGGTATGCTGCCACGCCTTTAGGCTCATCTTTGAGGGGATGACTGTAAAGCGGTCGCCACCTCAGGATTTGAAAATAAAGGATTTCTTCGTTAGCCCGCTGTCCACTGTGCTGCGCACACGGCGCTGCGTATTCACCGCTGTCTTCGCGGGGGTCACTCGGTAGTACACGTAGGTTCCCCAATCGGCGCGCTCCCGACCCCCAAAGTCGACAGGGGGACTCAAGTCATGTGGGATATGGGCGCCGCGTCTATTATTACCCCAGGTCTATGTCCTACTTCTCTGATCTTCCAATCTCGCTCTGCGATATCCTTCTGGAGCATGACGCTCTCACAGAAGAGGACCATAGCAATCCAATCCTCATGCTCTGCCAGCATAGTCGACACTACTACTGGCCCAATCCGATTGCATGCCCTTCATCCGCAAGACAACTACGCTCACATATCGTTTTTATGGTGGGTGAAATAGGTAGCACTATAGTACCCCCCTAGTGGAACCCTACACAAACAATTCTACTACATTAAAAGCTACTTACAGCTATGTAAGAATAGTTGAGACTATCGCCGTATTCCCAACTTAACTAGTGTACAAGAAACTACATGATTTCAAACTAAGTAGGTGTTAAATAAACCCTACTTTTGATAAAAGGAACAAAAGAACCATGTACTCCATTCTAGACTAAATAAGGCTGAGAGAGTAAATAGTTTTATCTGGACAAACCCGCTATCCTTGACAATGAAAGAGCGTATTACAAAGCAGCTTAACAAGATGATCATATATAATATCTAATTCGTTACATTTCTCAATTCCTTTTAAGCCTTACGAAAATAAACCTTGTTATACCTTTCTCATATGGACCGGGTACTCTCAATACAGTAACATCCATATTAACGCAATTATTTATCACAGTGAAGTAAAGAACCTTTTTGCCGATAAACCACGTGGGGGAGATAATAAAACGAATCCGCGAGGTACTACATCGAGTCAATTACACGGGAAACATATATATACAACTCATTACATAGAATATACACGATGTTATAACCCTGGAAGTGTGGCGATGAAATTAGCGGGGTATGTAGCGGAAGACAAGCGTGAAACTAAAAACACAACCGTGCTTTACGGAATTTGTGTTAACCATAAAAAAATACAACATTGTACAAAGACGAGCGTGTCATTCGCCTGGTGGTAAGCACCATGCCTGCCCGTAACAATTGTGATGCTATATAGGACTAGATATTAACGGCCGAATATTGAAACGCCACTATATTAAGTTCCACTTGACTACTATTTGAGCCGCCCAATTTCTAAGTGGGGTTCCAGTATTTGGCCGTTAGCTAAAAACAATGCCCTTCTAACCGGAACACGTGGTTACCATAAATGTATCATAATAATATTAGTTATTGTCTCTCTTGTCACGGGTTTTTCACCCCTGTAAGGGGGAACCCGGTCTTTTGATAGGCTTACGCGGGGACATGAGTCCAACACGCAGAGACCCTCTAGAGAGTTTTAATCCATAATGTAATGGGACTCTAACTGGGGACTCTCTATGGCTACACTATAAAACCTCTCTGAGCAGTCATTATCTCACCATTGGATAAGGTAATCCTGGAGGGCAGATTAAAGCAGCTGCTTGATTTTTGCCTACCTTTTGATATAAAAAAGTATATCATAAAAATAAGTATATTAAGAAGCTTACAGAACGCAGAGCAGTTTGTGGCGAGCTGAATGTGAGTGGCGACACTGCGTACCCGAATGCTCCAGAGAGTCGATCAGGACCTCGTCTCCGGCTCGCCTTTATTGGTTGGTTGGAGTGGAACCTCATGACTGCCCGTAGGATTTTCAACTCTGGCTTGCCTTAGTTGGCCGATCAGAGGGGGGAGCTATACGCTCGGGGGTGGAAGTGTCTAATGGCGTAATAACCCGCTCCGAGTCTTTGAGACGCGCGATGGTGAAACCGGTGCCGCACCTCTCGACACCCTAGCCGCTCACACCGGTGTTGCTTATTGTCGCCTGTAGTGGTGGCCATTTAGGGGGACCATCTTGTGAGTGGCGAGTTACCGTCTGCCACAGAATTTCATATTCAAGGTTGAAAGGCAGACGCCGTTGTTCCTGTATTTATTAGTCTTTTTAGTCCATGTGACACCCATTGCAGTAGACCTTATCGTTATTGTTTCCATCTCATACAATAGCCTTACACCACCGGGGACAATCCATGATTTCATTTTTAGTGCAGTCCCCGGTTGGTGTCGCATTACATTTTGGATTCAAATTCTCTAAAGTGTCTCTGCGTATTGGACCCATGTCCCCGCGTAAGCCTATTAAAAGACCGGGTTCCCCCTTACAGGAAATATAAACCCGTAAAAAGAGAGACCAAAAAAAAAAAAAAAACTATATTCCTTCACAAACTTATTTTCTGTGTTATATTGTAAATACGTCCTATGTCATAATTATATACTATGATAAATGTTTTTCGTGAGTATCCAGATGGCGATTGCTATTAGTATGTGTAAAGACCGTAAGCGGTAAAAGCCTCCTCCAACCGTTTCCACGAATCTCTTTCTTTGGCGATTCTGCTCCATATACTTCCTGCTGTCATGGCGATGTTGTCATTCCATCTTTAATGTGATCTTGCTGGTCCAAATTCCAAGTGCAAACGTAAGTTTTTACTCACAACATGTTATTTTAAATTTATAGGTAAAGAGTGAGATCTATGGTATTTTCAAAATTTTAAACTCAGTAGTTTCGGAGATAGCCTTGGAGAATTGTCAATTTTCGTCTATTTTCTTAAATAACTTTAAAACTATATATGTCATAGTTATAAAATAAACACATTTGAAACCCTCACAACAAACCCATCCATTTCAAATATTACACGGTACAGTTTGCAAAACTTTATGCTTAAATTTTCTATATTGTCCCCCAAAAGTGACCCCACTTTGATAATCACTTTTTTAGAGGAATCAGAATTCTTAGTTTCGCCAGTTTTAATTAGAATTTCTATTAGAATCTCAGAAGTTATATCGGAAATTACTATAACGATTTCCTTTAATTCTCTCTCAAGTTCTAGATCCTCTCTTTGACTTGATAGTTTATTATGCAAATCTGATACACACCACAACTAAAAAACACACAATAAATTATTATTTATAAATTAATGATCGTTGTTAAATTCAAGTGTTATGTATAAATAGAAAAACTATCAATATATTAGTCCTCGTCGAAAACCGCGTCTGTCTCCGCTTATTTTCACGGTCTTACATCGGAAACCTTAAAGCCCAATCCTTAGACACATTTCGCAGCATACACACTTTTAAAGGCTCACACTTGACGTTTATTTCCTTTTTTATTCTTTGTAATCTACGAATTTAATATAGCCGCCATAAAAATATGGCTGAAAAAAAATGACGGGCCTGTTTAATTTGAAAGCGAGGGATACAGGAATGAGACGCTTATTTAAATTTCGAACTTGCCTTTGGCATGTGTATTCTGTATACGTTGGGTCGTTTCGTACTTCGAACGATTTCAAAATATTTTTTATTTGCTTGTTTATTTATAATCGAAAATTATACTTTTATTTCTTGACAGTTTAAGAAAAATAGGATGATAAAACAAACACAACAACATAAAACCATTTATTTTTGCAACAATAACAATGCACAAATCTTAAATTAAGTAGATAATCTTAGATTAAGTACATATTTTAAATTTCATCCCCTCCCGGCAGTGATAACCCTACAGTATCACGAGATGAGGTACGTAATATTATGGATGACATCTTGAAAAAGCACCTGGCAGAATTAATGCAACAGTTTAACACAACTATGCGCACGCTTATTGATACTGAGCTAAAAGTCATCACAGATGAAATTCAAGATGTGAAGCGCTCCATGCAGTTTATGAACCAGAATTTTGAGGATGCACTAAAAGAACACAAGGCCACACAAGATCAAGTTAAAATCTTACAGGAAAATAGTTCCAACATGCAAGCTAACCTAATGGATCTGCAATCACGTATAAACCAATTAGAGCAAACTGCACGAGCTAGAAATATTGAAATACAATGTGTTCCCGAAAATAAATCTGAAAATTTGATATCCTCACTAAAAACCCTCGGAAAAGCTGTCGAATGCGAAGTGAAGGTTGATAACATTATGCGTATAACTAGAATAGCTAAACTAAACCAGGAAAGCACTCGCCCACGTTCCATTGTTGTCGAGTTTAACAGCCCTATAATGCGAGATACTTTTTTAGCTGCCACTATCACCTACAACAAAAAGAACAATTCTAACAAAATAAATAGTTCTCACTTTGGATGTAATGGTCCGAATATACCTATATATATCACCGAACACCTTTCTCCACATAATAAAGCCCTGCACGCCGCTGCTAGACAGGTGGCCAAAGAGAAAAACTACAAGTTCGTCTGGATTCGGGGTGGTCGAATCTTTATGCGAAAGGAAGTAGAATCAAGATACATTTTTATTAAAGACATGGGTACTTTGGCTAGTATAAAGTGAATACCTTTACATGCATCAATTTATTATGCACGTATTAATTAATATCTGCTCAAAATTCAATTCAATAAACATATATTACCAAAACATTCGTGGCTTGAGGACTAAAACGCATGTATTTTTCCGTAATTTAGCAATCAACTATTATGATGTAATAGTGTTAACTGAGACCTGGCTGAACAGCAATATTTTAAATTCAGAAATATTTGATGAACGCTACGATGTTTTCAGACGTGACAGGCAAACAACTGGTTTTCATGGTCATAAGGAGGGTGGTGGAGTGCTAATTGCTGTGTCAAAACATTTATTTGCAAAGCGCATGTCTAATTGGGAAAGCAAATGTGAAGATGTATGGGTTGTTTTGAAGATTTCACTGTCCAGATTTGTTAAAGAGATAGCAATCTGTGCTGTTTACCTTCCTCCTCCTGTCCATAATCAACTTTTAGATAATTTTATAGAAAATTGCAACAAATTGTACGAATGTTATGAGGGCGATATTTGTATCCTTGGAGATTTTAACTTGAGTAATATTGATTGGCACCCTGATAAGGATCAAGTATGCCATTACTCAGCATTAAGTCAAAAACTTATTGATTTTATTCATGTGGCAAATTTAAGACAGTGTAATTATATCACCAACTGCAAGCGAAAAGTTCTCGATCTGGTATTGGTTGACGTGCCAAATTGTAGCGTTTCCATCTCTAATGGGGTACTTTTACCGGTTGACCCTTTACACCCTCCTCTAGATATTGAAATAAAACTAATCGATCAAGGAAGCAATCTTATTCCTGATATAAACAGTCGTAAATTAAATTTTCACAAAGCTGACTACGATGCAGTTAACAAGGAATTATCTACTATGGATTGGGATTATGTATTTGCCAATTGTGCTGACGTAAATAGTATGTTAATTGTGTTTTATGGACTTCTCAAAGAAATCATTTGTAGAAAAGTTCCATTTAGTAAAAATCGAAAAGGAAAATATCCAAGTTGGTTCAATAAACCCCTAATAGCCCTGTTAAGGGAAAAGAATAATTTACGCATTCGATTTAGGAAATACGAAAACCCTTTAGACCGTATTGCTTTCCGTTTGCTGAGCAATAGATGTGAAAAATTGGCATTGATAAGATATAACGAATATTTATGTGAGAATAATTGAGGATAGAATACACAGAAACCCTAAGTATTTTTGGTCATTTATAAAAGCCAAAAAAGGTGGAAGCAGTTCCTATCCTAACACAATGATAGACGGATCGTATCATGCAAAAAATGGTTCAGACATATGTAACTTATTCGCTTCTACCTTTTCCAGAATCTATTGTGATGACAGGGACACACATAATACTAATCTAAATTCACCATATTTGAATTCAATTGATATAAGTAGTTCTTGTTTGATTAATACTACAATAGATAGGAACCTAATACTGAGACAGCTAAAAAATCTGGATGTGTCAAAAGGGGTTGGACCAGACGGCATACCGCCAATTTTTCTAAGAAATTGTGCGTCTAACCTTGTTTGTCCTCTGTTCTACATATTCAATGAATCTCTGAGTTCTGGCATATTCCCGAATGAGTGGAAGTATGCAAAAGTAGTTCCAATATTCAAATCAGGTGAAAGAAATTTAGTTATCAATTACAGGCCAATATCTATTCTATCAACAATGGCAAAACTCTTTGAATCGGTCGTTTGTCCCGTGATCCAAAACCATTTTAGGCAGTATATAACTGAACACCAACACGGTTTTGTAAAAGCAAGATCGACTGCCACAAATTTGCTTGCTTTTACTGAAGTGCTTACTGACGCTGTAGACCGACATAAACAGATTGACGTCATTTATACCGACTTTAGTAAAGCTTTCGACAAAGTCCCTCACTCAATATTAATCAGGAAACTTAATATATGTGGTATAGCGGGTAATTTTCTAAACTGGATGAGGTCTTACTTAAGTAACCGATTTTTTTATGTTGTTGTTAACGGTTTTAGATCAGACTTATTTAAAACATTGACAGGAGTTCCACAGGGCTCGCATCTTGGTCCTATACTATTCAATATGTTCATCAACGACATTACTGGTTGTTTTCAGTATTCCGATCCCTTTTTGTTCGCGGATGATCTCAAAATGTCACGTATAATAAACTCTGACTTAGATGTTTCTCTGCTTCAACAAGACATAGATAGGTTACACACATGGAGTATCGTAAACGGAATGAACCTAAACACTGACAAATGTTACCATATTAAATTCACCCGGAAGATTACTTACATAAACTCGTCTTATAAAATTGGAAATGATCAGATTAGTGAGGTAGAAATTATAAGGGATCTTGGCGTCATATTGGACAAAAAAATTACCTTCCTACCTCACATTGAGAACATAATTAGAAAAGCGTCTAGCATGTTGGGATTTGTAATCAGAAATGGCAAGATTTTTCGTAAATCGCATACTAAAATCGTGTTATATAATGCGTTGGTTCGCAGCCAACTTGAATACTGTCCTACAGTTTGGAGACCACACTATTCCACACATATCCTTAGGCTGGAACGTATTCAGAAAAGGTTTCTGTGGCACCTATCTTATTCTGAAAGGTTACCAAAGAAGTTCAAATACGCAGAAAGACTTGCACACTTTAAAATGTCATCACTAGAGAAGCGTAGAACACTAATAGATCTAATATTTTTATTTAAATTGCTCAACAACAAAGTCGATTGCCCTAAAATATTGTCTAAGGTAATGTTTAGAGTCCCACGACGTACACCACGAGCACCAATATCATCACTAGTTCCACCCTTTCGTAAAACAGTTCTGGGTTTTAACTCACCTATTCCAAGGCTAAGTAGAGCACTCAATGAATACACTGGGTCAATTGATATCTTTACCTCAACGCTTGGCGCCTTTCGTAAATACTTGATCGAAACAATACCAGACAGCTTATAATTTTATTTGAAACTGTGTGTCCTACTGTTCACTAACTCATAAAAGTCATAAATCATCATCATCTGATCAGACAAAGGGATGTTCGCTGCTGGGCAAGGGCCTCATGGACCATGGATTTCAGCAACTGTGTCGTCGTTTTGGGAGGAGTTTGCCAGTGCCGGCCACGCTTGGCGGCGGATTGTTGGGCGCAGTGTGCCTGCTGACCCGCAGAGGGCACGCGGCTCCGCATACCTTTGGTTTGGATCAGATGGAGTGATGCTATATTCTTAATCCGGACACCGCACGAAATCATGTGAATTAATCAGTTCATACATAGGTTTTTAATATTTCAAATCATTTTTATTATATAAAACAGCATACTTAGAGCATGCAGTGTTTACTTGTAATTAGTTGTGCAGTTAGATTTAAGATATAAAACGAATGTTCCTGTTCTGTGTTATTAATATTGTAACAACTGTTGGTAAACCTATACAATAAAATAAAAATAAATAAAATAAAATAAAGAAACATATGAACTAAAGTATTATTATATTACTTTTTTACGTACGTGTACGGTTTTCGTTATATAGATATGTGTGTATAATTTACCATTTAATAGAACAAATAGTTTTTCGTAAGTTACTGAATCGAGTATATAAACCGTATTAGGTCCGGGCAGGAACTTACCGGAGCCATTGAGTACCTTTTGCGAAGTGAAGTTCCTATAAGTTACCTACCTCACAATGAATAGTCCTTTCCTTTGTATTTCCAGCCATTACCAGCACTCTCTTAAGGTTAAGGTCGATTCAATTCCAATTTCTGATCTTTTACGTCTATAATATATTGCTATCGACGTTACGTTACATACGTTTCGACACAGAAACGTTATTTCAGGATAAAATCTCGAATAACACTTTTTAAATATTATCCACCTTTAATATCTACAGTATGTTTGCACAGCATTCATATAAGACCAAAATAACTATCATTTTTGAATATTGTGAACTGCAAATTTGTCGCGTCATTCACAGAGCGTCAACCGTCAACCGACTGTCATCGCGGTTGACATAACCAGTTTTAGACGATCTGTGAGCACTTTAAGAAGTCATGTTCGTCGAGTTCATGTTACACTGGTGTTGGAGGATTATAATTTTTGATCCTGGGAGTGCACTAAACCATACACGTGGCTCATTAGGTCTTGATCTCGCGTTTAACGAGGCGTGCCTAATTGCGGAACGCGGCCCCTCCACAAAAATGGCGGGTGGCGGAATACATTACGGTAATTTAAAATTTATGTTTCACACTCTTTAAACTTTTTTATGGCGGAGTTGGTGAGGATATTTGCTTTGGTGTTGCCAGATTTTCGTGTTTATTTAAGTGCAGGAGTTTCGTAAAGAGGGGGCTAAAGTTTATGGTTTAATGATCGTTGTTGTTTATAATAAAGATGGAGAATTTAGACTTGCCATTCTAATGGACATAGTAAAGCTATACCGATGTCCATGAGTTCGCCTACTAATTACTCACGCTTATCATACTGGCTCGTAATTTGATTTGATTGATGATTTGGATTTTAGATTACTTAAGACCGGAATGAAGACGCCATGACGTTACTTAGTTTAGGAGGATGATACTAAAAACCAACGCTGTTGGTGTTGATTTACGCCGCAGCACTATGCTGAATGTCAGCCTTTTTCTGGACGACCGTACCGCCTTGCGACGCACAGTTCTTTTAATTATAGTTTTATATATTTTAATCTATATATACTATATATTTATAAAAATGTAATGTTCGTTTGTTCAAAATCGCAAATCTCCTAAAGTTCTTTACAGATCGTTTTGAATTTTTTACATATCGTTGTATTCTTATACGCGCACGTTTCTATTAAACCAGGACACCCATAATTGTTTTCAGTACCAAGTTCATGTTGTGCCTAATTACGTGCATTTATTAGATATTAAGTTGCTCTATTAGAAATTTTAATCTCCTGCCAACATTCAAGCCCTACGCAGTATTGTATTGCATTGCGTGAGTGTTGCAAGGGGGTCTTATATTTCTTTCTTGGTATTGATTTATGGTGTTCAGAAATCAAATTATTTCTTTCTTACTTTCTTTCTAATTACTGTCTGTTGACCACGGGCCTTTTTTTACTGCGGGAAAATCCTCATAGACCTTCTGCGCCTTAGGAAAGGGGCCTGCTACACACTTACCACTAATTAACTACCACTGACAAACATTGTGGTGCCGGGTACAAACTAACCCATCTCATCCCTTGGATGTCGTAAAAGGCCACTATGGGATTAACCGGAGGATGGGCAGCAGTGTCCTTCGAGTACAGTAACAACTAAACTGCGATCGCCAACCCGCGTCAAGCGTGGCGATTATGGCAAAACTCCCCAATGAGCTCACAACACCCCCAGATGGTCGTTGCGGCGATCTTTGGGGGAGGTTTGTGTCCAGCAGTGGTCGGATTCGGCTGAAATGATGAGACACTAACCAGCTAAAACCGTCATGGTTTAACATCGACCCGCCTAACGTCGGGGGTGCCTGTTCACTCGCATGGACACCACACACTTGGCCTGCTGATCATGATCTGAACCACCACGCTTGGCAGGCAGATTGATGATCGAAGTATGATTTTCTTGATACACAAGAATGCTGCCGGCCATAGTCGGAACAGACCCTTACTTACCTATTAACAACTGCTTGTTAATAGGTAAAGTAAAGCCGTGAGCCGTGAGTAAAGTAAAGTGAGGCCTATTCTGTGCCGGGATCCACTCAGGCGCAGGCTTCCTAAATAACAAGTACATTGAACGACATAAGAATAATTCCTGCCTTAGATTAATACCTAAAAGGTTAGACAGTACGCGAAATGCGTAACCATTTAAACAGTGACAGATATAACCTCATACGATGGCCAGCCAATTAGTGCTCCATTATTTCCTTGACTACGCATGCAGGAGTGAAACTAGCCACCCAAATTCTCGAATCCTGATAGTTAGTTCAAAAACTATGTCAGAGAGCGTATCCACCTCCTCCGCCACCCACCAGCCCGACACCATGCGGTTCACAGAAGGACCTGACTATGCAAGATCCACGACAGCCTCCCACTGCCACCGAACCCAGGAACCCAGGTGCTAACGGACCCCGATTCAACAATCGGAGGTCAAGCGACGCCGCCCAGACTTGCAACATCCTCTCCCTTAGCCCATCCCGGTGGTTTCCCCAAGCTCTGGAGTGAGCGACCAAAGGAGACCATTGCACTCCAATTATCATGTTCTTCCAACTTAGCATTACGTTACTGCCGGCAAAGAGCCGAAAATCTGCCTCTTGGCAGCCCTACGAGGAGTACCCTGCGCACTCCTCGAGTGTGTGCTGTGCGGTGTCCTAGTCGCTACCACAATTATGGCACTATGCTGTAACCTCGCATCCTATAAATTAAATGACTTACCGCCAGTAAAAAAGGTATTCTTATTTTTAGTTTACTGCATGCATAATCCACAACAATTAATCCCTACAACAAACGGCAAATAAACGGATCATAATTATTACAATCTTGCCTAGAGCAGAAATTGCATATTCATCATTCCAATCAGCATTGATTGTGGTAACATGAAGCCGTATAGATCCAATGTGTGACCGCATAAAAACACCATTTGTTTGTGGACTGCAGATCATTATAGTTTCCGTCTCATTGGCTCTGGCCGTGTTCACCCAACCGGCCCGTGCGACCACACGGCACGGAAAAGTCGGAGTGTATTTTTATAACATCTCGGTCTCTGTCGGGTTGTCGTTTTGCTCGAACAGAATATGTCGTTGTACATTTTTAAATCTTACGTGTGTGACTGTTATTTTCAATATGTTGTATATGGCCAGTGTAACCAACTTTTGTGTTATCAATATCAGCAAGCCTTACAAATAGAGTAAAAAAGTAGATCGGTATTTCCCATGTCAGTAGTGTAAAAAAATCTTGTAACTACCTGTGCTCAAGAGTACTATCTACAAAATCGGAAATAACAGATTCTTACGCTTTCAAAACAACAAAAAACACATGAAACATCATTTGCGTTTTAATCTAAAACTAATTTAGAAAACGCCGAAGATAAGGCAATTGACAACAAAAAGGTTTTATTTTATTTTATGCTTAATCTTTTGTTTAACACTTTTCATTATTTTCATTATTATAAATCAATCACGTTTAAAAATTAAAATTATATTATTTAACTCAATATTTTACGGCACGATTGGTGCAGTGGCAGATACAGTCGGCTGCTGCGCTCCGGGTCGTGGGTTCAATGCCCGCACGAAACAAATATTTGTATGATCTGCAGGTAGTTGTTCCGGGTCTGGGTGTATTGTATGTGGAATTCATGTCTGTAAATGCACACGACACAGTAGACAAACTAGTGTGGGGAAACGTTTTTTTTTTATAAATATGAAAAAATAAAAATAAATAAATCTGTATTATTAACATAACCCTCTACCCACAAAACTAAAAAGCTGATTTCCTATATAAAGGCGTGCAAAGTAGCATTAAATTGAATTTGCCTGCTGGCGTTCGACAGTGAAACATTAGAGACAGATTAAGTATTAAGTGTATTTATTAGGTCGTGTGAGCCATTTTGTGTTATTATGTGTAAGACGTGTAAAAAGGGTAATTAACCGTGAGTACATTAGATTGTTAGTGATTTTGTTCCTTCTTGGTTAAATAATATTTAGAGTTGTTATTGTGTTTGAAATTAAACAGTTAAGTTGTAAGTGTATTTTTTAAAAAACTTCTATTTATCACTAATCCTAAAAGTATAATCATCATACATATACTGTATTAGAATCCGTGATCGAAAGCATAATCACATCACTATGTCAAAATGTTTTCTCATCTCGAATACTGTTAAAAATAACCGTACTTTAACAATTACTACCGAAGTGTCCCAAGTGCTATCCATGATTACACCCGAATGTCCTACAAAGCTGTGAATTAAATGGCCCAATTAAATCTCTGTGCTGATCTGGGAATAAAATATTTTTCGTGTTTCAGCAATTTTCCATTAACTGTGTGTGCCGTGGCTGGATTTCCTTTACAAAATAGACACGTAATACATCAGGGTCGTGATATTTTTCAAGCCGTACCGTACTATTAAAACGCTATTAAAATATACTTTAACTTGTACTGATAATATCAAATTGCTGCCTACCTAACGCCTGCTAAACTTAATGATTACGGAATGCCTCCCTATCTTCCCCCTCTATTATATATTTATGAAGCAGATTCATGTTTTACATCTATACAAATAAATAAAATTGAAGTGTCTGTTTGTAATGTCAAAATAACAGCTTTTTACTAAATGCATATGAAAGTATATACGGTACCTACCTATAACAAAAAAACCATTTTTTGTCTGTCTGTCTGTCTGTCTGTTTGTTCCGGGTAATCTCCGAAACGGCTGGACCGATTTTGACGGGACTTTCACTGGCAGATAGCTGACGTTATAAGGAATAACTTAGGCTACTTTGATTTTAGAAAAATAATTAGGGTTTCGCGCGAAAACCATAAAACCCTTGAAATCCAACATATATATTCTATGTCAAGAGTCTATGTCGAAGTACTCTAAATTTCTTTTAAATTAAACGCGGGTGAAACCGCGGGTCCCAGCTAGTTAATGATATAATAAAGACTCAATAACGATGGATGTATTAATGTGTGCTTGAAGCACGATTCTTGTGTTTAAACAAATCTCTGTACGGCTTCCGATGGACGGACCTAAGAATGCGGTAATACGATTGTATGGCAACAAACGTGACGCTACATCTGCTAAGTTATAAGTGCCTACGGTACGACTACGAAGCTACGGCTTCAACGCTGCGTTACATGGCCGAGGCCACGAACACACGCAAGGAGAATTCTGTGAGGCTATCATTGCAATGCCAAGAGTACGATTGCAAGGCCACTAATGCGAAGCAACGTCTACCAGTAAATCGGTGCACTACGATAACGAAACTAAACTACGAGTGTTGCGCTGTAGCGCAGCGATACAATAGTACAAGTGCAAGGCTACGATTACGAAGCAGCCGAATACTGAAACGCTACTTATTATTTAACACATACAATTTCAGTAGAATAACGGGCTCTCAAACAGTTTAGAGGGTCTTAAATATTGAGTGGCGTTTCAGTATTCAGTCGTAAATCAACCAAGCTATGACTGCGCTACGCATACAAAGCTATGGCAATAGCGCAGTGCTGCAATAGTAAGGCCATACACTATATATACCCAAAACTTGCTGAGTTACTATAATATCAATATCATAAAGTATGATATTCATACACACCTACCTATATCTACCATGTAATGCATATTCTTAACTTTACTTAACAAAATATCCCTCTTCTATCCCAATATCTGGCTACATAAACTATACAAAGTCGATACTTATGTCACGCGCTACCATTTATCCGTTGTGCTATCCATTTGTCGACCATTGTTAATGATAGAGAGCATTTTTCGGGTTCCGTACGTGTGATAAAAACGGATTTCAATGGATTTTCCATTAACAACGATACGCCCGCATCGCTCGCTATTTTTGAGTGGCAATAATTTTGATAACTGTTGCAATTTTATAGAGAAACATTTCGATATTAATTGACGGTGGATAATTTTATTACGTGAAATTATTTTTTATTTAAAGTCTCTATAGATAACGTGTGAGTGGCTATATTGATAATAATGGCTCTAAGGATATTTTTATTGACATTTCCTTTCATTATGCTATGCTATATATAGTAGTGCGGTGCTATGAACTAAAGTGGTGTTGCCGACATAGCTGAATGAATTATTAAGCTGAAGTGTCAATGGGCGGGGTAAATAGCTCGTATAACTGATGCCCATTAGAGCAAATCGGTGCGCGAGTGGAGACCTTTTTCCGGTTTTCTGATGATGGACAGATAACCCTTTTTTTTATTGGACCCAGTGGCATTCTACATGAACTTACTCCGCCCCGGGAAAGGACGAAGGTACACGTCGGACTCCTACTGGCTAAAACCACTGAGGTGGTCATCTTCGGCACCTAAAGAGGGCTCCAGGTCCTCGTATGATTACACTAGAGCCGGGACAGATGACCAGGTGAAGGTAGTTGACAGTCGTTAGATGCTGGTGGCATGTAACCGATCTATGGGGAGACAGTTAGTAATATTACCTTATTATTAGACGGCACGGTTGGTGCAGTCGCTGATACAGTCAGCTGCTGCACTTCGGGTCGCTGGTTCGATTCCCGCACGGAACAAATATTTGTATGAGCTGCAAGTAGTTGCTCTAGGTCTGTGGAATTTGTGTCTATAAACGCACCCATGACGCAGGAGAAATCCTACTGTGGGGCAAGGTTTTTTTTTTAAGAAAAAGTTACGAAGGAATATAGAATGATACCAACGAGTAAATTGATTCGTAAGGCCTGCATTGCACAATCATCATCATTTCGGCCGAATGAAGTCCACTGCTGGACACACGCCTCCCCCAAAGTACACCACAACGACCGATGTGGGTGTGTTGTGGGCTCATTGGGGGGTTTTAGTAGTAGTAGTAGTATTTGTTTATTGTCAGGCGACTAAGGCCCATAGTAAAAAAAATACACAAATACACTTTAATCTTATAAACTAATACATACAACAAAACAATAACCAATATAGAAATACAATATAAAACCTTAAAATACTATACATAAACAATATAAACACTACACTAGTTTACACGCAGAGTCGGCGTCGTGTGTCGCTCGGTGTCCGGTAGCCGGCCTCGGTATCGCCGGAACACTACACCTCTCGGCCAGAATTCTTCCAACATTAGGGTCGACAGATATTCGGTCGGGACTCTAACCACAAAGGAATTGAAGTTCACATAGTGACGAGACTCTAACCGCTCGACCCTCAGTGAGAATTTGGTCTTGACTCGGATGTACTCTACAATCTCCTGAACCTTTGTAGAGTAATGCAGCCGTGATACGTATAGTAGTGTCGTTGGTACAGCAGGATTGCCATAATCTCCACGCTTGGCAGACGGGTTGGCGATTGCAGTTGAGTTGTTAATGTACTCGAAGGACGCTGCTGCCCATCCTCCGGCTAATCCCTTAGTCGACTTTTACGACACCCACGGGAGGAGATGGGGTGGTGGTATTCTGAGCCGGCACCACACGGGTACATTGCACAATATGGAACGTTGATTGGTGGTTCTGAGATCAAACATCCAAATACAATAATTATTTCTTCATTTTTTCATTTCGGCCGAATGAAGTCCACTGCTGGACACAGGCCTCCCCCAAAGATGTCCACAACGACCGATATGGATGTATTGTGGGCTCATTGGGGGGTTTTGCCATAATCGCCACGCTTGGCAGACGGGTTGGCGATCGCAGTTGAGTTGTTAATGTACTCGAAGGACGCTGCTGCCCATCCTCCGGCTAATCCCTTAGTCGACTTTTACGACACCCATGGGAGGAGATGGGGTGATGGCATTCTGAGCCGGCACCACACGGCTATAATAATTATTTGACATTCTTAAAATTTGTATAGTTCTGTGACATTAATATTTTATACGGCAAATGTGAGTATCGTGTAGCCTACATCTATGAATTATAACTGCCTGTTATTTGGCAGTATGTCTGTCATGCTCACTAAAATGTCTTGCTGGTGGTGGCGCCGTGTATCGGGCCGTTAAGTTCCCTGCAATATGGTTGACCTGAGCGACGCCGATGCATGCGTCAAGCTCGTGAACGGGTGCCGTCATGTGGGACTGGTCAGTCCTTACTGCCATGTAATCTTGTTTAATGAAATGATTTTACTTCATCTATTTTATTATTGTTTTACTTCATCTATTTCACACTGGCAGAACATTATTCTCACCTTTTTTATTTTTTTTATTTTTCTGTTGATGTCCAGTGGAAATTCTACATGGAACTTCCTTCACCCCGGGGAAGGGTGAAGGGGTATGCCGGACTCCTACCGGCTAAAACCACTGGAGCGGTCATCTTCGGCACCGAAGGGGGGCTCCAGGTCCTCGTAAGATCACACTAGAGCCGCCCATTGGTGCCACGCCTTTAGGCACATCTCAGAAGGGATGACTGTAAAGCGGTCACCCCCTCTAGCGGAGGGAAGGCGACTGTAAAAAGGTCGCCCCCCCAGGCACTTCTCGGGGAGGATTGTAAAGGATCCCCCCAAGCCTCGCTTTGCGCTATGTTGCGCACACGGCGGCATGTGTCATTATTCTCACCTAACTTTATGCTACTGCAATGTATGTAATATTTTAAAATTATTTTAAAAGAGTGACTATGGAGTTTCTTTCCGGTTCTTCTCCATAGAACCAACTTCTTGGAACCGTGCAACTACATTCTGACTGTTCATAAGCGCCTGTAAATGGTTTATATGAATAAATCTTCTTCTTCTAAAATAAATCTTTTGAAACTGCGAGTTCTAATTCCATATGTTTTATATATAATTAGGTGGCAAACAAGCAAGCGGTCCGCCTGATGGTAAGTGGTCACCGCCACCTATGTACATCTGCAATATCAGGGGCTTTGCCAGCACGTTGCCCACCCCTCACTAAAAGGACTAATAGACTATAATGTGTATAAATTACTAAGATATCTATCTCTACCAATGGGTTTTGAAGTTGTTCAGATTTTCACTCCGCGGAAAGTCCTCTGAGAAAGAAAGAAATAGTTTTTAGTTCTACGCGCCATTGACACACAAGACTTAAAACTAGACTTTCTTCAGCCAAAATAATATTAACATCCAAAAACAAAAATATTAAAAATTGTAGTACAGATTTTAAAAACTTATCAGTCCGTAAGAAACTAATCTGTGATTATCCAGTTTATAGAGGCTTATATGGATCTGTATTATCTGTGGTTGTGATTGCTCGATCTTATGAAATGTTGTGAAATGATTTTGTGCGTCGCATAAGCGCTGAAATGCAGGTGAATTGCTCAGTATAATGCCGTGGCTTCGGACGAAACTAGAACGAGCAGCGCTGGTTTTCAGCAACAACCTTCTGGAGGAAGTTCATATAATAAATTATATAGAACAAACTACTTGCCTGCATGCATCATGAAATTCTAATCCATTTCTAAAGAAGTAATATAAAACAACTTTAATTCCTAGTAATGAACTAACTTACCTTTACGTAGTAAGTATTAGTCACGTCTCATAATAAATTCTATTTAACTTCTAACCTTATACCCAGTTAGACTAAGGTAATATTGGAGGCTGGAGGTAACTAGCCCTAAGCACCGACATAATACGGCCATATTATGTTAGCCCGCGAAAATTGCATTCACTAAGCGATTTGGGGGCGGCGCGCAGTAAAACCTCTCAGTACGAATAGAGTAACAAGTGGTCCATTATATTGTCTATTGGTATTTGTGACTGATGGACTCATTGAAGGTTTTATCCGGCAAAAAGGACCAGATGGACAGGTGACCGTGTGGTACCGGCTAAGAACACCACCACCCCATCTCATCCTTTGAGTGTCGTTAAAGGCGACTATGGGAATAGTCGGAGGATGGGAAACAGCGTCCTTCGAATACATTTATAACTTAACTGCGATCGCCAACCCGTCTGCCAAGCGTGGTGATTATGGCAAAACCCCCCAATGGGCACACAACACGCCCATATAGGTCGTTGTGGTGATCTTCGGGAGAGGCTTGTGTTTAGTATATATTTTATTGTTAGATCAAGATATTGTCTGCAGTGAGAGGGCCTGATAAAATTATATCAACGTATTGGAGAGTATTCATCAAGAGGAAACAACTTGATACAACAGATATCAACACGAAGAACAATAAATTGGAAAAATTTCGCTTGGCACAGTCTATGAAAGAGCAAAACTGGACTTCTGGGGTGGAAGGCTTGGTGACCTGAGATATAGGCTTCAGCCTAGTTCAAGCACCAGTCTTCCACAGTAAATTTATATAATACTATAACTTTATCATTATTGTGGTGAGAAATGAATAAATAAATAAATATTTTACTTCCGTTTTATCCAGTGCCCAGTCGTAAGATCTGCTCTGTACGAGCCTCTCCTAACAGTCTATTATGTTCCCGGCATTAGTATTCCACTCTGTCCGAATGTTTCCCTTTATATTCCGCGCGTGATTCTAACAATTCAGCGGGTATCGGCCAACGAATGCGATTTGTAGGCCGTACGCCGATTTGTAGCGAATCGGTTTAGAACGCGTATGGGTTGACTATAATCTAACTTACATCATCGCTAGTTACGTTTTGAGATGAGATAGTAAGGTATAGTAAATTTGTAGAGGTCGGATTATCTGCAATTTACAAATGCTCGAAATATGCATTAAAATGGCAAGAAAGTGGCAAAATATGCAACATAAAATTTTAATAAATACTAATAATAGATATTATAGAATAGATAAATAGCTTCGAAAAGACCCATAATTTGACAACTTAGTTCAGTGTCAATATAGCAGAGTTGGTAAGGGGCAATACCAAACTCAAGCGGATCCTCTAGCTGCGGGATCTAATCCATCTCACTCCACAATTGTTTTTTAAAGATTTATATAGTTTTTGTTTACTTTTTCTTTTCTGACCAGTTTATTATTTTCATCAATAATGCCTAAGTGCGGAGGTTGTGGCAAATTTCTGGCAGCAAATGAGAGTATAAAGTGCCCGAAATGCCCGGGATTATATCACCGTGCCTGCGTCAACATAACTGCCAATACAAACATTCCGCCAAATTGGATGTGCCCGGGATGTAAGGCAAAGGTACCTCGAGTAGACAACTCCCAAACACCAGTGAAGGGAACAGAGGAAGCCAGTCCATCCGCAATTTCAGCGGCGGTCCTACAAACGGTACACCCTGAACCTATTTCAGTCGAAACTGACAACAGCCTAGTGGAGACTCAAGAAATCACCAGCCTTACTATGGAAATCCGCTGTCTTCGCAGTGAGGTTAACGCTTTGCGAGCAGAGGTACGGGAATTTCGGGAGGAGATGTCGGGGCTGAACGAGACGGTCAAGGTATGCAGTAATCGCGTAGATGCTCTTGAAGATCGCGTGAACTTACTCGAAGGGAAGATTGAACATACAGATACCCCCCGACTGAGTCAACTAGAGGCAACAATTGGGGAACTGCAGCAGCAGCTTAATGAACGAGAGCAAGAATCTCTACTGAATGATGTTCAATTGTCTGGCGTCACGGAGGCGAGTGGGGAAAACCCAACCCAGCTACTGAACATCCTTGCTGTCAAATTAGGCATGAATCTGGAGCACCAAGACGTTGTATATGTGAAACGTGTAGGGAACATACTTCGTGACCGCATCGAAGGCGAAGAGGCACCCCGACCTCGCATCATTGTTGTCCGACTGGCTAGACGTGTAACTCGTGACAGTCTGCTGTGTGCCGCCCGCGTTCGCCGTAATCTTACTACTGCTGACATTCAAGTGCCGGGAGCAGTGCGTCGCATTTATGTAAACGAGCGCCTGACAAAAGCCAACAGGCAACTGTTCTTCAAAACACGCCAGGCGGCTAGCCATTTGGAATGGAAGTATGCGTGGACCAAAGATGGGCGAATACTTGCGCGTAAAGAAGAGGGCAAGTCAGTGGTACACATCCGAGTGGAAGCAGATATAGCGAGGATTTTTGTAGACCAGTAAGTTTGTTACTCTCCAACGTTAAAAACCATATCAATCTATCACCTGAAACTGTTTGGAATTATTCATTGCTTTGTTTATTACTTAGTTTAAGTTATATTTGCATGCTATTGTATCGTAATTGTATTCGTGACCTACATCTAGTTATTTTAATTTATTTAATGTATTATTTTGTATTTTTAAGCTATGCATATCGCCATATTTATTTTAACATTCATATTTTTTGTTTTTGTTGTACTTCATGTTGCCTTATGCCAATAATCTGTGTAGCTCACGGTGTCAGACGATATTTTTGCATATTTATTAATATCCCACTCATTACTAGCTATTTATTCGACTCATTATTTATAAATATAAAATATAAAGTGTTACTTTTTAAATATTATGTAATCTATATAGTTGTCAATAAGAAAACATTAAATCTGCAATGACCACGACATTTCTTAAAGTTGGACTTTGGAACGCGGGCTCTTTGGGCACTAAGCACGACGAATTTACTGCAGCTATGCTGGGGGTGGACGTCGACATTATGGCCATCAATGAGACGTGGTTGCGAACTGGCGAAGAAGGACGCGCGCCCTCTTTATCCGGATATCGGCTGCAGCACATCCCCCGTCCATTGTCAGTCAAGGGAGGTCGCGGCGGTGGTGTCGGATTCTACATCAAACGCGGTATAAATGTCCGGTGTCATCCACATTCTGCTCACCCGTTGCTCGATTCGGTGGAACAAATGTGGTTCACTCTCACCGTACGTGGAACAAAGCTAGCAATAGGCACCGCTTATCGCCCGCCATGGCAAGACGTCGACCTCTTTTTGGACGCTGTTGCCTACTCTTATAACTGCCTAACACGATGCGAGTACACGATTTTGATGGGCGATTTTAACATTAACATGCTAAGTGTATCTGACCCCAAAAAGGACAGATTAGATATGTTTCTGAACTGTCTCGGATTAGAACAACTAGTCCGTTCTCCTACACACTACACAGTACACGGCGACACTCTGATAGACATTATTTGCACTAATGTCAAAGCACGCTCCGTAACTGTGAATGTAATCCCAGAATTAGGTGCGCACGCATTGGTTACTTGCGAATTTAGTTTTAAACGAGTAAAAATTCTACCGCGTGCCATTTCTTATCGGCCACTAAAGGACATATCGAAAGAATCCTTTTATAAAGATCTGAACCTGTTTAATTGGAAAGATATTACACTGCTCCGAGATGTTAACGATATGGTTAATATATTAAACTTGAACTTAATCACATTAATAGATTTCCACGCTCCAATGAAAACGTGTGTAATTAAAGAGCGTTCCTATCCATGGATAACCAATAGCATCAAGGTTATGATTCATTTGAGAAACCAAGCACATGACGAGTTCCGTAAAAGTAAATTGGAAAGTAAGAAAATATATTACAAAGAGTTAAAATCACTTGTCACCAGATCCCTGTATTACGAAAAATTGGCGTATTTTAAACATAAGATTAATAATCAAATAAATGATTCCAGGTTGCTTTGGAAACAATTAAAATCTACCCTTGTCCCTTCTAAAAATAATATAGTATTACCTTTCCACTTTAACGACCCGGGCAAAATTTGTGATCACTTTTTAAATGTACCTGGAACATATGAAGTCACTATTTCTGAACTAACTTACTATGAATACACACGAAATAATAGTTCAACGTTTAACTTAGCACCTACAACACCGGTGGAAATTGCTAAGATACTAAGTAATATAAAGTCCAATGCCGAGGGATGGGACGGTATAAATATAAATATGATTTTATTGACCCTTCCGGTGACTCTAGACGCCGTGACAGCTATTGTAAATAAGTCTATTGGGTCGTCATCTTTCCCAGACTTATGGAAGATCGCCAAAGTACGCCCATTGCCAAAAACTGCGAATGCAGTGGACATGTCTGAGCTAAGACCTATTAGTATTCTCCCGGTACTATCTAAAGTTCTAGAGAAAGTGGTTTGTGCTCAACTCGTTAAGTTTTTGGAAATTAATAGTATCCTTCCTGACGTACAGTCTGGATTCAGAAAAGCTCATAGTACGACCACAGCCCTGTTAGATGTCACAGACGATATTTTGACTGCCCAAGATAATGGCATGTGTACCCTTTTGGTGTTACTCGATTTTTCACGCGCGTTTGACTGTATCAATATTCCACTACTACTTTCAAAGATGGCGTTTTATGGGTTTGATATTAGCACAATAAAATGGTTCAATAGTTACCTGAGTAAACGTACGCAGTTCGTTGAGATATGTCGGGCGGACGGCTCTACTGTTGCCTCTAGTCATCGTTCAGTATATAGGGGAGTTCCTCAGGGCTCCATACTTGGACCAATATTGTTTATTATGTATTGTGCTGATATAAATAAAAGTATTAAAAAATCTAAATATCATATTTATGCTGATGATACACAAGTATACATATCGTTCATGCCTCAGAATTATGAACAAGCATTGAAAGACTTAAACTCGGATCTTGAAAGTATTGTAAACTGGTCCAAACTCAACTCACTTACTCTGAATCCTACAAAAACAAAGTATATGCTTTTTGGCAAAGTAAGTTTACTAAATAAGATCAATTTCAATACTGGTTGCGTTACTGTCATGGGAGAACCAATCAGTCGTGTCTACGAGGCACGCAATTTAGGCCTTACTATGGACGCGGACCTTCGTTTTCACAAACACGTAACAGAGTCTATCCGAAACTGCTTTTATAGACTAAAGATTTTATACAAAGCCCGTCCATACCTTAGTGAGGAATTGCGAATCTTGCTAGTGGAGACTTTAATATTGTCAAAATTAAATTATACTGATACGGTATATGGTCAACGTCTTCTTTCAAAAACTGAACGAATGATACAGAGACTTCAGAATGCCTGTGCACGCTTCTGTTTTGATGTTCCCTATAGGAGTCAAGTCACACCTTTTTTTAACAAGCACAATATATTGAAAATGCATGCACGACGTAAACTTCATTTGGCGAACCTCCTATTTGGCGTTATTAAAACCCACACACCCCCTTATCTATACAATAAACTTTCGTGGACAAGGAGGCACGATAATCGAGAGGGAAGGCAATGTTCTCAACAGCTTTCCATCCCACAGCATAGATCGGCGGCTTTTAGGGGCAGTTTTCGCTACGCAGCTACTAAATGCTGGAACAATATTCCTCCACCAATAAAAAATTGCAGGAGTGGCTTAACTTTCAAATTAAAATTAAAAGAATATTTGCTCCAACACCAAAAAGAGTACGAGAATATTCGAGTCACAACGTCTGCTATATAGGTTTCTTACGATAGTGTTATTTGTTTTGATCTAATTTATTATTATTATTTTTATATATGATGTTTAAATAATTGTTTGTATTTTAATTATTAGTAATTATCAGTATTCAGTCATTATGTTTAATTTGAAATATTTGTTTTAGTTTTTATTATTATTTTATATGCTAATAGCTCTTGAAATTAACAATGATCTTTGAAACGATTGGAGTGGAATGTTGTTTATGTTTGTGGTGGTAATAAGACGTGTGGCAAAGATGCATGTTGTTGTGATGGAGACGGGCCACGTGACGCGCAGCCAAACAATGTTGTAATTACTGCGGCGACTTTGAAATGCGAACACTGCCGCCGGAATTTCAAAAACAGCGATATTGTGATGATTTACTCAATAATAAATTGTCATTCAAGAAAAATACGTCGTGGACATAAAACACAGAATGTAGTGATTTGTTTGTTATATGACATGCATACCTTTTAAAGTTAATTTTATTTATTTGGTTTTACGAATATTTTATTATACTTAATGCAAAGATTAGTTCCTCTTTCTTGTAATATACCGCAATACTTATTGATTATTACTATGTATTTTGCTATCGTATATTATGTATATTTCGTTATTTATTTACCATACACTTATTATTATCTTATATACCTACTTATTATAATTATTATATTACTTACTTTTACCTTTTATTATATACATAATAATAATATATCTTACTAGTTTCGAGCGTATGGCACTCGTGGGTTGCAGCTGAAAATCAGCGTTAGGTAGTGGTATCTGGTACTGCTACCTGACATCATGCTGAGCTGATGGCCCTTTTGGCACATCTGTTTTATTGTTATGTTTTTGTTTGCCTATTTAATTATTTGTGCCAATAAATACATTTTCTTTCTTTCTTTCTTTCTAATAATGTTTTTTTTTAAATAAGATATAAATAAATATTTTAAATTAAAACAAATCCTCATAAATATTTATATGTATATGTCTTTAGTATTCGTAATTATTACATATCAATAAAGCACTTTTAAACGACTATATCATGATTACAGATTTTTCTGGCTAGACTTTTTCCTAACGATTCGAACACTTTGCAGGGTTCGTGGTCGCAGTATGACTATTTATAATTATATTTTCAACTAGATATTATCATTTTTGTTCTTGAAAAAGTAAACAATGAAGTACTGTTCCAAATGTGCAGTAGAAAGATTATAAGATTATTACTAGTGATAAGCATCTTATTGCAAGAGTATATAATAGTATTTGGAGTTTAGACATGACTGTGTTTCGCTTTACAGGACAGCTAGTGAAATTTATTTATTGATTTCTTTCTTTTTTAAATATGTTGCCCGACAAAAGGATTTCTCCTGCAGATCATACGAATACTTGTTCCGTGCGGCAATCGAACCCGCGACCCGGAGCGCAGCAGTCTGTATCACCCACTGCACCAACCGTGCCGTTAATTACTAAGAATAAAGTTTGCAAACTACCGTATTACACCCCCCCCCCCCCCCCCCCCCTATCTCTGAAACTATTGAGCTTATTATTTTGAAGAATAATGTTATATATAATTCTGTACTTTTAGATTACAGGAAACCTATAAGAAGTTTGTGGTCTTAAAGTAACATGGTAAATCTTTCAATATTGTGCGTACAAACATAGATTTCCGGTTGGAATGTATGGGAGAACATGTTTTCCAACTACAATGTTAAGTTTATTCTTCAGAAAAATTATTGGTACTACTCGTTCACCTTAACTAGGCCAGGCATCTGCCACTACCCGTACCTAAGGATAACATATTCATCGTGCGGAATGCTGTCCACGCGAGTTCAACTCACACAAGTCCGGTTTTTTTTTATTGGTATCCAGTGGAAACTCTACAGAAAGGGTATGCCGGACTCTTACAGGCTAAATCCACTGGAGTGGGCATCTTCGGCACCGAAGGATGCCTCCAGATCTTCGTAAGATCACACTACACCTCACCAACCCGCCTACCAAACGTATTATCAAATTAAAAGTATAGTATTACGTGTTAACAAATTCCCCCCAAAATCCCGATACACGGCATGCAACAGATCGTCTATGATAGAGGCCTTTGGTCAGCAGTGGACATCCCTTAGCTGATATTATGATGATGATGATGAAAGAAAATGAACTCAGATATGAAATTTACAATGAATACAATATAAGCTTACATTCCTAGCTCAGTAATTAATCACCATTAGCAACAAATGTTCCTAAAATACTCCCTATCCGTTACAAACACAAAAGACCTCGACTGACTCCGGCTCGCGTTAAACTTAATTGTGACAAGTAAAATCTCGAGTTAGTACAAACTTTCTGTCTGAAAATTGAGAAAAAACGTTATTTGCCGAGCAAAAGAACCTTGCTCGTTAGGTGATTCTTATTAATTTGTACTTTTGTCAAAGGGCCCGACATTGATATAGAGTTGCTAAAAGGGACGAAGTTATTTTTAAATATCCAAACTAGGGATGTTACGAATGTTATATTTTTGATAGTCAAGAATGCGAATGAGAGTGCGGATATTGGAAATGTGGATGTGTGAATGCAGAAGTTCGAGAACCTCCGCTTTACCGGCCAAATTACCGGCTTTCATGAGTTCTCAACCCCGAAGTGGTGCGCCCAATTGTGATTTTTTCGCAAGCTGTGATTTAAGCGTGACAGATCTATAGGTGTAAAATATAAACATAACTCACTTTTCTTTCCCGGGACCATATGAAACACATTAGCAATGGTATTTTTTAAATATAAATTTTGCTACCTTTTTACTCGTAATAATTAGCCACAAAAATATGAACCAAATGCGGCACGACATGCCCGCCATGTTCCACCCTCGAATTACTTGTCGTGAACACTCCCAAAATATAATAAAAAAAACTTTATAATCTCTTTTTAAATTTCAATAAAATACCAAACCTGGCATAACATAACACTCATGAAAACAAACTGATCAAGTTATAGCCATTATAATTACACTTATGGAGTTACTAGCTTTTACCCGCGGCTTCTCTCGCATTGTTTTTATATTTCGTAAAAAGTAAAACATAAAATCCTATGTTACTTCTAATACCTCCAAGAATATGTGTACAAAGTTTCATGATGATCGGTTAAGTAGTTTTCGCGTGAAAGCGTAACACACAAACTTACATTCACAAGTATGATCTCAAGTTCATCTGTCTGCTAAACATACACACGCACATCAGAATGATACACACATACAGACGTCCACTGCTGAACTTGGACCTCACAATGTAATGAGCAGTCATAGGAGACATTGCAATCATTTATATACATAGATATATTGCCCTTGGCAGGCAGATCACAGTATGTCTGCCCATCCTTTTTAAATTATCCTTAGTCACCTTTTACCCATGGGTGGACAAGGGCGGTATTCTTTTCCGGGAACCCCATGGAATGGTCTGCTAAACGCAGCTCTATATTTACGAGTATATCAAACAGAAAGTTGAATTATTAACATATTGCGAACGTCAGGCAAAAATGGAATAAAAATAATCTACCTGTTTGATTTCGGCGTGTTGAGGCACGGTGAGGGGGTAGCTGCGCAAATTAAATTCACTCAAGGTTAATTATAGTTTTAATTAATTATTGATCAATTACAATATAAAGTACAGACATACGCGACTCGCTTGCAGCCCGCCAACACCGTGATTGGCTATGCGATGCATAAAGCAGCGTTGCATTAATAATATTCCTAGTGGTTCCTTAGAAATGTCAAAGTGGTGCGTGCCGCGATGGCTGAGGTAGGACCTGTCATGGAGAAATACCTGGAGAGGCGTGGCACCCTCATCTTCCGTATGCTGCAGGTGCTATCGAAATATGGGTGTTTCGGGAAGTACTTGTGTCAAATAGGCCGAGAAGAGACGCCCGGTCGTCATCACTGGGAAGACTGCTGAGAACACGGTGCAGCACACATTGGAGGAGCCAGCTTAGGCAACGCAGTCTCGTGATCTCGTCGCAGTGGTCGACTAGGATGACCTCTCGCATCCGGGCGTTGTTCACTCTATCGTCTGGAGCGCTAGCGCCTGGGATGCCGTTATCTCCTTTTGCGAGGACATGATGCAAGCAAGGGAGGCAGCAGAGTGGGGATGGGATCCTTATTTTATCCCCGCCGCTGAAAACGCACTGAGCGTGGGCGCCGGCGAAGGCGTTTTAGCCGGTAAGAATCCATGCCCGTTCCCAGGGTGGATGAAGTCCATGACGATTTCACTTCGACTAAAATAAATAAAGGGTTCCTTAGAAATATCTATAGTCCCGACAGGTGATTGCGCTATTAGAAGAAGTTACCTTTCATATTTGTTTTAGGGGTCAAAGAAGAAGCCAAACTTGTTTTAAGTTTCCAGTATGCATCTATTCATTAAGCAGGTTTTATATACCCGTTACCAAACGTATAAACTCCTTAAACAAGATGGCTGTTTCCGATCGCTAAACAATAACGACAATCCTTCGCGATTCAATAATGTATTCGCAAAAGACTATTGCAACTGACTCTGCATACCTTAATGGTACCAGATCATCCACTGAAGTCAACATTTAATAGCTTCTTACACCTTAGCACTGCAGTATAAACTATAGCAGCATTAGACAGAGGCCTGGCTTGACTTCTATATTCCTGAATATACCTACTCTTTTTTAATCAGTTTAATATTGTCATTGTGTACGTAAAACATAAAACATTTCCTTTCTTTTCTAGAAATGAAAACATTCATACGCCCACGTTTCTTGTCCTATCCATCAAAATGACATCTCTGATGGGACCCCTTTAATTTTCCCGGGAACAGTGGATTAATGGTGACTTTCTTTGAAACGCTTTTAATTAAAAACCTTAAATGAAAACCACGGTTTTACGACAACACCTTTTTTTCTGTTTTTGAGCTTTTCTACTACCTACCTTTGGCAGAGGACAATTTGACAAATTGTTTTCTTGACGGGGAATTGAAGAGTTATGTAGTGAATTTGTTTTATTTTATATTGTCATTTGCATTTAGAAGATAACTTTAGTAGTGGATTCGTAAACCATTATGACTGTGTTCGTTCCGTGTGGTTTCTGGGAAATAATAGACGACCCCTCTCTATCCATTGGTATCGGACTGGTGGCAGCATCCTCCCGTGTGCCAATAACAATTTACTGTGATCACCAAACTGCCTATAAAGCGTGGTGATTATAGGAATATCAAAAATATCTGATTTACCTTTATTCAAACAGAGTTACAACTTGCACACAACAACAACAACGGTTGGTGCAGTGGCTGATACAGTCGACTGCTGCGCACCGGGTCGTGGGTTTGATTCCCACACGGAACATATATTTGTACGATCTGCAGGTAATTGTTCTGGGTCTGGGTGTATTGCGTGTGTAATTTGTGTTTGTAAACGCACCCACGACACAGGAGAAATCCTAGTGTGGGGCAATGTTTTTTTAACGAAAAAAGAAAAATAAATGTTAATCGAAAAATGAGCTTAATGATGTACATATCACTTGCGCCGCTCCACATTGGGTCGTACAGTGAAAGTGGATAGAACGTGACGTCAGTACGTCACCAACAATGAATGGCGCGCTTTAACTGTCACAGCTTGGCTTGGCTTGGCACTGGAGGAAGGTGGCAGGAAGTGACGTAGCGGCTAGGCATGAGCCGCATCTCGGGGGTCGCGGGTGCGCAGATTGGGGAGTCTGCGTGCTCACACCGAGCGACCCCCGGGAAGACGGTGGCGCGCACGTGGTCACGTGCCGCAGTGTGCGCAGCACAGCGCAAAGCGAGGCTTGGGGGGATCCTTTACAATCCTCCCCGAGAAGTGCCTTGGGGGGCGACCTTTTTACAGTCGCCTTCCCTCCGCTAGAGGGGGTGACCGCTTTACAGTCATCCCTTCCGAGATGTGCCTAAAGGCGTAGCACCAATGGGCGGCTCTAGTGTGATCTTACGAGGACCTGGAGCCCCCCTTTGGTGCCGAAGATGACCACTCCAGTGGTTTTAGCCGGTAGGAGTCCAGCATACCCTGCCCTTCGCCAGGGTGAAGGAAGTTCCATGTAGAATTTCCACTGGACATCAATAAAAATAAAAAGGCATGAGTCGCTTGGCGGGCTGGATGGATCGGTAGCGACATCTAGCGTAACACTTGCGAAACCAGGAAAAGGAAGTGAATAATGATTTTGTATTTATTTCGCTTCAACCAATTCCGTGAGACACTCATAACCAATTTCGCTGACTGATCAGTAAACGGTTGGTGAAGTTAAGCAACGCTCGATGTGCTCAGTGTGTGGATGTGTGACCGCATAGTTGTATTTGAATCGGTCGCAATTGTTGTCATTAGACGGCAGCCGTAAAGCCAAATCGAAGACCTTTCTACGGCTTCATTACCTTTTTTACCACTGGAGAGGTCAGCTTCGGCACCAAAGGGGGGCCCAGGCACTCGTAAGATCACACTACAGCCCCCCATTGATGCCACGCCTTTAGGCACATCTCGGAGGGAATGACTGTAAAGCGGTCACCCCCTCTAGCGGAGGAAAGGCGACTGTAAAAAGGTCACCCCCGGGCTCCTCTCGGGGAGTATTGTAAAGGATCCCCCAGCCTCATTGTGCGCTGTGCTGCGCACGAGACGGCACGTGTCCACGGGGATCGCTCGGTATGAGCTCGCAGACGCACGGCTTGATTACCTAACTCTGGCACTAGGCTGGACACTAACCAAAGGAAATAAGTAAAGAAGAGTATTTCCGTACACCATATCATGGTTTAGTAGTTTCAACTTTATGATACGGCATTATATTTTGACATTGCAACTGGTAAGGATGTGGAATTCACATCACACAGAAGATGTGTAAAAGGAATCTCTAATTTACATATCAAATAGTTGCAAGTAAAATAAGGCGGAACGGTTGGTGCAGTGGCTGATAAAGGCTACTGCGCTCCGGGTCGTGGGTTCGATTCCCGCACGGAACAAATATTTGTTTCATCTGCAGGTAGTTGTTCCGGGTCTTGTATGTGGAATTCACGTCTGTAAACGCATCCACGACACAGGAGAAATACTAGTGTGGGGCAACGTTTTTAAAAAACAAAATATCACATTTAAAAAATATGAGAATTTAACTATGCTTTATACATTATACATTTATGTAACTGCTGTTTGTTAACAAAAACACGTTATTCGTGTTTTATTGCCCAGAATTTAATTATAGGTAGCATTATAATTATAATGGGCAGGCATGTCGCTTACCAGCAGGCGATTGACTTGATTATCTCGAAACAACGGGTATAACAAAATAGTCTTAAAAAACATTTTGTTTGTTTGCCTTTATACTTTTCACATACACATTTTTTGTATTCAATCTTGCCGTAAGTTTTTGTTCATGTTTAAAATGTTTCAGAACATTTGCGAACTTATAAATTGTTTGTTCAACGATTTTCACTAGTAGAATATAGATATCGCTCTATCAATTTATTATAAGATTAACTGTATACCTATATTCACAAATAAAGACTGATTGATTGATAGATCCATTGCATTCCGTCAATGATATTATACATTAAAAGAAGCAGATATGTTACATGAGCGCTAAAAGTAAGAACCAAAACTCCCCCAATTGTAGCACCTCGCAATCAGTTCGCTCAAGACAGGACAACGAGCACACACTGTCACAATCTGTACTTATTGTTTTATTAATTAAGTAATAACAATGCCGTCGTGCGTATAAAAAATACACAAACTATCAAGCAAAAATAAATAAAGAACATGGGATCTCATACCACACGTGAGTAACAAACTATATAACATATTTTAATAAAATTACTAGTCAAATTATCTAAAGAATAATATTCTCGAATAAAACACAGGCTAAGCAAGGAAAAGAGACAACATTTATTCTATCACAGGTGCGACAAAGGCATCGAGTACACGTGTTGTCATTTTAGATAGCTATCTCTTTTGCTCTAGTAGTTTTTGTGTCTTCTTTCTTATAGCATAGGTGTGTAGTTTTATAGCTTTATACCTACATACAGCGAGACTAAGTTTTACGCGCCATTTAATATGGAAGTAACATACCTATCTGTGGTATAATATCATTGCATTCCGTTATAAATCCGTTTCGATAAACCCAGTAACCAGCAGGAATTAATAACGCCGAGTAGGTGAAGTTTTCTTTGCCTTCAGGCATAAAATCAAAGGGAATTTTCATAGTACAGACCTACATTTTTTGAAACCCAAATAATCATATAATAAAAATAACCCAAAAACACACAACCATAAAAGCTGCGCAAACCAAATAAACCGAAGTTATATCCAATTTTCAATTAATCGAAGTGTACGCGGGTATAACAATAACATTATAAAGTTTGGTGCACACTGACGAATTGAAAGTGAGTTACTCGCTACTGTGAAATAAATAATGTAGAATATTAGTCTGAAAAGCGGTACTAAGACGCAGGTAAGTAATTTTAAAAAGCCGCTAAAGTTTTACTGATAATATTGAAATGATGTCCAGTGTGGTGTAGAATATAAACCACTTAACCTACTCCCATGGATATCGTAAAAAGCGACTAAGGGACTCTAAACCAGAGGGATGGGCAGCAGCGTCTCTTCTATGGAATAGTAGCCATACTGCGCTCACCAAGCCATGGGAGTTCCCCCTAAAATTATGACACATGGCATGTTACCGGTCGATGTGGAAATCTATGAGGGAGGCCTTTGTTCAGCAGTGGACATCGTTTGGCTTGTGATTTGACTTATTTGATGGTGATGATGATGTTAAAATAAAATAAAACTCACTTAATTTTTATATTATTTTTATTTAATAATAACTTTCAGCCCTTTTTGCGACTAGCTGGATCTTGCTCAATTTATTATCTTAAATCCAAAATCAAATTCAAAATCTCAGCGTATTTATAAGTAATTTAATAATAGATGTTTCTCTAAATTTATCTTTAAGGGAAGAGTTTTATATATTTAAAATTATCATGGGTACTTGAATAACCTTTCGTCATATGGTGCTGAGCATTGAATTCCTCAGAATTTAAGTAATATCGTAACTGTTCCGTAGATAAACTACAGTGCTCCAGAAGGAAACCGCAGAGCGGGATTGGGAGAGGGCCGATCCCGCTCGAAGAAGGAGGAGACTGCGCCGGGGTAACAACCGCCCTGGCGCCTAATTCCTATACGCATGAAACCCCCTGCCGTTACTATAAGGCGGGGGACCTCTGGGTTCGCGAGTGCGTAGATTGGGGAATCTGCGTGCCCACACCGAGCAACCCAAAAGAAGACGGTAGTACCCATGTGGTCAGGCTGCCGTGGGACGCTTTGTGGGGTCCTTTACAATCCCCCGGGGGGTGACCGCTTTACAGTCACCCTCTCGGAGATGTGCTGTGTGCTGATATGCGTGGCACCAGTGGGCGGCTATAGTGTGATCATACGAGGTCCTCCCTTAAGTACCGAAGATGACCGTTCCAGTGGTTTTAGCCGGTAGGAGATCGGCATACCCCTTCCCCCTTCCCCGGGGCGAAGGAAGTTCATCAAGAATTTCCACTGGGCACCAATAAAAAAATAAAAAGGGCATACTACATTACACCTTAGCCTGACCTGAGTGAATTACAGGCGCGCTGGTTATTTATGCTATGTATATTTCAATTTATGAAGTGGTGGGAAACGTAACAGTAACATTATAAAGTTTCCCGCACACTACCAATTCAAACTCGATTAGCAATCTTCCACAAGATTACGCCGACGAACTGGTAAACAAAAGTTGAGCGCCTCTGCCACGAGCTTCCGCTTAATGTACCTAGTACAGGTATTAAAGAGTTTCATAATTTATTACCTGAGTTACTGTTGAGAAAGATGTTTTTTTTCACCATCTAGTTATAACGTTATTTAGTACGGCTACGAATCGTTATGGGCCCAGAGCTTTTCACGACCTTTCTTGACTGTCTATGACGCCTTTTTCCCTGGTGCAAATCCATCATGGATTTCCTCCGGCCCGGAGAAATACGGAGGAGTATGGCCGGACTCTTACTGGCTAAAACCGCCAGAGTGATCATCTTCGCCATCGAAGGGGATTTCCAGGATCTCGAGAAGTCAAGTCTTCAAAAACAAGTCCGCGGTGGACTCGTGTGGAGAGGGTTCCGAATGATGAATACGCTTACTACCATGTTTTTTTATTCCTGCTCAAATTTGTTTTTGGTAACTAAAAATGCCGTGTGGTGCCGGCTCAGAATACCACCACCCCATCTCCTCTCGTGGGTGTCGTACAAGTCGACTAAGGGATTAGTCGGAGGATGGGCAGCAGCGTCCTTTGAGTACATTAACAACTCAACTGCGATCGCCAACCCGTCTGCCAAGCGTGGCGATTATGGCAAAACCCCCCAATGAGCCCACAGGGAGGCCTGTGTCCAGTAGTGGACTTCATTTGGCCGAGATGATGAACTAAAAAAGGGGAAATTGCTGAATACATTGATTATTGTTGAATTCGGTCTTGTACCAAGAATTTATCCCAAGAACAAAATTGTATATACATATAATTGTAAAAAACATGTTCTCCCATACATTCTAAGTGCTAATGTAAGTTTGTACGCAAAATGTTTAAAGATTAAGGTTGTTATCGTGTGTTATATTGGTATCATGTTATTTTACTATAGACTTCTTATAGGTCCTGTATTCTATGAGTAAAGAAGTAGTCCCTGTACTCATTCAAAATTTTAGGCTAGGAGTTTTGGAGATATCCGGTAATGGTAAATTTTCACTGAATACAATCAACTGAGATAAACAATTTTTCTTTTTATAAAAACTTTGACCACACTAGTATTTCTCCTGTGTCGTGGGTGCATTTACAGACAGAAATTCCACACAAACTACACCCAAACCCGGAACAACTACCTGCAGATCGTACAAATATTAGTTCCGTGCGGGAATCGAACCCGCGACCCGGAGCGCAGTATCCGCCTGTATCAACCACTGCACAAACCATGCCGTCAAAATTCAAAATATTCATATAAAAACATTAAAAACAAATTGAGGTCCTCACAACAAGCCCTTCTATTTGATATTTTACACGGTACATTTTTCAAAACGATTTAAAAACGAAAAAAGATGCCCATATTGCAAATTCATTTATTTACGTTACATGCCCGTGCTTGAGTCGTAGAAATTCATATATGTACCAAATTTCAACTTAATCAGTCCAGTAGTTTTGGAACAAGTAGCCTGTGACAGACGGACAGACAGACAGACACACGAGTGATCCTATGAGGGTTCCGCCGTTTTTTCAATCGGATGAACGAAGCCTAAAAAGATTCTCTCCATTGGGATTACCTCTGTACTATGGACACAGTTTGCAGACATTAATCTCACATAAACTAATTCACAGTCGCGGAACAACTATCCTTAGGTCATACCGCTGTCCTGGCGGAGACGTTTATGATCAGACACGCTCCCTCCTCCAGAGTAGTGAAAGCGCGCCTCCTGGGCCGTTCGACAGGCTGAGGCGGCTGGCTTGGGGGCGCGCACTTGAGAAGTGGCGTCTCTACCTGAGGATGCAGTTTGAGACCATGCACGTCGTTGAGGGCATTCTGCCACTCTTCGGAACCTGGCTCAGAAGCAGCGAGTGCATCACCTACCGCCTGACACAGGTATTTACGGTGGTTGGTACGTATGGTTGTTTCAGGGCGTACTTGCACACAATAGGACGTGAAGTCACGGCACATTACCACCACTGTGATAGCGACCAGGATAGCGCACAGCACACGCTCAAGGCATGCCCTGCGTGGGCTGCCGAGCGGCGGATCCTGGTCGATCGGATTGGGTATGATCTCCCTCTGTCAGGAGTAGTATCGGCCATGCTGGCAGAGCATGAAAAATGGAGTGCTGTTGTCTCCTGTGCGATCATCATGCTCCAGAAGGAAACTGCAGAGTGGGATTGAGAGAGGACTGGTCCCGCACGGAGAAAGACGAGATGGTGCCCAGATCCAACACGCTTGAGCCCCCTGTCGTCGTTATACGGTGGAGGGCCTCAGGGGTCACGGGCGCGCATATTGAGGAATCTGCGGGCACACACCGAGCGACCCACGAGTGGACGGTAGTGCGCATGTGGTCACGTGCCACCGTGTGTGCAACATAGCACAGCGCACAGTGAGGCTTCGGGGGGATCCTTTACAATCTCCCCGGGAGAGTGACTGCTTTACAGTCACCCTCTCCGAGATGTGCCTATAGGCGTGGCACCAGTGGATGGCTCTAGTGTGATCTTACGAGGATCTGAAACCCCCCTTAGGTAACGAAGATGACAGACCCAGTGGTTTTATCCAGTAGGAGAGGTTTTAGACACTAGAGCCGCCCACTGGTACCACGCCTATAGGCACATCTGGGAGAGGGTGACCTGTTATGACCTACGGAACCGAAACGTGGACAATAACAGTCGGGTTAGTACTTTTATTAACTTATTTATTGACTTATGTCGTAACCGCCCGTGGTATCACAACTGTTTTGGTCCTATCTGAAACCCAGCGTCGTGGGACGCTACTACACATCCCTTTGGTTTAGAGTCCCTTGGTCGCCTTTTACGAGATCCACGGGAGGAGATGGAGTGATACTATATTCTTAATCCGGATACTACACGGAAATGTTAGTACCTGTTTCAGTTCAAAATGTTAGCAGAATACCGTTTTGGCTTTCGATCCATTTTCCATCTCATTACAGTGTAAGTGTTACAGTGTGAGAATACCATTTGTGACATTAACGACATTGAGACTACACTGGAACTATATTTTTAACATTTTAACTTATTAAAATTGGTCCTCTGGCTCCGACATCCACGAGCGGTGTAACCGCAGATTAACTTTGCATTGGCCTTCTTAATACAGCGCTCTTTATAAATATCTTATATTAGTATCCGCAAACTTGTGCACACAACCTTACACCTTACAAAGTGTACTACCATATATTTTTCAGATTGCAGCACGTCTCATTAACCAGCGCTCAGTAACGAACCAATTTAATGGAGTGCCTTTACGGGTATTTCGTAATATCGTTTTTTCGCGCGTATTATGGTACATACGAATATTATTCAGTTTCCTAAGAGTAAGGGTACTTACTATTCGGCGGTTCATCGGTACCGGTAAACAGTCGCTGGTGTCCCTGGGCCGCCTACTGGACTGCTGCAATGAAATATCGAGTGTTGGTACCTTCGTATAAGCCCTAAAGCATATTTTGGCTGGCTCTTACAAAGAAATATTTCTTATAAATAATTAGAAGAACGTTACTTCGAATGAAGTGTTTGCAGGAACTGACGGGCCAAACACTAAAGTCTAGCTAACTCGCCCCATCACCAGCTCCCTTTTTGTTTTTTATTGATGTCCAATGGAAATTCTACATGGAACTTTCTCCACCCCGGGGAAGGGCGAAGGGGTATACCGGACTCCTACCGGCTAAAATTGCCAAATAAAAGTAATGAAATTCTATTCATCATATCAGCCAAAAGACGTCCACTGCTGATCAAAGGCCTTCCCCAAAGACGACCAATTACATTCCGTCTATCGCCATTTTACAGCAAACTCTGTTATCTTCAGCCACAGGATGTTCACAGCTAAGCAAGGGTATAGATAGATTCCACAATTAACTCATTCTTTTAAGGGAAATTTATCAGTACTCACCACGCTTGGCAGGTGAGTTGATGAGCGCAGTATGGCTTCTGTTCCATAGATAGCTGTCGCCCATCTGTCTGGCTTAGTCCCTTAGTTGCCTGTTACGACATCCACGGGAGGAGATGAAGTGGAGCTATATTCTTAGTGCGGATGCCATACCGATTAACATAACATCAACAAGAAATCACAGCACTGTCTAACTGCAGACAAAGTCTGTATCAAGGCAGAAGATGAATGTACACTAGCGTCCCGTGAGTCGCCTCCGTGTGTCTTGCAAAATTTACAAATGAAAATGTACACTCGGCTACATATCAAGCTATAAATTTCCTGTATAAGCTGATTTCTCAGTGTACTGAAAGCGTATACAGTGCGAGATCAGTCTATCATCATCATTACAACCGAAAAACGTCCAATTCTGCACATAAGCCACCCTGAAAAATTGCACAACGTCCGATATGGGTTGATGTTGTGTGCTCATGTGTACTGGTTATGCCATAATCGTCACGCTTGGCAGACGGGTTGGCAATCGCAGTTGTGTTATAGAAGTACTCGAAGGGCGCTGCTGCCCATCCTCCGGCTAATCCCATAGTCGCTTTTTACGACACCCACGGGACGAGATGGGGTGGTGGTATTCTTAGCCGGCACCACACGGCATATACTGGTAATGTATAGCTTGTTATGTAGCCGTGTGTACTAACGCGTTTAATTTAAAGACAACAATATTTGTAAACAAAGTTATGACATGCGGCCCTCGCTGATCGCCACTTAATTTTTTTTTGTCTTGACAAAAGGTTGGCAACCTATGCAGTAGATAATCACCACTAAGGAAAAAAAGCAGTTAAGGCAGTCGTGTGTAGAGACCCTTCGGACGTAAGCTCGCGAGTGTGTTCTCAAAACAATATTTTTACGTACACCATAAAAGAGTGGTTTATTTGTTGGCTGAGCTTTAAGCTTGCGATATTTTGGTGATACACCTGCTCGCTGTAAAGTTCTGATCGGAGTTTGAGTGTATGCTCATAAATACACCAGGTGTTACATACCATGGTTTAGCGTTTTGATAATATTTTTTTGTTTTAGCTAACATTAAGAGAGGTGATCACATGCATAATTATCTAAAGATGTTAGTCTAATTATCTTTCGTTAGATATATACAGATGTTTCTCCGTATAGTGTACCGATTAAGAATATAGCACCACCCCATCTCCTCTTGGGGATATGTAAAAGGCGACTAAGGGACTCTAAACCAGAGGGATGGGCAGCAACGTGTATTCTATAGAATGGCGAGATTTTCTTTAAAAATGCTCCCAAAAATAACGACGCAATTGTTGTGGAGGCCATAGGGGAGGCCTTTGTTCAGCAGTGAACTTCTTTTGGATGCTATGATGATGATAATATACAAATGTATGTTGGAGTCAAAAAACCTAAACATTAAAATTAGGAATGGTATCTTATTCATCGTCCGTGTGGTGCCGGTGACGAATAGCCCCAACCCATCTCATCCCGTGGATGTCGTAAAAGGCGATTATGAGGCAATTCTCAATTCAACCTTATATTCTGAATCCGGGCACCACATGGATAATCAATGCTTGTGCCTCCATAATCTCAGCCGAAAACGTCCACTACTGGACAAAAGCCTCCCCCAAAGATTGCCACAATTACCCGTTTGTGGGTTTGTGAAATTTAACGTTGCCATATGCCAACGGAACTTCTGGACTGTTCTAATTTTCATTGCAAACAAACGCCAAAATACATAAAAGTATACGTAAAAGTCGCAAATACATACAGCCTCCAAGATCACAGAACAACAGCTATACATCATCTCATCGTTTGCCAAGTAGTGTAGATACATCACACTGGTCCGCTAACTTACCGAAGAGTCATCAATCGTTGGCTTATGAAATACAAATTCATTAAAACTGGTGACCCCTTTTAGTGCTTACGATTTTGTGACGATCCGATGTCGAACTTCGAGGAACAGGACATTCGTCCAACTGGACTCAGCTGGACAGCATTTGGGAAATTTGGCAACGTCTTTTCGTGAACAACAGCACAGCGCTTTAAGACCAATGATATAATACCATAGATGTGTTACATCCATATTAAATGGCGCGCAAAATACAGTCTCGCCTATACAACCATGTTATGAGAAAGAAGATACAAAACCAACAAGAGTAAAAGAGATAGCTATCTAGGCGCACCGATTGCGAGGTGCTACAGTTGGTGGAGTTTTGGTTCTTACTTTTGGCGCGAATGTAACATATCTACTTCTTTTTAATATATAATATCATTATTTAAGACTCATTCATAAGACATTCTTTAACCAGTATGAGTTACCAGCTATCACATACGTGACGGACACGTGATCGCTCACTATGGGCCTCAAAGCAGGAAATAGTTTTGTAAAATGATATTTGTATTCTTTATTCCTCTATTTTATCTAACTACTAATATATAAAGCGGGATGGAAGGGCATTATTGGTGCGTGCTAACATGTTGGTTTATAGATGCGCAAGGTTTACCATTGATGTAAAAGTGACATTGTTCAAGGTCTACTGCCAAAGCTCTTACGCCAATGCCCTATAGACCAACCACACCCAGTGGGTCTACAATATAACAACGCCTTTAGGATTCTGGTGAGGCTCTCTCGATTCTGCAGCGCACCGGGCATGTTTGCTGACACAAAAGTGGACGACTTTTATGCCATTATGCGTAAAAAATAGATTCTCTAATGCGCCGGATTCGGGGGAGCGTTACCGAAGTCCTTAAGATGATTTCTGAGAGGCCGGAAGCCGCAGTGCTAGGGAGACTCGTCCGTCTTCGTGTGACGAGATGACGTTATGGTTTTAATTGACATGATAATTTATAATAACAATGAGCGTGTAGGTTCGATCGCTACCTAATCGGTGCACAACTACGCATGCGCACTAATTGCCTGGTGTGGATTTTAGGACTGTCGGGACGCGTGGGCACTCAGATGGGCGGCTGCGGGAATGGAGGGTTGCGAGAAGCCTCGCAGGCTGGGATATACCTTACTTTATTACAACTCGCGATAAATATTAATTTTATGAATGATGCAATAAGTAGTAACATAGTTTTAAGACCTTTGGTACCAACAATATTGTATTAAGTCTGAAAAAAAAATTGATTAAATTTATGATTAATATTATAAATGTGAAAGGTTCTATGTTTGAATGTTTAAGGCTATATCCTAATAAAAGTTGGCATGGAGGTAGAGTAAGTCGTGGGATAGGACATAGGATATTAAGTTCCCTCAAAAAGCTCGAGGATGGCTATCACTCGCTATCGTGATCCTGAGAGCCCTGAGTGTAATTGTGCTGTGAAATGTAAGAGTTTACAGAAGAGCAATTGATTGATTTATATTTTATTTCCACAATATGGGTACACCAAGTTATTCTTTCTATCCTTATCCACATTTAACCCTTAATGATATGCAGATATCAAAAAAATTATTAAGTAAGATTGATTTAAAAAAATAAAATTACTAGTATATTTTTATTATAAACTAGCTGGGACCCGCGGTTTCACCCGCGTTTAATTAAAAACAAATTTAGAGTACTTCGACATAGACACTTGACATAGAATATATATATTGGATTTCAAGGGTTTTTTTTGCGTGGAACCCTATATATTTTTCTAAAATGAAAGTAGCCTAAGTTATTTCTTATAACATCAGCTATCTGCCGGTGAAAGTCCCGTCAAAATAGGCCGAGCCCTTTCGGAGATTACCCTGAACAAACAGACAGACAGACAAAAAATTTAAATTTCGTTTTTTGTTATAGGTACCGTATATACTTTCATATGCATTTAGTAAAAAAGCTGTTATTTTGACATTACAAACAGACACTTCAATTTTATTTGTATAGATTAATAATTACAAATATAATATATTAGTATACACACCATAATCCAATCCAAACCGTGTAGTGCCGGCTCTTCTCATCCTATGGGTGTCGTAAAAGTCGACTAGGGGATTAGCCCGAGGAGGTGCAGCAGCGTCCTTCGAGTACATTAACAACTCAACTGCGATCGCCAGCCCGTCTTCCAAGCGTGGCGGTAATGACAAAACCCCCCAATGAGCACACAATACACCCATATCGTTCACTGTGGTGATCTTTGGGGGAGGCCTGTGTCCATCAGTGGACTTCGTTCGGCCGAAATGATGAATCCTATAAAATTACATATTGTATAGCAAGGAGTGGAATAATAAATGTACATTTTGTGTCATTAAGTAAAAAAATATTCACAGTAATATATCAATTACATTTACGCATTTCAAAAACCCATTGATCCTTTTACATATTGTAGAATGTTTTGTCTCATTTAATGGTATCAAAGTGGAATGAGAGAGACACGAAATTATAACCTTTCCTCTTTCAATGAATAATTATGTTATGTCTCTCTCTTCACGGGTTTATATCCCCTGTAAGGCGGAACCCGGTCTTTTGATAGGCTTGCGTGGGAACATGGGTCCAACACCCAGAGGGCCTTTAAAGAATTTTAAACTAAAATGTAATAGGACACTAACCGGACAATCCCTATAGCTCCACTATATAATGAAATCATGGATTGTCCCCGGTTGTGTAAGGCTACATTTAGTATTAGCTAAAGTTTTGAGGTAGAGGTGTAATATCAAACGTATTTCGATATCGTATGTGACAGTTTATTATAAGTTGTACTGTGAAGACATTTCTTTTCATCCTTACCTACAGTACAAACAAAGACCCACAATGAACATTGGCAACTTCCTATAAAATACGAATAACAAATGCAGACTACAGACTATCAATCTTATAAAGAACAAATTAAAACGGATGATCGTTTAAACATCGATACCGCAAAGTTTTCTCTATCATTTCATTATTATGTCAAAACTGTTTTGAAATAGGAACTATGCTTTGAAAGTAATTAGTCCTTGTCATTCTCTTCCAGCATTTTCCCGCGGTTTGCTAAGCTAATGTCCTGTGTTAATGTAAAAAGAGCAACATTCTTTTTACTTCTAATAACCGGATTATTAGGAATACTGACGTGTTTAGCATCACTACTACGCGAAATGTTCTTTTTTTTTTCACACCAATCTTATTTGTCTGTAACTATCCCAACGCAGTACAAAGCGTCTTCTATATCGATTTCAGACCATATCCAGGCTACCTCAATATGTTTTTCTTCGCCGTTAAAGTCAATGGTATCTAAGACTAACTAAGAAAGTACATATGACATAAAAAAGTCACAATGTTAAAAGTTTTTAATCCTTTACCTAGTGTTTATAAATGCACTCAATGTCTCCACGGAATTTCTGCGACTAGTGGTTGTAATACTCTCATAAGCATACAAGTCACATACACAGTCATCCTAAGAAAACATGAAACCTAAAAACCCACCGATGAAATATATCACAAACGAAAACCAATAAAACGTGAAGAATAGTTACCCATCTACAACGCAGCCGTGCGTGTAACGGAATATCTCACAATTGGTATACCGCGAAAATGTTTGCCGAGCATAAATCAAGTTGTCAGTGTTGCCCGTTATAAATTCGCGGGCCGCCGCCGCGAACGCACCTGGCAACATTACCTTGATTGCGAACGCGGCGCTGCATTTGCCTTCCCGCCACGTTCTGAACACAGCCAAAATGTACCATGACTAACGAAGCTCCCACCCCTCCCCCTGAACATACGTTATAAGAATAACGGGGAACAATTTTGAGTGGTGCTAAAGACCTGTTTAAACTGGCGGGCGTTAGGACCATTCGTCACCAAAGTTTCATGCTTTACGTTCTTTATGCATGGCTCTTTGTCTCTTAGTAATGAGTCAAAAGTTCTTGGAATTAGTCTGGTATGTTTTACGCCCTGCTTCCTAGGTAGGTGAGGCACTCTATTTGACTAATATCAAAGTTAGGTATGTGTGCCTGTAGCTGAACTGTAAGTAGAATTAATTCTCAGGTTTTAGTTAAACATTTTATGTAGAGGTTTTGATTTAATTTACGTTGTGCATTATTTAAGTTAGATTTTTTAACATACCAATAAGCACATGCCTTACTTAGCTAGCATATTTATCAAAAAACTAAAGAGTGTCCCATAATATGCTTGGGACTAAAGTTCTTTTTTTATCTTTTTTTTTTACACAAGGTATTTTTGTACATAGGAATGACGATGACAATTCCAACGTACCTTATTCCAAATATAACAGTGATTAATTGACTCCAATTTCCACGGTTTGTCAATATTAGCGGAATTTAAAATAATTAAGCATTCTAACCGCAACAGAGTTTGGTTCTGCTAGAATGCTATGAAAAACACAGATATCTAAAACATTTATATTAAACAGCATTATCATTTGTTCTCTTCTGTTAGCAGTATGGACACACTCCATTAGCAGGTGTTGCATCATCAACTTTTCCACATAACTCACAATTAGGTGAGTTAACATTTTTCATGAAGAAGGCAAAACTTCTACTAAGAATGTATCATAGTGTGCTGTCTGTTTAATTGTGCACTAAAAAAACATGGGACATGAGGAGGTTCGCATTGGGTCCATGGATTAATTCTAGTATCAGAATAAGGTACTTTACTGTCCCACTGGCCACGGGCCTTTTTCCATAATGAGAAAGGTTAGGCCTTAGTCCGCAACGCTTGCCTAGAGCGGGTCGGCGGACTACACACGCCATTGTGAACTTTTTTGGAGCCCTCTTACATGTGCAGGTTTCCTCACGATGTTTTTCTTTACCGTTATAAAGTAAGTGATAATCAAATACTGATCCGCACATTAATCCGAAAAGTCAGAAGTGCGGGCCGGGATCGAACCCACACCCTGCTGTATGGAAAGCAAGCTTTCAACCACTAGGCTATAACTGCTGCTCAAAGTATTCTTAAAAAAAATTCAATCCATTTATTTTTATTAAGGACTTGTATTTTATGAATAAATAGGTTACTGGTTTTTTTTTATCTTATGGCTGAATACTAAAGCCAGTCAATGTTTAAGACCCGATTAACTATTTGACACGCCCGTTCAACAACAAATCCAAAATATTTTTATTCATACAAACCATTTACAGGCACTAACACTAATGAATAGTCAGAATATAGTTGCACGGTTCACAGAGGTTGCTTCATCATCATCATATCAGCCACAGGACATCCACTGCTGAACAAAGGCCTCCCCCTTAGATTTCCACAACGAGCGGTCACATGCCGCGCTCATCCAACGACTCCCAGCGACCTTCACCAGGTCGTCTTTCCACCTCGTTGGAGGTCGTCCCACGCTGCATTTTCTGGTGCGCGGTCTCCATTCGAGAACCTCTTTGCCCTATCGGCCATCAGTTCTACGAGCAGTGTGCCCCGCCCATTGCCACTTCAGTTTACTAATCCTTTCAGCTATGTCGACAACTTTAGTTCTTCTACGGATCTCCTCATTTCTGATTCGATCTCGTCGAGAAATACCAAGCATAGCTCTCCCCAAAGCTTGCTGAGTGACCTTTAGCTTTCTTATGAGAGGTTGCTTACTTAGAGAATAACCGGTAAGAAACTCCATAGATTCTCTTTTAAAAATATTAATAAAATGTTACATACGTTGCTGATAGTTACAAAAGAATTTAGTGATGTGAGAATAATGTACTGCCAGTGTGAAATAGATGAAGTAACATAATAATGATGTACCGTTAAATAAGATTGCATGACAGTAAGGACTGACCAGTCCCACATAACGGCACCTCTCTACGAGTATGACACATGCATCGGCGTCGCTCAGCTCAAACACATTGCAGGGAACTTAACGACCCGATACACAAAATAATAACAAAACTGCTGTCGGTAGGATAGCTGAGGTCTTAAATAGATAAGCGTGATTTAAATATTATATGGCGTTTCAGTATTTGGCCGTTAATATTGCCGGCTCAGAATGCCACCACCCCATCTCCTCCCATGACTGTCGTAAAAGTCGACTAAGGGATTAGCCGGAGGATGGGCAGCAGCGTCCTTCGAGTACATTAACAACTTAACTTAAGAAGTACTTAGTATGTCCAGAATTATGAGCTGAGTGATTTTCTCTGGGTGGTGATTTGAAAAGATTATCAATTTATCTATTTTCTTTTTATCTTATCCAATTATCGTTAATTCAAAATACACTTAAAAGTGCACTTTTTGAACGTCGACATAATACGAGACAGCCCCCAAGACGCCCATCCTTCACCACTTCCTAATGTTTAAGCTGCGGAGAATAAATGGCGCAGCAAACTTCCCAGCAACATTGTCTGTCATATTATTTTTAATGTTGAATATATACTTATACTTTATATAAAATTTATGAATGACAAAAGCGTTACCTGCTGTAGGTTGGTATGCTATTGCTACAGAATATCAGCTAGCACACATCCTTATACAGTTGAATAATAAAATGAGGAATAAAGAAACTCAAAGCACAACTAATGATATTATAAAATAATCATAGGCCTCTACATAACTGGGACATTTATTACTAGTTATTTATTTATTATCACATATTGTTATTTATTTAAGGCATAAATACGTTGTATAATTTTAGTTATGTGTATATACGTTTTATCTTTAAATTCATATCTAATCATACTACTTGAAAAAACAAATTGGACATTAATTTAAATGGATAATTATTTATTTTCGGTCTCATCTCAAATGCAGGTCAGTATATCGCCTTTCGCCTGGTTCATATGCTCAAAAGTTCTAAGTTTTGTGGGACATAAACAAAAAGAAGCCGACGATGATAACGATACGATTGGCTGTGCTACCGCCTTCCCGGGGGGAGAAACGGGCCTACACTAGGCAGTCCCAGTTACGACTGAAAATTATTTAACAGTTTATTTGCTTTCGTCGCTATGCGTCATGGGTTCGATACTCGTTTTTAACTTTCTTTTTTAAACTTTCCCCACACTGAGATTTTTCTGTGTCGTGGGTGCGTTTACAGACATAAATTCCACACACAATACACCCAAACCTGGAACAACTACCTGCAGATCATACAAATATTTATTCCGTGCGGGAATGGAACCCACGACCCAAAGCGCAGCAGCCGACTGTATCAGCCACTACACCAACCGTGCCGTCATTTGAATCATCATTTCATCATCATTTCGGCCGAATGAAGTCCACTGCTGGACACAGGCCTCCCCTAAAAGATACTACAACGACCGATATGGGTGTGTTGTGTGCTCATTGGGGGGTCTGGCCATAATCGCCACGCTTGGCAGACGGGTTGGCGATCGCAGTTGAGTTGTTAATGCACTCGAAGGACGCTGCTGCCCATCTCCCGGTTAATGCCTTAGTCGACTTTTACGACACCCACGGGATGAAATGGGGTGGTGGTATTCTGAGCCGGCACCACACGGCAAAAACGGCAAAAAACGTCATTTGAATAAAACATACATATACAATTATAAGTGTGGGAAAACTTTGAATTAGATTTATGTATGTGAATTGTAGACATTTTTTTAGTGTGGAGAATTTTTAGACGTAGAATAATATACCTACCATATGCCTAACTCTAAACACGAAATTGAATTGATAAGCCAACAGTCGATAAGTCGATGTCATATTCTAATAGAGTGATATGCAGACGATGGAATAAGTTCCAACAAAGCAACGCCAAAGTTCCCGCCGAGTTCTAGACTGTTTAGCTTGAAAATCACAGCGAGCTACCAAACTAATGAAGAATTAGAAGTGCTTACCCATCATGTTGTCTCTCTCAAAAAGTAACACACCAACGGATTTAAACGTAATGTTAATTTTTATACTGACAATATTAACACAATTTATTTATCGACTATGGTAATTTTAGTAGGTACAGTTCTTCAAAAATGGTCAAAAGTTCAAAAGTAATATATCAGTGTGTTTACTTGTAGCAATATTAAAGTACTCACTACGCTTGGCAGGCGGGCTGGTGATCGCAGAATAGTTGCTGCAGTCACCTTTTATGACAGCCAGGGGAGGAGATGGAGTGTTTCCATGTTCTTCACCCGGACACCACACGAAAAACCACACAAACACTTAGTTCGTAAATAAAATACTTAATTTCAAAATATTATCTATTGAATTTCTGTATTTGCATAACACAATCAATATCAAAACAAAATTATGAAGAATGCAGTGTTAAAAATGATTAAATGACGTGTGTATAAAATTTGACTTCCTTTCACTTACTCTTAATGTTGACTGTACGGACGGGCTTTGAACTTTAGATACCGAATACTGTAGGCACGCTGGACGAGTTATCTTATTTTTCTAGTCGACAGCAATAGTTTTTTTAATCACGAATTCCCAAACGATCTCATAAAAATACAGCCAAAATCTTCTTCATTAAATAGTTAGTCGACGTAGCACCGTAGCTCGTAGCAGCATCGTGGGACGTGGAGTTATGTAGCGCACGGCTGCGTCGTCAATATTGGTTAATTTGGTGCACAGACTATGCGCGCGGCTCCACCCTGCCTGGGCGTTAATATCGCTGGCATATATTTAGATCGATTGAACAGAAAATCATTCCATTTTAAACTTCCGTAGTAAAGTACCGTTACAATTTTGTCATATTCGTTGGTTAGTTCGCGTCTACTCGTCTGTCATAAAACATGCATTCCGTTAATTTTTGAACTATGATTCAGAAATGAAATGTATTAAAATCTCTAGTATAATTACTGAGAAAAAACCTTAATGTGCTCATAAAATATTGATGAATTAATGAATATTGACCCGGTTGGTGTCCCATTACATTTTAATCTAAAATGTAGTGGGACAACAACCGGGGACTCTCCATAGCTGCACTATAAAATGACGTCATGGATTGTCCCCGGTTGTGTAAGGCTATTGTATGAGATGGAAACAATAACGATAAGATCTATTGCAATGGGTGTAACATGGAATAAAAAGACTAATACATACGGGAAGAACGGCGTCTGCTTTTCAACCTTGAACATGAAATTCTGTGGCATACGGTGATTCGCCACTCACAAAATGGGCCCCCTAAATGGCCACCACTACAGGCGACAAGGAGCAACACCGGTGTGAGCGGCTAAGAGTGTCAAGAGGTGCGGCACTGGTTTCACGCGATGTCTCGAAGACTTGGAGCCGGTTTTCGTTATAACGCCATTAGAGACTTCCACCCCCGAGCATATAGTTCTGGCGGCCCCCCTCTGATCGGCCAACTAAGACAAACCAGAGTTGAAAATCCTGCGGGCACTCATAGGGTTCCACTCCAACCGACCAATAATGGCAAGCCGGAGACGAGGCCCTGACTGACTCTCTGGAGCAATCGGGTACGCAGTGTCGCCACTCACCTTCAGCTCGCCACAAACTGCCCTGCGTAAGCCTGCCTTTCTGTAAGCTTCTTAATATACTTTTTTTTTGCTCATGATGTACTATTTTCTTTTGATATATTTTTTTATATCAAAAGGTAGGAAGAAATCAAGCAGCTGCTTTAATCTGCCCTCCAGGATTACCTTATCCCATGGTGAGATAACGACTGCGCAGTGCTTACTTACAGCCGCTACTAAAGCTTCGCTTCAATATCCCAAAATGAATGATTTGCTTAAATTTTATAATCTTAAACTTATTACAACCATGTATTTTAACAAAGAAGATTATTTTCGTAAAACCAAAAAAATGTGTTTTCTTAAAGTCTTTATCCAAATTTAAAACCAACACAATATGGCTATGGCTAACATGTATGATTACCAATTAGTAAATCCTCGGATTCAGAATAAATTAGAGCTAGAATTTATTTTTTGCATTCATAAATATGGATGTTTATACGATATGATTTAATTGACAATAACTTATAATGATCTTGGTGTCCATTAATTATTCAGGTCATAATCGGTAAGCTCGCCACAAACGCTCAGAACTCCAGCACATCTAGTCTCGCCCAGTATGCGTCTTAGTGACGTATAGCTATGATATGCGTCGCTTCAAATGAATACGGTGCAAAACAATCACCATATTACCACTGTTGGCAAAATGGGTTAAGATAGTAGATAAGATATCCTATTTTTAAGGTTCCGAATGTCCGAAGGACAAAACGGCGGAACTCTTATAGGATCACTCGTCTGTCTGTCCGTCTGTCACAGCCATTTTGCTCCGAATCTACTGGACCGATTAAGTTGAAATTTGGTACACATATGGATTTCTGCGACCCAAATATGTATGGCGTAATGGCGATCGCAATTGAATTGTAAGTATATCCAAGGACGCTACTGCCCATCCTCCGGTTAATCCCATAGTCGCTGTTTACGACACCCACGGGATGAGATGGGGTGGTGGTTTTCTCAGCCGGCACCACACGGCAACTGGCACCGGTCGAATGACTTGTTCGAATCATTAACATGTATTAAAATGAACTATCGTCCGTGATAAGCGGAATTCACACATTGGACCCAGACCCAGATGACGGTAACAAAATAAATGTTTATGGATATGTATATTTATTTATGTATGTGTGTATTTATGTATACCTATATTTTATGTATCGTATATTTTTATATAAGTAATTATATGTTTATGTTCTTCATTTATTTACTCCTTTACACACGGTGTCTACATTTCTTATTCAAACTCTCCTCTCGCAGGTCTACCGGAAGAGATTTCATAAGAAATAAGCAGTACCTTTGTACCTTTTAGTCCTATTTCATTATTCTTTATTTTTCTGTTTCTATGTGGTGAGTGAAAGAGACTTGTACACCCTCATAAATAAAGTCCCCGGCAAGGACAGGGAGCGGCGCACGGTAAGTATTAATGTTATATTGTAGTTTTGGTTTCTAAATTATATTATAAAATATATTTACATACTCACTTTGTATATTCGTAATAACTTTAATACATTTTCAATGAAAGCTTTTATAACAGAATTCACTAAGTGCTTTTAGCAAACACAACATACTTAATCTTTATTTACGAAATTCGCTGCAGCATCAAAATTCCAACCCCAGGGGTCAGTCCTACGCTCTTCATAAGCTCTAAATACACACTATTTTAAAATTCGTTTACGTTTTTCTATTAAAAATGTATTAGTTTTTGTTTTTACCGACCTCTGCTAATTACTAAGTTTAGTGGTTTACATAGCATTCAGTTAACGTCTTTTATACCTTGCTCACATCTACAAATGACAACTTAAGTTTATAAATAAATCATACAATTAACATTTATAGCAACCGGATCGGGTATCGGATAGGTAAGAAACCTAACGTAATCTACTCGATAGTCACTAACGTTTTCAGCTATCACCATATAAAACTGCACGATGAGTCGCTAATTCGACAGAAGCGATCGAAATATACGCTTGCGATAGTAGTTACGTAGCTCACTAGCATTTTGAGGTGTGAAACATTTGTTTACAATGTTATTAAACACGTTTTTGAGTCTATTAAGTCTATCTCTATGTTAGTGGCCGCCGAATTTAATGACCAACGACGTGAATAATGTGAATTTCAAGCCAAAATGTGAATTCATGTTGGATACCAGTTGGAAAGTATAAGTGAAAGAAAGTATAACTGAAAGTGAACTTTAAGGTCATTCCAATTACCCTCAGAGGCCCTGGTTGATGACACCATACTCAGATCCAGTGCCCAATTCTGCAGAGGATAATTTCAATAAGGCTACGAATAGCACCAACCCATCTCTTCCCGTGGGTGTCGTAAAAGGCGACTATGGGATTAACCGGAGTATAGGCAGCAGCGTCATTCGAGTACATTAACAACTAAACTGCGATCGCTAACCTGCCTGCCAAGCGTGGTGATTATGGTAAAACCCCCCGATGAGCACACAACAGACCGGGCGTTGTGGCGATCTTTCGCGGAGGCCTGTGTCCAGCAGTAGACTTTATTCGGCCGAAATAATGATGATGAGCAAACGGAAGAACCTATTACAGTCTGTGTGCTCATACCGAGTGATTCCCGAGAAGACTACGGTGCGCACGTGGTCACGTGCCGCCGTATGCACCGCACAGCGCACAGCGATGCTTCGGGGGGATCGTCTATGAGATGTGTCTGGAGGCGGCGGCCTATTAACACTCACCTCCCCTATGCTATCACAGTCATCCCCTCCGAGAAGAGCCTAAACGTGGCGTGCATCTTAACGGGCACCTGGAGCTCCCCTTCAGTGCCAAAGCGGACCGCCTGATGTGCTTAGCCGGTAGGAGTCCGGCATGCCCCTCCGCCCGTTCCGGGGGAGGAGGAAGTTTCCGCTGAGTTGAAAAAAAAAGAAGATAGAGATACGATGGACGGTATGTTGTGCCAGTACTATTGTTTCTAAACAAAGACATCAAAATCTTTTTAACATGAGATGTGAGGCCCGAATCGCGCCAGTATTTTCACAAACCATTCCCGGCCATCCTATATTTGTAGATATTGAAAACCAGTCAAACATAATTCTACCTTAATTAAAATGCTTTTATTTTAGCACAAAGTTTTGTGTAGACTGATCGATTGAGAGTGATCGATCAATCGTTGTCTCAAGCATTTAAACTAAAACAAAGTTGCCAAGTCGGGACGGCTTTTAAATCGGCATGTATGTAACCTCTTTGTAACATAATCACCTTGATATCGCCAAGTTTGAGCTAAATGGAAACATACAGATGTCATATTACGACCGTGAACTTAGGCGGTAATATTCATAAGTAAAAATAATAGCGCCTTCGTGGTTTGCAGGGCATTTATAATGCCTCGTCGGTACGAGTCCAAGCTACCGTGGTTAGAGACCCATAAAAAGGAACGTCCTCACAATACGCGATGTGTCCAGGATGAAAACATAAAAAATCGGACAAGTGCAAGTTTAACTCACGTAGAGGGGATTCCGTACGATGAATATGCTAACAACTGTTGTTGTTTTTTAAATCTGACACAAATTTGTTTTTATTAACTAAAAAAAAGTATGTATGGTACCGTACTCAACTGCGATCGCCAACCCGTCTGCCAAGCGTGGCGATTATGGCAAAACCTCCCAATGAGCCCACAACACACCCATATCGGTCGTTGTGGTGATCTTTGGGGGAGGCCTGTGTCCAGCAGTGGACTTCATTCGGCCGAGATGATGATGGTACCGGATTGTAGAGGGAGATTGCTGAATATGATATTGATGAATTCTGTCTTGTACCAATTATTTTTCCTTGGAACAACACACACACAACACAGTGGCGGCCCTAGTTAAATTTTTAGGTGGTGCGAGATCTCAAAATGACACTCCTGTAAACTTGTTTTTTTCTAAAAGACGTTGCCCCTCACTAGTATTTTCCTGTGTCGTAATACATAACCTTAGTTTTGGTCCTATAGTATGCAGTTGCTTATCTGTGATTATAACTAGAATTGGATAGACCTACCAAATATCCAGGTGTATATGCAGGGCAAGCACAGTGGAGTCTGTCGCGCTTGAAATAGCAGTTTTTCTGCTCATTCGTTGAAGAAATGTTGTCCATTCAGTTCGCGTTACTCTGTCGCGATCGACCTCACCACTGTGCCTGCCCACTTACACTGCTGAGATGACAACTTGTACAGATGATAAATAATAACAGTCAATAATTTTGTTTGACCACTTTTATATCTACTGTAATGCTGCAGACAGTCTTAAAAAAACATAAAAGAACTACCAACAATCAATTTAATAAAAAATCTTAGATGGCCACCTTTCTAGCTTTTGCGCTTGAAACTTTGTTTATGAATTTGGAACGATTTAACTTCTGGGCAATGGCATTTTCTATGGACAAGATTCCAAGATCTGCCAGTCTTTTCCGACGAATAGTAGATCATAGTAAGTATTTATAAGTTTTAATTTACTGAAGCTTCCTTTGTTCCCCTTTAGCGACATTACCGCTGTTACTCCCAATGAATGTAAAGCATTGATTGATTTATTGACATCCTAACATTTACTTGACTCATTTTTTTTTTTTTTTATTGATAAGATAAGATAAGATAAAAATATTTTTATTCATGTAAAACCATTTATAGGCACTTATGAATAGTCAAGACTTTAGTTGCCTCGTTCCAAGGTGTAGATTTCCTATGGAGAAGAACGGGCAAGAAACTCCTTGGTTACTCTTTTTAAATCATATTGGTACAATGTTCTCGAAATGATGGTAATGTGAGGACAATGCAGGAAGAAAGAGTCTATCTTAAAAAGTCTACACTAATTGACATCTTGACATTTAATTTGATTTATTTAATATTGAATTCTATATTTATGATATAAATTGTTTGCTTATGTTTAATATAAAGACTGCAATTTACATTCTGATATTTTCTTAATCTTTTGACATTATTAAATGAATTAGTCATAAAATTGTAAATGTGTGAGCATCATGTAGCCATTGTATATTGAGTACATTTTAAATCAATTACAGTTTAAAAGTAAACAAGTCAACAGTACACAGTAACAATAGCGTCAGCGCAACAGAGTCAACAATGATTTTAGGATAGGAAACTAATCATCGCGTCGTCTCAGTTGTTGGTCATTATTCCACAGGACGGTGTAAAAATCTGAACCATCGAACTCCCAACGTAAAATCCGTCAGGTGAAGATGTACGCCACTAGACTTTACTAACGATAAATTTGTGGTTCAAATAGCGAAATGGCATGTTTTGTGCCTCGCCGTATGGTGCCGGCTTAGAATACCACCACCCCATCTCCTCCCGTGGGTGTCGTAAAAGTCGACTAAGGGATTAGCCGGGGGATGGGCAGCAGCGTCCTTTGAGTACATTAACAACTCAACTGCGATCGCCAACCCGTTTGCCAAGCGTGGCGATTATGACAAAACCCCTCAATGAGCCATCCCATATCGGTCGTTGTGGTGATCTTTGGGGGAGGCGTGTGTCCAACAGTGGACTTCATTCGGCCGAAATGATGATGATGATGCTTTGTGCTAATGACACTTCGGGTTCGAGTCAGAATGGGGTTCAAAGTCGTATCGTTCGTCGAAATGTGTTTGACCGTATCTTTTCTTTTCCACTTTAAAAGTATGCGGGGTAACTTTTAATGTGAGTTAAACCGTTAAAGAAGTCGATTGTCCTAACAAATATCATCTATATCGATAAGAAGTGCAAGTTCATTATACACAGCGTACCCGGTACAACCGCGCACATATGTATATTTCATGTAGTAGTAAGTACACTCGAGAACACAACATGCCTTTGCTCGTTAACGATTCTTAAGTCTCTACTACACCAAATACGTACCTAAAATTCCAGCTAAAGTCGACTTAGTGAAGATTTGAAAACCGAATGCGGCTTGTAATTCAGACTAAAACTGTTGGTAATAGATTGACTATGTTAGAGGAATTGAATCTGTTGATAAGTAAATAATTAAATTATGAGAAGGTCATATAGTTTAGTGCAGGGGTTCCCAACCTTTTTTTGTCTACTGCCCACTTTAAGAATAAATTATTTTTTAACGCCCCCCTTTTTAAACATACTTAAAAACCGCTAAGTACTTATAACTGATTATTGAAACGCATATTTATAGTATTCGGACAAAGTATCTTTTATTGAAAATAAAACAAACATAATCAATTCTTATATAAAAACTAATGTGAAGGTTGAATCTGATGCTGTTCAATAAGTTTGTTGATATCAGGTTCCAATTTACTCAAAAACAGCCGCAAGTCGCCACGTTCGGTAACACGCAAACGATTTCTCTTTTTAGTAAGCAGCGTTGCCACAGCACTAAATCCACGTTCACACAAATATGACGATGGGAATGCTATCAAAAATCGTTGAACAATTGACCACAATCCAGGGTACAATTGCGGGATCGGTTTTTGTAGCCAAAATTCTTGATATCCATTTTTGAACTTGATTTTTATTTCTTCGTTTGTTGTCAATTCTATAAGTTCTTCTTCCAGCTGAGGTGACATTGCTGTGTTGACATTTGAAAACGGATCCAACACCCAGTCTAGTATTTCCAAGTTTAAAATGTCCTGGTATCGTTCGGTGAAGTCAATGTGGAGGTTTTCCAAATGTTGGCAGTAGGCAAACAAGTCGTCGTTACTGCAGTATACTGATAAATTCGGAAAGTTGTGAAACTCACGTCTGCCCATATTCTTTTTGTGCAGAAGCAGTATGGCTGCGAAAGCAGCAACAATATTTTTTGTTTTAATTAAATTTAGTTCATCGCCTTGCAGTTGGAGGTTCATGTCGTTGAACATTTTATACAGGTCTGTCATGTAAGCTATATCATTCTTTGATGTTATGAGCTTGTTGCGCAGTTCTGTATCTTTAGTTTCCAAGAACTCTATCATAGAGTCAAACAGGTTGTAAAATCGAATCAGACAATTGCCTCTTGACAGCCAACGAACTTCAATATGAAGCAACAAACGGTTGAAATCTTCGTCATTAGTAACACAAAGACGATGAAATAATCTATCATTCAAAGAGCTGCTACGGATTTTATTGACTGCTTTGATGACATATTGCAGTGATTGAAATAGTCGTTCACTTAAGTTTCTAGCAACCAAATGTTGTCTATGAATAACGCAATGTATAGCAAGGACATCTGGAATTTTATTCTTTAAGTATGCTATGAAGCCTTTATGGCGCCCTGTCATAGCCGGAGCGCCATCCGTAGCAACTGATGTAATATTTTTCAAAGGAATCTCTTTCTCTTCACAAAACTTTTCCAATGTATTGAATATGGTTTCGCCTTTTGTATCTGTCTCCAAATTTCTGGCAAACAATAGTTCTTCACGTATTTTCTCATCTTTAATAAACCTCGCGTAAGATAGCAACAACGCTTCATTAGTTGGTAAAGTGGACTCATCGAGCTGAATTGAGAATTTACTAGTCCTCAGATGATTGCACAATGATTCTTCAATGTTTTCAGCCATTTCATCAATTCGTCTTTGCACAGAATTATTACTCAAAGGAATTTTTCGGATAATATCTGCGGCCGTTTTATGAAGCACAGTAGTTATTACTTCCTTTATTGCTGGCAAAATTAACTCTTCTCCGATGTTGTGTGGTTTGCCTTTTTGAGCAATTAACAAAGAGATATTGTACGAAGCTCGAAGTCCGTCGTCATCTTGCTTAGCAGCCGCCGAAAATAGTTTTGATACACTTGGCTGAGTATTATGCTTCTTCTCTAGGTCTTGAAAATATGCTACATTCTTTTCTGTCTTATCTGGATGCATTTTATTCAAATGATCTTGCAGTCTTGAAGGCTTCATTGCTTCGTTCGAAAATGTTTTTAGACATAGAAGACACAAAGGCGACGACGGGTTTGTGGGATTTTCAATAAATCCGAATTTAATATATTCCGCAGAGTATTGCCGTCTCTTCTTTTTTACTTCCGACATTGTTTTGTTTTAAGAAATACGTAAGTGTTGAAATCAAGTACTGCTTATCTATTATGCGCGAAACCGCAAATGAAAATAAAATAAATTTACGTCGTTTATATAGGATTGCATAAGCAGCACGCACCAACAGGAATAAGACAAACGTGCATAAACTCGTTTATCTCATTCGACGCCCAATCGTACTCGACAAGCAAGAACAAGTATTATAGAACCAGCCGATTGGTATAGGAATGTACAATTCGGATTATTTAACAAAAACTTGTTAAAACATGATTGCCCGCGGTCTTTTATATCGAACCGAGTTTGAGCTATATCTTAATTAATATTAGTTGATGTTCACAAGATGTAGTCGAGAGTCGAGAGCTCAGTCGGTGTCTAAGAGTCTTCCTAGCTAGGTAGATGAAATTATAAATCGACCCCAAAGCCCTACACAATGCCCCCTTTTCTTTCTGGGTCTCTTACCGCCCCCCTTTAGGCCTGCAGCGCCCACAAGGGGGCGTTATCGCCCACGTTGGGAAAGACTGGTTTAGTGGTAAATATGAACGTGGCTATTTATATACGGAATGATACTTTAAAGAGGAAATAAATAAAAATGAATAACAGGATTCGATTCCTCACGTAGTAGAATACAAGAACATTCTATCCATCATAATTTTGACAACTTTGAAAGACAGAACTTTTAACCAATTTTAATGTACGAATGTTACTGCTTTTTTAATTACTTACCTACTTCATTAGGGTACCGAAAGTCCAAAGGAAAAAACGGCGGAACCCTTATAAGATCCCTCGTGTGTCTGTCTGGCTGTCCGTCTGTTAGTTACAGCCAATTTTCTCCGAATCTACTGGACCGATTAAGTTTAAATTTGGTACACATATGAATTTTTGTAACCCAAACACGGAAGTGTAACGTAAATATATAAATTTTGAATATGGAGGTCACTTTTGGGGGGTAATATAGAAAATTTAAGAATAAAGTTCTGCGAACTGTACCATGTAACATATTAAATGGATGAACTTATTGTAAGGGTCTCAAATATATTCATTTTATTATTTAAAAATTTATAGTTTTGAAGTTATTCAAGAAAATAGGCGAAAATTTACCATTCCCCCTCCCTCCTTATCTCCGAAACTACTGAAACTATACTTCTGAAAATAAAAAGTAATAGTTCTTTACTTATATAGATTACAGTAAAACCTATAAGAACTCTATGGTTTTAAAATAACATGGTAAATCTTTCAATATTGAGAATGCAAACTTACATTTGCAGTTGGAATGTATCGGAGAACATTTTTTTCAACTGCAAAGTTAAGTTTGTTCTTCGGATAAATTATTGTTACTACTCGTTCGCCTTAACTAGGCCAGGCATCCGTCACTTCTCGTACCTAAAGATGACATATTCATCGTACGGAACCCTCTCCACGCGAGTTCAACTCGCCCTTGGCAGATTTTTATTAAAATAATGTTACGTTGAAGTGGGTGTTAAATAAAAGACTACAACCAAAGGTAAACATATAATATCAATAAAATAAAATCAAGAAAGGGTGTGGTCGTATGCCCGTTACTATTAATTTTCCACGGTAGCAACAGGCAGCTGTTCTCTCCTGGTCCAATCCCCGAAATTGGCAAAAGGTGTGGTGATTAAAACCGCGTGGTGCTGGACGGACACGGTGACGTTGACCCGAGGTGGTGAAGAGCCGCTGGGACTCGCCTAACCGGAAAGCACGGGCCGGTACTCGATGGGCAGTACCACTGTGTGTCCAAGGACCTCGTGTAGCTTGTACGTAGCACCCTAGATATGGGGATAACAAATTAGATAGGTTTTTTTTTATGCAATCTGACAGAAAAAGAGTCAATAAAGCCTATACTAGTTGTCACATAGTTCCTGGAGCCACGGATGACGTCATTATTTATTTATTTATTTTCTCACCACAATACTGAAAAAGTTATAGCATTATACAAATTTACTGTGGGAGACTGGTGCCTGAACTAGGCTGAAGCCTGTATCTCAGGTCACCAGGCCTTCCACCCCAGAAGTCCAATTTTGCTCTTTCATAAACTGTGCCAAGCGATTTTGCTCCATTTTCTTGTTCTTCGTGTATCTGATTCTATCAAGTTGTTTCCTCTTGTTAAAGTTCTCTTGATGAGTACTCTCCAATACGTTGATATGACTTTATCAGGCCCTTTCACTGCAAACAACATCTTGATATAACAATAAACTCACTGTTCTAATAAAATGTGTATATTATGGCTTTGATACACCCAATATTGTCAATTTATCAAAATTTATTTTAAAATTTTCATATCTTTGTTTTACTATAGAATGAACGTGTGCTCCCCTCGCTGTGTTTGACCGCACTGTGCAAGGTATAATTGGATATGACCAACGGCGGACAAAATAAGAAAGGCCCGAGCCGTGTGAGACGAGGAGGTGGTACAGTGATTGCAATTGAATCAAGATCAAGCGCATCACTGATACCAAACGTGTTTTACGAATCAAATAATATATTCAACTAGCTTTTTTTTTAACGTGGGGAAATCCTCTTGGACTTCCTCCGCCTTGGGAAGGGCGGAGGGGCATGCCGGGATGAAATCGGCTAAAACCCCACGGTGTCCTTCTTCTTACCTCTATCCGGGGGTGAGTTGTACGCTTTTCTGCATTAGACCGCTCTCCGAGATCTCCCTCCATCCCCGCTCTGCCGCCTCCTTTGCTTGCATCACTTCCTCGCAAAAGGAGGCGACGGCATCCCAAGCGCTCGCGAGAGGTCACCCCCTAATATTTATTCAACTAGCTGGGACCCGCGGTTTCTACCGCGTTTAATTTAAAAGAAAAGAGTACTTCGACATAGACACTTGACATAGAATATATATATTGGATTTCAAGGGTTTTATTTATTATTCCTTTATTTTAAATATATACATATAAATTACATTTTTAAATACATATAAAAAAAAACAATATATATTTAAAAATATAAAAAATAGTAGCCCACCGGCATCGGGAACAAGGTCCAAGCTACCGGTGGTTAGGGCTCCAGAGAGAGGAACCTCCTAACAATACGAGCCGTGTCCAGGAGTACCGCTTTCTGTATCAAGCCCTTGACCCAGCTGCCTAACGAGAGCCTCTTAAGGTGTTGGTCGAGGCTCTTGGCCATAAGGCCATTGGCCGTGACAACTATCGGCACAATGATTGCAGAGTCTACCTCCCACATGTCGACAACCTCGTGCGCCAAGTCAAGATACTTAATTTGCTTATCTTTCTCGGCCTTCACGAGATTCTCGTCATGCGGGATAGTTATATCAACAATCATTGTGCGGCGCTCTACTCGATCTATCACCACTATATCAGGCTTATTGGCTACAATAGTCCTGTCAGTAATGATAGATCGATCCCAGTACATTGTGACATGGTCATTCTCGAGAACTGGGTCGGGCACATACCTGTAGTATGGCACTTCTGAACTCACAAGGTTGTATTGCAGTGCAAGTTGCTGGTGGATAATCCTGGCTACTTGGTTATGCCTGTGCAAGTACTCGCCGTTAGCAAGACGAGAACAACCGGAAATAATGTGACGTATAGACTCGCCTGGACGGTGGCATGCCCGACAGATGTCAACCGTGCCGTCCTTCACAATATATTTTCGGTAATTATTCGTCATGATAACTTCATCCATAATTGCACAGATAAAACCTTCGGTTTCCCCAAACAGGTCACCGAAGCGTAGCCAAGACACGGACGCTACTAAGTTTACATCAGGCCCATGAAGGGCCCGGTAAAAGCGTCCGTGAAGCTCCTTGTTCTGCCATACCTCCATACGGTCATTAGTGTCAAGCACTACGGGTTTATGCCAGTTCTCTTTAGCCAAGGAGAGCGGGGTGAGTCCCTTGTCCATCGCAACCACATCTCGGTGCATCCCCACTTCGGCATGGAGAAAGTACTCCCTGAGGCTGCACACCTCACGATTGTGGAGGGTCTTAGCATTTAAAAAGCCTCGACCCCCACACTTTCGTGGGATGTATAGCCTCATTACCGACGATCGTGGGTGATGCATCCGATTTGTGGTCAACAACGAACGGACTCTTCTATCCAGAGCGTCTAATTCCGTCTGAGTCCACTTGAGTATGCCGAAAGAATAGACTAAGACTGGCATGACCCAACCGTTAAAGGCGCGTACCTTGTTACCGCCTGACAAAAGACTTTTCAGTACTTTTTTCAGGCGGCCAAAGAATCGCCCCTGTAACGATTGTTTCATGTCAGCTGCGTTGACACCTAACGCCTCCGACATACCCAAGTACTTGTAGGTTTCAGATGAGGAAAGGGATCTGATTTGTATGAAATCCGAAAGTTGTAATCCCTCGGATTCCATAATCTTCCCTCGTTTTACATGCATGACTGCACATTTGTCCACACCAAATTCCATCCTAATTGAGTTACTAAAAGTTTCAGTTACCTTCAGTAACTCTATTAGCCGCAAATTGTTGGGGGCAAAGAGTTTCAAATTGTTGGGGGCAAAGAGTTTCATTATATATTTATTATATTATTATTATTCTAAAATAAAAGTTACCTAAGTTATTCCTTATAACATCAGCTATCTGCCAGTGAAAATCCCTCCATTGACTCCCGTCAAAATCGGTCCCGCCATTTCGGAGATTACCCGGAACAAACATAAAACCCGGAAAGATAGACAGCCAGACAGACAAAATAAAAATTGTTATATGTACCGTATATACTTTCATATGCACTTAGTAGAAAGCTATTATTTTGGCATTACAATCAGACACTTAATTTTATTTATTTGTATAGATCATAAAATGATGTTATTTGTTATTTCGTTTATAAAATTAATTAACAATAACGTTACTACGTTACAATACTGGCACCCCAAATATGGGGATTACAATACACAGACTTAATGCAATGACGACTATTCAAATTAAGTCGTGTTTAAATTCAGGAAGCCACGGCTGAAGTCACTATACGAGTGAACGTGTACTGCCCTTAGTGTTTTGCCGATGCCCTTTCCAGATGCGTACCAGGTGTGCTATTTTAGTACTTCCAAGTCTTATTTGGAGAATAATGCCTCTTGGTATAAAAATCTATACAACGATATATCAATGACCCTTCTAAATTTCCAAGTATTGAAAATATTGAAAGCTGTCAACACTTAACTTCAGTTCCATGTTTATTAGACCAGTTTGAATAGATCCCTGACTTTACACGCGTAGAAGACGTACTCAATACTCATCAGTAAGCAGGAACTACTAAACATATATTACATATATCTCTTCACGGCAATAATAACTTACGCTACCACGTACATAATTTATTGGTATATGCGTCGTACCGGAATAGACGCGTCGAGAGCCAAGCAAACATCGCGGCTAACGAGCTATTAGGTATATCTGTGTGTTTGTAATGTGGGCAATGAACGCTGTCGCAAAATTATGATGTTGAAAAGTTAATCTTCTCTTTTAGCCACTTTAGAACCTATTTTTCATCCATCATGGACTTCCTCCTTGTCGGGAAAGGCTGGAGTGTGCTGCTGGACCGTATAAAACCCCACGTAGTTCCTCCAGTGCATATTGCGCCAGGGTTGCGAGAGGCGCCCTCGCATGCGGCCCCGGCAGTGCTGGTCCACTCGGTGCGGATCTCAACTCGATCAGTAACGAGGCTGGCCGAATGACACCCGAAATAAGGGTGAGGTCTAATGCTGACAAAGATAACACCTCACCCTTAGCCAGAGGTAAGTGGAAGGAAACCGTGGGATTTAGCCGGCAAGAGTCTGGCATGCCCCTCAACCCTTCCCAAGGCGGGGGAAAGGCTGGCCGAATGGTACGTCACGACGTGCCAATTGAGCTATTTTTACCCCCGTATAGGCGCGCCATTAGATATTGGACTTCAAAAACTTGTTACAACTTTTTCATTTAATAACAAATGACCGATCGAGGTATTCCCACGAGGTGCCGGCTACGAATAGCACCAATCCATCTCTTCCCGTGGCTGTCGTAAAAGGTGACTATGAGATTAGCTGTAGGATGGGCAACAGCGTACTTCGAGTATATTAACAACTCAACTGCGATCGCCAGCCACACGAGCGTAGCGATTATGGCAAAACCCCCCAATCAGCACACAACACACCCAGACCGTCGTTATGGCAAACTTTGAGGAAGACTTGTATCCAGCAGAGGATTTTATTCAGCTTAAATGATGATGATAACGATGATGATGATGATGATTATGATCGAGGTGCGCTCTTTGGGATCATATTAAGACTTTATCTTACAAATACTAAAAACGTCTGTTGTTACTCGGTTGCATCTGGTAAGATGAGAACCCGACCCCGACATACTTGGGGGCTAGACAGATAAGAACCTAACCTAATCTGTGTTGTATATATATGTTGCGGGGGCGAAGAATATGTGTCTAAACCCGCCCTCGTCCCGCTACCTCCTTTGCGTGAAACATTTCGTCCAAAAAATAGGCGACGGCATCTTAAGTGCTCTCTCTCCAAATGATGGAGTGAACGACGGCCGAAAGCGTGAGACCACCATTTTCAGCCGCCGCGATGATTTCACGGCGCTACGTCACACAAGCTAGTCACTCCACCAGTATGTGCTCCACCGTGTCATCCGGGCAGTCTCCGCAGTGTCCAGTCTATTCCGCACAACCCGCGGGCTGATTACCTAAGTCGCAGACGCTTTGCAACAGGCGTAAATTGCTCCAACGTCGCTGTCAAACGTTAATTTGGTATTACCTATTGCCAATAGCGACTAAACAGGCGAATATCTCTAACGCGCCTCTGTCGGACAATCAATGAACTAAAAACGTTCATTATTTTTAGTTCCACTGGTGGCTACTGGCGCTAGTAACTATGCATCTTCCACAATAGCGACTGGCGGGCGATGCCTTACGTCAGTCTTTCCCAACGTGGGCGATAGCGCCCCCTTGTGGGCGCTGCAGGCATAAAGGGGGGCGGTAAGAGACCCAGAAAAAAAGGGGGCATTGTGTGCCCTACACAATGCCCGCTTTTTTTGGGGTCGATTTATAATTTCATCTACCTAGCTAGGAAGACTCTTAGACACCGACTGAGCTCTCGACTCTCGACTACATCTTGTGAACATCAACTAATATTAATTAAGATATAGCTCAAACTCGGTTCGATATAAAAGACCGCGGGCAATCATGTTTTAACAAGTTTTTGTTAAATAATCCGAATTGTACATTCCTATACTAATCGGCTGGTTCTATAATACTTGTTCTTGCTTGTCGACTACGATTGGGCGTCGAATGAGATAAACGAGTTTATGCACGTTTGTCTTATTCCTGTTGGTGCGTGCTGCTTATGCAATCCTATATAAACGACGTAAATTTATTTTATTTTCATTTGCGGTTTCGCGCATAATAGATAAGCAGTACTTGATTTCAACACTTACGTATTTCTTAAAACAAAACAATGTCGGAAGTAAAAAAGAAGAGACGGCAATACTCTGCGGAATATATTAAATTCGGATTTATTGAAAATCCCACAAACCCGTCGTCGCCTTTGTGTCTTCTATGTCTAAAAACATTTTCGAACGAAGCAATGAAGCCTTCAAGACTGCAAGATCATTTGAATTTTATTCCATCCAGATAAGACAGAAAAGAATGTAGCATATTTTCAAGACCTAGAGAAGAAGCATAATACTCAGCCAAGTGTATCAAAACTATTTTCGGCGGCTGCTAAGCAAGATGACGACGGACTTCGAGCTTCGTACAATATCTCTTTGTTAATTGCTCAAAAAGGCAAACCACACAACATCGGAGAAGAGTTAATTTTGCCAGCAATAAAGGAAGTAATAACTACTGTGCTTCATAAACCGGCCGCAGATATTATCCGAAAAATTCCTTTGAGTAATAATTCTGTGCAAAGACGAATTGATGAAATGGCTGAAAACATTGAAGAATCATTGTGCAATCATCTGAGGACTAGTAAATTCTCAATTCAGCTCGATGAGTCCACTTTACCAACTAATGAAGCGTTGTTGCTATCTTACGTGAGGTTTATTAAAGATGAGAAAATACGTGAAGAACTATTGTTTGCCAGAAATTTGGTGACAGATACAAAAGGCGAAACCATATTCAATACATTGGAAAAGTTTTGTGAAGAGAAAGAGATTCCTTTGAAAAATATTATATCAGTTGCTACGGATGGCGCTCCGGCTATGACAGGGCGCCATAAAGGCTTCATAGCATACTTAAAGAATAAAATTCCAGATGTCCTTGCTATACATTGCGTTATTCATAGACAACATTTGGTTGCTAGAAACTTAAGTGAACGACTATTTCAATCACTGCAATATGTCATCAAAGCAGTCAATAAAATCCGTAGCAGCTCTTTGAATGATAGATTATTTCATCAGCTTTGTGTTACTAATGACGAAGATTTCAACCGTTTGTTGCTTCATACTGAAGTTCGTTGGCTGTCAAGAGGCAATTGTCTGATTCGATTTTACAACCTGTTTGACTCTATGATAGAGTTCTTGGAAACTAAAGATACAGAACTGCGCAACAAGCTCATAACATCAAAGAATGATATAGCTTACATGACAGACCTGTATAAAATGTTCAACGACATGAACCTCCAACTGCAAGGCGATGAACTAAATTTAATTAAAACAAAAAATGTCAAACCAAACCAAAAGCCAAACTGCTTCTGCACAAAAAGAATATGGGCAGACGTGAGTTTCACAATTTTCCGAATTTATCAGTATACTGCAGTAACGACGACTTGTTTGCCTACTGCCAACATTTGGAAAACCTCCACATTGACTTCACCGAACGATACCAGGACATTTTAAACTTGGAAATACCAGACTGGGTGTTGGATCCGTTTTCAAATGTCAACACAGCAATGTCACCTCAGCTGGAAGAAGAACTTATAGAATTGACAACAAACGAAGAAATAAAAATCAAGTTCAAAAATGGATATCAAGAATTTTGGCTACAAAAACCGATCCCGCAATTGTACCCTGGATTGTGGTCAATTGTTCAACGATTTTTGATAGCATTCCCATCGTCATATTTGTGTGAACGTGGATTTAGTGCTGTGGCAACGCTGCTTACTAAAAAGAGAAATCGTTTGCGTGTTACCGAACGTGGCGACTTGCGGCTGTTTTTGAGTAAATTGGAACCTGATATCAACAAACTTATTGAACAGCATCAGATTCAACCTTCACATTAGTTTTTATATGAGAATTGATTATGTTTGTTTTATTTTCAATAAAAGATACTCTGTCCGAATACTATAAATTTGCGTTTCAATAATCAGTTATACGTACTTAGCGGTTTTTAAGTATGTTTAAAAAGGGGGGCGTTAAAAAAGAATTTATTCTTAAAGTGGGCAGTAGACAAAAAAAAGGTTGGGAACCCCTGCCTTACGTAATACCAATTTTTTTGACGCTTTGCCACCGGTGGATCCTTAGCTGCGCGAAAGCTGCTATCGCGTCTGCTCTTGCTGTTTTTAGCTAATCAGCCCGCGGGTGTCTCTTCGGCCCTATGCGGCTCCTCCCATAGGACATAATTCCGAAAAATGTTTATATGCATTTCATATTTGATTATTTCGATAAACAAACTACCGAAAGTATAAATATATCCCTTTTTGCTAATTTTATCATTTATTTATTAAACTCGGATGTGAACGCATCGGTATTGTTGCAGCGCGCTCTGGCAATTATTATTAAGTATTCATTGGCTATGGAGTGAACCAATAAAAAAGTGGTTGCGTCACTCATCAAATAATACAGTCTAGCAGCTTCAATACCCATCTTGAAATAATTTATGGAATAACGCGATTTAACCGTGATGGCCACGCAGATTAACGCATTGTTTTGTGTAATTATATATTATTATATTTATATATTTGCGTTATTTTTGGGTCTTAATTATTGCGATGGTTACTAGACGTAGGTCTTATTGTAGTTCAGTATTAAAATAAAGGACTAATATTATATTTTCTAAAACTGTTATATTTGTCTGCCTCTATTTGCCTATCCGTGATTTAGTGCTACGAAACAATGACTAATCGAATTGTGTTCTTTTCAGGTACTTTGACTAAATGTAATTTCTCAAGGATGCTTTTATTTGTACTCAGATTTTGTAAGATAGTACTATTAATCAAAGTGGCCCCGCTTCATAAGAGACCGTACGGTATCCCCTCATAACTCTGGAGGCCATAGCTCTCTGTGAACTCTGCAGTAAAGCGAGGTCTTGGGTGCTCAGGGTGACCGCTCAAATGGAGGCCCCGTGAAGAAATATGGACCGCGCAATCCCTACGTAGCCTCCAGCAGGAGGCACTGCAACATTAGGCAGCAGGCGCGTAAATTCAGCCATTGAGCCCGTTAATTCGGGGCCTAGTAGTCCGAAATGCTTAGCGTTTGTGGATTATGAGAAAGCCTTTGATTCGATCGAAATCTGAGCAGTGCTGTAGTCTCTACAGCGGTGCCACATTAACAATCGGTATACCGAAGTGTTAAAGTGCTTATACAGAAAGGCCACATATCGGTCGGAGTATATGAACAGAGCACGTGGGCAATTCCATTGCAGAGAGGTGTGAGACAGGGGGACTTCGTGTCCTCGAAACTGTTCGCCGCTGGAATGGAGGATGCCTTCAAGCTATTAGAGTGACAAGGATTTGGCATTAACATTAATGGCGAGTATATCACTCACCTTTGATTTGCCGACGACATCGTAGTCATGGCAGAATCGCTGTAAGAGCTCAGCACAATGCTCAATGATCTCAACAGAATTTCCTAACAGGTAGACCTTAAAATTAACATGGGCAAAACGAAAGTCATGTCAAATGCTCATGTCGTGTCCATCTCAATATCTCTTGGTAACTCTGTTCTCGAAGTTGTTGACGAGTATGTATGTCTACCTGGGACAAACCGTCTAGTTAGGACGGTCCAACTTCGAGAAAGTGGTCAATCGTCGAATCCGACTTGGCTGTGCAGCGTTCGGGAAACTTCGCAACGTCTTTTTATCAACAATACGAAAGCCTGCCTGCCTCAAGACGAAAGTCTTTAACCAGTGTGTGTACCAGTGATGACATATGGAACAGAAACGTGGTCATTCTCTACGGGCCGTTGGGGTAAAAAGGTTCTCGAGTGGAGAGCGCACCGGAAAACGCAGCGTGTTACGACCTCTAACGAGGTGGATCGACGACCTGGTGACGGTCGCTGGGAGTCGTTGGATGACGGCGGAATGTAACCGCTCGTTGTGGAAATCTGTGGGGGAGGCCATTGTTCAGCAGTGGACGTCCTTTGGCTGAAATGATGATGATGATGACCTGCGATTACGTCTGCGAGGGAACTAACTTATATCCATAAAGGAACTTGATGAAGCAAAAAAACCTGAAAGGGAAGAAAGATGAAGAAGGTTTGTATGGAGGCCGTCTTATATTATGTTGACGTTAAAAAAGAACCATTTAAATACATTTTTGTCCGTTTTGAATTAACAACATTTATCTTTATATTTCAAAGCATGTTCTGTCTTTTTAAAACACATTAAGTATCTATCTCTCTATCAAATAGGTATAATATAATAAGGTGAGAATAGAATATTGTATAAAAACTATAGACGTGTAAGAAAGAAACAATATACAAATAAATAAATACCTACAGAAGATTGACTGCTTTTTAGAAAACAATTTGCGTCAGATGAATTTGACACAGAAGTATGACATTTATTGCGAATAATATTTATAATGGAAATATAATTTAAATATAGTAATAACCGATGGCATTTACAAAGTCTAATGAAGAAGATGACGGTGTGTATATTTTTTCATTGAAAATTCTAAAAACCGTTTTTTTTAGTTATAGTTAATATTCAGGTGAAAAAAGTAATTAAGCATTCGATATTTAAAACGCACGATGGTAGGAATAGGAGGCAGTTTGTTAAGTGTACGTGTCGCATAGATCGCGAGTTGGCAGCACGACGGATGCTGCGCGCGCCCCGCACTCAACTCACTACACGTATATAGCCTGACCAATACCGCTGTACTGCGCCGTTGGCATGTGAGCAGCGAGGCGGGGAGGGCCGAGCAGCCGCTCCATTTTGTTATTCCGCCGTCATCGCACCTCCACGCGCTACCTTTTTTTATTTTTTGCTGTCCAATGGAAATTCTACTTGAACTTCCTTCGCCCCGGGAGACGGCGGCTTCTACCGGCTAAAACCACTGGAGCGGTCATCTTCGGCACCGAAGGGGGAGTGGCTCCAGGTCCTCGTAACACTAGAGCTGCCCATTGGCCACACCTTTAGGCACATCTCGGATGGGATGACTGTAAAGCAGTCACCCCCTCTAGCAGAGGGCAGGCGGCTGTAAAAAGGCCGCTTCTCGGGGAGGATTCTACAGGATCCCCCTAAGCCTCGCTGTGCGCTGTGCTACGCACACGTGCACACGTGCTTGCCACTGTCTTCCCGGGGGTCGTTTGGTGTGAGCACGCAGACTCTACAATCTGCGCGCCCGCGACCCACTAGACCCCCACCATATAACCTCCGTGTAACCACTATCCCCGTGTAAATTACTGCTCTACACAAATGCCCCCAAACAGATTTTAATATATAAAGTCAAAATAATATGCATAGAACTAGTGGGACATTTTCTACTATCATTAATCCCATTAGTCTCACTTGGTTTCTACCATAGAACTGTTGAATATAACTACATACTCGGACTCCTACCGGCTAAAACCACTGGAGCGGTCATCTTCGGCAACTAAGGGAAGCTCCAGGTCCTCGTATGATTACACTAGAGGCAGTACCGTGATACCTACGTAGCCGGACTCTTGCAAAGAGGGACCTACCACCAGTGCTACAATATTATTTATTTTTGGTTTACATATTTTCAGCTAACAAATGTAAAATGGTGGGGTTACCTATTTATGGTCCTAAGCTTCTTCATCATATGTCTGTTACTTAACTATATTATGAAAAAAGTTAACGGTAAGCAGTTACACATTTAGAACATATTTTAAAATAGCTGGTAGAATCGGTAGGATGTAGGTACTATTTTTATTTAGACACTTTAAATTGTCAGTCTAGTTCGTCGAATTATTTTCCTACCTACGTTTTCTCTTTTAAGACCAAATACCAAAAAATCCTAATTTTATAAAAGAAACACTGACTGATAGATTGACAAAAAATATGCCAACATATAAGCAATAGCTTTCTTTTCAACGATATTAGGTACATATGTAAAAGCAACTTTGTTGAAATTTTCATTTTTCACAATTATGTTACTGGAGGATTTTAATTATCACATTATAAATTCATCACGATGACAACATTATCGACCTATAAGAACATCAGCCAAAATTTAGGCTTGCCCTTGTGAGGTTTTCGAACGTCCAAAGGAAAAAACGGCGAAAAAAACCTTATAGGATCACTCGTGTGTCTGTCTGTCTGTCCGTGTGTCACAGCCAATTTGCTCTGAATCTACTGGACCGATTAAGTTGAAATTTGGTACACATATAGATTTATGTGACCCAAACACGTACGTGTAACGTAATGAATTTTGATTATGGGGGTCATTTTTGGGAGGCAATATATAAAATTAAAGAATAAAGTTTTGCAAACTGTACCGTGTAACATATGAAACGGAAGGGCTTGTTATGAGGGTCTCAAAAGTATTTATTTTATCATTTTAAAATATATAGTTTTAAAGTTATTTAAGCAAACAGACGAAAATTGACCATTCCTCACCCCTTATCTCCGAAACCACTGAGCCTAAAACTGAAAAAAATATAGATATCTAAAAATATAACATCAGAAAGCTATGGTCTTAAAATTACATGGTAAATCTTTCAATAATGTGCGTACAAACTCGCGTTTGCGGTTGGAATTTATGGGAAAACATGTTTTTCAACTAGGATGTTAAGTTTGTTTTAGGGATAATTTATTGGTACAAGACCGAATTTAACAATAAACAGAATACCTATTCAGCAATTTCGGAACCCTCTTCACCACGCGAGTTCAACTCTCACCTGTCCAGTATTTTTATTAATACAATATATGATTTAAATTAAAACATTGTCATTTCAGAAGCTAAGCTTGAAGACCGATTTCTCAGGATGCGGTCAAAAGGATCCACAACTCGATCCTCACAAATCCAAGGCCCTTTATTAGAAATGCAGACTATGAACGGGCTGAAATCAGTAACCAACTCGGGAAATTTTAATTCCAGTACCCCAGGTATATCTTTAGTATTTAATCAAGAGGAAAACCTGCTTAACTATAAAAAAAGAAAGGATTTATTAGATGCAATTAAACAAATAAAAAATACAACAGATCCGACAAATCAAGAAGTATCATCGTCAAAGACAAATACATCAAACGAAACAGATATATCTTTACGTAGTCTAATACAAATAAGCACCGAAAAAAATAATAAATCTAGACGCCTTATTGCTCCCAAAACAAGGGTTCTGGAGATTTCTCTAAAAGATTCAACAGTCATTAGTTCTATTGATAAAACTAATGAAGGTGTAAACAAAGGCAGTTTAATAATAAACAAAACAGAAGACCAAATGATACCTAAAATCGCAGATGATTCAAAGACTAAACATGATGATCCACGAACTGATATAACTTTGGCTGATTCAATTAAAGAATTGGTGCCGTAAGTGCTGAAGCCGGACTTATCTTCAACTTAATAAATCTCATAAAAGGATTGGTGGAAATCTTATTTTGTTAAGTGAATATTATTAATGCATACTATAATTAATTATAACTTTTAATAATAATTGGCCTATCAATGTAGGTACATTGGTGCTGTAGGGTATATGAATGTAATCTAAATATAATACGCTATGATTGACTTAATTTACTTAAATCTGTATTTTTGTTTTGTGACTTAAATGAAAGAGCGTTTCATCAAATTCAGCACAGTATGTATAGACTTCACGAATAAGAGTGAAGTATATTTTTCTAGCGATACGTAGTAAGACAATTTTTTATTTTCTTGTTTCATTCCATTTCCAAATTCCAATTTGCTAATGGAGATAAGGTTTTAATATTACTATAGGTACTTACATTACTTTAACAATCAAATGTTTTATTATAAAAAATCAAATACAACAAATCCCTGTAATAATGAAATAATAAAATCAACATAAAACTAAAAAGATAATTTCACTGTGTACACCCGGCTACATATCACGGTATACGTATCATGTTTACGCTGATGGCTGATCTTTCATCGTATGGAAAGCCTGTACAATGCCAGATCAGCTTACAATGGAAATGTATAGCTTGATATGTAGCCGTGCGTACCAATCAGCCGATATTTATAGTAGTTATTTCAAAGTTAAGTAAATTATTAATATCACGTGTTTTCGTTTGCGTTACGTGGCGATTCGAACCGTCAATTCGTCTCTGAACTCATCCGAAAGGATATGATCGATACTTTTAAAAATTGTATGTTTGAGTGGATTTAGATTCACGATTGGACCCGGTATATGGCGCTGCAATCGGATTTGCACGTACCTGCCTGTGCGAAGCTGAGGCGGGCATAGCTGCTGTGCCTACTCAATAAAAACAAAAAACTAAATAATAACGGCGAGCCAGCCATTCGGATCATCACGCGGTATCGAATGAGTGAGTCATGCGATTGGTCGGGATCGATTGAGTTAGTTCAAGCTGGGAGAAGCCTAGGTCCAACAGTGGACCAATATAGGCTGATGATTGATTGTGTGATTCGGGTACACGAATCATCGCGATGAATACGTAAAACGATTCAACTAGGATTTGAAGAAACGCATGTCGTATCAGCGAGTTTAAAGAGTAACTCAATTTAAATTATGTGAACTGCCCATAACGCCTATCGCTAGGTTCTATTCACTTCACTATTCGTGTGCTCGACTGCTCGCTAGGAGTTGGATACGGAATGCCATCGGTAGTGAGGACTATCGATAGTAATCGATTGTTTTAATAAAAATATCGATACATTTGACAAATGAACGCAGGTTATGAAAAATCAAGTCATTTATTTTCATTGGCCTATAAACTATAGTATTTTTAATAGAGCAGTAACAAACATAGTAAAACGTTTATTGTAGATTGATATTATAATACGAAAAGTGGTGCTTTTGGTGAGCAAGTTCCTCTAACCTCTGCGGTTAAGCAACGCTTGGTACGATCAACGGTGATCGCACTGGACTGAGCATTTCTATGCGTCAGAGGACACGTAGAACGTCAGTCCCGGTTGTTGTAACTAGAGTGTTAAGCCAATTTTGAAGTCTTTGAGGGCTTGAACAACTCTAACACAAGATTGGCAGTGGCCAAAAAGTGTGGTTAGCGAACCACTTGAAAAAAAAGATAAATCCTACAATAAACAATTCTACGGTATCTAAATTATATTATGTATGTGCAAGATCTTAGCCGTTTTAAGAAGCCCGATATTCAGGACTTTAATTGTATACCTTGAATTAATTCTGAATACGTGTACATTAACTTCACAGTAAAAACTAAAAACCGTTGATGGTAAAGTCGAAGTATAGATAGTCTGCGTTAGTATATCACTATCGATAGTAACCGACCCAGTACTACTCGGTTGACAAAATGAATTCGACGCTAAAACGGAGTGGTCACGTACTTACGTTATACCAATAAACGTACTCTGTGATTGACGCTTGACGGTTCGAATCATAGATTAAACACTTATACTGGTAGTTCGAATTCTCTATATAATCTCTAATTAGTCTGTGTCTATATATAAACCACAGAGTCAAGTAATAATATTAAAAATGATATAAACATACTCTGTGGTTCGAATCGCCGCGTAACGTAAACGAGAATAGAAAACATATTTTGTTATAAATTGAATATAATAAAACTCAGTTTACCCTTTACAACTTAATGATATTAACATAAAGCTATGTCAGAATACTAAAACCCCAAATATTAGCGGAAACGAGCCGGTTCTACGATGACTTCAATTATCAAGCTGCACTGCCTCTCAGGGGCTGGAGACGAAACTCCACCCTGTTATGTGCTGCAGATAGACGAGTTCAAGTTCCTATTAGACTGTGGCTGGGACGAGAAGTTCGATATGGATTTCATAAGAGAACTTAAAAGGTAAGTTTGAGGTTATGTTATGAATACCATTTTATTTTGTTTTGATTGTTCATGTCTGTTACATTACATACATCAAGTTATCTCAAAATATAAATGCTTTAGTCCTAGTCAGACAACTCCAAGCACATTATCTAAGTCATCTTGCTAGTGTATCTTAACTAAATTTAACCAATTCTCGACATTTTATTTAAGAAAAATCTGGATAAGCCTACAAAAGCCTACAAAAAGCTGATCTATAAATATCTTACTGTTTATTGCCATCATTCAGTGATTTGAATTTCCTTGCAATACTGTATGAGAGTAATTTATTCATGTTTTAATTTTCCAGACATGTAAATACAATAGATGCAGTACTAATATCTCATTCAGACCCCATCCATCTTGGTGCCTTACCATATGCAGTTGGGAAACTTGGTCTCAACTGTCCTATATATGCTACATTACCTGTATACAAGATGGGACAAATGTTCATGTATGATCTGTACCAGGCACACAGGAATGTATCAGACTTTGATCTGTTTACATTAGATGATGTTGATGCTGCATTTGATAGGATTGTGCAGCTGAAGTATAATCAGAGTGTGGATATGAAAGGTAAGGAGTTGGAGGCTTATATCTTTATTGTAATATGAACCTCTATCCCCTTCTGAATACAGGCCTGCCCATAGACACAATAAACACTTGTTAAGAAATGTTTAGAGATAGAATTATTCATCTGTTCATGTGGTGTCTGGATTAAGAATATGGTGCCACTCCATCTCCTCCCATGGATGTTTTAAAAGGCGACTAAAGGACCCTAAACCAGAAAGATGGGCAGCAGCATCCCTTCTATTGAAGTTGTTGTTCTGTTGTTCAGCAGTGGACTTCCTGATATGGTGATAGTTGATATGAAGATGAGAATTATTCAATATGTAACTAAGTAGTATTATAAAATACTTAAAAAAATCTTACCCAAAGGACTTGCTATTAAATCAGAATAGTTTGGATGGGTGACCATTCTTTCTAAATCAAGATGTCCGTGCCTCGGAAAACAGGGATGGTCGGGGCTGTCGTAGGAATATCAATAGTAGTTTTTACATGAAAACAGAAGACTTTTTTTATTTTCTTTTTAGAAGCTGCCCCACACTGGGATTTTACCTGTGTTGTGGGTTTTTTTGCGTGCGTTTTTGGGTGCATTTACAGATACAAATTCCACACACAGTACACCCAGACCCGAAACAACTACCTGCAGATCATGCAAATATTTGGGATTCAAACCCATAACCCAGAGCGCAGCAGCCAACTGTGCCAGCCGCTGTACCAACCATGCTGTCTTCTGACAAATAGTCTACATCTAAGGATATTGGTATACTGCAGTAATTGAGATGTAAAGTTCGAATGACAGATGATCCATATAAAGTATATACAGCCATATCGGGTTAGAGACACCGACCTTAACATTGTTGGAAAATGCTAGGATAAAGAATCTTGTTTAGATTAGACATACTTACTAACTTTCTTATCTTTCTGTGTGGCATCTGGATTTAGAATATAGACCACTCGTATCTCCAATGAATGTCGTACTAGGTGACTGAGGGACTCTAAACCATAGGGTGGGCAGCATTGGCCCTTCTGTGGAAAATTTGCCATTTTGCACTCACCAGCTAAGCTTGGTGAGCACATATTCCTGCTAATGACAACACAATTGTGGAAATATATAAGTAATGCTTTTGCTCGGCAGTGAACGTCCAATGGCCTATATGATGACTAACAATCTGATTATATAGGACTTATCTTAGAACAAACCCATTACAATCCTTACCCTCCACTTTATTTTCAGGCAAAGGGCTAGGCCTCCGCATTACTCCTCTCCCCGCGGGCCACTCGCTGGGTGGTACCGTATGGCGTATTGCTGCTCCAGGAGAAGAAGACATAGTGTATGCACCAGACTTCAACCACAAAAAGGAACGTCACTTAAACGGTTGTGAGATTGAGAGGCTTATGAGACCATCCCTCATGCTGCTGGGAGCAATGAATGCAGATTATGTACAGCATAGACGGAGATTAAGAGATGAAAAGTTGATGAGTAAGTTTTATTAATGATGTCACTTGAACATTATTTCTTATTATCTTCTCATTATAACACCTTTCGGTCGCGTAACATGTGTGTAAGCGAGAGGCACATAGAATAGTCACCATTCACTATCCTATTATTGAATGGCTTGAATTTTACATTTATGTGAGGCAGAGAGACACATTAACTATAAAAATAATAGTTTTAGACCAGAAATCGTTTATACATACAAATAAAATTGAAGTGTCTGTTTGTAATATCAAAATAACAGGTTTTTACTAAATGCATGTGAAAGTATATATGGTACCTATGACAAAAAAACTATTTTATTTTTGTCCTACTGTCTGTTTGTTCCCGCTAATCTCCGAAACGGCTAGACCGATTGCTACGGGACTTTCACTGGCAGATAGCTGAGGTACATAGGCTACTTTTATTTTAGGAAATTAATTAGGGTTCCGCGCAAAAAAATCCCATGAAATCCAATATATACTCTATTTTATTTTATCTATTTATGTAAACACAGGAATATTTTACATAATTAGAAAGGAAAGTCTATGTCAAGTGTCTATGCCGAAGTACTCTAAATTATTTATAAATAATCCAATTTATTTTAAATTAAATCGCGGGTCCCAATTTCATATAAATTTTCTACTTTCCAGCTACAATCCTCACTACACTTCGAGGGGGCGGGTGCGTCCTAGTTTGCACGGATACCGCTGGCCGAGTACTGGAACTTGCCCACATGTTGGACCAGCTCTGGCGCAACAAGGACTCGGGACTCGTCGCGTACTCGTTGCTACTGCTGTCTAATGTCAGCTACAACGTCGTCGAGTTTGCAAAGTCACAGGTGAATTAGTAGTGACTTTATTAGTGCTATACATTAATTGTTATCAGTTTCCTATTGTGTTAGAGGCAATTGTCTGTTTTGTTATTGTGTGTATTTTACATTTAATTAGTCTACTTTGTTCACACATACCTATCTTATTACAATGTAATAAAAAAATTGTTTTATTTTTATTTTTTTAAAGAGTATTTCCATGGAATTTCTTGCCGGCACTTCTCCATAGGACCGACTTTTCCGAACCGTGCACTTGACTTTTCGTAAGAGCCTATTAAGGGCTATATGAAATAAAAAAATTGAGTTTGAGGACTGAAACATTTCTGCGTGGTTGGGACAGTACTGAACCTCAACTTGGGACCTCAGTATATAATTATAATAATAACCTTTATTTCAGACATTAATCCATAGGTACAATACAACTCGGGGGTCGCGGGTGCGCAGATTGGGGAGTCTGCGTGCTCACACCGAGTGACCCCCGGGAAGACGGCGGTGCGCACGTGGTCACGTGCCGCCGTGTGCGCAGCACAGCGCAAAGCGAGGCTTGGGGGGATCCTTTACAATCCTCCCCGAGAAGTGCCTGGGGGGCCACCTTTTTACAGTCGCCTTCCCTCCGCTAGACGGAGTGACCGCTTTACAGTCATCCCCTCCGTGATGTGCCTAAAGGCGTGGCACCAATGGGCGGCTCTAGTGTTATCTTACGAGGATCTGGTGTCTTCAGTGGTTTTAGCGGGTAGGAGTCCGGCATACCCCTTCGCCCTTCCCCGGGGCGAAGGAAGTTCCATGTAGAATTTCCACTGGACAATAATAAATAAAAAAGGTACAATACAACACAAATAAATAATAAAAACGAGTTTAGTTACACAAAGTAGGTATAAGACAAACAAAATATTGTGGCTGGTCCTAACACAATTCAGTAGCAAGCACAGCATTTTCTTATAAAGCATGAAAGAAATGAATGCGCTTCTGCGAACTTGTTTGAAGCACTGCAAAATCGCGGCAGCCCCAGCTGCACCCTAAACGCGTTATTGTATTGAACACGCAAGGCGTTGTATACCCCCAGTGTGTAGTTCACCCACAGGCTGCGTGTGTATAACGTTTGGTAGTAAGATTTAAAAAGTGTAACATTTATTTGCTTGCTGCAATGTGCGCTCCTGCGGGCCAACATATAACACCGTGTTTCCTCCTTTTACAGATAGAATGGATGAGTGATAAACTGACTCGCGCGTTCGAAGGTGCCCGCAGCAACCCTTTCGCGCTGCGCCATTTGCAGCTGTGCCACTCCGTCGGCGAAGTGAGCCGCACTCCTGGACCCAAAGTGGTGCTGGCTTCCTTCCCGGACCTGGAGTCTGGGTTTGCTAGAGATCTGTTCTTGTTGTGGGCACCAAACCCTCAAAACTCGATCGTATTGACTGCTAGGTAAGTCTTACAATCCAACCACAACGAAAAGCTTAAGAAACACGATTCATTATTCTAAAGTAAGCCTAAAAAATATTTTTGCCAACAGGACATCACCAGGCACGTTGGCACGCGATTTAATAGAGAAGGGTGGCGACCGTACCATCGAGCTGAATGTGAGAAGACGCGTGCGACTAGAAGGAGTTGAGCTAGAAGAGTTTCTGCAAAAGCAGAGGGTCAAGGTCAACAGCACCGTCAAGTGAGTCTGAACATATCCAGAGTGTAGTAAACTCTCCCTTGTTTATCGTGGGGAAATCCTCATGGACTTCCTCCGTCCTCACTCTTGCGTCTCTTGGGCGTAAGCTGGACCCTCTTCCAACGTATGATGCGCCGTGTTCTCCGTGCAGTCGCCGTAGTGATAACAACTAGGCATCTCTTCCCGGCCTATGCGACACAGATACTTCTCGAAACACCTGTGTAACGAGAGTACTGCGTCAGCTGAAAGGTGAGGGCGCCATGCCGCCTCCAGCCTATCCTCCATAACGAATCTTACTGCTACTACTCGCGGCATGCCCTTAGCAAACTCTCGGAGGGTTTACTATCAGCTTATAAATGTTTATGGCAGTTGTCACAAAAAGTTAGAATTGCACCTGAGGACATTCATGGCGTACCGAACTCTTACCGCCCAAAATCTATCACGGTATACCTTCGACTCACTTATACCCGGGGGCGCGGGATTCGGCCAAGCATCACTGCACTGTATTAATATGACTTAGTACATCATAGCCCAAAGATGTCCACTGCTGAACGAAGGCCTCCCCTATAGATTTCCACAACTTTATCGTAATTTAGGGGAGAATTTTGCCAGTACTAACCATGCTTCGCAGGCGGGTTGATGAGCGCAGTATGGCGATTGTTTAACAGAAGGGACACTGCTGTCCCATATTTTTGGTTTAGAGTCCCTAGTTGCCATTTACGACGACGTCGACGTCGAGTCCGGACAACACTAGAAATTCAAAATTAACAAGTTCTTCTGAGACCAAGATAGCTGTCTGTGCACCAGTCTAACCTTTAAGACATCAGTAATTGGATTGCCTAAATCAGATGGAACTTGTACTGTGTAAACTACTGATATTTAGGTGCACCTGGCATGACGAAGCCAGCGTCAATCAATCAAATCGCTGGGAAGAGGCTGAATTGGCGGTGCTATTGTCGGAATATGCACGTTTGGTGCAGCTCTATCAGCCACAGTCGGCTGATACGCTCCGGGTCGCGGGTTCGATTCCCGCACAGAAGAAATATTTGTATGATCTGCAGGTTTCTCTTTAATCGTTTATCTGATTTGTTCCGGGTCTGGGTGTATTGTGTGTGAAATTTATGTCTGTAAACGTATTTCTCCTGTGTCGGTGGGGCAAGGTTAAAAAAATAAGTTTTTATATGAGTCCGATGCATAACTAACTATAGTATAAGTATACACTCTTAATTTTACACACTTTTTTAATTACTTATTGTTTATATTTGTTAGTATTATTGGCATCTGTCTATTGATAAACTAATCAAAATAGGTTACGATCAAGAAATTGAATCTATAATGCATATTGGTGGAAGACTGCGTTAGACAATCAAACATACACGCAACATCATATCCGATACTACTTAAGCTTTCTACTTAGAACATTATGTAGTATGGTTTGTTGATACTATTACTTACATTCTATCCAGGGAAGAAACAGCCGGCATATCATCCGACTCTGATTCCGATGGTGAACTGGAAATGTGGGTGGTGACAGGCAAGCACGATATCCCCGTACGACACGACGTGCGAGCCACTGGCTGCTTCAAGTCCAACAAGAGGCACCACGCCATGTACCCCTTCCACGAGGAGAGGACCAGGGCCGATGACTACGGAGAGATGATTAAGGTAACTAAACAATCATCTTCTGCCATATTTTAAGAGATGAATCAGTCCACAATTCTCCACGCAAATCAGTGAAAAATTAAGTTATAAAGGACATGGGTGGTTTTGGGCCTGGTCTGTTACATAAATGAAAGCTCAACTAAAAATAAGTGTATATTTTTATATTTTGTTTACTATTTATCTTTGAGATTTACAATTAAAATTAAAAGCGAACAAAATAACAAGACAACATGAATTTGCCGTGTGGTGCCGGCTTAGAATACCACCACCCCATTTCATCCCGTGGGTGTCGTAAAAGTCGACTAAGGGATTAACCGGAGGAAGGGCAGCAGCGTCCTTCGAGTACATTAACAACTCAACTGCGATCGCCAACCCGTCTGCCAAGCGTGGCGATTATGGCAAGACCCCCCAATGAGCCCACAACACACCCATATCGGTCGTTGTGGTGATCTTTGGGGGAGGCCTGTGTCCAGCAGTGGACTTCATTAGGCCGACATGAATGAATGAATGAAAATGAATTTGACGACAGTGACATTTCTATGAAAGGCATATTATTGTCTATGGCCCTGTGCCAAATATGTAAAAAAAACTGTTGGATACCGATTTGTTTTGAATATTGTGAACAATTCCTTAATTACATGTATCGATACATATCGGTATTATTTATGTGATGAAATAAACGATAGTAGCTACTGGATCACACCACCATAATTAACCTCACTGTCACAAAAACGAGGATTTTACTTAAACGCAATTGAGAATAAAAAATGAAACAATTGTAATTAAATAATCAGGAAATACCCTATCACACCATACCAATTTCTTAAATACCAACGACCAACACAATTCAGGGCCATGCATTGTATGGGCGATTGCCAGTCTCCTTTAAACTTTCCCTGGAATACTAAGCTGTATTTCGTGATAAAAATTATCATCCAAAATTTTTTTTTACACTGCTCCCTCACTAGGTTTACTCCGGACTCGTGGGTGCGTTTACAGACACAAAGTTCACACACAATACAAAACGTCCCACACTAGGATTTCTCCCGTGTCGTGGGTGCGTTTTACAGACATGAATTCCACATACAATACACACCCAGACCCGTAACAACTACCTGCAGATCATACAAATATTTGTTCCGTGTGGGAATCGAACCCACGACTCGGAGCGCAGCAGCCGACTGTATCAGCCACTGCACCGTAGTACTACACTCCATATTTCTTTTGTAAGCACTTCAATAAAAATAATTAATTAGAACGCTTACGTTAATCGCATTGAAAATATTCCAAAGAAATTTTTAAAGTGCATTCAATATAGTTCTCAAACTTATTTATCTAACTATTCTAGCCGCTGCAAGAAATTTCATATTCTTCCCTTGTTTGAGCGGAGGAAAATGGCTGATATGGTCTTTTTGTTTGGTTCAACTGATTGTCCTGAGCTGATGAGTAAAATTGGGCTACGTGTACCATCCGCTTTGTTAAGGAAACATCAACTTTTGTATGTTACTTCTGTACGATACCTACTTATCGACAAAACTCTTATATGATAAGGGCTAGCAGAACTTACAACTCGGTGTGTCAGAGTATTGATATTGATTTAATTTCCACCAGTGTCACTAAACTGAAAAAGTTATTGTGTAAAATTATCTTCAATGGATACTGAAACATGTCAAAATTATTCCTAAGTGCTTTTATCTATCTTTTGTCTGTCTACCGATACCGTCTACTTGTTCTAATCTCTTGCTTATCTGTGTACACTTGTAATTGGCCTTCTTTCGCTAATGCCTTCTCTACATGTATCTAAGCTGTTAGTTTTCAGAAGAAATAAAATAAAATAAAACAGACAAGCTTCCTGATTCATAATATTAGTTATTGAGAATCATAGTTAAAGGTGGCCTGGGGCTTCGAAGAGCACTTTCAGCGCCTCGTTCCCCGAGTCGAGAGGGTAGTGGGTGCACTACACCGGCTGCTGCCCAATCTCGGCGGACCATGTGAGGAAGTTCGCCGTCTCTCCGTGGCCCTCTACGGGGCGCCTGTATGGTCAGCTCGACTGTCAGGTGCCCAGCGCTGCAGAACCAAAATTCATGGTCTGCAGCGCAGAGTGGCTATCCGGATCGCACGAGGATACCGAACGGTGTCCTACGAGGCGGCAACTCTCCTGGCGCGTTTTCCGCCTTTCGACATCCTGGCGGAGATGGATGCGTGGGTCTACGATCAGACACGCTCCCTCCGCCAGAGCGGCGAAAACGCGCCTCCAGGGGCGTTGGATAGGCTGCGGCGGCTGGCTCGCCGACGCGCACTTGTAAAGTGGCGTCACCGCCTGAGGATGCAATTTGCGACCAAGCGCGTCGTCGAGGCCGTCCTGCCGCTCTTCGGAGCCTGGCCGAATCAAATATATGTGTGAGACAGATTTTGCCGTGTTATTCCCGGCAAAGAAACCTTACCTCTCACTTATCTTATCACCTCTTCTTTATTTTTTATAACGTTGCCCTAGGTCTTCTTCTGTGAGCGCGTCACCTATCGCCTGACGCAGGTGCTCACCGGGCACGGTTGTTTCGGTGCGTACCTGCACAGGATAGGACGCGAGGCCACGGCACAATGTGATAGCGACCAGGACACCGCACAGCACACGCTCGAGGCGTGCCCTGCGTGGGCCGCCGAGCGGCGGATCCTGGTCGATCGGATCGGGCAAGATCTCTCTCTGCCAGCAGTAGTGTCGGCTATGTTGGCAGAGCACGAAAACTGGATTGCAGTGGTCTCCTTTTGTGAGAACGTCATGCTCCAGAAGGAGACTGCAGAGCGGGACCGAAACCGATCGAAGAAGAAGGAGACGCCGCCGGGGTAACAACCGCCCTGGCGCCTAATTCCGATACGCCTGAAAACCCCTGCCGTTGCTATAAGGTGGGGGACCTCTGGGTTCGTGGGTGCGTAGATTGGGGAATCTGCGTGCCCACACCAAGCGACCCAAGAGAAGACGGTAGCACGCATGTGGTCACGCGCTGCCGTGGGACGCTTTGGGGGATCCTTTACAATCCCCCTGGGGGGGTGACCGCTTTACAGTCACCCTCTCCGAGATGTGCCAATAGGCGTGGCACCAGTGGGCGGCTCTAGTGTGATCATACGAGGACCTGGAGCCTCCCTTACGTGCCGAAGATGACCGCTCCAGTGGTTTTAGCCGGTAGGAGTCCGGCATACCCCTTCGCCCTTCCCCGGGGCGAAGGAAGTTCATGAAGAATTTCCACTGGGCACCAATAAAAAAATAAAAAGTTAAAGGTGGCCTCCTACGAGATTGATACTCTCTGGGAGCCGTGGGATGCGGGTGACATGTTACCGTCGTTGTGGAAATCTAAAAGGGAGGGAGGCCTTTGTTCAGCAGTGGACGTCCTGTGGCTGATATGATGATATTTTAAAATAAAATAAATTGGAGAAGAGATAGTACTCTTGAACACACCATATTTCATTTGGAAGACTTAATAAATATAAAATAATTATCTTATTAAGCCATATCAGTATTACCAGGCACCGCGCGATAACTGCCTTTTTAACCGACTTCAAAAAGGAGGAGGTTCTCAGTTCGATGCGTATTTTTTTTATGTATGTACACCGATTACTCCGCTATTTGTGGATCGATTTGAGAAATTCTTTTTAAACTGGTGAAAAACGCTTTCGAAATGGTCCCATAAAAATTTCGTTACATTTGATTGAGTAGTTTTTTAACCAGCTTCAATAAACAGGTTAATTTGACTGTGTTTATCTCGATGGTGTCTCAATAGTTTCGATTCCTCTCAGATCAGATAACCGATTTGAGTCATTCTTATTGTTAGTGTTAAATACTGATACCAAATTGGAAAAAGTTCTTACATTTATTTACACTAAAAAGAAACAAATAAAACTTTTAAAAAAACCGACTTCAAAACCCCTACACGGGAACAAAAAACTTTATTTATGAAGTCGGGCGGGGTATAAAATATAACTTCTCGTTGGTCAGCTTTTTCTTTTCCAGTGGTTTTCATATTTTTATCGTGTAGGGGTTTTGGTCGGTTTTTTTTTTGTTAAAAAGTTTTATTTATTACTTATCACTATGTCTGCTTATTTTTTAGCCTGAAGATTACAGACTGGCTGAAATAGTAGATGCAGAAGGCGAAATCAGAGACGTGCCTCCAGCTCCACCACCAAAGCAGGAGCCAGAAGGTAAAACAACGCATTTATTTCCATAGAAATCGTAATTTCTGATACATACATCTTATGCAAATTGTATTATCTGTTACATGTACATCTTATATTTATATACATGGAAGTCTCATTGGCTGTTACATATGTAATCAAAAGAGGAAAGTGAGTAATAGTCACTAAAATCTGGTCATAACGGTTAACTCTCAAACTCAAACTCGGTTCAAGTCGCAAACATTTTGAATACACATTCATAGTAGTAAACTTTAGTAAGCACGGACTCATAGCAGCCTAAAGCCTACTGAACAAATGCCTCTCTCATAGATTTCCACAATAGTGTCGTCATTTTGGAGGGAGGTTGCCAGTACTCAGCACGCTTCTCTAGTGTGATCATACGAGGACCTGGAGCCTCCCTAGGTGCCAAAGATGACCGCTCCAGTGGTTTTAGCCGGTGGGAGTCCGGCATACCCCTTCGCCCTTCCCCGGGGCGAAGGAAGTTCTTGAAGAATTTCCACGGGGCACCAATTTTTTTTTTACAGTACTCAGCACGCTTCCCATGCTGTTTGATGAGCTTAGAATGGCTGCTCCACAGAAGCGACGATGTTGCCCATCCCTTTGGTTTAGCCTTCTTTAGTCATCTTTTCTTCTTCTTCATCCGGACATCATGTACACACAAGCATAGACTGGACTTGCGATTGCTTTTTGTTATTAAAAATCGTTGCCCCCCATTAGGATTTCTTGTGTCGCGGGTGCGTTTACAGACATAAATTCAACACACAATACACACGACCCGGTGCGCAGCAGCCGACTGTATCAGCCACTGCACAAACCGTGCCGTCAAATCAGTCTAAATAGTTCACAATATAGAACCCGTAAATGAAAAAATCTACATTTTTGTACCATGGTGCTTGGCAGCTGGGCTTCCCTTCCAGTTGTAAACTCCCATTTATTGTGCCTAAGGTCTATAGTTTTTTCGCTGTCTCCTGGAACTTATATTCATTCCTACTCCTCTCTTTTATTTTCTGATAATATTCGTTGTGGGTTCCAAGACAGTTATTCAATTCTGTGGGACACACCGAGCCTTTTGTAGGTCCCGGCTAACAGGAGTTGCAGTGATAGGAAAAGTGTGGTGGACTTGTCTGATAAAAAAATAACACACACTATGACAATAATTATTTCATTATATTACAGAGGAAATGACGGAGATACCAAGCAAATGCGTATCTTCAATGCGTCAAGTGCAGATAAAAGCGAACATCCAATACATCGAGCTGGAAGGGCGATGCGACGGCGAATCTTTACTGCGAGTGGTGACGCAGGCCAAGCCGCGCGCTATCGTTGGCTTGAGGGCCAACCAAGGAGCTCTGCTGACTCTCAAGTAAGATTTTTTTTTAAGCCCCACACTAGAATTTCTCCTGTGTCGTGGGTGCGTTTACAGACATGAATTCCACACACAATACACCCAGACCCGGAACAACTACCTGCAGATCATACAAATATTTGTTCCGTGCGGGAATCGAACCCACGACCCGGAGCGCAGCAGTCGACTGTATCAGCCACTGCACCAACCGTACCGTCGAATCAATCAACGCTCCTGGTTCATTGGGTATAGGCTACCTCTGAAGCTCCGATAAAGCCCATACATACTGTAGTATTCGAGAAGATTCCACTGGAGCTGAGTAAAACAACTGTTCGTCACAAGCATTTATTCAGGACTGCCTTACACTTCACATAGTCGATCACACCACAAATACCTTATGAACTATCTTAAAGTTACCCACCGCCAGAAACATATTTATACAAGTAACTACCTACATTACACCTACTACCTGCACTCTCCAGTTCTAATAAAACCGGTAAAACACCGGAGATCGTCTAAACCGAAAATCACCGGTTTTAATAATCTCCGGTTTTTGAGCGGAAAATTATAATTAAATATCTTCGAAAAATGGAAAACACGGCGTCTTCGTTTCAATGAAATTCTGTGGCGGATGGTGACTCCCCACTCACAAGGTGAGTCCCCTAAATAGCCACCACTACAGCCGACAGGGAGCAACTCCGCTGTGAGCGGCTCGAGGTGTCGGCACCGGTTTCACCATCGGACTCTGAGCGGGTTTCTCCGTTATTACGCCACTAGACACTTCCATCCCCGAGCATATAGCTCTGGCGGCCCCCCTCTGATCGGCCAACTAAGGCAAGCCAGAGTTCAAAATCCTGCGGGCATTCATGTGGTTGCTCTCCAACCGACCAATAAAGGTAAGCAGGAGACAAAGCCCTGATCGACTCTGAAGAATTTGGGTACGCAGTGCTGCCACTCACATTCTGCTCGCCACAAACTGCCCGGCCTTTTGTAATCTTCTTAAAATATCACCTTATGATATACTTTATGGTATCTAAATGTGACGTGAAGAAGCTGCTTTAATCTGCACTCCGGGATTGCGTTATCCCATGATGAAGTAACGATTTCCCATATTAATATTATTATATTTTGACCACAGGAAACACTGCGAGACTGAAGGTATTGAGAAAATATATATTCCGACAGCCGGCGATATCATCGACGCTACTACAGAATCGCATATTTATCAGGTACGTACATCTTCACATCAGTTCTTTTATGTCAACTGCTTAACCTATGACTCCTTGTAGACCACAATAACGAAGACATGGTAATATTTATCTATTAAAAAAGGGCACTGTAAGTAACAACTAATTTACACATCATCATTTCGGCCGAATGAAGTCCACTGCTGGACACAGGCCTCCCCCAAAGATCACCACAACGACCGATATGGATGTGTTGTGGGCTCATTGGGGGGTTTTGCCATAATCGCCACGCTTGGCAGGCGGGTTGGCGATCGCAGTTGAGTTGTTAATGTACTCGAAGGACGCTGCTGCCCATCCTCCAGCTAATCCCTTAGTCGACTTTTACGACACCCATGGGAGGAGATGGGGTGGTGGCATTCTGAGCCGGCACCACACTTCAAATTTACACATACGTTTTAGATAATATTTTTTATACTTATATATTTTTTTTTACCTAATAATATGTGAACTGGTCACTTATAGTTGTGCACAGCTTTTGCAGAATAATGTTACAGTTTTATAATATTTTAAGCAATGTCTGTTGCGGTGTCTGGACTAAAAATATAACACCGCTCCGTCTCCTTCGTGGATTTCGTAAAAGGGAGACTAAACCAGTGGGATGGACAGCAGCATCCCGCATTTTGTGGAACTGCAGCCATTCTGCGCTCACCAACCCACCTGCCGCAGCGTGTCGAGTACTGGAAAATGTATCTCCAAATTACTACACAATTGTGGAAATCTAAGGGGCGGGGCTTTTGTTCAGCAGTGATATAGAAAGAAAGAAAGAAACATTTATTTCTACGCACCAGACAACACACTACACCCATCATAAAACAATCAATACAGACGAGACATATTTAGAACTAAATAAAAGCAAAATGTTCTACTCCACAAACAAAAGAATAATGTAAAAATAAAACAGTAATAGGCAGGTAACCCTTTTTAGAATGATTGTGCTTTATGGACTTTGTATGAGATGAGCATAATTTATATTATCTATGACCGATATTATCATTTTCATCACGACAACACTTTATCGAGTTACCCACGTCATTTTAAAAGTACAATAGTAGACAAGTTACACAATAAATAAAATCCTGATATGCATGTCTGTGCTGTGCGTCGTATGTGCGCAGAAATAGGTGATTGTTCAGCTTATTACTGTGACATCGGACGGACCTAATGCCACCAGCGCTGATGATATGATGATGATGCAAAGTAATGAAAAAGAATACAATACGGAGTCAACTAAATCGTTCAGTGTGTTTGAGTAACACTACACACAATTCTTACAATTTAAAAAAATTAATTAACCTATGCCAATGAAAAACCGGTTAACTAGAAAACAGGTAGATGTTTATGAAATTGGGCCGAAGTAGTTGATACTAAAATATTTCCACAATCATTACGCTGGGACAACAAATGGTGACGATAGTATGTTGTTATTAGCAAAGATTTAAATCGTTAGATAGGCCCTTACCATACAGTGCATAGGTCATCACTCAAACGAGTGCACGAGTGCATTTGACGAGACGAAGTATGAAAAAATCTTGTTACATTAATAAGAAAATAATATACGACGTCATGCGCATTCAAGAAATGTAAGTATGTGTACTTACATCACTAGATATACGTGCAAGGATAAAGGCATTTCATTTTGCCTATAATTAATACAGGTAATATTTTCAATATTTAGATAAATGTCACAATTCATAACGCTATTTTTGTTTATTGTCATTACGAACGCTGACAATAGAGGTAGAGAAGGAAATATTTGAAATACTTATGTGAAAGACAGTGACAAATATAGTTTCGTACTTCGTCAAGAATACAACGATAATCCACTGTCCGAACTACATGTTTTCCATTTATCGACACATTGCGGAAATTATTATGCGTGACATCGCAAGTCATCGACACAATGGCTTGAGTGTTTATGCTATTGAATATAATGTAGTTTCACGACAAACTGGTGTGAGTAAAACGTCTAAATAAAAGGCCGCGGAAATTTGTTCTTGAAGGCCTGTCTAACGACTTAAATCTATGGTTATTGATTGTCAAAGAGGATGGTGCTGTTCATTCTCTGAGGCAAACCCTCGTTGTTGTTATGACACTCGTACAAAGTTATGTGACGGCCTTAGTCCACGTCAATAATCACACGGTGTAAGCATACATTTATTAGAAAAACATTGCGTTATTCAGTATTGTCCTTGTTCTAAGAGCGTGACGTAGCGCTTATGTGACATATAGGGCTGAAAGTGTCCGAGAAACTAAAATCTAGGTTGAGTTGAACCGTACGACGTTCTCCACATATTTTATAGATTTTTTTTCATTTTTGAGAACTATTTTATGAATATGTAAAGATTCATTATTCTAAACACCGTACGACGTTGCCTTATACTTCATCATTTCGGCCGAATGAAATCCACTGCTGGACAAAGGCCTCCCCCAAAGATCACCACAACGACCGATATGGTGTGTTGTGTGCTTATTGGGGGGTCTTGCCATAATCGCCACGCTTGGCAGACGGGTTGGCGACCGCAGTTGAGTTGTTAATGTACTCGAAGGACGCTGCTGCCCATCCTCCGGTTAATCCCTTAGTCGACTTTTACGACACCCATGGGAGGAGATGGGGTGGTGGCATTCTGAGCCGGCACCACACGGACTTATACTTGACACTGGCAAAATTGTGGAAGATACTCTACAGAAAGCCATAATCTAAGAGAAGAAGAACTAAAATCTAAATATTTATTACATTTTGATCTATCATATCTGTTATAAACAACTTCCACTTTCTAGAAACCCACTTAAATTTTGTACCATACATAATTAACACGCTTTTATTAGCTTCACCTGTATGTATGTTTGTTTGTAACCGACTCCTTTGAGCTCGATTTTGCCCTACTTTGAACGATCAGATTTGATTCAAACTTTGCACACCTGTCAAAGGTCGATGACAATGCAATAATCCGATCAAAATATCCGATTATCCTAATTAGATTCGCCAGGATTAATTAATTTCATTCCGCATCCTTTGCATGCGAGTAAGAGAGACAGAGCTAGTGCGCGAACTACGCATGCGTGCAGTTCCAGACTTGCTCTTTCGGGCACTCAGTTGTTTTTTTTGTGTCAGCGTGTTTTTTTAGTTTTTTTAAACTATTTTTTTTTTTTGATTTGAGGTTTTAGTGTAAGTCGTTTGTGCAATTAATAATACTACTGCGTTACTGGTTTTTATCGGGAAACATTAATGCCGCGCCTTGGCGCAGGGTAAAAACGGCAGCAATGGAACGTCGCGACGTGCCACTCGGAAGACCTCGTGACTTGTCGGCTTTGCTTAGGCTGACTCATCGCTTTACGCTCACCACTTGACCTGTGTCTATCCGTGTATCGGCGTAGTATTATTTTCACTTCCTTCCTTAAATACTTCAATAAAATAATATAAATTGCGATGATTCAAATCTGCCACTTGCCAGGCATTCTTGACGCCTCACAACTTATACCAAGGATTTATTTCATCTTAGCTAGACATTATGTCGTTAGATGATTGGGACTATGCTCAATGAAAACACAGATTCAGATTGATACAATGTTTACTTTAAGTAGCAGGCACTTTCAGTATGAATTATCATTTCACTAGTTTCACATAATTATGAAATGTGGACAGCTCCGCGAGATCTTCACTCCACGAGGTTCAGACACTGAATGTTGCCCGATCACGTCAACTGTTGGCATCATGACTGTCGAGGTGCGCCAAACTCTCGTTAGTAAAATACCGCAAGATGGCGCACTTGGGTATCGTTTCATTCCCGCGCTCATGACGGGTACGACATATATATAATTATAGGAAAAACTGTGATGCAGTAGTAGCTTTATCGACCTCGTTCATTTGAATAGGGTTCGGTTCGCAGGGGGTTAGTAAAGTCGTTACAGATGAGCATCATTGTCGGCAGGTGAAGCTGACGGACAGCCTGATGTCGGGGCTGGCGTGGCGCAGCGCGGGCGACGCCGAGCTGGCCTGGCTCGCCGCCCGCGTGGCGCCGCGCGCGCCGCTGCGCGAGGGCGCCGACCGCGCGCCCGCCGGTGCGCCCCGCCACACACGACCACCCTACAAACGACCATACTACACACGACCACCCTACAAACGACCATACTACACACGACCATCCTACACACGACCACCCTACACACGACCGCACTACACACGACCACCCTACACACGACCGCACTACACACGACCGCACTACACACGACCGCACTACACACGACCGCACTACACACGACCACCCTACACACGACCACCCTACAGACGACCACTACACTCGACCTCCCTCCACACGACCTCCCTCCACACGACCACCCTCCACACGACCACCCTACAGACGACCACCCTACAGACGACCACCCTACAGACGACCACTATACACGACCACCCTACACACGACCATACTACACACGACCATACTACACATGACCATACTGCACATGATCACACTACACACAACCTCCCTCTACACGACCACCCTACAAACGACCACTACACACGATCACACTACACAAAAATTACCACTACACACGATCACACTACACACAAAGACGACCACTACACACTACACACAAAGATGACCACTACACACGATTATACTGCACATGACCATACTACACATGACCACACTACACACAACCACCCTCCACAAGACCTTCCTACAGACGATCACACTACAAACGAGCACACTTCGCACGACAACACTACACACAACCATCCTCCACACTATCATACTATAGACGACCACTACACACGACCACACTACATGCAACCACACTATACCTGCACCTACACCCTGTACTGAATACTGAAATGCTATCCGCATTTCCGTATTCAGCTGTGAATGCAAATCAACAATTGTTCCATTTTACAGACGAGACAACATCAGACGTGTCCATGTGCCTGGAGGCGGCCCCAGCAAGCGCGCACGTAGCTTCCTTCATCAACAGCGTGCGACTTTCAGAGCTACGCGCTGCTCTCGCGAAACTGGGGGTCTCTACAGAGTTCACAGCCGGTGCACTAGAGTGCTGTAACGGAACCTTAGCTATACGCAGAGTGAGTATAGCCTAGCTTATTATTTGTTAAAATACGAAGCCGCGTGGATTGGTAGCCATTATCGTTTAGGTACGAAATGAATACGTATCGGACGGCAGTGGTTGGTGCAGTGGCGAATACAGTCGGCTGCTGCGCTCCGGGTCGCATAGAAACTCGATATTTGTTAATATAATAAATAATATTATTTAGGTGGACATCCGTAGAAGAACTAAAGTTGCCGACATAGCTAAAAGGATTAGTAAACTGAAGTGCCTATGGGCGGGGCACATAGCTCGTAGAACTGATGGCCGTTGGGGCAAAATGTTCTCGAGTAGAGACCGCGCATCGGAAAACGCAGCGTGAAATCTACAGGGGAGGCCTTTGTTCAGCAGTGGACGTCTTCTGGCTGATATGATGATGTGTCGCATCATGCAGGCGCCCCATAACAGCCATCTCTTTTTTTAGTTTGGTCTTAACTTCATAATACTTGTTACAGTTGGAGAACGGTCGCGTCGCGTTGGAAGGTGTCCTCTCCGAAGAGTATTACAAAGTTCGAGAGCTGCTTTACGAGCAGTTCGCTATTGTCTGATGTTCTTAGCTCATAATATTGCGGAATTTCAATGGGGACTGTAATGTAAATATTTACCATAAGAAATAAATACTTTTAATTTTTTCGTGTTTTTGTCTTAACTTAAACGGAACTTTATTATTATGTTTCTCTCTTCACGGGTTTATATCTCCTGTAAGGGGGAACCCGGTCTTTTGATAGGATTATGCGGGGACATGGGTCCAACACGCAGAGGGCCTTTAGAGAATTTTAATCTAAAATGAAATGGGACACTAACCGGAGCTCTCCATGGCTGCACTATAAAATGCAGTCTCGGATTGTCCCCGGAGGTATAAAACTATTGTATGAAATGGAAATTACAAGTTAAGGTATATTGCAATGGGTGCTAATGGATTTAATACTAATAAAAACGGAAAAAACTGCGTCTGCCTTTTCAACCTTTAAAGTGATATTCTGTGGCAGACGATGCCACTCACAAAATGAGCCCCGTAAATGGCAATGGAGCAACACTGGTGTGAGCGGCTAGGGGCGTCGAGAGGTGCGGCACCGGTTTCACGATTGCGCGTCTCGAAGACTGAGCGGGTTTCCCCGTTATTGCGCCATTAGACACTTCCACCCCCGAGCATATAGCTCTAGCGGCCCCTCTGATCGGTCAACTAAGGCAAGCCAGAGTTGAAAATCCTACGGGCACTCATGGGGTACCACTCCAACCAACCAATAAAGGCAAGCCGGAGACGAGGCCCTGACCGACTCTCTGGAGCATTCGGGTACGCAGTGTCGCCACTCACATTCAGCTCGCCACAAACTGCCCTGCCCTGTTATTATGTTTTATTACTCTTGTAGTAAAAATGGTTTCGTGTATCAGTGCACACACGCAGCAATGTAACTGAATTATTTAAAATAACGTTTTAAATTAACTATGAGTGCATAAGCATCTTCTTAATGCGTTCATCCCATCGTTGAGCTCATTCATTGCTTTCCATCAGGCGAGATGGAACTCATGAGATGCGCTCTTCAATTCCATAAGGGATTTCAATAAAAAATATACATACATATTTTTTATTGAAATCCCTTCGAGGGCCCATTGCTGTCCCACTGCTGAGCACTTGCCATTGCTCACGATGAGAAAGTTTAGGCCTTAGTCTACCACGCTGGCCTAATGCGGGTTGGCAGACTATTTTCCTCACGATGTTTTCCTTCACCGTTATAAATATAAATTATTATTATTAACCTAAATCGTGGTAGTCAAAACAGGTCCTCGAAATGTTTGTGACATTGACGATAGTACCCTGATCAAAGTCAAAGTGTTTTATTTCAAACTAGCTGGGACCCGCGGTTTCACCCGCGTTTAATTTAAAAGATATTTAGAGTACTTCGACATACACAGTTGACATAGAATTTCAAATTTCAAGGGTTTTTTTTTGTGCGGAACCCTAATTATTTTTCTAAAATAAAAGTAGCCTAAGTTATTTCTTATAACATCAGAAATCTGCTAGTGAAAGTCCCGTCAAAATCGGTCCAGCCGTTTCGGAGATTACCCGGAACAAACAGACGATAGACAAAAATATTAAAAATTGATTTTTTGTTATATGTACCGTATATACTTTCATGTGCATTTAACAAAAAAGCTGTTATTTATATACACATTACAAACAGACACTTCAATTTTATTTATTTGTATAGATTATAGATAAACCCAATATTACACTAGTCGTGTGGTGCCGACTTAGAATACCCCATCTCCTCCCATGGGTGTCGTAAAAGTCGACTAAAGGATTGGCCGGAGGATGGGCAGCAGCGTCCTTCGAGTAAGCGCTCATCCCCAAGCGACCCACAAAACGGCACGCACCGCTCTGTGCGTGGCTCAGCGAGGCTTCAGGGTATCGTTTACAATCCTCCCGAGACGTGCGTAAGGGGACGGCCGTCTTTACAGTTGCCTCCCCTCCGCTAAAGACTGTGACTGCTTTACTAGATATACATAAAGGTGTGCCACCAAGGCGGCTCCGGTGCGTTCGTTCTGTAGTACCTGGAGCCGCTCGTCGATGCCAAAGATGACCCATCAGGTAGTTTTAGCCGGTAAGAATCCGGCACGCCCCTTCACCCTGGGAAAGGACTTCAAAGTCCATGAGGATTTACACCGCGGTAAATAGCAAAAAGAAGTTGTAGAGTACCTAGCAAGTACCGATGTGACTTTATCTATGTCATATGTACTACCTAAGTTATTGTTTTTAAACGATTCCCCCACGAGTATTTCTCCAGTACAGTTCACAGCCATAAATCTCACATGCACAAACACCCGAAACGGCTATCAGCCGATTACACAAATATTTGTTCCGTGCGGGGATCGAACCCACAACACGTAGCGCAGGAAGCCAATCGCTTAGCCACTGCACCAACCTTGCCGTCCGACTCTTAACGGTGAAGGAAAACGTGAGTTACCCTGGATAACTAAAATAGTCTAAAATCACAACACGTGTCGCCGTGTTGTGCCGGCTAAGAATACTACCACCCCATCGCATCCCACCGCACCCCATCGCATCGGTGTCTTAAAACGTGACTATGTATTAGCCGGAGGATGAGAAGCAGCGTCCTTCGCGTATATTAACGTCTGCCAATCGTCGCGATTTTGTTTTGTTTTTCTTCTTTTTTAAAACGTTGCCCCACCCTAGGATTTCTCCTGTGTCGTAGGTGCGTTTACAGACACAAATTCTACACCAATACACCCAGACCCGGAACAATTGCAGATCATACAAATATTTGTTCCGTGCCAAACCCGCGACCCAGAGCACAGCAGCCAATTGTATCAGCCACTGCACCAACCGTGCCGTCAATTATGGCAAAACCCCAATAAGCACACAACATAAACCTATACCGGTCGTTGTGGCATTACTTTGGGAAGGCTTCTGTCCGGCACTGGACGTTTTTCGGCTGAAATGATGATGATAAGTGTTCAGTTGAACTTCTCAGTCATTCTCCAAATGATGTCTTCGACATGTGTTGTACGGAGTTAAGGATAGGTATAGGTTGTACACAAATAAAATACAAAATAAAATGTCACCACTTTATATATTTTTATTTCATATCCGGGACCGGTTCACATTAATAACATTATGTAAAGAAATAAGGTACGAATTTATTAAATACAAAATTTAAGACACGGGTATTATATTGGTTTTACCTAAGGTTCACTAGTTTGATCTGAGATTACATATCACTAAACCTTACCTACGCTCGTAAGTCGAAATGTTCTACAAGTTAATTTCATATCAAGTCCCAATCAGTTCGTATAAATATTTAAAGAAACATTTTTATAAAAGGCGATTTAAATTTTTTTGGGTAAATATTCAACAAAAAGTTTGGTTATAGTCTGTATATAAACGGGCAATATAAGCTGCCGATAGTAAAAACTTTAATAAATATTTATTTTTAACATAACTGATGACACTTTAACAGGTACTAAACAACTCATCAATTCAAGTTAACATATAATATTAAAAAGGCTTTCCTGTGGCCAGCTTGTATACAGACTCTAACCCAAAAATCACAATTTCAAACCCTAAATGTATACATCAGTAATCGCAGATCAATAACGACAATAATGATTAAAAACTTAATAAATAATTCTGGCACAGTCACACAAATTCACAGCTCGCTCGCCCTGACTACCACCGCTTACACATTAAACATTATTAAATAAAGTAAATATTCTTAACATAAGAATAACTACAACAGAGCGCGTTAGATAACTCACGTGGAATTTATGATACGTAGAAATTTTTATTCTGTGAGTCTCGAGTCGAAACGTGGCTACATTCAAAGTTTGCCACCTAATATAGTTATTTTTTAATCTAATATTTAACTAAATGTTACAAACAAAATATATCGTATTGATAGTTGATCCTACTCATATTTTGACACTAAAATACCGTGCAACGGTAATTCGCCTTTATACAACCCTCCAGCTTGTTCAGTCACATATTTTGACATTTAAACGCAACAGCCACTAAAGCTATAAATAATAAAAAAATAAACATAAAACTACGAATCGAAGGTATTCTCTGAGGTCACATCTGATACTATCATCGAATAATGGTCATCACTCATGTTTTTATGAACCCTTAATTACCAAATAGCAAAGTGGATTCGACTTTGACATGTTTTTTTTTACCTGCAGTTTAACATGCAGAGTCCGGCTCGGATGTAGGCCGAGTAGGAATCGGTGTGCACAGTTACATACCGCCAATCAGACACAATAAATCCCTTCTGCGCATGTGAAGGGGGGAAGCACCAAACTACTCAGCCAATCGGAGCGCCGAACGTAGTAAACGTGTAGTTTACTATTACGCTTCGATTGCAAAAAGAAACTCGTACTAGGGGTACAGATCTTGCCACAAAACAGTACTTTATAAAACCCGATAGTATCTCGGCATCCCTAGCTGGTACATATAATGAGAGGTGACCATTCATTAACAGCGAATTCAAGAAACTAAATCACTTAAGTCCTGGTAATAACCATGCGAACGCTTATCGACGTATCTTTGAGCAAAATCACAACAAAAATGCACCTTACCATAAAACAACCACCTTATTTTAGCCATAATTTATTCTCCCTCCTTACATTTTTACAAAATTTACCGTACTACTACTACAATGGTGCAATTTTGAATTGATTTTCCCATCAACATTTTATAAAAAAACTTAATTCTTAGATATTTCGTTTTCGCATTGATTTTCACGTATATTTTTTAGTAACGATGAGACTCACACTGACACCTGTACAGCCAATATTGGAAATAGCAAGGAGTACAAATTCAATGTCAATAATGCGTGATACGTAAGAAGATGGACATTATTTTTAAAGTTTCCCGCCAGCATACTCCATTATCATTTTTGTATGCACCATTAGCATAGATATTCGTTAAGTTTTTATAGTCTTAGGTAGACTATAAAAACTTAACGACTGTTACCAAACTGTTTAACATTAAAAAAACAGAAAGAGGTCGCGATTTGTTTTTTTAATAAAAAAATAATTGTTGTATCTATTAGAATATTTTCAAAATATTATCAAGATCTATTAACAACAATACCATTCTACAAAATGTATGCCGATATACCGACACACAAGTAAAATGGCAAGCGTGGAGCGCCGAGTGGATGCGGCCAGGCGGAGAGAGACGAAGACTCACGAGGTTGCCCGAATGGCACGTCGCGACGTTTCATAGGCGCCGTTCTTACCCCCATATTACTAGATGTTTCGCATGAAAAATATATATACTTTCAGATACCTAGAGACATTGATATTTGATACAAGTTTAAACTAAATACTTCAAAACAGGCCCCCCTTCACATCTGTCGTTCTTTTCGCACTAATCACAGAAACTACTTAACAGAATTTGTTCCAGTTTTCACAAATGCAAAAAAAGACGGTGATTCTGACTCCAGGCCCGAGTATCTAGCCATGTGTAGCTATATGTATCCTAGCCGGGTATCCCTAAAAAAACAAATCGATTAAACTTGACAACTACCCCCTCTTCCTCGAAGATATCCTGGGTACACCCTAGTCGTCACAATCATGGCTAGATTTAATTTAATTTGAAGAAACATTGACACTTGTACACAGTACTAGTTCCAAGCTTGCCGGCAGAGGCGCTGCCGTCAGTCACATCGATGTATACGTGGGTACTTATAAACATATAGTCGTCACTCGTTTCATGGTAACAGTTATTGAGGTATTCGATATTATCTCTGTTCCACTATTATTTATATTAATTTTATTTACAAATCAATATTTCGTAGGTACTTTATACAATTCTGTGATGTTACAATTAAATAAGTATAAATGCTTACTTATAGTACATATTATGGAGGATGCTTCTGCAGTTCGAAAAGAATTCCCTTATTCATAAATATTATTATAACTAAAAAGCTCTAAAATTATTTACAACATTAAAATTACGATGCACCGATCGTATACAACATGTATTTTAAACCCTGTCCGACCAAAAAGAAGCGTGACATTGACTCTAAACCAGAGGGATGGGTAGCCGCGTCCCTCCTGTGAAACAATAGCCATACTGCGCTCACCAACCCGCCTGCCAAGGGTGGTGAGTACTGGCAAATTCCCTCTAAAATGACAACACAACTGAGGAAACCCATGGGCGAGGCCTTTGTTCAGCAGTGGACTACCGTTGGCTGATATGATGATTGACTCTGACAAGAATGACGAATTTGGAAAATATCCAAAATTATACTATTTATAACAAGTAGCGAAAATGTAATTATTTCGTATACAATGGCCTAAACTCAATTGGGTTATTTGAATAAGTTGACCCCGCAGCGCGGTGCTGCACCAATTGGGTGAGGCGATCGATGTGGCCGTGGTAAGTTACAAAATTAATACCGTTTTATAATAACTAGTGGTCGCCTAGGGATCACCCAGGGGTCGAAATTGATTTATGATTTTCTAAAATAAGATTTTTGTATTTATAACAAATATTGGACATACATTTTAACTCTCTTCACTCCTCCTCCATATAAACTTTAACTATGCCAAATCTCACACTTTTCCGTGCGCGCAATGTGCTTAAAAAGGGGGTACAAAGTTTTGTCTTCTCGTATTAATATATAGATTTAACAAGTGTGTTACCAGCGATGACATACGGCACGGAGACGTGGTCACTCACTATGGGCCTCGTAAAAAACTCAATGTAATCTGTGGAGAGATCTGCTTGGTATTTATCTAAGAGATCGAATCAGAAATGTGGAGATCCTTAGAAGAACTAAATATGCCGACAGAGCATAGAAAGGATTACAAAGCTGAAGTTGCAGTGAGCGGGGCACATTGCCTGTAGAATTGATGGCCGTTGGGGCAAAAGGGTTCTTGAAAGGAGACCGCGCACCGGAAAACGCAGCATGGGACGATCAATGAGATGGACAGACGACCTGCTGAAGGTCGCTTCGAGTAGTTGGATGCGGGCGGCATGTGACCGGCCGTTGTGGAAAATCTATTGAGGAAGCCTTTGTGGTCTGAAAACGAAAGTTTTCAACCAGTGCGTCCTACCTGTGCCTACAGAGCCGAAACTTGGACTCTAACAGCCGGACTAGTCCACAAGTTCAAAGTCACTCAGCGGGCTATGGAACGTGCTACGCTCGGAGTATCTCTAATGGATAGAATCCGAAACGAGGATATCCGGAAGAGAACCAAAGTGATCAACAGCACACCGAATCAGCAAGCTGAAACGGCAGTGGGCTGGTCACGTTTGTCGAAGGACCGATGGCCGATGGAGCAGACGAGTCGTAAAGTGGAGACCGCGTATGGGCAAACGTAGTGTGGGACGCCCACCAGCTAGACGGACGACCTGAAAAAGGTTGCTGGGTCCGGCTGGATGAGGAAATCTGATGACCGAGTGTTGTGGCGCACGCTGGGAGAGGCCTATGTCCAGCAGTGGACGTCCTTTGACTGATATAATGATGATGATAATAATTATATATGCTTTTTTTTATTGTGATATCGGAGAAGAATTACATATAAATATTCATATATATGGATACATTGCGTGTATTATAACTGTGCCTCTCTGTGCCCCACAAACCATTTAGACCTAAAAATCGACTACTGCGCAGCCACTTGTTGCGAACTTCAGAGAGCCACAGTTATAATAGGCGTAGTACACTGCATATCACCTACACGGATCGAACAAGGTTTATAGTATACACGGCTACAAATCGAGCTACAGAAAACCAGTTTACGCTGATCTCTCATCATACTGCAAGCCTTTACAATGCGAGATCAGCTTATACTGGTTTAGTATAGCTTTATGTGTAGCTGTGTGTACATATAGATGTAATTTATTGTGAACAAGGGTGTTTTTTTTCTTTATTCCAGGATATTATATACTCTTGTTGTACATTACACTAGCTACAGATATGTGCCAATCACGACGATACTTTTAACTGTTTTTGTCATCTACAGAAGCAGACTCCAATACCATATACTAAAGTAAGATATTTATATTAGTTGAAAATATTTTTAATCGCGATTAAGACATTTACTAAAGTTCTTGTTGTCAGGATAAGGGGTATATTCATATTGGATTCTACTTCAAGCGCCTTTAAAAATACATCCATCTAATATAGGATTACAACTAGTCTAGCTAAATTAACAACAATGCCTGGGCAAAGTAATAATCGTGGTAGTTATTCAAAATGTCCAGGCATTATCAACATTGAGTTTAGACGCTTTTACTGGCAAATATTACATCTACACAACTAATAGTCCTGTTTAAATGTATCTTTGTTAGTGGAACAGCGCTAAAAATACATTATAACTTTAGTACAATAATTGTTTTATAAAATATAGCTATATATATAAAAGTTATTTTAAATAAATTCTATGTTGTTATGTGATGCTATAATATAATCGGTTCGTTGCGATAAATTTAAAACATATTGACTTTTAAGTTGCTTCTGATGATTTTGTATGACCATACCCATGATCAATATTTATGGACTTTTTTAAAAATAATTTCTCAACAGGTGACCATCAAACTTATTTTTTTATTTGATGTCTCACTCTTGTTTAATTTACACATAATATTAATAAAAAAGGAGATAAAGTCATTATAAACAACTTCTTTTTCTTTTTAAATAAAAAGCCCACACTAGGATTTCTCCTGCGTCGTGGGTACAGTTTATAGACACAAATCTGACATGTAGAAACACCCGGTGTTCCGTTCGGTAATTGAACCCGCGAACCGTAGCGTTCTGCCAATCAATTAGCCTTTGCGCTAACCGTGCCGTCAACGAAACTTTTTTTTAAATCAGTACTGCAGTGACATGATCTACACGTCATTACTAAAACTACTTAAAAATCAATGTGCCTTTTAATTTTTTGCTATGTATAATTATATTTTATAAAACAAATTTACTTTAGAATGATAATGAGCTGTTGCACTGCGACAAGCTTCTCGGTGAAAAAAATATTATAATTATATCTACAGGCAAAATTATTCTGCTGTACAATTTGCATCAACCCTGTCCGATCAAAAGGTCCGATATTTCGATAACTATACTATATAAAAAATGTACGATTGTAAAATTGTCCAGATACAGATATACATAGTATATGTACACACGGATATCAAACTATACATTTCCAGTATACGCTGATCTTGCACTGTATAGGCTTTCCGTACAATGAGATATCAGCTTATACTGGAAATGTATAGCTTCATATGTAGCCATGTACAATGAGTAGTGAATATGTACTTATTTCTTATAACATGACCTAAATTTAATCAGTTTAGTTCGAAGGTCGCGTGACACGATCAGTGTGGCCGTGGTCAATGACAAATGTAAGCCCATGGTAACTTAAGGTAAGAATTGCCCGAGGAGTGTCGGTGTCAAGCAGACGGCCGACTATAAAACCCTTCGCAATTCTTCATATTACACCGACTCCCAAGTAACTTGGGCCTATGGGTAGAAATTTTCTTTTTTATATATATTATATCGATACTGAATATCACCTTATCAGATCGGACAGAGATTTTAGTGAATATTGTATGTAAAAAGACAATTTCCCATAAAACTTGGCTGTATTTATTCATATTTATGAATACCTTATATCGAAAGCTCATCTTAAAACTTAACTACATTAATATTTGTACTTTTTAAATTACTGTGATGATATAGCAATTAATTTGATAACGTTATAATGAATTGCTTTTGACTATTATGTTACCTTTAGGTCCTTAAGAGCGAATTAATATTATTGAAGTGAAATTTATTTGTATGTGATGCCGATGAGAATAAAATTCAAATTTGAGTTATACGTGTTGTGTAACGACGGACATGCGCAGGCGCAAGTTGCACTTCTGTCACTTGTACCGAGTTACACGCGCTCTAAGTTTTATTTTACCTGACCCAGTGCACACAGCGTACATCTCTTAGCATTAAAAACAAACAGAATAAAAACAATGTTATATTTTAATGATAAATGCGCCGAATACGGCCCCCGCATTTACCGAGATATATACAGACAAGTAATTCGTACGGTCGGGGAAAAAATACCATAGAGCTCACTGTACAGTGAGATTACTTCGCCGAGACGGCCACAATATTAAAAGAAAAACAATTAATTTATCGCCTTTTAAAGCTAACAGTACTAAAATCCTGCTAAAAACAGTTCTAATGACGTTTCAGGTCACTAAAATATGTACCATGAAGTGGCATGACAGCTCGCGACTCGTCCGAGGATCATTTCCTCGACCATACAATAATCTCGAAACTTCTCACAGTAAAACTAGATATAATTTTTTAATATTATACAAAAATAGTAACAAGTTTTGTACTAGATCCGTCCATCGTTTTGTACATTATGGCGCGGGGACGCGACGCTTACCCGCCGAAGGTGAAGAAACAAAAAATTGACAGAAGAGCGATCCCGAAGCGCCGGGGGAGGCGGGGAGGGCACGCGGAACGAATAAATGCACACGGCGCTCGTGATATGTACCTACCGCAGGCACGCCTCCAGCATCTCCACGAACAGCTTGTTCATGGGCGCGCGGCGCTCGCGGTGCACTCCGGCCCAGAAGCGCCGCACGGCCACGTCGGCGTGCCGCAGCGCCGGCAGCACCAGCAGCAGCTGCTGCAGCGCCGCGTTGGCGTTGTACGGCCTGCGTAAGGTAAGGTATGTATGAAAGCAATATATATAGGGTCTTACTTTAATCATGGAAAATATTTTAAGGCTAGGCTCTATGAATGGTCTCTAGTGTGATCATACGAGGACCTGGAGCTTTAGCCGGTAGGAGTACCCCTTCGCCCTTCACCGGGGTGAAGGAAATTCATGAAGAATTTCCACTCCTTCACTCCTCTCCACTCTTCCACGGGCACCAATAATAAAAGGCTCTATGAATGGTATAGAATTCATTTCAAGTATCAACACCGATTCCGTGTGGTGTCCGGATTAAGAATATAGCATCACTCCATCTCCTCCCGTGGATGTCGTAAAAGGCGACTAAGGGAATCTAAATCAGAGGGACGGGCAGCAGCGTCCTTTCTGTGAAACGGTAGCCATACAGCGCTCACCCCAAGCGTGGTGAGTATTGGCAAATACCCCCCCAAAATGATGACACAGTTGTAAAATCTATGGGGGAGGCCTTTGTTCAGCAGTGGACATATAAATGGCCGGTATGATGATCAACACACACTGGTCGGCTACTAAACAACCACATTGTTTTTCGACCGGACCATTCTCCAAACACATTTTAGTGTTATAGTTTGTGCGTGTTCGGTGACAGTACCACAGTATTTTTAGAAAAACATAATAGTGCTAGTTACTCATAGTTTTTACGTGGTGATTGCGCTTTTGATGCAAACGGAAACATGAAATATTTAAATTAATTTTGAATATGTATAAAATAAAGGTTGATGTTATGTTATTTCTTTTTGCTAAAACGTATCATTGCCACCTTTTACATCCTAAAATATTTTCCATTAATAAAATAAGACCTTATATAAGAAGTATGAAAGCAACCAATATCATTACAAGGCACCGAGATGATAAAAATAAAATAATGCGTTTTAGAATTGAATACGGCACTTGTTAAACACAACATCTAGATCAAGATATCGGATGAGTGTCATGAAGCAATTGACACAGAATTTGACCGAATATTGACCAAAGAAATGTGGTCAGTATACCTAAGAGTGGTATGCCATTCGTCCAATATCTGTGTCCAATGTACATTTGATCAAATAAATTCATCAAGTCATCCTATTTTTTACTTTATTTGATCGAATATTTTGACATTTCATTTTTTTTTAATCAAATACCACTAAATAGGTAGGTACGTAATATTTTATACGAGGCACAGAGAGCATAAAAACAAAATGATGCTTTAAAATTGAATATCAACTTATCAAACAAATCTTGAACCATAGAGGTATAATGTACTCTGTACATACCAGAGTAGCTATTATAAACAAATGATAGCGCGCAACTTCACGACCGCGCACATGGCACGCGCGAGGCGAGCGGGGGTGTTATGTTGTCATAGAAACATGTAAACGAAATATGGCCGTCACCATGGTAACGCGTCGACACGCGTCATATACTGATAATATTTTAATTTAATTACGCATGTTTTAAAGATAATATTTTGAACTAACCGATGTAAAGTCACTCCTTGACTTTTATATGTTTCTCGAGTTATTAAAACAATACCTCACTGCACATGAAGATGTATCTAAAATATTACTTAGCACTCTAACACGTCACGTTGCGGCAAGCGGCCTGGCACAGAATAAGTCAGTTAGAGTGTATGCGCTCTAACGCGTGTTACAAAGAATCAAGTTGAGGCGTCTCCTCTAGTACATTATACCTCAATGTCTTGGACAAAGAAATTGGACGAGTGGCATCATAAGCAATGAGTAGTTTGAGTCGTACTTTTGCTACGATCAATGGATACCTGACTAAAGCGATCGTCTGATGAAAAATGTTATGCCCTGTCGCGTGTCTTATTATTTAATTTCTCACTACAGGATGAAGAGACGCGAGTTTCGTATATCCACTGCAGCAATGAACAGTACCGAAATGACAAAAATGACAAAAAACAGTTTATTTTTGGGGTAAACCTCCTTCGGGGGCGATGAGAGTAAAATTCCAAGGTCAAATTTGATTGCAACGTTGTGCAATGGCGCATGCGCGGGTATAAAATGATATGTTTGCTGATCTTTTTTTATTTTACTTATTATAAGAATATTATTGCCGTGTGGTGCCGGCTCAGAATACCGCCACCCCATCTCCTCCCGTGGGTGTCGTAAAAGTCGACTAAGGGATTAGCCGTAGGATTGGCAGCAGCGTCCTTCAAGTACAGTAACAACTCAACTGCGATCGCCAACCCGTTTGCCAAGCGTGGCGATTATGGCAAAACCCCCCAACGAGCCCACAACACACCCATATCGGTCGTTGTGGTGATCTTTGGGGGGGAGGCCTGTGTCCAGCAGTGGACGTCATTCGGCCGAAATTATAAGAATATTTCGCACGTTATAAGTTTTCTCACTCAAGTATTTATTCCTGTTTATGATTTGCAGTTTCGATACCGTGTATTGCTGCAGTCGATATGTTCAGTGCACGTGTACTAGCTCGCGCAAAATTTAAAGCAGTCTAATTGTAGTACGATTGCGCGGCCCCGCCCCTTCTAATTTAACCGCCTACAGATACCTCAATTCATATCTCAAGGCCTACCTGTTTCTGGTCAAACAGAGACAGAGACGGTCTATCATATGGATGGATGGATATCATCATCCTTCTATATAGTGTTTATCATATTCGTGGTCCTTGGGTATGGTTCAAGTCGAACTGGGGAACCTCGACTGATAAAAAATTGTAAATAATTACAAAATCTGAATAATCGGTAGTAGAAAAGATGGGCTGCTTATGTCCTGCAGTTAGTCTCTATACCGTGGCCTAATACCACTAATATTGAAACTCGCTTTTAACTCACCTAAGTGCCGACACAGCATCGTTAAGCGCTGCCAATATGGAGTCCCTGAAGCGCCGCAGCGCCGCGTGCTCGTCGATGCGAGCCTCTGAGTTGGCGAGCGCTAAAGCCTTCATTAAATAGCACTCTTCGCGTAATGCCGCCGCGCGTTCCAGGCGCTTCGCTACGCCAGTAATCTGAAACGAAAATATGGAATGTTACTATTAAAGTGAGTATGTTTGAGGCTTCATCGCTCTCAAACGGCTCGACAGAGTCTAATAAAATTTAGCATAGAGGTAGATTATGTCGTGAAATTGGACTTAAGACATCAAGTTCCCTTCAGAAGGGCGTGGGCGAAGGACCCACCAGTGTTCAGAGGGCCAATTCTCATAATTTAAAACCGTTCAAAATATAGTTCCGAGCTAGTCACAGTGTGGAAAATGTCACAAACGGTGAAGTACCCGCTGTTCGCAGTTCAGTTCAGGGACCCCCTCACTCGTGAGGTGCCTCGTTTAAGACCCTCGTTGCAACAAACTGAAAGAGTTACTCGTATTTCAACTTTGAACCACCTCATTTACATCATACATCTCAACTTTCTAGAATTGCAAAACGAGTTGTGATTGTCAAAACTATTAGCGGGCCAAAAGTATCTGTGTGTGAGAGATCTCTTTTGCATCACGTGGTCACGTGCAACAGTTCAACTTAATAAACAAATCGCACTGCACTTTAACTTGTGGCAGTATTAAAAGTTTATGCTAAGGCCCCGAGTCTGCCTTTACAGAATTAGACGATTATAATATATTCAATTCGATTTTTATCAACGTTTGCAGCGTCAGCCATGTATGCACTGCATGCATTGAGTCATGTCCTCAAGTCATAGGAAGCAAGAAGCTAATCATTTCGTGTTTCCGCCTGCAGCCTCCTTACCTTATAATGATTATTTTTTCGAATCTCCATTTACACAGAAAATTTTGAGAGTTTAGATTACAGTATTTAGATTGCCGTGTGGTGCCGGCTCAGAATACCACCACCCCATCTCCGCTCGTGGGTGTCGTAAAAGTCGACTAAGAGATTAGCCGGAGGATGGGCAGCAGCGTTCTTCGAGTAAATTAACAACTCAACTGCGATCGCCAACCTGTCTGCCAAGCGTGGCGATTATGGCAAAATCCCCCAATGAGCCCACAACACACCCATATCGGTTGTTGTGGTAATTTTTGGGGGACGCCTGTGTCCAGCAGTGGACTTCATTCGGCCGAAACGATAGATTACAGTATGCGTTTTATAACTATGCCTGTGGCTTTCTAAAGTTCGCAACAAGTGGGTTTTCTTTGTTGAGCTTCTCACCTTCACTTCTGGGAAGTGTGTGGTCAAGCAACGTTAACCAGTTGTTTCTGGCGAATCCAGGAGGCCTCCAGCCAGGCTTAAAATTAATATTAAAATCAAAGCAACTTGCGCTAAGGGCGCCCCTGCGGAAAATGGACCTCGGCTTAAAGCGTTGCTGGGGATAATAAGCTATTGTTTTGCGGACAGTTGGATCGGTATTATTTAAAATGTATAAGGCCGGTGCGAGCAAGAGACGGGAGGGAGAAGTGCTAACTTGAACGGGAAGGTAACGCGGCGATAGGCCTCCGCGTCCGTCGGTGAGGCTGCCATCCTCGGCGGCGAGGGCGGTAAAACGGTCGGGTGCAACTAGTGGCTGCGCAGTAGTCAATTTTTAGGTCTAAATGGTTTGCGGGGTGGGCGGGGGCACAGCGCTTATGGAAACAGTCACCAATCGGTGACGTTTGCGCAGGTACGGCTAACTTAGAGCACAGTTATAATACACATAATATACGTCAATTGAATATAATTCTTGACCCATTACGTTAGGTCCGATATTTGATTAACGCAACCTAGACTTGAGTTCTACCTAAGTTATCTTGTTCTGTAATAAAGGCCTAAAACAGAAGGCTCAGCTGTAGACCATGAGCCAGCTCATTATGAAAATCCCCATAAAAACTGACCTGAGCGAATAAATCATGGGCACCAATTTCCCTTGCTTGTTGCTCGTCGAGCGTGAGGTCGGTCGCGAAGCGCAGGCGCAGGGGATTGCCTCCCGACATTGACCTGTACGCCAGCATCAGAGACAACATCTCCGCCCATGTGCTTTGTAATAGACGCATCTGGAGAAAGGAAAGAAAACACATAATGCAACGGATGTTTGAACATTTTTAATATGAACATGTAATAAAAAAAAAACTGGAAAAGGATTCCCAAGAACAAATCTTGCAGAACTGAGATCTATATCTTCTGTGAAGTTATGACGATATCACAGAAGTAGGTATTATAAAAAAATACGCTTAAAGCTTAGGTATAATACTTTATTTAATATTTTATTTCGTGTATCAATGTATCTTGTATTCTAATTTTATTTTCATTTAAAAAGCAACCTAGCTTGGTCAAGCAAGCCCGCGGTTGTCTGCTTGAGGCTTGTACATTATGTTGGCTATTCTACAATGTTATTGGTAATACGGTAGTACGTGTTTTATCGCACGGTAGATACCACTCCAGTGCCAGATATTCGCCGCTAAGCAGTAGTGTTTAAACTTTGCCTGGCTGTATTGGTCTGTCATGCTCACTAAAATGTCTTGCTAACGGTGGCGTTGTGTATCGGGTCGTTCGGTTTTCTACTATATGGTTTAGCTAAGCGATGCTGATGCATGCGTCATGTTCGTGAACGGGTGCTGTCTGTTGGGACTGGTCAGCCGTTAACTGCCACGGCAAATTCATTATTATAATATTATTGTGGTATGTTTCATCTTTACACATTAACCTAAATTTTTCTATGTATATGTTTTACAATCATGTGTACCTATACAATTAACATTGTAATCCCCAACTATTTTAAAAGAGTATCCATGGAGTTTCTTGCTGGTTCTTCTCCATGAGATGAACTATTTGGAACCGTGCAACTTAAATTCTGACGTTTCATAAGTGAACTTTGAGTTGACTTTGACTTTAGACATTACTGTGTCCTAGTTAGAAGGGTACTATAGCTAGTGAAAGTACTGTGCATAAGAAACTAAATAACTTCATGTCTCGGGGTGACGAGCGCAGTGTGATACCAAGCAGGAGTAGTCCTGGGTAGCATTACAATTGTCATGGGCAGGCGTAATGCTTACCTACACCAGGCGAATAACTTGCTCGTCTCGTAAACACGTTGTATAAGAAATTAAGTTACTTAAACATAAGTTGAACTAATCTGCTTAATTAACACCCCAGCATTTTTTTCCCCCGCCCCCATTTCTGCTAAGCACTGTTTCACATGTATGTTCAACTTTTTTTTACTGCGAGCTACCTTTTTTGTGGTCTCCAGTGTAAAATCTACATGAACTTTCTTCGTCCCGGAGAAACGCGAAGGGGTATGCGGTCTCCTACCCGCTAAAGCCACTGGAGCGGTCATCTACGGCACTGAAGGGAGCTCCAGGTCCTCGTATGATCACACTAGAGCCACCCACTGGTGCCACGCTTAAAGGCACATCTCGGAGAGGGTGATTGTAAAGCGGTCACCCCCTCTAGGGCGGGAAGGCGATTGTAAAAAGGTAGAATGTATGATTGACATTCGTTGATTACGTGACTTGACGATAGCTTTTGGGTCATATATAAAGATGAAATTCTACCCGGTAAATTCAACATTGGGTAATTACCCGGGTAAATACCCAGATGATGGATACTTGTTTTTATGAGGACGAAGTGACTTAAACACGTTATTAATAACTTCTTAGGATGATGAAGCAGCAAAGCGTACTACGTTGCACCGCGATGACATTTGATTTATTTGATATGTTAATTGTACCAACTCGCGAAACTAGAATATAATTTAGCATGTATTACATTTCCGTTTTTTTTTTTAACCACGATTTACTTTTTTTATATATACATATGTGTACTTACCTACAATTACAGACACAAATATAAATTTAATTTTCTATACCCGCGCATCGGTCTATGAGATCGACCAAGCACAGTTTAAGGTTTCGTGTCGCGGTGGAGCTTCCTAATATGATGATACGCAAGATTTAGTGTAGCAGCCACCCTCAGCCGACGTCACGTGCAGAGACCCCCGGGGGCACACATAGGTGCACTCTACACCACAGAGTACATTTATCTCATCGGTATATGAGACCGCGTAACATTTTTTGTTTGGAACACGCAGTTATGATATTGTTTGAACATTACTGTTATCAAATATATTTACCCATCGTTTGGGTATTTACCCGGGTAAATACTCGATATTTACCCGAATGGGAATATACCTGGATATTATCCAACTGGGTATTCACTCGACGCCCATCTCAAGTCATATATGAATTTGAGTCTGCAAGGGAACTAGCAAGACTGTTCCATAAAGATAGACTTTTGCATGCTTATTAAGTAACAAGTGAGAGATCCCTTTATACTTACGCGTAGCTGTCGATAAATTTATCGACAATATGATTTATAGCTTTAATCGTAAATTTGGAATTGTGTAATTACTAAATGAAAAATCTTAAAAATAGTTATTGGAACGAAGTTCCTTACGGCAGGCTTGGAGGGGATAGGGATTTTGCTGCGCGACCGAACTGAAAAAAATGTGATAGTAAAACCGTAAGAAAAAATCCGTGGAAAAAAGTGCGTGGAATAAAACCGTTAAATGAGACGTGCGCAGGCGCGACAGTCGCATACACAAGCCAGTAGTGTATAAGTGTCGATTCTACATTAGCCGAAGGAACTTCGTTCCTACCTGGTGTCCCACGACACCACATAATTTTTTTTTTAATACAAATTTTGACAGAGATAGCCTCATAAACTGTAAGATAAGTTAGATACTTATTAGTATATAAAATTATACTATACAATAGTATCTTACAAAAGTTTTTAAACAAACGCCTGTCAAGAACCGTACACACAGCTTCATATCAACCTATGCAGATCTCGCATTTTATAGAAAGCCTTTACAATGCGAGATATAAATAGCTAATAAATATATCTTCATATCAGCCACAGGTCGTCCACCGCTGAACAAAGGCATCTACCTTAGATTCAACAACTGTGTCATCACATGCCGCTCTCATCCAGCGACCTTTACCAGGTCGTCTGTCCACCTCGTCGGAGGTCGAGGAAATATATAGCTTATTAATATGTATACAGCCGTAAATATATTTCCTCAAAGACACGAACGAACCCAAAAAAGTAAAATTACTAAGAAATCTTAGTTTGTCACATTTTCAACCTGACTGGGAAACGATACGAAATATAGTTTTCATAACAAAAATGTTTACTATTAATGCGGGCACGATCTGATTAACTTGAATACTACTTTAAATTGTTTGCAATACATTAAACGAAACACCAAAATAGCCAACCGGTTACGTTATACCTAATGCTTATAAATAACGTTAGATAATAAAAAAGTTATGAATAGGAAGTAATTTTTTTACTATAGAATAAACTGTTATTAGTCTATGCTGTATACAGTAATTAGCCATCGTAGATTTGGATTTTAGCGGACTTCAATGTTTGTCTGACTTGGGGGTTGAAATGGGACTTGATTTCCGAGTAAGCCGTAACATGTAATGGTAAAAAGGTGTTATAATAAAACACTTTTAAACGGATTCTTGCCGTGTGGTGCCGGCTCAGAATACCACCACCCCATCTCCTCTCGTGGGTGTCGTAAAATTCGACTAAGAGATTAGCCGGAGGATGGGCAGCGGCGTCCTTCCAGTAAATTAACAACTCAACTGCGATCGCCAACCTGTCTGCCAAGCGTGGCGATTATGGCAAAACCCCTCAATGAGCCCACAACACACCCATATCGGTCGTTGTGGTGATCTTTGGGGGAGGCCTGTGTCCAGCAGTGGACTTCATTCGGCCGAAACGAAACGGATTCTATCGCGTATATTTTTGATTTTCCTGACGTTTCGAATACTATGCAGCATTCGTGGTCGCAGGATCAAAAATCTAAAATATACGCGATAGAATCCGTTTAAAAGTGTTTGATTATAATGTGTAATAATCGCGAAAATCTAAGACATTACTATGTAATAGGAGTTTCTATTTTTTGTTTCAGGCCACAAGAAGTAGAAATGACACAGTGCTTGACCGGAAGCGTTGCCCCCCCATCCCCTGCTATGTACCTGGCAGGTGGAAGATTGCCCTTGACAAGAAAAACCAAACAAAATGTTACAAAAATGCAAGCTTTTGCCAATGCATACAAACTGACCCACACATATGTTGAAAACCTTGACAATAACACACACAGGGAAACGAGTTTACTCACAGACACACACATGGATTGCCAGACAATAGATTGGGGTATCTGATACACACAGCTTAGGGCCAAAAATGGCGTCAAATCTAAGGCTGGCGTCAGACTACACGCTGTGTGCTACGCTATATTAGAAAGTAGCCAGTAGCTTGAAAAATAGGTAGGATTCCCATACGTCCCGTATATACGGGACTGTTGCCTTACTTCAATGTCGAGTCCCATATTGCTGTGTCCCGTTTTCTTTACCATACCATACCATACCAATCAGCAAAATTTCCTTATAATTTCGGCCGAATAAAGTCCACTACTGGACACAGGCCTCCCTCAAAAACCACCACAACGACCGATATCGGTGTTGTGTGCTCATTGGGGGGTTTTGCCATAATCGCCACGCTTGGCAGGCGGGTTGGCGATCGCAGTTGAGTTGTTAATGTATTCGAAGGACGCTGCTGCCCATCCTCCGGTTAATCCCTTAGTCGACTTTTATGACACCCACGGGATGAAATGGGGTGGTGGCATTCTGAGCCGGCACCACACGGCCGTTTTCTTTATAATCGCGTAAAGACTCGAGGCGATCTGCTTCTTAAGCAAGCAATGATTGTGTATGTGTTAGTGGCTGCATTTAGTGCTACACTGACGATCAGTACTGATGTAGAACGTCCGTAGCTATATTTCACAACAGTATAGCCAGCATGACTGATTAATATATAATAATATGAGAATATAAAGTTGTGTGGTGCCGGCTACGAATAGCACCAACCCATCTCATCCCGTGGGTGTCGTAAAAAGAATCGAATAGGCGAATTTGGCATTAACCGGAGTACGGACAGCAGCGTCCTTCGAGTGCATTAACAACTCAACAGCCATCCCGCTTGCCAAGCGTGGCGATTATGGCAAAACCACCCAATGAGCACACAACACACCCATACCGGTCGCTGTGGCGATTTTCTGGGGAGGCTTGTGTCCAGCAGTGGACTTAGTTTGGCTGAAATGATGAAACTTACGTAAGCGCCCTTTTTTAGTCCAAAAGTCGCGTTTCAAAGTTAAACGCTTGCCTTTCATACTTTTTGGGTTCAGGTGCGGATCAGAATTTCATTATCACTTGCGTTAACGGTGAAGGAAAACATCGCGAGGAAACCTGCACACCCGAGAGGGCTCCAAAATGTTTTCAATGGTGTGTGTAGTCCGCCAACCCGCACTAGGCCAGCGTATTTATATATCGGCTGTTTATATATCACCTATTGAACTATATTAATTTATATATCGGCTCTGTAAACATTCACACTATACAATCCGGCAGAGATACTGCATGTAGGGCCCTGCAGGCACGGCTTTGAGCAGGCCGTTTAAGCGAGGCATCCAGCAGTGCGGCCGCGGCCTTATAGTTCAACAATTATATGTAGATGGCGCTGTATTAACAATAATTTAGGTTGGTGCGTACCTACACATCAAGCTATACATTTCCAGTATAAGCCGATCTTGCATTGCATAGGCTTTCCTTACGATGAGAGATCAGCTTAAACTAGATTTGTAAAGCTTGATATGTAGTCGTGGGTACTTGCTACATAAATGCTATTATGACTATTTATTATAGTAAACATACTATCCAAAAAAACTTGGTAAGTAATAATATTTTAAATCATCACATAACAAATATAAAATCAATAAACGATTTATAGCCGAAATTAATAATCAGTCTAATCCAAAATCTTCAGATTTATGATTTAGAAATTCATCTGTTGTTGTGTTACGATCACATTTAACACAAAAAACAGACATATCCGTAATCCGAAATGCAAAGATTTTGGATTAGATCGATTATTAATTTCGGTCGTTAATCGTGCTCACATTGATGTGTTGTTAATAATTTGTGATAACAATTCCGACATTTTTGTCAATTGAACTTTAAAAAAGACATAATTAGTTGTACCACTATGCGGTCACCCATCCAAACTGACCGCGCTGAGCGTTAGTTAACATTAACAATCGTTTACCGATCACTAAGTGACACTATATTACAACTAATTATTGATATAGATCAATATAATTTCATAAATTAAAACCCGAATCGTTTTCAATGAAACCTGGACTAGATTGAACCGCCCTTCGTTCAAGCGGTACCGCGCTCAAGCCAGACAGAGCCACAATACTATTGCGAAGTTTACCGATAAGTAACACTAAAAACACGTTTAGTTAAGAAAGTAAAAATAGTATAGCTTATTAAGTATATAGCACGTAGTCTGAAATGACCCTAACTTGCACGATACTGTTAGGTATATTTTTAATATGCATAATGATTGCTGCACTCAAGGTCCTAGACTATTGTAGTTTTTTGCTGAACTAGACGTAATTAAAGTTCTATCCATTATAATTTATAAAATGGAACGGTTTTTTTTTACAAACTTCGTACGTTGTTACGTCGAGTTTCTAACGTTAGCTGTTCCAAAACGGTAATTTTGTTTCAATGTTTTGGTTTGAAAAACGAATCGTATTTTATGTCTGACCTTGACTTCTAAGCATATTAAAAGTTGATAGCCTTTCTGGTGTAGCTCTGAGTTTTTATATAACAATATTATGTAAAGTTTTGTACGAGTTACAAGAAACTTTTCAAATCAAAGTTCACCCTTGAACTTTTTTTTTATTTATGCTTTGATTGCACGGCCCTCAAACAGAAGATTATTGTTAGGTATAAAACCTTCAGACCAGCATGTCATTCGCCTGGGGGGGGAAGCAAGGGCGGATCCAGGGGTGAGGCTCAGGGGGCCAAGGGCCCCCCAAAACTGTGGGACGCAGTTGACCTTAGACCTTTTTTTTATGGTAATCAGTTGAAATTCTAAATGAACTTCCTTCGCTCCGGGGAAGGGAGAAGGGGTATGCCGAACTCCTATCGGCTAAAACCACTGAAGCGGTCATCTTCGCCACCGAAGGGGAGCTCCAGGTCCTCGTAAGATCACACTAGAGCCGCCCATTGGTGCCACGCCTTCAGCCACATCACGGTGGGGATGACTGTAAAAAGGTCACCCCCTCTAGTGGAGGGAAGGCGACTGTAAAAAGGTCGCCCCCCAGGAACTTCTCGGGGAGGATTGTAAAGGATCCCCCCCAAGCCTCGCCGTGCGCTGTGCTGTACACACGGCGCCGGCGGCACGTGACCCCGTAAAAATGTACGTTGATAAACATTGTGTAATTATTTTGTGTTAATTTAGGAAGTTGCATGTAAACATAATTTAGGTATAAATACTCATATAACGCTCTAGTTCAGCCATTTTCACACAAGATAAAAAATACAAACTTCAAGTGATACAAAAATTACAATAAAGTACAAAACCTTAGTCGTATTACAGGAGATCTACTGTAAATACATAAATTCTATCCGAAATGCTTTGCTCGCAAATAACAAAATTATATCTCATAAACACGTTACTGTACGTAAAACATGAAAAGAACAAAAATAATCATGGCCACACATTGACGTACACAAAAAAGAAACCTTTTTTGTGAAGTTGGTATGGCATTACAATTGGTCTTTGGTGCCTAAAGAATTGCTAAGGTATGTAAAATATTTTTAAAACGCTACCATAAAAATATAATTTATTTTCTGATTGGTAAACTTCTAACTGGGCTAATTTCTGAACGCGACAACATTGGCAGATGGTTAGTATCACAAGTTCAGAAATTAACTCAATTTCCAATGATTTTTTAGGAATATTATATTTACTCTAGGGTTCTTAAATATTTTAAATGCCAAAAGTTATTCTTTAGGAACCACGGATCACTAGTAAAAAATTCAAATGCTCCAAAAAATCTTCATTTTTTCGAGCAATAAATGTGTTCAGTGAACGAGCCTTTCTTTGTTGAACTATAACTGCTCCTTGACAAGACCATCTTATACAAGACTGCAGGAGTTTAAGTAACCGACACATGAACTTCAACAATTTCTACCTGATGGTTGAGCTGCAGTTCAGCCCGAGAGTAGGAGTCGCCTGATCATCATTTCGGCCGAATGCAGTCCACTGCTGGACACAGGCCTCCCCCAAAGATCACCACAACCACCGATATGGATGTGTTGTGGGCTCATTGGGGGGTTTTGCCATAATCGCCACGCTTGGCAGGCGGGTTCGCTTGGCAGGCGGGTCGATCAGCCCAGTTAAAAAACATAGTAGATGGCAAACGATCTTACCCTTCGCCTGTCACCGCAGCAGATAAGCATCCACAAAACCAGGGGTTGCTGATCTGGCAACACATCCAGACCTTTAGGACAGACATACACTTCCTTGAATCGCATGTCTGCTATATTTTGGAGGGGTGGGACTCCAACCATCACCTCGCTTCAAGTGCCAGATTCTTGACTTCCGATATATGAACTAAAACAGTTCCTACCTGATCGTTCAGCTGCAGTTCAGTGAAGCCGGGTATCTGCTTGGCCCAGCCAATGACTCCAACCAGTTCCCTGTCATACAGGTCTGCGAGCATTGCCAGGGTCTTGGCGGCTGGCTCTGTTACGCCGGCCGGCGGAGCTGAGCACGTCAGCAGTTCTGGCTCATATGAGTTTAGGGCTTCCAGCACCTAGTAGAAAAAGTTGAAGATTATGAATTTTCACAGGAATACAATTTTAAGGGTATATGGTAATTGGGTATGCTAATGCTAATTGGTAACCTATGCTAGAAGTAATAAAGCCATGATATAGTGTTGCATTATATATCACCGCACGCCGTGGGGTACCGGCTACGCGGTGTGGTGCCGGCTCAGAACACCACCACCCCATCTCCTCCCGTGGGTGTCGTAAAAGTCGACTAAGGGATTAGCCGGAGGATGGGCAGCTGCGTGCTTCGAGTACATTAACAACCCAACTGCGATCGCCGTCTGCCAAGCGTGTCGATTATGGCAAAACCCCCCCAATGAGCTCACAACACACCCATATCGGTCGTTCTGGTGATTTTTGGGCGAGTCGTGTGTCCAGCAGTGGGCTTCATTCGGCCGAAATGATGATGATGATATATCACTGATTCTTAGACTCTGCTCTTATATATTGCGATATTATCGTCGCACGAAATAAGAATCGTAAGGGAAAGAAATCACAGCGCAGCACGCGATTAGCCTGAGGCCTTTTGTTCAGCAGTGGATGTTCAAGTTAAGTCAATGTAAACTTACGGCTGAAATTAACAATCAATATAATCCAAAATCTTAAGATTTTGAACTTGGATGAAGTTCTCTGTGATCTTTGTGTTCAGATCACATTTAACACAAAAACAGACAAATTCTTAATAGTAAAACATTTTTAAACGGATTACATCGCATATATTATAGATTGTTGTTATAGCTTAGCTTAGCTTGAACTTTAAAAAGAGTAGCAGCCATGGAGTTTTTTGTCCGTGGAAATCAACATCTTGGAATGCGGCAACTAAAGTCTTGAACTGTTTATAAGTGCCTGCATATGGTTTTACATGAATAAAGCATATTTTGATTTTTTAGCTGGATTCGTGGCCGCAGGATGACCAGGAAATACAAAAATTTATAATAAATAAGCGATGTAATTCGTTTAAGTGTTATCATAATGTGTAACAATCGCGATAAACCTAAGACATTACTACCAAAGATTTCGGATTAGATCGCTCATTAAGGTCCGAAATTTATAATCAACCTTTTCCAAAATATTCAGTGTAACATTTTAAATATGCCGTGTGGCCGGCTAAGAATGCCACCACCTCATCTCATCCCGTGGGTGTCGTAAAAGGCGACTGGGATTAGCCGAAGGATTGGCAGCAGCGTCCTTCGAGTACAATTATAATAACTGCGATCGCCAACCCGTCTGCCAAGCGTGGCGATAATGGCAAAACCCCCAATGAGCACACAATCTTTGGGGGAGGCTTCTGTCCAGCAGTGGACGTTTTTCGGCTGAAATGATGAACATTTTGAAATTCATCTGTTTTTGTTTTATGATCACATTAAACACAAAAATCAGTAACCCGAAATCCAAAGATTTCGGGTTAGATTGATTATTAATGTCGGTCGTTAGTGACAGATCGAGCGTGCCTTGATCTCGTCGAGCTGCGGGCGCGGCGCGGGCGCGGGCGCGGCGTCGGCGGCGCGGCGGTACTTCTGGCGGCCGCCGCGCACGCGGTCCAGGCGCACGCCCTCGCGCAGCATGCCCGTGCGCAGGCACTTGCGGAAGCGGCACGCCTGGCACGCCTTCCGCCGCCGCTTGTTGATCTCGCACTCGTTCGACGCTGGACACGTGTATTCTATGTTGCCCTGGTAACGACCATTGTTCGCGGTGAGTTTCTGTGGCTTGAGAGCCAATATGCCTTTGTTTGGTTCGGTTGGTGCAGTGGCTGCTACAGTCGACTGCTGCGCCGGGGGTCGTGGGTTCGATTCCCGCACGGAACAAATATTTGTATGCTCTGCAGGTAGTTGTTCCGGGTCTGGGTGTATTGTGTGTGAAATTCATGTCTGTAAACGCACCCACGACACAGGAGAAATCCTAGTGTGGGGCAACGTTTTTAAAAAAACATAAAGAAAAAAAAAAAAAAAGAAAAAAAAAAATTCTTGTTAGGAACAAAGAGACGGATATTCATTATTACTAGACGAGTTTATAAATATCCAAATTTCAGAAATCGGCACCCATATTCGTAGCCCACCATAAATTATTTCACTTCTTTGACGGCCTTTTTTCTGTATTTATTTATTATATTCTTTATTGGACAGTATTATTATTGTATTTCAAATAACGGATATTATTCTTCTCCAATATGCAAACCTATTTTTTTTAAATTTAGATTTGCCCCACTCTATTTTTTTCTCCCAGATCCGGAACAACTACCAGCAGATCATACAAATATTTGTTCCGTGCGGGAATCGAACCCGCGACCCGGAGCGCAGCAGTAGGCTATGTCAGCCACTGCACCAACCGTGTCGGCAACCTTATTACGTATATACTTTATTTTTTACATATCGATTCTATCTGGTCTTTACCTATGAAACTGCCGTTAGATCGAACCAGCCGCTTTAAACTAAAATATCTACGGTTTGTCTTGGAAGATGAAAGCTAAATAAAATTTAAAAAAGCTTGTAATTATTTTTCAAAAATATATATCAATTTAGTTTTTATTGATTTGCTTTTCCGTCCGATATCGTTTCATTTTCAACCATCTTAGGCTCCAGAGAACTCGTGTAATTTTCGAATGTACATAAGTTCCGACGATATGATAGTTTTTGGATTCAAACACGATTGACCTAACACAATCAAAAAACGACAGTACGCTTTATTTACCTTATATCTCACAAATGAACCTCTTGGACGCCCGGAGCCCGAGGTCGATTTTTGGTTTGAAATTTCCCACACAAAACGGCAATTTCATAGATAAAGACCTGATACTTGAATATTGTAAGCACACGCTGTCTGTTATATAGTAATAAAATCCAGCTAACATACAAATGAAGCAGAAATAGAAAAATGGATGTATGGAAAAATATAGAATTTAGTTCCTGGCAAACGTTTCATTTGGCAGATACCTACTGTGAAAAACATGAATTTAATGAAGTATGTGCGAAATGAAGCGAGTCTTTATATCGCTTTTAATTATTCGGTGATTTAGTAGAGATTTTAATTGATGGTATTATACCGAATCTATTAGGGATGCCGTGTGGTGCGGGCTCAGAATACCACCACCCCATTTCCTCTTGTGGGTGTCGTAAAAGTCGACTAAGGGATTAGTCGGAGGATAGGCAGCAGCGTCCTTCGAGTACATTAACAACTCAACTGCAATGGCCGTCCGTCTGCCAAGCGTGGCGATTATGGCAAAACCCTCCAATGAGCCCTCAACACACCCAAATCGGTCGTTGTGGTGATCTTTGGGGGAGGCCTGTGGCCAGCAGTGGACTTCATTCGGCTGAAATGATGAATGATGATATTAGGGAAGTATGAAAAATAAAATGTCTAAGTACGAAACTTAGGTTATGTAAAAAAACAAAAACGGTACTGGTTACTTAGCACAGGTTTCGTAGGTGGCCGAAGGTATTGAAATAAATATTAAACGCACAAGTAAAGACCAATTTTTTCGCGGTCTATTATGTTAATTTAATTATTATTGCCTTTACAAAATAAGTGAAAATGTCGCTTACAATGTTCTTTCCAAAAAGGCTCGAATTACTATCAGTTCATATTATACGAATCTATTAGAGTGACTAATAAAAGAAGGGGATCCTATCCTACTAATCTAAACTTATAATCATAACCCTATTTGGATTCGGCCGAAATGATGATGAATATGCTTCATTCTGAAAATGTAAACCCCCAACAAAGGCTCTGCCTATGTTGCAGATCCTCTGATATATATTACTTCAGCCAGTCTTCATTTAGTAGCTGCACGACCTCGCTTCGCTCATGTGATAGAAATACCCTAATATCCAGAATAGTATAACTTCATAAAGGTGTGGTATGTGTCGTCTATATTCCTCAATTACCTCCCAAATATAAACGTACAAGAGAACCCAGACTCTCTCTTCATAAATTCAACTAGACAAATGATTGATTAATTCCAATTTAAATATTTTTGTGTTTACAGTGTACGCGACATGTTTACGGGTTACGAAGATCCCCAAAACAAACATTAGAGATAAATTGGAAGTTCCCAGACATCTCATCATCAGTCTCCAATCATCAAGAACTGGTATCTAACAAATGACCTCCAGTAATAGATATTGGCTTGAATCCAATGATCGGGTTTTCCATACTTTTAACTACCTATCGAAGCTCGAATTATTTTTGCTTTTCCTGAATAATATGCAGGTAGAAATGGCTGCATATTATTCCTATGCTACGGGTAGAGGGGCGCCCTATCCATTGTGGAACCCACGCGGCCATCCATATTCTAGCTTTAATATTCATGTGTAATTAAATATGTAAACGTATAAGAAGTATATACACGGAAATTATTTCTATCCTAGCCTAGCCTAGCCGGCACACACGGTGTAGCACCGTGTCGGCACACACCTAACAATAGCACCACCCCACCTCATCCCGTGGATGTCGTAAAAGGCTATGGGATTAGCCGGAGGGTGGGCAGCAGCGTACATTGAGAACATTTAAAACTTAACTGCGATCGCCAACGTAGAGATTATTGCAAAATACCTCAATAAGCGCACAACACAAATCGACACCGGTCGTTGTAGCGATGTTTGGGGAACGCCTAAGTCCAGTAGTGGACATATTTCGGCTGAAATGATGACGACGATGATGATGATGATGATAAAAAAGTAATAAAATTCGTTTTCACCTTCCTACTCACCTGTATTGTCCTCTTGAAAAACGCCTTGCAGGCCTCACAGCTGGCCACGCCGTAATGGAACCCTGAGGCCACATCGCCGCACACCAGACATGAACGCCTGGGAGCATCGTCGTCCCGCGGACAACTCGCGGCGGCAGCTGTCGTGGAGGAACAGTGCTGCTGCTCGGGGCTAGTGTTGCCAACGATAGTGCCATCACCAGGGGACACACAAAACTTCACCTCTTCTTTAGTCTCCATGTCCAACTGGTAAAATTTAAACGACTACAATAAATGAGAATATTTTAAAGTTAGGATTTTTGATGCTGTATAACGACAGGTCACGCTTGGCAAAGCCCTTTCTATGGAAGGTGACCCTGGCCACAATACGCACATTTGTTTGTAACAAAATAAACCTCCAAGTATTTTATTTGTTAAGAAAACCGTCTAGGTTCCGTCACGAATATGGCTACCCCCTCTCATCCCGTGGGTGTCGTAGAAGGTGAGTAAGGGAGTTTGGGACCCAGGACCGCAGGTGCCGAGTAAACCACCAACACTAGCATACCCAAGGAGAGTTGGTGTCTGACAATATGCAATATGATTAGTATGACATTATGACGCCGACCCCAAGTAACTTAGGATCAGCGCAGGATTCCTCCTCGAGAAGTGCCTGGGGGCGCCTTTTTTACAGCCGCCTGCCCTCCGCTAGAGGGGGTGACCAAGCGGTCAGTAAAGCTACTACTACTACACCAATGGGCGGCTCTAGTGTGATCTCACGAGGACCTGGAGCTTCTCTCCGGTGCCGAAGATGACCGCTCCAGTGGTTTTAGCCGGTAGGAGACCGGCATACCCCTTTGCCCTTCCCCGGGGCGAAGGAAGCTCATGTAGAATTTCCACTGGGCAACAAAAAATTAAAAAGGATTAACTCAGGAAGACGATGACAGACGACAGTTATCAATTGCGAAGATGCTTTTACTTTAATTCCAAAAGCCATATCTCCCTTGGCGTCATGCAGTGTTATTAGTCATAAAAGCCACAGTAATGACCACTTATATTGCATAAGCACATGCATGCACCTTTTAAATGGTTTAAACGAAGTGGTACACTAAAAAATAAATGCATGGGCAGTGTAATTAATAAAACTGTAAGCAAAAACGAAGGGATTTTGTTGGACTTGAAGCGCAACCAATTTTTTAAAATGACTCGTAATGACCATTATGTTCATTCTCGGCGTTACCTTTATTTTTATTTTGAATAATGTTTGTTACTTTTTTATTGGGAATACACGTAAGGCAAGGGCATCGCGGTGTATCCAATCGGCGGCAGCTCAATAACAAAGTCGATATGATTATCAATCAGGCTTGTTCTTACACATAAAAGGAAAAAGAGTAAGAGTCTGAGTTTGTAGATTCGTTAGATTTGAATACAGGATTAAATTGACATGTTTTGAATGTTTTTTTCAGAACTTTTCCTGCGTGATCAGAAAGAGGTAGTCGATTCTCTACTTAAAAATTCCCGACTTCTTGGGATCGACTTCATTATATGGGTTTAGTTGGATAAATAAAACAATAATTAAACAGATTTATTATTAATAATAGGTTAATGGGAAGTTTGTTTTAATTATTCAATTAATTTGACAAAATCTTGAGTGTAATTAGATAACGCCTACTTTCAAGCGTCTTCGGTGTGATGGTCTATCAAAGTACATCGATTTAAAAATAGAAAAACGCGGGCTCCCTTTGCTACAATTTTTTTTAAGTTGGCATTTAGTGAGCTACTGTTTGTGGCGCTTGCGCTTGTGTTGGCCACCTCTATTATAGAGCAAAGAAAAATTGGGAATATTGGAGACGAGAAAATGTTGGCGCCATAAAGATGAGCATCAAAATTGACTGAACGAATATAGACCGTATAATTTCGTCCACGGGCGTTCCAAGATATTTCAATAAAAAGTGATGAAAGCAATATTGCGCAATAATAATTATATTTGCCTGCAAACCTAATACAGAAATACCTCGAAACACTTTAGCCGAGTGAGTTTCACTTTTCTGAGAATTAAATCATGAATTATAATTAAATAAGCATTGGCAAATAAAAAAACACGTAGAAACCTTTTACTGGACTGCTGTATGTAAATACATAAAGCCAATTAGTAATGTAAGTTTATTATAATACAGTCCCAAATAGTATTTATTAAAATTTCAAGTCAGTAGTCGAAGGCGTACTGGGTTTCTATTTTTAGCCCCGCCTTCCATTATGTAACCTAAAGCGACCCTCATATACGCTCTTATCGCATAAGATAACATCGCTTGTGACACACACACACACGTCAGCCCGTTTACGGTTCCCAATTATCACTCTAATGAGTGGTTAATATATTGTTGTAATTCGCTTGGCCAGCGGATCGGTGATTGCAGTATGTTGATGTTAGCACACGGGAGGTTGCTGCTGCCCACCCTCTTTTTATTTAACCTTATTCGTTTTTACTACATCCATGGGTAGAGGGGTGGGCTATTGGCAGGTCTTCGCCGAGAACCACACGGAACATCGCCTCATCATCTACATCGACATCATATGAGCCGAAAGACGTCCACTGCTGAACAAAGGTACCCCGTAGATTTCCACAATTGTGTCGTCATTTCGGGGGGGTTTGCCAGTAGGTACTAACCGCGCTTGGTTGATGAGTGCAGTATGGCTACTGTTGCACTGTAGGGAGGGACGATTCTTCCCATCGCTCTGGTTTACAGTCACTTACTGCCGAAATTAATGATCAATCTAATCCAAAATCTGTAGATTTACAAACTTCATCTATTTTTGTGTGTTCAACACCAAACAGACAAATCCCAATGCTATATTCTTAATCCGGATACCGCACGGGAAATGGAACATCTCTTAGCGAAGCTAAATTAATAAAAGAGGCAAAAGACCAGCAAACGTTATATAGCTTTGGAAACTGCAGTATCACTGCAGAGGTCTACACAGCTACATATCAAGCTGTACTATACCAGTATAAACTAATCTCGCATTGTATAGGCTTTCCGTACAATAAGAGGTTTGCTTATACTGGATATGTACTGCTTGATATGTAGCCGTGGGTGCAAACAACTGCAGCGGACTGACATAGAAAAAAGACCTGGCTATGAAATGTCTGGCTGTAGCTACAGCACGTTGTGAATATTGGTATCAGTTTAGAGAGATTCCCAACTCAAATAGTCAACCTTGACAGCCTAAAAACCTGGACGATCAAGAAAATTTTAGTATTTATTTAGCTGTCTGAGCGACCTGGTGACTTTAGCTAGGAGTGGTCTGCGGAGGGCATGGAACCCATCTTTGTTGAAATCTATGAGGGTGGCCTTTGTTAAGTAGTGGACGACCTTCGGCTGATACAATGATAATGATGGCATCTAGCTTTGGCTACATCATCCGCAAAGCTGAGCTATCTCTTGAAATAATAGCGGTTTTTCAAGAGGAGGAGGAGCAGAAGTAGACCTTTAACAATTCTTAGTTTGGTAATGGTCCTGAAATGGTGGATGAAGAAAAGGAAGGTAGAAGATTTAAAGTATTTCGAAGGAAGTGGAAACTCAGGAATCCTAAATTATGGATGCTGAAGCTTCCTTATATTTAATGATAGATGATATAGATAATTGGATATCTACCTCTGGCTGCATCATGGGCATAGTTCTGGGGTGCAGTGGCTGCGGGTGCAGCGGTTGTGGCTCCGGCGGAGAATACTGCGGCGGCGGCTCCGTCTCCTGCTTCACGCGACGCAGCAGCGGCTCGCCGCTCACCGCAGACATCATCTGTACCTTCAACAATGGAGGGTACTTTAAGATTTTTTTCGTCAACAATAACACGATAAACAGAGTCCAAGTAAGTAAGTAAGTTATTGTGATCTTTGGAAATTCAATGATCAACTCCATTTTTTTAAATAGAACTTCATTTGTCTCGTTCAATTTAGACCCCCAATAACTAAATAAGACACCCGTGAGAGCAGTAATAGGAGACAGAACATTTTAAATGCGCTAATGCAATGCTAAATAAATGAATTGTCTGGCACATCTCACCTCGCACATTGATTTTGGTTGCGCATTGCTTACCAGTTCTTAAAGCTACTGAAGATTGTACATAATAATATTTTTAGAAAATACTCATGCTCAATTGCGCTAGACGATAAGTTGATTACGCCTTCGTTGAAGCTCTTGATGATTCAAAATTGTATGTCAGAGACTTCAGAATCTGCCTAAGTTGGCTGTAAACGAGCATAAGATAATGCACCGTTAAGATAATTTGCGAGACTTCAGTAGCAGAAACAAGGCTAACCAAGTTTAATTAGGTAACATCGAGTTAGGTTCACAAAAGCTCATTATTAACGGTCGAAGTAGTTTCAGGCAGCTATCCGAAATTAAGAATTGGGTACCTATATTTTGCGTAAGATTGAAATTAGTCAGCCGAATCCGGTTGGACGAGAAGCCCCAACATAATTATATACTTGGGAAAAGAAGAATTTGCAAGTTCATGTAAACGATTAATCTTCATAGAATCGAATATAGTTGGCAAACCTAATAAAAACGTCAGGAAAAACAAAAATCTATAATTTACGCGATCTAATCCGTTTAAAAATATTTTATTATAATGTGTAATAATCGCGAAAACCTAAGACATTACTATCTGTTTCATGGGTCATCTTTCAAAATGCCTTTGCTAAAACAGTTGTCATCAAAACTTTAAGTTTTAATACCATAGCAGTGTACGGTGCTGAAAATTTAATGCTGTATGTTAAACACACCGTGGCAATTCCAAAAAAAAATGGCCGAGTTCTTTTCCAAAATGTGTAACGCTGTCTAGTGATGACATCATCTGTATCTATTATAGTTGCTCTCAAGGTCTTGTTGTGGTAGGTCAGGTTTGTATCACATTGAGCAACTATATGTATCTCACATGACTTAATCGTCACTGTTGCTTCTAACAAAAAAGCATTTTAATATAATAGATTATGATTTATTCAACTAGATACAACGAATGAAAAGCGACGTCAGAGGGCCAATTCTCGTAATTTAAAAATGTTCAAAATATAGTTCCGATTCTAGTCTCAGTGTCATAAATGTCACAAATGGTATTCTCCTAAACTAACAAACAACGTAAAACGTGAACTTACACTGTGATGAGATCGAAAATGGAGCGAAAGTTGATAGAAGTCAAAATGGTATTCTGCTAACATTACGAACTGACACATGTTATACTAAATTGTCATTCAATATATGTCAAAACTGAGATTGCAATGAGACTAGATCGAGATTATAGGTACTGAAATCCGACTGAAGTTTAAAAAGTAGCTCAATACCATTTTTTCGCTTAATTCATAATTTAATCTCAGTTCGGTCAAGTTTCAGTCATAGTGTAAATTAATTACGAGAATTGGCCCTCTGAAGTATGTTCAACAGTGGCGTCCAACAAGTATCTTCCTGTACTATATTGCTGGGGTTGCGAACACGTCGATCGCGATCGGCTTGTCCAACACCGGAGACAGAGCGGTGGATCGCAAAAGGACAAAAAAAAACATTTTCTGTGAAAAGGTGACTCATCATTTTCTCGATCTACTTTAACAAAACTGTCACACCAAAGACTCGGTGAGGTGGGCTTTGTCTAATTACGATCCTGATTTTGTTAATTTGAATGATGAAATGCAAACACAACTTTCCATAAACAGTACAAAAATCTTTTCAATTATTGTTTTATTCATCAACTGACTTCTTGGGATCAACTTGATTGTATGGTAAACCTATAGTCTGATTTTAAGTAGATCACGGCATAGACATATTGGGCACTCCTGCTGTATTGTCTAATTTGCATATCATTGCGACAGGCTATAATTAAGATGTAATTACTTTTATTGAATATAATTCCGAGTCTCGGGGACTGGAAGCATGGGCTAATTTGTTATTCTTACATGACGATGCTCTGCTCGAGTACTTCTGGAAAATTCGCTGGCTACTATTTTATTTGAAACGCTGATGGAAGCATGAATGAAAAGGAAATGGTCAATAAAATCGTTCGTGCTAATGATTTGAACAAACCCGGAGTCCGAATGTATCTATGTGTGTGAACCCAAATACGGGATATATTGGGACTTTGAAGGCAATTATTATGATAGATACTAGTGACTATATAGTAGATAGTCAATAAACAGCTAATAATTCCAGCAAAAGATTTTCTAGTATGAAAATCAGTCAATAGAGTCATAGCTTTCAAAATATTCGTAGAGCTCTATATTTTTTATTCAGTAAAATGTTCAGCCTTAACAAACTGTCCTTTTTTATCATCCCGGTGGAATTACAGCCACACGGCTCAGAATACCACCACTCCATCTCCTCCCGTGGGTGTCTTAAAGTCGACTAAGGGATTAGCCGGAGGATGGGCAGTAGCGTCCTTCGAGTACCTTAACAACTCAACTGCGATCGCCAACCCGTCTGCCCAGCGTGGCGATTATGGCAAAACCCCCCAATGAACCCACAACACACTCATATCGGTCGTTGTTATGATCTTTGGGGGAGGCCTGTGTCCAGCAGTGGACTTCATTCATCCGAAATGATGATGAAATACATCATGTACTTCCTTCGTCCCGGGGGAAGGGCGGAGGGGCATGCCAGACTCCTGCCAGCTCAAACCACCGGAGCGATCATCTTCGGCACCGAACCCCAGCTCCAGGTCCTCGTACGATCACACTAAAGCTGCCCATTGGTGCCACGCCTATACGCACATCTCGGACGGGATGACTGTAAAGCGGTCACCCCGTCTAGGGAGGGAAGGCAACTGAAAAAGGCACCCAAGCAGTTCTCGGGGGGGTTGTAAAGGATACCCCGAAGCCTCACCGAGCGCTGTGCTGCGCACACGGCGGCACGACACCACGTGCGCACCGCCGTCTTCCCGGAGGTCACTCGGTATGAGCACACAGACAGACAGAACAGTCCTACACAGCGTTGTGATAAAATAATACAATACATTTCAATTTCATAAAATAATACAATACATTTCAATTTCATAAAATAATACAATACATTTCAAGATTTCAATATACAGAAATTAATATCGTTACAAACATAAACTGCTGAAATACGTGCAAAATTACGCGCCCCGTTATCTGGCTACACTACAATTATCCGAAATCAAGAGTGTAATAGGTCATCACTAAAGCAAACAAAATATAATATATTCTTTGTTCGAGCCTGTCCATATCTTTACTGCGGTCAAGGATTTCTTATTTCTGATTATTTTTAAAACGTTGCTCTACACAAAATTTCTCCTGTGTCGTGGTTGCGCTTACAGACACTAATTCCATACACAATACACCCGGAACGACTACCTGCAGATCATACAAATATTTGTTCCGTGCGGGAATCAAACCCACGACCCGGACCAGTCTTCTTATTACGTCGTTTTTTAAATGGATCGCTGTCCAAGATGGGAGGGACTGATCTCATTGTATTGTTTTTATTTTATTTAAGAATTTTGGACGAGAACGTATAGAAGACTTTGTAAATATAAACATTTTTTTAAAGCACGACAGCTGTTGATGTCTAAATATTACGCATTAATATTCTTCTTAATGCGATGATTCTTTTTGGTTTTTGCACAATATTGCATAAATTGAGCTACAAAATCTATAATTAGAGGGATTCTTTATTTCAGTACCATTATTTTTACTTCGCTAACTAGATCACGGCACGCTACGCTGCCTTGCTTCCTGACCTAGACAATTTGCTTTTAATTCAGCGAGTGATGTAACAAACATATATGATAATCACGTGACGTCAATAGAGACGCAAACGTCATCACATATCCTCTGTTGTTACAAAATAACTTCTAAATCGGGTCCCATAGGTTGCTTAGAAATAAAATCATCTCTATTTAAACGCAATTTTATCGTTCAAAAGCCATTTCCGTCCTGTTCTGTTTTCAAATGAAGAAAAAATGGCGACATTACTCATTGGTTGCGCGCGGAATGAGCGTACACGTGAAAAACATCGTCTATCTTTATTTATACTGAGTGCTATTGAAAAAACAAAATTATCTATCAAAAGATAAGTACAAAAAAAGTGTTCAAGGATGCAAGTGCAAGTTCAACGCACTCATGACTTTGCTCTGTGCATGTGATAATGATCGTGATGCAACGTAAGTAGGCGACTACCTATACCTAGTACCTACTCATGCATCACTAATTAAATGTTCGCCAGTTTCATTATGTAAGCGTTGTACGTCTGGAAATTAATTTTGACGATAATGCACTCCGCCGTGTGTGGTTCCCGGCTCTAATAAATAGATCACGCACGTTTTTGTGGTTGTTACGGGTAAAGTAACTCGGCGAATAAATATTTTATTGAAAACAAAAAACCTGGTTACCCAAAAGCGGAAGGTCAGACGAATCCAGTCTCCTTACCAAACATATTGCATATTGATAGCTAACGGAATATGTAGGGTAGGTGACGGCCCAAAATGATTACTATCGATAGGTTGTCTAATCGAGTCTCATCCTTACCATCCTTGCCATAAATAAACTGCGGTTGTTAGCTAACGGAATATAGGATACGTGGCTGCCAAATTTTGATATTTCCCCAGTCTGTGTGTAGGGGGAACAACACTACAAAGGTCGGTAAATCTTTAAATTTCGTACTTATGAATTTAGCTGTGGTAAAAACATATCCTCTACATCCTCCATATAAATAAATGTGACATGAATACCATTCTATTCAGACAATAGCTTTAGAAAAAACAACTTCAAGTACCGGCAAAATTATTCTGTTGTACATCCTTTGCACCGTGTCCATGTTCGTCTTTTATTTGTCTAGTTGACGCCTCGACTTCTGTCGTGTAATACTAGGCATGCTTTTTAAGTTCTGTCGTTTCCATATTTCCCGGCAATTTTGAATTTGGAACTGTTCTATATTCGAATGTGTTTAAATTTTGAATCTCAAAACAGTTGAAAGTATTAGGATTAATGCTATTGTTTAGTCACAGCGTCGATTGGAATCTGTTAGGTTACGTACGAAAATGAATCTTTCTAAGGAAAATGTTCGTGCAATAATTTTCTACAACATTAGAAGAGGCCTGACACGGCTTCAGTATTTTGAAGAGCTAACATCTGTGTTCAGTGATGAAGCCCCATCTCTGCGGACTGTCGAACGCTGGTATTTAGAATTCCAGCGTGAACATACTAGTGTTAGTGATAAATCTCGCGAAGGACTGCCAAAATCCGCCTTCACTGAAGATAACATCATTGCTGTGAGACAACTAATTCTCGAACATCGTCATGTGACGTTTCGGGAGATAGACGTTCTATTAGGCATCTCAGGGACAACCATTCAGAAGATCTTGCATGAAGCGCTTGGTGTGAGAAAGCTAGTTTGGCGTTGGATACCGCATCTGCTTTCCGACGATCACAAGGCGGCCCGCGTCAGATGGTGTAAGAAAACTCTGCAAAGGTTCAACCGAGGAGAGTCAAATCACGTCTACGACATCATCAGTGGTGACGAATCTTGGATCTATGCCTACGATCCTGATTCCAAACAACAATCTACAATCTGGGTCTTTCAAGACGAGCCAAAGCTGACTAAAATTTTCGTTTTCGAAGCACTTCAAAGAGGATGGTGGCCACGTTCGTTGGAAAAGCCGGCCATGTTGCGACTATTGCACTTGAATATCGTAGAACGGTTAACGCAGAGTGGTATACAACAGTTTGTTTACCACAAGTCATCGCCGAACTTCGAAAATCTAACTCAAAGCGACGCATCATCCTGCACCACGACAACGCAAGCTCACACAGCGCTCGTCAAACGATTGAGTATTTGAAGCAGGAAAAAGTAGAAATTCTTGACCATCCACCATACAGACCTGACCTAAGCCCTAACGATTTCTTTACAATTCCTAAAATTAAGAAAAGTCTTCGTGGTCAAAAGTTCCAGTCCGGTGAAGAAGCAGTCGACGCTTTCAAGTCAGCCATTTTGAACACCCCCACTTTAGAGTGGAATAAATGTTATAATAAATGGAAAAGTGTATTAAACTACGTGGTGAATACTTTGAAAAACAATAAAAAGTACTATAAGGTTCTAGTTGTGTTTTTTTCTTCAAACGACAAAACTTAAAAGGCATGCCTCGTAATCACGTGGCTGGGTTGGCGTAAAACACAAAATACTAAAACACAAGGAAACCTAATGATATTTTTTTAACTTTAGTTCGAAGTTTTATAACATTAATCATTTTATCAGCCTAAGGTCGCTACTGCTGAACCAAGCCCTTTTAAGCACATCTCGGTTATTACGAAAAGTACTTATTCCTAGAGACTACTATCAATTATTACGGAAAATCTTAACATCGCGATGTAGAATTCGATCATAAATGCACAATGCCATCTAGTATCGAGTTAACACAAACTTTGATCGTATGACATTAGATCGCAGTTTGTTTACCAATTACCCTATGTATATCGCTAAGTGGCTAAACAACGCTAAGAAAGCCAAACTAGTATTATCGAATTGTAAGTCTAATAATGGGTGTCGTAAAAGGCGATTATGTGATTAGCCGGAGGATGGGCAGCAGCGTCTTTCGAGTACATTTATAACTCAACCGCGATCGCCAACGTGGCGATTATGGCAAAACCCCCCCAATGAGCTCACAACACAAACCCATGCCGGTCGTTATGGCAATCCTCGGGGTGGCTTCTGTCCAGCAGTGGATTTTTTACGGCTGCAATGATGAAGTCTAATCGATAATCATCGTCACAGTCTGCTATAAAAGTATTTTTGCTGCTGCAAAGTATTCGAAACGTCAGGAAAAACAAAAATCTATAATATACGCGATATAATCTGTTCAAAACTGTTTTATTATAATCTATACAAATAAATAAAATTGAAGTGTCTGTTTGTAATGTCAAAATAACAACTTTTTAAAAAATGCATATGAAAGTATATACGGAACATATAACATAAAATGCATTTTAAACACTTTTGTCTGTCTGTCCGTCTGTCTGTCTGTCTGTTTGTTACGGGTTATCTCCGAAACGGCTGGACCGATTTTGACGGGACTTTCACTGGCAGATAGTTGATTTTATAAGGAATAACTTAGGCTACTTTTATTTTAGAAAAATAATTAGGGTTCCACGTAAAAAAAAAACCCTTGAAATCTAATATATTTATTCTATGTCAAGTGTCTATGTCGAAGTACTCTAAATTTCTTTTAAATTAAACGCGGGTGAAACCGCGGGTTCCAGCTAGTGTGTAATAATCGCGAAAACGTAAGATATTTTTATTTATGTTAGAATACATAAGCTATTCGCAGACACAATAAATGGATTGTTGCGATTATACATTTAGATATGGTAGGTCAGTAAGGCATGACTAAATTGGTCGAAAGCAAAACGCAAGTCACTGTTTTTCTGTAGACCGTGTTTAACTGAAGGTACATTAAAACTTTTTTTATTAAATCTGGAGACGTGACGTCTAAGTCATTCGCCTGTTGATAAGCGTTATGTCTGGCCATAACAATTGTAATGCTACCCAGGACTGTTCCAACGTGGGACCACACTGCGTCGACGCTTCGAGACATTCGTTATTTATGCTCAGTAATTTCACTAGGTGCCCTTCATACCCCCTGCCATTGCTGTAAGGCGGGGGACCTCTGGGTTCGCGGGTGCGTAGATTGGGGAATCTGCGTGCCCACGCCGACAGCGACCTAAGAGAAGAGGGTAGCACGCATGTGGTCACGCGTTGCTGTGGGGCGCTTTGGGGGATCCTTTACAATCCCCCGGGGTGGAGACCGCTTTACAGTCACCCTCTCCGAGATGTGCCTATGGGCGTGGCACCAGTGTGTGGCTCTAGTCTGATCATACCAGGACCTGGAGCCTTCCTTAGGTGCCGAAGATGACCGCTCCAGTGGTTTTAGCCGGTATGAGTCACCCTCTCCGGCGAAGGGGTATGCAGGAGCATCTTCCCTGTGGTGAAGGAAGTTCATGAAGAATTTCCACTGGGCACCAATAAAAAAAGTTTCTCTTCATACTAGAACACAGTTAAGTCTGAAGTTTAAACAGAACTGCTTGGCCCCAAAATATCTGGCACTGCGGTATTACCTACCTAGCCGTACTCATGCGATAAGAGGCCTACCACCAGTAGAACCTATTAATTAGACACAATATTATAAGAATATCCTGAAAAATCCTGGACAAAAGAGAATCACGTTAACCTAAATGTGACAACTGCAGACTTGTTGGATTTCTCGATTGAATTAAGTAGTCGACAAAGAACTATAGATTTTTGTTCGACGTCAGAGGCGACAGAGTTCTTTCAGTGCTCCCCCACAAGCAGCATTGTGGCAAAAACTTATTATAATAATTAAACTTTCAACATCTGCCAATGTTCTAAAAGGTCAATCCTTATATCTACTACTTTACCCGTTTACCTAGCTAAGATTATCTAAAGATTTTTTGAATTCGAACGCAATAAATATTAGGTACCATTTATTCAACAATCGAATACAATACCTGTTATGCACAAAGTTGCATAAAGTTAATAATTCTGGAAATAAATTAGTGTTTCCATAATACCATTATTAAGATTGACTTATGCAACAAAATTAATTACCTAAAATGTAGCTTAAACATAATGTCTAAAAACCTCTAAACAAACAAGAAAAAATAATGTTCCACGCCTCCAGCACTTAGGCCGTAATTAGTACTCATAGAGGTTTCTACAGAAAGCGTAGGTGGTAAACTGTTAAGGGACGCGTATTGCGCATTACCAGTTCTAATAACGTTCTACATTGGTACAGGGTTTACACAAATACCCTAACACAAAATGGCGCCGCACGGCAGCAAGTAAATAAAAACCTACTTCATTGCAGTCTATCCGCTTTACTGCGATTTTAGGTATTCAATAGCTAAGATCCGGGTTATATCCTGTAATAATCATAAGCTGAAAGACCTTAAAGGCAAACTTCACAATTAAATACACTTGTAGGTATTTCATAACAGTGTTACATCGTTAATGTTATTGAAATTATGTTTAAATTAAAACAATTGAAAGAAAAAAGTTTCATTCGCATAACACCTGATTCCTCACTGCGCCACAGTATTATTTATGTGTTGGCACAAAATAGGTACGTAGGTATATAATACTCTGTTGAGTTCACCGACCGTGCGTCCGTAGTCTCACCTTCATAGATAAACGTCATTTCGAATAGAGCCGGCGCGGGCGGGCGCGCGACCGCCAAAGCATGTTCATAACTACGCCGACGTTGAGGCAGGCTCGGCACAATCTTGTATTACAAATTGGAGCACCAACAGCCTCGCACGACTTCGACCCACATCGAAAATATAAATATAGGTAGATACATTATAGACCTAATGGAACCGTATGCTGCAAATACGCACTTCGTCTGCCATTGCCTATTAATTAATCGTTGATTTAACAATAGACTTATAAATAGAAGAAATAAACAGCAGCTTACATGAATCTATGGAACATCTTACTAAATAGGTATGATTAGTTTGAAGCTGAAAATCAGGCTGTTTCAGTCGGTCGTAACTCCTACCTCCTTTTAAGAAACTTACAACGCATAATATTGGATAAGTATTTTGATAATTACCTTGTAACCTAATCTAATAGGTAATAACACATTTGGCCAACTCGACGCCCAACAGCGTTCCTGTTTGCAAAATAAAACCTGGCACTGCGACCCAGATTTTAATTTTTTAAAAACAATTAGCTACCGATAACATGAAGTCATAAACAAACCGATAAATCGTTTGAAAGCTTGTATCTAATCTTGACGTTGCGTCACGAACATGCAATAGAGTACAATAAAAACGGTACGGACATCTAGTCATCAATTCTCCGTCGACCCGGACCTACCACAACACACAATCAAATAGTTAGGCGTTACATTTGGTACTTTTCCATGCGTTATCTTTTATTTTTCATGCTTGATAAATACGCGAACGCATTTTACACTATCATTGTGATAAAGATGTAGGTACTTACACACACGAAATCGTTCGTTTCACATATGTGGTGATCACGAAGTTTACACAGATGTATCCTTTTGGTATACAAAGTAGTCTGTGTGGTAGGTCTGGAAACAGCATCGAGCTTCAAGTTGATACGCAAATTTAACACAGTAAACATTATTAATGAATATTCAATAAGAATTCTAGACCTAAACACTCTAGAACTACTAATAAAGGTATAGTTTTATTGAAAACAAAATAATTGGCAGGTAGGAGTTATACAACGTTATGTCAAGTTTTTATCTTCATTCCCCAGAAAAAGAAATCAGTGGACTTCCAAGTCCTCAAGTCAAATATGTACATATTCTTTTTAAGGAACTTTATTGATCTAAGGATAGACGCCTAAACGAAAAAGACCCACATTTGCCCTACAGAAAAAGTGGGCCATGTCTTTCCTTACCCTTCACCCAGAGAGTTCAGATCAGGTTCAAATGTAAGTCGTTAGATCACTACTGTATAATACAAAAGACATAAATAAATTAATATGCATAGTTAGTCGTCTCTCTAGTAAGAGCGGCGTGATTATTTCGGTACCATTGCTAACTTTAGTACAAACACAAAACTGGACAGAACAGTGTTTTAAAGAAAATTACATAATTCTACATTCTTGCGGAGAATAAAAAAATTTCAAGACCAAGGCCGAGCTGAACTTTTTGGGAGTAAAACTCTTTGTATGTTTTTTTTTGTTGTATTATTATGTATTCCATTTCCGAATTTCCTTTCAAAGAAAACCATTCGGTGCTTTTACGTAAATTTGAGGTTGTTTTCTACAGCGATGACGTCATTTAATACATAAACTAATCCAATTTTCCGGTGTTGGTACATGAGCGATTTAACATGTTTAATTTGGTGCTGCCTGGAGGTCTGACTCATACGTAAACAAACAACTCTTAAAGATGCGCTAATGAATGCTGCTTCTTCTTCTGCTGATGTCAAAAACTTTATTAGATGGTTACTAACACATTCATCAACTATTCGTAAGAGAAATAGAAAGTATACCTAATAATAGTTTGGAAATACGCCAAAAAAATAAGAGTTGCTTTTGCAAACATAAACATATCATGTTTTTCAGATATTTAAATTCGCAATTCGTCATTATACTGTATCTAATCTTAACCTATCTCAAGCTAAGATGTGTGAAGTGTAAACAAATAGTAGGCATGTTACGTTTGGGCAGGTCAGGATTCGGTGAGCTGTGAAGCTTTGCCCAGGCAAATTCGGGTGCGGTGGTAAAAATAGGTAGTATGGATGGAGGTGTAGTGTGGGTCGATGGGGTGGGGAGGAGGTTAGAGGGGCGGGGATGCGCGGGCGGAGGGTGCGTCTAGACATCGGCCTTGACCGCCGCGCGGTTTCCGCGCGACCGAGGTCGTCGCGTCCCACAGCCCAGAGACCGAGTGCGAGCAACGGTATACCTATGTCAGCTTGTATGATATTCTCCGCTCTACTGTTCTACAGGGGTTGAGACCAGAGTGCTGGAAGCGTTACCTGAGTTAGCGTATGTCACATGCCCCATTCTTGCTTGCTGAGAACCGGTAAATCTATCAAGTATACATATACAGGCAGGCTCTTTGCGACTGTTTCCTTTATTAAGCAAAGCAGAACTCCACAATTTTAGCACTTTTTATTTTTCCTTTACGTTACTTTTATATCGCACCTGTTTCAGAGAGAATGTTGGTAGGTGTGCATCAAATTATTCAAACGAAAGTATAACCGGCCCAAACACTGTAGGCTGCACACTGACTGGCAGGCCACCTATAGACAATTCAATGACGGTCTCATGACCACTGCTTCGACATTGTTAAGTTGACATAAATCCATCAATAGAACAAAAGTAACTAGAATCGATATAATCTACCTACAATGTATGTGTAAGTGTCTACAAAAATTCGGTCGAACACAGTGAGGAACGCGTCTCGCGACTCGGTCTGTGAACTCGAGCGAGTTTCGACATTGCGTCGACATTGAGCCGGGCTAAATAACGCAGATAGCGAGAGGTCGACGACCGACATCGCCCAATATCACGCGGACGATCGCTAGATTTGCAAACACCTGCCGACGCCGCGTAGATGTTATACAATAACGCACCAACGCGTGGACCTACCCCAATTGCATGGTTATTGTCCACGAATCAGCATTATTTCATAGAAACGTGCAATTTTGTAAATTAAAATGAAACATGTCGTACGATTAGAAAACCAAAAATCCAAAATAAAACAATAAAAATGTCGAAATCGAAACGGATTCCGTCCTGCGAGCTGGAGGAACTTGCAAAAACCGAAAGAAAATAAGAGAGGCCACGCATTGCGAATCGGAAATGATGCGAATGAGGCGAGTGAGGGTGTTGGAGTTGGGGCGGGGGGAGTGGGGGCCGAATATCTCGGTTCGGGGTGACATTGCGCGGACGTCGACACTGTGCCCGACCTACGGCACGGCACCGCCGGCGGCCGCCCGCGCCGCGTGCCCGCGGAAAAACGACGCCTCATCCGTACCACTACTTCGACTACACAAAATTGCTAGACCAGAATGTTTAAAGCGCTATACGCGTCAGGTAACAATTTATTTTTACACACCCGACACTTTTTTTGTCACCAAATTAGGGAATCGTGCGTTACAGAGCAGGAGACTCTCAACCACAGTTACTATTAAATAATTCAAAGCTCGTCGCTGTTACATAAATGACGCAATGCGTTTTCGAGATATTTTGTTACCAAAATGGCCGGCGATACACAATGCAGCGTGTTGTGAGTTGTGACGCAAATATGAGCATAACGAGACAATATCATCCCACTCATCTTGGAGGAAAGCTGTTAACATCGTTTGAAAGCAATATGCGATTTTTTAATATATTTTACTCGGGCAGAAATCCACCTGACACCTACATTAATATTGACGCGCAATAATTGTCCTATTAAAGGAATTACCTAACACCTTTGCTGTTTAATGCAGTTATATATGCCGGCTAGAATTTACAAAGAAATGTGTAGATCGCTAATAGCTATAAGACCGCCCATTGTAGAATTACTGTTCATAGAATATTCCTAGTAGTTGTTTTTAAAATGGTGTACAATAAGAATATTCTATTCTAGATACAATAGGTGTAGACTTTCCTACTCCTCTTTTTTCTTTTCTGCTTAATTTCGTTGCGGGTTCCAAAACAGTTATTTATTTGTCTGGGACACACAAAGCTTCACATCGGTTTTTCCTGTGGACGCCATTGTAGCTCATGGCTTATAGGAGTTGCAGTGGTTTAATGTTCACCATTCAGGCTGTCCGATTATGGAATGCACTGCCTGTGTCAATCATGCGTGCCCAGTCATTGGTTACTTTTAAAAAACTAGTAAAAGAATATTACTTGTCTGTTTAATTGTTTGTTGTATTTACCAACATAGTACTTTCTTCTGATTGTGTATTTACCATATATTTATTATGTTTATGTATGTATCCAATATTCTTATGGATTATTTATATTGTATTGGATAAAGTATAGTATATGGTTGTATATGTGTGCATATTATTTAATAAATACCTATTTGTATTATATTTCATAGATTCACTATTTGATTATATTAATATAATAAGTACACCACGGAATATCCCTTTGTCTTTGTCCATCTTTTTCTTATCCATCCAGAGGTTGTCTGTAAGAAATCGCTAATAGCGATAAGACCGCCCATTGTACAATTACTGTTCATTAAATTATTCCGTGCCGTGTGGTGCCGGCTCATTGCCGTGTGGTGCCGGCTCAGAATACCACCACCCCATCTCCTCCCGTGGGTGTCGTAAAAGTCGACTAAGGGATTAGCCGGAGGATGGGCAGCAGCGTCCTTCGAATACATTAACAGCTCAACTGCGATCGCCAACCCGTCTGCCAAGCGTGGCGATTATGGCAAAACCCCCCATTGAGCCCACAGCACAGCCATATCGGTCGTTGTGGAGATCTTTGGGGGAGGCCTATTTCCAGCAGTGGACTTCATTCGGCCGTGATGATGAAATTATTCCTAGTAGTTTTTAAAATAGTGTACAATAAAGAATATTCTATTCTATTCTATTCAAATGTGTGACAGCCATGTACCATGAAATAAAATGGTATACCTACCGTTTATTTTCTCGTGAATGGATGGCTCCACACACATTCTGGATAAAATCAAGTCTGTAAGGCATCGTACATAAATTCAAATTGCCGCAGAATTCACATGGGCAAAAACTAGAAAACTGAGACAATCAATATTCATCATTTCGAAGCAGGCATTTACACTTACTGTATAGTTTTTTTTTTTTCAATATCTACCACCAGTAAATGTCGAACGTTCGCTCTCCATTCATCATTCATGCATTCTTTTGTCAAACATGAACACCTAAAATTATCTGTTAAGAGAGGCAGCTAACAAACAATTTATTTCTACCCATCTAGCGTCTTTATGAATAATTTTACTTTACGTCATAAAGACATCACAGGAAGTATCTAACTGTCACAGCCGGTTTTTTTTTTTCACTTTGGTGGCAAACGTACGTACATTCTGCCTGATGGTAAGCGCTTACCGTACCTAACCTATGAACGCTTACAACACTAGAGGTGTACCTACATCGCGCGTTACCGCCACTGTAAAACTGACACTGTCCTTTTTGAAGAGCCCCATGCTGTAGTCACGAAAGTAGTATAAAATAGTTTTGAAAGGCGGTAACGCGTCACCGTGGACAACAACTTGTAACTGAAAACCAGCGCAGTCTTTGTTGCCTTTTTATTTAACCCATTACATCGTGTACTTACTCCGCGCTAGCTAAGGTCGGAGGGGCATGCCGGCTTCCAATCGGCTAAAACCACCAAAACCCCCTTCAGAAACTCAAAATGCTCCTGGAGCTGCCTATTGGTGTCACGCCTTTAAGCACATAGTCGAAAGACGGTCTTTGTTGCTTAGTCATGATATCAAAGCTTCAAGTTGAGCTACAAACCCTTTTCCACGTGCGAGAGTCGCACGCAGAACGTGCGACATGTTGGTTATATAATAGACTAGCTGGGACCCGCGGTTTCACCCGCGTTTAATTTAAAAGAAATTTAGAGTACTTCGACATAGATACTTGACATAGAATATATATATTGGATATCAAGGGTTTTATTCTTTTTACGCGGAACCCTAATTATTTTTCTAAAATAAAAGTAGCCTAAGTTATTCCTTATAACATCAGCTATCTGCCAGTGAAGGTCCCGTCCAAATCGGTCCAGCCGTTTCGGAGATTACCCGGAACAAACAGACAGACAGACAGACAGACAAAAAACTTAAAAATAGTTTTTATGTTATATGTAACGTACATACTTTCATATGCATTTAGTAAAAAGCTGTTATTTTGACATTACAAACAGACACTTCAATTTTATTTATTTGTATAGATAGTGGTATGATTTTATTTTTATTACCTTCTTATCATTTTGCTTTTCCCTAGAAGTTTATTTATCCTATGTATTTGATATCTACCTAGGACATAGGGCTAGGTACTAGGCGTAATTTGCTTTTATAGATTGTTTAGTTATAGGTACCTACGTAATTTTTTGATTCCGTGTAGTGTCCATCATCATCGCATCATCAGCAACGTCCACTTCTGAACAAAGGCCTCCCCCATCGATTTCCACAGTTGTTTGGGGGAAATTTGCCAGTACTCATCACGCTAGTCAGGCGGCTTGGTGGGCGCAGAATGGCTGCTGTTCCACAAAAGGGATGCTGCAGCCCGTCCCTCTGGTTTAGAGTCCCTTATTCGCCTTTTACGACATCCACGGAAGGAGATGGAGTAGTGTCCGGATTAAGAATATACATAGCATCACTTTATCTCTTCCCATCGGCACCACTGGCAAATTCCCCGACGACACACTTATTAACCGGTCCGGTGGTCCGTGGGGGAGATCTTTGTCCAACAGTGGTCGTCTTTTGGCTGACATGACTATGATAGTGAATTTTTAGTTTTGCTTTTGTAATTTCAAATAGGTACCTACCTAGTATTTTTTTTTTTATAATGTGTGCCCTTGCTACAATAACACATTTTCTTATATTTTTCTATTTTTCACTGTCTCAGATAATCCTGACTTTGTTCAACATCAATACTTAGCAAACCACAGTTCTCCAAATCTACTTCTTCTCTTAGATTACGGCTTCTGTAAAGTATTTTCTACAATTTCGCCAATTTTATGTATACCTAACGGCAACGCTGTTCGGTGATAAGACTAACACGAACAGTCTTTAAATATTCATAAAATAGACCAGAAAAATTAAAAAATCTAATAAAAATGTCGGCAATGTCTACGGTTTTCAATGCCCAAATTTCCGATCTGTCCAAATCTTCTTCTTCTCTTAGATTACGGCTTCTGTAGAGTATGTTCTATAATTTCGCCAGTGTCATGTATAAGGCAACGTTGTTCGGTATTCAGATTAATCATCTATACAAATATTCATAAAATACTTATTTCTCTAATATGATACATTTCTACAAATATATGTCGGCAACGTCGTACGGTTTTCAATCAATCCAAATCTACTTCTTCTTCTCTTAGATTATGGCTTCTGTAGAGTATCTTCCACAATTTCGCCAAAGTCAAGTATTAGGCAACGTTGTACGGTGTTCAGATTAATCATTTTTTACATATTCATAAAACATTTCTCAAAAATGAAAAAATCTATTAAAATATGTCGGCAACGTCGTACGGTTTTCGATCAGTCCAAATCTAAGGAATACCATTTGACCGCCTTTGACAGCTGGCAAACGGCATTTTTTTGATTTGGAGAACTGTTTGTGATCATACACGTTAGTGAATTCATTTTTAAAGTAGGTTTAACGAGTAATCAATCGGTATGATATTATAACTCACTTTTTTTTTATTTATTGATGTCCAGTGGAAATTCTACATGGAACTTCCTTCACCCCGGGGAAGGGCGAAGGGGTATGCCGGACTGCTACCGGCTAAAACCACTGGAGCGGTCATCCTCGGCACCGAAGGGGGGACTCCAGGTCCTCGTAAGATCACACTAGAGCCGCCCATTGGTGCCACGCCTTTAGGCACATCTCGGAAGGGATGACTGTAAAGCGGTCACCCCTTCTAGCGGAGGGAAGGCTGTAAAAGGCCTAAATAGAATATAGAAGAAATATCTGAACAAAAATGCCTTTACATCCGGAGGCCTAGCCAATTGAAATCATTTCCTGTTTTCTTTTTATTCGTCAAAACACAATAATTACTAACGTAATAATTATTGTTTGACTTTAACATAAATAATAATACATTTCCTACTTATATTAGTTAAAATCAAAAACTGTAAATTCTAGGTAATTGATTGTTTCTGCTGAATACAGCAAACACGACCGAAAGACTAGTTTAATACTTACATTTGACAAAAACCAATATGTTTCAAACATAATAACTGAGCAATGCCAAATAGATAAGGCAACTATCTGTGTAGGTCATCTAACAGCCGGAATATTTTCAACGGCACAGTTGAATGCCCATTTGACATTGAAAAGACAAACAAAATGCATTTCATTATCATCAAACGCTGCATAAACACCTTTTATTTTTGTTGAAACAATTCTCACAAAAAATCTGGTTAAAAGTGGTACCTTATTGAGAATTTGCCCACAATTCTCTTAATTTTCCCGTTCGTTTGGGAATGTTTTGATCCCACAAAATCATCGCATCGTGTGGGTGTCGTTAAAGGCGACTATAGGATTAGTCGGAGGATGGGCAGCAGGGTCCTTCGAGTACATTAACAACGCAAACAACGCAACTGCAATATTCAACCCGCCTGCCAAGAGTGGCGATTATGGCAAAAACCCTCTAATGAGCACACAACACACTCAGACAGGTCTTCGTCAAGATCTTTGGGGGAGGTTTGTGTCCAGCTGTGGACCTTATTCGGCTGAAATGATGATAATGACAAAATAGGGACGTCAATCTGTCTGCATTTGATTTGAAAGCACTAGGTATGTGGTGTTCGTTCTTTTTGGTGTCGCTCACTGAGACTTTTTATTTGTTTATATATTTATAATAAAGATATTAAAAATATTTATGGATAAAATCAAAAAATTTACTCTAAAGACTACTCTTTGATAATGAGAATTTTAAAATATAGTGCCTATGTCAATCGTTGTGTATTATCATTTATTTTTGACGTACTTACTATCTAGTAGGTATCGGCGACTCAATAAAAACATCTGAACTCACCTACCATACAACACGTAAGTATGAAGAAATTCATTATTATATATCTATTTGTCTTCTATTGCCTTATTCCAATTTATACTTGAAAAACTAACCACTGACAACTATGTTTTGCCACAGGTATTTATTAATCAAATTATGTTTTAGTAAAAAGATTTGTATAATCTCCAAAAAAAAACTGTCTTTTTGCCTCTAATGTGCTCATGATACATGAGATCAATCCACAGATGTCCATGATTTGTTTTCAATATTTATACGATGACTTATTACACAAATAAGCGTTTGCATGTTAAAGCTCGCGTTTTCTTAATAACATTAATGATTCACCCATACGGTGCACCTCCCAAACTTGTATGGGCTTACATACTCACATTGCGAGAAGATTCGATCATATCCAATGTGGTGGCTATATTTGAGAACATCCACGCATCCTCTACCGCACACATTTTAATGTGTTTAACAAAACAAATCACGGCACTTGTACACTTGTGTTAGATGTAACATAAAGAGTGTTTGAGTTCAACGCACTGTGTACGTATTAATTAAATTATTGTATTTTGCGGGAGCACAATAAGGAAAAGCTCGATGCGCGCTGAGCGACTCGTACGCACTGTCCACACGCATTGCGTACACGCAAGCCACGCCTCGCCGCCCCACCAGCGTTCACGATTCACGCATGCACCGCCCAACGACTCGCCACGTGCTAACCGCCTTAGAGATTGGTCCCTTCGCATACAAACCGACGAATAAAGGCAAAACGGTTAATTTTCCTGAAGCGCTGCCAAGGGACTGCCTTCGTCATTGGTCGAGCGCACAATAGTTATGTTTTGAATGTTATCGAAGGTTTTAAGACAACAAACAAAGTTGATTTTGTTATTCTGTTTAGTTAATGCACGTTTACAAAGACAACAATTTTGTATAATAATTTCAATAAACCGTAATCTTACACAACGGTCGGGTTATTATTATGAATTGACGATGGTAGAAGTGTTAGTTTTAATTATCTGATTACAATATAGCAATCACTATCGGCTTAGCTCTACATAACTGTAACTTGTATTAAAAAACAAGTAGAGTCATCACTAACAATGAACCTAGGTGTAAACAAAAAATGGCGACGGTAAATCAAGTTTGGCATGTTCACGAAAAAATTAACTTCATCATTAGCGGGATATACCTACACACAACTTATAAAGATAGTCAAGTACCTGCCTACTGTAAACTTAAAATGAACTTTATCGAAGCCCAATTCGCTCGCCCTGTGTGAGCCAATATTTTTTATAAAGTTCTTAATCCATGGATGTTCATCATCCAGCTACCAAGCTTAATTTCTAATCATTATTCCAAAAGACATTACAAACAATGTGTGTTTGAACATCGTTATTATACTCCAAAGTAATGAATATGCTAAGAAAAATAAGCATCTAACAAATGAGGCTAGACTGAATGATTTACCTACAAACGGGCTTACATAATCGTTAATCTATAAGCTCTTTCAAAATATAGTTTTTAGGTACGCCGAATGAACAGATAGTTCATTTTTTTATTAGGTACATTTTTTTAACGTTGGCCCACACTAGGATTTCTCCTGTGTCGTGGGTGCGTTACAGACATGAATTCCACATACAATACACATATTTATTTGTCTAAATGATCATCTTCTGCAATGTGATAGAAGACCGAATTTCGAAACCACAATAAACATCGACCGAAATCACACTATGAAGCTCATTTTATCTTATTCGGACAAAGTAAACATTGAGCTAATGGACGAAATCATCCGTGCAACATCATTGTTAGTCAAGGATATAGTAAAACTAATTACTTAAGTTTATACAAAACCAAAAATAAAATCGATATCTGAAGACACGGCTAATGTGTGTAATCTAAGTAGGTACGTATATCAAGTAAGGCGAAACAAAGAAACAATACGAGCTTAAAAACACACAAGTCTAAACGCTACGGGAATCCGAATTAACAAAAACAAAGCTAGATCAGTTAAACGTTTAACAAAAGAAACAGTTAGGGGCTATAGTTATATGATGTCATAGTCAAAAGGCAAGGCAGACAGACCAAAACGTGCATGTCTACGTAGTAAATTCGTACCTGTAGGATTTGTTAACATCACCATGCAGCTCAAATTGAGTCAGTGGCCATGGGATGTGTTGCAAATACTGACTTTATACAGTTAAGTACATAAATCCAATCATCTACTTATTCTCCATTTATATCTAATGTTTGTGTGAAAAATTGCCGTGTGGTGCCAGCTCAGAATACCACCACCCCATCTCCTCCCGTGGGTGTCGTAAAAGTCGACTAAGGGATTAGCCGGAGGATGGGCAGCAGCGTCCTTCGAGTACATTAACATCTCAACTGCGATCGCCAACCCGTCTGCCAAGCGTGGCGATTATGGCAAAACCCCCCAATGAGTACACCCATATTCGGTCGTTGTGGTAATCCTTGGGGGAGGCCTGTGGCCAGCAATGGACTTCATTCGGCCGAAGTGATCTAATTTTCAATTTACTCGCCAAAATCCAAGCACTTACTCAAAAACAAGAAATCGTTCCAGAAATATCAACCGTGCGTTATGCTGAGATAGGTACTATAAACATTTCCAAAATCCCAAATTGTATGCGCAAACAAAAGGCTGTACGCGCATATACAACAACTAACACAAGCCAGACTCAGGACTCGTTAGTGGGGAATCTTTTGGCATTATCGATAAACATCCCGTCGGGCCCTAGGCTGTCTATGTATAGGTTGTCTTAGGGCAGGCACACGGCGACGGCGCGCCGAGCCGGGCCCGACAGAATTTGTTAGCTTTTTTGGAGTTAGGGTTGGCTCCGTGCATTATCAACAATATCAGAGTTTTGATGTAATAACGACACACCATTCTTTTCAGTGCTTGGTTCATTCGATTCCGTTCATAGAAGAAAATCGACTAGACAAAAGATTTAAAGTGTGATGATGTTTGAAGTCTGCCTTCGACTGTACCATTAATAATCTTATCAATGTGAATTCGTGTAACCATGCGTGCATTGTATTAATAAGTTTGAACAAGATAAAAGATTTAGAGATTTAATTAGGTACTTATCTTTACTTGGATTTGGGAATTAAACACCAACCTTCTCAGGTTTTGTTTAATTCCTGATCAGACTTCCCGACATTAAACTGAATATAGATTAATCATTTACCTAAGACAGCCCTAATACATAATTGTGTGGGAGGAGGCAATTCGTGGAACTTCTAATTGTGTGTGTGTATTTCAAATACAAATACAAATCGTACTTGTGTGCGCGCCGCCGGTTCATTGTCAAGGCCAACAGCCAAATCTCCCGCTCGAGCCCCCCTCACTCCCGCCTCACTCCACCCATAGTCAATTATTCGAATTCGCCGAAAATATTGTTTGGTACACGCATATTGCTCGGACAGCAAAGCCTTTTACTTCGAAGCTCCAAAGAGGAGCGGCAATAGGTATCGAATAGAATAAACTATGAAAAGTTTGGTTGGTGTCATTACTTCTTGATTTTGGTACAGGGACTGTGGTAGCCGCCGACGCGATAATCGAGTATTTTTAACGTTGCATATCGCATTCCGCCGGCTTTTTATCTACGGTGTGCCGCTGCGTTAGTGTGAAATATTAACTCAATAAAAACAATACAGCATTGGTTTGCATCTATCGGTCTAGACTAGACGCTACTCCAAAAGGTGACGATAGAGTATAGACATCACGTTTATTTATCAAGGCCCGCCGTATTAGTCGTTACTCAAATATGATCGCAGATCTATGTAAATTGTGTGACTAATAAACTGCAGTCTGGCATATTATGTAACTGTCGTTAATGCAAGATCAAGGTGGAAACTTTGTAAGTAGACTTTCCAAGAAAGGTCTGAGGATAGTGTCTGATGAATCCTGACCCGATATATGATAACAATCGAAATTGATCGCGAATACAAACTAATTATTTTATTATCTCTGAAACCTGCCCTGCCCGTGACCAGTAGTCTTGTAACCTAAGATCGATTCATATCTAAGCATCATATACAATTAATTTAATATGTGCGAATGCAAACTGTTTAGTATCTATTATTTACACAAAACGAATAATGACTAGAGCAGTTAAGTATTTATATGGAACTTAGTTATTTTTTTAAGTAAATGTTTGAAGTGATTTTCCGGTAGGTATACAACTTTCTTTGTAATTAATACTACGAATAAAAAATGCTTCTAGAATATCGGTTGATTAGACTGTTTTAATGCTTTTAAAACATTTGCATAAAAATACTCGAACGGCGTATAGGCCACATGATAAAAAATATGAACGTCTGTTATCGTAATTATTACATCGTGTCTATGTCATTATAATATATATATTACATAAGGATAAATGTAAACAATAAAAACAAATTAATTTTGTACTTGCATAAGACTGGTCCAGACCAGCGATTGGAGGTAAAATTCTGATGAAGTTTAAAAAATTGGACTAAGTAGATACGAATTAAACTTGTGAAATGATCTAGAACTGAATTAATGCAGACAAGGAGGTAATGCAGCTAAAATATGTGTCAGTGCATGGAAAGATTGAGTTGATAAGTACAGTCAAGGCCGCGTTATATCACCAACTTTAACATCACGTTGCAACAAAAAATGATTACTTAGATAGTAAAGTAATCGCTGCAAAAGTATACAACCCACTTTCTTTTGTCTTAAGATCATGATAAAAATTATAATGAATTTATGGGAGACTTTTACTTTGAAGATTTAGATTATTAATACGTCAAAGGGCAATGTCTAATGAGAAATCAATACTGATTCTGGACAACATACCCGAAATACCATTGAAAAGGTAGACACGAGGTTAAGACGGCGAAGGGAACAGAGAAACAAAGAAACTTATTGATATAACTCGGGGGCTATTAATAATACAGAACGCATCAAAGAAGCTATTATGTGCTCCTGAGATAAAAACACGCCTGGTATCGAACCAAACAGGATTATACAACATGCGAAAAAATAGACAACGTTAAAAAATTGCTCACACATGCATCCAAGCCCGAATGATCATTCCCCAAATGTAGACATAAAAAGGTTTAAAATCTATAGGATTTCAAAATTTGAAATACTTTTAAGGTCTATCAATGATATAGCATTGTGTGGCGTGTGGTGCCGGTTTGCCGTGTGGTGCCGGTTCAGAATACCACCACCCCATCTCCTCCCGTGGGTGTCGTAAAAGTCGACTAAGGGATTACCCGGAGGATGGGCAGCAGCGTCCTTCGATTACATTAACAACTCAACTGCGATCGCCAACCCGTCTGCCAAGCGTGGCGATTATGGCAAAACCCCCCAATGAGCCCACAACACACCCATATCGGTCGTTGTGGTAATCTTTGGGACAGGCCTGTGTCCAGCAGTGGACTTCATTCGGCCGAAATAATGAATGATATATCGATATATAACTTGATAGCACCTTCTATAGTTTTCATCATCATCATCATTTCAGCCAAAAACGTCCAATGCTGGACATAGGCCTCCCCCAAAAATCGCCATAACGACTGGTCTAAGATTGCCATAATGATTGGTCTGGGTTTGTATTCTGGGCTCATTAGGGACTTGTCATAATCGCACGATCGCAGTTGAGTTTTTAATCTAAGGACGCTGTTGCCCATCCTTCTGCTAATCCCATAGTCACCTTATACGAAACCCGCGGGATTAGATGGGGTGGTGCTATTTTTAGCCAGTACCACACGGTTTTATTATAGTGAGATCAATATTGCGTAGCGTAAATACTGATGAATTGTAAGAAAATCAACAACGCATACATTGATCGAGCACAATATTAGGCAGAAAATCATATCCTACTAAACTCCTTGCCGTTAGATAATTTCAATACCACGGGAGCGGAAAGGCTTGGTATTGTGATAAACGTGTGAGCACTGAATTTTTCATGAAGCTTTGAGAAAATAGAAGCTACGCAAGGCACAACAGTTAGAGGCGGGTAATGGTAGGCGGCGCGATCGATCACGGATTGGGGCAGGTCGGGAACGCCGCGCTTCACGTGTTGAGCTGTTTTGGAGCGAGCCTACCAGACAAGCTTTTTGGAATTCCCATCATATGCATAATGGAGACGATAATAATTTTAACCAGTATGAAGGTTTTTGTAATGATGTATGGGAGAATTGGATATTATATAAATTTTGGCAAAACAAAATGTCGGCAAATTTTTTGGTAAGGAGTAAATTGTTAGTTTTGGTATATCTGTTTTTTTTTTTGTGTTGAGTACCCATGCATAATCAGCTAATTAACGCTTCAAAAAAAAACATCAAATGTATCATTTAAGATTTTTTTGCGTTTCAAGTATGCTGTAAGTGTCTATAAAATATGTACTACCAAATAATCTATTAATTATTTACAATTAATTGCTTTTTATTTTTATTATTAGCTATTTATGTATAAGTATCCACAATCAATAAACACTATAACATGAGGAAATATAATGCCAGTGCGATAAAAATTCGGCAGCCCGGCGTGTAGCTGTTGATAAAATGTTAGGCTAGGTCAAGGCAATATATTTTACATTAAAAAAAACGCCGCTTGTCTCCCCTATAGAAGGCCGGTGAATAATTTATGGGATATAAAATGAATTATTAAATGTACGCACCACATCCTCCATCTCCATCCAGTCCATGTCGGCTTGTTATTGTATGTCTAGGTTAGCTTAGAAGTCTGGATATAGTGCTGCGCGAAAGTACTGCGCGTCGCGACGTTCAGTACACGAGTGCAGCGTCGTGTAGTGTGTGTTGCACCGAAAATTCGTTCCCGCAGCACAGACCCGCGCCCCGCACCGCACCCCGGGCTCGCAAAATTTTCAAACTTCGAATGATTCGCGCAACGCCATCTAGGGGCGATCGGCGCCCCCTAGGCTCCGTGTGTGGCCTTGAACTTGACTGTACACGTCGCTAGCGACCCACATTTGCGGCGCGTCCCGCGCCCCGCCGCCGGCGGCAGTAGCGCGCATTGTCACGGCCGAGTCACCTGAATGGATCCAAGTCGACATAAGGCGCACATTCGCGTGGCGGCGCTGCCAAACACTCTCGTTCTCACTGTACTGTATTACGTCACGTTACATCGCTGGATTATCTTTCACACGTTCAGCGCGGCCGATAGCAGGGCAGAAACTTTTCACGAATGTAATAACGATGTGAGTACTGATTATGCTGATTTCTTGTGACATTGTTTTGTCACGTTGTTTACCTTAATTAGTAAAATTAACAAAACGAGACGTAACAATCTAAACCCAAAATATTGTCATCGTTGCCATTTATCATATTATATCAGAACTCAGAATGATAGTTCTGATCATTAATTTGATTACAATTCTCTTTCTTTCTCAAAATATCCAATAATGACTACTTCTTCGTGTGAAGATACAAGGGACAGTTTTAACACGACAGGCTGAATGTTTCAGGAGCTGAGTGAACTTCAAAGCAATGCATAATTATCAAGATCAAAATATCTACAGTGCGTGGCAAACGCACGAGACTGATGACATCGTGATCTGGATAACAAGTTAAATCACAGACTTAGCAGACTTTTAAGGTATTATTTAAGAGATAATTTTCTCCTATACTAACAATTATGGGATCATAAGAAGCAGTATTAGAATAATGACTCATCTACATATAAAAATAAGAAGCGATTTAAGGTCCAAATCTCCTTAGGTGTCAGTAAAAGATGAGCGTTAAAACAACTCAATGAAATAGGAGCTAAGATTTGACAATACATACCTAGGCAGAATAATTCACACTGAATACGAATATCATCTTTACAGTCGTCAATCTTTCGCAACTTAGACTGAGACCAATCGCCTCCTTTTTAGAGTAATCAGAACTGAAAGAATACTCCAAATGCGAATAGTTGAATAAATTGCGAAATACAGCCAAATTCAACGACGAAGATAACCCAAATAAAGGTAAAGACCGCACCAAAAGACATCCACATCGAATTGTATAACATTTGTATAACAATGGACAGACAACGAGAATATTGACTCAGATTAAGGTCAATCAATGAACGGGGATACACGCTACTACTCAAAGGCATCGCGATTGCACGGCCAACGCATTTTAATCACAAGATGATTTAAGTTTTACAATAATCGAGACCAACGACCGACCATCTAATTTTAGATATACCTGAAGTACTTTTACTCACAGCGTGTTTTCTTGCAAAACCATTAAAATTAAGTGCAAGGACACACTCGCCATGATTTTGGTAGGGACCAAGGAATTGCTGGTATTTGGATATCAGCCAACAGATAACTGGGCCGAGGTGAAACAAAGTATGATTTAATTGGTGTTCCATAAGCAAACAAAATATGATTTAATTGGTGTCTCTAAGCATTCTCTCGTACTATTTTCAAATCAATGTAATGGCGGCACGGTTGGTGCAGTGGCTGATACAGTCGGCTGCTGCACTCCGGGTCGTGGGTTCGTCCCACACGGAACAAATATTTGTATGATCTGCAGGTAGTTGTTCCGGGTCTGGGTGTATTGTATGTGGAATTTATGTCTGTAAACGCACCCAGGACACAGGAAATACCCAGTATGGGGCAACGTTAAAACGACAGAACTTTATAACAAATTAACTACAATTTAACTTTATACAACAGAACTTCGATGGTAAAATTGAACTATTAGATAGTGTTATTGTTTGACTTCATTTTCCGCATGAGATGTATACTTAGGTACTGGCTGTTCCGAGAGTAGTTTAAATGTCCTTCCATTTAATTATTATTCGTATTCTTTTACTTCCGCAGTAGAAGTCAATGTTTTTATGAACGAACAAAACAGAACCGGGTTCGTAGCAGCAAACATATTTATTCGATTTGCGGATGATGACAAAACTATTTCCAATGACGAACCAAATAATGAAATATCTGATTTATTTACTCAAGTAACATATTTCTTTAAGCACTACTCATATATTAATATTTTTATTTTTCAGATGCCATCGTTCAGCGGCTAACTTCCGTCGGTGTTCGGAGATCAACGATCTTAATGAGGTAAAGTACGTCGAAGTCTAAATTAATCTAAACACATTTAACAGCAATAAATACTAAGACGAAACATAATTATACATTCACTCTTTGTTTCGGCGTGAGTCCCGCCATCTAGTTATGGAACATGACATTAAGGAGCGGTGTTAACTGCAAAAGGCTTCGGTTTGAAATGCAGCCAAAACGTAAGAATGAATCATTTTACATGTAACTAGCTTTTGCCCGCGGCTTCACACGCGTGCAATTTGGAAATCTATATCATGGATATTGTTCATACAGAAATACTAAAATCGCGAAAAAATATGGGGGGTGGAGGTAGGCGGGTGAAAAATAGTTTACGACCTATTCTCATACCTACCAAATATACAACCAACCAAGCGTGGCGATTATGGCAAAACCCCCAATGAGCCCACAACACACCCATATCGGTCGTTGTGGTGGTCTTTGGGGGAGGCCTGTGTCCAGCAGTGGACTTCATTCGGGCGAAATGATGAAAAAAATTATAAACAACTATAGCTTTAAATAACTCTTAAACAAACTATGTGAAATGTGGCCACCGCAGACGCTCTAGCATCACTGTGCTCGTTGCCCAATATGATTCAATTATTGCTTTGAGCGCTGTCGGCAGCAATCGATTATGGCGATTGGCGGTCTAATGTTGAATGTAGCTTATTCGGCCTCATGACCCTGGCTATATTATACTCCCTGGGGTCATCAGTGGCATCTAAGGTAATACATTCAGTGTACTAAGAATCCGAAACACTACAACTATATCTCCACTACAACACTACAATATATTTCAAACTGTTAGTTTAACCTTGATTTATGAGTGACTTTGTCGCGGTTTTTAATGTTTCGTTTAATTTCGGTGACTATTATAATTTGTGCATGTAATACTCGTAAACCCATGTCTAGTCGCCAGTTATTATGTATCACATGAAGGTAGAGGAAGGGAAATTACGCCTTCGCGACCCATTTCCGATTCTGTTTTTGGAAAAAAATTGAGCTCAGTTAAAGATATGTTCACCTCTTAAGCCAACAACAAGACTCATACGATGATTTTGGAGCACTAGCTTCTTGATTCTGTAGATGTTTTCGCCGTTTGTAACCGTGTCAGCTCGACCAGAACTAGGAAAATCAACTATCACGTCTCGACCTTCTTTGAACTTTTAAACCATTAGACTTCGGTCTTCTGCACCAGTAATAGCGATTTTTCGCATACGAAATTTGAAACGCAAACCTTAAGGCAATCTCTTTGTAAGACGTTTTTTCCATTGTAATAATCGTAGAGAAACTTTATTTTTATTTTTATTGGAGCCCAGTGGAAATTCTTCATGAACTTCCTTCGCCCCGGGGACGGACGAAGGGGTATGCCGGACCCCTACCGACTAAAACCACTGGAGTAATCATCTTGGGCACCTAAGGGAGGCTCCACGTCCTCGTATGATCACATTAGAGCCGCCCACTGGTGCCACGCCTATAGGCACATCTCGGAGAGGGGGGACTGTAAAGCGGTCACCCCCCCAAAGCGTCCCACGGCAGCGCGTGACCACATGCGTGCTACCGTCAATCGCAGTGGACCTAAAAGTACGATATGACAACAACAAAAACTAACCTACTGAGTGACAGATCCCGCTCAAAGTTCATGGTAGCTCAGTACAGTGTTGCAACTTACAGAAACACTGTACTGTACAGAATAAAAATTATGGCGATAACTTTTACGCGCGTCTTTTTAATTATACATTCCTACCTAAAGCTAGCTACCTATATCATCGATGAAGCGAAACGATCGTCGTCTAGGATCTAAATTGGAGTGCAGTGGTCTCCTGCTGCGAGAGCGTCATGCTCCAGAAGGAGACTCGAGAGAGGGCCGATCTTTTGATTACAAGTTTTGATAGCGGGACACTTGACTTACCAAAACTTACCCGTTTTATAAAATTTGAAACTGAATTGGTACTTCGTGCACATCCTTCCATTATGACATGGAGTATTATACCACACAATTATGGTGAGTAGGGTAATATCCTTGCACGCAATAACAGACTATGGGAGTGTCAGGCACCCACCTATCAGCCCGTAATGCATCCACTGCTGAACATGAGCCTCCTAATGATCACTATAATGAGCGGTCCTAGGGGATAATCACCACGCTTTGCAGGCGGATTGGTGATTGCAGTATGTCATTATCAAGACACGGAAGGATGTTGCTGTCCATCCTCTTGATATCAACCCTTAGGGTGAGATTCAGAAACGAGTCTAAGCGTGAACTTAGGCTTCCATCTGTCAAAATGCACTACTTACGTCCCTAATTTTGACGGATGGAAGCGTAAGTTCACGCTAAGACTCGTTTCTGGATCTCACCCTTAGTCGCTTTTGAAGCCACCCTTGAGGGGTAGAGGGGTGGCCTATCCTTTGCTGGGAACCACACGGAACATATACACAATGATGTGGCAATATTTACTTGTAAGTTTCAGAAACGACAAAAACTGGTACTTACGCGAGGAAAAATATAACAAGCAAACATTTGAAAGAATTGGCTAAGTCATTTCAAAAATGAAATACGTTCATAATAAACCAAATATACTTGATTTGGTTAATCACGTGGATTTAAACTTAAACTGGACGATTTTAGCCACCTTGGCCTCATTATATGCTCCAGAATTATCTATCACATCCGTACAAATCGTGCGATAACCTCTGTACTAATTAAGATGTCCCATACATCGCAAAATTTGTAATTAAAAATTATCTTTGATATTCTATATCTAAACTAATACATTCAACTATTTACGTAGGAAAATCTTTTACAGGCTGCCCGCTTATGGATTGTGTTGCCAGTGACAATTAGACGTACAATATTTAAAAGACTAGTCAAGGAACATTATCTATCACTGTAGTTTCTTCTTTACTTCTTGTATTTATATTTGTATCATGTATTAACTTATAATTATGGTTACACTGCGAACTACCCTTTTCTTTTTCGCTTACAAATCTGTCCATCTCAAGGTTGTCTGGCAGAAATCGCCGTGTGCGATAAGACCGCCCTTGGTACATGTCTTTTTCTGTATTGGATCTTATTTTTGTTATTTCTGGTGTACAATAAAGAGTATTGTATTGTAAACCGTTTTAAGGGAATATAAGAGAGTGGTTCCCGGGAATCGTAACGGCTCCCTCTTTTCCGTTGGTGTCGTAAAAACCGATCATGGTGAAATTGTCCCGCAATTACTCCTATATGCTAATAGCAACATATATATTCCGATCGCTGATCCATTAGCGAATCGTGGTATGCCAATTTTCCGCCGTGATAGTTCATGTTCATGCATTAGCAGCACTTAGCTCAACTGTTTTGTAGGGAACCTAATGACCCAATACACCACACCGCCAAGGGTATGCCATTTTAGCGAGCTTGCATGACAGATCGTCGGGAAATAACAAACAAAATTGAAAATGAGTTCCTACCTGTTATATTGAAAATGCATGGACAGCTTACTGTTTGATGAAGGAGGTAATTAAGGGTAGCTTTTTTGTCTCTCAAGAGTAAACTCATCGCAATGAAAATTTCGTCTGCCATCAATCCTGGTAATGATAGTGGCTCATTTCCTGGGTCAGAAAACCCAGTTTTTATAGATTGCACGCTATAATCGGGACCAGTAAAATATCTAAATCGTAACAACTAAACCAAGCAAGACGTATTTTAAATTTGGTATTTTTTATTCATTAACAAATCGTTTTCTTTAATTTTAGGTCGATTAAGGAGAGTTACAGAAAGCACCAAGATATTAATGTGGATGGGCAAAGTCACAGGGGAATCGTCTAGATTATGTGGGTGTTATGAGCTGCGGTAAAAAGCGAAACAAGCAGGTTTAGATCCTACCAGACGTTAAGAACCTGTGATGGCTGCACTGTAATAGATTTTAGTTTTAGGTCGACGGCTACAGTTTTCTTTGACCTCCTCAAAATGCCGTCTGTACCTAAACACCTTAACCAGATGCAGCACATTTTACATATGGCGACCTCAGTCTAACAAACACAACCGGACTAGTGGGTAAAACCATAATTGGACCAGTCGTCAGACTTTTGTCCAGTTTTTTACTGCAAATAACGACCGCATTGATATAAACATAATTCGAGTCATTTTTATTTTTAGTGTTAAATACTCATACTAATTGGAAAAAAATCTAACATTTATTTCCACTAAAAAGAAAGAAATATAAAACATTTCAACTAAAAAAATACCGACTTCAAAAACCCTACACGATATAAAAATATTAAAACCACTGAAAGGGAAAAAATAACTTTATTTTTGAAGTCGGGCTGGGCCAGGTATCTATATAACCTAACCATGGTTCATGCAGACCAACGAGAAGTTATATTTTGTACCTGGCCCCGCCCAACTTCAGTGGACTCCTTTCCAGATGATCTTAAATTTTGGACCAGTCAAACCATGACAGTTGAAAAAGCAGGCCAGGTCTGGGTCAACAACGGAGTGAAACGTCTCAGTATGATCAAGCGTATTGTCATTTCTTTAAATTTCGAATAAAGTGGGCGCTAAAACACTACCTTGGGGTGACCGTTCTTATAAAATCACGATTAACGAATTACAGGGTTTATAATTATATGACGCCGATTATGAAACACAGCACCCAGTTTAACAATGAAAACATGGCTGTCGATTTTTACCGTTAGTTTTACTGCCAAACTCTTGATATTGATAGTGTCATTTGCTAGCGAAAGCCACGGACAGTGCTTGTCCATTTTTTACTTTATATTTTACCATTTTTGTCCTCTAGGTACTGCGTCATTTAGAAGATTTCCATGGAGCATGAACTACCTACAAATTAGTTGTACAAAAGATTGATCAGTCAGTAAGCTCTTTGGCCCTACTAGTGACTTGCCTTATTTGAACAATGGCTATGAAGAATATGCATTCAGTAGTTATACTGTTATTATTTAATGTGTATTTGGATCTATGGGGAAGTTGGAAGTCACAGCACTTACTATTCCAACATATTTTTTGTATATTTACTACGTAATTAACGCCGGATAAATTATAGCACCCTAGTCAATGTTGAAAATAGTAAAAAGGTGCGAGGCAGTCTCACTATAATTAGATCGTTTGAAATTCTGTACAAACCCAAACAGTATGTTAGAAAGTGTTCTCGCACAAATGCAAGCTGCGGTCCTATCGAGGACAGCACCAGTTCAAGACTCTCAATTACTGCATGTGCTCCACTATTAGAGCTAAGTCACATGTGATTGGGGTAAGGTCGGTAGACTGATAATTACATAATTATTTTACCAGTATGTGGATGAAAGCTGCTACTGGCCATGTGTAATAATATAAATTTTATAGTACTCACCAATCAATCAGTCATCAAACTGCCTTATAAGATAGTCATGGGCCAAAAACGTATGAACATAGTTAAGGCTTAGCTGTTAAAGCAATAGACTAACTGGCATAGGAAAATTAACATACTATTATAAATCAAATTAAAGACTGCACAATCATGGAAATGCATTTCTTTGCAAAAACGACTTATAGAATTACTTACCTTATAAACTACAGCTGGATATTGTTGGTTGTCTTTCACATATTTCTCCTGAGTTTATGATACCATTGAACAGTGGTTTATGTCGAGACATAGCAATGTTGTATCTGAAAGTATATTTTACGATAAGTTGGTTGGATTCATGTCAATGACCTCAAGATTAGTACACAAGAACTCTTACCAAACAGTGTAGTTTATAATTTTAAATCTTCTAATTTACGAGAGATATTTGAGACATACTCAATTGTAACATATTTTTTTCATTTAAGAATAAATAAGAGACTTGGCTATTGCCAGCCTAAGACAAGAACCTTTGTGTATATAATATTAATAATATTTTTTATAACAATATTAATTGCGACCCGCTATTCAAAGAAGTAAAAGATAGTTATAGTAGTTGAAGTTAGAGTCAAATGAACAAATTGCTACTCGATAATAATACTATTGTCCCATATGGAATAGTGTTCATGCACATTCCATAAAATGTCATTGAATTAGACGAACATTTTATTGGGTCAGCATCGTATCAGCCAAAGACATCCACTGCTGAACAAAGATCTCCCCTTTAGATTTCCACAATTGTGTCTTTGTTTCATTTAGTGAGTACTCACCACGCCAGTCAGGTGGGTTGGTGAGCGAGTATGTGGCTACAGGCCACAGAAGGGATTTTGCTGCCCATTCGTCCAGTTTAGAGTCCAAATTTGCCTTTTACAACATCCATGGGTGGAGATGGTGTGGTGATATATTCTATATCTGGACACAACATGGAAAACTATGAGACTAACATAAATTTGATTAAATTATTAAATGCCTTAAAGGAAAAAATTTACTATGATCAAAATGCTATTTGTTTATTTAACTAAAAAAAACTTCATATTGTATAAACAATAAAACATTAGACAGATGATCATTATCAATTTCAACATGATTTTTTGAAAGACAACCCTCATAATTGTACTTTTGAATATGTTATAAATGTTTATTAAATCTGAAAACTACAGCATTTCATATGAATAATATTTGATTTGTATGTTGAATGTGTTTTTTTTTTCTCTTTACCAATTTGAGATTAAGGTCTCAAATTAACAACTCTATGAATACAACATTATAAAAAAACACTGATTGTACTATATAATATCTATATATAATGCTGTGTGGTGCCAGCTATGAACAGCACCAACCCATTACATCCCTTGGGTGTGATAAAAGGCAACTATAGGACTATCTAGAGGATCGGTAGCAGCATCCTTCAAGTACATTAGCAATTCTACTTGCGATCGCCAACCCACTTGCCAAGTGTGGTGATTGTGGCGATCTTAGGGGGAGAAGTTATTATGTCCAGAAGTTAACTTTATTTGGTTGAAATGATGATGAATGATGATTTAATTAATTATCAATATCTTGGTTAGAACTAGATCAAATTATAGCTACGGAGGTTTAATATGCTTCTAAAACAAATAAAAATTAATAACACCATCTAAATGTAATATCTACTGTATTTATAAATTGATTGTGAAGCAAAAAGATCAGCAGTTTGTTCATAAATAATAAGTATGAATTATCTAGATTAATACTAGCATAAATTCTTTTATTGTTATTAAATAAAATAACTTTCGCTGGTTCACAAATAACAATGTTATCTAATAAAATGACTAGATTTTAGAACTATTATACATTCTAGTATAAGTTAATATAGGTTGTTGAAAGTATATCTAAAATAATATAACTAAATCGTAAATGCTCCTAACAGTACACAGTGACAGCATGAACAATGTTTGGAAATTATATTGAGATGTTAATATGGAAGACTTCCAACTTTATGTTGTTTACATTTAACTCCACAGGTTTTTAAGTCATTGAACTCTAGTCTAGTCAACAATTTGTTAAAGTATGTATAAAAAAATATGATCAATACTGTTGCATTAATGCAGTCGCATTTCAGTTGAAAGCTATACTATTATGTAAACACATACATATCATATGAAATAATCACCACTTACGAAGAATTCTCCCGTAAATAATAATACTGACGACACTAAGATTTTCAATCAAAGTTTGATATGTCTTCAATACAACAAATATTAAAACTATTATTTTCTGGTTAAAAACTAATAAGACTGTCAAACTGCCAAGGTTGCAGTTTCGGATTTCACAATTTTACCGTCATATAAAGTAGCTATCTCTATTGATAAATGAATTTAATAACTATATTTATCTTAAACTAAAAGAGATGTGCCAAATTTCGACAAAAAACAGCTATTAATGATTAATAATAAGGTTATAATGATGTTATTACTCTACTTGCACTTTCTAGTGAAAACTGCATTCCATCCTTTAAACTCTCTGGTTATAGTGTATTATCTATGCTATAAACTACTTGACTTCATCAATGCAATTTGCTGTCCTGCTTACACACTAATATTTGTACAACTTGCACTTTAGTTATTCCTTTCTTATGCAAATAAGGAATACCTATGAAATGGACTGAAACGCTAATATAGTGTTGCCACCTCATAAAAAATAAAATCACTATCAACACACAAAGTCACCAGATTGGGCTAAATTCGAAGCGAAAGTCACCAGAAATACCAAAAAATATATTTTAGTAGAAACAATATTGTTATGCTATGTATCGAATAGTACTGGACAGAATACTCAAGCGGCAATACATGTTCAAATTGCCGTGTAGCTCCGGTCACGGATAGGGCTACCCCATCTCATGCCGTGGGTGTCATAGAAGATGACTAAGTTGCAGTAACACTTTGAGTTGCCCGCAGGTTACGGATAAACAACCCACTACTACTACCATACCCAACGAGGGTTAGTGTCAGGCAGGCGGTCGACTGTAAAACCCTTTTGCAATATAAATAACACTAATTTCGCCAACCCCAAGTAACTTGGGACCAGGGAAGGAAAATCATTGTTCAAATATTGTTACGTAATAACAATAAACGCTGTGACTGCTGTACCAAACTACAGTAACAAACATTAAAATATGTCAACAACCAGATTTTTTATTACATCAACAAATTCTACTTATGGAAAAACAACCGTAATTGTAAAAATAGATAACATAGTTTGGTTGTAATAATTATATTGTAACGTCAAAACAAGAATATACATAGTAATTAATATTCTATGGAAACTTTTTAGGATAGGATAGATAGTCTAGTGAAGACGACTCAAATATCGCTAGAAGTCACTAAAAACAAAAAATCGCTAAACGACAGAAATAAATCGCCAAAAGGGGTCAAAAGTCACCAGATCTAGTGATAAAATCACTAAGGTGGCAGCACTGCGCTAATATTGTGTTGCCATTCTACACTTCTATTCTACAGATACTATCCAACGTAGACAGAGTAAGCAATAGACTGCTGGATATTTTCCTTTGCATTCGCACAAGATGCAGAGGAATATATTAACGGCGCGGTTGGTGCAGTGGCTGATACAGTCGGCTGCTGCGCACCGGGTCGTGGGTTCGATTCCCGCACGGAACAAATATTTGTACGATCTGCAGGTAGTTGTTCCGGGTCTGGGTGTATTGTGTGTGGGATTTGTGTCTGTAAACGCACCCACGACACAGGAGAAATCCTAGTGTGGGGCATCGTTTAAAAAAAAAAAAAAAAAAAAAAAAAAAAAAAAAAAAAAATCACTAGCAAAGAAAAGAGACAGAGTTGCAATATTTCTGTCCCATAACGCGTGTCGGCTTGTCATATCATTGAGCACAACAACTTTGACGTTTACGAAGATTGGTTATTGATGTCTAATTGAATAATATATACTATACGGCGATTATACAGTAAATTCTATCTATTTCGTGCTTAATTCAATAACTATTACATTTGTGCAACTGTGCATAATGGTAAGGTGCAGTGTAATGAACCGTAAAAGTGTTAGAATGGCGAAGATTGCCGGATTGGCCTTTCACTCGTAAGTTTTCGATCTTTGCAATGTTCAAGAGTTTCCACGTAATTAATGTTGTACTATTTCTAGTCAAATAGTCGTAGTCATGTACTAACTAATTATTTTCATGTGATAAATTTCATAAATCGTAATTTTGCAAGAAATTTTCATTTTATAGCCTCCATACTAAGGGTTGCCACTTTTTCACGGGGAATTTACCCGTTCATATTTAATTTATATAATTTACGCAATGCCTACAACTATATTTTATAATTAAAGAATAATTTATATCCTTTTCCATCGTGAGAAAAGGCCGTGCCCAGCAGTGGGACGGTAATGAGCCGATTATGTCATTTGTGCGTGTAAACCTCTGATAAAAATGTCATCATATAGGCTATTTATACGTCCACTGCTGAACAAAGGCCTCCCCCATAGATTTTCACAACTGTGTCATATATTTGGGGGGTATTTGCCAATACTCAGCACGCTTGGCAGGCCGGTTGGTGAGCGCAGTATGGCTACCGTTTCACAGAAGGGACGCAGCTGCCCATCCCTCTCGTTTAGATTCACTTAGTCGCCTATTACGACATCCACGGGAGGAGATGGAGTGGTGCTATATTCTTAATCCAGACACCACACGGAATGTAAGATACTTAAAAAATCTTCTAAGACGTGCAGATTTCCAAATGATCTCAAAATACTATAAACGTGGATTGTTGCAACTAGTAGGCCAATTAGGGCTCCAAAAGTGTATTCAAGAATTTGTTAGTATACTTTTAATAAAGCATAGTATAAAAAAGTTATGCAGGAAGCTATCCCGATGCAGTTCCAAATACGGTTGCAGAAATGGATTTTTTAGGTATATAATTATATGTTTATATTGATATATATTATATGTGTATGTATTATAATATATACGGGTGGTCGCCCAGGGGTCGACATAGGACCGTGATTCATTTTTTATTCCGTTTAATTTATTTGTAACACATATTGTAAATATATTTTAACTTTCTGCACTCCTCCTCTATATGAACTTTAACTATGCCAAATATCACACTCCTACGTGCCCACAATGTGCTTAAAAAGGAGAACAAAGTTTTTTCTTCGCCTATTAATATATAAATTATATATCCAGTTATTGTGTTATTAATTCGTTGAATATTTTACTCTTATATTACTCGGTAAGCTACCCATGTACTTTCCATAACATTCCAGTCCATCCAATGGTTTTCTGGAAGAGATCGCCGAATTGCGATAAGACCACCAATTGTATCCTTTCTTTTATATGTCTAAGGGATTCACCAGGACATTGGCATGCCTGACAGGTGCCAACTGTGCCATCCTTAACAATATATTTCCGGTAGTTGTTCTACTAAACTAAACTAAACTAACTAAAATCTACATCGAGACCATGAAGTGCCCGTTAGAAGCGTCCATGTAGCTCCTTGCTCTGCTATACCTCTCTGTGGTCGGTGGTACCGAGTACGATAGGTCTACGCCAGTTCTCTTTAGCCAAACCGAGCGGGGTCAGTCCTTTGTCCACTGAGACCACATCTCGGTGCATTCCCACATCGGTATGTAGAAAATACTCTCAGAGACTGCACACCTCATAGCTGTGGAGAGTTTTAACATTCAAAAAGCTTCGACCTCCACACTTGCGTGGGATGTATAGCCTCATCACCGTGGATGTAGACACCCTCTGTGTTGTATCCGATTTGTGGTCAGCAATGTATGAACTCACCTATCCAGGGCATCCAGTTCTGTCAGAGTCCACTTGAGTATGCCAAAGGAGTACATCAAAACTGACATGACCCAATCGTTGAAGGCACTGACCTTATTGCTACCTGATAAAAGACTTTGGAAGTACTTTTCTCAAGCGGCCAAAGAAATGCTCCCTTGACGATGGCTTCATGTCAGCCTCGTTGATGCCCTACGCCTCTGATATACCCAAGTATTTGTATATTTGTTGTTGTTGTTGTGGAGAGCAATCTAAGGTTAATGGAATCCAAAAGTTGAAAATGCGATTTGCTGGGGGAAAACAGTTTCAGGTCATCCATGTAAAGCAGGTGGGATACTACCTGACCTCCTCTCTACAGCAGGCAGCTTAGCCCTGATCCCTCCAGGAGTGTGCTGAGAGGGTTCAAGGCCAAACAAAACCACAGGGGACTCAGACTATAGACCTGGATATTCTCCGATCAATCTTGATCGCGTCATCGTTCGCTTGAATTTGTCAACATCCTGCATAGCGAAGAACCATCCTCCATTGCCCCGTACATGACAACAAGAAAGAACGTATAGTTGTATTTATTATATACAACTCCATCAGAAAGAAAGAAGAAAGAAGAAGAAAATAAATTTATTTGACACAGACAATGTGATACACATAAATTGAAAAAGAAAAAAAAATACAATAAAAACACAAGGAGAACATTGTTGTGTGCCCCACAGCTGCGCCAAACAGGCCCAGTTCAGCAAACATGCCAGACCACTAGTGCCTGGCGCTGGTTTTCAACTGGACCTTAAGTAGTGACGTGTTACGGATGTAAATCAGTTTGTAGAACATGGATAAATAAAAATACCTATGTGTAGCAAATAACAATAGTGAAAGTAGTATGTAGGTAAGAAGTAATAAATAAAATTAATGTTTGTGTTGTTACGTACAGAAGAACTAAATATACTATAAATACAACCATCATAAACTAAAGCTATAATAAATTAATAAAAATACGGGTCGTCAACTGTTTCGAGCGTTGGCTGTGCATTGATCCGTGCACAAAATTCACAATACGCTGCAGGCGGTCGAGCGCGTCGGACAGTAAAGCGGCAATTCATAATTTAAATTTTAACGTGAGCGAAGAGATATAGTTAAGTACCAGCTTGATATAAGAAAGTAAGTGCGTATTAAATATCTCGTTATAGCATTTGGTTATCCATATTTAGTTTATATACAACCTATTTCTATTTTTACCCTCAGGTTAGTTTGCGTCATATTGAGACTGCCAAAATACAAAACGAGATGCATACCTGCTGGAAAGAGGGAGAATAGTGCAATCCCAACACCATACGTCCTAGTCGCAAGTAGACCAGGCACATTGGGTACGTTGCGATCATAATACCTAGACATTCAGCAATGCACGACGAGATGGTACAAAAAGTTAGCTAATTTGTTGTTTCGTTTCCTACAGGTCTCACATAAGCGATAGCATGTTGTTGGAAGGGACAGCGGCACTCTCCCGAGTACCTGGAACATTAGTTTTTATACATTCATGCAATGATAACAGATACAGACACAGACACAGACTGAATATATTCAAGTAAGGCATATTTGTTGAAAATTGTAGTTAGTAGTGTCTGTTACTATATTATTGAAACGTTTATTTTGACCATATCCTGTTTCCGCTGAGCATCAATCAGATACTGCCGTAAGCGTCTTCTAAACGTCTCGATCGTGTTGATTCTTCTAATAGGTGGGGGTATGTTATTCCACACTTTCGATGCCGCATACCGGAAGCTACCTCTAAAAGCTGCTGTACTGTGAAACTTAGATGACAGCTGTTGTGAACATTGCCTTCTCTCGCATTCTCGTCTACTAGTTACCCAACTTAGCTTGTTGTATAGGTAGTCAGGTTTTTGATATTTGACAACACCGAACAGAAGACATGCCAGGTGTAATTTGCGTCTTGATTTCATTTTAAGCGTATAATGTTTCTTAAGGAGTGGTGTTACATGGCTTCTGGGAGGTATTTTGTAACAAAAACGAGCACAAGCGTTTTGAACCCTTTGAATGAGCCGATCTGTACGAGCTAATATTCGTGGCCCGTACACTGTGTCTGCGTAGTTTAACCTAGATAAAACAAGGGATTCAACAAGCTGCTCCCGTAGTGTTTCGGATAGGAAAGGCCTCATCCTGTACATAACCTTTAGGCGATAAAAACAGTTTCGCACCGAGTCGGCCACATGTTTTTCATATCGAAGCTCGTTATCCATAATAATTCCAAGGTTTCGAGCTTCATACACTCTGTCAATGGGTTCGCCCATAATTTGCAAGTTAAATGTTACCGGTAGTCTTACTAGCTGCTGCCTAGTACCAAACACCATATATTTCGTCTTTATTGGGTTCAGTGCCAAGCAGTTATCCCTGGACCAGGCGACGATCCTATCAAGATCATCGTTGAGATCCTTAATGGCTCTTTCGTGTTCATCTGGTGCAAAGGATGTATAAATTTGGACATCGTCAGCGTATATATGGTACTTGCATTTGCGGAGGCATGTAATTATGTCCGCACAATACAAAATAAAAAGAATTGGACCCAATATGGAGCCCTGCGGTATTCCTCTCTTTATAGAAGTAAGAGCCGATGTAAGGACAGTACCGTCATCCATACGTAATTCGACAAGTTGTTTCCTATCACTAAGGTAGCTCTGGAACCACTGCATAGAACCGGGGTCAAAACCGTAATAATTCAGCTTTGCGATTAGTAGCGGGATATTTATTGCGTCAAATGCCCGGGAAAAATCAAGCAAAACCAGTACTGAGCACATTCCCTTATCTTGGGCTGATAATAAATTATCTGTAACATCTAGTAAAGCCGTGGAGGTGCTGCGCCGTTTTCTGAAACCAGATTGTAGGTCGGGTAACACATTGTTTTGTTCCAAAAACTTTGTAAGTTGGTAGCTCACGACTTTTTCTAATACCTTGGATAGACATGGCAAGATGCTTATAGGCCGCAGATCTGTAATTTCAGTAGGATTTGAATGTTTTGGTAAAGGCCTAACAGAAGCAATTTTCCATTGGTCGGGGAACGTTGACGATGTTATAGAACAGTTTATTATATCTGTTATGGTATTTAATGTGTACGGCAGAGTCATAGTAAGCATATCCAAGGTAATATTGTCGTAGCCTTCAGCGTTAGTTTTAAGATTGGATATAATGCGTAAAATTTCATTCTGTTCCACGGGACTTATAGTGAAAATTGCATCACCATAACTGTGACTCTCAAAATAAGTCGTAAATGAAATGCTTGCTGAAGTGTTACCAGGAACATTCAAAAAGGTGTTATTAATTAGGTCTGGGTTGTTAAAGTGCGACGGAAGGTCTTGTCTAGGTTTAGTGGACGATAAGGTGTTTTTAAGGTTCTTCCACAATAATTTTGGGTTTTTAATTTTGTTGTTTATATTGTGCTTGAAGTAAGCAACTTTTTCATTATATAGTGATCTTATCACCAAAGATTTTAACTCCTTGTAATATTTTATCACTCTCATGAGCCACGTATGCGGTGTCATAGGCCTTCTTATAATCTATCCAATATGTCAATAGATTTTTTCAGGAACGTCGAACCTGTTGGCTTATGTCCATGTCAATACTAACTTTACTACTCAATTAAGGAAAGAACGTGTTGCTCTAATTAATAAACTTAGCAACTATCAAATAAAATTGGAGGATAGTAAAAACATATATCAAATTGACACTCAGCGCTTACAGTCTGAAATTAAGGATTTAGAAGAGTCACTCAATTCTCTCTACAATAAATATGTATCATCACAGAGGCAAATTGAAGAACATATCCTTGCTGCAAATCAGCTTGTTAATATGTGTAGTTATAATGTAAACAGAGTGGACTCCTTAACTAGCAATACATTGTGTAAATGTATGTCTAAATCAATTTGTAACAGTTCCCCACCTGAGATACTGGAGGATATGCCTCAGGCTGGAAATCAGTGTAATAGTGCTGCAATGACAGGGTTTAATTCTCAGCCCGTAATAACTGGTTTGGTAGATATGACCAATCATACAAGTACAAATAAAACAATGAGTTATCGGATGGTCATGTATTCTGATAACACTGGCAAAGGTCTTGGGGGTTTGTTAAGCAACAGCCTGGGTCATTCCGCACATAATAACTGTATGCCTGGGTCATCCTATAAACAAATAATAGCATCACTTATGACAGATAACTTCAACCCCTACACTAACATAACTTTACTTGTAGGTAATAGTTTAAACGTTAGGAAAAAAGACATCTCAGACAGTGTTGCTTTAATGTTAAATTTGAACTGTGGTAGGATAATATTGTGTGCATTTCCCTACCTAGATCACTTGTCAGAGGAACAAAACAACTATATTCATATGCTAAATATGCATATGCACTTGTTAGTAAGTCACTATAGTGACAAGTTAATATTTTTTGACACCAATTGTTTTGTTGGTAAATTAAAATTGACTGGGGATACTGTGTATCTGCCTTTTAGATGTAAGCGTCACCTTGCTACACTGGTAGCTTATAATATTAACTCAGTCATAAGTAGTATGACGAAGTCTTCTTTTAACTCCACTGTGGTTAGTAATTATACTAACAATAAGGTGGTTAATCAAATTTTAAATTTAAACTTAAGCAACTGACAACAGAGAAGGACAGTCATTATATTACAATGACACATCAAAATATTAATCGCTTCTCTGGCAAAATTTTAGATGTCGAATTATTTACAGAAAAATATAATGTTGATATTATATGCCTAACAGAAACTTGGTTGAAGGCAGATAAAATGATGTTTAGTATAAATAATTTTAAAGTTGCCAGTTCGTTCCATAGAGTGTCAGCAGAAGGTGGGGGGTCATTAATTATGATTAAACAACACTTAACATTTAAAGAGCGCCTAGATATTTGCGACCTCTCTGTTGAACGAGTTTGTGAGCTTGCGTGTGCAGAAACGGGGGAGTTTGTAATTTTATGTGTTTATAGGCCGCCTTCGTCTAATATATTACAATTTCTTTCAATAATAGAGGACGCCCTTAGGAAAATAAAAATGAACAAAAAGATATTAGTTTGTGGTGATTTCAATATAGACATTTTGATAGATACCACAGATAAACGTAACTTTATATCCTTGTTTAAATCATTTAATCTAAGCTTTTTGTTTTCTGAGCCGACTAGAGTAACACCTACCTCAGCCACTTGTTTAGATAATATTATTACTAACTTTAAAATAAACAGTAAGACTTTAATTAGTGGAATTCGTTCAGATCATAAGTGCCAGCTTGTTAAATTACACTATAAAACAGTTAATGGGCACAAAATAATACACTGTAGAAATTTATCAAAAAAATGTCTAGTTAATTTTGGTAAAAATCTAGGAGCAGTACTTCAAAATTTAAAGCCGCAAAATGCTAATCCTAATGAACTGTACCAGACCCTATTTAATGCTATATGTAAAGAGTATCAAAAAGCTTGCAAACTAAATAAAATTAATTTAAAACCTAAATTAACATTCAGTGTCTGGGCAACCAAGGGTATAAGACATAGTAGAGATATCTTATACGAACTATATGACAAAAAGTCCTACACATCTAATATATATTAGTGATCAAATTAAGAAGTCAAACAATAAAATAAAAACGACATGGAAAATAATAAATGCTGAAACTAGTGATGGTAGGTTTAGTGACAGTACGATTAATTTAAATATAGATGACAAACTAGTTTCAGATAAGACTGTAGTCGCAAATTTTCTAGAAACCTTTTTCACTTATATTCCAATAGAGACTACTAAAAATCTTAAATCGTCTCCGGAAGCAGCCGAAGCATTCTTAAAAAATGTAGATTTACGTGTACCTACCTTTGAATTCAGTTCTGTAACACATACTGATATAATAAAAACATTCAAAACTATAGCAGTTAAAAGAACTGAAGACTTATGGGGATTGTCAACGAAAGCCGTGGAATCTGTAATAGTTAACATCGCGCCAATGTTGGCTATAATATTTAATTCTTGCATCGCGGACGGCATATTTCCTGATCTCATGAAATCCAGTAAAATTGTACCCATGTTTAAGGCTGGTTGCCTGAATAGTGCATCTAACTATAGGCCAATATCCGTGCTACCAGCCTTAAGCAAAATTTTCGAAAAAATTATATTAAATCAAATGTTAGTACATTTTAACAGTAATAAGATATTACACGCCAAACAGTTTGGATTTACAAGGGGACGATCTACAGAGGATGCTGGATCTACTCTCATTAAAACTGTATTGGGGGCTTGGGAGGATGCGCATGATGCTTTGGGCGTGTTTTGTGATCTGTCCAAGGCGTTCGACTGCGTGGACCACCGTACGCTCATTATGAAGCTTAAATACTACGGAATTCAAGGTAGATCGATAGATCTTTTAATTTCCTATCTGGCAAATCGAGATCAAAGAGTGGCAATTGAGAACGTCACATCTACAGGCTCACAAGTTAAAATAGGAGTACCTCAAGGATCAATTTTGGGCCCTTTTCTGTTTCTGGTTTATATCAATGACTTGCCATATATGATAAACAACACAATGTCAAACATAATCTTATTTGCTGACGATACTTCACTTATATTTAAGGTAAACAGAAAGGATAGGCATCTTGTAGAACCCAATGATATACTTCGTAAGATATCCGATTGGTTTTCGGCTAATAATCTACTCCTAAACGCAGAAAAAACCAAATGTGTAAAATTCTCAACGGCAAATGTGACCCATTTAACTACAGAAGTAAAACTTGACGGAAAAACATTAGATCTGGTTCCCTCAACTGTGTTTTTGGGCATTACGGTAGACGCAAAATTGCAATGGGGACCCCATATAAAAGCACTTTCAGGCAAACTGAGCTCTGCTGCATTTGCCGTTAGGAAAATTAGACAGGTTACGGATGTGGCTACAGCTAGGTTAGTATATTTTGCGTATTTTCACAGTATTATGTCCTACGGAATTTTACTGTGGGGATCGGCTGCCGATGTCGAGACTATTTTTATATTACAAAAAAGAGCAGTCCGAGCTATTTATAATATGGGCTCTCGTGAGTCACTCCGGGAACTATTTAAGGAGATAAACATACTAACTTTGCCATCCTTGTATATATTCCAAAATATTATGTATATCCGCAAAGACATTGTTAGTTTCAATAAAAGAAGTGACGTGCATAACCTAAATACTCGCAATAAGAACAAGCTTGTCTTGCCTGGCTTTAGACTTAGCAGAACCAGCAAGTCGTTTATGGGAAACAGTATTAGGTTCTACAACAAAATTCCTTCTAGTATTACTGATTTACCAGAACTAAAATTCAAATCTTTGATTAAGCGCGTTTTAATATTGAAAGCCTACTATAACATACAGCATTACATCGATGATAAAGATGTGTGGCAAACGATTCCCTTCTGCACACTGCGACCCTCTGGCGCTGTATAATTTATTTTATAACGTCTGATAATTGACATGATTGCAAGTGTTTTAACTTGCAATCAAAGGCATAATGTCTACAAATTGGAATTAATTATATTATTATTGTAAAAATAACTTGACATTTCTAATATCGCATTTAAAATTGCAAATATTTATGTTATTTACATATAGTTAATAAATTGACATTTGACTTGACTCATTTAAAACATTTAAAAAAAATGTAAATTTACTTATATACATTGATTGACTATTTGTTATTGTTAATATTGTTCTTGTGACATCAAATTATAATATTCTTACAAAACCGTAAATGTGTGAGCATTATGTAGGCATTGATGATATTTAGTACTTAATTTTGATTGTGTCTTTTGCCTGGCTGTATTGGTCTGTCATGCTCACTAAAATGTCTTGCTGATGGTGGCGTTGTGTATCGGGTCGTTCGGTTCCCTTCAACATGGTTGAGCTAAGTGATGCTGATGCATGCGTTATGCTCGTGAACGGTTGCCGTCTGTTGGGACTGGTCAGTCATTAACTGCCACGGCAAAAAATATTGTTATGGTACGTTCCATCTTTAGACATTGAACTACATTTTTCTCGGTATTTGTTGTACAATCATTTTTGTATCAATCAGCATTGTAATCTCCATTATTTTAAAAGAGTATCCATGGAGTTTCTTGCCGGCTCTTCTCCATGAGATCCACTATTTGGAACCGTGCAACTTAGATTCTGACGTTTCATAAGTGCCAATATTTGGTTTATTTGAAATAAAAAACTTTGACTTTGACTTTGAATGAGGAACAGCTCCTTACTGCCGCGGGACCCATTCCTACATCAATTTTGAAAGGTTGTCATGAAGGCATGCTTGTCAATATGGCTAGTATTTTTTCTCAAAATGGATGTAAGAAGTTTATGTAACGTCGGTAAACATAAGATAAAGATAAGATAAAGATAAAGATAATTTTATTACCAAACTAAACACACATAATTCATTCAATGCGGAACAATACAAATAGATACATTTGTTTTTTGTGTAGTATGGTAAAAGGAACGGGCTCAGCAATGTTGGCAGTGCGCAGTGGTTAAACCACGCACGGGTCAACGCTGGTTTTCAGTCCGTCCCCTTTACTACGATTAATACATAACCAGAAGACTGCGGGTTCTACAAAAAAAAAAAAACATATATACAAAACCTTACGAAAATAAAAAGAAAGCAATTAAAATAAAATAAAACAGTAAATCAAGTATTTCTGTATCAACTGTCTGTGGAGCGTTTTTGCCTGCGCATCATAGAAATGAAATAAACTAAGTACCTAATAAAAAAACACCTCGATAAAACCGGTCGGCTGCCTGCATGTAAACAAGGGACAGGTGCGGGGGGTCGCGGGAGCCGCAGTCGTTCGCATCGTCCACCTCAGTGTTTCTATTTAAATATGCCACTTGCCACTTCGATCGGATCTGTTATCACCGGGAGACCGAGTGCATTTTATTGGTTTGTGCTAATAAACTCAAACTGTGCTGCTCACGGCTTTTTAATGTAAGTAAATAACATTGTTATTTATAAAATACTTAAAACACTTAAACGAGTAGGTAAAGCAGTGCATTTATTATGCAAACAATGTAATATGTAATCAAACATTTTAATTTTAATTTTGCCTTGAATCAGACGCCGTGAAAATGTTCCTGTATGGAAGAGAGAGGATTCAATATATCACCGCGAATGACACCAGAGGGCGCCATGCTCGAGATCGGCAAATACATAGCCCAGTGGCCATAACATTTGGGTTAGTATACAACAACATATAACATGTGACCGGCCTTTAATTTTTGGGTTCTGTACTGATTTGTGGAGCAGGTGGCTAACTCCACTTGTAAATAACTGTGGTAGTAACCCAGATTCCAAGGCTGACTGAAATTGGGATACCAAGTGAGCGTGTGAACTACGCCGCCATGTAATCCAAAAGATGTGAAGTCCGTCCGGTCTCGGTGATTTCCAACTCCATCTGCAGCCCGCACTGACTACGGTCTTGGATGGAAATTATAATTTCCTCTATCTCTTGTATGGGTTCACACGTTCGCTCACTATCCCACATCCATTCACCCTCCGTGTGACCAACAGGCGTCAACCAGATGCTGCACCAGAATGCACTCGTCACTCGTGGCTTCAACAACTGGGCGACTCACATTGCTCAATCAATTTATTATTCGTAATTTGCTTATAATATAACTGATGCATTACAATTTATAACCAATATTTTTGTGTTTAATTATTTATCACACAGTAGAGTTTAGTTCACAAAGTACCTTATATTAGTTACTAGGTAAATACATAGTTTTTAATGAAGTGACGTGTAGCCTAGCATGGCAACTTTGCTCCATTTGCCGACGACGTTTCGTGTTTCGGGCCAACTCATCGGTCTTTTTGACGTAGAATATGTTTGTTTTCAGTTCTTTGAGTTATGAATTGTGACTTAATTATCAAGAGATAGATAATAAAAATCAATTTGTAACATGGAAGTGCATTATCTCTTGATTGTACTGAGTGTATTATGGCACGGCACAAACGCGATTATGTGGAGCCTCGCGCCGAACACACAGAAGTGTTTGAAGGAAGAACTCCACGCTAACGTGCTCGTGGCAGGAGAATATGAAGTCACAGAGGTTACCGGACAGAGGGTCGACTATATCGTAAGTTTAAAAAATCGTTTTTGTTGCTATCATTCCACCGCCCATCCGCCTCTGATATAACTGTAAACGCGATCATTGGTACATTGAAAATGTAAAACAACAAACTTAGTTTAATCTCATCGAAAATTCTATTTCGGGTGTTCTAATCTTGTATGCCATCCAAAAGAAAGTAACAAATCATTCAATTAAATGCAAAACATTCCTCTCTCTATTTGAAAAAAGCAGTTAAAGATCAAAAGGGACATTGCTCTGTCATAAGCAGTCCATTTGAAACTCCTATCTTTGCTGATAGGAAATAGATACTGTCCCAATAATAAACATTCTATCAGCCATAGAAATGCTACTTAATGTTTAGTACCATATCAATTATTTAGAATCCCACTATCCTGAAAATGAGTCTCTCAAATTGTTGAAAGGGTTTTACATATTTAATAGCATTCAGTATTTGGCCATATATCTGTCATGAAGCTATATTGCCTGCTGAACTTAGCCTTACAAATAAGCTGATGTAACTAGTAGTTTGCTACTGTAATAATGAAACTAAATAGGTGTAAAATGACTTTTGCTTGATGTTTGTTACTTTGCTAATCAACCACAAACACTGAAGTATCAAATGAATAGAACATTTCACATACAGAATGTTGAGTTTCACAATTTACTAATTCGCCATTTAAACTAATTGAGTGTGAGCTACTAAACGTAACTTACATTATATTGAAGAAATAGGTTTCTTCGTTTATTTGTTTCAGTAGATTTATTTCGCATAATTAAGAATAGTTTCATGCAGTTTTTAGCTGTCTAGTAGTACTGTGCTAGATATTAAGTTTGAACAGTACTAAATTACTAACAGTGCCTATAGCTCCACCCAATATATACATTCTACCAAATATACATCTATACAAGTAAATAAAATTCAAGTGTCTGTTTATAATGTCAAAATAACAGCTTCTTACTAAATGCATATAAAAGTATATACGGTACCTACAGCAAAAAACCTATTACATTTTTTCTGTCTGTTTGTTCCCGCTAATCTCCAAAGCGGGTGAACCGATTTCTATGGGACTCACTGGCAGATAGCTGATGTTTTAGGGAATAACTCAGGCAACTTTAATTTTAGAAAAATAATTAGGGTTCTGCAAAAAAACATGAAATCCAATATATATACTTTATGTGTCTATGTATGTAATCGAAATTATTTATAAATAAGTCAATTGCTTTTAAATTAAACGGCGGGTGAAACCGCAGATCCATTATAGATTATAGATTGCCATTATAGATTTATTAGAAACTAGCTAGTTTCTAATAAATCTATAATGGCATGATCCAAATAGATTTTAAACGTGCTTATAACATTTGTGAGATGAGACTGGCTGTTGCTGTTTTACTTGTTAGTACAATACCCTGGCCAGCTTTAAAATTAAAATAAGTTGTGTAATGTTCATATCACTGATACTCATGCGTGGTGCAATGCCAGACAATTAAATTTGCATTTTGTCTCGCAGCCGGTGGATATTGATGTGTGAGGGTTATGGTTGATGGTAATATCAAAAACGAATATGTCTTTCGTTGCCCCATATGCATTCATATACGATCCATCTGATTATAACTCTGTATAGTTGTTGTTGCCACATGCATGAAGGTTTCTGACATAGAATAAAAGAGGCATTGAAACTCATGCATGCAACAAGCATTAGCTAGTAATATACAAATTTTATGTAGCCAGTAGCTTAAGCAATGTCTTTCCCTTTTATTGTTCTTGAATTACGATAAACAATCTTATTTCAGATCCGTGATTCCAAAGACCATATATTATCTCAGAGAGATTCAATAAATAAAGGAAAGTTCACATTTGTGACGGAGACTTATGACACATTTGAAGTGTGCTTCATATCAAAAGTTCCACCGGGTGAGTGTGCATAATTTATGTTAAAAATCAATTAACGGCACAGTGCAGTGGCTGAAACAGTTAGCTGCTGCACTCAGGGTTGTGGGTTCGATTCCCGCACGGAGTGAATATTTATATGATCTGCAGATAGTTGTTTCAGGTCTGGGTGTATTGTGTCTGTAAACGCACCCACAACACAGGAGAAATCTTAGCGTGGGGCAACAAATAATAAATAAGTTCGAATATTTACCCTAGTAAATACTCCGATTAGAGCTTCACTAAATGTTTAGTTTTCCAGCATTAATTAATTATTCGTTTTATGGATAGTTAACTATCCATAATAATGCAATACACTGGTTTGTAAGATTGTAATCAATACTCAGAATGTAAATATATTAAACTGTCTCTTTTGTGTTCTGTTGTGGAAAAAAAACAAGAATTTTTGTTGTTTTAATGTTATTTTCTCAATCTTTATACCAGAATTCAATAATTAAACTATGGTTTCATAGAGTGTAGAAATGCTGAGAACCGACTTACTTTGCTTAACTTCCCTTGGTCCTTGCCTTAAGAAAAAATTCTTCTAAATTAATATGAATATTGTACAACGTCGATGCCATAACGAAAATTGATTGGATCACACAAACGTTCAGGGTCCTATGAACGCTCTCTCGCCGCCTTGCGGAATGCCGCGCCGGATGCTCTTTCACTCAGGCCATATACTTAAACACATTCTTCTGTTCTTCTTCTTCTTTCTTCTCGAGCAGGCCAACTTTGTAGACGAATGGGTTTAAATAATTTTTAAAAAAAACTATTAAGTAGTAGTAGAGACTTAGTTTTAATATAATTAATCTATAAACTAGCTAGCTAGCTATAAACTAGTCTTGACCGCGGCTTCGCACGTGTGGAATTTGGAAATCTACATCGTGGATATTGTTCATACAAAAATACTAAAATCGCTATAAAATATGGGGGGCGGGGCTTGGAGGGTGAAAAATACTTAACGACCTATTCCCATACGTACCAAATATACAAAAAAATAATCATTAAAATCGGTCTAGCCCTTTCGGAGGAGTGTGACCACAAACACCGTGATCCAAGATATTTATATATTAGATAAATCTCAACACAAATTATTATATATGTTTCGCTTTGCAAATTTTGGTGATATAGTGGTACAATATGGTATATAACTATGACAAACTTACAAGTCAATATGGTAGCCGTTACTGAGATAATCCAATGTGACAAAAGATAGCAAACAATGTTACACCATATGAGTTCCTTTTTGGTGCGGATCCCTATAAATGCAATAAGTTGTTCACAAAAAATACATTTTATATTTCAGAACGCCGTGGAGTCACTCAGGATGTGATGCTGGACATCAAAATCGGAATAGAAGCTAAAAATTATGAAGGTGTAAGTACATTTTATATTATTTTTTTAATGAATTTACCATCATCATATCAGCCATTTATTACGTCCACTGCTGAACAAAGGCCTCCCCCATACTTTTCCACAGTTGTGTTGTCATTTTGGGGGGGAATTACAACAGAAGGGACACTGCTGCCCATCGGTTTAGAGCCCCTTAGTCGCCTTTGATGACATCCACGGGAGGAAATGGAGTGGTGCTATATTCTCAATCCAGACAGCACCACATGGACAATACATTACGTTTAATGAATACTTACATTTGGTAATCAAACAAAACTTTTTAAATTTGAAGGGTGTTTTGATTTATATACAGTTACAGTTTAAAGGGGGCAACGATTTATTTATATCCTTTATTTTAAAGTAATTTTAGTATAGTTTCAATATTTAATTAAACTTATTCTAGTTTCAAAATTTATTTATTTCCGTTTTGCTTCATATCTGTATGTTTATTTATTCTATGATAATATATGTTTTCTTGGTTATCGGTGACTCTACTATGGCAATCCACAATCTACCAGAACTCTTGGGTAATAATGTTGAGCTTTATAGTTTTTATAACAAAACTAAAACAATACCATTTTGAAGCATGTTGTGAGTAAAGTTGAATAATGAATTTACACACATTTCAGTCCTGTTGGTTCTAGACTATGTGGTCAATTAACTTACTTTTATTTTTAAAGGTATATACCATTATGACATGAGCACCTAACAAACCTGTTCTTTACATTAGTAGTGTCATAATAATAACTAGCTGTGCGACTGCCCGCGTGGAAATTATACTCGTGAAGTTATTAGAAAAAAAAGAATATGTATTCCCGCCCAAAATGATGGCGCACAATTAAAAACGATACAAACACGAAATTATAAATTAGCACTATTAATTCAGCTGGCAACTCACACTTGATGTTTCTGTCAACCATAAACAGATCTGAAGGCCAATTCTCGTAATTTAAAAATGTTCAAAATGTAGTTCCGATCTTGTCTCAGTGTCAAAAATGTCACAAATAGTATTCTCCTAAACAAACAAACAACGTCAAACGTGAACTCACACTGTGATGAGATCGAAAATGGATCGAAAGTTGATCGAAGTCAAAACGGTATTCAGCTAACATTTCGAACTGTCACATGTACAAAATTTTCATTAAATAAACTTCAAAATTGAGATCGAAATGAGACTAGATCGAGATTATACTGAAATCCGACTGAACATGAAGAGTAGCAGAATACCATTTTTTCGGTCAATTCATAATTTAATCTCATTTCGGTCAAGTTTCAGTCATAATGTCAACTAATTACGAGAATTGGCCCTCTGGTACCACCTTGACAAATATTACCGAAGTACGCATAACTTGAAAGAAAAACAGAACTAATAATAAGAATTAATTTAAGTGTAAAATTATCAAATCAAGCTGGCAAAATATAAAAGGGGTTGCTGCCCTTTTATACAAATATACCTTAATTTTATTAGAAACAGTACCCCTACCGCGAGTTTCTTTTTGCAATCTTAACGTAATAGTAAAATACACTACTGTTGTGTTACAAAAAAAGACGTTTTATTTCTTAAATAAATAAATACGTGACGTAAATCAATCATCATCATCATTTCGGCCGAATGAAGTCCACTGCTGTAGGCGTAGCATGAACACCGAAGACAACGGTCTTGTCGACGGAAGAGTAGACAAAAATGACATTTGGGTGTAGACAGTGGCAATAATTCTACCATTCCGAGCATGGCGATCTCGAGAATGAACGGAAAGAGTAGTGTCTACTCTTCCCTAGACAACAGTCTTCATCGTCGAGCATGACCAACGTATTTTGTCTATCTTTGACGTTTAGGGATAGAGATGTTTCTTCTCAAATAGTCTACATCGCAAGAGACGTAGACAAGAGTTTCTTCGTATCTATATCGTAAGATTTTGCGTTGCGTTAAAGGATTACGGAAACTTAGCTAACACAAAATAGTAAATACGCAATTGCGGGGTCATAACGCAACTATTTAATAAGTTTTTGTGCCGAAAAGAACTCGAGCAAGGCGGAGAGGAACTCTGTGAGAGAGCTCACTGGGTCCTCGACCTGCCGGAGAATGAATTCCTCAAAAATTTAAAGTTAGCAAGGAAATGGTCTTCAAAGGTGCACTGCAACTGCACTCTGACTTAGACCGATAGCGGAGGAACATTTTTCTGATAAGATGAGAATTTACGTAGTAAGTAAGCCAGCTAGGTTGTAAGTAATATGACTTTTTTTTGTTGCCATTATTCACTTTCACTTCACAAGAATCACGATAGAAATTGCAAAATTATCCCGGTTAAAATGAAATTTTAAACTAATACCACAGATAAAATTGACGTGAAGCGTTTCGTTTTTGTATTTACTTCTATTTAAAATGTGTAGCAACCATTTTCCATCCTAAGGTTGCCTGGAAAAGATCGCGGATAGCGATAAGGCCGCCTATTGTACTTTTACTTAATTCAAAACTTTTGTGACTATTTTTCGTGTACAACAAAGAGTATATTAAATAAATAAATAAATTGTTCGACGTATTTTATTGGTAACGAAACGCAAAGAATGATTAGAATTGAATGGAATTTCTACGTAACTAGCGGCATTTCGTTGCTATGGAAAGGATTTACCATGTCTATGTCTACGAAGACAGCCGAGTCTTCATGTCGGCTCATGCTCGGGAAGAAGAGATATCGAGACGTGTAGAGAGCACGTTGTCTATCTTCCGAAGAGAAAGAAGACTTTGAAATCGCCATGCTACGCCTACTGGACACAGGCCTCCCCCAAAGATGTCCACAACGACCGATATGGATGTGTTGTGGGCTCATTGGGGGGTTTTGCCATAATCGCCACGCTTGGCAGACGTATTGGCGATCGCAGTTGAGTTGTTAATGTACTCGAAGGACGCTGCTGCCCATCCTCCGGCTAATCCCTTAGTCGACTTTTACGACACCCATGGGAGGAGATGGGGTGGTGGCATTCTGAGCCGGCACCACACGGCACACACAAAACACTTTAAAGTATCGATGGGTAAAGAAAGATTTACGTCCCGTTTAGCGTAGTGAGTAGTCGCATAGCTTTGGCGCTACATGTCGCGGATTCGATCCCAGCACAGAACAAATATTTGTACGTCCTACAGATGGTTGTTCCAGATCTGGTAGTTTGTGCATGTGAGATTGATGTCTATGAACTGTACCCATGATAAACAATTAAAAAAGAAAGAAAGAAAATAAAGAACAATTCCAAGCGACAAAAAAAGAAAATGAAAATGGTAGTTGTAATTGTCTCTGCCAGTGACTGAAAACATGAGGGAAAAAGAGTACCACCAGTTTAAAAACGTGATTTAGTCGGTCAAATTAAGACACTATCTTCTGCTAACCTAAGATGTTTTTATAAGTGTAGATGTGTTGCCCGCGCTCGATGATGGTCACATGAAAGCAAGGTAATGGCCTGGAGTTCACTTAGTCGCGCACCGACCAGGGCAGCGGCTGGTCGCAACTAGACGTCATTCTTATACGTAATTGTGTTTATAAAATGTTTAGGCACGGATTATAGTACAACTGTGAGATAAAAAAACGTAAAAATTGCGGCCGGCGCCAGGACGACATTGAACGAGCATGCGCATAGCTGCTACCTGACGTAACTAAAGGTGTATATTCATCTCTTTCTAACAACCGGTATGCCGCATGGTGGCTTTCATGTTCCCTCCGTCGCTTCGCGAATGAATTTTTGAATGTAGTAACTATTTGACAACTCCATTGAATTCCTAGTGTGTTCTCTATACATTTCAATGGCAATAAACCAATGATACAGTCGGTTGCTGCGCTCCGGGTCGTGGGTTCGATTCCCACACGGAACAAATATTTGTATGATCTGCAGGTAGTTGTTCCGGGTCTGGGTGTATTGTATGTGAAAAATTCATGTCTGTAAACGCACCCACGACACAGGAGAAATTCTAGTGTGGGGCAAAGCTTAAAAAAAAAAAAGTTGTATAGTAATTATTTAGAATGTGGTATCGCATAGGCACTAGTATAACAAAACGCCTTTAGACGGATTACATCGCGTATATTATAGATTATTGTTTTTCCTAACTTTTCAAACCCTTTGCAGCATGCGTGGTCGCAGGATGACTAGAGTGATAGGCGTAAAATTCGCATCAATAATGGTTTCGATACACGCAGTTGGCCGCCTGGTGGAAATACATCGTGTCCTCTCGCCCTTCCTGGGGGCCGACGGGTTACCCTTACTACTACCAGCCAAATTCACAGGAGCGGTCATCTTCGGCACCAAAGGGCTTTAGGCACACCTCGAAGGGGATAACTGTATGCGGTCACCTCTAGCGGAACGGAGGTGACTGTAAAAAGGCCGCTCAAATGAAAAAAAACACCGGCTGAATTGGCCTTTAAGCATGCTCCCATTAAAACCTACTTCAAGCCAAGATGCAGGGTTTTTCAAGATTGACTGTGACTGTGGGTTGTCTTACATAGGGCAAACAAAGCTTAGTATAGACACCAGAATAAAAGAACACATAGTTGACGTCAAGACTAGGCGCTCAACCAAGTCTGCAGTGTGCATGCCTAAGTCAAACGTAACCATCTTCTTCGTTTTGATATCTACCAAGAATGTTCCGTGAGGCTTTTTAAATAAAATATAAACTAATTAAAAAACATCCCTATTTAAATAAAGAAGACGGTGGGCAGATGCCACGGGTTTGGAATCCTGTTATCAAAATAATAAAGTCCCAAACTTCATAACACACTGAAAAACATCCGACACTGTGAGTGATTTCTGCATACATCGAAAAAAAAATTTTATTACAATAATTACAATATTTATAATTGTACGGTTGATACAATAACTTAAAATTTGTAACGACTCCTGTCACCTTAGAAATCCTTCGCGGACTACAAACGCTGCAAATGTTTGAAATGTTAGGAAAATCTATAATATACCTACGCGCTGTAATCCGTTTAAGTGTTTTAATATAACGAGTAATAGATGTGAAACGAATTATATTTATAAGACGTTACTACAAGCCACTACAATCTCATAATATAGGTGGATAGATAGTCGCATGATGATGATAATGATGTCCCATGATCTGCTGTGAACGATACCATCCATTAAAAGAGTCTGTAATTTGTACAATAACAATTTGCTTCGTGTCCAGATCGGTGAAGCAGCCAAGCTGAAGCCCATGGAACTTGAACTGAAGAGACTAGAGGACCTATCAGAAGCTATCGTCCAGGACTTCACCATGATGAGAAAGCGAGAGGAGGAGATGAGGGACACAAATGGTAATTATAAATTAGAAAAAACTTTAGCTTCGTGTTTATTCAGTTCAGCTTCTCTCGTAATTAAACGAACATAAAAATATTGATAAATAACGTACGACCGACATGACAAGGTTGGGACCACGGAATAAAGAAAATAAGTGGAATTGGCGTTTATGCTGGAATCGCTGTCACGAAACTCACACAAATAAGACTTAAGTTGTATTTGGCACACTAACAAATCCTTGTTGTCATTGGATTCTTATTATTGTCAAATGCTGTTTGAAAATATGCCTTAACCGCAAAATTATAGACTTAAGTTTATTAATACGTAAGAAGTATTTATGACGTATTTCACTCCACCCTTAAACAACATTCGAATACGGAGTGAGTTTCGCTACTCACCGCTAGATGTCGGGCTGTTCCTTAGAGATGTGACACAACTACATTACTTATCGATATTTTATTTATTTGATTAACACAATATTACAACCGATTTGCTAAAAATGTGAAGCATGAGTTGGACATACATTTAAAAAAAGGATCAACCTGCTAGTAATTTTGTTCTTTACTGTATTCTGTATAAGTAACATTTTTAAACGATAAAAGAAAATGTAACGTAATTTCAGTAGATCGTTTAGTGAGGAAAGTAATAAATCATACACTTACTACATCAGACCTATCCTTATCCTTAAAAATTATATATAAAACTTAGTCTGTCTGTCCGTTAGTGCGCTTATAACACAAGATCCACTGTACCGAATTCAATGTATTTTTCTGCTTGTTTTCTTTATTCCGTGGTTGGGACAGATAGGTTCTTGAGTGGAGATCGTGCACCAGAATACGCAGCGTGGGACGGCCTCCCAAGCCCTGGTTAAGGTAGCTGGGAGTATTTGAATGTGGGTGGCATGTAGCCTGTCGTTGTAGAAATCGATGGGGTGGCCTTTGATCAGCAGTGGGTGTCTTTTGGCTTGTATGATGTTGATGTTGACGTTAAACGACCAATTTTTTCCACCATTGTTACCCCTTATATTTTTTGACCTTATGAATGATTAAGCGAGGAAATGACCTGATTCACAATCAACAAATAAAATAGTCATCCCTAATAGAATTTATTACCAGGACATACCAGGCTTATTGTCTTGCAACAAAAGTCTATGGAATACTATACTCTTATTTCCTGAGTGCGCTTGCGAGTTTTCCGTGTATTTAAGTCAAAAAATTGCTGGACATACCCGCAAAATAAGCATAGTAAAGCCATATAAATATAGGTTTTTTTTGTTGAATTAGTATTATAAACTTATAAATATCGTAATAATTTGATCATAGTTTCCATTATCATTATGTTTCAGAGTCCACCAACAACCGCGTCCTATTCTTCAGTTTATTCTCCATGGCATGTCTCCTGGGTCTCGCCACGTGGCAGGTCCTCTACCTACGCCGGTATTTTAAGGCCAAAAAACTCATTGAATAGCACAGTAAATATTTAGCTGCGGCTAAAGTTGCTTGCAGGCTTATAGATTATTTAGAAGTTCGCAAAGAGGTCGCATGATGCGTTTCAAAACATGGACTCTTTTTAGTTTATGTTTTTAAAAGTATTTACGTTAGTTAGTTCGTTTTATGTGACCACAAGCCTTATGTAAAAGATATAAATTTATTTTCGGATCTACTTGGATTATATCTAATAAAATTACTAGTACTGACAAATAGGTAGTAGAATCCGAACCATATGCTGACACTAAATTCGATCAAAACTTAGTGATAATGAAATGTTGAAACAATTCATCACAAGATCCTGCAGGCCACTTTATCCGTGATTATAGATCTTATATTACTTTATATTTAAAATAATAAAATTTTGGAATACTTAATACAGATTTATTATTTAATTATTTGTAGTAAATGATTTCGTTCATGTCTGTTTTCGAATGTGGAAAAATATATTTAAAACAGTATTTTGTTTTATTATATTATTGTTAGCTAATTTACATTTATTACTTACGGCTAAAGTAATAGCTACCACACAGATTGTGTGTAACACACGATTGTGAGTAGTGGAGTAGCGCTTGTGGTTGACTTCCGTGCAGTACATGCATTTGGGGTGGAGTCACCTCTAGGCTTATATAATCGAGGCGTCACTAAACGGGATGATTATCAACAAAAAAAGAGGATCGTAATTCTGACGATTGATTGCATGGTTGCTGCAGCAGCTAAGCAATTGTTTTTTTGCGCTATGTGTCTCGGGGTCGATCCCCGCACAAACCAAATATTTGTATAACTTACAGGTACTTGTTTCGGATCTGGGTGTTTGTGCATGTAAGATTTATGTCTGTATTTATGTAGCCACAACCAAGATAATCCAGAGTGAGGGACACAAGTGTTTATCGCCTTTCTTGGCGAGTACACGATCAGGTTTTGGTGACAAGAAATAAACCAATTTCTTTGAAGTTGTTTTCTGTCACGGTATCTCGACCGCTTGTCAACATTTCTGGTACCCTTTATAGCTCTTGATGTCTTTTGAGGAAGGACGGAAACCACTTCTTACTAGGTCTATTATTAGTTAAAGGGTTTGGTCTGCTTTGTTCCATAGCTTTCTGAACACTGTGCAGTAAATTGTCATTGAGATATGCGGTATGGCTTTCAGATAAAGCTATTAACCATCTTACCAAAATGTCTTCTTGTCTTGTCAGGATGCTACTTGGTCCCGATTTAAGTTCTTCCAGTAACTTTGTCATGAAGAGTAATACGAGGAACTCCAAATAGTTGCACAGCAACTGCAACCGTTTCTCCATTTCTTACGGCTTCAATGACTTTTTCCATTTGTTCAGAAGTGTAGTTTTCCTCGGAGCCATCTGTGAGAACCAATTATCGACACATTTTAGTGCCAATTATCGATTACTGGTACTTTCACATCATTCAAGTTACTTTAAACATCAGCTAAGATAGCGAAAGAAAACTAGTTATACTCCCTTATTAACTGCAGTAATACTTAAAAAACCTATTATCGACACTTGTCGGTTTTTGAAGAAAGGTAATTTCTGAGAACCTGTTATCGACACTGGCCTGGTCGCAGGAGAACCAACGTGATTAATATCAAAATTATCTCATAAACTCCATAACAAACGCATAAAATTAACTTTAAATGGCTTTCATAGTATTACGAGCCGGGGTTCGGGATCGATTAAATTCACCAATATTCTACACGGTACACACAATTTAATCTTGATTACAATTAATATACCTTATAAAGACTTCAGGATAATTGCTTGGTATTGCACTTGTTCTTCACTGTGTCGTAGAGTATACTGAACTGTCTGTCGTTCCTTCGCGGCCACGATATATATATATATATATATACATGGGCCGACCGATACTTTGATAGTTCTAGAATGTTCGCTTTCTAGAATTTTTCAGACTATGTAGTACCGCTACCTAGACACCAGATGGTTCCACATAGAACAATCCCAAACATTCTGGAAATTGCTACAAACCCTAGTACAGCTACTAGATAACAGATGGCGCTACGTACCTTATTTACAAAGAACTATCCAGAACACGCCATGAGTTTCCTTAGTTGCGCTACTAAACACCTCCAAGACACATCTTCACTGTTGTAATGGGGGACTTCAACGCAAAACTGAGCACACGATGCGATGGTGAGTTGAGAGTGGGGCAATTTAGGTATTGGCAACGGAACCCCAGGGGACAGGATTCCAAAAGCCGCCTGGGTGAGTCCCGATGGTTTCACAAAGAATGAGATTGACTTCATAAAGACCAATAAAAGACAAATATTCAATGATGTCTCTGTAATCCATAGGGTGAGAACATTAATCTCAAAGTTTAGAAGTCTCGTCTGATGAAGTCTATGCCCTCTGGCGCTCATATTCAAAACCCCGAGAGCTTTAAATTCGAATTCCAAAATCGCTTCGAGTGCCAACATTGCGTATCTGTGGAGGATTCAAATGGTAGGTTTGTAGAAACCTACCATTATACATATCACTTAGATCCAAGTCTAACTCTAAGTCCTTTCAAACCCACCGTAAAGGTAGACCATAAACGTTCTCCGATCACACTCTCGGCCTCATGGCAGAGAGACGCACCGTGTGCTCCAGTCCTCCAGCGATGCTGAAGCATACCGACTGCTCGATAGACGGATCTGGAAGTCCTTGCGTCATATCGTTTACCTTTAACACCAACGGTGTTAAAGAGACGATTGAGTGGAACCAAGGCTCCATAGTGTCGCAAGAGATTCGTATTACACCTCGGTAAGTATACCAACCATTGGCTCTGGACAAAGATCCGCGAACCAAATTAACCCGACACTATACCGAAGATATTCCGGACCTCAGTCTGTACGAGATTGGGATGGCCTTGAAACAGCTTGAAAATAACTCGCTGGGTGGTGACGGAATTACGAAAGAGCTTCTGAAAGCGGGTGAAACACCAGTACTTAGACAAACTGCACCAGTTAGGTAGGTCCAACTTCGAGAGTGCCCTGCGTGGACTGCCGAGCGGCGGATCCTGGTCGATCGGATCGGGCAAGATCTCTCTTTGCCAGCAGTAGTATCGGCTATGCTGGCAAAGCAGGAAAATTGGAGTGCTGTGGTCTCCTTCTGTGAGAGCGTAATGCTCCAGAAGGAGGTCGCAGAGCGGGATCGGGAGAGGGCCGATCCCGCTCGGAGGAGGAGGACACGGGGCCGGGGTAACAACCGCCGCGGCGCCCGTGTCCAACACGCCTGAGTCCCCTGTTGTCTTTATAGGGGGCCTTGGGGGTCGCGAGCGCGCTTATTGGGAAATCTGCGTGCTCATACCGAGCGACCCCCGGGAAGACAGCGGTGCGCATGTGGTCACGTACCGCTGTGTGCGCAGCACAGCGCATAGTGAGGCCTCGAGGGAACCTTTTACAATTCCCTCGAGAGATGCCTGGGGGGGTGGCCTCTTTACAGTCGCCTTCCCTCCACTAGAGGGGATGACCACTTTACAGTCATCCCCTCCGAGATGTGCCTAAAGGCGTGGCGCCAATGGGTGGCTCTAGATGGAGATCTTTCGAGTTCCTGGAGCCTCCCTTCGGTGCCGACGATGATCACTCCGGTGGTTTTAGCCGGTAGGAGTCCGGCATGCCCCTTCGCCCTTTCCCGGGGCGAAGGAAGTACATGAGGTATTTCCACCGGATCAATAAAAAAAAAAAAAAAAAAAAAAATAAAAAAAAAAATGTCCAACTTCGAGAAAGTGGTCAATCGTCGAATCCGACTCAGCTGGGCAGCGTTCAGGAAACTTCGCAATGACTTTTCGTCAAGAATACCGCAATGCCTCAAGGCGAGTCTTTGACAATGGCGGTGTGTTACAAAGCTCAAGGTCACTCGGTGAACTATGGAGAGAGCTATGCCTGGTATTTCTCTACGAGATCGAATCAGAAATGAGGAGATCCGCAAAAGAACTAAAGTTGCCGACATAGCTGAAAGGATTAGTAAACTGAAGTGGCAATGGGCGGGGCACATTGCTCGTGGAACTGATGGCCGTTGGGGTAAAAAGGTTCTCTGGTGGAGACCGCGCACCGGAAAACAGCGTCAGACGACCTCCAACGAGGTGGACGGACGACCTGGTAAAGGTAGCTGGGAGTCGATAGATGCGGGTGGCACGTGATCGCTCGGTGAGCAAATTTATGGTCTGCCTTTGTTCAGCAGTGGACGTCCTTTGGCTGATATATGATGATTAAACGTTGCTATGTCCAACCTTGACATTAGCAAAATCATCGACACATCGATGGAGCCATTATTGAAAAGTAACAAATAAAAGCGAATCTATTGGCTACTTATGGCTGAAGCTCACAGTTTAAATTTAACGCAAAATATGTGTTCTAAAGTAGTTTAGTTGAACATTAATGTCTTAAGATAATTCACATCTAAGTACGAGACGTAATGTTATCATTCTCGGCAGTAAAATATCTGATGCCACCGACATATATATATTATTTTCCACCTCTTTAGTATAATTTTTACATAGCCGGATTTATTTATTTGATTTTAATCTAGGTATACCGTAGACGGAGTATTGTAATTGTAGGTATATTCACAGTGTAACGAAGTGTCAGTTTTAAATATTAGAAATTACCTTACAGTTTTATAAATTGTCAGAGCACCGCCAGGGGCAAGAAAGTAAATTATGCCAAGTCATGTATTGTCCGATTTGTAATTGATGTTAATAGTAAAGATATAAATTATTTTAGATTTTCAAAATAAAAGTAGTCGAAAAATTCACAATCTAACCTTAAGAAGATTGTTATAATTAAGACTTTTCTTCTCGTAGTAAACGAATTTTAAACTAAATTGTATTTATTTTACTTACAATTCATACATCTATCATCTTGTCAGCCCCGGATTCCCGAACCGTGGCAGAAACATGATAGTGGCGCCCCTTCTCCTCCAGCATTTGAGAAAAATTATTTAAAAAAAACTCGCAAATATCTCTATATAGGTCTTACTTTAATCATGGAAAATATTTTAGGAGGTAAATTTATAGGTAGCAATGATGGGTATTAGCAAAAGGAAAAGACAACATCAACCTTTATTTAATAAAATTATACAGAATCAGTAAATCTTTCGCTAGTCGATTATTCAAATATTTATTTATTTATTATTAGTAAATCCGATACCTGATATTTGAAATCATTTCTATACAATTCAAATGCCTTAAAAAATAATTCATTATTAAAGTAAGATCCTATATACTGGCTGGGATTTTAGTAAAATAATAACTAGTAAAATAAGAACCCTTCAATAAAGTACACATTATCTATTAGCTACCTACCAAGGGCGGATCCAGCAGGGCATGTCCTCCCTGGGATACAGTTGACCTTAGATATAGTCTTCTAAAGTGCTTTTAAACACACCATATAATATCTTAGCCTTGAGATAACCTCTCATCTCCTTGTTTTTACAGCAAGGTAAGCAATTTTCATGGATTTGCTATCCCACGCTTTCATCGAGGACATGGTGAAACTGAAAGAAAACTAATTTAATTTTAAAATATTCGAAATACATTATACCTAATGAGTAGTAATGACATGTACAAAATCTTTACAATAATGTAAAAATAGTCTCCTTATATCGGATATTCAATATTAGGCCTATGTAGGTATCCGATATTATGATTTAACATGGCCGAATCTGAACAACAACTTTTAAAATATTGCTGTTTTCTGAAATAAAACGCGTTTTTACGACAAAATAAATGCTACCCTTGATCAAACATAGCAATGACAAAAATGATTTGTACTTACTTCAATGAAAACCACACTTTTATGTACAATAATATTTTTTACCCGTAGGAGAAATGTGTCGGCTCACTGTTCCGCCATTTTTTGTTGCTAGGCTGTCAAACTTTCTGCAGTGGTACTGTTTGACGATTGTCAATAAGTATATGAAATCAAAAACAGATGTCACTATTTTAAAAGTCGAGATAATTGTCATGATACAAAGGTCTCCTTCTTTGAGAGGCTAACGCTCCAAGACACCGTAGAGTGGTATCGGGGGAGGGCCGACCCTGCACGGAGAAGAAGGGAAGGGCGTCGAGGCGGTTGTTGTCTAAAGCCCTTGAGCCGTCTTTCGGCGCTACATGGCGGGCGATCATCGGGAGTTGCGAGCACGCGGATTAGGGAATATGCGCATTAATACCACGGGAAAACGGCGGCGCGCATGTGGTCACGTGCCACCGTGTGCACAGTACAGCACAACAGTGAAGCTTCACAGGCAGCCTTTTTATCCCGAGATGTGCCTGGAAGGGTGGCCTTTATTGGCCTACAGTCATCCCCTTCGCTAGATGAGGTGACTGCTTTAAAGTCACCCAACCAGTTGGTTGTTGTTTGCGAGTACCTGAAGCCGCGTTTAGGTGCCGAAGATGTCCGCTCCGATGATTTTAGCTGGCACGAGTCATGCATTTCCCGGGGCGAAGGAAGTACATACATACTGTTACGCCATTCGATAAATAATAGCGGCACGGGGCGCCGTCTGGTGTTTAGTAGCGATACTAAGGCGTGTAGAAACTTATGGAGTGCTCTGGATAGCTCTTCATAAACAAGACACGTAGCGCCATCTGTTATCTAGTAGATGTACTACGGTTTGTTGTCCAGAATGCTCGGGATTGTTCTATGTGGCGCCATCTGGTGTCTAGTAGCGGAACCACGTAGTCTGGAAAATTCTAGAAAGCGAACATTCTGGAACTTTCTACAAAGTATCGGTCGGCCCATATATATAGTGACCGTGAAGGAACGACAGTCAGTTCAGTTTACTCTGCGACATAGCGAAGAACAAGTGGAATACCAGACAATTATCTTGTAAGTTTTTATCAGCGATATTATTTGTTTTCAAGATTAAATTGTGTATACAGTGAATTTTGGTAAATTTAATTTATCCCGAACCCCGGCTCGTAACAATACAATATGTATTTATTTACACCGGGAGAAATACATATATATATATATATATATCTAATATTGTATTTATTTACACCGGGAGAATATATATATATATATATATATATATATCTAATATAGAACAGACCCGACACTGTCTTTAAATCATGTAATCAATTCGATAAAGATTTTTTCAAATAATAAATATTTATCCTTATTTTTTTATACATAGTTGATGTTCGGGTTGTTTATTGCCCGTGCTCTACCTGTTTCTAGACTCCTTTGAAAATCTTGTGATGTGACCCGAGGGCCCCCAGATTGAAATCCTGGATCCGCTCCTGTTAGATACTTTCTATTCTTTGTGACATAGAATTAATTATAGAAAACGCAACCAGTGAAGACAACAGACAAGCAAGACAGTCCAATCAACCATAGTGACAAACAGCGATCTTCGCGACGTTCAACCGTTCGGGTTTATTCGGCTCAGCTCATGTACTCACTACTAAATTTAAATAAATAAATCTTTATTTCAGACCTAAATCCATAGATATTACAACAACAATTAAATAAAACTAAAAAATAAAACACCTTACTAAAAACTTAATTGCGCTCATATGCAATTGAACTTTTCAACATGTCAGCCCAGTGATGTTGAATGGGGCACATACAATTTTCTAATATCATTTTCAGGATCCCATTGACACCTCCACGCAACCTGTACATCTGGGAGCTGGATTTTTTGCGCATCATGGCGTAAAAGTCGTCTGTGTGTGCTTCAGCAAACATACCTGATGCACTACAGAAGCGTGGAAGCTTCAGCAGGGCCCTAAAAATGTTATTGTATTGGACGCGTATTTATTACAATATATACAAAACCAGGTTACGCTGATCTCTCATCATACCAAAAGCCTTGAGAGAGAGATAAATGTGAGATCAGCTTATACTGGTTTTGAATAGCTTGATGTGTAGCCGTGTGTACTACACGTCTACTACTCGGTAAGACCGCGTACCGTAAAGAAATAGGCGCGGGTGGAGCCGCGGGTAAAAGCTAGTGTAAAATAAAAGTCACAGAACGTCGGTAACTTATGTTTAATCTCGTAGCAACTGTTTTAATTGGATTTTCGCATGGTAAATACAATCTCATACAGATATATTGAAGGTATGTTACAAATCATTGTACCTTTCATTGTTATAAAGCAGAGGTTACTCGCGAGTTCATGGACCTGACCTGCCACTAAGAAGAGAGAAGAACTATTGTACATTATATAGTCAATGCTAGGTTCAACGGGCTAAACAGGTTTATACGCCGGCCAAGAAATTCGTTTAGTTATTCTTCATTGGGTTTATTTCGTAGTAGGTCTCAAAATCACAATACTTATGAACGTCTAATAAAACCAAGAAAAAAATGGCCGTAGTACTCATCCACTAGCAAGGCTATTGCGTGACGTCACTTGTTGATTGAATGAGACGTATTATATCCGACCAACAATATAATCATATAGGTACTATTAACCTTCTTAACATAGCCGCAATACCAGGTATTATTAATAATAATAAGTTTATTTCAGTAACTTGTACAACTTCTACAATATATCTTGTTAGGTCTCCTTTTAAGTAGGTATACAAAAGATACCTGTGCTAGGAGGCCTTATTTAATCGCCCAAAAAATATTTTTTGGCTGACCTCTATAAAATAAATTTATTTGAATTGTACAAATATTTTGTGTATTACATTCATGTTAACATTTCAGGATTTGTCTAAAAACTTGCTAGTTTTTTTTTACAATTACTTTCCAACCAGAGGCAGACAATAAATTATATCTCCAAGCAGATTAATATTCATAAAATAAATATACATACTAACCATTTAAATGTTAAAAACGTCGTTGAGATATAGCACTTTGTACAAGGAAACTATTCATAATGTTTAAGAATAAAGAACTATCGATTAACCTTATTTTTTTGTTTTATATTTCGATAAAGAAATATTTTAGGGCAATATGTTATTTTCGCATATTAAAGTAACAGTGTGGTAAAGTTCCTTGTGTGATTAATTAATTGGAATGTTAAAATACAAATGAAAATAAATACAAAGGAATAATATAATATAAAAATAGACTACACATAGCTATAGTATAATACCATACAATTTATACTAATATACACTAAAACCAATACTTTTTAAGCTGGTAATTTCGAAGACAATAAGAATTGCATCCAATGGAAATGTGTACGGTAAAAAAATAAAGGAATTTCTCCATCACGATATAATTAATAAACCATACAAAAATTGAAACTTACAATCCCACCAAAATCATAATTGCACAGTACATTTAACTAACTTATTTTCCTTATATACAATACATGAGGCCACTGAGTGGACATGCGTTATTTGTGATCATCAAAGTGGGTAGTAGTCGAGTTGTACCGTAAGGTGTTTGACGCCGGCCTCGCGGAAGATTCGCGAGGTTTGCTCGGTCACATACCTAGAATCCACTTCCTTCGCCACTTCGATTTTAAGAGCGCCCACATGGACATCACTACAAAGCGTCCAGAAGTGCGGTTCGTGCACGGCGTGCACGCCGGCTAGACCGACCACACGCGTGTACAGGTTAGGCAACGCGCGCTCGAGCGATGTGGGAGTCCGTTGCATGAGCACACCCGCGGAGTCGCGCACTAAAGGTATCACACTACCTGCTATAAGAAGAGCTATAGCCATGGAACAGATGGGATCAGCTCTCATCCAGCCGAACGTTCGCATGAGTATGGCAGAGATGATGACGCCGACGGATCCTAGCGTGTCGGCTAGAACGTGGAGGAAAACGCCCCGCATAATGGCGGAGCCTGCGCCGGTGGGCGCCTCGCTGTCGTCGTCGTGGGAATGGCCATGATGGTTGTTGTGTGAATGTCCATGCCCACCGTGGGAGTGACCGTGTCCGCCGTGGCCATGCCCGTGGCCATGGTGGAACGCGTATATGCCGACCATGTTGACTAGGAAACCGAGTATTGATACCAGAAGCAGGCGTTCGTGTTTTACCTGAAAGTTACAAAATAATTTTGTTATTTCGGATGTGATTTACAAAATGTTCATTTTAGGCCTCATAGATAAGAGTAATAAAGTTTGAATGGTGAAACCTCAGATTACAAGATAAAAATGTTCTGCAATCTGATGAAACTTAATAGTAATCGCGTTATTCATCAATTCGGCCGAATGAAGTCCACTGATGGACACAGGCCTCCCCCAAAGATCACCACAACGACCGAAATGGTGTGCTTGGGCTCATTGGGGGGTTTTGCCATTATCGCTACGCTTGGCAGACGGGTTGGCGATCGCAGTTGAGTTGTTAATGTACTCGAAGGACGCTGCTGCCCATCCTCCGGCTAATCCCTTAGTCGACTCTTACGACACCCACGGGAGGAGATGGGGTGGTGGTATTCTGAGCCGGCACCACACGTTATTAATCCAAAGTTATTCTGAATCGTTATGCAATTTTTTGCAGCTGCCTAATCAATTTGATTCGATAAGTGTTCAGTGAGGTCGCTAATTGTTTGTAAAGATTTCACAATTCAGGCAATTATTACTTCCAATTAAAACTGTAAGAATCTGTAGGAGTCATTGTTCGAGGTTTAAGCATTGCACGTGGCAATAATATAATGTAAGTACATACTTAGTTACTCGAGATATATTTGTATTTTTACTGTTATGTCATCACTCGAGCAAAATAAATCTTATATGCATTCTACATAAAGCTACCTAGCTCGTAGTGTTGAGACCGCATAGATTGTTTATATACAAAATATAAATAAGCAATGACATCCGGTGTCCGACTTCTACGAAATCATGGTTATCAGATTAATATGATTAAATTTATTTTAGCAGCCTTACTACCTACTCTATGGATTGCCAAGCATAGTCAGCTATTTTCAATATCATGTAGATAGCAATTCCCAATTGTTATTGGCTTAGGACGCGCCGCAAGAGTGGGGGTAAGACCCGCCATGAAGGAATAGCTGGATAGGCGGCATGGCGTCCTCGCATTCCGGCTTACACAGATACTCTCGGGGCATGGGTGTTTGTATCTGTATCACAAAGGGAAGAGACACCCGCGGGCTGATTAGTTAAAACAGCAACAGCAGACGCGATAGCAGCTATCGCGCAGCTAAGGATCCACCGGTGGCAAAGCGTCAAAAAAATTGGTATTACGTCCGCTTACGTAAGGCATCGCCCGCCAGTCGCTATTGTGGAAGATGCATAGTTAATAGCGCCAGTAGCCACCAGTGGAACTAAAAAAAATGAACGTTTTTAGTTCATTGATTGTACGACAGAGGCGCGTCAGAGATCTTCGCCTGTTTAGTCCCTATCGGCAAATAGGTAATACCAAATTGACGTTTGACAGCGGGGTTGGAGCAATTTACGCCTGTTGCAAAGCGTCTGCGACTTAGGCAGATAAGCCCGCCGGTGTCATCCCTGCGGAGACTGCTGGAGGACAAGACGCAACACACGCTGTGTGCCCAGCTTGGACGACGCAGCGTCGTGACCTCATCGCCGCCGTCGAATATAGTGAACTCTTGCTTCCGACCGTGGTTCAGTCCATCGCGAAAATGCGTAGGACCGGTGGGCGGACTGGGGTCGCTAGCCGATACCTGCCGAGGGTACGATCCAATGCCAAGCAAACTATGGACCCGCAGTGATACGTAAGTAGAAGGAACATGAGGATTTTCGTACGATATAAAGTGCTGTTGGGTTTTTCTGTCAATTAATTCTTGTGTGCAGCCTTCACGGCCGATAAATCACAGGGGATATGATGAAAATCGTTTGGAAGTCCAATTCTGGCGTACGACAGCAGATTAAGAAATTACGAAAGTAAATACCTAATCGATAGTAAACCGCCTATCCATAAATCAATAGTTACACAATGTTGACGTGGGCAGACAAAACGTGGTTTCGCCGGAAAGTTTAATCAGACAATAGTTTGCTACATCGATACTTTTAACACGTGCCCTCCACATAAGGATAGGGCTTATCTGTATAACGTAAGTCTACGAAAAAGCCGTACGTGTTGGCGTACACCGGTGAAAGATCTTTCGTATGAAAATACCAACCTTTATCTAAATATGGAGAGATTACAAAGAGCACCGAACCCAATGATATTTTACATATATTATAGACGAGTCATACACAAACATTCATTCATCATTTCGGCCGAATGAAGGCCACTGCTGGCCACAGGCGGAGGGGCCCTTAAGGGGGAGTCCTTAGATCACCACAACGACCGATATGGGTGTGTTGTGGGCTCATTGGGGGGTTTTGCCATAATCGCCACGCTTGGCAGACGGGTTTGCGATCGTAGTTGAGCTGTTAATGTACTCGAAGGACGCTGCTGCCCATCCTCCGGCTATTCCCTTAGTCAACTTTTACGAAACCCACGGGAGGAGATAGGGTGGTGGTATTTTGAGCCTGCACCACACGGCATACTTATAAATAGTTAAATAGAATACATAAAAAATATCTGATATAAATATTAACTCTAAAGACGAAGACAAAACTGATCAGGATTGTAACAATTTCAGGAAGTATTGACGCACTTTAAACGTTTAAACGCGAATTTATTTGGAGCTTTCTATATATCAAGAGGAAGCGCATTCCAGAGTTTTATTGTTGAAACAGCGAAGGAATTGGACATAAACCCTGTATGGTGGGATAGAATGTTAAGAATTAAATTTTCAGAAGCCGGAAGGTCATGACTGTGGGAACCACCCAAAAGGTGAATGAAAATTAAAGATAATTAGGAGCACAAGGATTGTTTATAATAGTGAAAAGCAAACAGAGTGATCTAACGGCTCTCCTCTGACGGACAGGTAGCCATTTAAGCTTAGATCGGTAGGAAGAAATGTGGTCGTACTTACACAATCCGAAGATGTAACGAATACCGTTGTTGAGAAGTCGATCCAATTTGTTAAGAAGTTCTTGGGATAGATCAGAGTAACAAACATCCGCATAATCAATTACAGGAAGCACAAGGGACTGGACCAGAAGTGTTTTTGTGTTGGATGGAAGGAAATTTTTTTCATTATGAAGACCCTATATATTGCTAAGACGGATTTTGTCATAATTATGGCATAATAATTGGTGTTAAAACATTTTTTATAATATACCTAGGTTTTAATCTCTGCATCACCCTAAAGTAGACTGGTAGAAAATGCCTAAGGCATTAATTCCGCCTTTTTGCATATTTGTGCATAAACAATCATATCAGCCAAAGGACATAAACTGCTGAACCCCCCATAGATTTCCAGTCTAGGCATACACACACGTAAGAAAGTTCAGTGTCACTCAGCGACCTATGGCTCTCCATAGCTCTCTAGCTATGCTTGGTATTTCTCTACGAGATCGAATCAGGAATGAGGAGATCCGTAGAAGAACTATACATAATAAACTCAATTGAAAAATCAAATAAAATCAATAAATTATTTGAACACGTTGACCCCGCGCGGTGCTGCACCAATTGGGTGAAACGATCGAAGTGCCCGTGGTAAGTTACAAAATTAAGACCGTTTTATAATAACTAGTGGTCGCCTAGGGATTCCTTCACCCAGGGGTCGAAATTGGGCTGCGATTAATATTTTTTTAAATATGATTTTTTGTATTTGTAACAAATATTGGACATACATTTTAACTCTCTTCACTCCTCCTCCATATAAACTTTGACTATGCCAAATCTCACACTTTTCCGTGCGCGCAATGTGCTTAAAAAGGGGGTAAAAAGTTTTGTCTTCTCGTATTAATATATAGATTTAACAAGTGTGTTACCAGCGATGACATATGGCACGGAGACGTGGTCACTCACTATGGGCCTCGTAATAAAACTCAAGGTAATCTATGGAGAGATCTGCTTGGTATTTCTCTATGACATCGATCAGAAATGAGGAGATCCTTAGAAAGAACTAAATATGCATAGAAAGGATTAGAAAGCTGAAGTTGCAGTGAGCGGGGCACATTGCTTGTAGAACTGATGGCCGTTGGGGCTAAAAAGTTCTACCGTGGAGACCACGCACCGAAAAACGCAGTGTAGGACGACCTCCAACGAGGTGGACAGACGACCTGGATGTTGGATGCGTGTGGCATGTGACCAAACTTTGCATAAAGAATAAATAAAGAGTTCCAATATTAGCCCTTTGTTAGCTATGTGGAGGTTCATGTTTAGCTTTTAAACTTATTGATAAGATTTTCTTTAATCTAAAGAGTAATTAACACATATCCAGTCTTTTCATTATGTCAGCCAAAGAATGTCCGCTGCTAGACAAAAGCCTTCCCATAGATTTCCACATCACCAGGTCGGCTGCACATTTCGTTGGATGCCGTCCCACGCTGCATTTTCCAGTGCGGTCTCTAATCGAGAACACTTACCCCAACGGCCATCAGTTCTACGAGTAATGTGCCCCACCCATTGCCACTTCAGCTTCAGCTCATACATACTGATTAGTCGGCAACTTTTGTTCCTCTACGGATCTCCTTATTGCTTGGTGTGGGCCCGCAGATTCCCCAAACTGTCCTGCTACCCCCGAGGCCCCCCACCATATAACAACGACAGGGGTCTCAGCGTGTTGGACCTGGGCGCCTGTTAACCCGGCGCCGTCTCGTCCTTCCCTGTGCGGGATCAGCCCTCCACCAATCCTTCTCTGCATTCTCGTTCTGGAGCATGACGCTCTCACAGAAGGAGACCACAGCACCCCAATTTTCATACTCTGCCAGCATAGCCAACACTACAGCTGGCAGAAAGAGATCTCGGTATCCTGGTGCCTATCGCAGTGGTGGCACTGTACCGTGACCTCGCGTCCAATCCTCTGCAAGTACGCACCGAAACAACCGTGCCCGGTGAATTACTTGCGTCAGGAAGTAGGTGACGCGCACGCTCCTTCTGAGCCAGTCTCCGAAGAGCGGCAAGATGGCCTCGACTACGCGCTTGGTCTCGAACTGTGTCCTCAGGAGCAATAATAGCCTAGAGGTTAAACGCTTGCCTTCCATACATGCGGTTCTGGATTCAATCCAGGCCCGCACCTCTGACTTTTCGGATTCATATGCAGACCAGTTTTTTATTTTATTTTTTTATTTTAAACTGGCCTGTAAATATGCTACGCCATATCAAATGCAGTACATTCTGGGTAATGTTTATAACTTTCATTTTGACGTGTGAAATTAAGTCAAGACCACACCATACAAAAGTATCAAGCCAGTAACTATGCCGCGCAATGCTACGGTTATAAAGTTGACAATATAAACTGTTGCAAATATTTATAAAATACGTGCCTTCTCGAGAGAATGCTCGTAACTGTTTGGCAACGAAATTTCGACACTATTACAAGCTAACGGTGTTGAAAATCGCGTGTCCAATCGCAATGGGTGAAAGTTAGGTATTATAGAGTATGAATTTTCGGACCATACCATAAGTATTTGTTTGATAATTATTATTGAATTCCTATTTCAGATTACCAAAGGAAGTAGACTATAGGTACCTACATGCTAGCACAAATTAAACATAGCGAAGACATAAAAATGAAGATCTAAAAATATGATACTGAAGCCAGGAAAATGTTCATAAAATACGTAACTTAATTGCACTACAAGCACTTTATTAATGATTATTTTATCTGTACATACTGATTAGTATAAAGATACGGGACTCATTCACCTTATCAAAACAACTTTATTTTTAAGCAACTTAAAAAGAAAGGCAGGTTCTCCGATTGCCCCGTAAGTTTGTGTCTGTTCACGATTGTTTCAGAAACCAGGAACATGACAGATTTTTATGTTTCTTTCACTGAAGTAAACTATATACTTATGTAAAGATTCTAGTATATATAATATTGAGTTACCTTTTTTTTTTATTGATGTCCAGTGGAAATTCTACATGGAACTTCCTTCACCCCGGGGGAAGGGTAAAAGGGTATGCCGGACTCCTACCGGCTAAAACCACTGGAGCAGTCATCTTCGGCACCGAAGGGGGGCTCCAGGTCCTCGTAAGATCACACTAGAGCCGCCCATTGGTGCCACGCCTTTAGGCACATATCGGAAGGGATGACTGTAAAGCGGTCACCCCCTCTAGCGGAGGGAAGGCGACTGTAAAAAGGTCACCCCCTAGGCACTTCTCGGGAATATTGATTTACCTACCACTCTTATGTACAGACTTATCATCGTCATTCCAGCCGAAAACTGTCCACTGTTGGACACGACCTTCCCCAAAAATCACCACACCCCCCAGTCGAGCTTATGTTGTGTGCTCATTGGTTTGCCATAATCGCCACGCGTGACGATCGCAGTTGAGTTGTAATTAAGGTATTAGTAGGACGCTGCTGCCTTTTTTTTATTGGTGTCCAGTGGAAATTCTACATGGAACTTCGCCCCGGGGAAAGGCGAAGGGGCACTGGAGCGATCATCTTCGGCACCGAAGGGGGGGTCCAGGTCCTCGTAAGATCACACTAGAGCCGCCCATGGTACCACGCCTTTAGGCACATCAGGGAAGGGATGACTGTCAAGCACTTTTCGGGGTGGATTGTAAAGGATCCCCGGAAGCCTCACTGTGCCCTGTGCTACGCACACGGCGGCACGAGACCACGTGCGCACCGCCGTCTTCCCGGGGGTCACTCGGTGTGACTACGCAGACTCCCCAATCTGCGCGCCCGCGACCCCCGAGCCCCCCACCATGTAGTGAAGGCAGGGGGCTCAGGCGTTTTGGACTTGGGTGCCGGGACGGGTGTTGCCCCGGCGCCGTCTTGTCCTTCTCCGTGCGAAAGTGGCCCTCTCCCGATCTCGCTCTGCAGTCTCCTTCTGGAGCATGACGCTCTCGCAGAAGGAGACCACTGCACTGCGTGTGCTGTACGGTATCCTGGTCGCTTCGACAATTGTGGCACTGTGCCGTAACCTCGCGTCCTATTCTGTGCAGGTACGCACCGAAACAACCGTGACCGGTGAATACCTGCGTCAGACGGTAGGTGTCGCGCTCGCTCCTTCTGAGCCAGGCTCTGAAGAGCGGCAGAATGGCCTCGACGAAGCGCTTGGTCGCAAACTGCGACCGTAAGCGATGTCGCCACATCTCGAGTGCGCGCCGTCGAGCCAACCGCCTCAGTCTGTCGAACGCCCCTGAAGGCACGCTTTCACCGCTTTGGCGGAGGGAGTGATTCTGGTCATAGACCCACGCATCCGTCTCCGCTTGGATGTTGACCTGTATCCCCGTGCGATCCGTATAGCCACTCTGCGCTGCAGACTGTGAAGTTTGTTCCTGCAGCTCTGGACGCCTGTCAGCCGGGATGACCATACAGGCGCCCTGTAGAGGGCCACGGACCACACGACGCCCCCGTAGAGTCGGCGAACTTCCTCGCTTGGCAGCATTCGGTGTAATGCACCCACTACCCTTTCGACTCGGGGGACAAGGCGCGCGAAGTTCTCTTTGAAGCCCCAACGACTGTCCAGGGTGAGCCCCCGGTACTTCATGTACTGTCCCACCCTGATTTGCGCGTCACCAACGCGTATCCACGAACTGGGTGGTTCTCTACTCCGCGGAATACGCTGCTGGCTATCGTCCGACTTATTTCATAGTCGCCTACGACACCCACGAAATGATAGTGCTATTCTTAGCTGACACCAGACTTATAGATGAACTAGCTGGACCCGCGGTTTAATTTAAAATAAATTGGATTATTGATAAATAATTTAGAGTACTTCAGTATAGACACTTGACATAGAAAATTGGATTTCATGGGTTTTATTTTGTTTGCGTGGAACCCTAATTATTTTTCTAAAATAAATGTACCCTAAGTTATCCCTTATAATATCAGCTATCTGCCAGTGAAAGTCCCGTAGAAACCGGTCCAGCCGTTTCGGAGATTAGCGGGAACAAACAGACAAAAAATAATTAAATAGTTATTTTGTTGTAGGTACCGTATGTACTTTCATATGCATTTAGTAAAAAGCTGCTATTTTGATATTACAAACAGGCACTTAAATTTTATTTATTTGTATAGATATAATATTAGTGTTCATTTGAAGTAGCCTTATTTTTTTTGTAAGGTTTAAATCATTATATCTTCGATTTATAAAGATTTCTTTAAAAACTATAAGAATGGCGTTGCCGATGTCGCCAAGCACTTATCTACAGAACTCCTAATAGTATTATAGTGACGACTTGTGGGGCTTCGTTAAAAATAAGAGGTCGATTATTCCGAGTTTCACACATTAATTTACAATTATTTTCTTCGTCATACCTAAATATATATCTATTCTAGTACTTTATGTAAATATAGATATATGTATTATTTTTGTTGGCTATTTAAGTAATTTTTATAGCTAATGTTAAGGTTCTCCTAAAAGTATTTAAATTGTTACCTATATGAGAAAAGTTTAGTTAGTAACTGGTTATAAAGTAAAATTATGTTTTTCTTTCAAACACATACTTTCAAAGATTAATTGTTTTGCATAAGTCAATGGGACCATAAAGCTGATTAGCTGTGCTGATATTTAAAAAGACATTACACTTGTTAAGCCACTTAAGACCTTAAAGAGATAATCATAAGGTAGCATATTATGTGATTTGTTTATCACCTTATCAACTTTACAAGGAAGTATGTAAAACAATTGAAATTTCATGCATTAGTGAGTAATGAATTTGCTGTCTCAGCTCACTTGCTTATGCTGAATATTACTAGATGAAATTAGCGTGTATTAGTGGTATCGAGACTATGGCTAGGACCACTGGAATCATCCCCTTCGAGATGTGCCTAATGCCTTGGCACCACTAGGCTCTAGTTGGAGATTATTCGAGTTCCTGGAGCCTTCCTTCAATGCCGAAGATGTGCCCTCGGCGGCTTTAGCCGGTAGGACTCCAGTATATAGGATCTGCCGTTTTGCTTGTATTGACATAACCATTAAGTCACCTGTTATAGAACTGAGGGGTAACCTAATTGTGTTTTTATTATATGATACTTAAAGCTATTTGTTGTTGCCGAGTATATCGCATTTTCTAATACTAAGTATTGGTAATGGCAATGGTTAGGTTTTTGTAGACTGGTCTTATCAAGGGGCTGTATAACATCTATATGGCTGCATTTAAATCCTAATACATGTCAATGTGTATTGTTCTAAATTAAGCGACTACCATATACCAACATTGCAGTTACACAATGTAAAAGATATATACTGTCTACTAATCATACTATGCAATAAAATACATTTATTATCTGTGTGGTAGATGATTAAAAATTGATTACCTACTATCTGTATACTATGCATATCCCATGTGTTTATTTGGAATTTTACACTTTTTTTACTGAATGTGTAATTATTTCATACATTTTTATGATTACACTCACACAGTAAGCTAGTTTAGATAAACACTATTTACATTTTAAAAGTTAAAGAATGGTAGTCTATTCTCTATCATTCATGAAAGTCTACAGTATAGTAAATATAATAGGTTCGTCAATATTACTGGGATCCCTACCAAAAAAGCTAAATATACCTGTTGTTGTGTGTTAATAACAATACTGCAATGTGGGATTCAAACTCTTAACCTTAATGCTGCTGGATTGACACATTAAATGTATAAGAAATCAGAAAAAATGTTAGTATGGAGTATTTACCTCAGGTGGCTCTATAGCTCTTTCCACAGCCTCGCTCATGATGAAAAATGCAATAAATAACAGGAAAAGTCCATTTACAAATCCCGCCAGTACTTCAGCTCGTGCATACCCATATGAATATCGTTCGTTTGCCCGCCATTTCGACACTAGAGAGGCTGCCAGCCCTGCTACCAGCCCCGTACAGTCAAAGAACATGTGGAATGCATCCGAAATTAGACCTGCAACCAAAGTAAGATCGAATTGTTTGGTGCTAATATACAATATGTTGCAGTAACATAGCCAAGAAAGAAAAGGATAAAATAAGTTGAAATACTTAAGCTTCCATAAACTCACCTAAACTATTTGTCCATACACCATAAAACAATTCAACAAAGGCAAAGGATAAGTTTAGTATAAGAAATAGAAATAAATTCCTTGAATTCTTATCAGAATAAATTAGTCTCATCCAGTTTGCAATCTTCTCACGTATTCCACCAAGAGTTCCACGCGGAACTCTAGTGTCCTTTTGCGTAAGGGGCAACATGGTTTTTCCTGTATTTACTGCGGGTTCGTTTCACGTCATTTCACTCAAAAATCACCAAAACTGAACATAAGTAACATAGCTGCATACGTGTACTTGACAAGCAGTTCTAACCTCGTAGGATAAATACTTTGGATGCGAGATTTTAAATAATGAAAATATTTATTACACTTTAGTAGCTAGTAGCCTAACATATTTCAGTAACACAAACTATAATTATGATTTTTTTATTAATTTACAAACTTTACATCGTGCGACAACTCGACTACGGTAATGAACTGTCAAAAAAATCACGATGTTACCAATTATAAAATGCCGACTGCTCATGCTCTATCTAATCTAGTAGGTAACATAATTTATTTTATTACTATGTAACAATATAATTACTTACTACTTAGTAATGTATTAGGTTTTCGCGATTATTGCACATGATAATAAAACAATTTTAAATGGATTTGATCGATCATAATATAATAACTATTATGATTACTATGGTTTTGTATTGACTAGAATAGTAGAATACTATGATTCTAGTAGAATAATAGGACTCTACTATTTTTAGCTCTTTATCTTTAATAATAATATATTTATTATAGAAAAAAAATACAATGCACATTTTATTCTAATAACTAAACTTGCTACACAAAGCTACAAGTTGATAACACAAAGCAAATTCAATATATGAATACTGACTAGAGTCCATTTTTTTCTATAAATAATACAAACTACACACTAAATATTTACATAACAGGATTTATTTTATTTTTTCCACTTAGTTTAAATTGTCTATGTTGAAATACCTTATCAATTAAAAAACACTGAACCTTTCCTTATTGGTCAAATGTGACATTTTGTTTCGATGGCCAATAGACACAACGAATAAAATAAATAATTTGTAATCGAAAGAGTACTTTATGATGAGTCATAGACTTTCAACTGACACTCGTTTCCGGAAAAGTTTTGCATAAAATCTATGAACATTAGTTTACATTGTTTATGACTATAAAATTCACAATTTATTTTTTGATCTATTAAATTTTTTAAATCATAATAATTATTCCTATTACTATAAATTATGCTCGTATTATGTCAGATATTATTTACGATCAGTTATCTCTTCTTATTCCATGATTTAAGTTTCTTCCCGCCTACTTTTCAAATCAATTCCACCGGAAGTTCGTCTATAGATGCGTTTGTTTCCGAAAAGTGAACGTTTCACGAGTCAACAGCAACGTCTTTCGAGAAGTTCTAGGCGCTGTTTGCGACGATTTTCCTTCTTTTACCCGTCATCCAATGTTTTATGTGATGAAATAACACGTTGATTAACGATTATTTTCAATATTAGTGTTCATAGTTGTAATTAAGTAATCGTTAGATTACGTTGTAAGCTAATATGGGCGACGAAAGCCATCCTAAAACTCTCTACGTCGGTAATTTGGACGCGAGTGTTACAGAAGTATTCATATGTACGTTGTTCGGACAAATAGGCGAAGTAAAAGGTTGTAAGATAATCCGCGAGCCCGGGAACGATCCCTATGCCTTCCTTGAGTTTACAAGTCACACGGCGGCAGCTACAGCTCTGGCCGCCATGAACAAGCGAGTGGTCCTCGACAAGGAAATGAAGGTTAACTGGGCTACGAGTCCTGGCAATCAGCCGAAGACTGATACCAGCAACCATCATCACATATTCGTAGGCGATTTATCACCGGAGATCGAAACGCACATATTGCGGGAGGCGTTTGCGCCATTCGGTGAAATTTCGAATTGTCGGATAGTGCGCGACCCACAAACGCTCAAATCTAAAGGGTACGCTTTCGTTTCTTTCGTTAAGAAGGCTGATGCGGAAGCCGCTATTCAGGCAATGAACGGCCAGTGGCTGGGCTCCCGCTCCATACGTACGAACTGGTCGACGCGTAAGCCGCCGTCGAAACCGAATGAAGGTGCGCCTAGCAGCAAGCGAGCGAAACAGCCAACTTTCGACGAGGTGTACAATCAAAGCTCACCGACGAACACTACGGTTTACTGCGGTGGTTTCACCAGCAATGTAATAACAGAAGAGTTGATGCAAAACACATTCTCACAATTTGGGCAGATACAGGACATCAGAGTGTTCAGGGATAAAGGTTATGCCTTCATTAGGTTTACAACTAAAGAAGCAGCAGCACATGCCATTGAAGCAACACATAACACAGAAATTAGTGGCCACATAGTCAAATGTTTCTGGGGCAAAGAGAATGGAGGTGGTGACAACCAGGTTTGTATTATTTTCTTCATGTAACATATGTTTATTTTCAGGAGGCATGCTTGTGAGTATATTATGCCAAATATTAGGTGCAACTTGAAAATGGTAGTATGCCTCGGAAGAGCAAGCTTTTGTGTATTTAGTTTATAATTATTGCCGATTCTATATAATATTGATCTAGATATGAAAATTCAACCCTTCAACTCTGTGACAGTGTGAATCACATTAATAGTTATGAATAGAGGTTAGTAATATTTTAGTAACAAGTTAGTAACAATTAATATTTTATAACCTACTTAGGATTTTATTTTCAAGGTTATCACTCTTCTAAATAAATAAAATTCTTTAAGTCATTGTAGTGATACAAAATGAAATCATTCCAACTAGATGCATAAAAAGTGATGCATAGCTTTAAATTGTTTACCATAAAGCAAAGTAAATAGTTATATTTCATTATTTAATATCACAGAAACAAAATTTAAAATTTTGTTGAAGTTAGTTTATCTTTGTAGATATTAAGAATCAACTTTCATTACTATAACAAATCAAATACTGGTTACAACTGAACAATACAAACAAATGTTTTGAACAAGAGATTTATTTCTATCTAGCTGTAAGTTGTAACCAACAACATTGTTTCATTGTTCATCGTTTCAGCTATTTATACATCCACTGCTGAACAAAGGCCTCCCCCATAGATCTACACAATTGTTTCATCATTTTGGGGGGTATTTGCCGAAACTCACCATGCTTGGCAGGTGGGTTGTTGAGCGCAGTATGGCTACTGTTCCACTGAAAGGATGCTGCTGCCCATCCCTATGGTTCATAGAGTCCCGTAGTCGCCTTTTACGACAAACGAGTTGGAGTGGTGCTATATTCTTAATCTGGATACCACATGGACTTTGTCTATGACGGAATAATGAAAATTGTTAAGGGAACTTTATAATACAATCAAATATTCCTCACACAATCTATTTCTGCTAAATTCCATTACAATCAGCTTAGCCATTTGGGCATCATGGAGCTTCAAATATTTAAATATACAAACATACACCTATTAATATATTACTGTAAATTTAAAATGTGAAAGTCACAACGGTAATATTAAAATGGTATGCTCCTCAATTTTTTTTATTACTTTATTTTTAGTAACTTCTTCATCATAATTTGGTTTTCATATTGCATTCTCTTATGAATATTGTTTATCATTTTCATACTATTTTATTGAGTAACAGACCATAAATTACTATCATTTAATACATTCTTGCACATCTATATATTGACCACACATTTAAGATTCTCTACTTAAAATTTAACCTGTTGACATAAATTCTAGTTTATAGGTTATCTGTTTTAAACTAATGGAATCAATTACCAATGTGTAAAAATGTATCCATACTTATCAATTGATTATTAATAAGGTTTTATCAATATTAGGGCCAAACCCTCTGTATGAAACCTACACAAAGATGAAACTGCAAAGTCACCCTTAATTTATTATGCATTTACAACATTGTAAAATGAACTTTATTCAGATAGGGATTTGGTTCATTTTCTTGTGCTTAGTTTATCATGTGCCTAACAATTAATTGCCATTAACTCATACAAAGAAAACAACAGCTGTGATTTGAGACATGACACTTTTCCATTACAACAAAATGAGGTTCTTCATTTGTGCAATATTTTTCTGCTTGATTCCATCATTGTCATCAAAAACGATTCAAAAAACGAGTCAAAAAGTTGGAATAATATAATTTAATAGCTCTAGTGTATATATCATTTAAAACTTCAAAAATTTATAGTTTTTTGTAGGTATTTGTAAATAAGATTGTCTTGTAGTTCTTTTGTAATTAGCTAAATTCTATGTATAGTTGACTGAAACCTCACAGCCAAAGTCAAAGTCAAATATTTTTATTTCAAATAAACCAAATATTGGCACTTATGAAACGTCAGAATCTAAGTTGCACGGTTCCAAATAGTTGATCTATGGAGAAGAGCCGGCAAGAAACTCCATAGATACTCTTTTAAAATAATTGAGATTACAATGTTGATTGATACAAATTATGGTAAAACATATAACGAGCATGATGTAGGCAAATGTATATATAAAAATTAAAAAAAACATACTAATGCAATATGCAAGAATGGATGACAGACAATATTTATCACATTACATGCACTATCATCAATTTCAATGATTAAACTATCATTCTGGCTTTCACAAGCTATTTGTGAAAGGAAAGTGAAGGTTTATTTGAATTAATACAAAATATGGAGCATCCTTCGAGTACATTAACAACTCAACTGCGATCGCCAACCCGTCTGCCAAGCGTGGCGATTATGGCAAGACCCCCCAATGAGCACACAACACACCCATATCGGTCGTTGTGGTGATCTTTGGGGGAGGCCTATGTCCAGCAGTGGACTTCATTTGGCCGAAATGAATGGAGATGTTAGATTTATAAAGACATACAAAATATTTAATCTAGTGATAGCTTGATGAGTAAGCATTGTATTGGTTGTTTTAAAACTGCATACTGAATACTAATGATCAAACATGACAAAGAGCCCTTAGAAGGTCTAAGAAGGTGAAATTTAAAAATCAAGTTCTGCACTAGACAAATTACCATTTGCATATGATTTTATCTTTTGTTTAGTTTCAATTTTCTTTCAGTAATATATTTATCATATACCACTCATCTTATATGTGATAAATAGAAAATAGTGAATGACCTATTTATAATTTGATGTAAGTAATAAGATATTATATAGGCATTATATTCAAGTATAATTTGTCATTTCAGAGCACAAACAATGCTTCAGCAGCGCCACCTGCAATGGGTGCACAAACGCAGTATCCGTACCCCTATCAACAAGGAATGGGCTACTGGTACGCTCAGGTAAATGTCAACCAAATTTATTTCTTCTTCAATTTCCTTGTTATACCCACCTTTAAAAGTCTACTCCTTGACATGAGGTTAATGTAGAGACAATTGACCAGGAAGATTCTGGAGAGAATATTCTTACAGACCCATTGATGCTTATGTACTGTTATTAACATTTGAAAATTTTAACATAGTGCTGTGGTTGCACAGTTGCCAAGGCAGTGTATGGACCCTCGGTTCAGACATGCCACAACCAAACCACAGTGGTGTCCGATCGTCGTGGCTCGGCATTAACGTAGTGTGAATTATGTCGCTGCAACTGCTTGAAGTTCCGTTGTGGTAGCGTCAAAATACGTGTGTGAAGGGGAGCGAAGGGAATGCCCGCGCGCAGTGGTCGCGATATGCTCATGCTGTGTGTGACTGCCGTGACTGGTTGCGCTTTTGGCCGCGATGTCATCGGTATTGAATGCATGTTCTCGTCGGATTGCATGACGGCACGGTTGGTGCAGTGGCTGATACAGACGGCTGCGGGTCGTGGGTTCGATTCTCGCACGGAACAAATATTTGTATGATCTGCAGCTACTTGTTCCGGGTCTGGGTATATATATTGTATGCGGAATTCATGTCTGTAAACGCACCCACGACACTGGAGAAATACTAGTTTTATAAAAAGCAAAAGAACAAAAAAGGAAAGAAGGATTGTCGTACGTGTGTGCCATTTTTTGGCCGCCGCGGTGTGGTTGTGGTTACGTCTGAGCAAACAGAAAGATAGGTGTAACTTTATGCAAGCATCATGTACATAAGCCAAACTACTGAAAATACTTTGTAACATTGTGAAATTTATAATTGTTTTTTTCTGTTTTGCATCCAGAATCAGGTAGTATTTCTGAATTAATTAAATTTATATTATTGGTGTATTGGAAAACGTTTTATATGGCACTAGATTAACCTTAAGTAATTCTTGACAAAACTCAGCATGCATTATAATATCATACTAATAATGTGTTGTCCTTGATTATTATATGTATGTATTGCAGTACTTAGATCTGCTTATTAAATGTTTTAATTTGGAATAACCCTTATTGCTGCAGATAACAGCAATTAAATGTGATTTATAACTTCATCGCTTTTTTATTGACTTTGAAAACCTACTTAAAATAATATTAATATTTAATCAATCATACAATTTTTATTTAATATCGATTTGTAACTTGAGCGATAGTGAAGCAATAAATCCATGAACATTGAACTTGTATTTCTTTTATAAGTAAATTTTCGTGCACGTCTTTGGAATGTAGAAATTATTTGTAGATAAGAGACGTGCTAGTGACCAGCGTTTAAATGGTCCTTTTAAGTTGTAGTTAGGTATCCGTGTGGTGTCGGGATTAAGAATATAGCACCACGGGAGATTCCTCCCGTGGATGTCGTAAAAGTCGACTAAGGGACTCTTTACCAGAGGGATGGGCAGCAGCGTCCCTTTTGCTGTAAAGTAGCATTTCTGCGCTCACCAACCCGCCTGCCAAGCGTCGTGAGTATCGGCAAATTCCCCCCGAAATGATGACACAATTGTGTTAATCTATGGGGCTGCTTTTGTTCAGTAGTGGATGTCATTTGGCTGAAAATGATGAGGTACACTAAATTTGCTGGTTAGTGAGATAACGCATTAAATAAGCTAGGCTGTACTGCCAGTAGGCAGTCATCCAATGTGTAGGGTCTAGGTTTTTTGCTCAGGGATTGGCAATTTCAATCAAAGTTATCTTCCAGAAAACCATTCTGGTTTTGTGATTCCAAACAATCGGTTAGCACACATTCAAAAATACTGTAGTATTCTTAGCAAATACACTATCTTTTACTGAGCAAAACATTTTAAAATTTAAGCTGCGGCGCATGCGCGCCTTTTGTGTTGGTTTAGCCATTTACCGTCGTATGCAGTTTTACGGCCGAAATTAATAATCAATCTAATGCAAAATCTTGTAATTTAAGATTTTGAAATTCATACGTTGTTGTGTTGCAATCACATGTATCACAATAACAGACATATCCGTAATCCGAAATCCAAAGATTTTGGATTAGATCGATTATTAATTTTGTCCGTTAGTGTGTTATTTGTCAACTGCGAGATAGTCACGTGCTACTAAATTTATATGTCGCGTGTCACGGGTAGTATCTTATCCAAAATCTTTGTATTGGGATCATTGAGCTATTATGTACTACGTACTAGTAGCTATTACAAACAACTAATAGCGCGCTACTTCATGACCGCGGGGCACGCGCGGGGGAAGCAGGGTGTTATGTTGTCATAGAAACATGCGAACAAAATATGGCCGTCACAATGGTAAAGCGTCGCCACGCATCACATCTATACATATAAATAAAATTGAAGTGTCTGTTTGTAATGTCAAAATAACAGCTTTTTCCTTAATGCATATGAAAGTATGTACGTTACATATAACAAAAACACTTTTTTTTTTGTCTGTCTGTCTGTCCGTCCGTCTGTCTGTTTGTCCGGGTAATCTCCGAAACGGCTGGACCGATTTGGACGGGACCTTCACTGGCAGATAGCTGATGTTATAAGGAATAACTTAGGCTACTTTTATTTTAGAAAAATAATTAGGGGTGCGCGTAAAAAAAAAACTCTTGATATCCAATATATATATTCTATGTCAAGTGTCTATGTCGAAGTACTCTAAATTTCTTTTAAATTAAATGCGCTGAAACCGCGGGTCCCAGCTAGTTGATAATATTTTAATATAATTATGCATGTTTCAAAGATAATATTTTGAACTAACTGATGAAAAGTCACAGCTTGACTTTTACATAATTATGTTTCTCGAGTTATTAAAACGATATCTCACTGCACATGAAGGCATATCTCAAGTAATAAAACTAAGCACTCAACACGTCACGTTGCGGCAAGCGGCCTGCCACAAACTTAAGTTAGAGTTAAGAGTGTATACGCTCTAACGTGTGTCAAAGAATCAAGTTGTGGCGTCTTCTCTAGTACGAAGTACATTATACCTCAATTATTGGAATTAAGGATTTGTCGGTTTTATGTGTTAAATGTGATCGTAACACAATGGATGAAGTTCAAAATCTTTAAAGAGTTTGAATTTGATTGATTATTAATTTCGGCAGTTAAACAATTAACATGATAATCCCTTTTCGTTGGGTGGTGAGATGACCAGATGTTGTTTATTGTTTTTAAGGCAGGTAGTAAACTTAACACGTGTTTTAAATGATTTCCCAAAGTAACGTGTATCTAAACTTCGATAAGAGTTTATTAGTTTTCTAAACAAAAGGCAGAATGAGTATCTAAGTCACGTTTTTTTTTCGTAAACCATCTAATACGTACGTATGTAACGTTGACTGATGCAAAAATCGATTCTAGACTATTTTCAACTTTTATTTTGCTTTGCCCGATGATAAAAACATCTTTGTTTACCTTTTTATTTTTTATTTGGGTGTCCAGTGGAAATTCTACATGGAAATTCCTTCGCCCTGGGAAAGGGCGAAGAGGGGTATGCCGGACTCCTACTGGCTAAAACCACTGGAGTGGTCATCTTCGGCACCGAAGGGGGGCTCCAGGTCCTCGTAAGATCACAATAGAGCCGCCCATTGGTGCCACGCCTTTAGGCTCATCGCGGAGGGGATGACTGTAAAGCGGTCACCCCCTCTAGCGGAGAGAAGGTGACTGTAAAAAGGCCGCCACCCAGGCACTTCTCGGGGAGGATTGTAAAGGATCCCCCCAAGTCTCGCTGTGCGCTGCGCTGTGCTGTGCTGTGCGCGCCACCTTTTTACCGGGGGTCACTCGGTATGAGCACGCAGACTCCCCAATCTGCGCAACCGTGACCCCCGAGGCCCCCCACCATGAACTGACGGCGGGGGCACACGCGTGTTGCACCTGGAAGCCGGGGCGGTTGTTACCTCGGCGCCGTCTCGTCCTTCTCCGTGCGGGATCGGCCCTCTCCCGATCCCGTTCTGCAGTCTCCTGGAGCATTACGCTCTCTCAGAAGGAGACCACTGCACTCCAATTTTCATGCTATCTTTGTTTTCCTATGTTCTTTGCGCGACTTTCGATATTACTGTGAATCAATAATCCTTCGAAACGTGTTTTTAAATTAATACTTTCTTCTTAACGATTTCATAGGATTAAAAATTCACCATTTTAACATAATTTAATGAGAATAGAAAGTTCGATCAGTTCAGTTCATGGGGACTAACTAATTTACGCCTGTATAAAATCATATGCAAATTTGGGTTAAATTTAAAACTATAAATTCAAACGGTTTTGCTGCTTCTCATCTGCGAAACCCGGATTAACGATATAAATTGATGGCTTTAAAATCATCTAAAGCTATCAATGTATATCAGTTGTCTGTCTGTAGTGTTACGACTATAATATGTATTGGCTGCTGCCAAAACATGGTATGTACTGTGAGCATAACTAGAATACCAGAGGATCCTCGTAATAAAAGATATACATACGGGTTGCACTCCGGGAGTGCCAACAGAAGTGAAAATTTATTTTGGGGCGTTAGACATTTTTTAGATGTGTACTAGGGTTATTGGGTTATGAATAGCATTTTATTTATGAATTGTATTTTTGTCGGCACGGTTGGTGCAGTGGCTTATACAGTCGGCTACTGCGCTCCGGGTCGTGGGTTCGATTCCCACACGGAACAAATATTTGTATGATCTGCAGGTAGTTGTTCCGGGTCTGGGTATATTGTATGTGGAATTCATGTCTGTAACCCACGACACAGAAATCCTAGTATGGGGCACCGTTTTTAAAAAAAAGAGATAGCTTGGTGACCTTAAAATACATTTAATATTCTTTTATGAATCATCGTTAACAATTTCGACAACTCTTGTATCATCATCATTATCACTACACACTATAGCTGCGTCTCGTAACGGTGTTGCGAGTCCAGAGATTTTATCTCATCTAAAAATATGCATACCGCGCTAAAAAGAAGTTATCACTTCGAAAATGATCAATATATAGTTCCTATCTAGTTTCAATATCGTGAAAGTCACCAAGGGGAAATCTCCTAAATTAATAAACAATGTCAAACATGAGTTTATATTGTGATGAGATTGAAAGCTGATCGAAGCCAAAACCATATTATGCTAACATTCTCAACTGGTACAGGCAATAACATCGGTATTCTCGCCCTTAAATAAACGTTAAAACTGATATTGGAATGAGACTAGATTGAGATCATACTGAAACAGGACTGAACTGACGATCAGAACGCTATTCCCGTATTTTAAAAATATTCAAAAGTTAGTTCCGGTCTAGTCTCAGTGTCGTAAATGTCACAAATGGTATTGACCCAAGAGCTAGCGCACGGGTGAGTTTAGTCAACGTGACAATTTCGTCATTATATGTATATGTATAGAAATATCACGTCACGTCTTAACGTACGCGCACCTCCATACATACTCAAGGACTTGATAAGAGTGACAAAATTGACACGGTGCGCGTGCGCGCTAAGCCTAAACTAACAAACAACGTCAAACGTGAACTTACGATCTTATCTATATACTTAGATCGAAAATGGATATAAAGTTGATGAAAGCCATAACACGGTATTCTGCTAACATTTTAAAGCTGACACGGGTACTAAAATTTTCATTAGGTAAACGTCAAAATTGACATTGAAATGAGACTGGATTGAGATCATACTGAACTTTAACGGCCAAGATTCAATCGATCTAATCCAAAATCTTCAGATTTAAGATTTTGAAATTCATCCGTTGTTTCGTTACGACCACATTTAACACACAAAATAACAGACAACCGTAATCCGAAATACAAGTTTTTTGCATTAGATCTATTATTAATTTCGGCCGTAAGAGGATCAGAATACCAATTTATTCTCAATTCATAATTTAATCAGAGTTCAGTCAGCTTTCAGTCATAGTGGAAATTAATTACGAGAATTTGCCCTCAGAATGCCAATTAATAGTCAATTCATAATTTAATCTTGGTTTAGCTTCAGGTTACCGCCGAGTGTGTTAGCCAAACACCGCAAGTCACCGAACATTGGACTGTTGTCACTCTTTTTAAATAGAAAAGACTGAAAACTAATAAATAAATAAAGTATTTTCTACGCGTAAATAATGACGTGCACGTTTTTAAATGCGCGTAATAGATCTGAAGTACAGTATATTTCTTTCGCGCAGATCACGATCAATTCACGTGAAATATGCAAATGTGACCATTGAAAGTTTTACGTACAGTCGTGTATTGAATTTAAACGCGCGTTGTTTTTGTAAGAGTTATGCATGGTTTTGTGTAGCTGCTTTATTGTGTGCATGCATGACGTTCATCTGTTCTCGTTAATTAAGTTGTTGATGAAGATTTGCCTGAAAAAGTCATGTAGTTTATCGTGTTTATACATAATTTAGATATAATTTTAGTGTTCATTTCTTCATATCGGCCATTTATACGTCCACTGCTGAACAAAGGCCTCCCCCATAGATTTTCACAACTATGTCATCATTTTGGGGGGTATTTGCCAATACTCACCATGCTTGGCAGGCGGGTTAGTGAGCGCAGTATGGCTACTGTTTCACAGAAGGGACGCTGCTGCCCATCCCTCTGGTTTAGATTCCCTTAGTCGCCTTCTACGACATCCACGGGAGGAGACGGAGTGTTAATTCCTAGTTCATTGTATTGTAAGAAATTTCCTCGATACACATTTGATACCTCGATACATTTGGTAACAGTATTAACTCGTATTCAAAATATACGATATATAAACAGCATATTCCTAATATAGTTCATTTGTAAAAGTAAGTTATACAGGAAGTAGCTACTGATAATTGTTAATGTCAGTTTTAAATTTAATGCACCTACCTATTTTGTAGAATCGAATGTTACGCAATCACATTATAAAAAAATATTGAGAGAATGCAGAGTAGTCTCGACAATTTATGAAAGAGCAAAATTGGACTTCTGGGGTGGAAGGCTTGGTGATCTGAGATACAGGCTTCAGCCTAGTTCAGGCACCAGTCTCCCACAATAAAGTTGTATAATACTACAACTTTTTCAATATTGTGGTGAGAAATAAATAAAATTTGGAATCACAAACACTATTTTCACTACACACAAATTATTTTCAAACAATAACAGGAAACACACAGAAACTATTACATATTCTCTACAATAACGTTGTATGTTGGTTGCGACGATGATATGCGTAAGTGTTCAGCAGGTGTTAACGAGCTTGCTTATTATTCCAGGGCTACCCAGCGCTACAAGGGTATATGGCGCCCGGGTACTACCAGCAGTACGCCACCGCCTACAGCAACCCGCAAGCCGCTGCAGCAGGTCTGTATTACATGTATATTCTGCTAGATGGGCTTCTTAGCAAAAGTGCTTGTCTAAGTTGCAAACAGCTTTATCGCTGCGATTATCAACTGTGCCATACATCACATCTGGGCCGTCCTGAACAGTAACCTAAAAAAAACGCTTCTAAAGGCATATGCTCTGTTTCTACTTTCTTAACCTTCCTGTCTGTTTTTATGATTCGTAAGTTTCCCTGGGATGTGCCAAACGTCTACGTTTATGTTTTGTCAGAGATTGACTTCTGGCTGAAATTAATAGTCTAATCCCTATTTTAATCCTAATCTATCTGTTTTTCTGTCAAGATCACATTTAACACAAAAAATAGACAAATCCTTAATCCCAAATCTAACAAATTGCATATTTTCTCTTAAGTGAACGGACATATTAGTTTTTACACTATTTTCCAAAACAGCTGATACATGCGCGAGCGCAAGTAAACGTACGCACGATCTTGTTGGATTAAGGTATTATTACTATCTATATATTCAAGAGTTATATTAAATGGGTATTTGCATACAAGCAAAGGATTGAAAAGGATTTTATTGTTTATTTCAACTAATAATTGCATGATAAAATTGATATAAAACTAAATGAATTAAGTTTTTTATATGAATTATGTCAAACAAACGGGTCGGTATCAGTGTAGCTATCTGGCATCTCAATTTTATTTTTACTAACTTACTGCGAATATTTATACTGCTAAGCTATTCCACCGTTTTAAACAAGGTGTATATTTTTTACGGGTTATATCTCTGAAGCAGTGTCTTACTTTTGTTTGAATTGTTTGTACTAGTAGTAATCCTAACGTTTCTAATATATAACCTCCTACTGAAATAGTGATCTTTATTTGGGGGGCAGTCAGTAGGCTGTAGGGATACCGTTTATAAAAAACAAAATCGTTTTTTTTTTCTATAATTTGTAAATATAGTTGCTATATGCCTCATAAGAAGACTCACCCAAAGGGCAATGGAGACGGCTATGAGTTTCCTTGCAACATCGAATCGAATATGAGGATATCCGTTCGAGGGTAACCGACATAGCCCACAGAATAACTAAACATAAGTGGCATTAGGCGGGGCACATTGCACGTAGAACGTATGACCGATGGGGCTGAAAATTTCTCGGAGTGGCGACCGCGTAACCCGAAGCAGACCCTACACGAGGTGGACCGACGTCCTGATGAGTTCCAGGAATCCACTGGATGCGAGTAGCGCAGGACCGGTCGTTATGGGCGATCTTGCTGGAGTCCTACGTTCAGCAGTGGACGTCTTGCGGTTGAGATGATGATGGGTCGCGATTGGAGGACAAATTCCTTTTCACCATCTTATTAAAGTGGCGCGTATTCTTTGTGTGCAGTAACGTAATAACGCCAAGAAAAAACAAATTGAAAAAAAAGAACAGCTCCTTTTCAATAAACGCGACCCCTGTATGTTACCGATTGTCCCCATGAAATGAAGTTATATCTAAACAAATAAATAAAATTGAAGTGTCTGTTTGTAATGTCAAAATAACAACTTTTTACTAAATGCGTAAGAAAGTACGGTACGGTACCCACAGCAAAAAAAAACTGTTTTTATTTTTTTATCTGTCTGTCTCTTTGTTGCCGCTAATCTCCGAAACGGCTGGACCGATTTCTACGGGACTTTCACTGGCAGACAGCTGATGTTATAAGGAATAACTTGGGCAATTTTTATTTTAGATATATAATTAGGGTTCCGTGCAAAAAATAAAACCCATGAAATCCAATATATACATACTCTATGTCAAGTGTATATGCCAAAGTAATCTGAATTATATATAAATAATCCACTTGGGTTTTAAATTAAACGGCGGGTGAAACCATCGCATCTATACCTCTCACTCTTATTTTGTTGGTGCATCTACCTTGTTGTCTCTGCATCACCCGAAGGTCGTCTGGCATAAAATTCCTATGGCATTAAGGCCGCCTTTTTACACTATTGTATATTAAGAATAAATAAATAAATGAACATCAGAAACTTCTTCACTATTTTTAGCATAACTGCCTATATGCCTATAACTTGAGAGTTGATAGTAAACTAACTATATACAGGATTTTTCAATTTCGTTTTCGGTTGTTAGTTTCCTTCGATAGTTAAATCAACACATTATTCGGTTACAATACCAAATTTGTTAGCCCGAAGTGGGGTTATTTATACTGCTTTGAACTATTTATCTCGTAATGGAAAGAATGAAACCTACACTAAATACATGTAATTGGTATGTTGCCAAAATTATTAATGCGTATTCGACTCCTTTGTTTGTAACCAGCGCGTGCTTGCTATTTTTAAAGATTTCGAGATTCACTTGTTTTTTATTTTGACTCTTGTATGTAGTACTTTTGTTTTTAGTTTACCCGCTTTCCGTAATATTTACAGATAGAACATAACCATTGACAGCCGAGTCTACTTCCAAAAAAAATTGTATTTATTTATGTATTTATTCCTCAAACTTACCACTATCATTACAGGTTTTTTTTATACCTAATGCGATGGTGTAGCATACAATATTTTCATCTACTTGTTAATTAATCTTGTTACAAATTTACTAACGAATTTAATTTTTAAAATATTTTTTTTAACATGATGCACAATGCTACATCATTAACTATCATCATTATATCAGTTAAATACGTCCACTGCTGAACAAAGGCCTCCCCTATAGATTTTCACAATTGTGTCATTATGGGGGGAATTTGCCAATACTTACCACGCTTGGCAGGCGGATTGGTAAGTGCAGTACGGCTACTGTTCCACAAAAGGGACGCTGCTGCCCATTCCTCTTGGTTAGAGTCTCTTATTCGGATTTAACGACATCCACGAGAGGAGATGGAGTGTTGCTATATTCTCAATCTTAATCCGGATACCCCACGGAAACGTCTGCCAAGCGTGGCGATTATGGCAAGACCCCCCAATGGGCCCACAACACAAAACCATACTGGTTGTTATGGCAATCTTTGGGAGAGGCTTCTGTCCAGCAGTGGACGTTTCTCGGCTGAAACGATGAGCTATGCGTTCGGCATTTTTTTATAGGTATTAGACCCAGCTCTTTCTCTGCTATACCTATAAAATTTAGTTATCAATTATCTTGAATGATTAATTACCTATCTACCTAATTAACTGATTGTTTACTGTATTGTTGTTATTGCAATGAAGAAGATCGTGCATCTACTACATAGCTGTTTGTTACTAACAGTTGATGTCATCACATTACCGCAAATGTCTTCTAAATCTGCGACTTTCCTAAATAGCTCAGCAATGGAAAAACTTGGAACGGTTTGGATCTATCAAAATAATCATAATGAGTGGACACACTTGAGAGCTAGTCATCGCAATTAATTCACACTATTGACTGAAAGTACACCGAACCGGATGTTGGACACGTTTTGGTGTCTGGATTAAGAATATAGCACCACTCCATCTCTTCCCGTGCATGTCGTAAAAAGCGACTAAACCAGAGAAACAGATGGACAGCAGCGTTCTTTATATGGAACAGTAGCCATACTGCGCTCACCAACCCGCCTGCCAAGTGAGTTCAGTACTGGCAAATTGCCGCCAAAATGACGACACAATTGTGGAAATCTATGGGGGAGGCTTTTGTCCAGCAGTGGACGTCCTTCGGCTGATATGGTGATGATGACGTTTAACATTGATGTTAGTAATTGTTTAGAATACTAGTGCAGCAGCTGGTACTGTGCCCGCGGTAATAGTTATCACTCAGCAGTAGTGTCACCAGTCTGTCACCCCGTACCGTATAAGTATAGTAGTGTTGTCCGTACTGTAACGCGTGTGTTTGTTGCAGCGGGGTACCGCATGAGCATGCCGGGCGGGAGCGGCGCGGGCGCAGGCGGCGGCTGGGGCGGAGGGCCGCAGCCGCTCATGTACGCGTCGCCCATGCCGTCCGCGCAGTACCCCTCGCAGTAGCGCCCCCGCACCACGCCGCCTGCGCTGCCCAACACCGGGCGCCTCGACATTGTGCAATGTCACTCATTCTGTGCCTCACAAGATCCCACGAGGATCCAACGTAATACAATACAAACTGCGTCAATTTTCTAAAACTGTCCCCGGACAGAATGTTTTGGTTTAGAATTTTATTTTTGTACAAGTCCAAGCGGTCTTCCGTCTAGAGACTCCGTTAAGTCGTGTTGCGTGCTTGCACCTACATTTGTATAAAGTTGTTACTGTAGAGTATGACGGCGATGTTGTTCACGTCGCAATTGTATATTTCAGAGCATTGCACACTGTCAATCGTGGGACCTAACATCGTCAGTAAGTGCGGGTGGTGTGCCGAAATATATAAGCAATCGAGCTATCGTACATATCTCGAGATGTTGACATTGGCAGAGCAGTCAAACAGTGTACAAAAAAGTTGGAAAATAGCAATACCGTTCAACTCATGTTACTCAGGTGGTTAGTGACGGGAGTCTGTGGCCGGCTCTGGACGTTATGTTATGTGCCAAACTCGAGTTTCACAGAGGTTCGTCGTCTGGCGACGCCCGGCGTCGGCCGCAGACTCCCCTCCCTGCTATTGACCGACCGTACCCACAAAATTATCCGTGTGTTGACCGGCGCCATCTAGTTTCTATAGACACAACTAAATGACGCTACGTTCGCAACACCGCACAGTTTCGGATTCACGGCGCAATGGTGTTAGTCGACCTACATAGATAGGACATAACGAAATAAATTATAAATTTTTAATGAAGCGTTATAAATATATAGAGGGGAGTAGTGTCGCGAGTGGCCTCGTGTACATACGTTGATATTTATTGGCGCCCTGCGCTGGCAGACTGAACTATGTTCCCCGAGACTCCTCACACGACGCGCCAGACAGTTTTGACCTATTTATATTAAGTTGGGCACAATGTTGTTTTGTTTGACCTGAATTGTTATGATTTATTGTATGGAAACACTGGTGAGTCAATAAAGCTGTGGGTCTGGGACAACGGGTGTTTGATTTGCCGTCTAGAATATAATATATCAACAACTGTATAATGTTTAGTTCTGGGTCCAAATTTTTTATATGAGTCGACTGCTAAGTCTTTCTGTGATCGGATACAGCATACGTTCGGATAACGTGAATGATTAAAAATTATTGTAAATTCATAATTAAAAAGGTAAAATTTTGTAAAAGAATAAATAAATAGTTTAAGTTTACAATTACTTTTGATTATTGTTGTATTATTAGCGGCGTCGATCTCTATTACGATGTACCCTTTATGTGAAGAACCAGAACTTATATCGGTGTCATAAAATCACACAATAAAAGCGGTAATTACCTACTTTCAATGGCAGTATCAAAAAATGCTTGACTACTTGCACTGTCTTATTTGCTTGCTGTTGAACACAGGAAAGTATACGAGAAACAAAGCATATGAATATAAAGTGTACGCTTATCAATAATTTTGGAATACCAATGCCATATGAATATGTCGATCCACATTCAAATAACACATGTATAACTTCTACTATTCCCATTGCCTGGCATGGAAATCATGTTTTCATCATCATGGTATCGGCTGAACTTCTGAACAAAAGCATCCGCCACTGATTTCTACAAAGACTGGATACATGCCGCCTGCATCCAAGGACTCCCAGCTACCTACTGCTATGTACTGTATTTATTAAATCGGGCATCAAGGCCCTACCGTGCTGTCTGTCGGTCGTCGGACCTTTTAGCGAGTGGCAAGTTGCAATATTTCTTACGGGGCTTAAGGTACAGAAAGGCAGGCCAATTGTTCTGCGTTCCGATTACACAAGTGCAACCACTTCTAATGGTGTTTGTACATAAGGATTTTTTAGGAACCTACCTAATATAACCAGTAAAGCAGCAAATAAGTACTGTTATGTACTGGGATCTGGGGTGTTAGCCGGAAGTGTGAAATAAAACTTATTACTATCAAGGACTTCGTTTATTATAATTGTCTCGGCAGTAGTCCGACGTTAACCCATACAGATTTCACTATTCTTATGAATTCACAGCTTTATTTGGTCTGACACATTATTCATACCATTTTCAAAATTGTCTCCTTTCTTAGTGGCCTATTATACTCTTTGGGCCCGTTGAACCTCTATAGTACCATAGAACTCTTATGTAAAATATAGCACTTTCCATGGTAATTACAATAGGAATTTTCTTTCCACGATTAGTGGTGCCGACACAGGATGCCGTGTGGTACGGGCTCAGAATACCACCACCACATCTCCCGTGGGTGTTGTAAAAGTCGACTAAGGGATTAGCCGGAGGATGAGCAGCAGCGTCCTTCGAGGACATTAACAACTCAACTGCGATCGCCAACCCGTCTGCCAAGCGATTATATTAAGGCAAAACCCCAATGAGCCCACAACACATCCATATCAGTCGTTGTGGTGATTTTTGGGGGAGGCCTGTGTCCAGCAGTGTACTTTATTCGGCCGAAATGATAAGTTATAATTAAGTAGGTACTGGGATTAGCGGTACGTCCTCAAACGACTTTGCCATTTCGGGAATTGGAGAGATAATCTAATAGACAGTGATTGATTACGCGAAATTCTGCGGTCTGATTGTTTGTTAGCGGGCATGCTAGATCCATCTTGAGTCTATATCTATCAATAATCCAATTTCTGATATGATGTCATAACTAATAAAAACAAAATAAATCGAGGCTACAGCTGCGTAAGCCAGTTTTGAACCCAGCAGGAGGTACTGACCACGTGTACGCGGCAAGGATAGTCTGAAATGTTAATGAAGTGCCTACCATGATAAAAATATCTACTACTATTTTTCCAAAACCCCAATAGAAACAACAACTTTGAAAAGTGCCCGGAGGACACGGCGCAGCACACGCGGGAGGAGTGCCGGCTTGGGCGACGCAGCACCGCTACCTCATTGCGACGGTCGATACAACAATTTTTTTTCAAACTGACCCAAAGATAACATAAAAACAACGCCACCAACATTTTCATTACTGCTTAGATTCAGTGGGTGGGTGGACCGGCCGCGGACTCACGCGAAGCTAAGGCACTGTCGCCATAAACAACGTTTAAATAATAGGTACGCTCGGTACGCAAAAATACCTACTTTATTTTTTACTGGTTTGTTTTACTAAACAGAAAAACTGCAATACATAAAGATTTATGATCTCGTGATTACATTCAGTATTAAAGAGAAACACCTTAATCCACGGTAGTAACTTGTTTCATCATCATATCAGCCACAGGACGTCCACTGCTTAACAAAGGCCTCCCCCGTAGATTTCCACAACGAGCATTTACATGCCGGCCTCATCCAACGACTCCCAGCGACCTTCACTAGTTCGTCTGTCCACCTCGTTGGACGGCGTCCCACGTTGCGTTTTCCGATACGCGGTCTCCTCTCGAGAACCTTTTTGCCCCAACGGCCGTCAGTTCTACGAGCAATGTGCCCTGCCAATTGCCACTTCAGTTTACTAATCCTTTTAGCTATGTCGGTAGCTTTAGTTTTTCCACGGATCTCCTCATTTCTGATTCGATATCATAGAGTAACTTGTCTGTAGGAGCCAAATCTCAGCCTACTGAACAGATACAAAAATATACTTATTTTACTTTGTGATTGATCATTTATTTTCGTAACATACATTTTTGATGCACGCAGACGAAGTCGTGGGCAAAAACTAGTAATTATCATATTTTAACGCCTACTAGAGAAGTATGCGCTATATGTCGTATATCTGTGTATCCTTTTTTATTCAGGCGTTTGTATATCACTAAGAAACAAACCAAAAAAACCGGACCAATGCGAGTGGAATTCGCGTGGAGAGGATTCCGAATTTGCTGAATATATTGTCTATTGTTGAATTCTGTCTTGTACCAATAATTTATTCCAAGACCAAACTTAACATTGCATCCCATACATTCCAACTGCAAATGTATGTTTGAACACACAATATTGTAAGATTTACCTTTATTTTTTATGTTATTTTAAGACCATAGACTTCTTATAAGCTTTCTTGTAATTTATATGTAAATAGATTCTGTTTTTATTTTTTATTTTAGGCTCAATTGAGCCTAAAGTGCGTAGTGAGCATCGGCAAATTCGCCTTAAAATCACGACACAACTGAAGCAAGCCCCCAGTTTCCGGCAGCCCCACTATTCCTGGTGATGGTAACGGCGGGGCAGGGAGTGCTAGGAATCTCCGGATGGGATCCTGCTGCCACCCCAAACGAAAACTGACCCTGGTAATATACTACGCACGTTCGATCGATCGATGGTTGAGTTGGAAGAAGAAATAGATAAAAGTTGCACATGATGTCATGGTTTTATCAGAAGTCCCAAGAGAGGGTGCGGACACGTTAAATGTTAGGTTTGTAGAAACTGTACAAATGGTTGCGTCTAAGTTCTATAAAACCCACCGTAAAGGTAGACCAAAAAAGATCTCCGATCACACTCTCGACCTCATGGCAGAAAGACGCGCTACGACACTCCAGTCCTCCCGTGATAGCTGAAGCCAAATATATTGGAAGAAAGGAGATATGCCATGTAGATCAAAATGTATGCGAGCCTAGAAATCCATTTTACCACTACTATTCTTCATAAAAGCACGCTAATGCACACAGTTACAAGTTCTCATCCAATGAACTGAATAAACACAACATTATAATTGGTGTCTCATACTAAAACACACCCACTTTGTAGCCAATCATACCGAGCGTACAGACCGCAAACGACAGCCGTACCACGCAACGCGTAATTATTGGGAGTACCATTCGCTTTTTTCCGGATGGATCAAATTGGGCGGAATCGGAAGCGGAATCAAGGCTCCAAAGTGTTCGTAAGAGACAAGTTTATTGGGAAAAGTTGTATTATGAAGCTGAAGACCGAGGATGGCAGTGTAGCGTCGACTAAGCTAGAGAGATTGAGAACTGCTACCGACAGCTACATGACACACCTCGGTAACTATACCTACTATTGGCTCTGACAAAGATCCGCAAGCCAAACTAACTTGACACTATACTAAGGATATCCCGGACATCAGCCTGTGCGAGATTAGGATGCCATTGAAACAGCTTAAAAATCACAATTCCTTCACCGGGTGGTGACGGAATTACGACAAAGCTGAAAGCGGGTGAAACACCGGTACTTAAGACCTTCAGAAGCTTATATTCAATTCCGTCTTACCCGAGCGCACAACGCCGGAAGCATGGAATAGAGGCGAGGTGGTGCTCTTCTTCAAAAAGGGTGACATCACCCTGTTGAAGCATAACAGACCCATCCCGCTTCTGAGCCATGTTCATAAGCTGTTTCCAAGGGTCATCACGAATCATCTCGAGCGCAGGTTTGATGACTTCCAGCCTCCCGAACAAGCCGGTTTCCAAAAGGTTTTAGTACCAGAGACCACATCCATACACGCGGCGATTATATAGAAGACCAAGGAGTATGATCTCTCACTATGCTTAGCGTTTGTGGACTATAAGAAAACCTTCGATTCGATCATCTGCAGCGATGCCAAATTGACTATCGGTACATCGAAGTGTAGAAGTGTTTATACAGAAACGCCACCAGGTGGGTCCGAGTACATGGACAGAGCACGGGGGTAATTCCATTGCAGATAGTTGTGAGACTAGGGGATGTCATTTCCCCGAAACTGTTCACCGCTGCAATGGCGGATGCCTTCCAGCTACTGGAGTGGAAAATATTCGGCATTAACATCAATGGCGAGTATTATATCACTCACCTTCGATTTTCCGACGACATCGTAGTCCTGGCAGAATCGCTGCAAGAGCTCAGCAGAATGCTCGATGATCTCAACAGTTTCCAAAAAAATATCAAATGCCTATGTCATGCCCATCCCAATATCCGTTGGAAGCTCTGTTCTTGAAGTTGTTGACAGGTATGTCTACCTGGGACAAACATGTCCAGTTAACAGGGGCGCAGCTACCGCCGTATCAATGATACAGGGCCCCCGGGCTACAGAGGCCCCGAACGTGTTATTTTAATTGTACAGTTAGACAAATAAATAAATAAATTTTGTAGTTGATGTTCGGGTTGTTTATTGCCTGTGCCTCTACCTACTTATCTCTAAACTCCTCTGAAAATCTTGAGATGAGACCCGCCCCATAGATTAAGATCCTGGATCCACCCCTGACACAATTGCCCGGCGACTACCATTGGGTTGTTTTCCCCTACTATTGTCACAAATAATAAACAATTTTGAATCACTATTTTCCGCTGTCTCAGTTTGTACTTCTTGAGGTAGTAAAGAGATGGCGTCATCAGTGTATTATATAGTAGCTACTGTGACCCGCCGTTAAATTTTAAAGAAACCGGGATATTTATAAATAATTTAGAGTTTAACATTGACATAATTATATACATATGTTGGATTTCATGGCTTTTCATTTTTCTGCGCGGAACCTCTCAATATTTTTCTGAAATAAAAGTTGCCTAAGATACTCCTTATAACATCAGCTATCTGCCAGTAAAAGTCCTGTCAAAATCGGTCCAGCCATTTCGGTGATTAACTTGAACAGACACACAGAATGAAAAAAAAGATTTTGTTCTTATAAGTACCGTATACTTTCATATGCAGTTAGTAAAAAGCTATTAATTTGACAGTACAAACCGGTAGTAGGTAATAAATAATTTCATTTATTTATATATTTCCAGACAGTGTGGTGCAGGTTAAGAATACCACAACCCCATCTCATCCCGTGGGTGTCTTAAAAGGCGACCATGGGATTAGCCGGAGGATGGGCAGCAGCGTCCTTCGGGCACATTTATAGCTCAACTGCGATCGCCAACCCGTCTGCTAACGTGGCGATTATGGCAAAACCCCGCAATGGGCGCACAACACAAAACCATACCGGTCGTTGTGGCAATCTTTGGAGGCTTCTGTCTAGCAGTGGACGTTTTTCAGCTGAAATGATGATGATGATATATTGCCAGTTCGTTTTAAATTACGCGTTACTTGGTTTTCTAACCAACAAATAAAAAATATTCCGTGTGATGTCTGGATTAATAATATAGCACCAATCCATCTCCTCCCGTGGATGTCGTAGAAGGCGACTATGAGAGTGAGACTATGGGCAGCAGCGTCCCTTCCGTGGAACAGTGCGCTCACCAACCTGCCTCCCAAGCATGGTGAGTACTGGCAAATTCTCCCCAAAATGACGGAACAATTGTGCAAATCTATGGGGGAGGCTTTCTTTTTCAGCAGTGGATCATAATCGGTCATCACTATATCCTTTGGCTAATATAATGATTATGAAATATTTTCCCTGTAGCCCGACGGAAATTCACAAATCTAACTAAACAGTAGATACGTAAAACAAACTCTTATTCGATTAGTGTTAAAATAAAAAAAAATACTAACATTTTACCAACTTGACGGACTCGTCATGTAAAAACATAATTAAATAGTCCTGAAGTTTCATCATCATCATCATCATATCAGCCACAGGACGTCCACTGCTTAACAAAGGCCTCCCCCGTAGATTTACACAACGAGCGGTCACATGCCGCTCTCATCCAACGACTGCCAGCGACCTTCACCAGGTCCTCTGTCCACCTCGTTGGACGTCGTCCCACGTTGCGTTTTCCGGTACGCGGTCTCCTCTCGAGAACCTCTGTGTCCCAACGGCCATTAGTTCTACGAGCTATGTGCTCCGCCCATTGCCTCTTCAGTTTACTAATCCTTTCAGCTATGTCGACAACTTTAGTTCTTCTACAGATCTCCTCATTTCTAATTCGATTTCGTAGATAAATACCAAGCATAGCTCTCTCCATAGCTCGCTGAGTGACCTTAAGCTTTCTTATGAGGCCAGCAGTGAGTGACCACGTCTCTGTTCCATATATCATCACTGGTTAAAGACCTTCGTCTTGAGGCATTGCGGTATTTAATCTTTAGTAATAGTTCTTGATTAGCATAAGAGTTAAGTAAACCTTCCCTAAAGCCGCTATTATGCGTAATCTTATACAGAGTTAAGTTAGTGTATCATAAATTATTAGAATACACGCCGTAGTAAAGTAGTGTAAGGTTCTAAGGTTAAGGAAGTTCATGAAGAATTTTCATTGGGCACAAATAAAAAATAAATAAAGTTTAGGTAGGTACAAGTATTTGCCTTTTCTTTTTATTGTTCCGGTGGAAATACCTCATGTACTTCCTTCGCCCCGGGAAAGGGCGAAGGGGCATGTCGGACTCCTACCGGCTAAAACCACCGGAGTCATCATCGTCGGCACCGAAGGGAGGCTCCAGGAACTCGAATAATCTCCATCTAGAGCCACCCGTTGGTGCCACGCCTTTGGGCTCATCTCGGAGGGGATGACTGTAAAGTGGTCACGTATTTGGCTCTAGTGTGATCATACGAGGACCTGAGCTAAGGAGCCCCCCTTAGGTGCCGCAGTGGTTTTAGCCGGTAGGAGTCCGGCATGCCCCTTCGTCCTTCCCCGGGGCGAAGGAAGTTCATGAAGTATCCATCGGACGCAATAAGAAAAAGGTACACGTATTTACCCCTGAAATAATAAGCAAAACGGTCTATTAAGGTCGAATTTATTTTGGTGAGCCGTGTAATAATTTATTTACGAGACTTTCCACGTTTTACTACCTTCGCGTATTAATAATTAAAGAATTGCTTTTCATCAAATAAACTTAAACTATGATTCAAAACAATACCTACGTAAAGAAACATCCAATGCTAAATTCCCTTTTGTCTCCTCAACCTTGTGTAGGTTGCGCCCAACAGTGGAATCCGACGATTTACAAATACTTGATGAATCAAGCCACCCATTCAGTTGCGAAGTATTTTTGCATATCACTCCATAAATTATTTTTGTTAACCTCTGCTTGTCTTCTATTGCACGCAGCGTTCTGATTATCCTTAACCCACTTGTGGCATTACAAGCAATGCAACAAGTATTTTATAATTTCTGTGTAAAATCCGTGCGGGGTTCGGGAGTGACGTGAAAATTGCAATGACAGTGATCTAAAAATAAGGTCGACTGCGTCGCGCCTCTGCGCGCGCGCTCTCTTCAGTCGAGGACCAACCGTCGCGAGTTACAGTCGAACGATCATAAATCAGCAGCCATGGTGTACGAGAGTGACTTCTACACGACCCGCCGCCCCTACAGGCCCACCTCCAGCTACAGTACAGTGTCGGTAAGTGCCATCGCCGCCCTTCTAACACCTACTGAGCGTGCCTCACACCTCGCTCCACTCTCTCCCGGGAGCCGGACGCCCCTCGCACCAGCTCGACCTTCGTCACTCGCGTCCCTCAACAAACGGCTATCGACGCCTTTCCCACCTGATCGATGTACCTAGTGTTCTTGTTTTGTGATTTGAATCCGCAATGATAATAACGTGATACTATCTCTCGATGTCTTCCCAAGTGTTGACTTCTTTCAGTTTTTGTTAGTTCGCTTGTAAACATCATTGCTAATGATAAGCTAGATCGACTTTGCCGCCTCACTTTCGATGGCCTTAGGTTTTGATAAGCGTCATTCATGGTAGCATTCCGCAAGTGGGTCATTTCGTATAGAGAAACGGAGTCGGAAAGCGGAGCTACCGGGCGCGCCAAATATAGCCGCGGCTGGAGTCGCGCCCGCCCGACTAACGGCGACTTCTCCGCTTGCAGCGGCGGCAACTCGGTGACTGGGAGAAGGTGCCCTACGTGCCACGGCCGAGTCTCGTGCCGGATCCGGTGACAGCTTTTGGGCGGCGGTCGCGGCCCGGCGCGCGCTCCTCCATCCTCGAGCCCGTCACCCGGCAGAACATTCCGCCGAAGCCGGAGTCGAAGCTAGCTCCGCTTGCGCCGTACGTGTCGCCGCGCGATCAAACGCGCGCGCGCGTCCTGGCGGCCGTGGGGCATCGCGAGCGCGCCTTCGAAGCGAATCCGCTGGGGACGCCGCGAGACCACATGGACGTGTTGCTAGCGCAGTCGCACGGCCAACCACTGCACGCGGCTCACCGCCAAGTCTTTTACAGCAACTACGCGTCGTACTGACGGGCGTAGTCTCATTGTCGTGTGTCGCTTTCGCTAGTAAGCTAGTCGGTCGGGTCGGTGCGAGGGTGGGCGGCGAGGTGTGTTCGACGGTGGCTATAGGGCAGGGTTGTTGCAGACGCCGCGTCACTACGTGGTGGTGGACCGCGACCCGGTGCGCCCGCGCCGTGCCGACGAGCAGTACTCATACTCTTACCAGAGCACGAGCGAGCGCTCGACAGGCAGCGGCCTGCCGCAGCGCAGCTCCTACAGCAGCACGGTGGAGCGTCGTGCCGGCAGCGGCCCTGGCGGCTACTCGTACACCAGCGAGCGCAGCAGCAACCTGGGTGGCCCCGGTGGCTACTCTTACTCGTCCACGTCGAGCGGCCGCCTGCCCTACGGCACCACCTACCGCCACTACTCGCACCGCGTGTAGCGCCCCGGCTCCCGCCCCGGCCCCACCTTGATATCCTTCGCTCCCTAACTCCCCGACACCCCAGCTTCCCCAAAATGTAACTACCTAATCAGTATTCGCTGTAACTTAATGTGATCGCTCTACTTTATTTTGTTCATAAGTGGAAGTTGATCGTACTAGAGCTTAATAAATATACTTAAAATTTTAAATGTGATTTAGACTGAATTTTTAATAAAGCTTGCGTTTTCTAGTATAATTCTATTTTCTTTGTGTCGTGTTCACACAACAACCTGAATACGCGGTTCGATGATGAGCTCGATCCTTGTTTACTAACAGTTTTGACTCTATGTTGGTTTGACCTATATTTCCGATTTCTATAACTTTTAATTGATGAGATAGAAAGCACTACTTATTTGTTATTATAAAAAAACGTATTTGAATTTTATATTCCAAGTTTTTTACATAAAGGCCTTGAAGGCTCCTAAGAAAAGTCTACACGGAATTAGGTATCAATAAATAAAAACACGTAAACAGATTGACGTTTACCGCTAACCAGTTAGAATGAGATATTACACAAGCATCTAAACAAAATAAACAACAGACTATGAAAACAGTCGGGGTTATTTTTTTAACAAACTGAACATGACTTCATTGTATCTTTCAAAATCCAAGAAAAATACTAACTTAAATTTAAGACGAGTAAAGATTACCTAACTCGTGTAATTAATTAACAGTAGGTACACACAATCTTCTAAAAAATACACCAATTATTACACAAATCCGTAATTAGTATGAATGATGAACTTAAGCGTTTCACTAATCAAACTGGCCTTTAATTGGTATTGAACTTTGAATACAAACCAGATAATACCTAAGGTGTCTTTTCCTGTATTAGTTAGAAATTATTTAGATTAGATTGGCTAGAAAACTAGCATAGACCAAACAAGAAAAAATATTAGTTACCTAATAATAACCGATTGTCGATAAGTTTAAATGGTGCCTGTTTCCCTAACAGCCGTACTCATCAGTGTACTACCTGTCGTCATATCTACCCTACTATGACGCGCCGTACATTACGTACGTACCCAAGCTCTCACAGGTAAGTTGGAGAATTCTGTAGATAGCGCCCTGTAACTAGATCATCCTTGGCTGCCGGGTATACACCGCTATATATATACACCGCCATGGTCAACCGTATGCACAAACTTAAGCACAGCTAAGTAACATTGCTTGCAGCACACATAAGTATATTATTTTTGGTAATAGCATATAAATACCCGCCTGCAGATGTTAACATGTAAATATTAATGTTAATGTTTATCATCAGTTGTACATAATACATACTTATACATATCTTTTATAGGGTGTTTTGGCTTCGACTTGCATTTGTTTGGTTGATTTCGGTATTTTCCTGTTACTAAAGTACAGGAAGACATTCATAACATCTCACATTCCGTATTAATAAAATGTACACAAGCGCTTTTACCAGTCAATTCCGGATCGATATGCATAGTTAGATAAAAGCCTAGTAAACAAAAAGAGGTGAACAGATATACTTTTTCGTCATTTATGTCAATATCCTCTGAATCTTCACGTTTAAATTATTGTCATTTAAAATAAAATCGGGAAATCTAGCATGTAATCAGTTCACTAGTACAGAAAAAATATATTAATATATATGGGTCAAGAATTGAGCCCTGCGGGACTCCCATCGTGGCCATGGAGGGACGTCGGAATCTCTTGATATCTATATCGACTTCTTGAATGTATATGATAATGAATACTCTATAGTAGATAGTCTAGTTTGTAATGTTAACTGATCAATTTAGGAATTTAGGATCAGTAAAGGACATGCAACACCTCCCAAGAAATCACGGAATATGCTTAAAGCACTACATATTAAACATACATACTATGTATTAAATAGCTTGGTGTTATCAAGAATTAAAGATAGTCGCTATGAATAAAAAAAAGAAATAAAAAGTAAATAAAAACTGTTTTGAAAGAGATGCATAACTTTGAAAAGTAAAACTTTTCAATCTATCAAAACTGTTTCAGTTTACCTCGGCCCAATAACGTCGCGAAGTCGTGAAATTTTATATTCAACCATTGTTTTTTATAACATCGTGCCAGCTAGTTGAGCTGAAGGGCTAAAACGCCTACCTAGTTCTAATAGAGACGTGTGATGTTACGCAAATAACTCTGAAATGAAAATTCTTTTCAAAATATCAAAAGAGGTTAATGATATCGATTTATTTCCAACATTTGCTTGAAACATAAGGGGCAGGGAAGTCGTTAGGATGGGTTTGTCTGTTACGTATAAATCTATGTGTACACTTTTTTATAGTGTCAGTGCATTATATTTTATCAATCACCGATTACGAATTGCAGTCCACGGCTGGGTTTATTGCATTATTTACATATTTAGCACTGGGAGGGAACCTACCTAGCTGGCTACCTCCAGTAAGAGACATATCAGACAAAATCTATCAGAGCTAACGTCGTTCTTTTATTTCATATTCATATCGGCCATTTATACGTCCACTGCTGAACAAAGGACTCCCCCTTTGATTTAACAACAGTGTCATCATTTTGGAGGGTATTTGCCAATACTCACCACGCTTGGCAGGCGGGTTGGTGAGCGCAGTATGGCTACCGCTTCACAGAAGGGACGCTGCTGCCCATAACTCTGATTTAGATTCCCTTAGTCGCCTTTTACGACATCCACGGGAGGAGATGGAGTGGTGCTATATTCTTAATCCGGACACCACACGGGCAGGTTCTTTTTATGCTTGCTTATTATCTCGTCAAATTTCAGGACGATGTTATCTAGAGTCTACCTATAATAATATAAATAAAGGTTGAACAAGCAGCATAAATAATGTAAGTATGTGTTCTTGATCACCAGCTCAATAGTATTTATCAGCTAATGACGGAAGGAATAAATATTAATTTCAATTTATTCTAAACCATTGAAATCTTTAGACTTGGTCTCCCACAAGCATCTTGATCTGAGATGCCATGCATTTGTTTATTCTATAAAAGATATGCGCAGAACAATACATAGAATAAGCGCATTCTGTCTGGGCATCAGTGATAAGTTTAGAGTGAGCAAAAGCTCTTCAGGTCTTTACAGAGACTTCTTCAGTTCGAGTAAGAGCTGAAATCTTATAAATACTCATCCATAGTTATCTAGACAGAAATTTTGGCAATAGCTATAGTTACACGCTTCTTAACGACATCTTACTGCCCTAGTCCCAAGTTATTTAGGGTTTTCCTCTTCTCTTAGATTGTGGCTTCTGTAGAGTATTTTCGCCAATGTCAAGTATAAGGCAACGTTGTACGGTGTTTAGATTAATCAATGTTTACATATTCGCAAAATAATTCTCAATAAAATACGCAATCAAATTAAACCTGTTTATTGAAGCTGGTTAAGAAACTACTCTATTAAATGTAATGAAATTTATATGGGACCAATTCGAAAGCATTATGCACCTACTTAAAATAGAATCGCTCAAATCGGTCTACAAATCTCGGAGTAATCGGTGTACATACATAAAAAAAAAATACGCATCGAATTGAGAACCTCCTCCTTTTTTATTATTATTATTTCGGCCGAATGAAGTCCACTGCTGGACACAGGCCTCCCCCGAAGATCACCACAACGACCGATATGGGTGTGTTGTGTGCTCATTGGGGAGTCTTGCCATAATCACCACGCTTGGCAGACGGGTTGGCGATCGCAGTTGAGTTATTAATGTACTCGAAGGACGCTGCTGCCCATCCTCCGGTTAATCCCTTAGTCGACTTTTACGACACCCACGGGATGAAATGGGGTTGTGGCATTCTGAGCCGGCACCACACTCCTTTTTGAAGTCGGTAAAAATTAAAAATATCTATAAAAATATGTCGGCAACGTCATACGGTTCAATTGCTTTTTTCTTATTTGGGGTCGGCGCAATATGTTCCTGTGACCTGTCACCGTTAAACATACATTATAAAGGTTTTACAGTCGGCCGCCTGCCTGACACCGACCTCCCTTGAGTATGCTAGGGTTGTTTACCTTCGTGCTCGTACTCACAAAGTAAGCCAAAGTGCGTAAGGGTACGCACCGTGTTCTAAACTCGTTTATTCGCCTTCTATGACACCCACGGGATGACATGGGGTAGCCCTTTTCGTGACCTGGAGCTACACGGTGAAGTTTTGTTAGTTGTGGTTACCCACTTCTTATTATCTCCTACTCAAAATCCACCTACGGTGAGCAAATATTTAAATAGCAACCAACATTTAGATTTTGTCATCTCCAACGCATATAGGTAATTAGGTACCCACGCAAGTGTTACATACACGTCGAGCTCAATTATTATTTAAAGATAAATATTTAGCTAGTTTATTATATCTCCAGTGCATCATAAATTGAGCAAATTTCAAGTGGGAGGAAGTAACCCTAGAACTTGTCTTGGAATTAATCAGTTATTATTATTGTGTATGATCATAGAGTCCCATTACGGGTCCGGTGTATATAAGTCTTGTCCTGGCAACAAATAAATCACAATTCCCTTTTTTATAAAAATCTTTTCTCTGTTAAATTACCCAGAAACTTCGGCTTTATCTACGCATGTATTGCATATTTTGATTATATTATCACGAAGAATAGTAGAATGGGGAGGGATGTCCAACACCAAAATTCTAGGGCAACCAAATATTTCAGGAATCTGCTACACAGTCTCGATTTAGTACGACCACGAAATATATTCCGTGAGTACGACTCTCGACTCGGGTACTTAAAAGTGTCGAAATTGGTTTTCTTTATTTTGAAATACACAAAAACACTTAAACAATGAACATAAATCAGTTCAATGATTTGTAAACAACTCTTTGGTGTGAATTTATATTTACTTTTGCCTTTTCGTTGACTAAAGAATTGAGAAAAATAAAAGTGAATTCACATTTAAAAGTAAAACAGTTTAAGATTTTCAAACATAATCACAATAAACAATAGATTGCTAATGTAAGTATTGGTCAGATACCGGATCCGACCGGACCGGATCTGTGGAGTTATTTTGCGCAAGGTTTCCAGATCGGCTGAAAAAATGGCTAGCCATTTTTACACCGTATTTGTACGCCGTAACGTACCTACCGGTAACCTATTCATATACTAGAAGCTTATTAGAGTACTTCCAAAGAAACAATCTAACCGAAGGCCGTAGCAATGTTGTTTTTCTAGTTTTTCCAGTTTAAAACCAATAATGCAGACCGACAAACAGTAACATATTTTCAATGTAAAAAAAGTTCAATTTTCTTGATTTTAATGAGCCTTTACCCGCCCAGCTCCGGTATGCGTAAATTATGTTTATATTCATATGTTATAAACCCTGCAAGATATCGAAATGGAATGCATACTTTTATTTTTGTTAAGGTTTATGTTTTGATCCCTAATATTGTCATTGAAATCCGTTGATCTGTTTCGGAGTCCATTCAAGACAAACTGAACTGGACAGACGGACGAAATTTCTAAATTCATTCTTCATAGTATAAACAGCCTTCACTAAATTTTGGGATTTATTTTGAAAGCATAGACATAGACACTTCCTTTTTATTATATTAGTATAGATAAGTAATTCAGTATAGTTCTGGGGTGGACCAGAAGGATTTTGGAAAGGGCCCACCTGGCCTCCCCTTGCTACGCCTTTGCTAACCAAGCATTATACGAGGATCTGGAGCCTCCTTTAGGTGCCGAAGATGACCGCCCCAGTGGTTTTAGCCGGTAGGAGTCCGGCATACCCCTTCGCCCTTCCCCGGGGCGAAGGAAGTTCATGAAGAATTTCCACTGGGCACCAATAAAAATAAAAAAAAGGTCTAGACTACCACGGAAGGAAGCTATGAAGGAAATAAAATAATGCTATCGAATCACATTTTATAGTGCTAAAATAAAGAGGTTACTCGGACTGGTCTGTGCGTATGAGTATACATTCATTATTTGTAGGTACTACATATCTGATAATAAACCCCAAGGCGACAGTCACTGCGGAACTCAACTAATTTGAAACGTGTTCCAAACACGGCGTTGAATCATTAGCCTAAATCGCTAACGTTCAATTCCAGAGTTCCCATTTGTTAGACGTGTGTAAAATTGCGATATGAAATTTATAGAGAAACGTATTCGTAGATTGGAATTACGTGGAATTAAATTTCAAACTATTGAATTTTCTTGAAATTGCATTTTATAATAATTGATCGCAGACTTTGTCGGTTGAGCTAAATAAGTTAGATATTATTGGTTGACAAAACACCAGAAATATTGTTCCTTCGCAACGTGCGAAATGAAGCCGGATCTGTAGTAGTCTGTTTCAGATAGTTTAAATTATTTAGTTATTTATTATGGAATACACACAATACCAATACACTAATTAAAGCTTACAGCAGTCCACGCAACAACCGACTTGTGGCAGCTTGCCAATGTTCAACTTACTGTAATCAAAACGGACGGTGACGGCTACAACATTCTCCGGCTTCATGAAATGTACGAGCAAAACAAGCCGTTTACAATAATTAGGTATTATATTTTTACTGTATAATGCTGAAAATTCACATGCTTGAACTAAATACTGAGAGATGTCTAAAAACTAGAGATTCGACGGGTGCAATTTTAGAAACAATATCTGAGTGCATATTTATATCACAATGCGGAATTGGTGCAGTCAAACAGCCTAATATTAATGTATACTGAAGAGAGCACCGACAGCTGACTATCTAAGGCCCGTATTACCGCTCGATAATCATAACTCAAGTAGAACTTGAGTCGATATTGCATCAATTGAATATTAATGCTGGACCTATCACGTAGGGTTACAGCCTAGTTATTTTTCCGATGCTATCTACCTTAACTTAACCTAATAAGTATTTCAATAAATAATATTTGTGACTAAAGATTTCTGGAGATCTTCGAAAATGAAGACATGCTAATGATAAATATAATTAATAGTTATTTGTTCAACAAACCGCCCATGAAAAACAAAAGCTAAACATCAAACATTCTCAGTACTTCGCTAACAAGGAACCTTGAGACGTCATTAATTTTAGATGTTTATTCAAAACACTGGCCGGATGTATCACTCCCTAGATAAAGTGTTAAAACAATAGATGAAGCCGGATCAAGGGAGCAGCATTTTTGGCAACCGGACAGAGTCCAAGAATACTGTTAACGCTAATGTTATTATAAGAAACCTAACGAAAATTCTACAACAGGAAATTTCCATAGCATGTTTTCTCATAAGTTGGATGAATGAGATAGCACAAACGACGCAATGGATGTATTTAAAGATTGGTTGATTGGCAAATCTCTAGCAAAGATGGATATGGTAACTTGATAGCATTGCTACTTGGTGTCCAGAACAGATTGACATGTTTCTACTGATTTAAACTTGGCAATTAAACAACTGAGTAGGTACACAAATTACATTACGGTGGTGGAAACATTTTTGTAAACCCTGACAATGAAAAAAGATTAACTTCTAGAAGAATCATTTAGAAGCTGTAAATTATTTGCTAAGAACAAGGTTATTGGTACAAGATCATGTTTCTATTGTATAAATAGAAGATAGGAGACAACTCCATGGTGATAAAAGTTGAATTCACTCTCGCCGTATCGTTGAAGCGTGTTCGCAGCGAAATAATCTAATTTTACAACACTCGGCCGATGATTCACGCCGCCATTGAGACGTACAGTTAGGTCCAATACCAAAATAGCCCTATGATTTGGCGTATTATAAACAAACACAACTGTGTAGAATTCTATGATTTTGCGCGGAATTCCATCTGAGGGATTCGCGTCAGTGTTGCAATGTGCACTCATATGTTATTACGTCAGGGGCCAAAAAGTATTTCTTAAAAGCTAAGCTTCGGCTGCAAAATTTGCATCATGAGCTTGTCCGTTATTGATTTGAAGCAACATAGGCCTTCTTGCATGTTTTATATGCTCGAGACTAACTTCTTGCGCATTACAACTCTATCACGATAATTACTTTTCATGACACGCTTTCCGCTTTCACTTTTAATACTTACAGCAAATAATTATTTATGTAGTAGCTATTCTGTAGAAAAACAGCATCAACAATACATTTGAATGCCAACTTGACTGTACCTATATCTAGCATGGTCGTTATGGTTTTATAGGTACCGATTGCGTAGTTTTTCTTCGTTTATATCATTTAGGGTATGATCGCATGAATCACTTCATCCTGCATTTTAAACTACATACGAGCATATGGTTCAATTATTACCATTTTGAAAATCCTAGGTATATGATGTTTATTGACACATCATATCAGAACTCTGGAAACTGAGAATTTTAACAACGTTATTTTTTTACGCTGTCATATCAAATCGGCCAATTATACGTCCACTGCTGAACAAAGGCCTCTCCCATAGATTTTCACAACTGTGTCATCATTTGGGGGGGTATTTGCCAATACTCACCACGCTTGGCAGGCGGGTTGGTGAGCGAAATATGGCCACCGTTTCACAGAAGGGACGCTGCTGCCTATCCCTCTGGTTTAGATTCCCTTAGTCACCTTTTACGACATCCACGAGAGATGCGAGTGGTACTATATTCTTAATCCAGGCACCATACGGACATTTTATGCTTTAATATGGTGATAATTAAGGGCCATATGCTCCATCGTAAATGCTAACATTCATCACAGTACATTGATTTATTGGTTTCACATATAATGTGCTTGATTTCGATTGACCTTGAACTCTACAAAACTTTTCAGGCTGAGCTGATATATAGGCCGACTTCTCGCACCGTCACTCGGCTCGTCACGTACCCGGAGGCGCCCCACCACGTAGTGCGTGTGCGCGTGCGACCCTCAGTAGTCCTGCGTGAGCTGGACCGCATCGCATACCGCCGCCGCCCCGAATTTTCCGTCTCGGCTGTTGACGACTTCTTCCGCTCCGAATCCACCAAGGTACGAAACCCGGATTTCACTTCATCAACTAATTGAATCGGTATTTAAGAGATTTAGGCATTATTGTTCAATGCAAGAAAAGGAAACTGGAGTATAATCAATGAAATAAACCCAATTCATCAATTTTCCTCATTTCTGCATCCCTCATGAAGTCCACTGCTGGACACAGGCCTACACCAAAGATCACCACAATTACCGATATGGGTGTGGTGTGGGCTCATTGGGGGGTTTTGCCATAATCGCCACGCTTGGCAGACGGGTTGGCGATCGCAGTTGAGTTGTTAATGAACTCGAAGGACGCTGTTGCCCATCCTCCGGCTAATCCCTTAGTAGACTTTAACGACACCCACGGGTGGAAATGGGGTGGTGGTATTCTGAGCCGGCACCACACGACAAAACCCAATTATATTATTCTAATAAACTCTAAATGCACAAATACCCTAATTAGTCCTTCGGTTTGGCTAAGAGACTCCGCAGAACGATGTACGGTATAGAGTTCTAGAAAGTTCGCACAACAGCATAGAAGGGAACTAAATCTTCGTAGAAAGCACATGACAGAGATTACTGGGATAAACAAAAGGACGCCGTTTAATTGTGATGGACCATCTAAAAATGCCCTTAATGTTTCCAGGCCTTCGAAGATGAGACCAGCCGCATCCGTGCTGATACCGCTACCCTACTGCAGCGCGCGCGTTCTGTAGTTCCCCGCGCTAAAACCGTTTCACCCCTCGACACAATTTATTCGTGAGTACACTAGCAAGCTCTTATAAAATCTTCTACAAAGCGCTTTTTAAATCCAGTGTTTAGAATAATGTACTACAGTCGACAGTTTAAAAGTAGTTTCCAAAGATACCAAAATATCTAAATGAACATCCGTGGACTCAAGAGCATTCAGAAGACCTTGCGGATGTACCATCTCCAAGGCTAGGTCAAGTTTTTCTTGGCTTGTGTAACAGTACTAAAATAGCAGACCCATTGATGCGTCTATCAAACGACAGCCCTGCCAGTGACATTGACGATACAACTACAACTATACCCGTCGCATGTCATTTGGCAATCATGTTCACACGTTGTAACAAATAAAAACTCATTTTGCTGCCAAACCGTAATGAGATGCTGAGGTTCGAAAAATTCAAAAACGAAGCCTTCAAAAAGTGTGTCTTCCAGGGGACGTCCACACCGCGGGTGTAGATATCAAAGTTACGTTTGATAAAAAAAAACCTAAAATTGTCGTTTTGTTTTTTTACCTCAATGCGTGCTACCTTCTTGTCCACTATGTACCTATCGCTTTTTAATTATAGCCCGGATAAATGTCAGCCAGCAACGTTTGCTGACTGGTATTCTAATAAAACATTTAACGATTTATTTTCATTGGGATCTGGATTTGTTTTTGGAGACGCTAAAAACTTTAATAACATCCGTTATACGCTCATAAACCGCTATTTATTATTTTTACAACTTCATGATGTCAACAGATATTCGTACGGGGAGCCGATTCCGTATCGTTTCAGCAGTGACGCTTATATTGCTAAGCTCTTGCTCCCCCTGCGCAGCGTAGCCGATCACATTCGCAACATCTCTTACTACAGCAAACCCGCCGAGAAGTTCACTGGTAAGAAAAATAACAAGGGGTCCCACTCCCACAATCCACACAGGGAACACGTAACTCGATGTTGACCAACTAAACGAATTAAAAAACTTTATGATTTGTTCCTTGTCCAATAACTGTATTGTCCGTTATCCTTCAGTTTGACTACCGACTAACAGTTAAAATTCCAGTGTGCCCCCGTGGTAACCGTGAGGTGTTCTCGCCAGGACGTGGTCACCTCGCATGCGTGCACTACACCGGTAACAAGGCCTTCTCCAATCGTAGGCCTCTCTACAAGGAGCTTAGCATCAGGGACGACGTGAATCTGCTCTCTTTCTATGCCAAGAACAGGCTCGCAGCCGCTGGGCTCGCCGTCGAGAGTGCCACAGGTACCTCGTCTTCGTCGCATCGCTAGCGCTCGCTTACAACCCTCGCTTAATTCTTTAAAATGAGTCTATAAACCGGTCTAAAAGTGAAAAGCTACGCCTCGTCGGGCTCGAGGTACTAAACAAGTATTAAAACAAGATATAAAGTCCGTGTCTAACCCTGCGTGTGGTGTCTCTTGCAGCGGGTGGCGCGCCGGAACAGCCGACGGCGGCGCAGTGCGCGTAGCTCCCTGCGGCGCGGCGCGGGCGCGGGGGCTGGCTCGCGGGCAGCCCCACGCTCGCGCCGCGTTCGCCCTTCGCGCTCTCTGATCTCGGTATAACACGCTAGAACTAACCAAGATCAACTATTTTTTATTCATATTACAGATGACCTTTATTTTGTGACTTATGTTTACGAGTAACGACGAACGATTTTATTTTTATTACCCTCTAGTCATCGTTGTGATAGCGCGGTGTTCTGCGCCGAAATTTTGTCGGTGACCGAGACGTCTCGTTTTCACTTAACTCGACTGATTTTACTTAACAATAAAGAATTTTTACTGAAAATGTAGTTTGTTTTAATCATTTGCATGTTAGTTGTTCTCAATGTCACGCTTATAAATCCAAGCTTTAGTAACGCTTAGCTTCTTCACTAAAACAGTTTTAACGTTTAACACACGTAAATAAATACTATAAAACCACATTATAAATTACTATTTCCCTGTAAGATCTTCAATGTAAAGGGTAAATCTAGATAATAAACATAGAATCGACATTCAGACTGCAACTTCAAAATACCATATTTTTAGAATATGCTCATGTGTCATTCCTACTGGATTTATTCATGTTTGAGACAAAAAGGGACCCATGTAGACGCCACACAAGACAACTGCACTACCATTCGCATTACAGCATGAAGCAGCACTGAAAAAGAATACGAAGTCATAGCGAATACCATGCCATTCAGGGTTTATCATTGAGCTTGGTGCTGGGGTCTAACAGCTTCGATTAGATAGCATCATGATCATGAGCATTGTGCTGCGTCGCTTACTGTCCGTCATCGTTCCGGTTACAATGACCATTGACATTCATTAATCTTGCTGTGAAATCATTAGCAGTTTTTAATTTAATTATACCTAGCTAATTGTTCCACAAATGGTCATTGGCTAACGGAACCCGCGTAACATTGGCCTCGGTGCAGTGAAACTGCTCCCATGGAGGCCGAGCCGCAAGTTCCAGGCCCCGCAAACAATGGAGGACCCAGGTTTAGAGCTCAAGGCAGCCAAAGCTGACCGCGCAGCCAGATTTCGTGCGTCTACTGTTGAGCCTGTATTGACTCCGGCCACCGATTTAGCAGAAATCAAGAGAAAGAGGCAGGAAGAAGCCCGTGCTGCCGAAGAAAAGTGCGTATCTTCAATATCATTCTACCAGATAAACAAACAACGGTGAAATCAAACCAGTAATACAGACGTTTCATTTATGTTGTAGGGCTTTGAAGGAAGAAGCAAAACGCGAATCTGATCGTAAGGCTCAAGTAAGTATGATTTACATTTTGAAATACAAAGTACTTCTCATTTATTTCTTTTAATATTCATGTCTCAGTCCGCTCTTGACCTCGATCTCACCTGATGTTAAGCGTATACAATAATGTGTTGAACAAAAGCTGCAATAATTACTTCATCGCTTTCAGGCTGAACGTGAAGCAGCTGAAAAGAAGAAGGCAGAAGAAGAAGCTCGCAAGGCCGAAGAGTCTAGACGCCAGGCTGAAGAAGACGCTAGAAAAGCAGAAGAAGAAGCCCGCAGGGCTGAAGAAGCTCGCCTAGCTGAAGAGGCCCGTTTGGCTGAAGAAGCCAAGCTCGCTGAGGAAGCTCGCAAGGCAGCAGAGGCAAAGTTAGCCGAGGAAGCCAAGAAAGCAGAGGCGGCCCGACTTGCGGCAGAAGAAGCCCGCTTGGCCGAGGAAGCGAAGTTGGCTGAAGAGGCTAAGTTGGCCGAAGAAGCTAAATTTGCAGAGGAAGCCAGGCTCGAGGAGGAGAGGCAGGCAGAACAAAGGAGACAAGAGGAACTCGTTCGGTTAGAGGAGTTAGAAAAACAAGCACAGGAAGAACGCGAAGCTGAACTTGCACGGCAGGTATAAAAAAGATCTCTTAACAAACGTAACTGAGAACAAAAGAAAACAAAGTAATATTTTCATGAGAAAATTTATTCGATTCATGTTTTTTCCAGGCTGGTGAATTAGCTGAAATTGCAAGACAAGAATCTGAACTTGCGGCCGCCCGACTGGAGGAGCTCTCACATAGTGGTTCTACTGCTGATGTCCCCGAGGCTGATGCCAGGTGAGAATTTAGACAGTTACTGTTAGTAATTATAAAAACAACATACAGAATGACTGCATTGGTAACAAGCGATGTTATAGGCTCATCAGATCAGCCCTGGGAAGACGGCGCACAATGGATCGAGAAAAGGCTCTTGAAGACATGGGCAAATAAATTTAAAAGTGTCGGTTTTTCTGCTTGAAATGGCTTCTAATAGCATTATCATGCTTAAAGTATATATCATAAGTTACAATCTGGTAGGAAAATAAAAGTATCCGTCAGGTTTAAAAAATGCTTATATCTCCGGAACAACAAGGATAACCGTAATACGTACACGGTTATATAACTATTTATTTATGAATTTTGACATACCTACCATATAACAAGATATATTGCGTTTTTTTTGTTATTTGTGGTATTTTTAGGTTTTCACGCGGAATAAACACTACAATATCTCCTTTAAATTACATTTATAAGTTACCTACACACATCACATAATGTGTCTATTTCTGTACCTTCACCTATTAAAGCATATAATTAGTTTCAAAAATACAAAATTTTTTTTTTTTTTAAAACGCACTGAATATATCAAAGAATCATAAATAAATAGTCACATAACCGTGTGCAAGGATATTACGGTTATTCTTGCGGTTTCGGAGAAATAAGCATGTTTATACAGGTCTATACTTTTTTTTGCAAAGAAAGAAATTGTTGCCAATATTCTTACCAGATTGTATCCTATGATATATATTAGCATGATTTTGAAGCCATTTTAGGCATAAAACCGAAACTTTAAAATTTAATTGCTATATCTTCGAGAGCCTCTTTCGATCCACTGTGCGGCGGCGCGAACGTGGTCACGTGGTATGGCTACGGGGAAACCTTTACCACACCCGCGAGATGAGCCTAGGGGGCGGCCTCTGTATAGTCTCCTACTCTCCGCTGGACTGGTTGATCACTTTACAGTCATCCGCTCCGAGATGTGCCTAAAGACGTGGCACCAATATGATTGTGGTCTGCAGTGCGATTGTCGGCGAGGTTCTTGTCCCTCCTATTCAGTGCTGAAGATGACCGCTCCGGAAGTTTGAGCCTGTGAGTCTGGCATCTGGCCTCTCCACCCTTCCCTCGGGCGGAGGTAGTACATGATGTATTTCGCCTGAACGAAGTAAAAAAGGCTTACCAGATCTCACAGTAAAATACTATGGATACCATACGTGGCTTAAACGTTGGCAAGCTGCTGGTGCACAAACACCAAATATAAAATTCTTTACAGCACTGTACAGTGTACATGATCGTCCTTTTATATTCAGTAGAGTTTTGAATAAGCCATCACATATTGTATCAAAGATTATTTTGTCGTGTTTGTGAACGTGTAAAAGAAGCGAAAGGTCCATTAAATAACACCAGAACTGACAAAATTACAGCAGTTATTGATTTTAAAAAAAACGGCGCTTATCATAAATAAGAAATGAGAATGACTGGAGCCAAACAAAATATTAAATATTATTATATAATATTAAACTAAAACATTATAATTTCAGCGAATTTGCTGCAGATGAACCACAGCCTATTGTAGAAGAGCCTGAATCCCCCGAAATTATACCTGCTGAGGCTGAGCCCGAAGTCGATCAAACTGGAGATATTAGCGAAGACGAGAAAGCGGAACCCGACCTAACCGACGAAGAATAAGCATCCATATGGTCTAATATATTTTTATGGTTATAATGCATTTTCTGTTATGAAATAATTATATACTTAAATGCTAAACATTATTCATGCGCATTTTGGTCTAGAGTAGACATGAATAATGTGATAGCACCAGGGTGGTATGTTTGTCACCACCTTTCTTTTGCGTAATAAAATTATGCAAATGTGAAAGTTATTCTTCCTTGTATCATACGTATGTATAGGAAATTGTCAACCACCGTTAACCAAGTAAATTTTTATACTAAACCTTCAATGTTACTAGCCTAAGTGTTTTAATGATGTTATATTTTGTTAATTTTTAACAATAAAAGACATATTAACAAATAGACTTCATTCATCGATCGTCGATCCATTGCCCTTGACATAAACTATTATACTACTGTAACGAACGATCCGCTTGGATTCAATGATTCTCCATTTTTCAGTAACTGGTCAGAAAGAGAACCGGTTGGTCAGTCAGAATTCGTATAATTTCGAGAAGTGTGTGATAGCTGCTACTGGCAGTTTGTTTACCCACCTAAATACGACTGTCCCCTTCCCCACTTTTCGACAGTCATACGAGAACCTTTATTTCTTTATAGTTTATTTTGCTTCGTTGCGTTTCTTCGTGGTATGTTGCCTCTTTTGTCATTTAAACTTTACAATTTCTAAGAGGTTTGTCCGTGGATTAGCCCGTTACTGATTAGGGCTCCGTTGTGTAAACAATTACGAATAAGGTGTATTTTAGTCTCTGGCTGGTTAATATCGTCTTCAGCTACTCTGATCTGGGCTCCAGATACTGGGTAAATTGGACGAAAAGGTGTTTCGATATGTGACAAGGTTCAAGCTTTTCGGAAACTGGAACATATCATTTCTAGTGTTTTACATTGAGAAACTAATAAGCTTCTTGCGCAAAGAATAGCACCACCTTCGAGAATCACACAAAATGGAAAAGCATTATAAGATTTTTTAAACAGTCACGATCTGTTGTTTTCCTGATTACCTATTAGGGCTCATATTATGGTCCTTCTATAGATTTTTATGTATTTCTTATTCTTGTAAGAAGCATTGCTTACTTATTCGGTCTAGGTGTAGGTATATTTTAAAACGTAGGTATGTTGACTATTGAGACTTAAGGCGTTACTTCTATTCTGATGTGGCTTCCTTGGAAATCAAATACATCTGAAGTAATATTTGCATTGTATAGCTGCCATATTTATCATTTACAAATTTATAGATGACTGCTTTAAAACTGGAAAGAAGAGTTTTGTTAGACATTAAAAAAAGTATGACTAAAAAAGACCTAACCCTGAGTTTCTTTCAGCATTTCTTCTCAGAGGTTGTCATGTAGCGAAATGCCCTCCGTTGTTTCAATATGACGTGTAAAAGTGTCAGTTAGGACCGATTTACTGAATAAATGGTTCTAAACTATTCTAAAAAATCGATCTTCTTGGATTGCGTTTGCATTGAAATCTTGCATATGATCCACTGGAGCATCGTAGTCTCAAAATGCTTATTACGCAGTCTGAGCTGTAAGCTTGGGCTTATGATCTGTTCAAAACGTTCCTATGTGTTGTGTACTATCCTAGCAAAATACGATTTAAACCTTTAAAATATACATATATATATAGCAAAATAATATGCTGTGGGTATTCAGTATGTGTGAATGCTCACTCATACATTGTTGCTGTGTGAGATTTGAAAGACATTAGAGTACCATTAGACCGATCTTTTTTTAAATAATGGGTCCGCTCTTGTTCTCTGTCACGCCTGATGGAAAGCGATATATTAGGTCTACGATGGAACTAGAGCTCACAGAGGATGCCTATTTATTATTTAACGGTTAACGTGTTATAGGTAGTAACACAGACGCTGGAAAGGTGTTTACATTGATCTTCACACTATTGGATACAACAGCACACGGAGAAGAAATGTTAAAAAATGTTGGAAAATGGCCTGGCGCCCGTGCCCTTAATACTCAAGGAAAAGTATGAAAACTGTCCGTTTATTTCTTTTTCTGAAGTATGGCAAATGGAGAGACTATATCGAAAATGGAAGATCGAGGCACAACACACTACATTTTAGACGCGATGTATTTGAGTAATTCTGACTAATGATTACTTATAGTTATGTAGGTATTTATTATTCTATGCAGAAAGAGCAACATTAACTTAATATTCCCACAAAATAGCTTTAACATTGTATTACCACATTACAAATTCTTACAGGATACACCAGCTACAGGATTTAAGGGTCAGAGTTTCTTTTTTTGCAATTAAAGTTTATCATGATCTGCCCGCATAGCCACTGCTGGCAGAGAGAGATCTTGCCCCATCCGAACGACCAGGATCCGCCGCTCGACAGCCCACGCAGGGCACTCTCCGAGAGATCAGGATACCGCACAGTGTGCTGTTTTTCCACAGTTGTGGCCATGACCGCGCGTCCTGTTCTGTGCAAGCAGGTACATACTCACCGAAACAACCGTTTACTAGTATATCTGTATAATCTATGACAACCGTGTCCGGTAAATACCTGCGTCAGGCGGAAAGTGACGCGCTCGCTCCTTTGGAAACAGGCTCTTAGCGGCAAGACGACCTAAACGACGCGCTTTTTCCAGTTTCATCTTAGGAGAAGTAAAATGTTGGGTAGCTAAATAACTACTTTTGGTGAGAATATAATACACAATATTTATGATAAAAAAATATAATACAATATAGTATATTAGACACCTGAATTCATATAAATTTAACAGCTACTTTGTTATAAGTCCATTTTCACCATTTCTTCTGTAGTCTTTGCAACCTCCTCCTTTGTTACTGGCTTCCCTAATTTTTTCAATGGAACTTTAACCCCTGATGAAGTAGGTTGTACGGTTGCCTTAGATTTTTTATTAAATTCTACGAATTCTTTATCTATATCTTGAACTTTTCGTTTAATCTGAAACAAAAAGTATTTTTAATGGTATGGTTTAATTATTATTATATTTTATGATGATCTATTGAAATTTATTATAATTTGAAAGGAAGACTATATATCATACATATACCACATTAGATCTAAGGATCTGGACAGTCTCTAATTATTTTTTCAGCCAATACAAATCCATTGCTGGACACAGGCATCTCCCAGAAATCGCCACAACTACCGGTTGTAATTACCGAAGATTTAAAAGATGATGGGGATATAGAGAGAGAGCGGAGAGCGTTGTCGGTCCGATGTAATATGCTGGCCCGCAGGTTTTACCGATGTTCACAGGAAGTAAAGATCACGCTTTTCAAAGCGTTTTGCCAATCTTTGTATACGTGCAGCCTGTGGGTTAGGTATACGCAAAGGGCCTACAACATTCTCCGCATACAATATAACAATGCTTTCAGGGTGCTGATGGGGCTCCCGCGGTTCTGTAGCGCATCAAGAATGTTTGCTGAAGCGCATATAGATAGCTTTCAAGCAATCATTAGAAAGCGAATTGCATCCTTGATGCGTCGGTTACGGGGGAGCACCAACAGCATACTGAGAGTGATTGCAGATAGGCTTGACTGTCCGTTCCTGTGGCACTGGACCCGTATGCGTATGTACGGATCTAGTGCACCAGGAAGTGCGCACAGGTTCATGAACTAGCCTATTTTAATTTTTGTTAGTTTTGTATGTGTTAATTAAGTTTCGTTTTAGTTTTCATTTTATTTGTACCACTAACATAGTCTAGTCTAGGTCTTTGTATTACTAACTTATATGGACAAATGTCCGAAATAAACGTTTTATTATTTATTATTTTCTTTATTTACTTAACTAACATATTAATTACATTTTTAAATATATATATATAAAGCAAAAACAAAAACACATACATTTAAAAATATAAAAAATAGTGACCAACCGGCAACGGGCACAGGGTCCAAGCTACCGGTGGTTAGGGCTCCAAAGAAAGGAACCTCCTCACTATGCGTGCCGTGTCAAGGAGAACTGCTTTCTGTAGCAAGCCCTTGATCCAACCACCTAACGAGAGCCTCTTTAGATGTTGGTCGAGGCTCTTGGCTATGAGGCCATTGGCTGTAACAACTATCGGCACAATAATTGCAGAGTCTACATCCCACATGTCGACAATCTCGTGAAAGCCGAGAAAGATAAACAGATTAAGTATCTTGACTTGGCACACTTATATGGACAAATGTCCGAAATAAACGTTTTATTATTTATTATTATTATTATGTGCTCATTGGGCGATTTTGCCATAATCACCACTCTTCGCAGACGGGTTGACGATCGCAGTTAATTTGTAAATGTAGTTGAAGGATGCTGCTGCCCGTACTCCGGGTAATCCCTTATTCGCCTTTTACGACACCCACAAGATCAGATGGGTTAGTGATATTCATAGCCCGCACCACACGGACCACATACCTTTCACTGACAAATAATTTTAGAATTGCTAATGGTCGAATATTGAAACACTACTTAACATTTTAGTCCTGCTACACTAATTGAGGCGGCCGTTTTCGGTAGAAAAGCGGCCTATAAAATAGTTTAACGGGGCTTAAATATTAAGTGACGTTTCGGTATTCCACCGGAGTTTCCTAGACAGTTAAGCATCAACTAATTGGTTAGTGGCATAAGTTGTATTTTTAAGAAAACCCAATGTCCTAGGAGTGATACAAGAAGACTCTACATTTTATTTGCTGGTAGCTGAGTTGCTGCGGATGCTGATGACCTCGTAATATAATTCTATTATCTTATCGCATATCATGAAGGATAATCACGAGATAGTGTTGTTTGCAGATGACACATCACTTTTATTTAAACTTAAACGCCAAATCTGGCATCTGGTGATGTAAATAGTGCTATCTTTACAGTGGTTCACTGGTTTAATGGTAACATTTAGTCTTGAATGAGACAAAACGAAATGTTTCATACATTTCATACGTTTCACATTCACAACACATAATGTTAAAACGGTAAACACCAGTGCATTAATGAATGGTGCAGAGTCGGATCTTGTGGACACTGCAGTGTTTTTAGGTATTACTTTTAGATTCTAAGCTGCAGTGGGGCCACACACACTTAAATTGACGAAAAGGCTTAGCTTTGCAGTATATGCAGCAACGAAAATTCATTATTTAACAGACATAGAAACAGCCCGATTAGTATATTTTGTTTACTTTCATAGTGTAATGTCATACAGTATTCTGTAGTGGGGGAATGCTGCCGATATTCAAACTATTGTTACTTTGTGATGTCAAAACAAGCTATTCAGTCAATTTATATGTTAAGCTCCAAATATTCACTTAGGGAGAAATTTAATTAATTAATATAATGACATAATTTTACTATATTTATGGATCTTAAATGACTTATTTTTTATTCATTTAAGTGACATTATACTTACCTAAGTAGTTATGCTTACTGTTGAGGTTTCTTTTATGGTTTTATTTAACCTTTACTTGATTACTAAGGTTCTGTAACACTTTGGGATAATTCGTCTCGATAAGTAACCCTGTTACATCCTGTTAGATTAGTGTTAAAAGTTGCATTGAGTTACAGTGTAACTGATCAGGATTTTTTTCCAATTGGGTATTAGTGTGAAACAAAACGGTGTAACTCAACGGGAACAAACCATTCTATTAATTTGCATGCTATTATCAACTAGTTAAATAGGCTTCAACTTACTTTAATGCTTGTACAGCTTATAAAAAAATACACTATTTACTGTGAATAATATAATATATTTGTATTTGGTTTTAGATCATTCTGTAGCCCGGACTAATATACAAGATTTTATTAGCAACTAGTAGTTTCCTAAATATCATTTCATAACAATTGTGTACGAAGTTATACTATTTTCTGATGACAATCCTAGCTTACCGCGGACTACTGAACAATGCGACTTCAACGAAAGCATAGTATTGTTATGTCTGCATGTACCTATGTCTCAAAGGCAGAGGGCAAGCGGATAAGCGGACTAGATAGAAATAAATTGTTATAGAAAAGTTAACCTTACATTTTTTAAGCCCAAGTTGACGGCTTTGGCTTTCGATTTCTTCAAGCTTTTAGCGCCTGCAACTTTGAAAACATTGGCTTTAGGGCCTTTCTTGTTATTATTACCCATAATTACTCTAGAATCTGTGATTATTTTTATAACATTTACGTGAGACCCCTCTGTTGCAAGTTGTAATTTGTAATACTTAACAATTGACAATTGACATGCAGAAAACATGTTAGTCGACTTTTATGTTTTAGAACGAATACATGCATTGAACATGAAATTGAGCGTTAACGCTAGTGAACAGATTTCTGATATTAAATTTGAATAATAAAGAAAACTAGACCTACAATCTTCTCTAAACAACTAAATAAATTAAAAATTCTAAAGCAATCTTTGTCGTAAGTGACGTGTATCCGAACGAAATATGGATAGCGAATGAACTCTGCAACACTTTGCTATTTCTGTGAATAAGGGGTTAATCATATTTGTTTTCGCCTTCATAAATTAAACAAATACCACTGTGTTATTAGTGAAAGAAGTATATAAACGCCGTCAAAATTAGTTACTACTCCAAATACAACGGGAATATTTCCGCCATGGCTAAGGTACGAATTTTGGTTGGTAAAGTTCCTATTTACAATCTATCTACATGTTTAATTAATTATAATAATATTATTTGCATACTGGACAATCTTGCTATGTAAACTTGTTGTTAGTTTCTGGTTTTACTTGTTGAATACCAGGCTGCTACAATTCGAAATCAGGAAGTTTATAAGGTTGTTCATGCACAGTTCTAGCTTTTTATTTTACCATGGGTGATATAATTGAAAATAAGGTGAATATAATTGAAATATAAATTTTAATATGATGCTGTTTACAAATATATTCTGATATGAAGAGTATACTATAAATAATGCATTGCGTATTTAGCATTTTTACATACTCTATATTATGCATTTTATCAGATTATTTCAAAATGTTTTAATATTTTGTCTTTATTTATATTATAACTCGACCACTATTATTTGTACGGTAGCTACATCAGCGTTGCCAGAAGTGTACGAATAGCACGAATTGTGTACTATTCATGCTATGACTATATGTATCCTTGTATACTTTGGGCCTTGTTTGTGTAGGTACTCAAAGTAAGTTATAAAGATTTCAATTTTTAATTGATTATTTTAAACGCAGGCAACATAGACTCTAAGAACAGTATAATATAAAACAGCATAAGTAAGACATACATACTGGTACATTGCTAACATTAATCAAAATCCTTATTTGGGGGAAAAAGCTTCGCACTTTTCTGAATGCCTATTTACGAATGTATGTAGTCTGTAGACTAAATTATGAAGATAAATATTTTTGTGTACCCTGCTATAGTTTTGTGTACTATTTCTGAGATTCATATGTAACATAGACATAGTATCATCTGGCAATGCTGTGCTACATTTTAATCGTGTATTTTCTCTCCCAAAATAAGAAACTAAAGAAAGATTGTTTTTGAAAATACATTTTTATTACTTATATTCATTCTTCTATTACAGCCAGTATTGTATTCATACTGGCGAAGCTCATGTTCTTGGCGCGTGCGGATTGCGCTAAATTTAAAGGAGATACCATATGACATCAAGGCAGTGAGCTTGATCAAAGGTGGCGGGGAACAACACTGCAATGAGTACCGGGAGGTCAACCCTATGGAACAAGTCCCATCACTTTGTATAGGTGATTATAATTACTTTTTTCCTTTGCAATATAGCATCTATGAATACATATTAAAACCATAACAGTCCTTTAAGCTCATATGCAATAATAGTGTTTTTTCTTTGCCATGACAAAACATGACATAGAGTATATTTTACAAGAGGACCACTCCACATCCTCCCGTGGATGTCGTAAAAGGTGAATAAGAGACTTTAAACCAGCGCGATGGGCAGCAGCATCCCTTCTGTGGAGCAGTAGCCATACTGCATTCACCAACCCGCCTGCCAAGCGTGGTGAGCACTGGCAAATTCCCCCCAAAATGATGATACAATTGCGGATGAATCTATGAGGGAGGCCTTTGTTCAGCAGTGAATGTGTACTGGCTGACATGATATAGTATTTAAAACTAATTCAAAGTTGTATAATGTCTTTAATTTTGAGAAGAGAGAGAGAAGAGATACAATCTCAAACCTGAAAAGGGCAAGTTGTAGACAGTACTGCCTTTTACTGGCTGAATTAACAAATAAGATTTAAACAGAATAAAATTTTCTTTACTTCTTTTTTTGTTTTTTCCAGATGGTCACACCTTGGTAGAATCACTGAACATAATGCATTATCTGGAGGAGACGAGACCAAATCAAAGGCCATTGATGCCCCAGGATTGTTTCAAACGAGCAAAAGTTCGTGAAATATGCGAGGTATGTTGAATGAATAAATATTGCGAATATTAAAAAATCCCTTTTTCCAATCAACTGAACAGTTTTCATCAGACGTAATTCTAATCCCAGTAGAAAATTACAAAAGGTTTTAAAGAACAGGAACAATGGTATACTTCATAATTACATATTTCATACCAGGAAAATAAAATTAAATAGAACTTAAATCTTCCAGGTGATATCATCTGGAATTCAGCCTCTCCAGAATCTGATTATTCTCATCTACGTAGGAGAAGAGAAGAAGAAAGAATGGGCCCAACATTGGATTACTCGAGGTTTCAGAGCTGTGGAGAAGTTGCTCTCTGCATGTGCTGGAAAGTATTGTGTGGGAGACGAGATCACCCTGGCTGACTGCTGTCTTGTGCCTCAGGTGTTTAACGCCAGGAGGTAAGGAGTTGGTGAAGAAAGTACAATAAAAAGAGGAATCTCCTCAGTTTCCTTGTTTTAATTGTACTTTATAGCCTTTTTGTTTTAATTAATTTGGGAAATATCTACTTGATTGGATTGTCTTTCATAATAAAACACCTTTAAACGGCTTATATCGCGTATATTATAGATTTTTAATATTGTACGGTAGATAAATAAAATAACTTTTTAAAATCTGTAACGACGCCTGTCACCTTAGTCATCCTGCGACCACGAACCCTGCAAAGTGTTCGAAACGTCAGGAAAAACAAAAATCTATAATATACGCGATATAATCCGTTTAAAAGTATTATGAGTAATAATCGCAAAAACCTAAGACATTACTATGGATTGTCTCTCATTACTATAAAATTGCCTTGGCAGTTAAATGAGTATTACTGACGTAAAAATCTTATATTAGATGGTTGTTATAGGTTGTTGGTCTGATCTAAAACATGTATATTTTATACGTAAGTGACAATATACCGAAAATTTTGGGAAGAGGTTATATACATTATATATACACTATAGGTGTCTATAGTGTCTATAGGTACTTCCCAAAAAATAAAACGTCCTATAATAAAAAGCCCTATAATAAAAATAGGAAAGCCATTTACCACAGAAATAATAGGTAATATGTTTTGTAATTTTTGAGCACACAATGTATCGTAAACAACGCGATCAAAACGCTATGTGGTATTATTGTACTATGATATTAGGCTACTACTCCAAGCGATGACCTTATCCATGAACTGTAGTGAAACAACAGCCGTTTTTAGTTTTTCTTTACATTGCAGTTTTTGTGGAAATAAATAGTTTATTGTGTTTATATTCAACATATCATTAGAGTAGAATAAAACAATTATTTTATAGTGAAATCAGTTAAATAGTTAACAGCAAAATTTTTATGCTGAGGGTTCCAGAATCATGTACTGAATCCATGGTGTGATGTTTTTGTTACGATGTCACTTACACTTGTTATAATAGATTTATTATTGCAGTCTAATGCTACATATCTTTCAAAGGTGATGTTAAACAAGCAACTTGTGATGATAAGATATGACTAGAAGAAAATATGCCGTGTGGTGCCGGCTCTGAATACCACCACCCCTCCTCCCGTGGGTGTCGTAAAAGTCGACTAAGGGATTAGCCGGAGGATGGGCAGCAGCGTCCTTCGAGTACATTAACAACTCAACTGCGATCGCCAACACGTCTGCCAAGCGTGGCGATTATGGCAAAACCCCCCATTGAGCCCACAGCACAGCCATATCGGTCGTTGTGGTGATCTTTGGGGGAGGCCTGTGTCCAGCAGTGGACTTCGTTCGGCCGAAATGATGATGATGATGAGAAGAAAACTTGGCTACTAATTAAGGTGTCCAATTGTTTCCAGATTCCACGTGGACCTACGACCGTTTCCCATAATTCTTCGCATCGACCGCGAGTTAGAGAACCACCCAGCATTCCGCGCCGCCCATCCGTCATCGCAGCCCGATTGCCCGCCGGAAGTCGCCAAATGAAAGTACACTGATGCCATGTCCACAAATTGTTTCAATACATCCTCAACTATGTTTTCATAGAGGTATTCCAATAGGTATTCTATATTTATTTTTATTCATAGCTGAATTGTTTAAATTCCTTGTATAATTAAAGCATTGAGCGCAAAAGCGGCCTATTTTTTCCAGATACTAATGATTTTAATTGTCTTTGGAATAAATAGTGCACTCTTGTGCTCACTACCTCAATTTAGAGTTTCTGATATTAGTAGTATGATGTAGGTACCTACCTTTAGTTGCGAATATTGTAGGTATACAATAAGTTCATAACTACAGTTTGGTTTGATTAGATAAATGGGAATTTATAATTTGAGTCATTCATAATTGCTTCTGGAAGAATAATTATAGCCAACTAGATTTTTATTTTCGGGACATTAGTCGTATGTTTATAATCGATTTGTGGACATGGCAGCATTACCTAACGTACTATGGACACGGCTACATATCAAGCTATATATTTTCAGAATATGCTGATGTCGCATTGTGTAGGCTTTCTGCACAATGAGAGGTCAGCTTATACTGGAATAACTGTATATCTTAGTAGCCCTGTGTACCATACATATTTAGTTCTAAAGATTTTTGCATTTTTATACAGAAGTCGCTTTTTCATTTTCTCTTACTGAACATAGTCATAAGCTTTTAAAATAAATCTAGTCCGATAGTTAATATTAAGGAACTTTTATAAGGTTTTTGGGTATTAGGTAAATATTACATTATGTCTGAATATTTATTAATTTTTGTTCATTATGCCATTCCAATTATTTCTAAGATTAATGTTGTAAGAATCTGAAATTATACATTTGGTTATAGTAATAATAACTTAATGGTTATATTTGAAATTATTTACTGACTTTGTTCTTGTTTTAAATTTTTATTCTAAATAAAAAGATTTTTGTTATACGAGATCGTTTTCTTTTAAATTATTTCCTGAATCGTTATTACGTTTCCTGATCTACCTTAAAACAACAGCTAGCTCCCAAGCATACCACCAAAACTGCACTTTGTTAGTGTCACTGACGCCTAAGCTTTGAATGCTCGTGTTACGCCAGTTGGAATCTTACAAAAGTGTATATAGGGTCTTACTTTAGTAATGGAGAATATTTTAAGGCTAAGCTGTATGAATGGTATAGAATTCATTTCAAATATTAACACACACTAGTCGGCTACTAAACAACCACATTCTTGTTCGACCGGACCATTTTTAAACGTTTTAGTGTTATAGTGTGTGATCGGTGGCAGTACCCCAGTATTTTTAGAAAGACAATAGGTTAATTGTGCTTTTTATGTAAACTGAAACATCATCATATCTGCCACAGGACGTCCACTGCTGAAAAAAGGCCTCCCCCTTAGATTTCCGCAACAAGCGGTTACATGCCGCCCTCATCCAACGACTCCCAGCGACCTTCGACAGGTCGTCTGTCCACCTCGTCGGAGGTAGTTCCACGCTGCGTTTTCCGGTGCGCGGTCTCTATTCGAGAACCTTTTTCCCCCAGCGGCCATCAGTTCTACGAGCAATGTGCCCCGCCCATTGCCACTTCAGCTTACTAATCCTTTCAGCTATCGGCCGAAATTAATAATCCGAAATCTTCAGATTTAAGATTTTGAAATTCATCCGTTGTTGTGTTACGATCACATTTAACGCAAAAATCAGACATATCCGTAATCCGAAATCCAAAGGTTTTGGATTAGATCGATTATTAATTTTGGCTGTAAGTCGGCAACTTTAATTCTTCTACGGATCTCCTAATTTCTGATTCGACCTCGTAGAGGAATACCAAGCATAGCTATATCTATAGCTCGCTGACTGACCTTGAGCTTTCATATGAGACCCATTGTGAGTGACCACGTCTCTGTTCCATTTGTCATCACTGGTAACACTGCTTAAAGACTTTCGTCTTTCGCATTGCGGTATTGTTAGCGAAAAGACGTTGCGAAGTTTCCCGAACGCTGTCTAGCTGAGTCGGATTCGACGATTGACCACTTTCTCGAAGTTGGACCTATCTAACTGGACAGTTTGTCCTAGGTAGACATACTCGTCAACAACTTCAAGAACAGAGCTCCCAACGGTTATTGGGATGGGCGTTCATTTTAAGGTTCAACTCTTGGGAAACTGTTCAGGTCATCAAGCATTGTGCTGAGCTCTTGCAGCGATTCTGCCATGACTACGATGTCGTCGGCAAATCGAAGGTGAGTGATATACTCGCCATTGATGTTAATGCCGAATCCTTTCCACTCCAGTAGCTTGAACGCATCCTCCATTGCAGCGGAGAACAGTTTCGGGCAAATGACGTCCTCCTGTCTCTTGCCCCCGTGCTCTGTTCATGTACTCTTCACTTCAACACTTCAATGTACCGATAGTCAATCTGACACCGCTGCAGAGATTGCAGCACTGCCCAGGATTCGATCAAATCGAAGGCTTTCCCATAGTCCACAAACGCCAAGCTTAGTGGTAGATTATACTCCTCGGTCTTCTATACAACCTGCCGCAGCGTATGGATGTAGTCTATGGTACTAAAACCTTTTCGGAAACCGGCTTGTTCGGGATGCTGGAAGTTATCAAACCTGCGCTCGAAAGGATTCGTGATAACCCTTGAAAATAGCTTATAAACATGGCTCAGAAGCGAGATGGGTCTATAATTCTTCAAAAGGATGTTGTTACTCTTTTTGAAGAAGAACACCACCTCGCCTCTGTTCCATGCTCCCGGCGTAGTGCCCTCGAGTAGAACGGAACTGAATAGCTTCTGAGGGAATTTAAGTACCTGTGTTCCCGCTTTCAGAAGCTCCGTCGTAATTCCATTATTAGCGTTGCCGTTATTAACGTTAGCCTTGTTATTTTTAAGCTGTTTCAATGCCATCTTAATGTTGTGCAGGCTGATATCCGGGGTATCTTCGGTATAGTGTGTGTTAGGTATTGTTACCGCGGTGTATAGCTGTCGGTAGAAGTTCTCAATCTCTCAAAAGCTCTGACTTAGTCGACGCTACACTGCGGTCCTCGGTCTTCAGCTTCATAATACGACTTTGCCCAATAGACCTCTCTTGCAAGAGAATATTTTTATTCGCTGTTGTTATTCAACAGAACAAACCGTGAGTGCATAAAATGTATAATTCATTTTTGAAGGCTGGAAGGAAGAAGTGATTTAAACTTATTTTATAATTTTTAACGCCTTCTTTTCACTACTAGATGGCGTCAACAGCTGTTGCGGTTTCTGCTATAGCAATATTTTTATGGAATCTTAACATTATATAGTATCGCTAAATTAAGATAAGTAAATAATAATGTTTATTTTAACAGTGATTTGTACGCGTAAGGCTGGACATAGGTATATTTAAGAGCATAAAATTCATGATTCCTGTAATTGCATAATATTCTAGTAAAATGCTTACTACAGACTTTGATCATTATAATATTCACATAGCCTGCTGCTACCTAGACAGCAGATGAGAACCTCTGTAACTGCTTTCACTAGAATGCAAATTTCGGAGCTCCCCTCCAGTGTCAATTATCGTAGGTCGCGTCGTTAATTTGCAGAAATATATGGAATTAAAGACAACGATACTAAAGAGACGCATATTAAAAAGACTAACTGCGTCTCCTTCTGTAGCATAACTTTCTCACAGAAGGAGATACCGACCGATCGACCAGGATCCGTGGCTCGTCACCTACGGCATTCTCCAAGCCTATACTGTGCGGTATCCTGGTCGTCTCCACAGCGACTTCGCGTCCTATTCTGTGCAGGTACGCACCGAAACAACCGTGTTCGGTGAATACTTGCGTCAGGCGGAACGTGACACGCTCGGTCTTTTGGCGCCAGGCTGCGAAGAGCGGTAACATCATCTCGACGACTCGTTTTTGCGCGTACTGCGGCAGAATGAACCGCTCGCGCCACAGCCCTAGTGCACGCCGCTGAGCCTGCCATCTCAAGGCGCCGTCTCTACGCCCCTGAAGGCGCAACTCCGCCGCAACAGTACTTACCTAGCTATCAGAAACATCGCCTACATACTAACACCTACGTATAGTACCTACGTATGTACTCGATAGATTGACGGAATTTAACATTATTGTAACATACCCCTATGTTACCCCTATGTGGCAAAACAAAGATGTTTCTATATTGCTATTGTTAATTTAGGTCGTAAAATCAGTGTGGTGACCGGATTAAGAATAAAGCAACACTCCATCTCTTCCCGTGGGTGTCGTAAAAGGGACCCTAAACCAGAGGTGGGAGGGGCAGCAGCGTCCCCTCTGTAGAACATAAGTCATACTGCGCTCACCAACCCAGGTGGGTGACTGGCAATCTCCCCTCAATATGATACAATTATGTCAAAAGTCTATAGGGGGAGGACTTTGTTCAGCAGCGGGTATCCTTTGGCGGATAATGAATGTAGGGCATTGACGACCGCGATCCAAAAAAATACAACTCATAATTTGAATCTAAACACTATGTTCGGCTCTGACTGGCAAAATCATACTAACTATGTATGCAGAGCAACAGCCTGCTAGGAATATTCTAGGTTTGACTGGTTGTCAGATATTTGGTCTATGAGACCTGTGCCAAGGGTTATGAACACTAGGTATGTATATATAATAGGTAACAATATAAGCCTGCAACTGTCCCACTGCAAGGCAAAAGCCTCTTCTCATATAGAGAAGGAACGAGCACTGATCATCATGAACTCGCTCACTGCGTGTTGGAAATTTTAGACCATTGGATCCAGCTTTTATTACCCTGTTTTCCTTCACCGTTAGATGTAGTGGTATTTAGGATTACCTAAGAAACAAGGTTTTGAAGCCACAGGACAGTTAACTAAGAAACACGTGTCAGGTTTTAACCCACGGGACAACCAAGTGCTGACGAAGTGTGTCAGTAAATCTCCGGGCCACCACGACCCTGCACACCACCACGCATAAATAGATTAGAATGATCATGTGGATAAACAAATATCACGTCGACAAAGTCGCGGGTCCAGCTAGTTTCCAGTAAAATACAACCCAATATCATTTAAAAAACCGTATCGCTGCGTCATAAGGACGCGCGGTGGGATGGCGAGAATAGCAAAAAATATTATATCATTGGTTAAATCGACTCGGTGATAATTGTTCTTAGTTATTAAAAATCAAAGTTTGTGTATTTTCAGCATTAGTAATAATTTGTCTTTGTTGTCATCCTGCAAGCACGGACGCTGCAAAGGGTTCGATACGGTAGGAAAAACGAAAATCTATAATATACGCGATGTAATACATAACAATTTCTTTTACTTAATTTTACGTTTTCATTTATTATGTTATCGTTGAGTATAGCTTTTTCATAATAGATCATAACTAATAATTTATTTAGGAACGCACCCATAAAGTGACATCTAGCAGTGACTCATGAGAACTTTTAGTAAAGCAAGAATAAAAAATGTTCCCTGTTTTTGTCCCCGTGAGCACTAAATAGAACGTACTTGTTATACGTTTTTATATGTCATTTAAACATACAAAGTAAGTAAAAAAATATAAGCGTTTCATTTTAAAATGTTCAACTGTCAATATCTTCATAGTAATGTTTTTATATAAAGTTCTATTAATAGAAAGAAGCTAGAGATCATTATTTTTTCATCAATTAGGTGTTTTTCGGTATATATTCGAAATATATCAGGCCTTTATATTTTTTTTGCTTTTCTTTATATTCGTAGCTACCACAAATTCTAATTTCAAATATGTGGAATATTTAGTTTTAGTGTGGTAACACTGGGCTGCAGGCTGTCAAACGTATCGAACGCCCTCGGTTGGCCCGCTGTAATCCGCCAGTCAATCGTGCTAATAAATTATTGAGTATTGTTGTGATTGCGTCGGCATCGGCGTCGTGCATGTATGAACTGTGTTACAAAAATGAATATAGTGTCGTGTTTAGTGATTAACTAACAATGCCAATTGTTATGTACACTAGTGTTGTGTAGTGAAACCGTTGTTTGGTGCTGTTTAAGATGACCGAGAAAAATAAATCGGAAAAGATGACTAATGCATCGAAACCTGTTCCTATGAAACTTTTTGCGGCCTGGGAAGTGGACAGGACGCCTTCCAACTGCATTCCCAGGTAATATTGTTATAGTAAAACTTAATAAACTATAATGTTTATGTGAACTTTTATGTTACAAATTCCATCGAAGATTACGATTTGCATGCTGTAGTATGTTGGAGATTGTAACGTTCGTTGCATGTCTGTAGTATTAAGTTGTTTATAATTATGTTTCGTTCGTGGGGCGTCACTTGTAATCGGCTTGCCGGCTTATCATTTGGATGCCACATCGTTTTGGTATTGTAAAACATTATGCCGATTGCTACCTATTTGCACTCAATTTATTTTTGCTTAAGGTTTAAATCTGAAATTGTAAGTTCTATTGAGATCATTTATAATATACTTATTAGAACAATTTATTATAGTCCACATGAATAGTATATTTCTTCATACTAAGATTTATAGTTATGGATTGAATATAGATAATTAGCTATATAAAGGAGATAAGAAACTGAAGCTATATTCAAGGCCTTGTTTCTGTTATAATCTAAGTGGATTAGGTAATCTAATATACTATTTACATACTTTGGCATTTCTAAATTATAATTTCCTTTTTTTGGATTGAAGTATCTAACTACATAAATATAAAAAAGAATTGTTGTACACCCTAAAGTCTAAACATCAGTTGACTATCAGTAATATACACAATAAAAAGTTAAAAATAAGTAAGTCTTGTCATTTTTTATTTACAAAAAAATATGATATAAAACAGATTTAAATTTAAATATAGCTTCATAATTTACTAGAGTAATTATTTTTATTTGTTTGAAACTTCCAAAACATCTAAACAAATAAACATGATATTAATTACTATTGTGTTGTGAGTGTATTGAAATGATATACAATTTAATGTAAGTTGAAAATAAGTTTTATGACATTAATTACTGATCATTATCTAATGACAGAACAGAATGCATTGTGTTTGTCAATTACTGATGACTGTTTAAATATTGGTTTATGTTTAAGGATTATATATAGTTAACAGTATTGTTATTCCAAAGTAGTTAGAGATAAGATAGTAGTCAATAATTCTTATATTTGTTTGGTAACTAGTTCGCCAACATTATCCATATTTTTCATGTAAGTACATGTATACCTGTTTTTTCAATTAATTATAAATCTCATTAGTAATCAATTTTATGCCTTTAAATAGTCTACACTGTGTTTTGTTATGTGAACTAAGTTTAAGTAAAGTTTTAATTCTGTCTGAACTGGTAATTTGTGATTATAAATGGGGCCTATAAGAAAGATTGCTTTTTTTGAACTGCCACTAACAGTATGCACAATAAAAGATAAATATAAATCATAAAGTGCGATAAAAGGTACAACACATCTGCATATCATGCAGTGACAAAATTATATTGCCAAAGGGCCAACAGCTCAACATAATGTTAGGAAGCTATGATGCTGACCGCCTAATGCTGCTTATCAACCTTAACCCCTATATATAGAATTTGAGTAACATGTCTAAATATTGCCTACTTAACTATGCAGTAAATTAGAGTGTAATATGAGCTAACAAAACAAGGGTTGATGAAACTTCTTTTTCTCCTATTGTAATCCTCAATCGATCATGCGCATCTCCCTAATTAATCAGAGATCAAAATGTATCCACAACTCCATGAGAATACTGCAATCAGAACTATGGATTAAATGGAATGAATTGAATGAAATCTTAAGAGAAGTATTTGTTCAGATGAGATTTTAACAACCCATTTTTTTAACTATAACAATCCACCATCACCATAACTACCCATAAATGCTGAACCTCCTTATTAACCACTTCAATTCATAGTTATTAGGGGATATTGCCATCAACACACTTGGCAAACCTGAACCTCCTTATTAACCACTTCAATTCATAGTTATTAGGGGATATTGCCATCAACACACTTGGCAAACAGATTGTATATTGTAAGCACAGTTAAATTGATCCTGGCTTACCATATTTTAACTGGTTTAAAATCCACTCTGGGAACAAGAAAATTTGATTTAATTGCTCCCATGCAATGCAATGATACCTAAAAGACACTAGATTTCAGTTGTAAATCCCTGAATCAATTTCAATATCTTGTTGAAAAATAGCACATTCATATAACTGCTGCCAGCACCTTACCATGTGTCTGCTTTTAACTTTGTCTGTCTCAAAAGGTGACATAGAGCTTACAACAAAATACTGCTCTCACCAATATGTTAGCAAGTGTGGTGTTTATCACCACATATCCTCGCAATCTTTCATTGAATCTATCTTTGAGGAGCCCCATATTTAGCGACGGACAAAGGTTTATAGTCCAATAATTTTTTTATCTTGTGAAAGCCATTATATTCGAATAAAATGAATGTTCCCAAACGTTGCAGAACGCGTCCAATCTTTAGTCGAGAGCAGTTTACAGTATACTGTAGTAGCGAAACGGAAAATCGACTAATCAGATAGACAGAATACACAAATTGACCATAACACGCGTATCATGTGAAGTGAGCAGACAATAAAGCCGCCCGAGGTTAGTGCGGGCGGTTACTCGCCTTCCTATTAGGACTCGGCTCTGTTAAGACTGGAACTCTGACTAAATGGCCTCTGGAATATTGACTCTACTAAAGTGCTAAAGTATACACTACAGTGATTACACGGTTCGAGTTTCTTAATTTTTGACTACCAGACGCGCACTTTTATAGCTTTCCATACATACCTCGTAATTAGTTACAAATTTTTAAAAGTTGTTGTACAAAACATAATAACTACTAATTAGCAAGTTTTAATTATTAGCCGCAGAACCGACGGGCGTTGGGGTAAACGTATTCTTGAAAGGAGACCGCGGCTATGCAAACGTAGTGTAGAACGCCCTCAGGCTCGGTGGAGTGACGATCTTCGTAGGGTGGATGGCATAAGATGGATGAGAATAGCCGAGGATCGTGCTCAGTGCCCTAAAATTGGAGTGGCCTACGTCCAGCAGCATAAACACATGCCAGTTTATGATCATTTACTATTACAGACATCTATTAGATACATTCACACGTCACTGTAAAGTAGGAAACAGTCCCGATACGAATGATTGGCATGTGGGTGTCGGCCTCAGGATGTTGTTGATTCACAATAAATTGTCACTGTTTGATTACGTTTTTAACACAAGGCCGAGAGAATTATTCAATTGAATTTTTTATTCCTAGTCTTCACAATGGCCGCGTGTTTTGACCCCTGCAGCTTAATTGCGTACCACACTCGCCCATAACCGACGGCGAAAAGGGGGGATTATAGGGATATCTGTACCGAGTCCTGGAGTCTAGAGAAACCTCTCAATCTAGTCCAACTAACTATTTTCGTGGTAGAGCCTAGATTTAGCCATCGGTTGACCAACGCTCGTAAATGGGCTGGCTCGGCCGGTGTAGTACCACGCCGTTACAGAATACCGGCGGGGAGTGGCAACATTGCTGCATTCCGTACGGTAAGTGACGAATATTGGAACCCCAACCCCCAAAAATATGGCAGACACGACATGGGCTTTCAAGGAAAAAGTGCATGTCTGCCCTAAAGGTCTGTAACATATCAGCAACTCCTCGGTTGGTGCAGTGGCTGATACAGTCGGCTGCTGCGCACCGGGTCGTGGGTTCGATTCCCACACGGAACAAATATCGGACGATCTGCAGGTAGGTAGTTGTTCCGGGTCTGGGTGTATTGTATGTGGAATTTGTGTTTGTAAACGCACCCACGACACAGGAGAAATCCTAGTGCGGGGCAACGTTTTTTTAAAAACAAGAAACAAAAAAGATGTTTTAGGACGGCGGTGATAGCTTCGGCGACGCGCATGTTCGTTTGCCCTGCAATATTATTAAAAAAAACAAGTATTAGGGGAGGTACACACGTTATTAGAAAAATGGACGCCAGCATATCTGTCACCGGGCCTCAGCCTGACTACGAATTTGAGTATAGTCAGACGACTAGACTGCGAGCATGGGTTTGCTTGATCCTCGTTTGGTTAGAACATTTATGTTATTTACATTGCGAGTACGATGTTCGAGACCTCACCTCAATGCTCGTTTGTTCTAAACGCATGTCACACATCATATTAGATTGTTCCTGGGCCATTTATAACAAATCCACGGTCTCCTGATTAACTATGAAGACTATTTTATAGTTAATCGGGGGAGACATAAGTCAATAAGGCGATTGTATCCAGTTGACGCGAAATCGTATCTAAAATGTAAAAAGAAATCCTATTTCGTATGGCATTCGCACAATATCTTATAAGTGAATAAAATATCGTGAAATGAGGAAATTAAATATCGTTTAATCAAAACAGACTATAGATTTTTACTTCAATATTCTAATTTTGTATATAGGTACGGTTAGTATTATAAGCCGCTAAACATTTTCAGTTTTTTAAATGGCTTGCCCTCTGGTTTTGTATCATATCCATAATTTTTCTTAATTAAAACAATATTGAAAAATGTTTCTATTATCTGGTTTAACACTGTTCTTCAACGTTCTTAAAATAAAGAGTAATACCGATTTGTAAAGCTTAAATTGTTCAGGGACTTATGTCGCTGACAGTACCCAAATACAAAATTAAAATATAGTATCTTTAAACGATATTTCGTCTCCTCATTTAACGTTCAATTTCATTTGTTTATAAGATATTGTGCGAATGCCATACGTTATACGTTTTTTTACATATCGCTGTTAAGTGTAGTTTCTGGCAAAGAATATATCACCTCTGGCTGAGTGTCGTACTACTGATGACGGTCGATATCAAGAGGATGGGCAGCAGCATGCTCTCGTGTGCTAATAACAACATACTGCGATCACCAATCCGCCTGCCAAGCGTGGCGATGACACTCTGATTATGGCAATATTCCCTATGACCGCTCATTAGGAGGCCCATCTTCAGCATTGGACGTTTACAGGTCGATTTGTGTGTACGTATATGTCGTTGTAGTCCGTGTGGTGTCCGGATTAAGAATATAGCACTATCTCTCCCGTGGATGTCGTTAAAGGCGACTAAGATAATCTAAACCAGAGGGATGGGACGCTCCCTTCTGAGAAAAAGTAGCCATACTGCGCTTACCAACCCGCCTGCCAAGCGTGGTGAGTATTGGCAAATACCCCCAAAATGATGACACAGTTGTGAAAATCTATGGGGGAGGCCTTTGCTCAGCAGTGGAGGTATAAATGGCCGATATGATTGATATGTAAAACATCCAGATGATGGAACACAGTCATACGTCAATATCTGTTTGTTAATTATTGTGTGTAATATGGCCACGAGACTTACGTCAGCCGCAGACCATCTGTAAGATACGTAATCAAATCGTAGTAAAGCAAGCTGAATCCCGAAAATATCCGAAATACGTTGGTGACGATTCGAAATGAAAAGCTGAACAACGTTTCTACTAAATATAATTATGAACGAAACATTTAGTTGTCCCATTACTGTAGTAGATCACACTACTATAGATATTGCTATCGAAATGTAATAACGTTTACTCAGATAGCCATATTAGTAACTCCAACGGTTGGTGCAGTGGCTGATACAGTCGACTGCTGCGCTCCGGGTCGTGGGTTTTTTTTTTTTTTTTTTTTTTTTTTTTTATGGGACAAGCCCGCCACACATTCCCAACCACTGCAACTCCTGTAAGCCAGGATCTACAATGGCGACCACCGAAAAGAACACCGATCAATGAAGCTCGGTGTGTCCCAGAGAAATGAATAACTGTCTTGGAACCCGCACCGAAATTAATCAGAAAAGATAAAGGAGGAGTATGAAAGAATATACGTTCCACTTCCCTCCGTTGCAAGCAGGAGACAGAGAAAAACGATAGGCCATAGGCACAATAAATGGGAGTTTACAACAGGGTTAAGCCCAGTTGCCAAGCACCACGGGTACAATTTTTTTATTTACGGGTCCTATGTTGTGAGCTATTGTGACTGATTCCAATAGTAGGTATGGCAAAAACACTTGAACGCACGGAAATTCGTCCTAGTCGCAACAAGATCTGTATAGTAAACAACCCCGGATGTAACTTGCATGCTGTCAAACATAATATTGCGTTCATCTTGCCAAAGAATACACTCCCACAGGATATGATGTGCAGACTGTTCATATTCACAGTCCGGTGTTGAACATTTGCAGAATGGTGAGGTGACAAGCTTGAAGCTAAACAATTTACTCTTAAAGTTACCATGGCCGGTGAGAAATTGAGCCACGCAATGATCAACTTCCAACCATGCACTTGCCAACCGCTCACGAATGGATGGAAAGTACTGGTATAGGTGACGGCCCTTAATAGACGTGTCCCACCTGCATTGCCATTCGGCCAAGAGTTCCTCCCAAACACCAGTCTGTGGTCTAAACAATCTGCAGATCCTAACACGATCGCGTTGTAGCAGAAATTCCGCGTCCATGTTTTCTCTAGTTGAGTAGTACATTGCAGCACGTCGCTGTATCTCAAGATCGACTGGCAAAACACCTGCTAGCACAGGCAGAGCTTCAGTACTTACTGTCCTATATGCCTTGCACAAGAATATCAACGCTAAGCGCTGGCTTTGGAGCAGTTTACGTCTTGCCGCGCCGATAGTAGCCCTATCGGCCCATACAGGTGAACCATAGCAAATACAACCTAAGTAGGTAGCGCCGTAAATAGTTTTCAAAGTATAAAATGAAAGACCCCATGTAGCTGTTGATATCCTTGTCAGGGCATAAAAGTTCCTTTTAGCTTTTTCACCTACAGATTTTATGTGTTCAACGAATGAAAAATTTCTCTCCAATACAAGACCAAGGTAGCACACGGACTCCTTTCTTTTTACGGTAACATTATTGAATTTAATGCTCGGTGATGTCTTAAGATTGCCTTTTAAAATTAGTTGAAAGGTTTTTTGTGGTGCAAACATTAAGCGGTTTCGTTCGCCCCAACTAGAGATTAAACGTAAACAAGTATCCGCCAATTTTTCAAGGCTCGCCCTTGTACTTGACTGAATAAGCAGAAGGCCGTCGTCTGCGTAACCAGTCAATGAACAGCCGGATGGTAATGGAATCGCTAGAAAATCATCGAAACCCATGTTCCATAGATAAGGACTAATAACGGATCCTTGAGGACATCCCATCGTGAGTTCCTTCGACACAGCGTGATGACCAAGTTTAAGTTTTGCAGATCCGTGTGCAAAATATGAGTAAACGAGAGTGTAGATGTTTCTGAAGCAACCGCGGACTTTCATTTTAAGTAGTAGCATTGGCCACCACGCGTTGTCGAAGGCACCAGAAATATCAAGGAAGATGCCTATCACGTACTTATGTTCAGATGAATTTACTACTTTCCTGACAGAGATTGCCGCGTCAATAGTAGATTTTCCTATTGTGAAGCCGAATTGGTTATTATGAAATTTCGGTCCATCTGGCAGCAAACGTGGAACTATAAGGCGCTCGAGAAGTTTCCCTAAAGATGGTAGTAAAGTTATAGGCCGGTATGATTTAGGATCATCCGGGGGGTTGTCACCACTTTTTGGTATTATGCGTATAAAACCGGAACGCCATATACGAGGGAAAATGCCTTCAGCAATGCAACGATTAAAAACGGTCAGTATAGAGTCACCCGATATTTTACAAGCTTCTTTAATCATTCTATTCGATATTTTATCTTCTCCAGATGCTTTATTAAGTGGTAGTTTATTGACAACGTTTATGAATTCGTCAGTGGATGGTAAGTCAGACGCTGGGGATTCCGGCGGTTCAGCAGCCCATGATCTAATCTGTTGATGATACTCGTTATCATTTCCAGGTAGATCATCAGGTATAAGAGTATTGAGAAGAGCCTCCGTGGTCTCCTCAATACCAGTGGTATGCATGTTATTAATTTTAATATTTTGGATATAAGCAAGATCGACTGATCTATTGGCTTTAAACTCGTGGTACAGAGGAGACCACGGACCCTCCCTATCTAGTGTTTGCACTACCTTCTGTAACAGATTTCCCTTCGATTTTGCCACCGCGGCTCTATAACTAGATCTGGCAATTCTGAATCTATTTAATGTATCAATAAATATGTCTCCCGTGATTTGCTGTTTTTTAAGCTTGTTTAGTTTTTTGCGCGCTCTGCGAAAACGTTTACGTTGTTCAGTTAAATAGCTATTCCACCAATCACATCTACGAGTGTTGGTTATTGATCCGCGACCTACAGCAACATCAGCACAGTATGTAAATGTGTCTGACATGATTTTAGCACTTTCTTCTGCTGACAACCCATCGCGAGTGAAGTCTCTGGCATGAGATGCAAAAAGTGAGCTAAAGAAATCCCAGTTCGCCCCTTTAGATTTGTATCTAAAATTTGATCCAATATTTTGATAACTTTGTGTCAATCTAGGTACAAATTCGTACACGATCAGGCGGTGATCACTACACGACGCGTCCGGAAGGACGCGCCACCTGTCCAAGCGAACGTCTGCACTAGATAGTGTGACGTCAATAGAAGACTCGCCCATTTGGCTGCAAAAAGTAGGTGGTGCGTCAGGGGTATTGTGTATTGATAGGTTCATCTCAGCGATGAAATCCTCGACAGCACAACGTCGTTCAAAATCAGTGGACCGTACTTTGCCATACCAGAGTGATGATGACGCGTTAACGTCAGCGCCAATGATTATTTTGCGGCCTGCAAGCGACCGCAGAACGTGGCGAAGATTATGTATGTGTGGGGCATTCCCGATTCCCGCACGGATTTGTATGATCTGCAGGTAGTTGTTCCGGGTCTGGTTGTATTGTGTGTGAAATTTGTGTCTGTAAACGCACCCACGACACAGGAGAAATCCTAGTGTGGGGTAACGTTTTAAAAAAAAAAAATTTGTCTAATTATATAAATGGAGGCGAGTTGTGAGCCTGCACCTGTGCACACTGCTAAAAGGTGGACATCCAAGTAGGGCATCTGTTTTTTTTGTCGATTCCTTAATATATTTTCTGGATTTGAAAATATATACCTATATATGACACTGACTCGACAAAGCGCGTAGTTATTAGATTAAATAACAATGTATGAACTATTGAATTATGATTTTAAAAGAGTAACCATGGAGCTTCTTGCCGTTTTTCTCCATAGGAAATCTACATCTTGGAATGCCGCGACTAAAGTCTTGACTATTCAGAAGTGCCCGCAAATGGTTTAAATGAATTAAAAATCTTTTTATCTATCTTATTACTGATTGAAAGCCGTACGACAGAAGTAAGACGAAGATTGTTTAATCTGAACACCGAACAACGTTGACTTTATACATTCGCGAAATTGTGGAAGATACAGAAGCCATAATCTAAGAGAAGAAGAAGTAGATTACTGATTTGATACTGATTCTTATATGATGGAAATATGTACATAGTGTTGGGGTGAAAACCAGGTTGCAAATTGCTTACTCAAGATACAAAAATAATTACTTGGGTTTTATATCGTAGACTATTTCCTCAGTCAGTCTTAAAATTATTTACAAATTGAATCAGAGAGCCAATTCTCGTAATTAAAAATGTTTAAAATATAGTTCCGATCTAGTCTTAACGTTGTAATTATCACAAATTCTACTAAACTAGCAAACAAGGTCAAACGTGACCTTATATTGTGATGAGATCGAAACTTTATCGAAGTCAAAACGGTATTCTACTAATATTTTAAACTTTCTCTGATTATGAACTAACACGGGTAACAAATTTGATATTCTCGTCCTTAAACAAACGTTATAAAACTTTTTAACAGAAAATATACCGGCTTCAAAAACCCTACACGATATAAACTATTAAAACCACTGAAAAGGAAAAATAACTTTATTTATGAAGTCGGGTGGGGCCAGTTATAAAATATAACTTCTCGTTGATCTGCATGAACCATGGTTGGGGCGATCTGCATGAACCATGGTTGGGCATACCTGGCCGCGCCCGACTTCATAAATAAATAAAGTATTTTTTTCCTTTTCAGTGGTTTTAATATTTTTATATCGTGTAGGGTTTTTGAAGTCGGTATATTTTTTCGTAAGCGTGAACTTACGCTTCCATATGTCAAAATGCACTACTTACGCCCCTAATTTTGACAGATGGAAGCGTGAACTGCTGCGTTCGTGTTTTAAATAAGGAAATGTTTTCGACCCGTTTTATACTCGCCTAAAGTCGTGAGTACGGCTTACGGACCAGTACTAATTGAAGAAAAAACCAGGAAATAAGGTCTACTTATTACGGGGAATGTAACTACAAATAGTTTCCGTTTATGTATGTATATGAATATGCAGATATTACTCGTATATACTTAGAGCACGTTCTTATATCGTAATAATATCGCAGTGACGTTACTTTCCGCTCTAATAATATGTCTACTGCTTATAAAATCGAGTTAGATACTAATAAATATATGTAATTAATACACACTTGCATAATATTTCGTGTCAAGTACAAAAACTTACATAATAGTAAACAATAACATTCCACACCAGCGCGCTTTCCAGCTTTTATCTAATCTAGACCTTCGGTTTTATCCAATATTCTTTTTGCCCAAATTTTTATCTAGTAAGTATCTAAGATGTTTTTCAGAACTTGATTAAGTACGATGTTTACCAAAGAACCGCTTGTCCCCCGCTTTTACGAAGATTTTTTATCGTTTGTAAGATATTAACTTTGTCAGGCAAAGATATAAATAAATATTCAGCCTCAAGATTTTAGAGATGAGACTTTTTCACAAGATAAAAGGACAAAAAGGATAAGCGACATAAAAATAAAACTTATTACGATAGGGGATAGGGATGTTATGGAGATTTTTTTACGGTTGGCATGTTGAAAATCGAATTAGTTTGCGTATTACACTACATATCAATTATGTGCGCAGTTGCCGGGGAGTCGGCGACATACTTACATCATCATACTTACTTACATACCATAGATTAATTAACCAATTGCTTAGTAACGCGCATCTATTGCTGTTGTATTTTTTCTGTAGGGTATATGATGTCTTAGTAAATGGAGCGTTCTTTCATAAATGCGTCTGTTTCTAATTCTCGATTTACGTGTCGTTCAAGACCTCGTTATATGTTATTAGTATTACTTATTAGTTAGCTGTCCAATAAAATATTTCGTCGTGTTTTCTGTAAGGACAAACACCATATTTGATTTTTTTAAATACGTAGAATGACTATTCCAATTAAGAATTGTAAGTAATTAAGGGTATAACACCACTCTCCTGTGGATTTCGTAAAAGGTCGACTTAAGGACTCCCGCCAAGCGTGGTGAGTACTGGCAAATTCGTCCCAAAATGACGACACAATTGTGGAAATCTATGGGAGAGGCCTCTGTTCACCAGTGGACGTCCTTTGGTTAACATAAGGATGACGAAAATTCAACCAATATTTATTAAATTATATGATGCACATTGATTGGCTGCTTCTAGGTGTCTTCATAATCCATGTAATCAATTTGTGGAACCCATCATCTGATGTGATCCATATATTTAAGCATAAAGTGTCAACAAACATATCGTGGCGTAGTATTGTTCAGGATCTTCCGACAAATTTGTGGTTTTGTTATTTAATTAATTAAGGTTGTAGGAGCATAGTTTATAAACTCTTTTGCAAAAAAACGGGCACCTAAGGAAATTTACATTCTAAGGTCGACTGACTTCTACTCCTCTTACTTCTTCAAGGCTCTTCTTCAAGTCCACACTTGACGCCTTACGATTCCGCAACTCCTGACTCACCAAAAAGCGATCATCTCTTGGTTCTATGCATCGTTTTCTTCCCGAACCGGGTCTTCTTTTGACCGAACCGGTCTCTTGATACCGTTGCCAAGTCCTCTGGACAGTTGCATCATCACGGAGCTAAAAAGAGTCATTGCAGAAGAGTGGGAACGTATTCCTCAAAACGTTATTAAAATCATCGTGAAAAGCATACCCCTGGATTCAAGCTGTGATTTTGGCAAGAGGAGGTCACACTCGTTATTAGGTTTTTACATTTGTAACATTATTTAATTTTAAAAAAAATCTTCTTGTCTTTATTGCCGACCAGTTCTTATTGTTTGGCCGTGTACATCAGTTTTAAAGAAACCATCGTTTTTTTTTAAATCGCCAGAATTCACTTTACGCGTATTAATTTACACGATTATATAAGTAGTCTACTACTAGACTACGTCAAACAATTAAATTTCATTTAATGAACCCAAATCGACTTTAGAATGTAAATTTCCTTAGATGCCCGTTTTTTTTGCAAAAGTGTGTATTTTTTAACAGCTCAAATTATTCACCGTTCCTTCCTTCCTTTTCGTATGGTTAGTGGCCAACCTTGTGTCAGAGTTTTTAAAAGCCAGAAAGCCTCCAACTTGGCGTAGCGATTGCTGTCTAATGAAAAAAACCGGGAATAACGATTACCGTGCCCTCCGAAGCACGGAGACGCTCAGTTGAAATACAACTTTGCGGTCACCCATCCAGAGAGTGACCGTGCCATTGTTGCTTAACATCGCCGATCGTTTACCAACCAGTGAGTGCAACGAGCTATGAGCGACTGTCACGAAAGACGACTGCGCAAATCAAGTTTTACAAAAGTAGTGGTCCCTATAATGTAATTAAACATTCTGCATCCATTCACAATTCGTTCGCATCGTCGAATGGCAATAGAGAAAATAATAAATGGAAAAGACAGATGTAAGGGTCTCAAAGACTATTTTTTAAAGAGAGCTCTGAATTATTCCTTGGGCAGATACAGGTTATGCAAATGATTGTAATGGCGCACAGGGCGAAGTGAGCCCGACTGTACCAAGTGTTACATTCGGTACAATTGAACACAGTAAGTATTAGCATATACTAATGAAACGAGTAGGGAGAATATACAACAATAAAATAATATAATCCTTAGAGAAAGCGTTCGAGAGGGTTAGACACTTTGGTATTTCTATGTCAGAGGTCAAAGTTAACGACGATAAATTATTATTATATATGTGGGTTTCGGAAAGAGGATGTTATTTTAGAATATTGAATAATTAACTCTTAGAAACCAAGTATAATGACGAATATCCCGTACGTAACCTAGGGAGGATACTGCCTTATTTTCCTTGTAGGTCCCTGTGTGATATACAAAGAAACAATAACAAATGTGGTTTCTAGCACATTACTTCGCGGAATTCCTCGCTTATTACAAAATATTTTATAAGAGCAACACGCACAAACTTAAATCAAATGGTTTTTAAGTGTCGCCATTTTTTCTAAACCAATAATTAAGCTAGGTTTTTCTTGCAGAGTGTTTGCGTACATATTGTATTGATTGCAAGTTCTAGTTTAGAATAAAAAGTAGATTCCTTGACACATTTCCATTTTTAATTTATTTATTTGTTTATTTCTCACCACAATAAAATTTACAGTATTATTCAAATTTACTGTGGGAGACTGGTGCCTAAACTAGGCTGAAGCCTGTATGTAATAATAATAATAAGTCTGTTAATGTACGTGAAGCGCAAAGACAAATATATTAGTCGTGAATATCTTAGGTTTTCACATGATAATAAAATAGGTACCTTTTAACGGGAGCGGAGGGCGTTATCTAAAAGAGCTAATATGCTGGCCCGCAGGTTCACACGTTGCTCGGATGGCGTGAAAATAACTCTCTTCTGAGCATACTGCACGTCCATGTACACCTGCAGCCTGTGGGCTAATTACACGCAGAAAAGCTATAGCACCCTCCGCGTTCAATTTAACAACGCTTTCAGAGCGATTTTGGGTCTGTCTCTCTACTGTAGCGCTTCGGGTATGTTCGCATGGGCGCGCACGGATTGTCTTCATGCGACCATGCGGAAGCGAACTTCGGGACAGCTCCAATACCGTTCTGAGTATGATGGCAAACAGATTGGACTGTCCTTATGTGCGACACTGCTGTAACAGACAAGTTACATATAGTGTCGCACGTTAGAGCCTACTGTATTGAATACGAGTTAATTATGATTGAATATGAATTTGAATTTGACGTATCTAATTTGTGTGTTGATGTTTATTTATTCCTTTGTGTTTATTTCTGTGTGATTATGTATTTATTATTGAATGATTTAAAGATGTTTTCTAATATGGGTTATGTGGTACCTGAAATAAATGAATTTTAATTTGAACTTTAAATATATTAATAGATTTTTGTTTTTCCTAACGTTTCGAACACACCAGTGACTACACACACACACAGGGTGACTAACGGCCGAAATTAATAATCAATCTAATCCATAATAATCTTTGGGTTTGGGATTAAGGATATGTCTGTTTTTGGGATTTGGCTTTTGTGTAAAATGAGATCACTAAAACGGATGAAGTTCAGAATTTTGGATTAGGTTGATTATTAATTTGGACTGTGGGGTGATTTATGTAGCGTACAAGTCTAATCAAAACTTGTTTTGATACACGCAGTAATCACTCGAGTGTTTTGATGTTTTTCAGTGTGGTATAATTTTTTCTTCTGGTTGTACATCCAGTTTGAAATGATGAGTAATCGTGTATACGAAACGTCAGCAAAAACAAAAATGTCATCCGCGACGCAATCCTTTTAAAAGTGTTTTATTATATAAATCAAGTCTTTGTACGTGTTAATTCTGTATCATCGCAGTTTGCCGGAGTAATGGGTAATTGATTTGATACGCCTGCGCTGGTAGGGTGACCGCAAGGTCGTCGTTACCGGGGGGTGACACATGATGAGCGGTTGAGTCATTGTGGTCGGTGCCCACTTACGACTCGTGTTACAACGACATTTTGAAATATACCAGCCACGGGTCCCGTGAACTGAGTCTTACGGTACTCTTTTGTTATATTCAATTTCCCTGATTTCGCACAGATGCCGTTTTTCGTGATGAATGTCTAATTTGAGCGTCGTGTCTTCGTGTATTGTTCCGTTGTATAACGGTGAATTGTCATAGAATATGAGACAAGATTCATGAATTTACAAAAATCTTTATGCCACGTTAAGTTTTCTTCGGCACAGTTTGCAGACGTCAATCTCACATGCACTAAAACCCGGAATAACTAGGTTTATTTTTGCGTCATTTTTGAACGCTGGGCTCCTACCGTAGAAGCCCCTCGCATAGCTACTGCAAATTGAAAGGATGTTGTTGCTCTTCCTCTGTTTTAGAGCTCCTAATTCCCCTCTTACGACATCCACAGGAGATGGGCGGTGTTCTATTCTTAACCCGCGGGCTGATTACGTATGTCGCAGACGGTTTGCGACACGCGTAAATCGCGCAGACGTCGCAGTCAACGTCATTTTGTTAATACGTATTTGCCGATAGCGATTAAACAGGCGAAGATCTCTCACGCACTCTGTCTGAGGATCAATGAACTAAAAATTGCAGGCGATGACCTTTGAAATTCAGGTGGTTTGCCACCGGTTGATCTTTGGCTGTGCGATAGCTGCTGTCGCTGTTTCTAGCTAATCAGGGTGCCGGACACTACACGGATTGTGTACGATACGGACTACGGATCATGGATAATGTATTACGTAATTTTCAATAAAGTTATTAATTATGGTGTCTTAAATTAATACATATCGTTACTATAAAGAACACCTACACCTCATAGGCCCATAAGTAGTGGGGTGTAGCGAATGAACGACCAAAACCCGCGCCCCCAGCGACAGGCAACGCGACACGCCTTCCGCCTTTCCGGCCGGGGCGGAGGAAGTCCATGATACACCCACGTACAAAAACGAGCCATAAGTAGTGGATAGGATAAACCAGGTCAAACAACGAACCACAGTTAGCAATATCTACATAGTCACATTATGGTATTCTACTAAACTAACAAACGTCAAACGTGAACTTATACTGTGATAAAATCGAAAATACATCAATAGTTGATCGAAGTCAAACCGGTACTAAAATTGTCATAAAATAAACGTCAAAATTGAGATTGAAATGAGACTAGATTGAGATCGTACTGAAATCCAAGTTGCACAATACTTTTTGTCAATTCATAATTTAATCTCAATTCGGTCAGCTTTCAGTCATAGTGTAAATTAATTACGAGAATTGACCCTCTGAGGGCCTAGCACGAATATTTTGACCTCATCATCATCATATCAGCCACAGGACGTCCACTGCTGAACAAAGCCTCCCCTCTAGATTATCACAACGAACGGTTACATGCCGCCCTCATCCAACGACTCCCAGGGAACTTCACCGGGTCATCAGTCCACCTCGTTGGAGGTCGTTCCACTCTGCGTTTTCCGGTGCGCGGTCTCTATTCGAGAACCTTTTTGCCCCACAACGGCCATCAGTTGTACGATATATGTATTTTGACCTATAGTATCGTAATCGTAACGTTAACGTAAGACAATCTTGAATTGAAAATCCTTGTTTCGCACATAATCTGTATATAATACAAGTTGTGGTTGTCGCATGAATTTGAACAATAATGCTATTGTATTTTCGATTCCAAATTCACTCACATTAGCGTTACGTTTACGACACTATACGTCAAAATATTCGTGTTAGGCCATCTGATCTCCGAGTGACCCTCGAGAAGACGGTGGCGCGCGCGTGGTCACGTGCCGCCGTGAGCGCAGCAGAGCGCACATCACAAAGACTTGGGGGGGATCCCGCCTTCGGTGCCGAAGATGGCGGCTCCAGTCTTTTAGCCGGTAGGAATCCGGCATACCCCTTCGCCCTTCCCCGGGGTGAAGGAGTTCCAAGTAGAATTTTCACTGGACACCAAAAAAAGGCCTTCTGATCTATTCGAACTAAGATCAAAAATCGCATCGGCAAATGGATGACGTATAATTATTTGTATAAAGGAAAATTATAATTGAAACAGCAATTAATGAAAGCATCGAGGTCATGGCTGTCCAAAACGGATAATCTACATAATTAACACGTTTGTTTTTTGCTTTGCAGGCAAGGTCGGCCATTTTAGTAGCAAGTGCATCGCCTCAATACTAAACAGTGCGTGTTGCATATTGTTTGTTATTACTACTTACTGACGTTACTGCATGTTATTGTAGTCTTTAATGCAACAATGATAATAAAAGTGAACGATAATTATTGTACAGATGATATTATAACTATTGTTTAATGTTGTTATGTATGTGTGTGTGTATGGAGATACTTTTCTATTCATATAGATGCGTAAACGTAATGCTACGTTTCATACAAATGATTTAGAAACACGAAATCATCATCATCACATCAGCCATTTATAAGTCCATTGCTGAACAAAGGCCTCCCCCATAGACTTCCACGACTATTTCGCCATTTTAGTGTGTTTTTGCCAATACTCATCATCATCACGCTTGGCAGGCGGCTTGGTGAGCGCAATATGGCTTTTGTTCCACAGAAGTGACGCTGCGGCCCATCCCGTTTCTCACTCGGCTTAGAGCCCTTTAGAAAAACATGAAATGTTAAGGATATAAAATATTGGCAGCGAAGTAGCAAATAGAACCGGCAGGAGTCCGTTCGTCCTTCCCCGGGGCGGAGAAAGTTCACGAAGAATTTCCTATGGGCCCAATAAAAAAAAAAGATTCAATTAGAAAAAAATATGTTGTAATCTATTTTGTTTTTATTGTATGTAATTTTGCGAGTGTGCTTAATAGGCAGTTCTTTTGAATGCGCTAGCGTAACCCGCACCCCCAGCGACTTGCAGACTTGCAACTCGAAGGAACACTGAGGTTTTAGCGGAGGAGGGTTGCCATGTATATGAGGATTTCCTGAAACAAAAAAAATGCATGCATATTATCCGGGAATTGCGATGAATGCGACCGAATCCTGCATCCCCGGCGCAAGGTAGTTGGAAGTAACATCGTGCTGGTTTACTTTAGCGTTGCCTTCACCTGGGCGGAGGATGTCCATGAGTATTTCCCCGTATATTTGCTATTTTGGCATACAAAAAGCATACAATTATAAAAAAAAAAACTAGGTATAAAAAACCAGAAATCCAATGATTATAAAGTAATGGTAACATTATTTTCAAAACGAATGCTGGCGATCGATTTATTATTGCATGAATTACCGTTGCGTCTAAGATCTAACAAAAGAATGTTTCTTACGAAATCTATTTCCAAAGTGGTCGTATAAGTTATAGTAAACAAGCTTACGATTGAAATGTTTCAAACCGTTCACCATTGAGTACTTCTGTGAACGACAAAGGAGAAATCTTCGAATAATCTGAAGTTGCAAATTTAGCTTGTTTAACTATAACTTATACGACTGAGCGAGCTATAGAGAGATCTAAGTTTGTTATTTCTCTACGAGATCGAATCAGAAATGAGGAGATCCGTAGAACTGTAGTTGCCAACATAACTGAAAGAATTTGTAAGCTGAATAGGCAACGGGCGGAGCACATAGTTCGCAGGACCGATGGCCGGAGGGCCAAAAGGTTCTCGAGTGGAGACCACGCAATGGAAGACGGCCTTCAACAAGATGTACAGACGACCTGGTGAGGGTAGCTAGGAGTCGTTAGATGCTTGGAACCGGTCGTTGTTAAAATATGTAGGAGCCTTCAGCTGACATGATGATTATGTATAATTTTCTATTATTTTATGTCTGTAATTTTAAGTGTATATTTCATTTTTTTTAAATACATCCTCTGTACGGAGGAATCTGTGGAAGCTACAACGTTAAGGTCAATTGCAATACGTATGATAAAACAGAAAAAATTAATATACGGAAACGACTGCATGCCTTTAAATAGTTTGAACCTTGAAATTCTGTGGCGGGCGGTAACTCGCCACTAGTCTCACAAGATGAGCCTCCTAGATAGCTACCACTAATATGCGTTATTATTTCCTTGATTGTTTATTCAACATAGTCATTATTATGCAAAGTTACGACCATGGCATGTCCAAACTTAAAATGTAGCTATATTAGGGTCAATCCATCTACGCATTAAATTATTGATAAGTTGGGTCCACACTAACTGGCACCCTGATTAGCTACAAACAGCGACAGCAGACGCGACAGCAGCTATCGCGCATCCAACGCTGCTAGCAAATCGCCTGAAATTGAAAGGCGAGGATTTTTTAGTTCATTGATCGTCCGATAAGTAAAGTATTTTATGAAAAACACAATTTTGTGACGATTGAAGGATACCAGTTTAATTTTAAAACAGTAATATCGAAAAACGTGTCGTGTCTATTATAGAAACACAATCATGAATGTAAGTTTATCTGCGTCTTAGATTGATTCTGACACAGACAGATAACACTTAATAGAACCGCTGTATTTGTTATTCAAAGATACGCGTAAATATATATATATATATTTTTTCTTTTTTAAACTTTGCCCCACACTAGGATTTCTCCTGTGTCGTGGGTGCGTTTACAAACACAAATTCCACACAATACACCCAGACCCGGAACAACTACCTGCAGATCATACAAATATTTGTTCCGTGCGGGAATCGAACCCACGACCCGGTGCGCAGCAGCCGACTGTTTCAGGCACTGCACCAACCGTATAAATAAGCAAATTACATTTTTAGATGTTCGCCGCCAAGCAGCCGTGTTTAAACTTTGACTGTGCTCCGGTTAGAAGGGATCTATAGCTAGTAAAATTACTGAGCACGAGAGACTAAATAACGACGGGCGCAGTGTGGTGCCACGCAGGACAGTCCTATGTATTATTACACCTTTTTCTACAAAAAAAACAACAAAAATTACGGCATTTATTTATTTGATTAAGGATTACCAACGAACAATACATTTTATTTGATACACTTAAATAATAAACATAAAAATTCACGTAATATACATTCAATTATACGCAATCACAGCTTACACAACAAATCGAGTATATAGTCAAATACTATTGTAATACTTTATACATTTAAAATGATCAAATACTATTAAGAAATTTAAGTACATTTTTCAATTCAACATTTCGGCCGAATGAAGTCCACTGCTGGACACAGGCCTCCCCAAAGATCACCACAACCACCGATATGGATGTGTTGTGGGCTCATTGGGGGGTTTTGCCATAATCGCCACGCTTGGCAGACGGGTTGGCGTTCGCAGTTGAGTTGTTAATGTACTCGAAGGACGCTGCTGCCCATCCTCCGGCTAATCCCTTAATCGACTTTTACGACACCCATGGGAGGAGATGGGGTGGTGGCATTCTGAGCCGGCACCACACGGCATGGCACCACACGGCATTTTTTAATTCAATTGAGTAAAACATAAATAACATAACCTAATAAGATCGCTGTAATAAAGATATGAAACAATAATACTATAGAAACAAACATTTAGAAAAAAATACGCAGATTAAGTTAAAAATTAGAAACTTAAATTCATATAAATTATGATTAAACTAAACGTAATTACATAAATTAATAGATAAATATTAATATAATACCAGATCTACAGGAAGTAGAAAAGAAGGCTAACTATAATACTAGATATAAAACTAAATTAGCACAGCCCACAATGTTGTTTAGTACATATACATATTTTATGGGACAATATATTATCTGTACAAATAAATAAAATTGAAGTGTCTGTTTGTAAAGTCAAAATAACAGCTTTTTACTAAATGCATATATATGGTCTGTCTGTATATCTATCTGTCTGTATGTCTGTCTGTTTGTTCCGGGTAATCTCCGAAACGGCTAGACCGATTTTGACGGGGCTTTCACTGGCAGATAGCTGATTTTATAAGGAATAACGTAGGCTACTTTTATTTTTGAAAAATAATTAGGGTTCCGCGCAAAAAAAATACCCTTGAAATCCAATATTTATATTCTATGTCAAGTGTCTATATCGAAGTACTCAAAATTTATTTTAAATTAAACGCGGGTAAAACCGCTGGTCCGAGCTAGTTTATAATAAAGTATCGGACATCGCGTTAAGGTAATATCATATAATATTTAAATACACATTAAAACTAAATACATACATACAATTTACCAATAAACTAAATAAGCATAATAAAAAAATTAAAAAAAGATAATATATAAAGAACTTGCACACGCATTTAGGTGTCGAAGTACTCCTCCTCATCGCTATCAGCTGATAATAAGATATAATAAAATAAGCATTGCCACGTTGAATGGCAATGCTTAATTTTTAGCCAAAGAAAATGCCAGCCCTCTGATCACGTGAATTATCGACCAACCGTCTAGATATTTATCATTATTAATATTAACATCGTGTTAATATTTTTACAAAGCAGATTTAAAGTATTAATTTGCCAAAGACCATCATACCTACAGGCCAAAAGACGTAAACAAATACCTCCCCCATAAACGACTGGTTACACGCCGTATGTCTTCATTTGGTTGAGTTGGCCATTACTTACCACCCTTGACTTGCCGCCAGTCAACGGTGGATTGGTGAGCTCAGAGTGGCTGCCTGATGCCCATCGCTGTGGTTTAGAGTCCCTTAAGTCACCTTTTATGATATCCATGGGAGGAGATAGAGTGGTGCTGTATTCTTAATCCGTACACTACCACACAAACATGTTAAGTATGCGCTATGCAAATAAGTTGTTTTTTGTATATTAAATATTTCGGTACTATCTTGTTAATAAATATGTTGTGCAAATGCTAATCCAGCTCCGCAAGATCGTGAAATACATTTAATTGTATTATAAAAGGCCTTTTTTGTGAGGTCAATTAATCTTTATTGCATTATTTGTGCATATTTCCATTTGTAAATAGTAAATGTCTTAGGTTTTTGAGATTATTACTCATTATAATAAAAACACTTTTATACAGATTACATCGAGTAATCTATACTAATATTATAAATGTGAATGTAAGTTTGTTTGTTACGCTTTCACGCGAAAACTACTTAACCGATCATCATGAAACTTTGTGCACATATTCTTGGAAGTATTAGAAGTAACATAGGACTTTTTATTGAAAAAAAAAAACAAAATATTTTTTACGAAAGATAAAATAATGACTTTTTAATGGCTTCAATGCGAACGAAGCCGCGGGTAAAAGCTAGTTAGTATAATGTATATTTTTTTTTTGTTTTTCCTGACGTTTCCAACACTTTGTAGGTGGTCGCAGGTGACAGGCGTCGTTACTGATTTTTAAAAGTTTATTCTATTTTATCCGCCGTACAATTTCAAAAATCTGTAACGACGCCTGTCACCTTAGTCATCCTGTGACCACGAACCCTGCGAAGTGTTCGAAACGTCAGGAAAAACAAAAATTAATAATATACACGATGTAATCCGTTTAAATGTGTTTTATTCCATTTGTAAAGTTGGAGATGTAAGTAAAATAGAGCAAAATATACATCCAGCAGTTGTTCGTACGCTACTGATTGTCATCCTCACTCAAATTACATAGAATAATCAGATCAGACCCCTATGAACTTAAGAGTGTTATGAGAACGAATTAAAAATAGTATTTTTAGCTGATAGGCCCTTACTTATTATATGCTCTTTTATGAGGGGAAAGCCTTCATCAGATCTCCGAAGGACGCCGGAGTGCCTGAGGAATTACCCACTCAAAGCTAATATATATATATATATATATATATATATATAAATACATTTCTAGTGCTACATTAAGCGAGTTTGCAGTGAGAAAAATAACTGAAACTATTCACAGCATACCACCTCACTTAAATGTCAAAGCATATCCAAGTAAACCTTTTAAAGCGCCACAATGCATGACCTAAATTCTGAGCCACAGTATCTGCTTATGCGTGACCGAGTCACCAGGACAGCACGAGAGCTAATCACTCAAGATGTCACTTATCTCCTTGACGTTTGTAATGTGGTAAAAGTTTCCATTGTATACATTCACTTGAACCACACAAAACAGTTCATGGTCACAGTGAAATGTATTTTCTTTTTGTATTAGGAAATAAATTTGAAGATATAACGGAAATTGTCGAATGAACAAAGACATTAAGAGAAAATGGTGCCTTATTGTTATCGTACGTCGTAATAAAACTGTAATGTTGAATTTTCCTCGTCGTATATAATACCGAGAATTTTTCAGAGGAGAATCATATGTTTTTCATATAGAATATCCAGCTATATTGTTAGTGTCCCACATCGTAAGATAAGGGCAAAAGAATTGGTGTCAAGGGAGAAAAAATCGAGAAAGTAAAAGATAATCGGCAATCCATCATCCAATATTGATACGTTGAACATTTACTAACAAATTGTTGGCAAAAATCTTTGTAGGAAAGCGGAATATTCCCCAGATGTCGGCCACATGCTCTGTATCGGTTTACGTACAATATTTATTGACAGGCGTCCATTGTTTTCAAGATTGTTATTTAGTGGCGATGAGAGTTGCAGCAATACAATATCGGCGCTTCCCTACGAAACTCCAACAGTACTTTGAACATCCAGAAAGTTCAACAGACTAAAGTTTCCCAATAGGACTCGTTCTAGAGAAACTTGTATGTAATCAATAATCATATATGGTGTATGCTATTTCTGCTGGTAATCGAAGTGTCTTTACCGAAAGGTAAACAAATGAAATACAAAGGCAAACCTTTGGGCGGTTATTATGACGTAGTAGCGCGAACTTTTTTTTTTTTTAAATATAGTTGGAGATAGTTTGCATTTTTTTTAAACAAGTTGCATTAATTTACCTATCGAGTAAAGTTTAATAGTAATGTCTTATTTTCGCGATTAATACGCACTAGCTGTGCCCCGCGGTTTCACCCGCCGTTTAGTTTAAAATAAATCGGATTATTTATAATCATTTAGAGTACTTCGGCATAGACAGTCGACCTCTGAGCTCGCTTGCGCTATTATTTCGTTTTCACAGAGCGGTTTTTCTGACTTATTTTCTTTTTGCTCGGCTCCTAGGAGTCGCTGCGTGGTGATATTAGATAGCCTATACCTTTTCTCAAGAATTGCGCTAATAAATGCAAAATGTATTTTCCAAATCCGACAGATTAGACAAAGAAAACAAAAAACATCTCTTTACCTTTTTATATTAGTATAGATTATAATTAAATACTTTAAAAGACCATCATACGCTATAAAGTGTTGGAAACGTCACGAAAACAAAAATCTATGCAAATAAATAAAATTGAAGTGTCTGTTTGTAATGTCCACTGCTGGACAGAAGCTTCCCCCAAAGCTTTAAATAACAATATTATTGCTATTGCTATGTTCTATAGACGCTTTAAACTCAACTCAATGGTATGCCATTTCATAGATGCCGTTTTAGTATGTACTCATGCATTCAGACAACAAATATACAAAGGCCCTACGATGCCCTTCTATGCAAAAGGTTACCAAAGCACAAAAGAGGCCGCTGCAGCTGTTGGAGTTGTCAAAACAGTGTTCTCTATTCAACTAAGGCAAGGTTTAAAAAAAAGAAATAACTCACAAGAAGATTTGTGCGATTTAGGATACTCCATCGTGATAGCAATTTGTCGAGCTATTGAGTTACAAAGCTGCACGGGTCGAATGTATTGCATACCAGTGATAAATCAATGTCCCACTTTTAAATGTCTTACAATGAATTATATTAATTCATATAATGACATTTTAATATTTCTATATTTGCTATGACATTAATTACTTGTTTTTTATATTTACTTAGATATGATATTGTATATGGGAGTACCATCATCATCATATAAGCCACAGCACGTCCACTGCTGAACAAAGGCCTCCCCCTTAGATTTCCACAACGAGTGGTTACGTGCCGCCCTCATCCAACGACTCCCAGCGACCTTCACCAGGTAGTCTGTCCACCTCGCCGGAGGTCGTCCGACGCTACGTTTGCCGGTGCGCGGTCTCCACTTGATAACGTTTTTGCCCCAACGGTCATCAGTTCTACGAGCTATGTGCTCCGCCCATTGCCACTTCAGTTTACTAATCCTTTCAGCTATGTCGGCAACTGTAGTACTTCTACGGATCTCCTTATTTCTGATTCGATCTCGTAGAGAAATACCAATTATGGCTCTCTCCATAGCTCGCTGAGTGACCTTGAGCTTTCTTATGAGGCCCGCAGTGAGTGACCACGTCTCTGTTCCATCCATGCGAGTACCATGTGTTAAGTCATTTGGTTAATTGACGTGATATGTATCTGGCCCATGAGGATTAACCCACTTCGCTTCGTGTATCGAGTCGCTGAGTTGCCCTACAATATGGTTGAGCTAAGCGACGCTGGTGCATGCGTCATGCTCGTGAACGAGTGCTGTCTGTTGGGACTGGTCTGCTTGATACAGCCATGGCAATTTAATCACAAGCTTTAATAAATATTAAAATCTTGTTTAGTGTAGACTTGATGTAATTTTGACACTTTTCTCCTACATTGTCCTCACATAAGCTTCATTTCAAGAACAATGTAGTTAAATATTGTAACCAAACTTGCCTAACTTCTTGTCCGTTCTTCTCCATAGGAAACCTACATCTTGGAACGCGGCACTAAAGTCTATTCATGAGTGCTTGTAAATGGTTTTATATGAATAAAAATATTTTATCTTTTTAAATTACCAGTGCTCGCAATACCAACATTAATTGGACACGAAGCTAGTAAAACACTATTACTACTCACAATTGGCTCGGTAAATCTAAACAGTAATTTCGCGTCGGCCCCATATCTCGATACCGTTAACTGCAATGAGTGTGAACAGTCCATTCAGATCGGTACACTTTTTGTGGACTGGTCGATGACCCCTCTACCTCACGCTCCATCTAATTGTGAGGACCCAACATCTGGCTTATTACTCTTTTACGACCGCTTTGATCCAAATTTAAGGAGCGCAATTATCGCCAAACCTTTTTTGAAATAACTGGGTCAGTTGTTTACTCCAACTATATTTTTCGTCGCCGTGTGGTGCCGGCTAAGAATGCCACCACCCCATCTCATCCCGTGGGTGTCGTAAAAGGTGACTATGGGATTAGCCGGAGGATGGGCAGCAGCGTCCTTCGAGTACAATTTATAACTCAACTGCGATCGCCAACCTGTCTGCCAAGCGTGGCGATTATGGCAAAACCCCCAATGAACACATAAGGGAGGCTTCTGTCCAGCAGTGGACGTTTTTCGGCTGAAATGATGATGATGATATTTTTCGTTTGTTATAAGCATGATCCAGTTTGCGGTTCTGCGTTATCCTTGAGAACTGAGATATCTGACGATTCCCAGACAAAGGGTTATATTAGTAAACTATTCTTATTTTCGAGTTTGCTGAGAACTGAGCAAGTAAATCAGCTCACAATTACAAAAACTTAATCGAGCTGTATCGGTTGTTCTGAAATGCCATTGTTTGGACAAAACGTCTCTTTTTATACCGTCTACTAAAATGTACCTGTAATTTTAGACAAAGAATTGCTTCGATCTCCTGCGGCTTTTTTTTTGTCCCGTTCGGACGGTAGATTAGGTTACACCAATGAAAGAGAACACCTACATCTGTGTGCAGATTTCCTCATAGGACTCTAGCCTGTGGTATTAATACAAGTCTTAAATCAAGGCCTTTATCGCGAACAATAGACGATGTTTTTTCGTTACTTATTGCGGAATTTTGCGCTAGATTGGAATTTGGAACGGCAATCATTTTTATTCTGGCGTTACATTTTTCTTAATTACGAACAATGCTAGCGATTGAATGACTTAAGTATTTTCCGTATGATACAATTCAGATCTAGATAAAACTCGTTCGTTATAAATGCATTACTTTTCGTGAGTGCCATGTATTGGACTATTAATACGTAGATCACTCGGTAAGTCCTGTTCTATTGCTTATCTTTATTCAAGAAGTGTACGTTTTCTTATTTCTTCGCCTTCTTTTAGATTATGGCGTCTCTAGAGTATCTTCCACAATTTCGTCAATGTCAAGTATAAGGCAACGTCGTACGGTGTTTGGATTAATAAATCTTACCATATGAATAAAATATATCTCAACATAGAAAACATTAAAAAAATATCTCGTACTGTTTTCAATTGTTTTTTTCCAATTACTGGCACTTGTGAAACGTCAGAATTTAAGTTGCACGGTTCCAATTGGTTGATCCTATGGAGAAGAGATATGGAAAGAAACTCCATGGATACTCGTTTAAAAATAATTGAGAATACAAAGTTGATTGATACAAATGATGGTAAAACAGCTATTGAAAAAAATGCAGCTTAATGTATGAAGGTGGAACATACTACAATAATATAATAACATTTAATTTGCCATGACAGTTAACGGCTGATTAGTTCCGACAGGCGACATCCGTGCACGAGCATGACGCATGCATCAGCATCGCATTGTAAGGGACCCAATTGCTTCTCAGTTTCTGTTTTTTTATTTGCTTTTCGCAGACATATTATGGAAATGTGGCTGCATAATTTCTTAAAGTAATTTCCGTCACTATTGGTTCACTTGTTTATACGCTCAAACCAATTATCAAAACTGTCCTTCCATTTGGGATGAAAGCGCAACCACAATACAGCGCCTGACAGGCTCGTACGTGGATCATCCTCAAGTTTGAAATAACCTATTTCAAATTGTTTGTAGCCATTGTTTATAGTACTAAGAGAAGGCGCAGTATTTCTTAATACATGTGCCATTTCTTCGTAGCATGGCTGATAAGCGCGTTCACTCACCGGTTTCTAGACGGTTCATCATCATCATTTCGGCCAAATGAAGTCCACTGCTGGACACAGGCCTCCCCAAAGATCACCACAACGATCGACATGGGTTGTTGTGGGCTCTTTAGGGGGTTTTGCCATAATCGCCACGCTTGGCAGACGGGTTGGCGATCGCAGTTGAGTTGTTAATGTACTCGAAGGACGCTGCGGCCCATCCTCCGGCTAATCCCTTAGTCGACTTTTACAACACCCACGGGAGGAAATGAGGTGGTGGTATTCTGAGCCGGCACTACACGGCTAGACGGTTGCGTATAACTTTTGCGTACAGTTAAGTAAACTCGACTAAGTAATAGCTTTCGTAGGTAAGTACTTCAACAAACTGATTTGCCTTTCTTAGCGGACGACAAGACTTATCTAGTGACATGTATTTCTCAATGTACGGTTCACAGTTCATATATTAGCATGTTCATCACCATCACTTAGATTTACATGAGTGTTGATATGCCAGCCACCGAATGGTATACGGATTAAGAACATAGAACCACTCCATCTCCTCTTGGCTGTATCAGCCACTGCACCATCCGTGCCGTCAAATGCTGTGATGATGATGATATGGCAGCTAGTCTTTCTAAGTTATCATCATTCTGGCCGAATAAAGTCAACTGTTGGACACAGGCCTCCCCCAAAGACTACCACAATGATCTATATGGGTGTGTTGTGTGCTCATTGATTTTGCCATAATCGCCACGCTTGACATTCTGGTTGGTGAGCGTAATTGAGATGTTTATGTACTCGAAGGACGCTGCTTTGGTTAATCCCATAGTCGCCTTTACGACACCTACGGGATGAGATGGGTTGGTGCTATTTGTAGCCGGCATCACACGGCACATATATATTAGCTGGCACCCGCGGTTTCACCCGCCGTTTAATTTAAAGGAAACTGGATTATTTATAAATAATTTAGAGTACTTCCGGCATATTCACTTGACATCGAGCATATGTATTGAATTTCATGGGTTAGTATTTTTGCGCCGAACGTATTTTTCTAAACAAAAAGTAGCCTAAGTTATTCCTTATAACGTCAGCTATCTGCCAGTGAAACTCCCGTAGAAATCGGTCCAGCCGTTTTGGAGATTAGCGGGAATAAACAGACAGACAGACAAAAAAATAAAAATTGATTTTTTGTTGTAGGTACCGTTTATACTTCCATATGCATTTAGTAAAAAGTTGTTATTTTGACATTACAAATAGAGACTTCAATGTTATTTATTTGTATAGATAAACCTACGGAAGTGATATTGTTTTGTTTAAAGATATTAGAACAATGAATCACGTTTGCAATAGATCTTGCTATTACGTAGAGTTAATTGAATATCAGAGCCAGTCGGTGTGGATCGCTTGACGCTTGAGGTGCCACGTGCTACAAGCGACAGTTTACGGCTGATAGATTTTGTAATTGCAATCTCGAGGCAGTATGCAACTGGCTCTTTAAATAATAAAGTCCTCTGTTGAACATAGGCCTCCCTCAAATATCGCCACACGGAATTGTTATAGTTTTGGTAACCTATGAGTAAGACTGAAATATAAAAAATAAAATGTAACAAAAAAAAAAAACAAAACAAATCACCAAGCATTACTTTAAACTTCATAACTGTTAACTGTTGTTTAACAGTCCGTTTGTGGTATAAGCCGTCCTTTTGCCCTGCGCTTGGTGAATAAAATATTCGTGAACTACCGACATTGATCTAATATTTTTGTTAATTGCTAGCGCTCAATTGTATTTTTTTACTAAAGTTCTTAAACCACAACTGTCTGGGTATGTGTACTCATTGGGGGGTTTTGCCATAATCGCTACGCTTGGCAGGCGGGTTGGCGATCACAGTCGAGCTGTTAATGTACTCAAAGGACTCTGGACTCCTGCCCATCTTCCGGCTAATATCATAGTCACCTTTTACGACACCCACGGAATGAGATGGGTTAGTGCTATTCGAAGCCGGCATTTTATAGCACCATTATTAAAACTTCGAAAGAAACGGAAATAAATTGTGTGTTATTGAGGCGTGGGTGACTGTTTCCTTTATGTTTAAATGATTCATCAAGACCGAGTTATCGGTACTGAATCATCTTGTTTACCGTAACATGTTTTAAAACATAATATAACGCAGTTTTCAATATACCTACTTAATGTTGATAATAAAAGCGAATAATTAGTTGAGAGCAGACATGAAACAAATATGGAACTACATCACTGACACTGTTTCGACTTGAGTTCACTTGAGCCTCTAGGTGTGAGTTGTATTGTGTTGGGGGGGAGTCTGCGTGGTCACACCAAGCGACCCCAGGGAAGACAGCGGAGCGCACGTGGACACGTGCCGCCTTATGCATAGCACAGCGCACAGCGAGGCTTGGGCAAATCCTTTACAATATTCCCTGAGAAGTGCCTGGGGCCGACCTTTTTACAGTCGCCTTCCCTCCGCTAGAGGGGGTGACCGCTTTACAGTCATCCCCTCCGTGATGTGCCTAAAGGCGTGGCACCAATGGGCGGCTCTAGTGTGATCTTACTAGGACCTGGAGCCCCCCTTCGGTGCCGAAGATGACCGTTCCAGTGGTTTTAGCCGGTGGGAGGCCGCCGGGATACCCCTTCGCCCTTCCCCGGGGGATCCTGGCGCTTGTATTCAACTAGACCCTCTAGTGACTTGGACGGAAAAAGCATTACTATATATAATTAAATAATTTAAGAAGTAGTAGGTACTTATATCAAAAGAAATATAGATGTATTATAATATATTAGCTTTTGGTGTATGATACCCGCGGCTTCGCACGCGTGGTATTTGGAAATCTACACCATGGATATTGTTCATACTAAAATAGCGATAAAAAATTGGGGAATAGGGGTAGGAGGGTGAAAAATAGTTTACGACCTATTCTCATACCTACCAAATATACAAAAAAAAACATTAAAATCGGTCGAGTCGTTTCGGAGGAGTGTGACCACAAACACCGTGACACGAGATATTTATTTAATAGATTACAAATATAGATACAACACAGAGGTATAAATATGGCCAAATAAATACTTAGATAAATAAAGAGTTTATATAAAATATATAGCCGCCTATACATTATTAAGTTCTATGATAGTAATTTTAAAGGCCTTGTATTTAAATTATTATCAAAAATATACCTATTGCACTAACAAAAAAATCCATAACCCAACCTAAACGGATAAATGCATACCAAATTGCGTTGTTGTAGTATATTATAAACATAACTATTTTCATTTTTATTTCGTGCTATAAAAATAACTAGACCCAAGAATTTTACTTCCTTACAATTAGGGATACTCCTCTTTACTGTTTATTTATGTTTACTAAGTGTGGTGTCTGGATTTAAGAATATAGCATACCTCTCCATCTCTTCCCGTGGATGTCGTAAAAGGCGACTAAGGCACTTTAAACCAGAGGGATCTGCAGCAGAGACTATAAAAAATCTATTTAAAAATACTCCCTGTTATTGCTTACTTCCTTATGCTATTGGTGTATCGTTATTCAGTCAACAGGTTTATCCGGTCTTCTTACAATTACAATATTTGGCGAAGGAACCAACCGTGGAGGTCGTTTCCCAATACTTGTTTTGAACTATAGTCGACACCATAATTTTATGTTTAACTACCATCGTTTCATCCTTGTCGCGATGAACGTTATAGCACAATTTGTTGATGTCACAACGATGCCTACTCCGCTATTATTTACTTCAGGTAATTTTCTCGACGTGACACATCCGAAAACATTGTGAAACCGGTTTGGTATACTGGGTTGTGATTGTGAAATACTGCAATAACTGTTGCATGCTACGATATAACAAGCCTATAACTTTGCGAGTTATCATTTATTTGTGTTTTTTTTACACACACTTAATTGAAATCTTTTCGAGGTATCTTGGCTGTTGTATATGTTACTGTAAAAGCTCAATCTACGGTAAATCATAAGACTTTACAGTAAAATCTAAGATTTACGAAGTCTTAATGGTAAAAGTCCGAACTGATCTGTGATAATAGTTAATTTCGTACTTTTACTAGTATTCACTCTGTAATTCTTAGGCAGAGACACGGTAATTGTTAAAAATACTTGCCTCGGTGTATCTCTATCTATCTAAGACATTTATAGCTACTTGCTTAAATTCTACCCTTAAAAGGTTATTATTAACCTCAAAAAAAGAAAAACTATCACAGTAGGTTATGGTACGGCTGGTGTGGCCCTTGGGTCACCCCAATGCCGCAAACATGTTTATACTCGAAATAATGTCGGCCAATATATTATAGTATTGGCTCATAGTCAGTCGCTCACTTAGTATTTTTGTAACCCGTTTTCAGTACTTTTGACACCTCGTAATTTGAATTATCAGTCACTCGTTTAAATACTACGAGGGCGGCACTGAAAATTTCGGGAATCAAGGAAGTGACACAACATTACTATTTAAAAATGTATTTATTGCTTTTCGAAGTATTCTCAGCGAAATTTGACACATTTTTCCATACGATGGAACCAATCATTGAAGCAACCATTCCATTCGGAAGTTGGGGTCTCCAAAATGGCCGTTTTGTAGGCGTCCACAGCTTCTTTAGGTGATGAAAATCTCTGTCCACGTAATTTATTCTTTATTTTAGGGAAAGTATAGAAATCATTAGGGCTTAGGTCGGGGCTGTACGGCGGATGGTCTAATAATTCTATGTTTTCTTGCTCTAAAAACTCTTTTGTTCTGTGCGCGGTGTGAGAACTCGCATTGTCGTGATGGAGGATGATGCGGCGGTTGCAGTTCTCTCTACGGAGTTCAGAAACGACCTGTGGCAAACAAATGCTAGCATACCATTCTGCATTAACCGTTCTTTGTAGAGGAAGGAATAGAGGAATAGTCACAAGAGGAATAGTCGTAACATGGCCGGTTTTGGAGACAAACGTGGCCACCATTTTTTTTGCAACACTCCGTGAACGAACAATTTTTGTTGGCTTTAACTCATTTTCGAACACCCAAACTCGTGACTGGTTTTTTGTTTCGGGTTCGTACGCATATATCCAGGATTCGTCACCTGATACGATGTTGTATACAGCATTTGAGGATCCTGCGTGGAATCTTTCGAGAGTTCTGACGCACCAAGTAACGCGAGCCGCTTTTTGCTCTTCACATAGCAAATGCGGTATCCATCGGGAAAACAACTTTTTTACACCTAATTGTTCATGCAAGATTATTTGTATTTGACTCATGCCAATGTCGAGTTTTCAATTAAAAAGATTTTAATATGACAGGAACAGTGGAAATATTCCATTCCCGATACTTTTAGTGCAGCCTATGTACCCTTGTTTTATTTCCAAAACCAATATTTACTAATCGTCATTGGTAAAATCTATGTCCCAAACTGGGTTGGTAAACGCCTGAAAATTGTCTTCATCATTTCGGCCGAATGAAGTCCACTGCTGGACACAGGCCTCCCCCAAAGATCACCATAACGACTGATATGGGTGTGTTGTGTGCTCATTGGGGGTTTTTTCATAATAGCCACGCTTGGCAGACGGGTTGGCGATCGCAGTTGAGTTGTTAATGTACTCGAAGTACGCTGCTGCCCATGCTCCGGCCAATCCCTTAGTCGACACCCATAGGATGATATGGGGTGGTCGTATTCTCAGCCGGCATCACACGGCAAAATCATATTATTTTATATCAGACCTTACATTTACCAACTCAAGTTGGTAAATCCTAAGATTTACAAGTAAAACTTACGATTTACCATTAGTCAAGGTTTAACTGTAACATATATACTATAATATCTCTTATATCAGTGCAAGTAGTAAAAGTTAAGCACTACCTCCAATACCGTGCGCTGAACGTTGGCTGACTTTCAGATAACCCACCAGATTTGTTATACGCTATGTGATTTCAATTAGGGCTGTATCGCTAAATGAGTCTCCTGTATTCTTTAGGAATCGTTTCACGAATGCAAATATGTTTTATAAATCATGCAGAGTTCATTCCATTGTGGTAATAGGCCGTGGACAGGCTGTGGGTGACCATGACTCAGTAATAGTTTATTCAACTTTGACATTGTGGATTTTACGTGATGTTCACCGAGATTGTCGTGCATTGAAGTCGACGCACGTGCGATGAATCGCATTGCTTCTTTTGGGACTTCAATCGAAAAATTACCAACGCTATTCATACTGTTGTTGATGCGATTTTAGTAAAAGGCGTGGGTAAAGATCAGTCTTGTTTCGCCTAAGATTATCGTGAAAATGTTAAGTTTTTATTTAAACTGAATTCAGGTATTTAACTATTTCATCATCATCATACGGCAAAGAACGTCCACTGCTGAACAAACTGCCCCCGTAGACTTCCATAACTGTGTCGTAATTTTTGAGAGAATTTTCCAGTACTCACCATTCTTGGTGGCCAAGTTGGTGAACGCAGAATGGCTGTTGTTCCACACGAGCGACGCTACTGCCCTTCCCTCTGGTTTAGAGTCCTTAGTCCTCCTTTAGTCGTCTTTTACGACATCCACGTGAGGAGATGAAGTGGTGCTAACTTCTTAATCCGGACCCCACACGGACTCACAGTTAGTATGAAATGTATGAAATAATATTACCCTAATGACTTAAAATAATAATAAAGAAATAAATAATAAGAATTATTAGGAAAATGATGAAAACATTCACAAAAACAATGACCGCCTGTAAAAAAATCCGAGGCGTACATTTGGACGTTATAATATTTCTATACCAACCGCATTAGATTTAAATTAAAATGTTCCTACTTTTCACAAAACTACTGTGTTTTTCTCCTAATTTATAATAAAACCTCTCATGGGAAGATCTGTTATTATATATTGAGTTAACTACAGAAATGTTATTCCGAGTCTGTCCACGATGTCTAATTTAATTAAAGGTGCTTCCCTATAATGACTATATACCACTTATAACTTAAGCGTAACATATCCAATAAGGTTCTTATCGGCTCTAACTTTCCGCTGCAGAATATATAGAAGAGAATGAAAGAGAAAAAGAGGTTAGAAAGAAGTGTTATAGTAACCTAGCTAGCAGTTTACGGTCGACAAATGGCGCGACATTGAAATCGCATTGTCGCGTCTATCGGACACCCACCTTTATGCGCGAACAATGGACGATTTCAACAATTTGTGTGCGTATTGTCACCTGTGTTATTTATGTCCGACGCCATGTTTCCTGTTCACACATTGTTTTCAAGTCATTAACATAATATTATTTCATACATTTCATACTAGCTGTGTGTCCGTGTGGAGTCCGGATAAAGAATTTAGCACCGCTCCATCTCTTCCGGTGGGTATCGTAAAAGGCGACCAAGGGACTCTCAACCAGAGGGATGGGCGGAAGCGTCCCTTGTGTGGATCAGCACTCATTCTACGCTCACCAATCCGCCTGCCAAGTATGATGAGATGAGCAAATTTTCCCCAACACAAACGGAATATAACTGGTCCTATTCGGGGAGGGCTTTGTTCAGCAGTGGACGTCTTTTAGCTGATATAATGATATTCGCGGTTGCCCTAATTTAGAACTAATTTAAACCTCAAGGGCACGTGATTTTAACACTGACTGACTGACAGACAACGAACAGGTTAAACAGGTACTCCAGAAGGAAACTGCAGAGCGGCATCGGAAGTGGGCCGATCCCGCACGGAGAAGGACGAGACGGCGCCGGGGCAACAACCGCCGCGGCGCCCAGGTCCAACACGCCTGAGCCCCCTGTCGCTATATGGCGGGGGCCTCGGGAGTCGCGGAAGCACAGATAGGAGAATTTGCGTGCCCACACCGAGCGAGAAGACGGTGGTGCGCATGTGGTACGCGCCGCCATGTGGTTTTAGCCGGTAGGAGTCTGGCATACCTCTTCGTCCTTCTCCGGGCGGAGAAAGTTCATGAGGATCCACTGGGACCCATGAAAAAACTGGTTAAACTGGTAGGTCCAGAAGATGAAATTTTGCACAGAACTTCCTTATATAACGATATAATGATCCCCCAAGGGGTTAAATCTTGACACTAGTAAGTCAATAATATGTAACAGTGTCCTATTGGATGACATAATAGTCCCCTTTGCCAAATATTGCTTAGATCCGTTCAGCCATTTTACCGTGATTGAGATGCAAACATCCAAACGCACAAAGTTTATACATACTTTTAGTTAAATTTCAAGGCTTTGTGTTTTAATAATTTTATAATGTAAGTAGGTTGTGTATGTCAAATTATGAGTGAGCACGTAATTTTAATTACCTACATATCTTACTTTAACGTAAGTTACATGAAACTGCAACCGTATGTAGATATTATTAGGTGCTTTGAAAGTCACGTCTCGTATTTAGTTTATTTTGCCTAATGTTTTTTTACAATGAAAGCGAGTTTTTATGAATATTCAGATCCAGTGGTATTACAGAAGTTTGATTTCAGATATATCAACATTTAAACGTTATTAGTGATTTGTAGGTATAGTATTTCGAGGTTGTTTTACTGCAGTGGAATTCATTCGTCATGGACTGTGTTCGCCCCGGGGCAGGCGGAGGGAAAAAAAGAAAAAAAAGGAAAGAAAAAGTTTTTATTTCTACGCGCAATTGACACACACAACACTTAACACAAGACTTAAAACTAGACTTTCTTCAGCCAAAATAATAATAACATTATAAAAAAACAGAAATATAAAAAATTGTAGCACGGATTATAAATAAAACTTCTCAGTCCGTAAGAAATGAGATCTCTGATAATCCAGTTTATAAAGTTCAATGGATCTGTATTACCTGTGGTTGTGGTTTCTAGATGTAAAAAAAAAAGAAAAAAGTAGTATGTCTAAGTAATCTGTGCAACCAAACAATAACAAATATGTTACAGTTATACACAACAAATGAAATAAATTATTGATGTACAAAGTTGTGCGTCGTATGTGCGCAGAAATGTAGGTAATTGCTCAGCATTATGCCGGGGTGTGCTGACTCTTACCAGCTAAAATGTAACTGGACTGGACGTTTATCTTCTGCACGCCAGGGGTGCACCGATAACGAACGGAGCAAAGTATATCAGCCTCATCATCCTATCAGCCAAAAGACGTCCATTGCATGAAAAAACCTCTGGATTTCCACAATTGTGTCGTCATTTTGGGGGGAGTTGCCAGTACGCACCACGCTTGGCGACCGGGTGAGTATAGTATGGCTACTGTGGCGATGGTTTAGAATCCCTTCGTCACCTTTTACGACATACATTGGAGTGGTGCTATGTCTTCAATGCGGACACCACACGTTTTTTGAGATTTAAATTAAATGGCCCTAAGAATTTCCTTGATCTACAGGTACTGTTCGTTACATAACATAACACGTGTAGAACACCTTAGGAAAAGTGGGCGATACAGTATAATTCCGACGCGGGAATGAAGTCGAAGACTTAAAGACTGAGCAGCGATGAATGCTTCACCCGTGTCGTTCAGGCCATCAAACATCAACACTAAACTGATATCATTTACTATTCAAGTCACTGTTCAAACGAAGTCATTACATAACAATTATGAAATAACATTTAACAAACGTGCAAGTATAAACAATAGAAATGTAAGCGCCTTATGTGTCATGTGACGTCACTTGTGAATTTCCTAGTTATAAAGTTGTCAGTATTGTCACCTCTGCGTGAGTAAGGTGACTGAAGAGTGATGACTCATATATCGAGTGTATAAATGTTTCTTTCGTATTGGCAGTAAAATTAACATATTGCGATTCTGGAATAGTCTCGATTTCTCGGGATCTTTAAGGACGTATTGATCGAAATTAATTATTATTACAAAGAATATAAACCGATCGCGTTGTAGCAGCATAGATACAAAAACAGAAAATAAGAGAGATAAATGGGAATCTTAGCACATTCGGATACTTCGGTATTGGGTGAAAATCTAAATGTTTAGTTAATCATACTATAATATTTTAATTGTGAATATTAGTTTATTGTTACGCTTTCACGCGAAAACCACTTAACCGATCGTCATGAAACTTTGTACAGATATTTAAAAAAAAATTATCCTATGCTACTTCTAATACGTCCAGTATTAGAAGTAACATAGGATAATTTAAAAAAAAACTTCTTTTTACGAAAGATAAAAAAATTACTTATTTAATAGCTTCAATGCGAGCGAAGCCGCGGGTAAAAGCTAGTATTTAATAGTTCTAGTTTAGAAAATTAATAATTGTAGGTAGGTATCATCCTGTGCGTGTCGTAAAAGGTGCAGCAGCGTCCTTCAAGTACTTACATTAACAAATCAACTGCGATCGCCAACCCGCCGTCGAAGCGTGGCGATTATGGCAAATCCCCCTAATGAGCACACAACACACGTATCTCTTTCCGCTGGTTTTTTTATGGTTACAATAAAATGGTCAGTTATAAAATAAATTGATTCAATTTGCTTATTTTTTGTTTGCTCTCCTCCGAACATTTTGCACGAAGTTGCCTAGCTTTTAATTAAAGATCAGGAAACAAAATTGTCATTTATATTCCTTAATTTTTTGAATGGTATTTAACAGTCAACGCATCGTTTACTTTAAGGGTTTTGATAAATATTGAAGAATTTGCTTAAAACATTGTTAATTAGTAAGAAAAGGCAAGTGCTGTATAGTTTGGTCCTTGGGTACTAACCGCAACTCTCATTAGTGCTTATCTTATTCGGCGTCATAGGTTCGATTACATGGATGTATGTGTGTGAGTGAGATTGTGCTGTGAAATATTTGCATTTCACAGTACAATTTTTATTTAGAATCAATATTCAAGGCAACTTAGTTTTCCGGGAGCAATAAAACCTTTTCTAATTGGTCTCGCATTGCTGCTATATTCCTGCAAAAATCGCTTGTAATATAATATACTTAAGAGATGCAATCTTCACTGATAGTCTTTACTAGAAATCTTTGTTTTTGTGTAAGGTGAGGGAAATCTGCCGCGCAAACTACAACTTGGGATCGTTTAGATCTTGAGGCGCAAGTTTCTAAACCTGTTTAAAAATAAATTTATTCTTAGTTCTATTTAGCACCGATTCTAGTGTCGACCCACACTAGTAGAACCTCAATCCTAACGGGATTATCGATAGCGAATATTGGAAGATACTCCTATCTAGGTCAACTCAAGTCACGGAATAAATTGACACCTAAAGTTTCATTAATTGTGTCAGTTCAAGGCTGGGTACATCGATTTCAAGCTAGTTTCTTAAATAAAGATCGTAACCAATCTATCTCAATGTAATAAATTACTACACATTTTATTTTGTTCAATTATCCAACTTAACTGTTCTTGATATCTTTATAATCTTAAAAGGAATGCTGCTTCATCGAAATAAGGAAGTTTATAATGAGTGTGACCCGTTTCTTTTTTAACGGAGACAAGAAAAACTAAACGAAAGTGACAAGTCTTATAGTGTGTTTATTCTTCTTCTCACCACTAAACTAAACAAGTTATATAATTACGTATCGAAAGCTTCATCCGAATCTAAAATGACAACACAATAGAGAATTAATTCACTGTATGTCCATTATGCAGTTTTCGATGCCTTTGCTTTCACTCTCAACCAGTATATATTTTAAAGAAACGTGTACCTTGGGATTGACTGATGAAAGTAAATCGACAATCGACTTAAGTGTTAGTCGTAAATTGAATAATTGCACAAAATTTTGCTCTTAATAAGGGTAACAGTAGAAATTTTTGGATGTGTAAGAGCAAATATTTGGATGGAGCCAACTTGTTAAAACTATTTGTGTAGTATGTCCTTGCTCACTGGCCGTTACTCAAAAGTTGTAAATTGATCGTCTATTAAACTTAACCCATCTTAATTTGTTTGTAAAACTTTGGAAATACCCAGATTTATCCTCACACCTGAATCGTAACTCCCACAAGTCAAAGATCATTAGTAATTCTATTGAAGTCTGACTTTCACGAACTCCCTTGGATATTCGTTTATGACAAATTACCATTTAATATTCCTTTAGAACTAACTTGAACTATCTGGTAAAAGATGGACAGTTACAAGTTTTCATGTAATTCGAAATACAGCCCGGAGCGGGCATAAGTTTTGTAATGAATGACTGAACAGTTTGGTAACTTATAAAAGCCCTTGTACCATTTAGACCTTGGCAATAAATTGTTGATATCAAACATTATGTAAGCACAAAACGTGGTTATGATTAGTTAAAAGCAATTAAGTTTGCGATGATCAATCAAATTATTATTAGTTTGTCGTGCTCGCTCATAATTGTATCGATTTACGACGCTCAAGTATTGGCGGCAAGTGACAGAAGAAAGATCAAGATTTGTCCGCCAGTTTGGTTTCGAAAATTTATGAAAATGCAATACTGTATCTACGTTATTATCTACATCAGAGGTAGCCAACTCTATGTTATTGTCTACATCGGAGGAAGAGATTTTTTTTTTTTAAACCTGACCTAAGTGTCCTTCGGTTTAGTTGGATAATAAAACTAGATTAAAACAGGTTATATTGTTTATTATTAAATAGAGGTTAATGGAAAGTTTGTGTTTCAGTGTACAGTCAAATTCAGGGGGATAATTAGGTAACGTCAACCCAGCCTTCGGTGTGATGGTCTGCGAAATTAGATGGACGGCACGGCACGGTTGATGCAGTGGTTGATACAGTTGGCTGCTGCGCTCCGGGTCGCGGGTTCGATTCCCGCATGTAACAAATATTTGTATGATCTGCAGGTAGTTGTTCCGGGTCTGTGGGTGTATTGTGAGTGGAATTTATGTCTGTAAACGCAACCACGACACAGGAGAATTGCTAGGGAGGGGTCAATCGACTAGTCGATCGCGGTTGACGTTTGGCCATCCCTGATATACATTATTCTTTATGAATGAAATGAAAACGAATGATATGATCCGTCCAGTTCAGTTTTTCACATCCTAAGGTTGGAAGAAATCGACAAGTGCGATAATTTTACTCTATATACTAGGCGCTACTATTTTGTATATTTTATTAACTGCTGTATAATAAAGAGTATAATAAATAAATAAATTATACACAGTACGACTAGAAAATAAAGTGAATGTTCGTTGTGATGACAGATCAAATGGTTCGGAAAAACGAAATGGCTATCGATCAAAATTAATTAATTAATCAAAGTTAAAAAAATCACTATAATCATATGTTTAAGTTTAAAAACTAAACCGAGTAACACAAACACACTGCCAAACAAATTCTTCTCTTTGATTAAACATATGGTGTTGATTTGTTACTTTGGGGCGATACCTTTTATTTCAAAGTTCAAAGTCTGATAGAATGATGAAACGCAACCTGCGTAAACATGTGTTATTATTCTAAACATTAGTTGTGCTATTGAAACAGCCGGAAAGCCGCTTTCCTGTTGTGCTGCACACGCTCCTGTAGATAAACATTTGGCTTGCGTGTGTTGCTGAGCAGTAATGTGTAGTGTTATCCTTAGTTTTATATTGTTATTAGTGCAATGATGTTTTCCAACAAGCTTTGTCTTGCCTACATTTTTTTCTACAGTATTATCCTTAGTTTTATATTGTTATTAGTGCAATAATGTTTTCCAACAAGCTTTGTCTTGCCTACATTTTTTTCTACAGTATTATCCTTAGTTTTATATTGTTATTAGTGCAATAATGTTTTCCAACAAGCTTTGTGTTGCCTAAATTTTTTTCTGGTTTCATGTTTAGTTTAGCAAACATAATGTAGATTCAATTAATTTCGTAAAATATACCTACGTATGTTCGTAGCACAATCAGGTTTCGCTTATTATAGGTCGCTTTATTTACGCCTTATGTAACTTTAGCTTTAGCACTAGCCATATTATAAATTTGCATTAAATAAACTTTAACAAAAATATATATGTTGGAATGAGAAGAATAACATATATTATGCTGATATTATAGGTACTATATATAGTAACCGTAAGCCCAGTATTATTCTGAAGTAAAATTATACCAGTCACGTAGGAGGGGTCTGGATCATTCTCGAACATTCAAAACCTCGTGATTACTTTAGCAAATAAATTGTATAGGTATACATTTGCCTCAAGATATTGAAATATTATAATTTAGAATGTTGGAGGTGCTCAGAAAAAGTCATCATCATCATAACAACCAAAGGACGTCCACTGCTGATCTAAGAACTCCCCCTTAGATTACCACAACGAGCGGCTACATGCCGCCCGCATCCAACGACTCCCACCGACCTTCACCAGGTCGTCTGTCCACCTCGTTGAAGGTCGCCCACGCTGCGTATTCCGCTGCGCGGTTTCCACTCGAATACCTTTTTACCCCAACGGCCATCAGTTCTACAAGCAATGTGCCTCGCCCATTGCCACTTCAGCTTACTAATCCTTTCAACTTTAGTTTTTCTACAGATCTCCTAATTTCTGATTCGATCTCAAGCATAGCTCTCTCCATAGCTTGCTGAGTGACCTTCAGGTTTATGTTGAAAAAGTATCATTTGAAGAAATAGATGCATCGTATCACGTGACAAGTTAGAGACCATATCTTTCAAGCAAACGAAACCAAGAGTTGGAAAAAAGATTTGTATACCATGCAAATTCTAATTGTTCTGCGCGATAGCTGTAAGCGAAGAACGTGATCCACATAATGAATTTTCCGATTAACTGTTATTATCCAGGATATTTCCTTTATTATCAATATTTTAGCTGTTACATTGTGATAAACATTCTAGCTGCAATAATTTATCCATTTATCTTATCAGCTCGTGAATACTCCACGTTGAATGAATTGAATGTAGGTTGTAGCTTCTCCGAGGAGCGTGCCAGCTAAAACCACCAGTTTGGTCATATTTGTCACTGAAGAAGGGTTCCAAGTTCTTGAGAACGAGCAGGGCGTTCGTTCGTTAGGTACATCTCTTTATCCAAAGACCTAGAACACCGTGTAGTTCGAACTAGTCTTCCAATTTGTGTTAGTAGGTAATTGACGATCGGTAGCGCGCATGTGGCCACGCGCTGCTGTGTGACGCTTTTGGGGAACCTTTACAATCCCCATTTGTTTTGGGGGTTGTGACCGCTTTACAGTCACCCTCCCTGAGATGGCACATATATAGGCATGGCACCAGTGAGCGGTTCACCAGTGAGGTGCCGAAAATGACCGCTTCAGTGGTTTTGGCCGCTAGGAGTCCGGCATACCCCTTCGCCTTCCCCCGGGGCGAAGGAAGTTTATGTAGAATTTCCACTGGGCACCAATAAAAAAAAGGTAATTGACGATAAAATCAAGGCGAATAATTCCTGAAAACGTTAATTAGCAATCTCTCGTTTTAGGCAACCTTGACATCATTGTAAATAATTATTTAAACTTACTATTTTGCCTTATCCGCCCAACTATGTTCAGTACAATATGTATATATATATTTGTTTTGTCGTGGTTGGGCTGGCAAGAATTTATATCTATTTTTAATATGTTTCAAGTGTGGTAACACTACTATTTCCATTCACTTTATTATTTGAGCTAACTCATGCTCCTTCAGTTTTATTACATTGTTATAGTGTAATCTATATTTTGCTGTTTTATTTCAAACAATCATTTTTATAACCCATCTGATTCTTCAACCTCAGCTGTCGATCTTCCTAACGCAAATTATCCAGTCTGCCTACCGCTCGAAACGCAAAGGAACTGGGAAAGTTAGTACCTTGAGCGAACGCAATCCAACTATTGTATGCTGACGTTTACGTAAGTAGTGATAGTTTACGTAACGTACTAGCGCGGACAATGACCGTGGTTAGTGGAAGGTTGAATCGTGGAAGTGCTTCGTTAAGTGTCGATGATTGATGAAACTGATTTGGACCTAGATATTAACAGAGCAGAGTGTAATGCAAGCGTATGACGTAAATTTTTTGCGTTAACAGTAAAAAAAGTGAGCTGCGCGCGCATACCGTCACAAATATCCGACAGTATGAAGTTGGTGGTCAAAGATAATTAATTAAAGTGCATATCATCATCATCATATCAGCCAAAGGACGCCCACTGCTGAACAAAGGCCTGCCCCATAGATTTCCACAACGTCCGGTCACATGCAATCCGTATCCAATGGCTCCCAGCGACCTTCACCAGGTCATCCGTCCATCTCGTTGGATTTCGGCCTACGCTGCGTTTTCCGGTGCGCGGTCTCCACTCGAGAACCTTTTTTGCCCCAACGGCCATCAGTTCTACGAGCAATGTGACCCGCCCTTTGCACTTCAGCTCCTTTCTCCTTCAGCCTCATCCTTTCAGCTATGTCAGCAAATTTAGTTCTTCTACGGATGATTTGCTTAGCTCAAAATAATCACGTATTGAATTATTACTACCAGAATATCATAGAGCGAAACAACTTTAAGTAGAAAAATACCAAGCATAGCTCTCTCCATAGCTCGCTGAGTGACCTTGAGTTTTCTGACGAGGCCCATTGTGAGTGACCACGTCTCTGTTCCATATGTCATCATTGGTAACACACACTGGTTACAGACTTTCGTCTTGAGGTATTGCGGTATTGTAGACGAAAATACATTGCGAAGTTTCCCGAACACTGCCCAGCCGAGTCGCATTCGACGATTGACGTCTTTCTCGAAGTTACCTAATCGGATAATTTGTCCCAGGTAGACATACTCGACAACAACTTCGAGAACAGAGCTCCCGACGGATTTTGGGATGGGCCGACATAGGCATTCGACATGACTTTCGTTTTGCCCATGTTCATTTTAAGGCCCACCTGTTGGGAAACTCTGTTCAGATCATTGAGCATTGTGCTGAGCGCTTATAGCGATTCTGCCATGACTACGACGTCAACGGCAAATCGAAGGTGAGTGATATACTCGCCATTGATGTTAATGCCGAATCCTTTCCACTAGCAGTTTGAAGGCACCATCCATTGCAGCGGTGAACAGTTTCGGGGAAATGGCATCACCCTGTCTTACGTATAAGCACTTTAACACTTCGATGTACCGTATCATTTTCAGGGCCGGTCCGATAAGTTCTTTTTTTTTGTGGTGGAAAACCTCGTGGAATTTCTACGATAAGTTCCCTTAAAATTGAAATGTCTTTAGATGGGACTAGGGTCCGATTAGATATATGAGATATTTAGGTATTTAATAGCTTTACTTACATCCAAGGTGCCACATTTACTTTATATGTGTACTTTAGAAGGTAACACATAAACCAACATTACAGCTTTCGTGAGAGTTTGTCCTAAATAAATGTACATCAGATAACCGGACGCCAAGTACTGGGTGACATGAGTTATAGCATCTTCTAAAACGTGTTCCTTTTTACATATTTAGCTAGAGACCACATTATTTGTCAGTTGCTAAACTGCCATTTATGCCATAACGAAACTTAAAAGAGTTGATTATGGAATACTGTAGCCTTTTTTTTTTATTGGTGCCCAGTGGAAATTCTTCATTAACTTGACTTCTTCATGAATGACTTAGAAGCCTTCTTGTTTGCTTTAAGGTTAATATTCCAACGACAACGAAATGTACTTAAAGCTGTAGGGGTGCGAAGCTTACGTAGCAGCGGGGTCCGGGATCAAAATTAAATTAGATATTTCAATGACATTATTACATTTTGTTTTTCATATATTATTCACCAGGACGGAATTCCCATACAGCCCCGATATTGTTTATCGTATTAATATATCGGTCAGATCATCCTTTAATTTATCTATTTAAAAGCTATTTTTCTTTTTATTTTAATGCGATTATCCGTAAGCGTATAGCTTCGTTGGTAGGCAGGGTTCACGACAGCGCCAACGGTATTCTGAAAATGATAGCGAATGCCCATTTATGAATAATATCATAAAATTTCATGTTTAATGTATTTATATTATTTTATTGGTAATTTTATTGATGTTATTTGTAATGTCGTTGATCTTATAGAAGATTATGTTGTAATATGAGATTTTATTTGAATATTTGATAGCTAACTACATTACTCAAAATTTTAAGAATCCTAAATTATTTTTATTTATACTAACAGTAATGGATCTGTGTAATCTGATCAATAAATTAATTATTATTATTATAGTGATTAGTACTTCGTACCACGGATTACGACCCTATTACATGACCTCCACCCCTTTTAATAGGATTCACAGTAAAAGTAATTTTTAAGTGCAAAGTAGGCATCAGCAATTGGAGATCAATTTTACCTTTGTGATTGAAATGTCATTCACTTGTATATTCGAGTCACCTTTCGGTACCGTTCACATCCTGAGTTTCTCTGAACGTAGGATGGCAGTAATAAAATCGGGCACTGAGCGCGACACTTTCTCCGATACGCTCGACGAACTTTGTTGCTCAATCGAGCGGGTGACTGCTCGCAATCGCAAACTTGCTCCTTCATGAGAATCGGTGACAAAGCGATAGCTGAGAGGATAGCTTACGATATCCGGGAATCGTGCAGACGTATTTATCTATACTAGTGGTTGCCCAGGGGTCGAAATTGGACCGTGATTCATAATTTTTTTTGTTTGATTTATTGTATTTGTGACACGTATTGTACATAAATTTTAACTTTCTGCACTCCTCCTCCATATGAACCTTAACTATGCCAAATCTCACACTTCTCGGTGCGCGCAATGTTCTTAAAAGGGAAACAAAGATTTTTCTTCACGTATTAATATATAGATTGGGTAGTCTCGTTTGAGATTGAGTTGAGACGGTATTTTTTGTTGCCGAATACACTAATGGCAAAGGTTTAAAATCTTAGGTCTGTACTATTATGAGCAAGAAAGTTGTCTTCACTTGATTAATCGTTTATTGAAGACACCGCAAGATTGAAGCTCCGTTAACCAAGGAAAAACTGAGAGATTTATGTATGAATTTATGTACTGAGTCTTCGAAGCGACGTCTCTATTATAGTTATTTGATTTTGCTTACCGAACACCGCCATGATGTAATCCTCGGAGGGAATAAAGAATAATATGATTGCACGCTTTAGGAATAACAATTTCTCCGTAATAAGAGGCCGCAACGTCGAAGGTGTTTATGAGGTGTATAAAATCGAAAATGATGGGTTGTTGCGACGATCTATAGTCTAAAAAGCTACCTACGTGACTCGGATACATAAGATTTCAAAGAGAAATGAGTAGACATGAAATTACCATGGTGTAATCGATTCATGAGATTATTTTGTTCTAATACTTGTCTTACAGTTTGTTACACCTGTTTCATCAATACAAGATTATCTATGGACATCAATATGTCATTTATGCCTTTGGATGTATCGTTTCGGTGGTAAAGTACGCGGCAATTTTAAGGCGATTTTGAAGTTAGAACACGATTTCGTATTACATAAACCATGGGTCGATAACCTTTTGTAAGAAGAGGGCTATAAATTTTATGTGACGATCAATGAGATACGCATGTCACAACGTTGTATTCAAATATTTTTTTGTCTTTTTTTAGTTATTAGTTGACCCGTGCGAATTTTTCGCACAGTATTGTGAAAAAAGGGTGTTTTTATGGGTATATCTTCAAAGTGATTTATGATTGGTTTGAATGAATGATTGAGACAATCATTAATTTTGATAAAGTATTAAAGGAGAAATAGCGTGCCGACAATAACACCTTTGAGAAATAATAATGATTAGTACATTTGTTATCGTATATATTGTACATTTTGGGGACCCACCGAGGCGACTCACAGATTGCCCCTGATTGCTGGCTGGTGACATAGATCAAAATATTTTAGTCACAATTGTTGCTGGGATTTTTACTTTATTTACATACACAGCACAGACACTAAGACTCGTTTGAAGTAATTATCTAGAAAATATGGATAAATATGAACTTTGTACGCAATTTTTTTTTTTTAAATTACAAGCAATATCGCGTATTTGAATATAAGAATAAGAATTTGTGTTTGTTTGGACGGACTATGTTTTCTCATGTGTCGTGGGTATAGTTTACAGACATAAATCTCGCATACACAAACGCCCAGACCCGAAACATCTATCTGTAGATCATACAAATATTTGACCCGTGCGGAAATCGAACCCGCGTCATGTGCACAAAGCCAATTGCTTAGCTGCTGCGCCAACCGCGTCGTTAAGTAATAATAGCTATCTATAAGTATAGCAATCAGTCGTACTGTTAGTTCTTCGTGTGGTGTCGGTAAGAATAGCACCAACCCATTTCATCCTGTGGGTGTCGTAGAAAACTATGGGATTAGCCGAACGGTGGGCAGCAGCATCCTTAGAGTACATTTACAACTCAACTGCGATCGCCAACCCGCCTGCTAAGCGTGGCGATTATGGCAAACCCCCCCAATCAGCACACAACACACCTAGACCGGTCGTTGTGGCGATCTTTGGGGGAAGCCAGTCCAGTAGTGGACTTAATTTGGCCTGATGATGTACTGTTAGTTTGATCATCAATACTTATTAATGTTGATTGTAGTGTCTGTTTTAATCGGAACCACTGCACCCTGAACCCTGCAACTCCTGCCCTGCCCGTTTACCTGAGGGCCAGTTCTCGTAATAAAGTCGTATAAGTAAATTATTACAGTGTAAGTTGACCGAACTGAGATTATATTATTTCACGTTTAACGTTGTTTGAAAATACAATTTGTGACATTTACGACATTGTTACTTGATCGGAACTATATTTTGAACATTTTTAAAATACGAGAATTAACCCTCTGAGCCCTCCCTCCCAGTCTGGATGTCAGGCGTTTACGGACATCTCATTAATAAAATAAAGGTTAGCCTAGAGGGTTCTTATTAATATAATGAACAAGATTGTGGTTAGGTGTTTGTTTATAATTCGGTTTGGTCGAAAATGTTAGAGGAGCTTCCAAGAGTAAAGCTTAAGGTGACACTTTATCCACCAACCCAAATAAGGTTATTGAGTTGATGTTCGTTTTTTTAAATGTTTTAATATTTAGCATAATCATATTCTGACTACAGACGGATCGAATCAACTATTAACATATTCGTAATTAAAAGATAACAGCATAATTAACTTCCAAAATCATATAAGCAAAATTTTACCAATTTATCTCTAATGCAATCAATTCGACCATAAATTGATGTAGCCCGTACGAAGTCTACTCACACAATGCGCTCTGATTTTATAAGCTAGTGGTGGTCTTTTAGCTGCTTGTGGCTGCTTATTTGCGTAAAGTGCTTAAATGGTAACTTTAAGCTAATTTATACTATCTTAATAATATATATAAATTAAGTGTCACGTTGTTTGTCCGCTACTCCTAAACTACTGAACCAATTTTAATAAAATGTTGCACACTGTGTGCAGTTTTATCCTACTTAAAGGATAGGATAGTTTATATCTCAAATTATAATCGCAATATTATTTTATTGCGAATTATTTGTTTATTATCTGACAAAGTGTCATAATTATCTGTTAGTTCGTGAGATTCTAACAGATGGCGGTATAAGGTAATTAGTTGACTGGATTGACTGGACCCGGTAGTTGTCACTGCAATCGGGTTTGCATGTACCTGGCGGGCAGCTAGTTTATTTAAATACTAACTGGGACACGCGGTTTCACCCGCGTTGAATTGAAAAGAAATTTAGAGTACTTCGACATATACACTTGACATAGAATATATTTCAAGGGTTTTATTTTCTTTGCGCGGAACCCTAATTATTTTTCTAAAATAAAAGTAGCCTAAGTTGTTCCTTATAACATCAGATATCTGCCAGTGAAAGTCCGTCAAAATCGATCCAGCCGTTTCGGAGATTACCCGGAACAAACAGACAGACAAAAAAATTTAAAATTGGTTTTTTGTTGTAGGTATCGTATATACTTTCATATGCATTTAGTAAAAAGCTGTTTTTGACATTACAAACAGACACTTCAATTTTATTCTATCTTATTTTCCGTGTGGTTTCCGCTAAAGAATAAACATCCAGGTTTCCGACTAAGGGTTGATATCAAGAGGGATGGGTAGCAACATCCCCCCGTGTGCCAATAACAACTGTACTGCGATCACCAATCCACCGGCCAAACGTGGTGATTATCGCAATATCCTCTATGACCTCTCATTATGATCATTAGGATGTACACACGGCTACACATCAAGTTATACAAAACCAGTTTACGTTGATCTCTCATCATACCGAAAGCCTATACAATGCGAGATGAGCTGTTACTGGCTTTGTATAGCTTGATGAGTACCCGTGTGTACATGTTTGCGTACCTGTTTGTGTGCGTGTGTGTGTAATAGTTATTTCAAAAACCGCTTGATGTTATAGTCAACATAAATAAACCCTCTTCTTCAGCCTGTAACTACCCTTTGCCTGCTCATTATCGCGCTGATACTATGTTTACGATCTAATATATTACAGATTCAATCGATCACTATCTAGAATCCGATCATCGATTCTGATCGTCGAACACGCAAACCGGTTCATAAGCATACGGTAGCGTACAACGGTATTAGTTGTCACTTTCTCTATTATGTATATGTCACCGTCCGTTGCTCCAGTTCAGATGGGGTCATTTGAATCTCCGCTTTCTGGCTATTGTTCGGTAATTCCACTGAGATTTATTTCTTGTGTGTTTATATTTGTGTGACAGACAGCTTGCGCAATTTGCCCTTTGTGTCAGAATTGTTAGAATGAGTTCTGGAGTTTAAATTTTCTTTTTAGCTAGTAATACCTTTCTTATTTTATTTTTTATTGGTCGCCAGTGGAAATTCTTCATGAACTTCCACAGCCTCGCGGAAGAGCGAAGGGGCATGCCGGACTCCTACCGGCTAAAACCACTGAGGCGGTCATCTTCGGCACCTAAGGTCCAGGTCTTCGTAAGATCACACTAGAGCCGCCCATGATGCCATGCCTTTAGGCACATATCGAAAGAAAGAAAGAAAGAAAAAAATGTATTTCTTATCTGACACGGACATATCGCATAGCCAAACAACAAAAAGTTTTATGAAACAAAAATCAATTACAATGCAAAAGTGTGCGTTCCGTCCGTACAAACAGAAATAGGTATATCGCTCAGCTTAATGCAGTGGCCTCGCATAGATGTAAAACCACTGCGCTGATATTCCTTATTCGTCCGACGTATTGACGTCGTCTAGTGTTACCTAAAACCATTAAGTATCCTAATAATAAAAACAAATAACTAATGCTAATCTTAACAGTTGTAAGCTGAATAAAAATGCGTGATTTATGTTAATAGTAATAAATAATATATATTGTTTAAGTGTAAATATAATGGAACGCTGTCAACTCGTACGCAAACGCATTCGCGCTGTCACTGTCGGAGGAAAGACTGTAAAACGGTCATCCCCTCTAGCACAGGGAAGGCGACTGTCAAAAGGTCGCCTCCCCAGGCACTTCTCGGGGAGGATTGAAAGGATCCCCCCAAGCTAACTGGACCTACCTAGCCAGACTCTTGCTAGAACAAACCTGCCACCGGTAATAAAGTTTTACTGTGCTTTACATACTCCAGCCCATCCGTATCATCTCAAGCTTTTTTTTTTCTCTATAAGGTATATAAAACTGAAGTCCCATGACTGTATTAAACTATGAGAAATATTAATATCTCCCAGATGGTCAGCAATTGAAACAACCAATTATTCCAACAGCACGGTTGAATTATGGGCGAGATAGTCCAATCTCCATATTTATGTACTCGATCTGTTCTGAACAATAAAGTTGTCGGTCTATGGTTGTTAATTCAATTCGCTTTATCTGCTACCGTGAGAGAAGCTTAACAATATGTTGCTTCTTGTGTTTAGTACGGCAGTACTTCATTCTGTGGAGGTGTGATGGTCATGTCCATGACCTTCGACCCCGTGAAGGCTATAGGCTATTACCAACGTTGCCAGGTGTTGCGATTTGCGCAGAACGCCTCGATTTTCAGCGGTCTATCGAAAATCTTGCCGTTTACTGCCGGCTACGAATAGCACCAACCCATCTCATCCCGTGGGTGTCATAAAAGGCGACTATGGGATTAACCGGAAGATGGGCAGCAGCGTCCTTCCAGTGCATTAATAACGCATCTGCGATCGCCAACCCGCCTGCCACGCGTGGTGATTATGCCAAACCTCCCCAATGAGCACACAACACACCCTGGTCGTTGTAGCGATCTTTGGGGGAGGCTTATGTCCAGCAGTGGACTTTATTCGCCTAAAACGAACGGCGACGATGGAAAATCGGGACAATTGGCGATTTTCATTTATTGAATTGTTGAATTCTCTAAAATACTATACCTATACTTATGCATAGACTTCAACCAACATCTGCGACTGTCTACTTGTAATATCTTCCAAATCTATTAAAATTATGTTTATCCATGGCCTATTCATAATCATGTCAGCCAAAACACGTCCACTGCTGAACAGAGACCTCCCCCATAGATTTCCACAAATGTGTCATCATTTTGGGGGGAGTTTGCCAATAGGTACTCACCACGATTAGCAGGCGGGTTGGTCAGCGCAGTATGGCTGTCGTTATACAGAAGAAGGGTCGCTGCTGCTTATCCCCCTGGGTTTAGAGTTCCTTATGGCCGAATACTGAAATGCAACTTAATATTAAATCCCGCTTAACAATTTTAAACTCCCGACTTTTAGGTTTTTAAATAAACGTACGTTTTAGCTGTCCCGATTTGAAAGCCATTGCCCGATTTATGATTTTTGACACGCGTGAGGTTATTGAATGTTAGTGAATTATTATGTGACTGTTTATTCGTACAAAAGGAATAGTTTTTTCCTCGGATTTTCTTTATTTGTCAAGAAATAATTCTTTATATGAGGTTGAATGTTTCTCCGTTTACTCGTAGTTTTCTTTTCGGTCATCATATCGGCCATTTATACGTCCACTGCTGAACAAAGGCCTCCCCCATAGATGTCCACAACTGTATCATCATTTTGGGGGGGAATTTGCCAATACTCACCACGCTTGGCAGGCGGGTTGGTGAGCGCAGTATGGCTACCGTTTCACAGAAGGGACGCTGCTGCCTATCCCCCTGGGTTATTAAGATTCCCTTAGTCGCCTTTTACGACATCCACGGGATGAGATGGAGTAGTGCTATTGTTCTTAATCCGGACACCACTCTTTGCGGCCAACGTGCGAAAATTAAGTTCGAACGTTAAAAATACGTCATGACACGCACTCTTTAGAGCATAGCGAACTCGTTATTTTTAATTACCACTGTAATGAATAAACTCGTTGTCCATTTAAAAGTATGCATGCACATAGTTGTTTGTGTAAGATGCGTGCAATTACACCGTCCGCGTCGGTGTGACGCACGGCTATTTAAACTTGGATTAGTTCAGTTTATTCAATTAGCGATACACAGAAGCACGTGGGCAGATATCGTGCGTGGTAAAAACATATTGCGTGACCCTGTTTCACGCAATATCTATTTATTTTCTAAACGCTGTCCCACACTAGCATTTCTCCGTTGTCGTAGGTACCGTTTATATACATAATTCTCACATGCACATATACCCAGACGTGAAACAACTATCGAAATATTTGTACCGTACGAGATTAGTTTGGATCTTTAAAATTATATTGTACAATCCGTGTCTCTTAAACCTATTTGCACCTATTAAACCTATTTCGAAAGCTAGATTTAACCTCAGTGTTGTGATTAATTACTCGTAATTTTACATTTATCCTTTTAATAGACTATTACTTTCGTATATATTCAAACCCGAAACAACTATCTAAATGTTTGTACCGTGCGAGATTTGTTTGGATCTTTAAAATTATATTGTACAATCCGTGTCTCTTAAACCTATTTGCACCTATTAAACCTATTTAGAAAGCTAGGTTTAACCTCAGTGTTGTGATTAATTACTCGTAATTTTACATTTACCCTTTTAATAGACTATTACTTTCGTATATTCAAACCCGAAACAACTATCTAAATGTTTGTACCGTGCGAGATTTGTTTGGATCTTTAAAACTATATTGTACAATGCGTGCCTCTGATTGCACCTATTAAACTTATTATGAAAACTAGGTTTAACCTCAGTGTTGTGATTAATTACTCGTAATTTTACATTTATCTTTTTAATATACAATTACTTTCGTGTTAAAATAAACCATCCGGCAAAGAATGGACCGTCTCTCTCCATCTATGGGTGTCGTAAGAGGCGACTAAGAGTTGATGTAGGGAGGATGAGTAGAAGCATCCTCCCGTGTGCTATTAACAACATACTGTGATGGCCACTCCCGTCTTCCAACCGTGGTGATTATGGCAATATTCTCTGCTCAGCAGTGGACGTTTACGGGCTAATGTGTGTGTGTTTCATTATAGTAAGATTTAAAAAAAACTGTTGTCATCATTTCAGTCGAAAAACGTCCACTGCTGGGCAGAAGCCTCCCCCAAAGATTGCCACTACGACCGGTATGGGTTTGTATTGTATGCCCCAATGAGCGTAGCGTATGGCAAAATCCCTGGAGAGTTTTGGCAGACGGGTTGCCGATCGCAGTTGAGTTATAAATGCACTCGAAGGACGCTGCTGCCCAGAATTCGGCTTATCCCATAGTCCCTTTTACTACACCCTCGGGATGAGATAGGGTGGTGTTATTCTTAGCCATTCTTAACTTTACCACACGGCAAAAACCTGACAATTAACTGAAGTGTACTGTTTTATAGTTTAGCTATATTATAAATGTATAAGAAGCATTAAGGCATAAACTGGTAGAAAATACATTCCATTTATTTACAAACAATTCCATTTACAAACGCAAGTAGGTCCCATGATACGCCGGTCAGACACATTTGGCCTATCTGGGTTCGCCACCCCCCGCGGGGGTTTATATCAGTAACCGAAGTCCTGACCTCTGTTATCTAACCCAGTATGTCTAAAGTAGGGTACAATTTATTGACGAATAATAACCTTTATATCAAGGATACTCGTAATAGGGCCTTGTATGTACACTAATAAAATTTCTTTTGTCCCGGAATTTTATGCCTCGTTCTTATTACGGTAGACGTAAAATTTTGTGTGTTACTTATGACCTTATTACTTGTTACGTCAAACTACAAAATGAAATAAAATGATCATTTATTCAAAATAGACTAAATTTTTTTGTTATTTTTGAACGTCAACATTAGATAGCACTCATATAAGCCTACCTTTCACCGCTTTCTAGTGTTTAAGCTGGAGAGAAGAAAACGCGCGACAAACTCCCCAGTATCACGTTTTTTTAAACATTGTAACAATACTAAAATGTACTTAAATGTCAAAAATGTATGTAAATTAAATGTCACAAATATTAAAATGTACACCTAAAGTGTAAAACTATTAACATAAATTACATGTCAAAATCAGTATAAATTGAATGTCAATAAAAAGTATAGAAAATAAAAGATGTCAGTTTATGCATAAAAAGTAAGAAAATACAATGTTGACTGTACCTAGTGAGCAGCTCAGTCCCAAGCTTTTTTATCATCAAGACAATCAGAAATTTTATAATATCCTTTATTGCAGAGTTTAAATTTAATTTACTTAAGGGATAAATTTCTGATTTCTATAGACTTCTAAACGAAAAAAGTTCTGCTGATAAGTTCGCAAACTATTTCATTCAATCAACACAAATTGTCGCATGCACTAAATCGGTATACGTGCACGAAATATTTGTTTTCCTATTAAACAAGAGCCGTTAATTCAAACACGCCATATGGCGCTGTGACGTTTTAAAGACTAAGTTATAAATTATGCAGACCCGAGACCGTACTGCTTTGAAACATTATCCTATCCCGAAACCTGTCTGAGAGTGTTGATCGAAGACATGACACATAAACCGCTCACCCGTGTGCTAAAAATGTGGTAACTTTTATTAACCGACTTCAAAAAGGAGAAGGAACTCAATTCGAGGCTTTATTTTTTTAAATATGTTGTATGTAGGTGTACCGTACCTATTTCGCCAAAATTTGTGGACCGATAAGAGCAATTCTTTATTTAATAGGTGGAGAATGAATTGGTCCCTTGTAAATTTCATTACATTAGATTGAGTAATTCCTTATCCAGATACAAACAACAGGTTTAATTTGACAGCGCCTATCTAGATGATGTCTTAATAGTTTCGATTCCTCCGAGATTAGAGAACCGATTTGTCATTTTTAGTGTTAAATACTGATACCAATTTGGAAAAGCTCTTACATTTATTTAGATATAAGATAAGAAGTTCTTTTTGTTACATTTTTTTATATCTACATTTACCATGCGTATTTCGAAGAATCAGAATACAAAGAACCTAGTACCAATTTGAAAAAGGCAAAGTATTTGGTTGTAGTACATAGTTGAAAGTACGATATTCTAAGGCTACCCACAATGCCCAAAAGGTATGTTCATTAGTTTTTTTGAAAATTATTTGCATAATCCATTGAGGTATAATGTACTACGTACTAGAGTAGCTAATCATTTCAGCCGAAAAACGTCCACGGCTGGACAGAAGCCTCCCCCAAAGATTATGTGCTCATTGGGGGGTTTTGCCATAATCGCCACGCTTGGCAGACGGGTTGGCGATCGCAGTTGTATTATACCTAATTGTACTCGAAGGACGCTGCTGCCCATCCATCGGTTAATCCCATAGTCGCCTTTTACGACACCCACGGAATGAGATGGGGTGGTGGGATTCTTAGCCGGCACCACACGGCGCACTAGAGTAGCTATTACAAACGAATTATATGGTCATAATGTTGCAACCGTGGTGTACGCCACTCCTAGACTTTTACCTTTTACATATGTTTCTCGAGTTATTAAAACAATATCTCACTGCACATTAAGGCATATTTAATGTAATATAACTTAGCACTCATACACGTCACGTTGCGGCAACCGGACTGCCACAGACATGACAGACTAAGTGCATTAGGGTGTATGCGCTCTAACCCTCGTAACAAAGGATCTAGTTGAGGCGTCTTCTCTAGTACGTAGTACATTATACCTCGATGGTATAAACAGCCTTTTATACAATCCACTGACGAGACGAGCAAGTCATTCAATTGTTTTTTTTTTGGTGTCCAGTGGAAATTTTACATGGAACTTCCTTCGCCCCGGGGCCCTTCCCCGAAGGGACTCCTATCGGCTAAAACCACTGGAGCGGTCATCTTCGGCACCGAAGGGGGGCTCGAGGTCCCCGTAAGATTACACTAGAGCCGCCAATTGGCGCCACGCCTATAGGCACATCTCGGAGGGGATGCCTGTAAAGCGGTCATCCCCATAAGTCAATGCGGCCTATATTCAATTCTAAGATGTCTTGGACTAAATTTATCATGACCCCGGCCATTAGGATTGCCCTCTGACTACGGACTCGAATTAAAAACATTGAAATTTTCTTAATGACTGACAAGGTTAATCACATATGTAATAAAAATAAATTGAGAATCATTGAAGTGTCGATAAAATTACAGACTCAATCTGTATGAAAATTGATAAGAATGGCCTTTAAGGTTCTTACCTTACCTTGGATTCTTAGCCATATAAAGATGCAATATGATATCCGGAGATATAAAAATTGTATCTCTTGTGTCATCATCATCATATCGGCCATACAACGTCCACTACAGAACAAAGGCCTCCCCCACAGATTTCCACAACTGTGTCATCATATTGGGGGGAATTTGCCATTACTCACCACGCTTGGCAGGCGGGTTGATGAGCACAGTATGGCTACTGTTCCACAGAAAGGACCCTGCTGCCCATCCCTCTGGTTTAGATTACCTTAGTCGCTTTTTACGACTTCCACGGGTCCTCGCGGGAGGAGATGGAGTGATGCTATATTCTTAATCTGAACACCACGCGGATCTCTTGTGTATCCAACGGCATATATTAAATGAAAAGTAAATCCAATTATACCGCGTCTGGTTACTTAATCTTTTGTCCTTTGACTAGCATTATCCAGCTGTGCCTAATTACGTTTCGATGCGAAATAATGAGCGCTGTGCGAATTATAATACCGCGGTGGTTACATATCAAGCTTATGTACTTCGACCTCATTGTTCGGACCGACTATTGTTCACAATTTCTTGGAATTCAGAGCATTTTGTATCAGTGCTATTATTAATTGTGACGTTTTACTGTTTACTCGGGCTTCGGTATAGGTTTGAAGTTGATATATTGCATATTTGTGGTCAAATTCTTGTATATTAATGGATGTGAGAGTCTCATAACGTGCTTTAAAAACACTACGAATATTGAAATATAAGTACATCTGCCATATGTATCTATACAAATAAATAATATTGAAGTGTCTGTTTGTAATGTCAAAATAACAACTTTTTACTAAATGCATATGAAAGTATATACGGTACCTATAACAAAAACCCAATATTTTATTTTTTGTCTGTCTGTCTGTCGGTCTGTCTGTCTGTTTGTTCCGGGTAATCTCCGAAACGGCTGGACCGATTTTGACGGGAGTTTCACTGGCAGATAGCTAATGTTATAAGGAATAACTTAGGCTACCTTTACTTTAGCAAAATGAGCATGGGTTCCGCGCAAAAAAAAATAACCCTTGAAATCCAATATACATATATTCTATGACAAGTGTCTATGTCGAAGTATTCTAAATTTCTTTTAAATTAAACGCGGGTGAAACCGCGGGTCCCAGCTAGTACATAAATATATGTCTTTGCCTTCAACAACTGTTCTGGAACAGAAAAAGGCCTGAGACACGGCGACGCGTGTGTTCACGCCTGTCTATAAGATATGTGCGGCCAGCCAGGTGGCACAGAGACGGGCCCGTCAAACAGTGACAGGCCGCTACCTGCCGGGGGTGCGGTCTTATGCTGACAAAGCGGACACCTCACCCCCGGCTATAGGTAAGTGGAAGGACACCGTGGGGTTTTAACCTATAGGTAAAGAGGTTGGATTTCCATATAGGGAAAGAATATGATACGTCACTGAATGACGGTTCCTATAAACAATGCGCAGATGTTTGACATTTACATTATCACATACACATCGAAATTTACTTTACGTTACTACAGATTAAAAATCTTTGTACCCGCAGTTTAGTTCATTGCCCCTCTTTGTTGATAGATATTGCACTTACTTATTTTGTAATATTAAGCAAATGAGATCTAAATAACACGTTATCGCATTCAGAATGTTATCGGATTTGTAAACATTATGAATTGTTATTATATTTTGTTTTCGTTTTGTTTCAGGTAACTGATGTCTGCGAACAATGGCAGAGTCGTGTCTCAAAATAATAAAGGACCAAGTGAGCTTACTTGGGGAACCGGAAGTTATATTTTATTTAAATAGTAAACTGACCCCCCGGATTTAGCCACGCCTGGTTTCTTGTGTTGCTCATATAAATAGCAATGTAGTCAGCAAAGGAGGACGGCTAACCTGAACTGAGGCTAATCTGAATTCTTATTAGCATAGCGAATCGAATTCTAAACTAGGTGCAATAAGCAACACTGGCATACAAATTCCGACCTTATTTCGCGCAAAACCACTTATTCTCACCCACAACACGTTTCCGTCCAATTCGTATCGTAGCAACAAGTGACGGATTTCACTTTCGCGTTTACCGGGGTCGGTGAACTGGGCATGTTTGCCCTACCGGCTTGGAAACCAAAACTTAATTGCTCGCTAAAATATCAAGCATGCAATGTGGTAGCCGCTATTACAATGGAATTAGGTTCAGAATTAATGTGCTGTGGTTTATGCAAGAACATTATTACTAATGCTGATGGAAAGCCGCCGTCCAGCGATTTACCTAATCACGTTTGCATACTGATAGCGGAATTGGTAGTTGATAATATTACTAGGGTTGGTATTTCAGATGTTTACCAATTTATGCTAATGACTTATTATGGCTTGTTGTTAGTTAGTTAATGTGTATGTAGTAGTGGTATGAATATCTATTTGGGTTTTTGTGTAAACTGCTTATGAATTTTACTGTCTATGACAATATCGAAACAAATAGATATTTATGTATAAAAGAAAACGGCAAAACAAACATCGGTAATAAATTTATCAAGGAAGCAGCGGCTGAGTGGTCCGTAAATTCGCTACTCACTAAACAATTCGGTGGGGCCCTACCCACGCCATCATTAAATTTCACGTGGTCCCCCTTCGTCCATTCGAACCCCCCTTCCGTTCGTTTGCGAAATCAATAAAGCTTTTAACGTTAATGGTCGTCTCCGATGTTTACGAATTAACCGACATCAGTTGCAGACGACAGTTTTTTTGCAACATTGAAGTAAGTTTTTACAGCTTGAATGTCTCCTCTTTGTTTTCTGAAATCCTGAAATAGTTTTCTTCGTTTCGAGAATCTTTATGTTTTGATTATGTACATAAATGAATATATCGTTTCATGGCTGGTGAGGAAGTAATTTGTAATCATTTGAGCATTAATTCGTATCTCAGTATAATTAGTCTTTTGATAACTAATTTGCACTTTAATTAATTGATTCCAATTACGAGTAATTGTCAATATTATTATTGTCTCTTGCTTTCTTCATTGTAATTATTACTCTGTACCTCCAGTTACATGACTTGTTCCATTTTGGTTTAAGAATGAAAAAAGATAAACGGTTACGTCAGTTTCTTGTCACAAGTTTAAACAAATTGTGAGACTACCGAGATAATTATGATGTAGATGATATTCTAGCAACTCGGGCATAAGTGTGATATTTAAGATACGTGATATTGCACTTGACATTGACTACGTTTAAAATGTTAAAGTGAAAATAGAGACGAAGTATAGAAGTATCAACTATACAAACATGAATGCTCATGTGTCATACAAACCCAGAAGCCGATGGAGAAACCAAGTGATATCGAACTAATACAATGTGTTCATCTAGTTAGTCTATTGTTGTTTCTGAACTGGCAGGGTGAGTTAGTTCGGCTGGGTCGTGTTGTTCAACGTGTTGCAATAACATTACTTAATTATATTGTTCCTGTTGTTACAGTTTGGATGCCAACTGCCAAACAAAAATTTGCCCAAGCAATTTTCATATTTTCTAAGATATTTTTGGTGAAGGCATACATACTAATTTTGTTCAACGCTAGTAGGTGTTTGCCGTGTGGTGCCGGGTAAGAACGGGTTGCCGTGTTGGTGCTAACCAACTAATCGCATCCCGTGGGTATCGTAAAAGGTGACTATGGGATTAGCCGAAGGATGGACATCAGTGTCCTTCGAGTACATTTGCAACTCAACATATCCAATCCGCCTCCCATGCGTGGGCATTATGGCGAAACCCCCAACGAGCACACAACAAAAACTCAAACTGGTCGTTGTTGGTTCTTTGGAGGAGGCTTATGTCCAGCAGTGAATATAGGTATTGCATATAGGTATACTACTACTACGTAATCTATACAAATAAATGAAATTGAAGTGTCTGTTTGTAATGTTAAAATAACAGCATAATAATAATGCATATGAAAGTGTGTAAGGTACTTATAACATTTAAAAAAAATATTTTTGTCTCTGTGTCTGTTTGTTACAGCTAATCTCTGAAACTTTGATTTTGACGGGACTTTTACTTTAGGAGTAACAGGCTACTTTTATCTTGGAAAAAAAATAGGATTCCGCGCTAATAAAAACCATACCAAACCATACAAACAGACTCTTTAATTTTATTTATTTGTATGTATAGACAATCCGATTCCTTTGAAATTCGACGCCGGGTGAAACCGCGGGGTACAGCTAGTTGAATAATAAAAGTCGAGATGCCGTTTTACCGGTCCTCGTAGAGATTATTGGTACTTGTTCGTGTAGGTACAACGATGTACATGTAGGTACGAGTATTATGGTAAGTAATTAAATACACGTATTGTGTGAACAGCTTTTATTTCTTGAGTGTAGCTGGGAAAACGATTAATATACTTTGTTTAGCATTGCCATAACCTGGCCGATAGTTTATGTACTGTTTTCCAAAATACAAAGGATTCTAATGTACTTTGACGACGATTTTAGAAGCAGTAATTCTAGTTTTCTATTTTTTGTATTCGGTATATTTGTTTGTATGCCGTGTGGTGCCGGCTCAGAATACCACCACCCCAACTCCTCCCGTGGGTGTTGTAAAAGTCAACTAAGGGATTAGCCGGAGGATGGGCAGCAGCGTCCTTCGAGTACATTAACAGCTCAACTGCGATCGCCAACCCGTCTGCCAAGCGTGGCGATTATGGCAAAACCCCCCAATGAGCCCACAACACACTCATATCGGTCGTTGTGGTGATCTACGGGGGAGGCCTGTGTCCAGCAGTGGACTTCATTCGGCCGAAATGATGATATTTGTTTAACATATTTTATGTTGAGTATAGATGTGGTTCAAGAAAGGATGGCCTTAGATTTCGACACTAGTTTCTTCATCGTATTCTATTGATTGAGCCCTTTAAATGGTTGGTGCAGTGGCTGATACAGTCGGCTGCTGCGCTCCGGGTCGTGGGTTCGATTCCCACACGGAACAAATATTTGTATGATCTGCTGGTAGTTGTTCCGGGTCTGGGTGTACAGTGTGTGGAATTTATGTCTGTAAACGCACCCACGACACAGGAGAAATCCTAGTGTGGGGCAACACGAGGTCGTTTTGGACCCCCTGATGATTTTGTACGTGAAGATTTTGGTAGGGTATAATTACATTTTGCAACATTTATTCAAGTTAATCCAAGTGTTAACTGATCCCCAAGTATCGAATTTCATTAAAATCAGTGGTAAAGTGAAGTAACGAACCATGTAAATGAACATTACCCTTATTATTAAATTACACTGACCCACATAACTAAATTACAAAGGCTTCCTTTATTACTGGTAATATCAGCCCTAGGGGCCTTTAGGGTTATTTAATATTGGTTATTGGGAAACGAAACCCAATCAAATTATGTGTTTATACGGAGCAAGAATAGTTAATTTTCGAAAATAGCCGATGAAATGCTAAGATTTACGAAGCCCCAAAGATGCTGGCGGATGGAAAATAATAATGTGTTGTAGTCAAATTAATGTAGCTCTAGTAATATAAAACGGTTAACTAGAAAGAAAGAAAGAAAGAAATTATTTATTTGGTCGAAAATGAGACACACATACAATTAATTACACAGTTACAAATCATAACACAAAGAAAGTTGGTATGTGCCTCAGGGTTCGCCAAAACGGATTTGGTTCAGCATATGTCAGACGGCTGCCTGACGCTGGTTTTCAACCAAATTGTTTGTGATTCACGGATGTGAACCAGTGCATTTATTTATATACGTAGGATTTATTTACATATGGGATAAACATAATAAAAACACCAAACGGATTAAAAATAATAGGTATATAGTAGGTAAGTGTGCATTTATATCAGTAATAGTATAATAAAAATAGTTTGTATATAGACAAATAAATTCAAAAGTAGTGTAATAATTATAAAAAACAACTGACACTTTCGCCTCTTGTTTCGCATGTGACCGTTAATAAGTTAGTAAGTTATATGCATAGTAAACGCATTCCACCAGCACACGCAACAAGGACACATGCCAGTAAAGTTTAGGTTATGCGACGTTAATTTAAATCTACTGTTCTGTTACTAAACGTTTAGGTTGTATTAATGAGATCGCATTTTGGATTTAGTTGAAAACCAAGGAACCAAGGATTTAGTTGAAAGTAGGTCTGCAGAATGTCTACCAGCGAAGTTTGATTGAGGCAGAAGAATCTTGAAAGAGAATTATACTGTGGAAATCCGTTCTTCGCGTAGTGCAGTGTAACTTGGATTAAACGTGTGGTTAAAGATCTTTGTGGTATGAAAGATATAGTTTCAAAAAATAGAAAAAAGTATGCTTCTATGCTTTGGTTATGTCGTTAATGAGTTAGAGGCGGATGAGTTAATTAACGAGAGAGTTATGATACTGCCTATCTAAATGGAAAATACTAAAAACCTTACGCTGACCTTACTGGTGACGGTCTTCGAAAAAGTCGAGAGTGAACCTACTCCTCACAACCAGCAATGATGAATGTGAAAGAAGCAGTTTTAATATTTTCTGCCTACACCCATGAGAGTGGTATGGTGTTACGTATGTGAGAACGGAACCAAAACCTATCCTCGTCTTCTCGTGACCACGGTCAATGCAACTTTGCCGAAAAAATATTGTTTTGATTTATCTGTGCGCGAAAAGTCCCGACATCATAGTCTAATATGAGTGAAATTCGCGATAGTTTTTTTTTAAAACATTTTCCCACACTAGGATTTCTCCTGCGTCGTGGGTGCGTTTACAGACATGAATTCTACATACAATACACCCAGACCTGGAACAAATACCTGCAGATCATAGAAATTTTTGTTCCGTGCAGGAATCGAACCCACGGCCCAGAGCGCAGCAGCCGACTGTATCAGCCACTGCACCAACCGTGCCACCTTATATCCTATATAATCTTCCGCCGATATAACCGCGGGCTAAATCACTGTACAATCTACATAAATTATTAACAAAATGTGTAACCGTTAGTACAGCAGGTCGTTTACCGACAGTTCCGAATATCAGTCGGTTTTAGGACGCATTCGTCATCATGATCCTTGAACTTGCGGCACACATTAAGGTGAACGAGTTCGAAGCTAGCTTACTGTTTAATTTAGTACATAGATCAGTTACGCACGGTGCGATATCTATTAGAATGTATGTATGTCGAATGTATCGTTCATGCCGTTCGTATTTAGAATTTCGTAGTTAATGCCGGTTATTAAAAAAGAAGTAAGTACTTGATGAATACTCTCCAAAGTATTGGAGAGTATTCATCAAGAAAACTTTAACAAGAGGAAACAACTTGATAGAATCAGTTTCGAAGAAGAAGAAACTGTAAAAATTTCCCTTGGCACAGTTTATGAAAGAGCAAAATTGCGGTGACCTGAAACACCGGCTTCAGCCTAGCTTAGGCACCAGTCTCCCATAATAAATAGGAATAATACAAAAAAAGAAAAAAATTATAATAATAATTCTGTAAGTTATATCAATGAATTTTGTATACTTGATGATAATAGAGTTTCAGTAGATAACTCCACATTTTAGTACCTTTTTTTATTAGCATGATATTTGATTTTAACCGTGCCGTTAGCTTCGATACACAATCGGTTATGTACTTGTCTTGTTTTATTCGTTTTAAAACAACCACTTTAACAACTTGGTATAGGAATAATAATAACGTGAACACTTATAAATAGAACCCTTTTATTTTTGTCAATTATTGCACACACAACGTACACTACCATAATATACTTTAAAACATATACTTTGTTGTTACGCAGCAGTGTACGATACACAGTGCGCAAGTAACGTACGAGTTGATTATTTATATTGATGCACGCTTGAAAATTAATCAGATAAAAGCTATAAACATTTTAAAACAATTTTGGAAGAATAATGAAGTGAATCATCAAGGTGAACGATATCACTACACAAATTCCTCGCGTTTAGCAATAATGTGTTGTAGAAAGCGCTCACAATGGTTAAATCAACAACAGGTAACGGGATAAATTTGCGAATCATCATTACTTCCTATAGGTATAGACTATTGGAATTTGATAGTATCCGTTTGCTAAAGCCAACATGAGATGTGCTACTTATATTTTCCAATTCGCTAATGTCAGAAAAATGTTTCTACCGTTGGGAAAGTTTTACCTAAAACGTACATCAAGCTTTTAGTATATAATTTGTATTTGATTTTACTTTCAAAGTTCTAATTGATGTTTACCGTAGCGACAAAAAACGGAATTCTATTTCAAAGGTTGTTGGGGCTCGAATGTACATTTATTAGTATCAAGGGTCTTTTCTCCGTGACAGGAAAAAGTATTCAGGCATAAAATTTCTTTTTTATATTCGAATTTATTTATTAACTCGCGTTTTTCTCCGTAAGGAAATTTGGGGAAATTTTTATGGCCCGCAAGGGCACAATCGAACTCTGGCAAAAGTTATCCGAATGTATTTTATTTACATCTTATATCCATATTTTCTATTTATTTGGCAGTTTGAATGTAGTTTCCAACGAAACTTACCGTACAACTATTATTATGCTATATGCTCGTAGCTACTTGCACTCGCTAATCGATACGTTGATGATTGGCAAGGTTAAGCAACTCTTGGTGCAGTGAGATTCGACGGTCGACCGCATAGTGGTAGTTGAACAGAGCATCTCCGTGCTTTGGAGGGCGCGTAAAATTGTCGGTCCCAGTTGTTGTCATTAGATGGTTGTCGTTAAGCCAAGTTCAAGGCCTTTGGCTGGCTTGAATAACTCTAACACAAGTTTAGCCACTAACCACATCAAAGAAGTAAAATAGGATGATGCAATTCAGTCGTGAAATACCCAACAATAATTTGCATGAATGTGCTATACTCTGAATGTCAAGGAAGTTAGGGTGATTCTCGGTCACGTTGCTTGTGAGTGATCACTTTAGTACTTATTTTTCCAAAATTCTGCTGAAGGCTTATACATGGATATGCATACAAATAACATTATGACATCATGACACGTTTTAGTACTGCATGGGTTGTTTATCTTAATATATGTATATAATATACGTGTCACGTTGTTTGTCCGCTATGGACTCCTAAACTACTGAACCGATTTTAATAAAATTTTGCACACTCTGTGCAGTTTTATCCAGCTTAAAAGATAGGATGGTTAATATCTCAATTTATAATCGCAATATTATTTTATTGAGAATTATTTGTTTATTATCTGACAAAGAGTCATAATTATCTGTTAGTTTGCTAAGATTCTAACAGATGGCGGTCTAAGGTAAATAGTTGACTGGATTGAGAAGTCTCCAACAGATGGCGCTATGTTAAAAGTACAAACGTTTTATGTAAGCTACAATTTAATAGTATAACCACAATTTATTATAATGTCGTATACATGTTGGTGACGAGACGAGCAAGTCATTCGCCTGATGGCAAGCGACATAGACATAGCCCATAACAATTAGAATGCTACCCAGGGCTAGTCTGTGAGGAACCACAGTGCGCTGTCACCTCGAGACATAAAGTTATTCAGTAATTTCACTAGCTACAGTGCCCTTCAAACCGGTGCACAGTAATGTCTAAAGTTTAAACATTACTGCGTAGTGGCGAATATCTGGCGCTGAGGTGGTACCTTACTTAGCTCTTGCAATACAAGACCTTTCTTTATTGGTCCCAGTGGAAATTCGTTATGAACTTCCTCCGCCCCGGGGAAGGACGAAGGGGCATGCCGGACTCCTACCGACTTAAACGACTGGGGCGGTCATCTTCGGCACCTAAGGGGGGTCCAGGTCCTGCAATAAGAGACCTACCACCAGTGAAGTGTTTACGCTAATGTTGCATGAAGCATTATCTCTTTTTGGTGCCAGGCACCACTGCGTCTTCCAAACTAGCTAGCTGTTTATCTGTTAATAAAACAAAAATGCCATGAATTATTACGTTGCCTGACCTGTCCTACTCGGGTACAAAATGTTTACGCTTTTAGCAAATATTACTTGAAGTATTATCCTTTTTGGTGTCAGGCACCACTGCGTCTTCCAAACTAGCTAGCTGTTTTAATTTTAAGATAATATCGGGTCTATTCGCGCACAGATTAATGTTAACTACTACTACTACTCGTGACCACGGTCAATGCAACTTTATCGAAACGTTGAGGTTAGTCAAAATATAATTTTAATATTAATCTGTGCGCGAATAGACCCGATATTATCTTAAAATCACGAATTCAATTCGCGAAAGTTTAAGAATTACTAGCTAGTAGCTATCTGTTAATAAAACAAAAATATCATGAATTATTACGTTGCCTGACCCACCGTGTCTTACTTGGATACAAAATGTTTACGCTTTTAGCGAATATTACATGAAGTATTATCCTTTTTAGTGTCAGGCACCACTGCGTCTTCCACTACCTTTAGAATAATAGCTGTAATTACATCTCATTTCCTAAAACAATAACGATTTAACATTATTTCCGTAACACGTTGTTTTTGTCTTAGCGGCTATGAATATTTATGAGCATGGAAACAGACAGTTAGTTTTGATAGACAATTAATTGGTTCATCCGTTGATTGTAGCACAATTCATATCGTATGATTATTTAATATTACGCTTAGACTTATATACTTCGTTCGATTGGTTCGTTACATAGTTCTAAAACTTGTCCAGTTTCCCTATTATTATCAAAATCATCTAATAATAAACCAGGTGTAGCATAGCGTAGATATTCTTCGTACATTATTATACTACTTCCCGAATATATTCATTTGCATAATGTAATTTTTGAGAGCGATTTCCACTACATAAATCCATAACAGACTAGACTTCTGTCATTGAGCCTCCCCATATATAAGGTCTTATTTTAATAATCCACGATATTTTGCATGGTGCCTCAGTAAATGCTTAAGATGATGTACCGAACACAAAAAAAACTCACGGTAAAAATCCATTTCTTTCTTTTGTGTGATGTCGCTACCGTGCGCCGTCTGTTTTGTTTAACGTTACAGACTATCTATATCAGTCAACCAGCCGCGTCCGCCATTGTCTTACTAGATGCATGTGAATATTATCACAACGAAGAGAACTAGGAAGTAATGAAATAAATGATTTAATAAAATAATTTTTTGAACAGCTAATTTACAAGTTTTTTTTTATACCTACATTATCTTCATCGTTCACTATAGCGCCATGCAAAATATCGTGGACTATTAAATTAAAACCTTGTATATCCAAAGATCCACCATCGCAGTAACCGAAATTAGATATAGAATGTCATACAAGTACTGCTAAATATTACTGATCAATCTGCGAAGGTCCAACGAAAAGAGATCTCTCTGTAAAAACAATAAAATGCTCATAACACTTTGCAAGCGTTTTTATGAACATTAAGTATTCAAAGTAAAACGCGGTTCCTTTGTGTTCCGCCCTTGGAACGTCGATCGGTTACTCGGATTAACAGAGCGGGACCCGACCCGGTTCCCTTGTACGTTACTTCGTGAACAACAATGTCATTTAATTTCAATTTCGTTACTTTCCCCTTTTGAGTTAAGTGTTTTGTTCCAGTGCGTTCCCTACTTGTATTTTCGTGTGGGAATGCAACATTGGTTTGTTTGTAATGTGGGAAAGAAACATCATCATGGTTTTCTATCATAACGGCACGGTTGGTGCAGTGGCTGATACAGTCGGCTGCTGCGCTCCGGGTCGTGGATTCGAATCCCACACGGAACAAATATTTCTATGATCTGATGGTAGTTGTTCCAGGTCTGGGTGTATTGTGTGTGGAATTCATGTCTGTAAAATGCACCCACGACACAGGAGAAATGCTAGTGTGGGGCAACGTTTAAAAAAAGGGTATCGAGAATCTTGCAAACCTTTGGCAAATCTAAATGCTGTATCTATGCTTCTTCCAAGAGGCGCATTTTCTGTTTTTCTTTTTTTTTAAATGTTGCCCCATACTAGGATTTTTCCTGCGTTTACAGAGATACATTTTACACACAATACACCCAGACCCGGAACAACTACCTGCAGATAATACAAATATTTATTCCGTGCGGGAATCGAACCCGCGACCCAGAGCGCAGCAGTCGACTGTATCAACCACTGCACCAACCGTGTCGTCATTTAATCTACATCAGCTGCTAAAAAGACAGAACGTCGTATTTTTCAAATCTTTTAATTTCTTATAGTTTAAATGCACCCGATACGTTATTGGTGAAGTGCTGGATATATATTTAAGCGCGAATGTACCTCGCATTTGTCCTGTAGCGTTAGTCGGATCCCCTTCGGGTATTGAACTGATTTCCGAGAGCTATGTTATATTTTTGTTGAACGTAATTTTCCCATAAGGATTTCCATTGACCACTGGATTTCAAGAAATCATTTCATTTCGGCCGAACGAAGTCCACTGCTAGACACAGGCCTCCACCAAAGATCACCACAACGACCGATATGGGTGTGTAGTGAGCTCATTGAGGGGTTTTGCCACAATCGCCACGCTTGGCAGACGGGTTGGCGATCGCAGTTGAGTTGTTAATGTACTCGAAAGACGCTGCTGCCCATCCTCCGGCTAATTCCTTAGTCGACTTTTACGACACCCACGGGAGATGGGGTAATGGTATTCTGAGCCGGCACCACACGGTTTCAAGAAATACTCTGGATAAATAACATGGATTGAGTTTAGTACACATTTTCACTTTTTTGCCTGTAACGAATTTTAGATACCGACTTGTCTGTTTTGTAACCATTCTCATGTCACCATGAAGTAAGTAAGTCCGCTTATCAGTCCATCGTTGGCCGTCTGCGATAGAATATGAATGAGCATGAACAAATTTGGTATTGTACGTATACATTCGAGGGAAACTGCGCAGTTGTAGCCGTTTGTTATAGTGTAGAGGCAGATCGTCAGAATGATTGATTGATGAGCCATTCACGTTTAGAAACATACCGAACACAGAGGTGAGCCGGTGACGGCGCGTCTGGAATATGCTGATTTTGTTTACTACGATTGCGCTGCAGTATAAGCATGTTAATGTGGAATGTGTGCAGTATACAGATTGTTTCAGCTGTTATTAGTTTGATATCAGAAGTAATTATGGATGAGAGATGAATCATTGAAAATATATTTATATGCCATTCGTTATGACAAGACATTGACATAAGTTTCGCCGTCCTTATTTATGGTCAATAATCCGTTCGGAATAGAATCTGCTATAAGGGACATGTATGGATCTCATCAGAGAAAATATTTGGTGTAAGAATATAGCACCACTCTCCCCCGTGGATATCGTAAAAACGACTAAAGGGACTCTAAATCAGAGGGATGGACAGTAGCGTCGCTTATGTGGAACAGCAGCCATTCTGCCCTCATCAACCCGCCTGCCAAACCTGGTGAGTACTGGCAAATTAATTCCAAAATGATGGCACAAGGCATGTAACCGGACCTCTATAATCAGTAATAAGCCTTTGGTCAGCAATGGCTGATGTGATTTTGACTGATGTGAAGAAATTAAGTATTGATAAACCTTAAATAATTCCATATTTTATTGAATGTTGCTATTAAGATATTCATCTAAGCCATAATGTCTTCTTACATGACTTCGACTTCGAATTTGGACGTACGAATCCCGGTGGACGAATTGAAAAAGTTGAATCCAGTTTCTTATTTATTATACCATCGTTGTTTGTTTCATATAACTAAGTAAAAGATTTTTATAAATAAATACAAATGCTTTAAGTTTTCACTAGGTATGTTACTCTTGAGCAGGCAGGGGCCGTCAGTTCATGGTGGGGGCCCTCGGGGGTCACGGGCGCGCAGATTGGGGAGTCTGCGTGCTCATACCGAGTGACCCCCGGGAAGAGGGTGGCGCGCACGTGGTTACATGCCGCCGTGTGCACAGCACAGCGCACAGCGAGACTTGGGGGGATCCTTTACAATCCTCCCCGAGAAGTGCCTGGGGGGCGGCCTTTTTACAGCCAGTTTTAGTCGGTAGGAGTCCGGCATACCCCTCTGCCCTTCCCCGGGGCGAAGGAAGTTCCATGTAGAACTTCCACTGGACCCCAATAAAAAAAAGGTGTGTTACTCTGTGCTTAACGACCGGACACGCTGTAACGCTTTCTGTGCGTATGTTTACACTTTGAAACTTATTGAACGTATATGATTCGATTTGTCATTCCGACGCATTTTGTTAAGTACCTGCCATTAATCTAATTAACAATGGTTTGAGTCTCTTTAAAGATGCAAAGCATGCTTGCCATGGTATTGTATTAATTAACAGTCGACTCTTGTTTAGTATATTAATGAATATATTTATATAATTATTAATAAAGATACACCAACAGCTTCTGTATATAAAATATCAAATAACAGTTGGTAGCAATAAGTTTTGGGCTTATTATACAGTTGCCAATGACAGGTGAACCAACATTCACAAATACAAGTGATAATTTAAGCTAAAACGAGATGTACTATAAGTTATGTGGTAATATACTATATGACAGTATAACAAAACTAATAGAGTAGTACTATTATATGATATAAGAAAGAAGAAACAAAATTTACATAGTAACATAATAATAATAACAGAATGAATATTTTGGTTTAGTGCTTTAGGACTTCAGAATTTAAATTTTTTAATTCATAATTTGGTTCTTAAACATGTTCATGGAGTCATGATATATGTCAACATCTGGAGTGAATTTTATATAAGAATTCATCTCCTTGCTGAGCCTATTGAGAGGTGAGCTTTGTCCTATCTCCTTTTTATTAAAGCGATTACTTTGTTTACAAGCAAGGCGCCTGTTATCATCATCATATCGGCCATTTATTTTTATTTTTATGCCGTGTGGTGCCGGCTCAGAATGCCACCACCCCATCTCCTCCCATGGGTGTCGTAAAAGTCGACTAAGGGATTAGCCGGAGGATGGGCAGCAGCGTTCTTAGAGTACATTAACAACTCAACTGCGATCGCCAACCCGCCTGCCAAACGTGGCGATTATGGCAAAACCCCCCAATGAGCCCACAACACATCCATATCGGTGGTTATGGTGATCTTTGGGGGAGGCCTGTGTCCAGCAGTGGACCTCATTCAGCCGAAATGATCGGCCATTTATATGTCCACTGCTGAATAGTGGCTTTCCCCATAGATACCACAACTGAGTCATCATTTTGGGGGGTATTTGCCACTACTCACCACGCTTGGCAGGCGGGTTGGTGAGCGCAGTATGGCTACCGTTTCACAGAAGGGACGCTGCTGCCCATCCCTCTGGTGTATAGATCCCCTTAGTTGCCTTTGAGGACCTTAATGCTGTATTACTTTAACAGTCAACTATTTGTTAGTTATTTTTAGTTTTAGATGGATTAGATGCCTGGAACAAACATAATAACAAAAAAAAACAACCTTTTTTGTTATATTTACCTACATACTTTCAAATGCATTTAGTAAAAATCTGTTATTTTGACATTACAAACGGACACTTCAATTTAATTTATTTGTAGAGATTGATATTTTTTTAACGTTGCCCCTCACTAGGATTTCTCCTGTGTCGTGTGTGCATTTACATTTTAAGACACAAATTCCATACACAATACACGCAGACCCGGAACAACTACCTGCAGATCATACAAACATTTGTTTCGTGTGGCAATCGAGCCCACGACCCGGAGCGCTGCAGCCGACTGTATCAGCCACTGCACCAACCATGCGATCATATGATTATGATCAAATCAATATGATTGCGCACTTCGTCATGAAAACATTACTATCCTGTTATTTTCACATCAACAACTTTTAATTACTTTTTCATTTTATGACCACATAAACCACTAGCTTTCAGAACATATCACTAAAATCAATTAGGTTAATTTGATTGTGGAATGGTTTCGGTTTCGCAACCGCCTGCTTTATCCGCGGCACGTGGCAACCACCGTAGTTTTTTATTGTCCGCCGTGTTTCTATAGGTTTTATTGTAATTAAACGATGCCATGGCGGAAAGCAATTCATTCGGTTTATTTTGATTCAATTAATGTTGAGTTTTATTCGTGTTGGATAGTTTTGATTGGATGTTATTTGAAGTCAATATAATATAAAAAGATCGATGTGTACGTGCTGTGTGGTGCCGGCTACGAATAGCACCAACCCATCTCATCCCTTGAATGTCGTCAAGGCGACTATGGGATTTGCCGGAGGATGGGCAGCAGTGTCCTTCGGGTACATTAACAACTCAACTGCGATCGCCAATCCGCCTGCCAAGCGTAGGGATTATGGCAAAACCCCCCAATGAGTACACAAAACACCCATATCGGTCGTTGTAGTGATCTTTGGGGGAAGCCCCAGCAGTGGACTTTATGCGGCCGAAATGATGATGTGTACGTAGAAGGTGGAAGATGCGAGTAGTGCGAGTACAATGTTGCATAGGTACGTACCGGAGATAGAAATGACCAGATGCAACTGGAATGGGCTGCGTTTGGCAAATCCCCATTCAGCTACTTGCTAAAATACTGCATAGGCAGTATTCCAACGCTGGTTTTCTATTTAACCTGTTTCGTAGCCTATTTATATATATCACTTCATTATTGAAAAGCATCGTGTGAAAAACAACAAGAATTTGTCGACGCGTTCATTCCCAATTGCATAACGATGCCCGCTAGTTGGTGTTGTCCGGTCGCAGCCGGTGAGTCAGCTCGACTTCTATCCCTAAAATAGCGCCGCAATTGCATGGGGTCGTGAGTAACCGGCTCGGCATTCCTATCCCAAAAGGCCTGTTTGCTGATGTATTGTTATAACACGTCTTTGTATATATTATATACACTGCACATTGTATTTTTGGTTTGTTTATGCATCATTTCAGCCGAAAAACGTCCAATGCTGGACCGAAGCCTCCGCGGTATGAGATTGTGTTGTATGCTCATTGGGGGTTTTTTGCCATAATCACCACGCTTGGCAGACGGGTTGGTGATCGCAGTTGAGTTATAAAAGTAATCGAAGGATGCTGCTGCCCATCCTCCGTCTAATCCCAAATTAATACTAATCCCATAGTCGCCTTTTACGACTCCCACGGGAGTAGATGGGGTGAAGGTATTCTTAGCCGACACCACACGGCACATTTTTATATTTGCGTGAGTCCCTGGATGGTTTAAATTCACAATTGGACCTGGCAGGTGGCGCTACAATCGGGTTTTCATGTATCTGCCTGTGCGAAGCTGGGGCGGGCAGCTAGTAGTTAATGAAGTTCATAAGGATTAAAAGCATTCACTGTTTTCATTTTAACATTTAAACTTAATAAGATATGAGGTTGTCAAGACAATCATGGCAACCCCCTCACCGACGTCGCGGAGGCCTATCGCCGCGTCACCTTCCCGTTCAAGTTAGCACTTCTCCCTCCCGTCTCTTGCTCGCGCCGGCCCGTGCCGAGCCTGTAGCTTTAAATGTCCCCTAATACAATTTAAATAATACCGATCCAGCTGTCCCCAAAACAATAGCTTGTTATCCCCAGCAACGCCCTAAGCCGAGGTCCGTGTCTCGCAGGGGGCGCCCTTAGCGAAAGTTGCTTAGATTTTAATATTAAATTTAAGCCAGGCTGGAGGCTTCTTTTGGCTTCGCCAGAAAATGACCGGTTAAGCAACCACATTTCCCAGAAATGAATGCGAAAAGCCCAACAAAAAAAAACAAAAAATTGTGTGTTCACACGGGTACATATCAAGCTATACATTTCCAGTATAAGCTGCTCTCGCATTGTATAGGCTTTCCTTATGATTGCAGATCAGCTAAAACTAGTTTCGTATAGCTTGATGTGTAGCCGTGTGTACATATGATGCTGCTGCCCATCCTCTTGATATCGGTCCTTAGTCACCTTTTATGACACCCATGGGTGTACAGGAGTGGTCTATTATTTGCCAGAAACCACACGGAACCTAAATAAGTATTTTCTTATATTGGGTAGTCAAAAACCGAATTAAAAACTGCCTTTATATGTATTGTGAAACGTTTAATATTGATTTATAACTACCAACCCGCCGCATACTAAGAAAAATACATTTTCCCATTTTGAAGTGCTCGCCGCGTACTGTGATATGATTCCGAGAGGCAATTGGAATTTTAAATCATGTGGAGAAATACAGCGTTATATTTTATGGACTACGATATTGCCAATAACAACGAGGTACTCAAGCCACAAAGCCTAGATATCGTTTTATTTGAAGCTGGATACATTCATCGGTTGACTAAAGCTCGTTAATGAGCTGGCTCGACCGAGGAAACACCACGCCGTCACAGAATACGGGCCTGAAGTACAGAGTGTATTACTATCTTTAATACTCATATTACATCAATTATTAGTAAAGCTTTCCGAATGTTAGGGTTTATATTGAGGGTTAGTAAAGGTTTAAAGCGTGTATCCACATTGCTACTATTATATTATTGTAAGACCTATATTGGAATACGTATCGGTAATTTGACGGCACGGTTGGTGCAGTGGCTGATACAGTCGGCTACTGCGCTCCGGGTCGTGGGTTCGATTCCCGCACGGAACAAATATTTGTATGATCTGCAGGTAGTTGTTCCGGGTCTGGGTGTATTGTATGTGGAATTCATATCTGTAAACGCACCCACGACACAGGAGAAATCCTAGTGTGGGGCAACGTTTAAAAAAAAAGAAATATGGAACCCACAGTATGATATATATACTGATATGTTGGGTAACATTCATTAAAAACTTATAAAGCATGTCAATTGGCGAAGTATTTTTTTTAGTAATATGAATAACAATTTGTTACAATCCCTTAAAGAACGGCGTATGGAGAGAGACCTTATATATTTGTATAAAAATATCCGTGATTCAGTGGAAGATAAGGAGAGTATCTTTTAAGCAGGATCAATTTTGGATGTCCTCCAATACATGCACGTAATAAGTCTCTCTTCCATATAGCTTTATCAAAAACAAACTAGTGCAGCAACGTGTGTATTAAAAGAGCATGTCGATTTTACAAATACAAAACAAGTGATAAAAATTTATTGTAAATTTCCTTCCTTTTATTGCCGAAAACGTAGTTTGTCTTTCGTAATTCAACTTTTAGAAAATGGTAATTGTTAACACTGAACAATTACCATTTTCTAAAAGTTTGTTGTTGTTGTGAAGGTCATTCAATGTGACATTAAACTGTAATATAACCAGTTTAGTCACTTTCTTCGGTAAATTAACTTAAGTAAACTCTAAATGTGGTGCACTGTCGAGCTGTTAAAACAGAGCCAACATGGATATGAATATGTTTTTCGGTTTACGTAACAAAACGGACTATAATGAAATAATTTTACCATCAATTTGCTTTTGGACGAAATGAGTGACACATATACACACACCTCGCCTGTAAACGTCCACTACTGAACATGAGTCTCCCAATAACCACTACGGTGAGTGGTCATAAGCAATATTGCCATAATCACCACGCTTCGCAGGTGGATTTGTGATCGCAGTATGTTGTTGGGGGATGCTGTTGCCGCCAACCCGTAGTCGCATTTCAGGATATACAGAGGTGAAGAGGGGTCGTCTATTCTATGCCAGGAACCACAGGGAACATTGGTTTTTACGTTTATTTTTCCTCCCTCTAGGATTATTCCTTTGTCGTGGATACAGTTTACAGACAATTCCCACATGCATCCGGACCCGAAACATACAATCATACAAATATTTGCTCCGTGCGGGATCGAACCTGCGACACATATCGCAGAAAGCCGATCCTTAACCACTGCGCCAATCGAGCCCACAAATTACTAAATACCTAAACCGCATACAACATTGCTGATTTTTCCATTAAGATCACCAAGTTATCAGGAAGTCTCCCATCCTCTGATATGAAGCACTCGTCCGACACCCACAGGCACTTATGATAACAGATACCGCAATTTCTCTCGCCTCAGTTGTCAATGTGTAATGTGACGACCACCGTGGGAACTAGGTCGATGGAGTTCTCTGGTGTACTATGAAACTGGATATCGCGTGTGCGATCATTGATTGGAATTATCAATACCTATGTCGTCATTACCATTTATTCGTCCACTGCTGAACAAGGGCCTCCCCCATTGATTTCCTCAACTGTGTTACATTTTGGGGGGTATTTGCCAATACTCACCACGCTTGGCAGGCGGGTTGGTGAGCGCAGCATGGCAATCGTTTCACAGAAGGGACGCTGCTGCACGTCCCTCTGGTTTAGATTCCCTTAGTCGCCTTTTACGACATCCACGGGAGGAGATGGACAGATGGATGGACACGGACGATATATAATGTAATACCTATGTATAGTTTCCTAATTGAATATATAATTGTTTCAGGTAATTAATTGTCGAGAGGTTGCATAGACAGAACCGCTTCATATTTTGGTATGTACTTTTCTCACATGTCAAATAAAAATAATCCAAAAATAGAGTATAAAGCACCTGTATATTCTAGCCTTGTCTCTAATGTGATTACTTTTACAATCTCAGTCATGCCCATTTAATAACGTCCGCTCTGTCCGGCCGACTCATGTGAAATGACCATATTACTGTGTGTGGGCGATTTGCTTGTTTTTCTTAATATTAACGGAGGTAACCTTTTTAAAACTTACCTAGTTTATGGACCTAACATCTGCGCCGTGTGCACTGCAATTCCATATCTTCTTATATGTATAATTCTTCTCTCTATATAACTCTTCTCTACGTGTGTATGACACTGAACTCCTAAACAGCGAGACCGATATTAATGATTTTTTTATGTATGTTTGAGTTGGTGCCTGGTTTGTTTAGATTCACGATTCGACCCAGTAGGTGGCGCCGCAATAGGGTTTTAATGTACCTGCCCGTGCGAAACTGGGGCGGGCAGCTAGTTAGTTCTAAAAACGTTAAGTAATTCTGCAACTTTTTATCATGATGTGTTATTTTGTACATTTCTGTTAAATAAAATGTATACTAAACGTCATCATCATATAAGCCGAAAGACGTCCACTGCTGGACAAAGGCATGCCCCATTGATCTCCATAATTGTGTCGTCATTTTAGGAGGAATTTACCAGTACTCATTTACCATGCTTGGCAGCCAGGTTGATGAGAGGAGAATGGCTTCTGTTGCAAAGAAGGGACCCTGCTTCTCGTCCCTCTGGTTTAGAGTCCCTTAGTGGATGTCGTAAGAAGCAACTTTTACGACATCCATGGGAGGAGATGGAGAGCTATATTCTTAATCGGGACTACATGCCATTTTAAACTAAATAAACTATTATATTTTATTAAAACGGCGACTAAGAACTCTATACCAGAGGCCCCTTCCGTTCCATCTGAGGAACAGTAGCCATACCCGCCTACCAGTTTCCCCCTAAAATGTCGACAAAATTGTGGAAATCTATAGGGGAAGCCTTTGTTTAGCAATGGATATCCTTTGGCTGATATGATGATGACGATAATGAAACGTCAACTTCTATCAATACCAGACTCTTTCGATGGTTATTGCCTAAGACGTACACAATTCTAAGAACAGCGATAGTAAATAATTTACACGCAATAGACCGCCTCCTTGAGGTTACATTTTACATTATCTGTCTATCTATGAGTCAGTAACTCACCCTGGCATGCGTCTGAAGGCCCGGGCTCCGTATCGCATATCTAACAATTGTAGAAGTTGCATTCAGTGGCCACAAAACGTTAGTTTGAATATGAATAAGGAAAGGCACGGTGTCGGTGAACTTAGGGCTATGTCAATTGGCGTCAATTGATTGATATCACCAATTGATAGCGTCTATGATTGATTAACTTTAACTAGCATTCCATTGTGTTTCGATATTTCGATATCACTTCTAAAAGAATAAGAATTATTAAAAATCATAGCGATCTCTTGTCGATCTCTTCTAGTTTGACAAGTTGGCATGAAGTTTCCGGGGTTTCATATAAATGAATGGAATTTCGAATAATACTGGAGCTCGAAGTAATTTTGTCTGGTGGTCGTAACTACTTATAAATAGTCGTTTTTATTGGAAGAAATATGAGAACATCGTTAAAGCACTTAGTGAAAGTTAATTCTTGTTTGTTTGGTTCCTTGACTTACATAATTTCTGATATAATGTGTCGTAGTTACTTTCGAAATAAGCTGTCTCTTTTCAACACGCCTTATTGTCATTTACTGGTTCTGATGCTAGTGAAAGCACCATTCTATTCTTCGTATTTCAATTTATAAAATTATGCTATAAATCATTATCAATCCCTTATAAGGTTATATGACAGTTCCAAACATGTTAGCTTATGAATATTAATTAAATGCAACTATAACACGAAATTTATAATTACACCAATAAAATCCACTTAATGATGACTCAGTCTCGTCTATCGAAATCTATACGATCGTTATTATCATGGCACATCACTAATTCAGCATTATCATCATATCAGCCGTCGTATAAGATGCCCACTGCTGCACAAAGGCCTCCCCGATAACTAACTGGTTGCATACCGTGTGTTGTAATTTTGGGGTGAATTTGCCAGTACTCACCACGCTTGACATGCAGGATGGTGAGCGCAGAATGGCTGCTGTTCCACAGTAAGGGCGCTGCTGTCCATCGCTCTGGTTTAAACCCTTCAGTCGCCTTTTACGACGGAGGAGATGGAGTTGTGCTATATTCTTAATCCGAACACCATGCGTATCCACTAAGTGATTATGAACAAATTATTCGTAAATGTGATGTGAATCTACTTTGGGCGCGAAGAGAATATAATTTCAAGGACTTTGAGTGCAACGTTTCATCTGTAACGTTGAGTGTGGGCGCAAGCGAGGGCATAAAAGATGTCGTTTTCATTTTGTAGTCGATGTCCTGAAACAAAGAAATTTTACGTATGTCAAATATCCTGAGTTCCAGGAGTTCGATTTTTTAATTTTTTATTTGTCGCTGACATTTTGAGGGAAACACAATTGTACCGCACGACGCTGCCGACATGTTTTTGTAGAACTTTTTTCATTTCTGAGAAATATTTTATGAATATGTAAAGATTGATTAATCTGAACATCGTACAACTTTGCCTTATAGATTATCAGAAGCCATAATCTAAGAGAAGAAGTAGTACATTTGGAACGTACGACAACACTGCGTATTTCCGATTGAAGAAAATAATGTAAGACTAGAAATAATGTCGCCTAAAGAATTACACGGTAGTTCCATGTCCTACATTGCAAGATTTCCCTTGAGGAGTGAGGCTGTCTTGGATAACAGAAGACAGCGTTTGCCAAATCGTATAACAGTACGTTAATATACCTCTTTATGGGATTGGTCTAGGGTAAAACCTTAGCTCAGAAGACAAATTCATCCCATCTTATGCCACAGTAAGGCGACTTCGAGCAAAAAAAAAAAAAGAAATTCGCACTTCTATATAATTACTTGTCCTGATTGACTGATTCATCAACGCAGATCCTAAACGACTGGGGCTACAAACTTAAAAATGTTGGCAGTTTATGCCTTCAATAACGTAAGTATTCACTAAGGAAGGACTTTTAGGGAATTCCACCCCTAAGGTGGTAAATTCGGGGTTCAAAAGTTGTATGAAACTCCGTCACTTTATAAGTTGGATCTATGAAAATTTGTATTTGGGTTTTTGGTTTAAAATACGTCTTCAAGGGTTTTATAAATTGTACCATTAAGGGAGTAAAAAAGAAGTGGAAGTTTGTATGGACTATCAGTTACTGTAACGCGGGTGTATCCGCGGGCGACAGCTTGTAATATAATAAACTACAAAATATTGTTTATAGTATGATATCACCTCGAATAGTTAGGGCGAATAGTTTGAAAATGTGCAGTCTATTATAGGCTGGGAGCCAGACTGAATTATTACAACATGATGTACTCACTGTAGGTAATGGACTGAAGGAGTAATTTATCATCGCATCGCACGGGCTGATGTGTAGGTACTTTATTATTTATCTACTCCAAAGTCGGGGCAGACTGCCAGATAAAAAAAATATGTAACTTTTTAATGTTGATGGATTTCGAATAAACCATTAGCGATTACTTCAAACATTTTTAATTTTATATTGGCGCTTCGTTATGATTCTGTCAGTCATCGTGCTATTCGAATTTAGGCCTTTGTGTCATGCTATAAAGATTGATAGATTAATTAAAAATAATGCTTCAACAAGATTTCAGTTTTTTTATAATCTATTGGGAATATCCGTGTCAACTAAAAGTAAGCAATTACCGCCGCTCATGAACATCTGCGAAACCATTAAAATCGCTGATACGTTGCCGACCTTTTAGGGAAGATTTTCTTGATTGACAATTGAGTAGAAATATGTATGTCTCTTGATTTTTCTCCTTCTCTCCTTTGTTCCAGGAATCGTTTTGAATATTCTTTTAGGAACGAATTATTTCTATATTTTTCTTTGATTAAACTTGGAATAATAGATAATAAATGTGCTAAATTGTTCCGAAATACGAATTACTGTTCTGATTTTAAACAATGTATAGCGTTTAGTTCGTTGAAATTTAATGATAGATATTTACTTCGTAAAAGAAATGGAGTAGACTAGCGTGATTAGTGCCAGCTGTGGTCACTTAAACGTAAATTACGTGATCTTAACACGATAACAACTGGTTTATGAAGCTGCATAGCTTAATCTGCATCGTAAATTCCTTTAAATAAGTAAGTATTAACGTACGCTTTTTTCTTATAATAGCTTAAAATGATTCGGCTATTGGTTTAAAATAGTGAGAGTAGTAGTTCTCTGACCTTTTTCATTTTATTACTCATTCTTGTGCAGATGATGTGGTCAAGTCATGCATATTATATCATGGTGGATATAGAGACGTATGAAATTCTCACAAGATCTAACTAAGGGTGTAAAGAGTTGTACTAGCTTAGACTAATATGACGGCACGGTTGGTGCAGTGGCTGATACAGTCGGCTGCTGCGCTCCGGGTCGTGGGGGGTTCGATTCCCGCACGGAACAAATATTTGTATGATCTGCAGGTAGTTGTTCCGGGTCGGGGTGTATTATATGTGGAATTCATGTCTGTAAACGCACCCACGACACAGGAGAAATCCTAGTGTAGGGCAACGTTTTTTTAAAAAGAACAAAAAAAAAATTAACAAAAATAACTTAGTTTTACACCAACTCAAAAAAAAAGCATACTCTCTCCTTCATTAGTCCAGTTTACAGACAATCTCACATTCACAAACATGGAACATAGAACATAGAACAACTACTTGTAGGCCACACGAATATGTTTATTCCGTGCGGGAATCGAACCCGCGAGTGTAGTTCAAGAACGAAATAGCTCACCTCAGCATCATCTGATGTAAAACCTAATTGAGATTGAATGTTTTATATCCATCGGTATTTCGATTTCATCGATATTTTATAATCCTAGAACTATAAAAAAAGTACTTTACTTTTTAATTGCAGTATTTATATACTCTGATTAGAATTCCATTACAACATCAAACGCAGAAATAAGGCTGTCATTCGATGAAAAAAGTTAATTAAACATTTCTAAAAGCTTTTTGCAATTCAAAACAAGAGGCTTGTCGGTATAAAATATTACTGACGTAATCATATTGGCTGTAAACCTAATAAATTACGTCAGGCTTATGTCTAATGGAAAAGTGGGATGCTCGCTCTCGAGTAAATACATTAGCCTACTCGACTTTGAAAGACAGTTTTTTTTTTATTATATGGAAAAACGTTAACAGCTTCTCTTACGGTTTGATCACGTTCGAATAAATTTGAATTTGTTAAAATCACGGCGTTCGTTTTTTAATCGTAACTTTTTTTTTGCTCATTGTCTACATAATCCCGATGTCACGTCGGCGTAGTGGCTAGTCACTTAGCTTTCTGCACTACTTGTGGCAGGGTCGATCTCCGCACGGAACAAGTATTTGACCTCAAAATAGATCTGGTTATGTTTTACCGTGGATCATAAGGCTACCCCCATAGGAATCAGTCTATTTTGTCTTGTGATGCCCTGCTAGCCGGCTGAATCGTAAAATAAGCTGTGGCGTTTAAAATAGAGATTTTTAATATGATTTATATTTGGTTAGCGGGAAAGAGCGAGGTAGCATTTAAAGCTAGCTAAACCAGCGGGAACCTACAGATTTTTCAATGAACCCCTATTTGAATTAACGTAAAACATTTCCCGAACATCAACACGAATGCAACATTCCGTACACAAACTGCGCTACCCGCCCTTCAATATAGATGCGTTTATTCAGTGCTCTATTCAATGAAGCCGAGCCGTCCGTGTGACCTGGATTCCTTAGTTTTCAGCTCATAAAAATTTCTATGTACACGAATAACGTCGCTGAGTACACTTGACCGCGCAATTCGCCTGCCTATACACTGAGAGTGTGCTTTTTATTTATTAGACTAGCTGGGACCCGCGGTTTCACCCGCCGTTTAATTTTATATGTACCTATAGACATGAAATTCATTGGAATGATAGTGGTGCCATCTGTCAAAGATTGGTCGTACCAACTCAGAAACCTTTGTGGGCTCATGCACAACACTTTGCTGAAGATCATGAGATGATCAAATGCATAGTTTACGATTCTATAAAGGACATACACACAAACATTCATTTTTAGATATATAGATTTATCCCACTCCGTCTGCCTGCTACCATCGGATTTCCAAACACATTTCCGCTTACACATATTCCGATATGTGTAAGCGCTTATCCTCAACCCTCATTATACGTCAGAAGTGGACTCCTAGCCAGTGTTTGTTTTGCGTGCTACCTATAGCCCATTAACCTTTAAAGTAAGAGTGAATAGGCATCTTCTGGGTGCGCTCGTTCCTTCGTAGATCTCATCCATCACTTTCCATCAGGCGAGATCGAGGTCATGGGCGGACGTCATGAATTGAAATAAATAAAAAATTACTCTAGGTACCCTATTATCGGATACGTTTAACAGTTATGAATTAGAAACGTGGCTACGTTGTGTACTAGAATTTTACGTTCTGTGTGATAGAGTAATGGGACGTAAATAAAGTGTTGTCCATTGTATATGGACCTACGCCGGTCGTAAAATACAAATCGCGGGAAAACACAAATCTAGTACCAAATTTGTTTGTAGGTTCAATAATTGTTTTAAGATCATTGTAGTTGTAGACAAGTTACCACTATGCCTTACTCATGTACAACTTACTACATGTATGACTTTAGTGAAAGACGGTGATCGCCCTTGTTTCAACCTTACGTTACGTAAATTGTTACATGAACGTATTAAATGTTATGTTTTAATCAAACATTTAGCTCGAAGATTAATGTTCTGTTTACACTCAGCCCCAATCTACATTTAACTTTGAAGAAGAAGAATTTTAGATATTATACTTAGCTAGCATTCTATTTTCATATGCTCCAACGATGGCATTTTTTAAGATTTATTTGTTAATGCTCCTTCTGTTGGGTGACACCGTGGAGTTCAAATTTCAAACAAACAACATGTTTCTAATAAATAAACGGCTAGTTAGTGTTACACGGATTCAGTAGCAGCTCTGATGTCAAGCTAATCAATTAACAGTGACGTAACCACTGCAGTGAACTATGATGGAATTGAAGTGCACACCATTTTACGGCTAGGTTGCCCTGCAGAATAAAATGCTAACTGACACGACAAGGACACTGCAGCCAAGGCTGCTGTTAATACAACCTTTTACAGCTATCCTAAGAATGCCATGGTCAGTACCACTTGTTAAAACAAACACGTTAATAAATGCATGCAATTTTTTATTCCAATGTAGAAACTAATGTGCAGTAATGCGCACTGCAAGGATAAAGGTTGACCGTGTGCAGTAAATATCTTTACAACAATTTTGTAAATACTAGTATTTTTAAGGTTTAAGCAATTGTAAGAAGGCTATACTCGTATAAGAAGTAGTTTTAAAAATATAACTCATTATGAAGTTATATTAATTAAGACAAACCCGTTCCGATTCATGACTTTGAAATGGAATTCTACTCAACTCTATGGTCAAGGACATAGACATTTGGCACTGAAGATTGTATGACGTTAGAAAAAAGCAATTTTCTCCATGTTCATGCATCTGATTTGGCATCAGACGAAGTCGATGCTCCGTATTTGCCAAAAGATTCATATTTCCTTCTCCATCATGCAAATCAAACAAGTTTACCTTTACGTTTACGAGAAAGTAACGCATTCGTCAGATGAAAAGCACCACAAGAACAAATGGAAAATTGAATATTTATGTAACGTTGATTTTAATTCAAGACATGTTCGTATTCAAATATTAAATGGCTTGCGGGGTAAAGGAAATTGCAAAGGATAAAAAAGATTCTGTGAAAAGAAAATAAAATGAGGTTTGTAACGAAATTGCGAACGAGTTTCACGAGATGTTTCGAAAATTGACTGTGATATGAACAGTTGTTGTATTACTTAGCATAAGATCGACGGGTTTAATTATACTTGTAAGTACAGATAAGTGAATAGATCCTTATTTTTTATCGTTAATTTATTTCTTTATTTTATTTTCTCACCACAATCAGGAAAATGTTATAGTTATGTTCAAATTTACTGTGGGAGACTGGTGCCTAAATTAGGCTGAATCCTGTATTTCCGGTCACCAGGCCTTCCACCTCAGAACTCCAATTTTGCTCTTTCATAAACTGTGTTAAGCGAAATTTTTCCATTTTCTTGTTCTTCGTGTATGTGACTATCAAGTTGTTTCCTATAGATGAATACTCTCTAATGCGTTGATATCACTATGTCAGGCCCCGATACTGGTTCATTTTGCCCTTTATAACCCAGTTATCATCTTAGATCCCATGATGCGCACTTTCGCTGCAGACACCATCTTGATATAACGATAAACTCGCGGTTCTAATAAAATGTGTATATTATGGCTTTGATACACCCAACATTGACGATTTATCAAAATTTATTCTAAATTTTTACTTAGTATTTATCATATCATTGTTTTACTTTGATAATTTTTCATATCTTTGTTTTAATTATGTCACGATGTTGTATTGTAGACTTATTTAATAACTATATTCCAGGTTACTGTCTCCGAAACATTTGTGTGGTCCAGCACGTATAATGAAATATGATTAAGCGTTTATGAAAAATACAGATGTTTCGAAATTAAAATTGTGACATGTTTCGCTATTCTTGGATCATTACACTTTGTATACTGCGATTTGATTATTCACCTCTGGTTGCCCGTCCGGGGAATACAACAACCGTGACAACCTTCACGTTTGTGAACAATCTAATATTAATGATTAGGGTGAATCTGTCTCAAATAGAAAAGATTTTCTAGATTAAAAGACGCGTATTTATTTTACTATATTTTTAGATAGTCAAGTTCATTTCGTAGCTGAAAGAACGTTTACCTCAGTTGGGTTATTCAACTGACTCTGGGATAATTTGGATCTAAAATTACTTAATTTTATCCCTGTCAGTCAAAAAATGGCTCAGAAAAAACGGATTAGTAAAGATAGGTAACATCCTTAAAATTCTATTCATTTAATACTCCATCCTCTTATTTTCATATTATATTTTGTAAAGAGCGATAAACATTGCAAGCATTGAAATTGTAAAGAATGGTGTTTTGTCTGTATTGCTTGATATAAGACAACTGCAGTTACGGTAATGGTATCGACAAATATTAGTGATACAACTGAAACGAAGTAAAATGGATATAAAAAATTGCAGACATTTTTTTTTATTCCACATGCCATACACCCAGACCCAGGAACAACTATCTGCAGATCATACAAATATTTGTTCCGTGCGAGAATCGAACCCACAACCCGGAGCGCAGCAGCCGACTGTATCAGCCACTGCACCAACCGTGCCGTCATATTATATTATATATATAATTCTATTTTGGTTATATTTTTCTTTCCCAACATTGACAAAAGAGACTTAACAGATATTTTATTTGATATTCCATCTTAAAACGGATGCTTGAACAAATAGATATAAGATATTCCTTTGAGAGAAGATATCTTTATAAGAAATTGCTTCTGAAGTGAATTTGTAAGAATTGAATAAGAGTCCTTTGTTATTCAAATGTAATCACCCTGGTTTGATAAAAGAAGCTGCGTCAAATGAAATTGATAAAGATTAAAAGGCAAATGCGAATTAAGTCCAAGACGGAACATCTAATAATCAGGGTTTTATTTTTAATGAGATACTCGTATGCTAGCTGATGTGGCTTATACTGCACACAATATTCTTTTACAGTCCGGATCCGCCTATCATTAATATACAGTTCGAACATTTCCCATGGCTAATGAATTTAGAACAATAATTACTAATATAGGAATCTCTACTCATTGTCTCGAAATGTATTCAACATATCTAGGCCAAGAGAGTCGAGTGGGCACTATATTGTGTCAATTTCTCGAGTGGTCGCCTTTCTTGCCGCGCCCCTTTGCGTGCCAGTTGCGTGTTAGCTCAATGTTACGTCTATTCTTTTCAGATCCAGTAAAATACCCGTCTTTATACCTAAAGTAATTGTTTGTTTCTTTAAAGGTCGGCGTCGTACTCGTACATTTTTTTATAACACTTAGTTGGCAAACTAACTTACGGCCCGTCTGACGGTAAGTGGTTACGGTAACCTACGAACGCTTGCAACACCCCTGAAATGAAATGAAAACCTTTAACGACTGCACCTACTGCGCTATTTTAAATCTTTCGCCGTTTCTTTATAATAGGAAATAGTGTGTATTGTGTTTAGCTAAAAAGTAATTATTTTCTAAGCAGAGGTAAGAGGAAGGACATTGTGGAATTTTAGACGGTCTGAGTCCAAAATGCCCCCTCTCCCTTCCCAAGGCGGAGGAAGTCCATGAGGATTTCCCCACGATAATAAGAAAGATATTGACAAGCTTAAATTCTTCTCCAGTTAAAGATGCTTTGTTATTTTCCACATTAATAGCTTGCAATTATTGTTATTGGAAGTTCTCGAATTTAAAATCTGTAACGATGTATGTCACACCTAGTTATCCTGCGACCACGACTACTGCAATGTGTTCGAAATGTCAGAAAATAACAAAAATCTACGAGTATAAGATACGCGATGTAATCCGTTTAAAAGTGTTATATTATAATTAGTAATAATCGCGAAAACCTAAGAACATTGCTACAATTTCTCGAATGTCATTAGTACTTACGTTTATAAGTTGGCAGTCTGTGAATACTCAATTTCTTAAAATTTAGTGCTAACTACAATTCAACAATCCGTCTGCCAAGCGTCGTGTTTATGGCGATGTCACCTGTGACTGTTCATTGTAGGGGTCATTGAGATGCGATGTAAATAGCACAATACGCGTTTGTTGTGTGTATGCTGTACTATACTGTACGCTGAGATTGTGAACCGTGCGTATATTGGAAGTGTGCCGCAGAAATGAAACTACTTGTAAGATCCGACAGCGTATAGCTCCTGCTCCTAAGTTCACGGTCAAAGTGACAGGACGTCTTACGAAACTATTGCAAAGTTACAGGAAATATATAATATAATGAAAAAATATTAAAACAGTTTAAAATTATTTAATAAGATGGGCCTAATATAGATCCCTGAGCAAATATTTGGTGATACACTTAAAACTTATTACGCCTTCTGGTGTGGGATATGATTTATCTTCTATGTTTAAAGACATCTAAAAAGATACTTAAAGGATATACAAACTCAGATATACGTACGTATATATTAAAAGTCTTTTGTGTAGAATAAACACAACACTTTCTATTTTTAAGAATTTCTAACAAATTCCTTAGACCAGTAAAATTAACGGGCACATTTACGAGTATATAGCGCGAAGTCGCTTTAGTTTTACACGCATAAAAAGTTTTATGGATGGCTTGAGCAAATTACTTCAACCTTCAAAACACCCTGACTAATTAGTAAAAATACTAAAGATTATAATGAAACACTTTTAAACGGATTCTATCGCGTATATTTTTGTTTTTCCTGACGTTTCGAACACTTTCCAGGATGACTAAGGTGACAGGCGTCGTTACAGATTTAAAAAGTTGTTTCATTTTAACTACCGTACAATTGTAATCAAAAATTATTTCGATGCACGCAGTAATCACTCACAGTGTCTTGATGTTTTTTAGTGTGGTATTTAGTTTGGTTTTTATTATTTTAATAACAGGATTCCAAACTGGTGGTACCTGCCAGCCATCTTCTGTATTAAAATTAGGATGTTTCTTAATTTCAATAGCCTCACGAAACATTCTTGGTACATATCGGTTCTCTTTCGCGAGGACTTGAGGGTGATCGAAACGAAGAAAATGGTTGGGTTTGTCTAAGGCATGTTCGCACACTGCAGACTTTGTGGAGCATCTATGCTTGACGTCAGCTGTGTTCTTTTAATCTGGTGGCTGTACTACATTTTGTTTGCCCTATGTATGGACAACCCACACTAACAGTCATTCTTATAGACCCCTGCATCTTGTAAAGGAATGTGACACTTCACTGGCTTGAGAAGTTGGCTGATCTTCTTATGCGGCTAGAAGTAGGTTTTTATGGAAGCACGCTTCAAGATATGGCCAATTCTGTCCGTGACTCCCTTAATGAATGGTAAAACTTCAGGTCATCGATCAACCGTGGTGGGTTTCGGGCGGCTTCTGCGACGGGGATATTGCGCTCTCAAATTGTTATGTTGGAGAACTTCCTTCACATGGTGAAGTTCCCCTGCCAGTTGGTCGGGGTCGCAGATGCCGTGTGCTCTCTGTAGCAAAGATTTAGCTACGGTAGCTAACTGACAAGGCTGGTGGTGAGATTCACCATTAAGGTAACTACATGTAACTGTCTGTATGGGTAGGCTTTCTATACACGGTGTGACTAACAAAATGATCAGGATTATGTCAAGGAAGGCTAAGGATTTATTATCCTCAATTCCATAGTAAACTGAATTTTACCATGTGCTGAATTTAGGTGTTTTAAAAATGCAGTCATTACTAAAGATGCATAAGTTGTGCATGTTAAACTGTCTAAGCTGTTGTCGTCAAAGTTGCTATATCTAATTTAAATTCGATATTGTTTTTTTAAATGTTATGAACGCAGCGCTATCTTGAAAGCACAAATAGCTTTGCCTCGGTTTAATTAACACAAGTTGTTATTGTGGAACAAATGCAGCTTCGTCATCAAGTTTAAGAATTGAAACTGATTGACAATATCACGGTGAATGATCGGCGTTATTCAAAATATCTAAAGTGTTTTATTATAAGAACTGCTTAAAATTTAATATCGCGACGAATATTTCTGCAATAAATGCAAAAAGGCGGTTTTACTTGAACACATAAAATATATATTGCCTTTATTAGGGAAAATGAAACTCTGCTTCAGTATTTACCTCCAGTCCGTGCACCTGATGACATTCAGAATGTGAAATGGTTTTCGTTGGAAAATTGTTTTCATTCGGGAATATTTGTGTTGTTTTATTATTTTTACTGGCATTCGTGATTTTTCGGCGTACAGTGAAGGAATCTGATATGGTAGAATGCATGTTAAGATATTAATATTGCAAGAGGATAACAAAGGGTTATTATTAAATCAACTTATAGGTACGATGTCAGCCTTGTACTACTCGTGTCGCTGAAATGTATATCTGGCGTAACACTATCAGAAGCCACGATCCGATGGAGTATCACTAACTGAACAGTGAATGCCATGTGGGAATCGGAATGATTCTGAATTGCCATCTAGGATTTTAAGCTGTTGAAGATAATGAAATGATTAAAGCGAAAATGAAAAACAAGTTAACTACCTTATTTTTAAATAAAATGAATTATATAAATTAACTAGAACACACGAGTTCCAAAAGTTCCCATAGATAATGTGATGTCATAAAATACCGCCGTCTACGGGTATAGAAACGCTTACTTTTTTCCATTATTATGATCGACATATCAGCCAAACGATGTCACTTCTGGACAAAGACCTCCCCCCATAGATTTGCACACGTGTCATTTTGGTAAACAATTCCAGTACTCACCATGCTTGTCAGTCGGGTTGGTGAGAGCAGTATGGCTGCTGTTGCACAAAAAGGACACTGGCTCTCCACACCGCTAGAGAATAGTCCCTTAGTCGCCTTTAATTCGCCTCCCATCCAGTGGAGGAGATGGAATGGGGCTATATTCTTAATACGGTCACCACACGGTAAATACCAATCCATTATTATAACAGGGTGGAAATAATATTACTTGAAAATAATTTTATTTATTTATTTCTTTTCTCACCACAATAATGAAAGAGTTATAGTATTAGGCAAATATATTGTGGGAGACTGGTGCCTAAACAGGCTGAAGCTTGTATTTCAGGTCACCAGGCCTTCCACCCCAGAAGTCCAATTTAGATTTTTCATAAACTGTGCCAAGCGAAATTTTTCCATTTTCTTGTTCTTCGTGTATCTGATTCTATCAAGTTGTTTCCTCTTGTTAAAGTTCTCTTGATGAATACTCTCCAATACATTGATATAGTTTTATCAGTCCCCGATACTGGTTGATTTTGTCTTTTGTTATCCAGTCTTCTATCTTGCATCCCACGAATGCGCACTTTCACTGCAGACAACATCTTGATATAACAATAAACTCGCTGTTCTAATAAAATGTGTGTATTATGGCTTTAGTATAACCAATATTGACGATTTAGCATAATTTATTTTCAATGTTTGTTTTACTAATTTAAATATTACATACAGCCACATTTTTTGATGAAAGAAATAATAATATATGTGATAAATGTCACAAAGGATGTCGGAGGAAAAGAAACTCCAAACTATATTACTGCATGCTTCGTTTGGACTAAAACTATTACTTACTTCGCCTCATTGTTATTCCGTGCGAGTGTTACTGTAGAGCCTTCACTAACGATATTACATGTTGGGAGTTAGCGAAATTGAGCTAGCTGAGAAAGGATCTCATTATCCTTCGCGGAATTCTTGCTGATGCGAATCTAGTTTTCAAGCGTTCTAGTTCAAATTCTGGAGCTTAAGTGGAAGTACTAATCATATAAATAAACCTGTTTCGTTTATTTTAGACGAGAAATACGTCGAACGAAAATGTTCTCCTTTTTATAACCCCTTTGGTCGTTCTGCATGGAGATGGAGATTTGTATCTCCCCTCTAAAACTATCAAAGTAAGCAATATACTCATGGTGTTATTCAAATGGAAGCGGGTTATGGTTTTTATAAAGAATTTTCATGTTGTAGCGATGTTACAAAACCAAACCTTAAATAATTTTAGAACGGGAACTTAAGTAACGTAGCGTCCCAACAAACTGTTTTCATAAATTGATAGTTGAAAACCCAAGGAATACGTAAAGTGAGACTTCAAGTCCGCGAACATGTTTACCTATGACGAAAAGCAAAACAGACCGAATATTGACTTTCAAATATCAATACAGTAACGAACGGTGATTTAATACGTACCACGCGCGATTGAGTAAACATCGGTCTCACTCGATAGGTGCGATTATAGAGTCGATTACAGATCAGGCTGATGCCAGCAATAATATTTGCATTAATTGTGCCGATGCAAAATATGGTAGAGTTGTTGTCTGGCGCTGAGTTTACACTGATTGTGAATTTTGTGGTCTCGAGCGATTAAGGTTATAAGTCCTTTTAATTGCTTCATTAATTAAACACACTGTAGCACCCAGCAGAGGTTAATTGTAATTGTTGGATTAACCTTTTCATGCGTGCTGTTTTTCTTCAAATGTTTTATTGCACTCTCTTAATGCTTTTTTAAAATTATATATTCTAAATTTGTTTTTAGTTTAGTACTTTAGTTTATTGGTACAAAAAGTAACAGTTATTTTGCCTGTGGATTGAGTTTTTGAAATTTTATGGAACCACTACATTAAAACATCTTTATTGCTCTTTGTTACATAACGGCTTACTGCATATTTGCTAAGAAAACAAATGTGCACGTTCTTACTTGATATCATATTTTAGATATTTTATTAACAAGTTACTTCCTTTGTTTCAGGTAAAAATAACACTACACGACTACATACCTGAGCCAGATCAACGCACATTTTCATCACTTCTACATACTCTTCTCGTTGTTAATTTCATTACTAAAAAGCAAACGTTTTACACGTTTTATGTGAATTTTCAAACAAACGAGTATCGTAAAGCTTGCCATTATCTTTTAATGATTCATTCTGCGGTTTACTTAGGTGTTCGAATGTGAGCTCCTTTACGGCTTTATCATGGGCTTATTAAGGATTACTGCCTTGATAATTATTATTGAACTGGTTTTACAAAGCCGTGATAATGACTTTACATGTGTATTGAGCAGGGTAAGAAATTAAGCTTTCGGGCTTATTTTAGCACACGCTAAGTAGGTAATATAAATGTTAAAAGTTAGTTTCTCTATTTGTTACAAATTCGCGATTAAACTTACGGATCAGTTTCAATGAGATTGCTCAGAATCTTCTCTGCTTTGAACTTGGAAAAGGACAGGTTACTTTCCGTCCCTAAGTTAAGAACAGTCCACGTGGGCGGGGCCTTCAGCACACTCACAATGGACAATAGTAATTAGCTTTGCCTCTTACCAAGGTCATATAATTTTCTTCGCCTTGAGTTTTTAGAAGGCTTTGAAACCTTGTAACTTATTACAGGTCGTACTGTTTCGTAATGTAAACGGATAAGTGAGGTGTTTTTCTTCCATCCTCTGTTTTATTAATATGGATTACCGAATATGTAACTGCACAGTGAATAGAGTCAAAGGACCAAAATAAGATAATTTCAAATGTATATAATACTTAACTCGATGCACTTGTATCGACAACATCTGAGCTTTGAACTTTTGACTTCAACATACTTCCTTGGTCAGTCATCAATCAAGTGAACAATTTAGCTTATCTCAATGAACTGTTGAACGTAGGACTTTCAAAAATTGGTCCACAACACCAGGTTCTCTCCAAAGTTCATCACATATCATCAGAGCTGCAGCGCCTTTCTATCCCTTGGCTAGACACACAGACATCGGGAGATAAGCTCCTTGAATACATAACCATCAGGAATCAAGGTCTAATCGACAGATACTGAAGCTGTCCCTGATGGAGTGCACAAAAAACTCTAATTCCTGCATTCTCCAGATTTCCTCGACGCACAAGTTCGTCTTTCTCAGCGCCGACTTTTGGCCCAGAAGTGGCTTCAGCCGACACAGGGAAGCACGACTGAAACTTCGAAATCTAAGTCTGGTAATTTTGTTTGTGGTGTATATCGTTATATACGTTAGTATAAAAAGAACATTCTTTATACATACATGTCGTATGTCTTCCTATGGGTGTTTGTTATCTGAAAAACAATCTACAAAGTCATTCTTCTCTGAAATACGATTCTGTATAAAAATACATTCTCTAACAGCGTTTACAAATGAAAACAAACATAGCTAGCAGGCTAGAATTTACAACTGGATAAATAAAATTGCTAAATAAGACTTCGTGAAATTACAGTTGCCAAACGGGAAAATAAAGATTCTAGATGCTAAATAAGACGCTGAATAGCGAGTATTTTGCGGCATATTGGATATAACTTATTCTTACTGGTGAAGATCGCGGGACGACAGTAGATGAGATTAACGCAGGATCGGCAAAAATGGCGTAAAAAGAGGACTGAATAGGTAGATACATTGATAGACAGTAGTTTGACTATAACAAAAGAGTAGAGCAGTAAATAGTCCATCTAAATGAATTGTTTCGATTTCTTTGATTTACAGCATCTGTAAACCACGAGCGAGTAGTCGAACGCCTCTTTTGTGAGTACGAGTCCCGCACGGAATATACATTTGTATGGCCTACAGGTAATTGTTCCGGGTCTGGGAGTTTGTGCAGATTTATGTCTGTAAACTAAAACCACGTTAAAAACATTACTAATAAAGCTTAGTATAACATTCCTAATTAGTAAAACACTCAAATAAAATCCAAGTATAGTGTTAAAGAAACATTACCCTAGTTCTAAGCTATTTTATCGAAACAACACGAACTGAACTCGATAACTGATTACGTTTACAATCATTAGCATGTTACATACCTACTTTCAACCACCGTGACATTTTTCTTCAGTATCATCGGAGTCGTCAAGTTGGATTTGCGTCATATAGCTGCGTTTAATGAGAGTTTTCAAAGCTTTATTATCAATTCACCGTTGTTTAAATCTTGGATTTCGCATTAACTAGTCTCTCTGAGATACGTGGTATTAGTTACAAATGACAAAGAAGATATTAGTTTGGTTTGGTAATCGGAATTATAACTCTTCACTTGCCATTCATTGGTAATGCTAAAGTTCACTTTATTAGAGGAACTGATTGGGCACTGACTATTTCCCTGCTGTTCCTGGCTGAGAATAGACTACCTCTCCACACTCATGAGTGTCGTTAAAAGCGACTGATAGTTCATATAAAGAGGCAGCAAAATCCTTCCGTGAGCTACTAACAACATACTGCGATTACCAATTCGCTTGCGAAGCGTGGTGATTATAGCAACATCCCCATGACCATCCATATGACCGCTCATTGTAGTAATCATTGGGAAGCCCATGTTCAGCAGTGGACGTCTCATCATTTCATCATCATTTCGGCCGAATGAAGTCCACTGCTGGAGGGAGGCACACTCACGGGCCTTAACTCCGCAAAAAAACCTTATGGACACTTAGTTACTCCTGGAGACGCAAACGATATGTAATAATCCTTTAAGTGAAGTTCAAATGACTTCTGCAGTCTTAGTAGCCCAGCCGTGCATTTAATGTATATTTCAAGTGCATTCAAAGAGCTTAGGTACCATGTACTGCTGTTACTTTGATGTGCAGTTTCAGTGCATTTTATAGCGTGGAATATTGAATTACCCGCATGTTGGCTAACGGCCTTCCCAGTTTGTTTGATAACCAGGATTATCATGGCCTTGTTAAAGCGGCACGATTTTGTAAATACAGATTATGATGTACTTATTTCGTTAATGAGAGTAGATTCTGTAGGCGACACATTAATATAATGAATTTCTGTTAGTAGAGTATTTGAGGTTCGTCATAACAGCTAAACGGCGTCTCCTGCTGAACAAAGGTCTCCCCCATAGATTCCCATAATTGTGTAGTCATTTTGGCGGAATTTTCCAGTACGCACCACGCTTGGCAGGCGGATTGGTGAGCTCAAAATGGCTGCTATTCTACAGAAAAGACGCTGCTTCACCATTCCTCGGGTTCAGGGTCCCTTAGTTGCCTCTTACGACATTCACGTGAGGAGATGGAGTGGTGCTATAGATTCTTAATCCGGACACCAACCGGGTATTTGAAGTTACCTATGGGATCAAATATCATGAACACCACGGCCGTAAAGCGAAAATAAATATGCTCCAAGCAAAGTATAATGGCATGGAATTTGATTACATCATATATCATATCAGCCAAACAGCATCTACTGCTGAACAAAGGCCTCCCCCATAGACACAATTGTGTAGTCATTTTGGGGAGAAATATAAATCCCTGGTTTTAAATACCTAAAATGAAGATAAAATTTTGAATGTCATTTATACTATTTTCGCCAAAAAAAATGTTGTGATTTACTATGGTGGCCAGTTAAACATAACCCGAGGATCAATACTTTTTTATTCATTTCCAATGTCCTTCAATATCTCTCTTCAATTACAATAGTTTCTTTCACGAAAATAAACCTTGAATTTAAAAGATGTTTTTTTTTGTTATTTCTGTTTGTCTAACGCCTGTCCCAGTAACCCTGAACCAGTTTGTATTCCGAACGTTATTCGATAAGCTGTCACAAACTACAGAGTGGCTTGGAGATAGTCCAACTAATAGATTCAGGATCGAGTGGCTTTCACTACCATTTATTAAACGCATTTGTCCTGACTTTCTGGTCTTATTTGGAATTGGAAGAAAAGTTATGTGTTGTTGGGCCGTGTGAGAAGACTTCCTAACTGGTATTTTTATTTTCAATATCGCTCACGATGAAAATTATGTCCCAGACATTTTTTATTATGTAAAAAGTAACATGCGGGTTGCCTAAACGATCACCGCCGTGCATAACCATCTGCAACACCAGGGGAGTCGCTGATGTGTTGCCGACCTGGAGTTTCTTGCCGGTTCTTCTCCATAGGATCAACTAATTGGAACCGTGCAACTTAAATTCTGTCGTTTCATAAGAGCCAGTAATGGGTTTATTAGCAATAAAAATATTTTACTATGACTTTAGGGCAGGCACACACTTTTCCTTGAAGGCCCCCATGTCGTAGCAGACGCTATATGCTTGATAACCCTCAATATTCGTCACTCACCGTACGAAATCTAGCAGCACGGTTGATACCGATAACGTTGCTACTTCCCGCTCGTATACTGTAACAGCGTGGTACTTCCCCAAATCGAGCCAGCCTATTTACGAGCTCCAGTCAACTAGAAAGAAAGAAAGGAAGGAAAATAGTTTATTGGTCACAAAACACCCAAACACACAAGACAAAAAGTAAAAGTTAAACACACGAGTTCACACAATACTTAATAAAAACTACTATAGATACAATAACAATGCAGCATGACGACAAGCATGTCTACTACGGCACATTTATTGTAAGGCAATAAACTAGGCCCGAGAACCTAACTAATGACTACATTATAATAAAACACTTTTAAACGGATTCTATCGCGTACATTTTTGATTTTCCTGACGTTTCGAATACTTTGCAGCATTCGTGGTCGCAGGATGACTAAGGTGACAGGCGTCGTTACAGATTTTAAAAAGTTATTTTATTTTATCTACCGTACAATTTTAATCAAAAAATTAGTTTCGATGCACGGTATCTTGTTTGGGACTTTATTATTTTAATAACTGGATTCCAAACAGGTGGTACCTGCCAACCGTCTTCTCTATTAAAATTAGGATGTTTTTTAATTTCAATAGCCTCACGAAACATTCTAGGTACATATCGGTTTTCTTTCGCGAGTACTTGAGGTTGATCAGAACGAAGATAACGGTTAGGTTTGCCTAAGGCATGTTCACACACTGCAGACTTTGTGGAGCGTCTATGCTTGACGTCAGCTATGTGTTCTTTTATTCGGGTGGCTATGCTACGCTTTGTTTGCCCTATGTATGATAAACCACAATCACAGTCAATCTTGTAGACCCCTGCATCTTGTAAAGGTATGTGACATTTCACCGGTTTGAGAAGTTGGCTGATCTTCTTATGCGGCTTGAAATAGGTTTTAATAGAAACACGCTTTAAGATATGACCAATTCTGTCCGTACCTCCCTTAATGAATGGTAAAACAGCGGGCCGTCGATCAACCGTGATGGGTTTCGGGCGGCGTCTGCGACGGGGACTGCGCTTTCAAATTATTATTTTGAAGAACTTTCTTCACACGGTTAAGCTTCCCTGCCAGGTGGTCGGCGTCGCAGATGCCGTGTGCTCTCTGTAACAAAGATTTGGCCACAGTAGCTAACTGACAAGGATGGTGGTGAGATTCACCGTTAAGGTACCTGTCTGTATGGGTAGGCTTTCTGTACACAGTGTGGCTAACAGAATCATCTGGATTATGGATGAGAAGTATGAGTATGTCAAGAAAGGCCAAGCAATTGTTATCCTCCAATTCCATGGTAAATTGAATTTTACCATGTATTGAATTTAGGTGTTTTAGGAATGCAGAGACCCTATTGTGAGGCAAGATGGTAAATGTGTCATCTACGTACCGTTTGAACATCTTTGGTTTAATGACTAACATGACTACAGCTAGGCTGGAGGTTACAGCTTTGTATTTTAGAAAATACTTCCTTGGCACTGTCCTTGTTTGTACGAGTATAGTAATTAATACCGTCGTTGGAGCGTCATGGATGTTTGTCAGTATGCGTGTGCCCTTCTCACTTCCTTACCATCATGTAGTTAAATGTTTAGTAGGTACTTATGTTGATTGTCTTTTGTCTGGCTGTATTGGTCTGTCATGCTCACAAAAATTTGTTGGCGGTGGCGTTGTGTATCGGGTCGTTTGGTTCCTTATAAGATGGTTGAGCTACCATGCCAAATAGATTATTATATTATTATTGTGCTATTGTCCATCTTAACACATTAACCTAAATTTTTCTCGGTATATGTGTTACAATCATTTGTATCAATCAACATTGTAATCTCAATCATTTTAAAAGAGTATCCATGGAGTTTCTAATTTTCTTCTTTAATTTTTCTAGTTAATCTTCTCCACAAGATCAACTATTTGGAACCGTGCAACTTACATTCTTACGTTTCATAAGTGCCAATATTTGGTTTATTTGAAATAAACAACTTTGACTTTCAATGCGTGGGCTTGTCAGCTGTGTTTTGTTTATTAACTCAACATGAGCAACATGGCTTTAAACATATCGTAGTGTAAACAGAACTAACAGTCACCCTTTAAAATTGTGTTGACCGCGGAAGCCGAATACCATGACAATAACCACAAACGAACTATAAATCAAGCTCGTGTTTGTTGGTTAAGGCGTAAACTAGAACTAGGTTATCGATTCGACGTTATTAAACTCACTCACATTGTTTAGAAAACTAATATAGACGTCGATGACTAAAGGTTTTAACTTGGTCATTGAAACTAATGGCATTGCTTCCGACATACATTTTGTTATCAATCAATACATTATTAATTTATTTGTATATAAATAAGCGTGTGGTAGTATTTTTTAACGAAAGATTAATTCGTTTCACTATAATAATAAATACTGAGTCCACATCCACAATCGTTAATCAGATTCGGTCGTTTCCATTCCGACTGCGTCTGGATGGTAAATAAAACGCTCAGAGCTTTTATTTATTTGAATAAATTTCACATTTTCTCTTTGATTGTTTTATGGTATTGAAATGTTGATTTTGACTTCATATTATTGGTTTTACTAGGCATGACAAAAGGTATAACACAATGTTTGCATTATTATTAAAATACATAATCTTAACCTGCGTGTACCTTTAGCGCACGAACTTGCAATAATTGGTATTTAAAAAATAGGTCACCGTCATCAGCCCATATCGGTCCACTGCTGGACATAGACCTTTCCCAGCGTGTGCCACATCACCCGGTCTTCAGTATTCCACATCTAACTGACCCAGCAACCATCTTCAAGTCGTACGTTTGCCCATACGCGGTATCCACTCTAGGTCTCGTCTGCTCTGGACGTGACCAGCCCACTGCACATCTAGCTGACCCAGCAACCATCTTCAAGTCGTACGTTTGCCCATACGCGGTACGCGGGTGACCAGCCCACTGCCACATCAGCTGCTGATTCGGTGTGCTATGTCGATCACTTTGGTTTTCTTCTGAATATCCTCGTTTCAGATTCTATTCTTTAGAGATACTCCCAGAATAGCACGTTCCATAGCTCGCTGGGCGACTTTAAAATTGTGGACTAGTCCGACTGTTAGTGTCCAAAAGATAGGTACGTACATTTAAAATAAAATAAGCATAAAAACAACAACGTCACGGTTTGTTAAGAACTTTTTTGGAAGAACTGCGTATATAACCTTTTGACCGCTACGCTCAATCTAAGAAACCTGACCACCAGCGCCGCGCTTATTTCACTTCACAACAACATAGTGAAGTGCAATGCTATAATTTCTGGCACGATACGATACGATATCATAGTGATGTAACACGGCTTACGATATAATTATTATAAATCAGCTCAGAATACCACCACCCCATCTCCTCCCGTGGGTGTCGTAAAAATCGACTAAGGGATTAGCCGGAGGACGGGTAGCAGCGTACTTCGAGTACATTAACAACTCAACTGCGATCGCCAACCCGTCTGCCAAGCGTGGCGATTTTGGCAAAACCCCCCAATGAGTCCACAACAGACCCATATCTGTCATTGTGGTGACCTCTGGGGGAGGCCTGTGTCCAGCAGTGGACTTCATTCGGCCGTAATGATGAAATCGCAATTTATTGACTTTATTCATGATCATGACATAATTGAAAAGAAATCGGATTATCTATACATCTATACAAATAAATAAAATTGAAGTGTCTGTTTGTAATGTCAAAATAACAGCTGTTTACTAAATACATATGAAAGTATATACGGTACCTACAACAAAAAAGCTATTTTTTTTGTCTGTCTGTCTGTTTGTTCCCGCTAATCTGAAACGGCTGGACCGATTTCTACGGGACTTTTACTGGCAGATAGCTGATATTATAAGGGATAACTTATGCAACTTTTGATTTAGAAAAATAATTCGGGTTCCATGAAAAAATAAAACCCATGAAATCCAATATACATACTCTATGTCAAGTGTCTATGCCGTAGTACTCTAAATTATCTATAAGTAATCCACGTTCTTTTAAATTAAGCAGTGGGTGAAACCGCGGGTCCCAGCTAGTTCATAAATAATTTAGAGTACTTCGGCATAAACAGTACACATGGAGTATACATTACACGTTAGGACCCAATGCGATTGTGCGGTCATCGATACAAATAAATAAAACTGTTTGTAATGTCGATACCATACCAGTTTTTTTCTAAATGCATATGAAAGTATATACGGTACATATAACAAAAAAACAATTTTTAGTCTGTCTTGGACTTTCACTGGCAGATAGCTGATGTTATAAGGAATAACTTAGGCTACTTTTATTTTAGCAAAATAATTAGGGTTCTGCGCAAAAAAAACCCCTTGGAATATATTCTATGTCAAGTGGCTATGTCGAAGTACTCTAAATTTCTTTTAAATTAAACGCGGGTGAAACCGCTGGTCCCAGCAAGTATATATATTATTATTATTTCTACACGTAAATATAAACAGTAACGTTTTAACCTGTTGGCATCAAAACACACTAACTTAGCACCAGAATAAACAACACAATAACGTATCAAATTAACATTCAACAATATATACAACACTAATCTACATTATAACTCAAAATAAATAAAAGTAACCTTGCGAATTCGCACGGCCTGTGAACAGGTATATCAGTTTTGATATGAACTTCGTTAATAATACAAATTGCTCGAGTAAGAGGTGTTTTGGCTAACAGGTTGGTCCTGGCTGTTGGCACGACCAGTAGTGAAGGACGTCCCCTCTTCATCACATAGTCACGTCCGGTATACAAAACTCAAGCGCCTTTTTAGAATTATATCGAGCCCGAGCATCGACTTATCGCAAGCGACAATTTCTTGAACATGACATTTGTATCGTAAGCTTACGATAAAAAAAGGAAATTCTAAGAATTGTCGCTTACGACAAGTCGGCGGTTAGGACTCGATATATGTCACGGAGTATGTTACCTATATCGATGTAATAAAATTAAAGATTTTGTCTCTGATTTCAAAATAAATGCCATAATTTAAGTGAAAGCTGCTATTTATTCGATGCCTGATAATAGATTACCGTTTTTAGAATTTTTGTTTGTCTGTTTGAAAGTTTGTCTCGAATAGGCTCCAAAACGCCTCAACAAATTTCAATGAAAATTAGAAGGATTAAGACTAGAATTTTATCTAAAATTTTCGTGTGTGTACCGTATCGATGTCTTGCGGAGTTAAGAAGATTTACGCATATCGAAGCGGGCGGATACCGGCTAGTTTCTTATATTTTTGTTTCTTAGGCAATCCTGTAGCTATTGATAACAATTTGATCGTTCATTTTGTGCACAGATTCAAGAACGTAAAACATTGTGTCGATCATAGCTGGGGTACGTAAAGCATTTAATTTGACTTAGTTTCTACTCTTGGCTCAAGCTAGAAGAGTAATGTAGTCTGGCCGGTGCCATTTATTTACAAACGCGGAAAACAAATCGTCGTTAAGCTATTTGTGAAAGGCCTATGTCTGAGTTAATTGATCTTTAACAGTAATGTGGCTTTTTTTAAATTTTATTTTTATTGATCCGGTGGAAATGCATCATGTACTTCCTACGCCCTGGGAAAGGGCGGAGGGGCATGCCGGACTCCTACCGGCTAAAACCACCGGAGTGGTCATCTTCGGCACCGTAGGGAGGCTCCAGGAACTCGAAAGATCTCCATCTAGAGCCACCCATTGGCGCCACGCCTTTAGGCACATCTCGGAGGGGATGACTGTAAACAGTAATGTGGCCTAGAATACGTTTGTGATTCTACTGGACCCAACCAAAAGTGAATAGAAGTTTAAAGCAACAGGAGTTGAGCCTGTTCTCACAAACTACTCATCTAAAGTTATATGCGTCTTCTGATCGTAACTCAGTATAATTACACCGAAGATAACCCGAACATGCTGAGGTTATCAATGTCTTGACGGCTTCAATGCAAGCTTTGTTGTGGCATGAATCAATCAATTGTGTCTTATCTACTAATTGATGGGAACCAATACACGATGAAGACGCTCGGAGAATGTTTGTATTGTTAGTTGTTCTGTAGTTGATAAACGAGATGAATACAGTATGAGCTCTGTAATGAATTGAGAGTTTCGAGTTTATACTTGTTTGCTGAAAGTTTGGCATAAATGTAGAAGTTTGTTTGATGATTTTATTTTTCTTAGTGAGGCATAGGCAAGACGAATTTTGTTGGCTGGATAATCCGGCACGAGGACTACATCTTTGGTAGCGATCATAAGCTCCTCACGCGTGTAGGTGATAAACACGCAACATGAAAGGTAGTCATTTTTAATGGAGTACGCTGAACTGACATTCAACGAACTATGAACTTTGACTTGTGAAGGTTTACTTTGCTTCGGCCGACTTGAACCCGTAGCTTTTTGTAGATATTCATGTCGATCTCTTTAGTACATACTAATGCGAAGAGCTCCCCATATTGCCTTGAAGAAATTGTAACTTATTGTCCTTATTATTATAAAACATAGATGCGAGCGTGTCCTTGTCTCTGGTACCGGTTTTTTTTAAGAGCATTAGTATAGTTTTATAGCATAATGGAACGTGAAGAAGACCATAGCTAAAATATATTTTTATAGTTACCATCTTGAGCGGCTGACCTTTGGCGCTTTTCACCTGCGGAAAAGTATTTTCAGTCAACTGCGATCCGATCCCTACTCTTTTACTGAGCGCTCAAGGACCGTGTCGAGCACTAAACTCACCTACGTGTAGTAAGAAGTTGTAGACTAGGTTGTAGGTAAGGCTAGGTCTCCATAAAAAATGGGGCTTAGGCGAACACACAACCAATTATTTTAAAATTTTATCGCATCATCATATCAGCCATTTATACGTCCACTGCTGAACAAAGGGTTCTCCCATTGATGTCAACAATTGTGTTGAAATTTTGGAGGGTATTTGCTAATAATCACCCCGCTGGATAGGCGAGCGTATATTGTGCGCAGTATAGCACTTTTTTTTTGTATGTTACTGTGTCTACGGAAGCTGCTGCCCATCCCTTTTGCTTAGAATCCCTTAGTTGCTTAAGACATCCACGGGAGGAGATGGAGTGATTTTCTAAATTATGAATCCGACCATCTCACGAATATATAATATGTATTTGTACAATAAAGTAATTACTTAGATGACCTGATGGATGTCATCCTGCGACCACGAATACTGCAAAGTATTCGAAACGTCAGGAAAATCAAAAATCTAAAATATACGCGATAGAATCCGTTTAAAAATGTTTTATTATAATGAATAAAGTAATTTTTAATTAATTGCGACAGAACGATTGAACAAAATACTAACTGCACATAAGAACAGAAAAAAAAAGAAAACTTGAAAAAGGAATTCCTATTCAAATGAGGTGCGTCGTTCACCGCTCGGCCACTGTAAACAGGGTTCGTATAATTAAATCTAAACGGGTATCTTCATTCCGTGCGAGTTCTGTACATAGGATGTTTACGTGTAGCCGTGGCTGTATATCATAGCGTTGTTTAGATGTGGACGGAACAAGTGATGACTGGTTAGCGAACAAGTTAAGCGGTTATTAGTGTACTTAGTTCTGATTTTGGAAGGAAGATGTAATCATTGATGATTGACATATTGATGAGTTGTAGTATTCTTGGGAAATAATGTTATTGTAGCTGACGCCTTTGTAGAGGTTTGAGCGCCGCCTATTAGGAAGAAATAACACAAATTGAAACAAGTATTGTTCTTTTTGATGTTATACGTCTTTTGGCTCGTATGATAAGAGTAAACTTGGAGCTGCGCGCGCATGCCGTCACGAACATGTCACAGTATACAGATGGCCGTCAATTCGCTGTCAAAGATATTTAAAAGTTTATATTTGGTTACTGACTGATAATTGATTGGATGTTGTAAAAGGCGACTAAATAGACTCAAAACCAGATGGATGGGCAGCAACGTCCTTTCTGTGATACAGCAGCTATTCTGTGTTCACAAACCTGGTGGTGAGTACTGGCAAATTCCCCCCAAAATGACGCCACAATTATTGTGGCATTCTATGGGGGAGGCCTTTGTTCAGCAGTGGACGGCTTTGGCCGATATGATGATAATTGATTTAAAATATGTGACTCGTTTATATGAAAATTAATATTTTTTGAACTGTACAAAAATATATATCGTTTTAATTTAATTTTGTTCGGTAATTAAACTTTTATTCATTGTATTTAATGTCTGCCTTCGGCCATTGTATCTTTTTTCCTGCTTACTTTAATTATTGGCATATACTTTAACACTATAACTTCTAGTTCGCGTGTACATAAGTATAAACACCGTTTTTTATATTATTAATGACTAGCTGGGACCCACGGTTTCACCCGTCGTTTAATTTAAGATTGATAAATTGGATTACTATTAAACACAATTAAGAGTACTTCGGCATAGACACTTGACATAGAGTATTTATATTCTCTCGTATATTGGATTTCAAGGTTTTGATTTTTTTGCGCGGAACCCTAATATAGTCCAAGTTATTCCTTATAACATCAGCTATCTGTCAGTGAAAGCCGCGTAGGAATCGGTTCAGCCGTTTCGGAGATTAGCGGGAACAAACAGACAGACACACAAAAAAAACATAGTTTTTTGTTGTAGGTACCGTATATACTTTCATATGCATTTAGTATAAAACTGTTATTTTGACATTACAACCATACAAACAGACTCTTCAACTTTATTTATTTGTATAGATCAACCTTGTGTCAGAGTTGTTCAAGCCGCCCAAAGGCCTCAGAATTGACTTAATGATTGCCATCTAATGACAGATGACAGAAACCGGGTCCTATGCAGTCACCTATCCGTAGACTGACCGCGCCCAGCGTTGCTTAACCTCACCGATCGTTGACCAATCAAAGTCAAAGTCAAATTTTTATTTTATTTCAAATAAACCAATTACTGGCACTTATGAAACGTCAGAATTTAAATAGCTCGGTTCCAATTATTTGATCCTATGGAGAAGAACCGGCAAGAAACTCCATGGATACTCTTTTAAAATAATTGAGGTTACAATATTGAATTATATAGTCACTAGTACAATCTGTGAGCGCAGGCGTAGAAGGCCTCATATATTTCTTCAATTTCTTATTTGTAGTTGTATATAACTTCTTGCTCTAGGGAATAAGGGAAATCCTGAACGTAAACATTCTGGCTAAAGACGAATTGTTGAGAAAGCGCGTATTGAATATCGCTACAGTTCAGTGCATAATTCAACATGTTTAAGGGACCGGTTGAAGTAACCATGGAGTGCAGTTTCGAGAAACTAATAAATATTCAGAACAGATGTACGTTTAAGTCTATTTCTGTGGCTAGGAAGTATCGTTTGTAATTTTACGGCGTTATATATTCACGACTCAGCCGCTTGCCTTCTGACAGAGTTCTTTTTTTAAACTTTGCCCCTTACTAGTTAAGCTCCTGTGTCGTGGGTGCGTTTACAAACACAACTTCCACGCACAATACACCCAGACCCGGAACAACTACCTGCAGATCGTACAAATATTTGTTCCGTGCGGGAAGCGAACCCACGACCCGGTGCGCAGCAGCCGACTGTATCAGCCACTGCACCAACCGTGCCGTCAGTTAGAGAGAGAGTCTCATTTCTAGATTTTCAGAGATCATTGATGCTACTAGTTCTAATGTCAACTGCATCTCACGGTTTGCCCCTCCCCGTATCCACCCTTGGTGAGTAAGTTGGACCAGATGAATGTTGCAGGTCTTCATTATTACTTACTCATTATAATAAAACACTTTTAAACGGATTCTATCGCGTATATTTGTTGGAGGATGGAGTCATCCTGCGGCCACGTATGCTGCAAAGCATTCGAAACGTCAGGAAAAACAAAAATCTAAAATATACGCGATAGAATCCGTTTAAAAGTGTTTTATTATAATGAGTAATACTCGCGAAAACCTAAGACATTATTATATAATAAAACACTTTAAGACAGATTATATCGTGTGTAGGTGTAGGTACTAGTAACAATCTTTCGAGTTCCTGGAGCCTCCCTTCGGTGCCGACGATGATCACTCCGGTGATTTTAGCCGGTAGGAGTCCGACATGCCCCTTCGCCTTTTCCCGGGGCGAAGGAAGTACATGAGGTATTTCCACCGGATCAATAATAAAAATTAAAAATAATGTTACTAGTAACAAGAATTCGGTTGCAAGAGTACTACGAAGTCACATCCCAAACTGAACTGATATTCCCAAGTCGTACCCTCCCTTGTAGGTGAACTTTCTTTGCAGTTTTATGATGGTCTTCGCATTCAGCGGTACTTACGCTTGGAGAGTCGGGGCCTTGGTTGGGCCTTGTCTTTCTCGGTTTATAGCCGCTGTACAGTGAGACATTTTACTCAACTGTTTACTGTTGTCTGTAATTGTAGAGTGCACAGTGAAGATGTTTCTTGATTTGTTCTTTGACTTTCCATTCGATGCGGATGGTTTTAGTGGACATCGGCGTGAAGGGAGAATTTTTTAAACTATGCGCTTGCATCCTTAGGACTGGGAAAATAAAGTAGATCACACATGTATATCTGTGTATGTCTCACACACATATATGCCCAATGTCAGCATCTTTAGATTTCACCTCTAATATCAATCGTGTTACCGAGTCAACATAATTAATTATAACGGGACTCTAATTTTATAGTTAATAACTATCTAGGCGACACCATTAATGGTATACTATATTTAATTATCAACTACCCGTTACCCGTCCGCTTTTATGGGCACAAATTAAAGTGATTTGTTTATTTATTCTACGAATATAACCTTTTTTTTATTGGGCCCAGTGGAAATTCATCATGAACTTCCTCCGCTGCGGGGAAGCACGGAGGGGCATGCCGGACTCCTACCGGCTAAAACCGGCCATCTTCGGCACCTGAGGGAGTCTCTGGGTTCGCGGGTGCGTAGATTGGGGAATCTGCGTGCTCACACCGAGCGATCCACGAGGACGCTTCGGGGGATCCTTAACAATCCCCACGGGGGGGTGACCGCTTTACAGTCACCCTCCCCGAGATGTGCCTATAGGCTGGCACCAGTGGGCGGCTCTAGTGTGATCTTACGAGCACCTGGAGCCCCCCTTCGGTGCCGAAGACGACTGCTCCAGACGTTTTAGCCAGGCATGCCTCTTCGCCCTACCCCGGAGCGGAGGATGTCCATGATGAAAATCCACTGGGAACACTAAAAAAGTTTATCACTCACAGTAGCTATTTTATAAGTTTTTAAACTGACATGGTCAGACACTATTATTAGAACTGGAAACGGGATATGTTTTTATTTATTTTGAGTACCTGATATTCAAAATATTTCCAGTTCTCATAATATTAGCTATTTTATTCTATACTTATTTGTTACAAGCATTATCAATTTGAATTACTCTCATCTAAAAGGCTTCATATTAATTTAGGAATAAACAAAGAGAGGAAAAATTCCAAATAAATTAACTTCGCAAAACAAAATAGAGTCTAACTTTAGTTTGACTTTGTTCAATTACATCTAAAACCTTGTTTAATCAAGTATATTATTCAGCCATTTTGCTGTACGAATTCCTTTGATGTTAATTAAGATTGATCTCCCGTGAAATCGAGTATTAGGATCTCGGATAAGGATTAGGGACTGCAGCTAGGCAATATTAAGTACCTTTATTAAGCTGACATGTATTGGGCGGTCCAGCGCGTCGGTTAATTTGAGACGGATCCTATAGTTATGTTATCCTATTTAACATGATTATGGTACTACAGATTAGGCAACCAATTTTCTTTTTTTGGTCCGTTGGTGATACCTCTTGTAATTCCTTCGCCCCGGGAAAGGGCGAAGGGGCATGCCGGACTCCTACCGGCTAAAACCACACAAAAGGCAGGCTCCAGGAACTCGAATAATCTCCATCTAGAGCTACTCGGTGGTACCACGCCTTTAGACACATCTCGGAGGGGATGACTGTAAAGCGGTCATCCCCTCTAGCGGAGGGAAGGCGACTGTAAAGAGGCCACCCGCCAGGCATCTCTCGAGGGGATTGTAAAAGATTCCCCCGAGGCCTCACTATGCGCTGTGCTGCGCACACATCGGTACGTGGCCACATGCACACCGCTGTCTTCCCGGGGGTCGCTCGGTATGAGCACGCAAATTTCCCAATAAGCGCGCTCGCGACCCCCAAGGCCCCCCCTGCCAGATTAAGACGACAGGGGTTACAGGCGTGTCGGACACGGGCACCGCGGCGGTTGTTACCCCGGCCCCGTGACCCGCTCCCGATCCCGCTCGGCGACCTCCTTCTGAAGCATTACGCTCTCACAGAAGGAGACCACAGCACTCCAATTTTCATGCTCTGGCAGCAGTAGGCTGGCAAAGATTAGGCACCCAAGCCTGGTTGCTTAGTGTGGTATTTGTTGGAAAATTGTCAAGGGTTTATATACATACGGTAGGATATGCTTTATTTATGGATTTGTTTTCAAGTCTAACTATCAATACACATATAGCTGCTATACAACAGCCGGGACCGAAGATTTTACGTGCCCCCCGAAGCGTGAAGACGCTCAGTTCAAATACCACTATGCGGTCACCCATCTATAGACTGACCGCGCCAATCATTGCTTAACCTCATTATTCGTTTACCAATCAGTGCGTGGCAACTGGCTATGAAGACGAATCGATAATCGATGACGCTATCATATTAATGACTATTATCTTATGTTGTCACCCACCTGGCACAACAGCTCATCATTTAGGCCGAATGAAGTCCCCCACAGGCCTCCCCCAAAGTACACCACAACGACCGATATGGGTGTGTTGTGGGCTCATTGGGGGGTTTTGCCATAATCGCCACGCTTGGCAGACCGGTTGGCCATCGCAGTTGAGTTGTTAATGTACTCGAAGGACGCTGCTGCCCATCCTCCAGCTACTCCCTTAGTCGACTTTTACGACACCCACGGGAGGAGATGGGGTGGTGGTATTCTGACCGTCACCACACGGCACAACAGCTCAAGATGATTTAAATATAAAAATAAAACTTGGTGTGAAAATGGATTAGAATTTATATGCTTTAAAGGTAAATTTTGCCATACAGCGCTCATCAACCCCGTCCAAACGTGGTGAGTACTGGCACATACCCCCCAAAATGACGACACAATTGTGGAAATCAATGGTCCAGGCCTTTGGTCATTGTTTGCCATTTGGCTGATTGATGATGATGATAATTTATAGTTTAAAAAAACTTAATTAAATCACACTTACAATTAAATATGAACTACAAAGCTGTAAATGTTTTTTAATGTCAAATACAAGCGGTGCTCGATATCAAAGGCAGATTAATTATGAGAATATAAATAGGGACAGACTCAGAACTACTAAAAGTAAATACACACAAAGCTAATATTAAAATACGTGTGCTTTCGACTTTAGAGAATCAGAAACCGAATTGGATATTTCCGATTTAAAACGAATGTTTTATTTTATTTAAAACATTGCCCCACACTATCATCACTATCATTTCTCCTGTGTCGTGAGTGCGTTTACATACATGAATTTCACATACAATACACTCAGACCCGGAACAACTACCTGCAGATCATACAAATATTTGTTCCGTGCGGGAATCCAACCCACGACCCGGAGCGCAGCAGCTGACTGTATCAGCCACTTGACTATCCGTGCCGTCATGTCGATAGCAACTGTCGGATCACCGAATTCTGAACACGCAGAGGCATCAGGAATTATATTTGTTCGCGCGTGAAGACAAAGGCGATCGTTGAAAGACATCGGTAGCCCTGCTGAAGGCAAGTATGAAAATGAGTCCCTACTAACGTAAATTCAGAAGTGAGTTCGCATGTATGTCTGTAACGTAATTACGGCTAGGTCGAAACGATTTCATTGCAATTGTGCCTCCCTGCCCGCTACTTTCTTACAGATCAGCCCTGAACATGGGCCTCTCTGTGATCACTACATTGAGCTATGTGGCCATAATCACCACAGTCGGCTGATTGGTGATCGCAATATGTTGTGATTAGCACACGGGAGGATACTGCCGCTCATCCTCTTGATATCAACCCATAGTCGCCTTTTACGACGCTAAGGGGCGAATAAGGGTCTTGAGGTAAGTGGGAGGAGGACACCGTGGGGTTTTAGCCGGTATGAGTTCGGTTTTCAAGGCGGGGGAAGTCCACGAGGATCCAAGACAAAAAACAGGGTTGGTCTATTCTTTTCCGGGAACATGGAACATTTTAGGATATCTACAAATCGTATTTTTTTTTTTTTTCATATCTACAAATGGTAATTAAACGCACCGTGAATTTCAAATATAATAGAACATTTCCAATTTAACCACAATTCCGATGACTAACGCTTAAATTTCCGAATTTACAACGAACAAAGGTAGCATAAAGATCATTGGATTGGATGTGTTCGTGCGCGAAGACAAAGGCGATTCTTTAAGGGCACCGGTAGCCCTTCGAAGGTTGCATGCTCACGTGCCTGTTAAATATGTATTTGCGTTCGACCCGAGCACCTGCATGTGTGGTGTTCTAATGATGTCTTTAAGTTATGTGTACATGTTCTGTGCTTACTGACTGTATGTCATAAAATCGAAGACTGTTTTTTTTTTTTTTTTTTTTTAATGTTGGTTGGTTGTATTTCACCCACCGTTTAATTTAAAAGAAATCAGATTAATTATAAATTATTTGGAGTACGGCATAGACAGTTGTTGACATTCCGTGTGGTGTCCGGATTAAGAATATAGCACCACTCCATCTCCTCCCGTGGATGTCGTAAAAGGCGACTAAGGGAATCTAAACCAGAGGGATGGGCAGCAGCGTCCCTTCTGTGAAACGGTAGCAATACTGCGCTCACCAACCCGCCTGCCAAGCGTGGTGAGTATTGGCAAATACCCCCCAAAATGATGACACAGTTGTGAAAATCTATGGGGGAGGCCTTTGTTCAGCAGTGGACGTATAAATGGCCGTTATGATGATTTATGATAGACAGTTGACATAGGCATTCACAGTTCGTCTCTTCTCGGTATTGCTCTGTTCTCGTGGAGCGGCCGCCCTCTGACCCCGACCCACCGTGACAGTTAACATAAGCATGCACAGTTCGGCTCTTCTCGGTACTGCTCTGTTCTCGCGGGGCGGCCGCCCTCTGCCCCCGACCCATCGCGTCGCATTGCCCGCTCGCGTTACATTATTTCGTTTTCACTTAGCGTACTTTCTGACATTTTTCTTTTAGTTCGGCTCCTAAGTGTCATAGCGTGATTTTAAATAGCCTATAAACCTTTCTTAACAATTGGGCTAACCAATGCATAAATATTTTTTCGGAACGGCTGTTTGTTCCAGATATGAGCGCGTTGAAACAAAAATACAAACTCTTCAGATTTATTGTATTAATTATAATATAATTATCAAAACTCACGAACTCATCAGATGTCTACAACAGAGACCCCGCGGGATCATTGTGACTATCAATGCTTTTAATAGAGGCCCGACGAGGACATTATATTCCTATAGATTATGTAAGGTCCTGATATAAAATACATTTGTAAAATATACCGTTAAATGGTGCTATTTGGGAATTCAAATACGGAATACTATTTATACTTCTCATGTGATTACCCGGCCAGTATTACGTAATATAGTAATCGTTTTTGGCGGCAATAAGCCCACCTGCTGTTTGTGAAGGTACCACCTTCACAAACAGCTCCATCTTACCGGTAGTTATTACTCGCTATTATTAACTAACCAGGCCATTTATAGTGATTATCTTAGTTAATTATCGAGGCTTGCTAATAGAGATAAGTAAACTCCCGTGAACCATCTCATCTTAGTATTTACATTTCATTAATTTACCAAATCCTCCGACCACTCAGCCGAATTTAAGCTGCGGTTACAATCAAGTTAAGTCCTTGCTGTCTCGATCAGATGAATTGTACCAATGGCGAAGCCACTTCACGAGTTACTCACATTTCTCCAAGAATTAATTAATCCAACTTGGCAGGATTGCCAAGCCGAAGCTCTCCTATTATGGCCTTTTAGCCAGCCTGGCCGGGGTTGCCCAAGTTTGAGTAGTATTTCGGCTTCGCCCGCTGTCCCAGTGGCTTCACATTGTTATTCGTCAAGTGTACAGTTCATTTTATTTTCAAGGTCTCTTGTTTGTGCGTTTCATTGCCAAAGTTCTTGATAGAATTCAGTTGTCTTTGTTCAGTCCTTCGTGAATTGTATTTTCACCGCATCAAGGCCATCGTGTGTATTCATTTCTTGTTTAAAACTTTATTTAAATTCGGAACGTTATTGTATTAATCTGTAGCTAGTAAATTACCGGTTGTTGGAATGTATCCGAATGAACCCCAAAAGTTGTACGCATAAATATTCCACTTACGGCCATCTGAATTCTTTTACCGTCAAATATTATGCTTTTGAGGCAAAAGGTTCGGCATTCAACCTTAACATCGTAAATCATAATTTATTAGTAACATTAAAATACAAAAAGCTGTTCCCATTGTAGTTAAAAATACCATCATAAACTGAACAGGTCCAACTAATAAAACTCAGAGTGTAACTTATGCAGCGTAAAACGAATAAGTTTTTACGACGTCACTATATATAACGACTACATAAATAAGAAAGGGACGCGCAAATGAAAATAATAGTCCTTCGACAGGACCACTTTGTCACGTGAGAAACGAAATCCTTAACAAACGGTTTCATATATCTTCGCCGAGTGCCCTATCATATAAACGCTCGACTCTGAAGAACACTCGCTGAACGAAACGGTGCTCCGAATGGTTGATCTCATCTCAATAAAGCGTAGAAGATGAACTTCTACGGGTTATGTACAGATTGTTTGTGCTAAGCGATAACTGTCGATTCACCACAATTAGGGAGTTATCATGCCTAAATGTATTATCATCATCATCATAATTTCGGCTGAACGAAGTCCACTGCCGGACACAGGCCTCCCCCAAAGATCACCACAACGACCGATATGGGTGTGTTGTGTGCTCATTGGGGGGTCTTGCCATAATCGCCACGCTTGGCACCCGGGTTGGCGATCGCAGTTGAGTTGTTAATCTTATCTCTTTAAATGAGCAATTCTTGTAATTAGAATCTCGGAATCGGCTCCAACGATTTTCATAAAATTTTGTATATAGGGGGTTTCGGGGGCGATAAATCGATCTAGCTAGGAATCATTTTTAGAAAATGTCATTTTATAGGCGTTTGAGTAGTCTCAACTGAAAAATATGAGTAAAAATATGAGTATTCCTAACATCTATTGGCGAATAATAATACTATTTTTTGTGAGCAACTAATTGCTTTAACGACACAACAGCAGATGGCGTTGTTAAGTAACACGAAAATACCGAGCAAAGCTCGTTCATCCAGGTATATTAATAATCGAGCATAACACCATGTTCATTTTATACTATAATGTCAAGTATTATTTCACATTATAGTATAAAAGTTAATTATAATGGAAGTATTATAATTTTGTTTAGGTACCACTGACATTCAATATTAAATACTTTGTCCAAAAAAATTAATTTGGAGAAGTAGCATCTGTTACATACTCTAAGAACTATTTTATGAGGTTAGCTATGTAGTCTAATTTTGAGACAATGGAGTGCTTAGTGGTACCACTACTGCCGCATAGATGGCGCTAAACTCAAAATATTGAAGTTCAAGTTTTCTTAATCTTATATCTTTAAATTTGAGTAGTCTCAACTGAAAAATATGACTCTTCCAGACATTTATTGGCGAATAATAATACTATATATATATACTTACGTAATTGATTGATAAACTGTAAAAAATTAAGTATTTGTTTCTAATATAAGATTAAACTAATTGCACTCATGATTTTTTTCTTTAAATAACCAGTTCATATTTTTTATTATTCTATCGGTAAGATCGAAAAATATTATTCATATTTCATTATTTTATTAGTAATTCGTACTTAAATATAATTTCCAGAAAACACAATTTAAAAATAAAAAAATACAGCTCGGTCAAACATCTAGTGTATTCGAAGGACGCTGCTGCCCAGCTTCCGGTTAATCCCTTAGTCGACTTTTACGACACCCACGGGATGAAATGGGGTGGTGGCATTCTGAGCCGGCACCACACTGTTATTACCAGCAATTATCATAATTTCAAATAAATCCACTGCAGGCCACAGCCTCCCTCAAAAATCGCCACAATAACGGATCTGGGTTGGTGTTGTGTGCTCTTTGGGTGGTTTTGCCTTTATCGCCATGCCTTGCAGGCGGGTTGGCGATCGCAGTTAATTTGTAATTAATGTAGGTACTCGACCGACGCTGCTGCCCATCCTATGGCCCACAGTAGCCTTTTACGACACCCAGAGAGGTGGTGCTTTTCAAAACCAGTACTGCATGGCGAGGAATTATCGCTGAAGAATTACATATCATGTTGTTTGAGTAACACTAACCACGACATCGACGACGACAATGATCCGTGTGGTGTCCGGATTAAGAATATAGCACCACTCCATTTCCTCCCGTGGATGTCGTAAAAGGCGACTAAGGGAATTTAAACCAGAGGGATGGGCAGCAGTGTCCCTTCTGTGAAGCGGTAGCCATACTGCGCTCACCAACCCGCCTGCCAAGCGTGGTGAGTATTGGCCAATACCCCCCAAAATGATGACACAGTTGTGAAATCTATGGGGGACGCCTTTGTTCAGCAGTGGACGTATAAATGGCCGATATGAACCACGACAACATCCTGGGCAATGCAGCTAGCATACAGGCAATGCATGAAAATCAAAAGATATATGCAAAACATTTTTCGTATCTATTTATGTACATAGCACAGCTACACGTGTTTATGATTAGTGCCAAAAGCAATTAGCGTAGTCGTAAGATTTCATGCTCAAATGATTTTATTTAGGTTAACAAGGTACTGACTTGAGTACTGAAGTTTCTGACATTGTTACACAGAGAATATAAATATGTGTATAATTATCTTTTACTAGCTGGGCCCCGCGGTTCCACCCACCGTTTAGTTTAGAAGAAATTTGTTTATTTATACAAATATCATCAAAATATCAATCTAAATTATAGAGTACTTCGGCATAGACACTTGGCATAGAGTATATTGGATTTCATAGTTTTTTTTGCGTGTAACTCTAATTATTTTTTACTCTACTTACTAGCCTAAATTATTCCTTATAACATCAGCTATCTCCCATTGAAAGTCCCGTAGAAATCGGTCCAGCCGTTTCGGAGATTAACGGGAACAAACAGACACTTTTTTCAGGCTTTCTTCAGACTACTTTTTTTTTGTTGTAGATACATACTTTAATATGCATTTAGTAAAAAGCTGTTATTTTGGCTTTACAAACAGACACTTCTATTTGGTTATTTGTATAGATGATAGCTCTTCTTACTTATACTATGTAGTTGTGTTCTTTGTTTATAATATATACATATTAATTATATATTTCTGTATATATTAGTATAACTTGTATTTTTTATTCTTTATTTATTTAAGGGCATTTGTCTCCAAGGGTAAGCGAGCCCTTTTTTTATTGATGTCCAGTGGTAATTCTACGTGGAACTTCCCTGGGGAAGGGCTAAGGGGTATGCCGGACTCCTACCGGCTAAAACCACTGGAGCGGTCATCTTCGGCACCTGGGGGGCCTCAGGTCCTCGTAAGATCACACTAGAGCCGCCCATTGGTGCCACGCCTTTAGGCATATCACGGAGGGAGGATAAGCGAGCCCTAGCGTTACCTAAACTTAATATCTACAAACACAAAAACATTTTCATTAAAATAAAGAATTATTGGTGCAAAATCATATTTTCCCCAAAAAAATTTGCAGCATCAAATGTTGGTTCTGCTGATAAACTTACAAAGGCTCCTTGATCATATTTGTTTACGCATTACTTCTCGTGCTCTTTGGTTTTTAACACATTCCATTAGCATTCCACAGCCATTTATACGTCCACTGCTGAACAAAGGCCTCCCCCATAGATTTCCACAACTGTGTCATCATTTTGGGGGGTATTTGCCAATACTCACCACGTTTGGCAGGCGGTTTGGTGAGCGCAGTATGGCTACCGTTTCTCAGAAGGGACGCTGCTGCCCATCCCTCTGATTTAGATTCCCTTATCCGCCTTTTACGACATCCGCGGGAGGAGATGGAGTGGTGCTATATTCTTAATCCGGACATCCAGTCCATTGTTTATGACCAAAAACATACAAAACAAACAAACAAAATGATGATATATTTTAGTTCCCATTTTGTCACTAGATGGCGTTGACATCGAAATACATCTCACTATGGTTTCGTTACATGAATATTAATACGTTAATTGATCAGTTTAGTTCAAATATATACCGCATATCTTAGAACAGTGTACATATTGTTTTATTTACAAACCCTATTAGTGCACACAATTAGGTCATACGTAACCAGCAGTTATCGGTATTCAACATTGGTCCATCGAACCGGATCCGAAATTCGGATTTTCGGACATAAGTTTCCATTTTTGAGTGCGCGGTCCCGCCGTTGGACCGCTCTCCGTGGTACTCGCAGTGGATCGCTGCGGCAAAGGTACCCGGCACCCGCAGAAGCAGCAACAGCTACGTCCAGCAGAGGTGAGCGAGCTCAGCGACAGCATCAGAACCAGTTCAACGTGACGCCACAGAGGGCGCCACTTCCAGTTCAACGCATCTTGTTTTCAGTGAGTGAAGTGCAAATGTGAGTACAATTAATCCATATATTTACAGAGAAGTTTTATCAACCCAAACAATAATTTATTCAAGATTTTTGAGTGACTTTAAGACTTGTAAAAATTTTGTGATAATATTTAGTAACTTAGAATTTTATACTTTATCTGTTAGGAACTTGTTAATTTTAATGCATGTTAGTTTAAGGACTTAGAATAATTTCATATAAAACGAGGGAACGGGGAACCTATACCCGATTTCTGCCAGATTGGAACTGTTTAAAAACACTTGTAGTTTTGATAATTAATAATAGACTTGTGATTCAACTAAGAGAATAGACTAGTTGAACCATTTACATTTGTTTTATGAAATTGAGATATTTTTACTTTTTTTGTGAAGTTTTGAAACAATTTTTACATACATAATTTACATTTGTTATTTATCCATATATATTTACAAACATGGAAGGACTAGTAAATGTTTTAAAGGATCTTCAAAATGTAATTTATAAAGGATTTGTAAATTTTAAAAAGAGTCCTAAAGATAGGTTAACTGCAGAATACATAGAAACAAAACAGGAGTTGTTAGAAAATGATTGGGCTTCATTTAAGGTTACCAATTCTAAACTTTATGAGGGGTTTAAATTAGATGATATTGGACAAAAGGTAGTTGACATTTACGATAAAACGGAAGACACTTACATAATGTATAAAAGTTTAATGAAAACTACATTTAATTCGCTTCGTGTTGTAAAAGAGGCAGTACAAGAAAACAGTGGATCGTCTTGCAGTAAATCTAAATCACCTAATTCCCTAGTCAAATTGCCCAAGATCGCCATTCCAATATTTTCTGGTAAATATGAAGAATGGACGACATTTTATGATCTTTTTACATCATTAGTACATAAAAATGATTCATTAGACAATGTACAAAAGCTACATTATTTAAAAGGCCATCTTACTGGTGAAGCTGAACAACTAATACGGCATACTCCAATAACTGATGCTAACTACAGTCAGTGCTGGGCTCAGTTAGAAAAAAGATACAGTAATAAAAAATATCTTACAAACTGTATTCTGAAAAGATTGTTTGGTCAAAAACGTATGCTTGTAGAATCGGCTATATCATTGAAAGAGTTACTAGATACAACTAGCGACTGTTTAAATGCGCTGACAAATTTGAAAATAAATGTGAGTACATGGGATGTTATTATCATACACATAGTTGCTTTTAAATTAGATTCCGAAACACGAAAACAATGGGAATTGAGCGTCTGTAATAACGATTCCAACAATGATTTACCTACCTTTGAACAATTTAAAGTTTTTATTGAAAATCGTTTCCGCGCTTTAGAGTGTTTAGATTTTAAAAAAGGTTCAGTTCATCAGGGCAATAATATTTCAAATCCTCATGCTCCAAGAGCAATGTTAGCTACGAGTTCATCAAATATACGATGTGAGTACTGCTCAGAATCACACAAACTTTGTTTCTGTAAGAAATTTGCTAAACAGGACATTAATAACAGACGTGAGTTTGTAGCAAGAAATACCATTTGTTTTAATTGCTTAGGTAGTAATCACACCGTATACAATTGTAAAAAGCCTACCACCTGTAGAGTTTGTCAAAAGCGCCATCATTCGTTACTACATCTTAACAATGAGTCTGAGAACAAAGGCCAAGACACTTCCGCAAAGACACCTATCGATGTTACTGGTTCTTCAAACAGTAATCCACCGATAGTTTCATGCTTGTCTACAGGAAAGGTTCCTAAACCCGGACAGGTTTTATTAGCTACTGCGCTAATAAAAGCCGAGTCACGGATGGGTGAATTCCAGACGATCCGTGCCTTGCTCGATCAAGGCTCCCAGGCGTGTTTCATCACAGAGGCCACCGTCCAATTTCTATGCCTGAAAAAGATCCCTATTCCAGGACTAGTTTCAGGATTGGGAGACAATAGGTCAACTATTGCAACGCACATGGTCCATATAACGATTCAATCACGAATAGATGCTGATTTTAAACTTCAATTAAGCGCCTATGTCTTAAGAAAAATAACATCGTACTTACCTGAGCGTAGCATCAATACGAATACGTTCGATTGGATAGATATTAACAATCTATGTCTAGCAGATCCAGAGTTCAACAAGCCCAATAAGATAGATATTTTGTTAGGTGCTGATGCATATAGCTACATCATAAAGGAAGGTGTAGTCAAGAGCACATCGGGTACTCTGATCGCACAAAGCACTGCCTTAGGGTGGATCCTATCGGGTGCAGTTAATCCTGTAACTAATGAGCAATCAAATTATAAATTACATAATATAAAGGTTATGCATGCACAGTTCCATGAAGATGATAGCCTAAAGAAGTTTTGGGAAATAGAAGAACAAACAAGTACAAGGAAAATATTAACACCTGAAGAGAAAAAATGCGAAGAGTTCTACAGCACAACTACTAAATGGGATAATGAAGGCAGGTACATTGTTAGGTTACCATTCCGAGACGAAGACCCTGCTTGTAAATCTGGACGTTCACGTGCTATAGCTGAATACAGATTTAAAGCATTGGAAAGAAGATTAGCCAAGAACAAAGATTTAAAAGAAAAATACACAGATGTAATTAATGAGTATATAAACTTAGGATATATGAGAGCTGTAAAAGACGACGATAGTAAAAGAGAAGAAGCCGTCTACTTACCACATCACGCGGTCATCAGGGACGACAAGACTACGACAAAGGTTCGTGTTGTTTTCAATGCATCTGAAAAGAACAGCAAGGGTGTATCCCTGAATGATACGCTGATGATTGGACCGACCTTGCAATCTGATTTAAGACACACGGTTTTAAAATGGAGAGTTCATCCTATAGGGCTGGTGGCGGACATTATTAAAATGTACCTTCAAATTCGAACAGCTGAACAGGATGCTATGTTTCAGCGAATTCTCTGGCGTGACAGTCCTGAAAAAGAAATAGCAGATTATGAGCTTGTGACGGTGACTTTTGGTACAGCATCGGCACCGTACCAAGCGGTTAGAACATTACATCAGGTCGCATATGACGAAGGTGACAGTTATCCACTAGCTGCAGATAATGTGTTAAATTGCTTCTACATGGATGACTTAATGTCAGGGTGTGATAGCGTCGAGAAGGGCATAGAAATTTACAAGCAAATGAAAGGATTATTGAGAAAAGGCGGATTCGCACTACAGAAGTGGAATAGCAACAATCAAGAAATATTAGAAATAATTAGAGCAATGGAAAGGGATGAAGTTATTAAAGAACAAACAGGCCAAAAAGATAACACAAATCAGGACAAAAATAGTAAGGAAACAAATATGGAGGACAACACAGTAAAACAAAAAAACATACAGAACAATCAAATAAAGAACACAGAGTACAAAAAGGAAAAAGAAATTAAACTAGATAGTACCATAAAAATCCTGGGTCTTACCTGGAACCGCAATGAAGATACCTTCCAGTACTTGGTGAACATCTCGCCGCTGGCGACTGCACCTGTAACCAAGAGATCTATAATTTCAGATATAGCCCGTCTGTTTGATCCATTGGGCTGGTTAGCCCCCAGTGTGGTCTTGGCAAAAATGTTCATCCAGAAATTATGGCTCGCAGGTGTCAGCTGGGATGAAGAGCTAACTACTGAATTAACAAAGGAGTGGAGTACTTACCGTGAAGACCTGTCGCAACTCACCAGGATTCGGATACCTCGTTGGCTTGGCACCAAGTCTTCTGATGATCTTGAACTCCACGGGTTTAGTGACGCGTCCAAAACTGCTTACTCAGCTGTAGTTTATTTACGAATAATTGATATCACAGGCGAAATACATGTTTCATTGTTAGTTGCAAAAACCAGAGTAGCTCCAGTCAAACAAATAAGTATCCCTCGGTTAGAGTTATGTGGAGCAGTTCTGCTGTCTAATCTTCTTATGGAATCAGCTGAAGTTTTAAATATTGGCAAGGACAACATCAGAGCATACACTGATTCCACCGTGGTGTTAGCTTGGCTAAACAGCCATCCAAGCAGATGGAAGACGTTTGTAGCCAATCGCACCTCCGAGATATTGACCACAATGAGATCCTCTCAATGGTTCCATATTTCGACCAAATATAACCCAGCAGACTGCGCCTCAAGAGGAATATTACCCAGCTCACTTGTGGATAATAGTTTGTGGTTTTCCGGACCATCGTTTATGAAAGAGAAAATAATAGAGTACAAAAGGCCAAGTGATTTAGGTGTAGATTTAGAAGAATCGACAAAGTCGCACATTGCTATAGTTCCCGATTTCTCAATATTTGAACGATTTTCTTCCCTGCAAGGGTTAATCCGAGTTATAGCATATTGTCGACGATTTTTAAAGAATAACACAATTAATAATCAATATTTACAAAAGACAGAATTAGAAGTAGCACTTGAGTGCTATATAAAGAAAACACAGAAGGAAATATTTACAACAGAATATTTACAATTACAGGATAAGGGATATTTACAAATAAAATCTAGCGAATTGAAAGCACTTTGTCCCTATCTTGACGATAAGGGTATAATCAGAGTTCGAGGTAGACTTGAGAGATCGCAATTGAATGAACAAACGAAACATCCGATCGTTCTACCTAAATTAAGTCATCTGACTCATCTGATTATAGCAGAAGCTCACTATAAAACTCTGCACGGAGGTCCTCAGCTAATGATGAATTATTTAAGGACAGCCTACTGGGTTATAGGGGTTAGGAATTTGGTCAAACAGCATGTTCGCAAATGCGTAATATGTGCCAGACAACGAGCCAGCACCCAAAACCAAATGATGGGTTCCCTTCCAGCTGTTAGGTGTTCTCCAGCTAGGCCGTTTTTGCACAGCGGTGTTGATTATGCTGGCCCTATAAATATTAGGACAACAAAGGGTCGCGGACACCGTTCTTATAAAGGCTACATATGCCTGTTTATATGTATGGCCACCCACGCTATACACTTGGAGGTGGTAAGTGACATGAGCACGCAGGCTTTTTTAGCTGCCTTTCGACGATTTGTGTCACGGCGAGGTCACTGTGCAAAGTTGTGGAGCGACAATGGCACCACGTTTGTAGGCGCCTCTAGGGAGTTGCAATGTTTAGTTTCTATTCAGTCATCAGCAATGGAACACCTGGAAGCAAATGGTACTGAATGGCATTTCATCCCCCCACATAGTCCCAATTTTGGCGGACTTTGGGAAGCAGGGGTGAAATCTACTAAGTTCCATCTTAAACGTGTGATAGGTGACGCTACACTCACTTTTGAGGAAATGACAACACTCCTCAATCAAGTAGAAGCTTGCTTGAACTCTAGGCCAATAAGTGTAATTAACGTTACTGATCCTGCCGAACCGTTGCCTTTAACACCTGGACATTTTCTGATCGGAGAACCGATAGTGAATGTTCCAGACTATAATTACGAGAGCGCCACTGTTAGTTGCTTGACGCGGTGGCAATTTATTCAGAGGTTGCTGCAATCGTTTTGGAAACGCTGGTCCCAAGAATATTTGTCCAATCTTATGAACCGGTACAAATGGTCTTCACATGTTACAGAGCCAAATATTGGAGACATTGTATTAATAAAAGAAGACGATTTGCCGCCAAGCCGTTGGTTGTTAGGTCGCGTAGTAACAAAACACCCTGGTAATGATAATATAACGCGTGTAGTCACATTGCGCACAAAGTCCTCTACTATTAAAAGGCCAACATCTAAATTGTGTATTTTACCAATTTCAGAGCAGTAAATTTTTATATTTTTATGTTTTAGTTCATATTGTTATTTCTACGAACCATTTTACCTATGTTTTAGCTTATTTTTGCAATGTTTACGTTTTAGTTTTATTTAATTGATCTTATCAATTATGTAAAAAAAAAGAACATTTACAGCCTATGATATTATATTTGTCCCTTTTGGATTTTACAACCTGCTTTAGGATATTGTTTTGCATTGTTATTTATAAGTATTATCTTTTATAAGATGCAGATGTGTTGCATAGTTTTCTATGTTTTGTGAATCTGTGCTAAGGCTTAAATAAGAATTCTATATTGTCTTCAAACTGAATTACTTGTTGCGATGTTTAACTTAGTTCAGCTCAAGAAGGACATTCTTTCAATAATGTCCTTGGTGGGCGGTATGTTTATGACCAAAAACATACAAAACAAACAAACAAAATGATGATATATTTTAGTTCCCATTTTGTCACTAGATGGCGTTGACATCGAAATACATCTCACTATGGTTTCGTTACATGAATATTGATACGTTAATTGATCAGTTTAGTTCAAATATATACCGCATATCTTAGAACAGTGTACATATTGTTTTATTTACAAACCCTATTAGTGCACACAATTAGGTCATACGTAACCAGCAGTTATCGGTATTCAACACCATAGTATAACTTAAAATAAATATTAATGCTGTGAAGCTTCTGTGAGTTTCTAGAGGGTCTAGTTGAAAACCAGCGCCGGGCGCCTGCCTGGCACATGCTGAACTAGATATTTATTTACATTTAGCGCAACTGTGGGTCATACACTTGATCAAAATTTTGCTTCATATTTCTCTGTTTAGTATGTTATTGTTTCTGATGTCTCACTTTGTTGCTGAATAAATGCTTGCTTTCTTCCTTTCTTACTTCTCGTAGGAGCTGCTAAATATCATGATTAGAACCCGTCCTCCCATATTTTTGTAGAAGGTATCGGAGATAAGAGGCTCCTTTGAGAGGCAGCGGTGTGAGAGGGCGCAAAAGCAGCACTCATATTAATCATGTAGTTATTTCATGTGGTCTGTGGTGTAATTTTAGTTTTTCCAGTATTTTCTATAACCAGATGTTTGTTCAGCTGGTCGATCATGTTTTTATTTACGTACCTACTGTGGAACTGGTGCGTGCGTAAAGCGCAGCTGCAGGATTTGTTTCTTTTATGACTTCTCGCATCCCTTTCCGGGAGATGTCGCTACTTAACGGGTCTATCTAGCAATACCGTAGGGCCTCAGAATTTAAGAACGAAAAGAGGTCCGATATGTATTCAAAGCCTATGTAGATATGTTGGTATTATCTAGTATTTGCAGCCGAAAGTGAGACTTTGGGTAGTTTTCAGGTGTAATTTGCTTGAAGAAACAAGGTTTTACACATTGTTTTATTCATTCTGGCTACATGGAGCGACCGCCGGCTTTATTCAGAAAAGATACATTTATTTTAGGTTATTTGTATAGCATTAACAAATATCCATCCTAAAACCAGAGCGGTGATAGGCTAGTGGTTGAATGCTTGCCTTCCATACTGGAGGGTCTGAGTTCGATACCGGCCCGCATATTAGACTTTTTATCGGATTTATGTGCGGATCTGATTTTGACTATCACTTGCGTTAACGGTGAAGGAAAACATCGTTAGGAAAACTGCAAACATGGGTGGGTACCAAAACATGATCTCAATGGTGTGTGTAGTCCGCCAATCCGCACTAGGCCAGCGTGGTGGACTTGCCCAGAAGTGGGACTGCAATAGGCAGATTATGATGATGATCCTAAAACCTGCAAGGGATGTAACATTACGTGACTATATACAGATATTAATTCCAATGTGTGAAATACTGGCGCGGTTTACCCTGACGCGAAGGGTAACTTGAATGATTGTAGCGTAGTTATAGGGTGGCTAAGGACCCTACCGGAAGCTTGCCGAGTGCTTTACTCCAATCGAACCTTTTGTCATTTTGATTGACGTTTTTGGGTCACACAATTCGAAAACGGAACGTGGAAGTGTTTTTTAATCATACTTAGTTCGGATTAGGAAGCAGATAATTTAGTAGAATTAATTCTGAATTAGTAATAAAAATGAGGAGATCCTTAGAAGAACTATAGTTGCCTACATAGCTAAAAGGATTAGTTAACTGAAGTGGCAACGGGCGGGGCACATTGCTCGTAGAACTGATGGCCGTTGGGGCAAAAAGGAGCGCACCGGAAAACGCAGCGCGAGACGACCTCCAATGAAGTGGACAGACGACCTGGTGAAGGTTGCTGGGCGTCGTCGTCGTGTCGTCGTCGTTGATGAGGGCGGCTCGTTGTGGAAATCTACGGGGAGGCCTTTGTTCAGCAGTAGACGTGCTCTGGCTAGTATGATGATGATGATGAATAAAAATGTGCTCGATTCTAAGGTTAGCAGGAGATTGTAATTTTATTACAACTCGAAAAATCCCATAAAGATAAATATGATGTCATATTTCCTGTTTCGTTATTCTTTATCCTGTCATTATGTATTAGAATGACGCACGATATTGTTATATTGCAATGAAGTCCCTTTCTCAATCCCTTATTGCGTATATCCAGATCTTTGTCAAGGACCGACACGTGCCGATGAAGTTAGGGATGTGTGCTTAGAGAGGACCGAAATTGGTTTCAGGGTCAACAGTCATAAATTATTCATTTGAAGTCAATATAGGACCCGAATAAAGCTTAATTTGCGAGCAAATGTGTATTAATGTTGATTAATCTTTCGAGCAGGTGTCCCTGAAGTTTAATTTCAACGTAGCGAGTGGCTTTAATCTGGGGTGCACCTCTCGCACAAGGCAGGTTGATGGTGGTGGTGGTAGGTGGTGAAACCGGTAAGATTGCGGCACACTCGTCCTCCTTTCCCAAAGCGCAGGTTGCCTGACGCCCGTGGGACTTCGCCACAAATAAAGAAAAACAACATATGGATTGGCTCTTATGCCTGAACCGATACATATCGATTATGATATTATAGTGAGAGATCTATATCACCTTACGATAAAACTGAAATAATCAATTTCCACGACATTCAATGTAAACATTAACATCCGAGGCGGAAATTACTTGCTATTGTTTGACAAATTATCGTACGACACGTGCCAGTTATTCGCACGATCGATTTCAAATAATAGCTTACATTGCTCTTTATCTACCACATATTTACCCGCTTTAATTGCGTGTTTCAGTTATGCAGTCATAGTGCATACTTTAGTTTACATTGTAGAGTTCACGAGCAGTAATTTGTTGCACGCAGCAATTTTTTACAAATTTTCAAGTTACCGTATGTGTTAAGAGGGGAGCAGGTGGTCCCGACCCTGCTCAAAATTTTTATTGCCCACCCCAGAATTATATTTGATCACTGTAACTTAAAGGGTCGTACATAAATCACGTAACCACGTTTATTTCTCACGTTTTTTACGCTGTCCCCTCCAAGTAATAGGCTGTTTGTGGAGAGATAAAACAAATTGAGCATATCTTATTTTCATAAGCCATAATAATTATAGGTTATTTGCTAAATCAATTTAAATTATTCCCACCCACTAAGGTAGCACGAAGTACGTGTTAAAGAGAAAATATGCTAAGTAGCTCTTCCAGGCGACTTATTCCATAAGAATACTGCAAACTACAACGTTATTAGTCGTTAAATTTCAAATTTCAATTTCAATTTCAAATACAGCGTTGATTCTGCAACCTAACTATATCCGGCTGTAATTCTGCTCGAAATATCACACAATTTCAGAAATTCTTCGCAACACTCGAGAGTTCGAATCTTCGACCAGTACTTTAATGTTGAGCTGACTTCCAAGTTAGCAGAGAACGATGTAGTATTGCAAAATTTCGACTATGTGTGATTTAACAACTCTGTATGAAATTGTTTTTCTTTTTTTTTTCAGGTAAACTATTTCTTCAGTTTCGTACTAAGAGGACCGACATTTGGTAAAGATAAATTCTGCATGTTTTTAATTTTTTATTGCTACTATAAAGGCTGTTGTAATAAGAGAAAAAGATGTGTATTGTGATATAAAATTGATTATCGTTTAACTTTCATACGTTCATAATATAACAATCATAAAATTACTAGGTGTACGATAGTTTTACCAGCAGAGTGCAAGAATAAAAGCCAAGTAAGAAGAATATTATAATTAGAAATATATTGCAAATAACTTTCAATAAGGCGGCAAAACAGGAATAGTCGAAGAAATATTGATGTAATTAGCTGAAATAATATAATTAAACTTTCATTGACATTACAAAACTACTATAACTTAAAAAGAAATATTCGATTAAATCTATTACTACCTAATAAATCTAATTAAGAACCGGATTAAAATTCCGCGTGGTGTAAGGATTAACAAGCAAGCATGGTGAGTACTGGCAAACTCCCCCTAAAATGAAGAAACCAGTCGTTTATCCCCCAGGCCTTTGCTCAGTAGTGGACGTCTTTTGGCTGATATGATGATGATGAAATCTAATTAGATGATCTACACAAATGTATTCACAACCCTTTAACAAGATCACACAAAATAAACATTTCGTATTCGTCGACAAATTAGTTTCTAACGGGCTTATCTATTCCATTATTTGATTTGAAATTAATAAAACGTAGTACTTTGCTGACGCGTGTTATTGTACAACAGCTAATTTCAATAAACTAATATGCGTGTGCATATACACTTTCGTATACTTCGTGTTACATACGTTGGACGATACAAGTGCATAATTATGTAAATATTTAACGTAATTTATGTGTTTCGTGTCGTCTGTGTCGCACTGTACCTAAACCGCATTCCCATTCGTGCTGCTAACTTGTACGAGACAGTCGCTTACAGAATGATTAATTTTGACTCGCGTTATTTCGGATATGAGGTGAGCAAATTTGAATGTAATTAAGTTAAAACTAATGATCTCTGCTCCCTACATAGACTATTGCAGTCACAATATATGAATACTAATATAACGAAGAACTTGGAAGAGGTTTCGATTTATTATAATGATGCGATCGAAAACACCATTCTTTCATAAGAAAGTCGTCAGCAGGTCCTTAAAATACATAAAATATTTAAAACGTCTTTTCAGTAGGATTTGAAACAGATAGTTCAATGATTACCTTATATAAATCACAGGTGTGTTCGCAACAAAAAAGCCATATGTGCACACTCTCAGCTGGCGCAGGTGCACGTTAGCAGAGATAACATCGTTAGCATCGTCAGGCGTTTTTCAGTAAAGGAATTAACTTAAACAGCTGTTAAATTGAGGCCCGTGTCAGCAGATTTTTTGTTAATTGGGTCTCCATTTCATTTTTGTAACCTGCTGGCACTGCTTGGGCCTCGATCTTAAATAAATAACGTGCTAAGGGTTTCCTTATGAAAAGCTGTCTAGTTACTGTTTCTATAATACATGCCCAACAATAAACAGTACTGCAAAATAATTCAAAACATTTATTTCATATCAATGTTCTGACTGTGTGATGTTTGTGTGAATAATATTAATTTATATTGCGTTTGTTTATTCTTCTAGTTGCTTCATTTTAGTCCGTTTCTAGCGACAGTAATGACACACAGTGCGTGCGTATAGCTTTTACGGCTAAAGTACCTGTCTATAACATTATGAGTGTTTGGCGTAACCTTTAGCATTATACCGTCTTATCATCAATCTCCAGTCTGCTATCTTAGACATGTTTGACCTTTTATTCATAATAGAAACAATCTAAAGTTCGTCTCGTCTACTTTAAACGTCGCGAGTTCGTCTCTCGAATACTGTTAAATAGCGTATCATAATTTACAATAAGTTTATCGTATTTTTTTATAACGGAACAGCTGATGTTATCGCAAGTGGATCAATCTCAGTGTTTCCTTATTACAAAACTACGAAAACCTCTATTTATATAATAGTTGACACATATTATATCGAAAGACAACAGCTGCCGGCAGCTCATTCAGCAAACTTGGCACGCTCTTGAACTGAAAATGCTAGCATTTAGTGCTGATTTTTCGGAATTTGAACGTTAAAGCTTCTGTTAAAGGTCATGGTATATTTTGGCATTAGAAGACGAAGACAAGTTGTATTCAAATATGTTGGCTAGTGGGGCATACAAACACGAAGGTCATGCCAAACGTTGTCTGTACGTGCTAAGCAAAAAAAGGCTGGATATCATCCAAACTCAAGGCGGTATCTTCATTTTTTTGGTGGAATCTGTGCTTGCGTTGGTCTCGTGCGGCAAAAACGTGACTACCGAGTACTGATATTTGGCCACGCTCGTGACAAAGTCATTCAATATTTAATAGCTGTAATTGTTTTATATTTTCATGGTGCATTAATCATGCGGCAATTCGTCGTTTTCACTTTAGGTTGAAAGCTAATGTAAAGACAAAACCCATAGTTGCTGTGGGTAGCAGTGTTCTAGTAATCTAATCTAAGTTTAAAAAAATCTGTTGTATCAAAACAAGTTATAGAGTAAGAACTTTAGATAACCCTATACCAGCCAACAAGTTAGGTGGCTCCAAGTTTCGGAAATAATTGAACTGAAAGTAAAAGAGAGAATTATAAACAAGATTTCGATTCAACCAAGCAGCAGCGATTCCAGCAGATCGCGTTGAAATACTCAATTTACAAAGAACTAACTACTACTACTAACTTTAACTTGAATTAAGTTTAAGTACTTACACTTTTACTTTTGCCCCCAATCTCTTGAATAAGATATGACAATTGAAGTTTAATAAAAATAATCCAAAAAAAAAATGATTTCTTTATTGTGTTGCTAACATGCTATAAATACATACATAAACTTGTAGCAAAAGTACATTTTTTCTATTTAACCCGCTGGAAATACAACATGTACTTCCTCCGCCCTAGGTAAACCACTGGAGTGGTCATCTTCGGAACCGAAGGAGGCTTCCAGGATCTCGCAAACAATCACACTCGAGCCGCCCGTTGGTGCCACGCTTTTAGGCATATTTCGGAGGGTATGACTGTAAAGTGGTCACCCCCTCTAGCTGAGGGGAGACGACTGCAGCAACAGTATCTATACGTTAAAAACTGCTTCAGCAAATTTCATGTGTCAGATTCTAATAAATAGTAATAATCTGTGGAAGCTTATCGTTCAGCATGTAGCCGTTGTTGATATTTCATGATTGATGGCGTCGCACCAGATCATATTTATCTTTTAGGGGTTACGAGGGATGATTAATAGCATGATATCTTTTGTGCTGAAGCTTTATTAATACTTCTAATGTTATTTTTGTTTCGTCTTCATTTCAATACGTCGTTACTTATTGTATGATTGATTCGACCGTCTGTAATGATAGTTTTAGCTGTGATATTATAGTGGTGGCCCTATAACCATAAGTTATGATGTTCAGGAATCGGTTAAGGCCATGCCTGTCTCGGAAGAAATCATGCGCGGTTTCGTTTTCATTGACGACTCATTCACACCACATAGCTAAGAGGTTTGGAAAACACTTAAGTATTAACAATTTTTCCTCTGATAGAATACAAAAATATTCTTGTTTCATAGTCACGAAAACATGAATAATGGATGTAACATAAAAATAAAACATCCAACTACTAATATCACTGAATTGCGGTCCGTAAGTGTCGGCCAAGAACCGTAAGTCTTATTACCAAACCAAATTAGGTTAGCTTTGGGTACGGTTCTGTATCTTCGGTCGGATATCACGAGAATCCTTGTGCGTGACATTCAAGTCACGTGGGGTCACGGTCGAGACGAATATTATTTATGGATACAGCTGGCGATGTGGAAATATAGATCAAATAGAATTCAAGTTCAATAGGAACAATAATCTTGTTCTCCATACGTTTTAAATCTACCAGCTAAATAACCGGAGTGGTTTCTTTTGTTTTTGTTTTTAAACTTTGCCCCATACTAGGATTTCTCCTGTGTCGTGAGTGGCCATCTTCAGCACCGAAGGGAGGGTCCAGGAACTTGAATAATCGCCATCTACAGCAAACCGTTGGTTCCACGCCTTTAGGCACATCTCGGAGGGGATGATTGTAAAGCGGTCACCTCCTCTAGCTGAGGGAAGGTGACGAAGAGGCCACCTCCACAGGCACCACTCGGGAGGATTGTAAAAGATTCCCCCGAAGCCTCCGCTATGCGCTGTCCTGCGCAAACGGCGGCACGTGACCATGTGCACACTGCCGTCATCCCGGGGGTAGTTTATGAGCCTGGTCGTAAAATAATCTATAGGAACCTTAGCCATAAAATATTTGATTTGCATTAATTTTCAGAAACAGTATATCTTTAAAGGGAGCTGGGTCAAGTTTATTCTCTGCGGAAACATGCGGATCCCTTATCAGCACGCGTGTGATCGCTACTCGCCCCTGACATTCATGGTGGTCATGTTACCGGTTATAACACGATTCATGAATACGACTCGTGTAAAAATAGCATAGTAAAAGCATTCTTAAAGAAACAATTTTCGATGCGTTAATTTTAATGTTTTGGAATATAGGCCTGCCGTAGAAGACCGGTCACATGCCGTGTGTCGTCATTTAGGGAATACGCTAGTAATCACCGTGCTTGGCTGGCGGTTTGGTGAGCGCAGAACAGCTGCTGTACCACAGAAGTGACTATGCCGTCTGATTTAGTCCCTTAATCGCCGTTTACGACATCACTAGATGGAGTGGTGCTAGATTCCTAATCCGGACCCCACACGGAGCACGCCAGTTAGTGTGCAATTCTGTTCGGTACTTGTATAATTTGCCGCGTGGTGCCGGCTTTGCCGTGTGGTGCCGGCTGAGAATCCCCCCCCCCCCATCTCCTCCCGTGGGTGTCCCTGTGTCCAGCGGTGGACTTCATTCGGCCGAAATGATGATGAGGCCTCCCCCAAAGATCACCACAATGATCGATATGGGTATGTTGTGGGCTCATTGGGGGGTTTTGCCATAATCGCCACACTTGGCAGACGGGTTGGCGATCGCAGTTGAGTTGTCAATGTACTCGAAGGACGCTGCTGCCCATCCTCCGGTTAATCCCTAAGTCGACTTTTACGGCACCCACGGGAGGAAATGCGGTGGTGGTATATGGCCGTGTGGTGCCGCCACACGGTTGTGTGTGCCGAAATGATGATGTACAATTTTGACAAATCGCACACAGTATTAAGATTACACAATAATGAACGTTGAAAACGAATGATGAATAAGATGGCTTTGGTGACAAAAAATGTGCTTTAGAATACAAAAGAAAGAGATTTTCACAGCAGGTTTTCTATCTGGGCGTATACACATTTTTACACACTTACTCCCAGTGGCTATTTTCATGTAATCAATAATGATACATGATTAATGACGAGGAAACCAGAACGTCGGATTATTACATATTTCATACCGAAATCCTGTCTGATAATTATATTTCAGAAGGCCACACAATGTCAAATTATTATTGAAGAGAAACCTCTCGGTTGATTTATTTTTATTGGACCCTCGTAAGCCTTAAATGACGTTTTAGCAAAAATATAAAATAGAAAGTGAAGATTTATGATGGAAAAAATATCAGTTGGACATCTGAGTGCGTTGACTGCGAGGACAAAAGGTCAGAGACGTCGAGTAGGTAGTGAAAATTTTAAGACACAGTAGAATGATAAATGTACGACTTTCATTTCCGGGAATATAGTTGAATCGATACAATTATTATAAAACATTTTTTTCGAATTAGTAATGAAACTTCCCTCTCTCCGTGTATTAATATCTACCTAAAGAGGAATTTTTAAATCATTCAAAATGTCGTGGTGGCCCGATGGCTTACGGACTCGCTTGAACTCGCAACTATCGTTGAATTATTCTCATGGACTTCCTTCGGCTTAGAAGGGGGGAGAGGCATGTCTCTTGCCGTCTAAGACGAGTTCAATCTGGCAATTGACAATAATATTCGGCATTGAATAATCTAATGAGCAAATTAAATGTTAATATGTTTATGCCGAACAAGACCGCCTATTGCTAAATAAAAGTAATTTTATGGTGTCGCTGTGCTCAGGGCGTTCATGGTGACAATGGCAATACGCTACAGACAGGCGTCCGTCCAATGCCTAGGCCGCACTCATCGCTCTAAACGCGAATATTTACGTTACTGCGAAGAGTTCGGCGCTTCGGGGGAAGCCAAAGTTACTTCGATCCGCTGTCGGTAAACTCTTGTACATCATAGGATTTTCTCGCGATGAACTTCGCTTGCGCGGCCACACTTCAGTAACAGTCGGCGCACATACATTGAATGTAGCTGACGTGTCGGCGTAAATTAGGTTATACGACGTATAATTAAGATATGGATTGGAGTAACGAGATTTTTTTGGAGTTTATTCGCAATACATTTTACGAGGTAAAGCCGATGTTTGTCTTTTAATTCTGTGATAGGGCAAAAATGTAACAATTAATTATTTGGGGCCATAAAATATACAGCGACTGCTTTGGCCATTTTGTACTTTGCTGCGATAGTAAATCACAGTTACGTATGTGGCTACGTACGTTCCCCGTAGGCCGAAGACGAAGTTTTCTTGCCCGAATGTCATCGAGGTGTATGAGGCCCCAGCACATGATAGTTACATAAATGGAGCAGAGAAAGTTAGTTTCGTGATCAAGGCTATTCCTTTTCTGTATGAGAATACGCATTTTCCCTGCAGTGAGACAGTCCCAGGCTGATATTCTATGTTTATATTAATCCCGGAAACTGATAAGTTTCACGAAGACAGCTGTAATTGTAGGATCAATATATGATGAAGGATATCGGACAACAATACGGATGGTATTGTTGTCCGATATCAACAACAGCACCGATGACTAAGTACTAAATAATTAGTTGTTATATTGACGCACGTAAATGAGCTGCAAGAACAAGATGAAGGCGATGTTGAGGAGTTAGTAATGCAAACAGATATGTCATCACATCGTTTCAAGCTAAAAGAAACGAAGGTATTATATAATTTTGAACATTTACCAATAAGAACTTTGGGCGCTCATATGCACTCACTTGTCGGCGCGGTCAGTCCAAGGATGGGTGAACGCATCTTGGTATTTGACTGAGCAACTCCGTGCTTCGGGGGCACGTAAAATTTTCGGTCCCGCCTTGTTGTCACCGGACGGCAGTCGTTAAGCCTGTGGAGGTCTTTGGCTTTAGGCTTGAACAGCTCTCGACACAAGGCCGACTGGCCAACCAATATTCAAATAAAAAGAAAAGATTACAAACTCTGAGACATTACTAGAATTTTATTTCAAAGATTCACTAAAACTGTGGGATTTATATTGGATTATTTTTATTTACTTGTTTCATCGGTCAGTGTCAATTTGGACGAGGATCATAATAATAAATGACTAGCGCATCAAGATAATAAACATCATTAATTTTCTCAGTTAGGTCACCCTAATGTCAAAAAGTTCTGGAGTAAATTACGTCACTCTATGAAAAAATGTTTTTTCACCTCCCTATGGACCTTGCACCTATAAACAGTATCAGTTGACCTAGACCGTGTACTCGAATCTGTCTTGTGATAACTATGGCGCCGCTATTAATAGACTAGGTGTCGCCGACGGGCGTTGCCCGCACCGAATTGTTGAGCAGCTCAGACGGCGAGACCGAGACAATTTTGGTCTTAATGTTGATATATTTTTCAGTCTGCCTTACGTTTAGTAATGACTTTGGATATAAAAGGACGCACAGAATATTGAACAATAAAGTATGTCATTTAGAGGATGAAGTGACAAAAAGGCTGTCCTTGTTTACGCTTGTCGCGTATGAAACTTTGGCAGAACCCTAAACTTTGTTCTTCACAAGTTTTCTACTTAAATGCTTCTTAGTACAAAGCCTAAGCGAACTGGAGGATTAATTTTTCCACACAGATGTTGCCATTTCTGTGGAATGAGTTTGAAATTCAATTTGTATATAGGTATCTTAATATTCATCAAAGCCTTGTCATCATTTCATTTCATTCCCACAGGTCGACATAGGCCTCCCCCAAAGATCGCCACAATGACCTGGGTTGTATTAGGTTCTCATTGAGGGTTTTTACCATAATATCTACGCTTGGCAGGCGGGGTGGCGATCGCAGTTGAGTTGTAATTAATGCACTCAGGACGCTGAACTGTCATTCTCTGGCTAATCTCGTTGTCAGTAGCCTTTTACGACCCACGGGATGAGATACGGTTGTGCTATTCTTAGCCGGTACTACACGGCTAAACCTTTTAAACTAGCTTTAATGTCGAAACAGTCGTAGCAGGAGCAAAACTGTTACCTACGATAGACAGCCATCTCATAATTATGTAAATTAATCATCCTAGGAGAAATTCAGACTTGATTTATACCAAGAAATTTCAACCTCTACCCCGGGGCACTCAAACATTAATTAGCAAATTTTTACGCAGCAGTTGTAAATCACAGCCAAGTCTATACAGAAAAATATTATCTCAGCACTACGAATTCATTGCAGAATGTTGTCCGGTTTTAATATATTTTGACATTTCTGTATGCAGAGCGTATTGAGTGTATCGTATATTAGAATTATCATCATCATCATATCAGCCAAAGGGCGTTCACTGCTGAATATAGGCTTCGCCTATCCTATTTTCATCGGGTCGTCTGTTCGTTGGACGTCCTCCGACGCTAAGTTTTCCGGTGAGCGGCCTCCATGGGAGAACCTTTCTACCCCAATGGCCATAGAGACCATCTTGGCTCTATTTGCATCTTGGCATTTGGCGGATGAGCTCCCCACCGATGGCGAGAGGTGCGATGGGAGAAAGTAGCCCCTGGCATACCGTCGAAAATATCCCTAGAACACAGTCCATTGCACTAGTAGTAGAACACACACGGAGGCAAAGACCACTTGTGGGCTTGGGATCGTCAACAATCCTTTTTTTTATTGGTGTCCAATGGAACTTCTACATGAACGGAGGGGAGGGTGACTGTAAAGCGCCCCTTTAACGGAGGGGAGGCGACTGTAAAAAGGTCGCCCGCCAGGCACTTCTCGGGGAAATTTGTAAAGGATTCCCCTAAGCCTCGCCGTGCGTTGTGCTGCGCACACGGTGGCATGTGACCACGTGCGCGCCACCGTCTCCCCGGGGGCACTCGGTGTGGGAACACAGACTCCGTCCTTTACGTCCTTCACCGTGCGGAATCGGCCCTCTCCCGATCCCGCTCTGCAGTCTCCTTCTGGAGCATGACGCTCTCGCAGAAGGAGACCACTGCACTCCAATTTACATGCTCTGCCATCGTCAACAATCCTAATCGCACGTTTCATTAATAGCGTTTAACTGTTGCTGAGGTGTATTATTAATGAAAATAAAATCACACTGAACGTTTAATTTAATAACAAGAAGTAATGATCAACATTGCTTTGTATCTAATTAGGTTTGTTAATTAGAACAAAAATAGATGAGAATTTTTATCAGAATACATAAATCTCTTTGCCTGTAATAACATTACTTGTAAAATGAATGAGAAACCGCTTTAATATTTCGCGTACACCTGTACTATGTAAACTGTTAGTATATAGGTAGCCGCTACAATTTTAATTTTACCAGCCTTTTTTCTCTATACAGTTTCTATACATCATGTTCTATCGGCTAAAAGTATCGGAGTGGTCATCTTCGGCACCGAAGGAAGGCTCCAGGAACTCGAATAATCTCTAGCTAGAGCCGCCCATTGGTGCCCCGCCTTTAGGCATGACTGTATTCTCGGAGGGGATGACTGTGAAGCGGTCACCCACTCTAGCGGTCATTTTCCCAGCCTAGTAATAGATAGTAATTAATTAGTTTGCGTAATTCCATTGCAGTAGGTATATTTTATTATTAAAGGTGAAGGTCGCGAACTTGGCCATGTCGACGGTGGCAATTCACAAACTTCATTAATTACTTGCAGGCGAGTGTTGTTGGCAGTTTTAATGGATGCTTGTTAAATTTGAAACTTTTGAAAGCTCCCCGCGTCTTGACATCCGCAGCATAATTTAGAGGCGTTTTGCAATTTCTAAATTGAGTTTCCGGAGCAAAAGTGTTGAGAAGCTTTTGTATTATATTGGGTTTACCAAAACATTGAACGCTTACCATTTTCTGAAACGTAATTTACTTCGAGGCACCTTTTTTTAACGTGGTTAAATCCCCATGGACTTCCTCGGCCCAGAGGAAGGCGGAGCAGTATATTTGTATATCTGGACTCTCAGCGGCTGAAATAACTGCGATGTTCCCTCGACCTACTCTGGGGTGTAATTCTCTAAGCTCGAACATCCATACATCCTTGAATACATAATTGAAATAACGGTGATAACAACATTTTATTTTATATTCGCTAAGACTGGTCCACATGACTCACTGTCTGTAACGTATCCTTGAATAGCTTCAATCATGTTTTAGCTAACAACAAATTGGTTTTCCAGCGTTATTTCGATTCCGTATTCAAGGATGTATGGATGTTTGAGCTTAAGGAATTGCACCCCTGCACTGTGACGCGCGTGATTCGCGCTTTGTCTTGTATTTGTATTTGGATTGTCATTTTTGGTGTCGATGAATTTATTCCGATTATTTATTTGATTATTTTAGACCGTCCTGTCGTCGTAAATCCCCGTGATCAGTATAATCAGCACTGATATTCCAGGTCTGTAAGCAAGGATAAGGACGTATGTTGGATATTTCAACCTTGAGTGAACAATGAGGTAGGGGTAGACCGGATACGAAAGATGGATGAACATTTGTGGGATAACTTCGTCCTGCCCATTGGTATTTAAAAAGGACAAAATACACCACACGGCTTTTGCCCAGTTCAAATCGCCGCACGGTCTCAAACGCTGCAACTTACAGGAGTTGCTAAGAGCCAAGATCTACACTGGAAAAAATACCGGTCAATGAAGCTCGGCGTGTTCCAGGTAAACGAATAACTGTATTGGAGCCCGCAACAATAGCAAAGAAGATACGTTCCTCTTCCCTCCATAGCAAGCAGGAAATAGATAATTAAATAAAAGGCCATAGTCAAAAATATTACCCCGTGACGAAACGATCACATCCGCCTAGTGGTAAGCGTCCTGCTTGCCTATTAAAACTGAAATGCTGCACAGAACCTGGAGTAAGAATATCTGGGGTTAATCCTGAGGTCTTATCTACAATTTGCTACAGATCAGGCGTAACTAATTGTAGAGCGGACGGCAGAGACGGCACGGTTGGTGCAGTGGCTGGTACAGTCGACTGCTGCACTCTGGGTCGTGGGTTCGATTCCCGCACGGAAGAAATATTTGTATGATCTGCAGGTAGTTGTTCCGGGTCTGGGTGTATTGTGTGTGGAATTCATGTCTGTAAACGCACCCACGACACCGGCGAAATCATAGTGCGGGGCAACGTTAAAAAAAGAGCCTATAAATGAGGTCGTATATGATTTCAATTCTCAATCTAACTTCAATGGCGTAGGTTGATGTTAGATGACACATTATAGAAATAAACACTGCCAATTCCAATTTTAGTTTAACGGAAATAAATACTTAATAAGGGATTTTAACTACTATGACTGACAACTATAAAATTTCTACGTAGGATTATGATTTCTGTTATTAGCTTGTGGGGTTGTCTATCGTCAGAATTCCAGTAAACCAGATAATTGTTCAATAAGCGTCCTATAATTTACCGCGAGCTACGTCGCTTGCCCGTACCGTACAACACTGCGCTCGTCACCTCGAGACTATAGATTTTTAGTCTGTTCATCGTCATCATCATTATCATATCAGCCAAAAACCGCCTACTGCTGAACAAGAGCCTCCCCTATAAAACGACCGGTTACATGGCGTGTTGTAATTTTGGGGAGAATTTGCCAGGACTCACGCTCGGCAGGCGGGTTGGTGAACGCAGAATGGCTTCTGTCGCACAGAGGGACGCTGCTGCCTAGCCCTGGTTTAGCCCTTAGTCGCCTTTTAAGACATCCACAAGAGGAGATGGAGTGGTGCTATATTCTTAATTCGGACACCACACGGATTTTTTTAGTCTGTTATGGCCAGTAATTTCACTAGCTATAGTGCCTTTCTAACCGGAACACAGTAATGTCTGAAGTTTAAACCACTTCTGCTTGGTGGAGAATAAGCATACTCTTGCAATAAGAGACCACGAGATAACTAATTAATTGAATCAACATCTTGCGAGAGAGACAAGCAAGTCACTTTTCTACACATTCCGCAAGATGTCATGTACGGTAATAACAAAAATATTAAATATTACAGTCGCAAGTTGTCTTGGCGCGTCGCCCAGCTTATGCATTCTGATTCATTACGCGATCATTTTATTGGAATTGCTCGAAAAACACCACTTGAAAATTCAAATAGAGTCAGAAAATGCGGTGAAGTAGCCATTAATTGGTATGCAGTTTCATATTTTTTGGAAAATGCCTCACCGTTCAATGTAGGTTTCTTGGACTTCCTCCAACTCGGGGTAGGATGGAGGGGCGTGCCGGACTCTTACCAGCTATAACCGCCTGAGTGGTCATTTTCGGCACCAAAGGTATCCGCCTCCGCTATCTCGAAAACAGACGCTTCTCCAGAGCGTTTGAAATAGTAGCTACCATTGTTTGTTCGTCAGTCTGCAACCGTAACGTTCCTAAGCTTTTTGACACTCTTTATATTAACTTGACCTATACGTATGTGACAACGTAACGATGTATGATTGTATGGAATCTTGCAATTACATTTACTGCCATTTACACACGATTGACTTGAAATTTTGCAGACGTATCAAGGATCGATGATACGGTAATTTACATGAATAGCTAAAATTTGACACAACTGTGCCTGGTGCCCGTCATTAGGATCATCAGCTCCCTGGTTTAAAAAAAACCTTATCAGTCTTATTACAAAAATCTTGTTAGAGTCAGGTTTAAACCAGAACTATGAAGTCTGGACTTAGTACGGAACTAACGTTAGTACCGTGGTTTAAACCCGTCCGTATTACAAATATCAAAATAAGTCAGGACTAGATAGTACCTGACTTTAGTTCTGGCTTAAATTATTCCCACAGATTATACACGGAATTCCTTGGAAACATTCATTCAATCAGATAGCATTCGGTTACATCGTTCCGTTTACCCAAATGCTGAATATTTCTGTAATTTTTTTATATTAATGGTATTGATATTTTAACATATGTAATAGGGTATTTATTGACGATAACTATTAGAAACTAATGGTATTTCTTGTTTCAATAAATGCCATTTATTTTCTTTCTGCGGAATACTTTTATGACATTTATTTCATGTCCGAAATATGTACTTTCAAACAACACTAATGCGTAACGGAATGTCTATATCGCGCGGAAATCTTTAAACATAGGTACAACTATTCTGAGATTTGGACGTTACTTCGTACTGATTATTGATAAGAAGTTAGGGAATAATATTAATAAAATAGAACAACAGAAAAAACGAAGAAGTGAAAACTGGAATTCTGAAGAAAAAGTTAGTACTTGCCTACAATTATTGTAATTACGGCACATTACTATCTTTAGGACAACACAAATTTAAACAATTTCAGGAAATATTACAATATCACACACAAAAAGAAACCAAATCTAACCTCAAAACAATGAATATGACGTATATTTGTGACTTAGACCAAAGGTTTATAGAGTTAAACTAGGTCCACATCAGGTTTATCTTTAGTACCATAGATAGTCCAAGACTAAGAGTTAAACCACTTTTTGTAATAAGAAATTTTATTAAACCACACTTTTAGTCCGAGACTATCGATAAACCATGTTTTGTAATAAGACGGTATAAGTTTATTTTTTTTAATTGTAAGTTATAAAACTTTCTCGAATTTCATTCGTATTAGACCTTTAGTCTTTGATATCGGGACTTTTCGCGTGCAGATAAACCAAAACAATATTTTGAGTAACCTCGACGGTTTGGGCAAGTTGCATTAAATGTGGTCAACGACTACTAACCGTCAACCACGTTCACTAGCCTTACTATGCGCGAAAAGTACCGAAATTATAGCCTAATATGAAGTTATACATCAGACATGTGTAAATATTAAATCTAAATAATGTTAATGTTTAGGTTCATCATTTTGGCCAAACAACGTCCACTGCTGGACACAGGCCCCCCAAAGATCACTACATCGACCGATATGGGTGTGTTGTGTGCTAATTGGGAGGTTTTGCCATAATCGGCAGACGGGTTGACGATCGCAGTTTAGTTGTTAATGTACTCGAAGGACGCTGCTGCCCATCCTCCGGCTAATCCCATAGTCGCCTTTTACGACACCCAAGGTATGAAATGGGTTGGTGCCATTCGTAGCCGGCACCACACAGCAGCAGCAGTTTTTAGGTTGTGTAAAATAAATTGTTTGAAATAACTAATACAAACACGTTTTAATGAAATATGAACTATAAGCACAAAATAATCTTTGAATGTAAAATAAAAGCGTGGAGTGCTCGATATCAGAGGTAGATTAATTATGACAGAATTAAGAAGATGTAAGTAGATACCAGCGCAAGCTTTTACTTTACGTAAATAAAATCATGAAGAGATCTCTTTAACCTACAATATCATTTACAATCATGGCAGTTCCAAATTTCCGCCTAAGTAGTATTTGAGTACGTCGTTTTGACTTTGCCATGCGACATTAGTATTTGAGTACGTCGTTTTGACTTTGCCATGCGTGATTGGTATTTTAGTACACCGTTTTGACTTTGCCATGCCTCATTAATCCAGGCTTAAAACAAAATAACCTAATTCTCATCTATTCACCGATAATTTATAATGTTGCCTCAACGAAAATACCTAGTTTTATTCTTTTTATAGTAGCTACAAGCTGCAATGTACTTCTAACACTTTCTTTAATAGGTGATAAACAAAAAACCTCGGCTAATTAACATACGCACACATATGACCAAAACTTACACACACACAAACTCACGGTATGCTAGTGTTATTTATAATTACACCAGGAATGTTTTGTTTCAATGTGCGTTTACGTTAACCGCTGCGTTATTTATAAACGTAGTTATTTTAACGTTTTCTGCTTGTATTAATATGTAGATGTTCTTTGATAAAGCGTCCGTGCGTGTTTACTACTTATTCGTAATTTATGCGTGTTGAAGGAATTTTGATCGTTGTACTCGTAAGATATAAAATAAGTTTTGTATTCAAGAGAGAAAAAAATATTGGATGGTGAGAACTGACGGCACGGCTGGCACAGCTACACAATTGGCTTTCAGCGCAACGTGTCGCAACCCCCTGCCGTTGCTATAAAGTGGGGGAACTCTGGATTCGCGGGCGCGCAGATTGGGGAATCTGCGTGCCCACACCGCGCGACCCAAGAGAATACGGTAGCACGCATGTGGTCACGCGTTGCCGTGGGATGCTTTGGGGGGATCCTTTACAATCCCTCCGGAGGGGTGACCGCTGTACAGTCACCCTTTCCAAGATGTGCCTATAGGCGTGGCACCGGTGGGCGGTTCTAGTGTGATCATACGAGGGCCTAGAGCCTCCCTCTGGTGCCGAAGATAAAAAAGAAAAATGTTCCGATCCCCGCACGGAACAAGTATTTGTATGATCTACAGATAGTTGTTTCAGGTCTGGGTGTTTGCGCATCTAAGATATATGTCTGTAAACTGTACCCACGACACAGGAGTGAGAAACGTTTTATTAAGTTAAAATTTTGTCTTAACAATAAAATAGTAAGAATAGCTGCTTTTGACGTTAAGTTTAAAATAGAATGGAATAACACGAGTATGGTCATGTCTTCCAAAACGCTATTAACCTGAAATGTTGAATAAAACAAACGTGCAATACCTGCGCATATTAATACTTATAATATACCAACATTATGTATAAAACATTATTTTGAGCTATATAAACCTAAAAATAGTTTTATTAGAATCAGCAATAGAATCGATTTCAATAGTTTTAATAAACTATGTTTTATTATGTCCCAAAAATAAATAAAAAATGTTTCAAATTCGCCGTGTGGTCCCGGCTAAGAATACCAGCACCCCATCTCATCCCGTGGGTGTCGTAAAAGGCGACTATGGGATTAGCCGGAGGATGGACAGCGGCGTCCTTCGAGTATATTTACAGCACAATTGCGATCGCCATCCCGTCTGCCAAGTGTGGCGATTATGGCAATATCATAACGCATAACACAAACTCATACCGGTCGTTGTGGCTATCTGCTGGGGAGGCTTCTGACCAGAAGTGGACGTTTTTACGGCTGAAATTATGATAATGATGATGTTTAAAATTTCACACAAATACGCAAGCCTGTTGGCAGCAACGGTGACATCGCATCGGTAGATTAGGCATGTTACTCCCCCTCGCTCTACCCCCCTCCCCGTGCATTCGTACCCGTGCAGCAAGATTATGCACGGACAACAGACTTTGTGAGTTTTCATTGTATTTCTTCGACATTTTTTACACGGACTCTTTTAACCGGCACATTTAAAATTCCATTATGTTTCGCACAGATCAGCATTTAAGCAGACAAGAGGTAAATCTTTCTCGGGTGTCTCGGCTTTTGTTAATACTAAAAATAATGTATCGGTTTTACTGCCTGTCGCCCGTAGGACTAGCCCATCTAATCTGTGGTGAGTCACTATCTGCTACAGATTTCAATTGAAAGCTGGAAAGGTAGACGCCGTTGTTTGTGTTTAAGTTTTCAATCCATATAAAACCCATGGCAATAGAGCATATCATTTTAGCTTGCATTCGTACAATAATCCTACACGTCCGGGGATAATGCATGTCTGTATTTCTATAGTGCGGCCATGGACAGTCTTCGGTTAATGTCCCATTACATATAAGATTAATATTTTCTAAAGAACGTCTCGAGTGGAGACCGCGCACCGGAAAACGCAGCGTGGGACGACCTCCAACGAGGTGGACAGACTACCTGGTGAAGGTCGTTGGGAGTCGTTTGATGAGGGTGGCGTATATCCGCTCGTTGTGGAAATCTAAGGGGGGAGGCCTTTGTTCAGCAGTGGACGTCCTATGGCTGATATTATGAGAGAACGTCTGCGTGTTGAACTCATGTCCCCCCACTTTCACTTATAAAAAAGAGAATTATAACCCGTGAACACAGACAAGTTTTTATCTTTCGTACCAAAATGATAACATTAGTTTCTAAACCTTTATTCTGCACTTAAATGCTTTTAGGCTAAAGAGATTTCAGGTGTTCTATTGTATAACTAATGAAGCTTTCACCTCAAATTCTAATTTAGTTATTTCATTGAATGCAATATCGCTTAGGGTGGTATGCCACTCATCCATTATCTTGGTCCAATGGACATTGAAAATAAACTGTGACATACCTATAACAAATGTATCGAATTATCAGACTCGATTGTCGCAACATCGTTAACTGAGCGAATAATCGCACAGCATTCAAATTCGACTTGAGGACAGAAGTGCGTGACTTTTTACTCTTAGCTTTTATGCTTAGCATCGTATAAGCATGAACATTTTCATGAATCTAAGATATATATGTACTGGGAGAATGTCTTAGTTTTTCGGACGATTTGTATGTAACATATAACTAGCAATAATACCTATATGTATTTATCTATCTGCAATTTGTCCAGGTAACTTTTCCACAGTTGTATTTGTCTCAGCAAAACGCTTCACTGTAAGTTGTAGTTCTCAATATTAACTTAATAGCTTCGATGCAAAATCACTTTGTTGTGGTCTCCAAGCACACAGTGCGGGTCACCTCTATTAAGAAATTACCATATTCAAACTACTAATACAATAAAACTGCTGTATTTTGTAAAGTCATTCCATTACGCGAATGCCCCAAAACCCCTACACCGCTAAAAATAGCCAATCCAAAAATAGTGTTACTAATAGCCCCCACAACAGGTAGCGCCGGCAGCGCTCTCGTGACTCACCGGTGAGTCGCCCCGTATCGTCTGACTGTATGTCTGCGAAGCCCACGAACTTTTCACTCTCTCGTTATACTTACGTTGGCTCTAACGAAATACTGACAGGATCTTAAGCGGTAATTAGAACAAGGCACCAGTACTTAGTACACTTAATAGAACAACTAGAACTACTAATTATGGCGTAGATGTAAAACATAATGGTAACGATTTTCCCACAGCAGGTAGACCGTAACGACGATCACTCCCCGTGCGCTGTGAGTCACCGCGTCCCTCTGTCTGCCCGTGTGTCTGCGTGGCCTATAGTTAGGGCTGTCGCAAGCAGTTTATGAAAAAAAAGTATTCGAAGAATCCGCATCAAGGAAACGCAGTCATTTTACAATTGAGTTATATTCATAATTGGATCGAATTAGGTTGAAAATCTTAAATAGCAATGAAATGATTTAATTGCAAAATTCCGCAATATCCCACATATCTGACAACTATCATTTCGCTCTACAGTCAAAGACGGATTATTTGGTCACCAGTAGATTGAAAGTGTTGAAACCCATATATCCCTACTAATATTATAAATGTGAATGTAAGTTTGTTTGTTACGCTTTCACGCGAAAACTACTTAACCGATCATCATGAAACTTTGTACTCTTTTTTTTTTTTTTTTTTTTTTTTTTTTTTTTTTTTTTTTTTTTTTGTTGGGCTTCTCGCATACATTTCTGGGAAATGTGGTTGCTTAACCGGTCATTTGCTGGCGAAGCCAAAAGAGGCCTCCAGCCAGGCTTAAATTAATTATTAAAAACTAAGCAACTTTCGCTAAGGGCGCCCCCTGCGGGACACGGACCTCGGCTTAGGGCGTTGCTGGGGATATCAAGCTATTGTTTTGGGGACAGCTGGATCGGTATTATTTAAATTGTATTAAGGGACATTTAAAGCTACAGGCTCGGCACGGGCCGGCGCGAGCAAGAGACGGGAGGGAGAAGTGCTAACTTGAACGGGAAGGTGACGCGGCGATTGGAAGCGCTTTTTTTGGAAGTTGGCAACACCGGTGACAGGTCGTGAAAAAACGACTTCGTATGTTTAATAATTTATAAAACTAAATATAGTGATTGTTTATGTTATTTTTATATCACATTATTAAATTTAATTGCCAAGTGATGTATCCATCGCATAAATAGTGTTTTTGTCGCAAGATAATTGTACCTTTATGGAAAATTCTACCGACCGGCTGTCAACAGATGATTTTGATATCACGGATCCCGGGGAGTATTTTGTTTTATACAATATTATTACTATTGTAAATACACACCACACAACACTACTAAACACTGCTCTGGCATGAGCTCCGTCCATTACTCACCGGCAGAGTTTATGTCTCGTTTTGCTTGACAATTTGTGGAAGCAATATTGACGACGAAAACGTTCGCCCCAGTCATAAAACTACAACTTTACTGAACAGTCACACTACTCAAATGCATTGCTCCCATATATAAAAAAATAATAATCTTTGTTTGGTAAAAAATTAACAATCCCTATTTGCTAGCTATTCAAAGTTACCCTCAATAGACTTAAGTAAATTGAAAATCAATTTGTTTTTAAGTCTTCAATACATAAATATATAATAAACATTTATCTGTCTTTTACATATCTTTTCTTGTTTTCTGCACATTAACTGTCTTTTGTATCCATTCTCCCACTTTCTAGATCCACATATTTTCCTTTCGAACACTTAGCTGCTTCATTTCATATTTCAGGTGACTTCTAAGTAGGTAAATTTGAATATGCTGACCCGCAGAGCTGCATCTCGCGAAATGGAGGATAAATTGAGGGCAACGCTAAGGGAATTGGAGTCCTCAAAAACCCTTTGCAAACAGCTGCTGCAGGAAAGGGACGATAGTGAAGTGGAGGTCAAGATAATCATTGACAAAAACACTGAGCTCAAGAACCAGCTGGCTGAACTGCATATCCATCACATGGACATACTCGACCAGCATCAACATCTGCGACAAGTCGTGGCAGACTTTCAACAGTGCAGTGACACTCATGAGTTGGCCCTGAAACGCATATCTCAACTTGAAATTGAACTGAGAGAGGCTCACAAGAATATCTCTGCAATAAATTCCAACAAAGTAAACATGCAGGCTGCTCACACCCACAGTCTCTACAATGAGTTGGTTGGAGGTGCAGCGGGGCTGGTGTGTAGAAAGCCAACTGTAACTATTGATCTGACGGGGGACGATACCATAACTAAACGTCCAATTCTATCTAGTCATAACAAAATTAAGAAATATATTAAGATTAGTAAAATTATTGTAAAGTATCAGAAATTGGTGAAAAAGTCAAATTTGTATAAAACTAATATTAGATTTAGAAAAGAACGGGTTAACTTACTCAACCAGCTAAATTATTACAACAAGGAACTCAATCAATGTAAAGAAAAGTATGATTTTGACACACACAGCCTGCAGGTAGAATTACTACACAGGGAGAATACTCTTAAAGACATATTTTATAAGTATGAAGCAAGCCAACAACAATTAAGTGAGCGCATGCAGGAGGCTAGTGAGTTGATGGATTTGGTCACATACAATGCAGAAAGATATGAGTCTTTGACTAATAATCTTTCCTGTAGCTGTGCCCACTCCTACTCACCTTCTGTGCTCAAAGTCACTCCTTTAGCTTTGCCTGTGGTGCCTCAAGCAGTGGAGAGTGTCAACATCAGGCAAAATAGCACATTAGTATACTCTGATACATTAGGTGTAGGCTTTGGGAAAATATTAAGTAACTGCCTGAACCATAGTGTAATTAACCATTGTTACCGTAACTTACATTTTAATGACATTATTAAAAGAATTTCACATACACAAATAGATGAGCAAACCACCGTGGTTATTCTGATTGGTGACAGCCTAGGTATTAGTAAAAAGGACTTAGTTCATGGTATTGAAACCCTACTAACATTAAAAATAGGGAAAATAATGTTATGTGCCTTGCCATTTTCTGACTCTCTGTCTGAGCAAGAGAATAATTATATTAATAATTTAAATAATTTAATGCATATGTTGACATGTCGTCATAGTGACCATTTATTGTTTTTTGATACTAACAAATTTGTTAGACATTTTATTTTGACACAGGAAACTATGCATCTTCCTAAGAAAAATCGACGTTTATTAGCTATGTTGATAGCTTATAATATAAACTCTGTTATAGGTAGTATAACTGAGCTTAAACTAAGTGACGAATCAGTATTATCTAGTAATTATAGTAATACTGTGATTGATTGTTTAAACTTTCAGAACCGACAATAGAGAAGTGTCATAACAATATTTTGCTTTATCACCAAAATGTTAATCGCTTCTCTGGCAAAACACTAGATGTGGAGATGTTAATAGATAAATACCATATGGATATTTTATGTTTCTGTGAAACATGGCTTAAGCCAGACAAAATGCTTTTTAACATAAATAATTTTGCAGTTGCCAGTGCATTCAACCGATTATCAGCGGAGGGTGGTGGTACTTTGGTCTTATGTAGTAATAATTTGCTCCATAAAGAAAGAAAGGACATCACTTCGTGCTCGGTTGATCGCTTATGTGAGGTAGCATGTGCAGAAATAGAAGGTTATACCTTTTTATGTGTATATAGACCACCTCTGTCAAACTTTTCGTTATTCTTAGTTACAATGGAAGTTATACTAAAAAAACTCTTTAAAAATAACAATCAAATTTTCCTATGTGGTGACTTAAACATTGACCTTTTAATAGATTCAGTAGAAAAGTGCAGGCTGGTCTCTTTATTTAAGTGTTACAATTTGAATTATATTTTTAATAAAGCAACTAGGACCACTGTCACATCAGCCTCATGCATAGACAATGTTTACACAAACTGTTTGATTAAAGATTCTTGTTTAATTAGTGGTGTCAGATCTGACCATACAGGTCAACTAGTTAGCTTCGAATGTAACAGGAAGCTCAAATCTGATAAAAATATTGAATTAAGACCATTAACTAAAAATAAATTACAAAAATTACACACCAGTATTTGTAGTAAACTTTTAAACTCTCGTTTTAGTTCAAAAAATCCCAACAGAAATTACTCTACTTTATTTGCTGTGATATGCCAGGAATTTAATAAAGCGTGTCCAGTTAAGAAAATCAGACTAACTAATAGATCTAAATTTAATGAATGGGCTACTAAAGGCATTAGAAAAAGTAGGGATGTTCTTTATAGTTTATATTATGAAAAATCATTAACGTCTGATCAAGCTGTCCATAATCATGTAAGAAATTATTCCAAGATATTTAAGAGAGTATGTATGCAAGCTAAATCAATGTTAATTAGCAACAAAATTAGTACTTCGGGCAATAAAATTAAAGCAGTGTGGCAGGTAATCAACAAAGAAACTGGCAATACAAAAAAATTTACAATTGGGATTAAAACTAGTTCTTGATGGCAACCAACTTGTAACTGTTGATGAAACCGTATTTCTAGGTATAACTATCGACTCGAAATTACAGTGGAGTGCCCACATTAAAGCTATATCGGGTAGGCTCAGCTCTGCAGCATATGCAGTTCGTAAAATTAGACAGCTGACTGATGAAGCTACGGCCAGGTTAGTTTACTTTGCATATTTTCACAGCATTATGTCTTATGGTATTCTGTTGTGGGGATCGGCAGCCGACGTAGATTCAATTTTTATTCTACAAAAAAGGGCAATCCGCGCAATATATAATATGGGTCCTCGCGAGTCTCTTAGAACTTTGTTTAAAGATATCAATATACTTACATTGCCGTCACTCTATATCTTTGAAAATATTTTATACGTCCGTAAAAATCTGCATAAGTTTTATATAAAAAGCGATTTTCACAATATAAATACACGACATAAACATAAAATTATAGTGCCCAAATTTAGATTAGCTAAAACAAATAAGTCATTCCTTGGAAATTGTGTTCGCTTTTATAATAAGCTGCCCAAATCTGTTACAGACCTTACTGAGGGAAAGTTTAAAGCCCATATTAAACAGATCCTAATTAAAAAAGCTTATTATAGGGCTAATGACTATGTTGACGACAGAGATGTCTGGTATTGATTCCTTCTGCACATGTGGCTTCCCTGGAACCTTATTGATGAAATATGGATTTATCTAATAACAAATCAAAATTTTATAGTGATAGTAATTATTTTTCGAATATATTGATATATATTGTCTATATAATATATACTTTGACATATTAATTTTTTTTACTGACATATTCAATATGACATTCAAAGCTCTGGCGTTTAAAATGCCTTTCATTTTATATAATTTAGTTTCTTCTACATTTTGTAAATGTGTGAACTTCGTCGACTTTATTAGTGCTATACATTAATTGTTATCAGTTTTCTAGTGTGTTAGAGGCAATTGTCTGTTTTGTTATTGTGTGTATTTTACATTTAATTAGTCTACTTTGTTCGCACATACCTAGCTTATTACCATGTAATAACAAAAATGTAGTATAACTTTTTTTGAAAAGAGTATATCCATGGAGTTTCTTGCCGGCTCTTCTCCATAGGACCGACTTTTCCGAACCGTGCACTTAGCTTGACTTTTCGTAAGAGCCTATTAGGGCCTATATGAAATAAAAAATTTGAGTTTGAGTTTGAGTTTGATAGGCCTCCGCGACGTCGGTGAGGCGGGCATCCTCGGCGGCGAGGGCGGTACAACGGTCGGGTGTTCAGTGAACGAGACAACGCGAGTCTCTTCATGTGATCTAACGTGACTTTGTACTCATATTCTTGGAGGTATATATAGGAGGTGAAGTAACATAGGAAACACAGTATTGAAAAAAAAATCTCCGATACTTATTAAATGGCTTCAATGTGAGCGAAGCCGCGGGTAAAAGCTAGTTTTTGCTATAAAATTCTATTCAATGCAGCTATGAAAAGAAAACTGAAATAGACAATAGTGGCATCCTTACTAAAACCACAGGGCGTGACCTCTCAATGCGTCGATAATTGCCGACCGGAACTGCGTCAAGACGTCTACTGACGTTTTCTTTGCTTTTATTTACGTGATTGGTTCACGTTCTCTTGCATTTTTCAATGGCGCTTTTAATATTTGTATTTTATCGCCTTTTGTAAGAAGGGCGTGGCAGGATAAAAACTTAACGATGTTACCTGACTGTTGACTTGACGTTGTTTGAGCAATTACGCTAATGGACAATGATAACGGTCAGATTACAGGGTATAAACCTAAAGCGGTTGTTTTCATTTGTTTTTCTATATTACCATTAGAACTATCTATCTTCTATATATATAAAAAAATGAATGTTTGTCTCTATGTCCTGAATAGAATCGTAAACTAGCCATTTGATCATGTCATGATCTTCAGCAAAGTGTTGTGCATGAGCCCACAAAGGTTTCTGAGTTGGTACGACCAATCTTTGACAGATGGCGCCACCATCATTCCGTCTTTCCTTCAAATTTATTTAAGTAAGTAGCGTAGCAACGCGCGTACCCTGCAGCTAGTCACGTAAAAACTTACTTTTGGATCAAACTTTGTCGTAATACAGTATAGTGCTATTATTTTCGCACCAGCCGTGCCCCGCAGTTTCGCCGTCCGTTTAATTTAAAATAAATCGGATTATTTATCAATAATTTATGTATTATTTTCGTGTGGAACCTATTCGTATAAACGTGGGCCCTTAGCCCCCGACCCACCGCTTTCCGACGTTATTGTTTTTGCTCGGCTCCTAAGGGTAGTAGCGTGGTGTTAAATAGCCTATTACCTTCCTCAAGATTCTTCAAGACCTATTCAAATCCGATTGGTAGTTCCAGAGACTAGCGTATTCAAACATACAAACAAACAAATTCTTCAGCTTTCTTATATAAAGATAGGCAATGTAAAAGTTCAAAAGTGTCAATCTCATTTAGACTCACTGGTGAATGGTAGTAGTAAATATATATATTTTTTAAAACCGGTTGCACTCCCGGAGTGCCGACAGAAGTGAAAACATTTTTTTTTAATCTAGACGCGGTCGCGGTCTGCTATATATACATGCATATATGCACACACTATAGCTGCGTCTCGTAATGGTGTCGCGAGTTCAGAGATTTTATCTCATCTAAAAATATGCATACCGCGCTAAAAGAAGATTTCACTTCAAAAAGATTGTTGGCGTCATTACGTAAGTAAGTGATTGAAGATTGTTACAAAATAATAATAATGAATAATACTAGTATTATGCAATCGTGTATTCAATAAAATTAAAATAAACAATCGTGTACAAATGCGCTAGTGTTCAACATTATGTCAAAAAAAATAAGTTCGTCCATCAACATGGTGTCTAAAGAAAGGTGTTCACAGCCGATGAATGCAATCGATCAACAACCGAATAACACTAAGTGTTATTCGACTGTAATCGAATAGTTCGATTTGTAGTATCGATTGTTTGATTTGGTTGTGATTTTTGTAACCCTTGCCCATCGTTGTTTGCACTAATCGTGCAGATGGCTCGGAATTAAGCTATAGTAGCGCAAAGCCCATTATAAGATAAGATCAAAATATTTTTATTCATGTAAAACCATTTTACAGACACTCATGAATAGTCTTGAGACTTTAGTTGCCGCGTTCGAAGGTGTAGATTATCTATGGAAGCCATAAGCAAGAAACTCCATGGTTATTCTTTTCAAATCATTTACAATATTTATGAGGACAAAGTGAAAAAGAAAAGATTTACAAGTCTACACTAAAACAAGTGTGATTCTAATATTTAAAATTTATGAAACTGTCATAGCCGCATTTACGCCAAATTGGTTTAATGGTCTAAGATTTAAGCTGACCAATCCTAATAGGCAGCGCTCCTCGTTCACGAGTTGCTCATTAGAGCTGAGCGCTATGCATTAATTTATCTTTATAGCAACTCAACCGTAACTGTCATACTTTCGTTGAATTCGACTCTAGGGTCTTGTAGTATGTGCCATTTAATTTTTTACTAAGAACACTTTAACATTTTAAGGTAACAAATGGTTTACAAGTTGAAAACGATTTACTTGCATTAAAAAATCTTTGACTGTACACAGTGTGTTACATATTTTTATGCTATATGCAATAGGGTTTAAGTGCGTTCGGCTGATGCTGAGCCCGTGAGAGCCACACTGTCAATACATTTTATAGTCCCTTTGTGTACTGTGAAATGTGTATTCAAGCCATCAATTGGATACGGCATTTATTTTACTCTATTATGACGTTTATGCAAACTTGCATGCCAGTCCCGTCGTTCAAATTATAAATGAATTCAAACTTCATGTTGCCAACTTCAGCTCATTCACATCAGCCTCAGAATTAGGTGTCGACAATGTACAGGTACAACGTACTGAAAACTTTCGGAAGAGGTTACACTTAGGCCTGTAATAAAAATAGGTTAGCCATCTACTCGGAAGTAATAGATTACCGTTTTTGAGCACGCAATGTATCGTAAACAATGCGAACAAAACGCTACGTGATTATTGTACTATGATATGATGTTATTATGCTATTGCAAGCGATGCGACGACCCATCCGTAAACTGTAGCGTAATAACAGTTGTTTCGTTTTTGTGTTAATAAATAGTTGTGTTTTTATTCAAAATAGCGTTAGGATAGACCAAAACAACTATTTTATACTGAAATCTGTTAAATAAACTGGAAAAGAGAACTGACAATTCATGAAAAGACCGATGCAAATTTCTAATGTTAAGGTTTCCAGAATCATGTACTGAATCATGGTATCAGTTTTATATTCCACATCATGCATGTTTATGTTCAATTCAATTCAATCCTTTTTATACATAATATGGGTTTCACAGAAGATGTTACATAATTAATTAATTTCACGTCAGTCAGCCTTTGAGCATGCAAAATATAACCAGAAAACGCAGCATGGGACGACCTCCAACGAGGTGGACAGATGACCTAGTGAAGGTCGCTGGGAGTCGTTGGATGAGAGCGGCATGTGACTGCTCGGTGTGGAAATCTAAGGGGGAGGCCTTTGTTCAGCAGTGGACGTCCTGTGGCTGATATGATGATGAATCAAATCATCTATATCATATAAAAAAAATCCAAAAATAAATCACAATATAACATGTTAAGAAATAATTATATACAAAGGAAAATGTCAAATAATAGTAATAGCTGTAATAATTCAAATAAAAAATGGAACATCACATAATTATAATTAATTTATCTAATTCAAATGCTCCATAAATACTCTGTGACTGAATAGTATGATTTTTCCACAAGTAGAGCGTGCAACGTCTTTTTAAACCAACCGAAGCTACTTGCATTTCTTTAATAAGATGGCAATCTGTTGTATAGTTTTGGGCCCATGCAAAATATACTTTTATATAAGAGTGTTGTCTCGGAAGGCCGAGAGCATAATTTTTCCAAATGACGCTTTTTATTGCGATGCTCAAATAAATGTAAATTACACTAAACAAACAGCAATGAAGGAAGCAAGGAAGTGTTAAAATTGTCAACTACTTGAAATGTGGTTTGCACGAATCTATTTGTTTTAAGCAGCAAATAGCTCTAACCTTGTTTGTTTTTCTTAACACAGCCTATGTCAGCGGAGTTACCCCACAAAATAACACAATAGCGTAGAGTAGATGATACATGATATGCTATCAACGTTGTTGAAATATCTACGACTTTTTTAAGGTAGTGCAGAGCAAAGGAATCGACGGCATGGTTCGTGCTCCGGGTCGTGGGTTCGATTCCCGCATGGAACAAATATTTGTATGATCTGCAGGTAGTTGTTCCGGGTATGGGAGTATTTTATGTGGAATTCATGTCTGTAAACGCACTCACGACACAGGAGAAATCGTAGTGTGAGGCAACGTTTAAAAAAAAACAATCACTTACTCAATTGTTTACGTACCTACATGTTCCGTGTGCTGTTTCCATGACATTTTGTTATCTATCTATAAGCCTTAAAACTGTTGATTCTACTTCCTCTATATGCCTAACGCCTTTAGTAAATCCTCCCTTGCAGACTGAAATCCAGCACACATACGGCCTTTGCAGAAAAATAGTATCGGTACGGAACACCAGTCTTCTAACCAATCACTTTCCATTACAACGTTTGCATTTCATTTCGTGACAACAGCCGCAAATTATTCAATGAAATCGATAAAAAAGAAAAGAAAACAATGACATCGTGCGAAGCGACTGCGCTCGTGTGTTATGCGAGTTACGTGAGTACGTGAGTAGGCGAAGCCGGTCTGCATGGCAACAGCCATTGTTCGCAATAATCGATATGGTAACGTCCTGATATATCGAGATACGAACATACAATCTATACATGTACATATACTAATACGTGAAGAAAATCTTTGTACCCGTTTTAAGCACATTGTGCGCACGGAGGTATGTGCGATTTGGCATAGTTAAAGTTCATATGCAGAAAGTTAAAATGTACAATATGTTTTACAAATGCATTAAATAAAAATGTATTACTTTCGGTCCAATTTCGACCCCTGCGCGACCCCTGGGCGACTACTAATACATATAATTACTTGTCCTGATTGACCATCCCGATCCCGTTATGCGGTTTTTCCTGCATTCCAATTTTCTAGTTGTGCCAGCATAGTCGATGCTACTGCTGGCAGAGACAGATCTTGTCCGATCCGATCGATCAGGATTCGCTAGGCAGCCAAGTCAAGCCACACTTCGACCGTGTGCCCGGTGGAATCCTGGTCGCTTCATCAGTGGCAATCCTATGCAGGTACGCACCGAAACAACAGTGTACGGTGAACACCTTCGTCGAGGCTCCGAAGAGCGGCAGCACGGCCACGACAACGCACTTTTGCGCGTAATGCGGCGACATGACCCGCTTTGCACTTGATTGTAGAGCACTGATCCCATTAATAACAAATACAAACCTCTTTATTTTATGGCAGGTGCCAAACGTTGGTGCACCAAAATTTATCATTAAAATGGAGATCATTTATATTCTTGAAACTTTACACGCGTGAGATTTGACAGCCTACGTTTCGTTAGCACGTAATGCGAATGATAAAGACTAATGACTGTGTACATAAGTATCTTCGGAGTTTCACGAGATAACGATGACACATTAAACTGATTATTTAACACTTTCACCTTGTGGATTATATTTCATCCTTTTAAACAGAAGGTTCTATCAATGTTTCCTTTAGAATTGTGTCAAAGTTATGATATGCGTACCTGTTTGTGTATTTAAGCCTCTACTCTACTCTTCTTGATATGATGCATCTGAGTTTCCTTTTATTCCGTCTAAAACAGCTCTTGGAAATTATTCAACCAATATATCAAAAGTATTCTCTCATTCGAGACCTTAGTGGAACATGATAAGAAATCAAAAGAAATACATATAAATGAACAAGAGATGTTTATTGGATATGAAATCATGATTTCTAAAATGTGACTGGGAATACATTTGTGGTGAGAAACTTCGTGTGGGTAGAAACTACGAAGTAGGGCTGTTCGTTTACTTCGTCTTAGTTGCATAGGAGCAGCAATGCGGTAAAAACCTTTATCGAATGATAGTCTTTTTCCTGTCCTGGTCATATTGCAAAGATTTGCAAAAGTGTTTTACAGTCGGACACCTACCTGACTCCAACCCTCCTTCGGTATGCTAGTGTTGGTGGTTTACCCGCCGCCTGCGGGAAACCCAAAGTGCTTAATGGTGCGTACCATTACGGGGTTCCAAACTTCCTTAGTCGCCTTCTACGACACCCGTGGAATGACGAGTTAGCCCTATTCGTTACTACCGAACTGATTTAATTATAATAAAGCCCATATCTTCGTAAATAGAACTTATTTACTCATACATTACGATACAACTGTGATATTATGATATTCTGGGCTCTAAAATGTTCTCTATGGTGTGTGTAGTCCGCCAACCCGCACCAGACCAACATGGTGGACTAAGGCCTAACCTTTCTCATCGTGAGAAAAGGCCCTGGGGTGCAATTCTCTAAGCTCAAACATATATACATCCTTGAATACAGGGGTGCAATTCCTTAAGCTCAAATATCCATACATCCTTAAATACAGAATTTCGGTAATTGCTAAGCCATGATTGAAGCTATTCAAGGACACGTTGCAGAAGTTAAGCCATTAGCACCAGTCGTAGCGAATACAAAATTGGGTTATCACCGTTATTTCAATTATGTATTCAAGGATGTACAGATGTATGAGCTTAAGGAATTGCACCCCAGAATTGAAATAACGGTGATCACCAATTTGGTATTCGCTAAGATTGGTCCTCATAGCTCACAGTCTGCAATGTCTGCTTGAATAGCTTCAATCATGTCTTAGCTAATACCAAAATTGTTTTTTACCGTTATCAATTCTGCATTCAAGGATGTCTGAGCTTAGAGAATTGCACCCCAGCAGTTGGACAGTAATAGGCTGTGTATGTATTGGTTGATTATCTGGTGGTCTTACAACCTACCAAATCAGATTATACTGTGGCAGTTTAATATAATTGTTACTTTTAAATATTCAAAACAGAGGCTTCATAAAACAGCTGATGTTTGAAATAAGGGACGATCACGAGAGATTATTCTTTAGATTATTATTTCCCTTGTGATATCTGGAAACTTATTATACCAGCTGCATTTCACCCTGATAGAGACGACTGGCAGCCAATTCTTGAATCAAACATGCTGCTAAAGCTGAAGACAAGCCTCTTTTTTATTGGTGTCCAGTTGAAATTCTACATGGAACTTCCTTCACCCCGGGGAAGGGCGACGGGGTATGCTGGACTCCTACCGGCTAAAACTACTAGAGCGGTCATCTTCGGCACCGAAGGGGGCTCCAGGAATAGGCCATACATACATTACTCTATTGCTAAACATTACAAGTAGGTATATCGCTTACTTTATAAGTGTGTGAGTGACGTCTGATTAACCCCAACTCCCAATATTGACCCCTCAGCAACACCATAAGCTGACGCTGGAGTTCCACAAACGCTCGCCCTTCGCTATGTTGCTTATGATGTAATTTATAGCTTTCTGGAGGCTCTTTTGGCTACGCCAGATTGGGCGGTTAAACAGCACCAGTTCCCTGAGATGTCAGCGAGAAGCCCTACGTGAAAATAAAGTACCCCGACCGCTCGAACCCAATAAAAAGGTTTTGCCTTGACCCACTGTAGCGTCTGTAGCTATAAAGAATACAAGCCTAGAGAAACGGTACATTGACATTAAAGATTTATGTTCAGTACGGTCTGCGTTACTTTCTATACGGTTTGCAAAAAAGACCCTCATATATATTTATAGTTAAATGTATGCCTAAGTATTATAGCACCAACCCATTTCATCCTGTGGGTGTCGTAAAAGGCAACTAAGGGATTAGTCAGAGGATGAGAAGCAGCGTCCTTCGAGTACATTTACAACTTTACTGCGATCGCCAACCCGACTGCCAAGCGTGGCGAGTATGGCTAAACTGCCCAATAACACAATCCTAAACCGGTGGTTGTGGCGATCTTTGAGAGAAGTCAATGTCCAGCAGTGGACGTTTTCTCGGCTGAAATGATGAAGTTTTATGTTGGCACATAGATAGGAGTGCCATGCATCCAATATCTTTGTCCAACATTTGATCAAATTTCTTTGACGGCTGCGTCATGCCACTCTTATATCTTTGTCCAAAATATGATTTTTAATAAGTGCCACATTCAATTCTAATCGCATTATTTCAGTTTTATAATCTCGGCGTATCTAACCTCGGTTGTCCGTATGGTGTTCGGATTAAGAATATAGCACCACTCCGTCGGATGTCGTAAAATATGATTATGGGACCCTTAGCCAGAGGAATGGACAGAAGCGTCCCTTCTGAGGCACGGTAGCTATTTTGCACTCACCAACCCAAGCCAAGCATGGTGGGTACTGGAGAATTCCCCCTAAAATGGGGACACACGGCATGTAACCAGTCGTTTATGGGAGAGATCTTTGTTCAGCAGTGGACGTCTTTTGGCTGATATGAAGATAATCGCGGTGCCATGTATTATAAAAAGATTGGTTGCTTTCATACTCATTAAAAGTTTCTTTCATTCCCATTTCTGCCGTCTTCTAACTAGAAGGCCGTGAAGCCCAAAAAGTGGTTTTCAAAAAACAGCCAAAAAAGGTCGGACATCGTTATATCTATAAATACTATAATACTTGGATTAATGACTGTTAGACACATTATTTACATTTATTTCCATCCATCATTGGTCTTATTTGTTCAGAAAACTATTTTCGTTATTTATTTATTTAGCTAATGATTTTAGCTTAGGCTCTAATTACTATACTAAAAGGTCGCTAACCTTACCTCAACGGATTTTATAGTGTTTATAACTATGGAACTATCACTAATATAATTATGGTTCTTAGATAGGAAGACAGATAATTTAAAACTAAATCACTTTGCATTAAAAAGTTAAAAGGGACCACCTGAAGGACGGCAGATTTAGTTGTTTTTCATCATCATCATATCACCTAAAGGATTTTCGCTGCTAAGCACAGGTCTCCTCATAGATTTTCACAATTGTGTCGTAATTTTCAGTCTATTCTGCCTGAATTTATCTGTATCCACCACGCTTGGCATGCGGGTTAGTGAGCGCAGTATGGTCACTGTTCTGCAGAAGGGATGCTGCTGCCCGTACCGGTTTAGTGTCCCTTAGTCGACTTTTACCGACATCCACGGGACAAGATGATTGGTGCTATATTCTCAAGCCGGACACAAAATTTACCATCCGTAACTGTTCACATTGCTCGTAGAACTGATGGCCGTTGGGGCAAAAAGGTTCTCGAATGGAGACCGCGCACCGGAAAACGCAGCGTGGGACGACTTGCAACGAGGTGGACAGACGACTTGGTGAAGGTCGCTGGGAGTCGTTGGATGAGAGCGGCATGTGACCGCTCGTTGTGGAAATCTAAGGTGGAGGCCTTTGTTCAGCAGTGAACGTCCTGTGGCTGATATGATGATGATGAACTGTTCTACGATTGTTACCACAGATCACAAACGTCCTCATTAATCATGAAAACGGTAAAGACTTTACTGTTAGCTGGTAACACTTAAATAGATTCTCCATAATCTCTTAAGACACCATGGAAATACATAGCATCTTCTAAGGCCGTTGTGTGACTCCTGCATCTACCCCATACATTATGTATATACTGAAATAAAACGCAGTAGTAGCCTTGACGACTCACACAACTTAGACCCATGCCTCGAAGAGTTACGCCAAAGATTACTGTCGATATCATAGACACTTCTACTAACAAACACAAAATAACTCCGGCCGACCATTATTCGTATTTCCTTACAAAAACCTCATTACGTCAGTCATGCGTACTTTTCACGTCCATTCCCAGCGACATTCAGTACCTATCTCATGTATAAAACTGCTCTCTCTCTCTTCCAGATCGTTAAGCTTTAAACTCCATTAGGTGGTGTGGTGTGTTTATCTCATAAATTCGCTTCACACGGCCCGGTATTCATGAGGGTGTCGTGAAATGTCGGGAGCCTCACGACTCAGTGACAGCTGCGATCGGGCCAAGTTTATGGAAGGAGTTAACCTAAATATTAAGGCTTTAGAGGTTACATGTGTTTTTTTTATTTTTATATGTTTACTTTGCCCCACACTGGGATTTCTCCTGTGTCGTGGGTGCGTTTACAGACATGAATTCCAAATACAATAACACCCAGACCCGGAACAACTACCTGCAGATCATACAAATATTTGTTCCGTGCGGGAATCGAACCCACGACCCGGAGCGCAGCAGCCGACTGTATCAGCCACTGCACCAACCGTGCCGTCTATGTTATGCACACATACGCTGTCGTGTAGTTTTTCAACTTCAACATATTCTTACTCAAGCCTTCTTAACGTAAAGTACCAAAAATGTACGCCTCGAAACAAGAACATAACTTATATCGAAAGCTTGTTAAAAGCGTAGCGCGTCAGAATATAAATACGTATAAAATATATACTGTCTGCATTCTCCAAAGGCGTCGGTATACCGGGGCTTGGTCCCCGGGCACGTGTCCGAACGTGACCGGGAGTAAAGAGGAGCAGACACTTTAAACGTGAACACATAAAATGCCATCGCTTTTTCAATAGTGTTGTTACCGCTCTACAAAATGTTATCGATCAAATATGTAGTACCCTAGCGAAACTCTCGGAAAGACATCGTGATAAGCGGATAATTTATAAGATAGATACTAGATATAACGCGGCTCTAGTGTGATCTTACGAGGACCTGGAACCCCCCCTTCGGTGCCGAAGATGACCGCTCCAGTGGTTTTAGCCGGTAGGAGTCCGGCATACCCCTTCGCCCTTCCCCGGGGTGAAGGAAGTTCCATGAAGAATTTCCACTGGACATCAATAAAAAAAGATACTAGATATAATAGCAATAATTATGATCTTGGGAAATTTTCCAAGATCATAATTATTGTTATAGTATTATATTATTAAGTTATAGTATTTATAACAAGTAGCGAAAATGTTCTTAACAGCTTATTTGAACACCGGTGCATGAGTGACGTGACGCGATTGGTGTGGCCATGGTAACAAATTTGAGCCCGTTTTATTAGAATTAATAAAAATACTAGGTTTGTTTTCATATAAGAATTACATAATTATCACATCACCGTCACTATCAGCCTAAAATCGTCCACTGCTGGAGAAGCCTACCCCAAAGAAAAACTTTAAAAAAATGACCCCCAGGTTTTTGCCATAATCGCCACACTTGGCAGACAGACGGGTTGGCGATCGCAGTTGAGTTATAAATGCACTCGAAGGATCCCATAGTCGCCTTTTACGACACCCACGGGATGAGATGGGGTGGTGGTATATTTAATATCACCTTCATGGATAGGATAGAGTTTATGTCAGGAAAGCCCTATGTCGAATTGTAGATTGCTGGCTGTTGTTTGATTGCGTTATAAATTCATGGGATACAGTATAAAATTTTATAATAAAATACCGGACATCGTTTTACAATTATATTACAATTATAAACCCATAACACAAGTTTAATCTTAGCTTGGGTGCCAGAGGTTTAAACCCAGTGCCGTCTTACAATTTGTAGGTTAATTAATATCTATACTACGTAGTGCTATTATGAAAAATTGTAAAAAAATTGTAAAAAAATTGTAAAAAAATTGTAAAAAAATTGTGTATTACGATTACTATTACAATTACCACAAAATAAATTGTTAGTAAAACATACTCTATGCACACGGGCATATTATAATTTAGATGATTATCTAATAGATGAAAATGTGTGGCAGAGTACTAGTCCAGCTCCGCAAGACTAGAATCACACGTGGTGTCGCTTCATTATTTTGACATCTTGACGGCATTGTTATGGCAAAACCCCCCGATGACCACACAACACACCCATATCGGTCGCTGTGGTGATCTTTGGGGGAGGCCTGTGTCCAGCAGTGGACTTCATTCGGCCGAAATGATGAAAATGATGATAATTTAGCAAAGTGCATCAGAACGCGGACAGTTCTAATAGTAATTAGTAATAAATAAATGTAAATTTTATAGTAAATAAAATAAACTATAAATAGTTTATTTTATTAGTACTGTCCGCATTAGTATCAAGGCTTAGCTCTTATAAAGTAACTGTTGGACAAAGACCGCGCTTTGATCAATAACATTATGGTCCTTGTAGTTCTATTTAGGTTTGTTATTAACTAGGATCGAAAGGCTTCGGTTATCCATTTCAATTGCCCAAAAATCTCTCGAACGAAGTATTTAGAAGCTCTTATAGCAATGGCATATGGTCTGACCTCATCATATCATACCAGCCAAAGAACGTCCACTACTGAACAAAGCCTTCCCCCATAGATGGTTCCACAATTGTGTCGTCATTTTGGGTTGGTGAACGCGGTATAACTACTGTTCCACACAAGGGACGTTCCTGCCCATCCCTCTGGTTTAGAGGCCCTTAGTCGCCTTTTACGACATCCACGACAGCAGATGGAGTTGGATGGAGCTATATTCTTAATCCGGACTCAATAAATTCCGTGAAGAAATCGTATCAACACTTGTTGCAAGGAGAATAAATCAAGATAGATAGACAAAATCGACTTGTTTATTCCAGAAAATAAGATTAGAACAATTTAATGGCGGTACCAAACTTGACAAATCCTCATACGTTTGACCTTCTTCTGCAACAGCAGCATAGCGTAGAGAAGGGCTTCGGCTGTTGGTGGACAACCCGGCACGTATATGTCCACCTGTCAAATATAAGTATGAAAAAAACAACGATATCGAAAGGATGGAATGTTGTTTTATCACTAAAGTAGGAACTTAATCTATCATGGATGACGTCCAATAACACAAAGCCAACCTTGGTCATATAAAAAAGCTTGGGAAGGCGAAAAATGTAGAATAGTTACCGGTATAATTCTATCAGCGCCTCGACACGTAGAGTACGTGTAGTGGTAGTAGCCTCCACCATTGGCACAGCTGCCCATAGACACCACCCACTTGGGGTCCGGCATCATGTCGTAAGTCTTCCGCAGCACAGGCGCCATCTTGTTAGTGACTGTGCCCGCCACGATAATCACGTCCGTCTGCCGGGGAGTGCCGCGGAACACCATACCGAAACGGTCCATGTCGTATCTAGAGGAAAATTTTACAAAGAAAGGAAGGTCGAATAGTGCCCCCTCGAGAGCTCTTTTCTTACTAAATGAAAAATAAATAAAAGTCGTCCGTTTTGAGTTTTGTTTAATTATTCATGCAACGAAAAAGGCGACTAAGGGATTCACATGAGCCGGAGGATGGGCAGCAGCGTCCTTCGAATACATTAACAACTCAACTGCGATCGCCAACCCGCCTACCAGGCGTGGCGATTGTGGCAAAACCCCTTAATAAGCACACAACATACCGATGTCGGTCGTTGTGGTGATCTTTGAAGGAGGCCTGTGTCCAGCAGTGGACTTCATTCGGCCGAAATGATGATGCATGAACGTGACGGTTTAGAATAGAGAAATTCAAAAGACACACCACAGAATTAAAAACTGTACTACTAACAAAAAGTTTAGGCTAAGAAGCAAAGTTAAAATTCAAAATTCAAATTCAAATCTTCGAGAGATATCGCGTTCACAAAAACACAAATGACCCACTGACATCTAAGAAAAAAGTTGACTGAATTGTGCATCGGAATGTCCTCAAGTTCGTACAATATAAAGTTCTAACGATAATGGAGGAGGATGGAGGTAGTGAGCTCCGCTTCGCGTTGTGCTGTGTCAATCAATTCGGCCGAACGAAGTCCACTGCTGGACACAGGCCTCCCCCAAAGATCACCACAACGACCGAAATGGTGTGCGTTGTGGGCTCATTGGGGGGTTTTGCCATAATCGCCACGCTTGGCAGACGGGTTGGCGATCGCAGTTGAGTTGTTAATGTACTCGAAGGACGCTGCTACCCATCCTCCGGATAATCCCTTAGTCGACTCTTACGACACCCACAGGAGGAGATGGAGTGATGGTATTCTGAGCCGGCACCACACGGCTGTGTAATAACCACAGATGAGCTTTGTAAATAACCACAAAGTATTTATCTAAATCGATGCATAGCTAAAGAATTTTATGCAACGGAGCTTTTATTAGATTATGTCGTCCATAAACTGAATTGTATGGGCGGGTCGGGGACAACATGCATGTATGGACTGTCTGCAATATTAACCAAATAAATTCAATTGAATTTCTATCGACCTTACCATAGCTTTCAACAAGGGCTTAAGTGTAACCCACTGACGTTGCTTAGCATTGACATTTGACGGGAAATGTCATGTCTCAACCTTTAGGGTATATCGGGAATCTTAACTCCGTTGGCTCTAGAACAATGGTATCTATTGTTGCCGCGAACGTGTGATGGGAAACTTTCCAAGTCTTCAGTTTAATAGGAATTATTGAGCGTTTCCTTTAATTTAAAATGAAGGGAGTTACGAAATAAATTGTTGCGCAATTTGTTCATCGTCCTGTTTAATGTGGCTTTGTAATGTAAAGATGTTTGTGTTGACTGTTGCGGAAAAGTAAACTTTGCAACGCTCTATGGGGACGCCTTTGTTCAGCAGTGGACGTCTTTCGGCTCATATGATGTGATGATAAAGCCTACTACGAGAAATTTGTTATCGAATTTTACAATGTTCTTCTTGTCAGAGGCGATTGTACGTCGATTATGCAACAAGTAAACATGACAAGGTGCAATGAAGCCTGTCGATAATCGCGGGTACGACGCGACACGGCTCGCCTCAACTCCCTTACTGAATGACGATCTCGTATAGGTTACGCGGTCAGATATTGTTATACCGAGATGTGGTCTCGATTAATTACGAGATTGGCCTTTTGGTGCCCAGTGGAAATTCTTCATGAACTTCCTTCGCCCCGGGGAAGGGCGAAGGGGTATGCCGGACTCCTACCGGCTAAAACCACTGGAGCGGTCATCTTCGGCACCTAAGGGAGGCTCCAAGTCCTCGTATGATCACACTGGGGCCGCCCACTGGTGCCACGCCTATAGGCACATCTCGGAGAGGGTGACTGTAAAGCGGTCACGCCCCCGGGGTGATTATAAAGGATCCCCCAAAGCGTCCTAACGAGATTGGCCTAGATTATAAAGTAAACAAACGGAACGCGGAATTATACATTTTGTACTGCACTACCTGCTTTTTCATCTAGATTACAAGCCTTATTTTCTGAAAATTACTTCCAAATATAGTTTATAAACCAAGAATATTCAAGTTACCTGGGGCCAGCGTAATGCATCATCTCGAGAGCGCAGCACGCGAGCCCGAAGGTGAGGGGCCATAAGGAATTCCTTCGGCCCCAGTTCAAGATATCATCTGAACGGGCCATGACCCACTCCACCGTTGACTGCAATCGTAAACAATCATCATTTTCGTCATCATTTCGGCCGAATAAAGTCCACTGCTGGACACAGGCCTCCCCCAACGATCACCACAATTACCGATATGGGTGTGTTGTGGGCCCATTGGGGGGATTTTGCCATAATCGCCACGCTTGGCAGACGGGTTGGCGATCGCAGTCGAGTTGTTATGTAGGTACTCGAAGGACGCTGCCGCCCATCCTCCGGCTAATCCCTTAGTCGACTTTTACGACACCCATGGGAGGAGGTGGGGTGGTGGCATTCTGAGCCGGCACCACACGGCAAAGATTCGATGATCGCAAACTAAATACATCTTAACTGTGCAATTGTCTATCTATCTCTTACGCGTCTTATAGCGTAGGAAAACCTCAAAAGAATTAACCTCCGCTGTGAAATACAAATTTCAATACAACGAAGCATCTGTCTGTACGCCTAAAAAACGACTCGTTACAGAAGTGTTTTACAAGTGCCGGCTCAGAATGCCACCACCCCATCTCCTCCCATGGGTGTCGTAAAAGTCGACTAAGGGATTAGCCGGAGGATGGGCAGCAGCGTCCTTCGAGTACATTAACAACTCAACTGCGATCGGCAACCCGCCTGCCAAGCGTGGCGATTATGGCAAAACTCCCCAATGAGCCCACAAACACATCCATATCGGTGGTTGTGGTATCTTTGGGGAAGGCCTGTGTCCAGCAGTGGACTTCATTCGGCCGAAATGATGAACAAGAACTCTCAAAGGATATCTTAGAGATTGTTCAGATGTTAGAGTAATAATTAGTTTTGTTTTATTCTTGTTGTTTTAAACACATTTCGACAATATTCCAAGCGGTGACAACCTAGACATTACATGCTTATTACATTGCTGTTGTAATATTCATGTCATATATTTTCACTGAGATACCATATGACATTGACATTCTGTCTCGTGAAGATAAAACTTCGACCTAGAATTTGACCGTAATTGAACCCACGACTCATCGAATAAATATTCCGGATATTCTGAGTTTAGAACAGCTCATGGATCATTCCGGAATGTATAATGTATGGATCACTGGAAGTCAAGCGGGCGTGGGTCCAATGTTTGTAATTAATGGTTCGAAGATGAACGTAAGATCATAAGCCAACATTTGGCCAACAGTTTAAATTAATAAACGTACAGAGACGGAACGATGCGTAATCTACGACGAGTAAGTTGCAAACTTCCAGTGACGTAGGAATTCCTCTGTGATTTGTACCAAAAATTTCGAGGTTTTGATTTGAAGATTTTACGAATTGGTATCAATAAGTCTGATGCAAGCCCCATAAAATATTTAAGACTGGGCAAACTTAAACGGTATTTAATCCAATAAGAGTAAGTACCATTATCGAGGAACAGGTTGGAAATATCTAAAATTATATCGGAGGTGAATGTGACACGTGTACTTTGAATTATTTCATTTATACCAAGCTATATTAATTTATATATTTATTTTAATAACGTTATAGTGGTGAAGTCACTGTACAACACATTAGTTAGGAGCAGTTTGGAAACTAGTGCTATCATATGGAATCCACATGAATCTAAGTATTCTCTTATGGTTGAGAAAATGCAGAATAAATTTACCCGGTACCTATATTTAAAGCAGTATGGAGTCTACCCCTTTTATCCACTTATGTACCAACCCTTTTTGTAATAGGAATGGTTGGTTACTATAAGTTGGAGGTTAGACGAAACTTTGCTTTAGTAAAATATATATTTCTTGTGTTTCGTGGCAAACTAAATAACCCACAAATATAAGAATCGTTGGGGCTGCTCATTCCTAACACCAAGCTGCGGCAGGGGCCGAGGAGGAAGCTGTTTGAAGTACCGGTAGCCCGCACACACATTTTAAAATTTGCACCCATTGTTCGAGCAGCACGAATACTCAACACCATCTCGCTACGGCTTGATATTTTTACTTGCTCATTGGCAGAATTCGAGAAGGTGACGATTAGTTATCTGTCTTTTGTGTAACTACATTGTTGAATTGGGTTGAAACCTGTAATGACAATTGTAATTTGTGAAATAAATAAATATTGCATTTGTATCATAAATTCATAACGCACCATCCAATTATAGCTTCGATTTTACAAAAGGGTTTCAGATAATCTTCCAATAGAAGTGAAAGGTAGTTGTTATTTCAATTCTCATACTCCTGTGTTGTAATCAGGGGACTTGATTAGAGACTTCTGGACCTCACGTTGCGAAATGCCCGGATAACACTCAATCCTGAACTGTAATTGGAATCCAGATAGGGTTGGGGTATCGTAAAAACTTATTTTGAGAGGGTTCCCATTAGCAATTTTTAGTGGCTTTGATGGAATATTGAAAGTTGTTGCTTTAATTATTCAGTGGTCATAAGTGGGTTTTAATATGTAAAGATGATAAAGACTACTCCGATTGTGTTGTTATAGTTTGTTTTTTGAAGTGAAACTTATTTGGGCACGATGAGGGTAAAATTTCAAGGAAAAATTTGAGTGCAACATTTTATGTGTAACGTTGAGTGTGGGCGCATAAGTGCACATAAAAGGTACGCATTGAAACCATACGTTTTTTATTTTAATGGTAGTTTGGTATAAACATTAACAAGCTTTATCTTTGAGCAATATTGCACTACCATTATTTTGGGTTACTAATATTACTTAGTTCTACGACTTTTTACCCGACTGCACCAGTAGAAAGGCATGTTTTTCGAGTGTATGTATGTATATTTATTTGACACGCTCTGTTGCGTAAAAATTCTTGATGGATTTTACGTATGAGTACGTTGTCTTAATTGTGGGAGTGACTATATAGTCGGGTTTTAATTTTTATATAATCGTGTTTTACTCGTTTTCCTGATTATTAGTTCTATCTTTGCGTGGAATATACCTTAGTTAAAAAATATGGTTAGAAGGACTATGATGTAGAGGTGTGGAGCATGTTAGCCACTCAGTTATTGCCGCTTTTATTTGAATACATAATAGTGTAAATTACAAAATTAATCATTTTCATTACACTGGGTGCCGAAATTTATCACCTGCAATCTTTTAGGAGGCGACGAGAATCGTGTACTGTTTGTACACGATTCTCTATCGGTATTAATAAAAAATTGCCTTACTGTTTTTTACCAAAATATCCATTTATTGTAACGCAGACTCAATCTGAAACAGCTTCAGGTCAATCACCTGTGTATCATATGATCGGCTGGTGTGGTAGGTACCAAAAGTCTCTGCAGTGCCCGCCTCGCGCTCGACCATTGTACGAAGCAGGGTAAATAAGTGAGTTGCAAGTTACATTATCTTGGTTTTCTTTATTAATATGAGTTTGAAATTAATGGAATGTTAAAGGTGATTAAATAAGCTTACTATATATTAAGTAAAACTGAAATCTTCCGACAGAGTCCGACTCTTTCGAAGAATATAGCTACACTCTACCTCCTGCCGTGGATGTCGTAAAATACGACTAAGCGACTCTATAACAGAGGAATGGCAGCAGTGGCCCTTCTGTGGAACAGTAGCCATTCTGCGCTCACCAACCCGTCTGCTAGGCATGGTGAATACTCTCGTAGGTCGCGGGTGCGCAGATTGGGGAGTCTGCCTGCTCATAACGAGCGACCCCCGGGAAGACGGTGGCGTGCGCGGTATCACGTTTACAGGCATCCCCTCCGAAATGTGCCTAAAGGCCTGGCACCAAAGGGCGGCTCTATTGTGATCTTACGAGGACCTGGAGCCCCCCTTCGGTGCCGAAGATGACCGCTCCAGTGGTTTTAGCCGGTAGGAGTCCGGCATACACCTTCGCCATTCCCCGGGGTGAAGGAAGTTTTTTTTTCTTTTTTTTTAGATTGAAAAGAACGTTGCCCCACACTAGGATATCTCCTGAGTCGTGGGTGCGTTTACAAACACAAATTCCACACACACAATACAGACCCGGAACAACTACCTGCAGATCGTACAAATATTTGTTCCGTGCGGGAATCGAACCCACGACCCGGTGCGCAGCAGCCGACTGTATCAGCCACTGCACCAACCGTGCCGTCACAGTTCCATGTAGAATTTCCACTGGACATCAAGAAAAAATTAAAGAAAAGGCATTGTGAATACTAGCAATATTCGCCACGAACTGACATCGCAGTGGTGGAATTCGTTGTTGAGCAGTGGACATCTTTTGGCTGATATGATGAAGAATTCTCATCGATATCCGACTATATAAATCTGCTCACCTTGCAGTCGCACTTGCTCTACGAAAAAAATAAAAGCAAATCAATAGCAGCCCTAGATATTTCAATACCTGTTCCAAACACTATAACAGCACTATCGGTCGCGTGTGATCCAGAAACGTATTAAGAGCCGGAACTCGGGCTTTTCGTTTAATTTATCTTTTAGTCCGACGCCGTTAATCCGGGTTTACCACCGTTTTGTACCGAATATCATCCCCGTGCTATACACTAGTGTGTTTAGTTCTGTTTGGGAAGAGATTATTACTATGGATTACTGGATTATGAGGCTATATTGTGTTTGCCACGTTTCAGGTTAATATTAAGTACACCTAAACAGAAGAATTTAGTTAGTAAGTATGTGTAATCTACAACAAAGTAAATAATTTTCGAGTTAAATACACACATAATGTATATTTATTTATTTATTACACGGCCGTGGCCAATTACAATAATTAATTTCTAAGTATGTACAATAACAACATTGAAATAAAATTATAGATTGTAGATTACATATTATTATAAAGTGATCTCAAAAAAAAAAAAATATATATAGACCCGATATAAAAAATAAAAAGGGTTTGGTAAACATAAAAGTACTGAACTACGTAATATAATATCGGAACTTTACAGCTACACACAAATTCACACATTCTTCTCACAGTACTCCAAACACTCTGACAAAATCACTTTCCATTCATCCGCAAACACATCACAATCAGGTTTTGCGTCTAGAAGAGCATTGAGGGCAGTGAGGGTTCGCGGAATAGGGGATCGAGCACGCCCGACAGTTCGGCATGAGGGAACTGTGAATAGTTATTGTTGTAAATAAACTGTGTAATTTATTTATTTACTAGCTAATGCCAGACATGCGATGCAGCGGCTCTTTTTTCTTCTATGTTGAAACCTTCACGGGCATTCCTACAACAACAGTACAAATCAACTCAATCCGATAATCGGTATAGGAACGCATACGAGACAAACAAACAAAGAAATATTTATTTTCTAATATATCGACAAACCAGTTAATGCCAATGCGTTGCAATGGCTCTTCCAAGGTTTTTTTTTTGTGTTAGCATAAAATGCCCACGACATTTGTACAAACTACCAACTCAATCGGATGAATGGAATGCATGCGGGACCAACAAAGAAATATACATTTTTATATATAGATAGATATTTGATACTGATATGTTTATTGTTTCTGTAAGTTCATTATATATCCTATGATATAAAATTTCATGCCAAATTGTGCTATAAAAACTAGCCCGCGGGCAGCTCGAACAAAGCACTGTTGATTATTAATACAATTAGTCGTTCAGTTTATAATATTGGCTATTTGTGACTCACTTCTGTTTCATCCTAGCTTGTTCCCAGGGTTGCTTTTGTTTCACAATATACATGTACAAAATATTATATGTACCTATTTAATATTTCTGTACTACGAACGACGCGTGTGGAAAATTAGGACACTTTCAAATTTTCGGGCTATGTCGGTTACCTTGGTCCTTTTGCGAATCTCCTCATTTTTTATTTGATCTATCACCATGATAAAGATCACACTTTAAGCTACAATATTTTCCTTCAAACGAATAGGAAGGTAGACAATGTATTCTATATTTGAAATGTTTTCAAATGCTGTACTTAAACTTTATTTCGGTAGAACACTTACCTCAGGTTGGCTACAATATAGAGCTGGCTTTCGCAAACACGATTCCTGTCGCACATACTTTTGATAAAATCGTTGCATAACAAAATATGAAACTTCTCACAGTAAAAAATGTAATATGGACGAAAGCAGATCCAATTGAAATCTACGTAACCTATACCACTGTATGACGCTTTTCAGGAGCAAAGCTATTTACGTTTACCTTTTTAATTTGAAACAATAACACAAAATCATGTTCAGTACATAATTTGTTTAATTAATATAACACCAAAAATCTCTAAATCGTTTACCTGTCCGGGCCAGTGGAATGGCGAATATCTTCTGGTTTCGTGCGTCTTGTACGCTTTGCCCGTGTGGGGGAATATCGGTGGGATCTTCCTAGCTTTGCTCTTGGCCGGCGGTTTGGGTGGAGTTTTTTCTTCACATACTTCTGCTTTTGACTCCCTGAAGCCGGCCGCATTGAACCGGAAATTGCGAATAGTGTCGTGCCTCCATGCATAGTTATTGGTTGAAGAAAGGATTCTCTTTTCGTTTCTAGAAAAATTAGACACCGTTATTATTTATCATACATTGTTTCTAATGGATGGTTGCTTTGAGGTATTTTGCTTATCCAGATGGATCGATGGACAGAAGTTATATGCTTAATTAAAGACTTCTGGAATGTTGAGTGCTAGAATACAAATTTATGTGTAGCTATATCGGGCTCCTCAAGCTTTCCAGTCAAGAGTGGAGTCAGACAAGGCGACCCCTTATCCCTAATTTTTTATTGCGATACTAGAATCCGTCATAAGGAAATTAGACTGGAAAATCCGAGGTTTGTATATCCAAGGTAAATATATAAACCACTTTAGGTTTGCAAACGACTTGGTTTTGTTATCGGAATCAAGCCTTTTTTTTATACATGTTAGGCACTCTACACAAAGCAAGCGGACAAGTGGGTTTAGAAATGAATATCACAAAGACCAAAGTCATCACGAACTTCAAAAAATCACAAATAGCAATAGGAAACTTCCGATTACAATATGTAGATCAATACGTATATTTAGGAAAACAAATTGGATTCAATAGAGATAGCAATGAACTAGAAGACTCAAACATACTTGGAATAAATGGAATTGCAAGGAGATATTTAAAAGCGAAATGCTAATCAGATTAAAGAATCATGGACTCTTGCTTCATTCCTTGCCTAACATGCGTGTCAAACATGGAAATTCACCATGTGGATGTTGCAAAAGGAGACTATGGAGCCGTAAACCAGATAGATGAGCAGCAGCGTCCCTTCTGTGTAACAGTAGCCATACTGCGCTCACCAACCCGCCTGCCAAGCGTGGTGAGTACTGGCAAATTCCCCCAAAATGACGACACTATGGGGGAGGCTTTTGTTCAGCAGTGGACGTCCTTTGGGTGATATAACGCTAATGCAACAGAAGTATTATTTCAGTCCTCTTTATATACCACTGGCTCATATACCAGGAACATACACGAATAATACATAATAATAATACATGATTAAATACACAATTTGGCATCAGTTATTATCAAACGAAGGATCAATTAGACATGGTATCAACTCGAATATTTGATGTATCAATCGCTAATTTGATCTCGTTTGAAACAAACATGAAAGCTTTCGTCAGCACCCTAATTGTAACTCTAAGTGTAATTAGTTTCGATTGCCTTTCGAGATATCAACAACTTGCTTAATTCTGTGACACGTGCCAAGAAGTGTTACATGTGTAACGTAATTTGAGCCTGAGAAGGATGTGCTGTAGTCTAATTAATATAAGTTAATTAGGGAATAGAGGCCTTTCTCACACAGAGATCGTAACATATCTTAATTTAGAAAAAGTAACCATGGAGTTTCTTGCCGGTCCTCCTCCATAGGAAATCTACATTTTAGAATGCGGCAACTAAAGTCTGAGTAATTATTCCCAAGTGCCTGCGGGCTGATTACCTAAGTCGCAGACGCTTTGCAACAGGCGTAAATTGCATTAAGGTGCGGATCGTGATAGAAATCAGACCCTTCTATGTTTCACATACTTTATTTTTATTTTTTATTGGTGTCCAGTGGAAATTCTACATGAACTTCCTGCGCCCCGGGGGAGGGTGAAGGGGTATGTGACTTCTACCGGCTAAAACCACTGGAGTGGTCATCTCCGGCACTGAAGGGGGGCTCCAGGTCCTCGTAAGATCACACTAGAGGGCGGTGTTACCTTTTTTTATTGGTGCCCAGTAGAAATTCTTCATGAACTTCCTTCGCCCCGGTGAAGGGCGAAGGGGTATGCCAGACTCCTATCGGCTAAAACCAATGGGGCGGTCATCTTCGGCACCTAAGGGAGGCTCCAGGTCCTCGTATGATCACACTAGAGAGGGCGGTGGTACCTACCCAGCCTGACTTACAAAAGTATTACTGATTTAATGACGATGAGATTTATACGAGAACTGCTCTATGATTCAATAATACGTATCAAATGATTAAGTTATTTAACCACAGCATTTAGCCGGTGTAATTTGATATTGTATGATAGATCAGCGCATGAATGTGTCAGGGAACGTTTTGCACTGCTTGGCACGTTCCGCGCCAGCGAACGAGGACACGATCAGCACCAAGGATACATAATCATCTACACGCAATTCATTAGATATCACTCGAAATAAATATTAAAAAGAAAAACTATTACATCATTTTGTTTACTTCTAATAACGTAATGGAACAGAAGACGATACTACCAGGCATTCTCTACCAGTCAACATTTACTTATCATTTTCTTGATCATCCAATCGTTTGAAGACTCACGACAGCAACCAGTAGAACGGCATCGGCCCATTATTCCCAGTCATCATCATATCAGCCGCAGGACATCCACTGCTGAACAAAGGCCTCCTACTTAAATTTCCACAACGAGCGGTCACATGCCGCTCTCATCCAACGACTCCCAGCGACCTTCACCAGGTCGTCTGTCCACCTCGTTGGAGGTCGTCCCACGCTGCGTTTTCCGGTGCGCGGTCTCCATTCGAGAACCTTTGTGCCCCAACGGTCATCAGTTCTACGAGCAATGTGCCCTGCCCATTGCCACTTCAGTTTACTAATCCTTTCAGCTATGTCGACAACTTTAGTTCTTCTACGGATCTCCTCATTTCTGATTCGATCTCGTAGAGAAATACCAAGCATAGCTCTCTCCATAGCTCGCTGAGTGACCTTGAGCTTTCTTATGAGGCCCATTGTGAGTGACCACGTCTCTGTTCCATATGTCATCACTGGTAACACACACTGGTTAAAGACTTGCGTCTTGAGGCATTGCGGTATTGTTGACGAAAAGACGCTGCGAAGTTTCCCGAACGCTGCCCATTTATTCCATAGCCCATATATTACTTGTAACTTATCATAGTTACCTGCAAATAATATCTTTGAAAACATGACTGGGACGTAAACGGAACATTGCTTTGATATTTCCAAAGCTATACTTGTGACAAAAAAGATTTCGTTATTCCGGCCGGACCGTAACCTCCGTAACTATGCGTTTGACAAGTTGACGGGTGACACATTGACAGCAAAGTATTCGTTCTGAATTCGAAACTCGTATTGGTTTGTAAAGTTTTTGTGGGTCACATTTGAGGTTGTATATCATAAAGGGATATATTGTATTTCCTTTGCGTTAACAATACTTATCGTGTTTTATCGTACACACACATGTCATTATGTTAGTGCGTTTAGTAGTTACAAACATTTTTTAATAGGGATTATAAATTAAAAGGTTGTACCTGTTGCTTTACTTCATGCTTCATAAGTCATAACCAACTACAAGACAAGGTTAAATAGGTAAGTTCAATTAATTGGTAGCATTACAATTGTTATGGGTAGGCATGGCGCTTACCAGCAGGCGATTGACTTGCTCGTCCCGTCACCATTTTGTATATAAAAGAAGTATTTTTCATATAACAGCAATAGTTCTAAGTTAATTTATGATACCACTGAGTTTAACGGTGAAGCAAAACGTGAGGAAAGCTGGGTTTGAGCGTGGATTGTTAATGTTGTTCGTAATAAAAGTTGTGATTTGCCCGGAAAGTTTATTGACGCCTATATCGAACCTCAACTAATACATTATACAGAGAAAACGCAATCAAGTCTACAATTCCATTGCCATTCCATACCATTTACCGCAAATTTTTTTTTTCTTACTTTCTGTCTTTCTTTCTTTCTTTTCTTTCTTTCTTTAATTCTTTCGGCCGAATACTGAAACGCCAATTAATATTAAGACCCGCTGTAACGATTCCTGAAACATGTTTTTGGTAGGAATTCCGGCTTTAATATTAACTAGCGTTTCAGTACTCAGCCGTTAGAGGGAAGGTACGGAAGAGACTTTTTTTTTTAAACGTATACCCACACTATTATTTCTCCTGTGTCGTGGGTGCGTTTACAGACATAAATTCCACACACAATGCACCCAGACCCGGAACAACTACCTGCAGATCTTACAAATATTTGTTCCGTGCGGGAATCGAACCCACGACCCGGGGCGCAGCGGCCGACTGTATCAGCCACTGCACCAACCGTGCCGTCGTTATTTATTATGTTAAAAACAATAAATAATGTACGTTTCCTACATCTGGATCTAATAGTCTGAAATTGCCAACACCCAGTGAGCAAGCCTGGTGATATAGTCTGAAATTGCCAACACCCAGTGAGCAAGCCTGGTGATATAGTCTGAAATTGCCAACACCCAGTGAGCAAGCCTGGTGATAAGTGTATGACGATAATGTCTCCTTCCCTGTATGAGTAAAGGTCATTGTCCTGCACAGGGGCAGTGAACGCTGATATTATATTTAGATAAATATTAGATTGCTGTAACTGTCAGCGTATAGAGTACCTCTGTTAAGCGAAGGCCTCTAGCATTGATTTTGTTTTGTTCGTTTTGGGTAAGTGCTGACCTGTCTTCCTTGCGGTCTGTCAAGTCTTCACCATATCGCCAGCCAAGAAGTTCAGTTTATCGCGGAGTGCCTCCCTCCGTGTTTCCTTCCCGGTTAGCTCAACTGGGAGGCTCTCTCCACGGCAGCAAGTAACTGAGTTCAGTTAATGATATTGAATGAAACGTATCATATATATTGTTATATAGGTATATTGTTATTCACAACGTCAATACTTCATGCTGATGATTATATGTATTTTAAAATATAGCTTTCTATCACAATCTAAGCTAATTAAAAATAAGTTATTGTAATATTGCAGGCAATATTATTTGTCAGAGCGACATCTGTGTGTCGAACCACTAGCGTTCAAAATCGAATGTGTAATGATGATGATCAAAATATGAACGATTCGACACCACAATACTAAATACGAATTTTGATTTGAATTGAAAAGGTATGAAGTCATGAAAGAGGTTGATTGAAATGAAGATGAAGAATGACTTCGTCACAAGTTCAGTTCCATCTTCCTGCCCTGGTCCCAGGTTACATGGGGTTGGCGCAATATGTAGTCATCTTGCAAAGGTTTCGGCAAAAAAGTTTTACAGTCGGCCGCCTGCCTGACACCAGCCGTCCTTAGGTATGCTAGTGTTGGTGGTTTACTCGCCACCTGCGGGTAACCCAAAGTGCTTAATGGTACGCACCGGGTTCCAAACTTTCTTAGTCGCCTTACACACACACGGGATGAGACGGGGTAGCCCTATTTGTGACCGAAGCACGGGCAATCCCAAACATTAACTATGTATATATATATCTATGAATTTTGTAACTTCACCGAACTTATCACGATTACTATTATTACCACGATAGGCTGTAATGTTGACAGTACGGTTGGCGCAGTGGCTAAGCGATTGGTTTTCTACGCAAAGTGTTACGGGTTCAATCCCCGCACGGAACAAATATTTTTATGATCTACAGACAGTTGTTCCAGTTCTGGGTGTTTCTGCATGTGAGATTCATGTTTATAAACAGTACACAAAATACAGGAGAAATGCAAGTGTATGGAATCGCTAAAAAAATGTCGCTGTCCCATGCCTGGTCTACTTAGATTGCATTTGTGCAATTACCGCAGCAAACTAGTGAGGGGCTTTCCTTTGACATGGCTGGAAGTTGGAACTAGGGCATGTGCGGCCGGCTAATGTCTTCCTTATAACGCAGCCGATTCGACGCTAGCCGTTTGTGGTCTGTTCATTGTGAGAAGTGCGAATACTCAAGGAGTTTTTTGAAATGATGTTCGCCCTGGTTAGACCTGGACCTAGAAACCTGGAGTACTGTATATCATCATCATATCAGCCACAGGACGTCCAGTACTGTATATACTGTATATATACTAAATATAAAATGATACAAGGTTAGTTCGAAAATGCCGATGGGCGCAATGGCTAAGCGATTGGCTTTCGGCGCTACGTGTCGCAGATTTGATCCCCGCACGGAACAGATATTAGTATGATCTACAAATAGTTGTTTCGGGTCTGGGTGTTTGTGCATGTGAGATTTATATCTGTCAACTGTATAACGATATTGGTGATTTTTTGTGGAACGTAGGTACGGCTGGGGAACGTTAGCGGCTCAATTATGACTTAAATCTAAACACAGCCGGTGATAGGGTTGCCGCCAATTATATTATACGACATGAAATGGCGCAAAAAATTCAGTTATCTACACACCTGTGTTGTGAGAAAGAAGATATAAAAACTACCAGAGTAAAAGAGAAAGCTATCTAGGCGAACTGATGACGAGGTGCTACAATTGGAGGAGGTTTGGTTCTTATTGGACATGAAACATATCTACTTTTTTTAAATTAATAATTTCATTGGTTGCCACAGCGTATTATTCATGTAATCTTTGGGGAGAAAATACCCAAGGTCTTAAACAGGATCGTATCTGGCAGTTCATATTAATTTTAAAGAGGAGGGGTTGTTGAAAACTGAAAAGACAATATTAGACTATCTATTCTGTTACTCCCCTAGAAAAATCTATTGTGTTGTCAACGACCCTTCCTCGAAAATAATATAAGCTGACCCCTCTAACTAAGATCGTGGGTAGGTACTTTAGGTATAGCCCTGGGTATTTTTACACCTCCTCTTTCACCTCAGTAACTACCTCTTTTCCGATATTTTTTTTCTTGTTTTATTTCCTTGCTATATTCCTTAACATGTATTTCTCGCAAAAAATGAAAAATCTGTAATGAAGTAAAAAGGCCGTAAAGAGTCTATTTAGAAATTTGTCTTCACAACGTACACGACCGGAAGGTTGCCGTGAAAATCTCAATTTGGCGTGGAAAATTCCTAAATCATTTTTCTCCATCGTTGTCCGTGAATAAATAACTTTTCCCATTACATATTCTGTTCAGGCAAATTATTTGTTCAAAGAATGTCGCTTCAATTCCGAGAAGCGAATAAAACAGGAAATAATACCCAAATGTGGTTACGTAATTCGGAACGCGTCCGGGAAGCATTTATAATATCATGAAATAAATTATAACAGTGTAGGGATTCTGTACAGAAACGTAAAATTCAGCTGTATAGATACCTAGTTCGATCCACGAAGATGCGTCCCACTTGGGAGCATGCAAAAACCGGGTTGTTTAAGAAAACCGGTTTATCCGGGTTTTTGTTTACAAAACCGATTTAGGATTTCGTCATTTCAGCCGGAAAACGTCCACACAGAACAAGCCTCCCCGAAAGATTGTCACAACGACCGATATGGGTTCGTGTTGTGTGCTCACTGGGCGGCCTTGCCATAATCGCTACGCTTGGCAGACGGGTTGGGATCGCAGTTAGGTTATAAATGTACAAGAAGGACACTGCTGCCCATCCTCCGGCTAATCCTATAATCGCCTTTGACGACACCCACGGGATGAGATGGCGTGGTGGCATTCTTAGCCGGCACCACACGGCGAAGGTTTTGCTATCCTAAAAAACCCGGGTTTCAAATCAGTCGGTTATCCGGTTTATTCGGTTATCCATGTAACCGGTTTGCATACCCTAGTCCCACTGTCTAGCGGATGAAAATAATAATCAATCTAATCTAAAATATATAGATTCAAGATTTTGAAATTGATATGTTTTTGCCTTATACAAAATCACATTTAACACAATAACAGATTAATCCTCAATCCCAAATCAAAAGATTTCGGATTAGATTGATTATTAATTTCGGCCGAATATCGCTACAGTTCAACAGTGCATCATAAATTACTATCGTGCTAGTTCTATCGCCACGCACTAGTTGGGAGTTGTTCGTTATATGCACACTAATACAAATTAACAAGCCAATAAGAAGAAATGGTGCGGCTGCCTCTAACAAAAAATAGTGGATTGCCTCTTCGTTAATTGAACTATGTATACCGTTATACAATAATTACATAACATGTATTAGCGACGATGGGGAGAGTTAGGCTACTTATTTCAAATGTTGTGATATTGTCGTCTTCTCTGGATAATACACTGTCGTTGTTCAAGCTAAGTACGATTTTAAAATCTGTTAAGTTAATATTTTCTGATGTTTACGCAAATAGCATCCATTGTATCGAAATAGCTTCCGGAAATATATCGTGTTTATTTCATTCATTCTATGTAATAACGTACAGCACCTTTTTTTATTGATGCCCAGTGGAAATTCTTCATGAACTTCCTTCGCCCCGGGGAAGAGCGAAGGGGTATGCCGTTAGGACCGGCTAAAACCACTGGAGCGGTCATCTTCGGCTCCAGGTCCTCGTATGATCACACTAGAGCCGTACGTACAGCACCTATACGTGCAGTTCTAGCTGCCTGGCCTGCGGGCACCGAACTAGGGGTCTGTAACTGTCTGTCACCCGAACAGAGACAGGCACGAGTGATCTGAGTGCGCCTCTCTGAAGGGATGTGCGGCCGGCCAGGTCGCACAGAGACGGGGCCCGTCAGAGTAAGTGACGGGCCGATTCCTGTCAGGGGTTTAGTAGGCGAACACCTCACCCTCGGCCGTAGGTAATTGAAAGGAACACCGTGGGCTTTAAGCCGGTAAGAGTTCAGCATGTATCTCCCATGATGGATGAAGTCCATGATGGTTTCGCCACAAAAAAAGGAGATGAAACAGTCCACGATTCTGCACATCATATCGGCATTTATACGTCCACTGCTGAACAAAGACCTCCCCCATAGATTTTCACAACTGTGTCATCATTTTGGGGGGTATTTGCCAATACTCACCACGCTTGGCAGGCGGGTTGGTGAGCGCAGTATGGCTACCGTTTCACAGAAGGGATGCTGCTGCCCATCCCTCTGGTTTAGATTCCCTTAGTCGCCTTTTACGACATCCACGGGAGGAGATGGAGTGGTGCTATATTCTTAATCCGGACACCACTGCACGAAACAGTGAAAAAATATAGTAACTTATAAGGGTGCGTTGCACCAAAGGCTACGTTATAGTTTCAGTCAAAGTTAATTTAAAAGTAACATTAGCAATGACCAAGAATTTAACTATTTAGGGTGCGTTGCACCAAAGGCTACGTTATAGTTTCAATCAAAGTTAATTTTAACAGTAACATTAGCAATGACCAAGAATTTAACTATTTACTGTTGCACCGCCAAGCAAAACAAAACAGTTAAGTTAAAAGGGTGACAAGTGAAAAGACGTTTTATTTCCCAAAAATGTACATGGGTAATTTTTTTGGGACTGACAACACGCTTGCTTTTATTACGCTAACAAATTCAAATAATAGTCGTAATTGAAAGTTTTTAAGGTAGTACTTATGCGTGGTATTTAAATAAATATTATTTTACTACTGTAAAACATTTGGCAAACGAGCTCCCCAGTGAAAACAAAGATAATACATTACGTAGAGTGAAAATATGGAAAAGTCAGGAGGAATCTGCAATACCATTTTGCTCCAAAACTTCAATACCTACAAAGTGAGCTAATGTTTCTTCTAAAAATAACACGATTTCATTATAATTTTATACCTACTACTTATAATACAACACTAATGAACTTCCAAATAGAGATTAAAAACAGTATTTTGTTTGATAACACAATGTATAGGTTAGAATTGTAAAGCAATTGACACACAAAGCGTAATATAACCGTAACTTTAACCCTTAACCACCCGAAGTTAGCGGTTATTGCTATCGTTAAAAGTGTCGTCATTTTGACCATTGTTAAAATGGTGCAACCCGTATTTAGCTTAACCAGTGATTTGACGGCTGGTGAGGCGTTGGTTATCGTTATAGTTACTTGGTGCAACCCAGCCTAAGTTTTACCAAAATATCCATTTGTTTTCAAACACAAATTAGAGGTAACCGACATGTCCACAATGCCCGCCTGGGTCATTGTACGAGACGAGTGCGTATGTAAGCTGCAAGTATTTTGGTAAGACACTAATTACATTGTTGCGTGTTTTTTACTGGTATGAGTTAGAAAACATATTTTTATTAGATACTTATTATTAATGAGAACAGTGCTCCAATGAAGCGACTCATATTAGACCCGCCCGTGCCAGTCTGTGAAGTTCCACTACTAAAATATTGCTTATCAGCATGTGGTTCTTGCCTAAAGACGGCTAATTTTAAAGTCTTCGTTTCATCATTACGGCTGAATGAAGTCCACTGCTGGACACAGGCCTCCCCCAAAGATGTCCACAACGACCGATATGGATGTGTTGTGGGCTCATTGGGGGGTTTTGCCATAATCGCCACGCTTGGCAGACGGGTTGGCGATCGCAGTTGAGTTGTTTATATACTCGAAGGACGCTGCTGCCCATCCTCCGGCTAATCCCTTAGTCGACTTTTACGACACCCATGGGAGGAGATGGGGTGGTGGCATTCTGAGCCGGCACCACATTCGTTTGTCATCGGAGAAAGTCCGTGGTAAAAACACTTTATTTTATTATCCTGCAATTTCGGCAGGATAACGGGCATCTCAAAACTTCGAGAGGGTCTTAGTAAGGCGTTTCAGTATTCAGCCGTAAAAAGACACTTCATGCCGAAACTTACGCGATCTGTACATCTAACTAACATTGAGCAAAAATAATTGTTAGGAAACGACTTATATTTTTTGTATTAAAAAACATATTTTGTAGCGTGTAATGTTATGCATGGCGGATGCGGGACATTTTTATTTCTAAAAAAGTTATGCAATAACATAAACGAATTGGTATGGTACTACAAGAAAATCATCGGAATTACTGGTAGAATACGCGGCTTTCGTTTTCATTCGAATTTTTTCTCTTGATGCAATTGGCGAAGCGAAGTTTTAGTTCTTTTTACACCCATTATAATCTTACCTTACTGCGTACTAAGGGTGAGATGCAGAAACGAGTCTAAGCGTGAACTTACGCTTCCATCTGTCAAAATGCACTACTTACGCTCATAATTTTGACAGATGGAAGCGTAAGTTCACGCTTAGACTCGTTTCTGAATATCACCCCAAGTCCTTAATCGGACCTCGTTCAGAACCTCCGACAAAAGTCCGGTCTTCCGGTCGCATTAAGTGACTTTCTCCAAAAAAAGTTATTTAATAAAAAGTTTTCCATTGTGTTGAGGCCTTCCATTAAAAAATCCTTTTGTAACTCAGTTTTCTTTCAGATATTATATTGCCGGCCTATCTTATGGCTCAGTTTTTGTCGGATTCAGGCAGTAATAAAAAACTTGTGGTTGGAGGATTTATATCGCGAGATGTTAATTCCTTCCAGTGGCGTTGAACTCGGGGTTAATATTTAGTTCCGAAACAGAAACGGATGTTTTTAAGCTATAATAAAAAATCTTTATTTGCAGGAAAATGTGGTAGGTACATAGGTTGTTACAAGTGATATGATAGTGAGTTATCGATCAGCACATCTTTGTCAGATTATTGACATGCAAACAGTGTAGTCACGAAATTATTAAATGACGTAAATATTTTGTAATTAATTATTTATGCCTCATTCATTATCAATTCAATAATTCTATTCTATTATATTCACAATTTTAACTTTATATGACTATTGGTGTACTATTAAATATATCATTATTTTAAATTTCGATGAAAAACATTTGCCACAAAATACACAGTGACTATTTTTTATCACTATTTATAAACTCCTCCACATTATAAAAACATTTCTGAATTTGCCAGTATTTCAGTTCTTTAAAAAATAGGGAGGTTCGTAGTAGCCTAGAGTTATTAGGAATTGCATTATAAATACGACCACACATCACAAAGCTTCCCGAATCTTCTGAGGTAGTTTTGTGATATTGTAGGAGCGAGAGTTTTGTTTTAAACTGTGGCTCTGTCTAAGACTAGGTTTTTTCAACTTAGTGACGAGACGAGCATTTCGTTTTCTTGGTGGTAAGCGTCACGCCTGCACATAACAATTGTAATGCTACCTAGAACTAGTCCTGCGTGGCACCGCACTGCGCTCCTCACCTCGAGACATAGTTATTCAGTCTCTTATGCCCAGTAATGTCACTAGCTACAGTGCCCTTCAAACCGGAGCACAGTAATGTCTATTTCTGAACACACTGGTTGGAAGAATATCTGACACTCTGCTAGTACCTACCTTTTATTTTTATTTTTTTATTGGTGTCCAGTGGAAATTCTACATGGAACTTGCTTCGCCCCGTTAGTGTATCAGTAGGTGTACCGGCTAAAACCACTGGAGCGGTCATCTTCGGCACCGAAGGGGGGCTCGCTAGTACCTACCTAGCCGGGCTTTGAACTCGGACCTACCAAGCCAATATTCAAAGTATTTAGGCACCATTTCTATTTATCATAGGTCAGTGTACCCAGCTAGTAAAATTACTGGGCATAAGAGGCAAAATAATTTCATGTGTAGACGTGACGAGCGCAGTGTGGTACTACGCAGGACCAGTCCTGGGTGGTATTACAGTCGTTATGGGTAAGCGTGAAGCTTGTAAGCTTGTAGTAGGCGAATGAACGGCACGGTTAGCGCAGTGGCTGATACAGTCGGCTGCTGCACTCCGGCGGGCTGAATACGTATGTCGCAGACGGTTTGCGACAGGCGTAAATCGCGCAGACGCCGCTGTTGTACGTCATTTTGGTATTACATATAGGGATTATACAGGCGAAGATCTCTGAAGAACACTCTGTCGGACGGTCAATGAACTAAAAATTGCATGCTTGCCTTTAAATTTTAGGTGATTTGCCACCGGTGGATCCTTGGCTGCGCGATAGTTGCTGTCGCGTCTGCTGCCGCTGCTTTTAGCTAATCAGGGTGCGGGTCTCGGGTTCGATTCCCGCACGGAACTAATTTTAGTACGATCTGCAGGTAGATGTTCCGGGTCTGGGTGTATTGTGTGTGAATTTGTAAATGTACCCACGGTAGATATCCTAGTGTGGGGCAACGTTTTAAATACAAAAATATACTTGCTAGTGTCAACACCATGGTATATAAAAAAAATTGTTTATGTATTATACCTCAAAAATAAAGAGGGCATACCTGGGATAAACTTAGTGTCGTGACAAAATCTCTTTACTTCTACACATCTTCGGTTTCCGCATGAAATATGAAAGTAATACCTGGCACGAGAAATGAAGTTTTCGGCGTAAGCATCTTAGGTATATCAATTTTCTCACGCCGGCCAATTTAAACTGCTTCGCCGTTTACCTGTATAGGTAGCTATAAATCCAACGGGAAAAGCCATTATCCGCAAAATGCTTTTTTAGACTGCTTTTTACAATAGCTATTTATTCTGAAAGCGTCGGCAATGAATATTTGTGACGAAATTCCGGCCCAACAAATTGAATTTCGGAATAAACGATCATAGCTTCAGACGTTAGAGATAGGTATTGAACAAACACCATTATAACCATTATTTTGAAATGGAATAGCCATCGGATTTACAAACATATCTTATCTCTTTAAATGAGCAATTCTTGTAATTAGAATCACGGAATCGGCTCCAACGATTTTCATAAAATTTTGTATATAGGGGGTTTCGGGGGCGATAAATCGATCTAGCTAGGAATCATTTTTAGAAAATGTCATTTTATAGGCGTTTGAGTAGTCTCAACTGAAAAATATGACTCTTCCTGACATCTATTGGCGAATAATAATACTATTTTTTGTGAGCAACTAATTGCTTTAACGACACAACAGCAGATGGCGTTGTTAAGTAACACGAAAATACCGAGCAAAGCTCGGTCATCCAGGTATATTAATAATCGAGCATAACACCATGTTCATTTTATACTATAATGTCAAGTATTATTTCACATTATAGTATAAAAGTTAATTATAATGGAAGTATTATAATTTTGTTTAGGTACCACTGACATTCAATATTAAATACTTTGTCCAAAAAATCTCGGAGTAAATGCGGGGGTGGTTACACCCTCAAGATGTGGGGAGGCGAATCAAAAAATGATGAATATAGCTTATTAGGTACTTGAGATTCTTACTACGGTGGATTCAGGCACGGTAGAATTTCGATACTATCCTTTGTATGTTAATAAAAAAACTACGCAAAAGTAAAAAATCTCATGACTTTATTTGAACGCTACCGTGTTCATTATTTCAGCCGAATAAAGTCCACTGCTGGACACAAGCCTCCCCCAAAGTTCGCCACAACGACCGGTCTAGGTGTGTTGTATGCTCATTGGGGGGTTTTACTATAATCGCCACGCTTGACAAGCGGGTTGGCGATCGCAGTTGAGTAAAAAAAAAAACAAAAAAAAAAGGAAAGTTGGTGCTATTCGTAGCCGGCACCACACGGTGAATACTACCGTGGTAATCCAAATTCTAGCACACTATTCAAGTATCACTGCAACATTGACAGCATCAAAAATAAAAATAATATTATTTTATTACCTCTGTCTACCCCGCGTGCGTCTGACCTACAAACATTAACCGCCCATTCCAAATTTACATTAAACAATAAAAAAATATGCTACGTCAGGGAAATACTTCACGTCTTCCCGCCTTTATAACTGTTTAATTATGGAAGCACTTGATAAGCACGCTGTCGTGAACAACTATAAAACGGGATTAATCGCGGTTTAACCAGATTTATTGTTCGAGATATGCTTCGTGATACGTTTATAATGTAGTTTGGTGGTTATCTCCGCGTTTTAGGGCCATCGTTAATTCAATTTGGTCTGCGTTTCTCAGATTGGGTCGTTATGAAATAGCTAATTCGTGAAGTTTGGGTCTGTAGCACAGAAATAGGAAATAAGGAGAAGTGGTACGAGAACGTGACCGCGCCACCGCGACATGCCCAATTTGGCCGTTTTATAACATCAGTTGAGATTCGATCGCGTAAGTGAAACTTTGTTAAATTGTCGTGTTGTTCGGGGATAACATGCAAAAACCAAAGCGAAAATAATAACTTTATCAAGGAAGGAATCATATACAATATGCAAGTGAAGAATTTTCATGTATTTGTCTATGAAAAGAATAAATTAAAAATCATTGTTTATTATGTTACTTTTGGATTGATGGAGCAGAACGACATTATTATTTTTGTACAAAATACAATGCTTCTTATCTACCACTTTTAACTAGCAATGGTGAATAACAAACGCAGTGAATAGAACAGCGAATGGTACTCCCAATAAACTTACGCGTTGCGTGGTACGGCTGCTGTGTTGCAGTTCATACGCTCGGCATGATTGGTTGCCTACAAAGTCGTGGGTGTGTTTTAGTATGAATAGCCAGTTATAATGTTGTGTTTATTCAGTTCATTGGATGAGAACTTCTAACTTTCCATTAATGTGCTTTTATGAAGAATGGTAGTGGGAAAATGGATTTCTAGGCTCGCATACATTTTGATCTACATGGCATATCTCCTTTCTCCTAATATATTTGGTTTGTACAGACTTGCCACAGCCACACCACAGCGGCAAGAAATTGGCCGATCACAATTTTTTATGAAAAAGTGTTGTTTCAATCACGTGGTCGACAATTTGCAGTCGCATTAATACCGCCGATATTGCGGGCAATAATGCAACCGTTCGCGACCGACCACATCCCACACCGCAACCTCGACACAAGTGGTGGCTTTGAATGAACGAACAGTTTTTTGTTTCTGTTACTTCGGCGTGTGGTGCTGGTTAAGAATAGCACAAAATCCAAGTCGTCCCGTGGGTGTCGTCAAAGGCGACTGTGGGATTAGCCGGAGGATGGGCAGCAGTGTCCTTCGAGTACATTAACAACTCAACTGCGGCGAAGTCCGGGGCGAAGGAAGTTCATGTAGAATTTCCACTGGACACCAATAAAAAAAGGCGGGTTGGTGAGCGCAATATGCCTTCTTGTTTCACAAAAGGGTTTATATTCCTTAGTCACATTTTACGACATCCACGGGAGGAGATGGAGTGGTCATTTATTGTTATTTTATAGGGAAGTCCTTGACAAGCACAGACAATAAAGCGGGAAATAGATCTATGAAACTGTCTTAATGTCGTAAAAATTCTTTGAGCGCGATGATACTAACATTTCAAGGTCAAATTTGAGTGCTCCGGTGTTGTGTAATTTTTTTTGCGTGGGCGCATGCGCTGTCTTTAAAGGTCTGGGCGCATGCGTATAAGCAATATTTCTGCGCGTATAAGCCATTGTTTCCATGCTATAGTCGGTATCCTGAAACAAAGAAGTTTCACTTATGTCAAGTATTCTCAGTTGTACGCGCTCAAATTTTCATGGTCCGCGTCACTATCTAATATCATTTTTTTTTGTATAATGTAAATTTTATATAATGCGTCATGCTCGTGAACGGGTGTCGTCTGTCGGGACTGGTCAGCCGTTAACTGCCACGGCAAATAATTTATTATTATATTAGTGTAGTATGTTCCAGATTTATACATTAACCTACATTTTTCCCTTTATTTGTTTTACCATAATTTGTATCAATCAACATTGTAATCTCAATTATTTTAAAAGAGTATCCATTCAGTTTCTTGTCGACGACACTTTTTGACGGCACGGTTGGTGCAGTGGCGATACAGTCGGCGTTCCGGGTCGTGGATTTGATTCCCGCACGTAGCAAATTTTTGTATGATGTGCAGATAGTTGTTCCGGGTCTGGGTGTATTGTATGTGGAATTCATAAACGTGTAAACGCACCCACGACACAGGAGAAATGCTAGGGCATGTGGGGCAAGGTTTAAAAAAAAAGCTATTTGGAACCGTACAACTTAGTTTCTGACGTTTCATAAGTGCCACGCTTTAGTTTAGTTTAAATAAAAAACTTTGACTTATATCAATAGTTGGTTCCTTTAAAAAATATCAATTGGCTAACGTAAAGTCTTATTAAGTTAATCGCCTGCGATAGCTAGAAATCTTTTGAAACCTGAATATAAGTACTCTAGAGGGAACCTGAATACAAGTATTCTACAGGGAAACTGAATATTCAGTTTTATTATATATTTGTATTCAGTCGGGGATATCCCCTCGCGTGTCAATTGCCGGCAGCCACATGGCTGAGAACGAAGAGAAACGAGACACGCAATGAGATATAAGTACTCTACAGGGAACCTGAATAAATATAATAAGTATTCTACAGGGAATGCCTGCCATCTTACCTCCAGAACCCAATTACTAGTGTATACCGATGTCCTTAGGTTTAGAACGTTCGTCAGTATGTCAAGCTTCTGACTTCACAACTGACGGCTTAAAGCGCTCTTATAAACAAAGAGGTCTAATTGTGAAACCCTTAATCCTAAGTCGCCTTACAAGTCACCCATAGATGGAGAGGTGTGGGCTATTTTTTGCCGAAAACCACACGAAAACAAGAATCACATACCTTCTCTGGCACCAAAAATCTGTTGCACAACATTGTACATACGGCTATATATTAAGCTATACATATCCAGTTCACTCTGATCTTTCATCAAAAAGAAAGCCTATACAATGCAAGATCAGCTTATACTGGATACATAATGTATAGCTTGATATGTACCAGTAGTGACACGATTAGAATAGACTTTTAAGACAAGTAAGATTTTTATTTTTTTATAAATAAATAAAAACTTGCTCTGCAACAACTACGTTCAGTACAGTGATTGAACTTTGCACTAATATGCGTATTCATCAGTGTTGGAGCGTGTTTATTACAAAACATTGCAGTCGTATTATCAGTCTCTCATTAGCATAGTACTATGTAACGATTGAAATTCATAGCAGATCCATTCGCGACTAATCCTTTGATCGAACACAAATACTGTGGCTTTGCAAATTGTCACGTATCGACGAAATTTTATCTTCAATTATTACTATGTTTACAAATGTATTAGTACGGCCGAGCTGTGATAGCCGAGTGGTGGAACTCTTATCTTCAGGAGGGTGTAAGTTCGATCCCGGCCAGCACCTCTGACTTTTCGGATTAATGTGCGGATTGAGTAGGTATCACTAGCGTTAACGGTGAAGGAAAACATCGCGAGGAATCCTGCACACCTGAGAGGGCTCCAAAATGTTATCAATGGTGTGTGTAGTCCGCCAACTCGTACTATGCCAGCTTGGTGGAATAAGGCCTAACCTTTCTCATCGTGAGAAAAGGCCCGTCCCAGCAGTGGGACAATAATGGGCTGATTATGTTAACGGCTGAAATTAATAATCAATCTAATCCAAAGTCTTTGGATTTCGGATTTGTCTGTTTGTGTGTTAAGTGTAGCTACAACTGAAAATCTGTGTGGTAATCAGTACGTATTACTGCCTCCCAGCTTTTACCCTTTGGTACTATAATATTGTATCTGTGTGCAATGTAAAGCTTTGTATGTCACCTTTTATTTAGTTTTATAGTCGTTGTATTTTTTTGTACACACACATAAGCTCCTATACAGCTGAATATGGGCCTCCCCATGATCACAATGCGCAGTCGTAGGGGAGATTGCTAAAAGCACCACGCGTGGTGAAGAAAAAAAAGGGCAAAGCTCAATATTTTAGGGCTTCAAAATGCCTGCCAAATAGCCTGCTTCAATACGTTTAGAATATTAAATTTAATAACCAGAACTTGATAAAACCTCCAATGCTCATGTTTATATCACTATTTACTAGTTTTATTGGTATTCATAATTCATAACTTCCTTTTTAAAGTCTAGAAATCAAGCTAAAACATTGCATTTACTGATGCAAATACCGATTTAGCTCAAGCCCATATCCCAGTGGTATACAGAACAGTGAAAGTCTCGAATGTAGCGCGCAGTGATCTAGTTCTGGCGTCCAGGACCCGTCATAACCGATGGACACGTTCCGGTCGGCTTTCTCTTCCCCCGAACAACTCTGTCGCAGGGCTGTTACGTTACTATAATTAAGTTGTTTTCCTTCGCTCCTACTGCGCAAGTCTGATTGGTTTAAAGATCAGTTTGTTATAATATCAACCTGTAACTGCCCAACACTAGGAACAGGCCGATTCTTAACGAGCAGTGATCACCAGGCATGCTCTCTAATTTTTTTGCACGGTACCCTTTTATTTTCTAAAATAAAAGTAGCCTAAGTAATTCCTTATGACATCAGCTATCTGCCATTGAAAGTCCCGTAGAAATCAGTCCAGCCGTTTCGGAGATTAGCAGGAACAAACAGACAGACAGACTTTCATATGCATTTAGTAAAAAGCTGTTATTTTGACATTACAAACAGACACTTTAATTTTATTTATTTGTATAGATAAGAGTCACCTTGTTCTTTCTGTATGACCAGTAATTATCATTTAATTACAATTTATTGATAACCATTACATTTGATGGTATGTAGAACACATATCTGTCGATATAAATAATATAATAATGGCTTCCGAAAGTGCGAGATCTCACGGGTAGAGCTGACCACGCCGTTGTAAGAACAAAAAAAAATTGTTTCGAATTCATATTAAAAAGAACAGCTGTAACGATATTAAAACCTTTAACATAAAGGTTGCAGTTCTGATCGAAGATTTTACATGAAGATTGGATGTGATTACTATATTACAACATTTGAGGTGGTCTTGTTGATCACACTTTTTTGTGAATTTGGTAATGATAGCGAGCGATACGATCCCAATGTATAAATTTATGATGATCTGCTGGCTGCTAAACCAGCCCTTAAAGCGGCTTAAATGATTAAAAGCAAAGTTCTCTGTCTACAGCAGGGGCCGACAACATTGGGCCTATTAGCATTAATCTATTAATACCTCACTTGTTCCACGAAAATCGTGTATTACTGTAGTGAAGGTTTAATTAAAGCTTTCTATAACACAACACCTTTGTCCACTTGCATTAATCGATCTCGTAGAGAAATACCAAGCATAGTAAATTTAAATGACATCAATCACTTGTTTGTTTATTTTTATATTCACTTTATTTTGGATTTGTTACTGTACTTGTAGTTTGAGAACCATGTGGGTTATTTATTATTTTGTTTAATGGACGTGATAGTTTAAGTATATCATGCTCACTCAAGAGTCTTTCTGCTGATGGTGGCGTCGTGTCGATAAGTATCCCAACTATATGGCTGAGGTAAGCGATGCTGATGCATGCGTCATGCACGTGAACGAGTGCCGTCTGATGGGACTGGTCTACCAAATGCTGACATGACATTTTAATCAAAACTTTATAAAACAATCATAAGACTTGTTTAGTAGATATTTTAAGAAGTTTACTCTTGACTGTTTGTTGACTCTTTTCTCCTACATTGTTTTCACATAACCTTGATTTTCTATAACAATGTGCACATACAATATTGTAACTTTTAATATGATTTAAAAACAGTAACCATGGAGTTTCTTGCCCGTTCTTCTCCATAGGAAATCTACATCTTGGAACGTGGCAACTAGGGTCTCGACTATTCATGAGTGCCTGTAATTAGTTTAAATGAATAACAAAAAGAAACTTTGTCTTATCTAGAATAAATCAAACGAAATATACATTTTCCAATATATAAATGTTCTCAGTACTGTAATATACATCATTATATGTATTACAGTACTGCAAACGTGTGAGAGTAATTATCATAAAACATTATTAGCTGTGCACAGGAAAACGAACATAAAATTAAATCATGATAAAAGGTCGCCGCTGGCAGCCCTATATAGCTCGTCATTAAACTTGCCTAGTTAATGGCTAGTTCAGACGGCGCGATTAGCTAAGTGCGACCGACCCATCATCATCATCATCATTTCGGCCGAATGAAGTCCACTGCTGGACACAGGCCTCCCCCAAAGATCACCACAACGACCGATATGGATATGTTGTGGGCTCATTGGGGGGTTTTGCCATAATCACCACGCTTGGCAGGCGGGTTGGCGATCGCAGTTAAGTTGTTAATTTACTCGAAGGACGCTGCTGCCCATCCTCCGGCTAATCCCTTGGTCGACTTTTACGACACCCATGGGAGGAGACGGGGTGGTGGCATTCTGGGCCGGCACCACACGGCACGACCCGACTGCGGGAAATTTGCACGATGATACCGAATCCTGCGACCGTTAACACCAGATTGCTTGGAGATTTTATATTGATGTAAACAACATTTTTGTGTGAGAGGGCCTTTTTATTGATTCCCAGTGGAAAAGGGCGAAGGGGCATGCCGGACTCATACCGGCTAAAACCTCTGGAGCCGTCATGTTCAGCACCGAAGGGGGGCTCCAGGTCCTCGTAAGATCCCCCTAGAGCCGCCCATGATACCAACCACGCCTTTAGGCACATCTCGGTGGGGATGACTGTAAAGCAGTCACCCCCTCTAGCGGAGGGAAGGCGACTGTAAAAAGGCCCAGGTACTTCTCGGGAAAGATTGTTATCTGGGGAGGCCTAGCTGTAGTAATCTATTGACTACATCTCGTAGGAAATAGTTTATGTCTACCCTAAAAGATCAAGAACATCTGAAGGGTCTCCCCAGGTATGCAGATGTTTATGGGGGGCGCTGATCGCTTAGGCAACCCGCAAGCTGGTGTAAACCTAAACAAAAAGAGGCCGGTGGACGTATGAGAATTTCGAAGGCTTTTTGTAAGGCGTTTAAATTGTTTCTAAGTTTTTTTCATACTTACCAATACTACTTTCCTAACATTTATATTATCATATAACTAAAACATACTGATCTCGTAGATCCGTAGAACTAAAGTTGTCGACATAGCTGAAAGGATTAGTAAACTGAAGTGGCAATGGGCGGGGCACATTGCTCGTAGAACTGACGGCCATTGGGGTAGAAAGGTACTCGAGTGGAGACCGCGCACAGGAAATCGTAGTGTGGGACGACCTCCAACGACGTGGACAGACGACCTGGTGAAAGTCGCTGGGAGTCGTTGGATGCGGGCGGCAAGTAACCGCTTGCTGTGAAAAACTATAGGGGAGACCTTTGTTCAGTGGACATCCTTTGGCTGATATGATGAAAACATACCGTTCCAATGTCAAGAGTTAACAATTACACCATCCTTATTTGCGATGGTAAGAACGATTTTTCCTCTGAAAATTATCAAATACCTATGTGTCCTGATATGTGACACTTGAGTACAAACAAAATGATTTCATGCGATGCGAACATTTCGACGAAGTGTTACCAACGTACGTACACATACGTACCTATATACACATTATGTGTGAACTGGAACTGTTCAGAGAAATGCGAATTACTCGTTTCTGCGAATTAAGCATTTGAATTAGTTAAATTACCTAGTTTATTAAGCTTGTGACGCGTAGGCTTTAGTTTAAATCATAATTGTATTCGTAACTAAGCTGTGCCCGCGGTTTGGCCCGCCGTTTCATTTAAAAGAAATCGGATTATTGATAAACAATTTAGATTACTTCGCATAGAAGTTGACATAGAATATATATAGGTATTGGATTTCATAGGTTTTGTGCGGTATGCTTATTCTTTTTCGTTTTACTAAAATAAAAGTAGCCTGAGTTACTCCTTATAACATCAGCCGTGGGCCAGTGAAAGTCCGACCAAAATCGGACCAGCCGTTTCGAAGATTAACTGGAACAATCAGACAGACTGTCGAAAAGTTTAGCAATTGTTTTTTGTTATTAGCACCGTATATACTTTCAAAGCATTTAGTAAAAAACTGTTATTTTGACATTACAAACAGACAGTTATATTTTATTTATTTGTCTAGATGTGTCTGCACATTGTTTTATCTTAGTTATACGTATTTGAAGGGCACTGTAGCTCGTGAAATTACTAGGCACTAAATAACAATGTTTCAAGGTGACGAGTGTAGTGTGGTGCCACGCAGGACTAGTCCTATGTAGCATTACAATTGTTATGGGCAGGTGTGACACTTACCATCAGGCTGACTTGCTCTTCTCGTCACTATGTTGTACATGTATACCTATATAAAGGGTGTAAGTGACATCGTCAAAACTGATATCATTGATTCAGTAACTGATTCCGGAACCCTCAACGTTAGAATTTTTCATCGGTCTTTTCATGAACGTTCATGTTTTTTTCGGTTAATTAAACTGATCAGTATAAAATAATTGTATTCGTCTATCCTAACGCTCTTTTGAACAAAAACACTAAACTATTTTACTTACTTTTCACATAAAATTGCAATGTAAATGATAACTAAACGGCTTTTGTTTTGCTACGGTTCACGGATGAGGTCATCGCTCGCAGTGGCATAACAATATCATATCATAGTACAATAAGCGAGTAGCGTTTTGATCGCGCTGTTTACGATACATTGTATGCTCAACAATTACAAAAACTGTAACATATTATTTCCGAGATAATTGACTTTTTTTATAGGCCTCAGTGTAACCTCTTCCCACATTTTGTTTTTACTTACAGTATACTCGTATAAGTTAGTGACATGAACTAGCGTGCGAACTGTCTCTATGTTCAGGAAACGGGAGCGCGCTCATTGGAAGTCTGAACAGGTTTGCATAGATTGCGCTCTCTCTGCGTGGGCGACGAACGTATTTATATTTGTGATATATTGTTTGGTGAATACACGCAACATGACAAATTTAAAAAACGATGATAATCCAAATTGGTAATCGCTAAAACTAGTCTTCATGGCTTACCTTCTGCAACGTGTCCTTGAATAGCTTCAATCATGTCTTAGCGAATACCGAATTGGTTTTAGACCGTTATTTGGATTCTGTATTCACGGATGTATGGATGTTTGAGCTTAAGGAATTGCTCCCCAGGTGTTGTAAATACACAATATATTTCATATATATACAAATAAATAAAATTGAAGTGTCTGTTTGTAATGTCAAAATAACAGCTTTTTACTAATTGCATATGAAAGTATATACGGTACCTACAACAAAAAAATATTTTTGTCTATCTGTCTGTTTCCGCTAATTTCCGAAACGGATGAACCGATTTCTATGGGATTTTCACTGGCAGATAGCTGATGTTATAAGGAATAACTTAGGCTACTTTTATTTTAGATTAATAATTAGGTTTCAATGAGCTCAAAACACATCCATATCGGTGGTAGTGATGATCTTCGGGGGAGGCCTGTGTCCAACAGTGGACTTCATTAGGCCGAAATGATGAATTAGGTTTCCACGCAAAAAAACTTATCATATTAAATAATATATTATAATTCATAAATATAAACAGCGGGTGAAACCGCGGGGCACACCAAGTTAAAGAATAAAAATAAACTGCAGTGAATAAAAATAAGTAAAGGCTTTCACTTGTGACGCTGTTTGTTATCATTATATCAGTCAACTCCAACAATTTCTTAAATAAAAGCTGCATCTTCTAGGAAGGTAAATTTTATATTATTATGTTCCTCCTACACGCATCTCATCTCGTGTCCGGATTAAGAATATAGTACAACTCCGACTCATGCCGTCGATGTCGTAAAAAGCGACTTTGGGACTCTAAACCAGAGGGATAGGCAGCAGCGTCCCTTCTGTGGAACAGCAGCCATACTGCGCTCACCTACCCACCTGCCAAACGTGGTGAGTAACTACTGTCAAATCCCCCCAAAACGATGAGACTTATGGAAATCTAAGGGGGAGGCCTTTGTTTTGTTCAGCAGTGGACGTCTTTTGGCTGATATAATGATGATATAGGATAAGTAGCGTCATCATCATCAGCCTATATCGGTCCACTGCTGGACACACCTAAGCCTCTCCCAGCGTGCGCCACAACACCCGGTCATCAGCATTCCACATCCTGCTGGACCCAGCAACATTCTTTGGTTGTCCGTCCATCTGACCGGTTGGCGTCCCACATTACGTCATAATAACGGAAACCACCAAAGCAATAGATTTTTCCTTCGTTTTTAATAATCGATTTATTTACACATGTATATAAATCAATTGTTTATTTTCATTGTATCCTGTGTTATTAATATCACAGTGCAAATAAAATGAGGAAAATATACAAACATTTCGTTATGATTAAATCATACACATCAGCCCGTTAACGTCCACTCAACGATCACTACAATGAGTGGTCATAGACATTGCCATTATATACTGGTGCTAGGCCTCTTCTTGCAGGGGGGCAATTTTTTTTTTACAATACAAGGACTGGTCGTGGGTAGCATTACAATTGTTATGGGCAGGCGTGACGCTCACCATCAAGCAAATACTTGGTAATTTCGTGACCACGTTTTGTAAAAAAACACTTTATTAGCACACGGAAAATGCCCCTGCCCTCCTCCTTTATATCAACACTTAGTCGCCTTTTACGACAGCCAAGGGTGGAGTTACCAGTGATGACATATGGGACAGAGACGTCGTCACTCACTATGGGCCTCATAAGAATGTTCAAGGAGAGAGCTATGCCTGGTATCTCTCTACGAGATCGAATCAGAAATGAGGAGATCCGTAGAAGAACAAAAGTTGCCGATATAGCTGAAAGGATTAGTAAACTGAAGTGGCAATGGGCACATTGCTCGTAGAACTGATAGCCGTTCTGAAGAGGTTCTCGAGTGGAAACCACGCATCGGAAAACGCAACGTGGAACAAACACCAACGAGGTTGACAAACGACCTGGTGAAGGAAGCTGGGAGTCTTGGTTGCGGGTGGCGTGGCAGTGGACGTCCTTTGGCTGATGTGATGAAGTGTGGAGAGTGGTAGTCTATTCTATCCGGGGCACCACAGCAACTATTATCGTATTATTTTCCTTATATCAGTGTAACTGAGTTCAAAAATGATTTTAATTAGCATATAAACGTTTCTGCTCATTGTTTTGGCAAGAGGTGATCGCTTGAGGTGCCAACAAGGCGATGTGTTTATCTAACAGAAATATCTTAAATCACCAGAAATAAATACAAATGTTACTTTAAAGGATAAATATGTGTTCTTATTACACACGTGACATGTTTCGGCGCCGAGGTGTTATTTATTACGTGCTTAGACATACTCGTTGATGTTTTTAGCAACTGCTTTTTTAAAGAAATGTTGCAGCTTCAACCTGTTCTATATGATCCTATAAATATGTTTGAGCTGATGTTGTGTGAATATTTACTCCGCTTCATCATCATTTCAACACAAGGCCTCTCACAAACCACAGCGATGCATGGATATCCCAGAAAAACCGGTCTGGGTGTGTTTTGTGCTCATTGAGGGTTTTGCTATAACGCCACGCTTGGCAGACGGGTTGGCGATCGCGTTTAGTTTATAAATGCACTCTAAAGATGCTGCTGCATCCTCCAGCTATCTTCTGTCTAGATCACATACATTATAAGCCTTTGCCGCGACCAATGTCGCATTATTAATTATTTTAAGGATGAAATAGCAAAAGACACATAATTAAAGGAATCTGGCCCCGCTTGTGGATCGGGCGACCCGATAAAGGTCATTCATTTATTATACATATTATAAAGACCTTCATGATCCTCGTAGAGCCCAATCAACAATTTTGTTGTTTCTATGTTCCAATAAAAAACATCATAATTTTGGCTTGGCGCCATACTGTGATCCAATTTCACGACATGTCAAATAGAACCATAAATCTATGATCACAGACAAAGTGAATCATTATGTTGCACTGTAATGACATTGTCATAATACTATGAGTAATAGACCTCGGATTATAGACATAGTATACTCATTGTGTGAAATGCGCCTCAAGCTTAATTTTACACTTCTTCAATAAAAGATAGAAATGCAAATAAAAATTTGACTAAGAGCAATGATATTGTATATTAAAAGAAGAAGGTATGTTACATGCGCGCCAAAAGTAAGAACCAAAACTCTCCCAATTGTAGCACCTCGCAATCAGTTCGCTCATGACAGGACAACGAGCACACACTGTCACAATCTGTATTGTTTTATTTATTAAGTAATAACAATGCCGTCGTGCGTATAGAGCATGCACAAACTATCAAGCCAATATAAATAAAGAACATGGGATCTCATACCACACGTGAGTAACAAACTATATATTTTTTTTTAGTAAAAATACTATTCAAATTATCTATAGAATAATATTCTCGAACAAAACACAGGCCAAGCAAAGAAAAGAGACAATACATATATTCTATCACAGGTGCGACAAAGACATCGAGTACACGTGATGTCATTTTAGATAGCTATCTCTTTTACCCTCGTAGTTTTTGTATCTTCTTCCTTACAGCATAGGTGTGTAGTTTTATAGCTATATACCTACTCACAACGAGACTGAGTTTTGCGCGCCGTTTAATATGGACGTACCATATCTATGGTATAATATCATTGACTAAGAGGAGATAACTCTTTATGTAATCTCCTCTATTACTGTCCCACTACTGGCCACGGTCCTTTTCTCACGACGAGAAAGGTTAGACCGTATTCCATCACGCTGGCCTAGTGCGTGTTGGCGGACTACACACACCATTGAGAACATTTTTTGGAACCCTCTCAGTTGCGCAGGTTTCTTCACGATGTTTTCTTTCAATCTTAACGCAAGTGATAATCAAATTTTGACGCCTATGAATCCAAAAAGTGTGTCCGCCAATGTGCAGGCTGGGATCTAACTCAGACCCTCCTCTATTGTAGAAGGCAAGCGTTCAGCGACCAGGCTACCACTGTTTGTAGAGATTTATTATAACGAAGTAAATCAAGTAGCTCGTCGGTTAGTTTCCGAAGCGGATGCCAATTCCAATCTTGACAAAAGATTAAAGGCACACATCTAGTTTCCTCAGAACTGGACAGACATATGTAATGTAATGTTCATAAAAAATGGTCGCATTTGTGAGATACTCTCGAGGATGCCAGTCTGTTCCGTAATCCGGACAAAAGTTTTTTTTATTTGAAGTAAAAACTATTTATGCCGGCGGATAAAATTCCGACCTTTTGTTTCCGTGGCACAGCACTAAAGCCGGTTTAGTGACTAGAATTGTTACTATCACCATTATCTAGAACTCTCTTTTTCTGAAGAGAGTTCAGCTTGAATCTTGGCTTTGTCAATCTTAGGTGCTTGGCAAATATAATTCGTCCTTTGTAAATATAAATATAAATAAATATAAATAACAGGATAATATTATGTGTAAATAATAGAAAAATATTGTGCGGGTTCTATTTGCTCTATTAGGCCTTAAGGGATTTATTAATGTTTTGCTCTCGGGATATTGGATTTGCCAAATATAATCTATCTTAATAATATTCTCATTTATTCACTCACACACTCGCTCTATGGGCCTCCTAAGAAAGCGAGCTATAGAGAGAGCTAAACTTGGTATTTCTCTACGAGATGGAATCAGAAATTAGATCTGTAGAAGAACTAAAGTTGCCGACATAACTGAAAGAATTAGTCTACTGAAGTGGCAATGGGCAGGGCACGTTGCTCGTAGAACTGGTGGTCGTTAGGGAAAAAGATTCCCGAGTAGAGACCGCGCACCGGAACACGCACCGTGGGAAGACCACCTGGTGAAGATCGCTGGAAGTCGTTGGATGCGGGTGGCATGTGACCGGCCGTTGTGGAAATCTATGGACTCCTCCATAGATTAAAATGATGAAACCAGGCGTTTATGGGGGAGGCCTTTGTTCAGCAGTGGACATCCTTTGGCTGATATGATGACGTACATTATTGTATCAAGACACAAAAAAGGAAAGGCACGCTGAGTGAGACAGCTTCTTATGATTTTTCATAGGTTTTCCTTTAATTAAGGAACCTTTGATAATTCAAGTTTAGCATTTAAGAATGAATATAGTGCCTTAAGGAGTGTGTGATTTGTGATCCCAACAAACCCCGTGTAACTAAAAATAATACCAGTACATACATTTTGAAATGCAACCTCTAAAGCGCCGCACTGCTCATATATTTTTCAATCTTTGAAAACACGACTCACGCGACGTGGCTTAATGTCCCACAGGTACACCATGTAATCTCCTGGTGCAGCGAACCGGGAACGATTCGTGTTTCCATGTAATACGTTTTGTAATTGAGTAGGTACATTTATTTTTGGTGACGGAACGTTTTCGTATGTACGAACGTAATTTTCGGAGAATTATTACAAGCTTTTATTTAACTTGCCTTGTTAGTATGGGTCAAATCTTGGAACTGAATTTTAAAACAGTTATCCCCTACCGATTGAGCTGAAATTTAGCGTACGCGTTTAGTTTGGGTGACAATGCATGGTTAACCAAGTGACGCCATTCTAAATCCAATATGGCAGACCAGTCCCCATGATATGGGTATCAAATGAAAGGGTTTGCTGAGGAAAATACGAAAATAATGATTAAAAGCTTGTACTAACAAAATTTTTTACGTCAATAATTGTATCTATATAAGGTGTAAGTCTGATAAGAAAATGAATTACTTTGGTGCTCGGAAACGATGTGTGTTGGCGTTGTGACGACAGAGACAGCGTCATATTTTCTTTTATTTATTTATAGAACTTTCAATTAGAGTAAATACTTAAATAGTGACGTCTCCATCTTATGTGCTCTTATGAGCCAAAGGATGTCCATTGCTGAACGAAGGCCTCCTCCATAGATTTCCACAATTGCGTCATCATGTTGGGGGGAATTATCCAGTACTTACCATGCTTGGCAGGCGGGTCGGTGACCGCGGTATGGCTACTGTTACACAGAAAGAACACTGCTGCTCATCCCTTTGGATTATAGTTATTTTGTCGCCTGTTACAATATCCACGGGAGGAGATAGAATGCTGCTATATCCTTAATCCGGATACCACACGGATATGTGATACCTAGGTGAAATTAATATCAGCCTACATGCCTTTGCTGCCTGTTGTGGAAAAGCCTTCTTTCAAGTTGCGCCATAACATTAGATGTAGATCCACAGCCAAAAATACTTTACCAATTATAATAAAATACCTTTCCATTTGTCCCCAGGCTATGCACTCTTCGGATAACACGTCTCCGCGTATGCGGTGTGCTGGGCGAAACTGGCGCAGGCGCAGCAGGTGGCGTGGGCGCCGGTGCTGTCATACTGGCGGCGCGCATGCACAGCTCGAAGCGAACTCTCCGCTCCAACGACATCGCAGTCCCGCCGCTTGATGTCGAGCTCGACCTGTGCTTCTCGCTGCAGTACCCGCATTTTGTGAAGAGGGACGGCAACAGGTTAGTTTTAGGCCAATCTTACCAGACTTACTTACTTACAAACTATTGGATGCCGTGTGGTGCCGGCTCAGAATACCACCACCCCATCTCCTCCCGTGGGTGTCGTAAAAGTCGACTCAGGGATTAGCCGGAGGATGGCCAGCAGCGTCCTTCGAGTACATGAACAACTCACTGCGATCGCCAACCCGTCTGCCAAGCGTGGCGATTATGGCAAAACCCCCCAACGTGCCCACAACGCACCCATATCGGTCGTTGTGGTGATCTTTGGGGGGGGCCTGTGTCTTGTCTGTGTCAGTGGACTTCATTCGGTCGAAATGATGATGATGAAATGATACCAGTCACGGGGGTAAGAGGCCAGCTACTACCACTCATCTTTATCTTTACAAACAAATTAAATTGGAGTGTCTGTTTGTAATGTCAAAATAACAGTCTTTTACTAAATGCATATGAAAGTACATACGGCACCTACAACAAAAACATTTTTTTTGTTTGTCTGCTTGTTTCCGCTTATCTCCGAAACGGCTGAACCGATTTCTACGGGGCTTCCACTGGCAGATAGCTGATGTTATAAGGAATAACTTAGGCAACTTTTAGGGTTCCGCGGAACAAAAATCCTTGAAATCCAATATATGTATACATATTCTATGTCAAGTGTCTATTCCGAAGAACACTAAATTGTGTATAAATAATCATCCAATTTATTTTAAATTAAACGGCGGGTGAAACTGAGGGTCGCAGCTTATTACTTAATACAATTTATAAAGAATGCTGCAAAGTCAATCAACATCACGGTTGATGTACCTTTTTTTTATTAACCCGGTGGAAATACATCATCTACTACCTCCGCCCCGGTCTAGGTCCTAGTTGGTGTTGCTGGAATATCTGTAGTGGGTATATACTCACACAAACCAGAAGTTGTTGCTAGTAGTCAGCCCTGGACACTTACTAGTACAATAAACATCAAAGTTATGTAAGATACTTACTAGTACAATAAACATCAAAGTTATGTAAGATATAAATGATATACGGCCGAATACTCAAACGCCATTTAACGTTAAGTTTAACCCCGCTTTAACTATTCGAGAAACCAGTTTTTGGTACAAAACCCCTTCGCCGTTCCCCAGGGCGGAGGAAGTTCATGAAGAATTTCCACTGGGCCCAATAAAAAAATAAAAAATGGCGGAGCCCTTTGGGCGGCTTGAACAAATCTGACACAAGGTTGGCCAGTAATTAAACTAAGAAGATGTAAGATATGGTATAGATAAGCTGTCATGAGCGCTGGCAGGAATATTTTTAGAGAGGTGCATCTGCTTCTATACCATAGATATCCGAATCTATACCTTATACTATTAACTAACAAGCTTACGACTTATAAACTTATGTCCCTATTGTATTGCAATTAAAACGGCCGTAGATCGTACTCGTATTTTCTTCCATGACAGGGGGTGCAAGTGGACCCCATTGCATTCTCCTCCCGACGCCCACTAAAGCTACCTTTATCACGAAATCACGGAATTCACTTCTATTCAATAAAGCACTAATAAAAGTTGAACAAACTATAAAACTTGTCTCTCGCTCTCACTCGTTATTAAGACATTAATCTAGTTCTGTGTTTGTTTATAGTTTTAATGCAGCCATTAAAAGTAGAATTTTGTGAAGTATTCATGTTATACGGTCAAGGTTGACGCTGTAATTAATCTTCCTCGATGTTACATTTTCCTGCTAATTGAATTTGATTAAAATAAAGAATAAGAATTGGATTAAATGTTCAAGGTTATTCTTCGTTAATTTTAAAAAAATACTGATATTCACGCGAATAACACGTGTAGAACTGAAATAAACTTACGCAAGTTTTTTGGTTAATAATTATACAAAACAATACTCTTTATGGTACATACGTAACAAAAACAAGAAGATCAAATACATAAAATGACATGTAAAAAGGGCGGTCTTATCGCACTCGGCGATTTCTGCCAGACAACCTTGGGATGGACAGATTTGCTAGTAAAAAGAAACGGGTAGTTCGCGGTGTAACAATAATTATAACTTATTTAATACATACTTTAACTATATATATATATATTATACATACATAATCAAATAAAAATAAACATGAAGTTGTTTCTTGCACATTATTTAATGCAATACATATTATTAGTAATTTCCCGAGCTGTAAACCCTTTACCGCGTTCAAGGTCACGGGCTGACATTTTATGATTATAATAAAACACTTTTAAACGGATTACATATTATAGATTTTTGTTTTTTCTAGCGTTTCGAACACTGCAGGGTACGTGATCGCAGGATGACTAATATGAAAGGCGTCGTTACAGATTTAAAAAGCTATTTTACCTATCGTAATATTTGTATCTAAAATTGTTTCGATGCACGCAATAGTCACTCACAGTGCCTTGAAGTTTTTAGTGTGGTATGAAGTTTGGGATTTTATTATTTCAATAACAGGATTCGTAAATGTATCTGCCAACCATCTACTTTATTAAAATTACGGTGGTTTTTAAATCGCAATAGCCTCACGAAACATTCTCGGTACATATCTGTTCTCAGAACTTGAGGTTGATCAAAACAAAGAAATGGTTAGGTTTCTACAAGACATGGTCACACACTGCAGACTTTGACAACGTCTATGGTTCTTGACAGCGTGGTGAGTAGTGGCAATTTCCCCCCAAAATGTAATCATTTTGGGGGGAAATTGACTGTATCATTACAGTTGTGGAAATCTGTGGGCGAGGCCTTTGTTCAGCAGTGGACGTATAAATGGCCGATGTGATGATGCATCTGACGTCAGTGTCTTTTTTTAAGTATACCCAACGCTTCTATTTCTTTTGTAACGTGGGTACACTCATACATTTCACATGCATAAACACCCAGACCCTGAACAACTCTCTGTAGATCATACAAATATTTGTTCCGTGCCGTCTGAAGTTACCGACTTACTTACAATATAATTAAATGTTTATAATGAATTACTAGTCGATCCTCATCATTGACTGTGTAATGGCTATAAAAGTATAATAATGAGAGATGTAATTGATGTTTTTACGAGTTAATGCATAGTATTGCAACTAAGTCTGATGTTTCATTACTTACATAAAACATCAATCACATATTTTCACAAGTAATTAATTATTGTGCGGGATAATTTTACGACATCATAAAAAGTTAGTCATTCCTATTTTGAATACAGCTTACACCAATTGATTGTTCAAAAAGCATATTTACAATTTATTCTTGGCAGTTTCAGTCTGGTTCTATTAGACATTTTCTAGCACCCACATGCGTCTTTGCCGGGAACTACACGGGACAACGAATTTCCCAGTATCAATTCACAAATATTAAACTACACTTTGATTCAGGATCGTATAAAGTATTTCTGAATAAAATATAACGCGATATGACTGATATGACTATGATATGCCATAATACTTTATTGTAAAAATATTCGATAGTTTTAAAAACACATAAAAACTGATAGCCTATTGAATTGATAACACTAAACGCTGTTTGATCAGTACAGCAGGTAAGTATCTGTCGTAATATTTGTCTGATGTTAATTTTAATCGGTTACTATTTATTATCAGAGTCCGTGTGGTGTCCGGATTAAGAATATAGCACCACTTTAACTCCTACCGTAGATGTCGTAAAGGGCGACTAAGAGACACTAACAATGCCGCGATGGACTGAACCACGGCCAGAAGCGAGAGGTCACCCTCTACGACTGCCGCGACGAGATCACGGCTCGCGCTGCGTTATTCAAGCTGGGCACGGCTCCAACGTGTGCTGCGCCGTATCCTCCGGGCAGTGTCCGCACTGGCAAGAGACTGTCCTTCTCCTTCTAGATAGTGATGGCCGTTGAATACAGAACAGTTTTTGTAAACTGTTACTTGGCTCCAACACCGTTTATAGTCCACCGATAAACTAGTTGTATCAAGATTCAAAATCGCTATGAAGCGTTGTCTAAGTCGCGTTTAACTGTCCGGTGAACGACTACAGCTACAAACGCTGTTCTTTCTATGAAATAAACAAGTCTGAAATTCAACTGGTTTATGAACTAGTTCACCGTCGACGATAAACGGTCTGATTGCGTCGACATGAACACGTCAAGGACCCCCCTTACTTGTAGGTCTTATTATTCTAAGTTTTCCAACTTTTATGGACAGTGTACCATACATGTTTTCTATATTTAATTTGTAACAGGTAAGCAGATTCGCGGTTGAATGTAGCTTAAGCAATTATTCACTTATAATACTTTTAATTAAATATAAATCGAGTGTGTGAATAGCATCCAACGTGAGCGGTTTATTTTTAGCATCAAGCCTTTTCGCACTCTAGCATCCTATCATAGCATATCACCAGCATCAAACTTAAGCATACAGTCATACATTTAGCATATCAGCATAAAAGTGTAGGTTACCCCTACAGACAGTTTATCATCAAATACATTTAACTCTGTCTTCCCCGTCTATAATTACAATGCATTGTTTTATTACGAGAATTGCAGTCTTTCGATTCATCATTTTCATCATATCAGGCAAAAGACGTCTACTGCTGAATAAAGGACGACTTCCCATAGACGACCGGTTACATGTCGTGTATCTTCATTTTGGGGGGGTGTTTGCCAGCGCTTACCACGCTTGGTAGGTGGGTTGGTGAGAGCATAATGGCTACTGTTTCACTGAAGGGACGCTGCTGCCCATCCCTCCGGTTTAGAGTACCTTAGTCCACTTTTACGACATCCACGGCAGGAGACGGTGTGGTGCTATATTCATAACCCAGACCAACAAGGAGATGCCTGTCTATCATCATCATCATCATATCAGCCAAAGTACGTCCACTGCTGAACAAATGCCACCTCCATAATTTTACACAATTGTGCCGTCACTTTGGGGGCAATTTTCTATAAATCATCACGCTTGGCAGAATGGTTGGTGAGCACAGTATGTTAGCACAGAAGGGACGCTGCTGCTCATCACTTGGTTCAGAGCCCCTTAGTCACATTTTGCTACATCCACGGGAGGAGACAAAGTGGTGCTATATTCTTAATCGGGACACAAGGAATAATACAATATATTATTGTAAAACGGGAATTATAGTTGTACATGTAAAACAAATTATTTTTCGATACCATAAACCAGGTTTTATTTTACTACTCCAGCACTCTAACTAAACAGCATTCTATAAATATTCTGTACAATAAAAGAAGCTATAAAACGATACTGAGCGACCGATTATACGGTGCGGTTTATACGATACGCAAAACCCAAAACTCAGTTTAACAATTCGAATAATCGATTTGTTTGTACGCAATTTATCTGTGCTATAATCGATTTTGATTGTTGATGTTGCAACGATTGTAAGCTGTAGTTAGATTAACGATTTGTTGGTTGTTCAACGGAATTAATAACAATCTAGGACTCGAAACAACCATGTTTTTTTATTTAATTTGGATGGAGCCTCGTCCTACCACGTTAGAGACCACGCAAAACGCAGCGTGGGCTCCAACGAGATAAATAGACGACCTGATGGAAGTAACCGGGAATTCGTTGGATGCGGACGGCATGTAAACGGTTGTTGTGGAAAGGTATGGGGAGGCCTTTGTTCTGCTGTGGACCACCTTCGGCTGATATAATGATGATGTTGACGTTGAGAGCTCAACATTTAATTTCGAAGCTTTCCAGCTTGGTTTGACTTAAATATAGAACCGCACAATACTATATTTCACCCGCATAAGGCGCTAATCAACAAGGCGGTACGGCACGACATGGCGTAGGATTAGTTGCTGAATTGATTTTAAATCTTATTTTAATACCCTTACCACTCGTATTTTATTGATCATCACAAGGAGAGCATGACGCTACACGCCAAAGCACTCCACTCCTCCCTCACGATGGAGCTAACCGTGTTATTTTGGCTGAGTACGTGCTTGTTCTTCTTCAACGAGAACTGTTAAATACCAAATCCGAGTCAACCATTTTTACAAAAACACACACACATCTCTTGAGCTGACAACGGAATGGTTTTAACAGACGAGAGAGAACATCTCTCGGCATTCCTATGAATACTTGGCTGTGCCGTGCTGTATGTCCTGTCTGTGCGCGCGTTTATATGATATTTAATTTTTGTTATGTAACATTTCTTCTCGGCATTGTTCATAAAGTTTTATATTTATCTCTTAACGGACTTGTTTGTGATGATATGCCTAAGACCTAACAAAATGTCGCCTACCTCTTGATTGGTCTCGGAGTATTGCTCATAATCTAAGTAATTGATATTTGATACCATGTGACACTTGACGTCATCTTTTGATGTTGTTTTTTGTTACATTGCAGATTGCAGATAATGTTGCAGCGTCGCAAGAAATACAAGAATCGCACCATTCTTGGGTACAAGACACTAGCTGAAGGCGTCATAAGGATGGATCAGGTCAGTCCATATATCTCACGTGCTTGCTAAATAAATTCTTCTGGAAGTATTTTGTTAATCGAGTACTTCACACTTACTAAAATTATAAATATGACCGTTTGTTTGTATGTCTCAATTACCTTCCAACGGCTGAATTATTTTAGGCTGAAGTTTAGCAAAACGGTAGATTATGTCATTGAATTTTGCGTTATCAAGTGTCTATCGTGGTGCCGGCATTGCCGTGTGTTGCCAGCTCAGACTGCCACCACCTCATCTCCTCCCATGGGTGTTGTAAAAGTCGACTAAGGGATTAGCCGGAGGATGGGCAGCAGCGTCCTTCGAGTACATTAACAACTCAACTGCGATCGCCAACCCGCCTGCCAAGCGTAGCGATTATGGGAAAACCCCCCAATGAGCCCACAATACATCCATATCGGTGGTTGTGGTGATCTTTGGGGGAGGCCTGTGTCCAGCAGTGGACTTCATTCGGCCGAAATTAAGTGTTCTTATTTCATACAAACGAGTTCCCTTTTTCGCGATAGGTAACCCCGCAGTACCAATATTTGCCATCAAGCAGTACTGTTTAAACTTTAAACGTGTTCCTGTTCGAAATTACTGGCCATAAGAGACTAAATAGCTGATTTCTCAAAGTGACGAGCGCTGTGTGGTGCAACGCAGGTCTACTCCTGGGTAGAGTTACGGTTGTTATGGGCAGGCGTGACGCTTACCACCAGGCGAATGACTTGCACGTCTCGTTACCATGTTGTATATAAAAAAACAACTTCCGTGATCAAAATTACATGAACCTACTCAGATGTAAAACGTATTCTCTACATAGAAACATGTCCTGGGGAATGGCTCCCTGAATTCCCTGGCGTCGCTATTGCCAACGACAATGTGATGTTGATGATGTTGACGGAACGGTTGGTGCAGTGGCTGATACAGTCGACTGCTGCGCTGGGGGTCGTGGGTTCGATTCCCGCACGGAACAAATATTTGTATGATCTGCAGGTAGTTGTTCCGAGTCTGGGTGTATTGTATGTGGAATTCATGTCTGTAAACGCACCCACGACACAGGAGAAATACTAGTGTGGGGCCTAGTTTAAAAAAAAATACGTGTGGTGCTGGCTAAGAATACCACCACTCAATCTCAGGGGCTGTTGTAAAAGACGACTATGGTATCAAGAAAGAAAGAAAGAAAGAAAAAGGATTAGCAATGTAATGGGCAGCAATCAGCGTCCTTCGAGTACATTTATAACTTAACTGCGATCGCCAACCCGTCTGCCAATCGTGACGATTATGGCCAAACACCTCAATGAACACACAACACAAACCCATACCGGTCGTTTTGGACATCTTTGGGGGAGGCTGAAGTGATAAATGATCTTAATTCAGCAAGTAGGATTCATGAAACACTTTAACTCGTCAATAAATCTAAAAGTAAGTAATTTATTTTCTCATCACAATAATTAAAAAGTTGCAACAAAATACAATATTGCTTAGTTAAAGTATTATTCAAATTTATTATTGGAGACTGGTGCCTAAGCTAGGCCGAAGCCTGTGTTTCAGGTCACCAGGCCAGAAGTCCAATTTTGATCTTTCATAAACTGTGCCAAGCGAATTTTTTCCATTTTCTTCTTCTTGGTGTATCTGTCTGATCCTACCAAGTTGTTTCCCCTTGTTAAAGTTCTCTTGATGAATACACTCCAATACTTTGATATACCTTTATCAGGCCCCGATATTGCGTCTCAAGAATGCGCACTTTCGTTGCAGACAACATCTTGATATAACAATAAACTCGCTGTTCTAATAATGTCTATATTATGGCTTTGATACTCCCAATATTAACGATTTATCAAAATGCACTATAGTAAAGTCCACTGCTGGACACAGGCGTCCCCCAAAGATTGCCACAATGACCAAACTGGGTGTGTTTTGTATTTTTTTAATGTGCTCGATGGATGCTGCTGGCAGACAGATTGGTCATCGGGTATGTTGTTATTAGTACATGGGAGGATGCTATTGCCCATCCTCTTGATCGCCATGACCCTTAGCCGCCTTTTTTGAACCAGGTATGTTCAGTCTAAAATTCTTTTCTACCAGACCAAACTGGGTGTGTTTTGTATTTTTGGTATATTTTGGCGATCATTGTCGAGTTGTTAACGTACTCGATGGATGCTGCTGGCAGGCAGATTGGTCATCGGGTATGTTGTTATTAGTACATGGGAGGATGCTATTGCCCATCCTCTTGATCACCATGACCCTTAGCCGCCTTTTTTGAACCAGGTATGTTCAGTCTAAAATTCTTTTCTACCAGACCAAACTGGGTGGGTTTTGTATTTTTGGTATATTTTGGCGATCACTGTCGAGTTGTTAACGTACTCGATGGATGCTGCTGGCAGGCAGATTGGTCATCGGGTATGTTGTTTTTAGTACATGGGAGGGTGCTTTTGCCCATCCTCTTGATCACCATGACCCTTAGCCGCCTTTTTTGAACCAGGTATGTTCAGTCTAAAATTCTTTTCTACCAGACCAAACTGGGTGTGTTTTGTATTTTTGGTATATTTTGGCGATCACTGTCGAGTTGTTAACGTACTCGATGGATGCTGCTGGCAGGCAGATTGGTCATCGGGTATGTTGTTATTAGTACATGGGAGGATGCTATTGCCCATCCTCTTGATCACCATGACCCTTAGCCGCCTTTTTTGAACCAGGTATGTTCAGTCTAAAATTCTTTTCTACCAGACCAAACTGGGTGTGTTTTGTATTTTTGGTATATTTTGGCGATCACTGTCGAGTTGTTAACGTACTCGATGGATGCTGCTGGCAGGCAGATTGGTCATCGGGTATGTTGTTTTTAGTACATGGGAGGATGCTTTTGCCCATCCTCTTGATCACCATGACCCTTAGCCGCCTTTTTTGAACCAGGTATGTTCAGTCTAAAATTCTTTTCTACCAGACCAAACTGGGTGGGTTTTGTATTTTTGGTATATTTTGGCGATCACTGTCGAGTTGTTAACGTACTCGATGGATGCTGCTGGCAGGCAGATTGGTCATCGGGTATGTTGTTATTAGTACATGGGAGGATGCTATTGCCCATCCTCTTGATCGCCATGACCCTTAGCCGCCTTTTTTGAACCAGGTATGTCCAGTCTAAAATTCTTTTCTACCAGACCAAACTGGGTGTGTTTTGTATTTTTGGTATATTTTGGCGATCACTGTCGAGTTGTTAACGTACTCGATGGATGCTGCTGGCAGGCAGATTGGTCATCGGGTATGTTGTTTTTAGTACATGGGAGGATGCTATTGCCCATCCTCTTGATCACCATGACCCTTAGCCGCCTTTTTTGAACCAGGTATGTTCAGTCTAAAATTCTTTTCTACCAGACCAAACTGGGTGTGTTTTGTATTTTTGGTATATTTTGGCGATCACTGTCGAGTTGTTAACGTACTCGATGGGTGCTGCTAGCAGGCAGATTGGTCATCGGGTAGGTTGTTATTAGTACATGGGAGGATGCTATTGCCCATCCTCTTGATCGCCATGACCCTTAGCCGCCTTTTTTGAACCAGGTATGTTCAGTCTAATATTCTTGGTTTATTTTTAATAGTCAACGTTTTGGTTGTAAACTGAGTTCAATGCCAGATGAGCAAGGTTGGCTCTTGAGGCAATAAAAATAGTATTGCTTTTAAATATCTCACACAGCTATAAAGTTATGATCTCAATGTTTTGGAAGTTGTAAAGCATTCTGATTGATTATTTGAAGGTCGCGATATATTCGTAATCGATTGTTAGTTCTCGGATGCTAACAAATATTTGGTTTATGTTGATATTTTGTGAAGGAATAATATCAAACAATCTTTGTAACTTTGCCATTATGCTTATTTTACTCAATTGAGATCTCATGTGTTTCTCTTCTTATACAGGACACATTTGAGACTAACATCTATGTATCTTCTTCTTCTACTATTTATATCAATAAAATAAAGTTGAAGCTTCTGTATGTCATTTCAAAATAAATGCCAATATCCTAATCAAGTGCTTAATCATAAATTACCGTTTAGATTTTTTGTCTGTCTGTAATTAAGTTTGTCTCGAATAGGCTCCGAAACGGCTCAACGGATTTCTATGAAAATTTTAGGGATTAAAACAGAAAAATTAATGAATTTTTAACTTCGATATTTTGCAGGGTTCATGAAAATAAATATAATTTACGCGTAGCGATGAAACGAATGTTCCTTTGTTTGTTTGTCCTCTATGCGCTCTTATACCATTCAACTGAACGAGTTGCCACTTTGGGTAGTTATGGTTGGCAGTTGGGTGAATGATTCGAGATAGAAAAAGAGAGGCATTGCAACGCATTACCTAGTACCTATAGTATAAAAAATATGTTTCTTTGTTCGTCCCGTATGCGTACCTACACCATTCATCCGATTAAGTTGGACGTTTGTACAGTTGTTGTTAGCTTGGGTAAAGGTTCTAAGATAGAATAAATAGGCATTTCAACGCATTACCTAGTATAATAGAAATATGAAGGTTTATATGTTGTTGGCACGCCCATAAAAGTATATGACATAGAAAAATATTAACTGGCATTACAACTCATTAGTTCTGACGGCACGGTTAGTGCAGTGGCTGATACAGTCGACTGCCGCGTTCCGGGTCGCGGCTTCGATTCCCGCACGGAACAAATATGTGTATGATCTGCAGGTAGTTCTTCCGGGTCTGGGTGTATTGTGTGAAATTTGTGTCTGTAAATGCACCCACGGCACAGGAGAAATCCAAGTGTCGCTGTATAATAAAATAAAATAAAACCTAGTCTGTATATAATTACTTTTTCATCTGTTCAAAACCGTACAGAGAACAAAATGTTGGTGGCCAGATTGATGTGTCTCATTCTAACGGCCAAAATTAATAATCAGTGTAATCCAAAGTTTTTGATTCGGGAAGCATTTGTCTTTAATGTGATCCTAACACAAAAACGGATGAAGTTCAGAATCTCAAATCTAAAGATTTTGGATTAGATTGATTATTAATTTCAGCGGTAAGTAAACTATAATGAAAGTCACGTCAGGTCAGGCCACCAGCTCCATATCCTCCCGTGGATGTCGTAAAAGGCGACTAAGAGACTATAAACCAGAGAGATGGGCAGTAGCGTCCCTTCTGTGGAACAGTAGCCATTCTGCGCTCACCAACCTGCCTGCTGGTGAGTACTGGCAAATTCCCCCTAAAAATACACACGGCATGTAATCAGTCGTGTTATGGGGGCGGCTTTTTTTTCAGCAGTGGACTGGTTTTGGCTGACACGAGGACAATGTTGACCGTTAATGTCTGGTGGTCCGGATTTAGAATATAGCACTACTCCATCTCCTCCCGTCGTAAAAGCCTAAAATGTTTTTATAAGTGTAGATGCGTTGCCCGCGCTCTATGATGGTCACATGAAAGCAAGGTAATGGCCCGGAGTTCACTTAGTCGCGCAACGACCAGTGTCGCGGCTGGTCGCAACTAGATGTCATTCCTACATGTAATTCTGGCAACTTATTGCGGCAAAAATGCATTCTTGTGTTTATATAAGGTTTATGCACGAACAACTGTGAGAAAAAACGTCATTCCATGCCTAGAATCTATACTGTAAATAAAATTACAGTATTTTGTTTTATTACGCGGTCTAATAGACGCCAGGACGACATCGAACGAGCATGCGCAATAGCTGCTACCTGACGTAACTAAAGGTGTATCATTCATCTCTTTCTAACATCCGGTATGCCGCATGGTGGCTTTCATTTTCTCTCCGTTCCTTCGCGCATGTTTGAGAGCTGTACTGGTAGTACATATAGCAAAATTTACGACGTTCTGTAGTGTCATAATGTTCGTGTATGGCACATCTATTTGTAAAATATCATTGGTAAAAGCCGATTAAGGGATTCTAAACTCGAACGTCGGGCCGCAGAGTCCATTCTCTGGGACAGTAGTCTTACTGCGCTCACCTATCCTGCACAGCGCGGTGAGCACGGGCAAATTGCCTCCAATGACGACACAAATATCGCTATGGGGGAGGCCTTTTTTCAGCAGTAGACGGCCTTTTGATGACATGATAATGAGCTATACAGTATAGGCATATTTCCAATGTTAACAATTTGACTCCTGCTCGTCCCTTATGCAATTAATGTTGCCACTATATTTGACGTTGACACATCGAGCGGATACATCAACTTAAATTCCTATCAACTGACTCGCGACACTGTACACACGAGCAAATAGATAACTCTAAAATTAGACGCTTAATTGCAACGGTCTCATTATCAAGGCTCGCAGGACATTTGCGCCAGTAATTAGTGAGTCACGGATAAATGCGTGCCTGTTCAGCGGGAATAAAGTGGTTTCCTCTTAGCGTACTGTTTTATAGTGAAGCTTAGCGAGTCCAACGACCGCGATCGCGAGGCGTCCTTACTCGGCTTTGTTCGGGTTTTCGAAAAAAGAACATATCGTTTTTTAGCCGCTTTTAGGTTCCAATTTAGAGTCTGCCTGATATTGTTATATTCTGCTAGGGCCCCACTTAGGCTTAACGCCGTTAATTATCAGGTTAATGGACACTCGTAGGCGTAGCCACGATTTTAGCGCTCGCTTGCTGTAGCGTTGTAGCTGTAGCTGCCTGGGGCCCGCAAACTAACGCATTATTCTGTGGAATATATTATCGCCTTAATTATTGCGAGAATCGGCGTTAGATGTTAAACATTAGTGTGGCCCCAGCATTCCTGTTACACATTAACGACCTGCTTAGCGTTATTAAACATAAATGTGTACTCTTCGCTGATCATGTGTCTGTAATTATATCTGACAGCAAAGCACTTAATCATGAAGATGTACACTTCACAACATATAACATAATGGGTTAGCTAAACGAGAATCAAAACCAAATCTTATTTTGTGCAGTTCTAAAACTATGAACAAAAGTATTATTTATTTTTTAATTATTTGTAACTATTTATTTAGAATATACTAGAGAAGTTATTACTTAACTTAACAGTGAAACATGTTTAGGCCTTACATTAGATGATGATTGTAATTGTACACCGTTCGCAAATTTTTTAGTAAATGGGTCTATGCTTTAAGTAAACTAAGGCAAAGATCTGATGATAGTGCGGCACTAACAGCATATTATGGTTACGTCCAATCTACTTTAAGATATGGACTTTTGTTATGGGGAATTCTACCCACATAAACAGAGCATTCTTAGCCCAAAAAATGTATTACAGCCATAAGAAGTGTGGACAAAATAGCACCAGCCAGGCCACTTAAAAAAAATACGTGTGCTGCCTTAGGGATCAGAATATATAACTGCAATTGGTACGTTTGTTCATGACCATCCACAGTTTTATCCAAAAGTGTATAAAGGAGATAGTAAACATAAATAAAAATAACTAAATTAAAAACGAAATGATGTAAAATCACATTTCATAAAAATAATAGGCGAATGATGATGATTAAAATATACAACAATATCGCGAAAGAGATTAGAGAGTTCCCTCTGCAAAGATTTCAAAGAAGACTTAAGTCCTGGTTACTTAAAAATTGCGAGACTAGCATGCCATTCGCCTGGTGGTACGCGTCAAGCCTGTTCACAAGAATTGTAATCCGTGGCACCACACCGCGCTCGTCACCTCGAGACATTCGTTTTTAACACGCTTTTATTAGCTTCACCTGTATGTATGTATGTATGTTTGTTTGTAACCGACTCCTTTGAGCTCGATTTTGCCCTACTTTGAACGATCAGATTTGATTCAAACTTTGCACACCTGTCAAAGGTCGATGACAATGCAATAATCCGATCAAAATATCCGATTATCCTAATTAGATTCGCCAGGATTAATTAATTTCTTTCCGCATCCTTTGCATGCGAGTAAGAGAGACAGAGCTAGTGCGCGAACTACGCATGCGTGCAGTTCCAGACTTGCTCTTTCGGGCACTCAGTTCAGCACAACCTAGCGTGTTTTTTTAGTTTTTTTAAACTATTATTAGTTAGTCTCCTATGCCCAATAATTTCACTATCTACCTTCTAATCCGAACACAGTATAGTTTAAAGTTTGAACACTACTGATTGGCAGTACCTACCTTTTTTTTTTTTTTATTGGTGCCCAGTGGAAATTCATCATGAACTTCCTTCGCCCCGGGGAAGGACGAAGGGGTATGCCGGACTCCTACCGGCTAAAACCACTGGAGCGGTCATCTTCGGCACCTAAGGGAGGCTCCAGGTCCTCGTATGATCACACTAGAGCCAGGGCAGTACCTACCTAGCTGGCGTAATAGGGCCCTATCTACCTCCAGTAATATACCTACCTGTTTCTTCCCGTGGGCGTCTTAACAACCGACTACCCTTCATTGTAGCCGTCTTCAAGAGGCTAATGTTGGGCATAAGCCTTAGATGCTTACGGGCTGATATGACACTGAATACACCTATAAATAACCAAAAGAAATAACCGTAAGACCGGTGATGGAGGAATGGCTGGAGAGGCGGCATGGCGCCCTCACCTACCGGATGACGCAGGTACTCTCGAACCATGGGTGTTTCGGGAAGTACCTGTGTCGAATAGGCCGAGAAGAGACGCCCGGTTGTCATCACTGCGGAGACTGCCTGGAGGACACGGCGCAGCACACGCTGGAGGAGTGCCCAGCCTGGGCGGCGCAGCGCCGTGACCTCGTCGTGGCGGTCGAAGGGGGTGACCTCTCGCTTCCGGCCGTGGTTCAGTCCATCGTCCGGAGCGAGAGCGTGTGGGATGCCGTCGCCTCCTTTTGCGAGGAAGTGATGCATGCAAAGGAGGCGGCAGAGCGGGGACGGAGGGAGATCTCCGATCCTCTCCGCAGGAGACACACCGGGAGTGGGATAGGGCGCTGAACGATCTCCGGCCACCATGAAGAGCGGCCTGCGGGCGACGAACCAGGGGCGGCCCGTCGCCCGAACAGAAACAGGCCCGAGATGGCGGCGCGCGTTTCCCGAAGGATAGGTGCGGCCAACAAGGCAGCACACAGAAGGGGCCCGTCAATCATTCACGGGCCGATACCTGCCGGGGGAGCGGTCTAATGCAGCAAAAGCGTACAACTTACCCCCAGCTAGAGGTAAGAAGAAGGACACCGTGGGGTTTTAGCCGGTTTGAGCCCGGCATGCCCCTCCGCCCTTCCTAAGGCGGAGGATGTCCAAGAGGATTTCCCCACGTTAAACAAAAAAGAAGTTGCCTCTCTGAGGGCCACAGAACCGTTTGTTCCGTGCGTTGAAAATGTTAATATAGATTTATCATTGTTAATTTGTCCTGCACAGTTTTGCATCGAGCTTGATTATCCTATTAGTTCGGACGGTTCACTGACCGTTAATCGATGCATAATTTCGCGTCTGCTAAATTATCACTAATGTGTGTAAATTGCTAACCTCGCTGGTACTGTTCTCTCGCAAATTGTTAGCGAAATTATGGAAATGTGCGGGGTAATTATAAAAGATTTAAGTGCTTGATATTACATTTGTTTTGGATAAGCCGCTGGCTTATGCTGGCATTTCTCCTGTATCGTTGTTTTTGAGTTTAGTTTACAGACATAAATCGCACTCGCACAAACACCCCGATCCGGGACAACTATCTTATTTATTTATTTAACTTTATGTAGTATCAGTACATTGGCGGACTTATTTCGCTATTTATGATTTTTTCGCTGTCGCACATTGTTGTTACAGGTTAAAAGAAACAGTAATAGTATATTAAAATTAAAAAATATCAAGTCAAGTCAAAAGTTTTTTATTGATGTAAACCATTTGCTGGCACTTACGAATAGTCAGAATTTAAATAGTTGCACGGTTCCAAGTCGTTGGTTCTATGGAGAAGACCCGACAAGAAACTCTATGGATATACTCTTTTAAAATATATGATGCATTACAGTCTTATTACTTTACACAATATAAACGAAAAATAAAAATGGAATGGTAATTTGCTCAAATTACGTCGTTTGAGTTTTTTTAAGTCATCATTTCGGCCGAATGAAGTCTACTGCTGGACACAGGCCTCAGAAGACAGTAAGTTAAATTAATTTGATTAGAAAAGAAATGTGTACCTTTGTACTGAGCTTAGAACATATTATTTTTAAGCTTTTATTTAAACGTTGGCTATTTCTATTGTAATATAGGTAGGTACAGTTGTCGTAATACCCAGTGTGCAGTACAGTGTATTTATTCATTTGTGAGGCGCAGTGGCCCGATGCATTCAGAAGGCAGATACTTCGCTACCGTCACCATAATCATCATTTCGGCCAAATGAAGTCCACTGTTGGACACAGGCCTCCCCCAAAGATTAGCACAACGACCGATATGGGTGTGTTGTGGGCTCATTGGAGGGTTTTGCCATAATCGCCACGCTTGGCAGACGGGTTGGCGATCGCAGTTGAGTTGTTAATGTAATCGAAGGATGCTGCTGCCCATCCTCGGGCTTATCCCTTAGTCGACTTTTACGACACCTACGGGAGGAGATGGGGTGGTGGTATTCTGAGCCGGCACCACACGGCAACTTCGCTACCGTACGGCCCCTTAATCTCGTTTTCGTTTCATCACCGTGATGAGATGAACAAACGTTCAAGCTTTGTGGCTTGGTTAACCTTCCTTTTAAAATTTCATTTATTCTTGTCGCAGGTGTTGCAACGATCAATGGACATGGAGCTGGAGCTCACAAGTGTTGGCGGCAAGGTTGGCGCTACCGCTGGCCAGCCCGTTGCCAAGCTGACCATCACCGGGCTCGCCTCCACGCCAGTGGACCACGACACTAAGAATAACAATACCTTGCTCATCACTGGTGAGTACATGATATGATATGGAGCCGACTAACGTTGGCGCTGCTGTTGGCAGCATATGACCATGCTCCATGACACTGGTAAGGGTTGCTCTTTATTCTACTCAGTGCTGAGGACCGTGATCTCTAAGAAACAGCTTGAGGTCATCCCTGGGGCACAAAATTGCGCCATATGTTTTAAGACGTGGGTGACATAATACTCGTCCAACACTACACGTCTTCTATGTCTGGTCAGATACCGTATGCGTTATATCTCAAAACTTTGAACCACATAACAGGTAATTCGGCTTTCGTTCCAACAAAAAAATCAAAACCTTCAGTTGGACACCTTATTATCTCATCAGGTTATTAAGCTATTTGTGTACCCATAATGTGACCTCGTATTTTGCAGAACGTGGCTACTCGGATGAAGAAGAAGAGGGCGAGTTCAGCTCAGTAGAGGAAGCTGATGAGATGACGTATGGAGCGCCCGCCAGGCGGCGCGCGCATCGACAGCTCGCCTTCAACAAAACCGATCTCTCTTACACTAAGGTAATGACTAGTTTACTATACTTATGTTTTATAAACAAGTAAACATTACAAATATGCACTAGATGAGTTATATTATACAAGATGCCGATTTATACAACTGCAACCTATTTGAAGATGAATCAATCCACGATTAACTCCATAACAAACTACACATTCCCAGTATAAGCTGACCTCTCATTGTACGGAAAGCATATACAATGCAAGATAAGCTCATACTGGAAATGTATGGCTTGATATGTCGGTTACATATCAAGCCTACTACGTACCTGAATTTTTCAACATGGTAACAATTTTTTTATCCAAGACAGCTGGCGGTCAATGACCTCATGTGCTTATATTATTACGATCGGGTTGGTAGGTACCTAAAAAATCAGCAGTGCCCGGCTCGCGCTCGGTCATTGTACGAAACGGCTTACATTGCAAATGTATTGGATAGAAACTCGTGTGTTTATTTTATTGGTATGAGTTTGTAAACATTGTTTTTATTATTAATGGGATTATTACTCTACCCCATTGGAGTGTAGCGGGTGATTAATTCGGCATCCTGTTTAAATGTCTCCTACTAGAAAGATTTATTGCCAGAATCTCATATTTTATTTTATTTTAAAATGTTTATATTGTTTTGTGGTCTGTTTGATTTTTTATTTGATCGCCTATGTTGGTTGCACTTTATCAATTTATGGATACGAATTGAAGATACGGAAGTTTTAGTGCAGCCAACAGGGTGACATTAATTATAACCTTTGAGAATTATTTTAGTATAAAAATTCAGTACTTATCCATTATACAATATTCGTAAGAAACAATTAAGAAAAATGTTTTTTTGCTGTCATATATTCTGAAATATAACCATCCATACGTCCTGCCTTTTTAAATTCATTTATAATTTCAATAGATATATAACTGCATGTTTTGATAATACGCTTTGCTTCAGGGTGCTTCTCATATTTATCATGATTTTATCATTTTCAGGCCAACAAATATTCTGATATAATTTACTGTATTTTATTTATAGCTTATATTTAAGTAGAAGAAAGTCGGCATTTATGAGCTTGTACGTAATAGGCGTTGCATTGCACGCAGTTGGCCCGTTCTCGCGACTTGAGCTTCATGGAGCGCGAGCGAAAGAGACAGAGCTATATGCACTCTAAGGTGAACGACAGGGACAGCGACAGTGAGCTAGAGAACCCGTCCGCGAAACGAAAGGGCAGCCGCGGGAAGCTCACGGTGAGCGCCTGCGCACGCACGCTTAGTACAATCGTATGAGAATGGAAATTGTGGTGATTAATGCCATTATAATCAGTATGGCTCCTGTATTCGAGTGTGATACGATATTTCAATATGTACCCATTCATATTAGTTTCGAGGTAGGGGTTCAACTACCTCCGAGTTGACAACATTATAACCGACGATTCCTAGCTGAGATTAGATCAGCTATATTTACTAAGATTTGTAAAATAGCTCAAATAAGCACCCGCATATGCATATAATCCGGTCTCTTGTAATAATACATAATTATAATTTTACGTGACCTTTTCAAGATGTTTGCATATCGAATCGTGTGAGCACGGTTCCATTTCTTGGTGTTTTATGCCATTAAAATCACTTAAATTCTGTGGCAACGGCACCCTTTTTATCCTAGGCCTCTAAAGGCATCACACGCAGAGTAGTTTCAAATATTCAGCAAGAACCTTGTCCGATGTTATTCATTCTAAATTTTACTTTATGAACAACCATCTAAGTCACAAAATTTCTATTCTCATACTGTAGTTATGTGTTCTTCTAGTTTGAAATAGCATGCATTATGTATTTAGTCCGATTTGTTTTTGGTGGAGTTATTTTATTGTATTTAGATATCATTAGCGATGGGCGATAGTGTCTAAAAATAATCGAATTATTCGATTGTTCCGTGTGGCGACATCTACTTGAACATTAAGTGCAACTAAACGATGACGTCAAAGAATCCTGAATCGCGCATGTAAAGAATTCGCACATCGCTGCATATATACAGACGCCCAACATCAACCGTTGAACTCCCGCCCGCCGGGCATAGCACCCGCTTGGTTGGAGGATCCTCCTTTTTTATGGAGGAACACCACACCTTGTTCCCTAAAATGGTGACCCTGAAGTTATACCATTGTTCGCCATACTGGTGACCCCTGACCATCAACGCAGCCTTCACGATGCAGAGAAGTAATTACTTCGCATTTTCGCTGTCTCTCCCCGACTATTCCCAAGAAGCAGGTGAATATACGTGCCAATACTGAGCGACCTCCAGGGAACACGGAGGCGCGCACGTGTAACAATCGAATGAAAATGAACAATCAAATACAAAAGCTCGCCAATTGTAAACCGCGCACTGCGATGAATAATAAATCAAAATCATTAATCATTATCAAATCAAATAATTGTTATTCGATTGTAATCCAATAAAATCTGCTGCAGGCGTGTGGTATAAACCTTGTGGCCAAGATCGCTGGCTGGCAGTGTGACTTAAGTATAAGTCCACAAAGTGGGTGCTCGCGACTCACGAGGCCTCCCGCCATATAACGACGACTGGGGGTTCAGGCGTTTTGGACATGGGTACCGCGGTGGCTGTGACACCAGCATCGTGTCCTCCTTCTCCGAGCAGGATCGACCCTGTCCCGATCCCGCTCTGCGGTCTCGGACGTTAGCGACCTGAACTTTCCTCATTTTCATTTCCACTATGTTTTTCTAGGCTATCATAGCCAGTTACCGACATTGAGCGGTAAACTATCACTGAGGTTAAACAAAGCTTAGCGCGGTCATCTGTTTATGAATGGATGTATAGAGGTATTTGAACTGAGCGTCTCCGTGCTTCAGAGGGCACAATCTTCGGTCCCAGTTGCTATTAATAGACAGCAGATGTTAAGCCAAATCGGAAGCCTTTGGGCCGCTTGAACAACTCTGGCACAAGGTTTGTCACTGAACAAACAGAAAAGAAAGCGTGCTGATAGTAATATTGATCCGCAAGGATGGGGCCAGCTTTTGGCCTGCCCCTCCCTTGTGTAGGCAATTAATTCAACAAATAGATATACATTTGTTAAGTGAAAGGCCAGGTCCAGGGGCCAGCAGCGACCTGGGTACGCCCATCTCTCCAAGTTAAATGCTTATAGCGCTGTTCAAGGAGACCCATAGAACAAGTTCAGCAACCGAGCTTATCTCTCCTACTGCCCCGATAAGATACCATTCAAAATAACTCAGGTTTCCTCATGAAAGTATTTTCTCAATTCTCGACGACATGATAAAGTAAAACCATATCATTTTCTACGTAAATATTATGTCACAGTGTGGTAGCTTATCTTGCTAGATTTGATTATCTACGTACACTATGTAGATGAACGTGAATGTCGTTCAGTAATGTCTTGAAGTCCATGGAGGTGAAAACTGTATGTATTGTAGTCTGTGCCTGGGTTTATAATAATATGTTTGTGTGTGTCTGTACAAAGAATTTGTGGCAATTTGAAGATATGGAGTTAATTATTTGTGTGTTGTGTTTCCTCGTGTTATCTATGCCTATAATTTAATGGCTTCTTTATCGGAACTCTGGCTATGTTTTCTGATGTGACCTCTGTGATTTATACGATAGTGTGAAGTCTTCGTTTTTGTGTGGTGTCCGGATTAAGAATATTGCACCACTCCATCTCGTCCCGTGGACGTCGTAAAAGGTGATTAGGAGACTCTAAACCAGAGGGGATGGGCAGCAGTATCCTTTCTGTGGAACACTAGCCATACTGCGTTCATCCCGCCTGGCAAGCGTAAGTACTGGCAAATTCCCCCAAAACGACGGTTCGATTGTGGAAATCTATGGGGGAGGCCTTTGTTTAACAGTGGATGTGCTTTGGCTGATATGATGAAGCCTTATAATATTAATAGCTATAAGGATGGTGTCTTGCGGACTGCCGTCGCAAACGCGTAACCTAAATACTATTTATGTGTGCGTAAAGAGTGCATGTTTACTTTCGCTGTCACACAAACAAGCGGATTGTTTTTTTATAGCATCCCATTCTTGTCACTCCACAAATCATCATAATATATAGTTTTTCGGAAAAAACCTTCACAACGAAATGACAGCTCTAACTGGCCGCCCAGCGAATGGTGACATATCTGTCACCGTTCAAATGGCTACGCATGTTCTGACTATCCTTCAAGCAGTTATTACTCTAAGTGTGAGGCTCAAACATTAAGTTCGCGCCGTCAATTATCTCAATAGTCATATCTGTTATATGTCAAAATATGTGTATTCGAAAGCTGATAATAGATATTGAATTCATCAAAATGTGTTGTGGGTCGTCGACGTGTTTATCGTCAACGCAACGAGACCATTTACCTTCACATTGAACTAGTTCAAAAACCAGGTGAATTTTCGATTTGTTTATTTCATAGACAGAACATTGTTTCTACCTGTCGTCGCTCACCGGACGATAAAACGTTCGATGGCGATAGCGCACTGTGGACTGTAAACGGTCGATTGCGTTGACGCCGAAGGAACAATCTAAAAGAACTAGTTAATGTCAAAATTAATCGTGGATGTAACATTCCTTGTTTATAGCATGTTATCGTATATGGATGTGAAACAATTGAATCTAAATGTTAAAGTTTCATTCAGTCTTAATTAACTTTGTAGTGTCGATACCCCTCCGATATAGAGACGGTCTCACTCCGATGCTATGAGTCACATTATCGATACCGATTCATTGCTAGTTAAGTATGTATGTATAGACACGCTGTTTTTTATGCTGAAAATATTGTACAATTTGCTATGGACAAGGTTCCACAACTGCATCAATATTACAACCAAGCCTTAATACATTATTATTTTATATGTAGAACAAACAAATTAAACCATGAAACACAGGTTTTTCGTTAAATTCATTCGAAATTTTGCATTATCAGTTTAAAAAGTACCGTGTTGCACACAAAAAAATACAACACACATTTTCTGTAGCTTTATGAGCTAAGAGTGGAGGTGTATCGGCACTTAGGTAGAATAAAAACTGTCGAGCTCATCAACATGACAAGGAAAGTTTGCAGGATTGTAGTATTAGCAGTAGGTATATTTGACATTTTAACGATAGTGTTACAAAGTAATTACTATCATGTTGTGTTGATTACATCACCTAGATAGACTTTCATACAATGTAAAGTATTACAACAGTAGATAAACTAGTCGTCCAAACTTGTAGTCTAACAGCCGAAATTAATAATTCAATCTAATCCAAAATCTTTGGATTTCGGATTGCGGATATGTCTGTTTTTTGTATTAGGTGTGATCGTAACACAACAACGGATGCATTTCAAAATCTTAAATCGGAAGATTTTGGATTATATTGATTATTAATTCGTACAACATAAACACAAGCAACAAGAAACAAAAGTGACGTATCAACATCGTGTTACAGCAACGCAACCTGAAGCAGAAGTTCGCGGCGTTGCTGCGGCGGTTCCGAGTGCCCGAGGAGATGTCGGAGCGCGGCGCCACGCGAGACACCCATCATGCCCAACACGACATCGATGAACTGTTCCAGGTGAGGTGTTCCACGCCGTGTTATAAATAGCAGCTTATTATATAAGTTAGATGAACTTTGAAACCACGTGTGCGATACACAGCGCCAACTTGTCGGGAGTTCACAGTATTGTTCCAGTAGTTTTGCAAGCCTCTTAGGTATCTTCTAAACGCTTCGTAAGAAGAATAAGAAAGAAAGAAAGATGAAAGAAAATAAATTTATTTACTAAGATAGGGCAACACACAGTACTTACAGATAAAATAATAGATAAATTGAGTAGATAAAGCAAAACAAAATAAAAACAAACCATTAACAAACATATCGAGAACATACAACAATACATGCAATATGAAGATAGCTGGCAGAATAACTGTATGATAATATAACACTAATGAAATAAAGTTAATGGTTAGTGGTGTGCGTCGTAATACCGTTTAAAAAGAGTCATTGCTCAGCCTAAAGCCGCATCGCAGTTAGCGGTGCGGCGCTGATTTAGCAAAACTGAAATAGCATCAGTCCATCTCACCCTGTGGATGTCGTAAAAGGCGACTAAGGGACTTTAAACTACACGAATGGGCATCACCGTCCCTTCTGTGAAACAGTAGCCAATCAACTGCGCTTACCAACTTGCCTTCCAAGCGCCTTGAGTAAAGGTAAACTCCTCCAAAATGACAATACCATTGTGAAAATCTGTGGGGGAGGGGTTTGTACAGTGGACGTTCTTTACGGCGGCTGATGTGATAATGATGTAATTTATTAATGACCAATAAAGTAAAGGGTATATTCATATCATCATCATCATATCAGCCACAGGACGTCCACTGCTGAACAAAGGTCTCCCCCCTTAGACTTCCACAACGAGCGGTCACATGCCGCTCTCATCCAACGACTCCCAGCGACCTTCACCAGGTCGTCTGTCCACCTCGTTGGAGGTCGTCCCACGCTGCGTTTTCCGGTGCGCGGTCTCCATTCGAGAAACTTTTTGCCCCAACGGCCATCAGTTCTACGAGCAATGTGCCCTGCCCATTGCCACTTTAGTTTATTAATCCTTTCAGCTATGTCGACTACTTTAGTTCTTCTACGGATCTCCTCATTTCTGATTCGATCTCGTAGAGAAATATCAAGCATAGCCCTCTCCATAGCTCGCTGAGTGACCTTGAGATTTCTTATGAAGCCTATTGTGAGTGACCACGTCTCTACTCTATATGTCATCACTGGTATATTCATATAAGTCTTCGCTATGTTGGAACGTTCTTAACATTGCCTTTTCAATATCCTCATAAGTCATCATTATTAATAGTTAAATAAAATGATTGTATTCCTTTCAGGAATTAGAATCTTTATCATGCGGTGAGGGCGAAGACTCAGGTCCAGATCAGATGGATACCATCAGCATCGGATCCACCCCTAAACCTTCGCTGAGACCTTTCTTCAGCAGTTCCAGAAGCCTCGCCAATCAGGAGCATCATAGGCATTCCAATGGTAAGTACATAAGTGTAATTCAATGTCAGGACTTGTAATAAAATTGTAATGTTGTCTGGCTCTTGGTCTAATTTTGGATGATTGTTAACTATTTTGATATATTGAGTTTAGTATTTTTTTTAGTCATGATGTATTATTTTGTGAATTTAATTAAGGTTGTTTATTATACATTTCTTTTTTAATAAATGTCAGTTATGAGTTCTGTTTTTTATTTCTTACATCTCTTTCTTTCTACTTCCAATTGAAATATTTTTAAAGGAAGTTATATATTTTTAAGAAAAGTCTTTTAACTAAAGATAGCTTTATTAAAGTAGTTGATAGTTATTACGATATCGACTCACGAAGCAGAATTTTGACAGTATTTAGACCAACTTTATAAAAGTTAGACCAGGAGCTGCACACCAAACAAACATATTTAATCAACCCCATTAATTTATAACACGAATATGCTCTAGAGTATGGTAAAAATATAATCAGTAACAGTATTAATTGCCTGAGCATCGAAGCATACATACGAGGATGCATTGTGTGACGTTAAACGCTTAACTTTTGTTTTGCTTATATACATATAAAAAAGTAATACTACATACATTGAGATATTTTTGTTTTGTTTTGTAACGCTGTGTGCATAGATTAGTTTGCGATGTGACGTGGAATACAAGAGACAGATGCCACCAATTTGGTAATAACGTAAAGGGGAGACTTAACACTACAAACATATTTAATTGAATCTGGGTAAAGGAAACGTGATAATTACTTAAACATCGGCTAGTATTTACTGTGGTTTATAAAGCCATAAATGAAAAAAAATACGGGTTGCACTCCAGGAGTGCCGACAGAAGAGAAAACTTATTTTGGCGCGTTAGACATTTTTAGATGGGTACTAGGGTTAATGCGATCCCGACGGCGAAACTCCAAACTAAACGTCTAGCGTCTCGTAACGGTGTCGCGAGTACAAAGATTTTATCTAATCTAAAAATATACGTACCGCGCTAAAAGAAGTTTTCACTTCAAAAAGGCAGATTTTAAACAACAGTGAAATATTGCTGGCATTATTTTACTTGGTGGACTGATACGACTGTTCCATATACAGTGTGTCACAAAAGGGTATATACATCCGACAGTGGATCATTGTACTCATCATTGTGGACAACTTTTACTATGGGACCAACCCTAAACTCACGAAAACAAAATCAGCTGATCCATAGAAAATCAACGCTGTTGCTCGACAAAATGTGTGGCTCAGCTGATTTTGGCCCTATAATAAAAGTTGTTCACAATGATCAGTACAACCTCGTCCAATGACCTCGTTTCAGATGTATATACGCTTGCCGTTACACCCCGTATATAAAAAAAAATACGTTACCGAATTCAGTATTCAAATAAAATCTACCGTAACCTACCAAAAACTGAATTGGTGGCGGTATTCCACGTTGCACGCTGTTTGACTATGAAGGCGGTGCATGCGCAGTGGTCCGGCACGCGAGCGTCGCGTCCGGTGCCGAGCTGAGCGCCGTACGGGAGCGACACGTCGGCACGTTACCGCCTACAGGTATACCCTATGGGTAGTATAGATGAACGGGGGACGATAGGTATTAACAGCCAAATGTTAGTTAAACCATCATCATATTAGCCGAAGAACATCAACTACTGAACATTGACGGCACGGTTGGTGCAGGGTCTGATACAGTCGGCTGCTGCGCGCCGGGTCGTGTGTTCGATTCCCACACGGAAAAAATATTTGTATGATCTGCTGGTAGTTGTTCCGGGTTTTAGTGTATTGTGTCTGGAATTCATGTCTGTCAACGCACCCACGACACAGGAGCAATCATAGTGTGGGGCAACGTGTCTAAAAAAAAGAAAAAAAAATATCTGCCTCTCCATAGACTTCCACAACGACCGTTTACATGCCGCCTGGGGTGTTATTTTCGCGCGATGCGAGGTCAAGTCGAAAGAGAGATTTACGAAAAAACATGGCGGATGTCGATCGCCGAAGGTTTTTTGTATTCTCATGATGTCCCGTTATAATAAGTGACATTGTAACGAAAACTGATACGCTACCGTTAGAATATCACGTCGGTCTTTTCTTGCAATTTCAGATTGTTTCCAGTTTAAAACTACTTACCAGATTTTAGTATAAAATAATTGTTTTCCTTTATCTTAACGCTATTTTGAGTATAAGCTCAAACACTATATATTTTTACATAAAACTGCAATGTAAATAGAAATTAAACAGCTGTCGTTTCGCTACAGTTCACGGATGAGGTCATCGCTCGCATAGTGAAATCATTACGTAGCGTTTTGACCGCGTTGTTTACGCTACATTGCTTGCTCAAAAATTACAAAAAACTGTAGCCTATTATTTCCGAGATAAATAGCTTTCCTATATTTATTACAGGCCTAAGCTAGCCTCTTCCCAAAGTTTTAGGTATGTTTTAACTTACACCCTGTATAACAGGGTAGGTTACTACACAGTAATGAACAATAACGTACATAAAAAAAGATACGGTCCCCGAATTTTCCGACTAAGGATTGATATCGAGAGGCATCCTTCCGTGTACTAAACAACATACAATGATCACGAATCTGCCTGCCAAGTGTGGTCATTAAGCCAATGTCAGCAGTGGACGATTACTGGCTGATTTATCTAATGCAATATTTTAATGAGGGACGTTATTTCCCCGAAACTGCACCACTGCTGCAATGGAAGATGCCTTCAAGCTACTAGAGTGGAAAGGATTCGGCAATGACATCAATGGCGAGTATACCTTCTATTTGCCGACGACATCGTAGTCATGGCAGAATCGCTGCAAGAGTTCAGCACAATGCTCGATGACAGACAGACACCAGACAACAGAGTTTCCCAAGAGGTGGGCCTAAAAATGAACATGGGCAAGACGAAAGTCATGTCGAATGCTCATGTCGTGCCTATCCCAATCTGCACAAACTGCCCGGTTAGGTAGGGCCAACTTCGAGAAACAGGTCAATCGTCGAATCCGACTCGGCTGGGCGGCGTTCGGGAAACTTCGCAACGTCATTTCATCAACAATACCACAATGCCTTAAGGCGAAAGTGTTGTAACTAGTGTGTGTTACCAGTTGATGATATATGGAACAGAGACGTGGGGACTCACTGTGGGCCTCATAAGAAAACTGAAGGTCACTCAGCGAGCTATAGAGAGAGCTATGCTTGGTATTTCTCTACGAGATCGAATCAGAAACGAGGCGATTCGTAGAAGAACAAAAGCTGCCGACATTGCTGAAAGGATTCGTAAACTAATGTGACACTGGGCGGGGCACGTAGCTCGTAGAACTGATGGCCGCTGGGGTAAAGTTCTCTAAAGGAGACCGCGCACCGGAAAACACATCGTGGGACGACCTCCAACGAGGTGGACAGACGACCTGGTGAAGTTCGCTGGGAGTCGTTGCATAAGGGCGGCATGTAACCGCTCGCTGTGGAAATCGAAAGGGGAGGCCTCTGTTCAGCAGTGGACGTCCTGTAGCTGATATGATGATGAATATTTTAATGATTACAGAACCTTTCGCGTTCAAATAAATGATGGAATGGCATGATTCATAATTATCGTCAATATTTATCAGTCCCCTGTTTGATATGATTATACATAATAATATAACTACGTAGTTGATCGAGATTGTGAATACAATTTTATCAATAAACACGACAAAGTAATATTTTTTTTATCTTCATACGTTTCCCTCTCAAGTTCTATTCAGCCTTAATTTGTTTTTGTTTTTATCTTTTACAATTTCTCTTTCACAATCTCTATCAAGTTTAGTTTTTACTACTATTAGCAAGCTTCTGTCTGTTATGTTATGTTATTTATCACTGTCACTGCTTCACATCTTTACATTGACGCTACTCGATACAGATAGCACGGTTGCATGGTTTGATCGATTATAATCAATTATAACTTATCTGTTCTAACTGCAATAATACACTGATTCCAACGCTTCCTTTTCAGTGCGTTCAAATACAGGCTGATTATTGTAAATTAAATTTGAATAATTTAAATGTATCTTTGATTCGTCGGCATTTTATTACATTCGTATTCGGCTTTGACTCGGGGGCTGTTTATGTATCTTGCAGACGGTTTGCGACACGGGTAATTCTTGCAGTGATAGTGGGTAAACAAAAAATCTAACTACCGTGGAAGGTATAAAAAAACATTGTATTTCGTTACACCTGTGAATGTTTTACTACTTCATGCGCAGACGCATGTAACAAATGCCATACGTACAGAGACCTAATATATAAATATCTTGAACATAGAACGGGGACTAGGAAAGTTCAGAGAATATATAATACACGTATGTAAGTTTATATATGTATGATCATCTATCTATACCTATATAGATAAATCGATGTGTGTATGTATGTTTTCTATGGACTCCAAAACGGTTGGACCGATTTTGATAAAATTTTCAGGTATTCTTCAGATTAATCCAGTGGGTGATCCTGTTAAGTTTGGTAGCAATCGGATCAACAGCTTTTTTGGTTTTTTGGCAATTTTGTGTCATATAAGTCATCTGGCTATGGACAATTAGTGCTACCGTGCGAAGCCGGGGCGAGTCGCTAATACACAATATAATGTGTTCGTATATACACTATCTAATACCTAAAAATCGACAATGCGCAGTCTAGTTGACGGCACGGTTAGTGCAGTAGCTAAGTGATTAGGTTTCGACGCTACGTGTCGTAGGTACGGTTCCCTCACGGAACAAAAATTTGTATGGTCTACAGATAGGTGAATGGGTGTTTGTGCGTGTGGAATGTATGTCTGTAAACAGTAACCGATAACGATACAGGAAAAATACTAATGAGGGCATCCAAAAAAAATTCACTATTCAAAATGTTTGCCGAACTCTGATCGGGTCAGATAAGGGGGCGGGTCGGTTGGTACCTGCCAGCTGCGCGGGTGTGTCTTTATTTAAATCAAGGCTAATCTTCATCGATATTGTTAAAGCTCACTTTGATTGTGCATCTTGTATAAAGCACTTCGAAGTGAAAGTGATAAACGTGGGCAGTTTTTCTTTTATAACAAGTACCTGTATAACCGAAATCGCATTTAATTTAAACGAATTATCCATTCTTTTGACAAAAAAAGGTTCGGCTAGCCTAACACACAATTTAAATGTGGTGTACATCCTAACCTCCCGCTAACCCGTGTCATATGACGTCAGAATCCGAAGTGATCCGAAGCTCAGCGGGCGACGAGCGCGCAAGCGACGGCAACAGCGACGCTGAAGCGACCATCGACGCGCCAGTCTCTGGAGCCTCCGTGTCCAGCTCTCCACCTAATGAAACCAAGGTGAGGGTTAGTTTCGTTTTAACTATACTTTTTAATAACTGTTCTGTTCCATTCATTCATTTGTATCAGCCAAAAGACGAACCGCTCCCCCCTTCCCTAATTCCCCCCATTTTGGGGGAACTTTTGGTATTGACCACGCTTGGTGGCGCTGATGCCCATCCCTCTGGTTTAGAGTCCCTTAGTCGCTCATTACGACATCCAGGGAAGGAGATGGAGTGGTGCTACATTCTTAATCCGGACACTGCTATTGGGGAACTATGGAAACTACCTGCAAACGGTGGGGTCTAAGTCCCGAACTGACATTCTGCAACTCGAGATATGACATACAGAGGCAGTCTGATTAGAGTATCATTTGGAAATGTCAAAGCTCTGTCAATATCAAAGACATATATTTGTACCACCTGTAGTTACACTGCGGTAGGATGAAGTTAATGGGCAGGTGATACAGCTGCTCCGCTGCACGAATTAGTTTTGGATGGGCCCCACAACTCCGTGTAGTCCGCACACGTTATTCCGTGTGGTTCATATAATAGATTACTCCTCTCCACCCGTGGGTCTTGTAAAAGGTGACTTAGATTTGATAATAACAACATGCGGTCATCAATCCGCCTGCCAAGCGTCGTGATTATGACAGTATAGCTATATGACCGCTCGTTCATTCATATTCCTGCTGAATATGACATTTATGGCTTGATGTGTGGGCACTACATTGCTGCCTACCACGAGCCACGAACAATGAGTTTCTAAACTGCAATGTGTTTTCAGGAGGACAAGCGATCCCGTTTATTTCGCAGCGCGACCAGCGGCAGCAGCCTCGTGCCGGCGGCAGGCATAATACGCAAGAAAAACTCGATCGTAGTAGGCGCCGAGCGACCTTTGTCTGCGCACGAGCTTCCCGCACAGAGCCCTACCACATTGGAGGTAAAGCTTGTAACAGTCCACTTGTGATCATAAGGAACACTAACAACAACAAAATCAAATATTAGCACTTCTGAATCGTCAAGACTTTAGTTTCCACGTTCCAAGATGTAGATTTCCTATGGAGAAGAACGGGCAAGAAACTCCATGGTTACTCTTTTAAAATCATGTGACAATACTTATGAGTACAAGGATTTTTTGGGTTTGAATTAGAATTTAACTGTGAATCTCGCCACCATCCTTGTAGCTAACTAGCTACCGTGGCCAAATCTTTGTTACAGAGAGCGCATGGCATCTGTTGGCTTATATATTGCATAACTATATAAAATTAAATAGAATACAAATCTTATGTGACATGAATAATTATTGTCATCCAGCCTCGTCGTACATGGGCGGAGCAGGTGTCCCGGCTAATAGGTGAGGAGACGGTGGGCCCTGAGTGCGTGGGCGTGTGCGGCAGCGGCGCGGGCGCAGCGGCGGCAGCGCTGCATGCGCTGGGCGTGCCGGCGCTGCTGGCGCCCACGGCCGCGCCCGACCTGCGCCCGCTGCTGCATGCGCTGTACTCCCGGGCCAAGCAGTGAGTTCTGTCATACTAACTTTATGAAGGGCTTACATTTGCTTAACGATTAACTTCATATCCTAATAACTATCTTGTGGTTCATAATTTCAGCCGAAAATCATCCACTACTGTTCATAGGCCTCCACCAAAGATCGGCACAACGACCGCTATGGGTTTGAGTTGTGTGTTTATTGGGGGGTTATGCCATAATTGCTATGCTTGGCAGGCGAGTTGGCAATCGCATTCGAGTTCTAAATGTACTCGAAGGACACTGCTGTACGTCCGACTAATCTCATAGTCGTCTTTTACGACACCCGCTGCCATGTGGGGTGGTATTCTTAGCACACCACGGCACCACGCATGGTTAGAGTATAGAAATAACTTATTCCAGAATAGTCTAGAACTTGAAAAAAATATATTTAAATGTGACTACATTGAAATTATACTGAAATCGGACTGAACTTTAAGAGGAGCAAAATACCAATTTTTATCAATTCATAATTTAATCTCAATTCGGTAAATTTTCAGTCATTGCATTGATTCACTCGCCCCTTATCACGTATTCAATATGCATACTGCTGAAACGTTGGTGGTCCTTACTAGACTTCTTGCCATTTTCCATAGAGGGTAATCGTTGTTCAACCTTTGCCCAGGATTCTGTGGCAGACTCACTGGCACAGTCGTTTCATCATCATTTCGGCCGAATAAAGTCCACTGCTGGACACAGGCCACCCCCAAAGATCACTACAACAACCGATATGGGTGTGCTGTGTGCTCATTGGGGGGTTTTTGCTATAATGGCCACGCTTGGCAGGCGGGTTGGCGATCGCAGTTGAGTTGTTAATGTACTCGAAGGACGCTGCTGCCCATCCTTCGGCTAATCCCTTAGTCGCCTATTACGACACCCAAGGGAGGGGTTGGTGCTATTCGTAGCGTACACAGCTCACAATCGTTTCAGTGTAAATAAATTTCGAGAATCGGCCTTGCCTTACGGGGTAGCGTAATCTTCGCCTAGAGTTAGGGCTTTGTTGCTATGGTTACGATAACTGGACACGACCGGCATGCCTGTGCGCAGGAGCTCGCGGCGCTCGATGGTGCGCGTGTGCGTGTGCGGCGGCGACGCGGGCGCCAGCGCGGCGCTGCGTGCGCACGCCGAGCTGGCCGCGCGCCGCCCGCACGACGCGCCCTCCGTGCGCTTCTACATCATACCCATGGGTCCGTACCACACTGCACATCATATCATATCAGCCACAGGACGTCCACTGCTGAACAAAGGCCTCCCCCTTAGATTTCCACAACGAGCGGTCACATGCCGCTCTCATCCAACGACTCCCAGCGACCTTCACCAGATCGTCTGTCCACCTCGTTGGAGGTCGTCCCACGCTGCGTTTTCCAGTGGTTCACCTCATAATAAAACACGTACACTGCATAACACAGGCCTCCCCCATAGACGTGTCCTGTGTCGTCATTTTGGGGGGAATTTGCCAGTACTCACCACGCTTGGCAGTTAGGTTGCCCATTCCTCTGGTCTAGAATCCCGTAGTCACCATTTACGATATCCACGGGAGGAGTCGGAGTGGTGCTATGCTCTTGATTTGGATACCACACGGATTAGCCATTTACTACTACTACTGGGTGGCGATATAATCACCTGTAATCTCTTGGGTGGTGAGTCAGTCCGCGAATCTCTATCCGATTTAGTACAAAAATAGAACCTTAAGATTTCTTTTTTTTTTACCAGTCGCCAATACAAAGCATTTGGTGATCAATTGCGGATTCATACCTACCACTTCGCAGTACTCGTCTGTAGTACTTATTTATTGACGACACGGTTGGTGCAGTGGTTGATACAGTCGACTGCTGCGCTCCGGGTCGCGGTAGTTGCAGTATCTGCAGGTAGTTGTCCCGGGTCTGGGTGTATTGTGTGTGAAATGTATGTCTGTAAACGCATCCACGACACAGGAGAAATCTTAGTGTGGGGCACCGCTTTTTTAAACAAAAAAAAAATGTAGTATTTTTTAATTGTTCAATGCTTTTTACCAAAGAGTGTCGAAAGTGACTAAATCGACACCCAGTATACGGCAAATAAACTATTATTGTATTATTGTAGTATGTTCTATCTTTACACATTACATTACCCTTACCTTTTAGCGATAAGACCGCCCATTGTACATTATATTAATATTTTAAGTTTTATTTTTAAGATCCAAATGGTGTACAATAAAGTATATTCTATTCTATTCTATTCTATCCCACATTTTTCTCATCATACATAAATACGTATGTATAATGTTCACCATAATTTTTATTTTAAATCAATAAACATTGCAGTCTCAATTAAAAGCATGAACTTTTCGATATTGCATTAGTATCACACTGGAAATAGTTAAAAACAAAAATCCCAAATTCAATAATTTTTGATTAGAAGATTATTAATTTCGGCCGTTAATATTCCCGCTGAATGGGTTAACCAAAAAAATGTCGCGTGTGTAGGTCCGAGTGTGATATCGCGACACCTATCCGCGTCGGACGGGGCGTACGCGTCGCTGTTCACGAGCGACTCGTGGATGAACATCTGCGAACGCGCCACCGACGGTTGCGTGCCCGACATCGACGAGATGACTTCCAGGATCGGCAGGTATAGTCACCACTGTACATTACATTTTAGGACTGAGTACAACTATGAAGACGATTTCGTAGTTAAGATCTTTTAGTTATGACAGAAAGCTGACAAACCGCTATGAGTGAGCGCACGGCGCTGTTTAGTTGGAATCTACGACAACTCGACCCTGAAAACTCACCCCTATGATAACTCGACCTTATGACAATTGAACCGCGACAACTCGACCCCGACAATTCTCAAATAGGGATTTCGCAAACTGAACATTAGGCAAAATGTGCACATTTTGTAATGATATTGATAGCTATTATGATATATTATTGATGATTGTCAAATCATCATTCAATCTTCTAAGGCGGTTCTGAATCAGATAGTTTAGTTTAGAAGGCTTACCCGAGGACCACGGACCGCAACGATCAAAGCAAATTCGCTTGGGTCGAGTTGTCAGGGTCGAGGTGTCGTAGGGTCAAATTCTCGTGTGGTAACCCACCACGGATTTGAGTTGTCGTGATAACTTGAGCTGAAGAACGTTGTCATACTAAATTTTAAATAACTAAACACGTGGAAGCTGTGACGCAAGTTGCCAACGTTATGGTCCGCATCTTTTTTGTCACCGCGGTGGAAATCCTCATGGATCTTTCTCAGCCCGGGGAGGCTAGATGGTACCGAACTCTTACCGGGTAGAAACACCTAGGTGGTCATTTTCGACAACGAAGGCTTCGGCTCCGGGATCTCGAGAAAGAATGCTCCGGAGTCGCCAATCGGTGGTATGATTATAGGCACACCTTGGATGGTGATACTGTAAAGAGTTCACCCTTTCTAGCAGAGGGGAGGCGAAGGTAATGAAGCCTCCACCAGGCAAAGATCGGGGCGATTGTAAAGTATCCCCCGAATCCTTGCTGTGCGCTTTGCCACTAATGTGGCAATAATGTGCCACTGTAATATCTACTTTAAGTTTTGTTGATTTTAAGTAAACACCTGGTATAAAGTCATGTTTTGTGCAGGTATCTGAACAGCATCGGTCCGGTGAACAACGTGCCGATTGGCGAGGCGATGGTCGCGTACAGAGAGAAGTCGGGCGACGAGGACGCTAGCCAGACGTTTGTGCCGTTTATTGCGGTAAGTTTGATATGAAGAGCAGAATATCTTTAAAGACGCAACCCCCTTAACTGAAAGATGTGTAATTTAATTTACGTTTAAACCTCACTGGTACAGAGGCGTATGACCGCGCAGTAACGAATTTGTAGATGAGCTCAGGGGCGGGGGACGGGGCTAACTAGCACATTTGGCAGGATTGCTTAATGCACATGTACATATTTACCGTTTCTCTGTTTGATGGGCCTGTGCAAACTGACTGTAGACCAGCGCAATCTCCGTTGCTTCAAGTCGTGCAGATTCTTTACTGTTGCTTAGATCGCTACGATAAGTTTGCAGTGTTATTTTATGTAAATTGGTTGCGCCGACACAAATCGTCTCGCAACACAAACGCACTCAGCATGGCTATTTTGTAAGGCTCTTAACTTCTAAATCCGCAGTGAAATGTTTAATATCGTATTGTTTTTACCACGTTTCACTGCGGATTCTTATGTGAGTTTGCATCACTAGCAAGTTCACTTCTGAATCTGCTGTAAAATCTCTAATTTTATACTGTTTTTTCGAATATTGAAGAGAGTTTGGTAGTGAGTTCTTACAGAATAGCACTGCAGTTTCGACAGAGTTATCGTTGATTCAATACAATCGGATTCGATACGAGTAGTGGTGTTGCGCAGGAGGTGCGCGTGGGCTGCAGCGAGGGCGGCGTGTCGTCGCTGGAGCTGGAGGAGGGCGGCTCGCCGCCGGCGCGCGCGTCGCCGCCCGCCACGCCCGCGCCGCACGCGCCCGAGCCGGCCGCGCCCGCGCCGCCGCTGCCGCTGTTCGCGCGCACCGAGCCGCTGGAGCTGCAGCTCGACTACTGGCTGGTACGTACATACGTTCACATTGCTCACATAGCACCCACCTGTCCTATCTGTGCACTTCCTTAATTAAATTATTTTTCGATTATCATTAAGGATGGGACTCCCCAGGTAATCTGCTTTCAGTTCTACGACAATCCTCGTAAGTTCTCGTGTAATAGTCTTTAATGGCTATATAGCCACTTCACACTCGTTCGCTAGGTTTAAAGCAAACTAAATAAGTAAATGGATCACAGGATCGACCCCTGAGGTACCCCTCTGTTTAGGGGAGTGAGATCGAAACCAGAGGTATTCCATCATAGAAACGCCGGTCCATGTTCAGTTGATAATTAGCAAATATGTGAAACCACTGTACCGCGTTGACGTCGAATGCATAGTAATGTAATTTGGGTGAGAGTAAGGAAACGTTAATACAGTCGAAGGCGGGAGTAGTAAAGAAGCAGAAACAACATACATATACTTACCCTGAGCTGGGCTGATAAGATATTATCAGTTACCTCTAATGGGGCAGTGTTGATACTACATGGCTTCCTTATTCCTGACTGACACCAAAAGTAATATGTAGGTAATTGATTGTCTTTGTGCATGGAGAAAGCTCTATGACCTTCGACAGACACGACAAGAAACTGATAAGATTGTTGATGTCTGTATTGACCTATTGATAATATATGTGATAGTTTCTAGTGCAAAGTTAACAGTAAAATATAAGGCAAATGTTATCGCAGCCCTTAGCATTTGATTTGAGATGTAATATGTCATACTGCATATTTACTAATGTTTTTTGCTCATCAGGTGCCAAGTCGCCAGAGTGAAGGTACGGACAGCAAGGTGACGGTGAAGGCGTCGTTCCGCGCCCTGCACGTGACGCGACAGAACGCTCACCTCTGTATCACTTACCTCACCAAGGAGAAGAAACAAAAAAGTAAGTAAAAATTGGGGCCTTGATGATGCCTTCAAGGAAAAACATGTATGCCTGCACTAAAGGCCGGCTCCACATCAGTTTCCTCTGGTGCTGCGAATTTTTATATATTACTAGCTGGGACCCGCGGTTTCACCCGCCGTTTAATTTAGAAGAAATTGGATTATTTATAAATAATTTAGAGTACTTTGGCATAGACACTTGACGTAGAGTATATTGAATTTCATGGGTTTTAATTTTCTTGCGCGGTACCCAATTTTTTTTTCTCAAATAATAGTAGCCTATGTTATTCCTTATGACATCAGCTATCTGCCAGTGAAAGTCCCGTCAAAATCAGTCCAGCCGTTTCGGAAATTAGCCGGAACATACAGACAGACAGAAAGACAAAAAAAATGTTTTTTTGGTGTAAGTTCCATATACTCGTAAACTTTCATATGCATTGTGTTTCAAAAGCTGTTATTTTGACATTACAAACAGACACTTCAATTTTATTTATTTGTATCTTATATCTTACATCTACATTATTACCCGTTACTTTCTTGTAAAAACTTCCTAATTACCTATACATAAGTCTGCTGAGAGAAGTCGCTCTGTATTAATGCGCATATCTCAAAAAGTTATGAAAATATTTTGGTCAATAGATTAATTTATGTCGAGGAAGGTTCTGGCTTATAATTTGTAATTCAGTTGTATAGTTAATACTTCATCATCATCATTTCAGCCGAATGAAATCCACTGCTGGACACAGAGATCACCACAACGACCGATATGGTGTGTTGTGTGCTCGTTGGGGGGGTCTTGCCATAATCGCCACGCTTGGCAGACGGGTTGGCGATCGCAGTCGAGTTGTTAATGTACTCGAAGGACGCTGCTGCCCATCCTCCGGTTAATCCCTTAGTCGACTTTTACGACACCCACGGGACGAAATGGGGTGGTGGCATTCTGAGCCGGCACCACACGGTTAATACTAACATGTGACTTTTTGTGAAATGCTTTTAATTCTTACACTTAAAGCAAAGAAGAGTAGCTAATACTGTATCAATTAAAGCCAGTTCAAACAGTAGTAAGAACTCAAACAAGATCGTGCTAGTCCGACTGTAATCTCCCGAGCTGTAGTAGAGCAGCTCGGGACTTGCACCCTACCTATTGCTCCTTGCGGTCCCGTGTGATTATTGTGCATCATAGGCACGTATTGCAGAGCAAGATTCTAAACTTAAATAGAACTTGAGTCAAGATTACAACAATTGAATATACATTTTGGACGGCACGGTTGGTGCAGTGGCTGATACAGTCGGCTGCTGCGCTCCGGGTCGTGGGTTCGATTCCCACACGGAACAAATATTTGTAAGATCTGCATGTAGTTGTTCCGGGTCTGGGTGTATTGTGTGTGTGAAATTTTGTGTCTGTAAACGCACCCACGACACAGGAGAAATCCTAGTGTGGGGCAACGTTTTTAATTTTTGAAACAATGCTGGCCCTATTACATAGGGCCTAGCCATTCATATAGCCGGAGGATGGGCAGCAGCGTCCTTTGAGTACATTTATAACCTAACTGCGATCGCCAAACCGTCTGCCAAGCGCGATTAAGGCAAATCCCCCCAATGAGCACAAAACACAAACACATGCCGGTCGTCTTTGGAGGAGGCTTCTGTCCAGCAGTGGACGCTTTTCGGCTGAAATGATGATTACAATGGTTCATATTAGATTAACGCAATCTAGACTTTTGAGTTATAATAGAATAGAAGCTTCGCATTGACATAACTACCGCACTTGGCAAGTGGTGATGTGTTGCATACAGGAACACGCAAGTCCCTTAGTCGTTAGTCTGAAAGGGGTCTAATGTTGCCAGGAACCAAACGGCAATAACTATATAATCAATATGTTTGTTCCAGTAATGCGGCTGGGCAAGAAGAAGGAGAAGACTGGCGAAGCCGAGGTGGGACGGGCGCAGACCGTCGACGGTGTCGCACGACTTATATGTTCCGCCAAGAGCTCACACAACGTGCCGCTCAAAGGTACGACATAATAATATTTGAATATTAATCTACACTAGTATTTTATAGAAAGTGTGAGTTTGTTTGTTTATATTTGGTAGGCAATCTCCGAATCCACTGGACCAATTATGAAAGTTCTTTCACTAGAACAGACGGCTATATATTAAGTTATTCACACCCAATATATGCTGATCTCACATCGTAACGAAAACCTATACAATGCGAGATCAGCTTATACTGGTACATATAGCTTGATATGTAGCCGTGCTTAGTAAGCTATACCATGCCAAATGAGATTTAAGGTATGTTTATTACGTCAGCGAAGGCAAGGCCAAATAATAAAAGATATAGCAAATCTATTTTACCTTACTCTGGCGTCGAGCTGACCAATTACCACATCCTAATATTGAAAATAGAGCAAGGCTATATCAAGGGTTTTCTAGCATAAAAAAAAAGAATTTATTCTTGACCCACATCTTGTGCTATAAATAAGCTGAACCTAATGAATCTCATTTATATCTGCAGTTTACATTGACGGCACAGAACTGAACGGCGTCAAGTTCTTCCAACTATCAACGCAGTGGCAGACGCACGTGAAGACCTTCCCCATAGCGACGTGTGGCGCTCCGCTGGCTCCAGCAGAGACCTAGACCAGAAGGCTTCTCTTTCGGTACTACTCGCTTCGGCTTCTTCGTCAAGCCGCTCGGCTGGACCGCCCACAACGACGGCCATATTCAAGTAGTTCGTGTCCCCTCGGCTATCTCCGACACCGCTCGGGATCAGTAAGCTTTGCTACGAAATGAGGCTCTAACTTTGTCTTGCATACAGACAAAATGTATTGTAAAATTTACGTTTATTTATTAAGCTGTCGAGCTGCCATGATTATAGCGTAGAAAACGCCTATTGTTATGTATCTTGGATTTATTTTCGCGTATATAAAGTTGTATTGTATTCCTTTAACGTAGTTGGCCATATATTCGCATGCTATATGGTTTGGTGTCGTGATTCAAGTTACATAATGAAGGCTCAAACGCGTTAACTATATCGTCATAGTCATTCATTAATTAGTTGTCGTATTTAATATATTATAATGTAGTTGTTATCCGTGTACTCAGTATATATCGAGAAATAATGGTTCGTGACATTTCCAATATGTGTATGTAATTTAGGGTAGTGCGTCGGTGGATTTAGTTTCGCCGAAGTTATGATTGAGGCGGTAAGCTTTGGCGAATTTGAATGCCTGATGGAAAATTAACTGAATATAAGCACAAAATTTAGTAAAAATCTCGCCGTATATTAATGAAGTAATCGGCGAAACTTTTCTAAATTGAAGCTACTTTCGGCGGATTTTTTTATCGTATCTGAGCGAGTCAATGGTTAGTTATAATTATGTTATTTGAACGAGTATCGTCGGCACATATCAGCATAGGTTGGGTTCAAGTATTGCGCGCGATTTTATTTTTGATCTGTGATTAATGAATGCAGTTTTTTTAAATATCGTAAGGCAATGGAAACGCGTTGTTGCAGTCATATTTTTATGTAATTTTATAAGTGCAGCTAATAGTGCGGTGTTGACATTTATAATTTTGTACGTCGTAGATGTTTTCAATGAAATGTAGATTTTTACATAACGATAAACGTTTTTAATTTTAAAGGATATAATATAGATTACTTCTAATATCTTCCTAATACATTTTCTTGCATCACTTATATACAAAGTCTTCGATTCCCTTACTTTGTGACCAAGCCAAAATTTTTGATGTTTTATTCCTGTATTATGAAATTCGAAATTAATTCCGAGCCAAGTTGGAAGATTATTTTCTATTTCGGCTAGTTTAATTTTGTAGTTAGTCAGTAGAGGGCGTTAGTCGTACACCCTGCAGGCCAACGACTGTCTCATGATATCATAGAATTATAATTATATTCTCAAAATATTACATATACTACAAGTAATACTTAGATATAGCTATGTGTGTAATTCAGATAATATGTGGCTGTGTGGATGTGTGTAGGTATACAATAACATAATGTTGGCGAAGTCTGGCGTAGAAATGTCGACTTTAAAAAGTGTGTTTCTGGGCTTTATTAGTTTGGGAGATTACGTCAAAATCTTATGACATCTTTTGAATGTGAGTTATGCATGGTTTTTCGTCTCGATATTCAGAAACTATCGTTTTTCGATGTTAAATTTATATCCCAAATTACCTTTATGGTAAATGCCATACTCACATTCTTAGTCGAAATAATAATCTGTCAAAGGTGTTACTGAATAGCGAGACGGAAGCCATAGTGACACAGTTTTGCCGAATATTTTGATCTCCAGATTTGACGCCCCAATGTCCATGTACTGCATATCGAAATCTCGCTAGTTATTCATATATTATAAATTCGTTAAAAACTAAAACTATTACATATATTATCGCTAGAATGACTAAAAAGAACTATGGTGGCATGAGACCATTCCAAGTAACTATTTGGAGGTTGAAGAACACACGAGGTTAATATTATTTTATTTAACAGTATTCTCAAATGCGCATAATTGTCGTGCTTTTCAATAGTTTTTTAATGGAGCCGTCTCGTGCAACAGCTTTGTTCGTGAGGCAATTGCTTGCGAAGTGTAAACGCGTCACAGACATGGATAGAGCTGGAGTTTCCTGTCGATAATGTCGACCGACCGACAGCCTGCGTCAAAACAGTGCAGTCCCACGAACTTCTCTATGAAGTTAACATGGATACATTTCTAATCGCTAAGGGGTTGCCGACTTTAATTATTTAAACAGCGTTAAAATTTAATAAACATTTATGAAAGTGAGTTAATCGTAATAGTGACAGTAGCCATGTTAGTGTTCTTATCCCTCGTATATTTCCTCTGTAACCTGACTGTTCTGGGACTTTGCTTTTTGTGTTACTTGGCATTAATCAGTAACTATAGTAATTAATAAATTTCCTGAGTTCCGGAGAAGTGCTAAACATTGGCTATTTATAAAAGAGGACAAAGCTATTTACGTACTGACAACCAGATAAACTAAAAGTCGTGAATCCCATAATTTTGCAATTTCATAAATAAGTTGGTGGTACTGTGTATATCTTGGCGATCAAATAGTGCCGGCTTAAAATTAAATATTGGTCTATGGTCAAAAATATTTGAAAGGCTATGTTACCGAAGTTTGTGTATACCTCACGAATAAGTCGACAATAGTCCACGTATTAGTGATTGTACGCTTTCAGAGTAATAACAGTTTTAAATGTACGCTCCTAGTGTAAGACGTGTTATAGCATTAGGCTTGTTTACCTTAGTATCTTATATTCGATTATAGATAACTTGTTCTGACATGTTCCCGTGTTAACCGGTCTGCAGTTACCAATCAAATGTTGCTTCATTGTATCAGACTGAAGACTATAATACTACTATTATAAATGTGAACATTTGAATGTTTGAGGCTCCATCTCGCTCATACGGCTGAACGGATTCCAATAAATTTGGTAAAGAGGTAGATTATTTATTTAATTAATTTATAATAATAAAAATAATATATTGTACACCAGAATATATTATTTACAGACATTTTAACATGACAAACAGTACAATAGGCGGTCTTATCGCTGTCTGCAATCTCTTCCAGGCATCCTTTATGTCGTGGAATAGCGTATAGGATACTGCTTATTGGAATTATAAATTAAAAAGTAGTACTAGATTTCAATTTACGCTCTGGTTACGGTCTCATTACCAGACCTAGTAGATAATAAAATGGGAGATTTTTGGAATAGTAAAGAGCTTCTTTCTTCACGTTATAATGTAATTAGGGGTGTATTTAACTTTGCTGGAGAATTTATAAGCTTAATATCCCCTTTTAAAAATAATACTTACGAGAAAAATCGCATCTCTCGTAGTAGGTCTTGGCGACTTCTTGACAAATGTAAGCATCTAGCGAGCTCGTTCTTCGGCCGTGTCATGATTTACAATTGTGCCACACTTTTTCAAATTATAATCTACCCTCTTCACACACCATCTTAAAATTCATGTAACATGGAAACAAAAGAAATCCTCTATATCCTCCCATGGATACCGTAAAAGGCGACTCGAGGCAAAGGATTCTAAACCAGAGGGATGGGCAGCAGCGTCCCTTCTGTGAAACTGTAGCCATACTACGCTCACCAACCCGCCTAAAATTACACAATTGTTGAATGAAATAGCTTACGGAAATATATCGCGTTTAATTAATTAATTCTACATACTTACGTACAGTATCTATACGTGCAACGTGCAGCCCTAGCACATACAATTAATATTGTTCTACCCTATATACCCACACTTGTTCATAATAATACCTGAAAAATAAATAAAATTATTATAATAAAATATTATTATTCTTATAATAAAATATTATTATTCTTATAATAAAATATTATTATTCTTATAATAAAATATTATTATTATTAAAATAAAATAAAAATATTTTATTTGATATATTTACTGTGCATGCATTTATGTTCCACTATACAAAGGTGTTGCTTAATTGTGTATTGCACGTATGATTTTTTCAGGTATTATTATGAACAAGTGTGAGTATATAAGGTAGAACAATATAATATTGTTTTATTTTGTATTTCATATATTTGTGTATTAATAATATTTTTTAAATTTCAATTCAATGGATTCTATTCGCGTAAACTTCAGAAAATATTATTTACACAACTGTGGTAATCTATGGAGAAAGCCATTGTTCAGCAGTGAACGTCCTTTGGCTGATATGAATGAATCAAATTAAAAGAAATCCTCTTCTCATAGAGGATGTTGAGTCTGTGTCACCATCAACAGACATTAATTCCACATACAATATACACCCAGACACAGAACAACTACCTGCAGATCATACAGATATTTGTTCCCTGTGGGAATCGAACCCACGAACCGGAGCGCAGCAGCCGACTGTATCAGCCACTGCACCAACCGTGCCGCTAAATTATATAAATGGGAAACTGTACCTCATTGGAGTATTGAATGAATCGGCTTCTTCCATATTGCCATAATCAAGTGGAAATGTGAAAAATAATCCAAAAGCCTAGAAGGAAAGATGTTAATATATTTCCGAGAGTTTTGTCAAGACAGTAAGCTAACACGAGTAACATGTCGACATGTCAGGACAGGACAGCGGTTATAAATTAGCGTCAATAACGGTTTAACTCTAATTATACACAGCAATATTAATTGTTCTTGGTATTTGTCAGTTTTTTTTTATTATAGGACTCAACTCACCCAGTAAAATATTATTTTAATATTAATCTGTGCGCGAATAGAGCCGATATTATCTTAAAATTACCCAATAACGATTAGGAACTCGGAAACTGCAATCCCACGTTCGTAATTCACGCTTTTAATGACGACCAACGAAAGAAGGTGTGATAAACACAACCGAGGAGAATGGAGTATCCACGACCGAAAAGGGTGGGGTAATCACGACCGAAAAGGGTGGGGTAATCACGACCGAAAACGGTGGGGTAATCACGACCGAAAACGGTGGGGTAATCACGACCGAAGAGGGTGGGGTAACGATTAGCAAGGAGGGTCGGGTATTTATAAAATTGTAATACTATTTGTACAGTGGCTAAGTGGTTTAGGTTTTTGCTCTACGGGTAGCTGTTTCGGATTTGAGTGATTGCGCATCTGAGGTTTGTCTAAACTGCACTGACGATAGAGGAAAATCCTAATGTGAGGCACAATTTCTAGAAAATTCGAGAATCAATACGTAGCTTTTCGTTCTTATAGTTATAACTTTATACATTGTTGCTTATACAAACTTGTGCCATTATATAAATAAAATTGACAAATAGCATGAACAAAATGCCACTGTGTACCATATCAAATCGCTTGTATGTTGTAATATTGTAAAATAATGTATGGACAAATTTACTAAGCATATTATTCTTGGGTCATGTTATCAAATGACCCTGATTTTTAATATTCCATCAGATGAGCGGTACACAATTTACGCCCAATATACATAAATTACATATTTATCTATAATAAATGGTATGAATAATATAATATTAGGATCTGTATACTGGTGTAACTGTATCTATGGATTGTTATTTTACAAGACGTTACGGCCAATTATAATTTGATTAAATTTGTACCAATTATTTACTCATTGTATTATATTAATTATTGTTGATGAGGATGCTTCGTTAAACACGAATATATATATGCTTCTTTCTTGCGGCGTGCTTAACACCGATCAAAGCCACGTAAATATGTACTGTTTAAACGGTTCAATGGTTGGTGTACAGATATTTACACTCATTCCAGTCACGCAAGCGCCTACTTGAAAATGAATTACCAGGACTTTTCAGTGTTCTTTGTGTCAAAATACTAACGAACGCTTTCCCTATACTCGGTCCAAAGTTTTAACAAATGGAATATCTTGAATAATTATCACATTTATCGACTTCTTGTGTGAAAAACAAAGCGTTATACCATCGCCCAGAATATAAAGACCCCGTGATATGCTACTCGTATTTTGATAACGTTTCGTCCTGACGTAATGTGAGCAATTGAACATGGCGTGGTCGCGGCGGCGTAAGCACTGCGTAGTCGTGGCTTGGGCACTGCACTTGGTAACGAAGCGCCACGTATTCACCAACGTAAGAATTAAGTAAAGTAATGCCAACGAAAAGCGATACAAAAATTCATTCTGTTGTATTTGAAAAAGCCGCGTGCTCACGGTAACCTCAAGTCCGTCACCGCTCGCCAATATTAGGGCGGCCATTGTATAAATACGTGGTTCATTCTGTGTCGGCAAGCTCTGATAATGATACTTACTGTTGTGTTCTGTTTGTTTTTAGTTATTTGTTTGTTTATTGTTGTTATTTAATTATTATTTTCAAGTCTATGCGCACATAAATAAAACTTAGGTTTAAAAATAACGCAAGAAACCCTGCAGTAGCAAATAACCTTGCATGGCTTTGTTTACATTTCGTATCGCTTCTCGCTGGCCGTCCTTTAGCAGGTATTCCAATTGCGTACAATGCAACATTTATTACATGTATGTGTAGAAACATTATTATTGTCTCCCAAACTCTAAAATGATTTTAACGCTACCAATTGCTACCTATGGCATGCAAGCCATCTCTCGCTGTATACTTTATATATACATAGTATATATAGTCAATAAAAGAGCACTTCTAAAGTGTTGAGCTGGTTCAATTGGTACGAGAGTTGGCATACTGGTAATTAATGGCTCCGTTACACTGAACGCGGGTCGGTAGCGACAAACGAACCGATAGCTACCGTCGAAATTGAAAGCAAGTGTTATTTGATCGTAAAACAGTAGTCAGAGTGAGCTCGGTGCCTACGAGGCACCTTCTTAGCTTCTTGCCTCGCATTCTTACCTTGTTCAACCTAATTTCGGATTCTAATCTAGACTGTGCTATGTTTGTGAGGAATAGGAAAATGTATGAGTTCCGAAGGATGAATTTATCGATGAACATGTTGTGTATTACAACTGTAAATATAATTTTTGATAGTGCCAATGATAATTGTACTGTTCTATTCACATCGATACAGAAATAAAATGGAGAGCAGTCACACTAAAAGCGGAGCGATCGCTGCCGCGTTCTTGCCCGCATATCCACCAACTCGCGTTCTTTGTAGCGCTAGAGGCCTAGCCAGACGAATCCGTATAACATTATCTATTAATATTAAGTATTAATCATAATCGTTTTTAATTCATTATGTTATTTTATCTAACATGCAACTCTGACTGGTTATGTCAAACATAATGAACGGTAATGCGGAGAGAGATTTAAGTTTAGGTAGATGGAATTAAAGAAAACCACAGACGCATATTTAAAATAAATTCTATGCTTTTCAATCCGTTCGACACAACAAAAGAAAGCCTCTTTTATGGCAGTTGGGTATTTTCGCTTAATTCTATTTCGAGATTCCGATAATAGCAGTCTAGGAAGCAATACTTTAGTCATTTCCAGTTTTAAAATAATAAATGACAAAAGTAACTTTTGCTTTTAATGTAGGTTGTAACCATCATTGTTAAGCACTATAAGGATGGTTGTCATACACGAATCATAAAACCATAAGAGCTAATACTTTGTCTGTGTATGATTTCAATTTGTCGTACTTATTGCTTTGTACCTTTCACTCACCAATAAAAAAATAAAAAGAACACCCATCTATCTGCCTAGTTTATCTTTCTGTATAAAAATTGATCCGAAAACATGTCAGAGTGAGATGTTAAAGATTTTTAATAATTGTAAAATATATAAAGGGCAGGTATATAATATTTAGTAAATTGAGTTAGAGGTGACAACTCTCCCTTGACAGCAAGGGTGGATCCAGGGGGTGTCAATTCTTGACATGAGACACCAAGGGTGCCCCCAGATTAAAATCCTGGATCAGAATTCTTGACATAAGACATAGAGGCCCTGGATCCGCCCTTGTTTGACAGTTCCTAATATCGGTTCAGTAATCTGAAGTTATATGACCTTGCCCTTAAAACTATTACTTTGATCTCATTACTGCTCTAAGTGCTGACTGATTGATTCACTAAGCACTTTTCTTTATGATGATGAGACTACATTCTTTTATTTCCTTATGAGCTTAGAAGTGAAATCATTACCAACGTTTATATGTATTATTTGTAAATTCACCATCACAAATTTGTACTGTTCATATGAAATGGCCAAATAAACTTATGCTAGTGCTATAAAAAGATCATTTAAGTTGAAATTTAGTACAAAAATATCTTAAACTTTACGTTCATTAACTATTTACTATCTAATTGAATTCAATGCATTCTTCGCAAAAATGCAAAGCAGACTGCAATAATGTAAATGTTTCTTGAGAATTGAATGTTGATTTATTTTGACTCATCAATTAAAATATGATTTCATTGCGATATTTTTAAGTAATGTGGTGAGATTTATTATTTTATCATAATTTGCAAGTATAATTTGTATTTATTGTACAAATAAATTTTTTGCATTAAAAGAGCTTGTATTTTATTTCAATTGTTTTTTTTTTCTTTAACGACAGTTGGTTAGATGTCAATAACATGGCATGGATGGCACAATGGCTAAGTAATTGGCTTTATGCACTACGTGTCGGTGGTTCGACCCCCGCACCAAACAAATACTTGTATGATCATACACAGATAGTTGTTTCAGGTCTGAGTATTAGTGCATGTGAGATTTATGTTTGTAAACTGTACCCACGACACAAGTGAAATTACAGGGTGGGTGATTGTTAAAAAAAAAATTGTTAGGTACCCCATTGGGAACTACATTTTAAAATTTATTAACAGTATTCTAATATTTAAACACACTCTTGAAGAACAATAATAGTTCCTACATAACATTCCTTAGAATGATCAACAATAATATTACCTACTAATATATATAATACTACCTTTTTTAAACAACCGACATGGCAGCGGCATTAGTAATCGACACCAAGCGGTAGCCGTAATTGGCACCTACAGTTTGGTAGGGCTTTTTACACTACTTGTTGCGGGTTCGACCCCCGCTCGAAACCAATATGTTTGATATACAGATAGTTCTTTCGGGTCTAGGTGTTTGGGGTGTGAGATATATGTATGTAAAGATACAGAATACTAGAGTGGTGGTGTCATCATAACCATTTTAGTAAGTTATAAACTCCTAATTTAATACGATTTAACATTTGTACTTAACATTACATCAGCAGCCCTCAAATAACAAATATTGGTCTCGCAACCCATTATCCCCACCTATTCCTCCCTCAGGCAAAATATATACCAGCTCATCTGCACCCTTCTTAGGTGAGAACTCCCATAGATTTTTATTACTTTGTGCTAGTTCGTACAAATTCCATGCTGATAAATATTTGGACTTTCCATGTTTACATAGAACATAGACATTTTTGGGATCACTGTCATAATGGTCTCCAGGATCATTGACCACTATCACTCCACAGACTAGAGCCCAGTGAGCGGTGTGGCCATTCCTCAAGCATGGTGAGTGATTGCAATCGGCATCATAGCTGATGGAAGAGTTAAGACTTTACTAAATAATTGCAGCTAAAACATTTTATAGTAAAAGTATCAATCGTTAGTGTTATCATCAATGACAAAAACTCAACAGTAAAAAAAAGAGCTAAATATCTGACATAATTGAATACTTCAAAAAGGATACGGAACTAATAAAACAGCACCATGAATAAGTCTTTCAATAGTCCTTGAGCTAAATAAGCCTCCTTGTTTGAACATACAGCTAACATTCGCGGTCTTGGCTAAACTGAGGGCTTTCTCGGCAAGTTTGAGCATTTGTTTGCAACTCAACATCTCTCCATTGCTTGTAAATCCTTCTACTTTCGCGATACTTAACAATTTGTCGGGTGTTGCTTCTCCTTTGACTAACATGGACATAGCAACTAATCCACAAGTCGGACCTATTTGTAACTTAGATTCAAAATATCTATACTTGTATTTAAAAGGTGCTCCTTCACAACAGATGCTGTATTTAAAACATGCCTCTCGTAACTCAGGATCTTCAGAAGCCCATGAATAAATATCAGAATTCAAGCTTATTTCATGAATATTGCAGTTTCTTGGTATCTTCTTGGACGAATCAATATTAGTCACAGGCACCGCAGGTGGCGGCGGAGGAGGTGGTATTGTGCACATTATGAATTATTAATAATCTACAATAGTTTCTATTATTGAAACTTACATAATAAAAAAACTAAAAGATAACCAAGAATAAAATACATCTCATATTTAAACTATTCATATTAACTGGTATTTTACTGGTTTCATTAATTTCCATTAAGTATGATGATTTATAAATAAAAACTAAGTAAAGTAAAAAGTTCTACATCTCCTACAAGCGGGTGTTCCGTGTTCAGTTGTTCACTATATACCATAGATTAAATACTTATATACTATATACGAAGTATCTTTCTACCTTGTCTGTGTATCTTGTATCTTTCTACCTAGTCTGTGTTCACTATAATCATCTATGGTGTTCACTTCTTCAATTCAGTTAGGGATGGTCGATATTCATCGATGTTCAATAAACATCGATGTTAGGTTAAAAAATCGCTGTTTTTACATCGATGTTAAGTCCTTTAAAACATCGATTCAATTCAATTCAATTCAATTTATTTTATTTTGCTCCCTTCGCCCGTCAAACGTCAGAAACGGAATCCCGTAAACCGTTATAAATGTCAGGGGAAACGCACAGACACGCGAGCATGTTATCGCCGTGCGTTTGAACTAAGATTTCACAATATTTTAATATGGAACATATATGAAGAGGTTACCTTAAAATGACCGCAAGGACATTATCTATCCGATTATATAATTTTTATTTTAATCGGCTGAAAAACAAAATTGCTAAAAATTGCGATTGCCCATACTTTAGGAACTTTTTCACTTTATTTTGAAGAAAAATCGTTACAGCTCGTTATGTATTGCATAAGCACACTATAAAAAATGTTATATACAATATTTGTTATATTATTTACAAGAATAAATCATTAAAATACATTAATGTATGTAGTATAATTTTATATAAATAATTTAAATCAGCCCCGCGGTGGTGGTGTCGTATTACCTACTTGCGTTTAACCTGAGATCTCTCAACATTTTAATATGGAACATATATGAAGAGATTACCTTAAAATGATCGCAAGGACATTATCTATCCGATTATATAACTTTCATATCAATCGGCTGAAATACAAAATTGCTAAAAATTGCGATTGCCCATACTTTAGGAACTTTTTCACTATATTTTGAAGAAAAATCGTTATATCTCATTATGTAACGCATCAAGACACAATAAAAAATATTATATACAATATTCGTTATATTATTTACAAGATTAAATCATTAAAATACATGTATATAAGTAATTAATATTTTACATAAATAACATAAATAAGACTCGCGGCGGGGCGTCGTATTATATACTGTTTACCTACTGCCGTTGACCTAATTAAGTAGATAAATTACTGTGGAACCTATATGAAGTGGTTACTGATAAATAATCGTAAAGATACTCCCTATCTGATTATCTAATTTTCATGTAATTTATAATTACGTAAAAATTATAAAAAATAGGTCTTGGAAGTACTCACGATCCGGAGCACGCGTCGTCCAAATATACCTATACACTTGAAACTATTCAACTGTTTTACAATGTCAACACTATACCACAAGCTACACAATATTCCACTTAAACTCAATAATTCATTATCATTCTAGTTGTTATAACAATAACACAACACCACAATGAAAACGCACAATACATTGTTCGAAAATTTCACCAACGACTGACTTTTAAAAATTCTGACACAAAAACCTAACCTTTTTCTTGCTGTGAATATAGACTATATAAGTGTTTTTTTTTTTCTTTAAATGTTCAGACTAAGACATACGACCTATCTGTAGCAGTTCTGCCAGTATAGGGCTTTAAACAGAGACAAACACATTCGTCCAGCGGGCGGAAAACGACGGATGTGCGGTCTTAAATTTTATCCGTTCGGCGGATAGCGACTGGTGAGGGGATTGGGTATAAACATAATGATGTAAGGATAAAATAATATAGTATCACTAGTTCAGCCTTATGGCATGCAAATGTCACATAAAAATTAATGTCAATTGAAATTACATTATTAAAATTTACATAGGTCACACATATTAATAAATTAAATAATTTAAAGAAATAATACACACACACTGTTCTGTATTTAATTGAATGTTTACAAAACATTCAATTAAATACAGAACAGGAAACATACATTTTAAATTACTTGCTTGTCTGACAAAAAATCATTTATGCTATAGTAAGCTTTATGTAACAAAATATTTTTTAACTTATTCTTAAATATATCAGTATTACTAATGTCATTTAGAGCTTTTGGTATATTATTGTATATTCTGCAAGACATACAGAAAACACTGTTGTTTAAATAACTAGTTTTATTTGATGGAAAACGTATTTTATGCATTTGTCTTCTGCTGGACAGTTTAACATATAAGTCTATATTTTTCCTGACAAACAACACAACATCATAAATATATATACATGGTAAAGTCATTATTTTGAGATTGATGAAAAAGGGTTTGCAGCTATCCGTTGTTTTAAGTCTGCACATAGCTCTTACACATCTCTTTTGCGCCTTGAATGCCATTTCTTTATTACTAGAGTTACCCCAAAACATTATTCCATACTTTAAAAGAGGAGCAACGTAACCGTGATAGGCTGTTAACACAGTCGATATACTCGCAGTTTTCGTTAACAAATACAATGCAAATGAATATTGGCTTATTTTTGAGGTCAACGATTCTACATGTGACTTCTAGTTTAAATATCTACATTCAGTCCTAAAAATTTTGTCATTTCTACGTGTTGAATTGTATGGTATTTAATATTCATGTCTGTCAAATTATTGACTCTATTTCTAAATGTCATTATGTTAGTTTTATCAAAATTTACTTTCAAGTTATTTGACGTTAGCCATTGTATAATGTCATATAGAGTATTGTTAATGTCATGTTCTAAATAATATTTGTTTCTATCAGTGAATATAATTATGCTATCATCCGCAAATATGATGCTGTCTAGTTTTATCACTCTAGGAAGATCGTTAATGTATATAATAAATAAAAGCGGACCCAAAACGCTGCCCTGTGGTACACCAAAAGCTACTTCTCTAGTATTTGACCCATACTTGACTTCAGTTTTTGACATGGTACATATCCTTGTTATTTGTGTAAATTGATTCCTGTTACTTAAGTACGACTGTATAAGGTCAAGTACGTTTCCTCTAATTCCATATGCGTATAGTTTGTTACATAATGTTTGATGATCCACGTAATCGAAAGCTTTACTTAGGTCCATATAAAGCGCACAAACTAGGTTATTTTTGTCTACATTTGTCATAATCTTCTCAAGAAACTTATAAATACCTAAACTAATCGATTTATTCTTTCGAAAGCCGACCTGTTCCTCTGCAAACATATTATTACTCTCAAAGTAATGACACAGGCTGTTGTAAATTACCTTTTCAAATACCTTGGATATCACTGGTATCAGCGAAATAGGTCTATAGGAAGACATGACGTATTTATCGTTTCTTTTAAAAAGTGGCTTAATTATTGTAATCTTTAACTTGTCAGGATAAATGCCATTGACAATACATAAGTTTATTATATGACTAAGAACATAAGATACTTTTAATGAAACTAGTTTCAAAATTTTAGTAGTTATATTGTCATAACCAGTGCTGTTTGTATTCTTCAAATTTGATATTATTTTATGTATATCATAAGGTATGGTGGGTCTCATGAATAGTGTGTAAGGTTTATTACTTATGTTATTTGAATTAATACCAGGTTTTAATTTAGTAATTTGGTCTATAAAAAAAATATTAAAAGAATTAGCTATAGTTGTCGGGTCACTAATAATTTTACCATCAATTTTTAACTGCTGTATTTGCTGTTTCGGTACATTTCATTTATTATTATACTTGCTATTAATTACAGCCCAAGTTGCTTGACATTTACTGTGTGCGGTCTGTATGTAGTCATCACTCTGTGTTTTTTGTGTTAATTTTATAATTCTGTTAAGTCTGGCTGATAGAGTTACGTTTATTTTTTTCAGAGCGTTGCTTTCTATATTGCCATAAGAGTTGTCTTTTCCGTTTGCAACACAGTCTTATACCCGTACTTACCCACTTTGGCCTCATGTTAGTGTAAATCTTGCTTAAAATTCGCGGAAAACAAATATCGTAAAATAGGCGAAATAGTTCATAAAATTTATTGAAAGCAATGTTTGGTTCTTCACTTTCGTATACTTCACTAAAACTTAACGAGTTCATGCATTGTTTAAATGTGTTCATGTTTTCTATGTCATAATCACATTTTTGAATAAACCAATATTTATGGACGAAACTGGACTTTACTGGGCATGTTAACTGTTGTGCAGTGTGGTCGGAGAGGGCATATACTTCGACTTTGCTTGTACAACCTCGTATATTATGTAAGAAGTTACCAATACATGTGCCGCTATGCGGCCTAGTAGGTGAATTAACAGCTATTTTAAGATTATAATCTTTGTTTGTTATGTAAATAAATTCGGATGACTCTTTACTTTTGTTCAAAATATTTATATTAAAGTCACGGCACAGAATGATTTTCTTTTTACTATGACAAAATTTAGCCAGTAAGGAATTAAATGTTGTAAAGAATTTGTTTAAATCTTCTACGCTCGATACATCGATGTTACGAGAATAATTATATATATTAGAAAATATATATAATTATACAATAATCAGATATTTTCATATTCCACTACGAATTTCAATTAGTACTCACCTAATAAGTAGCCGCTTCCCTTCAATTTTCACCTCCACTATGAGCTACGCTGTCACTCACCCAATGCTAAACATTTGTATTTTCATGTGTGTACACATCCTTTATTCATGTGTATGTAACAGCGTATGCATTATATAAAGCTTACTATTCAAAGGAGAAGGGTCGTTTTGTGATCAAGTACTAGCTGGAATTCGCCTGTAGCTAACTTATAAATTTTTTGGAAGAAATTAACTATCAAACATTTGTGCTCTGCAGCGACTTCGACAGCTTTACAGTAAAAAAGGAAAACTTCTGTGTGTCATAAACATTCAGGTTTTTAACTAATTTGTTGCTTAGTAAATACATATATTAAATAAAATAATAGGGATGACTGACATTCATCGATGTTAACTGCTTGCAGCGCTTTGAGTAGGCCATTTTAGATAAACATCGATGTTTAGCAGGAAAACATTGTTTTTACATCGATGTTAATTCCTCCAAAACGTCGTACACCTATGATATAAGAGTAATATCGCAACATCAATATATCCATACATATTCCACTACAATACAATTCCAATAAGTACTCACCCAATAAGTAGCCACTTCCCAATTTTCATCTCAACTAAAGAGGATGCCAAATGGAATTCAACTGTAGATAATAGAAAATTTGTCGACAATTGTGCAACAAAGAAACTGATGGTGGAATTCTACTGCAAAAGTTCTTTTTTGCAGACCGTACCAAAAAGTACTGTTAATGGTTATATATACTGTTAGTATTTTCTAATTTGTTGTAAAATTAATACATTAAATAAATCATTTAATAGATTGTTTATTTGTGTACCAAAAACATCGATGATTACGAACAGCGATGTTTACCATTCGATGTTTATTGTACATCGATACTATTGAAACATCGTATTGTCAACATCGATGTTTATCTAATATCGATCATCCCTAAGTTCCGTCACTTCAGTAGTTCACTGTTCGGTTCGACTTTAGTGATGCACGATCCGTTAATAAACAGTATCCACAGAGTGCGTAAACACTCCGTGTTAACAGTATCATCAACGTGATACGATACTCCAATACTTTGGATCGACCGACTAACCAGTACTACCTAGTTATTATACTCTTTGGTACTACCGGTATCGAGACGTGAATGGACGTATCACATTGTAAAATTTATGATCAATAAATTTAAAATATTATGGTTACTTTTTAAATAAATTATTTATTACTTAAATTATGGCGAATTGTTTATGGAATGTTTTATAGCAGTGGCGCGTTGCTATTATTTTCAATACAGTTTCTTTTTCATGGCAATTCAATAATGTTGCAGTCCGGAATATATCATTTTGTTTTTTAATTTATTTATGCTATCGTAATAATAAAACTCAACCCGCCTGCCAAGCGTGGTGACCGGTGAGTATTGGAAAATCCCCCCAAAATGATGACACCATTGTGGAATTCTTTGGTCCCAGGCCTTTGTTCAACCGTGGACGTCCTTTGGATGATCATTTCGGCCGAATGAAGTCCACTGCTGGACACAGGCCTCCCCCAAAGATCACCACAACGACCGATGTGTATGTCTTGTGGGCTCATTGCCATAATCGCCACGCTTGGCAGACGGGTTGGCGATCGCAGTTGAGTTGTTAATGTACTCGAAGGACGCTGCTGCCCATCCTCCGGCTAATCCCTTAGTCGACTTTTACGACACCCATGGGAGAAGATGGGGTGGTGGCATTCTGAGCCGGCACCACACGGCATTGGATGGTATGATGAATATAAATCTTCTTGTTCAACTTAATGTAGGTATTATAGGATCGATCATCATCATCGTATCGTTTCAAACTAGGTATATAACTTGAACATAAGTAAATTGACATAAAACCTAACCTTGCTTTTTAATAAATTTATAAATTAATAAAACATTACAAAAATATTATTTTAAAATTCACTTGTAGCAAACTGTGCTAAATTGAATAAAAATATACGAGTACGCTAGATACTGTTATCTGCATAAGCTACATAAAGATATATGAGGCCGGATTATACAAATCTAAAATCCCGATTCGCATCGAATATCTACCTACAATATCGTATCCAATTTCAACAAACTATATACGCACAATATCTAGATATTTAATTAAGGGGTAAGACTGCCAAGAAGAAAAACCCGGGATTTATCCATAGAGAGCTAACTTACCAACTCGACGTGTATCGACCTGTCAACCAGTCTATACTAAAGTTGAACTTTAGTATTGAATACAAATGCTAAATATTATACCCAGTACCTGTTTTCTGTAACTGTCATATAAACTGTTTAAATCTTGCTTTAGGGTTTTGAGGAGATTTCATTTTGCGTGTCTAAACCTATTATCCATTTCCATACTAATGGAGTAACTTTAACTAATGATATGTGATATATGATGGTAAATAATGTTACGAGTTTATTTTTACGTTTGGCAATCACCTGTACACACGGCCAAATATCAAGCTACGCTTTTCCTGCATAGGCTGATCTCGGATTTTACGGAAAACCTATACATAAGAAATCAGCTTATACTGGAAATTATAGTTTCACATGTGGCCATGCGTACGAAAATTTATAGTATTTGCACAGGCGTAACCAAGTGGCCAGGATCATTCAAAAGCAACTTGCTTTAAAGTAACCTTGTGAATTCTGAGGTACACCCCGACCCAGCTCTTGAAAATGGTCATGTCACGTTGTACTGGGATCGATCTATCATCACTGATAGGACTGGCAATAAGCCTGACATAGTGGTGATAGATCGATTAGAGGGTCGTGCGATGATTGTTGATGTTACCATAACACATGACGAGAATCTCGTGAAAGCTCGGCTTTCACGAGATTCACAAACAAACTATGTGTCTGGAGTTGGCGTACGAGATTGTCGACATGTGGGATGTGGACTCTGCAACCATCGTACCGATAGTTGTGACAGCCAATGGCCTCATTGCCAAGAGTCTCGACGACTTTTTAATACCTAGTATTTTACTTGTGACGATAAATATGACGTAATAAAATAACGCGTATATCTTATTACACTACGGAGGACGTGGTCCGGTCCATTCATTTCATTCCTTCATTTCTTACATTCGTTCGTTTCATTGAATGATTTTTCATTACATTGACAGCCTGACAGATTGCCAAACTCGAGTTGAGCACAGTACTTGTGCTGAGCGAAAGTTAATTTGTCCCAATTACTTTTGTGAAGGGAAAGGGACAACTTTCTTTTTATTGCGTAACTGGTTAGGCAACTCCCTAATTAATCATGTCGGAGCCGCGGAAAAATCATCTCTCGATAGATGGAGGGCAGGTGAAAGACGACGAACACGTCGCATCTTACAAGCCCATACCAGAGTCGGATACAGGTAATTCCTTTATCATAGCGCATTTATATATTCTCACTTATTTATTAAATATCTGATACGTTCTTGGTTATTTTAGGTATTCAGTTACTTTATTGCGAAAGCTTGAGCTTTTATTGTGACGCCTTTTTTATCAAGTTCGTATTCAAATTAAAAGCCTTGATTTATCTACTATCTATCTGATAACAAAATGAAACACTGTTATCAATATAACAAAGATAGCAAGGTCGACAGCAAACGTCAAAAGCACTGATGCAATCCGGCAAAAAATGAAAGCTCCCACATGCTGAACAGTATACTATAACTCTTATCACTCTTACCTTTATACTAACAATATTATTTTTCTTTCTTTACGGCGTTTGTTGTAAATATAACAGGTTTTGTGTGAAATTTTTATTCCATGTAATGATTTTTTGTGATAAAGTTCTATACGTGTGACTTACTTTCGATGTACAAGATGGCATTTTCATTCGGTCGGGTTATAAAGCGCTTTAACCGTCGCGGCAGTCAGCGCCATTTTGTTCTCGTTCGCTGAATGATGCAAGACACCAGTATTTTGCATTCTATATAAAACGTATAATTGTGTGTTACTGTACTTTATATCGTTAGCAAAGTTTTTGAAGAAGACGTCCAGCAAATGAGTGGTAACCATTTTTTTTAACTTTTCTTCTTGAGCCCTGGTACAAGGCCTATTACAATCTACTTGGTAGATATGAAACTTCCTGCAAATCTAATTGACTTGCACAGGTTATCTGATTAATTGCCCGCTTGTTACAAATTGGACAAATAACTCCAATTGGTATCTGATAACCAATAGCATGTATGATAAAATACGTGTGAGTTATAAGGAGGCTATGATCACAGATTTTATTTCCAGCTGAACCCGTTGAGTTCCTTGAGACTGAGGAAGTATACATGCAATTAAATCAAAGTGAAGTTATGGAAACAGACGCTGGAGACGATTTAGATGACCACTGGGAGCATAATAGTATCAAAACACTGTTGAATTTATATTTACAGAACATTGAAAAGTTTAGGAGCCCTAAAGTAAAAAAAAAGAATGTATGGATAGATATAGCTAATGCTGTTGGCAAAGGTCCAGATGGTTGTGATAAGAAATTTCGTAATTTAAAGCAAACATACATAAGATTACTTAAAAAGAGGAATAGGAATGAAGTTGTTGTAGTCAAATGGCCTTATTTTGAAGTTTTTGAGCAGATTTATAATGTAAATGGAGAGTATCAACCTGAGATACAACAGAGGATACAAGATGGAAATACTGAGAGTGTAACCAAAGCCTTATTGTCAATAGCTGAGCCTTCAACTTATGAAGCAGAAGTACAAGAAAATGGTGAAACATCAAATGGGCAAAGTGAAGAATCTAAAAGGAAGTCAAACAAACGAAGGTACACAGACTTCAGAAAAATTACTTTAGAAATGAGAAACAGACAGAAAACTGTAGAAGATAAGTTAGATAGGCTAATAAATATAGTACAAGAATCAAACAGCATACAGCGAGAAAGGAATAGGCTATTTCAGCAATTTTTGGACGGTTTGCATCAAAATACATGAAAATGTTCTTCAATATTTTCTATATTTCTGGAATTTTGTTAGCCTATAAACTATTCTCTGAACTGCAATGTGGTTAGATTGATAGGCTATGAATCAATAAAATGGACATAATTAATATTTTTCTATTCATATACTACTTCAGTGCAAATAAATTTTTTCATTTAAATATTTAGTTGTTGTAAGTCATTTATTGCCAATAAATTAAACAGGAACATCCAAGATACCTATTAATCCTTTTTCCTGATCACTCTCATAATCCAAGAACCCCATGTTACACAGGAAAATGCATTGGCAGTACTGACAAAACAACCAGATGTGTTTATCAATAGTACACAAATCAATTTTACACATTGAGAGTTGTATTATGTATATTTATGTGCTAAATTTTATTTTAGATATTATTAGCAATTTCAATATAAAAAAACATGCACCATCTACCACTATGTTGAAACTACTACTAAACAAATATGTATAAAATTAATTTAAAAATACCTTCAAACATGGTATGTAGACATGGTATGTAGGTTATTAATTCGGTGGCACATGACTGCTTCATTATCATCCTGAGGCCACAGCTAAGAATGAGGTTAAAGTCTTGAAGCAATTATAATTTCAAGTGAATATTACTGTTAAATTGACTATTGTTTTTTTTTAATGTTCAATATCGAGTGCATTATTGCACTGCAGTACCAAGTATCAGTAGGTAAGTTCTGGACTGGTATTTTGTTAAGGGCCATTTTGTTACATGAATTGTTTAAATTTATATTTTAATCGGCGGTTAATTCCGAGTGTAGCCATACCTCTCACAAATTCATATGAAAAAAATGATTAAGTAATAAAGAAGCAGTGAAGGGATCGTAATCCGCAGATTTAGATAATCACAGAACATAAGACAGAAAAATATCTGTGTTCTGTTGAGCTAATTGACGAAATAGCTAAGCGTTCGGCTTGGGAAGACGGTGGCGCGCACGTGGTCACGTGCCGCCATGTGCGCAGCACAGTGCAATGCGAGGCTTGGGGGGATCCTTTACAATCCTCCCCGAGAAGTGCCTGGGGGGGCGACCTTTTTACAGTCGCCTTCCCTCCGCTAGAGGGGGTGACCGCTTTACAGTCATCCCTTCCGAGATGTGCCTAAAGGCGTGGCACCAATGGGCGGCTCTAGTGTGATCTTACGAGGACCTGGAGCCCCCCTTCGGTGCCGAAGATGACCGCTCCAGTGGTTTTAGCCGGTAGGAGTCCGGCATACCCCTTCGCCCTTCCCCGGGGTGAAGGAAGTTCCATGTAGAATTTCCACTGGACATCAATAAAACATTTTTTTTTAATAAGCGTTCGGCTTGACATTAGGTTCGATCTGTGTAGAAAATATTTCTATTATCTACAGATAGTAAATAATAGAGGACGCTGCATTCACGCGGGTTGACCTGAAAATATAGATGCACGACCACACTTACAATTCGCGGGCACATCAGCGACCACTTTGGTTCTTCTAGTCCGAGTACTGATTCACTTTCCGGAAGTATTAATCGCAGCTGCTGCTGAAAAGCAAGCCGGGCGTTTGATTTGCCATATAGGCGTGGCGAAGTATAACAACCCGAATGCACTCGCAATATTGCGTTCGCATGCGGCGAGACATAATAACTCGCTGCACAGCGATGAGTATCTGTAAATGTTTCATAGTAGGGCCCCAAGTTCACACAACACCCGGACGAACAGGCACTACCAAGTGAGACTCCCGGTTATCCGGGGGAGGCCCAGCAGAGACCCGCACAGGGACCGGATGGCGGCTTTGAGTGGCGCTCCCTACCGTAAATTGACCTATCGCTTATGACGTGCTCAGAGCTAGCCAAACATGCCGCAAGTAGTGGGACCTGTGACATAGTTACGTATATAAAGATTACATTTCACAGGCGCGTCTTACGATGCAGCTTGTTCCACGGGTGAGTCCTTGTGATTTTGGAGTCTCGAATGTGTGCTGCACTTGTTACGCCTATATTAACTTAGGCTTATGAGTTGCTCATGCAGTAAATGCATATGTGTGTACACTGTGTTTTGTATTAAGTTGCTGATAAACTCGAATTTTAACATTAGCTATCCAAATTGAAATAGCTATAAAAAGTACTTTAAAATTTATCCCTCTGCTTTAACCAAATAATCTACATCAGCTCAGATTGTCATTGTCCACTGCTGGTGCTTGCCTAAGTTACGCCGGAGACCTTTAAAATATTTCCAATTATTTATAACTAGCTGGGACCCGCGGTTTCACCCGCGGTTTCACCCGCGTTCAATTTAAAAGAAATTTAGAGTACTTCGACATAGAATATATATATTGGATTTCAAAGATTTAATTTTTTTACGCGCAACCCTAATTATTTTTCCCCGGTCCCGTCAAAATCGGTCCAGCCGTTTCGGAGCTTACCCGGAACAAACAGACAGACAGACGGACAGACAGACAGACAAAACATTTAAAAATAGTGTTTTTGTTATATGTAACGTACATACTTTCATATGCATTTAGTAAAAAGCTGTTATTTTGACATTACAAATAGATACTTCAATTTTATTTATTTGTATAGATTCATTATTCATCATCATTTCAGCCGAAAAACGTCCACTGCTGGACATAAACCTTCCAAATATTGCTACAACTACCGACATGGTTTTGTGATGTGCGTCCATTGGGGGGTTTTGCCATAATCGCCACGCTTGGCAGACGGGTTGGCGATCGCAGTTGTGTTACAAATGGTACACGAAGGACGCTACTGCTCGTCCTTCGGCTAAACCCATAGTCGCCTATACGATACCTACGGGATGAGATGGGGTATTCTTAGCCGGCACCACACGGCACAATTTATAATTACGGAAGTAAATTAATATTAACATTATCTAATTAACTTGTAAATTAACTTTTTGTCCTATTAGGGTCGAATCTTCCCAAATAAGTATACAGCTCGTACTTTTATCCTTATCTTAAGTAAGTTCGTCATCCGCAAATGAGTTTGTCTACGTCTAAAGTATTTGGAGCGAAGCTAGAAGCTATTATCCCATTAGCTGTTAACTGAGACGGTTTACTTGTTCGTTTAGACGGTAGTGCTCGAGTTGTGTACCGGACGAATTTGTTAACCCGTGCGTATTCTGTCACTGCGAGAGTGTCCGTTTATGTTTGTTTGCTGTATCTAGGTGAGAAGTTTCGTATATTGATTTATGGAATTTATTGTTATTTATGTTTATTTTGGATTAAGGCTCGCGAGGGGTCTAGGTCTAGGGCAGCACAACTTGAGGCCCTGTAAACTTTGGGAGGTAAACAAAATCAGTCATGTCTTAGGTTTTCGCGATTGTTACTCATTATAATAAAACACTTTAAATTAAACGGATCACATCGCGTATATTACAGATTTTTGTTTTTCCTAACGCCTGTCGCCTTAGTCATCCTGTGACCACGAATGCTGCAGTGTCCGAAACGAAACTATAATATAAGCGATATGATCCGTTTAGAAGTGTTTTGATAATCAGTGATGTTAGATATAAGTGGCTTGATAATCTTTGTATGAAGATGTCGTTAGTTTTAAGTTGACGACGAGTGGAGATCAAGTTTATCAATACGTTTGCAGTCTATTTTACTAACCGTAGTAATTGTAAAGCTGGCAACAATGGGGTTACCACGATGGGGCATATCAGGTAGGCCTTGGGCGCCATTGCAATTCTACGTACGTAACTTTTATTAAGACAATATTTAACTTGTTACCCACGTACTCTGATTAGTTTCGGTTCAGTGGCGTTTGATATTACAACGCTCGTTAATTAAACACTTTGACGGCACGTTTGGGGCAGTGGCTGATACAGTCGACTGCTGCGCTCCGGGTCGTGGGTTCGATCCCGCACGGAACAAATATTTGAATGATCTGCAGATAGTTGTTCCGGGTCTGGGTGTTGGTATTGTATGTGGAATTCATGTCTGTAAACGCACCCACGACAGGAGAAATCCTAGTGTGTCCAACTGTTAAAAAAAATAAAAAATTGGGAAGTATTATATTGTCTAAGTCGGATTTCGATTATATTGTTAATAAGGTTACTTATACGTTGCCTGGAAGAGATCGCGGATAGCGATAAGGCCGCCTATTGTACTGTACTTCTTATTAAGCTTCTGTTTATAATATGTTTTGGTGTACAATAAAGAGTATATAAATAAAAATAAATAAATAAAAACTTATCGAAAAATATTTAAGAAAATACTATGACTCGTCTTCCTGACTATTTATCATTAAAGAAAACAAATTTCTTTTTAAAACAAAAGATGCTACTTTTGCTGAAAATAATAAAACAATTATTATCTTCAAATTAAGAACCTCTGGATTATGAATAATTATAGCACCACTCAGTTTCCTCCCGAGGGTATCGTAGAAGGCGACTAGCGGCCGAAATTAATAACCAATATGTATAAACCAAAATCTTAAGATTGTAAAATTCATAAGTTCTTGTGTAAAAAAGCATAATAAAACAGACATACTTAATCCTAAATTCAAAGATAAGATTGATTATTTAATGTCGGCAGTAAGGGGTGTTCTGTGGAACTGTAGCCACACTGCGCTCACCAATTCGCCTGCCAAGCGTGGTGAGTACTGGAGTGTATTATAATATGAGTTACTGGGCAAATTCCCCCCAAAATGACAACACAGAGGCCTTTGTTCCGCAGTCGACGACATTTGGCTGACATGACGAAGAACCCTTATGCCTGCATATAAAGGGAAATGTCCAAAAAACCAAGTCTATTAAATGTGAACCCGTAGGTACTTATTAAAAAGTCTTCACCCACATAATATGGTTGCTCTTAAATAAATAAATGAGGTAAAGACAACCCTAGTTGTAAATAATTTCCTTTAATTATATGTAGTATTCGAAATTTTGAAACTCGAATCGTTCGCGTCTTTTGCTCGAAACCAGCCAGAGCCACATTGCATGCACCGAGTTTCTTATAAATCAGGTTCTCGGTACAAAAAATTGTTTGCTGCGCCCGCTGACTTTCGGGAATCGCCGAATTAATCTTGAGCTCGTCGCGTTTGCGTGTCGTTCCTTTATTCATTTTGTAAAGAAAATACTTTTTATTTTCTTACACATACATACGCACCCCGTTGTTATAAGTGTAAGACACAATCGTACGCTTGCAGTAGTATTTTGGTTTTGGAGTGATTAACATCGTGCTAAGCTTTTGAAGAGTAAGTTTAGAGATTTAATTATGTAGCTACTGATTCGAAATGGTACGGACCACTGTTGTATTTTGTTATTTGAATGCAGCAATTGTTGATTGCTATTATTAAATTGTTACCGCAACGCTCGCGAAACTGCAAGCACGCCCCTTGAGGCCAAGCAACTAACTAATTCTCAGCAGAACCTAACAAAAAAGGATATTATAATTCCAAAATGATATCAATATATTTATTCTGTATTTTTTAACCGTCGAACAATAAACTGTCGTGTCGTTGGCTAATTGTAATACGTGTCTCATACATCTGTGACAAATAAATTATTTTTCTTTCTTCTTCTTCTTCTTCATTTCATATAAACGAATCACTGGCACTTATAATATAAGTTCAAAGTTCCGATTGGTTGGTAATAAATATTTTCAATAGACCTATTTATCCCAAGCGAGGACCCTTCGTTTTGGTCGCTTTATTACCATTATTCTCAAAGAGGGGCTCGCTTTAACTCAAAGGTTGAAGTTTGTTTAACTGTCAGTCGACTCGAGTGAATTCGCATCACAACGTTAGCCAAATTCAATACTATGCGTCCGCACAACAAAGAGTCCTTTGGGTATTGTTTATGAAATGAATGACTTGCCATGTCGTACGCACTGAGAAACATCTCAGCATAGGGTTGCTCTTAAACGTCTTAGGAAAGAAATGTTTCTGAATACGGGTGTGAGAAACAACCTAATTAGCATAGCGTTGCCTCTGTTTAGGGAAGTAATGTTTGTGAATACGGGTGTTAGTATATGCCGTTGGGAACTAGGAGATACGATACCAAGCTGACATATTGACATTTTAGCGCGACAAGGACGGAGGCGTGGAGCTCGGAATAGATTCTATCTATTCCAGAATTTAATACCGCTATACGACAACCCGCAGCGAGCCGGATCGTTAGTGCGGCAACGTGCCCCGGTTGGGCAGGAGTGTGTTGTGACGTAACGCTCGGTGTGAGAATTTCGCATTGGCATATTTATCGTGCCGATTTTATTATAGACAGGTACATTCCTTGTAGCGATTATTTTAGAGTCTACTGCAGATTCTTGTCTCGGGAAATAATGTGATTTGTTCATATAAAATTTCGTGTGGTGTCCGGATTAAGAATATAGCACCATTCCATCTCCTCCCGTGGATTTCTTAAAAGGCGACTAAGGGACTAACCCAGAGGGATGGGCAGCGGCGGTCCTTCTGTGGAATAGCATTATTCTGCGCACACCAACCCGCCTGCTGCTGAAATGACGACACAATTGTGGAAATTTTTGGGGGAGCCCTTTGTTCAGCAGTGGACGTATAAACGGCTGATATTATGATGATGATGTTCATATAAATCAAGATCTGAGACAATAACAAAAATGACGATTTGAGTACACCCAATGAATTGAGTACCACTTAATCGTCTTGCCTTTATTGTCTAAAGTGGTGAACAGAGTAATACGTCCAGAGTTTACCGACGACGGTATGACGTCTGAAGTGATGTAGTTGATATAAATGGCAGCAACTTAGTTTTAATATAGGCCATGTTGCCTATAGCACATCGCCACCACCTTTATTTTAATTTTTTGTTGGACCTATTGGAAATTCTACATGAACTTCCTCCGCCCCGGGGTAGGATGCCGTCGCCGACTCCGGACGGCGGCTGAAACCACTGGGGCGGTAATCTTCGGCGCGTAAGGGGGGCTCCAGGTCCTCGTATGATCACACTAGATTACTGCTCTATTACCTAGGAAATCCTTAAGTAAGGAATCATTGGTTTTTAGGAAATGGCTCGTAACGATTTTGATGAATATTTGTATTTAGATAGGTGTCATCCATCACATTCCCACGGCAAACTCGAAAGACCGAAGAACGGAGCTCGGTCGCTCACGTACTTTGTACACACAATTTTGAACTCATCTCTCTTTCAGAATTCCGCTCATCCAAGTCCAACCTCTCCAAGTCGAAGGAGAAGGTGTCTCCTGACGGCGCGGAGGAGAAACTGCTGCCGAAGGAGCAAGAGGCCAAGATTGTGACCAGAGTTGACATGGCCGACGCCAAGTTTGTGGTCGAGGATCACAGGAATGGTGACGCTAAGATTGAACTCGATGCGAATAAGCGGGTGAGTCGACACGCATCAGCTCGTAAACATCCATTGCTGAACATGGGTCTCCCAATTATCACCACACTATGCCAGGGGATATTACTATAATCACCACGTTTGGCTGGCGGATTGTTGATCGTAGTATGTTGTTATTAGCAAACGTGCCCATAGAGATTTTAGCTTAGGCAGACGTTCCAGGCAGTCGGAATAGATGTGACTAAGGGATTGTTGGTGCAGTGGCTGATACAGCCGGCTGCTACGCTCCTGGTCGTGGGTTCAATTCCCGCACAGAACAATTTTTGTATGATCTGCAGGTAGTTGTTCCGGGTCTGAGTGTATTGTATGTGGAATTCATGTACGTAAACGCACCCACGACACAGGAGAAATCCTAGTGTGGGGCAATGTTTAATTACAGTCGCCTTGTTCATAATATAGTTCCAATCTAGTCTCAATATACAATTAATGGTATTCTTAAATTATATTTTTATTCATATTTTCTGAACCCTGAAAGGAAAGTCTGAAGTTAAAATTACTGTCTTAATCCCTAACATTTTCATTGAAATCCGTTGAACCGTTTTGGAGCCTATTCGAGACAAACTTTTAGACATACGAGACAGACAAAAATTCTAAAATCGGTCATTTATGATTAGGCATCGTGTAAATTGCAGTTTTCACAGAAATTTGGCATATGTTATAAAATCACAGATAGAGACGGTTATTGTATTGGTAATAGATGATAATCCCGTTCAAACGCGTGGGGCACGATTGTAACCCCGAAAGTAAGTACTCAAACAAGCTTACGGCAAGCCTTTGTGCACTAAGCATAAATAAATAAAACTAGCAATATAGTGTGTGTGTGTGTGTGTTTAAAGGCGGGAAAGCACATCGAGAATTATAATATATAACTATTGTGTGGAATATTAAAAAACAGTGTGTCAGCGTGACATCATAGATTATACACTCGTGACATAATGCATTTGTCATATTAAGAAATAAATAATGAATTAATTACCAGCTCATAATTTTATGAGACGAATGAATCCAGAATAATATTCATTACATATGTATAAACCTCGATACAAACGACTTAGTTCTGGATTGTCATCTTACATATTTTTGTATAATAATATTTTTTATAAGAGCTCGTTGCTGATCGGTGACGAAGAACGTTCTACTGGTACCCCGGTTAGTGTTTTAATGACTGACATTCTCAACTAGTGTGCTTCTGTGCATTTTGACGTACATTGGTAAATTATTTTACTTTGAGAAACTTCTGTTGAGAGAGGATTTGTGTTTTATCGTCCACACACTTTGCAGATAAATCTCAGTTACAGAAACACCTCGAACCGGAGCAACAACCCCATCATTTCAGCCGAATAAAGTCCACTGCTGGACATAAGCCTCCTCCAAATGTCGCCATAACGACCGATCTGGGTGTGACCCCCGACTTATATCGACGGCAGGGGATTCAGGGGTATGGGAATTAGGTGCCAGGGCGGTTGTTACCCCGGCGCCGTCTGCTCCTTCTTCGAAGCAAGATCGGCCCTCTTACGATCCCGCTCTGCAGACTCCTTCTGGAGTATGATGCTCTCACAGAAGGAGACCACTGCATTCCAAGTTTTCTTGCTCTACCAACATAGCCATATACACTACTGCCGGCAGAGAGAGATTCTGCCCGATCTGAACGACCAGGATCCTCCGCTCGGCAGCCCACGGAGGGCTCGCCTCGAGCGAGTGCTGCGTGGTATCCTGATCGTTATCAAAATGGTGGCATTGTGCCGTGGCCTCGCGTCCTATTCTGTGCGGTCGCAAGTACCTAATTCATACAAATGTTTGTTCGGTGCGGGAATCGAACCACCAGTACCGCTGCAAGCCTCGGTTTAACACAGTGTCAAATGGCACGTTTCAAGCGTGGCTATTAAGGCAATACCGATGAGCACACACCACAAACCCGGACCGGTGGTGCCGCGATCTTTGGCCGAAGCCTATATCCGGCAGTGCACGACTTTCGGCTGAAATGATTGCCCTTTTATTAGTATTATTTTTTAGTGCTGTTTCATTCTCATCTTTTACATTTCATTTTATTTTATCACTATTCCGTATTCATTACTAGTCCTTCCGTAGATGTCGTAAAAGGTGACTAAAGGATTTTAGATCAGAGGGATGGGCTGCAGTGTCTCTTCTCCAACCCGCCTGCCAAGCGTGGTGAATACTGGCAAATTCCCCCTAAAATGACGACACACGGCAATTAACCAGTCGTCTATGGGAGAGGCCTTTGTTTAGCACTGGACGTCTTATGGCTGATATGATGATGATGATGAACTACATATAATATTTTTTGACATTGTTCTGATGATAAAATATTTGTTATTTGTGAATGCGAAAACGATATGTAAAGGATTTAGATATTGAAGACTGTAATACATTTATATATTATTTCAAAAGAGTATATCCATGGAGTTTTATGCCGGTTCTTCTCCATAGGACCAACGACTAGAACCGTGCAACTATTTAAATTCTGACTATTCGTAAGTGCCAGCAAATGGTTGACATGAATAAAAACAATTTGACTTTGTCAAAATAGCAGTTATATTTATGTATTTATATTTATTTATTTAAACTTTATGCAACAGATGTACATAGGCGGAATTAATGCCTTAGGCATTCTCTACCAGTCAACCTTAGAGTGATGCAGAGATGACATGTAGATGTATTTATGTGTATAACATAACTATATGTATATATTGCAGTGGAAACCCGTTTTTAGTTAGAAAATCTTTTCTCTAGTTAAAACCATACTGAATTCGATACAACTAGAATTAGCACTAGTTAGAAATGCATGTCAGTTAAATCTAGTTTTAACTAGAGATAACGCGTTTTCGTCATTAATCAATCTCCTTAGGCAGATCTGACTCGGTCAGGCTAGGTTAGAAGGCTAAGGCATGTAAAAATGAAGACAGGAAAGCAACGTTTCGCCGATGGACCAGACTGTGGAGCTTGGCCACCAGTACCTCGTCGTCTTTTAGCCCTGCGTTCTACCGAATCGAATCGTCGAATATATATCCGATATATCTTTAGCGGAATTGTGTATATTTGAATATTATTATAGTACTCGCATTATAACGGTGGCTCTCTGAAGTACGCAGCAAGTGGCTGCGCAGTGGTAATTTTTTAGGTCTAATGGTTTGCGGGGTGGGCGGAGGCCAAGCGCTTATGGTGAACACGAATAGGTGACGTTCTCGCAAGTATGGCTAACTTCAGAGAGGCATACTTATAATGTGTATTTCTACTAGTTCCGATTAGCGACGCACGCTATGTATAATACTCCTAATCAACACTGTCTGTTTGTTCACTTGCAGCAATTCTCCGGATTGAGTAAAGAGGAGGTACTGAAATATGCTGATGACCCCTTCTGGGTGAACTTGCGATGGGCCATGTTCATATTGTTCTGGACGATGTGGCTGTCCATGCTGGCTGGTGCCGTCACGATCATCGTGAGGGCTCCCAGCTGTGCCCCGCCCGAGCCCAAGACATGGTAAGTACTTATTACATTCATAATGTTTTCTGTTAATAGTACTACTTAATACTCATATAATTAATTTCTGTTCTAGGTTCCAGAAAGGCCCACTCATGGACATGGAAAACGACAGCAGCATGGACATCCAACGTGACCTACCCTTACTCCAGAGTTCCAATGCGCAGGGTATCTTCGTGGATGTGCCTACTTATGATATAGACTCACCTACCGTCAAGGAAAGGTTCCAGGCGTTCGTTAAAAAAACTAAGGAATATGGGATTAAGTAAGTACATAATATAGCTACAGCAGTTTTACATACATACATAATCAGCCCATTACTGTCCCACTGCTGGGCACGGGCCTTTTCTCGCGATGAGAAAGGTTAGGCCTTAGTACAGCACACTGGCCTAGTGCGGGTTGACGGACACACACCATTGAGAACATTTTGGAGCCCTCAGGTGTGCAGGTTTCCTCACGATGTTTTTCCTGACCGTTAACGCAAGTGATAATCAAATTCTGATCCGCACATGAATCCGAAAAGAAGTATGAGCTGGGATCGCACTCTGCCCCTCTTGTATGGAAGGCAAGCCTTCAACCACTAGGCTATCGCAGCAGTTTTGGGTACACACTTTATCAACAATCATTAAAATTTCACCCCTTAGAAATGTTATTTGTTTAAAAAGATTTGTAAGATAGCGTTTTTATATTGAGGGGTTTTTTTACAGGGTTATCGTAGATTTGATTCCGAACTACGTGTCTTTGGACCACCCCTGGTTCCAGCAGAGCGAGAACAACACCGGAAAGTATAGGGACTACTTCGTGTGGGCTGAAGGCACAGACTTTGATGAAAATGGCAAGAGGAAACCACCCAATAATTGGGTAAGTTTTGATTATACACACCCCAATCCTTTTTTTTATTGGTCCCCAGTGGAGATTCATCCTGAACTTTCTTCGCCCCGAGGACGGCTAAAACCTCCAGGTCCTCGTAAGAGCACACTAGAGCTGCCCATGATGACTTTAGGCACATCTTGGAGGGGATGACTGTAAAGCGGTGACCCCCTCTAGCATAGGGATGGCTGTAAAAAGAACGCCCCCTAGGCACTTCTCGATCGATCGATTGCGCTAAATGATGTGCCGAAAAGATCGCTTCCCGAGCTATGGCCTAACGCCTAACGTCATTATAAATGCAATTGAAAAATTAGCTGCATCCATGTCTAGTGTCCATTGACGCGATAATTAACTGCGCTAAACCTTAGTGTGCCCCCACCATTAGATTCCTGTATTCATAATTCTTTTTTAATTGGCAACAGGTATCCACACTGAACACGTCAGCCTGGTCGTGGAGCGAGAAGCGCGGTGCGCACTACTTGCACCAGTACGGCGAGACGCAGCCTGACCTCAACTTCAACAATGACGCTGTAGTCGAGGAGTTCGACAAAGTGCTGCGCTTTTGGATGCAAGCCGGAGCTGCTGGAGTCAGGTACGTCACAGAACCTCATCATTTCAGCGCTTTTCTTGTTCATGATCAAGATCGATTCTATAAAGCTGAATGTAATTGAAAGTATGTAGTTGTTTGCTCATTAACATGAACAGTAACATTAATTGGGGATCGGAACCGGTTTTAATGGATAAAATAAAAATACCGGTTCTAAAATATATATAAAAATCGAAAGAACGGGTTCTATCTTCTTCTGCTTAGTTTACCAAATGTGTCGCTTTATGTACTCTGATTTTCTAGCGTCGGTGTATAGGTTTTACATCTGTACATATAAACCCATAAATGTCCGCTGCATGAACTACGGACCATTTATAACATCCTTCTCATCCTCAAACCATAAATCATGCCATCCAAGTGGTGAAACTCAACGTGACTGCTCCGATAACTTCCTTGACTCACGGCGTGTTTCCCATCTCCATATTTAAATACGAAAATGAGCAGCTGCAAGATGTTGCTATTCAACTACGACACAAACAGATATGTTAACATATTCATTTTGGCGAGATTCTTGATTTTCATGTGGTTAGTGGCCACCCTTGTCAGAGTTGTTCAAGCCGCCCAACCAAATAAAATGAAAGATATACTCCGCTTTTTACGACCTGGCTGGAGCTACTCTGCTATAACTATATTCTTCAATGTCCAGGTTAAACAAAGCTCGTCAATTGCTTGTGAACGCGAGTCTAGCGGACGAGCTGCCGGCTTACGGGCGAGGCAGTGCGCCTGCGTCGGACCACACGCACTACGCGTACTGGAGGCACCGCCACACCAGCGACCAGCCGCGCCTCGACGGGCTGCTCACGACCTGGGCGCAGCTCGTGGACCTGGCGGGCGAGGCGCCGGGCACTGGTGAGTACATTAATATAATACAGAGTGACTGGTTAAACGAGTATATAATAAATACCCTCTTCTCTTCTGTCTGGTCGTTTCGGGAGAAGAGGCCACTGCCGCAACCTCCCACTTAAAATATTGTTTTCCTTTTCAACCGCTTAATGGTAAAGGACCACACATTACATGGCAACGCATGTTTTAGATTGTTGTCTTAGGTATCCATGGCAAAAGTTCTTTACCAAATTTGGCACATTCCAAATTATACATACAGGGCAACCTTGAGACATACTAGTGCCACCCAACATTGTCTGACATGGTCAGAATGGAAATATGTCAATTTATCCTCAGTCAGGAGCTAGTCTCCCACTAGAAATATCAGGTCTTTTTTTTATTGGTCCCAGTGGAAATGTTTTATGAATTTCTTCCGCCCGGGTGAAGGGGTATTCGTGGCTCGGCACCTAAGGGGGGCTCCCGGGACCTCGTATGATTAAACTACTAGAGCCGCCCACTGATACCCCGCCTATAGAGACATCTCGGAGTGGGTGACAATATCAGGCCTTTTTTTTTTTATTGATCCGGTGGAAATACCTCATGTACTTCCTTCGCCCCGGGAAAGGGCGAAGGGGCATGCCGGACTCCTACCGGCTAAAACCACCGGAGTGATCATCGTCGGCACCGAAGGGAGGCTCCAGGAACTCGAAAGATCTCCATCTAGAGCCACCCATTGGCGCCACGCCTTTAGGCACATCTCGGAGGGGATGACTGTAAAGTGATCATCCCCTCTAGTGGACGGAAGGCGACTGTTAAGAGGCCACCCCCCAGGCATCTTTCGAGGGGATTGTAAAAGATTCCCCCGAGGCCTCACTACGCGCTGTGCTGCGCACACAGCGGTACGTGACCACATGCGCACCGCTGTCTTCCCGGGGGTCGCTCGGTATGAGCACGCAGATTTCCCAATAAGCGCGCTCGCGACCCCCCAAGGCCCCCTAAAAAGACAACAGGGGGCTCAGGCGTGTTGGACACGGGTGCCGTGGCGGTTGTTACCCCGGCCCCGTGTCTTCCTCCTCAGGCGGGATCGGCCCTCTCCCGATCCCGCTCAATATCAGAAGGCCTAGCACGACCAAATAATAAATAAAATCAAGCAGAACTCTTGTTGGCACTATGCTAATATGTATAAAATGACAATAAAATATACAGATATGACACAAGCTGCGAAAAAAATGCTTGCCATTGAAATGGGTATGTGCAGTTGGTTCAGTTTGCAATGTAGTAGTAAAAATACATTCAGTCAGTACCTACCTCCTCACCTTTGCCTGAGGTCATTAGCAGAAAAGTTGACTGTCCAAAAATTCTTCTATCAATATCACAATAATAATGACTTAATTTGTAATAGATGGTTAATAATACGTTGACAAATATTTTTATTTTGCCCCCCACTAGGTTTTCTCCTGTGATGTGGGTGCCTTTACAGCCAAAAATTCTGACCCAGGTCTGTGCAACTACCTACTAAAGAATTAAAGCTCGTACAAATATTTGTTCCGTGCGGGACTCAAACACGCGACCCGAAGCGCAGCAGCCGAATGTATCAGCCACTGTACCAACCGTGCCGTCAATACCGTGGTCTTGATAATATTTTCCTTGTCCCAGGGGACACAGTGTTCACCCTAGCAGAGGAAGGCGGCCGTCCGGAGCTATTTCTACTGCAGCGCAACTTAACATCACTGCGGCCGCTGCAGACGGCGCCGCTGTTCGTAGGAGAAGATGTCGATGTCGCAGCCGCAGATATCAACGCGCGACTCGGGAAGTGGCCTGCCATGCAGGTGGGTAATTGATGACCAGAGTTCGGAATAGGTAGAGTATATTTAACTAAACTCAGAGAAAGTATGTAACATAGAGTGCTAATACCCCCCTCTAAAATCCCGGATTGATAATCATGACGTTATGATCCAGGGATTTAAGAAATCGCAAATTTTATAGTGCGCTTTGAATATGTTCTTAACAAATTATTATTTTTAAATATTTTATATTAATCAATCAATCTATAATATTACAAATAATATTGAAAGTGTCTGTTTGTAATGTCAAAATAAGAGCTTTTTACTTAATGCATATGAAAGTATATACGGTACCAAAACAAGAAACTTTAAAGAAAAAATGTCTGTCAGTCTGTTCAGCTAATCTCCGAAACGGCTAGATCGATTTTGACGGAACTTTCACTGGCAGATAGCTAATGTTTTAAGGAGTAATTTACTAGCTACTTTTATTATAGAAAAAATAAATAAGGTGCCGCGCAAAAACATTTTAAACCCATGAAATCCAATATATATATGCTATATGTCGACTGTCTATGCCGAAGTACTTATTACTTTCCTTACTTAATTATGTTTAAATTAAAGAGCGGGTGAAACCGCGGGGTACAGCTAGTAACAAGAAGATCTTGGGTTCCGTACTAAAACTGTTAAAACGAAAGTACTTGGTTTTAAATATAGGCTAATAAAATCTTAAATAATTGGCTGATTATTATGTGTAGGTATTAACTGGATAATATTGCGAAAAAAAATCGAGTCTATAATTTGTTACCGACATATTCAAAGTCTAATAAATAATTAGTGATTCTCAAATCCCGTAATGAAAACGTTATGATTATTATTCCCGGATTTCAGAAGGAGGTATTATTCACTCTAATTTACTTCCTTCCTTGAAGTTTAGGTTAATATACTCTACCTATTCCGATCTCTGTTGATGACATACAACATCCATGGATTATTAAGTGAAGAGAAGGCTGAATAGATAGTGATAACTGCTCACTTATATCGTGAGGAAATCCGGATCTAATGGTCATAAATTGCCAAAATGTAGTGAGCAAGCTCGTGGTGATCATTGCTTGTTCCTTCTTTGTATGAGAAGAGGCTTTGCCCTGCAGTGGGACAGACAGGCTGATATTTGTTTAAACTACTATAATAATACTAAAGAGAAAGGATTTGATTTTTTGTATGTTTGTTTGTAATCGATAAGCTCAAAAACTACTAAACCAATTTAAAAAATCTTTCACTCATAGTAAGGCTACATTATCAGCGAGTAACATGGGCAGTATTTTATTTTCAAAAAATTAGAGGTCCCTACGAAAATTGCAATAATGTAACCCAAGGTATCAAAAATTGGCCTATAAGTCATTAATTGGCGTGCGCTGTGAAAACTATAGATGATACATAAAATAATGTACTATATGTTTATAGTACTCATCATTACCCACAAAAAGGACCTGGAGCCTAATGTCTAACTGTTATAGTAGTTACAATAACCACTTCTTGTTATTACATATTTATTGTTTACATGCTTCACAATACACATTTATTTGCATGACCGCAGTATAATCCCAAGGTATCAAAAATTGGCCTATAAGTCATTAATTGGCGTGCGCTGTGAAAACTATAGATGATACATAAAATAATGTACTATATGTTTATAGTACTCATCATTACCCACAAAAAGGACCTGGAGCCTAATGTCTAACTGTTATAGTAGTTACAATAACCACTTCTTGTTATTACATATTTATTGTTTACATGCTTCACAATACACATTTATTTGCATGACCGCAGTATAATTTTCTTCAGCTTTGCTGTGTCTTTGTTATTAAATCACTATTATTGTTTCTAAAGTTGATCACGTCTCCGAACGCGGAGGTCGAGCTGGCGGAGCTGGCGATGTTGTTGCCAGCCGCGCCAATCCTAACCATCCGCAATCTCGAGAACGAGGACAATGGAACTATAACCGTAAGTTCACATTCGTTAATTTAATAAAAAGATAAGTAATGAGTTTGGATGACAAATTATTTTGTTTTTTTTACTATACACAGGGTGTAAGTGACAACGTATAACTTTGGAAAGAGGCTACACTTAGGCCCGTAACAAATATAGGAAAGCCACTTATCTCGGAAATAATATTACAAGTTATATTACAAGTTTGTCAATTTTGAGCACGCAATGTATCATAAACAACGCGATCAAAACACTATGTGATTACTGTGCTATGATATGATATTATTATGCTACTGCGAGCGATGACCTCATCAGTTGTAGGGAAACAGCCGTTTAGTGTTTATTGTCATCGCAGTTTTATGTGAGAATACATAGGTTATTGTGTTGTTATTCATAATAGCGTTAGGATAGACAAACACAATTATTTTATATTGAAATCTGTTCAATAAACTGGAAAAACATAGTGAAAATTCATGTTCATGAAAAGACTGACGGAAGATTCTAACGCTGAGGGTCCCAGAATCATGTACTGAATCCATGGTATCAGTTTTCTTGACGATGTCACTTAGGCCTGTAGATTATTTTATATAAGTTCATGTAGAATGTTATTTTATATAAGGCCTCCAGCGAGATAGACAGAAGCCCAGGTGAAGGTATCTGGGAGTTGTTGGATGCCGGCAGTATTTAACCGGTCGTTGAAATCTATGGGGTTCTTTCTTCAGCAGTGGATGTATTTCGGATGATATGATAAAGGGATTTTTTACTGATATTTTATTTATCTCCCGTGGATGTCGTAAAAGGCGACTAAGGCACTATAAACTTGGGGGGGGGCAGCGTCCCTTCTGTGGAACAGTAGCCATTCTGCGCTCACCAACCAGCTTGCCGAGCATGGTCAGTACTGGCAAATTCCCCCCAAAATAACTTTGTGCAGCAGTGGACTGTTGTTGGCTGAATTATTTCGAGATTTAAAGATATCCAAGAGCATTAGTACGTTTAGACGTGTTTGACGCCACGTTTGAATGTCATTTCAGCGGCTGTTTAGTTTTAACTTGTGTTATAATTGCAGATTGAATCCTTGTCCCACCTGACGACGCTGCGCGAGGACGCGAGTGTGCAGCACGGTCACTACGCAGTAACGGCCGTCCCGTCCGGGAACTCTTCCGTCAACGCACTGCTCGCGTTGGCCAGGTAACATAACAAGCAAATCAAATTTATTGCACACCATAACAGAAGTAATTTTGAGTTGATGATGATGATGCTCGCGGTATTGGGCACCAGCTGCGCCTTAACCTATGAGACACCAGCACAAGAAGATTCCTGATGGCTCCCCCAGGCAATCCACTAGGACAAAATCGTTATTTTTTTCAGATATACCTATTACTAGCACTGAAACGGAGCCGGCAAGAAACTCCATGGGTACTCTTAAAATAATTGAGACTACAATGTTGATTGATACAAATGATGGTAAAACATATAACGAGGAAAATGTGCAAAGATGGAACATACTACAATAATAATTTATTTGCCGTGTGGCGCCGGCTCAGAATGCCACCACCCCATCTGCTCCCGTGGGTGTCGTAAAAGTTGACTAAGGGATTAGCCGGAGGATGGGCAGTAGCGTGCGATCGCCAACCCGTCTGCCAAGCCTGGCGATTATGGCAAAACCCCCCAATGAGCTCTCAACACACCCATATCAGTCATTGTGGTGATCAACAGGAGACTTCATTCGGCCGAAATGATGAATTTATTTGCCGTGGCAATTAATGGCTGACCAATCTCGACAGGCGGCACCCGTTCACGAGCATGACGCTGAGATCGCTTAACTCAACCATATCGTTGGGAACCCAACGAGGTACACGAGTCTGCAGCTGAATAATCATGTTTACGTTGTTCAGATTACAGTAACCGCCCGCTACCACTTAGTAACAACTTTTCCAGGAAACAAGCGAAAATATAATGTTCTTTGTCCTGCAGGTGGAAGTCCGGCCACACGGGCTACCTTGCCGTGTTCAACCCGTGGGACGAGGAGCACCGAGCCAACCTGACGTTGGTGCCGTCTGTGCCCGACACGGTGACGCTGCATCACATGTCTCACGCCGTTAAGGCGTACACTAAGTAAGTAGTCTTATCATTGCAGCCCTTATTAGGCCACCTACCTTATGACCGAAATTCTTTAACCAGTGTGTGTTACCAGCGATGATAAATGGGACGTGGTCACTCACAATGGGCCCCGTAAGAAAGCTCAAGGTCACTCAGCGACCTATGCTTGGTATTTCTCTACGAGATCGAATCAGAAATGAGGAGGTCCGTAGAAGAACTGAAGTTGCCGACATAGCTGACTGTAGACAGTATGCACAATTACTCGTAATTCACGATGATTTTAACACGCGGCTAGATTATAGCGACATTAGTACGACTAATTTTATGTAGATAACAATAACCTTTCCACCCAGTCGCTCTTTCCTATAATTAGCCCCCAGACACAGATACGATAAGATTCAAAGATATGATACATAAGATTCAAAGATATAGTTTCAATGAAATTGAGAGTGAGTGATTCGCTCTTTGAGATCTCTCTAATGACAACTTCATAGACCGACAAATAACGTGCCCTCCGAATTGGTGGTCATTCATCCATAGACTGACCGCGCCGAGCGTTGCTTAACCTCACCGATCGTTTACCGATTAGTGAGTGCAACTACACTTCGGTTGCGATTCATGACACAAGTAGATAATGCAATAATTGTACATCATTTTAAAACCAATGTAACCGAACTAAATCATGTCAGCCGAAAGACGTCCACTTCTGAACAAAGGCCTCACCCATTGATTCTCGCAATAGTGTCATTTTGGGGAGGAATTTGCCAGTACTCACCACGCTTGCAGTTGGCAGGTGGGTAGGCGATTGTAGTATGGATACTTTCCCACTCTAGGCTGGGGGCTATTTCGCTTCGCCAATTGTCCGGTTGAGCATCCACATCTCCTTCGAGATATATGCAAGAAGCCCATCATAAAAAAAATAACTGCCCCCCCCCCCCCCATAATGGTAAATAGTTACCCAACATATCAACTGTTGTTTCAGCTACACAAACAACTACGCGGAGTCGGCGGACAACGTGCTGGTGCCGCCCATGTCCACTGTAGTACTATCCTACGTACCCAGGACTTCTTCAGAAACCTAAAAGAATTGTTGTACTATACAATGTTCGCGATTCCCCGGTGTATGAATAAGGGGAGATTCGCAGTTTCGTTTTAAAAGACAAGTCAAGATCAATATAATATAGTAATTGAAGCATATTTTTGGTTTTATTTTGTGGCCCATTTCTCATCATCATCAGATCACCACAACGATCGATATGGGTGTGTTGTGGGCTCATTGGGGGGTTTTGTCATAATCGCCACGCTTGGCAGACGGGTTGGCGATCACAGTTGAGTTATTAATGTACTCTTAAGGACACTGCTGCCCATCCCTTAGTCGACTTTTACAACACCCACGGGAGGAAATGGGTTGGTGGTATTCTTAGCAGGTTTAGGGACGTTTTATTTACCAGTTGGCTTTCTCGCTAGTCTACTGAAGTGATTATTTTTTTACACTTTGGTCCACTGCCTCTGCTACTCCATTTTACCGTATGGCACTCTTTCCCACCTCTTAACCTACTAAGGAAATTATATCGTAGGAATTTTGACATTTCCTAACATTCTCTAGGAAATAACTGTCACAGTAGGCTAAAAGGCGAACATGTTTACTCAGCCGCGTACGTGTATATTCATCACATTCTGATATCAGAATAGCTGGAGCACGTCGGTTTCACCTTTATTTTATTGGTTTCCAGTGGAAAATGTACATGGAACTTCCTTCGCCCCGGGAAAAGGCGAAGGGGGAAGGGAAGGTGGACTCCTACCGGCTAAAACCACTGGAGCGGTCATCTTCGTTACCGAAGGGGAGCTCCAGGTCCTCGTAAGACACTAGAGCCGCCCGCCCTTTGGTGCCACGCCTTTGGGCACATCACGGACGTCGGTTTCACCTAGTTGTAGGCGTTGTAACTAATTCATCTTATCGTTAAAATTTAGTACCTCATTGCTACCTCAACGCACATTTTACATCAAGATACATCAAGAAGTATATATTTTAGTAAAAAGAAAATAAATTACCGAGTATAAATCATACACACAAATATAACATATATTTATTTCTTGATTAATAAATGTTTAGATACTAAATTTAAACGATAAGATGAACTAGTTACAACGCCTACAACTAGGTGAAACCGACGTGGTCCAGTCATTCTGATGTCAGGATCATGGATGTTTGACCTTAAGGAATTACACCCCTGTATTCAAGGATGTAAGGATGTTTGAGCTTAAGGAATTGCACCCCAGGAACAGGTACATCCTTACAGACTTCCAGCCTCTAGCAGTCTCCTCCGCGAACTGTGAAGTACAGTTCGCGGAGGAGACTGCTAGAGGGAATGACCTCTTTACAATAACCCCCTCTGAAGCGTACCCGAACGTACACGAATGGCCGGCTCCGAAGCATCAGTTCTTGAGATTATTTGGTGCTGAAGATGAACCTCCCAGGTGGATACAACAAAGAGCAGGTGAAACCCATAGTACAAAATAAGTACATTTTAATATTCCAATAACATTTGAATTGTTAATAACAGTTTAAAAAGCATAATCTTTTGTACAAACATTAATTGACTTAAAAAATCTTTATTTTTATTATAACTTGTTTATATAGGCCCCGACAATCATTATGGCAATATACTAATTATGATTAAGTACAAAAAGTCAATTTAAATTAACGTCACTTATATTAAGCGGTTTTTTGAGTTGAGCCTACTTAATTATAAAATTGTATAAACACGTTAGTAAGGTATGTAATTTCCATACAGTCTCATTGCATGAAAATAGTGGTTACCCAAATGACTAAACTAGACAAAAAATATCAACTGCAATTATCTAATGGGAAATAATGATGGGGATTGAAGTGAGCCATAAAAGGGTTTAGTAAGTCGCAATTTGTTAAACTTTCTATATAATGTCCGAAAAAACTCTGTGCTGTCTGGAGACTAAGCTTTCACGACTTTCTTCAGTATAGCAAAAAAGGTCATGGAGATAACAGATGCCCATCCATAGTATGTAGTATATTAGAGAGGCCAAGCACATCCGCAGAATATAGTCTTGTAAAGAAAATGTCCCTCGGGAACAAGTCTTTTTATAGTCTAGCAAACAGGAGGATGTATCGCCTATATCCATCTTATTAAAGTGCGTTGGGACTTGTTACGTCAAAAAACGTCTTCACCAAATAAATTAAGGTATATGTGAAAACGATTTGCAGGAAAGTATCGAGTAACAAGTACGAAGGGACGTCCTTGAGAACGATTTTAAAATCAGACATAATTAGGATGTAGTGATGGGAAAACTGTCGATAATGAACGAATTATTATTCCTTAAATTAGTACAGCCAAAGATCACACCTTATGTCGACAGAGACAACCACGTCACGTTACCGGGGACACGTCACCGATCAGTATAAATCACCAGTTGACTTCCGTGCTCAAAAGATTTCGCAGCGCTAAAAGAATCTAATGTCCTGGGGTCCCACAGTCATTCGATAATTGTGGATACAATGGATCACAAACAAAGTTTTACGGAAATCACGGATCCGAATTCGGATCCAAATCGGATTACTACCGTATGTCGATCGGTCAGCTGTCACTCAGGTACGATCACGAACCGGTTGCTTTAGTCTCTGCTAGGTGCGGTTACCGGCGCTTTGAGGAGGGCTTGGGCTTGTTGAACTGATAGCTGGCACACTTGGGGATGTGTCGCTCGGCCGCCTGCTGGTTGAAGCGGCGCCCGCAGTGCGGACACGACACGTAGTCTGGGTTCTCTGAGGGCGGGGGCGGTGGAAGGTCGCTCAGTTTTCCTGGAATTATACACAAGTATACAACGTTATTTTGACGTCCACTAAAGGCAATGGCCCCCCCTAAAACGACCAGTTACATGCAGTTTGTCGCCATTTTATGGCGAATTTTCCAGTAGTCATCACGCTTGAAGCAGGCCTGAGGCAGTGGCCCGCGTGTTCTGCTCGCGCCTTTGAAGATTATGTGCGGCCGGTTAGGTTACACAGAGACACCCCCGGGAAGACGGTGGCGCGCACGTGGTCACGTGCCGCCGTGTGCGCAGCACAGCGCAAAGCGAGGCTTGGAGGGATCCTTTACAATCCTCCCCGAGAAGTGCCTGGGGGGGCAACCATTTTACAGTCACCTTCCCTCCGCTAGAGGGGGTGACCGCTTTACAGTCATCCCCTGGAGCCCCCATTCGGTGCCGAAGATGACCGCTCCAGTGGTTTTAGCCGGTAGGAGTCCGGCATACCCCTTCGCCCTTCCCCGGGATGAAGGAAGTTCCATGTAGAATTTATTTCCAATGGACATCAATAAAAAAAAAAAAGATTACACAGAGACAGGGCACGTCTAACAGACGGGTCGACACCCAATATGGCTGTATTTCTCCAATGCTGACAGCGTACACCACCCCGCAAGTGGAAGGCAACCGTGGGGATTCAGCCGGTAAGAGCGGGCATGCCCCTCCGCCCTTCCCGGGGCGTAGGAAGTACATGAGAATATCCCACAACAAAATAATAATTAAAAAAATGGTGGGTTGGTGAGCACAATAGCCTGAAAATTATTTGCTCTGAATCAGTTAAGTACATAATTAATTGTAAAGTTTTAAAACTATGTCTTATTTTGTGTCAAAAGTAAGATCAAAATGTTTCACATGCGACTTCGAATTCGCAAATCAACTGACCGCGCCGGCAGCACCGCTTAAGTAGATTAGGAGTGACAACTCCTCTGCGGTCTGCCTGGCATCCCGCCGCCGGTACCAGCTACCTCTCTACCCCCGAATACCTCGGAATGGGCCGAGGAGTTGGGGGTTTCGGAAGGGGAGCTGGGCCGAGCCATTGGCCGCCTGAAGAGTCGCAACACCGCACCGGGTCCGGACGGCATTCCGGGCCATGCGTGGGTGTATGCACTACAGTCTCTTGGGGACCGCTTGAGGCGGCCTCGCGCTACCGCTCCATGCATCCGCCGCCCGTGCGACATGATTATGTGAGTTTCACATTATATTGTATTTTACTGTTACCGTTCTTTCATTAATCTAGATGATCTATTGATGATTGATTGATTGCTTTTAACGGAACCAACTGACGTCCATGCTTGCTTTGGAAAGTGAAGCTTTATTGACATAGCGACAGCGTTTATACGCCCCCCTTTTGGTGTCTTACAAACCTCAGTTTATTGTTCTTCCCGCTGGGTGCTAGCGCGACTAAGGATTGATATCAAGAGGAAGGGCAGCAACAGGGGGTCGTCGTTTGCTAATAACAACATACAGCTATCACCAATCCGGCTGCCAAACGTTGTGATTATAGCCTGTCATCAGGGACAGTTCATTTTAGTAATCAATGGGAGGACCGTGTGTCGGACTGAACCATCAAATAGACAAAGCTTGTCTCACAAACTTGTTTTTCTGTTGATTGCTACACAAGGTACCGAGAAAGGGAGGTATCAAGCCGAAAGGTAGTTATGAGTAATAGATTATTTAAATCACGTAAAAAGACAAAGGAAGCGTATAAAGAAAAAATCTTTGATATCATTTAACCCTTCAGCTTGATAAATCCTTTCCAGGCACCTTGCATAGGCACTCACCTCCCGCGTTGATATGGGCCTGCACTTGCTTGGCGGCGCGTATCGCCTGGATGAACTCCGTGTGCTTCTGTCGCCAACTGCTGTTCAGGTTCTTGTTCACCTTCGTAGATGAGGAGGGGTTCGTGGGCCCCTTGCGTAGCTTGTTTATGAACGGCTCCGCTTCAGTACCCTGGATATATATTCAGACATTGTAGACCAAGTGGAGCGATAAGCTATAGAAGACAAGTAACCGCATATTTTAGATAAACTGAAAATTAAAGTAAACGCATATTTTAGATAAACGGTTTAAAGGGCATGCGTAAAATATTATAATATCGTAATGTCTTAGGTTGTCGCGATTATTACTTATTATAATAAAACATGGAAGGAAAACAAGATGACTGTCATATTTAAAATTTAACTGTCAGTGTTCAAAACGTTAGAAAAAACCAATGATATAATATATTAAAAGAATTCGATATGTAACATGCGCGCCAAAAGTGAGAACCAAACTCCCCCAATTGTAGCACCTCGCAATCAGTTCGCCCAAGACAGGACAACGAGCAAACCCTGTCACATTCTGTATTGTTTTATTAAGTAATAATAATAACGTATAGAAAATGCACAAACTATCAAGCAAAAACAAAATAAAGAACAGGGGCTCTCATACCACACGTGAGTAACAAACTATATAAAATGTTTTAATAAAAATATTATTCAAATTATTTATAGAGTGTTACTCTATAGATAATTTGAATAGTATTTTTTCGAACAAAACACAGGCCAAGCAAAGAAAAGAGAACACATATATTCTATCACAGGTGCGACAAAGAAATCGAGTAAACGTGTTTTCGAGTCGAGTCGAGTAAACACTTTTACTCCCGTAGTTTTTGTATCTTCTTTCTGACAGCATAGGTGTGTAGTTTTATAGCTTTATATCTACATACAGCGAGACTGACTTTTGCGCGCCATTTATATGGACGTAACATATCTATGGTATAATATCATTGAGAAAAACAAAAATCTATAAAATACGCAATGATTCCGTTTAAAAGTGTTTTATTGTGTTTGTATAAGCGAAAAATGTTCAGAATTACGAATGAATTGTGAATTTTTGAAAACAACAAATCCCAAACAATAAAACCAGTACCAAAATTCTATACTTTTTGATGAACAGACATGAGATGCTTTGATAGAAAAACATTCATTGAATTGAAAACTAAGATCCTGGTGGAAGTTGTGTTCGTCAACGCTTCTACTGCATCTGCTTTTACTCCATACATTATGAAAATAACAAACTAAAACGCAGTAGAACCGTTGACGCCTAGCAAAATTGCACTCTTGATACTTTAGTCCTAAAATATCGAAGACCACGATCGAGAACGGATGTTCTAAGAAGAGGCATTGCACTTCAGTTCTATTTTAACAATCAGCAATGTATGCAACATTTTAAAATTATTTTAAAAGAATGTCTATGGAGTTTCTTGTCAGTTCTCCATAGGACCAACTTCTTGGAACTGTGCAACTACATTCTATTTATAAGCGCCCGTAAATGGTTTATAAGAATAAAAATCTTTTGAATTTGAATTTAATGTAAATTGAAACAATGTGGATGTATGAAAGTGTTTAGAAAATATGAGTGAAAAAGATAATAGTGGAGTGGAGTACACGAAATGGTTCGAAATCTTAAGAACAGTAAGTTCCGCTTGCCTTGTAACCCTCAGCTTCGGTTTCCTATTTAGAAATGCAGCATTTAAAAGTAGGCATAAGTGTATTAATTTGTGGTCATTTATGTGGTTGTTGATTAAGACTGGCATCATATAGGAAAGTAGTTTAACTTTGCTGTTTCATTATCGTCTTATATCAGCTGACGGACGGCCAATGCAGAACAAATGCCTCCCCCCATAGATTTCCGAACGGTTACATGTCGCCCGTAGTCAGGGACTACGAGCTGCTTTCACCAGCTTGTCTGTCCATCTCTGAAGGCACAACGATGTGTTTTTTTAAGTACGTTGCCCCACACTAGGATTTCTCCGGTGTCGTGGGTGCGTTTACAGACATACATTTCACAACCTATACACCCGGACCGTCGTCGAGTACCGTCGACGTCGCCGTCGTCGTTACTTATTAATAATAATTTATTTACACACGTAACTATAAAGCACTAATGGAGATAGTTAAATAAGCTAGGCTAGCGGTGTTTTGTACCATAGGAACATCAGCATCTGAATTAGGTATAAACCTAACACGTATTAGGCAACTTACAATTTATTTCTCGTCAAATCAATAATTGCCTGTGGAGGTGTTTATCCTGTGCATGAATGTAATAGTGGGTGTGTAGGGGGTTAGTGTGATCATACGAGGACCTGGAGCGCCCCTTAGGTGCCGAAGATGACCGCCCCAGTGGTTTTAGCCGGCATGAGTCCGTAGTTCATGTAGGATTTCCATTGATTATAATAAAAAAGGGGCTTAGTGTTGGCTGTGTGTTCAAGTTCAAAGTGTTCGAAAAGGTAATGTCAAATGCATTTATAATTTCTTAGAAAAATATAAAAAATATTAGTCGCAGACAAAACTGCTCAACCACACTCGCAGTTTATAAATATGTGCAAGAAATCTACAGCTACATTAACGGGAAAAAATATGCAATAGGTATATTCCTAGATATGACGAAAGCTTACGACAAAGTATCACATAAACAACTATTAGAAAAGCTATACGCGACAGGTATCAGGGGTACAGTTTTTCTTAACGGTGTGTGTGGGAGTATTTGTGTGTATATACAATGACGGTAGAGAGGTATACTCACGGCTAGCCTGTGCTTGAGCGCATCGAAGGGCTTCCGTTTCTTGGCGTGTGCCTTGCGGCAGATGTCCTGGTGCTTGTCGATGCGGTCGGCGGCGAAGTGGCGCCCGCACACCGCGCAGGCCGGGCCCGCGGGCGCGCCCGCCGGCGCCGCGGCCGCGCTGCTGCGCTTGGTGGCGCCGGCACCCCCCGACCCCGCGGTTCCTGCCCGCTGCTGCCGCAACACACGGGTTGAGGACACGTGGTCGCGAACGACCAGAAGGCCAATTCTCGTAATTTAAAATACACTACGGCTGAACGTTTACCGAACTGAGTTTTTTTTTTAAGTGAAAACTTCTTTCAGCGCGGTACGCATATTTTTAGATGAGATAAAATCTCTGGACTCGAGACACCGTTACGAGACGCAGCTATAGTGTGTGCATATATGCATGTACATATATCCGACCGCGAACGCCTCTAGATAAATAAAAAAAAACATTTATTGCTATAAAATTTATAACAACTGTTTTGCCTAGTGTTTAAACAACCGAAAATACAACAATTGTTAACTCCAGATTAATATTATCTTTTTAAATAAATCTAATGGTACGAAATCACAGTAACATATACCGAGTATAGACGTTTAGTTTGGCGTTTCGCCGTCGGGATCGCATTAACCCTAGTACCCATTTAAAAAATGTCTAACGCGTCAAAATAAGTTTTCACTTCTGTCGGCACTCCCGGAGTGCATCCCGTATTTTTTTTATTTTTTTTAATAAACGCTCCTATGTCGTGGGTACGTTTACAGACACATATTCCACACACAATACACGCAGACGCGGAACAACTACCTGCAGGTCATACAAATATTTGTTCCGTGCGGGAATCGAACCCGCGACCCAGAGCGCAGCAGCCGACTGTATCAGCCACTGCACCAACCGTACCGTCAAAGATTAAATTATTAATTGACTAAAAATAGGTATTCTGCTCCTTTAGTTTTAGGTTAGTCAGTTCAAATGTTAGCAGAATACCGTTTTAGCTTCGATCAACTTTCGATCCATTTTCTATCTCATCACAGTTTGAGTCCACGTTTGACGTCGTTTATTACTTTAGAATACCATTTGCGACATTTACGGCACTCAGACTAGATCGGAACTATACTTTGAACATTTTTAATTACGAGAATTGGCCTTCTTGAGGATATAACTAGTGTACCTATGTCAACAATTAATTCCCCGACAATATGTTCATCAGCGTCATAACAACCTAAAGAGGTCCACTGCTGAACAAAGGCCTCCCCCCTTCAACGACCGATTACATGCCGTGTGTTGTCATTTTATCGGGAATTTATCAATACTCACAACGCTTGGCAGGTGAGTTGGTAAGTGCAGAATGGCTGCTGTTCCACAGAAGGGACGCTGCTGCCCATCTCTCTTGTGTAGAGTCGCCTTTTACTACATCCACAGGAGGACTGGTGATTAATATTATTAATTCCTGCTTGCAATTTTGTGCGTTTTTTGTACAACATATTTGTATGTATGCTACTGTCGCAATTTGTTTCTCATTGCCTCTATAAAATATATATACAAAACCACTATATCAGAACATCCATCCATCTGTCGTTAAATTTAATTGGGTTTATTGCAAAGTAACAACATTATTTCTAATAAATAGGTGTATTGTATACCATTTTAAATATGGAAATGGTTTATTTCTGTTTAGAAAGAAATAATAATAATAAAAATATAACCTACCACTGGTTGCCTTCTTATAACAACCTGCAAATGAATAAAAACAAAAATAAAATTAACAAAAACGGTTACTTACCAAAATAAATTAAAGCATAAATATGTGTACTCATTTTCTCATCACTTAAGTACTTTCAAAATGACTAACGGCCGAATACCCAAACGCCATTTAACGTTAAGTCCCCGCTTAAACAATTTGAGGCGCCCGGTTTTGTACCAAAAACCGGGCGCCTCGTTCTCGAATAGTTAAAGCGGGGACTTAACGTTAAATGGCGTTTGGGTATTCGGCCGCTCCCTTACGGCCGAATACCCAAACGCCATTTAACGTTAAGTCCCCGCTTTAACTATCCCCGCTTTACCCGCTTCCATAAAACTGGCAGGGGCCGAATCCTGAAACTCTATTATATATACAATCAATCATTTCGGCCGAATGAAGTCCACTGCTGGACACAGGCTTCCCCCAAAGATCACCACAATGACCGATATGGGTGTGTTGTGGGCACATTTGGGGGTTTTGCCATAATCGCCACGCTTGGCAGACGGGATAGCGATCATAGTTGAGTTGTTAATGTACTCGAAGGACGCTGCTGCTCACCCTCCGGCTAATCCCTTAGTCGACTTTTACGACACCCACGGGAGCAGATGGGGTGGTGTTATTCTGAGCCGGCACCACAGGGTCTATATATATATAGTGGTGATGGCGGAGATTTTGATTTAGCTGGACTGATACTTTGAGCTGGAATTCTAAAATAAATAAGAAAATCATTTAGTAGAAATGATAACCAGCAGCGTATGTTCACTTTTACCGTCACACACACAAGCGCATATATGTTTTTATATTTAGCAATTTTCGTCACATCATTAATCTCTGTACATAACGCGTCACTTACCAGCAGCGTTCACACGGAATGACAGAGCACTAACGAGCCGCCCAGTAATTGGTGTCATATCTGTCAACGTTTAAATAGCTACGCGTTGCGTGTGCCGATTATCCTTCTAGATATCTTCTAGATATTATCATTTTAAAAGTCACGTCTTAAATAGACTATAGCTACGAGCTCATGACCTTAGTACAATACGACATTAATTTTATATTACTAAAATCTTTACACAGCTATATGCAGAAAGTATGTAAATGTATGTTTGTTCGCTCACCGGGTTAACACCTCGCTGCATGGCCCCGCGGGCCTTGTTGCTCCCCGACACCTAAACACATCACATATACAAAACTATTGGGAAACGAACCCTTTTACTACAAACATTTGAATTTTTATCGAAATTATTTTTATGAAATTATCATGACAAAAATTTTAAACATTCATGTTGACAAACTCAAATTATTTTTAAATATTTTGAATTTCGAATGACATGTCAAATTTTGTTTAAAATGTCATTGTTATTGTTTATTCTCAACGGCCAGTATTTATGTTGAGGTTTCCAACTTTTCCGTTTATAGTTTATTTTTCAATTCGTCTCATTGGTCTAGGGCCAAGCGCCGCGGCGCGGCTTGATGTCCTGGGTTCCGATGCCCAGGTTTTTCTGCAAGGAAATAAATGGCGGTAAATGGCGATAAGCTCGCCCCTAGCACTTGGGAACTAATAGCGTCTTCGGGCATAAGTGGTGTACCGTGGTACACGTGTGCCACACCATTCAGGTGTTAGTGGTAAGACGGTTACAATAATATTTTGCTAACTTTACAAGTGTTCCACACTGTACATTTTTCTATTCATCTAGCTACTAAGCTATAGGTAAGCTGTAGTAACATAAAATGTAGTACAGCAGTAGGTACTCACAGCATTTTCGCTTATGACTCTTCGCGGTGGAGGGGCTGCTACCCTTGGGGGTGAGGGCTGAGATTTTGATTTAGCTGGACTGATCCTTTGAGCTGGACTTCTAAAATAAATAAGAAACAATTTAATACAAATGATAACCTGTTACTTCAGACATTTGTTCAAAGTTTCGATGCTACCTAAAGATAGGGCGTGGTGTCACATGAGGCTATAATGAAAGATGGCTAAGGGATAATACAAGATGATGTCAAAGTTAAAGTCAAGTCCAAGTCCAAAGTTTTTATTTCGGACCATGCGTTACCCGCCCGCTTAGTTAGGCGTAAATTATATCTGAACCCTGCAAGATATCGAATCGAAAATTTCAGTTAAAATTCCTGTTTTAATCTCAAAAATCAAATTGTTTTTATTCATGTAAACCATTTGCTGGCACTTACGAATAGTCAGAATTTAAATACAAACATTTTTATTGATATCTGTTGAGTCGTTTCGGAGCCTCATCATCATCATCATTTTGGCCAAATAAAGTCCACTGCTGGACACAGGCCTCCCCCAAAGATCACCACAACGACCGATATGGTGTGTTGTGTGTTCATTGGGGGTTTTGCCATAATCGCCACGCTTGGCAGGCGGGTTGGCGATCGCAGTTGAGTTGTTAATGTACTCGAAGGACGCTGCTGCCCATCCTCCGGTTATCCCTTAGTCGCCTTTTACGACACCCACGGAGCCTATTCGAAACAAACTTTCAAACAGACAGACAGATAAAAATTCTAAACACGGTCATTTATGAATAGGTTTCGCATAAATAGCAGTTTTCACTTAAGTTTTGGCGTGTATTTTGAAATCACAAACAGTCACTTCAATTTTATATATTGGTAGAGATAAACCAATTATGTTCTGGCACTTATGAAACGTCATCAACAACGCGGTAAGTGTGGCTATATTCCTTTAGAACATGGGGGAGGGGGAGGCTATGCGAAGCTGTTATTTGGAGGGGGTGGGAGGCTATGCGAAGTTGTTCTTTGGTATGTCTGACAGATAGATATATAGATACACGCATGTACGATAGGTTGCTTGCCTTCCGTGCAGGAGGTACGATCCCGGCCTGCAATTCAGACTTTTCGGATTCATGTGCGGTTCAGAATTTGGTTACCACTTGCGTTAACGGTGAAGAAAAACATCGCCAGGAAACCTGCACACCTGACAGATTTCATTTGTACAGCCCTGAACAACGAATAGCACCAACCCATCTAATCTCGTGGGTGTCGTAAAAGGCGACTATGGGGTTACCTGGAGGAGGGCTAGCAGCATCCTTTGAGTACATTAACAACTCAACTGCGATCGCCAACCTGCCTTCCAAGCGTGGCGATTATGGCTAAACCCCCCAATGAGCACAAAACATACGCAGGCCGGTCGTTGTGACGATCTTTGGGGGAGGCTTATGTCCAACAGTGGACTTTATTCGTCCGAAATGTATGTAGGTCCCTTCTGTGGAACGGTAGCCATAACTTCCTGCGCCCCGAAAGGGTGAAGGGTCATGCCGAACTCCTACCGGCTAAAACCACTGGGGCGGTCTTCGGCACCTAAGGGGGGCTTGGGGTGGGGAGACCACAGTTCTCCAATTCTCATGCTCTGCCAGCATAGCCGACACTAATGCTGGCCGAGCGAGATCTTGCACAACCCGATCGACCAGGATCCGCCGCACTGCAGCCCGCCCAGGGCACGCCGTCGAGTGTGTGCTGTACGGTATCCTGGTGGTTGTTAGCCGCCTTCTCCTTCTGCCAGTAACTCACATACCACCTGCCAAGTATGGTGAATACTGGCAGATTCTCTCCAGAATGACGACACACGAGTCGTCTTATAGGGGAGTGGATAGTGGGAGGGATATGTCTTAACGTTTTATTAGGTCTGTACTAATAGTGAGTAATACGTTACCGTCGAGGTTGAGCTTTCTTCGCTTCTACAGGTGGGTCAGGCGACCTCGGTGTAGGTGTTGGTGCTAACGCCTCGGGGAACGTCTCGTTTTCTAGTAGGTAGTTGTTCTCAGCCTTGTCAAGCTCGTCTGTGCTCGGGAGAATCACTTCGCCGTTGCTTTTTGGCAACTAGAAACAAATTTTAGGGTATAAGGATCAAGAAAATCGCTTGTACACACGGCCAAACATCAAGCTATACAAAATCAGTTTACGCTGATCTCTCATCACACTGAAAGCCTATACAATGCGAGATCAGCTTATACTGGTTTTGTATAGCTTGATGTGTCGCCATGTGTACGTTATCTTCTTCTTATTATTATTTATTTATTATTTATGTACACACAATAATAGAAAAATACAGAATATTTAGGAAAACTTAAGTACAAAGGTACTGCTTATTTCTAAAGAAATTTCTGCCAGCAGACCTGCGACAGGAGAGTGTAATTTTAAAGGAAGACACAGTGTGTAATAGCAATAAAAATACAAAAATAAAATTACTACAAATAGAATAATACATATACTTTGATAATATTATAAAGAGAGGTAATGGTCTTTAACGTGTTTTTTGAAAACAGATATAGATTTGGATTCACGTATGTTAGGCGGAAGCGAGTTCCACAGTCTTATTGCATGAACAGAGAAGGAGTAGGAATAGTAATTGGATTTATGTGGTGGTAATTGTAAAAGGGATCTAAGGTGGGACCTGCAAGGGGCATCAGGAGCTCTAACATACGAAAAACGCCCTCGCAAGTAGGAAGGATATGTACGGTTGTGAAGGACGTTGTAGAAAAGACATAATATCCATGTGTTCCTGCGAAGACGAATATGGAGCCCCTTGAGTACTTTGCGAAAGTGGGATACATGGTTAGTTCTTCATGTGGTTAGTTGCCAACCTTGTGTCTAGAGTTGTTCTAACCACCCAAAGGTCTCCAACTTGGCTTAGCAGTCTAATGACATCAACCATGACCGACGAGATGCTTTGGTCTATGGATGTGTGCTAATGATATTTTAACTGAGCGTCAGCATTTTTATAATTACTTATCGATATTTCCTAGATATTGCTTATTCTTAGGATATATTCAGTAACTAAACATAGCTTGGTTATTGCAAGCAGAGTTGTTGACAGAATAGCAAAATACAAATGTGTTCACCGCTTACCGCGGGTTTAACAGAGTTCAGGTCCGTTTCGTGGTTGTGGTTGAGATCGCCGGATCCATTTACTGTGCTCTCCATTTGCTGTAAAAACAAAATAATCAATTTTTGTCTTACTACTATTACATTCTATGTCATCATTTCGGCCTAATGAAGTCCACTGTTGGACACAGGCCTCCCCCAAAGATCATCACAACCACCGATATGGATGTGTTTTGAGCTCATTGGGGGGTTTTGCCATAGTCGCCACGCTTGGCAGGCGGGTTGGCGATCGCAGTTGAGTTGTTAATGTACTCGAAGGACGCTGCCGCCCATCCTCCGACTAATCCCTTAGTCGACTTTTACGACACCCATGGGGGGAGATGGGGTGGTGGCATTCTGAGCCGGCACCATTCTATGTGATTAGTAAAAAATAGACCATCTCTCCCCGCCATTGAGCGACGTAAAAGATAGCTAAGGGTTGACATAAAGATATTGGTTTACATGATAAAAAAAATCAAGTATTTCTTTTAAATGTTTTATGGTTTGATCAAATTTATCTGCATTTGATGTTATCTAACCTATTTCTGAATTCTGTATGTTTGAATTCATTGATCGAGTCCCGACTAAAAAGAGCCATCGTCATTTAGTGCCTTTTTTATTTAACCAGGTGAAAATGCATCATATACTTCCTCCGCCCGGCCTTGGTTTTGTAAGACGCTGTCCGCACACCCAGAGCGTGGATTTCGGCCACGACAATTGCCATCGCTCCCCTCGAAGGACTCCCCGCTGTCCAAAACAAGAGTGTTGTCAGCATAACAAACTACATTGACCCCAACGGGGAGACCAACACGCAGGACCGCGTCATAGGCGAGGTTCCTTAAGAGAGGGCCAATAACCGACCCCTGCGGAACCCCGCACGTTATATCCCTCAGCTTTACGCTACCGTCTCTGCCCACGTAGCGAACATGCCTATCACGTAGATAGGCTCCGATGATACTCTACTAGTGATGGAACGCCGCTGCTAGGAGCCATACTGGTCGTTGGCCAGATCGGGACCAGCTCGCGACAGGTGCTCAACGAGTCATAATTTTAGGTCCTACGCCCAGCGGCGTCGTTAAAGATAATTCTATTAACTGTAAGCCCTTTACCAGTAAACTACACAATACCTTGAGACAGGTTTGGTGCTTTTTGCCTTGTAACAACGTAATATGAAGCAGATCCATGTTCTAGCAGTTGACCTGAACGTTTTGTAAAATTAGGTTAATACTGACATGCTGCTGCTGTTTCTTGACGCTGTGCGAGCTGATGTTGTTGTGCGTCTTGCTGTCCTTCTTCTCGATTTCTCTGCTGAGCTTCGAATTGGTGACCTTAGTGTAGCCGTTGGGCAGAGGCTTGCGAGCCGCGGGCCTGTCTGTGTTGTGGATTGGCTGTAAAGGGTAACTCTTGTCGATGCCTGCTTTCGTTCGACGCTCTTCGAACATTTGCCGCACCTGGTGAATTGTATTTTGTAAGTAGACTGTTCTTTATTATTAATCTGTTTTCTCTGGTTAGGCAGTTGGAATCTACTGTTATTATACTGCGACGAGTCAGCTAAAAGCTTTGTTCAGGATCTATTACCATATTTTCTTTAAGTCCTTATTTTTAAACGTCGTCCCGCGCTAGTATATCTCATGTGTCGTGGATGTGTTTACAAGCACAAATTCCACACAAAATACATTCAAACCTGGAAGAACTACCTACAAATCATACAAATATTTGTTTCGTGCGGGAATCGAACCCATGAACATGTGCGAATGACAATGAGTTTATGGTACGTGACATTTGTCTAACGTTCGGTTTGTTCTAGGGAGTCAGTGCCCAGGTGCTCACGGTACTAGGCACGTGACGCTCTATTGTGAGCGCCCGTATAACAAGCTATCTTTATTATACGGTTTACGGTTTTGGATGAATATTCATATCTTTCTTATTGGGATACTAGCTGAGACACGCGGTTCACCCGCCGTTTAATTTAAAGAAATTAGATTATTTATAAATCATTTAGAGTACTTCGGCATCGACACTTGACATAGAGTTAGAGTTTTTTTTTTGCGCGGAACCCTAATAATTTTTCTCAATTAAACAACATACAATGTATAATAATTATACAACATCAGCTATCTGCCAGTGAAAGTCCCGTAGAAATCGGTCCAGCCGTTTTGGAGATGAGCGGGAACAAACAGACAGACAGACGGACAAAAACAATAAAAATAGTATTTTTGTTGTAGTTACCGTATATACTTTCATATGCATTTCGTAAAACGATATTATTTTGACATTACAAACAGACACTTCGATTTTATTTATTTGTATAAAATAGATTTGCAGCTGCTGTCATTTTGTCATTACTTTTGAGATCTGCAAGTTGCATAAGGCTCTCGACTGAATAAGCAATCTCCATCCCTTGCCATATCGGCAACATAGTAGCTTGAAGTTGTCTCATACCTTTCCCGGTTGCTGTGTTGGTGGTTGGTGTGTTGGTTGTTGTAGTGACGGCGAGGCATGGCCGACATTACTAGGCGAGTGGCGGACTCTGTCGAGGGCTCTTGCCTGTTGAGCCTCGTAGAGAGATGCGATCTTCATCTCGCGCTCTTGCATCTGTTTCTGCTGGAACCGAGCCTGGGAACCACGGAGAAGGGAGCGTATTAATTAAGTATTATTAGTTTAAAGTCTAGTCGTTTGTAAGTACTTTATCTAACTACAATTTGACTGCTTTAATTAAAAATAGATCGAGTTATAGACTTAGACCATTCAAGTGTCCAGTGGAAATTCTGCATGAACTTCCTTCGCCCCGGGGAAGGGCAGGTGGGTATGCTGGACTCCTACTGGCTAAAACTACTGGTGCGGTCATTTTCGGCACCGACGACCTACGAGGATGATGTGATCTTGATCTTACGAGGACCTGGAGCCCCCCCAGGTCCTCGTAAGATCACACTAGAACCGCCCATTGGTGCCACGTCGGCGGAAGCACTTCCTACTATGTGTTGATATAAATATATTTTTTTACTAATCTGACGACATGTCAGTTTTACCCTTTATTTTATGGAAGAAGTATTACGAAATAACAATATGCATTTTAATATACCCTTACTTTTAGCATACTAAAATAACCTAAATGAGCAAATGCTTTATATTATTTAAATACAAGTTTGATTACACATCGCTTCAACTTCTCACAGTGTCGCGATACCTGAGAAGCGAGGGGGCGTGAAGGTCGGCGCCCACGCATCGTTGCACGGAGACAACCTGTCAATCGACTCTACATTAATGTTCATTGGCAAGGAAGTTTATTCCAACTTAGGAATTACTAGGGAAGTTTGGATTAGCCATATCGATTAAAAGTGTTGATTTCTTCAGTATCATTTTGCTCATAGTTTCGATATTTGCATAAGCTTTTATGAATATATAATATAAAATTATACGGCTAGCCGTGTGGTACCGGCTCAGAATACCACCACCCCTTCTCTTCCCGTGGGTATCGTAAGAGTCGACTGAGGCATTAGCCGGAGGATGAGCATTGTCCTTCGAGTACATTAACAACTCAACTGCGATCGCGAACCCGTCTGCCAAGCGTGGCGATTATGGAAAAACCCTCCAATGAGTCCACAACACACACCGTTTAGGTGGTTGTGGTGATCTTTGGGGGAGGCCTGTGTCCAGCAGTGGACTTCATTCGGCCGAAATGATGAATGTAAAATTATTCTAGTATTATAGAGTCGGAAAAATATTTCCCATCCGTGCAATGCAGCCAAAACTATTATACATTTGGGCATGCAGCCCTTAAAAGTTTCTCCGACACCATATACCTATCTGTTATAGAACAGCAGTATCTGTTGTTAAATAATAATAATAATAAACAAATGATAAGAAACTACGTGAAGGCGATTTCTTCATTATTAGTAGTTTTGAATGATATTTTGTAGATACGAATTCCAAATCACCATTTAAGCGTTCCGTGCGATGTATTTGTGCAATTCAACGGAACGGGCACTCTGAGTGCAGGAACTAGCTATCATATCAAAATACAACCGCCTAATATAACATATATATATAAATAACGCCTAATTGTACTACCTGTAATGTTGTAGAAGTTGTTGTTCATATTTTGATGGAGTGTGTCCGTAACGAAGGCTATAGAAATCAATTGTTTAGTTATAATTCTATATAATAATGTCTTAGGTTTTCGCGAGCATTATAATAAACAATTTTAAACGGATTCTATCGCGTATATTTTAGATTTTTGTTTTTACGTTTTGAACACTTTGCAGGGTTCGTGGTCGCAGGATGACTAAGGTGACAGGCGTCGTTACAGATTTAAAAAAGTTATTTTATTTAATCTACCGTACAATTATAAACATAAATTATTTCGATGCACGCAGTAATCACTCACAGTGTCTTGATGTTTTTTAGTGTGGTATTTGGTTTGGGACTTTATTATTTTAATAACAGGATTCCAAACTGGTGGTACCTGCCAGCCATCTCCTCAATTAACTTTAGGATGTTTTTTAATTTCAATAGCTTCACTAAACATTCTTGGTACATATCGGTTCTCTTTCGCGAGGCAAAACAAAAATCTAAAATATACGCGATAGAATTAGAGTGAAGAAATAAAGTGTTTTATTATATAATAATGTCTTAGGTTTTCGCGAGTATTACACATTATAATAAAACACTTTTAAACGGATTCTATCGCGTATATTTTAGATTTTTGTTTTTCCTGACGTTTCGAACACTTTGCAGAAAAAAAACATCAAGACACTGTGAGTGATTACTGCGTGCATCGAAATTATTTTTGATTATAATTGTACGGTAGATAAAATAAAATAACTTTTTAAAAATCTGTAACGACGCCTGTCACCTTAGTCATCCTGCGACCACGAACCCTGCAAAGTGTTCGAAACGTCAGGAAAAACAAAAATCTAAAATATACGCGATAGAATCCGTTTAAAAGTGTTTTATTATAATGTTTTATTATAAATTGTAATTGTATTTTAAATATATTTTACTATAATAGTGTTTTGACTGAACCTCTATCGGAAAGTTCAGTTAAGTTATTCCTTAAGAATAGATAACATTTATACTTGTGGTATCTATATAATATTATAATTATATATAATATTCTTGGAAATTAGACCAGAAGTGACTTTTTTAAAAATAATTATCAAATATCTACAGGAAAAGATTCAAATAGACGAAACCAACTGACAACAATTTAATATTAAACATCAAATAACAAAATAACCAAACGAAAAATACAATCCTAACAAGAATAATCATTAAAGAGAATTTAAGAAATAATCAATAACACATAAATGAAAAAATGTAACCGACAGAGTGACGTCCTCACGATGTAGTTCCCACGACGAGTCCAAGTGAAAAGAGAGCGGTGCTAGTACTGCGCCGCCTTATATAGGTCTTCCCCCTCCTAATCTCTTCCATCTTCTACACGGCCTTTCCTGACAGGAGACCGTCCTCGGACTCCTTCATCTTCTAGCTTTGAAGATCTGTGTCCAATGTTGGCATGGAAAATCTGGCTGAGTCTTCACTGTTTGCAGGTGCAGTGCTGATGGGCATCTCCATCTGCTGCATGCCAGAGGTGCAAGGTTCTGGTTCTTCGTCGATAGCCTGTTTAGACTCCTCGTTATCGTTGTCTGATTCTGCAAAAGAAACAAACAGCCAGCACAAGATCAATTTTGTAAGACAGCAAAACAGCTACTGTAAGCAAAATAGCTGTTGATGAAATAGCTCTTTTCAATAACACTCATTTCAAGAGCAAATCAATTTAGGCTAGCCTTGTATAGCCTACGCACGATAGGTGTGAAACATACAAATATCCAAACCAACTACCCGGGGCGGGACTTGTCGGAAGATCGCCACCTCACGACTCGTTAGAGACCTACGTGAGGCATAACTTTGCGTGTGTAAATCGGTTTACATACTAGCATGTCTCAAACCAACTCCATATATATCATCGAGATGTTTATTCGCTAGGCACAATAGTCCGAGCCCAACCTGTGGCCCGACTCTATGTATACCACAGCTCTAGGATAACATGTCCGAGAACACCACCGCATGACCACAGGTCCAATACGGCTACTCCAAGACCATAGGTCCGATAAGGCTACTCCAAGACAGTATCCCTTCGTGAGCTGTTCCCAAGGTATGTTCCATATACTAGGTGGCATGTCCGATGCACTCCAAGACAGGGGCCCATCCAATAACATGAAACCGTACCTTACTTGAAGTGTATCCGTCAATTTGAGATAGCATGTCCGATGCGCTCCAAGACAGAGGCATATTTCAAATTGCAAGACTCGACTTCCCTTGAGCGTCGTTCAGCATTATCACTCCCAACAAGAAAGCACTTAAGAGGTTAATTTAATATAAACCTCTTTTACAAACAATTATATCAGATAAGGCAGAAGTGATTCTAGTGCTTACATAAAAACAAGCAAAGCTCATTACACCAACTCATTTTACAAAAACATTTCACTCACCATTAAAGAAAGCAGAACACACATCGGGAGTCCATTCCCCATGCCACGGGATCATGTATTCCGCAGCTGCCTGTGTCGTCTTGCCGTACGAGCCAGCCACAAGATGCAGCTCATAGCGACCGTGTGGGAGTACCTTTGCCACACGATACGGCCCTCGCATGCACGAATCCAGCTTTCCAGTAGATTGTGCCTGTTTTCTCACAAAAACTAACGAGTTCAAATTAAAAGCACGGGGTAGCTTTCGCCCTTGATTGACATAGTCATCCTGACGTCTTTGATTTGCACGGAGACGTTCAGATGCTCTTTGACGACTCATTTCGCGAAGGGCTTCCCGATTAGGGCTGGAACCTTCAAAGGCCACATCGCGAACCAAGCTACGAATGAGGGGCGTTGCGGCATCAATACCTATCAATAGGTTCAAAGCTGAATACTGAGTTGTTCTTTGTTTTGTGATATTGAGAATCAACTGCAGTTTCCACATAACACTCGGCCACTTTTGCTGCCGATGGTTGCACTCAATACGCACCATGTTAAGAACGGTACGGCAGTAGCGTTCCACCTGCCCGTTGGACTGGTGCATTTCAGGGGTTATGAGGTGAGTGTCGCAACCCATGTCTTTGACCCAATTGAGAAATTCGGTGCTCTGAAACATGCGACCTCTATCGGCTATTATTAGCTTGGGGGTCCCAAAAAGGGAGACCATATTGGTGAATTCGTCAGCGTCTTGTCGGTACATTGGGTATAACAAACAGAATTTAGAAAACGCGTCTACAACTATAAGAACATGGCGATAACCTTCGGCTTCGGGAAGAGGACCTAGGGAATCTAAATGGACAGTTTCAAAGGGTGTATCTGGTTTTTCCCAAGAGTGAATGGGCTGTAGAGGGGCTCGGGGAACTTTTTTATGGGAGAGACACACTAAACAGTGTGTTACATACTTCTGGACAAATGACCTCAGCCCTGGAAACCAGAAGTGTTTTGTGACAAGATCAACAGTCTTATCGATACCGGGGTGATCATGTTCGTCATGGAAAACTCGTAAAAGGCTAAGTCTATGTCCTTTCGGGATATAGCAAAGGAACTTGGGATCTTCACCAGTAGGTACGAATTTTACATAAAGGATGTCGTTTTTAAAAACATAACGACTGGAGTCCAATTGGCCGTCTGCCAATTTTTGAATGAGAGACGAGTTTCCTCGTCGGAAGCCTGGGCAATTTGCGCCCAATTCAGTGGTTTCTGAACCGTGCACACATTGACCGGATTCCGACTAAGGTAATCGGCATGGGACAGAAGCCTACCTTTCCTATAGTCCAGGCAAAAGTCAAAATCTTGGAGGTATATCCACCACCGAGCCACCCTGGGCAACAAATCTTTCTTACGCTGTGTAAGCTTCAATGCGTTACAGTCGGTGACCACAGTGAATCGCATACCCACAAGGTAATGCCTGAAATGCTGAAGGGCCTTTACTACCGCAAGGGTCTCAAGCTCGTATGAGTGGTATCTACTCTCAGCTCCCTGAGTAAGTCTACTGAAGTAGGACACAACCCGTTTACGATTACCTTCATGCACTTGCATCAAGACTGCTCCGTACCCAATAGAACTCGCGTCTGTGTGGACTTCTATGGGTAATGAAGGATCATAAATTGAAAGTACTGGCTCACTCGTTAGACATTCCACAATGTACTTACGAGCAGCCTGTTGTTCGACTCCCCAATCAAAGCGCACTCCCTTTTTAGTGAGTGCCGCAATACACGCAGTTTTCTGGGAAAAACCAGCTATATACCGCCTAAAATAGCTGGCTAAGCCCATGAACTGACGGACCTGCTTTACATTTTGCGGTTCGGCTGAGTCAATCAAAGCCCTCACTTTTTCATGACTCGGCCTAACCTGACCTTCACGAATTGATCTACCCAAATATTCGATCTCTGTGGCCAAGAACGAACACTTTTTCAAATTGATAGAAAACCCAGCTTTAGTCAACGTGTCAAGGACTTTTTGTAGCAGAAAAAGGCCCTGATCAATGTTTTGGCTCATTATTAAAATGTCATCTATGTAAACCAGGATATTACCGGACTCAATTAGTTCGCGAAGCGTTTTTGTGATAATACGTTGGTAAACAACTGGAGCATTCGCCAAACCGTAAGGCATCTTCAAATATTGATAATGTCCCTCTGGCGTGACAAAACCCGTAAGCGGAATTGAGTCCTGGTCTAATGGAATCTGGTGAAATCCAGTTGCCATGTCAAGAGAACTGAAATATTTGTTATGCCCTAAACGATCTATGTAGTCATCTATACGTGGCAGCGGAAAACGATCTTTAATTGTGATCTCGTTTAGTTTACGAAAGTCCACGCACATCCTATCTGTGCCGTCTTTCTTTTTAACTAAAAGAATCGGGCTCGCGTAATCAGATTCCGATTCCTGTATAATTCTTTTGTCCAACAAATCTTTAATTATGTCACGGACACGAAGAGTCTCAGCGTGAGAAAGTTGGTACGGCCGATAGTAAACAGGAGTGTTGGAATTAAGTTTAATGGACATACACCCCGTATTTACCGTTGATGTTGCAGTACCAGAAATAAAATACTGAGAGAAATTATTAATTATATCCAACAACTTATCTAAGTGTCCATCAATTAGGGGTGTATTAATTGGAATTGAAGCCTCAGATTGTACGTTCATTATCCTATGCAAGTTATTAAAGTTTCTTGTAAGTGACTGACTGTCTCTAGTGCGAACGTACCTAACACCATCCCTATTAAGAACATCGGTTCCTACAATAACTGGCGTGTTCATATATTCGGCAGACACTACAAACAAATCTACCTCGAGAGTTAAGCCGTCAAATTCAATAGGTAACGTCACATAACTTGTACTCTCTACTTCTTGAGTACCTAACCCCTTCAAGGTACGAAAAGCTGGCTTACGTGAACACTTAAAATGCCTAAGCAACGAGGACGAAATTAAGGATATAGTGGACCCACTATCAATCAAAATATCGACCGCTACGTCCTGTATAATTGCCACAACCACGTCACTATTGTTGGTGTTCACAAACTCATTGCAATAATTGACACTACTTTTATTTGCAGCTTCCAATCTTTGCTTAGCGAAACAATTTTCGGCTTTATGACCCGGTTTCTTACAAAAACTACAAGTTTCGGACCTAGTCGATACAGAAACGGATGTAGGGTTAGTCAGGGAATAATTTGACGAACCATTGGGATGTTGGTCAGTTCTCGGTTTTTTAGCACACGTTGCCTGTCCGTGTCCTAATTCACCGCAAGAAAAACACTTAACATCGTTTAGATTACGCTTACGATCTATAGTTTGTTTATCTCTTGCAGAACGAAACGCGGCACTTTTTGACGTACTGGTGTTATTTGGTTTAACGTAAATCGAAAAGTATTCCACTAAATCATTGGGCAACAGCTTGGCATTAGTTGCCGACGCTCTTATGTTGGGATCAGTGATACCGCGGATTATTATCGCCGAGATTAGCTCATCACTAAGTCCTCGCACTATTCGTAAACGAAGTAATGACCGACGCACGTAGTCCGCATACGTAGAATAGCTATCGGAATTCTTGATCATAACATCATATAAAATATTCGCGATGTCCGGTACTCTAGGGCACAAAGGCTTGAATTCTCTTTTAAAGTTGCTCCACGAACGGTCATTACTTACCCATTCGTTAAGCCATGATCGAGCGTCACCTTTCAAGCAATTACCAATACGCGACAAGCATTCGAAATCGTTCCAATTGTTTAAAACTTTAGCGCGATCGACCTCAGCACACCAATCATCAATATTATGTAAGGTAGGATCAAAGTTTGAAATATAAAAGTGCTGAGATCTACCCGCAGTATTAATTGATCGAATGGCATCTACGATACGATCGGTTACCGTAGCTTGTGCCGAATACGAATTTTCATTCTCGTTCCTAACTAAACGGTCCGACACATGCACAGACGCCTGCTTAGATACACGTCCTGATACTCGTAACGGCGGTGTTCTAGAGCGAGAACGCGAATAACGACGATAGCTATATCCGCGAGTTGGCGAGGTATGTTCAGGCACAGTCTCTCTAGGTAGAGGTGAAACTAAATGGCGGCGACGCTCCGGTGGTGACGAATGACGCACGTTACGCGATTCTATTCGACACGGCGATCGTAATATATTACGTTCCAGAGACGGTGTAAGCTGGCGCCGCAATGCCCGTTGACCACGTACACCATTAGACACTAAAGTTCTATCACGGTCACATGAACGCACTGGCAATGGTGAAGCCCTAGTTTTGTCTTCTAACGCTTTAAGGCGAGACATCATCGTTTGTATCTCGAGCCTTAACGTGTTGTTTTCATTAGGGGACCGCTCACGGTACCTACTATTTTGCCGCTCTTGACTATTGGGACGAGAATCGCGATGATCGCGACGAGAACTATAGTCACGACGCGAGCTATTGTCGTGACTTTCGTAGCGACTGCGACTATGACTATGATCGCGTTTGCGGTCTGCCATCCTAAGACACTTGAAAAATAGCGAACAAACCGACTACCAAATGATTAAACGTATTCCAGTAACACACAACACAAGTACCCACACACAGATTTAAAAAAAAGTGACACAAAAACCACAACAGAAAAAAAAGTCGAGACAAAAATAAAAATGAGGGAATTATGTAATAGTGGGCAGTAGAAATGGGAAGAATCCCACTTCTGATCTTGGAAATTAGACCAGAAGTGACTTTTTTAAAAATAATTATCAAATATCTACAGGAAAAGATTCAAATAGACGAAACCAACTGACAACAATTTAATATTAAACATCAAATAACAAAATAACCAAACGAAAAATACAATCCTAACAAGAATAATCATTAAAGAGAATTTAAGAAATAATCAATAACACATAAATGAAAAAATGTAACCGACAGAGTGACGTCCTCACGATGTAGTTCCCACGACGAGTCCAAGTGAAAAGAGAGCGGTGCTAGTACTGCGCCGCCTTATATAGGTCTTCCCCCTCCTAATCTCTTCCATCTTCTACAATATAATAATAATAATATACCAATATTCGTCTATACGAAAAAAGCTCTTAATAAAGAAAAAATAAAAGAAAATGTCGTCCGCCTCGTGGTAAGCGTCACCTGTTCGTAACAATTGTAATGCCACCCAGAATACCTAGAACTAGTTCTGGGTGGCACCACACCACTGGCGTCACGACGCGGAGGACGTACCTACCTATTATCAGTGTCAGTCGACCGTTCATAAATTTATTTACTAACAATACGTTATTCGCAGCATTACGTTATCGTCTTAGATAGTGGTTGATAAACAAAGCCACATTCATGGAGGTTTTATTTGCATATGGTCAAACATATTATGTAGAGCTCCTGCTATAAATTGGTGGGACGAGACAAGCGGATTTCTTGAGACAAGCTATAAAAATATCAATCTGTAACTAACCCAGCGCAGGATTTGAGCCTCTTCTCTTCTCATATAGAGAAGCCACGAGCATAGTTCACTATGCACGTAGGCGATTATAGACCATTAGATCTAGGATATCTTCACCTAAAGCCGGTAGTATCTTACGTATAATTAATCAAGAAAGTACGTATGATAATGTAAAGTCACATTGGTACACGACAGTTTTGGAATCCGATAATCCGAAATGAAAAATTGTAGTAAAAACAATATGAAATTTGAAGTTTAACTGCATTCAGAAGCGAGCAGCAGTACAGCAGTCTCAGTAAGCTTGAGCAAAGGGCGGTAGATGTTGGGGGCGGCAATTTAGGGACCGTATTTTTTTAATTACTTCACGTTTTTAATGTTTATGAATCACATTTAACACAAAAACAGACAGGTCCTTAATAGCACACGCTCGAGGCGTGCCCTGCGTGGGCCGCCGAGCGGCGGATCCTGGTCGATCGGATCGGGCAAGATCTCTCTCTGCCAGCAGTAGTGTCGGCTATGTTGGCAGAGCACGAAAATTGGAATGCAGTGGTCTCCTTCTGTGAGAGCGTCATGCTCCAGAAGGAGACCGCAGAGCGGGATCGGGAGAGGGCCGATCCCGCTCGAAGAAGAAGGAGACGGCGCCGGGGTAACAACCGCCCTGGCGCCTAATTCCGATACGCCTGAAAACCCCTGCCGTTGCTATAAGGTGGGGGACCTCTGGGTTCGCGGGTGCGTAGATTGGGGAATCTGCGTGCCCACACCAAGCGACCCAAGAGAAGACGGTAGCACGCATGTGGTCACGCGCTGCCGTGGGACGCACTGGGGGATCCTTTACAATCCCCCTGGGGGGGTGACCGCTTTACAGTCACCCTCTCCGAGATGTGCCAATAGGCGTGGCACCAGTGGGTGGCTCTAGTGTGATCATACGAGGACCTGGAGCCTCCCTTAGGTGCCGAAGATGACCGCTCCAGTGGTTTTAGCCGGTAGGAGTCCGGCATACCCCTTCGTCCTTCCCCGGGGCGAAGGAAGTTCATGATGAATTTCCACTGGGCACCAATAAAAAAATAAAAAAAAGGTCCTTAATCGCAAATCCAAAGATTTTGGATTAGATTGATTAAATTTCGGCCATCAGTCACCTTTTGGGTAAAAAGGGGTAATCTATTCTTTACCGAGAACTGCGCGGAACAGTGTAAATATCAGTATGAATTAATGTATGAAACGTTGTTTCAAAGTTAGAAGTTAGAAGGCTAAGCAAGTCACTAGTATTTTTTTATTGTTCCGGTGGAAACACATGATGTACTTCCTCCGCCCCGGGACCCCCGAAGGGGCATGCCGGACTCTTACCGCCTAAAATCACCGGAGTCCAAAAACAGAGATATCTGTATCCGAATACCAAAGATTTTGGATTAGATCGATCATTTTTTTCTGTGTAATTTTGATAATTTCGGCCGTTATAGGACACAGCGTGAACTCAGTTCCGCTGCTCGATTGACTTGTGATTTATAATTACAGATCGTTCTATGTTCATAACGAGATAAATTTCATAAAATATGAAATTGTTGGTATACGGAAGAAAGTTAACCACAAAGTCGTTGTTATATGATCCAATTAACATGAAGAAAACCACGATAACAAGAAACATTAGAATGAACACGGTACCATAAAGTTCAACGGCTAATTAAATCTTTAACAAGGTGCATATCCTCATGAACACCCGTTTCACGTAGGCATGTACCCAAGTAAGTTCTTTGTATACAAACGCCCGCGTAGGCATGCTCATTAGGCCTATGAGTTAGTTTAACTAATCTCATGGTGCAGACCGTCATACGACACACTTGCATTGCATTGCTGCATTGGGTACACATAGTTCTCGGTACGTCTTTACCAAGCACGTTTTGTATTAGTGCTGGAACAAACTCACACAGATGACTCACTCCACGATATCAGATCAGATGGCCAATTCTCGTAATTAATTTACACTATGACTGAAACTTGACCGAACTGAGATTAAATTATGAATTGACCGAAAAAATGGTATTCTGCTACTCTTAAAGTTCAGTCGGATTTCAGTATAATCTCGATCTAGTCTCATTTAAATCTCAATTTTGATGTTTATTTAATGACAATTCAGTACATGTACAGTACTTCGATCAACTTTCGATACATTTTCGATCTCATCACAGTGTAAGTTCACATTTGACGTTGTTTGTTAGTTTACGAGAATACCGTTATGACATTTATGACACTGAGACTAGATCGGAACTATATTTTGAACATTCTTAAATTACGAGAATTGGCCCCACCAGTGAGATTTTCTTGTTCGTTTGTCCGAGATTGCTTTCCGACAGTTCTTTATCTTTAAGAGTAAATTGTTTAGCTTCAAGCTTGTCACCTCACCATTCTGCAAATGTTCAACACCGGACTGTGAATATGAACAGTCTGCCCATCATATCCTGTGGGAGTGTATTCTTTGGCAAGATGAACGCAATATTATGTTTGACAGCATGCAAGTTACATCCGGGGTTGTTTACTATACAGATCTTGTTGCGACTAGGACGAATTTCCGTGCGTTCAAGTGTTTTTGCCATACCTACTATTGGAATCAGTCACAATAGCTCACAAAATAGGACCCGTAAATAAAAAAATTGTACCCGTGGTGCTTGGCAACTGGGCTTAACCCTGTTGTAAACTCCCATTTATTGTGCCTATGGCCTATCGTTTTTCTCTGTCTCCTGCTTGCAACGGAGGGAAGTGGAACGTATATTCTTTCATACTCCTCCTTTATCTTTTCTGATTAATTTCGGTGCGGGTTCCAAGACAGTTATTCATTTCTCTGGGACACACCGAGCTTCATTGATCGGTGTTCTTTTCGGTGGTCGCCATTGTAGATCCTGGCTTACAGGAGCTGCAGTAGTTGGGAATGTGTGGCGGGCTTGTCCCATAAAAAAAAAAGTTCTTTATTAACTTTGCTCGTCACTCAAGTCCCCTCTACATGTTTTACCAAAAGATCCCGAAAAGAATTGCTGAGTGTAATTAGGCTGTTCAGATTCCGAGGGTAAATAAAAGCAGCACGGGGCATGATTGCATGGGGTGCCCATTGCATTTTGGCTGTGAGCACAGTTATCATTGACTTTATTCATAATTGCTTTGGCACATAGTATGATATTAAGTGTCAAGGAGTACGTAAAATAAATGTACGATGTGTACGTAGCATGCGCGTTCGCCGATGTGTACGCACTCTTGTTATGTGCAATGCGCGATGCACGTTTTGTCTGTAATGTTTGCAGGCTTATGCAGCTCGCGCTTGTTTCTTGCGATCGTGACCGATAGAGTATGTCAGTACTGTTTATGATGCTTGCCGTTGGGGTTCCTAATGCCAGTGGACGTTGACGGATTTAAGTGTTTGTTATTTCTTTGTAGTATTTCATCATCATAATCTACAGCCGGAGTATGTATGGCCTTTCCTTGCCTGTACCACTTTGCCAGGATGTGCATTAATACATGACCATCGCTCTCCCTAATGTTATTCAACCATTGCTCAGTTGGACATGTAACGCTTTTTTTGCGTTTTTTGGGCACCAGTCTGTTATGAATGGACAGACTCCTCCTCACTTTTGCAACGTAGCACACAAGCAGAGACTCGGGCAGTCTCATTCGAACAGATTGACATTCAACCCTAGTCGACGCGGCCTGCAAATATTACCCCCCCGACCCTTGATCGCGCCCAGTCGGTAATAATAAAAGGTCCCTATTAGAACCCAATTACTATCGATCCAGCAGTCCCTTTTGCATTTGTTAATATCCCAGTAACGCCCTAAGCCGAGGTCCGTATTCCGCAGCGGATGCCCTTAAGCGCAGCTACTTAGTATCTAGTATAAAGCCAGGCGGGAGGCTATTTTATGCTTCGCCAACTGTCTGGTAAAGAAACCACATCTCCCTAGAGAGGAATGCGTTTGAAAATTCATACACTTGTTTGTCGTTATTGGAATGGGGCAGAGTTAAGTAGACTACCAATATCTAGGAACTGAATTTCACACCACGCGGAAGCAGGTTTCTTCCACGAGAGTTACATATACAGCAAGGTTCTTCCGGCTAAGATCGAGGGAAATCATTTCTTTTCGGGAACCCCAGCGATTTAGTCGTAAGAAGCATGTCTATCAGGTGAGCCTAACTTAACAGTCCCATGGAAAACGCGTCAGATGTTCCGGATTCTCAATATACATTGGATGAAGGAAGTGGCTATTTGTGAATTAACCGGGGAGAGCTTAACGGCTAGGGATAATAAATGACTAAGAAATCAAAAAGCACTCAAAGATGTTGAATTAATAACTGTTCATACTCATTTAAAATAATCAAAATAGAGTAATAGTATTTAGTGTGTGCAGTATAGTGCAATGCCTAAAGACGAAAATCTTTAACCAATGTGTGTTACCAGCAATAACATAAGAAAGCTCAGTGACCTATGGAGAGAGCTATGCTTAAATACTCTACGAGATCGAATCAGAAATCCGTAGAAAAACTAAGTTCCCGACACAGCTGAAAGGATTAGTAAGCTGAAGTGGCAATGGGCACATTGCTTGTAGAACTGATGACCATTCGGGCAAAAATCTTCTCGATTGGAGACCGCGCAGGAAAACATCTACGTAAGATTGTCTCCAACCAGATGGACAGAAGACCTGATGAAGGTCGTTGGGAATCGTTGGATGCAGGCGGCATATACCCATCATTGTAGAGAAATGTATGGAGAGGTCTTTGTTAAGCACTGAACGTCCTTCGGCTGATATGATGACGATGATAGCATTTATAAGAAGGCAATAGAAAGTAGGTATTACTATACAAGCTGCTAAACACGACTTCATCCGCGAGGGAACTGATTTAAACCCTTAAGAGAGCCCAGTAACACAATAAAACGTACTCTATGGCATATTCCATGACATAATCTACTTCTCTGCCAGATTTCACTAGAATCCATTCAGGTACTTGAACGTGATCGAGAGCAAAACAACAGGAACTTTCACATTTATAATATTAATCTTACTTATTTTATGTTATATGTATTTGTTATCACCCAATAAACTTAACAAAATCACGGCCTTATGTGTCAATAAAAAGTGAAAGGAAAAAACAGCATTATTATAAAACATCGCATAATATATTGTGGGTAATAACACTGTGGGCGTACAATCGATAACATGCAAAGCCAAGGCGACGGTTCCACGACCATTTATGTAGACAATCGGCACTACACGGAAGATTAGCGGGAGATTGATGACGAATTGTTAAGGTCATTCAGGTACGATGACTGACTTGAAGATACAATTTCACTATTAATGTTTGAGTCGCAATGAGGGACCAGATTATATGCAAATGCATATATAGGGTCATACTTTAATAATGGAAAATATTTTAAGGCTAGTCTCTATGAATGGTAAAGAATTCATTTCAAGTATCAACACACACTGGTGGGCTACTAAATGACCACATTGTTGTTCGACCGGACCATTTTCAAACACGTTTTAGGGTTATTGTGTGTGCATGTTCTGTGACAGTACCACATTATTTTTAGAAAGACAAAATGTGATAGTTAGCTACAGGTACGTTTTACGTGATGGATTGCGCTTTTTATACAAACGGAAACATTTATTTAAATTAATTTTGAATATGTATAAAATAAAGGTTGTTTTTGAGTAAATTTTTTTTGCTTAAACGCGTAACTGCAATCTGTAGATTTAGTTGCTAAAATATTTTCCATTAATAAAGTAAGACCTTATATGCGCAAATTTTTAAAGATTTTAGTAAGTGTAGGTAGTGAAATGACTGGGCATAAGAGTCTAACTGCTGAATACTGAAACGTCATTTAGTATTAAGTCTCGCTTTAACTATTTGACAAATGTTAGTTTTCGGTAGGAAATCAGTCGACTCAAGTAGTTAAAGAGGGACTTAATATTCTGTATTCGGCCGTAAGTATCTCATGGTAACGTGCGCAGTGCGGTGCCACGCAGGACTGGTCCTGGGTAGCATTACAATTGTTATGGTCATGACCGTCAGGCGAATGACATGGTAGTATCGTCACGATTATGTATAAAAAAAGTGTAGCTAACCTTAACAATGAAACGCACGCAGAATTTGGGAACGTTGTATTAAAAAAAGCAGCTTTTTTGTCTACTTACTTTTTTAATTGTTAAGCGAGATTTATTTTATCATAGTTATTATGAAAGTACTTATAAGATTCAAAAGCTGTGATGTATTGACATAATGAGTTTTGATAAATTTGGCAAACTTTTGAATTAACCAGCTTAATGAGAATACTATAGAAATACTTATGGTCGTCATCATCAACAGCCCATAGCAGTCCACTGCTGGACATAAGCCTCTCTAATGTCACGCCACTAAGCACGATCCTCGGCTTTTCTCAGCCAGTTCATGCCAGCCAAACTACCACATTCACGACAGAGTACATTGAATATAGGCTTTACTGAGATGTACTTTGAAATAATTTCCGCTAGTAGGAAACTAGGCTTAAGCACGGTGGGAGGTGTGTTATTTTTGTTTGTAATGTAACTTGATCTAGACAGTTATATAGCTAGCTTTAAGAAAATCTGTTCAGAAGTTTGAAGATCATCAGCTCTTTTCTAGTTGATGAATGGATGTGAGCAACTTCCACAGCTCTGATCGATTCAAAATTTGGTATTCTGTTACTTCAATGATATTGCAAGAACATTGTAACCTATTTTACTTTTTAGATATATATTTTTGTGTCGGGGGTTATTAATTTTTAGTTTATTAATCAGGATAAATATAGGTTTTGTAGGGCGTGGGACACTGGGCTCGATAGCGTAGACAATCCTGATATATCGGACAGATGGCAACCCCAGATACAACAAGAGACACTTTTAAGATTGGGAAGGCTGCAGACCTAATTAAAATGTCGTTTAATGTAAAAAGTGACAATCATGAATCAATATTCTCGAAATAAACATAAACGCGTGGCATTTTTCTGCACATATACCTAGTAACCAATTCCTCCTGCATTGTTTCTATTTTATGGTTGCAAAATGTTTTTCAATGCACAATGTTAACGCTTGAATGTATATAAAAAGAAAAATAAGGTAGCCCTGTGTTTCTTTCGACATTTCTTCTCGGAGGTTGTCCATACACGAAACGCGCCCCGTTGTTATAACCTAATAATTGACATTATAGATAATCGAAAAAAAAAAATAAGCAGACTGTAGGTCAGAATATCTTTTTTTTATTGGTGTCCAGTGGATATTCTACATGAACTTCCTTCGCTCCGGGGAAGGGCGAAGGGGGGGTGCCGGACTCCTAACGGCTAAAAAAACCACTGGAACGATCATCTTCGGCACCGAAGGGGGGCCAGGTCCTCGTAAGATCACACTAGAGCCGGGTCAGAATACCTGTTAATTTTTCCATAATGCGATTCTTTCGAATTACCCTATTTACAATGTATAACGCGACGATAATTATCAGCAGTGTTTAGGCGAGCGAGTATGCAATGACCATAATCGGTGCGCGGACGCACAGCGAGGGACGCGCCGGCGACTGAGCTGAGTCATAGCCAGTCATCGACCTTAAGATGAAGATTATGGTAAACCGCCATGATAAGTTAAACTTGTTTAGATTTGTTGAGAAACTATGCTCTTTATGCAATGCTTTGGATTTTAGGATATTAATTCTGTATGTCGTTAAGATCAAACTCGTCTTGTGTAATTTCTTTGCATATAATGTATTACTGTATTCTCCGAATAAAATATACTTATTCCAATTCCAATTTTAGTGTATGGCTCCATCGGCTTGTCAATGGTTCTGCCAATGTCAAGGTTGGATAAGACAAATTAATGTATTCTAAAGAAAAACCGTGCCGTGCCGTGTGGTGCCGGACACGAATAGCACCAACCCATCTCATCCGTGTCGTAAAAGACGACTAAGGGATTAGCCGGAGGATGGGCAGCAGCGTCCTTCGAATACATTAACAACTCAACTGCGAACGCCAACCCGCCCGCCAAGCGTGGCGATTATGGCAAAACCCCTCATTGAGCACAAAACACACCGATATCGGTAGTTGTGGTGATCTTTGAGGGAGGCCTGAAGTTAAGAAGGAATGGAATATTAATTGGCCTACTTATTCGCTAAAATGGCTTAAAGAAGTATTTTAAATAGCGTAGATGACGTACGTCGTTGTTGTAAAAAGTTGATTTAAGCTAGCTGGGACCCGCGGTTTCACCCGCATTTAATTTAAAAGAAATTTAGAGTACTTCGACATAGACACTTGACATAGAATATATATATATTGGATTTCAAGGGTTTTATTTTTTTGTGCGGAACCCTAATTATTTTTCGTAAATAAAAGTAGCCTCAGTTATTCCTTATAACATCAGCTATCTGCCAGTGAAAGTCCCGTCAAAATCGGTCCAGCCGTTTCGGAGATTACCCGGAACAAACAGACAGACAGACAAAAAATAAAAAAAATGTTTTTTGTTATATGCACCGTATATACTTTCATATGCATTTACTAAAAAGCTGTTATTTTGACATTACAAACAGACACTTCAATTTTATTTATTTGTATAGATAAACCAATTACTGGCACATATAAAACATCAGAAATTAAATTGCACAGTTCTGATTGGTTGATCATAAGGAGAAGAGCAGGTAAGAAACTCCATGAATACTCTTTGAAAATAAATGACATTACAATGTTGATTGGTACAAATTATAGTAAAGAAATATGTAGGTTAATGTGTAATTTTCTAAGTTATTTGCCATGGCAGTTAACAGCTGACCAGTCTCGAGAGACGGCACCCGTTTACGAGGATGACGCATACATCAGCATCGCTTAGCTCAGCCATATTGTAGAGAACCCATTAGTTTTGTATAGTATTGTAGTTACGGTTCAAAATAGAGTAACAGATCATAATATACAAGATTCCAATTAAGATACATACTATAACTTAATGTAGGTAGTGTGAGTCACAACTCATCAACCGATAAAGGATTATGCATGTTTTGTTTGCCGTTCATTTATAGCATTGTTAAGCACGATACGAATTAATATGTGGTTCGAACGCTGTTCAGACAAAGTCATGGTCAACTCACTTTTAAGTTCTTAGCTAACATTTATTTTTATCTGTGATATGAATACATAATAACCGGCTGACTAAATATTGACTAAATATTGAATCAAATTGCGATCAACGAAATTGATAACTATTCCTACTGCTTTTCTGTACATGTGGATAGTTTGTGGAATTTGTTTTGTCCATATAAGGATCTGTAAAACTGTCTAGGTTTGTTTAAAAAACTTCTAAAAGAGCACTAATTCTCCTCGTCGACATAATATAAGTGCGTACGTATTTTATTTTCATTTTTGGATGTGTGGCTGTGTATTTATAAACGTATTCATTATTCGTGTGTGAATTCTAAATATATTTATATATTGTTATTGTATATTTCTTACCAGTGATGACATATGAAACAGAGACGTGGTCACTCACAATGGGCACACCTCACAAGAAAGCTCAAGGTCACTCAGCGAGCTATGGAAAGAGCTATGCTTGGTATTTCTCTACGAGATCGAATCATAAATGAGGAGATCCGTAGAAGAACTTAAGTTGCCGACATAGCTAAATGGATTAGTAAACCGAAGTGGCAATGCCCGGGGCACATTGCTCGTATAACTGATGGCCGTTGGAGCAAATAGACTGAAACTCTACGCAACGCAAACTTTTTTCTTGCAGATCTGCTGGTGATTTCATCAGAAATAAGCAGTAGTTTTTACGCCTATTTTATCTTTCATTTTGTTTCTGATTCTGTCTGCATACTTAAATAGCAAAATAGTGAATTGGACATTCTTTGAAGTGATTTCCAAATATATTCCTGAAGCTTAAAAGCCATCTAGTTTTATCAGCTTCATAAGCATGGGTGGTATCTCCTACTGTGGGTGTAACAATAGGTGACTAAGGTCTAAGACAAAAGGATAGAAATTACTGTGATCACCAATCCGTTTTCCAAACATGGTGACTACTGAAATGCCGCGTTCTACGAGGAAGTCTATATGTAGGCTCATGTGATATTTAACGGAGGATGGACTAGGGTCTCCTATAGACTACTTGTTGCCTAAAGACGGGAGGTATAATGGTTAAGCAATTGACTTTCCGGGATATCGATCTTCGCACGAAAAAAAACCGCTCCATTTTAGGATGATCATCGTATGCGAAATTTCACTTATAGAAAGAGTATTTTTGTAAATGTTATCGAAGGCTATATACAGGATCCTTTTTTTTATTGGGCCCAGTGGAAGTTCCACATGAACTTCCTCCGCCCCGGGGAAGAACGAAGGGGCATGCCGGCCTCCTACCGGCTCAAACCACTGGACCGGCATCTCATCTTCGGCACCTAAGGGGGGTCTGGGTCAGAGGTCTCCAGGTCCTCCTATGATTACACCACAGCCACCCGCTGATGCCACGCCAATCTCACCTCTCGGAGGGTGACTGTTTAGCGGTCACACCCCCCGGGGGAATTGTAAATGATCCCCCGAAGCGTTCCTGTATGCTGAGCTGTGCTACGCACACGGTGGCGCGTGACCACATGCGCGCCACCGTCTTCTCGTGGGTCGCTCGGTGAGGGCACGCAGATTCCCCAATCTACCCACCTGCGAACCCTGAGGGCCGGGGCTTTATAGCGACGGCAGGGGTTTCAGGCATATAGGAATTAGACGCCAAGGCGATTGTTACCCCGGCGCCGTCTCCTTCGAGCAGGATTGGCCCTCTGCCATATACAGGGTCCTAAAAAATTGATAGTGAAACTGAACTTGAAGTAGTGAAGTTATTTCAAGGGGACAATAGTAGTAATATTAATAGTAGGTTATAGGGATAGCGTTTATTGAAAAACAAGTTGTTATTTTCATTATCGCTTACGATCGGAAGCTTACAAATAGTACAGTTTAAAAATATTTTTAAACTGTGCCAGTGAGTGTTACATGACATATAATCAGAGTGGGGTCACTTTCTCAGTCAAAGGACATCCATTGCTGAATAAGGGCCTCCCCAAGAGATTTCCACAGTCGTGGCGTCAGTTTAAAGTCCCTTAGTCGCCTTTTACGGCATCCATGGGAGGAGATTCACAACATACACAGATTCTTGAGCCGGACACTAAACGATATGTACCTATAATAAGAAACTTATGACATACTAGCTGGGACCCGCGGTTTCACCCGCGTTTAATTTAAAACAAATTTAGAGTACTTCGACATAGACACTTGACATACCATAAATATATTGGATTTCAAGGGTTTCATTTTTTTACGCGGAACCCTAATTATTTTTCTAAAATAAAAGTACCCTAAGTAATTCCTTATAACATCAGCTATCTGCCAGTGAAGGTCCCGTCAAAATCGGTTCAGCTGTTACGTAGATTACCCGGAACAAACAGACAGACAAAAAAAATTAAAGTAGTTTTTTTGCTATATGTAACGTACATACTTTCATATGCATTTAGTGAAAAGCTGTTATTTTGACATTACAAACAGACTCAATCTCAATCAATTTACTCAATTTTATTTATTTGTATAGATAAAAAATAGTATAAGGTATGCTTACGACAGGACCCGCCTTCCTGTTCAAATCGATTGTTATTGAACAGCCGTGATAACCAGTTCATTAACCTGTGAACTATTGACACCGCATTACCAGAACGCAACATGTCGTGCCGGTCAAGTCAATATTTATAAAAGGGTCAACGCACACATGATACTTTTAGCATCCGGATCGGAGATTTGATCGCTTTTCGGAAGCTCGATGCTGCGACTGGACTCTTAACTCCGCACATTTGATCGTTAATTTCGGATGCTAGATGCAGCGGTTGTCCCGGGAAGACGACGGTGCGCACGTGGTCACGCGCCACCGTGTGCGCAGCACAGCGCAAAGCGAGGCTCGGGGGGATCCTTTACAATCCTCCCTGAGAAGTGCCTGTGGGGGCGACCTTTTTACAGTCGCCTTTGCAGCGCTAGAAAGCCGCCAAGCCGCTGCCCATCCCTCTGACTTGGATTCCCTCAGTCGCCTTTTACGACATCCACGGGAGAAAATGGAGTGGTGCTATATTCTTAATCCGGACGCCACACGGACCAGTCGATGTAGCATCATGCAATAAAGCTGAAACGCGTAATTTTGATACTACACTCAAACACAGAAAGTCACAAAAATGCGTTGCAGTATCGATGCGGCCGCAAAATCGCTGATACCCAATGCTAAAGGTATCGGGTGTGATTTGGCCCTAAGAGTTCTTATGTAGCAAACGGCTCTAAATAAATTATCTTTATCTTTTATCTTTAAATAATTAGTGAACACGTTATATCGACAAGTATCTAAGTAATTGACGTGTCTATTGAAATCAGGCACGGTAGGCTTCATGCTTGTGTCACGAGTTCGATTCTCGGTCAGAAAAAAAATTTGTATATCCTACAGTTTAAAAAAAAAATACCGGCACTCCGGGAGTGCCGACAGAAGTGAAAACTTATTTTGGCGCGTTAGAAACTTTTTTAGATGGGTACTGGGGTTAATGCGATCCCGACGGCGAAACGCCAAACTAAACGTCTATACTCGGTAGATGTTACTGTGATATCAGAACATTAGATTTATTAAACAAAATAATAATAATAGGGAGTTAACAATTGTTGTATTATCGGTTGTTTAAACACTAGGCAAAACAGCCGCGCTAAAAGAAGTTTTCACTTCAAGTGTCTCGTAACGGTTTCGCGAGTCCAGAGATTTTATCTCATCTAAAAATATGCGTACCGCGCTATAAGAAGTTTTCACTTCAATAAATTGTTAAGGTGGCAATCAAGCATACGGCCTGCCTGGTGGTAAGGTTAACGTAACCTATGAACGCTTGCAACACCAGAGGTATTTACTCGCGCGTTGCCACCATGTAAAAGCTTTTCACGCCCTGTTTGAAGAGCCCCATGCTGTAGTCTCTTGGGAAAACCTCGGTAGAGAGCTGATTCCACAACCTGAGCTTGCGCGGGAGGAAGTTCCTCTGAAACCGTACGGTACGAGACCATTTTGGCTCTAGGGTACGTGGGTGAACTCCCCGCCGATGGTAGTTGTTCCGGGGAGATTTATGTCTGTAAACTATACCCACGTTAAAAGAGAAACCCTAGTGTGGGTATCATTAAATGAAAAAGGAATTGAAAACTTATTCTTTTATTAGTTTCGTTTCCACTATTTTAGGTGTGGAAATTGAAAGTTGAAGGTCAAAACATTTAACTAAGTATTTTAAAATAACACTGGGACTGGGAATCGATACAGATGGCGTGAATAATATGTGTATCCTTCAGAATAAGTAAGTGATTTTAAAATTTAATATTACGTACTTAAAAGTTAAAAGTATATTTTTAGATTGTTCGATTTTTTTTTTGAAAGGTCGTTTATAAAAAGGGCTTTTATAGTTTGCCATAATTTTCTTAAAACAAGAACAACCTGACGGGCAGGCAGACAGACAAAGAGTGATTCTATAAGGGTTCCACCGTTTTTTCTTTCGAACGTTCGGAACCCTGAAATCTCATCATGGTCTGTGGTGGTTGCATTTGAAGTGCTATAAACCACCTGTTTACTTAGTTTGTATTGAGTTATACCTATAAATACATTTATAGTTGTCTCTCTTTCGTTACACATTTTCGTTTCATAAAATCCAATTAACACCGTCCCAAAAGAAGTTTCACTTCAAGAAATAAACGAACGGGTCAACGACCTTGTTACTAAAAGATAGGGACCAGTTTTTATTCCAAATAAAACATATCATACCGCAAATAAAATGCGTGTAATGGGATAATATTGAGGGCAATAATCACTTTCAATCAAGCATCCCAAAACATTGCCTCGTGATTAATTTCATGATGCGAAGTAACACGTGTTTGGAATGTTGCACAGGGTATGTTTTTGACCTAATCGGACATCAATTCATAATAATTCATAAACATAAGTTTTGAGAAGAATAGATTTTGTAAAATATGTATATTTATGACTATACAAATGAATCAAATGTCTGTTTGTAATAATGTCAAAATGACACCTTTTTGCTAAATGTGTATGAAAGTATATACGGTAATTATAATGATAACAAAATAGTTTTATTATTATTTTTGTCTGTCTGTTTTTATCAGCTAATCTCCGAAACAACTGGACCGATTTTGATGGGACTTTTACCGGCAGACAGCTGATGTTATAAGGAGTAACTAAGGCTACTTTTAGTTTTATTAAAAATATTAGGGTACCGTGCATATAATATATACTCTATATTTCAACTGTCTATGCTGAAGTACTCTAACAGCCGAAATGAATAATCAAACTAATCCAAACATTAGCACACGGGAGGATGCTGATGCCCATCCTCTTGATATCACCTTAGTCGCCATTTACAACAACCATAGCTGAAGAGGCGTGTATTCTGTCGGGAACTATACGGAAAGTCTATTAGGTACCTTAGAACGTTGAACTGTCAGCCAGCCGTTCCTAATATCAGCTGGATCAGCGTCTTCCAAAGAAATCGAGGATATACTCCTTGGTCCTCTAGCCTTCCATTGTCCAGGATCCCACCAGTTCACGTGTTCCAAAGAATGGGAAATGCCGTGAGCTTCCATGGTTTAATTATTACAATTTTAAACTATTTGGCGGAAAATTGGTTTATAGTTTTTATGTATTAGAAATGTCTACTAGCCACTGATAGTTCCATTTTTTTTACAATTCCAGAAGCTTCCTTGTTAACAAAAGGAAGTTTTAAGTGAACTTTCTGTTAAAATATATGTTAGAAACCACGTCTGCCCTCCCCCGACAACAAAAGCTGAATGGAGCGGAGGGTTGTTTGTTTGTCCCCACGGTCGTTTAGCAACGTAGCACGTGGAATTCAATGTCACGGCATTATGAATAACTCATGACCTTTGCAGGACTACGTTTAACTTGACCCAGTCAGGCAAACTTATCGCTTACGACCGTCTCAACCAAAAGTCTTCTTCAGTACTTGGTTCACGGCTCCTAATTGATTGATAAATGTTTATCTTGCCGAAAATTTGTCTTGCGTTTAGTTCAAAAGTGCAAAGACTGGCTTATGTCTTGGAAATACGGTTGGAATTTCTATAACGGTATATTTTTCCGTCGTCTTTGTTTTTCGAGTAGGTACACAATTTAATACAATACTGGGAGGCTCTCAAGTTTCCTGTGGTCTGACTATGGATCAGGTTACCTGGTTTATTGTCATGGTTTTAATGGATACATAAGTAGATGAAAGAGCATTTTAGTGTAGATATCATGACCATAAAGCGAAATGATTGTTTTTGCCCTTTTACTTTCTACTAACACTTAATTTTTTATATTTGCCATGTTCTTAGAAGCCGAAATCCATGTTGTTTGGCATTTTTGTCAGCATGCTTCGTTACAGCATGGAACAGCATTATATTTCACCCCTGAGGACGAATAATCTTTAAGCTTATCGATAATAACTTCCCAGGTCAGACTTTCGTATCAAATCAAAATAATTATTAGGTAATTTCATTCACACGGTCAGTACATATTTTTTTCTTTATCCAATTGGAAAGTGGCTGACGAACTGCATTTACTATTTATTTCTTCAAATAGCTCTTTGATCATCATCACTTTCCAACTTTCATACTGTTATCTCCATATATTGCAAATCTAAAGATCATACGCAGCATCATCGCATTGTGCGGTTGTGTCAATATGAGTCTTATCAAGAAGGATTTATGCATCATATTGTGATTGTACCGCCCACGTTAGATAAACGTCTGGCCATGTATGTGCCAAAGATTTATTAAGGTGACTGAGTCATAATGCTTTGTACGGCGCTTCGCATAGAACCTGAAGATGACGTCACCACTTTCCTTCTCGCCAGTTTGTCATCTTGAAAGGTCAGCTGAAGGCTCCCGAGTTGAGAAACTATGACAACCTTCAAAATCTGTTTAAGCTAATTTAGAACTTAAGTTAGTAATTTAAGCGTTATAATGTTCTGCATTCATGGTCAGTGGGCTTAACCTTGCTTGCAATTTTTATATGGTAACTTTGTATATGGTCATTGCCTTGTTTTCGCATATCTTTAAATAATGTCGTTCGAAATTGCAATGTATTTATAAAGAACTTAAGTTATATTATACATTTATTTGAATAATTCGTATATACGTCTGAAAAGTTTCTGTAAAAGACTAACTACTATTTTGGGAAAAAGACTTGTTAAATGTCAGTGTTATTCAGAATATTTTGACAGAGCTTCTCATTAATTCCTAAGCCCAATCATTTGGGCCGAATAAAGTCCACTGCTGGACACAGGCCTACCCCAAAGATCACCACAACGACCGATATGGGAGTGTTGTGTGCGCATTGGGGGGTTTTGCCACAATCGCCACGCCTGGCAGACGGTTTGGCGATCGAAGCCGAGTTGCTAATGTACTCGAAGGACGCTGCTGCCCATGCTCCGGCTAATCCCTTAGTTGACTTGTACGACACCCACGGGAGGAGATATTTATAATAATAAACCATATCTCTAGTTATTTTCCTATTGATACAAAATACTTACCAATTCCCAGGAATCAGATTAAGGCAGGTGAGATAAGAATATATGTGACCGAAAACGCTTAGTAAAATAAGATAAAACATTATTGTACAGTTTACGTAACAAACAAAATTTATTTGTAAAATGTATCAGGTACCTATATATATTACTTAACACTAAGTACTTTCTGTTTAATTTTAGCTTAATAGGTTTATCAGTAGGTCAGTTTAAGAGCCTTTTTAAATTAACTTTTTTGCCTTCGCTTTCATTCTTTATTTCTGTGTGGTGTCCCGACCACTCCATCTTTTCCCGTAGATGGTGAAAGGCGACTAATGGCCGACATTAATAATCAATCTAATCCAAAATTTTTGTGGATAAGATCACAATTAACACAAAAAACAGACAAATTTTAATCCGAAATCCAAAGAATTTGGATTACATTGATTATTAATTTCGGCCGTAAGGGCTTTTCAATCGGAGGGATGGGCAGCAGCGTCCCTTCTGCGGAACAGCAGACATTCTGCGCTCACCAACCCACCAGCCAATGACGACACACGGCACGTAATTGGTCGTTCAGCGATCGATGTATTTTGGCTGATATGATGATGATGATGATGAAGCTACGTGTATACGTATCGTGCTAAGACGTTTTTCCACCGAGTGAGAAACCACGCAAGTGATTTTAATTTTTATATAAGTTGCACCACACTTGGATTTTTCAGGGTGCGTTTACAGACGTAAATTCTACACACAATAACTAAAACCTGGTACAACTAAGTGCAGATCATACAAATATTTGTTCCATACGGGAATCAAACCCACGACCCAGAGCGCAGCAGCCGACTGCACCAGCCACTGCACTAACCATGAAGCAAGAAGCAACTAACCGTGCCGTCGATATGTGGATCGAACACGAACTGACCTTTAAGACGTCTTTGTGCACTGATGGATTGACTTACCATTATGTAGGCACATTGTATTGCTGTATTGTGTCACTCAATTGTGATGAGCTCATTTGTTAATAATATATGATATGTTTTAATACCTAAAAACAATACATACTATAGATCGGTTCCCCCTGGGTAATCTGCTAGAATTTGGTGTTTTGGTCGTCCGGATTATCAAAGCTCTGCTGTATTTATATTGAGTGTCAGTAGGTACACTTTTTCTGGACGGTCACAGCGAAAAGTGTTACAACAATAAATTGTGTTGCCGCGTTGCTGATCTGTGTGCCCAATCCAATTGATTCGAATAAAACTTGATTTCAGTCACGAGCAGAACACGAGTACTAAAGGTACACGACAGTCAAAAGTGAAAACGTTCGTAGTTTAAATTAGAAATGCTTCGGTACAACTGTTGGAGTGCTACTTTATTTACAAACTTTCGGTAATCGGGACCACAAACATAGAATATATAGAAGAGCAAAGTCTGCGAGTGAGAAAATAATACATTTACAAAGTTAGAAAGATATGGTTTTGAAGCATTGAAAAAAAAAAAAGATGATTTTCAATGACAGCACACCATAATTCGTCTTGCGCGGAACGAACGCTTTGATTGTGTTATTTTGAGGTGTCGTGCATAGTTGATTTATTTTGAGTCCTCATACACAGACACGTTGCATATAAATAAAATAAATAAAAAGAATATTCTTCATGATACAGGAGAAATTCTAGTGCGCGTCATTGTGATTTTTATGAACAATTATATAATTACTTAAACTAGTCGTCGCCCAAAGGTCGAAATGAATCGACGTGAATTTTTTAAACTTAAATTTTAACTGTCTGCTAACCTAGATTTTTTTTCTAGTCCGTGCCCTCAGTTCGCGCATGGGGCTTAAAAAGGGGTATTTTTTTTTTTGTCACATAATATATAGATTTAGTAAAACCTACAATTTTATACTTTTGTTAGCGATTGATGTTACGTATCCAAATAAAAAATGATTCATTTAAATAGTCAATTCACATTTGACTCATCTAATTTGACGCACGTCAACGAGATATATTTTGTTCTTTGTGGTATTATATTAGTAATTAGAACTAAATGCGTTACAGATTGTTTGGTGATGGCTTTAAACTTGCGTATTAAAAAAAGGACCCTATAATGGTTCCTTCATCAATGACATTTTACATAATAGACGCGCCATACTCGAACATTATTACACTACAGAACGGCGTAAATTTTACTATAGCTACTCACATATATATAACTATATAGCTCTCAAACAGTGCGCGAAGAAAGGGAGAGAAAATGAAAGCCGCGACACTGGTCGGTGTGTGACTTACGGCCGAAATTAACAATCGATCTAATCCAAATTCTTTGGATATCGGATTACGGATATGTCTGTCTTTGTGCTAGTTGTGATCGTAACACAACAACGGATGAATTTCAAAATCTTAAATCTGAAGATTTCGGATTAGATCGATTATTAATTTCGGCCGTAAGTGAACTCCGGGCAATTACCTTGCTTCCATGGAACCATCATAGAGCGCCGGTATCGCATCTACACTTATAAAAACATCTTAGATAATAACTGTGTTTGTTCAAATGCCACAACTTTCTATTTACATAAAAATCTGCAAAGAAATTTAGTTGGAATTGTCAACTAAAATCGTACCGAAATACTTCCATTTACTTATGTCTCAGGCCGTGTAGTGTCCGGATTAAGAATTTAGCACCATTCCGTCTCCTCCCGTTGGATGTCGTCAAAGGCGACTGAGGGACTCTATAGACCAGAGGGATGGGTGCGTCCCTTCTGTGAACCAGTAGCCATAATGCGCTCATCAACCCGCCTGCCAAGTGTGGTGAGTATAGGCAAATACACCCCAAAATGATGAAACAATTGTTTGTAAACCTATGGGGGAGGCCTTTGTCCAGTAGTGGATGTATAAATGGCTGAAATGATATCTCAGGCTGTATGGTTCCTGGTAAGGAAAAGACCAGCGCTCTTCGGCTTTGGATGTCATAAAAGGGACTAAAGGTAGCAGGGTTGGATTTGGTTGGTTGGAGAGGCAGCAGCATCCTCCCATTTGTAACAAAAAAATATATTGGTCCCAATGGAAATTCATCATGAACTTCCTCCGCTCCGGGGAAGGACGAAGGGGCATGCCGGACGCCTACCGGCTAAAACCACTGGGGCGGTCATCTTCAGCACTTAAGGGGGCTCCAGGCTCCAGGTCCTCGTATGATTACAGTAGAGCCGAATAACAACTTACTGCGAGCACCAATCCGTCTGCCGAGCGTTATGATTAAATACACAATCCCCTATATATACAAAACAATATCCCCTATGACCGCTCAATGTAGTGATCATTCGGAGACCAGGAGTGCAATTCTCTAAGCTCAAACATCCATACAAACTTAAATACAGAATTGAAATAACGGTGACAACGCAATTTGGTATGACCTAAGACTCGTTCCCATGGCTCACCGTCTGCAACGTGTCCTTGAATAACTTCAATCATGTCTTAGCGTATACCTTTTAATTGGTTTTTCACCGTCATTTTAATTCTGTATTGAAGGCTGTATGGATGTTTGACCTTAAGGAATTGCACCCCAGCAGTGGGCATTTGCGGGCTGATCAGTGCGATGTGCGTATTTAACCATAAAACTATAGAACAGACTTTTTTATGAGACGGATCTGATGTTTATCCACTGAACATATATATGCATTGCCATGTGGTGCCGGCTACGAATATCACAAACCCATCTCATCCCGTGGGTGTCGTAAAAGTTGAGTATAGGATTAGCCGGAGGATGGGCAGCAGCGTCCTTCGAGTATATTAATAACTCAACCGCGATCGCCAACCCGCTTGACAAGCGTGGCGATTATGGCAAGAACCCCCCTATGACAGCACACAACCCATCTTGACCAGTCGTCGTGGCGATCTTTGCGGAGGCCTGTGTCCAACAGTGGACTTTCTGCAGCTGAAATGATGATGCTGATATGTATGCATTGTCAATCTCAATATGCATTTTAAATCCAAACGACTCGATCAAATAAAATCTTCACGGAAGACCTTTATTTTAAAAATACTGTGACGACTGATACACTACTCTTAATCAGGACACTGAAACCGGTTGCTCGTTATTTGTCTCCGTCTACCCTTGCAACCTCCTACGCTGCCGCTGCATTTGGCCGTGCACATACTGCTATTGCGCACGATTGCAATGTAACTATATTACCAACCCACTAAACAGATTATTTATCTAGATTATTACTTAATTATTGACGAATGATACCATAGCGTGTTAATGCTGCTGCTGTCGTAATTTTGGGAGGCATTTGCTAGTACTCACCACGCTTGGCAGGCGGGTTGGCGAGCGCAGTATGGCTGCTGTTCCACAGAAGGGACGCTGCTGCCCATCCCTCTGGTTTAAAGTCCCTTAATCGCCTTTTACGACATCCACGGGGGGATAGTGAGGTACTATGTTCTTAATCCGGACACCACATCGAAATCTTCTTAGATTCCAATGATCCGGTCCTTTGCAATCATCCTAGGATTTTCACAAAGATTCGATACGTCCGATTATCCTGCGACATATACTTACATATTTTACCCAATCGATTGCTCGTGGGTGAATCACACAATGATCGCTTCTCAATTGATTAACGATAGTTAATACATCGATCCGTTTATCTTGGTTCATCAAACCAATCAAATGGAATTAAATAACAAGACACAGTTCCATTGACTCAAATTTAGTGTTGGCGCCAGCAATTTTTTTACGTTAATTCTTATTATAACTCAGGTATGCAGTACCCGGGCGCTTGGACGGCGCGCGGGCGACTATCTAAAGGCAGTCCGTCGCCTGAACAGAAACAGGCCTGGACGGCGGCGCGTGTTCTGCGCACGCCTCTCTTAGATATGTGCAGCCAGCCAGGTCGCACAGGGACGGGGCCGGTCAAACATTGATGGGCCGATACCTGCCGGCGGTGTGGTCTCGTCGCCAGCCAGATGTAAGTGGAAGGACACCGTGGGGTCACCGGTATGAATTTGGCAGACCCCTCTGACTTTCTCAAGGCGGAGGAAGCCCATGATGATTTCCCGATAACATAAAAAGGCATGTAGTTCCCCCTAGATTTTATATTTTGCAGATGAGAAGATACTTGTCGGTTTTAGAACTGGTTCATATTTTGGGCTAACACTGCGTCTTCTGTGGAAGCTTTTTCCACGTTGCTTAAAAAGTGTTTGTGGGAGTTGTTGTTTGAGAAGGTGGTACACAGCTGAAGGTGGCGGCCTCTTAGATGGATGTTATAACTTCTGTTTCGACTGTATCTCAAGACAAGACAAATAAATGTACAATAATGGAATACAATTCAGTACAAAGCGCGGTCTTATCTCACTAGGCGATTTTTGTAAATTACTTATTTGTGTAAATCTTTTATCAGGATCTGTGGAGCGATGCGTGAGTTCTTTAAGATTCCTTCGTGTAACATTAACGGTTGACTATTAGAGAATGACTAATGGCGATAAGTCCACCATAATATTCCCTGTGGTGTCCGGATTAAAAATACAGTGGTGTCCGGATTAAGAATACAACACCACTCAATCTCCCGTAGATGTCGTAAAAGGCGACTAAGGGACACTAAATCAAAGGGATGGGCAGCGCCCTTCTGTGAATTCAACAGCAACAATTCTGCGAGACGAACCCGCCGGCCAAGCGCGGTGAGTATGGCAAATTCCCCCAAAATGACGACACGCGGCATATAGCCGGTAATTTATGGGGGAGGCCTTTGTTCAGCAGTGGATGTCTTTTAGCTGACATGATGATGAGCAGGACTGGTGATCACAGTATGGTGTTTGGTATACTGGAGGATACTGCTACCCACCCACTTGATATCAGCCCTTAGTTGCCTTTTAGGGTACCCATGGCTGGCTGATCTATTCTTTGTTGTAACCACACAGACAATTTTGTCAATTTGTTTACAAATTCTATCTAACTTTGCCAAGCATTTAGTAACTTTATGCAACAATTGCGATACTTCGGATCAAAACGTCGCCATCAATCTTGTTTTTACTAATCTAAATAAAACACTTACCTAATCACCGAGAATACTTATGACCTACTTCAAAACTAGGCGAGAATCAGCATAATAATTACTTAAGGAACATTAACAGCATATTTAAATCAATGTCGCCATCAGTTATTTCTATAAACATTTAGTTCTGAATGAAGTTTTACTGAAACTGTTTTATATGGAATGTTAAAGTTAAATATAGCTAATGCCTTTTAAGTGTGCCGGCGGATGTAGCTAGCGTGCGAACTGGGCATGGAGTCTGTAGCACGTGGGCATTATGACTCTCAGCTGCACGACACTGCGGGAATACAATATGGGCGGGGCTATAAACGGACCACGAATCAGTAGGAAAATATATTTTTTAAGATAATTGCCTTACGATTCTACTACCGCAGCTGATAATCTTTATAGCCCATTACTCTCCCACTGCTGGGCACGGGCCTCTTCTCATGATGAGAAAGGTAAGTTCCGTTTTCGTTAGGCCTTAGTTCACCTCGCTGGCCTAGTGGAGGTTGGCGGACTACATACACCATCGAGAAAATTTCGGAGCGCTCTCAGGTGTGCAGGTTTCCTCACGATGTTTTCCTGCACCGTTAACGCAAGTGACAATCAAAGTTTGATCCGCACATGAATGTGAAAAGTCAGGGGTGTAGACCGGGATTGAACTGAGATTCTCCTGTATGGAACGCAAGATTCAACCAATAGGCTATCACCAAGCACCAGGTAATGGTTCATTCTGTGTGTTGTCTGGATTAAGAACATAGCTCACATCTCCTCCCGTGAATGTTATAAAAGGCGACTAAGAGTCCCTAAACCAGAAGGATGGGCAGCAGCACCCAATCTGTGGAATGGTAGCCATACTGCGCTAACCAACCTGTCAAGCGTAGTGAGAATGGGAAATATGATGATGATGATGTGAATGGTTCCCGGCAAAGAATCGATATCCGTGGTTGTAGAGGTCATAGCTGAAAGACGTTCAAACATACATTAATGTCGATTTTCGCATTGGTATGTTATGTTTGTTTGCAATGACGAAATGCGCCTGTATTTGCTAAATAAATAAAGGTTACGATACACAGGCGAAGCGGCGCACGATGCGACCGGTGTAATCAATACGTACGGTAAAAATTGTTAAGACATGTTTATTTTTTCTGAAAATCGTGACCTTGACAGGACAAGGCTACGCCAGTTATATGAGACTGTTTATAGGCGGACCCTATTCAGCAGATCAAGTGTCATTTATGTGTAATATACAGCTACGTATGCTATGTATTGTAACGATTGAGGCGAGCACCGCAGTCCACTAACTAACTCAAGTTACTTGGACCATGTTATGTATTGTAAAACAATAAACATATTGTTTACATCGGAAAATGTAGGTGCGTACTACTTCCTGGTCGATCGGATCGGGCAAGATCTCTCTCTGCCAGCAGTAGTGTCGGCTATGTTGCCAGAGCACGAAAACTGGAATGCAGTGGTCTCCTTCTGTGAGAGCGTCATGGTCCAGAAGGAGACTGCAGAGCGGGATCGGGAGAGGGCCGACCCCACTCGAAGAAGGAGGAGACGGCGCCGGGGTAACAACCGCCCTGGCGCCTAATTCCCACACGCCTGAAACCCCCTGCCGTTGCTGTGGTTGACAGTTGCGGGTTGACCGCTTTACAGTCACCCTCTCCGAGATGTGCCTATAGGCGTGGCACCAGTGGGCGGCTCTAGTGTGATCATACGAGGTCCTGGAGCCTCCCTTAGGTGCCGAAGATGACCGCTCCAGTGGTTTTAGCCGGTAGGAATCCGGCATACCCCTTCGCCCTTCCCCGGGGCGAAGGAAGTTCATGAAGAATTCCCAATGGGCACCAAAAAAAAACAAGTTGCTTACTACTGCAAATATATGAATCATTCATTCAACATTTCAACCGAAAAACGTCCACTGTTGGACAGAAGCCTCCCCCAAAGATTGCCACAATGACCGATATGGGTTTGTGTTGTGTGCTTATTGGAGGTTGGAGGGTTTTTGCCATAATCGCCACATTTGACAGAAGGGTTGGCGATCGCAGTTGAATTATAAATGTACTCGAAGGATGCTGCTGCCCATCATCCAGCTAATCTAATTTTCGCCTTTTACGATACCCACAATGAGGTGGTGGTATTCTTAACCGACAGCAGAGTTCTGACTTCTACTATTATTAAAAATGTGTAAGATTGTGGACACGTTTGGATGTTTGTTTGTCTTGTTATAAGGCTGAAAGCGCTGAACGACTTTCGATGAAATTTGGCGCTATCTGTGCGCCAAATTTGCAAGGCCTAGACCATAACCCGGATTAAACTATAGGTTTTTTCTTCCATGAAGCTCTCTGTGATAAGGCCAGTTATCCGCGAACAAATCCGCGGGCAAAGTCTAGTCTTCTTGTCTGCTATAAATGATACATAAGTATATTATAATAAAACACTTTTAAACGGATTCTATCGCGTATATTATAGATTTTTGTTTTTCCTGACGTTTCGAATGCTTTGTCGCAGGATGACCACGAATGCTGCAAAGCATTCGAAACGTCAGGAAAAACAAAAATCTAAAATATACGCAATAGAATCCATTTAAAAGTGTTTTATTATAATGTGTAATACTCGCGAAAACCTAAGACATTATTGCATAAGTATATATTAAGTAACTGGAGATGTAAATTAATTGAACACATTTATTGTTTACTATTGCAATTGTTCGTACTTTAACCGGTCAACTCCTACAGTACCCGAGCTGCTTACGATTTTCCTTCCCCGTACTGTTACACGAACCGTGATGCCTACGCAAGACTGATCTTTTTTCGCATGTCATATTATTGTTCTTTTTTCTTATCCAAATATCTGTTGACGTGACAGGGACAGAGAAATATGCTAAATACAGCAGTATTCCCGAATCGTATCGGGTCGTCTGGTTGGTTATGAGTGTTATGACCTTCACAAGCTCGTTGGTTAAGCTATTGCAGTACTATGTAATTTATTTCTGTACACCTACACGACATAAAACTCCATATAAGTAATATCGTGCATAATAACAGGAAAACAAAATAAACGTACATCGTAGTAATTGGGTTAGTTATTATAATGAGCCGGGCAGGGCTTCCTCGGACATGGACTTATAATATTATAAACTTATATAAGGACGTCCACTCCTAAACAATTAGCCCCATAGATTTCCACAATTTCCCGATGTCCCTTAGTTGCCTTTTACGACATCCACGGGAGGAGATGGAGTGGTGCCATATTCTTAATCCGAAGCCCAAAAATATGATTCACTTGAATCGCTCAAAGTAATTTTGTATTTTATCTGTTTTAGCACTGTTAAAGCTCGAGTATCTTGCTCTTGGAATAGGAGATAATTAAAGTGATTAGTCACAGAATGAATTGCGGAGTCAATTGGGAGAAATGTGTTTTAATAACGATGTGACAATGTCGTTTATTGCTGCTATCCATTGGGATTGGTCAGCTAAAATCTGCTAAGGTATGGTTTTGCAAGCTGAGATACGAAGTCCATATTATTCTTATTGTATCTTAGAATTGCGGTTTCATAAGGGTTCAGTGTGTTTTCCGGCAAACACAAACCCGCCTTCTCCACCCATGGGTAAAAGCCGACTAAGGGTTCATATCAAGAGGATGGGCAGCAGCATCTTCCCGTGTGCTAATAACAACGTACCCCCTATACCCAGCGTGGGGAATATGTCAATATCCACCAATATGCCTGCTCGTTGTACCCTGGCAGGAGAGGCCTCTTTTGGCTTCGCCAGAAATGACCGGTAATGCAACCACATTTCCCAGAAAAGAATGCGAGAAGCCCAACAAAAAAAAAGCTCGTTGTAAAGACAAAGAAAATCACTGACTCGCACATATGTACGATGGTCGCACTGAATGTTTTTAGAATTGGCCAGGAAAAAATGTTGCCGATGAAAAATTTCTTTAAATTTCGAATAAAGAACTCCTTGGGAAGCTGTGGATGTACTTACATTGAATTCAAATGTCATTTGTTTGTACAATTTGGTGGCAATTTAAAAAGAGCTAGTCGTGCGTCTAATTTAAATTTAAATTTGAATTTAAAGATGCCTGCCTGCCTGATAAGTACCTTTATCAAACAGGTACCTTCATTTAATATACTTAGCCGTATGTGTGTTTGTATTGATGTTTGGGAGGCCCATGGTCAGCAGTGGATGTTTACAGACTGTGTGTGTGTGCGTCATAATTTAATTATTGACTGGATATACTTTATACGTATTTAAAAAGTATCCTTTAACACTTTAACTACGATTCATAAAATGTGAATATATTAAAATTGCATAAAGTAAAACGTCTTGAAAGGAAAAAATATGTACCAAAAAAAACCAAACAAAGACCAACACGAACTCTACGAGTACCTATTAGTCATGAGGCACAACAGCCTATGAGACACTTGTAGACGTCCTAGTTCGTTTACCGCAAAAATTGCTTTCTTCCTACATTAACCAAAACTTCAAATTAAACTGTCAAACAACAATCAATTTTTTCCATGTACGGTCAACAGCAAAAGTTGATAATCGAAATAGGAATGTCGATTCCAACGAAATTAGCTGCAAAATTGTATAGTGTTAGAACTAATCTAAAGTAGAGAGATGTTTAAAGTTTAAACATTACTACTCCACAACAGAATATCTGGCACTGCGGTGGTCTACCTTTTTTATTTTATTTTACCCGGTGTAAAACGTTATGTACTTCGTCAACCCGAAGAAGGGCGGAGGGTCATGCCGGACTCTTATCGGCTAAAACCATCAAGGTGGTTATCTTCGGCACCGAAGAGAGCTCCAGGAACTCAAAAAATTTCCATCTAGAGCCGCCCATTAGTGCCAAGCCTCAATGGGATGGTACCACTAATACACGCTAATCTCATTTAGTAGTATCGACATTCCGATTTCGATGATCAACTTCTGCAGTTGAATGTACATGTCATTATAGCATCGTGGTCACGGTAGACAGACAGACAAATCGTCTATAACAATGCACTGTGTTGCCACACGCTGTTATGACTCCACACTTGATAAGCACCGGGACAATGCGAAATTATTAAGCAAGGAAAATTGTGTAGGTAGTGTCGTTAATTAAATATTGAAATAGTTTCAATGGTCCGCGATCATGGTTCGCTGTAGCGTGTTTTATAACGTGAGTGAGGAATTTCAATACATTGTAGTGTTACTTAACAATATTAAGTCGGTGTCTACAGTATATCTTTTAAATATTTCTTCTGTACCTTTGTCACTGAACTCCTCCTAAACGGCTTCGCCGATTTTGATTTTGAGTGGGTCTCTGGATGGTTTAGATTCATAATTGGACCCGGTAGCCAACTACCGCCTGTGCAAAGCTGGGGCGGGCAGCTAGTGCATGTATAATTACTTCTCTTAAATGACTGACTGAGAAATTTTATAACGTGCAAACCGAAACAGTAATGTCTAAAGTTTAAACATTACTACTCCAGAACAGAATATCTGGCACTGCGGTGGTTTACCTTTTTTATTTTATTTTACTAGGTTTAAATCGTTATGTACTTCCTCAACCCGAGGAAGGGATTTAGTGGATACTAAGGAAGGAATTTTTAGAAACTCCGATCTAAGGTGGTAAAATAGGGCTGGAAATGTTGTATGTGTCCATCATTTTATAAATCAGATCTATGAAAATGTGTATACGGCTTTTTGGTTCAAAATAAAGATGTATGTGTTTATGTAAATTCTATCCTTAAGGGGGTAAAAGAGGGTGTGAATGTTTGTATGAAATACATAGACGCGTAGACATTGCTCGTAGAGCTGATGGCCGTTGGGGTAAAAAGGTTCTCGAGTGGAGATCGCACACCGGAGAGTGCAGCGTGGGACGAGCTTCAACGTGGTGGACAAATGACCTGGTGAAAATCGCTCGGAGTCGTTGGATGTGGGCGGCATGTAACCGCTCGTGGAAATCTATGGGGGAGGCCTTTGTTTAGCAGTCGACGTCCCTTGGCTGGTTTGTCGATACGATGATGAAAAATATGGTATTAACTTGCTCAGTAAAAAATAAAGCTAAATGTAAGTACATGCAATGCATGCATGCATTTTAGAAAAATCAACGTTTAAGAGTACCCTCTTAATTAAATTAAACTTGGGATGAAAGTTTGTATGAAAATCCGTCATTTTATAAGCAAAATTTATGTAAATTATTATTTGACTTTTTGGTTGATAATAAAGACATAATGTGTGTATAAATAACGTTTTTTCGGTTGGAGAGCGATTTCTAAATGTTTTTGTAAATTCTACCCTAATGGGGTACAACAGCTTGTTTAATAATCCATCAGTTTTAGAGGTAGATCTATTATATATATAATTCGTATGGTTAGTGGCCACCCTTGTGTCAGAGTTGTTCAAGCCGCCCAAAGGCCTCCGACTTGGCTTAACGACTGCTGTCTAATGACAACAACCGGGACCGACGATTTAACGTGCCCTCTGAAGCACGGAGACGCTCAGTTGAAATACCACTATGCGGTCACCCATCCAGAGACTGACCGCGCCAAGCGTTGCTTAACCTCGCCAATCGTTTACCGATTAGTGAGTGCAACTGGCTATGAGCGCCTCAAAAATCTATTAAAACAATATTATTTACGTACGCGAACGAAGCCACGGGCAATAGCTAGTTATGTATTGTAATAACTGTAGTTCATCTTAATTTAATAACACGATTTTGAATAATAGTGTAAGACGCAAATAGGTACCTACTGTAAAATTTTAAAGACAGACAAGATATACTTATTGTATTTGCAATTATTTCAATGTAAGTGATCTGTTTCCTTGTTTTTTTAACACGCTTTTATTAGCTTGGTATGTAACAGATTTTTGGAACTCGATTTTCTTCCCCTTCAAAACGTCTGATTGATTTGAAACTTCGCACACTTATCAAGGACCGATGACAATGCAATAATTTAAATAGTTCATTATCCTTGCCAGGACCCTCAGGATTAGAGATTTTTTCATCTCTGATACCCGGAAAAAAAAATCAATTTCATCGACATACAAAAACTTCATCATTTCGGCCTAATGAAGTCCACTGTTGGACATAGGCCTCCCCCAAAGATCATCACAACCACCGATATGGATGTGTTTTGAGCTCATTGGGGGGTTTTGCCATAATCGCCACGCTTGGCAGGCGGGTTGGCGATCGCAGTTGAGTTGTTAATGTACTCGAAGGACGCTGCTGCCCATCCTCCGACTAATCCCTTAGTCGACTTTTACGACACCCATGGGAGGAGATGGGGTGGTGGCATTCTGAGCCGACACCACACGGCAAAGCCGGCACACAAAACTTGCACAAATGATAATGTCATCAACATACACAAACTTGCACAAAAAATAATACCTCCATAAGATGTCGATTCAATTTTCTACGGCAAGAGTGCGATGAGACTCGAATAGTGTCTCATTCTTCAGATGATTCTGTCCATAATGGAGGGAGAATTTGTTAACTTTAACATCGAAAGGAAGATGCTTGGGTAAATAATTACCACCCGGAGTAATTGAGACTATGACATTAATTCAGCCACGCGCAAACCAAATTTTTTTTTTGTATTAGCCGCACTATAAAAGAGAAAATAAGTTATAGTTTAAAAAAACTAAAAAACACGCTTTTGTAGATAACGGAACTAAAAAGTTGAAAATAGTTTTCAATAAGTTTAAAATAATAATAAATAGAATATCAACAAAAAATATATTTTATTGTTAAAAAGCGTGGGGTGCTTTATCAGATATTTTGATGATGACGATATTTTTACAAATATTCACAAAAATATTTACCACAATTGACATCAAGCACCCCACGCTTTTTTACAATAAAATATTTATTTTAAACTTATTGAAAATTATTTTCTACTTTTTAGTTCGGTTATCTACAAAAGCGTGTTTTTTAAACTATAATTTATGAAATAAATGTCTTTAAACCCAAACTTAAAATAACATAGTTATCCACTTCGAAGTCACGAAGTGAGTGCACTTCGAAATCTAACAATGTATTCTAATTGCATTCCATTTCTAAGCTAACTTAAATGTTGTTGTTGTTAGCTTTCGGTTGAACAGCATTGTTACTGCAAGGTGACCGGATATTCACCCCTGACCCTGGCACATTCTACCGTGACAACACATGGGTATGTCACAGATAATGTCGAATCTTTTGTGCCATATAATTTCTACCTAGTGTTTCGGATGGAATGCCCCCTTGCTGAAGATGTTTCTTTGACGAAGTTTTTCTTTGCCTCTTCTTTTCTTACATCTGTCTCTATTAAGGGCATTCAGTTATTGTTGCTTGGAAACAATTCTATTATATGAGAAAATGAAAAATTAAGGCAAGAAGTAAGTAAGGTAAGGTAATATTTTAATAGGTCTTGTGGTATTTTATGCTTAAGTCTCTAGATCTCCGTAGGATCTGTCAAGTCATTCATGAGAAGGGGATTCTTTTCTTGTAGGATTTGACCTATGGTCTAAATTTCTAGATAGGCCAGTGCTTTGTGAGCAGTACAGTATCTCAGTGAGCACGTTCTCGACACGGAAAGTTTACATGCGTTTAGAATAGCTCCTCCGGTGAAGTTATGATTTCCACCCAATAATACTAGTCGAAGCTGTTGTTGTTTTGTAAAAATTAGGCTTCAAGGTGTAACCTAAGTTATTTGACGTGTTCAGCCTGAGGGACTTCCATGTTGTTTAATTTAAATGGGGGACAGGTGTCTTTCCTCTGAGTGAATGTAACATTTACTGACGCGCTTCATATTTTGCTTTTATCACCACATCCTTAGTCAAAGATATATATGTCCAAGATTTGATCAAATTTCTTTGACGAGTTCTTCGTGCCAATCAGCCAATATTTTTTCCAAGATGTGATATATTTGCCAAGTGCTGTAATCAATTCTAAACGTTTTTTTATTATTTCGTGGTCTTGTAGATGTAATGTAGTCATTGATTGCTATCATACTCATCAAATATTGGTCTTGTACTCGTTTTATTTGTTTGATTGAAAATATTGGAATGTTTATAATCTGTAATCACATAAATAGTGTTGCTATCTCATTTAAAGAAAACACTATTTTTTATCACCACAAAGCTATTGGATGAATGGCATATCAACCTTAGTAAAATAACGCTACATGACAACAAACAAACGTCTCTTGACTGCCTGTAATTTTGTTGAGTCCAGCATCAAATAAAATCTTGTTTGACTATGTGACAATTTCCAGGCAATTGGAATATACTGCGTTTTGCAAATGGGGATGCAGTCAACCTCTAATATAAAATCACATTTCACAAACGGTATGCAGACGAATTAATAGTATTACAAGGAGCAAGTACTTCCTATTAATAGCGTTAATAACCATGTTGTGTGCGCCACTCCATCGCGCGTGATGTTATATTGCGGCGCGCACGTAGGAGCAATGTTCTCTTAAGATAGGACATATAAAACTGTGGAGTAGCCAACGGTTAACTTTTTAAAGGATGATATTAACAAAGAAGGTTGAATAAGTTTTTAAAGGAGAATGTATAGAATAAACTATTAGTGGCAGAGGCAGAGGACGAGACGAGAGATTTCATACCGCAAATAAGAATGTTTTCTTTGTATCTTGCCATAACAGACCTGCCGCCAGTAGTAGTAAGAAGTAAACTAAGTGTCAAGCTCTTTTTTGAGTGAAAGTTGAGAGCCTCAACGTTTTTAATCATGATACATATCTGGCCAGGAAGAAATTTGGTTTGCAATATACGAGTTGATTTCACTGAACGAGGCACAGCCAGTTGCACTCACTAATCGGTAAACGATCGGTGACAGCAACGCCCGGCGCGGTCATTCTATGGATCGGTGATGGCATAGTGGGTATTTGGACTGATCATCTCCGTGCCTCCAAGGCTAAGTGAAGTCATCGGTTCCGATTATTGTCTTTAGACGCCAGTCGATGAGCCAAGTCGGTCTTCGGGCGACTTGAACAACTTTGACACTTGGCCACAAACGAAAAACAAGAAGAAGATTTCAATGAATTTACTTTTGCCTGACTCAACTGGATGACTGTCACTATTCTCAAAATAAAAATGTCAATATTCCAGTTTCGTTGCAGTTTCTGTTCTAATGTCTCTCATATGATTAATTATTCAATTAGTTAGAATTGAAGAATGAATCACAAGAGAGACATCAACACAGAAATTGTAACTAACCAAACGAAAAACAAGAAGAAGATTTTGCTGAATTCACTTTTATCTTAATCAATACGATGACGGTAACATCCACCATTCTCAAAACAACAATGTCAATATTCCAGTTTCACTGCAATTTCTGTTCTCTGTCTCTCTTATGATTCATTCTTCAATTACTTAGAAGCCCCGTAAGTACCGACGTACCTTACTATACAACACTGGGGAATATTTAAGTGAGGATAATTCATAGAACAGCCCGCATCTTGACTATTAATGAAATGGAATAATTACGAATTCAGTACAATTATCTACAGTGACGTGTGCCGTGTGGTGCCGGCTCAGAATACCACCACCCCATCTCCTCCCGTGGGTGTCGCAAAGTCGACTAAGGTATTAGCCGGAGGATGGGCAGCAGCGTCCTTCGAGTACATTAGCAACTCAACTGCGATTGCCAACCCGTCTGCCAAGCGTGGCGATTATGGCAAAGCCCCCCAATGAGCTCACAACACACCCATATCGGTCGTTGTGGTGATCTTTCGAAGAGGCCTGTGTCCAGCAGTGGACTTCATTCGGCCGAAATGATGATCTACAGTGAGTGGAACTCGCGATAGTTGACGTGTGGTACGAATAGCGCCAACCCATCTCATGCCTTAGGTGTCGTAAAAGGCGACTATGGGATTAACCGGAGGATGGCAGCAGCGTCCTTCGAGTACATTAACAACTCAACTGCAATCGCCAACCTACCTGGCTGAATTATGGCAAAACCCCACAATAAGCACACAACACACCCAGACCGGTCGTTGTGGCGATCTTTGGGGGAGGCTTGTGTCCAGCAGTGGACTTTATTCGCCTTAAAAGCTGATAAGAATGATGACTGGAACTCAATTATAAATAAAGAATATCAAATGTGAAAAAGAACACTATGCCTCAATATATGATTGCATAATATGCAAAATGAAAAATTAAAGCCGCTCACTGGAGCTTTTGTTCTATTGAGACAAGTGCAATGTCTATTATGATTACATTCTTCAATTAGTCAAGACAGCATAGGACAGGATATGTAAGTATAGATACTTACTTCGGAGTATAGCTTGTAACTCAACTATTAATATGTATTACATTTAAAATAAGTGAATAGTTTGTGGAAGGCATTAGGCTCATGAAGAAAATAGAAGTCAACAACTCTAAGTTGTTCTAGGCATCTACCTACCTACTATTATCGTTTTGTGAGACAAATATTTTTAGAAAGTAATCGTGCTGGCATTATACAACCACATATTTGATAACACATTAAGTAAAAAAACCGACCAAGTGCGAGTAGTACTAAGACTGAAGTGGAGTGCATACGTATACTTAATTTTAGATTATCTGATGATCTCAAGAAATTAAAATGTGTGTCATAGAAGAACAACTGCTGCTGCACTGCTTTTTATCTAAAAACGTCCTTTAAGATGAAAAGGGGAGAAGGATTGATGAGCACATTATAAAGTAAAGAAAGAATCTGGGCATTCCATTGAATGCTGATAGGAAGCCGTTTGAGCTTAGTACGAAATTCAAAACGTGATCATTTATATTTTTTTTTTTTGTAAAACATTGCCCCACTCTAGGATTTCTCCTGTGTCGTGGGTGCGTTTACAGACACAAATCCCACACACAATACACCCAGACCCGGAACAACTACCTGCAGATCGTACAAATATTTGTTCCGTGCGGGAATCGAACCCACGACCCGGTGCGCAGCAGCCGACTGTATCAGCCACTGCACCAACCGTGCCGTCGTATTTGCGCAGGCCAAATATAAATCTGATACAAAGATTTTGAAGTAGCTCTAGCATGTGGTCTTGGGTGAGATCAAAATAGCTGGCATCAGCATAGTCCAGGATTGGGAGTAAAAGAGATTATGCTAACGAATTTTGGTAATAAGGAGAAAATTACGAAGACGTCATAAGCAAACTGCCGAAGCAAACAATTTACGACTGACTTCCTGAAGTTATTTAGTCCAGGAAAGAGAGCTGTTGATATAAATTTTGATAATTTTACACATTACAATAGGCTCAATAAGCCAGGTAGGTCAGGGACCTGGGACCTGTGTACGTACCAAAATGATCCTGATCTGCAAATGTTGAACATTGGAATCAGAAATAATTACCGCTTTCACGTTCCTTTATCTAGAATCCTAGACGAACAAAACACGGCAAAACGGGAAAACTTGTATGCGAATGTATTTCTTTTGGGATGGTCAAAGGGTTTATTATCAAATACGTGAGTTAATTGACCGTCGCATTACCCTTCCACCTTTATTGAATTAATCCCACTTATACTGACTATTGACTATGACTACATATGCAGGTTATGCCTGACGCATCCTTATTCTGGACAAGTAGAAACAAGAAAAAAATGGTGTGCGGCAGTGCTTTTTTTGTATGGTCAATAGGCGTATTATTAAATACGTGAGTTAATTTATCGTCACATTACTTTTCAATCTTTTATAACATTAAATCCCACTTGTACTTATTATGACTACTTATACAACAGCTTATGCCTGACGTAACCTTATTCATGACATAATAGAAATTGGGTTACAATCGTCAACAGTAATGAATCGATTGAAAGATTTAATATACTTGTAGGTATAAGAGTTACAGGATTTCAACTTATTTCCAATAAAGATATAGTAACTGAGCCGCGCATGCGCTACAAATTCATTTAAAATTATACCCAACTTAACAAAACCAAAACCGTATTAAGATAAAGAAATGATAAACATAAATTAGGCAAAAACTGACGGTAAAGCTTTGTCTCAAAACTAGATAGTGTGGGACGATCGCAAATCTGGTATGGTATCCTTGTATCGGTATCCGATCTTGGCATTATTATATTACACCCACTGATGTACTTATAAAACGACCGTGAACATTTTTGGATGCGGGATTACGTTTTTGGTTTCACCAATTTGAAATAGCACGTCGTAAAAGTATTTGCATTTAGAGAATATGGTAATATCTGAAAACATAACATCGAGTTTTTTTAACACGTAATTATGGACGTCGATTTTGACAAAAATTGCTGGTTTTATATTTTGATAGTAATATGATTTTATGACAGTCAAATTCGTAAATTCTAATAACCCACAGTTTAATGGACATTATTTGAAAATTTCGTTTCCGTGTGGTGTCCAGATTAAGAATATAGCACCACTCCATCTCCTCCCGTGGATGTCGAAAAGGCGACTAAGGGAATCTAAACCAGAGGGATGGGCAGCAGCGTCCCTTCTGTGAAACTGTAGCCATACTGCGCTCACCAACCCGCCTGCCAAGCGTGGTGAGTATTGGCAAATACCCCTCAAAATGATGACACAGTTGTGAAAATCTATGGGGGAGGCCTTTGTTCAGCAGTGGACGTATAAATGGCCGATATGATTGATGATATGATTGATTGATTTGAAAAAACTATCGAATATTATTAATTATTTATTTATCAAATCACAATAATACATAGAACAGTTGATCGCACTGATTAACGAGTCAGATATTTCCCAGTATTTCAGATATTTCAGTAACTTGGGTCAGATCGCCATTATTAGAAGTTTTAAATCCATCAGTATCGTGACTTCATCCGTCTTCAGTGTTTTTATTTACAATTGCAGATGTTTCAAATGTAAATTGCCCTTTCTGCTTGACACTTGCATTTAATGCTATGCATTGAGCGTGTGAAACTTCGCAGCCTGCCTCCATATGTTATTGTATAAAACTAACGAATTTGCATCCATTGCTCCATTGCTAGTTGCAGTGGATAAGCTCTTGTTTGCACGAAAGAGCATGGAGTGGTCCTTCAGGCTTATTCTCAATTTCACAACAGACGACCAGCGATAGCATGCTATGATGTCACATGTCGCGCTGTTCGAGGTTTGGTTTGTGGCTATCTATGCATCGATCGGCAGGGAGCGGCCACCTAAGCTTTAAAGTTAAGTAATTGGGACAAATTTAGTCGCTTTTTGGCAAAATTTGTTTGCGGCACGCAGGTTTTTGTAACGATTGTTTGTATTGCGATAACGGAACTTTATTACGCCGTATGCATGAATTATGCGGAATTTTATGTGGTATGTTTGGAAGTAACATTTTGGCGGGTGATTGTTGATCTTTCAGATATCGTAAAGGTAAATAATATGACTTATAACAAGACCCTTAACGAAAACGAAAGCCTCTATACATACTACTAATCATTTCGACGATTATCTTGAACTAGACCATATTTGGGAAGCGACTGGCTATGGAAATATTAAAGGTCAAAGTGCATCGCATGCGCGCTACAATAAAACAGATGTTATTTAATGCCAAATAAAACTTTTTACCAAAAAAATACTGACTTCAAAAACTCTACGTGTACACTGCAGGGTTCCTCCTGCGACCACGAACCCTGCAAAGTGTTCGAAACGTCAGGAAAAAACTAAAATCAATAATACTCGCGATTTAATCCGTTTAAAATTGTTTTATTATGATATTTGATATAATATAGAACCAAAAGATCAATCTTACTTATAAGCAATATAAACATTTGGGCATTAAATCACTTAACAGTAGCCCTCGGGTGGTCTTACAGAGTAGCAAGAAGGATAAGAGGCAGTGGTTCACCATCAAGCCTGCCTCTAGTTTACTATAAAAATAAATATACCTGAGGTGGGCAAGCGATTTTGCGATAGAATTAATAAGTTAAAACATTTCCATACACAAACCTAAACGTTTCGACCAACGCACAAGGATCCCTCGCATTTTTTGATTTTATCTGAATTTAAACTTCATTATAATCTCATTCTTCAATGTAAGCCATTTAAGTGCTATATTTATTTAAACCAAGGACTTCAAAGCCATTGGCTGTGTCTGATACCACTAGAGGCAAAAATTTGGTATTTGCAGCGAATAAAATTTACACTTTGCATTGGTATCAACTACCATTCAATAAGACTACTTAGTTCACTTTTCTTTTTTACCTTACACAACGTGTAAGTTTCCACAATATGTAAACATATCCACTAATTCTAACTTGGACATTGTACTATCAGTGTATACAAGTCAAGACAGTCTGTTAACAAATCCTTTGATCTCTTGCTAAGCGGGGGTAATATTGACATCCTTATCTCAAGCAAGGCTTTCCTTTTGCAATTAAGATAAGGTGACTTAGCAGTTTCCTTTCATTCTTGACACCTTACTTAAGTTTCGACAAAGTAAGGATTATAGTAGCGTGCAGTACGGACTCATGAAGAAATTAATGTCTAGGGAATCTTAGAGATGTCCCGATTTTTCAAGATATCCCAGAACGTCACTAATCTCGATGTTATTTTCAGTACAATATGTATCTTTGCTAATTGCAATTCCCTATTTGATTTAATAAAGCGCAGCCATGGTCCAGCCATTCTGACATCAGAATGGCTGGACCACGTTGGTTTCGCCTGGTTGTAGGCATTATAACTAGTTCATGTTTTCGTTAAAATTTAGTACCTCATTGGTACCTCAACATATGTTTTTCTTAGATTTGAAAAAACCTAAGAAAAATATAATATAATAAGCCAAAAAATGATACTCCTAGAATAAGTTTTGTATGTAATCTGGACCCGGTCGGTTTCACCTAGTTGTGATGTCAGAATGGCTGGCCACTTTCCTCGTAATAGTTTTGCTCATTTAGCGAGGTACACATTATTTTATTTCTGGTACCAAATAGGTACAAAAACTTGGTATTGCTCAAACTTTCAAAATCTCTCTTGGTCCAGCCATCCTGACGCTCACTATTCAAAACTATACTGAAAAATTACGAATAGCAGGCGCATAAGCCTACCAAGATAGCATACTCAAGAATGCTAACATACATTTCACTAGAACCCAAACCTGAAATTCCAGGCCTTACTGGCGGTCGGCCAAAGTTAATGGAGGTCAATTTTATTCAAGTTAACCCTATACGCTTCCACGGAGAATTTGCAAGTAAATGACAGAGCTAACGGCGTGGTTTACAGTTATCGTGTTAATAATTGAAAGTGCGATAAAGCCCGCGAAATGGGTCGTGTGTTTACTGTGAACGGCTGATACGAGGGCGGCACTGAAAATTTCGGGAATCAAGGAAGTGACACAACATTACTATTTAAAAATGTATTTATGGCTTTTCGAAGTATTCTCCGCAAAATTTGACACATTTTTCCATACGATGGAACCAATCATTGAAGCAACCATTCCATTCGGAAGTTGTGGTCTCCAAAATGGCCGTTTTGTAGGCGTCCACAGCTTCTTTAGGTGATGAAAATCTCTGTCCACGCAATTTATTCTTTATTTTAGGGAAAGTATAGAAATCATTAGGGCTTAGGTCGGGGCTGTACGGCGGATGGTCTAATAATTCTATGTTTTCTTGCTCTAAAAACTCTTTTGTTCTGTGCGCGGTGTGAGAACTCGCATTGTCGTGATGGAGGATGATGCGGCGGTTGCAGTTCTCTCTACGGAGTTCAGAAACGACCTGTGGCAAACAAATGCTAGCATACCATTCTGCATTAACCGTTCTTTGTCCCTCAAGAGGAATAGTCGTAACATGGCCGGTTTTGGAGACAAACGTGGCCACCATTTTTTTTGCAACACTCCGTGAACGAACAATTTTTGTTGGCTTTAACTCATTTTCGAACACCCAAACTCGTGACTGGTTTTTTGTTTCGAGTTCGTACGCATATATCCAGGATTCGTCACCTGATACGATGTTGTATACAGCATTTGAGGATCCTGCGTGGAATCTTTCGAGAGTTCTGACGCACCAAGTAACGCGAGCCGCTTTTTGCTCTTCACATAGCAAATGCGGTATCCGTCGGGAAAACAACTTTTTTACACCTAATTGTTCATGCAAGATTATTTGTATTTGACTCATGCCAATGTCTAAAGTTGCCTGAATTTCGCGGTATGTCACATGTCGATCTTCCTCAATCAGCTTACGCACAGCATCAACGGTTTCTTGGGTGACTACAGTTTTTGGACGACCTTGACGAGGATCATCACTGAGCTTGACACGTCCACGTTGAAATTCAGCAAACCAGCGATAAATTGTGGTTTTGGATGGGGCTTCATCACCAAATGCAGAAATCATCCGGTCAACACACTGTTTTTGTGTTAAACCACTTCGAAAGTCATAATAAATCACCGCTCTTGAATTTTCTCGAGTCAATTCCATTTTCTCAACGACTAAACAAGTTTGACAAAACCTTGTGACAAGACCGTGAATCTTTTTTTAAATAAATAAATGGTATTCGATTTGTAAAACCAAGGAGTTTTCAATTAAAAAGATTTTAATATGACAGGAACAGTGGAAATATTCCATTCCCGATACTTTTAGTGCAGCCTATGTAGCGGATAGGGCTTTAAATATGTGAAGTTTTAAACCATGGTATTTTACTATGTTGTAGGCTTTTAAACGACAATAGCTGCATAATATGATTTCATCACCATCATCATCATATCGGCCGAAGGATGTTCACTGCCGAACCCTTCTCCATATAGATGTCCACAATTGTGTCATAATTTTGGGGGGAATTTTATTTTATTTTATTTCTCAAGAAAACTTACAGCTAGAATACAGTTAGTTAGTGTTATAATAGTTGCAGAGTGCCAATGAAAAGTTTTGCCAATTTAAAGTAAGATAGTTGAATAGAAGAAGGTGGACAGAAAGTTGATATGGCACACATAAAAAATACAGTATTTGTCACATTGAAGTAGTAATAAAGAGGGGCAACGTTTAAAAACAAAAAAAAAAATACACCTAAAGCCCAGTGCCTCTGCTAATGAACATCAAAAAAATTATCACTCATTGCCTTTTTTAATAGAGAGATACTAGTAAAGAAGAAATCTACTTCGACTTTTTGACATATTGAGTTGTATGTTCCGCTCGCTCTTATTAAGTATGAATTTTGTCTGTAAGTGGAATGATGTACTGATGGGACATGCAATTTTTCTTAACAGAGCAGAGGGTACGTGTATCCCAATTTTGTTGATCAGCTCGGAGCAATCCGTTGAACCATTCATAAATATTTTCTATTCATAAACATTCATTCATTAAATAGTAATACCATAACAGTTATTTCTTCGCGCATAGAGTGGAAGAATATGAAATTTTCTACAACGGTCGATGTATTTAGGTCTGTTTTTGATCTGTATTTAATGTATCTCAGAAACTTTCTTTGAATGGTTTCCAAACGATTGATGTAGACGTTATAATTTGGATTCCAATCCTGTGGCAATGCCTCACCTAGTGCCTGACACGGGTATTCACCGGGCACGGTTGTTTCGATACGTACTTGCACAGGATAGGATACGAGGTCACGGCATAGTGCCTGTGTGCACTGTGATAGCGACCAGGATACCACACACCACACGCTCGAGGAGTGCCCTGCGTGAGCTGCCGAGCGGCGGATCCTGGTCGATCTGATCGGGCAAGATCTCTCTCTGCCAGCAGTGTCGGCTATGCTGGCAGAGCATGAGAATTGCTGCGGTCACGGTGCTGTGGTCTCCTTCTGTGAGAGCGTCATGCTCCGGAAGGAGACTGCAGAGCGGGATCGGGAGAGGGCCGACCGAGGGGGGCATGACCGCTTTACAGTCACCCTCTCCGAGATGTGCATATGGGCTTGGCAGCAGTAGGCGGCTCTAGTTTGATCATATGAGGTCCTGGAGCCCCGCTTAGGTGCCGAAGATGACCGCCCCAGTGATTTTAGCCGGTAAAAAGGAGTCCAGCATACGCCTTCGCCCTTTCCCAGGGCGGAGGAAGTTCATGAAGAATTTCAACGGGGCCTATAATCGATATCACCAGCAGAAAACTGTCAGAATGTATGGAATTGATATTAGCAAATTTCACACATTTTATTATATTACTACGATTGTAGATTGCATCGGAATTCTTGTCTAGGCTAACAGATCGATAGGATTAATTAATAAACGGCAATATTTTTATGGAACAAGTATAATTATAAATTTATTGATCCAGGCTACAAATATCATAGTCAGTACTACTGTTATTATCTGTTATTCGTGTAGCTCCGGTTACGAATACCCAACTCATCCCGTGGGTGTCGTAGAAGGTGACTAAGGCAGTTTAGAACATGGTTTGTACCATTAAGTACTTTGGGTTACCAGCACGTGGCGGGTAAACCACCAACACTAGCACGTACCCAAGGAGGATTGATGTCGGGCAGGCGGCCGACTGTAAAACCCGTGACTGCTTTACAATCACCCTCTCAGAGACGTGCCTATAGGCGTGCCACCAGTTGGCTGCTCTAGTGTGATCATACGAGGACCTGGAGCCCCATTAAGTGCCGAAGATGACCACCTCAGTGGTTTTAGCCGGTAGGAGTCCGGCATGACCCTCCGTCCTTCCCCGCGGCTTCCACTGGGCCCAATAAAAAAAGAAAAGAAAGGTCTAATTGGAACGACCGGTTACATAACGTGTTTCATCATTTCGGGGGGAATTTACCACCACACTCGGCAGGCGGGTCGGTGAGCGTAGTATGGCTAGAGGGACGCTGCTGCCCATCCTTTTGGTTAAGAGTCTCTTAGTCGACTTTTACGACATCCAGGGAGAAGATGGAGCGGTTCTATATTCTTAATCCGGACACCACATGGAAATTGGGGTTTACAAATTAATTAAAACAGTTCTTGATACATTGAAAATAAAATACAGGTTTACAATACAAACAATGCAACTGGTTTCCAGGAAAGCAGGGGAGCACATGTGCAGAAAAGAATATGCCGTATCTCTGTATCGTAAAATAATCTTTGAATTTATATTTTCACACTACGTGAAACTATCGAACATTCGAGACGCGTCAATGCGCTATTTTCCGAAAAGTTTGACGACAAAGGAGGCGTAAATTCCAATGAAGTCAATTCGTTGATGGATTCGCATTATGATAGTATGCATAAGAATCAATCCATTAGTTGATACATTTATCGATAAATAGCAACCAGGGCATTAGGTCGTTGTTGTTTGTATGCCTAATGATTGTCTCGACACCTTTGTGTGCCATCGAACAGGTTAACTGGGACAGTTATATAATGGGGTAATAAAAAGGTTTTGGACAAATATATGAAATTGAGGGGACTAGAGGCACCGATAGTTTAAAAATGGTGAATACATTTCAAAGTCAAATATTTTTATTTCAAATAAACCAATTACTGGCAATTATGAAACGTCGGAACTTAAAATGCATGTGACAAGACATGCAATTATTAGAATAAGTAATAACAACCTATGGTTTTAGAATATTTCCCGGTGAATATGTTGTATGTGTACAGGAGGCAAAATACTAAAGCTGCGGTTAACTGCCATTAAATAATTTGCCAGATATGGATTTCGGTGCAAAACAAAAAGGAAAAGAGAGGAAGAAAGATAATAAAGAAAAGAAAACAAGAAGAATTAATCATTATCATCAGTTCGGCCGAGTGAATAAAGTCTACTGCTAAAACAGGCCTCACCCAAAAATCACTACGACCGATATGGGTGTGTTGTGTGCTCATTGGGGGGTTTTGCCATAATCGCCACGCTTGGCAGGCGGGTTGCCGATCGTAGTTGAGTTGTTAATGTACTCGATGGACGCTGCTGCCCATCCTCCGGCCAATCCCATAGTCGCCTTCTACGACACACAATGGATGAGATGGGTTGATGGATGAGCTGTCGTGCCGGCTACGAATAGCACCAACCCATCTCATCCTTTGGGTGTCGTAAAAAATGAATCAATCAGTGACGAATTAAGTTTTAAAAGTTTCTTTAACAACTAAGTATTAATTATAAATTAACATTACATAATTTTATTATAAAACATCCAGTATACACTCAAATAGGTTTAAATAACGTTTCATCATTTCAAGTTGACGGTAGTTGAATGTAGACAGAGGCACTATTGTACATCTATATTACAGATTTTTTACACAAAAAATACGATAACCCAACAAACTGTCAATATTATAACTTAACAAGTATAAGTGGTATGTAAATTATATGAATCTTGGAAAACCGTACGACGGTGCCCACATATTTTTTAGATTTTTTTCATTATTGAGAATTATTTTATGAATATGTATAGATTCATTATTAAACACCGTATGACGTTGCCTTATACTTGACATTGGCGAAATTGTGGAAGATACTCTACAGAAGTCATAATCTAAGAGAAGAAGATGTACCTATAAGTGGTATGAAATTTCTAATTACTAGTAATATTGGGGTTATTGAAGCATCCTCGCAATCAAGTATATATATATATATATATATATATATATATATATATACTTGACTATTTCGTATGGTTAGTGGCCACCCTTGTGTCAGAGTTGTTCAAGCCGCCCAAAGGCCTTCGACTTGGCTTAACGACTGCTGTCTAATGACAACAACCGAGACCGACGATTTAACGTGCCTTCCGAAACACGGATACACTCAGTTGAATTACCACTATGCGGTCACCCATCCAGAGACTGACCGCGCCAAGCATTGCTTAACCTCGCCAATCGTTTACCGATCAGTGAGTGCAACTGGCTATGAGCGCTACAAGTTAATTACATTCATTCTAAGACCACCAACGGAACGTAAGAAGATAAAGCGGTGGGAATGTGGTGCAACAAGGTCATATACACTTATTGTTACATTATATTATAATATATACTATATATGCATGTATAACTCAAAACCCACTGACGATAGATCATAAACCTTCGAGCAAACAGCAACGAATCCCCGTGATTAGTAAATAAATTTGTGGCCCTTGTTATGTTGTGTTGATAGAATCGCTTAGGTTTTACGACAGAAAATTCTAAGCTAGGGCCTTAGTTTTAGTATATACATCAATCAGTACACCCTATTGTAGTTCATTTCGACCGCAGAAATAGGAAATAAGAACTGGTACGGGGGCGTAACCGCGCCACCGCGACATGCCCAATTTGGGCCATCCGGAAAAAAATGGCCGTTTTATAACATCAGTTGAGATTCGATCGCGTAAGTGAAACTTTGTTAAATTATCGTGTTGTTCGGGGATAACATGCAAAAACCGAAAGGAAATTATAACTTTATCAAAGAAGGAATCATATACAATATGCAAGTGAAGGAATTTTCTTGTATTTGTCTATATAAGAATAAATTAAAAGTTTTTGTTTTCTTAATTATGTTACATTTGGATTAATGGAGCAAAACAACATTATTAGTTTTGTACAAAATACAATGCTTCTTGAGTGAATGAGAAGCCAATTATAATGTTGTTTTTATTCAGTTCATTGGATGAGAACTTGTAACTGTGTGCATTAGTGTGCTTTTATGAAGAATGGTAGTGGGAAAATGGATTTCTAGGCTCGCATACATTTTGATCTACATGGCATATCTCCTTTCTTCCAATATCTTCGATTTCGACATATGATGCGCCCATGCTCCCAAGATGCGCCATAATATCCGTTTGTCCTCCTTTCGCATCCAGTCCACTCCAACTCCCTTTTCTTGTCGTCTATTCTCTGGCTGGCGGGCGTCCCATGCTACGCTTGCATTTCCGGTATATCTGTTCACGTCTGCTACAGCATGGGTATTTCGACAGACATGGTTAGCCCACTTCCGCTTGCCGATTCTGCAATTCTGTTCGTTCCTGGATAATATCGTTTTGGATCTTATCCTTCAAAGTAGCCCCAAACATAGATTGGTAAATGGGCTGCTGAGCATTTTCAGTGTTCACGTTTCAGCACTCTAGTCGTGTCATTTCATCTTCAAACATTGCGATATAGGCGACACGAAGACTCTGCAGCTTCCCAAACGCTGCCCAGCCCAAACGGTTCTTTCAGTTGGTTTCTTTTTCGAAGTTGAGTATACCAAATTGAATAACTTGCTTAAGGTAGTGGTATTCCCGCACAAATCCGAGTGCCGACCGATGTCGAAGCGACATGTACAGTACATAAGTTTCAAGCAGTTTTGGTTCCTTGCGCCATAACTAATTGGTATTGAGCATTGGAAACAGCTACACGTATTGTTTGTCGTAGCATGAATTATTTATTTGATATCGCTATTCAACTCGTGACCCAAGTTGCATAACTGGTGCATTCACCTAAATAGATTCACAGGTCGACTCTAAATGATGACCTTTCGATAAGATCTGCAGGCAATTCAATCAACCATATTTATATTACATACATAGGTTGCATTTTACTATCAAGGAATAGGTTAATTACTTAGTGATGTAGACATTCTAAGGCAATATCTTGGGGATCTGAGAGCAAGATTAAGGAGGAGGAGGATCTCCGAGCTTCTAGGAGAAGGATTCGCGCTACTCCCCAAGGACCAAAGCGCTCGTCCCTGAAGCCAGTAAAGCGGATTAGAATAGCTTTACAGCAAAAAAAATCTGTGTCGACGAAACCAAAACAAACGCTGTACCGCTCCTTCAAGCGGGCATGTTAACATAAGGCTGCAGCGCCCAACATTCTCCTTCATCATACATCTTTCGATTGGACACACAGATAAAACCTGTCCCAGATTCTACATCCTCTGGTTTCCTATGATGTAGAATTCCGTCTTTCTCAGCGCCAGCTTTTGGCCTAACATGATGTGTTTAGATGATACAGGGATGACGGAAGCACGACGAGTCAAATTTTGTTTTTAGTAAATATGGTATGTTAGTCTATAACGTTAGTAAGTTCTTTTTACCTCAAATAAATAAATATATCAATGCTAAGCGTCAAGAGATAAACCGTCATTCCGACTAGACATCACTAAAGGTTCATTTGCACGTCTCCAGCCTAAGTAGAGTGTGTGTGGTTATTAAAATTAAGTAACTGGAACCGTGTAAACAACAACCTAATTTAGTAATTCGTTGCGAAACAAGTGGTTTGTAATATTAAATTGTAGTAAATTAATACTTGCGCGCTACGTAAAACTGGATAGGAGTCAATGAACCTTCGATATATAAATAAAAATACTTTTAAGTTACGTTTAAAAAGTAATAAATACGTTTAAGAGATAATATTAATAAGAGCCAATATTCATGAATGGATTGGTAAGGATTTGATACTATAGCAGGCTATCTATAATCAATTTTATAGAGTTACGGTATGTGCCCATACTTAAAACAAGCCCGTTCGCTCGAAGCTAAAAAAGTTATATGTTCGTAAAACAGACGTGCTATTATCCCTGTAATGGTACGCCAATGACGTCTTCTAAGTACATATTATAGGGACCGAGTACGCACATTGAGTACGAAATAAGCCACCACATTTTGTATTCCGTGGTTCCAGTCACTGAGTGTAATAATAATCGTCACCGTTGCGGCGTCGAGGTCAAGGTTCGCATCCCGGCTCGCGTTCGCCGAACTTTAACGTTATGCCACAGACGATAACGGTTGGAAGAAGAGGTCAGAGATTATAATTGATTTGAAAAACAAAATTGTATGGCATGTCAGAAGGCTGGGCAACCGCATCTTCCTGTGTTCTAATAACCATATATTTCGATCACAAAAGCAAGGATGTCGATTATGATTTCAGTTTACATAGTTCGTAAAAAATCTCATATCAGCTATAATAAATAGGAACTTGTAACTTGACATTTCACAGTACTCTGTAACACCTTACATCTGGTACTGTTTCCGGAACTTTACAATATTAGCACGCATCTTATGTCATCATTAATTAAGATCCACTTGTCAGTCAAGGACGAATAATAGGTATGTTGTACGACAAAAAATACCAAACGGCATCTTAACAACTATTTTCTGTAACTAAGTTAGGAAAAGATTGAAGTAAATGTAAGTACAGAGTCAATTTTAGAATGATGGAATATTGCTTTTTAGGGTTCCGAACGTCCGAAAGAGAAAACGGCGGAACCCTTATAGGATCACTCGTGTGGCTGTCTGTCCGTCTATCACAGCCAATTTGTTCCGAATCCACTGGACCGATTTAGTTGAAATTTGGTACACATATGGATTTCTGCGATCCAAACACGAACGTGTAACGTAAATAGATGCATTTTGAATATGCGGGCCACTTTTGGGGGGCAATTTAGAAAATTAAAGAATAAAGTTTTGCAAATTGTAGCAGGCGGTACATGCAGCCAGGGTCTGCCTCCAACAATCTTCTCCACTCATTTTTTATTGATGCCCTTGACAACAATTATTTACTTTCTTATCTGTAGGCTATGTATTTATAGTTGTTTAATATACATTCATTCAATTCATTTAAACGGGACACTTGCTCTAATAAGCTATAGTATATAATGAGACAATATGGTTAAAATACTTTAAACAGTTATTAATCGAAAAAGATTTAAAAAAAAACATTTTGTAATTGCGTATTAGTGTTGAGCCCTTTCATCTATCTAGAACCATCCCATTTTTCATGGCCACCCGATCTTTTGACCTGTTGTAGATATTAGTATAGACTGTGGTTCCAGGGTTTAAAAAAAATGTTCGTTGTTGATTCATGGAGCGCTGCGATGTTATTGGTCTGTACTGTGTGTTTTATTTATAAGATCGTCAAAGCCAAAGTTTAAAAAAATTGCATATTTCGTTTTCCTGTGTACTGTTGTTGTGTTAAAGTGATGATGTCAGGTTTATTATTATTTTGATTGAATATTTTCCTGTAGTAGAATATATCAGCACTTTCCTTAATTGTTATATATTTTACATCTAAACAAATAAACGAAAGAAAAAAAAAATCAAGTGATCATATTTATATTGCAAGGAGACTTCTAAATATGATTATTTATGCTGAAGTGAATGTACCCATTTAATTATAGACTATTTTCGCAGTTCACATACAAGCCGAGTAAAATACATTTTAAGTTTAACAATACTTACTTGCATCTGCAGGAGTCGGGAGCCACCGCTCTTCTCCATTTTCAATAAGTGGTAGCACACAAAAACAAATAAAATAACTAGTAAACTGGAAGACAACTAAAATTTTAACAGTTTAATGTGTCAAGTTGTTGAATTGATGTAAAAAATTATAAAATAATAATACACGCGATTTTTGTATTGAATGAACATTATCTAACACCATTCACAAAATTTGACACAAAAATGTCAAAATTATTATTATTTTTATCATGCAAGTCCAGATTTCCCGCGTAATTTAAAATTGGAATGTTTATCAAAGGTTTATACTTTTTTGTGATTAATCAATGTGTTCTCAGTAACAAAAATTGTTTAGTCGCAATACCGATCAAACGAGTCAGCGGTCGCCAAGCGACTCAGCTGTTATGAAGCACCGAGGTAAATTAGCAAGAGATGGCGGGGACGGGGAGCGAGCAGCCTGCATGACTACACGCTGAGTAATCGACTGGCTGCACCTACACGCCCTGTGAACCGACAATAATACGTTTGCCGTTAAGATAACTTTTTCAACTGTTATTATAGTGGTGTAGGGAATAATTTTGCTTGACATCGCGGTTCGACCGTAGAAAAAGTTTGTATTTCGCCCCCAATAGACAAATGATTGTTTACGTTTGAAGTAAAGGAAAATGCTTTTTAATACATGCTGGTAAAAGATATGCAGGTTGAAATTGAGATTTTAGAGTTAAAAGGCATAAAAATCGTGGAAGAAATTCGCAAGCCCGCAGCCAAATTCGGTGAAAGCGTTATCATAACACAAAACGGGCATTAACCTGAAGGCAGTGGCAATATAATTATATGGGATAATCCAAAATACCAGCTTCACAGTGGCTGTAAGCCAATCGGTTTATGCAATGGAACTGGAAATAGCAATAAAGAACGTCTGTTGCACATAGTAATGATTGAATAACGAGATAAACTTAAAAACAATCTTTTTAGATAACACTGATGTAGTTTATATTTCGAATCAAGTATGTTTTTAAGCCCCTTAGTGATGCCTGCCACCCTATCTCCGTCCGTGGGTGTCGTAAAAGGTGAGTATGAAGCCGGAGGCTTTGCGTTTCAACTGTGATTCAAAACCGCCTGCCAAGCGTGGCAATCATGGCAATATTCAATGAGCACAAAACACAAATTCGAACGACTTCGGATCTGGGATACTTAGCGCGCTAGGATTACCGATTCTTGGTCTCCACTCATATCAAGAGGACGGGAAGCAGCATCCTCCACTGCGACCATCAGTCCGCTTACTAAGTACCGACTCGGTATTTTTAAATTGATTGACTAAACCGCCGTTTACTCAAATGTTACTGCCCATTAGTGGATAGTTCGCCACGTGGTGCCGGCTCAGAATACCACCACCCCATCTTCTCCCGTGGGTGTCGTAAAAGTCGACTAAGGGATTAGCCGGAGGATGGGCAGCATCGTCCTTCGAGTATATTAACAACTCAACTGCGATCGCCAACCCGTCTGCCAAGCGTGGCGAATATGGCAAAACCCCCCAATGAACCCATAACACCCATAACGATCATCGTGGTGATCTTTGGGGGAGGCCTGTGTCCAGCAGTGGACTTCATCCGGCCAAAATGACGATTGATTGATTAGTGGATAGAAAGAAACACGCTTTTGTATTTAAAATATATGTATCATCGCTTGTTTTATTAACGGCAATATAAGCTAAAGCTCTGGACGATATAAGCTAAATGTTTCAACCGTACCCAATACTTAAGTTGCAGCGTACACATGTTAGCTAATCCTGTAAATAAAGACAACCGGATACGAAGACAGCATTCTACTTACACTTGCCTCAGATCGTCCATTTCGAAGAAACGAAATGGTTTCTATACTTTTGTTTTACGAATGCTGACATTTTAGCTGGAACCCGTGGTTTCACCCGCATTTAATTTAAAAGAAATGTAGAGTACTTCGACATAGACATTTGACATAGAATGTATATATTGGATTTCAAGGGTTTTATGTTTTTTGCGCGGAACCCTAATAATTTTTCTAAAGTAAAAGTATTCTAAGTTATTCCTTATAACATCAGCTATCTGCCAGCGAAATTCTCGTCATAATCGTCCTAGCCGTTTCGGCAATTACCCGGAACAAACAGACAGACAGACAGATAGAAAATTTAAAAATTGTTTTTTTTTGTTATATGTACCGTATATACTTTCATATGCATTAAGTAAAAAGCTGTTATTTTGACATTACAAACAGACACTTCAATTTTATTTATTTGTAAAGATATGAATAACAACAAATTTGTTACAATCCCTTGAAGAACGGCGTATGGAGAGAGACCTTATATGTTTGTATAAAGTTATCCGTAATTTAGTGTTCCCGTTATCTTTTAAGCAGGATCAATTTTGAATGTCCTCGATTGCATGCACGTAATAAGTCTCTCTTCTATATAGGTTTATCAACAACCAACTATGACAGCAACGTGTTTATTAATAGAGCATGTCGATTTCAAGAATCAATTAAAGTAAGATGACGACAGCGATGTTTTTTACCTTTCTCTCTCCAGTTTCAAGAAGCATATAAAAGATATTCTGGTGCATAAATTTAATTAGATTTTGTTATATTGTGTATAGTTCTTACTATTTTTCATAATTTGTATGTCTACAAGGTACTTGCTCTTCCGTTGTCATCTCATTATGTTATTAGTAACTTGTGGAAACTGTTCATGTATTATCTATATGATACTTATCTAAAATCATTATTGTATCTGTTTGTTTCCCTTATAAATAAATAAATAAATAACCCACATGGTTCTTGCACTGCAAGTACAGTTACAAATCAAAATAAAGTGAATATAAAAATAAACAAACAAGTAACTAATGTAATTTAAACAAATATATAATAATTGAATGTCATTATATGAATTAATAATAGAATAGAAAAATCGAATGTCATTATATGAATTAATATGGGAAATAACGACGTAATTTTATGTTTGTTCTGGTTTTAATACTACGGATATCACTGTTTCTTGCAATGTGATTAATATTTTATGTACATACAAAACATTTTCATTAATGTACTGAGATTGGAAAATTTAAATTTCTCCCTGATGAATATTGCGGACTTAACTTATAGATTGACCGAATAGCTCCTTTTTGCAGCACAAAAATTGTTTGAATGTTGGAAGTATTCCCCCAACAGAATACCGTACGACATTATACTATGAAAATAAATAAAATATACAAGTCTGGCGGTTTGTATATCTGATAAATTTTCATAACCGCATATGCTGCAGAACCAAGCCTTTATGACAGTTTAAGTATGTGTGGACTCCACTACAGCTTAGAATCTAAACTGATACTTAGGACACTGTGGTGTCCACGGCATTATTACACTGGTTTTTACATTTCTAACATTGGGTGTTGTAAATGTAATGCATTTAGTTTTTAACTTTAACAGTAAAATGTTTACATTAAACAAGTGACCACAGACGCAGGAGACCTCTTACCGTTAACATGAACTTTCTGAATCCTATTACTCGAATATGAGACGAGAAGATCCAGTACAGAGTCTGTAACACCATAGTGAAGTAATTTCCTGATTAATATTTAGTGAACACAATCATATACCTTAGATAAATCACATAAGTTATTAAACTGTAATAATATGTTAGAAAGGTAACACAACTAAATTCATGGACAGGACAGGATAAGAAGATATTTATGAAGAATAGATCTCACAATAAATAAATGTAATTATATCTCAAATAAAGGAAAGAAAATAAAGCAATTATAGAAATTATTTGACATTAATTCAAGGTCCTTTTTTAGTTCTAAGAAGTGTGTGTGTACATTTGTATTGAAGAACGATTTTACCCAGCAGTATAGACAACGTAATATGATTGTTATCACGAAACTTTTTTTTATTTCCAACATACATTATTCTACACAATACAATGATATTGCCGTACACGAAAACCGCTAAGGACTTATCTGTGTAATGGCGATCCGTTCATTTCACATTCTCTTTATAATAATGAGTATACATACTAAATTTAGGGTAGTAAGTGTTCAGGCGATAAACATCTAGAACTTACCTTACCGTCTTAAATAATGGACATTGAAGGTATCTTGTCTTTTTTCTTCTCCTGTTTCGGCATGAGCTATATTTCCATGGCAAATAGCTCATGCCGAGGTGAGCAAGATAATCCAGAAAGCAAGGTATAACAGAGCTGACTGCCAAGGGTGCACCCAACGTACATAGGTATCGTATTCGTGGGAGCTTTTTTGTGTAAGTTGGTACTATAAAAGACAAACATCATTGTCATTGAGATGTGGTGCCGTCGTCGTATTCACAATGTATCATGAAGCCGAGAACCGTAGGATGAACTTATCGATTTGTTATGATTCGAAGGTTAAAGACTCCCAGATATCTGTTATATCATATCAACTAAAGGACATCCACTTCTGAACAAAGGCATTGATTTAATTATTTATGTCACACACATAATTATGTCATAATTTTGGGGGAAATTTGCAAGTGAGCGCAGAATAGCCGCTTCTGTTTCGTTGAGAGCTCCGGCATCCTCGGGAGCAGATGGAGTGTTGCTACATTCTTAATCCGGGCACCAGACGGAACCTTAAGCTTATCAGCTACACAGAATGTTTAAATAACTCGTGGCATCATAAAATTCTATCGAGCACTATAAATATACTGACGGACAGTGGCGGACCGAAACATAGCGGCATAATCTGAGTATTTATTAAATGTTATGATTCTGCGAATGCTTACAAAACCCAAATATTTGTATGAAATGTAAAAAAAGTCCGCTTCGTTTTGTTTTTTTTAAATTTGTTATCTATAAGCTCCACTCCACTCCATCTCAATAGATGTAGTATTTATATACTCTTTGCATAAATAATTTTCTCCCTAAAGCTTATACTTACCGAAGAAATAAAACAAAAGAGACCTTGCGGCGTTTATTTAAAAAAGTTACATACAAACATTCATAATCTGTGGTTGAACGTCACTACCCATAAAGGTCATATAACACACGACGTTGATCTAACTACGAACTTCTAATCATCTTATTTGTCCGTTTGTTACACCACTATCCTCTACTGTGTTTAGTTTTAATGGTACATCACTGGTATTATTGCTGAAAAATTCTAGATGTTGTCCGTTTCAAACGAGAAGAATGGTGGTTCCCGATAAAATACGACCACATCCCTCAAATATAAAGTTCAAATACCGACATTCATTGTCATTATATCGATATCGATTGTATTATCTTGAGATGCCTTTTAGTTAAACCATAGTACGTAAAGTGCGTAGGTGTTGAGGTCAGCTCTACCTTAACTCGATCATTTACGCAAATCTCGTCGTTATCCGTCTTTTGTAAATCGACTCGGTTACTTTGATAATACCAGTGATGATATAAACAATATTGCTAACCATTGTCTGCACAAATAACTAACAGATTTGAGGGACATAACACGCGACATGGAGGAATAATGTAAAATCTATTTCTTAAGTCCCCACTCTAATCGTTGCCAATACACAGCTTATCTGTAACACTATACCATATCGCTGAGATAATGCAGGTATGACTCGTACATAGGCAATGAATTAAGCTTTCTTTAGAGCACATCGACAGTAAATCCACATGGTTTATACTGTAGACTCTGGAGTCTGTCTGATTTTATATGATGCACGATGCCCTTCCGCATAATTTTGAGCTCTCTTCCCTGAATTGACTTACGTACAATTTTAATGGGATGATAAGCAGTTGAAACGCACAATTTCGTTTCATATCACAATAAGCATGGATTTAAAATTATTAAGACACTTTGGATTACACTTGAACTATTGGCATTCATTGGACAAATCTTTAATAAAGCATTATTTGTACAGACAATTTTACAAATCAATTTTCTCATCGAACAAGCATTCTAAAGTTAGATGTACAATAAAACTACACATAACACGATAAAAAACGAACACATTGAGAGGATGTCACATCAAAATCAAACATGCAAGCCTGCCTTACAAAAATATCTCATAATTATATTACCTAGACGTTTTCTGGATCAACGTCTTATTGCTGTCTAGTATTTTTATTTTACAAATAGTTGTGTATATATTATCAAATAAAAATGTATACATTGTAGTATACATTTCAACAAAACAGCATATATTATGAAGTGCACAAACCAACTCATAGTAAAACATACATTAGAAGAAATAATATAGTGCTCTCGGATGTATCCACCCATTTTAAAGGTAATGTCAGGGATAAAGATCGAAATACCATCTGAACAACAAAACCGACCATAACCACCATAACGCGATGAGGCTTATCATTATAGCGTCATAGCCCATGCCTTAAATAGCTATCGAAGGTATATACATAATGGTCGACATAAACTTAAACATGGCTGGATGATGCCGCGAACATATTGGTTAATTTTGCCCTATATGTCTTTCACCAGTTCCATATAATAAAGTTGCTGCAGCGCTAGGCGACTTGCAACAGTGATGAGCGATAAGAATTTGCATTGCGTTGCGCGTACCTTGTCATATAACCAGAAAAGCCACAACGCGTGGTTTACCGTCAAGGCAATAAGGAACCGAAAAAAACAGCAGCTCATTAAAACCATACTCAAACATAAGTTTAATACTTTATAGACCTCATATGAATTGTTTTTGCCAGTAAGGAATAGAAAAATCCAATATTAAAATCGTTTATTCCTTTGCAAATATTTTTATAAATAAAAGAGAAAATAAATTACGGTCACTAATTTTATATCTTATAAACATCTAATTTATTATTCTAGTTTACATTTGTATAATACAATAATTTTGCTACAATATCTATTGCTACATTGCAAGACCATCGATTTAATACAGTTTTATTTCATGGCTTCCCGCCATTAAACTGTCAATATTTTTATCACGTGTTCATAGATCAGATCCTAAGACTATATCTATAGATGGACAGTATTAAGCATAAACTAAAAATCTGTTACTACCTCTTATGAGCAGATCTCATACGTACGTAGATAGAAAATATTAAGTTAAACAATTTTCCAGTATAAAGACCTGTCATCCTAATGCGAGCATTACGTGTGACAAAAAAGAAAGTACTGACCATTCGCACTCGTCTTGAAGCGTTGCGCGCCTACAGCTGTATTTACCTGAAACCATCTGGTTAACACACGACGCGAACAGTTTTAACAGAAAGTGGATTGTTACTTTAGTACGAAACGGTGCCATCCGATTATTTTGTGTTGTTAAGTTATGACGTTGCGCATGTGCTCATAAGAGGTGGTAATATATTTTTTGTTTATGCTTAATACTATCCGTCTATAGATACTTGGTTTTAGGATCAGATAAATGATGTAGACGTAACATTATATGACTTTAATGATTTTGAATTTAGAACTGTTAAATATTAGGTTGCCGCCTTTCGGCGACTGAAGCATTGTAACCAGACTTGTTGTCCCGGTGAGTAAGTACGTGAACACAGTGTCGGAATTAGAATATACAGCAGCGGCTGCTTGGTCGAAGGAGTCAGAGGTCTGAATTGACATCCGGTCTTACCATAGGATACTAATATTAGAGTATATCTACATAGTATTAATTCCCTCGTCCAACAATCACGCAATGGGTTGTGGGATGTTTATGTTTCCGGCAAAATCGTATGCTTGGTATATGACAGTTCTTATTTCAAATTAAGTTGACAGCAGACTGGTTGATATTTTGGCGGACCCATCTACCCATTGTACACACATTGTGACGACAATCGCTGTGTAATAAAAGTAGTCATTGTTATATTCTCTGTGTGTAAAATCATAGCTAATAATTTCAGTAGAACCCCAATATAATCTACCTCTATCCCAAATTTTTTTAGAATCTGTTCAGCCGTTTAACTGATGGAGTCTCAAAAGTATACAAACATTTACATTAATAATATAATAGTAAAATCATTTTGTTATTTTCGTTCTATTCCTTAAACAGGATCCTCAAAGAATTCTCAGTGGCATTTTTCTATTAGAATAAACTTATTTTAAAATGGATCCATTTGTTGGCAGTTATTTTAATCTTGCAATGTAGCGTTCGCGGGGCGAGGGACAATAAATCGCGTTTACCATGCCTAGGGTGACACATGACACAACACAGGTATTAGGTAAATAATGTTAGGCAGTCTTTGGGTAGGTCGGAAGATTTTATAGCGACTAGACATTTCATTAAATAATTGTACTAATTTACCACACACCTAACTATACCGACTATATGCCAAAACGTTTATTTCGAGTATAAAGTTATTTTAAAAGCGATATTATACTCTTAGAATAATAACATCAAGAAGGCTCGGACTGCCGCTATTGTAGACGCGTAACCTAAACACTATTCATATGTGAGTAAGCAGTGCATGTTTACTTTCACTGTCATAGTGTAAAATGTATAAACAGTACAAACTGCAGCCAAAACCTTTAATTGTCTTTAATGAAGGGAGGCGATACTTCACACCTGATCATCTTTTTAATCTTTACGAAGAACAGGATTCCTATCTTGTTTGGAGTATTGCAGCCATTTGTGGGGTTGCTCAGCAAAGTACCAGCTTGCTGCACTCGATTTAGTAAAACGCAGAGCTAAAACATACATAGGTAAGGCACTGGTGGCCAAGTTCCATAGCCTAGCACATCTGCGAAACGGTTGCATGCCTGCCAGTCTTCTGTAGAGTGTGCGCAGGAACGATACGAAAAAATCCCACCACCTCCCTTCTACCATCGGACTTCCAGACGTACTGTTGGCTACCATCCGTATGGTAGGTATTCCAATATGCCGTAGCCAGTGCTTTTCCCCAACATTTATTATGCGCTAAGCGTGGAACTCCTTGACGGCTGCTTTCCCTGCTACCTATAACCCGTTACCCTTCAAAGTGAGAGTAAATAGGCATCTTCTGGGTGTGCTCGTTTCATTGTCGACTCATTCATCGCTTTCCATCAGGCGAGACGAGGAGGAGAAGGACACGGAGCCGGGGTAACAACCGCCGCGGTGCCCGTGTCCAACACGCCTGAGCTGTCATCTTATATGGCAGGGGGGCCTTGGGGGTCGCGAGCACGCTTATTGGGAAATCTGCGTGCTCATACCGAGCGACCCCCGGGAAGAGAGCGGTGTGCATGTGGCCACGTACCGCTGTGTGCGCAGCACAGCGCATAGTGAGGCTTCGGGGGAATCCTTTACAATTCCCTCGAGAGATACCTGGGGCGGTGGCCTCTTTACAGTCGCCTTCCCTCCGCTAGAGGGGATGACCACCTTACAGTCATCCCCTCCGAGATGTGCCTAAAGGCGTGGCACCAATGGGTGGCTCTAGATGGAGATCATTCGAGTGCCTGGAGCCTCCCTTCGGTGCCTACGATGATCACTTCGGTGGTTTTAGCCGGTAGGAGTCCGGCATGCCCCTTCGCCTTTTCTCGGGGCGAAGGAAGTACAAGAGGTATTTCCGCCGGATAAAAAAAAGGCGAGACGAGGTCAAGAGCGGACACATAATAAAAAATAAAATACAGCTAGCCATTTTTGTTACAGCTTCAATCGTCGCAGCACGCTAGGCGGAGAGGCCTACCGTCCAGCATTGGATAGGCTGACGATTGATTGATGGATTGATAAATCATAATTAAAAATTTTCTTTCGGAAGTAGCGTTCACGATAATATGACAGCACTAACAGGTCGCACAGTTAATGGTGTCATATCCGTCACCGTCTAAATGGTTACGCGTTGCATTTGTATACTATCCCTTCTAGAGACGACGTGCAGCGGCCCGTCAGACCAACGAGGGGCCATATGACGGGCCGACACCTGCCAGGGGTGTGAACATGTACACCTCACCCTCAGCCATAGGTAGTTGGAAGGAACAGCGGGGGGTTTAGCCGGTAAGAGTTCGGCATGCCCCTCCACACCTCCCAAGGCGTAGGAAGACCATGAGGATTTCTCCACAACAAAAAAAGGGGTTAGTATTCTAAGATTATACTTTTAAAAGACCTTTATGTTATATTTCGCACAGTTAGGTAATATCTCTACCGACCACATTTACTAGTACTAACATCAACTTAACTCTAAAATACTATTTATTTACGAATTCAATGAATAAATATACTTTTTTCATTCGTAATTGGTGTCATCAGGGAATAAGCACTGTACTTATCCTACGCGTTAAATATTTTTTCTCAAGTAACTCTCATTTTGTGCGACTTTTTTGTAATCAATGAATCTCAAAAAGTTATGATTAAAAGCAGAATTATACCCTGGTTTGTGATGTCACGTAAACATTCGAAAACTTCTGTTATTACGAAATGATTAAAAGCCGTTTCTTCCAAAGCCAATAAACACCTTCAATAATGCTTAAAAGTGCGTTAATCTATAGGAAAATAAACAATGTTACAGTTTATCAAAGATTAAAAGAACAGAAAGTATCAAACTTTTCATGAATAATATTTTACCTAAATAAATATCGCTCTGAGAGGTCGAGATTCTGTGCTAAACATGCATTGAACATCCTAGGCTTTATCAATAGGCCGAACTTTAAGAATTTGAAACTCTATAGATATTATGGCTACACACATATTTATCTATAACGACATGCAGTGTCGCTGTAGAGCATACATCTATAACATGCATAGTTATAAATTGCGAATGCCTAATCATGACTTCTGTGTATATTGATGTCGGCAAAGATTAACTTAGCATAAATAAACAAACATTGCGATTTTTATATAAATGACATCAATTCGTATTATTACGCAAGCTGAAAATTTTTCGCTATCTTCAATGTTTTTAAGTCTTGGTATTTGTCACATCTTTCGACTGATCTTTGATTAAGCATTCACAATAATTATTCACTGTCGACAACATCGAAAAGTTTCGTTAAATACATCAAGAAGTTACAGGTATGATTGTTCATGAATTATTTTTGTAATACAAAATTCATAAGTTGGTTTGACATACAATTTCATTTATATGAACCTTTTTAATTGGCACGTGTATTTTTGTGACCAGCACATTTTACATTGGTACACATTTAGTTAAATATAACACAAGATAAATTTGGCAATTAAGGGGGTATATATTCAAAATATTATATATTTTTTTCTAAAATAAAGTTGCCTACCTTTCTCAATATTATTATTTACTTCACACCTTTCACAGAGGACGCTAATACAAAGTGTTCCAAGATTGGGTTGAGGTGAGTTCAAAAATGCATTTTGAGCAGAACTATAAGTGTATTAATTTTAATAGACGCCCCAATTTTTTCCTTTTAAATACGCATTGAAACTTTTGTTAGATAGTCCAGTACCTTAATTATATTTGCAAACATTATGACCAAACTATGGACGCCTATACTGCTAATATCTTAAATGCGTATATTGCAAGTAATTCAAGCCAATGTAGGGCACGGAATATTATGTTGAACATGACCCACATATCACGTGAAAAACTGAACTCTATACCTTCTTCCTGGTGGAGAACTTTGAATTAGTGTCCTGAATGAATAAACAATTCATTCCTTCCACATACTAGATGAAACTAGACGTGTTGTTCAAACTAATCATTGTATTTCAGTAAACTGACAAATACTTAATTTTTTTACGGACAATTCGAATGCAGGTGTAGTGCCTGCACAAGTCCCTCGTAGTTTCGAATTTTCAAAAAGGATTTACATCATGAAATCTCCGCAGTCTACGCCAATGTCCCAATCATCGGACGTGCCGGTGTCATCGTATTCCGCGAGGGCCTGCTCGTATGCGGAGGCCTCGTACGCTGTGACGCCGTCCAACATAGAGCATGCTTGGGACACGTTGGTGTGGTGCATTATAGGCATAGCATGCAGAGCGAAGTCCTCGCCTTCTTGGGACCAAGTGAGTCCTGAAATAATTAGTTTCATACTATAAATATCGTGAGGCAATTTTAACTGATTAATTCAAAGATTGACTTTGATGAAGTCTGTACATAGCCTCCCAGAAACATGTGGTTTTTAAAATGTTGGTCTGCATGCGTTACGTCTTAGTCAGTGGAAACACTCAAGGAAGCATTACTGATTCAATAGAGTTACTTTTGCGGTCATCAACTTTGATTACGAGCTTTACCATCCTTTCCTAGAAGAGGGATGTCCATCACTGTGACAGGCTAAGATATAGGTACGTAGTACTCACGTCCACTCCACACTCCATTAGGCAGGGTTACCCATCCCCAACCTTGGCCCCAAGACAACTGATGGTCGAGCTGGCCTGCTAGTGGAACCTGGCGCTTTATGACAGCGACCAGTCCACGGCCGTCCAGCGCGACGACAGCGCTGCGTGAATTCCGGTTGTACATCTCTGAGGAGGTTGCTGCTGGAACCGACAAAGGTAGGGCCTATAGATGAAGTACTGGTGCTGGTATTAGACTGTGAATGCTTGTCATAAGTTACCTATTGTAAAAGTTTTAACGCAAGTATGAGTGATAACTTCCTTAATAAACTTTAAAAACAGACTGCTCAGTCTGTTACACAAGTTTTTAAAGCTTATTCTTTAGAAATCAACAGTATTTAACCAGTAGACAGCATGTAACTAATTTCGTCTTCTTTGTCACCATCTAAATTGAAATCGTTCAGTAGTAATAAACGTACCACATTTAAAAGGCCTTATAACTTAGATTGTATGGGATGTAAATTAGACAACGAGTGTTAGCTTACAAATTACGAAACAGATGTAGTAATAAAGCAAGGACGTAAAGGCAACCAGACTGATGCCACTTCTATTTTGAATATCCATGCGTTTTTCCAAATATCCGGAGTAATAAAAAACGAATATCTGTTAGAAACATAAGAAGCGCCTGTCAAATTTGACTAGCAATCGCCGTAATAAGCTACATAGATATTCTGCTTGTAAAGGCGCTGTCGAGTCAATAGTGTTGCCGATATTAATCGCGTAAACACTTGACTTAATGAATGAAGTGGCTTGTCGGCTGTAGTTTTGGCGGAAAAACAGACAGCTCATGTGGCGACCATGACGGATAGTCTATAGCATTGCGAGTTCACTGCCTACCGTCTGCGACGGTGTGTACCGTAAATCTTGCTTAAGAAAAAAATATTTTCTAGCGAATAATTCGCTCATTAACAATCTGTAGAAATAAGCTTTATTTCTGAGATCATCTAAAGAGATGAAACCATCGTCTTGTGCTATTGTAACAACATACTGGGATCACTGGTCTAGTGTGGTGATTATCGACCTCAGACAGACCGAGTGAACTCACGACCGTTAAATGGACAGACGGTGTGCATAATTGGCAGTAGTAGTTCACAAGGTGATGGCATGATGACGATTATTAAATTATTGTTGTGTTTCATCAAATGGGTGTCGTAAAAGGCGACTATTGGCTTAGTCAGAGGATGGGCAGCAGCGTCCTTCGAGTACATTATCAACTCAAGTACGATCGCCAAACCACCTGTCGAGGGTGGCGATTTTGACAAAACCCCCCAATGAGCACACCACAGACCCAAACCGGTCGTTGTTGCGATCTTTTGGGAGGCCTGTGTCCAGCTGTGGACTTTATTCGGCTGAACTATTGATGATGATAATTATTAGATGTAGATATCAAACGACACCATGCACTGTAAAGGTGATAGGTCTTTGCTGCTATCACCTAATAGCCAGGTGTCTGGCTGTCTCTCCAACCGTTTTTCAGACGTAAACCTATTTAATAAAATTATATTTAAAATAATGGGATGATGGTATTAGCCGGCACCAAAAAATGTCGGCAACGTCACGACATTGCGACATATTTTTTTGATTTTATTTCGTTTTTGTGAAATGTTTTATGCATATGTAAAGATTAATTAATCTAAACACCGTACAACGTTGCCTTTTACTTTACATTGGCGAAATTGTGGTATATACTCTACAGAAGCCATAATCTAAGAGTAGAAGACGTTTCACGAACAGGCATTTGCCCCGAGGGCTTTTTAGGAAAATATATCTTGACAATATTATAACGCAATAGAAATCGAGTTTTGCTTTTTATACAGACTGTATCGGAATCTTTATATTTCTATTCATGTGGTTAGTGTCCAGCCTTGTGCCAGAGTTTTTCAACTGTGTTGGCTGATATGATGATGACGATGATATATTTATAGACATTTAAATGGTAGGTTTGTAAAAGTTCTCTAGTGTGATCTGGAGCCCCGGATTTAGGTGCCAAAGATGACCGCCCCAGTGGTTTTAGCTGGTAGGAGACCAGCATACCCCTACGTCCTTCCCCGCGACGGAGGAAAAATATTTGTACCACCAACCGTTTGAATAACTTCTACAAATATTTTTTTTATTGGTGCCCAGTGGAACTTCTTCATGAACTTCCTCTAAGTCTTTTAAAAACCCCCGTAAAGGACAAAGGAAGACCAAAAAGTTCTCCGATTACACTTTCAACCTCATGGCAGAAAGACGCACTATGACGCTCCAGTCTTCAAGTGATGCTGAAGCATACCGACTGCTCAATAGACGGATATGGAAGTCCTTGCGTCACGATACACGTACCTTTAAACCCAACGGTGTTAAAGAGACGATTGAGCGGAACTAAGGCTCCAAAGTAAAAGTAAAAGTAAAAGTCGACTAAGGGATTAGTTGGAGGATGGGCAGCAGCGTCCTTCGAGTACATTAACAACTCAACTGCGATCGCCAACCCGCCTGCCAAGCGTGGCGATTATGGCAAAACCCCCCAACGAGCCCACAACACATCCATATCGGTGGTTGTGATCTTTGGGGGAGGCCTGTGTCCAGCAGTGGATTTCATTCGGCCGAAATGATGATGATGAAGGCTCCAAAGTGTTCGCTAGATACGTCTATTGGGCAAAGTTGGTTTATGAAGCTTAAGTCCGAGAACGGTAGAGCAGCATCGACTAACCAGAGATTTTGAGAGAGATTGGGAATTTCAACCGGCAGCTACACAACTCGGTAACTATACCTGCCATTGGATCTGACAAAAACCCGCGTGCTAAAATAACCCGAAACTATCCAGAAGATATCTCGGACATCAGCCTGTAAGAGATTAGGATGGGCTTGAAACAGCTTTACAATAACAAGGTGCGGATGGTGATGGAATTACGACAGAGCTTCTGAAAATGGGTGTAACACCGGTACTAAAAGTCTTTGGGCCTCATAAGAAGGCTCAAGGTCACTCAGTGAGCTATGAAGAGAGTTATGCTTGGTATTTCTCTGCGAGATTTAATAAAAAATGAGGAGATCCGTAGAACAAAGAACTAAAGTTGCCGACATAGCTCAAAGGATTAGTAAACTGAAGTGGCAATGGGCGGGGTACATTGTTCGTAGAACTGATGGCAAAAAGGTTCTCAAGTGGAGACCACGCACCGGAAAACGAAGCGTGGGACGACCTCCAACGAAGTGGACAGACGACCTGGCGAAGGTCACTGGGAGTCGTTGGATGAGGGTGGCGTGTGAACATTCGTTGTCGATATCTATGAGGAAGGGTTTTGATCATCACTGGACCTCCTTTGGCTGATATGATGATGCTACAATTTATGTATGTCTGACCTGTTAAATAGTACTCGGTTCAGTTCATTCACCGTTTGACATTGACACCTACGGACTACTTAATGTTTTACAGACAGTATCATAATGTTTAAAGATTTAGAGAACGTAATGGGGTCTTTAAATTTCACGATGTGCCCTCCATTATTTAGGTTGAGATCGTAACTATAAGCAATAAATAATTACGAATTTTTCGTGAATTCAGTCTATGGTCGCAGATGGGAGCTATATGAATGTAGTATCTTGCAGTAATTACTGGCGAGTGGAAGTCGGATCCTGAAGGTTTTATAACCAGTCTAAACTTCATGATATCTATATGGGTTACCGCGGTCAGATGGCAATCGTTGTAAAATACGGTAGATTTTTTTATGTTAAATCCACCGCAAACTTGTAGTGGCTTACCTGATGATAAGTAGCAATCGTGATGTCCAATATCAACAATCTAATGGTTACTTATTCGTGGCGGTAGCTCTATTCTGGGTGGTACACGATATCGACCACATAAAAGTGATCAAATATAAAGTTCTTAGAGTTGGGTCACTCATACATGGAGATCGATTCTATGCACAGCAGGATAGAATCGGCCAAAAAACACACAAATATGTACTCCATGGCCGAGTGGCAGCTTAATAAGGCCAAGAAGCCGTATCAGGAAAAAGAAATGAACTACTATGTCTTCAAGGACTGGAAATATCTAGCCAATAGAGAGAGAGAGAGAGAGAGAGAGAGAGAGAGAGATATTTTACAACTACGACATGTCGGAAAACTTTTTTGCCATTGATTTCAGGAATTCAGGAAGAATCAGGAACACAATCAAATAGTGACGAACAAAAACATAGTTATAGTACACGACAAAAATCGAAGAAGGTGATCGTTGAAGAACCGGCTCCCAAGCCAATTGCTGGCCCTGATTTCCCTTGTGAGCTGGAGCAGTTATACAACGAACCACTAAGTAGTTCGGTACCAAAGAAGGCGGATCTTATCCAACTTTGCATTAAAGGAGTAATTCCTGAAGAATACCATGCTTGGTACCGCGATCTGAAAGTAGAGGGTGATATTCTGGACCGTGTGCCCGATTGCACTGTTTCTGATGAGTTTATTGAAGACTAGCTTTTGCCCGCGGCTTCGCACGCGTGGAATTTAGAAATGTATATCATGCTATTGAAAACATGCAATTATGACCTGAGCTTTTATTAGGAACTTGTAATAGGTGTAGAGGGATCATGATATATTTCCGAATGACACGACTCATAGGCCTGCCGCATATTGCATCCAGCCCAGCCAACTGAGTGCCAAACCATGCGCTTTTGTCCTTTGTTTCGAAATGCTTCCCACATGGCACTGGGTATCGTCATCAATTTTCATAAAATGTAGCTTGCCCTTTTTCGCCCAGTATTAACAGTCCAATCACTCATTATAGCCACGCCGCTCATTTTGTCATTTAAATTAGGGCTTTAAGTCGTGTGTTGTACCATACTTTTATAATATCAAGATAAATTTCGCGAGTACGCTCGCAACTGCCATGCTCCCATCCCACATACAGCGTACAGACCGAGTGAGCAGATCGCGCGTTTCAAGCGAGCATACACGGTGCCCACTGCCGACACTACCACTGCCGCCCATTATACAGACACGCGTTTGACATCACTCACTATAATGTGCGCTGAGTGAACAGCAATAAGTTGAACCCTGACTGTCGGCGCTTAGAAGACCAACATGATGGCAAATAAATGTCGCAGATGACTGGGACTGTCGCTGACCTCCTCGAGAGTATCGTCCCAGTGTTTATCACCGTCAAGTAGATGGAGCACTTGCCTTTATTTGGATGCACAGTGTAGACCTTACCCAATGCAGCGTCTTTCATAACTCCCGAGAAACGGAAAACGGATTCTGTACGCCCACGCTGACGTCGATCAAACACACCTCTTTACTTCTCCTACGTATAACATTACGGCATCTTGCCATTCGTTCGAGATTTGGCGAACGAAGAGGATCCTCTTCGCACAGTTGAAAAAATACGAAAACCGTAGTTTGACGCGGATTTTCCAAGCGCTCTATGACATTTACAGAATTGAAATAAATTCGCTAGCCATTTTCTAGAGACGTCGCAGTGTAAATACTCTGCGAGCTCGATTGCGATTCACACAGGGTGTAAGTCTCTGAGGCTCGTGATGCAGCATGGCGCTTCCGATCGCTTGCGAGACGTGCTTCATATCCTTCATTACTATCTTGTAATCGAGAGGCAGCAATGACAACTCGTTGGATACCTAACCGCGACTGGCGCTGCGTGCTGTTTTCTGCAGTTAAAGAGGAATATCTTTCAAAGCTCATGGGCTTTTAAGATGAAGATGAAGATGAGGATAATAAACCAACTTTAGCCCTATTACAAAACTCAGTCTTAACACTAGTTTGATGTTGGAAATACCAAAAGTTTGTCTTCAGGACAAATTAATAAAAGTATTGATTTATTTTTACTTGAAGGATTATTGACGTTTATTTTTTTTAGTTACCTATAAAGTGTAACAGTTAAATTTACTTAGTAATTTTCTACATAGTAACAAGTAATATTTTTAATAACGTCTAATCTCGTAGGTATGATGCTCATGTCATGGTAGGTCATGTCTTTAGTTTCATTGGATGGAAATAAAAATAGTCATATAACGCTTTAACTTTCCGAGATATAACAGTTTTTATAATGTAAAGGAAAAACCGAATAACGAGCTATGTTTATTATCTTTATTTATAACAATTTTTTTATTATCTTTATTTATAACAAGCTGCAAACCGCGGTTTCACTCGCGTTTAATTTAAAAAGAAATTTAGAGTACTTCGCCATAGACACTTGACATAGAATATATCTTTGGATTTCAAAGGGTTTATTTTTTTTGCACGGAACCACAATTATTTTTATAAAATAAAAGTAGCCTTAGTTATTCCTTATAACATCAGCTATCTGCCAGTAAAAGTCCCGTCAAAATGAGTCCAGCCGTTTCGGAGATTACCCGGAACATACAGACACACAGACAAAAAAATTAAAAATACTTTTTTTGTTATATGTACCACATACCTATACTTTCATATAATTTTAGTAAAAAGCTGTTATTTTGACATTACAAACAGACTTCAACTTTATTTATTTGTATAGATGTATTTATCGTTGGATGAGAGCGGCATGTGACCGCTCGTTGTGGAAATCTAAGGACGGCAGTGGACGTCCTTTGGCTGATATGATGATGATGATAATGTATAATATGGTGTGAGCTATATAGCTATTCGAATCTTAAGTATGTATAAAATAAATTGTAAGAGATATAGAGAAACATATACGAATACTAAAAACTTTAATGTGATATCAAACATTTAAAACTCATTTCGGCCGAATGAAGTCCACTGCTGGACACAGGCCTCCCCCAAAGATGTCCCGAACGACCGATATGGATGTGTTGTGGGCTCATTGGGGGGTTTTGCCATAATCGCCACGCTTGGCAGACGGGTTGGCGATCGCAGTTGAGTTGTTAATGTACTCGAAGGACGCTGCTGCCCATTCTCCGGCTAATCCCTTAGTCGACTTTTACGACACCCATGGGAGGAGATGGGGTGGTGGCATTCTGAGCCGGCACCACACGTTTAAAAAAACATTTAAAACGCTAAACTTAAAATGCAACGTAGATTTTTCAGGGCTTTTTGGTTTTCCTTCTTACCTTACGATATATTCAAATGCTGCTCTGAAGCCTAGTCTAGTTTACTCTACAAAGAACTTAATGTAAAAAGCCATCAAAGAAAATATGTACAGACACGAACTTGGGATCCATTTTAGGTGGAATATTGTACAGCAAACGTATACCATAAGATCTACATAAGAGCTATTACCGTATTTATGCAAAAAGGCGTCATTTCATTCGATAAGACTAACAGCGCAATACTGAAACGCCACTTAATATTTAAATCCCGCTGAACAATTTGGGACACCCGCCTTCCTACCGAAAGCAGTCGTCTCAAATAGCTAAGCGAGTTTTAAATATTAAGTAGCGTTTCAGTATTCGGCCGTAAGACATTTAAACGTCTTCGATACGTCCCACGCTTGATTTGGAGCTTTCGACCTTATTGCATATGAGTGTTCTTAGAACAAATCTAGGAAATTGGTCGCATATTAAAGTTCGTGGACTTGTACAAGTGACACACTACAGTTATAATTTCCAAGGAAAGGAAACGCTTACTTTTAATATCAATCCCGGCTCATCTCTGTGTGTACGCAGCCTATAATGATATCGACGTTTCCCTGTATGTACTAAGGCATTGTTTAGGCAAAGGCGACACGGATTACGCATTACAACTTTGCTAACTTTCGACCCCACAGAGCCCTTGGGGTGAGTTTAGGACTGCCGAAAGGTTTTTTTTTGGTTTTATTTAAAAACTCCTAAAAGGGTTTTTTCGGCATGGTCAATAGCCGATGAAGGGTTAGAGGACATTTTGCATAAACGGAAAATTGGACACAGTTTTTATGGCGTCAGGTTTTTTTCAGGGCTTGTTGTTTTAGAACAATGGTTTAACATCACACATTAGCCCAAAACTAACCTAAATCCAGCAATATATCATTTTGCGATGTTTTCGTTATTAGAAAAACCGGACAAGTGCGAGTTAAACTCGCGTGAAGAGAGTTCCGTACGATGAATGTTATCCACCGTGTTTTTGATAAGAACTAATATTTTCTGTACATTCAAACTCAAACGTAAATTTTGAGAAAAACAAAATTGTCTGCTAAAAAGCTGCTGTTTACGATAAAAGATAATAACGGTTATCATCAAATCGGCCATACAATGTCCACTGCTGAACAAAGGCCTCCCCCATAGATTTCTACAACTGTGTCATCATATTGGGGGGAATTTGCCAGTATTCACCACGCTTGGCAGGCGGGTTGGTGAGCGCAGAATGGCTACTGTTCCACAGAAGGGACGCTGCTGCCCATCCCTCTGGTTTAGAATCCCTTAGTCGCCTTTTACGACATCCACGGGAGGAGATGGAGTGGTGCTATATTCTTAATCCGGACACCACACGAAGAAAAATAACGGTTATACCTTAGATTATTTGTACCCATTCGTATAACACTTATATATCTTAGATTATTTATATCTTAGATTATTTGTACCCATACGTATAATACTTATTATTTAATATAATTTATGCCATATGGTTTTCGTTGTGGCTTTTTGTCTGTCTTCAAGAATAATGACCATGAGTTTATTGCCCAGTCTTCAAAAACCTCTTGCAGTGTGTAATAGCATACTGCATTACAAGTACAAACGTATGAAAGAAACATTTACCAAGTTGTATTAAGACCACATACTTCTTATAGGTTTTTCTTTAATCTATTGGTAAAGTGCAACTAACTATATTTTTTTCAAGATTTTAGAGAATAGGATGGTCAATTTTGTATATTTTCTTCATCATTTCATCATTTCGGCCGAATGAAGTCCACTGCTGGACACAGGCCTCCCCCAAAGATCACCACAACGACCGATATGGGTGTGTTGTGGGCTCATTGGGGGGTTTTGCCATAATCGCCACGCTTGGCAGACGGGTTGGCGATCGCAGTTGATTTGTTAATGTAATCGAAGGAAGCTGCTGCCCATCCTCCGGCTAATCCCATAGTCGACTTTTACGACACCCACGGGAGGAAATGGGGTGGTGGTATTCTGAACCTAATAACTTTAAAACTGTGTATTTTAAAATAATAAAATAAAAATATATTTGAAACCCTTCCATTTCATATGTTACACGGGACAGTTTGCAAAACTCATTTTTCCGAAAGCTCCGAAAGTGACCGCCATATTCAAAATTCATTTATTTACGTTACAATAAAAATACAGAAGATTTGGGTCGCTGAAACCCATATGTATACCTAATTTCAACATAATCGGTCCAGTGGATTGAGAGCAAGTTGGCTATGATAGACGGATAGATAGACACACGAGTGATCCTATAAAAAGGGTACCCCCGTTTTTACCTTCGGATGTTCGGAACCCCAGAAATGAAGTAACACTAGGATTTCTCATGTATCGGGGTTTACCCGGAACCAAAACAACTATCTGTAGATCATACAAATATTTGTTCCGTGCGTTCGAACACGCAACACGTAGTACAAAAAGCCAATCGCTTAGCCACTGCGCCAACCGTGCCATCAAAAGATATAATATGATTATCTAGTATATTGCCAGGAGGCCCAGACTCCTATTTACAAAAGAAACTGTTGATAAGGGCACACGAGTCTTGCATAAAATATATAACGAGTTTCTAAATAATATCCAAGAGATATATTTAGGGGTGTTCTGTTTACACAATTTATTATTCATTATTTTTCTTGTAGAGGTAATTTAAAAGGGTAAGATTGAAGCGTGTCCTTTATCATAGAATCCACTTTATTATTAATGGAAGGGGCCACGAAAACCCCGTTCTAAAGGCTCATATTTCGGACAAATGCAGTTTATTACGGTTGAGGTTAAAAGTGAGAAATATCATTTGGGACGCCAAGTAACTTGTTTCTTGAGAAATCCTCGCCATTTCTATTGAGATTCAGGGCCGGATTAAGAGGTGGGAAGGCCAGGAGGAGGAAAGTGAGGAGGAGAGAACTTGTAATAAAAAATTTCCGAAGAGGTATTTTTTTTGTGTATATCGTTTCAGTATTTATATGCGAGACAAATAAAATTCTTTCATCAAAAATTATATAATTATAGTAAAATACAAGAGATCAGCAACCCGTCTCATCTCGTGGGTGTCGCAAAAGGCGACAATGGGATTAACCAGAGGATGGGCAGCAGCGTCCTTCGAGTACATTAACAACTCAACTGCGTGGCGATTATGGCAAAACCTCCCAATGAGCACACAACACACCAAGACCCGTCGCTGTGGCGATCGTTGGGGGAGGCTTGTGTCAAGCAGTGGACTTTATTCGGCTGAAACAACGAACGACGACAAGAAACCGTTAACCAATCTAACCTTTCCAGCTTTTTCGACAAGATTAATTGATAATAATTTCGATAAAATACACCTCCCGGAGTAAATCACAAAGGAAAAGTTGTCTGTAAGAAATCGCTAATAGAGATAAGACCGCCCATTGTACAATTACTGTTCATAAAATGATTCTTAGTAGTTGTTTTTAAAATGGTGTACAATAAAGAATATTCTATTCTAAATCACTTTCAATGTTGAGTAGGTAATTTTGCCCAGATTTTTTTACTACTTATAAGAGACGGATTATTTTGGAAGTTACGGGTCTGTACCCCCAGTGGCCCTTACCTAAATCCGGATCTGTTAGGATGACATCATGTTGAAATCATTTCGCATCTAATATAGTATGCGAGAAAGCAGTCTCCCTGGCCTCTGTTGAATTACACTTTCAAAGTCGTGGTTAGATTGCGTTGAAGGTTTGCAAAGCTCTTACTAGAGGGGTGACTGAAGTTAAAGCATTGGTGTGTATAGGTGAAGGACTACTCTATAATGTTACTTGTCATCATAATCATCATTTCAGCCAAAAACCATCCACGGCATCGCGCGGCGTTGAAATCCGTGTACCGTGTGGAGCCGGCAAAAAATAGCCGACCACATTTCTTCACGTGGCTGACGTAAAAGGTGACTATGGTATAGCCGGAGGATGGGCAACAGCGTCCTTCGAGAACATTTATAACTCAACTGCGATCGCCAACCCACCTGCCAATGTAAGCGTGGCGATTCTGGCAAAACCACTCAATCAGCTCACAACATAAACCAAGACCGCTCGTTGTGATGGTCTTTGGCCTAGGTACATCAGTGGACGTCTTTCGGCTGAAATGACGATGATGATGATGATGACGATCAAAATACTCTCGTTTCAAATACGTGTGGCTGCTTATATAGAAGTAACATTAATTAAAATTACATTTATAAACATATAAGTTTTACCAGCAACTTTCCTTTCAACATTTAGTGGTTTTGAATTAATATAAAGTTTTTATTCTCGAAATCATAAGTGACGATATCTAGTACATCCGGAGCAACCACCAGTGAGCCACGTTGTCAATCTCACTGGCTTGCTCATCTTTTGACCACGGGATGAGCCATTTCCATGTGAAATACAGCTTGAGCTGACACGACACAAGAAGAACAAGCCATGAATTATGCCGAACTTTACTCGATCCAAGATTGAAATATATAAGAAATAGTGACCTGTAATTACTAGTCTGTTTATAAATGTAATTTTAATTAATGTTACATAGATTTACGTAATCAGTCCATTACTGTCCTACTGCTGGGCACGGGCGTTTTCTCACGATGAGAAAGATTAGGCCTTAGGCCACCACGCTAGCCCAGCGCGAGTAGCCGGATTACACTCACTATTGAAACATTTTGGAGCCCTCTCAGGTGTGCAGGTTTTCTCACGATATTTTCCTTCACCGTTAACACAAGTGATAATCAAATTCTGATATGTATATACTACGCGTATATTATAGATTTTTTATTTATCCTGACGTTTACGCGATTTAATCTGTTTAAAAGTGTGTTATTATACCATTCAACGCTGAACATTAAAATATTATGAAAATTATGCCGCTTGGTGATAACCATAATTTTATTATTATAAGAGTAATAACTTTTTTTTTTTTTTTTATTGATCCGGTGGAAATACCTCATGTACTTCCTTCGCCCCGGGAAAGGGCGAAGGGGCATGCCGGACTCCTACCGGCTAAAACCACCGGAGTGATCATCGTCGGCACCGAAGGGAGGCTCCAGGAACTCGAAAGATCTCCATCTAGAGCCACCCGTTGGTGCCACGCCTTTAGGCACATCTCGGTGGGGATGACTGTAAAGTGGTCATCCTCTCTAGTGGAGGGAAGGCGACTGTAAAGAGGCCACCCCCCCAGGCATCTCTCGAAGGGACAATGCATTACCATTGAATGGTACCTTGAATTAGTGCTTAATAAGTTTATTTGTTGTATACATTGTAATAAGGTAGGATCGAATTGACATTGGAATGAATAAAACAGCATAATATAAATAAAGATAAAAAAAAGCGTTCATATCAAATTAATGTTCGCTTAGGGTTCGCTTGTTGTAAGACCGTTTTGCTGATTACAAATATTGCTATGTGGTGTTCAGTTCACTTATCATCCCCGAAAAATAAATCAAACAAGGTTTCAATAACTTAACACCATCAATGTAATAGATCCGTCCTTATCAAAGGACAAAATGCCCTAACAGATATTGTTAATAGAATCACTGTGGATCACTCGGCAAGCAACCCTTTTCCGCTTTAATAAGTCGAATATTAACATCGCAACGAATGAATATGGATTATATCTCGCCAATCGTCTCGGCCGGCGCTTATAACAAATTTATTCAAGGATAATGTCGAGGATTAGTCCAGAATAATGATGACACGCGCCGACTTCATTTACATATATTTTTGATAACCTTAAGCCGGTGCACATTTATATAAGCTTATCATATCGCTAAGCGTTCGAACACGCAACACGTAGTACAAAAAGCCAATCGCTTAGCCACTGCGCCAACCGTGCCATCAAAAGATATAATATGATTATCTAGTATATTGCCAGGAGGCCCAGACTCCTATTTACAAAAGAAACTGTTGATAAGGGCACACGAGTCTTGCATAAAATATATAACGAGTTTCTAAATAATATCCAAGAGATATATTTAGGGGTGTTCTGTTTACACAATTTATTATTCATTATTTTTCTTGTAGAGGTAATTTAAAAAGGTAAGATTGAAGCGTGTCCTTTATCATAGAATCCACTTTATTATTAATGGAAGGGGCCACGAAAACCCCGTTCTAAAGGCTCATATTTCGGACAAATGCAGTTTATTACGGTTGAGGTTAAAAGTGAGAAATATCATTTGGGACGCCAAGTAACTTGTTTCTTGAGAAATCCTCGCCATTTCTATTGAGATTCAGGGCCGGATTAAGAGGTGGGAAGGCCAGGAGGAGGAAAGTGAGGAGGAGAGAACTTGTAATAAAAAATTTCCGAAGAGGTATTTTTTTTGTGTATATCGTTTCAGTATTTATATGCGAGACAAATAAAATTCTTTCATCAAAAATTATATAATTATAGTAAAATACAAGAGATCAGCAACCCGTCTCATCTCGTGGGTGTCGCAAAAGGCGACAATGGGATTAACCAGAGGATGGGCAGCAGCGTCCTTCGAGTACATTAACAACTCAACTGCGTGGCGATTATGGCAAAACCTCCCAATGAGCACACAACACACCAAGACCCGTCGCTGTGGCGATCGTTGGGGGAGGCTTGTGTCAAGCAGTGGACTTTATTCGGCTGAAACAACGAACGACGACAAGAAACCGTTAACCAATCTAACCTTTCCAGCTTTTTCGACAAGATTAATTGATAATAATTTCGATAAAATACACCTCCCGGAGTAAATCACAAAGGAAAAGTTGTCTGTAAGAAATCGCTAATAGAGATAAGACCGCCCATTGTACAATTACTGTTCATAAAATGATTCTTAGTAGTTGTTTTTAAAATGGTGTACAATAAAGAATATTCTATTCTAAATCACTTTCAATGTTGAGTAGGTAATTTTGCCCAGATTTTTTTACTACTTATAAGAGACGGATTATTTTGGAAGTTACGGGTCTGTACCCCCAGTGGCCCTTACCTAAATCCGGATCTGTTAGGATGACATCATGTTGAAATCATTTCGCATCTAATATAGTATGCGAGAAAGCAGTCTCCCTGGCCTCTGTTGAATTACACTTTCAAAGTCGTGGTTAGATTGCGTTGAAGGTTTGCAAAGCTCTTACTAGAGGGGTGACTGAAGTTAAAGCATTGGTGTGTATAGGTGAAGGACTACTCTATAATGTTACTTGTCATCATAATCATCATTTCAGCCAAAAACCATTCACGGCATCGCGCGGCGTTGAAATCCGTGTACCGTGTGGAGCCGGCAAAAAAAGCCGACCACATTTCTTCACGTGGCTGACGTAAAAGGTGACTATGGTATAGCCGGAGGATGGGCAACAGCGTCCTTCGAGAACATTTATAACTCAACTGCGATCGCCAACCCACCTGCCAATGTAAGCGTGGCGATTCTGGCAAAACCACTCAATCAGCTCACAACATAAACCAAGACCGCTCGTTGTGATGGTCTTTGGCCTAGGTACATCAGTGGACGTCTTTCGGCTGAAATGACGATGATGATGATGATGACGATCAAAGTACTCTCGTTTCAAATACGTGTGGCTGCTTATATAGAAGTAACATTAATTAAAATTACATTTATAAACATATAAGTTTTACCAGCAACTTTCCTTTCAACATTTATGTGGTGGTGGTGGTGCTATTCGTGGGAACGCAATGGATAATAATAATAATTTAATTAACCAAAATGGCGGCGATGTGGTTCGCCACCCATCACGTCTCGTCTCTCGCGGGGGCGAAAAGCGGCCCATGGAGAGCCGCTTCGCTACGTTGAATGTAAGAGGAGGAATGGATGGTAAGGTAGATGAAGTATGTCAGATGATGGATGAACGATGCATAGATATTCTGTGCGTGAACGAAACCAAGAGGAAAGGATGTGACACCACGGTTCATGGTCCCTACACGGCATACTGGTCGGGAGTCCCCCAAACCAGCCGAGGCTGTCAGGGAGTTGGTGTAATTCTTTCCTCTCGAATAGCTGAATGCGTGAAGGAGCATGAATGTGTAAGCCCAAGACTCCTCTGGATTAGGTTAAAAGTCGGACTCACTCGCTTGTTTATCCTTGGGGTCTATGCACCGACGGATCAGCGCGGAGGTGGGTCAATAAAAGCCCAACAAGAGAGAGAGGAATTTTGGGATAGCATGAGAGAGGTCTTGAATAAATGCGGAGAAAATGAACGGATCGTAATGTTAGGAGACTTTAATGGGTGGGTTGGAGTAAAGCGTGATGGGTATGAAGGAGTTCTGGGTACATTTGGGGACGAGAGAGTGAATGACAATGGGAGAAGCCTGCTTGAAGTATGCTTGGAATGGAATCTTTACGTGACCAACACAATGTTTGACCACAAAAAGATCCATTTGTATACAAGAGAGGAGGGTGAGTCTAGAAGTATGATTGATTTTGTAATTGTGGATGATAGACTGAGGAAGAAAGTGCTAGACACTCGGGCATACCGCGGTGTAGGCCTCGACACAGACCACTTCCTGGTCATAGCCCGAATGCGTGGCCTCTTCAAACGGTGGCGACACCGAGGGGCCGAGCCTACGAGTGTTTTGGACAGAGTAAAAGTGGAAAATCTACAAGAAAAAGAAAAGAAAGATGAGTATGTAGAGAAACTGAAAGAAAGTTTTAAAGGCATGGAAGAGTTAGGTGTGATTGAGGATTTGTGGGAGACATTTAAGAAAGGGGTCGTGAATGTTGCTATTGAGGTATGCGGGGTAGCTAAAAGAAGGAAAGGAAGAAAGAACTATAATGTGTGGATGGATAAAGATGTACAAAGGGCTGTGCAAGAAAAGAAGAAAGCGTGGTTGGATTGGTTAGCAACAAAAGCTGACCAAAAAGTTTGGAAGGCAACGGATAACGAGATAAAGGAAGCAAGAACGAAGTATAAAAGATTGAAATCAGCAGCGAAAGAAGTTGTGTCTAGAAAGAAAGAAGAACGAAAGGATGATTTTGATAGGAGGCTCACGGAAGATTTCCAGTCAAACATAAAGTTTTTCTGGAAATCGATCAAAACAGCCAGAGGAAAATCTTCTACCTCGGAGCTGAGTACAATAAGGAGTCAAGATGGGAGCGTTATAAAAGGAGAAGAATGTGTGTTAAAGAGATGGAAAGAGTATTTTGAAAGTTTGTTTGAAAGAGAGGAAGAACAGATACAACGTCCGACACCTTCCATGGAAACTGATATAAATGATGATGAAAGTGAGATAAGCATGGAGGAAATAGTGAAAGCGTTGGAAAGAATGAGATTAGGTAAGGCTGCAGGGTATGACAGGATTACCGTCGAGATGCTGAGGGCTGGACAGGGCATAGTGGCTAGCCAGCTGTACCACCTTTTCAATTTATGCTGGCGAAATGGGCAAGTACCGGGAGACTGGTGCAAAGCCGTAATCGTGCCATTGTATAAGGGAAAAGGGTCACGGCAGGACTGCATAAATTACCGCGGTATAAGCCTTCTTAGCGTCGTCGGTAAATTGTATGCGAAAGTGTTGATTGAAAGGGTTGTGAATGAAACAGACGAAAAAGTATGGGATGCACAAGCGGGATTTAGAAAGGGAATGGGATGTACGGATCAGGTCTTTTCCCTGCGGTGTATAGCCGAAAAGTGTTTAGCTAAAAACAAGAAAAGCTATTGCGCCTTCGTTGATTTAGAAAAGGCCTATGATAGAGTGGTGAGGAATGAATTGTGGTCAGCATTGTCCGTGAACGGTGTGAGCGGTAATCTCATACGAGCACTTCAATCTCTTTATAGGGATTCTAGTGCTTGTGTAAGGATAAACGGGGCGTACACTGAATGGTTTAGTATCGAAAAGGGTGTTAGACAGGGATGTGTAGCGTCACCGTGGCTGTTTAATCTGTTCATGAACAATTGCTTGACAGATTTAAAAGAGAATGAAAGTGGGTTGAGAATGAATGAGTTACTCGTCAAATGTTTTCTCTATGCTGATGACCAAGTATTACTTGCGTCCTCGGCGGAGGAGTTGCAGGAGATGGTAACTGCTATGAGTGGAGCTCTTGTTAGAAAGGGAATGAAGATAAATGCAAAGAAGACGAAAGTGATGGTGTTTGAAAGAGATGAGGCAGTGACAGACTGCAATATCGTGATTGGAGATGAACAAATTGAACAGGTGAATGAGTTTGTGTATCTGGGTTCAAAGTTTACAAGAGATGGAAAGTGTGAGAGTGATATTGAAAGAAGAGTGAATGCAGGAAACATGGTGAATGGAGCTTTGCACTCCTTTATGAACAGTCGGAAGGTGTCTAACAAGGCTCGTTTGGCTGTGCATGAGGGGGTGTTGGTTCCGACACTCATGTACGGAAGTGAAAGTTGGGTATGGCAGAAGAAACATGAAAGCAGAATAAATGCAGTTGAGATGAGAGCGTTAAGAAGTATGATAGGAGTTAAACTGAGTGACAGGATAAGGAATAGTGAGATAAGAAAACGTTGTGGTCTGAAAGAAGATGTAGTGACAAAAATTGAGAAAGGTATGCTGAGATGGTTTGGCCATGTTGAGAGAATGAATGAAGAACGATTGACGAAAAAAGCACTTTCATTCACACTCGCCTTATGTCTAGGTACGTCCGCCTAGGTCTACACCTAGGCGGACGTTTCAAGACCAAATCAGGGACGTCTTGGAAAAAGGCCAGGTCAAGAGTACCCTAAACCGAAGAGCATGTATGAAGGGAATAATGAAAGTGGACGAAGCGAAACAAGTATGTAAGGATCGTAGCAAGTGGAAAGAAGTGGTCTCTGCCTACCCCTACGGGAGAGAGGCGTGATTATATGTATGTATGTATGTATGTATTTATGTGGTGGTTTTGAATTAATGTAAAGTTTTTATTCTCGAAATCGTACAGGGGTTTCACCAAGAGCCTCCATAAGTGACGATATCTAAGTACATCCGGAGCATCCCAGGCAGTGAGCCACGTTGTCAATCTCACTGGCTTGCTCATCTTTTGACCACGGGATGAGCCATTTCCATGTGAAATACAGCTTGAGCTGACACGACACAAGAAGAACAGGCCATGAATTATGCCGAACTTTATTCGATCCAAGATTGAAATATAATAAATAGTGACCTGTAATTACTAGTCTGTTTATAAATGTAATTTTAATTAATGTTACATAGATTTTCGTAATCAGTCCATTACTGTCCTACTGCTGGGCACGGGCGTTTTCTCACGATGAGAAAGATTAGGCCTTAGGCCACCACGCTAGCCCAGCGCGAGTAGCCGGATTACACTCACTATTGAAACATTTTGGAGCCCTCTCAGGTGTGCAGGTTTTCTCACGATATTTTCCTTCACCGTTAACACAAGTGATAATCAAATTCTGATATGTATATACTACGCGTATATTATAGATTTTTTATTTATCCTGACGTTTACGCGATTTAATCTGTTTAAAAGTGTGTTATTATACCATTCAACGCTGAACATTAAAATATTATGAAAATTATGCCGCTTGGTGATAACCATAATTTTATTATTATAAGAGTAACAACTTTTTTTTTTTTTTTTATTGATCCGGTGGAAATACCTCATGTACTTCCTTCGCCCCGGGAAAGGGCGAAGGGGCATGCCGGACTCCTACCGGCTAAAACCACCGGAGTGATCATCGTCGGCACCGAAGGGAGGCTCCAGGAACTCGAAAGATCTCCATCTAGAGCCACCCGTTGGTGCCACGCCTTTAGGCACATCTCGGTGGGGATGACTGTAAAGTGGTCATCCTCTCTAGTGGAGGGAAGGCGACTGTAAAGAGGCCACCCCCCCAGGCATCTCTCGAGGGGACAATGCATTACCATTGAATGGTACCTTGAATTAGTGCTTAATAAGTTTATTTGTTGTAGACATTGTAATAAGGTAGGATCGAATTGACATTGGAATGAATAAAACAGCATAATATAAATAAAGATAAAAAAAAGCGTTCATATCAAATTAATGTTCGCTTAGGGTTCGCTTGTTGTAAGACCGTTTTGCTGATTACAAATATTGCTATGTGGTGTTCAGTTCACTTATCATCCCCGAAAAATAAATCAAACAAGGTTTCAATAACTTAACACCATCAATGTAATAGATCCGTCCTTATCAAAGGACAAAATGCCCTAACAGATATTGTTAATAGAATCACTGTGGATCACTCGGCAAGCAACCCTTTTCCGCTTTAATAAGTCGAATATTAACATCGCAACGAATGAATATGGATTATATCTCGCCAATCGTCTCGGCCGGCGCTTATAACAAATTTATTCAAGGATAATGTCGAGGATTAGTCCAGAATAATGATGACACGCGCCGACTTCATTTACATATATTTTTGATAACCTTAAGCCGGTGCACATTTTTATAAGCTTCACAATGGTTTTAAAAGAAAACTACGACTGAAGTCAGTCTCCTTGGCACTAAGGAAATACCATTTTTTCTCCTGGCAGCCGGAAAAAGGGATCAAGAGATAAATTATGTTTATTTAGCTGAAAGATTTAAAATAATACTTTCACTCCTTAGTAACTACATGTAGCCGGCATTTCCGACTGAATACCTCTGAGAAGAAATGCCGAAACAAATTCGAAGTTTATATTTTAAAGTCCACACATATTTCATGGTATAATATAATGTGAGAAAAATTTAAGGCAATGTGACGAAAGTTCCATAGCAGTTTTGAGTGGACCCGTCCTAGCAGGCGGCAAGCAAGAATCAGTTATCGTGAAGTTCTACCCTATTTTAAGGAACTCAATGATCCAACGTCAAGAGAGTTGATAGCAATATATTTATTTGTCTAACATCATAATATGATCATAATTAGGCTACGTTCGCGTGGAACTGATTTATTTCAATATAGACATGGTGATTACGTACGACTTGGCTTAAGTGGTGACCAAAGGGCCAACGAACAGCATGAAGTAATAAGTAAAAGTTTATTTCTAATACCTAATTATTATCTCGAAAAGTTTTACTGCAAAATAAATCTAGCGACGGGACGTGCAAGTCATTTTCCTGATGGTAAGCATCACTCATACCCATAACAACCGTAATGCTATCCAGGGTCTACACCTGCGAGGCACCAGACTGGGCATCTCTTCTCGGCTTATGTGACACAGATACTTCCCGAAACACATTCCCATGGTCCGAGAGTAACTGCATCATCCGGAAGGTGAGGGTGCCATGTCACCGTCCTACCGTCGGATCTTACAACCGCTATCGCAGCATGCTATGCACTGGGCTGCGGACTGTCGTACCTTGATCTCACGAGGAACTGGCAGTTCGCCCCGACTTAAGATATACCAACGCGAGGGCTCTGGCTTGCAGACTTCAGGGCGGAATCAGCTTCCGATCCAAAACATGTGTGTTGAACACATAATTACAATGCATCAATTTTCTTTTCTGATCATATTTTAGTTTGCATGCCTTATAGTGTTATGTATGCGGATTAAGAATATCGCACCACTCCATCTCCTCCCGTGGGTGTCGTAAAAGGCAACTAAGGGTATATAAAGGGTATAATAAAGAGGATGGGCAGCAGCATTCTCCTGTGCTAATAACAACATACTGCTATCAGCAATCTACCTGCCAAGCGTGGTGATTATGGCAATATCCCCTATGACCGCATGTTCAGCAGTGGACCTGATATGAGCTGATGTGTGATTACCAAATCTTAACACGAATAATCACTACTCAACAAAAATCTAATAAAACCGTCACTTAAAATATCATCAATCATTTTAGAAAGGAATAAATGTGATATTTTTATAATGTTTTAATCTGTGCGATTCACGGGTCCAATTTCACTTCAAAGATAGCTTGGCGCAGGTGAATGAACTTTTAAATCCTAAATTCATAATTATATGATGCACAAAGAGAGTGCCTTCGGTTATACAGGGTGTCCAGTAAATAGCACGACATACTGCAGGGGGTGAGAGCTTGGGTCAATACCTACCAAAAAAACACGATATATGTTCAGCAAAATCTTACGGATTTACAGTAGTACAAAAATTTTACTTTTGATTTTAACCGTACTATTTGTCCTACATCATGTCTTCCCAAAAATAAAGGATTTATGATTCACAATGCTACAATTATAACCTTAAACTGAGGTAATCCATGTGCGGCGGCATGGCAGCCGTAAAGGAATTTATAATTATTATACGTAACCCAATCTTATCTCGGCAAATTAAATATATACGTGACTAGCTAGACATGTTCTTGTCTCTGTAATTTCAAGTCTGAACTGAGCTAAAAGGATCTTTGGGTATGGTAATGTGTAGTCATAATAATGATCTCTTATACCTTATATTATTATTATATACAGAACACAAGAAAATTTCGTTTGCTTTCAACTTTATAATAAACTCAATAGTACACTGGATTTTTACTCTCTACCAAGTACGTCTCTATAGAGTCCTCTGACAAACTTTCTATTCACAGTAAATTACTAAGATACAGAACACCTGCTTTCTCTGAAAATAATCTGCCCTAAACCCCTAAACCATACAATTGTTTTTTTTACGTTAGTATTCAGTGGAAATTCTAGATAAACTTCCTCCGCCCCGGGGAAGGGTAAAGGGGCATGCCGGACCCTTACCGGCCGAAACCACGGGAGCGGTCATTTCGATACCGAAGAGGGCTCCAGGTCCTCGTACAAGGAAAAAATAAAAACACTGGGTCGTAATCAATGTACAATGGGCGGTCTTATCGCATACAGCGATCTCCTGCATACAACCTTTGGAAAAATATTTACAATATCTTCAAGCATATAGGCTATCGTAGGTCTCTGTGTTGCCGGCTAAGAATAGAAACCACCCATCTCATCCTATGGGTATTGTAATCGGCGACTTAGGAATTAGTCCTAGTTGGCGGATAGGCAGCAGCGTCTGTCGAGTACATTTACAATTTAACTGCGATCGTCAACCCGCCTATTGTGGCAAAAACGCCCAATGATCCTAAACCAGTGGTTGTGGCGATCTTTGGGAGAGGCCTATGTCCAGTAGTGGATCCCTAGATGGCTCCGTTTTTCGCGGACTATTTGCGCGATCGCTGGTAATTTCAAAATCAAATTAGGCTTCTTTGAGTGTAGCCCCCTCACGTGCCATCGTCATATCAGACAAAGGACATCCACTGCTGAACAAAGGCGTCCCACCTTTAGATTTCCACGTTGTGGAAATCTAAAGGGGGGACGCGATTACGTGCCGCTCTCGTCCAATGACTCCCAGCGACCTTCACCAGGTCGTCTGTCCACCTCGTTGGAGGTCATCCCACGCTGCGTTTTCCGGTGCGTGGTCTCCATTTGAGAACCTTTGTGACCCAACGGCCATCAGTTCTACGAGCAATGTGCCCTGCCCGTTGCCACTTCAGTTTACTAATCCTTTCAGCTATGTCGACAAATTTAGTTATTTTACGGATCTCCTCATTTCTGATTCGATCTCGTAGAGAAATACCAAGCATAGCTCTCTCCATAGCTCGCTGAGTGACCTTGAGCTTTCTTATGAGGCCCATTGTGAGTGACCACGTCTCTGTTCCATATGTCATCACTGGTAACACACACTGGTTAAAGACTTGCGTCTTGAGGCATTGCGGTATTGTTGACGAAAAGACGTTGCGAAGTTTCCCAAACGCTGCCCAGCCGAGTCGGATTCGACGATTGACCTCTTTCTCAAAGTTGGACCTACCTAACTGGACAGTTTGTCGCAGGCAGACATACTCGTCAACAACTTCGAGAACAGAGCTCCCAACGGATATTGGGATGGGCACGACATGGGCATTTGACATGACTTTTGTCTTGCCCATGTTCATTTTAAGGCCCACCTGTTGGGAAACTCTGTTGAGATCATCCAGCATTGTGCTGAGCTCTTGCAGCGATTGATGATTAAAAAAGGTATTCTGCTCCTTGTTAAGTTCAGTCTGATTTCTCTATGATCTCTATTCAGTCTCATTTCATCACACAATCTCATCCCGTTGGTGTCGTAAAAGGTGACTATGGGTTTAGCCATAGGATACGCAGCGGCGTCCTTTGAGTATATTTTATAACTTAACTGCAACCGTCAACCCGTCTGCCAAGCGTGGCGATTATGGCAATATCCGCCAATGAGCACACAACACAAACCCATACCGATCGTGGTGGCAATCTTTTGGGGAGGCTTCTGTCCAGCAGTGGAATGTTTTACGGCTAAAATGATGAAAATGATGATATGAACATTTTAGTACATGTGTCACTTCAAAATGTTAGCAGAATACTATTTTGCTTCGATCAACTTTCGTTCCATTTTCGATCTCATCACGATATAAGTTCACATTTGACTTTGTTCGTTAGTTTAGGAGAATACGATTTGTGACATTCACGACACTGAGACTAGATTTGGTGAACATTTTTTATTATATTATTTACTTGACCTCGTATTTCTACGCAAGTTCGGTGGGGTTCTTGACTGTAGCGAGCTTCTTGGTAAACTGCAGATAAATGCGCCATCTCGCTTGCCACGTAAATCTAGCTTTAACCTTTTTAACGTGCCACGATCCAAAACTAATCTCGGACATTTGGCCACTATTCCAAGACTTTGCAGGCAATATAATGAACTAGCTAAACGGAATAATTTGGACATCACTTGCAAAATTACAAAATATAAAAAAGAGCTCAAACTCATATTGTTAAACAGATGATATTATTTTGATTATTTTAATTTAGTTCAATTTATTTTTTATAATCATTCATTCATTTAAGGTTTATCCTAAAAATATCTTAAAAATTGTTATTGATCCTTGATTATAACCAATTTCACTTAATTGTATCATATATTAATTTTACCTTCAACATAATGTTTTTTGCTATTGCTTATTTTAACGTCATGAATATACTTTGTCTTAATTAAATTTAATTTTTACCTAGATTATATATGAATGATGTGGTCTTCTGTAATTGGAGGAGCATACTTGTTATTGTCCTCTGTGTTACTTAAATAGTTTGTAATTGTGTATCCTCTGTTGGAGATCCAAATAATAAATAAATAAATAAATATTACGAGAATTGGCCCTCTAGGCTCAATTCTCGGGCCTTTTTAAGGTTCCTAAGTTCCTAAGTCATGCATGATGTCTACTGTATGTAAATAACCTAAAACTGTATTTTAAAGTTAAAAACGAAGAGATCTGTTTGCACTCTAGCAAGGCATAAAAATGGAAAGTAACCCAACTAAGTGCTACGTCATGACCCTTGGTCGAATGTGGTACCCAATATATTTGATTATAAGTTAAACAATGTAAACATATACAGATCAAGAAGAGTTTCTTGCCGGCTCTTCTCCATAGGACCAACAATTTTGAACCATGTATGCACATACTTAAATTCTTGACAAAAAAAGTTGTGCTCTAAAAGTGCATGTAAAAGCTTACATGAAAGTGCCTGTAAAACTATTTAATTAATTTTTAAAAAATCGTAAAGTAACGCATTATTAACTGACCATTTTGCCCTCTGTACAACTTGACGCTTTACACAAAACGAAAAATCGCACAACTTCACGAAGAAACATCGATACTACAGAATTATTTGCGACGCTATTGAAATTAGAAACCATTCCAATTTCAACAAAGAAAATGCTTGGAACATAATACCGCCTCGTATTTCATAATTGTTTCCCTCACATTTCTTCACGGATATTAATATAAAAATGCCCTACGCAAACTTAAAAGGAAAAGCAGTTCAAATAAAACGCCATTTCTTAATACTCGGCTCCTTGAAGAACACAAACTTAAACTTAGTTTGGGGTAAGTATATTTTATAAGTATGAAACCGAATACCACGAACTTTAATGTGCACTGAAATATATAGTATATTACTGTAGTACATACTATTGTACAAATTCTGGCTTGATGCATGAAATATGAAGTTCTTTAAATAAAAGCCAGCTTCACAAATTCACAAAACACGTTTTGCAATCAACTAGTTTGTACTGTTTAGATTGTTTCGAAAATGTTTTTGCTTCTTATGGTTTATTTATTTGCATTCGCTACATTGAAATATATGTTTTATTTTTAAGAAAATCATGTTTACTACATTATTGTCAATCAGTTCAGCAGTGCTCGTTTGTAATATAACAACCTTTCTAATATTACAAATTGTTTTAGTGAATTTGCATTTTTCAAGCATATTAGTTGATTAATTATAACGCAATTGATATATCACTAATCAGCTACAATATTTGTGATTTACGTTGACATTGACATTCGTCAATCATGACATTTAAGACGTACTTCATTATTCATTTGGTGATAGAAACAATTTCGTGATAGAAACGCGATGTGCTTGTTATTTTTGCGTGAGTGAGCTGTACTGCTTCTCAAAACTAGTTAATTAGTATAGTTTATAAGTAAACAACTACTTAGAAATAGAAATAAGTCAGACAAACTGCCCCCCAAATATCTGGATATTATTATAATCTAATGTTGTATTCACAGGTTTATATCCACTGTAGGAGGGAACCCGGTCTTTTGACAGACTTACGCGGGGACATGGGTCCAACAAGCAGAGGCCCTTAAGAGAGTTTAAATCCAAAATGTAATGGGACACCAACCGGGGACTCTCCATGGCTACACTGTAAAAATGCAGTCTCGGATTGTCCCCAGAGGTGTAAAACTGTGGTATGAAATGGAAACTACAATTACAAGGTCTATTGCAATGGGTGCTAAATGGTTAGCACCCATTGCAATAGAGCTATATACTACGAAAAAAGAAAAAAAATGGCGTCTCCTTTTCCACCTTTAAATGAAATTGTGGCAGACCGTGACTTGCCACTCACAAGATGGCCTCCCTAAATTGCCATTACTACAGGCGATAGGAAGCAACACCGTTTCCCCGTTACAATGCCATTAGACACTTCCACACCCGAATATATAGCTCTGGCGATCCCCATCTGATCGGCTAACTAAGGAAGCCAAGTTTAAAGTCCCGCGGGCACTCATGTGGTTCCACTCTAGCCGATTAATAAAGGCAAGTCTGATCGACTCTCTGGGGCATTCGGGTACGCAGTTGCAGTACGCACTCACATACGGTTCGCCACAAACTGCCCTGCGTTCTGTTAGATCTTCTTACGATATACTGTTTGTATTAAAAGGGAGGAAGGAATGAGGAAGCTGCTTTAATCGATCCTCCGGGTTTGCGTTATCTCATAGTGAAATAACGGTTGCCCAGAGGCATTCTAATAATTATTAACTTAACCTCAAACTGTCAACAACACATGGATATAACGGTTCCCTATTTGAGCTGCATACAATTCAAAGTTCAGAAGGCTTACCATGAGCTCTCAATAAGAGTCAATTGAACAACTCAAGTGATTTGTTTTGATTATATATACATTCCTACACTATCTAGCAATAAATTTCTAGTATAGGCTCATCTCGGATTGTACGGAAAACCTATATAATGCGAGGTCAGCTTATACTGGTAGTATGTAGCTTGACATGTAGACATGTGTAGATAATAAATTAATCATAACAAATCAGTTGAGGTCTTCAATTGACTCGTATAAAGCCGAGTTACTCTCGCTGTTTAACTGTTCCACTCGTCATCTATCTTCTAGGTATGGGCCACTAGTGACTAAATACTCCTCAACTCCTCTTGCTTCAGCCACTGCTACATTTGCACCATGTGTTACAAACCAGAATTTGATTATACTGAAACAAAAACGTGGGTATAAAAAAAAAAAGCTAATTCTATTAACCTTACGTATACATATAATGAATAGTTCCCGTTTTATTCGGTAAAAGGTGAATCGGAAGATTGACTTACCTGTTTTTTGTGCTTAATTGTGAATTAGGATTTTTTTTCTTTCGTTTTCTCCGCTTCTTATTATTTATCTACCACTTCCGGTTGTGATTGTGGTGGGTCCACCTTTTTAAATTAAAAAATTTTCGTTTAACCACACTGACACTAAAGTTGTAATTTTTATCGTGTTTTTTTTTAGTTTTATATTAAGTTTTATTACCGTTTGTGATGTCTCACTTTGCTGTCAAATAAAAAAAATTCTTTCTTTCTTCTTTCTTCTTTCTATTAAGAGCTCATGGTAAGCTTCCTGTTCTATAGTTGTATAACTTAAAGATAAAGATAAAGGTAAGAATATTTTTATTCATATAAAACCAATTACAGGCACTCATAATAGTCAGACTTTAGTTGCCGCGTTCCAAGATGTAGGTTTCCTATGGAGAATAACGGGCAAGAAACTCCATGGTTACTCTTTTTAAATCAAAATAGTTTTGTTACAATATTTGAATACATTGTTCTTGAAATGAAGGTTATGTGAAGACAATGTAGGAGAAAAGAGTCTAAATTACATTAAATCTAACACTAAACAAGCTAGATTTTAATATTTTATAAGCTTATGATTAAATTGCCATGGCTGTATTAAGCTGACTAGACCCAAGAGACAGCACCCGTTCACGAGCATGACGCTTGCATCACTACTTACTTGTCACACTCATCATGGCTGTCAGTTTTACGTGTATAGTCTATGATCATGGCGTACCGTTTATACCGAATAACTAATCAGGCATATTTTACCCTCATTATTTCTGTTGTCATAATCGTATATAACTCTATAATTGTCATGAACGTTTTACAAATAATGGCATCTACACATAACGCAATCGTGACATCTGGGTGGCCCATTAGCCACCTTACCCCACTACCTCATGTTTACCTCACCCTAAGCTTCTGTGACAGTATTATAGAGCAAATTAATATTTGAAGTTTTAATAGTATGACTTATACATTTATCCTAAAGTGATGCCAAACAAATATATCGCAATTATTTATGCCTATAAAAACAATAATCAAACTACTAAGCATATAAAGTATTAAGTGAAAAATGTTTATGCGAAACAAACATTTCTATACATTCAATATTATTGTGGTGCCGGCTCAGAATGCCACCACCCCATCTCCTCCCATGGGTGTCGTAAAAGTCGACTAAGGGATTAGCGGGTGGACGGGCAGCGGCGTCCTTCGAGTACATTAACAACTCAACTGCGATCGCCAACCCACCTGCCAAGCGTGGCGATTATGGCAGAACCCCCCAATGAGCCCACAACGCATCCGTATCGGTAGTTGTGGTGATCTTTGGGGGAGGCCTGTGTCCAGCAGTGGACTTCATTTGGCCGAAATGATGATGATGATGATGAATATTATTATGTACTACGTACATAATAGTAGTTAATGATAATATATGTTCCTTTTTAATTTATCTTCCTAATGACACCGCATTTATTTCTGTAACTGTGGGCCCACATTGTATGCACACTTAGCGATGTCCGTTCATCATCATCAGCCTACATCGGTCCACTGCTGAACATAAGCCTCTCCTAGCGTGCGCCACACCACCCGGTCATCAGCATTTCGCATCCAGCCGGACCCGGCAACCTGCTACATTTACCCATACGAGGTCTCCACTCTAGGAGTCGCCTGCTCCATCGGCCATCGAGCCTTCGACAGACGTGACCAGCCCACTGCCACTTCAGCTTGCTAATTTGGTGTGCTATGTCGATCATTTTGGTTCTCTTCCGGATGTCCTCATTTCGGATTCTATCCTTTAGAGAAACTCCGAGCATACATAGCACGTTCCATAGCCCGTTGAGCGACTTTAAACTTGTGGACTAGTCAGACTGTTAGTGTCCACGTTTCGGCTCCGTGGGTCATCGCAGATAGAACGTACTGGTTGAAAACTTTCGTTTTCAGACATTGCGGAATACAAGAAGAAGAATGTCGTTTGCCTGCTCCAAATAGGTGTAAGTATATGCCGGTGCCGAAAATGACAACTCAAGTGGTTGTAATCGGTAAGAGTCGAAGGCATACCCTTCCGCTGTTCCCCGGGGCTAAGAAAGTCCATTTTGAATGGTTACCGGGTTAAAACGAAAAGGCAGAATGTGAAGGACCGCTTTTTGAGGAAGAATTTGGGAGGAGCCTCGGCCACCGTCTCTCCTCCACTTAGCATGCATTAAAAGCAAGCAGGCAAAAAGCTTTCAAAAGCAAAACCATTACCACTTACTCTTATATATTAAAACCTCAACTAATTAATCAAACAACCCATCTATTGATATTGTCTATTTGAACAAAAAGCTTCAAAATTAATTCCGCCACTGCGAATATAAATCCGGCCATCCGCCCGGGTATTGAACGGCGCAAAGAATCAATTTATACCCTTATCTGAAGGAAATTAAAATTAAATTTGCTTTTTTTCAATATCACCGTCCTGAAGCTGTAATACGGCTAAACTGGCATTGATTATAGCTTTGAACTCGATTGATCCTTTTGTATTCCGTTCCGGTGATTCCTGAGGGTACTTGGTGATAAGGGCGGAAGAGATGGATGTTGGCTAATTCCGGCTGTTATTTGGACAAAGTATCTATAATGGGTACTCGGACTTTTATTACATTAAGGCTCGCCTTGTACAGCCGAAATGCCCCTCTGAATTCTGAGACTGAATTCATAATCTGAATTCCGAGACGGAATTCATAATCTAAATTCCGTTCCCTTGCCTCACACATATCTTAAAAATTCAGATTGATCAGTAGACTCGTAACCGAATAATTGATAACCCTGATGTTAACTGAGATAGTTCATAATCCAATTCCGGTGTATGTACTCGCTCATATTCAATGTATGTAATAAAACGCGTTATGAATTGATAATCTTAAATTTTCCGATCCGGAATTCATAACGTTCGTCAGTTACATTCTGACAGATCGATCTGAAAAAATCTGAACGTGTGTGGAGCATAATTCAATTGTATGCAATTCCGGGTTTTCTGAATTCAGAAAAGGAATTCCGTTTCTGAATTCAGACAGACATTCCGGCTGTATAAGGCCAGCCTTAGGTTATCGGACCACCAATTACCAACCGGCAATACTTTGTAATAGTTTGGTAAAGTATAATAAATGCATTCTCTGCAGATGATTTAAAATTGGTACTTGAAATTAACGAGGATACTACTCATAACTACCTCCAAAGGGACATCGACCGATTCCAGCAATGGAGCATTAACAACAAAACGCGTTTTGAACACAGGCAAGTGTTATGTAATGACTTTCAGCCGCGAGTTGGGATCTTTCCATGCAATATATGATTTAGCAGACGCTGTAATAAAACGTAGCATTAGAGATATTGGTGTGACATTCGACTGTGGCGTGTGGTGTGTGACATTCCATGAGCACGTTTTTTGCGCTATGCACTAGGTTTCTATGATCCTAATGTTAGAACAAGTTAGAATTTGCCTCATGTGTGTGGATTCCATATGAATCGTCTCACATTCTTGCAATTGAACAGTACATAAAGGTATATTCTACTATAGTTTTAATCTTGGGGATGACAGGTGGAGTACGACTTGCAGAGTGGCAGCAAAGAACTGAAAGTTGAAGGAATTTCATCGGGCTTAGGATGATGATGGTTAGTTTCATCAGCGCCACTTTATCCAAATATAGTCTTGTATGACGCGGTTTTATAAAAAAAACCATAGTTACATATACTACACTGAGCGACTGTATTTGAGAAGCGATTTCAGTGAACTCATAGCTCGATAGTCGAAGCATAATAAAAACTTTATGTCGATGTTGTTTCTGCAACTATACGCAAAAACAATGTTGATAGTTCTCGACCAGAGCCTCGCGTCATACAAACTTGTGGTTTATGTCCCGAGCACGTGTCCGTAGACCCTTGGAACAGAATAGCACGTGTCTTCGTAGACTCGGAGTGCGTTTGTTTGGTTACGTAGGTACTAACGAGCCGTAAAATAACAAGTTACACAATACCATAGATAATGGGTATAAGCGTCGATACATAATATAATGTCGATCAAAAGTTTGAGACTATCCTATGTAAGTAATTAATCACATAATAATTACACTATAATATTCGGATGAATCAGATGAAAATCTTCAATTTGAACTAAAGGTATATTTGTTTTAACAAAGTATTCGGTGATAAGATCAACAATAAACACAGAACCACAAAATATTATTAAAGTATTTCAAACTGTTCATCTATCTTTCTGGCAGCATTCATTGATACCAAACTCAACTAGATAAGTCACGTCTTCGTGGGAGACTTGAGCAGGGGGCTTAGGAGGAGATGGAGTGGTGCTATATTCTTAATCCGGACACCACAAGGAATCAGCTCCTTGTATACCTTTATTTTATTTTATTGGCCGCCAGGTTGCATCATGAATTTTCTCCACCCTGGGAAAGGGCGAACCTACCGACTAAAACCGCTGGAATGGCTGGTCATCTTTGGCACCAAAGGGAGGCTCCAGGTCCTCGCAAGATCACACTAGAGCCGCCTATTGGTGCCACGCCTTTAGGCACTTCTTGGAGGGTAACTGTAAAAACGCCGCCCCCCAGGCACTTCTCGGGCGATCATAAAGGATCACTCCGAAGCTCCTAGTGCGCTGTGCTGTGCACACGGTGGCACGTGAATACGTGCGCACCACCGTCTTCCCGGGGGTCACTTGGTATGAGAACAAAGACTCCCAATTTTCACACCCGCGACCCCCGTAATCCTCTGCCATATAGCTCCCTGCTCAGGCATGTTAAACCTGGTCTTTTGTCGAAGTGACTATATCATATGAACTGCACCAGGAGATTGTTCAACTGAATCGCCTGCTTAACAGAACCATAAGAACCGTTAAATGTAGATGGCAGTTGGTCCGGTAGCATGGACATTAACGCTGGGGCCCATATGACTCCGTGCTATCCCCAGCATTGTTCTTACTACATACTACATGTGGATGATACGCTATAAATCGACGGCATTGATTATGCGGACACTACTGGGGATACTTATTATACAGGTCCTGCTAATTTCCCTCGTCACATAGTGGAGGAAACGCTCCGACAACAGCTTGTGTCTGAAATCAAGAGTACTCTAAATTGAGTCACCGATTCGGGACAACTAAACTTCATCATTATCATCATCATATCAGTCAAAATAAGTCCACTGCTGAACAAAAGGCGGGAGGCCTTTGTTCAGCACCATAAAATGACTTATTACTTATTTCCTTGTATTACGTTGTTCAGTCAATTGCTAAAGGTACATTTACCTAATAACAACAGATAAATCCCCTACAGACGAATCTCCGTTCATGAAGAAATAAACATGCCAATAAAATGTACTGCAGCGACACAAGTTGTCAAACTGACACGTGATCGGCGACCGGAGAATTCGTACATGGTCCGCGCAGCCAGGTTAGACTACTCTCTTGGAGAAAGTTTTTAAAAAATATACAAAAACGGTGTGTGGCGTAAAATTTGCGCCAAAATGACGACACACGGCCACACAGTCATTTATCCAGGCCTTTGTTCAGCAGTGGACTTCTTTTGGCTGATATCGTGATTGCTCGCTCTCTTTATAACAATAGCTTATAGTCAGTTGCACTCACACATCGGTGATGTTAAGCAACGCTCGACCCGGTCAGTCTATAGATAGGTGACCGCATAGTGGTTTTCTATTTTTTAAACGTTGCCCCACACTAGGATTTCTCCTGTGTCGTGAATGCGTTTACAGACAGAAATTCCACACACTATAACATCCAGACCCGGAACAACTACCTGCAGATCGTACAAATATTTGTTCCGTGCGGGAATCGAACCCGCGACCCGGAGCGCAGCAGTCGACTGTATCAACCACTGCACCAATCGTGCCGTCAAACTAGAGCTGAGCGTCTCCATTTTTCGGAGTGCACGTAAAATATTGGTTCCAGTAGTTGTCATTAGACGGCAGTCGTTAAGCCAAGTCGGAGGCCTGTGGGCGGATTGAAGAACTCTGGTACAAGGTCAGCCACTACTCACACGAAAAGAAAATGGAATATAAGCTGTATAGAAAGCTCTATTCAGTTGCTACTGCGTTATTTATAATATTGTCAAGATATATTTTTCTAAGAAGCCCTCGGGACAAATACCTGCTCGCGAAAGAATGGAAACATCGATAAAATCGTGTACGCTGTCAAGCTGTCACGTGTTCGGTAGATGTCATTCTCATGCATTTCATTGACTTATCTATTGCTTAGCAACCCCCATTTTTTCTTGTAAAAGAATATCCATGGAGTTTCTTGCTATTTTTTTTTCATAAGGTCTTTGGCTTTACCATTGATGACATATGGAATAGAGACGTGTTCACTCACAGTGGGCCTCATAAGAAAGCTCAAGATCACTCAGCGAGCTATGGAGAGAGCTATGCTTGGTATTTCTCTATGAGATCGAATCAGAAATGAGGAGATCCGTTGAAGAACTAAAGTTGTCGATATAGCTGAAAGGATGAGTGAACTGAAGTGGCAATGGGCGAGGCATATTGCTCGTAGAACTGATGGCCGTTGGGGCACAAAGGTTCTCGAATGGAGACCACGCACCGGAAGACGCAGCGTGGGATGACCTCCAACGAGGTGGACAGACGACCTGGTGAAGGTCGCTGGGAGTCGTTGGATGAGAGCGGCATGTGACCGCTCGTTATGGAAATCTAAGAGAGAAGCCTTTATTCAGCAGTGGACATCCTGGGGCTGATATGATGATGATGATTTGGCATACAGTGCCCAGAGTCCAATTTACCGATTTACCATGGTGGCTAAATAGACTTGCCCTCAGCTGCTGGCTAAGTATACCACCATCATTTATTTGTATATATATATTAAATAGGCTTACGTTTGACCACTATTTCACCTGATGCGCCTAACTGAGCGATGATGGTGCACGTTTGCCTGGAGGAAACCTTTTCATTCGTGACTTGAAGATTTCTAGGTTCAAACGGTTGGGGATCGTGCGGTCCGTAGCCCTCTACGGGGTGCCCGTATGATCAACTCGGCAGGTAGGCGCCCAGCGCTGCAGAACCAAACTTCACGGTCTGCAGCGCAGAATGGTTATACGGATCGCACGCGGTTACCGAACAGTGTCCTACGAGGCGCTCCCCCTGGCGCGTTTTCCGCCTTTCGACATCCTGGCAGAACTGGATGCGTGGGTCTACGATCAGACACGCTCCCTCCGCCAGAGTGGTGAAGGCGCGCCTCCAGAGCCGTTCGACAGGCGGCTAGTTCGGTGCGCACTTGGAAAGTGGCGTCACCACCTGCAAAGTTTGCGACCAAGCGTGTCGTACAAGCGGTCCTGCCGCTCTTTGGAGCCCGGCTCAGAAGGAATGAACGTGACGGAAGAAATTTGGCGCCCCATATATATATATGTTTACTGGTGGTGGTAAGTCTCTTATTGCAAGAATCCGGCTGGGTCATCATCATTTCGGCCGAATGAAGTCCACTGCTGGACACAGGCCTCCCCCAAAGATCACCACAACGACCCATATGGGTGTGTTATGTGCACATTGGGGGGTGTTGCCATAATCGCCACGCTTGGCAGGCGGGTTGGCGATCGCAGTTGAGTTGTTAATGTACTCGAAGGACGCTGCTGCCCATCCTCCGGCTAATCCCTTAGTCGACTTTTACGACACCCATAGGATGAGATGGGGTGGTGGTATTCTGAGCCGGCACCACACGGCAAGGGTAGGTACCAGTGCCAGATATTCGTCGCCAAGCAGTAATTCAAACTTAAGAACTTTGAAGGGCACTGTAGCTTGTGAAACCATTGGGTATAAGAGGCTGAATAAATATTGTCTCCAGGTGAATAGCGCAGTGTACTCAGGAGTACTTCTGGGTAGCATTACTGTCATTGTGGGCAGGCACGGCGCCTACCACCAGGCAAACAACTTGCTCGTCTTGTCTCTGGGTTGTATAAAAAAAACGCACGTCTTATTTAGCTGTAATCGAGCACGTATTCTTAAATTCTTAATATTCTGTTTATTTATTGCTTGAGCAGAATTTCAACATCAATATATCAGCCAAAGGACATCCACTGCAGAACAATGGCTGCCTCCATAGATTTCCACAATGAGCGGTTACATGCCACCCGCATCCAACGACTTCAACAGATCGTCCGTCCACCTAGTCGAATGTCATTGCACGCTGCATTTTCCGATGCGCGGTCTCCACTCGGGAACATTTTTACCCCAACGGCCATCAGTTCTACGAGCAAACCATTGCCACTTCAGTTTACTAATCCTTTCAGCTATGTCGGCAACTTTAGTTGTTCTACGGATCTCCTCATTTCTGATTCGATCTCGTAGAGAAATATCAAGCATAGCTCTCTCCATAGCTGAATATAGAATTTATGGCCGTTCATCTAAATATGTTGTCACCGAAATGGCGGCAAAGTTAAACAGTCATCCCACTCGGACCAGTTTATACTTAAGTTTGAATGCCGTTTTGTAGAAGCAAGTTTTTATCCGTAACAAGCAATATAAAGATATACTTACGTCGCACTCTGACGGTGGGCCTCTTGAACGCCGTGCGAAGGTAAGGCATTGCCATCACTAGCTCGATATGAGGAGGAGGCGGCAGCTGGAAATGAAGTTAACATCAGCATCGTACTAAGATAATTTTACAATAAAAAAAATACTTTTAGTGTTACCAGATCAAAAAATAATACGTATTGCACTCCGGGAGTGCCGACAGAAGAGAAAACTTTTTTTTTGTTTATATGGACGTGTTCGCGGTCTACTATATGTACATGCATATATGCACACACTATAGCTACGTCTCGTAATGGTGTAGCGAGTCCAAAGATTTTATCTCATCTAAAAATATGCGTACCACGCTTAAAGAATTTTTTACTTCTAAAACCGAAGAATTGAATAAAATAAAGGAAATTTTCTTAAAAATACCTACATTATGTACGAGTAAGTACATAAATGCATTAATTTAAGTACGATGACATTGAAATTTATTTAACATAATTCATATAATTCAATTTAACTTTTTACTTCATTTAAGGAAATCTCCGACATGTTAAAATTTTCGCCTTATTCCGAGCAGAGACAATTTTCTAGACATGTCCGTAAACTTCCGGACGTATGGCAACCCTATTTATGTGTCATATGGGCTCGTAATGTTGCTTCTCACTTGTCGACACTGCCTTTTCACAGACGAACTGTATATTTACTGCAAGCCAAAATACCACATATAAGTATGTTTTTTCTCACAACGCAGTTTTTCTTTATTTTTCAGGTTATAGAAACCCATGGCGATTACCTGAAGCCACAGGCGCGTTTTCACGATCGATATATGCAGTGCGTGAATGTTTAGTCACGTATACTAAAGAATGCATTTTGTTAGCAGTATACCTATAATAAGACCGTGTGGTGCCGGCTAAGAATACTACCACCCCATCTCATCCCGTGGGTGTCGTAAAAGGCGACTATGGGAGTAGCCGGAGGATGGGCAGCAGCGTCCTTGGAGTACATTTATAACACAACTGCGATCGCCAACCCGTCTGCCAAGATTATGGCAAAACCCCCCAATGAGCACACAAACCTATGGGTTTCATACCCAATCCGGTCGTTGTGGTAATTTTCGGGGAGGCTTCTGTCCTACAGTGGACGGCTGAAATGATGATGATGATAATCAAAGGGTGAATATTGTAATTTAAAAATGTTTAAAAATAGGTCCGATTTAGTCTCAATGTCACAAATTGTATTCTCACACAACAACGTTAAACGTAAACTTTTATAATCTCAGTTCGGTTAAGTTTCAGTCAATTGAGTAAATTAATTACGATACCAAATGCCACTGATGATGAGCATACACACAGATATTAATACAAAAAAATTGTGAGACACAGAATGTTATAAACTTACCGTTTTCGATATTGCAGTCATCCAATCCCTTCAGAGAGCATTAAACAATAAACAAAGAGTTCATGAGATATCTTCAGTAGAAATGTTTCAATTGTGTAATTCACTGCATGCAAATCGTATTATTTTACACTGAACTTTTATTTATTACTAGCTGGGATCCGCGGTTTCACCCGCGTTTAATTTAAAAGAAATTTAGAGTACTTCGACATAGACACTTGACAGAATATATAAATTGGATTTCAAGGGTTTTATTTTTTATGCGGTATCCTAATTATTTTTCCAAAATAAAAGTAGCCTAAGTTTATTCCTTATAACATCAGCTATCTGCCAGTGAAGGTCCCGGTCCAGCCGTTTCGGAGATTACCCGGAACAAACAGACAGACAGACAGACAACATTTTTAAATGTAGTGTTTTTGTTATATATATCGTACACACTTTCATATGCATTTAGTAAAAAGCTGTTATTTTGACATTATAAACAGACACTTCAATTTTGTGCCCGTGCCGTGTGGTGCCGGCTCAGAAAGCCACCACCTGGACTTCATTCGGCCGAAATGATGAACCTTTTGCAAATAAATTGTTAATATGTCAATATCATTCTATACCTGGTGATTCACCAGAAATATAACAAAAATAAAGCAGATCTTTATACTCAACTCGTAGTTTAAAATACAGCCGTTAAAATCCCAAAATGTTTTTATTAATCCGTCAAACACAAAAGAATGTTTTTTTTTTGTTAAAGAAAAATGTATGCAAAAAGATTGTTAAGATATGACGGAGAATCGCTCACGTACAATACGTAGATATATGTTGTATGTAACGTACGGCAACATTACTTATTAAAATATTATAACTACAATACAATATTATTATGATGTAATATTGTGTATTGTTCACTTGACAGCCCAAAATCTAAAAGCAACAAGGAGAAAGCACAGGAGAAATCTCTCAAGGATTTCTCCTGTGTCGTGGGTGCGTTTACAAACACAAATTCCACACACAATACACCCAGACCCGGAACAGTTTTCCAGTCCATCCAAAGGTTGTCTGGACGAGATCGCCCTGTGCGATGAGACCGCCCATTGTCCATCTATCTTTTTAAATATTTATCTTTTGTATTATGTGGTGTACAATAAAGAGTATATAAATAAATAAATAATAATACTATTATACAGTGCCAAGCTAATATACTACATAGGAATTATGGCAACACCGCAAACAATGATGATCAAAATCTTTACAATGTTCTTATTATGCCAACGTAGAACTCGTTTTTTCAGACTTACTTGCTGTAAGTGCAGTTTTTGTATTGAATAATAAGAACGCAGCAGAGATTTTGGTAGTTAATGTTTGCGGTGTTGCCATAACTATTCCATGCAGAGTTAGCTTGGCCAGACTCTAGGACGGTCCATTTATCATTAAAGCAAGCCCTCTCTACTTATGTGAATGCTAGTAACAATCTCCTGCGATCACCAATCCTGCCCGCCTGCTAAGTGGTGACCATCGGCGTATAAATGGGTGCCCAACCCAGGATGTTGGAAATACTTTCAGTTGCAATTACACTTACTGCGTACATTGGGCTACGGCTTCATTGGTCATCGCTTTTTAGAGGCCAGGTACAACCTCCTGGAAAATAACCTTAGATACGCCAATGGTGATATGAACGTCCGTTATATCTGTCATCCGGAGTCATTGTTCAACACTGAACGATTACGCGCTGCCGCGCTGATGATAGGCGTTATAACGAAATTAACGGAACAGTAAGTTATTAGATTTTATTCTAAAGCAAGCGAATTTATCCTGTACGCCTCCAAAAAACCCAGTTAAAATGCTCGTAACCAACATACATTTTTTAATTAACAGTCCCGTGTCACAATTTATTAAGTGAAATAATTAAGGGCGTATACTTTTCACGGCGGCATATGGGCAAGGAAAAATGGCTGAGGTCGCTGAGGGAGGGTTAATACGTCATGTGGTCACACCATAGAGTGTCTATGCGATTACCATATATAACCACAAGAATATTTTAGAAAAAATGAAAGTCAATTCTTGCGTTGGTTACAGTTTGGTTACCTCTATAAGCTTTTATATATAAAACCGTGTGGTGGATTAAGGTTATAGCACCACTCCATCTCCCCCCGTGCATGTCGTAAAAGGTGACTAAGGGAATCTAAACCAGAGGGATGGGCAGCAGCGTCCCTTCTGAGAAACGGTAGCCATACTGCGCTCACCGACCCGCCTGCCAAGCGTGGTGAGTAATGGCAAATACCCCCCAAGATTATGACACAGTTGTAAAAATCTATGGGGGAGGCCTTTGTTCAGCAGTGGACTTATAAATGGCCGATATGATGATGAGCATTTGAGGTACAAGTTTGTTATTTTTATGCTGTTATGTTACACATACCTATCTGCCTGTTACGCTACGGTGTAACATAAATATTGCTGATGCTACGAGACGGTCTAACACTAGGATTGCTGACGACTTGATACATTATTATTAGTGAAAGGATTAGTAAACTGAAGTGACTTTGGGCGGGGCACATTGCTGGTAGAACTGATGGCCGTTGGGGTAAAAAGGTTATCGAGTGGAGACCGTGCACCGGAAAACGCAGCGTGGGACAATCTCCAACGAGGTGGACAGACGACCTGGTGAAGATCACTGGGAGTCGTTGGATGAGGTGATATGTAACCGCTCGTTGTGGTAATCTATGGGGGAGGCCTTTGTTCAGCAGTGGACGGCCTTTGGCTGATATAATGATGACAAAATATTATTGCGCATTCTGACAACTAGCGTAAACCTGCCTCCAAATGATAATACAATGACCGGATTTAACATATATTGCCATAATCACCACGCATGGCAGGCTGTTGGCCACAGTATGTTGTAATTAGCACACGGGAGGATGCTGCCGCCCATCCTCTTAATCATGTGTTAATTGTCACTGTAATACCTAGTTTTCGGTGGATGAATGAATATGCAGTTACTTTTTGTCAGCAAATGAGTGACTTGGAAATATACGGCAAAACCGGAAAAGTACCCTCCTCTATTCGGTCCTTTGCAAAAGTAATCTACATTCTCAAGACCCAACCAAACAAACAAACATGACTTCTCGTAGAATCAAGAGGTTTGTGGATCATTATATCTAAGTAACTCCTACGGCAAGAGAAAACAGCCCTGGATTATATTTATCCCGGACGAGATCGTGGCGTGCGTGTCTCGCTAACAAAGGTAAAAAAATATTTGCGTTAATTTACACAAAAATACGGGACTCCAGTTCACACGTAGCTCCATACTTTAATGAACAATTTATTTTGGATGCGAAATTAAGTTGGAAATATGTTTTGCCCTACGGGATAAATTTTTGGGTTGATAAAGGTGCGCGGTTGTTGTGTGATGTGTGTGCGAATGATTACTCGTTTTTATCTCTGAATGGGCTGCGTAATAACATGACAAGGCTTGTTTACAGCATTATCGATTTATTGGACAGGCATCCAAATTCTGTTAAATTTAAATACTGAAGCGTAATTTACTCTCACTTATTACTGAATTATGGCGAAGAGATAAGGAGGGTTATGATCTTGACCCGTATGTATGTGGGTATGTATGTATGTTTACTCACAACTTCTAAACTACATATCATAATTAGACAAATGAGGTATGGTTGGCAGCGTCTAGATCGTCCACTGGTTATGCGATGCAGTTATGTGAAATTACATTAAATCGAATATGGTGCCCTCTAGATGACATACGGGATTGAATAAAATACAATTTTGCATGGCGATGCCGTCTTGGCTATCAAATGAAAAAATGTAACTAGCACATTACAAAAAAAATATGACATTACAGAAATAATGATGGCAATGATAATAAAAATATTCAGCTAGACAAGTTACTAGTTCAACGTCTAAACCTAATTAGGATTTAAGTAAACCATGTCATAGAGAGTTTCGCACTAAAACATATCTTGTCTCGGCCATTAACATCAAACTTATTTTAGTGATACATTAAACAAGTTATTGGCCTAAACCGAAGTCGAATAAATCGCAGTCTTTTCAATCTCCGACATTATTCAGCCGTTTTGTGTGGCTGCCTTTGTATCATGTACAAAGCTTATATTAACATATCAAAGAGTCGTAGCTTGATTGAAGAACAGTTTTGAATAATCTGTCTGGATATTGTATCAAAATATCCTTAGGTTACCAATAATAACATATTTCTTCGATTTATATATCGTTCAGATATATGCATGAACTGTAAACAAAATAGCAAGCTACTGCCTCACGGCAAGGTAGAGGCTTCTTCCTATACAGAGAAGAAACACACACACGCGCGCGCACATGAGCCCGTAAACATCCACTGCTGAACATGGGCCTCTCAATCATCACTGCGATGAGCGGCCTAAGGAGAAATTGCTATAATCACCACGCGCGGCAGGTGGATTGGTGATTATCATCGTATCAAACAAAGGACATCCACTGCTGAACAACGGCCTCCCTCATAGATTTTCACAACGAGCGGTCAGATGCTGCCCTCATCCAACGGCTCCCAGCGACCTTCACCAGGTCTGTCCAACTCGTTGGAGGTCGTCCCATGCGTTTTCCGGTGCGCGGTCTCCATTCGAGAATCTTTTTACCCCAATGGCCATCAGTTCTACGCGTAATGTACCCCACCAATTGCCACTTCATTTTACTAATCCTTTCAACTATGTCAGCAACTTTAGTTCTCTTATAGATCTCCTAATTTCTGTTCGATCTTGTAGATAAATACCAAGCATAGCTTAAGCCCAAGGTGAGCTTTCTTGGTGATTTCTTCTTCGGATTGGTGATGGCAGTATGTTTTTATTAGCACAGAGCAGGGACTAGCATTAATCACCATGCTTGCTCACTGTGTTGGTGATTTCAGAGCATTAGACACAGGTTTCCTGGCGTCGTTTTCCTTCACTGTTACAGTGGTATCCTAGATAACTTAGAACTACTAACTTAGTTTGTAACTAAGATACTGTTTATGTAACTATTTACTTAAATTAAGTCACCGAATCTTTGTATTTGAAATTTATAAGGTTGTATTTGGATGTTGTTAATAAAAGTTTAAAGGTTAAAGATAACTTAGAAACTACATAATATTTATTAAAAAAATCATATCGGTACGTGTCTTCAGAACTTTGTGCTTGAGAAGCCAGTTCGTAAACCTTGAGGCCACCATGACAAATGAAGCTATAAATGACTTTTATTGCTTCTAAACATTGATTTGATCTGTTCGACTCGGACTTTAATATGAGCTGTTATTGCCAGCCAATTCCAAGCTGTCGTTTTGTATGAAGAAGGACAGTTCAAATTAAACCTCCAGATCGTAAGCTTGATTAAAGCGGTTATTTACAGAGCCGATATTTATCATTATTTATCAGCTCTGCAAAGATTCACACTATACAATTCGGCAGAGACACTGCATGTAGGGCCCTGCAAGCAGTGCTTTGAGCACCATTTAACATATGGAGTGATTTACTCTTTTAGCGCAGCTCACAGATCATATAATACTCGAGCGTCATAGCCGACAGAACACCTTTAGCGGCTGAGCCGAGTTTACCCGATTAGTCATTCTTAGTGATGTTCTTAAATCGTATTCGTTAGCGCAGTGGCTAAGCAATTGGCTTCCTGCGCTTCATGGTGCGGGTTCGATCCAAATTTATGAATTATCTACAGATAATTGATTCGGTGAGATTTATGTAGGTATGTAAACTGTACCCACGATACAGAAGAAACACAAGACCAGTTTAATAATTTATTTAAAAATATGCGGATTTTGGAACAATCAAAACTTAGCATCATCTAACAGTTACACGTGGAAAGGGTCTGAAAACAGTTTTTTGATATTTCCGCACGTCACATGACCTGTTTTAGATTGCTTGTCAATCTCCTGGAGTGCGTTTTTGCCCCCACAAACCGAAAAAAATTTAATACAAATATTGACATTCTCAAAATTTGAAGTAAAACTGTTTTTTTTTTTACTTTCTATATTGACAGCAACCGCTTTATATCGTATCGAGAACACGCAGGACTTTGTTGAGACACCGTAAACTACATTAAGTATATCAAGAAGGTTCTAGAACTTATTACTGGGTATCTACCTACATGGCAATTTGGCGCCCACAACTAGAAAAAACACAAATTATGTAACTATATCACACGATGGATTCGCGTTAACCCAGCAACGCCGTATAATAATATGTTACCATGACGACGGCAACTCATGCTAGAGATGTGCTAGAACAATCGAAAACACTCCAGACACTGATAAACAATCAAGCTATCGGATTACGACGTTGAACATTTTCTCATAATATTATTATAGTATTTTTATATTGTAGTAGGTATTGGCTGAAATCTACGTTTTTTATCAAGTATGTTGTAATAAACCGATGGCCTACTGAAACTTTTGTAGAAATATAATTGACACTCATAATGCCGGCTAAGAATACCACCACCCCATCTCATCCCGTGGGTAACGTAAGAGGCGACTATGGGATTAGCCGTAGGATGGGCAGCAGCATCTTTCGAGTACATTTATAACTCAACTGCGATCGTCAAGCGTGGCGAATATGGCAACACTCCCCAATGAGCACACAACACAAACCCATGCCGATCGCTGTGGCAATCTCGGGGGATGCTTCTGTCCAGCAGTGGACGTTTTTCGGCTGAAATGATGATGATGACTCATAATCATGTATGAAACGAAATTTTGAAATACCTCAAATCAACAGATTTAAAAATAATAATACCAAACTTAACTAAGTTTAGAAATATAAAATGTTTTCTATTTTTGTGACTTAAAGAAAAGGGAAAATCACCGGGTGGGGTAAAGGGCTTTCAGGTTTATCTGTGCATATGTACTAAGTTCTAACTTTTGTTTCAGTAAATATAATTAAAACTTGTCATACTATTAATAAAAGCACTACATTTCAATAAATCTATGCTGTACACTTTTTTTATGATGTACTTCGCGCTGCTACTGGCTCAGCACGAGCAGGCTCTTACTTATTTAAACTTGCGAGCAAAATGTGGGCGGATAACTAGTGGAATATAACTAGCCAATATCAGAGTAGAAGATTACGTATAGAATCCGCAGATGATTGCAATGTTATTTAAACCAAATTTGAACTAAGTAAAGGTTTGTTTAGCTTTTAGTGAAATTCAGTAACGAATTTATGAAAAACTACTCAGTGTTTGAAGTCTTAAAATTTTACGATTCTAGTATTCTAATAATGTGTATATATATATTAAGATGTAAGAAGGAGTATTCTGAAACATACTTTCTCAATATAGAATGAAAAAAAATGCGAATATCAACACACACGCGGTCCCATCACTAGGCTAAACGTCGCGTCTAATGCCTGCCCGTGATGAATTACCGCTTTTTTTCCTCTACGCTTATGCCACGCGTCGTATTCCACCCTTTTCACCCAATTATTATAAATAATGAGATAAGATCGGGTTCCGCTGGGATGGGCGTTCCTGTGAATAATGTTGCCAATTTTGAACGCCTCTTCGCAGTTTGAAAAGCTGGAACGGTTGATGATTGTTTTTGGAATAACAAAAAGGAGGGTTTTGGTACCCATATTTTCTTTGTTACAAGAGGTACGTAATAGGTATACTCGTCAGTCAAACAGGCATGAGTGAATAATGAACGGATGCGTAAAAGCAGTTTAGAGGCGTTTATTTTTGTAAATAGCTTATCAATATGATGGATAATGATCGAGAGCAAAGTCGATGAGTCAAATGTAAGTGAAAATAAGTTTTTGTTTGGGGGATTTTATGCCCTCCATATATCGTTCAATCAAGTCAATAATTAATTTGAGCCAATAGTATAATGATGGGTGCTGTCTATATAATATGAATAATTTATTTAAAGATGGACTTTTCATTTCGTTTTGATGAGTTCATCAGTGAGTCCATCAGTGAGTCCGTCAGTGAGTCCGTCAGTGAGTCCGTCAGTGAGTCCGTCAGTGAGTCCGTCAGTGAGTCCGTCAGTGAGTCCGTCAGTGAGTCCGTCAGTGAGTCCGTCAGTGAGTCCGTCAGTGAGTCCGTCAGTGAGTCCGTCAGTGAGTCCGTCAGTGAGACCGTCATTGAGTCCGTCAGTTAGTCCGTCAGCGAGTCCGTCAGTGAGTCCGTCAGTGAGACCGTCAGTGAGTCCGTCAGTGAGTCCGTCAGTGAGTTCATCAGTGAGTCCGTCAGTGAGTCCGTCAGTGAGTCCGTCAGTGGGTCCGTCAGTGAGTCCGTCAGCGAGTCCGTCAGTGGGTCCGTCAGTGAGTCCGTCAATGACTCCATCAGTGAAACTGTCATTGTAAATATATATTTTAATAATAGTAATAATAACCCCCCCAAGGCACTACCTTGACGTGGTGGGGGGGCTTAGGGAAGCAAGGTACTGGCATTATCAAGGTATAGCCTGAAAATCTAGGCACTGCACCCCTTTTATGGGAGATACATTTAAAACCTAAAACATCTAAACATAATGACCCTTCCCAAACTAAGTGTCCCAAATTCCTCAACTTTCTAAAATTCCTAATACTCCAAACACTTCGAACCTTCCTCATACCTTTCACCCCCATTTGCTTCTTTTATCCAATCCAAGGTCTGCCGTGCCGAAGGATGCGTGGCCGGAGGCGTGTCCGGTCGCTAGCGTGCCACTCCTGAAATTAGGGCGAACTTCAGGTGCAGCTTATTTCGTAAGCCAGCTCTTGTCTCGGCAAGCGGGGCTCTGCTGAGATCGACGTCATAGTACCCTTGCTAATCGTGGGAACAATATGAAAAATGTCTAATGTTAATTCGAATTATAATTTACGAAGGCGCCTTTCTAGAACTGCATCTTCAACAATAAAAATAAACCTAACCCAGATCAGGCATCCACCTGAAAATTCGGTTTTAGAATCTACATCACATCTATCATCACCCATAATATGCTCACATAGCCCATCCCAATCACCTAGTTCATCACCCCATTCATTATTCTCTAATATACCATCTCCATCATCAACGCGAAGTATTTTTCGATCACCAAACACATCCAACAGTTCGTCATCGCCAATATCACAATCTTCCCCTAGAACGTCAACTCGTGCTGTGCAGGCGGCAACCGCCACCAATCCTGTACTCATGGTTGGTACAATCCGCGCGCGTAAAAAATGGTCTCAAGAGATGAACCGCTTTATTTGGCGCACCTATCTTTTAATAACAAAATGTGAGACAACACAACTAAAGAACTACCTAGGCACATTGCACAGTAAATTTTCACAGAAGTACCCAGACATGGAAGCAACCCGACAGCGTGTTGGTGACCAGAGACGACAAATAGTACGAAAAAATCTCCTATCAGAGAACATTAGGAAAGAAATATGGGCAGAAGTAACACACGTAATACATTCTGAAACCTCTCAAATACAAAATAACGAAAACACATTCATGAACACTGAACATAATAACGGAAACGTTAGAATGAAATGGTCTAACGAAATAAACGAAGACATTATACGCTGTTACTTTGAGGCTACTGATTTAGAAAGAAACCGAACTGCTTACCGAAAGAAGTTGCACGAAATATTCATTAACAAGCACCCGTCTCTCTCACATCTCACGGAACAGAGAATTGCAGATCAAAGAAGAGCCATATTTAAAGGTAATATGGTAACTAATTCTAGGATAGAGGAAATTAGATCTGAAATGAATGATTTATTCCAAAACTCACAACTCAACACTGATAACACACTCAATACCACAAATTACCCAGACCCGCACACAGTAAATTCGCACGATAACGCAGAAGCTCTTCACACTCAAACAATTACACAATTTCTTCAAGTGAACGATAGTAGGGTTGCCTCACCATCAAATAATGTATCTGAACTCAACTACATAGAAATAGAGTTCAATAAGACCTTACAACAATTTAATAACACTAACCCCGAAACTAGACCATATATACCAAAACAGAAGACGTCCAGAAATTTTGCACAAATAGTTCAATACCTAAACAACGAAGTACTACCTAGACGCTTAAACCAAAATACCAATTTTATAGAGCTACACACTATAATATATTGTGCTGCGTATACGGCTGCAATGTGCAATGGTATTATACCACAAGGTGCAAACTCCAGAACCAACGAACCGAGTAGGAAACCGACATGGCAAATTAGAATGGAGAAAAGAATTGAAAATCTTAGAATAGAAATAGGCAGGTTGACACAATTTATCATAGGGAATAGGAATCAAAGAGTCTGTGCAACCGTAGAGTACATTAAGAAAAAATACCATACTCACTCAACACACGAAGACACTAACACAGAATTAACGCATTTCTTAGACACATTAAAACAAAAACTGAATGCTACTGCTACTCGACTCAAAAGATATTTAACTTGCACAGAACGTAAGAAACAAAATTCAACCTTTGCAAATAATGAGAAAAGATTCTACAGAGACTTGTCTATGAAACATCTACCTCATACATCGCCTACCCAACGTGGAACTACAATGCCACAAGACTTACATAAATTCTGGGCTGGCATTTGGGAACAACCATTACAACACAACAGGAATGCAACTTGGCTTGATAACATACAAGACACCACACATATAAATCAGATGCAGTATGAGACGATTCCAATAGACATATTCATCCAAATCATCAAACGAACACACAATTGGAAAGCACCCGGATCAGACAATATTCACAACTATTGGTACAAGAAATTCTCTTGTACCCACCCATACATCCACAATCACATTTGCCAATTCATACAGTCACCACAAACAATGCCACCATTTATAACTCACGGAATCACTTACTTGCTACCAAAAAGCTCTGATACAACAGACCCTGCCAACTATCGCCCCATAACATGCCTCCAAACTATATATAAAATAGTAACGGGATGCATCAGTGAGCTGATTTATAAACATATAGATCAATTTAACATATTAGCCGAACAGCAAAAGGGGTGTCGAAAAAATAGTAGAGGATGTAAAGAACAATTAATAATAGATAGTATTACAATGAAACAAGCGCTAACAAGAAATAGGAATATACATACAATGTTTATAGATTATAAGAAAGCGTTTGATTCTGTTCCTCACAGCTGGCTTCTATACATACTTGAATTATACAAAATCCATCCTTTTGTCATTTCTTTTCTTCAGGTGGCCATGCTACAATGGCAGACACAACTAAAATTAAACCATAATAACACGACAATTATAACTGAACCGATTCGTATCCAAAGAGGAATATTCCAAGGAGATGCTCTCAGTCCCTTATGGAGACCATTACCCCTGTCACACCTGCTGAATACTAGTAAGTTTGGTTTTAAATTGAAACACAATAACAGCAACCACACCCTAAATCACCTTATGTATATGGATGACATAAAAATGTATGCATCCAATATTACGGAATTGTCAAGCCTCGCGGACATCACGCAAACCTTCTCTCAGGATATACGTATGCAGTTTGGGGTAGATAAGTGCAAAATCCAATCCGTCCATCGTGGAAAAGTTCAGCACAACACCTATACTCTAAACACTGGACAAGAAATCGAACCTATGGATGAGCACTCTACTTACAAATACCTCGGGTTTCAACAATCAAGACAAATACATAAAAAAGAAACAAGAATAGAACTGACCAAAAAGTTTAAGCATCGACTGCACCTAATACTTAAAAGCCACCTTAACTCCCGCAACACTGTAAAAGCTATAAACACATACGCAATACCAACCCTCACTTATTCTTTTGGCATCATAAACTGGTCTCAAACGGATTTGAAAAAACTTCAACGTACTATCAACACTCACATGACTACATATAGAAAACACCATCCAAAAACATGCACACAGCGCCTCACACTTCCACGCAAAGAAGGCGGAATAGGACTCATCGATATTCAGAATCTCCACAATAGTCAGATATCCTCATTACGCAAATATCTCTTCCACAAATCTATACACTCGCAACTACACAAATATATTACTGCCATAGACAATAAAATAACACCACTTAACTTATCAAACACAAACAAACAACACAATGAAACCATATCAACCCCTCAGAACAAAATAGAAATTTGGGCGCAGAAGTCTCTACACGGGAGACACCGAGCCGATTTATGCCAACCTCATGTCGACAAAGATGCGTCGAACGCGTGGCTTCGGCGAGGTGAACTTTTTCCAGAAACAGAGGCTTTTATGATCGCCATCCAAGACCAGGTCATGAATACGAGGAATTACCAGAAGCACATCCTCCGCGTACCTAATCTAGTAACAGATTTATGCAGACGATGTCATAGTAGCTCAGAAACTATCCAGCATATAACCGGTGGTTGTAAAGCCATCGTCCAAACGGATTATAAGTACAGACATGATCAAATAGCCTCCATAATTCACCAAAACTTAGCCCATAGATACAAATTTATCACAATAAAAGTTCCATATTACAAATACCAACCAAGTACAATTTTAGAAAATAATCATATCAAAATTTACTGGGACAGAACAATAATAACTGATAAAACAATTCACTTTAATAGACCAGATATAACAATTTTTGATAAATTAAATAAAATTTCCTACATCATAGATATAGCAGTCTGTAACACACATAACTTGGTGACAACACATACTGAGAAAATGGCAAAGTACACAGATCTGGCCATCGAACTTAGAACGCAATGGCGTGCAGAAACAGTAAAAATCATACCAATTATCATCTCTACAACGGGTGTAATCCCGAAAACCCTCAAACCAAACCTTGACATCCTGAATATGCCACCAGCTACACTGCTCCTGTTACAAAAAGCTGCCATACTAAACACTTGTCGAATCACACGAAAATTTCTCGCTACTTCATCATCGTCTTCACTTTCTTTTACGGGTCTCATATAAACCTGTCGAGCTTGGCTACGGCTCGCCCGCCAGGTTACTAATTCACCCTTCCTAGGAGGGAGAAACTTACTTAAAATAAAAAATAAATAATAGTAATAATAAAGTTTGTTATTTAAAAACTTTTTACGTCTGTATACATACCATGCGACGCAGACTTATTATTTCATTTAGCGAAGGGCGTGGTTAAACTGTGATAAGTATCTATTTAACAATGTGTGGCAAACTTTCTTACAAGAAGAAAGTTCACGAGACTATCCTGCCAAAAACAGAAGTTATAAACCAGTAGAACATCTATTTAAGCAATGAATAGCTAACTTATAAACTCTGTGAGCTAAATATGTTTTCATATTGTAATTACTTTCATCAAAAATGTTTGTTTTCATTTTCGTTGCCACTAAAGATTATAGAGTTACCACAGATTACTTAGACACCACTTTTTACATTTTCTGTTGTTGTTTTTGTGTAAATCGTCAAATGGCTGGCAAAGGTAAGACCATACAGCCTAAACTTTTGTGTGTGATTATAAAATAATGCCCTTATCATACGATACGTATTAAATGTTTAACAGTTAAATTGTTTATTCTTATATAAAACATTGTAAATATTATTTAGCTTGCATATTTAGCATCTATATTTTTGTATTGATATAAGTCGTAGCCGTCCGTGACATCACAACTATCACATTCGGTCCGCTCTTAAAAACAGCGCCGTGGCATTTTTCTTTTTTTAAGTGTCGCAGCATTATGCTGAGATAGGGACCTTTTTTGGCTCCGCGCAGGTTGTTTAAAGTTTATTATATATCTTATCTGTACATTATTTGTAATTACCTGTGTGAGTCCAAAATAAAACTGTTTTCTTTCTTTCTTCTTTAAAGCCGATGCGAGAACAATAGGCAAGCCAAGGAGTAAGTTACGTGATACCAGCCAGTCACAACACGCCTGTCAGCTAAAACAACACCACACATGTCGCCACTGGCGTATACACACAGACGACACGTACTCCCCCATTTTGCCGTGTAAAGCAGGGTACTCACACACCTGCGTTTGGGGATATGTAGGGTAATGAAGAGGTGGTAATGTATAAAGGCAAGCGCTTTCGGAAATCGCCTCGTAGCAGGCACTACACACTACCACCAAAAAGAGAGGATGCACTGGGTGAACAATGGTTGCAGAAACGAAAAGAAGAGATTTATTCATACTACACACGTGAGCGTGGTAGGCATGCATGGGGCATCTCCTCGAGAGATTCCCGGGGGGGTGGCCTCTTTGCAGTCGCCTTCCCTCAGCTAGAGGGGATGACCGCTTTTCAGTCATCCCCTTCGAGATATGCCTAAACGCATGGCACCAATGGGTGGCTCTAGATGGAGATTATTCGAGTTCCTGGGGCCTCCCTTCGGTGCTGAAGATAACCACTCCGGTGGTTTTAGCCGGTAGGAGTCCGGCATGCCCCTTCTCCTTGTCCCGGAGCGAAGGAAGTACATGAGGTATTTCCACCGGATCAATAAAAAAAACCCTGCATGGGGCAGAGCAGGGAGCCCCTACTTGTCCCGCTTGCCTGTATACACTACGACCAAGGAGGTAATTTAGGGTCGTGGGGACCACATCACCCTAGATTGCCCTTACCGCCGGCGTGTGAGTACTTGGCTTTAAAAAAGATGTATCTGAACGTACCGAACGTAGCTCCGGTAATTAATAGGGCTACCCTATCTCATCCCGTGGGTGTTGGTGGTGATTAGGTAGAGTTTGAAACCCAGTGCGTACCATTAAGCACTTTGGGCTACCCGCAGTTGCAGTTCCTATCTTAAATAGAAAACAATGTTTAGAAGTTGTTGGAAGATACTTCTTCACATGAAGATCCACAGGGGGACTGTAAAACGCGACTTAGTTGTAACGTGCTCTGCAACAACTTTGTTTTATTGACATTGCGTTGTTATGTCACTATATCGATGGACCCTCTCATATATTCACGTTAAGGCTATAAAACCTCCCTTATCTTAGTTTAAAATATAGTTTGTAGTGTTGGAAATAATGTGAGAATGGACTGAGAGCGTCGCAACGGCAGTACCACTTGAGTCTCATTGAAATGGCCTCACGGGAATTCCTGAGTGCTTAGATTGACGTGGAAAAGACAAAAACATTGTACGACTATATCTTTTTTTTTTTGTTTTACACGTTGCCCCACACTAGGATTTCTCCTGTGTCGTGGGTGCGTTTACAGAGATGAATTCCACATACAAAGATGTGTAGATGTGCATCCCAATGAAAATACGGTGGAACCCTTATAGGATCTCTGGTGTGTGTCTGTCTGTCCGTCTGTCAGAGCCAATTTTCTCCGAAGTCAATCAATTGTCTCCAAGTCCTCGTACGATCACACTAGAGCCGCCTATTGGTGCCACGCGTATAGCCTATATACGCCTCGGAGGGGATGACTGTAAGGCGGTCAAAACCTGGCATGTACCAACGTCACAAGTACTTTCTTAGTTAATCTAAGGCACCATTGACTTTAGGTAAAGGAAAACAGTGAGGAAACGTAGAGCTATAATGGTATGTAATTTCTAACACGTAGTGAGTAAGCATAGTGATAAATGTTTGATATAAGTTGTACGGAACGGGTATCGGAACCCTTAGCGCATAAAACCAAGCGATCATCATCATATCAGCCAAAGGACATCCACTGCTGCACAACGCCTCCCCAATAGGGCAGAATTTGCCAGTACTCACCACGCTTGGCTGGTGGGTTGGTGAGCTCAGTATGCCTTTTGTTCCACAAAAGAAAAGTTTCATCCTTCTGGTATAAAGTCCCTTAGTCGCCTTTTACGACATCTACGTGAGAGGTGCTATACGAGAGAGGAGGGGTGCTATATTCTTAATCCGGAATTTATTGCTAATAGATGTTATAATAACTTCGGTAGAACAAAGGACAAACGCGACGTTTTAAAAAATAACCATTAGATTTCCTTTCGGTGAAAAAATCATTAAATTGTGATGCGTTGTTTAGAAACAGTAGGATAGTTTACGTCTTTCGTATCGGAAAGGTATTTAATATATCTTTAAAAAGAATACCATACTTAGTTAAAAAAAAAACTATGGATAAACGACGGAGTAACTAACTTTAGAAATTTCTAGAGGATTCTCTTATTTTTCCGCCCAACAGAGTCCGTGTGTAGTTACCTTAACTTTAATGTTTTTGACGTCATACCTAGTAATGGCGTCAATGACTATTATGCAAACATAAACTGCTTTTAGCTAAGACGTTTATTTTAATATTATGTTATTTATTTCACTATTGGATATTATTTTAGATAAAACGACTCATGGACACATTTAGAGAGACATGTACGTAAAAAAAGGCTGAATAATATTGTATATATTATTCTCATTACGTACTGGCCGTCTATATAAGTTTATGTTATTTGAAAAAAGAAGGATTTCAGTTTTATTTCAAAGTTTCTTTAGTTTTTTCCGCTATGTGGTAATTTAATTAAGTCGCATCGTAAGCAAGTTCAGAGATTTTCACTGTGTTTGTAAATCCCGGTTTAGCTTTTAATTTTTTCGTCTATAAATTATTGTTGGCGGGTTACGGAAACATCGTTTGATAAATTCAAGCGATAATGATGACGATATCAGCACAAATGGTTGCACTTATAATCAAGTGGTTCAAACATTTAAGTTTACAAATCCGTCATTTGTCGCAATGTTAAACGATACCGGCAGACTGGAGAGTATACGAGACGAAAAGGGCAAGTTTGGAAAAAAGCAACACGAGAGAGATAACCGATTTATAGTGTCATCGTACTTCTTCTGAGGTAAGAATCAAGCTCCAGGAAGCTCAACAATTGACGGCTAGCACTAAAACCATAAGAAGACTTCATGCGGCTAGAATAGGCGCATACTTGTCGGCCAGAGTATCTCTATTTACCGCAGGTCATCGAGTAGCTCGATCACACCGAAACTAGGATGATGATGCGTGGAGAAGAGTTCTTTTCATTGACGAGTTCCGCTTTTGTCTAAGACCAGATGATGGAAGTATCAAATTAAGGAGACGGCCCGCAGATAGACATGCTCAGTGTAACATTATTGGAATAGAGCCTTATGGTGGAGGGTCAGTAATGGTATGGAATATCTATAAAGTAAACAAGTCTAACACCAAGACAGAAGTCAAAAATTCAATTTCAATTAAAGCAATCTCAAATTAATTATAGTACTGATTTTTATCGATATGTTATTTAATACCGACCTGAAGAACAAAATACACCACATCACTAACTAACAGCTACTCGGACGCAATTGCCATTCGCAGAATAAAACTTAATATATTTTATTTTTCAAGGATAGCAACGCTCGATAAGATTGGCAGTAGCCGTCTCAAGAATATTTCAGTTGCTATTCGTAAAGTTGCTATTGAAGTAGTTACCATTACTGGAATACATAGCAACTACATTCTTGGAACATATCAAAGAAATCAATGATTCTCAATAAGTTGAACGAGAGTAAATATGGCGGGGCATTATCCGACCAAGTACAAAAGCATACGTAAACTGGTTTTTTAACAGTCCACCTTAATTTGTGATATTAAAAATGCATGAACATTTTTAAGTTTGGTATTTTTATGTTCTTTATATCAGTAATTTTTTTATCGTATATTTTTTTATGTTCATTTATGTATATTAAAATAGTTTATCGTTTTAATAACAATAGTATAGTAGTAAATAAGGCTTTTCGTGTGGAGTCCGGATTATTAATCCAGCATATAATAAAGCAGCACTCTATCTCCTCCCATGGATGTGATTTGATATTTAGTTTTCCACTTTCCTAAATATAGTTATAGGAAGCAAGTTCCGTTCTTATCATGCTTGACAACCCAGGGGTGCCATAGAGAATTTCTAGCATTAATTTTAATAATACTTTACCTGTGAATCGAACCCACAACGATCAGCAATACGCATCGCGCCATACTTAACTAATGACGCAAACCTTAATGTAACTCAAAGTTATAATTGAATATATTTTTCAAGCTTACAAACAAGTGCTTTAATCAAAGTCTTTGCTAATTCCAATTTAACTTTAAACAATTCCATTGAACAAAAGATGACGATTGTTTTACTTGGAGTTTGAACGTCTCTTTGGGACAATTCAGAGAGTTCAATGAACCGCATTAAATTAGCTGTTTTCAATAGTATTTCTACAATATTGACTTGTATAGCCGTTAGGGTTGAATTACTCCAATGAAAGTATATCTGCACGTGTCTGCCACAGAACTTCATTTAAAGGCGGAATGACAGACGCCGTTTTTCCGTTTCTTAAAGTATTCAAACATATTCAGCACCCATTGCAATAGACCTTGTAATTGTAGTGTCATACAATAGTTTTATATCTCCAGAGACAACCCGTGACTGCATTTTATAGTGCAGCTAAGGATAGTCCCTGGTTAGTATCCCATTACATTTTAGATACAAATTCTTTAAAGATGTCTGTGTGTTGGACCCATGTCCTCGCGTAAGCCTATCAAGACCAGGTTCCTCTTTGCAGAGCTATTCACCCGTGAATAGAGAAAGTATGTAAATATTTAAAGACTTAATGCAATACCTGGTGGGTACTTAAGTGAATTTTTCAATGACAAATGTGTAGTTTCTTTGTTAATCTAAGACATTGATTTTAACGGTGAAGGAATCGTGACTTGAAACGTGAACCTAGATCTAATTAATGGTCTGAAATCGCCAACACGCAGAACTAATCAATGCTTGTTCCTTTTCTAAATTCAAATTCACAAGATTTTTATTCACATATTCATTTACAGGCACTTATGAATAGTCATAATGTACTTGCACGATTCCAAGTAGATGGTGCTTTGGAGAAGAACGGGCTAGAAACTCCATATACATTCTTTTGAATTGAAAAATGTCACATTCTTGATAGTTACTACATAATTAAATTATGTGAGAATAATGTACTGCCAGTGTGAGATGGTTGATGTATAATAATGAAAATGTGCCATTAAATAATACAAGGACTAGGACCAGTTCCAAATGACGGCACCGGTTCAGAGTAAGACACATGCATTGGCGTCGCTCAGCTCAACCCCATTGTAGGGAACTTGACGACCCAATACACAATGCCACCATGAGCAAGACATTTTAGGGAGCATGACAGACTCGTACTACCAAACAACAGGCGTCTAGATTCACAGTATTAACCATCAAATAAAATTTAAATTTAATCAATATCAAAATATTGTAATATTATTTAAGTGTCAACACTATTGTAGATGTCAATTTACAAATTGTCGATATCAATACTGTAATTTAAATAACAATAATTACATATGTTCATAGATCCGTTGTAATTTTAGTGGATACAAAAATATATTAAAGCAGCTCAATCCTTAGTATTCTTGTCCTCTATGTAATCAGAGAAGAGGCCTGCAGTAGAATAGTCATGGGATGATATTTTTTTATTTTTTTTGTTGATGTGAAACATCTAATGCGGCGGGTCAGACTGACTGTTGGCGTGGTGACGCGTAACGATGTCATGTGTCGCCACTGTATATGATAGTATGAAACATCTAATACGGCATGGTGACGCGTCGCCATGCGCAATAACTGTGCGGCTCTCTCCCTAATCTCCTACTCGGATATAAATTTTTGAATTTTATATTTTTGTATGAAATAAATATAAATGTTTACCAAATAAACAATCATGTTTACGTTAAAAAAATTACAGTCATCCCCTCCGAGATGTGCATAAAGGCGTGGCACCAATGGGCGGCTCTAGTGTGATCTTGCGAGGACCTGGAGCCCCCCTTCAGTGCCAAAGATGACCACTCCAGTGGTTTTAGCCGGTAGGAGTCCGGCATGCCTCTTCACCCTTCCCTGGGGAAGAGGAAGTTCATGTAGAATTTCCAATGGAAACCACAAAAAAGGTCCTTGCACCCGCATTGGCATCGCAGAACGACCGTCCAGTGTGGTAGCCATTTCAGATTGACAAAACTACAAGTTAACAATGCGTAACTAATGATAAACTTATATATACTTATAATTCCTTTCTGTTATTATATTATAAATGTTAGGGTTCTTAAAATAAGCTTTGATTAACGAAAATACAGGATAAACTGAACTGATCAGAAATTCGTTTTTGTTTTGCACTTATGTAATAATAAGTCGGTAAGTACCAAGTTAACCTTTCTTCTTACTTATACAATACATGAATGGATCCATTTAGGTAATTTTAGCTCTTATTATAAACGAAACTCCATCAAAATCTCGCGTAATTCATTCCACGAAAATTGTGTTGATTTTAGCAACGTAAGCAATCTCCATTATATATTGACAGAGGCAATTATGCTACGGTTACTATATAGTGATGGTGATCATAAATTACCTAATTAAGCCTGGGGCATGTCACTTAGCGGTGTATTGTGAAAATGGCGTTATATAAGCTAACTATACATCACAATCATAAGCTAACTATACATCACAATCGCTAGTAATTGTCTGTCTGAAGCGCGGGAAATTAACGACAGAAAAATCAAGATGGCGGAAATACACTTTATCGCTTCGTCGTATTGTAAAAGAATGCACATATTAAATAATGCGTATATCGAGCTCTCGACAAATATTCAAATTTGAACTCAATAAAACGGTAAGAAAAAAGTTTTTGGGGACCAGCACATTTTTGTATCGTCAATCATGATTCAATATTATGTGGAAAAGGTCACTAAACTTTTAATGTTCTCAACACTAAGTTTACGATACGAATCAGTCAAAAATAAACATTATCAGGAACGGTCTAATAAGTTACACTCAATTTGAAATTCCAACAAAGATTATCTACCTAAATGGTTAGAAACATTGGAACTTTTATATCCACTTCGGGCAGCTAATAAATAATTCAGTGTTCTGCCAGACAGCGAATTTAATTCATGTTTATATTTCAATTCGGTTCCTTCTAGCGATAACTGTACCCTTTCGAAATCCGTCGCTGGTAAAATAACAATACTTTTGTTTTGCCAAGTCGGCTTTTACGCGGATTTAGATGTTATTCAACGATTTGTTTGATATATAAATGCACAATCTAGATTGTTACTTACGTAGTTGATTTAATGAGACATTCCCTATCCGGCCAGAGATTCCTTTTGCAAAATATTTTGAAACCGTGTAACGATTTGGTGAATAAATGCTACTATTCTGTAAAATACTTTTTACTTGAGGGCCAATTCTTGTAATTTATTTATGCTATATTCATAATCAATGTTTGGTAAGATCAGAGAGTCAAGATGTACGAGGAGGGATCAAAAAGTAGTGTTAATGAGATAGAATATAATGACTATTGATAACTTAATAATTTATTTTTCTACATAGTTTCCGAGTCTCTCTACACACCGAGTCCAGCGCTTTTCCAAGGCTTCAATCCCTTTCCCAAAAAAGGTTTTGTCTTGGTCCTGTTAAAAGCTCTCCACGGCATCACCTTGTTATCGTCTTCGTACCTGTTTCCCCTTAAGTATTTTTTCAATTTGGGGAACAGATAAAAATCGCTAGCCGCCAGATCTGGTGAATAAGGGGCGGGTGGTCAACCAATTCGAAGCCAGCTTGCTGAATAGCAGCCATCGCAACTGCCGACCTGTGCGCGGGTGCGCTGTCGTGATGAAACAGCACGCCCCTTCGAAGTTTCCCTCTACTTTTCTCTTTGATGGCATTCCTCAACTTGGGAATAAAAAGCTGCATAATATTGGCCTGTAATAGGGCTTCCACGCTCCAGGTAATCAATCAACAATATCCCTTCTGAGTCCCAAAATATAGAGGCCATAACCTTGCCAGCCACGACACGAAACTTCTTCGGGGTCGGTGATGATGGCCGTTTCCATTGCGAAGATTGCTGTTTTGTCTCGGGATCAAAATGATGGACCCATGTTTCGTCCATTGTTACGAAACGAGACAAAATATTTTCAGAATCTTCTTGAAACTTGTCCAACAATATCTTCGAAATGTCAAGTCGATTTTGTTTCTGACTGTCGGTTAACATTCTCGGCACCCATCTTGCGGAGACTTTTCTCATATTCAAAGATTGTTTCAATATGGATTGAATACTTCTTCTTGGTTTCTTGAATTAAGTATCGGATGATAACTCTTCGATCGCTCAATACAATTTTCTCGACTTTCGCAACATTTTCTTGGGTGACTGACGTCGATGGACGGCCGCTACGATGTTCGTCTTCCGTGCTCGTTCTCCCTACTCGAAATTGAGAAGCCCACCTTGCGACAGTGGAATACGGCGGAGCAGACTCTCCTAATGTAGCCTCCAAATCGCAATGAATCTCTTGAGTCGTTAACTTTTTTAAACAGAAGTATCTAATAACGGCTCGCACTTCGTTTTTCTGCATTTTCGAGAATACGTTCCGACACGAAGCAAACAAATGACTACATTCAGAAAAATTCAAAACAGAATCGAAGATTTTTTTTCTTTATTAATGTTACAAATATGTATCTGAGCTATGCCTGCCAGGTTTTTTATTTCTTACCAAGGAGTATGTCGTTCTCACTACTTGTTGATCCCTCGTAGTAGTAGTACATTCATCGATGTTGGTGAGCGCAGTATGGTTGCTGTTCTACGGAAGGAATGCTGCTGCCTCCCTCTGGTTAATAGTAATTTAGGTCACCTTTTACGACATCCAACGGGAGGACATGGACTGATGCTATATTCTAAATCGCAATTAATTAAAAAAAAAATCCAACGTAGATTTTGGTAGGATATCAGCAAGAACGTGTCCGAAAATTACAGAATCCGAAACTTCTTGGAACTGTTGCTGGCTAAATAATTCTAGAGGGCCCGACTTGAAGGTACGGTAATGGAGTATAATTGTCGGAAACGACGGGGAATATGCGCGATTGGTGCTTGGAATAATGCTGGCTCGTTTGTACAATCATCAGCCATGACTTAGTAATAAGTAGTCAACATTTGTAGAGGTTTATACGTAGACATTAGGTTGAATGCTTTTTTCTATTGATCCAACCTTATGTATTTGTACAGCAAAAACAAAGGATTTTACAACCGGAATACTTAGCAAATTAAGAAAACTGTTGCTTTTCTCAATTTGATGCGTACACTGATTTACTCCGAGATTTGTGAACAGATTTGAGCATTCTTTTTTAACCGGTGCAGAATGCTTTCGAGTTGGTCCTGTATACATTTTATTACATTTGATTGAGTAGTTTTTTATCCAGCTTCAATAAACAGGTTAATTTGTCACATTACAGACTGCCCCTTTTGCATCACCTAGATTTCCATTGCTCCGAAATGGTCGTCTGGAAGAGATCGCCGAGATGCGATAAGACCGCCAATTGTACTTGCTTTCTATAATAATACCTATATTCTGTTTTTGGTGTGCAATAAAGTGGATCTATTATTATTAATTTGACTGCGCTTATCTAGATGATGTCTTAATGGTTTCGATTCCTCTCAGATAGGAGAACCGATTTGAGTCATTCTTATTTTTAGTGTTAAATACTGAACCAAATTTGAAAAAGTTCTTACATATATTTTCACTAAAAAGAAACAAATAAACCTTTTAAAAAAAAAATACCGACTTCAAAACAGGTTTTTTTCCCTTTTCAGTGGTTTTAAATTTTTTATATCGTGTAGGGGTTTTGAAGTCGGTATTTTTTTGTCAAAAAGTTTTATTTAAATTGTGCGTATGTGGGCCACACTTAATGTTTTTAGAATTGGCCAGTAAGAAAAATTGTGAGTCATCCGCCTACAGTCCCGACCTGGCACCTGGAGACTTTTATTTATTCACCAAAATAAAAGATAAACTCGGAAGGAATTCGATTAACGAAACCCGAAGATGCCGTGGCTGCGTTCGAAAAAAACGTGGAGGAGATTCCTAAAAAAGAGTGGCCTCACTGCTTCAGTCAATGTCCATCGTATGCGACAGTTCTTAGAAAGGAACGAAGACTACTTGTCTTCGTTCCTTTCTAAGAAAATATTAATGAAACAATAAAAAAATTAACAGGTTCCTATATTATTCCGTATTTAATTTTCTTCTTTTAAAAACGATTAGTGGTATATTCAAAAATTTGTTTTGCCTAATAATTTAAAACCCCTTCTCGTCTTAGACGTGTATACATTTATACATCTTAATGTGTGGAAGCTTCTACTTATCTACATTATGTAACACTATCAAATATTACGCTAGTAGATTATGTATTATAATGTTATAGGTTAGTACATTTGTTCCGTGCCAATAGGTAGTTAATACATACATCTTCTTTCCATAGTAAAATTACGTAATGGACATATACCACTATATCTAATATTTATTTGAGGGAGACAATCAATAGGTTATATGGATAGCGTTTGAGTTAAAAACAAAATAATTTTGGTATTGTACCGAATAATTAGTAAAAATGCAATGCGATGTAATTTGAGAATTATTATTTGTTCACTATTTTATTACGAAAGAGCACACAGATAAGGAACACTTGTGGTGCCGCTGTTATTTTTATTTTTATTTTTTTATGCATATTTGGTTTTGGTATCTAAAAAAGGATGTTATGGTACCGGATTGTAGAGGAAAATCGCTGAATATATTGTCTGTTGTTGAAGTCGGTCTTATATTAACAGTTTAGCTAGAGAACAAACTAACTATAGACTTCACATAAGTTTTCCTGTAATCTATAAGTATAGAACTATGATCTATATATTTTTTTTATGTTAAGGTATATAGTTTCGTAGATAAGGTACAAAGGATAATTTTCATCTATTTTCTTAAAAAACTTTAAAACCATATATATTAAAATGATAAAATAAATATATTTGAGACTCTCACAGAGAGCCCTTCCGTTTCATATGTAATACCGTACAATTTGCAAAACGTTATTCCTTAGTATTCTATTTGCAATACAAGTGATCCCAATTTTCCAACATTCATTTATTTACGTTACACGTCCAAATTGAGGTCATAGTAATTCCTATGTGTACCAAATTTCAACTTAATCGGTCCAGTAGATTCGGAGAAAATTGGCTGTGATAGATGGACCGACAGGACATCACTCGTGTGTTTACACGAGTGATCGTTAAGGGTTCCACCGTTTTTTCATTCGAACGTTCGAGACTCTAAAAACTAAATTACGAGTTATTTTTTAAATAAATGTTAGGCCCTATTCCGTGTGGTGTCCGGATTAAGAATATAGCACCACTTCATCTCCTTCCACAGATGTCGTAAAAGGCGACTAAGGGAAACTAAATCAGAGGGATGGGCAGCAGCGTCCCTTCTGAGAAACGATAGCCACACTGCGCTCACCAACCCGCCTGCCAAGCGTGGTGAGTATTAGCAAGTACCGCCCAAAATTAGCCCAAAATTAACCACAGTTGTGGAAATCTGTGGGGGAGGCCTTTGTTCAGCAGTGGACATATGAATGGCTGATATGATAAGGCCCTATTTACTGCAGATTGTCCTCTGAAAATAAGGATCACTATTTTTGCGGGCCCTGTATATTTTTCTATATTTTTCATTGTCCAACCGCAGGATGCTTCAGGGCAATACATTGTGACAATGTGGTCCGTAGGAGTAGCATTCTATTTTGAGCAACAGTGTTACTTGTACGCTGTGAATAGGTTCACCCACGTATATTACACAAAGATGAGAGTACAACGCTCGCCGGAATAAGCCCTTTATTGGCCTCTGGCAGCTACAATATCATACAATGTCATATTTTTAGACTAAATTAATAATAGGGAATGCATCTTTTCTACAAGCAAAAAATTCCGTGCATGATGCACATCTAAGAAAGTAATGGAAATCACAATTATTGTCTCAAATCAAATTGTAATTATGCACTGGGAAAAAACCAGTGCATTTACTGAAAATTCATTTATAGTTTGGTGCCGGCTCAGAATGCCACCACCCCACCTCCTCCCATGGGTGTCGTAAAAGTCGACTAAGGGATGAGCCGGAGGATGGGCAGCAGCGTCCTTCGAGTACATTAACAACTCAACTGCGATCGCCAACCCGCCCGCCAAGCGTGGCGATTATGGCAAAACCCCCCAATGAGCCCACAACATATCCATATCGGTAGTTGTGGTGATCTTTGGGGGAGGCCTGTGTCCAGCAGTGGACTTCATTCGGCCGAAATGATGACTAGGTATTCTGGTTATTTGGCTTCATGGGCTCAATTCCTTTACTGTAAAGGGACGATAGAAAAAAAAGTTAAACCTGGTTATCTACCACAGTTAAGAAAAATATAATAATATCAGTGTTTGGTATCATGTTGTATTAGGTTTGAAGCATTTAGTTATTATATTACCTAAATCTATATTAAAATGTTTAGATTTTACGCGTTTAGTTAGACCTGCCTCATGTAAATTTTAATCTCTTTGTGCAGGCACCACACGGCAAGCCCAAAAACCCATCTCATCCCGTGGGTGTCGTAAAAGGCGACTATGGGATTAGCCGGAGGGTGGGCAGCAGCATCCTTCGAGTACATTTACATCTCAACTGCGATCGCCAACCCACCTGCCAAGCGTGGTGATTATGGCAACCCCCCAATGAGCACACAACTCTAACCGAGATCGGTCGTAGTGGAAATCTTTGGAAGAGAGATCTTTGTGTCCATCAGTGGATTTATTTGACTGAAATGATGGAGAGTTCACCACCGCCCATGAACATCCGCATCACCAGATAAATCGATGCTGTGATACAACCTTCGGGGGAGGGAGAGTAGCGAGGGTCTAGCACTTATTACTCACCGCAAGAAACACGCCTACACAATGCTTTTACTTTTTTTGTATCTTGTGGGAGCTTCTCCCTTGCCTGAAGAGTTATTCTAAGCGCATCAAAATTTATCGTGTCGAGAACTTGTCTACAGAGATCGGGATTTAAAATCTACCAATTATGATTGAAGCTTATCTATACAAATAAATAAAATGGAAGTGTCTGTTTGTAATGTCAACATAACAGCTTTTTACTAATGCATATGAAAGTATATACGGTACATATAACATTTTTTTTTATTCTGTCTTGCTGTCTGTCTGTTTGTTCCGGGTAATCTCCGAAACGGCTGGACCGATTTTGACGGGACTTTCACTGGCAGATTGCTGATGTTATAAGGAATAACTTCGGCTACTTTTATTTTAGAAAAACAATTAGAGTTCCGCGCAATAAAGAAAAAACCTTGAAATCCAATATATACTCGTATATCAATGTCAAGTGTCTCTGTCGAAGTACTCTAAATTTCTTTTAAATTAAACGCGGGTGAAACCTCAGCTAGTGAAAATATATTATTTATAATCAACGTTTAACACTATTAACTTTTATTTCAAATATTTACTACCCTTTTATTATTGGTAGGTTTTAAAATTTTGAATTAGAGGTTACGTCACAGTGCCACCATTGTGGAAGTGACCTGGATACCGCCAAGCACACGCTCGAGAAGTGCCCTGCGTGGGCTGCCGAGCGGCGGATCCTGGTCGATCGGATCAGGCAAGATCTCTCTCTGCCGGCAGTAGTGTCAGCTATGTCGGCAGAGCATGAAAATCAGAGTACAGTGGTCTCTTTCTGCGAGAGCGTCATGCTGCAAAGCAGGATCGGGAGCGGGCTGATCCCGTACGGAGAAAGACGAGATGGCACCGGGGTAACAACCGCCCCGCCCCGGCTCCCAGGCCCAACACGCCTGAGCCCCCTGCCGTCACTACATGGTGGGGCCTCGGAGGTCGCGAGCGTGCAGATTGGGGAGTCTGCGTGCTCACACCGAGCGACCCCCGGGAAGACGGTGGCGTGCACGTGGATACGTGCCCTCGTGTGCGCAGCACAGCGCCCAACGAGGCTTGGGGGATCCTTTACAATCCCCCCGAGAAGTGCTTGTGGGCGACCTTTTCACAGTCCTTTCCTCCGCTAGAGGGGATGACCGATTTACAGTCTTCACCTCCGAGATGAGACTAAGGCGTGGCACCAGTGGGTGGCTCTAATGTGATCTTATGAGGACCTGGAGCCCCCCTTCGGTGCCGAAGATGACTGCTCCAGTGGTTTTAGCCGGTAAGAGTCCGACATACCCCTTCGCCATTCCCCGGGGAGAAGGAAGTTCAAGTAGAATTTCCACTGGACATCAATAAAAAAAAACGATCTCTGTAGGCATGTTCTCGAGACGAAAACTTTTCACGCGCTTAGAATAGCTATTATCGAGCTAGCCCGTTTCGAACTTGTGTACTTGTTCTTGCTATAACTTACCTCTACCACGAAGTAAATCCGTAGAATATATTACCAACCACAGTAAGATCATCATCACATTTTATTTAGATTACTGTGGTCCGATCGAGTTGCTTCTTAAAGAGCCGTTACGCCACGGTAAGCGTGAGTCGAGAAACGAAAATCGACCAATCAGCAAGCGTTGCCGTAGCTGACTGATGGATAATTCGTGTAAATGATCCTTAAGAGATCGTACTGAGTGTGAATTGGTGGGCGAATCGCAGCGTTTAATACGGTAAACAAGTCGCACGCGCCAACATTTCGACTGTGAAAGAAACTCACACTCGGCCCTTTGATAAATGTAAAGTTAATAATTCTAGGCCCAGTCAAAAAGATGTATGTGCCAGCCGTCCAATTAAATGGATCCCAGTGACCTTTATTTGCGTCAACGAACTCAGTAGAAATAAGGTTTCACAAGTCATTACGTTACGACGTGATTAAGTGGTATTTCTTTTAATTATAAAACTTTGGTATGTAATAGCTTTTGATTGTGTTTTTGCTTGAAATGAATATATATGATGTATGGTGAGATACAGTAAAGGCCTTCAAAACATTGCGCCGGCTTTCCGCGGAGAGGTTGGCATCATCATCATCTCAGCCAAAAGACGTCCACTGCTGGACATACGCCTCCTCAAAGATCTTTACAACGACCGGTCTGGTTTGTGTCGTGTGCTCATTTGGGCGGGATTTGCCATAATCGCCAAAAGGAGACTGCAGAGCGGGATCGGGAGAGGGTCGATTCCGCACGGAGGAGGATGAGATGTTGCCGGGGTAACATCCACCCCAGCGCCCTGGTCCAACACATCTGAGCCCCCTGCCTTCGTTATACAGCGGGGGGCATTGAGGGTCGAAACGTACAGCGTAAAGCGTACAGATTAGGGAGGCCGAGTCTCATAGCGAGCGACCCCCAGGAAGCCGGTGGCAAGCACATGGTCACGTGCCACCGTATGCACATCACAGCTCACAGCGAGGCCTCGGAAGAATCTTTTACAATGTCCCCTAGATGTGCCTGGGCCAGGGTGGTGGCGGACTTTTTAAATCCACTTTCTCTCTCCAGAGGTGGTGACCGTTATACAGACTTTAGCTGAGAGCGAGGCACCAATGGGCTCTATTGTTATTGTATCGAGAACCTGGAACCCCCTTCGGTGCTGAAGATAACCACTCTGGTGGTTTTAGCCGTTAGGAGTCCATGCCCTTCGGCCCTTCCTCGGGGCTTGATCGTGCACAAGGGGCACTTAATGGCATGTGGCATTCTCTACCAGTCAACGTTTGGTTTAGGGAAAGCACTTTGAAAGAAGTAGAAATACAAAGCTTATCTGGAAACGGAGGTCCATGTACTAAAGATAAATCATAAGGTCGTTTTCTAAAATGGTTTTCTGATTTATATTTCAATATTACATTATGGTTGAATTTCCGAAAACCTCTAACATCAAACATTCTATATACATATAGTGATTCGATTTTATCATTCATAATCCGAATAAATCTTTCAACAGAAAAACAAAAACAGATCAGTTTTTGTTTTGAGTAAAGATAATTGAGTATCTTACGCACAATTGGAGTTTGCGTGTACTGAGATTGACCTTGTCACAGTATTATATTATCTGTGACCTTATAGTTATAAGTGCAAAAAAAATAGGAAATGTATAACTTTTGGAGCTATATAATATACTTTCATAGTGCATGATATTTTGCATGGCACCTTAGCTGAAGGTAACTTAGGTATCACAAAAAAAATCTGTTCAGTATTTTTTTAAATAAATTTACTTATTATTTTATTACTTAATGGTTCTCTTAGTTGCAATAATATTCACATGCATCTTAAGAAAACAGTGGACGCAGACACAAGAAAGAAATAGATTTATATCATCAGTTTTTTTGTGGTAGGTACATAATCTTAAGCATTTGCTAAGGCGGTATGCACAATATCGTGAATCATTAAAATAAGACCATATCATATTTAAACCTTCTACACAAAAAAAAGGGAAAAATATTTGCAGACAAATATACTGGTACTGGTGATAGGCCGTTGCTGCAATAGCTTAACAATAACAAGGCGGCCAGGCCGGACCGGGTGGTGATGGAATTACGACAGAGCTTCTGAAAGTGGGTGTAACACCGGTACTTAAAGTCCTTCAGAAGCTATTCAATTCCGTCTTACTCGAGGGCACAAAGCCTGAGGCACGGGATAGAGGCGAGGTGGTGCTCTTCTTCAAAAAGGGTGATAACACCCTACTGAAGAATTATACTCGTAGACCCATCTCGCTTCTGAGCCATGTTTGTAAGCTATTTTCAAGGGTCATCGCGAATCGTCTCGATAGCAAATTTGATGACTTCCAGCCTCCCGAACAAGTCAGTTTCCGAAAAGGTTTTAGTACCATAGACCACATCCATTAGCTGTGACAGGTTAACCAGAAGACCAGAAGTATAATCTGCCACCAGGCTTAGCGTTTGTAGACAATGAGAAAGCCTTCGATTCAATGGAATCCTGGGTAGTGCTGCAGACTCTGCTCTGTCAATGCGGATCCACATTGACTATCAGCACATCGATGGGGTGAAGTGCTCAAACAGAAACGCCACCATGTCGGTCCGAGTACATGAATAGCGCACGCGGGTAATTCCACTGCAGAGAGGTCTGGGACGCTATTTCCTCGTAGTTCACCGCTATAATGGAGGATGCCTTCAAACTACTAGAGTGGAAAGGATTTGGCATTAACATCAATGGCAAGTATGTCACTCAACTTCGATTTGCCGAAGACATCGTGGTCATGGCAGAATTGCTGCAAGAGCTTAGCACAATACTCGATGATCTCAGTAGAAGTTCCCAACAGTAGGCCTTAAAATGAACACGTGCAAGACGAAAGTTATGTCAAATGCTTATATCGTACCATCCCAATATCCGTTACCTGGGACAAACCATCCAGTTAAATAAGTCCAACTTCGAGAAAGAGGTCAATCGTCGAAACCAACTCGGCTGGGCAGAAACTACGCAACGTCTTTTGGTCAACAATACCGCAAGGCCTCACGACGAAAGTCTTTAACCAGTGTGTGCTACCACTTACCAGTGTAACGTACGGGATAGAGACGTGGTTACTTACCATGGGCCTCATAAGAAAGCTCAAGGTCACTCAGCGAGCTATAGAGAGAGCTATGCTTGATATTTCTCTATGAGATCGAATCAGAAATGTCCATAAAAGAACTAAAGTTGCTGACATGGCTGAAAAGATTAATAAACTGAAGTGGCAATGGGTGGGGCACATTACTCGCCGTTGAGGTAAAAAGATTCTCGAGTGGTGATCGCGCACCGGAAAACGCAGCGTGGGATGACCGCCAAAGATGTAGACAGACGATCTGGTGAAGGTCGCTGGGAGCCATCGGATGCGGGCAGCATGTAACCGCTCGTTGTGGAAATCAATGGTCAGGCCTTTGTACAGCAGTGGACGTCTTTTGGCTGATATGATGTGTGCATAGATAAAGTAAATTATAGCTTTTATAAAATGTCGAGTCAGCCACTTAAGCGTGTCGGACAGATACATAACTTAGGTTTGGATCTTGATGCCGGTCTCATCTTGGACATGCACGTTTCTACCATCTGGAGGCGAGCTTATAAGTCACTTGACTTCATTACGAGACAACCTGCTTGATTTCAGGAGAAGAACGCTCTCATTGTGTTGTGTCCTTTGTTCAGAGCATTCTATAATATAACTCTATAGTCTGGGATCCGCACGAGGCTAATTTTAATATAATGTTAGACCGAGTTCAGCTAAAATTCGCACGATATTTATATTAAACTAAAAAACGAATGTTTGAATTACGTCAATTTAATCTAATTAAGTCAAATTAAATGTAGAGTACATTCCCCGTTCGAGAGTCTTTGTTGGTTGTATTTACTAAACCCGCTCCGACTTCTCTGGCAAGCAGACATATCGGTATTTGTTCAGGTAATGACAACGCTATATTCAGTTTTATATTATCAATTATATTTTAAGACTAGTGTTTGTTCCCCAGTAAATATATCAATCAATTTAAATATTATTACCTTTTTTGTCGCCTTGAGGAAGGGCGAATGGGCATGCCGCTCCTACTGGCTAAAACCACTGGAGCGGTTATCTTCGGCAACGAAGGGGAGGTCCAAGTCCCCGTAAGATTACACTAGAGCCATCCATTGATGCCACACCTTTAAGCACATCTCTGAGGGGATGACTGTAAAGCGGTTACCCTCTCTAGTGGAGGGAAGGCGGCTGTAAAAAGGCCGCCCCCCAGGAACTTCTCAGGGATGATTGTTAAGAGTCCCCCCAAGCCTTGCTGTGCGCTATTCTGCGCACACGGTAGCACGTGCCCACGTGCGCGCCCCCGTCTTCCCGAGGGTTGCTCGGTATGAGCACGCAGATGCCCCAATCTGCGCGCCCGTGACCCTCGAGCCCCCCTATCATGTAGCGACGGCAGGGGGCTCAGGCGTGTTGGACTTGGGTGCCGGGGCGGTTGTTACCCCACGCCGTCTCGTCCTTCTCCATGCGGGATCAGCCCCCTCCCGATCTCTGTTCGTTTTTCCTAAAAATGCAGTGAAGCTATTTATTCTAAATGCGTGAAAACTAGCCGTGTCGAGAACGGGTCTACAGGGATCGATATTAAAACATACCATTAATAAAAGGGTAGAAAATATGAAATTTAGATAAAAATTCATAATTTTATACTTTCATTTAAAAATATTTTTTTTCGTACCCTCAATCATGATTTGTAGATTTTGAATACCATTTAAACACGTTCTCGACATGTATGTTTCAAGCGTTTAGAATAGCTGTTCTGGTCTGCCATGCTCACTTAAATGTTTTGCTGGTGGTGGCGTTGCGTATCGGGTCTTTGGATCCCCTAACATAATTATGTATAGTTGAACTAAGCGGTGTAGATGCATGCGTCATGTTCGTCAACGAGTGACGCCTGTCGGGAACGGTCAACCATTGGCTGGCATGGTCAATCAGTTCATATTTGTACTTACTTCATTTCAGCATCGGACTTCGCTAGCATCCAGACCACACGGCCAGGGTCACGGCGTGAACCTAACACCATGAGTTGCGACAGCTTCGCACCGAGTGGCAGCGTTGGTCTGCGGGGTACCTGACCCGTCCACGTCGCGATGGCCAGCATCTCGGGGCACTCCTTCACAAGGTGTTTCTGCGTCGCCATACATTTTCCTGATGCGTCCTGAGTGGTGAAAAGGTAATATTAAGTATTAATCAACGCGGGATGTGCTTTAAGTTAGTTCTAAGCTAACAAGCCACTACAACCGAATATGGGAGAGGTTGGTGTCCTAAAAATGGCCAATCAATGATGTTCTGTGAAAAGCTTGAAGTAGAATTATGTTGAAGAATTGACAATACAGGCCGCGTTTTTAATTGATAATGTTTGCTACTTTACGAATCAAAGAAGTTATATCTAGTAGTAGAAGTAGAATCTAGTTATTTAGCTGGTTTTTTTTTCAACTCAATTTGTAAGAATGTGCTCTTGCGTTTTTTCTTTATACGTATGGAGTTATAAATCAGATAATTTGCAATATTGAAGATCTTTAATTAAATAAATACATAACACACGCGTTTGTCCAGCCAATGAAAAACAAAATGAGTTTGTGGTGGAATAGCTGCCCTCGCAGCTCCGCCCCTCCGTGATAAGTTATTGGTTCCACAGGATGAAAAGAATCTGATCTGTTTTTATTTTAAATGGTCTAAAAAAACGGTAAGCAGAATTTCATCCCAAAGCGTTGTGGTGTGATTGCGTTACGAAAATCAAAAACATTCTCATAAAAATTCAATCTCTAAATGAAAAATCTCGAATTTTACTATCATCGTCAACATATCAGCCAAAGGACGTCCACTGCTGAACAAAGGCCTACCTTATAGATTTTCGCAACGAGCGGTTACATGCCGCCCGCAGCCAACGACTCCCAGCGACCTTCACCGGCTCGTCTGTCCACCTCGTCCCATGCTGCGTTTTCCGGTGCGCGGTCTCCACTCGATAACCTTTTTACACCAACAGCCATCAGTTCTACGAGCAATCTGCCCCTCCCATTGCCACTTCAGATTATTAATCCTTTCAGCTATGTTGGCAAGTTTAGTTCATCTACGGATCTCCTAATTTCTGATTCGATCTTGTAGATAAATACCAAGCATAGCCCTCTCCATAGTGAGTGACAAAAACATTCTGTTAGCATTTGATAAGTATATGTTTATGAACTACGTCTAATCTTAGTTTAAATCCCATATTTTTTTATTTACAAGCATAAATTTCACATGTAGAAACATGTCATCGGTACAAAAATATGGTTCGTGTGAGGACCGAATCCGTATCCTAAGGCGCAAAAAACGTGTGATACAGTGTTATCAATAAGTGTGTCGAATCATTTGAAGGCGTGCGGCTGGCTTCATGTAGGCTTCGTTTTTGTCTATGAAAAGATAACATCATCATATCCACCAAAGGAAGTCTACCTACTGCTGAAAAAAGTCAATACTGTTTCACAGAAGGGACGGTGTTGCCCATCCCTCTGGTTTAGAGTCCCTAAGTTGCCTTTTACGACATCCAAGAAAAGAGATAGAGTGATGCTATATTCTTAAATCGGACACGGTTGGTGCAGTGGTTGATACAGTCGACTGCTGCGCTCCGGGTCGTGGGTTCGATTCCCGCACGGAACAAATATTTATACGATCTGCAGGTAGTTGTTCCGGGTCTGGGTGTATTGTGTGTGGAATTCATGTCTGTAAACGCACCCATGACACAGGAGAAATCCCAGTGTGGGGCAACGTTTTTAAAAAACAAACAAACAATACGAAATTAAAACTAAATTAGATTAAAAATATACAGTTACCTCGAATTAAACCAAAAATAATTCTTCAGTGATCAGAATCTTTTGAGATGGATAATTAATGTTATTGACTTTATTATGATAGGCATATCATTGAACTACATAATGTTTATCTTCTAAATATTAGTCAGTGCAGGCTGAACTACTTTGATACATTGTGCTTCTGCTTACATTATTACTTACACTGTTGTTTCTTTCATCAAAATATGGTAATTAAATGATAGTAAGTTTATCCAAACTAGTGGTACTTGCCGACTATATCGTCTGAAAATAGGATGTTTTTCAATTTCAATGGTCTCACGAAGCATTCTTGGTACATATCGGTTCTCTTTCGCAAAGACATGAGTTCGATCAAAGCGAAGAAAATGATTGATTTGTCTAGAAAATGTTCACACGCTGCAGACTTTGTGGATCGTGCATTTTTTCCGTCAGCTATGTGTTCTTTCGTTCTGGTGGCTATACTACGCTTTGTTTGCCCTATATGACATATATATGATGTATGACAAACTAAATTACAGTAAATTTTCTAGACCCCTGCAGCTTGTGAAGTCATGAAATACCCATTTTACCTTTTGTAGCTCACTATATTGAATGTCCTCACAGAAGCCGTCGATCAGTCTTAGTAATTTCAACACATTTAAAGATATTTATTAGCATTGTCTTTTTTAAAGATATAATAGATGCGAACGAATGCTAGCCTTACTCATCGATCTATAGTCTAAATGAATTCTGAAACATTTCTTTTGACACTCATAAACAATTCTACCATTTCTAGCTCACTAAATAGAAAGTCCTCGCAGAAGCTTTCAAGATATTCTGAAATTAAGTTGCATAGAATGCCACCACCCCATCTCCTCCCATGGGTGTCGTAAAAGTCGACTAAGGGATTAGCCGGAGGATGGGCAGCAGCGTCCTTCGAGTACATTAACAACTCAACTGCGATCGCCAACCCGCCTGCCAAGCGTGGCGATTATGGCAAAACCCCCCAATGAACCCACAACACATCCATATCTGTGGTTGTGGTGATCTTTTGGGGAGGCCTGTGTCCAGCAGTGGACTTCATTCGGCCGAAATGATGAGATCCCTACCCCACAGACAGAATTGCCAATCTGTGAATCAGAAAGTTAATGCCTTGAACAACCTCTTAAGAAGGCACGACAATGCACGGTTGGTGCAGTGGCTGGTACAGTCGGCTGCTGCGCTCCGGGTCGTGGGTTCGATTCCCGCACGGAACGAATATTTGTATGATCTGCAGGTAGTTGTTCCGGGTCTGGGTGTATTGTATGGGGAATGCATGTCTGTAAATGCACCCACGACACAGGAGAAATCCTAGCGTGGTACAACTTTTTATAAAAAAAAGGAAAAGAAGGCTCACCTCGACGAAGTGCGGTGCCTCGCCACAGGTTATACGCTCTACCAGCCTGGCCCTACGCTTTTCAACTGGGGAATATGCCAGCCCAGTATAGAATAGATCGGCTCATACCAAACTGGTGGGTGCAGCTTTAAACGACACGTGCTGTCTGCCGACCCCGATACACATGCTGTTTCCACTAGCCGGTATAGCGCCTCCGGAGGTGCGCAAAGCTGTGGGAAGTTCCATAGAATGACTTAAAATGGAAAAAGACGTATGTCATCCATGGCATGGGTATACAGCTGTCCCACTAAGACTTAAAAGTCGAAACAATTTTGTGAAGTGCGTTCAACCTATTTCTTCTTCTGCTTCATAATTAAAATATTCCATGTGGTGCGTTCCATACTCGCCACCTGCGTAATTTGTGGCACCGGCTGAAGGGCTCCCACTAGGACAGAATCATCCTTGGTCAATCTGGAAGTCTCTGAACAGGCTTCGGACTCAGGTTGGTCATAGCAAAGAAAACAAAGATAAAGAGGTAGTCTCGATGGGGTTTTTCTGGCGGGTCCATCTTATGCTGCGGGCGTGGTACTGTGGAGCTTATAGCGCATATGTTATCACGATCCGCGTACCCCGACATCTGCACGCAACAAGATCTCATGGCCGCTACCGTGAATGCAGTGCGTGTAGCAGAATACTGGGCCAATACAGTGTGACATTTTGTCAACAGTTATTATCTTTTCCCTATTTCTTGTATTCTTCCTTTCCGTTTGCCGTCGATAAGCCAAGAAGAAGACAGAAGTTTTAAAAGATTCAACAAATTTAAGGGCATTTGTTAGCATTGTCTTTTCACAGAGAGAGCCTAACCCGTCGATCTATTGTCTAAATTAATACTAAGACACTTCGTTTGACGCTCACAAACGATTCTACAATTTCTAGCTCACTGCATTGAATTTTCTCATAGAAGCCATCGATCAGCCGCAATCTATTTTATTTATTTGAAGACATTTATTAACATAGTTTTTTTCTTTTAGATATAATAGGAACAGAATGCAAGCCTTACCCATCGATCAATTGTCTACATGAATACTGAAACATTTCGTTTGACACTCACAAACGATTCTACCATTTCTAGCTCACTACATTGAACGTCCTCACAGAAACCATCGATCAACCTTAAAAAATTCCAGGGAATTTTCGCACAATGTAATGCGATCATTTGACGGAGGTTACCGAACAATGTGCGAATTACGACGGGCTATAGTATACGTGCCATCCGTCGCACGCACTGAATTCACAATTAGACGTCTAAGGGCCAGAGAATGGCTATAATTTTGAATAGACAGACGTTTGTTGATTAGGTGGAAGGTATTTTCGACAAATATTAATTGGTTTTGTGTTTTGTTGGAGGGTTATGTTTTGGGTAATTATTCGGCACGAGACAGTGTGGAAATACCGTGCGTCATAACTACTTCGCACACTTGGCTTTTAGACTGAACTTGCAGTAGATAGTCAAGAAACATAATCGAAGTCGAAAATGCAATAGCCTTGCCAAAAAGTCTTGTTAGATAATGAAACGAACGCGCCTAGAATCATCCCAGTCTGTAAGTAAGTACATAAGAGAATTCATGGCATGGTTAGCGCAGTGGCTAGGTGATTGACTTTCTGCGCTACGGGTGGTGTAGTATGTAGTTCGATAGTGAAATCCTTAAAGTTGACAAACCGATCCGAGTATTTCATTTCCAATAACAGTGTCAGTGACCATGTCAGTTTAAAAACTTATATCGATTATTTCATGTTGGAATTTTGTGACGCACGTGTAATAAACTATACTGAGAGTTCATTTTAAAGGTGCACCTGCTCTAACATGCTATAGTATAACGTGAAGAAATAATTAAATTAACATTATATTTATTTTAATATATACCGTTTAAATATCAAAATATTTTTTGTCTTCTAAACCAGTGAAATATATTTAACAACAATAAAAAATCACTATTCGCGCAGCTGCGAATTTTGACGAAACAAATTTAAAAAATATGTTTTATTCTCTTTTGCTATATAATATATCTTATATTGCCGTGTGGTGCCGATTAAGAATACCACCACCCCAACTCTTCCCGTGGGTGTCGTAAAAGGTGACTATGGGATTAGCCGAAGGATGGGCAGCAGCGTCCTTCGAGTACAATTATAACACAACTGCGATCGCGAACCCGTCTGCCAAGCGTGGCGATTATACCCCCTCCAACACCCTCCAAAGAGCGCCCACCACACAAATCCACATCGGTCGTTGTGGCAATCTTTGAGGGAGGCTTCTGTCCAGCACTGGACGTTTTTCGGCTGAAATGATGATGATGATATTTTACTTTACACATCTCTGGTTCTACTCTGAATTATGATTAAAACTTTATAATCATAACTCAAAGACCTGTCCGTTTTTTAAACTCTTTTGTTGTTGCATTTATTCTACCTTTCATCTATTTAAGCAGTGTCCCATTTTCATGGACACCCGATATATTACATAGACATCATATGCCTTTAGACTTGATACTGTCCAAACATTGAATCACTTGAATACGGACGGTTCCCTGCCCACGCTTTGCAAATGAAGTGACTCGTGAGATCTCGGAACCTGTCGGGTATGTTCGGAAATGGATGTACACACGACTACACATTAAGACATAAGTCCAGTATAGTCTGACCTCTCATTGTACGGAAACTTACACAATGCAAGATCATGTTATACTGTTTTATAGCCGTGCGTACCAACTTTTCATATTGAGAATTCATTTTTAAACTGATATACTTAGGCTTAGAATTGTAACACATACGGCCGAATACTGAAACGCCAGTTATTGTTACGTCTCTTTTTAACTATTGGAGAAACCTGTTTTCGCTAGAAAACCGGTGAGCGTCAGGATGGCTGGTTGCCTACCTCATCCAGGATTGAAAGGTTGAGTATTAATTGCTACCTATTTGCTACCATAGTCCGTGTGGTGTCCGGATTAAGAATACAGCACTACTCCATCTCCTCCCGTTGAATGTTGTAAAAGCCGACTAAGGGACTGTAAACCTGAGGGACGGGCAGCAGCGTCTCTTCTGTGGAACAGTTCTCATACTGCGCTCACCAACCCACCTGCCAAGCGTGGTGAGTATTGGCAAATACTCCCCAAAATGACAACACAATAGTGGAAATCTTTGGGGGAGGCCTTTTTTCAGCAGTCGACCTATAAATGGCTGATATGATGATGATGATTTGCTTTCATTTGCTAAATAACTAAATAATTGCTACTTCAGTATTCTATAAGTTATCACTTTTTGTGACCTGACCTGATATCAGAATGGCTGGTAAAGGTTCGTATTCTGTTATCGAGGCATATTTTTCATGCTTTTTTACTAACCAGCATTTGCCTAATTGCTACCTTTATTTAACTTAATGTCAATCATGCAGCGTTATGATAACGATACAAACGATAAAAAATATTTGAATGATTTACATCTGTAGTCGTCATTTTAGGGGGAACTGGTCCAGGAACCAGGTCCCACCACGCATGGTAGGTGGATTAGTGTGTATTCCACAGAAGGAACACTGTTGCCCATTTTTCTAGTTTTGAGCCCCTTAGTCGCCTTTTATGACATCCACGGAAGGAGATGGAGTGGTGGTACATTCTTAATCCGGAAAAAAATATGAACAAATTAAATATCGTTAAGTTAATGAGTTAAAGATGTTTTACTAACTATACAAACTTAACTTAGCAAGTTTAGTTTGTATAAAACGAGCTTTAATATATTCCAGTGCCTTTAGAGGGTGCATGTTTTGGGACTTCTAACATTACATATGAGATCTTATACCACATGCTTGCAATAAAGAATTGAAATGAAAAAGGCTCTCAAAATCTCATAGGCAGTTTGCGTCATTGTATCATTCTAGCTCGGAATGAATAAATAAAGTTATAAAGATTTAAGATATTATTTACTGATCCATTTTTTATGTATAAGATGGCTAGGCCAACTGTTATTTCGTATATATATATATATATATAATACTTATTCTTTATAATTAAATAAATTGTGTATTATTGTTTATTTTAATTGAGGTCGGCTTTTAGTTTTCCCAGACGCGAATTGCATTTTAGAGTTATATCAATTAGTACGCAAGGTTACAGAATGTATAGATAGTAGACGTTTTGTATCTCTGTCTGTATGTTTAAATTGCAACGAAATCAGTATTTTTTTGTGTACTCTTCGAGGGCCAGCGGCATATTATTGTATTAAGAGGGATGACCCATGCAAGACTTGATAACGACGAAGTTGTTTAACTTCCTGCATAGATGCAGGAAGTGTGCAAACCCCGGAAATGTGGTACAATTTGAACAATATGTAAGTTTGCTCAGCCCTTGAAACCCGGAGTTGCGGTTTCAAAGAGGCACACCTATATTGCATCTACAATACGAGAACAGTACAGTATATTACAGATTGATATAACGGGTGTACGTGACGTCATCACTGATACCATGGATTTAGTACATGATTCGGGAACCATCAGGGTTAGAATTTTGTGTCGTTCATTTCATAAATTTTCAGATTTTTATCCAGTTTATTTAACTGATTTCAGTACAAAATAATTGACAATCCTGACGCTATTTTGAAAAAAAAAATTTATTTAGCTAAAGCATGGAAGAATTACAGCTAAATAAATCTAAAATAACACAAAATTAGTAAAAGGAAAGCCAATAACAAGTCTTCGCTTATAGAAATGGAATAAAATTTCAATTTAATTTTTTGAATAAACTATTCATTAAATAACCGCAATGTAAATAAAAACTGAACGGTTGTTGTTTCGCTACTGTTCACGGATAAGATCATCGCTTGCAATAGACCATACAATAAACACGTAGCGTTTTGATCGCGTTGTTTACACATTGAGTGCTCAAAAATGATTTTTTTTCTTTTTTAAACGTTGCCCCTACTAGGATTTGTCCTGTGTCGTGGGTGCGTTTACAGACATACATTTCACACACAATACACCCAGACCCGAAACAACCACTTGCAGATCATACAAATATTTGTTCCGTGCGGGAATCGAACCCGCGACTCGGAGCGCAGCAGTCGACTGTATCAACCACTGCACCAACCGTGTCGTCATGTGATAAGCTGTAGCTTAATATTTCCAAGATAAATAACGTTGCTAATTTTATTATAGGCCTTAGTGTAACCTCTTCCCAAAGTATTTGGTACGTTGTCACTTACATCCTGTATAGACCGATGATATTTATAACGGTCATAAACCAATTACTCTATTTTATTTTTATTTATTTTTTATTATAAACTTAAAAATGACAAAACTTATTAAAAGTGACAAAAACATGTTAACTTTACAGTAGAATCATAAAAAGCATGTTATTTTTATGTGGGAGAGCATAGCTGTAGTCCTTTGTTAACTAGTGACTGAATACTTAAACGACAGTTAATATTAAATCTCGCTGTAACCATTCAAGAAACATATTTTCTTTACGAAACCGGGCGGCTCAAATATTTAAAGTGAGAATTAATATTAACTGGCGTTTCAGTGTTCGGTCGTAGAGCTCGAAAATATGCTGGTTTGACCAGGAAAGTATCATGACCTGACAGATGACATGACAGAATACCGGCGAAGTAGCAACATTGTTCGTAGCAACATTGTCCGTAGCAACATTGTTCGTAGCTACATCGTTCGTAGCAACATAGTAATTAGCAACATTGTTCGTAGCAACATAGTGCGTAGCAACAGTGCTTCTGCGTTTAGTACGGTGAGCGACGAATACAGGATGCGTTTTCTCAAAAATATTGCAGACATACGACATCGAGGCTTTTAAGCAAAATATGTATGACTGCTCTAAAGGTGGCCAATACATCAACAACTCCTGCGGCATTGTGGATGTTTATGAGCGACGGTGATTGGATAGGCGACCCAGATCCTTGTTTGCCCTTCTAAATCATAGCGATAATTAATTTTAAAGTATTGCGTATTAGAAGTTCTGCCAAGATACACTATGATAACATCAAACCTTTAAAATATCCCTCCATCGAGGGGTTACTGAGTACGTAACGACTTCGTGATGCTTTCATATTTTTTAGGGTTCCGAACGTCCGATGGAAAAAGCGGTAGAACCCTTATAGGAACTCTCGTGTCTGCCTGTCCGTCTGTCCCAGCCAATTTGCTCCGAACCTACTGGACCGATTTTGTTGAAATTTGGTAAACGTATGGATTTCTGCGACCCAAACGTAAATAAATAGATGAATGTCTTAGGTTTTCGCGATTATTACACATTATAATAAAACACTTTTTAAACGGATTAAATCGCGTGTATTATTGATTTTTGTTTTTCCTGACGTTCCGAACCCTGCAAAGTGTTTTATTATAAATAAATGATTTTTGAATAAGGGGGTCACTTTTGGGAGGCAGTATAGAAAATTAACGAATAAAGCTACCGAATTCTACCGTGTAGCATATTAAATGGATGGCTTGTTGTGAGGGCCTCAAATATATTTGTTTAATGATTTAAAAAAGTACAGCTGTAAAGTTATTTAGTATAATTTCAGAGCAAACATTTTTGAAATGGCTCTTTACTTTAGATTACAGAAAAACCTATAAGAACTCTATGGTCTTAAAATAACACGCTTAAAGATATTCTATATAGATCTCTTAGATCTTTCAATATTGTGCGTACAAACTTACATTTGCAATTGGAATGTATGGCAGAACATGTTTTTCAACTACAATACAATGTTCTTGGGATAAACAATCGAAAAAATTTATTCAGTAATTTCCCTTTACATCCCGGTACCATACATTTATCCAAGTAAATAACATAGTCATTTTTGATTTTTGAGAAATATTTTATGAATATGTAACGACTGATTAATCTGAACACCGTACAACGTTGCCTTATACTTGACATCGGTGAAATTGTGGAAGATACTCTACAGACCGTGTGGTGCCGGCTCAGAATGCCACCACCCCATCTCCTCCCGTGGGTGTCGTAAAAGTCGACTAAGGGATTAGCCGGAGGATGGGCAGCAGCGTCCTTCGAGTACATTAACACCTCAACTGCGATCGCCAACCCGCCTGCCAAGCGTGGCGATTATGGCAAAACCCCCCAATGAGCCCACAACACATCCATATCGGTGGTTGTGGTGATCTTTGGGGGAGGCCTGTGTCCAGCAGTGGACTTCATTCGGCCGAAATGATGATGACTCTACAGAAGCCATAATCCAAGAGATGAAGAAGACTAACAACTAACTTCATGATGTGCAAACTCCTGTCTCACGAGGGGTGGTCTATGAAAGGTAAAATAAGGAACCTGTTCCACCTACTCTACTGAAAAAAACAGTTTTAAAACAACAGGACACATTTTGCATTTTTCTGTAAGTATTTTATTTTCTTACCACAATAATGAAAAAGTTACAACAAAATACAATATTGTCTAGTTATAGTATTATTCAAAGTCTTCTGTGCCTTTTGACGGCTGGCTAACGTCACGTCATATCTACCAAAAAAGGTTTGTATCTGTTAATTTTATCTGTAATATTTTACTCTATTCTGATGATACCTAACTTATTCATAAAATTAATGGGAAAAGAACCAGTTCTTTTCATAATTTATCAACCATCATCATACTCGTAATACCAGAATTGCGTATATGTATTTTGGGTATGCGTATATGTATGCCGTGTGGTGCCAGCTCAGAATGCCACCACCCCATCTCCTCCCATGGGTGTCGTAAAAGTCGACTAAGGGATTAGCCGGCTGCCCATGCAGCAGCGTCCTTCGGGTACATTAACAACTCAACTGCAATCGCCAACCCGCCTGCCAGCGTGGTGATTATGGCAAAACCCCCCAATGAGCCCACAACACATCCATATCGGTGGTTGTGGTGATTTTTGGGGGAGGCCTGTGTCCAGCAGTGGACTTCATTCGGCCGAAATGATGATGATTTTGTGGAATCTCTTTTATCTGATAGAAGAACTACTAAAATTTTCATATGCTTAATCACATAGACGAGTGGAACAGTCAATACATCAAGAAAGGCTTCGCCGGTATTAAGCGATCCACCAAGTTATTAATACTCTCTAATTGTCAGGTGCACCGCAAGGAGCGGCACCTGTTCACTAACGAGAGGTTGGCTGGGTCTCATAAATTACTTGCCGAGTACCCACTCACGGGATAACAAGGGCCCTTTGGACGAAACACTGACATTCGCGATACGCCTGTTGAGTTGTTACATAATATTGTTTACATCACAGACTTTTCGTCCGTGCCATTTTTTATTTTTTTGCAATTAATGTACACTTTTCTATTGCTCAATCGTAGGCAAGACTTTACTTTATTATACTTTTAATAATTCACTTATTTTGCCAGGAACAATTTGTTTTTTCTTTTTTGTATTTCTTAACAGTTCGGCGCGATGATCAGACGGTATGGATAATAAGTCCTGTTTTCTCTGCATCATCATATTTAATAAACGTTCACTTCTGAACTGCGACTTCTAAATGACCGTTACAATTCTCAAATCAAAACGGCACGGTTGGTGATACAGTCGACTGCTGCGCTCCGGGTCGCGGGTTCGATTCCTGCACGGAACAAATATTTGCATGATCTGCAGGTAGTTGTTCCTGGGGTGGGTCTGGGTGTATTGTGTGTGGAATTTGTGTCTGCACCCACGATACAGCAGAAATCCTAGGGCGGGGCAAGGGTTTAAAATAAAAACGGGATATCGACATAAAAAGAACATTTTGTTTCATGACATAAACCCCATATGCATAAATACCTACACCCAGAACAACTATCTGTATATCATACAAATATTTGTTTTTATTTGTTTGTGATCGAACCCGCTTCACGCAGCGCAAAAAGCTAAGCGATTAGAACTGCGGCAAACGTGCCAAAAAGTTGTTTGGCTGACAGAACGAAGCCGCTGACTTCTGTATAAATCATGTTCGAGACCCACAAATGGAGAGTTGTTACGTATGTTTTGCCTGTAAACATGCAGCCTTTTCTTTTACAGCCGAAATTAATAATCCATCTAATCCAAAATCTTTGGAGTTGTCTGTTTTTTGTATTAAATGTATAATCTAACACGAAAACGGATGAAGTTCAAATCTTGAATCTAAAGATTTTGGATTAGATTGATTATTAATTTCGGCCATTAGTTTACAAGCAAGAAATTGTTCGTGAAAAATTTCTAGCATAATCTAAGTATTAGGAACTCATCCCATTGTATGAGACACGGTCGGTATTGTACTACGTGGTCAAGTTAATGAACGAAGAAATGAGAAAATCAGCAGAAGAACATTACAGCTAAAAGAATTAGTACGCTGAAGTGGCAATGGGCAGAACACAAAATATATAACAGAACTGATAGCCATTGAGGCAGAAAGGTTCTAGAGAGGAGACCATGTCGGTAAAAACAGCGTGGGATGGCGTCCAACGAGATCTGCAGACGACCTCGCAAAGGTCGCTGAGAGGCGGCATGTAATGAATTGTGGGAAGTCTTTATTTAACAGAGGACGTCATTCAGCTGATATGATGATGATGATGATAATTCTGGTTAAAAAACACATCATTACTGTTTACCACCTTTCTCTTTCAACATTAATGTAAGAGCTTTCCGATATAAAGGATGATATGTACTACTAATCTATTATGCTACGCACAGAAAAGAAGTCGAATACCATACAGAAAATGCTTTACATAACTACTTTCTAGGACTTCAAAATCTACGGTCGAAGCATTCAAAAAGAGATTCCGAATAGTTCAGACTTCAGGTACAAACACGCAACCTTCACGGGAAGCCGCACCAAAAATATTCTAATTAGAAAACTTGTGGAACACGCGGCGTTTCCATTTATGCAACGTCACTCGAACCTCTGGAACGACTTGTGAATTCACTTCAAGAATTTTAATTAGAAGCCCTTGAAATATCGCCTTCAGAAGTATTCTAAATAATTTGTATATTTTTTGGGTCTTGTCGTCCTGAGGGAGAAATGATTTATCGTTTTCCCTACTACTCGTTAAAATACGGGCAGTAATTACATTTTAGGAGTAATTGTTTAAACAAACTACCTTGTTAACAGTCATAAACGTGATTGGCTACCGAGATATAGGGTTTCGCGTAAATATACAAAACTCAATTGTTGATCCAATACGCTGCCCGAAATATGTATTTTGTATGAACATTTCAAATTCTCATTTCCCTCGACTATTACCTAAATAAAAATCGTCATATCAGAAGCATTGGTCATATCTTGAAGCGTGCGTCCGTTAAAAACTACTTCAAGCCACATAAAAAGATCAGCCAACTTCTCAAACCAGTGAAGTGTCACATTCCTTCACAAGATGCATGGTCAACAAGACTTTGAGTGTGGGTTGTAATACACTGGGCAAACAAAGCGTAGTATAGCCGCCGGAATAAAAGAACACATAGCTGATGTCAAGGATAGACGCTCCACAATGTCTGCAGTGTGTGAACATGCCTTAGAAAAACCTAACCATTTACTTCGTATTGATCAACCTCAAGTGCTTGCGAAAGAGAAACTATTTGTACCGAGAATATTTCGTGAGGCTACTGAACTTAAAAGCATCCTAATTTTAATAGAGAAGATGGCTGGCAGGTTCCATCTGTTAGGGATCCTGTTATTAAAATAATGAAGTCCCAAGCAACATTCCACAGTGAAAAAAATCAAGGCACGCAGTAATCACATACAGTGTGTGATTACTGCGTGCATCGAAACAATTTTTAATTGGCTTATTGTACGGTAGATAAAATGCCTTTTTTAAATCTGTAACGATGACGATGCCTGTCACCTTAGTCATCCCGCGACCATAAATGCTGGAGTGTTCGAAACGTCAGGAAAAAACAAAAATCTATAATATACGCGATGTAATCCATGTTAGCGTGGCGATTATGGCAAAACCCCCCAATGAGCCCACAACACACCGATATCGGTCGTTGTGGTGATCTTTGGGGGAGGCCTGTGTCCAGCAGTGGACTTCATTCGACCGAAATGATTGAATCCGCGTTTTTATTATAATGAGAATCGCGAATACCTAAGACAAAAATAGAAATATTTATTTAGATTAAATACGTACGTACGTAAGCGTGAGCGCTCGCATACCGTGCGGGTTATTCATTTACTGTGTTTAATTATTGTGATAGTTGCCTGGCAGTATAGGTATGTCCTGCTCACTCAAGCGTCCTGCTGCTGGGGGCATCATGTATCGGGTCGCTGAGTTTCCCTACCTAACCATATTGGACATTGTTTGAGCTGAGCGACGCAGTTGCATACGTCATGCTCGTAAACCAGAGCTGTTTGTTGGGACTGGTCGGCTTAATGTTGCCATACTAATTTAATCATAAACTTTAATAAATATGTCAAACTAATAAATAAGCAAACAAAAAATAAGTGAAAGAATATTCAATTCAAAATTCTATAATCAGGCTTGTCTAATGTAGACATTTTAAGAAGTTTAGTTTCTTCTTCCTACATTGTCCTCACATAACCTTCATTTTGAGAACAATGAAGTTATAAAAATTGTAACATGTTATAATTTAAAGAGGTAACCATAGAGTTTTTTGCCCGTTCTACTCAATAGGAAATCTACATCTTGGAATGCGACAGCTAAAGTCTGACTGATAATAAGTTTCTACAAATTATGAAATATTTTTATCTTATCTTATGAAGGGAATACAGTAAAACGACACAAATAAATAAGGTGTTATATAAGTTGACATTCCAGTCCCTAAAATACAGCTGAAACACAAAAAACAATAAAGAAATACGTAAACAAGCAAACGTTACATTGTATCTCTACATTTGATCAACAAGGGACCGTCTTCGCAAACTCGGCACCTTTGCAACTCGAGAGCGGTGTCTGAGAGCGTCGCTTCGGGTGTCGAGAATGGAGGACAATGGACGCGACACCGCCCCCTTTCGCTTTAACGAGCATTTGGCGTGTCTGAGGGAACTTGAGTATTATCGGTATAAGATGACTAAGAAGCTCTCATAACAGTAACTAGCTACTGTTTTATGGAACAATTACTTTATGTAACAAAGGTTTACAATTATTATTGACGGCACGGTTGGTGCAGTGGCTGATACAGTCGGCTGCTGCGCTCCGGGTCGTGGGTTCGATTCCCGCACGGAACAAATATTTGTATGATCTTCAGGTAGTTATTCCGGGTCTGGGTGTATTGTATATGGAATTCATGTCTGTAAACGCACCCACGACACAGGAGAAATCCTAGTGTGGGGCAAAGAAAACAAAAACATTAAAAAATAATGTGTTATGCCCGCAGCTCTAGGACGAGTGGTTAAATCGTCCTAGCCGCAGCTTGACCTGTGAGGGGCAGGTACATCATTGCAATAAAAATAAATCTTATAAAAATATACATACATGTATCCCATAAGAGTATTTTTAATATGATAGTAATTCTTACACATTCGCGAATTGAATACATGATTTTAAGATAATATCGGGTCTGTTCGCGCACAGATTAATATCGAAATAATATTTTGAGTTACTTCGACGTTTCGATCAAGTTGCATTGACCGTGGTCACGAGCGGGTGTCAGCGTCGAAATGGGCGGGAATTGTTACCAACTACCCGCACTTGGTCTTAGTTTAAGTTTAAGTTTTAAGATCTTTGTTGTGTGAGAGAGAGAGTGGTGAGAGTGAGAAAAAAAGTGTGTCCAGCAGCTGATTATGTATTTATGTTATGTAACCTTAAATTATATCGTTCTGAAGGGTTTAATAGGTAAAATATGCTTAGCCACCAGTTAGTTCTGTCATCATTTGTGGAGAATTTGCCAGTATCGACCCACCACGCTTGGCAGGCGGATTGTTGAGCGCAGTTTGGCTACTGTTTTACATAAGGGGCCTTCCTGCGCGTCGTTAGCTATTTTTAGCCAAATCACTTACTTGTTATAAACGCCTTAGTCGATTTGCCTTCGCTATCCCTATATTCCTTCATTTAACCTTAAGCTGATATCCCAACACATAATTTCTGTAAATCTACCCTCTGCAGAATGATTGTCTAATAGGTATTATTTGTTATATATTATTTACGATCGCTTTTCTCGTCCCTAGACTTCATCCTTATTATAGGTATACACTTAACAAACAAAAACGAAATATGTACCTAATGAATTGTAAAGCGGTTGCTGATATATCTCAAAGGATTAGTAAGCTGAAGTGGCAATGGGTGGGGCACATAGCCCATAGAAATGATGGCCGTCGGGGCGGAAAGATTCTCGAGATTACGAAAACGTCGCGTGGGGCAGCGAACTAGATGGACAGACGACCTGGTGAAGTTGGCTGGGGTGACATGTAACCGGTCGTTGTGGAAATCTATAGGGCACCTTTGTGTTGCAGTGGACGTCCTTGGGCTGATATGATCATGATTATTATAAAACTAGCTGGGACCCGCGGTTTCACCCGCGTTTAATTTAAAAGATATTTAGAGTACTTGACATCGAATATATATATTGGATTTCAAGGGCTTTATTTTTTTGCGGGGAACCCTAATTAATTTTCGAAAATAAAGGTAGCTAAAATTATTCCTTATAACATCAGCTATCTGCCAGTAAAAGTCCCGTCAAAATTGGTCCAGCCGTTTCGGAGATAACCCGGAACAAATAGACAGACAGACAAAAATACCGTATACTCGTATATTTTCATATGCATTTAGTAAAAAGCTGTTATTTTGACATTACAAACAGACACTGCAATTTTATTTATTTGAATAGATTGTAAAGAATAGCACAATTCTTGCGAGCGCAGCGGCATCATGAGTGAATGAAGCAATAAATCAGCTAAGAACGACGCGCTGGCGCCGTTAGTTTTGTTTCCTAACCTTGCACGAAAGAAGTCTCAAACAGATAGTATCTGCCGCATAACTTCTCCATACGGATTTGCTTCTTAAGCACTACATAGATTCGATTGCCCTGAAACCTGGCGTGATTACTTTCTTAGTTAATCAAAGATGCCACTGACTAAAGGTAAAGGAAAACAGTGATAAAATCTGGATGTATGTAGTCAAAGATCGCCACAATGACAGCTTTGGCCGTTTTGTCTGCTCATGCCAACCGTGGCGATTATGACACGCTTGGCAGACAGGTTGGCGATCGCAGTTGAGTTAATAATATACTCGAAGAATGCTGCTGCCCATCCTCCAGCTAATCCCATAGTCACCTTTTTATGACACCCACGGGTGACATAGGTTAGTGCTATTCGTAGCCGGCACCACATGGCATATCAATCCGGATTTGATGAATGGTCTTGAATGTTAATATGCAGTGAGCAAACTTAATGATCAATGCTTGTACTTTCACTGTATCAGATATCTTTGCCTTGCCGTGGGACAATTCATCATCATCATCATCATTTCGGCCGAACAAAGTCCACTGCTGGATACAGGCCTCCCTCAAAGATCACCACAACGACCGACATCGGTACGTTATGTGCTCATTGGGGGGTTTTGCCATAATCGCCACGCTTTTCAGGCGGGTTGGCGATCACAGTTGAGCTGCTAATGTATTCGAAGGATGCTGCTGCCCATCCTCCGGCTAAGCCCTTAGTCGTATTTTACGACACCCACGGGATGAGATGGGTTGGTGCTATCATAGCCGGCACCACACGTGGGACAATTGCAGTCTGATAATATGATTTTTATTAAATAATCCAAAAGTTATACTGAATTATATTTATATTTTTTTTTTTTTTAAACGTTGCCCCACACTAGTATTTCTTCTGTGTCGTGGGTGCGTTTACAAACATGAATTCCACATACAATACACCCAGACCCGGAACAACTACCTGCAGATCATCAAATATATGTTCCGTGCAGGAATCGAACCCACGACCCGGAGCGCAGCAGCCTACAGTATCAGCCACTGCACCAACCGTACCGTCAATTCTCAACTCTATAGGGAAAATGGATTGCTTTTCCCACTGAAATGAGCAAATTAAAGTAATTGTGAGAACAAATTGCTTACTTCGCAATATCGTGAGAAACACTTTCGAATCTCATTATAAATGCATGCTTCAATTGAGTTGCGCCCCACGACGCAAAGTTTCTTTCAAATTGCGTTTTAGTATGCAGCTCACACAATTATCGTAGTAGTAACTACATAAGTAACGAAAAACTCGCAACTTAAACTGCTAAGTAAGGTTTACACCCTGTAGATCTAACTTAGCTCTAGTGTGATCATACGAGTACCTGGATCCCCCCCTTAAGTGCCGAAGATGACCGCTCCAGTGTTAATATTGGAATCACAATTATTTACAAAGAATTTCCATTGTGGGCAAGAAGCCAACTTTTCTTCAAAGTACGAGCCAATTATAACCGTGCAACTTAAATTCTGTAGTATTTAGTTTACTGTAGTGTCAGTACTGCTTTTTTTATAAATAATGATAAATGTTATAAGAAGAAGTTAGTTAGTGGAGTTATAAGAAGAGAGAAGATGCTGGTGATATTATTATTTTACCTGACGATAAATATAATTTTTCTGTACATTTTTCACATGCTTTATGGTGAGCAAAATAGAATTACTGATTATAGTTGATAAGACCATAACATTAACACTTTATTTTTGGTGAATAAATGATTGATTGATTGATTGTTTTTTTTTTCTTTTTCTTTTTTTTTTTTAAATCATTGCCCACACTAGGATTTCTCCTGTGTCGGGGGTGCGTTTACAGACATGAATTCCACATACAATACACCCAGACCCGGAACAACTTTTTATATTAGTAGAAATAAAGAAATAAAATTGTCATACATCACCGTGTACAAACTAAACATAATATAAAAATAACAGTTAACAATCAACAATTTGATCACTAGTTTGGAAATAATGCACGTCGTAGGACTTCAATTCCATCATTTAATCAATAAATAGGTCCTAACAGACACTTTTACACGTCACATTGAAACGACGGAGGGCATTTCACTACATGACAACCTCTGAGAAGAAATGCCAAAAGAAACTCCGGGCTAGGTCTTTTTGTATACTTTGTTTTACAAATGTGTTTAAAAATTATTTAGCGCAGCTGTTATACAATGAAAGACATTTGCACTATACAACACAAACAATGCAGATAGAATTTGTTTCCAGGAAAGCCTCAGGTGCAGATAAGAATAGATAAGAACTGATAAGAATTACAATCTAGACGGCACGGTTGGTGCAGTGGTTGATACAGTCGGCTGCTGCGCTCCGGGTCGTGGGTTCGATTCCCGTACGGAACAAATATTTGTATGATCTGCAGGTAATTGTTCTGAGTCTGGGTGTATTGTATGTGGAATTCATGTCTGGAAACGCACCTACGACACAGGAGAAATCCTAGTGTGGGGCAAAGTTTAAATAATAAATAAAAAAAACCTATATGTTTTTGCTTGGGACTGTACATTCAATTTACTAAATACACGTAGCACATTCAATAGGTCTTGTGATAGCTGTTTCCTGAATGTAAATATATACAAGTGAAAAGCAGTTACTTACTAGTTGTTAACTTTACAGCCATTATAGCCTCCCTCGCAACTGTTTTTCCCGGAAAAGTCAATAATCCACTCAAAACGGGAGGAAATATTCATAAATCATGAATTTTCAACATACTAAGTAATAAGTGAATACTAATAATTAATTTAGTTTAGAGAGACTGGTAGAGCTAGTCAGACTAACACGAACATGGCCAAATTATAAGTAATGTTCAACTATATTATTCAGTATTTTCTACAGTTTATGCAAATGGCACCCATTTATTTAATACAAATAGCTTATGGAAATATATCGCAAATTTATTTATATAAAATACTGGCTGGGACCCGCGGTGTCACCCGCGTTTAATTTAAAAGAAATTTAGAATACTTCGACATATACACTTGACATAGAATATATATATTGGATTTCAAGGGTTTTGTTTGCGCGGAACCCTAATTATTTTTCTAAAATCAAAGTAGCCTAAGTTATTCCTTATAACATCAGCTATCTGCCAGTGAAAGTCCCGTCAAAATCGGTCCAGCCATTTCGGAGATTACCCGGAACAAACAGACAGACAGACAGACAAAAAATTTAAAAATTGTTTTTTTGTTATTGGTATCGTATATACTTTAATATGCATTTAGTAAAAAGCTGTTATTTTGACATTACAAACAGACACTTAAATTTTACTTATTTGTATAGATAAGTTTATAGAATACCTACGTGAAGTATCTATACGTGCAACGTGCAATCCATAGAACATAAAAAATACAGAACAGATGCAACCCTAACACATAGAAATACTATATGAGTAATGCACAAGTATTATCATTTCAGCCAAATTACATCCACTACTGAACAAAAGCCTCCCCCATAGATTAACACAACTGTGTCATCATTCTGGGGGAAATTTGCCGATACTCACCACGCTTGGCAGGCGGGTTGGTGAGCGCATAAATGCTACTGTTCAGCAAAAGGGACGCTGCTGCCCATCCCTCTGGTTAAGAGTCCCTTAGTCGACTTTTACGACATCCACGGGAGGAGATGGAGTGGTGCTATATTCTTAATCCGGACACCACACGGACGATAGACGACGATGCACAAGTATATGAAATATAAAATAAAACAATGTTTTATGTTCTACCTTATAAACTTATAGTCTTACATAATAAATACCGGATAAAATCATACGTGCCATAAACACGTACGCAATGGATGCCGCACGTAGGTATATAGAATAAATGAATAAACGCGATATATTTCCTCAAGCTATTTTGATTCAATATATTATTCAACTTCGTAACCCAAAAAATAAGCAATAATAAAAAATGTCAAGCATATTTTCTTCATCACGCGCTTCGTTTTACACGAGTTGATTTTCATTACTCAAAAGAGAGAGTTGAATCGTATTTGGCGGGTAGATCGTGCTCGCAGTATACCGTAGCGAACTAGATATCCCATCCACAACGGGGAAGATTACTGGGAAAACGTCCCGAGTAAACTGATTCTACAGCGGAGGCGCGCAAGGTACAGTCGGCGGCGATTTGAATTGTTTTAAATTAGTGAAAAAGTTTTAAATGAGTCTCTCTTTGTATACCGTCCCGTTTGTCTGCTCTACGAGGCTTCGACGCTATTTAAAAGAAAAATGACCCGAAGATTCGCTAAGCACATGTCGCGAGTTGGCCCCGATCTGGCCTACAGCCAATATGACTTCTGGCAACGGCGGTCCACTATCTTCGCGTTTTTCACGTCCGCTCGCTATCGGGGCAGGCCGTGTCCCGACGGAGCGGGGTGGCGTTGGCCGTCAGTTAAGACATAATCAATCCCTTCAACTCCGTTCCGTGGGGTGCAATAAGGGGGACAATAGTCCACCATCGGTGCCCCCTACCTGCAGGGCATCATAGAACTGAAGTTGGAATTCAAAATAAATAAATCTTTTACAGTCCCCCCTGAGGGGGTGACCGCTTTACAGTTACCCCTTCTGAGATACGCCTATAGATTTGGCACGAGTAGGCGGCTCTAGTGTGATCATACAAGGACCTGGAGCCTCCTTCACTGCTGAAGAAGACCGCTCCAGTTCTTTTAGCTGATTGGATTCCGGCACGCCCGCTCGCCTTGTCCGGGGCGTTCATGATTAATTTCCACTAGTAAATACCCCTTTTTCTGTTTATCACCATGGTGAGAAATCCTCTTGAATTTCCTCCGCCCCGGCGTGGTGCGAAAAGGCGTGCCGGACTCTTAAAGGCTGAAATCTGAGCGATCATCTTCGGCACTGCAGGAGGGCTTCGGGAAGTCGAGAATAAACGCTCAGGAGCAATAAATACTTCTTGGGCTAAACCGGGCTGCAAGCCCGGGCATATATAAGAAACAAGAATGCAAATAAATAAATAAATCAGTCAATAAAACAACCCTTTCCTACTCAATCGCTATCGTTAACTATTTATGTCAATCGCTTCGTGGAAGTTATTATAACTTTTGTCGCAATAATCTCAGCGGTGGAAGCGCGACTGGACCTAACTCGTTTACCTAAGCGAATGAGGCGTGTAATTCTCTTACTATTTTATGTACATTGCCGCTTTGGAGAAATTTTCCGAGCTATTTCGCTTTTAATAGCTTCAATGTATATCAATATAGTTTATATTTTAGTATAAACTGAATGGTTTTTCCGTAACTTTCACGTGGTGAATTCTGTGTTGTGTCCGGATGAAGAATATAGTACCACTCCATTACACTCCATGGATGTCGTAAAAGGCAATTCATCCTCATCATCATTTCAGCCGAAAAACGACCACTGCTGGACAGAAGAATCCCCCAAAGACTGCCATAACGACCGGCATGGGTTTGTGTTGTGTTTACATTTGGGGGATTTTGCCATAACCGCCACGCATGGCAGACGGGTTGGCGATCACAGTTGAGTAATAAATGTACTCGAAGGACGCTGCTGCCCATCCTCCGGATAATCCCACAGTCGCCTTTTACGACCCCCAGGGGATGAGATGGGGTGGTGGCATTCTTAACCGACACCTAAATACAAGTACATATTTGAACATTCATTATAATAATGAGGTGGAAATATTACTAAAGCTAGTGTGATATCCTAATAAGTAGTATCAGGTTACCAATCCATTAGCGAAGCATATGATGTCCACTTTTATCAGTTTTCATGATAAGAATAAAGCGAACACATTTCATTTAGACATAAATTAAAACGCACTGTAGTTTCAATGTAAATACAATTCTTTTGCTCTACTAATTAATATGGATATCACAAAAAATCTGTAAATAAACATTTTATATTGTAGTTTGGACGTAAAGTAAACCTTCAAACTATAATAACGACATCTATTAGCGTCATCAATAAATTAAAACAGCGCTAACACTAAAAATAATTTTCCTTTACGAGAATAACATGACTACGAAAAATATCTATTCACATAAAAAACGATCCAAATTACGAAGTTGTTAGAGAACCTAAGTTTATTCCGACTTCGTTTCGTAACCGGCCTGCGGCACCGTAGCTACGTTCTACGCAGCTACGAGCCGATCGTAGAGGCGTTTTCTCATATTTGCGCGACGACGCCTGTAAGCCCCGGGTCTATCGTAAGCTGGCCCCAATATTGGGATAAGGTCGGTAGAATGATCATGACATTTTCTACGTACATACAAATTACTCCGGGTTGACAATACAGAGGGATAGTGACCGCATTTCTGGGATAAGTATGTATACATATATTGCGACCTGTATTGCGTCAATATTGGTATCAATCATAATTTACATATGGTTCGTCTGACTATTATGACATACGCACTAATGTCGGTAATACTCTCAATTAAATCCTATACGCCAAGCTTTTGATGACGTGTCACTGAATTCTCGAATGCGGAGTAATACCTAAAATATTACAATTTTATTTTAAAACACTACCGGCTACGTCACCCATCCCTGTATGCATAACAACACCACAGCAAGGTCAAGCAATTTTGACAATAGATAGTATGGTCGCAATACGCGGGTAGGCATAATATTATTATTCATGACTGTATATTTTTACACCCATATTTGAAGATGTTACGAGGTCCGTTAAACTATATTCCCATAGAGAGATAACAGGTGCGATAGTATACTGCTGCTATTGCCTTACGTGGTTGCTAAGGGCGATTTTCTTTTGGGAGAATCCTGTGCCTAGTAGTTCCCTGTGGTTCCCGGTAAAGAATAGTCCACCCATTTACCCATGGCTGTCGTAAAACCGACTAAGGGTTGATATCAAAAGAAGCAGCACTCTTCCGTGTGCTAATAATAATACACTGTGAACACTAACCCACGTGCTAAGCGTGGTGATCATTTCAATGTCACGTAAGGCTTTTCATTGTCACAGTAATTATCCATTTTCAGTAAGTTCCAATAGTCCATTTTTAGAACTGGACGTTTGCAGCCTGATAATATAAAAAAGAAAAATAAGATGTCTGTACGTGGCCAGCACTAAGCTGAAGTGAAGTTGGCATTTAGATAATTTATAATTGCAAAATCAACATACATAAAAATATTTCTTCTTCTTTATAAGAAGGTCCTGAAACTGAAAACATATATGCTGTGTAATGCTTTAATCCAAAGCCTTGTTGTATATTTTTATGGCTGTTTTATTTGTTTTTTGCTACCATAACTACAGTCAAATGTTTTGTTGTTCCACAAGTTGGTCGCAAGACGACAAACAAGATTTTTTATTAATATAATTTAGACATCGCCGATTTCGCGAAACTTCGCTCTGGAGCAGATAAAGAAATTTATATTTAATAAAGCTTGCGATACGCAGCCGTTTGTGTAAGTTAAACTCTGGGTTTAGATAAATAAGGTTATTTTTCCAATGGCGATATAAGGACCCGGGTTGGCTTTCAGTGTTAGCTGAGTCGAATTTCGTTAGGATTATGACGTAGAGAACTTTTATTTCATAGAAATACTTGGCCGCAAATATGCATTTTTACCCTCTTAACAGATTCATCATCATATTAGATTGTAATCACTTCCTAATGATCGCCACAATAATCAGTCATGATCTCCACATTTGACAGTCAGATTGGTTATTGGTTTTTGTTGTTTTTGGCTTATAGATGGACCCTGTACCCATCCTATCGATTATTCTAGAACATTGAGATGGTATACCATTTATCCAATTTTGATTTTTATTTGATTAAATATTTTGACATTTCAATATTTTCAATCAATCACAACTCAAAATTCTATGTGGTGTCCGGATTAGGAATATAGCACCGCTCCATCTCCTCCCGTGGATGTCGTAAAAGGCGACTAAGGGAATCTAAACCAGAGGGATGGGCAGCAGCGTCCCTTCTGTGAAACGGTAGCCATACTGCGCTCACCAACCTGTCTGCCAAGCGTGGTGAGTATTGGCAAATACCCCCCAAAATGATGACACAGTTGTGAAAATCTATGCGGGAGGGCTTTGTTCAGCATAGACGTATAAATGGCCGATATGATGATATGACAACTCAATGGATATGAAAGGAATATTTAATGAGTATGACTGGTGACTTACCGGTGTCTTTATAATACACGGTACTGAGATATTAAAAACCGCTTTCAAAAAAGATAAAATAATTAAGCTGAAACAGTTTAGGAAGTCGGTGCCTTTGATTTGGTTTACACAATCAGCCCATTACTGTCCCACTGCTGGGCACGGCTCTTTCTCACGATGAGAAAGGTTAGGCTTTAGTTCACCACGCTGGCCTAGTGAGAGTTGGATGACTAAACACACATTGAAAACATTTTGAAGCCCTCAGGTGTGCAGGTCTCCTCACGTGTATTCCTTCACCGTTGATGTATGACTTATTTAAAAAATTGGCCCCGACTTCCTAAACCGTTTCACAAATTTTAGTTTTTTTATTTTAAGTGGCGCTGCATCGTTATTTTCTGTCATCAATTGTAGAGTCCTTTATTTAAGAAGATCAAAGATCTTCATCAGATCTTCACTACATTTAAATGGCACTACCGAAGGTGAAAATAATTTCAAACAAAAAAGAATCATCAACGTCTGTGCCTTTATGACGGAGTGATGTCCGAACATACATAAAAAAATATATACAGATGAAATAAGAAACTCCTATCCTCAAAAAATCAAAACAAATAAACTACTCTTTACGAAAGAGTTCATTATGGCATTGAGGCAGGATGCTGCGTCAAACACATTTGATCAAACATTGGACAAATAAAATGGGTGAGTGACATCGCACTCTTATAAGAGAGTGGCTTACCAGAGGTAAACCGAGAAACATACGGCTTGTTTAATTGGATATGTTAAATATAAAATACGAGTAATATGAAAGAAAATACATTTATTTTCACACAAACAGCACCGTATACTATAATGAAAATCCCAAACATGGGCTGGTAAAACAAAAGATACTAATCATAAGCTGGCAACACAGATAGGGCGCTCTCCACACAAAAAACACAGACAAAAAAATAACAAAGATTGTGTTCACAAACAAACAACATAGTTGGCGGATGCGAAGCGTGGTGTGCACACATTACTTCCTTCTTGAAAAAATAAGAGTGATATATTATACACCATCGAGGGGCTCATAGATGGCTATAGATCGCAAATCGATTGATCTGCCGCTTTAGCCACGCTTTTTTTATGCCCAGTATTGGTGAACACTTTACATATCGAATATATACAGACAAAAAATATGAATATAATAAATCATGATCATAATATCAGCCACAGGATGTCCACTGCTGAACAAAGGTCTCCCCCCTTAGACTTTCACAACGAGCGGTCACATGCCGCTCTCATCCAACGACTCCCAGCGACCTTCACCAGATCGTCTGTCCACCTCGTTGGAGGTCGTCCCACGCTGCGTTTTCCGGTGCGCGGTCTCCATTCGAGAACCTTTATGCCTCAACCGCCATCAGTTCTACGAGCAATGTGCCCCGCCCATTGCTACTTCAGTTTACTAATCATTTCAGCTATGCCGACTACTTTAGTTCTTCTACGGATCTCCTCATTTCTGATTCGATCTCGTAGAGAAATACCAAGCATAGCTCTCTCCATAGCTCGCTGAATATAATAAATATCAACAAGTTATCTCTAATTGAATCAATTCGACCATAAAAAGTTGTTACCGGCGCGAAGTCTAAACACAGCCAGAACTACAGTTCAAATCTTTGACTAAATGTGTTTTAATGTCGAAGGCCTACTATAGCATAACTCATTACATCGATGATAAAGATGTCTGGCATACGATTCCCTCCTGCACACTGCGACCCTCTGGCGCTGTATAATATATTTTATTTAATACATCTTATATTTGATATGATTGCAAGTGTTTTAACTTCCAGTCAAGGGTTTAATATTTAAACATTGGAATTAATTATTTCCTTTTAATTATATTATTAATGTAAAATAAGTTGACATGACTCATTTAAAATTGTATTTTTATGTTATTTACTTAAAAATTTACACCTTGACATTATATACCTTGACATTTGACTTAACTCAGTTGAAATTACATATTTTTTATGTTATTTACTTACATTCAATAACTTGACACTATCTCAAACAAATTCATTTAAAATTCCATTTCTATTAATGTTAGTTTCTTATATTTAATATTATGACATTGACTATTAGTTATTGTTAATATTGTCCTTGTAACATTATATTATAATATTCATACGAAACTGTAAATGTGTGAGAATCATGTAGCCATTGATGTTATTTTTAGTACTAATATTGATTGCCTTTTGCCTGGCTGTATTGGTCTGTCATACTCACTTAAATGTCTTGCTGGCGGTGGCGTTGTGTATCGGGTCGTTCGGTTCCCTACAATATGGTTGAGTTAAGCGATGCTAATGCGCGCGTCATGCTCGTGAACGGGTGCCGTCTGTTGGGGCTGGTCAGCCGCTAACTGCCACGGCAAATAATTTATTATTATAATATTAATGTGGTATGTTTCATCTTTACACATTGTCCTACATTTTTCTCGGTATATATATTACAATAATTTGTATCAATCAACATTGTAATCTCAATTATTTTAAAAGAGTATCCATGGAGTTTCTTGCCGGCTCTTCTTCACGATATCAACTATTTGGAACCGTGCAACTTAGATTCTGACGTTTCATAAGTGCCAATATTTGGTTTATTTGAAATAAAAAACTTTGACTTTGACACACAATGTTTCAAAACGTTTTTTTTTAAGTTGGGCTTCTCGCTGACATTGGAGAATGTAGCTGCTCAACCGGTCTTTGCTTCAAAAGCAGGCGCGCGCTCTCATTTTATAAGTAGTGGTGGGGTAGTTGATCAAATGGCAGTTTTATGCCAATAATATTTATTACATGCCACATAAAATGTACATAGCATCATACCCATTGCCTAAATATACAACTTCTTAATTTGAAATACCATCTTTTGTAATATTTTTACCAAGATAATCGGGTGACTATATGTAACGACTCTGATTTTATTTGCCTCCAACATTTTGCTGTTCCTCAAATTGTACGGCCCTAAAGCCCGGCCTCGCGGGCTTAAATCCGCCTCTAGTCTCACCCTTCCGTGGCCGGAGAGCCCGTTAAGCCATTGGCTTTACGATACCCATGGTTGGATATAGGTGGTATATTCTTTATAAGGAACCACACAACTACTAAATAGAAGTGTAATACTAATATTATCATTAGGTATTTTTTTTAAAACGTTACCCCACACGTGGTTTTTACCTGTATCGTGGGTGCAGACACAAATTCCACACACAATACACCCAGACCCGGAACAACTACCTACAAATCATAAAAATATTTGTTCCATGCGGAAATCGATCCCGCAACCTGAGCGCAGCGATTAACTGTATCAACCAACGCACCAACTGTGCTGTCAAAATATTATATACGATCCATGTGGTGTATTTCTCTACGAGATCGAATCAGAAATGAGGAGATCCGTAGAAGAACTAAAGTTGTCGTCATAGCTGAAAGGATTAGTAAACTGAAGTGGCGATGGGCAAGGCACATTGCTCGTAGAACTAATGGCCGTTGGGGCACAAAGGTTCTCGAATGGAGACCGCGCACCGGAAAACGCAGTGTGGGATGACCTCTAACGAGGTGGACAGACGACCTGGCGAAGGTCGCTGGGAGTCGTTGGATGAGGGTGGCATGTAACTGCTCGTTGTGAAAATCTAAGGGGGAGGCCTTTGTTCAGCAGTGGACGTCCTGTGGCTGAAATGATGTGTGGTGTCCGGATTAATAATGAAGCAAAAGGCGAGTAAGGGACTCTAAACCAGAGGGATGGGCAGCAGTGCCCCTTCTGTGGTACGGCATCCAAACTGCGCTCACCAACCCGCCTGCCAAGCGTGGTGAGTACCGGAGATATATGGTGACACAGTTAGTTGTGGAGATCTATGGGCGAAGCCTTTTTTCAGCAGTGGACGTCCTTTGGCTGATTGATATATTTATTACATGTTTTTTGTATTCTGCTTTGGCATAAACTAAACTTGTACGTCACCTGGGTACCACCAATTAACTCAGCGCTGGAATACTGCCTATTCAGTATCATAGTAAATAGTTGAATGTTACTTTCCATTGCTTGCACTATGTACAGTTTTTTGTTGATACGTTAATCTTCTAGGCAAATACACTTCAACCTTACGTTTTCATTACCTACTGTAGAATACTTTGTTTCTTTATATTCAGTTGCATCTAGTTGGACTGAAAGCACACCATTACATAGATGGGAATTTTTACTATTTTTACTAGCAGTCGGTGAGTGATATTTTCTTTGACCTGGATCTGGTCTGGATATGCTTAAGCCGCCCATAAGCCTGGCTTAAAAACTACCGTCTAATGGCGACAAGCGGCGACGATTTCCGTGCCTTCCGAAGCACGGAGATGCTCAGTTCAAATACCACTACGCAGTCACCTATCTACAGACTGTCCGCGCCGAGCGCTGCTTAACTTCGCCGATTGTTTACCGATCAGTGAGTGCAACTTACTATGAGCGCCTCTGTACTAGCAGTAACAAGCGATAAGCTAAGTAAAGTAAAAAAATAAGTTGCACTTCATCATTTCGGCCGAATGAGGTCCACTGCTGGACACAGCCCCCCCCCCAAAGATCACCGCAATGACCGATATGGGTTGGTGGGCTCATTGGGGGGTGTTGCCATAATCGCCACGCTTGGCAGACGGGTTGGCGATCGCAGTTGAGTTGTTAATGTACTCGAAGGACGCTGCTGCCCATCATCCGGCTAATCCCTTAGTCGACTTTTACGACACCCATGGGAGGAGATGGGGTGGTGGCATTCTGAGCCGGTACCACACGGCTAGCTGCACTTACTGATCGGTAATTGATCGGCGACGTTAGGCAACGCTTGGCGCGGTCAGTCTATAGATGTTTGACTGCATAGGTGTATTTAAACTGAGCATCTCCGTGCTTCGGAGGGCACGTAAAATCGTCGGTCCCGGTTGTTGTTATTAGACAACAATTGTTAAACCAAGTCGGATGCCTTTGAGTACCTTGAACAACTCTGACACGACGTTGGCCACTAACTCCACATCAAGAAAAGAAGTAAAAAGATAAAATACAAACGATATTTTACCTTTTGATACAAGATACGTAAGTTTGGAGTTGTTTATCCCAAGAATAAGCGATGCAAACAATTGGATAAGGGTGAGACGACGGCCTCCAGTGATTGTTACCAAACTCGACATGTGAATAGAGCGTCCCTTTGCTTAACATACATGTCATTGAGCATGGCACAAGTGATGGATCACAACGACAAAATTATCGAAGGTAAAAAATGATTCTTTCCTATAATTTATGTAGGCCTTTTTTAAATTTATGTTTTTATTGATGTCCAGTGGAAATTCTACATGGAACTTCCTTCTCCCCGGGGAAGGGCGAAGGGGTATGCCGGACTCCTTTTTTTTATTTTATTTTTATTGATCCGGTGGAAATACGTCATGTACTTCCCCCGCCCCGGGAAAGGGCAGAGGGGTATATAGGACTCCTACCGGCTAAAACCACCGGAGTGGTCATCTTCGGCACCGAAGGGAGGCTCCAGGAACTCGAATAATCTCCATCTAGAGCCACCCATTGGTGCCACGCCTTTAGGCATCACGGAGGGGATGATTGTAAGGCAGTCACCCCGTCTAGCGAAGGGAAGGCGACTGTAAAAAGGTCGCCCTCCCAGGCACTTCTCGAGGAGGCTTGTAAAGGATCCCTCCAAGCCTCGCTTTGCGCTGTGCTGCGCACACGGCGGCACGTGACCATGTGCGCGCCACCGTCTTAATTTATGTAGGCCTACGGATCCTTGCACGTCTGAAATATCAAATTTTCTAGACCGAAAGGTTCACTGTGTCCTTTTCGGAGCTTCAAGTTACCTTATATATATTTTTAGGGTTCCGAACGTCCGAAGGAAAAAACTGCGGATTCCACATAGGATCACTCATGTGTCTGTCTGTCTCTCCGTCTATCACAGCCATTTTGCTCCGAATCTACTAGACCGATTAAGTTGAACTTTGGTACACAAACGTGTTTGGGTTTCCAGAATACATATTATTCTGGAAACCCAAACACGAATGTGTTACATAAATAAATAGATTTTCAATATGGGGGTCACTTTTGGGGGGCAATATATAAAATTAAAGAATAAAGTTTTGCAAACTGTACCTTGTAACATATCAAATGGAAGGGCTTGTTGTGAAATATATTTATTTTATAATTTTTTAATATATGGTTTTTAAGTAAGATAAGAAAATAGACGAAAACTGACCATTCCCGCCTAATCGCTGAAATTACTGGGTGAAAAATTTTGAAGAAAATACTCATAATAACTCTTTACCTATAGATTACAGGAAAACTTATAAGAAGTCTATAATATTAAAGTAACGTGGTAAATCTTTGGATATTGTACGTACAAACTTACGTTTGCAGTTGGAATGTATGAGAGAACATGTTTTTCAATTACGATGTTAAGTCTGTTCTTGGGATTAATTAGGCATCCCTCACTCCTCGTACCTAAAGATAACATATTCATTGTACGAAATCCTCTCCACGCGAGTTCAACTCGCACTTGCCCGTTTTTTATTTCCGCATATCATCACATCTTCGTCATATCAGCCAAAATACGTCCACTGCTGAACAAAGTCTCTCCTATAGACCTCCACAACGACAGGTTACATGTCGTGTAATTTTTGGGGATTTTTTTTAGTAGTCCCACGCTTGGCAGACTGGTTGGTGAGCGCAGAATGGCTACTTTTCCACAGAAAGGACGCTGCTGCCCATCCCTTTAGTTTAGAGTTCCTTAGTTGCCTTTTACGACATCCACGGGAGGAGGTGAGTGCTGGTGTATTTTTAATCCGGACATCACACGGAGTTACGCCTATGGCACTCGTTAAATCGAAACAACTTTACGGAAATATGTATATCTTATTTTTTTCGAGTTATTTTGTAGGTACCTACTAGCCGTTACCCGCCCGGGCTTTACAGGGCGTAAGAAAATTGTGAGAATGGTATTTTTTTATACATTAACTAAAAAGTCTCCTATTCTTTGACGTAATCTACTTTTATGCCAAATTTCATAAGAATTCTTTTAACCATTTGAGCTTCAAACATACAAGCTTTAACATTTATAAATAAGATATGTTCTGCCTTCATCATTTCAGCCAAATAACGTCCACTTCTGGAACACTTTTAAACGGATTCTATCGCGTATATTTTAGATTTTAGATTTTCCTGATGTTTCGAATACTTTGCAGCATTCGTGGTCGCAGGATGACTAAGGTGACATGCGTCGTTACAGATTTTAAAAACATATTTTATTTTATCTACTGTACAAATTTAATCAAAAAATGAGTTTCGCTCCTCGCAGTAATCACTCACAGTGTCATGAATTCGTTTAAAAGTGTTTTATTAATAATGTGTAATAATCGCGAAAATCTAAGACATTATTATGTCCACTGTTGGACTCAGGCCTTCCCCTAAGATCACCGTAGCAACCGATCTTGGTATGAGTCATGTGTTGGGGTGTTTTTCTATAGCCACCACGCTTGGCAGGCGAGTGGTGATCGTAGTTGATTTGTAAATGTACTCTAAATTCGTTGCTGCCCATCCTCCAGATAATTCCATAGTCAAACACAAATGTAAGTATATAACAAACCAAAAAAAACATTGTTCTGCTCTTGTGTACGGCTCTAGCATTCGGCTATTCGCTGTTTGCTTATCCCTTGTATTATACTAACCCAGGTATTCACACGCGTACCGATCGAACAGAGCCATAAATTCTCCTACCAGACCGATTAGACCTACGGGAGAGGCAACTTTCTTGATCAACAAATAGAAACTTTATGATAAGTTGCTGGAATACTCCATTTTATTGAGTGAGATTAAGATATTAGAGCGCTTGTATGTTGGGTCATCCTTGGATACTGTGTGTTGTACCGTCAGTTTTGTTGACACACGCAGATAATATCTGCTAATAATATTATAATAATAGTAGTATATTATAGTATATTATAATAATAGTAGTTGAAAAACATATGCTCCCATTCCAACTGCAAATGTAAGTTTGTATAAACAATATTGAAAGATTTCCCGTGTTATTTTAGGACCATAGACTTTTTATAGGTTTTCCTGCAATCTTTATGTGAAGAACTATATTCTGTAATTTTCTTTTTATTTTAGGCTCGGTAGTTTCGGAGATAAGAGGGATGGATTTTCATCAATTTTCTTAAATAACTTTAAAACTTATAATTACTTTAAATTATAAAATAAATATATTTGCAACCCTCACAGCTAGCCCTTCCAAAAAAACACGGTACAGTTTGCAAACCTTTATTCTTTAATTTTCTATATTGCCCCCCAAAAGAAACCCCCATATTCAAAGTTAATATTTACAATACACGTTCGTGTTTGGGTTGCAGAAATCCATATGTTTACCAAATTTCAACTTAATCGGTCCAGTAGATTCGGAGCAAATTGGCCGTGACAGACAGACACACGTGTGATCCTATAAGGGTTCAGGCGTATTTTCCTTAGGACGCAATTTTAGTTCTTTGTATATATGAACAGATAAAGTAATCAAAATAGCGATATACCTATTAATAAGAAATATTTCCTACAACGCACCTCTCTCCTCTGTTGCATCTCCAAGTTCAACCAAGACAGTATTTGTATAGCTGTAGTGATATTTCGAAAAGTTATGGTGCCGGCTCAGAATGCCACCACCCCATCTCCTCCCATGGGTGTCGTAAAAGTCGACTAAGGGATTAGCCGGAGGATGGGCAGCAGCGTCCTTCGAGTACATTAACAACTCAACTGCGATCGCCAACCCGCCTGCCAAGCGTGGCGATTATGGCAAAACCCCCGCATGAGACCACAACACATCCATATCGGTGGTTGTAGTGGTCTTTGGGGGAGGCCCGTGTCCAGCAGTGGACTTCATTCGGCCGAAATGATGATAGCCAATAACCGTTATCATAGTATTAACATTAGTATACTGTTAACGATTAATGACTATAACTTTTATAGCGACTCAGGCAAAATTTGAAATGCGAAGAATACTCGTTCATTTGTCATCTTGATATCTATCTCCGGAACTAGGAAAGTAATTTCAAGCGGAAGTGAGTTGTAGTAGGACCGGGTTTCCAGCTATTTTTAGTTCGTGTCGATAGATTAAGTTCGGAATAACAACTACAAGTATTATCCATTCATAACTTGATGCCGTTTGTAAAGTAACAAGTTAAAACAAACTTTCTATTCAAATTTGATACGTTCTGTAGAATAATTTGGAAGTTGTAGTGTAGTTTATTTGGCATAGGAAAGGCCCGAAATCGTTGTGTTAAAACGTGAAAGAACGCTTAATAGAGTAGAAGAACCTTTCTACTGGTGTCAAACCAGTAGAAAGGTTGGTGCAGTGGCTGATACAGTCGGCTACTGCGCTCCGGGTCGTGGGTTCGATTTCCGCACGGTACAAATATTTGTATGATCTGCAGGTAGTTGTTCCGGGTCTGGGTGTATTGTATGTGGAATTCATGTCTGTAAACGCACCCACGACACAGGAGAATTCCTATCGATACGAGTAATTATCATATAAGCCGGCGAACAGCCATTTATCATCATTTTAGCTGTAAAAACGTCCACTGCTGGACAAAAGGCTCCGCAAAAGATTGTGTCAGCGACCGGTATGGGTTTGTGTTGTGTACTCATTGCCATAATCGCTACGCTTGACAGACGGGTTGGCAATGCAGTTGAATTAAAAATATACTCGAAGGACGCTGCTGCCCATCCTCCGGCTAATTCCATAGTCGCCTTTTACGACACCCACTGGATGAGATTGTAGTATTCTAAGACGGCACCACACGGCAACAGCCCTTGCTCATCAATTATTTTTGCAATGACCGATTCCAAGACACAATAAGCGAAATTAAATTGATTTTTAAGATTAATTAAGACGCAAATGTTTAACCAGTGTGTGTTGCCAGGGATGACAAATGGAACAGAGGCGTGATGACTCACTATGGGCCTCAAAAGAAAGCTCAGCTATGCTTGGTATTTCTCTATGAGATCGAATCAGAGAGAAAATGAGGATCCGTAGAAGAACTAATTGCCGACGTAGCTGAAAGGATTAGTAAACTGAAGTGGCAATGGGCGGGGCTCATTGCTCGTAGAACTGATAGCAATCGGGGTAAAAAGGTTCTCGAGTGGAGACCACGCATCGGAAAACGCAGCGTGGGACAAACGACCTGGTGAAGGTCGCTGGGAGTCATTGGATGCGGGCGGCATGTAACCGCTCGTTGTGGATATCTGTGGGGAGGTCTTTTTTCAGGATTGTACATCCTTTGGTTGTTATGATGATGAAAATTGATTTAGTTTTAAAGTTTCGAATTTATAACGAAGCATGTGATAACACGAAAATACAAATACGAATGACATAATTACAAATACGGGTATTCGCTATATTACTCGTATTTCAAATTCCAAGATTTCAAACAGCTGCTTCTTCTAAAATTGCTTTTTTTTGCGTATGTACATTTGTTATATCCACGTCATGTAATTTTCGAAGCGTTGTGTATCATAATATACACTGGTGTATGTTAACAACTACCAAGCCAGCTGGTGAATGTCCATTACTTATTATATTCATTACGAATTCGAGCATACACCACGAGGACTTGGTAAATCTTCTAAATCGTCATTATGAGTGTTATTATCCTAAAGAGCAAATACTGTCACAATAGGTGGAGGCGCGCCTAAAAGCCGCCATCATGTATAATTCCCTCAAAATGATTATATTTATTGCTCACTAGCTGGGACCCACGGTTTCACCCGCGGTTTCACCCACGTTTAATTTAAAAGAAATTTAGAGTACTTCCTACTACATAGACACTTGACATAGAATACATGCATTGGATTTCAAGGGTTAATTTTTTTTTTTGCTTGGTACCCTATTTATTTTTCTAAAATAAAAGTAGCCAAAGTTATTCCTTATAACATCAGCTATCTGCCAGTAAAAGTCCCGTCAAAATCGGTCCAGCCGTTTCGGAGATTACCCGGAACATACAGACAGACAGACAGACCGACAGACAGACAAAAAAGTTAAGATGGGGTGGTGGTATTCTGGATCGGCACCGCGCGGGCGACAGCTAGTTAAGAATATAGTACCACTCCATCTCCTCCCATTGATGACGTAAAAGGCTTCTAAGGGACTCAAACCAGAGGGATGAACAGCAACGTCGCTACTGTGGAACAGTAGTCATACTGCGCTCACCACCCCACCTGCCAAGGTGGTGAGTACGGGCAAATTCCTCCAAAATAATAACACAATTGTGTAAGCCTATGGGGGAGGGCTTTGTTCAGCAGTCGACGTCCTTTGACTGACATAACGATGATGACGGAAGACCAAGTATTATAAAATGATCTATAGGTTATCTTGATCTTTTTACAAAGATACAACACGTGTAATTTGCCCATTAAATCAATTAAGTACTTACCTTGAACCATGCCATCGTCGAGTCGTCGTACAGAACCACCCATTCTTCAGACCATGAGTTCCATAGGTATTTCCCTGCAACAACGTTGAAATGTAATCAAATGGCTGATCAATCAGAATAATCATTTTATCTTTTTTTTGTTTTTTAAAAACGTTGCCCCACACTAGGATTTCTCCTGTGGCGTTGGTGCGTTTACAGACATGAATTCCACACACAATACACCCAGAACACCTACCTGCAGAACAAACAAATATTTTTTCCGTGCGGGAATCGTACCCACGACCCGGAGCGCAGCAGCCGACTTTATCAGCCGCTGCATCAACCGTGTCGTCAAATTCATTTTGTACGCTTCGTGAGATTCCCGGTTCCGGATTCAGAACACTTCTATCCACATAAGGTTGTCGAAAAAGGTGACTAAGGGCTGATATTTAGAAGGTTGAAGGGTTTAGACAGCGCAGACAGATTACCCGCACGGAACTAATATTTGTATGATCTGCAGGTAGTTGTTCCGGGTCTGGGTGTATTGTGTGTGTAATTTATGTCTGTAAACGCACCCATGACACAGGAGAAATCCTAGTGTGGGGCAATGTTTTATTTAAAAAAATTAGAAAATACTTTAGATTACATACACATACAGATACTTTTAGATACAGACAGTTGTTTTGGGTCTGAGTGTTTGTGCATCTGAGATTTATGTCTATAAATTATATCCACAACACAGGAAAAATAATAATGTAGAAGGCCCCATGCTTTCCTAAAAAGGATAGCCAGCAGCATTCTCGGGAGTGATGTGTTTATGTATTAAATAAAATTAACAATAATACATAAGTGTCTTGTAAATATAATCAAATTTAAAAATAGAAGAATCAGAATTTTGTTTTAGGCAATGATATTATATATTAAAAGAGGTAGATATGTTACATGCGCGCCAAACGTAAGAACCAAAACTCCCCCAATTGTAGCACTTTGCAATCAGTTCGCCCAAAACAGAACAACGAGCACACGCTGTCATAATCTCTATTTTTATTAATTAAGTGATAACAATGCCGTCGTGCGTATATAGAAAATGCACAAACTATCAAGCTAACATGAATAAAGAACTAGGGATCTCATACCACACGTGAGTAACAAATAAAATAAAATATTTGAAGAAAAATACTATTAAAATTACTTATAGAATATTCTCAAAGAAAACCCAGGTCAAGCAAAGAAAAAAGACATCATATATATTCTATCACAGGTGCGACAAAGACATCGAGTACACGTGTTTTAATTTTAGATAGCTATCTCTTTTACTCTCGTAGTTTTTCTATCTTCTTTCTTACAGTATAGGTAGAAGTGCAATTTTGTAGGTTTATACATACAGCGAGACTGAATTTTGCGCGCCATTTAATATGGACGTAACATATCTATGGTATAATATCATTGGTCTTAGGTAAATAAATATTAGCTCTTCTATTTTTAAATTTGAAAATTTTACATTAGATATACTCATTCTTATATACTCTATTATAAGTGGAATAAAAATTCGTTTCAACATTGAATTAACAAATCTCTCACATTATGTTTTGCTAGAGCTTATGCTACTAATACGTTTAATTTCGCAAGACTTCGTAGAACAATCGCTTATGGAAATGATAGAATACTCATTAAGCGAAGCAATTTAGACGACTCAACATTCGAACAAACTTTAGGAGCATTGAGAATTGAACGCGCGTACTAAATGGTATGGCTACATTGGATACTTCAAAATGACGTCACCAAGTTTCACGTCCCTTTCTCTCCATATTCTGTTTCTCTCGCACAAGGGTGGCTTCATAATAACTCTCTATATATCTATTTCATAGTCTGGTAACTGGCTCTCAAGCAGTCGTTTTTACACATATCGTCACTTTCATACCAGTGAAAGTGCTAAAGTACAGATGTGTAAAGTAATGATTTTAATTTTAAGTGTTTTGTGGTATACTTATACTAAATCGAGGTATGCACGTATAATAGTAGTTAAGCTCAAACATCTATACATCCTTAAATACAGAATTGAAATAACGGTGAATAACCAATTTAGTATTAATTATGACATCATTTAAGCTATTCAAGGAAATGTTGCAGACTGAGCTATGAGGACAAGTCTTAGCGAATATCAAATCGGGTTGTCGCCGTTACTTCAATTCTGTATTCAAGGGCGTATGGATGATTGAACTTAGGGAATTGCACTGCTGTGGATGGACAACAAAAATTATCGAACAACGAAAAGAATAAATGAATTCATTAGCTTTGCTTTTGCATTCCTAGGTAGAAAAGATACTTTATTATCAATTCTGGGCAATAAAGTTAATAAAAACTGAGACATGTTTCACCGAAATTAACAATGAAAATATTACAATATATCCAAGCTTACACTAGCCATCGTTTTCGAATCTCAATATTTACTTTATTCCTTATTATTTTATTCCTCGATACATATTTTCAGCGAATCCCATAAAAACTTGAGTTACTATTCACACCATAACAGTCAATATAAACCTTCACGATGTGTCATAAAGGAACTTTGTTTTTATGAACGAATGAGAATTAACCCTTGGGTAGGGTTGGCGAACAACAAGACTCGCAGTAAATTAAAAAACAAATCATCAGTAAAATGTGACGCAGCTAGCCGACGCTTTCACCTGAATAGCGCATCACACGCCCTAGAAACAAAAGGTTTTATCTCAATCTTTGGACCAATTCTCATAATTAATAATAGTTTGAAATAACTAAAAAAACACGCTTTTGTAGATAACCGTACTAAAAAGTAGAAAATAATTTTCAATAAGTTTAAATTAAGAATTGAGTGACTAACAAAAAAACATGTTATTATAAAAAAAGTGCGGTGCTTTATCAGATATATTCATGATAGTTCCGATCTAGTCTCAATATCGTAAATGTCACAAAGGGTATTCTCCTAAACTAACAAATCAATCAATCATTTTTTTGCAGACACGTTGTACAAAGATGTTAATATAGTTGTAGTTCCAAACCCTGTAACGGCACTGCAAAATAACATTGTTATTTAGCTAACTTACTAATGAGCATACTTATGTACTAATAAACTAATTAAACGTTAATAAACTTGCCATAATTATTGCAACCGATATTTAATACAATATAATATAAATATGTGTAAGTTGGTGGATAATATTATACTTTTTGAGTGGAATCTATGTTTATCATACGATAGCAAAATTCAATTTACAAAATCAATTTTATTTTATTTAGGTGTATTATTATTATTCCTTAGGTAGCAGATGTGGAAATTGTAAATATATTTATTGATGTAAATTTACGTATACTGTTATTTTTCTTCAAACAGTTCTTTTAATGAGTAATAGCATTGTAGATTGAGATATTTGTATATATTTTTTTATTATTATATTATATTATTATTCCTTTATTATCATTTAACAACATACCTTTTTCATTTTTAAATATACACATCAAAACAAAACTTATTATACATTTAAAAATGTAAAAAATAGTGACCAACCGGCAGCGGGCACAGGGGCCAAGCTACCGGTGGTTAGGGGTCCAGAGAAAGGAACCTCCTCACTGTGCGTGCTGTGTCAAGGAGAACTGCTTTCGGTAGCAAGCCCTTGATCCAACCACCTAACGAGAGCCTCTATAGATGTTGGTCGAGGCTCTTGGCTATGAGGCCATTGGCTGTAACAACTATCGGCACAATAAATGCAGAGTCTACATCCCACATGTCGACAATCTCGTGTGCCAAGTCAAGATACTTAATCTGTTTATCTTTCGCGGCTTTCACGAGATTTTCGTCATACGGGATAGTAACATCAACAATCATTGTGCGCTCTAATCGATCTATCACCACTATATCAGGATTATTGGCCACAATAGTCCTATCAGTGAATATAGATCGATCCCAGTACAACGTGACATGACCATTTTCAAGAACTGGGTCAGGCACATACCTGTAATACGGTACCTCAGATTCCACAAGGTTGTAATTTAGAGCAAGTTGCTGATGGATGATCCTGGCCACTTGGTTATTATTAATATTATATTAGTATTATTATTCATTTCTTTTTTTATTATTAATTTATGGGGTAATTTATTATATGTCTTGATGGACGTTACGTATGGGCCTGAATGAAAAATAAACAAACAACGTCAAACGTGAACTTGTGATGAAATCGAAAATGGATCAAAAGAGTTGATCGAAGCCAAAACAGTATTCTGCTAACATGTGGACACAGATACTAAAATTGACATAAAATAAACGTGTAAATTCACATTGAAATGAGACTAGATTGAGATAATACTGAAATTAGATTGAACTTTAAGCAGAATACAATTTTTTTGTCAATTTATAATTTAATCTTAGTTCGGTCTACTTTCAGTCATAGTGTAAACAAATTACGAGAATTTGCCTTAAGATCTTGCATTGATTATATGGGAGAGGCCTATGACTACAACCTGCGATAGGCTGCGTGAGACGATGAGCTGGCGATGCAAACTCAAGAAACGTGTGCCATAAGTTCCCACACGTACCTAGACGGTACGTGTGACATATGTCGAACGAATGGCATAGATGGTAGATGCGGAGATGTGTAATTAGTTAGGGCTGGCCATGCAAATTCATTTTACCGAACTCATCGAATGCGTGCCATAAGTTTCCACACAATGCCTTGATGGTTGACGGCACGGTTGGTGCAGTGGCTGATACAGTCGGCTGCTGCGCTTCGTGTTGTGGGTTAGACTCCCGCACGGAACAAATATTTGTATGATCTGCTGGTAGTTAAATTTAGGGAATGCTTGCTATAAGTCTCCACCCGTGCCTTGATCGTAAGTGTGGCATATGTTAGACGCATGGAAAGAGAGGATGTGTGGCATATATGTACCGTGGCGAATAGTTTCACCATGGAATCGAAGTCCTAGATGGAATAAGATAACTGGTTTAATTAAAAATAATTAAGTGAAGCGGGGCACACGCACAATTTTTTATGCACGGTACTTATCTTTATATATAAAAATGGATGTTGGTATATTTTCTTCTTTCTTTCTTTCTTTATATATCTGTTTGAGATTAATAGAGTTCGACACAGTTTGACCAAACGCCATGAAAGTTGGCACATAATGTATTTTTTCATGGAGAAGGTTTTAATGCTATCCACTTTGTGGTAACTCGCCACTAGATGGCGCTGCAGCACATGAACTTTTACTGATCGCCATTAAAATACAAGAAAACGTCCGCCAGGATTTGCTAGTACTTTATGGGTATACTTTTTTATTTTGTCTCGTGTTGTGGCTCAACATTTTCTTTTTCCATAGAACAAATTCTTTCTTTAAGAAGGCCTATTTATTTTCTGTGTGGTATCCGGATTAAAAATATAGATCAACTCTATCCATGACTCGCGGCCGAATACTCAATCGCCATTTAACGTTAAATCCCCATTTAACTATTCGAGAAACCTGTTTTTGGTACAAAACCGGGGGGCTCAAATTGTTTAAGCGGGGACTTAACGTTAAATGGCGTTTGAGTATTCGGCCGTAAGGGACTTTAAACCTGAGTGACGGGCAGCCGCGCCCCTTTAGTAGAACAGTAGCCATACTGCGCTCAACCCACATGCCAAGCGTAGTGAGTACTGGAAAATTCCCCCCAAATTGTCGACACAATTGTGGAAATCCATGTACAGCAGTGGAGTGTCTTTGGATATGATGAAGAAGGCCTAAGTGCAGCATTGAACTACGATAAATAAAGGGGCGAGGTATGTCATATGTTTTTTATTTACGTGAAGTTTATAGTAAGGTTTGCCAACCCTGGCCCAGGACCTTTTTATGTCGCCTACATGCGGCAAGATTATTGACTCTGCTTCGAAAATGATTGAGTGACGATGTTTTTATTGGCGCGGGAGCTTTACGAGATCACTATAAACAACTTTGGGCCGCCCTTCGTAAGAGGTATGTTTTCACGGGTTAAGGAAAAATGTTGAAGGGAAAAACATGTCGGACACTCTGTTGTTACTTTTTCCTAGATACTATTTTGCTTTACCAATTCTTTATCTACTTTCATGTTGTTAGTGACTTTGTGTCAGAGTTGTTCAAGCCGCCCAAAGGCCACGACTGGACTTAACGATTGCCGTCTAATGACAACAACTGGGACCGAAGATTTAACGTGCTCTTCGAAGTACGAAGACGCTCATTTCAAATACCACTATACGGCACCCATCCATAGACTGACTGTGACCACCGTTGCTTAACTTTGCCCATAGTTTTCCAATCGGTGAGTGCAAATGGCTGTGAGCGCCTCACCAATGATTAAGTACACGTAGTTCATTCACCCGAAGTACGTTCAACTAAGGACATATTATCTTTCTTAGTTTATTCAGATTTTCAACTGACTAAAGTTTAAGATTAGAGATTCCAGAATTTAAATAGCTACAGAAGATTTTATTTCTTTATAACCCGCTGTTACACAAAATCCTAAACAAGACGGTCCCTGGCTTCAAAATTACATAGAAGTGCTAATATTTAGCCTCTCGCGTGTCAACTGCTGGCAGCCGTGTAGACACAATAGATTTTTTAATGTGTCTCGTTTTACGACATCGAGAGATAAAAATCTTCCATTAAATATAATTAAAGGGAAAATTACATTCCTGACTAGTAAATAAATGTTATTATTCTGTAAAGGAGTACTTAAATGCACGTAAATTGTAATTTAATATTATTTGGTTGCAAGTGTAGGCTGTTGATTCTTATAGCAACTACGAAAGTGTCGATTATTTAAGAATTTGCTGGATATCTGTTTACAATATTTTAATAATTGTAGAAAGAAAAAAAACTTCTTTTAAGCGATGTTTAATTTTCTATGTATACATAATTGATGCCTAATCTTTGGTAGTTGAATTCTTACCCATACTTTGCATACCAATTATAATATGGTAAAATATGTGGAACTTTCTGGACATCCATAAAACTGTCATAACCCATATTTTTTGCAAATAAATATCTCTTTAATATTCGCATGTGAAGACCCCCAAGTAGGTATTTCAATACTTTAGATATGGAAACAATTTATGACTTCAGTCTTTCCCCTTTGCTGTTATTGTATGTACAAATAATGATGCGATTTCGCGAATAATATCTGTGGTGTTGCCAGCGATCATAGCGGTGAGTCGTATGATTATTTGCCAACTTAGTGGTATGAAAAAATTACGTCCAATTTCGTTTTATACGAGCGTTTTTAACCGTTGGTTTTGATTTGTCCTATGTCACGGGGTGTCCTCAGTTTTTAGACATAAATTTTAGATGCGATATGTAGTGCTGAAAGCAAAGAAAGAAAATTTGCCGCTACGCCAAACTTGACCTCAGAATGGCTACTGACCGTCGATAAGAACTCATATTAGACTCCCTAATTTTAAATACGGTCGAGATAACTTAGCTCACCAATGCAGTGAGGGGGCCGATCCTGCTCGAAGAAGGAGGACATGGCGTCGGGGTAACAACCACCCAGGCACCCAGGTCCAACATACCTCTGCCCGTATTTCCGTTATATGACGGGGGGCCTCGAGAGTCGCGAGTGCGTAGATTGGGGATCTGCGAACCCCGGGAAGTCGGTGGTGTGCACATGGTCACGTGCCGACGTGTGTGCAACACAGCACACAGCAAGGCTTCGGGGGATCCTTTACAATCCCCCCTGAGATATGCCTGAGGGCGGCCTACAGTCGCCTTCCCACCGCTAGAGCGGGTGACCGCTTTACAGCCATTCCCTCCGAGATGTGTATCTATATACCAATGCACCATGGCACCAATGGGTGGCTCTAGTATGATTGTATCGAGGATCTGGAGTCCCCCTTCGGTGCCGAAGATGACCTCTCCGGCTTTAGTTGGTAGGAGTTCGATATGCCCTTCGCCCACTTGAGACCAATAGAAAGGCTCGTTACACACACTTAAGCAGACAGATATGAATCTGTCTGGTATCTTAGGTATTCCTTTGGCCTAGACAAATGTTCTGATGATGGGATTGTAGCATGATGGTTCACTCCCTGAAAAAGGATTAAGCTACACGCTCATCCTATTTTATGATTCATGCTTACCTCTCAGAACAGTTGTTGTCACGACTCTATCGGTCTTTCTCCGTCTCCCGGTGTTGTACGTGGGTGGTTGTTACCTCGGCGCCGTCCCGTCATTCTCCGTGAGCAATCGGCTCTCTTCCAGTCCCGATCTTAAGTCTCCTCCTTCAGCATGACGCTCTCGCAGAAGGAGACCACTCATGCCAACATAGCCGACACTACTGCCGGCAGAGAGAGATCCTGCCCGATTCGATCACCCAGAATCCGCCGCTCAGCAGCCCACGTAGGGCACTCCTCAAGCGTGTGCTGTGCGGTATCCTGGTCGCTTCCGCAATGATGGCACCGACACAATCGTGACCGGTGAACAGATGCATCAGGCGGTAGGTGACGCGCTCACTCCTTCTGAGCCGGCTCCGAAGTGCGGGAGGATGGCTTAGATGACGCACTTCTTCGCGAACTGTAATCGTAGGTGACGTCGCCATTTCTCGAGTGCACGTCGTTGAGACAGCTGAATGAATCAATGAAGAATATCCAAAGGTGGGAAGCACGCCAGGAGAAATGCCAGCTGGTAGGACACTGTCCTGTATCCCCTTGCAATTCATATAGCCACTCTGCGTTGCAGAACGGGAAGTTGTTTCTGCAGGTCTGGACGCCTAACAACTGGGATGACCATACAGGCGCTCTGTAGAGAGGCACGGACCGCACGACTCCCCCGTAGAGACGGCGAACTTCCTCGCTCAGCCCCTTTTTTTATCCGTTGATAAATAAATATACATCGTGAACTTCCTCCACCCCGGGAAAGGGCGGAGGGGCATGCCAGACTCCTACCGGCTAAAACCACCGGAGTGGTCATCCTCGGCACCGAAGGGAGGCTCTAGGAACTCGACTAATCTTCATCTAGAGCATTTTTTGCATTTTTAATAAAGCTAAAAAATGCGAAAGCCTGTACTTTAGGTATTGTTCACTTTATTTCAAGAAAAAATATTTTTCGAAAATAACACAGAATAAAAAATATATTTAAAATAATTGTTATATTATTCACAAGATGTAGTCATTAAATACACTAATAACTGTAATTTTATTTTTAATAAATAATATAAATGAGTCCGGTGGCGGGGGGATCGATCCTAGTGCGGGGCAAGGTTTAAAAATAAAAAATAAATATACGGGTATATATAATCTTAAACTAATCCGCTATAGATATGATCTATCATGTGTGTATCAAATTTTCACATTATTCGTCGGTTAGTAAAAATGCGAAAAAATGCGGTCATCAATACGAGTTCTCTTTTTTTTACATTGTATGTAAACACTATTCCTCAAATTCCACGAAATTGCATTTATATACAATTAAAAATTATAATTATAATTCTAATTGTTATAACAATAAAATAACAACACAATGGAACGAACAATAAATTATCAGCACCAACACCAACGCTGACATTAACAATTTTATCATTGTTTTATCATGCCAAAACTAAACTCTATTTTCATGTTAGTATAGATTATATTAGTAGATAGGAGTTTTATTTTAATTTAAGGGACTTGAATGCTAGTAATTTGTAACATCTGTACTAATCTGCGCCAGCCGGTGGAAATTGGCTTTTAAATCCATCCAAAGGTTGTCTGTAAAAGATCGCTTTTAGCGATAAGACCGCCCATTATGCCACGCTAACTATTGTACATAATCCTTTATATTATTTTGGTGTACAATAAAGTCATATTCTATTCTATTCTATTCTAATTAACAACAAAAAAACACTTACGTTTATATCGCAGCATATAACCGCCTTTGATTTGTGTGGCGCTTTGTTCTGAAACAAAAATATATATTTTATTCACAAATTATTACTTTCCGTCCCGTCCCGTTCACGATGATGGAGCGTTTTGTTTAACGATGGCCCAGACTAGGGTTTCTCCTGTGTAGTGGACAAACACCAAGACCCGAAACAGCTATCTGTAAATCATACAAATATTTGTACCGTGCGGGGATTGAACCCGCAATACGTAGCGCAGAAAGCCAATAACTTAGCTACTACCAATTACATTTTACACATAGACGCGTCATACACGAACATTATTGGACTACAAAACGGTGCGCCGGCCGCCATTAGACTACGTAATAAAAAATAAAACAAAGTACAATTATTTTTACATAATCTATTTACGTTACGTATTTATTTATTTATGAAATAAAGCGACTTGTTCTCTCACAGCAATAGCAGTATACTTCGTGTATCGTCTATAAACACAGGATGGCATCTGAAATGAGAAATCTAAGGAGGAGGCCTTTGTTCAGCGGTGGACGTTCCTTGGCCGATATGATAAGGAAGATGATGATGATGATGATGATAAAGAAGAAATAAATGACCATGTTCCTCACCAGTTCATGTCCCATTTAACACGCTGGCTTTCATAACTCTAAAACATTTTTACAAATAAAACCAGGAACCGTACAAAGAGAAGTTCATCAACATAATTACTCTAAATACAAACAACCATTTATAACGAACAAATGAAAATTTAAAAGTACTGTAGAACCACTGGGAATATTAACAAAAGCAGATATTTGCGGTAAACAGGAGAATTCCCAACGAGACGTAAACTGAAACCGCCGTGAGACGAATACGCAATATTTACGATTAAAGGTCCTTCATACTAAAATAATGGAAACGTGCGATTTGGTAACACACCAAAGTTAAACAACTATAATGTGATGTTCATAATCAACAAATTAAAAACGTTCACTCCTGAATCATAACAACTCGCTTCAATAAAAGTTGTCAATGAAATATTGACGTTATTTTAAATGCCGGGCAACAGGATTGTGATAGCATTATGTTATTTTAATAAGACACTTGAACAGATAACATCTCGTATATTATAGATTTTTGTTTTTCGTGACGTTTATTCTAATTTAGTTTTAACTAGCTGGGACCCGCTGTTACACCTGCCGTTTAATTTAAAAGGAAATGGAGATTATTGATAAATAATTTAGAGTATTTCGGCATAGACACATGACATAGAGTATATATATTGCATTTTATTGCGCGGAACTCTAATCATTTTTCTAAAATAAAAATAGCCTAAGTTTTTTCTTATAACATGAGCTTTCTGCCAGTGAATGTCCCGTAGATATCGGTCAAGCCGTTTCAGAGATTAGCGGGAACAAAGAGACAGACCGATAGACAGACAAAAAAAATAAAAATTGTTAAATGTTTTTGTTGTAGGTACCGTATATACTTTCATATGCATTTAATAAAAAGCTGTTATTTTGTTATTACAAAAAGACACTTCAATTTTATTTATTTGTGTAGATCTATGATATACGCGATGTAATCCGTTTAAAAGTGTTTTTATTAAAATGTATAATAATTGCGTACACCTAAGATGTTATTATTCGTGAACGAAACAATTCTGCCTAAGATAAGATAACTTAAGATAAGATCCCACTCTTGATATAGTAATATCAAGAGTGGGATCTTATCTTAAAAATTTCATTGTTCTTCTCTTTAGAATCCAATGAAGTATGATTCGATACTTAAGATTCGATACTTAATCCCACTCTTGATATTACTATATCAAGAGTGGGATCTTATCTTCATCATACTTCATTGGATTCTAAAGAGAAGAACAATGAAATTTTTAATAGCTAGTAAAGATAAATACAAAATATACGATAAATAAATGCTTACATTTAATATGCTGTGAAACCCTTGGCGCATAGATCTGTCTCAGCGACTCGAAAATTATTGTTCAAATAGAGATACACGTCACGTTGTCTGCTATTTTGAAATTCTAAATCCAAATATAAATAAATGTACAGTGTAACTGGGTGGCTGTAAAGGTTGCTTGTCATTCTACGTAAATTGTAAGTTCCAATATAAGGACCGCCCGCCAGATGGTCCGACGATATTAAAGAGACCGCAATCCCGATTTGAATGTAAAAATAATATTAGAAATAGAAAGGAGGCGGAGAGCATTGAAAACATGCAGGCATAATAGAGGATGTGCGTTGATAAAGAAAGAAAACGAAGCACACCAATATGTCTCTACATATTTTGTGATTTTAATTAATCAGTAAGCAATTAAGCTCAGGGTCACTCAGCGAGCTATGGAGAGAGTTATGCTTGGTATTTCTCTACGAGATCGAATTAGAAATGAGGAGATCCGTAGAAGTACTAACGTTGCCGACATAGCTGAAAGGATTAGTGAACTGAAATGGCAATGGCGGGGCTCATTGGTCGTAGAACTGATAGCCGTCGGGTTAAAAAGGTTCTCGAGTGGAGACCGCGTACCGGAAAACGCAGCGTGGGACGACCTCCAACGAGATGGACAGACGACCTGGTGAAGGTCGCTGGGAGTCATTGGATGTGGGCGGTATGTGACCGCTTGCTGTGGAAATATATGGGGAAGACTCTTGTAATTTTTTTTTTCAACTTTGCCGCTCAATGGGGTTTCTCCTGTGTCGTGGGTGCGTTTACAGACATGAATTCCACACACAATACACCCAGACCCGGAACAAATATCTGCAGATCATACAAATATTTGTTCCATGCAGGAATCGAACCCATGACCCGGAGTGCAGCAGCCGACTGTATCAGCCACTGCACCAACTGTGCCGTCTAAAGCCGATTAAGTATTCGGCCATCGTATAAAACGTCTTCTCAGTGAGCCAGACATTTAATTTTATTTTTAAAGCCGTGTAGCTACTTGTGCTATTAACATGCTCAGGTAGCCGGTTGTAGACCGTCGGCATTACGTGTGTCAGCTTGTCGGATCGCTTTTTTATTTTTCCTCACATAGACGGCCACCTGATATATCACCAGCGTGGGGAGTGTGGGTATCTGGTATCTTCAGTGACTTAAAATAAGGTTTAATGATGAATGGTACCGGCAGAACACCACCACCCCATCTCCTCCTGTGGGTGTCGTAAAAGTCGACTAAGGGATTAGCCGGAGGATGGGCAGCAGCGTCCTTCAAGTACATTAAAAACTCAACTGCGATCGCCAACCCGTCTGCCAAGCGTGGCGATTATGGCAAATACCCCAATGAGCTCACAACACACCCAAATTGGTCGTTGTGGTGATCTTTGGGGAGGCCTGCGTTCAGTAGTGGACTTCATTCGCCCGAAATGAGATGAATGATGATTACTTATATGAAACCATTCGCAAAGCTATGCCTTTTTAATAAAATACATTATACTTGCCAGCACATAGCAAAACTAAACAAAAGTACCTCTAATGATATTTTATAGCAACACAAATTAAATGACACCACAGGGAAATCGCCGCAGTCTCGCAGCGACAGGTATAATGTGAAAGATCTCTAACAATGAGCCAAAGAGGCTAATGAGACCCATGATCAATCATTGTTATAGCTGGTATACTTTGTGTAATTTATTATTATTAACCGACTTCAAAAAGGAGGAGGTTCTCAATTCGATGCGTTTTTTATGTATGTACATCGATTACTCCGAGATTTGTCGACCGATTTAAGCAATTTTTTTTAATAGTTGCAAAATGCTTTCTAATTAGTTCCATGTAAAATTCATTTCATTTGATTGAGTCGTTTTTTAACCAGCTTCAATAAACAGGTTTAATTGACTGCGCTTATCTAGATGATGTCTTCATACTTTCGACTCCTCGGAGAATAGAGAACCGACCGCCCGACTTCATAAATAAAGATTTTCCCTTTTTAGTGGTTTCAATATTTTTATATCACGTGGGGTTATTAAAGTCGGTATTTTTTTTGTTGAAAAGTTTCTTTACTGTGTTATTATATATTGTTCTTATTTACATCGTCTTGATGTCCGTACGCCATCTGGGCCTCCATTGAAAACCAGCGATGGAATACTGATTATGCAGTATTTTAGTAAATATCGAATGGGAGACCCGTTGTTGGCACAGTGTGTAGTTTTGTTGTTGCAACTTTCATATTTTAGGCATCAATGGGTGGACGAGGTTGAAATCTATGGTGAGGCCTTCGTTCAGCTGTGAACATCCCTCGGATATTATGATGAATATTACAGTATGGTCATCAATCCAAAGCGTGACCGCGACAAGCGTTGCTTAACCCTTTTATTTTATGATTCTTCATGAATTTCCTTCACCCCCCCCCCATCCCTCCCCCGGGAATGCCGGACTCTACTGGTTAAAACTACTGGAGCAGTCATCTTCGGCACCTAAGGGAGGCTCCAGGTCCTCGGAGCGTTGCTTCGCCTAGCGAATCGATTAATCGCGATTGCCATTTTCCTGCGAGCCCCTCTATAGTGTGTTGTAAGAGTCCGGCTAGGTAGATATCACCGTAGGGCCACATATTCCTCTTTGTCTGCTATGATGAAGATGATTGCTAAGGGCCAAGGTACTCACGATACTTTTAGTACTGCGATTAACTTCTACCTCCACTCATTCGACCGTTCGTTTCGGAAGTTACATTTATTTTAATACCCGCCTGCCAAGCGTGGTGATTGTGACACTACCCCCCAACGAGTACCCAACACACCCAGACCGGTTGTTGTGGCCATCTTTGGGGGGAGCTTGTGCCCAGCAGTGGACATTGCGGATTCATCGACATAATAATATGGAGCCATTACATTAAAATTGGACTTAGAAACATTTTGTTGGTGTTTGCTAGAAAATTTTGCCTGGACCTGTAAGTTTTTGAACTCAATAAATCCGTCCGAACCCTAATGAAAGATGAAAAGGGTACAGTGAAAAGGTACATGAGGCTACATTTGTCTGCGTTACTTAATATTTACCGCTGACACGACACCTGACCGACCTCCATGATTTCCTCTGAGAATTACAGTACTGCTTACATTCGCTTATACGAGTAAATATACAGTCTATAAGATTCAGATTTATATCAACCTGTACTGACGGAACTGCGTTCTGTTTTTTTCTATACTCGTCAGCTCCAGGCTCCGGTTTGCCGGCACGGTTGGTGCAGCGGCTAAGCGATTAGCTTGTTGCACTACTTGTTGCGGGTTCGATCTCCGCACGGAACAAATATTCGTATGATCTACAGATAGTCGTTTCGGGTCTGGGTGTTTGCGCATCTGAGATTTATGTCTGTAAACTGTACCCACGGCACAGGAGCAAACCCTAGTGTAGGGCAAAGTTAAAAAAAGATGGTATGTATAATATAATGATTGCATGTACTAGGGTTGCACGTTACACGTATGTATACAGCACGTATAGATGCTGTACGTTAGTATATAGAATGAAAGAAATAAACAGGATTTCTATTTTTTTTTCTTTTTTTGAAAAACGTTGCCCCACACTAGGATTTCTCCTGTGTCGTGGGTGCGTTTACAGACATGAATTCCACACACAATACACCCAGACTCGGAACAACTACCTGCAGATCGTACAAATATTTGTTCCGTGCGACCCGGAGCGCAGCAGTCGACTGTATCAACCACTGCACCAGCCGTGCCGTCAAGTAGCAGTAATCTATTTCGTTTCGATGGATGCTATTCGAGTAAACTTCAGAAAATGTTATATAAATAGATTATCCCTGTAAAATAATCACTATAATCGGTCGCAGAGTTTCTAAAATACGTGCACATGCATACAAAAATACAGGTGATACACACAACCTTCCTTTTTTGCGGGCGATAAAAAATAAGAAAACATTTCAAAAGTAAGTTTCACTACAGCAGACTCCTTTAGTATAAGTTGTTCTCATACTGTCCATGTCCCAGTTAAATAAAAAATACTGTATATCTCCTTAATCCACCAATATACCGTGACCTAGTCTCCAAATTCTTTCCGTAGCCCGAAGTATATTATTCCTCTCGCAATATTTTCCGGTGATACTTACTTCAAATCACTTTCAAATCCCCAATATAAACCCAAGGTATATCCTTGCGTACGCCACGAAAAAAGGAAACTTGAAACTTGAGACAAAATTTTCCGGTTCGTCAATAGTACCTCTATATAAAATAGTTTAGGTATATGTGCATGTTCCGTGTCATCATCATCATCATCATATCAGCCACAGGACGTCCACTGCTGAACAAAGGCCTCCCCCTTAGATTTCCACAACGAGCGGTCACATGCCGCTCTCATCCAACGACTCCCAGCGACCTTCACCAGATCGTCTGTCCACCTCGTTGGAGGTCGTCCCACGCTGCGTTTTCCGGTGCGCGGTCTCCATTCGAGAACCTTTGTGCCCCAACGGCCATCAGTTCTACGAGCAATGTGCCCTGCCCATTGCCACTTCAGTTTACTAATCCTTTCAGCTATGTCGACAACTTTAGTTCTTCTACGGATCTCCTCATTTCTGATTCATGTTCCGTGTAGTTCCCGGCAAAGCATAGATGTCTATCTCTTCTATATTGCTTTTTTGTTTGCTAAAATGTTGACATTATTTTCGTACATACGGCTATATGCTGTGTAAATCCAGTTTACGCTGATCTCTCATCGTACGGAAAGCATATATAATGTGAGATCAGCTTATACTGGAATTAGATAGCTTGATATGTAGCCGACGAGATATTGTATTTACAATTTCCAAGTAAACGTGTCTCTGGAATGCCAAATAAATATTTTCCTTTCGTTTAGGCACGGTTGGTGCAGTGGCTGATACAGTCGGCTGCTGCGCACCGGGTCGTGGGTTCGATTCCCTCACGGAACAAATATTTGTACGATCTGCAGGTAGTTGTTCCGGGTCTGGGTGTACTGTGTGTGGAATTTGTGTTTGTAAACGCACCCACGATACAGGAGAAATCCTAGTGTGGGGCATCCATTTATAAAAAATAAAAAAAAATCACCCGCCTTCACCCATGGTAGTAGTAAAAGGTGACATAAGGGTTGATATCAAAATAATGGAATCCTCCGCAGCGTTCATAAAATTGTGTTGCGGTAACCAATCCGCCTGCCAAGCGTGGTGATTATGGAAATATTCCCAATGACCGCTCATTGTAGTAATCATTGGGAGGCCCGTGTTTAGCAGTGCATGTTTACGGGCTTATTTATGTGTGCATATGTGTATGTTAGTGTATAAGTCCAACCGCTTTCACATATCGATCTTAGGCGCGTATTAACACGTCTCAAAATGGCGGTTGGGAGCGACAGGGCAAAAGCCTGTCAAATTAAAAACGCTATCCATGTTATCAGACGAATAATGATAGAATAATACGGATTATTTAAATTAGCATCTTAAGATTTTTCAAAAGAACGTTCTAATACGGTTTTTAAATACGGGACCTTTATATTCGCTGGTTAATTTTGATTTCAATTTGAGTTGAGGTTAAACCTTTTTTTTTTATTGATGTCCAGTGGAAATTCTACATGGAACTTCCTTCACCCCGGGGAAGGGCGAAGGGGTGTGCCGGACTCCTACCGGCTAAAACCACTGGAGCGGTCATCTTCGGCACCGAAGGGGGGGCTCCAGGTCCTCGTAAGATCACACTAGAGCCGCCCATTGGTGCCACGCCTTTAGGCACATCTCGGAAGGGATGACTGTAAAGCGGTCACCCCTTCTAGCGGAGGGAAGGCGACTGTAAAAAGGTCGCCCCCCGAGGCACTTCTTGGGGAGGGTTGTAAAGGATCCCCCAAGCCTCGCATTGCGCTGTGCTGCGCACACGGCGGCACGTGTCCATGTGCGCGCCACCGTCTTCCCGGGGGTCGCTCGGTGTGAGCACGCAGATTCCCCAATCTGCGCGCCCGCGACCTCCGAGGCCCCCCACCATGAAGTGACGGCAGGGGGCTGAGTTGAGGTTAGACCTAGGTGAGGTTCAGTAATTTAAAACCGAGTGGTATCCGGATTAAGAATATAGCATTAATCCACCTTCTTCAGTGGATATCGTAAGAGATGACTAGGAGGACTTTCAACCATAGGAATGGGCAGTAACGTCCCTTCTGTGGAACAGCAGCTATTCTGCGCTCACCAACCCACCTGCTAAGTGTGGCAAGTCCCCCGTAAATCTAATTTCAGTTCTGGAAATGTACTGGGGAGAATTTTGTCCAGCAGTGGACGACATTTGGCTGATATGGTGATGATGAATTTCAAACATCTTTATTAAAGGGGCAGGCTAAAAATAAAATTCCAACAAAACATTCCATTTATAACATTAATTGGCCGGTAAATGTTAACAAAATTACGAAACCAATTATTACAACTCGATATTAAACGCGAATATTAAAAAATATCTACCAAACAATCCACAAACGCTTGATCCGAAAACAAATTCAAAAGATTCCCAATCTCGCTTTCAAACGAATAGGGGAGAGCAAGTAATTTCATAAAAATTGCAAGCCAGGTGTCCGGGAGACAGTCAGGCTGATATTGGATTTATGCTAATGTTTATTTACCCGGACGGGGCTGTCCGCCGGGATGAAATATCCCTGTATTTTCCCGAAACGTTCGATGCGCACTCAATGAAACGCCTGTAGGGAATGGGTATTTGAGACTTCAGTAGCTCTGGTATGGTATAGAAAGTATGGTTTTATATATTTAGTATGAAAGTAAAGCTACGTCTAGTTTTTGTTCGGAAGATTTATTTGTGTATTGGTGCATAACGAATGTATGATGGAAACTCGGAATATGAATAGAACTTGCGGGATCAAAACATGGCTTCCAATGTGACTTTGTCAATGTTACATTTGTACTTTCTGAGTTAATCTAAAACAACACTGACTTTAAAGTCGAAGAAGAACATCGTGAGGAAACCTGGATTCCATCATCATCATCATTTCAGTCTAAAGACGTCTACTGCTGAACATAAGCCTTCCCCAAACGGATGACGACTGATCTGAGTTTGTATTGTGTGCTCGTTGCGGGGCTATAATCACCAAGCTTGGCAAGCAGGTTGGCGATCGCAATTGAGTTGTAAATGTACTCGAATGACGCTGCAGCCCATCCTTCGGTTAATCCCATAGTCGCCTTTTACGACCTCTACGGAATGAGATGGGGTGGTGGTATTCTTAGCCGGCACCACACGGTAAAAGTGAGTGTTACAAATACTACAGACACCATTTCTGGGAGAGGACACAGGATGCTTTAGGAGTATTCCGTGACTTGTGTAAGGATTTGACGGTGTGGATCAATAGATTCTCAATATAGTAGGGTAGGTAGTGTAGGGCTCCGGGAATACGGTGGAGTGCACGTGATCACGTGCCGCCGTGAGCACAGCGCATAGCGAAGCTTCGGGGGATCCTTTACAATCCCCCCGGGGGTGACCACTTTACAGTCACCCTCTCCGAGATGTGCCTATTGGCATGGCACCAGTGGGCGGTTCTAGTGTGATCATACGAGCACCTAAAGCCCCCCTTAGGTGCCAAAGGTGACCGCCCCAGTGGTTTTAGCCAGTAGGAGCTGGCATGCCCCTTCGCAAGGACGAAGATAGGCCTCGGGGCGGAGGAAGTTCATGTAGAATTTCCACGGGGGGGTTTTTTTTAATAAGGAGTCTGGCAATCACCTTCGACCTTTCCTGGGGCGGAGGATGTACATGATGTATTTCCACCTGATCAATAAAAAATAAGTGTACAATGGCGAACATCCAGTAGGAAATCTTGGTGATCAGTGCGTTCCTTCAAGAGTTCCTTCCTTTCTCCTGCAGTGGGGCAGCTATAGGCTACCATCAACAAATAGCTTGTAACGCTTATCGAAACTCGTCATTGGAAAGATAAATTGACATGGAAGTGTGGCCCATGGTGTAACCAACTGGAAGTGTGGTCCATGGTGTAACCAACTGGAAGTATGGCCCATGGTGTAATCAACTAGATCCAGAGTTGGTTCCGATAGACAACAAGCCAAGCTTTTCCTCCCGCTCCGTGACACAGGTATTTTTTCAGGAGGATACGAAGCAGCATCACAATACTGCAATCTTCATACCTATTGTTTTGCCAAACGTGGTTTTGCAATCAGGACCGTTTAGTGGAGTATTATTACGGTGACATGATTATTGTGGTTGAAGATACCCTTGATACGAATGTAGACGTTTCTAAAGGGCAGTATTTACTCCACATAACATTAGTTCAAATATTACTCTCATGAATCTTATATAAGTAGCTATTAATAAGTATATTATATGTGTTATTTGCGGTGGCGCCGGTGCCGAATTGCTCTGTTTACTGTGACTACCAGACAAGTTCTGTTATATATGTAGTAATTAGATTCCATATTAAGCTCGGCATATTCTTAAGATTTGACTGTCGTATAATCCTATAACCTATCCGGCAATCTTAATGTCGATTTATCAATTGGATCGAACGTATAAAGACCAAAATTAATAATCAATCTAATCCAAAATCTTTAATTTAAGATTTTGAAATTCATTCGTTTTTGTGCTTGGGCCACATTAGCCACAAAAGCAGACAAGTCCTCAATCTTAAATCCAAAGGTTTTGGATTGAAATGATTATTAATTTCGGCCGTCACTACACATAGACAGCACAGCACATCAGCCCGTATAAGACAACCGAAAACAAGTTTATTTTTATTTCTGCCTCAAATCGTCATTCTATACAAATAAATAAAATTGAAGTGTATGTTTGTAATGTCTAAATAACAGCTTTTTACTAAAGGCATATGAAAGTATATACGGTACCTACAACAATAAAGCTATTTGTAATTTTTGTCTGTCTGTCTGTTTGTTCCGGGTAATCTCCGAAACGGCTGGACCAATTTTGACGGGACTTTCACTAGCAGGTAGCTGATGTTATAAGGAATAACTTAGGCAACTTTTATTTTAGAAAAATAATTAGAGTTCCACACAAAAAAAGAAACCCTTGAAATGAATAGTATCGAAGTACTCTAAATTTCTTTTAAATAAAACGCAGGTGAAACCGCGGGTCCCAGCTAGTACATAAAATTTGATATAAGGCATGTCTAAATAAATGCTTAAAATCTACACACTAAAACCGTGAATATAATAACTAAACGTTTACATCTGTATTACATTTTAATACAATCGCTGGCAACACTGATAACTTTGTAATGCACTGCTGAATATGGGCGTCCAAATGAGCGGTCATAGTGGGTTATCGTCATATCGTCATACCGCTTGGCAGGTGGATTGGAGACTGCAGTATGTTGTTATTGGCACACGGGAGGATGCTGCTGAATCATACTCTTGATATCAACCCTTAGTCAAGAGTTGTCTATTCTTTGCCAGAAACCACACGAAACGTAAGCAGGATAGAAGCAAAAAAAATATTAACATGATCCTATGATACAAAAATGTTTGTAGAGGGATAATGGTGACATATACCTGCTTAATGAAGACGTGAATAAATTCTAATATTACCAACTTATTTATGTACATACTACCCACTCGTAGCCATAAACTCGAGATTACGGATTTAGTTTCTCTGCTACAAAGAACAGTCTTTTTATAGGCTTATCCGAGTCTCGAGGCTATGTGCTCCAACACGTATAGAATGAGAGAAGAAAGACACATAATTTATTGGCCGCAGTATGACCCAGATGAACATAATCATCATCATCATATCAGCCAAAGGATGTCCGCTGCTGAACAAAGGCCTCCCCTACAGATTTCCACAACGAGCGGTTACATGCCGCCCTCATCCAACGACTCTCAGTGATATTTAGCAGGTCATCTATCTACGACGTTGGCGCCGTCTCCACTCGAGAACCTTTTTAAATAAAAAAAGATAATTCCAAAATTAAACAATAAATAAACGTAACATCCGCTTATAAAAAAATTAGCTATCGTTTACAATACTGCTGTAGTATATGCCCAAAGGCGCTGATTTTCAGCGACAATCTGCGTTTAGGCAATATGGAAATATCGGCGCTAGGTTATATTGCAATGAGAGAACAAAATATAAAGAAAGTATATACAGCGTAGGACGTCTAATCTATTATGGGCAGCAGCGTCCCTTCGGTCGAATAGTAGTCATACTGCGTTTACCAACCCGCCTGTCAAGCGTTGTCAGTACTGGCAAATTCCACCCAAACTGACGACACATTTTTATATAATATTAAATAGCTTTGGGGACGCCTTAACGTTCTCTGGCTTACATGATGATGATGATGAGGTACAGCGTGAGCCTTTCTACCAGTACTACATAATATTATATTACATAAAGATATATCGAACAACTGTATAACTTTATGTATTTAGCCATCGTGATTTAACCCTAACCTACCTGTCAAGCGTGGTGGGTACTGGCAAATTCCACTCAAAATGACGACACAATTGTGGAAATCTATGGTCTTTGTTTAGCAGTGGATATATTTTGGCTGATGATTATGAACAAAAGATGGCAAGCTAACTAAAGTACTTCTCGTCTAACTAGTCACTTATATCGCAGATAATATAACAAGGAAAAATTCGGGCAGATATTTACAACCAGGGACAACAGTATCAAAGATGCTTACCAAAACCAATAATTTAATCACAGCTCGGCAAAAATCGACGTATGTGTTCTTTTTACCTCTACTTCTTCGCGGAAATGGATCTGTGAAAATTATTCATTAACACTACAAAGGAGTTTCCAAAGAGGCAGTCGGCGTTATCTCAGCGGGACAGACGCAGACAACTTTCTGTTTACACTTCATAGAGACGCGGATAAGTGTCACTTAGCCAGCATGAATAAACCCGATAAGTTAATAGGGACACATATTTGGTATTTTGGAGTCTGTTCCCGAAAGTTTGAAGGTTACATAATTATATCAGGGGTGGCCAACATTTCCAGGGCTGTTATCTACTTCAAAATATTTGACCTCTTGGGACTTGATTGTATAGGTTTAGTTGGAGCAACAAAGAATAATTAAACGGGTTTAAGAATTGTTTATTATTAAAAAGAAGTTAGCGGGAATATTTTGTTTGCCTTTCTTCAGTTAAATTAATGAAATCAGGACTTTACAGTCCTTATGCATCGCCAACCATAAAATCATAATTTTGATGATTTGTGAAAGTAGATCGAACATTTTCAATTCGGAACACGCTGACTCACTTTACCGAAAATTTATATTTTGTTTTTAAGCGATCGAATATTGTGTACTCCGGCCTTCGACTGGTCGATCACGATCGAAGATACATAAAATTATATTTTATATTAGCCAGGTCATGTAGAGATTGGCACACGTCAACCACTGTGGTTCCTTAATCTTTAGATTACCACGACACACTTCAGGTCACAAGAAAGAAATAATTTTATCAGACCATACAAAACACCACACCAACTAAGTAAAAACATAAAAGTAAATATAAAAACAAAAAAAAAACAATTTAAAATAACAACAAGAAGTACATTCATCATTTACATTGGTCATTCAGCAGCCGAACAACATACCATAAACAAGACGTTCTCTGTACATTTATATCTACATGTCATAGGAGAGTTCGATGTGGTATTGCGTATCTAAAAGGCCTCAACTCAGCAAATGCTGCATGTAACTGCAGCGCTGATTTTCACCTGACGCCTTGAGTCTTGAGCGAAAGTCCAATGTGTCTCAGAATATATCATTTAATTAAAGCTTCATACATCAATTTTACAACAATTAACTTATAGTGTAGCTGAGATATGACTGCACATTGGAGACTATAAGTATTACATTCTAACTTTTATGATAATGCAATTATGCAATTAGTCTTATAATAATCCGATGAAATCGATCTATAAATTTGATAAAGAACATTTTATCAATGCCGAACAAAAAATCTTGTACCGTGTCGTTACTCCAGCTATTTGAACGTATGTAAGTAATTTATAAAGCTATCTCTGTCGTGTGGGTCCCCAACTTAATTGGCCAAGGATTCAAAGCCAGCCAGACTAGTCGAAGAACTCACTAAACCAAGCAATCCAATCTCAACTAAATCTCGAAGGTACTTTAGGAGCTTGAGAAAGTATAAATCTACCTAAAACAACACGTCCCCTCACTCAGACGTTATATTACGGCAATATACGCAATCCATTTCGTTTTCGGAACCGTCTTATTGCCAGAGGGAGTCCGTTGACCAAGCAATGAACGCGAGGCGAACGATATAGTAATTGCAAGTGACAATTTGGGGTAGGTGAGACGTTTTATATCGATCGGGGTTAGTTTTATGAATGGCTGACTTCGTTCTCGCTGGGTTGCCCAGCCCCCTCCCTCTCTCTGCGCCCCTCTGACACCTGGAGGCAGTTTGGCAGGGGAGTACCGATTTAGCCAGCTGATTTGTGACGTGATCATTAGCCGAACGATTAAGTTAAATGGCAGAGGTGCGAGTGTGTATAATTAAAATTTACTTTTATCTTTATTGATTTAGAACTCAATGTAGGCTGCAGAGATTAAGTAATTTTGTTATAAAACGATATTGATTGTGTATATTGAAATGTATCATATTCCTGTACCTATTGCATCATATTTTAAAAATATTCAGAGGTGTGGAGCTACCAACGACGCGCATGTTCAATGGTACATTCGTGAATATCGAAAAACCAAAACGCAATAAATTAATCCATGTGGTGTACGGATTAGGAATATAGCACCGTTCCATCTCCTCCCGTGGATGTCGTAAAAGACGATTAAGGGACTCTAAACTAGAAGGATGGGCAGTATCGTCCCCTTTGTGGAACAGCAGCCATTCTGCGCTCACTAACCGGCCTGCGAAGCGTGGCGAGTACTGGCAAATTCCTCCCAAATGACATCGCCATTGTGGAAATCTATGAGAAATCTTTGCCCAGCAGTGGACGTTCTGTGGCTGATATGATGAAACGTAATATGTAAATATTGGAGCACGTGGTTTTTTGCCTGTCCCTAAGGGAAACAGGTTTATCGGTGTTTTTTTTACTAAGTTGCCGCTTTGGAGCCCTTGAATAACTTATTTCCTCTAGCTAATTCATACAGCTTCCAAAGTAAATAAATTCCGCAATACTATTTTCTTTTGCTTATTTTGTCATTCATTCAAGAAAGCGTTATAAGAGTTTCATAATATTAAATGAAAGACTTATTGAAAATACAAAAGCAATATTAATCTGAGAATTAAGTGTCAAGCACAATTCGCATTTCATCGCAGAATTAATAGCTACATTCTTGCTTCAATATTTTTTCTTAGTTCAATTGGTTATAAAAGACGAAACAATGAGTGAGTGATTTCTGTCGATAAATGATAATGATAATGATAATGAACCCCTCTGGGCAAACGTTATCTCACCATGGGATAAGGTAATCCTGGAGGGCAGATTAAAGTAGCTGCTTGATTTCTTCATACTTTATGATAAAAAAAAAGTATATTAAGTAGCTTACAGAACGCAGGGCAGTTTGTGGCGAGCTGAATGTGAGTGGCGACACTGCGTACCCGAATGCTCCAGAGAGTCGGTCAGGGCCTCGTCTCCGCTTCCCTTTATTGGTTGGTTGGAATGGAACCCCATGAGTGTCCGCAGGAATTTCAACTCTGGCTTGCCTTAGTTGGCCGATCAGAGGGGAGCCGCCAGAGCTATATGCTCGGGGGTGGAAGTGTCTAATGGCGTAATAACGGGGAAACTCACTCCGAGTCTTCGAGACGCGCGATGGTGAAACCGGTGCCGCACCTCTCTACACCCCTAGCCGCTCACACCGGTGTTGCTCCTTGTCGCCTGTAGTGGTGGCCATTTAGGGGGCCCATCTTGTGAGTGGCGAGTCACCGTCTGCCACAGAATTTCACGATCAAAGTTGAAAGGCAGACGCCGTTGTTCCCGTATTTATTAGTTTTTTTATTCCATGTAACACCCATTGCAATAGACCTTATCGTTATAGTTTCCATCTCATACAATAGCCTTACACCACCGGGGACAATCCATGACTTCATTTTATAGTGCAGCTATGGAGAGTCCCCGGTTGGTGTCCCATTACATTTTAGATTAAAATTCTCTAAAGGGCCTCTGCGTGTTGGACCTATGTCCCCGCGTAAGCCTGTCAAAAGACCGGGTTCCCCCTTACAGGGGATATAAACCCGTGAAAAGAGAGACATGATGATAATGATAATGATAATGTTTATTTTCCAATTTTTACATTTGGTTACAAATATAGTGCTTAACTTTAAGTAAGTGTACACAAAAGTGTTAGCATTTGAGGCCGAACTAGGCATAACCTGTATTTCAGCCCTCAACGCCAATCCCCCTGAGTTACAAATAAATAAGGAAGATTATGTTTATATTAATCTCGAGAAATTTAGATGTACTAAAATTAATTAGGAGAGAAAAGTAAAATGTTTCTGTTTTTAATAATTATGTAGAAAATAGAATACATAGTAGGTGTGTTGTCTGTCCTCTCTTTGAGTGTACTCGACGTGTGCATGTGTGAATGTGAGAGGGTGTGTCAGAATGTATATAACTCTGAAACGAATTCAATTCAAAAGATGATGATGATTATTTATCCAACATGGCCGAATAAAACAATACGCCCTCGTCCCGCAATGAGCGAAGACTATGTCACGATATCTAACGTAATTGCATGAATAGGTAAAATACGGTAAAAACAAAGTAAGACAGCCGCGTCGAAGCATCATTGGTAAATCTTTGTCTGTAACTTGTTTATGGGCTAGTCAAGTGACTGGTTGTCACAGGAAGAGTTTGTTTTTCGTGTGGTTAGTGGCAAACACAATACAGCGTCAGGATTGTTCAAGAAACCCAAAGGACTCCGACTTGGCTTAACGAGTGCCGTCTCATGACAACAACCGAGACCGTCATTTTTACGTATCCTCCGAAGCATGGGGAAGCTCAGTTGAAATACGACTATGTGGTCACCCATCCATAGACTGACCGCGCCAAACATCGGTTTTATTATTTCATCATCATTATTATATCAGCCAAAGGATCCAGTACTGAACAAAGGCCTCTCCCATAGATTTTCATGACGAGTGGTTACATGCCACCCGCATTCAACGACTCCCAGCGACTTTCACCAAGTCTTCTGACCACCTCGTTGGAGGCTGTCCCACGCTACGTTTTTCGGTGCGCAGTCTCCACTCAAGAACTTTTTTACCCCGATTGCCATCGGTTCTACGAGTAATATGCCCCGCCCATTGTCACTTCAGTTTCAGTTTACTAATCCTTTCAGCTATGTCGGCAACTTTAGTTCTCCTACGGATCTCCTCATTTCTGATTCTCTCTCTCCATAGCTCGCTGACTGACCTTGAGCTTTCGTATGAGGCCCATAATTACTGACCACGTCTTTTCGTATATGTCATCGCTGGTAACGTTAAAGTCTTTTGTCTTGAGGCATTGCGGTATTGTTATATGAATAAAAATGCGAGTAGTTTTATAGTGGACTGTATTTCATTAAACTTTACTCGTATATTATCACCTTCGTTACAAACCACCGATTGTGAAGAAACAACGGAGTAAGTACACGGCTTGCCAGCATAAGAAATTCAACTTCCGACTAGTGCCAACATTAACATTTAATAACTAACACATTTTAATTTTTTTATGCTTTAGATATTTTCTCAAGCATTGACGAAAAGACGTTGGGAAGTTTCCCGAACGCTGCCCAGCCGAGTCGGATTCAACCATTGACGTCCATCTTTTTTCTTATTATTTAACCCGATGGAAATAGATTGCCTACTTCCTCCACCCCGGGGAAAGGCAGAAGGCATGTCGGATTCGGCTAAAACCTCCGGGGTGGTCATCTTTGGCACCGATGACGGGTTCCAGGATCTCGAAAAATCTTCACCTAGAGATGCCCATTGACACCACACCTTTAGTCACATCTTAAGCGGGACCACCACGCCTTTAGGTACATCTCGGAGAGGAGGACTGTTTACTGTTAAGCGGGCTCCATCTAGCAGAGAAGAAAAATAAATACCAAGCGCAGTATCTATTTGTTTGTGCCATGAATTATATTGTACTCAAATGGGTATCGGTTTTCTAAATAAAATTACCCCACCAATTTACTTTTTGAAGAGTAATTTGATACTTCAGATGGTGAAAATACTGAAGATATAGAAAATAGGCAGCATCGTCTAATATTATTTAATTAATAACATTAATGCACCCCAACAAGGTTTCATGTTGTTTGTAAACAAAAACATATTTATGTAATACCTTTTATTACACGCTAGCCGTGCCACGCGGTTTCACTAGCCGTTTAATTTTTTTTTATTTAGTACTTCGACATTAATATATACTATTGAAACCATCGTAGACAGTTGACATCGGAATGCACAGTTCGGCTCTTCTCGATAATGCTCGGATGTCGTCGGGCGGCCGCCCTCGGTCTCCGACCCACCGCGTTGCATCGCCCGCCCGTGCTTTCGTTTTTACTTAGTGTTCTTTGTAACTTCCTTTCTTTTTGCTCATCTCCTAAGTGTCGCTGCGTGATGTTAAATAGCCTTTAACCTTCCTCAAGAATTGAGCTATCAAATGTGTATCAAAAACATATTCTTCAAATCCGACCGGTAGTTCCGAGATTACCGCTTTCAAACAAACAAACACTGCAGCTTTATGTATGTAAGTAAGTATGGATGAAAGTAATAAATACTTTTGACTTTGAATTATTTGACATTCAAAGTCGTTCTTTTTATGTTAGTCTATTTTGAATAAGCCGTTTATTGTTTCTTTCTTTGATATTATCCCACGCTTATAACTTATAAAAGTGGGTATTTTAAACGTCTGAGATTGTTTTGTTTTGCTAATAGAAGTTGTCACACACACACATCGGTTCGTAAACGTCTGCTGCTAAACATAGGCCTCCCAGTACAGTGGGCAATCATAGGTGTTATTTGCATAATCACCACGATTGGCAGCTGGATTAGTGATCGCAGTAAGTTGTTATTAGCACACGGGAGCATGCTGTCGATCCTCTTGATGTCAATCCTTAATCGCCTCTTACGAGACGCAGAGGAACTAAATAAAATGTAATTACAAAGGAAGCAGTAAAATACCTGTCGGTTTAGCTAAAAAGGATAGCTTCGTAGTCTAGTTAATGCGGGAACAGAGCATCTTGTTTTAGTATAAAAATCCAATCCTATTGGTGCCGTAGCACGCATTAAAGTTTATAATATGTGAAGACGAAAGAGAAGATAGCGGTGTCATTATAATATCTCTCTCAGATTCGGAGTATCCACCACTTCGAGAAAATTTGCAATATATATATTTTAAATATAAACCGTACAAAATAAGCACCTGGCGAACTGCTCAGGCCAATATCCTAGGACCATTGCTTTTGCTGTTATATATTGTTTATTATCTGCTATATAACTAATCACAAATGTGTTTTATTTGTTGATGATATCTCTGTACTGATAGTACTAGCAAATTTCCCCCAAAATGACGACACATTTGTGAAAGTCCAGTCTAGGGAGACGTCTTCTACTATGTTGAGATAGCGACCTTTTTCGGCCTCGTACAACTGTACTGTAGTCATATATATTTTATTTTATCTTATTAATAATATGTTTTTATTGTATTGTGGCTGATATGATGGTGAAGATGATTACGTCTCTATAGTATAGACATTTAATGTTTCGATTAATTATATAGCCCGCATGAAAAAGGCGATCATATTACATCCGCCTGTTACCAGCGATGATAATTGGAACAGAAACGTGGTCACCCACCATGTGCCCCATAAGAAAGCTCAAGGCCACTCAGGAAGCTATGGAGAGAACTGTGCTTGGTATTTCTTTACGAGATTGAATCAGATATGAGGAGATTCTTATATTAACTAAAGTTACCGATACAGCTGAAAAGATTAGTAAACCGAAGTGGCAATAGGCGGGATAACATAGCTGGTAGAACTGATGGCTGTTAGCGCTGAAAGGATAGCGGGATCAATCTTCTTCCGATCCCGCTCGGGAAGGAGGAGGAGCCACCGGAAAACAACAGCCCTGATACGTATTTTCTAAGGGCCTGAAGCGATATACGAAGGTAGGAGCGCATTCCGAGTAACCTCCGAGAAATTGCATCATGCATGGAGTCACGAGCCAACATATCCGCAGCACAGCAACTCGCTCTGAGATGTGGCTATAGGCATGCCTTCTATGGGTGGCTCTGAAGCGTTCTTCTCGAGATGCCTGAGCCCCTTACGGTGCCGAAGTTGACCGCTAAGGCGGTTTTAGCAAATATGAATTCATAATACCCGTGGGGGAGAGCTTCAGGGCTGTTAGCTATGCACGATCATAATCACAGCAGACCAGAAGGTATATTGACTTTGCCTTTTAGTAATTGCAATTAAATGGAGGCTTTAAGCAAATAAAACCTGTGTTAGGAGACTCCGCTCTTCTATTTCTTATAAAATGTTAATAACTTGTCATTATCAAGTTTTATACAAATATTATTAGGTTGTCACAGAAAATAATAAAAACTGAAATAGATAGATATTCTATAAACGAATCTGACATCTAATATTATCTATTTTTTGTGTTTTTTTTTTATCAATTATATACTAATAAGATGCGTTCAGTACTCGCTATTTTAATGAGGGAACCAAATAGTTTACGGATGATGTTACAAATTAGTCCCAAATGAGATTCTAGAAAAGTTTAAATAAAGGACTGGAACGGCAGATCGGGGCTTAAGATAAAGAAAAAGTGGCCAGGTGCGCTTTGGACCAGCAAGTTCTGCAGCTAGAGTCTTCACTTTATACCTTTTGTGACCATGAAACCATTAGCCAACACGAAACCGAACGCTCATAGGACTTAGATGCCTTTATCTTCTATATTTATAAACAAAAGTTATTATAATTTCAGCTGAACAAAGTTCACAGCTGGATACAGACCTCCCCAAAGATCGCCGGTCTACGTGAGTTGTGTGGTCTCAGTGAAGGGTTTAGCCATAATCACCAAGATTGGCAGGCGGGTCGGTTGTGAATTACACACGGGATTTATATTGTATATTTATTGCAAGTAAGAAACTTTGTTCCTAACGGGGGTCCCACGTCATTCATTTCGGCCGAATGAAGTCCACTGCTGGACACAAGACTCTCCCAAAGATCACCACAACGACCGATATGGGTATTTTGTGGGCTCATTGGGGGGTTTTGCCATAATCGCCACGCTTGGCAGATGGGTTGGCGATCGCAGTTGAGTTGTTAATGTACTCGAAGGACGCTGCTGCCCATCCTCCGGCCAATCTCTTAGTCGACTTTTACGACACCCACGGGAGGAGATGGTGTGGTGGCATTCTGAGCCGGCACCGCAGGGCGTTGTCTTTTTTATTACAATCTTTTTTAATTTAGTCAATATCAGTATGAGTTGTTACCATCATGTATTCTGCAAAAAGTAAAACAGTTTGTCAGCGATTGTTCTCGTTTCACAAGTATTTCTACAAATCTTGGTGTTTAATTTATGTGCTAATTATAGGTTACTACTACTAAAGTATTACGTTACTACTTTTAAAATTTACTCACCTCTTTACAAAGCCACCATATGATCGAAATTATTTATGAATAAGAACTTGTAATATTATTATTTATTCAATTAGTGGAAGACGAGTGACTTATTTATTTATATAAACTATTAACTGCTAAAATATTCATAGAGTTTTGCAGTTGACGATACAGCTTATAGAAATGAACTACAAACACCGCTGCTACGAACACAAAGATAAATATGCTTTTCAAGAATGATTTTAAGGTTTTTTGGGTCTTACATGTGTTATCAGTTTTGGAGGTAATTAATTTAATTTTATACAAAAAAACATCTGGTGCGTAAACCAATTTAGTTTGTCACTTTTGGAACAGCCAGTTTCTTCTTTTTAGATAAACGAGTCGGCTTATTTACGTTCTATTTTATGGTTAGGTGCTAAATATCAGGATATTTTTGATTATTGGCGTGATAGTTACATAATTAAAGGGGCACGTTACAACGTGGAGTTAGTTATGACAGCCAAAACCACCATTATAGTAGTATAATGGCTTTTAAGAGAAAACATATTATTACATCATTTTGAAATAAGGGTTGCTTTTGAAAGTGGTACGACTGAACAGTTCACAAACGCATTATTGTCGCGTAAAGATTTAATTATTATAAAAACAATCGGACGGGACGATTGTGTACTTTTTTTCTAAATTCTTTATTGTACACAAACACAATTAGAAATTACACTACCCCATATCTTGTCCAGTAATATTTTTTTCCATCCTAAGGTTCATCATCATCATTTCGGCCGAATGAAGTACACTGCTCGACACAGGCCTCCCCCAAAGATCACCACAACCACCGATGTGGATGTGTTGTGGGCTCATTGGGGGGTTTTGCCATAATCGCCACGCTTGGCAGGCGGGTTGGCGATCGCAGTTGAGGCTAATCCCTTAATCGACTTTTACGATACCCATGGGAGGAGATGGGGTGGTGGCATTCTGAGCCGGCACCACACGGGTATCCTAAGGTTGGCTGGAAGAAATCGCCGTGTGCGATAAGGCCGCCCATTGTACTCTATATTCAAAGTGTTACTTTTTATTGTACTTTCTAATAACTGGTGTACAATAAAGAATATAATAAATAAATAAATAAATTCATGTGCAAAGGCGAGCTTAACTCAAAATTGACTTTTCTACCAGCAAACCTTTGAGTGAGAGAGAGATTTGGCAAAAAACCTAGAGGTTAAGTAGAGTGTACATTATTTATAGAAGCAGCAATACAATAAACATTAATTGTATGAAACTCATACAAATATAACCAAATTTCATTATATACATACATATTAAAATATATATTAATATATATGTAGGTATGTAAATACACAATATCCAACTATATGTTATTTAAAAAGATGCTTCTTAATTCTGCTCTTGAAAACGTCCAGAGAAGGGCTATCGCGAAGAGGATGTGGAAGGCATTTCCATAGGCGTACTGCGCGAATTGTAAAGGATCTATCATAACGGCTTGAGGAGGGACGCAGAGTATGAAGGAGAAGAGAAGAAGCCGTGCGACATGGTTGCCCCTAGGGACATGATACTCAAAGCTTTCACGAAGATATGCGGAAGAATAAGGATTATGAAGAATAGAATAAAGAGAAGACAGAATGTGTGAATCTCGAAGCTGTCGAATCGACCACCACTCCAGCTTCACCCGGAACTCCAATACATGGTCGTATTTCCGAAGACCAAAAATGAAACGGATGCAGAGGTTCTGCAGGCGTTCAAGTTTGTTAATCAGTTCTTCAGTTGCATCGAGATAGCAGATATCAGCATAGTCTTTTATATTAAGACGAGAAAATAAATATATCTATTAAAACATAGTTATCATTTCATAGCTCTGAGCACGCCACCCAAAGATCTCGAGTAACTTACAGTACTTATGTACCTACGCGCGCTAGAAGTTATACGTTTTTGGGGTATATTTATACAATATTTATTTTCATACCGTCTTGTATCATCAGTAGGGAAAACAATAAAATTAAAAATAGATACAAAGTAAAGTTATATTAGTATTTTACTCAGAGGAATAAAAGTTCCTTTTAACCGACTTCAAAAAGGAGGCCCCGTCCGACTTCATGAATAAAGTTTTTTGTCTTTTTAGTGGTTTTAATATGTTTATGCAACAACACAATATTACAATTTGGCTACACGACCTTAATCACTATTGAAAACTAAAATTTTATTTTATACGCACTTAAATTTACTTTCTATTTAAAATACATCACCAGTGCGTGCGAAAGACATATAAGCCCAAAAAAAAAAAAATTGTCAACGATTACTTTGTTAACTACAAAGAAAACACGAAGAAATATAAACAAAACGTCCAGGTGTCATTTATAAACTGGAGCTCACAATAAATGCGCTCATTACGAGCATGAAATATGCAGCGGCCCTTAAACGACGAGAATTGAACAAAAACATTGCTTTTTGTTTAGAAATACATAAATCAAGTGAAACATGTGTATACAGTGTTGTCTAATACTCATGAGAGGTCAACAAACTGCAAATGTGAGAATGTATATTCGGCGACATTCTAATATAGTTATAATCTAATAGTCGGCTGTGGTTTGGGTCCATTAATGGTGTTTGAAAGGGGTCAAGTGACAAGAATTAATTAAATAATTGAACTAGATATAATGTAATCACAAAAAACAGTGCAGCTATTTTATGTTACTACCTCAACAATTACATTTATCGTATGCAAATTGGCCAATGTATATGTAGAGTAATCAAGTAAATACGAAGTAGCGTAATTCAATAAATTTTATTTTAAAATTTCCATTGAAGTTATATTTATTTTTTATGCACTAAGTATTGGTATGTGTTTGCCTATACAACATGTACAATATTTCAGGATTTCAATAATTGCTCCTTATAAAATATACGTCTAAATATCGCATATATATTTATGCTAATGCCTGTACAAAGTCTATCTCTATAATTTTGCCATGATATCAGCAAACCATAAATAAATGCAGAATTTTAACAACTGTTTCTTGTTGGTATAGGTTTTATGCTGTTTTTTTGAACACTAAAGTAACTTAAATTTTTTCAGAAATACTAATGAATAGCCATCGTTGGTTTTTCAAATAAACTATGAATTCATTCATTCATTCGTTTATTGGCTTTTCCCGGATTTGTCTTTCGTCATAGCGCGAACTCCTCGTAGCGCGGTCCTTGCGTAGCACGTCTGTGTCCATAGCGTAGCATAACGTGGTCTTCGTAGTATAGCGTAATTTACAAAAGTAGCGTAGTCTCCAGAGCATAGTATACAAAGCGGAGCGGAATCTACATAGGTATGTAGCGCAGCGTCCCTACATAAACATTTATGTATTACTATTACATAAAATGAATAGATGAATTACGATTAAGCCTCATGGTTGGATATCTAGAGATGCCGCATCTATTCTTGAGTGACCAAAATTGTACTTGTAAATAACTAACTAACAATGTAAGAAAATCTTAGAAGTCGATGTTAACCAACTTCTAATCGTCGCATTGATTAGAAACTTTGCAAGTATGTGTAATCCGGACAATACAATAATCTGGTAGCATCGAACTGACCTGATGATGGAGTCAGAAAGTGGATAGTATGACTTTTCAATGGCTACGAACTGATGATGGAGCCAAGAGGTGGATAGTGGGACTCTTCAATGGCTAGTAGTAAACCCCTCGAATTTGGGCTCATTTGGTTTGTTTTAATGATTCCCATACATAACATTTGGTGACGAGCCGGGTCTGAGACAAAGCGTGTTTTTTATAAACTAAATATTATAATTATACGTCCATTGTTAAATAAGGTCCAATGTAAAAGGTGAATAATGGTTGATATCAATAGAATGGGCAGCCGTAACCTCCCGTGTGCTAATAACATACTACGATCAACAATCCGCCTGCCAAGCGTGTTGATTATGACAATATCCTCTATGAACGCTCAATGCAGTGACCTTTGGGAGGCCCACATTGAGCAATGGATGTTTACTAGTATGGCTAAATAGGAAATTAAAAAGATGTAATGTTACATTATGATTGCATAATAAATGCTCTTATCCACTATAGTGACAAACAGAAAAAAATATGTGTTACTTAGATGAGTGTTATTTATTTATATACACTTTATTGTACACCAGGTAACAAAATAAGGAAAAACATAGGTACACAGTAGCTAATGCACAATGGGCGGTCTTATCGCACACAGCGATCTCTTCCAGACAACCTTTGGATGGATATATGTGAGATAGGAACGAGATAACGGGCAGTCTAGGTGTACATGTATGTAATGTTAAACATAATTAATATTACACAAGTATAATAAATAAAATACATAAAAATGTTACATATATACTAATAAATATTGTATGAAAATCAGAATATTGAAAAGAAATGAGTGAGAAATAGCAAATTATTATGAAAGATAATATTCCTTCACTAGGTTTTTAAAAACTGGCAGTGATTGCGCTCGTCGCACAGGAAGCGGTAATGCATTCCATAGTCGAACAGCCTGGACGGTAAACGATTTGTCAAAGAATTTGTTGAATGCATAGGGATTTTTAATTTCAGATTCTCCGATGATCTCAAGTTCTTCGAATGTGTCTCACTCAGGAACTCAAAACGTTCTTTAAGATAAAAGGGAATGGAAGGATTGAAAATCACATTGTATAATAGTGTAAGGATATGGGTATTCCGGCGAAGACAAATAGGTAGCCATTTGAGCTTAATACGAAATTCAGAAACATGATCATATTTGCGTAGCATGATGGTGTGACGTGAAAAAAATATTGTTACGTGCATATTATCTTGCAATCCGTGTAGCTCTGATCACAAATAGGCCTACCCCATACCCCGAGTTTGGAACCCGGTGTTTACCAATAAGCACATTAAGTTACCGCAGTTGGCGGTAAACTACCACTGCATACCCAAGGAGGGTTGGTTATGGGCAGGCACCGACTGTAAAACCCTTTTGCCAAAACCTTTGCAATATACAATAGCGCTGACCCCAAGTTACTTAGGACTTCCATCCCTATTCTAATACAGCTATTCAATAGTAAAAGGTTTTACTTTTTCCAAAGAAACATTGATTTATGATTACGTCTTTTTTTAATTACGTCTCTATAAACTGATTTCTTCTTACTGCTGTAATTTTGTTGTTGTTTCCCACTTCTTACACACTTAGGAAATTTGAGTACCGGGAAGTTTCTGGAAAAGGACACTCGCCTTCCATTGCGATATTTTATTCTGTCATCGGTGAAATGTGAGTATTCAACAGTATAATAAGTATGACTTATACATACTTATACATAAGATGTGTGAAGGGGCGACAGGTACCTGTATGTATATCTGGCTGTATCATGACATCATATAGAAGGTGTAGCACGATAAATACAATTAGTTATCATTTCAGCCGAAAAACTACATGTGCTTGAATCAGGCCAAGATCGCCGGGGGTTTGCCATAATTGCCACGCTTGGCAGGCGGGGTCGTGATCGCAGTCATAAATGAACTTGTAGGACGCTGCTACCCATCCTCTGACTAATCCCATAGGGACCTTTTACAACACCCACGGGATGAGATAGGGTGGTGCTACCTCTCGTTCAAACGGAGTAAGTAATAAGTAAGGTTTAAAATTAAATTTGTACTTTTGAAACAATAAACATTGTATTTAGCAAGTATTTTGATTTATGTATTTGTTATACAACGCCGCAAGCATGGAAAAGGGACGCGGTGGTGTGCTTTTCCAAAAAAGGTGATAACTAGCTGTTACAGACCCATCTCGCTTCTGAGCCATGTTTATAAGGGTCATCACGAATCGTCTCGAGGGTAGATTTGATGACTTCCAGCCTACCGAACAAGCCGGTTTCCGAAAAGGTTTTAGTACCAAAGACCATACCCAGACGCTGCGGCAGCTTATAGAGATCAGACACCATCAGACAAGACCGAGGAGTATATTCTGCCACTATGCTTAACGTTTGTGGATTATAAGAAAGCCTTCGTTTCGGTCGAAAAGTAAGCGGTGCTGCAATCTTTGTAGCGGTACATTGAAGTGTTAAATTGCTTATAAACGCTACCACGTTGGCTCAAGTACATACACAGATCACGGGGAAAATTACATTGCAGAGAGATGTGAGACAGGGGGAACCCCAAAACTGTTCACCGCTGTAAAGGCATCCTCCAGCCTTCAAGCTAATGAAGGGAAAGCATTCGGCATCCACTTCAATGGCGAGTATATTACTCACCCTCGATTTGCCGATGACATCGTAGTCATGGCAGAATCGCTGCAAGAGCTCATCACAATGCTCGATGATCTCAAATTGTCAACAGAGTTTCCGAACAGGTAGGCCTTATAATTAACATGGGCAAGACGAAAGTCATGTCCAACACCCATGTCGTGCCCATCCCAATATCCATTGGGAACTATTTTCCTTAAGTTGTTGACAAATATGTCTACTTGGGACAAACAGCCCAGTTAGGTAGGTCCAACTTCGAGAAAGAGGTTATTCGTCGAATCCTACTCGGCTGTGCCGAAACTTCGCAATGTCTTTTCTTTATCAATACCGCAGTGCTGCAAGACCAAAGCCATTTAACCAGTGTGTGGTGCCAGGCCACGACATTTGGCATAGTGGTCGCTCACTTTGAGCCTCATAAGAAATCTCAAGGTCAATCAGCGAGCTATATAGAAGAAAGAAAGAAAATAATTTTATTAAACAACACTGCTATGTATATGGCATGACAAATAGCTTGGTATATCTCTACATACATTGCATACGGTCTCCTCAGAAATGAGGAGATCTGTAGAAAAACTAAATTCGCTGAAGTGGCAATGGGCAGGGCACATGGCTCGTAGAACTGATGGCCGTTAAGGCAGAAAGGTTCTAGAGTGCAGACCACGCACCGGGAATCGCAGCGTTGGACCGCCTCTAATGAGATGGACCGACGACCTGGTATAGGTGTTGGTTGAGAGGCGCATATAACGGGTCGTTGTAAAAGCTTTTCTTCAGCTGTGGACGTACTATGGCTGATAGGTTATGGTGATATTATCTGTAACGTGTTTGCATTAAACTAAACTAGTACAAGCGAGAACTCGTTGCCCAAAATCTGTGCAGTTTGGCAAATAACTATTTAGAACATGTGATGTAAAACTTTTCAAAAAAAGATTGCAATATAATTTGATATAAAAGCAATAATAAGCAAAACATACCTAAATCCTTATATCATCAGTTCTAAAATTAAACCTGCAAAAGCATTAAAACCAACTTTGAAAAAAATTACCTCAAAACTAGACCCTGATTTATTTGTCTCAAGGCATAGCTACTTACGTAGATAAAGGACCCTTGTCATAGAAGGGTAGCTACCTCGCATTTTTGCCACTTAACTATTTAGCCGAAAACCATTAAAAATGCGAGTGGAGGACGTCAAACTTTGCCCTCGGACAGGGCAAGTCTTCGATAAATTAAATCATGTGTGAACGTAATCATATTATGGAGTAGAAGTGCGAAATTCTTTGTTGAAATAATTGTTTGTGACAGTCAAATGGTTTATAAAACTTATTCTGTTACATATAAAGTACTTTTACTCAATAATTTCATTTGTCTCTTTCGGAATAAAGGAGAATGCGCATATCGTTATTCACTATAGCCTTACCAATACCGCTTCCAATTTAGTTCAAAACGAAGACCAAGTTATCTATAGACGGATAGTATTAAGCATAAACAAAACATCTATTACCACCTCTTACGAACACATGCGTAACGTCATATGAAAGAAAGAGATGTCTATAAAGCACTGGTTACAGCAAAATAATCGAATGGCACCGTTACGTACTACTACACTTTCTGTTAAAACTGTTAACGTCGTGTGTTAACCAGGTGGTTTCAGGTAAATATAGCTGTAGGCACGCAACGCTTCAAGACGTGCGCAAACAGTTAGTGCTTTCTCTTTTTATCACACGTAATGCTCGCATTAGGATGACAGGTCTTTATAACTGGATATTTGTTCAACGGCTCTATCAATGTACGTAGGTAATACTATATCTTTGGTTCATAATAACCAGTCACGAGTTTGCTGGCCCAATACGGTTACTATAGAAACTTTTTGTTTGAGGATTATATCTGAACTACGACATACATCATTAGGTTAAAACGCGTCAGTCCATAGTTCCCATTCGGAAGGAGGCTCACATGTTTACTGGCAGCATTCCAAATGCGCGCGGTCAACATCAGAATTGAGAAACAATAAAGTTTCGAAAATGGTTTATTAATGAGATGATTTCTGTTTCTTAGAAAATGTAAATACTTAAACAGTTGTTTTAATAAATTTGAGGTGCTTATAGCCAGTTACACTCTCTGACCGGCAAACGATCGTGAGGTTAAGTAACGCTCAGTGAGGTCAGTCTTTGGCTAGGTCGCATAGTGGTATTAGAAGTGACCGTATCTGTGCTTTAGAGGGCACGCAAAATCATCAGTTCCGGTTGTTGTCATTAGACGGCAGTTGTTAAGCCAAGTCGGAGACCTTTGGGCAGTTTGAACAAATCTTACACAAGATTTGCCACTAACCAAGTTAATAAGAAAGAAAGATGAATATTTCAAACAAAAATTAAGTTTACCTTCATTTGCATTAGCAACACCGGTGTGAGCGGCTCGGGGTGTCGAGAGGTGTGGCACCGGTTTCACCATCGTGCGTCTCGAAGACTCAAAGCGGGTTTCCCCGTTATTACGACATTAGACACTTCCACCCCCGAGCATGTAGCTCTGGCGGCCCCCCTCTGATCAGCCAACTAAGTCAAGCCAGAGTTTAAATACCTACGGGTACTCATGGGGTACCACTCCAACCAACCAATAAAGGCAAGCTGGAGACGAGGCCCTGACTGACTCTCTGAGCATTCGGGTACGCAGTGTCGCCACTCACATTCAGCTCGCCACAAACTGCCCTATGCCCTACTGCCTTCGTGAGTATTTTTATTATTAATGGGATCTGTACTCTATTGCAAGTAATCAAATTGGCTTTCTGTATACAGCAATGTAGCCAAATAATGGGTTATTAGTCAATACAAATATTTTCTGTAATATTAATACTACAATCACCAAAGAGCTTACTTGCGCGTGCTAAAGCATTAATTCTTCAGTACTTATTAAACAAGCAGATAAATAAGCAGTAGGCATTTAAGGTTTGTAAGACAAAGATAGAAACATGTAACTTACCGTGCTCATCTTTGTAGCGGCGGCATAAGGAAAACATTTTGTCGGCGTAGATCGGTGACCTGAAATGAAATAAATATATATTACGATATGTATATTTAGAATCCCAATTTAGCAAAGTGCCAAGAGTTTCATATTTTCCCTACATTATTTTAAAGCTCCAATAAAACGCTACAAGGTATTAGTTACAAAATAAGTAAATCTTTGCAAAATTGCCTTTTCGCCTACAATACCGCAATACCTCGAGACGAAAGTATTTTACACCAGTGTGTGTTGCCAGCGATGATATATGGGACAGGAAATATGATCACTAATTATGGGCCTCTTAAGAAAGTCAAGGTCAGTCAGTGAGCTATGGAGAGAGCTATGCTTGGTATTTACAAGATCGCATCAGTAATGAGGAGATCCGTAGAAGAACCTAGCTGAAAGTATCAGTTAGCTGAAGTGGCAATGGACAGGCACATTGCTCGTAGAACTGATGGCCGTTGAGGCAAGAAAGTTCTCGAGTGGAGACCACGCACCGGAAAATGGGGGCCTCCAACGAGATGGATAGATGACTCGGTGAAGGTTGGTGAGACTCATTGGGTGCGGGCGACATGTAACTGGTCTTTGTGGAAATCTATACTAATGGGGGCTTTTATTTATCAGTTGACTTCTATGAAAAGTGTGAAAAATAAATCTAGGTGAATCTGACTTTTCGGATTTAAAATAAAGGAATTTTGAATATAGGCGTCACTTATGGGGAGTAAATCAGCTAAAAAAAGCTTTGCAAACTGTAACCGTATAATATAACAAATGAAAGGGTTAGTTGTGAAATATATTCTCTTTATCACTTTAAATTGAATAGATCAAAGTTATTTAAGAAAATTGATGATTAATTACCATACCCGCGACTTTATGTCCTAAACTTTTGAGCCTAAAATGTTGAAAATAATACAGGATATATTTCTTTGCTTATAGATTACAGGATCTATAAGAAATCTGTGGTCTTATAATAACATGGTAAATCTCTCAATCTTGTGCGTACAAACTTACATTTGCAGTTAGAATATATGGGAGATAATGTTTTTATTTAATGCCGTGTGGTGCCGGCTCAGAATACCACCATCCCATCTCCTCCCGTGGGTGTCGTAAAAGTCGACTATAGGATTAGCTGGAGGATGGGCAGCAGCGTCCTTCGAGTACATTAACAACTGAACTGCGATCACCAACCCGTCTGCCAAGTGTCGCGATTATGGCAAAACCTCCCAATGAGTCCACAACATACCCATATAGGTCGTTGTGCTGATCTTTGAGGGAGGCATGTGTCCAGCAGTGGCCTTCATTTAGTAGATAACATATTCATCGAACCCTCTCCACGCCAGTTCAACTCGCACTTGTGGGTTTTTTATCTATAAAAATATGTTGTTTATACGTATCAAGACTGGCAAGTCATACGCCTGGTGGTAAGCATCGCGCCTGCCCATTCTATCCAGTGACTAGTCTCGTTTGGCACCACACTGGACTCGTTAGCAAGATACATTAGATATCCATTCTCTTGGTTCAGTAATTTCACTAGTTACAGTGCCCTTCAAACTTTTTTTTTTTTTTTTTTTTTTTTTGTTGGGCTTCTCGCATACATTTCTGGGAAATGTGGTTGCTTAACCGGTCATTAGCTGGCGAAGCCAAAAGAGGCCTCCAGCCAGGCTTAAATTAAATATTAAAAAAACTAAGCAACTTTCGCTAAGGGCGCCCCCTGCGGGACACGGACCTCGGCTTAGGGCGTTGCTGGGGATATCAAGCTATTGTTTTGGGGACAGCTGGATCGGTATTATTTAAATTGTATTAGGGGACATTTAAAGCTACAGGCTCGGCACGGGCCGGCGCGAACAAGAGACGGGAGGGAGAAGTGCTAACTTGAACGGGAAGGTGACGCGGCGATAGGCCTCCGCGACGTCGGTGAGGCGGGCATCCTCGGCGGCGAGGGCGGTACAACGGTCGGGTGTTTAGTGAACGAGACAACGCGAGTCTCTTCATGTGATCTAACGTGATTTTATCGTCTGGATCGACCAGAACGTGCCTCGGGTGGCGTACTCTACTGATACGGGAGGGTTCGTAGTCGGCGGCTGATACCACAAGGGGATTTGGGTGGGACAGGGCAGAATCGAGATAGCGTTTAGACGCTTGTTTCATAAATTGCCTGATGGTCGGCAAGTTAAGGTCGAAATGGAGTTGGTCGTTTCGCATGTACAGAGGCGCTCCGGTGGCCTTGCGCATGAAACGGGTTTGGAGGGTTTCTAATCTACGGAGTGGGTATGATTCAGCGTGTGCGAACACTGGGCTGGCATAGGTCACGATGGGTCGAATGCATGTGGTGTAAATTCTCACCTTATTTCTAAGGGATAATTTACTACGAGCGTTCAGAATATAGTGAAGGCGACCGAGCACAAAGGCAGCGCGGGCACGCACCATCTTTGTGTGGGGAATGAAGGTCAGTTTTTTGTCTAGGGTGACTCCAAGATACTTGGCGTGCGGTTCCCAAGGAACCGATTGGCCCAGCATCGAGATCTCCCTGAAGCGTGGGTGGTCGTCGCCTAATTTGCAAAATAGGACGGCTTTACTTTTGATAGGGTTAACTTCGATCCGCCATTTCCTAAACCATTTACCGTAGACGTTGGCTGTGGTTTGGAGGATCTTAGTTATATTATCGGGACTGCTACCAGAGTAGAATATGGCCGTGTCATCCGCGAACAGTGCTAATTGGGTCGTATTAGCAGGTCTTATGGGGAGGTCACTGGTGTACAGTGTGAACAATAATGGGGCTAGCACGGATCCTTGTGGGACTCCGGCTCTAATGGGGTGGGGGGGCCCTTCAAACCTGGACACAGTGATGTTTAAACAGACCTACAGGCAGGAGAATTCTGGAAATGCAGTGTTACCTATCGAGCCGGACAATAAAAAATCTACGGCCAGTCAATACTGTGGCCACAACTACATCGGCAGCATAACTACAGCTTACAACGACATCGACTTGACTATTAAATGCAACTCTCCGATGACGTCAAAGAATCCTGAATCACGCTCGTAAAGTATTCGCACAACGCTGCATATATACAGTCGCCCAACATCAACCGTTGGGCTTCGGCCCGCCAGGCATACCATCCGCCTGGCTGGAGGGTCCTCCCTTTTCTATGGAGAAACACCATACTTTATTTCCCATAATACCATGTAGATTTAAAATCTGTTCCCGTTCTCAAAAATAAATAAGATTTGGTTTGATTCTTAAGCTGCACATAGCTTCATTGAACCTCAAGATGAATAATAGGGTATGGTAAGATACCTAAATCAATTAGTGATCGGCCCGTTGGGAAGTTTAAATCGCATGGCAAATCAATTCTCATTAAAAAAAAATTACGTTGACGATAGGGCGTTAGTTATTTTCTGAACAGGTACCTGGTGCTTACCTGGAAACCAAATAAATCTGAAATAATATCTGCATTGTATAGCTGCCATATTTATCTTTTATCAATGTATATTTTAAATACTTTATAAAGAATAGATATGGGAAATACTTTTTTTTTTTTTTTTTTTTATTGACTAAGAATGACCTAACTCAGGTCAGACAAAAATTCAGGAATTTTCGTTCGGCATTTCTTCTCAGAGGTTCTCATGTAGTGTTATCGAAATAACAGCCCTCCGTTGTTTCAATATGATGCGTAAAAGCGTCTGTTAGGACATATTGAATTAATGAATCTGTTCTATCTATAAGGCTTAATACTCGGAGAAACCCATGCAACTAAGATAAAAAAGCGCGTGTGTCAGCTCCGACGCACGACTGGAATTTAGTCTGTAAGTACAATTGTCTCAGTAATTAATAGGCAGTGAGGTTTAAAAAATAAAAAGCATGGATGTTTATATGTACGACATATATCATATATAAAATGAATTATAACCTACCTAGTAACTGAATCCACGTGTTCGTCGGATTTTCTTTCACTTAAACTAGATTTTTCCTTATTTAATATTTTATAATTTACAAGCTTTTGCCTTCGCGCTTCGCACGCATGGAATTATAATAAATTGCAGTTATACTAATAAATTGTAGCTTACATAAAACGATTGTACTTTTAACATAGCGCCATCTATTGAATACTTACTCAATCCAGTCAACTAATAACATTATACCGCCACCTGTTAGAATGTTATCGAAATAACAGATAATTATGACTCTTTGTCAGATAATAAACAATTATTTGGCAAAAAAATAATAGTGCCATTATAAATTGAGATATAAACTATCCTATCTTTTAAGTTGGATAAAACTGCACACGGTGTGCAAAATTTTATTAAAATCGGTTCCGTAGTTTAGTAGTCCATAGAGGACAAACAACGTGACACGTAATTTATATATATCAACATTTATATATATTAAATGAAATACCTAATATAAAACTTTGACATTAAACGACATTTGACATATACATGACTTTAACGCAAAGGGTTCGCAGAAAAACGTAACGCATTTTAGTTAAAGTCGACGAAATTTCACTCCTCATAAATTTTTCATACCGGGAGCCTTATATATAAATCTATTCTGAAGGAGTAAACTCCAAAAACCACTGCTACTACACAACACACTTCATATCTTTAATGAATTGAAGTATGAAGGGTTCGCCATCATATTAGTGTGTAACTTCACCGTCTAAGAACAAAAGCCGTACACAGCATGATAAAATAATACTACGCAACTGACCCTTACGGATATTTATAGCTCTGGCCTAAGTTTTGTATATTTCTTCGTACTCTTTTTTGCTTGATAATATGTGTTATCGACAGTGAATATTCCACGTGGAATAGGTAGAATGATAAGGTTTTCACTGTATGTTAAGTAACCGTACTGATTTCCGTTGAAGTCCGTGTAGTGTCTAAATCCGAATATAGCTCCACTCTATCTCCTCCCGTGGATGTCGCAACAGGCGACTGAGGTCTCAAAGCCAGAGGCATTGACAGCAGCGTACCTTCTGTAGAACAGTAGCCATACTGTGCTCACCAACCCGCCTGCCAAGCGTGGTGAGTACTGGCAAATTCCCCCTATATTGACGACTCAACCGTGGAAATCTATGGGAGAGATCCTTTGTTCAACAGTAGACATCTTTGGCTGATAGGACTGATGATTTGATAGATGACGATGTTACTGATTTGCAAAATCCATCACCTATTAAGGAAGAATGATGTTTTATAGCCTCAGGACCAGAGTGATTAAAAAAGACTATTTCTAGATCGCGAGTATCATTTGAAAATTTGATTTTAGAACTATTGGTGAATCGGAATCACGCAAGTAAAATTTTACTAGTGTCCTAAGAAAACCACTACCCAACCTCATCCCGTGGGTGTCGTAAAATGACATTATGGGATTATTCGGAGGTTGGCCAGCAGCTTCCTTCGAGCACATTAACAACCCGCCTGCCAATCGTGGTGATTATGGCAAAGCTCCCTAATGAGCACACAACACAAACCCCATATCGATCGTTGTGGTGATATGTGGGGGAGGCTTGTGTCCATCACTGGACGTATTTCGGCTTAAATGATGATGAAGTAAAATGTTTTCTAAACATCACGCCGGCAATCGCTGAGCTGCCCTTCCCAACAGTTCCTCAAACCAGCCCGTGCCTGGCCAATAACTTTAAACAGGTCCTTAGCTTTCCTCCTAAAACGCGCGTTTTCTTGTCCGACTGCAACGCCATGAAAAACTACACTTAAACCATACAATATGATAATTTACTACCAACATAAAATATGTAAAAAATAATGATATACACTGAGACTACTAGGCTTCGTTTGCGTTTAGCTCGCGCTTGGCCGCTCTGCTTTCATGGTTAAAAGTAAGCTAAGCTTGAGCTTAGCTGACTTTTAAGCTTACTTTTTGGCTGAGTTTAATTCCAAGATTAGTATAAATGTCATTCGTTTTTTATATTAATAATATATTCGCAGGAGCATGTCAGAGTTTAATTTGTGCCCATTAAAGGGCAATAAGCTCACATTACATATAATGTTATATATCTAACATCTAATAATTGATTTAATCTATTAAAATATATAAATGAATACCTAGAAGATAAATTAATAATACTTATAATGAAAATTATATTCATCTGCTAAATGATACTATTAAAATTTCATTTAATGACATTGTAACTATTCTTCTTTACATTATTTTAATATGCTGGTATTACTAAACCAAAAATTCATTTAATTATAAATAACAAAGCTTGTGATATCCCATTAAATGTAACACGCCATAACAACGGGCAGAATTTGCATTGCCTTATAAAAAATTCAAACCTTATAACATGACCATTTTCTTGTAAATAAAGATGTTGATTGATATAAAAGTATACCTATCCCTTCAGCAAATATAGGCGTTATAATAGATGTATAGCAGCATCCTCAGAATGATAATAATATTGCTCATATTTTGACTTCGGCTACATAAATATCGAGACAGAGAGCAATGGCCACAAGTCATCTGCAAACCACAAAGGGCATACACCAACAACGATATTTATCGCTCAAATGTATTAATCTAATCATCGGTCACGTCGAAAGGCATTCACGTAATCCTTTGAAATACAAAAGTTGAATTTAAGCTTTAATAGTCCAGTGCCTGAGCCGGTGAATTATGTTGAATAGTTTAAACTCTTTTCTCAAAATAGTGTTTTGCGCAAGAAAAACATGATCGTCCGCGTCGTAACTAAAACTATTACTCCAAAAGTCAAATGCCCGTTATTATTCAAATTACCAGCCCTCCGACAAATACAATTCATATGCACAACGAAGTTCCAATAACAATGACTCGAGCGTAGCAGTCCGCTACATTAGCGTAAGTTTCGTAGCTATGACATCAACACATCGTAGCAACAGTGTAATTTCTCATAATTAGTTTATTTCGAGGGGTTAGCAAGAATATTAAGAGTGAACACCATAATTCCTTTTCATTTTCCTGTTAATTCCGTAGTGTTCCATTACCTCCGATTTGTTACGAACACATAAAAAGCCATTTTTTCTTATTATCGCTCTGTAACATAACAAAAGGGTGAATGTTAGCATAATGAAGGGGATTGTCATGTTACAGCGTCCACCATTTTGTCTGTCTTATGTTACATAGCCTCCATATATTTTTATCTTTCCCTATTGTTTCTACTCGATTGGGTTACGCTCGTGCTCTACCGCGTAGCTTTTGCTGTACGTTTAGCGTAGCTACCGTAGCAATTGATTGTAGAGAATGTTTTGTTAACCTTGTTGGTTAAATAATTGGAAATATATTATGTAGTTTTTGATTTATGTAAGTTATATAATTAAGTTAATCATTCTTCACTGTTATTACCAAAAAGCCCAAAAATATTTAGAAAGGAAATATTAACTCCATCATCATCATCATCATCATATCAGCCAAAGGATATCCACTGCTGAAGAAAGGTCTCCTCCACAGATTTCCATAACATCCAGTTATATGCCACAGGTATCCAACGGCTCCCAGCTACCTTCACCAAATCATCCGTCCACCTCGTTGGACGTTGTCCTACGCTGCGTTTTCCGGTGCGCGGTCTCCACTTCCCCTCTGATGAACAGTAGCTATTCTACGCTCACGAACCCGCCTGCCAAGCGTGGTGAGTACAGGCAAATATCAGTGTTCAAAAGACTAGTGAAGGAACATTACTTGCCACTGTAATTATTTTTGCTTAGAATTTACTAAGTATTACATCTGAAGTAACTGCTTTTCGATATTTTGTCGAATTAATTAAAGAGTATTTGTATATATTTTTATATTTTATTTGGAAATAAAATGACACGACATTATGACACATAATGATGTTCGTGCCGTTATGCCGTGTGGTGCCGGCTACGAATAGCACCAACCCATCTCATCCCGTGGGTGTCGTAAAAGGCGAGTAAGGGATTAGCTGGAGGATGGGCAGCAGCGTCCTTGAAATACATTAACAACTCAACTGCGCTCGCCAACCCGCCTGCCAAGCGTGGCGATTATGGCAAACCCCCCAATAAGCACACAACATACCATATCGGTCGTTGTGGTGGTCTTTGAGGGAGGCCTGTGTCCAGCAGTGGACTTTATCGGCCGAAATGATGAATGATGTTCAATCAAGCGTAATAGTAACTACAGTTACCTATCTTGTATAAATTGGCGCTTTTAATTTCGAACTTCTAAATCATAATACAATACACTATTCTGTACTGTACAGCAGAAATAACAAATATATGTTCCAATACAGAAAATGATATATAATAATAATAATAATAAATAAAGCCTTTATTTCCAATACAAAAAGACAACTAAACAAATGGAAAAACAAAAAGATTTTTACATAATAGGTTACTGTACCTTAGATTTGCACAATAAACACATTCACTTTAACCATCACGAAGGCGAATAAATATCTTATCAGTTGTCTCAGGTAAAATTAACACTATTCTCCGAACTAGTAAAAACTGTATTACGGTAGGATAGGCCTCTTATTCCCCAATACATAGTTACAATAATATTTTAACTTACAGCTGTCAAAACTATTTTATATTAAGTGAGATGTGGTTAGAGATACGATATGTTATTATTGTGGGGTAGTTACATCACACCAGTCGACAAGTACAGAGTGTCACTTATTCAAAAGTACCTTACAATTTTTGAAGATTGCACAGTATATGTAAGAAAGATAGATGTTTGTTAATACTTATAATATTAGTACTAAAGTTATGGTATTGTTATGTGTTATGTGTTTAAAGAGTTATGTATGTAATATCTGTCTGTGTGGGTGTGAGGTGAAATATGCGAGCGTGTGCATGTTTATTATGTGTATATAAATATTTGTGTATATGTATTCAAGAATTGGAGTGTAATTTTTATGTAATGTGTTTTTTTTTTTAGGATTTATTTTTCTTGTTTTGAAAAATCATTTATATATTTATTTATAAGAGTTTAATACAGTGTTTTTAGGAGATTTTCTGTTTCGTTATAGTCTATTGTTTTCAAATACTTATCAATTGACTTCCCATATTTATAACTCGTTTGATCTCGCATTTTGATATTTTTGCTACTTATTTTGTTATATAAACTGGGACCTAGGTAACTGAGGAATTTTTGTGCAAATGCTGTCTTATATTTAGGTACAGAATAAACAATGTCCTTTCTCCGTCTAGTATTAAAGTCAGGCTTTTTTCTGTGTTGATGAATAATTACAAGTTTGATAAATAGTTGTCTCACGGACAGTACCGGTATATTTGTATACAACAAGTGTGTGGGATATGTGTATCTTTTAAAGGACATAACTTTGAGAATTGCACGTTGTGATATTTCAACATTTAACATATTAGTTTTCGAGGTTCCTCCCCAAACATTTAAGCAGTAACTTAATATAGATTGACACAACGCGAAGTAAATATTATATATATAAACATTTATGTATATATATGTCTATATTGTGTATAATCTTTCATTATTTATATATTTAGTATAGTATACGTAATTTAGTTATTTCATTATGTATCTGTGTGCACCATCAACTGCCGCATATATTATCCAGTTAAGGTTTTCTCCATCCTCAGGTTGCCTGGAAGAAATCGCCGAGCGCGATAAGGCCGCCCATTGTACTCTAAAATATACTTATAAGCACTACTGTTTTTATTAAATTTAATAGTGTAACAATAAAGAGTATAATAAATAAATAATGCTTAGGCATTGTTATAACCAAAAAGCCCAAAAACATATTCAAAAGAAAAATAGTAACTTGAAAGATATATTTCCTTGTTTTCTGTGTGTTTTCCGGTAGTCTATACTAACCCTCTTCACCTATGAGTGAAAAATGACTAAGGTTTGATATCAAGAGGATGGACGGTAGCTTCCCCCTGCGTTTTTTAAACTTTGTGTCGCACTAGGGTTTCTCCTGTGTCATGGGTGCTGCACAAACACAAATTGCACACTCAATACACCCAGACCCAGAACAAACTGCCTGCAAATATTTGTACCGTGCGCATGCGAATGCGAATCAGCGGCCGACTGTTTCAGTCACTACTAAAGATGGGCTAAAGTGTTATAATTTTTCAATGAATTATACTGCTGTGTTATATTTTTTAAACTGTTGTTTTAAAGTGTTATAATATTTATTAAAATGTTATTTGAAATAATGTTATATCTTAGAGTGTTATAACTTATATGCGTCGTTGTATTATAATTAAAGTGTTGTTTATTATAATTATAATGAGTTGTATTTTATTTTTGGTTAAAGCGTTGTTTGTTATAATTATAATGAGTTGTATGTTATTTAGTGTTACATTGTATTGAAAGAGTTGTATTACATTATAAAAGTTAATATTACGGTTTGATTTTATTTAGTCTTTTGAGTTGTATTTGGTACAAAATAAGTTGTGTTCATATCTAGAACACTTAAATCATTTACACTTTACACTAGACCTATATTTACACCCGGAGGATGGGCTGCAGCGTCCTTCGAATACATTAGCAGCTCAACTGCGATCGCCAACCCGCCTGCCAAGCGTGGTGATTATGGCAAAACCCCCCAATGAGCATACAACATACCGGTGTCGGTCGTTGTGGTGATCTTTGAGGGAGGCCTTTGTCCAGCAGTGGACTTTGTTCGGCCGAAATGATGATATTTACACCTTATAGCATACGTAATCGAACTACGATGATGATGATGATGAAAACGAAATTAAAATATTTACTAAACTAAACTACCTACTTGTTCCAAAATTTTGGAAAACCTAAACATTATGTAGTTTGTCGGTAGCAACTGCAAATAAATATTCGCAATTTAAAACCTACGAAATATGTTCGGTGCAATGAACTCTAAACTGTTAAAATGTAATTCTTGGAGTTCATTATAAATTAATCATGCTATCTCATTATTTTTGGTTGTAGCAAGTCAAAGTAGCTCTTATTTCTAAGTAGAGAGTGCTCATTTAACTTTTAATAAGTAAAACAACCGCCATCTATTATAAGTTAGATTGAATTACTTAGTTCTTCGATATCGTACGTACATGTACTGTGATCTAAACGAAGCTAGATGGCGCTGTAACCAAAATATCGAAATTAAAATTAAAACAATGGCTATAACATATATTATAACAGTCTTGTTAAATTTCTAATAATTTGTTATACTGCTATAAAAATATATTTGAATATTTAATGTGTTATGTGTAATAACGCCCAACTTTAGTCACTACACCAACCTATAATATTGTATTGCTGCTCATTTCAGTGATAATTGGGAGGCTTATGTTCAGCAGTGGACGTTTAAAGGCTGAGGAATGTGGTCGTGTACATTCTTCATAACATTTTGAAAATAATTGAAGTATACATTGTAAACGCTCTATCTTGGCATATCGCACATCTTGCATTTGATAATGCTTTAGTAGTGTGATACAATGAATCACTAATAAACAAAACCAAAGCAAAAAAAAAGACGATTCAATGTGAGCCACCTTGGAATCATCCGGAGCCATTGTTGAAATGGAAATAAGTTGATCAGATATTGTCATGGCACATAGATTGCGTCCTGGTCACATTCCATCAAGGAAGTTTGGAGTTGAAGTTTCTCATGAAAAACGTTGATTCACCAAATTGTTTAATAATGTACTAAAATTTAAGATGTCCAACACTTGTTGATGGAGTGTGATAGGAACCAGAGAGAGAGAGAGAGAGAGAGAGAGAGAACTGTTGATGCATAATTTGAATATTAATAAATATGATGTCGGAGCTTTCATAAATTTGTTAGCTGAGCGCAGATCAAAAGCCACAAAATATTCATTTAAAATGGTAGCTGCATCAAAAATTCCCTCTTCCTTGCAGTAACAATAATTATAAATGAGAAAATGAAATGAAATGATGAGGCTGACGTACCTTGTAAAGTAAAATCCTCCAAATAAAATGAGATTAATAAAAAATAAAAAAGCAATTATCGTTATCCTGGCAGAAAGGTCAGCGCAGTGGCTATCGGCTTTCTGCGCTACGGGTCGCGGGGTCGATTACCGCACGCAACAAATATTTGTATGGCCTACAGGTAGTTTTTCCGGCCCGAGTGTTCGTGCATGTGAGATTTATGTCTGTAAACTGATCTTAGTCAGGGGCAAGCGACTTTCCCATATTGAAAAAAAGCCAGAATCTCGACTTGAGATGTTCCGACGTAGCTGCGTGTACAAAGCACCCCTTACCTATAACTCGTTGCCTAAGAGAACAGTCAACCTATCCTTTTCCCACGGATAGTCTCGGCCTTTGATTATCATATTTTAGGAAAACCTAGGATGGACTAAACTCAATAGCCAAACATTGAAACAAAAAGAATACAAGTTTTTAAACCATCGCGAATTTCACTCATAACTCAAAACTCCCGAAATCATAGTCTAATACTATGATTTCGGGAGTTTTCGCGCACAGACAAATCAAAACAATATTTTGACTAACCTCAACGTTTCAGCCAAGTTGACCATGGTCACGAAAAGACTACGATCGCGGTAAATATTGTTTTGATTTATCTGTGCGCGAAAAGTCCCGAAATCTTAGTCTAAAAAGAATATGCTTCGGACTTTGACTTGTCCACCACCAAATTTATGTAAAACCATCAGATAAGATAAAGATAAGAGAATTTTTTTTTTTTCATGTTAACCATTAACATGCACTTATGAATCTTCGAGACTTTAGTTGCCGCGTTCAAATATGTAGATTTCCTATGAAGAAGAACGGCAAGAAACTCCATGTTTACTCTTTTTAAATCATATTAAATGTTATAATAATTTATGAGCTTTGCTGTAAAAATCAAGTTTATGTGAAAACAATGTAGGAGAAAAGAGTCTTCGAACTTCTTAAAAAATCTACTTAACAAAGCTGAATGCTTTTTTTTAGTTTGGATGCAGTTGTCATGGCAGCATTTGGCTGACCAGTCCCAACAGACGGCACTCGTTCACGACCATGACTTGTCATGACGACGACAGAGCGTGATCTTCGGCACCAAAGGATCGCCAGAATCTCGATTATAATCACACTAGAGCCACCCAATGAGCCCACAACACATCCATATCGGTCGTTGTGGACATCTTTGGGGGAGGCCTGTGTCCAGCAGTGGACTTCAATCGACCGAAAAAAAAATGATGAGAGCCACCCATTGGTGCCACGTCTTTAGGTACAGCTCGAAGGGGATGGACGACTTTAAAGTGGCTACCCCCTCTAGTGGAGGGGAGACGACTGTAAAAAGGCTGCCGGCACATCTCTAGGGGGATTGTTGAAGCCGAAGCCTTACTGTGCGCACACGACGGCACGTGACCACGGCGCCGTCTTCCCAGGGTTCGCCCAGTATGAGCACGCAGGTTCAATCTACTCTCATCATCTTGGCCGAATAAAGTCCACTACTGGACATAGGCCTCCCCCAAAGATAACCACAACAACCGATATGAGTGTTGTGTGCTCATTAGGGGACTTTTCCATAATCGCTACGGCTGGCAAACGGGTTGGCGATCGCAGTTGAGTTGTTATGTACTTGAAGGACGCTGCTGCCCATCCTCCGGCTAATCCCATAGTCGCCTTTTACGACACCCGCGAGATGAGATAAGTTGGTGCTATTCGTAGCCGGCACCACACGGTACAATCTACACACACAGTGTTATATATGATTGTATATTGATATGTGCTTATTATTTAAATAATTTATGGAATATATACCTATTCGTATCATATTTAATTGTCTAGACACGCTATTTGATTATAGTAATATTATAATTACACCACGGACTACCTACCCACTTTGTCTTTTTCCACCTTGATTTTGTACAGGCAAAGGTTGTCTGTAAGAAATCGTTAATAGACCGCTCATTGTACAATTAATGTTCAATGATTCCTAATAGTTGTTTTTTAAAATGGTGTACAATAAAGAATATTCTATTCTATTCTACTTTTAAAAGCTTCTCTTTGGATAAGATAAGATAAGATAACATTTATTTGTTAAAACACGTGTTAGTTTTACAATCAGGTCACATTAATTGAAGAAAAAATAAAAAGTGCCATCATGTTTTGCCTAAAAAGGCGTACAAAAGTAAATTTACAAAATCATTTTATGTTACTTGTTTGAATAATAAGATACCTAATAAAACATATGTCTGAAAGTCTGGTGATCTAATTAATAGCGAGATAAAAATAGCAGACCCTCAATATAAAAATGTCATATGTCAAAATGTAAAAAAAGAAAATTTTAGAATCTGTCAACCACATTAAATATTTGGGGATTTGGCTAGATAAATGCTTAAGATGGGGGAAACATATCAACGAAGTGTATGAAAGCTCACAAAAAAAAATTCAATTACTCAAAGTTCTCGTTGGATCGTCATGGGGTATTCATCCTTTGTATATGCGTAGAATATACATGGCCCTTATTAGGAGTAGGATTGACTACGGATGTTTTTTGTATGATAACTCTGCAATTAGTCACACTTATAAATTAGATAAGTTACAAAATCAAGCCCTAAGAATAATTGGTGGTTTTATTAAAACGACTCCGATACATGTCATGGAGAGTGAGTTGAGTGTCCCCCCTCTACAATTAAGAAGACAATTCCTCTCGATTAAATTTTGTTTAAAACTGCAATCCAGGACCAGTGATATTTCTACAAGTTGTATTACACATCTAAATGATATGATTGGAAATAGGTACTGGAATGGGAAAAGGAAGCCTCTCCTGGTTACTTCACATAATATGTTGAGAGATGAAGAGGTTTCGTGTTCGTATCCACTTCACATGTTTACTTTAGAGACATGGGTATCAAACATAGATATTAAGGATGTAATTAGATGTAATTTAATTAGTGTTCGTGCTCCAAAATCACATTATAATATTTATTTGTTAAAGTACAATGTCCTCAATGAACTACGGGAAAGATACACTGGGTGGCATGTCATGTACACAGATGGGTCCAAAACGTCCGATGGAGTTGGGGCAGCATATTGTGATTTAGCCAATGGGTGTCACAGAAAATATAAAATTAATAAACATGCTTCTATTATGACGGCTGAACTATTTGCCATTTCAGAAGCGTTAAAATATGTTTTAGAAAATAAACTAAATAAAGTGGTAATATGCACTGATAGTAAGAGTGCTTTACAGCATATTTCTAAATGTGTTCATAACGGATCAAAAGGTTTAGCTATAGCATACACAATTTTAAAACAAATCCAGTTTTTTAATCAGTCGGGTATAAATTTAGTTATCCAGTGGGTACCGTCCCATATTGGACTTTCGGGTAATGAAGAAGCTGACAGACTAGCCAAAGTTGTTAGACATACAAACACAGAGTTTATTACCAAGTTATTCTGAAATATTAAGTAAATTTAGAAATAAGAATAATTTAGATTGGAAGGAATACTTTAACGAGAGATCAAAAACTAAAGGAATTTGGTATAAAAGTATACAGTGTGAGCCTCCTCATATACCCTGGTTCTCCGGGTTAAAGCTGAATCGTTGTCAAATTGTTGCTGCGTTTCGTTTGCGTTCAGGACATATTCCACTAAACAATTTTGCTTATCTCATGCGAAAATCGGACTCGCCTAATTGTGACGTGTGTGGTAAAATAGAGGATGCACATCATGTGTTAGTGGAATGTATCCGGTATGCCAATAAAAGGAAAACACTACTTAGATCTTTAAATTTGTCAATGATAGATGTTGGTATGTTTCATGGAATCTTAGCTAAGCCTAATTCTGAAGCAGCAAAAATATTATATACATTTTTATTAGATTAAGTTAAGCAAGTTTAAGTTATTTTAGTTTTATTGGTTATGTGTGATTAATATTAGTTAAATTATTTTATGAGTTAGTTACTTTTTGTAAAAGCACGATGGGATTGACATTGTCGCAAATGTGTACATAAATCCCTTAAATAAAACAGAATTAAAAAAAAAAAAAAAAAAAAAAGTCAAATAATAAGAAATACTTAAAAATACTAATTATAATACATCATTTAAATAATCATTGATATTATATTAGCATTTGGCACGTAATAATTCCTTCATGGCTTTAGTGAAAATGCTCGTATTTAAATCTTTATAGCACTTCGGTATCTTATTGTAGATTTTTGGAGCCATGCAGAATATACTCTTTCCCATGAGGGCTGTTTTTGTATGATGTATACGAAGCCTACTGCTGTCACGCTGGCTTCTAATGGCACCATCAGATAGCCGTGATAACAGTTGAGGGTTCGTTTTCACAAATAAGGACATTTCAAATATGTAGAGGGACGGAAGCGAGAGAATGTTTAATAAATGAATTCCTTTAAAAATCGCTTCTCGATCATACCAGTTTGGAAATATTATGGTGGCATCTTAAGCACTAGAGTGCATGTTTAAAACCTGGTATGTACCAAGCTATAAGAGTGTCAATGTCTGCGGTGTTTTAATGTTCTGAGGTACTTCCTCAGTAAATTAAGAACCGCATACTTTAACAGTGAAAAAAAGCGTGTTAAAAAGCAAGCGTGGTGAATAATACTAGTAAGCTCGCTTTACAAGAGAGAAGAAGAGACCTTTGTCCAGCACTGGGACAGTTACATGCTGATATTACTGACTGCATGAAGTTGCCATTTGATAAACTACCCCACCACTAGCTTATAAAATGAGAGCGTGCGCCGAGTTTGTAAATCAACGCCCTTAGCTGAGGTCCGTGTCCCGCAGAGGGCGCTCTGAGCACAACTTGCTTTTGCTTTGTTAGATTTATATATTAATTATAAGCCTGGCTGTAGACCTTTTTTGGCTTCGCCAGAAACGACCGGTTAAGCATCCACACTTCCAAGAAGCGTAAGCGAGAAGCCCAAAAAACACTGTTAGTAAAAATTGAAGTAACATCATTTTATGATCGAATTGATTTCATTAGAGCGTCTGTAATATCTTTTTTAAGAAATTGTTTTAGAAAACGCTAATAATATGATAACTTTGTGTTCTGTGTGGTGTCCGGATTAATAAAATAGCACCACTCGATCTCCTCCCGTGAACGTCGTAAAAGGTGACTAATGGACTCTAAACCAGAGGGATAGGCAGTAGCGTCCCATCTATGGAACAGTAGTCATATTGCACTCACTAGCCCGCTTGCCAAGCGTGGTGAGTACTGGCAAATTTCCCCCAAAATGACGATGCACATGCGTGCTACCGTATTCCTTGGGTTGCTTGGTGTGAGCCCGCAGATTCCCCAATCTATGCACCCGCGTACCCAAAGGTCCCCGCCTTATAGTAACGGCAGGGGGAGGAAACCCAACACCTAGCCACTGCGCCAAATGTGCTGCCAAAATGCAATAGTAACAGTCCAAAACTACATCATCAAGCGTGCTGTAGGTGATGTTATTCTTGAAAACAAGTTTATTAATGTATCTATTAGCATTTAATTAAGTACCTCACTCGATTGACTGCTAACATCGTGCGCGTACAGGTTCACTACCCCTGCAACATGTAGAGATTGAGCCGAGAGTTAATATTGTTAATTTTCCGAGTAATGAGCACGCTCGAGACAATTGCGCTCAATTATGACAAAACCATGTATTCCATTACTGCGTATTCACGATTATGTGAACTTAAATGCCTCTGTTATGTTATCTGGTTCGTATTTTAAATCTTTTATGGTAGCTTGCTAGTAGTTAGCTGGTATTGCTCTTTATAAATGAAAAATTAAATAAGAGAACGTTTTTCTTTTTTTATACCATTCAGGTTAGCAAAAATACGGACCGCCTGTATATAGTACTATAGTATATAGTACTGTAACATCTGAACGCCTGGAACGCCAGAGGCGTTGCATTGCCGACCCTAGTGTTCAAGTAATTAGATTAAACAATATTTTTTAGATTATGACAACTTAAAACGATAAATCTGTGGCGTTAAGGAAAAAGGGAATTAGTCAATAATACTTTGCAGCTTTTTAACCGCCGACCGCTGCAATTATAGGCACAGTTCAAATTGTAATGTGTCTTGCAGCCGGAGGATATTATTGTGTGAGCGGAGAATGTTTTCTATATTCAGGAACTTTCACCCAAATGCCGACAACAACTACTCGAAATTTCATTTCAATCGGATGAATGGTTGATATGGGAGCGCACAGAAGACAAACAAAGAAATAAAATTTTATTTTTCACACTTCTTATAAGTTTCATCTGTAGGTATGTAATGGAACCTTGCGATTCAATTTTTACCCAGTTCTAGATGTCGGATTGATAAAATATTGCAGACGTTTCAAAAATCGATGACACTACAATAATTTGATATGACTATGACCTGGTGCTATCACCAAGATCATCAGCTCATGGTTTAATAAACCCAACAACAGGCTATTACTTTAGACTAGACATGGTTTAATAATATATTTGAATTTATAAGTAATGATTTTATAGGTCTTTAGGGTTAATTTTATTATAAAAATGAAACTAATAAATACAATCACATTTCATTAAAAGCGTGTTTTTATTAATATTTTTTACCATAATTTTATTGTATATTTAAGGAAAAACTACTCCGTAATTTTCATTATAATAAACTATTATGAGATCAAGGACAATGTTAACGATATGGACATACGGTAATAGTTATTTGCTGAAAATGTGGCTTCTCTAAAAATCAAATATATCTGTAGTATTAAAAGCTGCTTATTTATTTTATCTAAGTATATAAAACTGTAACCACTAACGGAATTGATTTTTAAAGATTAGAACATAACAAATTTTAAAAATAGACTTCGCCCTGAATTTCTTTCAGCATGAGGCATGCTGCGAAATACTCTCCGATTTTTTTATATAATGAGTAAACGTCTGATCATAATGATAGTCAGCATATCAGCCGAAGAACACCCACTGCTAAATAAAGGCCCCCGTAGATTTCCAAAATCACCGATTACATGTCACTCGCATCCAAAGACTCCCAGTGACCTTCACCAGGCAGTCTGTCCACCTCGCTGGTGGCCCACGTGGTCCCACGTATGTTAGGACATGATTTCTGAATAAATCATTATTTTTTAACGCGCTTTTATTAGCCTTTAACTATTTATGAATGTAATGGAATCTTTGAATTTAATTTTCCCCCACTACCAAAAATCCGAATAATGTGAACTTAAAGAACCAATATCAATACAAAAACTTCCTGACTATGTCCTTGTCTTATTTCCGTGTGGTGTCCGATTCCATGTGGTGTCCGGATTAAGAATATAGCACCACTCCGTCTCCTCCCGTGGATGCCGTAAAAGGCGACTAAGGGAATCTAAACCAGAGGGATGGGCAGCAGCGTCCCTTCTTTAAAACGGTACCCATACTGCGCTCACCAACCCGCCTGCCAAACGTGGTGAGTATTGGCAAATACCCCCCAGAATGATGACACAGTTGTGAAAATGTATGGGGAGGCCTTTGTTCAGCAGTAGACGTATAAATGGCCGATATGATGATGTCTTGTACGGGCGCCAAGATCATCAGCTCATGATAAAAAACCTAATAACAGGTTACACTTAGACGTATGTTTCTCGCTCTATTGTGATCTTACGAGATCTCTTTTACTCTTGTTGTTTTTGTATCTTCTTTCTCACGAGATGGTTGTGCAAGCGAGACTGTATTTTGCGCGCCATTTAATATGGACGTATCATATCTATGGTATACTATCATTGACTGAGACCAATAAAAAAGACGTATGTTTCGCAATGTTTATTTATTCACTACATAAACGTAGACTCATCAACATAGTGCAGAATTCAGTAGAATGCCCGACTTTTAACTTATCTACAATTGGCTCTAATTAGAGATTTAGATCAACAAAGAAAATAGGAGTTCATATTTGAATCAATAGATTAGTAATTAAATTATAGGTTTTTAGAGTAAATTTTGCTTAAAGACAAAAAGGAAAAATAAAATATTGACGGCATGGTCGGTGCAGTGGCTGATATAGTCGGCTGCTGCACTCTGGGTCGTGGGTTCGATTCCCGTACGGAACAAATATTTGTATGATCTGCAGGTAGTTGTTCCGGGTCTGGGTGTATTGTATGTGGAATATATGTCTGTAAATGCACCCACGACACAGGAGAAATCTTAGTGTGGGCAACGTTTCAAAAAAAGAAACATTATACTTTAGTTGCAGTTTATAAACATTTCGTTCTTGATTAAACAAACGAACCGATGGTTTCAATTAGATCACTCGTAGGTCGCGGGTCACAGCTAGTAGTGAATGTGTGTAAGATATGTTTAAGTAAGAAAAAGCCTGAAATACCCACAATTATTACTATTATCAAGGCAGCAATCCGAAACTCCAAGATGCTATTGCATTTCTTATAAAAAAAAACCCAGTAATACCCAACCTGGAAATCGAAGCTGACGCTTGACTTCAGTTGGATCTTCTCGTAGATAATATTAAGTATTTTACTTGCCCGTAAACGTCGACCAAGAAAGAGCGGAATCGTTCAATTACTAAATATTATATACGACTTTTTGACATTAGTCAATACATGAAGCAAACACATTAACTTTTAACTTGCCCTTTTATTGCCAAACGTAAAACCTGCGACTGGCACGCAACTCTGCTCGAACCTTGAACTTAATTAGGGATAATGCATGATTTTACATAAGAACACATGTATCGACCACCATATTACATAACATTCTTTAGGTGGCATGTAAATGAAAATATATCACCACATTTTGATCCTTTTACAGTACTGCGGTCCCAGCTAAACGACAATTGTACCATCATCATCATATCAGCCACAGGACGTCCACTGCTGAACAAAGGCCTCCCCCTTAGATTTCCACAACGAGCGGTCACATGCCGCTCTCATCCAACGACTCCCAGTGACCTTCACCAGGTCGTCTGTCCACCTCGTTGGAGGTCGTCCCACGCTGCGTTTTCCGGTGTGCGGTCTCCATTCGAGAACCTTTGTGCCCCAGCGGTCATCAGTTCATCGAGCAATGTGCCCTGCCCATTGCCACTTCAGTTTACTAATCCTTTAAGCTATGATACAACTGTATATATTATTGCAAAATAAAATAACCATATAAGACAATACTTTCCATATATTAGCGAAATGATATGCCTATATAAATTATCCATATAATGCAAAAAAATACCTATGTATATAAATTATAAAACTATATCATAACGTTACGCTATTTATTTTCAAATTATGGTTGGTAACTTTTTTTTTAACACATCGGGGGATGATGACTATGATATCTCCTGTGTCGTGGGTGCGTTTACAAACACAAATTCCACACACAATACACCCAGACCCGGAACAACTACCTGCAGATCGTATAAATATTTGTTCCGTTCGGGAACCGAACCCGCGACCCGGTGCGCAGCAGCCGACTGTATCAGCCACTGCACCAAACTTCTTCAGTATCTGAATATATTGTCCGTATTTCGAAAACCTCATCTCGATGTCTTGTTTGCATGCTGGAAAGCTTTTATATACATTAACTTGGTTTATACTTGCTCTGGGTATGACCTATTTTCATGACCCGCTTGGGCCATAGTATATTTATTAATGACTAAGCACAAACGCCTGCTCGATGCCATAAGTACAGTACGATAACTTTATATTCAAATATTTCTCATAAAAAATCGGCCACATACATTAAGCAAATTACAGTAATGGCTTTTATATTTGCTATGTACAATATTAAACATTCAAGTAAATTAAACACAAATATTTTTATCAATGGTTTCGAATGCTAATTAATTAAACGTTCTAAAATCTGTAGATTCTAGTAATATAGGTAATATCTACAATAAAAATAAAAAAACAGTAAAATAACTACATAAAAGCTTTATTCATGCAACAATATAATTAAAACCCAAAAAAATTACTCAATATTCTTTCACAAAAGTCAAAAAATATGATGCGGAATAAAACTAAAATGAAAATAATTTTACGTAAAACAGTTGTTTGAGATGGGGACGAACAAACCTTGGATGGTCTATACGCTCCACCTGGCGACTTCAAAAAAAACCATTGTCATAATCACTTATAAAAAAACTGTCATGTATATTTTTTTGAATCTGTATGGCACTGCACTATTTCATAAAAAAGTTCACATGTGTAAAGTGAGTGCGGGAGTAAAAGCGAGCGGTAGCGACGGCGGTTGTATAGCTACTGGCCGTCAGCGACGGAGCCTCGGGGTTGCCTCGCTTGTAAAGGAAGAATGGGTTCGAAATTCAATTTCCCTATAATACGAGTAAGTGGTCGGGAATTTTCATTGTAAGAGCTTATTAGTTCCGTATAAAGGCATTTCATGCAATTTATATTATATTGGAAATTGAGAGCAGGATACAGTGTATATTTTAAATGCGATATAGGCTGATAAATACCTCTATAACCCAAATGTATAGTGTATTATGTAATAATTACATTAGTGTATATGTATAGAGACGAGTATTTATGCTACCCATGACAAGGATTAACAAACCTTCCTGCAATAATTTGGAACTGTTAACTATTACGTGCGGTTCTCGGTAAAAAATAGACTTAGGAATAGGGATGAGTCTCAACCCATGGGTGTCATAATAGGCAACTAAGGGTTAATATCCAGAGGATGACAGCAGCATCCTCCCGTGTTGTAATAACACCATACTGCAATCACCAATCCGCCTGCCAAGCGTGGTGATTATGGCAATATCCCCTATGACCGCCCTTTGTGGTGATCGTTGGGAGGCCCATATTCACAGTGGATGGGCTGTGTGTCTTATAATATTTCTTACGATTTAATAGCAGTAAAAAAGTCAACAACCGTGCCAAAAAGTTAGCTTTTACCTATTGTAATCACATTCACCAAGTCCCTCTCCGGAAAAAAAAACTAACATTCCCTGTTGAGGAGCAAAACAAATAAATCTTGCAACATTACAAAGGTTCGGGGGAATTCGACAGCGGTCGGGGGATCGACAGGCACCGGCTGTCTCGGAGGCTCGCAGGACGTCCGACTCCCTAAACATACTCCTTCGAACACTGAATTGTAATGTAAACGAACCGATGAAAAATGCAGTAGAGCGAAGATATTGCATTTGAATGCCGGTTTCATCTTTGCCTCATGACTTGCCGTATACATCGACAATGAAGGCTAGATTGCTTGCTGTAAATTTATGTACTTTTGGAAGTACCAACTATTGTAAATGTTAGTGTTGATTTGGTGTTTACTGTTGGTTATGAACAATGTATTATAGAGTTATATTTTGTAAAGATTACTTACTTGAATAGGTAGTTGCTTAACTAAAAGAAAATTATCTTCTACCAAAGCAGTTTCGAAGGCTTTCTCCGATTCGATCGAAACCTGGGCAGTGCTGCAATCTCTGCAGCGGTGCCACATTAACTATCGGTACATTGAAGTGTTGAAGTGCTTATACAGAAACGCCACCATGTCGGTCCGAGTACATGAACAGAGCACGGGGGCAATTCCATTGCAGAGAGGTGTGAGACAGGGGGACGTAATTTCCCCGAAACTGTTCACCGCTGCAATGGAGGATGCCTTCAAGCTGCTGGAGTGGAAAGGATTCGGCATTAACATCAATGGCGAGTATATCACTCACCTTCGATTTGCCGACGATATCGTAGTCATGGCAGAATCGCTGCAAGAGCTCAGCACAATGCTCGATGATCTCAACAGGGTTTCCCAACAGGTGGGCCTTAAAATGAACATGGGCAAGACGAAAGTCATGTCAAATGCCCATGTCGTGCCCATCCCAATATCCGTTGGGAGCTCTGTTCTCGAAGTTGTTGACGAGTATGTCTACCTGGGACAAACTGTCCAGTTAGGTAGGTCCAACTTCGAGAAAGAGGTCAATCGTCGAATCCGACTCGGCTGGGCAGCGTTCGGGAAACTTCGCAACGTCTTTTCGTCAACAGTACCGCAATGCCTAAAGACGAAAGTCTTTAACCAGTGTGTGTTACCAGTGATGACATATGGAACAGAGACGTGGTCACTCACAATGGGCCTCATAAGAAAGCTCAAGGTCACTCAGCGAGCTATGGAGAGAGCTATGCTTGGTATTTCTCTACGAGATCGAATCAGAAATGAGGAGATCCGTAGAAGAACTAAAGTTATCGACATAGCTGCAAGGATTAGTAAGCTGAAGTGGCAATGGGCAGGGCACATTGCTCGTAGAACTGATGGCCGTTGGGGCAAAAAGGTTCTCGAATGGAGACCGCGCACCGGAAAACGCAGCGTGGGACGACCTCCAACGAGGTGGACAGACGACCTGGTGAGGGTCGCTGGGAGTCGTTGGATGAGAGCGGCATGTGACCGCTCGTTGTGGAGATCTAAGGGGGAGGCCTTTGTTCAGCAGTGGACGACCTGTGGCTGATATGATGATGATGATGATGAAAGCAGTTTAAGTATGTTGAATATCTGTCACAAAATTATTTTAAATTAATTTTTATTTATGTTTTATATCCACCATCGTTGTCGATGGTTCCGGCGGCGTAACATGCAACTTAAGCATTATTGCGTATAAAGCATAGGTATTTGTAGGAAACCTACATTATATATTGTTTATAGTAATAGTTTTACTGGCAACACTGTCCAATATGTAACATAGAAATAAGGCGGTCCTTCCGTGTTCTCTCTAAAGTATTGTAGAAGTGCCTTTTTTCCTGTTGTATTTAAATTAGTTTAGTTCGATATAGGCGTCCATAAATTGTCCGTACATACCACAACCACTTTTATTACGAACCACAAATACACAGTCCACGCTCAAACATTGGTCCTTAGCAGTGAAAGTGAAATAAGTGTTTGTGAAAATAAGCATTATTGCATATAAAGCATAGGCATTAACATACTCTAATACAAGATCTTACCATGAGGTGCCAGCTAAGAATAGCACCACCCCATCTCATTGTGTGGGTGTCGTAAATTATGGAATTAGCCGGAGGATGGGCATGGCAGGAGCAGGAACTACGATCAACCCGTCTACCAACCGTGACAATTATGGTAAAATCTCCCAATGACCGCACACACCCAGCAGTGGATTCTTTTTGGCTGAATGATGATGATGAATTCATAATCAACATATGTACTGTCGCCGCGTGGTGCCGGCTCAGAATACCACCACCCCATCTCCTCTCCTGGGTGTCGTAAAAGTCGACTAAGAGATTAGCCGGAGGATGGGCAGCAGCGTCCTTCGAGTAAATTAACAACTCAACTGCGATCGCCAACCCGTTTGCCAAGCGTGGCGATTATGGCAAAACCCCCCAATGGGCCCACAAAACACCTATATCGGTCGTTGTGGTGATTTTTGGGGGAGGCCTGTGTCCAGCAGTGGACTTCATTCGGCCGAAACGACGATATGTACTGTAAAATTATTAACCTGTTTACCGAGTTTCGTGACTGGAGTACAGTTCCCGCACGGTGAACATTGTGGTTCCTTGAGCAGGTCCATCATTCGTTCAAGCCATCGTACGAAGCTTCTCTTTAGTTTACAGGCTTAAATCTCAAATCCACAAAGACCCAGACCCGAACAACTACCGGCACACTTGGAATCTTAGCACGAACATAATAGCATAGCATAAACTGCGGGACAGCGGCTCCTATTAATAAATGAACATTTCAAACATTAAGTGAACTTTTCATTTTTCATATGCAAAACACAGTCATATATGTGTGCCGATAATTGTTTTAAATTAAGCCCCTTGATAGCGTAGTGGTTGAAGGCCTGTCTTCCAGGAATGTCGGAGTTCGATCCCGGGCCGCAGTTCTAACTTTTCGGACCCATGTGCGAATTAGAATTTGATTAACACTTGCGTTAATGGTGAACGAAAACATCGTGAAAACCCTGCACACCTGAGATGGCTCCAAAATGTTCTCAATGGTGTGTGTACTCCGCCAAAATGCACTAGACCAGCGTGGTGGACTATAGCCTAAACTTTCTCATCGTATGAAAAGGCCCGTGCCCAGCAGTAGGACAGTATTGACCTGCAGTGGAATTCCCTAAGCTCTGACATCCATACATCCTTGAAAACAGAATTGTAATTACGGTGAAAAACCAATTTTGCATTCGCTATTCTGTATTCAAGGATTTATGGATGTTTGAGCTTAGAGAATTGCACCCCTGATTATGTAAGCCCTTTGTAAGGGACAATTGAAAGCGCCACATTTTCAGCTACGCGTTACGTAGAGGTACACGCGTGCGCTTTAAAAGAGAAAACCTTTAACGTATTACAAACACACTGGATTCCGTGTGTCATCTTCTATATAATTTCATAAATTACAGCCTTTTTTTTATACTCGGGGGTTCCCATGGACGTGCCGGGAGTGCAAGTGTCCTGAGTGACGCCCGCATGGCGGGAAGAGCGGCTTTTTTGCGTCGAGCCACCGTCGAGTGTCACGTGCATCTTCAAAAAAGTTTGAGATTTGCAGCCGTGCTATAAGCATCTGCGTCATGTCTTTCGGAGTAATTGTTTTAGAAATTTAGAATAAACCACACATTTGCTTATACGAGTATATCAAAAATATCGGATGACGCCTAAGCCATGATAAAAACGTGACCTGTTCACATTAACGTTGAGCACGCAGTGGCGTGCATTCAGGACACTCAATGAACGCTTTCACGCTACTGCCCACCCTGCTGAACGCCCCACCGGGCGCTATTTCACTCATGCTGCAGACTTAGCATTTAATAATCATAACAGTAAAACATCGGGTCCTTGCAATCTAGAAAACACGATAACTAACCTTGACACTTCTAGAAACACTCTAAACCTTGACGAGCTACAATCAAACTTCACAATACCGCGCTCAGAGCCCATCGTAAACACGCCAATGAATGAAACGAATATTCACAACGACTGCTCGAGCATGGAATTTGATTAATTGCATAATTAATATGAGGGCACGGAATGATCCCGGCAAACGGCTCACCAAATTTAATCTCAGGGGTGTTGTTAAGAGTTACTGAGGGTCAAGTCAGGCAGTTATTAGTGAGTAGCACATTAATATTGACGGCACGGTTGGCGCAATGACTAAGTAATTGATTGATAAAGCGCTACGTGTCGTGGGTTTGATCCCCACACGGAACAAATATTTGTACGAGCTTCAGATTACTGCGCACACGGCGGCACGTGACCATGTGCGCGCCACCGTCTTCCCAGGGGTCGCTTGGTATGAGCACGCACTCCCAAATCTACGCACCCGTGACCCGCAAGGCAGGGGACCATAAAGCGCTGACAGGAGGCCGCCAACTTAGCCCAGCTTGGCGACCCTGGCTTCCCTCGAGGCCACGGACCCCCTTGCCATCTGGTGCCGGCTACGAATAGCACCAATTCATTTCATCTCCTGGGTCCAAAGGCGACTATGGTATTAGCCGGAGAATAGGCAGCAGCGTCCTTCGAGTACAACAACTCAACTGCGATCACCAGCCAGCCTGCTAAGCGTCGCGATTGTGGAAAAACACCCAATAAGCACAACACACCCAGACCGCTCGGTGTGGTCATCTGTGGACTTTATGTCACCCGAGACATGATGATGATGAACTATGTCATATTAACTAGCTGTTACCGGCAAGATCCTCTGTAACTTAACTTATTTAAGCCCTAAGGGAACTCAAAAACGCCTTCTATGTATCTGCTATTCCATGACATAATCTCCCTCTGTGCCAAACATCATTCGAATCTGTTTAATCTTTTGAGCGCTATTGGGAGACTAACATCCAAACATACTATCGTTGACATTGATTTGTAAGTCGTAGTTAAAGATACCCATGAAACTTTGCGGGAATAAATCCTAATAGAAAAGGAGGTCATGGCAAGAATCGTAGTGTGTGATAAAGTTGAATACTAACAAGAATCGATGGACCTTTATCAGAAAGTAGCTTTTGGAATAGGTAGTAAATACTGGTACTGTTGGTAGGTCTATAGCGGGGAGTCTGCATGCTCACACCGAGCGACCCCGGGAAAGCTGTGGCGCGCACGTGGTCAAGGATCCTTTACAATCCTCCCAGGGAGGTGCCTGGGGGTGACCTTTTTACAGTCGCCTTCCCTATGCTAGAAGGGGTGACCGCTTTACAGTCACGCCCTTCGTGATGTGCCTATACGCGTGGCACCAATGGGTGGCTTTAGTGTGATTTTACGAGGACTTGGAGCCCCCTTCGGTGTGGAAGATGACCGCTCGAGTGGTTTTAGCCGGTAGGAGGCCGGCATGCCCCTTCGCCCTACCCGCGGGGCTAAGGAAGTTCATGAAGAATTTCCATTAGGGGGCGCCTAATAAAAAAAATAATAAGATATAGATAAAATAATAAAAAAAAGTTCTCTTATTACACTAATTTACTGAAATCAGAATATATTTACCATATAAAATCCGGTCAGGAGACAAGCAGTTATTCTCCGGACTCTCGCAATAAGATTTTTTTTTTATTGGTCCCCAGTGGAAATTTATCATGAATTTCCTTCATCATCATCATCATTTCGGCCGAATAAAGTCCACTGCTGGACACAGGCCTCCCCTCGAAGATCACCACAACGACCGATATCGGTGTGTTGTGTGCTCATTGGGGGGTTTTGCCATAATCGCCACGCTTGGCAGGCGGGTTGGCGATCGCAGTTGAGTTGTTAATGTATTCGAAGGACGCTGCTGCCCATCCTCCGGCCAATCCCTTAGTCGACTTTTACGACACCCACGGGAGGAGATGGGGTGGTGGCATTCTGAGCCGGCACCACAATTCAACCAACCAATTTCCTTCGCCTCGGGGAAATTGCCATAATCGCTAATTGAGTTATAAATAGACTCGAAGAGACGCTGCTGCCCATCCCTCTGGCTTAGAGTCCCTTAGTCACCTTTTATGACATCCACGGAAGGAGATAGAGTGGTGCTAAATTCTTAATATGAACAAAACACGGACAAATAAAAAGAACAATCTGTAAATAACTACCGATATGAGACGTCTACCTAACTATTCGGTATAACAGACTTGATCTTGGCGTATCTACTCGCAGCATTTAAAAGTTGTAAGTTACGTAAGCCGTACGTGGCTTACAGTGGTAACTCAATTAGCGGCGAAACCGCTAGTAGTTAGACTCCACGCAGCGGGACACCAACGTTGCACAGCGTACTGAATTGTTTCAGTCTGAGTTATAAACATTACTTTGTGTTGACTGTGGGTACATAAAAAGAAAGCTGGATCTACTCACACACACAACCAGCCCGTAAACGTCCACTGTCGAAGACGAGCCTCCCAATGGTTACTACAATGAGCGGTCATAAGGAATATTGCCAATTTTTTTTTTTAAGCCTTGCCTCACACTATTATTTCTCCTGTGTCGTGGGTGCATTTACAAACATTTTACACACAATACACCCAGACCCAGAACAACTACCTGCAGATCATACAAATATTTGTTCCGTGCGGGAATCGAACCCGCGACCCGGAGCGCAGCAGTCGACTGTATCAACCCCTGCACCAACCGTGTCGTCAATCCGCTTTTACTTATTTAATATGAATTGCTTGCTACACTGACAGTTTACACCAAGGCGCATAACAAGCCAAGTTATCATTGGCACATCACACTGAAAAAACGAATACAATTATTTAAAATCAAATTAAAACTATTATAGAAAACGTCGACTTCGGATTCATAATCACCACGCATGGAAGTCTGATTGGTAATCGCAGTACAGTTGTTATTGTCACACGGGGGGATGCTGCTGCCTCATCATTTCAGCCGAATAAAGTCCAGTGTTGGACACAGGCCTTTCCCAAACCACTTAACGACCTATAGATATCCGACAGCGACCGGTCTAGGTGTCCGCATTGGAGGATTTTGCAATAATCGCCACGCTTGACAACCTGGGTTGGTTTTGTAAAGCATCGTCCTGTGATCACGTGCCACAGTCTTCCCAATGGTTGCCCGGTATAAGCTCGCAGGTACCCCAATCTGCAAGCCTGCGCCCCTCGATGAACCCCGCCATAAAGCGACAGCAGGTGGCTCTAGCGTGTTGGAAATAGGCCCAACTTCACCGAGTGGATTTGGCCCCTCCTAATTCCGCTCTGTGGCCTCGATCCGGAGCATCACGCTCTCACAGAAAGAGATCCTTTCACTCCAGTTTTCATGGACTACGATACTACTGACGGCGGAGTGAGATCTTGCCCGATTCGATCGGCTTAGTATCCGCCGTCCGTCCAGGTTCGATACCCACCTTACATTTCTTGCGTTTTATCCTAATTGCATCAGCCGTAGCCACAAATATAAGACAGTTAGTTTAACAATTTGTATTAGATATAACGTGTGCTAATAGCCAGCTGCACTCACTGACTGGTAAACGATCGGTGAGATCAAGCAACGCTCTGCATAGTCAGTCTTTGGATGGGTGACCTGACATAGTGACGATTGAACATACCCTATTTTTTAATAACCATTTTGATAAGACCCCGGAAAAATCTTATACGGTGAAATCGAAAACGTAGAGTACTGTTTTAACGTCATAAGAGATAGCATTTAAAGTAATCACCCACAGGTACTTCTACTACAGTCATGTAATATTCTTTTAAGAGCTTAGTTCCTTAATCCAAATTGAAAGAAGGCGCGCAGTTTGCAATCGACCATGCAAAACTTATTCAAAAATCATGTTATTCCATATGAACGCCTCATGAATAGTTGATATCTGTGCATGTGAGTAGTAAAAACCCCGACAGGCGCTTATTATTGAACTTAGCTTTGAAGGAGTTTAAAACCATAGATTATAATTATGAACCATACCATAAACCATAGATTATACTATGACCAGATTGTCTATGCTGGTCTCGCTATGTTTACATAAATGATGAGTAATGCTTGCCAGAACAGATTTCTAAGGTTCGATATTAAAACTTAAAAACCAATTATCCGTTATGCGACCGCTTCACTGGACGTGAGTAAAATTTGGTGTTTTTAGGGTTCCGTACGTCTGAAAGGAAAAAGGGTGGAACCATTATAGGAGCACTCGTATGTCTGTCTGTCCATCTGCTACAGCCAATTTTCTCCGAATCTACTTTGACCGATATCTTAAATTTTGGTTCAAGTATGAATTTTTGAGACCCAAACACGGACGTGTCACGTAAATAAATGAATTTTGAATAAGAGGGATACTTTTGGGGACAAATTAGAAAATAAAAGAAAAATGTTTTGCAAACTTTACCGTGTAACAAATCAAATGGAAGGGATTGTTGTGACAGGCTCAAATTTTGTTACATAATTTTAAAATTATTCTAAATAGTTTTAAAGTAATTGTAGAAAATTTATGAAAATTTACCATTACCTCTAAAACTATTGAGCCGAAATTATGAAAAAAAAAAACACAGAAAATAGATCTTTACTTATAGATGAATGGTATAAAAAGTATATGGTCTTATAATAACATGATAAATCTTTCAATATTGTGGTTACAAACTTACATTTGCAATTGGAATGTATGGAAGAACATGTTTTTCAACTACAATGTTAAGTTTTTCTTGGGATAAATTATTGGTACAAGACAGAATTCAACAATAGACACTATATTCAGCAATTTCCCATTTTTTAGTTCATCATATCTACCAAAGGACGTCCACAGCTTATCAAAAGCCTCCTTCATAGATTTCCACAACGAGCGGTCACATGCTATCCGTATCCAACGACTCCCAGCGCCTTCTTTTAGTTACCACAAACAAATTTGGGTCAGATAAAAAGAACATGGTAGATCACATAGTCATCGTACGGAACCCTCTCCACGCGAGTTCAACTAGCACTTGTCTTTTTATTTAATAATTAAAATGAAACATATGCTAAATTGCACGCCATAATTATTAATCATTAGAAGTTAGAACCCATTCGCCGTTTGAGCGTGAAGGAGCTCCTGTAAATAGCACGACATACTGCAGGGGTTGAGAGCTTGGGTCAATACCTACCAAAAAAATACAATATATGTTCAGCAAAATCTTACGGATTTACAGTAGTACAAAATTTTCCGAAATATCGAAAAATCTCTACCTTTACACAGATTTTTAAGCATCTCGTACTGAAAAATTCCTTTTCTAGTTTTTTTATATCAAATTATTTGTGAATAGTTACTTTACTCATTGATAAGTCTTTATTCTAATAAAAACTTAAATGTTTTCAGGAAATACAATTTTTATTTAAATTTTCACATAAGAAAATTGTACTAATTTTCTTATCTTAAAATTTTGTACTACTGTAAATCTATAAGATTTTGCTGAAAATATATTGTGTTTTTTGGTAGGTATTGCCCCAAGCTCTCACCCTCTTCAGTATGTCGTGCTATTTACTGGACACCCTGTGATTGATTTATATTAGTAAGAAGTAAGATTACCTTAGTCAATTCGTCATTCCTGTCTATTCTTGTATTACAGCAATCTGGAACTTTAACATTCAAAATGCAATAATTTATAAACTAAAAAAATTAATTTTAATATTATTATATCCCCCGACACCAAAAATAGCTCATAGGTAAAAAAAGGTTACCATGTTCTTGCAATATCATTGAAGTAACAGACAACCAAACAACAACAATAATAACAACAACCAAATTTCGAATCGATCAAACCTGTGGAAGTTGATCACATCCCTGCATCAACAAAAAAGGGCTGCTGGTAATCTTCTAACGTCTGAACAGATTTTCTTAAATCATAGCTAAGAAAACTCTCGATCAATTCACCTTTCGAATAAAAAAAGCACTAAATCCAAATCTGTTCATCCGTTTGGGAACTACGATGCCACAGACAGATATGTAGATACACAGATACACACGGATTTATAACATATTTGCTTCGGGGGTTAAAAATAGAAACAGTTCATGTCTTTATTTCTCAAACCATCGATAACTTTAAGAGCTTTCTTGTAACGAGGTATTAGTCACTTGACTCTGTGATATCGACTTCGAAACCCTTTTAGCGTGGTCGTAAACCCACTTGGATGTTTCAATTCTTTCTTCTCATTGAATGTATACGTTGCCCATTTTCGGCACACTTCTAAACAAGTACTTCGTGTAAAAGAGATCTTACAAAGAAGTTAAGTTACTATGTCTTCTGTCATTCTGTTGTTAGGTTCCCTACAATATGGTTGAGCTCTTTTAGCTTATTACGTGATAGTGTGCCTGTATGTACTACTTCTTTTAGATTGGAACATATTGCACCACATGACGTAATAAACGTTTGTAAGTCACTTAACTCTAAAAATCCTGGTGATTTTTGGGGAATTTCTGTTAAACTTATAAATAATATAATTGGTATTGTCGCCCCTTATCTTCCTGTTGTGTGGTTACATATGGTTGAGCTAAGCGATGCTGATGCATGCGTCATACTCGTGAATGGGTGCCGACTGTTGGGACTGGTCAAGCATTCACTGCCATGGCAAATTAATTATTATGTTATTGTAGTATGTTCCATCTTTATACATTAACCTATTTGTATAAATCAACATTGTAATCTCAATTATTTTAAAGTGTATCTATGGAGTTTCTTGCCGGCTCTTCTCCATTGCATCAACCATTTGGCACCGCGCCACTTAAATTTAGACATTTCATAAGTGCCAGTAATAGGTTTAGTTGAAATAAAAACCTTTGACTTTGACTTGACTTCCGCATAGATATATTTCCCAATTCTGCCTTTCAAATACAGTCTGTCACATCTGGTTCCTTGATGGAAAGTCCTTTTCTACATCTGTGGTGCCATGCAGGAATAGCCCTGGGTAGCATTACAGTTGTTATGGGCATATGGGCAGGCGTGACGCTTACCACCAGGTGTTTTTTTGTTTTTCTTTGTTTTAGAAAACGTTGCCCCACACTAGGATTTCTCCTGTGTTGTGGGTGCGTTTACAAACACAAATTCCACACACAATACACCCAGACCCGCAACAACTACCTGCAGATCGTACAAATATTAGTTCCGTGCGGGAATCGAACCCACGACCCCCGGTGCGCAGCAGCCGACTGTATCAGCCACTGTACCAACCGTGCCGTCATGCTCATCTCGTCACTACGTTGTATTTAAAGAAAGCTTGAGGTGTCGTGGGACACCCGACAGAAGCGCTGCTCAGCCAGTGAGGTGTGTTGCGTCACAGAGCTCGCGTTAGCGTTCGCTCGTTTCAAATTGTATGTATAAAATCTGTGCATTAAGTAGCTTCACTTCAAAATTATCATAATACATCTACTGATAGAAAACATAAAACTTGCCGTATGGTGCCCACTACGAAAATAGCACTAACCCATTGCATCCCGTGCATATCGTAAAAGGCGACTATGAGATTAGCTGGAAGATGGGCAGCAGCGTCCTTCGAGTACATTAACAACTCAACAACGATCGCCAACGCGCCTGCCAAGCAATTTGGATTATGGCGAAACCCCCCAATGCACACACAACCCACCAAGATCTGTCGTTGTCGGATATCTATGGGTCGTTGTTGTTTGGGAGAGGAGAGGAGATCCGTATAAGCAATGAACTTTTTCGGCTAAAATGTAGATAATGATTTTAAAACATATATGTGAACGATATGTCACTATGATAAATTCTACAAACAGTCAATTACACCGTTATTATCGTACAATTGTACTTATTAACGTAAAACGTAAATAAACCGTTACGTAAAACGTTATGTATCTAATCGATCGGAATTCAGAGATCCTTACTTTATTTATTTAATTGAATATATACTAAGTAAAAGCCATTAACTATACGTCTAAGATTTCAGGTTAGTTTGCCGTTACGAGAACTAATGCCAACGTAAACCAGAACAACCTTGATGTTTAATTGAAAAGCTTTTCGTTTATTTTGTGTGTTATTTTTATATTCCTCTGTTACGAATGGAATTTCGTTTCATTTGGTGTGGTGTCTGGATTAAGAACACTACTCCATCTCCTCCCGTGGATGTTGTAAAAGGCGACTAAGGGACTCTAAACCAGAGGGATGGGCAGCAGCGTCTCTTCTGTGGAACAGCAACCTTATGAATATGATATTTAATTATGATAATCTTTGCACATTTTACTATCAATAAACTAGATACTTACTGATTATATCGAAAAATTTGATGAACACAACAGCAACTGGCAATCATTAACAAAACACGTTATTTACCAGAAAACTTCGAAATGCAAGATCAAACACCTAGTCCAGTCGATGAGTCTGCACATAATTCAATCTCACACACTTAAAATGTAAACACTTCAGAATATTCGCTCGTAAAGTGCTCCTACTATCTCACGCCACCAGAACGCGCTCAAGAAACCGCCAAATCCGATGAGACGACATTTCCTTTACAGAGTATGACAACCGGCAGCCGGGCGTGTCTCACCGGCGACCCTGCGACCCGGTGACCGGGTGGGCTATGACCGCATGACCCGGTCATGACCTGACCCGGTTACTGTGCAGCCGGGTATGCACCGCCCTCCACCCCGGCGCTTGCATTCCGCGATTGATTCTGTGCAATATGAGAGCATTCTTTTGTTAGAGGAATGTATGTCGAGGTAATGTGTGTACATTGTAGTGGTGTAAGGTGTGACATAGTCAATAGATTCGGTTTTTTTGTAACTAGATATCACCTAGCGAGAATCATTCAATTGGAACCGTGTAACTTAAATTCTGACGTTTCGTCGTGCCAGGAATTGATTAATTTCGAAAGATTTAAATCGTAAGATACTTTTACATTAAACTATCGAAGCAAAGGAGTACCAAAATTACCAATATATATATACAAAACAAGTAAGTAAATAGGAGACAGAAGGGATAATATAATTTATTGAGAACCGCATTTTAGAACAACAATGATACATCTGTGAAGAATTAAAAATATCAAATATATTTTAATTATGAAGTACTGTTTTAGTAACAGAATCGAAGGCTTTCTCATAGTCCACAAACGCCAAGCATAGTGGCAGATTATACTCCTCGGTCTTCTGTATAACCTGCCGCAGCGTATGGATGTGGTCTATGGTACTGAAACCTTTCCGGAAACCGGCTTGTTCGGGAGGCTGGAAGTCATCAAATCTGCGCTCGAGACGATTCGTGATGACCCTTGAAAACAGCTTATAAAGTAAACATTACATACCCAATATAATCGAGACATAGGTGTTTAAATAGCTTGTTTGTTGGCCAGGTTACCTTTCTTACAGCAGGCTCCAGTGTGACGCAACGGGTTGGGTTTTAAAGGACACAAACGTGCGTAATGACAGCCAGTGACACCACACACAACAGTTACGATTCCCAGTGCTCGTGAGTGATAAAAAGTAAACGTAATACTTTAAATCAGTATAGTGTCCACACTTTGTAGGGGGAATTTGAGAATCTGTGTATGCAGTCATACTACGTTTTGAACTAGTGTATGTGTTTTTGTACACGGTGAAGTTGATTCGGTGCAAACAATGCGTCTGCGCCCAGCAAATTCTACAGATAAGTGCATCGCTGATTTTCAGCTGGTCTCCGTGAGTAAGAAACATCATATGGATATAAATAGCACAAAATACCATAGATATTAGTTAGTATCCCATTGTATGCGTTACTGTACGTTAATAAAAGTTTGTGAATGTTTTCAGAAGCAGAGGCTAGGTCTTATAGATAAAAAAATTACATTATTGATCATGCTACCGTTCAGTGGTGTTTAAGAAAAATTACAACGCTGTACAGGAACTTAAAAATATCTAAATTTATTTTATTACTTACCATTTGTCGAGATCACAATTACGCAAATAAAAACTAAACACAAAATGTACATCAAAATATCAAAACAGTCGCTTATCAAATGAATATTTAGCTTCTTTCGAAATGGAGCTATCGTTAGTGCCCATTTCGTCAAACATGTTTCCAGCAAATTTTACTTTTACGTTTTTCTTAAGATCATTTTCGAAATCATCATAGTCGGGGTCAGAGCTATACGTCACGTTATCAGACACTTGCGGTGCGTAGCATATGCTCTTTATCACGAATTTAATGACACGTTTCATACTGTTCAGTTCTTTCTTCAATTTATTCAACAAATTAGAATTCGAACTAAGCAAACTTCTTAATTTTTCATTCTCTAATTGTAAAGACAAATACTTTGTCTGTGTTTCCAATTCTCGTTGGTTTGCAGCATCTAATTGCTTTTTCATTTCACGTACCATTGTCAGGAAGCCTTTTCGAGATCTTGACAGGGAGCAGTTTGCTTTATTCAATTCGCTGTTCAGTCTGTCGATGTCTCCTTGGAGTTTCTTAATCATTGTAACATCCTGATATTCTGCTGTTGCAGCTCCTCTTCTCTTACTTTTAGGTACCTCTTTGACTATAACTTCAACAGCTGTTGTGTTATTTCTGAACACTTCGTAAGCTGTGCCTGGGTCTGGATCAATATAATTGGTGTCACAATTTTTATCTCGTAAAGTGAAACTCGAGATCATTTCTTCGGATACCGAAATTTTGGGCTTGAAAGGGTCAGACATTGGAAGTTTGGTGTTATTGTCTGATCACTTGTATTTTATGCAAAAAATGAATACAAAAAGAAATTACTGAATTTTTTTGTTTTGTCAATAAATGTTGTGACTATATAATATTTGATGTCAACTAGTTTCGGCTGTCAAATCACCGATTAAAATAAAGTAATAATAGGTTGTATAGCAACAATAAGTTTTAAAAAGTAATTAGTTTTCTATTGCCTTTCTTTTCTTCTTTCAGAGACCACCCGTTGAGTATTACCAAAATTGGTTTAATTGGCAACTACACTTGGCAGGCATTTCAGTGATCGCAATCAAATGTAATTTAAACATGCACGCACTAATTCAATTCATTAATCTCATCGTAATCACCAAAGGGAAATGACGGTGGCGAGGTAGTAGATTTCTATCCAAGACTGGTAAATCTGAAAAATATCTGTAACTAGTGAAATTACTGGGCATAATAGACTAAATGACTTCGTGGCAATACTGGCCTAGTGGTAATGAGCGCAGTGTGATGCCTCGCAGGACTGGTCCTGGGTAGGATTCTAGTTGTTATGGGAAGACATGACGCTTACCACCAGGCAAATGATTTGCTCATATTTCATCACTATCTTGAATGAAGAATGAATAACATGTCATTAACTTGCCGTGTGGTGCCGGCTACGAATACCACCACCCCATCTCCTCTCGTGGGTGTCGTAAAAGTCGACTAAGAAATTAGCCGGAGGATGGGCAGCAGCGTCCTTCGAGTAAATTCACATCTCAACTGCGAACGCCAACCCGTCTGCCAAGCGTGGCGATTATAGCAAAACCCCCCAATGAGCCCCCCCATCCATATCGGTCATTGTAGTGATTTTTGGGGGAGGCCTGTGTCCAGCAGTGGACTTCATTTGGCCGAAATGATGATGATGAACTACACACCGATGTCAACAATGCAGATAAAACATTCAAAATGTTTTTAATAAAGAAACTGTGTTATTGACATGAAACGGTAAGACTAGATTAATACGTTTGGTGCAGCAGCTAGGTCATTTTTTATTGGTCCGCCTCGCAGTTAGGCGAAGGGACACGTTTTCTTATTTTTTATTGGTCCCCGATGGAAATTCATCATTAACTTCCTCCGCCCCGGGGAAGGACAAAGGGGCATGCTGGACTCCTACCGGCTAAAACCACTGGGGTGGTCATCTTCGGCACCTAAGGGCGGCTCCAAGTCCACACATAATTACACTAGAGCCGCCCGCCAGTGCCATGCCTATAGGCACATCTCGGAGAGGGTGTCTGTAAAGCAGTCATCACCCTGGAGGGATTGTAAAGAATCCCCCTGAACTGTACACTGTGCGAAGTTACACCTAAGAGAGTCTCCAGGTCCTCGTATGATCACACTAGAGCTGCCCTCTGGTGCCCGATCCCGCTCTGCGGTCTTCTTCTGCAGCATGACGCTCTCACAGAAGGAAACCACTGCATTCCAGTTTTCGTGCTCCGCCAACATAGCCGACACTACTGCTGGCATCTTGTAGTCCCCTGCATCTTGTAAAGGAACGTGACTCTTCACCAACTTCTCAAGTTGGCTGATCTTCTTATGCAGCTTGAAAAAGGTTTTATCAGAAGCACGCTTAAGATGTGGCCAATTCTGTCGGTGACTCCAGTGATGAATGGTAAAACAGCAGGTCGTCGATCGCCCGTGGTGGGTTTCGGATGGCTTTTACAACGGGGATGTGGCACTTTCGAATTTTTATGTTGAAGAATATCCTTCACATGCAGAAGCCATGGTTGTGCCAGATAGTCGGCGTCGTAAGTGCCGTATGTTTTCTGTAACAAATATTTGGCCACGGTAGCTAACTGAAAAGGATAGTGATGAGATCTATGACACCAGTGAAATCCTGGATCTCGAGAACAATGGCCTGGATCTCGAGAATAATCGCCTGGAGCTGTCCGTTGGTGCCACGCCTTTAGGCACATCTCAGAGGGGTAACTGTAAAGTGGTCATCCCATCTAGTGGAGGAGAGGTCACTGAAAAGAGGCCACCCTCGAGCTATGTCAACACATCGATTGGTGCATTGGTTAACATCGTTTTAAGGCGCGTGTCGCCTTTAGCCACGTGTAGGTGTGTTACATAATAATAAACGGTTACATAATAACACCCTTAAGTACCTTTATAAAATCTTTCATCAAGTCAGCGTAGCAAGTGTGTGGGCAGGAAACGTAACAAAATTGTTTTTTGAATTAAAAGTAGCTTACAGAAATATATCACGTTTGATTAATTTATTCTATATACTTACGTACAGCATCTATACGTGCAACGTGCAGCCTTAGCACATGCAATTATTATATTATTAATACACAAATATATGAAATACAAAACTAAATAAATCAATATTTTTTTGTTTTACTATATACTCACATTTCTTCATAATAATACCTGAAAAATTCATATGTGTAATATACAATTAAGCAACACCTTTGTATAAATCATCAATCAATCATTTCGGCCGAATGAAGTCCACTGCTGGACACAGGCCTCCCTCAAAGATCACCATAACGACCGATATGGGTGTCTTGTGTGCTCATCAAGGGGTTTTGCCATAATCGCCACGCTTAGCAGACGGGTTGGCGATCGCAGTTGAGTCGTTAATGTACTCGAAGGACGCTGGTGCCCACCCACACACCCTTCACTGGCACATCGGCAAGTTAACAAGACGCAATGACGACTCATCAACCACGATCTCCCCCCAGTTTCGGCGGGAGTGATGTGGCGCCACCTACATCGCCTCTATATAACTACAACATACAGCGACATTCGATTCAGAATCAATAATTACCACTTTTCCAGGTCCATTAAAGTACTCGATAATCCATCAAGGATCTTTAAAGTGAATCCAGCGTTGACCATTGTGTGAATACCTTTTAGATATTTGGTTCCACTTGAACATCGTAACGACCCAAATTGAAACATCTTCCTTGCCACAAACTGCCCGAAACTGCAGTCGCATTGAATCTGTTCCAATTAATCGAAAACTTTGCTTTTCGAGCAATCAGCGTGCTCAGTTCAAATGTTGTAGAAAGTTAAATATTCCCTCTCACATATAGATTTGTTTATATATGCAGCTGTAACCCCATTTCGAGAGTACATTCAACGCCCTAGTTTCGTGGCCTCGTCGCCAGTTTCCACAATACCTAAGTACGTACCTGTAGGTTCCAGTACCCTATCTAAGTATGTAAGGGGATACCTGGAATGTATTAAATGAAAGGTATAGCAAAGAAACTGTAAACTGGTATATTACAATAAAAAGGTGGATCGCGCGACGCGTACAAGATGTGTGTATCGGACCGTGAATAATGGCTGAAAGCTGCCGTGAGCGAGCCGATGGCGCATTCGGCGCCGATCGCCGAAGTTGTCCGATCGTTGACGAAGAATCCCGAGTAGCGCCTCGCCGCCCTCAGACTTCCAGTCCCCCGCCGGCGCCTGCGCCGGTTTGTCGCGAACATACTCCCGGCGTTGAAGACTCGTCTTCAAGATGTATTGGCAGAGGGCAGATCGTGTTGTAAGCACGACGAATGACGCCCCTTTTCGTTTTAATGTCTGCCACCCTTGCGATGCCATCCCTCCCTGGCAGCAGACGAATTACCCTTCCAAGGAGCCATAGCAGTGGTGGTGCGGCCTTGTCCTTGATAAGCACCAAGTCGTTTTCCATGAGCTGCCCCTTGGAACTGCACCATTTGGATTTTTGCTGAAGCCAGAAAATGTATTCATTTGAGAATCGCGTCCAAAAATGATCCTTTAAAATCTCAATACGGTGAAAACGTTGCAAGCTGGATATGTTCTGACTTCTGGAGATCTGCGGATGAGGCAAAGAGATAAGTGGTCTTCCAATGAGGAAATGGGAAGGAGTAAGTGGCGTTAGGTCGGATGGGTCATTGGATAGAGGTGTGAGTGGTCGAGAGTTTAAAATCGCTTCGATCTGAATAAGACATGTGGCCATTTCCTCGTATGTGAGATGTGTGAGACCTAAAATACGTCTCAAGTGATATTTAACAGATTTCACGGCGGACTCCCATAGACCGCCAAAGTGTGGTGTGTACGCAGGAATAAAAGAAAAGGTTATACCTGTCTCAGCCATGTCAATTGCATTAAAATCTTGTTTAAGTAATTGAGAAAGTTCATTAAATGTACCAACAAAAGTAGATCCATTATCTGAAAAGATAGATTTCGGTTTACCCCTACGAGCAGTAAATCGGCTAAGAGCTGCAATAAAGGCTTCCTTTGTCAGGTCCGAGACAAGCTCCAGATGGACCGCCCTTGTAGCTAGACAGACAAAAACACATATGTAAGATTTTAGTAGCCTACAACCTCTTCCCTTACGATCAGCAATCATAATAGGACCGGCGTAGTCTGTGCCTGTTTCTAGAAATGGATACTCTAGGTGCAGTCGTTCCTTTGGTAGGTTACCCATTATTGGCTGGATTGTTTTACCCTTAAACCTAGTGCATTTTATACAAGTTCTTACGATCTTTCTCGCCAGGTTCCTACCACCCAAAGGCCAATACTTGTGCCTTATAGAAGCTAGCAGTAGTTGAGGACCTGCATGAAAAATGAAAATTGAAATTTTGAAATTGAAATAAAATGAAAATGTTTAAAAATTAAAATAGTTAAATGATGTTTACTATCAAGGAGTATTGGATGTTTTGTATCATAATCGTAAAACGAGTTGTCAAGTCTACCGCCAATTCTTATGATATCTGAATCTAAATAAGGTGACAATGAAATAAGACGATTTTTCTTTGGTAACCCCTTTCCTGATTTTAGTAACTGATACTCCAATTGAAATGTATCTTGCTGTGACATTTTTATAAGGAACTCCGATGCAAAGGTGAGCTCTGTAACTTTAAGTGAGCCATTTACTCTTGTATGAAATTGTCTACAATTATAAATAAATCTGTGAATATAAGCTATGATACGCTGAAGTTTTGTATAATTAGATGAATTACTGATTAATGTTTGAAATAAATGGTTATGTTGTGAATTATTATCATTATCTTGTATGTGTAATGAATTTATTGTTTCGGGTAATGTATAGTTTTTATTGGAGTTAGGTTTAGTGGGCCACTGTGAGGAGTCGAGTTGTAAATATGATGGTCCTGACCACCAAAGAGCCATGTTTCCTATTTGATCCGCACTGATACCACGTGACACGAGATCAGCAGGGTTCTCCTTTGATGGCACGTATCGCCAGGTATTGTCACCAAAACCTTCCAGTATCTCCGAAACTCGATTCCTAACAAATGGTTTAAGTATCGCAGGAGATGATGTAAGCCACCCCAGGACAATCATGGAGTCGCACCAGAATACACAGTCGTCAGGTTGAAATGTAACAGAACTGAGTACCTTTGTACAAAGCCGTGTTCCTAATAAGGCGCCACACAGCTCGAGGCGAGGAATAGTCGTAACTTTAATCGGAGCTACCTTACTCTTAGCTGCGAAAAGGTGTACGCTAACTGAGCCATCCATGTTGATGGAGCGGACGTACAGACACGCACCATATGCCTTCTCAGACGCATCTGTAAAGATGTGAAATTGAATTGATATAGGTGAATCACACGTTATCCGCCTTGGGATATTTAAGTCGTTGAGATGGGGTAACGTTTGAGTGAAATTTTGCCACGACTTTTTGATCACTGCGACTACCTCCTCGTCCCATGAACTTTTGCTAATCCATAGATTTTGCATAATTAGTTTAGCCTCTATTATGCATGGAGAGACCAGACCCAAGGGATCAAATACCTGAGAGACTGTAGAAAGTATGACCCTTTTTGTTATGATTGCATTTGTGTTTATAAGACTGATTGAAAATTTGAGTTGATCGGCAGCACTATACCAATTAAGACCTAGTGTTTTTGAAGGCTCATTTGTACTTAATTCGACTGTGTTCGATGTTTGCTGTGTGTGTTTGAATTGTGGTTGTGTTAATGTATCAAGTATTTGTGTGTTGTTAGATTGCCATTTGCGAAGGTTCAGCTGTGCAGAATCTAACGTCTTCATGACATTATGGCAAAGTGAAATTGTGTCTGAAATTGTGTCTGCACCTGATAAATAATCGTCAACGTACAGATCATCAGCAATCGCTCGTCGTGTGGCTGGGTCTGACGTTTTTGAGGCTAATTGTTTTAGACCTCGTGTAGTTAAAAATGATGCTGATGCGGTACCATACGTAACTGTGTTTAATGTATATGTTTTGAGTTTTTGTGATGAATCCGGCCTCCACAAAATTAATTGTAGGGGGCGCTGTGTGTCGGTTATTCGAAATTGACGAAAAAACTTTTCAATATCGGCAGAGACTACATATTTATGCTGCCGAAAACGCAGTAAAATTGACAGCAAGTCATTCTGTACTGTGGGTCCTACAAACTGGATGTCATTGAATGATTTCCCGGATGTCGTAATAGCCGAGGCGTCAAACACGACCCTGAGTTTGGTTGTCGTACTTGACTCCCGGATAACACCGTGATGAGGCATATAATAATGTGATGGAAATAATCGAGGGCTGACAAATTCACTCATATGGCCCAGTGTCTCATATTCCTCCATAAACTGAACGTAACGCCGTTTATATGATGGATCTTTATCGAACCTACGTTCTAGTGACAGGAAGCGTCTTTTGGCTGCGTCATAAGAATTACCTAAATATTCTGGGGATTCTTTAAGTGGTATAGTGACTATAAAGCGCCCATCTTTGTCTCGCTTTGTGGTTTTTACAAATATTTGTTCACACTTGTTTTCTTCGGGTGTATATTTATGTTTAGATGATATACTGTCTAACTCCCAAAAACGAGTTAGGGCTGTATCTGTTTCATCTTGTATTGTCATACAAGATACTTCAGGCATACTAGGCTTGTGTAATGCGCCCGAAATGAGCCAACCAAACCTAGTTTCGAAGAGTACTGGATTGTGTTTGCCTAATTGTATACGGTTGGTACCAATTACACTCCAAAATACTTCAGCCCCAACAAGTATGTCAATGGATGAAGGGACATAAAATGTTGGGTCCGCTAAACATATTCCAGACGGTAATGGTACGTCATGTTTATTTATGTATGAGTGTGGGATGGAGGAAGTAATCTTTGGCAAGATTAAGCAATCAATATCCAACTCGAATCCACTATTCAGAGACTGAATTTGAATTTTACAAGATTGAGTTGGTTTGGATGTTTGATTGTTTATTCCGGTCACTCTAGAACTTACAGTACGAGTTGGCACATTAAGCTTACCAGACAAGTCCTGGGTTATAAAGTTCGCCGTGCTACCATTATCCAACAAGACTCGGGCTTGATGTGGCTTACCATCGACGTCCATGGCATGAACCAGCGCTGTGGAAAGCAATACATGACATGATAAATAAAGGGAACTATTATTATCAGCTGATAATGCAACATTTTCTACTGTGGATAATGACTGTGCATGTGAATCATCATGAGAGTGTAGCAGTGTATTATGCATGCTTTTGCAATACTTGCAATGGCCAAGCCTGCATGCTGAACGGGTATGGCCCGGACGAAGGCAATTCAAGCAAACTTTAAATTCTTTCACCTTAAGTGTTCGTGATTCTAACGGCAAAGCTCTGAATGATTCGCAATTATAAAGATAATGATCGTTACTACATAGCGGGCATGTGTATGATGATTTCTTATAGTCCAGTTTTAAATTATTGTTCGGACTCGGAGAAACTACAAAGCTCTTCTGCTTGTCATGTTTTACCTCTGTATTTATTTTAAAATGTTTTGCTTCTTCTAATGTCTCCAACAGGTTTGACCTATTTCTTAAAAATGTTAGGAAACTATCTAATGATGGAGGATCAGTAATAGTATTCCTATGCTCTTCCCAACGTCTATGTGTAACTGAATCTAATTTTGAAGCTATGATAAAAATTATTAATGTGTCCCAATGTTCAACTGGCTGATCTAAGGTTTTTAATGCTTGGAGGTTTTTGCTGGTAATATCTATAACGTCTCTTATGCCCTCACTAGATTCCCTTTGCATGGATGCTACTGTAAACAATGCTTTTACATGGTTGCTAACGAGCAATTGTTTATTATCGTATCGCTCGCATAACAGTTTCCAAGCCTTTCTATAATTTTCTGCTTTAAAATCTAAGCTTCGGATAATCAATGCAGCACTCCCGTGGAGGGAAGTTCTCAAGTAGTGGAACTTATTGATATCATCTAACCCTTGTTCATTATGTATCAAAGAAAGGTACATATCCTTAAACTCCAACCAATCCTGGTAGCCCCCGCTGAATTGTGGTAAGTTAATTTTGGGAAGTCTTACGTGACTGTGTCTATGTGAAGCTACAGTGCGACCATCATGAGAGCCTACCCCGGACGCTGTATCCAAAGTAGGCTGCGTGCTGCGGTGTTGCGTGAGCAGCACACGGGCTGCCGCCATTTGGTTGCTGTATTGAGACTCGAACTGGTCCCGTTCTGCATAAAGCTCTTCAGGTTTATCCGATAATATCTCCAGCTCATTCTGAAATTCGTCATAAATGGTGTATAAGGATTCCATTCTGTTAATTCGGGATTCAAGGTCAAGTAACTGAACGTCGCTAAGCTGTTGACATGATTGAGCAGTAGATATGAAAGTGGCAAACTGCGTAAGCTTAGCCTTTAAAGAAGCGCGTCTCTTAATGAGATCCCTTATTTTAGCTTCATTCGCCATTCTGTTTTATTAATAAGCAAAAAAAAAAAATTTAATGCCCAGCAGTGGGATAGATAGGTAACGAAAATGAAAATTGGATGTTGGCTTTATTTAAAATAAAGTGCTGTATTTATTATATAAAGGATAAGAATAATTTAAGAAGAACGCAAAGGTATAATGCGAAAATTTAACTATTTAATTTAATTATTCAAAATGGCTAGCAAATTGTGAAGAAGGAAAAATAATTATAACGACTATTTTCTACCGACCACCAGTAAAAAATATCATTTGAAAAAAAACGGTTACGAGCTACGAATGAAGGTTACTTATTTATGACTATGTAGTTTGTGAAGTCTACTGCTATGATGAAAACGGCACAATTAATGTACTACACCAAGGGGATAAACAAAGGTTATGTATGCGTAACTAATTAGTTATTAGTTTATTACTGCGCTACTAAATTGATATTATAAAATCATAAGAACATAAAGATTAAAGCGATCTAAACTACTACGATAAAAAGGATGAACATAGGTAATTTGAGAATGTATCTACATGTATGAAATGGATAATGATTATGTGAAGATGGATTTATAAGGAATTGGAAAGATCTCACGTATCTTGCACTCCGCTGGTTATGTGAATATGAATGTTCCGTTTTGAAGTCTCATAGACCCCTGAGCCTTTTCTTGACCGGTGACTGCTGATGATGAAGTCCGAAGTCCGTAGTGCACCGAAGTGAAGACACCAATGACTAAAGCGGCCACTCCACTCAGCCAGTCGAAGAAGTCTTAAAGAAGAAGCTTGTATCTTGAACGCTGCCTGCAATTCACCTCTGGATAGAAGAATCTCGAGACCAACGGACGAAGTTTGAATTGGGAAAAAAACGCGTAACGAACGTACGAAACCACCTTTGTTAACTTTATGTACAAAGAGCTCGAAGGACCATATGTAGGTTCCAGTACCCTATCTAAGTATGTAAGGGGATACCTGGAATGTATTAAATGAAAGGTATAGCAAAGAAACTGTAAACTGGTATATTACAATAAAAAGGTGGATCGCGCGACGCGTACAAGATGTGTGTATCGGACCGTGAATAATGGCTGAAAGCTGCCGTGAGCGAGCCGATGGCGCATTCGGCGCCGATCGCCGAAGTTGTCCGATCGTTGACGAAGAATCCCGAGTAGCGCCTCGCCGCCCTCAGACTTCCAGTCCCCCGCCGGCGCCTGCGCCGGTTTGTCGCGAACAGTACCTAGGTTATCAAACCATGTTATTATAACTACATACATGTCTATTACCTCGCAGTTTGCGATACCTCTTAAGTTTCCTATAAATGTAATTGAGGGTAGGGCTTACCTGTTTTTAAGATGTTCTGTGGTCAATCTAGCAGTAGTGTTCGATTCCCGCACAGTACAGATATTTGTATGATCTGCAGGTAGTTCTTTCCGGGTCTGAGTGTATTGCATGTGGAATTTCTGTCCGTAAATGTACCCACGACACAGGAGAAACCCTAGTGAGGACAAAGTAAAAAATAAACTAACACTCATCGCTGGACGCCTACTCGAGACTACGCTATATTCGTATTTTCATTATTACGACCGATATAGGTTATGTATATGTTCTAGGCTCATTGGGGGGTTTTGCCATAATCGCCACGCTTGGGAGACGGGTTGGCGATCGCAGTTGAGTTGTTAATGTACTAGAAGTACGCTTCTGCCCATCCTCCGTTTATTATATTATAATATATATATATATATATATATGTATTTGCTATATATGACAGCAATCCCGAACTGTATGGTTCTATCTGAAGTTGCTTATGACTTTCAGGGATAGAGGTTTGAGTGAGTCTGGAAGAGCAAAACCTGCTTTTCCTTGTCCACACACATACACATCAGGCCATAAACATCCTCTGCTGATGTGCCTCCCAATGTGCCTAGATTTATGCGGATATTTGCTATACGTAAGCGGAATGGTGACCGCGTACGGCGGCGGCTATTTTGTCAATGTTCATATTAGCACATGGAATGTAGTCGTCTTTTACACACCTATGGATGAAGATCCTTCAAGTGAAGTCTTTAACCAGTGTGTATTACCAGTGATGACAAGAAAGACTTGAAAAAGCTCAAAGACGAAGAAGACTAAAAAAGCTCAAGGTCACTCGGCGAGCTATGCTTGGTATTTCTCTACGAGATCGAATCAGAAATGAGGAGATCCGTAGAAGAACTAAAGTTGCCGACATAGCTGAAAGGATTAGTAAACTGAAGTGGCGATGGGCAGGGCTCATAGCACTTATTAGCCGTTTGGGCAAAAATTTCTTGAGTGCAGTCCATGCACCGGAAAACGCAGCGTGGGACGACCACCAACGAGACAGACGATCTTGGTGAAGGTCGCTGGGAGTCGTTGGATACGGGCGGCATGGAACAGGTCGTTGTGGAAATATATGAAGGAGGACGTCCTTTGGCTGGTATGATGATGGTGATGATAATGATGATGATAATGGGTGAAAACCAATGTTGTCGTTTTAGCGACTTTTATTTTATTTGTATAAATGGAACAACAAACAGCTACAATATAAATTACAAAAAAAAAATACACGAAACATTTAAACAATATTGAATTGAGTTTGTCGGACTCTAGCGGATTTTGTAACCTTTTAGCGAACAAAATTCTGGTTTTGCGGGAAAAAGAAAATGTTTAGCGGCTTCTAACGACTTTTTGTACGGTCAAACTAACGCCATTTTATTTGATTTACCAACTTAAAATGTAAGACTTTCCAAACATAATTAAATCATAAGTAAATAAATGTTCACTCACTTATGCAATAATTAATTTCTGATAGTAACTTTTGATGTCCAAGCATGGTAATTATGGCAATATTCTCTTAGGACCACTTATAAGTCTACCAGGAGGCTGGTGGTTATTTGGTGGACAAGTTTAGTGGACATTTAAGAGCTAATATAATCAGTAGCTTGCGGGGTCCAATTTTTTTTTAAAACATTGTTCCACACTGTGGTTTCTCGTGTGTCGTGGGTGCGTTTGCAGACACAAATTCCACACACAATATACCCAGACCCGGAACAAATATCCACAGATCATACAAATATTTGTTCCGTGCAGCGACCCGAAGCGCAGCAGCCGACTGTATCAGCCACTGCACCTACCGTGCCGTGGCTGATATGATACCAGTCATATGATAATGGTTACAGGATGTTGATGGGGTTGCCCTGTTTATGTAGTGCATCTGGTATGTTCACGCAGGCACACGTCGATGGCATCCATGCCATCGTCAGATAGGAATCTGCGTCGATGCTCTGCAGAGTACGCACCAGCCCAACTCCATCTTGAAGACCATAGCAGGGAGGTATCATCATTTCGGCCGAATGAAGTCCACTGCTGGACACAGGCCTCCCCCAAAGATCACCACTATCACCGATATGGATGTGTTGTGGGCCCATTGGGGAGTTTTGCCATAATCGCCACGCTTGGCAGGCGGGTTGGCGATCGCAGTTAAGTTGTTAATGTACTCGAAGGACGCTGCTGCCCATCCTCCGGCTAATCCCTTAGTCGACTTTTACGACACCCATGGAAGGAGATGGGGTGGTGGCATTCTGAGCCGGCACCACACGGCATGAGGAGGTATGACTCTTATTTATTAAATGATACTGTTCAAAGATGCATCACGAACAACGAACTTGTTACAAAATATTAAGTAACTAACGTAGTAATAAAATCACTATCTTTTTTATTAAGCCAACCCACTATGGATGTTACGTATCCAAAATAAAGATCATATTGTAAATGTCATGGTATAGTAAAACTAAAATCCTGTCGTAATTAGTAATTAATCATACATACTCGTATAAGCAGCACGTTAGAAATATAATCATAGGTCTTTACCTATGGACTTGCCGTTCTACAAAACTGGTATACAATAATTTCAAATAAAAAGCTCCCGTTCATCTGGTTGATTCAAGAAGAGCATCTATAAACTGCCACTGCTTTGGCAAAGATGCATCGATCGCATGAGTGATTACTATGATTAAAATAAATAAAAAGGATAGATAAACTAGAAGTATAGACTTTATTTCGTACAAAACGGCTATTTCATAAGTAGATGTGCCTAAAAGCGTGGCACTAACGGGTGGCTCTAGATGGAGAATATTCGAGTTCCTGGGAGGGTTCCCTTCGGTGCCGACGATGATCACTCCGGTGGTCTTAGCCGGTAGAGTCCGGCATGCCCCATCGCCCTTTCCCAGGGTGAAGGAAGTATATGAGGTATTTCCACAGGATCAATAAATAAAAATAAAGGTACCACTGCAGTGCCAGATATTCCGCTGCCAGTAGTGTTTGAAGTTTAAACATTACTGTATACCGGTTTGAAGGGCACTGGGGTGGTGACGAGTGCAGACGACGGCACGGATGGTGCAGTGGTTGATACAGTTGGCTGCTGCGCACCGGGTCGTGGGTTCGATTCCCGCACGGAACAAATATTTGTACGATCTGCAGGTAGTTGTTCCGGGTCTGGATGTATTGTGTGTGGAATTTGTGTTTGTAAACGCACCCACGACACAGGAAAAATCCTAGAGTGGGGCAACGTTTTAAAAAAAACATTACTCGTATCGTCACGAGGTTGAATAAAAACAACCCATTTCTTTTCAAACATAATCCGGTAGCCGTGCTACAATATGAACATGATGTAAAAATCTGAAATATTCATTATCCAAATATCCATAATACCTTTACGTGTCCAGCATCCACCAATTAATTGTTCGTTTGGGTCAACGGCGACAAAGGTGGGCGAATCCAGCCACTCGCCAAAATCGATTCTGATCAATAAAGTTACATGATTAATTATTGGATATCGGTTTTATAATAGTTGTAAGCGTTTAAGTTGATTATTTTGGATTTCTGTAAGTTATTACTAACCTAATCACCAATTTGATAAACTTACCTACACTATGGAGTTCTTGAAAAAGGGTCTGAAAAGATTTTTCGGGTTGGCAACACTCGAATGAGACTCCTGGTGTTGCAGGCGGTCATAGCTCACAGTAAAACGTTGTAAATTTGTCGGCTAGTCCGTGACTATCACGTAAAAATCAATGGACGGATTTTGATGGGACTTTCACTGTAGTGTTACAAAGGGGGCAATTATACAGAAAATTTGTATCATCACGATATCTGTTATAGGAACTGAACAGTAAACCATTGTTGATAGATGTTTATGCATAATTCTGGCTTTACAAACTTATATTATTTATTATTTTTCTCCTGTGTCGTGGTTACAGTTTACAGACATGAACTCCGCATGCACAAACACCCAGACCCGGAAAAACTACACGTAGACCATACATCTGTGCTGTGCGGGAATCGAACCTCGTGATAACTAAAGGGTATACTAAAGGAGTAACAGATTCATAGCATTACAAACGCTATTTTTTGACACTTGCAGTAACAGGCAACATTTAAGGGATTGTCAGCCGAATACTGAAACGTCAGTTAATATTAAGTCCCGCTTGACCTATTCGAGCCGCCCGGTTTCCTACCAAAAATAGGTTTCTCGAATAGTTCAAGCGGGACTTAGTATTAAGGGGATTACATTGCTCCAATCGCAAAAATAGCGTAGGTTTAGAGAATTTTGCTGATTTATTAAACTTTTGGGGCACTGGCTATGTAAAAAATATATGTTATACTTAAGTTCATCACAGAAAAATCGTATTGCTTAAAATCATGAATAATTTTGCCCAAGTGTTGGAAAAACATCGAAGTAAATAGGCAATTTTTAACCTAAATTGGAAATTGTCTCTATAACCGCTCAATAGTTAGGAGGCAGGAATTTTACACCAAAAAAGCGGAATAACGTCTTTCACGACAAATTTTGTTGCTTTTCTCATTTATTTTAATATTTATTAAATAATAAAGAATACCCTAAAACTTCACAAGCACCCCCGCAACGTCTGTGGAGCATGCTCGGAACGCAATACATCAGTGTCTCACGGTGTCTCAGTATTACATATTAGTCTATGAATGTCTTGACGACTCTTTAGAGGGCTGGACTGTACGTGCGTTATATTTCACAAAAGCAATCCAATCTTGGACGACTTTGAATGATTTATGAATTAAAAGTAAATACTACAAATTTGGTGCCGGCTCAGAATGCCACCACCCCATTTCATCCCGTGGGTGTCGTAAAAGTCGACTAAGGGATTAACCGGAGGATGGGCAGCAGCGTCCTTCGAGTACATTAACAACTCAACTGCGATCGCCAACCCGTCTGCCAAGCGTGGCGATTATGGCAAGACCCCCCAATGAGCCCACAACACACCCATATCGGGAGTTGTGGTGATCTTTGGGGGAGGCCTGTGTCCAGCAGTGGACTTCTTTAGGCCGAAATGACTACAAATTTAACAATTCCGTATAATTAAAATTAAAATTTATATATTTATAGTAGTTTGTAATTTCGTTTTATGTTTTCAACTAATCATAAAGCCTAAAAATGCCTAAATATAAAGATAAATGTAAAGTGAAGCGTGCCCAATCTGTACAAAATTATGCTTAGTACCTACTTACATTATTACTAAGCTATTTATTTTCGCTTTTAGTATACTTTAGAATTTTCTGTTGATGGCACTACTTGAAATCAGTTTGGACTAATTTAACAGGGCTCATGGAGACCAAGATGACTGTGATGATCTCCCTTTCTTGATGCTGGACTTTGAAGGCAGGCGCAATACTAGCATCACGTAGAAAAATCTCATCATCGTAACTATTTTATTATTAAAAAATGTCTCAAAGAGCGAATATAATAGGCAAAAACAATGACAACACTGCGACACATCTGTGTTTTTGCCTAATCTTCAGATTCTTTTGTTGCAGTATGCTCGTTTATCGGTAGTAAACGGTAAAGTAACAAATACTAGTACAGGGATCAAATCATCAAGGTAATTGGGCAATGTAATGCCCTTAAGTGGCGTTTCAGTATTCGGCCGTGTGCTTGTAAGGTTCGCGTTCGAATCTCGCCGTCAAATAATCTTAGTAAACTATTTTGTGTAAACAAGCAAAAAATTGGCCACGCCTCTCCACCCATGGGTGTCGTAGAAGGCGGCTATGGGTAGATATCAAAAGAATGTGCATCCTCCCGTGTGCTAATAACAACATACTGCAATCACCGATCTACCTGCCAAGCGTGGTGATTATGGCAATATCTCCCAAGACCACTCATTGTAATGATCATGTTCAGCAGTGGATATTATGATGATGAGAGATATATTATATTTACGTAGATTGTAGATGTATAGATAAACCGGATTACTTTCCAATAACTTCTATGCGACCAATTCCGTGTGGTGTCCAGATTAACAATATAGCACCACTTTTTCGTCTCCCGTGGGTCTTAAAAGGCGACTAGGGACTATAAACTCTCGGGGGTCGCGGGCGCGCAGATTGGGGAGTCTGCGTGCTCACACCGAGCGACCCCCGGGAAGACGGTGGCGCGCACGTGGTCACGTGCCGCCGTGTGCGCAGCACAGCGCAAAGCGAGGCTTGGGGGGGATCCTTTACAATCCTCACCGAGAAGTGCCTGGGGGGGCGACCTTTTTACAGTCGCCTTCCCTCCACTAGAGGGGGTGACCGCTTTACAGTCATCCCCTCCGTGATGTGCCTAAAGGCGTGGCGCCAATGGGAGGCTCTAGTGTGATCTTACGAGGACCTGGAGCCCCCCTTCGGTGCCGAAGATGACCGCTCCAATGGTTTTAGCCGGTAGGAGTCCGGCATACCCCTTCACCCTTCCCTGGGGTGAAGGAAGTTCCATGTAGAATTTCCACTGGACATCAATAAAAAAAAAGGGACTATAAACTAGAGGTATTGGCAGCAGCTTCCCTTCCGTGAAATAGTACTGCGCTCACCAACCCGCCTGCCAAACATGAGTACTGGAAAATTCCCCCAAAATTACGACAGTATTGTGAAAGTCTATGGGGACGCCTTTGTTTAGCAGTGAACGTCCTTTGGCTGACATAATGATGATGACTTGATCATGAGATACTCGTAAAGAAGTTCATCGTACATATTAAGAAAGTCCACTGCTGAACAAAGACCTATGAAAACATCTTAGTCTCCATATATGTCCACAATGCCCGGTTCATGCCGTGTGTCTTCATTTTGGGGAGAACTTGCCAGAAGTAACCACGCTTGGCTGGTGGGTTGGTGAGCGCAGAATGCCAGCTGTTGCACAGAAGGGACGCTGCTGCCAAACTCTCTGGTTAAGAGTCCCTTAGTCGCTTTTTACGACATCCACGGGAGAAGATGGAGTAGTGCTATATTCTTATTCCGGACACAATACCAAAGAAGCAAGCAAGAAGTATCTAATTAAACTGAATCTGAATACATTACACAGCTGTTTAGGTAATATAATTAATTGCCTTTCAAGGTTCCCATGGGAAAAGTAAAGGTGACCTACAAGCGCACATTACAAACTTATACAACTTCTTAATTAAACTTGCAAACAAGTAAATTTGCAGTACAGCACTTCCATTACGCTAAGGCTTTTGCTCGTAGGTTCTCTCCCGTTGAGTCACGTTCGTCGGGTCACATGCCTGCATACGTGGCCGAGCCAGCTGCACGAGACAGCTCCATAATATCTCCGTAGCGAGGGAACGCCGGTCACCGAGTTATTACGTTTGTTTTTGTTTATAGCTTGCTGGTTGTGAAGGGAGGATGGACTATTAATACATCTGTATATATGTAAAGAGGTAAGAAAGTTTTTGTTGGTATGTCAGTAAATTGTCAAGGATAATATTGCATATTGTGTGCTTTTCGGTTTAAGAATATAGCACAACTCCATCTCCTGCAGAGGATGTCATATATGGAGATTACGGGACTCTAAACTAGAGAGATGGGCAGCAAAGTTCCTTCTGTGCAGCAGCCATTCGGCACTCCCCAATCCGAAAATAACATGCATGGCATGTAAGCGTTTGATAGTGGGGGAGGCCGTTATTTAGTAGTGTATGCCTTTTGTTAGATATAAGTAATAAGTCGCATTTTTTTTGTTGCCATCTTCCAGGCATAGATGATTCAAGATGTTGTTGGATGTGGAGGGCTTGTAACCGGTCGTTGTGGAAATCTACGGGGATAACTTTGATCAGCAGTGGACGTCCTTCGGCTGATATGATGGTGATGATGAATAGGCAGGGCTGCTTTCAATTTTCAGGCAGCTTATTGTGGTTTCGTATACATACAGCTGCCATGCTATGCCACGCTGCAGAATTCGTTTTCAAGCTAGTATATCTTGCGCCAAACTTCTAGTTCCCTCTGAAGATGCTATAGTCTGCACAATCGCAACGCTCCCGCTCCCCGCCTTCACCCCGAACGCTCGTTTTTGCCATTGCGACGTTACTCGAAGCAACTTCAGTGGAAACTTAACGTGTAGGTGAGAGGCCAGGATGGAACTCTTTGTTGCAGACTGACATTAGGTTATTTTTAATAGATATGTGATTCAATATCATCCAAATTCAGATCATTACATTTCAATTTTAATTATTATTTATTAATTGGAAGTCACAGAGACCCTATATAAGTTCCTTACGGACTACCATAAGAACATATCCTAACAATATACACTACAAAACTAAATTTGTATTTGAAAGTTTCGGTCGTGCTTCCCTGTAACGTATGTACACCACACCCGTTGGCTACAAGTCGGCGCCGAGAAAAACGGACTTGTACCTACGTCGCGGTAATCTCGAGGTTGTTAGTTAGCTTAAGTTTTGATAGCATAGTGTCCATAATTGTCTTTTCATCATGGCAACAGAATACATATTTCAGAATTATAAAAATTGTGTTACAATTAGAGGTGTCAAAATACGCTATATCCCACCCGCTAGCCCACAGGAACCGTGCATTTTTTTGGAATTAAAAGTATGTGTCACTCCCCGGACCACAGAATACACTAGAAGTAGGTACTCCAGTTCATCATATCAGCCACAGGACGTCCACTGCTGAACAAAGGACGTGCAATGCTGAACGAAGTACTCCAGCTTCCGGCGCATAAGCTACCTCTATGCAAAACATTACGTCAGTTTGTAGCATTGCATTGCTGCGTGAAAGAAGAACAAAACAACAAACACACTTTCGCATTTATAATTAATACAGAGATGGCAATAACGGCTACATTGCAACAATGAATTACACTGCTGTGTTATTTTACAACAACTGTTATTAGAAACTGCTGTCAGTTATCCTGTAATCCTGCTGTTGAGTCATTTTGCGGTTTTGCAACATTATAATGTATTATGAATTATGTGTAGCTTTTTTATATATAGTACATTACTTAGTAATTACTTAAAATAATTTAAAACACTTACTATATACTATACTAAAATGATTTAGTATTTACAATAATCTAAAACACCAAACTAAACTTTTCAACTATCACTGGACAGCGACAGCGGATAATGACAATCGTGTTCGTGACCGTAATGACAACAATAACAATAACATTTACATTAGTCGCAACTCGCATTACATTATTGTCTCACTGTTGTCAAATTTTCGTTATCCGTTGTTTAGTTATTGCCTCAGTTAAATATTAAAATCGATATTATTCCAAATGAATAAAGCATAAAATCGTAAAATAAAGCATGTGACTCACGACATTAAGATAACAGACAACGATAGAAATAAAAGTGAACTTTATGAGGTGCATTTAAGGACTATAATCGTATGATTTGTAATTATTTAGCAATGTGAAGTAAGTCGTATTTGAATAGCACCATATCTCTCACACCTATTGGTTGCGCATAATGCTTTCTTATTCGCCAGGTAGCGGTGCGACGTTAGCTGCGAGTGTATGCGCACTGCCTTGCTGTTGTCGATAACAATAACGAAAAACCGACAGCAGGATAATTCGTTGCTCAATAATGTGTTATATGTTGCGTAAGAATAATGCATTACATTATCCGCTATTGAAATAATGACCACCTCTAATATTAATAGGGATAACAAATCGCTGCATACTATACCGAAAAATTCATACGATATGGTATATTAATATGTATGCTATTTTTTAGGATAGCTATACTATATTAAATACTATATAACTACCAAAATTGATAATTTTTTACTCAACAAATAATGTTACTTCCTAGGTCTTTATTTTTTTCAAAACAGTTTCGCCATCTGCTTGTACATTACCGTAACTTGTTACATGTTCAGCTGACCGACGGGCTGACTACCTTAGTCGCAGACGATTTGCAACAGGCGTAAATTGCTCCAACGCCGCTGTTAAACGTCAATTTGGTATTACTTATTTGCAGATAGCGACTAAACAGGCGAAGATCTCTGACGCGCCTCTGTCGGACAATCAATGAATTAAAAACGTTTATTCATTTTAGTTCCACTGATGGCTACTGGCGCTAGTAACTATGCATCTCCCACAGTAGCGACAGGCGGGCGATGCCTTACGTAATACCAATTTTTTGACGCTTTGCCAGCGGTGGATCCTTGTCTGCGCGATAGCTGCTATCGCGTCTGCTGTTGCTGTTTTTAGCTAATAGGCCCGCGGGTTGACTTAAAAAAAAACCATCAATCAAACCTTCAAAGGTATCGCGTAACATACAGAGCTAGGCAGATTACTAAGCAAAAAGCTAAAACATCCATAGATGACGCTTCACCAATGTCGTGATCTATCGTGACATACTTAGTTGAAATTTACTTTCTTAATTATTATGCATATACATTTCTAGTTTTCTATACTCTACTAGACTAGTCCTGGCTAGCATTTCACTTTTAACGGGCAGGCGTGACGCTCACCATCAGGGCAATAACTAGACCATCTTATTGCTACGCTATATAAATAAAAGTTTGCCAAGGGTTCTGGGCACACAGGGACTTGAGTTGAGCTTGCAACTGGCTCATACCGCCAGAAGTAGCTTAGAACCACCGGAGCGGTCATCTTCGGCAACAAAGACGGATCAAGGAACTAGCCTATAATCACAATAGAGCCGTCCACTGGTGCCATGCCCTTAGGCACATTTCGGACAGGATGACTGTAAAGCAGCCCCTCTAGCGGAGAGGTGAATTTAAAAAGGCTGCTCCCCAGGCATGTCAGCGGGTATTGTAAAGAATCCCCCCGAACCCACGCTGTGCACTAGGCTGCGCACACGGTGATCATATGCGCGCCATCGTCTTCCCGGGGGTTGCTCGATGTGAGCACATTCAGATTCCCTGATCTTCGTGCCCGCGACCCTCGAGGACGCCCGCCATATAACAACGGCAGGGGCTCAGACGTATAGGATATAGGCGCCGGGGCGGTTGTAACCCCATCTCCTACTCCATGCGGGATCGGCCCTCTCCCAATCCCGCGCTGCGGTCTCTTAGAGCTTGGCGCACTTTCAGAAAGAGACCACTACAGTCAAAACTTTAAAAACGTGCATGATTTACCTATCTCTATAACACATTTCCGTGTTCCGATGTTGCACAGAAACCTCCACTGCACTTCCGTTAGCTGGCGTGTGCTCAAAATGTACAATAACTACAATAAAACAATTCATTTCATAAAATATCTTTATTGCAATAAACACAAGTATCAAATTCGATTGAAAAGGCGAATTTATCAAAATTTTCCTTACTTTCTAACTTGAAATGTATTATGCAGTTCACACATTCAACCGAACTAGGCCGAAATGATGACATTCAACAAAATTATATTGGCAATTATGAGCATTTTAGCATTACAAGATTTTTTATATTATGTATAATAATGACTAATGTCATGAATAAAATGTAACGAGAAAAGAAAAGACTATAATTTGTCATGTGCAATAAGAAAACAAAAAAATAAAAATTCATAAGACAACTTATTTCGTAATTTTTGAGAGATATTTCTCACAGCCAGTTGCACTCACTAAACGGTACGCGATCGGCGAGGTTAAGCAACGCTCGCCGCGTTCAGTCCATACATGGGTGACCACATAACGTTGATTCCACTGAAGGTCTCCGTGTTTTGAAGGGACGTAAATTCGTCGATGCTGGTACGAAATGTAGTATAAATAGTTTGATATAATTGGACGGCCTTGCAGCCTTGACGGATGTCATTAGTTATTAAGTCAGAGGCCTTTGGGCAGCTTGAACAATTAGAAAGGCAACAAAGCAAACGAAAAAAAGGAGATATTTCAAAATAAAATTAAGCCAATACTTAAACCTTGCAGCTCATCAAACATTTTGTCTCAGACTACGTTCTTATTTCGCGTGTTTAACCTATACCAATAAATAAAATTGAAGTGTCTGTAATGTCAAAATAACAGCTTTTTACTAAATTAATATGGAAGTACTCGTATATACGGCACTTATAACTTTTTTGTCTGTCAGTCTGTTTATTCCAGCTAATCTCCGAAACGGCTGGACCGATTTTGATGGGACTTTCACTAGCAGATAGCTAGTGTTATAAGGAGTAACCTTGATTATTTTTATTTTAGTAAACGAATTAGGGCTCCGCACAAATAAATTAAAAGCCATGAAATCCTCTATACATCAACTGTCTATGCCGAAGAAATCCGATTACTTATAAATTATAAATGGCGGGTGAAACCGCGGGGTACGGCTAGTAAACAATAAAGTACCAACAAATTATTTTGTATCCTGCGAAACCATTAATATATTGTTTAACTCGATGTGCGAAACACGTTATACGCGATATTCGTTAAATTTTCTATCAAGTAATAATGCCAAAACTACTGGCTCGCCTTAGATTAAGTACCTACCTGTATAACAGTTTTAACTAGAATAAAATGAGTTGAAGGCACATTTTTAGCCTCGAAAGTCCGCTCACAGCAAACGTCAAGATAGCTTAAAGGGCAATTTACAAAATTATAAACTATGCAAATTGCATTACCAACATTAACATGCGTATTGTGTCAATAATTAACATAAAAAATAACTTTATACCTAGACCTCAGGTACAAGTTGGAGCAGTGAAACTGATACAAATATCATACAGTATAAATAAACATAAGATATTATATATTTGATGGTCAGAAACTCGACTTATGAATCTCTTCAATAAATAAAAAATAAACCTAACCATATAATGAAATTAAGTTACATCCGTCAAGTATATTTGTCCATGGTAAATAGCACTGCAGTGATTAAATTGATTCATCAATAAAACGCTTAAACTAAAGCACTGTTTAATATATCTAACAATCGACATATTTTATCGACTCTGCAAACATTCACACTACACAATCCGGCAGAGATACTGCATGTAGGGCCCTGCAGGCAGTGCTTTGAGTAGGCCGCTTTAATTTAAAACCAAATTAACCATTCAGTATAATTTTTGGAGTTGATTTCCTAATTCAATCGTATTTTTGGCAAAAAATATATTTATCTAACAACATATTATGCCTTTTTCATTAAGTAATTATTTTATAGTCGCCAACAGTTATACCTTAATGTATAAATATTTTAAAAAAACAAGAGTCGACTGATGGCAATAACGAATAGATTACATAATAAAATAAAATTTAAAAAAAAGAATATAAGTAATAAAACAAAAAGGAAATCTAAAATTCAGATCCATTAAATATTAAAAGAGTACAACCAACCATACAAAGCCAATTAATTTCGTGGAGTACATAATAAAACATAAAAAACAAATCTTATTCAACATATGGCAACCCAATTTTAGAAGCCTTACTTATTCATATTTTGTAATATTTCAATTATTATTAGAATTCCATTATAACACACGGTGACGCAATATTTTACTCGTTATACGACATAATAACTCACGACTATCTGTGTTATTTCCAACAACATACGACGTTCATTGTTATATTGTGATGATTTCAGTAAATACCCTAGGTTAGTTTCTAGTAGCGGAAAAACCACCAAGTAATTCTTAAGCGGTGTCATGGTACGCCCCCGCATGATAACATGGAATATCAGTAGCCGTTTTATATATAAAATCCTAAGTATTATACTTATGATTCAAAACTCCCGAAGTAGAAATTGCAAGAAGAATCGACGGCAAATATTAACATATATTTTCATTTTCGCTGTTCTAAATGATATTTGGATTGAGATTACCATTGCTTACAGTTTTGTTTCAATACATATTAAAACAAACATCACGCGCACTTGTCAAATATTTGAACAATCTTTCTTGGACCAAATTATAAACATGTTTATACTACAAGCTGGATCAGTTATGGCTCCAGTGTGTGACGAATACCTACAAATTCACATCAATGAAGTGGCACAAAACTGTGGTTTCAGATATGGTTGATAATTATAACCAGATCTAAACGATTTTTTATTCGTGAGACATTAAGCCAGATTTGTTTTTAATAACGGAAACTCGGTTATTATAAACTATGTGTTCGTTAATAAATTAGATATGGTCCCTTTAGATAACGTTTAACATTTTATTGAGATCACTGTATTACTAAAGGGAGAGGATAGTTTTGACTGGCTTATGGTTGTACACACAATGGTCGAAATTGGACAGATTTCAATATGCGCCGATGGAGATTATAAGCTACTTTAATTATATTTAATAGGCTGCACTGTGCCGATGGACGATAATAAATTAAGTATACACAGGCGTATCTAGTGTTTCAAGCATTTTTCTGTAAAGCATAAATCTTGAAAACGGGGTCTTACCGCTAGGATACCGAGCAAAAGGTTCGGTTAAGCATAGGAATAGAGAGAGATATAGTCGATGATACTGTAATACCGCGTAACAGTGTCAAAAAAAGTCCGCGTAAATGGCAACTTCTACTTAAGAGGAAAAGACAACAGAATAAATATAAATATCTCTCTCATCTCATCAACCAGCGTTGATCCGTGCGTGGTTTAATCACTGCGCACTGCCAACATAGCTGAGTCCGTTACTTTTACCATACTACACTAAAAAATTAAAACCTATCTGTATTGTTTTGCATTGAACAAAGTACGTGTTTAGTTTGGTAATAAATTTATCTGTATCTTATTTATCTTTGTATACTTTCTTTGCTTTATTATATTTAATAATTGAGCAAATAACCTCTCTAATGTCTTGCTTATTATAAGATATCATGTAGTTTTTTGTTCATAAGTAGAAATTGCCACAGCATAGGTACGCGTCACACTGTTAGCTACGCGGTATTGCAGTATCACTATATATATGCCTGCGAACGGCACTTTTCGCCTGAGAAACAAGCCACTTAATGGTGCAGACACTAAGACAGAAATAGAACAAAAAAAATGATATTATGGCGTCTTTAACACCAATCAGAAACAGCATAGAATAGAGTTTTCTTGACATGTCCTTGATTCATAGTAGGTACTCGTTTTATGGATTGTCAATTAAATTTTGCATCGACTCCCACCGCTCTTAAATATAAAATAAAATAGTTAAAATACAAAATAGACGGTACAACCAAAAACATTTCAGTTTCAGTATTAAAAAAATCTTTGAATGCTACTCTCGCACTATTTAACAATTTCAGCAAAACCAAGACGAGTCGATGCGGAAGTTTTATAGCGTATTAGTAAAAGAGATGGATACCGTTTTTTTTTTTGGATTGCTCGGGCGTTTGGTTATATCTGCGATAGACAACCCTGAAAGTTTACTCTGGAAGTTTACAAATTTATTATTTATGTTCGAAAATATCCTTGCTCGGATCCAAAAGCAGAAGTTAGGCATTTATATAAGATCGTGCCATCAGATTTACACCATGTTTGTCTATATAACGGCACTGCTCGCCATCTGGTTGACCCCGCAGGTGCCATCGCCCCGGTACACGCGGTAGTATCCCTCCTCGCCCCACGCCTTGCCCCACGAGTTCTTCACGATCCAGTACGGTAGATGCTTTTGGAACAGCGGGTATTCTGGAAAAATATTGTGATTTAACATCGTACTAAAACTATGTTATGGTGGTTTCTCACGGCGCGTGCACGGGTTGAGGTTTCCTGTATAGGGACTGAGTCGTCTTGTATCAGGGCCGAGCGTCCTGTATAGGGGCCGAGTATTCCTGTATAGGAGCCGAGTCATCCTGTATAGGGGCCGAGTATTCCTGTATAGGAGCCGAGTCATCCTGTAAAGGGGTCGAGTCATCCTGTATAGGAGCCGAGTCATCCTGTATAGGGCCGAGTGGTCCTGTATAGAAGCCGAGTCGACCTGTATACGGGCCAGCACGCACCGTCCCTAGCGAGCTCGCAGTGCACCGTGGGAAGCCACTATTATGTGGGAAGTTTCGTTTCAACAAAACATATGTTTTTGAACGGTGACGTGTTCTGTTAATATGTCAATATCAAATATTGTATTGACGTTACTACTATACCTTGAAGGACGGCGAGCTGGCTGTCATTAAGGCCCTCTTACACTAGCAACAATTGTCGAACACAGTGGAGCAATCTCGTGGAGTAATCTGGAGTAATATCTCGACACGAATTCAGCGTCGATTACGTAAAGATAGAGTTCTCGTGGGCAGCAGCGTTTTATTGCGTGCTAGGAACGACAAAAAAGCATGCAGGGCTATGTTGGGGTTGTCTTGCTACTGTAGCGCCTCAGGCATGTTCGCAGAGGCCGCGCCAACTGTAAATATACTAACATGCGCGTGCGCAGCTGCTCTCAGCTGCGGTTATCATGTAGCGAGAAGCAAGATAGTTTTTGTCTTAGTTTTTACTTTCTTTTCATATGTACCCAATATGACTCTGATGATTTAAATATATATTTTTTATAACTACGTACTTTGACGTTTTCGGATAAAGAATATAGCACCACTGCAGCTCCTCTCGTGGATATCGTAAAATGTGACTAGGGACTCTAAATCAGAGGGATGGACAGCAGCGTCCCTTCTGTGTAACAGCAACTATTCTGCACCCACTAACCCGTGGTGTGGTGAGCACTGACATATTCCCGCCAAAATGACGACACGCAGTATGAAACCAGTCGATTAAGGGGGAAACTTTTGTTCAGCAGTGGACCTCTTTTGGCTGATATGATGACTTTGATAACCGATTCTACTGCCAAGTATGTTGATTATAGCAATATTAGTATTCTAGCGGTAATTTTGAGGCTCACGCACGTTCACGGGCTGATTAATTCACGTGTGATTTCAGCAACTGACATCCCGAACACATTGGTTTCAGATGCCATTGCGATATCATAGACCAGTGCGTATTCTGATTACGTTTGTGAATATTAGTTAAGTCTTACCTTTAACACCGAAGCCTACGATGAGCACGCCATGGTCCAAGTTAGTAGGGTTGCACAGCATTTTCCATGGATGGGAGATACCTCCCATGTAGAACTGCATCGCGTTAGCGTTTATACCTGGAGGTTTATCCATAAAGTATGTTAACTAAGACAACCTTTTCCGTCAACGAGTTATATATACCTACATGATTAATAGATTAAAATAACGACACAACGAGCATACAGAAAATATCAATATTGAATAGTTATAGACCCCAAAACATTGAATTTAACATCTTATATATATTATATAGTTAATAATATCAGTAGCTGTTTGATGAATGTTAAATAATTAGTGTTTTTGTATGTACTGGGGCCAGTGCTGGCTTTAGGGAGGAGTGACCTGAGCGGTCGCACAGAGCACCAAGGCCAAGGGGGCGCCGCCAGTCTCGGCCTGAAGATATTGTAAAGTGACTTACGTTAGTTAACATAATTATGTAATAAAGCTATATTAAATTATTCATACTATAGAACAGCGGTTGCCAACCAGCGGTTGATTGTCGGCGAGGATGCACCTCATTGTGGCCCGCATACAATAAATGCGAATTGAAAATGTCCCAATAAGTATTATTAAGATTTAAAAATATTTGTACACAAAATTATTATGACAATGAGTAAAATTTGTATTACTACAAAATGTTGGCGACCCATGCTACAGAACATTATTGTCCAGTCAACAGTGTGTATTGCAATCATTGAGTCCCTAATTCTTACCAATAGAAATAGGTCCGTTTTGCAACAGCCACTGGCTCATCCCTGTCTCATTGGAGGTGATGTTGACCGCGCCGCTAATCTTGACCTTAGTTAGGGTCTTATTGAACTCGCACTTATCGTCTGTAGCCTCATACGGATAGTCAATTTCCGACTCCAGTCCTCCTAATTGCTCGATCGCTCTGAACAACAAAATAAAGCGGAATTTAAACTGTCATTTAGAAGTAAACCAAGCCGACGTTAAATGCGTTGGCCGTAGTCTTTCCAGTCTTTCTGTAGCCGCACAACGTAACGCATTAGCATGCATAGCAGTGTCGCATTTGGTATATGGGAAAGGATATAAAAGCATAAGCTACAATATATTTAGCCGAACGTGTGGTCAATGCACCGCCCTATGACACCGGCTACGGCAATCATAAGGAAGCATATTGAATAATACAATCGTTAACCGTCATTCATTAATCTATACTAATAAATAAAATTAAAGAGTCTGTTTGTAATATCGAAATAACAGCTTTTTACTGAATGCATATGGAAGTAAATACGGTAAAAAACATATATTTATTTTATTGTATGTTTTTGTCTGTCTGCCTGTTTGTTCCGGCTAATCTCTGAAATGGCTGGACCGATTTTGACGGGACTTTCACTGGCATGTAGCTGATATTATAAGATTAACTTAGGCTCCTTTTATTTTAGAAAAAGATAAACTAAATTGGATTCTGCGCAAAAAAAAACCCATGATATCCAATATATGTATGTCAATTGTCTATGCCAAAGTAATCGGATTTCTTTTAAATTAAACGGCGGGTGAAAGCGCAGGTCACAGCTAGTAATTAAATAAAAACTTATAACTTTTTGGTTTCGACTCAAACAATCCGCCTTTTTAGTTATCTCCACAAATTTGACGTTCAACATTTGACGTAACCAAATCATTAATAAACGTTTACCTAATTAGCAAATGAGCGTTCTAACTGTATTTTATTTATTATATCTTTTCTGACACGACTGTGCACTGATACAATCTATGTAGAGCATGTTCAGTAACCGTATCGTACCGTAACCTGGGCCCTTACACGCTATGTCATGTGAAATAAATCCACGCACGGAACGCGATCGTAACAAAATCGACGATCTGTATATGAAAATATCGCGTTCGGTGCGTGGAATTATTTCGCCAGGTACCAACCCCTCCCGTGGATGTCGTAAAAGGCGACTAAGGGATTTTAAATAGAGCGACGGGCAGCAGCGTCCCTTCTGTGTAACATTAGTCATACTGCGCTCACCGACCAACCAGCCAAGCGTGGTGAGTACCTACTGGCAAATTCTTCCCAAAGTGACGACACCATTGTGGAAAAGGGGCAGACCCTTGTTCATCAGTAAACGTCCTTTTGCTGATATGATGTTGATGAATCTTCCAGTCATTTCTTTTTTCTAGTCTGGAGTACCTACAACGTAGATCCGTGCAACCATTTCATGAATGCAATAGAATATTTGATTAAAAAAATATGGCCTTTAAAAATCGTGAACCGCCGCCAAAATAAATTTTCGAATTTATAATTAACAATCTTTCACTTACTATGAATTAAGTACGTGATTCTGCAACCCTTAGCGTTAGAATTTATTTAACTGAATTTAGTATAAAAGAATTGTTTTCGTCTATCTTAACGCTATTTTGAATAATAACACGATAAACTATCTACTACTATTCATACACAAAACTGCAATGTAAATCAAAACTAAACGGCTGTTGTTTCGCTACAGTTTACGGCTGAAGTCATCCCTCGCAGTAGCGTAATATCATATCGTAGTACATATATATATAGCGTTTTGATCGCATTGTTTACGATACATTGCGTGCTCAAAAATGTCTAAAACTGCAACCTATTATTTCCGAGACAATCCGATAAATGGAGTTTTCGGTACGTTGTCATTTACATCCTGTATACTAATAATATTTTTAGTAGTTACTTGTTTATTTAAACCTTTCCCCACACTAGGATTTCTCCTGTGTCGTGGGTGCGTTAACAAAAAACACAAATTCCACACACAATACATCCCAGACCCGGAACAACTACCTGCAGATCGTACAAATATTTGTTCCGTGCGGGAATCGAACCCACGACCCGGTGCGCAGCAGCCGACTGTGTTAGCCACTGCACCAACCGTAACGTCAAAATCCATGTCTCATTTTATCAGCCATTTCTTACGCTTCGATGAAAATTTGCCCACCACATGCCATCAAATATATTAATATACTCAAGCTTAGTACCGATAATATGAGTACACAAGTCTTAATACCTATAATTTATAGATAAGTCAAAGTATTTTACTATTTACGATATATGACGTAGCAGAGCCTTTGGAGGAAACATAACAATTGATAAACCGCAGTGCAATTAGCAATAAAATTTGCTGTTCGTAAATATTTGTCGCACAAACAGGTTGTGGCACAGCTTTGTGCATGTACGACAGCAGTATGCTAAATTATAGCTATTTTTCATGGATGTGGCGTAGGTATATCATCCATTCTCCTTATGGTGTCCTGATTAAGAATATAGCAGCTCCTCTCGTGGATGTCGTTAAAGGCGACTAAAGGGCTCAAAACCAGAGGAATGAGCAGCAGCCTCCCTTCTATGGAACAACAACCATTCTGCGCTCACCAACCCACCTGCTAAGCGTGGTGAGTACTGGCAAATTCCCCCCAAAATGTCGACAGACGGCATGTAACCGTTTATCCAAGGGGGAAGCCTTTGTTCAGCAGTGGACGCTTTTCACTGATACGATGATATCTTCCCTACTTGTTGTTGTTTTGTATACTGTTTTATTATCAATACAAATAAATAAAATTGAAGTGTCTGTTTGTAACGTCAAAATAACAGTTTTTTTTTCTAGTTGCATTCGATAGTATATACGATACCTACAACAAATACCAATTTTGGGCAGGCTGGCAGATAGCTGATGTTATAAGGATTAACTTCGGCTACTTTTATTTGAGAAATAGAATTAGGGTTCCGCAAAAAAAAATTAACCCATGAAATCCAATATATATAAGGTCTTATTTTAATAATCCACGATATTTTGCATGGCACCGTAGTAAATGCTAATGATGATGTTCCTACCACACAAAATTAATTTGACGGTGAAAAATTTGTTTATTTATTTTGGGCGCCGCACAACTTTCGCCTGTTTCGTTTGACGTTGCCGACTATCTAAATAGGTCGGCAGGCCGCGACCACCATTTTCTTACTAGATGCAAGTGGATATTATTATAACTTACCAGAAGAACCAGTAAGTAATGAAATGAGTGATTTATAAAAAATGCTGACAAAAATACAACGGATTTATTTTTCAGTGATACCTACATTATCGTCAGCATTCACATAGGCTGCATGCAAAATATCGTGGACTATTAAAATAAGACCTTGTATATATACTCTATGTCATGTGTCTATGTACTCTAAATTATTTATAAATAATCTAATTTCTTTTAAAGTAAACGGCGGGTGAAACCGCGGTTCCCGGCTAGTATAAATTAATTTAACAGCAATGTTCGAGCATTGGCTAAGCGATTGGCTTTCTTCGATATGTGTCGCAGGTTTGATCCCCGCACGGTAAAATATATTTGTATGACCTACAGATAGATTTTTCTGGTTTGGTTGTTTGTGCATGTGAGATTTGTGTCTGTAAACTGTACCGACGAAGCAGAGGAAGCAATAGAGTCGTCGTTTAAAAAGAAGAATATCCTGTTGTTAACCGACTTGACTTGTCCGGATTAAGAATGTAGGACCACTCCATCTCCTCCCGTGGATGTCGTAAAAGGCGACTAAGGGAATCTAAACCAGAGGGATGGGCAGCAGCGTCCCTTCTGTGAAACGGTAGCAATACTGCGCTCACCAACCCGCCTGCCAAGCGTGGTGAGTATTAGCAAATACCCCCCAAAATGATGACACAGTTGTGTAAATCTATGAGGGAGGCCTTTGTTCAGCAGTGGACGTATAAATGGCCGATATGATGAACCGACTTCATAAAAAGCAAGGTTCTCGTTTTCCCGTGTGTTTGTGTATCCGCGATTTTTGCACAAACTACACGACCGATTTTTTTTATCCTATCACTGTGGTAATGTATATTATACTTATGGAAAGGTTCTAGTATATAATATATTAAGATGGATTTAATAATTGTGTTTAATTGAAGGCACGTTATTTTTCTTATAAAGTTTTTTTATGGTACGTCATACTGGGAAACGAAATGATTAAATAAAAAATCTCTTCTTTTTCTTTAAAATTTCTGCTGCGTAGATCTATAGAATTTCTGTTCAAATTGTGAACTTCGTCACAGAGAGCACGTCACAGTTCTTTTTATTTATTTTTATCAGATTTCATACACAAATCAATGGAGTCTATGAACAGACGGCGGTACCAAATAGTTAACAACCGATTTATACTGTTCTTACTAGGAGAAACCGATATCCTAAGATTACGGATACAGAATCCCCCCCAAAACTGAATTTTGCAGGTCAGATTGCAGTCACAACACAACAGTAATATAGAACCGTGAGAACCGTCAACATAATTAGAATGGAATAGATCACTTGATTATTTATACTTAAAAAAAGTATTACTTTACCTGTATGCGTTATCAGGCAATCCACCATTACAGCCATCATCCAACTGGTCACAGTCCACCAACTCTTGCTCTGACAGAGATACTAACTTTCCCGACTGCATCTTCCACTGCCCCTCAATATTTCCTGGTAACGAAAACCGACAACGTATAATTTATCAGCATTCCATGTGGTGTCCGGATTAAGAATATAGCACCACTCCATCTCCGCCCGTAGATGTCGTAAAAGGCGACTGAGGAAAATTGGGTAACCTCGTTAAGTATCCCCCATTACATGAGATCACTGATGCCACGCCTTTAGACATGACTCGGAGAGGATGAGTCTAAAGTGTTCACCCTCTGTAGCGAAGGGCAGGAGACTGTAAAGAGGTTGTCCCCTGAGGCACATTTCGGGGGGAATATAAAGGAAGCTTCGCTATGCGCTGTGTGGCGCACACAGCGGCACGTGGCGACTTGCACACCACCGTCTTCCTGGGGATCGCCCGGTGTGAGCACGCAGATTCCCTATACTGCATGCCCGTGACCCCCAAGGCCCCCCGCCGTACAGCGATGACAGGTGACTCGAGAATAAAACTAACCTCATTTAAATAAAAAACGAAGTAACGTTTATACCAAAGAACATATGGCGAAATTTTGGCAGTTAAAAACTTACTTCGCTGCTCCGCCGCATTGATTAAACTTTGTACACACGGCTACACATCAAGCTATAAATTTCCAGTATATCAATCATCTCATCCCTTGGGTGTCGTAAAAGGCGACTTTGGGATTAGCCGGAGGATGGGCAGCAGCGTCCTTCGAGTACATTAACAACTCAACTGCGATCGCCAACCCGCCTGCCAAGCGTGGCGATTATGGCAAAACCCCCCAATGAGCCCCTAACATACCCATGTCGGTCATTGTGGTGGAGGGTTTGGGGGAGGCCTGTATCCAGCAGTGGACTTCATTCGGCCGATGATGATTGAAGGGCGTTTACATCATGTCATAAAATGACCCGAGGACACCCCCCCCCCCCCCCCCTCTAGATTAAAATCCTGGATCCGCCCCTGCAGTATATGATGATCATCTTGCATTGTACGGAAAGCCAATTCAGTGCGAGTTCAACCTATTCTGGAAATGTACTGCTTCATATGTAGCCGTGTATACACTGTACTTATACTCGCAATGGTCTCATTTCGTTGAACGGCAGAGCTCTTCACACTCAGGCGGGAGACTTCTCAATCTTTTTTATGTTGATGCTGTGTATCTATTTATATTTGTTTTTTGGTCTAAACGGCCCTTCAGAGCCTACTTTTCTACTACTATAATAAAGATCAATAAAATCTCACCAACTACACTGAATGCCCAGCAACTGCCACATGATCCTTGATCCTTCACCTCAGTTACAGCATCATAATCCCTCCAGTCGAAATTTTGAGGAACTTTAACATCTGGTATTTCGGCTTCCTTCATAGGAACCTGATTGACATGTCTTAGACTAGTTTTTAAACCCATATATCTACTACTAAACTCTTCATAGCTTAAATCAGTAAAGCGTGTCACCCCATATGTCGCTGTTCCTTTCTCATGAACGTTCAACTCATGGATTTTCTTGATATTCGTCTTAAATATCTCGAATCTCTTTTGCATTTGAGAATAATCGTCTACGTAACTAGGGTTGTAAGTTGTTAAAAAGTTGTAAAACAAGTGTTCAGCTTGTACATGATGATACAAATCGTGTGTAGCACCTTCTTGGAAGTCGCAAGATACTCGGAAATTAGGAGGATGGTCAGTCCATGGGCGAATCCATACATTAACACGACAGAATTTGTTTATACTTAGATCCTGTTCTAGTTTACAATCAGTCTGATCGCTCAAAGCTACACAATCCGTCAAACCAACTTCAACTTTCATTCTATAATGAATGCCAGCAACTACTTGTTTCTCCAAAGAAAATATTCTTACAATCTTTTGTTTTTGAGGATGAGGATACTTTGCTTCAATGTGTTTTAACGCCTCTCTCGCTAACTGATTAGCCATTTCAGCACTCGAAAATTCAATGTGAGATTCTAAAGGCGTCTCGTCATCTACGCACTTTACATCAATATGTCGTCCGTTCTTGATCCATAACCTCTCAAATATTTGCGCCACACAACACCTTCTCGGCAAATGTTCAAGAAAGTCACAACTGGTTATGTTTTCAACCCACTCGTATTTTAAACAAGTAGTGTAACCGACGTCAAAATCAATGGTAGTAACTTTTCCCGAAGTTATCTTAGTTGAGTAACTGTTTATCTGGAGAAGCCTTTGCTTATATCTGTGCAACGATGTCATTTCTAACTTATCCAAAGTCTGCATCACCAACTTTTTTATCTCCAAATCGTCAGAAGTTACATTTGCTGGATTAAAAACAGATCTCTTGCTACGGATAGGTTTATTGCATTTAGCATTGATGTAACTAATCGTTTTGGTATTTGCGTTCAACCAGATAAAGGAATGACAGGCTTTCGAGGGTAGCGTGGTATCAATGTAACACTGATAAGGGTCATTATTCAAATTAACATCTTTGGAACAGTTTGTAGTAGCAATTATAAAGTTTATTTTAATAGGGAGTTTAGAATTGAGCGTGGGGATTACTTGTGGCTCACCTTGGTGGACTAGTTTGAATTTATTATCAGGAGACCTCTCAAGATCCACGATGGACATTCTTAAAAGTTCAGGTATATTTAAAGCAGTAATAGAGTCAAAGTCTTGGTCATCATCGCATACAACTGTCACGTGTCTTACTACCAGTTCATCGTCGGGTGAGGGCCACAACCTAGCCAAACATAGTCTATGGTTCAAGCCATCCATTTCTTCGCAATCATGCAGATTCACTTCTCTGTGATGCCGTAAACAATATGTTTCCGCTATTTCAATGTACATTCGAACCATCATAGTATTCATTTGTTCACTACTTTGTACAGCATGTATAGTTACCAATTTATGTAAGTTATTAGAACTAGATTGGTCATTTACGTGTTGAACAGCACGATCTGCGTAATAGTAAGTAGTTTCTTCATCTATTGCATCATCATCATCCCCAATTTGTCTTATAGTTCTGACACCTAATTCACGCTTGTGCTTCTTACGTTCACTATTTATTTTACAATTAACTTTAATATCTTTCTCTAAATGCAACCAAGGCCGGTCCAGAATTGTTACATTACAGTGCATGACAATCAATGGCAGTTTTATCTCACATGTATCATTAGAACTTCTAGTTTCATTTCTCAAACATGTTGTTGGTGACAATGAGTACTCGATTTTGGTAATTGTACCTCTATCTGCAATGTGCTCACTTGCGCCGTGAATGTCGGTTACTTTATGAACATATTTCCTGTTCGATGTCGTCAAATATTTCTCTGACGCTTCCTCAGCTAGCAGTTTATACTTTTTATCATTAGTATTCTTTATAGAGGAAGACATTATAATCTTTTCTGTTGCGTCTAAACCATTTTCATACTCATCAAAATCATCATTATCAGGACCATGACATTGGATATCAATCTTTTTCTGTTTTAACCACGGCCGATTCCAAATTTCAGCGTGGCAATCAAGAGTAACATCATCTACCACTGCGCAACTGCGCGCGTGGAACTTGGAAACGTTGGCCGAGCATGTAGTCGGAGCAGCACTAAAATCTATCTTGTACTTGAATCCAGAAACCACACGAGTTACAACGCGCTTCACATCAATGATTTTATGATAGATAGTGTTTTTCTTCTCGTATTTACGTAAAGCTTCTTCGGCAAGTAATTTATATTCTTTCTTATTTGGATTTTGTTCCTCTTCGAGGTGACCTCGTAAAATGCCAGCAGTAAGCTGATATTTTTTACTGCTATTTGCTTGGCTAACTTCTCTTTTTACTCTACGAGTCTCATCAATTTTATTACAATGCACATCACCTTCTGTCGTGTTACGCAAAGGTTGTTCCCATACGTCAGAATGGCAATTTATAACAATACTATTAGGATTATCAATGGGTGAAATAGTGAAATCTATTGAAGTTATTGAACCAGAGACAATTTGCGTGGTGACTTTTTCTAACCTCACAACTCTATGTGGATGTTTGTTGTCGGAACTTTCCAGGTATTTTATCATGGATTCATTAGCTAATTTCAAATATCTCGGATCACTAAGATTTTTATCAGTTGACCCACCGACACTTCGTCTTTTCAACCTTTCATTGCTTTTCTGACAAGTAACTTCAATATTTTTGTTGTTTAGCCAAGGCTGTTCCCAGACCTTCGAGTAGCATTTTATTTTATTTGCATCTTGTCCACCGGATGCAATGAAATCAATGTGAGTCAGCGACCCAGAAACGACTTGCGTCGATACTTTTACAACTCCGTCTACCACAAGTGATGAAATTCCGGAATCACTTTCATACTTTCGTAAAGATTCCTCGGCTAGTTGTTTGTATTTGGGGTTTGTTGCGTCTTGTTCCATTAAGCCACCGGGTTTATCAGAACTTCTTTTTACTCTCTGATTGTCGCTTTGACAAGTAACTTCAATATTTTTGTTGTTTAGCCAAGGCTGTTCCCAGACCTTCGAGTAGCATTTTATTTTATTTGCATCTTGTCCACCGGATGCAATAAAATCAATGTGAGTCAGCGACCCAGAAACGACTTGCGTCGATACTTTTACAACTCCGTCTACCACAAGTGATGAAATTCCGGAATCGATTTCATATTTCCGTAAAGATTCCTCGGCTAGTTGTTTGTACTTGGGGTTTGCTGCGTCTTGTTCCATTAAGCCACCGAACTTATTAGAATTTCTTTTTACTCTCTGATTGTCGCTTTGACAAGTAACTTCAATATTTTTGTTGTTTAGCCAAGGCTGTTCCCAGACCTTCGAGTAGCATTTTATTTTATTTGCATCTTGTCCACCGGATGCAATAAAATCAATGTGAGTCAGCAACCCAGAAACAACTTGCGTCGATACTTTTACAACTCCGTCTACCACAAGTGATGAAATTCCGGAATCACTTTCATACTTTCGTAAAGATTCCTCGGCTAGTTGTTTGTACTTGGGGTTTGTTGCGTCTTGTTCCATTAAGCCACCGGGTTTATCAGAACTTCTTTTTACTCTCTGATTGTCGCTTTGACAAGTAACTTCAATATTTTTGTTGTTTAGCCAAGGCTGTTCCCAGACCTTCGAGTAGCATTTTATTTTATTTGCATCTTGTCCACCGGATGCAATAAAATCAATATGAGTCAGCAACCCAGAAACGACTTGCGTCGATACTTTTATAACTCCATCTACAACAAGTGATGAAATTCCGTAATCGATTTCATATTTCCGTAAAGATTCCTCGGCTAGTTGTTTGTACTTGGGGTTTGTTGCGTCTTGTTCCATTAAGCCACCGAACTTATTAGAATTTCTTTTTACTCTCTGATTGTCGCTTTGACAAGTAACTTCAATATTTTTGTTGTTTAGCCAAGGCTGTTCCCAGACCTTCGAGTAGCATTTTATTTTATTTGCATCTTGTCCACCGGATGCAATAAAATCAATGTGTGTCAGGGACCCAGAAACGACTTGCGTCGATACTTTTACAACTCCGTCTACCACAAGTGATGAAATTCCGGAATCGATTTCATACTTTCGTAAAGATTCCTCGGCTAGTTGTTTGTACTTGGGGTTTGTTGCGTCTTGTTCCATTAAGCCACCGGGCTTATCAGAACTTCTTTTTACTCTCTGATTGTCGCTTTGACAAGTAACTTCAATATTTTTGTTGTTTAGCCAAGGCTGTTCCCAGACCTTCGAGTAGCATTTTATTTTATTTGCATCTTGTCCACCGGATGCAATAAAATCAATGTGTGTCCGGGACCCAGAAACGACTTGCGTCGATACTTTTACAACTCCGTCTACCACAAGTGATGAAATTCCGGAATCGATTTCATACTTTCGTAAAGATTCCTCGGCTAGTTGTTTGTACTTGGGGTTTGTTGCGTCTTGTTCTATTAAGCCACCGAACTTATTAGAATTTCTTTTTACTCTCTGATTGTCGCATTGACAAGTAACTTCAATATTTTTGTTGTTTAGCCAAGGCTGTTCCCAGACCTTCGAGTAGCATTTTATTTTATTTGCATCTTGTCCACCGGATGCAATAAAATCAATGTGTGTCAGGGACCCAGAAACGACTTGCGTCGATACTTTTACAACTCCGTCTACCACAAGTGATGAAATTCCGGAATCGATTTCATACTTTCGTAAAGATTCCTCGGCTAGTTGTTTGTACTTGGGGTTTGTTGCGTCTTGTTCCATTAAGCCACCGGGCTTATCAGAACTTCTTTTTACTCTCTGATTATCGCTTTGACAAGTAACTTCAATATTTTTGTTGTTTAGCCAAGGCTGTTCCCAGACCTTCGAGTAGCATTTTATTTTATTTGCATCTTGTCCACCGGATGCAATAAAATCAATGTGTGTCAGGGACCCAGAAACAACTTGCGTCGATACTTTTACAACTCCGTCTACCACAAGTGATGAAATTCCGGAATCGATTTCATACTTCCGTAAAGATTCCTCGGCTAGTTGTTTGTACTTGGGGTTTGTTGCGTCTTGTTCCATTAAGCCACCAGTCATATAAGATTTTCTATTTACTCTCCGATTATCGTTCTGACAATTAACTTCAATATTTTTGTTGCTTAGCCAAGGCTGTTCCCAGACCTTCGAGTAGCATTTTATTTTATTTGCATCTTGTCCACCGGATGCAATAAAATCAATGTGAGTCAGCAACCCAGAAACGACTTGCGTCGATACTTTTATAACTCCGTCTACAACAAGTGATGAAATTCCGTAATCGATTTCATATTTCCGTAAAGATTCCTCGGCTAGTTGTTTGTACTTGGGGTTTGTTGCGTCTTGTTCCATTAAGCCACCGAACTTATTAGAATTTCTTTTTACTCTCTGATTGTCGCTTTGACAAGTAACTTCAATATTTTTGTTGTTTAGCCAAGGCTGTTCCCAGACCTTCGAGTAGCATTTTATTTTATTTGCATCTTGTCCACCGGATGCAATAAAATCAATGTGAGTCAGTGACCCAGAAACGACTTGCGTCGATACTTTAAAAACTCCGTCTACCACAAGTGATGAAATTCCGGAATCGATTTCATACTTTCGTAAAGATTCCTCGGCTAGTTTTTTGTACTTGGGGTTTGTTGGGTCTTGTTCCATTAAGCCACCAGTCATATAAGATTTTCTATTTACTCTCCGATTGTCGTTCTGACAAGAAACTTTAATATCTTTTTTGTCGATCCTGGCATGTTCCCAAATTTTTGAGTGACAAATTAGCACATCAGAATCTTGCCTCCCAGAAATCAGAAAATCAACTCGAGTTATCAACCCGGCAGCGACTTGAGTTGTAACTTTGACAACTTGATACACTTTCAAAGATTTTAATACTCCAGACTGTTGGACATATTGTTGTAAGGATTCCTCAGCTAACACTTTATACCGGGGACCTGTTGGATCTTCTTGCTTTAAGCCACCCAATTGTCTTTTAAATCCAGCATTCAAAACCTGCCTTTTCGTTCGGTATAGATCTTTGTCAAGATCACATTTGACGTTAAATTGTTTGTTATATAACCATGGCTGTTCTCGAATTTCAGAATGACACCGTTTTTCTTGCATTTCATTGTCCTCTTCTTCAGGTGATGCAATGAAATTAATTTGAGTCTTAATGCCGTTATCCCACTGAACAATTATATTTTCTATATTAATGACAGTATAATGTTGTGATCTGTTAGTCTTTTCATGATAATAAATTAATGATTCGTCTGCCAATTGTAAATATTTAAGGAATTCTGGATCTTTTTCGGTAATTACTGTATTTCGTGATATAGTGCCTATTGAATAGCATTTCACCTTAATATCATTCCTTAATAGTCCTTCATCAGAAAATTCGGCTTGACAAAAAGTGTCGCCATCGCCATCTTCTGCACAAGACGCCATAAAACCTAGTTTAGTGATTTCTCCCACATGTGTTACCTTGTCGACAAAGGTCACACGAATGGGACTCAGGCCAGGGTTATTTTTTATATATATTTGGAGGGATTCCACGGCCATTTGCAAATATTTGGGATTCATTAATTCGTGAGATTTCTTTGTTTCTTGCATGTGACAAGTTACATTAAATTCTTTCGACCCAAGCGAACGTTTCTCCAAAATTTTGGTATGACAACTTATAATATCGTTGTCATTGTGGGCTTTAGTCGTTGCAGATATTATAAAGTCAATGCTAGTAATCAATCCCGAGACATGTTGAGTAGTTACTTCTTCTACTCGAACTATTCTGTAATTATATGGAGAATTACCAGTATCGTGAAGATATTTTTTTAAAGACTCCTCTGCTAACAGATAATATTTAGAGTCATTAGAGTTTTCTTTCTTCAAATCGTCTGTATGTGGCTTTATCTGTTGTTCGTGGCTTTTAGTTTTACAATTCACGGAATACTGATTTTTGTCCAACCATATATGTTCTAATATTTTGGAATGGCAGCGATAAACATTTTCAGAATTTACGATATCACATTTAGGCAATGACGTGAGGCCATCACTCTGAATAAGACAATTTGTAGGAGAAATAGTGAAATCGATCGTGGTCAGCTTTCCAGAAACGTCTTGAACTGTAACTCTGTCAACCTTTACGACTTTGTAATGTTGCCCGCTCGATAGGGAGTGTAAATACTTTTTTAGAGATTCATCAGCTAATTTTTTATACTCTACATTATTATTATTTACATCTTGTTCCATCGTGCCCACAAAGTCTATAGATCTCTTTTTTTTTGTCTTTACGATTTCATTGCTTTTATTTGCATTATCGTCACACGAAACTTCTACTTTCCTTCCATCTATAATCCATGATCTGTCCCAAATTTGTGCTTTGCATAAACGAAGACCTTCATTTAGAAGTAATTCACATTTATTGATCTGATCTCTAGAGTATATTTCGTATGTGCAATTTGTATAACCAACAACAAATTCTATTTTTGTTAAGAATCCAGCAATAATTTGAGACGAAATTGATTTAATATGTACAATTTTCTGTTTGTTACTTTTATCAGATTGCGTTTCTAAATATTGTATCGCTTCTTGCAACATTTCAATAATTTTCGGATCGTCTACAGTTATATTTTGAATAATTGATTTAGATTTCGATATTTGCATGTCAACTGGTCTATCAGTACAAGTGTATGATATTGTCCTTTCTTTCAGCCAATGTCTTTCATGGACAAGAATTTCACAAATTTTTGACCCTAATTGTTCTAGAACTGTGCAATTTATTCTTAACGCTATTGGGACGCTTTTATTACAGCTTATGTTATCAATGATAATTGTAAATTTTGTCAACGTGCCTGATGTTATTTGAAGATTAGCTGTTACTATTTTATTTATTTTAATAGCATATTTAGAAGTTGATTCAGATTCAATTTTCTTTACCGCCTCTTTAGCCAGGCTTTGAAGAACAGGATCTTCTACAGATATTTCTTTTATAGGGTCTCTATAATCTCTTTCTTTGCTATCGTCGTAGCAGAATGAATTCAGAATTTGAGGTGTATTTTTACTAGTGCTATCTATAACACCATTACAAATTTGAGTTACCAGGTCTTTAGAATTACATTCCACTTTATCACAAGGTATCGTAACACGGGCTTGTACATAAACGAAATGATGAAGATTTTCTATTTCTTCTTCAGCTCTTATGACATTTTTTACAGCTCTATTTTTTACTTCTATGTCTATTTCATTTAAGTAATCTACCATAGCTTGAGCCATTTCGTACACAAATCTTGCACTCTCAATGCTCTTTTTTATGTCATGAAAATCTTCCACAAGTGACAACACTTGCAAATCATTTTCGTAACTTCTCTTTATCCTTGGAATGACTTCTTCAACTTCAGCTTTAGATTTAAAACCAGAAAAATCGAAAAATTCCAACATATCTTCTATAGCTTTCTTCTTATCCGGATTAATGCTTGCTTGTGCTATTTTACCAGATTCAGTAACGGGAATGGAATTTTCACCATGTTCACCTGATTCGTCTTTAAATACATGTTGCTTGCTCACATCTGGCGTATCAGATCTAAAATTATCTTTAGTGAGTACTTCACGATCCGATTCAGTAAACTTTTGAAACTGACTATGCGGAAGTATCTGATCCTGTAGATTTTTTACTTCCTCATCAGTAAGGGACCTTTCCTGATTCGGCAGGGATTGGACGTCTTTATTCTGTTCAGCTCGTATATCGTCATCATAAACATTGGCATTAGTTTGATTATTTTTACGTTTATCAGTAGATAGTTCAGGCAAAACTTCACCATTATCACCGTACTGCCATTCCTCTGTACAATTATTAGCTAAGATTGCTCTATAATTAGCACCGTTGGACAGTTTAACTTGTGGTTTTACTAGAATAGTTATCTTACACGTCTTAGAGGAAGCACAATTTTCAGTCTCTATTTCGGAGCACTTGTTGTAGTGTATCGATAGAGTTAAAATATACCTGACACCGTTTACTACCTGCAAAAAATATGAAATATAGCTGCTGCTACCAAATAAGTCTATAATTATATGTATACAGGATGTATATGCGAACTCAAGAAACCTTTAAGGAGGTGAAAGTATAAACGATTCTGATAACAAGGATGTTTTTAGCACAATATCCATTACTTTTTTAAGTTACTGCTACGCACTCTTATCAACACAGTTTATTCACCCATGTACCCTACGTACATGGGTGAATAAACTGTGTACGATGCATCTAATACACCTGTCTCTCTCCCACGCATCGCGCGCCACCTCGGCGCGGCGAGTCCCGCGGTCCCGCCAGTCGCCAACTTGCTTATCGGGTAAGTGCGCGTCGTCACTTCTTATCGCGCCGCAATCTATCGTTCGTTTCGGCTACCATGCCTGAAGATCAGCCACCACGTCAGCGCCGAATTTATTTTTCAGATATTGAACTCATCAATATCGTATCATTGTACTTTGTAAGTAACCAAAATGTCGCATGGACGCTTGGACATGTGGACGGAACGGTTTCCCGACCATAGTGTAGTGCACGAGTTATAAATACGAATTAAACCTGCTTTCCGCGAGAGAAAACACGAAGTTAAATATTCTGTCACGACATGGAGACAATTTGCGTCGACTTGTGTCAGTGAGTGTCGCTCAAAACAGCGGCCTCTTCGAACACCGTTGCGTGTAACCTGAGCACACATTTACGTAATAAAGTTACATGTTGTGATTTATATCTAGTAAAAATAAGATGATTCGGGCTTTAGTGATTTTTATCACGTGTTAATAATATGATTACGACCAATGACATTTTACCAATAGACACGCTATACTCGAACATTATTGCACTGGGTGGGTGTCGCAAAAGGCGACTAAGGGATTAGCCGGAGGATGGGCAGCAGCGTCCTTCGAATACATTAACAACTCAACTGCGATCGCCAACCCACCTGCTAAGCGTGGCGATTATGGCAAAACCCCCCAATGAGCACACAACACACCGATATTGGTCATTTAGGTGATCTTTTGGGAGGCCTGTGTCCAGCTGTGGACTTAATTCGGCTGAAATATTGATGATGATAATTATTAGATGTAGATATCAAACGACACCATGCACTGTAATAGGTCTTTGCTGCTATCACCTAATAGCCAGGTGTCTGGCTGTCTGTGTGTGTGACCAGCAGTGGACTTTATTCGGCCGAAATGGTGATTGCAATACAGTAAATAGAAGCGTAAATTTTACTATAACTACTATACTACCTTTATTCACCTAAAGCGGTCTTTTTAGACACCCTGGTCTACGAACGTTCACGTTGCGGTCCGAAAGACGAGCGATTTTTTCTTCATAAAAGTGCGTGTGTAGGTGCAAAGCAACAAATGCTGTGATTTATCGATGCCACGATACGCAGTCCCTTTCCTACGATTTTCCGCATTGCATATAGCATAGTTATGGTTATATATGGTATCGACCTTGATGTGTAGCCGTGTGTACATATAACTATACAGCTCTCAAACAGTGCGTGAAGAAAGGGAGAAAATGAAAGCCACCATACGACATACCAGTTGTTAGAAAGAGATGAATATACACCTTTGTTACGTCAGTTACGTGGCATTAGATGCTATGCGACGTTTGGTGTCGTCCTGGCGCCGGCCGCCATTAGACCTCTTAATAAAACAAATACTGTAATTCGTGCATCGTGCTTCTATAGACACAGGAAGGCATTTTTTCCGCAATATGCTGCAAGAATTACGTTTAAGATTGACGTGAAGTTGCGACTAGCCACGTCACTGGTCGTTGTGTGACTAAGGGAATTACGGGCAATTGAAACCTGGCTTTCATGTGACCATCATAGAGCGCGGGCAACGCATCTACACTTATAACAACATCTTAGATTACGACTATTTAACAGATTACCAGAGGCTATTGCCAAAAATACCTAAATTAATTAAAGAATCGTCTACCTACCTAACTAAATATATTTTAGCACCTAAGCAATGTAAACACCGTTTTCTAGTAGGTTTAGGTATTTCTGCCGGTCCTATGCCCGGAGAAAGTATGAAGGAAATCCGATCATGTTGTTTCCGCCTGTCGGCTGCCTTTGTAACTACTTTGGTAATGATCAAACTAGCCGTACGCGCTGTAGCCAAACCTCTGCTCGCGCTAGGTACTAACGTAATCAAAGGTCACGGACTATCGAATAGTCCACGAGTGTCCTGCATGGTAGTATAAGAAAATCGTGTGATTTTGTGATACTGGAAGATTATTGAAAGTTGTTACTATCATAAAAAAAACAATCGTACTTTACTATTCCCTTAAATTATACTCGACTTGCATATACTTCCTATACTTATATATAAAAAAGTAAAATACCACACGCACACTCAATTATTGTTCTCCAGAATTAAATTGAAAGTAAACTATAAATTACACAGATCAGCATGGCCATTCTGTAAGAACTCACTAGCAAAATCAGTTTTAAATCCGCAGCGAAATCTATAATATCGTCTTGTTCTGCTACTTTTTACTTCGGATTCTTATCTGAGTTGCTTCACTAGCACGCTCACTTCTGAATCCGAAGTAAAATCTCTAATTTCGTATTGTTTTTACTACTTTTCACTGCGGATTCACGAGTGAGTTTGCTAGTGAGTTCTTACAGAATAGCACTGCAGTTCTTTATCCCCGTGTGGGTAGACACTAGAGTGAGTCGAAAATCAAAAAACAACAAAAACAAAAAGTTACAAAAAACTAACTAAAAACTAACAAAAAGTTAGGTTCAAAACAATGAACTTGGAAATTTTCTGATGATTTGAAATATTATAATGTCAAAAAAGAAATTTCCATCAAAACGATAATTAAATTATTTACTTAAAAAATGTGTGGGCCACTTCCAAATACTGTTTTTCTATTTGAACCACCCTAGTACCCTGACGGCCTGCTATACGGCAGCACTGTGAAGGCCGTGGCGAATAATGCCATCAGGGTGAAAAGAGTATACTTGCCGGGTGGTCCAGCCTTGGGATCGGAAAGTGGGGACCTTCGCGTCGCTATATCGACGGCGCTTGAAGGCGCTGAGTCGAGGCGAACGGCCTCGACAGTTCGGGGTGCAACGGTCCGAGCTCCAGCGGATTCTGGTACCGGAAATGATAGAGGTAGGTACTTGTACACCTCATGCACTGGAGCGCACACCATGATTGAAGCGGTAAGACCGGTCATCAGGAAGGGAAGCGTTTAGCTTGTAGCTGAGGTAGATACTCTCAGAACAGAGTGTCTCAGGAAACATCTGTGTTAATTAGGCCGGAAGCAGACGCCCGGTTGTCACCACAGCGAAGACTGCCCGAAGGACACGCATCGCTGAGTCGGGGAGTGGAAAGCACCGTGCCACCACTTTTTAGATGATGTACGCAAAGGAGGCGTTAAAACGTCAGAGGGAGGCAGACACCTTTCTACCGCTCCAGAGCAGACGCAACGCGTGCGGCAGGGAGCTCTCCGACCGACAGGCGATAGACAACGGTGGTGGGGCAACGAATGCGCGAAAGAATCCCACACCCTCGGCGACAGGTGCAAAGGAACACCGTGATAGAATTTGCCGGCAGGAGCCCAGTACGCCTTCGGCGTCCCCAGGGCAGAGGAAGTCTATTATATGGAATAAAGCCCACTGCTGGACACAGGACTCCCCCGAAGATTGCCACAGGGACCGGTGTGGGTGTGTTGTGTGCTCATTGGCGGGTTTTGCCATAATCCGGCTAATCCCGTGGTCGCCATTTACGACACCCACGGGATAAGATGGGTTGGTGCTACTCTTAGCCACACGGCGAAGTCTATTATCCCGCGTAGTTCTTTATATGAAGTAGACTAATGCATATGATAATCATATTGGCAACATACACATTACATTGTCATATTTTATATAAATACTATATCTCGGATCATAGATATATTAGTAAAATGCGTTGTTAAAAAGTTCTGCAACTTACTTGAACTTGTCTTTCCACGTCTAAAACGCTCTCTAAGCTATGTTTCACGGAGGGCTCATGAATGTCCAGATGCCTGATTCCCAAGTTAGCGAGGTCGTTAACTCCCGCAGCCTGTGGGTTAACGTGGGAAGCGCAACCCATGCAAGTTGCACTTGGTTGGTCTCGAGGTATCGCTATAAACTGTTCATCATTTCGGCCGAATGAAGTCCACTGCTGGACACAGGCCTCCCCCAAAGATCACCACAACCACCGATAGGGATGTGTTGTGAGCACATTGGGGGGTTTTGCCATAATCGCCACGCTTGGCAGGCGGGTTGGCGATCGCAGTTGAGTTGTTAATGTACTCGAAGGACGCTGCTGCCCATCCTCCAGCTAATCCCTTAGTCGACTTTTACGACACCCATGGGAGGAAATGGGGTGGTGGCATTCTGAGCCGTCGCCTGATGTTATCTACAACAATTATATAAAACTTATATATTTTACGATCATCATCATCATATCAGCCAAAAGACGTCCATTGCTGAAGACACACAATTCCACAATGGTGTCATTTTGGGGGGACTTTGCCAGTACTCACCATGCTTGGCAGGCGAGTTGATGAGTGCTGCTGCCCATCCCTCTGGTTTAAAATCCCATAGTCCAATAGCCTTTTCGACATCTACGGAGGAGATGGGGTGGTGCTATATTCCTTATCCGGACACCATATGGAGATCTTTTATCTTTGTTTTTACACATCATTCATCATCATCATCTCGGCCAAATAAAGTCCACTGCTGGACACAGGCCTCCCCAAAGATCACTACAGCGACCGATATGGGTGTGTGCTTATTGGGGGGTTTTGCCATAATCGGCACGCTTGGCAAGCGGATTGGCGATCGCAGTTGAGTTGTTAATATACTCGAAGGACGCTCATGCCCAACCTCCGGCGAATCCCATAGTCACCTTTTACGATATCCAAGGGATGAGATTGGTTGGTGCTATTCGTAGCCGGCACCACACAGCTCAGCAAGCAGGGTTTTTACACATCAACATTAAAATTTAAATTTAACACATAAACGTTAAACTGTTTATTTTTGGCGGAATAGGGATTTAGACGAGTGATGCCAGTAACGTATTAACTTCCCGAGATTGATATTGTCACCCGTCTTAGACCGGAAAAACATATTTAGCAATGTACTCGTATAACATGACTATATGGTTTCCGCCACAGAATAGGCGAATATATATAGTTAGGGGATAAGCTGAGCAGCCATCCGTGCGCTAGAATCGAGATACTGCTATTATCATTCTGCCTTCCAAGCGTGTTAATTATAACAATGTGTAATAGCCAGCCATTGTAGAGATCATTGGGAGCATTACGATCAGCAGCGGACGTTTACAAATCGATATAATACGTCATTTACAAATAGAAAAAATTGTGGCTTGGCAAGTTTAGACTAATCGCTTTTCTACCATGTCTTAAATACCAATTAATAGGCCCTTCGTATTATTATCGGCCGAAATTAACAATTAATCTAATCCAAATTCTTTAGATTTAAGATTTTGAACTTCATCTGTATTTGTGTTAAGATCACATTAATTAAACACAAAAAATAGACATAGTTACGCCCCCGCACCACTTCTCCTTGTTTCCTATTTCTGTGGTTACTCCTAACGAGCAGCGTCCACCTGAGGGTAAGTAGCAACTGTATCCATGGACATCAGCACCTACCTACTCGGGATGCGCCTAATATTCGGCATTTGGCATATTCAGCAATTTTATTCCTATTTAGTGTTTGACGAATTAATTGGAATTACTGCCGAATATCCGGTAAGTATCTATTTATTTGTTTATTTAATTAAACTTTATGCAACAAATGTACATAGGCGGACTTAATGCCTTAGGCATTCTCTACCAGTCAACCTTAGGGTGATGCAGAGATGACATGGCAGGTGCAATAAGGTTTATGAAAAGAAACTGAGAACAGAATAAACAAATTTTATAAATACAATAAACATACATGCATATCTAATAAGAATCCATAAATATATCAATATATATTACTATTATAATATATATTACTTTAATATATAATTAAATATATAAAATAGATAAATTATTACTGAGATGATTTTGCCAAATTATTGTGAAAATACGGATATTTCGTTTAAATACGTCTTTACTGGTAGCCATTCTGATCTCGACAGGAAGCGCATTCCAAAGCATTATAGACTGAATGTGGAAGGAAGAATGAACGAATTCAGTACTGTGAGAAGGACAGTATAAGAGAAGATTGTTGGAAGAACGTGAATTCCTACCGTGAGTAGAGGATAAATATTGAAAGTGGGGAATGAGATAAGACGGGGGAGTGGGTGAGTTAAGTAGGGAGAAAAGTATAGTCAAAGCCCGTGAACTCCTTCGCTGCCGAATGGGCAACCATTTGAGTTGAGACCTGTAAGTCGAAACACGATCATACTTGCGCAAGTTGAAAATAAAACGAATGCAATTGTTGAGAAGCCTGTCGAGCTTATTAAGTAAGTCTGCGTTCAAGTCATAATAGCACACGTCACCATAGTCGACTAAAGGAAATATTAAAGCCTGCACAAGCATTGTTTTGGTTTTAGTCGGTAGAAAGTTCTTCAAACGGTAAAGCGAACGCAAAGTACCAGTAACTCTCTGACTCACACTGGAAACCTGAGATTGCCAGTTAAGTGCGGAGTCGAGATGTAACCCGAGATCTTTTACGCTGGAGTTGATTGGGATGACAACACCATTGAATACAATGTCTGGCAGAGATATTGTCTGGACTTTGGCCATCATTCGTGAGCTTCCTATAACTATGGCTTGACACTTTGTGGGGTTCACGAAAACGCCAAACTGATCAGACCATTTTTTGATGACGTCCAAATCTTTATTTAAATTGTCGGTTGCATCTGGCAAGTTATCCACAGACATTGTACTATACAGTTGGAGGTCATCAGCATACAGATGATACGCACACTGAAGACTATGGGTAATGAAGTTGATAAAGATAGAAAATAATAATGGAGAAAGAATACCGCCTTGTGGAACACCAGCATCCAGGTTGCGCCAACTCGACAAAGTCTCGTCAACGCGAACTGACTGCTGACGCCCCCGAAGATAAGAAGAGAACCACTCTAGTGCCTCAGGAGAAACCATCAGATAGGAAAGGATAGATAAAAGAATGTCGTGACTGACTGCATTGAAGGCATTAGAAAAATCAATGAGTACTAAGACAGTGACTTTGGTATTCTCCATACCCTCCCGTATGTCACCAGTCACTTTAAGGAGAGCGGAAACTGTACTGTGTCCCGGCCTGAATCCCGACTGAAATGGGCTTAAAAGGTTGTTATTGTAAACAAACCTGGAGAACTGCTTGTGGACACAGGCCTCCAGCACCTTAGATAGGAAGGGAAGAATAGATATGGGACGGAAATGGTTCGGAAGTGAAGGGTTTGAAAACTTGGGTAGGGGACGAATGAAAGCCTTACGCCATAAAGAAGGGAATTGTCCAGAGTCAAAGGAAAAGTTGATGATATGAAAGATCGGTAGTAGGAGAAAGTCAAGGATTGAAATGATCATACTGCGACTAATGTCATCGTTGCCTACAGCTTTGGATTTAATTGATAGGATGACCTTTTTAATTTCAACTGAGGTGACAGGAGAGAAGCGGAAGAAATCAACATTAGCACGAGACAGGCCACCGATGTAGTCGACGGTCTGACATATGGTTGGGCGATCCAGACTTACAGTAGTGGTAAAATGACGGTTGATATCGTCCAATCCAATTGTGTTTGGGAACTCTACATGACGCGGCTTGCCGATACCTAGGGTTCCGAGGAACTTCCAGATATCGGCTGAAGAGGAAGATGAGATATTATCGAGAATATGGCGGCGTTTTGCGTTGCGTATCATCTGGTTACACCTATTACGTGCTGCCTTGAAGTGACACCAATTTTCATCCCGTCGATCCTTTTTAAATTTACGGAAGGCGCGATCCCTACGCCTCATCGCCATTTGTATCCCTTTCGTCATCCAAGGAACCGGTGGACGCTTAAGTTTTACTCTCTTCACAGGGGCATGGACATCGTAAAGACCAACCGGATGGTCGGTTCAGGATACTAACCTTATCATCAACCGTATTAGCTGCCATAAGGTGTTCCCAATCAAGCTCAGAAGCATCACTGCGCAACATCCCGGAATCCATACGTGCAAAACAACGCATGTGCAGTACCTTAGGGATAGGTTTTGGGGGTTTTAGGATGTACGAGAAGAAAATAAGGTCATGATGGGAAAAACCAGGTGCAGGATATTGGCCATGAGAGGAAACAAGAGATGGAGTGGATTTAAGGATTAAGTCCAGCCAAGTGTCATTGCCTGTAATATTACGGTGAGTAGCTTGGAGTGGCAGGACATGGAGACTGGCTGACTCAATGATATGAAGGAGTTTACAGGAACGAGAGGAGTTATGAGTAAGGTCTGTATTGAAATCGCCCATGATGACAAGATGTGCATAATCCGACCCCAAAGGTTCCAAGACCAATTCTAAATTAGAAAAGTAGTCAACCGTAGGAGGACAGTAAACCACTCCAAGAAGAGCTTTAACCCCTTTGACGCTAATCTCTAGAAAGAGATACTCGACAGAAGCACAGTAATTTGACGGGGAAGTGGCAACGACTTTATACGGGAAATCACTGCGAAGATAGATAGCCACACCGCCTCCTCCTTTTTCAGTCCTGTCATTCCGGGTGAGTATAAAACCAGGTAGTGGGTAAGTAGTAGAGAGAATGTTAGGTTTGAGCCAACTCTCGGAGACTAGGATTGCGTGGACATTGGCACTACTGAACGCCTCTAATAAGTCACTGTAATGTCTAGGCACGCTTTGGGCATTTATATGGCACACATTCAGCAAATTGCTATTTTGTTGGCTAAAGCTTTGGTACACAAAATCACCAAGAGTGTTGGTCAGCGAGCAAAAACTTGTATTCGCTGATGAGTCCGTAGATTCATTGGCAGAATGTCAAAAGTATCATTGTTGTTCTAATTTTTATGATTAAATTATAACTCATGAGCAGTTGCATGTATCGGCTTCAGAATCCCGGAGACGGTTAACGTAAATAGTAACTGCACTGGCGCTGTCGTGCCGCGTAATGGCGGTCGACCGATATACTATGATGCATGTGTGTGCGTAAGGCATGTATGTACAAGCGAATCGGCATACTTAGGGTGCTTCACTTTCGATATGAGTGGCGCGGAGTCCTTCTTCCTTCTTTTTTTCTAGTCCGTGTGTTTGCGTCTATAGATGTAAAGATTTGATTGCTTACTTCCTTGGCCAGAGAACTTGGCTTTTTGATAAGAATGGTCAGCGTAGTTTTGGAAAGTGATTCATCACATTAACAAGCAAACATCCACTGCGGAATATGCGCCTAGCTAAGGCTACAAGGTCCGTGTGGCGTCCGGATTAAGAATATAGCAACACTCCATTTCCTCCCATGGATGTCGTAAAAGGCGACTAAGGAAATCTAAACCAGGATGGGCAGCAGCGTTCCTCCTGTGAAGCGGTAGCCATACTGCGCTCACCAACCCGCCTGCCAAGCGTGGTGAGTATTGGCAAATACCCCCAAAATTATGACACAGTTGTGAAATCTATAGGGGAGGCCTTTGTTCAGCAGTGGACGCGTAAATGGTCGATATGAATATGAATGAAAATAAGGCTACAATACTTAGTTATAGGGTAGGGCTGCCTTACTTCCTGGTACCTACACCAGGACATGTCCCAGTTTGAAGCGTTGTGTTTGTTGTTTGAAGTCAGTTATAAACAGGTTTGGTTAATAGATAGGGTAGGTAAATAGGCATGCACCATTTGTACACGTCCGGTAACAAAAGAGACATCTGCGAATTGTAGAATGACATGCATAGAACGGTGAATAGAAGATACTCAAAAAATCCGTATCTTCACAAAAATAGGAATTGTAAAAAGGATTTGAAATGTAGGATATCGATTTTTCGATAGACAGAATCGTTAATTTTTGCTTTTAAATTTAGATTTAATAAAAAACTACCAAAAATAGTTTTTTTTAAACGTTGCCCCACACTAGGATTTCTCGTGTGTCGTGGGTGCGTTTACAGAATTCCACATACAATACACTCAGACCCGGAACAACTACCTGCAGATCCTACAAATATTTGTTCCGTGCGGGAATCGAACCCACGACCCGGAGCGCAGCAGCCGACTGTATCAGCCACTGCACCAACCGTGCAAAGTAAATGTTCCTAATCTAAGTCCATAATATGAAAGAGTCTGATTTAACCAGTTTATTTAATATTAAACGAGTTTTTTAATTATCCATGGTAGATATAGCCTATTTCTATTCTATTATTCTTCATCTAAACATCCCGCACCCTGATTAGCTAATAACAGCGACCGCAGCTATCACGCAGCTAAGGATCCACCGCTGGCAAATCGCCTGAAACTGAAAGACGAAGATGCAATAAGTGCAGTAAACACTTTAGAATACAACAGGACCCCGCAGCCCTTGCACTTTATAATCCTATATTCACGATTTAGATACCAATGGGTGATATGCGATATATGATATATATCATTAGCCTTAGAAACAAGTGTAACTTGAAAACTGATTAATAAAAATCAATATTTTCACCTATCTAACTACCCAGCCCTTATCATCCTACAGCTTAATATATACCCCCTATTTATTAAGCAATCGATTTCGGTCTTGTGCCGATTGCTGGCTCACTATGCTGACAATGGCGTCTGACCATCGGGCTGGTGATCATCTGTCTCACTGACATTGTGCCTAGGAATTATATCCGGGGATATATATTATTAGCATAAAGTTGCCATTTCATAAACTACCCCACTAGCTTATAAAATCAGAGCGCGCGCATGCATTGGTCTATTCATACCGATCCAGCTGTCTCTATAGCTTGGTACCCCCCAGCAACGCATAAGCCGAGGTTCGAAGTTCGCAGGGTGGGCCCTTGGCGGCAGTTGCTTAGTTTTTAATTTTAAACCTGGCTGGAGGCCTCTTTTGGTTGTGCCGGATTCGCCCGAATAAGCAGCCACATTTCTTGGAAATGTTTGCAAGAAGGCATACAAAAAAACAGCCTGCACTGGTAACATTGTGTGTTTAGACTTCGTACTAGTAACAACATTTTATGATCAAAGTGATTTCATTGGTCTGTTATCTTTTAATTATTAAAATGTAAATAATTGATTAGATTCGTCTTTAGTATTTTTAAAGAAAGTGTTTTAAAAACGCAATTGCATAATATAATAAAATAGAGTATTATGTGTGCGGTACGTGTGTATGTATGTATACAGAAGACAAAATGGTATGGTAACCGAGGTAAAAAAATGAGACATTTTATAGGCATAGACTTTAGATGCCACATTTCAAGATGTGGATTTAAATAGTTTAACAACATACTGGGACTAAAAAACAGATTTCCCTGGTATTTCGGTACTTTCTGTACTGCCGAGATATACGAGTTGTCATTTCCACCAAATACCTAATCATCATCTAATCAGCCCAAGGACGACCACTGCTGAAGAAAGGCCTATTTGATTTCCACAATGTGTCCACATCTTTGGTGAAATATGCCAATAATCACCACTCCTGGCAGGTTATTGAATGCAGTATGGCTACTGTTATGGTCATAGAAGGGACGCTACTGCGCATCCCTCTGAGCTCGAGTTCATCAATCGCCTTTTACGACATCCATGGGAGGAGATGGAGTGGTGCAATATTCTAAATCTGGACACCACTTGGATAGCTGTATAGACTCAAATTTAATCATTTCAATAACCAAATAATCATATTTTTTTACAATATACAACATTAAGCATAAATAAATTACATCCTTGACACATAAACACATTTCTAGGTCACCTAGAACTCATTCATACTTAAAAGTACACTGATATGATAAAGGCTATAAACCTATATATATATGAACTTACGATTATTGTATATTTACTTACTAAATTTGTACTGTTTTGCTGCTACAAGTATAATAGAAGAAATAGAATATAATAATTTATTCAATAATTAGGTCTTAATAGACCCTTTTACACATCATACTCATACAACAGATTTAAGTTAATCTATTGTTCTATTGTAATTTATACAAGCTTTTATATTTATTTATGTTGCTATGTATGTTTGTTTATGCACAGTGAAAGTAACTTATCACAATATTTTCCAATCTCTGTACTATTGTTTATCTAATTATATCCTTCCATGTAGTGTCCAGACTAAGAATATAATAGCACTTCATTTTAAATTAAATAAAGGGGATGGGCAGCAGCATCCCTGCTGTGGAACAGCAGCCATTATGCGCTCACCAACCTGACTGCCAAGCGTGGTGAGTACTGCCAACCTCCCGCCAAATGACAACAAATGGAAGGTAACTGGTAATTCATGGGGGAGGCCTTTGTACAGCAGTGGATGTCTTATGGCTGATGCAAGCGGTCAGTTATCTTGAGATTTAAAAAAACTGTTATTTTTGATCAATCATGTCAAGTCACAAGTCTTTTGTTTCGGTGTGATTTATGTCAGCAGCCTGAAGACATACTACATGTGATCGGTACCGGGACCAGAGGCTGAGAGTGATGTCAGATATGAGTTTACACTGTGGCCAGTTAAGTATACTCTTAGGCCAGCCATTGTCTAACAAATGCAAGGATATTTGGTTTTTACTGAAAATGTGTTTAAAGGAGAGGCAGGAAAGGATAGGATAGACAGAATTGTACTATATGCAATTTACATGTCACACATCATATTGTATTGTGAATTATCCCATGGGGCTGGCAGTCACCTTGAGTGTACTGAAGCCTCATAAGATATAAAAATAAAGTATTTTGTTATAGCACTAGTATTGCAATATTTGTTGTTGAACTTGAATTAATATTAAGCACCTATTAAAATGACAATATACAATACTCACAGCAGTATCTGATTGAACTTCATTGTCAAGTCGCACTGGCATTCTCTCAATTGTTGGTTCTGTAATATCCGCTTGAGCTTCAGACACCTGCTCCTGGGAATCAGTTCCAGCTGAGCTCTGTTGTCCTTGTTCTTGACAATGGTTATTGGATACAGTAACTCCATTATCTATGTCCTGAACAGTGGCTGTACACTTAAGTAACTTAGTTTCATCAACATTGTTAATCTTAGTGACTTTTAAGTTAGCTACTATTTGGTAAGTGGTTTCATCCTGTAACAAATGTTTTTATTGTGTATTGACTTATAAACATATAAAATTAGCACTTCTAAAAAAAGTGTTCACAGAAAAATACCTTATGTAGCTTGTCATACCTATTTAATATACATAAAAAGTTAGCCCATTGTACACATCTTTTTAAATATGTATCTTTTCTGAGACCTTTAATAATATTATTAAAAACTCTCAGAAAGTTTGATATTATGAATCAAATATCTAAATAATAATGCAGTGCATACATAAAGTGCAAATACATAATATTATCTTAACTTTCTCTTCCATAATATTTTTCTTTCAGTTAGTAGGAGTATATAAGTTAATAATAAGTATAGTATAGTATTTATAACATTTTTGGAATATGCAGACCTTGACATAAAAGTTATCACAAGTTGACAAAGGTCTTATTAATGATAACCCTCATTAAACGCGTAAATTTAATGATGATCTTCAGACAATAAAAATATTCTATTAATAACTTACCACTTGCTGCGTATTTTGCAAAGACCCCTCATTGCACGAGTAAATTTGATCAGGCAAATTATTATAATAGTTTATAAAGCCATTTAACAACTTTTCTTTTTGATCTACGTTTATTTCACACAAACAAAAAGAAAATAATAACAAATGAACGAATCTAAACCACTGAATATTCATGATTCTATCGTCAATTCTCCGTCATAGTAGCGCACAAAGTGTGAAGGTGTGAACCAATCCAATATGAACACTGAAGGCAATACAAATTAGTATTTATCGGTTTACAATAGAAAACATGAATCAGCGAAGGCGGACAAACTTGAAACTTTATTTGTTGACATTATTCACGCGCAAATCATCGATAGTGATGTCCAGTGCACAGTAATGTAGTAACTTTTAGTTGTGGGCGCCGCAAACATGAACCGTTTTTATATCTGCTTTTCGTGCTGCAACACAAGAACTGTTTCGGTTTTAATCAAAAGACTATTTCGTTCTCAAACTAGCTGTCAAATTGAGTTTGCAGTTTATGGCTAAATAAATATAGTCCAGAATGTCCAGCAAAACCAGTTGCCATCCTCGGGACGATCAGAGCAAAGGAATATCATCTTTACTTTATAACCTGAGATTCTTCATGTCACTATTGAACAGCTTTCCTAGCAAGCGAGCACCATCGTCAACCACATCGTTGCTAAACATCAAGATATCTATTGGTAAAACGTAAGCCAATTTGATATAATGCAAATAATAATTTAATATAATAATAACATCGATTTAGTAGGATAATGAATATTTAGGCGTCTCTTCATAAATATGATGGCAAAAAGTTTTACTTCATCGAAGCTTAATTAAACTAAAAAATTCGAAATGACTTTTTAATAAAATTACAATTTTTGCTCTTATTATTATAAAATCACTAACGAATTATTCATAAAGTTTAAAAACTCGTATTTAAAAAAATAACGAACTGTATAGTCGCCTCCCTCTTCATTAGCTATTTCTCGATATGCCATTCCATTTCCCCCACATTCCAAAACTGTCTAAGTCCGCTGTTTACCGTAACAAAAATGTGTGTTCATATAGTTTTATGAACATTTTCTGTGAATTTCCCTTGCAAGAATGAATAACAAAAAAATATTCGCGGTGTGTGTTAGAAAGCCATCTCATACGAGGTAATGGAATGTATTATTACTTGATGATTTAATAATACTTGAAAGTACCCAACAAGTGCCGTGTGGTGGCGGCTAAGAATACCACCACCCCATATCATTCCGTGGGCGTCGTAAAAGACGATTATGCGATTAGCCGGAGGATGGGCAGCAGCGTTCTTAGAGTACCTACATTCATACATAACTCAACTCGCCAACCCGTCAAGCATGGCGATTATGGCAAAACCCCCTCAATGGGCCCACAACACAAAACCATATTTGGGAGTGGCTTCTGTCTAGCAGTGGACATTTTTCGGCTGCAGTATGATGATGATGACCCAACAATTAAAAAAATATGCATCGAATTGAGCCTCATCCTTTTTGAAGTCGGTTAAAAACTAATTCTTCCTCATTTAATCAACGTTAAATCAATTATTGAATACAAATCACGTCGTGTAAACTAAAACAAATCATTGTTCGATTATGTAAATCAGTCGAAAGAATAGCCCCTGCTGCTAAGTATTTATTTTATTGTTCTAAAATCAACCTACAATTAACTAAAATAGTTTAGGGTGGTTTGTCGTTCATCTATTATCTTTGTCCAATTATCAAAAAGTTGGATAACTTAATTAAAGTTTTTTTGTTTTTTGTTGATCGTAAAAGTAAATGGCAGCAATATTTAATATCTGAAAGGAACCCATGTGGTTATAATACAAGACACGGGAAAAAATGCGTTCAGAATTGAATAATTATGGTCTAACTACATATGAAACATTACATCTTGGACCAAAATATTGGATGAGTGACATGCCGCAGTCGTCAAAGATTTGATCAAATCTATATAAGGATAAGGTCATCGGAAATGTGGCATGGCACCCTTAGTGACAAGAATCTTTAGTACAAAAGAAACCAGTCTAAAAGGCAGTGTCAGGAATGGATTCTCTCGGCGCCGGCGATGGCGGCAGTCAAATAGCCGTGTTCGGCGTAGCTGGGTCGAGCATAAATCGACTAAAGAGTTTCATCGATATCTAAATTATACGTACCTGTGCGCGGGAACTTGACCGTTTTAAGAAGGCTGTTTACTATTAACCCCTGCAACTCATGAAATATGGCTTTTGTAGAGTATCTGCCAGGATTTCGCCAATTTCATGCAACGTTGTTCGGTGTGCAGATTAAATAATATATGTCTTTAATCATTAAATATTTCACAAACAGGGTTAAAGTCTAACTATTAAATTCTCCTGCGACTAAAATTTTATTCATTTTAAAGATTTTATAGTAAAAGGATTGGTGCCTCACTCCATTCGGTTACTCCATCACCTCCAGTGAATGTCGTAAAAGGTGACTAAGGGAATCTAAACTAGAGAGATGGGCGGCAGCGTCCCTTCTGTGGAACTGGTTAATACTTTATCTTTGTGTGGAACAGTACTGCGCTCAGCATCCCGCCTGCCAATCGTGGTGAGTATCGGCAAATTCTCCGGTATCCAGTATTATCGGCAAATCTATGGGGGAGGCTTTTGTTCAGCAGTGGACGTCCTTTGGCTGCAATGATGATGATGAGTAAAAACATGTTTATGGTAATGTCGAACTATCGATTGTCAACGGTATATCACTATTGATACTATCGATAGTATTCGACCACTATTGTTTATTTTATTTTGAAGTTTTCTATGACGTTGTTTACTTTATTTACCGTTTACCGTTACTTTCGCAGATTTTTACGAAAATTATGAGTTATGATGTTAAATATTAAATCAAGCGAGCTCATTTATAATTTTAAGAACCATGTCTGAAAAGGAGAAAAGAAGTGCAACGACTAAGTCAAGTAACAAAATGTACTTTCTATTTTAATTATTATCATTAAATAAGTTCAAGTAATAACATAATCAAGCTATGTATTTTATAAGCTTTTGAATTATTAAATAAAGTTGAATCATTCTTCATAGATGGTGGATCACCTTTGGTATACTGTGTGGTGCTACATTTTTAACTCGATTTTACAAAGTTCTGGAACCTGATCATGTGTGGTAAGTACCATAAAAAATTCTACTGAAGAGCTTTAGACGGTTAGAGTGTAGCCTTATTCCCTCAATGGAGCGAGATGTTGGAAAATTTAAAAAGTCGAATGCTAAAGCAGCAGGCGGGAGCTCCGCTACGTTTCGCTGAGCTGTAACCATCTAACCTAATATATCCAATCCGCCTAAGAAGATTCTAGACCCATATATAAATCTTCTTAGATGCAAAATGGGTCCTTTAGCTGTGATCTATGGGATCTACTTAAGATATTCCCGAAAATAAAAAAGTAAAACCAGGAAATCCTACGTCCTTCGCCATAAACGATACCCAAGCTGGACACAAAGCAGGTCAAATTTATAAATAGAAAAAACAAAAAGATTTCTTAACTGCTTGTTTTTTCACCACAGCCTGTAGTTACAATCTAGAGGAACTACTTATTTCTGAAATAATTTTTCATGTGAGGAACCATACTGGCAACATAACAAGTTTTTGTAATAATTTAATAAATATTGAATCTATATCTTGGAAACGGTGCCTTGGATGACAAAACTTCTCGATGCAGAATGGTTTCTTTAGGTGTGATCTATGCAATCATGCGGAAATACATGCAAAAAAAAAACCTTGCACCATAGAGGCCCTAAGGCTACACTCCAACCATTCAATCAGCCTCCCCAAGGTAGAGGAAGTAAATGAGCATTTAACCATGTAAAAAATACTGTTTCTGTCTGTCATGAAATGGGTAAGAACTCGCAACCTCTGCATCAGCAGTCTGGGGTGCAATTATCTAAGCTCAAACATCCATACAGCCTTGAATACAGAATTGAAATAATGTTGATAACCCAATTTGGTATTCGCTAAGACTGGTCCTCATGGCTCACCATCTCCAACATGTCCTTGAACAGCTTCAATCATGTCTTATCGAATACAAAATTGGTTTTACACCATATTTTCAATTCTGTATTCAAGGATGTAGGGATGTTTGAGCTCAGAGAATTGCGCCCCTGACACCTTAGTCATTGCATTATTGCTGCTTATATATCTACTCCTGATAGTTATCTAGACTTTACTTGTGTGTATGTAACATGTAATTCAAAACAGATATTGATACTTTTCATAATCATCAATAAAACTGGTATCAGTAAATGAAACTATGTATTTACAGCTGGGATGAAACTCATTTTGGCAAAATGGCAAGTTGGTACATAAACCGCACATTCTTCTTTGATGTACATCCTCCACTTGGCAAGGTAATTCTTCTTAATATATTTTGTAAGAGGAAAATTTTATGTGAAATCACTCATTTGATATAGCTTTTGTGTTGTTCAATAAAAATGTTCATGATACTCCATTTCATAAAAGTCTTTTACTCATGTTACAAATGATACATTTCTGTAATGTTTATTATTGTTTTTTATTTACAAGATAGTTATGCATTCTTTATATGTATTACAAACAGTTTCATATGTTGTCAGATGCTCATTGCCTTGTCAGGTACATTGACTGGCTATGATGGCACTTTCCCATTTGAGAAGCCAGGTGACAAATATGATGGTGCACGATATGAGGGCATGAGAATTGTAAGTATTATATGTTTATAATTTATGTTTTGCTGTAACATACACACACACACATCCAATAGTGAACATGGGCCTCCCAATGATCACTACAAAAAGTAGTCATAGGTGATATTGCTATAATCACCATGTCTTGCAAGTAGGTCACGCGATTTTCACTTTTCAATTGCAATCACCATTGCAGAATGTTGTTATTAGCACACAGGATGGAGGCTGCTACTACAAATCCTCTTGATATTGTATATAGTTGTCTATTATGACACCTATGGGAGTGGGAGGAGAGAGTTAGTCTATTCTTTGCCAGGAACCACACAGAACAAATTAAGTTGTAAGCTAAGAATATGTTATATTTAGGTGTGACGATTCAAAGTTTTAAGGAACAAATTGTCGAAAAGGGGGAAGAATGTCGTAAAAGAGAGGAGGCTTTGTCCTGCAGTAGGTTGATAGAATTATGGGCTGATCATGATTGAAAGTTTCATCATTATTTGGGAGTCGTATATGGATAAGGCGGTGGTAAAACGCGACTAAGGGACTTAACCAGAGAGATGGGCAGCAGCACCTCATCTGTGGAATGGTAGCCATACTGCTCTTACCAACCCATCCCCTAAGTGTGGTGAGTATTGGCAAACTTCCCCTAAAATGGTGACAAAATTATGGGGAGATCTTTTTTCAGCATTGGAGATGCTTTAGCTGATATGATGATGTATTATACAATGTGACCGGTAACGGACTAGCGACATTATAGGTACTTATATAGCAATTATTTTGAGATATTCTCAACGTGTGTACAAAAAAAAACATATCACTCAGTTTTGGTCTTACTGAGATACAAATAAGCTTATTTGGAGGGCAACAATATTTCAAGGGTCAGCACGAATCGTCTCGATGGCAGGTTTGATGACTTCCAGCATCCCGAACTAGCCGGTTTCCGAAAAGGTTTCAGTATCATATACCACATCCATACGCTGTGGCAGGTTATACAGAAGACCGAGGAGTATAATCTGCCACTATGCTTGGCGTTTGTGTATGAGAAAGCCTTCGATTCGATCGAAACCTGGGCAGTGCTGCAATCTCTGCAGCAGTGCCAGATTCACTATTGTTACATTGAAGTGTTGAGGTGGTCTGACGACCTGGTGAAGGTCGCAGGGAGTCGTTGGATAAGAGCGGCATGTGATCGCTCGTTGTAGAAATCTAAGGGGGAGACCTTTGTTCAGCAGTGGTCATCCTGTGGCTAATATGATGATGATATGATGCATATTGTCTATCGTTTAAACAACAAGGGTTCACAATTTCGTAATGTAAAAAAAAAGTATGGAAGTCAACAAATTATTGTAAATTACTTATTATGAAAAATTAGAAGGGTCATAGGGCAATCGTCATATTATCATATCGGCCTTTTATACGTCCACTGCTGAACAAAGGCCTCCCCATAGATTCCACAACTGTGTCATAATTTTGAGGGATATTTGCCAATACTCACCACGCTTGGCAGGCAGGTTGGTGAGCGCAGAATAGCTATCCCTCTGCTTTAGATTCCCTTAGTCGCCTTTTACGACATCCACGTGAGCAGATGGAGTGGTGCTATATTCTTTATCCGGCCACCACACGGACTTAATTAGGACAGTAATTTACAATAATTTGTGGATCTGAATTTTATTTGAGTTTTTTTATATGTAAATTAAATGTGTGTTGATAACTTTGTTTCGTTATGTAAACAGTAGACAATATTGTTGCCCTCCGAATAAGTCTATTTTTATCTCAGTAAGACCAAAACTTTGAGAGATATGATTTTTTTTGAACACATGTAGAGTAAACAAATAAAAAGATTGCCACATAGCGGGTAAGTAGACTGGACCCAAGTTTGTAGTATATTAAAATAGTTGTTAAATAAGTACCTAGAATATGGATAGTTCATGACCAGACAGATTGCATATCATGAAGTTAATCTGCACAACCTACCAGTTTATAATCCATACCTATGAATAGAGTACCTATACCATAAATTGGCCTAACAAATGATGTGGCATTTAGGTGTTCCGCCTTGACCATATAAGCAATGCAATTATGTGAAAAGTCTTTTACATAATATGGAAAATCAATTCAAATGTGATGAATCGATTTTCCTTATTAAAATTGATATTTCCATGGAAAATCCAGTAAAACACAGTTGTTAAGTATTTAACTCAGATCAGGCACTCAATTATTTTGTTACAAACACTCTATTTCACACCTATTGGACCAATTTATTAACAGAATGTAGTTTAATTTGACCGCAGATATTATTATAATGAAATAATTTTAAACGGATTAAATCGTTTTGTTTTTCCTGACGTTTAGAACACTTTGCAGGGATCGTGGTCGCAGGATGGACTAAGGCGCACGGTTAACTGATTGATAATCACCGATTGCTAGTTAGAAGTGGTAGATAAGAAGCATTGTATTTTGAAAAAAATAATAATGTCGTTCTGCTCCGTCTATCCAAATGTAACATAATAAAGAAAACAATAATTTTCAATTTAGTATTTTTATAGACAAGTACTAAAAAAATCTTACACTTACATATAGTATATGGTTCCTTCGTTGATAAAGTTATTATTTTCGCTTCGGCTTTTGCGTGTAATCGCCGAACGACACGGCATTTTAATAAAGTTTCACTTACGTGATCGAATCTCAACTGACGTTATAAAACGGCCATTTAACCTGACAAAAGCAGATTGCGCCCGTCGCGGTGGCGCGGTTAGGCCCCCGTACCACTTCTCCTTATTTCCTATCTCTGTGCATCATCATTTCGGCCGAATAAAGTCCACTGCTGGACACAGGGCTCCCCCGTAGATCACCACAACGACCGATATGAGTGTGTTGTGGGCTCATTGGGGGGTTTTGCCATAGTCACCACGCTTGGCAGACGGGTTGGCGATCGCTGTTGAGCTGTTAATGTACTCGAAGGACGCTGCTGCCCATCCTCCGGCTAATCCCTTAGTCGACTTTTACGACACCCACGGGAGGAGATGGGCTGGTGGTATTCTGAGTCGGCACCACACGGCATTTCTGTGCATAGATTATAGAACGAGTTTCAAAACATAACTAAAACCCAAGTCAAGATTGGCGTTAATTAAATGTAAACCCTACGTAATAGGTCCAGCATTGGTATTCAATTGGTGCAATTGATTTAAGTTCTACTTGAGTTTTGATTTTCGTTTATAATATATAATGTTCGGGCCTTAGAAAAGCATTAGTAGTTGCAGTGTATTGTTTTTAAGTCGCCAAACTAGAGTATCTCCGGTGTCATGTGTACAGTTTACAGCCATAAATATATCTGTAGATCATACAAATATTTGTTCCGTGCGGGGATCGAACCAGCGACACGTAGCCAAGGAAGCCAAGCTATTGTGTACTACTGCCTATCCTCTGACACCCAAGAGCGGCGGTGGCCTATTTTAGGCAAAAACTAGACACAATGAATGTACAATCCATTATTTCATTTCAGTTCTGCACTGCATTGGGTGCTTTGATAATTCCTTTGACATTTTTAACTATATGGGAAATGACAAAGACGCTTGAGTCTACAATCATAGGAACAATGCTTTTACTATGTGGTAAGTAAGAGAGAATGTACCAAATATTTAGAGGAACTATATCTATCTTATGATTATCACCTGTTTTTCTACTATGTTGGAATCTGTTTCCACTTTTTAGATTCCACTAATTAGACTACTATTGCTTATTTTAAAGTAGGTTATAATATTATCTATATAAGTGGCTGAGATGGGTGGCACTAGTCGGCTCGGAAAACAAAAAGCTTAAGTTAAATGATTCTTTATCTTTGCATGCGGGCGGCATGTAACCTGTCGCCTACCGCTGATATGATGATCATACACAGAGCGACTGCCATCTGACCTTGCCCTACTGTTAGACTCTCCGATTTTCGGTCTTCAGACCAGTAACAACTGCGCGAGAGCCCTCATCCTTCTGAGATTGCTTTAAAGAAGAAAGAGGAAATTTTGGGTCGATGGTACCTGATTGTAATAACTGAGCTTGCCTGAACACTAGGGGAGAAACAGGCTGTCTCCCCAGTCATATCTCGGGAGAGATTGTACATGTGGCCACATGCGCGCCGCCGTCTTCCCGGGGAACGCTCGGTATGAGCATGCAGGTGGTGTAACATGTGTTTGTTTTTGTGTTTTTATTTTTGTTTTTTAAAACGTTGCCCCACATTAGGATTACTCCCGTGTCGTGGGTTCGTTTACAGACATGAATTCCACATACAATATTACCCAGGACGGATGGTCAAACGAGGTGTTCAAGACACGCACGCACGACGGCACGGTTGGTGCTGTGGTTGAAACAGTTGACTGCTGCGCTCCGGGTCGTGGGTTCGATTCCCGCACGGAACAAATATTTGTACGATATGTAGGTAGTCGTTCCGGGTCTGGGTGTATTGTGTGTGGAATTTCTGTCTGTTTCGACACAGGAGAAATCCTAGTGTGGGACAACGACAAAAAAGAAACCATGTTTTGTTTGTAATGATTGACCAATTGTGTGTTGTTCCAGATGTTGGGTTCTTAACTTTAAATAGATATATACTTCTGGATCCTATACTACTGTTCTTCATGAGCTGTTCTATATACGGAGCTTTCAAAGTACGTTCATCCATTAATTCATATCCGCCTGTAACCGTAAACGCTGTTAACAGAGACCTTCAGATCGGTCATTAAATAAATCGCCAAAATCACCATGCTTGACAAATGGATTGGTGATTGTAGTGAGTACCACTTAACGGTCCAGTCTATAAATAAAAATATATGATGTTTACTCAAAGTATTATTCATATTTTTTCTTGTATGTCTGAAGAAGATAATTCGTTCTAAGCATACTATTTCAAATAGTGTTTTTATATTTATAGGTAAATCTCTAACTAGCTTGGTTAAATAAGTATAGGCGGTGACATAATGGCTTACTGGAGGCGTTGTATGAGGCAGTACACCTATCTACCTATATAATACCTCATTTACAAGTCTAGTCTCACGGCCGAATACTGAAACGCCACCTAATTTTAAATCTCGCTCAACCATTTAAGACGCCTGTTTTCAGTAGGAAGTCGGGCAACTGAAATAGTTAAGCGGAATTAGATATTAAGTGGCGTCTCAGTATTTTGCCATAATATACTTGAAGTTTATGTTTATTCTCAAAGTTCGCACGTTTAAAAATAATAATTCATAATACATACCACTTCACTGAACTTATTATCTCATCTGTATGATATGTGTTGATTAACTAATGATCAAGTAGTTATTGACTCGCTTCTTCAGGACTAGGTTGTGATTTGAATACCTGACAGGTACCAATATCATATGTACTCTCTTAGTTAAACTAAGACACTACTCTAGGTGAAGGAAAACAGCGTGAGGAAATCTGGATCTAATGGTCTGAAACCGTCAACAGCAGTGAGCAAGCGTGGTGATCGATGCACGTTCCCTCTCTGTATGAGAAGAGACATTTGCCCAGCAGTGGGACATTGCAGATTGATATAATTATTAATGGTAGTTAACCCCATGGTTAAACGCTTGCCTTCCACACAGGAAGGTCTAAGTTCGATCCCGGCCCGCACCTCGTGCCTTTTCGGATTGATGTGCGGATCAATATTTGATTATCACTTGCGTTAACGGTGAAGGAAAACATCGTGAGGAAACCTGCACACTTTAGAGGGCTCCAAAATAATATCAATGGTGCTTGTAGTCCGCCAACCCGTACTAGGCCAGCTTGGTGGACTAAGGCCTAACCTTGTTCATCGTCAGAAAAGGTACAGCGCATAATGAGTCCTCGGGGAAATCTTTTACAATCCCCTCGAGGGATGCCTGGGGGGGGTGGCCTCCTTACAGTCGCCTTCTCTCCGCTAGAGGGGATGCCGCTTTACAGTCATCCCCTCCGAGATGTGCCTAAAGGCGTGGCACCAACGGGGGCTCTAGATGGAGATTATTCGAGTTCCTGGAGCCTCCCTTCGGTGCCGACGATGATCACTTCGGTGGTTTTAGCCGGTAGGAGTCCGGCATGCCCCTTCGCCCTTTCCCGGGGCGAAGGAAGTACATGAGGTATTGCCACAGGATCAATAAAAAAAAGGCCAGCTTGGTGGACTAAGGCCTAACCTTACTCATCGTCAGAAAAGGCCTGTGCCCAGCAGAGGGACAGTAAGGGGTTGATTATGTATGTATGTAATCTCTCAATCAACATTTTAAAAACACCTCAATTAGTCAAAATTATAACATACAATTACTAAACAGGTCCGATCGCTAACCGACAAAGGTTTGCCACCGTTCTCGGCCCGCATGCTGTCGTGGCAACTGTTCCTAGGCGCGTCACTAGCTTGCACCATGTCCGTCAAGTTCGTCGGCTTGTTCGTCGTTCTGTTCGTTGGCTTGCGCACTGTCGCCGACCTATGGAACGTGCTCGGAGATTTGAGCAAGCCTGTTGTAAGTACTATAGCTTATTTCACTTCAATATTGTCGATTACTACGTCTTCAAGCGCTCGCCTTTCCGTGCCAAGGTGAACCCTAGATGAACCGTGGCGCGGTTGGATCTCCGCCTTTGATAAATATTTGTTTCGAGTGTAGGGAATATCGCTAACCTTGTGTTACAAAGTTGTCCAAGTCGTCCAATGGCCTCCGACTTTGATTTACCACTGCCGTCTCATGATAACAACTGGGACCGAGGAGACGCTTAGTTCAAATACTATGCGGTCATTCATCCATAGACTGACCGCGCAGAGCGTTGCTTAACCTTACCGGTCGTTTACCGATTAGTGAGTGCAACTGGCTATGAGCGCGTCTAAAAACAATACGATAACTGTATATCTGTATATGTAGATAATTGGCATGGTACAAGCTTATTTGAAAACTATTATTGCATAAGCTTTTTAATCAGAAGGCCATTATAATTATAAATGTTCAAAATATAGTTCCGATCTATCGTAAATGTCACCAATGGTATTCTCGTAAACGAACAAACGTCAAACGTGAACTTATTTTGTGATGAGATCGAAAGTTGATCAAAGCCAAAATGGTATTTTACTAACATTTTGAACTGACACTGGTATTATAATTTTCAAAATTGACATTTAAATGAGTCTGAATTGAGATCATACTGAAATCAGACTGAACTTTAATAGAAGCAGAATACCTATTTTTAGTCAATTCATGATTTAATCTCAGTGCGGTCAACTTTTAGTCGTAGTGTATTTTAATTACGAGAATTGGTCCTCAGAATATGATCTTAATTTAATATTTGTGTTTCAGAGCCTCACGGTGAAGCATTTAATCGCTAGAACATTAACTTTGATTGTTTGGCCACTAATGCTCTACGTGTTCTTTTTCTGGATACATCTAACTGTTCTCAGCAAGAGGTGAGTCTTTTTTTAAAGTGAAAACTTCTTTTAGCGCGGTACGCATATTAGATGAGATAAAATCTCTGGACTCGCGACACCGTTACGAGACGCAGCTATAGTGTGTGCATATATGCATGTACATATAGCAGACCGAGAACGCGTCTAGATTAATAAATATTGATTGCTATAAAATTTATAACAAGTGTTTTGCCTAGTGTTTAAACAACCGATAATACAACAATTGTTAACTCCCAATTTTTTTTTTTTTTTTGTAAATCTAATGTTACGATATCACAGTAACATATATATACCGAGTATAGACGTTTAGTTTAGCGTTTCGCCGTCGGGATCGCATTAACCCTAGTACCCATTTAAAAAATGTCTAACGCTCCAAAATAAGTTTTCTGTCGGCACTCCCGGAGTGCAACCCGGTATTTTTTTTTAAATGTAAGCAGATAGAGCGGGCCTTGCTGTTTAGGCATGAGGGAGGAATAGTCCGAGTAGTTCCGACTACATTAAATCAGCTCCTGTCAGGTGTCGTGACCGTCAACAGGATATGCACTAGTGATAACATTCGCCAAGCGTGGTTTTGTGGCAATTTTCGTCTCGACCATTTTTTTGTATCCTTGTGCTTTTAGTATTAACAATGTAGCACCACTCCATCTCCCGTGGATGTCGTAAAAGGCGACTAAGGGACTATAAAGCAGAGGGGTGGGCAACAGCGCCCTCTGTGGAACAGGAGCCATATTGCCACCCGCCTCCCAAGCGTGATGAGTACTTGCAAATTCCCACAAAAACGACGACACTGTTGTAGAAATCTATGGGTCTAGTCTGTTCAGTAGTGGACGACCTTTTCTTGATATGATAATTGTGATTTATTAATTTTATTTCAATTAGAAAGCGCTAGGATCGATTACTTTCACAAATTGAATATTTGTTCATTTATCCGTAAAAAGGTTGTAACTGGCTGACACAGTCGGCCGCTGCGCTGCGGGTCGCGGGTTCGATTCCCGCACGGAACAAATATTTGTGATTTGCAGGTAGTTGTTCCAGGTCTGGGTGTATTGTGTGTGGAATTTGTGTCTGTAAACGCACCCAAACACAGTAGAAACCCTAGTGTGGGGCTACGTTTAAAAAATAAAGAAAGAAACAAATATCCGAATGATCATAGAGTTGCGAGGTTGCAAGAGTACGACCGTTCATTGCATGGTTTGTCGTGAGACACCTGTTCTGTTGTTGACATGGGCTGATGTGGCAGGACGCGGAGCAAGCAGGAATGTAAAATAAAAATGTACACTGTCCCACAGTATGATTTCTCCTGTGACGTGAGTACAGTTTACAGACATAAATCTCACACTTACAAACACCCAGTTCCGATATAACTACCTGTAAATCATATAAATATTTATTTCGTGCGGAGATCGAACTCGTGACGCGCAGTACAGAAAGCAACTACACCAAGTGCCGCCATAAGACCTAGTAGCGACTCTTGTGCGGCCGTCAAGATATTTCTGTAATTAACACGCTTGACAAACGGATGCGTCATCACTAAATACTACTTTTTTTAATGATGTGGGCCAGCTAGTGTTTCACATTATTCGTAGAACTGATAGCCAGGAGCAAAAGGGATCTCGAATGGAGACTGAAAAACCGAACCGACCGGAAAACGCAGTGTTGGACGGCCCCCAACAAGACGGACGGACGACCTGGTGTCGCTGAGAGTCGGATGCCGGCGGCATGTATCCGACAATTGTGGATATTTATGGGGGAGGCCTTTGTTCAGTTGTGTCCGTCCTTTGGCTATTATGTGGAACTAGTATGGGTGACATCCGATGGTACACGATCCCATGAACACCCACATACTAAAGTAGTCACTGATGCGTTGCCATTTTTTGTAGTAATAAATCCTCTATGCACACCACGATAAAATTAAAAAGTACAATTAAAGCCGTCTTATCGCAATTTGGCGAAATGGGGAATGTTCCTCCTTCCTCCTTCCTACCGGACTCCTACCGGCTAAAACCACCGGAGTGGTCATCTTCGGTACCGAAACTGCGCTCCAGGAACTCGAAAAGTCTCCATCTAGAGCCGCACATTGGTGCCACGCCTTTAGCACATCTTGGCGGGGATGCAAAGCGGTCACCTCTAGCAAAGAGTAGGCGACCGTTAAGAGGCCACCCTTATTAAAACCAAGTTCCACCTCACAGTGGTAATGGTGACGGCTTCTACTCGTCCGGCTTCCAAGCGCGTTTAGAAGGCAACAGCCTCCACAATGCGAGCGCACCTAGAACTGTCGCTTACGGCGCGCTCATATCGCTCAAGAACCACCGCACCGGTGGAGGGTATCTGCACTCTCACCATCATCTGTATCCGTCTGGAGTAGGAGCTAAGCAACAACAGGTTAGTTAAGAGTTTTAGACACGCGTGTGGCGCCGGCTATGAATACCACCACCCCATCTCGTGGGTGTCGTAAAAAGCGATTATGGGATCAACCATGGAAAAGCCTTCTTTCGTACCTTAATGATAACTCAACTGCGATCGCCAACCCACCTGCCAAGCGTGGCAATTATGGCAAAATCCCAAATGAGCACACAACGCAGACCCAGTCCGTTCGTTGTGGCGATTTTTGGGAGAAGCCTATACCCAGCAGCGAAAGGTTTTCGACTGGAACGATAATGATAAAAACCCAGCGTGGGACGACCTCCCAACGAGATGGAAGACGACCTGGTGAAGGTCGCTGGGAGTCGTTGGATGCGGCCGGCACGTAACCGGCCGTTGTGGAAATCAATGGGGGAGGCCTTTATTCAGGAGTGGACATCCTTTGGCTGATATGATGATGATGGAAGGTTTGGTGGTGAATGGAGGAATGTTTTAGAAAATTGACCGTAAATGCAACGCTCTTTGACAGTCTACGCCCTGTATTAGTACATATATTAACTATGAGTATGTGAAACTCGTGAACCCCGTGTCCAGTACGACTTATGCGCTACGCAGTTTCTTTAGAGCCACAGTAACACGCACGTTAATAACAGATAATAAAATACAAATTTTTATTAAATCCCAGAGGATGGTGCGATGTGTATGAGATCTGATAAGTGTGCGTGGCCTCTCGCCCCTTAAAAGTGCGGTATGTGATTTAGCACTAGCTCTTCTCAAAATGATATTCTGACTATTAATAAAGTGCCTGTAAATAATTTACAGTTTACATGAACACAAATTTTTTGATGTAATTGCTTTGAGTGTCCATTGCGTTAATTATTTGTACTTCTAGATAACAACATACACGCACAAGGACGAAAACAACCGTTGGCACATAAAGCCCTACGATCGTGAACAAGTGGACGGCGTGGTGATAGTTCGTAGCGGTGACCTGGTGCGGCTGACGCATGCGCCCACCGGCCGCAACCTGCACTCGCACCGCGAGAGGGCGCCAGTCACCACCAAGTACATGCAAGTCACTGGATACGGAGAAGTAATACTGTTTTTTAAACATCTATAAGATACGACTCACTGGATACCGTGGCCACGTCCATGGTAAAGAATAGATTGCCAACACCCGTGGGAGTCGTAGAAGGTCAAGAAGATTGGCAGCAACATCATTGAACCCTTGTTTGTGTACAGCGGTACTCCTTCCGTATTATTCCTTGCAGCAGGCGGTGACCTATTGCCCATCAAACGTGCAGATCAAGAATCTGACCAATTAGTGCAAAAACAAAGAATAAGATGATGAAATCGTGCGCAGTAAATGATGATCAGTCGAATAATAAAAATTTAAAAACAAAAAAAAAATATTTTTTTATTTCAAATATACAAAGAAATCAGAATAATTTTATGAGATCAAAATGAATCGGTCTAATTTTTCTATTGTTGTAGTGGGGGTTTACAGTACCAGTGTGATCTTGAGCGGTCAGTGAAAGAGTTGGGATCGGTTTGCAGTTGCATACCGACAAACAGACACAAAAATCACTTCTGCGCAAGTGAAGGGGAGGCCGGCGCTGAAGTATAACGGCGCCTGTGTATTAACTAATGGTTTATCAGTTTTGACCTCGTAACTGTTCACATTTACATCATCTCATAAAATCACCGAGTATACAGACGATACGATGTATATGTATATAGACGACGTGATTATGTAAGTTGACGGCACGGTTGGCGCAGTGGCTGGTGCAGTCGGCTGCTGCTGCGCTCCGGATCGCGGGTTCGATTCTCGCAGGGAACAAATATTTGTATGATCTGCAGGTAGTTGTTCCGGATCTGTGTGTATTGTGTGGAATTTCTGTCTATAAACGCACCCACGACACAGGAGAAATACTATAGCCTGACCAATACCGCTGCCCCCGCCTTTACCTGTACCCGCGTCTTTTAATGCGTGGTGAGGTGGGAACTGGGACGGAAAGAGACGAAATGGAATGGCAGCTCGGCACGCCCGCGTCGCTGCTCGTATACCTTACACACGGCGGTCGCAAGACTTATACAAAAAAAAGTAAAACAGCGTTAGTTTTGAATAACCGGTAAAATATTCAGAGATTGTTCAGAATCGATAATATTTTTGTTTTCAACATTTTATTATTCTTGTTTACCACGCATAAACCAGAACGTGTGGCAAACATACATTATTTGATAGCGCACGTAGGCACTACTCTAGACCAAGCGCACATGTAAGTACGTAATATAACTGCGAGCGCGGTATGTTTATAAGTTACAAATTTTGCGAACATTTTCTAATGAATGTTTTTGTAATATTTATTTTAAGTTTGACAATATTCTTTAACTTAACTCTAAAAATTAAAGAATTTGGCTGGTCTTTTAAAGCTAACTCTGTAGGTATGTCATAACAAAATTCGATTATTTTAGTAAATCATAATGAGCGTAGGTTGTGCCTTGGTTGGCGATTATAAACAATATGATACTTTGTAGGACGGCATTGGCGATGCAAACGATGTGTGGAAGGTAATTGTATCTGGCGGCAAAGATGGCGAAGAAGTGCAGACAGTAAGGAGCAAACTAATGTTGGTGCATTACTTGCAGGTTTGTGGATTTTTAGTTTATAAAAAAAAAATAGATAATGCCCTTTTTTATTTCAGAATCTTTCATGCAAGGGACTACAGTGCAGTGTGTCGTCATTTTGGGGGGAATTAGCCAGTACTCACCACGCTTGGCAGGTTTGTGAGCGCAGTATGGATACTATTCCTCAGAAGGGATGCAGCTGCCCATTCCTCTGGTTCAGAGTTCCCTAGTAGCCTTTTACGACATCCACGGGAGGAAATGGAGTGGTGATATATTTTTATCTGGACACCACATAGATGTCTAAGCTAGCTAGCTTCTATTTATTATGCTTACTGTATAACCACGGTTACGCTTCACGTATACTGACATATTTAGCATATTTTCTGTCCTAATTCCAACGTATATTTTCATATGAAAGAAAAACATGTTGATATTATTGTAAATCGAGATCGTCTACAATGCCCCGAAATGTGCCTTGGGATGGTGGCCTTTTTACAGTCACCTCCCACCGCTAGAGGGGTTAACCGATTCACAGTCGTCCCCTCCGAGATGTACTTAAAAGCGAGGCACCAATGGGCGGCTCAAGTGTAATTTGTCGAGGACTTGGAGCTCTCCGTCTGTGTTCTGAGTGACCGGCATTTCCCCTTTGGAGGAAGTACGTGATGCACAGCGTAAAAAAAGGCATCCATGTTAGATTGATGGCTAAGCAAGGTTGTCGGCAGCGTGAGATTAATCTAGAGGGCCAATGAACCCATCAAAATATCCTAAAATTTGTTCACAGTCGTGTATATTGACCACATCTGGCAAACAGCTACCTAAATGGGGCTACGAACAACAAGAGGTGGCGTGCAACCCTAACCTGAGGGACAAGAACGCTCTGTGGAATGTAGAGGACAACGTTTTTGATGACTGTAAGTACCGTAGACTTAAGCTACGTTCACACCCCTGTACACCGCATGATTTTGTAAGGATAAGTCTTACCGAATCATTTCTTTAAGTAGTTGGTGGTTTAGTTTATGTATGCCCATAAGTAGTTGCCCATACCTAAACTAAACCACCGTTATCTGTCACCTTCAAAGTGAGTTCCGGTTGAAAACCAGTGCCAGGCACCAGCTGCCTTTCGTTGCTATAAGGCGGGGGGACCTCTGGGTTCGCGGGCCTAGCCCGGTTAAGCAGCTATATCCCCCTTGGGATGAGAGCGAGAAGCCCATCATAAAAAATAAAAAAAAATCTTGGGTGCTTTGATTGGGGAATCTGCGTGCCCACGCCGAGCGACCCAAGAAAAGACGGTAGCACGCATGTGGTCACGCGCTGCTGTGGGATGCTTTGGGGAAGCCTTTACAATCCCCCGGGGGGGGTGACCGCTTCACAGTCACCCTCTCCGAGATGTGCCTATAGGCGTGGCACCAGTGGGTGGCTCTAGTGTGATCATAAGCTTTATAGCTTTCCAAGCGCGGTGAGTATTGGCAAGTACCCCCCAAAATGATGACTCAGTTGTTGAATCTATGGGGGAGGGCTTTGTTCAGCAGTGGGCGTATAAATGTCCGATTTGGTGATGTGTGACATGTTGTTAGTCGTTGCGGTCGCAGAAGCATTCCTATGTAGCCCGAGGAAAAAAGTTGAGTATTTCTACGCTAATCTAGACAAAATGACGCGGGGTCATGATAACAGGTCATCTGAATTCGTCTGAGTAACCGATTTTTCTGATTCTTTCACTGGGGTAATCAATATACTTATGGAAAGGTTCTAGTATATAAAATATTAAGTTAGAATTTTATGTACAGACTTATAAATATAATAATTTTGTTTATGTAAAATGTTTTATTTTCTAATTTGTTTACTTTATTGTATTTTAACAACCTATTTTATTATCTAGGTTTTTAATCTATCACAAATATTTGAATATGATTTCGGGACTTTTCGCGCACAGATAAATCAAAACAATATTCTTATCAGTCTTCTCGTGGTCAACGCAACCTGGCCGAAACGTCGAGGTTAGTCAAAACATTGCTTTGATTTATGTGTGCACGTAAAGTCCCGAAATCATAATCTATTGTATTTAAAAATATGTTTGTACCAACATTTTCCATACTTTAATTTAATTGCCAACTTCCAGTGCCAAAAGTAAGTTTCGAGTCGTACGCATCTGGCTTCGTGGAGCGGTTCCTGGAGTCGCATGCGGTCATGTTCCAGGGTAACGCTGGGCTCAAGCCCAAGGAGGGCGAGGTCACCTCACAACCGTGGCAGTGGCCCATCAACTACAGGGTATGTATTACTGAATTATTCGTAATCGCGTTTAGAGAAGGCAATCGGAATTTAATATACTACCCTTGCGGGAGTACATCTTATAGAGGTAAGTATTACAGATCGAGAATCGAAACTCAAGTAGAACTTCATCACCATTTCGGCCGAATAAAGTCCACTGCTGGACAGAGGCCTCCCTCAAAGATCACCACAACGACCGATATCGTTGTGTTGTGTGCTCATTGGGGGTTTTGCCATAATCGCCACGCTTGGCAGGCGGGTTGGCGATCGCAGTTGAGTTGTTAATGTATTCGAAGGACGCTGCTGCCCATCCTCCGTCTAATCCCTTAGTGGGCTTTTACGACACCCACGCGATGAGATGGGTTGGTGCTATTCGTAGCCGGCACCACACGGCATGGTAGTAGAACTTGAGTCGGCAATAATTGAATAAAAATGCTGGACCTATTACATGGGGTTTATATTTGACTAACGTAATTTCGACTCAAGTTCTACTTGAGTTTTGATTCTCGATCTGTAATACAGGCCTTAGAATATAGCACCACTCCAATCTCCTGTCATGGATGTCGTACAAGGCGACTAAGGGATTCTAAACCAGAGGGATGGGCAGCAGCGTCCCTTCTGTGGTACAGCAACCATTCTGCGCTCACCAACCCGCCTGTCTAGCGAGGTGAGAACTAGCCAATACCCCCAAAATAACGACACAATTATAGAAATCTCTAGGCCAGACCTTTTTCTTCATTTCTTACCTTTAAATTAAACCATGTCTCACACTATAATTTCTCCTGTGTTGCGAGCACAGCTTACAGACATAAATCTCACACGCACCAACACCCAGACCCGAAACAACTATCTGTAGATCAGGGGTGGCCAACTTGATTAGACCCAAGATCTACTGTTTACTGAAGAAACCCTGTGCGATCTACTAATTACATAATTCTTAAAATTTTAAATGAAAAAGTATAGTTTATTATGTAGTATTTTCTATTGTATTAAGAGAGAAAACTTAAAAAACACGTGTACACGATGTCTTTGTCGGACCTGTGATATGTGATATGTGTTGTCTCTTTTCTTTGCTTGGACTGTGGGAATATTATTCTATAGATCATTTGAATCGTTTTTTTATTCAAATACTCGTATTTGATATAGTTTGTTACTCACGTGTGGTATGAGATCCTTTGTTCTTTATTTATTTTTGCTTGATAGTTTGTGCATTTACTATACGCACGACGGCATTGTTATTACTTAATTAATAAAACAATACAGATTGTGACAGTGTGTGCTTGCTGTCCTGTCTTGGGCGAACTGATTGCAAGGTGCTACAATTGGGGGAGTTTTGGTTCTTACTTTTAGTGCGCATATAACATATCTACTTCTTTTAATATGTAATATCATTGGCTTATTATTTCTTTTAAGTAGGATAATGCTGATTCACATAAATATGTTGAACCAAAACACGAATGCAGTTGTCCAGCACATTTAATTAAATTTGTCGTTGGAAACCAATGCCCAGAATAAATAACGTGATAGAACGGTGAATGAAAAATGATAGAATGATTAAAAGATGAAATAATAATGAGCGATTGAGGGGTACACTTTTAGATTATCCGACTTTAAAAAATATAAATATTTATTGTCCTTTATTTTCTTAGTATACATATTATTACATTTTTAAATATATATATAAAACAAAAATAAAAACATATATTTAAAAATATAAAAATAGTGACCAACCGGCATCGGGAACAGGGTCCAAGCTGCCGGTGGTTAGGGCTCCAGAGAGAGGAACCTCCTGACAATACGTGCCGTGTCAAGGAGAACCACTTTCTGTATCAGGCCCTTGATCCAGCCGCCTAACAAGAGCCTCTTAAGATGTTGGTCGAGGCTCTTGGCGATCAAGCCGTTGACCGTAACGACTATCGGCACAATGATTGCTGAGTCAACATCCCACATGTCGACAATCTCGTGTGCCAAGTCAAGATACTTTATTTGTTTCTCTTTCTCGGCTTTCACGAGATTCTCATCATGCGGGATGGTAACATCAATAATCATTGCGCGGCGCTCTACTCGGTCTATCATCACTATATCAGGCTTATTAGCGACAATAGTCCTATCAGTGATGATAGACCGGTCCCAGTACAATGTGATATGACTATTTTCGAGAACTGGGTCGGGCATATACTTGTAGTATGGTACCTCAAAGGCCACAAGTTTATATTTCAGCGCAAGTTGCTGGTGTATAACCCTGGCTACTTGGTTGTGCCTGTGCAAGTACTCGCCGTTAGCAAGACGAGAACAACCAGAAATAATATGTCTGATGGATTCACCCGGACGGTGGCATGCCCGACAAATGTCAACCGTACCATCCTTAACAATATATTTCCGGTAATTGTTCGTCATGATAACTTCGTCCATAATCGCACAGACAAAACCTTCGGTTTCTCCAAAGAGGTCTCCAAAACGTAACCAGGATACTGATGCTGGAAAATCTACATCGGGACCATATAAATATTATTATTAGGTATATTAAACATATATTTTGCCACGGTCGATTGGACTAATAGCCCCGATCGACCGGTTGGCCACCCCTGGGCTGATTTAGATCATACAAATATTTGATCCGTGCGGGATCGAACCCGCGACACGTAGCACAGAAAGCCAGTAGCTTAGCCACTGTGCCAGCCGTGCCGTCAAGCCTTTGTTCAGCAGTGGACGTCCTTTGACCGATGTGATGATGATAATGACACCAGTTGTACAGAATTCGCTCGCGTATTCAACATACCCCTTGGTTTATACAGCACTGCACACACAAACGTTTTACATGTTTATACATTGCAGGGTCAGTTCTTCTCGGGCAGTACTCACAGGATCTACCTGCTGGGCAACCCAGTAGTCTGGTGGGGCAACTTACTGTTCCTCGCTGTATTCTTTGTTATATACGTAATAAACTCCATTCGAGAGAAAAGAGCGGAAGCGTTTGGTACCCCTGTTCCAGGTGAGTGGGTCGTAAGATTTCTCTTTGTAGTTAGAAGTATCGATCCTTCGAAAATCATTAAATATTGGTCCTGTATTAGTTCTGCAGATCATTATGTTTCCGGCCAAGCAGACCATTAAGATAGACCATTCTCTATAAGGTTTATTCTCATTATTCGATAACGCTACTCAGTATTCGGGAAGTCTCTGCAGACGGGATAACGACTAGTGAACTATGCAGTCGATATGCAGCACCCGGGACTCCTTGCAGGCGGAGTAATAACGACCAAGTAAATTCATGGTTCCCAGTGGTCGGGGTCTCCCCGCATGTAATGCCATCTCTCTTCTCAGTTAAAATTGCTTGACACAACAATAATAAACTGTTTATCCATGGCAAGGCACGTCTGTTTAATACCACTGTCTCCAAGCTTTCCGGCATCTCGCACAATCCACAGTCGTTCCATAACAACTAATGAAAATTTCCCCGAATACGAGCCATCTGGCGTTCTGCGTTTAAGATTTCTACCGTAACCCGATTGCGTTCCCTATTGACCAAAGAAAATGGTTTCTCGATTCGGGATCCTGTACGCCTTTACCGCCATTAGTAGTAGAATGAAAACGACATGCATTCAGACATTATATAAGTAAGTTTTCGTGTAACGATTTTGAATTGGTACCAAAACGTGTTACACAAACATCGGCTTAAATTAAAGGAAAGGCTATCTGAGATCACGCTTGAGAGGAACGAGCTTCATTTATTGAATTTTGGTTCTCCAGGTGGTAAAAACCGAGAACTACTGAATGCGGCTGGCTGGACGTTCATCGGTTGGGCACTCCACTACGTCCCTTTCTGGGCAATGGGCCGCGTGCTCTACTTCCACCACTACTTCCCAGCACTCGTGTTCAGTTCCATGCTTACTGGTAATGTATTATAACATATAATATCCTTTTAGCATATTACTGTCTAAGAACAATACCCATCTCATCTCGTGGGCGTCGTTATAGGCGACTCTGGAATAAGCCGGAGGATGGGCAGTAGCGTCCTTCATCTACATTCATAATTTAACTACGATCTTTAACTCGCCTGCCAGGCGTGGATATTATGGCCAAACCCTCGAATGAGCACACAACACCCAGACCGGTCATTGTGGTGGTCTTTGTAAAGGCCTGTGTCTGTGCCCTGTGCAGTGGACTTTATTCGGTTGAAACGATGATGATGACAAGTATTAGTATTATTCAGTAATGTATAATGCAATGACCGTACGAACTCGTGTCGGTAGTACAGAATTAAGTCAAGTTGTGATAGCGTGCGCATGCGCCGGCACGGTAGCCGACCGGCTGCCCCATATCCAGTATTACTTTAGAATAAATTTTACAAGGTTTGGAATTAGTGAAAGCGTCTAATAAGTTTTTTTTTTTAAGTATACTGACTATGTTTAGACGCTTCAAAGTCTCCGTTATTTGGAAGATGTTAATGCAGGTGTTTTTAAGATTCGACAAGACTTACTATGAAAGTAAGGATTATGTAAAAAATAATTTCTGAAAATAACGTCCTTTACCGGGTTATGACATATGGCAACCGTGACTGCACAATCCCGTACACATACTGACCGATAGTGACGATTGTCACAGTCGCTCTACCTAAACGTTACTCACGAGGAGATAATTATGTGACCCAGTTTTCAGCATTAACGATGAGTTATGTTACAGGTATCCTCACCGAATACCTGTTGACCAGCATCAAGAGCTTCCTGAGCCCTGAACTAGGCAGAACAGTGTACCACTGCATCACAGGGGTCGTAATATCGACGACGATCTACAGCTTTTACCTATTCTCGCCGTTAGCTTACGGTATGAACGGTCCACTTGCACATGAGCCTAATTCTACTATGTCGGGCTTGAAGTGGCTAGAAAGCTGGGAATTTTAGAATTAAAAAAAACCGGTCAAGCGAATGTGGATGACGCACCGGGAGTTCCGTCCCTTATTAGCATGCAAATGTGTAATCTACCGATAGTTGTTTCGGGTCTGGGTGTTTGTGCATGAGAGATGTATGTCTGTAACTCTACCCACGACACAGGAGCAATCCAAGTGTGGGTCAAAGTAGAAAAAATAATGATATGTATGTAAAGATTTTTCCATAAAATTTGAAATGAATGATTTTATAGCCTGACCAATACTGCTGTACCGCGATTTAGGTATGCGCGGTATAAAGTGGGGAGTGGGAAGGAAAGAGCTTGAACTATACGAACGACGGAAACGGAACGGCTGCTCCTGGCTGATTTAATTTATTTTTTAGAATTTATAGTATGTCAAAATACTCAATAAGTAATGTAAGTATTGTTTTTTACTCCGTCCATTTTATTAATATATTTTTATAAAGATTTTATATTAAGCTTTTTTAAATAAAGGTATAACAAGCATACAAACTTTTTATTTTTATTTGTGGTAGAGCTTAGGTGTTGACAGCATTGAAATGGGCTGGCTCTATGGGAATGTACCTACCACACTCTCAGAGACTACAAGAACATTATGTTGCTGCGTTTCGTGCGGTGTAAATATCGTCAACATGGTATAAATATAACTGAAAGTGGTATTATAATATCTGTGCTTGAAATATACCATTTAAAGTGCGGTATCGCGCTCTAAGCGCACGTGATGCCTTGACAACAGGCAATCGCCCGTAAACATACACTGCTGAACATGCGCCAATGACACTAATGTCTACATTAATGACAACGAGCAGTCGTAAGGGATATTGTCGTATAGGGCACGCTGGGAGAGGGAGGAATGCCTACAGGGCAGCATTGCGCTGTCACCTTCCGGATGACGCAGGTACTCTCCACCAGCCCGCACAAGATGCAGCGGGTGCGGGCTGCGAGTGACGAACTAAACGCAGTCCGCCGTACAGAAACACTCGAGACGGTGGCGCGTGTGTTCTGCGTGCGCCTCTGAAGGTATGCGCGCCCGGCCAGATCGCACAGAGGCGGAGCCCGTCAAACTGACAGGCCGATACCTGTGTGGTTCTGTCTAATGCTGACAAGGCGAACACGTCACCCCCAGCCAGAGGTAAGTGGAAGGACATCGTGGGATTTTAGCCGGTAAGACCCCTACAACCTTCCCAAGGTGGTGGAAGTCAAGGCAAAAAAAATTGCCGTAATAACCCATCTGGGTAGGTGGATTGATCGCTGAAATTTTAAATGAGTTACCTGTAACTTTTACATACTTAAGCAGTCATAAGTGGAACTAATAAACGCGTTGTTAACCCATTCGACGCGCATGACGACACGTGTGTCAAGGCACGCGTTGAGATAGCGCGCGTAGCGCCCTAGGTTGTCTTGAAAATGTCTGTTAAATGACAATAAAAAAGATACCTCCGTTTTAATTCTTATGAGAATTGAGATGCAAATGCAACATGTCCAAATAATAGTAGAATATTAAATTAATTTTTTTTTAGTATTAAACTATTTTATAGTATACTAGCTGGGACCCGCGGTCTCACCCGCGTTTAATTAAAAGAAATTTAGAGTACTTCGACTTGTACACATTTACATGCTAATATTTTCTTAATATTTTAACATTATTAAATTAATTAATCATAAAATTGTAAATGTGCGAGCATCATGTAGCCGTTAATTTTATATATTTAGTACCTATACTTTGCCTTTTGCCTGGTAGTATCGGTCTGTCATGCTCACTAAAATGTCTTGCTGGCGGTGGCGTTGTGTATCGGGTCGTTCGGTTCCCTACAATATGGTTGGGCTAAGCGATGCTGATGCATGCGTCATGCTCGTGAACTGGTGCCGTCTGTTGGGACTGGTCAGCCATTAACTGCCATGGCGAATAATAATTATATTTATTTTTTTAAACATTGGCTTACACAATGCTCGTTATATGTTTTACCATAATTTGTATCAATCAACATTGTAATCTCAATTATTTTAAAAGAGTATCTATGGAGTTTCTTGCCGGCTCTTCTACATAGATCAACTATTTGGAACCGTGCAACTTAGATTCTGACGTTTCATAAGTGCCAATATTCAGTATATTTGAAATAAAAAATATTTGACTTTGACTTTGACACTTGACATAGAATTTATATATATATATATATATTGGATTTCATGGGTTTTATTTTTTTTGCGCGGAACCCTAATTGTTTTTCTAAAATAAAAGTAGCCTAGGTTATTCCTTATAACATTAGCTATCTGCCAGTGAAAGTCCCGTCAAAATCGGTCCAGCCGTTTCGGAGATTACCTGGAACAAACAGACAGACAAAAAAATACCGGTACCGTATATACTTTCATATGCATTAAGTAAAAAGCTGTTATTTTGACATTACAAACAGACACTTCAATTTTATTTATTTGTATAGATGTATAGATGATTAAGATAATGGTAAGATAAGCCTTGCTAAGTTCTTCTTGTCCCTTCCATTTTCTGATTAAAGTCTCTTCATAACTCATCTTGGTATCTAAGTTAAAACTACAAAAATCTATCATTTGTAAGGAATCATACATCGCCAAGGCAAAAAGGTGTGGTAGGCTGTATCCACATGGGAAATTAGGGAAGTGCTACAAGTCGCAGACCCGCCCTAAGACATAATTAATTAATATGTATAACCTACCCTTACCTTTACGAGACTGCTAGTTTTTTTTTATAGTTGTGTCATTTGTTAACCTATAAATTAAAAGGAAATCGACCCGAAATGTTTAAATTAATATAAATAGAAATAGAAAACATTTATTCGGCAAAGAACATATTAGACAGTGCATAAAATGAAAATGAAAGCTACGATATACATTATTAAGTGCGCAGGTGCGCTGTCGAACATGCCTGCAGGTCTACTCTCCAAACTAATTTTAATTCTAATCCAATACCAATACGATTCCAATATCAATTTCAAAGTCACGTGATTTCGTACTCTTGAAAACAATATTGTCAACATTGGATTGAAATTGGGATTGCTCTCCGATTATATTAAGACGCATGAAGTGAGCAACGTAACGGGCCGAATTAGTGTTGTTAAAAACATTACAACAAACCGGTAATATGACTTTAAAATGCTTAATCTTTTAAATAACAAGGCTATTAAATTAGTCTGATATGAATAATTGTTTTATTGATTAATTATAGCGTTTTACATTCAATTTTGCGTAAGAAAGTGATAATGTAATTAAATTTTCCGTGACTTTGGCTGTATGCGGCAGGATCGTTGCCGGTTGCCTTCACTATTAAAAATAAAGTTCTCCAATATAGAAGTGGGTAATAAAGCTTTTTGCGTGAACCGAACCGAAACTATGTATTGGTATCCGATAAAGTGTTTCAAAACTATGTATTTTAAAAAACTATTTATTGGACGATATGCGTATAAAGTGTTTATGAAATGATAAACGTTTTCGTGTCGGTTCATGTATTTGCTTCGAAACATGCTATCAACACAAAACTATGTATTTACGGTAACTATTTATTGGACGATATGCGTATAAAGTGTTTATGAATTAATGATAAACGTTTTCGTGTCGGTTCATGTATTTGCTTCGAAACATGCTATCAACACAAAACTATGTATTTACGGTAACTATTTATTGGACGATATGCGTATTAAGTGTTTATGAAATGATAAACGTTTTCGTGTCGGTTTAGGTATTTACTTCGAAACTTGTAATCAATAGTAAACAAATTCAAGTTCGCTATCAACTGAAAATTTTATACTTTGGTTTTTTGTTCTTTGTCTGTGGTAAATGATTATTATGACTAGTAAAATACAATAATTTGACACAATAAATTCTAGTCTTATTCTAATATGTAATTTATACTCGTACCAATATAGGATGGATATACCTAAATAACGTGTCAAAGATTTGATAGCAGCATAAAAATCATTCCTAATAAAATAGAATAAAATGTGATTTTTATTATTTTTATTTCGAATGACTAAAATTTATAAATGCGCGATCTCGCTTCTTGTTCGTGCGATCGTCGGTATCGGTCGGGTTTACTTCGGAATAACTCGGTCGGAGTCATTCGGCTAGTTTCGGTAACTGTTTATCGACGATCCAATGCTGTGTGAATAAAGTGTTTCGCCCGATAAATAGTTTCAGAAGAGACCAATACATAGTTTTAGGTATTGGACTCGATACATAGTTTCAATAACTGTTTACGGTTTGCAACGCACACCGCTACTCCAATAACAAAATAAACTATGTGGTGGATTTAGAAAATTAGAAGTAAATTCGTGCCGGCAAGAATACAAGTGTGTTGGAAACATTGCAGTTCTATTTTGGATGCTTTTATTGTTGCGATTAAAACAGTGTTTATACAGTAAGTAATTATGTACATCACAAGCAATATTTTACTTCGAAGTAATAAATCATTCAAAATATTTGTATAAAGTCCACTGCTGGACACAAGCCTCCCCCAAAGATCGCTGCAACGGCCGGTCTGGGTGTGTTGTGTGCGTATTGGGAAGTTTGCCAGAATCGCCACGCTTGGCAGCCGGGCTAGCGAACGCAGTTGAGATGTTAATGCACTCGAAGGATGCTGCTACCCATCCTCCAGTTAATCCCGTAGTCGCCTTTCATGATACCCACGGGATTAGATGAGTTGGTGATATTCGTAGCCGGCACCACACGTCATTAAATTGCCTGTACCGACAGTAATTTTCTTGTTCACTGTTTTATAAAATATTTGTACAATACAACCAAAAAAATCTTTTCCAGGTCCAATGATAAATCGCTCCAGTTACACTCAGCTAGGTTTGGTTGAGTTTCTATTCACACGATGATGCAATACAAGCAACATCCATAGGTACGTATTTTTATATTTCTTTAGTAACGTTAAGCATAAAAATAACCCTTCATTGACACTATCCAACATAAGTGTGTAATAGTTGAGTGTTTAAGGACCGAAACATTTCTGGGTATGGCAAACACTTCAGTCAGTCGTTTTTATTGAACTTGCATTTTGTAACAGTCAATAACTTTAATATTGATGACTCTACAGTTGATTATTAGGGAGCGTTGTAATATAATATTTTAATTATAATAAGATCTTGTACAACCTATTTCAAGTAAATTATGCAAATAAACTTTTGATTTTGACTACATTGTATTTATCAAATTTCAGTTCCACCAGCAATCCTGCAATCAATCAGCAGCAACAGACGACTATGTCACGACCCCACCAGCGTTGACCTTGAAATCCGAGGCCTAGATGCAAATATTGGAGAGGTTATTGAGAATTGAAGAGCAACGGGTTGAAGTTGAAACAAGCACAGTGCAGCATTTGCTCAAATTTCTGAAAAGACAGGCAATCTAGCAAGTGCATTCACATTAATAGCTAATGCTATTTAGGAAACTGGAGGAACCAACCATATGGAATAATAAAATTACATAAATAATTATGAAAATGTGTTCATCACCACCCCAAGCTGATAACCAGCTTGTTTGATTGTTACTTTATGTAATATACTGCATGGACTATCTACAATATCCATGTCTTTTTAAGTTTAGTTCATACATTTTCATTGTTTAGAAAATGTTTTGTTATTATTTTATTGTTTAGTTTTTGTGTAAATAGTAAATAAAAGTACATTTAAGTATTAAGGCTGTTTATTAAAATCTATTGAACAAAGAATAAAAGAATACAATAAAAGAATTTTCTGTTCTCATTTATACCTAAAATTACTTATTATACAATTCTGAGAAAATAAAACAAGGAATTGAATTTATATAGCTAATGTTTATAATTAATTAAACTATAACAAAATTAAATCTTAAAACTCCTACCTAAAAATGTTACCATAACTACATCATACATAGCTTATAATTAACCTTCTTACCTACTTGGAAAAAAGTATGTATTTGTAGTTATCACTGTACTGTAAGGTATTTAATAGAAAAACAGGTAGAATGACGTGTTTAAGCAGTACCATCTTTTTATAGCAACTCGTTCTTGACGAGTTTGAGAAAACTTAATCCATTTGCTTAATACCACTGGATGGATAAGAGCTGCCATAACGTCTCTATCGATATCACGAGAAACAGATTGCTGTGACATCAGGGTGCCATATGTGCCTCCAACTAGTCGTTGGTAACTCCCAGTCGCATAAAAGTCTGCAAGTGAAATTATATAAATATTAAGTAGTTTCCCAAAGAAAATTTACATTCTTATAAGTCATGCATAAAAGACAACATACCTTATACTTAGGCGATATATCACTTGCGCTTACGAGTTGGTATAAAAGGCTTAGTGTTTTCATATATTTCATCAAACAAATCCTTGCTCACTCTATAATTTGCTCTAAATGCGTCTTCATTCATTGAAAACGCTTTATCCTGTACAGCGCATCATTCGACGCTAATTTCGCCTTTGTTTTATTTACTTTTTATAAGGTTTACGTAAAATATCGTATATTATTGCTAAACTCGCCATATTACAAGCTTATCACTTAATAAAAACCACTTAAAACGCAAACCAATTTCTAAAAAGTTACACTTTCGTTATTAGAAAAATCCCAATAAACAAACAATCCCAATACAATCCAGCCGCAATATACAGCTGTCAAAATACTGTGAAGAGTAGCGTTTTGTGCTCCCCAAAACTCAATTCCAATTTCATTTAGTTCCTCCAAATGGACACGCAATATTAAAACAATTTGGCGCTAGTTTCGAATTCAAGATTACCAAACGTCCTAATCCCAATGCCAATCGATCGGAATTGGATTCAAGAGTAGACACACTGTTCTGAAAGGGTTACCAACTCACCATGTGTTGGGTGAAATACCCAGCGCTGGCATTCAGTTGGCACCTCGCAGTGACACACGGACGAGGGTAAGTAATTATATGAAATAAATAGATATTCTTGCTAATATATGTATTTTGCTACAATAGCTAATGATACTTACATTAAAAAGTAGATACGAGTATAGATAAATAGGAATATTTTAAATAATTTATGATATAAAGTAAACTTTTAAAAACATGAATACAATTTTAAATATATATGTATATTGAGCTAGTGGTCAATTTCGGACGATTCGGATGCTATGTGAAGCGGTTGTCAGTTATTTCATTGTCTCTTGTAATTGGTTTCCAAAAAGGTTTAACAGATGGTGTAATGCAGTCCACTTCCTATAACCAGCGTATCTATCCACCAACTACCTGATAAAGTGTTACCTGCCTGTGAGTTCACTGCAGTAAATTTTAATTAAATTAAAACAAGTACACGTTAAATCATTATATACGAAGTAATAAATTAGTCATTAATACATTAAAACAGTCAATTAATAATTATAAAATAAAATAATTTGTCACCTTTATAAAATAATATATAGTAAAATTAGTTCATTTAAAATAATCAATTAATAATTATATAAATGATTTGTCAATATTATCTTATCTATCTATCTTATAAAAACATTGCCCCACACTAGGATTTCTCCTGTGTCGTGGGTGCGTTTACAGACATACATTTCACACACAATACACCCAGACCCGGAACAACTATTTGCAGATCATACAAATATTTGTTCCGTGCGGGAATCGAACCCGCAACCCGGAGCGCAGCAGTCGACTGTATCAACCATACTAACATTCAAATTGATTTGCGAGGCAAGTATAAATATCTTTAGGTTAAAGAATTAGATATAAATTCAAATGTTGTGGAAGACCTTGAGAGAGTTATGGGTTTGCGCAGTTGTGGGCTATGGGCTTAGCTGTAATGATGAATAAAGCGATAAGAAGTTTGAATTATTTATGTATAGGAATATTTTCTTTTTCTATTCCGTGGGGAACTGGCAAATCCCCCCCCCCCCCCCCCCCCTCCCCCCATAATTACAGAAATGACGATAAACATATTTTTCTTGTGATATCTTTCCGTGAATTGATGGAAAATAACTGTAGTCAAATCTTGGCGAGTGGCAATGATCACATCCGTAGGGAAATAAACTTAAGTAATAACACAGCAAGCTTAATATATAATTATTTTTTCAGTAAATTCCTAGAGCCAAAACGGTTTTAATTTTTCTCCTTCTGTCTTTTTGCTTTTTTTTATAGTTAACTATATTTCTAGACTAGTCGCAAAGTGCATGACCTAAGCAAACATACGCTTTTTTGCATTTCAATTAGTATTGTGTATTGTGACACTTAACGACATCTAGTGGCGAGTAGTGATACTATGTATTGCACTATGTGCTATCTACTCGTATTTCAGCTGCTTAGCTACTTACTAACTCATTGCGTGTCGTAAAACTAGACACGATTAAAAATCTATTGTGTCTACACGGCTGCCGGCAATTGATACGCAAGAGACAGATAGCATTCGTTACTATTATTTATCATTATAGGTATCTTCTTATCTTCGTCCCATATGGCTGCTCGACGAGTATTGGAAGCTATTCGAGGTAATAATTTCCCGGAGACTCGTTGAACACCTGCTGTCATGAGTTAGTCCCGCACTGGCCGACAGACACTACATTTAAAAATATGCATGTCAATCGCGGATTCACACGATGCCTTGTGAATTTTCTGTAATTTGTCTAAGGCATTTGATTGTGTTATTCACGAAATATTGATCAGGTAATTACTCATCAAGCACTCTGTGCCCGATATTCTTGTTTCATATTTTTGGAATAGGATTCCGAAGGTAGACATCATAGACTATATATACTTAATACTGACATAGATGCGCAACTCTAAGACAACAGTAATCAAATATGCGACCTTGACTACCAGATGGCGCTACGTTTTCATTTAGTACCGAAACAATCCTGCAGGTGGCGTGCCTCTCCATAAGTATTTTTAATGAAATTTGTTCATTATATGAAAAAATCACTAGATCGATTAAATTGCGCCGCAGACCATAATATAATATTTACAGTGCCGTTACCTTTTTTAATTGACATTTAAATTTCATTATTTCTTATTATATTAATTCATATAATGACGCTTTGTTATTCGATATTTGTTATGATTTTATGCATTTAGATGCGACACTGAAACCTCCCGCACTCCGAATGCTATCTGTATAGTCCAATGAAAATTAGCCTAGTTTTGTTTAAAATACTTAGAGAAAACTGATAAACAAAAAACGTGCTTTCTATGTGTTTATTTCGTGCGAGAGTGGCGACAACGTTAGTTCTCCTAATAGTCTGTGGTAAAACGGAGAGGTTACTTCATGAAGCAATTACAAAGAATTTGCTTCAGGGGTTACTTGCTCTGTGGCGCTCTGTGGTCTGAGGTAGTGACGACCACAGTGTATACATATAAAATCGTATAAAATTGTTTAAATAACATCTCCACTAGTGTTGTCATGTTGTGTATTTCTACCCACAGACTAGATAGAGATACACAGGATGAAAGAGCGCTCTTTTAGACGGACTACGCGAACTCGGTCCGTCCCCGCTCCGTCGGGTCTTGAGTGCAATCATTCCTTTTCCGAGGCCGATTTAACATAACAAAAATACAGCAAATAAAAAAAAAACTATGTCTGACTGGAGTTAAAATAACTGCAAATCTAATAATTTAACTTTCTGGTTATTTTTGTTACCAAGTTTGTTTTTGGAGTGTACTCCTTATGAATCGATTTATATATTAGGCATGAAAATTTTACGAATAGTCACATTTTGGAGATCGTTAACTAAAGTGCGTTACGTTTTTCTGCGCACCTTCTGCGTTACAGTCATGTATGTGTCAAATGTCATTTCATGTCAAGGTTTTATATTATTTCATTTAATATATATAAATATTGATATTTAATATCATTATTATTAATAGGTAGTGGAATGAATAAATAAATAAATTAAAAAGCATCAATATGGAAAAATCTAGTTTAATTGACGGTGAATCTAGTTTAAGTGAACTAAATCCGATGAACCAGTGGAGGCAGTTAATAGGTAGGTTATAATGCATTTTTATATAAAAAATAAACATCCGTGCTTTTTATTTTTTAACCCTCACTGCCTATTAATTACTGAAACAATTGTACTTACGGAGTAAACTCCAGTCGTGCGTCGGAGCTGACACACACACTTGCTTTTATGTACTATTTATGTTTTATGGATTGTTTTAAATAATGTAAATATTATGAATATGATTATTGAAAAAAGAGTGTTGTCTTCATTTAAAAAAACGCATTTGTAATCAATTTAATATATTTTTTTAATGATGTAAAAATCCGACTTGTCTTTCCTGCTTCGAGTTGCGAACTAATGAACTAAAAGAATGACCTATTTCGCCATAGGGCTGCGAACGAAATTAATGCTCCCAATCCCAACCCACTTTGCTCAAGAATAATCCATACAGTAATGGGCTGATTATGTATACTATAACAGACTATCAAAATGAACATAACCTATGCGTGTTACCTCGGGGTTCAACAATAGTAACAGAGATAGTTGACAAGATAAATAAATTAAAAAATATTTAGCAATTAGATCAATAAAATTATGACTTCGGGCGAGATTCACAAACCGCATTCTAGGCTACTATGATAAGCAAATCAAGAGTTTATATGAAAATGAACATTATCTGTAAAAAAATAATGTTCATATTCGGACGTTCACGTTGGGATCCGAAAGGCGAGCGATGTTTATCTTCAAAAAAGTGCGTCGTTGTGCGTAAGCGCAAAGCATGATTGTCAGCCAATCATCATAGCACAATACTCACTTTCACTTCACCTTTCCAATAATTTTGTGCATCGCATGTATTTATCCTCTCGCGTATCAATTGCCGGCAGCCGGGTAAACACAATAGATTTATAATTGTGTCTCGTAAGCGATTGATTCGCTATCCTATAGTATGTTTTTATGATTCAGAAATTCCGTACTATCTTGTTACGTTGGGTCCAAAAATCCTTTATACGTGAAAATCATTATTATTTATGACTTAATCGGTAAACTCGTTATAAGTATGAATCGAAATCATATTAGCATATTTTTTATGAACCCCGTACATACATTTACGGTCTATGGGCTTGGCCAGAAGTATTCTGGTATGATATAGTACATTTGATGATGAAATGATGATGCAGGATTCGAACTCGTGACTATTATCATCACTCTCCATGGGGCAATTTACATCGGTTTTCCAGTCGGAGTCCTATGCCATAATTGCCAGCATTAGAGAAATGCTAACGAGGAATGTGAAGGATAAAACCGTATACATACTCAGTGACAGTCAAGCAGCTCTAAAGGCATTAATCTCCTTTAAAGTAAATTCTAAACTAGTCAAGGAAGGTGTTATTCTACTAAACAAACTAGGAAAACACAATAACGTGAAGCTTATCTGGGTACCTGGACACGAAGGTGTTGAAGGTAACGAGAAGGCAGATCAACTAGCAAGGGCTGGCTCAAATAAGCAGCTCATCGGCCCTGAGCCATTCGTAGGAATACCTCATGGTACCTACCAACAGGCAATACATGCATTTGCTGACAAAGAACATGTCAGAGAATGGAGGCAATCGAGAGGCCTAAACCATTCCAAGACCTTCTGCAGCACACGATTAGACGGGTTTAAGAGACTAATAAATCTTACCAAAACCCAATTAAGGCACTACATAGGTGCAATGACAGGCCACTTCGGCACCAAGGAGCACCTACATAGGATGAAGCTTAGCACAACGGATACATGCAGATTCTGCATGGATTATCAAGAGTCAATGCAGCACATTTTGTGCAGCTGTGACGCTCTGGGAAGACGTAGGGCAAAACATCTAGGAGTGGCTTATCCATTGCCTGATGATTTTGCACGGCTCCAGGCAGGTATGATTGCGAAGTACCTACAGGGACTTCTTGATTTGCCAGCGGAGGAGTAGTGCAGGGCTTTGGGCAGCACAATGGACCCAATAGGGTCGAAGTGCGTTCAGCTGATGCTGAGCCCGTTGTAGCCACAATAGAATAGAATAGAATCATCACTCTCTATGACGCATACAGGTATATATAGCTTACTTATAATTAGCGTTATTTAGACCTTTGTAAGCAGCTCAAAAAGAAATAATATTTTCTGTAGTGACTAGTGGCTCGCAGAGTGAAAACGCCTCTCAGGTTATAAAAAGGTACTCTGTGAAAGCCTCCACTAAACTCTTGTCCAATATCCTCATGCCTAAACAATAAAAAAACATTTTACATGTTGTCTATGATGTCATAATAGTTTTTTAAATAGCAACATTTGCTGTACTCAATTCAAATTATTCAAGATTATACTAAAGGAAAATACTTGAATTTAAAAGCAAAGTCATAAATTGACATCTTAAGTACTAAAACATCGAAGTATTTTGTTAAATAAAATTTCTATGATAATATTTTCTTTGGACTTAGTCTTTAAATTTCTTTTAAAATTTTATACCTGGCCACTCACCCCAAAATTATTTGACATAAAAAAAATACAATTACAAATGGCGTTTACGTAGTGTAGACAGATGTGTTCACGGCCACGATGGGCGATGATTCTTTGATATTACGAGAAGATGGTTATATACGTATGAACTTTCCTGTTACTTCTCTAACTTATCATAGCAACTTAAATATAATCTTGGTGAAGACTGACGTAGGTAGTGTACACGTTTTGGATGTGAATTCGGGTGTGATACTGCAGTCTTCTTGTCTGTCAGCGGGTAAGTAAGACGCTAATAGTTTGCGAACAAAAGATTTCTACCCATTTATGTTCCGAATCGCGATGCATTCTGAAGGATTAGGTTTAATTTTAGTCATTGTTAGTTGGCAGTGACTTTTTTCGGTGCCCTACATTGTTTCTCGATTTGACAGTTCTCAATAAACAATTCCATTTATGCCGGATTCAAGTGTTATCTTATGTTTGAAGATGATGGTGGTACTCTTGGGATCGAATATGCGGCGGGCGCAGACCGGGTGTTCGTGTGGGACAGCAGCGGTGTGGGTGCGCGAACCGACTACAATGGAGTGCTGCTCCTCCACACGGCATTGCAGCGCCCGCTGCCCTCCTCACAACCCGACAAAATCATAAGGATTGAACTTGTACTATCTGAGGTATGTGCATTTGTAGCAACTCACAAATCTGCTAAATCCTGTCTCACATAGGTATCACAAAATCAAATATGCATTGAATTCATGCAAAGAACATGCTAATCTCAAAATGATTGGTTAACTGAATATGTAATTAGTCCAATCGAAATTTGTTTCAGGATTAATGGTAATGATGATGATGAATGGTAGGATTAATCTTACTGCAGTATTGCTCCCAATAAGTCAGTCGTTTTATTTTATATCAAACTAAATGTAAATACTGCCAGATTGAGATTAACAATTCAAGTTTCTGAATGATATTGGAATAATACATTTTTGGGTCACCAAAGACATTCTCCAATTAAATACTTTGATAAAACATTATTATGAAGCTAATTACATTATATTGAGCAAGAATGGGCAGATATCAAAAATGCTACTGTAAACAGCTACAGTTCTTACCCGATGTTCCACTGCATTCTAGTATTTATATCAACTCTTATTTATTCCTTACTAAAAGCATTTACACTTCCCATTATACTTAGGAATTAGTTGATCTCAAACAGAATGAAGTCTAAACATGAATATACCTGCAATATTTGGTCTCTTGTGTAAAAATTATGGCAATGCTATCAGTTTTACATACATTATGTGTAATAGTGATTCTGATAATTATCACTTTCCTAATTACAGTAGTTAACATTTTACTGTGCCTGGTTATAGCTGTTTCATTAAAGCTTTGGTAGATGTTGGATTCATAAAGGTCAATGACTAGTTTCTCATTACTAAAGTTGACTATATTTTTTATATATCTACATAGATAAGAAAAAATAATGTATCAGCAACTATGGGAATCTAATGGCACATGGCTTTAATTATTATAAATATACAAGAATTTTGTTAGGTTGGTAGAATTTTTGACATAGATTTTTTATAGTAAATGCAGATATATTCAATACAATATTACATTATGTACTTAGAATTTATGCCAAAAATGTCAGTTTGTAATAATTAATTACTGGTCATTTTGGCAAGCCTCAAATGTGAAGCAACAATACTTGACAAATAGAAAACTAAGATAGTATGTACCTGATGCATAATGTGATTATCATTAAGTAACTTGTATAAGCATGTTGCTCAGATCAATCTCCATATTAAATCAGTTCAATAATGATGATGGTAACGGTGGTTGTATGTTCATTATGGCATTTCTAATAATTACTTACATCATAATTATCATAATATAATATATTTTGTCTTAGCATATTATACAATATCAATGAGTTCATGGTCATATCCGCCTGTAAATGACTGCTGATCCTGGACCTCTCAATGATTGCTATAAATGCTTGCATGTGAATAAAAGATTGGATGAGAACGGCATGTGACCGCTCATTGTGGAAATCTAAGGGGGAGGCCTGATTCTAGTATGTTGTATTTGGCACATAGAACAAAGCTGATTTACACTTCTGGATACACCCATAGTTGTCATTATGGCACATGTGGCCAAAAGGCAAACTGTTATTTATTGAAAATCATGCTGCCAATAATATAGCACTCCAATGTAGTTTTTTTGCAATGTAAGAAAATGTCCCACGCTAGGATTACTCCAATGGAGTCCGGCATACCCCTTCGCCCTTCCCCGGAGCGAAGGAAGTTCATGAAGAATTTCCACTGGGCACCAATAAAAAAAAAAAAAAAGAAGGATTACTCCAATGTCGTGGGTACAGTTTACAGACATAAATCTCACATGGACAAACACCCAAACCTGAACACATGACACATAGTGTAGAAAGCTGATTACTTAGCCACTGTGCCTACCATGCTGACCAGCTACTACATGAATAAGTTCAAAATATAATTTTCTATGACCATTTTCATGACAGGCAGATTTCATCATTGTTGTAAACAGGCACCTAATTTAATGGTTCCCACCAATGGCTAGGACATGAATCTACCTACCAAAGATTCATTCAATCTCCACACCATGTCCACTGCCTTTCAGCTTGGTGAACACTAAACATAAACCTTTTGTGCCTATCTCTCAGTTTTATGATCATAATAAAGTGTTGCAGTATTGATCCCAGTACAGATCAAATATTTGTGTGATCTGCAGGTAGTTGTACCGGGTCTGCCTATATGTGAATTTGATATTAATTATCGATTGTCACTTAGGTAGGCAGTAATATTCTTAGTTCTAAAAAGCCCAATAAGTCAGGTATATATAGTAATGCAACCACAATTCTTAAAATGTGATTAATATATGTTCAATGTACATATTATTATCAACATATTGATTTTCATGTCTTTTCATATATATATTATATTTATTTTGGGGGGAATTTGCCAATACTCACCATGCTGCCTGCCAGGCGGGTTGATGAGCGCCGTATGGCTACTGTTTCACAGAAGGAATGCTGCTGCCTTTCCCTCTGGTTCAGAGTCCCTAAGTCGCCTTTTACGACATCCACGGGAGGAGATCGGGTGGTGCTATACATACATATTCTTAATCCAGACACCACATGGGTTATGAGGACACTGCACGGATGTGTGTTTAGTATTATCATCGAATACGGACTGTTATGGTAGACTTCGGAGAAACAAGATATCGACAGGCAGGAACGATGGCGACGATGCCGTGCGCTTACGTTGCTAGTTTCTTTTGTTTTGAAGTGTTACAGTCACACATGTGACATGACGCAACCTACGTGCACAGTAATATAAACTAGTGTTGTGGGCGGCACAGACGTCTGGTGAAGTTCGAAAGTATAATGAAATCAATTACCGATGGGCGATTGTTACTAAAACCAATCGAATTATTCGATTATTCCGTATTTGATAATTCCGTATTCGATTACAATTGAATAACAATTGGTATTATTCGACTATTGGTCGATTGATATTTATCGCTGTGCGTGTTTTACAATTGGCGATATCATATTTGTCCATTTGGACGGCCATTTTGTTTCAGACCTCAGGTTGAATACGCGCGTAACGGTATTCGATTGTTCATTTTTTATTTATTGATATTTGGCGACGACTAATTAATCGATAATTGAATACACGATTGTGGACGTATTCGATTTCATGCTTTCATTCTGTAATTTCTGCCTAACAGCAAGTAAAGGTGTGGGATTTATGATATACTCGCAAAACCCGGCGGATGTTGTCATGCTGCAGCGCCATCTAGTGGCGAGTTACAACAAAGTGGATAGCATAAAAACCTTCTGAATAAAAAAAGCATTTAAATGTCAACTTCATGATGAATGGTCAAACTGTGTCGAAGTCTATTAATTTCAAACAAATATACATATCAGGCATATGTATTTATCTATACATCTATACAAATAAATAAAATTGAAGTATCGTTTTGTAATGTCAAAATAACAGCTTTTTACTAAATGCATATGAAAGTATATACGGTACCTACAACCAAAAACAAATTTTTAAAATGTTTGTCTGGCTGTCTGTCTGTTTGTTCCGGGTAATCTCCGAAACGGCTGGACCGATTTTGACGTGACTTTCACTGGCAGATAGCTGATGTTATAAGGAATAACTTAGGCTACTTTTATTTTAGAAAAATAATTAGGGTTCCGCGCAAAAAAAAAAACCCTTAAAATCCAATATATATATTCTATGTCCATGTCGAAGTACTCTAAATTTGTTTTATATTAAGCGCGGGTGAAACCGCGGCTCCCAGCTAGTTATTAATATACCAATCAATGCAGTTGGCTGTTTTGCGAATAAAATGGAGGGAAGCAACTTCTAAATCAAAATATGTAGTTAGTGTGGCAGGATATGATTGATTACAGCAAACGTTTGGATTTGGGCAGGCTTCTCGTTTCAAATGGCTTTACGATACTATAACGATTAACGCGTAGGCGTCATGATAGTAAATTTAAAAATAATGATCCAACTACAATGTTAGTTATATAATTAAAAACGGTATTTAACGTTTCTCTATTTAACGTCATACATGTTTCTTTTTGGTTAATATTCAGCTGTAAATCATATCATATCATGGAAGAATTAAATACTGTTTTTAAATTATATACTCTTGCAGACCAAACTATTTTTTTAATCTATTTATTTTAGGATATCGCCCGTGTCGTACGTAAAGTTCAGTCATACGTCTTACGTCACTTACATCCAGACCCAAAACAATTATCTGCAGATCATACAAATATTTGTACCGTGTGGGGATCGAACCCGCGACACGTTGCTCAGAAAGCCAAGCCAAGCCAAGTTTAGCCACTGCGCCAACTGTGCCGTCAAAGAATTATTACATTTTGCACACACATCACACTTTACACACAATACATAAAAAAAAAAAAATTACTGCTGCTGTAAACTGCATATAATGGATATTCCTGGTAGACACGTAGATGCTTGGAAGCAATTTTTGACTCATCGAAGAGATCTCAGAATGATGGAATCGCACGATGACGAGATCGCAGGATGAGATCTACTGATAATGTAATGCTATACCTATCTATCTCACAAACTGTCCAAGGGCCACCCAAGCTGCAACCTTACCTATGTGTACCGTGGCGGTTACAGCTTTTATTGATATTATTTTCGTGCTAACCAATTTCTGCGCAACGTGTCGCGGGTGCGATTTCCGCACGGAATAAACATTTGTATGGCGTAAAGGTGCTTGTGCATGTGAGATATATTTCTGTAAACTATATATACGAAGAGACATTGTATAAGTATAGGGTACCATTTCTTTTTTAATAAATTGGTTTGTTGAAGAAAGCATATATTTATGTTTGGCTTTACAAGATATCCCGGAATATTTAACGCGTAAATAAAAACAGGATCTAGCAAAATTCTTTACTTATATATGTTTTGGTTGGGAATTTATATATTTAGTGAGTTTAACACTTCCTCTGTAAATAGTTGCCTACATCAACATACACGTATCCTATCCGTATATTTTAACAGGAAACAGGTAAAAGTATAGTAAAATGCTGTGCGGAGTATAATTTTAAATGTCAGGGTTCAGTGTGATAAGTGTACTTAGGTATCATAAGTAGCTAAGTTTGCATTAGCAAAACAACCCTACTGAATCATCATTTCAGCCGAAAAACGTCCACTGCTGGACATAGGGTTCCCCAAACAGTTCCGCCACAACGATCGGTCTCGGTTTACGTTATGTGCTCATTGGAGGGTTTTACCCATAATCACCACGCTTGGCAGGCGGGTTGGGTATCGCAATTGAATTGTAAAACTCGAAAGACGCTGTTGGCCATTCTCCAGCTGATCCCATAGTCGCCTTTTACGACACCCATGGGAAGCGATGGGGTGACGCTATTCTTAACTGGATGAAAAGCTAGTAAACTATACAAACTTAAGAATTAATCCCTATCAATAGACATTGCTGAAAATGTCGGATTGCTGAAAATAACATGTCGACTAGGTGTCCGGTAATCCGTGTGGTGTCCGGATTAAGAATATAGCTCCACTCCATCTCCTCCCTTGGATGTCGTAAAAGGCGACTAAGGGACATAAAACCAGAGGTATGGGCAGCAGCGTCCCTTCTGTGAAATAGCAGCCATTCTGCGCTCACCAACCCACCCGCCTGTCAAGCGTGGTGAGTATTGGCAAATGACCCCCAAAATGACGACACTATTGTGGAAATCTACGGGGGCGGCCTTTGTTCAGCAGTGGACGTCTATAGGCCGATATGATAGGTGTCCGGATTTAGAATTTGCACTACTCTACCTCCTCCCGTGGGTGTTGTAAAACGCTACTTAGGAACTCATAACCAGGATGGGCAGCAGCACCCCTTCTCTGGAACAGTAACCATACTGCGCTGACCAAACAGGCTGCCGAGCGTGTGGTGAGTATTGGCAAACCCCCAAATGACGACACAACTAAAAAACTGGCAAGTAACAAGAGAGGCCCTCGTCCAGCATTGGACATCTTTCGGCTAATATTATGATGATGGTGAATATAAAACAAACATTCGAATCTCTCTTACTTTTCGATGGAAGTTAGTTATCATATTTTTTATAAAACTTTCGAATCAAACGCCAGGCTAGGAATTATTTTCGTAAGTACCTACATATTTTTGTCATTGATTTGGAATGTTTGATAGGGACTTAGTTGTGGCAGACACTTGATTAAATTATCTAAGTTCGTTGTTTTGTCAAGGAAGCCAAACAAAGGAAATGTTATAATATGTAAGGCAGAAAGTGCGGTTACTAGGTAGGTACATACGCGATTTGTCATGAATTGTATCCGCATCATTTCGGCCGAATGAAGTCCACTGCTGGACACAGGCCTCCCCCAAAGATCACCACAACGACCGATATGGGTTTGTGTTGTGTGCTTATTGGGGGGTTTTGCCATAATCGCCACGCTTGGCAGACGGGTTGGCGATCGCAGTTGAGTTGTTAATGTACTCGAAGGACGCTGCTGCCCATCCTCCGGCTAATCCTTTAGTCGACTTTTACGACACCCACGGGAAGAGATGGGGTAGTGTCATTCTGAGCCGGCACCACACGGTATCCGCATACCCTTTGGAAATATCGCAGAAATGAGAAAAGGTGGCGTTCAAATTTCCTACGAAGTTAATTACTATTCTATTGTTTTAATTATATTTGTTCATAAATACATTTCAAATAATTGTTCAAAAACTATCCTAACATAAAAAGAAAAACAATACTTTCCAAGAATGTAAATACTTAAAGCATCTTTTTCTTCATCAAAACGTAATACGTGGAATGTTTGTTTTATAAAAACTTTGCCCCACACTAGGATTTCTCCTGTGTCGTGGGTGCGTTTACAGACATGAATTCCACATACAATATGCAATGCAAAGAATATCCAGTACAAAGGCCTATTCAAGTGTAGGCAAACACGCTAATACTAACTAAACTCAATTCTAGTATAACTAAATGCAAAATTGCGTATTATTTGCTCGCGAAAGTCATGAGCAATCTAATATAAATATTTATTACATATCAGCCAATAGACGTCCACTGCCCCATAGACGACCGGTTGCATAATGTGTCGTCATTGTGGAGGGTATTTGCCAGTACTGACCACAATTGCCAGGCGAGTTTGCGTAGAAGGGACACTGCTGCCCATCCCTCTGGTTAAAAGTCCATTAGTCGCCTTTATCGACCGCGGGAGGAGATAAAGTGGTGGACACCACACGGAACTTAAACAAAACATTATATAATTACACCAGAAATATCTTAAAAATATTGTTCCATTATTCCGCATCTAGATTCTATTGCTATTCACTATGATGTCAATCTGTTTTTGCATAATGAGTCAGTGTTTTGACGGCGACACAACGCTTCGTAGGGTAGGGCACAGCGTTACTATTTATGTGTATGTTGCAATATACTACAATACAATGTATTGTGTCTATGGTTCGATTAATTTTATTCTGTCAATGTTTGTCGTGGGGGCTTTCTCGGAAATAGTAATTTGGTTATATACAGGGTACTCTCAGCTTGGCAGTACTCTCAGTCTTGCTGTGTCCTTAGGGGCAGCGATGCGAGACCGATAAAAAAGCAAAAATACTGTAACAATTATTATGATTTTAAAAGAGTAACTATGGAGTTTCTTGCCCGTTCTTCTCCATAGGAAATCAACATCTTGGAACGCGGTAACTAAAAAAGCCTTGACTATTCATAAGTGCCTGCATATAGTTTTACATGAATAAAAATATTTTTATCTTTATCTTGATAGTGGTAAGCAGGATCGCTACTCTAACACTGCTGCCGCAAGCCGCCCTCTGCCCGCTGGTTTCGTAGATGCTGCCTTACGACCAGAAATGGACATATTCTTCTGGTGGTAGGTCTGATAACACCGCAGTGCCAGATCTGCTGCGGAGTAGTGTTTAAACTTTCAACTTTGATGTGTTCCGGTTCGAAGGGCACTATAGCTAGTGAGATTACTGGGCATAAGCGACTAAAGAACTGAAGATTATATATATTTGCCGTGTGGTGCCTTAGAGAAAAGGCACCACACGGCAAATATATATAATAGTATTAAGAAAATATTAACGTTTACGATTGAACAGATTTATAATAGTGACATATCTAAGTACAGTCCACATAACAATTGTTATTTTTTTGTCAGGCTGTGCTACTGTACCAGTGTCTTCAGAGTCTAGACGCACACTCCATCGAGGGTCTCACAGACTTCATCAACGAGTTGAAGAACTCCATTGACGCAGAACCAGTCAGGAAGGGCGTCAAGGCGCAAAAGGTAAATGTATTGTACTTAAAATTCTGTTATTGTTGATAGTTATATACATTACATATGCCGTGTGGTGCCGGCTAAGAATAGCACCACCCCATATCATCCCGTGGGTGTCGTAAAAGGCGACTATGGGATTAGCCGGAGGATGTGCAGCAGCGTCCTTCCAGTATATAATGAAACTAGCGGCCCGTCCCGGCTTCGCACGGGTGGACATTTATTTTTTAAACATTTTTGGATAAACGTAGAGTAAATGTAAACATCTGACTTTGGTCGGCATTTCAAAAGTTGATCTTTTAAAATGTAAAAAATAAGTTATAATTACATAACTACAATAGTTGGACATATGTTATCGAGAAGTTTTTTGTGGACATTGATATGTTCTTTAATAAATATAGCCTGTATAATGTAGCATTCTAATGCTGAAAGAATTTTAGAAATAAGACCCTTGGTTTTTTAAGTTTATTTGTTACAAACATACAAAAATACAAATCTTTCCTCTTTATAATATTAGTGTAGATTACAGCACAACTGCGTCGCCAAACCGCCAAGTACGGCGATAATGGCTAACCCAGCAGTAGACGATTTTCGGCTGAAATGAAGATGATGTCTTTGATAAAGTCGAATTGTTTGACTGATCGCAGATTTAGTGTTCGGCCTTTATTTTTACGGATACTGCCGCGTTATTAATGCTGTACATACCCGAGTCGTACATTACCTAAGAGCAACAAACACTTCATGCAACACCTGTTGTTATATCTTTTGTCCAAATTAACTGCAAATACAATAAAAACATACTAAACAAAACATACGCCTGCCAAGCGTGGTGATTATACCAATAATTATAATCATTTATTGTAGTGATTTTTTGGATGCCCATTTTCAGCTGTGGATGTTTACATCGAATGTTGTGTATGTATAGATATCATATATTTGAACCAACGTGTACACTGCTGCATTTCACCGGTATGTACGCTATAGTTGCTTACTGTTGCTGACAACTGATAAAATATACCCTTAAACAGATAGGGTGGGCAATAAGTCACTAGGGTTTCTCCTGTATCTTGGTTACAGTTTACAGACACACATCTCATATACACAAACCAGACCCGGAACAACTACCAGTAGATCATACAAATATTTCTTCCGTGCGGGGATCGAACCCGTGATATGTAGCGTAGAAAGCCGATCGCTTAGCCACTGCGCCAACAGTGCCGTCATAAATGGTAATTAATGACCCATAGCAGTGGCAGTCCAGTAGTTGAACACTTGCTTTCCATACACGAGGGTCTGAGTTCGATCCCGGCCTGCAATTCAGACTTTTCGGATTCATTTGCGGATCCAAATTTGATTATCACTTGCGTTAACGATGAAGGGCAACATCGTTAAGAAACCTGCACACCTGAGAGGGCTCCAAGATGTTCTCAATGGTGTGTGCAGTCCGCCAACCCGCACTAGGCCAGCATGGTGGACTAAGGCCTAACCTTTCTCATCGTGAGAAAAAGCCCGTGCCCAGCAGTAGGACAGTATGGGGCTGATTATGATTGACTCCACGAAGCTAGAAAGTGGCCTATTTTCTCCAGGCACCACACTGAATAGGTTTACTTAAATATCAGTAGCCTGACTTTTAAAATCGTTCCACAGTGGAGTACAGTAACAATCTGCCTACCACAATCCACACTCCGACTGGTCACTACCGGCGTGGTCCAGGAGTTGAAGGGCCAGAACCGGCGGATACCAGCGCTGGCCATCGCCTCTGCGGTGGGCCAGCGTGCCAACGAGCTGGTGCCATGCTCCCGCGACGAGGAGACCAGACCGCTCATGTACAGCGAAGCCGAGAGGAAGGAGACCTTCAAGCGGTGGCCGCATATGGACTACAAGTAAGTGATATCCTATGTCCTAGTGCGTCAACGAGCTGACCCCGATAAGGAGACCAGGCCTCTTATGTTCTGCCAAGAATGTGGAATACTCTTTTGACTAAATGTTCTTGCATTTAAAATAATTGCTAAGGTTGACAACTTCATTAGGATAATAGTCATTTTCAAGCCAAAATAGCTCTTATCGCTTTATGTCGTGCAGAGAACTTTCAATAAAAACTTGCACCCTGCAGTAAGATAATAAAAACTGGTGAAAGAACATTCAACTTAAGACTGGTATTGCGTAGCAGAGAGAAAATAAACTTACAAGCGGTGGATGCATTTGGACTTCGAATTACCCTTTGTCCTAGCTGTGTCATAATTACACTGTTACCATTAGACATTTCTACCCCCGAGCATATAGCTCTGGCGGCCCCCCTATGATCGTCCAACTAAGGCAAGCCAGAGTTGAAAATCCTATGGGCACTCAAGGGGTGCCGCTCCAACCAACCAATAAAGGCAACCCGGAGACGAGGCCCTGATCGACTCTCTGGAGCATTCGGGTACGTAGTGTCGCCACTCACATTCAGGTCGCCACAAACTGTCCTGCATTCTGTAAGCTACTTAATATACTTTTTTTTTCTTATGATGCAGCTACTTTAATCTGCCCTCCAGGATTACCTTATCCCATGGTGAGATAACGACTGCCCAGAGGGGTTTATTTATTATTATTATTAAGCAATATATTTTCTGCTTCTTCGAAATTTCAAAAAGATGAAGCAATTATTTGTATTGGTGAAAGGGCGAAGCCCTTGAAATTACACATTAAGTTGTAGTTAAGTTAAAGCGGCGACGTTACACCATCTTTCTCCGAGCTCCATGGATTAACGCTCCCGGTCTTTAGGGATGGTTCATTTTTTTCTCCCATCAACCGCACAAATCGTCTGGGCAACACATTTGTAGAGGTTATTAATTAATATTTTACCACTAGTTTGCGGTAGAACAGTTCTACATCCGGGGAGCAGCTTTACTGTTTAGCTGTCTGAATATATATGAAATGGGTGGTAAAGCTAATAGTGTCTAACGAACCCCGGCAGTATCCCTAATATAACAGCACTAGCCCAATCATATAAATATATATATTAAATAGGAGAATATCTTTAGGAGTCATGATTTTCTCACTGCCAGTTACGCATCACAACAGATCAAAGTACTGACGGCTAAAGGTGTCTTAGCCACAGTGAGCAGAAGTGAGATCAGAACAACACAGTCTTCATTATCCAAATTTACAACTAGCAGTTACCTGCCCGCTTCGCTAGGCGTAAATTATATTTATATTCCTATCTTCTAAATCCTGCAAGATATCGGAATGGAACGTACACGAAAATTTGAGTGTAATTCCTATTTTAATTCCTAAAGTTTTCATTGAAATGCGCGGTAGACTTCGCAACAAACAAAGTTTTAAACATTCTTCCTCGAAGTTTAGGGAAATGTACTATCCTTATTCCGATATCTGTCAATTACACATAACAGGTAAAAAGAGTTACTAATTTGTTATTAAACAAAGGAAACATTACTGCCTATTTTTTGTTACCTCGCACATGTTCACCACTATATTATAAAAGGACTGCCAGATTTGTCAGCTAACGTTCTGAAGACAATGTTGGTGCTATCACGGATCCTACTCATCAGAGATGCTGTTCTCTTTCTTATGATGGCGAAGAAGTCCACTGCACTACCGGGATTTTAGGACCAACGTCCTTCTCTGCCTCTACCAAGTCTTCATCATCTACTAACCGATCCGTCAGTATGTGACCCAAATATTTAAATTTGAATACCCTTTCAAGTGCGATACCACATATCTTGATTAGCGGCACAGCAGAAGGTGCCTTGCTCCCTGCTCTGCAAATTATCAACACACTCTTACTGGCATTGTATTTGAGTCCGTGTCTCTCAGCATATGTCTCACAGATCTTCAACAATCTCCTGAGTGCGTTGACCGACAGTATTATGCGGATTTTATGTCTCTAATCAAGTCTCAGTCAAACGGGCCGGAAATTCTTTATCAGTCAATTAAATATTCATTAGATTCGTGATAAGAAATTTCAATAGGTTTTTAGACTGATGATTAAAATCTCAGTCGATGGTCTGTCAGTCAGTATGTAGAGTCATTAATTTTATAATTCTTTTAAAAATAAATAACATTAAATATCATTGCTTCAAGTGTGAAACAAACCATAAAGAAACCAGCAGCAATCTGAAACGCTGTAAAATTATGCAAAAATGCAATAATATTACGTTTCGTTTCGGTGTAGTATATGCAATAACAAAACAATAAGGATCCTAACTAAACACTATCCGAAGCCGAATAATATTTAAGTATGTCTCAAATATGTTAAAATTACAAATTATTTTGGTATATGTACGTACATTTCTCACCTCTTAGGCCACCCCAAGCCGTCCAGCAAAGAAATAAAATACTGGCTATAGGCAGTCAGTTTGACACTTGCCAAGGATTCCGTCCGTGTATAACAATCCAGTTTTAATCTAAATAGTAACATAACTCATTTCAACTTAATAAGTTATACTTATTTACCAAAATACAGTGATGGTGGATACATTTTAGACAAAATGTCATTTTTTTATTGGGCCCAGTGGAAATTCTTCATGAACTTCCTCCGCCCCGGGGAAGGACGAAGAGGTATGCCGGTCTCCTACCGGCTAAAACCACTGGGGTGGCCATTTTTTGCACCCAAGGGGGGCTCCAGGTCTTCGTATGATCAGACTAGAGCCGCCCACTGGTGCCACGCTCATAGGCACATCTCGGAGAGGGTGACTCTAAACCGGTCACCCCCGGGGGGATTATAAAGGATCCCCCGAAGCGTCCCTTCATTTGCATGTAGCCCTAGCAGTTGATTCATAATCATCATGCCGTGTTACTTATGCCATTTTTTAATTATGAACCAATAAACTATTTTAGCTTTTTAAATTTATACACATTGTGTTTTAAATTCGAAGAAGTTATAAGCAAAATAGTTCGTCTAAAATTGTTAATCGATGCAAAAGAGTTCGTCTATCGGTGAGTTAAATAAGATTATTCCTTCTTTGTACAATTATGTTGCTTAATTTAAATTTGTAAAAGTAATTATGTGTCATTTGTCAAGTGCGACAGTATAAATCCTGAAAATTTCAGTTTTTTTTCATTAGTTTTCAAATAACAATGGGTCGTGGCTAACCCGTGTGTGAAGAGCTTCGAAAGCGAATAGTTTGTGGGGTCGATGCTGGCAAATCAAGTTACCAAATATCTAAAGACTTGATACTTCCCAGGTCTACAGTCCAATCTGTCATTCAGCACTATAAAAACAATAGAACGACTTCTTGTTTGAAGAAAACTGGTCGACCACGCATCACAAGTGTAGTAGAAAACAGAATCCTGAAGAAAATATCAAAAATAATCGTCGTGCTCGAGCTGGAGAACTCACGGTGCAATGGAAGGACATGATACACAAAGACGTCTCAGTTGATACTTGCAAAAGAGTCCTAAAAAGAATGGGTTACGGATTTTACACCGCTAAGGAGAAACCACTGTTGACTGCTGTACAAAAGAAAAAGAGGTTGAAGTTCGCTCGTGATCATTTAATTTGGACTTCCGATTAGTGGCGTAGTATCCAAATTTGGAGTGACAGTCAGCGATGAAAGGAAAAAAGTGATTCGGAACAAAAATGAGGCGTTTCATACAGATTGTCTCAAACGCAAAGTGAAGTTTCCGGCGTCTCTTATGATATGGGGCTGCATGTCTGCACAAGAAGTTGGTGGTATGCAGTTTGTGGATGGTTCTATCAATGCTGCAAGGTATCAAAACCTTTTGGAAGATAATTTACTGCCCTCTATTCCGTCACTTACGCATCAAGATTCCTTCATTTTTCAACAGGATGGTGCATACTGCAAGGACAACAAAGACGTGGCTACTGGCGAGAAGCAACCCTACAATCGAATGGCCATCTAACAGCCCGGACTTGTCGCCGATCGAAACCCTATGGTGGAAAATGAAAAAAGTTCTCCGTAAAAATCCATCAAGATCGAAGAGCGACTTAAAGGCTAACCTCTTGGCTTTCTTTCTGGGAGTCAATTACGCCTGAGGAGTGTGCAGCGTTGGTTGCAACCATGCCTCTTCGCATTAAAACTGTCGTTGAAAGCAAAGGCGACACAACTAAGTGACGATCTATTTTGCGTGAGTGACAAGGGTAGACGAATACTTTTGCGTTGTTCTTTAGAATATTAAAAAAAAAAAGTTATGTAAAGTCATGTAAGAATTTCAATTATGTTAAAATAAACTTTAAAATGTTCCTCAAATTGTGGTTTACTTTTTATTAAACGTTCTTAATTATTTTACGCTTTGCACTACTTTCCATTCTAGACGAACAATTTGCATCAGGGCTCTTATAAAAACAGTAGTGCTTAAAACTATATTTTAGAGTACAATGGGTGGCCTTATCGCTCTCGGCGATTTCTTCCAGGCAACTTAGGATCCTTAGGATGGAGAAATACTAAACTGGATAATATATGCGGCAGTCGATGGTGCACACAGATTCATAATGAAATAACGAAATTACGTATACTATACTAAATATATAAATAATGGAAGATTATACACAATATAGATATATAGAATACAGAGATATATAATATATAAATACATAAACATTTATATATACACATATACAAATCAATCTTTATATTAAATAGTAAACTCGCAGCAAAAATAATTACAGTGACAAGTAATGTTCCCTCACTAGTCTTTTGAACACTGATATTGACTAAATAAGCACTTTAACACTTCAATGTACCGATAGTGAATGTGGCACCGCTGCAGAGCTTACAGTACCGCCCAACTTTCCATCGACTGGAACGTTTTCTCGTAGAGCAGGAACGCTAAGCATAATTGCAGATTATCTAATTCGGTATAACCTGCCGCAGTGTATGGATGTGGTCAAAAACCTTTTCTGGAACCGGCTTGTTCAGGTGGTTGGAAGTTATCAAACCTGCGCTTGAGACGACTCGTGATTCGTGATCGTTGTTTTAAAGGTATTATGTGCTATTATCGATGAAATCCAATAGGGTCCTGGCTAAGAAACCTTTGAATAGAAGCAGCGTCTTCCAGTTGTTAAAATTATCATACACCAATTACATACATTTAATTTATCAAACAAAATTACGGTTTAATGTAGCGGTCATTGGCAGCCCTTGTTTATGGGTTAATAGTTATCAGGTTTGGGCCAGAGAATACAATTTTCATTAATTAACTATACCTACATTAGCTCTGCAAGACCCGCGTGCAAAAATAACCCTTCAGTATCCCGAAGACATCCCAGACATCAGCCTGTATTACTGCTGTATGGCTTATTTCAAGACTACCGCAAGAGACACAAACAACAAATCAATAAACTTTTATCTTTTCCCAGGTGGGCGCTGCCAGCTCGGATGGCACAGGCTGGTTTCTACCATCAGCCCTCACCGAGCGGGGACGACCGGGCGATGTGTTTCACCTGCCTTGTCTGCCTCGTCTGTTGGGAGAAGTCCGACGAGCCGTGGGTGGAGCACGAGAGACACTCGCCCAACTGCCCCTTCGTCAGGGGCGAGTATACGCACAATGTGCCGATCTCCGTGAGTTGACTATTTGTTGCCATTGTTTTTCTAAGAAATAAGAGCATTTGTCCACTGAGCTGTATCATTACTAGGATTAGACAAATTAAAATCCTTATAACGCGACATATCCTGGACTTGTTGTAATTATAATTTATGGACTATGGAATTTAATCTGATGGCTTAAAATGTATGTGATATTCTCTAAATTCCGTGTGGTGCCGGCTTAGAATACCAACACCCCATCTCATCCCGTGGGTGTCGACGACTATGAAAAGGCGACTATGGGATTAGCCGGAGGACGGGCAGCAGCATCTTTCGTTTCAACATTTATAACTCAACTGCGATCGCCAACTTTTCTGCCAAGCGTGACGATTATGGTAAAAACCCCCCATGAGCACACAAAACCATACCGGTCGTTGTGGCAATCTTTGGGGAGGCTTCTGTTCAGCAGTGGACACTTTCAGGCTGAAATGGATAGAGAATGTGTTCATCACAAATATAGAAGGCGTCCGCTAAGACACACGTGTTTCTTACGACGCACACGCATGACCGCACCGCACACGCAAGTGCTAAGTGCGACGGGTGGAACGGCCTCTGCTAAATAAGGTGGGAGGGCGTGAGGTCTGCACAAAAAAAATGTGTATCAGTGAAAACCCTAATTATAGTATATTGGATGTTGTATAGATTGAAAACTCTACAGAAATAACGGCGCCTGCCTTTCAACCTTTAAGAAACTCTTATTTTCACTACACCCAAAAGAGCTTTATATATGTCATTCGGGTTATTATGTTCCAATATGGAAGGTTTAATTTTGGAGGCAATACTATTCTTAAAACGACTAAATTTACTAATTGTGAACTTTATGCATACTATTCTATGTGACTTGTTTAATAAAAGATTGGGAAAACTCACTATTTGTCCACAGTGGTCGGACGTCAAATCACTTATCATTAATTTATTTGTGGCATCGCAATTACTATATATAATGTTCAGGCAAGCAGCAGAAAGTGCTATAATTATGGTTGGTTCAAAAAAAATTGCTTAAATTAAACAATTAAAAGAGATTAATCTAATACTTGTTGGAGAAGCATCTAAAATGTTAACATTGAAATCTCCACATACTATTAAGCTTTTATTACTGGATTTATTATAGACGTATCTTCCATCACCGATTCAATATTTTAGTCGATGTATCTTCCATCAACGATTCAAACAATTTGAAATCACTTAAGGGGGTCGATATACACAAATAATTATGTAAAACTCGAGTTCAACACAATATACTATTTCGCATAAGTGTAGTCTTACCGTTAGCCGTATGTAAACACAGCTTACTGTTGTCACATCTGTTACTTGGAACTACGTCCGCCAATCGAAGAAATAGGTTTGGATTGGACGTTACAAAAATAGCAATTTCTAAGAGTTACACGCTGGGAGAGGCCTACGCCCAGCAGTGGACCGGTATAGGCTGATAATGATGATATTTTTGAAAGTAGATCAGATTTCTGTAGGTTTCAATTTAAATTTTCCCTTGACGCATCTCTTTTGTGACTTGAATATTATTTCCTTGGTCGTCAAATTTCCCCAAAAGATAACTGATGATTCGACAATACCATAATAGACAGAAAGCATCGCATCTAAATTAAACATTGGAGACAATGTGTATAAAGCATAGGCAGAGTTGCTGGTTCGTTTACAGATTGTCTCTATGTGTACCTTCCAATTTAGCTTCCTGTTAATACGTAGTTAAAAACCTTGTATTGTCAATTAATGACGATGGCTGTTGGCTAAAATGCATTATATTGGTCTTATTAATATTAATTTTCAAATTATGATTGTCAAGCCATCCAATAATTTTAGTCAACGATTATTTATATCATATTAATATCTGTCTCTATTTCTACAAGATACCGTAACGGTACTGTCATTTGCGGAAAGTGTTATAGGCTGTTCTGTAGATCTAGGCAAGTCATTGCTATATAGTGTAAATAGCAGAGGACCCTGTACACTTCCTCGTGTAACACGTAAATAACTTTACGTTCTTCTGAATGAAAGATCTCTTCTGTCTTAGTATTAATGTTTATTCGTGCTACTTCTGTAATTTGTTTTCTTTGATGAAGGTACGATTGTAAGAGCCTTAGCACATTACCACTCACACCCTATGACTCAAGTTTATTTAATAGAATATTGTGTTGAACATATCGAATGCGTGAGTCATGTCAGAATATGGCACGGATTATTTTTTTCCATGTTTATCATTACCGTATGTAAACAGACGTATATTGCCATGTCTATTGTCCTCTTTTCTCAGAAATATTAATGGTTATGGGGTTTACTGTAAAAACTAACATGTTTATGAGCATCTTAAAATCGATTTCAAGACTCCATATGATTGAAACAATTTTTTTGTGTTTTACTTGTTATAAATCGATTACGATTATCGACTTTATGAAGTGATTGAATTGGATACTCTAACGGTAGTGTTTGCGGGGTTCGATAGACACATATACAAGACTTTTTGTGTGACAAACATGTTTATAGTATTTGTAATTACTATTTTATTAATTTTGTTTGTATATATAGACCGATAGAGATATAGGCCCGCATTTAAAATGTAGGAATTAATTTCATATTTTGAAAATATGGTTTATAGAGTGCACCTAGCTTTATTTTTAAACGACTCATAATCAAATTAAAGTCAATATATCTCTAATTAAATTAAAAATAATAATTCCAAACATGATTTAGACCAACTGAAGCAAGACGAATTATAAAAATATGTCATGAATTATGAATATTCTTCCATGCCCATACTCGGTTACCTAAAGGCGAAACGGGAATGGGCATTCTTCTTTCCCTTTATTTATAATTTGCCATGTTAACTTTATTAATAAAGTCTTTATTTTATACGCATTTTGTGCACGTTGGGTCATCTAGATTTTTTATTTTTACTAACAATAATTAGTAAGACGAACTGTCACAATAATTGCCGTTTTTTTGCTGCAAGTTTCTTCTTCCATGTGATATAATTATTCATCAGGTTTTGAAACTACTTTATCGTTTTCTTTTAAATTGATAAAATATTTGTCAATTCACTGCCAACGTTGTCGTTGTTGTTTGTTTGACAAGTCATACAGAAATAAATATTTGGTTGATTTTTGAAACAATTCGTTCGTCAATGGTAGGTATATTTACATTGCATTTTGTTAAAACCAGTTTATTTGTCAACAGTTGTTTTATGTTCAACCTATTTTTTAAGAAATGTAGGATCGCTTTAAGTATCCTCTTCGTTGATTCAATGCCCAGCACTAATTTGAACAAACGTAGTCCACCTCTCATTTTATTTTATTTAGTTGTTTATTTAAATTATTTTATTTGTAGAACACAGGTTACATTAAGATTTGAAATAATAAAGTATAGTATCTGTATGGCCTCCTCTGTGTCAGGCGTAAAAATCTGTTATAAAACAGAGAACAAAAAGGAATTTCTTGTTTAATTAACACTTTTAAGAATTTAACTTGGTACCGATATCCATATGAATATCCGTGAATTTTCTCATTAACACGTTTCTTATGGTGACGAGTCCGAAGTCCATAGCATAGTAGGAACAGAATAGTATATGTTATCTTCATAGAGAGGTACCGAACGCGGCTAGTATGTATGCATACCAGTACGCACGCACCAACGCACGCACGGTCAGTTGTGTCCGCGCCGTGCCGCCTTAGGCACGTTTAGACACGTCAAGCCTCACTGCACCGACTTCCGGTGCGCCTGCGCAGCACCGTTTGTTTATTATTTTATGATATTATTGTCAATTTACAGAATCATACCTGTGTACCTTTAACTATTGCTTTCAAGTACATGTAAATTTATAAACTCGCAGGTAGCTGTTACTAGTGTTTTACTATAGTGTTTATGTATTTTAATTGGCTGGGCATATTTGTTGTGATGTAGGTAAAGCTGAGATCATATTATATTTGTAGAAAAATAAATGTATTCTTTTAACTACGACTTTTAAGACCCGGTCTTAGATCTCTCGCTGCGAACATTGATTTATTTATCAATTATGAAAATCGTATGTGTGCGTGCGTATTGATTATTATAATAATATACGTCGGTATCTATAATGTTTCGTGGTAGGGACAGCCCTGCGTATCCAGGCTAGAGCAGGCATTTAAATCCCACACGGGTGGGCCTTGAGTTTAAATAGGTACTTTTCTGTTTCTACTATGTCCACAGTCCACAATTACCACATAGTTTATACATTTCTTAGCACTGCTACTATTTACGACACATTCAGACTGGGAAAAACTATACACGAGAGGACTTCCAGAAAACGTACTTCAAATATTACAACGAAGACAAAAATTGCTTGAATTGAACCTGTGTTCTGACGCAGAAAACCTGATTACGTGTTCGTTTGTTTCTGGTACTGTACCGTAGCTTCGCGCACACTGCGCATCACTATGTGTACACGGCGCATGCGCCATCGTTACTGAAGGATACGACGCTTAACTTTTTCTTAGATTTGTTTGATTTTGGCGCCAGCGGTGGCGTTCGAACTATAAATGCGTATTATTTATTTTCGTACGCTACAACTGATGGGCAGTCGCCGAAGGAGTCGAAAAAGGTAAAGGCAAATGACTGGCGAAGTACTTCTTCGGCAGCTCACCTAGTAGTAGGCTACATAGTGTTGTCCAGTCTTGTGATGGATCCTGGTGACGCACTTCACGGATGGATATAGAAACACTGCATTTAGATTATTATTTGTAGGGAATGTTTATTTAGATGTTTAGAAAAAGTACTGAAGTCAGCTCGATCGCGCGTCTGAGAGTATATTAACTGTAAAGTCTTCGTGTACGCAAACACATACAGCGCCTCTTGCCAAGACGTCCTATGATTGGTGGGCTCTTTTATTTTTCGAACATAGGGATAGGTCAATAGGGAATGAGAAAGAAACAGCAACAATAATAGCGTTAATAGTATTTATTTTGACAATACGAGTCATGGATAAATAATTTTAACAGTAGTTTTCGATCAATTACTTTCGGTCGAGGTTTTGTTATCACTCGCGGGTGTGAGGACGGCGAAGTGGCTAAGCATTGGCTTTCTGCGTTACGTGTCGCGCGTTCGATCCCCGCACGAAACAAATATTTGTATAATCTACGGATAGTTGTTTCGGTTCTTGGTGTTTGTGCGTGTGAGATTTATGTCTGTAAACTATACTCACGACACTGGAGAATCACTAGTGTGGGGGAAAAGCTTAAATGAAATAAAAAATCATAAAAAGGCCATCTTATTTTTTTATAGTACTAAGTACCTGGATGACCGAGCTTTGCTCGGTATTTTCGTGTTACTTAACAACGCCATCTGCTGTTGTGTCGTTAAAGCAATTAGTTGCTCACAAAAAATAGTATTATTATTCGCCAATAGATGTCAGGAAGAGTCATATTTTTCAGTTGAGACTACTCAAACGCCTATAAAATGACATTTTCTTAAAATGATTCCTAGCTAGATCGATTTATCGCCCCCGAAACCCCCTATATACTAAATTTTATGAAAATCGTTGGAGCCGATTCCGAGATTCCAATTATATATATACAAGAATTGCTCATTTAAAGATATAAGATATAACGATGACATCTACATTCTAATACATAATGTCAATGCTGTTATCGAGTGATTTCGTTGATAATAAAATCATGAGGAATATCAAGGTATAATATTATTATTGTTTTGGTCAGAATCATAACATTCATAGCCACTATCACCCGAATAAGGTTACTCGGGTTCAGAGGACTACGCTGACTGTACATGACATGACAATTTGAAAAAGAAATATAATCATGACTCGTAACTAGGGCTGTGACCATAGGCGCTAATGTATGGATATTTAGCGCGGTTTATCAGTCAGGCGGCAACTTGGCCGAAACGTTGAGGTTAGTCAAAATATTGTATTGATTTATCTGTGCGCGAAAAGTCCCGAAATCATAGTGAAATTCGCGATAGTTCAAAAACCTACACATAATATATTGTTCATAGGTGACCAACGCGACAGCATGCGCAGTGCCCTGTACCAACGTTATGATAGTGTCCAAGGGCAATTCAGGCGACCTTATTGCAACGGGCACTACGGAGGGCAAGGTTAACATCTGGCGGTTCGACTGCGGCCTCAAACTTGTCAAGTTCATTCACCTTTCACCGTATGACTCGATATTCAGCGGCATATTAGCGACCGATAGCAACAAAGTATGGTCTGCTAGCTTGGAGAAGGATAGTTGTAAGTACACGGTTATGGTTCTATTATACAATGGTGTAATGAGTTTTTTTTATTATAGATGTTAAAATAATATTCCATAATTGTGGTGTCCGGATTAAGAATATAGCACCACTCCATCTTTTCCCGTGGGTGTGGTAAAAGGCGACTGAGGGATTCTTGTAATAAAATATTATTTCCTCCTGTGTGTGTCCTGAGCTCATCAACCCTCCTGCCAAGCGTGGTGAGTGCTCGCAAATTCCCCCCAAAATGACGACACAATTGTGGAAATCCGCGGGGGAGGCCCTTGTTCAGCTGTGGACTACCTTCGGCTGATATTCATGATTATATCATGAACAAAAAACGTTTCAACCCACAGCAGGTTTAAATTGAGTAAATGTCTTATTTCTACGAATGCGTTACGTTTTGTTGTTTCATCATCATATTAGCCAAAGAACTCCCCATAGATTTCATTTGGGGGTAACTTGGTGGTCGGTGAGCACAGAATGGCTGCTGTTCCACACAAGGGACGCTGCTGCGCATCCTTCTGATTTAGAGTTCTTTGGGACCATGCGAGTGGTGCTATAATATATACTAAATCCGGCCACCACACGGTAAATCAAAGATTAGTAATTATAATAAAACACTTTTAAACGGATTCTATCGCATATATGTCATCCATAAGATGACTCCTGCGACCACGAACCCTGCAAAGAGTTCGAAACGTCAGGAAAAAACAAAAATCTAAAATATACGCGATAGAATCCGTTTAAAAGTGTTTTATTATAATGTGTAATACTCGCGAAAACCTAAGATATTAAAGATTAGTAACTTCCGCACTTAAAAGCTGACGAAGAGTATCTTAAAACTTTTCAAGATACCCTTCATCATACAGCAAAAGCTTTTAAGTCCTAAGTATTCTAGCATAAGTTTAACTGACTTGTTAAATCGCACGTTTTGAGTAACTACATCCGATTATTGGATATATTATTGGACAAACATGAGATTTTTCATCTCTTACTTATTTTATTTTTCGAACAAAACCATTTGTGATACCGGTCAGTCAGTAATATTAGGGTGGCCTACAGCCTAAGTAAATCATTATATAAAATATAATTATTTACTGTTAAATAATTATTTTAATGATAGTAATAATCTATTTCTTACAATAGCTACGTACGGTGTCGAGCTCACAGCGATGGCTTATGTTGGCATGACGTCACAGCAAGAGGCTTACCCACAAACACAGAACTCGGAAAGCACAGAGAAAGAAACCAACACCAACAAGACAAAGCCCTCCCTTATCTGCGCCGTCATCATCACCCGGACTAACAGCACGCAGTCAGATCAACCCATCAAGGAAGACTCCAGCAAAGCACTCTTCGACTCCGGAGCTGACAAGGAAAGTGTCCAGGCAATGAATGACCAAAACGAAGCTAAGAACAATCTCACCACAAACAAAATGCTGTTCCTACTAACATATGACATACATAGCTCACTAGCCGGCTCCATCACCACAGTAGTACACACCTCAAACAGTAGTGGCAATTCCAAACCGGGAGGTAGTAAGAAAGTTTGGGCCGTAGCAAGGACCGAAGATGCAAATATATACGACGAAATATATTATCAGTATTCTGATGAAGACACCGAGCTTCCGCAGTGCACAAACAGTTTACTAGACGAGCAGACAAGTAATGTCATTAACCTGAACGCTTCGTCGAGCAAGGAGGATTGCAAAATGTGGGAACCTAAGAAAATAATACTGACTAAACATTTCAAAGTGATGCCTCCACCGCCGCCGACGGCTTTACTACCCGAGTTACAAGAGGCTGGACAAGCGACCATGTTAGACTTCGTAGGCAAGATCTCACAACTGAAGAGTTGGAAGAGTGGTAACCTAGACTCCGTTGGGACTAAACTAGCTGATCAGACTGATGCTGTGTTACAACAAGCTGATCCGATAACACACTATCTGAACATGAATGGACCTCTCGAGATCTCAGACTTGAAGTGGTACGAAGGTGGCGATGGCACCGAGAAGGTCAAGGCGACCACGTTTGGCGGAGGAAGTAAAGTGGGAACTCAGACTGCTATTACCAACAACAACAACGAGGGTTTCGACAGCGACCCACCGCAGGAAGAGGCTGTATCACAAGGTATTGCAATCCAGTGCTTAAGTCTTCCGCTCAAACTGAATATGAAAGACGAATCTAAGATCACACATTTGTTACCAACAGAAGATAAGGAACATTTGCTCGTAGTTATATCGAGCATCGAGCCGGACAAGGTCAAGGTCGAAGAGGAGACGGATAACGACTGTGACACTAAAATGGAGGTAGATGAAGTCAATGAGCCGAGTGACAAATTGAAATCTGATACAAAAGCTCAATTTATTCTGTATAAAATTAACAATAAAACGTCAATATACACTTTGGAAGACAACCCTGTTTCGTTTAAAGAGTTACCTTTCAATGAAAGTCCTGTAGACTTGTGCTTGTTACCAGCCGACAAACATGATCAGTACTCCTTAGCAGCAGTTGGAGTCGACGGCAGTTTAAGACTGTACTCTTTACCTGATTTCAAGACCTTATCAGAAAAGAGAGTACCAAAAGGACAGTTTACCTCTGTAGTGTTTTGTGCCTCAGTTGAACGCCTCAGTGTTTCGACTAAACATGGCATGATTTACTTCTATGCCTTGAACGACGGCGAGAAGGATTCTACGGGTGATATTGACGAGGACGAATTCGCTAACATTGATTTCGATATGTTGCAACGAGTGCCGCGAGACGAAGTGTGTGGTCCCACCCCGGCGCCCGTCATTATTGCCAATAAGACTGAACTAGACATGTCAGACTTAGAAACTTTGATATCTTTAACTGGGTATTATGGTACTAATACAACAGTGCCTTATAGCGCGGTTGTGCCTGGCTTCTGGTGTGAGTTGTCACCCGCACAGAGGTCGAGATCAGATCACCAAAACAATAGGACTTGGAGATTACAAAACACATCTTCGACGTGGGACGAGCATGTTTTAGAACTGACGCTGCCGTACAGCGTGTCGTTGGCTCACATAGAGTTCGGATTTACTTTACACTCCGCTTGTTCAGCCAACCTTCCTATCATACTAGTAACTCTACTGAAACAAAACTTGCATGGCATTGGCTACAAGAAAGACGCAACATTTGGTCACAGGTCGGACTCCCCGATACATTTTCCAGTTATTGACGCTGACATGACGAACTTGGAGAACCCTGTTCACAGTGAAGAGTATTTACAGGCACATAACGCTGAGATCTTAGCAGGTCCATTATTATTGTCTTCAGGACTCGATCTGACGCAACAGTCAGGCACTTTGATTTTGACCAGCCCTCGCTTATATCGAGCTAGAGGAAGAACTTTTTTAATACACATCAAAACGCTGTTTGATCCAGCCAAAGACATGAGTAAGGGCACAAACAAAACTGGCGAGAGTATTACGAAGAAAACTGGTTTTATCGGTTGCGATTGGTTGCACCAAATAGCCTTGACTGTTCGCTCAAGCCCCCACACTGACGTACCAATGGAAAGGCAGCAACGGATAGCCATGTTAGAATCTAATAGCTTTTTAAACACTTTGTGCGAAATCGCCATTAGTAGTGGGGAACTCGAAAAGAGGACCATAGCAATGGACCTATTGATCTGGGTGGTGTCAATAAGGCTTCAACGAATGCGGCTCGCGAAGACAGAGAAAGGCAAGGACAAGACTGTGGAAACTCAGCAGTTGGAGTGTGTGAAAATTATAGAGAAGCACACAGATGCCTTGATCAAAAACTGCATACTGTGCGCTAGCAGAAGTATGGCTAAAAAGTGCGTCAAGATCATTTTGATTACTAGCGAGTGAGTATACAAAATGTCTTTATTATATTTTCTAATACGTATGAAAGTTCTAAAGCACATTATAATCGTCCCTATTTCAATTCTAACTATTAATCCCATTTTCAAATCTCGAGACAATTTCGGAAAGTATTTGATTTATCTTTTATTACATTACTAACACAAACAAGTTTCTAACAACTTTGTGTCTGCAGGGGCGAGAAGCAGCTTTCGAAGCCATGGAAGTCAACATTCGAGGATACGCTGTCAAACAGCGTGTGCGCATGCATCCCCTACGTGGGTGCTTGTGTATCAGCCGGTGCGCTCCGCTGGCTGGCCGCGCTGGCGCAGCAAGCTACCGCTCATGCCACTGCGCCTGCGCTTGTGGCTAAGTGTTTAGCGCTGCTAGAGCGGTCAGCCAAGTGTCTACGGGATAGGTCTGATGTGTACCACAGCTTACTGAAAGCCAGGTAATGCGGCTTTTGCAATTAGCCTGGTTAACAAAGGTTTTGCTATAGATTGAATATCAATTTGGTCAGAGCACAAAACTGTTATTACTTTAGACGTGCGATTTTATAATTTTCCACTTATAGGTTCGGTCTGTACGGTCTCCCACTGGAGCGCACAATATTCGCAGTAGAAGTGCCAGAGTTGGGCCGGGGGACTTCTACTCCGGTGACGTACGCCAGTGTGCTAGCTGGTGATACCAGCGCGCCGCCCGTAGCCAAGCCCGACTACCAGCTCAAAGAGCTGCTCAACTTGCCGCTAGATATGGGTGAGTTATATAGCTGAAGTATGAAAGAGTTATTAGTGTGACGCAGATGGGCTTAGCCCTCGACAGAACTCATGGTTTTTTGTTGGTATGGATGCGAGATGCTACGTGTGTTCTTAGGTCCACTGTGATGATGTCTTTTTGATATTTTTGAGAGTACTGTACAGATGCATTAACCAAAGGTTCGAGTTTCGTCATCTCGAAATACATTTTGCCGTAAGACGAGTTTAACAGCCTGTACCAATTCAAATAAAAGCGCATATTCAATGATTTTAGCTTATTTCTAATATTTCCTGCAGATGCGAAAAGCCCCACATCATCCACAGCATGGTGGGCGCAGAACAACGGCGTGGGCGTGTTCGGCGCGGGGCTGAGCGAGGCCATGCCGCTGCACGTGGTGTGCCACATGGCGTCGGACGGCACCAAGCTGGAGTCCAGCGGCGCGCGCCACCACTCCGCCGTGGTCAGCGCGCTGCCGGCGGGGCCCGGGGACCCCAGCCAGGTACACTTGCCCATTTAACATATGCGGCAGCATTCACTATTTAGCTAGGCAAGTTGGCAACTGCTGCCATTTCTATCGCATCAGCCTGGCGCTTCTGACCGTCACCAGCTTAGGGTTTGGACCTAACCTTGTTGTTTAATCACCCAGTTCAAGGTTAAAGTTTCTTGAAGGTCGTCAAATTGCCTTACGCCTTATTTTCGAATGATTCTGAAAATATTTTTCTCCAGCATTTGTGCCACCTTTGTGTACCGTCAGATGTACCTTCATTAAAAAAAACAATTGCCAAGTGCCTTCCCGTAGTTGATGAAGTAGCTGTATGTCCAGCAGTGACATCGTTTAGATTAATTTCACGATGACGACAATAACGTTTCTGTCCTGCAGCTGTGGTCAGTTGTAAAAGAAGGTCAGATGAAGCAATCATCTCAAGACCCTGACTCATTAGAAGACGTTGAGAGCTCACTCATGGAGTGTGACCCTCAGGAGAAGATGGAGTTCTCGGAAGAGAAGTTCTTCAAGGTAAAACTTGACTCGGTTTTTGTATAAAAGTCGCGGCTTGGGTGCCCTGATGGTAAAGTGACAAGCAGACACAATGTAATATGATCACCCGGCTCCCTGTAGTATGATAAAGGATGGCTTGAGGATTTTATAAAGTGGTTAATACAAAATTTTGCTAAGTGAGTCTCGAATTAATACAAGTACTAGAAAGTTCTTGTTTTGCAGCCTGTCTAATGCAACAGCAAATTAATAAAATGATAATGTCTCTAGGACCAGGAACAATGTGGCATACCGTGGGCATCGCTCGTGACTCGTCCACCTCAACACACTCTCGTGGTGGAGCGAATGCATTCCGGTGCACGACGATACATTGTTCTCGACTTTGGACACGCCGTGCGGCTGACTGATGTTGTGAGTATATCCGGTTTGGTTTTTGAACAAATGCAAGGTGGTAAAACAAAGTGTAACAAAGTAAAACAACTCACGGCAAAACCCACCACACTTCATTTACTTCATGGCGAATATAAGTTACCATTTTAGAAGAACGAGGTGAGGTGGTCCTACCTTAAAGAGGTAGTATACTCTAACCGAGCGGGTGAAGGGGCTTAGCAGGCCAAAGCCCCACAGTTGATGCTGGACTTTTTTATGTATAGTATTCTAATTGCATAGTACATACGTACATCCCTATAGTAGCCGGCATCGATCTTGAGCGCTGACTGCTCAATCTGCCGGGCACTGTACAATGATATTTTTTACTTGTTTTCATGTCTTTGTGCTTATTCCCTCCACCAGATAATACCGTCATGTTCCGACCTGGTGACGCTCTGCATCGATATCTGGGTGACGGGCGAGGAGACGGACTGCGTGAAGCTAGCCTTCGCTACGGACATCGCAACTAAACATCTAGTGCTTACGGATATACAGCCGCCGCCGCTGTGCCGATATATGAAGGTATATACAGTTATTATATTGAACTGGTTTATAGACTTTACGAGCAAATCAATCGCCTGATGGTAAGCGCCATGCCTGCTCATAACAATTCGAATTCCTTGCGTGACACTACACTGAGCTTATCACCTCGAAACATTAGTAATTTAGTCTGTTATGCCCAGTAATTTCACTGCTTGACGGCACGGTTGGTACAGTGGCCGATACAGTCGGCTGCTGCGCTCCGAGTCGCGGGTTCGATTCCCACACGGAACAAATATTTGTTTGATCTGCAGATAGCTGTTCCGGGTCTGGGTGTAGTGTGTGTGGAATTTCTGTCTGTAAACGCACCCACTACACAGGAGACATCCTAGTGTGAGGCAGTTTAAAAAAAAAGAGGCGTATGTAGTTTTTACTCAGGACATTGCGGCTTACTCATCATCTTGTCAAAATTCCTAATCATCAAATGATACATATTTAGCTATTCATAGTGATCATCTTTCTTTGCTTTTTTATTTAGATAACAACGATAGGCAGATACGGCATGTCTGCAATGAAATGTAAGATACCACTCGGCTGGTTCTACGGCGAGGTAGCAGAGATCGCCAACGTGCAGGCGTCAATAAACGCGCTCAACGCATTGCATCAGGACTTAATATGTCGGTTCAGGTAATATACGTCATTGTTATTTAAATCTATAAAAAATACACATGCAGACATATACATTTTGGTTGTCGCGTGACATAATCTACTTTCATAAACCAGAATAATGACATAATAAGCTTTTCACGTTAGGAAATACATGCTTTTTCCACACTTATGCACAACATGTAAGTGATTGGACTAATTTTTAAACGCCTATTGTCATTTAAATCGTGGTGATTTAATTATTCTAGAATGTTCGGTTGCTGGCATTATTTTCATAATTTCAGGCGATATCATGCTATGAAGCTTAGGTTAGGCAACAGTCCGCGCGGTCAGTTTATGGATGGGTGGCCGAATAGTTGAATTTGAACTGAGTATACTCTCCTAACTACTTCTAAGGGGCATAAAAAGTCCTGGACTTTGTCTTTAGACGGTAGTCGTTAAGCCAAGTCAGGAGACTGCAGCTTGAATAAATGTGACACAAGGTTGGCCACTAACCAATCGAAAAAGAAGAAAGAAAGAAGGTATAATTTTATAAGTTTCAGTAACTTATAGTTTCTGCTTCAGCTAAAACACAACCAGTAATTTATATGTTATGTGCACCACCAACATACATCGTTGCTGTTAAATTTTTTATATTGTTACAGATTAGCAACTGGCAAACTTATGGACCTACTGAACCCATATCTCGAACTGTACAATGGCAATGCTGCCCACATGATGTCCTACTTAAACCTGGCTAATGACACAGACACCAAAGTGGTCACAGCTTACCAGGAGTGCATAGAACTACAGCAGCAACTCCACACATGTACCAATATAATGAAGAAGCTCCAGAATAACGGTGATGGGAATAGGAACCTGCCGGATTTGATAGATAAAGGACGGGTGTCTTCTGAGGCCTTGTTAGAAGCGGCTTCTACAGATAAACTACGCGTTATCAGCGAGAATATTGTTGATATGTTGCTGTATTTCTACTTCCAAATGGGTGATGTGGTGAGTTCTACAGGAGTTCATTTTTTAACATAATCAGTAAGATCTGGGGATTTAATATAAGCTCTTTTTTTCAGTCAGTTGCTGTTCTCAAACTATAATTTTATATAAAAAAGTCAGATACACTATCTGTGTGTGGTAGAGTATTAAGCAACCATAGGTGTCTGCTGATCCCATTAAAAAACAATTGATTCCCGAGGGATACGTATTTGAACCGACATTTTGAATCTATGTGGTATCTCGATTAAGAATATAGCACCACTCTATCTTCCTGTGGATGTCGTAAAAGACTACTAACGGCCGAAATTAACAATCATTCCAATCTAAAATCTATGGATTTCGGATTACGGATATGTCTGTTTTTGTGTTATATGTGATTGTAACAACAACGGATGAATTTCAAAATCTTAAATCTGAAAATGTTACATTAGATTGATTATTGATTGCGGCCGTAAGGCATTCTGAACCAGGGCGATAGGCAGTGTACCGTCCCTTATGTGAAAAAGTAGCCATACTGCATTCACCAACCCACTTACCAAGTGCACAGAATACTAGCAATTTCTCCCCTAAATGTCTACCTACGGCATGAAATTGGTGGCCTATGCCTACGCTTATATATGTTCATTAGTCATCATTACAACCTTAAGATGTCCGTTTTTAGGTTGTAATGATGACGTATTCGAAAAATAAACATTTACATGAATATGTGGTACTCGTTCTTGTTGCAGCAATACCCGGAGGTGAGCCGCGAGTGGTGCGCCACCGTGCTGCCGCTGGTGTGGGAGTGGGGCGGGCGGGGTGCAGGTGCGCTGGCCACGCTGGCACCACGCGTGTGCGGCTCCGCCGCGTGGTGGGGCCCGCACCTGGCCGACACGCTCACTGCCGCCTTCGCCGTGTACGACGCGCCGCCTACCTCGCTTGACAAGTTAGTACACACTGCAACCGGCCGCGCTCAGCTAGCTGGCCCGTCGAACATTTTGTATTTTTTTATTTTACCCGGTGGAAATTCGTCATGTATTTCTTCCGCCCCGAGGAAGAGCGGGGGGCATGCCGTACTCCTACCGGCTAAAGTAATCGGGTGATCATCTTCGAAGGAGAGGTTCCAGGAACCCAAAAACCTCGCATCTAGAGCCGCCCATTGGTACACCTTTAGGCACAATTTGTAGGCGATGACTGTAAAGCGGTCACACCCTCTAGCGGAGGGGAGACGACTGTAAAGAGGTTGCTCTCCGCCTTCCAAGAACATCTTGGGGGGATAATAAAGGAGCCCCCAGAAGCGTCGCTGTGCGCTGTGATGCGCACGCGGCGGCAGGGGGTCGGTGTGAGCCTGCAGCGCTGCCCGCAGGTGCCTGGTGCTGACCATCTACATGTGCCGCCTGTCGCTGTGGGGCGGCGCGGCGGGCGCGGAGGGCGGGCCGGCGCCGGCGCTGGCGGGCCGCACGCTGCAGCAGCTGCGCGCGGCCCGGCCGCAGCCCGCCGTCACGGCCGCGCTGCTCATCGCGCTGGCCGCCGTGCTCGACACCGTGGCCGCGCACTCGCACCGACATACCAGGTATGTATACGTCATTATTTTAGTATGTACATACCAGCCTGGAGCTGGAGCACTGGAGCGGTCATCTCGCAGGGGATGACTGAAAGGCGGTCACCCCTCTAGGGGCAGCACTTCTCCCCCCAGCACTTCTCGGGGTGGATTGTAAAGGATCCCCCCAAGTCCACTGTGTGATGTGCTGCACACACGGTAGCACGTGACCACTTGCGCGCCACTGACTTCCCGGGGGTCACTCGGGGTGTGAGCACGCAGACTCCCCAATCTGCGCGCCCGCGACACCCGACAGCGGTGGTACCTATATACCTGGAACAAAAACACTTTCACGCCCCAAAAACATTTTCATTTAAAGTAGGTAACCCCGTTGTCTTCGCATATTAATGACGACCGCGAAAGCCGTGAGAGGAGCGGTTTAATATGCCTAATGTACCCCTGCAAAGTGGTCAACTGATATGCGTAATATCGGGTTCAATTTAAAACATTTTTATCTATTTTTGGTACAATATAAAACGTGGTTAAAAAATTATTGCTATCGGTTCTATAACTGATTCTGAACTAAGTTTAGTATATACTAATAGTTTAGTATATATTGTATACAGCGTGAACTGACAGTCTGCCATTTTTTTTATTGCTTCTTCGCCTTCGTATCGATCGAAACCTGGGCAGTGCTGCTAACTCTGCAGCGGTGCGTGCGCCACATTGACTATCGGTACATTGAAGTGTTGAAATGCTTATACAGAAACGCCACCATGTCGGTCCGAGTACATGAACAGAGCATGAGGGCAATTCCATTGTGGAGAGGTGTGAGACAGGGGGTGTTGTTGTGTGAGTGTTCACTGCTGCAATAGAGGATGCCTTCAAACTACTAGAATAAAAAGGATTCGGTATTAACATCAATGGCGAGTATATCATTTACCTTTGATTTGCCGATGACATCGTAATCATGGCAGAATCTGTGGCAGGACTGTATGTTTCTACTAATTAAACTGTAGTAGGCCGGTTAAAATAATATAATTTAGAATTTAGATAATTACAAAGAACAAGGAATGACGGCAGCGCGCGTATTATAATTATTTTTCGGTCGCGGGTGTCGCTCGCTGTGGTCGATGGTGCTATGTTTAGTGCGGTGGCGTGGCCGGCCGGCGCGAGCTCGTCATCCCCGCGTCCCGCGCTGCCACCTCCACCGCCGACGTTCGAGAATGTTCCGAACAGTACCTATCACCCAACCATATGCTCGGCGCAGGAACCATTACCGCCAGTTGATTTTGCATTACTTAGTGTTAGAAAGGTTTTTATTAAAGCATCGCGGACTGATTCCTTCTAAAATAATATAGGTGTATAAATCGTCATCTCGAATAAATGAATAGAGCAGCTGTCAGTCAGCTGAAATGTCATAGATTTTTATGTACCTACTTCTTGCGATTCGTGTGGCAATAAAATAAATAATAAAACTGTATATCGTCAAGATTTAGACACAATCTTTCCTTTTAAAAACTTGCCTATAAAACATTATACAATAAAGTAAATGACACGAATCTTGAGCGCTCAGTGAAAGAGTGGAGAAATGTAAGAAACTAAATAACGGTATGGTACGGTACAATGTGTATAATAGTTTTTTTCCTTTTAAATTTTTCGTACAGATGGGACTGGGTAACAGGTGGTCGTGCTGGTGGCAGCTGCAGCACAGGTGGCGAGGCCGGTGCCTCCCCACGCGCCAATGAGTGTAAGCTGCATAGGCGAAAACTGCATAAGAAGCTATTACACCAGATGCAAGAGTTAGAAGCTGCCAGGAGAGGCATTCAGGTCGCTCTGGAGGATCAACAGGTAGGTGTTTGCTATTACATTTCAGGGTATTTTTTGACAACTTATATTATGAGATAAGTAGGCTATTTGCCTGGTGGTAAGCGTCATGCCCGCCCATAACTATTGTAGTTCTACCCAGAACTAGTCTAGCGCTGTATCACACTGCACTCATCATCTTGAGATGTGAAGTTATTTCGTATCTTATGCCCAGTAATTTCACTAGCTACAGTGTCATTCTAACTGGAGCACTTATTAAAATTTAAACACTACTGTTTAGCTGTGAATATCTGGCACTAAGGTACACACGGCTACATATCCAAGTTATAAAATCCAGTTTACGCTGATCTCTTATCGTACGGAAAGCCGTATATAATGCGAGATCAGCTTATACTTGAAAAGTATAGCTTGATGTGCAGCTGTGCGTAACTACTTATCTGGCCTTTGTTAATAAACGACTTAGCATTAGTAAAATGTTTGTTTGATTGTTTGAAGTTTTTTTTTTTATTAATTGAACTGTCTTTTTTGTTTTTGAATTATTTGCATTTTTTTGTTAAAGTTTATTAAATTAATTATAATAATGTTGTTGATTGGTGTGTCTGTAATACTGGTTCCGTAAAATGTGATGGTGTCGCTCGGCAGCGGGCTCGCCTGAGCCTGAAGGCGCGCATGGCGATGGTGGGCAAGCGCGGCGGCGCGCGCGCATGCGGTGCGGGCGGCGCGGGCGGCGGGCGGGGCGCGGACGCGGCGCGCGCGCGCGCCCTGCCGCCCGCGCTGGCGGCGCGCCTGGCGCACGCGCTCGTGGCGCACATGCTGGCCGCCGACGCCAGCGCGCCCGCCGACGGCCTCATGCTGGCCGCCAAGGTTTGCGCCACACTACCTCACGTCGTATGCTTCAGCTTCATCATTTCGCCCGAATACAGTCCAGTGCTGGACACAGGCCTCCCCCAACCCCCACCACAACGACCGATATGGGTGTGTTGTGTGCTCATTGGGGGTTTTGTCATAATCGCCACGCTTGGCAGACTGGTTGGCGATCGCAGTTGAGTTGTTAATGTACTCAAAGGACGCCGCTGCCCATCCTCCGGCTAAACCCATAGTCGCCTTTTAAGACACCCACGGGAGGACATGGGTTGGTGCTATTCGTAGCCGGCACTACACAGCTTGTATGCTTACCAAATCACTATTAACATTTTTTTCACCAATTTCACTGAACACTGAATTTGCGTTATTTAAAAAAAAAAACACCGACTATTTTCACACGAACGATATGCAACAAATTTACATGCCTGCAATTTCAACACGTCAATAATAGAAATTGCTGGACAGCAAAACTTTTTTAAGTACACTAAACATAAATATCATATTTTTTAGACACGACTTCTATTATTTTGAAGACTGATGTACATTTACTTTGATTTTTTTAAGTACAAAGACCACGCACGTTTATGTGTATTAGTGCCAACAAAAAAATATTATGAATGTTTGCATAAGTGTATCACAATTTTAAGTTATTTCATAAACATGAGCACTGTGATTCCAGTTAAGAATACCACCACCCCGTCTCATCCCGTGGGTATCGTAAAAAGCAAACTATGAAATTAGCCGAAGGATGTACAACAGTGTCCTTCGAGTACATTTAGAAAATTATAACTCAACTGTGATCCCCCCGCAATGGGTCCACACCACAAAACCATACCGGTCGTTGTGGCAATATTTCGGGAAGGCTTCTGTCCAGCAGTGGACCTTTTCTCAACTAAAATAATGATGATGAAAATGATAGTTCACCGGAAAAAGAATTACACTTTAATATGAATTAAACTTTTAACTTCTCATAAATTAATTTGATTATTACAAATTTATTGATATTTTAATTTTTTATATTATATCTATATCCCACACACTAGGATCTCCTATCTCATAGGTATAGTTTACAGACGAGGTAGAATTATTTAAGAGGTAGAATTATTGAATTAGGTAGAATTATTACACAGGGAAAATACACTTAAAGACATTTTTAATAAGTATGAAGCAAGTCAAAAACTTTTAAGTGAGCGCATGCAGGAAGCTAGTGAGTTGGTGGACTTGGTGACGTACAATGCAGAGAGATATGAGTCTCTGACAAATAATCTCTCTTGTAGCTGTGCCCACTCCCAGTCAGCTTCTAGGCTCCGAAATGTTGCTCCTTTAGCTTTGCCTGTGGTACCTCAAGCAGTGGAGAGTGTAAACATCAGGCAAAATAGAACAGTAATATATTCTGATACGATAGGTGTAGGCTTTGGAACAATATTAAGTAACTGCCTGAATCATAAAGTAATCAACCATTGTTACCGCAACATGCATTTTAATGACATTATAAAGAAAATTTCACATACACCAATGGATGAGCAAACTACTTTGGTTCTCCTGATTGGTGACAGCCTAGGTATTAATAAAAAGGACATTGTTTATGGTATTGAAACCCTACTGAAATTAAAAATAGGGAAAATAATATTATGTGCCTTGCCATTTTCTGACTCTCTGTCTGAGCAAGAGAACAACTATATTAGTTATTTAAATAATTTAATGCATATGTTGACATGTCGTCATAGTGACCATTTATTGTTTTTTGATACTAACAAGTTTGTTAGACATTTTATATTGACTCAGGAAACTATGTATCTTCCTAAGAAAAGTCGACATTTATTAGCTATGTTAATAGCATATAATATAAATTCAGTTATAGGTAGTTTAATCAAGCTTAAATTAAGTGACGAATCAGTATTAACTAGTAATTCTAATAATACTGTGATTGATTGTTTAAACTTCTAGAATCGACAATAGAGAAGTGTGATAATAAGATCTTGCTTTATCACCAAAACATAAATCGCTTCTCTGGCAAAACATTAGACATAGAGATGTTAATAGATAAATACCATATGGATATTTTATGTTTTTGTGAAACATGGCTAAAACCTGATCAGATGTTATTTAATATTAACAATTTTGCAGTTGCCAGTGCATTTAACCGATTATCAGCGGAGGGTGGTGGTTCTTTAATACTATGTAATAATAGTTTTAGTTACAGAGAAAGAAGAGACATCACCTCTTGCTCGGTTGACCGCTTATGTGAGGTAGCATGTGCAGAGATAGAAAGTAATACTTTTTTATGTGTATATAGACCACCAGCGTCAAACTTTACCTCATTTTTAACTACAATGGAAGGTATACTAAGAAAACTTTTTAAAAGTAATAATCTGATTTTTGTGTGTGGTGACCTAAACATCAACCTTTTAATTGATTCAGTGGAGAAGTGTAAACTGGTCTCATTATTTAAGTCTTACAATTTGGATTATATTTTTAAAGAAGCGACCAGAACCACTGCTACTTCATCTTCATGCATAGACAATGTCTACACAAACTCTTTAATTAATGGTTCTTGTTTGATCAGCGGTATCAGATCTGATCATATAGGTCAACTAGTAACTTTTGAATGTAATAGAAAGCTAAAATCTGCTAAAATAATTGAAATAAGACCTCTATCTAAAAATAAATTACAATCTTTAGACAATAATGTTAGGAATAAATGTTTTAAATCTCGCTTCAGTTTTAAAGACCCCAACAGAAATTACTGTACTCTATTTTCTACAATATGTCAGGAATTTAATAAAGTGTGTCCAGTTAAGAAAGTTAAATTAACTAACAGATCTTTATTTAATGAATGGGCGACTAAAGGCATAAGAAAAAGTAGGGATGTTCTCTATAGTTTATACTATGAAAAATCATTAACGTCTGATGAAGCTGTCCATAATTATGTAAGGAAATACTCTAAGATATTTAAGAAAGTATGTACTCACGCTAAATCCTTGCTAATAAGCAGCAAAATAGGTAATTCAAGCAATAAAATAAAAGCAGTATGGCAGGTAATAAACAAAGAAACCGGCAATTCAAAAAAACGGGATAACGAAATAAATTTAAAAATTGATAATCAAATTATTTCAAATAAGATAGCGGTCGCTAATACATTCGAGAAATTTTTCACAAATATCCCAATTGAGGTTACGAAAGCCCTTTCCTCGTCCTCTATATTAGCTGAATCGCAACTTAAAGAGAACTTTAGTAGAGACATACCAAATTTCGAATTTAGGCGTATTTCAATGACGTCAATTATAAAAGCATTTAAAAGTCTTAACATAAAATCCACTGAAGACTTATGGGGTATGTCCGTTAAAGTAATTGAAGCTATAATTGATACCATTGCCCCTGCACTTGCAGGTATTTTTAACCAATGTTTAGATAGCGGAATTTTTCCCGACTTGATGAAACATAGTAAGATAGTACCAATTTTTAAATCGGGATGTAAGAATAATCCGTCAAATTATAGACCTATTTCTGTGCTCCCAGCACTGAGTAAAATCTTTGAAAAAATTATGCTTGATCAGATGTTATTACATTTTAATATTAACGGGATATTACATAGTCGTCAGTTTGGATTCACGAAAGGTAGATCAACAACGGATGCAGGAGTGCAACTAGTTACCCAAATTCTAGAATCCTGGGAAGGTTCTCAAGATGCCATTGGCATTTTTTGTGACCTTTCCAAGGCATTTGATTGCGTTGACCACAATACACTAATCCGTAAATTACAGCATTACGGAATTCGTGGACGAGCTGCTGATCTTGTATTTTCTTATTTATCTTTTAGACAGCAAAAAGTAGATATAAGTGGTGCTACCTCCTCGGGGTCTCGGGTCAAAATGGGCGTGCCCCAGGGCTCAATTCTTGGCCCTTTCTTGTTTCTAGCATATATAAATGATCTTCCATATATGATGACCAAATTATCTGATGTAATTTTATTTGCTGACGACACGTCCCTAATTTTTAAAATTAATAGAAATGATAGTAATATTCCACACGTAAACGAAAGTCTAACAGTCCTCTGCAAATGGTTTGCGGCTAACAATCTACTACTTAATGCTGATAAAACCAAATGTTTAAAGTTTTCATTGCTTAATACACCCCAAATAGGACTAAAATTAACTCTTGAAGGCAACCAACTTGAAACTGTTGATGAAACTGTGTTTTTAGGAATAACCATCGACTCTAAATTGCAATGGAGTGCCCACATCAAAGCTATATCGAGTAGGCTCAGCTCTGCTGCATTTGCAGTTCGGAAAATTAGGCAGCTGACTGATGTAGCTACAGCCCGATTAGTTTACTTTGCATATTTCCACAGCATTATGTCTTATGGCATTCTGTTGTGGGGATCAGCGGCCGATGTAGATTCTATTTTTATTTTACAAAAAAGGGCCATCCGTGCGATCTATAACATGGGCCCTCGCGAGTCTCTTAGAACCATGTTTAAAGAAATTAACATACTTACACTGCCGTCACTTTATATCTTTGAAAACATTTTATATGTCCGCAAAAATCTGCACAAGTATCATAAAAGAAGCGATTTTCATGACATCAATACACGGCAAAAACATAAAATAGTAGTACCTAAATTTAGATTAGCTAAAACGAATAGGTCATTCCTAGGGAATAGTATACGTTTTTATAACAAGCTGCCCAAATCTATTACAGATCTTACTGAGGGAAAGTTTAAAGCCTATATTAAACGCGTTCTTATTGGAAAAGCTTATTATAAAGCTATAGATTATGTTGATGACAGGGATGTTTGGCACTGACTCTTTCTGCACATGTGGCTTCCCTGGTACCCTTTTGACAAAATATGTGTTTATCTATTAATTATTCTGAATTGCGACGAATGAAGATATAATTCTTGTTAGAATTGATAACTTTTTTTATATAGGACATATTACATATGTCCTTTTTGACATGTTAATGTACACAATATGACATTGTTTACAGCTTGATGGCCATATTGCCCTTTATTTTAATATAATTTAGCATCTTCTACATTTTGTAAATGTGATAACTTCGTTGACTCGTACCTGTGCGTTAATAATTATCAATTTCTGATTGTGTACTACAGAAGCAATAGTGTGTTTATTATCGTGCATATGTAGTCCACTTTGTTTCCACATAGCGAGCAATGTGTTAAATTGTAATATCACTTTTTTTAAAAGAGTGTCTATGGAGTTTCTTGCCGGCTTCTTCTCCATAAGATCAACTTTTCCGAACCGTGCACGTTAACTTTCGACTTTTCTTAAGTGCCTATTAGGGCCTATATGAAATAAAAACTTTGACTTTGACTTTGACTTTGAGGTATAGGTTACAAACACCCAGACCCGAAGCAACTTTCTGTATATCATACAAATATTTGTTACGTGCGAAAATCTAACCCGCAACACGTAGCGCAAAAAGCCAATAGCTTAGCCACTGAGTCAATCGAGTCTACTATACAAGTTTCGGCCAAAATAATAATTAACAGCTACGTTTATTTAAAACCACTTCAGAAGTACTCAGCTTCAAGTCCTTCCAATATTACTTGGCCTTCAATTACTTTATTTCAGGCCTGGACAGTAATGTAGTTGTAGTCTTAAATGCGACTTACACATCGACGCATAGACGATTTGTGATACGATAGATATTTAAATTAACTGATAAATAAATTCTCTATAAAATAACATTTAATCATATCTGTCTGTGAATGTCGAATATATAGAATTATTATTATTACGCTACTGATCAAATTAAACTAAAAATGTTGCTTGTATTATACAGGTCGTAGGACGTCTGTGCGCTTTATCCGGAGGTGCAAGTCTACTGGACCCTTCGTATATCCTAGGTCTTGCGCGACTGGCCGTCACGTTGCCACCGTGGCCGCGACATGCACTCACTACGTTACTACAGGTATGTATCTTTCTATTTACGGTGACTGGAATTTCATCTAAAACATAATTGCGCACACGGCTAATATAAATCTATCGATTCCGTATAAGCTGACTTCTCATTGAACGGAATGCTTATGCAATGCGAGACCAGCTTATACTGGAACTGTGTAGCTTGATATGTAGGCGTGTGTACTGACAAAATGTATAATGAATGTTTTACAATCCAATCAGATTTCAATTGACTAAAAGTATTTCAGTATACTGCTGAGATGTTTAATGAAGCTTGAGCAAGTTTCAATGAGCTGGCACATGCATGATAGCAAGAACGTATCACTCAAAAAATTATCCAAAATGTAAACTTAAGTTCTATACTGAGTGCGATTTAGTCACCTGCAACCTTTTGGGAGGTGAATCAGGCTTCGATTATCTCCCCGAATCAGTAAAAATAGTACCAAAATATTATTATATATTTTCAAACAAAGAGTCAATCCAAAATAGCTCATATAGACTCATGTGACTATAATATGATCGGGTGGTACGGCTGTGTCTGTTTTTGGTCATCCAGCAACGCTCTAAGCCGAGGTTTGAGTCCCGCAGGGGGCGCCCTTAGCTGTAGTTACTTGATTTTTAAGTTTGAATTTACGCCTTGCTGGAGGCCTCATAGCTTCGCCAGGTTTCCCGATTAAGCAGCAACAGTTCCCCGAACTGTCTGCGAGAAGACCAACAAAATATATGGATGCATATGTAAGCTGCAAATATTTTGGATAGATACGAATTATTACACTATCGCGAGTTTTAGTTAGTTTTCTGCCCCATTGAAGTGTTGGAGGTGATTAATTCAGTTTACTGTATATAAAAAATCGTCGCAAATAGGTCTAAGCTGTTCCATATAGCCCGCACTTGTTCTAAGGATCTCGTGGAGTACGAGACCGGTGAGGCAGCATCCTCTCCGCCTTTAGACGACTCGTGTTGCGGCGCGAGCTCGTCACGCATCATCCGCGTGTACACGCCGCCCGGCACGCCCCCCGGCACTCCTCCCGGCACGCCCCCTGGAAGGAAGCCGCGCAAGTTCAAGGGACCCACTGTTGCAGGTTAGTACACTACCTATACACGCTCACTGCATAAGTTGTTTAATGGAAATAGGCGGAAATACCTGTACCAGCCCAAATCCAGTAAAATAAAGCAGAAGGTAAATCGAGATCTACATATATTCTCGTCGAAAAATAACACGTCATATCGTATTGAATTTAAATTCTATGTACAGTGATGTTCTACTGACGCTAAAGCTTATTAACGACGTATATGAAAAGCGAAGCGTTGTAACCACAATCATTATACCTATGAATGAAAGTCAAATTAGGTAATAATCGCCTCCGCTTTTAATTTTTTTGGTCGGCTGGAGTGGAACCCCATGAGTGCCTGCAGGATCCACAACTCTGGCTTGCCTTCATAGGCTGAACAGAGGGGCCAGAGCTATATGCTCGGGGGTGGAAGTGTCGTAACGGCGTAATAACGGGAAAACCCGCTCCGAGTCTTCGAGACGCGCGATGGTGAAACCAGTGCCGCACCTCTCGACATCCCGAGCTGCTCACACCGGTGTAGCTCCCTGTCGCCTGTACTGGTTTAGGGGACCCAGCTTGCGAGTGACGAGTCCCCGTTTGTTGCAGGAATTCAATTTATTAGTTGAAACGCAGACGCTATTGTTTACGTTAATTAGTTGGCTGCACAACCATGGAGTGACCCTGGTTAGTGTCCCATTACATTTTAGATTTAAATTCACTCAAGGGGCCTCTGCATGTTGACCCATATCTTCCGCATAAGCTTATTAAAATCCCGTGTGAAGATAGTATAAATTTATTTATATGAAAGGGTATTTGTAGTACATGCTCATAAAAGGTAGGTACATAAAATTACAAATTGTTGGGTGTTCTGCTGTTCCAAGCTAAGTTGCTGAGCAATCTGTATTAAGGTCTACCCTTTTATAACAAATTATGTTTTCTAGAAGAAAAACTAATAAATGTTCAGAACCTTACCTTACCAGAAGCTTACACCCAATACACAAAACGCAAATATTACGACTTGAAATTATTCGTTTTACAACATTCGCGTTTATTCATTCTAACATAATACACATACTTTAGGTAATCTTTACTAAATAAATTTGTTGTATACATTCGATAACAGATATGTTGGGTACTTAAATTCACGTAACTATATGCATTTTCGTGATACCTGGATCAAGAATATAGGCATCACTTCATCTCCCGTGGATGTCCTAAAAGGTGATTAAGAGACACTGAGCCAGAGGGATGTGCAGCAGCGTCCCGTCTGTAGAACAGTAGGCATACTGCACTCACCAAACCGCTTTCCAACAGTTGTGAGTACTGGCAAAATCCCCCCAAAATGTCGACTCAATTGTGAAAATATATGGGGGAGGCCTTTGTTCAGCAGTGGACGTCCCTTGGTTGATATGATGATGACGATATATTTTAGTCTGGACTAAATTTTATCCACTCAGCGTCACAAAAACTGTAACTCTTAAAAATCCCATTCAAAATACATTTCATTTCGGCCGAATGAAGTCCACTGCTGGACACAGGCCTCCCCCAAAGATCACCACAACGACCGATATGGTGTGTTGGGTGCTCATTGGTGGGTCTTGCCATAATCGCCACGCTTGGCAGACGGGTTGGCGATCGCAGTTGAGTTGTTAATGTACTCGAAGGACGCTGCTGCCCATCCTCCGGTTAATCCCTTAGTCGCCTTTTACGACCCCACGGGATGAAATGGGGTGGTGGCATTCTGAGCCGGCACCACACGGCACGAAAATACATTTAACTCAATTTAATCAATAATAATGGTTATGAAGTATTTGAAATTAAATTTATTCAGATTTCAGAAAAACAACGAGGAATTCTGTTTTTCTTATCAAGGTATAAAACAAAAACAAGTTAATTAGGACTGAATAAAAAAATTCAAGTTTTATTACACCTATGAACAAATGATAAAATAACCTAAAATCTAGTGTCGCCTCGCCTTGCCCGATGAGCCTCTGCATCTCCATGCAGTCTCTCACAGACCTAATTAATTTAACGACGCTTTCTTGAGGAATGTAGTCCCATTCCACAACGATCCCCCGATCTTGGAGGGCTTGGAGAGAGGGAGGGGCAGGATGTCGTGGCCGCACTCGCCATTTAACTTTAACCCAAAGCTGCTCAATAGGGTTCAGGTCTATACTTCGCGCTGGCCAGCGCATAACAGGGATCCCAGCTGCTTGCAAGTTGTCTTTAATAATTAATGCGATGTGACAGCGGGCGGTATCATGCATTAACATGACCCCACTGCCAACAAAACCCGCATGAGAGATCACACTTACAGGATCTTTGTTATGTTTCAAGGAACAGTCAACGACCCTTACCTGCGAGCACTAACAGTCCAGGAGACGAACACAAAATTCGTTTTGCCGTCGACTGACTTGCTGCCTCAAAACATGCACGAGCCGCCCCCGTATTCCATTGTCGTTTTAATACAGGCTTGTGCGATTGTGTTGTGATTTGTAGTAACGGAAGTTAAAAGACCATCACGTGCTGTAGATTTTCTCTTTTTTATGCCTATAATTTTATAAATACATAACTTAGATTTTTTTTCTGCTAACTATTCTTACTTGGCCTATCACCCGTTTCCAACTTGACGTCGACTTCTGGGACACCCTCATCAAATATCGGCCAAATAAAGTCCACTGCTGAGCACAGGCCACAAAGATCGCCACAACGGGTGACGCCGATCTGGGTGCGTTGTGTGTTCGTTCCCGAAGCCCCCCGAACCGAACAGGGAGGCTGCTGTTCAGCTGTGGACTTTTTTCGGCTGAAATGTGATGATGTACCACGGAATCAAATATGACAAATATTGCTGTGATAGCCCTATCACCAGCTGAGTTTAGATTTAAAGCCAGAATTGAGCCACCGGCGCCTTACAGTCAGTACAGTATTAAAATTAAAAATAATCTTTGACAATATACGTAAATCATCTTTATTTATTTTTTATTTGCCCCACACTGGGATTTCTCCTGTGTCGTGGGTGAGTTTACAGACATAAATATAAATTCCACACACAATACACCCAGACCCGGAACAAATACCTGCAGATCATACAAATATTTGTTTTGTTTTTGCCGTAATCGTCATCGTCAGCCTATATCGTTCCACTTCTGGACAAAGGCCTCTCCCAGCGTGCGCCACAACACCCGGTCACCCAGCAACCTTCTTCAGGTCGTCCGTCCGTCTGGCCGTAGGGCACGCTACGTTTACCCATACGCAGTTTCCACTCTAGGACTCGTCTGCTCCATCTTCATCATTCTTTAATTACCTAAGTTTATTCATAAGTTTTAATATAATTAGTATTAGCATATTTTGATAGAAATATAAACTGCTTGTCGATATAAATGTAAACTGTTTGAAATGCAACGATCTCGATCTTAAAAAAATAAGATAACATAATCCACTCTATGTATTAAGAAATTATTGAAAACCACAATACTTATCTCGAAGTGCTGCACTACATATTAATGGTCAGAATTACGGAATTGATATCATTCTACATACTCAGCTAGTTTACATTAAACTATGATATAAACCTATTTATTATTTATATTATATCGGGAATGCTTTTCGGACCCGTTCAAAATTAATCCAAACTTCCCGTTCTCTAAACAAGTTAGCAGAATTCACTTGCTGTGTTATTGTTATTGCAGATTTGTTAGCGGATAGTTTTGGTCTGGGGAAGACTACCAACTTCAAGCCCAAACTATTTCCCACAGCAGGTGTCAATTTAGCAAGTAAGAACATTAAACATAAAATAACAAGTCTATGTATTATTGTCGGTTATTGACCGTGCTTAGTTGAGTTTGCACTGAGTTGTAGTGTGTGTAATAGGAATAAACAGACCACACCTACCCGCTACACATTTGCATAGCACAATAGAATTTTATATTGATCAATCGGATGTAATGATTGAATTCTAAATTTGATTTTAGTAACTATGATAAGCTTCTAAGTGTGTTTTTATCATAGACGATATTGCGTTATAGTATTTATTTTTGCTTTTTTTATATTTTCTGTAATGCCGCGAAAGGGCTTCCTTTTTGCTGTCTCAATATAAGTGTTAATTTATATTTTAACTCTATACATATTATTTAGCTTTGGTGTGAACTAAGGCCCCATGCTTCTGGCATACTAGCAGAAAATGAGCATAAATATTTTTACTACAACAATAAGCAATTTGGTGTTTTTACATTTTGCTCCTTTGTAACGACGTCAATGAAGATATGTCAAGTTTCATAGCATTAATACGTTAACATACAGCAGCTTTTCACCACTTGCAATGGAAGTTGTGATCTTGCCGTTATTATTTTCGCATTCTAATTACGTCACTGGTTTTAAGTTCCAGCTTTTAATTTGAGCTTGCATTGTATAAACCTATAACTTGTACGTTGAACTCGTGTTTATTTTGTTTTTTAAGATATTGATGTGGAGGAGCAATTGACACAAGTGGCAGAATCTGACGACTCGGAATCTTCCGAGGAGAAGTTTGAGCAGTACTTCATTGATGCTGTCAAGAAGGAAACCAGGACTAAGCTGGTGGTCGATAATACTTCGAGGTAATAAATGTTTAGTGTGATAGTTGTCAGTATTTTCAAAGAGAGAGAGGTTGTTAATGTTTTTTTGTGAGTGACATTAGTAAAATATTCTAGACAAACCCGTTTTTTAGAGATTTTTTCAGAATGCTCTAGGAGGCAGAAGCTTTTTTTTAACTTGGGGAAATCCTCTTGCACTCCCTCCGCCTTGGGAAGGGCGGAGGGGTATGCCGGGCTCAAACCGGCTAAAACCCCACGGTGTCCTTCTTCTTACGTCTAGCCGGGGGTGAGTTGTACGCTTTTCTGCATTAGACCGCTCCCCCGGCAGGTATCGGCCCATCAATGATTGACAGGCCCTTTCTGTGTGCGGCCTTGTTGGCCGAACCTATCCTTCGGAGAGGCGCGCGCAGAACACGCATCTAGGCAGAAGCTCAGGTCATGGGTTGGTTGTGATCAGGCGGTTGTGGATTTGACTCCGCATGGAACGAATGCTTACCGACCGGTTGGATTAGTACAATATGGATTTTATAGAAACAGCATTCTATGGGTTCTTCTTATATTTTTTTGTATTTTTGTATTTGTGTTTCAAGCAGTGGATTTATCCAAATTTCCTTTACTTTGGTGTGATATTAAAAGCCGTGTGGTGCCGGCTCAGAATGCCACCACCCCATCTCCTCCCATGGGTGTCGTAAAAGTCGACTGAGGGATTAGCCGGAGGATGGGCAGCAGCGTCCTTCGAGTACATTAACAACTCAACTGCGATCGCCAACCCGCCTGCCAAGCGTGGCGATTATGGCAAAACCCCCCAATGAGCCCACAACACACCCATATCGGTCGTTGTGGTGATCTTTAGGGGAGGCCTGTGTCCAGCAGTGGACTTCATTCGGCCGAAATGATGAATGTGCGTTTATACATAAACCACCTATGTTTTAGCAGACCGATAGTTTAGTCGGCCGACGGGTTTAACCTCGCATGTGACTTACTGTAAATGTATGTCATACGTTTCAATAACGTGCTATACAAATGAGGCGTCGACAGCAAGAGAGGCCTATCTGTTCAGACCATATTAAAATCATTTGTATCTGGAAGATAAGGTCGCTGTTGCTCTCGCGCCTCAAATAGGAATGTACATGTTGTGCAGCTGGGGCAGCAACGTGTCGGTGTGCGGGGACGCGCGCGTGGAGGCGGGCGGAGGGGGTGGTGGCGCGGGCGAGGGGGCGGCGCGGCGCGCGCTGCTGCGCACGGCGGGCGCACTGGGCGCCGCCGTGCGCGCCCCCCCTCCCGCGCCTCCCCCCGCGCCCCGCGCCCCGCCCGAGCCGCAGCGCGCACACCCGCCGCTCACCCACACGCTCTACGATGTATTCCGCCATCTGGCGCTCGAGTTCCACCACCAGGTCACTTCTCATTTCAGTTTTCTTTAGTTACCTACATAGTATCGATGTGCCGGCTACGAATATCACCAACCCATCTCATTCCGTGGGTGTCGTAAAAGCTGACTAAGGGATTAGACGGAGGATGGGCAGCGGCGTCCTTCAAATACATTAACAACTCAACTGCGATTGCCAACCCGCCTGCCAAGCGTAGTGATTATGGCAAGACCCCCAATGAGCACACAACACACCGATGTCGGTCGTTGTGGTGATCTTTGAGGGAGGCCTGTGTTCAGCAATGGACTTTATTCGGCCGAAATGATGATAGTACCGATCGTCGCCGTTCATACTCTACTGAAACAGAAACTATATTTATTGCAATGTTTCTACTTTAGTCCCCGCCTAATTCAGACATCGTTCAAATGAATAATGTCCGAATATATATGTGCGTTTTAGTATGTTTATATAACAAAACATTCTTACATTAAAACTCTTTATTCAAACATGATTTATGTTCTGTTGGCACATTTATGTAAAAATAAATTGTATCACTAAAAGTCTTCATTTGGATATTATTTATACTTTACTAATATGTTTCATCGAAACATAATTCACATTATTTAAACACATTCTAGTCAAACAATCATGTTGTTGTAGCCCTTTTAAACAACAGTAATTATTTATGTTGTGTTACACTACAACAGAATTGTTTTACACTAAATCTCAGTATTCGATCTATATTTATGTCGTGTTAGCTCTTGTACAACAAACCTATCAGAGCCCTCCCCCGCACAGATGGACTGCACATTCATGGAGAACGTGATCTCGCTGTGGCTGACGCTGAACGGGTCGGCGTGGGGCAGCGGCGGCGCGTGGTCGCTGTGCACGCTGGCCGTGCCCGCCGACACGCCGCGCATCCGCCTGGCCTCCGACACCGTCAACGCGCTGCTGCACTCGCTCTGCACGTCAGTATGCCACTCGCCGGCCCAGCGCTGGGCGCGGTCGCTTTACGGTCGCCGAGCGCGTACACTTACCGGGTCCCTTTAGGCGGCTTCAACAACTGTGTTCCAAAGTCGATGGCTATATAACCGATAGATAGGTAGTAGGGATGGCCCTATGGGCCTCATAAAAAAGCTCAAGGTCGCTCAGCAAGCTATAGAGGGAGAAACTATAGAGTAATAGAAGAAGCTATGTTTAGGATTTTTTTACGAGATCAAATCAGAAATGAGAGTATCCGTAGAAGAACTAGAGTTGCCGACATAGCTGAAAGGATTAGTAATGTTCAGTGGCAATAGTTGGGGCACATTCGTAGTAGGACTAATGGCCGTTGGTGCAAAAAAGTTCTCTAGAAACCACGCAGAGTGGGACAGCCTCCAATGGGATAGGCGGATGACCTGGTGAAGATAGCTGACAACTTTAGTTTAGCAGTGGACGTCCTTCAGCTGATATGATGGTGATGATGATGAGACGGTCGCGAATGCTTAGTTGTAAAACAAAACACCTCATTGTATTCCAAAATATTTTCAGGTTAGAAAACATATCACTAAGATGTTGGGTGTTATCAATGCAGGCGTTGGCATGGATCGCAAGCTTACCACTGCAGGTAACAATTGTCATTTAACTTGTACTTAATTTGGATAAAATTGCAAATTGTATTTTTTTAGATAAGATTTATGTGATTAAATCTACATGAAAAGGCTAAAGATAGGTACTAATTTCAATTATACAATTAAGATTATTAAACCATTGCAAAATGTTAATGTGTATTATTGACTTGTCGAAATAATTGCAGAGTAGTTTAATACAATGATAGTGAAATATTATTAATATTAAATGTCAAAAAATACACGAAATGAAAAGAAACTAATAGAAAAATAAATAACGATGCCATAAAATGAAATAAATATACTAAATGAAACTAAAAAAATCTGAGTCACTGTAATAAGATTAAAAAAAAAAAAAAAACTATATATCTCAATGTTTTCCTCTTTAAACGTCCTTGGAAGCTGATTGTAAATTTTTGGGGCCAAACAAAATAAGCTCTTCCCCATTAGTGCTGTTTTAGCAGTATGAATACAGAGCTTACTGTTATCACGTCGGCTACAATTAACGCCATCAATTTGACATTCTATAATATATTTTTCTTCTCTTAGATTATGGCTTCTGTAGAGTATCTTCCACAATATCGCCAATTTCAAGTATAAGGCAACGTCTTACGGTGTTTAAATTAATTAATCATTACATATTCAATAAAAATGTTTCACAAAAACGAAAAAAATATGTCGGCAACGTTGTAAGGTTCAATGTTTTTTTTTTTCATATTATATTCATAATATTTGATCATTCTTGTTTTAGACGGAAGGTAACAGCACGCAGACCATGGGTCGGGTTATACTAGAGTGTGAGCACTTTGTGCCGGCTCTTGTCAAGTTTATTACTATGAATGTTAACACCGACGGCGCAGTGGCGTCTTCGGAACCCTACTTGGTAAGCAACATTTAATATATTTACATTATATGAACACTGATTAATAAAATAATATGCAGCTGCTTTGTGAGCGATTATGAATTTTTATGTCATTGTTTTAATTTACGCTCAGGGCTTCATTTGCTTCATATTGCATTTGAATATCCCTTGATCCTTTACTGCAGTGTTGTCAACCCTACAGTTTTAACTGCAGATCTACAGTTTTTTTCAAGGCTTCCCAGTCTAGTGAGCTGGTAAGACTTGTAAAGAGCTGTAAATTACCGTTATTTGTTTGTGTAAATTTGATAACTTAATTTTTTTTTTCTTATAGAAGACCATACATCCCTATTCATAACTTAAATAAACGAAATATCTGCTTCTTTTTAACATTTACTGTTTTCTACAGTTTTTCTTACGGTCATATATAAGGTCTTACTTTATTCAATGAAAATATTTCTAGGCTGTATGAATCGCATAGAATTCATTTCAAATATTTTATTTCACATCGGTTTTACTGATAATAAATAAATTAATATTTAAATACTCTACTAGCGAAAGATTTACTGACTCTTATTTTGTGTTGCTTAGATGCATCATTGCACCTGTATATAAACTTACCTCCTAAAATATATTCCATTATAGACCCTATATACTGTACTGCAGTTTTACTGTACAGCAGGGTTGGCAACACTGCTTTACTGTTTTTGCGTCCACTCTTTGAAGTTTGTAGGGACCTCGTGTGCAATAACTTCATCGTTCGTATATTTACTATACAATTGTAGCGATGGGAGATTGTTACTAAAACAATTGAATAAATTGACAATTGTGCAATCGTGTATTCGATTCCCAATTTATTAGTCGTCACCGAATAACACCGATAGAATATCGATTGTTATTTGATTGTAATTGAATAAGCGGAAAAAAATATCGATAGATTTTAGTACCAATCGCCCATCACTGATCCGATGTTTAATCAGTGTTCAAAGAATGGAATTATAAATGGCGGCTTCTTCTGTCCGGCAGCTAAGGCCATAAATTATACAACAATTTTATTTTTACACTAATCTTATTAGCCGAAGGACGTCTACTACCGAAAACCGTTAGTCAGTAGGTCTCCTATAAGTTTCCGCAACTACCAAACATGCTCCCCACCACCCAAGGCTCCTAACGACCTTCACCAGATCACCTGTCCATCTCGTTTAGAGGCCGTAGGGGCCTCCATTAATAATTCCATTCTTTCAACGCTGATAAACATCGGATCAGATCAGGGAAATCGGCAACGTCTACTACCGAAAACCGTTAGTCAGTAGGTCTCCTATAAGTTTCCGCAACTACCAAACATGCCCCCCACATCCAAAGGCTCCTAACGACCTCCACCAGATCGCCTGTCCATCTCGTTAGAGGCCGTAGCCATTAATAATTCCATTCTTTCAACACTGGTAAACATCGGATCAGTGATGGGAAATCGGCACTAAATACTATCGAATTATTATATTTTACCGCTTATTCGCTTACAATCAAATAACACATTATTGGGTGATGAGGAATAAATTGACAATTTAATACACAATTGCATAACTCGTTATATCCGATTCCTTTTATTAATAATCCCCCATCGCTTCGTTATTTCCGTTATCATCAATACTTTTTAGCCGTTTCAAGGCCATCCTAATGTCGGACAAGCTGATTTCCGGGATATCTTTCGTATATTGTCTGGTTAATTTGGATCGAGAATTTTTGGGAGCGCGTATAACGGTAGATTGAACTTGTCGAGCTCTCAAAACCCCACTGGCTTACTCGACGTGTCTCTTCCGAACACTTTAGAGCACTTGTTCCGCTCAATCGTCTCTTTAACATGGGTGGTAGGATTATTTTTTGTTCTATCTTGACGGTTGGTTATTTGATTACTTTGACCCAACGGATTGGACAGAGAAATGAGCGTGAGAGTGGAGCTTCATCAGAAATTTATATTGCCTGCTTAAATGTGCCTCTTACTATTTTCCAATCACTGCTGGTTTTCACATGTGGATTATGGAGACATAATTGAATATTTTTCTTTTATCGGTCATGATGAAGTTAATTTCTTTTTTTGAGGGACTACCGGGATAATCTCGCGTCCATTTTCTGTATAATGTGGCTTTTGGAAAACGAAACACATTACATAGACTCTTTTTCCAAAAATCTCGGTCTCTGCCTCTGGGGTTTTGTTGCCAATAACATAAGTTTCCGCAACTACACATGTCACCCACATCCAAAGACTCCTAATGACCCACCAGGTCGTCTGTCCATCTCGTTAGAGGTCGTATCACTAGTTTGCTAACTTCCAGCCTCTCGAACAAGACGGTTTCCGAAAAAGTTTTAGTACCATAGATTGCTGCTCTCAGTTTACTATAGCATCGTGTGCTTAGCTACGTGTTGATTTTTTTCATGACAACAAGTATGTGTGGCCCTACTTTGTTTTCGTATCTACTCTTCATTTTCTAGGTGTGTCAAGGTCGGTGCGTAAACTTGTACGATCTTCAAGGAATATTCTAGATATTCTTAGTATATGGCACGCTATCCTGTTCGACGACCTACGGCTCTACTCTACGACTCTAACTCGACACCATTTTGAGACAGATGGTCGTTGCGCTTTGGGTGTCTGATAAACTCATGGTATTCCAGTGCAAGTTACCAATTTCTTGTTCCATTTGAATGGGTTTCTGTCAGGGCTAGTGTTTGTTTGGGGTGTTGAGTATGTTTGTGGTGGCGATGCCCCGCCGTCACCGGCGGAGGGCAGGCGCAGTACAGGCCGGCTGTGCAGGGCGGCGCGTGCGTGGGCGCGGGCGCGGGCGCGGCGGCGGCGCTGCACTCGCTGGGCGCGCGCGTGCTGGCGGCGCGCGGCGCGGCGGGCGCGCTGGCGGCGCTGCGCGTGCTGGCGGGCGTGTGGCGCGCCGGCCCGGGCCACGCCTACGACCTGCAGGCCGCGCTGCTGCGCCTGGCCGCGCCCATGCTGCAGGCGCTGAGCGCGCGCCACGTGCACCACGCGCTGCCGCTGCTGGCCACCGTCGGTGAGTCGCCCACTAATACTGTTCTTTTTATTTATATGTATATGGATAGTTTTTCCTAAATAAAAAAAACAAATGAAACGCCTAAATATAGAATAGAATCGTTTATTCAGTAATTAGGTTATAGCAGACACTTTTACACGTCATAATTGAAACGATATACGTATAACATAAAAATTTCCATATTGATTAATAAAGTGATTACGTATTTTATTTTTATAACAACACATAAAAGAAAGATGTGCGTTAAAAAATTGTGCGGTCGAACCCCGTCAGTAACGAAGTTCTTTACTTGCATTAATGACACGATATAAATCCCATGTGAATTAAAACTAACAAAAAATAAGTATAAATAATATATTATTTAGAATTGAGGTTATACAGCTAACTGCACACAATGTTTGCTACTCGAATCTCGATAGTTGCACGTATGTGTGTACGTATACAACCGTATGTAACAGAAAGAGACAGAGAGAAAAAAGGAGAAAGGTCGCTCACCATATATAACAGAAAGATACAGAGAAAAAGAGAAACAAACAAAAAGCTCGCCTGGTGGGGGCATAACGCTTATTTCTTACGTGACAATATCTGCCAGTTCACTCTGCTATAGCCGCGTAAAAGAACTTCATTCCAAAAATTTAATAACAATAATATAGATTTCGACAAAGTTGACTTCAATGCATATAACTAAAATAACGAACGTAGTAGACGAAGATAGCCGACGAGTAACGAGGCTGGCTGAACGGCATGACTCGACGTTTTATAGAAACCGTTCTGACGTATCGGCGCACCATTAGATGTTTCATACGAAAATGCCTGAATGAAGAAGATCGTTGCAATATTGCTTCACATATAGAGATGACACTACACGCCATGACATGAACAACAAAGTAACTCGTGCTACGGTAAAATAACAGAGAATATTGTCTCAAAAAGTTTTAAATAAATTAACTCTCTACATTAACTTTGCCATTAATTTACCGACCGTATTTTCAAAAAAAACATTCAATTCTTAATTATTTTTAAAATACATCAAACGCTAGACTTTTACTAGATCTGTAGTCACTCGGTCGTAGATGTGAAATTATGTATGGGATAAATGAAGTACATCCACTTGACACCTAAGAGCCAATTCTCGTAATTAATTTACATTGTTTATGACTGTAAGTTGACTGAATTGAGAGTAAATTATGTATTGACAAAAATAGGTATTCTTTCTTGTGGTGCCGGCTAAGAATACCACCATCCCATACGGGATTACCCGGAACATGGGCGTCTGCCAAGCGTGGCAATTAAATGCAAAATCCCTCAACGAGTATACAACACAAACCCATACCGGTCATTGTGGAAATATTTTGGGGAGGCTTCGGTCCAGCAGTGGACGTTTTTCGGTTGAAATGATGATGATGAGGTATTCAGTTCCTTAAAGTTCAGTCTGATTTCAGTATGATCTTAAATCAGTCTCATTTCAATGCGAATTCTGAAAATTTGAATACCTGTCGGTTCAATATGTTAGCTGAATACCGTTTTGGCTTCACGTCGGACTGTGTACTGGGTCCGCACAAGGCACAGCATGACGCAGCGTGTGCCCGCAGCGCACCAGTCGGCGCGCTGGGTGTGCGAGGGCGCGGCGCGCGGCGCGGAGGCGCGCGGGGGGCTGCTGGCCGACGTGCTGGCGGGCGGCGCGGGCGCGGCGCGCCGGGCCCCGCTGCGGCGCGCCGTGCTGGCGCAGCTGCTGCAGTACTGCCGCAAGCTGCTGGCCGTGCCGCTGCCGCCGCAGCAGCTGCCGCCCTCGGTGAGTCTATTTTTATCTACTCTCATATCGTAACATTCCAACTATAAACTTCAAAACGAGTTTATATTGACGATCTCTATAAACACAATACAATACCCTAATTTAAAAATAAAATTAAAATGTAACGCTTTATCTCTAACAAAATATTTTTTTTTTTTCCATTACGATACAAGAAAAATCCAAGAAAGAAACTTAATACCACCAAAGAGATTCCATCTTTTACTAAAAAAAAACGCATATGCGGATCGCACCATTTTTATAACATTACAAAAAAGTTTTGTATGAGATTAGATAAAATTATGTATAAAACTGCACATGACCCGGTATTAAAACACTCATGTTACTATTCGTGTTTTCATACCCCTCATTATGCAACAGTTTCAGCCGAAACAGTAAATTTTAAGCCTGAAAAAACTTACCGTATACATACCATTATCTATAAAACATTACATAGTATAAAACCCCAAGCCCACCTTCAAAAGTCACGTCTTTTCGCGTGCAAACATTTTGATCTACATTCCACAAATGGACAGAAAAATTATCAAAGAGTATATTAGTGTATAATTTATTATTTTTTTATATACAGAGGTTAATTAAAGATAACTTTTAAACATTTTCAGTTTAGTACCAATTTACACTGAACATTGTTACGTTAAAAGTAAAAAACGTAAAATTATAAACATTATTTCTGGTGTTGCTTGCTTGCTCTGTCACGACTAATTATTGTGTTCTTTGAATTTCCCGTGATCCTTTATCTGGGGTTCCCCTGCCTCATTCATGAATAACTGCTAGCAACAAAGTCATTGTTACTCATATCAGTAAATAGTTAATTAATTGTTCATACACAACCAGACTTGACACAATTATTTGTGTTTGTGTATTGTTATGTTATTAACTTTATAAAATGGTCAGTATTATTACATATGCAATCTATTTATGTAAAATACTGTAAGGATTCTCGTTTATGTATTCTTCTTTAAATATTTCCAAGTAGGAGATTTTGTTACAACCTAAAGACAAACTGCCATTTTTTTCTGCGTAGTCCTCGTCAAACCCATCTGTTTCCACGAGCGGCGAGCAGTCCCTGACGGACGAGAGCAAGGCGCAGCACAGCAACGTACCCGAGGCTACAAACGTGGAGGACGAGAGGAAGCAGCAGGCTGCGCGTACGCCTTGTTTCGCAGACACCGGTAATAATTATATCATCCTGATTGACCTCAATGCCAGACATAGGTTTTGAAAAAGGTAGTATCATTCATGGGCAAGTGGAAGACTGAAAAAATATTTCCCAACAGTGAAGCTATTGTTGAAAAATATTTATATAAATCTAACGTTAATTAAGCTGTTTAGAACGTTAAATAAGACATTGTCTAAGTGTCAGTAATCCTATAATACGCAAATTGGTTATCTGCTGATTTGCCGCAGTATTAATGATCACGGAAGTAGCATTGCATTGTAGTTTCTCAGGATATTTTCCTTATCGATTATAGAACTGGTATTACAGAGTAAAGATTATAGGATGACAGTGTTCTACTTTTTTAATTTTGTTGTTCTTGTCGACAGTGCTTCAACATCAGCAAATAATGCAGAAGTTCTACATGACATTATCGATCTGCGACGGGATGAACACCGTTACATTGAATTCAGGTAAATGGAAATATAAACTAAACATGCTATAAAAATATATTTTGGTTGTACTTTGGTTCGTGTTTGACCTGAATACAGACGAAATTAGAACGATAATATAACTAATAAAAAGCTAACTATCATATCGGCTGTAGAACGTCCACTGCTGAACAAAGACCTCCCCCACAGATTTCAACAATGTGTCGTCATTTTGTAGGGAATTTGCCAGTACTCACCACGCTTGGCAGGCGGGTTGGTGAGCGCAGAATGGCTGCTGTTCCAAAGCTGAAGGCAGGGACGCTGCTGCCCATCCCACTGGTTTATAATCCCTTAGTCGGCTTTTACGACATCCACAGGATGACCATGGTGGTGGTATTCTGAGCCGGCACCACACGGCAAATAATAACCTTTCATTATTATAAAGATAGTATTTTGAGTGACTTTCGGGCCGAAATGATGATGATTATTATCTGGAACTATATTACTACTACGACAGCTGCCTACATTTGTATCATGGCATTTGATTATTCTTCTTATTGGATTCATTAAAATTCTAAATGGAGTACATTTAATATTAATTTATACACAATTAAAACAAATAATATACATTCCATACTACTATGTAACTAAACTAACAGAACAATATATATAAATAAAAAAAGGGGTCGCATTTAGGCGTCAAAGTACTCTTCATCGCTGTCAACTGGTAATGTTCCCAGAAGACTGGCATTTAACCATATATATTTTCTACTGATCCCACTATATCTAAGATTCTATCACTATATAAGGTCTTACTGTATTAATGGACAATATTTTAGGAGGTAAATCTACAGGTTGCAATGATGCGTTTTAACAACAAAAAACGAGCCTTTTATTTTATAAATATTCAAAATTAATTTAAATATTGCATGGTTCCATTTGCATAAAAAGCGCAATTCACCATGTGAAAACTGTAGGTAACTACCACTATTGTCTTTCTAAAAATACTGGGGTACTGTCACCGCACACACAATAACACTAAAACGTGTTTGAAAATGGTCCGGTCGAACAACAATGTGGTTGTTTAGTAGCCCACCAGTGTGTTTTGATACTTGAAATGAATTCTATACCATTCATAGAGCCCAGCCTTAAAATATTTACATTATTGTAGTAAGACCTATATAGATTTATAATCAGACCAAGACTTAATCAATAGCAAATATTGTTTTATGGTATGGTTCCCGCAAAAGAATAGACCACCGCTCGCCACCCATGGCTGTTGTAAATAGCGACTAAGGGTTGATATTCAGAAGATGGGCAGCAGCGTCCTCCCGTGTCCTTATAACAACATACTGCGGTCACCAATCTGTCTGCCTGCCAAGCATGGTGATTACGGCGATATCGCCTAAGATCGGTCATCGTCATCAAGTAGTGATAATTGGGAGGTCCAGCAGTGGGCATTTACGGGTTGACGTGTGTGTGTGATTTTATGTAAACACCTTATTAATCAACAAGAACTTTGTCATTGTAATTTTAGTAAAATAACGTTTTTACACTATTCAAGATAATAAGTCGTGGATCGTAGCTTCTTTTTAACCGACTTCAAAAAGGAGGAGGTTCTCAATTCGATGCGTATTTTATTTTAATGTATGTACACCGATTACTCAGAGATTTGTAGACCGATTTGAGCAATTCTTTTTTTAACTGGTGCAGAATGCTTTCGAATTGGTGCCATATAAATTTAATTACATTTGATGGAGTCGTTTTTTAACCAGCTTCATTAAACAGGTTAATTTGACTGCGCTTACCTAGATGATGTCTTAATAGTTTCGATTCCTCTCAGATCCGAAAACCGATTTGAGTCATTCTTATTTTTAGTGTTAAATACTGATCATCATCATCATTTCGGCCGAATGAAGTCCACTGCTGGACACAGGCCTCCACCAAAGATCACCACAATGACCGATATGGGTGTGTTGTGGGCTCCTTGGGGGGTTTTGCCGTAATCGCCACGCTTGGCAGACGGGTTGGCGATCGCAGTTGAGTTGTTAATGTACTCGAAGGACGCTGCTGCCCATGCTCCGGCCAATCCCTTAGCCGACTTTTACGACACCCACGGGAGGAGATGGGGTGGTAGCATTCTGAGCCGGCACCACACAATACTGATACCAAATTGGAAAACATTCTTACATTTATTAACACTAAAAAGAAACAAAACATTTAACAACAAAAAAATACCGACTTCAAAAACCCTACACGATATAAAAATATTAAAACAACTGAAAAGGAAAAAAAAACTATTTATGTTCGATATCGGTTGTACGTAGTTTCGTGGGTACGCGTAACTAGTTTCCAAACCGATTATTATTTAGTTCAGTAATAAGTAATGATTATGAACCATTACGCTCAATCAAGCTACAAAAGCACCTCGTCATGGTGCCTTTGCAGCTGGATATTGAAAAAAACAGTGTTACTAATCCAGTTTACTACATGGTTGTCACAGGCGCGAGCTCGGAGCCGTCATCCCTCAAGGAGGAGGTATTCTGGCTGGTGGCGCATATGGCCACTGTGGCCTCCAACCCTGCGCTCATGGTTCCCAGCCTCATGGAGTTCCTCAGTGAGTACCTTAACGATGTTGTATATATGCACTATGAACTTTACAATAAATATATAACATCAGCTAAATGCTAAACTTTGAAGTGCGATTCCAATTTAAAATACTTGACATTATAATTAATGAAACTGATAACATAATCAACCATAGTAATTATACCAAATAATACTAAACGCATATTACTGTACGTAACAATGCTCTTATATGAAATAAATATTTCCATGTTCCATATTCCATTTTACTTTCCATGTAAGCATTCAATTGGTCTAATTAATATTATTGAATGAAATATTCAAAATATAGAAAAGGAGGAAGTCGTTAATCTCTCGCAAGCGATGCAGCAGCTGATTATCCGAGTACTGGACTATCCCGAGGCGCTAGCCGCGTTCATCGACGCGGGTGGACTTGAACTGGCACTAGAGAAGCTGACTGCTTGCCATCAGGTATGTACAGTACTACTCAGTCTGTCGCTGTTCAATGCTGGACATGGGATGTTACTGAGCTTTCACTCCGAATCCGGACCTTCCACTTCCCATCTCACTTCCGAAACCGACTTGGATTTCGATACTTTCAAAACAGTTTAACGTAGCTAAGCGGTACAAATATTTTTTCCGTGCGGGAATCGAACCCACGACCCGGAGCGCAGCAGTCGACTGTATCAGCCACTGCACTGGTGCCGTTTGATTACCATATACAGTGGTAAAAGTGAGTAGTGAGTGAGATGGTAAATATGAAAGACCGCGGATAGTTTAGCAATTGTAAATTTTGATAATTAAATCGTTTTACAAACTAATTTGATTTTGTGATCTTCGGACCTGACTTCACTTCACTGATTCACTTTCGACTCCGTGAAGGCTATTATGTGATACCCGACTTCACTTCCGTCATCGATAAAACCACCTCTAACATCCCTACTGGACGTAAACCTCTGTCGTCACACAGCTGGTGGCACATACCGAGATTTATGAATGGTATTTTTTCCGATGGTCGCCATAATATATACTTAATGGCTTACAGTAGGAGTTGCAACCGTCGTAGTTAACGTTGTCGTTGAGCCCACTGGTCACTGTTTAGATTTATCATTGGATTTGAGCTTAGAAATTCAAAGATTCTTGTGTGTCTTTAGAAACTTGTTATTAATTAAGGTAAAAATCTGAAAAGACGAGACGGAGAGAGATAGTATTGTGATCGACCGCCGTGACTTTGTGTTCTTGATTGGAATCAGCGTAATTATTTTTATTGGATATATTAACATTAACGTAATTCCTCAGGCGGGTCCAAGCAGCGGGCAGGGTTTGGTGTCTTCGCTGATGAATTATTTGAAGCTGCCGCCTCAGATAGTTAACATGTCCACGCCAGCATCAACCGGCAACAAGAAGAACCAGCCGCCCGTCATCGAGAGCGCCAACGGACTGGTCAATATTGCGCCACTCTGTGAGTGAAGTGTTTTTAAAAATATATTTTTAAGAAATGTCTTTCATGTAACTCTAGTCTAGAATGTGCTTATTTAAGTTGGCGTCCACAACCAATTAATATTATTTTATTTAGACTATAAACTATAAATAGACTAACTTTTCATTTAATTTGCTTTGTTAGTATGGGTCAAATCTTGCAACTGAATTTTAAAACAGTATCCCCAACTGATTAAGCTGTAATTTTGCATACACGTCTAGTTTGGATGACAATGCTTGACATCCTAAATCTAACATGACGGACTCCCGAACATGGCGGATCAGTTATTTTTTATGCAACCCCCATAATATATGGGTATCAAATGAAGGGTTTTGTTTTTATTTTATATACAACTTGGTGACGCGACAAACAAGTCGTTCGCTTGGTGATAAACGACATGCCTGCCCATAACAATTAGAATGACTAGTCATGAGCGTCATCTCACTGCGCTCGTTACCGCGAGATGTAAAGTTATTCAGTCTCTTATGCCCATTATTTCATTAGCTACAGTGCCCTTCTAACCGGTGCACAGTAATGTCTAAAGATTAAAACACTATTGCTTGGCCGTGAATACCTGGTACCTCCCTAGCCGCAATAAGAGACCTACCACCTGTTTGCTGAGAAGAATTCGAAAATAATTACTAAAAGCTTGTTTTTTAAAGTTATTAAATTCATAATTTTATTTTCTGTCCAACAATAAATGTTATCATCTTCATCATATCTGCTAAAGGACGTCCACTGCTGAACAAAGGCCTCCCCCAAAGATTTTCACAATAAATTAATATAATGTAAGTAGCCGTCTAGTCTGTGGTCTCTACTGCCGTGTCCGCTGTTCGCCGTATACGGTCTTTGGGTGCTTGTTGCACACAATTGCAAGTATATTTTTATTTCTATTGTTTTACTAATCGCTACTAAGTCACTTACTGAGGCTGTTGTTGAAAATCAGCGCTGCTGGCTCTTCCTAATACCACAGCATTAAGCTGAGCAACGGCCTATGTTTTGCGCTTATGCGACGCACAATCTCCATATAAAATTGTAAATTAATGTATCGTTCGTAGGCATTGTTGATAACTTCCAAAGTTCAGAACATTTTAATTTTAATAGTAATGATTTGTTTGGCTTGGGTTCCAAGTCTTTTGGCCATTTTAGTAGTATCTCTAATACACGGGTTTATATCCCCTGTAAGGGGGAACCCGGTCTTTTGATAGGCTTACGCGGGGACATGGGTCCAACACGCAGAGGCCCTTTAGAGAATTTTAATCTAAAATGTAATGGGACACTAACCGGGGACTCTCCATGGCTGCACTATAAAATGCAGTCTCGGATTGTCCCCGGAGGTATAAAACTATGGTATGAAATGGAAACTACAAATAACTAAAAAACAATGGGTGCTAAATGGATTTAATACTAAGAAAAACGGCGTCTGCCTTTCAACCTTTAAAGTGAAATTATGTGGCAGACGGTGACTCGCCACTCACAAGATGGGCCCCCTAAATGGCCACTTATTATTATTCTTGTTATTATATTTGGCCTGGATTCCAAGTTCTTTGGCCATGATGAGTTGCCAGCATGAATATGCGTTCGGTGTCATGTCGTGTTAGTTTTTTATCGTTTAGTCATTAGATAGTGTTTAAATTTAGTTGTATGGTTAGTAATGCCATAATAATAATGTAAAATTACCGCCTCTATCTATATTTAATAAGTGCGTTGATGTTTTTGCAAAAATAAAAAACCAGCGAGTCTTACAGTAGTCGCATATGATGTGGTAATTTTATTTTATTAATGTTGCTTAAACATTAATAAAATAAAATTGACAGCACGGTTGGTGCAGTGGTTGATACAGTCGGCTGCTGCGTTCCGGGTCGTGGGCTCGATTCCCGCACGGAACAAATATTTGTATGATCTGCAGGTAGTTGTTCGGGGTCTGGGTGTATTGTATCTGGAATTAATGTGCGTTTACAGACACGACACAGATGAAATCCTAGAGTGGGGCAAATAAGTAGGTAGTAGGGTTAATAAATAAAAAAAAGATAAGAATTCAGTACAACAAAATGTATATGAATGGCGCCAAAATACAGCACATCACCGCGTATACGTTAAAAGAGGGTGCTGCCACAGATAAGTACCTAATAATTGGAATACCAAAACTTTTTACTTCCGTCCCTTATCACGGAATCACTGCCACTGATTGCAGGAAAGCGAAAGGAAAGAAGTAACTCATCAATAATTTTTGTTTCTTTTTACATGATCGGTGGCGCCGTGCAGGCTCGGTGTCGTGCGGCAACCCCACGGCGCAGGCGGCCGACGTGCTGCTGGACGGCGGCGGCGGCCTGAGCGTGCGCGGCGCGTGCGCAGCGCGGCGCGTGCGCGCGGCCGCCTGGTCGTACCACTTCTTCAGCGCTGACGACGCCAGCCTGGCGCTCACGCTCACACTGCCCTACGCCGTGCAGCTGCACGAGCTGCACCTGCAGCCGCACCTCACCAGTCTAGCTAGTGAGTACCGAGTCTGCAACACACTGTCGACCACTCTGCTGAACATTACTCTCTCATAGTAATACATCTCTCATAATAAAACACTTCTTAACGGATTACATCACGTATATTATAGATTTTTGTTTTTACGGACGTTTCGAACACTTTGCAGCATTCGTGGTTACAGGATCAGTAAGGTGACAGGCGTCGTTACAGATTTGAAAAAAAGTGATTTTATTTTATCTTCCGTACAATTCTAGGAATGTCATGTGCTCTCTGTAACAAAGATTTGGCCTTGGTAGCTAATTAACAAGGTTGGTGGTGAGGTGGCACTGTTAAGGTACCAGTCTGTATAGGGGTAGGCTTTCTGTACATGGAGTGATCAGCCTTATGGATGAGAAGTTTGTCAAGAAAGGCCAAGGATTTGTTGTCCTCCAATTCCATAGTACTGTACTGAATTTTACGGTGTATTATAAAAATGTAGGGAACGGCCCTATTTTGAGGAAAGATAAAAAATAATAAATAAAAAAAGTCGACAAACAATGTTATACAACATTTCAGAAAAGCTAAATTGAGCTCGTCTGAGCAAGACTTGATGCTCGTTTTTTTTTTTTTCATGTCTTATGAAAACCGATTTCGCGTTAGACAATATCCGCAGTGATGTATGCGTATGATAAGAATTGTTGTATGTATTATATTTAAGTTTTTCAATCCATATGTAGATTACTTTTAAAACAATACCTACAATACCGAAATACCTCAACTGACGATTAAAAATAAACGCGAGTGAGAAACGTGCGACCGAGCTGTGACAGACATCTGCGATGTTCGAAAGCAACCGTAGAATAAACATTCCTCTCCCCCTGCTCCCCCCGGGGTTGTTATCCCAACAGTCTCGAATAACATGTTAGCATATTTTTATTCGGCCTAACATCTAATTTACGCCCACACTTTGTTACAAAAACATGATAGGACCCATGTCGTAACAAAATATGGGTGCAGGCTGCAGCAAACTCGGTTTAAGAAGTAGGATTTATAGTGTGAAAATGTTTCGCTAACAATGTCGTTATTTCCTTAGCATGTCCCGGCGCGGTAGCCGTGGAGGCTGGTTGTGGCGGCACCCTCGCCCCTCTGGGCCCTCCGCAGAACACGGCTGGCATGACCTTCATACGACTTGTGGTGGCTCGGCCTATTGTCTGCACGACCGTACAGGTCCGGTTGTACAAGCCAAGGGACTCGTCCAACATGGGGCTGCTACAGCTCCGGCTGCTTGTTGCACCAGCCTTTAATAACCACCCCACTACCACACCTAATACGTAAGTTTAGTTATTTTTAACTTTATGAAATTGTAAGTTTGACTGCGTATGGAATATTGCCTAGCGGGACTGTTGAGAGACGCGCTATTAAGATTTTCAACGATTGTAAGCTCTCAAGCAGCATAGAACCTCGTACGTCTGAGGAGAGATTTAGCGCATCTGTGTGTGTTTTATCTCTTGTCAATGGATTTGAGAGTTGTGTAGAAAATTAAAGTATTAGTTTAGTACAAAGAAAAAAGTATGCTTTACTATTGCGTGGTCAGAGTTAGAAGGTAAATATGAGGCTGTGTTTGTGATGTGTAACCCTGCAATCTGTTGGGAGTTATTTCGTGAAAAGGGAAGGAAGTGTGTAACAGGATGCTGGGGACGCGCACGTTATTTGATTTGCCGAATGAGTGCGCGCGGTGCTACAGTTGACTGTCATTTTCTGAGAGGTTTGGTATTGTCAGTCGTCAACTGTGCGATTAACCTACAGTGTTGTGTATAAAGTGTGCTGTTATGTAAACAAATTTATTTGCGAACTATAAGAAATGTATTTATTGTTGTGTTACTGTATAAGTGTTTCAAAAAAGTGCAGATCATCGATAAAAAAAGGAAGCGAGCAATAATGAATAATCATTAGAATAAATACTTCAGTTTTTGCTTTTTAAAATGCTAAGGTTATGTTATGTATGTAATGTATGTTAAGTAATGTTTGCCGCTACAAAAACAATATAATCGTATGTTACACATCATGTGTGACTATTTGTAAGGATTGCTCGTTTTTTTTATTGAGTTTTAATGAAACGTTTGCTTTTCGTGTTTAACCTGTCCTTTGTCCCGCATCGGCTGGTGCAGCAACAACTGGGCGTGCGTGGTGGCGGCGTGCACGCGCGCAGGCGGCGCGGCGGCTGGCGCGGGTGCGCGGCTTGCTCGCGGCGGTGCTGCGAGCGCGCTGTGCGCCTGCGTGGCGGCGGGCGGCGCGCCCGCGCTGCACGCGCACGCCGCGCTGCTGGCCGCCGCGCGCCACGCGCCCGCGCTGCGCGCGCCGCTCGTCACCGCGCTGCTCAACATGGACGCGCATGCGCACGCGCACGGTCAGTCTCGCCCTGCTCTACAACTGTTATGCTGATGTCACACTAGTGCCGGGGCCACACCAAGATTTACACCATCCATTATCGCGTTAATGGGCACTAGATATAGGTGTAGCCACGACTTCTTAACGCGTTGATTTTGTAATTGCATTCATAATGCTATTAAACGATAGACGTTAGGCGATAGCTCGAATGGCGTTCTTTTTAACACATCAAAGAGTTTTAGCGCGTTATTTAATCCGTGTACTAGTCATATGCGTTTGTCAACATGCACTGAAAATGAAATAAAATTGTACATCTTTATTTCCTTCGATGCAAGGATTGATCAATGATAACTACGGCTCACAACTTATATTAATTATTCTGTCACTATGGATTGGACAAATAAAAAAGTGGCTGTCAAACTCATCAAATAATTAAATCTAACAGCTTCAACCGCCATCTTAGAAATAACGGGATTTACCAACATTAAGACGTTAAATGTAGATGTAACCACTCAATATTTTGTGAAACAGATATTTTTACGCCCTAATTATTGCAATGATGAGCGTTAGGCGTTAAACCTTAGTATCCCAGTATTACATATGCAAGATACCGATTTAATTGACAGCGCGGTTGGTGATGTTTTTGATGTTTTGTGTGCGAAATTTGTATCTGTAACCTAAATATAGTAAAGGGCAAAGTTTAGAAAAGCAATTTTGGACCCAAATCAATGAATAGTTTTTCACCAAGTATCTATTTATTTTCTAACACTGACAATTCATAACAACCGGTGACCAGTAGCCTTATGCGCCGATCACATGACCGAGTCATAAACACCAAACATCCTCGATGTGCCCGCGCGCCTTGCACTAACCAATAGCAACACAAGAATCGATAGACACATTTCCCACTAAGTAATTAGTCGCGGACAGCTGGCCTTCCTATTTATTTAACACTAGCTGGGACCCGCAATTTCACCTGAGTTTAATTTAAAAGAAATTTAGAGTACTTCGACATACACTTGATATAGAATATATATGTATATATTATATTGATTTTCAAGGGTTTTTTTTTTGCTCGGAACCCTAATTATTTTTCTAAAATAAAGTACCAGTACGCCAGTGAAAGTCCCGTCAAAATCGGTCTAGCCGTTTCGGGGATTACCCGGAACAAACAGACAGACAGAAACGAAATTTAAATATAGTTATTTTTTTGTTATATGTACTGTATATACTTTCATATGCATTTAGTAAAAAGCTGTTATTTTGACATTACAAACAGACACTTCAATTTTATTTATTTGTATAGATACGTTTACTGACATATACCATACCCATTGACGCGTCCGCGGCTTAGAATTCGTTTCCTTTTTAATAACAAATATACACATATTATTTCTTCGCCGTCTGTTTAGAAAACGAACTGTTACAGTTACTGTGTACTGTGTACACAGTCTCGCTACAAAACTAGCCACTAATGGCTGTGGTCGAAGTGGAAAATAGGTCTCCACGCCTCGTGCACCTAAAATCCCCGATGGCGCTCCGCAAAATAGGCAAAAAAGGTTAGCTGGTTACGTGTTTACACTGGTAATATCCACCCATCATATTCTTCCATTTATCTAACAATGTCACAGTTCACTAATCATGAGGACACAGATGGTACGATTGATAGGATCTTGCGGAGATAATGAAACCGAAAGATTTCACTATCTCAGCAAGAAAGGCTTTGAAGAAGAACCTTCAATCAGTACCAAAGAAGCTGTCAAACAATCCGGTTATCCCCACAATCTCATATCAAATGCCGATCATGCACCACCTTATATTTTCTACAGCTTTCCAAATGTCGAACAATGGGCGTGTGAACGGCAGTATGTGGGCGGTGTGCGAGCTAGTGCGGCAGCTGTGTCGCTGGTGCCCTGACGGCGCAGTGGCAGCATATGTGCAGTGGCTGGCGGCAGCAGCCGAGCTGTGGCTCCGACAGAAAGAACCGCCCTCTGCCGCGCTAACACATACACTTGCATCAGTAAGTTGCGTATATTAGAACTATATAATGTACTGCTTGACAGGGCTCACATATCAGGATGCTTACTCTGTATGCCATGTGAAATAATTCCACGCACTGATGTTTTCGTGTTTTTTATATTCGCTTTCCGTAGGCATATGGGCCATAATGGGCGAAATATAAATCTGCAGTTGGATGCCAACAAGGTGACCCTCTCGTGTCAATCATTTTTAGTCTAGTTATTCATTATCCGCCAACTAAATTCAAAATTCTACATGTGGTATTTGGATGATGGGACGCTAAGAGGTGACCTAGACACTTCTCAATGATCTTGTATTCCTAAAGGGAAATTCCACTCAATCCAAGACTGCTGAACCAATAGGGAGACGAAGACTCAGCTGGAATTAGATCCAAACTTGTTTTTGCCACAGTTCTCTCATTCGACTAGCACATCCACCACACATGGTCCACAGCACCAATGGGTGAGGCAAGTTCTTAACCATACTGAGTTATATAATTTGTATTTCCTTTCTTCTCAGGTATTATGGACCCTGAAAGAGAAGCGTATCCTGGAGAACTTGGAGGAGTTGATCACGGATGACTTGTTCGAACTGGTGTATACATGGGTCAAAGATGTGCCAGAATCAAGTCTGCTCAAGGCGTCGCTCGATGCTAGTAAGTTCTATCGATTTTTATGACAACACAGGTGGCGCAGTAGCTAAGCATTTGGCTTTCTGAGCTTACAGTCACGGGCACTGTACTGCTCACCTGTAAAGTTTGATTTGTAGTTTCATGTACATTGCTGCAGTCGATTTATTGTATCGTTTTTGTTTCCAGTTTTGTGTTCAATGTGCTACATCCGACCAGAGCTGTTTAGGATGCTGTTAGAACACATGGACATACCTATGGATCAAGATGAAAGGTAAAACGAACTGGACAAAATGTTTGTTGATAAATAGTCGACGATGTTGCTTTATTATGTATAGCCTGGCGTCGGTCACGTGATAAATATAGCTCTTGTGAAAGAATTCCCAGAATCGGTCCAGCAGTTTAAGAGATTTTCCACATATTAACAAATGTTCACGATTTCATTATAATATTAATAATAGATAGTATAATATATTAGTAATTATTATCATCCTTGTATATTTAATGCCAATATAACAAAACAAAATGATCGAAAAACGTGTGTATGCACGTATATATACGTGTGAGTTATGTAATCGTAATTTTTTAATAGAAGGCGATTACCGCTGCTCCTAAACGTCCGCAACAACAGATAAGTTGCTGATTGCCGACCTTAAGGGCAGACATACTTTTTCTTTGAAGGCTTTGTCTATGTTGTGTGGTCCGTGTGGTGCCGGCTAAGAATAGCACCAACCTATCTCATCCCATGGGTATCGTAAAAGGCGACTAAGGGATTAGTCGGAGGATGGGCAGCAGCGTCCTTCGAGTACATTTATAACTTAACTCCGATCGCCAACCCGCCCGCCAAAAGTGGCGAGTATAGCAAAACCGCCCAATGACCAAACAACACAATCTTAAACTGGTAGTTGTTGCAATCTTTGGGAGAGGCCTATGTCCAGCAGTGGATGTTTTTTCTGCTGTTGAAATGATAATGATGATGTTGTATGTCTGCCATATTTTTGGGGTTAGGCTTCCAGCATTCGTCACTCACTGTAAGAAAGGCAGCTATGTTGCTACTTCCCCCCTATATTCTGCCAGCCCATTTACGAACACTAGTCAACCGATGAGGCGCTAGACTCTCCCATGCACAGTATTCGACCATTGTTGCTCTTAAGACGCTCTCTTGAAAAAAATATGGGCTGTGTCTTGCTGATGCTTTTACGGTAATCGTCTCGTTTTGGCCTATACTTCAACATTTTCACAAGTAGTGTCTGACTCGAACGTATAATTTTTTCAGCATGGAGGGCCTAACAGACGACACTAAGGTTCAGTCTCCGAGCGGCAGCAACTCATCTGCACCGTCATCATCTGCAGCGACCGGCAGTGTGTCATGGGAGGCACGCGGCTGGCAGCTGCAGACGATAGCCGCGGCCGCCATGTCGCCCGCTGCGACCCTCGCACTGCTACACTCAAAGCTACCTGCCGCCGTTGTTAAAGCTATTGCAGGTGAGTAGTGAAGTCACTACAATCTACTGCAGATCCCTCGAATCATAATATGTATTCGTTGAGAGGTGTATGTACAGTTAAAAAATATCGGTTATTCCTTTTGGACTATCAAATGTAGCTTGCCCTTGACCGCTTCGTAAGTGTATATTCATATCGGCTATACGTCCACTGCTGAACAAAGGCCTCCTCCAGAGATTCCACAACTGTGACATAATTGTGGGGGGTATTTGCCAATACTCACCATGCTTGGCAGGCGGTTTGGTGAGCGCAGCATGGCTTCCGCTTCACACAAGGGTCGCTGCTGCCCATCCCTCTGGTTTAGATTCCCTTAGTCGCCTTTTACGACATCCACGGGAGGAAATGGAGCTACATTCTTAATCCGGACACCACACGGACTTGACTTGAAGTGTATATTAGCCAGTCTATAAAAACAACAACCCCTCCAGCAGCATTCTTCTTTTTTACGATCGGTTTATCGCCATTTATTTTCGCCATGGGCCAGCCATGTCTTGCTTCAATAGTTCATCATTTCGGCCGTATAAAGCCCACTGCTGGACACAGGCCTCCCCCAAAGATCACTACAACGACCGATATGGGTGTGTTGTGTGCTCATTGGGGGGTCCTGCCATAATCGCCACGCTTGGCAGACGGGTTGGCGATCACAGTTGAGTTGTTAATGTACTCGAAGGACGCCCATCCTCCGGCTAATCCCATAGTCGCCTTTTACGACACCCAAGGGATGAGATGTGTTGGTGCTATTCGTAACCGGCACCACATATATGTAGTTCTATACAGGAATAGTAAACCCTGTTCAAAAAATACAGTAAAAAAGACATGCATGGAAAAATGTTGTCAGCAGTGTCGACATCGTTGTTCATATGCTAATAAATACCAAAGCAAACATTTAACTTATTCAATTTGTGAATAATAATAGAATTGTTTTAATATTTTTATTTACCAGACTTCAGCGAAGCGAAACTAGAAATGATCAAGGAGCAGCGTAGAACACAGGAAGACGTCCAAATGAGCGACCCTGACAAGGAGTCTGTGCCGCCTAGGCCTGACCTGCCTTCAATGAAGAGTGTGTGCGAACTAGTTGGGTGGGCTCGCGCCGTATGCTGGTCGCGGCGTCTCAAGGACTGGCTCGGCGGCCCCGGTAACATTTTCTGGAAACCGTTGCTCACACTGCTGTGTCACCCAAGACCACACTATAGGTAATTCACTTTATAGTAGCCATTTGTCGGACATATATTACAAAATGTGTAGTAAATTATCCCAGAGCCAGTACATGGTTGGGTGTAACCTCTAGTCTTCTTGCACCGATGTCACTGATAACTGGTTATTTGTTTAAGTCCATTATAAATAGCAGCATCCATAAAGAACACCTATTGTGCCCAGTGGAAATTCTTCCTGAACTTCCTTCGCCCCGGGGAAGGGCGAAGGGGTATGCCGGACTCTTACTGGCTAAAACCACTGGAGTGGTCATCTTCGGCAGCTAAGGGAGGCTCCAGGTCCTCGTATGATCACACTGGAACCTTTAAGAACACCTACCACATATTGTTACCTAAACTGATAATTCTCCGCTCAATGGAAATACATCAAGCAAAATATTTATAGCATGTATGCTTGTATTAACGGCGATTCACCCTTCCAAAAATAGTTTAAAGTAACATTTTAGTTATGTTAGCACGGACTTTTCATGTTCGACTGACTTTATATATGTCAAAGAGGTCATCGACTTTTTATTTTCATTACATATAACTCTATTATTTTCCTTGCAGCACGTGGCAGGAGGATGCTCAATACGCTCAGTTAGAAGAAAGCACGATCCGCTTGTTTGCTGAGCTCACGGTGTGCCATCCTGCCAATCAGAAGTTGTTTGCATCCACCCTTCATAGCATATTGGAGTCGCTCCAAAGTACCGGTGAGTGTATGTGTGCTGTCGCCAATAGGACGATAGAGACATAGTTTCTTATTCATACTTGAGATTCCCATGTCCAAATCAAGGACCAAAACACCAATCTATTTGATGCAAGAACGCTTACAGATGGTTATGTCCAGCAGGATTCCTTTTTTTATAATGAATAAACTACAGGGGAATAAACACAATTTGCGCAGGTAAGAGCTAAAAGCGTTTGAATATTTCCGGTCCTAACCGCCGACTTATCGTAAGCGACAATTCTTAGAATTTTCATTTTTTATCGTAAGCTTACGATACAAATTTCAAGAAATTGTCGCTTACGATAAGTCGGCGGTTAGGACTCGATTTGTCAACTAACTAATCCTGTTCATCGAACTGTATACATAGTATACATTCTAATTAAAACCAAATATATTACTAGTTCTTATAAAAAGGTTACTATGTTGAGATATGAAGAGTTTGTGTAGGTTGACTACGCATAGTTAAGGTTATCAATAAGCGCGATTCACACAAACACATGTATTAGGAAACCGTACCAAGTTTGAAGTCCCCCCACCCTAGTGTCTCCGTGCCTACCTTGGAATCGTTAATGCGCATAAACACAACCCTTTTTCAGAGCGACAACGTTTTGCGTGGCTTATCGTTGGTCCTTGTCGGAGACCCCTCTCTGTCCCTGTTCTGTCACTGTACGGCCTTGATATGAGTTTGACATAAAAATCTGGATTTAATTTATTTATTTATTATATTCTTTATTGTACACCAGTTATTAAAAAGTACAATAAAAAGTAAAACTTTGAATATAGAGTACAACGTCGCACACGGCACACAGGCAACCTTACGATGGCAAAAAAAAAAATTACTTCAATATATGGGGTAGTCTATGGTGCACACAAATGTGTGCTCTACCATTCCACCCGCGGTAGTCATTTTGATTGAAACTCAGTAAGCTATATGTGATCAGGTCCAGAGGGTATCTCCGGATTCACCCGCGCGCTGATCCTGCGGCTGGTGCTGTCGCCGGAGCGCGTGTGGGTGTCACTGCGCTGGGCGGAGGGAGGCAGCGCCGGCATCGGCTGCGCCCACCCCGCCTTTTTAGGTCACTCCGTGCTACCGCTGCCGCTGTGCAGCACTGTCAGGCAACTGCTGGCTGAACATAGGCCGCCTCGTAAGTATCTTTCATAATAATTTGTACGAGGCTGTTGAATATTATATCGCGTCCATTTCATTCATTCTATATTTACGTGCATCGCCCATACGTGTGGTATACATACGTGCAACCTGCAACACGTACATGCAATAATTGCGTAGTAACTTCCATTTTACGCAGTCCTCAAAGTGCGTGTGTAATACTTACCGGTCGTTTACCGGTTACATAAATTTAATAAGGACAGTAGTTTTTTTTTTATTGTCTGCAGTCACTTAATCTAACACGTTTGACTCCTTTTCACTCACCAGTACCAATAATGGAAGACAACTCAAAAGTATGTATGAACACGTCATCGACATCAGGCGGCAACTCCGTTCTGCGCAGTGCATCCGACACGGCCATCACCACGGTGGCCGAAGCGTGGGAGCTCAGCATTGCCGCGGCCAGTGCCTCGAAGGACAAGCGCGTCAAGGACGTGAAGAATTCGTCATTAAAACAACAGAATAACAAGAAAAGACAGACCAAAACCAGCAACGATGCGTCTGTGATGTCTGTCACTGACGGTGAGAAAACATTTTAGTACTTTTTATTAGGATGAAAGATTTTTTATGCCTTTCCGGTGCGCTTAGGTGTTGCGCACCACGTTGGCGGTAGCAATTGTCATTGTAGCTCTGGGTCTGCAGATAGCGCCTCCCACCGACCGTGTAACCGTAACCGAGGCGCTATGGTTCCACAAACTGCCGCGGAGCAAAGAACACATGGCAGGGCAGGTACATGAAGTACCTGTGGGTCACCCTGGACAGTCGTGGGGGCTTCCAGGAGCACCGCGCGTCATTCCCCGAGTCGAGAGGGTAGTGGTTGCAATGCACCGGCTGCTGCCCGATCTCGGGGGACCGAGTGTGGAAATGGCCATCGCTATGGTTTTGGTGTCTGTGCGGTCCGTGGCCCTCTACGGGGAGCCTGTTTGGTCGTCCCGGTTGTCAGGCGTCCAGCGCTGCAGAATTAAACTTAACGGACCAGGACAGTTTCCTACGAGGCGGTGGCAACTCTCTTGGCGCACTTTCTGCCTTTCGGTATTCTGGCGGAGATGGCTACTATGAAACATTCAACCGTCATTCTTCGGCTTTCTCCGTCTCGACTCTCGACTTCGCGCTCGAATTCAATCACTTCGACATTTTTTTAATTTAGTTATTTTTATATTAGCAAATATTAATTTTTTTATCTATCCAATCTGCCAGAGGCCATTTACTTTTTAAATTGTAGATTTTAATTGATAAGATATTTATGTCATTATTATTTTTAGATCTAATAGAGACGACTATCCGAGTACAAGTCCCCGGCTTAGAGGGCTTCATCCCGCCGAGCACGACGCTGGCGCAGCTCACAGCTGCCGTGCCGCACGTGTTTGGGCCGCACCTCGCCCTCACTCTGCACCTCAACACTAGCGGAGGTATTATAAAGGGAAATTTTTCGGAAATAGTTAAACTTGATTAGGAGGCTTGCGCATGTTGTTTGGCAGTTATATTATGCCTTACTTTCTGTACATGTTTAGAATACGGATTTCCTTTGTGATTATTAGCAATCGTGTTACCACTTGGCTGCGGATTGTAAACTTTTAGTAATTTCTTTGCTAGAGAAACTTTGGTGCTAAGAGTATTTACTTGAGCAGTTGACCAAATTCGTTGCCTGCCACCCCTACAGAAGCGTGGTCGGGCCCGAGCTGGGACGCGGGCGCGGCGGGGTGTGCGGCGGGGGGTGCGGGCTCGGCCGTGCTGCGCTGGTTCGGCGCCGTGGGCGGGCTGGCGCTGGTGGCGGCGCGCCTGCCGCGCCCGCCCGCGCCGCCGCCCGAGCCGCCCGCGCTGCTGCAGCACCACCAGGACCTGGACTGGGTCAAGCTGGATGACCCCTACGAGGTAACTTTCTACTCGCCACGCACGCACGCGTTTACTGACGCCGTTTCCGATGACATTAATCATACAATTTCTTGATTTATAGCATCATTCATTTTATTTATTAAGGTCTTCCCACAGCTCGTGTATACAATATAATATTTAATTAATATATATATGGTAACAGGCCTACACACTAGCCAATTACGGGATAACCAACATTTTCAATAATGAGAACATAGATAATATAACTAAATCTAACAGAAGGGTGAGGCAGCTTAAGCTTGAGATTAAAATTATTGAGTAGGTATTACATTTTTAACAATTCTAGACTAAAGGCTCAAGAAAGTATAAAATCAAGTTAGTTTTCTATAGTATTTTCATGGAATTCAGGATTTTGGATCTAAATGAATTTATCGAATAGTGGTGTATGTCGGCATCTGGTACTGACTTCACGAATGAATTCAATTCTCTACACATTCTGTTAAGCGGTGAATTTAGTCCTATATTAGTTTTACAAGACTGAACATGGTATGGTTTGGTTATAGGATATCTGGGTAATTTAAAAGGTACATATAATAGAATACGTGTAACGAGTTCATCACTGTCAAATCTATTGTTGATTAATTTGTAAAGGAACATTAGGTCTTGTAATCGCCGACGTTCTCGTAGAGAGATCATGTTGAAGCAATCAATACGTTGGTTATATGGACTTCTGGGAGATATTTTATTTGTACTATACGCGAGGTGTTTAGTGAAAGCTCTCTGTATACTTTCAACCCTTTGCGAGTGAGCCGCATAATGTGGACTCCACACTATGCTGGCAAATTCTAAGTTACTACGAACCAGTGTGTTATATAATATAATTTTAGTCCGCGCCAACTTGAATTCTTTTGTGCTTCTTTTAAGAAAGCCTAGCATTTGTGCAGATTTTTTGATAATATTGTCAATATGACTATTGAAGTTAACTTTACTATCTATGATAACACCAAGATCTCGCACCTCATTAACTTTATTTAGTAGGGTGCCATTAATGTTATATGAACACACGTGAGTTTGCTTTTTTCTTGTAAATCGTATTTGACAACATTTTTGCACGTTTAGTTTCATACGGTTTTGTGTGCACCAGCGCTCAATCCTATCTAGATCTTGTTGGATCAGGGTGGTATCATTATCTGAGGTGATAGTTTTGTAAATTTTGAGATCATCAGCAAACATTAAATATTTACAGTTTTGAATCTGATTTGTAATGTCATTGATAAAAAGGGAAAAAAGAACTGGAGCAAGATGTGAACCTTGTGGAACTCCTGAGACTGCATAATATGGGAAGGATTCATACCCGTTAACTGCAATAATTTGAGATCTACGAGACAAGTAAGATGAGAACCAGTTAAATAGTGAGCCATGTACTCCATTGTAATCTAGCTTCGATAACAGTATAGAATGATCAACTTTGTCAAAGGCGCTGCTAAAATCTGTATACACCGTATCAACCTCCAACCTATTGTCAAGATCTAGCGTCACATCAGATACATACTGTACAAGATTAGTCTCTACACTGCGGCCAGTTTTAAAGCCATGTTGAGATGGTGAAATAATTTTATCTATGTGGCGAGTGATGATTGGACAAACGAGAGATTCAAAAATTTTGGGAAAGCATGATAAAATGGAAATCGGTCGATAGTTTTCAACGTTTGCGGGATCCCCTTTTTTATAGACAGGTGTGATTCTAGCATTTTTCCAGACTTCCGGAAATATTCCTTCATTGAGAGAAGAATTAAAAATTATTTGTAATGGTAAACAGAGGACATGACTACAACGTTTAATAAATGAAGGCGGTATTGAGTCCGGTCCAGGGCACTTAGTGGAGTCTAGCTGTTTCAGTTTATTTAGGACTTCTATTGTTGTAAACTGAATATTGCTAATGGCATTATTACATCCCGAGAAACTATGTGACGTTTGTATAGCGGATTCCCGGCTGTAAACAGATAAAAATTGATTAGCAAAAAGATTTGCAATTTCTGTGCCATTTTCAGCCACCCGATCTTTTAAGAACATCTTTGCAGGCATGCTAGACTCACCTCGACGTTTATCTTTGATGAACCGCCAGAAAGCTTTAGGGTTTTTGGTTATTTCATTTTCAAGTTTCCGCTTATAATCGGTATAACAATTATTTATTATTTTATGGCATCGACTACGGAGTAGTTCATAAGAGAGTTTGTCACGGGGGTTTTTATGTTTACGGTAGTTTTTTCTATGTTTTTCTTTCTCAGATAAGACTCCAATAAGCGCGCTGGTAAACCAAGGAGGGAATTTTGATTTATTGTGCTTATACTTTGGAATAAATTTATCAAAAGTTTTATGTAAGAGCTCATAAAAGGTCCTCACTCTATCATTGACATCATGGCATGTTTTAAAATGGTCATTCCAGTTTATGCATTTTAAGTGAGCAGTGATGTTAACAAAGTCGGCTTTAAAAAAATTGTGGCCAGTTCGGCATTTTGATCTCAAGTGGTCTATACGAGTATTACTTAGTGGTATTGTTACAAGCAAGCAGGGATGATGATAGTCTATTTTACTTAATAACTCTCTAGGTTCTGTAATCGACACATTATGTATGTTGCTTATGACAAGATCCAATATCCTGCAGTCATCATTAAGAACAGTATTAAATTGATACAGTCCATTAATAAAAATGAAATCAACTAGCGAGTAACCAAGTGAGCTTTCATAGTTTGACGGTATTGCATATAGAACATCGTCAGCCTTGTCCCAGGAGATGAACCCTAGGTTGAAGTCCCCAAGTAGTACAACTTCATCTACATTATTTATAACATTGTTAACACGATTTAAAAAACACGATAAGGCCTCCAAATTCACAGGGGGAGGCATGTAAACGACACATATAGCAATTTTCTTAATAATCTTATTTATGGTTAATTCTATGGTGACCCACAGATCTTCAAAGTCACTCTCCCAATTTTGAATCCTAGTTGATTTAATGTCGTTTGTAACAGCAATCATTACCCCTCCACCGTCTTTTTTGGATACCTTAGAACTTGATCTGTCTCTACGATATACCACGTACCTTGGGTCAATGAACTCTCCATTTGTAACTTTATGGTGCAACCAAGTTTCAGTAAACACTATTACATTATAATTTGAGAGCAAAATATTTTTATAAATGTCATCGGTTTTTGTTCTTATTCCACGTACATTTTGATAGTAAATATCAAGCATTGTAAATCAGAATAAGACCAAGAACACTCGTTTAAGAAATAAAAATACGACCTTTAATCCACGACTTTTTCATCATATGTCTTCATTCGCTTCAAGCTATCTTGATCTCGAATGTAGATAGATTTGGAGTATATATCTTTGCGGACAAAAATACGGCCGTTGCGGATCCACACAAACTGATATGACAACTCCTTAGCCAGTGCACGTGTTGACGCATGAAGCTGTTTGCTCGATGGGGATAAGTGCTCACTTACAAAAATAGGTACTCGGCTGCCTCTTATATTCAGCTGAACTGAGTTCAGTTTGTCCTGAGGCTGTTTTTTATTGAAGGCTGAAACTGATGCTAATAGGATGTCGCGCTGACGAGGGCTGCGAAGCTTCGCGATTACAGTTCGCGGTCGGTCACTCTCCTTGTTTAGCTTAGCTACACGTGTAACTTGTAATATGTCGCTATCGCTAATGTGGCTCTCGGTTATCTTAGCAATTTTAAGCACCGTGTTTACTAGATTTTCAGACTTATCCTCGGGTAAGCCGTTAATTTCGACATTACTTTCACGCATGTTTTGCTCAACTATAGTCAATCGTGTTGTAAGATCACTAATATTCTTTTTGAGGATCAAATTTTCGGAATGTAATTGATTTATTATAGCTTCTTTTTGTTCAAAGCGTGTCTTAAATTCTTCAAAAACTTTATTAAAAAATCCAAATGAAGTTTTAAATTCAGATATATCGGTTTGAATATGTTTTAACTGGTCAGTGACTAACTCTTTAATCGAATTCTGTAAAGATGAGGAAAGTTCTTGCTTTATGATCTCTCTCAGTGAACCTTCTGTAACACAATGGTCATTGTTTCCTGAACTTGACACCAGGTTACTATTCTTCTTTTTCCGTGACGTCACATTGTTCACATCGAGTGATTGCTTACTGCTTGGCTTGCTGCGTTGGGAAACTGTGGTCTGCACAGAGCCCAAAGAATCTTGAGGTATTCGATCGTCGCTATTTTAAATGATGTTGCGCACATGACGCTGCAAGAGTAGGCACAGGTTTGTTGTATACACCCACGGCGTGAATTTCCGATTTTTATTTATAAATATCAATTCACAAATATCACCGGCAAAAAAAGTATATTTTAGGGTCAAACAAAAATCCAATTGCACAAAAAACTATTTTATCACCATTCATCGAATACTAACTGTACTCACGACTAACACAATGCACACAAAGCCACGATTTTTTTTTTTTTTTTTTTTTTTTTATTTTTTTATTAAAAAGAGGAACAACAAACAGCTACATAATATAATATAACTAACAGTATAACGTATGTAAATAAATAATAATGTAGCCCACAGCGCTGTTCACAGATTACCATAAAATGTATATAAACTTTAAGTCGCTAGGAAATGAGCTGTACGTGCACGACAGCTATTATTATTGTATTATAAAAAAAAAATATATATATATATATATATTAACATTAAAAAGAGCTATTAACTTAAAAGTGTCTCATATAAAAGGCTTCGAAACATTTTCATGGAATAGGTAAAAATATCGATGTGTTCGAATGTATCATTATACGTTGCCGCCATGCGTCGAATTGGTGAACGTAGGCCAGTGTTAGATCGGCAGGTACCTACTGCAAAGAGTTTGCCTGTACGCACCTGCCGTCTATGGACAGTTCTGGGGACTGCATAGCACAATGCATTGTTAAGACTAATACAGTCAAATTTTCCATTAACAATATTGTACAATGTCGTTGCTTCTAACTGTTTGCGTCTAGAGCTCAGCGTCAAAAGCTTGTATTTATTGAGCAACTGGCCATATGGAAGATAAGATCTGTGGCATCTATAATGCACTGCACAAAGAAACCTATACTGAACATTTTCAATCATCTCAACGTATTTTTTATAATATGGGTTCCAGATGGGTACGGAATATTCTAGCTGTGAACGGACTAGAGTTTTGTATAGACACAGGTACGAAGAATCGCGTTTAAAGTCATGGGTTGATCTCATTATGAATCCGTACATCTGGTATGCTTTATTCACAATTTTTTCGATGTGTAAGTCCAAGCAAAGTTTTGAGTCAAATAGTATACCCAGATCTCGTACCGAGTTTACCTCAGTTAGTAAGACGTTACATAAAGAGTATGCAAACTTTATAATGTTTTTATTTTTGGTAAAATTTAGATAATTGCACTTGGGGATGCTTAGTTGAAGTTTACTTTTGTAACAGTAGTCTGTTAGCCTATCTAGATCCCCTTGAAGAAGATAGCAATCCTGTATATTTCTAATAGGTCTATAGACTTTAAGGTCATCTGCGTATAACAAGAATCTAGAGTTTTTAAAACATTTACTAATGTCATTAATGAAGATAATAAATAAGAGAGGGCCTAGAATGGAACCTTGAGGAACACCTGAGGTTACCTGAGTAGCATCAGAGCGATACCCATTGATTACAACCCTTTGACATCGATTTGTAATATATGAAATGAACCATCGCAACAAGTTGCCACGAATACCGTTAAAGGCTATTCGGTTCAACAACAACTCGTGGTCCACCTTGTCGAAGGCTTTTTGAAAGTCCGTGTATACTGCATCAACCTGTACACGATTATCGATGTTGACGAATAGGTCATTGGCAAATACCAGCAAATTAGTTGTCGTAGATCGCCTTTTCACAAAACCATGCTGTTGCTGTATTATAGAGTTATGCAAAATAGGATATACTTGGTTATGTACTAGTCTTTCAAAAAGTTTCGACAAGGTAGACAATATAGAGATTGGACGGTAGTGTTCAACATTACGCTTAGATCCGCTCTTGTGCATAGGTGTGATGTTAGCATGTTTCCATACCGTTGGCATAACACCTTCAGTGATGCATTTGTTATAAATTATTGTCAGAGGCTTACAGATAACAGAGGCAGTATTTTTAAGAAAAAACGCAGACAGACCATCAGGACCTGGTCCCTTAGAAGGATCCAGGGATTTCAGTTCTGTCATAATCGTTTCCTCCTTGAAATGAAGATCAGAGATAACAATGTCATTAAACACCGCGTCAATCGGATGCTCCCATGTAGGCAGTGTTGATGAAGGAGGTTCATACACTGAAGAGAAGAAACGAGAAAACATGTTGCAAATCGATTGCGGATCGTTGGATACATCGTTGTTATATTGTACTTTTGCCGGTATGCCTGGTTTGTCTTTTCGGTTGGATATATAGACCCAGAAATCTTTAATGTTTTTATGTATGTTAACCTCAATCGATTGAATGTATTTGGAGAAACACTTGTTACAATTAACCTTAAATAATGCTCTATGCTGAGAAAAAATTTCGTAGTCTGAAATGTTTCCGTATTTCTTCCACTTAACCCATGCCTTTTGTTTTTTTTTTAGAGTACTAATTAAGGATTTCGAGAACCAGACCGGAAAACCAGCGGTTCTAGGTGCAGCTAGTGGTGTGTGTTGTTTAATAACATCATCAATATTATTGTAAAATGTGCTTAGTGCCTCCTCGGACGTTAAAGAAACCAAAAGTTCTGTCCAGTCAGTATCCTGTATTTTGCGAGAAATGAGTTCATAATCCGACTTGTGAAAGTTATATTTTTGTAGTGGGTGCTTTTTCATGGGAAGAGTATGTACACTCAGACTTGTCTTACAAACAAAAGGTGGGTGACATACGTCGATGGGAACAAGAGGAAACAGCGCAGCCGATACCGTACATGGGTGGTTTGATATAACTAGATCAAGTATATTTCCTGTAGAATTTACCATATCACTGTATTGTGAGGCATCAAGTAATGACATAAAGTTATTTAACTGGGTACAAATAATGGACGAGCTCGTGCCCAGACCCGGTATGCTCCAAGTTATTTCAGGACGATTGTAGTCGCCTATTATGTAAAAACGTTCAATACTAGGATCACTGAGTACTTGCTGTAAAATTTCAAAGTGTTGCTCATATACAAAGGGAGCCATTCCAGGAGCAATATAAACGGCGCTGATGATATGGCGCTTGCACGGTCGCATGCTAGGCACTTCAATCAGAACGTGTTCAATAAAGTTACGAGATTGAGCTTGAGTAATAGAAAGATCAATTTCAGAAGGCTTAAGTGTACGCATCAACGCGACTAAGACACCGCCGCCATCTTTTTTATTCGTACCAACACGATCACGATCACACCTGTACACAGCGTAACGTTGATCAATGAACTCAATATTGCTAACTTCCGGAATTAACCAAGTCTCTGTTAGCACAATGATATCGTAGTTACCGTTTAAAATGTTCATATATAGCGTGTGTAATTTTGTACGGATGCCTCTGCAGTTTTGGTAATATATAGATAGGCACTTATCATTCATCACGAGATATTGAGTACGTTAACAAATCAATTACCAAATGTTTAAGTACAAGCAGCAAGTATTTGTTCGTGCAATGCTCCACATAGAACTCGAGAATTGATGACAATATATAAGATTTCCTAGTTACAAAAAAGGCTCCACTCACAAAGCAACCCTGAACCCTGACGATACAACAATATACGCAAACAATATATATTCTAACAAGCTGGTTAATAACAATATTAATAGTCAAAATTATCATAGAAAGTTGCGTTAAAAATACAAGTTTATAAAACGTAAAAACATTCATAATAAGGCGATGTATTAACAAATACAATATATAACTAAAAATTAAGTTAAGATTATTTATCACCTTTATTTGATATCCATGTATGAACAAGTACAAGATACATCGAAAAATCAAGTTTAAATTACTTATAACCTTTATTCTATATTCATGCAGAATTAATGTGTGAGGTAGCCAAACAAGACTTAGACCCAAATATGATGTACAGGACATGCATGAAATCTTGCACATCACATAAAAGAAAACATAACCCATTTTTATTGGTTGGGTAGAAAAATGATATAATGATATTTTATCGTACGCTGTTTTGATGTTTAGGAACCTTCTATTCAACCATTTGGTCAGATGTTTAAATTTTTTGACAAAAACTGCAATGACGCTTAATTGAGCATGCAATCTAGACGAACACAAGTAATATGAATCATCAGATTCATATATACCAATGAAGCTCTTTGATACGAAACAACGACGACGGCACGTGGTGGTAGTAGTCGCCGTGTGATGCCGGCTAAGAATACCACCACCCCATCTCATGCCGTGGGTGTAATAAAAGGCGAAAGGTGACTATGGGATTACCCAGAGGATGGGCAGCAGCGTCCTTCGCGTACATTTACAACTCGACTGCGATCGCCAACCCCTGCCAAGCGTGGCGATTATGACAATGAGCACACAATACAAACCCATACCAGTCGTTGTGGCAATCTTTTGGGAAGACTTCTGCCCTGCATTGGACGTTTTTACGGCTGAAATGATGATGCGTAACGTAGTTGGCCACGTTGGGCATGTATTGAAAGGTAGGATTCATAATAAGGGTGGATCCAAGGGAAACTCAGGGGGTCATTCAGCCCCCTCCCCCCTGAAAGACTTCAAAAGAAACCTGAGAAGCCCCCCAGATTAAAATCCTGAATTCGCCCCTGGCTGATAGCACAGCAAAACTAAAAACACGTGCGACATAGACGTACACTACTAAAAGCGGAAGGCTTTGAACTCAAACTACAACTAAAAATTGCCTAACAAAATCCAAATTTACTAACGTAACAGGACAGTTGTATTTATATTTGTATAGTGCCCGTATTATCTACAGGAGGTAGTTGACTTAGGCGTGAGCTCAGTCAACACAGTGATGGAAGATAGCGGCGCGTGTACGGGTGTGCCGGCACACGCGCTGGTGGCGCTGGGCCTGCTGCTGAAGCTGCCGGGCTACGCCGACGCGCTGCTGGACGAGGGCGCCCGGGCGTGCCACCTCCTGCGGCTCCTGCTTGGGGTCACACACGACGAGGACGGACGTAAGTCAAGTATAATGGTTTATAGTTTCCGACGACAATGTATCAACTAAACAGCAATGATCTTGTGGATCTGTGGCGGACAGGCGTTTACCAAGCAGACCAGCAAAGTAAATAATACTAGTATTCAGATTGAATAATTTCGTATTTAATATCACTGGTTATATTGATAAATTCATGTCACAGTAAATATAAAGTATAACGTGTATGCTTAATTGAATTGACCAATAGCAGATGAGCGCGCAGGAATTAGCAAAATGGTCGCCATATAAATACTTGCGTCGCGTGTAATCGTCAGTGATATGCCTGCACGCATGGCGCACGCGATGGTTCTAGCTGCCACAGGCGATGAGAGTTTATTGGTTCCATTCCCACCAGTACATTTTTTCTGCAAACAAAATGCGTAGTCTGTACTACACCTCCGTCCAGGGAAACTGCGTGGGTGTGTGGGGTTTGCCAAAGATTTAAATCGTTAGATAGGCCCTCAAGAACAAAATCCGGGACTTTTCTTTAAACGTGTGCGTATATTACTCACTCCAGTTTGTCGTAATACTATATTCAATAGCATAAACACTCAAGACATTGTGTCGAATACTTGCGATCTCACGCGTAATAATTTCCGAAATGTGTCTATTGAAGGAAAACATTTAGTTCGGACAGTGGATTATCGTTGTATTCTTGACGAAGTTACTACTATCTTTGTCACTATCCTTCTCATAAGTATTTCAAATAGTTCGTTCTCTACCGCTATTGTCAGCGTTCGTAATGACAGTTAACAAAAATGGCGCTATGAATTGTGACAGATTGTGACATTTGTCTAAATATTAAAAACATTATCTGTATTATTTAAATTACAAGTAAAATGCCTTTATCCCTGCACGTATTTCTAGTGATGTAAGTAGCACATTTACATTTCGTCGACGTCGTACATTATATAATTTTTTTGTTCATGTAAGATAACACTCTGAAACGGGTACTTGATCGCGTCTGCAAGTCAAATGCACTGCAATGTTGGCCCTCGTTTGCTCGCCACGTACAGGGATGCATCGCCAGGCATTGCCGCAATTCCAGGGCGGTGAAATGCGCTAGTGACTCCCGATCTACCGCCTGCTGGCGTTTGTTATTTGGCATTCTTGCCGCTTGCGCCGACCTCCGCCTGCGATGGCTCGGATCACTTAGGCCATCTTTTTTTTAATCTGACTCTTTCCTCAATGATGACGTACGTGTTCATTGCTATATTCCGACCAGAAGTTAGACCTGTGCGCGTGTAATATTAACAAGTTTTAAAATATTTTTAAGCATATAACTCGCCAAAATGCCTATCTAACCATCTAAGCAAGCTGATCTAATTTAAAAAATGTGGAGTTATTATCGTAAACTTAGCTTTAATGTAATAAAATTAATCAGTTTGTGGTCACATAAGACACTCTTGTTTCAAATCAAGTACGTGACTAACGCAATGTTACTTTGTGTGGAGGCGTGTTACGTGTTCCTATTGGCTTAACAAAAGTGGCCGTCCTCGGCTCCGCAGGCAGCATCGCCGTGGGCGAGGCGCGCGGCGGCGGCTCGCTGGGCACGCTGCCCTTCGGCGTGGTGGCGCGCCTGCTGGAGCGCGCGCCGCGCGGCGAGGCGGGCCGCGCGCTGCGCCGGGCGCTGCTGCAGCGCGGCGCCGTGCGCCTGCTGCTGGCCTGCCTGGCCGTCTTCACGCACCACCGCCCCACCTCCACCGACGTCAGTACACACGCGCGAACCGCTACCTGTAGTCTACTGGACGACTACACTTGTGTCCAGCACTGAACGTCTTTCGGCTTAAATAATACTAATAATTATGGGTGATAATATCTAAGTACATCGAATCAGAAATGAGGAGATCCGTACAACTAAAGTTGCCGACATAGCTGAAAGGATTAGTAAACTGAAGTGGCAATAGGCGAAGCACATTGCTCGTAAAGCTGATGGCCGTTGGAGTAAAAAAGTTCTCTAGTGGAGACCGCGCACCGGAATACACAGCATGGGACAACCTCCAACGAGGTGGACAAACGACCTGGTGAAGGTCGTTGGATCGTTGGATGCTGGTGACATGTGACCGCTTGTTATGGAAATTTATGGGGGAGGCCTTTCTTTAACAGTGGACGTCTTTTGGCTGATATGATAATCCTAAAGCAATCAAACCCATTACTATACCTCGCTGAATGGCTAATCTTTTCTCCACGACCTAAAATCTCATATGTAGCTCATGTCAACATCACAAAAGACGAAGATTGACAACAGATATACTCTTCAAGGCTTCTGTGTTACATTATTTAATTTGGCTGCATTGCAAGAAACGTTTCGTGTGCTGCTATGTGGTATATTTACTAAGTTTCGAGAATGTTTACAGAACAGTCAAGGTTCAAATGGATCAACGGGCAAGTCGGAAGAGAAGAGCCAACTGTACTGGGCGAAGGGCACGGGCTTCGGCACCGGCTCTACACAGCAGTCGTGGAACGTAGAGCAGGCGCTCGTACGGCAGCGCACCGAGGAAGAACACGTCACCGTGCTGCTGCAGGTCATACTCTTACTAAATCGTGTAGCTGAGGAATGGCTAATATAGCCTGATGATTGGAAAATATTTGTCGATACAGTAGTATATATTATTTTAACATGTTTAACACGTTTTAAAACGTAGTATACAGAAACGTGTGAGCGTAACAGATAAAGACGTCACGGCCACTGTTTTCTGCACCTTAAGTGCATTGCTTAAGGTTGATTATAAATTTATTTAATGTTTCGGGTGACTTCGTTGATCTTTTCGAGCATGCGCGAACGAAGACAACACGCCTTAACTTTTGTCTCGTGTTGTACCACGTATTTCTCGATGTTTCGGTCGAGTCCCGAAAACTAGTGTTCTCATAGTGTAAACAAATCACGACAAATTATAATAATATGCTTATTATTATTAATGTGCAGGTGTTAGCATCATACATGAATCCTGGCGAGAAGTGGCCTCCTGAAGAGGGCGCAGCTGAAAGTAACGACCATGACGTCGACTCCGACGACTCGCACCAGGACTTGCCGGCTGAGTTCATTGAGCTCGTCGCCAACAGCTCGCTCGTGCCCGCCATTTGTTCCTACCTCAGGAACGACTCTGGTATGTATTTTAAATGATTTTGCTCCTACTTGCTCAGAAATGGTTTTATTATAAAAAAAACCTCAATATGCTCATTTCGGTTCGCAACGAAATAACACAATAGCAATTTTGAACGCAATAATAATAGGCATTGTTAGAAAGTTATTTTTTTTTTAAAATTATAATTATAGTGCTGGCGAAGTTTTTATATACACATTAATATAAATGAGGGTTTTAGGTCCACGATGCTTATTATTTTGAAGGTGGTATACGCATTTCTTTTCAAAATGTTGAAAAAAGCAAAGATGGTCGAAGCGTTGTCGAATTGGCGCAAGCGAAAATTTGATACTGTATTTCCTCGTAAATTAGTGTACGAGTTCTCGGCCTAAACAGAATAGGCGCAATCGTTTAGTTAAAAAAAGGCTACTCGGTACCGTGTCGTGTGACGCCCACCCAATGTGACGTGGTTGTGCTCCCTGGCGCAGTGCTGGACATGTCGCGCCACATCCCGCTGTACGTGCACGTGCTGCGCTGCGCGCGCGCGCTGCACGCGCTGGGCGCGCGCCGCCTGGGCGCCGCGCTGCGCCCGCTGCCGCGCCTGCTGGCCATGATGAGCCGCACCACCAACTCCTACGCCACTAAGTTAAGGTATTCTGGCTTCCAACGTCATATCGGCCATAACACATCCACTGCAATACAAAGTGTTATTCACCAGGGAGGATAATAATAATAAAGCTTTATTTATGCCATCATCATATCGGCCATTTATACGTCCACTGCTGAACAAAGGCCTCCCCCATAGATTTCCACGACTGTATCATCATTTTAGGGGGGTATTTGCCAGTACTCACCACGCTTGGCAGGCGGGTTGGTGAGCGCAGTATGGTTACCGTTTCACAGAAAGGACGCTGCTGCCCATCCCTCTGGTTTAGATTCCCTTAGTCGCCTTTTACGACATCCACGGGATGAGATGGAGCGGTGCCATATTCTTAATCCGGACACCACACGGGCAATTCATAAAAAACAGTATAATATTTGATAAGTTACTCATTGCATTTTATAAATATTTGCAAATCCTTTTGTTTCCAAATTAATGAAAGTATGAATCCCTATTGAGTAAAAGCATCCATCCTCCAAAGAATGTGACGTTCACTCTGTCCTTTGCTGTGTTTAGCCAACTTTTACCTGCAGTCGCGACTATTTCATCTTTCCATGTGGCACTTGGCCGTCCTCTATTTCAAAATTCTTGTTGCCCCTCCCATTTGGTACCCTCGTTATCCATCTGTCGTCAGTGTGTCTGGCCTCCCTCATAAATTTCAACAATTATGTCGTCATTATGTGCTGAATTTACCAGTACTCACCACGTTTGACAGCGGATTGATGAGCGCATTATGGCTGCAGTTCCATCGACTTAGAGTCCTTTAGTCGCCTTTTACGATATCCACAGGATGAGATGGAGTGGTGCATATTCTTAATCCGGAACCACAAGGACAATTCTAGCTTTATTCTCATAGACCTAGTTAGCGTGGCGTCATTTGGTATTTGTATGATAAATGCGATTTAGTACTGCGTTAATGCGAGCGATTTATATTTTTCGCTTCTGTGCTAATTTCAATATTTAATTGAGGTATCTGATTCATTTGAAATGTGGTTGATCAAAGATTTAAATCGTTTGGGTAGACCCTTACATTGCAACGCTCCAAATAGGTCATCAGCATCACTCAAACGAGTGAACAAGTAAATTTGACTTCAGACTCGATCAAGTACCCGTTTGAGAACATTATCTTACATTAATAGGAAATAATATAAAGTATGACGTCATACGCGTTCAATAAATGTAAAACATCACCAGAAATACTGCATAGATAAATGCATTACATTTCACTTGTAATTTAACTAATACAGGTAATGTTTTTAATATTCAGATAAATGTAAAATGTTTGTTAACTGTCATTACCAACGCTGACAATAGCGGTAGAGAACGAACTATTTCAAATACTTATGTGAAGTACAGTGATACCAAGTACAATGACCAAGATAGTTTCGTACTTCGTCAATAATACAACAATAATATTCACGCTCTGAACCTCATGTTTTCCATTGATTGACACAGTGTGGTGAATTTATTACGCGTGACATGGCAAACCATTGACTCATTTTTTTGCTTGTTTATGCTATGGAATATATGTTTTATGATAAACTTGTGTGAGTTACCTACACACTTCTAAATATCATGCCACGGATTTTGTTCAAAAGGCCCTATCTAACGATTTAAATCTTTGCGCTTGATTACATTTTACTACCTGACTACATGTCTACACTTCGCTGCGTGAAATAACGTGATATCATTTGTATTCAAATCTTTTTCCTGTTACAGAATGAGTAAGAAGAATATATTCGGTAAAATGACGTATAGCCAAAGATTTAGTACTTCAAGTAATTCAGAGTTGTCCGAAGAGGACGAGGGACTCGCCGCGCTCATTGCGGACATACAGGTAAGCGTCAAACTGTAATGCAAAATCTAGAAAGTAAATAGCAATAATTAATGCAGGGGAAACTACATATCTTGCATTTGATTGAATTCGACCATGACGAATTTCCACCTGAAGACCAGTCTGCCGGACCCCTGATTTAATGGATACAGAGACAGCTGTCATCGCATGACGGTCGCAAAATGTCAATAAAGTCGTATTACGTATGGCATTCGCCAGCCTGTCATTATGAAAACGTGCTCAGGAGTCACAGCTGGGTGCTTGCGCTCTTGGATGACGTGGTCGTGGTAGAAGTATATTTCTCACCGAAAAATGTCCATTAATGACGCGGTGTAGCTTACTGTTTGGGAAGAGCCATTACCTGCCGGCCACGTCTAGGGGATGGTTGGCAGCGACAGCGCCTGGAATGCGGTAACCTGCGAGACGGTCATCTCGCGGAACGAGGCTGCGGAGAGGCAACAAGCTCTCCTAACGATACGATTGCCATACATATTAATTTTACATTCATTTGTAAAGAGAATGCTCGACCATCGTTCAAGCGTCTACTCGGATGTGGGTTCGCACAAAACTGAGTCGTGCTTGTCGGTGGGCTGCTGTTAATTTTAGCCCATTTGCGGGTCTGTGAAGAGTAAATCCATCTTCTCTAAGCCTTCGCCTCGTCGTCCACTCACTGACAGCCCCTCCGCTAACATCGTTTAGTCGTTGCTATATCTATATACATATACATCAGTCAACTGACGATAACGTAAGGAAGTTGTGACGGTAAAGCGGTCATCCCGTGCAGGAGTTACTCTTAATCTCCCCGAAGTAATGGTGACTTTGGTAAACACGTCTCACAGTTGAGCGGCTCATGTGGAGACTTCTCCTTGCTACATGTTGGCTGAACCTTGTTTAAAGGAGCGCAACTGCTCAAGCGGCTTCAATCGGCCTAGTATCCATTAAGCCCGTTTAAAAAAAAACGTAACCACTCGTTAAATCTCTATTCTGCATGCATGCCCCTTCGCCCTTCCCCGGGGCGGAGGAAGTTCATGACGAATTTCCACTGGGGACCAATAAAAAAGGAAAAAAGGTAGGACTGGTCAAATTAGGGCTTACCATGACTAGTTAGAATTTTGCCCAGTTCGTCCCAGGCTAACACTACGCTGTTCTCACATATTTGTTATCATAATTCATTATAGTATTCCACAAAACTATAATGACGTACACCAAATAAAAAAATACATAATTCTGAGTCTTACGGCATTTCTTCTCCGGTGCGGTCATATAGTGAAATGCTCTCTGTCGTTTCAATACGACGCTTAAAATTAGAATGTACTTAGAATGTACGAGTAAATAAACAATTTATGTTTAATAATTTACTGCGCTTGCATTTCATTCAATCTTGTGCATAGGAAGAGTACTTTTAGCAACATAACATATCTCACACAGCGATGATTAGACGTTTTGTAACGATCTACAGTGAACAACTGTGTACAGATTTTAATCATCTTGAATGAGATATTTATGCAGTGTGTTTGTGTGGCAGGCGACGTCAGCGTTGATGTGTCGCTCCGAAAGCGAAGCGGAGTCGGGCCGCAGTAGCGGCGCGCTACAACCACTTAGCGGAGCTTCTCGAGAAGCGAGATATATTGAGCTCATGCGCACCATGCAGTTTGGTAAGATAATATGTTTGTGTTTTATTATATTCCATGAAGCAGAAAATTATACACGATATTATGTATAACATATATATAATATGTATAGGGTACACATACTTGCTAATCCATGCGATGTAGTGATAATATTTGGCCTATGCGGTCTATTTAGATTATGGCAATAGCTAAATTATCCGCGTGGTGTAAGGATTAAGAATACAGCATCACTCCATCTCCCATAGATGTGAAAGGCGACTAAGGGACTAACAGAGGAATGGGCAGTAGCGTCCCTTCTGTAGAACAGCAGATGTTATGCGCTTAGTAACCCGCCAGCCAAGCGTGGTGTGTATTAGCAAATAGACAAGTAGCTAAGCAATTAGCTTGCTGCTCATCGGGTTGCGGTGGGCTTGATTCCCGTTTATTCGTGTGTGAGTTGAATGTCTGTTAAGACCTGTCACGTTTCGTTTTGTAATGTTCGCGACCGCCGCCCGCAGAGACGTTCGAGATGATCGCGGAGTGTTCGGAGAGCGGCTTCCGCTTCCTGGTGCCGTACCACTTCGAGGGAGCAGTTCGCGCGGCGGGCGAGCGCGCGCACCCGGCGCGCATGAAGCGCCTGGCGCAGGAGGCCGCCACGCTGGCCACCTCGCTGCCGCTCTCCTACTCCTCCTCCGTGTTCGTGCGCACCGACGCCGACCGCCTCGACGTCATGAAGGTACTGTCCCGCACCGGCTCTAACCGCATGAAGCGCCTGGCACAGGAGGCCGCCACGCTGGCCACCTCGCTGCCGCTCTCCTACTCCTCCTCCGTGTTCGTGCGCACCGATGCCGATCGCCTCGACGTCATGAAGGTACTGTCACCACACTGGCTCTAACCGCATGAAGCGCCAGGTGCAGGAGGCCGCCACGCTGGCCACCTCGTTGCTGCTCTCCTACTCCTCCTCCGTGGTCGTGCGCACCGACGCCGACCGCCTCGACGTCATAAAGGTACTGTCACCGCACCGGCTCTAACCGCATGAAGTGCCTGGCGCAGGAGGCCGCCACGCTGGCCACCTCGTTGCCGCTCTCCTACTCCTCCTCCGTGTTCGTGCGCACCGATGCCGATCGCCTCGACGTCATGAAGGTACTGTCACCACACTGGCTCTAACCGCATGAAGCGCCTGGTGCAGGAGGCCGCCACGCTGGCCACCTCGTTGCTGCTCTCCTACTCCTCCTCCGTGGTCGTGCGCACCGACGCCGACCGCCTCGACGTCATAAAGGTACTGTCACCGCACCGGCTCTAACCGCATGAAGTGCCTGGCGCAGGAGGCCGCCACGCTGGCCACCTCGTTGCCGCTCTCCTACTCCTCCTCCGTGTTCGTGCGCACCGATGCCGATCGCCTCGACGTCATGAAGGTACTGTCACCACACTGGCTCTAACCGCATGAAGCGCCTGGTGCAGGAGGCCGCCACGCTGGCCACCTCGTTGCTGCTCTCCTACTCCTCCTCCGTGGTCGTGCGCACCGACGCCGACCGCCTCGACGTCATAAAGGTACTGTCACCGCACCGGCTCTAACCGCATGAAGTGCCTGGCGCAGGAGGCCGCCACGCTGGCCACCTCGTTGCCGCTCTCCTACTCCTCCTCCGTGGTCGTGCGCACCGACGCCGACCGCCTCGACGTCATAAAGGTACTGTCACCACACCGGCTCTAACCGCATGAACTCACCAACGCGGACACCGACCTACTGCCACCGTCATCAAAGCCGGAGACGGTCAAGATAGCCAGTTCAAATCTCCAATATGTTGTTTCTTTTGTTTACAAATATGAGCCCAACTAACAGAACAAGTTAACAAAAGTTGCATACTAGGCGCGCATTCATACATTTCAATCTTTAGAAAAATGAAATATCGGCCTATCTCCTTGTTGTTTTTAGTTGCTGTAGCCGATCGGTTGAATGAGTAAATGGCTAATAAATACTTATTACCTAAACGCATCCAGGCGGTTACAGCGATGAACTATTCTAAGTTTTGTGCGATTATATTCTGTTTGTCCAAACTTACGTTCAGACCAAACTGACAAAGTTCGTTTAGTTCCGATTGTTCTCGCTATATGACCTATATGTGTGAGGAATATTCAAGCAGTCTTCAATACGTAATTTTGCCCGCAGGTCCTAATAACGGGTCCATCGGACACGCCGTACGCGAACGGCTGCTTCGTGCTGGACGTGTACTTCCCGGCGGAGTATCCCGCAGTGCCCATGCTCATCAACCTGGAGACCACGGGACGGCACTCCGTTCGCTTCAACCCCAACCTGTACAACGACGGCAAGGTGTGCCTGTCAGTGCTCAACACCTGGCACGGACGCCCTGAGGAGAAATGGAATGCGCACACATCCAGTTTTCTGCAGGTCATTATTGTTTTGGTTAACATATAAATATCCTGTACCTATACCTACATTAAGATAACTTTCCCGAGTGATATTCTTGTTTATAATGTCTATACGGCTACCCGAAATGTGCGCGCGAGTTCTAAAATACAAAGTTGAATGTGATAAGTTACGTTATTTCGCAAGAAATTGCAAAACGACGCAATATATTAAAGCGTTTTTAAATTAAAATAAAATGTGTTCATTGCAGGTGCTGGTATCAATCCAGTCGCTGATCTTGGTCCCGGAACCGTACTTTAACGAGCCGGGCTACGAGCGCAGTCGAGGCTCGCGAGTAGGCTCCAGCGCCTCCCTCGAGTACAACTCCAACATCTACCAAGCCTGCGTGCGCTGGGCTATGCTCGACCATCTGAGGAACCCCGAGCCGTGTTTCAAGGAGGTATACTCACGTCGCAAGATGACTAGACATAGACTAGACACACATCTCGACGCTTTAATAATATTTATATACATATTTTCTTAATTACATATTCATTGTATTTTCAAATATACATATATACGCAAAAACTAAAACATAGGTACATTTAAAAATATAAAAAATAGAAGCCCACTGACGTCAGCACTAAGGCTCCAAAGAAAGGAACCTCCTAACAATTCGAGCCGTGTCCAGGAGTACTGCTTTCTGCATCGAGCTTTTGACTCAGCCACCCAACTCAGCCTTTTAAGGTGTTGGTCGGCTCTTGGCCATTAAGCCATTGGCCGTAGCAACTATCGGCACAATGATTGCAGAGTCTATGCTAAAATGTTCACATCAGGCCCACGAAGGGCCATGTAAAAGCGTCCGCTCCTTGCTCTGCCATACCTCCTTATGATAAGTGTCCAGTACTACAGGCGTACGCCAGATCCCTTTAGCCAAGGAGAGCAGGGTGAGTCCCTTATCTATTGCAACCACATCTCGGTGCATCCCCACTTCGGCTTAGAGAAAGTAGTCCCTAAGGGCTGCACACCTCACGATTGTGGATAGAGGGTCTTAGCATTTGCAAAGCCTCTACCCCCACAAATTTTGTGGGATGTATAGCCTCATCACATATGAACTCGGGTGATGCATCCGATTTGCGGTCAGCAATTTTTCGTACTCTTCTATCCAGAGCATCCAATCCAATCCACTTGAGTATGCCGAAGGAGTACATTGAGACCCGGCATGACCCAACCGTTGAAGGCGCGCACTTATGTAAATATTATTACTGTCGAGTTTGAAGCAACCATTCATTTGATTTTTATTTATTTATTTATTTATTTATTACTGGAAAATCTACAGCTAAAAATACAGGTGTAACAATAATAGTAAGGAAACAGAAAGCCAATTACAGATTTCCACATATAGCAGTTGCATAGATAACTGTTAGTGTTTACACAGGTTACAACAAATTGAATATATAAAAATAAAAATATAAACATTTATATGATAAGTTTCATGGTTATGATCTATACATATAAGTAATAATTAATATTGACTATATTAAATAAACATATTTAATAATTATTTATGAGACATTAATGAGAACGAGAGTTTGTAAATTTGTGTTACCGTTTCATCATCATCATCGTCATCAGCCTATCGCAGTCCACTGCTGGACATAGGCCTCTTCAAGTGCATGCCACTGATCGCGATCCTCGGCTACTCTCATCCAGCTACTGCCAGCCACCTTGCGCAGGTCATCACTCCACCGAGCTTGAGGGCGTCCTACCCTACGTTTACCAAGACGCGGTCTCCACTCAAGAACACGTTTTCCCCAACGGTTGTCGGTTCTACGACTAATATGGCCAGCCCACTGCCACTTCAGCTTACTAATCCTATGAGCTATGTCGATAACATTGGTTCTCTGTCGGTCGTTTACACGAGAAAAAATCAAGGGTCAAGCACCGTTTTGCTGATGTTATACTGGTTGTAAACGGATCTAGGTCATAATTTTTGCATATTTTATTGAAATTTTTACTCGCTCGCACTATAAAGGAGTTTTGGCGATAGTTGGTTGATGCTTTAGGAATATGAATGGGGGGATTAAACCTTGTACATTTAGTTGGAACATTGAATTTAATTGTTCCTAACAGTCCGGGACAATCAATTTCGCCAGATAGTATTTTTAATAAGTAAAGACAGTCCGCAATTTCTCGGCGTTTTACAAGAGGCAGGAGATGAAATTTTTTACACAGTTCGAGATAGTTTGTAGAATGATATGGCACATTAAGACAAAAACACAAGTGCTTAATAAAGCGTCTTTGTAAATCTTCAATTCGATCTATGAATGTATTGTAGATTGGGTTCCAGACATGTGAAGCATATTCGAGATGACTCCTGACAAAGGTGCAGTATAAGATTTTAAGAGTTTTAATGTCGTTAAAGTTTTTGGAAACTCTTATTATAAAACCCAGAGACTTCGAAGCTTTTTGTATGAAGAAGAGAGGTGACGCATCCATCTTATGTGTTTTCATTTTTCAGGTGATCCAAACACACTTCTGGATAAAACGCAACGAGATAATGCAGACAGTGGCGAACTGGATCACGGAGTTAGAAAGTCAGAGTAGCGACGAGCGGACGCAGAGGAGTATACAACTTAACCTTATGGCGCTCAAGGTAACCAAACTAATTGAGATGTTTTAATGGTTTAGTGTCATTTAATACAAGAGCGAGTTAGATATGAAAATGCGCGGTTAAGACCTAAATAATTATACGGAATGGTCCGCAATAGTAGTTTCAACAGGAGATGAGGTTTTCGAAATACGGACAATATATTCAGATACTGAAGAAGTTTGGACGGCACGGTTGGCGCAGTGACTGTTACAGTCGGCTGCTGCGCTCGATGTCGTGGGTTCGATTCCCGCACGGAACAAATATTTGTATGATCTGCAGGTAGTTGTTCCGGGTCTGGGTGTATTGTGTGTGGAATTCATGTCTGTAAAACGCACTCACGACATAGGAGAAATCCTAGTGGGGCATTTAAATTAAATAAAAAAAACATACTGCCGCAACTGGTTGGTAATCGTCAAATGACAGCAGACCCAATATGTGACCAAAAAGGTCTTCTCGTTCACGCGTTTGATTGTGAAGAAAACATGCTCTCTAATACTTTCATTTCGGCCGAATGAAGTCCACTGCTGGACACAGGTCTTCCCCAAAGATCACCACAACCACCGATATGGATGTGTTGTGGGCTCATTGGGGGGTTTTGCCATAATCGCCACGCTTGGCAGGAGGCGCCACGGGTTGGCGATCGCAGTTGAATTGTTAATGTACTCGAAGGACGCTGCTGCCCATCCTCCGGCTAATCCCTTAGTCGACTTTTACGACACCCACGGGATGAGATGAGCTGGTGGCATTCTGAGCCGGCACCACACGGCGTAACTAATACTTAATTTGTGTAAAATATGTACACTTCGCCACAGTAATAAAACGTGTTTTTGTGTGCTCAGCGGCACTATGTAAAGCTACAAGAAGAGCTGGCCAAGCTGCCCGTGCCGGCCGGGCTGGAGGAGCTGGACGAGCCGTTCCAGCTGCCGGCGGCGCCCGAGCCGCCCGCGCAGGTGCCGCCGCCGCCCACCAACGACGAGATCGACCACGACATGGAGAAGATCGTCTCGCAGGTCCTCGATTGATCGACACACGCGCACGTGTCCCACGTGTACCACGACTCACATGTTTGTACAAATAGTTCCGCGAGCACAATGAAAGTACAAGTAGGAAACTCCCAAGACGACGCATTTACTGTAGAGTAGCGATGGGTGATGGTGACAGTAAAAACAATCAAATAAATCAACATTCACTGATTAACAATATAATAAAAGTGAGCAATCGCATACAATTGAAAAAGCTCCTTCCTCAACATGGTTTCTGAGAGAAGGTCGCCACAGCGATGAATAACAAACGACCATCGATCGAATAACATCTATTGTTATTCGATTGTAATCGAATAAACGGAACAACCGACTAATGCGCTTGTTTATATTAACAATCGCCCATCGCTACTGTAGGGTGTAGATAGGACGCGCGTCTCGTGCGCCCGAGCAGCGTGACGTCACTCGCACCGTTCCGTACGCTCGCACTCGTGCCGCTCATACGTTTCTAGCGCGTTTATTGTTCGTAAACAATTTTCTTTTTATTTTGTAGTTGATTTCGGTTTTTTTATAGTTTTTTTAGTAGGCGTTTAGGATTTAGTGGGACCTCTGTTTAGTTTAACACACATTGTGATACTAAAATGGGCCCGCTCGGCGCCCGGTAAGATATTTAAGGAGGAGTTGATGTATGGGCCGACGACATCATACTTAATGCTATGTATAATAAAGGGCAAACCTTTGTGCGGTGGGAGACGTTCCGTGGCAGAAGACTGACTACCGTGGCCAACTTTTCGATAGTGCACCTCGCGTGCTTTATATGCAGTAGTCTTGCACGCCGCGCGGCCTCTCGCGCCGCACTTCCATGTCTACATCACTGACGTCACACGTAGGTGCACGGTTGCGCCTGCGCATGTCGGCCGGGCGCATCAGTGCGCACGCGGCGATATGCAACCATGTACATGAAATTATAATTTGATGTATATAACTTATTGTTTTAATTTTTTGTATTCTAAGAATATATTATTATATGTATTGCTGTATTGCTCTATAAGAGTAGTCTGAGGCGGCCGAACTAAACGAAAGACATAAATTGTATAATTCATTTGGTAGTAAATTATCGGCCACCGGAGTCGTATCGTTTCGAGCTGACAATAATGATATCTGTATTGCAGTGGTGCAACACTTGCCAGTCGGGATCGGTGGGTTGACGAAATTTTGTGAATGTATGTGTGTATATAGATAAATCACCAGTAGCTCTGTTTCTCACTGTACTTTCATTGCCAGGTAAGTTGGACGTAGGACGATTATTGTTATATTTGATTGTGAATTTCGGAATGTAAATAAAAATTTATGTTATCGCAATGTTTCTTTTTATTTTATTTTTAGTTAACGACTTCCACACTTTATAGAACTAAATTAATTATATTTACTTTTTATCTATTTCGCTTTGATGTGTTCTATTGCTGGGAATCCAACAAACCTCGCGTTCACTCTGTCTATACTGGTATTCAGCTTTGTATCTAAATCAGACAAGCGGTATAATTAAACACAAAAATTTGCTAATACGTTTTTTATTGTCCATCTATTTACATTGTCACAATTATAAAAGGATTCCACTTAAACAAATTATTATGACTTCACCTAGCCACCCTAGCTTAACCCTACGCGCTAAACATTCACTTTATTAGACAACTTATTGCATAAATAATTTATTTACTATTTTTTCCTGACTAAGTATGCAGAATTGTAAAATTATTCAAAAATAGTCCATCACAGATGGAGTTTGTGACATTTTAAAATATTTATTTACATAAAAATGTTAGTTTTATGTAATATTTAACTATCTACACTATAATCTATTGGTATGATTGCGTGTTAATGACATGTGCACAGTAGACCGCCATGCTGGGAGATTTCAACGTTAAAGTAATACCTATTCCAGTTATGGCACATGAATCAATAACAATATTAACTGCCAAAGTTAGCGACCGATAGTAACAAGAAATCATACAAAAAGTATGGTTTTATTTAAAATTACGCTTGTGTAAGTTGGATGACATATTATAATTCCAATAGAAAATTTAATTTGTATTTAAAATAGAAACACTTGAGTATTCAGTTACTGGATAAGGCCTATTTTGAAAAATAATAGAATCTAAAAATGTTATGAATCGGTCGCGTATTTGGCTACTATGCTATATAAGATCTGGGTGAAAGTGATGTCTACTTCTTCCTGTAGGGCTGATCTGCTTGTAGCTCTGCCTCCTGAGGGTCCAACTGACCAGCTTCCACACATGACTTACAACAGAACCTGGAGACAAACGACTTGATTAGAAATATGCTTACACTAACATTTATTGATACTAGGAATAAGAATACGCTTCAAATTTAGAACCTCCTCCTTTTTGAAGTCGGTTAATTAATCAGTTGTTGAAAAGTCACATGAAAAATAAATCGATGCATTATATTCCAAACAAATAAATAAAATTGAAGTGTCTGTTCGTAATGTCAAGATATCAGCTTCTTACTAAATATATATATACGGAGCTTGTAGCAAAAATATGTATGTAAATTTTTTGTCTATCTGTTTGTTCAAGCTAATCTATATGTCAACTGTCTATGCCGAGTACTCTAAATTATTTATGTATAATCCGATGTCTTTTAAATTAAACAGTGGGTGAAAGCGCGGGGCGGGTTAAAAATAAATTTATAAACATTGGTAAAAAATTGCTATGTTTCAAGAATTAACAACTAGTTCAAATTAAGTGGGCTCCTAAATAGGTGACGTTGTCGAATCTTACTTGTTCAGCAGAAATGATATCGATTGACCTAATTGATCGATTAACCTCTCGTAATTGAAAGTACTTACTTGGAGTAATACTTGTGCCTGCAGAACTTGCTGCGCACTATCAGGTCGCAGTTAGCGAAGAACGGGTTGTCAGTGCACTTAGCCGGTACCAGTAGTTCTGTGAAGAGAAAATACGCAGTTAGAGATGTGATTGACGAGTATATAGGGTCTTACTTTAATAATGGAAAATATTTTAAGGCTAGGCTCTATGAATGGTATAGAATTCATTTCGAATAACAAGTATCGCTTTTACAGATAATAAATAAATATTTTTATAATACATGACCACGAAAAATTTACTGACTGTATTATTTTGTAAAATAAAGGTTGATGATATGTTTATTTTTGCTGAAAGCCATCATTGCAACCTATAGATTTACCTCCTAAAATGTGTTCCATTATTAAAGTAAGACCCTATATAGATGAAAATGATGCGTCGGCGTCGCCTCAGTTGCTTGCAACACAAATTTCTCAATATTTGAGAAATCTATGTTTATTCTACAAGACTGATTTACATGCGCAACACCACAATTTAGGGTCCAGTTGAAAACCAGCGTCAAGCACTCGTGGTCTAGTATTTTTCTGAACTGGTCCAATTTGGCGCAGCACAATGACCTTGAGTCATTGATGCACCGATATACAAATGTTGAAAAAAATGAGTTTGTAGTAGTAGAATTGCTTTTTATAATTGTGTAAGGGATACAATTATTGGACACATCTATACAAATAAATAAAATTGAAGTGTCTGTTTGTAATGTCAAAATAACAGCTTTTTACTAAATGCATATGAAAGTATATACGGAACATATAACAAAAAATGCATTTTAAACATTTTTGTCTGTCTGTCTGTTTGTTCCGGGTAATCTCCGAAACGGCAGGACCGATTTTGACGGGACTTTCACTGGCAGATAGCTGATGTTATAAGGAATAACTTAGGCTTCTTTTATTTTAGAAAAATAATTTGGGTTCCGCACTTAAAAGATAAAACCCTTGAAATTCAATGTATAAATTCTATGTCAAGTGCCTATGTCGAAGTACTCTAAATGTATTTTAAATTAAACGCGGGTGAAACTGCGGGTCCCAGCTAGTTAAAATAATCGTATAGATCTGGTTATAAGTAAGTAATCTATGCTTATAACTATGAATAGTAGGTCGTTATGCATCATACGTTGCACGTTGATCTGCGCGGTGTCGGAGTGCGAGCTGTACGGGTTGCTGGCATGGCACGCGTAAAGCCCGCTATCGCTCGCCGACACGCGCGACACCGACAGCCGGGACACTAGCGTGCTGCCTGTGAACATAATATTACAGATTATAAATTACACGTAACTATGGGCATCGATTGATTCATTATTATCATAAATGTCCACTGTTAATAAACATGGGCCCATATGACGCCATAATTAACAGATACTGCTGTGATTCGACGGATTGATAATGATAAATGTATTTAACGAGTAGGTTTTAAGGAAGGCTATCACTCGTCAATAAATCTAGACGTGACCGACAATTGCTACTGACTGCCTCAGACACAAATGCGGAAACAAACTAATGTTTATGTTTTAAAGTACAGATATTTTATCATCATCATCCTCACAGGTCTCATAGATTTGCACAATAACATATCGTGTGGCGTTATATTGAGGGGAATTTGCCAGTACTCGTCACTCTCGGCAGGCGGGTTGGTGAGCGCAGAATGGCTGCTGTTCCAAGGAAGGGCCGCTGCTGTCCACCAGCCTGGTTTAAAGTCTCTTGGTCGCCTTTTACAACGTCCACGGGACGATATGGTGTGGTACTACATTTCTAATCCACCACATGGAACATATTTTGTGTTACAATATTAAATACTTAGGTATGTCAGAAAAATTTAGGGCTACATCTGGAAAGGCCTTTTGAAGAAACTTCCATAGCCGTTTTGAGTGGACGCTTGAGATGCCCCGCATAAATCCGTTATCATGAAGCTCAACCCTATTTTTAGTAGCTTAACGATCCAACGCACAACGATAACATCTACTGATGATAATAGATATTCGTGTAGCTGCAGAGCGTTCGTTCTCGAGATCCCGGAGCCCCCTTCGGTACCAATGATGGCCGTCCAGGTGTCTATATCCGGTAAGTGCGGCTCTCCCTTCGGCCATCACCGGGGCGCAGCAAGTCCATAAGAATTTTCAACACGGTGAAAAACAAGGACATTTATGTTAACCATCCTTGCTCCTGTAGTATATTTAAACGACACCCACAGCTATACGGTGCATAGAAGAATTATCCATCCTGCTGTTTATGACTTACCAGAGATAGAGATCCTTTCATCCGGCTGTATCCTGGCGCCGTCCTTGGTCCAGTGCACGTCGGGGTCGGGGAACCCGTCCACCTCGCATGCGAGCCGCAGCTCCGCGCCGATGTTCAGTGTGGTGAAGGGTGCTGACACGTGCGTGCTTACCGGCACTGTACCGAAAGAACATATTAGTGATCTAGTTGCTGTATGCAGTTCTTACATGGTGACTCGTTCGATGGCAATTGGCGTAATGAATGGTTTTTGCTGGTATGAATATATTCTATATACACTTTAGCCGACAGCTATTTTAAAAAAAATACAATGGTATGGCTACAATTGTACAAACGATTATCGATTTTTTGTCGTCGTCGAATAACTATCGATTGAAATAGAAAAAGCTCGTTCGTTGGCATAGTAATCGAATAAATGGAACAATCGAATAATTAAATTGTTTTTAGTAAGTAACAACTGGCCTTCGCTAGGCACTCACTAGATGTCAAATTTTAAATACCTACATTTTTCATCTACATTGTACCTAGTAGGTACTTACCAGTTGGTCCCCGTCATTCTATCAATAACAAGTTAATTATTGTCCTGCAATAATGATAATGTTTTTGGATGCAAAACTCACTTCTGTTCATAAGGAAATATCTCCGTGTTAATTAAAGTCTATCAAAGATGTGTAATATTCTTATTAACGCCAATTGAGATCTTTTACCATCACATATAAGTACATAGGATAACATGCTCAGTTTATGTACAGCATATACATTATACACGGACGTACACTCTGCTGGAGGACATTATACAGACAGTTTGACTTGGAAATAGTTTGAGATATCCGCAAAGTCCAACACCAACACTGAGACAAGTTTGCAATCTGTACAACATATATAATTATGTGGGTATACTTTTTAACATATACTTACACTCACAATAAAACATGGTTGCGTGACCAGTGTCCATAAGATTCTGCCGTCGTTGTGTTGTTACTTTTAATAAATTTACCTACCTCATTTTCAACGGTAGTCATTCAGACTTCAGTTATATAAATTTTGTACTTATCTCGCATACTACCGTAATCTGGTGTGTATTGCAACTGCTGGAGTAAACAACAACAAAATAAACACTCTAAAAACGTTTCCATGGCTCGCGCAACAGGTCAATAATTGGCAACACTGAGTTTTGAAATAGACTTTAGTTCCCATTTTTGTTATTCATCGGAAATTGTTGCAATACATACATAGATTACGGTATATTGTAATCATTCTGTATACATACCAGCTTCTTCGACGGTTGAACATTGACTGCTTTCAATAACTCTAAAAATGTTTTGTTTATTTGGATCTCAACAAAAAAACAAAAACGCGAGAAGAACACATGCAAAGCGGTATGCAAAAACATGCGACATGCAGAGATAAGCCATTCCATACAATTAGTAAAATTGCTAATTGCTGGCATTACGTAATTTGTATAGGATACCTTCTGCTTATTACATAAAAACTAGCTGCTTATTACATTGTGATAAAACTGACAGTTATGAATGAGGATTGTCTAACAATTTACATAGGAATCACTCAAATAACACAAGTCCAGCAATTAGCTACAGGGCATACAATAATATAGCTTGAGTCCCAATCTTACCGGTGAACAACGGTATAGGAGCTTCAGTAGTCGTGGTAGTCGTGGTAGTCGTTGCCCTGGTAGCCGGTGGTTGCGTCTGAGGCAACCAAGGCACCGCGTATCGCGGCACCAAATACTCGTGCTGCAGTAAGAAGCCTTCAGGCCTGTACGCTTTCACAGCGACCACCCACGAGGCAGCCTTGCCTATTCCGTTGTACGCTTGACACGTGTATTCCCCAAGAGTTTCAATAGCCAAGCTTCTTATGAGCAGTACGTTTCCTCTAGCTTCATAAACAGCGTCGTTGTACGGCACCATGGATCCCTCGAAACCACGGTACCAGAATACGGTTGGTTGCGGGTATCCGTAAGCCAGGCAGCGAACCATGAGCGGTTTGCCCAGCTCCCCAGTCACCACGGCGTTCTCATCTCCAGCGATTCCGACAGGCGCCGTCACAGGATCTGACCAGCCCCCGATTGTTAGCGAACCAATGTTAGAGTTTTTGAATGCATCCTCTTATTTTTCCTTGTTATTTTAGTGTGAGAAGTTACATTCAGAAACTCTTTGTTAATGTTGACTACAGACCATAAAATTATTGAATGGGTGGACATAACAAATGGAGTTAGATGTTGTATTGGGTACTTCTACGGTACTGGCTGTCTTATCTATCACACATGACTGTATATTAAGATGTACGTTTACCAAGCTGTATTATTTATTTTAACCACATATACCGTTGTCCAATCTAAATAAGATACAAGTAGGTATCTCGCCAAATTTCAGAAATACCCAAAACAATTTATCTTATGTGACAACCAGCGGCTGATGTATTAAGTGTGTCGTTCACCTTCGTATGCGCGTGCGTACGCTAGCAGCGCGGTTACCGCGAGGAAGACGCGCGACATACTTCGACCGAGTACTTGATACGGAATAACACGAACGAACCGAGGCGCGACCGACGGGGCTAGTGGCCGTTCTCTTACTAATTTAGTTAATGTTTTGATAAAAGACTGTTGACTGCACGTTGTGAGCGCACGTTAGTAAAGAGGTATAAGTTCCTTTAATGATATTTCAGATGCTACATTAAAATTTCGAGTTGTGCCTAAACAATGATTGTGGTGGTGGTGTGGTGCCGGCTCAGAATGCCACCACCCCCTCTCCTCCCATGGGTGTCGTACAAGTCGACTAAGGGATTAGCCGGAGGATGGGCAGCAGCGTCCGATCGCCAACCCGCCTGCCAAGCGTGGCGATTATGGCAAAACCCCTCAATGAGCACACAACATACCGATGTCGGTCGTTGTGGTGATTTTGAGGGAGGCCTGTGTCCAGCAGTGGACTTTATTCGGCCGAAATGATGAATGATTTAGCGACTGACACGAAAGTCGTGGTCAATTTGAACTTTATTATAGATCTACTAATTAATATCTAGAAAAAAGACAATGATAACTCGATTATATAGCGGTAACGTTAATATATATTACGTTCAGAATTCCCATGTGTTCCTTTAAAATTTGTATACCTAACTACTTAGTACATTCTTCATTGGAGTTTATTGGAGTTTACCCCTTAAGAATCGAATTATATATAAGGCCCCCGGTATGAAAAATTTATGAGGAGTGACATTTTGTCGAGCGTTAACTAAAATGCGTTACGTTTTTCTGCGCACCTACCTCTGCGCACCTTCTGCGTTAAAGTCCTCATGTGTCAAATGTCATTTGATGTCAAAGTTTTATATTATTTTATTTAATAAATACAAATATTGATATTTAATATCATTATTATTAATACCCAGTGGAGTAGTTAGGTTATAATTCATTTTTATATATGATATATGTTGTACATATAAACATCCGTGCTTTTATTTTTTAACCCTCGCTGCCTACTAATTACTGAGACAATTGTACTTAAGGAGTAAACTACAGCCGTGCGTCGGAGCTGACACACACACTTTTTTTTGTTTAAGACTTATGTTTTCTATTTGGCTCATTATTTAGAATAACCTCTAAACTATGTAAATGAAAGGTTGTCGTTATAAGTTGTTTACAAATTTGTGCGACTCAGATAAACAAATACGCAGATAAGGATGGGTCAAGTATAAAAAGAGACGCAGCAGTTATGATAGATTATGATATCAAAACGTGATCGTGATCACATTTCTCGAGAATTAACAACAATAACATGTAGAATAGTGCCTAGATACTGAAGAATCGCGTGTATAGCTGTAAACACCATGTCACGAGGAAATCGTTAATGTGCATACTAATTAGTGAAACGGATCTAGTAAAACTGATAAGAAGGGTTACAAATGGAGCTACAAAGTAATGTTAATAATAGATTAAACTAGACACTTAACAAAAAGGCACATTTTAAATTTAGCCTTGTCTGTCCTAGCCGGGTCTGCAGTCATGTACCGAAGTGATAAGGTAATGTTTGCACGAAAAGATTTATCTTGTGATCAGTTTTCGGTGTCACGGTAGTAATATATTAGGAGAAACAGGCCACATTAATTATTACCCTATCATGTACTTATGTGAGGTGTGCCGTCGATATTCATACAGCGCGTGCCAGAGCACTTTCTGAGACCACACTGACGGAGGGCTGCTGGGATTACCGTGAACTGAAGATATTAGATTTACTGGTAGTAGGTCACTTTTTGCAACTCGAGAAGTGGCGAGACCGCCTTAGGTTGCAGCGCGCAGATTGGGTAGTTTGCGTGCTCTTACCGAGCGATCTTCGAGAAGACGGAAGTGCGTACGTGCTCACGTGCAGCCGTGTGCGGAACACAGATCACAGTGAGGCTTCGGGAGGATCTTTGCCAAAAAACGAGATGTGCCTGGGAGTGGCGGTCTTTTTCCATATGCCTCCCCTCTGCTAGACGGGTTGACCGCTTTGCAATCATCTCCTTCGAGATATGCTTAAAAGCGAGGCACCAATGGGCGGCTGTAGTGTGATTGTATCGACGACCTGGAGGTTTAGCCGGTAGAAGACCGCCGTGCCCCTCCGCCTATCCCCCGGCCGAAGTACATGATGTCCACCGGGATAAATAAAATTCTCTTAATGCAAGAGTCCGGTTAGGTAGGCCGCAGTGCCAGATATTCTGCTGCCAAGCAGTGTTTATGCTTAAAACATAGTAAGTACCTAGCTTGTGAAATAACTGGGCAAAAGGCTAAATAACTAATATCTTGAGGTGTCGAGCGTAGCAGTACAGTTGTTATAGATAAGCGTGACACTTGCCACCAGGCGAATGTCGTGTTCGTCTCGCCACCAGGCCATATAAATGAATGGCATTTGGTTTGGTAGACAATTGACCAATTGGTAGGCAAAGTGGTAACATTTTACACCTCACTTATCGACGCGGAATCGAACTTTGCCAGAAACGTCTTTATGACATTATTCCGTGACTTGAAGTCACATGCCATCGACTCGACCAGTCTACCATTTACCGGACACTATTATACTACTGCCGCTATTGTGATTTTTTTAAAGATTTACTTCACACAATGCTCTATCTGGGAATCGTAGTCAGGACACCAGGCTAATGATTTCGCTGCATTTCAAGTAATATTCGACATTCCTTTGATTACGTAATATCTATATCTCTTATATCTATATATATATATATCTTATAAAGTTAGCTTCACGTAAGTATGTTATGAAAGGCAAGAAGCGTCTGTTATGACCCGTGAAGTATGTCAACGAACGTAATTAACACTCAATCAATTGAACTAATAATATAACTGCTATCAACTATCTACGAACACGGGACTCATATTTCTAGATAAAATTAATTTAATTTAATTATCCTTTATGTGCTGATTAAATTTAAGGTGTCCACTGCATATTTGTGTCATGTCAAGTTTAAATGTGATCTTTTACAAAGAACAAGGTATATGAATGGCAGATAAAAGAATTATGCAATAGACAAAATTAGAATTTTTCTGTGTCTTAAAACGTGTGTTTTTTGCCTTATCATTAACTATTATCGGACAACGGTGGGTGGTATTTTATAGCAAATGTCGCGTCGCATCCTGTAGCGGTTGCTTTGTTGCTTGATAAAGGACACAATTTAAACAACATATTTTGTTTCTAAATCAACAAGTTAGTACCAATGACACTACAAATAAATTAATCTCAATTGACTGTTTTTGCGTTACATTTTTCTGTTTTTGTAGAAACAAAATATTTAATCGCTGGTTATCAAAATATGGTAAGTAAGAAAATAATAAAAGTTAGTGTCAAAGAAAGAAAGAGCAGTAAATGCAACCAGTTAATGTTCTAATCTACTTTGTACTCAATCCAAAACCTCTAACTACTTAAAACTCCCAAAAACCTTTTACCAAAATGCAAGAACCCATAGCTTTCAAAGCCGCAATTTGATGTGGAACTTTAGAATGGTCAGTGTGGTGAAGTATTTATTAATATGTATTTTAATTATCTTCATAAATGTAGTTACGATATATGAATGCTATTCGTTGATAAACTTAACAATGAGTTTTCTGCATTACTCCGGTATATAATGAAACGGTTGTTTTAGGGATCTGTACCGAACAGTAAGGATAAAATGGAAATGTTGTGTTTATTATAATCTAAAAGTGAATATTAGAGTAAAACAGAGATTAATACCACTTCCAATTTAGGAGGAATCTAAAGTCCACAGCAAATTACGTGTTTCACCAGCCCAGACCCCAAGCTATCGTCGACTCGTACTCACCGTTGACGACCAGGTGTATCTCCTGCCTGGCCACTCCGAGGCCATTGTTAGCCACGCATATGTATACGCCGGTGTCATTGCGGTACAGAGACACGATCTCCAGCGCGCCATCCGATGTTAGTCTGTAACGGCCCACGTTGCCGTCGATCTGGAACGGATGCTCCATTATTTACCATTGGACTACTCTAGTAGTCTGTCTGACTAGCCATGTTAATAATAATAAGACGACATGGTTAGCGCAGTCGATAAGGTTGTCTTTAGACGCGAAATATGGTAGGTTCTATGCCCACACGTAACAAATATTTGTATGATCTACGGATAGTTGATTTGAGTCTGGGTGTTTGTGCGTGTGAGATCCATGTCTGAGAAATAAAAGATCCAGAAGGTGTTTAAAAACGAAAAAGTATCTTTTTTTAACGCCCTATGGGTCGTTTTACAATAAAGTCGGTGGGCGAGTGAATTGAGTTTCTGACCTGAGAACATAACCATACATACGTCAAGCTTTGCCAACGACCTTATCAATATTGACGCTCATATGCAGCTTGTCATCAATAAATACACCGAGGTCGCGAACAATACTCTGTTTAGTATTTAGTATTGTATAAAGTGTAAGGGTATTTCATGACGTTTCTGTTTTTGGCAATGCTAAGGCAATGACACAGCGATGCTCCAATGGAGTTTATTACTTCTGCAATACTCTGAAAGTATATTTAAGTCATCCTGGAATGCATAATAATCGCTTAAAAAGCATTTATAAAATGAAAATTTTGAAAGTAGCTACTTATATCTTTAATAAATAGTATAAACAAAAGAGGTCCCCAAATTTATCCTTGTAAAACCCCGGACGTCACAGTAGTAATATTTGATTGATATTCTGTTACTTAACACAATCCTTTGAGTTCTTTTTGAAACATATGATGAAAACAACCTCAACGAATCCGCATGTATTGCATTTTAAGCGATTTTGCGTAATAATAGGTCATGGTAAACTTTGTCTAATGCCTGTTGGAAGTCAGTATACACCGACTAGACCCGACTGAGCACCCGAGTACATAGTATTGAAATAATAGTTTGATTATATATATAACATAAGAATGATTGATAGGTGGTAGGTTGCTTTTTGTTTCTTAGCACGTGCGATTATTTCTCTGAATTTCCAGCGTATCGAAACCAATATATTCCGAAGATCTGTGAGAAATAATAAAAGTAACGTACAGTGAGCTCCCCTCGCCTCCAGGTGATCTTGGGCGGCGGGTTGCTGTGGAATAGGCAGCGCAGCGTGGCTGTGCCACCCTCCTCACCCGATACCGAGGGCTTCTGCTGCGGTAACGCCAGAGGTGCTGCCGGCACATCTGCAACCAAATAAATATGTTAGCAATTTTAAACAGAACATTCCTATCCTGTAATCTCAGGTTCTTATGAGCAGTTCTATACAATACAAAGTTCGATGACGGTATTAGTTTTCATATTTCTGATACACCACAATACATTACAGCCCATGACTCGAGATCTGAGAATAAGCTTAATAAAAAATCTGATTATGATTTAACACAATAGCATCACTCCGATTTGAGAATTGCTCATGCTTGGCTATGCGCTTGCGATCATTATGTCGACCGGTGAAGTGTAAAGCTCTACTGCATGAAATTCACGTACATGCTTATAACTAGCCGTAGTAGTCTGCTGCCTTTCTATTTCATTATATTTAGTTTTAGTGTGATCGATCAGCTCGAATGGCAGGGTTCCTTCGAATTAGTCGCTTTTAACTTCTACGGTTGTAGTGTGTGTGTGGGCTATTGCGGTTTTTGTGGACATCAATATCCGAAGTATCTGAAGATTACCTGGGGCATAGGCGGTGGTGAGTGGGCGGGGCGCCGGGCTGGTGGTCTCCGCGGGCCCCAGGCACAGCTCGCTGCACCCGCGGCGGCAGCACTTGCCCACCCCGCGGCAGTCGGCGTCGTCGTGACACTCGCGGCGACACATCACCTCGTTCGAAGTTGTCTCATCGGCGGGACAGACACCAGGTTTCACAACTGGTGATTAAATTATATGAACGCAATCAATAAACACGACTAAACTTTGGATATGTAGCGCTAGATTCAATTTCACAAAATTATGAAATTATTTTAGTTAATTATTTAGAGCGTTACTGATAACATGACAAGATTCTTAAACTCACTCTTTATTATGATGAAATAGAATCCACTGGTTGTTATCAACATTGTTAGACTTTTATCGATCTACCAACATTGTTAACTCTGTTGATTCAATATGAAGTGTAAAAGTCTCTGTTAGGACCTAATTACTGGATAAATTATTGTTTGTTGGAAATCAAAAAATCAGGCATCAAAGTAACGAGGTCTTTTTTTAAGTTTTATTTCATGTGGTTGCCAGCAAAGTATATACCGCCCCTCTCCACCCATGGATGACGACGACGACTAAGTGTTTGATATCAAGCGGATGGGCAGCAGTATCCTCCTCCGGGTCGTGGGTTCGATTCCCGCACGGAACAAATATTTGTACGATCTGCATGTAGTTGTTCCGGGTCTGGGAGTATTGTATGTGGAATTCATGTCTGTAAACGCACCCAGGACACAGGAGATGTCCAAATGTGGGGCAACGATAAAAAAAAAATTCAATTACTTCAATTAATAACAACACACTGCGATTAGAATCCGCCTGCCAAGCGTGGCGATAATGGCAATATGATCGCTTACTCGGAGGCTCAGCAGTAGATGTTTACGGCCTGATGTCTAACTGTGTGTTTTATAAAATAGTTTCATACTAGTTCTGCAGTCTGCAGTGTACTTGGGCTCCTGTTCGACCGCATCTCTGTAGGTTGAGACCACGCAGCGCTCGCCCTCTGCACAGTTCTGGCTACCACACGGGTGATCTTTACACTTGCATCTGTATTGAAAAGTATTTAACATTAGCAACATATCCATAAGCATATCCAGTAAAGTTTTTTGAGTATGTCTAGATCTCATGGGGGTATAGAGTAATGCAAGGTGTCACCATTAACCCGTTATTAAACATAATAAATAGATTTAAATTACAATGAAATCTTAAAATACGTATACCTGAAAACCTTGATAATATATAAAACATAGACAACAATAAGACGGCCAGTGTTTTTATCTAGATACAGCTGTAAATATTTAATAAATAAAATTCTGACCCTGCCGGCCAGTTACAGTAAGTTTAATAGAACATTGTGATTTTTGATTGTGGATCAAAACATGCACACACAGTACGTAACGCTTCGTATTAATGTCGCTGGTCAGTAACATCTGCTATAGTGACTACGAAATTTTGAAGATTCCAGCTTTGTACGCCTGGGTTTCGGTGGACGCAGGCTTGGAGAAGATTTTTTATGCTTGTATCTAGCGTTCACAGCGGGGATAAAGAGACAACCAGGTTAAAACAGTACCTTAGTAAGGGGGTGGAAGCGGCCCAACAGCAGTACCCTTCTTCCCAATTGGTGTTACTGGGGCATCTTATCACCCACCACCACGAGTAGCTATTCCCATACCAGTGCACAGTCCATGGAGGGACAGAGACGAGGAAGCTAACTCTAATCTCACCCAGCTGGTACAAGGGGCAATAAATATGGATGTTGATACGCACACAGTCAATTGCTTGCATCTTCTGCTGACCACTGATCCAGACTGCTACTCGGTGTTGGTATCATTACCATTAGGTAGCTCTGATCCTCCGGGGTCGTAGGTGCGCAGATCGGGGTGTTTGCGTGTTCATACCAAGTGACCCCCCCGGAAGTCGTTGGCGCGCACGTGGTTTCGCGTAGGGCATGGATACCGGTATTCGGTAATACCGAGAAACCGGAATACCGGAATTTCTTTTCGCAGCTTAAAGTCAAAGTCAAAGTCATTTTTTTTAAATATATATATTTTCTTATCCTTGGCAGCCAGTTACTTGTTTATTTTTTAATGATCCTTCAACTTGACTGGACGCCGTGCGGGATGTAATGTGTCACGGTATGGAACATTCAATTCTCAGACGTTACAATGTCAGGCGACAGGCGAAGGTCGTCCATGATTTGAAGCCGAGTACAGACGCGCTGAAGCGCACAAGCACTCTGCTTATCTAGCAAGGGTCAACGCTCGAAACCGCAAAGCAAATGACTTAACTCAGAATAAGAGAGCCTTCAAGAAGGCTGCCAAGTCTTATAAGACTTTACGGAAGGCTCGACTCGACCACATTGGCCTAATCGGGAACAAACTCGCTTCGTACCCATCGGTTAGTGTTAGTAGTAAGTATTTTGGTCCCTGGCAAAGTCGGTTGAATCGAACTTTTGTCGCACCTCACTGAGGAGAAAGTTAACTTTTTAGCATCTATTTTTACAGAATCTTCACGTCTGGATGGTGGTCGTTTTTGCTTCCGCCAGATGAAGATTTATAAAACGCTATGAAATCTGGCCATGACAGGTCTATCTCAGCAATGTCAATACTCTGCAAGACTGTGAAACTTGTGCGGAATTGTACCTCCTGGAATACCTCGAAGTGAATGACCTCCTCAATGATCGACAATACGAATTCCGCTAAAACCGGCAACTTTTTTGCGTATACCACCTACATTTATTTAGGGCGAGGCCATCGTGACACGGCATCATCATCATTCATTCAATCATTTGCTGTTTCCTTTTACATCTCGAGGCCCTTAGACAAGGTTTGGCAAAGCCGATAGCCTTATTAGCAAGAATATACAATTGGATATCGGACTTTTCGAGGGATCTGTAGATACATGTGGTTGTTCAAAGCCTTCAATTTTATATTTCGAGCAACCGCTCGTCAGACCAGGGGTCCCCAGACCGAGGGGGTCCCTCAAGGATTGGTTATCTCCACAACACTGATTTTGCTGCATATAAACTATCTGCCAGCCCGATATCTTTGAGTGCACAGACGACAATGCCGTTGTTGAGAGATGCATATTGAATGCACGGATCAGTTTATCGCAGATCCAATCTCTCAAAGAGTACATAGTGGAACGCTTGAACTTATCTCTAAAGGCAGTCACCGAGTAGGGTGATGCCAACATGGTCAGGTTTTTTCCGCCAAACGGAATCTATTCTAACTAACTCCTACTTTCCGAGATGTGACCGTGTCGATTCAGTAATCGGCAAGAAGCTACTTGGCGGTACTCTCTCGTCCATCCTCAACTTTGGCTCCTACATCGAGTCAAAAGCTCAACTGGCTGATAAAGCTTAAAACTTCTATTGAAGGTGAGACGATTTTTCTCACCGGAACAGTTACTTAACTTATACCTACCAAGCGCAAGCCTCTCTGGGCTGACATTCCCAAATACCAGCTTGAAAAACGTACTAAGAAGCGCAATAAACACCTTGTCGAGGCAAGGCTCCAGAGCCCCAACCATAGGCGCAAAGTTGCAATCATATCAATTTTATAACGAATACATTTTGGTGAGCGTGCATTGGAATTGCACGATTTAATTTGACGGCACGGTTGGTGCAGTTTAGTCTAGCGATTGACTTTCTGCGCTACGTGTCATGGGTTCGTTCCTCGCACGGAACAAATGTTTGCATGATCTAAAGATGTTTAAAGTTGTTTCAAGTCTAAGATAGTTGTTCAAGACGCCTCGCCTTTTGAAATGGGACATTGTACTAGCTCAGAACAAAATAGAAGCTACTCTTATAACCTGATTTTTAACTAATATCCTGCTCAACACTATTGACATGAGACGAACTTATATCTGTAAACTATACCGACGATACAGGAGAAATTCTCGTGCATAGTTAAAATAAAATAAAAGTGGATGATGGCTGCTACATTACCTCTCGCAGCCGTCGGTGCCGGTTTGCCTTTCAATGCCGTAGTCACACTTAAGCTGATCACACTCCACCTTCAGCGGCTCGCAGTCGATTTCGACCTGCACGCATGCGCACCGTTCGCAGCCATTAGCCGTGCGCGTACGCTGTATGCCGTACTCGCAGCGCAAGCTGGAGCACTCAGCGACGTACTGCTCGCAGTCGGGTAGTACATCATTTGTCTCGTAGGCTGTATCAGACAATTATATTAGATAAAATAGGAGCTGAGAAGTCGTTGATAACTCTATTGTAAAAAAAACACTGTAGTCATCAAACAATCTATATGAAGCCGGCTTTATTCTTATTCTTATTCTTTATTGTACAAACATAAAACGATAATTAGAGTATAAAATAAAATAAATGTACAAAGGCGATCTTAACTCAACATTGAGTTTTCTACCAGCAAACCTTTGAATGATAGAAGATAGAAACAAAAAGAGGACAGTATCAAGTATACAAACAGAGAGAAAACAATATTATGTAGTTAAGAATAATGAAAACAACAGATTTAGAGGTCAATCATTTCGGCCTAATGAAGTCCACTGTCGGACACAGGCCTCCCCCAAAGATCATCACAACCACCGATATGGATGTGTTTTGAGCTCATTGGGGGGTTTTGCCATAATCGCCACGCTTGGCAGGCGGGTTGGCGATCGCAGTTGAGTTGTTAATGTACTCGAAGGACGCTGCTGCCCATCATCCGACTAATCCCTTAGTCGACTTTTACGACACCCATGGGAGGAGATGGGGTGGTGGCATTCTGAGCCGGCACCACACGGCAAGATTATATTATTATATATAGATTTAGAGGTGCTATTAATAAAATACACAAATGTACAGCATGAACATACTTAAATAAATACATAACAATACATACATACTTATAAGTCATACTGAGAGGAAATGTTTTTTGATTCCTTTCTTGAAAACATCCAGAGAAGGGCTGTCGCGTAGTGAGTGTGGAAGAGAATTCCAGAGACGAACTCCGCGAATTGTGCATGATCCATCGTAAAGGCTGGAGGTGTGTTGGAGAGTACGAAGTAGAAGAGAAGTGGATGTACGACAGGGGGTACCCCTGGGCACAAGATACTCTTCTAGATAGTCTTTCTTACTAACTACTACTAAGAAGTAATGAGATTATGTGAGAAGAATATCCATGTGTCCGTGCGGTTGACAGCACACAGCTTGTAACCGGTGGTCTATTGTCTTTGTTCAGTAGTGGCTTTTGGCTGGTATGATGATGATAAGCAGAATGTAGAGCAACATCTAGAATGGCGTTTTGAAGAAAGATTCATAGTCATTTTGTAGAGCGCTCCCGACAGCCGATAAATATGAATCAGCCATTGTAAGGCTTAGCGATCCGACTCGCAACAATACCAGCAGCAAGACATTTGTGTAGGCCATAGGAAACCCAAGGTTACCAGATATATATTAACTCTACGTTTAATAATATGAAATAGCACTTCGCCCTTCCCCTGGGTGAAAGAAGTTCATGGAGAGATTGCACTGGGCACCAACAAAAAAAAAGTCCTGACCAAGTTTGGTGCAGGTGGGTTGGTGACCGCAGACTGGCTACTGTTCAACAGATGGGAAGCTGCTGCCCATTCCTCTGGTTTAGAGTCCCTTAGTAGCCTTTCACGACATTCACGAGAGGAGATGGAGTTGTTATACCACACAGAACAACCTACATACTACGAACCGCCTACATTTATCATATATCGCACCAGTAGCAGACAACTTCAAGGAGTACGTGATAAATAAATTACATATGAAGTCCGGATTAAGAATATAGCCCCACGCCATCTCATCTCGTAGATGTCGTAAAAGGCGACTAAGGAACTCTTAACCAGAGGGATGGACAGCAGCGTCCCTTCTGTGAAACGGTAGCCATACTGCGCTCACCAACCCGCCTGCCAAGCGTGGTGAGTACTGGCAAATACCCCCCAAAATTATGAAACAGTCGTGGAAATCTTGTTCAGCAGTGGACGTTTAAATGGACGAGATGTCATAAGTATACAATTGCAAGCTACTTGATATGTTGCGGTAAGCGGTAAAGTAAATCTCAAATATATTCTAGCCAACAAGCGATCGTACACAATAATGGAAACTACTACTGTCGTCTAATGTTGAGTCCATTCCAGTTCTAGTAAGTACTAAATTATCAGGGCAGGGCATTGCCTTGAGCCGAGTGGCAATGAAAGTACATGGTAAGCTAACCAGAAGAGTGGCTCCTTGTGGTGTCCGATAATCCATCTCCTCCCGTGGATGTCGAAAACGGCGACATACATCCGGAATTAACAACCAATCTAATCCAAAATCTTTGGATTTGGGATTAAGGATTAGTCTGTTTTTCTGTTAAATGTGATTGTAACACAACAACGATTAATTTCATAATTTTAAATCTAAAGATTTTGGATTAGATTGATTATTAATTTCGGCCGTAAGGGAATCTAAACCAAAGAGATGGGCAGCAGTGTCCCTTCTGTGTAACAGAAGCCATACTGCGCTCACCGCCCAGCCAGTCAAGCGTGGTGAGTACGGGCTAAATCCTTCCAAAGTGAGGACACAATTGTGGACATCTATGGAGTAGGTCTTTGTTCAGCAATGGAGGTCCTTTGGCTGATGTGAAGATCCTCTTGAGCGGATATATATGGAAAATTCTGTGTGATCGTGCTCGTTATGCTTACCGGGGACACATCTGGTGGAGTATTGCGGCTCCTGCGTGTCACGGTCCCTGGTCGGGACGACCACGCATCGCTCGCTGGATGTGCAGTTCGCGATGTTGCACGGATCTTCTCTACACCTACACCTGAATGAGGCAAATTGAGTTATTTTTATTATGAAAAAGGTCAGTAATAATGTACGGACTTGTTAAGATCCAGACATAGAGGTCCATCCATCCAATCCATTTGATGACATCTAAATAATAATGTATAAACAATCGGTTAGTGTCCCATTACATTTTAGATACAAATTATCGGTACCTACAGACTGACTATTCATACTTATTAACAGGCACTTTCCCGTAAAATCTAATGGGTCTCTGCGTGTTGGACCCATGTCCCCTCGTAAGCCTATCAAAAGACCGGGTTCCTCTTTGCGGAGAATATTAACCCGATAATAGACTTGCAAATAATAATAATAATTTCATTAATCCTAGGACAACAATGGGTTCAATGTGTAAGTCAATCCTATGTTAGACTTAGTAGCTAATGTTAATCCATAAACTTAAATTGATGTTAGTACCTCTAACAAATATTTGGTCCGGTCGATCAGAATCCACAATTAGTTGCCGGCCTGTGCGGCTATCGATGCCATGGTTTGTTTAGACAATACCGATTGCTGGTAATTATCTAATTACGGTTATAGTAGGCTAGACTACACGACGTCGGTTAATTTGGCGGCAGGGTCTCGCATGGACCGCTCTGGCGCCTATGTCTAAGACTCCTGAGCTTCCTCTCATCGTTTTATGATGGGGGGCCTCTGGACTCGCGAGCGCACAGAGTGGGGAATCTACATGCTCATACCAAACGCCCCTCGGGAATACAACGGTGCGCACGTGACACATACCACCGTGTGCACAACTCAGCGCACAGTGAAGCTTTGGGGGAATCCTTTACAATCCCTCAAGAGATGTGCCTGGGGGTGGACGCCCTTTTTACATCGTCTTCCCACTGGTAGAAGGAGTGACCACTTTATAGTCATCCCCTCCGAGATGTGCCTAAAGGCGTGGGCACTAATGGGCGGCTCTAGTGTGACTGTATCGAGGACTTGGAGCACTCCTTCGGTGCTGAAGATGACTACTCCGGTGATTTTAGCCGTGCGCCCCGGGACGGAGGAAGTTCATGAAGAATTTCCACAAGGCCAAATAAAAAAAAATAAAAAGGAGTCCGGCATACCCTTTCGCCCTTCCCCGGGGTGAATGAAGTTCATGTAGAATTTCCACTGGACACCAATAAAAAAAAGAAGTCATGAGGAGGGATACCCTTTCGCCCTTCCCCCGTGCGGAGGAAGTAGATTATGTATATCCACTGGGTTAGTAAAAGAATAAAAATAAAAAGTGTCTCGCACGTATTTAAATCGGAAATATGTATCCGGCTTGCAGGTGTGAAGCCGTATACGTCGCTGTACATTCCTGGCCCACATTTGCAAAGCGCAACCGTGGCACATTCTTTTTAATCTTTAAATTTTTTCTTGACTTTTATACTATGTTTCTTTTTATACAAGGTAAACGAAAATATGTGGTAACAATAAGTATCAATGCCACATACCTTTGGCAGCTGTCTTCCACAATCCTGTCGATTCCGAACTGACAGACGAGGGCGTCGCACATTTGTTGCAACACGTCGCAGTCCGGTGGTAGCACTCCGTTCGATTCTAAATCGCATTTGAAAAACAGTTTAATTAAGACCTCCTTTACTGCCTCTTGCACTTACGGCGGTCGCTTGTGCCAATATGTGTACATATTAAAAGCACCACAGCGCACACAACTTACGCTGTTTTAAATTGACGCGCTACTTATACCTATACGCGACTTATGCGACTCGACGTCAGTACAAGCGGAATTCCAGATTAGATTGGGAATCCTGATTAAACTCAGTAAATAACTTTTTTAGTCCGTGTGGTGTCCGGTTTAAGAATATAGCACCATTAAATCGAAATTGCTTACGGAAATATATCGCGTTAATTTAATTCATTTTATATATCTACCAACGTGCCGTATACGTACGTGTCGTATACGTACGTGCAACCCTAGTGTTTGTTTGTTTTGTTTATTTTTTAACGTTGCCCCACACTACGATTTCTCCTGTGTCGTGGGTGCGTTTAAAGACATTGCTACCACATACAATACACCCAGACCCGGAACAAGGACCTACAGATCATACAAATATTTGTTCCGTGCGGGAATCGAACCCACGACCCGGAGCGCAGCAGCTGACTGTATCAGCCACTGCATACAATTATTATGTTATTAATGCACAATTACATTAGAAAATTCTAAGAATTAAGAATAGTATTTTTTAAATATTTATCGTGCATGCATTTGTGTTCCACTACTATACAAATGTGTGCATAATTGTGCACATATAATGTTTCATGTATTTTTTGTGAGCAAATATGAGTATAAAACATTGTTTTATTTAATAATTCATATATTTGTGCATTAATAATATAATAATTGTATGTACTAGGGTTGCACGTACGTATACGACACGTATGGATGCTGCACGTAGGTATATAGAATAAATGATATAAACGCGATATATTTGTGCAAGCTATTTCGATTCAATGGATATTATATAGCACCATCTCCTCCCGTGCATGTAGTAAAAGGCGACTAAGTGACTATAAAGCAGAGGGATGGGCAGCTGCGGTCTTTTCTTCTCTAGAACAGTAGCCATAAGTACTGTGCTTACCGACCCACCTACCCAGCGTGGTGAGTACTGGCAAATACTCAATAATATAATAATGACGACACCTGGCATGTAATCGATTGTTTATGGGGGAGACCTTTGTTCAGCAGTGGACGTTTTTGGCTGATATGATTATGACAACTATTTACATCAGATTCAGTAAAATAAATTTATATTCATTTACATGCCCATTTTACGACATCCAAATAATTTTAATATCATCTCTGAATAACAGAGTTTACAACATAAATAATTAAAGAGAAATAAAAGTTTACTGCAGTGCAGGTGCGAGACAGAAAATGCTGTGACAGAAACTGTGTGTGCGTAAGCAGTGCAATTAGTACACATAAGCGACTGACGTCTTAAGACTTGAAAAACGAGCGGCTTTGACATTGACAACGATGGTACAGGAAGCGTAAAGCCTGCCGCCCACCGGAGACATATTCTGTTAGGGCCATAACACACACGATACTTTTAGCTTCGACGATCGGCGATTTTGCGACTACGTATCGTGTTTTGGCGACTTGTTGGGTCCGGTTGCAGTTTCGAAATCGCGAAGATGCCAAAGCCACATTGAGCCGTGTTCCTAAGGCATCTGCATGTGTGCGGAGTGTAGCATTCAGGCGTTGCATCGAGCGTCCAAAAGTCGATCGGATTTTTATGTGTGCGGATTGAAACGTTCGGACGCGGTATAGAGCTTCCGAAAAGCTACTAAATCGTTGATCGCCGATGCTAAAAGTAGCAAGTCTGCTTTAGCCCTTGGGGCCATACTATATTGGCATTTGAATAGTGGTTCAAAGTTGAGATATTTTGTCCCCGTGTGCGGAGTAAAGCGGTGTTGTAAGTACCGTCGCCTCTCGATATCGATATTTTGCAGACGTCGGCGCAGTGGTCGTAGGAATAGAAGTGGTTGTCGTTGCCGCCGCAGCCCTGGTAGGCGAACACGATGCAGTCAACGTGAGCCACGCTGTAGTGCCAGCGAGGCCCCGGCGCTGCGTCGCAGCTGACCCCAATGTCTACGTCCTGCAGGCACGCTGGCGCTGCCCACCGTCCCATGGTTAGTCACAAGCGGATATTACGTAGCTAGCCTCTACTCGCCACAGAGGCTTTTGGCCATAATTGAAGATGAAACCCATGCTTTGCTAAGATTAAGTTCAATGCTGGGGCCACACTAAGGTTTAACGATGTTAATTATCGCAATAATAGACACAAGAGATAGGTGTAGTCACGACTTAACAGATTTTTCATGATGCCGTTATAAGTTAGGCGATAGCTCAGGTGGCGTCTTTTCTGGCACAAGAGATTTAGCACTTATTAACTTAATGCGTGTAGGGCCTCTACACGCGCGTTTCTCAAATTACATTGTACATCGAGAGCGTGATTGGATTGTGCAGCAACAGCAACAGTTTCTTTTAACCCCTTAATTACTCGCATGGGGCCATCACACTTTCGTGCATCGACTAACAATATTTGCTTTGGTTGAAACAGCCCCGCGGGTCCATCTTCATTATGCATCCCAATCATAATACTGAGGCGCGATAGGCCGCTGCAGGTGGAGGACGAGTCACTGCTCTCTTGAGTCGTGACCCCATGCGAGCAATTACGTACTTTTTTGAACAAGGTAAGTTATTCATATTATCATTTTTCCCACAATTAGAGTATCAATTTATAGTATTTTCCACTTCTTGGGTAAATTAAAATGTTTTGGAAGGCATTGATTGTACAAAAATACAGATTTGACGCATTATTTTGTGGAATATTTTTTACGCCTAAATTATTGCGATAGTGCCTGTTAGACGTTAACGTAGGTGTGGCCCTAGCATAAGGAAAATGAGCAAACTTAATTTCTACACCTAATTTATAACCAGAATGAAGAAATCTCAAAAGGTAAGTGAAAGAGAATTTTAAATATGAAGTCCCAGAACCAGGAAGATTAGGAGAGGAATTTGTTCGTACCAGGTCCAGTGGCTCCGCAGACGCTCTGGCACTCTTCGATGGTGGAGAAGCGATTAGGTCCGCCGCCGCAGCCGCCGTAGGCGTAGGGCTGGCAGCTGCCCGTGATGGCGTCCCAGTACAGCTTGGGCAGCGACGCGCGGCACGGCCCGGGGTCCAGGCGGCTGCCGCACACGTCTGGCAGTGGCGTGGTATGTGATTACTTGTAGTCATTAAAGCTGGTTAGGCAAGCCATTTTTGGCGAAGTCATTGTACTAACTAAGCGTGGTATCTTAATTTCAGCCGAAAAATCGTCCACTCCAGGACATAGGACTCCCCCAAAGATCGCCACAACTACTGGTTTGAGTTTTTGTTGTGTGCTCATTGGGTGATGTTGATATAACGCCACGCTTGGCTGGCGGGCTGGCGATCTTTGTAAATGTACTCGAAGGACGCTGCTGCCCAACCTCCGGCGAATGCCTTAGTCGCCTTTTACGACACCCATTGGATGAGATGGGCTGGTGCCCTTGGCCGGCACCACACGGCATAATGGTGGTATGCCACTCGTAAATTATAATTTTTCATATGATCGAATATTTTGACATTTCAATGATGGTATGAAAGTAATATTTAATGAGTATGAAAGCAACCAATGTCTTTCTAATACAAGGCACTGAGATTATAAAATAAATAATGCGTTTAGAATTGAATATGGTATTTGCCAAACATCACATTTTAGGCAAAGATATTGGATGAGAGGCAGAGAATATTAGCAACACAATTTAGAATATTGCAATATTACGTTTTCATTTATTTTCTGTCCCTTACTGATATATTGGGTCTTCAAATTTCTTAGATTAGCCCAAATCAAAAGCCATAAAATGTTAGTTTAAAATGTTAGCTACATAATAAAAATTCCCTCTTCCTTGCAATAATATCATATGTAATCTGTTTTAAATTGTTTATGGTTAAGGTTAGAGGCTAAGACCAAGCTAGAGGGTATAATAAAACTGACGTACCTTTGTAAGGTATAAAAATAATCTGTCCCTTACAATGTTCTACAGATAAAGTGTAAATTATCCTGCATTTTATTACAGTAGTAGACTGACAAGTAGGAGTGTTCGATATATTAGATAGGTGAATAAATAATCTAATATTTTAAAATAATCATATCACCTATTATTTATTAAACCAGGTAACGGTTATTTATGTTGCCCTATTATTTTTATTACTAAACGACCACAGCTTCCCCGCGTCACATATTATATAAGGTGCCACATGCAAAATTGTGCTTTCAGTACATAGTTATAAGAGCTAGATTCTTATCAATATTTAATCTAAACTAGTAAATAATAGAAGGACCTAATATAATTGTTTTTATTCGACAGTCGTTTTGATCAGCGATTATATTTGAACAAAATCAGTGCGGATGACTCGCTTGATGTCATAAGGTGTATTTTACGGGAGATTGCGTGATAGTTTTGAAATGTTGATATTATTTCATTATGAACTTGTAGTTTAGTGTTAATAAAAATTAACATGGTTTGGTTTTTATTTACGCAAATAAGAGTTATATTGAATCAAAATGTCTCGAAGAGGACAAATGTGGAACTATTTCTCTGTTGTGGACCGCAACGGTAACAAAACCGCGGCGCTCGACGAAGTAATAAATATCAAACTAATATATTATAACGTAAAAAGTAATAGGTGATTTTTAAATCACGCATCGTTATAACGCGTTATCAATATATAGCCGTTATGAACACGCCTACTGACAAGAAAGTCCTTAAAAAATAACTCACCAAGACCACGGAAGGCTCCGCAGCTCCTTTCACACTCTTCCTCCGTGTTGTAAGAGTTAGGGTGTCCGCAGTTACCGATACCACTCGCTAAGCACTGCCGGGTCTCCGAGTTGTAGTAGAACACTGTCACGTTCCCACCACACGGCGTCAGGGAGCTTGGGGTTGTGCATTCTAATTCTGCCGGCTGCTGTAGGAAGATTTGGATTTTTTAAAAGGGTGTAACAATTTTGTCTTTAGTTAAAAATGAGTGTACAATAATAGAGTAATTAAGTTGATTTTACGGTGTTTGAATTTCATTATCATCATCATATCACCCAATAGACGACCGGTTACAAGCTGTGTGTTATCATTTTTGGGGGATTTTGCAGTACTCGTCACGCTTGGCAGGCGGATTGGTGATGATGATGGTGTTGGTGATGTTTGAATTTACGCTGTCTCAACTAGTAGTCGAAATCTAAGTTATATTATAATCGTGTGGCAAATCGTTTCTTAATGTATTTTGTTATGTACTTAGACATTTTATGGTACTATTTGATATAACAATCCACCACCACAAGTTCTTTATTGAAATAAGCCTAAATTTTACAGCATTTTCAAGAATTTACGCAGTAGTTTTTAGTCCTTTCAATCGTAATTTTAAGTCTTAGATGCAAGGACCAATATTTTGTGTAGTAATAATGTTAAATAAAGATATACCTTAAATTTTACTTAATCTTAATCAATAACGACAATATGTTTACCTGTGGTGGAACAGCCGGGGCGGTTGTAGTGGTGGTGGTCGCAGCAGTGGGGCGCTTGCAGCGAGCCTCGCAATCTCGCTGGGATTCGAATCTAAGCAAATTATTTGACCTGATTTATTAAATAATATGAAAATATTGTAAATGTAATATAATTGTTGAAATTTCAATTGAAGAAGAACTATAACATAGTATTTAAAAATTGGCAAGATATAATTATCATGCAAAACCGCATAAATTTCTCCGTGTAGATATGCCGTATTTATTTCAGATAAATTATGTATCAACATTCATTATATAATCAATAACATAGTTAATTACATAAGCTACAAAGGTTTGTATTCAAAACTACGGTATGTTTCGTCTCAATGGCTTTTTGTCGATTTTATACATGTACAAATTATCGTAGATTATTGTATGCGGTTATTACTAGCGCAGAGGGCTGAAAGAAGCTGCTGCCAATACTTTTGTCATATACCTTGGTCTTGGCCTTCTACGATATGCACAGAATGAAATGGGTGGTAGACCATCCCTTTTTTTACTGGAAAGGAAACTACCTAACAACCATATAACTTGCAACTCAGGGCAGTGGTGAAAGCAGAGTTCTACGGTCACGAAAAGATGGTAAACGGGCTGAGTAGTGAAATGAAATGACATAATCAAATATTCAAAATAGACTAAATTATTAGTTCTTTTTGAACGCCAACATAAGACAGCACCCATATAAGCCCACCCTTCACCGCTTCCTAGTGTTTAAGCTGGGGAGAAGAAACGGCGCAACAAACTCCCCAGCAACACGTTAGTCTGTCATCTATAAATATAAAAATGAATGTTTGTGTGTATGTCCTTTATAGAATCGTAAACTATGCATTTGATCATGATCTTCAGGAAAGTGTTGTGCATGAGCCCACAAAGGTTTCTGAGTTGGTACGACAAATCTTTGACAGATGGCGCCACTATCATACCAATGAATTTCATTTCTATATGTATAAAATCAAACGGCGGGTGAAACCGCGGGTCCCAGCTAGTATACAATATTTATAAATACAAGTACACAAAAAATAAAAAATTACAACAATACTAAAAGTTACTTATATGTCAAAAATGTATGTAAATAAAATGTCACAAATATAAATAAAACGTAAAAATACATATCTACTATAATGTAATATCTCACATTATTTTGTATTATTTATTATTTTAACCTGTTTTCGTTGCCGCTGCAGCCAGTGTACACGAACTTGTTGCACTGGTCGCGGGCCGCGTCATAGTACCACTGCTGAATGTAGGAGAAGCAGCTGCCTCGCTCCGGTTGCAGCGTGCATGGGTCTGAAAGAGCAATGGAGTACACCAATCGCTTAGTCGGATATTTGTAAATAAATGAAATAAAACAGGCCAAGTGAAGGCGGAACTGCAGCAGCAGGCAATGAGCCCCTTTTCCAATCATCATCATCATTTCAGTAATAGGACGTCCACTGCTGAACGAAGGCCTCCCCCTTAGATTTCCACAACGAGCGGTTACATGCCGTCCTCGTCTCACGCTGCGTTTTCCGTTGCGCGGTCTCTACTCGAGAATCTATTTGCCCCAAGTCTTATTTGAGGGGGGATGGGGGGTAATAAGCATCATTTCAGCCGAATTAAGTCCACTGCTGGACACAAGCCTCCCCCAAAGATCGCCAGAACGACTGTTCGAACGAACGATTCGTCGAACGAGTGTGTTGTGTCTTTAGGGGGGGTTTTACCATAATCGCCATGCTTGTTAGGCGGGCCCATTCTCCGGTTAATCCCATAGTCGCCTTTTACGACACCCACGGGATGAGATGGGTTGGTGATAGTCGTAGGTTCTATACTGTACTACATACAGTCGGGAAGAAGCAGAGCTAGATATATTGATATATTGTGCGTTCCAATACCCACAAATCAAGGATAATAAAACTTTTTAACAAAAAAAATACAGACTTCAAAATTTATTTATGAAGTCGGGCGGGGCCAGGTATAAGATATAACTTGTTCATCTGCATGAACCATGGTTGGGGCATGGCAGAAACTTTTTCCAATTTGGTATCCGTATCTAACACTAAAACTAAACTAACTAGACTCACTAAGAATCGAAACTATTAAAACGTCATCTAGGTAAGCGCAGTCAAATTAAACCTGTTTATTGAAGCTGGTTAAAAACTACTCAATCAAAGATAATGAAATTTATATGGGACCAATACGAAAGCATTCTGCACCTATTAAAAAAAGAATCGCTCAAATCGGCCTACAAATGTCGGAGTAATCGGTGTACATACATAAATAAAAATACGCATCGAATTGAAAACCTCCTTTTTGAAGTCGGTAAAAAGTGAGATAAAACACCCACCTATTTCAACTTTGCAGACCTCTGAACACTCCTCTACTGAAGAGAAGCGGTTGGCGCCTCCGAGACAGCCGCTGTACGAGAACTCGTGGCACCGGCCCGACGCCGCATCGAAGTACACCTTCGTCACAAACGATTTGCATGGACCTGGGTCTACGCGTTGGTTGCACACATCTGGTGAATAACATTGTTACAGTTATCATCATCGTCATATCAGCCAAAGGATGTCCTCAAGACTCTAGACTATGCGACTCCAAACCAGGGGGATGGGCAGCAGTGTCCCTTTTGTGGAAAAGTAGCCATACTGAGGTCACTAACCTCGCCGTGCGGTGCCGGCTCAGAGTACCACTACCCCATCTCCTCCCGTGGGTGTCGTAAAAGTCGACTAAGGGATTAGCCGGAGCATGGGCAGCAGCGTCCTTCGAATACATTAACAACTCAACTGCGATCGCCAACCCGCCTGCCAAGCGTGGCGATTATGGCAAAACCCCCAATGAGACCATAACACCCATATCGGTCATTGTGGTGATCTTTGGGGGAGGCCCGTGTCCAGCAGTGGACTTCATTCGGCCGAAATGATAACCCGCCTGCCAAGCGTGGTGAGTATTGGCGAATACCCCGCAGAGTGATGACACAATTGTGGAAATCTATGGAGGAGGTTTTTGTCAGCAGTGGACTTATAAATGGATATATCATCCTCACGATGATGACGTCCGCTGCTGAATAGAGGCCTCCCATGGACGAGCGGTTACATGTCGTGTGTCGTCATTTTGTGGGAATTTGTCATTGCTCACCACGCTTGGCAGGGGGGCTGGTGAGGGCAGAATGGTTGCTGTTCCACGGAACGGACTTTACAGTCAATATCATTGAATTTAAAACGTGTTTCAATTATGCGAGTGATGGCTCGTTTGTATACAAATTAAATATCGACGTAGGGCGCCAAAATATCCGCCTTGCATTTTTAACTAAACATAACAGAGTAAGGAAGTGCAATATATATTCAAAAAGAATTATACTTCCAATACTTAACTCAATGTCTCGAGCTTACTCGCCTTTGTACATCACGTTTTATTTAATTTAACAATCTATGTTTTCTGTTTTATGTTGTACAATCTATACAAATAAATAAAATTGAAGTGTCTGATTGTAATGTCAAAATACTTACTAAATGCATATGAAATTATGTACATTACATATAACAAAAACACTATTTTTAAATTTTTTGTCTGTCTGTCTGTCCGTCTGTCTGTCTGTCTGTCTGTCTGTCTATCCGTCTCTCTGTCTGTCTGTTTGTTCCGGGTAATCTCCGAAACGGCTGGACTGATTTTGACGGGACTTTCACTGTCAGATAGCTGATGTTATAAGGAATAACTTAGGCTACTTTTATATTAGAAAAATAATTAGCGTTCCGCGTAAAAAAATAAAACCCTTGAAATCCAATATATATATTCTATGTCAAGTGTCTATGTCGAAGTACACTAAATTTCTTTTAAATTAAACGCGGGTGAAACCGTGGGTCCCAGCTAGTAATAAATAAGAATAAGAATTTAATACAGGGTTTCGCTAGTGCAGAGTCCCGTCTAATATTCACAAAATACTTACCCACTCCTCGGAAGGCGCCACATGATCGCTCGCAAGCCTCCTGTGAAGTGAAAGTGCCGGTGTTTCTGCAGAGAGTGCCGCTCTCCTGGTTGGAGTGGGCTACACACTCGTGGCGGCCCTGGTCGAAGAACCACACCTCGCCAGCGTCCGAGCACTCCTCAAGCGATGCCGGTACTCTACACTCTGCTGGCACGACTTCACCTAATCTTGTGTCCTGTATGACAATCATAGTGTAAAATTTCTTAGTTTCTTAAATTTGACTATATATAGATAAAAGTACACTACTAACTATTACAACTGTGGTAGGTGCGGGTGTTGTAATCGTGGTCCTGAGTGTAGTCTGCGCGGGTCCGGTCCTGCATCTGGTCTCGCAAGCTTCGCGACTCTCGAACCTAAACACAATTATGACCATTAGACGTTTTGTGAAACTATTAAATTTACAAATATTACGAAGATGACTTTAATGGCGTAATTAATTTAGAAACAATTCCTCTCCAAACGAAGTAGCCGTTACTAAGCCGCGATAGCCAATCGACGTGTTTACAGCTTGTTAGAGTAAATACTGTATGTAGCTAGGGAGTATACCAGTATTATTGACATAAAAAACGATTATAAATAAAAGTGCCGTGTGGTGCCGGCTACGAATAGCACCACCCCATCTCATCCCGTGGGTGTCGTAAAAGGCGACTATGGGATTAGCTAAAGGATGGGCAGCAGCATCCTTCGAGTTCGAGCCAACCCGCCTGCCAAGGGTGGCGATTAACGCGAAACTTCCCAATGAGTGTTTGCTCACCCACACCGGTAGTTGTGTAACTTTGGGGGAGAATAGTGTCCAGCAGTGGACTTTATTCAGCTGAAATGATGATGATGATGAAGATGAAAAAATATGGTCCTTCGAGTCGGATATGTAATGACGTCAGGTGAAAAGGTTAGGTCAATTTATTTGGTCCGTTTCAGCATTACAATATACGCAATCGTTTGTATGTCTGTGCTAGAAACCAAAAAAAAACAAAACAGTTTTGCGAGGTCATTATTTAGTTTGAACGCTGGGCGTCCTATCGATAGTAACACACTCAACTCTACCAAGCACAAGTTCGATAGTGTGTGGAGTATTGATCTCATCCTTGGGACGGCTCGGCTAAATTCGAGCTTTGAGCAAGAGGATCGTCAACAACGATGTATTTATTGGTCGAAGTAAAGCTTCAGTGTCATGAACATCATAGTTGAGTTGCAAGCCGGCGTTTTATCGGATGCATTCCAATGCATTGGAATTGGACAATTTATTACCCTCAAGCTAGTTCCATCGTCAGACGACCAGAAGTATGGCAATGCACCACCGATAAATGGTGGATATTCCACCTGTACGAATGAATCGGTTGGCTAACACATTTTTTTCGCGTAGTTTAACTGCTAAAGAGTAGAACTTCTTGTCGGTGTCTGTGTTTCCCGAAAATTATAAATGGCAAAAGCTTCCACTATCTTTGACGGCAATGTCACTTAATATCAGGTGAGATAGTGGTCAAATGCAATCCAATTCAGTATATAAAAAAGCAATAACGGTATTTCTTGGAAATGACATGAGCCTGGCTGTTGCAATAACCTTATTTTTAACTTCCTGCCTTATTTATATAAAACTGATGGTACCTATTGTCATTGCCCTCGCAGCCTCCGTACGTGAACTGGCTGCAGGAGTCTGTGGTGGGGTCGTAGAACCAGCTCATCACTGACTGTTCGCAGGGACCCGATAGCATCGGCAGCTGGCATATATCTGACAACAATAAAAAAACTTGAGCTCGTACAACTCAGTATACGTGACAGAAATGAAAAATTTTGGTACATGCGCTTACATACAATGTTACACAGAAAACGTTGCATTCTAATTTGACCTTGAAATTTGGCACCACTCACCAATGTTAAAAGGCGAATTTATTATAAATTAAGAATACCACTATAGAATACCAGAATTCCATATAGCCATCTCATCCCGTGGGTGTCTTAACAGGTGACTATGGGATTAGCCGTAGGATGGGCAGCAGCGTCCTCCGAATACCGTTATTTCAACTGCGATTGCCAATCCGTCTGCCAAGCGTGGCGATTATGACAAAACCCTGCAATGAGTACACAACACAAACCCATACCGGTCGTTGTCACAATATTTGGGGGAGGCTCCTGTCCTGTAGCGGACGTATTTCCGCTGAAACGACGATATGGAATTGTAAAAAAGAACTCATAGTACCTGCAAATACATTTAGGTACGTGGTTTGTAATGAGTAATTATTCAAAACAACATTTCTTTTAAAATTCACTCTTAATTTCACCTTAAGTGTGTACATCCGTTTGTACAGTACTAATGTTAAAATAAAATATAATTTGAACTCAGGTCAAAGGTATTACACATATTACAGGTAGTTCTTGGTGAAACCTATTCGTACTAAAATCCCTACTAATATTACAAATGGTAAAACGTGTTTGTTGGTTTGTCTTTCTTTCACGCACCAGCAGATCGACGAGATTTTTCGTATAGAGATAGTTTATAGGCCGGAAGAGTGACAGACCACGGTTTTATTGTTTATTCCGGAATGTACTGTTCCTGTGGGGGGGGGGGGGGGGGCGGGTGAAACCGCGGGGCGCGCCTAGTTATAACATACACTTGTAACGAATTACCTTGCGTTGGGTGGCAGTAGTAGGTGCAGTACTCTTCATCGGGGAAGTTGTTCTGGTTGCCGCCGCAGCCTCCGTACTCGAAGGTCTTGCACTTGCCGAGGTTGCTGTCATACGCGTACCGAGTCTGTGTATTTGTGCATGGCCCAGCGTCGATGGCCAGGAAACAAAATTCTGGAAAGAATTTAAGTAACTGCACTTGTCTGACATTCATTGTATAAATACTAGAAATAAACATAATTTGTTGTTCCTAAATTTAGATTGTCAAAAACCAATAACTCATTCTTAGGAAATTGTATTCGATTTTATAACAAGATACCTAAAGCAATTACTGATCTCACAGATGGGAAGTTTAAAGCTCACGTTAAAACAATTCTCATAAAAATGCCTACTATAGGGTTAGGGACTATGTTGACGATAGGGCTACTTTCTGCACATGTGGCTGCCCTGGTAACCAATTATATGTCGGGTGCTCTTTGTACTGTATAGCTGCTATATTTATATTTCAGCAATGTGTTAAAGTCTTAAACACATTTATGTGATATCTAATAATTTGTATAATACCTATCTAATTCAATATTGTAACCTCAAGTATTTTAAAAGAGTATCTACGGAGTTTCTTGACGTTTCATAAGTGTCAGTAATTGGTTTATTTGAAATAAAATATATTTGACTTTGACTTTGAGTCACCTTTGTGTCGCGGATTCGATTCCCGCACGGAACTAATATTTGTATGATTTACAGATAGTTGTTTCGGATTCGGGTGTTTGTGAAATTTATGTCTTTAGACTGTACTACGACACAATAAAAATACCAGTGCAGGGCATCGTTATAAAAAACTTAATCTTCAATCAATTCAATTCAAAATTCAATCAGGCTTGCATAAGGCACTGCGTCCAGGCGGACTTTTTGCCATTTTATCTTATCAGCGTTATAGCCATGATAACCAACTGTTGTTCATACAAAGTAGTTCGACTCTACAGCCACCCTGATCAGCTAAAAACAGTGACAGCAGACGCTACAGCAGCTATCGCGCAGCCAAGGAAACACCGGTGGCAAAACGCCTGAAATTGAAAGGCGAGGATGCTATTTTTTGTCCATTGATCGTCTATACTAAGGAAAAGTAGTCATTATGCGCTCACCAAGTCGCCTGCCAAGTGTGGAGAGTACTCTAAAATTTCCCCAAAATTGAGGAAATCTATGGGGGAAGCCTTTGTTCAGCAGTGGACGTCCTTCCTCTGATATGATGATGATGATTTGATTACCTTTTCCTGCTTTCTAGAGTTCATGTTGACAAGATAGGTGTATATGAACGCTATAGGGGATGCTATAGAGGAACCCAGAGGATGTTATCGAGTTGAGTCCAATGTCGAGATGCCCTTGATTTAAAAGAACTCGGCAAGACGGACTGCTACAATGGTCTCACATTTAAAAACAGATTGATGTTCGCAGTATGACATTATCAGCGTACCGGAGGATGCTGATCCTTTAGGGAATAGAGGATGAGGCCATTCTTTAACGAAAACTACACGGCCTAATAAGATCCAGTGTGTTGATTGCCTTGTAAAATCCCTTTACCTGGTCTTTCTGGCTCTTGTTCTGGTTGCGGTTTTTCGGTCTGCGGTTGTGGTTCGGGCTGTCGCGGCTGCGGTTCCGTGGGCCTGGGCGTGGTGGTGGTCCTAAGTTCCGAGCAGGAGGCTTCACACTCAGCCGCCGTGCCGAAGTTGTTCTCGTTACCACCACAACCGCCATAGTAGAACTGACGACACCTGGAGCGTTGGATGGTTTAGTGAACTATTTGATTTCAATGCTAAAATGAGTTATGTTAAAGTATGCAAATTAGAATAAATAGAGCAGTAGAGTTCTGTAGGCCCCATACAGAATATATTGAATTCATAGTGGGTCTCTTATTGCAGCTCTAGTGTGATCATACGAGGACCTATAGCCCTCTTTAGGTGCTGAAGATGACCGCCCCAGTTGTTTTAGCCGGTAGGAGTCCGGCATGCCCTTCGTTCTTCTCCGGGGTGAAGGAAGTTCATGTAAAATTTCCACCCGCCAAACAGTAGTGTCTAAACTTTATACATTACTGTGCTTCGGTTTGAAGGGCACTGTGGCTAGTGATATTACTGGCCATAAGAGACTAAATAAACTATGTCTCGAGGTGACGAGCGCAGTGTGGTGCCACGCAGGACATTAACAACTCAACTGCGATCGCCAACCCGTCTGCTAAGCGTGGCGATTATGGCAAATACCCCCAATGAGCCCAAAACACACCCATATCGGTCGTTGTCACCACAACAATCTTTGGGGGAGGCCTGTGTCCAGCAGTGGACTTCATTCGGCCAGAATGATGAATATGTTTCTCCGTATCAGGTCTCACATCTTGCCTGCAGGCGATGAACTAAGGGCAGTCCACCGCCCGAACAGAAACAGGCCCGAGACGGCGGTGCGTGCGTTCCGCGCGCGCCTCTCTAAAGATACCTGCTGCCGACCAGGTCGCACAGAGACGGGGCTCTTCATACAGAGACGGGTCGATATCTGCCGGGGGTGCGGTCTAATGTAGACAAAACACCTCACCCCCAGCCGGAGGTAAGTGGAAGGACACCGTGGGGTTTAAGCCGCCCAAGGCGGAGGAAGTCCATGAGTAATACCAACGATAAAAAGGTCTCACCTCTTGATACTGGTGTCGTAGAACCATTTTTCCCTGTAGTTGGAGCACTCGCCGGTCTCAGCGGGCAGTGTGCATTTGTCGGGGGCTGCAATTTTTATATCAATTAGATTTTGCTCATTTTATTGTTTAATTCGGATGCTACAAACAAAGTAGCAGCTTCATTCAGGATCACGACATTAGAGGTTATTTTTTAGTTTTAAGGTGTAAACAAGCATAAGTTGATGAAACCCAACAGTTTGGTTTACTACCAAGGCATATAAAAAATAAATACGTGCAAGAGCAATTAATATATGCAAAACCCGTCACCCATGCGCTACTATACAAAACCGAATAAAGAAGATGGAGAATAAAATAAACTTAAAAAAGGATAAATCGTAAAAATAATAAAATAAATTGTGACAATCATTTTAGGAAGTAGGTGCTAAGTTTATTTTATTTTTCTATTTTGCTGTTATCCATTCAAGCGTTCCTTTCTTAAAATAGAAATTTCAACATGTTTTTTAATAAACGCGATTCATATAACCTGCTCATTTGCCCCTTGAGTTTATTTCACTGTTTGGAGGATCCTATTTAAATAAAATCAATACAATATGAATAAGTATCAAATTTTATGTAGAAAATGTTCCGTTAACACTTCAAAGTTCGGAGCTCAACTAAAACTATCCCATTTTTTCTCACCAAAACCAGCCAGTGATTCTGAAAGATGCGGATATAAATTCCAAATGTTGGACTTACTGTAAGCACTAGGACAGATCTGTTTGCAAGACTCCTTGGAAGCGAACCTGTTCCCGTTGCCCCCACAGCCGCTGTAGTAGAAGGGCACACAGCGATTCTCTGACTGACTGAAGGACCATAGAGCCTCCTTCTCCGAACAATTACCAGGCTCTTGCGATTCCATGCACTGAGCTGTGTGTGCAACCCATTGTTAGTAAAAGTTTCACCAAGTCCCAAGGTTAGCAGACAGACAAACAGAAAATATAATTAGTAAGAAACACACAGGTTAAAATTAAAATTATATAATCAAGCCTGAAGTATGAGCAAATGTCTTTTCATTACCAAAAAATATATTGAGTATGTGTATTAATAATTGTATTGTTCTAAGATCTATAATAAATTGATAACGAAAGAAAACAAATAAAGCTGCAGCCAACTACCAAAGTTAAGATTTACCACACCATGCAAAATTTTGAATGAAAACTTAAGCAAATACAGAAATTCGTCAAAACAGCTATACAAAGATAGTGAGGAAATTAATCAGTGTCTGGATTTTTATAAATGATGTGCCGTACTAAGATCTCTCCTGTGTCGTTGCTACAGCATAAAGAAATAAATCTCACATGCACAACCACCTAGACCCGAAACAAGTATCTGTAGGGCATATAAATATTTGTTCCGTGCGGGGATCGAACCTGCGACACGTAGCGCTGAAAGCCAAGCTATTAGCTACTCAGCCAAATGTATTTTTTCTTCTAACTATGAATGTCTTTTTCATTCATTCATTTCGGGCAAATGAAGTCCACTGTTGAACACAGGCCTCCTTCAAAGATCAACTCAATATGGGGTATTACCATAGTCACCACGCTTGACAGGTGGGTTGGCGATCACAGTTGAGTTATGAATGTAGTCGAGGACGCTGCTACCCATCATCCGGCTAATCCCATAGTCGCCTTTTACGACACCCACGGGATGAGATGGGTTGGTGTTATTCGTAGCCGGCACCGCATGGCTTTGAATGTCTAATGCATACGATTTATTAGTTGTACTCTTTTGACGAATTTCTAAAGCACAAAGGTTTTTAATGCACAATCAAACTATGACACGGTGCACTTAAGTAGCTTAGAAATCTTTCAGAATTAAATAAACAACATCTGAACAAGCAAATTGATTATAATTATAAATCAATAAACTCTCCGTACAAACCGATAAAGACTAAAAATAAAAAAATATTTCCAAGCCACAAAAATGAAGCTTTTAAAATCGTCACCAAAAGCCACAATTGACTGCTTATACCTCCTACCTGGTGTCACAGTACTTACGTTTGGGCACGCCAGGCGGGTCACAGTGCATCTGGCACGCTGCCTCGGTACTGAACCTATTGGAGTTGCCCTCGCAGCCTCCCCAGATGAACTCCTCGCAGCGGTGGGTCTCGGCGTTGAAGCCCCAGCGGCCGTAGTTGCCCTTGCAGGAGCCTTGCTCAATTGGCAGATTGCATTGGCCTAGAATATTTTGTAAATGCTATTTCATGTTCAAGCTCGTTGAAGAACAAACAAAATTCCCTTAGGAAATACTAGCTCAGTTTTAAACCCTCTTTTTAGACTATTTTTAGACTACAATAAATCCTTCCACTGCTGAGTAAAGGCCTCCCCACAGATTTCCAGAATTCTGTTGTGATTTTGGGGGAATTAGCCAGTACTCACCACGCTTGGTATGCGGGTTGGTGAGCGCAGTATGGTTACTGCTGCCCATCCCTTCGGTTTAAAGTTCCTTAGTCACCTTTTACGACATCCACGGGAGGAGATGGAGTGGTGCTATATTCGTAATCCGGACACCTCACGGACTATAATAATGGCAGTAGTTATCTCGCTATGTGACAAACGCAATCGTAAAGGTTAGATTAAACCACTTTCCTCACCATTTTTTTTATTGGGTTCAGTGGAAGTTCTACATGAACATGGGCATGCTGAACTCCTACCGGCTAAAAGTACTGAGGCGGTCATCGGCACCTAAGGGGGCTCCAAGTCCTCGTATGATCACACCAGAGGCCCACTGGTGCCGCGCCTATAGTCACATCTCTAAGAGGGTGACTATAAAGCGATCACCCCTATTCTTAGGTTATTTAAATTCCCCAACTTAAATAACCTAAGAATAAGTTAAGCATATCCTCCAATCCCTTTGTCAAACCCGGTGATGTCTTCGTGTACAGCAGTTCTATTATGATGCCAAAGTTAAGTTAATTTGCTGTAGGCAGGGTAGTTAAGTTAATTTGCTGTAGGTTTACCTGCAGTCCTGTCAGGTTCGCACTGCGTCTGGCAGAGCTCCCTGGTGTTGAAGTTGTTGGAGTTGCCGAGACAGCCTCCATATCTGAAGGGTATGCACTGTTCCCTCGAGCTGTTGTAGTGCCAGCGCACGTAATCAGCGTCGCACGGACCCTTCACGCTTGGTAACTTGCACGCGTCTGGGTTGGAAAGATAAGATGTCAGTATTAAACCTAAAATATGGATGAGTACTTATGCCAGTGCAGCGGTGTAGTTATCACTTAAATAATAACTGTTGCTATTTTGTATCATTTCGGCCGAATGAAGTCCACTGCTGGACACAGGCCTCCTCCAAATCACCACAACGACTGATGTGGGTGTGTTATGGGCTCATTGGGGGGTTTTGCCATAATCGCCACGCTTGGCAGGCGGGTTGGCGATCGCAGTTGAGTTGTTACTGTACTCGAAAGACGCTGCTGCCCATCCTCCGGCTAATCCCTTAATCGACTTTTACGACACTCACGGGAGAAGATGGGGTGGTGGTATTCTGAGCTGACACCACACGGCAACTATTTTGTATTATATTCACTTTATTAAGTGCAGTTAAATATTTGGGAACTAATTGCAGAACGGATAATATTTTTTGTCTTGCAGCTGTTCATTAAACGTAATAAGATGTAGGTACTATAGATTAATGTTCGTACTTTGTAATCTTCATTAATTATCTTAACTCAATTATTATCTATTATGAATCGAAATAACTAACGGAAATATACACTGCATAGCGTTCGAAATGTCGAGCAAATTAAGAGTAGTATTTTATTTATATATTTATCGTGTATGCATTTATTTCCACTATAAACGTGTGCTTGCTTGTGTATTGCACATATGATGTTTCAGTAATTTATTATGCACAAGTATATAGGGTAGAACATAAAATATTGTTTTATTTTATAATTAATATATTTGTGCATAAATAATATAATAATTCTATGTGCTAGGGCCGTATAATCATGCCGTGTAGTGCCGGCTCAGAATACCACCACCCCATCTCCTCCGTGGGTGTCGCAAAATTCGATTAAGGGATTAGCCGGGTGATGGGCAGCAGCGTCCTTCGAGTACATTAACAACGCAACTGTGATCGCCAACCCGTCTGCCAAGCGTTGCGATTACGGCAAATCCCCCCAATCAGCTCACAACACACCTATATCGGTCGTTGTGTTGATTTTTGGAGAGGCCTGTGTCCAGCAGTGGACTTCATTCAGCCGAAATGATGATGTGCTAGGGTTGCACGTTGCACGTATGTATATGGCAGGTAGGGATGCTGCACGTGTGTATGAATGAACGTAATAAACGCGATATATTTCCGTAAGGTATTTCGAATCATTGGATGCCGTTCGCGTAAACTTCAGAAAATATTAAAATATATAATATTAAAATATTTACCTTTAGGCGAGGGTTGCACGCATACATCCTCGCACTCCTCCTTGGTAGCAAACCGGTTGCCATTGCCCTCACAGCCTCCGTACCAGAAGCGAGAACAGCCTCCGTACGCCAGGTCGTAGTACCAGACCGCCGTGAAGTTGTGGCACGGGCCAGGGTCTGTCGACATGCTGCATACAGCTGGAAAAGGGAGAAAGTATGCTTCAACTGCTGGTTCAAGAAAAGACATCACTAGAATATGGTCCTTATAACTAAAATAAGTTTTCTTAAATAAATTGAATGATATTTATTTGAAATTTCAGAAAAATGTGTTGAAAAAGAACTTCATATGAGCTCACCTTGTTTATTAGTAGGGGCGTCGGTACATCCAAGGAACTTAGGTCCAGTGGCTTCAGTGTGTCCGTCAGGGCAGCATCCGTACTGGCTGGAGGAGCAGTCGCATCCTGCAGCATTTGGTCCAGTAGCAGGAGTCTCTCCGTCACCGCAGCAGCCGTATTTGGATTCTTGGCAATGGCAGCCCTGTTGCTCGGGACCCTTAGCGATGGTGACACCGTCGGCACAGCAGCCGAATTGGTATGTGTTGCAGCCGCAGCCCTCGTTATTCGGACCTAAGGCTTCGGTATGCCTGGCAATAGAATGTTTGGCTTACTTCACATTTAAGGCTCTTCTTTGATACTAATTGATGTCCTAACACTTTGGTTTAAAATACACTTTATTAACAAGCTATACATGATACATTTTTGATAATGTTAGCCCGCAATCATCACATCAGTCAAAGGATGTCCACTGCTGAACAAAAGCCTCTCCCATAGATTTACACAACATCCGGTTACTTGCCGCCCGCATCGAACAGCTCGACTACGAGGTCGTTGGAGGTGGCTTTATGCTGCATTTCCCGGTGCGCGTTCTCCACTGGAGAACTCTTTTGCCCCAACAGCCATCAGTTTAACGAGCAATGTGTCTATCTGTGCCATCATATGGCCAAAAGACGTTGCGAAGTTTCTCGAATGATGCCCAGCAGTCGGATTCGACGATTGACTCTTTCTCGAAGTTGGACGTACCTAACTGGACAGTTTGTCCCAGGTAGACGTACTCGTCAACAACTTCGAGCACTGATACTCCTCACAATCAGCTTAACATGGTTGTAACGGGTAGGGTTTAAGCTGAACACCTCTCAATCGCCATTCTAACGCCTTTTGTTGAGCTGTCACCGCTGGTTAAGTCAAACTTATCAAGACGTCGACATAGAAATAAGTTTTAGAGGGAAGTCCATCGTCAAAAGGCACATATATAACGGTATAGTAGTAATATTGTCCTGGTTACTGCGGCCATGATACTTTCGGCTTGAAACATGTTGGTTCTTGTCTCACCTGTCTAGACAGCAGCCGTGTTCAGTGTACTGACAGCCGCAGCCCTGGTTGTCTGGTCCCTGCGCAATGGTGACGTTGTCGGGACAACAGCCGTGACGCGCGTACTGACATCCACAACCTATGATACAGAATGAAGTGTGATGAATCATATCAACCAAAAGATGTCCACTGCTGAACAAAAGCATCCCCCGTAAACGACCGGTTTAATGCCGTGTGTCGTCATTTTAGGGAATTTGCCAGTATTTATCATACAAGGCAAGCGGGTTGTTGAGCGTATGTATGGTGGCTGTTTCACAGAGGAGACACTGCTGCTCACCCCTCTGGTTTAGTCCTTTAGCCGCCCTTTACAACATCCACGGAAGGAGATGGAGTGGTGCTATACCACGCGGACAATGTTTGTAACGGGTAGGGTATTGATTACTGATGGTGTTGTTTGATTTATGGAAATGAACATTTATTGTGAAATGAAATTCTAAATTGATATAACTAGAATGTCAGTAATATTAATTTAAACATATGTAAAGAGTATATTCAAATAGTTTTAATTGAACAAAGATATATGTTTTAAGATTATTATTTTTTTGGATAAAATACAATATATGCAACTCCTGCAGGTTATATAGCGATGTTAAAATTTTGCTTCTCGTAAACAACAGAGTTAAGTCAATAAAGGTGGTCAGTTAAACTTTTATTTTAACATTCCTTAGTCTATTACCTTCAAGATGTGGTCCTTCAGCTGACTTGCGGTTGTCTGGGCAGCAACCAAATGCTTGCAGTAAGCAGCAACCTTCGAAATCAGGTCCGTGAGCAGGAGTCTTGCCGTCTTGGCAGCAACCGTGCTGAGACGAGCTGCACGGTCCTGGACAGCCCTCTTCTTTCAAACCTTGAGCTGAAAACAGGAATATAAGTTAAGGCCGTCGCAAAAGGCCGAGTTCAAGATTTGTCTAATCTGATTCTGATATATCACGGTTTAAATTTACCAATGTAAACCACCCATCCAGCCCCATCAGAACCCTCTGCAAGCCTACGCGAGCATTGGTCAAACATGTAGTGTCTGTAGGTTCTAATATAGGCACACGCAGATTGGGGATTATATGTGGTATGAACCAAGAGGCACCCGGGAAGCTGGCGGCGCACATGCGTACGCGCAGCACAGCGCGCAGCGAGGCTTCGGGGAGATCTTTTACAGTCCCCCGAGATGTGCATGGCCTTTATAGGCCGCTAGAGAGGTGACCGCTTTACAGTCATACCCTTCGAAATGCACCTAAAGCCTTGGCTCCAACGGGCGGCTCCAGTGTGGTTGTTTGCAAGATTCTGGTACCGAAGATGACCGCTCCGGTGGTCCGGTCTCATGTAGAGGAAGTACATGATGTGTTTCCGCCGGGTGAAATAAAAACAATTAGTATTCGTATGGTGATACCCTATTGGTTGAAAGCTTGCCTTCCATACAGGAATGTCTGAGTTCGATCCTGGCCCAAACCTCTAATTTTTCAGATTCATGTGCGGACCAAAATCACTTGCGTTAATGGTGAAGGAAAACATTGTGAGGAAATCTGCACACCTGATAGGGCTCCAAAATTCATCGTGAGAAAAGACCAGTCAGTGCCCAGCAGTGGGACAGTAATGGTCTGATTATGACCGGTCTGGATATGTGTCGTGTGGGTTCTGCCATAATCGCCACACTTGGTAAGCGGGCTAGTGATTGTAGTTGAGTTGAAATTAATGACGTGAAGGACGGTGCTGCCCAACCTACGGATAATCCCACGCTGCACACGACCCAGATGGGGTGGTGATATTCTCAGTTGGCACGGCATGCCCAAATTAGGACGATGACGTCATTCAGTGTGTAATTTTACCTGGTGACACACCATCAGGGCAGCAACCAAACTCAGTGGCATTACAGGGGCAGCCCTGTCCGTCGGGTCCGGAGGCTTCGGATTTGTTGTCGAAACAGCATCCAAACGGTGAGCCAGCACAAGTGTCAAGAACGGTGGAGCTGATGACAACAGTGGTACTCTCGCTGGATGTACTGGTTTCACTGGTTTTGCTGGATTCACTCGTCTCTGCTGTCGTTTCGGTATCTGCAGCTGTTGTCGATGTTTCTGTAATTTAAGAAATAGTTCAAGATGTGCATAACACGATAGCCCAATAACGGTGTGAATGGTTTTGACAAATCTATTCCAAGCCAGCAGAGAAATAAAATAAGAATAGTGCACATAGTGCACATCTAAACTTATTATAATTATCATTATTATGAGCGCCTTTCCCAAAAATTTCCGCAATTATTTTTCGACATTTCTCACCACAATAATGAAACAGTATAGTATTGTACAAATTTACTGTGGGAGACTGGTGCCTAAACTAGGCTGAAACCTGTATCTTAGGTCACCAGACCTTCCACCCCAGAAGTCCATGTTTGCTCTTTCATATACTGCGACATAAGATATTTTTTCAATTTTCTTGTTCTTCATGTATCTGATTCTATCAAGTTGTTCCCTCTTGTTAAAGTTTTCTTGATGAATACGTTGATATAACTTTATCAGGCCCTTTCACTGCAGATAACATCTTGATTTAACAATAAACTCGCTGTCCTAATAAAATGTTTATATTATGGCTTTGATACACCTAATATTGACAATTTATCAAAATTTATTTTCAATTTTTCATATCTTTGTTTTTTAAGAAGAATTAGAATGCGTGCTATTCAATACCTACACGTGACAGAAGTGAACGCCCACAAAATGTTACACATAAAACGTTGCACTCAAATTTGACCTTGAAATGTTACTCTCATCGCGCTCATCCAAATTTCACGTAAAGTTTTGACTTTAATTGTATTCTTATTTAGGAAGCTTACCAGACTCTGGGCATCCTTCCTTCTCCGGGCCAGTAGCTTCAGTCTCTTCATCAGCACAGCAACCGTAGCTATAAAAGTAATTGCATATTATAGTAATCAAAATGAACTACGGGACGTAACAAGGCTCTTTGCTGACCATAAATTGTATAGGTTACGTACGTGGATGATAAGCAAGCTGGCGGCGGTGGTGGGCACCCATCCTGGTCGTTGCCTTGAGCTGCGGTTTTATTGTCAGAGAGACAGCATCCGAACAACGTGTCTGCGCACGGCTCGATGGGGCAGTCCTCGTTGTTGTCGCCCTGCGCCGGTGAAACACCGTCCGGACAGCAACCGTAGGTGGACTCCTTACATGTTTGCGGTTTCGGACACCCTGGGCAAAGTATTTAGATTAATTATTTGGATGTGTGGCAAAAAAATTGTTTCAAATAAATCCTTTGGGTTATCTATGCAATCTTTCTCATCATCATCATCATATCAGCCAAAGGACGTCCACTGCTGAACAAAGACCTCCCCCTTAGATTAGACGACGGGCGGTCACATGCCGCTCGCATCCAACGACTCCCAGCAACCTTTACCAGGTCGTCTGTGCACCTCGTTGGAGGTCGTTCCACACTGCGTTTTTCGGTGCGCGGTTTCCACTCGAGAACCTTTTTACCCCAACAGCCATCAGTTCTACGAGCAATGTGCCTCACCCATTGCCACTTCAGTGTACTAATCCTTTCAGCTATGTCCGCAACTTTAGTTCTTCTACGGATCTCCTCATTTCTGATTAGATCTCGTAGAGAAATATCAAGCATAATTAGTAAACGAGCGGTTTTGTTGTAACAAATGAATTTGCAAACTTTTTTCCGTAAAAGTCTTCAAAAATAGTGTTCAAAAATTTGGTAGAAACAGGTATAGACGCATATTACAACAGTAAGTAAAATACAAATTACGAACTAAATACCTTCATCAAACGGTCCTCCAGCAGCGGTTTTCTTGTCAGGACAGCAACCAAACTTGGTCTTGTCACATCGAAGCTTCCTTCCTGGTCCACAGAACAGCTTCTTATGACCCACAGTAGATGCGAAGCTCCAAGATGCTGTTATCGTTAGAAAATGTTAATGAAGACATGAAATAACCAGAACCTAATACTTTATAATATAATTATTATTATAATAACGTACTTGTGCCACTGGATAGAGAAAGTTCTTCAATAGTAGACCCTTCTGAAGTTGAGACAGCCTCAGTTGTACTTCCATATACTGAAATAATACACAGTGCATACAGGAATAATTTTATGGGATGGATTTGTTAGTAGACTTGTTATCTGCGATTCTTAAGATTAACAGAAAATTTTAAGCTTAAAATGCCAACACATTCTACCACCAAACTTCAGGAATTCTTTACGAGCCAAGCAGCTCGATTTGTGAAATGCTTTACCGGTAACAATACGACGACCTCAGTCATTACCAGCCTTTAAAAGATTGGTAAAACTTTGTTGTGCCTTGATGCTCGAAACTTTGTTATTCCTGCTATTTTGCTATTATATATGCATTATTATATATTATATATGATATTTTGTTATTATTACATTCACGTGTACTCTTGTTCACATTTAGTTTTTCATGTATTTAGGTTAGTATATCATCATCATCAGCTTTTATTTTATTGATTCCAGCCACTGCTGAGTATAGGCGTCTCTTTTTTTTATGCCTCTTTCTTCGGTCTTGTGATAATCGCATCCACCTCAACCGTACGATCCTCCTTATATCGTCGGCTAGTATATAATAATATTTATATGTAATATAAATTTGATTAAAACAGGATATTTGACGTCAGCAATAAATAAGTGAGAGATTTTTTTATAATGTAAACAGTTTTTCCTGTAATAAAAATTTGCTTCAACGATAATTTCATAAATCTAAATTTAACTGGATGAACTCACATTGGTTCTTGTTTGTACCGAGATTTGAGCAATATTATTATTGCCTATGGAAGACTGGTGAAATGTATTCCATACGTTATAAGTTTTGGGATGAATCAGAGCTACAATTCAAATTATTGTATCATTACCATACTATTCCTCATACTGTATTACCTTCAGTACTTTCTGTAGATGTGATGCCTTCGGTAGTGCTATACCCTGATGAGGTAGATTCTTCAGTAAGTGTCGACTCTTGGGTGCTGCCCGATTCAGTGCTACTACCCGATTCAGAGGTGCTGCCAGATTCAGTCGTGCTGCTTGATTCAGTACTACTGCCCGATTCAGTGGTGCTGCCCGATTCAGTGGTGCTGCCTGATTCAGTGGAGCTGCCTGATTCAGTGGAGCTGCCTGATTCGGTAGTGCTGCCCTCTTCTGTGGATCCACTCGCTCCCGTCGAGGTTAACTCTGTTGAAAGACGAGGCAACTTATTAAATATTGTAATTGAAGTGGTCGCGACGCATTGTTAATGAGCTAGCAATCAATTCGAACCCGTTGTTATTTTAGTATTACTATTCCTAGAAAAAAGGAAGGTTTATAATATACTTATGATTTTAAATAATCATACTTCTACAGGTTTTACGCGTCAATGTAGTTGTAATAAAAATTTTCTTTTTTAAAGTAAAGCACGGAAGGTAGGTGTTTCAAAGTGCAATTATAAGCAAGCTTATTTTATCAAACTTATAAGAAAGTTTTATCTGCTGTATTGTAAGAAAAAATACCTCCAGAAGTAGTTGATCCCCCTGATGATCCAATATCTTCCGTACTAGATTCTAAACCAATACTTGTGCTCGATTCTGTAGTCTCCACGGTAGCCCCGGATCCTGTTTCACTGGTTGATAGAGTAATCTCAGTGGTGTCAGAGCCTGAAGTACTACTTCCGGTGACTTCAATAGTTGCTTCTGAACTCACTGTAGAACTCTGTTCAGTTGTTTCTGACGATCCTGAAGACGTACTCGATTCAGTTGTAATAGATTCTGATCCAAAGGTGCTCAATTCACTGGTAGATTCTGATCCAGATGTACTTGATTCTGATTGTGTTGTGTATTCAGATCCAGAAGAAGTGCTTGTTTCAGCACTGGATTGAGATATTCCTGTACTAGGCTCAGTTGTTTCGGAAGAAGTAGAAGATTCAGTTGACAAATCGACAGTTGATGGCTCAGTTGCAGTCGACTCTGTCCTTTCTGTTGTAAGAATCATGTCATCAAATAATATAATATTAACATAAGTTACTAAAACTGAAATATAGAATAAATATATATATAAATAATATAAATTATGCGTACCAGTTGGCAATGCCAATGTAGTTCTTGTTGTTACGTCATCGCTGCCAGCTGTTGTGACTTTAGATTCTGTAAAACATTAAATAACTTTGTATGTAATTTCTGTAATAAACTCTATGTATTTAAAACATTGTTTTCATAAAATACCGATGACCCGAAGGAAGCAAGGTGGATTAGATAAAGAAGATAAAAGACAGAATATTGTGAATCAACTCGAAATATTTCTATGCCCAGCAGTAGCTGCCGAGTGTTTAATTGATCAATTTATGAGATGTTTAAAAAAATAACTGTGAATATTATAGTACTCGAAGAGTTTGGGATAGGTATGCTGTTGACGTTGTCTTAAATCCATATTTTTGCCGACATGGTTATTAGATCTCATGGTATTGCATGGGACTTACAACGGGAAATCCCAATATATTGGTATATTCCTGGCTAATATTATCCAGGACCATATCAATAGAAAATCCAATAGCACTTTCCCCGTACCTGGGAATTAACCCCGGGCTTTACACTTGATGAACGTAAATGGTCTGTAAATAGACCACTGCTAGATGAGTAACGTAGTCATATTAACTTTATTATAAAATTCGACTGAATAATTGTCATCTATTCTCATGAAATAATATTCATTTAAATAGAAACAATAGAAAATCTTTTGAGTTTATTTAATCATAAATTTTACCTGCAGTTTCGACGGTAATTGTTGTTTCATCAGTGTCTATTGATTCAGCAGTTACCATGGTGCCTGTTTCTTCCGTAGAACCAGTACTACTAGTCTCTTCTGTGACAGTCGTTTCAGTAGATTCGTCGTTAGTGACAGTCGACTCAGTTTCACTGGTGACTGTTTCTTCCGTAACAGTTGATTCAGTGTCTCCGGTGGTACCGCTCGGACTAGTCTCATCCAAATTTGTTGAATCAGTTTCCCCAGTAAGTGTACTACCTGATTCAGTAGAGCTGGAAGAGACCATTTTGCTGGTTTCATCTGTACCACTAGATACTGTAGAATCGGTTTTTCCAACATCAGTTGAGCTAGTTTCTTCTGATACTGAGGTCACTGTCTGTTCAGTAACAGTGCTGCCGGTATTTTCTGTGTAGGTAGAACTTGTTTCACTGGTTTCTGAAGTTTCATTAGAACTCGTTGGACCAGTTTCTTCGGTCTCAGTAGACTTTGTTTCACTAGTTTCCGTAGTTTCTTTAGAACTCGTAGATTCATTTTCTCCCGTAGCTACTGTCTCGTTAGCAACAGTAGAAACGCTGCTTTCTGTAGACACTGTTTCGCCTGTACTAGTTGATCCCGTTCCTTCCATATCTGTGGAACTTATTTCACTAGACGAAGTAGTATTTGTAGTTTCATCAGTTTCACCAGAGGACGAAGTTCCACTTGTTGAACTAGTTTCATCAGTAAATGTTTCTTCAGTAGTACGCGATTCAATAGAACTTGAAGAAACCACTTCACTGCTGCTACTTGATCCCGTTTCTGCCGTAGAATCAGATTCGCTAGTTGGTGTTGTACCAGTTTCTTCAGCAGTTGATTCAGTATCATTCGAGGTAGATACTGTTTCGTCAATTATAGTAGAACCAGTGCCGGTGATTGTGCTTGATTCTAAGGATAATAAAATATTATTAAAGTATAAATGTTTAATTGTAATTGGTATCTTAGTTTATAAGGTTATTTTCACGAATAATTCAACGAGTAATAATTATCTGAACATATCTGCTTACAAGTCCATGTGGTGTCCGGATTAAGAATATAGCACCACTCCGTCTCCTCCCGTGGATGTCGTAAAAGGTGACAAAGGGAATTTAAACCAGAGGGATGGGCAGCAGCGTCCCTTCTGCGACACGGTAGCCATCCTGCGCTCACTAACCGCCTGCCAAGCGTGGTGTGAATTGGCGAATACCCCCCAAAATGATGACACAGTTGTAAAAATCTATGGGGGAGGCCTTTGTTCAGCAGTGGATGTATAAATGGCTGATATGAGGATCTGCTTACCGCGTGTTGGTAATGCTAACGTTGTCCTTGTAGTTTTATCGTCCTCTGTAGATAAATGGTTATTTAATTAAAATCTGACTAATTGCACGTATATAGCAGTTGATATTACTACAAAGAATTCAAAGGGAATAAAGTAGGCAGTCAGGTGAAACATCATCTCATCTTGTCAGCCTGTGAACGTCCACTGAATATGGGCGTCCCAATGACCGCCACAATGAACTATCGTTTCCATAATCACCACGCCTGGCGGATTGGCAATTACAGTATGATTGTGATAAGCATGCGGGAGAATAGTGTTACCCATTCTCTTGATATGAACTGTTATTCGCTTTTACGACGCTTAGTGGAGAGGGGTGGCCTTTTCTTAGCCACGAACTTCACGGCAAAGGACATGTTTTATATAAATAAAGTAACTCGTCAATCCAGCTTGAAATAATTGATCATTTGTTTTTACTGATTAGAATGGGCAGGTTTAATTCTTATAAGCAAAGCGAATTCGTCATTAGCCTTTTGACAAATGTGAGTCATCGCGACGTCGTGTGCCAATTCGAGTAGTTTTCGTCCAAATGAGAGCGACATTAAAGCTGCTCGGTCACACGATGGCCGTGCTACGCGCAGACTGGGGAATTTGCGTGCTCATACCGAGAAACACCCAGGAATACGGCGGCGCACACGTGGTCACGTGCCACCGTGTGTGCAGCACGCCGCACAGCGAGGCTTCCGGGGAATCTACAATCCCCCCGAGATGTGCCTGGGGAGTGGCCTCTTTACAATCGTCTCCCACCCCGCTAGAGGGGGTTTCCACTTGACTGTCATCACTCTGAGATGTGTGCCCAATGGGCGGCTTTAGATGGCGATTTATCGTGTTCCTGGAGCCTCCCTTCGGTACCGCAGATGACCGCTCCACTGGTTATAGCCGGCAACAGATGCTCATCTGCCCTTCCTCGGGGCGGCGGTAGTACATGAGATTTTTTCACCAGGAATAATACAAAATAAAAGGATGGATTTTGTAATGGCGGCCCAGACCTGAGGAGCTACTCTAAAGGCGTGAAAACTTTCTGTGTCGAGAACGTGTCTGTATTATAAAATTATCAATTATGATTGATGCTTATGAAAACATATGTTTTTATGATCAACGTGTAAAACTATTAATTGTTATTTATTAATATTTTCTACCCTTTGAATATTTGTAGGGTTTGATACCCTATCTCTGTAGGTAGGTTCTCGACACGGAAAGTTTTCACGCGTTTAAAATAGCTCCTCTGGTCGGATATTCTTATAATTTTTTATTCACTACGGCAAACTTTTAAATGGCACTTGGTCAGTCTAAGGACGCCTTCGATTTGCGGACATGAGTAAAAAGCAAACTGAACTGACAGCACAGGCTTCCCTTATCTATTCACTCTATGTCTGTTAACTTAGGCTAACTACCTGTTTCGGAGCTTCCGTAATCAGTGTTGGTTGTATTACCGTCGTCGGTCGTGTAGTCAGTGTATTCGGAAGAGGTCGAGTCTGTCGTGTCCTGGGTGCTGCTCCAACTAAAGCCTGACCCCTCTAATGAAGTCAAATCGTCTGTCGTCAGTGTCGATCCTGTAAAATAAAACATTCAAGTTGGAGTAAATATTAGGTAAATGAAGCTTTGTTTCAATTCATCATCATCACCATCATCATATCAGCCAAAGGACGTCCATTGCTGAACTATCGGCATCCATAGATTTTTCAATTGTGTCGGCATTTTGGTGTATTTGCCAATACTCACCACGCTCGGCAGGTGAGCTGGTGAGCGCAGATTGGCTGCTGTTCCGCAGCTTCCGCTGCCCATATCTCAGGTTTAGAGTCCCTTAATCGCCTTTTACGACATCCACGGGAAGAGATAGAGTGGTGCTATATCCTTAATCCGGACACCACACGGGATATAATTTCAACTACGCCGCCGCGATTCCACTGGTTTTGAAAATTGTTTAGTTTCAAACTAATTACAAATTAACAATACTTTGTAATTGGTACTTCCAGAAATAGCATTAAAAAATAAGACATGGAGACATAACATTCTACAATACTAATAATCATACCAAATCCAGATCCGCTTTCTGAGATCAATGTAGATTCCTGTTCGCCGTAACCTGCAAACGAAATATATATAATATAAGGAAGTATGCTTAGGAATCTTCTATAAAGTACAGGTTTCATATGATGTTATGTGCTGGACCTTCCCATAGATAACTGGAGACTTTCACCAGGTCATCAATGTAGTCTATTATGTTACTTTATCTGCGATTAAATTTAGAGGACCGAAAATTAAAAAGAAACTGTTCTAACGATTATACTACACTTACCAGTGGATGGGCTGTCGCTCAGCATCATGTCAAACTGAAAATAACAGAATAGTATTACCTACAGATACCGGTGTATTTTATAAGGAATGTTCTGAGACCATTTCAATAATTCCTAGATGAGAATTTTTGGATGTATGTCCTTCATATAAAATTTTCTCAATGTAAGCATATTCATTTATTATTGCAAAAATAGTATTTTTTGTATTAGCCATGTGTCTGCCAAATACTATGCCTCTATGTTGATACAAGTTTACAGTGGGTGACATACAGATGGACATTAAGATAATGTAATCTAATGTCTTAGGTTTTCGCGATTATTACTCATTCTAATAAAAACACTTATAAACGGATTACATCGCGTATATTATAGATTTTTGTTTTTCCTGACGTTTCGAACACTACGGCGTTTGTGGTCGCATGACTAAGGTGATTAGGTGAGAGGCATTAATCACTCAGTGTTCTGTTGTTTATTAGTGTGGTATGTTATTTGGTCTTTATCTTATATCTTTAAATGAGCAATTCTTGTATATATATAATTGGAATCTCGGAATCGGCTCCAACGATTTTCATAAAATTTTGTATATAGGGGGTTTCGGGGGCGATAAATCGATCTAGCTAGGAATCATTTTTAGAAAATGTCATTTTATAGGCGTTTGAGTAGTCTCAACTGAAAAATATGACTCTTCCTGACATCTATTGGCGAATAATAATACTATTTTTTGTGAGCAACTAATTGCTTTAACGACACAACAGCAGATGGCGTTGTTAAGTAACACGAAAATACCGAGCAAAGCTCGGTCATCCAGGTACTTATTTTTATAACAGGATTCCAAACTGCCAACCATGTTCTCTATTGAAATTAGGACTTGAGGTTGATAAAAACGAACGTTTACGTTTACCTAAAAAACGTTTAGGGCATGTTAACACACTACAGACTTTGTGGAGCGTCTATGATTGACGTCAGTTATGTGTTCTTTTATTCTGGTGTCTATACTCAAATCTGTAATATACGCGATGTAAACTGTTTTAAAGTGTTTTGTTATACGGACATGAATGTCTTAATAATAGGCAAAAATTTGATAGCAGTGATAGCCTAGTGGTTGAACGCTTGCCTTCCATACATGAAGCACTTTCGAAATTTTCAGATTCATGTGCATATCAGAATTTGATTATCACTTGCGTTAACGGTGCAGGAAAACATTGTGAGGAAACATGCACACCTGAGAGAGCTCCAAAAAATGTTCTCAATGGTGTGTGTAGTCCAACAACCCGTACTAGGCTAGCGTGGTGGACTAAGGCCTAACCTTTCTCGTCGTGAGAAAAGGCCCATGCCCAGCAGTGGGACAGTAATGGGCTGATTATGTATGATGTATGGCAAAAACGGAACCCGAATTGCATTGGAATAAACAATGCTAATGAGGCTTAGTATGTTTCAGGGGAATTCTTTAGATAATTTTATTTATAGCTTACCGTAGTTTTGGAGAATGAAGAGTCTTCTTCCAGCCCGACCTCCGTGAAATCGGTATCATCGTCACAATCCTCGTCATCCATGATGAACGTGGACGTGGTGTTTACTGGCAACGTCTCATCTGTTAAGCATAGTATAAAACTGGTAAGCTGGTTGATCAACTAGACCCCCCCCCCCGACCCTTGCTCGCGCCGGCCCGTGCCGAGAAATACGAGTAGTAACAAAAGATCCCTATAAACCCCAATTAAACATTGATCCAGAAGTCCCTTGTGTTTATTATTGTCCCAGTAACTCTACGTAATGCTACGAAGGACTAGAGGGGTTACCTCCCCGAGAATTGCCTGGGGGGCGACCTTTTTACAGTCGCCTTCCCTCCGCTAGAGGGGGTAACCACTTTACAGTCATCCACAGGTACCAATGGGCGGCTCTAGTGTGATCTTACGAGGACCTGCCATCGGCCAGATGGCCGCTCCACTGGTTTTAGCCGGGGGGGGTCCTTAGCCCCGGGGAAGGGCGAAGGAAGTTCCATGCAGAATCGCCACTGGATATCAATCAAATAAAAATAAAAAAAGGACTAGGTTTACCATCTGACAGGTATTTGCCGCCTTTGACAGGCATTTTACGGTTTAGGCGCTAAGCCGAGACAGGCATTTTAGAATTTCGCGATGTCACGCAAGCTCGGATGAAACTGACTATATAATCGCGCTAATCATTATGGATAGGCAAAACAGGCATTTTCAGGAACAATCTGGTTTTTTGTACATCCTAGACAGGAATCGTCCCTTTTTTAGATGGTAACCCTACCCACTACTTTTAAGCTTGGCACCACACTGCGCTCGTCACCTCGAGACATAGTTTATTTAGTCTCGTATGCCCAGTAATATCACTAGCCACAGTGCCCTTCAAACCGGAGCACAGTAATGACTAAAACTTAACACTACTGCTTGGTACCCGAATATCTGGCACCGTGTTGATACTTACCTAGCCAGGCTCTTGTGCTAAGAGACCACCAGTATATTTTTAAATTTTGGTGAGTATTACCTTTGTCACAAGGTCCCAAGTTGCAGTACTGTGTAGAGTCAAGGACGATGTTGCCATCACAGTCGTTGACCTCTTCGTCACCTCTGTAGCACATCACGCGTCTGTACTGCTCACCACCGCCGCATTCTTTGGTGCACTGCGAGTAACGTGTATAGGTATATTCATCAGTAAAGACCAATTTGGAATGGTGAATTGCCCTCCGTTGTTTCAATATGACGTATAAAAGTATCCGTTAGGACCTATTTACTGAATAAATAATTCTATTGTATTTTTTTCTGCAGACAATCTTTCTATTGACCATTTAGAATAGTGCTTGATCGTTAACGTTTTCAAGAACTAATATGATATTGATGAACTAAAGTTTTTTTTATTGAATGTATGCTGATTTCATATATATTTATTTAAATTAGATGTTTCATGATCTGGTACTTTTTGGAAATTTTGTTCACATTTCGAGCATTGTTATTTTATGATGCATATTAACATGCATATATCACACATTTATGATGCATATTTCGACTTATTTAAGTTGCATATATCCGGTCTCTATTCATGAGCATTATCATGTGTATAAACAATAAAGCCAGGGGAATGTCAGTTTTGAGGTAATTTGGTAGAAATTAAAGTGAGTACGGCACTTAAAAAAGTCCCATTTAAATCAATTTATAAGAGCAAAACAAATGTGATTTATTACTTTTATGATTTAAAAAAAGTTATCCCTTCACTTACCTCAGACCATGGTCCAGCAAACCACTGCGAGGGGCATTTCTCCTTGGGCACAGCGCAGGGCTTGGTGTCGTTGTACTTGGGCAGGTCGGCGCACTTGTCGTCCGCTACTACGCTTACATTGGATCCATCGTAAAGGCCACAAAACACATTCCTGGTCTGCACGCCCTCGCCGCAGTCTACCGAACACTGGGGATGGAACACGAGTAATCATATAAATGATGTACAGGTTCTACAATGTATGTATGACAACTGATAGCAAATTTTTTGAGGAGTGCATATAGTCGCCATCGCTCGGAGGAGGAGAGGGCACCGGGGTAACAACCATCTATATCCCACACGCCTGCAGTGGTATTCTGCTAGTGAGTTCTTACAGAATAGCACTGCAGAGCCCCTTTAGCAATACAATGGTGTAGGACCTCAGAGTGGCGAGCGCGCAGCAAGGGGACTCTCCACACTTATATCTAGTGACCCTCGGAAAGACGGCGGTACGCACGTGATCATGTGCCACTGAGCACAGCACACCACACAGCGAGGCGTCGGAGGTTCTATACAATCCCCCGAGATGAACCTCGAGGGGTTTCCCCTTCGCGAGAGGAGGTAACCGCTTTACAGTCGCCCATTCAGAGATGCGCTCAGAAGGCCAATTCTCGTAATTTTAAATTGTTAAAAATATAGTTCCGATCAAGTCTCAGTGTCATAAATGTCACAAATGATATTATTCTAAACTAACTAACAACGTCAGACGTGAACTTACACTGTGATGAGATCGAAAGTGGATCGAAAGTTGATCGAAGTCAAAACGGTATTCTGCTAACATTTCGAACTGTCACATGTACTAAATTGTCATTAAAAAACGTCAAAATTGAGATTAAAACGAGACTATATCGAGATTATACAGAAATCCGACTAAACTTTAAGAGTAGCAGAATACAATTTTTTCGGTCAATTCATAATTTAATCTCAGTTCGGTCAAGTTTCAGTCATAATGTAAATTAATTACGAGAATTGGCCCTTAGGTATGTCACCAATGGGTGGCTTGGGTGCGTTCTTTCAAAGGGTACCGTGGACTCTTAAAAATGTGTGGCTATAACCACCAGGGCGTCATCTTCGGAGCTGACTAGGCTTGCTTACCTTGCTCCATTGCGTGGCGTACCACTGCACTTCGCAAGGCGGCAGCTTGCTCTTGTCACAGTCCTCTTGGTCAGCGGGTCGTGGATGGTACGCGCAGAAGGTCTCGTTCAGCACTCGCCGGTCCTTCGTCGAGCACACGACTATTCGCGTACGGATTTTCGATAAGCACGAGTCGCACTAAAACAAATATTTATTTATTTATTTAAACTTTTATGTACATTGAGTATACATAAGGCGGACTTATTGCCATGAGGCATTCTCTACCAGTCAACCTTTACCAAATATTCATTGTCGACTCATCATTTCGGCCGAATGAAGTCCACTGCTGGACACAGGCCTCCCCCAAAGATCACCACAACGACCTATATGGGTGTGTTGTGTGCTCATTGGGGGGTTTTGCCATAATCGTCACGCTTGGCAGACGGGTTGGCAATCGTGTTGTTAATGTACTCGAAGGACGCTGCTGCTCATCCTCCGGCTAATCCCTTTTACGACACCCACGGGAGGAGATGGGGTGGTGGTATTCTGAGCCGGCACCACACGGCATTGTCGACTCATTCTTACCAAATAGAAAAACCCTTTCTCTTTCCATAGAACTTAATATTAATTGGTTCTCTGACAGCAATAGTTATTATAATAGCTTTACGGAAACCTGTAAAGCGTCAAGAATCATACACATATAGAACCCGCGGATTGCGGATCTGAAGACCAACTTTCAGTAGAAGAATTATCATCATCATCAAACTCAATCAACTCAGCCAAAAGACGTCCACTGCTGAAGAAAGACTTCCCCATAGACGATCGGCTACGTGCCGTGTGTTGTCATTTTGGGGAGAATTTTCCAGTACTTATCACGCTTCCCAGGCGAATTGGTGAGCGCAACATGGTTGCCGTTCCGCAACAAGGACGCTACTGCCCATCCCTCTAGGTTTGAGTCCCTTAGTCATCTTTTACGACATCTACGCGAGGAGATAGAGATAGAGATAGTGCTATATTCTTAATCCGAACACCACACGGATAGACTTCGCAAGAATCGCAAGATAGAATTTATTTGACTATAATCTACAGCAACCGCGACTGCGGATCTTGGGGACCGGGGTTTGATACACTACAACACAACGACACTATTTGATTATAAATAGTTAAAATTTCATAACTATAACTGTTAAATAAACATAAATACTCACTCCCGACCAGTCGGTAGTGACCCAATCGACCCCCACACAGGGCTGTAGGTAGCAAGGTTGCGCTTTCTCCGGCTTCTCATCAATACAGTCCTCGTCATCGAGCACTTCGATACGGCCGTTTTTCTTTTGGTAGCAGACCACTTGCCTCGTCTGCTTACCCTCGTCACAAAGCTTGTCGCACTAATTAGGGAAATGTATTTGTGGTTAGGTTAGAAGTTAGTTACAAGAAACTTTTGTATTACTTAAATTAACATGACAATTGTATAAAAACACGGTGCCCAACTTAATTACCTAGGCGCGTAGAAGTATTTTTTCTATTCAGCTTACTATTAATAAATAATAGGCATGTAGAAAAATAAATAATTTAAATTTGTAAATAGGAAAACGATAATATGATCGAAGAAAGATATTACAAAACAATAAAGGTTTTGATTAAAGAACAAAATTAAATTAAAATTACATTTGTTTTATACCATAAAATATATTATTCATTTATAAAACGAGTCAAATATATTTTAAATAAGTAATAGTAAGTAAAATAAATAATATATACAATTCTTTGACGGCCAACTTCATAATGTCGATTTTTTAGGATGAGTGCGCAGTTCTCAATTTTACTCTCATAAACCGCGCCAAAAGAAGTATAAAAATAGTAATACTCTTCAAAGAATCTCTGTTATGAAATAAAACCTATCTCTAAAGAACTCTAAAGGCTTTAAAAGAGAACTTAAGAAATGGCTTATAGAGAAATGTTTCTATACTGTCACTGAATACATGAGTCTTAAGTAGATGTAAGCTATTAAAATATGTTTAATTTAATGTTGTGCATATTATTGAAGATAATTGGGGGTTTCAAAATAATATTGTTAATAATAAGTATATTTGTTTGATAATGAAATAGTTTTGTTGTAATGTCGATACTTTTTAGTTTTTTTAATTAATTATGATGTACAAATGAATTAATAATGCGATTAAATAATAATGTTTAATGATATTGCTAATGCAGGTGGTCTTTGAAACACGATAAAAAATTTGCATGCCAATGTTACGGCGAAACGTGCAGGACTATGTATTTATAACACCGTCTTACCAAACCATGTTTCTCGCAAATAAATATTCTTATTCTTATTCTATTCCACATTTAGATCTCGATATATTCGTTTACCTAACTTTAGCCTCTATTTGTTCAACTTTAGGTAAATCGGGCGTTTCATCACATCAGCCAAAGTACGTCCACTGCTGAACAAAGGTCTACCCTAAGATTTCCACAATTGTCTAATCATTAAGGGGGAATTTGCCAGTATTCACCACGCTCGGCAGACGGGTTGGTGAGTGCAGTCTGGCTACTATTCCCCATCAACCAGAGGGTGGTTTAGAGTCTCCTAGTTGCCTTTCACAACATCCATGGGAGGAGATGGAGTGGTGTTATATCATCATCGCATCGGGTGCTTACCGGTTTCCAATGCCCGACGAACCAGGTAGGACAGGGAGTGTCCTGGTTGCATTCCTGGAATAACTCGGGTTTGGGGCCTAGCAGGTCGAAGCACTCTTTGTCTGCCACTATTGAGCTGTACCTGCACACAAAAAATTATTTATGTATTAATAACGCATTATTCCAATTAATGTACAGCATTCGTTTTTAAAGTCCAGCAAAATATTAAAATAAGATTTAAACGTCAAACCGAAGGTGCGTATTAGACATAATTTTAGATAACTATTGGATCATACCGCCATAATTAACCTCACTGTGACAAAAACGAGGATATTATTTAAACGCAATTGAGAATAAAACATAACAAATTGTAATGAAATACCCTATTCCACCATATTCATTTCTTAATCGTCTTTAATGTAACGACCAACACAATTTGAGGCCTTGCGTTGTATGGGCGATTACCAGTCCCTTTTGTTATAAGCAATATTATTTTTTATTTAATAGGCCCAAAATATTATTTTTCTAAACCGCCTCTGCAAATTTGCTCGGTTATTGATATATACAACAATAACTAATAAGTACAGCCGCTATTCGAGCACTTAAAAAATCTTTTACAGCGGCACGTGTTCCTTTTTTGCGCGTTTTCGTATACCACAAGAAAAACAATTGTTTTTGCTAAAATACCTATATAATTAATTAATTATCTATAAATAAAATCAAAGTATCTGTTTGAAAATTGAATTGTTTAAAAATATATACGTTACATTTATAACAAATCCACAATTTTTGTTTTCTCTGTTCGTCTGTTTCTGTTTCTTCAACTAATCTCAGAAAAGGCTGGTCCGATTTTGGCTGGAACTTTCACTGGCACATAGCTGATGTTATAGGGTAACTTAGGCTACTTTAATTTTATAAAACGTAAAAAAATAACTGTTCCGGGCCAAAATAAAAAGCCGCTGATATCAAATATATGTATATACTATAGGCATACCTAAGTGCTCTATTATTACTAGTGCGTATTTATTAATAATCTGATTTCTTTTAAATTAAACGGCGCGTGAATCAGCGGGCCACAGCTAGTAATAAATATAATTGCAAATAGAATATTGGTAATACAACATTTTTTAAATGAATGCAATCATTTAAGACGGATCCTGTTAAAAAAAAAGTGCACTATTTTGTAGGATTCTATATTATTGCAAGTAAGTTTATTTATTAAAGCTTACCCGTTGGCAATAATCTTTTGACAAGTGACTTCCCGTGACTGAACACCTCCGCTACCGCATCTTTTAGAGCATTCTTCCCATGGACCTTCCACCCACTGAGCAGGACAAGGATCGGGGCTACATGACTGGTTTGTAGGCGGCTTCAGACCTTCGTCGCACAAACCGTCGTCAACTAACTCCAGCTCTTCTCTGGACCGGCATGTCACGTTGCGGGTTTGGAAACCTGGAGAGTTCAAATTCATAGATAAGTTAAGGATGAAATCTCAAAGCCCTTAGCCTTAGTCCTTAGGCTTGCCATAATATTGGAAAATTCGATTTACCATCAAATTGCTTCAATATTGATTACTGAGTGGTATCTAATAACAGAAGGTGAATCAATGTAGAAAAGGCAGTTCAGGTATGATTTATAAAGATGTTATAGAAGCAGAGTTTGCTCACCTCCACCACAGGAAGCGCTGCAGGGCGTAAAATCTTCGTGCACCCAGTTGTATCGTTTATCAGTCGGAGGGGCCGAATCGTTGGGGACGCTGTACTCATACCTGATGCCTACGTTTTCATCTTGAAGGAGAAGCTAAACAGAAAATATAAATGTTATAAGAATTAACAGAAAAATAAAGTTTCAGAGAGTACTTAATTTTTTTTTTATAAAAACTGCCCCGCACTAGGATATCTCCTGTGTCGTGGGTGCGTTTACAGACATATATTCCACACACAATACACCCAGACCCGGAACAACTAGCTGCAGATCATACAAATATTTGTTCCGTGCGGGAATCGCACCCATGACCCAGAGCGCAGCAGTCAACTGTATCAGCCACTGCATCAACCTTGCCGTCAAAATTCTTTAAAATATCTGATTACTTTCATCAGCATCACATCAGCTAAAGGCCGTTCTCTGCTAATCATAGGCCTCTCCCATAGATTTCCACAAAGAGGTTACATGCCGGGTGTCGTTTTGGGGAGAATATTCCAGTATTCACCACGGTTGGGTTGGTGAGCGCAGAATGGCTACTATTCCACAGAAGGGACGCTGCTGCCCATCCAGAGGGAACTCTAAACCAGAGGGTTTAGAGTTCCTTAGTCGCCTTTTACGACATTCACGGGAGGAGATGGTGGTGCTATATTCTTAATCCGGACACACAGAACGTTATCTAAACTCATTATTTTACTTATTAGTATATCTGCAACGAGCAGCTGGCATTAGAAGTAGGCATTCCTCACTTCGGCCGAACAACGTCCACTGCTGGACAGAAAAGATTCCCCTAAAGATTGCTACAACGACCGGTACGGATTGTCTTATGTGCTCTTTCGGGGGTTGGTTACCATAATGGCCACGCTTGGCAGACGGGTTGGCGGTCGCAGTTGAGTTATAAATGTACTCGAAGGACGCTGCTGCCCATCCTACGACTTAGCCCATAGTTGCCTTTTATGAAATCCACGGGATGATATGGGTTGGTGGTATTCTGAGCTGGCACCACAAGGTCAAGTAGTAGAAGTGGGCATTATATTTAGAATAATCTACTTACTGAAAGATAAAGCGGTTCACTGGTGGGTCCTAGACATCGCAGTTTGTCAGGCGCGGCGTAACCTTGCTGACTGCGTTCGTAGTACCAAAGCGCGCCTGCGATCATTATGCTCCTCGGGAAGTCGATGTGGTAGTGCCCGTTCAGGTAGTATGTGCCGTTTTTAGCTCTTAACGCTGTAAATCGAAATATAGTTATAGTATAAAGACGCCTATGGCTGGACACAAGCCTCCGATAAATAAAGAACAGCGATGGTTTATATTGTGTTCATTAGAGGGTTTTGTCATAATCGCCAACCTAGGCAGGCGATTTGGCGATCGCAGTTGAGTTAAAAATGTACTCGAAGGACGCTGCTGCCCATCCTCTTGCTAATCCTATAGTCGCCTTTTACGACACCCACGGGATGAGATGTGTTGGTGCTATTCTTAGCCGGCACCACATCGAATATTAAAAATGTTTTTGAGGCTCCATAACGCTCAAATGGCTGAACAAATTTTAATAAAATTAGACAGGTACATTATGTCGTGGAAAAGCATCAAAAATTATAATTTATAAACAATTATCACAAATTTTTGCTTGAGCCCATCGAAGCTAGCCAGTAACGGCTAGTTTCATGTATTAAATTGCGGCTAGTTAAGCTAGTTTCACATATTACATTACGGCTAGTTTCAATGGTTAAATTACGGCTAGATTCAATGATTAAATTACGGCTAGTTTCAGATATTAAATTACCTTTTGTGTTAAAAATAATTTATTATTTGAATGAGTGTCGATAAGAGGTATAAAAAGTATTATGTAAGATAATGCTTACCCAAATAATTGTTCGAAGGTTCTACTTCTTCAATGATAATAGTGGTAGAGCCTTGTGGAATCAGCAAGATGTCGTTGTAACCTTAAATCAACAACACACATAAATAAATACAATAAAACATATAAAAATATAATAATTACCAGCATAATATTGAAATGAAACTGAAATGTAGAAAAATATAAAAGAACAATTTAAGAAGCAAATTTCTTTCTGTCATTATCTCCTGTACATGATTAAAAACGGACAGCAGAGCTCTGGAAAGTGTCCTATAGAACACTCTTTCATGATACATTTATGAAGGTAAGATTTGTAATAGATATATACTTGCTTTTAGTTTCCTTAGAAGCGCTGACAGCGTTGCCCGGTCAGTTTATGGATGGGTGATTGCATAGAGGTATTTGAACTGAGCGTCTCCGTGCTTGAGACGGCACGTAAACTCGTCGGTCCCGGTTGTTGTCATTAGACGGCAGTTGTTAAGCAAGTTGGAGGCATTTGGGCGGCTGAACAACTTCAGAGTTGTTCAGCCGGTAGACACAAGGTTGACCTCTAACCACACGAAAAGAAGAATCTTACCTTTCACGAGGTCCTGTGAATCAAAGATCCCGCCAGTGGTGTGACAGTTGGCGCCATTCCCACGACACTCCCGACACTTGTCCTCGCGGGCGTTGGATCCCAGCATCATATCACATCCAACGGGCTATTGGAGTAGAAAATATACTTATCATCATTGTCATATCATCCGAAGGATGTTCATTAGAACAAAGGCCTCCCCCATAGATTTCATCACCATAGGGGGAATTAGCCAGTACTTATCAGGCGCATTGTTGAGCGCACTGCTGCACATCCCTCGGGTTTAGAATCCCTCACTCATCTTTTACGGCATCATAGGGAAGAGATGGAGTGCTGCTATATTCTTAATCTGGACACCACACGGACAATAATGTGTGTATCATCATCATCATCATCATGCCGGCCATAAAACGTCCACTACCGAACAAAGCCCTCCCCCATAGATTTCCACAACTGTGTCATCATATTCGGGGGAATTTGCCAGTACTCACAACGCTTGGCAGGCGGGTTGGTGAGCGCATAATGGCTACTGTTCCACAGAAAGGACGCTGCTGCCGATCCCTCTGGTTTGGAGTCCCTTAGTCGCCTTTTACGACATCCACGTGATGGAGTGGTGCTTTATTCTTAATCCGGACACCACACGGATATGTGTATATCGAATGTGTTTATATTACTGAGTAATTAATTTAAGTATTGTACACGTATTGAGGTACTTACCATTAAGATGGATATTTCTTCGTCCTTCAACATCTATTACAATCATCATCATATCAGCCAAAAAACGTCCACTGCTGAACCAATAGATAGATTTCCACAATTGTGTCGTCATTTTGGGGGGAATTTGCCAGTCCTCACCACGCTTGGCACGCAGGTTGGGGAGCGCAGTATGACTATTAATCCACAGAAGAGACGCTGCTGCCCCTCCTTCTGTTTTAGAGGCCCTTAGTCATCTTTTACGACATTCACGGGAGATGAAGTGGTACTATATACATCCGTAAAAGGCACATCCAGGCGATATTTACGAGCCACATCATTTAAAGAATACTTAGTTATAGAGGGAAATAAATAGTTTGTATTTTCCTTTATCATTCTAACCCAATATAAGTTGAAAACGCCAAACGGTAAGTAGAGCTTCATTTATGAAGAAAGATGTTTCAAATCTTGAATGTCTTACTTGACAAGTGCCATTGACACAGACATCGAAGGACTCGTCGTTGCACTTGGTTCCATCGATGACCTTGGATTTGTGTCGGAAGTAGAAGCGCTCGCCGTGAGGCATGCAGTTCAGCTCGCAAGGGTTCGGAGCCTTCGTGTATGGCACCCAGCTGGTAATCAGATACTAAGTGTAAGGGTAGGATTCGATAACAAAAAAAATTACTTACACAATAAATCAAACATATATTCTTTTTTCCATATTTTAAATTTTCCACTCGATGTTAATTTTATAATGTGCATGGATTTATTACGATATAATTTACATTGTTTTATGACAATGCGTTAATATTTGCATACCGTAATTGGTTAAATGTGGATGAGGAATTGAATTCTGCATAAAATAATCAATCAGTTAATTGTGTGTAAGATTATGTTAGGAAGATCAGTCTGAGCGAAGAACAAATAATAGCGAACAATCATTGTTTACTAATCGTGCACTGAGAAAAAAATTATACTTACAAGTCCAACTTATTTACCAAGTAGCTCGAAGATTAATAGGCAAGTACTTTATTTTGGTCAGTGTTGCAAAGAGTCTCATAGGAGACAAGTGTTAATGCTATGATAATGACTAGATCATGTGTGAATTAACGAACTGGGATGATGAAGAAACCATTGTGCTTGCAAAAATACCTAGAATCTCCGAAGCTTAAATTTTCCCTTATTACCTCGGGATACCTCAACCAGGTCGGCCTTGTTTTTAATTTGAATAAGACGCTGCCCCTCACTAGCATTTCTCCTTTGTCGTGGTCGCGTTTACAGACATGAAATTCCACATACAATACACCCAGACCCGGAACAACTACCTGCAGATCATACAAATATGTGTTCCATGCGGGGATTGAACCCGCGACACGTAATGCAGAAAGACAATCGCTTAGCCACTGCACCAATCGTGCCGTACTATATATGTGTGTAGGTAATAAGTATAATTAAATTAAGACGAATGACCATTTATTGCTAATGTAGAATCGTCAGGCACTCCAATATACATACTAGCAGGTAGAACAAAGTGCCGATCTCTGTCTCAAACTCTTCAGAGATCACAAAATTTAATATAGTTATTCAAATAAAGGTGCACACAGCCAGTTGCATAAACGATCGGCGAGGTTAAGCAACGCTTGGCGCGGTCATAGTCATAGGCCTTTATTGGTAACTGGTTGGTAAGTGCTTACACGTCAAATTGTACATAATCCAATACAATATTCGTTATAGTATAAAAATACTAATAACATCAGCATATTAAATATCAGAAAATTAACAAAAATAAATTCATAATCTTTCACATTTTAGGATATACGAATTGAGGAAAATAAAATATTAGTAGGTACAATAAATAATAATTAATTATTAATATCCATTATTCGCACTTCACTGTCCAAAAGGTGGTCAACACTCAGTAAGTTAGTCAGTCAGTCAGTCTATGGATGAGCGTCCGCATAGTGGTATTTGAACTGGGCGTCTCCGTGCTTCAGAGGGCACGTAAAATCGTCAGTCCCGGTTGTTGTCATTAGACGGCAATCGTTAAGCCAAGTTGGAGGCCTGTGGGCGGCTTGAATAACTTTGACACAAGGTCAGCCAGTAACCAGAGTAAAGTAGAAAAAGACTAAAATAAAAAACCCGCCTTGCCTTATCCTAGGCAAACGACAAGTGCGATAGCAACACAATGCAAATGCATAAATATTAAACAGAATCAGTTCCAACAAGATAGCCAACGTTTTCCAGAATAAACAGTAACATTGTTTTTGTTTAGTTTAATTCGAACTTACTTATACTTAAAACCCCTAAAGTCCTTGTCGTCGAACTCGGCGCACTGGTCGGCCCTGAAGTCTCTGGAGCCGGAGGGACAGTCCTGCGTTTGACATGAGAAGAACTTCGTGTCACCCCCCGAACACTGAGGCTGGCCGTCTGACCTGCAAATGTCAACAAAAATAAAGTTGGTTTGAATATAGTTATTTTGCAACGCGGACAAGAGGTGCACCGCGATATCATAATAGAATAATATGGATTTCTGAGAATAGGAAGGTGAAATAGGTAGTTAAATATATGGACACATGTTTTCTGTGCATTATAAAATCATTATTAAGTATATCTTATATTATTTAAGTGTTGGCTCGCTGCATGCGTTGGTAATACTGTAATTGCAGTGGGTAGTTGAATACAAATAAATAAATAAACCAAAGGGATGGCAGCAGCGTCCCTTCTTTGGAACATTAGCCATACTGCGCTCACCAACCCGCTTGCCAAGAGTGGTGAATACTGGCAAATGCCCCCCAAAATGATGACACAATTGTTGAAATCTATGGGGGAGGCTTTTGCTCAGCGTGGATGTCTTTTGGATGAAGATTTAACAAGAAAAAGATTAGCAATAGAACATAGGGTTCAACAAAAGTATTAATGGTATCGGTGCACTTTTGCTGTAATTTTGAATCATCACCTAACCAACCGATTACTGTCCCACTGCTGGGCACAGGCCTCTCCTCAAGATGAGAAAGGTTAGGCCTTAAACCACCACGCTGGCCTAGTTGGGGGTTGGCGGACTTAACACACCATTAAAAACACTTTGAAGCCCTCTCAGATGAGCAGGTTTCTTCACGATGTTTTCTTTGACCGTGATAATCAAATTCTGATCCGCACATGAATCCGAAACATGCATGAAACCACCCTTCATATATCTACTGAGCTGTGATTAAGATAAGACCGGTGAATTATAGTGACGTTTCTGAAGATCGCCGTTAGTGATGATCTTGAACAATGTATTTTTATATGTCACCTTATTAAGCATAGCGACTTAAAAGACTGGATGAACAATAGCTTGGACCTTAGCATTTGCTACTAGCAGTCTTTTTCCAAGTATGACGATATCCGCTTTTAGTCTAAACATATGTTTCTCAATAGCAACATTTTACACCTTACGACTGTCTGAACCCAACATCCCACTTATGGATATATCTGGTCCGATGTTCTTTTTTTAAACGTTGCCCCTCACTAGCATTTCTCCTTTGTCGTGGTCGCGTTTACAGACATGAAATTCCACATACAATACACCCAGACCCGGAACAACTACCTGCAGATCATACAAATATTTGTTCCGTGCGGGAATTGAAACCACGACCCGGAGCGCAGCAGCCGACTGTATCAGCCACTGCACCAACCGTGCCCTCGACTTTGAAGCTACAACTACCCGTGACGACTGTCCTAGATATTGTAGGTCAAACAAACTGGTGCAACAATGCAGTTTGTGAAAAGCAGCCCCTTCGCGTAGAACCTTTATTCCGCGCGCCTCTGCTCGCTTGTCACTAATAATGGTAACGAAACTGATCCAAAAATGTTTGCTTTATATTGTCTTTGTTACTATTGAAATTAAAATGTTGATCATACCCTATCTGAAGACATATCCTCTTCTGGCTGGCCACGCCTCCTCCGCAACTTCTAGAGCAGGGAGACACCTCGCCCCATTCGCCCCATGCGCCCGCGCCTTCCCCTCCGGGGATGACATACGACGCGGATAGGTACAGCCCGGCGCCTTGCCGCCTGTGTCTGGTGCGGTGCTGATGGACCTGTTGAAGAATACACAAATAGTACATAACTACGGTAGAAAAAAGAGCGCTCAACGGTATCGCATCACTTAAAATTGAAAAGTAATTTTGAGAAATCGTCAATAATGGGTGTATCAAAGCCATAATATTTACATTTTATTAAAACAGCGAGTTTGTTTTTATACCAAGATGTTGTCTACAGTGAAAGTGCGCATTCATGGGGTGCAAGATGATAACTGGGTATAAAGGACAAAATCAACCAGTATCGATGTCTGAAAAAGTTATAGCAATGTATTGGAGAGTATTCATCAAGAGAACAAGACCCTATTCCCTAACAAGAGAAAACAACTTGATAAAATCAGATTCACGAAGAACAAGAAAATGGAAAATTTTCGCTTCGCACAATTTATGAAAGAACCATGAAATTGGACTTCTAGGGTGGAAGGCCTGGTGACCTGAAATACAGGCTGGAACCTAGTTTAGGCACCAGTCTCCCACAGTAAATTTGTACAATAACAATATACCAATACCAATTTGTACAATAACAATATACCAATACTGAAGACTTAAGTATTGAACCCAACCAACATCCCTCTAAGGTGCTTTCATAAGTTATATTTAAACATTCGATTAAACCATATTGACTGTTTAACTTCAACTTGACATCATTGTGACATTGTGGATACAATTTACAGAAACAAATCTCAGTAAATCTGATATGCATAAACGCCCAGATTCGAAACAAATAACTGTAGATCAAACAAATAATTACAGATTTTTTAGAATCTTTTCATTTTTGAGAAATATTTTATTAATATGTAAAGATTTATTAATCTAAACAGCGTACGACGTTGCCTTATACTTGACATTGGCGAAATTGTGAAAGATACCCTACAGAAGCCATAATCTAAGAGAAGAAGAAGAAGTGACTCTGTTTCAAAAAGGCAACAGCTGACAATATACAAACAGAGAAAAGAAATCGTCACCAAAACAAATTCAATATTTTCCTTTTGAAATAAAAGAATATACCAGGAGATAATTTTGATTATTAAAATACCTGTATTTATATTAACAGAGTGCCCATCAGAGTATTACAACACAATAAAATTAATGATGCAGTACATGTTCAAATCTAAATCAGTTCGTAAAAGTCGTTTGATACAATATAGGTGGGATCATCGAAACGCGCCACCTGCCGTGTTTTTAACCAACGCGCAGTGTGAAACAGCTCTTATGTATAAAACGCGCGTCAGCGCTGCGCTAGCGCTTCGTCCATATAAAATGTTATGACGATAAACAACTTGTAGAACATTACCAACACGACGTGAGTGTTGCAATGCGATGCACTGCGGGCGACGAGTGCTAGAGCAAGGGCCGGACTCGGGCTGAATGCATTTATGATGAATAATGATGTTTGAATGAATTTGTTGTCTCTGCATCACGGACCATCAAGGTCGTCTGTTAGAATGTGGTTAAGACCGTCTTTACACACTGTTGTAAAAACATAACTATAGCAAATAAATAAATGATTCTGGCAAAAAATAGGCGACTTACATATTATATCAAGAAAATGAGAAGCAGCATCCTCTTACGCTGTTATAACAACATCCTGCGGTTACAGACTCATTCGCTAGGCGGTTTTCTGTTTAAATAAATGCTTCCTTGTGAATGGCATCGTAATAGTCTTATCTAGGTGACTATATCGAACACATATGTCAACGATAATTGTTTCTAATTTTAAGTTTGGTGGCAAACCTGTGGCTACTTATGTCAGCTTAGGTTAGCAAAATCCAAAGGATTTCAGGGAAGTTACTGGGGATCATACGTTCAGTTTTACTACATTCGTAGGCCGGATATTGTTGAAAAATATTTCATAGGCTTTGGAAAAAAATACTTTCAGGGCAGCTCCTCTTTATCCCGCCAAATAAAATTTATAAGTTGATTTTTTTATGCGTCACAGGAATCTCCAAGTGCGGCCCTTAGTTGCATTCTAAGCAAAGATACTTATTGATTAAGTGTAGGCAAGGTTGTAGGTGACAGTTTATTTACATTTCCTCCACTTGACGCGCCACCTGACGTAGCGGCAACAGGAAACGTTGGCCATTCAACTTTAATTACTCTGAATGAGTGAATCGAGAGATGGAAAATTAATATATTGAGTCTACAAAGTATCTAGTAGTAGGTCCTCTAAAAATAGTGAGCTTTATTTTAAGTGTCCCATTTTTTTAAAGTTGCTAGTTGAGCACTACAGAAATTATTTTTCATCATCATCATTTCGGCCGAATGAAGTCCACTGCTGGACACAGGCCTCCCCGAAAGATTATCACAACGACCGATATGGGTGTGTTGTGGGCTCATTGGGGGGTTTTGCCATAATCGCCACGCTTGGCAGACGGGTTGGCGATCGCAGTTGAGTTGTTAATGTAATCGAAGGACGCTGCTGCCCATCCTCCGGGTAATCCCTTAGTCGACTTTTACGACACCCATGGGAGGAGATGGGGTGGTGGTATTCTGAGCCGGCACCACACGGCAAGGCAAATTCTTTTTACTAAAACGTAATACAGATAAAGATCACGCGCCACTGTAATAAAAAAATTGAAAGAAGTTTATTTTTTAAATACTAAAAATAGCAACATGACTCATCAATTATGATGCCGATTGCCATACTCAAAAAAGAATAGGAAGAAGACTTATAAATATTATAGCAACAAAAAAGAGATTATTATTTCTAACTTACTTTTTAATACACGTGATCCATAATAACATATCACTATTCTTATAGTGAATTGTAATTTAAAGATTTTATACGCCATCTTTTCTAAATACTTGCGGCGTTAAGATTATTACAATGTTTAGTTTAGATTTTTCTTAAATAAATAATAATGCACATTAACATCAGCCCACAAACGTCCACAGCTGAACATACGCCACCCAACGACCGCTACAATGAACTGTCCCAGGGAATATTAATAATAATCACTAACGGGCGGGTTGATGTTGGCAGTATGTTGTTATTAGCACGTGGAAGGATGCTGCTGCCCATCCTCTTGATATCAACTCTTAGTCACGTTTTACGACGCCCGTGGGAGGAGAGGGGTGATCTATTCTTTGCCGAGAACCATACGGAACTATGAAGATTGCCCGTAATTTGATTTTGAACACAACTTTTTCCTAGGATAGGAAAAAGTTGTGTTCAAAATCATTATTCTTCACTAAAACTTACAACATCCATCCGATTCTATTCTATTCTATTGTGGCTCTCACGAGTTCAGCATCCGCCGATCGCACTTCAACTCTATTGGGTCCATTGTGCTGCCCAAAGCCTTGCACTACTCCTTCGCAATTACACCTGCCTGGAGTAGTGCAAAATCATCAGGTGATAGATAACCCATGTCTAGACAATTTATCCTCCGTCTTCCCAGAGCGTCACAGCTGCACAAAATATGCATCATTGACTCTTGATTGTCCATACAGAATCTGCATGTATCCATCGTAGTAAGCTACATCCTGTGGAGGTGCTCCTTGGTGCCAAAGTGGCCTGTCATTGCGCCTATATAGTGCCTTAATTAAGGTTTGGTTAGATTTCCAAGTTTCTTAATATCAAGGGTAGACCCTTATGCTGCAGAGAGTCTTGGAATGGTTTACGCCTCTCGCTTCCCTCCGTTCTCTGAGATGTTCTTTTTCAGTAAACGCATGTAATGAGGTATTCCTACAAATGGCTCTGGGCCAATGAGCTGCATATTGCGGGGAAAGCACTATCCGATAGTGCTTTCCCGGCAATAAGCATAAGTTTTAAGAGTTAAGAGGCAGACACGTTTATATTTTCATATTGTATTTACATTGCTCAAAAATTATGAACGATGTATGGTGTCTACGCGCATGCGCACCCATCAATAGGTGCCAACCCTGATTAGATTTATGAGTACTCTTAAGCTTTTCTATTACTTTCGATTAGGGCTGTCAGTAAGATCGTCTGTTTGGTTTCTATTTTTATCTTCGAATTGAACGTGCCATTCATAAAGAAGTAGACATTAAATATTGATTCTGACGGCTGTTCTATAAATAACATATATGTATGCAGACTGAGTGCGTTTCTATCCGCGTCTCATAGTCATAACCGCTTCCTGAAAACTCAATGAGAAGTTATTTAAATAAAATAATATTCGATTCAGAAGTTACCGTTCCGAAATTCGAGGCCTAGCATAAATGACCTGTGCTAGGTGGTTGACGATTGAAGGATAGCTCAATCAGTTACATCATTTAATTTGGGACCCAATGTTCGTATTCCAACTACCTATCGTGGCTAATATCCAGAGCTACAGAAATATTAACTACGTAGAGTCCCTAACTGCCAGCCCTGAGGCTCTAAACACTAACGAAACGGGTCGACTCAGAAGATCTCACGCTGTGCCCATGAGTCTTAACTTCTACACGTCATACTCAAAGTAATCTAGGTGCTCCATGTGGTGCTCCGCATCACTGTCACTGCGGTGAAGCTGTCGACTGCGTTGCCCATCATGGCCTGTCATGTAGTAGAAGCGCGGGGCGTATAGCACGACACGCCAGTATGATTTACATTATTCATCGTGCTCTTGTCATATACCAGCTGTACTGGAACCTAGTGGCTTGGCACGTGTGATGGGAAGAGACCAGACGGTAAGTCACAATTGCCTTAGAAATGTGGAAGGCCTCTGGTGTGGAATGCAACCTGTGTCGACACCCTTGCTCCTTCTCATCTTTCCAGTTCGGCAGGCTGTGCTGGAGCTGCCGCTGCCGCTACCTTCAAATGGTGCAAATACAATAACCTCATCAAATTACGTGTTTGAGCCGTTTGGGGTCGAAACGCTTAGGTCAAGGAGTCCGAGTGCACGTCTCCTTTTTAAAGACATTGCTAGACGCTTAGTCGACTCTTCACGTGACCAGAGGGCTGGTCTATTCTTTGGACAAAGAATTCGCATTGCCATCCAACGTGGCAATGCTGCCAGTCTCCTGGGTACGTTACCAGATCACAGCAACGCGCAAGAGTATTTTGGCGCTTAGGTGTCTTTTGTCCTCTTGCCTGTCATTTTCCGGCAGCCGGCTAGACACAATAGATTTTTAATTGTGTCTGGCTTTGTAACAGTTAATGAGTTATTTATTTTTACCTTTTATATGAATACCATATTTGTATATAGGTATTTTATCTTATAGTATATAATATATATTGTAATATGTAGTGTCTATAAGTTGTTTACATACGGGTCTTTGTAAATAGAGATAAATTTATTGATAATTAATAAATACAGATGAATTGCGTTAAAAAAAACATGTAAATACATTCTTAGCATTTTTGACAAACGTTAGATCACTGCTAAGTTCAGAACGTAAAATAATATACGCAAGTACAGGTCATAAATATTTTTTCAGTCATCATTTCGTTTATCTAATGCCGTGATTATAGCAGTATTCCCATATTCATCCATTGCAGGAGTCTGTTAGTTCTGTCTATTTCTCTCTCTCTTCTCATCTATTTACAAGACATTTATTACGTATGCTACATATTGTGTGTTTCTCTCGTCATGTTTTGGAACGGAAATTGGTCCTTCGTCGCTATTTTAGGGATATGGGACCCCACAGAAATTTTGTGCCCATTATTCAATCTTGACTAGAATAAGTTTTGACTTACGTAAACACACACCTGCTGGCTACCTGTCACTAAATAGCACAAGTATACAAATAAATAAAATTGAAGTGTCTGTTTTTAATGGCAAAATAACAGCTTTTTACTAAATATACACATGAAAGTATTATAAAAAAAAACACTACCGGTACTATTAAAAAAAACTTTTTTTTAATATTTTTATCTGTCTGGCTGTTTGTTCCAGCTAATCTCCGAAACGGCTGGACCGACTTTCTTTGTCTTTCACGGGACTTTCACTGGCAAACTTTTATACGATATATAAAAAAGTACGAGGATCCAGCGCATAAAAAAAATTGCCCATGGAATCCAATATACATATATACTCTATTTTAACTGTCTATGCCGAAGTACTCGTAATTCTTTATAAATAATCCGATTTCTTTTAAATTAAACGGCTGGTAAAACGCGTCACAGCTAGTAATAAATAAACTTTACTGGCGTAAAAGTTGTCAATTCCATTTGGTTCAACTGCGGCAATAATTTGGTTTATCGCGTCATCCTTACCGTAAAATACTGTTAGTTAAATTATTTATAGAGTTATTAAATAATACATTTCAACTAGAACGGGCCTAAATCTACATCAGAAGCCAAACCTAAATGGTAAACCATTTAGGTTTGGTAACCGCTATAAAAATTGCCAATTAACTTACAATTATAACATCGCGAAAAAGAAGCTCGTTACTCATATATTGGTGATCACATAAATATCTGTTACGCATTCGGTAGTTTACGGTGCGATGATTGAAATATAGCCGGGGCCATTGATGGCGGTCGTTATCGTTATAAAGTGTGATCGTTCGTTCGCGGTCGCGGTTGCTAGATAGACCAGTGTCAAGGTTTAGCGGTCGACGCTCTTTTACATTGGACTATAATTGTTTCGATATTCCATATTTTTTGTTTTTAATCCTAAAATTCACTCACACAAACTCCATCTCCTCCCGGGATATCGTAAAATGCGACTCACGGCCGAAATTAATTAACAATCTAATCCGAAATCTTTGTATTTGGGATTGACGATTTGTTTCTTTGTTTTTGTGTTAAATGTGATCCTAACACAAACGGATGAATTTCAAAATCTTAAGTCGATGGATTTTGAATTTGATTTATTATCTATAAATTTCGGCCGACTAACTTTAACTCTAAACCAGAGGGATGGGCAGCTAATAAGTTACGTATCTGCGTGTGATAGGCAGCGTTGCAAGCGCGTCTCCGGTGCCGAAGATAACCGCCCCAGTGGTTTTAGCCCCTAGGAGTCCAGCATGCCCCTTCGTCCTTCCCTGGGGCGGAGGAAGTTCGTGATGAATTTCCACTGGACCAATAAATAAAAGAAGAAGTAGCGTTGCAAACCGCGAAAAGCTATTTAATCTGTCGATATTCAGATGTTTGTCAGATTGCTATAGGTGACTACAACGTTTTTAAAGTATGTGCCAACTTGCGAACACTGTGGAAGCTTTATATATATAACATAATGGATCTCTTGCTGTGAGAACATACAACTAGCTTTATTATAAACGTTTTGTAGAACTTCCTGACTGATGGGAGTCGAGTGTTTAGCGTAACTTAGAGGCCTAGCAGAAGCCAATATGTCCAAGGGTAAACTGTGATAGGCTGACTTGATTAATAACTCGTTTATCATCATCATCAAGTAAATGATTAGAACAGTAAATGTACTTACATTATGTGTGTAGTGATGCCTGGATGCCGTCCATGTTATACAATTACTTAATACGATTGCTGCCAAAAGCAGCGATCTGAAACAATACAAAATAAGGTTTGTAAATTAACATATTCCTAATAATCGGTGCGGACCAGCAGTGATAGCTGTGAGGGCCAAAAAGAAGGTTGTAATGGTGTAGTCCGCCAACCTGCACTAGGCCAGCGTTGTCCCCTGAGGGTGTGACCGCTTTACAGTCACCCTCTCTGAGATGTGCCTATAGGCGTGGCACCAGTGGGCGGCTCTAGTGTGATCATACGAGGACCTGGAGCCTCCCTTAGGTGCCGAAGATGACCGCTCCAGTGGTTTTAGCCGGTAGGAGTCCGTCATACCCCTTCGCCTTACCCCCGGGCGAAGGAAGTTTATGAAGAATTTCCACTGGGCATCAATAAAAAAAAGGCCTATGCCCAGCAGTGGGACAGTAATGGGCTGATTGTGAGTATGACAATAATCGCTGAGCGCGGCTCGATTCGTATGTACTTTGGTTTTTTGTTTCCTGCTATGTATATTACCCACTATCCGCTTCCGAGTGTCATGTTATGTCGCTGTTAAACTTCAGCAAAATTAATTCGGCTGTGTAATAAATCTACCCGGTTTAATATAAATTATATTTGTAAGAACTGATTTTAAATTTAACTTATTAAATGCTTTCTTTGAGAACATAAGTAAAAGATGAAATTATAAGAAGTTGATATAATGTGAATGCTGTTGATGTGCTTTTTCCAATAAATGAAGTCCAGAAATAATAAAATAAATAATTTATTTAAATTATTGGTTGGTTGGAGTGGAACCCCATGAGTGCCTGCAGGATTTTCAACTCTGTCTTGCCTTAGGTGGCCGATCAGAGGGGGGCCGCTAGAGCTATATGCTCGGGGTTGGAAGTGTCTAATGGCGTAATAACGGGGAAACCCGCTCCGAGTCTTCGAGCGATGGTGAAACCGGTGCCGCACCTCTCTACACCCCTAGCCGCTCACACCGGTGTTGCTCCTTGTCGCCTGTAGTGGTGGCCTTTTAGGGGGCCCATCTTGTGAGTGGCGAGTCACCGTCTGCCACAGAATTTCACGATCAAAGTTGAAAGGCAGACGCCGTTGTTCCCGTATTTATTAGTCTTTTTATTCCATGTAACACCCATTGCAATAGACCTTATCCTTATCGTTATAGTTTCCATATCATACAATAGCCTTACACCACCGGAGACAATCCATGACTTCATTTTATAGTGCAGCTATGGAGAGTCCCCGGTTGGTGTCCCATTACATTTTAGATTAAAATTCTCTAAAGGGCCTCTGCATGTTGGACCTATGTCCCCGCGTAAGCCTGTCAAAAGACCGGGTTCCCCCTTACAGGGGATATAAACCCGTGAAAAGAGAGAAATAAATAAATAAATGTTATTATACCGATGTATGTATATATAGGCCGAGTGATGTCCCCACTCGTCTACCCATGGGTGTCGTAAAAGACGACTAAGGGTTGATTTCGGGGCAGTGAGCAGTAGCATCCGTGTACTAATAATCAGATACTGCGATCACCAGTCCGCCTGCCCAACGTGGTAATCATGGCAGTATGTGCCGCTCATTGTAGTGATGATTGGTGGAGCCATGTTCAGTAATGGAAATTTACGGGCTGATGTCATCATTTCAGCCCAAAAGACGTCTTCTGCTGGACAGAAGCCTCCCTCAAATATTGCCACAAATACCTGCATGAGTTTGTGTTGTGTGCTCGTTGGGGGGTTTTGCCGTAACCGGACTTGGCTGACGGGTTGGCGATCGCAGTCTGCCGATTCACAGTTGAGTTATAATGTACTCGAAGGACGCCGCTGCCCGTCCTCCGGCTAATCCCGTAGTCGGCATTACGACACCTACAGGATGAGATGGGGTGGTAGTATTTTTACCCGGCACCACACGGACTGATGTGACGATGTATATATTAGTTAAACTCTTCAAAGGGCACCCACGACCAACGATAGCAAAAAAAAAAGGTGCGTAACAAATTAAAACGAAACGAGGATATTTATCGCGCTCAGACATCTAAGTACAGTCAGAAAGCCCAATTATAAGGCGTAATAGTATGTAAATAAAAGCTTAATCGGCGCATACATCTTCGGTGTCGTCTGCCGAACACCGAAACGTCGATAGAACCCATCGATAAAGGACTCATGAGACTAACTGTACTCTTGAGTCGCTTATGATAATATCTTTATTAGTTGATAGATCGAGTTAAAGACGGTTAGCGATTTTTGGAAGTGATAAAAAATTTGTGACCTTACTCACGTAAGTAAGATAAAACGGTAATGATAATAATCCTTCAATCATAATGTTGGTCAAGCAATGCTCCTGGGATACGAAGAAGCAATATCCTCGATCATTAGTAGTATCTACAGCAGGTAGCACCATCCATCTTCTTATTAAATGACACGATGTATCTATCTAATGGTGGCACGGTTCGTGCAGTGGCTGATACAGTCGGCTGCTGCGTTCCGGGTCGTGAGTTCGATTCCCGCTCAGAACAAATATTTGTATGATCTGCAGGTAATTGTTCCGGGTCTGGGTGTATTGTATGTAGAATTCATGTCTGTAAACGCACCCACAACACAGGAGAAATCCTGGTGTAGGGCAATGTTTAAAAAAAAAACTAACGAGTCGTCTGTTGGAACTGGTCTACTAAATGCTGCCATGACAATTTAATCAAAACTTTACTCAATATATTACAATCGGGCTTGTTTTGTAGACTTTTTAAGAAAACTCTTTTCTCCTACAATGATTTTACAAAACCTTGATTTCGAGAACAATGTACTTATAAATATTGTAATTTTTAAAATAATTTAAAAAGGGTGACCAAGGAGTTTCTCCCCCGTTCTTCTCCATAGGAAATCTACATCTTGGAACGCGGCAACTAAAGCCTCGACTTAACTGCTGTAAATGGTATAAAGGACCAAAATTCTTTTTTATCATTTGTTATTGTTAACCCCGAAATCGTCTTCAGGCTGCTATGTACGACTACAAGTGAAACACTGATGCTTCCACAAGCAAGACAGTATGCAGTACCTAGTAACAAGTCATAAATAATCACATCACATCAGTCCGCGGAACTTTTGTCACTCACACAGACAGTCAAAACTTAAGTGTATCGAATCCCACGGGACATTGGTCCTAAGGGCCGCGATGAAAGCAAAGAGTTAATTACGCTCCGTGACCGAACAAAGCGGCCAGCGTTCACGAACCGACAGTAACTTAGTTACTCACATCGCTATAATTAACAGGAAAGTAATCTGAGCAAGAATTACGTATCATTGCTCTTTAATACTGTTAATACGCCCTGCATTAAGATGGTTTGGTAATAAAGGTTTATGTGGCATCAAAATGGTCGATTTTAGGCATTCATATTGGTAGCGCACTATGACGTGTCTAATGCATTGGTAATTGGTATGTATCTAAGAATATAAATTTGATACAGGTATGATATACTTACGGTGACCACACATTTTCTTGAAGTCTAAAAGTCAAAGTCAATTTTTTTTTATTCATGTAAACCTTTTACGGGCACTTACGAATAGTCAGAATTTAAATAGTTGCACGGTTCCAAGTCGTTGGTCCTATGGAGAAGAACCGGCAAGAAAGTCCATGGATGTACTCTTTTAAAATATATGATGTATTACAGTGGCGTTTTACTCACCTGTTCGTTTTTTTTAAACGTTGTTCCACACTAGGTTTTCTCCTGTGTCGTGGGTGCATTTACATACACAAATTCCACACACAAATAAACCCAGACCCGGAACAACTACCTGCAGATCGTACAAATATTTGTTCCGTGCGGGAATCGAAACCACGACCCGGTGCCCAGCAGCCGACTGTATCAGCCACTACACCAACCGTGCCGTCTAATATGGACTCTGTTTATCTCACATCAACATCATTACTATAAGTACATCTCCAAACACTGTTGAGTCGAAGGCCAGTCTCAAAACGTCTGTAACTTCCTCAACGCTATGGTCTAGATGCAAGTTAGGCACCAAGGCTGTACTGTGGCTGAATAATTTTAATATTACCATGCAAATGTGCCGTTCGTATGACACGAATGCACAATCAAATGTCGATAATGATTCATGTAGTCAGCCAAAGTGTTGCTAATACGTCTGAAGACAGGTTAGCATCCGGTCACTATGTATATATATCTAATTCAGTAGTGTTAAGTTTGTAATGTGATTAGTACCTAGTTAAGTACATGGATGAGGTACGAATAATAATGATAGTATGCATTGTTCTGCGATGCGTTTTTGGTGTACAGTAATATCAATCCAAAATTTCGAATGAGGTCAACCTGAGTGGTCCTTAGGTCCGATTTAAATACTGGAATGTGATAACCCAGGTGTGATCTAATTACTGTCCCACTACTGGGCACGGACCTCTTCTCACGATGAGAAAGGTTAGGCCTTAGTCCACCACGTTGGTTTATTGCGGGTTAGCGGGCTACACACACCATTGAGAACATTTTGGAGCCCTCTCAGGTGTACAGGTTTGCTCATGATGTTTCCTTCACCGTTAACGAAAGTGATAATCAATTTCTGTTGGATACTAATAACCGCATTTTGGCAACCCCAGCATCGACCAAGGATAATCCCCTACGACGAGCAGATTACTTTTACGGTTTAATTAATGGTGATGAAAAATAATTAACGCAATGGGTTTCATTGCATTATTACATTATATTATTACAAATGTATAATCAGTTTATTTACTTATTCTTATGAGTATTAAGGAACGTAAAAAAAAATCACCATACAACATAATATTTTTTTATTTTTTCACATCACCATTTTAATAAAACATAATAATACTTATTTTAATACCTATACCTAATATCATTTCGGCCTAATGAAGTCCACTGTTGGACACAGGCCTCCCCCAAAGATCATCACAACCACCGATATGGATGTGTTTTGAGCTCATTGGGGGGTTTTTGCCATAATCGCCACGCTTGGCAGGCGGGTTGGCGATCGCAGTTGAGTTGTTAATGTACTCGAAGGACGCTGCTGCCCATCCTCCGACTAATCCCTTAGTCGACTTTTACGACACCCATGGGGGGAGATGGGGTGGTGGCATTCTGAGCCGGCACCACACGGCACCTAATACGTAACTCTGGAAAGCCTTTGTTCAGCAGTGGACGGCATTTGGCTGATAATAATGCTTTCAATGTTTTTGTTTATTTTCTAACTACCTCACAAGTTCTTTCCGAGCTATTTTCGCTAGGAATTCGTTGTAATCGCTTAAGGAATTCCAATGAATTCCAAGAAGTGTAAACAATAAGGTAAATACTCGAACTCAAAAGATGCCGCTGAAAGCTGTGAGTCTTTTCCAATAAACAGTCGGGTGCGCATGATTTGTACGAACAACGAACTGTACTAGTTTCGTAGTTCGGTGATATATCCGCGTTCTTTTTCGAGATTAATATCTGGCTGGAGGCCTCTTTTGGCTTCGCCAGAAATGACCGGTTAAGCAACCACATTTCCCAGAAATGTATGCGAGAAGCCCAACAAAAAAAAAGAGAGTAATACTTGAAGAAAAACTATGGACCAGGCAAGATTTATTGTTCACGAGTTTGGAAATAAACTTGAATTTTGACATGATCATGGTATGTATTAATAAACAGCTGGGGTAGACTGAATGCCCTCCGTGTACAATCAGTCATCGTACTGTAGATTATGTCTTACAATATACTGCATGCCGATTCAGTCACCTTGAATATTCCAATGCGGTAGAGCACTAAAAAAAACATTTATGATGTTATGAATATTAACCAAAAAATAACGTTTAAATGTAAAATAAAACCGTGCGGTGCTTACCTAACGTACATACTTGCGTTCTCATTATTAATCTACTTTTGATGTCTCATTAACTGTCACATAGCCAGACATAATTAAACATCTATTATGACTCGCGGCTGCCGGCAATTAACAGGTAAGAGGGAGCACCCCTAGCTTTTATTTCATTAAATTGTGTAATTAATTAAACATTATTTTTTTAACATTAAACATTTAAACATTATTTTGTGTATTTTGGTTCGTATTTCATGAAAATTAAATAAATTTATACTTTTTAGTTAGTTTTATAATGTGAAAACATTTTCTTAAATTGTTGATTTACGGCCGAAATTAATAATGACTAATATTTTGAATTTCATCAGTTGTTGTGTTAAGTACATATTTAACACAAAAACAGACAAATCCTTAATCGCAAATCCAAAGATTTTGGATTAGATTGATTATTAATTTCGGCTGTAAGTCACCCTGAATAATCCAATGCGGCAGACAACAAAGAAAAAAATTATAGGATTTCAAACTCATATTATCCAACTAAACCACCTGCAGCTCACATATTACGCATGCGGAGATGCTTGGTACTGTAACGATGGTCACCTCTTTGGTGTAAGTTGCTGAACACTATAAAAACATACGATTTAAATAAAGTACTAATTTGGAAATGCTCTGACATGACGTTTTGGTCATGCTTACTAATGTCGGCAACATCAAAGATTTTGGGCAACATGATGTATTCTAGTCTTGTCGATGGAAAAAAAGAGATACGTCACAGATTATTATTTGGTGCGCGCTGCGAAAGCTGTTGATGATACATAGAATAATGTAATAACTATATGTTAATATTATCTACTCATCATTACTCATAAAAAAAATCCTGACGTCTATGTCTGTTATAGTTAAGTCACAATAACCACTTTTTGTTCAAATAAGTCAATCCAAATACGGGTAGAATCTAAAGATGATGACATTCGTATGATGATATTGATCCTTATCCAACTAAAGAGTAATGATATGAATGAAAATAGAGGGTGAAAGTTGGATTAGAAAACGATTATTTTAAAAAAATCATTTCAAATATATTATGTGTGGTGCTGGCTCAGAATGCCGCCACCCCATCTCCTCCCATGGGTGTCGTAGAAGTCGACTAAGGGATTAGCCGGAGGATGGGCAGCAGCGTCCTTCGAGTACATTAACAACTCAACTGCGATCTCCAACCCGTCTGCCAAGCGTGGCGATTATGGCAAAACCCCCCAATGAGCCCACAACACACCCGTATCGGTCATTGTGGTGATCTTTGGAGGAGGCCTGTGTCCAACAGTGGACTTCATTCGGCCTAAATGATGGTCAATTACTCACAAGGTCACTCTTTTAAGTTTGTGGAAGTTGACTTGAAACATGACTATTTCTCCCGTGGTCAGTTTATGTGGCGTGTTCGTGTTAGCTCACTCCGTCATTTGATTATTCTGGTGCCACCTAATAAAATGGTAAAAAATGTGGTACTTATACAAATAAATCATTGAACTTCATCATAACTTCACAATTTGGTAATACTTATGTATAAATTAATTTGGTTTTTTTGAATAACGTTGCCCCCACTAGGATTTCTCCTGTGTCATGGCTGCGTTTACAGACACAAATTCCACACACAATACATCCAGACCCGAACTACCTGCAGATCGTACAAATATTTTGTTCCGTGCGGAATCGAACCCACGACCCAGTGCGCAGCAGCCGACTGTACTATTCTATTTAACAGTCTCAGTGTACCCCACATATTTTTCGCTGACGCCGTAATCCATCTCATGTAATACATACTTATTGCAAGATACTGATATTGTTTTTACAGAAAACCGCCTTATAGCTGCTCGACCAGGAAATCGAACCCCGGATCTCGCGTTGAGCAGTTGTGCTGTATCATTGCATTTGCTCATATGTACTCATATTATAAAGAGATTTTGTTTGTTTGTATGTATGATTACCTCTGTAAAGGTACAGTGTCGCTAAGTGGTATAGGCTATATTTGTATCGGATATTGATAAAAATAAACGCGCGGGTGAAACCGCGGGCAACAGCTAGTAGTAAATATATGTCTTAACAACTTTGATTCTTCAATCCTCCGGAACATAAAGTACAGAAGAAAGATAACAACATGGTGAATACGTATTCCTACGAACATAGTCATAAATTACGATGTCATTATTTCCAGCTCGCCATTATACAAATTCATGGTGCATCAATACAAAGCTAAAGCAGTACGTAAGATGAGTGTCCTCAATGTAGTCCCCAGTGTTAACCGTCGAAAATAACATATAAACAAGAGTTTTACGGTTTCACGTGTAAGACTTAGTTAAACATTGTAGCGAAAACAAATGTCTGCCGTTTTAGTGGCTGTTGGGTAGTTCGGTAGTTACCCAATAGGTCGTGGGTCGCGGTTTTGTAGGAAATTGTGTGCTGTCAACTTTCTTCGATTAGTTTGTTGTATTTGTTTATTACCTAGGTATTCAGGTGCGACTGCCTCGTTTGATGTAATACGAGTACCTACATTAACAAGAAAGATCGTTTGGGTACCAACGTTTTTGTTGAATATTTATTTTTATGGGACTCCGGATATAATCTGTAACGTTAGTCTGGGTAAAGCAACATCATAATTACTTATATTGTTTTTCGTATCAACAAGCTATCGATCAAGCATTAGTATCGTCCGCTGTAGATTGTTGCTGATGCAGACTTTCAGCAGAGACGTAGACAAGTTTTGAAGTGGAAACTTCTTTTAGCGCGGTACGCATATTTTTAGATGAGATAAAACCTCTGGACTCGCGACGCCGTTACGAGACGCTTGAAGTGAAAACTTCTTTTAGCTTTCTTTCTTTTAGTACGGATATTTTTAGATGAGATAAAATCTCCTAACGCGCCAAAATAAGTTTTCACTTCTGTCAGCACTCCCGGAGGGCAAATTTTTATTTTTGTTTTGATTAATAACGATATTTTTGTTCATAATACGCAAAAAGAATTATAACTTTTTTCTTTTGAAGTATTGTAAAAAATTATGCGCGCGCACTATGTCATACGAGATTCACAGGAGGACGTTAGGTTGTTGGACAATCAATCAATAATCCATTTATTTTCTCTTCACAATAGGTCTTATACTGCTAGGATATGATATCGTGTCACAAATATCTGGAGCCCCCGTTCGGTGCCGAAGATGACCGAAAAAAGAAGGTTGTAAGTCGTCAGTGACTTTTTGACAGCTAACGTCATTTCATACTTACCAAAAACTGTCAGAGTATTAAATTGATTTTATTTCATCTAATATATAGTATTTTTATAATTTATATAACTTCCAACGCACATACACAAGTCCACGCAACATCCTACAGATGTTGGCCATATAAAAATATGATCCGTGCAAGAATCGAACGTGACACTACAGGTGTCACGTTCGATTCTCGAACTCTCGAAGCACAGAATGCCAGTCTCTTAGCCGCTGTGCCAACCGTGTCATTAAGCTATGTAAAGGAAAGTCGTTCCATCACAATAGATAACGTACATCATTAAGTCATTGTGATACTAAAAATAAAGAGACATCTCATCTTTCCGCTACGAGCTCCAAATTTTCCTTAAAAGAGAATTTCACTGCATTCAGAAAGCCAGATTTAACACATTTTATCCACAGTACATCCCGACATCCGACACCACTTCCTCCTAATCACCATGGTATAATAAATTGTTCGTCAGTGGCGTCCGTGGCATCCGACACCAGGCAATGACGCGACATCCGTCCGACATGCCGCAGTCAATTAGCTGTAAGCTGGGTATACGCTTGATACATCAGTAGTGTTCGAAAGCTTACGAGCTTGTTACATTGCAAATATTAAGTTTATTAAATTACATTATCATCATAACATTAAAAAACTGGACAAGTGCGAGTTGAACTCGCGTGGAGAGGGTTCCGTACGATGAATATGTTATCTTTGGTACGAGTAGTGTTGGATGCCTGGCCTGGTTTAGGCGAGTTTTTAGTTAGAGAGTAGTACCAATAATTTATCCCAAGAACAAACTTAACATCGTAGTTGAAAAACATGTTCTTCTTTCTATACATTCCAACTACAGACGTAAGTTTGTACGCACAAAGGCTAGTCAGTTTAGGCTCATTAGTTTCGGAGTTAAGGGGGGGGGATATTATAAAATGATAAAATAAATATATAGGGTCTTACTTTAATAATGGAAAATATTTTAGGAGGTAAATCTATAGGTAGCAATGACGCGTTTTAGCAAAATAAATAAACGTAACATCAACCTTTATTTTATCAAATAGTACAAAGTAAGTAAATCTTTCGCTAGTCGAATGTTTGAATATTGATTTATTTATTATCAGTAAAACCGATACTTGATATTTGAAATGAATTCTTTACCATTCATAGAGCCTAGCCTTAAAATATTTTCCATTGTTAATGTAAGACCCTATATATTTGAGACCTCACAACATGCCTTTTCATTGCAAAATTTGTTCAACTTTATAACCCTGGTACCGTTCCCGAAACTATACATTCAAATTAATTTAAAAATAGCTATCCTGGTAGTGAAATTCCCTAAGCTCAAACATTTGGTATTCGCTAACACATGATTGAAGCTATTCAAGGACACGTTGCAGACGGTGAACCATGGGGACGAGTCTTAGCGAATACCAAACTAGTTTGTCAACGATATTTCAATCCTGTATTTAAGGAAGTATGGATGTTTGAGATTAAGGAATAGCACCCCAGGTCGGTGAAGAACAATGCGTCGATGGCCGCAGCAACAGCGCTGTTTTTGAGGTAAACTCAGCAACAGCGGAGCGAATAAGGGTCTACCTACCTTAAGAACTTTTTATGAATCCGGATGAAATAAGTCATTTACTTCCTCCGCCTCCGGCTTAAACCATCGGAGCTATCATCTTTGCCACCGAAGGGGTCATCCAGGTCATCGATACAATTACACTAGAGCCGCCCATTAGTGCCACGCCTTTAGGCACATCTTGGAGGATGACTGTTAAGCAGTCTCGGGGGATTAGTGTAAAGAATCCCCACGAAGCCTCACAGTCACGTGACCAACCTTAAGGATTTTACCGGAAATTCTTGGTATAATTTTTATTGTTGATGATGATGGCGCTATACTTGTATCCATACATAGGCATAGTATGCATATTATTACGGCTTTTCCCTACCTGCCCCCTCTAAACAAAATCCTGGCCACGCCCTTATACGTATAACATAATAAAACGCTGAAGCAAAAGCTCTAGTGAAACCCAGACGCCACATATCTAACTTAAACATTTCTGACACGATTAATTCGCAATGAAATTACAGTTAAGTGTCATTTACATGTACGTGCACCAGAGGCCGCGACAGGTGCATATATTTAATTTCGCCATGATATCACCATGACACTACACCTAATAATAAACTATCATAAAATCATCGGTGTCCTGTCTCTATCGAATATTAATAAGCGGTATACATTGACTGTAGCCATTGTTTAATAAAGTGAAGGAGGCAGCATGCCTGTGCGAGCTTTATAGGTAGAATTCACTATTGTGTGTACTGTGTACCTACTTCTAAAGCGGTTAAGATTTGTAAGAACAATTAAACACATTGTAGGTGTTAGTTAATATTGTAGTTCTGGACGTTAAACGTTGCCCCATACTAGGATTTCTCCTGTGTCGTGGGTGCGTTTACAGGCATGAATTCCACATACAATACACCCAGATCCGGAACAACTACCTGTAGATCATACAAATATTTGTTCCGTGCGGGAATCGAACCCACGACCCGGAGCGCAGCAGCCCACTATATCAGCCACTGCACCAATCGTGCCGTCGTCATTTAGTTTTTAATGTTATAAGACAAGAGATTGTCGAGTCAACTATAAAGTGAACTTTTACTACGACTGATGAAAGCGTTCATAGCCAGTTGCACTCACTGATTGATAAATGGTTGATGAGGTAGAGCAGTGCCCAGCGCGGTCAGTCTATGGATGGATGTCCGTATAGTGGCATTTGCACTAAGCGCCTCCAAGCTTCGGAGGGCACGTAAAATCGTTGGTCTCGGTTGTAGCTGTTATGAATTTATAATATTATGTAAGGTTTTGAGTTTTAGCAAGCGGGGCACTCGGTTACTCGTGAGTTAGTCCAATAAACTTCCATCCTCATCGCCACTGATAATTAACAGACGTGTATCGCTCGAAACTGCTCTAACTGCTCGAAACGTTTATTAAACTAACTAATAAGCAGCCTGTAGCCGAGCGATCCGCTCCGTAAAACCAACCCTCTTCTTACATAATATAAATCTAATACACGACAGTCGTCATTAGATGGCACTCGTTAAGCCAAATTGGAGGCCTTTGGGCGGGTTGAACGACTCTGGCGAAGATGAAGAAAAAAGAAGGGATGAAAGCACGAATGTATTTTTATATGGAATGCGCCTTAAAGAACCACAATTAAAAATATTATTAAATTAATGAGATATTGGAAGTAATCACAATCCCAAATTCTTTATTTTCATAAAAAGGCATAGATTTAATGATTCCGAGAAAAATCCTTCAGAAATGCGTCACATGCACAGAAATAGGAAATAAGGTGGTGCTAGCATTAACATAGAAAAGTAAAATTATTAGAAACCCGTAACATTTTTATAAATCTATTCCCGGTATTATTATTCTGTCATCATGGTTGCATAGTAGTAGCCAGCACTAAGTAATTTTAATAATTAATCCATAGATAATAATGCAGGTGTCTTTTAAAATCCAAAAACATCAGTCCCAAAGCTCTTAAAGGCTATCAAAAGCATGGCATTAAAAGTTATTTACGGGTGTGTTAAATTATGTTAAGAGGTGTGATGGCGATGCACTGCGCGCGCGCCGCTTCCGCGCAGCCGCGCCCGCACGCGGCGCTGACGCCAGCGCGTCTGCAAACGCGATCGATTAGCATTCGCACAGCGATACACTAAAAATAACAGTTAAATAATCTCGCTGTTCGATCGGTTCGATGCTAGACGTTTTTTGTTTTGTACTGCCAATTTTGGTCGGTAGGTGGCGCTAATAGTGCTGTTGGTGTTCAGCCGTATCATGCCAGAGTGGATAGTAATCCATTATAGTCTGTTAATGTTTAAGGTGACGTTGGTCTTCGTTTCGTTATTTTCTTACTTTTGTATTCATCACCATCATCACCCACAGCTTGTATCTACCCACTGCTGGGTAAAAGCCTCCTCTCCCTCGTGCTATTCTTCTCTGTTCCGTGCTGATCGTAACCAGGTCTACGACCTGCGACCACTTCTATTATATGTCGACTCATCAGGCAGCTGGTCTGCCAACGGCTCAACTTTTGTATTACCGGCAAATGAATCTATTCAATCACGAAGAAGATGGGCTAGTATTTTTCTTTGCTAGAATACATAGCTATCTTAGATAGTCACTAGTTATTTTAAATATGACGTATACTGAAAGTCTGGCGCCATTTTGACCAGCTATATGAGATTTATGTTGCTCATTGACCTAGCAAGTGTTTACACGTTTGCAAACTTTTATATAAGTAGGCTACATAAGCACACTTTGAAAACACTTCAGTGACCAGTCTGACCTCATCACTTCGACTCTATTGAGATCAAATACTATTTATTATTTTGTCTCTTGTCGCAGGTAAGGACGAAGCTGGTCTTTTGGTGGGCTTACGCGTGGATATGACAATTATAATCTAAATTGTAATGGGCGCTAACAGAGGACTCTCTGTGGCTGCACTATCAAAATGCAGCTTCGAATTGTCTATTTTTTATTTTAATGGTAACTATTTTTCCTAAGAATGGAACGACTTCCATTCTTATCAATTGCGGATAAATACATTCAATCATATAAATCTTTAATACGGAGCTCTATCTGACCGCTCCACCGCCCTAAGCCCAAGTAGTGGAGCTCAGTCCCAAGGTTAGATAAGATACTTTTAAAGTTACTAGCTGCCTCATCATCGCATGATACATTCATCATATCATTGGGTAAACGTCCGCTATTGAGCTTCTGCTTCCTAACTGCTAGAAAGAACAGCCGTAAGGAGATACCTACACAGAAGGATGTTGGATGAAAATAAGCTACATAAATCTAGTTTACGCTGATCTCTCATCGTACGGAAGCCTGTAGAATCCGAGATCAGCTTATACTGTATATTAGTATAGCTTGATATGTAGGCGTGCGGATCTATTATCTAGGTTAGCCGTTTGGTATCCGGATTAGTAATATAGCACCACTCCGTCTCCTTCCGTGGATGTCATAAAAGGCGACTAAGGGACTCTAATCAGATGGATGATGGATGGATGAGGACACCGTCTGTGGAACAGCAGCCATTCTGCGCTCACCAAACCGTCAAAATTGGTAAGTTACGACCAATCAACTGCTAACAAACTGTCAACGTCCCCAGAATCCACTAATTGCTCTCAGACCATTGATTATATTATACATAGTTGACATCGATTTGACTAATTGCTGTCGGCGGACTGCCTCATACAAACAAGAGTGGAATAGACGCGGCTTAATAGAGACAATTGCTATTAATGGCTTTCTCTAAGGATTCCGCTGATATTAATCTCCATATAATCTTTGTTGTTCGGCCATATATTTGACTTAAAATGACAGTTATTATGTATCAAAAGGGCAAGCCGACATATTGGGTCTTCTACACCATACATATATTTCTTTTGCTACCGCATATTTCTTCAGCAAGTCTCTAAAATAAGAATTATCTTAGTATTACAAAGTGTTCCAATTTGTAGTCGCCTACACGCCTTTGTCTCAGTGTCTACATGTCATGTTTTGCGCCACTATCAACGCCTCATTTATTAACAATACTTTCTAAGAATGGATAGTCTGGTCATGGCCACCCTGAGCCGAGGTTTCCGGGCTCTTTTCTGGGCAGGATCAAAACTTAGCGTGTACGTATGGGATTTCCTCAATGTGATAAGTATTTTCTTAGTTACTCTAAGACATCAATGACAATGAAACTTTAGGTGTGGGAGAAACACGTGACGAAATCTGAATTTAAAAAAGATCTGAAATTACCAACACGCCGTGAGCACGTCATCATCATCATTTCAGCTTCACCTCCCCCGAAGATCGACTCAACGACCGGTCAAGGTGGTTTGTGTTCTCATAGGGGCCTTATTTTCGCCTTATTTGCCATGCTTGGCAAGCGGGTTGGTGATCGTAGTTAAGTTGTAATGCACTCGAAGGACGTTACTGCCCAGCCTCCAGCTAATCCCATCGTCGCCTTTTGAAACACGTGGGCTATTGAGCACGCGGTGATGATGATTTGACGGCACGGTTGGCGCAATGAGTAGGCAATTGGCTTTCTGCAATACATGTCGCGGGGTCGATCCCCTCACGGAACTAATTTTGTATGATCTACAGATAGTTGTTCCGGGTCTGGCTGTATGTGCATGTGTGAGTTGTAGTATGTCTGTAAACCGTACCCACGACATAGGAGAAGTTCTAGTCTGGGGACACAGTGTAAAAAAAGCGCTTTCAAAGCGTTTGCTTTGCAGGGTAGTTAAAGGCAGATTTTTTAAAACAATTCTTCGATTCCTCTGATCATTTACTTTTATTTAACTTTAATTTCACCGCTGTTTGATTACATTTGCTTCTACAACGACAGGTGACAAATCTGTTATTGAATTGACTCTGATTAGAGCTTTGCGCCGCATTAACTGGTCGCGAAGGCACTTTGGAAATCATTAATCTCCCTTTGACTGTATGTCATCCAATTTAATTTACATTATAAAGTTGTTTAATCGGCTTAGTTCGCGCGTTGAATGCACTCGACAGCGTACGCATGCCACACGCGAAATCACTTATGGACTGATGAGTTCATTGTTACGTGGATTATATGGTCGTGGAATGGAAATTCAATTTGCGAATGAAGTATGTGATTCAGTGCTGAATATGGAATACACTAATATGCGCTTACAATGAGTTGTTCATAGTTGTTGCTTATTTCAGTATATAAAACATGCTACAACTATGCTTTAGTAAGATGCAGTCATTGAAATCAATGGACAAATATTTCAAATTTCTATTATATTTCGTAGTTCATCATTATATCAAACTCTAGGTAGTCCACTGCTGAACAAAGGCCTCCTCCATTGATTTCCAGAATTGTGTCGTCCTTTTAAGGGGAATTTGCCAGTACTCACCACGGTTGGCAGGTGGGTTGGTGAGCGCAATATTGCTACGTTTTCACAGGAGGGGACGCTTCTGCCCATCCCGGTTTACGGTCCTTTAGTCGCCTTTAGTCGACATCCACGGGAGTAATGCTATATTCTTAATCCGAACACCACAACGACAGACATTTCGTAATTAATTGAACGATATACGATGTAACGTAAGTATTCATTTCTCGCTACAGTAAACAATTTGATACTTGCACCTGCTTTAATTCATGTTGATGAATCACGCCGCTATAAAAAGCAAGAGTAAACGCCAAGTAAATTGTATGTCGGCTCAAAACATTGCAGACATAAATACGTCCATGAACAAATGTTATTCTAATTTTTTTTAGCTAAAATCTATCTTTCAATAAATGCTTTTAGTTAAAAGCTAGGGTTAACAAACCCAATATAAAGGTATATGATTTTAAAAACCTGTATTATCTAAAACAATATACAAATAATTTGTATACAATTAAAGTATGACGTATATTCCTACGCACTATATTTTTTTGCACGTACCTTTGAAATATGTTACTTTGCGTGATTGAGATTTGTTATAAACACGAACATAAATGTATAAGTAAAAAAAATGTGTTTACCAGCCCTACATTCTGGTCTTAGGCGTTGATTGATTGCTTATCCAGATTTTTAGTGTTCCTACGCATGCACCCACGGACGCGGACGTCGAGGTTAACGTCTCCGATCTTACGCTACAGCATAAAACCGTCATGAATGTATGAGAATATTGCCCCTAGGCCATTTGGTAGCGATGCATGGTATGACAAATCAAATGGATTATGGAATTAGTCACCGCTTTGTTCGAGATAAAATTTTCTATTTGTTTGATTGGATACGGTGATGGGCGTCTGAAATATTCGGATGAATTTCCAGCTAAAATAGGTTCCGTCTTAGATCGAGTAAAATTAGACTCGGTGTTTGGACAAATGGCAAACGTGTCGGTCGGCGTATATACCCGATACGTACTAGTAATTATACTTTTTGGGCCTGAGGGTGTTACAAAGTTTACGGAATCGGTATTGGAATTAGCCGGAAAATAAACTCCAGTTGAAGTAATATGCGGTATAAGTGCACGAAGCTCATCATTAATACTACTTGGTGACGAGACGAACAAGTCATTCGCTTGATGGTAAGCGACATGCCTGCCCATAACAATTAGAATGCTACCCAGGGCTAGTCTGTGAGGCACCACACTGCGCTCGTCACCTTGAGACGTAAGTTATTCAGTCTCTTATGCCCAGTAATTTCACTAGCTAGAGAGTCCCTTCTAACCGGAGCACACAGTTCCTTACAACGCGTAAGGAGACTTGTTTTAAGAAAGGCAATCGAAATTGTAATTAAATACGTATATGTACATTTATAACTCAACTGCGATCGCCAACCCGTCTGCCAAGCGTGGTGACTATCGAAAGCATGAAAATTGAAGTGCAGTGGTCTCCTTTGAGAGCGTCATGCTCTAGATGTGGACCGCAGAGCATGAATCGAGAGAGCGCCTGTCCTACTCGGAGAAGGAGGACATCGGGGTAACAACCGCCCTGGCGCCCATGGACAACACGCCTAAACCACCTGTCTTCATTATATGACGGAGGGGTGAGGGGGGTCATGCACTGTTAAATAAAGAATTCAAAAGACATCAAAGCTAATTTGAAATATGGTTTTTGTTATTTTTCGTAAAATAAGAAACTACGCGAATAGCTGGTGTAGGGCGGGAAGGTCGTAAAACTGCCCTGAGAATTTGCACTAAAATCTTCAAAGAATAATAGATGATAAACCAAACTGTACTATTTTTAAATGTTGCTATGTAAGCTTGTGTATTCTTTAGTACCTTTTGGCGGGTTCACAGTGAAACCATGGAAAAACAAATCATACCTAGGAGCGGGCATTAAAGTTTTCAGTATATAGCTACGTAGAACTGAAATTATGACGTTAAACAATAAAACAATTTTACAAGCTTTTAACTTCTCGTAGGTATACTTATAGTACCAATCTATACCAATATAATGTCTGTCTGTGATTTCAAATCAAAGCCAAAACTTAAGTGAATACTACTATTTATACGATACCTAAATATTATATATATAATTCTTCTGTACATGTGTATGTCACTGAACACCTTCTAAACGGCTGGTCTGATTTTAATGAAATATGTTGTGAATGTTTGAGGTTATCCCTGGTGATTTATAATTGGACCCGGCAGGTGGCGCTGCAACTGGGTTTGCATGCACCTGCCTGTGCTAAGCTGAGGCGGGCAGCTAGTTATTTATATATATAACTGTTTATATACATAAACTGGTGGACAGATTTTGAAGTTTTTTTTTGTGTATATTTGACGAAGCTGGGGCGGGAGCTTAAAAAAACTTCAAAATCTGTCCACCCGTTTATGAGGTGTTCAGTGACATACACACGTACAGAAGAATTATATATATATAATTTAAATTATATATATATAATTTAAATTACCGTTTTAGAAGTTTAGTCTGTTTCTCTGTCAGTCTGAAAGTTTGTCTGGAATTGGCTCCGAAACAGCTCAACGGATTTCAATGAAAATGTTAGGCATTAAATGGCGGTCGATTATTTCTAACACCCTCACGCACTTAACACGCATGCACACATACACACCATCCCCTAAATGGCCAATGCTGAGTCCCTACGAAGAACAGAGACGGTCAGTTCAAACACCAGTATGCGGTCACCCGTCCATAGACAGACCACGCCAAGCGTTGCTTAACCTCATCGATCGTTTACTGATCAGTGAGTGCAACTGCCTATGAGCGCCTTACACTTGAATAGAGTATATCATACTGTTACTATTGTATACCGTGTGGTGCTGGCTCAGAATACCACCACCCCATTTCCTCCCGTGGGTGTCGTAAAATTCGACAAAGGGATTAGCCGGAGGATGGGCAGCAGCGTCCTTCAAGTACATTAACAACTCAACTGCGATCGCTAACCCGTCTGCCAAGCGTGGCGATTATGGCAAAACCCTCGAATTAGCCCACAACACACCATATCGGTCGTTGTGGTGATCTTTGTTAGAGGCCTGTGTCCAGCAGTGGACTTCTTTTGGCCGAAATGAAGAATTGAGGATTGAGGCATATAAAACTGTTATGAAACAAGGCATAAAATGAATAACGTCTAAATGCATAATAAATATAGTTATAAAATGGAACAGATGTCTTCCAACTTTCGATTTTATTATTGGTACATAATTGTCAATAGGAGTAAGGAGTGTATCAATCAAAGATGTGCTCAGAATATTTTACGATTGAGTGATAAAGTTTTACGACGTGTAGGTACTTGATCGGCTGAAGATCTACCATTAGTGTTCTGGTTGCCAGATATTCGGGATATGTCTGCATTCTCCCGAAATTTCAAATGATGTCCAGACTCTCAAAAAAAAAATCTCACTACAAATAGCTATATATATAATCATAAAGTAAATGCAAGTATAATGTTTAAATTTTAAGATGTTTTCAATACTCCTCAAGGTTCCTAATTGGTTAACTCGGTGAAAACAAATGCAAAACACACTATAATAATTAAGTTCATCGAGGAGACTATTTAGGCATGATTTTAATTGATCTCAAAACTGTTAATTCTTGAATGGTTAACATAAAAGTCGATAAAAAAAAATAACGACGCCTAATTTCCGACATTTTATAATGATGTCCAGATATTTCGGTTTTGCGATCTGGCAACTCTAATTAGTGGCCCTGTTTTATGAACCTGGTAATGATAACAAGACAATTAATTCAAAATGGGCGTTGGAAGTTACACTCACAACATAAAAAAGAATACGAAATAATTTAAAAGATGCCAAGTTTTAAGAGAGTTTTGTGATTCGGTTTCCGGATTAAGAATATAGCACCACTCCATCTCCTCCCGTGGATGTCGTAGAAGGCGAATAAGGTACTAAGGTTCCCCCCAACATGACCACACACGGCATGGACCCGTCCTCTTTATTCAACTGTGGCCGTCTTTTGGCTGACGTGTGATGATGAAGTTTTGAGTACCATAAGGTATTTTATAATAAATACTTTTTATATATCACCATTTTAAATGATTTCGATGATGGTGATGAATTGCCGTGTAGTGCCGGCTAAGAATACCACCACCCCATCTCATCCCGTGGGTGTCGTAAAAGGAGACTATGAGATTAGACGGAGGATGGGCAGCAGCGTCCTACGAGTACATTTATAACTCAAATGCGATCGCTAACCCGTCTGCCAAGCGTGACGATTATGGCAAAACCCCGTAATGGGCGCACGATGGTGGCCTCTTCTCATACAGAGCCTTATTGCAAGGGCAGATCCAGGGGAAGGGCTCAGGTTCAGGCCCAGGCCTGAAAATCTTCTTTGAAATCTTGGCATGAGAATCGAGCCCCTCCCCTCCCCAGATTAAAATTCTGGATCAGCCCCTGCTACTCTGTATGAGAAGAGGCATAACGAACATTGATCACCACGCTTGATTACTCACTGCGTAATAGCGTTTTCAGAGAATTAGTTCCAGTTATTCACCGTTTAAGTCAGTCTTAGATTTAGATAAACTAAGAAATGATGATGTTCATAACTATTTTATACAGTACCTATTGCTTTATAGGTTCTCTGTATGTGTCTTGCAAAGTTTAAATTTAGAATTGTTTACAGTATACAATTTTGCTTTGCAAATTTTGCGTTTGATTCAACGATTCTTCTGTAGTCAGGTATGAAACACCGGCGTTATAGATTATTTTTGTTGGCGACAAGAAAAAATGTGCTCGTAGCGAAATTACTAATTAGTTATAGCAAAAACTGGAAATTACAGCATGATTTTAGATTAAATAAATAATTGCGATACCTATACATAAACCTTTTTTTGTGTCTCAGAGGAAATTCTTCATGAATTTCCTTCGCCCTGGGGAAGGGCGAAGGGGCATGCCGGACTCCTACCGGCTAAAACCACTGGGGTGGTCATCTTCGGCACCTTAGGGGCTCCAGGACCTCGTATGATAGCACTAGACCTATTATATAAACCTACTAGTTGTCCCTTTGAAACACGGCATGACAACGTACCGAAAACTTTGGGAAGAGGTTACACTTAGGCCGATAATAAAAATAGGAAAGCCATTTATTTCGGGAATAATAGATAACAGTTTTTGACATTATTAGAGCACGCAATGTATCGTAAACAACGCGATCAAAACGCTACGTGGTTATTGTATATTATTATGCTACTGCGAGCGATGACCTTATCCGTCAACTGTAGCGCAACAACTACCGTTTAGTTTTTAATCACATTGCAGTTTTATGTGAACATAAATAGTTAATTGTGATTTTATTCAAAATAGCGTTACGATAGCCGAAAACTACCCCTGCCGTTGCTACATGGTGGGGGCCTCCAGGGTCGCGGGCGCGCAGTTTGGAGAGTCTGCGTGATCATACCGAGCGACGCCTGCGTAGACGGTGGCGCGCACGTGGCCATGTGTACCCAGCACAGCGCACAGCGAGGCTTGGGGGGATTCTTTACAATCCTCCCAGAGAAGAGCATGGGGGTGCCTTTTTACAGTCGTCTACCCTCCGCTAGAGGGACTGACCGCTTTACAGTCATCCCCGCCGAGATGTGCCTAAAGGCGTAGCATCAATGGGGGGCTCTAGTGTGATCTTACGAGGACCTGGAGCCCCCCTTCGGTTCTGCTGACCGCTCCAGTGGTTTTAGCCGATAGGAGTCCAGCATGCCCCTTCGCGCTTCCCCGGGGCGGAGGAAGTTCATAAATTTCCACTGGATACCAGTAAAAAAAGGATAGACGAAAACAATTATTTTATATACAGAAATAAATAAACTGCAAAATACCGACGCAAAATTCAGTTCCAGAATCATGAACTGAATCCATGGTATCAGTTTTCGTTACGATGTTCACACCCACCCGTTACAGTTACCAAAAATATATTAATCTGTTAGCTTGAAAGATCAAATGAATAAATAAATACCGTTTATAGAAAACAAACCTCCGCCAATAGTTTATTGCACTCCTTGTTGATCGAAACATAAAATTCAGATAGGACGTTGAATTCAAATGTGAGTCGGTGACACATGAGCCGTACGTAGGCGGCAATCAATAGGCCACAACACTTTAATGATTAATTACTTTTACTTATTTACACTTCTCCAGTCTTCAGCAGTCTGCCGTGTGGTGCCGGCTCAGAATGCCACCACCCCATCTCCTCCCATGGGTGTCGTAAAAGTCGACTAAGGGATTAGCCGGAGGATAGGCAGCAGCGTCCATCGAGTATATTTACAACTCAACTGCAATCGCCAACCCGCCTGCCAAGCGTGGCGATTATGGCAAAATCCCCCAATGAGCCCACAACACATCCATATCGGCCGTTGTGGTGATCTTTGGGGGAGGCCTGTGTCCAGTAGTGGACTTCATTCGGCCGAAATGATGAGTCTTCAGCAGAGTATCAGTCTCTGTGATTTTTGGGGAGAACCAGTACTTAGCACGCTTGGCAGGCAGCATGCTGAGCGTAAAATGGCTGCTGTTCCACAGAAGGCAAGTTGCTACCCATCCTTTTAGCTAAGAGTCCCTTAGTACACCACGGGAGGAGATAAGTGGTGCTATATTCTTAATCCCGGCACAACACGGACAGTTTCTAGGTACTCCCGGAAGATTATAAAGCAATTATAGTCCGGCGAAACTCGCTGAATGTAGAGAAGCAATTAAATAAGCAATCTAGAACTAATTTGCTGGATATGATGAGATAGCGACTATCGTGTAACATTGACCCGTATCGACTATCGCCGTATGTTACATTGTGTGGCGGTGACGTCACGGATGAATGGTTTATAAAAAAAATGCAGCCACACTAGGATTTCGGCTTTGTCGTGGGGTCAGTTTACTGACATACATCTCACATGCACAAACATCCAGACCCGAAACAACTTTATGCAGATTATGCAAATATTTGTTCCGTGTGGGAATTGAACCCGCGAAACGTACCGCAGGTAACCAATCGCTTAGCCACTGCGCCAACCGTGCCGTCATTGCAATTCGTATTTTTATTGTCCGTGTAAGAGTAGATAGGTTCTTGGGGGTCGCGGGTACACATATTGGGAAGTTTGCGTGCTCATACCGAGCAGAATTCTTCCCCCGGGAAGAACGCGCACGTGGCCACGTGCCGCCGTGTGCAGCACAGCGCACAGCAAGGCGTGGCGGGATCATTTAGAATCCTCGCTGAGAGGTGCCTGGAGGGCGACCTTTTTACGGTCGACTTCCCTATGCTAGACGGGGTGACCGCTTTACAGGCACGCCCTCCGAGATGTGCCTATAGGCGTGACACCAATGGGCGGCTCTAGTGTGATCTTACGAGGACCTGGAACTTGCTTGAAGGGGGCTTCGGTGCCGAAGATGACCGCTCCAGTAGTTTTAGCCGGTAGGAGAACAGCATGCCCCTGCCCCGGGGCGAAGGAAGTTCATGAAGAATTTCCACTGGACGACCAATAAAAATAAAAAACCTTATTTATAGTTTTGCCTAGAAACTCCAAGTCGTGAAAGTCTGCGCGGACACCTAATCGCGTGTTATGGGCGCGGCTCCCGTGTGGGCGGTGGATCCAAAAATGTTTTATGAATTTAAGCTACTATGACTATATCTGTTGCATTGATTTATATGTGTTGTGAAATCAGCTTATTTGTTTTACGATCAGGATTTAATCAGATGTGATATAAACATAGCTAAACGTTGTGGGACATTTCCACTTCGATTACTTGAACTAACAGTAATTACTATTATTTCCTTTATTCTGAATATATACAAATTGATTACATTTAAAAAAGATCTATAAAATACTCGTTTAAAAATATAAAAAATGTGGCCAGCCAGCATCGGGCACAAGGTCCAAGATACCGGTGGTTAGGGCTCCAGAGAGAGGAACTTCCTCACAATACATTCCGTGTCAAGGAGTAACGCTTTCTGTATAACCACCTGCCCTTGATACAACCGCCAAACGAGTGCCTCTTGATATGATGGTCGAGGCTCTTTGCCATTAGGCCATGGGCTGAGATAATTATCGGCACAACGATTGCCGTGTCAAGTCAGTCAAGATATTTGATTTCTCTATCTTTTTCAGCTTTCACGAGATACTCATCATGCGAAATGGTGACATCGACTATCATTGCGCGTCAATCTGATCGATCTATCACCACTATATCAGGTTTATTGGCAATAATAGTCCTGTCAGTGATGATAGAACGATCCCAGTACAAAATAATATGACCATTTTCAAGAACTGGATCGGGCACGTATCTGTAGTATGGCACCTCAGATCCCACAAGGTTGTACTTCAAAGCAACTTGCTGGTGGATGATCCTGGCCACCTGATTATGTCTGTGCAAGTACTCGCCGTTAGCAAGACGAGAACAACCAGAAATAAATATCATTATTGTATATTAGTGATGATGATGATGACGTCTCGTAGCCGATTTCGGCCACAGCGTCTTTGGTTCCGGTATGCCGGTCTCCTACCGGCTAAAACCACTGGAGCGGTCATCTTCGGCACCGAAGGGGGGCTCCAGGTCCTCATAAAATCACACTAGAGCCGCCCATTGGTGCCACGCCTTAAGGCACATCTCGGAAGGGATGACTGTAAAGCGGTCACCCTCTCTAGCGGAGGGAAGGCGACTGTAAAAAGGTCGCACCCCCCAGGCACTTCTCGGGGAGGATTGTAAAGGATCCCCCCAAGCCTCGCTTTGCGCTGTGCTGCGCACACGGCGGCACTTGACCACGTGCGCGCCACCGTCTTCCCGGGGGCTTTGATGTACCTACTGCTCTCTCATTTTGCCTTAAGTGGCTAGCATATCCTACTTTGGCTCTGAAGCTTCGAGCGCAAAGCGGACATATTAAGATACCATTAACGAGGTTATACCTGCTGATAAGTCGTCACGTTTTTGATCCAATTCATACTTCCTTCTAATTTTAAAGACGGCAATTTGACGCTGCATCCGTTGTCTTCACTCAGGCCTATTTTTCGCCCGGTTCTCCCTCAGCGATGGATCAATACTTCATAGTGTTAAATGTATATTCTGAACATCTTCATAACGCAGGAACTGATCTCCACGTTTCTGCTTTCCTTACTGATGTTCAGAATAGAAGATGCGCATCTCACCTCAGCCATTTATGAGACACTCCCGCACAGCCTGAGCTAACGTCCTTTATGTCGTGGACCTTGGATGCACTTAGGATATCTTCTTCTTCTTCTCTTAGATTATGGCCACTTAGGGTATCTGTGTCTGTAACACGATCTGATCAAGATGTCAGGAAGTCATTTAATATGCAATTTATCCAGATCCAGACAGGTGCAGATATGTCTGCGACAGAAGCATGGTGTTTTTGAAGAGTAAAGCAGGTTTGGAAGAACTATTACTATGTATTCGACCACACTTTATTTTTTTCAAATTAGCTTTACTTCTATCTTCCACGTGGCGTCCGGATTGACAAAATAGCATCACTCCGTTTCTTCCCGTGGATGTCGTAAAAGGCGACTAAAGGGCTCTAAACTAGAGGGATGGGTAGCAGTGTCCCTCCTGTGGAACAATAGCCATACTGCGCTCCCAAACCCGCCTGCCAAGCGTGGTGAGTACTGGTAATTCCTCCCAATATGACGACACAATTGTGGAAAGCTATGGGGGAGGCCTTTGTTCAGCATTGGACTATGATATATAGCTGACATGATGCTAATGATTTACTTCTATGAATATGTAGCATATACAGCAGCGTTCAGTGTGGTTCTAGGAAAAGGATAGATCGGCCCTCTTCACCCATGGGTGTCGTAAAAGGCGAGCATTCTCCTGTGTGCAAATAACAACATTGCCATGCGATGCCGGCTCAAAATACCACCACCCCATCTCCTCTCGTGGGTGTCGTAAAAATCGACTAAGGGATTAGCTGGAGGATGGGCAGAAGCGTCCTTCAAGTACATTAACAACTCAACTGCGATCGCCAATCCATCTGCCAAGCGTGGCGATTATGGCAAATCCCCCCAACGAGCACACAACACACCTCGACCGGTCATTGCGGCAATCCAGCAGTGGACTTTATTCGACTGAAATTATGCTGATGACTTAGAAAAATGTTTTTTTCTTCATAGTTTTGTATTTATATACTCGTAGGTAAGTATATCTAAAACAAAAAAGAAACTAACTTTTCGAATGACATGTTAAACAAGACCGTTTCCAATATAACAAAAAGTAAAAATGTTGTAGTTTGCATACATCGGAGATACAAATGCAACACAATGCACACATGTTTGTGGTAACATTGCCGCTTCGTGATCGTGTTCCGTTATAGACACAATTGTATCTAATCCGTTCTTACACTATGTATCTACTATCTACACAAGTTGGACCAATGTTATGTCTGAATCCACACAATGAGAGGATTGATGCAATTCCCGATAACATTAACAATACAATGTTTGCAGGCTTTGCTCATAAAACTAGTTACTATCTGAATTATATTTGAAAGTGAATTCATAATTTTTTTAATAAGTAGAGAGATAAAATGGTGCTAATACCGCCTACACCCGATTGAGTCCATCTAGATTAGCGTTTTGAAACGATATACTAGTTATGAAGGTTGGTTATCACTTCAAAACTCATTCTGAGAATCTGTTTTAATAAGGTAAAAAAAAAAGTGTTAGAATTAGAACGCGTAAGTTAAATTATTATACTTAATGTCTTAGGTTTTCACGACTATAATAAAACACTTAATGAATTCATCATGTCAGCCAACGTCCACTAATATTTAAAAGCCTACCCTATAGATGGCTCCACGGCTGGCACGCGGGTTGATCAGCGCAGTATGGCTACTGTTCCACAGAAAGATTGCTGCTGGCCATCCTGTTTCAGAGTCCCTTAGTCGCCTTTTAAGACATCCACGGGAGGAGATGGAGTGGTGCTATATTCTTAATCTGGACACCAGAAGGATTAATAGGATATTACATCGGGTATATTAGGGCTCACAATCACAAATCATCATTTCAGCCGAATGAAGTCCACTGCTGGACATAGGCCTCCCCCAAAGATCACCACAACGACCGATATGGGTGTGTTGTGGGCTCAATGAGGGGTTTTGCCATAATCGCCAGGCTTGGCAGACCGGTTGGCGATCGCAGTTGAGTTGTTAATTTATTCGAAGGATGCTGCTGCTCATCCTCCGGCTAATCCCTTAGTCGACTTTTACGACACCCACGGGAGGAGATGGGGTGGTGGTATTCTGAGCCGGCACCACACGGCGGCAATCACAAATGCAATGCCCTAAACTCAAACATGCATACCTCCATGAATACGAAAACGAGCAATGGTTATAAAATTAATATAAACACTCATTTACACGATGAGTCGACGTCGTCTGTCACTCGGTGTCCGATAGCCTCCGAATCCGCCGGAACATTTATACACCCCGCAGTTAAAATGCTTCCTTCCACCACAAATTGATTAAAATTCACATTGTGACAAGAATCCAACCGTTCGACCCTTAGTGTGAATTTGGTCTTAACTTGGATGTAGATTAATATCCTAAACCTTTTTAGAGTAATGCAGCCAGTCAGCCAATAAGGTTAATAGTCTAATACAGATTTTTTCCACCTCGGCGGAATTCCTCATGGACTTCGTCTACTCTGGGAAAGGGCGGAGGGGGTGCCTCATTACCAATGCAAACCATCCGGGTGGTAATTTTCGGTACCAAGCTCCAGGGAAGCTTTCAAGAACGAACACACTGGAGCCGCCCTATAGTGCCACGCCATTAAGGAACACTTTGGAGGTGTTGACTGTAAAGCTTCTAGCGGAGGGGAGGCGACTTTCTGCGCTGCGCAGTGCACACGACCGCGAAGGCACATGACCACATCTGTGTTGCCGTCTCCTCATATATATCTAACATATTTTTTTACTAAGTTAATAATCGTAACTAAGCACTTTATCAATAATAGCAACTACCTTAATAGAGCTTGATTGAGTTATTTATAAAACGAAACCTAATCATATGTCCTAAAATACATTGTTGATTGATGGAGATTAGACTATTATAGGCTATATATCAAGAATCAAATTAGAGGTAGACTTTTAAGGTTATAAGTCCCTAATAACATAGGTATACTCTATCTTAACTAATCCTACATTTTCTTTATCGATTTAGTTTTATTTAAGTCTTTCAACCGATGTACAACACTGTAATTTTGGCCTTCAATATATTAAATGCGCCCTCTGGCAAAGATGGTCTAAAGGACGTGGTAATTTTATTATTATAGGAGAGTTTCTTTATTCCGATGACTATAATGTAAACTGGTTAGACCACCCGCTAATACCTATTACAGAAGATTATTCATACAAGATCATACCAGATGCGTTCCCAAATGTTTCTATGACACACACATCTAACGTCTTAATTGCAATTTAGGTTTCATTATTAATTTCGCATGGGAATTAGGTCTGTTGAGTTTAGCCTAAATGCACTAACAAATTGATTTATGAGTCGTAACTGCTATTGTATAGTCACCAACGAAAATAGGTTGACTATTTTGGAGCGTGCTACTTTGATTATAGTTCAAGATTGGACTTAAATTGGCGTGGACTTATGCTGCCCTGGTATTTTCAATTAGACTATATGTTACTATCGGCATTTTCGAAACTCTCTCTCTATGCGAGTTCAGCTCGCACTTGTCCGGTTTTTATACAGAGTGTCCAGTAAATACGAGGGGGGCACTGAAAATTTCGGGAATCAAGGAAGTGACACAACATTACTATTTAAAAATGTATTTATTGCTTTTCGAAGTATTCTCCGTGAAATTTGACACATTTTTCCATACGATGGAACCAATCATTGAAGCAACCATTCCATTCGGAAGTTGGGGTCTCCAAAATGGCCGTTTTGTAGGCGTCCACAGCTTCTTTAGGTGATGAAAATCTCTGTCCACGCAATTTATTCTTTATTTTAGGTAAAGTATAGAAATCATTAGGGCTTAGGTCGGGGCTGTACGGCGGATGGTCTAATAATTCTATGTTTTCTTGCTCTAAAAACTCTTTTGTTCTGTGCGCGGTGTGAGAACTCGCATTGTCGTGATGGAGGATGATGCGGCGGTTGCAGTTCTCTCTACGGAGTTCAGAAACGACCTGTGGCAAACAAATGCTAGCATACCATTCTGCATTAATCGTTCTTTGTCCCTCAAGAGGAATAGTCGTAACATGGCCGGTTTTGGAGACAAACGTGGCCACCATTTTTTTTGCAACACTCCGTGAACGAACAATTTTTGTTGGGTTTAACTCATTTTCGAACACCCAAACTCGTGACTGGTTTTTTGTTTCGGGTTCGTACGCATATATCCAGGATTCGTCACCTGATACGATGTTGTATACAGCATTTGAGGATCCTGCGTGGAATCTTTCGAGAGTTCTGACGCACCAAGTAACGCGAGCCGCTTTTTGCTCTTCACATAGCAAATGCGGTATCCATCGGGAAAACAACTTTTTTACACCTAATTGTTCATGCAAGATTATTTGTATTTGACTCATGCCAATGTCTAAAGTTGCCTTAATTTCGCGGTATGTCACATGTCGATCTTCCTCAATCGGCTTACGCACAGCATCAACGTTTTCTTGGGTGACTGCAGTTTTTGGACGACCTTGACGAGGACCATCACTGAGCTTGACACGTCCACGTTGAAATTCAGCAAACCAGCGATAAATTGTGGTTTTGGATGGGGCTTCATCACCAAATGCAGAAATCATCCGGTCAACACACTGTTTTTGTGTTAAACCACTTCGAAAGTCATAATAAATCAACGCTCTTGAATTTTCTCGAGTCAATTCCATTTTCTCAACGACTAAACAAGTTTGACAAAACCTTGTGACAAGACCGTGAATCTTTTTTAAAATAAATAAATGGTATTCGATTTGTAAAACCAAGGACTTTTCAATTAAAAAGATTTTAATATGACAGGAACAGTGGAAATATTCCATTCCCGATACTTTTAGTGCAGCCTATGTAGCATGACACACTGCAGGGGGTGAGAGCTTGGGTCAATACCTACCAAAAAAACACAATATATGTTCAGCAAAATCTTTACCTTGACACAGATTTTTAAGCATCTCGTAATGAAAAATTCCTTTTCTAGTTTTTTTTTAACCTCAAATTATTTGTGAAAAGTAACTTTACTCATGGATAAGTCTTTATTCTATTAAAAACTAAAATGTTTTCAAGAAATACAATTTTTATTTAAATTTTCACAGTACAATTTTCTTTTCGCTTAACTTTAACCTACAGTAAATCCGTAAGATTTTGCTGAAAATATATTCTGTTTTTTTGGTAGGTATTGAACCAAGCTCTCACCCCCTGCAGTATGTCGTGCTATTTACTGTACACTCTGTATGTAAAATGTAGCAAGTCTGTACCGCTTGATTCGCACAACGTAGTTTTCAATGTTATTTATATCTAATATATTATGTGAATAACGTAGTTGGTTATGCATTTGTAATATCTTGTTGCTAATCTTACATATAAGCTATATAGTGTGTGTTATTCCTAATAAATAAATAAAAAACTATTTATGTTATGTTTTAGGATCTAACCGCCCACTTAATGCTCACACTTTCTATCGATGCCGCCTCACATCACAAGTCCCACGCCTGTTTGTATCTATTCGGACTAAACCCGTCTACATGGCCAGCCAATGTGGACTGATGACCATTGCTCTGCTCGTATAGAACAGTTCCGAGAAAATTGTAAGAGTTGGAGAGATGGACGCAATTCGTCTGCGTTGGTCAGCCATGTAGGTAATAAATTGTATCTGTGAGAACAAACGGTCTTTTGATCAACAGCCGACACGTTAATGATGTTTGTGTATACACGCTTGTGTTGCCTTTCCAAGCCGCGCCGCGCGCCGTTGAAATTATTAATTTTACTGCAAATATGGCGAGTCACGTGTTTGAATAGAAGCTTAGACTACATTAGGAACTAGGAAACAACGATATTTGACTGTTTGTATATGATTAGTGCAATTTATAGGTATATCCTAACTGCTAAGGGCAACTAAAAGTTGCGGACGAATACGAGAGATCCTATGATCCCGACGTATTGTGCGCGGAGGGACACAGTGGGTTTTAGCCAGTATGAGACCGGCGCGTCGTGTGGTGCCGGCTAAGAATACCACAACCCCTTCACGTTCCGCGGGTGTCGTAAAAGGCGATTATGAGATTAACTGAAGGATGGGCAGCAGCGTCCTTTGAGTACATTTATAACAACAGCGAACCCATCTGCCAAGCGTGGCGATTATGGCAAAATAAGCACACAACACAAACCCATACCTGTCGTTGCGGCAATCGTTGGGGGAGGCTTCTGTCCAGTAGTGGACATTTTTCCTGAGTAAGAATCCCTTAGTCGACTTTTACGACTCCGGGGGAGGAGATGGAGTGGTGCTATATTCTTAATCCAGACACCACACGGAAGGATGGGATTAATTTTAGTTATATAAAAAAATAACAGTCTTAAATAAAATAATAAAATAAGAGGCCTTCAGCCAGGCTTAAAATTAATATTAAAAACGAAGGTACTTTCGCTAAGGGCGCCCCGTGCGGCGTTGCTGGGGATAACAAGCTATTGTTTTGGGGACAGCTGGATCGGTATTATTTATAATGTACTAGGGGACATTTAAAACTACAGGCTCGGCACGGGCCGGCGCGAGCAAGAGACGGGAGGGAGAAGTGCTAACTTGAACGGGAAGGCGACGAGGCGATAGGCCTCCGCGACGTCGGTGAGGCGGGGAATTCTCTCCAAGCTTACAGACAGTTATATAGCATAATCATAATCCTATGACTGTGTGACGTTTGTGACACAGCATTGTTATTTATTGTAGTCACAGTAACAAAACAATTTAACAGAACAGCGAGCAACGAGATCTCAAGGCGTTTCAGCGATACTGCTACGTATTTTCCGTGTTTTAAAATAAAATTAATCAATTCGAGAATCTCCGTATGTGTTCCGTACAAAGTTTTTTGTTACTTTACAATTCATATCAGTCCGTAAATGTCTACTGCTGAATAAAAGTCCACATATTACACTGAAGAGTGTTATTTTTTTATAATATGTCGACTTATATTACTTTACAACATCATCGTAGTAAATTTTAGTGGTAGAATAAAATAATATAACGAATAAATATTACGAGAGAGTGGTGCCCGTATGTTTTGATTTGAATTTCTAATATACATATGTTCAGAGAATGCATGATATGCCTGAGATTGTGAACATTGCATGTATTGAATAATTTACATGTATGTTCTAGAAATAAAAACTTAACATAATCAGCCCATTACTGTCTCACAGGAAACAGTTTCACGGTGAAAAAGGCCAGACCTTAGACCTCCACGCTGGCCTAGTGCGTATCGACGGACTACCCTCGTCGTGTGGTGCCGGCTTCGTCGTGTGGTGCCGGCTCAGAATACCACCACCCCATCTCCTCCCGTGGGTGTCGTAAGAGTCGACTAAGGGATTAGCCGGAGAATGGGCAGCAGCAGCGTCCTTCGAGTACATTAACAACTCAACTGCGATCGCCAACCCGCCTGCCAAGCGTGGCGATTATGGCAAAACCCCCCAATGAGCCCATAACACACCCATATCGGTCATTGTGGTGATCTTTGGGGGAGGCCTGTGTCCAGCAGTGGACTTCATTCGGCCGAAATGATGATGACCCTCTCAGGTGTTCAGGTTTCCTCACGATGTTTTCTAGTAATAATAAACATAGTGACAATCAAATTCTGATTTGCAAATGCATCCAATAAAACTTTTTAACAAAACAATGCCGACTTCAAAAACCCTACACGATATAAAAATATTATGTACGTAAGGATTGAGTGTCCCTATAAAAAATCGGAAAACTGATGTTAGCAATATTTAGTAAAAGTTATGAAAAAATTTGTAAAACAAATCCCGGAATTTGTAAAAGAATAAATTAAAAGATATAATAGTCTTAAGGGTGTCCCTCAATCCTTACACCACGATACCTGTATCTCATAAACAGTTTCAAGTAGGAGTTATATGACTGCATAAATATTTAGTAAAAAAATTGTTAAACGTATTATCAAAAATTCAGCGGAATCAATAATCATATAAAAAAGTTACAGAGGTTTTCTATATGTCCCTCAATCCTTATTTGTAAGGATTGAGTGTCCCTCGAGATTGGCGAAATTACTAATTTTACAAAATATGTTTTTCTATTAAAATTTAGTAAAAAATGTCTCTTAATTTGTAAAAAGAGAATAATGAGGAAATTCACCACGGTTTTAAAGTAATACCGGTAAAAGCGGTGTCCCTCAATCCTTTGACCCACGAAGACAAATTTGCTCATAACTTTCCAAGTAATTTTATAATTGCAGATTTATCAATGGTTAATTTTAGTAAAAAATCTTTACTAAATTTCAGAAATGCTATTTTGTTGATTTATTAATTAAATAACAAGATATCAACTTATAAAGATTCCCAGAACTAGCAACTGTATAGAGTGACCATAAACGAAACACGAATTGGGATAATATAAAATCATTCTGAATAATTAAAAAAAAATGGAATTAAGATATGGCATACAAATAAAGCCCAATTAATTCATTGGACTAAAGACAAGAGGAATTTCGTTACTTTACAAATACAGTTGGTCGAATTTCAACTAATAAATTATCGAGGAGTGAAACGAAACTTTTAATATTCAAAAGGTACTGTGCTACAGATGTAGACTAAAAAAATCTTGTGGGTATGTTGCCGCTAAGGCAGGTAAAATAAAGTTTGATTTTTGCATATAAACCGCTTTATGTAATTATCTGATAGCATTTTTCGTCACGTTGATGGCTGTATAAGCTAAAATCCCTTTGCATCTTTTGTACGGGAAATTTTTATGTACAACTCTACACTCTACAACACTATATATAAATACAAAGCGTTTTTTGCATTACTAATTTTCCATTTCCATTTTTACATTACAAATAACAATTGGTCAAATTTCGACAACAGGTGGATTATAGTCATTATTTTACCTTGAAGGTAGTCTTAAAAACACTACCCTCAATAAATCGTGTCAATAATTTTAAAAATCGTTGCAAATGTACCTAATTACTTATTTGTATTATTTCAAAATATATAATAGCCAAGATAATTCATAGTGAAGATATTTAGTCTTGTGTTGGATATTCATTTTCCTGATAATAGTTACTTTTGGGTGTGTGAAACTAAAGACTTGGAACTATAAAATAAGAAAATAGTCTAAGTACGCCAAAATACACGCATAGCACGCATGCTAATATTAAAGGACGTCGTGCTCTTGTCACTGCCGGCGTGCCAGCTGTTTTAAAGCACAATAGCCTAACACGTAACGATACCAAAAGACCGGACGATATATCGTTACTGACATGGCAGATGGGTAGGCTTCTGGTGTGGGATGCAACTTGTGTCGACACACTTGCTACATCCCATCTTCCAAACACGTCAGGCTGTGCTATCGCTGCCGTTTCTGAAGTAGAAGCCTCAAACGGCGCAAATACAATAACCTCATCGGACGTGATCAGAGGGCTGACCTTTTCTTTCACCAAAGATTAAGTATTGCCATCCAATGAGGCAATGCTGCCAGTCTTCTGGGAAAATTATCAGTTGTGCTGAGGAGGAGTTCTTTGATGCCTAAGTACATGTGCCACTTTTATATTTCTTCTTTTTGTTTTTAGTTTAATCGTACATAGTGTATATATATTTACTGTAAATGCGTATGCAAATATGTGCTGAGGAGGAGTTCTTTGATGCCTAAGTACATGTGCCACTTTTATATTTCTTCTTTTTGTTTTTAGTTTAATCGTACATAGTGTATATATATTTACTGTAAATGCGTATGCAAATATAATTTCCTCATCATCATCATTGGATGAGGGCGGCATGTAACCGCTCGTTGTGGAAATCTAAGGGGGAGGCCTTTGTTCAGCAGTGGACGTCCTGTGGCTGATATGATGATGACGATGATGATCATCAACATTTCGGCCGAATGGAGTCCACTGCTGGACACAGGCCTCCCCCAAAGATCAACACAATGACCGATATGGGTGTATTGTGGGCTCATTGGGGGGTTTTGCCCTAATCGCTGCGCTTGGCAGACGCGTTGGCTATCCCAGTTGAGTTGATAAAGTACTCGAAGGACGGTGCTGCCCATTCTCCGGCTAATCCCGAAGTCGACTGTTACGACAGCCACGGGAGGAAATGGGGTGGTGGCACTCTGAGCCGGCACCACTCGGCACAAACATCATTTAATTTGTAAATATTAATGATTTATTCAATTATAAATATACTCTATATTATCCCAATAAGTGTTTCATTTATGGTCTTTTTATATGCAAAAATCAAACTTTATTTTACCTGCCTTAGCGGCAACATACCCACAAGATTTTTTTAGTCTACATCTGTGGCACAGTACCTTTTGAATATTAAAAGTTTCATTTCAATCCTCGGTAATTAATTAGTTGAAATTCGACCAATTGTATTCGTAAAGTAACGAAATTCCTCTTGTCTTTAGTACAATGAATTAATTGGGCTTTATTTGTATGCCATATCTTCATTCCATTTTTTTTTAATATTCAGAATGATTTTGTATTATCCCAACTCGTGTTTCGTTTATGGTCACTCTATACAGTTGCTAGTTCTGGGAATCTTTATAAGTTGATATCTTGTTATTTAATTAATAAATCAACAAAATAGCATTTCTGAAATTTAGTAAAGATTTTTTACTAAAATTAACCATTGATAAATCTGCAATTATAAAATTACTTGGAAAGTTATGAGCAAATTTGTCTTCGTGGGTCAAAGGATTGAGGGACACCGCTTTTACCGGTATTACTTTAAAACCGTGGTGAATTTCCTCATTATTCTCTTTTTACAAATTAAGAGACATTTTTTACTAAATTTTAATAGAAAAACATATTTTGTAAAATTAGTAATTTCGCCAATCTCGAGGGACACTCAATCCTTACAAATAAGGATTGAGGGACATATAGGAAACCTCTGTAACTTTTTTATATGATTATTGATTCCGCTGAATTTTTGATAATACGTTTAACAATTTTTTTACTAAACATTTATGCAGTCATATAACTCCTACTTGAAACTGTTTATGAGATACAGGTATCGTGGTGTAAGGATTGAGGGACACCCTTAAGACTATTATATCTTTTAATTTATTCTTTTACAAATTCCGGGATTTGTTTTACAAATTTTTTCATAACTTTTACTAAATATTGCTAACATCAGTTTTCCGATTTTTTATAGGGACACTCAATCCTTACGTACACAAAATATTAAAACCACTGAAAAAAAAACTTTGTACAAAATTTGTTCTAATCTCTGATCTGAGAGGAATCGAAACTATTAAGACATCATCTAGATAAGCGCAGTCAAATTAACCTGTTTATTGAAGCTGCTTAAAAACTACTCAATCAAATGTAATAAAATTTATAAGGGACCAAATCGAAAGCGTTCTGATCCATTTAAAAATAATTGTTCAAATCGGTCAACACATCTCGGAGTAATCGGTGTACATACATAAAAAAAAACATCCATCGAATTGAGAACCTCCTCCTTTCCGAAGTCGGTTAAAAAGTAAGAGGTGCGGGCCGGGATCGAACTCAGACCGTCCTGTATGAAAGACAAGCGTTCAACCACCAGGCTATCACTGCTTGCAAAAATCATAAATCAAGTTATTTGAAATGCGTTGCGTATGCGTTGTGCGGTGTGCCACTCTTAATAACAGACTGTAACATACTGAAACTTTTAGATAAGAAAATATACTTCTTTATTCAGGGAACCCTGACTAATATCTAATTTGAACGAACCTAGATAGGTCACGGGTGGCCAAGTCTAGACAAATTTGATGGCTCTAATCAATTAGTACCGCGCCGTTATAGTTGACTGAGTCGGGCATCGAACCCGGGACCGGGATGCCAGATATCACTAGGAACTTGAACTTCTTTGTTTCGTTTATGAGGTCAATAGCTTATTGTTCGGGGACATTCTTACAGAAGATAATAATGAATCATTCTCGGTTATTGTGAAAAGTTCACGGATAAGATCACGCACTGTGTAGTCAAGCTGACGACCAACCCTTTCTTCTTCAGTGAGTAATAAATGCTTAGGTATTCAGTGTTAAAAAAGGTGGGCCGCGTCGGGCCGGGCACGGGCAGCATACGGCCGGAGCAGGGAGCATCTATAGTATGGTTTTGTGAGAATAGCACCTCTGGCGCGGCCGGCGGGCTGATTACGTATGTCGCAGATGGTTTGCGATAGGCCTAAATCGCGCAGACACCACTGTGAAACGTCCTTTTGTTATTACGTATTTGCCGATAGCGATTAGAGAGAGAAGAAGAAGAAGTTCTCTGATGCAAACTCTGTCGGACGACCACTGAACTACAAATGGCATCCTCGCCTCGATGTTTTCCTTTGCCAAATGTCATGATTATCATCATCATATCAGCCAAAGGGACGTCCACTACTGAACAAAGGCCTCCCCATAGATTTTCTCAACGAACGGTCACATGCCGCCCGCATCCAACGACTCCCAAATGTCAAGTGTTTTAGATTAACTATGAAGGCTTATAATATGACGGCACGGTTGGTGCAGTGCCTAAGCGATTGAATTTCAGCGCTGCGTGTCATGGGTTCGATTACCGAACGTGGGGTATATTTGTATGGCTAACAGGTAGTTGATTCGAGCCTGGGTGTTTGTGCATGTGAGATTCGTCTGTAAACTGACCTCACGAAACAGGAGCAATCCTACTGAGGAGTAAGGTTTATTTTAAAAGAAAAATACCAAAGCTACCTATTGCAATCATAAAAGTAATGTCCGAATTCGGTGTTCATCCTATGTTTTTATATTTGCACTAAATATATCCTGTCTGTCTGCATGTTTTTTAACACAACGGTCTTTAAAATATAATTTATCGTTTTATTGATAATATTGACTTTTACGACCGTCATTATCTCTTGCTGTTGCTGTTCTCGGATTATCTGCCTTCTTACTGACATAAATTATTCACATAAATGTTTGCTTGAATTTTATTACTAATGCATTTTGCTGCTGGTTTTAAAACGGAACGAGAACTAACTTTCATTCTCTCACTCATTTTCATCAACTGTTAACTGTATATTCCTAGCTATTTTTTTTTTCTTTTTTCATATAGGCACATGAATTTTTCATCTCGTATCATGAATTTGCGAAACCTTATGCAGATGTCGTCAATTGTCATTTCAACGTTTAACAACTCGTTTGTTGCCAGTTGTGTAGAAGTAACCATTTATATCTAGCTATAATTAAATGATACATTTATAACCCAATTATATACTGAATTCCAACTATCAGGTATGGAAATTTAATAGTTGGATAAAGTAAGAGAGGTACATGAAAACTAAATATTTATAAGTAATTTAGAAACAGAAGCAAACATTGCACAGTTTTTTGTTATGGATATTGTCACAATTTGATTTGCTCTTGATGGTCTATAATTAATTGACTAATTACAATCACAATATTCACCACGGTATCGTACGTAAGAAAAGCTAAACCTGCATCAGCTTACCCTATTTCGTCATAAAATAATATAATTTGAACGCAGTGGATGGATAACCAGATCTTAAAATATCGAAACCATACAACAACAATACCACATTTCGTTGCCGTCTTTTAATAAATTGATAATAAAAACAATGTCTAAAATACCCTTATATCGATAACCTGTGCGTTTTTTGCCGACGTCATTAGTTAAGTCGTCGGAGGCACGTCCCTTCTTCTCGGGAGGTCTTAGGCCCCGTGTGGGGTTACGTAAAAACTGCGCCACGCCGCGCTGCGAACGGGTTAAGGTCATTACATAGTAAAAAGATTTGTAACGAGCGTTTTAGAAATGGAATGAATTAACATGGGTGGCAAACCCTTACAGTTAAAGGTTTTTTAATAAAGTATGTAATCCTTATTATTTATTTTAAATAGCAAGAAAGACTTACTACTTTTATAAACATGAAAATTTGTATGTTTGAGGCCCCATCATGCTCAAACGGGTGAACAGTATTCAAATTAACTTGGCATAGAGGGAGATTATATCGTAGATTAGAACATAGAATATCATGTTTCCCAGATAGACGCGAACAAAATAGTGGGTAAAGGGTGGAAGTAAGCATTTTTTACCATCTAATCTATGAATGTGAGAAAACGTATTGATTTACAAATATAAAATTGGATTAGCCTACAGATCACTACATTAATTTCATCGTCATTAAAGTCGTTAGGTTAAATCATTTAGAGGACACCGGCCGTCGCCCATAGTAAATCCAGCCCACTTCGATATGTCGACGGACAAGAGCGATCAAAATACTGCCACAAATAAGCAAATAATTATAAACACTTTATAATAAAAAAATATCGTGGGAACTCAAAGATATTTGAATGTAAAGGTAGGGATTTTGAGGTTACATGGTACTATATTCTGTAAGACAACGAGGGTAGATAATGCTAGTGAAAGCTGAGTACTCATAAATAAATAAATTACACGTTTAAGAACTAAAATCCCTGTATCAAAAGGTATATTTAATCATCTTTATATTCATAATAATAACAATTTTGACGTGACGTTTGATTTCTTTTGGCATTTAGTCTTTTAGCCAAAGACTGAATATTTATATAATATACAATACTTGCGAAAGTATCTTAGAAAACAAAACTGTGCTTTATAAACCGAGATAGATCATAATTTAAAGTTGTGAGTTATTTATTAGTAGAAGAATGTCATAATACTTTGTATAAGGCAACTCACACAAATGACAATACAGTTTTAATAAATTCCTTCGTCGACTTCCTTTTTTGTGGTCTCCACTATCCCGCCGTTTTGAGCTATTTACAAATTACGGTAAATAAACAAAATTATAAGCATTTTTTCATACACATTTCATTTTTGGCCGTTGGTGGGCCAATTTAGGCCGATGTCCTTTGTACCTTTACAAATCGAGTAAGTTTCACTAAAATTAATTGTTATTTTTTTTTATAAGTCACCTTAAAATCGCTAATTACCTCACCATGCCCATAGACCGTCGTTATAAAAGTGATCGGTAACTTTAATCTCTATGCTAATATAATTATATAGAATAATACTACTGCTGACTGCACCCTTATAAATTGAGTTCGTTCGTTATTACAACTTTGTGTGTATAAAAAAATGGTTTTATTTTGGAAGATATCAGAGCAGAATAATTAGTTATTATTACGGAACGGTTGGCGCAGTGGATAAGGAATTGGCTTTCTGCGCAACGTACCGCGGGTTCGATCCCCGCTCAGAAACCAAATTTGTATGATTGAGAGTTGTTTCGGGTCTGGATGTCTGGTTTTTTTTTCAATTCATTTCTTGCCGTGTGGTGCCGGCTCAGAATGCCACCACCCCATCTCCTCCTATGGGTGTCGTAAAAGTCGACTAAGGGATTAGCCGGAGGATGGGCAGCAGCGTTCTTCGAGTACATTAACAACTCAACTGCGATCGCCAACCCGCCTGCCAAGCGTGGCGATTATGGCAAAACCCCCCAATGAGCCCACAACACATCCATATCGGTCGTTGTCATCATCGTTGGGGGAGGCCTGTGTCCAGCAGTGGACTTCATTCGGCCGAAATGATGATCCGAAATTAAACAAATGGAAATTGAATCTCTATTGTTTATGTCGTTAGCTCATAGCTCGGCACTGCTTCATCTTGATATTTATGTTGCATGCTAGTACTACGAAATCGAGTTTCATCATATCAGCCAAAGAACGTCCCCTGCTAAACAAAGGCATTCCTCAGAGATTTTCACAACGAACAGTTACATGCCGTGTGTCGCCATTTCTGAGAGAATTTGCCAGTACTCACCACGCTTGGCGGACAGGTTGATGAGCGCAGAATGGTTGCTGTTCCACTAAAGGGACGCTGCTGCTCATCCTTCTGTTTAAGAGTCTCTTAGTTGCCTTTTACTACATCCACATGAGAAGATGGAGTGGTGCTATATTCTTAATCCACCACACGAAATTATGGAGTAAACTCTATAGTTTCGAACTTAACATAGTATTACAAATATTATTCGTGTTTCTCTATATCTTAAGGTAATAATTTATGTCTTGAAGTACGTAGTTATCAAGAAGTTCAATACTACCGTTCGTTAGGCGCTGTATATCAATTTATTTTGACATCCCGTCACTCGCAATGACCGGCGTAGCATTTCGAAGTACCGATTCTATGCCGCGCGAAGAAATGTACGAAGACCCTTTTTCTGGAGTTGCTAAAGTGCACTAAATATATAGTGGACGGCGGTGTTTTAAATTGTATAGAACGACTTTTTCTAATTAGATAACTAGAGCAAGTAGCACCCCAACTTACAAGGTAGCACCTTATTGCTACGTGCTTAAGTTCAAAATCGCTTTATTCCACCAAATATTCTAATGTTATCAAAATTATTCATGAGTCACCCACAAATGTTTTTGATTTACACGTAGGGTCATCTAAGGGTCCACGTGGGACATGTCACCTGTTCTTTGGGAGCGTACCTGTGGCAAGATGCCAGCCGACTACCAAGATATCAGGAGGCAGCAGGAGGTCGTTATCAAACTTACCTGACGGTTGACGCATGCGTCCCACCTGCGTTCTACCTGTTTCATAAACCAATTTGGAATGAACCCTCTAAATGCAATATAGACCCTTTGCATTTCATGGAGTTACGAAGTTAGCAAGGGTGGGAGGGTTTTGTAATAATGGTTGTCGTGTTAACGCATGCGTCTGGTTTACCTGGCGCGTCATCGTATCGTTTATTTGGCACGCGACCATGGCACGCGATAGACGGGGGTTTGTTTAAACAGGTTCATAGTCAAGTCGTGTGTATGAGGACGTATTATGGTATACTTTTTAAGCGGTATTCGTGCTGGAGTGCTCATAAAAGCCGTAGTGATTATTATTCCTACTGTGTTAATTTATTCCTGTAAAAATGGCGAACTGTTGAGAATTATGTATTGGGTTATTGTGTTTTGATATTTATTTTATTTATTTAGGAATGGCTTAGCTAGAATACCAAAGAGTATATTTTAGGCATGCCAACATCAATGCAATAACGTACTACAGTGTCAATTAATGTCTAACTGTCTGTAAAAATCAAGAAACACAACCAGATACCATTTAGGTACTTACTTGTAATTTACACGAAATCCCAATTGACATTTACATCTTGATTTAATAATACCCCAAGGGTCGTACTTTGCTTCTTTTACCGGGAGGGCAGTGACCTCAGAGGGACAGAGGCCTTGAGGGCTGGCCACAATATTTCAGCAATAAAGCGATAACTACGCCAGCGGCGCTCACGGTATTACATTTATTTTGTAGGCCAGTATATAGGGTTAATTTATAATTATATTGCGCATCGGAATTTTAAGTAGATAACTAGATATGTAACTTGATATCGAAAATAATAAATGTAAAACAGTTTGTTTTTTAAGCAAAGGCCTGACTTAAATGTCCATTTAACACATTAATGTGAACGTTGAGACATAAAACTCCATCATTCGCTACTCTTTCTCATAGGTATCTGTATTCCTCGGGGGTCGCGGGCGCGCAGATTGGGGAGTCTGCGTTCTCACACTGAGCGACCCCCGGGAAGACGGTGGCGCGCACGTGGTCACGTGCCACCGTGTGCGCAGCACAGCGCAAAGCGAGGCTTGGAGGGATCCTTTACAATCCTCTCCGAGAAGTGCCTGAGGGGCGACCTTTTTACAGTCGCTTTCCCTCCGCTAGAGGGGGTGACCGCTTTACAGTCATCCCCTCCGTGATGTGCCTAAAGGCGTGGCACCAATGGGCGGCTCTAGTGTGATCTTACGAGGACCTGGAGCCCCCCTTCGGTGCCGAAGATGACCGCTCCAGTGGTTTTAGCCGGTAGGAGTCCGGCATACCCCTTCGTCCTTCCCCGGGGCGAAGGAAGTTCATGATGAATTTCCACTGGGCACCAATAAAAAAAAAAAAAAAAAAAGGAGTCCGGCATACCTCTTCGCCCTTCCCCGGGGTGAAGGAAGTTCCATGTAGAATTTCCACTGGACATCAATAAAAAAAAAGGTATCTGTATTCATTATTTATATTAATATATCTCTTTATACAAAACCAGAACGTTTTGTATATGATTGTGATATTATATATCATATATCATGGGCCATCTTATCGCACATATCTATCTCTGCCAGACAACCTTTTGATGGACAAAATTGTATTATACCAGTGAGTTTGTCAGATACATTTGTATGGTTTCTTTTTAATTCCCATCATTATCATGCCAGCCGAAGGAAATCCACTGCTGTACAAAAGCCCTCCTCCATGGATTTCCACAAAGCCACCCGCTTCCAACTTCTCCCAGAGGAATCCACTTAAATCAACTTATACAAACAAGAAAATCAAAGCACTAAATCGGTTATTCGGTCTCTTAACATTTTATAACTATTTTTATATTCTTTTATTTTAAACGTTTGCCCCGTCTCTAGGATGTTTCCTGTGTCGTGGTTACAGTTTACGGACGTACATTTCACACGCACAAACACCTAGACCCGACATCTATCTGTAGAACATACAAATATTTGTTCTGTGATGGGACCGAACCCGCAACACGTTGCGCAGTAAGCCAATCGCTTAGCCACTGCACCAACCGTGCCGGCACCACCGTCACCTAATCCAAACGGCGTGCTATATCGAAAGCAATACCTGCCTAATCTATATATATACATATTGGCCCAAACAGTAACTACCAAGTAATTTTAAAAGTAAACTACGAGAAGGTACTTAACCTTCTCAACTCTTCGGCAGAATCATCTCTATGTTACTTCATTCCTATTTAAATAAATAAAAAATGATTTCTTTTTTTAAAAAACGTTGCCTTACTCTTAGGATTTCTCCTGTGTCGTGGGTGCGTTTACAAACACACAATACACCCAAACCCAGAACAACTACCTGCAGATCGTACAAATATTTGTTCCGTGTGGGAATCGAACCCACGACCCGGTGCGCAGCAGCCGACTGTATCAGCCATTCTATTCAACAGTCTTAGGGTACCCCACATATTTTTCACTGATGCCGTAATCCATCTCATGTAATAAGTGGCTTGCTTTTTGAAATCTAAGGGGCAGTTCCAAATTCCGGCCCGTTACTGATAATTTTCTGTGAGACAACCGCTGTATGGCTGCTCTACCAGGAAATCGAACCCCGGATCTCGCGTTGAGCAGTTCTATACTAATATTATAAAGAGATTTTGTCGTGCCGATTTATTTGCATGTGTATATTATTATTGCATGGTTTTATTATTATACATGTACGTATATTTATATATGTATATTATATACTCATATCATGTAAACGATTTAAAACGTTTTGCGAATATAGCCTTTCGCTATTTGACAACTTATAGTTACGCTGTCTGTGCACCTACCATGTTTTGACTGTGCATCTACCTAAGTTCGACTGGTAGAAAATGCCTAATGGCATGAAGTCCGTCTCTGTACAGTTTTAGTGCATAAAGTATCAAATAAATACCATATATTCAGTACACGATTCAGGAACCCGTACTGCGTTGGTCTTTTCATTAATTTTCACTTTTTTTTTAGTTTATTTAACTAATTCGAAGTCGTCGCTTGCAGTTTTTAATTAAGGGGATTATTTAGTTAAAAACGCAAAAATAGCGTAAGTTTAAAGGATTTTGTTGACTAATACTTTTGTGCACTGGCTATGTAGAAAATATTTATTTATTTATTTATTTATTATACTCTTTATTGTACACCAATCGTTAAAGGTAATAAAAACAGTAGTGCTTATAAGTATATTTTAGAGTACAATGGGCGGCCTTATCGCACTCGGCGATTTCTTCCAGGCAACCTTAGGATGGAGAAATACTTAACTGGGTAATATATGCGGCAGTTGATGGTGCACACAGATACATAATGAAATAACTAAATTACGTATACTATACTAAATATATAAATAATGGAAGATTATACACAATATGGATATATAAATACACAAACAAAATATATGTTATACTTAAAGTCATCAGAGAAAAATGGTATTCTTTAAAATTATGAATAACTTAGTCCAACTAAGTTATTCATAATTTTATATATATATAACATATATTTTGTTTGTGTATTTATATATATCCATATTGTGTATAATAAATTTTTCTCTGTTGGGAAAAAAAAGTAAATAGGCACTTTTTAACCTAAATTGACTTTTCTCTCTACAACGGCTTAATAGTTAGGCATGAATTTTACACCAAAAATAGCGGAATAACGTCTGTAACAATTCGTATTCTTTATTTTCTCATTTATTTTAATATTTATTGAATAATAAAGAATACCCTGAAACATCACAAGCAACGCTTGTGGCGCATGCTCGGAACGCAAACGGAACATTATTCCGAACGTTATTTTTTACAAAAGCAATCGAAACTTAAACATCTTTAAATTATTATGAATTAAAGCCAAATTAAAGTATTGTAAATATGGTACAGATATATAACAATTACGTAAAATAAATATAGAAATTAAGTTTGTAAATAAATTTTAAGGAGTTTGTAGTTTCGTTTTGTGTTTTGTACTTACATAGGCTGCACTAAAAGTATCGGGAATGGAATATTTCCACTGTTCCTGTCATATTAAAATCTTTTTAATTGAAAACTCCTTGGTTTTACAAATCGAATACCATTTATTTATTTAAAAAAAGATTCACGGTCTTGTCACAAGGTTTTGTCAAACTTGTTTAGTCGTTGAGAAAATGGAATTGACTCGAGAAAATTCAAGAGCGATGATTTATTATGACTTTCGAAGTGGTTTAACACAAAAACAGTGTGTTGACCGGATGATTTCTGCATTTGGTGATGAAGCCCCATCCAAAACCACAATTTATCGCTGGTTTGCTGAATTTCAACGTGGACGTGTCAAGCTCAGTGATGATCCTCGTCAAGGTCGTCCAAAAACTGCAGTCACCCAAGAAAACGTTGATGCTGTTCGTAAGCTGATTGAGGAAGATCGACATGTGACATACCGCGAAATTCAGGCAACTTTAGACATTGGCATGAGTCAAATACAAATAATCTTGCATGAACAATTAGGTGTAAAAAAGTTGTTTTCCCGATGGATACCGCATTTGCTATGTGAAGAGCAAAAAGCGGCTCGCGTTACTTGGTGCGTCAGAACTCTCGAAAGATTCCACGCAGGATCCTCAAATGCTGTATACAACATCGTATCAGGTGACGAATCCTGGATATATGCGTACGAACCCGAAACAAAAAACCAGTCACGAGTTTGGGTGTTCGAAAATGAGTTAAAGCCAACAAAAATTGTTCGTTCACGGAGTGTTGCAAAAAAAATGGTGGCCACGTTTGTCTCCAAAACCGGCCATGTTACGACTATTCCTCTTGAGAGACAAAGGACGGTTAATGCAGAATGGTATGCTAGCATTTGTTTGCCACAGGTCGTTTCTGAACTCCGTAGAGAGAACTGCAACCGCCGCATCATCCTCCATCACGACAATGCGAGTTCTCACACCGCGCACAGAACAAAAGAGTTTTTAGAGCAAGAAAACATAGTTTTATTAGACCATCCTTCGTACAGCCCCGACCTAAGCCCTAATGATTTCTATACTTTCCCTAAAATAAAGAATAAATTGCGTGGACAGAGATTTTCATCACCTAAAGAAGCTGTGGACGCCTACAAAACGGCCATTTTGGAGACCCCAACTTCCGAATGGAATGGTTGCTTCAATGATTGGTTCCATCGTATGGAAAAATGTGTCAAATTTCGCGGAGAATACTTCGAAAAGCAATAAATACATTTTTAAATAGTAATGTTGTGTCACTTCCTTGATTCCCGAAATTTTCAGTGCCGCCCTCGTATCATAGAGTAAGCCTGACAATGCCTAAATATAAACATAAATCTAAAGTGAAGCATGCCCTAGCTGTAAAAAAATGCTTAGTACTTACATTATTTCTAAGCTGTTTATTTTAGCTTTTAGTTTACTTTGGTATTTCGTTTATCGGTAACACATAAATAATGTTGAAAGCTAGGTCATCCTAACTAGTTCCGTCACTGAGATCTGGTAAACATTAACCTGATCATCATCAGACCTCCAGAATGTATTATGTATAATACCGTAACACTTAATGCTAAATAAGATAACTGGTGAAACTCATCATTGTAACTATTTTATTTTTTAAAAATGTATTAGTGTTTCTCAGAGAGCGAATAAAAAATAGGCAAAATAATAACAACACTGCGGCACATCTGTGTTTTTGCTTAATCTTTCGATTCTTTTGTCTTTTGTTTCGGCGGTAAAGTAACAAATACTAGTACAGACACCAAATCATCAAGGTCATTGGGCAATGTACCTAATGCCCATCACAAGTACAATCACGTATCGTTCTGATCGCGTTGTTTGCAATACATTGCGTGCTCAAAAATGACAACAACTGTTTTCGATACCTATTAATTGCGAGATTTATGGCTTTCTTATTTTTATAATAGTCCTAAGTGTAACATCTTCCCAAAGTTTTCGATACGTTTCCAACCTGTATAATCGTTGGTGCGTCTGTTAGTGATCGTGTAACTTGAACGACTTGACCGTCATCATCATCATCATCATTTCGGCCTAATGAAGTCCACTGCTGGACACAGGCCTCACCCAAAGATCACCACAACGACCGATATGGGTGTGTTGTGGGCTCATCATTATTTTGTTTTATCGAGACGATAATTCATAGCTAGAATCCGATACGTGACGCAGTAGTCAAGTTAGTAAATTCTACATTTATCGATCAAAACAACTCAAATTCACAATATATTTATATAGTGCCAAACCGAAAATCACAAAATCTGGACCCGATAAGTGGCGCTGTGGTAGAATAATTTATCAATTTTAAAGGTTATTTTTTTTCATACTCATCGCGCCATCTAGGGTTATGGCAGAACAACGTATGCCAGGCCAACGTTTTTTAACTTTAGGTATTTTTCTCGAGTCAAACCGACAACCCTTAATGCCGGTTCAATCATGCGTTACTAATATCCGCGGCGAACTGTCTTTTAAAGATAAAATAAAAGGACTTAAACATGGTCGGATAAAAAAGAAATTTAAATTACCTTTTGCACCGCAAACGTGTGATGACTGATGACAATTAAGTATTCAGTTTTGTTCTTCTATACAAATAAATAAAGTGTCTGTTTGTAATGTCAAAATAACAGCTTTTTACTAAATGCATATGAAAGTATATACGGTACCTATAACAAAAAAAAACATTTTTAAATTTTTTGTCTGTCTATCTGTTTGTTCTGGGTAATCTCCGAAATGGCTGGACCGAGTTTGACGGGACTTTCACTGGCAGATAGCTGATGTTATAAGGAATAACTTAGGCTACTTTTATTTTAGAAAAATCATTAGGCTTCCGCGCAAAAAAATAAAAACCCTTGAAATCCAATGTATATATTCTATGTCAAGTGTAAGTTTCTTTTAAATAAAACGCGAGTGAAACCGCGGGTTCCAGCTAGTTGTATAATAAAATTACCAAAGAAATTCATTAAAATCTAAGTGATATTGTAACCCAGTTTGTTACGGCTGCCAATGGAAAAGTTACTCGATATATCCCCGGTTCATATGATGATTATCAGATGAAGACAAATTACTGTCAGAACGTTGAGTAACGTGGCTCACTACGCCTTCATAAATTCTTCTATATTAGTCCCGCCCGCCAATCTACTGAGATGTGCATTTTATTCCCTTATTAGAGTATTTTTATAATGTCCATATAAGCATGGCATAGTGTGTAACCGCCTACATGTATAAGTTACAGGGCTGTATAACTCGAGTGAGCCCTGAGGGAACATAAACTTTTGTACTGTAAACTACAAATTACTTAATAGGGTACTTCGTAATTTTATGGCAACGCCGTCAAGTTGAATTTTGAGAAAGAATGTTTAAGTATGAATTTGAAATTAATATTATAACAAAAAGAATAGGGTAAATATATAGTATATATGTAGAAGACTACAGTTCTCTACTCGTCGCTAGTAGAGAACTGTAGTCTTCATCTTCATCTCTTCAGCCAAAAAAAGTCCACTGCTGGACAGAAGTCTTCTCCGAAGATTGCCACAAAGACTGGTCCATACCAGTCTGTACTGTGTGCTCATTGGGGGGCTTTTGCCATCATCGTGAGGCTTGGCAGACGGGTTGGCGATGCAGTTGAGTAATAAATGTACTCGAAGGATGCTACATCCTTCGGCAAATCCCATAGTCGCATTTTACTATACCCTCGGAATGAGATGGGGTGGTGGTATCCTTAGCCGGCACCACACGGCAACATTTTAACTAAAATACTCTTAATGTAAAAGATAAGAATGTACAGCCAATAGTTTTATAATTTTCTATAAGTAGTAGATATGGTTATTGCTTACAAATCTGTCACAATATATATGTAGTACCTTTTTATATGGACTAACAAACCTTCTGCGCACTGATTAGACGAGGTGTTTACGAAATATCGAGGTACATAACTACCGCCCATTAATTACAGTACTCATTAAAGTAATGAAAGGGACCTATTCACACATTGATTACTAATAAAACTGACTTCAATTACTTGCAAATTACATGAGCAATCGCTGCAATACAAATCGTTCTAATCAAGATACTCGACATATCATAACTTTAAATGGTATTAATAATGTAATTTACCTAGTTCCCTACAAAATAATGATAGTTTAGTAGTTAGTTTAATGGTAAGTCACGGAGAAACATTCACCTAACGTGTGTAATGTAACGCGCGATACTAGGGCAACAGAAGCGAGTCAGCCCTCGCAAAGCGTGTACGTAATCTTGTAGTAGTATCGCCGACTGTCCCGCTCCCGACTGGCATGGCATCGGCAACACACTGTCACGTACGCCTTGTCCTTGTGTGGAGTATCGGACAAGAGATCTTTACACGTAGCACACATGTTACACAGAAGTTTACAAGCAGCTATGGAGATGTTAATATTACCGAAATTGTTCAAGATAAGTGAGATAACAATATGGTAATCTGACGTAAACGCGGTGTTTTTTAACGTTGTCTTAACACTATTCGCGTTCTCCTGTGTCGTGGATACAGTTTAGACGTAAATCTCACACGCACAAACACCCAGACCCGTAACAACTATCTGTAGATCATACAAATATTTGTTCCGTGCAGGCATCGAACCCGAGACACGTAGCACAGTAAGCCAATCGCTTAACCACTGCACCACCCGTGCCGCTATACGTTTACCCACTATATGTGACACTTACGGGCAAATATTGAAAAGCCACTCAATATTTAAGACCTACTTAACTAGTGACGTCTGTTTTGACGGTCATAGCCAGTTTCACTTACATACTTTTAAACGATCTATGGATGGGTGACCGCACAGTGGTATTTGAACTAAGTGTTTCCGTGCTTCGGAGGGCACTTCGAATCTTCGGTCCCGGATGTTATTAGACGGGAATCCTTAAGCCAAGTCGGGGTCTTGAGAAACTTTGAGACAAAATTGGCCACTAATCAAGCGAAAGGAAAGGCCTTAACATGCATCTAGAAGTGTATAGGTTTTTGAAATATTGAAGTAGTGCGGTGTCATTATGATCATTGCTTTGGATACCATAATTTATAAATAAATCGGTAGTAATAAGCCGACCAATCACGCTACACATTTTTGCCATAATCCCTCCTAAAATTTATTTTAACAGGTTTTGAAGGAGTAAAATTGGCAGAGTGGTAAAGCGTGTGGCTTTCTGTGCTGCGGGACGCGTCATTTATTTCCCATCCGAAACAAATATTTAACGGCCTACGGTTAGCTTTTTCAGGTTTGGTTGGTGTATGTGAGATTACTCTGCGAAGTCTGTAAACTGTATCCACGATACAGGAGAATTTTCAGCAAGACTACCTCATATAGTATACACTATTCTTTTTTAACTAAGGTTGCCTGGAAGAGATCGCGGATAGCGATAAGGCCTCCTATTGTACTGTATTAACCTTCTGTTTATAATATGTTTTGGTGTAAAATAAAGAGTATATAAATAAATAAATAAAACAACTATCATTAACATTCTTAGAATGTAAACATAACTTGGTTATGATGCAAAGCTCACGTAAGTTTAAAATTACAACTCTGTTTCCAATAACCAAGACTCATCTGATTTCGTCGCTATCTTTCTCATCTTCACAGTATATTGTAACGCATACATTAACAGATATAAATCTGTGAGCACCCTTAGCAAGCGCTACTTAGGAGCAAATGTTAAAAAGAGGATAAAAACAAGTTATTTTAATCCATCCCCTCAGAGGATCCTGTGGCGTCGGAGATATGGACAGAAATAAATTCGAAACTCACAAAAAACTGTATGACCGTGTCATAATTAACTTCAATGAATACTGAACGTCTTGGTATTTATCGTACAATAATTTATTTAATTCGTCTAAATTGTATAATTGTCTCGTTTTTGGTAATTCTGTATTGTTATTTTGTATATCTGTATTCAATAAAATGTTTGACATTAATGGATACCCTATGATAAAATTGAAGTGCCAAACTTTAAGTTAAATCTACTATTTATACAATGCATAATCATAAATGACCGTTTTAGAATGTTTATGTTTGTCTCGAATAGACTCCGAAACGGCTCCACGGATTTTAATAAAAAAATGTGACATACAACAGGAATATTTTCTTAAAATGCAGGATTTAGAAGATATATAGAAGAACGGCTAGTAAAATAAATGTCATATTGTTAACCTTTCACATGCCACTTAGCAGCCAAAAGAATATTTATTATGTAATTACCAAACACGAAATGTACACTGTGTGGTGCCGGCTACGAATAGCACCAACCCATCTCATCCCGCGGGTGTTATAAAAGGCGACTATGGGATTAGCCGGAGGATGAGCAGCAGGGTCCTTCGAGTACATTAACAACCCTACTGCGATCGCCAACCCGCCTGCCAAGCGTGGCGATTATGACAATACCCCCCAATGAGCACACAACACACCCATATCGGTCGTTGTAGTGATCTTCGGGGGAGGCCTGTGTCCAACAGTGGACTTTATTTGGCAATTACATGTGGAATAAACGTATCCTTAACGTGCCAAACTCTACTTCAGGAGTCGCCAAATGGCGGACCGCGGTCCGTGTCCGGACCGCCGACCCATTTTGTGCGGACTGCGAGAACACAGCAACTTGCACTACAGAGTACGTAATTCAATAAAAATGTATATTTAAAGTCAATAGCTTGCACCAACTTTACTGCAAACTTCAGACAGATAGTCCGCGATAAAAATAGTCATTTTTCTCATAGATATGTAGAAAAATACCTTTGTTATTTCCGTAATTACATTTGTTTAATAAATATTTTTTCTATAAAATGTTGTGCGACCGCGATGGTCATGTCATTTCTTAACACGGACCCCGAGCGAAACTAATTGGTGACCCCTGCTCAACTTTATGGCTTACCTAACCTAGGTTAGATAAAGTAGTAGTATGTCTGAAGAGAATGTGTTGCGAACTTGCGACCGATATTCTTAAATAACTTTAAAACTATTTATTTTATAATTGTAAAAACAAATGTTTATATCGTCATAATAAGCCGGCCTTCATTTGTTTGATATGTTACACGGTACAGTTAACTTTCTTTTTCTAGTTTGCACAACAAGTGCCCCATATTCAAAATTCGTTTATTTACGTGACACGTTCGTGTTTGGGTCGTAGAAATTCATATATGTTCAAAATTTCAACTTAATCGGTCCCGTAAATTCGGAGGTAATTGGCTGTGACAGACGGACAGACAGACAGACACGCGAATGATGCTATAAGGGTACCGCCGCCGCATTTGGATGCTCGAAACCCGATAAAAGAGAGAAAGAAATTCTTTTACTTGACACAAACCGAGATACATTATAACGAGAGGAGAATCACCAAACTGTACCAACTGGGTCATTCGGTCAGCATTAGCCTGGATCCCTGTGATGATGCGGATGTTGAACCACAAGATTACTTTATTTTATCACATAAGATGAAAGTACGGTTGTGACATCCTATGTTTTCTCTACAATCATTATCATATCAGCCAAAGGATACACTGCTGAATTGCCCACCATGCATTTCAATTATTGTGTCATCGTTCTGGGGGGAATTTGCCAGTACTCACCATGCTTGACAGGCAGGTTGGTGAGCGCAGATTGGCTGCTGTTCCACAGAAGGGACGCTGCTGCCCTTCTCTCTGGTTTAGAGTTCCATTCTTCATCTAAAACATCCAGGGACCCACTCAAACATACACACAAAATTTCATCAAAATCGGTGCAGCCGTTTAGGAAGAATTATATATATATATATATATATAAAAAGAAGATACGTGAAGAGAAAACTTTGTACCCCTTTAAGGAGCGAGAGATTTTGCATAGCTAATTCTATACGGAGAAGGAGTGAGCAAATCTAAAAGTTAAAGAAATTATGAATTACTGTCGAATTTCGACCACTTGGCGACCACTAGTAAAATAATAATTAGGCAATTACTCGGTAATTAGCCCAGAAACAACACAAAGCAATTAGTTTCGGTTTGTTAAAAGCAAATATTATAACCGGCTGATGTACGTTTGATGTGAACGACTGTGACTCTTATTGGCTGAAGTAAAACTCATAACTAGTACTGTAATACTGAGAACTTGTATTTTGCTAAGAACCTCGCAGAGGGAATACAATTAGAAATAATTTGAACCTCCTTAAAAGTTTATTAAGAACTTCAATGATTGAAACCGACTTTTTAAACGTTTGCCCCGCACTGGAATTTCTCCTGTGTTCTGGGTACAGTTTACAAACATACCATACCACATGCACAAACACACAGACCAGAACCAACTATCTGTAGATCATACAAATATTTTGTCCGTGCGGGGATCGAACCCTCGATACGTTGCGCAGAAAGCCAATCGCTCAGCCACTCCACCAACTGTCTTCTCATCTCATCTGCAGGAGAGCTGATCATGGGCCTGATAGACCACTAGGTACAATGAACGGTCCTGGGGAAATTTGCTATGGCCAGCCGGCTTGGCAGGCGAATTGGTAATCACAGTACCTATGTTGTTATTACCATACGGAAAGATCCTACTGCTCATCCTCTTGATATCAACCCTTGGCTGCCTTTAACGACACCTATGGAAGAGGGGAGAGGGGTGGTCCATTCTTAACCGGGAACCACACAGTAAGTTTATACCTGCAATTACATTTTTGGCATGCATGACATGCCAATGGTGAAAGAATTTTTGAAATCGAACCAGTAGTTTACAAATTTATTCGTTAAAAACATACGAAAATACAAATCTTTCCTCTTTATATAATTAGTGTAAGGTTCTTGCAATGGCAATGGGGATGACGCCTGTTAAGACGTTATTACGACAGGTGGACTGGCACCCTATCCTAATAGTTGCTGCCAGATGAACAGTGCAGCAAGATAGGAAGAAGACCCGATAAACTCGTGGAAAAGACCCGAATGCGAATGGTACAGCGTGGCGATAAAGGAGCTATCCTTTAGTTAGAAGCCATAGGCTTCCGGTAATTACAAGATGTACATTGCTAGTGTATTTAATAAATAATCTACTAAAGTGTTTTATGTATATGCACAAACGACCACCAAAGATATAGAGCTACAGCTTTCCCGAATAGATGAAGGAATTACGATTTGAGGGCCACAAGAAGTTTATATTTTTGACAAAAAATGTGAAGTCAAGAGGCTGATACATTTTTTAACAACACAAAGCGGTTTATTATTAATCCATTCACGCATAATTGAATGGTCTCAAAGAGATGCGGTGGCACTTCCTTCTCAGAAGCTGAGGGGCGATATAAAAAGATCCTTTTCATCCTTGTAACATTACTTTTTACTCAAATATCGGTGTGATTTATTTTGAGTTTATGAGTTAGAGCTTCCGTATAGTGGGTATCAATTGTCAGTAGATTAAATATATGAGAAAAATGTAGCAGACAGCAATGCTGATAGATGAGAAAATTACTTTAACATATGATTCACACCAAGTGCCTAAGGTGCGTCAATGATCAGCCCTCTCCCGATTCCGCTCTGCGGTCTCCTTCTGGAGCATGACGCTCTCACAGAAGGGGCACTGCATTCTAGTTTTCGTGCTCTGCCAACATAGCAACACTACTGCTGGCAGAGACAGATCTTGCCTGATCCGATCGACCAGGATCCGCCGCTCGGCCGCCCACGTAGTAGTTGCATATCTAGGTAGATTATATTGAGAAATCAGGCTGTCTTAGGCATTACTAGCAGGACTTTTACCATGGATTTATAATCTTGTGTAGTAAAAATAGAGAAAGGAAGAAGACTTCACATGGGCACCTTTCGTATCTTGTCCTGTTTGTTTTCATCCTGCTAGTTGCAGCACAGAGACGCGCAATTCTTGCACAAACTTGCTACGGTTGACGTACGGCGCGCGCTCCGTGGTGCTGTTCAGGTTTCTAGAACTTTATCGGCTTCCAGTTTGGTACCTCACTAAATAGAGCGATTGCCGTATGGTGCCGGCAAAATGCAACTAAGGAATTAGCCGGAGGATGGGCAGCAGCGTCTTTCGAGTATATTAATTAACCTTAATAACACGTCAACCCGCCTGCCAAGCATGGCGATTACGGCAAAACCCCTTAATGAGCACACGACAGAAACCCAGACCGGTCATTGTGGCGATCTTTGAGAGAGGCCTGTGTCCCACAGTGCACGTTTGTCGGCCGTAATTATGAAATAGTGGGATTGGAATGTAGTATACTGGAAATAAGGTATCCTACATTCTGGATTCGTAAGTACCTACTTTACAATCCAAGTTAAGTAAAAAAACGAAATTGATCGTGCCGCGATATGGAGTATTGGAGCGGACTTCCATGCGCGCGTATAGATAACCCTTCCGCCGCCCACCGCCGCGCGTATAATGGTCAGGGACAGCGCCATGTTGTCACAGATTCGCTGAATGCGAACGCTTATACATACTTTTTCAATGACAATATAGATAAAATAACTAGAATAGCTAATAAATACGTTATACACTTTTGCGATTTTATAAAAAATCTTATCATTCAGCTGAATTACACTAGTTGGAACATCAGGAATGCAAGCTACATTGCCTGATAATTTTGTTGTTATGTGCTTAAATTCCCGAAATCCAGTAAGTATGAATTAAAAGCGAAATTAAATTATAACAATTGTCACCGATAGGACTTCACGGCAAAGGATTTTATGAAGCTGAAATAATTTCAAATCTTACTTTAAATACACTTAGCACTCGCATTTTCCAAAGGCTGCCGCGGAATACTCGAGTCTCCTCGGAATACAAGTACTCAGGTATCTAATAAAATAAGACTTAAAATCATTTCAAATTCTTTACCGCGCCGTACCATATCGTCCTGTTGGTGACCGCTTTAATACAATTTATCAACATCGAACTCAAGAGAATCTAATCAAAAATTTACTTGGGTGAAGCTGTATGCAAAATCAAGTAATGTATATGATAACTATGATAAGGGTTAAAGGTGATTTCGTGCAATTTAAAAGTTTCGTGTGTTTTTTTAATATATCGTTATATATAGTCGATAACTTTTTTATATACAGTTCCTTCCTATAATTATTTCAAATGGCATAGCGGTGGTTCTACAATAAAACATATACATATAACAGGTATATGATTATGATCCCAAACACTTTCCCCGATTGTCACTACAACAATAGAGAGGTGAACAATCTTTAGTAGATGGTACAATAAAAATTCTATTGCTACGAAAATATTACAAGTATACCGGTGGCCTCACGTCGCGGGATTATGTGTGATTTACACACAAGCATACAGCAACTACCAGGATGGCAGCGGCAATGGTTACCTGCAAAGAAAGGGTTAAAATTAATTGTGATCATAAAATTGTCTAGTTAAGTGACAATGTTTGTGGTGAACGGTAATACACAAAGATAATAAGGTGAATTATGAGATATAAAACCATTTTGAGTTAATGGATGTTGTGACTCTTGTATTTAAATGTAAACTTAAATGTTAACCAACCTAAAACTTTAAGCAATAATAGAAATAAAAGCTTAATTGTTCTATTGTATTTATCTATTCATCATTTCGGCCGAATTAAGTCCACTGCTGGACAAAGGGGAGGCCTCAAAGATCACCACAATGACCGATATGGGTGTGTTTTGGGCTCATTGGGGGGTTTTGCCATAATCGCCACGCTTGGTAGACAGGTTGGCGATCGCAGTTGAGTTGTTAATGTACTCGAAGGACCCTGCTGCCCATTCTCCGGCTAATCCCTTAGTCGACATTTACGACACCCACGGGAGGAGATGGGGTGATGGTATTCTAAGCCGGCACCACACGACTGATCGTCGTGACGATTTATTACAAACATTTGAATAATTATTCATACCTATTATACTGACACTAACACGCGCTATTTTGATTATAAAACCAAAAGATAAAAGTCAACATTAAGATGAAAATAGTGCATTGTTTGACATGCACAAATATGTAACCAACCATGAGGTAATACTGCTCAAATATGGCCCACAGTTAACATGGTGTAGTACTTGACCATATTGCATAAATACATTAATTCTGCTAAAGTACACACACACACACACTAAAAATTTTGCCTCCATTTCAGGTACACTCTACACAAGGCATAGTTACACCAAATATTTGACTATCTAAAACAAATACAATACGCTTTTTATTTTCTAGGAATAATTAGTTTCGAATTACTGGAAACATGAATCAAATTGTCGAATAGACGCAGTCGAATAGATCTTTTCCTGTTCCAGATTTCAGTGTAACCATAAAATCTCGACCAACATCGCACTACATTCGTTTTTATTTTCGCAGGTGATGTAACGCCCATAGAATCGTGAATCAATAGTACCCGCCAGTTCGCCATTTTTGCGAGTTTATATTGTTATCATGTCATTTCCGGTGCGGCCATAATGTATTTATACATCCCCGACAATCTAATGAAATGTACTGTGTAAACATGTGATACCATTATATTGACGCCTTCCAGTCTGTTTATTTGTTTAGAATAGGGAATCTCGACGGCCGAACACAGTACAAAGTTAGGCAGCAAAACAAAAGTGAAAGCTCAAAATAATGTTCGAGTTTATAATATTAAAACAGTATTCTACGAGAGGTCTCTTTTCATCCTAATTGATTAAAAAAAGCTAATACAGGGATTCCCAAAGTGGAGCCCAAGGGGTCGACATAAACCAAGACTGATTTTGGGGGTCGACGAGGTCCAAAAATCGACTTACACCTATTAATATTAATTAACTAACTACGACCTATTAATTAACACAAGTTCTTATTTGAAACTTTCAAGATACTGTATAAGTTGTGTTACGTGTACCAACTTGCTATAAGAATTACTAATATTTCAATAAGAGTTCAGAGAATCATTGTTGTACTTTTAGTCGAAAAAGGCTTCAGTGTGGTTACAAACATTTTGACAAAACAAAAAACCGTTTGAAAATCTACCAACGCGGAGATTTAAGGCTGCAATATTGAACCGGATTTAACTAGATTGGTAGAAAGTAACTAGGTTCACCCATGACACTGAATTTTTTATTTTTACTTTGCGATATTAAAAAACCTTTTTTTTTTCTTTATTACCTACTTAAGTATATTTACGTAATTTGTATTAATAATTATTAATTATACTTGATATTTACTGAATTTTATGTCTATTTATTTTGATAAATTTTGATAAGGTAAAATGATATCAAGCTTACTCACTTAACTAACCGCAAAGTTTTTAAATTGGTAAGTATTTTGTATCAATAGGAAAAAACTAGAGATATAATTTTAAAGTAATTTGGCTATGGGACCCCCCGATCTGAGGTATCAGTTCATCTTGGAGAAGGGGTCTCTTGCCCAAAATAGTTTGGGAATTCCTGGGCTAATAGATAGATTTAAAAAAATAAAAATGAAGTTTACAACAAAGTTGGTAATAGTTACTAAAGTATTACTGGTCTTATAAATAAATAAACGGAACCGTACAATTGAGAGTCACTAGATCTTATACAAATTTTCCTTGAGACGAACATTACGCCAAACGGTAAATCAACTCAAACTGGTTGTAGCTTGCGACCTTGAACAAACATTGTGGGTACTGCAGTGGAGGGGTTTACAACTCGGAACTCCGCTAACAGTCTGCATCTGGTAAAGTGGACACAACGCACCGCCAAATTGTGACCGCTAGTTGTCGACACTTGCCACTTAGCAGCACTGTTGGTCTACTATTTGAACCGTTCTTAGAAACTAGTAGTACAGTGTAAAAGTAGCTACCTAGTAGTAATTGGAACAAATTTTGACTTTTTTGTCGAGTTCGTTTAAATTTATTTGCCACTAGAAATTCTTTACTAATAAGTGGGAAATACAAAACAAACTCTACGAAGTAATGTTATGTTTTACTGTGCCGGCTACGAATAGCATCAACCCATCTCATCCCTTGGGTGTCGTAAAAGGTGACTATGGGATTAGCCGGAGGATGGGCAGCAGTGTCCTTCGAGTACCTTAACAACTCAACTTGACGGCACGGTTGGTTCAGTGGCTGATACAGTCGGCTGTTGCGCACCGGGTAGTGGGTCCGATTCCCGCACGGACCAAATATTTGTATTATCTGCAGGTAGTTGTTCCGGGTCTGGGTGTATGGTATTTGGAATTTGTGTTTGTAAACGCACCCACGACACAGGAGAAATCCTAGTGTGGGGCAACGTATTTTAAAAAGAATAAAGAAAAGAAAAACCGACGCACGCCATCCCGGCTGCCAAGCGTGGCGATTATAGTATAACCTCCAAATGAGCACACACACGCCGATATTGTGGGAACTTTGGGGGAGGCTTGTGTCCAGCAGTGAGCTTTATTCGGCTGAAATGATTCCCATAAACGCTACAATACGATACATAGTTACTTAGCTAATAATTGCTAATTAAATGCACGGTCTCAGAAATTACTGGCTTATTATTAAAAAGAAAACCTTACGCTATGCTTAAGTTTTTATACTTTATTGTTGATGGAAAACAAATATCCATCAACTACAAAGACTTACAAAAGCTTTTAATTTCATTTCTAACAATATTATTTATATTGTTGCTGAGTAACGATTATATAAATTTCTAACTGCGACGTGTGGGGTTCACTGTCACAAAAGCCTCCATGGGAGAAAGAGATAGATACACACACATTTTCTTTCCTGTTCTAACGTCCAACACTCGTATGAAAATGTCTCCACAGACGAGAAATTAGAAATACATTTGAATAACGGATTTGTGTGTTGCTACTTTGTTTTGAATATTAGAACCCTACGTTTAGGGGATCAGTGTGCACATGTTAGAAAAAAATAGCGTTTGCTTAGTAAATTCTAATCTCTACACATACTCATGTACCAAGGCAGCAGCAACCGGCAGGAAGTATCTCACGTATGCCTCCCTGTGAGATATAACACTCGCCATAACCACACACGCATCGCACGTCGAAGGGGTTGAGCGTACGTGGCCGCCAACCAAAATTGACACACAAGCATACGAAACACAACCCCTCTAAGCTGGGGGAAAAGAGATAACACTACGCACGTAGCGTTAGAAAGAGTAGATATAGGTCGCGGATTGCGGAGGCACAAGTCAAGTTTGAGTCTGCGCATCTTGATTGCGTGCTAAGGGTGAAAGTTCGTTTACCACTCCCGAAGACTGAAAGCCTGGTACTTGTTTTCCATTTTAGGACAAAACTCGATAAAAAGGGCGGTTGGGTGAGATTGAACACCCCGGTTAAGGAATCAAACTAATCATGCGTAGGGGTTGAAAGGGTGCGTAGGTTTATGCGATATAAATGAGAGTGTACGAACGTCTAGATAGGCCTCTTACTGATGTGTGCGTACAAAACAAAGCCAAGGTTCACACGAACTTTGCTATTGTATAAAAATTGTCGAGTTTTGCATAGTTTAACATGAAAACAATCCATATTTAGATAAACTTCTTCAAATTACGATTATATTGCCAACAACTAGGTACTTACAAGATATTAAGTTATGCAAAATTTTACAAATTCATACTAGTCACATCACTAATTATATTACTACTGGTCTAAAGCTGTTAAAATATAGTCTTTAGGTATTCAAAATGTAGGACACTCATGCTTATAACCTAAGATGTTCTACAAGGATAGTTGCTTGCAGACCGCTGTCGCAAATGCGTGACCTCAGTGGCACTGTGGAAAGGCCTGTAGCCTGTAGCCAGCCGCATTGATAGAGTAAAAATAGAACATGACCCATGTCACCCAATGCACAACAGTGACACAAAGGCTTTAAAAATCGAAAAAACATCTACTAGTAAAACGAAAACCTCAAACGAAAGGTGCGATCTCTGGTGACGAAAATACAACCGCCTGTTTTCTATGTAAAATCATTGTCGACCCTTCCACATGGACTGCACTCCCGTGGTCAACCTGGAAATCCTTAAACAGACATCCAATCCAAGTTGGCAGAAGGAAAGATAATCTTCAAAAACCGGGACTCACTGACGTCCAGTGTGAGTGCGGGCGGCGGCACTCTGCAAAAACAATGGCTCACCTCCTATCTTTTACCGCGTGGTCTGTCACCTGCATGCGTAAGGAACTAATGACAGCTAACCAAAATATTTTGTTTCGTATCAGATTCGTTTTGTGTCAGAGCTGTTCAAGCCGCCCATAGGACTTGGTTTAACGATTGCCGTCTAATGACATCAACCGGCGGGCTGATTACGTAAGTCGCAGACGCTTTGCCATAGGCGTAAATCTCGCAGACGCCATTCTTAAACGTCATTTTGGTATTACGTATTTGCCGATAGCGACTAAGCAGGCGAAGATCGCTGACGCACACTCCGTTGGACGATCAATGAACTAAAAATTGCATCCTCGGTTTCCATTTTCAGGCTCTTTTCCACTGGGAATCCTTAGATGTGCGATAGCTGCTGTCGCTTGTTTTTAGCTAATACGGGTGCGGGTCTGATGATTTTACGTGCCCTCTGAAGCACGGAGACGCCCAGTTCAAATACCACTATGCGGACGCTCATCCATAGACTGACCACACCGGGCGATGCTCAGCCTCATCAGTTGTTTACCGATCAATAAGTGCAACTGGCTATGAGCAGAATCTAGCTGCTCTTATGAATATATCAGCCCATATACATTCACAGCCACCATGTAATGGATCGACAATTATGTCCGCTCATTAGTACAAAGAAAATTATTAGTATTTGTTGCTTTTAATCACTCTTTGAGACGTACTTTACCGATATCGGTGAACCCTAGGGCTGCTTTGCTGTAAGCCTCAATTTTAGCCTTAATTTAATTTCCTATTACTTTCTATATACAATTAAAGGTCGATTTATAAGAAGCAGTCGCATTTATAGAAGAACTATCGACGTTTCTATCAATTTCACACATAACATTTGTTTTGAGTGACTTAAGGTCAAAGCCCCAATCAGTGTAACGCATCATAGCCCATACTATTACAGTCTAATGAGGTCAAACGAAGACCACTGAACCGCGAAATACGGCCATTATATTCCAAGCGTTTCAAAGTAAATACATCAATGACTTAATTTAAAAGTATGATGGGCTTCTAACGCGTGCTGTCCAACTTGATTGATAACATAGAAAATGAAACCATTTATTTTGACGGTAACAGATCATGTTGGTTTGTAGATTAGTTGAAAATAAATAGAACAAATAATTTGTAGAACATCTTGATGTATGATTTATAAGTGACCCGTCAGTCCGTCTCCAGATGTACGGAAAATGAGATTTAGGTTCCCATTATCATATACGTCATCGTTTTGAAGCGTTACATTTGTTTGGTCATCAATCAATATCTAAGTTTTATTTACGAGTATATATAAAAGGCAAGTACATTTTTACTTATTTACCTGGCTGGAGGCTACTAAATTTTAATAATTTTAAATGATGAAAACTTTGTGTTTGTGTTGCTGCTGGTGCCGATTTGGTCATTGGCCTTGTGGTATGCGTCATGTACTCATGTCTACCCATAATAATTGTAATGTTACCCAGGACTAGTCCTCCGTGGTACTATACTGCGCTCGTCACCGGAAACATTAGTAGCTATAAATAGTTATTTTTTATCGCTCATCAATAGATTATTCCGACACAAAATGCTAATATTTTTGGTAGTTATGCTACTTTTAGGAACGTGCGCATATTTAGTTACTCAGATGTAGCGCTGGTTTTTGCGATACAAAAATTAAGGAGGTATAAACATACCCCCTTAGAAGTTTTGTTGAAGATCTACTTTCTGTAACCCTGTTGAGTATCTGGTTTAGCATTACATAGAGTTAATGCCACTGTGATTTAACAAATAAAACAAACCAAATATTGGAATAAATGACAAGCAAACAAAATACAAATTGTGCATTAAGCCGATGAATATTTTACCTGACAGATTGAATTTTTACGCGCCTCTATTTGCTTGTTTGTCGAGTGTCGAGCGCAGCGATCTGCCATGTTTAAATAACTGTCAAAATGCATTGACAGCTTGCCACCTCGTTGCAAGGATCAGTTAAATAGTTGGCGCTTCTTTGTCTTGCCTACTTTGTTTCAATTTACCGTGATTATGCCTTTATTATAATAATTTAATACGATCAATCATCCGTTTTAAATAATTAAAGCATTCATTTCAGTTTGACAGCGTTGGTCATCCTCGTCACACAGGGCATGGGATCATATACAGAGGTTAAATCACTTTGACATCAAAGAATGTCTTGACTGACTTGCCTGTAGTTTCAATTATGATTGCATCATGAAGTTCTTTTATTGGTACCTAAATATCTACAAGAAGTACAAAAATGGCCAACAAATACCCTTTGAACTGCAATCAACTTAATTTTGCTTGTTGCTGTCAAATCGATATTTTATTGTGCCCAATGGCTGAGAGCAATGAAGTAGGTATTAAGTATTACAAGTGTTATTCAAATGCAGAAATATGCAGTTAAGTTATATCTAAGCTTTCACTTGCGGTATCGCTAGTGAGTACAAATGTAAGCTGGCTCTTTTTCAGATTATCGTTTATAACAGATAATATCACCCATTCTTAATAAAGAAAACTAAATTTTCTAAAAGAATTTCCCTTTTTTAAATGTATTTTCCACTAAACTTTGTAAAACACAAACTGTAAAGAATCCAAGATAGAGATTTGTTGATCAGATCAGGCATGGGTAGGAATTATTAAGATGTAAAATACTATGTAATTTGTGACCTCATCCAGTTTTGCGAGTGATTTATCATTATCATCATCAGCCTATTTCAGTCCACTGCTGGACATAGGCCTCTCCCAGCGTGCGCCACAACACCTGATCATCTGCATTCCGCATCCAGTCGGACCCAGCAACCTTCTTCAGGTCGTCCGTCCATCTGGCCGGTGGGTGTCCCAGACTACGTTTACCTATACGCGGTCTCCACTCTAGGATTCGTCTGCTGAGTGTTTTATAATAATTCCATAGTTAAATGTTCTCTACCACAGATTACACAGAGTACATGGTTCGTTTTTGGGGCTTAGTATTCGCGTTTACAATAAACTACCTCGTCGTTTAAATTACCAGTTAGTTACTTTAAAACTCATATTAAATCTATACTTATTCAAAAGGCGTACTACACCGTAAAAGATTACTTAGATGACAAAAATTGCTGGTCGCTGTGTCCAGCGCAAGACAATGTCATATAACATGTACGGTGTGAGTTGAATTGAGTGAAAATTTAGTTTTTTTTATGTTATTAAAAAAACGTTGCCCCACACTAGGATTTCTCCTGTGTCGTGGGTGCGTTTACAGACACAAATTTCACACACAATACAAATATTTGTTCCGTACGGGAATCAATTATCGAACCCGCGACCCGGAGCGCAGCAGCCGACTGTATCAGCCACTGCACAAACTGTGCCGTCAAATTATTAGTCTCTGATGCCCAGCAATTTCATTGATTCATCATTACGGCCGAATGAAGTCCACTGCTGGACACAGGCTTCCCCCAAAGATCACCACAACGACCGATATGGCTGCGCTGTGGGCTCAATGGGGGGGTTTTGCCATTTCACTGATTACAATGCCGTTTATATTCTGTCGGTGTTAGAATATCTGGCACTACGGTACTGACTATTTTTGGTACTCGGTGGAAATCCGTCATAGACTTCCTCCGCCTCGAGATGGACGGAGGGGTATGCCAGACACATCGGCTAAAACCACCTGAGTGGTCATCTTGGCACTGAAGGTGGCTCCAGGATACCGTGAACAAGCGGTGATACCTACCTAGCCGGATGCAAGCAATAAGAGACCAATCACCAACTTTTTGTTGTGAGAAGCAACGACTGGGCTTTATCATTCTCCCTTTAAAGACATTGTGATGAGATTACCCAATATGATTTTTGTATGAGTTTTGTAATTATTCTTCATATTGCATCATCATCATATCAGCCATTTATACGTACAAAGCCACTGCTGAACAAAGGCCTCCCCCATAGATTTCTACAACCGTATCGTCATTTTGTGGGATATTTGCCAACACTCACCACGCTTGGCAGGCGGGTTGGTGAGCGCAGTATGGCTACTGTTCCATACAAGGGACTACTGCCCATCCCTCTAGTAAAGAATCCCTTAATCGCCTTTGCACACATACCACACTTGCCCCAGAAGAAACGCCGCTGGCCATCCCTCTGATTTAACGTCCCTTCGTCACCTTTAACGACATCCACGGGAAGAGTGCTGTGGTGCCTGTATTCTTAACATGAACACCACAAAGACAACTAAAAATAAACATAAATTTAGTTAAATAAAAGTAAAACATATTTTCAAACCCAACCATCCAATAACCAAATCATCAAAATTAATTTAAATCTCGAACTCACACAGGCACTAAAACATAAATAAAACCAATAACGCACTTCAAAAAGGTTCACACCTCCTTACGTGCCATATATTATGGAAGAAAAAGCTCAAACCTAAAAAATAGCTTTATAAAAGAAATGTTTAATAAGCACGATAGAAAAAAAGATAAATAATTTCCCTTTCTAAAGAATGCCTGGGGCCGAATCCCACAGGAATGTGGCACTATCCCTTTTTATACACCCCTCTCTTTCTAACGCTAGTCACATCTAAACTGGTTAACTTTGATTAATGGTTTTACTATTTTTTATTAGCGGGTTGAATACTAATGTAATTAAACGCTGTATGATGAAATTACGCTTTTCACGATTCTCTTGAAACGTGACAATGTTGAATTTACGTGTTGGAATTATGCAAACTGTAGAGTTTAAATGATTTGAATTGTATTTTCAATAACTTGTTCAATTGTTACTCTACAACATGTAACTTAACTATTACCTGAAAGTTTTTTTTAAATAAATTGTCCCACATAAGGATTTCTTATGCGTTTGTGGGTACAGTTTACAGACATTAATCTCACATGCACAAACATCCAGACTGGACCCAGCTTTTAGCAAGTTTTGAATTCATTTTAAAAGTTTATAGTTTGTATGCATGTGTCTACAGTAATTTCTGTTACCTAAACTTTGTGCAACAGAAAACGTGTTTATCTACTACTCAGCTTGCCACACACACAGCAACCCTTACAACTACAGCTGCGACTACACCCTTCATTCATAAACATACACCCCCGTCCATTCGAACCGGAGTGCTGCTACAAATTTCTGTGCGCCTAGTAGTTTCAGTTAAACGTTACGTCACCATTTTGTCAATCCAACACGAGTGTTGTTGTTTCACCTATTGATGACTCATGTCTCTTTTCTTTCAGTTTATCTTGTGCGAAAGTTATTTAATACATAGTAGGTACCTACTTTCAACATGCATGATGCAGATAGTTAGTATATCGATATTACACACTAAGAATCTCATGAAACACATTTAATGGAAACATAATTTTATTTCTTAGATCGATATTTTAACCTGACTCAAAACGTTTTCTGGCCGGATAATTTTATAGATAATAAACATTTAATACCATGTTGGTTGAAATAACAAATCAACGTAATCCGAAGGCTAACAATGACGTAATGCTAGATAACGCTAAAAAAGAACAAAAATAAACTGCAGAATTCCGTTATGCGTAATAGGGAAACTCGTAAAACATTTTTAAACATCCTATCTATGGTTCAGAAATGGGGCTAGTGTAAGCAACTGTTCAGCCAAGATTCATTGCACAGCGTAGGCTGGGAACATATGGCGCGGTTCCTAGAATGCAATTATGCCGTATCAAAAGAATCGAAGTTGCCTAAATCTGTAATTTTCCGAACAATCAACTGCTTAAACTAACTCCGGATACACAAGAATTATAGCTCTAACAATAACGTGAAGGAACGTTTTATACTTACGAACGTATGATTTACTATATACTAGTTGATAAGCTTCTGAGACAATTGTAAGTTGTGTACATCAAAACATCCAGACAAATTAAACATTTGATATTATGGCTGGCAATCCGTGTGGTGTCGGATTAAGAATATAGCACCATTCCATCTCCTCCCGTTGGATGTCGTAAAAGGCGACTCTTTAACCCATAAATAAGGATGGGCAGCAGCGTCCCTTCTGTGGAACAGTAGCCATACTGCGCTCACCAACCCGCCTGCCAAGCGTAATGAGTATCGACAAATACCCCCCAAAATGAGGAAAGAATTGTATAAATCTATGGGGGAGGCCTTTGTTCAGCAGTGGATGTATAAATGGCTGAAATTATGATAATGATGATGAATAATCTGCCAACATAAATGTTTATCATTCGTATTCCCAAACGGAGCAACTAATTTTAATCTCCATTCATAAATGATTCAGACTCGCGACCCGCTTTCCTTTACTTAAAATAATCCTAATTCCTATTCAGTATCTCTGAAAACCAAATAAGTAAGCATGTTAATGTATTGAATGTTTAATGAAAAGCAGAGCATCCCCGTGACCCAATTCTGGCGTAGACTTGTTTATCTTTACCTGTTTTGTTTATTAGCACTATCTGAAAACACTTGTGAGGTACGAGCATGCTATTTTGCGATTCTAACATGTACGTCTGCACTGGTTTATTTTAAGTGGATTAAGATTAGGTCGTTGATATGTGATTCTAGAATCCGGGTTCATAAACAATATGTTTATTTAGAGGTAATTTAAGATGGTAAAAAGTAGAATAATGCGTTGATGTAATGCATAGAATGAATCCACGCCATTTTCCTGTCTTAATGAAAGAAGAGTGAATGGTAATTTGTTTATCGTTCTGTGCAATTTATTAAAGTCAATTAATAATTATCATCACCATCATATCAGGCAAAGGATGTCCACTGCTGAATAAAGGCCGCCCCCATAGATTTCTACAAAGTCCAGTCACATGCTACACGCATCCAACGGCTCCCGGCGACCTTCACCAGACGATCCGTCCATCTCATCAATGTCAATGAATATGGATGATTTATTGTAACGGCATTACGTCATGGTTGGCGCAGTGGCTAAGCAATTGGTTTCCTGCGCTACATGTCGCGGGTTCAGTCCTTGAATATAATCAAGATAGTTGTTTCGGGTATGGGTGTTTGTGCGTGCGAGTTTCATGTCCCACGTAATACCCACGACACAGTAGAATTCCTAGTGTGGGACGTTCTTTGGCTGATATGATGATCATCGTCATATGAGCCGAAGTCCACTGAACAAAGGCACCCCATAGATAACCGCTTACTTGCCGCCAGCATCTAACGACTCCCAGCTACGTTCACCAGGTCATCTGTTCATCTTATTGGATGTCGGCAAGCTGCGTTTTCCGATCGGCGGGTCTGGCTCTTTGGTCAGAACGGTTCTCTAGTGGAAACCACGCATCGGAAAATATAGATTAGCTTAAGAAAAATACTTATACGAAGAAAAATGTAATTCTTACAGACGCGACCATAGACTTGTTACTTCTAGTTATCGTAGCTTAAAGTATTATTATACTCAGACTATGGGCACTACAGATAATAAAAGTGCGTTATAGAAATGAACCTTAGAAATGTACTTTGAAATGATTTATGGGTCATAACTTGGAATATTTTGAATTTAGAATGTTCATGACTCTGTCTCTAAGTTCATTTTGTTTCTCAGGAGATTCAAATTTGAATATCATTACAATGTTGCTCGTTACACACAATCTCTCCAAAAGTGCATTACACACGTTCTCACATAAAATTTCTCTCGAAGTAAGTTGCGCAAGAATACGCCCGCAGGGCCGTTCCTAATTTTATCGACATAGTGTTGTGAATAAAGATTATTAACCATTAGGCATCGGCCCGCTCTAATTGGTCGATTAACACTCGGCTTGATAGATAAAACTTTAAATGCATTTTTAATCTTACGCATTATTAAGATATTACAGCGTATAAAAATCTCTAAATATTTTTTCATATGCACGTTTATCGTTTTATCAAATTAAAACCACGTTATAGAGCGATTGTTTCCTGGCAGGCAAGATAATATTCATTTATCCAAAATACTTGAATATGACGTAATATGAAAACCATAGGGATAAAGATTTGGTCTCTCGCAAACACACAGCCGTATGGTGCCGGCTAAGAATAGCACCAACCTATCTCATCCCGTGGGTGTCGTACAAGGCGACTATGGGATTAAGCGAAGGATGGGCAGCAGCGTCTTCCGACTTCATTTACAACTACTATCGCCAACCCGCCTGCGAAGCGTGGCGATTATGGCGAAACCTCCCAATGAGCACACAACACAAACCCACACCGGTCGTTGTTCGTCTTTTGGTGGAAGCTTATGTCCAACTGTGGAGGTCTTTCGGCTAAAATGATGATGAAAAACACATTGTTTCAAAAATTATTTATTTTTTGTAATTTTTTAACACTATAGTTCTCTTTACTGACAGTACCTATTATTTTTGTTGTGATTCTAATTAATTTATTATCATAATCAATTTCTTGTTATCCTTATTCTGAATTGTACATATTTATTTCTTTTATAATTTATACACCATCAAATGATAAATTATAATGTATTGTATTGTAAGACCTATTCTCACAAATTAATTAATTGAATTGAAGTTTCGATTCTAAGCTACGTAAGTCAGTGTTGTCATTAATCGATATACATCTATAGTTCACTGAAATCGAGATGTATCGATATTTTATATTGTAAGCTTTTTATTTATTTGTAAATATATACTTGATAGATGTGTACTTATACAGTTTGTTTTATTCCCACCACTGTGTATTTTTAACAACATTACCATTACTACGTTTATTATTAAGTTATTGCTTCATACAAAATCGTCTTCTCCAATAAAAGACCACTCATCAAAGTTTTCTATTAATAATAACCTAGGTCTCAGTTTCAGTGTTTATGTCTGTAGTGTGCATCAGCAAAATTCTTGCAAGTAGGCTACATAACTAAATCCGAAGGTTCTGCCTACGTTCCTGTTCCCACGAGACTCTGATGCCCAGTTCCTATATCTAATACCAAATAATTACGACTGCCAATATTATTTGATATCCCCGAACAGTTGTATAAAACCTGTAAGCTATTTTATAGCGAACGCTACTAACGGATGACACTCTCCTACGCAACGCCATGGAGACTACACTTTTATATTGGTGAAGAAACAAGACTTTATGTTTTAAACAGGGGTCCCGATTTCTTTTTATTTTGGGCTTCTCGCAGACCTTTCCTAGGAAATATGGCTGCTCAACCGGACATTAGAGGATCCCGATGTATGTAGCCGAATTCCACAATGACCGGGTGCCACCCGAAGCCAACGACTTCCGGCTATCCTAACCAGGAGTTTTACCATGAGTTCGTAATACGAGTCAGTAAGTTATATACAGTCGGTTATATAGGTTTTATACGAGTCATCAGGCTGATCTCGGATTGTACGGAAAATCTATACAATGCGAGGGCAGCTTATACTGGAAATATATAGCTGGACATCTATATGTCACACGGCTATCCGTGTGTACATATAATTAAAACAAATTTGGCTCGTATTAAGAGGTCATAGTATGCCAACGGGTCGCCTGTCCATCTCGCTAGAGGCACCCCACGCTGTGTTTCCCGATGCGCGGTTTCAACTCAAGAACCTTTCTGCCCCAACGGCCATAAGTTTTATGGGCTTTGTAGCCCAATCTTCTACGCTGTGTCAGCAACATTAGTTCTTCTACGCATCTCCTCATTTATGATTCCATCTCGTAGAGAAATATCAAGCATAGCTCTCTCCATAGCTGGCTGAGTGAACTTAAGCTTTCTTATGAGGCCCTTAGTCAGTGAACACGTATCCGTGCCATATCTGACCACTGGTAACGCACACTTGTTAAAAACGTTGGTCTTGAGGCACTGCGGTATTGCTCACGAAAAGACGTTGTGAAGTTTACCTTTCTGCTGGCTGCCTAGCCGAGTCGGATTTTTGACGATTGAGCTCTGCCTCTAGAGTATCCAATTATAAATATATTTCGCTTGCCCAAATACCGCTGGAATCAGTCCTTTCCATCTAGCAACTTAACTCCCAACTACATTTCGTCTATCATGCTAAATTCAATCAGCTTAAAAAACTATAAAAGTACTTACACTTATCTAGAATATTTAAATTCTAACACACGTTCTAAGTGGATCTTTTGCACTGAGAACTATGCATACACGATCATAAATACAGCTGGGCCTTATATGGGACAGGTGTTAAAATTACACCCTGGAGTGTGAGTACCAATAAAATATTATGTTTATGACACATATAACAGTGTCACTGGCGAAAGTAAAGGCAGAGGAGCACATCAAAGCAGCAGCAGTAAACCTTTGGTGCCGAAAATGAACTAAATTCTTCGGAACTGTTCGGCAGATGCGAAATGGCTGTTCATATGTTGAGCTCAAAATGGAACCACGTCTAATTTCCATGTATTACTCCTAGTTTGCGAGGGTCAATGTGTTACTGTAGCTATGGATTGAGAACGAGACATATTTAACATGCTAATACTTATATGGGCAAGGTATTCCAATTTTTTCATTGTCTGTTAATGCAGCTGATGCCTAAGAATAGATATGCACTGTAAACATGTATTTTTTCGATAGTAATAAGAGAATTCTTTCGTTAAATACTTCCATAATATTATGAACTATTTGTAAATAACTAGCCGGCGTGAGTGAAACCGCCTGTTTATGCTATTGTGGTGTCTATACTGCATTAACATGTAACAAAAGCTTTCATTTGTGCCATTATTCGCTTCTCATAAAACGCTGATGTTATTTTAAAGTCTAGACGAAGAAAAATAATATTTTACAAGATAATAAAGGCGGTCGGGGGAGGTGCGTGCGTTATGCAGTGCCATAAAATTGAAGGGTTCTGTCAGCAATAAGGTTCACTTTTGCACTTCTTTATGATACTCGTGTAATTACGTTATACATGAAGATATTTTCAACTTGAAGTGTGTAAGGAGCATATCTCACTTTAAGTAATCTCGTCGTCAGTAATTTATAGCACATGAGACTCGGTGCCTCGTTAGGAAGAATCAGCAAGTCTACGCCTCGTTGGATTTTAATAGTACGTACAATTCTCCTGCGATCCGAATTTCCGGCAGCCGTGTAGACACAATAGATTTCTAATTGTGTTTCGTTTTACGACATTCAATGAGTTATCTAAAGTTGAGCTTATTTTCTGAAGAAGACACTAAACTAACAGGTTGTCATCACGGGAGAAATTAGAGGAAGCATGAGTTGACTTGTTCATTAATAATATTTATTCAGAATGAAATAATGACTTTTTTGTAATTACTCTAGATCATTTAATAAACAAAATATACTAAGAAAACCCTTTAAGGTCTTTTGAAGACAGAAAAAATAAAATAGGAAACAAAACCAAACTAACATTTTTTTTATTCATACATTACCAAATTCACCTTTTTTACTTCGAACTTCACACATCCGTCTTATCCGAAGCAAGTTCCATATAAAAGTAATGTAATAAGGCACCGCGCGACCGTGAGACCGGCCATTAGTGCGCGGGCGCATTTAAAAGTGCATCAACGCAACGCGCACTCCTGCGCCGCGTAGCGACACAGATCATTAAGATACAGCACACGGAAAAAATCTGGGGACGCTGCGTTTTTGTGGATCATTATCGTGAAGCCGATATCTCCACAGCTTGAGATATATATTTGACAAAGAATTCTTGTCATGTTCTAGCTTTCAATACTAATCTCAAATATTATCTATATCAGTTTTATCGAATGGCAATGTGTAAGCCTTCATCATATCAGCCAAAAGACGTCCAACTGAACAAAGGCCTCCCCCATAAACGACCCGTTCCATGCTGTGTCGTCATTTTTGGGGGGAACACCCTCTTGGCAGGCGTGTTGGTCAGCGCAAAATGGCTTCTATTTCACATAAGGGACACTGCTGCCCATTCCTTTACTCCTTTCTAGTCTAGCTTAGTCGCTTTTTCCGACATCCACGACAGGAGATGAAGTGGTGCCGTATTCATAATCCGAACATCACACGGATAACAAGCCTCTTCTCACATTGCGGGTGGCATGTTACCGCTTATTGTAGAAATCTACGGGGGAGGCCTTTGTTCAGCAGTGGACGTCGTTTGGCTGAGAGCTTAATCCTGTCCTACAGATACACACCACACACTTTTGAATATTCTTTACGGTACTCCTACATTTTCCCTCATACCTTCTATCTGATGGTTACAATAAATTTAATGGCCCTTTGTTAGACCCTCACAATACAAGCACCAATATACACACAGAAATATCTCTAGACTTATTCAATGATTCATTACGTCACGTAAGCTTCCCACAACGGAACGGCTACCGGTTGAGAAATTAGTCCGGGCTTCCATTAGTTTTATTTTGGCTGATTAATTACAGAAAGTCTTGGTAATTGTAAACGCGTCTATGCTTTGGGCATATTGCGAAATGGTACACTGCCCCCGCATTACTGTCAAAGGGCTAAGATTTGTTTGTAAACAGTGTCACAGACTGAGGAAAGTTGCAACGGAATCGCTTTGTTGGGCAGATTATGCAATGTAATGTAGCACCAACATGAGCCAGACAAATACGATGAAGTAATATTTTGTCTGTATATGTAATACCTCTGAAGTTCATTTCATTATTATGTACCTATATTTGCAAATCATCTTTAGGAGGGAAATGCCTTGAAATACACAATTGGACTTATTTGTTTTTTTGAAAGCAATTTATGTAGGCATTAAATGTGATTGCAACTAATTTAAAAATACTCGAAGATGCTATGCTATGCTATACAATATGTGCTGTAGCACAAAATGCCAAATTCAGAGTGCAAGCGCAAATCACAATTAGCTACAACTAGAACGAAGCAACAGTTTATATATAAAAAAACAAAGCCCGAATCTTTTTGGTCCAGTCACCTGCGTGCTCCTGTTTTGTACCAGGCGAGCATAAACCAACAGGAATAGTGTAACGCCCGTAACTATATGGAGAAGAATTTGTTCAATGTGTCCCGCTTAATCGTGTACATTTATATCGTTTCAAAGGTTATCAATTCCTGAAGGGATATATAGAATCGGAATAAGTTTTAGTTTTTTTATTTATTGAATAGGCTTGCGTTTGACCACTATCTCACCTGATATTAGGCAACGATGCGGTCGACGATAATACACGCTTGCCTAGAAGAACCTGTTCACTCGTGACTCGAAGATTCCCAGGTTATAACGATCGCGAAACACTGACTCTGACAATGAGTTCCACTCCTCAGCAGTACGCACGAAAAACGTGGACGCAAAACGTACGTACACTTTTATGGATATGACAGTTATTTGTTTACTAATGATTACTACGTTATTTCCTAATCTTATACCTGTATACAAAGTTTAATGATCTGTAATTAACAAATATTGCATCTAATATTAATAATACTAAATGACATTAAACTGCCAATACAGACACAAATAGGCGTCGCCTGTATCTTGGGGGCCACAGTGATAATATTATAATTTGATCGTGAATAAATTACTTTGTGAATAACGTACTCGTAGGTTTCAATTAGGAATTCTTACAAGCGAACCCGTTTGCCGTGTGGTGCCGGCTCAGAATGCCACCACCCCATTTCATCACGTGGGTGTCGTAAAAGTCGACTAAGGGATTAACCGGAGGATGGGCAGCAGCGTCAACTCAACTGCGATCGCCAACCCGTCTGCCAAGCGTGGCGATTATGGCAAAACCCCCCAATGAGCACACAACACACCCATATCGGTCGTTGTGGCGATCTTTGGGGGAGGCCTGTGTCCAACAGTGGACTTCACTCGGCCGCAATGATGATGACAAGCGAACCATCGAAAATATTGAAATCAATAATTAAAGTACAAAGAAAATCTAAAACGTTACCCCTCGTTTTTTCTGTGATTTTTTCTTCATTTATAAAAGCTCGACTCGTTGATATTTCATGTTTGACGACTAGTCTGACACATGTGATATATTATATCATCAAAAACAAAAGAAACACTGCAATATCTAACCATAGCAACAAGATCAAAACTTCAGGATTAACGGGAATCGAGGAACGGGTATTTCTAGTCCTATTTCCCCAAGTTGAAGCTTTGATGGCCTCTGTGTTCGTAGTAATAAAGTTTAAAATGGTGTTGTTTACACGTGAGATATCAAATTTCTGACCGTTACATCTATGGTCAGACCACCGACATTGGGTTTCCGACTGACTGGATACAGGTAATGCTACCAGGGAACTGACTTTTTGACAGAATTAGCCGATATAAGCTGTAGAACGGTTTCTTTGAGTTGCGGTAGTTTACCTGCTTTGCCTCTTGGTTTATCACAGATTACACAGCTATATTTAAAATTACAAAAAATGAATTAAAGTAGGCCGTGTGGTGCAGGCTACGAATAGCGCCAACGCACCTTATTCCTTGGGTGCCGTAAAAGGCAACTATGGGATTAGTAAGATGGGCAGCAAGGTCCTTCGAATACATTAACAACTCAACTGCGATCTCCAACCCGCCAAGGGTGGCGATTATGGCAACCCCCCTCCCCCACACATGAGCACACAACACACCCAGACCGGTCGTCGTGAAACTTTTATAACACGCTTTGATTCGTTTGATTGGTATGTATGTATGTGTGAATGTAATGTAATTACGCAAATTAATTGTCACCCACATGTTTCACTAATAATTGACTATGACCCGGTGCTGGCGTCAGGATCATCAGCTCATGCTTTAAAAAACAAAATAACAGGTAATATACACTAGACATGATTGTGTTTCTCAATGTTTATCTCTGAATAATCACAACATAAACGTAGTCCGATCGTCATAGTACAGAAGTTGCTAGAACACTTTTTTAATAGCAATCAGTATTTCCAACTGAAAAAATAACTTGACGCCACGTTGAATTTGAACCTATAAATAAAAAATGAATAAAGAAATGAACTAAAAGGTAAAAAAAAATGGAGGAACTTAATAGGGAGTGATGGATATCAAAGGTAAGAGCAATTGTGAGAATATTAGTAGAGACGTCGCCACGAAAAAAAGTTACACAGTTTTTGGGGTTTTTAATTTATATTTTATTAAATGCGTGTTTTTATTAGTTATTTAAATTATAAATTTTATTTCTCGCCTTTTGGTATTAATAATTTAAGCATATTAGTTACAGATCTTAAAACACAACTTGTCAGAAATAAACAGCATACTAACATTTCGTCTTTAAAATCGACCATACTATTACGATTCCGCAACTATAAGAATTTATTTCTTAAGAAATGCAGCCAAACCCCATTATTAGCGCTAATTTAACTCGACGGACCGTAACTGGCGCCTACAACCGCCCATAAATTCGAAGTCAGTTTTTTTTCCCGTCGGTAGCTGTGCAGAGGAATGGCCTACTTAATAAAACTAAACTGAACAATGAAAACAAACTTATTACATGCTCATGCTGCTAACAGATGCATCCACATGGCCTATGCATAAAGGCGCGAGCGAAAGTCATTAATGAAAAATAAATATTATTAATCTATCACCCGCTTGGATATAAAAATAAAAGCAATTAGAAATGTGGAAGACATTAGGGAATGCTATTAAATAGTGTAGCGCGTCTGGATGTATATACCAGGGGCGGTCAACTTGTCTAGGGCTGTGATCTACTTAAAATATCCTGACCTCTTGGGATCGACTAGAATGCTATTGTGACGAAGTCATCCTTCATCTTCATTTAAATCAACCTCTTTCATGACTTCATTCCTTTTATTTCCATCACAGTCCACCTCATGATTCATTCTTTATTAAAATCAAAGTTCGAATTTATTATGGGACGTAGATCATTATCTCATTACATTGGATTCTGAACGCTATTGGTTCGACACACAGCTGTTGCTCTGACAAATAGTCTGCCTGCAATATTACAATTACTTATTTTTAATTAGCTTAAATTGTGATAGTAAGCTATATTTAAAAAATATAAACATCACCATGAAGTGTTAATTGAAGTTGTGAATACCAATACACCTATATAACAATATATATGATATGTTTCATTCAATATCATTAACTGAACTCCGTTACTTGGAGAGAATCTCCTAGTTGAGCTAACCGGGAAGGAAACACGGAAGGAGGCACTCCGCGACACTATTAAATAGTTCAGCGTCTCTGGTTGTACATATATACCAGGATGGCCAATCGTCTAGAGTTGTGATCGACTTAAAATATCCTTACTTCTTGGGATCGACCTGAATGCTATTTAATATTTCAGCGCACCTGGTTTTATATACCAGGGGCGCCCAACTTATCCTGATCTCTTAGGATTGACGTGGTTGTATGGGTTTAGTTGGATGAATAAAACAATAATCAAACAGAATTTAGTATTGTTTATAATTAAAAAGAGGTTAATCGGAAGTTAATGTTATTACATTACATACATTTCACCTGTCATATTAAATAAAAAATTAGGTAACACCAACCTTAGTCTTCGGTGATATGATCTGTCAAAGTAGATGGATTTTTATTTTTCAATATTTTAAGTAGGTTAATGCTTACTCATTTTTCCAGAATTTAAATGTTTTGTCCTTATTGCGATTGACTACTCTTTTCCCGCGATCGACGCGTTGGTCACCCCTGATATATATCTACTACCAAAAAAATAGTTGTCTGGTAACAGGTATTTGCTTAATGGCATCGTCAATAAAGCGATTAGTAATCCGATGGTAGAGCAAAATAAACAACAGTTAACACGTAGCTGTTTATATCACTAAGTAACAGTCAAATATAAACAGGAGCTGCCATACAGTTCAAACAGTCTAAAGAACAAACTAAAATAATCTCACCCAATTATTCATCATCATATCACCCAAAATACGCATTGCTGAAGAAAGGCCTACATCATCATCATATCAGCCAAAGGCCTTCCTCATACATTTCCACAACGAGCGGTTACATGCCGCCCTCATCCAACGACTCCCAGCGACTTTCACCAGGTCGTCTGTCCACCTCGTTGGAAGTCGTCCCATGCTGCCTTTTCCGGTGCGCGGTCTCCACTCGAGAACCTTTTTATCCGAACGGCCATCAGTTCTACAAGCAATGTGCCCCGCCCATTGGCACTTCAGTTTACTAATATTTTCAGTGATGATTTTTATTTATAAATTTAGGTCTTCTACGGATCTCCTCATTTCTGATTCGATCTCGTAGAAATACCAAGCATAGCTCGCTTAGTGACCTTGAGCTTTCTTATGACGCCCATAGTGAGTGACCATGTCCCATATCTCATCACTGGTAACCTGCATCATAGATATCCACATTTGTATCGTCATTTTAGGGGGAATTAACCAGTACTCAATACGTTTAGCTGGCGGATTGGTGACCGCAGAGTGTCTGTTGTTCCACAGAAGGGACGTTACTGCCCACCCCTTTGGTTTAGAGAGCCTTACGGCCGAATACTCAAACGCCATTTAACGTTAAGTCCCCGCTTAAACTATTCCAGAAACCTGTTTTTGGTACAAAACCGGGCGGCTCAAATAGTTTAAGCGGGGACTTAACGTTAAATGGCGTTCGAGTATTCGGCCGTAAGTCACCTTTTACGAAATTCATGGGACGAGTTTGAGTGGTGCAATATTCTTAATTCGGAGACCACAAGAAAAACCCGATTATTACAATAAACAAAGCCGGTGCATCACTAGCAGTATTTAAAATTTCTGGGTATTACGGCAAAACATTTTTCTGCATAACAGCCTTCAATACGAATTATAAATTAGGCACATAGAGTTCATAAAGTAATCAACACATGGTTTACGAACAGTGAATAATTGGTCTAGACCAAGTAATTGTAACATTTGGTCTAATGTAAACCATCATGTTTACGTCTGCAATCTGTACTGCTGATGTAACGCAGACAATATGGGATTTACATCATACTTAGTTATTAGATCATACTTTTTGGCTTCGATACAGTTGCAAATGAAGGATGTTTTAAATTCGTAATATTGACTAGCTTTTTCTACGTTTTGATGCGCAGATTGTTCTACCTGTATGTTATAACGTACTAGCTGGGACCCGCGGTTTCACCCGCGTTTAATTTAAAACAAATTTGGAGTACTTCGACATAGACACTTGACATAGAATATATATATTGGATTTCAAGGGTTTTATTTTTTTGCGCGGATTCCTAATTACTTTTCTAAAATAAAAGTAGCCTAAGTTATTCCTTATAACATCAGCTATCTGCCAGTGAAAGTCCCGGCAAAATCGACCCAGCCGTTTCGGAGATTACCCGGAACAAACAGACAGACAGACCGACAGACAGACAGACCGACAGACAGACAGACCGACAGACAGACAGACAGACAGACCGACAGACAGACAGACAGACCGACAGACAGACAGACCGACAGACAGACAGACCGACAGACAGACAGACAGACCGACAGACAGACAAACAAAAACATTTAAAATTGTTTTTCAGTTATATGTACCGTATATACTTGAATATGCATTTAGTAAAAAGCTGTTATTTTGACATTACAAACAGACACTTCAATTTTATTTATTTGTATAGATATATAAAGCTTGCAATATAAAAAAAAACAGTATACTATAATCTACAGATCGGTTTTTCTGGTGTAAACTGTACCCACGACACAGGAGAAATAACAGTCAGTGCGGGACAACGTTTAAAAAAAAAACAGTTAACTCATTTTCACTAACTAGCTCACACATAAAGTCTCTAGTATTTTTTAAGCGTTCACAAAAATGTGCACTCCACTTAAAATCAGGTCCAAGATCAGATCCCGTCATGGAGGAATGGCTGAGCTGGATACCGGATGAACGGCGAACCAGATGACGCAGGTACTCTCGCTGATAATGCAAGTAAAGCGTGGACACCATGGGGTTTTAGCCGGTTTGAGCCCGGCATGCCCTTCCGCCCTTCCCAAGGCGGAGGAAGTCCATGAGGATTTACCCATGTGAAAAAAAGGCTCCAAGATCAGTTTATTTAATCTTAAGGCTAGTTTCTGGATATTTTCTGGATAAGACTTTACTGAAGCTGTCTAAACCCTAGCTTTATGAAACTCAGGAATGAGACAAAACACGTCATTTATTCTATACCAGACACTAAAAGGCAAATAACTAGCTATGTGATTTATTTTAATACGGCAAACGATGTCTCCTTTAATTAATAGGCACTAAATATGACACCATCTAAACTGATCACGTATAATATAAGTAATTTGTAGCACAAATAACTATCTGTGCATTCAATTCAAATGAGACCGAACTACTAAGTAGGAACTTCTTTAACCTTAATTGAAAGAGACTCCTGTCATAGTATTTAACAGATTCAATAGGACGAAAAGACCCATTTACCACAATTTTAATAAAAAGTGGGTACATGTTCAGCAATAGATTGATGATAAGTGTGAATGTACCAGGCACGCATGACGAATGTTGGTTTAATTTATTGAAGTGGAGTATTATGTAAATTATAACATATACAAGAATAATCTAGAGAATAGACCCTTCTTGTTAAACAACGATTTATTATGAAACTAGGACGTCTTGAAACGAGTATCTGCTCTACACTAATTCTATGTCTATCAACTCAATGTAGCTTGTTATAGCTTCACATTACATTACTAGTCTCATGAAATAGTAAACATTGAGTCAAAACATTACCCTCCTTTTTGTAGAACACAGCTGGACAACTGAATACTCCTTTAAAAGATATTCTTTTTTTCATACTATATATGCCCCGACGCAAAATAGCTCGTCTAATGTGAAATTTTCTCTGTGAGATTTTTTTTAACTTCAGCATTTTTGTATATCTATATAAAATATTAAGCTACTATCACATGTCGCGTTACTTATGCCATTTTTTAATTATGAACCAATAAACTATTTTACCTTTTTAAAATTATACATATCCTGTTTTAAATTCGAAGAAGTTATAAGCAAAATAATTATAATTATTATAATTGTTAATCGATGCAAAAGAGTTCGTCTATCGGTGAGATAAATAAGATTATTCCTTCTTTGTACAATTACTCGTAGTTACGCGTCGAAAAAGTCATTATTATTACCTTATGGTAAGCATCAGGCCATTGTAATGCTACCCAGGGCTAGTCCTACGTGGCATAATTCGAAGGCCGCAGAGAGCGATGGCCCTCTTTGAAGGGGGATCCTTGGATTTGGAAGTGAGTTCCGCATAGCTATATCAGCGGCGCGGGGAGGCGCTTAGTCGGTGCGACCGGCAGGCAGGTTCGGTGGATCCTGATGGCGGAATGGAAGGAAGACTTGCGCAACTCAGTACAGGGCACGCCGTGGTGGCGGCGGTACGACCCGTCATGGAGGAGCGGCTGAGAGCCGGCATGGCATCCTTACCTTCCGGCTGACGCAGATATTTTCTGGATATGGGAAGTATCTGTAGCGCATAACCCGGAAACAGACACCCGGTTGTCATTACTGTGGAGTCAGCCCGGAAGACACACAGCACATGAAGGAGGATATTGCGCTCCAATCATCAAACTTATTATATTATTGTAGCATAAGGGTAGACCGGCCCGAGACTGAACTGTCTATTTGCTTTTCATCTCTAATATTTCGTGTTTACCTGGTACCACTTACATTCCGTGACGGATAATATAGAATAAGTAATTGCATAAATATTCATGCTTTATCTCTGTGCCTGGCTTTGATGTAATTTCTCGATAGAAAACCCCGAAAATAGACCGCAAAATACTAGTGACCGTCTACATAAGCTAATATGATGCTAAATCTCTTATCTTTATCACAACTCATGAGTCAAAGTATCATATTATGCAGATATTCCTATGTATGATACAACAGAACACCCCGCCAAATAAACAAAAAGGAATAAGTCGATACCAGTAAAAATAATCGTAATTCATTCACATCGCATCTCCGAAACAGGCAACAGGCAACTTAATAAACAGAGTAAATATTGATCAATAAATCAATTCCTGTTATCATTACTGCTTTTCAAGGCACGTGCTGCATTTGCTTCCTCGAGGGACGGCAATGTACGAAGACGACTTAGTTCGCGAGTTATTTCTGGAGCAATCAATTTAGGGTTGCCGCGATGTTAGAAAATTATTTTCTTGCTAACTATTTGAGCAAATGTAATGACATAAATGGCTTAGACTGTGACTGCGATGTTCTAGGCACGTTTTATTCTTAAGCGAATCTGTCAAAGTTATGTCATACATTATTTCGATATGTTTATATTATAGGTACTCTTAGGTGAGATTCAGAAACGAGTCTAAGCGTGAACTTACGCCACCATCTGTCAAAATGCGCTAGTTACGCCCCTAACTTTGACATATGGAAGCGTAAGTTCACGCTTAGCCTTGTTTCTGAATCTCACCCTTAGGAAGATTTATCACACTTTATGCTTTAGACGTCTTCCAGAGAAATATAGCAGAGGCTCTAGAATTAAAACCCAAATAAACTACTGCCTATAAATCCATAAAAATTCAAAAAAATAAGTTTACCATGCAATTAAATTGCAAATACATACTTTTTATTACTGTAGTTTCGATTTTAACAGTAGCCCTAAATTTATTTGACGTATTCCCGGTTACATACTGCGTGAAGAAACACTTGAATGGTATTGAATCTGGGCCACCAGGAAACGCTCTAAAAACGCCGTAAAGTTTATAATAATAATTGTCCATTTTAATACCGTTTGGAGATGTACTGATTCATTCTTGCCATTAAACCTTTATGACATTATCAGTTAGTCCCGCTACTTAGTAATTGATTAGGTTTCATAGAACCCCTTTATCAATTTGTGCTTTAAGATTTCTAATTATGTTTCCGTCATCACATCACCATGTAAATATCCTCTGAACTTAGCCAATACAGTATAATCTAGAACCGAATCAAAGGTCGTCGGTGCTTTCCAGCTACCGAAACAGGTGTAAGGAAAGATAGGCCTTTTTTTATTTTATTTTTTTATTGATGTCCACTGGAAATTCTACATGGAACTTCCTTCACCCCGGGGAAGGGTGAAGGGGTATGCAGGACTCCTACCGGCTAAAACCACTGGAGCGGTCATCTTCGGCACCGAAGGGGGGCTCCAGGTCCTCGTAAGATCACACTAGAGAAGGAAAGATAGGCCTAGAATTCTCACAATACCACCATCATTACGTGTAATCCTAGTACATTGTTAATCATTTCAGTCTGGAGTTTATGCCTGGATGATTTCACTCCATGAAAGAACTTCCTTCCCAGTTAATATTTGATTTCATGTTGAAAGTACAGTACGGATTTTAGATCTGAATTTGAATACATGCAGGCTATTTGAAATATACATAGTTATATGTATATAATATCTATGTAAAGGTAAACGACTTTCCTCTATGAGCGTTTAGCGACTACTCCAAACTTGAGTTCACCTAATATGAAAGTTAACAATTACCCTATTTTTCTTTGACGCTTCCACAATTAATTTTCAACTCAATTAAATAGATATAAAATAATTTTAAATTACAGTTTTAAAAACGACCTAGTGAAGTTCTGCTTAATTCATTTTTTTTTCTTACTTTAGTTGGAATCTATTCCACATTGTTTTAAATCCACAAATTTCATAGAATTTATTGTAGGTCAACAACGAAATAATAACAGCCCATGTTTGAACAACGAGTAACTTCGTAAAACAAAAAGTTGATCACACAAAAATAAATTATTCGATTTACATGATTTCTGCTTTTCTCAAGAAATCCCCTTTTAATTGTGTCTAAACTTCGCGTATTCTTCGCATTTCATGTTCGCCTAGTTGTAAGGTTTTCTTGTTATAGTTTAGATATGAAAACTAATCTTACTGTTTACACAGAAGGTTTATACTCCTCTATGAGTTAAAAACGAAGTTTGGAGGCTAAATCTCTATTATTTCGTGTTCACCGGGTATGAATGTTTATGTTTAAGCTTTCCGAATTCAAAGTTCAACGATAAAATATTTAATTTTCTTACTTTTTCTTACTTGCCCAGACTCCATTTCCATAATAAAATAAAAAATATATATATAGCAATCAGCTCTTTTCAGTACGCAACGAAATAAGAGCCCAGCAACCTCTAACACGATAGAAATTGCTGGAAGGCTATACTTTTTTTTCTTGGCGTGCCAGCTAGCTTTTTTAATCACACACTAACATTAAACTGTTTTAAGTACAAAATATTCACATGTAATTTTCAAGGTTGAATGCGCAGTTCTTTTCAAAAGCCGCGCGCGGTCTAACTGGCGAGAATGAAATTATACAATGTATTGTGGACGTTTCCACAAGTTTATTATTAAGCTGATTATTACTCAGCCGTCAGTTGCTTTATTTCAGGCCTGGACAGTAATTATCTAACACAAAATTAATTATAGAGCGCTATAAAATCCAACCATTTTATTATCTTATAGAAAGAATTTTTTTTTTCTTTTTTAAAGATTCAGAATTAAATATAACCTTAACACCTATAGTGATAATAATTTCACAAATTACCATTGATAACGACTTTTACAATTAATATCAAATATGAATGAAGCCGATAAGTAATCGTTATCTTCTCCTTAGCTTTTATGTCAGCTTAGTATTTGTTTCCTATTAGTTCAGTTTATATTCTCCTAGTACCTATCTGTCATGATTTCATTTACAACAACTTTTCCATGTCAGATTCACTACCTCATTTCTGTTTGCCTAATACCCGTATTGTGTTTATTACAGGATTCACAAACATTTTACAAATAAAAAAAATCTTTCTTACTAGACTGAATAATATAATCTCTACCCCCGTATAGAAAGGCAATTAATAAGCCAATTATAATGTTACACACCACTCTAATTAAAATGCTCTAGAATTGACCTACCGACAACCTACCAACCAGCCAACCGACCTACCGTGGTGTTATATCGCTTGATAAAGCTGTCATCACAAAAAGACATGTCCAGCTGGGCATTTATTGCCTAATTATAGTAATTATATGAACGAAGACGTAAAAGTAGGTACCTATTATATACATACATATTTTTACCCATTTATGCTAGAAGCAAAACTAAGAACATGAATATGGAGGAAGCAAATAAACATTTCCAAACCAGATAGATATATTCGATAGTGAATTTATTAAACGTTGCTCTTATACGATTAATGGTACAGCGGGTAAGTCATAGGTCATACTTTCTCTAGACGTAGAGTGTGACCGTGTGTAATCTACCTTAAGAGCTTTGTAAACTACGAATCTAAATAAAGCGTCGATCATATAATATCTATCCTAATTTTTTATATATCAATACATTTTAAACTATTCGGCAAGAAAAAAAGATGTGACGGGAAATGCTAAAAGTTGCTAAAAGGCCACAACAATGGAACTTTTAGACGTCATACGAGTTTATTTACAACTGGATGCGGTTCGTGTGTTCCGGTACTAAAATTATTAGGACACACTCAAAGTATAAGTGTGGTGTTATATCAGTTACTTCACAATTGTATTTATTGCATAAGACAAAGTTACAGACTGTTCAAATTGTAGCATACGAACGCATAACGGCAATAATGTACACCTGTACGAGATCTATAAGCGACCTATAGAGACCTAGAAGCATTGTAGTGTAATTCTTTCTTATAACTTGAAAGAATATATAACTATATGTATATATAACTATATAATATATTACTGTATGTATTGATCTTTCGGTAGGTATAAATATATAGGTATTTTTTTAATATATAAATAATCCTTGGCAAGAAGTAAAAGGTTTGTAAAGCTTGTCTGTGCCTTCACCACTACGTCGCCTAAAATGTGAAGGTATAATAATAAGACTGGACAATAAAACAAACTTCGTATTTAATTATGAACAAGTTTGCCCTGCTAACATCTCTAATTCGATATGTACCGTAGGCTCGAGCATCGGCCCCTTTTCCGTGTTTCCAAAATCAATTACACCATTTAGAGTCCAAGGTACGGTATACCCGGGAAAGAATTTAGGTGAAGTTTTCCGAGCCATTTTATATCAGTTTGCGTAATACATGCCAGTTATGGATACGTTGTTTTGACAGATGCACTATAAAAGTTGTAAATGTTTGAGTTATGACACCTATAAAAGGGTAAAACGGGGATTTCTTGTGTGATGTATTTCAAAAATTTGCAGATGACATAGTTTCAACACGCATTGTATAAAAAATATTGGAATTATAAACACACATGGATGGCGGGTGGAGCAAACTGTTTCATTTTTTGTCCATCGGCGGAAATACAAACACGGATAGAACAATGGCTTCACTTGTTTTGGTTGAATATTCGTCACAAAGTTTATAATAGTCGGTCGTTGTGTGCCCTCGCTTGGACCGTCTGTCCCAGGATGTGACTCAAAGAACGTGACTAACTGTAAAAGTTACAATTTGCATGTAATATGCGAATTGTCGTTTATTAATGTCACTATGTGACTTTTGAACTTGCTTAACTTTAATTTTGTTTCGCGTTTAAGTTCGTAACTTATGCAGTCCAATCTGTAACGCTAGAACGAGACCGTATACTAACAACCCTATTAAACTCCTCGAAATGGTGACGCAATATGATGCGTCACCGTTTCAACAAAAATGTCACCCGAGCTACCAAGAGAGCATGAACGATAGCGGATAGATTCCATGATGAAATAGAATAAATATATTTATAATAGTAACACTAACTATTATTTAAGAGATAAGAGAGATTAGAAGAGAGTAAATTTTTAGCATGCAACGGAAATGATGCATCATGCAACGGAAGGTTTCACATCATTAATTAGTTGTTAGATGTCAAGCTCGGCGGCGACTTCGCTGTCAGAATAGTTAGGCAAATTACTGACGTGGCAGCATAGTTGCACATATACAGCTTCATGTATAGCGTCTAAAGCTGCAAATTATAAGCAATTTTTATTCAAAATAACGGGCTTATCAATTAGTTGTTATTGGTTGTTGGCATTCCTAATTAAGGTAAGAGGGCACCTTATTACTTATTATTCCGAGGTTTCTAGAAAAATCGGCATATACAAGCTCTTTTTTTACTGCAAGATATCAATTTAATTGATAATATGTATATCTTTACGTGATTATATCATCTACCCCGGTCAGGGGCCGTCACCAGTCAATGGCCCAGATAGATCGAGAATATTAATTTTAAGTAAAATAAATACAATTTGTAATGTCTGGATCGTTGACTACAAGACAAAAATCTTAATTAACACAAGCTTCTTGAGTTTAAATTGTGATCTTTTCGACTACTTTTATTATTATTATAATCTAATATCACTAAAAACTATTATTATCATCAATTATAAATCAGACAATGATCAGACTTCCAAATGATAAAAATAATCTGCCCCAATTGGCGACGCCCTTGGGGGTAGTATAATGTATATACGTTTTAATAATACATAATCAGTTAGTTTTCCGTCGGCAGTCCGTACGGACTGCATATACATATATATACATACTACATTTTGGATACCATAATATACTACTACTAATAATGTACTCCAAGCTTGGAGTATATTATTTAAATGTGTTTTCTCGTTATTTCTCTACTGTGTGCAATATTTTGGGTTGAAACAAGGATTTAAATACTCGTATTTCTAATCGAAAATAACTGTTGCTTTTCTTAACAAATTAAGGTGAAAATACGTTTGAAAAATACCTCAGCATATATATTTGAGCCAGTTCTTTATTCCGACGTATACCGCGGAATAGCGATTTCATAAACTTGATTTATATTTTCAAGATTGTTATTATGATTAAGCACTTCTCGCTTTGGATTTGACAACTTAAATAGGCAATGAATATTAAAATCAATTTCAGAATATAATAGAATTTATTGGTGTGATTTTGGGTTTAAAAGATCTTAATTATAATTTCCTATGTTTAAATTACATCATACGATCCACAAAATCTGCCAGATGGCTTACATTTATGCATACATTTAAAATAGACAAAATTATCAATGTCAATATATAAAAAAAAAAGTTAAAATATCAAGTTATAAAAATAAGCAAAACTGCAATGGATGTCAAAATATAGAATATATACACTTTTGCGTCGCATTCACTAATAAAACTATAGCATGTGAAAGGCGATCTATTTCGGTACTTTGTTAACTCGTTCATTCGTTGTATGGGAAAGCTAAGATTTCTTTTTAAGTTCATACATCATTTCAGCCGAAAACCTTCCACTGCTGGAGAGAAGCCTCCTCCAAAGATTGCCACAGCGACCGCGACGGCGGGTTTGTGTTGTGTGCTCATCGGGGGGTATTTGTCATAATCGCAACGCTTGGCAGTGGGTTGGGACTTGGGAGTTACATATACAGAGTTATATACTCGAAGGATGCGCCTGCCCATCCTCTGGCTAAGCCCATAGTCCTCTTTTACGACACCCACGGAATGCGATGGGGTGGTGGAATTCTTAGCTGGTTCCACATGGCTCATAAACAAGTTAATACACAATTCGATATATTTTTAGCAAGAATTATAACTATGTATATATTTAGGAAGACATAGCAATTAGGCGTAAATAATCTTTGTATAAAACATGCATAAATCTTGAATTTTTTTATACCTAATGGTTAGGAAACTTGATTTTTTGGTATGAAACGCTATTCCGATGTATAGTGGGTCGGGAACTCGGGATACAATTCTATAAGCACCTTATTCCATGCCATAGACACAAGTAAAATACAGTGTTCACCATTTTAGTATGAATACGTGTATCGTGGGTACTGTTTACAGACAAATCTCACATGCACTAACAGACTGAAACAACTATCTGTAGGGCATACAAATATTTCCGTTCCATGAGGGCGGTGGGCCCCTTCGGCCCCTTCGCCAAACGCGCTTTCAAGATCTAGGTAAATAGCTAAAAATGGCAAGGGTTGAATGTGACACATATTATGATAATGGAAGCATGGGATTGGTTGTATGGACAGGAAATGTATTGCGCATGTGTGCGCGGTGCAGGCGTGCGGCGCTCTAACGCCCGGCAACTACCAGGCCATCAGAACATTAGAAGAGATCTCCGTTAATATGTTCCACTCGGTGCAAAAGAGACGGAAAATAATAACTCACTACAGAAAGTTAAAGTTGAATGAGGAAAATTTTTGTAACTTTTACTTTCGCATACCTGTAACGACGACGCGCGACGTGAAAATTGAACGTATGAATTACTACTCAACATTCAATAAATTTAATTACCGACACATATTAATTTTTCATCGTGGAGCTTTCGTAAATTTCATACCTGCTACGCTCAACTTTCAGTAGTATAAAGAGCTGTAACTCTTATAAAAAATATTAAAAAATAGCGAGCTTTTGTATTATGTGAACTACTTTCATTTTTTTATTCACGAAACCACCACCTAACGGATGGTGCAGTGGCTGATACAGTCGACTGCTGCGCTCCGGGTCGTGGGTTCGATTCCCGCACGGAACAAATATTTGTATGATCTGCAGGTAGTTGTTCCGGGTCTGGGTGTATTGTATGTGGAATTCATGTTTGTAAGCGCACCCTCGACACAGGAGAAATCCTATAGTGGGGCAAGGTTTTTAAAACAAATAAAAAAATAAATTTAACTTCATCCGTTTTTGTGTTAAGATCACATTTAAAACAAGGACAGAAAAATCCGCAATCCCAAATCTAAGGATTTTGGGTTAGATTGATAGTGTGAACTGAGGGTACACTTGGGGCAGTGGCTGATACAGTCGGCTGCTGCGCTCCGAGTCGTGGGTTCGATTGTTCCGGCGGGCGGATTACGTAAGTCGCTGACGGTTTGCGACAGGCGTAAAACGCGCAGACGCCGCTCTCAAACGTAATTTTTGTTTTACGTATTTGCCGATAGCGAATAAACAGGCGAAGATCTCTGACGCATACTTTCTCGGATGATCAATGAACAAAAAAATTCATTGCCTCGCCTTTCAATTTCAGGTGATTTGTCGGTGAAACGTAGGCTGCGCGATAGCTGCTATCGTGTCTGCCGTCGCTATAGCTAATCAGGGTGCGGGTCTGGGTGCATTGTGTGTATAGGCGCAACCACGACACAGGAAAAATCAAAGTCAAGAGTAAGGTTTCAAAAAAGAAATCGGCATTACGAACACCGCCTCCCCATCTCATCCAGTCCATGTCGAGATGTAAAAGGCGAGTATGGGATTAGCCGGAGAATAAGCAGCCATCTTCTTTCTTCTTGAGCGTCCTTCGATGCGTTAATAACTCAACTGCGATCGCCAACCCGCGGGCTGATTAGCTAAAAACAGCAACAGCAGACGCGATCGCAGCTATCGCGCAGCCAAGGATCCACCGGTGGCAAAGCGACAAAAAAATTGGTATTACGTAAGGCAGCGCCCGCCTGTCGCTATTGTGGAAGATGCATAGTTACTAGCGCCGGTAGCCGCCAGTGGAACTAAAAATAATGAACGTTTTTAATTCATTGATTGTCCGACAGAGGTGCGTCAGAGATCTTCGCCTGTTTAGTCGCTATCGGCAAATAGGTAATACCAAATTGACGTTTGACAGCGGCGTTGGAGCAATTTACGCCTGTTGCAAAGCGTCTGCGACTTAGGTAATCAGCCCGCCTTTTGCCAAGCGTGGCGATTATGGCGAAAAACCCCCAATGTACACACAACATCCCATAACAGTTGTGACACACGTTGTGGCAATCTTTGGGGGAGGCTTCTGTACAGAAGTGGACATTTTTCCACTGAAATGCCATTTAGGAAATTCTCCTAACTTTATAAGTTCATGAGACAAATAAATAAAAATCCCCGTTGCTTACACTACACTACAGGCAAAGATTACTAACAATTACTACAGGTATCTATTTGTTTGGATATGTATTTTTTTATTTTTTGCAATCAATAATAATAATTTGCAGCACTAATAAATAAAAGTACCTACCGTCTGCAGTCTGCGTCCACGAATGCTGCAAAGTGTTCGAAACGTCAGGAAAATCAATAATCTATAATATCCGCGATATAATCCGTGTTTTATTATAATGAGTAACGTTTTGGTTCTCACGATGTCATATTCTTAGTAGGAAAACAACACAAAAATACACATTGGAAGATAAAAGACTAGTTCATTTTCCCGGGACCGTTCCTGCTTCTAACGGCTCACCTATATGAGCCTTAAGTTTATAAATAATTCGTTAGTTCCACAATTCGGTTGGAGTAATAGCCACATTTGTATGTGCCATGAACATAGAAAAACAATGGACTATGAGAGTTATTGTTTTTATTCATTTACGTATACCGGAATATAAATTAGGTACATATTTAGAATTAAAAAACATTTGGCCAGCCATGTAAAAATATTTCGATTCGAATTATTATAGATATTAATATTCGACATTGAAATAATGTTCTACAAAAACGCAAGTAGGTAGGTACTATTTATAACAATATATGGCTCAACTATAGGTTGGGTCTATCTACTAGAAAACATGCTGATATGAACAATACCTTTGGCTACGGATAGCTAAAACACCGTAATAAACTTAACATTAGCTACAATACTGTATGTATAGGACATGGAGATACGGAATTCTGACCTCTAAACAAGGTCATACATGTAACTTAGAAAGTTGTGTTGTACCATAAAAGCCTTAAAAGGTCTAACAAAATTAATAGCTTACCCTGCACACCTGTCTTGCTTGAAACTTATAGAGGCAACAGGAAGCTACACTATAATACTTAATTCTAACTTGCGTTTATTGTTTTATCTTTTACAATATACTCGTATGTTCTCCACAGAGCACGTAATTTTTTACGTAAAGAAGAAATATTTACTTAATTTGTCTATACGGAACTCTAAGTAATATAATAAGTTAATAACATAATAATGAGAGTCACACGAACCAACTCCTGCAATCCCTCAACTTTTACAGTACAGTAAAATAATCAATTTTCTCAATTATATCGTTTGGACTCAAATATTAAACTCATTGCAGAAACTTATATTAGACCTTAATAAGTGCATTACGCAGCTGCACTGAGGGAGAAGTTATGAAAGATTATGGATAATAAGAAAATCATATACCGCTATTCTATTTATGAACGATGAAAATGTCTGATGAGAAGTGCGTTACAGGCATTATTTGCAAAGGTCCTATTGAGTACGTATGGTTTTACAAAGTCCATAGCCAATCTATAAATCGTTGCTACGGGAATTAAAGTCGTATTTTTGTTTGTGCTTTTGAAGATGTTTGTGTCCTCGAAGTATTTTTGGAGAAAGTTCAGCATTTTCTTAACAAGTCGCTTATTACCAATTTACGCCTACGCCCAAAATTCTATAGTTACAATTTACAATAACTAGACTAGACCTACGTTGTATTTTATTCAATTAGCTATGCATCTTTTGTTTTTATTGCTTTAATAAAATATACATATTTACCTACCACAGATGTGAATAAACGAATGAAATGATTCGTTACATACATTCTTTACATTTACCATATTACCATTTGTTACATGATATTGTTATTTGGACTGATACAATGATACTAAATGACTATGAATAGGTTATTGTATTCGCAATTGTATTTTTATTGGTTGTTATATTTTTTTTTATGTTATCTCACTTACTCCCCGTTGTAATAGATACCGTAACCGTGGCAACGCAAGCGACGAAGCGACGGCAGCACCCGTAACTCCACAGGGACCTTGTAAATACCGTGTAACAAGTACTAGGATCGCATGAGTAACAAGGATGCGAAGAACAGTCTGGATCCGATACATTTATTTATAGCACGCGCGATAAAAATTATTGCTCAGCTTTAAACTGCGCCCTTTACAGGTAAACTACTTATTTTTATTTATAACTCGCATGTGGCGAGATTAGCTGTGTGATGCTTCAAGCCCTTAATGCAATGGTAAGATAAAGAACGCTACCTGTAGCCTTTGATGGTATAGGCGTATATTTAAATTCAATGCGTGACTTTTTTGTTATCTGTTCAGATATATTAAGATTTTTACAAGCATTTATTGGTAGAGCTTTTAAATACGTTTAGCACAGTCGATAGTCGCTTGGCTTTTTGCGGAAACTCGCAACACGTAGAGTTTGATTTCTGGACTAAGTAATATTTATATGGCCTACGGATAGTTGTTCCAGATTAGGATGTTTGTGTATGTGAGCTTATCTGTCCAGATATATTATGAAGATATGTATTTACACGCGTTTATTAGTAGAACTTTTAAATTAGTTTAGTACAGCTGATAGTGGCTCGAGTTTTTGCTCAAACTGCGCGACACGTAGAGTTTGGTTCCCTTCCGGAACTAATATTTGTCTAGCCTACGGATAGTTGTTCAAATACATATTTATGGTTAGTCTTCATTACTCTGTACCTCCTATGTTATGGGCTATTATACAAAAAAACATTAAACTTCCTAGAGGGGGGTAGGAGGGAGGGTATCATTAGTTTAGTTAGGTCGATAGAATAAATATGGGTTCGCCGCAGTAATGGCGGGGGAGCGTGTAGTGAATCACGTGAAATATTGCTCAGACGGGAAAATTTACGATTCGACCAAAGAGTAGCGACGCAATAGCGAAAGTATAGTGTGGAAATTCTGCGCTCCGAGTAGTTACCTAATAATTTTCAGCAACTAAATCGATTAATAAATGGATGTTTGATTCTTTTTATATGTATTTTCGTGATATATTTTGCTTCGTTACTAGAATTCAAGAGATTAATTATTACAAACAAAATTTTACATGTATTTAATATAACTAAGGTCGCCCAGAAGTCGAAATTCGACCGTAATTTATTGAAATTTTAGATTTGATTGAATGTATTTGTAACAAATATTATTACACAAATTTTAACTTTCTGCACTCCTCCTTCATATGAACTTTAGCTATCTCAAATCTCACAATCCTCCGTACGCGCAATGTGCTTTGAAAGGGGTACAAAGATTTTTTTTCAAGTATTTATGTATAGATATGTAAGGGAAAACAAATATGTGTATGATTGAATAGTTTGACTTGTATGTTGTTTCTTTTAAGACTACAATATTGCGCCACTGTTTTTTTATATGACGGGAACAGTTCTCCGCCTCGTTCTCTATCGGCCGAACTTAAAAATCGAAGTAATCCTACATTTTTTATTTAAGTTTTTGGACTTGATCTATTTATGTCTTTAGACCACACTTACATAAAAACAAGACAAATCCTTAATCCTAAATCCAAATATTTTGAATTAGATTGATTATTAATTCCGGCCGTATATGGCTATTAATGGGATAATTATGGGATTATGTCTGTTTTTGTGTTAAATGTGATCCTAACACAAATATTGATGAGGTTCAAAATCTTAATTTTTGTATTGCATTGATTATTAATTCGGCCGTAAGACGAACACAAAACCTTATCTCAGATTTTATTTGCAAACCCTTTTTTAGGTAAAAAATAGTAGCAGGAAAGTTTTGTTCTTATCGGCTTTCTCGGTGACTAGACTAGTGAACGTGGATTTACTTTCGTTTTGTGAGTTAACCAATGTTACAAATAACGTAGCGGTTCTCCTATCTACGAGTAGTAGTTAGTACTAACTCTCAATAGAAAGGAATACTAATCTATACTTTACGAGAGTTTCAAGGAGTCTACATACAGTACTAGGAAATTGAACGACCTGATAGATAGATATAAATAATATTAGATAACTTCTAAAATCTTAACTTAGATTGAAAAAAGTAAACAAACCGTAGAGACAGTTGCTTTTTATAATGAAAAATACATACTCATGATTGATTTTGATTCATATTGAATTATGTACAAATATACGACACTTTCAAAATCGTGGGTGGATACAACAATCGTTCAGTTTATAAGAAAGCTGAAAGTCGCCAAAATCATCGAAACGTCTACGAAAGTACCAGGCTACCAGAGAACGCTGGGAGTAAGTCGCCAAACATTTTTGTCTATCGTCTATGAGGGCGAATTGTGTAGTGAGGAAGACGTGAATATTGTCATAAAACGTAACGCGGCATGTCAAACACATACACCCGCTGCGCTCTGCGGGTGATTTAGCGCGCATAGTCGATAAAATACTATAGGGTTGTCAAATCACAAATTGATTAAGTGCTAAATGCTTGTTAACATTAATTGAATTAGTATTTTTTTTATTGTGCAAATTATTTCATACGCTGATGTAAGTAGTATTTATTGGGATAATGTTTCACGTTATTAGAATATAAATCATCTCGCTTATTAAATTTTTAGCGTTGGGAGCTAATGAAAAATGGGTGCGACGCACATAGATCAACGATGTTAGCCGTGCTTACCGCGGTCGTGCTTTGGATAGGTGACCATTTTACGCTTCGGGACCCCTTCGTGCCTACCTCAGTCGGGGATCTGAAAGTCTGGCATCCGCTCTTACCTTAGGATTTCGGTCATTTATTGTGTTACTGAAGCCACATGGCAGTCAGTCCACGTAGAATACTGATATTAAGCTGCATCCTTTAGACTGCAGGCCGAACTCGACATAGGAATTATTTCTACTATGGTAGAATACCGTAGACGTTCCATTTTTAAAAAGAAGCTACATTTATTTCAAAATAGTGTAAAATGAAATCTTTTGTTACTGGCCAATAATATTTATAAAGAAGAATACCACAATTATAGTACCGATCGTGTAGTTCCCGGAAAATTATAGACCACCTTTCCCTAGCATCGCGTGTGCTGATAACAATAGAACGTTGTTATCAGCACACGCGATGCTATCCCCTCGATATTACCATTAGTAGCCAGTAGACCGTAATAAGATTATGTCAATATAACCGATCATTGTTGTGATATTTGGAGGCCCATGTTTAGCAGTAGATTAGGGGCTGACCTGTAAGTAATATGGGATCTCAAAAATCTCGTAAAGATCTTAGCATTTTAATTAAAACCAACTTGAGCAACCTCACTCTAAACTCTTTAAACAAAAAGTCTCTAACGGTAGGTACTCCGAGTTTGTTATCATTGACAACCTTGTTTCAAGTGCATGTGTCCACCCCCTAAAGTGACAACATGTGCGCCACGGCTGCGCCTGCGCGTTGTCACAAGACGCTCCCATCGTCTATGATCATTGGGAATTTTCATAATTGACATCATTATGAAAACAATTAGTGCATGTGACAAGCGTTAATCAATGTTCGCTGGGGACATCGTGTTACGTAATTAATATAACTATTACTTTGGCATAACGATACAATTGGTGCAGTGGTTTTAGCGTTTGTACTACGGGTCGCGAGTTTCATTCACGCAGAACAATTTGTAAGGCCTACCTACAGATACTTCTCGGGGTTTGGGGATTTGAGCACGAGGGATTTATGACTGTAATATCACAATCCCCACGATATAGGAGTAAAATGGCGGGCAACTCACCTTTTTTTTTTATTGATCCGGTGGAAATACCTCATGTACTTCCTTCGCCCCGGGAAAGGGCGAAGGGGCATGCCGGGACTCCTACCGGCTAAAACCACCGGAGTGATCATCTTCGGCGCCGAAGGGAGGCCCCAGGAACTCGGAAGATCTCCATCTAGAACCACCCATTGGCGCCACGCCTTTAGGCTTCGGCTTAGGCACATCTCGGAGGGGATGACTGTAAAGCGGTCATCCCCTCTAGTGGAGGGAAGGCGACTGTAAAGAGGCCACCCCCCCAGGCATCTTTCGAGGGGATTGTAAAAGATTCCCCCGAAGCCTCACTATGCGCTGTGCTGCGCACACAGCGGTACGTGACCACATGCGCACCGCTGTCTTCCCGGGGGTCGCTCGGTATGAGCACGCAAATTTCCCAATATGCGCGCTCGCGACCCCCAAGGCCCCCTGTCATATAAAGACGACAGGGGGCTCAGGCGTGTTGGACACGGGCACCACGGTGGTTGTTACCCCGGCTCCGTGTCCTCCTCCTCCGAGCGGGATCGACCCTCTCCCGATCCCGCTCTCCGACCTCCTTCTGGAGCATTACGCTCTCACAGAAGGAGACCACAGCACTCCAATTTTCATGCTCTGCCAGCATAGCCGACACTACTGCCGGCAAAGAGAGATCCGATCGACCAGGATCCGCCGCTCGGCAGTCCACGCAGGGCACTCTCTGAGCGTGTGCTGTGCGGTATCCTGATCGTCTCCACAGTGGTGGCACTGCGCCGTGACCTCGCGTCCTATCCTGTGCAAGTACGCCCCGAAACAACCGTGTCCGGTGAATACCTGCGTCAGGCGGAATGTGACGCGCTCGCTTCTTTGGAGCCAGGCTCCGAAGAGCGGCAAGACAGGCTCGACGACGCGCTTTTGCGCGTACTGTGGCAGCATGAGCTGCTCGCGCCATAGCTCAAGTGCACGCCGCCGAGCCTGCCGCCTCAAACTTTCGAGCGCCCCTGAAGGCACGCCTTCACCGCTCTGGCGGAGGGAGCGTGTTTGGTGATACACCCACGCATCCATCTCCGCCAGGATATCAAAAGGCGGAAAGCGCGCCAACAGAGTTGCCGCCTCAAAGGACACCGTTCGGTATCCTCGTGCGATTCGTATAGCCGCTCTACGCTGCAGACCGTGAATCTTGGTTCTGCAGCGCTGGACGCCCGAGAGTCGAGATGACCAGACAGGTGCCCCGTAGAGGGCCACGGACCGCACGACTCCCCCGTAGAGGCGGCGAACTTCTTCCCTTGGTCCCCCGAGATTGGGCAGTAGACGGTGCAAGGCACCCACTATCCTTTCGACCCGGGGGACTAGACGCTCGAAGTGCTCCTCGAAGCCCCAGCGACTGTCCAGGGTGAGCCCCAGGTACTTTATGTACCGGCCCACCCTGATTGGCGCGTCACCAACGCGTATCCACGAAGGGGGGCATATCACCTAGTAATATCACAACAACTCATAAAAAAAGTACTTTTTTTAATACAATTGAATGCGGTTTCTGTGTGATGTCCAGCTTAAGAATATGCACCACTCCACCTGCCATCCCTTGGATACCGTAAAAGGCGTAGGAAGCGTAAGGGGCTCTAAAATAGCCGAATGGGCAGCAGCATCTCTTTTCTGGTATAGCAGTCTTTCAGCGCTCACCAACCCGCCTACCAAACCTAGCAGCCTAGCCTGGCTAGCGTGGGGAGTACTGGCAAATTCCACCCAAATTACGAAATGGCATGTAACCGGCCGTATAAAGTTCAGAAGTGCAAGTATTTACACTGACATGATGTTAAAACAAAATATGACTCTAGCTTTTTCCTCACATGGTTTTGCTATTGATTCAATTACTAGGTACATCATTATTCTCCAAGATGTGCCTAAAGGCGTGGCACCAATGGGTGGGTCTAGATGGAGGTTATTCGAGTTTCTGGAGCCTCCCTTCGGTGCCAATGATGATCACTCCGGTGGTTTTAGCCGGTAGGAGTCCGGCATGCCCCTTCGCCCTTTCCCGGGGCGAAGGAAGTACATGTGGTATTTCTACCGGAACAATAAAAGAAAAAAAATTGATCCGGTACACCATTATTACAAGCATTGCCTTTGAGCAGTTGTGTCAGAGTTGTTCAAGCTGCCCAACGGAGAGGCTCAGTTCAAATACTAGAACTATGCGGTTAACCATCCATAAACAGACCACGCCGAGGGCTTAACTCCACCGATCGTTTTCCGATCAGTGTGAGACAATCTTTAGCCACCTAAGCACACTTTGGCACCAAGGAGCACCTCCATAGAATGAAGCTTAGCACAACGTATACATGCAGATTCTGTTTGGACAATCAAGAGTCAAAGCAGCACATTTTGTGCAGCTGTGACGCTCTGGGAAGACGCAGGGCAAAAAATCTAGGAATAGCTTATCCTTGGCCTGATGATTTTGCACGGCTCCAGGCAGGTATGATTAAAAAATACCCTACAGGGACTTCTTGATTTGCCAGCGGAGGGCTTTGGGCAGCACAATGGATCCAATAGGGTCGAAGTGCGTTCGGCTGATGCTGAGCCCGTGAGAGCCACAATAGAATAGAATGGCCACCTTTTGTTATGATAACATTAATATTTTTCTAATCGTAACTCATAACTTGATTCAGAAAACCCATTTTATTTGTCTCGTTTTTTTTGGTGTGTTGTTACAGTTATTTCCGCAATACCATTGCATGACATTGCACGCGGAAGTTACTCCTAAACAAGTGAACAGTCGTCCCCAGGCCGTTAACGCCGTTTCCAGTACACATACAACTTTATGCCGACATGCCAGTTACCCGAACAGAACACAACACTTTTCTGCTAATTTTAAACTTGCCACAAACGCTATTGTCTTTTTAAACCATTCAATTTATTTACATACGAATTGAGAAAAGGTATTTGTGTGTGACTGTACTAAATTCCAGGTATTAGGTCAAGACCAGGATGACATCAAAATGCAAGGGGAAAATGCATGGGATTTGATTCTAATTTTATTTTATTTATTATATTTCTATTAGACGGTGTGTCATTTGTATCGTCTACAGTCCCAAAAAATACTTGCATGTCTACTTTATTCCAAAACCAGTTGAAATAATCTTTTAGCAGGAACCTACTTTTAAAGCCTTTCTGCCCTTGAATAGCTCATCAAACACTTGACCGACATTTTAGAAAATACAAATATTCTCCGGTGAATAATTGTATAACGTAAACTAACAAACGTGCTATAAATGACTACACCAACCCACGCGTTGCTACACACCCTTCATGGGGTTATGGTTGTCATGACATACATACGGGAATCTTTTAACCGGGAGATGAGATTTATATTTTAGTTTCATATTTTAGTCCTATATTAAATTGCTTCAGATTATTATAGCTTGTATACAAAAACTTAACTTATACAGTCTTTTTCTAATATACAATCCTTTTACGTAAGCGAAATGATTTGTTACAATGTTACGTTAGAAATCAAATTGAAATTGCATCTATTACAAAAAATATGTGAGTTATGTCTATGTTACATCGATTACAAGATGAGATTCCCAACTTTCCCAAGCGGATTATGTTTTTACGAATTAATTAAATTACGTATGTATGATTTTTATATTTACGTTTGTAACGTGTTTCGACAGCCCTGAAACGGCATTCCGTTCCTCAATCCCGTCTAGTTTGCTTAACAGCTCAGCAGCAGCGATTTTCGATGTAACCTTGACCGATTTGGACTTGCCGACAGGTTGCCGTGCGTTTTTGTATGTACTAGTTACTAGGATAGTATAACTTACTGGGTGAAATTCAGAAACGAGTCTAAGCGTTATCTTACGCTTCCATCTGTCAAAATTCACTGCTTACGCTCATAATTGTAATCAGAGACGTTCGGAACATGACCTAGCTTAACGTAAACTAAGCTAAGCCAAATAATTAAAATCGATTACTTTAGATATATCAGATATTTGGTTTCACCCACTCGAATGGCATTTTGTATATAGATTGCTTTCCTTTTGTTTTTTATTTACTCCTGGCTACACAGTATTGTAAAAACCGTATCTTACCCTAAAACTGCATTCGCTCCTAAAAATGGTCATAGAGAATAGAGTGTAAACTTAGCCGAGGCCGATGTAAGTTTGACAGGTGCAGTGTCCCTGAATATGAATTTTGAAAATGCGCTTAGCCACGACTTGACTTGAGCGTTCTTCGCCAGTCTTACGTTAATGTTTAACTCACCCCTAACGTATACTGGTGTAGACTTAAGTATTATTTAATATTATCAGAGACCGCTTCTTCGTATTTTATTCAATGACATGCACTCATCAATAGCTGATAATCTGGGTCCGTTTGTTACGCCACCGGTGCCCCATGCCCCAGATTCTGTTTATATATGATAAATTTAATTCTAAGTTTAATTTTAGTTTTAATTACATGTAGTGGCAGCATAGATCTCCTAGATAAAATATTGGATGTGAATCATGTGTGAATAATGAATGTTACCTGCTATGAAAATAATTTGATACTGTGTTCTTAACGTCATTTTATCGATATTTCTTTAATTTTGTGGATCATTTGTTTAATTATTTATTGAATCTAGTTTATTAAATATTTTTATTGACATTACATTACATAATATTGGACCGACTGTCAGACAGGTTTCCGTCGGCTTCCCCGACATATTTTGTTACAGGTATTACTATAAAAAACCGGGGTTGTCGGTGTTACACCGTGCTCTTCGAGGGACGGAAGGGTCTCGATGTGTTGAGACCGTTCACGCACCAAAAGAACGAACGCGGCCTTCGCAGCTTAACCGCGCATAATGATCGATCTGCGCGCTAACCATTTCGCCACGAGCCGCTAAAATGCAATGACATTCACTAAACAAACCATAACAATTATATGCGTGATTGTACACAAAATCTAAGTAGCACACACAATTCTAACTGTTTCACTCTGTTTTTAAAATGATGGGGACATACTTAGGTTTCTCTTGTATCGTGGGTACAGTTTACAGAAATAAATCTCTCAAGCTCAAATAAAGATCATACAAATATTTGTTTTGTGCCGGGATCGAAGCTGCAACACATAGAGTAGGAAGCCAATCTCTTAGCTACTGTGCCAACCCTACGGTCCTGCAAACTACAATCATAAAACGTCACCGTACGTACGAATCCGTCACTTGGGACATTGTCTGGGCTAAATCAGATTTGTGGGTTAGTTTGGTTTATCATTGGGAAATGCTGTGTGAACATTGTGTAAGCGATCTTTTATTGCAAACAGCTAAGAATATCCCAGAACACATGCACTTTTCATAGCTGTCCTAGAACATTTTCGGTTTGAGGTTCAACCGATTATAAGATTTCTTGTAGATTTTTGTTCGAACAAAACTATTATTGTTTGAAGCAATTTAAAGTTAATTTTTGAATACTATTACTGCTCTGAAGTCAAGCAACATACAAAATTGCACGATATTTTTTCCTGATTTTTCCGTACTCACCAAATGTGCTAATTTTTATTCCTTGTATTTATTAGAATGCGATCCTCCTAACTCTCGACTTTTAATACCGGGAACCATGTTTTGTGTTACTGGGAACTCAGGATCTTTTGATCGCGTAATACAAGGAACGAGCTACAGGGATTATTTATATGAGACTTCGCTGAAATTGGAGCTATCCATGAACTGTACACGCTATTTATACATTGGTTTAAGTGTTTGTTTATGTAGAACTGTTGCGGAAAGATATATGTTTAAATGCAATATCAAAAAATATGTTCGGAAATAATAACATCACATCATAAATTTTCTCCGGCTTAAAATATTTGCATTAAATATAACTAATGTTATACCACAGTTACAACATTGTTCTTTTTTTACATAATTGGTTAATAATCATAATTCCAATGCCTCACTCACATAATAAAATACATTTAACAATATTTATTTGCATATACACTATACAAATTATGCATAATTTATTGCAAAAAGGAAATATACTACATAATAAACTGCAATCACAATCAATAAAATGGAACTAGCAAATGAGGTTGAAAAAAAAAACTAATTAGAGTTGATTAATTCATCGTCTCATCTAATTTGTAAAATATTTCAACAACGCTCGGCCAGATAAAATCTAGATTTGCCAGACGTCTCAGTCTAAGCCGTCTCTTGTTTGTACCTAGAATTACCAGGAGAGCATAACGTACCAGGAGTCTTGTAAGCACTAGGTTTACTTTCAATGCCTACTCACATTTGCGGGTGTTGTGATGATGTAAACTGGATTTTGAACACGATAATTATTTACGACTATTGTCCACGGACTTTTAGAACTTTTGTATTATGTACTACTAGTACTTTTGATGTACATTATCCGCAGGCTAGCACTTTATTGTAATGATAATATTAGGTACATGTAATTGCTAAACGTGTCCCTATTACTAAATGCATTATTTATATGCATCACCACACTCCTGGGCCTACCCTGCCCTCACATAATAAGTCGTCCTGCAACTCTACAGAGTCCGGAAGGTCAGACTTATAACCCCATTATTAATTGAGAAGTTACTATTTGACTAATGAACATTTTAATATGTAGGTACTGTATATTAGGGCTCACAGCCTGTGCTAGAAAGTGAATATTTGGACAAAATATTAGTTTTAATGAACGCACCCTAGGTCCACTATATCCAATTCTTTTTTTAAACTTTATAGCAGATTATAAACATAATTTTTCAACATACAATGAAAACGTTTCAAATGAGCATAAGCGCGCACTATACCTTCGATAGAGATGAAAGAAGGAATGAGAATTTATGATAATTGCGTCTTGTTGCTACGGATACGTATAGGCACTATATACCACAACACTGTGAATTGTATTTGTAGTATATCTTTCTATAGGTTACATGTCTTGGGACACGTTACGAAATGTTTTATGGTACTTGGTGACTGTACCTAGTAGATTCATTTGCGGTTGGCCTAATTTGACTAGAATATCTTTAGCTTTATAGACATATAAACGTTTCTTGATAGCTTATTGTGTTTCCATTTTGTTAGCGTTTCATAGTTATATGATACGGGTATCTACATATATACCTACCAACTATTCTGTATGTAGGTAGTATTTATATAAGTTGGGACAGCTACCACTCTTTGTGGGTTTGCAAAATATTGCGTTTAAAAGATATTACATACGAAGCTGTCGAACGAAGTTTCTAAAGCATTGAACAAGCATAAGATTACAGATGCAGGATATAAGGCATAATTTACACATTAATAAAAGAAAGATCATTTAAGTAAACACGAATACACATCGGCAATGGTCCGAGTTGTATCGAAGCGGCGGGAACCAAGAATACCTCCGAAACAAACGGCGTCTTTACTTAGCTTCTCTGTTACTTACTTGCGTTTGTAAACTCAGTTTGCTCAACCGAAGAGATAAAAGCTAAACATTGTCTTCGACCCAAACAAAGAGCTTTAAAGAAAATTACCGAACGGGACATAACAACAAAAACAAACACACACAAGCCGAAATTGAAAGCGAAGTTTCAAAGAAATCGCGTGCGCGCAATGCTAACGCTACTGTTTGCAAAAACTTCAAAATCAAGCCTTGCTTGGTGAAGGAAACAAAGCTCTATTAAATCGCAATAGATTTGTTATTATATTGTGCAGTGAAGGAAGGCTTTTCTGCCGTTATCTAAATCTTCTAAGCGTTTAATTATACGGGCCTGTTGCCACAAAACCGACAATGAATTTATGCATGAAGGGACAGAGAATTTCTCCTCTTGAACCGTCGGGGTCTCGTATAAAAGGAACAATAGTCTTTAGTTTTAATCTCGCGTCGTTTTTTGATATATTTTTTAGTCGGATATCGGGTTCGTGTGCGTCTGGATTTACGACCTACGACGAGCAGCTTAGGGCTGCCACGAGATTGGTTTGTGAGACGTTATCAAGTGTGAAATCAAAATGACATTATCATTGATATCATCAATGAACTCAGCCTATAGCAGTCTACTGCTAGACATAGGCATCTCCGAAGCCACATCGCAACACCCGGTCCTCCTCGACGTACATTTTTTATTTTTTTATTGGGCCCAGTGGACATTCTACGGGAACTTCCTCCGCCGCAGGGAAGGACGGAGGGGCATGCCAAGCTCCTACCGGCTAAAACCATTGAGGCGGTCATCTTTGGCACCTAAGGGGGGCTCCAGGTCCTCGTATGATCACACTATAGCCACCTACTGGTGCCACACATAGGCACATCTCTGAGAGGGTGACTGTAAAGTGGTTACCCCCTCGGGGGTCCTCGATGTACCTACTTACGTAACGTGAATAAAACTTCAACTAGGCTTCAAACGAGTGTTTTAGGTCTAATCGAACCTTTCGCATACCGTAATAGGGAGCTTTTTTCTTGTATGTTATAAAATAGTTCACAAGAAAACGATTTCTTCCAAAATCAGACTAGATACTGATAAAAGCATTGACGACAGACGTGTAGGAAAAGTGACTTTAGATATGCAATCTCGAAACGTACTCTGTGCCGATGCAAAATGAAGATTTTGATAGATAAAGTTATTCCGGACCCTTAAAAACCCAACCTCCAGCTATCTTTGCTAAGTAAGTAGCGTTTAAAGCCTATTAACAATTACAAAATGAGTATCATTTTCATAAAAGCACTTATGCAATTAATGACTCGGAGTTTCACAAACACATTTTATATTTTCAATCAAATTCATCATCAGGTGAAAAAAGCGCTGCTGCACAGCTTCTCAAAATTGTCATTTGTCAATTGTCATTGTCAAAATTGCCACAATCTCCACGCTTAGCTTAGTTTTCGATCGCAGTTGAGTTGTTATTAATGTATTCGAATTTCGAAGGACGTTGCTACCTATCCTCCGGCTTAACCCATATAGTCGCCGTTTTCGATACCCACGGAATGAGATAGAGTAGTGCTATCCTTAGCCTCCACCGCACGGCAACCTATCAAATTAGGGAAACAAAATGGAAGGTAACAATATAATTTACCTTCTAAACAGCCCAAAGTCCGTTTTTTATTTTCTAAATTCGAAAACTAGTGTCTTCAGAACGGTCTTACGAAATATATATTATTATCACTAGGTAGCCCTATACCCCTCCCCCCGAGCCCTTAAACTTGGCCCCTGGCTGACAAGACATGCTCACGATTTGCGTGCGATTCTGATCGATGCAAACGCGCAGAAAACGTTGCCGGATAGTAATTTGGCCAAAATTACAGCACACGTGTATTTCACATTGTTATCACGTTTTGTTTTCAGTTATTTTGTACTACGACGTACTGGAATTGTTACATTATCCAATCACAATTAGGAATGCGTATTTAATTAAACCGTCTGGTTTATATGCGTATGCCGTGTATTCCGTAGACAAAAGTTTGTACAGAAAAGAAAAACGTTTCATGTACTAATTGTGTGACTAGCCGATAGGTTCGTAGGACTGGTTCGCTAGGCTATTTTACTAAAATTAAGTGATAATTATTTTTATATACTTCTATAAATAAATAGTGTGGTAGTGATGGTGTGTACGAATACACTAACTCGATCTACACAAAGACATAATCTACCTCTATGACAAATTTAATTAGAATCCGTTCGTCTGTATGAACATATTTCTCATTTTAGGGTTTCGAACGTCCGAATGAAAAAACGGCGTCACCCATATCGATCACTCGTGTATCTGTCCGTCTGTCCGTCTGTCCGTCTGTCACAGCCAATTTGCTCCGAATCTACTAGGCCGATTGAGTCGAAATTTGGTATTCATATGAATTTCTGCGATTCAAACACGGATGTGTAACGTAAATATATGAATTTAGATTATTGAGCGGCCTTATTAGAAAATAAAGGAATTGAGTTTTGCAAACTGTAATATACAGGATGTCCAGTAAATAGCTCGACATACTGCAGGGGGTGAGAGCTTGGGTCAATACCTACCAAAAAAAACATAATATATGTTCAGCAAAATCTTACGGATTTACAGTAGTACAAAATTTTCCGAAATCTCGGAAAATCTCTACCTTGACACAGATTTTTAAGCATCTCGTAAAGAAAATTTCCTTTTCTAGTTTCTTTTTACCTCAAATTATTTGTGAATAGTTACTTTACTCATTGATAAGTAACTTTATTCTATTAAAAACTAAAATGTTTTCAAGAAATACAATTTTTATTTAAATTTTCACAGTACAATTTTATATCGCTTAAATTTAACCTACGGTGGTGAAAAAAAAATATCGTAAGATTATGCTGAATATATATTGTGTTTTTTTGGTAGGTATTGACTCAAGCTCTCACCCCCTGTAGTATGTCGAGCTATTCACTGAACACCCTGTACGAAACGGAAGGGCTTGGTGGGTGCAAGACTATTTATTTTATAATAAATAGTAAAAGCTATTTAATAAAATAGATCAATATTGACCATTCCCCCTCCCCTTAAATCCGAAGCGACATATTTATTTAGACATACATATTTTGAAAAAGAAATTCAGGAAATAGATCTTTACATATACTATAGATTACAGCAAAACCTATAATAATTCTATGGTCTTAAACTAACACAGCAAATCTTTCAATAGTATGCGTACAAACTTACATTTGCAGTTGGAATGTATGGGAGAACATGTTTTCAGCACAATTTTAAGTTTTATCTTGGGATAATTTTTGTACAAGACAGAATTCAACAATAGACAATATATTCAGCAATTTCGGAACCCTCCCCGCGCGAGTTCAACTCTCAAGAGTCTGGTTAAAAAAAAAGATTATATTCTTATTAGATTACAGAATAAAGAAAACACAAGCGTATTCGTCTGAGGAAAAATAAAAATATTTACAAGTGCTATAATACGTAAATAGGATAAAATGAATAAGAAAGGAAGTAAGTATTATGATTAATTTATGAATGTTCGTAATTACTTATTTGTAATTTCTAGTCGCCTAGTCTGCCGGTCCACGCAATCAATATCAGATGTGCTACTCTCGATTCATGTCGCCGGCCGGCTTCCATTAATCATAGTTTATAAAAATGACAATACTGACTCCAGCATTCATATTATTTGTCTAATTGTAATAAGGGGCCTACATGGTAAATATTTTCTATTCATTTAAGTAATATAGATTGAAAACAGAAAGTAAATAGCTAAAAATCCAACACCCGCATTTTGTTTGAAGTTGCAGCGGAACATAATTAAGTATAATTTACCGTATTATATTATATATTATCACTCAACAAATAAATACGAAAAGGATATAAAATAAAAATATACCGGAATTTGCTATGAAATTTAGATATTAATAAAAAAAACTTAATAGCCTATAAAATAGGAAAATGTTGTAACAACAAATATGACAATACATTAAAAAATCCCACATAATTATAGCATTTTTCTAATTAGTTTCAGATAAAATCGTAGCTAGAAGTTTTTTGTTGAATACAGTCCTACTAAAACGAAATTATTACACGGATTAAAAATGAAATAGGCGCTGGCTGTTTTTAATAAAACTATGCAGTACATTTTAGAAGAGTTTCAGGATTTGTAATCCTAAAAAAATAGGTGACTCACTATAATTATAATTAATTAATTATAATTTAGATTCACATTAAAAAAACCTACCTGAAGTTACAAGTCGTCATCTTTACAGTAGCATGCCCAACAGTCACCTAGTTCTTGGAACAACACTGAACAACACCACAGTACAGTCAGGCACAAGAAAAAGAAGTTCGAAAAATAGAAAAAATATTAAGTGTATTTGAATCTCCCGCCGAACTGCGCGCTATTGCGCAGGCGCGCCAACAGTGAAGTGAGGCTCACTGAAGTGCGTGTCACGCAGCCTCCGGCGAACGGAGTATCTGTCGGCGCCGCGCGCGCATCCTCGACACCCCCACCACACCAACCATTCATGAAAACGCTCAATGAAGCTTCGAGCTTCGACGTTCATGCTTTTCGCTCTGCCCTTTCCTGTAAAGACAATGGCGAATTTTTGCTAATAATGTAGGCTTTTTAGTGTAAGTGGGCTTTGAGATTAAAAACCTTATGTGTTATGTTATGCTGCGATAAACAATAGGATATAATATTTCCTTTTATAAAGCTTTTTATACTATATATATATAGGCTGTTATCGGGTAGGCATTCAAGCTATTAAGAATAGCAAAACTTTAGAGAAGTAGGCCGGTATGGGGCCGAAAAGTTTTTGAGTGATGACCGCATACGAGGAAACGCAGCGTGGGCTGACCCCCACAAATTGTACCAACTTGGTGAAATTACCGGTCGTTGTGGCGATCTTTGAGAGGCCTATGACTAGCAGTGGACGTCTTTCGGCTAAGATGATGATGATGATGAGGCATTCAAGCGAACATTGTAGGTTCTTGTGACCAGTTGAAGATACGCCCGTACGACGGCGCCCATTTTAACATGGAGTTGGAGGCATACTAAAATCGCATATTTTCTTTTTAACTCGCTTTTATTAGCTTCACTTGTAACTAACTATGTAAACATTTTCTTAAGTCGATTTTAACTTACTTCTAACTGTCATATCGATTTGAAACTTCGCTAGTACGAGTATATGTAAGCCGGATGACAATACAATAATTTGGTACCATCGAACTGATTTTCAAACACGAGTCTCCTTTATAAACGCGATAATTGCTCTATCTTTGATAACGAGCACGCCACGCTTTATTTTTACATTTAAAAATTATATTGTGCTTAGCGTAATTTTATTTGGAAGAAAACTCAGAATTGACATATTACATAAATATGGCTGTACTAAATACTAAATTTGTTCAAAACTTAACTGTATTAAACTTTGTCAGCTAATGTCTAATAGAAGATAACTCTTGTAACAGAAAGCATTCCCACGAACTTCTAGGTTTTAAAGTTGTAACCATTCGAAGCTATTAACATACATATATATAGAAGAAGTTCGTGGGACTGCTTTCTGTGTGTATATATGTATGTATGTATTATTACAACTACTTACTTACTTATATATGTTTGGACTAAATGATTATGTAATTAATGAAGACATTATTTATGATACCCAGACGGTAATAAATATTTTTAATGAATGGATTTTACCTATACAAATAAATAAAATTGGAGTGTCTGTTTGTAATGTCAAAATAACAGGTTTTTACAGAATGCATATGAAATTATATACGGGACATATAACAAAAAAACTATCTTAATTTTTTTTTGTCTGTCTGTCCGTCTGTCTGTCTGTTTGTTCCGGGTAATCTCCGAAATGGCTGGACCGATTTTGACGGGATTTTCGCTGGCAGATAGCTGATGTTACAAGGAATAACTTAGGCTACTTTTATTTTAGAAAAATAATTAGGGTTCCGCCCAAGAAAATTAAAACCCTTGAAATCCAATATATATATTCTATGTCAAGTGTCTATGTCGAAGTATCCTAAATTTCTTTTAAATTAAACGCGGGTGAAACCGCGGTTCCCAGCTAGTTACATATACAATTCCTGTGACGTTTCAATACATTTCCGTTAACATAATCCAATTACTATTCCTACTCCTTCTCTGTTCATGCAAGTAAGACTGTGGAACTCGCTCCCGCCAAACAAACGTGCATCCAAATATATATCTGTTTTCAAAAAACGTGTTAAAGCTGGTGTGGTGTCCAGATTAAGAATAAAAAAACCACTCCGTCTCCTCCCGTGGAGGTCGTAAAAGGCGACTAAGGGGCTCTAAGCCAGAGCGATGGGCAGCAGCGTCCTTTCTGTGGAACAGTAGCCATTCTGCGCTCACTAACCCGCCTGCCAAGCGTGGTGAGTACAGGCAAATTCCCCTCAATATGATGACACAGTTGTGAAAATCTATGGGGAGGCCTTTGTTCAGTAGTGGACGTTGTATGGCCGATATGATGATGATGATGTATTAGTCTATTTGTAGTTATTTTATTTTTGCATTTTATCATAATTATGTATATCTGTATTAGTTTTAGTTTTTTTTATCGGTTTCCTTCTTTATTTTTATTAATATTTCACACTGTGTCTACATTTAAAATTACACTCTCCTGTCATAGTTCTGCTGGCAGAAATTTCTTTAGAAATAAGCAGTAGGTACCTTTGTACTTGTGTTCCTATATATTCTGTATTTTTCTATTTTTGTGTGTACATAAATAATAAATAAATAATGCTAAGGTGCGGCTGGGGAAGCCCTTGTGCCACTCTAATGCCGCGTACTCTTACATATATGGGCCATAAGGGTGTTGGCGGTTTCAATATTCAATTAAAAAAGAACTACGAAACATAACAAAAATATATTTGTATTTTTAAAAAGTAGAAACATAGTAATTTTTAAGACCTAAAAATAATGTTGTCCAAATGACTTCCCTCGGCTGCTTGGCACTCTTGGAACCGAAGTCGCAAATTTTGGCAAACTCGTTGAAAAGTTGTTCTCCCCACCACGTAGCCCCAATCTCTCTCCATGCGATTATTTTCTGTGGGGCTGCCTCAAATCGGTAGTCTACGAGAATAATCCGACCAATTTAGAGCAGCTGAAGAGGAATATTATTCAGGAAAGTAACAAAATACCGAGAACAACTTTTCAACGAGGTTTCCAAAATTTGGACAACATTATTTTTAGGTCTTAAAAATTCCTATGGTTTTACTTTTAAAAAATACAAATATCATTTTGTTATGTTTCGTAGTTCTTTTTTAATTGAATATTGAAACCGCCAACACCCTTATGGCCCACCTTGTATAATAAATCCAGGATTTATCGCATAAATAATAAATAAATCAATTACTATTATTAATATTCCCCGAATTGATTTGTCATTATGCATACTGCTCGGGTATTACCCGGTGTATAACATATATACTTAGAACATAAGCACGTTGTACAGCCTGTAGCTGATAATGACGATGAAGATTATATAGAGAAAGATTAGATAAAGTTAGCAATGATTTTCATATTTTTTCTATTTATAAACGTATTACCGTAATCTCTCTGAAAGCTTCATTGTTATATCTCAACATCAACATCCAAAGAACATTGTTCAACCACCAACTACTGTATACATCAGTGCATTAAATTGGAAATTTGAATTCGTTGGTGACTCAATGAATTGTGGATTTTCCGGGATTTACAAAACAATGATATATGCGGTTGATATGAAACAGCGTTTATAAGTAATATCTACGAGAACAAATATAGGTCATTAAGCAATGTCATTGTAGATTGTATTACATTCCTTGTGTTGAACGAAATAATGAGTAAATCCAATTCAGCCACGACATAAAACTCGATTGAGGAAAGACGTATATCCTTGCTGGCAGTATTCCTTCACGGCCAACAAGACACATGTCTAACAGTTGAGGTTGACGGCTTCGTACGGCTGATACATGCCCTAATGGGAACCTTCTTCTTTTATTATTCCGGTGGAAATTCATCATGTACTTCCTCCGCCCCAGGGAAGGACGGAGAGTTATTCCGGACTCCTGCCGGCTAAAACGTGAGTGGTCATCTTCGGCACCGAAGGAAGGCTCCAGGAACTCGAATAATCTCCATCTAGAGCCACTCATGAATGCCACGCTTTTAGGCACATCTCGGAGGGGATGACTGTAAGGCGGTCACCCCCTCTAGCGGAAGGAAGGCGACTGTAAAGACGCCACCCCCCAGGAACCCCTCGGAGCGATTGTTAAGAATTCCCCCGAAGCACTGTGCATAGCTAGGCATGCGCAGTGCTGCGCACACAATGGCACGTGATCACATGCGCACCGCCGTCGTCTCGTGGGTCGCTCAGTATGAGCACGAAAATTTCCCATTAGGCGCGCTTGCGACCCCCAAGGTCATATAAAGACGACATTGTTGGATAGGGGCGCAGCGGTGGTTGGTGCCCCGGGTCCGTGTCCTCCTTCTTCAAGCGGGATCGGCCCTCTCCTGATCCCGCTCTGTGAAATCCTTCTGGAGCATCACGCTCTCGCAGAAGGAGATATCTCCAATTTTCATGCTCTCTGCCAGCATAGCCGGCACTGGAGAGGTCTTGCCCAATCCGATCAAACCAGGATCCACCGCTCGGCAGCACCAGCAGGGCGCTCTCCAAACGTGTGTTGTGCGGTATCCTGATCGTCTCCAAAGTAGTGGCACTGTGCCGTGACCTCGCGTCGTGCAAGTACGCACCAGAACTACCGTGCCTAGAGAATACCTACATCAAGTGGAAGTTGGAGGTCCTTTGGGAGGTCGTCTTGCCACTCCAAAGAGTGGCAAGACGACCTCGACGACAAGCTTTTGCCCGAACTGCAGCAGCATGAACCGCTCACGCCACAGCTCGAGTGCACGCCCCCGAGCCAGCCGTCTCAGACTTACGAGTGCCCCTGAAGGCACGCATTCACCGCTCTGGCGGAGGGAGCGTGTTTGATGATACACCCACGCATCCATCTCGGCCAAGATATCAAAAGGCCGAAACCGCGCCAACAGAGTTGCCACCTCAAAGGACACCATTCGGTATCCTCGTGCGATCCGTATAGCCACTGTACACTGCAGACCATGAATCTTGGTTCTACAGCGCTGGACGCCCGAGAGTCAAGATGACCAAACAGGCGCCTGTAACTTGTCTAACAAGTTAGGTAGGTATCATGGTTATTCTACCGCTATGGACATAAGATAGGTATTCTTAGCGACTTGATTTACATATTTGTTAATATAGCCAATTCATAAGGTAATTAGGTGCCGGCTCAGAATGCCACCACCCCATTTCCTCCCATGGGTGTCGTAAAAGTCGACTAAGGGATTAGCTGGAGGATGGGCAGCAGCGTCCTTTGAGTACATTAACAACTCAACTGCGATCGCCAACCCGCCTGCCAAGCGTGGCGATTATGGCAAAACCCCCCAACGTGCTCACATCACATCCATATCGGTGGTTGTGGTGATCTTTGGGGGAGGCCTGTGTCCAGCAGTGGACTTCATTCGGCCGAAATGATGAAATGATAAGGTAACAACTTCTTCGGTAGCAATTAAAGTAAAATTTCAAGGTTAAACTAGAGTGCAACGTATTATTTATAACATTTTATTTGGGCTCTAGCGCATGTCCGATTGATTCCATGCTATAGTCGGACACGAAGATGTCGAGCGAAATGAGAAGGTGGATGAATTAGCAAGGGCTGGCTCACAAACGCAGTTAGTTGGCCCGGAACCCTTCATACGCATTCCTCTCGGAACTTATCATCATGCATTATATGCACATGGTAGGAAGGTCAAGCAAAAGAATGGAGGGGGAGGCAGTAGGCCTAAACCACTCCAAGACCCTCTCCAAGTGAAATCATTAGGTAAACTTAAACGGATCATGACTGAGACAACTGTTAGGTGCACACACCGGGCACTTCGATACCAATGAGCACCTCCACATAATGAAGCTGAACACTATCGATACATATAGATTCTGCAGGGTAGAAAAACAGTCGATATTACGCATATTGTGTGACTGCGACGCTCTTGCTAGGCGTAGGGCGAATCACCTGGGAATAGCATATCCTGTACCAGATTACGCGCAATTCCATGCTGGCGCAATTGCAAGGTACCTGCAAGGACTCTTCGATGTGGCAGCAATGGAATAGAGGGCTAGGGTCAGCACTAAAGTCCGGTTGGTGCAGTGGCTGATACAGTCGACTGCTGCGCTCCGGGTCGCGGGTTCGATTCCCGCACGGAACAAATATTTGTATGATCTGCAGGTAGTTGTTCCGGGTCTGGGTGTATTGTATGTGGAATGTATGTCTGTAAACGCACCCACGACACAGGAGAAATCCTAGTGTGGGGCAACGTTTTTTTTAAATAAAGATTAAATAAAGATAAAGACAACGGTCGAGGTGCGTTCGGCGACAGCTCGTCATATAGCCGACATTAGATTAGATTAGAGATTTTGTTTAGCATGTTTCGACGGCAAAGGAGATCTTCACCCCTATCACCGACACTGAATGGACGCTGTGATTCACATCAAAATATGACGTGACAGCTGCAATGATTAAATCCCTACATTATTCCATACATACCTTAATTATATTGTAACTATTAGGAATGGCTTTTTCTAAATATCCATGGATATTCGTGCCGGCTCTTCTCAGTAGGACCAAGAACTTGAAACCGTAGACCCCATCCACCGCTTTCCACCAGGCGACATCGACACGTGGCACCAGTGGGCGGCTCTAGTGTGATCATACGAGGACCTGGAGCCTCCCTTAGGTGCCGAAGATGACTGCTCCAGTAGTTTTAGCCGGTAGGAGTCCGGCATCCCCTTCGCCCTTCCCCATCGACATCGAGGTCGAGAGTGGACCTCATAAAAAACAAACTCAGTTTCAAAGAAATTACTATAAATAGTACATTGTATATTATCGCAACACGAGTCTTCCCTACTTTATTATCGGAGAATTATATCCTGTTAGATAGGCAGAGTATTATTTCATATGTTATTGAAATCCTACTTTTTATTACATTGTTATTTAAACTACCTCCACTTGGTCTCTGAAGGCCTCTTTTGGCTTCGCCACATTCACCCAGTTAAGCACCTCCTTCTATGGAAAATGGCTGTGAGAAGTCACACAAAAATAAAACGAACAACGCTTAGTAAGTAAGAGACGTCAAAGAGAATGAGGCGCAGAAAAAACTCCTTGCTATTGCGTTGGGACAGCATCTGCACTGGATTTACTTATAGTCACGAGCAAAAGGTGACTGATGAAACAACTAACTTCTCCTGAGACCTCCGCAAAAGGTAAAAGGGACGAAACGAAACGGAATTTTGGCTTTCAAATCGGACAGCTAAAAAACTAGACTTTTATAAGTTATCGTTTATTTTCAACCTAAAATATGTGTCACTGTACTCTTCCTAACAGCTGGATCGATTTTGGTGAAATTTGTTGTGTATGTTTGAATGGGTCCCTGGATGGTTTAGATTCACAATCAGACCCGGTAGGCGGCTCTGCAATCGAGTGTGTATGTACCTGCCTCTGCGAAACTGGGTCGGTCAGCTAGTTCTAAATATAATCAAAAACGATTACATACACACAATTTTTTCAAATAGTGACTTTCCTGCATCGGAACCAAGCAAGCTAGTGTTACACGTGGTGGGGATTTTAGACAGAGAAACCTCCTAATTCTACTAGCCGTGTCCAGGTGTACCGCTTTCCGCATCAAGCCCTTGACCCAGCCGCCTAACGAGAGCCTCTTCAGCTGTTGGTCGAGGGTCTTGTGCATAAATCCATGTCGATAACCGCGTATGAATGTACTTAATTTCTTGGTAGGTATATCTTTCTTGCCTTTACAAGATTCTTGGCATGAAAGCATCAGCAACGGCGGGCGAATGAGGCCTGTCTATGATATAATATAATAGTTCAAAAATCCTAGTGCGGGGCAACGTTTTATCTATACAAATAAATAAAATTGAAGTGTCTGTTTGTAATGTCAAAATAACAGCTTTTTACTAAATGCATATGAAAGTATATACAGTACCTCTTAAAAAAAAACTATTTTTAAAATTTTTGTCTGTCTGTCTGTCTGTCTGTTTGTTCCGGGTAATCTCCGAAACGGCTGAACCGATTTTGACGGGACTTTCACTGGCAGATAGCTGATGTTATAAGGAATAACTTAGGCTACTTTTATTTTAGAAAAATAGTTAGGGTTCCGCGCAAAAAAAAAATTACCCTTGAAATCAAATATATATATTCTATGTCAAGTGTATATGTCGAAGTACTCTAGTTTTCTTTTCAATTAAACGCGGGTGAAACCGCGGGTCCCAGCTAGTTTAACATAAATATGACATTGGAATTATCTTCATACGATGTATCACGTTCCGGGTTTTGATATTAGGAACTCTATTTCATTCATTCAAAAATCCTAGTTTTAAGAGCGGCACGTGACCATTCAAATTTAGAACTTCGAGCGCAAATACAAACTAGTCACCGGAAATAGAAGATCAGATATAACCCTCACACATATCATATCGACATAGGCGGATTTTGGCAATATTTCGCAATACACCTACCGTTATCTAGGATAGTCGTACCGCGGAAGCATATAACATCGGTTTGCGCAACACATATACGTAGCGGATGCGTGCGTGGGCCTTATCACATCCGTTCACGACTGGCGGCGATGAGACCTCACCACTGCTATTGATTTTTGTAATTATCTCCACGTACTTCATTATTGGTCTTGAGCTTCTGGCTAGCTAGCGATCTCGCAGAACATCGCAGTCCGTCGTAGTCATGCCTTAGAATTCAGATCACAACATTAGTCAGTAACAGTCCCGCCACATACTGCATTATTGGTCTCGAGGGGCTTCTGGCTAGCTAGCGATCTCGCAGAACATCGCAGTCCGTCGTTGTCGTGCGTCAGGTCATAATATTAGCGTATAACTCGACATATCTCGCGATATTTTCCTGATTAATTAGAAAAGTACATATGTCATTGAAAAAATCACATTGGTTACACGGCAGAATTGGGCAGATTTTGAATCCACAATCCAGTGGTTAAGAAGCAAGCCTGTGAACCTCTAGGCAACCACGATGCCTTAGATTGTGACTACTATTTCAAAATATCGACCCTGCGTGTCTCGTAGATCACTTTCCAATATCAATTTAATGGCCTCATCGACGAGTCGATGATTTTGCCAATGTCAAGGTTGGGTAAAACAACATGTAATAAAATAACAATAATAATAAATAGCCCTTGATTAACTACCGATCCAGGTTGAGTAACCCAAAAGACAAAAGTGAGATTAAACAAACATTTTTTAATATTTATTATATGCTGATTACAGTCCAATAGTCATTGAGTTAAACAACATAGTAACATATATACATCAATGCCAATAGTTTAGACAAGTTCATGTAGATCTAGATAAGCCATAGTATGTCCCGGTTGTCATATGAATATCTATGACAGTTGTCACAAGCAGTCAGAAACCCGACTGTCTCACAACCGGCCGAAACGTTTTTCTGTCAACCTGTATGCCATACAAATATTGTTCCGTGAGGAAATCGAACACGCGACCCGTAGCGCAGAAAGCCAATCTCCACCACTGCCAGCCACTGCGCGTATCATGCCTTCTTTGACTGCTGTTCGTCCGCCTTTCTTGATGTCCAGGCAGACAACCTTGCGTGTTGTGATGCAACATGAGTGATATCTATGCCCTGCACTGCAGTACGATGGCCTGACTGAATAATTATTACACAAATTAAATATAGATACGTGTAGTATGGTCATAGTAAAACGCCTTTTTTGGAAAGTGTTTAACATTCGATTTACGATAGGTATTCAACTAAATCCTTAGGGCGTCAACGCTAATGCTGATGTAGGTAATCATCAGTTTGCTGATGTCAATGGGTGCGGTTGGTATACCATCAGGTAGGCCTGAATATTGAAACACCACTTAATATTAAGTGCCGCTTTCAACTATTCGAGAAACCCCGTTTTCGGTAGGAAACCGGACTGCTCAAATAGTTAAAGCGGGAGTAAATATTGAGTGGCGTTTCAATATTTGGCCGTAAGATTGATAGATCAGGCTATTCGTGTTAGAAAAAAAGCAGGATGCAATACGTAAATACGTTTCTTTTCAAGATGTTTATCTATCTTTGTACGTGCTCTGTACCGCCGCGTCGGTATAATCTAGGTGGTCATGACCAATGTTAATTTATAAAATGTGCAATTTATTTCATTTCTCTTCAAATAAATTAACCCAAAATTAGCAGTCCATATTTTATACCAAAACTCTGGACTCTTTCAGACAGCAAAACAAATTGGATGCTCATAAATACACATCAAGAACGGGTAAGCATTGTATCAACATTTCTTATAAACGGTACAAAAGCCGTAGACCTTCATCATTTCGGCCGAATGAAGTCCACTGCTGGACACAGGTCTCCCCCAAAGATCACCACAACGACCGATATGGGTGTGTTGTGGGGTCATTGGGGGGATTTGCCATAATCGCCACGCTTGGCAGGCGGGTTGGCGATAGCAGTTGAGTTGTTAATGTACTCGAAGGACGCTGCTACCCATATTCCGGCTAATCCCTTAGTCGACTTTTACGACACCCAAGGATGGGATGGTGGTATTCTGAGCCGGCGCCACACAGCAACCGTAGACCTTACGGTTTGAATATTATATTATTTATTTATTTACATTTTTATGCACAATGATGGTACACAAGGCGGACTTAATGCCGTAAGGCTTTTCTACCAGTCAACCTTTGGGTTAAATAGAAATGCATCGGATTATCATCAACATCATCATATCAGCCAAAATACGTCCACTGCTGAACAAATGCTTCCTGTATATAAATCTGCAATTTGTCCTCTTTGGAACATAGTACTCACACTTGCGGGTGGGTGAGTTGGTGAGCATAGTATGGCTACTGTTTCGCATAAGGGATGCTGTTGCCACTCTTTCTGATTGAGAGTCCCTTACTCGCCTTTTACGACATCCACGGGAGGAGATCGAGTGGTGTTACATTCTTGTCCCACACGGAATATTACATGTACTAACATATTATATTAACAAGGTAAGATTTCTATGTAGTTCCCGGCAAAATTGACCACTCGTCCCCACGCATGAGTGTCGCAAAAGGCAACTGAGGGTTGCATACACACACACACACACACACACAAACACACAAAATATTCTAAATTCCAAATGCACTTCTTAAGATATTTAGATATTTTACTGTGGATAAATTAACTTTCCAAATATAACCATGTTTAAAAAGTAAAATGTTCAGTGACTTTTGATGCTGACTGTATCCATTAAATCAATATGGATAGACAGCATACACTGATCACCAAACCACCTGCCAAGCGTGGTGATTATGTCAATATGACGGCTCTTTGCAATGATCATTGGGAGGCCCATGTTCAGCAGTGGACGTTTACGGGCTAATGTGTGTGTGTGTGTACCATCATCTTATATCTTTAAATGAGCAATTCTTGTATATATATAATTGGAATCTCGGAATCGGCTCCAACGATTTTCATAAAATTTAGTATATAGGGGGTTTCGGGGGCGATAAATCGATCTAGCTAGGAATCATTTTTAGAAAATGTCATTTAATAGGCGTTTGAGTAGTCTCAACTGAAAAATATGACTCTTCCTGACATCTATTGGCGAATAATAATACTATTTTTTGTGAGCAACTAATTGCTTTAACGACACAACAGCAGGTGGCGTTGTTAAGTAACACGAAAATACCGAGCAAAGCTCGGTCATCCAGGTACTGTTTATAAAAGAGTAAATAAAATACTTCCAAAGTTCCAGGGTATGTCTTATTTTTTATCTTATTAAATGGTTAATTTTATACACAAATAAAACTAAAAATAATTCTATACTAGTAATTTAACTACCATAAAAAAATAGATATATAAATAAAACTATAAGAAAGGGGGCGCATTTAGGCGTCAGAGTACTCTTCCTCATCGCTGTCAACTGGTAACGTTCTCAGAAGACTGGCAGCATTACCACGTTGAATGGCAATGCTAATTATTTGTCCAAAAAATAGGCCCGTCCTCTGGTCACGCGAAGAGTCGACCAAACGTCTGGCAATATCTTTGAAAAGCAAACGTGCACTCGGACCCCATGACTCAAGCGTTTCGACCCCAAACGGCTCAAAGACATAACTTCCAATGAGATTATTATATTTGCCCCGTTTGAGAGTTTCTGCAGCGGCAGCCCCAGCGCAGCCCTATGAGCTTTTAAGTTGAAATGGAGCCAGGGTGTCGACACAAGTTGCATCCCACCAGAGGCCTATCCAACTTTTATGACAATAGTGACATACCGTCTGGTCTCTACCCATCATCCAATCCACTGGGTTCTAATATAGCTGGCACGCCGAAGGTGACAAGAGCTCGACGAATAATGTCATTAATATTTGCGTATCGTGCTATGCGGCCCGCGCTCCTACTAGAAGACATGCCATGGTGACAGAGGCAGTCGACAGCTTCACCGCAATGACACCGACGAGGAGCACCACAAGAAGCACCTAAATGTAGCGATCCGAAAATTAGTCTCGTCCAACATAGTGCCTATACGGGTGACGTTACTGTCTATTAAAATCCACTGCTATTTTATGAGGTAACTAACTGAGGTAGCCAACACAAAATCATAGTAGTATTTAAGAAAATAGATACTTATCTATTTACTTGAATACTACTATGATTTTGTGTACATATATAAAAATCTTTGTTATTTTTCTATAACTACTGACAATTTTAAAGTAAATTTTAATAGCTGTTGTACGTTTAATGTGATATCTCGGAATCTGTGTAAAAATAGCTTAGCTTTATCATCGTTTATACAATAAACTGTTGCTACTGTTGCTAATAGTGAGAGAGTACATCACAGTTATTTTAAAACAGAACAACGTGGTGAAGTAAACATCACAATCGACGCGCCTATGACGAATGAGTTTAGATCAGAGATTTTAGCGTGCGAGAGCCTAACTGTAGTCGTTAGCTGACTGAGCTCGTAAATGGGCTGTCTCGACCGGGAAAGTACCACGCAGTCACAGAATATCGGCGGGAAGTAGCTACATTGTTGGTAAAAACAGTGTTGCTGTGTTTCGTACAGTGATTGACGAATGAATATCGGAGGCCGAACCCCCCATAATATGGCAGACATAAATGAGTGAGTGAGATACAGTCGACTGCTGCGCTCCGGGTCGTGGGTTCGATTCCCGCACGGAACAAATAGTTGTTCCGGGTCTGGGTGTATTGTGCGTGAAATTTGTGTCTGTAAACGCACCCACGACACAGGAGAAATCCTAGCGTGGGGCAATGTTTAAAAAAAAAAAAATTATGAAGGCCTTCAAGGAAAAGCGTATGCCTTTTTTGTCGTGGGAAATCCTCATGGACTTCCTCTGCCTTGGGAACAGCGAAGGGGCACTCTTACCAGCTAAAACCCCACGGTGTCCGTCCACACTGGGGTGTGGTCCACGCTTTGTCAGCATTATATCGCACCCGCGGCAGGTCACTGTTTGACGGGCCTCGTCTCTGTGCAACCTGGCTGGCCGCACCTATCCTGCCGTAAAGTTCAGCAACACATCAGCGACTCCCCTGATGTAGCTGATGTTTATGGACTGAGGTGATCGCTTAAGCGACCCGCATGCTATTTTAACTTCCCATATAATTTTAAAAAGATGCAGTAGTAATGTGTATCCTCAGTTCGCCGATACGGTATTAGTTTCACAGGGAACCAACTTACTTTGTATTGAAGACATCGGGGTGTCCTTTTGACCTTTTTTTTCATTTTTATTTGTGTCCAGTGGAAATTCTACATGAACTTCCTTCGCTCCGGGGAAGGGCGAAGGGATATGCCGGACTCCTACTGGCTAAAACCACTGGAGCAGTAATCTTCGGCACCGAAGGGGGGCTCCAGGACCTCGTAAGATCACGGTAGAGCCGCCCATTGATGTCTTTAGGCACATCACGGAGGGGATGACTGTAAAGGACATGGCGGTGACCCTGTAGCGGAGGAAAGGCGACTGTAAAAAGGTCGTACTCCAGGCATTGTCAAGGATCTTAAAGTATAGAAGGAAGGAGGAAAGGAGGATTGTAAAGGATCCCCCCCAAGCCTCGCCGTGCTCTATGCTGCGGCTACAGTACCTGGTCGAATCATCGTCTATTCAGCCGAATATAGTCCACTGCTGGACAGAGGCCTCTACCAAAGATCGCCACAATCCGATCCGATCCAACCGATCAGGGTGTTGTGTGCTCATAGGGAGGTTTTTCCATAATCGCTACGCTTGGCAAGCGGGGTGGCGATCGCAGTTGAGTCTTAATGTACTCGAAGGACGCTGGTGCCCATCGTCCGGTTAATCCCTTAGTCGCCTTTTACGACACTCACGGGATGAGATGGTTTGGTGCTTTTATTGATGTTTTAAGCAGATGGGCGGCAGGGTCCCTCCTGTTGAACAGTAGTTAGCATTGAGCTGCGCTCACCAACCCGTCTGCCAAGTGCGGCGAATACAAGCAAATTCCTGCCAAGATGGCGACAAAATTTTAATACCGACCCTCAGCCCCCGGTGGCCCTGCTATTCGTGGTTGTGGTAGCGGCCACGTAACGGCGAATCAGAGGATGCTAATCTGCGGTAGAGATACTGCTACCTTCTAAAACGAAAGCTGGCCCTAGTCAGTTACAACGCACACAAATTGGGGGCAGACGAAAAGATGGTTGAGCTGGAAAAAGACATAGATAAGTAGTACTGAGATATCATAGGTTTATCAGAAGTTAGAAGATAGCAAAGTCAAAGTCAAAAGTTCATGTAAACCATTTGCTGGCACTTACGAATAGTCAGAATTTAAATAGTTGCACGGTTCCAAGTCGTTGGTCCTATGGAGAAGAACCGGCAAGAATTCCCATGAATATACTCTTTTAAAATATATGATGTATTACAGTATTATTACTTAACACAATATAATCCCAAAAAAAATAAACTATGTGAGGATAATGCATGCTAATGTTCGGCATAAATACTACATATTTATATGCCTTAAAATAAGACTGATATAGCAGTCAAGAGCTGACCAGTCCTGACAGAGGGCACCCGTTCACGGGCATGACGCACATATCAGCATAGTTCAGCTCAACCATAATGCAGGGATAGGGCGAGAACACGATAATCCTGAATCCCAGCAACCTATTCTACTACCGGGAAGGCTACCATTTGTCACAAGGTGGTTTTGGGTTCCTCGTCCGCTGGTCCCTCATTAACAATATAATTACGACAGTTTGTCGAGCAAGGTAGCGTACCTTAGACTCCAATATCCAAGAGGTACTTGTTGAACGCGAGTACCCCCCTATTTTTAAGAATACCCTAAAGTCTATTTCTCACAATGTGTTCTAAAATCTTTGCTAAAACTGAGTTAAAGTTAAAGTTATTTATTTCAAATAAACCCGATATTGGCAGTTATGAAACGCCAGAATCTAAGTTGCAGGGTTCCAAACAGTTGATCTTGTGGAGAAGAGACGCCAAGAAACTCCATGGATACTCTTTTTAACTAATTGAGGATAAAGCAATAGGTCTATAAGATGATGAATCATGTGTACCTTTACCAAGCTTTATAATTGGAATGATTAAGTTTTCAATGACTCGGGAACTTTTCCAGGGGAAAATACGGCATTTATAATAATAACAAGAAAGAAAAATTTGGTGGAACGTGTCGATTTACAAACAAAAGAGTGAGGAATGCCACATATGCCAGGCGAGGAATCTTTTAGGTGATCAAGAGCACAGAAAAGCTCAGAAAAAGTGTTTACACAAAAATGCCATCATGTAGATCCGCGTATATGAACGGAACATGAAGGCCATTCGATTGCAATGAGGTGTGAGACAGGGGGAAGTTACATACTCGAAATTTTTCACCGCTGCAATGGAGGATGCCTTAATTTAAGCTAATGGAGCGTAAGAGATTCGGCATTAATCAGTTGCGACTATGTCACTCACCTTAGATATGCTGATGACATCGTAGCCATGGCAGAATCGAAGCATGAGCTCGGCATCATTCTTAAATATCTCCACAGAGTTTGCCAACAGATGGGCTTTAAAATAAACAAGGGCTAGACAATGTCAGAAGCCCATGTCGTGACGATCCCAATTATTATTGAATTGATACCAAATTAAGAACTCTGCTCTCGAAGTTTTTAACGAGTATGTCTACCTGGGACATTTCAGTAAAGTAGGTACAACTTCGATAAAGAGCCAACATAGCTGAAAGGATTAAGATGGTAAACTAAAGCGGCAATGGGCGGGGCATATTGTCCGGTTGTTGGGGCCAAAAAGTTCTCGAGCAACCTTGAGGAGACCTCGCACCGGAAAACTTCGCGTAGGGCGGCCTCCAACAAGATGGACTGAGGACTTGTTGAAGGTCGCTGGGAGTCGTTGGATGTGGGAGGCATGTAACCGATCGTTGTGGAAATCTATGGGGAAGGCCTTCATCCAGTGGTGGATGTCCTTTGGCTTATATGGTGAAGGAACTATGATTAGTGTTGTGAGGAAACCTGGATCTGATGATTTGAAGTCGCTAACATGCAGTGAGCTAGAGTGGTAATTAATGCTTGTTCCTTCTTTGTAGGTCCTTTGCAAGCTGATAGTATTATTATTTTATACCCACTTTAATACTACTGAGAAAAAGTACGGTGCGACGTTAATTATCTCTGTTCTCATCAACTAATGAGGCGGTAGATAAGAAAAACCTTCTTAGTTTAAAGCTGGCAGAAAATTACCTGTTATTTTAAAACGCAACTCACAGCCCTACTGACAAAACATCACACTGTCAGTTTTTTGATACACAAACATCGAATTTTTTGTTGAACGTTCCAAATCTCCCGTCTCGTTAAAATATCACAAAATAAAATCAAAATGAGTGATACACCGTGTGAAACCATGAAAACAGAACGCGTGCGGTGCGACGTATGTCGTACAATAAATTTGGCGAAACATGTGAAGCATTCCAAGCCAGACATGCAGATATATGAAAAATGTACCCCCCTACAGAAGTTCTGTCCTCGTGTCACAGGTGAATCTATATTCTGTGTGGTAAATGGAAAAGTTAATACAAAACTGAAATGAGCGACAAAGGTAGAGTTGACTGGGCAATTTTCTAATGTCAAGTTTTATAGTATATAGCTGGGACCCGCGGTTTCACCCGCGTGTAATTTAAAAGAAATTTAGAGTACTTCGACATAGACACTTGACATAGAAGATATATTGGATTTCAAGACAGACAGACAGACAGACAAAAAAATTAAAAATTGTGTTTTTGTTATAGGTACCATATATACTTTCATATGCATTTAGTAAAAACCTGTTATTTTGACATTACAAACAGACACTTCAATTTTATTTATTTGTATAGATAATAATACTCTGCATATATTGTTGTCTTTCAAACCACCTTCTAGCTAAATGCTACCTTACAAGTTATAGTGTTATAATTTTTTTTTTATATTTTGTACAATGTACAACAAACTTGCATGCTTTCAACATCTTACATGAAAATCAACCAGTCTCTGTCATAACTATACTACATATATAGTAGCACGTTTTTTATGCATTTATGATAAACATACTGAAAACTGTCTGTAGAATTTATTACATTTGCGAAGTATATTTCAGTATAAGCTCTGCATTTCGTCTGAACGTCTAAACTTCCTTCAGACTAAGTCCTAAGAAGTTTTGGATAACAAACAAGCGAAACACTAACAGTCAACGCTGTTTTAAAATTGTTTCTCTTACAAGAGCTTGTTAAACTTTGCGAGTAGCTGGATGTTTTAGGCGGTCTAAATATCGTGGTGACGACTGAACGCAAGTATTTATGTAAAAGGTCGTTGTGCCTTTAAGTAGTCATGAAATCAATTAGGAATTTCGTTGATGCCAATCAACTATGAACTAACAAAAATGTTTTGGGAGAAAATGTCATATTCAAGATTGTTCACCACGCTTGGCAATTTGCTGCTGGTCATCTTGAAGGGTTGATCCCTTAGTCGCCTTTTGCGACACCCATGGGTGGAGAGTGGTGGTCTATTCTTTGCCGAAAACTACACGGAAGATAACCGTAATATAAATGCTATATGTTTATTAATTTATAATTCTAGTAGTTCGTTTCTGAAGATTGTTCAAATATAATTCTCCTTAAATCCTCAAAACTAACAGGTATCCTAGGACTAGGACATCAGCCCCTGAATGAGTAGGTACATTGTATGGCAGTGAGTCAGCCAACCCGCGAACATATAAAATCTTACGTGAATTCTATTTTAGTTCGAGATAACACTGACCGAGCTCGTGTCACTGACTTCCATACGCACTGCATATGTGGACACAATAGAATCGTAATGTATTCTAACTTAAACTCAATTCAAATCGTTAGTTGAATAAACATTGTTCTGAGATCCTACTCAATAATTAAAGAACCAGTACCTAAGTATCTTGGACTTGGAATTAAGGCCGATTTACACGTTTTAGTCGCGTGACTATTATAGCAAAATATTAGAGGTTCGAACTATCTAAACAGTCATTTTAGTATCAAGTCAATATTGAAGAGTTTTCCATCCAGTCGGGCGTAGGGTACTTAAAATCACTTCTGTCCCCGTGAAATCCGAACTCCCCGTGAGGTTTCAAACTTTCAATGGCTGTGTGACACGTTGTACTTTTATATACGTGTGAGGTGTGTTGCGATGATGGGCAAACTGTTAATTTTGATAAAGCAATATACCTACTGGAAAACCAATAATTTACTTAAGAAGTACTTACTTACTAGAACAAAAATAGAATTCGAAACGTATCGAATGGGCAAAGACGTAAATTTAAAATTTATATTAAAATGAATGAAGAATAAATGTTTACATCTACTTAATTTTAAAACAAATTTACTCGATTTTCTTTTCATGACACCTTTGCAAAAATTAAATACTTTACATATTTTATTATTCTTATTTCAATAAAGATTTCTTGCCAAACCTTTTTCGAAGGTAAAACAGAACAAACTTTCGTTTGTAAAAAAAGAACAGATATGTCGAATGTACTAGGACATAATAACTCGGATTAGGTAAAATATGTAGGTTACAATACAATACGAAAAGTACTCTTTCTGGCTATAATAATCAGAAAGAGATGGCACATAGTAATTCTAATTAAAATATATCTCTCTCTTTTGCATCAATGAATAGTCGTGTAATAGGCGACTGCCCTACATTTTACGGACGGACCTCCTAGATACCTATGCTCTCCTGGTAGTTGTTACAAATTATGTAACGTCTCCTAAATGCTCTCAAACTTTTTACACTTTACAATTTGGCACTTTACAATGTTGTAACTGTTATCCAGTGTCTTGCTGTTCGCGGTACTCTTGTAAAAAAAAAATACGAACGTGCTATGATAAAACTAAACAATACTAAGATTCCTTATTTTTTACTTTCAATTGTCCTCCGTTGTTTCACTATGACGTGTAAAAGTGTCTGTCAAGACCTATTTACTGAATAAATGATTTTATTCTATTCTATAATTCATAACATTAACAGCATGCATTTAAGTAGTAGGTACATGCATTCATAACGTAACGTTGCAATAAAATCCGAAAAATCCGTTCCAATTACTTTAGTTTAAAATAAAATATTAAAAACGTGATTTGACTTCAAATTGATAACAATGAGCTACCCTACCTAATTTATTGCCAATAATCATTAATTTATGCACAAAATAATCGAATGTTTGTCATTAAAAAAAGAAAAACGATGAATTTCGTCGCTCCTCTGGTATATCCGAAAAACAGTTAATAAACTAGACTTGTCGAATCAATATTGATGTATACGATATAACGAATTTTTTCTTCAAATCCGGTATATCAAAAGCGATATTGATGTATTTAAAAAATATCGATATGATAAATATATATGTCGATATTTCTCTAGTAACAATTCTAGAGGTAATCTTTACCATTACCATTCACGACCGCCCCATTGCCTCATTAAAGTGTTTGTTTTCACTGATATTGATTGGGACATTTATAATTCATTGTTTTGTTCAAAAAAAAAAAATGCTAACGCCGCGTACCTTATTTCATTCATTATTTGCTGCTAGTAAATCTGTTTCATCTTGATGTGTAAATAATATTTACATAAATGATATTAGTATATTACCACAATTATATAATTATAAATAGTTATTAATTAACTTCGCTTCTAGCAACTATGATACTTATGTATTTTAAATTATATTTAAAAAAAAGTTGTAGCGGTTTTGATACCCGCAAACAAACTTTCGTAGGGGTTTTACTAATTTTACTTTTCATGATATCCACAGAACTCCCACTGCATCCAACTTGCATCAAGGTTTGCAGCAAAGAAGAGTACAAGCTAAGAAAAAGCGGCCAAGCTGTTGCAATACCCAGAATGCCACACTATGTTCACGGAAAGCTCTTGTACGCCATCAAAGTTGGTGAACTATACCTCTTTTATCTGCTGTTTCCCTAGTAGTAATTAAGATTTAACATGCTGTAATCCTTAACCCTAAGGTCGAATATACAAGATTTTCATTTCTTCGTCTACTTCATAATTCTAATGTATAAAAAAAGGCAATTATCTCAGATTGATTATGCATTAGGTAATATTAATAGAAATAATAGTCTTGATTGGGTAAGTACTTTCAAAATAGAAGAGGTTATTTAATGTGTGGTAGACTCATGAGTTTTAAATATGACCTTATATGAACACGGGGAAAATTTGCCAATATCCTTATTTATTATGTATTTCTTTCATTGCATGATCACTCAGTATTTACTATAATTATATATTTGGTTTTTTAGACAATATTTCTTTCTGGATGCGAAAACAATAAATTTAGGTATAAATAATGCATAAGGGTTTACGCTTGTATTATACTATTCAAAAGTATCTACGCAATGCAGTACGGCGGTACGCATTAAATTATAGTATTATAATAACTGTGCTATCTATTCCGTCTCAGACCTTCATGAAACCTCCTCTACATCTCATCGTCGTTAGTAATGGTGGTAACAATTTACCGCTTATCATCTATGCTCCTCGGCAGGCTGGCATCCTAGTAGGTTCTGTTTACTTCACGTATACACAAGGAGTTTGGGGCGACCAACAAGACGTCACAGAATGCGTTCGCCGTTGGCAGGAATACCTTCGCAGCATCAACACTAGACGCCCACCCATCTTCGATCACTGTGGTAACGTGATTGTACGTATAAATAACAAACTGAATATGTACTTTATTCCTGTAGAATAAGACTTAGATTGTAGTGTTACACGTACTGCTAATGAAACATTTGTACCTCCATGCGACTCATGTGAGCCTAGTAGAAGTAGTTACGTCACCAGTCGTCGATCAACTTCGGTTACCGACCCGGCGACTCGGAGCGCGTCAATAGTCGCTATCGCTAGATAGCTTTGATAAATCGAGTTTAAAGAATTATAGATATTCATAATTTGCTCAACTTTAGTCTACTTATTGATGAGTTAAACTTTATTATATCATATTATGATGAACTTTTAACTCAATAAGTAGACAAACGTTGGATAAATTATTTATTGATAAGTGATAAGTGTGATAACTGATAAGTTGATAACCAATAAAAAATTATACAATTTAAAGTTACTTCGAAATTTTTTTTTTGGATATTCTAAGCAATTGTATAATGAACTAGCTGAGACCCGCGGTTTCACCCGCTGTTTAATCAAAAAGAAATCGGATATTTGATTATTTAAGCATATAGGTAGGTATATTGGATTTTATTCTTTTTATTTTTCTTTTATAAAAGTAGCCTAAGTTATTCCTTATAACATGAGCTATCTGCCAGTGAAAGTCCCGTCAAAATCGGTCCAGCCGTTTCGGAGATTACTCGGAACAAACAGACAGACAGACAAAAATTTTAAAAATTGCGTTTCTGTTATATGTACCGCATATACTTTCATATGCATTTAGTAAAAAGCTGTTATTTTGACATTACAAACAGACACTTCAATTTTATTTATTTGTATTGATAATAAATACATTGGAAAACAATAATTTTTCACCAGAAGATTTGAGAGTTGATGATGGACAGCATCTCTTCTGTTACACGCGTGAGTGAGATGATGTCTCTATTCTCTACAATAAAGTACAGAAGATATTATAGTAATTATATTTAATAAGCAATTATAGGAAAGAATACTTGTAAGATTAAACCACATTAGGAAGTAAAACTTAAGAAACGTTGATAAACTTAACATATTCTTTCTACTATTAAAATTGTTAAAGTTTTACTTTAAAGCTCCATTACGCTCAAACGGTAGAACCGAATCATAAATGCTAGTGGCCGCCCAGGGGTCGTACTATGAACTTTTAAAAAACCATGCAAGTTCCGGGCAGTTCAGTTTACGGGCTCAAACTGACAGCGTCTATTTCGTATTATGACATGCATAATGCTGACTGACTTCACGCTGGATAATTTGTCTATGGCTGGCTTGTAATTTTAAATTGTACCGTTTAGTAATATGACTAAATACTTATCGATCAGTTACGATTTTATTTTTATTACATAGATTATTCGAAAAATAATATAAAGTTATTTATCACGTACAAAAATAACGAGAAAATATTAAAATAATGTATTTTGCTACGTAATAAATTCATATTTAAATTTTCTGCTTTGTGATGATGGTTACACGAGATAAGGTTTCCGAACGAAAGCAATCCTTTTGTTTAGCGGGGAATACATCCACTTGAGTTCATGTGTACGTACGTACTTTTTATGCTGTGAGCAGAACTACACATTGGTTAGAACTATTTATTAACCTTGTTATGTTTACGTTTCAGGTCGTACTCGCGCAATCCATTACATAAATAGGTTTAAGTACCTAGTTTATATATTTATTTGATAGTCACGCTTACACTTATTAAATAAATAATTAGTTTAATATATTATAATAAAACACTTTTAAACGGATTCTATCGCGTATATTTTAGGTTTTTGTTTTTCCTGACGTTTCGAACACTTTGCAGGGTTCGTGGTCGCAGGATGACTAAGGTGACAGGCGTCGTTACAGATAACCTAAAATATACGCGATAGAATCCGTTTAAAAGTGTTTTATTATAATGTGTAATACTCGCGAAAACCTAAGACATTATTATAGTTTAATATATTTTATCCTTGTTTTTAAGTCTAGTGTTTTAGGTATATCTTCGTATCCCATGACTCTTTTACTAAATAAACTTAGATCATAAGAAACTGACGCACTTTACCTTCTATCGTCCTTCGTACATACAAAATCATCGTGACTGTGTAAATTATTTAGCTAAGAATTTATTATACTAAATATTAAATCTACTCATTATTATTTAAAAAAGTTTAAAGTATTTATAGCGTAACAAAAATGGCGTATGTATTTCAGTTCGTACATCAACTATGATACATTGTTAATATAAAAATGTAGCGACTAAAATGTATCGCCAAATAACTAAAAACAATCCAATAAAAGCTATACATGTGTAGCGTAAACTGAAGGTTAATTTTTGACAACGAAACATGAAAAGAAATGTCAAATGAAAGTTCATAATACCGTATTGCCTGGCAAAATCCGGGCAGAAGTCAGCCAAGTGTCACGTGACCGCTGACTGGCTGGTATTAAGAGTTCATAGTACGGAATTGTTAGGCAGTTCAGTTTATGGTGTAAACTGCCTGGAAATAAGAGTTCGTAATAAGGCCCCAGAGATCGAAATTCACCCGTGATTCGTAATTTTTTTTATGTATAATTATAGTTTTTATTTATTTGTAACACATGATTCATTATACATACATTTTAACTTTCTGCACTCCTCCTCGATATGAACTTTAATTATGCCAAATCTTACACTCCTCCGTGCGCGCAATAATGTGCTTAAAAAGGGGTACGACGTTAGGGTTCCGAACGTCCGAAGGGAAACACGGCGGAACTCTTAGGCTGAGATTCAGAAACGAGTCTAAGCGTGAACTTACGCTTCCATATGTCAAAATGCACTACTTACGCCCCTAATTTTGACAGATGGAAGCGTGAACTTAGCTTAGACTTGTTTCTGAAAGGATCAATGGTCGTGGTCGGATAAAGGATCACTCGTGTGTCTGTCTGTCCGCCTGTCACAGCCAATTTGCTTCTAATCTACTTGATCGATTAAGTTGAAATTTGGCACAGATATGGATTACTGCGACCCAAAGACGAACGTGTAACGTAAATAAATGAATTTTGAATATAGGGGTCACTTTTGTGGGGCAATAAGTATAGAAAATTAAAGAATAAAGTTTTGCAAACTGTACTGTGTAACATATGATATTAAACTGCTTGTTGTGAGGGTGTTATGTTTATTTTATAATTTTAAAACATATAGTTTTAAAGTTATTTAAGAAAATATACCTATATTTCCCGTGTGGTGCCGGCTACGAATAACACCACCCCATCGCACCCCGTGGGTGTCCTAAAAGCCGACTAAGGGATTAGACGTAGGATGGGTAGCAGCGTCCTTCGAATACATAAACAACTCGACTGCGATCGCCAACCCGCCTGCCAAGTGTGGCGATTATGGCAAAACCATACCTACACCGATATCACCCGTTGTGGTGATCATTAAAGGAGGCCTATGTCCAGCAGTGCACTTTATTGGGCCGAAATGATGAAGAAAATATATAGCGAAAATTGACCCTTCCCCGCATTCCGAAACTACAAAACTTAAAATTTTGAAAAAAGTAATTATCGTAGCTCTTTACCTATAGATTACAGAAAAATCTAGAAGAAGTCTATGGTCTTAAAATAACATGGTATATCTTTCAATATTGTGCGTACAAACATGTGTACCTAATTAATGAATGGGAAAACTTGTTTTTCAACTACGATGTTAAGTTTGATCTTGGGGTAGTTATTGGTACAAGACCGAATTCAACAAAGACAATATATTCAGCAGTTCGGAACCCTCTCCACGCGAGTTCAAGCTCGCACTTGTCCTGTTTTTTATTTACGTATTCATACATAGATTTCGCATATAGGTAGATTATGTTGTTGAATACGATACTTTTAAATTTTAATTATAAAGAAAAACAATTATCATTTATCACTCAATATACGCCCAGCGAATGGGTGCAAGTGACAAAGCGATTAGCTTTTTCTGCTGAGTATTGCGGATGCGATGCCGCACAGACAAATATAGCCCACACGAGAACCTGTATAGTGTTGACAGTTTATAGAGATATTAACGCGCAAGCACAAACAGCCAGCAACATTCCGTACGGTCATCATATCATCCGGCCTAAAAATACAGCATCACTCCACCTCCTTCGTGGCTGTCGTAAAAGGCGATGAAGAGACTCTAAAACAGAAGGATGGGCAGAACCCTTCTGTGGAACAACAACCGTACTGCAATCACCAATCCGCCTGCCAAACGTGGTGAGTGTTGACAAATTACGACACAATTGTGGAAATCCAATGATGGGGTGGCCTTTGTTCAGCAGCGGACGTCGTTTGGCTGATATGATGATCATGATGAGAAACAGCCAGACCCAAAAATCTATCTGTAGATCATACAAATACTTGTTTTGTGCAGGAATAGAACCCGCGACATGTAGCGCCGAAAACCAATCGCTTAGCCAACCGTGTCGTCAGTTGTTTCAGGTTCGGGATTATGTCTATAGACTATGCCCATACAGGAGAAAATAGAGAAATCATAGTGGCGCTAAATTAAATGTGATAATTAAATAAATTGGGAATTTGTAATAAATCATAATATATTGCTTGTTTTTAAGCATGGTTTAAGAGAATCAGATTTTATAAATAAAAAATACTACGCAGATATTCAATACTAAGTATACTGTTTATTATTTAATTTCATTCACTAGACTAGTATACAACTAAGCCTAGGTACCCAAGTTCTAGGCAGGACATTTTTCAGATAAAGACGAGATACAATAATTTATTGATATAGCTATTATATCCTATAAACCTATCAACTTTTAATCGAAATAGCAAGGTATATAAAACACAAATGTTAACGATATTCCACGTGTAAATCGATATACCTACTACGAAGATAAGAAGAAAATGTTGAAAGGAAAAAATGTTTCAAATAAACTCTTTACTATCTCTTTATCAACTCTGCGAGCCTAGTAGGCGGAAGCCTGTATCAGACACGGCGTGCCATTCGCATCGCATACTCACTTTTTGCATAACGTCTGCTCACTATGAAAGCCAGCTGCGTATTAGCGTGCACGATGAGAGGTTAGCGAGGACTACTAACTAGAAGTTAGGACTACCTTGCCCGTCTATCTGTCAATTGATTCGCGAGTTTGGCGCCATTTAAATAATACTGGCTCTAAACGTTGGCTCGCCTTTAAAACTACTTTGATGAACGTTCTAGTACACACGTAGAGCAATATATTATTTGATGCTAATGTGTAGAAACAGCGTAACCGACTTATTTGATACTACACTCATGGAGATAATTAGAGGAACGGAAACTGTAAAGTAAAAGAAGGATTATTTCAGCTATCTTTCATTATCGAGTTTCATTTGTGTTAATTTTACGGTAGGAAGCAAGTACAAGACTTAATGGGGAATAGGCGCATACTTGCCTGCCAGAGAACCTCTACTTACCACCAGGTCATCAAGTAGCTTGGTATAATTTTGCTCGATCACACCGAAACCGGGATGATAATGCTTAGAGAAGAGTACTTTTCACTGACGAGCCCCACTTTTGATTTAAACTGAAGGATCAAAGTATTGAAACGGCCCGGAGAAAGATGCGCTCAGTGTAACCAAGGAATAAAGTTGTTTTCTTTATTCCGTGAATGTAACATTATTGGAATAAAGCCAATAAACTGGTGGTGAGTCAGTAGGGGTATGGGGAGGCATCCGCATAGGAGTACGCACGGAGCTACATATAGTGGAAAATGGGCCCCTGACTGTGGCACGGTACGTTACGGATAATTAGAATACACAGATTGTGATGCCTTCTGCATCATCTATTGGAATAGTTTCGGAATATATTAGAGACGTTTAAATCGAAGCTTTTGAGTGGCCAGCACGCTGGCCAGATCCTAACTCGATAGAGAATGTTTGGGACACAGATATTTTAATACATTAGTAGTTTGGGATAAACTCTGAAGACAACTTAAACAAACAAATCCTAAAACAGTTAACATAAGAGACTTAAAAAGTGCATTGATGGAAGAATGGAGTCTCATGCCACAAAGTTTTATTGATGACTTAATTAAAAGCCAGACAGATGCAGGCAGTTTTGATAGCAAGAGGGAGTTTAACTTAATACTGAGTGTGCCAAAGAACAGAAAATATCCAGTCGTTTGACCTAATTTAATTTAATGTATGAGAAACAAAATTTGGTCATTTTTATTATAACTAGAGTATTAAGATTTTTGTCTCTACTTTATTCTATTTTGTTCAAAAATATTAGTTTTATTAATTTATTTTAACAAATCCCTCAATAAACGCGAGTAATACGGTTTTTATGCTGATTTATTCCTTTTTTTGCGTTCCTCTAAACATGTCCATGAGTCTCTGAAAACCTAGTAGATGTGTGCTGCGAAAAACAGTCACTACAGTGTGGCGCAGTAAAGTCACGCCCCACTTGCTTTGTAAGCGAAAGTTCCTGCTAACCTTTTCCATTATTATGATTTCCTGGTATTTGCACGTCAATGATATACGAGGGACGCCGTTCTTCGCGTAGTGTTTGGTCATTCATTCCCTCCCCATTACGTCAATGAAAATGAGAGAGGGATAGTAACATGTCGAGTTTAGCTGTTAACATAAACAAATCCATTATCCAATTTAAATAGATACATGGTGTCGAAATAATATGTTTCATAAGCGGTACCGCAGAGAAGATTTATGTAGAGTTTAGCTAAATATTGTTTTATTTATTTATTTATTTATTTATTTATTTACAATTCAGTTATAATAGTATTCTTACAGCATACGCCAAAACGCTTACTATCTTAATTTATGACTTAAATATAATTTTACAGAAAGTTCAATAGTACCTAAATAATCATTGAAAATGTCGACATGTTGGAACTCGTGGACAAATGCATTTAAAAGAGAGAGCGCCCTCAACGTTGGCGCATTGCGCGCGTGTTGAGTTCGCGGCACAGGGCATGCAAACAGCCGATGCCGTCGACGACCCGCACGCACATATCCGTTAGGGACAAACAGTCCCATGCCACCCAGTACATTAGGATTGTTTACCTTATTGCGCAGCAGCAGACAGTAATGGATGATGAGCTGTAACTCCCGTCTTAATTCTAATGTATAGAACCCAATCATCCCTGAAACGAATAGAGAAGGAAAAAGATAGGGGTAATAGCCGTACATTCGCTTGTAGATATATCTGGCAAATTTGCGTTGGAGCCTCTCTATCATCATACTGTATTTTGCCTCGCGTGGGTTCCAAACTATTGCACCATACTCCAGTTTGCTACGAACGAAGGCATTGTATAACAAAATTGCTACGCTTACATCACGGAATTGTGACGCAGTTCTCATTATGAAACCCAACGTCTTGTTCGCATTTTTACAGATATGTAAGAAGTGTTCTCGGAAGTTGAGACGTGTATCCATGACGAGTCCCAGATCACGGAGCTCATTTACCCTCTCCAATGGTAATCCTTCCAACGTATATACTGTCGTTAGAGGCAATTGTAACCTGGAGAAGGTGATCACTTTACATTTAGTGACATTAAATGCTAGTTTGTTAGAGCGACTCCAATCTTCGACCGATTTGATATCCCGCTGCAATGCAACACAGTCAGAAACTTGACTCACAGACTTAAAGAGTTTCAAGTCATCGGCAAACATCAAACATTGTGACTCGTTAAGGACTTTGGGCAAATCATTAATCATAGCTAAAAAGAGTGTCGGCCCAAGTGTACTGCCCTGACTTACTCCCGACCTCGTGTAGAACTCGTCTGATTTATATCTTTTTAGCTGGACATATTGTCTCCGGTCTTTTAGGTAGTGAGCAATAAATTTAAGTAGCCCAGGAGAGGCCCCGAGCGATGAGAGCTTTACCAATAACACGTCATTATCCACCATATCAAATGCCCGCCTAAAATCGAGAAATACAGCATCAATCTGTCGGCTGGCGTCCATGTTAGAAGATACGTAATCCACGAAGGTGATATGATTCGTAGTTGTCGAGCGAGTGACACGAAAACCATGCTGCGAATCGTCAAAACTGGCTTCAATTTGCTGAGTTAGGTATGAATTTATTATGGACTCAAAAATTTTACTAAATACGTTTAACACGGCTATAGGCCTAAAGGTCGTGACGTCTGTCGATGAGCTAGTCTTGGGAACAGGTGTAACTCTGGAGATCTTCCACACAGCTGGATAGCGACAAGTTTGTAGCGACAGATTGAACAAGTGCAACAATGGCTTCACTAATACGGACACACAATCCTTGACTAGGAATGGAGGAATAGCATCAGGGCCAGCCGCCGATGATGCCTTAAGGTGACGTACGGCGCGGCGCACATCGGCCACGGTGACGCTGTTTACGCTCACATTCCGCGAGTCTCCTGAGCCGGCAATCTGCGCGCTCTCCACAGCCGCCGCCGATGCATCCAGTGCGGGGACATCGCTGAGAAAAACCGAGCTGAAATATTTAGCGAAAGCTACAGCAGCTTCTTGTCCCACGACTATCTCTCCATCCAGCGTATATTCGTTTGTCTGACCCCTATTTTTACGTCTACTATTGACATGCTTCCAAAATTGAGAAGGATCTCGTCTTATATTGGATCCAGCCGACGCCATGTACTGGCGATACGCATCGTCTACTAATACCTTTATATGACTTCTATAGTACTTGAACACCTCCTGATTGAATTGTAAACCCAGCTCCTTATATTTACGTAGATGAAAATATTTGACTTTTAGTTTCCGAATGATTTCCGAAGTGTACCATGGTGGATACTGTCGGCTCCGCAGATGGTAACTTTGCTTCTTAATAGGTACGTGATTATTCACGACTTCGTTGAGTTTATTATATAACAAATCTGTAGCCAAGTCAACATCCTTTAGGTTTAGTACATCTGTCCAATCAATAGCGGCCATATCAATGTACAACAAACTGAAATTCGCTTTGCGAAAATCCCAGTCCGGAGCATAAGATCGGCCATTGACTGGGGCTAAGGGGGTAAGAAAGTTATCAACTGCACCGTGCGGAATCGATAGAGACACCTCAAACGGCGGGTGATAAACATCAGGCGGCGTCAGTGGCTCTACGTCTTCAGATATGGTCACCGACTTTAGACTTGTCAACACAAGGTCCAACATGCCGCCATAAATATTTAAAATATTATTGTATTGACCTAATTTACAAAACTCAAGAAAAAAATCAAATTGTAACCTTACATTAACACTACAGGATTTCAGATTGAAATCTCCAACTATTAAAATATCTAGTGCTGAATATTCACAAACTATATTCTCTAAACATGATAAAACATTTAAATATTGCTTATCACTATAACTAGGAGGTAGATATACCACGCAGATTAAAAACTTTATACTTTTGCACATTATTTTTGCCAACAATATTTCTTTATCTTCTGATAACCCGTCAACATCGGTAATCAATTGAGCCGAAAAATTACCTCTCACTGCCAATAGCACTCCTCCCCAGCCGACATCACCCATACGATCCTTGCGTAGTACTATGTACCCCGGAGGGAACAACTCCGCATCTGATACTGAACTATTCAGAAAAGTCTCCGTGAGGGCTACGATATCACTTGAACAGCTGGATGAAACGCTGTTGTAGAATGCCATAGTTTTGCTTCTCAGACCCCTGACATTCTGATAATAAACTTGTATATTTTTTGTGCTGCTACTGTGGCTGAACTTCTTTACTTTTGGAGCGAAAGGACTGCCGCCAGGGCTTCAAGCAAATATCTTGGGTCCAGTTTAAGGGGGACATGATGACATCCACTAACTTAGAGGGGACATCCAACTTAAATGACGCATAATTTCCTCGCGCTTTAAGTGCTTCAATCCCGCATACATTACCGCCACATATAATTTTCAAATAGTCAGCTACTTGTGCAATAGTGGTACCCTCTTTAACATAGTAGAGATGCAGCTGTCGGCGACGCTCGGCTGCCTCAAGCTGGGTTGCGCCTGGCACCGCCGCTCCTCTCATGATACCAGCAGGAGCACTGTGGTGGCGTGCTTTTGTCACCTCTTTCCACTCAGAACTAGTAGTGCTGTTTATTGTAGCACTGATGGTTGGCTCTCCCGCCACAGGAATTGCAGCCTGGCTGGGGCTAGTTTCTACACAGCTCTCTCTAACAATCGGAGTGCGCAACGATTGCATCATCGATGTCTCCTGGGATTGGTATTTTATTTGGTCATGGTTTTTTATGAATACCTCTGGAGCTGCTTTGTGGTCGGATTCAGCGGTTAAGGATGTTTTTCCAGGGCCAATAGGGTTGCGTAATTCAGCCTTTTGATAGTTGAGTTGGCGTTTAGTTTGCTTCTGATTTTTAACAGGCTCCGATTGTTCTCTCTCGGAAGCTTTCGATTTGCTCTCCAATGTTGCAATTCTATCAGTAAGTTCATTTATAACCTTATATATTGGCAGAGTAATCTGCTCCGTAATTAATCTGGTAATTAAAATGGAGACTCGCTCATCCATAACCCGTTCAAATTCATCCCGTATTACTGACCGCATGTTATCTAAATAATACGTATCTTCTGTGTAGGAATGGTCCAAGAACTGTCGGGGATTACTGCCGCGGTGGATGGTAACATTCCCAGTACCACTATCACTCGGTACGGGGCTTGTCTGTCTCACGTTCTCATTTTCTCGTACTGCAGAGCTATGCCCAGCACCAACGGGAGTGTTTAAGTTGCCAATTTTTGGCTGTTTGGACACGCAAACCTGGCACCTCCATGAACATTTATTTTCTCCAGTCATTTTGTTAAAAAAGTATATCTCAGAGATATTGGCACACTCTAGATCATATAGTTGTGCACAAATACTGCAGCGTAAACATTGTTTAGTGTTGATAGTGCCTATGCAGCCTGCGCAAACAAGTGCTTCAATTTCGTTCACCATTTTTGAAGCCAGAATTAAATATTTGCGGCTTATACTTAATGTTATTGTTTACGAAATCCACACTCAATGTCGCACTTAGTTGTTATACTAGTATTCACTTCAGTGAACGTGCTAAGCGGAACGATGACTAGGTTTTTATATTTAGGTGTTAGAAATCGAGTCAAATGTAAATTATGTATAAATAAAATTGTTATTCTTGTCCTTCGTTCGCCACACACTTCATTGCATGTATATTCCCAAAGAACATACAAAAAGAAGAACCGTTTGCAGGAACCGATCCACCGACAGATATAGTTCTGTTTAAACCCAACGTCTTAACCAACAGACCAATTTGCTATTACAAGTTGCAGCGAAATTGATGATCTATATTTACGTTTTCTTATAATCGTAACAGACGTTAGAATTTAAAATATTCAACTTGCGAACGCGTCATTGCTGTTATTTAATTGTTATTAAACTATCACAATTTTTAAGCTAATTGCACTTTATGACTTTATGACTAAAACCACTTTCATTTTCGAATTTCAATCGATTTAAATACAGTTGTAGACAGGTACGTACACAATCGTGTCTTAAATATCTTAACCAGTATAATAAATTTACCCCGGGCATATTAAATCTAAAAATAATTTACAGAAAGAAAAAAGTAGCCAATACATGTACAAAATGAGTCTGATCGTCACAAAAATCGGCTCTCCTGCGTTTTTACTTGAGTCCACATTATTTAATGAGTGAAACAAAACAAATTGATGAGAACTGAACTATTAGTATTATTATAAAAATAAATAACAAAGCGTAATAACAAAAAATGTAACACATTTTTTTAAAATCTAACTCAATAATTTTACCCTTTTTGGCGGTCAAACACCCCAGAGCCAGATATTAGTTCAGGACCTGATTTTATGTTAGAACAACCCCTAGGCTGATATAATCGGTGTGCTAAAATAATCCTTGTGACATTAAATTATAATAGGTACTCATACAAAACTGTAAATGTGTGAGCATCATGTAGCCATTAATAAATAATATTTAGTACTTATATTGATTGATTTGGATTTCTTTGTGATTTATTCGGCGAACTTTTCAATGCTGCAGCTCATCTCGAGAGGAATCTGGCATGTTTCCTTACCCGAAACGATTTTCTGGTCTCTATCACGGTATCACCCCCTTCAAATTCAATACCTCGCGCCCCCAGGCTACTAATGGCCGAAATGAACAATCAATCTAATCCAAAATCTTTGGATATGTCTGTTTTTTGTGTTAAATGTGATCGTAACACAACAACGGATGAATTTCTAAATCTTAAATCTGAAGATTTGCCTTTGTACAGCAATGGATGTCCTTAAGCCGGTATAATGAGTTGCTAGGCAACTAATATGTACATAACAATATAGAATTCTGACTAGATACTATAATCTAGATGAAACAATTATTTATAGAGCTTGCAGGGGGGTGACCGCTTTACAGTCATCTCTTCCGAGATGTGCCTAAAAGCGTGGCACCAATGGGCGGCTCTAGTGTGATCTTACGAGGACTTGGAGCCCCCCTTTGTTGCCGAAGATGACCGCTCCAGTGATGTTAGCCGGTAGGAGCCCGGCATACCCCTTCGCCCTTCCCCGGGGTGAAGGAAGCTCCATGTAGAATTTCCACTGGAAATCAATATTTTTTTTTTTTAACAAGGCTATGAATGGAATAGAATTCCTTTCTAATATCAAATATCGGTTTTACTGATAATAAATAAGTTAATATTTAAATACTCGACTAGTGAAACATTTACTAACTCTGTACTATTTTATAAAATAAAAGTTGATGTAATGTTTTTTTTTTTGCTAAAACGCATCATTGTAGATTGACCTGTAAAATATTTTCCATTAATAAAGTAAAGCCCTATATGTAGATACCCCAAAAAAGTACTACTATGTCAAGAAAGTAACGGGAAAAGATCAATAATACACAAAATGTTTGTTATTCATCCAAATTTACTTTATCACCTTACTATGCTCCTTCAGAAACGATACACTTACGCCAACGAATAATCCAATCATCAAAACATTTTTTAAACGCTGTTTCCGGAATTGAGTTCAGTTCTCGCCGCGAATTCTCCTTTATGTCTTCTACCGATTGAAAACGGGTGCCACGAAGTGGTAATTTGAGTTTAGGTATAAGAAAGAAGTCGGCTGGAGCCATATCTGGTGAATATGGTGGTTGCTCGATGGTATTTGTTGAGTGTTTGGGCAAAAATTTGTTTACAATGATGGCCGTGTGTGAAGGCGCATTATCGTGGTGCAAAATCCAAGAATTTTCTTTCCAAAAATCTGGCCTTTTTCTTCGAATTTGCTTTCTTAAAGGCTGCATAACGCTCAAGTAATATTCTTTATTTACCGTTTCACCTTCCGGAAAAAAATCCGAGTGCACAATACCGCGATAGTCAAAGAAAACAGTCAACTAGACTTTTGATCGACTTTGGCGTGGTTTTTTCGGTTTCGGGTCAGTTGGAAGGCGCCACTCCGAAGCTTGTTGACTAGTTTGCATGTCAAACTCGTAAACCCACGTCTCGTCACCAGTAACAATGCGTTTCATGAATGTTGGGTTGGAATTGACTCGTTCTAGCATGTCCTCAGCGACTCTCTTGCGACTGAGTTTTTGAAGAAAATTCAGGTCTTTTGGGACTAGCCGAGCGGTGGCATGTTTCATACCCAAATGATTAGTTAAAATGGTACGGATCGACTCGTGAGATACAGAAAGTTCGGCGGCTATCTCTCTCAAAGTTGAATGAGGATTTTCAGTCACAATTTCCTTCACTTTTGCGATGTAAAACGCCAGACGTTGATGGCCTACCAGAGCGAGGCAAATCTTCCATCACATCTCGACCGCTTTTGATCGCTTTGTACCACTCATAAGCACGTGTTTTTGATAAAGTCGATTCACCGTAAGCCTTCTGTAACATTGTCAGTGACTCCTAACGAAATTCCATTGGCGATGCAAAATTTAAGACAAACTCTTTGTTCGGTGTTTTTGTCCATAATGAAATACGCTATACACACTAGATATTATATAACTAAAAACAGCACTGTATTTAATATAAATAACAGATGCAACTCAAACTCCGCGCCAAAATGGAAAACAGCTGTGACAATCTAACAACAACAATAAAAACAAAAATTTGAATTTGGAACCATAAACAAATCATCCATTCCCGATACTTTTTTGACTGAATGTATGTAAACGCGATACGCATTGAAAGCTGCTTCTTCATTGCCGGTATTACGCAACTATCTTAAAGAATGCACAAATCTATACTTCTTTGCATAATACAAACGATATGCGATTCCCAACTCCATAATTTATTTATTCCGTGGTTATTCCTAAGAATTTAATATTATTTGTACATTGAACAAATTTAATTTTGACAAATTGACTTGATTGTGTGTAGTTTTATCTGTTTCTGGTATAACCAATGATACATCATCTGCAAAAAGTACCTACAATACTCTCCGTTATAGACTTTTTATTTTTTATTGATCCTGTGGAAATACCTCATGTACTTCCTTCGCCCCGGGAAAGGGCGAAGGGGCATGCCGGACTCCTACCGGCTAAAACGGCGCCGAAGGGAGGGTCCAGGAACTCGAATAATCTCCATCTAGAGCCACCCGTTGGTGCCACGCCTTTAGGCACATCTCGGAGGAGATGACTATAAAGCGGTCATCCCCTCTAGCGGAAGGAAGGCGACTGTAAAGAGGCCATCCCCCCAGGCATCTCTCGAAGGGATTGTAAAAGATTCCCCCGAGGCCTCACTATGCGCTGTGCTGCGCACACAGCGGTACGTGACCACACGCACACGGCTGTCTTCCCGGGGGTCGCTCGGTATGAGCACGCGGATTTCCCAATAAGCGCGCTCGCGACTCTCAAGGCCCGTTATAGACCTAATTAGAGAAAAATCTGCCAGCAGACTTACTTTTTTGAAAGCCGTTTTGTTCTTCATTTTAAAATTTTAGGAATCGTATTAATCGACATTGCATTACTTTTTCATATATACCTAAAAAAAGTTGATTGTATGTGTCAGTACTGGTGAAATAATTCCAGCACTTGATTTCAATATCTGAGTAGCTAATTCGTCATACCCAACTGATTTTTTGTTATTGAATATGTCCAGAACATGGATATAAAAATATGCTACCAATATTCATAGCGGAAGTGAGCAATTATTTTTTGTTGATTATGTACTCATATTGAAAAAAAAAACATTAATGCTTTAGCGACATTTATCATTAGGTATGGTTTATTTCATCTGTCTGATTATCCGTGTTTTTAAGTCTGTTATTTTTTTTATAACCATTGGGTGGCATTTGTTTTGCAGTGGACGTCCTTTGGCTGATATGATGATGATGAACAATAGATCCCTAGAAAAGTCTGTTCGCACAGGGAACACGGTTTAAAGGAGTCCAGACCCCTAGCACGAGCTTCTTTTCACGATCGAAAGGTAAACTACACATTTACCGCGTTCGGTGCTCCGATTGGTTGAAGATTTTGGAGCGGGCCAATCGCAGCGCCGAACGTAATAAACGTGTAGTTTAATATTACGTTTCGATTCCGAAAATAAACTCGTACTAGAAATAGTGGCATAAACCATGTAATCATCTTCTCAGTAGTATTTATATTTAAAAGTTTGTTAGGTACTTACCTGAACGCACAAAATTTTCGAATCGAATACGATTCTAGAAATAAAACTGTTAGAAAAAGCTTATATGTGAAACATTTGAAAATATTGAAGAAAAAGCGAATAGGCCGAATTTTGTGATGGGTGCAATTCCTTACGCTCCAACATCCACACATCCTTAAATACAGGGGTCCAATTCCTTAAGCTCAAACATCCATACATCCTTAAATACAGAATCGAAATAACGGTGAAAACCAATTTGGTACTCACTAAGACTGGTCGTCATGGCTTAGCTTCTGCAACGTGTCCTTGGATAGCTTCAATCATGTCTTAGCGTATACCGAAATTGGTTTTACACCGTTATTTCGATTCTGTATTTAAGGATGTATGGATGTTTGAGCTTAAGGAATTGCACCCCAGAATCGAAATAACGGTGTAAAACCAATTTGATATTCGCTAAGACATGATTGAAGCTATTCAAGGACACTCTACCAAACGGGTTATCATCGTTATTTCAATTCTGTATTTAAGGATGTATGGATGTTTGAGCTTAGAGAATTGAGCCCCAGTACAAGCAAAAATAAGATCATATCGTGATACAATAAAATAGGTTATTAGGTCACATTATCCTTCCATTCAGGCCAAAGTCATACGGATAACGCCATACAATGCAATAAACGTTAGAAACATCGTAGTACGTACTAATGCCCTTCTGTGATCCTTTTCCGTGCACGAGGAGGGAGGCAGGGTGTAACATGGTGATCAATGTCGCTTATAAAACGTGCAACGTAATACTGGGCGGGACGAACATCCTACGCGTTGATAACAGCCTGGTATAAATAGGTCACATCACTGACAATGATACGTTACAAGGATGAATTCGTAAAGTTTGGTTACATCGATGACGATGGCTTGTAAGCTTACGCAAGGCTGTACTAGGTATCATTTTATTTTAGTATTTTGAAGACGAAGAAAATATTTAGTTCACATATTAAATAGGTACATAAGAAAGGCGGCTTTTTGTATTAACTTTTCCCCACACTACGATTTCCCCTGTATTGTGGGTAAAGTTTACATACATTTAATCTGTGGAGGCTTGTTATTAGCAATCTGTAATACATATTATACAAACCAAAATGTTATTAGCCTGTAAGCCTTCCTAAAACTAATAAAAAAACAAATTTAAAAAAAAATCTCACATACACACCCAGACTTGGAAAAATTAACCGTAGGCCATACAAATATTTGTCAGGTGTGAATCTAACCCACGAGTCGTAGCGCAGAAAACCGATCGCTTAGCCACTGTGGCAACCGTGCCGACAAGCTACAACAAGCGTCGGCTAGATTCGTAATTATTATTTTCATAAGTAAATTGTTGTGCCATTTCCATATCTAATATTGTACTGATATGACAGTATAGAAAGTGGGTGCTGAGTGAATGTCCCACTTTACAATGCACTGATAATATGTACTGTTTTCAGAAAAAAGATTCTGTGGAGAATGTGATGGGGCCCGTGTATGCCATGTACAAAAGTGCCGTAACTACTTGTTTCGCTGGTAAATGTATTAATCGTTTTGTTAATTACCCGGTATTCTGGAATTCCCGTGCCGTGACGTGTATGCCGCGTGGTGCCGGCTCAGAATACCACCACCCCATCTCATCCTATGGGGTCGTAAAAGTCGACTAAGGGCATAGCCGGAGGATGGGCAGCAGCGTCCTTCGAGTACATTATCAACTCAACTGCAATCGCCAACCCGTCTGCCAAGCGTGGCGATTATGGCAAGTCCCCCCCAATGAGCACACAAAACACCCATATCGGTCGTTGTGGTGATCTTTGGGGGAGGCCTGTATCCAGCAGTGGACTTCATTCGGCCGAAAAGAATTCTGGAATTGACGTGTAAATTACTTTGCTTTAAGTAGAGTCCGTTTCGTGTGGTGTCTGGATTAAGAAAATAGCACCACTCAATCTCCTCTCGTGGATGTCGTAAAAGGCGACTAAGGGACTCTAAACCAATGGGAAGGGCCGCAGCGTTCCTTCTGTGGAACAATGCCATACTGTATTTGCAACCCGCCTGTCAATCGTGGTGGGTACTGGCGAATTACTCCCAAAATGACTAACCTGCTGTGGGAATCTATGAAGAGGCCTTTGTTCAGCAGTGGACGATATTTGGCTTTCGAATTACAGTCCATGGAGAGTCTATCTACCAGAAAAATTGATAATTTCTAGTACGTTTCTATTTAACAGTTCTAATAGAACTGTTAAATAGAAACAACAGCTTGATGAGAAGAAAAGAACTATAGTAGGAAATGCCCCACTAGTTCTATGCATATAGATGATAGATTTTATGTATAATGAAATCTAATTTCGTCCGTACGAGATTTTTGATTTGGTATGAAAATTAAGAAGAAATCATTGTTACATTAGGATATTATTTTTATTCGAAGGCTGAATCAGCGGTATATATTTACTATCTATCAATACACTATCAAATCAAAACCTATACATTCAAAATAACACCGCTTAAGCTGCGTAAATGTTCAACAGGTGTTGTCAAAGTTCCGCTATTAATCAAATGCGCTTATTTCGACTATCTGAAGGCTATAGAGAAGAAAGAAGCGAATGCACTCTTGGAAAAGAAAATAAAAAAATAAGCAAATATATATGTAATCTTTGTATTAAGCTCCGACAAAGCGCGGTTTGAATAACAACAAATATTAGTAAGTTAGTTATGTATCTATTATTATAAAAATTCTCACGTAACTGTTAAAACGAGACTAGCAACAACGGATGTATACCATAATGTTTTTTCACTTACAAATGTAACAATATTTCATTCAAAACTATTTTCTATGTAGGTTTTTGTGAAATTGTCAAACAAAAGTTTTCTTTTTCGTTATTAAAACATTGTATAAATGCATCCAATGAAATAGCTAACTATGTAATTGCTAAGTATTGTTTTAGTGCTTGCCGTAAGACAAATTTTGGTTTCCCACTATCGGAACGATACAATTTCAAATTATGGTAAGCATAATACAAGGAACATATTTAAAAAATATATTATGTACATGTATACTGTTATAATTTTTGTTTAGAAAAGAAATAAAAATCTTCAAAAGGTTTATTGCACTTTTTTTCTTATGTAAGGCATACAAACATACAGGTAGTGCAAGAAACCACTTAAAATGGATAACCTCGTCTGTGGCTGATCTTTTATTCATGTTATGTAAAATATGCTTTTTCTCTATTTTTCCAATAAAACATAAGGATAAAACATACTAAAATATGTTAATATTGTAAATAAATACAACATATTATCTTTTATAAAAAGTAATGGCTTGAAAGAACTAACATAAACATGCATTTAATTAAATATGAACTAAAAAGCACAAAAAGCGTCTTATGCAGGCTGGCGCAATAGAACGTGCATTTATTAAGTATAGGCGAAAAAACAATACAAAAGGTATAGTTGAAATAAAATATAGGCTGATTAGGTAATTAAATGTACTTAATTTTTTTAAATAACATCATCTAAATGACGGCCCTCTCGACGACGGCACTCCTCTAAATGCGAACGCAGATTTGTGAAAACTCTTGTCAATAAATCTGGGGTGATAGCTGCCATTTCCCCACGGATATTTTCCTTTAGCTGACTGATGTTCCTCGGATTGTTCATGTAGACTTTATGTTTGAGGTATCCCCACAAAAAAAAGTCAGGAGGCGTCAAGTCAGGGCTACGCGGGGGCCAAGGGATATCACCTCTTTTGGAAATTAGTCTTGCAGGAAACATGTGTCTCACAACCGCCATAGAGTCATTTGATGTGTGACAGGTATCTCCGTCTTGTTGGAACCAAGTTCTCGTATTCGCTATTCTCGATCTCGCAAGTTCTGGAGTCAAATATCCCTCTAACATCGCAATATGCACGTTCTATTGCGACACCCTGTATTACCATTATCAAACTAATACCTAATCTGCCTTTGATATCGAGCACACCACGCTATTAATTTACAATTAAAAATGTATTTGTGCATTTTAGTTCATATTTAATTAAAAGCGTGTTTTATTTGTTCTTTTAAACTGTAATTTTACTTTCATGTTTTATTTTTAATGCAAAATAATCCTAAAATCTTATAAATTTAATTATTTACACATTCTGTTATTAAGTTTTTGTTGTTGTTTAAATCATGAGCTGATGATCCTGGTGACTACACTGGATTATAGTCATGTCAAATTGTTGTAGTGACATTTATACTTGGAAGCCCTAAAAGGCGACTAGGACTCTAAAACAGAGAGATGGGCAGCAGCGTCCGTTCTGTTAAACAGGCCATACTGCGCGAACGTGGTGAGTAATGGCAAATTCCTCCAACATAACGACACAATTATGGAAATCTTGGGGCATGTTTGTTCAGTAGTAGATGTCCTGTGGCTGTATCATCATCATCATCATCATCATCATTGATACGTCATACAGGTCAAGCTAATTTAAAGCGTGTAATAAGAAGGTGAGTGTACTTCGAACTCACGAAACATAAAAACTATTTTGGTTTGAAAATAACTGTTTTCAGAAGGCCGTTAATGTCAGTACGTTAACCAAAGTAAGACATATTATACTACATCACTTGTTTTTCTACAGAGTGTGTTACAATTATTCTATAAATTTTCAACTAATACAGAATACCATTGGAGTACATTAAACTAATTATAAACATTATACTTAAAATAACTATGTCTCTGACATGTATTTTGATATGCAGTATATGCGTAAGATTTTGCTGAACATATATTGTGTTTTTTTGGTAGGTACTGGCCCAAGCTCTCACCCGCTGCCGTATGTCGTGCTATTTACTAGAGACATCCTGTATATCGAATAGAAAAAGAGGATAAATTAACGCATCTTCTAAAATGATAAGAGAAACAAACATATATCTGTAATTATTCGGACTATTTATATTACTTCAATAAAAGCGTATTACATAAAGTATGTTACAAACTAATAATGTGATTTGTTTAATAGTACGTAAAAATACACGTATCAATGCATAGAAGTACAAGAAAACTTTAAAATCAAAACATTAAAAGTTGACGATTAGTTTGCTGTTTATGTACGTTGTATAGATACAATAAATGCTACTATATGTATTTGTTATACAGCATGCATACCCTGTACTCGGCAGCAGTATATAAGTTGCGGTAGAACTTCGTAATACGCAGGCACACAACACACACGTACAAACATACGCACACATTCAACTCTCAGACCAGAGGTAGTGAACTATACAGTGAGACTACGAAGCATCGCACAAAGAGGAGCCCTTGAGAATAAGATACGCTGTGTAATGTATTCCATCTCATTCTTTTGCACGTTCAATCCTACATATATATATGTTTGTCTCTTTCTACGTAATGCCTCAACTTTCCGAGTGTTACACTTGATTTTACTCCTCATAAAATTTCCATACTGGGCCTTATAAAAGTTATAACTCAAATCATTTCTTAAGGAGTAAACTCCAAAAATATATTTTATACTTTAGGCCATCACAAAAACATTGTATTTTTTAAAATTATGAATAAATTAGACCAAATGTTAAAAATTGAAGATAGAATTTGAATTTGAAGATTGAATTGAAAATAGTTATTTAGTATTATGCCCCGTACTCGTCACCTCAAGACAGTTATTTGGTCTCTTATGTCCCGTAAATTCACTAGCTACGAGTCATTCAACAGAACGAAGACTGCAGTACATTTAGTCAAGGTACTAGATGTACCACGGTCCTTTAAATAATTCTTTTAGATATGAGATTACCGCGAATCTAGTAAAGCCTACATTCAGCCTTGTAGTATCAGGCTTTAGATAATGATGATGAAGCGGAACATTCAGTTAATATCTTTGCTGTCTTCGTCTAAGATCAGAGGCGTGAAGCTCGAAGAACGCGGGGTTGTCATCAGGGGAACCTCCAGCCAGCATGTACTCCAAGTGCCTGATGTAACAAATGGCTATCCTGAAATTGAAACAATATTTCATCAGATATGATACTATCTTCGTTTATAGTCATCATTTCAGCCAAAAGCCGTCCACTGTTGGACATAAGCCTCCATCAAATATCACCACAACGATGAGTCCTCCGTTACTCGCGTGCAGCGGATTCCGCAACTTTCACCAGGTTTTGGTACGCGGTCGTCCCTGGAAATCTTTTCGGCTCCATCGGTCATCCGTTCTACGAGCAATATGCCCCACTCACTGCCACTTAGATTTAGTGGTTTTAAACCATTTTGACAATCATTAAGGGTGTTAATAATGAGCCGAAGATTAAACAAATAGCGAAATTAAGGTCAATTTAATTTTAAAATTTCGATTTATATTATAAATTATTTTCCAATCCAAGCATTCGTACGTGATCGCAGATACTATTTGTAAAATATTTCAAGAGTTCGATAATGCATGTTTTAATCAATCAACGCTTTATATGTACAACTGAAAGAATTGACAGAGTGGCTCTATCTCAGCCAAGAATCAAGAACAGATTTTTGTTCTCTCACCTGAGGCACTCAATCTTGGAGTATTTCTTCTTAGAAGGCTTGGTGACCGGCAACTTGGACCGCAGCAAATCAAACGCGCGGTTCATATCCCGCATCCGTGTTCGTTCCCTATCACACGCTGTCTTCTTATATTCTGAAATGTTTAAGTATTTCAAAATATAAAAGAAGAACAAATTTCATTCTAGGTCTTTTTAAATTGGCTAGGAGACAGGTGGTCGTCTTAACTAATCTCCCAAACAAATAAATCAAACCTGAAGTACGCAAATTTGATGCGGAAGGCAGAGAATCGGGTGTGGTGCAATTTGAGGGAGGCTTTCCTGCGGTGGGAAACAGGCAAGGCTGAGTCGATTAATTGGTACAGTAAATAATGCTTTTTATAAATAATTTGATTTTATATTTTTCAATGGGTTGCTCTCGCAGTTTGTTTGTTTTTCAGTTGTTCCTTACAGGGAAATTTTAATGCTATAACTGTACTATAATTTAGGAACCTCTAGTCACTTCAAAGGAATTAATAATAGCAACAGAATAGGTAAAGCGGCTATATGTAGACATCTGACTCCGCAATATCGTCGGTAGTTAAGAAAATATACACATCACCGATATTGCACGCCATTCATATTGTGAGGAGGTTCTTATTGCGCGCTGAAGGAGTAAAGCAACCAACTTTAGAACTCATTCGACAAAAGGTTTTTGGTTAAGCAAACCCATATTATGCTGTTTTACCTTTCTCAAGCTGTATTGCTCTTTCCTTCCAATTCATAATGGCGTCTTGGTTGGGGTCGTCAGTGCCATATTTAGAGTTATCCTGGGATTCATGGGAGTAATCTAAAGAGGACTCGGAGTTGGCTGTCTCTGGTATCGTGGCTGCATCTCTGTAGTCCTGTTCGTAGAATCTGGGACCTTCAATTTTTATACATGGGTTTAGGACTTTGCTATTATTCATAATAGAAAGCTGTGTTTAGTATGTTATTGAAATACTAAGCTTAGCCATACTTCATTACATTTGAAATATCAAAATGTATGTTTTGTTATCTATATTTTTCGTGGATATATTTCGGAAATTAGCATTCCAACTCCTCCCATGATGCCGTAAAAGGCGACTAATGGATTTTAAACCAGAGTGATGGGCAGAAGCGTCTCCTCTGTAGAACAGTAACCATCCTGCGCCCACCAACCCGCCTGCCAAGCGTGGTGAGTAGGTACCTACTCTAAAGTTTCCCCTAAAATGACGACCCATGGCATGTAACTGGTCGTTGTGGATATCTATGGGAGAGGCCTTTGTACATCAGTGGACGTCTTTTGACTGATATGATGACGATGGTGATGACACATTCGAATACCGGGCATCTAATTTTATCTCCCAAAATGTATTAATAGAAAAGGCAAGATCATCTTAACGGCTGCTTTATATGTTGAAGGATATATAAAAAATGAGCATCATAGTACCTACGACCTCCATTATCATCAGAACTTTTCCTAACTATATTATTACTAATTATCAAGTTCCCAACCAGTTTTGTATACCAGTATAGACGAAGCGATTGTCATGTACGCATCCTTCGTCCGGACTGGATAACGTTAAGATCAATTCTCAAAATATTTTAGGCTTCCTACATCCCGTAATACTAACTGTCACATATATCGCATGACAGCAGAAACGAGGCACAGAATGGTCTAGACCTTGGTCTTTATATCTTCAGAACGGTCACCCATCCAAGACATAGGCGCGGAAACGTTGTTAGACATCATCAGAGCCTAGTTTATCATATAGGCCGAATAGCCTAGAGCCTGGAGGTGGACGATTTGTTGGAAACCAGAAAATCGTGCCGGCTTAGGAAAAGACATGCCAACTTCACCCGGGACGGCCTGCTGCATTAAAAAGTTCACTACATTTTTATCTTGAATAGTGTTAGACACTTAATAAATGTTCTTTTTTCGATTACGATAACGAAAGGCATTTTGTGGCGCCGCGGTTACATTCGCTTAAGGGTGGCTCATACCCGAAATGAGGCCCTGGGCATCGTACATAAATCGATCTGCTTGACCACCTCTTCTCTCAAACATATTATACTTATAAAGCACTGAATAGGTTTTGATGTTATTAGTATAGACCTACATAGTGCTTTAGTCCGTTAATATTACCTATATTATAGATTTTCCGCAATATCGAAAAATATCTACCTTGACACAGATTTTTAAGCATCTCGTAATGAAAAATTCCTTTTCTAGTTTTTTTTTACCTCAAAGTATTTGTGAATAGTTACTTTACTCATTGATAAGTCTTTGTTCTATTAAAAACTAAACGGTTTTTAAGAAATACAATTTTTATTAAAATTTTCACAGTACAATTTTCTTATCTTAAAATTTTGTACTACTGTAAATCCGTAAGATTTTGCTGAACATATATTGTTTTTTTGGTAGGTATTGACCCAAGCTCTCACCCCCTGCAGTATGTCGTGCTATTTACAGGACACCCTGTACAGATACACTCCTAATTCCCAAAATCCCAATATGAAACTTATTAGATTTAGATTCACATGTTCCTCTTTAAATTCATTATTAAACTCTGAAATCAGCAAATAGATCGAAACAGAATTCGTGCCATACCAAATTCTTGGAGATATAGAATATTGTAACTACGCAAGTACTGCCACCTCATTGCGAAAACAATAGATTTATCAACGCTCTAACATTTTAATGATGCATGGATAATATTTCCGTGTGGTGTCCGGATTAAGAATATAGCACCACTCCATCTCCTCCCGTGGAGGTCGTAAAAGTCGACTAAGGGACTCTTAACCAGAGGGATGGGCAGCAGCGTCCCTTTTGCTGAGCAGTAGCAACTCTGCGCTCACCAACCCGCTTGCCAAGCGTGGTGAGTATCGGCAAATTCCCCCCAAAATGACAACACAACATAAGCACCGGCCCCCAGTTCCCGGCAGCCCCGCCATTCCTGGTCATGGTAGCGGCCACGGAAACGGCGGGGCAGGGAGTGCTAAGAATCTCCGGATGGGATCCGGCTACCACCCAAACCGAAAACTGGCCCTGGTGACATATAACACGCGCACACTGAGGGCAGACGAAAAGATTGTTGAGCTGGAAGAAGAAATAGATAAGTTGCACTGGGATATCATGGGTCTATCAGAAGTCCGAAGAGAGGGGGAGGACACGATAACCCTGAAATCCGGCAACTTATTCTACTACCGGGAAGGCGAACATCTGTCTCAAGGTGGTGTCGGGTTTCTCGTCCGCAGGTCCCTCATTAACAGTATAGTGGCCATCGAAAGTGTGTCGAGCAGGGTAGCGTACCTTATACTCAGAATATCCAAGAGATATTCGTTGAAGGTCATACAGGTCTACGCACCGACCTCGACACACCCAGATGATGAAGTAGAGAGTATGTATGAGGACGTAAGTAGGGCCATACATACCTCGAAGACACATTTCACTGTTGTGATGGGGGACTTCAACGCAAAACTGGGCACTCGATGCGATGGTGAGTTGAGAGTGGGGCAATTTGGATATGGGCAACGGAACCCCAGGGGACAGAGGCTGGCCGACTTTTTGGAAAAGGAGGGACTCTTTATGATGAACTCCTTTTTCCAAAAGCCGCCTCACAGGAAGTGGACCTGGATGAGTCCCGATGGTTCCACGAGGAATGAGATTGACTTCATCATGACCAATAAAAGACAAATATTCAATGATGTCTCTGTGATCCACAGGGTGAAAACCGGTAGTGATCACCGAATGGTAAGAGGCACATTGAATATTAATCTCAAAGTTGAGAGGTCTCGTCTGATGAGGTCTACGCTCCGGCCCTCTAGTACTCATATCCAAAACCCCGAGAGCTTTCAACTCGAACTCCAAAACCGCTTCGAGTGCCTGGAACATTGCGTATCTGTGGACGATTTAAATGGTAGGTTTGTAGAAACTGTCCAAACGGTTGGGTCTAAGTTCTTTAAAGCCCACCGTAAAGGTAGACCAAAAAAGTTCTCCGATCACACTCTCGACCTTATGGCAGAAAGACGCGCCATGACGCTGCAGTCTTCCGATGATGCTGAAGCATACCGACTGCTCAATAGACGGATATGGAAGTCATTGCGGCACGATATCCGCACCTTTAACACTAACGGTGTTAAAGAGGCGATTGAGCGGAATCAAGGCTCCAAAGTGTTCGCAAGAGACAAGTCTATTGGGCAAAGTCGTATTATGAAGCTGAAGACCGAGGACGGCAGTGTAGCGTCGACTAAGCCAGAGGTTTTGAGAGAGATTGAGAACTTCTACCGGCAGTTATACACCTCGGTTACTATACCTACCATTGGCTCTGACAAAGACCCGCGAGCCAAACTAACCCGACACTATACCGAGGATATCCCGGACATCAGCCTGTACGAGATTAGGATGGCCTTGAAACAGCTTAAAAATAACAAGGCGCCGGGTGGAGACGGAATTACGACAGAGCTTCTGAAAGCGGGTGGAACACCGGTACTTAAAGTCCTTCAGAAGCTATTCAATTCCGTCTTACTCGAGGGCACAACGCCGGAAGCGTGGAACAGAGGTGAGGTGGTGCTCTTCTTCAAAAAGGGTGATAACACCCTATTGAAGAATTATAGACCCATCTCACTTCTGAGCCATGTTTATAAGCTGTTTTCAAGGGTCATCACGAATCGTCTCGAGCGCAGGTTTGATGACTTCCAGCCTCCCGAACAAGCCGGTTTCCGAAAAGGTTTCAGTACCATAGACCACATCCATACGCTGCGGCAGGTTATACAGAAGACCGAGGAGTATAATCTGCCACTATGCTTGGCGTTTGTGGACTATGAGAAAGCCTTCGATTCGATCGAAACCTGGGCAGTGCTGCAATCTCTGCAGCGGTGCCAGATTGACTATCGGTACATTGAAGTGTTGAAGTGCTTATACAGAAACGCCACCATGTCGGTCCGAGTACATGAACAGAGCACGGGGGCAATTCCATTGCAGAGAGGTGTGAGACAGGGGGACGTCATTTCCCCGAAACTGTTCACCGCTGCAATGGAGGATGCCTTCAAGCTACTGGAGTGGAAAGGATTCGGCATTAACATCAATGGCGAGTATATCACTCACCTTCGATTTGCCGATGACATCGTAGTCATGGCAGAATCGCTGCAAGAGCTCAGCACAATGCTCGATGATCTCAACAGAGTTTCCCAACAGGTGGGCCTTAAAATGAACATGGGCAAGACAAAAGTCATGTCAAATGTCCATGTCGTGCCCACCCCAATATCCGTTGGGAGCTCTGTTCTCGAAGTTGTTGACGAGTATGTCTACCTAGGACAAACTGTCCAGTTAGGTAGGTCCAACTTCGAGAAAGAGGTCAATCGTCGAATCCGACTCGGCTGGGCAGCGTTCGGGAAACTTCGCAACGTCTTTTCGTCAACAATACCGCAATGCCTCAAGACGCAAGTCTTTAACCAGTGTGTGTTACCAGTGATGACATATGGAACAGAGACGTGGTCACTCACAATGGGCCTCATAAGAAAGCTCAAGGTCACTCAGCGAGCTATGGAGAGAGCTATGCTTGGTATTTCTCTACGAGATCGAATCAGAAATGAGGAGATCCGTAGAAGAACTAAAGTTGTCGACATAGCTGAAAGGATTAGTAAACTGAAGTGGCAATGGGCAGGGCACATTGCTCGTAGAACTGATGGCCGTTGGGGCACAAAGGTTCTCGAATGGAGACCGCGCACCGGAAAACGCAGCGTGGGACGACCTCCAACGAGGTGGACAGACGATCTGGTGAAGGTCGCTGGGAGTCGTTGGATGAGAGCGGCATGTGACCGCTCGTTGTGGAAATCTAAGGGGGAGGCCTTTGTTCAGCAGTGGACGTCCTGTGGCTGATATGATGATGATGATGGATAATATTTCTTATAGAAGAATTTTCGACGAAACGTAACTTCTTACCTTCTGATGCGCTGTGTTCCAATTCATGAGGTCGAAAGTACGACATCCTTCTGGGTTCATAATCTTCCAACACATAAGATCTGTGATGGGATATCGTTTTATCGTACTTTTTATGGGAGAATGTGTGTTCTTCTTTAGGCTTATCATCTTGACGTCCAATTTCTAGAATTACACGATCTTCTGGTTCTCTCTTTTCTTCATCATCTTTGACGACTGTGTAATTTGCTATGAGGGGCAGGGGAGCCTCGTCATCATAGGGTTGATTGTACATTGCACTATGTGACTGATAACACCGATTTTTCCTTTAAAGCGTCTTTATTACTTATTTATGGAATTTTAACAGGTTTACACGACTGGAGATGATTAGTTCTATTATGACAACGTGTCAATTTATACGTACTTCAATGAATATGTAATTACTTTATGAATCCTTGAAATCATGAGAACATGTGGTAAGTTTCTAGAACCTTCTTTTGCACATTTAGTTCAATCTGCAGTTCTAAAACCAGGCTTTTATAGCTTGCATTCTGGAAAGTAGGCTTGTTTACTTTTGATACCACAGTGACTACATATTTTTGCCGTGGCCTCAGCTGCTGTGCCCAAACCAAACTTTTAACCACCAAATTACAAGCACTACTTAAACCAATTTTCTCGAAGCACTACCGCCTCAAACACTGTGACACACCGTCCACTACCTGTTACAAGTGAGGACTGTGTCATCTACATTTCTGTCCTATTGTAATGCATATTCGATCAAAGTGGCGTTGTATGTACACAAGTGGTGGGCTACAATTTTTAGTTTTCACAGAGGGCCGTTTGCCGTCGCCATTGTCTTGCCGCCTTTTGTTGGCTGTTTGTTTTGTACTGAACCTCTGTGACACCCATGGTATGGACTCCCAAGTGGATTTAATGCCTTTCATTTTTATGGAAATGTATTAACATTGAAGGCTTTCTTGGTGGGAGATCTGTTATATTTCGAACATGAGTATCAAAAACTAGTTTCAAGATTTTCTCTTGCGTGTTACAGAATTGTATGTATGAAGAACCATCGATAACTCATTTGTTGAGCTACTACGGAAGTAGCCCCTAGACAAGCTCGAATTTATCTTAAAGTTTTATATATATGATATAGAACTGCGAGTCTATCGAAGTAGTGTAGGTATGTATAATGAAAACAACTTGACATCGTTTGACGTATTTATTGTTAATAAAAAATAAATAAATAAAAATTATGTTATGCTTAAAGCACAGCCATATTTGGCAGAATTCCCTTTACGCTTTTAGATGGCGGTCTCACAGCCAAACTAAAATACTGAAAAAAATGCTTAGTAATAGGCACTAAGTATTTACGAAAAGCTTTCCACATATTGGTAATGTTGCACGTAAAGTAAATTTCCACATTGCCTTATAAATAAAGCTTATAATTTATACATGAACATTGTGTGTAGGAACAAAAAAAAAAAAAAAGTTGTGTATAACTGCACAATTTGTGTACAACACTGACGTCTTATCAATTATACATATTTATGTAATTATATCATACTATCCGTGTAAAGGTTCGGCCAAACCTGCGCGACCAAAGCGGCTGCTATGCGGGAGCTTCAGCAGTGCAGCGGTGCAGCGGACCCTACCTATGATATCATATGGCGCCATGCAAACCTACGCGACCACAACCTGAGTGGACCGCGTCAGCAGAGCAGGACGCACGTTTAGTGCTAGACGAAGCACTAACAAATTTTAATGAAGTCAGCAATTCGAGCCGTAGCCGAGCAAGCATGCACGACCCGTTTCGCCTTGAATACGCTCCCGCTAACGCTCACGTTTGTCCGAAGCTTTAAGCATAGAATACACAAGCTGAAACTTTTATTGGGTTATCAGCTATGTTGAACACACATAAACCTATGAACACAGAACCCGTCAGCTCGTCAACATCGCACATCAGATGCAAGAATGAATCAATTGTCACTTTTTTAAATTACGGGTTGATTACACCACAAGTCTTAAAAAACTATTTTCTACCGGTTCAAGACCGACAAATCTCTAGTTCGACTACTTATCTCTAGAGGCCACTTATGCCACCAGAGATGATAATAGTCAAACATTATGCAAAAAATATTATTCGAATCTTAATTTTCCTTTCCTGCAAAATGATATACCATGCAATTACGCCATTCTTGCACCGGATGTGCGACATGTTAACCTCTCGAGATTTCTATAATCACCACGCTGACAGGTTGATTGGTGATCATAATATATTGTTATGAGCTTACGAGACGATGTTCCTGCCGCTGGTACAAGTATTACAAGCTAAAAATTCATGTCAGAATTGGAACCAGCAAAGTTTTTTATTTGATTTTATATACGGTGCCGAGACGAGCAAGTCATTGCAAAGCGTCATGCCTGCCCATAACAATTGTCCTGCGTTGCACCACACTGCAGTCTTCACCGCGACACATTAGTTATTTCATCTCCTATGCCCAGTAATTTGACTGCACTGGGCACCTAATAGACCGACCTCTTGCAATGAGAGATCTACCACCAAAAGGTTTTATTACCTACCTAGTTTTTAAAAGGACACCTATGACGCCATCCTGCCTGGTAAAATCATATTTAAATTACTACTGCCAGTAAGAAGAAAAAATAAGGCTGGCGTTCGAACTAGGCGCAGTTGGCAAACTTAGCAAAGTGATCTCATCACTTCAAGGTCCGAAAACAAAAGTTCTTCAGCATTGTTCCCTTGGAGATAAGCTGACTAGAGCTCAGGACCCCTTGAAATTATATCCGCAATTAGAATCACCGGTGAAGAACCGGAGTATAGTATATTGTGTTTTTATTCGAAATAGCGTTAGGTTAGTCAAAAACAATAACTATGTACTGAAATCTGTTAAATATACTGGAAAAATATCCGGAAATTCATGAAAGGACCAACGCAAAATTCTGAGGGCCGAGGGTTTCGGAATCATGTACTGAATCCATGGCATCAGTTTTCGTTACAATGTCACTTACAACCTTTATAATTATTATCTTGGAATACCACGGTACTTATTGAGTATGCCTATTAATAATTTATTCTAACTCATAATATCTGTGGTACAGCACCAAATTATGCTCGAAGTATGGGCACATTTATCTGTAAAGGAACTAATTTGCATTGAAAATAAAGTTATAAAAATATGAATATCGATCAGAATATAATAAAAATAAGATTTGCTCATTTTATTGCATAATTCGTGAATTCCCACATTCTTTTTATACTTATTATTTATGCCATTATAACATCAATATAGGATTACTTTACGGATTATTTTGGTTTGCAAGTATAGTTTTTTTTTTGTTGGCAGGCAGGTAGCTTCTGAAGGAGCGTCTAAAGGCACGGCATGTGCACGTTTATAGGGAGGCCTTGTGGACGTATTTTGGCTGATATGAATGATGAACATTAGAAAAATCCTTATCTTAATGTTTGTCGGTAACAACCAAGTCTCGTACAAAAATTGAATATCAAACACAAAATAATCTGTAAAGTTTCAGTCATGACAACCCACACCTTAAAGGCTTTCTGACTAAGTCAGTCTTAGGATCGAACAATACTAAAACACGTTATTAAAAAATAATTATAAATAACAACAAACGAAGACATGATTTAGAATTTGATAGGTCTGATTTTGAAGAAACTTTGGACTACTTCGTCGGTGACCTTGGCGCGGCGCTGCTGGTACTGTTGGATCCACGGCGTGATTGTATCTATTGCTAACTTCTTCAGCTCGCCTGTTAGCATCTCCCCTGATTCGTATTCTTTCTTTACCTGCAAGCATAATGTTCTTAGGTATACAAAATCGTTCTATGAGGGGCGGGCGACGAATTTGGGGCAATCTGTTGCCCGAAAAGACGTAAGCCCGAGTATGCGGCTGTTCTGCACGCGCCTCTGTGAGGACGATGACGGGGCCCGTCAGACCAAATGGAGGGCCAAGACTTGCTGCGGGTGCGGCGAATGCGCGAGCGAATGTTGTCCCAGGGATATGTAGATCGAAGGGACAAAGTGGAGTTTTAGCCGATGAGAAGCCAAGCACACATCTCCGCCTTCCCTATGGCGGAGGAAGCCAACGAGGTTATACGAACACAAAAAATATGTTGTACAACATCGTCAGCCTCGACTTTTCTCAAATATGTTGTCTGTATTTTACTCGATGCGACTGCCATCCATCATTTGTGTGGTTTCCTGATTAAGAATACAGTGGCACTCCATCTCCTTCCGTGGATATCTTATAAGGCGACTATAGGAATTTAGACCAGAGGGATCGGCAGCACCATCCGTTCTGAGGAATAGCAGCATTCCATGCTCACCGTCTCGCCTGCCAAGCGTAGTGAGTGAAATGACGACACACGGCATGTAACCAGTCGTTTATGGCCTCCCGCCTTTGTTCAGTGGTGGACTTCTTTTGGCTGATATGATAATCATTAATGCATTGTAGGAAAAATTAATACATATGAATTGTTTTCTTTACCCATGAAGAACCAACTGGAACCCTGTGATTACTGCGGTGTCGACCTAAGACTTAAGGTGGAATGCCTTAGTTCTGGTAATTTCACTAGCTGTTCCTTACCCTTCACCCGGAACACATACAGTCACACACAGTTGTTATGGCCGGTAAAATAGGTAAGACTGTAGTTCCGCCGCAGTCGACACCTTCAAGTAAAACTCTACTATCAATACCATATAACGGGTGTAAGTGATATCGTAACTGCATCGAGAACTGATACTATGGATTCAGTACATGATTCTGGATCCCTCGAGACGCTAGAATTTAGCGTCGGTCTTTTCATGAATTTCGGTTTTTTTACAGTTTGATTAACTGATTTCAGTATAAAATATGTAATTGTTTTCGTCTAACCTAACGCTACTTTGAATAAAAACACAATTTTTTATTTTCACATAAAATAGCAATGTAAATAAAAACTAAACGGCTCTCTCGCTACAGTTCACGGATGAGGTTATCGCACGCAGTAGCATAATAATATCATAGTACAATAATTAGGTAGCGTTTGCGTGCTTAAAACTGACAAAAATTTTAACCTATTATTTCCAAGAAAATTACTTTCCTATTTTTATCATAGGCCTAAGTGTAACATTTTCTCAAAAATTTCAGTATGAGGTCACTTACACCCGGTTTATGGAAAGAGAGTGTAGCTAATATGAAACGCCTATTCTCACCTCTGCCAGCCTCTCGTCGTCTTCCAGGAAGAACGTAAGGTACTTGAATGATATGTCTACAGTAGTATTTCCGCCTTTTGCTCTGTGCTCGTCTACGGTTGCCTGACCACCCGAGAACGCGTATTTGTTGATCTGTGGTAAAAAACAACTATATATATTTATCTTCTAACTGTTATGTCCATGGTATACCGGTCGATAATTATTTATTATATTCTTTATTGTTCGTACACTAGTAAATAACATATTATATACAAACTAGCTCTTCCCGCGACTTCATCCGCAAGTAGTTACCATCCGTCCGGATTTATCAGGACATGTCCGGACTTCCGTCTGGACTTTAACCGGATTTTTTACTTAGATAAAAATACTTTTGAATTAATGTATAATTTTCGCATTAAATTACTTACCAAGTTTTGCGACTAAATTGTCCAGACTTATTTTGGAAAGTCAGTACTTTTTGAAAAACGTCCTGCTTTTTGTCAGGACGTTACAAATTTCGAAATGGTAACCCTTACCGGCAGAGAACTAATTAATACCCCTACGGGAACTAGATGACGCAATAAAAGGCATCCTTTGTGCTATTCAAATACATAATCAACCTCTATGCCAAATTTCATTAGAATCCGTTCAAACCTTTGAGCGCGATGGACCCTCAAACATACACATTTTCACATTAGTGTTTAAAATATGCAGTACAATGAGTGACCTATCGTAAAGAGCAAACACTGTCGCAGTAGGATATGGTGCGGCTGGGGTGGCCCTTGGGCCATCCCAAACCTATTAAATGAGGCAGCATTATTAATTCTTGGAAAACTTATAATTTAAACCAACATTACCTTATTCTTAATTTGTTTGGGGGTATCATTCAAGAAGATTGACGCGTTAGGATCACTGGCAGACATCTTGTGCTGTGCCCCTTGCAGCGCGGGAAGGAAGGTGGAGTGTATAAGGGCTGGCTTGGGCATCTTCAGGCGGGCCGCAACGTCCCGTGTCATGCGGAAGTACGGGTCCTGGTCGATGGCGCAGGGGACGAGGCACGGCACCTGGGGATGAGAACACAGTGTAAATATTATAATTGTGTTTATAACAAGATACCTATAAATAAAGCTTTTTTATACAGTTGGTGACGAGCCGAGCAACTCATTTGCATCGTGGTAAGCGTCACGCCTTTTTATTTTATTCACTGATCCCGTGGAAATACCTCATGTACTTCCTTTGCCCCGGAAAAGGGCGAAGGGGCATGCCGGACTCCTACCGGCTAAAACCACCGGAGTAATCATCTTCGGTACCGTAGGGAGGCTGCTCCAGGAACTCGAAAGATCTCATCTAGAGCCACCCATTGGTGCCACGCCTTTAGGTACATCTTGGAGATGACTGTAAAGCCGTCATCCCCTCTTGCGGAGGGAAGGCGACTGTAAAGAGGCCACCCCCCCCAGGCATTTCTCGAGGGGATTGTAAAAGAATCCCCCGAGGCCTCACTATGCGCTGTGCTGCGCACACGGCGGTACGTGACCACATGCGCACCGCTGTCTTCCCGGGGGTCGCTCGGTATGAGCACGCAGATTTCCCAATAAGTGCGCTCGCGACCCCCAAAGCGTCACGCCTGCCCATAACAATTTTAATGCTCCCCGGGACTAGTCCTGCGTGGCACCACATTAAGCTCATCACCACGAGTTTTTTTTTTTACAAGTTGCCCCTCACTTTATTTTCTCCTGTGTCGTGGGTGCGTTTACAGACAGAAATTCCACACACAATACACCCAGACCCAGAACAACTACCTGCAGATCATACAAATATTTGTTCCGTGCGGGAATCGAACCCACGACCCGGAGCGCAGCAGCCGACTGTATCAGCCACTGCACCAACGTGCCATGAAGTTATTTACTCTCTTAACTCAGTATTTTCCCTAGCTACAGTGCCATTCTATCTGTGCCTGGAACACAGTAATGTCTAAAGTTTAAACAATACTGGTTAGCGGCGAATACCTGGCACTGGGATGGTACCTACCTAGCCAGCGTCTTGCAAAATGATTAACGTCTGTAAACCAAACTGATATTGCTTTAACCACAGTTTTAATCCGATTCCAAAGAAGGAACGTTCTTTGTTTTCCTGTACATATGTGCGCGTTTTTTTAGAAACTACACCATCGATTTTTATGTTTCGTTCACTGAGGTATCTATATCTATGCTTATGGAAAGATTCTAGTAAATAAAATATTAAGGTACCATTATTATATACAGACTTATCTATATAATATAAAAATCGATGTGTATACACGCATGTTCCCTATAGACTCCAAAACAGCTGGACCGATTTAGATGAAATTTTCAGGTAATTTTCAGATTAGCCCAGTGGGTGATCCTGTTAACCTGTGAATGACCGTTTTGGAAATGTTGTGTCATATAATTAGTGCTATCCGTGCGAAGCTGGGGTGGGTTATATTATTTATTATTATTATTTGAAGTCTGTTTTATCTTTCCTTAAAAGTTTATTAGTATACAGTAGATTACTTTCTCAATGATAAAGATATTTGGGGAGTCCATGAAAATGGGACACCTACTTAAATAGATACATGTAATTGAGATCACACTGAAACCGACTGAATTTTATTTATACATCTGAGTATCAATTTTTTGTCAATTCATAATTTAATCTCAGATTGGTCAGTCATAGTGTAAATTAATTACGAGAATTGGCCCTCGGTTGAACAATAAACTGAAATATTTAAAAAATATGAATGCTATTGATATTCGATACCTACATATGGGGGGTGAAATTTGTTGCATTTGAGCTCCATTTATAATTTCTGTCAATATCGCTACTTTACACCAGATGGCGCCACGTTTCGCTATTGTTTACCGGATAGCGTAACAGTATTCTGGCTTATAGTGCCAAGGAGAAAGCCACACTTTTAGGTCTCCCGCTTTGCCTCGAACTCGACTCTGAACGAAGGAGACGCCATACCACCTACTATTCCGTGGTGCGGCAAGTTATATGGCCAAATACATATTATGGGCGGGTCAAATTTGTTGCATTTTAGCTGTCCTATCACGTCCTGACAGTGGTCGAGTATCCAGGTAACCCTGTATAACAATCCAAAATTAAATCTATATATAGGGTCTTACTTTAATAATGGAAAATATTTCAAGGCTAGGCTCTGTGAATGGTATAGAATTCATTTCAAGTATCAAGACACACTGGTGGGCTACTAAACAACCACATTGTTGTTCGACCGGACCATTTTCGAACACGTTTTAGTGGTATTGTGTGCGTGTTCGGTGACAGTACCACAGAATTTTTAGAAAGACATCATAGACCTAAAGTTTTACGTGGTGAATTGCGCTTTATATGCAAACGGAAACATGAATTATTTAAATTAATTTTGAATATGTTTAAAATAAAGGTTAATGTTATGTTTATTTTTTTGCTAAAACGCATCATTGCAACCTATAGATATACCTCATAAAATATTTTCCGTTAATAAAGTAAGATCCTATATATAAAAATGAATGTTTGTGTGTGTTTGTCCATCATAGATCGTAAACTAAGCATTTGCTCATGTCATGATCTTCAGCAAAGTGTTGTGCATGAGCCCACAAAGGTTTCTGAGTTGGTACGACTAATCTTTGACAGATGGCGCCACTATCATTTCAATGAATTTCATTTCTATATACTTCAAATTAAACGGCGGGTGAAACCGCGGGTCCCAGCTAGTATAACAATAAAACTACTTACGATTTTATTATCGAATATGAAGGGGAAGCTAGTTGAAAACGCGGGTGCGGCCTCTATCGACGGAAAGGTGATCTTGCCGATGACGTCAGAGTCGCCGAAGCCGAAGATACCCTTCACCTGATTGTAGGTGACACACTTCTGTATCCGCACCATATTCTGGTAGAAAGCTGGACACTGGCTGAAAATTTAGTATGACTGTTATGGATCCATACTTAGGGTTATTTACATAAGGCAAGGGCTTTTAAACGATGTAGGTATAATCTTGGACTGATACTATACCACGCACAAAGATTTCTCCAGCGTCATGCATACAGTTTACAGAAATAAATCTCACGTGCACAAAACATCCAAACCAGGGAAACTATAAAAGAAAGAAAGAAAATTTGTTTATTTTGATTCTTCATTCACACACACTACCAAGTATAGATTGTACAAATATTTGTTCCGTGCGAGAATCGAACGCGCGACTTGTAGAGTTGAAATTCATTGCGCCAAATGTACTCTTATTTATTTATTTTTTATAAATACTTTACCCCACTCTAGGATATCTGTCGTGGGTGCGTTTACAGACACTTATTCCACACACAAACCACCCAGACAACTGCAGATCATACAAATACTTGTTCCGTGAGGGAATCGAACCCACGACCCGGAGCGCAACAGCCGAATAGTGTCTCATTCTTCAGATGATATTATCCGTAATGAAGGGAGAATTTGTTTACTTGAACGTCGAAAGGAAGATGCTTGGTTAAATAATTACTACCCGGAGTTATTGAGAATATGGAGAGGTAACATGGACATTCAGCCATGCGCAATTTTTTTTTTGTTTTTGTATTTACCCACACTAAAAAATAAACAATAGTTTTAAAAAAACTATTTTATTTTCGTAAAAGTAGCGGAATCATGAAAATATCATCATCGTGAAGATAAAGCACCCTACGCTATTATTAATTTTTGAAGTGAAAACTTCTTTTAACGCGGTACGCATATTTTTAGATAAGATAAAATCTCTGGATTCGCGACACCGTTACGAGACGCAATTTGGAGTAAAAAAAATATTTTAGCGCGGTACGGATACTTTTAGATGAGATAAAATCTCTGGACTCGCGACACCGTTACGAGACGCAGCTATAGTGTGTGCATATATGCATGTACATATAGCAGACCGCGAACGCGTCTAGATAAATAAAAATAAAAACATTTATTGCTATAAAATTTTCACTTCTGTCGGCACTCCCGGAGTGCAACCCGTTTTTTTTTTAAATCTCTATTGTTATTTTAAACTTATTGAAAATTATTTTTTACTTTTCGGTTATCTACAAAATCGTGTTTTTTATTTGTCATGTCTTTAACAAATCTGTTCTTTACAAATGATAAGCGCAGAATGGCTACTGTTCCATAGAAGGTACGCTGCTGCCGGTCTCTATGGTTTAGAGTCTCTAGTCGCCTTTTACGTCAGCCACGGAAGGAGATTCGACCTGTACTATATTCTAAATTCGTAAACCACACGTTACATTTTAATAACTTTATTTTTAAAAGTGGTAGTCGTCCTCGTACTTTATACGAGTTTACTTACCCAATAAAGTCTAAGTCATTGAATATAAAAGTGTTCTCTGGATCAAAGCCCACAGCTATGATGTCCTTGGCATTGTTGTGAGCCATTTTACGAGCATCCTCAATCTTGAGATCCCTCCACAAAACTTTCTCATCATCAGTCAACTGGATGATTAATGGGACATTAAATACTTCTTGTAACCATCTGTAAAAAATATTAAAATTTTATTCGTATTAAAATAAGACTGATGTCGATCGACGATCGATCGTTCGATGTGCACGTGGTCACTCACTATGGGCCTCAAAAGAAAGCTCAAGGTCCGAGGAGATCCGTAGAAGAACTAAAGTTCCTTACATAGCTGAAAGGATTAGTAAGCTGATGTGGCAATGGGCGGGGCACAATGCTCGTCGAACTGATAGCCGTTGGGTAAAAAGGTTTTCGAGTGGATACCACGCACCGGAAAACGCCGCGTGGGACGACCTCCAAAGAGGTGGACCGAAGATGTGTTGAAGATTGCTGGGAGTCATTGTGGAAATCTATGGGGGAGGCCTTTGTTTAGCAGTAGACGTCTTTTGGCTGATATGATGATGATGATGATGATGAAGTGTGCAGAAGCAGGGATAACCTAGTGGTTGAATGGGTGCCTTCCATACAGGAGGGTCCGTGTTGCATCCCAGCCCGCACCTCTTTTTTCACCGACCTTTCGGATTCATGTGCGGATCAGAATTTGACTATCACTTACGCTAATGGTGAAGGAAAACATCGCGAGGAAACCATCACACCTGAGATGACTCCAGTTGTGTATGCAATGGTGTGTGTAGTCCGCCAACCCGCACTAGGCCAGCGTGGTGGACTAAGTAACCTTTCTCATTGTAAGAAAATACCCGTACCCAGCAGTGGGATAGCAAGCTCATTATGAAGTGTGCATGGCGAAATTTGGAGCATGGGGCATCGAAAACTTTACAGGCCAATTACTAGTTACACTATTGGAGTCTGATCTGAGTGGAATTTTAAGAAATATCTTACTAAAAGTATTGATACATAATAATTATTACTCACTTGGTAAACATGAATGGTATCATATGGCCAATATGCATGCTCTCTGACGAAGGCCCTCGGCCCGTATACAAGTAGAATTTTTTACCAGTCTCATAGAGCGTGAGGATGAGGTGCATGTCACGATGAGAGAAGAATATCCCACGCCGTAAGAAGTGGTGTGCTAAAAATTATAACATTAACTTGGCAGCTAGTTTCACTCGCTGATCTTTAAACGATCGGAGAGGTTAATTAGCGCTCGGCGCGATCGGTCTATGGATGGGTGTCCGTTCTTCGGAGGGCACGTAATCGCCGATCCTGGTTGACATTAGACGACAGTCGTTAAGTCAAGTAAAAGGCCTTGAGCACGTCGAAGATGGTGAACTCTCGCTTCAGGCCGTGGTTCAGTGCATCGTCCGGAGCAAGAATGTGTGGGATTCCGTCGCCTCCTTTTGCGAGGACGTGATGCACGCAAAAGAGGCGGCGAAAGGTTGGCTGGCGTTTGCATATTGAGTGCGTCCTGCTTTGTTATAATAATATTATAAATTGATGAGATGTCACCAATTTCTTGATGCTAAAAACTGACAGCATGGCACCGATGCGGTACAAGTGCGGTACTAAGTGCGCGCTAAATAGATGGCGGATGGATATTTGTTATCATGACTATCTACATTTTACACTCTAACATAAAGCTATCAAAATTTAGGGTGTTACCATAAGTTGTAACCAACAACAACCTAACCTTGCTTTTACTAAATCTCATATAACTGACTGGTTAACTGGTACAGAATGCCATATGGCGAACTCCGCCTTGTGTACCATCATTGTGCATAAAAGTATGAATAAATAAAAAACCTCTGCTCTCAGATTGTCAAATTTCGAGCAATTTTCAGTGATGGGCCTTATCCGCTATGACACGCGGAATGATTTCGACCAGAAATAACAAGTCCGGAGAGGAAGTTATGTGGAATGCGATATGTGAAGCCACTGCCATAATTCCTTGACGAAAAGTATATGATACTAGCTGGGACCCGCGGTTTCACTCGCGTTTAATTTAAAAGAAATTTAGAGTACTTCGACATAGAATAAATATATTGGATTTCAAGGGTTTTATTTTTTTTACGCGGAACCCTAATTATTTTTCTAAAATAAAAGTAGCCTAAGTTATTCCTTATAACATCAGCTGTCTGCCAGTGAAGGTCCCGTCATTTCAGCATTTCAGGTTCAGCCGTTTCGGAGATTACCCGGAACAGACAGACAGACAGACAAAAAAAATTAAAGTAGTTTTTTTGTTTTATGTAACGTATATACTTTCATATGCATTTAGTAAATAGCTGTTATTTTGACATTACAAACAGACACTTCAATTTTATTTATTTGTATAGATGTATAGATGAATACGGAATGAACTGTCAAAAAGCCTCGCTTTGAATAAACGCTGTTTTGGGGCCTTATCCGCTATGATTCGTGGAATGCTTTCGACCATAAACCACGAATACGGAATGGAATATATGTGGAATGCGATCCGCTAAGCCACTGTCAAAATTCCTCAAACGAAAAGTCATCATCATATCGGCCATTTATACGTCCACTGTTGAACAAAGGCCTCCTACATAGATTTCACAACTGTGTCATCATTTTGGGGGGTATTTGCCAATACTCACCACGCTTGGCATGCGGGTTGGTAAGCGCAGTATGGCTACCGCTTCACAGAAGGGACGCTGCTGCCCATCCCTCTGGTTTAGATTCTCTTAGTCGCCTTTTACGACATCCACGGGAGGAAATGGAGTGGTGCTATATTCTTAATCCGGACACCACATGGATAATGTGTAAAAGTATGTGATGTGAATACAGAATGAACTGTCAAAATTCCTCAAAAAAACGCGGTTTTATTGCGGAAATAATCCATAAGATGATTTCTCAGAAGCTGGAGTCCGCATTGCTAAGGAGACTCATCCAGCTATACCAACAACATTATGGACAATTACTCAGTCTGAATTTATTATTTATTATAACACTTATTATCATATAATTCATATAGGACGTCCCTACTTTGTCTTTTACCTTTGGTTGCCTAGGCACTGAACAGTATTTTATTTGATATTTTAACTTTTTTACTTTGTAAGCTTTTTGGAACTCTTTACATATTATAGTATAAATAGTGTAAAGTACATTTCATTAAGTAGAGGTTATTTTGAATCGGCATTCTAGAGCTTAATATTTCAAGATATTTGTTTCGATAACCTACAAAGACTGTATTATTTTCTGACATTTTACAGTTTTGCCATTAAGTTTAACCAGTTGACGTTTATGATCAGAATCGATTCCAATAACGGGTCATTTTGCTGCTGCTGAGGACACCCACCTCAGCCTCAGACTCACACATAAAACATAATTTAAAGGATTTTAATAAAGATAAAAAGTTAAGTTTGTCAGTTGCATCTGGCAGAATTTTTATGTTAAAGTCTACACATACTAGTATGTTTAGTCTAATTTAAATTTTCATAAGGCATCCTCCATTATTACTAGAAATTGGGAAAAAGAAAGAGGTCTAAAACTCATAACATATTTCTCGGTTTCCGCATATGTAAGCTTACACTTTCAACAGAGAGGTTGCTAATATCAAGCCACTCATTCAACTTTAAAAGATGACCGCCTTCTGCTGAGACTATTGAATGAGCTGGCTACGTTAAAGAACATTTTACTTGCACTCAACCATGTGAGACGCAAGATATCCAAATTATTTATTTCACTATACTAAACATCATAATTTTTGTCAGAGAATTAATTTATATTTTGATGACTCTTTATTACACATTAACTATCATTCTCTGTTGTCAGACAAGAATATTCAAATTATTATTAAGGCTAACCAACTTAAAATTTGTACTACTACTTACTCGATTACGGGTAGAGGAAAACTTAGTCATACTACTTATGACCAACCAATTAATCCAAGGATGCTAAGATCCAAAGGATCCAAATAAATGATTAAGTTGAATTGTATCTAGAGACAGAACCGTAATAAGTGAATCATTTCACTTTAAGGAATAAATATAACCCATGGCTACTTGATACCTAAGGGGTCTTAACAGACGGATAGACAGACAGACAACCAAGATAAAGGTTAATTTTACTGATATTAATATGCATATCAACAGTAGTCTCCCATAGGCTGCAGTTCTAGGGTTAAATATTCTCATCTGTCTCAAGTGTAAATAATAGTTATTGAGAATTTATGATATAGAATTTGGTTACATGTTCTATGCAAGCTCAATGTTTACCTTTTTTCCCAGTGACTTTCTCAAATCTGTCTATTACTTCTTCATCTATCTTCTGACTACCAAATCTTTCTGGAAAAATTATCATCATATTATGATATGAAATAAGACCATTAAATTTATAGTCAACATGAAATAACTGAGTAGTAAAGAATACATACTTATCAACTTGTCATAATCAATGCCCGTCTCTGATTTACCAGTAACAGTCCATGGGTCTACAAAATCATCGTCTTCGTTAGCCAACGGTTTATGTGCCTGCTCTTCGGTCATCTTTCGATCTAAAATATTTCCAATATATTGTAAATTATGGAGATACATACATATAAATCTTCAATATATCACATAAACTGAATGTATTAAAATATATTGCTGTTGTATTTACACTGGAAAATAGCTTAAAAAGTAGTAAATAGTAGTAGTAAACATGATTATCATAGAATCAAAACATGTGGACAACGCCAAATCACCGCTGATCAAAAGTTAGGTAACCTGACTACTGGTAAACTTACTAGTTATCCTCTAGACCCTGTTACTTTATTATGAACTTGTGTTTACAATACTGCAATATAGTAATCAGTTAAAGATGATGGAACTTCTTGAGTTCTTGTATAAAAAAATCAACATCGATCGCCAACCATAACCTAACCATACTGGGGGTCATAGATAATATACTAACTGGTAGCGGTGTGCGTTGCAAACCGTAAACAGTTATTGAAACTAAAGTTGGGCGTTATAACACATAACACATTAAATATTCAAATATATTTTTATAGCAGTATAACAAATTATTAGAAATCTAACAAGACTGTTATAATATATATTATAGCCATTGTTTTAATTTTAATTTCGATATTTTGGTTACAGCGCCATCTAGCTTCGTTTAGATCACAGTACATGTACGTACGATATCGAAGAACTAAGTAATTCAATCTAACTTATAATAGATGGCGGGTTTTTTACTTATTCAAGGTTAAATGAGCACTCTCTACTTAGAAATAAGAGCTACTTTGACTTGCTACAACCAAAAATAATGAGATAGCATGATTAATTTATAATGAACTCCAAGAATTACATTTTAACAGTTTAGAGTTCATTGCACCGAACATATTTCGTTGGTTTTAAATTGCGAATATTTATTTGCAGTTGCTACCGACAAACTACATAATGTTTAGGTTATGCAAAATTTTGGAACAAGTAGGTAGTTTAGTTTAGTAAATATTTTAATTTCGTTTTCATCATCATCATCATCGTAGTTCAATTACGTATGCTATAAGGTGTAAATATCATCATTTCGGCCGAACAAAGTCCACTGCTGGACAAAGGCCTCCCTCAAAGATCACCACAACGACCGACATCGGTATGTTGTATGCTCATTGGGGGGTTTTTCCATAATCACCACGCTTGGCAGGCGGGTTGGCGATCGCAGTTGAGCTGCTAATGTATTCGAAGGACGCTGCAGCCCATCCTCCGGGTGTAAATATAGGTCTAGTGTAAAGTGTAAATGATTTAAGTGTTCTAGATATGAACACAACTTATTTTGTACCAAATACAACTCAAAAGACTAAATAAAATCAAACCGTAATATTAACTTTTATAATGTAATACAACTCTTTCAATACAATGTAGCACTAAATAACATACAACTCATTATAATTATAACAAACAACGCTTTAACCAAAAATAAAATACAACTCATTATAATTATAATAAACAACACTTTAATTATAATACAACGACGCATATAAGTTATAACACTCTAAGATATAACATTATTTCAAATAACATTTTAATAAATATTATAACACTTTAAAACAACAGTTTAAAAAATATAACACAGCAGTATAATTCATTGAAAAATTATAACACTTTAGCCCATCTTTAATTGAAACTATGTATCGCGTCCAATACCTAAAACTATGTATTGGTCTCTTCAGAAACTATTTATCGGGCGAAACACTTTATTCACACAGCATTGGATCGTCGATAAACAGTTACCGAAACTAGCCGAATGACTCCGACCGAGTTATTCCGAAGTAAACCCGACCGATACCGACGATCGCACGAACAAGAAGCGAGATCGCGCATTTATGAATTTTAGTCATTCTAAATAATAATAATAAAAATCACATTTTATTCTATTTTATTAGGAATTATTTTTAAGCTGCTATCAAATTTTTGACACGTTATTTAGGTATATCCATCCTATATTGGCACGAGTATAAAGTACATATTAGAACTTTGCATAAGACTAGAATTTACTGTGTCAAATTATTGTATTTTACCAGTCATAATAATCATTTACCACAGACAAAGAACAAAAAACCAAATTATAAAATTTTCAGTTGATAGCGAACTTGAATTTGTTTACTATTGATTACAAGTTTCGAAGCAAATACCTAAACCGACACGAAAACGTTTATCATTTCATAAACACTTTATACGCATCTCGTCCAATAAATAGTTACCGTAAATACATAGTTTTGTGTTGATAGCATGTTTCGAAGCAAATACATGAACCGACATGAAAACGTTTATCATTTCTTAAACACTTTATACGCATATCGTCCAATAAATAGTTTTTGAAAATACATAGTTTTGAAACACTTCATCGGATACCAATACATAGTTTCGGTTCGGTTCACGCAAAAAGCTTTATTACCCACTTCTACTAACTGGCGGCTGTGAACTGTGAAGCAGTGTTGCCAACCCCTACAGAATTTTTCCCCCAAGATAATTTCAAAATCCCCCTAAAAACCCCTAAGTTTTTAGTACCTATACCTAGTATAGTTTGTTTAGATTTACAAATACTTTTTATTGATGTTGGTGAAATAAAACAATAATTATGCAATATTAATGCATAATTATTGTTTTGGGTGTATTCTGTGTGTGAAATTTGTGTATGTAGACGCACCCACGCTACAGGAGAAATACTAGTGAGGGGCAAAGGTTAAAAAAAAACATCATGTCAGCCCAAAAAAACGTCCACTGCTGAACAAAAGCCTCCTGCTTAAGATGACCGGCTACATGCCATGCCGTCATTTTGGGGGGAATTTGCCAGTACTCACCACACTTGGCAAGCAGGTTGTAGGCAGTATGTGTCATATTTTTAATTCTAAATCTAATTATTAATGTATCTAAAACGGCATCGTCATCGTCGTCGGCAGTGACCTCAGAGGTGCTAGTGCGAAGTGCATATTTTTTTAAATGATTTAACCTGTGTCTGATTTCTTTTCACATGTTTTCTGAATATTTGAAGTTTATGCAAGAACCAAAACCGAAAGAACAATCTTAATTCTTAAATCATAAACTCTTGTGACTAACAAATTAAATAACACCCAACTTATTTCTTTTAACAAAAGGATAGAAGGAACCCAAACAAAAAACTGAGAAGATTGAATTGAATTCAAGCGAACGATAAAAGCGAAACAACAAATAAATAATAAGCAGCATAGAGTTTGTATTCTCTTTGGAATAAGCGGCGCGGAATGAACTCGACAAGCGTACCGTTCTTTCTAGGCTGCGTTAAAAATATATAAACAAGTGCAAATTGGCAGCGTTCAGAAATATAAGAACTTTTAGTTTATATTATTATTAATCCTTCCCCCCTAAAAAAACCCCCAAAGAAATCCTGCCCCTAAAAACGCCCCTTTCAATACTTATTGCCCCTAAGTTTAAGGGGAAAACCCCCAAGTTGGCATCACTGCTGTGAAGTGTGAAGTCTATTAAAAGTGTATAATCTATGGTCTATGCTGTGGCTAGTAGGAGTGTTCGATATATATTAAGTAGCCGAATAAATAATCGATTATTTTAAAATAACCATATCACCTATTATTTATTAAGCCAGGTAACGGTTATTTATGTTGCCCTATTATTTTTATTACTAAACGATCACAGCTTCCCCGACGTCACATATTTCATAAGGTGCCACATGCAAAATTGTGCTTTCCAGCCATAGTTATAAGAGCTAAATTCCTATCAATATTTAGTTCAAACGAATATATCTTAGACGTTATTTTATGCCACATGCAAAATTATGCTTTCACAGCACAGTTATAAAAGCTAGATTCTTATCAATATTTAATCGAAACTAATAAATAATAGAAGGACCTAATATAATTGTTTTTATTCGACACACAAAATCAGTGCGGATGACTAGCTTGACGTCATAAGTTGTATTTTACGGAAGATTGCGAGCGACTGCGTGATAGTTTTGAAATGTTGATATTATTTCATTATAAACTTTGAAGTTATTAAGTTTGTATTGTGAAACTTTAAAATTAAGTATTTTAGTTTAGTGTTAATAAAAATTAACATGTTTAGGTTGTTATTTACGTAAATAAGAGTTATATAAAATCAAAATGTCTCCAAGAGGACAAATGTAATGTGACAAAACTATTTCTCTGATGTGGACCGCAACGGTAACAAAACCGCGGCCCTCGACAAAGTAATAAATATCAAACTAATATTTTAAAAACATAATACGATATTGTTAAGAAACGGTTAAGTGACCACGACATGCCTCTTCAATATGGAGAGCTATTAGAACACTGCCTTACCATACCAACGGCTCCCTGTTGTGGGACAATAAATTTTACCTGCAAACTGATTCTAATTATAATAGAGAAGATGGTTGGCAGTTACCTTTGGAATCCGGTTATTAAAATAATGAAGTCCCAAATAACATACCGCACTAAAAAAACCGCGTGGTGTCCGGATAAAGAATATAGTACGTGTGTAAAGGAAATCATCAAGATAGGCGTCGTCAACATTAGAAAGAGATGGCACACCAATCAAAGCTTTAAACGAGTAAAAATATTAGCTTCAGTTAGGTATTGACAGTAGAAGTGGGTAATAAAGCTTTTTGCGTGAACCGAACCGAAACTATGTATTGGTATCCGATAAAGTGTTTCAAAACTATGTATTTTCAATAACTATTTATTGGACGATATGCGTATAAAGTGTTTATGAAATGATAACCTTTTTGTGTCGGTTCATGTATTTGCTTCGAAACATGCTATCAACACAAAACTATGTATTTACGGTAACTATTTATTGGACGAGATGCGTATAAAATGTTTATGAAATGATAAACGTTTTCGTGTCGGTTTAGGTATTTGCTTCGAAACATGTTATCAATAGTAAACAAATTCAAGTTCGCTATTAACTGAAAACATTTCTGTGGTAAATGATTATTATGACTGGTAAAATACAATAATTTGACACAATATATTCTAGTCATATGCTAGTTCTTAAATGTAATTTATACTCGTGCCAATATAGGATGGATATACTTAAATAACGTGTCAAAGATTTGATAGCGGCATAAAAATCATTCCTAATAAAATAGAATAAAATGTGATTTTTTTTTATTATTTAGAGTGACTAAAATTCATAAATGCGCGATCTCGCTTCTTGTTCGTGCGATCGTCGGTATCGGTCGGGTTTACTTCGGAATAACTCGGTCGAAGTCATTCGGCTAGTTTCGGTAACTGTTTATCGACGATCCAATGCTGTGTGACTAGTGTTTCGCCCGATAAATAGTTTCTGAAGAGACCAATACATAGTTTTAGGTATTTGACGCGATACATAGTTTCAATAACTGTTTACGGTTTGCAACGCACACCGCTAATAGAAGTGGGTAATAAAGCTTTTTGCGTGAACCGAACCGAAACTATGTATTGGTATCCGATAAAGTGTTTCAAAACTATGTATTTTCAAAAACTATTTATTGGACGGTTCATGTATTTGCTTTGAAACATGCTATCAACACAAAACTATGTATTTACGGTAACTATTTATTGGACGAGATGCGTATAAAGTGTTTCAAAACTATGTATTTTCAAAAACTATTTATTGGACGATATGCGTATAAAGTGTTTATGAAATGATAAACGTTTTCGTGTCGGTTCGTGTATTTGCTTTGAAACATGCTATCAACACAAAACTATGTATTTACGGTAACTATTTATTGGACGAGATGCGTATAAAGTGTTTATGAAATGATAAACGTTTTCGTGACGGTTTAGGTATTTGCTTCGAAACTTGTAATCAATAGTAAACAAATTAAAATTCGCTACCAACAGAAAATTTTATACTTTGGTTTTTTGTTCTTTGTCTGTGGTAAATGATTATTATGACTGGTAAAATACAATAATTTGACACAATAAATTATAGTCTTATGCAAAGTTCTAATATGTAATTTATACTCGTGCCAATATAGGATGGATATACCTAAATAACGTGTCAAAGATTTGATAGCAGCATAAAAATGATTCCTAATAAAATAGAATAAAATGTGATTTTTATTATTATTATTTAGAATGACTAAAATTCATAAATGCGCGATCTCGCTTCTTGTTCGTGCGATCGTCGGTATCGGTCGGGTTTACTTCGGAATAACTCGGTCGGAGTCATTCGGCTAGTTTCGGTAACTGTTTATCGACGATCCAATGCTGTGTGAATAAAGTGTTTCGCCCGATAAATAGTTTCAGAAGAGACCAATACATAGTTTTAGGTATTGGACGCGATACATAGTTTCAATAACTGTTTACGGTTTGCAACGCACACCGCTAGTATTTATGATAGGGAGTAGGATTAGGTCGTATTTCTTTGTCTGAAAATTTTATGGAGATTTTGTGTTAAACAAGCCGGTGTGTTGGTGTTCTCTATGGTGTCCGGCGACGATTCAAATGGTGGCCGTTTGTCGCGTAAAACTACGAGGTCCCCGAACCGTAAATCGAAGAAGGCAGATGCAGACCTAGCAAAGGGGTCAGCGTTGCGAAATGGTTCGCAACCTTCGGTCCATAAAAGGAATCTTTACGTCGTTTCTTTCCCAATCATCATTTTGTTTAACGTACTAAGATCAATTTTATATCAACTTTTTATAATTTTTAAATATTTGTATTCGGCGTCGCATCGTTTTATGCACAAGCCTCGTAAGTCAAGCGATTGTAACTTGGAAGTAGTGGTGAAGGACGGTATAGTGTCTACTGAGCTAGCCCCAAGTGAAGAGATGTCTCACATACACAATGTTGGTCCTGGTGACCCATTACTGGCCAAACAAAAGCATCACCACCGGAAAGCTTTTGAGTACATATCAAAAGCACTGAAAATTGATGAAGAAAATGAGGGTAAGTTCTATGTCATTGTTTTAGTTTTTCTGATCAGCATTAAGTGAACACCTAAAAACTTTTAGTCTAAATAATATTTCTTATTATCATATCAGCCATAGTATGTCCAGTGCTGAACAAAGGCCTCCCCCATAGATAAATGTGTCATCATTTTGGGGGAATTAAATTAATAAAATATTGATAAAATACATATTTTGCCATTAGTTTTCTTTTTCGTTTTATTACCATTTATCACTCAGGAATATAATTGAATATGAAATATTTTCAGTAAAAAAAGTCTGGTTGAACTTTTGCCTGTACACTAGAACGGCTGTTCAAAATTTGGAATTTAATTTAATGTATTTATTGTTTGTTAGAACTAATACATAAAATTAATATAAAAGATAAGTATCTGTTGACTGATGTATAGAATTGTAATCAGATAGGAAACATTTAAGTTAAGCTGATGACTTTGTGATGATGTTTCTTAAATGTAAACAAATGTGTTTACTATTCTATGATCAATGTTAGAGTATGTTGAGTCTCCTTTGCATTGTGACTAAAAACAAGCATTCCTAGTTGACAAAGGTTTTATAAACAAAGGATTGGAACTGTGTACAGTCATAGTGCCCAGTGACATCTGTTCAGTCTGGTCTACCAAATGCTGCCATGACAATTAAATAAATAAAAAACAAACGGGTTTGTTTAGCATAATTTTAGGAAGTTTAGACTCTTTTTTCCTACATTTGGTACCAATGTAGGAAAAAAGAGTCTAAACTTAGCATAGCCTTGAATTTTAGGAAAATGTGCTTGTAAATATTGTAACTTTGATTGATGATTTAAATACCCATGAGTTCCTTGCTCATTCTTCTGCATAGAAAATCTTGCATCTTGGAAAGTAGCAACTAAAGTCTTGACTATTTATAAGTGTAATTTTAAACAGATTAGATCACTTATATTATAGATTTTTGATTTTCCTGACGTTTTGGACATTTTCAGCATTCAGATTCAATACAGATTTATAAAACCCAAGACATGACTATTCCTTAGTGCATCATTTCGGCCTAATGAAGTCCACTGTTGGACACAGGCCTCCCCCAAAGATCATCACAACCACCGATATGGATGTGTTTTGGGCTCATTGGGGGATTTTGCCATAATCGCCACGCTTGGCAGGCGGGCTGGCGATCGCAGTTGAGTTGTTAATGTACTCGAAGGACGCTGCTGCCCATCCTCCGACTAATCCCTTAGTCGACTTTTACGACACCCATGGTAGGAGATGGGGTGGTGGCATTCTGAGCCGGCACCACACAGCAAGCCGGCACCACACAGCAAGCCGGCACCACACGGCAACTTACGGCACTTAGTGCATGTAAATAGTTTAAAGAACAAAATGATTTCTATCTTCCCATACTTATAATACAATTTATTGAAACGTAAAGCTTTTTTTGTGCTTTAAGACTTCACATACTAAAAAAGAGGATGAAGTGTCTATAAATTAGAACTACATACATATATCTACCTGTGAACTTATATTGCCATATTACTCAGGTCATTCATTATGGCTATTTGTAATAATGATGCAGCATTGAATAATTCTTAGAATTCCAGAAAACTCACTGCTGGTATAGTTCTTAGCACATAATGTGCACAGGATGATAGTTGTGTAAAGTCATTATAACCATGTGTAATCATCATATTTTCAGTGAGGAATAATACCACGAGTTAGCAGATGTAATCAGAGGGCCAATTCATGTAACTAATTTACACTATGACTGAAACTTGATCGAACTGAGATTAAATTATGAATTGACCCAAAAAATGGTATCCTGCTACTCTTAAAGTTCAGTCGCATTTCAGTATAATCTCGATCTATTCTCATTTCAATCTCAATTTTGATGTTTATTTAATGACAATTTTATACATTTATGACAGTTCGAAATGTTAGCAGAATACTGTTTTGACTTCGATCAACTTTCGATCCATTTTTGATCTCATCACAGTGTAAGTTCACGTTTGACGCTGTTTGATAGTTTAGGAGAATACCATTTGGGACATTTATGACACTGAGACTAGATATATATAGATTGGAACTATATTTTGAACTTTTTAAAATTATTTTTGACCTTCTGGATAATCACTATCAAAGTAATTGATCTCTCTCCCACAGGACAAAAAGAATTAGCAATAGAGCTCTACAAAAAAGGCATTTATGAGTTGGAACGAGGAATTGCTGTGGACTGCTGGGGCGGTCGCGGTGACGCCTGGCAAAGAGCACAACGACTACACGACAAAATGAAAACAAACCTAGGCATGGCCAAGGACCGCCTACATTTCCTCGGTATGAAATAATATTCTTGAGTCAAAACCATCCTGAATCACTGCCACATTTTCCAAGCTGTGACCCAACAACGCTATCTATTTTAAAAGTGGAAATTGGCTGTATGTTAGCATGCTATGCTTCTTTATTTTTTTCTTTCGACATATATACACAACTTATTCCTACAGTTTCTATTGAATATAAGGTTTAATCTGTTCCCCAATGTAGCCAACCTAGTCGCGCTCAGTAAGTTGGGCGTAGAGAGTGAGCCCGAGAGGACCGACAAAAAGCCAACGGAGTCGCCTCTAAAGGTGCGACGGCCGTTAGAGAAGTCGAAGACGACGTTACTCGCGCATACAGAAAGTAACAGTGGTCAAACGAAGCCACCGAACGAAGGTAGAATACAAGAAATAATGCTTAGCTTCGTTTGACGTAACCTACTGCAAAAATCAATCAAAATTCGAACTAACCTTTTATGTAACCTGACCTTAACACTACACTCAGCATTGGAAATCTAATTGGACTGTTTTGTTTATAAATTGTCAGTGTTTGCATGTGGGTTGACTGTGCCTACCATCATTTCAGCTTGCAAGTACAGTACGAGTACAGTAACGCACTGTGTGGTGTGTGTTTGAGTCATTTAGTGGTATATGTTATGCTTTACTACTGCATCTATACATAAAGGCATGTAATATAAAAATATTCAGCGAACAATGCGAGAACTTCAGTTCTTAAAAAGTTCAAAATCGACATTCATTAATCACGTTTATCAATAATTACAATGTATTAGCTAATATTTGCCAAGTCTTTTAGTTTGCTATGTATAGATGCGGTATCTCTTGCATAGTGACTAGGTACATTTATTAGCACGGCGCACTTAACGGACAACTAACACGTCATAAGAATACATTATCTGTGTTTAGAGACAAGATTTTTAAGCTAAGCTTACCTAGACGTAATAGTTACATTAACTTAAATGTGCTACTTTCGTAACGAAGGCTATTCTTCTTAAATAGCAGAACGCTTTCTGGCTGTATATAGATGATAGATATTTTTCAAATATATTGTCTGCCTTATTGGTCTAACTAGTGGTCGCATGCGCAGCTGCAGAGTGCTGTCATAGGTTCAATTCTCAAGATGGCCAGTGTTAATAGGTATTTTGTTAAGAGTTTCTCATGCTGGAAGTATGAACGTTACTATATAAAAGAGCCTTAAATAGTACCATTCTCCGCGGAATGTATGTGTACAAACAGTAGGTAGTTGAAAATACCCTTTTCTGGTTATTCGTGGAATGCAAACGCGATGTAACTATTTTATTACAAACATAATTTAATATGTGAAAATAATTATGCTTATGCACTTTGCATCATATTACGCGTATTCATTAAAAAATATCCCTGAAGATTAGCTATCTGAAGCATTATGCAACTTTCATTCTACACGTAAATCAAACATTTATTTAACATTATGCGGTAATAAACAAGATAGCTGCAAGGTTCCGATAAAGCCTCCGCGTTGCGCATCATATGCAAAAAACTATCCTTGAAATGTAGAACAAAACAGAACTGGCTCATAGATTTAATTTATCGACCGAAAAATATTATGCTAATTGTCCGATCCTAGGCACGTTGGTTTCAGTTCATTTGCGCTGTATGGATGGTCACGGGGCGTACGGGGGGCCGAACGCAATCATGCGCAGCACTCGCACACGCATGGTCTTTTAAGTACACATATATTTCCCTAACATCTCGTTACAGGCAATGAGCAATTCGAGTAACAACCGTTTCATCTTATTTCAAATATATGTAAACACATGACACGGCTACACATCAAGCTATATGTATATCTAGTTTAAGCTGGTCTCTCTTCGTAAGGAAAGCCTATACAATGTGAAATCAGCTTATACTGGAAATGTATAGCTTGATATGTAGCCATGCGTACTACACAAACTTAGTTCCGTGTTGCTCCCGGCAAAGTAATGACACCTTGGGTGTCATAAAAGGCAAAAGGGTTGATACCAAGATAATGGCAGAGACAACCTTCCGTGTGTTGATAACAACATACTGCGTTCACCAACCCGCCTGCCAAAACCACGCTTCTAATCATTAGATTACGGCAACATTTCCTATAACTGCTCATTAGGCGCTAATTAGATGATAAATTCGCCTTCTAGGATCATTATTTCAGTCTTGGGTCTCACTAACCCCATTGGGCTCAAGCGGAGCAAAAATAAATAATAATGACTAATACGATATTAATGTCTTCACATCAATTTTGGTACATTATTATCGTCTGCGCTCCGCTTCGTCTCATTAGAGTTTTATCCTATAAGATGGACTTCAATCCCGCACCTTTCCGCGCCAATTTTACGGTTCATGATCCGACGCAATTATTCAACCAAACTGCTTATTATGCTGTTATAGTTCGTTTATATTTATTGTACGCTACTTTAACAACTGATTCTATTAACGCCCTTGTTATACTATATGTTATGTGAACTACATTTAAGGACTGAGCACATCGCCGCGAAATTATAGCAGTAAATTCGACTATGAGTAACTTGAGACGTCTCAGTGTAACACATTCTCAAAAACTTAGCAAAGAGTAACGCATAAATAGCGCATAATGCATAAATTGCGTGTTCACACTTGAGGTGTGCTAGACCTAATTCAAAACAATTCTGCTACGTGTCACGTGTGTGTTGTGTATGTGTGTTAATTTCAAAGCATCCCATGGTGATATCGCTCCAATCTTTATTATTTGTTTCATAAAGATAAATACCATAAAGTGTGTTCAATAAAGTTATGCCATGTGGCTAAGAATAGGAACACCCCATCTCTTCCCGTGAGTGTCGTAAAACGCGACTATGGTATTTGGTATTTGCCGGCGGATGGGCAGCGGGCAGATTTACTTGAAGGAGACTTCAAGTAAATCTTTAACTCAAGTGCGATCGCTAACCCGCCTGCCAAGCGTGCGATTATGGCAATACCCCCCAATGAGCACAATATAAACCCAGACTGGTTGTTATAGCGATCTATGGGGGAGGCTTATATCCAGCAGTGGACGTTTTTCTGCTGAAATGATGATGGTGACAAAAGTTGAAGACCGTAACGGTGTACACTCATATTTAAAACTGTTAACAGCAAATTGTAGTTGTAATAATATCTCGTGAAAAGCTATCAACGTAAAAGCTGTACATTTATTCTCCTCGATAACACTACAAAGAGTCACTATATCGAGCGTGCAATCAAAGCTATCTAAAAGAAAGTTTTCACTATCATTTATACATAAAAGCACCTTTCCACAGTCTATTTAATACAACCGTTTCTCAATAGATACGATACTATACTCGGACAGGCCGGTCATTGACCCACTGGCATTGGCACTGGCCCCTTTTAATCCACTCGATTCGATCAATCGATCTATCTATTGTCATAAATGAAAAAAAAAAAAAATAGGGCCTTGAATTCTAGATGCCTAATTTAAATAATAATTAATAATGTGTTGAAAGCTGAGATGAAGATGAAAGATGCTTCGGTCATTTGAAAAAGGAATTCTAGTCATTCTACAGCTTGAACATTCTAAACACGTGTCCCCAAGGTAACTAAACATTGTAATTGCAATCATAAGATAAAAAACTATTTCGTTACTATGTTTAGAAGATGTAAGGCCCTTTGAGTGGATTGTTTATAGTAATGAAGTCAAGGAGATTCCACATGAATAATTATTCATGTGCATCCTCCTTTGAGGCGATTAATTATTGACTATAGGTATTTAGTTGTGTGTATATTGCATTTTCATGTAGATATTCAGATATCAGGTGGATGGGAGATATGCATAGCTTTTATAGTAAAATGTAGAGATAGCCCAAAGGTGACGACGATTTTCAACACGGTTAGCGCAGTGGTTAATTAAGCGTTTGGGTCTTTGTGGGTTCTAGCCCCGTACGGACAAATATTTGTATGATCTCAATGATATTGTACCATAGATACGTTAAGTCCATATTAAATGGCGCGCAAAATACAGTCTCGCTTGCACAACCATGTCGTGAGAAAGAAGATACAAAACAAGAGTAAAAGAGATAGCTATCTAGGCGAACCGATTGCGAGGTGCAACAATTGGGGGAGTTTTGGTTCTTACTTTTGGCACGCATGTAACATATCTACTTCTTTTTAATATATAATATCATTGTATGATCTACATATAGTTGTTCAGGGTCTAGCATAGGCGTAGACATTGGGCAGATGGACCCGGCCCTGCCCAGAATTCCCCTGATACACACCAAAATTATATTGAATAATTTATTAAAAGTAATCTGTCGGTCTGCTGGACTGGTTTCAACCTGACCCCTTCCAAGAAAAATACTGCTATGCCCTTGGAATCTAGGTGATTGTGCATGTGAGATTTATGTCTGTAAACTGTACCCACGATACAGGAGAAATCCTAGTGTGGGACCTTTTTTTTTTGTTTTTTTATTTTTTATTATTGGTGCCCAGTGGAAATTCTTCATGAACTTCCTTCGCCCCGGGGAAGGACGAAGGGGTATGCCGGACTCCTACCGGCTAAAACCACTGGGGCGGTCATCTAAAATAATAGTCTTGTCGTGGGTATAATTCTATTAACTAAGCCGTAACTATCATGTTCTCACTTTTAATGCAAGCTTATGTTTAGTAATAGTGGTTTACGGCCGAAATTAATTCAATCTAAACCAAAATCTTTGGATTTAAGATTTTAACATGATCTATTCTATCTATGCGTTAGGATCACACAATTATCTCAAATAACAGACAAGTCCTCAATCCCAAATCCAAAGATTTTGGATCAGATTGAATATTAATTATAGGATTTTAGTAACTTGCTTTGTATATGTTACGGCTAAAACCCTTCATCATACCGGCTGCAACTGGCGGATCCGACTCGGTTAATCTAGGTTAGAAGACCTTTGTGGTTTATTTTTAGGCTACATCTAGTTTTAGCCAAATGCAACCAGCTACAGCCAGTTCTAGCCGTGAATTAATAGGCACTACCTAAGTTAACCAACTGCTACCGGCCGCACCTAGCTGTAGCCGGCTAAAACTAGGTGTAGCCGCACTTCGGGTTTTAACCGTGATATCTACACATTGCCAATATTTATCATGACCACGAAGGTCGCTGACATTTCAAAAAGGCGTATATCCAAATATTGCTTTTATTTTGTTGGCTGTATGCATGGTTTGGAATGCTGTCTTTCTTCAGTTAAAATTAAACAGATTCATCAAAAGTAGGGGAAATCTCCCCCAATCACGACAGAAATAAACAACCGATCTTGTGAAAATTTATCGGGGAGGCCTTTGTTCAGCAGTGGACGTCCTTTGGCCGATATGATGATCAATAGTTATCTTCTCATTTAAAATATTTTGCATTATAAAAATAAAAGTCGATATCGACTTTCACGTATTTTTCTCTCATTCTCTTCATTTCCACCAAAATTACGTTACTATAATCCCTTCTACTCCCAATCATTGACAATGCTGATGCAAGCTATCTTGGTCTCACCCAAGACCAATTTGACAAGCTTGAGCGGCTGCAAAATCTTTGTAATAAATTTATATTGAGCTTGAGAAAATTTGATCACGTTTCTGAATTTCGTACTAAGCTCCAATGTAATGAATTTCCTGTCCGCCTTCGCCGGAATGCTTATATTCTTTCTTTGCTTCCTAATGTGCTCATTAATCCATCTGCCTGTTTTTTTTAACTTAAGGACGCTTTCAGTTCCTCTGTGACACACATTTTAGTTTCTTGAGATCATCTGGAAATCTAAAATTAAGTATACGTATGCATTCCACTTCCTTCTTTGATAAATCTGTTACTATTCAAGCGGCTCGCTTGTGGAATGCATTACCTATTGAATTAAGACGTACTCAAACACTACCTATTTTTAAGAAAATGGTGAAGGATTTCTTCTCCATTCCCAGTTAAATTTGATATTTATTAGTATAATTTTTTGTTACGATCGTTTTATATATAAACATTTATCACATTGTTATTTATTTTATATTATTATGTCTAAGTAATATTGTGTATATTTTGTACACTTTACAGCCCAATATCTCTTATTTCCTTCAGTCCATCCAAGGGTTGTCTGGAAAAGATGGCCTTGTGCGGTCATACCGCGCATTGTACAATTATCTTTGTAAATACTTATCTTTTATGTGCTATGTGGAGAACAATAAAGAGTATATAAATTAATAAATACGTTTTGTGTTTCCTGAAAACATGAAATTTTTACACACGACATGTTGAAACGACAGCGACGTTGTACAGAAAAATCTAGCATTAAAATACTAACGACAGTTTGTTAGAAAAGTTTTCAAAGGTAGATAAACAACCAACAAGCCTCAATTTCAGCTTCGCACCAAAGTTTGCTCAGTTAATTGACTAGAATCGGTTTTATTAAATTTGTACGCTAAATTGACCCAAATTTGTGGCTATAATAAAAATAAAACTATGCAGCAGTGCTTAACCCCGTTTCAAAAATAGTTGAAGTCGTAACGTCACCGATACGTCGTCTGACTTGTAAACAACAATAGAGAATAGAAATACGCAAATAGACAAACAAATGAGTCTATTATGTTAAGCCATACTATTTTTGAGACTCATGTAAGCAATGGCAAATGTTAAAATATACATAGACAGATGACAGAGCACTTCAACGAATGTCTTGTAAATTAATAGAGCAATGGACTCCTACATTTTCATCACATAGGCCATATCGTACAGCCTTTACAAATTATACCATAACCCTCTTACTCATAAAAAAATTAAACGTTGTATAAACCTGTTTTAGTTAAAATTTTACACGTTTTATATTTGTATGACTAAGGAGGTAAATTATTTATTAGGAAATATAATAATAAGATTGTTATATTTCTCTAACAATAAAATGGTCAGTCGCAGGTCGCAAACTCACGACGGCCGGCCGGCGAGTACCGAGTGGGGGCGGGGGCGGACCGCTGATGAAGTCCCAGACCCTGCCGCGGTCCATGGGCAGGTCATCATCACAACCGAACAGCTCCAATGGGGGTTACAGCAGATACCCTATGAAGCCAGCGTCAACTCCTCCCGCTGTCAAACGACAGCTTTCTGTAAGTGTTAATATAACTATGAACAAAATTTTAGGACTCTTCTTAGAGCTCGTTTTCCTTTCTATCGGCTGCTTTGATAGACGATGCAGTTAAACAGGTTCACATAATTCGATCCCAGAAAGCAAGTTTTGGCAAGTTTCAATAGCTATAATAATAATTTAAACTGAAGAGGTCCTAAACATTACGGTTCTATTTTCTTTATTTTAAAAATTAATAAATTAAAATGGTTTTTCTACTCGATCAGATTCTAGCGTCGATATATTTTTGACAACTAGTAATAACTTTTGTCTCAAAGAACAATTGATAGAAAATGGTATCCAAAATAAAATAATGCACGAGAAATCTTTGAGACTTTCTATTTTAATTTGATTGGCTAATCAGTTTAAATTCAGTCAAAATAATTTTAGTGATTACAAACTTTTCAGTTTTAATATAACTATCATGAATCACTAAATTGGCATCATCATCGTATCGGCCATAGATTTTCACAATTGTGTCGTCATTTTGGGGGAATTTGCCAGTACTCACCACGCTTGGCAGGCGGGTAGGTGAGCGCCGAATGGCTGCTGTTACACAGAAGGGACACTACTGTCCATCTCTCTGTTTTTAAGTCCATTAGCCGCCTTTGCCGACATCTGCGGGAAAACACGGAGTGGTGCTGTATACCTTATCCGGACTCGATTATGCACAACACAATTATGATAACACACACAATCATACCAGGATTATACGTTTAAATAGGTCCACATACGTTACCGACGAGTAGAAATATCTACTTCAACAAACACTCGATAGTATTAAAATGTTACCCAAAATAACAATTTACGTGAGAAATGTTTGAGACTTTCTATTTTAATTGGCCTATGAGTTTACATTCAGTCAAAATAATTTAAGTGCTTTCACATGTTAAAATAACTATCACAAATCACTAATTGGCATCTTCACTCATTCAAAATTCATTTGTTGTCTTGTAATAATTGTCAATATTTTTTCACACCTGCCTCAGTTGACACCAGCTGCGGACAAAAAAGAAGTTTATTGTGCAGTGTCACGTCTATCAGTCTTCTCATGATTCATGAAAAAGACGAATTAATAAAATCCCAGAACCAAAAAATAGGGGACGTGCTCCTCGGAATAACTCCTTGCGGCATTGCTTTGATATTCAATGAGCACCACTTAAACAACAATAAAATAACTATTCTCTCTGAAATAACTATTTTATTTTATAAATTCTGTCCAGAATATTCAGGATACTTACTATCCTAATTACAAGTACATTTGAACCGTAATCATAAAGTTAACATTCCATCCATCTAACCCATTATCATCCCCAATTCGCGTCTCTCACAATCAGAGCGCATACCAGGTGCCGTCGAACGGGTCTCCAGTCCGTCGCATAGTGGGTGGAGGTTCTCAACGAGGGACTCCAACCAGGAGCCGAACACCTCAGCCAGCCTTGAGTGTTCGAGGAGTTGATCCAAAGCTCGTCCAGCTGATTCTGGACGAGATTGTGGAAGGTGGCCCTAAGGTGCATTGGGAAGATATAGCAGGACAAGAGGTGAGTCTTAATTGAGTTAGTCTAACTCTTCTTCTTCTTCTTAACTGTCAGCTTTGAGGCTTGATATCTTAATAGGACCCTATTTAGTGTCGTCATGGCTACCATGATTACAATCAGAATTAAAGTGGCTAGAAGTCGACCTCTAAAGACTGTAGAAAGAAAAGGTTTTTATTACTACAGCGGAAATCCGTCATGGACCTGGGGGCGAAGGGACGTAGGGCGGTGTTCTTCGGTGCAGGAGGGCTCCAGGTTCTCGAGAACGAACGCACCGAAGCAGCCCATAGGTGCCTTTAGGCAGCTCCCACGAACGTGACTGTGAAGCAGTCACCCCCTCTAGCGGAGGGGAGGTGACTGTGAAGCAGACACTCCCTCTAGCGGAGGGAGGTGACTGTAATCAGGCCGCCCCCTTGGGATCGTTTCGCGGGCATCTTTACGATGCCGGTCCTGTCGCTGTCTTCCCGCGGAGAGCCTCTACTCTGCGCGCCTAGTGTAAACAAAACCTAAAAGGTGATTGTATCTGATGTGGTTTAACGTTTCAGAGATCAGTGCTCGATCAAAATAATTGTATTGTGACCTTGAGCGATAGATTTAGTACAAATTGCAATGAGCATTAATTTGTTTTCTTTTACGGTCAAATCACCATAAATATTGATCACGCAATAGGTTACTTGACCTCCAAGAGAACTAGCTTAACAGAAAAATCGTGAGGAAACGCCGAAGTTTAGTATAATTGAAACTTGTACATTGACCTTAGTGGTAACGGTGCAAGGCTGACACATTGGGCGTCAGACACGGTAACTACATTACAAAAAAAAAACTGCCACCATGTTCTCCCGAGAACGTATTGCAGAATTTAAGTTAGTGCTATATTTAAGTATCTATAGGCCGAATACTGAAACGCTACTTAATATTAAGTCCCGCTTTAACTATTCGAGAAACCCGTTTTCGGTAGGAAACCGGTAAAACTACTAACGACCTGAAATCGCTCCGCTCACTTGATAAATCGACTTCTCTTAAATTAAAGTATAGAACCTGAAAAATAAAAAATGTCGTGACTTACGATTAAATTCATTTTCCACGCAGGGTTGGTTATTGCAAATCGATGTTAAGTGTAATACAAAATTATTAAAGCTGAAATAAAATTAAAGTCTTCATTGGTTTTTGATTACACAATATAATAATAAACTTAAATAATAAACAAGTTTTTACAATAAACAAACCAGAGATCTAGAAACATTATAGCTCCCTAACTTAACTAAAAAAAAAATTACGGCACGGTTGGCGCAGTGGCTAGCTAACCCCAAACTTTAATCCCAATACGGAACAAATATTTGTAGGGCAATTATCTGCTAATAGAATAGCAGTTCCCGGTCTGGGTGTTAGTTCATTGTGATTTATGTCTATAAACTAAAGATACTCACGATACTCCTGTGTCAAATCATTATTAATTGGTTTTTATCTGAGGCACTCCATCTTTATCTTTATCTAGCAGATTAATAGCCAAATATAAATAAATAGTAAAAAAAACTCACTACATATTTTTTCAGTAAACATTCGGCATTGTAGCTCTGAAAGGATCAGTAAGGTGATGTTACAGTTTTGGAACACATAGCTTGTAGAACTGATGGCCGTTGGGGCAAAAAGGCTCGCGAGTTGAGACCATGCACCGAAAAACAGCGTGGGACGGCCTTCAACAGAGGACATGGTGATGGTCGCTGGGAGTCGTTGAATACGGGCGGCATTTTACCGGACGTTGTGCAAATCCATGAGAGAGACCTTTGTTCAGAAAAGCACGTCCTACGTATTCTTTGACGAATAAAAAACCCGACTCACTCCAAATTGATTTCGAACAAACAAACCCACGAGCTACCTCTATAATATTTTTGAAGTACAAAAGGACAAGCAGATGAGCTAAAATAATCTCTTCATGTGTGCCTGTAAGCATCTATTGCTGAACTTGCACATTCGCGGGAAGCTACACTGAACCGGTAGCGAATGAATATTGCCATTATCACCATATTTGGTGAACGGGTTGGTGATTAGTAGTAGTGGTAGTAAGGAGGATGATGCTCCTCGTACTTAAAACATAATAGAGGGTTTAATTTATTCGGTACGATACGATAATAGCTTTTTTGAGTACATTTTAGGTAGTTCTCTCCCTTATATTATATACATTATATACCCCTTTAAATTTAATTGCTTAGTTGAATATAAAGATAAAGAGTGTTCAGAAGGAAACTATTCCGTTCTTTTGTTATTTACTCTGTAAATTACATAGCAGTGAAAGTAATATTTTTTATGAAAAATGCAAACAAAAGCCAACTGTTCAGACCAATTAAGTGAATGTAAGGAAATCAAAAAGTTTAATGATTTGCAGAAAAAAGTTGTTCTAAAACTTTTTATGTTGGTGCAATAAATGTAAGATCGAAACCAGCATCAAATAACTTGATTGTAGTTATCTTTTTGTAGAGCTATTGAAAGCTTCGATTTGCTTTAAAATTAGATTGTGTCAAGATAACGTTACGACAAACTCAGGAAGGTGCGTGGCCCATTCTTAGCTGAGACCATTAACTAAGTACGAGTATTTAATAGAAAATAAATCAAAAAACTACTTTCTTTCAATGGCTTACTCAATTTTGCAACTACAGTGCGGCCGCCGAGAGAATGCATTCGCGATACCTGTCAGTTGGACTGGTTTCTTTATAATAATAAAGGACTAACCTCGCTCGGTTTGGCTAAGGAGAACTGGCGCAAACCTGCCGTACTTAGTACCAACGACCGCAGGGAGGTATGGCAGAGCAAGGACCTACACGGACGCTATTATCGGGTTCTTCATGGTCCTGACGTGGACTTGCAAGCATCCGTGTCCTGGCTACGCTTCGGTGGCTTATTCGGAGAAGCCGAAGGTTTTGTTTGTGCAATTATGAACGAAGACGTAAATTTGCAGCATCTAATCAATCTAGTTTCCTTGATAAAAAAAAAACAATCTACAGCTTTTGTATACATCTCGGGGTGTATACAAAAGCTATAGACACCAATAATCTACTACTTACGAGAGAGTTAGTTACAGACGTTAAAGTTACAAAAATAGAGGTCTACTGGATTCAAAAACTGCGACACTAGAAATTGCTCTATTGCACTTTCTTGAGTATTCCGTGTGGTGTCCGGATTAAGAATATAGCACCACTCCATCTCCTCCCGTGGATGTCGTAAAAGGCGACTAGGGGAATCTAAACCAGAGGGATGGGCAGCAGCGTCCCTTCTGTGAAACGGTAGCCAAACTGCGCTCACCAACCCGCCTGCCAAGCGTGGTGAGTATTGGCAAATACCCCCCAAAATGATGACACAGTTGTGAAAATCTATGGGGGAGGCCTTTGTTCAGCGGTGGACGTATAAATGGCCGATATGAAAATGAATGATATGACTTTTTTTAGTTATGCAGACCTTTTTGGCTTGTGTAGAATTTCCCATGCCTCACAAGACAGTATCTAGAGAACTTTTTTTCAATGAAATCTTCGATTTTTATGTATTTATGTTTGATGTTTTTAGTCTTCATATATGTAAGCTATCTTATAATTGGAAAATTGTTAGGTTTTTTCACCAGGTTCATAATATACTCTATCGTTGTATTTAAGGACGTTTTGTATTAAGTATTTATTATCAGCTATGCTTACCGATATATCATCTACAATCAAAATGCATTGATTTGTTGTTACTTGAGCATGTATTACAAGAACAGAAGCGGGCTCAGTACATTTCCCTGAGGCATACTAAATTTATTTATTTCAAATGTAGACCTATATGCAGTGGATACGAGGTTATCATTTAACTGATATATTTCAACGTATAGCTTTGTATTGCCCAAGTAGCTGTTAATCCATTGCTTTGACTCTAATTCCATAAAACTCACCTTTTTTGTAGAATATTGTTATCTACAAATGCGAATGCCTTAGTTCATATTAAGATTCGTTTATTTATATTTGACTATGTAGTTCAAAAGATAAACGTTTAACACTGTGGAAAGGCAAAGCTTCCATGCTCGCTCACTGTTACTCTTTGTACTCACGTTGTCTGAAACCGACATGCTGTTCTTTAACCAATGCCCTTACCACCCTTGCCCTTCCGTGAGGTTCCCGGCAAAGATTAGACCAACCCTCTCCACCCGTAGGTTTCGTAAAAGGTGACTAAGGATTTATATCAATAGGTTGGGCCGCTCCTAGGATGGGTACTCTTCTCGTGTGCAAATATAACAACATACTGCGATCACCAATCTGCCTGCCAAGCATGGTGGTTATTATTGTTTAATCATTGGGAAGACCATGTTCAGCAGTGGACGTTTCCGGGCTGATGTACATATGTGTGAGGCCGCTTACTCACTATGCCATGCGAATTAATATGCACGGAGGTATTTTAATGCTATTGCGTCACGATCGCTTTTCGTGCGTGGAATTATTTCCCAAGGCATAGCGACTAAGGGTCCTGATATCTATCACTATAGTATATATTTCCCTTTCCTGTTTAGTATTATATACTACAAGTACATTAATAAGATTTTTATTTGCAGGCGGCAAAGCAAGCGTTACAAGAGATGGTAGTACTGCCTTCTCTAAGGCCGGAACTGTTCACTGGTCTGAGGTCTCCTGCCAAGGGACTGCTACTGTTTGGACCGCCAGGGAACGGTAAATATCATGAGTTGTACACAGAATAAGACACATGAAAATATCGTTATATTTCCATTCCAGAGTATGACAGTGTCGTAAGGAACACTCTCAAGTCAATTATATCAAATTATAAATTCAATTTGACTATATAATTATATTAAATAAGATTAAAGTAATTTATCATTGCGTGTTATTACAAAATAAAAAAAATCAACCCGGAGAATGTCTGTGCCCCAACCTAAAAAATCCTAAATGGAAATTAATATTTTCTGTGCAGGTAAAACGCTGCTAGCTCGGTGTGTAGCGGCAGAGTGTTCGGCGACGTTCTTCTCGATATCCGCGGCAACTCTCACCAGCAAGTACGTCGGGGAGGGTGAGAAGATGGTGCGAGCGCTTTTCCAAGTCGCCAGGGAACTGCAGGTGATTTTTAATTAAATTCTTTATGATACATCAAATGTCCGTGGGAGGTTCTGATTTAGAATATAACACCACTTCATTTCCTCGCGTGAACGTCGTTATTGGTGACTAAGGGATTCTTAACCTGAGGGATGGATGGCAGCATCCTGTGGAACAGCAGCCATACTGCGCATACCAACCCGCCTGCTAAGTGTGGTAAGTACCGGCAAACTCTCCAGAATAGACGACACAATATAAAACCTACATGTAACCGGTCATTGTGGAAATATATGGGGGATTCCTTTCTTCAGCAGTGGACACCCTTCGGCTGACATGATGATGAGGATGACTTGCGTCAGTTGTTCCAGCCACCCAAAGACGCCCTGACTTGGCTTAACGACTGTTGTCTAATGATAATAACCGGGACGATTTTACGTGCCCTCCGATGCACGGAGAGACTCAGTTCAAATACCACTATGCGGTCACCCATCCATGACCGCGCCAAGTGTTGCTTAACATCGCCGATCGTTTACCGTTCCGTGGGTGCGGTTATGAGAGTTTCAAGTAGATATAATTGTGTATTGGCAATGTGATTTAAGTTAATAATGAAAACAAAGTCAGTGTCAACTTCTGTAATTTACTTTATTTTATATACACATAATTTAAATATGACGCGACACAAACTCGTTATGTTCGGAACTCTATACCAGTCGGCAAGTCGACGACCTCCTTTCAAAGGCATGAACCGCACTCGCTGATAAAAAATCGATTGGACATTTGAATGCACTTTCAAACACTTATTCTTTTAAGTATTTCGTTAATAAACTCCGATTGATCTATTGTTATATTGTCGTATAATATTATGAAAGAGAAATTGTTTTATATTCTCTTTCAAAACTACTTTCTATTTAAATGTTTTGTACTCTTACCCTCGATATCTAGATATCGATTATAAAAGTCTGATCAATAAATCTGCGCATACGACTCATGTTGGATGATGACACAGTTGACTTAGTGGCTGAGTGATTCGTGTTCTGTGCTACATGGCGCGGGTTCGCTCGCGCAATAAGAACAAGCATGTCTTGTCTGGCTTTAGACTTAGTAGAACCAGCAAGTCGTTTATCGGAAACGGTGTTAGGTTCTTCAACAAAATCCCTTCTAGTATTACCGATTTACCAGAACTACAGTTCAAATCTTTGATTAAACGTGTTTTAATGCTGAAGGGCTACTATAGCATAAATCATTACATCGATGACAAAGATGTCTGGCACACGATACCCTTCTGCACACTGCGACCCTCTGGCGCTGTATAATTTATTTTAAATCTTTTGATATTTGATATGATTGCAAGTGTTGTAACTTGCAATCAAAGGTTTAATGGTTTAAAATTGGAAATAAATTATATTATTAATGTAAAGTAACTTGTTATTTTCTTATATTTAATATTATGACATTGATTGACTATTAGTTATTATTAATATTGTTCTTGTAATGTTAAATTATGATATTCATACAAAACTGTAAATGTGTAAGCATCATGTAGCCATTAATGTTATTTTTAGTACTTATATTAATTAGATTGTCTTTTGCCTGACTATATTAGTCTGTCATGCTCACTAAAATGTCTTACTGGCGGTGGCGTTGAGTATCGGGTCGTTCGGTTCCCTACCTACTCTGGTTGAGCTAAGCGATGATGATGCATGCGTCATGCTCGTGAACAGGTGCCGTCTGTTGGGACTGGTCAGCCGTTAACTGCCACGGCAAATAAATTATTATTATTATATTATTGTGGTATGTTCCATCTTTACACATTGACCTACATTTTTCTCGGTATATGTTTTACAATAATTTGTATCAATTATTTTAAAACAGTATACATGGAGTTTCTTTCCGGTTCTTTTCCACGAGATCAACTATTTGGAACTTTGACATTGACTTTAAACAAATTTTGTATAATCTACAGATAATTGTTTCTAGACTGGGCGATTGTGTATGCGAGAATTATATCTGTAAACTGTACCCACGATACAGGAGAAATCCTATGGTTATATTTTTAAGAACAAATAAAAATGCAGTGATTGTGATGAAATATTTAACAATTGAACTGGATCTTTAACGTGAATTTTGAGAGCATATTTTCTGATTACGAGGATTATGTATGAGAAACTACAATAGACTCTAATTAAAAGCTGATATCAATACCCCTAACATTTTAATACGCTTTAAGAAACCGAGAGTAGTCAAATCAATATTTCTAACTTCAAGTCTTGGATTATAGTAACGTTTCGTTTGGTGTTCAGATTATCAATCTTCAAATATTTATAAAATCAAAGATTTAAATCGTTAGGTAGGCCACTATGAACTAAATTCGTGGCATGTAATTTAGACATATTAGATTACTCGCACAAGTTTATTGTAAAACTATATTCGTAATAGCATAAACACGCAAGACACTGTCGATGACCGTGGCGATGTAACGCGTAATAATTTCCGCACTGTGTCGATAAATGGAGAACGTGTTCGGACAATAGATTATCGTTGTATTCTTGACGAAGTACGAAACTATCTTTGTCAATGTACTTCTCATAAGTATTTCAGTTCGTTCTCTATCGCTGTTGTCAGCGTCCGTGATGCCAATAAACAAAAACGGCGTTATGAATTGTGATATATTGTAACATTTATGTAATCTTGTATTAGTCATTGTAATCTAAATATTTAAAATACTACCGGTATTACTTAAATTACAAGTGTAATGGATTGCCTTTATCCTGGCAAGTATTTCTAGTGTTGTTTTATATTTCCTTCACGCGCATGACGTCTTTCATACTTTTAATCGTAACATTCTCAGACGGGTACTCGATCGCCTTTGAAGTCAATTTCACTCATTCACTCGTTTACCTATGACCGTGATGACCTATTTGGAGCGTTGCAATATACGGTAAGAACCTATCTAACGATTTAAATCTTAATCTACAGTATTTTTAATTAAGCCGACAATTATTCTGAATTTCAATCATTCTGCGGCACATGACACACAACACGACATGGCATTACAAAAGCCTGTATCGACCAATATATTTATGTACATAACAATAAAACAAAAAGGTCGCATTAACCGGTCAAGTACATTCGTAAGCTCGAGGCTTCCGCACTTTTAATAAAACAGGCCAAGGTACCTACGACGACCCGGTAAAGTCTGCGGGAATCCGTTGGACGCGAGTAGCGCAGGATCGGTCGTTGTGGCGATCTTTGGTGGAGTATGTCCAGCAGTGGACATCTCTCGGCTGAGATGATGATGAGTAGTATCACGTTCTCGCACCGGTGTGACGAAACAATATTTTGTTGCTTCTTCTCCTTTTTTTTTGTTTGATTAGAGTCCTGGTGTCATTTGTTCAAGCCTCCAAAGGCTTCTTACTTGGCGTAACCACTGCCGCCTAATGACTGCAACCCGGACTGACGATGTCCTCCGAAACACGGAGACGCTCAGTTCAAACACCAATATGCGGTCACCCATCCACAGACTGACCGCTCTGCGCGTTGCTTAACCTCACCGATCTTACCGATCAGTGAATGATTAGAAATGAGTTTTGTTGTTGGGTTTCGGACAGTGAGTGACGAGTACTGCAAACCCACTTTCCTGTTCTCTCGTATCTACGCCCTCCCCCTCTCCTGCAATAAATTGGCGACGCATTAGCGACTCTAGTATTGCGGATTGTGATGTTCGGTGGCAATAGCTTACCATCCAGTAAATCGCATGATCGTTTGCCTGCATCTAATATAGTAGAACTAGAAAGGGAGGGCTATGCTCAACATCGGACATCAAAATACCACGCCCACGCGAGTTATTCACCCACAATTATTTCTACAGCCTGCCATAATCTTCGTGGACGAAGTAGACTCGTTGTTATGCGAGCGATCGTCGGGCGAGCATGAAGCGTCACGGCGGCTGAAGACTGAGTTCCTGGTAGAATTCGACGGGTTACCTGCTGCGGGAGCTGACAGGCTTATCGTCTTGGCAGCGACGAATAGACCACAGGAACTCGATGAGGCGGCGCTGAGGTGAGCTTTTTATGTGTGGAAGGTTGTCTGTGACTTCTTTTTTTTATATTGGTCTATACATACCACCTTGTGGAATCCTCCAAAGTCTCGTACGTAGACTATTGCCTCCCATGAGTAACCCCATAATCACCACGTTTCGGCAGTTTAGCGATTGCAGTAAGATGTTATTATTTTAACCTTAATAAATACCTGTAGTATTTTAGGTAGCTGCAGCAGGTGCTAGCAAATATTTCATAATCCGAAGCAATGCATGGGAAAAAAAACCAGGGGACTATAGAATAGGGAGTGATATATTCACAGATGCTGAAGATCGAGATCATGCAGATGATCTCTTGATCGTTCGGAATGATTTTAGCCAGTAAAACTCAAAGCATATCCTTCGCCCCGCTCTCCAGTGGTGTTGGACGAGGGATGAGCGTTTCCACGGCGGCAAAAAAGAAGAATTTAGGATACAGTACATTCTTAGCCCGGAACTACTACAATTTTGCTCAGCGATCAGAGCAAAATTGTAGTAATTCCGGGCTTAAAAGTCAGTTTTCACGTTTACATAACGTTTTTATTTAATATAAATTATTATAACTTATGTATCCATACGACATTGTTTCTAGTCTTGTTCACCAATCCGCGATTTCCTATTACTGCGTTATAAGCGGAACTAATATCAAAGCAGTAGAATATTTTTCCTAGTATACTGTTTTATATTTGCTTTATTTTTGTCCAGGCGTTTCCCCAAGCGCGTTTACGTATCTTTACCCGACTTGCGCACGCGCATGTCGATGGTGCGGCGCATACTGGCGCGGGGGGCAGCGGCCGCCACCATCAACGATGAAGAACTAGCTCGTGTAGCAGCACTGACTGACGGCTACAGCGGGAGTGATCTCACCGCACTATGCCGAGACGCCGCGCTGGGACCCATTCGAGGTCAGTTTTAATAATAATGGGTTATTTTTTTACTCAGATAAACGTTTATCACACCTCCCAAAAGACGTCCACTGCTGAACAAAGGCCTCCTTCTTGGACAACCGGTGACGTGTCGTGTGTCAACGTTATGGGGGAAAAGTTAGTTCTCGCCACGCTTGGCGGGCGCGTTAGTGAGCGCAGAATGGCTGCTATTCCAAAGAAGGGACGCTGCCGTACATCCCTCTGGTTTAGATAAGTCGCCTTTTACGATATTCACGGGAGGAGATTGAGTAGGATATGCCGGACATTACACCACACACACGTCAGGAGGAGAGAGTGATATAATTCATAAAACAAATTTTGTGAAACAAGCTGTCATGCTGTTCTTTTTTGACATTTATGATCATACTCTGGGAAGTCATCAAATCTGACATCAATTCGCGCAACTGAAAGACAACTTCGTGATTTTGATTGGCCATATAATTGGCAACCTGAGGCCATCCGTGCAACTGTGATAGATTTTGTTTAAAAAATAGAGGACATTGATCCGATCGAGAAGTGGTTTCAACAGGAAGGGCGATAGTAACCGTCGATCAAAATTTGAGGATAAGTTAGTGTAGAGGAATGGATTTGTCAGTTGGCAAGGTCTTGCGCTTTCGCCTGCCGTCGTTATAAGTCGTGGGGCCTCTGGGTTCGCGGGTGCGGAATTATAAATATTGGGGAATCTGCGTGCCCACACCGAGTGACCCACGAGAAGACGGTGGCGCGGATGTGGTCACGCGCAGCCGTGTGCGCGGTTTCAGGGGATCCTTCACAATCTCCCCGGGCAGGGGAGACCGCTTTACAGTCACCCTCTCCGAGATGTGCCTATAGGCGTGGCACAAGTGGGTGGGTGGCTCTAGTTTAATCATACAAGGACCTGGAGCCCTTAGGTGCCTAAGATGACAGCCCCAGTGGTTTTAGCCAGTGGAAGCCCGACATGCCCCTTCGACCTTCCCCGGGGCGGAGGAAGTTCAAGACGAATTTCCACTGGGATGAATAAAAACTAAAAAAGGCCTTGCGCTTTGGAAACCTGATGATTATTTCCTGTAAGGCGACGTGTAGTCACTGCATTAAGCTAATAAACCTGCAACAATTGAGGCCTTGGAAGCGAACATTGTTCTTTTTATTCGTGACATATTGGCATTGCATTGCTCGGTACCTTTTCACTTATAACACGCCTTTAGATAATCACCAATTTTTGTTTTTATTCCTTTCATTTATGCATAACATATAATCAGCCCATTACTGTCTCACTGCTGGGCTAGGCCTTTTCACACGATGAGAGGGGTAAGACCTTAGTCCATCACGCTTGTCTAGTGTGGGTTGGCAGACTACACCATTGAGAACATTTGGAGTGAAAAAAAAGAACCACTAGGCTATCACGGATTATAATAGCATAATTAGTTAGCACGGGAGTGCTTTGGTGTCGAATTTGTTGATTGAATTGTCAAAAAAAAACTTTGGTGCTCCCCTAGCCTCAGTCTCAGACCCTCCTATATCATCATCATCATTTTTGGCCGAATGAAGTCAACTGCTGGACACACGCCTCCCTAAGGATCACCACAACGACCGTAATGGTGTGTTGTGGGTTCATTGGGGGGTTTTTCCATAATCGCCACGCTTGGCAGACGGGTTGGCAATCGCAGTTGAGTTGTTAATGTACTTGAACGACGCTGCTGCCCATCCTCCGGCTAATCCCTTAGTCGACTCTTACGACACCCACGGGAGGAGATGGCGTGGTGGTATTCTGAGCCGGCACCACACGGCCTCCTGTATGGGACGCAATTAATTTCTGATATGATGAATATTTGAAACCTCCGAGCCCATCTAAGTATACTTATACTTCTTCTACTTTACTTCACATAATACGCCTTAACCCACTTAACGTCGAATGTCGTAACTCATAAAACGGTATCGGAACACCTATTGCCACCCACACCATCTTGTATGTCTCTAACAGCAATACAAATTGCAACATACTAAGAATAATTTACGCCTAAACACATGTAATGGTATTATTTCGCAATGATTAGGTTAATAAACTTCGTAGGTGGTTCTTGACCGACAACATTCAGTACTTCACACTTGTTATGCAATGATGTGATTTGTATGTGATTCACTCTTGGAAAGCTACTCAAAAACTCCTGAGTACCAAAATTTTTTTTTTGCCCTTACTGGGGCAGTAAGCCGTATTAGCCGTGTGTTGCCGTGCCGGCTACGAATAGCACCAACCCCCAATGAGCACACAACACACCCATATCGGTTGTGGTGGTGATCTTTGGGGGAGGCCTGTGTCCAGCAGTGGACTTCATTCGGCGGAAATTATGATGATGATGGTTGAACTAATGCATCCATTATATCCAAGTAGACTCATCAGTCATGCTCGTAAAGGACTACTGTCAGTCAGTCAGAACTAGTCAGCTTTAAACTGCCACAACGCAATCTTAATTAAAATTAATTATTATTGTACATTCGTTTCATATTTAATCAAAATAGGCCCCATCAGAAGACCAGCGCTGTAGCATAAACTGCTGCAGCATATGCTGAGATGGGGACTTTTTTGGCCTTGTACAGCACTACTAAGCCATATACTTTTATCATATTAATATTTAATGTACGTAAGGATTGAGTGTCCCTATAAAAAATCGGAAAGCTGATGTTACCAATATTTAGTAAAAGTTATGAAAAAATTTGTAAAGCAAATCCCGAAATTTGTAAAAGAAAAAAATAAAAGATAGAATGGTTTAGAGTGTCCCTCAATCCTTACACCACGAAACCTGTATCTCGTAAACAGTATCAGGTAGGAGTTATGAGAATATCAATATTTAGTTAAAAAATTGTTTAATGTATGATCAAAAATTTAGCAGAATCAATAATCATATAAAAAGTTACAGAGGTTTCCTTTATGTCCCTCAATCCTTATTTGTAAGGATTGAGTGTCATTTGAGTTTGGCGAAATTACTAATTTTACAAAATATGTTTTTCTATTAAAATTTAGTAAAAAATGTCTCTTAATTTGTAAAAAGAGAATATTGTGGAAATTCACCACGGTTCTAAAGTTATACCGGTAAAAGCGGTGTCCCTCAATCCTTTGATCCACGAAGACAAATTTGCTCATAACTTTCCAAGTATTTTTATAATTGCAGATTTATCAATGGTAAATTTTGGTAAAAAATGTTTACTGAAATTTAGAAATGCTATTTGGTTAATTTATTAGTTATATAACAAGATATCAATTTATAAACATTCCTAGAACTAGCAACTGTATAGAGTGACCATAAATCAAACACTTATTGGGATAATATAGAATCTTTTTATAATTAAATAAATCATTCATATTTACAAAATAAATTATATTTACATACGCATTTACACTACATATATATACACTATATACGATTAAACTAAACTATATAAAAACAAAAGGAAGAAATATGGCACATGTACTTGCATCAAAGAACTCCTCCTCATCACTGTTCCCAGAAGACTGGCAGCATTGCCTCGTTGGACGGCAATACTTATTTTTTGGCGAAAGAAAAGGCCAGCCCTCTGATCACGTGAAGTGTAAACCAACCGTTACGTGCTACGTTGAGAAACAGACGTGCACTCGGAACCCATGAGATCCATCCAAGCGTTTCGACTACAAACCGCTCAAAACAATCATTACAGATGAGGTTATTGTATTTGCGCCGTTTGAGGGCTTCTTCTTCAGAAACAGCAGTGATAGCACGGCCTGACGTGGTTGGAAAATGGGATGGAGCAAGTGTATCGACACAGGTTGCATCCCACACCAGAGGCCTACCCATCTTCCATGGCATTAACGATATACCGTCCGGTGTTTTGGTATCATTACGGTTAAGCTATTGTTTTAAAACAGCTGGAACGCCGACAGTGACAATAGTGCGACGAATAATGTCCTTAATATTAGCATGCCGTGCTACGCGTGTATTTTGGCGTACTTAGACTATTTTCATATTTTATAGTTCCTAGTCTTTAGTTTCACACACCCAAAAGTAACTATAAATATAGCAACAGGGAATTATTTAGCACTTACCTTTATCGGAAAATGAATATCCAACACAAGTCTCATAATTGGCTATTACTACTCTGTCAAGAAAGTAACGGGAAAAGATCAATAATACACTAAATGTTTGTTATTCATCCAAATGTATTTTATCACCTTCAAAGTGGCCCCTTCAGAAACGATTCAGTTACGCCAACGAATAATCCAATCATCAAAACATTTTTTAAACACTGTTTCCGGAATTGAGTTGAATTCTCGACGCGAATTCTCCTTCATGTCTTCTACCGATTGAAAACGGGTGCCACGAAGTGGTAATTTGAGTTTAGGAAAAAGAAAGAAGTCGGCTGGAGCCATATCTGGTGAATATGGTGGTTGCTCGATGGTATTTGTTGAGTGTTTGGTCAAAATTCGTTCACAATTATGGCCGTGTGTGAAGGCGCATTATCGTGGTGCAAAATCCAAGAATTTTCTTACTCAAATCTGGCCCTTTTCTTCGAATTTGCTCTCTTAAATGCCGCATAACGCTCAAATAATATTCTTTATTTACCATTTGACCTTCCGGCAAGAATTCCGAGTGCACAACACCATTTCGGTCGAATAATGTCCACTGCTGGACACATGCCTCCTTCAAAGATCACCACAACGATCGATATCGGTGTGTTGTGTGCTCGTTGGGGGGTTTTGCCATAATCGCCACGCTTGGCAGACGGGTTGGCGATCGGAGCTGAGCTGTTAATGTATTCGACGCTGGGTGATATGGGTTGGCGCTATTCGTAGCCGGCACCACACGGCAAAGTTACTAGGTTACTAGTGGTTAAATCAGTACAGAGTACATGTCCAGTCCAGCTGAAAAAAATAATTTAAACAGCCGAACCAATTTGAAATGAATTCGCATGTGGTTCACCTTGTTGCATTGCTGCAAATGTAAAATAATCTAAAGATGAAATATCTGACCCTGTGGAGTACAGCTCTATCACGTCGCAGTAAACTATTTACCACATTACTAACCCTCAGGCAGATGGCGGCACAAATGTGAACACGTGCTGTCATGCGCCCAGCATAGCGCACCGTGATGTTTCAGAGAGATAGCAATCCCCCCTTTGCAGTCGCCTCACCTCCGCTAGAGGAGGCGACCTCCTTACAGTATCCTCCATCCTCCTCCATAAATTGCTTGTAGGCGTGTTACCAATGAGCAGCTCCGGAGCGTTCGTTATCGAGATGTTCGTTCTTCGCCGAATATGACCGCTCTGGTGGATGGTGGTGATGTCCATGAGGATTTACACATCAGTGAAAAAGGCCAAATTACTAAACACCAAAATACTTTTATCACAGAGCTAGACCCCGAAGAAGTGAAGTGCCTGGATCTGTCGCTGGTACGCAGCATCACTTTCCAAGACTTCATGGACGCACTGAAGAGGATCAGGCCGTCCGTGTCACCGCACAGCCTCGTCGGCTACGAGAAGTGGTCGCTCCAGTACGGTGACCTGGGACTATGAAGTATTCGTAATACAGGTAACAAATTATTTCTACAAATCTGTTTATAGCATAGTCACCCTAAAGGTACGTAGACTGTAAACATTTTGTATGTCAACTACTCTTAGAGGAATGTATCTTCCATCCTACTATTGGACAGATTATACAGTTAATCATTTTTTGGACACCCGAGCTTGCAGCGCTTGCAGCTCCTAGTTTGCAGCGGGTTGTCCCAGTAAAGAAAACCATCCATTACAGGATATAAACACAGTCTATTGAAGTCCAAAAAGTAGAATTTAAGTTGTTCTTGCTGTCGATGGATTTTTGTATTTACACTAGGATTTCTCCTGGTCATGGTCATGTGCACATACACCGAGATCCGAAACAAGTATCTCTGGATCATAAAAATATTTGTTTCGTGTGGGAAGCGAACTACGTCACGTAGAGCAGAAAGCTAAACGATTAGCCACCGCGCCGTTGTTTTTTAATTTTGTTATCCATATATATGTATGCATAACGTACTCTAAGCTATTTTATCACCATGCCAAATTGATTTAACATATTAACTCCTAAATACTCGCTCAAAGCGCGCAGGGGAATCGTGCGGCTCCTGCGCAGGAAATGGGTAGGGCCCGCCCTGGTTTTGAATGTAAGCTGCTATTAATAATACCACCCTGTAATTATAGTCCTACTGCTGGGCAAAGGCCTCTTCTTATACAGGGAAGGAACGAGCACTGATCACACCATGCTTGCTCACTGCGGGTTGACGATATCAACACTTTGACACTACGACTGAAACTTGGCCGAAAAAATGGTATCCTGCTCCTCTTAAACTTCAGTCGGATTTCAGTATAATCTCGATCTTGTCTCATTTCGATCTCAATTTTTACGTTTATTTAATGAAAATTTTGTACATGTGACAGTTCGAAATGTTAGCTGAATACCGTTTTGACTTCGATCAACTTTCGATCCATTTTCGACCTCATTACAGTGTAAGTTCATGTTTGACATTGTTTGTTAGTTTAGGAGAATACCATTTGTGACATTTTGACACTGAGACTAGATTGGAACAATATTTTGAACAGTTTTTTATTACGAGAGCTGGCATTCAGGTTTTACTCCACCATTAAAGTCAGTGGCATCTTAAAACATTCAACAATAAATAAAAAAAGATCTGACAATGTTAAACTATTAATACTAAGGGCGTTGAACCATCATTTCGCGTAGCTATACTATGATGTGTTCAACTTCACGCTTTGACTTGTTGGTTCTGTGGTGAGTATAGAACGGACATCACTAATTCGTCCATCATTTCAGCCAAATAAATACACGGCTAGTACTGCCTTCTCCGAATATCGTCGCAATGACTAATTTGAGTTTGTCTTATTTCGGGGTTTTGCCATAATCGCCACGCTTGGCAGGCGGGTTGACGATCACAGTTAAGTTGTAATTAATAATTAATGTACTCAAAGGACGCTGTGGCCCATCATCCAACTAATTCTATAGCCGCCTTTTAAGATAACTACAGAATGATATGGGGTGGTTCTATTCTTAGCTGGCACGGCATTGTACCACGTTCAGTAATCAGAATCGGAATTATGTCCATACTATATATACTTACAAGGAACATACTGACAATGTTATCCGTGTAAATGTCTCCCTCAGTAAATAGGATAGCCTTAAACTCTATCAGGAAGCCGATTCGAAGTAGCGATAGGCGGTGTTACAAAAACCAATCGAACTATTTGATTGTTCCGTTTCTTCGATTACAATCGAATAACAATGACTAATGAATCGACAATCAAAAAAATATTGTCGATATATTGGATTGTTTTTCAATAACAGTCACCCAGCGCTAATGACGAAGCGACCTTCATTTCTGCTTCATTCTGTTGAATTATAATTAAAATCTTTTAAACATAACAATTAACAGTTATCTTGCGACCACGAATGCTGCATAGTGTTTGAAACGTCAGGACAAACAAAAATCGATAACATCAGCAATGTAATCCGTTTAAAAGTGTTTTGTTTTGAAAACCCAAGACATTACTATACTCTGTTGAAGTTTTATAAAAATATCTCTTTTTTACAGGTATTGGATATTAACTGGAGAGTGATGGTGAGTCATTATAATAAGTGAATAGAGAATAGAAGATACGATGTTGATGATTATCGATATAGAAATTGATAATGTTTATCATGCAACTATTCATCGCTCAAACTTTATACATCTAATTTTATCGTACGTATCGGCTGCACTTACACAATAAAAATAATTTTAGCCAAATTCCTTTTTTAGATTTCCTTAAATGTACACAAACATTCCTAAAAGTGTAGCCGAGCCAATACTGAATGAATGAATTTACTATTGACATTTTTTTTAATAATAATTACAACAAAATTGTTATATTTTAAATTGAATTGCATCTAGTCAAACCATTGACGATTTGCGAGATTTGCCCAATAAATTAGTGATGTCTTGAGTATATCGTTCCATCGATGTATGCCGTGATCGATTTTACGTGTAATGTAATACTTGCCATGCAATGTGTCAATATGATGCTTTTGATATTAAATAGTGTTAAATAGACATAATTGTTTTTAACTTAAGTCTCGAAACTGACATGAAATATTAACTATTTTACTCGATTTAAGCGTTGCAGCAGTAATTATGGACAAATCAAATGTTAACCCATGGACTAAGTTAAAAATAATTATAAACCCAAATGTCCAAACTCCACTAGGTCTAACGGGTGACGTCACAAATAATATAACCCGATCCATTAAAGAAGCCGCTTTCGATGTAACTAGATGTGAAGATTGCTTTTGCTCCAAACGCTTCTATATTGAGTCGGGTTACATTAGCCCTCAACCTCATAGTAGCCGTCCAATCAAAAGGAACGTTGGACAGTGACCTCTATGTCCAGGTCATACATTACATTTTTATCGGCATTATTCCATTTATTTCTGCTTTGCATCAGTAGGAACAAATATATGTGGAATATAACTTTCCCACGCCAATTAGATACGAACCGTTAATTTCTAGGACTAAGAACACAATTAAATCTTGCGACGAGAGATTTTTATTAGTTGCCTAGTACTGTTAATCCACTAGATTCAGTCTCCTAGTACATTAGCATTTATTTATTCCTTTGTTCGTATATAATGACGTAATGCGAAATTAGAGGTACAGAGAAACTCTTATTTCGCTATAGTTTTTGTTACCACTATATAAAATATATTTAATCCCAAATAACAACTGAACAAAATAATGTAATCGTTGTACAAATTACGTTTACCTTTTAGTATTACCTCATAATTGTGTATATTTGAATTACTTGCAATTAATTGTATCGTAGCTAAATAAAATTATGCTTTTTATTGTATTTTTAGGAATTATCGACAACCTTATCTTATGAATGTATAATGTCTAAGAGTGCGCGCGTAATATTAGTCTGTATGGTACACTTTTGTGTAAATGTATATGTGTACTCATTAAGTTACTAGAACCCAATATTTAGATACCTACGTATGTTCAATAATTCCACGTACTTATTAGTTTCATAGAAGTGTAATCTTATCACGAAGAATAGTTAATTAATATAATAAAAAGCCATGGTATCTTCAAGTTTATTTACAAATATGTATATCGAAGTATGTTTTAGACGTCTTGATAGCTGAATAATGTGTAAGCCTATGTACGTAAATGGTTCATAAGGTTGTCGATAAATTTGTTAAAAGTAGGTTAGTATTAGCACTGCCCAGAGTTTTTAGATAATCCTTCGTTTAGAAATTATCAAGATTTTATATACAGAACGGCGAACATGGTTTTGCGACATAATTTTCTATTATGTCCTAAAACCGCGCTAGTCGAAATGGAATTTCGTTTAAAAATGTTATTAATGTACTTAAGTAATCTAATTTTGTTGATTTTGTTATTTTTATGTTGTAAAAAAATATCTTGCCGCCATCGCGAAATGATGAAATTAAGCTTTGCCTATACAATATGCTGCATATATTTAATTATTTGTTTTGAACGACATTCGAAAACGGGTAGCATTCACTTCGAGCAAATTAGCAAAATGAATTGAAATAGTTTGCTCAATGTTGTAATAGAAACAATTATTTGAGTGTAATGAAATAATAATATATTTTCGTATTAAATTGTTATAAATTGTCTATCTCTTGGATTGAAAGTGTTTTATGGAAATTATCAATTAACCGAACACGCAGTTTCATGTAATTTGTAGACTTGACATAGTGTGCCATTACTGATACGCGGGAGTACCGCGCTGGAAACTGTCGAGACATACATATTTGCATCAATGATTATTGTTGTAGTGTATATTATTGAGTTTATCTCTCATATGACGACCGCTTGAAATTTGTGTCTTGACGGTTATGCCTTGCCAGATAAATAAATATCATACTACGAGTATGTCTTAGTCTTGTCATTGTGCGTAAATATAAAAACTTAATCGAATATCTTCCAATATACCAAAGTATGATATAGAATTTTTTCTGGTTAGATCTAAAAGCAATATCGGAGTTACGGTGAAGTAACTGCTGAAGTTAAAACTTGAACTAAGACATAAAATATCTGTTTCTTTCACTATGTTTGTATTTAGTAGTCACATGGACGTGGCAATTATCGCTTTGAGAATCTCTTTAATATATAAGTATGATAAAACCAAGTAATCTCAATTGCTACTTTTATTTCCTGCGTAATTTTGGCAAGTGTGTCTAAAAGTGGTCTTTTATTTAGATAAAAAGTACTAACTGGATCGTAAGCTATATTTTCTTATTCTTTTAAACCTGATCTTCTTAACAATTAAATAGTTTTATTTAATTGTTAACAAAGCCATCCAATCGATGGCTCATTACCTTATTTTCTTAGGTATCGCTTCCAAACATCCTAATAAAGTAACAGATAATCTCTAACTCTGAACATCTAACAGAACTCTCGTAAACTTAGTTTTGCAAACAAACACTACCTAAGTAGTAAATAAATTAATATCACTAAAGTCTATCTCTTTCATATTTTATGTATCAGCTTATTATACGAAACTATATAAGTAACTGTAAACGTCTCTATGTGTTTCATCACCGTAACTCGCATCTTAATCTTGCTATACACCTTCTGGACTATCTTGAAATTTCAAATTTGCTAGATAAACTGTTACATGTATAGGAACACCACCAGGGTTCGGAATACGTAGAGCAAATCTGCAGAATTTCACGGTCTTTCGGAACATTTGGTTTTCTAATATCAACATGCAGCTTTATCTATACAAATAAATAAAATTGAAGTGTCTGTTTGTAATGTCAAAATAACAGCTTTTTACTAAATGCATATGAAAGTTAACAGTACATACAACTAAAAAACAATATTTCAATTTTTTGTCTGTCTCTCTGTCTGTTTGTTCCGGGTAATCTCCAAAGTGGGTGAACAGATTTTGACGGGACTTTCACTGGCAGATAGCTGATGTTATAAGGAATAACTTAGGCTACTTTCATTTAAGAAAAATAATTAGGGTTCCGCGCAAAAAAAAAAAAAACCCATGAAATCCAATATATATATGTCAAGTGTCTATGTCGATATGCTCTAAATTTCATTTAAATAAAACGCGGGTAAAACCGCTGGTCCCAGCTAGTATTTACTAGTAGTCGCCCGCAGGCCGAAAATCGACAGTCTTTCATTTAAAAAAAATTGATTTAATGCATTTGTAACACATATTATAAATATATTTTTTACTTTCTGCACTCCTCCTCCATATGTACCATAAATATGCCACATCACACTCCCCAGTGTGCGCAATGTGCTTAAAAAGGGGTACTAAGTTTTTCTTCGCGTAATAATATATAGATACTTAGTAAATTTACAACAATAAACATATAAAAATAAATGAACTTTAAATTAAAATCATGTAACATCCTTAAACAAAATTCCGGGATGCGGACCGATGCCTTAAGCATACTAATACATTGTAAAAGGTTGGTAACAACCGCATGTTTACGATAAATAACAAGTTGAAAAACGTTTTTAAAACGATTAATTTATCGCATGTTGATGTAAAATTTATTTGGTTTTTTCAAACAATTCGTTAGTCAATGGCATGGCACCTAAATTTTGAAATCAGTTCGCTTGTCAGTGGTACATATTTTTCCCAACCTGTTTTTCTAAGCTATGGATAACAGTTAATTCGTTTTTGATTAACAACAGCCGTTCATTGATTCAATGCCCACCGCTAGTTGGTGACCCAAAATTGCACTACCTATTCCGATCACTGATTATGTCAGAGAAACTTTGTCTGCTAGTTCTCAGGCCACTCATATCTGTTAAAAGAAAGTCCGATTTTCCTACAATCTATCTCACTTATATTTTTATATATATATACATATATATTAACGACGATATTATAGAAAATGCATATTCAACCTTCCTTATTTCTGCTCCATATCATGTTAGCCAAAAAATAAGTAGTTTTTGTAACTATAAAAGATTTCCTACGAAGACAGCGACATAGTGGTTAGTGCAGTTAACGTAGTATCTATTTTAACGTAACTAGCTGTAGGTAGTATCACTCTGTAGTTCTCCGGTATGTTTACGCTAATGTTACGTCGTGGTGTGATTCTGGAGTTAGGGTATTGTAGATAAGGAGAGTTAAATAATATCGGTATAGTATGCTGGGGCCTCACTAAGGTTCAACGCCGCTAATTATCGCTTTAATGCTGAGGCCACACTAGCGTTTAACGCCATTAATTATCGCGTTAATCGACACTAGACATAGGTCTAGCCAGGACTTTAACGTGCTTATTTTATAATGGCATTCATAATGCCGTTAGAAGTTAGTCGATAGCTCGAGCGGCTGTCCTTTTTGGAACATAGAGATTTAGCGCGTTATTTAATGCGTGTAGCGGCCACAACTGCGTTTGCCAGTATGCACCTAGAGTGCTATAGGACTGTTCGTCTTTGTTCTCGCCCGAAGCAACTGTTGATCGATGATAACTATGGCTGGCAATTAAAATAAATTATTATGTAACGAAAGAGTCGGCAAATGAAAAAGTGGTTGCAACACAATAATACAGTCGAGCAGCTTCAGCCACCATCTTGAAAATAATTTATCGAGTAACTCGATTTATCGTGACGTTAAATGCAGGTGTGGCCACTCAATTTAACGCATTATTTTGTGGAATATTTTTTTGCCTTAATTATTGCGACGCATTAGACGTTAAACCTTAGTGTGACCCGAGCATTACAGAACTACCAGTATTTGTTGTTGGTGTTATTCAAATAACTATCAGATGTGGAATAGTCACCTAATCCTCTCGTAGGAAGAAAGGAAGATTCATTCGATAGTTTTTTTTTTGTTTACATGGGCTTAAATCCGCCTAACATTCATTTTATTTTGTCTATAAAATGAACATAGCATTTTAGAATTACACGAGATTTGGTGAGTAAGCATATCAAGAAAGTGGAATCTGTTGCAATGACTAAATACGTATTTAAGAAAGGAATGAACGATATTCGAGACGTTCGGTAGTTAGATTCGGGATCACACCACAACTCGCGGCTCTGTAGATACGCCCTGTGTAGGTACTGTTACCACTCCTAGTGCTAAAGTAGATGATATAGCGATTAATTTTGCTTCCTAGGTATGCTGTCCACTGAGACGAATGAGAAAACAGTAATAAAACATCTTGAGTGATGATATTAATCTAATAGTGTCTTGGCTTTTAGTTCTTGTATTTAGATATGTTTTTAAACTTGTATTTAGTGTTAATGGCTAATCGCTATACTAAACATATAATAAATAAATAGTGTTACGAAAAAGTTAAAACCATTTTTTTGCTAACCTACTACTTATGTGGTCATGAATTTAAAAAGCTAAAATTAAACTCAATGTGTACTAGAAACTGTAGACATACTTGGAATGTTTTTAGTAAGAATATAATATGTTATACAGCAATTATCAGTGAAGAGTAGTAGTAGCTTTGACAGGGTATTAACGTGTATTATTTAATACGCATAATATGCAGAATGAAATGAAATCATGCGTTTCAGTGAACAGGCTGTTTAGATAGAATAAATCTGTAATCATTGTAAACCCGCCATACACTACAAAGAATGGAAATAAAAGTTAAGAGGGTATTTGGAAAGTAATTCTGTATGTAGGGTACGTTATAGCTCATAAGAAATGATATTTTATTAATGAATATTATGTATAATTGTGTGGCTGTAGTAAAGTTAAGCGTAAGGGTATTTTAAGAATTGCCATAAATCATTGGCTAACAGCCAAGTGTTGGTGAAATTCTTTCGTGTTGTATGGGTATCTGTAAGTCTGATAACATTTTCGAGTAAAGTTTTAGGTTCGTCGGTATTTTCGTGTGGATCTCGTTAGAAGTACTGTTTGAAATAATAAATATAGTGAAAATGAAGGGGACTCACGACTTTTGTGTCGTACTATTTAAGTAGTGTATGCCGTGGTTTAATCCTGAACATTTATAATAACCAAATCCTTTTAAGGCAAGTGTGCAAGCTTAGAGTAACAAATAATGTTGTGATTTTTAAAACTTTTTTTTTTTAAAGTTTTGGTTGTGGCTGTTTTGGAGGACATTTTCCGTTTTTTATTCGGGCCGTGTAGTAAAATTGTTCGTTTGTTTGTGAATTTATTAAGAGTATTGCGTTACGTTTTGGTTGAAAATGTGAAGTTTGAATATTTGAAGTTAGTTATGCAGATGTCCCGGGAAACTGTTTTGTTATAATGATGTCGACATCATGTAGAATGTACAGTTGTGAAAAGAAAACGCCAGATGTTTTATAGTTACAACTTGGCTAAATACAGTCCAGAAGAGCTATTTATTCTAAATTCGTGAAAATTTGACGTGTGGAGAACGTGCCTTCTACAGAAATCAGTATTAAAAATCTACCAATTTTGATTAAAGCATACGATTTTTTTTAAATCTACGATTGACACTATTAATTCTTATCTATTAATAATAATTTCTATCCTTTTATTATTAGTTACGATTTTTTTACTATGAACCTATAATACTATTAGTTCTTATCTATTAACAGTAATTTATACCCCTGTGTGGGCACGTTCACGATACGGAAAGTTTTCACGCGAACCGTTTTCGTCAGCAATCGAAGCGATTTCTTTTTGGGACTTTATGTTAACTTCTGAAGATATGTTGATATATCTCACGCGAAAAATAGTTTCACAGGTTCACAGCTTCATCTTGGCCTCCGCGCTACATTAAACATTGGCTGTAATTTTAACCAAGTATATAAGCTTTAATATTGCCATGCGGTGCTGGTTCTACCAGTACAGTCTGCTTTTTTAAATCAAGTTACGTCTCAAATAATACTTCAAGGCGCAAAGTTACTGATCTAATTAAAACCTTTAGATTTTGATTTGTTTTTGAGCAAAAAAACGAACAAATCCCAAATCCAAAGATTTTGGATTACATCGATTATTCATTTCGACCGTATATTGACGTAAAATCCGGTAAGTTGGATTTAGTAACAACCTATGATAGTAATTACTACAGATACTATTAATATATTTCAATACGTGTATTTTACTCTTATATAAAAATAATTTTAATTTAATCGAAATCTAGACCTTCCTGTCTTTTCCTATGTTTACCTAATTTGACTGAAAAATTACGATTGTACTGATGTATACAATAGCATCGCTTTAAGTGTTTTATACATTCGTTAACAGCACGCACACATTCACAGACTACACATACAATACAGCGTTTTAATTGTAATCAATCTTATGAATAACACATAAACTCCCAATAAATAAATACGGTCTTATTTAATTAATATAAAATATTAATCATGTAAGTACGCTAAATAGGCAATCGCTAGCTAAGTTTGCCTACACAATTATGATACTAATAAATTACAAAATATGTAAACAATGTAATTTATTTTTAATCTTTATAAACTGACCATTCATTTTATGAAAAACGAGAATTCGTTTCGTTTATTGTAATCTAGGTAAAATTAAAATCAATTTAAACTCTTATACTTGTTTGCAAACCGTACGAACGAAAATAATAAAAATGTCACAAGAGGCTCTAACTCTAACATAATAAATTTATAACTGACAAAACCTGGTTACAGCTTGCCACAACTGTATTTACCACGCATTTTTGTAATACTATAACTTAATGTGAACTAACACAGCATAAATAAAAAACCCGCCATAAATACAAAATATCATCGTTTGTTAGACAAACCTTAGTTGTGAGTTAACCAAATAATGTGAGTAAAAAAAATATTGTTAACTGCATAAAATAACAAACAGAAAAATGCGCATTCTTACACACTTGGGTGAGTCAAATACTCTATCAGAGGCATCATAATTATTTTGCCTATATCTACGTCCTAATGTCATTCGCAATACACTTCCTTGTATGTACGTACAGTTCTATTACAGTAACAATTATATCCTTCTGAAGAAATAAATTAACATTATTACGAACAGTGCGCACTCTTATCCCCGGCGTATTCACAGCTTGATCATTTTTCTTATTGTTTCGGGCCTTGTATAAAATCTGATCAAAAGTTTATCATAAAACAATTAGCCGCTCGCTCACTTGTATTGTCACAAATCCTTGCAAAGACCAAAACCTTTTTTTAATAGTGCTCTAACATCGCTGTGATATCGATAATAAAACTGAATGCCTTATTTTGTTCTTGCGCACTATTTTTAATCACGTATTGTTACGTCGACTTCACCTGTCCGTCTGTCTGTTGCAAAGCCTGATATTTTCTATTTATCTGCTGTAATAGTACTGTTGAAATATGTAGGTACTCATAAATTTTTATTAAAAGGAAATCTATTGTAAATTTATTTAATGAAATGTTTTAGGTATTATAATTTTAATTATATAATATTTTATTTGCAATTATGAACTTATTATACTAAAAAGCTTTTTAAGAGATTACATCGCGTACATAACACTCCTGCGGCCACAAACGCTACGTGTTCGAAACATTAGGAAAACCAAAAATATATAATATGTATTCTGTTAAAAAATTGTTTATTATAATTATTTTATTTAATAAAAACTGGCTTGACAGATGGACAACAAAAACAAAGTTATTTCAATCTAAATGAGCTTCGTAATAAATAAGTAACGACATGCGACTGATTGTTGACTTTATAAAAATATTTCAACATTATTTCCTAAGTCGTTTTGATGTGATTGTTTTAATCGATAAGGTATTAAATGAAAGAACAGTACGGTTCTTGCTTTATTGCTAAACGTATGTAAGAGACATTGATATGAAACTGAATTTTTCAGATATGTATTTCTAATGCCTCTGGCCTATTTATAAAGCAACGATATATCGAAATAATTGAAGTGTTGTACGCTATAGTAAATCTTGTGAAATTATCTTTTCTTTACAATATAATATATCGTTAGATCTCTCATGCTGCAGCAAAAAATAACGATTAGTTTGACATGGTTGGTATTTATGTGTATTTAATCGTTACTATATAAATCGGCCATGCGTCTACTATTTATTGCGAATATAAATTCTAAAACGTGGCTGTAATTGTTTTTACACGTTTGCCTTTACGCTAATTGTTATTTTTAATTTAAGCGCACGAATTTATCAATTTGACTAAACAACTAAAACCTTGTTAAATTACACACTTTGCGATAATTGAATAAAAATCATTTGAAGTTAGCTCTGTTAAACTTTTATTCATTCGCTGGCGATATTTCGATGTCTTGAAATAACAGATTACATAAATGTTATAAAAAATCAATCGAAATTATCGCAAAATGTGTCTTTGGTTAAGTATCGTTGAAGTTACGAGAAAAAAACTGATAATTTTTTAAGCACACTTTCGCCTAAAACGTCGTGAATGTTACACTAAGCATATGTGATACCTACACGGTTTATTAATAAATAAATAATTTGTGATTTCTGAGTTTCATTCGGTGTTGACCCGGTTCAGAACTGCGAAGTAAGAATATGAACAGCGCAGAATCTGAAATAAAATAATAATAATTTAATCCCCATAAAATACACCAGAGTGCAGTAAATCTGCCGATTCCGTATTAATTGAGTAGCGATACTTATGTTGATAATGATACCTAATCCTTATCCCTTTTTTTTTTTTTTTTTTTTTTTTATTGGTCTCCAATGGAAATTCTACATGAACTTCCTCCACCCCGGAGAAAGGTGATGCCCCCCTCCTCCGGTTTAGATGATTATTATTTTTTATTTTGAAATTAAGTAATTGTAATTATTTTTATCGCGAAGGTTGTCAGTCGGGTGTGCTCACGTAAGGGTAGCCATGTTTTGCGATGCGAATATGTTGCTTATATTTTCTTAAACTTATCAGAGAGTATTCTTTATTTAAATTTTTATCATCAGATGTAGGTATTTCCGTGGGTCTACGACCAGACACGCTCTCTCCGCCAAAGTCAAGGGCCTACCTATTTACCTTGTTTAGGAACTATACGTAGTATTTAGTTATATCTAAATTGTAAATAGGTACACTAAGAATAGGGCAATCGTACATGTACATATATATATATATATATATATGTACATGTACGATTGCCCTATATATATATATATATATATATAGTGATCCGACAAAAGAAGCGACATGATTCAGCACAACAGCTAAAACATACAGACTGGCTGACGAGAGATCCACGAGAGGCACACCACCACTGCGTATTACATTACATATGAAATAAATAAAAACCAACTAATCTTCATGAAAAATCAAACAAATTATTTATTTTATTTTTATTTGTACGGTAAGCGATAGGACAAATTATACAATAAGAAAATAAATACCTAAAAATAAACTAAATTCTAAAAAAATATTTTAAATACAGTATTTAGGTACGTGTTTATTTATTAGCAATGTTTCTGTGCAGTTTAAAAAGTTTTAACGTAGTGCAAAATAATTGTTGAGGCAGTTTAATGGATCTTGTTTTACTGCGTCTGGTTCAACACGGCGAAATAGGAGTAAGACATTCGAAGGATCTGAAAGCAAAATGTGTACCTATGTATTATTTTATGGCATGTATTTAAACCGGCAACAAATTAAGTGTACTATGTAAGAGTATTAAAATGTTAATAGGATCCAAAATTAATACATAGGTTGGCGACTAATGGCAAGCCACTAATAAAAAAACATACATAAATAAATAGATGCATGATAATAAAGTTATAAGAACATCTGGCATCGAGAGTTTTGTTTGAGTAACGTCTTATCAACTTTTGGTTCGCGTTTGGCCTAAATACTCGTGTGTACAGGGCATTGGGTGGCTATATATATATATATATATGTACATGTACGAATGCCCTATATATATATATATATATATAGTGATCCGACAAAAGAAGCGACATGATTCAGCACAACAGCTAAAACATACAGACTGGCTGACGAGAGATCCACGAGAGGCACACCACCACTGCGTATTACATTACATATGAAATAAATAAAAACCAACTAATCTTCATGAAAAATCAAACAAATTATTTATTTTATTTTTATTTGTACGGTAAGCGATAGGACAAATTATACAATAAGAAAATAAATACCTAAAAATAAACTAAATTCTAAAAAAATATTTTAAATACAGTATTTAGGTACGTGTTTATTTATTAGCAATGTTTCTGTGCAGTTTAAAAAGTTTTAACGTAGTGCAAAATAATTGTTGAGGCAGTTTAATGGATCTTGTTTTACTGCGTCTGGTTCAACACGGCGAAATAGGAGTAAGACATTCGAAGGATCTGAAAGCAAAATGTGTACCTATGTATTATTTTATGGCATGTATTTAAACCGGCAACAAATTAAGTGTACTATGTAAGAGTATTAAAATGTTAATAGGTTCCAAAATTAATACATAGGTTGGCGACTAATGGCAAGCCACTAATAAAAAAACATACATAAATAAATAGATGCATGATAATAAAGTTATAAGAACATCTGGCATCGAGAGTTTTGTTTGAGTAACGTCTTATCAACTTTTGGTTCGCGTTTGGCCTAAATACTCGTGTGTACAGGGCATTGGGTGGCCCTTGGGCCACCTCAGCTGCACCATAACTTACTGTGGCAGTTTTTGTTCTTTCAGATAATAATCTTTTATTATTATAAGAGTAATATTTAAACCTAGTCGTTCAGTAATTATTTGTATAAGCCCACCTAGAATTTTATTAAATACAATTATTAGCCGCCGTTTATTCATTATTATCATCATAATTCCAGCCAACGGATGTCCACTATGGCATGATGCGGACACCAGGCGTAGGATTGTTTTTCGTGGATTTTATTATTGATATTAATTTTTATTTATTAAATATATAACTGGACCTTTGTCATAAGTGGTTATAGCCGAATTTGCCAGCTTGCTGTTAGAACCAATGATATTTTACTAATAAATGCGCAATAGACGAACATTATGACACTGCAGAACGGCGTAAATTTTACTATAAGCCACTCAATTGCGCGGTCCCTTGACGCCAGTACATCAACCGACACCTAAATCAATTGCACTTGCTATAACCGAGGACGAAAAGGACTTCAAGGCTTATCAATACCGCAGAGGGGTTCGTTCAATTGCCAAGCTTGTCGGTATTCGTGCCAAACGACTGAAGGATGCTGCGGAAAATCCAGATGACGTCACTAAAGCACCCACTACAGTCAATTAAACTAAAGCTAAGAAGTGATGAAATACAATTAATATATAGCTGCTACCAGTGCATGTAACTATAGGTACAGCTCTTAAATAGTGCGTAAAGGAAGTAAGAGAAAATGTAAGATACCATGCGGCATGCCGATTGTTAAAAAGAGATGAATATACACCGTTAGTTACGTGGCATTAGCAGCTGCATCGCGCATGCTTGTAAGCCTGAACGCGTGTGAAGTAACGTGTCTCCTGGCGGCGGCCGCCATTAAACCGCGTGATAAAACTAAATACTGTCATTTTTATTTACAGTATACATTTACACATGAAATGATATTATTTTTTCTCACACGTGCAGTATCAGTCGTGCATAAAATTTCGATATACACACGAAGGCATTTTCTTCGCAATATTTTGCAAAAGTAACGTTTAAGATTGACGACTAGCTGCGACACTGGTCGTTGCGCGACTAATAAGTGAACTCCGGGCAATTACTTTGGTTTCATGTGACGATCATAGCGCGCGGGCAACTCATCTACACTTATAAAAACATCTTAGGTTAGAACCCGCCTTTTCGAACAAGTCGTGTTACCGCCCGCTGCCGGTCAACTTGCCTCTCCAAACCCGCCAAGCTATTTAATCTGACAGTCGACTATCGTTAGCACATGGCATGGTGCATCGTATGCGGGTGACTGGTTAGGACATTCGGAAAAGTGGATTGTATGCTTCCCCTATGCTAAGCTTCGTTATAGGTACGCGAAAGATTCCTGACGACCGAATGACCGTTCAGTACAAGTCCAAATAAATCATCATCATCATCATATCAGCCAAAAAACGTCCACTTTTGAACAAAGGCCTCCCCCACATATTTCCACAGCGAGCGGTTACATGCTACCCGCATCCAAGGCCTCATAAGAAAGCTCAATGTTACTCAACGAACTATGGAGAAAGCTGAGCTTGGTATTTCCCTACGAGATTGAATCAGAAATGAGGAGATCCGTAGAAGAACTAAAGTTGTCGACATAGCTGAAAGGATTAGTAAACTAAAGTGCCAAAAGGCGGATCACATTGCTCGTAGAACTGATGGCCGTTGGGGTAAAAAGATTCTCTAGTGGAGACCGCGCGCCGGAAAACGCAGCATGGGACAACCTCCAACGAGGTGGACAGATGATCTGGTGAAGGTCGCTGGGAGTCGTTGGATGCGGGCGGCATGTGTCCGCTCGTTATGGAAATCTATAGGGAAAGCCTTTTGAAAGACGTTCTTTGGCTGATATAATGATGATGATATGATGATTATTAATTTCGCCCGTTAAAGAACTAACCGCCACAAACGTGGGTCTAGATAATGATATGTAATGCCCTGCTTTGAATATTATTGGTTTCTTCATGCGCTCCATGGCGATGAATAGAGCACGTCTAAACGCGATATCCTGCTCATACCACGGACATTGGTACAGCCATTCCCGAAGATTTTCGCTCTGAAAGGAAATCAGTATACGTAATTTATTCTTACGCTCCAATGCTCTAAGGCACAACATAATTATGAACAGCAAGCCGATTTACAATAATAATATTTCTTAAATTAAATAAATAAAACCAAAAATGACTTATTTTGAGAAAGATATATATATGCAATAAAATTGCTATAAGCTATTTGCATGCAGCCTGTAATAACAAAAAAATACCCTTATAGTAAGCTCGTGGCCACACCAGCAGTAAAGGAACAGCTGAGACAGCATGGTGACCATGTAGTTCAACATTGAGTAGAACTGGACGCTGTTGTGCTCAACCTAGCAAATATAAATAATAATGAATACGAATGATAAAATATTAACACTGTTTGAGAAAAGTTACCTCCATTTCTGGTATAATTGACGGCACGGTTGGTGCAGTGGCTGATACAGTCGACTGCTGCGCTCCGGGTCGTGGGTTCGATTCCCGCACGGAACAAATATTTGCATGATCTGCAGGTAGTTGTTCCGGGTCTGGGTGTATTGTATGTGGAATTCATGTCTGTCACAGGGCCCCACCCACAATTATCTGAAGCCGCCCATTGGTGCCACGCATTTAAGCACATCCCGGGGGGATGACTGTAAAGCGGTCACCCCTCTAGTAGAAGGGAGGTGGCTGTAAGGAGGCAGCCCCCCCAGGAACGCCTTGGGGGGGATGGTATAGTACCTAGCATCATATTTTGCAAGCGTTTAGCTTAGATCGCCAAGGTCCGGATATCGCTACTGGCGCTAGTAACTATGCATCCTCCACAAGTAGCGACAGGCGGGCGATGCCTTACATAATACCAACCAATTTTTTTCGCTTTGCCACCGGTGGATGCTTGCCTGCGCGATAGCTGCTATCGCGTCTGCTGTTGCTATTTTTAGCTAATCAACCCGCCGGTTTCCAAACTTCCTTTATCACCTTCTACGACACCCACGGGGTGAGATGGGGTAGCCCTATTTGTGACCCGGCGGTACATGGGCATAAGGAAAAACATAAACGATAAAAATACGTATATGAGGCTTGCGGTATTCCCGGCCAGTAATGAGTCATAGTAGGTGAGTTTCTGTTGTCGAATTACCATATTGTTAAGTAGTGTTTCATCTATTGTTTAAACTATTCATTTAATGTGACACAAGATTATCTCCACATTTTCTTCGATCGTTTGTATATCTAGAATTGAGATCACTAAAAAACGTACTATAGATATTCGCAATCCAATATTACAGATGATTGCAACAGTGCCGGTGAGTTGGAAGAATATGTTGGCATGATACGTGTCCTCACATAGTTGAATGAATCTGCAAACAAATTCTCAAGACATTCATAAAATATTATACTTAACTATTTAAAACAGAGAGCCAATCCACTCTTTACCTAAAAAGTAGATGGTATAGGTTTAGTATATGCCTGGCTGGAAGCCTTTTTAGCTTCGTCAGAACGCCCGGTTAATTAAGCAGCAACATCTCTTTGAAATTACGTAGAGAAGCCCAGAAAAAAAGTACAGATTTTTACTATTATTGAAATTGCAAACGTTCTGGAGCCTACCTAATGGAGTAGCAACCAGAGCCATGGATACCAGCAACCTTTGATTCCGATCTGCATTGCAGACCTCTGTTCACCGGCTGATCCTAACCTTCACCGAGAAGTGTTCTGCTCACACACAGTTGTTGGTGGGTGAAATAGGTACAACTGGACAAGACTAGTGCCGCCCCAGTAGAGATCCTCACACAGAATTCTACCACAAATACCTAAAAAAATATCAAGTGTACCGTTATTCGGGGTAACCGAGCGCAGTGGTGCACGAATCGGGGAAAGTGCTGCTGAACAAAGGCCTCCGCCATATATTTGCACGCCTGTCGTCATTTTGGGGAGTATTTGCCGATATTGACCACGCTTGGCAGGCGGGCGTGTGCAGCATAGCTACTGTTTCACAGAAGAGACGCTGCTACCCGTCCCTCTTGTATAGAGTCCCTTAGTCGCCTTTTACGACATCCACAGGAAGAGATAGAGTGGTGCTATATTCTTAATCCGGACGCCAATGCAATCTGACTTTATTCTAAGGTTTTGAGGAATGTTGTTGATAAATCACCTTAATATCTTCCATCACTATTCTTTTACAGATCTTCAGTCCAAACTGTGCATACTTGGCCTAAATGACTCCACGCCAGGTACATGACCGTAACGGTCTTTCTTACTTGGAAAGAGGGAAGAAGCCTAAAACCTCGCTCACATCATATACACGTAAAGTTTATCACAAATTACTTACCTTTCAACAGTTTGATGCTGTTTGATACATTCAACAAGAAGTTCTTTATTAATTTTGATTAATTCATGACAATTTTCTTTTAACTTTGATGTCTCATACACACTCTGTACCTGAAACCATAAACCTCAGTAATGGCTTAATTAAACAATATAAAGCTGCGTCCACTTTTGGAGCAGTAAAACAGGCTGTGATTTTCAACTTCAGGGGCTTTAGAAGTGTTTGTGAACATTGTAGACCTGGCTTACAGGCGTCACAATCGAGGAAAGTGTTATTGGCAAATCCACAAATAAAATACCTGGATACTGGATACCGTGTGCGCAGCACAGCGCACCGCGAGGTTTCAGGGGTATATTTTGGGCGGCCTCGTTTACAGTCACCTTCCGTTCGCTGGTAGGTGTGACCGCTTTGTAGTCATCGCATCCAAGATGTGCCTGACGGCGTGGAACCAATGGGCGGCTCTAGTGTGATTGTAGTCAAGATCTTGTAGCCCAACTTCGATGCCGAAAATGACCGCTCTAGTGGTTTTAGGCGGTAGGAGTCCGGCATGCCCCTTTGCCCGTCCGCCGGGCGGAGGTATGGCATGATACATTTCTACCGGATAAAAAGTCATTCCTTATCTATGCTATAATGTACTATAATTACCTACCTTCTGTATTTTGTCAATGATAATCTCCAGCTGTGCGCAACCGAACATGATCATAGACACAGCAACGCTGTCCACAGATATAAACAGGAAGGCACTGATGTAGATGCTCACTATCTGGTACAGGTAGCCCAACTCGTAGTCAGGGGACTTCGTCGGAGTTACCGGCATCCTGCAAAAAACGGTGTCAATATTTCTGCCCAACAGAATTGGATAATAGACGATCCTTTCTCACGGTGATCACCGAATCACCGAAAAGAGAATCACCATTCTTATATGGAATCTCTCCTTTATATCTTTTTTTTTATTGGTTTCCAGTGAAAATTCTACATGAACTTCCTCCGCTCCGGGGAAGGGTGAAGGGGCATGTAGGACTCTTATTGGCTAAAACCAATGAAGCGGTCATCTTCGGCACTGAAGGAGGGCTCCAGGTCCTCGTAAGATCACACTAGAACCCCCCATTGATGCCACGCCTTTAGGCACATCCCGAAGGGGATGACTGTAAAAAGGTCCGAAGCCCCTCACCATGTAGCGATGGCAGGGGGCTCAGGCGTGTTGGACCTGGGAGCCGGGGTGGTTGTTACCCCCGGCATCTCGGCTTTCTCCGTGCTCTCTCTCGATCCCGCTCTGCAGTCTTCTTCTGGAGCATAACGCTCTTGAAGGATGAGACCACCGCACTCCAATTTGCATGCAGTCTGCCGGAAGAGAGAGACCTTGCCCGTTCCGATCGACCACGATCTGCCGCTGCACGCAGCCTACGCAGGGCACTCCTCGAGCGTGTGTTGTGCGGTATCCTGGTCGCTTCTACAATTGTGGTACTGTGCCGTAACCTCGCGTCCTATTTTGTGCAGGTACGCACCGAAAGAACCGTGACTGGTGAATACCTGCGGCAGGCGGTACGTGACGCGCTCGTTCCTTGTGAGCCCAGCTCCGAAGAGCGCCTCTTCTTTATACCTACGGCCTGAAACCACTTGATCATTGTTGACACTTTGTTACCACACCTTTGTGAACACACGTTACCTAGTACAAGTAACATGGTCGGTGGGGGATCGTTTACAATCCATAGCGGTAAAAACATATATCTAAAAATTAACATGGTATGTTCCACGGGCGACCGAGTGACGGCCATGTGTAGGCACTGAGATATCAAAAGTTGAACTTACCAAATTCTAAAAGGAAAGGATCGTTTGCTGGCAGCGTCGAACAGCGGTATCATGGCCCACAGCGTGCAAGTCGTCGTGGCACTCGTCAGGAAAAATAGGCAAAGACGCTTTATCTTGCTTGCTTGCGCTGCTAAAATTCTAACAAAGGAATTAATTATCAAAAAATTACGTTATTTTATTGAAGTCTTCTTCTTCTCTTAAATTATGGCTTCTGTAACCTCCACAATTTCGCCAATGTCAAGTATAAGGCAACGTCGTACGGTGTTTAGATTCATAAATCTTTACATATTCATAAAATATTTCTCATAAATGAAAATATCCTAAAAATATGTCGGCAACGTCGTACGGTTTTCCTTTATTGAAGTCCTTGGGGGATTTTTGTCCAATTTGCCAATTGTCACCACGCTTGTCAGGCGGGTAAGTGAGCGCAGAATGACTGCTGTTCCACAGAAGCACAGATATTATACAGGTAATATAATATGTCTACTGTAATAGACGGGACGCTACTGACCGTCCCTCGAGTTTTTCTGAATCTGACCCGACGGGATTCATCCCCTAGTAGCGACTCAGATTTTTATGAACTTTCCGTTTAACAAATAATGACCAACCTATGCGAAAGATTATTAACACTTAAATTGTATCTTCTAACAATTATACGGTCATAGTCAGAAGTGAACACGTAGTCATCAAACGATTCGGATAAGAACGGATTTTGTTACGTGTCTATCGATTTTATCTAGCACTTGTTTTCGTTTTTAAAGTAAGTCATTTCATCATTTCGGCCGAATGAAGTCCACTGCTGGACACAGGCCTCCCACAAAGACGTCCACAATGACCGATATGGTTGTGTAGTGGGCTCATTGGGGGTTTTGCCATAATCGCCACGCTTGGCAGACGGGTTGGCGATCGCAGTTGAGTTGTTAATGTACTCGAAGGACGCTGCTGCCCATCCTCCGGCTAATCCCTTAGTCGACTTTTACGACACCCATGGGAGGAGATGGGGTGGTGGCATTCTGAGCCGGCACATTTGCCTAGTGTTAAGCGTCGTGCCTGCCCATAACAATAAATTTGTAATGCTACCCAGAACTATAGTCCTGCGTGGCACCGCACTGCGCTCCTCACCTCGAGACATAGTCTCTTATGCCCAGTAATTTCACTGGCTACAGCCGTGTGCCGTTCTAACCGGAACACAGTATCTAATGTCAAAAGTTCAAACTACTGCTTAGCGGCGAACTCAGGGGCTTCGAAGAGCACTTCGCACGCCTCGTCCTCCGAGTCGAGAGGGTAGTGGGTGCATTGCACCGGGTGCTGCCCAATCTCGGGGGACCGAGCGAGGAAGTTCGCCGTCTCTACGGGGGCGTCGTGTGGTCTGTGGCCCTCTACGGGGCGCCTGTATGGTCATCCCGGCTGTCAGGCGTCCAGCGCTGCAGAACCAAACTTCACAGTCTGCAGCGCAGAGTAGCTATACGGATCGCACGGGTATACAGGACAGTGTCCTACGAGGCGGCAACTCTCCTGGCAGGCTTCCTTCTCCTTTCTTCACATCTCCTTCTGCGAGAGCGTCATGCTCCAGAAGGAGACTGCAAAGCGGGATCGGGAGAGGGCTGATCCCGCACGGAGAAGGACGAGACGGCGCCGGGGCAACAACCGTCCCGGCTCCCAAGTCCAACACGCCTGAGCCCGCTGCCGTCACTACATGGTGGGGGGCCTCGGGGTTCGCGAGCGCGCAGATTGGGGAGTTTGCGTGCTCACACCGAGCGACCCCCGGGAAGACGGTGGCGCGCACGTGGTCACGTGCCGCCGTGTGCGCAGTACAGCGCAAAGCGAGGCCTGGGGGGATCCTTTACAATCCTTCCCAAGAAGTGCCTGGGGGGCGACCTTTTTACACTCGCCTTCCCTCCGCTAGAGGCGGTGAGCGCTTTACAGTCATCCCCTCCGTGATGTGCCTAAAAGCGTGGCACCAATGGGCGGCTCTAGTGTGATCTTACGAGGACCTGGAGCCCCCCCTTCAGTGCCGAAGATGACCGCTCCTGTGGTTTTAGCCGGTAGGAGTCCGGCATACCCCTTCGCCCTTCCCCGGGGTGAAGGACGTTCCATGTAGAATTTCCACTGGACATCAATAAAAGAAAAAAAGGTACGTGCTTATTATTATACCTACTCACTTTTCATGTTCAGCAGATTTAGGTTTAAAGATCTCACAGTCCATGTGCCCCAACAACTCTATCAAGTTAGTTTTGTTGACCATGAAGGCTGTAGACTTGTAACACAGAGACGCCTGAGTGAAGAGTAAGTATGAAGCTTCAGAAACCGCGTCTATATCTCCCCACACATCTGCTATGTAGATGATCTCAAATAGGAGAAATGAATATTGTGTCCACATGACAAAGAGCATGTAAATTTTCCGTAAAATAACGTAATTATTCGGATACGGCCACACGCCGAAGAAGCTTAGAATTTTATTCGGTCGGCCTAGGAATAATGTAGTGTTTTCCACCGCCATTGTTCTTTTTACAGAGGTAAGCGCAGCGTTCGAGAGCCTAACGGTCTGCCATAGTTTCTTAGACCTTAATTTATCTTTCCAAAGAACCGTTGAATAATTAATAGTTGAAAGTAAGAACATTTAAGTTTGTATAAAGTTATAATTGATGTTGATACGTTGATGTGTTATAAATTGTACCTAGACATTGATTGTGTTAATTGCTTAAGTTTCACAAGAAAACTTGTAAGTACTTAGTGTTTATCTTTGGTTGTAGTTATTACATATTCCAAAAATTACCTGCATGGACACTTTTTGGTAGGTATGAAAGTTTGTGTTTACGGTTGAAACTCCTATATGAATTGAGTTTATAAGATACTTTTACATATAGGTAAATTTTCGTTCGCTGGACAGAATAGGCCAGACTGGCCCTTCGCCTGGTTATCACGGTACAATGTTGGAAAATAGGTTAATGCTCTTAATTACACTGACCCGTTTTAAGCCCTTCTTCACATCCTATAAATCGGTTTGTTCCGTTCCGGGATTGTACTATTATGCTGCAGTTGCTAAGCGGCACTACAACCACCTAGCGCCTGTACTGTATAATAAAATAAACAGCCAAGTTAAAATCAGAAGCTTCAGCAACCAGTAGGTGAAAAATAAGATTAGGAGTTGGCTTGATCAAATGGATTATGAAACCACCGAACAGATTATTAGAACGAATCGTTGACATACCTCATATTTCGTAAAAAAGCTCTCCCACATACCCTCGACACACGCATCTCACACAGATGCAGATCCATACGCACGCACACAAGTACATACACACGCACTCACACTTATCAAACACTGCATTTCTTTCTCTTTGTTTTTAGGGTTCCGAACGTCCGAAGGAAAAATCGGCGGAGCCTTTATAGGATCATTCATGTGTCTGTCTGTCTGTCTGTCCGCCTGTCACAGCCAATTTGCTCCGAATCTACTAGACCGATTAAGTTGAAATTTGGCACATATATGGATTTGATATGATCAATTGGATCCTTTTTGGGGGAGAAATATAGAAAGTTAAAGAATAAAGTTTTGCAAACTGTACCGTGTAACATATGAAATGGAAGGGCTTGTTGATGTTGTGAGGGTCTCAAACCTTTATATATTTTATATATATATAAAAAGAGAAACTGACTGACTGACTGACATACCAACGCACAGCCTAAACATAGGCATCCACTAAGGAAGGATTTTTAGAACTTCCACCCCTAAAGGGGAAAAATAGGGGTTGAAAGTTTGTATGAAACTCCGTCATTATTGAAGTTAGATACATGATAATCGGTATTTGGCTTTCTGGTTAAAAATTAAAAATACATGTTTCAAGGTTTTTATAAATTCTACCCTTAAGGGGGTAAAACAGGGGGTGAAAGATTGTATGGAAAAACCGTAATTTGTGAAGCCAGATCTATGAAAATTAGTATTTAGCTTTTTGGTTGAAAACAAAAAATTACGTGTTTCAGTGTTTTTGTAAAGGGTTAAAACAGGGGGTGAAAGTTTGTATGCAAAATCCGTCAGTTTTGAAGTTAGCTCTATGAAAAATTATATTTGGCTTTTGATAGAAAAGAAAGGATGTTTCAGTGTTTTTGCAAATTTAACCCTTAAAGGGGAAAAACCGTTTGCATTAAAATCCGTCAGTTTTGAAGTTAGTTCTATGAAAAATGATATTTGGCTTTTTAGTTGAAAATAAAGAAATCCGTGTTTTTGTAAATTCAACCCTTAAGGGAGTAAAACAGGGGGTGACAGTTTGTATACAAAATAGGTCAGTGTTGAAGTTAGATAAAAAAGAAACGTAGTCGCCTTCTCAGTGAAAAACATGGGAATACGTATTTCGGCGTTTTAGAAAAATCTACATCTAAGAGGGTAAAATAGGGGATTAAAGTTTTTATTAAAAATTTTATGATTTAACGGGTTCGATGTTAGATCTATAACTATTTGGCTTTTTGATTAAAAATAAAGAAACATATTTCAGTTTTTTGGAAATCAATCTTTAAGGCGGAATTAGAAACCAGTATATTTACTAAATAATTCCATAACAAAAGAATTAAGTGCTTATACGAGTATATATTACCTGAAGTGCCGTCTAAAAATAGCACCAACCCGTATCATCCCATGGGTGTATTAAAAGGCGACTATGGGATTGACCGAAAGATGGGCAACAGCGTACTTCGAGTTCTGTTTATTTTATTATACAGTACAGGCGCTAGGTGGTTGTAGTGCCGCTTAGCAACTGCAGAGTTTGAACAGGGTACAGGGAGTTTGTCAATTCTTTTTCCAAGTACTGGTATTTTACGGACTGTCATTCGATGATAGCGCTGAATGCATTTATAAACAAATAATTTTCTTACACTAAGTATCTTTACTTCCCTAAGGTCTGCCTGGACCTTGTTTAGGAAGTATACGTAGTATTTAGTTATATCTAAATTGTAAACAGGTACACTAAGAATAAGGCAATCGTACATGTACATATATATATAGTGATCCGACAAAAGAAGCGACATGATTCAGCACAACAGCTAAAACATACAGACTGGCTGACGAGAGATCCACGAGAGGCACACCACCACTGCGTATTACATTACATATGAAATAAATAAAAACCAACTAATCTTCATGGAAAATCAAACAAATTATTTATTTTATTTTTATTTGTACGGTAAGCGATAGGACAAATTATACAATAAGAAAATAAATAACTAAAAATAAACTAAATTCTAAAAAAATATTTATATACAGTATTTAGGTACGTGTTTATTTATTAGCAATGTTTCTGTGCAGTTTAAAAAGTTTTAACGTAGTGCAAAATAATTGTTGAGGCAGTTTAATGGATCTTGTTTTACTGCGTCTGGTTCAACACGGCGAAATAGGAGTAAGACATTCGAAGGATCTGAAAGCAAAATGTGTACCTATGTATTATTTTATGGCATGTATTTAAACCGGCAACAAATTAAGTGTACTATGTAAGAGTATTAAAATGTTAATAGGTTCCAAAATTAATACATAGGTTGGCGACTAATGGCAAGCCACTAATAAAAAAACATACATAAATAAATAGATGCATGATAATAAGGTTATAAGAACACCTGGCATCGAGAGTTTTGTTTGAGTAACGTCTTATCGCTGGTTTGGTTTGGTTCGCGTTTGGCCTAAATACTCGTGTGTACATATAGACATGTACAGGGCATTGGGTGGCCCTTGGGCCACCTCAGCTGCACCATAACTTACTGTGGCAGTTTTTGTTCTTTCGGATAATAATCTTTTATTATTATAAGAGTAATATTTAAACCTAGTCGTTCAGTAATTATTTGTATAAGCCCACCTAGAATTTTATTAAATACAATTATTAGCCGCCGTTTATTCATTATTATCATCATAATTCCAGCCAACGGATGTCCACTATGGCATGATGCGGACACCAGGCGTAGGATTGTTTTTCGTGTATTTTATTATTGATATTAATTTTTATTTATTAAATATATAATACTATACTATATAACTTATATATATAACTTTGTCATAAGTGGTTATAGCCGAATTTGCCAGCTTGCTGTTAGAACCAATGATATTTTACTAATAAATGCGCAATAGACGAACATTATGACACTGCAGAACGGCGTAAATTTTACTATAAGCCACTCAATTGCGCGGTCCCTTGACGCCAGTACATCAACCGACACCTAAATCAATTGCACTTGCTATAACCGAGGACGAAAAGGACTTCAAGGCTTATCAATACCGCAGAGGGGCTCGTTCAATTGCCAAGCTTGTCGGTATTCGTGCCAAACGACTGAAGGATGCTGCGGAAAATCCAGATGACGTCACTAAAGCACCCACTACAGTCAATTAAACTAAAGCTAAGAAGTGATGAAATACAATTAATATATAGCTGCTACCAGTGCATGTAACTATAGGTACAGCTCTTAAATAGTGCGTAAAGGAAGTAAGAGAAAATGTAAGCTACCATGCGGCATGCCGATTGTTAAAAAGAGATGAATATACACCGTTAGTTACGTGGCATTAGCAGCTGCATCGCGCATGCTTGTAAGCCTGAACGCGTGTGAAGTAACGTGTCTCCTGGCGGCGGCCGCCATTAAACCGCGTGATAAAACTAAATACTGTCATTTTTATTTACAGTATACATTTACACATGAAATGATGTTATTTTTTCTCACACGTGCAGTATCAGTCGTGCATAAAATTTCGATATACACAAGAAGGCATTTTCTTCGCAATATTTTGCAAGAATAACGTTTAAGATTGACGACTAGCTGCGACACTGGTCGGTGCGCGACTAATCACTAAGTGAACTCCGGGCAATTAGTTTGGTTTCATGTGACGATCATAGCGCGCGGGCAACTCATCTACACTTATAAAAACATCTTAGGTTAGAACCCGCCTTTTCGAACAAGTCGTGTTACCGCCCCCTACCGGTCAACTTGCCTCTCCAAACCCGCCAAGCTATTTAATCTGACAGTCGACTATCGTTAGCACATGGCATGGTGCATCGTATGCGGGTGACTGGTTAGGACATTCGGAAAAGTGGATTGTATGCTTCCCCTATGCTAAGCTTCGTTATAGGTACGCGAAAGATTCCTGACGACCGAATGACCGTTCAGTACAAGTCCAAATAAATCATCATCATCATCATGTCAGCCAAAAAACGTCCACTTTTGAACAAAGGCCTCCCCCACATATTTCCACAACGAGCGGTTACATGCTACCCGCATCCAATGGCTCCCAGCGAACTTCACCAGGTCGTCTGTCCATCTCGTTGGAGGTCGTCGCACGCTGCGTTTTCCGGTGCGCGATCTCCGCTTGAGAACCTTTTTGCCCCAAGGCCATCAGTTCTACGAGCAATGTGCCCCGCCCATTGCCACTTTAGTTTACTAATTCTTTCAGTTATGTCGGCAACTTTAGTTCTTCTATGGATCTCCTCATTTCTGATTCGATCTCGTAGAGAAATACCAAGCATAGCTCTCTCCATAGCTCGATAGTGACCTTGAGCTTTCTTATGAGGCCCATCTTGAGTGACCACGTCTCTGTTCCATATGTCATCACTAGTAACACACACTGGTTAGACTTTCGTCTTGAGGCATTGCGGTATTGTTGACGAAAAGTCATTGCAAAGTTTCCCTAACGGAACGGAATCCGACTCGGCTGGCCTCTTTCTCGAAGTTGAACCTACCTAACTGGATGGTTTGTTCCAGGTAGACATACTCGTCAGCAACTTCGAGAACAGAACTCCCAACGGATATTGGGATGGGCTCGACATGGGCATTCGACATGACTTTCATCTTGCACATGTTCATTTTAAGGCCGACCTGTTGGGGAAACTCTGTTGAGACCATCGAGCATTGTGCTGAGCTCTTGCAGCGATTCTTTCATGACAACGATGTTGTCGGCAAATCAGCAAAAGGTGAGTAATATACTCGCCATTGACGTTAATGCCGAATCCTTTTCACTCCAGTAGCTTGAAGGCATCCTTCATTACAGCGGTGAACAGTTTCGGGGAAATTACGTCCCCCTGTCTCACACCTCTCTGCAATGGAATTGCCCCCGCGCTCTGTTCATGTACTCGGACCGACTTGGTGGCGTTTCTGTATAAACACTTCAGACCTTCGACGTACCGATAGTCAAGTGGCACCGCTGCAGAGCATGAAGCATCCGATAGAATCGAAGGCTATCACATGGTCCACAAACGCTAAGCATAGTGGCAAATTATGCTCCTCGGTCTTCTGTATAACCTGCCGCAACGTATGAATGAGGTCTATGGTGCTAAAACCTTTTCGGAAACCGGCTTGTTCGGGAGGCTGAAAGTCATCAAACCTACGTTTGAGACGATTCGTGATGACCCTTGAAGACAGCTTATAAACATGGCTCAGAACCGAGATGGTCTATAATTCTTCAACAGGGTGTTGTGGCCCTTTTTGAAGAAGAACACCACCTCGCCTCTGTTTCACGCATCCGGCGTTGTGCCCTCGAGTGAGACGGAATTGAATAACTTCCGAAGGACTTTTAGTACCGGTGTTCCACCCACTTTCAGAAGCTCTGTCGTAATTCTGTCACCAGCGGCGCCTTGTTATTTTTAAGCTGTTTCAAGGCCATCCTAATCTCGTACAGGCTGATGTCCGGGATATCTTCGGTATAGTATCGGGTTAATTTGGCTCGCGGGTCTTTACTAGAGCCAATGGTAGGTATAGTTACCGAGTTACCTCTCTCAAAACCTCTAGATTAGTCAACGCTACACTGCCGTCCTCGTTCTTCAGCTTCATAATACAACTTTGCCCAATAGACATGTCTCTTGCGAACACTTATGAGCCTTGATTCCGGTCAATCGTTTCTTTAACACCATTGGTGTTTAAGGTGCGTATATCGTGACGCAAGGACTTTCATATCCGTCTATTGAGCAGTCGGTATGCTTCAGCATCACCGAAGGACTGCAGCGTCATGGCGCATATTTCTGCCATGAGGTCGAAAGTCTGATCGAAGAACTTTTTTGGTCTACCTTCAAGGTGGGTTTTATAGAACTTAGACCCAACCGGTTGGACAGTTTCTACAAACATACCATTTAAATCATCCACAGATACGCAATGTTCTAGGCACTCGAAGCGGTTTTGGAGTTCAAGTTGAAAGCTCTCGGGGTTTTGGATATGAGCACTAGAGGGTCGGAGTGTAGACTTCATCAGACGAGACCTCTCAACTTTAAGATTAATATTCAATGTGCCTTTTACCATCCGGTGATCACTACCGGTTTTCACCCTATGGATCACAGAGATATCATTAAACATTTGTACTTTATTGTCATGATGAAGTCAATCTCATTCTTTGTGGAACCATCGGGACTCAACCAGGTCCATTTCCTGTGAGGCGGCTTTTGGGAAAAGGAGTTCATCACGAAGTGTTCCACCTTTTCCGAAAAGTCAGCCAGCCTCTGTCCCCTGAGGTTCCGTTGCCCATATCCAAATTGCCCCATTCTCAACTCACCATCGCATCAGGTGCCTAGCTTTGCGTTGAAGTCCCCCATCACAAGAGTGAAGTGTGTCTTCGAGGTATGTATGGCCCTACTTACGTCCTCATACATACTCTCTACTTCATTATCCGGGAGTGTCGAGGTCGGTGCGTCGACCTGTATGCCCTTCAACGAATACCTCTTGGATATTCTGAGTATAAGGTAGGCTACCCTGCTCGACTCACTTTCGATGGCCACTATGTTGTTAATGAGGGAGCTGCGGACGAGAAACCCAACACCACCTGGAGACAGATGTTCGCCTTCCCGGTAGTAGAATAAGTTGCCGGATTTCAGGTTTATCGTGTCCTCGCCTTTTTGGACTTCTGATAGACCCATGACATCCCAGTTCAACTTATCTATTTCTTCCTCCAGCTCAACGATCTTTTCGTCTTCCCTCAGTGTGCGTGTGTTATATGTTACCAGAGACAGTTTTCGTTTGGGTTGGTAGCCGGATCCCTTCCGGAGATTCTTAGCATCCCCTGCCCCACCGTTACCATGACCGCTACCATAACCAGGAATAGCGGGGCTGCCAGGAACTGGGGGCCGGTATTTAAATTGTGTCGTCATTTTGGGGGGAATTAGCCGATACTCACCATGCTTGGCAAGCGTGTTGGTGCTGCGCAAAAATGCTATGGTTCAGCAAAAGGGATGCTGCTACCCATCCCTCTGGTTAAGAGTCCCTTAGTTGACTTTAACCACCTCCACGGGAGGAGATGGTGTGGTGCTATATTCTAAATCCGGATACCACACGGAGAGACGGACAGTGTCCTACGAGGCAGCAATTCTCCTGGCGTGCTTTCTGTCTTTTGACATCCAAAAGGATACTGCAAAGTGAGATCGGGCGAGGACCGATCCCGCACGGAGAAGGACGAGACTGCGCCAGGGTAACAACCACCCCGGCTCCCAGGTCCAACAAGCCTGAGCCCCCTACCATCGCTATATGTTGGGGTCCTCAGGGGTCAAGGGCGCCCAAATTGGGGTATCTGCGTGCTCATACCAAGTGACTCCCGGGAAGACGGCGGTGCGCACGTGCTCACGTGCTGCAGTGTGCGCTGCACAGAACATAGCGAGGCTTGGGGGTATCCTTTAAAATCCTCCCCGAAAAGTGCCCGTGGGGTGACCTTTTTACACTTACCTTCCCTCCGCTATAGAGGGTGACCGCTTTACAGTCATCCACTCGGATATGTATCTAAGGCGTGGCATCAATGCGTGGCTCTAGTGTAATCTTACAAGGACCTGGACCCCCCCCTTCGGTGCCGAAGATGACCGCTCGAGCGAAGGAAGATCATGAATTTCCAATGAAAACCAATTTAAAAAAATCAAATAAGTACTACGGTACTGCGGTATTATGCCCTTCCACCCTTCCCCGGGGCGGAAAAAGTTCACGTAGAATTTCCAGTGGAGACCAATAAAATAAAAGGTTGGTAGGTATTAGATACTAACAGCAACAAATGTCTGTCGCGACAGGCATATGTAATGTCCAGCGCGCAGCACGAGCGGACGTCTCATGCGCATCATGGCGAAGCACAGGTCTCGCTTGAACTTCAAGTCCTGCTCGTACCAGATGCACTTGTACAATACTGTGTGCAAATCTTCACTCTGAAATTAGAATAACCGTATAGCATCTAACCCCGACAGGAATGGAATGTTAAAGTGCAGACTGACCGCGTGAAAGACATGCACAAACTCTATGTATATCTGCATACTGAGATTGTCCTTTGACTTAAATACTTTGCCCAGTACACCGTAAAAGTAAAAGTCAAATATTCTAAGAGCGGGTAATGGGCACTCTTAATAACTGCTACGCCAGATTAAGGAGTACTCATTCAAATAGCAAACCAGAGCTATCTCCTACTCCAGAAAAGGAGAAAAACATTAATAACATAAAAACATATTTATGAATGTGTCATGTTTGTCTCCTTTTCTGGCTGGAGATAGCTCAGAAGCTCTGGTCTTGAAGTAACTACTACAATTTTACTAGTTGGCCGGAATCTTGGAAGGAATTTAGGCGTTGTGTCATCTAGCATTCGAATGCAATATTATATTTCCGATGCTACAAGACGAATTATGGTACCAAGCAATAATATTCGGAAAATCATGTTTTTATCCAAATTTTACGTGGCTACCGTAGCAGTGAGCTCATGTCCGCACCAGCAGCACACGTAGAGCTGGCTGATCATCACCGAAAGGTAAGTCACGATGGATAAGAACTGCATGCTGCGCCAGTCCACCTGAAAAATAATAAATCAGTACCACTTCTTGGCATTTCTATCTGACTGGTTCTAAATCAATTTGATTGAGCTGCCGTCCTCATTGTCCGTTACGTTGTAATAGATCTTACGTTAAGTGGGTGTTAAAATAAAAGATTCAACACCAAATTTATAACATACATTCATAAAATTATAAAAAAGGAAGAAAAAGTTGTGGTCGTATGCCCGTCACTATTAAAATTTTACACTTTCTAGGGTCGGTAGGTGCAGCAGTAATCTTCTGGCTTAATCCCCAAGGTTGGCAGTGGGTGTGTGGGTAAAATTGTGCAGGTGTAGTGTACCCGGTACGTGGCACCGTTACATGGCCATAACGAAGCCCATTTTGAGCATTGGACATTTACGGGCTGGATGAGTGAGGGCCGCCGTCATCAACTTACCCTGCTTCCGCATATGAATTTGGTAAGCATTGGATATTAAATATTTAATTACTTACAACTAATATCCTTAACGCGGACATGCAGATTATTCCAACACTTCCAATGAGTTGAAACAGCAGATACGGGTGGTAAGCATTTTCAATGAGCTCCGTAAATCTGAAATGATGCAACTATAATTGCACTGAAATTGTAGTGGCAGAGTTACCAGACCAATCAGATCAAGAATAATAATAAAACGTATGTACGGTACACAAATACATCATTGTTGATGTTGTATTTTATTTAAAAACATTGAATAATTTGGATTAAATATATTCCCTTGATTTTTCAAAATTCCGGTCATCTTAGAATAACCCCGCATTCTGGCCAATGAGACAACTTACCAGACGTATAGAATCCGACTCGGCTGGGTCGCGTTTGGGAAACTTAGCAACGCCTTTTCGTCAACAATACCGCAATGCCTCAAGACGAAAGTCTTTATCAGAGTGTGTTCACTCACAATGGGTCTCATAAGAAAGCTCAAGGTCACCCAGCGAGCTATGGGGAGAGCTATGCTTGGTATTTCTCTTTGAGATCGAATCAGCAATGAGGAGATCCGTAGAAGAACTAAAGTTGCCGACATAGCTGAAAGGATTAATAAACTGAAGTGGTCATGGGTGGGGCACATGCTCGTGATCTGATGGCCGTTGGGGCAAAAAGGTTCTCGAATGAACACCGCGCACCGGAAAACGCAGTGTGGGACGACGACCTGGTGAAGGTCGCTGGGAGTCGTTGGATGAGAGCGGTATGTAACCGCTCGTTGTGGAAAACTAAACGAGAGACCTTTGTTCAGCAGAGGACGTCCTTTGGCTGATATGATGAGTTAAAAGTAAAACAAAGATATGAAAAATTTAAAATTAATTTTGAGAATTGACATTATTGGGTGTATCAAAGCCATAATATACACATTTTATTACAACAGTGAGATTATTGTTATATCAAGATATTGTCTGCAGTGAGAAGGCCTGATAAAGTTATATCAACGTATTGGAGAGTATTCATCAATAGAACTTTAACAAGAGGAAACAACTTGATAGAATCAGATACACGAAGAACAAGAAAATGGAGCAAAATCTCTTGGCACAGTTTATGAAGGAGCAAAATTGGACTTCTGGGGTGGAAGGCCTGGTGACTTGAGATACAGGCTTCAGCCTAGTTTAGGCACCAGTCTCCCAAAGTAAATTTGTATTATACTTATATGTATATACTTTTTCATTATTGTGGTGAGACAATGAAAAATTCAATAAATAATTAAATTAAATAATTAATTCAATGAATAATTAAAGTTATTATTCGGGACATCGTTCAGAAGGAAATCACAAAGCACTAACGGTGTTATGGTGTAATGGTTGACACCATTATCCGTAACCGTTAAAATGGTTATGCAAACTATCCATCTGAAACCTTTAATCACTATGAATAGATACTTACCTGACTATAGCTTTATGATGTTTGATACAGTTCACCAGTCTGTTATAGTTATCCGATAACGTTAAAGCTATTTTGCTACCACGTTTTTCCGGTACCGGAGTCATCTGCAAATATCTAGTTTTTATCATTAAAAAAATAGGAATCTAATATATAATAGGAATCTGGAACAGATGAGTCCTTGACTTATTACCGCGAATCGGCAAATGCAAATAATCATGGGGGGTAAATTTTACCGCCATAACTGGTCTAAAATATAACGTTATACATAGGTACATATGATATAAATAACTACTCATCCCAAAACCTCCAGTCGGAAAGCAAACTTTGGCAGAATAACCAATGTATTGAGGCCTAGGCTCAAACCAACGAGATAATAAATTTGGGATAGATGTGAGAGGGCGCTGAAGTTCCTATAGAAGAATTTCAGACGTCCGCTAACACAAGAAAGTTTTGTCTCATTGCTCCTTAGCAAAATAGCCCTTTTTTATTGGTGTCCAGTGGAAATTCTACATGGAACTTCCTTCACCCCGGGGAAGGGCGAAGGGGGGTATGCGGGACTCCTACCGGCTAAAACCACTGGAGCGGTCATCTTCGGCACCGTAGGGGGGCTCCAGGTCCTCGTAAGATCACACTAGAGCCGCTAGCAAAGCTAGCCCTATAGCTCTCTGGAGGTACCTTAATCATATTCAGTAAAAATTACATTTTAATAACATCTTAAATGCGATAAAGGACGAGGTATATAAACAAATACGCAACAAAACAACGCACGCTCATAATCTTTTCCTTAACGATGTCGATCTGGGCACAACCGAAGATGACCGAGGAGAAGGCAACGCTGTCCACGCCGAAGTACATGTACGCGCTGATACAGATGGTGACCAGCTGGAAGGCATACCCGAAGTAGTACTGTAGCACCTTCTCGGGACTTACAGGCATCCTGTTAGAATAGTTTTTACTTGCATAAAATGTAGGTTACATAAATGGTGGCACAATAACTAATAATAGCGCCAGATATATTTTGCCGCAGTGTGACGTGAAATCGTACTTATTGCGATCTATAAGTTGCCTAAGTATGATAAATAATGTTTTTATTTTTGTTTAAAAAAAGCGTTGCCCCACACTAGGATTTCTCCTGCTTCGTGGGTGCGTTTACAGACATATATTCCACAAACAATACACCCAGACCCGGAACAACTACCTGCAGATCATACAAATATTTGTACCGTGCGGGAATCGAACCTACGACCCAGAGCGCAGCAGCCGACTATATCATATCAGCTACTGCACCACCGATGGTGATTAATAGGCTGTTGAGGACACGACCTAGTGGTATTGACTTCGCTATATAAAAACACTGTTTGGCACTGTAATTAAACTATTAATGCTAGATTGGCTGATATAAATGCTAAATTGGTGCGACCCGTTTGCTGTCCGGACATGCACTGTCCTCGGCACAAGCTTTCTTTTTTTTATAATGGGTTCTCGCACTCATCCCAAGAGGGATATAGATGCTTAACCGGACAAATTGGCGAAGCAACCGGACAAATTGGCGAAGCAGTCGGCACAAGCTCGACGCGGCCTTATTTATTCGCTAGATCAGCAAAAGGCTGTTCGAATTACCTCAAACATAGACAACATTCTAGCATAATTACATTTCAAAATAATATGTCAACACTTACAACTTTTATATTTAATAACATTGAATCGAAATAGCTTACGGAAATATGTATCGCGTTTTTTCATTATTTCTAAATACTTAACTTATGTACATACCATAAGTGCTGTATAGATACCTGCAAACGATTTCTTTTTTTCTTCTTTTTAGGTTTCCGAACGTCCGAATCCTTATAGGAGCATTCGTGTGTCTATCTGTCTGTCCGTATGTCACAGCCAATTTGCTCCGAATCTACTGGACCGATTAAGTTGAAATTTGGTACACATATAGATTTCTGCGACCCAAGCACGTATGTGTTACGTAAATAAATGAATTTAGACTTAATTCGGCCGAAAAGATGATTTGATTTTCTATATATCTATTTACCCCAGACGTGCTGACCCTTACCACTGCTTAGTATACGCACTAGCACTAGACACTTTTGTTTCTCCCGAGCTCGTTTCCTGTCTTCTCGCGATCTTCACGGTATTGGGTACTGTTTTACTTCAATCATCATATCAGCCACAGGCCGTCCACTGCTGAACAAAGGCATCCCCCTTAGATTTCCACAATGACACATGCCGCTCTCATCCAACGACTCCCAGTGACCTTCACCAGGTCGTCTGTCCACCTCGTTGGAGGTAGTGGAGTTCAATAACGCTATATGGCAATAGCGCGCTACAGACTATTTGGGCGTACGCGAATGACGTGATAAAGCGCGGTGAATATTCTCGAATAACGTCAAATGTCGTTGGACAGGGAGCCTAAAAAGGCCGCTTTAGCAGAATCATAATATGAATCACATTAAATATCACCAAATGGTCCAGAAGGCCTAAAAAGACCGTATTAGGTTTTATTTATAAGGCATAATAATGATCTCAATACGATTCACATTAGAAATCACAAAATGGTCACTTAATCATAACTGACTATTAACGAGACCATTTTGTGATTTCTAATGTAATTCATATTATTATTCACCTAAAGCGGCCTTTTTAGGCCCCCAGATAGCGCGCTGTGTTAAGACAGCGCGCTGTTTCGGTTATATTCATAATATTGAATACTTTATAGTATATTCAATACGTAAAAAAATATCTATCAAAATAAAATGGAGCAGTAAAGAAAAGTTAATACACTTTTCCTCATACTTTCCATGCTTGGAATAATAGATTTGTATTTATTAAATTAACACAGGATAGGATTATATTTCTTTTATTAAGAATTTCTTATAGTAGTTTTCATGAAACGGAATTGTTTGATGTTGTGTATGCCTATTATTGACTTCATCAAATTTTAATGTACGTACATTGTTAGCGTATCTAAAATAAATAAATATTTTAATCAACGCGTTAGGTAACGACCGATTAAATAAATTACTGCCACCCGGCTTGCCACACCCTGCGCGGGCGTCATGCCTTTGCTCACCCTATTATCCTCGCTAGCTACTCGTTGTTTTTTATATCGTCAAGTTGGAGCCGGCATAGGGTGTGCTATACGTTGCGTTAGTATAGCGCGCTATTTAATCGCGCTAGACGCTATATTAACCACCACTAGTTGGAGGTCGTTCCACGCTGCGTTTTCCGGTGCACGGTCTCCATTCGAGAACCTTTTTGCCCCAACGGCCATCAGTTCTACGAGCAATGTGTTACTTACCACATATCAAAAGGGAAGTTTCTATCAGCATCGTCAAACAAAGGCTTGAGTGCCCACATGCCGCAAGTAATTTGAGAGCTAATCATGAAAGCTAACAGCAACCTCTTGATTCGAGCAGCCTGTAATTTCAATATACTGATTGGAAACTTTTGTTATGTCTTATAAAACTTAGGAATTCTGGAGTACACAGATCGAGCCCAGATATACGCCTTGCGTCGACGCACATTATGGCTGAAAATCAGCGCTGTGGCACTACTTTGTGCACGTACCACAGCAGTATGATGTGACGCATGTCTTCTCAACTACGTTGTTTTTTTCCTTTATACTGTATTCCTTCATTTCAATGGGGAAGGTCTTTGTTCAGCAGTGGACGTTCGGCTGATATGATGATGATGATGATACTGTATAAAAAACCTTATTTTTATGCTATGTTTATGTGCGTCATATTAGTGGCAAATATATATATTTTCTTCATTACTTTCTCTTGTAATAGGAAAGCAGAAGCGAAAATTGATATGTGGTGGGCTTTAACTTCCAAATTTAATTCGTACAAAAAATATCATACGAAACAGTTATACAATTAATATTTTATCGGCCATTTATACGTCCACTGCTGAACAAAGGCCTCCCCCATAGATTTTCACAACTGTGTCATCATTTTGGGGGGTACTTGCCAATCACTCACCACGCTTGGCAGGCGGGTTGGTGAGCGCAGTATGGCTACCGTTTCACAGTAGGGACGCTGCTGTTTAGATTTCCTTAGTCGCCTTTTACGACATCCACGGGAGGAGTGGTGCTATATTCTTAATCCGGACACCACACGGAATATAATTAATATGCCAGCTTCATTTTTATATCACTAAAGTCACTGATTTGTAATGGGATTAAAATATTCTGTGTACTCCAGCAATCTCATTCTGTCACCCACTTCTCATGCGTTTTATTCTCTGGCCTGAAAATGTCTTCATCCATAAGCCGTAACAGCTCTTTTAACATGTCCATATTAATTTCAAAGACGGTCACTTTTAAGCAGAGGCATGCTTGCGTAAACAGCAAATAAGACGCTTGAGAAACAGCATCCAAATCTCCCCACACTTGAACTATGTAAATAATTTGAAAAATCAAAAACAAGTACTGTATGCTTATCATGAAGGCTCTGTAGCCTTTATAAAAAAAAGATTCATTTTGCGCTGGCACCCATACTCCAAGATGTTTCATCACAAACTTTGCTGTACTCAGATAAAGATCCTCAGAAGACGTCATGTTGACGATATCGGAAATGTTAATGATACTGTTAAATTAACATCCCTCCTATGAGTAATCTTTTATGTTTGCCCACTTAATAAAACCAGGTAATTATGGTAGGTAAATAACTGGTTAATAACGACCCAATTGATGTAGTATCAATATGGTTGGACGATAATTGGCACGTTTCGCATTTCCTTTATACAGGTTGATTAGTACTGTAAGTAACATTTGTAATGTTTTTAATGTATCCTTCCCTCATTTTAGTGATGCAACGGAAGCAGAAACGCAAACAGATGCAAATTTTTGCAGAAACGGAACAGAAACGGATGCGGAAACGGAAGTATAAATCATTCAATCAATCATCAACATTTCGGGCGAATGAAGTCCACTGCTGGACACAGGCCAGGCCAGGCCAAAGATCACCACAATGACCGATATCGGTGTGTTGTGGGCTCATTGGGGGGTTTTGCCATAATCGCCACGCTTGGCAGACGGGTTGGCGATCGCAGTTAAGTTGTTAATGTACTCGAAGGACGCACAAACTTTTTGACGATATTATATATTAGTATTGGAGAGTATTCATCAAGAGAACTTTAACAAGCGGAAACAACTTGATAGAATCAGATACATGAAGAAGAAGAAAATGGAAAAATTTCGCTTAACACAGTTTATGAAAGAGCAAGGCTGGACTTCTGAGGCCTGGTGACCTGAAAAACAGGCTTCGGCCTAGCTTAGGCACCAGACTCCCACTGTAAATTGAATAATACTGTAACGAGGCAATATTGTATTTCGTTTCAACATTTTCATTATTGTGGTAAGAAATAAATAAATAAATATCTGCCACACGCATGTTACGTGTAGGGATCGAAGTAGCATAGAAAGTCCAAGTAGGTATAAAGTAATACCACTGCAGCGGTATTCGGCTCGTTTTAGCTGCTCTGATGTTTTGCGCTATTGACGATCTTTGAGTATGTTTGTGATTAAATATTATTTGCCCTACAGACTTGTATTATTCTACAAGGATACGTGCCCAGAACTTCATTAGACTTTGGTTGCAGTCGAAACTTGTTACTTCCTGCAGCGTGATTCATCACGCAGCCTGATATAATTTGGTTTCGTGAAGAATTTACAAAGCTATAAATAAACGCGTACTGTATGTAGCTCGACTAGCACAGTAGATTACATTTTCTAATAAGTCTGCATTTATCTATCTATTAGTGTACTTAATAATATTAAAATGATAGGTAGCATCGGTAGATTGAATCAGTTGTTGTTATAGAGTATAATTGACCAATTAAAGGTAATAAAGTGTAAAACAAAACAATGGGTTAACTAGCTCCTACAGTGACTACGCGTGAGGAAATACAAATGTCGTACTTTAAAAGTACTTACTTCTAGCCCCTGCTCACCCACTTCTCAAAATTACTACCAGTCTTTGCAATGCAAATACTACTAAGTATAGTAATACGAGAGCGGCACTGAAAATTTCGGGAATCAAGGAAGTGACACAACATTACTATTTAAAAATGTATTTATTGCTTTTCGAAGTATTCTCCGCGAAATTTGACACATTTTTCCATACGAGGGAACCAATCATTGAAGCATTGGTGGTGTCCATTGCGGACTGCGAGGACTCGGGCTCAGTGGCTGCTGGCTGGGTTGGCGCGGATCCAGTGGTCGCCGCAGCCCCGTCAGCTGTCGCCTGCTGGTCTGATTTTCCGCTCCCCTTTGCCACACCACGACCCCCGCTCTTCCCTTTAGATAGGGCTGGTGCGGTACTTTGCACCTTAGCGGGGGCCGCAGCCTTCGCCGCGCTCTTCGTCGCCCCGGTAGCGGCCGCATACGTGGCCGTCTGTAGCTGTCGGGAATCCGCTGCCAGTGGTGGGCGCAGGCGTTGCTCCGGCGGGAGCCGCACCGCTAGGGCCGCCAGTTTGGCGTCCATCATCCCCCCGACTTCGAGGACAATGGAGCGCCGAAACTCCGCCTCTGCATCTGGCGGCAAGAACGCCGGAGCGACACAGTCCTTAGGCCTCGCAGTACCGTTGCCCTGACGACGAAGGAGACCCACCTCCGTCGTCAGTTTCGCTATCTGCGCCCAGAGGGTGGCGAGTTGAGAGCGCAACTCAGCGTTCTCCCTCTCCAGCCTTTCGACGTTAGATTCCTTTCCAGCCTTTTTGGCCGACCTTTTGGCGTCAGGGGATGACCCGACTGACGCCTTCGGAAGGGTCCGCTTGCGGCCCTCTGCACCTAACACCATGTTGAGTGAAGCGTGCGAACCCCGAGGGTCCAAGGACTCCTCGGAGTCGCTCACCCCACCCAACAGCGTACCCGGACGCGGCAGTGACGCGACCGCACGCTGCGCACGCGCACTGGCGCGCAAGTTACGCGTGCTGGCGCGCAAGTTACGCGCACTGCGCGTCCAGGTACCTGAACCGGACACGGAGCCGACATCCGACTCCATGTCCATCTGGACGCTGTCGGACTCCGACAGCGAACCAACCCTCTCACCTCCCACCTTCTCTGCCTCCACATTCTTCACATGTTTTATTTTAAGTTTTAATGTTTCCATGTCTAGACCCACGAGTATGGGGGAAATAAATGGTCGACCCGGGCAGTGCCCCCTGTACCCGGGCAAGCGTATACCATCTTCAGGTTCCGCCAGTCCTGGGGTTGCGTGCTCGCGACTGAACTTCCCATCAGCCATGCACCCCTCGCCGCACGCAAAGCTTGGGTTCGGGGAATTTTTAGAGAGGCCTTCTTCCTCGCGATCCGGGCGGTTAAGCCAGGATCCTCGGTCCCGGTCGAAGCCGCGAGACGTGACCACGACACTCCAACCGAGGTTACGATATCGACGGTGGCAGGGATTTCCTCCCACTACCTGCTCGGGGCAGGGTGAGTGCACACCGAGCCCGCCGCTAGCCCGCCCATGCTCCTCCGAAAACGGAGGAACACCATACGGCCTACCTACAGCCCACAAACTGGGCCCATCCCTGTCAGAATATTAGCCACCGGGCAACAAGGTCCTCCAAAAAGTGGAGTAGTTATTGCCCGGTGCCCAGGGTGCACCGGCCCGACAACTGCTCTTCTCCCCGGACGTATCAAGAGGGACCAGCAGCCACCGAGTGCACGTGGAGGTTTCCTGACCTAGCACCCCAACCCCGAGAAGTGCCTGGGGGGGCGACCTTTTTACAAACGCCTTTCCTCCGCTAGAGGGGGTGACCGCTTTAGAATCATCCCCTCCGTGATGTGCCTAAAGGCGTGGCACCAATGGGTGGCTCTAAGAGTCCGGCATGCCCCTCCCCCCTTTCCCAATGCGTAGGAAATACATGATGTATGTCTACCGGATCAATAAAAAAAGTAATAAAAAAGTTGTGGCGGACTTACTCGGCGACTTGGGGGGTGAATTTTGTTCTGGATTTTCCCAGTTAGGTGTTATGCCCAACGGGTTAGGCGCTGAGATTAATCAGCGTGGCCACTCCGTTGAGTATAACACCGACTGGGTCGTGTGGTGGTCTACGAATAGCACCAACCCATCTCATCCCGTGGGTGTCGTAAAAGCCGACTAAGGAATTAGACGGAGGATGGGCAGCAGCGTCCTTCGAATACATTAACTACTCAACTGCGATCGCCAACCCGCCTGCCAAGCGTGGCGATTAGGAAAAAACCCCCAGTGCACACACAACACACCGATATAGGTTGTTGTTGTGATCTTTGAGGGAGGCCTGTGTCCAGCAGTGGACTTTATTGCCGAAATGATGATGATGGGTCTTCATGCCTGCGGATGGCTAACAGCACATCCTGCAACATGAGCCTTTCCTTAGCATCATCGTCGTGCGCAGCTGGGGTGGCGATCCTAGGGATGGTCCTTAAGGCCTGTCTGGGTTGATGGCGGGCGAGGTCCTTCTGAGGCAGCGATGCCTCCGAGAGCTCCACGTCCCGGGCCTGGCTTTCTTGCGTGGGTGGTGAAGGTGGCGGCAGTGTGGGACGCCTGTGTTCCGTCTCCCTCCTGGGCCTCCTGTTGGGGTGGTTGAGTATCATGGGGAGGGTGATTGGGCACCCTCTTTTTGCGCCGCCTCGACCTCTTCTTGGTGGCGGCGATGCTCGAACCGTCACCGCCGCAACCGCCACGTCTACGTCTTGCCTTTATTGGTCGGTTGGAGTGGAACCCCATGAGCGCCCGCAGGATTTTTAACTCTCAGGCTTGCCTTAGTTGGCTGATCAGAGGGGGGCCGCCAGAGCTATATGCTCGGGGGTGGAAGTTTCTAATGTCGTAATAATAGGGAAACCCGCTCCGAGTCTCCGAGACGCGCGATGGTGAAACTGGTGCCGCACCTCTCGACACCCTGAGCCGCTCACACCCGTGTTGCTCCCTGTTGCCTGTAGTTGCGGCCATTTAGTCACCTTCTGCCACAGAATTTCACTATAAATGTTGAAAGGTAGACGCCATTTTTTCCGTTTTAGAAGTATTTATTTACGGAAATCTAACGCTACTTTCACTCCTGGACTTCAGTAACGCTTTTAATATGGTAGATTTTGACATCTTGCTTGGAATATTGTGCTCTCTTAACATATCTCCAACGGCGATTGATTGGTTTCGTAGTTACCTGTTTGGCCGTCGGCAGCGTGTTTGCATTGAAGAAACTTTTTCTTCCGGGTGCAATTTGTCTGCTGGCGTACCTCAGGACGCCACGTTTTATCTCCGTTACTCTTCGCCGTATTTACTTCTTAAAGCAATATACTTCTTTCATCCTACCACCTTTATGCAGATGATCTCCAAATTTATACCCATGCACCGCCTGATAAGTTGTCAGAAGCAGTGGACATCATAAATGGTGATCTGAAACAAATTAGCCAGTGGAGCAAGGCCTATGGACTCTCGGTGAATCCTTTGAAGACCCAAGTCATTGTTGTTGGCAGCTCTAGAATGACTTCAAGAGTTGACTGGACCCGTTTACAACCGGTTCTCTTTGATAGCACCATAATTCCAGTAAGTGACAAAGTTAAGAACTTGGGAATATATATAGACAAAACCTTGTCCTGGGGACCTCAAATACAGGAAGTCAGTCGTAAATTATTCGCATCTGCGGGGTTTTTACGAAGTAATCGCTTCTTCTTCCGATTCTTGACTACACCGATACCAGCTATCTTGATCTCACAGAGGAACAACTTGATAAACTTGAGCGACTCCAAAATTTCTGTATAAGATTTATATTTGGTTTACGCAAATATGATCATGTGTCAGAGTATCGTACTCAGCTCAAGTGGCTCCCTATACGCCTTCGTCGGAATACTCATATTCTTCATCTTCTATACAGTATCCTGTACAATCCATCCACTCCCTCCTATCTTAAAGAACGTTTCAAGTTCCTTCATAACACACATTCGAGATCCTTAAGGTCATCAGAGAATTTGACGTTGAAAATGTCAATACATTCCACTAATTACATGGGAAAATCTTTTTCAGTCCAGGCTGCCCGCTTATGGAATGTGTGGCCAGTGGCAATTAGACGTGCTCAATCCCTAGCAATATTTAAAAGACTAGTCAAGGAGCATTATCTATCACTGTAGTTTCTCCTTTACTTCTTTTATTTATTTATTACAATTGTATATTTATATGTATTTATTATAATAATTTTTTTTTTAAATCTATTATGACAATATTTTTTATTATATATATCATGTTATGTATTAACTTTATTATTGTTACACCGCGAACTACCTTTTTCTTTATCGCTTACAAATCTGTCCATCCCAAGGTTGTCTGGCAGAAATCGCTGTGTGCGATAAGACCGCCCTTTGTACATGTCTTTTTCTACATTGGATCTTATTTTTGTTATTTTTGGTGTACAATAAAGAGTATTGTATTGTATTGTATTTAATCCATTTAGCGCCCATTGCAATAGACCTTATAACTGTAGTTTCAATCTCGTACAATAGTTTTACACCTTCGGGGAAGGTCCGAGACTGCATTTTATATTGTAGCCATGGGGAATCCCCGGTTAGTGTCCCATTACATTTTAGGTTAAAATTCTCTAAAGGGCCTCTGCGTGTTGGACCCATGTCCCCGCGTAAGCCTATCAAAAGACCGGGTTCCCCCTTACAGGGGATATAAACCCGTGAAGAGAGAAACGTGTATATAATAATATAATAAATTATTTATTTACAGGCTACTTTGTCCCATAGATATATACCTTACAAACTAACATATATACTGTAATAATACAGATTATGTTAATGTAAAGAAACTTAAGTCTAGGTTAGTAAAAACTTCACTCACACTAAGTCAGAATGCGTTCTAGTGGCACGTGTCCGCGGAAGCGACGAAACACCACGCCTTGCGGCCAAAAGTCCTCTTCCATGACGAGATGCAAATAACATGTTGGTACTCGCACCACGAACACCTTAAAGCTGACGTTGCGGCGCGACTCCAGCAGCTGCACTCTCAGCGTGTAATTGGTCCTTTGATACAACTACTCCACGATGTTCTCCGCCTTAGTGGTATAGTGTAGGTGAGAGATATACACTGGAGTGTTTGGCTTCGCGGCACGTATCGTTGTTTTAGTCCGCAGGGGCCTGGCCGCAGCGGTTCTTATTGGTCCGTTGACGGCGCTTCCTCCTTTGCACCAACAGAAAACCATTCGCATCAGCTTGATTCGATTTCCTTCCTTCCTTTTCAGGTTGGGCTTTTTGGTGCCCACAGTGGCGCTGGCGAGGTTCACCGTTTCGGTGGTGCAGGGAAGAGCCGCTGAGACAGGAGCGGAGTTAGGGGGTGCACGAGGTGCACACATGGCACTACGCTTGTAAGCTTCAGAAAAATGATGTCTTTCAGAAGGCTCGTTACGTTGACATGCTCGAAGGTGACGGGAGGGAGCTTATGCAAGTCCTTCGCCACAAAGGTTGGCATATCGTCCGGGTCGGGTCAGCAGCGTGATGATGTCTTGTACGCTTTACTTAGTCCCATCACACCGGCGGGCCACCATCTGGTCAGTCTTGTTCAGAACTCTGAACAAGAGTAACTTTGAAGGGGCGATATCATTCTCACTGAAGTTCGTTGTGCAGATCTAAACTGCGGACACCTTATCCATCACGTCTGCAGAAACGCCAGTAGTTCATTCGCCACAAGTAGTTCATTATTGTGTCTTGTCCCGCTCTACGGACTTCGGACAATCCCACAATAACCCATCGCAACCTGCTCAATTATTCTTCAAATTCCGCGATCTTCTCATCAGTTCGAAGTGTACGCGTGTTATATGTTGCCAGGTCCAGACGTCGTCGGTTGTGGTAGCCGGTTCTCTGCCGGGGATTAAGGAACATAGGACGTTGGCGGTGTGTAGTGGTATGCTGATTCGTAAGTTTTCTCGATGTTATAACGCAGTTAAGATCATCCTCTTTAAGGCGTACTGCCAATGCTTTTACGCAGGCAGCATGTGGACATCTTACACCCAGCGTGTCCAATACAATAACATTTTCAGTGCCCTGTTGAGGGTTCCACGCTTCTGTAGCGCATCAGGTATGTTTGCTAAAGCTCACACAGACGACTTTTACGCCATAACGCCATAGTGCGCAAAAAATCCAGCTCCCTGCACATACAGGTTGCGTGGAGGTGTTAATGGGATCCTGAAAATGATATCGGAAAATGTTATGTGCCCCATTCAACATTACTGGCCTAACATGTTGAAAAGTCCAATTGCTTATAATAATAATAATAAACATTTATTTCAGACAAGGTCCATAGTGTTAGTAACAATTTACTTAATTTATAGTGTTAGTAGGTACATACATCTAATTTTTATAATTTTAACTCAGTGTGGAGTTGCATCCATCTCCGCAGTATCGGGGTGTCCAACCGATCGACAAAGACACTGAGGATAGTGCTGGTACTATCGCGGACACGCTTCATTAGTGAAGCACACCTGTTCCTAATAATGGCAGCGAAACCATTAATATTTGCATCCGCAAACATCCCCGATGCACTGCAGCGCCATGGCATCCTCAGCAGTACTCTCAGTGCATTATTATATTGAACACGCAGGTCGCTGTATGTCCGCTGAGTAAAATTGACCCACAGGCTGCACGTGTAGAAGGACTGACAGTAAGCCTTGAACAGTGTTACTTTAACTGGTTTCGTACATCGTGCAAACCTGCAGGCCAGCATGTTACAACGAACAGCCAGCGACCTACGTTCCCTCTCTATATGTCACAGTTGGCTTTAGAGTCTTCGGTGACCCAGTCGCCCAAATACATAAACTTGCTTACCCTTTGCAAGGGCAATCCGCATAGTAAAACATTTGGAATGTCTGAATATGTTACATTGCCTGCTTTGAAGACCATTAACTCGCTCTTTGTAACGTTATATTTGAGCCCATGACTCACCGCGAACGATTCACAAACAGAAATTAGCTGCCTCAGAGCACCAATCGATGGACTCAGCAACACCATATCATCAGCATAACTAATATTGTTGATGCACACTCCGTCAACATGACAACCAATATTGGTGCTGCTGAGCTCAACGATCAGCTGATTTATGTAGAGGTTGAAGAGCCGGGGTGAGCTTATCCCCCCCTGCCTCACCCCGCAATGCAACCAGTACACATCTGAGTGCGAGTCAACCCACTTCACGCTATTACATTGACTATTATACCAGTACTTAAATATTGATACTATCTCTGGTGGTTAGTATCCAGTAGGTGGTATCACATATTAGTTTACACCACAAAACATCGTAATTTACGAGATCAAATACCCTTGACAGATCCAAAAAACATGCAAAAATAGGTGTTTTCCTATTTGTGTAGTATTGAACAGTCTGCTTGAGGCAGAAGATTGCAGTTTCAGTTGACAGGTGCGCAATTAAGTTTTTAGTAAGGTGTGTTTTGTTTTTAGTTTTAATGTAATGATGTGGTTTGTGGCTTCACCATCGCGCGTCTCGAAGACTCGCAGCAGGTTTCCCCGTTATTAAGCCATTAGACACTGCCACCCCCAAGCATAAAGCTTTGGCGGCCCCCTCTGATCGGCCAACTAAGGCAAGCCAAGTTGAAAATCCTGACGGCACTCATGATGTTCAACTGACCAACTTTCTGGAGCATATAGGTACGCAGTGTCGCCACTCACATTCGACTTGCCACAAGCCGTGCTGCGTACTGTAAACTTCTTAATATATCTCCTTATGATATAATTATTTTTATATCAGAAGGGACGAAGAAGTCAAGCTGCTGCTTTAATCTGCCCTCCAGGATTATCTTATCCCATGGTGAGATAACGACAGCTTGATTACTTATTTTTTATTGTTATTAAAGATAGTCTACCGATCAATGCATGTCTGCCCATCTGCCCTATTAGATCACCAGAGTGAATAATCTTATAGAAATATTGCAATAAGTAAACACTACCTTGGCAAATGAATGTGATCACACTATTTTATTATTATTTATCGTATAAGAGGATGCTGCTGCTGGTCATCTTCTTATACAACTTAGACTGTCGCAGTCCACTGCTCAACGTGGGCCTCCTCCAAGTAGTGCCACAACAAAGAGTATTCTGCTGTCTGCCTCCAAACCACCACAGCCTGCCTCCTCTTATCAGTTTTGACGTAATACTTTAGATACAATACGAAACCCGCTGACGGCAAGTCAGAGAATGCCATGTTCCATGCTGGACACCTGTTCATACGATACTGGCTTACTATTTATTTTCATTTTATTACCTCACTGCGTGTTTCATAAATTATTGGGAAAACATTTAGATGTGTTTCCGAACGTTAAACTTGACGTGTGATGTGTCAGGCTTACGTCAGTGTGAGTGAACTGTGAAGTAAGTGTCAAAATGATCGCCGTAGGGACTAGCGATCTAAATAGATAATTAAACACTTTTGAACTATTCCTCTCAATAATGGTGCCTTTTTAATACAATGATAGTGACACGTTGGTATGGAGAATAATACAATGGAGTTTACACTGCCGCCGGCCCCTAGGGGGCTTTGCTTCGATAGAAATGATTTCGTCAAGGTATTTTCGCCGATATCCATATAATTACTCGTGTTAATTAATTGAACAGGCTTAGAATGTGTCTAAACTTATCAGCGATCATTGCAGACGAATTTTTCCGTCGATAACTTTTTGGCGGAGCATCAAAATGTAGCGTCGTTGGAGGCAATGCGAGATGACCTAGGAGTGTACTTAAAAGTCCTAAGACTGGCCATGATAGAGCTCATAAATAAGGACTACGCTAACTTTGTCAATCTTTGTGCTACTCTCATCGGGTTCGACAAGGCAATTGTGAAAATACAGGTGCCATTAGAACAGTTGAATAATGAGGTGGTTGTAAGTATAATTTTATTATTTACTAATTTATATTGTAATCAGTTCTACATTTTACGATCTATCCATAGTAATATGTATTTTACAGTTTAATTGCCATTTTTTATAAATGTAATGCGTACCTAATAATCAGTGTCATTGTAACTATTTTCTACTTCTATGGTATGTTTTGATGGATCAGTAAGGTTTTTATTTGTAGAATGTAAAAAAATGTTTGGAAGATGCAATGAAAGAGTTGTCAATGTGGATGAGTCAGAGACACAGCCTGCAAAAAAAAAAAACAGCTGCTCAAACATTATAGCCACACAATAAAATGTCTGAAAACATTAGACAATATTCTGAAAAATATTTCTGATAAGAACAGACAAGAACAAGTAGCCCTCGCTGATCGTGCAGCAATGCAATACAATCAATTAAAATTTTCAATCACAAAGTGTGACAGTATAATAAAACCTGAGCATAAATTGCAATATAATGAAATTGGCGGAAAACTAATTCAAACTCTCAATGAACTACTTTTTACATTTTGGAATAACAATGATGAAGAAAACCTTCTAAAAGCTTTCATAATACTTGCTTCATTAGACCGTGTTACAGAATGTGAAATGCTTGTAAGAAAACAAGCAGTTGCTCCTTTACTGCAAGACATAATCAATGAACCGGCTTTGCAGAAAAGCAAAGATGGATTACAAGGAATCTATATGAGAATCCTGTCTTTATTGGATACAAAACTGAAGTTACTTCTAATTGTGACACAACATTCCAAGTTAACATTTCTTGTTAAAAAATATAGATTTTTAGTCAACTGCTTTTGGTGCGAGGTGGAAAACAGGTTGGAGGTGAACCTGGCATCAATTTTTGCTCCTGGAAATCCTCTTATATTTTATAGGAGGTACAGTGAAAGTATTCAGTTTATTAGGAGACTTGAGGAATACTGTTCTGCAGATGATATCAAGTTAATGCATGATAGTTCTGAGTATAAGAGCTTCCAAAGAAGATGGAATTTACCAGTTTATTTCCAGATTCGGTTTCAGGAAATTGCAGGTGAGCAGAAAAAATAAAAATTAATAACACAGCTGTTATTGAAAAAATGTATGCACACACACATATAACTAATCTTTATAAGTTTTAGTGTGAACTTCATCATCATCATTAAAAAACACATTTTGGTAATCATCACTTCCCCACTATACATGATAAGCCTAGAATGGGGGCTTATGGTAAATTGATTTCTGATACAAATATACTTTATATAAATAAATTTATTGATGAACAGCATGAAACATAGCCACCTCATTGTCCCTAAATTAGATTAGGTCACCCTAATTTGCTGTGGGCGACTAAGTGGCAATCAAGGAATTTGTTGTTCACCCACCAGCAAATTTGGGAAGATGGGTTGAGAGATTTTAAATTAAAGTATATTATGGCAGTAAGTATATTATACCCCCCACTGAGCCCACAACACACCCATATCAGTCGTTGTGGTGATCTTTGGGGGAGGCCTGTGTCCAGCAGTGGACTTAATTCGGCCGAAATGATGATGGCAGGATGCCTAAACTTGCTATCAATTTTCTTAACCACCGCCTTTATTAATATTGTGGATAGAAAAGACGCAACATTCTCAGAAGATTGCTTGTAAAGATTTCAAATATGAGTCTGTTTATAAAGTTTAAACAATTGCAGGAAGTTATGAGGCGGCGTTACAAAAGAACCCTACAGTGGAAAGCAATAACGATTTTGTGCTGAGGGAAACGCACAAATGTTGGAATGCAATCCAGGAGTGCTGGACAGAAGGGGTCTACATCGAGGCATTGGCTCACAAGTTCTGGAAACTTACTCTACAATTGTTATCGCGGTATGTCATGTGGGCTGTTGCATATTGTACACAGGTAATCAATATTATGTGTTAGCAATTTAAAAACGTAATTTAGAGTGCTGATAATGTAGTATGCACTGATCTGATAAGCACTATGCCATGTACCTGATTTTATCGCTAAGCTAATGGGTACTTGTAAAGCCCTAAGCTCTTCAGTCATATTAAGTTATTAATCTTAAGGTCTATTATTGATTAATCAAATTCAAATTTACTCAATAAAAACACAGACCTAACCCATTTTTTCTGTGGTCATTTTTATGTTATTTGCCAAGAGTTGTTGTGTCTGCATATTTCAGGTTTCAAAATGCAGTCAATTTTCATAACAATCAATTAAGCAGTCTAGTTCTGAAGGGGTATCCAATAGACATATAAATCAATAGATGGACAAAGCAAATCAAAACAAACATTGTTTAAAATCATGTTAAAGTAACACCTTACCAAAATGTTCTACCAATGTCTATAATAATAAAATTATATCTTTATTTTTTTCAGAGAAAACCATCACAAAAATACGAATCAACAAATGTAAATAAAACCCTAATTGACAACAGTATTAACATTTATGTTGACACACAAACTTTATTGATAAGGTTACCACATTTATTGGAGCTTGTTCAGCCCAAAATACCCATTGACAGCAAAGATCTTCTTCAACAAAGTTTGAGATCGTCAGAGGGGGCGCTCCAAGGCACAAAAGAGAAGATAATAGAATGTATAGTCAATGAACTATATGACAGCGTCAATGTTCAGTTAAAGCAAGTGAGCGACATACCAAGGTTGTACAGAAAGACTAATCGTAGTGTACCAACTAAGCCTTGTGCATACATCGACATAGTGTCTAATGCACTGAAAGAATTTAACCAGGAAGTTTCTAAAAAGGTGGATAACGGGTTCATCATGGAGCTCTTTGAATCCCTGTTCAATGTTATGACTTCTTCGTAAGTATCAATTGGTGGTTAGATTATCTTTTATACAAATCAGAGTTATGGGAGTCAATGAACCATATTAAAAAGAAAATCGACAGATACAGTGTCTCACTATTAAAAACTTGGGGGTGCAGGATTATTGGCTTGTATAGAAAAAAACATAATATGTCAATAAAATAAAGTATTTTATACAAAGATAACCGTGTTATTTATAAGTGATTATAACACTATCTAGTAATTATAACAGTGACATATCTTACAATTAACTAATTAGTTTTAAAGCGCAAGGGCGGAACGAGAATGGGGAGGGGTGAGTAGAGGGTGCCAGATAATTAGAGTATCAGACTACTGAAGTCCCGAATAAGTGAGACTCCACTTTACTAATCATCATATAAGCCAATGGATGTCTACTGCTGAACAAAGGCCTCCGCCGTAGATTTCCATAATTGTGTCATGTATTACATGCTTGGCAGGCGGGTTAGTGAGCACAGAATGGCTGCTGTTCTACAGAAGGTTTGCTGGTGCCCATTCCTCTGGTTTAGAGTCCCTTAGTCGCCTTTTACTCGTGCACGGGTGCACCACACATCCATACAGTAATAATGTATCATATTAAATATTTAAAAATGTTTTATTCAAACTTAACTGCCTATCAATAACTCACGATAAATAAGATTCTATAAATAGAATCATTTGTTCCAGATATTACAAATATGTAGAGGATGTTTTAACCTCAGTGCAAAAAACTGAGGAGTCATTGCGAAGACTGAAGCAAATACGAGAGATGAGTTCCCCACAGAGCAGTGACAGCGCGGGCGTCACGGACGGCGACAAGATCCGATTGCAGTTGAATGTCGATGTCATCTCGTACGGGAATCTCGCAGACACACTCCACCTCAATGCAAATAGTGTTCACAAGTTCACAGAACTGTCCAGTATGGTAACTGAAGCTGTAAAAAATATAGATAATAAATGATATGCCACATTGTATACTAAAGATTTTTTGTTTTTAACCTTTGGTATTTAGCAATAATAGCAATGAAAAATATTTATTTTTAACATAAACATGTATTTGATCAGCTGAATAAAAATTGTATGATTTGAAAAAATAGAAACCATTCACTTATCACTTAAAATAATTAACAAGATAAAATCTTACTAATACTATTTGTGTGGAACAAAATATTTCATAAGTGTGTTCGGTTTAGCTTTGTTCGTGGTTCTTGGACTACTTCTTGGCATTTCTGAACTTGAGGGGTTCTTCCACATTGCCTTCAGTTCCTTCTGCATTTCATTGGGGAGTGCACTAAACACTTCTTTGTCGACATAACTGGGGCAGTCATCACAACTCCGCTCCTCATTGGGCATCATTGTGTCTGACGCATCAGACAGGCTGTCTTTCGCGGGACTAGCGCGGGGCGTCAGTGATCGGTCGCGAGAATTCAGTCTTAGCTCCGATACCTTCTCCAGTTCTTTCGAGTTTAACCTGAGTTCACCAACTTTTAGTTTACTTGGAGATGCAACTCCTTCTTTAGACAAACATCGTCTTTTTGCTATCCATGTAACCTTTTTAGGTTTTTTTGGAGACGGTTCAACTTCGACATCCGAGAGATCCGTCGTAGTGCTACTGCTCGGCGACACGGCCGAGTAGTCCATAGACGAAGCAGAGGTATCACATTCACTTTGTAAGTTAAGCACAGATTGGACGGAAATATCATTCATTAAGTAATTCACTATAGAGCCTCTGCCTGTCATGCGCTCCTGGAACTTTGTGAATGCCAGTCCTACTAAAGTTAAATGGAATGGTTTAGTCAAATCCATCAGTTTGTTGAATAATCTCATAATTATGTTCATCAGTTTCTGTTGGCCCGCTTCAGTGACTGTCAGTGTCCCATTGCTGAGTGTAAAGATGGAGGGTGATATTTGACTCTGTCTTGATTCTCGATGACTGCTCAGTCTCTTAGCATCTTTCTTGCGCAGTGTAACTCGTAATGAAACTGGTATGCGTCCATCTTCCCTCACCAAGACCAACAACCTCTGCAGTAATGCTGAAAATTTATCCTCTACTTCACTCCTTACACTGACAATCTTGAAACTATCCTCTAGGCCAATACTTTGTGGCTTACCAGTCTGTTTCACAGGAGTATTGTCTTCCCCTAAGCTTAAGCCTTTCAATCTAACAGCCATATCACTGCTGAAATGCTGTTTCAATACATCTAAAGACACTTCTTGTAAGTCACTCACAGTTATTATTTTATTAGATATAAGAGTTTCAGTAGTCTTTGAACCAATGCTTGGAATAGAACGAACACTCTGTAGGGTGGACATGAAACTGGTCCCATACTCAGGGAATATAGTTGTTTGGTCATTAGGCTTATTTTGAGGACAGATTAGTTTAGCTAACAACTTGTTGTGTGCAACACCAGCGCAAGTTGTGAAACTTAAGTCATCATATATTTTCTTTCTAATCTCACTGGCTATTTGTGATGTTATCCTCAGTCTAGTGTGACAGCCACATGGACAGTCAATACTGGGTTCATGGTACACATGACCAGCAAGAGTGACATTACTAATGTTTGTAGATTTCAACTTTTCTTGTACTAAGTTTGTGACATCAATATAATTTTCATCCATACCCAATTTTTCCACTGGACATTTCCAACATTGTAACACTGCAAAAATCTTATTAGAGGCAGTTCTGTAGTTGTGCAAATCTTCACCATTAACAAGTTTTAAATTGGGGCAAACTTTTAGAGCGTCCGTAAGAAGCATACATTTCTGCACGCCGTACTTCCTGGCCTCGTAGTTACTAGTTACGACGAGGTTCTTCTGTTGTATGCCGAGCGGAACCGAGCGCAGCTCGGGCTTTAGTACCATCTCCACTTGGGCATAGAAACAATCTACATCGATGTGAATAATACACCGCGCGTGTTCGTTATCAACATCGTTGTAATGAGAACAGCCCGATTCCATATTCCTGCAAAATACAGCATAGTTTAGTCATAATTTACTTTGTTCTAACTAAGTTTTACCTGTTGCGATACAATGTTATGAAAATTTGACAAATAACGTACCTATCGTCCATGGCCGTACCATTGAAAGATGAAATATATTTAGTGGTATGTAAATATGCTATATATGTTAGAAATTACAGCTTTTCTTTCATAAAATTCCAAAATATTGATATTTTATATTGGACAATCACGACACATCAACAGTGGCGATGTTACCAGGCTATAAAAAGTTTTCCCTCTTTTTTTTCCACAAGATTTTTCTATTGTGTACATACATACATACATACATGAGCCATGACGTCATTAGTGTAGTTTTAAAAAAAAGTTTTAAAATAATGCTGTGTTTCTTTTAACTACTATATATTTTCTTCTGAAACAGAGGTGAGGTGGTGCTCTTCTTCAAAAAGGGTGATAACACCCTATTGAAAATGACAGACAGGCTCTAAAGGACTCGAATCCAGAGCCGTTAAAATATTACATAAAAAATGAATTACAGACCCATCTCGCTCTTTACGCTTCTGAGCCATGTTTATCAAGCCGTTTTCAAGGGTCATCACGAGTCATCTCGAGCGCAGGTTTGATGACTTCCAGCCTCCCGTACAAGCCGGTTTCCGAAAAGGTTTCAGTACCATAGACCACATCCATATGCTGCGGCACGTTATACAGAAGATCGAGGAGTATAATCTGCCACTATGCTTGGCGTTTGTGGACTATGAGAAATCCTTCGATTCGATCAAACCTGGGCAGTGCTGTAATCTCGGCAGCGGTGCCAGATTAACTATCGGTACATTGAAGTGTTGAAGTGCTACAGAAACGCCACCATGTCAGTCCGAGTACATGATCAGAGCACGGGGGCAATTCCATCGCAGAGAGGCGTGAGACAGGTGGACGTCATTTCTCCGAAACTGGTCATCGCTGCAATAAAATCGCCAAATTCGACTCGGCTGGGCAGCGTTTAGGAAACTTCGCAACGTCTTTTCGTGAACAATACCGCAATGCCTCAAAACGAAAGAATTTAACCAGTTTTGTTACCAGTGATGACATATTGAACAGAGCCGTGGTCACTCACAATGGGCCTCAGAAGAAAGCTCAGGGTCACTCAGCGAGCTATGGAGAGAGCTATGCTTGGTATTTCTTTACGAGATTGAATCAGAAATGAGGAGATCTGTAGAAGAACTAAAGTTGTCGACATAGCTGAAAGGATTAGTAAACTGAAGTGGCAATGGGCGAGGCACATTGCTCGTAGAACTGATGGCCGTTGGGGCACAAAGGTTCTCGAATGGAGACAGCGCACCGAAAAACGCAGCGTGGGACGACCTCCAACGAGGTGGACAGACGACCTGGTGATGGTTGCTGAGAGGCGTTGGATAAGAGCGGCATTTGACCGCTTGTTGTGGAAATCTAAGGGGGAGGCCTTTGTTCAGCAGTGGACGGCCTGTGGCTGATATGATGATATTTTCTTGATCTAATATCAAAGATTTTGGTAATTTGTACTGGAATGCATTTTAAGTATACAAATCTATACAATGACTAATCGACTCGAATCGACTAATGCAATCCTTGAATCGTTTCATTGTCATTTATTTTGACACATGACATTTCTATAATTCCACTATGACCACTATCAGTGTAGCCACCTTAGCGATTTTGTCACTAGATCTGGTGACTTTTGACCCCTTTTGGCGATTTATTTCTGTCGTTTAGCGATTTTTTGTTTTTAGTGACTTCTAGCGATAATTGAGTCGTCTTCATCTATCCTAAAAAGATTCTGTAGAATATTAATTACTATTTATATTCTTGTTTTGACGTTACAATATAATTATTACAACCAAACTATGTTATCTATTGTTACAACTACGGTTGTTTTTCCATACTTATAATTTGATGATGTACTAAAAAATCTGGTTTTTGACATATTTTAATGTTTGTTACCGTAGTTTGATACACAATAAAAAGTGGTATTGAGTCACAGCGTTAATTGTTATTACGTAACAGTGTACTAGTCGGTTGTTTATACGTCACCTGCGGGCAACTCAGTGCCTAATAATAATGGTACACACCGGGTTCCAAGCTCCCGTAGTCGTCTTCTACGACACCCACGGCATGAGATGGGATAGCCCTAACCGTGACCGGAGCTACACAGCTATTTGAACATGTACTGCCGCTTGAGTAGTCTGTCCAGTACTATCGATACTTCGATAGATGGCATTAGAACATTGTTTCTACTAAAATATATTTTTTGGGATTTCTGGTGACTTTTGCTTCGAATTTAGCCCAATATGGTGACTTTTGGGTGTTGATCTAGTGACTTTATTTTTTATGAGGTGGCAACACTGACCACTATTATATTAAACGTCATTTTCATGAAAGTGGGTAGGAGTGGATGTTCTTAACCAATACAACTAATTACAATAAACGGCTAAACAGTGAAAGTTACAGTCATGACCACATGAAAATCGACAATGGAGGGGCTGCCTTCGGGTGATATACAGGCGAAGTACCAGAAACTGGCGGCGGAGTATTCAAAAGTGTGTATCTTTATTATCAGTGTTGCGGTAAAACGATCGGCAATTTGGTGAATTCATTGTTTCCGTTATTGTAGTTGCGGGTGCATGTTAAGGTGCTAAAAAAGGGCGTTCTTGACGAGCAGGCAAAGTCGAACGAACTGCGAGACGCGTTGAAGGAAAAGGAGAAAGCTTTGAGGAAAGGAGAATTGGAGATAGACTCACTGACGTTCAGAAACCAACAGTTGACACGGCGCGTGTCCGTCCTTCAGGATGAACTCGATGCGTTACAGGTCAGTTGCAACATGAATGAGTGTAAAACATAGGGCAATCAATACTTATGAAGTGTTTCCAATTACCACTTGATAACAAACTTATCTAAATTCTTTATAGATGTAATCTTTGTATTTTATTCTTTCCTCACCTTCTGCTAAATTACTTACTTAGGTATTCATCCCATTGTTAATTACAATTGTTATAATTTGCAATATATTAGAATTTAATATTTTGTAAAAAAAGCAGCTAGTGGTTGAAGAAGAATATGCTACTACTGCTACTACTACTAAAAGTATACACTTTTGTAAACAAGTTACAAATTTATCAGAAATACTTAAATCATTATCATTTAGGCCTATTCTGCATTGGTTATCATTTCGGCCGAATGAAGTCCACTACTGGACACAGGCCTCCCCCAAAGATCACCACAACCACCGATATGGATGTGTTGTGAGCTCATTGGGGGGTTTTGCCATAATCGCCACACTTGGCAGGCAGGTTGGCGATCACAGTTGAGTTGTTAATGTACTCTAAGTACTGCCCATCCTCCGGCTAATCCCTTAGTCGACTTTTACGACACCCATGGGAGGAGATGGGGTGGTGGCATTCTGAGCCGGCACCACACTGCATTGGTTATTGTGATCTATTTTTATTCCTTGTTTTAGATACCTGGTCTACAATAAAGTGTCCATAAATAAATAAAATAAGTTTTAAATATTTTAAATACATCAATGGCAAACATAACAAAGGTGTTATGTTTGCCATTGATGTATTTAAAATATTTTATAATACATCAATGTCATTTTGTCATCTCTTTTTATGCATACTCACATTGTTAATCATTCAATAGTATATGATATTGCTATTAATCCGAACAGTATTCTTATATATCTTCTGTATATCTTGAGGCATCTTCTCGTAAATCTAGTTGAAGTAGCAATTTCAACCACAAGTTGATTGTAAAGCTTTGCAAACAGTTGTTGTATTTGTTATTTGATAACTAATTGACTTGTTATAAATATTTACAGTTGAAGTTGACAAAGAAATCAAAAAGCAAGGGTGATGATAGACAGCCAACAGTAAGCAATTCTGGATTATTAGACTCAGGGCTACTTCAGGAAGAATTACAGAAGAAAATAATTGAAAATGCACAGTATGCATCACAGGTACACTTCAATAAGTTATTACTCATACTAACTTTATCAGTCTAAATATCAAGGGATTCAAAGGTAATTTTATATTAATTCCCAGTGTATATTTACATAATATGAGCTATTACTCATTTCTTGAAGTTTCATCACCATGTTTACTTAGAATTTTTCTTAATTAAATTGGGTTCCGGGTAATAATTGGAGCTAGTCTATTTATTGAAATAAGTGTTGTATAAGGCGACTAGGATTAAGTTGATGAAGATGAGTTTACAGCATCCTCTAGCAGTTTTCATCATCAATTTTAATTTTCATAGCAGTCCATTAAGAGTCGTATCAGCTATTCCTTATGCTGCAGAGTTTTACTAATTTGGCACCTTACATCATTGCTCCTGCCTTCTCTATGCTCCCTGCGCCTGGTCAGTGTGAACGAAAGCTTACTTGCATGTACACAATTACTGCTGCTTGTGTATTTTTCATGTACGTACTATGTGACTACAGTACAGCAATTTTTTTTTAAGCAATTTTGTCATTTAGTTTTCATTCGCCTTGCTGGGTCACTCTAAATTTATATTTTTTATTTATGACAGAGACATTTTAATGACTAATAATTTATAATAATGATCTGAACTCAAAATATTGCACTACAAGTTTGTTTGTAGGACTCTGTATGTAGTAGTTTTGCCAGCGTTTGATGTGAAAGCGCCATGCTAGCGATTTTTTCTCTGAGCTAAAATAATAATCATTGTAATTAAAAAATTCTTTACATTTAATATTTTGAACTTCATTGGTTTTTGTGTTAAGATGACATTTGACACAAATAATATTTAATTATTAATTTCGGCCGTACCTTGGCATAGTTATCTACATCTCAATAAATATCCTGCATATCAATCAGTGTGGTAGTTTCTACTTGAATACCTAAATATAAATTTCAAAATATATTTAAATATATATGTTTCAAGTATTTCTTTAAAATTCATATTGTTGCCCTATTTAAGAGTGCTGTTTCATCACCTCTCAAGTATAATGACCATCACATTTAGTAAATTACCACCAAATCTTAATGAGCATATTACTACTTAAAACAAAAAATATTGATTGCACATAAAATAAGTTGGAACGAATATTGTCTTAGTAGGTTAAGGTGCACCTGCAGCACAGCACAGAACCAAACTTCACGGTCTGCAGCGCATAGTGGCATACGGATCGCACGAGGATACCGAACAGTGTCCTACGAAGAGGCGACTCTCCTGGCGCGTTCTCCGCTTTTCGACATCCTGGCGGAGACTGATGCGTGGGTCTACGATCAGACACGCTTCCTCCGCCAGAGCGGCGACGGCGTGCGTACAGGGGCGTTTGACGGTTGCCGACGCCGTACTGCCGCTCTTCGGAGCCCGTCACCTATCGCCTGACGCAGGTGTTCACTGGGCACGGTTGTTTCGGTGCGTACCTGCACAGGATAGGACGCCACCATTGTAATAGCGACCAGGATTCCGCACAGCACACGCTCGAGGCATGCCCCGCGTGGGCTGTCGAGCGGCGGATCTTGGTCGATCGGATCGGGCAAGATCGCTCTCTGCCGTTAGTTGTGTCGGCTATGTTGGCAGAGCACGAAAACTGGAATGCAGTGGTCTCCTTCTGTGAGAGCGTCATGCTCCAGAAGGAGATAGCAGATCGGGATCGGGAAAGCGCCGATCCTGCTCGAAGAAGGAGGAGACGGCGCCGGGGTATCAACCGCCTTGGCGCCTAATTCCCATACGTCTGAAACCTCCTGCCGTCGATATAAGTCGGGGAGCCTATGGGTTCGTGGCTGCGCAGATTGGGGAATCTTGCGTGCCCACACCGAGTGACGGAGAAGACGGATGGCGACGGCGCATGTAGTCACGCGCTGCCATGTGCGCAGCATAGAACAGCGCACAGTGAGGCTTCGGGGGGATCCTTTACAATCTCCCCGGGGAAGTTGACCGCTTTACAGTCACCAACTCTATATATATATGCTTATAGGCACATCTCGTGTGCCTATAATTTTGTCAAATTATTTAAAATGCATCTAATTGATCCAATCTATTCTAGTTATCAGACAAAGTATTCGAAGTATCCCAGTTGAGGTCATCATTAGAAGACTACCAGAAGCACATAAACGAGAGCGACAGTAAATTCAAGTGTGAGATAGCCAAGCTTAAGAATAAAAACCAAGAGCTTCAGTATACTCTAGAAGAAGCACAGAAGGACAGGTTCGGAAGCACTCCCAATAAGATACACATAGCTACGGGCAGCCAGGCAGCTAGTTGTAATGGGGACTTTCTGTCAGAAGGAGGGAGTCTGGTAAGATATATATTTTATTCTTATTTTAATATCTTAAGATTTTCAAGCCTGTTTTTGGTTCTTCTATATGTATAAAAATCGATGTGTGTATGTATGTTCCCTATGGAATCCAAAACGGCTGAGTCGATTTTGAGGAAATTTTCAGACAATCTTCAGACAATCTTCAGATTAGCCCAGCGGGTGATCCTGTGATGATAATGTTTTTGTTTTTATTTTATTTTATTTTTGGTAATTTTGTGTTAGTGCTATCCACGCGAAGCCGTCTATCTACCTACTGGATATCTACCTAGATGGATTTGTACTGTATCCTGGATACAGTATACATACGTAAATCTATCTTGCACAAACACCAAGACAACTACCCTATGCCTTAAAAATATTTGTTCTGTGAATATGGAACCTGTGACACATAGACCAGGCGATTTGCTACCGTGCCATACGTGAACTAAACATACTGTATGATGCTGAACTACTTTTCGGTCGTCAAGGAAAACTAAATAATACTTACACCAATCAATCAACTCAGCCTATCGCAGTCCACGGCTGGACGTAGGCTCCTAAGTTTTGCAATACATACAACATCTGAGGGCTCCAAGTCGTAAAGAAGGATGCAGTTGGGCTGGGCACCATTTGGCAACCTTTGTTGTCTTGTCATCGCCTATACAACTATGCTTAAAAATAAAAGTTTTCAACAAGTGCGTTCTACATGTCATGACATATGGTGCTGAAATATGGACACTGACAGTTTTAGATAGTCCACATACTCTAAAGTCGCTTAGCAAGCTATACGCGAGGTATGCTCGGAGTTCCTCTAAGGGACATAATTTAGAAAAAAGTGATGTACGAGAAAAGAACTGGAGTCACCGACATAGCTTGCAGAATAAGCAAATTAAAGTGGCAGTGAGCTGGTCATGTCTGTCGAAAGACCGATGGCCTTTGGAGCAGAGGAATCCTTGAGTGGCGACCGCCAATCGGCAAACGGAATGTGGGACGCCCCCCAGCCAGAAGGGCCAAATAAAACATTGACTTCTAAAAATCAATTGTCTGTGATTTATAATGTTTATCTTAATTATACAGTGTTGGGTTGCTCCATTGAGTGAATCGGAAATTTCATTTTCGTTTTCTCCATGGCATAATCGAAGGACGTCCACTGCTGAACAAAGGCCTTCCCTATAATTTCCACAACAATCGGTTACATGCCACCCATATCTAACGACTCCCAGCTACCTTCACCAGGTCGCCTGTCCATCTCGTCGGTCTCCAAACTGGAGCCTTTCTGCCCCCACGGCCATCAGTTCCATGAGCTATTTGGTTTTCATCCTAAATTAATGTTTGCAGATTGGAAGTGAAGATGCATTAAGTTCTGTTGATGATATGAATGTAACTGAACAACTAAGTATGAAAGCACATTCTTTAGAACAGGTAAGGTTTGCAATAATTTATATAGTATATAATAATAAGTGACTGACTTGTCCTTCGAACATTATTACCGTGGGCACTATGTCAAATACACGAGATCGAAAGAAATAGATAATAGATTGAATGTTCCATATTCGTGTTTTAGGCGAATGAGTTTTCGTGTCGCTTCTTGTTGGCATTACTTTAGCTAATACTTTACGTAGCAGAATGGTTTCCTTAAAGGTGCCTTTCCATGGTCTGTGGTTTCATGGTCAAACTGGTTCTGGTAGTGTGGAGCCGGCAAGGGCTCAGCCTGCCCCGATAATATACGGGGCTGGGGAGGATCTTCACGCCCCTATAGTAAATAAGGTGGCGTTGGTTACCCCATTTCGGCAGCATACAGAGTGATGGCTCACAACAGAACTTTCTATACTAACAATAGTATGATGGGAGGGGAAAGGTCCTTATCAATAATTATCAGTCACCCCTGGACATCGTTTTCTTCCAAGTTGCACCTCAATCGTCATCATCATCACATCAGCCGAAGGTCTTCCACTGCTAAACAAAAGCCTCCCCCATAGATTTCCTCAATGTCGTCATTAGGGTGCCAGTACTTAGTACGTTTACGAGCGCAGAATGGCTGTTCCAATGAAGGGACGCTGCAGCCCTTCATTGGAACAGCCATTCCAGTCAATTCCTCTGGTTTAGAGACCCCTAGTCGCCTTTTATGACATCCACGGGAGAAGATGGAGTGTCGTTACATTGTAAACCAGACACTACACGAATCTTTGCCCTCAATAGTCAGGAGCAAAGATCTATAAAAAGTGTATATGAGTATGTTACCACACAGTAATTATTTTAGGAAAATCAAAAACTAAGAATGGAATTCGAATTGCTTCGAATGGAGAACGAGACCCTCAAATTAGAAGTAGCAAAATACGTATCTGCAAGTCAAAAGAGGCGTGGTGATGGCCACGATTCTGGAGACTTCAATACCTTCGGGGAGACTTCTGTGGACTCCGACGGGAGGGTCACTGGCTTACTAGGTAGCCTTGATGTACCCTTCCTGCTGAACCATGAAGTAGAAACCAGGGAAGAGAGGATGAAGACATACTTTAGAAATAAGATTAGTGAATTGAAAGTAGAGAGAGAGGAGTTGAAAAGCAAGACTGAACATTATGTTAAAGAGGTAAGTGTCGTGTTTCTTTTGTTTCAAATTGTCAGCATGTAAATGCCCACTGTTGAACACGGGCTTCAAATATACCCGTATAATGAATGGTGGTGACAGTTACTCGTTAGACATGAGATGGTCACGTGATCTAATCGTAATATGCAAAATTCTAAAATGGATGATGATAATGATGATCTTCACGATAAAACCTGTATACAAGCTGTTCGTGCCCAAGAATTACTATCGTGGTACAAGGCACAGATTGCTTGTGGTTCCATCGTGCTGTACCGTCGCACGCTCCAATTCGCCTTTGCCGCGGTTGCTGAAAGAGCTCAACGCTCTCCTGGACTTAACCCCGGATTTTGATTTATGTGCGGATTAATGGAAGGGTCTGATGCTTAACACTCTCAGAGACCATTGTTGCTACTAGGTCTAACGTCAACTGCATCCCACAGTTTTAGGGGGGGGCCTCGGGTCTGATGTCAAGATTTTCAGTGACATTGTTGCTACTAGGTCCATGGCCCCTTGAGCCCCCTCCCTGGTTCCGCCCTTGCGCACGACGCTGTAAAATTTGCGGATAGCGTGTACATCTTGTCGGGTGGCATAACAAGTTTAAGAATGCAACTTAAAAAACATCCTGATCTCGTGGAATCGACTCTTATTGTATACGAGTTTAGTTGGATCAATAAAACAATAATTTAACAGATTTCGTTCGTTGGTTAAAAGGAGGTTATAGGGAAGATTTATTTTTAATTTCTTGTTCAAACCACGAAAAACAGGAGTGTAATAAGATAACGCCAACCTTAGTCTTTGGTGTGTTGGTCATTTAAAGCAAATCGATTTTTTTACGTTTGCATTGTGCTGCTTGATTTTTAAGTTAACTATTTCACAGAAATCCGGTACATACTGATCGACGTGTTGGCTAAGCTTTAAATATATTTAAATAAGCTTTTATGACTGTTTACTGAAACAATAATAATTCATAAAGCTGTACTATGTTTGTACAGTGCGAGATGCTGCGTCTACGGTTCGAGGAAATGGAGCGTGACAAGCAGACGGACGAGCACACGTTAAGCGAGAAACACAACACTATCAGCAGACTGGTGAGTCACTACGCAATGTGTTGAACAGGGACTATTTATAAATTGAGTTGTTATCTGTTTGTGATATGGTCACTATTATATTAGATATCTTGCTTTTTGGTTGGTATACTTTACGGGTTGAAACTTATTATAACTGACATTATATTATATATAATTACTTATATATTTACGCGTTTTTACACAACCTGGTCATCAGATCAACATGGTGGTGGTAAGCTTATCAAATGTAATAAAAACTGCTTACCAACACCACAGTGGAAATATGTATAACAATGATTCGACTCCTTTGATGTATGGTCTATTTTCGTAAATAAATTTAAAACAGTATATTTTAAAATTATAAAATAAATACATTTGAGACCCTCACAACATCAACAAGCCCTTCCATTTCATATGTTACACGGTACAGTTTGCAAAACTTTATTCTTTAATTTTCTATATTTCCCCCATAAAGGCTGGCAGGCTGATTGTGAATATGTGTAGAATACGAGAGGATGCTGCTGCTGCCCATCCTGCTAATATCAACCTTTAGTCACCTTTACCTACATCCGTGGTTGAATTGGGGGCGTAATCTTTGCCAAGACTCACATGGTACGAAGATTGTTTAGAGTCATTCAAACACTCGTCTTTCAGTCTGCGCCAGCGGCACATACCTTAACTATCACTGTGTTATACAACGAAGTCGATATATGTTAGTTTAATACATGGAGTACAGTAATAAAGTGAAAAAAATGTTCTCCATATTAACCGCCGAACCTGTGAAGCTCATAACACTCATAACTAATCAAGTTCAAATAACCCACCATGTTTTGTCCTTTTCAAACCAACAGATATTTTCATCTATACAAATAAATAAAATTGAAGTGTCTGTTTGTAATGTCAAAATAACAGCTTTTTACTAAATGCATATTAAAGTACGGTACACGGTACATAACACAAAAAAAAATTGTTGTCTGTGTGTCTGTTTATTCCGGGTAATCTCCGAAATGGCTGCACCGATTTTGACGGGACTTTCACTGGCAGATAGCTGATGTTATAAGGAATAACGTAGGCTACTTTTATTTTAGAAAAATAATTAGTGTTCCGCGCAAAGAAAAAACCTTAAACTTCAATATATATATTCTATGTCAAGTGTCTATGTCGAAGTACTCTAAATTTCTTTTAAACTAAACGCGGCTGAAACCGCGGATCCTAGCTAGTAAGAAATAAAACACAAATTAAGAGAGACGGTCAAGCAAAGTCGTGAGCAGTTTGGGACGTGCAGGACGACCAGTTAGCCCTCAAGCAGCACCCCTCAACATTATCTTCATCATATCGGCCAAAGGACGTCCACTGCTGAACATTTGCTTTCTAAGGCCCATAGATTTTTACAGTTGTGTCGTCAGTTTGGGGGAATATTGCCAGTTGTACTCACCATGCTTGGTAGGCGGGTTGGTAAGCGCAGTAGGAAGGACGGTGGTGCCTATCCCTCTGCTTTAGATTACCTTAGCCTTTTACGACAACTGCTGGAGGAGATGGAAGTTGTTGTGGACTGTATACTATGTTGCGTGTTGTTGCTTCTTGACTTGACTTTGAGTTAATATAGGTACTTGCTATCTGCCGGCTGGGATAGGCAGCGCCGCTCATTTACCTGTACTCACTATAAATACTACTGTACATAAAAACACTAATTATATGTCCATAATCATACACTTTTCGTCTTGAGCTCGCTGTCCGCAACATAAGTGGTGTCAAGTCAAAGTCAAAGTTTTTTATTTCAAATAAACCAAATATTGACACTTATGAAACGTCAGAATCTAAGTTGCACGGTTCCAAAAAAAATAGTTGATCTCGTGGAGAAGAGCCGGCAAGAAACTCCATGGATATTCTTTTAAAATAATTGAGATTACAATGTTGATTGATACAAATTATTATAATATATATACCGAGAAAAATGTAGGAAAATGTGTAAAGATGGAACATACTACTATAATATTATAATAATAAATTATTTGCCGTGGCAGTTAACGGCTGACCAGTCCCAACAGACGGCATCCGTTCACGACCATGACGTGTATATTATTTATACGGACACCACAGGACATTACATACATTAACATTATCTTATAGAGCCTATAATTGATGAAGGCACGGTTTACGCAGTGGCTGATACTGTCGACTGCTGCGCTGCGGGTCGCGGGTTAGATTCCCGCACGGAAGAAATATTTCGTTACGGTTTGTCCTCTCACAAAAGCAGTATAGTTCGTGCATCGTCTGTAAACACGGGATGACATTATTTTTCGCAATATGTTGCTGAACTATGCTTATGATACACACCGAAAAAAATAAAAAAATAACTCTCTTCACAGGAAGAAGAGCTACATTCAACGTCGCACAACTACGAGCAGCAGATGTCCGTCCTCACGGAGCACGTGGCGGTCCTAAACGACCAGCTGACGAGGCAGCACGACGAGATACAGCGGCTTAAACACATAATACACAACAGAAAGAAATAGATATATAGGTAGCTGTGGACGTAGCGGGGGAACAAAGCTAAGTAAGAAACGAAATTGACACAATAGTTTTTAGTACAAGTAAAAAATAAACAGACTTCAAACTAACACAATTAATTTTATATCCATAAGTTTGTACATAAGAATGATAACGTACTGGCACGAATAATCGATTCTTGATAGATGTCTTGTACTTATATCTAAGATAAAAAACAGGACAAGTGTGAGTTGAACTCGCGTGGAGAGGGTTCCGTACGATGAATATGTTATCCGATATGTTTTTTTTAATCTGCGCAAATTTGTTTTTCGTTACTAAAAAAGTATGTATGGTACCAGATTGTAGAGGGAAATTGCTGAATATGTTGTCTATTGTTGAATTCGGTCTTGTACATACAATTTATCCCGAGAACAAACTTAACATCGTAGTTGAATTACATGTTCTCCCATACATTCCAAATGCAAACGTAAGTTTGTACGCACAATATTGGTATTGTTATTTTAAGACTATAGACTTCTTTCTATGTTTTAATAATGTTAGCCTCAATAGTTGTTTTCTTAAATAACTTTAATTACTATAAAATAAATAAATTTGAGACCCTCACAACAAGCCCTACCATTTCATATGTTACACGCTACAGATTGCAAAACTTTACTCTTTAATTTTCTAGATTACCCCCCAAAAGTGACCCCATATCCAAAATTCATTTATTTACGTTACACGTCCCAGTTTGGGTCCCAGAAATCCACCTGAGTTATCCTGCGACCACGTACGCTGCAGTGTTTGAAAATGGAGGGAAAACAAAAATCCATAATACAGGGTGTCCAGTAAATAGCACGACATACTGCAGGGGGTGAGAGCTTGGGTCAATACCTACCAAAAAAACACAATAAATGTTCAGCAAAATCTTACGGATTTACAGTACGAGGGCGGCACTGAAAATTTCGGGAATCAAGGAAGTGACACAACGTTACAATTTAAAAATGTATTTATTGCTTTTCGAAGTATTCTCCGCGAAATTTGACACATTTTTCCATACGATGGAACCAATCATTGAAGCAACCATTCCATTCGGAAGTTGGGGTCTCCAAAATGGCCGTTTTGTAGGCGTCCACAGCTTCTTTAGGTGATGAAAATCTCTGTCCACGCAATTTATTCTTTATTTTAGGGAAAGTATAGAAATCATTAGGGCTAAGGTCGGGGCTGTACGGCGGATGGTCTAATAATTCTATGTTTTCTTGCTCTAAAAACTCTTTTGTTCTGTGCGCGGTGTGAGAACTCGCATTGTCGTGATGGAGGATGATGCGGCGGTTGCAGTTCTCTCTACGGAGTTCAGAAACAACCTGTGGCAAACAAATGCTAGCATACCATTCTGCATTAACCGTTCTTTGTCCCTCAAGAGGAATAGTCGTAACATGGCCGGTTTTGGAGACAAACGTGGCCACCATTTTTTTTGCAACACTCCGTGAACGAACAATTTTTGTTGGCTTTAACTCATTTTCGAACACCCAAACTCGTGACTGGTTTTTTGTTTCGGGTTCGTACGCATATATCCAGGATTCGTCACCTGATACGATGTTGTATACAGCATTTGAGGATCCTGCGTGGAATCTTTCGAGAGTTCTGACGCACCAAGTAACGCGAGCCGCTTTTTGCTCTTCACATAGCAAATGCGGTATCCATCGGGAAAACAACTTTTTTACACCTAATTGTTCATGCAAGATTATTTGTATTTGACTCATGCCAATGTCTAAAGTCGCCTGAATTTCGCGGTATATCACATGTCGATCTTCCTCAATCAGCTTACGCACAGCATCAACGTTTTCTTGGGTGACTGCAGTTTTTGGACGCCCTTGACGAGGATCATCACTGAGCTTGACACGTCCACGTTGAAATTCAGCAAACCAGCGATAAATTGTGGTTTTGGATGGGGCTTCATCACCAAATGCAGAAATCATCCGGTCAACACACTGTTTTTGTGTTAAACCACTTCGAAAGTCATAATAAATCATCGCTCTTGAATTTTCTCAAGTCAATTCCATTTTCTCAACGACTAAACAAGTTTGACAAAACCTTGTGACAAGACCGTGAATCTTTTTTTAAACAAATAAATGGTATTCGATTTGTAAAACCAAGGAGTTTTCAATTAAAAAGATTTTAATATGACAGGAACAGTGGAAATATTCCATTCCCGATACTTTTAGTGCAGCCTATGTAGTACAAAATTTTCCGAAATATCGAAAAATCTCTACCTTGACGCAGACTGCCGTCTCACCCCCTGCAGTATGTCGTGCTATTTACTGGACACCCTGTATACATGATTCCGTTAAGTGTTTTTGACCACCGTCAACTAAGCTAAAATATGCTCATGATAGGAGTCTGTTCATGTTGGTGCATTTTGCATATTTGGAACTCTGGACCGCTCGATTGGTAGTCTGACGCCTTGGCCAATGGACTATTATCGGTAATCAGGATAAGTTGTTTTATTTATTATTAACAGGAACAATGAATGTGTCGCCGATGCGTTGCCGATCTATTTAGGAAAGCGGATAAGGGGGTAGGGTTGAAGGGCAAATTGGCTACCAGGACTCATTACTCACCCCACGAAACGTAGCAACACAATATACCTACTTATGTCAGTATTCTGAGAGGTCGAGCCAGACCGTTTGGAACTATAGTCAACTACTGGCTATAATTATGGTCTTTTACACTTCCAGTCGCTGCAATCCCTGTCGGCCAGGATCTACAATGGCGACCAACGGAAAGAACACTGATCAATGTAGAAAGTGATAGACTAAAATAGACTAAAAAGCATAGTTATTTTTGAATATCAACATTAAACAGCACCTATATAAGCCCACCATTTTCCGCTTCCTAATGTCTGGCTGAAGGCCTCTTTTGGCTTCGCCAGAAATGACCGGTTAAGCAACCACATTTCCCAGAAATGTATGCGAGAAGTCCAACAAAAAAAAAATAGCTTCCTAATGTTTACGATAGGAAGGAGAAATGGCGCAACAAACTCTCCAGCAACACGTTAGTCTGTCATATACAATATTTATATATACATGGACACAAAAAATATAACAATAATAAAATGTAAATGTCAATCCAAAATAACTGTTTCACGAGAACATGTCTAGACATGTCAAAAATGTATGTAAGATTATTAAATGTCACAAATATAAAAGAGTATAGATAAAAAAGTAAAAAAATATAAACCATAATTATGTCAAATAATGTTTGGTGTGTCCCAGAGGGATATGAATAACAACTGCCTTGGAAACCGCAACGAAATTATTCAGAAAATAATATATGTACCACTTCCCTCCGCAGCAAGTAGGAGACTGAGAAAAAGCTGGTCTACCAAATTAATGTTTGGGAATATTCACCCGGCGCCTCCGCTATGTCCATGTTAAAATAATGTATACTGTCAATATGTTCCCTGTATTATACAAAGGAAGTATGTAGTAAAATGATTGATCATCAATATGATCGTGTACAGTAACAAACAGTCTGCCGCAAGTACGTAGACGTTGCGATGGGTGTATTTATTTATTTATGTATGTATAACAGTATGTAGTTTTTCACAATTAAGACGTTTCCTAAAGCAAAGGTAGCGTCATTCTCGTTTTTGCTTATAAGTTCATTTGTTATTTAACCTTTTCAACCCCACGCTCAGCATTGCTATTCTGGAATAACTCACTAGCAAACTCACTTTTGAATCCGCAGTAAAAAAAACACGGATTTAGAGATTTTACTGTAGAGCGAGTTTGCTAGCAAGTTTCTGCAGCTACCGACGCAGACCTGAAAACGCGCCACGCTTCACCAAGCAACTAATTCAACGCAAAATTATATAAATATATTTATTCTGTATTTTAGAACCGTTATTTTTGTTGTCTAATGCCGTCGTTGGCGTGGTAAACACAGTTCGTATTTGTCGTCTACAGAAAACTGTGACGTTCAAATGGTAAAAAAACGTCATTTCATTGTCGTTCATCATCTGAAATTTTTGACGTCGATATCCCAACTTTTTGATATCAAAGCAGTTTTTACGTGGTATCAAGCCATAAGTTGGATAAAAATGGCACTGTCATACCAATTTTGAGTAAATGTATTTTAAAATTAAAAACTCAAGTCTAGCTAAACAACATTTTTCGAAAATAGTGTATCTTTTGCTAGAGAAAGCGCCTTAAGTATCGTTTTCGATCACGAACTTTAATATGGAACCCATTTCCTAGTTTTGTTCTAAGAACTCTCATATACAATACGAAAGGTCCAAATCAAGCGCATTACGTATTTTATACGTTTAAGCGGACTTCAAAAGTCGCTTGGTTAGCCTGGATATCTGAAAAATTAATGAAGCTCACTAAAACCAGTGTAGCGTATTAAAACAATTAAATAATTGATGCAATAATCACCCAAACTGTTGGATTATGGAAATATGTATGCCTATTACATATTGTTATGCGGGGGCCATACTAAGGTTTAACGCTTTTAATTATCGCGTTAATGGACACTAGATATAGGTGTAAGTTAAAACTTAACGCGCTAATTTTGTAATGGTAGTTATAATGCTGTTAGACGTTAAAGAGATTTAGCGCGTTACTTAATGCATGTAGTGGCCACACCTGCGTTTGTGCGATAGGATTATAAGTCTTTGTTTCCCGCCCACTGTTGATCGATGATAACTATGGCTGGCTGTGACTATGGAGTGGACAAATGAAAAAGTGGTTGGGTTACAAATAATACAATCTACAAGCAGTTACAACCGCCATCTTGAAAATAATGTATCGAATAACGCGATTTATCTACATTAAGACGAGGTGTGGCCACTCAATTTAACGCACTATTTTGTGGAATATTTTTACGTTTTAATTATTGCGATAATGGGCGTTAGACGTTAACCTATGGTGGCCCCAGCGATAGAAATCCAACAGTATATTAATGTGCAACTACCCGTCCTTTCGTACTAATATCTTTATATATATATACGTTTGTTAACGATTGTGTAACTTCTGAATGACTTGACCGATTGAGCTTATATTCACTCAATATACAGGCTGTAAGTAACAACTTACCGAAAGCTTTGTGCTAGCTTGAAAGGTAAGTTCACTTATAAAAATAGTAAAGTAATTTATCTCGGAAATAATAGTAATGTTTGTTTGGTAATGGTTTTCGCGATTATTACACATTATAATAAAACACTTTTAAACGGATTCTATCGCGTATATTATTGATTTTTGTTTTGCTGACGTTTCGAACACTTTGCAGGGTTCGTGGTCGCAGGATGACTAAGGTGACAAACGTCGTTACAGATTTAAGTTATTTTATCTACCGTTCAAAACTAATCACAAATTGTTTCGATGCACGCAGTATTCACTCACAGTGTCTTGATGTTTTTAGTGTGGTGTGTTGTTTGAGATTTTATTAATTTAATAACCGGATTCGTCAGGAAAAACAAAAATCAATAATATACGCGATAGAATCCGTTTAAAAGTGTTTTATTATAATCGGAAATAATAGGTTACAGTTATTGCCATTTTTGAGCACGCAATGTATCGTAATCAACGAGATCTTAACACTACGTGGTTATTTTACTATGATATGATATTATGGTACTGCGAGCGATGATCTCATTCCTGAACTGTAGCCAAACAATAGCCGTTTAGTTTTTATTTACATTACAGCTAGAATTTTGAATCCATGGTATGGCTTTAATTATGATGTTACTTACACCCGTTTTTGTTTTGTCGAGACGATGGTTGGTGGTGGATAGCTACGCAAGGATCCGATTGGTGGCTCCATCTACCAGAAAGAGCAAAATAACGTCTGCCAAACTCACTAGTATACCTATTTATTTGTACCAAAAGACGGGTATATATAAAAAAATGCTTAAGAAATGTCAGTATGCATGAAATAACGTTGATTCTATATAATTTGAGCAGCCAGTATTTGTTTTATCCCGTATTAATTTACTAGAGCAATTATTGTTCACTGTTCTTTTAATTATTATGTTACCTATTACACTCTTCTATACACAAATATAAACATGTAAATGTTAATTAGGAATAACATTGTATAAGATGTAAAAATTGTTACATTAGTGTTAAATTATTTACAAAATACATATAAGCTGTCGCATATTAAATACATTTTAATTTACTCGAGCGTTTACATAATTATCTCTAATTAAAACAGTGTTCAGATTTCTTGGCCAAAGATTTGAATCGTTAGATATTATCCCCTTATTTAAAAAATCCGTCGCACATTATTTACACGTGTACGTAGATCCCTTACACAAGTTTATTGTAAATATACAATAGCCAATGATATTATGTATTAAAAAGAAGTAGATATGTGACATGCGTGCCAAAAGTAAGAACCAAAACTCCCCCAATTGTAGCACCTCGCAATTGGTTCGCCTAGATTTCTCACGACATGGTTGTGCAAGCGAGACTGTATTTGGCGCGCCATTTAATATGGACGTAACATATCTATGGTATAATATCATTGATAATAGCACAAACACGCAAGACACTGTGTCGATGACTTGCGATGTCACGCTAACAATTTCTCTACTTACTCGATAAATTGAAAACATGTAATTCGAACAATGGATGATTGTTGTATTCTTGACGAAGTACGAAACTATCTTTGTCACTGTCTTTCTTAAAAGTACCTATTTCAAATAGTTCGTTTTCTACCCTAATGTCACCGTCCGTGAGGACAATAATAAAAAAAATGGCGTTATGAATAATGATCTAAATACCTGGGGTGCAATTCCTTAAGCTCGAACATCCATACATCCTTGAATACAGAATCGAAATAACGGAATAACATCAATGCAGTCTTCGCTAAAAGATGATCGAAGCTATTCAAGGACATGTTGCAGAAAGTAAGCCATGAGGACCAGTCTAAGCGAATACCAAACGTGGGTTATCATCGTAAGCTCAATTAAGGAATTGCACCCCTATTCCTGTATTAATTACTTACAAGTAAAATTAAATACTGTTATCCTTGCAAGCATTTCTGGTGTTGTTATAATGCATGCATTTCTTGAACGCGCACATCGTATTTTTTTTTCGTTTTAATATAAAACGAAATTTCTCAGACACGATACATCACACGATTGCATGTGAAGTCAAATTCACTCTTTCACTCGTTTGAGTGATGACCTATTTGTAATGTTGCAATGAATCGACGGGTCTATTTAACGATTAAATCTTTCTTCTTGTCTATGAAAAATTGTACAAAATGTTCTATGTATGATCAATTGATCAGTGTTATAATGTGTTTTCTATTCTGGATAGAGGCAATAAGTTAACACGAACATATTATATACAACATTGTTTTTAGTAGATACTAAACCTGAAATAGTTTGCTCAGGATCAGTAATAGAATCGCTTACAATTTTTAAGCAATGGTTTATTGTGTCCCTAAAACAAGTTGAAAATATTACAAGTTGGACAGATTAATATGTAAGTCAGTTGACAGTGCCGTCGACTTCGCATGGATATATTAGGCATGTAAGGCGTGCGGTATGGATAACGGGGCAACTTCCACAAACAACAGCTTTGGTAAGTTGTCATCGTCTAGGACTTTTTTACCAATATTGTTGTAAGTAAAGTATTTTTAGGGGCCTCTCGGTTCTTCTTACTACTAAAAAGAATGTTGTATTTATATAAGATGTCATATTCTATGTCAGGTTGAAAGTCTAGTCTCAGATTTAATTGCATTCCTATATCTCACCCGAATGAGAGTCATTGTGGCCTAATTGATGTATTTATTAAAAACGACTCGTGATTTGTGCTTTAGTTAGTCAATTATGTTGAAACATTGTTTTGATTATTTTTATACATCGACCGCGTAAAAGTTTTAGGTAAGTACAAGACATTAATGAGAAATTGTGCTTATTTTGACGCAATGCTAGTGGAAAATTATGTTGCCTATATTCGAAACAAATATGCTGCTGTATACTTGAATATTAGCTTCGTACACACGTAACCCAGCAGAACTTTAACCGCAATGAGCATTACGTTTGTCACCGCTGTGATATCAATCTACACAAGTTGATCAATGGATATAAGGGCCTGGCCACATCACCATGATATGGCACCGTGCCGTGAATTTATTATATATTGGCACGGCGCCCTGTCTTGTCAAGTTCCGCTATCATCAAGTCTTTTCCCAAAACCTCGGATGATACTGACGTACCTATCAATATTGTCCGACATGTTTTTATATACAATAAACAACGAACTGTTCGAGAATGAAACATCAACTGAAGCGCGTCAGCCGTGGTGATATGGCCAAGCTCTTATTCTTTAAACGTTGGTCCACAAACATTTGTGGATGGGGTATCGAGATTATAACCAATGCCCCGACTGTATTACTCTTTTTTTGTTAGTAAGCCTATTTGCTTACCTATAAGTTACTAATATTTAAGCAAAACTATATGCGATGAAGATATGATAGATATGTGAAAAAGTGGTTCAGCCTCCTTGCGAGTATTTTGGTAGACCTGCTTTGAGTGTAACGCTTGGCAAAGCATATTGGAGATTTCATAGCATAATAGTATAATTTATTCTTGCTTACTTCCATATCAGTTGGCGATCAAACACAATAGTCAACCGAAAAATGGTGCTAAAAGTTATGTATACAAATCTTGGTCTATTGTTCTTTTAAATAACGGTCGCTGCTGCGTAGTAGGGCTTGGAACTCCGAAAGCTTAACATACCAGATACACCAGACTACTCGCAAAGCGTCTTAGATAAATGTATAAATAAGAAAAATAAATTATCAATAAATAGTTTGGAATATACATGTTTATTTCTCTTCTTTCCCATTTTATACTAAAATGCAAGGAATATGCTATGAAACGGAATGTGTCATAAAAAATGGGAGAGTATGTGCGTACTACCGTCGTGTTTCATCGCATTTCATTCGAGTTTGCATTTCATTATTAGTGGGAAAATGGATTTCTAGGCTCGCATACATTTTGATGTACATGGCATATCTTCTTTCTTCTTATATCTTTGGGAACTACACTACACTATACTAAAGGTTATTTCAATTGGATTTTATAATGTTATTTGCGGACCAAAATCGCGCCATCCAAAGCTTGCGATAGCAACGAGACTGCAGAAGCGGTTTGCAGAAAGGGTTGTCTGTAAGAAATCGCTAATAGCGATAAGACCGCCCATTGTAGAATTACTGTTCATAGAATGATTCCTAGTTGTTTTTTTAAAATGGTGTATAATAAATAATATTCTATAATTTTTCGTTTTATCTCTACTCACGGGTGATTAGCATCTCCAAATAGGAACCCGGTATTTTGATAGGCTTATGAACACTGGTCCAACACGCAGAGGCCCTTTTGCTTGTGTAGAAATAAAATATTTTTCTTTCTTTTTACATTAGCTAGTAGTAGGTAGTTAAGTCTATTATAATAAAACACTTAAACGGATTCTATCGCGTATATTTTAGATTTATGTTTTTTCCTGACGTTTCTTTTTAGAGATTTATAAAAAAATGTGGACTGCTTGTATTTATTTGCGTAGGTCACATAGGTGGATGGCTGAATAAATTAAAACTCACGTTATATGCACAACTTTGTATTATAACGATAATCATAAGCACCTTATAATATGTCATCTGTTACAATATTTGTTATCAACAGTTACATTATCGTTATAAATATTTATACAAAATTTATCAATTTGTTGAACAGCATTTTGCAAATAATTCGCTAAAGTGAGGTCATTTGTCGACTATGCGTCGCGCTAACAGACACACAGACAACAGTATAGTCATTCAGCAAGTAACTGTACACGACATAATATGTATATCAAAACATTGCACTTGGTTGCTTACCAGAAGCATATTGCAAAATATTCCATATTTATTTAGTTTAGTTATATACCTTAATTTAAAACCGTTTATATCATAGTCAAGTGCAGTCACTTGCTGCTTTGATAACTGGTGATAGAATAAGTATCAGATACTATCAACTGTATTAAGGCATAGCGATGGAAGTACTTTAGACAAAAACAGATTTTTAAACTTGATTGACATGATTGTTGCAAGATCAAACATTCGAAACTGTTATTCTCTTTGATTGAGTACAATATTGAGATAACGAGACCTTTAAACTTTACTTCTATTACAAATGTGAAAGTTCATTTTGCTTCACACTAGAATTTCTCCTGTGTTGGAGCCGGGTACAGTCTACAGACATAAATCTCACATGCACTAACACCCAGACCCACAACAAATAGAACCCGCATCACGTAACACAGCAAGCCAATCGCTTAGCCGCTGCGCCAACAGTGTCGACTGTTTTGCAAATTTGATGTTTGCGACTCCATCACGCTTAAACAGCTGTAGATAGATTATGTCTTGGAATAGAATATATGGGATACTTTTTCTATTTTTTTTATCATAAGAATCGATTATTACTAAATTTTAATTTACGCCTATCGAGACGGGCGGATCACGGCTAGTAATACTATGAATGCTTGCAATCAAATCATTTGAACATCATAATTGCTGTCAAGATTAAAAATCCATTTTCTAATCTGAGGGCCAATTCTCGTAATTAATTTACACTGTGACTGAAACTTGACCGAACTGAGATTAAATTATGAATTGACCGAAAAAATGGTATTCTGCTAACCTTAAAGTTCAGTCCGATTTCAGTATAATCTCGATCTAGTCTCATTTCAATCTCAGTTTTGACGTTTATTCAATGACAATTTAGTACATGTGACAGTTCGAAATGTTAGCAGAATACCGTTTTGACTTCGATCAACTTTCGATCTATTTTCGATCTCATCACAGTGTAAGTTCACGTTTGACGTTGTTAGTTTACGAGAATACAATTTGTGACATTTATGACACTGAGACTAGATCGGAACTATGTTTTGAACGTTTTTAAATTACGAGAATTGGCCCTCTGGTGTTCTGTTGTTAGAGAATACACCATCCGATATTTTTCACAGGCTTTCACCTCGCGAACGTGTAAATTTATTATTAACGTCATCATACATATTATTGCAAATAACTATAAATATAAAAGTTACAAAATCTAGCTTCATTAGTCGATAGTATCGGATACTTTAATAAAAACACTTTATTATTTCCTTTCAGTCGTCATTCAATAACAGGAGTAATATGATAAAATAAAAAAATAAATAACCACATACATAGGTGCTCTCAACCATTCTCTCTCATCCTGAAGCTCTCTAATACATTTTTACATACGTTACACATCATATTAAGTCGACTGTTTAAAATGGCTTCAACGTAAACTCCTTTGGCACACTATACACAAAAAAAAAAACTTAAAATAAATCAAAATACATCACCATAAGTGCCACGAGTTTTAAAATTAAGATACTTCATAAAGGCAGATAGGCATATTATGAACTTTATAAACAAACTAACTACACGTCGAATGTACGAACGGGCACATATTCAGCTTATAGCTTTGGAAAATAATGTGTATTGCTACTAAAACTAGCGAATGTGTAGGAAGCAAGATCAGAACGCGAGAAGCGGTTAGCGCATCATAGTCACATAGAACAAGTACTTTAGGATCCGTAGGATGCGGACGGTTGAATTACGTTAATCCTAAATATACTAACCGAAATCTATATTCTAGTTATTTAGATATTAGTTTGTCACGTAAACTGAATATGTTTCCGTTTTAAAACGCGGTGATAATATAACATTAAACATTAAAATATTTTTAGTAATGATAAAATGAAATGCAATATCGTTAGTAAGTATTGTGCATAGGGTATTCATTCTTCCATTATACAAAAATCGCCTAAATATAATTTCAGATACCTAACGTTTGACATAAAATATACTTTGCATAATTGTGAAAACTTTAGCGAAAATAATAATATCTCGTTAAAAGACAGTATCAGTACTAACGTATGTGTTCATGTATTTGGTTTCTATAAATAATAAATTAAAGGTTTAGAGACGGGAGACTATCAATTGCGATTGTTAGACGACTTATGGCATCTTCGTCCAAAATATTTATCTCAATGTATTTTCCTGTCGCAATTGACATTCTCTCGCTATTTAGAACAGTATGGCGTTAAAATCAACATGATTATACATCTAAATACGATTAAATTAATACACGTGGGCAAAAACGTTTTGATAAAACATCTCGTAGGTGGTTCTGGAGTGGAATGGCGTGTAACCTGTTACTTACAGTTAAATCGAATAAGTAAAACTTATGAAAGCAAGACGCTCTGTGATGCATATTGAAAACGAAATGTCCCGCTCGCCGGAATTGCCAACAAAGCAGCGTACAAAGTTGAACTATCAAATAAATACACTGCATTTTTGTTTGCCCCAATAAAAAACGTGGTACGTCTGATTTATTATAAGTTAAAGTATTTGTGAAAGAGCACAGAAAGAAAACTACATTCCAGTCACTCTCACAATTTGCATCACTTCCATATAATACAGGTCGACAAAGCGACGAATAACAGTAGAAACTTTATTCGGACATGATACAATAACAGCAATGTTTTCGAGTACATTTAAGTAGCAATTTATATGGCGTGATAACCAACCAATCAGGACGCAGCGTGCAAAAGAACGCAACTTTCGATTGGTCGATCATCCCGCGATTCGAACGCGATTGTCGACCCAAGTGGATATAAAACATCAACAAAAGGACACTACCGTATTAATATATGTGTACTAACTATTCAATATAAACCACAATGCGTCACTCGTGTCACTCATATAGCGTCCTCTCGCTCGCACACTCGGGTGACCGTTCGCGGTGCTGCTAGCGGTCAAATGTCCGGCACTTTGAAACACGTCTTGGCATAATTCGTATAAATTTTGTCAAATCTATGGAGTTGATTGATCAACATTGGTGAGGCCGTTGACAAGTCTCTGTATGTATTCCTTTGTTGCTACAATGCGTTATTTCCTTTACAGTGGAAACTATAATTCAGCCCTTTGAAAACTGACTAGCTCAGATAGCTTTCTAGAAAGGCATTACTAAGTGTAAGATCTATTCAGGCAATTCAGTTTTTTGTAAATTTTAATATTACTAAGCAGCCACGTGATTTCCTTGGTTTTGGTGTATTCAGATGGGGCAGGTACACCGGTCTTCGCATCTCAACTACTGGGCCGGTTTCATCAGATCTTATTCGGTAGCTCCTCCGTCAGACGGTTGCTCATGTTCAGACATGTTGGAGGAGTTTAGGGCTTTTTCCACTTCCGTCATTCCACGATCGACAAATTAGTTGAGTCAATCGGCTAATTCCAGAACTTATTCGACCACTTATCAGCCTTAAAGGTAATGGCGTGTCCAGTCAACCAGCTTCGTCGGCGTATGCCGACATGTAAGGCATGTCTGATCAAGTTATATTGTGTGCGGGCTTTGTTAATGACTTACGCTAGCACTGGTTGACGTCGGGAGGTGTCGGCAGGAAAGGATCGGCGCGTTTGTGTTCGATCAGCGCCTTGACCGTTGTGGAGTCTGCAGGTAACTCAGACTTCTTGCGAAGGAGGGGTTTGCTCGCGTTGTACCCTTGTTTTCGGAGCTGTTGAAGAAAATATATATAAATCAAGTATACTGGGTCTAAGTGTCATCGTACTGAAATCTTTGGGGAGAGGTTACACTTATCTCGGAAACAATAGATTAAAGTTTTTGTCGTTTTTGAGCACGCAATGTATAGTAAACAACGCGATCAAAACGCTACGTGACTATTGTACTATGATATGATATTATTATGCTACTGCGAGCGATGACCTCAGTCGTGAACTATAGCCGGTTAGTTATAATTTACATTGCAGTTATATGTGAAAATAAAATTGTTTATTATGTTATAATTAAAAAAATAACCTTTTGATTGGAAAAGCTTCGCTACTCCTGGGAAAGTTACACACTTACCTCCTGCGTCTCTTGCTCGATGTGCTTGTACGTCAGGTTGCAAAGCAGAGGGTCATCGTTGAGCGGGTCCGGTGTGGGCGGTACTCGAGCACTCGGGTTGGCCGCCGCCTTCGCCTCTAGGGCTTGCCACACTTCTTCTCGCTGCAGAAGTCTTTCGCGCTCCCTGAGATAGGTATCCAATAAACATATTAAAATACATATGTATACTTGTCCGTGTGGTGACGGACCTAAAGAATACGAAGGTCACCACCCCATCCCCATCCCGTGGGTGTCGTAGAAGGCGACTAAGGGAAAATTGAGCAGAGCCAATAATCACTGCTTAGAGAAGGAAAACTCGAGACCAAACCCTATGCCAACCCGTCTGGCCAGCGTGGCATTAGTAGGCCGAAACCTCTTATGGAGCCACACCTCACAGAACGGCCCCCAGTTCCCGGTAGTCCCGCTATTCCCGGCCAAGGTAGCGGCCGCGGTAACGGCGGGACAGGGGGTGCTAAGAATCTCCGGGCTACGGGAGGCTACCACCACCTCAAAAAACTGACCCTGGCGACGTATAACGGACGAAGTCTACGGCTGGACCAACACCTCACCGAACTCGAAGTAGAATTAGGTCGCATAAACTGGCACATTTTGGGGTTATCTGAAGTCCGAAGACAGGGGGAGGACACGATAACCCTTGATTCAGGTGACCTGTTCTACTACCGGGAAGGTGATAGGCCCTCCCAGGGTGGTGTCGGTTTCTTGGTCAACAAGTGTCTCACAAGCAGCGTTGTGGAAATCAGTAGTGTGTCGACAAGGGTAGCGTACCTCTTATTGAAAATCACCGACAGGAAGTTCCTGAAGGTGGTGCAGGTATATGCGCCGACCTCGACATACTCTGATGAGATAGCCGAAACCATGTACGAAGACATAGCGAAGGCACTACATGGTACCAGGAAGGCTCACTACAACGTTGTTATGGGAGATTTTAATGCCAAGGTGGGAGTACAAGAACGCGGCGAAACGAAAATCGGACCTAACGGCGTGGGGCGCCGAAATCACAGGGGCCAAATGTTGGTAAACTTTCTAGAGTCCCAGGGGCTCTTCTTAATGAATTCCTTCTTTAAGAAGAAGCCCCACAGAAAGTGGACATGGCGAAGCCCCGATAATGTGACGAGGAACGAGATAGATTTCATCATCACGGACAAGCGGCATATATTTAGAGACGTCTCGGTGATCAACAGGTTTAATACCGGTAGTGATCATAGACTCGTCCGAGGCTCTCTAAATATCAACCTTAAGGCTGAAAGAGTTAGGATGATGAGATCTACTCTCCGATCCACGCTGCCCCAAATAGCTTTAGGTTCCGATAAGTTCCAGTTGGAACTCCAAAATCGTTTCGCACTGCTGGAAACCACGGACAATGTTGACGAAAAAACCGACACAGTGGTCAAAACGCTACAGAGTGTGTCTCGAAGGTTGTTCCCCGGAAAACGCGGTAATAGGGAGTCCAAACTCTCACCAGAGACTCTCGAACTTATGAAGGAAAGACGAGAAACGCCAGATGCCCAGATGTCTTCGTCAGATAGGCGGTCCCTAAACCTGAAAATCAGGAAACTGACGCGACGTGACCTCCGACGCTGCAGCACTCGTAAGATCGAGGCTGCGATTGTGCGAAATAGAGGCGTAGATGACCACAGAGCGCCACTCACGCGCCATTACACCGAGGACATCCCGGATGTCGACCCGGGCGAGGTAGAGGCAGCTCTCCGACAACTAAAGAACAACAAGGCGCCGGGTGATGACGGAATTACAACCGAGCTCCTTAAGGCTGGTGGGACCACAGTCCTGAAAGAGCTAGCGAGTCTCTTTAATTCCGTCATTCACCAAGGCTTAACACCACAAGCGTGGAGTGGGAGTGCGGTGGTTCTGTTCTTCAAGAAAGGAGACAAAACCTTGCTGAAGAATTACAGACCTATCTCACTCCTGAGCCACATTTACAAGTTGTTCTCGAGAGTAGTCACTAACCGCCTCGCTACAAGACTCGACGAGTTCCAGCCACCAGAACAAGCTGGGTTTCGAAAAGGCTTTAGCACCGTAGACCACATACATACTGTTCGGCAGATTGTGCAGAAAACCAAAGAGTACAATCAGCCGCTGTGTTTGGCCTTTGTGGACTACGAGAAAGCCTTCGACTCCATCGAAACTTGGGCGGTTCTGGATGCCCTGCAACGATGTCGTATTGACTGGCGCTACATCGAGGTGCTGAGATGCTTATATGACACCGCCACCATGACTGTCCAGCTCCATGACCGTAAGACGAATCCGATCGAGCTGCGTCGGGGGGTGAGACAGGGGGATGTTATATCCCCAAAGCTGTTCACCAACGAGCTCGAGGATGTCTTCAAAACTCTGGATTGGACTGGACGGGGTATAAATGTGAACGGTGAGCACATCTCGCACCTTCGATTTGCCGATGACATCGTCATAGTAGCAGAGTCGCTGGACCAGCTAAGCGAGATGCTGCATGGCCTAGATGAAGCTTCACGACTGGTCGGTCTTGGCATGAACTTGGATAAAACCAAGATCATGTTCAATGAACATGTCAGGCCGAGACCGATATATGTCGAAGGATCGTTGCTCGAAGTTGTTCAAGAGTATATCTACCTAGGGCAGGTCATTAAGCTTGGTAGAAACAACTTCGAGCGGGAAATCGATCGGAGAATTCAGTTGGGCTGGGCAGCGTTTAGCAAACTTCGTCGAGTCTTTTCTTCGCCTATACTGCAATGCCTGAAGACGAAAGCATACAACCAGTGCGTCCTACCTGTTATGACTTACGGTGCCGAAACGTGGACATTAACGGTTGGACTAGTCCACAAATTTAAAGTTGCACAGCGGGCTATGGAGCGAGCTATGCTCGGAGTCTCTTTGAAGGATAAAATTCGAAATGAGGTCATCCGACAAAGAACCAAGGTAACCGACATAGCTCGTAGAATTAGCTTGCTGAAGTGGCAATGGGCTGGCCATGTCTGTCGAAGGACCGATAGCCGTTGGAGCAGACGAGTCCTAGAATGGAGACCGCGGCTCGGCAACCGTAAGGTAGGACGCCCGCCCGCCAGGTGGACCGATGACCTGAGAAAGGTCGCTGGAGGGGACTGGATGCGGAAGGCGGAGGACCGGGTGTTGTGGCGTAAATTGGGAGAGGCCTATGTCCAGCAGTGGACTATGATTGGCTGATTGATTGATTGATATGTATACTGGGTGGTGAATTTGTCACCTTCAACACTCCAATGCGGTAAAGTACTGATCCTATTAATTATATTTGATACATATAAACAATTAAACATTATCATCGTGTTTCAAAAATTGTAATTAGTCATGCAAAACACTTGCAGCGCTTACATACGCACTCGTTTCGTACGTGGCGGATACGGCGGAGGTATTTGGTATATTTCACCCGAACATATGGTAGTGACGTGAGGCTCCAAGTAGTACACTGCTGAACTTAGGCGTCCCCCATAGATTTCCACAAATGTGCCATCATTTTGAGAGGAATTTGCCAGTATTCACCACGTGTGGTAGGCGGGTTGGTGAGGGCAGTATAGCTTACTATACCACAGAAGGGACACTGCTGCCCATCCCTCTGGACGAGACTCCCTTAATCGTTTTTTACGATATCCACGGGAGGAGATGGAGTGGTGCTGCATTCTTAATACAGACACCACACAGGTTGGTTTGGATGCATAATTGGTTTGAAAATATGTAATTGGATATTTTGTTTAAAATTAACGTGTATTGTACCTTTTTTGCCTTATTGGTCGTTTACGGATTTGGGTAGAGAATCGTGATCTGATTCACCTCCGAGAAGGTTATAGGTGATTAAATCGGCAACCAATACGTACATATTACCAAAACCTGTCATGATAACAGCTGGCACATTAGCTGGGTGACGATGAGCTGCCGAGTAGTGATGTCTATAAAGTTGTTGCACGTGTAGGAACACGTCCACATTATATTTCTGATAGCAAGGCGAGGCGAACTTGTGCCCAGTAAGTGGGTTAATTGTTTTGAGCTGTTATATTGAAACATTCATACAAGCCAAATTACATTAAAAATCCTATGTCTAGTTTTTTTCATGTTGATACAAAATACTTATCAATTCCTAATTCTCCTATTCCTACTAAAATATTAGTCATTCTTATAACAAGTTGGTACACGTAACACAAGTTATACAGTATCTTTAAGAGGAGCAGAATACCAATTTTTGACAATTCATATTTTAACCTCTGCTTGGTCTACTTTCAGTCATAGTGTACATTAATTTCGAGAACTGGACCTCTGAGCTATCACGACATTTATTCAGGTATGTATAATAATACAGCAACAAATATCACAAGTTTATTTGAAGTTGTATGTAGTGTCCTTTGTAATATGTTTTAGATGATAAGTTATCTGAAGACGTCCCGCGTCGATTAAACTCATTAATATTATTAATCTAAACGTTTATGCAAGCTATGGAGAGAGCTATGCTTGGTATTTCTTTACGAGATCAGAAATGAGGAGACCAGTAGAAGAATTAAAGTTGCCGACATAGATGAATGGATTATCAATAGGCGGGGAACATTGCCCGTAGAACTAATGAACAATAAGGTTCTCGAGTGGAGATCGCGCATCGGAAAACGCAGCGGCAGTGACCTCCAACGAGGTGGACAGACGACCTGGTGAAGGTCGCTGGGAGTCATTGGATGAGGACAGCATGTAACCGCTTGTTGCGGAAATCTTCGGAGGACACCTTTTTTCAGCAGCGGCCATCCTTTGGCTGATATGACGAAACGCTCAAAAATTAACATTAACCAAGAAGTGGAGTACTGGTGAATTCCCCCTACAATGTAACCGGACGACACACGGCATGTAACCGATCGTTTATGGGGAAGGAATTTGTTCAGCAGTGGACGTATTTTGGCTGCGTATGTATTATTAAGTCTACTGGCTACTCACCTCTGTTTCTCCTGCCTGTATTGCTGCGTGCACTCATCGAATAGCTTCTGGTTCATCTCCATGAAGAGCTTCAGCGCGTTGTACACGAGGCCGTGTATGGTCTTGTTCCAGTGGCTCTTGGTGTTGCGGTACAGCGAAGGGAACATGATGGGTAGTATGTGCGTCGCGTTGTCGGAAATCAGAGACATTATGTACTCGTTGTTCCAATAGTAGAGCGCGCGTTCTGCCACCTGCAAGGTAGGGACTGTTGTAAGGACGTTTCATTTTCAGCTTTTAAAAAAAAAAACGTTGCCCCACGCTAGGATTTCTCCTGTATCGCGGGTGCGTTTACAGCCACATTCCACACAGTTTTTGTTCTGCTTCTGATGGTTGGGCCTCAATTAGCCAAGTTAGCCAAGTATCAAAATTACAGACATTTGCATTTACAGACAATTACACACAATACACCCAGACTCGGAACAATCACCTGCAGATGATGCAAATATGCCGTGTGGTGCCGGCTCAGAATGCCACCACTCCATTTCATCCCGTGGGTGTCGTAAAAGTCGACTAAGGGATTAACCGGAGGATGGGCAGCAGCGTCCTTCGAGCACACAACAACTCAACTGCGATCGCCAACCCGTCTGCCAATCGTGGCGATTATGGCAAGACCCCCCACTGAGCACACTACACACCCATATCGGTTGTTGTGCTGATTTTTGGGGGAGGCCTGTCCAGCAGTGGACTTTATTCGGCCGAAATGATGATGATGATGATGATGATACAAATATTTGTTTCGTGTGGGAATCGAACCCGCGACCCGGAGCGCAGCAGCCGACTGTATCAGCTACTGCACCAACCCACACTGGAATTTCACTACAAGTTCTTGGACATACAACTGTAATCCACAAACACCCAGACCCGGAATCCCGATGTATAGGCTAAACAAATATTCACAGAGAAGAGACGCGACCAATAAATAACAAAAACCTAGAGCGAAAATCCAGACCATTCACTGAAGCCACGATGGTACGAGCGCCAAAACCATCCGTCAATATTGTAGCCTATTTAACTATTTATGAATATAGACAGACAGAAAGTAAAGTACAAAGGTTTTTTCCAGCAGACCTGCTTAAGTAGTATTTCGTTTGGCTGAGAGCCATCTTTTATCGCCATCGAGAAAACACCGGCCAAGCCGAGTAGTAGTCATAGCAGAGTATCAACTGACCTGGAAGTGCGGGCTGGACACACACTTGGCAAGCTGCTTGAACAGTGGGTCCATGATCCTCTGGAACTCGGCCGGCTCGATTACATCGAGGATCTCCTCCATTTCGTTCAAGAACATCACCTCCTTGGGCGAGTGGGTCTTCGGCCAGTATTTTAATAATGCCCTGAAACCAGACACAGTGTCTTTCAGAACGTGATACAACCCGAGTTGCTGCCTTACAGCTCGCGAAAAGTCATTCAGATTCGGCGGATCATGGTGGTATAATTGAGATAATCAAACCCCTCAGTTACTTTATACTTCTCACTCTGCTCATCGCGCTGCCGCGATGTTGCCCTAGGCACACACTACCCTACTCGCGCTACTCATCGCCATACTTTGTATTCGGCTTTAGCCTTTTGCCTTTCAGCAATGGATGTCAGCATTATAGCAACACGCATAACCTTTATTGCAAAGAAAATTATATCTATAATAATAAACGTAAAAATATTGTTATTAAAATCTATTTTCATTAGACCATTCTTCAGCAGGCGACATGACTGCGAAAAACCTTGCACATATTTTCGATACGAGCGCTCGATCATCGATGCGGACTACGTTCGCTTAAGTATGTGCACAAAAACCGACAAAAAAGGGAGTGGTGGGCAAGACGAGCAAGTTAGCTACGTTTCTATCAGAAACGGCAGAAAGGGTAGTGAGCTACTTCTCACGCCGCTAGTGTATAGCTGCAGCATATAGATTGACAAGAAACCTGCCTGTGACACCAAGTCGTGGTGGCTCGCTTCGTACTAGGTTGTGGTAGGTAAAAATAGCGATATAAGCAATCTAGCGCTTTTTTTTATCACACACGTCTAGCGAGATTATTCGCTTTTTCTTGGTCTGATTTAGCGCGCAACACTCGCACGGACATGGCAGCACTCCACATGTAGTACATTGTCTGGCATTGTACATCTCCTGAGGGCTTGACTGTGGCTGCTTTATCTGGAGGACAGTCCCATATTCTGTAATATTTACAGGTTATTGTGATTGCCTTACCTAACTACAGGCTGTGTAAGCGAGGGGTCCTTCTCTAGGAACTGCACCACGCAGTACGCGAGTTGCGGGTGATACACTGACAGAGACTTCGCCTTGTGCAGCGGTAGTAATACCTGGAAATAACAATATTTAATTAATATAGTATGCGGACAACCATGAAATTTTATGCGTTAAATATTCAAAGATTAATTAATTTTGTTCATTTTTTTTTTATTACGCTGCTCTTTCACATTTCGTCCTAGCATAATCTCATATTAAGTTATGATCATAACATACGATGATGGGACTTCGAATGAACCCGCGCACCTATTCAGTATTTCGCTCTTTCAGTCACATATCATCCAAAGTACCAATACTTACCACGCTGGGAAGGGACGCTGCTGCCCATCCGTCGAGTTTAGAGTCCCTTAGTCGCCTATTATGACATTCACGGGAGGAGATAGAGTGGTACTATATTCCTAATCCGGACACTACACGGAATAAGTAAAGACTTACCCTTAATAGAAATAGTTTGTGTTCCTCCTTGAGCGGTAACGCGAACCCGTTGATGATGGACCCGAGGATTTCCAGCAACTCCGCGATGCCGTTGTGGTGCTCAGTCTCGTAGATAAACCTGTACATATAACTTAAGTATAATGGCGGGCTGATTACGTATGTCGCACACGGTTTGCGACAGGCGTAAATCGCGTGGACGCCGCTCTCAAACGTATTTGTTTTTTAAAAACTGAATTTTTTTTTTGCTATTTCGTATTTGCCGATAGTGCTTAAACAGCCAAAGATCTCTGACGTACACTCTGTCGGACGATCAATGAAGGGCATTACATTGCCCATTGAACTTGATGATTTGGTCTATAAACTAGTATTTCTTACTTTACCGCCAACTAGCGACAAACGATCGTACTAAAACAAAAGAATCTAAAGATTAGGCAAAAACACAGATGTGTCGCAGTGTTGTAATAAGTTGCCTATTTTTTATTCGCTCTCTGAGAGACCCGAATACATTTTAATAATAAAATAGATACAATGATGAGTTTCACCAGTTATCTAGTTTAGCATTAAGTGTTACGATATTATACAAAATACATTCTGAAGGTCTGATGATGATCAGGTAAATGTTTACCGGATCTCAGTGACGGAACTAGTTAGGATGACCTAGCTTTCAACTTTTTTTACGTGGTACCGACTAACGAAATACTAAAGTAAAGTAAAAGCGAAAATAAACAGCTTAGAAATAACGTAAGTACTAAGCATGTTTGTATTTAGACACCGCTTTACAGTCACCCTCTCCGAGATGGCGAGGGCGGCTATAGTGTGATCATACGAGAACCGTGGTTTTAGCCGGTAGGAGTCCGGCAGGCAGATTGGATATCACAGTATGTTGTTACTAGAACACGGGAGGATGCGAACGACATCCTCTTGATATCAGCCCTTAGTTACCTTTTACGAGACCCATGGGTAGAGACGGATGGTCTATTCTTTGCCTTTCACACGATTCCTCTGTTGCCGGTAAACAAAGGCATCATGTGAAGACTGGAGAATCATTGCACGACGTTACCCGTGGGTTTAAAAGTAGGGTCAGAACGTGTTTTGGTTTTGTATGTACGACGTGTCTTGAAGAGCTTAGACTCGACCATATAGTTTCCATAAATCCGTCGATAAATTTGGTCATAATGTAGATACACGAAGAATGCTGCTGCTTATCCTTCGGTTAATTCGGTGAAAATGGGGTGGTGGTATTCTTAGCACCAGACGCACATTGCTTTTTAGTATTCCATATACCACTCAGAGATCAAATTGTATCGTAGATTCTTACTAAACTAAATGAGATGAGCGCGCCTTAGATTATTTATTAGTCTAACCACCCAGGTGTTCTTACGTAATGCGCAAACAAACAGGCAAACAAAATTACCGATATTTTAAAACAAAATAAACCAATTAGGAACATGACTTAGGAACAGCTATATAATTCAAACAAGTACAGATATATGTACAGTTGCTATAACGTCGGAAATAACTCGTAGAATAGTAATGATGTGACTATATTTGCATAAAAAGCAATTTCCTTGTATGGACGCTGGATACAAACGCCACTTCCATACATGCGAACTTACTCACAAATTGAACTATTTGTTCAGAACTTTATTAAATTTGATATTTATGACAAAATTAGGCAAGAAATATGTAGTAGTCCGTATTAGAGAGTAACGAGAGAACGAGAAAGAAAGAAAGAAAACGTTTTTATTTCTACGCCCAATTGACACACACTTAAATCTAGACTTTCACAGTAAATATAATAAAAATATCAGAAATTAAACATATACATAAAAATGTATAAATATTGTAACACCGAAAGGATATCTCCAGTTTATGATGATCAATGCATGTAGTGTATTATCTCTGGTTGTGATTGCTTGATTCACTCAATTTCTAATTCTCTAAAGTAGTCTGTGCAACCAAACAACAACAGAGTACATCTGCACACAAAATAATAAAATGACCATGTGAGAATTAAGAGCACCCACACTCATTGAAACTCAAAATTATAATCTATAAATTTTAATGCACCTTCTCGATTCATATTTATTGTAATTTATTGAACCATCGAAGAAAAGTGACCAATTAACTGTAATATTTGCAGACCTATTTTAGTAAGATAAGAATATTGTTTTTTAAATGTCAATCAAATTGTTTAATACCTAATCAACTGTGTTTGATATTTTAATAAAGATAATGATGTAAATAGAAGCGACTAATACTACTCGTAATCTGAATTTCAGCCATATAACTTTCGTGTGGTGCCGGCTAAGAATGCCACCACCGCATCTCATCCCGTGGGTGTCGTAAAAGGCAACTATGGGATTAGCTGAAGGATGGGCAGCAGCGTCCTTCGAGTACAATCTATAATAACTGCGATCGCCAACCCGTCTGCCAAGCGTGGCGATTATGGCAAAACCCCCCAATGAGCACATAATCTTTGGGAGGCTTCAGTCAGTGGACGTTTTTCGGCTGAAATGATGATGATGATCTTTCGTGGATACTGAAGTATATACAAAATACGATTTAATTTCAAAACACTGTCATCTTTAAACTGTTTGTAGCCTTGTCACGTAGGGTTGCCAGATAGGAAAAACGAAAAACCCGGACAAAATGATGGCCTTTTATCTAAAGAAATAAATATTAAGAAACAAAAATTTTATTTTTGAAGTCACCCTCATAACTAAAGCCTAATTTGTCACATGTGTTTTGCTTATGTATTCACCAATTTGGAGCCTGTAAGAGTATTAGGAAGACGTACAATTTTAAAATGTTACTAATAACATTGTGCATAAAGCTTTACGATAAACTGATTGTCCTAAGATTTAGTCTTTTTTCCGGGAGTCAGGACATCATATGAAAAGACGGGAGAATCCAAACGAATCTCGAGTACGTGGCAACCCTATCCCCATACCCACTTGAACAGAGTTATTATGTATCACGTGAATGGACGCACTTCGAGACGTAATTAGATATTATTGCTTGTCGTGTTTCCTTACATAAATATACAGAATAATTTAAATCGGTGTTACGTAGCTATATCAATAAATATTTATGCTTAATAAACAACAATGAAGAAAGCAATAAATGCCAATGCTGTAGGCATTTACCACCAGAGGGCCAATTTACGTAATTTCGAAAATGTACAAAATATAGTCTCAATGTTCTAAATGTCACAAATGGTATTCACGAAACTAAGAAACAACGTCAAACGTGAATTTATACTGTGATGTGATGAGATCAAAAAAGGGTCGAAAGTTGATCAAAAACGTTAAAAAAAAACCCGTATTCTGCTAACATTTCGAACTGTCGCAGGTACTAAAAATGTCACGAAATAAACGTCAAAATTGAGATTGAAATGTGTCTAGACTGAGATCATACTCAAAATCTGATGGAACTTTAAGAGTAGCAGAATACAATTTTATTGTCAATTCAAAATTTTATCTCAGTTAGGTCAGCTTTCAGCCATACAGTAAATTAATTGCTAGAATTGGCCCTCTGACTAGTAGTACTACCCTTGGGTGATAATTCTAGCTAATAGAACGCAAGTATTTACTAAACGGAGGCAGATAATTTTTAAGAGCTGAATACGCCACTAACCAATTAAAAAGGTAAATAAAGAATTTCTTATTTTTTTATCCTCTACTTACTGAATGTTGCGTTTAATTTCTAGCATTCCCTGAATTAACTGAACATCTATATAAGCTGTACACACACAAGACTAGTGATATACCCGGCTGTACCATCGTTGAGGTATAATAAACCATTGACGGATGCAAAGGCGTAGAAATGATATTTACTGGGAAGGGCAGGATTGAAACCAGTAATGAAAACCGAAACAAGACTTAATGAGTTATTTAATATAGTTTTCGGAAGGGTGGGGGCTACCTGGACACCGCCTTGCTACGGCTTTGAATGGACGGCATGTTTACTTCGGCATCAAATGCAATCTTTATAATCAAACCCGTCAACTCGAACCGCATCTATTGTCCCGCTATCTTATATCTATTAACTAAGGCGCAGCAGCGCATGTCACGTGTACTTACGAACTTACCTATAGAAAACGTTATTGATTTGTTTCCGTATGTAGGCGCGGAGTACTAAGAACTTTCCGTATATCCTGTGTAGTGTCGTCTTGAGGAAGTCGCGCTCCCTGGGGTCTTCAGAGTCGAATAGTTCTAACAGCTGTGAACAAATATCATTAATTAGTAAATTTGTATTTATTTAACATGTAATATATTATCTATGAACGATGGATGGATTGATGACTCCTGTAATACAGAATTTCCTCAGTATAGGGGTCATTGATCATAAGACAGATGTATTTATGGTCACCATTTAGTATCAAATGTATTTTCATCTGTACTTCTTTTAATGCCAAATAAATTATTATAATATTATTAAACATAAACAACATTAAAATGCTTTTCTTGCTTCAGAATGGATTAAACTGCGGTTTTCGCATTATGCCTTATATTGTAGACCGGTAACATTTTGTATTGGTATATGCATATTTCTACATTCAAATAAAATTTCAGTCATCACTGTATGTTTATGGGCTCTCATGATGACGTTTACTTTGCACACTGGTAACAGAAAAAAGGAACTATCAGCTGCTTATGTCCCAAGCCATGTTGATTACTGGACAGTCGAACGGTTGGTAACCGCCATTATGTAATGCATTTTTAACGGCTTTTAAACTACTGTGTGTATCAACAGTTGTTTTAAGCTGAGTTAGAGTATTATATCTATGAAACGTATAAAAACGTGTGTAACGTAATGTACAATGCAATTCAAAATCGAACGGACCCGGTGCGGTGTTACGACTCTTCAGGCGGCCAATGGCTTGGCCCAGCTCCCCATCCGAAACCCCCAGCTCCTCGGCCCAGTCCGAGGCATTTGGGGGTGGAGAGGGACCAGGATGGAAGAGTAAGTACTGTAGTTTTTTTTTACAAATAATGTAGCTTATGGCCTGGTGCTAAAAGGCCCAATATCAACAATCCCTGTTTTCGGAATTCGGCATTAAAATAATAACCAGATAACTACTGCCTCTTAACACTTACAAAGCTTTGTTCAACACTATGAAATCACACACACACACATTGGCCTTTTTTAATAAACCTTGCGCCAAACCTTTAGGTCCCGAAGTTGCTTAGTCTGCGCAATCGCAACGCTCCCGCGCCCCGCGTTCACTTCGCCCATCTGTTTTTTGTCATTGCGACGCTACTCGAAGCAGCTTCAAAAGGAACTAGAAATTTGGCGTAAGGTATACCAATACTGCACCAATGAATTTCACTTACTTTCAATAATTTGCCAGTAAAGTTGATTTGGTACAAAAATGTGTATTGTACACTATTTTAATGTGCTTACAACTTCTACTAAAATTAACTGTGCTCTAAGTGTATACATTTTTTTGGAGTCGACTGAATATAATTTGTTGTATACATAATTCTCATAACACAGAACATAAAACGGTTAACAAGAAAAGCTCCGTTCCTTGAAAGGCGACTTCAAAAGAGTACAAGAGAATTTTGAATTTTTTGCGGTGTATATTTTCTTAACACCTTTCACCTCAAAAAGTGGCTTCAGTAAACGAGGCTGAATAGATCAAAGAAGTTTATATTTACACGAGACTAGTCATAAACACGATACAAACAATATTAATGCGAAGTCGGTGCGATGAACCATTCGATGAAATCGATCACGTTATTGGCTCAATTATTAAGGGAAATGGTGGTCTATAGACATGTCGAGTTTGATGTCTGGTTTCATTTACAATGTAGTCTTACAACGTTATTTCAATATTGATTACGTATCTATTAATGATTTGTAATGTAGTGTTGGTCACTTAGGAACTACAAAAGGTTTGTTACAAGCAGAAAGTACTTGTGTAAGTGTGTAATTGTTCATTACGATTAAAGCTGTAGGGTGGGTCTCTTCCGTGTGCGCAACATTGCACAGCTCATAGTGAGGCTCCCCGAGATGTGCCTATGGGCTTGGCACCAATGGGCGGCTCTAGTATGATCTTAGGAGGTCATGGTCCCCTCTTAGGTTCCGAAGATGACCGCCTCAGTGGTTTTAGCCGGTAGTAGTCCGGCATGCCCCTTCGTCCTTCCCCAGGACGGAGGAAGTTCAAGAATTTCCACTGGGCACCAAAAAAAAAAAAAGTTACAAGTATTCGTTATTTTAAAACATCTATATTGCTGGTTATAAAGAGGGGGAGCGAATTGAAATACGATGCAAAAATATGTATGTCAATATGTGTAGTAGTAGTAGATTATTTTACTTTATTTTATTTAATGCTGTTCCAAGACACTTTTTATATTGTAGGTTATAAGTAAGTATGTATATAAGGAAGTACGTCACTTGGTATGCGCACGCAGATTTTCCAATCTGCGGATCGGCCATTGCACTCCAATTTTAATACTCTGCCAGCATACTACTACTACTGCTAACAGAGAAATATCTTGCACGGTTCGAGCCACCAGGATCCGCCACTCGGCGTGTACACCAGTACCAACAATCTTAATCAGTATTTCACTATGATCCAGTGATTTGTGAGATTGGAGCACTGAAGAAATCAGTTTCATTGCAATATTTATTTATGATTTCCATAATATTGGCATGGCAGCATTAAGCTAACTAATCCCAACAGACATCACCCGTTTCACCCGTAATCAGGATGATAACTACATAAACGCTGAACGTAGTCATCGCCACTAATCACTACAATCGAAGTTCACCAACCATTATAAACTGCTATTACGAGAGTAGAGACGAGTCGATATGAAAAACACCTATCCGGTTTTTTGTTGATAGAAGTGTATGACACTACAACATGTACATGTAATATTATACAGGTAGCTGTATAATGATTGATTTATTTTATTAATATTAATTTAATTGTTCTCAGGCAACATAGGCCCATATATATACGTACATATATTACAATTATATCTTCATTATTTCAGCCGAATAAAGTCCACTGTTGGACACCAGACACACCTCCCGCAAAGATCGCCACCACGACCGGTTAGGGTATGTTGTGTGCTCATAAGGAGATTTTGCCATAATCGCCACGCTTGGCAAGCAGATTGGCGATCGCAGTTGAGTTGTTAATGTACACGAAGGACGCTGCTGCTCATCCTCCGGCTAATCCCACAGTCGCCTTTTACGACACCCACGGGATGAAATGGGTTGGTGCTATTCGTAGCCGGCACGCCACGGCAATTATATCTACTAATAAATATAAATAATAGTAGCGTAGCTTAGGATAGCCGGCACAGGCAATGCGTAACTATTTGAACGGACGGATGTGACCCCATTTGCTGGGCGACCTGTTAGTGCTTTGTCATTTTCTTTTGAATGCTGCTCCCGAATAATAATTATGACAATGTGTGATGTGACGAAAATGGCTAACTACAACATACACTGCTTACGCACTTATTAACAATGTTTAGGTTACGCGTTTCAGAGAAAGCGGTCTGCCAGTTCCTAGTTGTTATTAGAATAACAGTTAAGATTTTATTTGGTTATAAACCTAAGTAAATGGGCATAAAATACATTTAAGGAATTTCAAAAGAAGAATGAATTTATCTAAGTATGAATTTGTTCAGTTTAAGAAAGTTTCTTGTGAACAGACATTTCAGCTAGTTCAAAAATGTAACTGTGAATTGTTGGTGAAACAATGAGTTAAAAAATAAGAGTAAGTTTTAAGGTATTCTGAATGTAATTCATAACAGTTTAAGCCATTTTATAACAGTAATAAAGTTATACAACGTATTTACATTCCGCATTTTCCTCAAGGGAATTATGTTTATCATCTAACGCTCATTAAACAAGGAAAAATTGCGCATCAAAGAAAAAAAATGCTACATAGATTGTATGTAATAGAGTATTATATCGGGAACGGCTAAATAATTATGCATATGTTATTCAAATGAATAGCATTAGAGTAAACTGATAATAACATCCGTTCTGTGTGGTGTCCGGATTAAGAAATCCCCACCACTCTGTCTCCTCCCGTGGCTGTTGTTAAAGGCGACTAATGGTCTCTAAACCAGTTAAAGGGATGGGCAGCAGCGTCCCTTCTGTGAAACAGCAGCCATTCTGAGCTCACCCACCCACCTGCAAAGAGCGGTGAGTACTGGCAAATTCCCTTCAAAATGACAACACACGGCTTTTAACCGGTCGTCTATGGGGGAGGCTTTTGATCAGCAATGGACGGATTTTGGCTGATGTGGTAATGATTATGGGGAGGCCTTCTTCAGGTGTGGACGTTTTTCGGCTCATATAATATTGATATAAAAATTAAAATAGCAATACCGTTATTATATTGAAATTTACTACGCCGTAATCTATTTTGAAAATAAATTAAGCAATATCGAGTCCCATAAATCGACGATCAAAAGATGATTTAATTTCCCGTTTAACGCGCGTGTGAAGTGATCTCCGCCAATCAGCGCATAAAAAAGTCTGGAAGTTATTGATAAACCAAAAAGGGTACTTATAGAAATCACTCGGCAAGCGAGGATTGCTTCGAAACACACACGACCAAAAGGCGAGACAGATAGCAAACATAGAATATGTACATAAGTAGTTATATGAAATAGTTGGAATAGTGTTGTTTATGTGATTTGTGTACCTATGAAATTATAAAAAATAGAGTGCTTATACATCTTTGTATCAATAATCAAATTTACACATGTTGCGAGAACCGCTACCGAATAAAATAATATTTGATGGATGCCGTCCCTTTGTTCCGTGAGACGGTAAGAGGTCTGTTTTTTCCATCTTGACTATATGCAACGCCCGTGGGAAGATGGGTGAAACGTATGTCACATGGACATGGACAGTCATCTTCGGCACTGGAGACGGAACGTCTTGAAGCATTGCGGTATTCTTTCTCGAAGATGGACCTACCTAACTGGACGGTTTGTCCCAGGTAGAAATACTCGTCAACAACTTCGAGAACAGAGTTCCCAACGGATCTTGGGATGGGTACGACATCGGAGTTTGAAATGAATTTTGTTGTGTTCATTTTAAGGCCCACCTGGTGCGAAACTGGTGTTAAGATCATCAAGGATTGTGCTGAGCTCTTGCAGTGATTCTGCAATGAGTACGATGTCGTCAGCAAATCGAAGGTGAGTGATATACTCGCCATTGATGTTAATGCCGAATCCTTTCCACTCCAGTAGCTTGTAGACATCCTCCATTGCAGCGGTGAACAGTTTCGGGGTTATAACTTGCCCCTGTTTTACACCTCTCTGCAATGGAATTGCCCCCGTGCTCTGTTCTTGTACTCGCGCCGACATGGTGGCGTTTCTGTATAAACACTTTAAGACATCAATGTACCTGATAGTCAATGTGTACGGTACCGCCCAGGTTTCGATCGAATCGAAGGCTTTCTCATAATCCACAAACTCTTAAGCATAGTGGCTGATTATACTCCGCGGTCTTCTGTATGATCTGACGTAGCGTATGAATGTGGTCTATGGTACTAAAGCGTTTTCGGAAACCGGCTTGTTTGCTAAAATATTTGGTTGCTATATATTATGAGGGGTGGTACCGGCTCAGAATACCACCACCCCATCTCCTCCCATGGGCATCGTAAAAGTTGACTAAGGGATTATCCGGAGGATGGGCAGCAGCGTCCTTCGAGTACATTAACAACTAAACTGCGATCTCCAACCCATCTGCCAAGCGTGGCGATTATGGTAAAACCCCCCAATGAGCCCACAACACACCCATATCGGTCGTTGTGACAATCTTTGGGGGAGGCCTGTGGCCAGCAGTGGACTTCGTTCGGCCGAAATGATGATATTATGAGACCCTAAATAATGGCACGAGTATCAGAAAATCGGTGCCTCTAACAACACTACCTCAATCGCGACAGGACTACGAATGTCACCGGCAGCTGAACCTGATGCCACCGAAGTCGGATGAGATCTTCGCCCCTAGATATAAATGAGCGCTCCATTAATTCTTACTTCATGAATTTGTTTAAGCTAGTGCTATAAAGTAGTGCCGAACTATAAAGTTGTTTAGGCGAGGTACTTATGTTATTTCGAGTAATAAATGTGATTAGTTTGAACACCTCAATGGTGTAGAGACTCCTTCATCTTCGTCCTACGGGTATCATGCTGCACTCCGAGTATTTTTAAATAATTTATAACATTAAATAATTTTGATGGTCACAATGGCCGTGCTTTATAATTTACACGTAAGAAATGATTTCATACTTTTAATCATTTCTTAAAAGAAAATCTCAAGAAACCTTAGATTTAACGACTTTAACCAACATGATTTATGTTTGTTCGCAAAATGAAAAGCGTATGTGTTGTGTGTGAAGATAGCAGATGAATATGCATAAAATTAGTTTTATGAAACAATTTGTCGTTTATGTAATTTGGCAAGGTGTGAACTAATAAGTGTTGAGGCTAAGTACATTACTTCCTCAGTTGCTATGTCTCCATTTAACTGTTATTTGGATATTCGACATTACCTTCACAGGAATCATGAATACAAACGACTAAATCTCGACCTTATGCCCTTCACTGGGATGTTGGCCAGCAGCAATCAAAAAAATCATCATCATCAGCTTTTGTCCACCCATTGGACCTAAGGTTTTGTGCCTATATTGTTGAGGTCTGTCATCGACCAATCTTGCTATTGGTCTTCCAGCGCTCCGCTTGGCCACTCTCGGTCATCATACCGTCAAGGATCTACTCCACCTGCCATCACCACATCTATTCATAAGTCCTGCCCAACGCTACTTGAGTTCAGTTGTATGGATACCGATATCTTCAACTTTTCTCGGATAACCGTATTTCAAACTCGACCGTTCAAGGTAATGCCTAACATTGTGCGTTGTATACCTCGTTGTGCGAACTTAATTTTGGGCATACTTTCCTTATTTCCGAGGTCTTTTTGGCACCATAAGTCATTCTATCGACATAAGCAGGACAAATCGTTTAATGAGACGGATCAACGGGCGATGCGGCATTTTTCAATCCTAAAACATGTCATAGAGTTTTCCGAACGCAGCCAATCTCAGCTGAATGCATGTAGTGATCTCTTTTTGTCTATGCTCTCTGCTAAAAGATAAACAATGTCCAATATTAACGTAGAATACTACTCGTAGAACATTTAGCTTCTGGGAAGCCAGCCAAGCCGATTCGATCCAGTAGTTACGCGCTACGATCCGGTTCGAAGGACCAAAATGTTGGAGCTGTTTGCCCGAACACTTCGATGTTATGTTGTTGAAGATGTTAGATTAATTTTGAATGTTTGTTTGAAAAGTTTAAAATATCCATGTTATTGTGAGCGTTTATTGTACGCAGTCAATTAACGTTTTCTTATATACGAATTGGTGACCAGACCAGCAAGTCATTCGCCTGGTGGTAAGCGTCATGCCCGCCCATAACAATTGTAATGCTACCCAGGACTAGTCTTGCGAGGCATTACACTGCGCTCGTCACCTCGAGATATAAAGTTATTTAGTCTCTTATGGCCAGCAATTTCACTAGCTACAGTGCCCTTCAAACTGGAGCGCAGTATTGACAACATTTTTACCACACTGCGCTCGTCACCTCGAGACATAAATACAAACAAGCATTATAAAGCACCGTAACGCCGTGTGGTGCCGGCTACGAATAGCACCAACCCCTCTCATCCCGTGGGTGTTGTAAAAGGCGACTAATCCCCTTAGCCGGAGGATGGGCAGCAGCGTCCTTCGAATACACTAACAACTCAACTGCGATCGCCAACCCGCCTGCCAAGCGTAGCGATTATGGCAAACCATTGAGCACACAACCGATATCGGTCGTTGTGGTGATCATTGAGGGAGGCCTGTGTCCAGCAGTGGACTTTATTCGGCCGAAATGATGATTATACAGCGCGCGCAGGTACGGATTCAGCATAATCAGTATTATGAAAGTAAGTACTCGTTCGTACACCAGCAGTAGTATCGGCTATGCTGACAGACCATGAAAATTGGAGTGCTGTCGTCTCCTTCTGTGAGAACGTTATGCTCCAGTAGGAAGTCGCAGGGCGGGATCGAGAGAGCGCCGATCCCGCTCGGAGAAGGAAGACACGGAGCAGGAGTAATAACCGCCGCGGCACCCGTGTCCAACACGCCTAAGAAGGGGTCTTATTGTTGTATTTATGTGGCGCGGGGCCTTGGGGGTCGCGAGCACGCCTATTGGGGAATCTGCGTACCGAGCGACCCCCGGGAAGATGGCGGTGTGCATGTGGTCACGTGCCGCCGTGTGTGCAGCACAGCGCATGGCGAGGCTTCGGGGGAATCTTTTACAATCCCCTGAGCGGTGCCTGGGAGGTGGCCTCTTTACATTCGCCTTCCCTCTGCAAGAGGGGTGACCGCTTTACAGTCATTCTCTCCGAGATGTGCCTAATGTGGAAATTACTCTGATTATAATTAGGTATATTCTATTGTTAAATGGGTTGACATTGTGTGCTTATGACTATTTTAATCTAACTTGTGTGCTGATAACAAATTCACATGCCAGGCATGGCAAAATGGACCGAACAATTTATTACTAAGATCTTATGTAACTCCGTTTTTAGTGAATAAATATTACTACTACTACTACTAATGGCGAGTGCCACCAAGCAACATAATATATCGCTTTATCTTAATCGTTTGTGCATTTCGTCATAGCACGTTACATATCTATTGCATTTGTATCTTATCTGGCTCATTATTGATATTAATTTACGCATGCTTGATCTATATTGCACTACTAAACTCGCAAGCGATATATATATATATATATGTGACTTCTGAGTACTATGTTTGTTTGTTTTAAATATTTTTGAATTTTGATTCTGAGCATACGCAATTTCGATTGATTACTCTATTCCGTGTGGTGTCTGGATTAAGAATATAGCGCCACTACATCTCCCGTGGATGTCGTAAAAGGCGACTAAGGGAATCTAAACCAGAGGGATGAGCAGTAGCGTCCCTTCTGAGATATGGTTGCCATACTGCGCTCACCAACCCGCCTGCCAAGCTTACCCCCCAAAATGACGACACAGTTGTGAAAATCAATGGGGGGGGGGGGGGGGCTTTGTTCAGCAGTGGACGTATAAATGGCCGATATGACTCTATTAGCTACATACATACACATTAATTGCGGAGTCCCTATATTTGAATTATGTTTTATGCAGACCACTTGCACTCTTGACACGAACTGCAGTGCCCATTACAGAGAATTCTCGACCGACTCGAAACAATCTAGCCAAATAAATTATAACCGACTTATAAGTACAGAGTGAGCGTACGCAGGATGTGACACAATTATTTTCCTACTGATGACCTGGGAGCATTTAAAAGATTATGACATTAAAGCTGATTATCAGCCAGAACAAGTTTGAGCAATGCAGAATCTGTGGACAGTAAAGGTGGACTCCATATCAGCCAAAGGACCTCACCCATAAATTTCCACAATTGTGTCAATGAAATTGTAATCATTATCTTATCAATACATTTAATGATAAGATAATGATGACATGATGATGATTTTATATAATTTCGGGGATTTGCCAGTACTCATTACGCTGTGCAGGCAGGATGGTCACAGCGCAGTATGGATACTATAAGAGACGGGATGATGCTGCCCATCCTTCTAGTTTAGAATCCACGGGAGATGTGAGTGGTACTATATGAATAAACTATCTGGGACCCGCGATTTCACCAGCCGTTCAATTTAAAAGTGGATTATTTATATATATTTAGAGTACTTTATTGACACTTAAAATAGAGTATGTATATATATATTGGATTTCAAGGGATTTATTTTTTTGCACGGTACACTAATTATTTTTCTAAAATAAAAGTAAATTCTAAAATAAGCCTTAGTTGTTCCTTATAACATCAGCTATCTGCTGTGAAAGTCCCGTAAAAATCGGTCCAGCCGTTTCGGAGATTAGCGGGAACAAACAGACAGACAGACAAAACAATACAAATAGCTTTTTTGCTGTAGGTACCGTATATACTTTCATATGCATTTAGTAAAAAGCTGTTATTTTAACATTACAAACACTTCAATTTAATTTATTTGAAACTTTACTTTATTTTAGTTGTAAGATACATATTGTAAATGTATTGCAGTTTTTCTGAATCAACAATTTTATTATTAATATATTATTATTTATGTTCCATTTTTATACTTATGTTCTTTATTGAACCTGAACGTAGGGTATCTTACTAGTTTCAACCCCACCCCGTGCGTGACAGGAACTATAAATAATCACAAAAAAAACAAACAAGTACCAACCTGTAAAACAAACTTCTGGTCAATATACTTCTTGGCGATGTTAGGCTGGAAGTCAGGTGACTCGAGCAGCCGTAGGAACAGTTCGTAGACCAGCTGTAGGTGCGGCCAGGCCGCCTCCAGCGTGGGCTCGTCCTCCTCGGGGTCAAACTCCGCGCCGTTGGGGTTCGACGACGGCGGTAATGTACGGAACAAGTTTATTGCGAACTGTGGACAATTTGCAAGTGTTAGCTGATGTACTATTGTGGAGGTATACGAGGACAGAGTACTTACTCTAACGCTGGTTTATCACCTTGGATATTTTAAAAAGATGGACACGTGATATATAATTACGACGAACTTAAATTTCAAACAGACGACTTCTTTCATACTAGTAGACACACCATATCAGTTCGTAAACGTTAGGGTAAGTGGAAAAAAAAAACTTACTATGGGTGTAAAAAATATTAATATCATATAAATAATATTTCGTTTAAAAATGCCCAGTTTATACTGTTCATTCCGAAATAATCCTTTGTCGGCAAGTAGTCTGTGAACCAAAATATGACTATAAATGTTAGGCTGATGATAGGGTTGTGTCAGCGTATTTTTCATGAAATGTTTGCACAGCTATAAACAGTTATAGCTGTATATAGTTACAGAACTATTGACTTTTTGGGGAAAGTCGTAGAACAAAAGTTGCACATTACCACCCATAGTATTACACGCTTTCGGCTTAGTACACCCTTTCCGAATAAACCGGTTTAATTTAAAAAAACGCTAGGCAGGCGGATGGGTGATCGTAGTACAGTTGCATTAACACACGGCACCATGTAGCTGCCCATCCCCTTAGCCCTCCCATATCAACCCTTAGTCGCAGTCTCCGAAGCCCATGGAGAGGGGCGGTAGACCAACTTCCTTGCCGGTAACTCTTGAATTAGTACGCGACTCCCTAAATGCAAGTCCCGAGCTGCCATAGTTCAGCTCGGGACTTAAGCCCCACCCTTTTACAACGCTGGCTATGATAGACCGTATAGCATACATACTGTGTATTCGTTTAGTGGCGAACCAACACTTCAGTAATTGAAATTGACATTTACTCCTATCGTTCCCTCTATTGTTATGTTCTCTATATATAGGTCATTCACAATGTCACGATGATGCATTGCCTAATACAGAGCTGGGGTGCAATTCCTTAAGCTCAAACATCCATACATCCTTAAATATAGAATCGAAATAACGGTATAAAACCAATTCAGTATTCGCTAAGACATGATTGAAGCTATTCAAGGACATGTTGCAGAAGGTAAGCCATGAGAACCAGTCTTAGCTAATACCAAATTGGGTCATCACCATTATTTCAATTCTGTATTCAAGGATGTATGGATGTTTGAGCTTAAGGAATTGCACCCCTGATAAGTAGCAGCATCTGTATCTGTGCATCTGTATATAAATAAAACTGTGAAGAACTAAACGTTTTATTTATTTTAAACTAACTGAGTGGCGCGGTTTCACCCGCCGTTTAATTTAAAAGAAATCGGATTATTTGTTAATAATTTAGAGTACTTCGGCATAGACAGTTGACATAGAGTATACATATTGGATTTCATGGGGTTTAATTATTTTGCGCGGTATCCTAATATGTAGCCTAAGTTACTCCTTATAACATCAGATATCTGTCAGTGAGTCTCGTCAAAATCGGGCCAGCCGTTTCGTAAATAAGCTGGAACAAACAAACAGACAGACAGAAATTTCCATATGCATTAGGAAAAAACTGTTATTTTGCCTTTAGAGACACTTCAATTTTATTTGTATGTATGTATAGATGTTTACTACTAGGTTATATAATCCACACACATGCCCACACTCTCACATCAGCTCATAAAGATCCACTGCTAAACACGGCCCACATCATCATAAGGAAATTTGCCATAATTACAACGCTTGGTAGGCAGATTGGATTATTAACACACGTAATAATGCTGCTGCCCACCCTCTGGTAATCAACTCTTAGTCGGGTGTTACTACCCCATGGGTAGAGAGGGGTGGTCTGTTTTCTGGGAACCATACGATACTTATAATCCAGGCAAGAGTAAATCTTTGCAAATAAATATGAAGATCAGAAAAATTAAAATGTGGAATGAGGCAATCTCTACGCCGTAAAATCATTCAGAATCACATGCACACAGCAAAATATATGTATTTATGTACTTGAGAGATCAAAGACAAACCAATCGAAGCAATCACTGTGTTTCTCCCGTGTGCAGCCGACCTAACACTAAAACTACCTACGTATAGAACAACATACTAAATTAATTCATAGACATGTAGTAGTGAACCCATAAGCAATTTGTCAATAGGCAATCAAAATCGATTCATAGGTTTAAATGCTATTGTCTTCGTCGGCAGAACTTTCTAGTATAGTATAAAATACATTGGGACACATGGTATAATATTTATACTGCATCTTGTTCTGATAGAAAGTTCGAGAAATTGGTAGTAACATGGGTTTAATAAGTGATTCTCCAAACAAAACCTTGGCCTTCCGAATGGAATTGTCGGAGGCCTTCTGTAATGATCAATGCTTCCGACTTTTATGTGTTCGTCCTTGAGCTATAGGTAGGCAGTACTACGTGTTACACAAACGAAGAATTCCAAGTAAATGTATGAAAACATTTTCTTTTGTTGAGTGCATTTAAGCGTGAGAAGCCGCAGAGTTGGATTTCAAAGAAAATTGTAAGGTGAAAGATAAGTAGAAAGTTAATGAATGTAATAAAATATCACGGTGCGGCCGGGGCATTCTGAAGGCCAATTCTCTTAATTACTTTTTAGATTTGACAAAAAAATTGTATTCTTGTCCTCTTAAAGTTCGGTCAATTTTAGTACATGTGTCGGTTCAAAATGTTAGAATACCGTTTTAGCTTCGATCAACTTTGGATCCATTTTTGCTCTCGTCACAATATAAGTTCACGTTTGACGTTGTTTGTTAGTTTAGGAGAATATCATTTGTGATATTGACTTTCGGTCTAGATCGGAACTACACTTAAATAAAACATTTTTAGAATTGGCCCTCTGGTGTCTTCTTGAACGATTTATATTCTATAAAGCGAGAGCACAAGGTACTTTATATGGTTGCAGCACACATATCAGTCGATAAAAGTCCACAGTTAAACAAGGGCCTGCAAATGATCACTAAATGAGCGGTCATATTGCCATAATGACATTGGTATTCAGTTATTATTAGTACACAAGAGGATCCTGCTGCCCATCTTCTTAACGTCAACCCTTAGCCCTTTATGCCACCCATGGGTGGAGAAAGATGGTCTACTCTTTGCCGGAAACCACATGGAATTATTTATTGCGAACGACATGAAACTGTGGAAAAGTGGGATCCTTTAGTTGTAACTCACCATGTCAGCCAAAAGTGCGTTCACTGCTGAACAAATGCCTCCCCATAACCTTCCACAACGACAGGTTATTCACCGTGCGTAGTCTTATTGGGGTCGGCAACACGCGAGTGATACCTCTGGTGTTGCAAGCGTTCATAGGTTACGGTAACCACCATATATCATCAGCCGGGCCGTATGTTGGCTTGCCACTTTAGTGGTATAAAAAAAAAACAAAAAGGCATTTTGAACGGATTTGCCAGTACTCACCACGCTTGGCAGGCCGGGTTGGTGAGCGCAGAATGATTGCTGTTATTTAGAGTCATTTGTAGCCTTTTACTATACCCACGGGAGACGATAGAGTGGTGTTATATTCTTAGTGCGAACACCACACGGAAAGCATGCAATGACGCATTTTGTTGCTCCAAAGAGAAAAATCTTAGGCGACGAGAATTGAGGTTCATAGAGCCTTACAAGCTCCTAAACCACTGTGTAATTTGCTTCCTAGATTTATCCTTCTAAATAAGTACGGACTGCCGCCGTCCTTGATGAGGTAGCAAGAGGTGAGATAGGAGACACAAGTAATGAAGAAACTTTCAACGCGAGTAACCGCTAGTCTAATAGTCTGAAATCGCCCACACGCAGTGAGCAAGCTTGGTGATTGGGAATGAGCATTGGGTTCTGTTTTCCGTGTCGTGTCTGGATTAAGAATATATCACCACTCCATCGCCTCCCGTGGATGTCCTAAAAGGCGACTGAAGGACTCAAAACCAGAGGCAGCAGCGTGTGTCTGTGTTGTAGTCATAATGCGCTCACCAACCCGCCTGCCAAGTATGGTGAGTACTGGCAAATTCTCCCTACAATGTGGACATACGGTATGTAACGGCCGTCTTTTGGCCCCGGGAGGCTATTATTTAGCACTGAATGAAGAAGATTCCTTTGCTCTGCAGTGGGAGTTACAGACTAATATTATTGTATTATTATATACAAACAATGGCATGTTGACTCGTGACGGGTTTTGATTGGTCAATTGTGCATTTGTACTGAGAATGTTAAAATACTGCGACATACATTGCAATCAACTATTCCGGTGTCCGGATTAAGAACCACCACCACCACCAGCACCATTCGATCTCAATGGATCAACCAGCACCACTCGATCTCTTCCCGTGGATTTCGAAGGGACTCTAAACCAAATGAATGGCAGCAGTGTCCCTTCTGTGAAACGAAGCTATACTGCGCCCACCAACCACCGCCTGCCAAGCGAGTATTGGAAAATTCCCCCCAAAATTACAACACATTGTGTAAATCTATGGGGAGGCCTTTGTTCAGCAGTGGACGTTCTTTGGCTGATATGATGATGATATACTCCCCAACGAAAATCATATAATACCATAAGCTGAAAGCGTTATTTTCACGCTGGACGACTTCGGAAAACTTGACATTAAAAATGGAAATTGCGGTGTTTACCATATTCTAACTGGTAACACCATTGAAAGCGTTTCTTTTCTCACCTGTACAAACATTTGTATCCTAGGAAGTCTATCTTAAGCTGATCATAAATCAACTCACCATATTAACCGCCTCCGGGTATATAGGTTCAGTAATAACGCCCCTTTGCGACGTCACATACTCGACCATCTCCAGCAGGGCTGCCCGTTTCACCTCCTTCCACTTGAGGTCGGAGAGTGGCTCGTCGGCGAAGTCGAAGAGAAGGCAACATTGCCGCAGCTTCTGAACGAAGAGCTGTTCGCGCTCCGCCGCTGGTGCATCTGGTGGGTAAGGAAACCGGTTGAAAGAGATTCGTTTTGATAAAAGGATAACAAAAAGTATATAACGTAAATAACCTTATTAATTTAAATAACTTTTTAAAATCAAGGTTTTATTTGATGTTTACTTCTGAGCAAAACTATTCATTTGTTTGTCATATGTTTTTTCCTATATCGCGGTCCGCCATCTTTGGGATGCCGCCATATTGGATTCAGAATAATGTCACCTAGCTAACCATGCATTGTCATCCAAACTAAACGTGTATGCAGAATTTCAGCTCAATCGGTTGGGGATAACTGTTTTAAAATTCTGTTGCAACATTTGATCCATACTACCAAGGTAAGTTAAGGCGAGGCATTGGTAAACAATTAATCTCAAATCGGGCACCACGCCCTGCATTACCCTCTCAGCCCGGTATTCTTACGCGGCTAACTACAACAATAATAAAATTATATCATCAGCTACGTACTTATTTTTTCTTAACCATATTTTACATTTTTCATTTTTTTCCCCCCCTTTTTCATAACAAAATGTTCCTCACAAGGTATTTTGAGCCGTGTGGTGCCGGTTCAGTATACCACCACCCCATTTCCTCCCGTGGGTGTCGTAAAAGTCGACTAAGGGATTAGCCGGAGGATGGGCAGCAGTATCCTTCCAACCTGCCAACCAACTGCGATCGCCAACCCGACTGCCAAGCGTGGCGATTATGGCAAAACCCCCACAATGAGCCCACAACACACCCATATCGATCGTTGTGGTGATCTTTGGGGGAGGCCTGTGTCCAGCATTGGACTTCATTCGGCCGAAATGATGAAGATATTTTGATGCTACGGCTATCGATAGCGCGTGGCAGTTCGGCTGACACAGACGCATCGCTGACAAGTGACAATGGTCAGTATCAGACTGAGGTGAGGTGGGGACTTGCTGCGTACAAAAACGCGCGCGAACTTGCTTGTATGCAACAAAACAGTATTTTCATTTAAAATAAAGACTATCGCCAAATTTTTTTTTTTTTTTTTAAATAATTTTATATATTACAATGTTGAAGTGTGTGGTTAAACTAATCTATACAGAAAATTTCGAGGTTTAAATCAGTCGCGTTTGCCTGTAAAATTAACATCTCTGTATTTAAAGAGTAGTTTGTACCTATTTTTTCTCTTCTGTTAAAGTTAACCAATCATGTAACGCAATTACAAAAAAGAAATCAGACATGATAGTACCTAGATGAAATACAAAAATATCAGCTTTTAGCTTTCAACTGGCACTGAATAATAACCGAATACCCATATTAAAGACCCAGTTTGTGTTTATTTGGACGTGGCTTTTGTTTATTGGCAAATGATAACACAGTATTTTTATAAATTGTACGAACTTTGTCTACATTTGATAAATAGTACTTAATTCATCCTTGCTGACACTCACAAAAACGCAGAAATTATATACGAAACATCCAATGATTGCTTTAACAGGCAAGTATACATTTTTTGGAAATGTTATCGAGTGCTTTTATAAGAAACTTTCTAGATATGGATCTAGAAAGTTCTTATAATGTCACACGGAAACGGAAATTCATGCGCAAGCCAGTTATTACCAAGTAGATGGTAATATTTGTTCTTGCAGGAACTCATTATCATGTGATAGAAGAGAAATAGTTACGTCGAGCTCCGAATCCCGGTGCAAACTTGCTCGCGTATCAGCACAGATTTCACGCTTGAAGTCGAAACTTCTAAGCATAATTTCCCTGTCAAACTAGTTTCTAAACTATCAAGATCAACACAATTTACATTTAACGGGGAATTAAGGGTCCTTTTTTCGTGTTTACGTTCGAAGGGAGTATCCCAACTCATTCTGAAGGACCAGTAAAAGGGGACGAGGAATGGTCTTATGTACATTTTCATCATCACACACCAGCCCTTTCCCCAACACAGTGTGAACAATAGGCATACTGCGGTAACCAACTCACTTGCCAAGCCTCGTGGGTACTGGCAAATTCCTCCAACATTATGACATAGTTGTGGAAATCTATAGGGGAGACCTTTGTTCAGCAGTGGACGTCCTTTGGCTGATATGATGATGATGACACTGATGTCATCAAGGGCTGACCCGTAGACGTCCAGTGCTGGACATGGGCCTCGTAATAATCACTACAGTGAGCGGTCATATGGTTATTGCCATAATCATCACGTTTGGCAGGCGGATTGGTGATCGCAGTGTATTGTTATCAGGACACGGGAGGATGCTGCTGCCTATCCTCTTGATATCAATCCTTTCGTCGCCTTTGACGACACCAAAGATATTGGAGGTAAGGAGATATGCACGTAGTTCAAAATGTATGCGAGCGTAGAAGTCCAGTGTTCCCCTATCTTCATAAAAACACACTAATGCAAACAGTTACAAGTTCTCATCCAATGAACTGAATAAACACAACATTATAATTGGCTACTCATACTCATACACACCCACGACTTTGTAGGTAGCTAATCATGCCGAGCGTACGAACTGCACACGGTGGCCGTACCACGCAACGCGTAAGTTTCCTGGGATTACCATTCACTGTTCTATTCACTACGTTTATTATTCACAGGTTGCTAGTTAAAAGTGGTAGGTAAGAAGCATTGTATTTTGTACAAAAAAATGTCGTTCTGGTTCATCAATCCAAATGTAACATATTAAAGAAAACAATAATTTTTAACTTATTATTTTTATAGACAGCTACAAGAAAATTCTTTCACTTGCATATTGAATATGATTCCTGCATTGATAAAGTTATTATTTTCGCTTCAATTATTGCATGTCATCCCCGAACAACCCGACACTTTAACAATGTTTCACTTACGCGATTGAATCTTAGCTGATGTTATAAAACCACAATTTTTTCCGAATGGCTCGGATTGTGTATGTCGCGGTGACGCGGTTACGCCCCCGTACCACTTCTCCTTATTTCCTATTTCTGTGGACGCCACTCATAGGTGGAGAGGGGTGATCTATTATTCTCCGGGAACTACACGGAAATCAGCAGCATACATTTCTTTTGCTTTTACGGAGCGTTTGTCTTTCTTACATAGCACGGAAAACTGATTACCTGGTAAGTAAGGAAAGTCGACCAATAGGCGATCAAACAATTATGACTAAAAACCGGAAAGGCGCTAATAGCCAGTTGCACTCACTCATAGGTGAATGATCGGCGAGCAAACTGAACTGACCGTCTCCGTGCTTCGGGCACGTAAAAACGTCGTCCTGGTTGTTGTCATTGACGACAGTCAATTTAAGCAAAGTTGGAGTCCTTTGGGCGGCTTGAACAACTCTGACACAAGGTTGGCCACTAACCACACGAAAAGAAAAGTTAAAAAGAGGAATACCAATACCGGGAATTTGCTTATCATAGATTACAGGACTAAACGTTCTCTCTCGAACAACTTCGTTCTTTAAACGAAGAAAACGCTTAGATAAAAACATAATGAAGCCGTACTATGGCTGTGGGCAAGAAGTAAGGCATTCAATGATTTAGTACTGGATATTCGGAGCAAAAAGACAACAATAGTTTAAGCAGAGACAATTTCGCTAATAATTCAGTACTAACTCGCTTTTCGATAAATTTGTCACCCGCTCCAGACACCCTCTGGAAGGGGCTCGTTGAGTTATGTCCCAAATGCGTGCCTCAACAACAAAAGCGGACGTATAAAAGCGGGAATAAACACTCGAATTTTCCATATCACCTAATGCCATTGACATACAGCCACAAATTAAAGGAAAATGTTCAAACGACTCCGCATTTTTTACTTGGCTTAATCTAAGTGTATTTGATATATAAGGAAGATTTTGGGTAGTAATCTAAATAGTTTCTATAAAATAATTCGGCAACGTTGCTTTAGAATAAAGAGGCATTCGGGAAAAATTACCTAAGATAAATTTTTCAGTGCGATGGAAATGCTATATGCTGCTCGATACCGCGTCGTCGAGGCCATCCTGTCGATCTTCGGAGTCTGGCTCAGAAGGAGCGAGCGCATCACCTACCGCCCGACGCAGGTATTCACCGGGCACGGTTGTTTCGGTGCGTACTTGCACAGGATAGCACGCGAGGTCACGGTTCAGTGAGTCAGATCGGGATTGGGAGAAGGCCGATCAGATCACAGCGCACAGTGAGGCTTCGGGGGATCCTTTACAATCTTCCTGCTTTACACCAGTGTGACCATACTAAGAGATCCTGGAGCCCCCCTTAGGTGCCGAACATGACCGCCCCAGTGGTTTTATCAGGTAGGAGTCCGGCATATCCCTTCCGGGGAAGGGAGAAAGAAGTGCATGGTGAATTACCACCAAGACCAATAGAAAAAGTGTTAGTAAGGATTATTTCAAGAGCATAGGCATAACAAACTGCGGCTATGGTGATTGTGCCAATATGAGTTGAAGACCTAAGGGATTTGAAGAAAATGAGCAGAAGCATCCTCCCGCGTACTCCAATCACCAATGCGCCTGTGTAGTGTGGTGATTATGGCAATGTCCCGTATGACCGTTCATTGAAGCGGTCATTTTGAGGACCATGTTCAGCAGTGGACGTTAACGGGCTGGTGAGAGATTGAACTCACTGATTTTCAAGTTTCAATATCAAAGAAAACAAACGCATAAACATATTTGCGTTTCCTTTCACTTCTATCTGATGATAATTCTAAATGTATCGAGCATGTATATTTCGTTCACCTTGAGGTCATGTACTTCAACAGTGCCTATGTTAGCTGGAATTCTTTAATAATTTTCACTTGCAGTTTAAATCCGGTTTTTAAACGTAAATCCAGTTTTTTAACGACGTAACAACCCGCCAATGTGCTTCGTTGGTATCAGTACTATGGGTGTATATATTAACCATAAAAAGAGCCGTAAAATACTGCACCTAACTTCGCACATATAAACATTTCATTTTCTTTTCAAGTTGACAAAAACATTATCTGTAACATGTAGTTACGCTGGAACTTTAAGCAAAAGACCACCATGATTATATTTTGATGAATATATAGACAGCTCGAAGGAGCAGGCAAGTGACCTCGTCGTGTTAATTTCGTCTATTAGTAAAGTTAACGTTTATAGAAAAGCCGTCGGGCATCAATTAAGCAGTTCTCTATATTCCTTACGCGCACATCGCGTTGCATGAGTAATGTCGTGGGTAATGTGGTGCAGGGCGCAAGGACGTCGCATTTAATTTCTCGTGGCATACATACAGCACGGGGCCGGCCGCTGGCCGCCAATGGGTCGATATATTTCTGCGGCGTTTTCGCCATTTCGTTCGTCTATACATATACATACGAATGTAAGACATTCAACCACATTGTCTGGCTGGCAAGTGTGATGCGCCTCTTAAGGTTATCAGTAATGAGGCATAGACGACTGTTAGTTATTGCAGTTTCTCTGCGTGATAGTGTATTGAAAACGTCGTCTTCGACGGAATCCAGTTAAGTTTATTTCGGCAGCCGCAAATAGATACGGTAATTTCGCACGCGGATGCCGAATGCCAGACAAACAGGCGAGGCGATTTGTAAACAGCGATTAGGAGAGTTCTAAAGTCACCGTTTTTTATGTTCTGTAAAGGAAGCACGGGTGCATTGTTGATATTGCCGACGAACCTTTCAGCAGGGGGAGCTGCACAATCAAATTCTCCTTATCAGCATTGGGAATCGGCGTGGGGCGCTCGGGCGAGACAGCAGCCGCGGCGGGGGATGGCGGGCTGCGCGCGTCCGGCGGCGAAGGCGCCTTCTGCTGCAGGCCCTGGCCCTCCATGCCGGCGAACAGCGCGAATCGGAAAGCGCGCGCGACGTCCGACACGCTTTCGGAACGCTTGGTGGCCGCTTGGCTCGCAACGAGATCGAGTCCCGAGTGGAAAGACGGAGACTTTGGAATACCGAGCGGAGAAACGGCGCGACGCGGTTTGCTCTCAGCGGCGGTGAACATCGCGCAGGAGGGCGCGCGCGCGGCCGGCCCGGCATGGACCATCGCAGGCGGCGGCCGGCAGCGGCATCCGAGCGGAGGCCCGGCAGCGCCGGGACCGGTGCGAGCTGCGGGGGCGGCCGGACTGCCACGCGCCGGTCTCTGCCGCGACTCGCAACTTGCGGCACCGCACGTGCGCGCGCACACCCGCCGCACCCCGCTCGCGCCCCAGCCGCTCTATACAACCTCCACTAGGGTTGTCACGTCATGAAATATACGATTTACATAATGTCTGCACGAATTGTTATTGAAATACAATAACTCCTTTGCCTACAAACGAGATTGCGTCTCAAATAGTAGATTACGTCTGAGATTAGAGCCCTGTAGTAGGTAATGGAATAACAGTATATTCCGGCGGCAAATGCTTCGAGCTCTATTATACGTATGTAATGACGCAGATTCGTACAATGTATCAGCCCTGTCAATATTACGACGATTTCCTAAGTCGAGGAGGTCGGGGGTCGCGATCGCGTCACTATATGAGAAACGGTAAACAAATTGACAGTTCCGCAAAGACTAAGTAATATTATAAAACAGTGCCAGCACAACATTCAAATATGCTAGTAAACATTAACCAGCTGTGTGCTGTTTATCTTTAATGATAAATGTTGGAACTGTTATATGAAGAAAAAACATTCAGATAGGTATCATGTTTTGCGGCAGTAAATATTGTTAGCCAATAAGAGTATCTATCAATAAATTATCGATTGCTAGTAACGACCGAATATAGAAGGGGACGTTTTTCTGGGAACGTATAAGAATAACAAGGGGTACACAAGGGTAAGTTTGTTTGGGTGTACCGTAGAGGGGTCCCGCCATGCCGCGGCGAGCGGGGGGGCGTGTTCCTGTGCCAGACTGGTGCACTCTTCCCTGCACCATCGATCGTTTAATTGACTTTACTGTGTCTGACTCACTTCCTAGAATCGTTTCGTGGTAAATGCGGTTGGTTTAAATAGAAGATTAAATTAAATTGCTTTAAATATTAAATCAGAGCTCCGAAACGAGCCATGAAGGGTTCTTAAATAGTGTAAAACGTTATTATTTTAATTGTTAATTGAATTACTCATCATATCAACATATCAGCCAAAGGATGTCCACTGCTGAACAAAGGCCTCCCCCATAGATTTCCACAATTGTGTCGTCATTTGGGAGGAACTTGCCAGTACTAACCACGCTTGGCAGGCGGGTTGGTGAGCGCAGAATGGCTGCTGTACCACAGAAGGAATGCTGCTGCCCATCCCTCTGGTTTAGAGTTCCTTAGTCGCCTTTTACGACATCCACGGGAGCGATGCCATATTCTTCATTCGGACGCCACACGGAACTACTTACTACTATTAAAAATTAATGTGAATGTTTGATGGGTAAATCACGCAAAGGTCAGTACGGACTCCCAATAATTTTGTCACAGAGGTAGATTATGTCATAAAGTATATAATTATACAAGATACTTTTTATTTGAATAAAGTGAAAATCATCTAAATCTTAATTTACGAAGCCAGCTGGTAACACCTACTTCTTGGGTGGTTGTTTTGGTCTATGTTTGGACTAGATCATAGTTAATACGCTAACTGGATTCCAAGCCCTTTGACCAAACGAGAGTTGGTCTATTCCAGTGTAGCCAACTTGTTGCAGAAGGGGCCCGTCAATCATTGACGGGCCGATACCTGCCGGGGGAGCGGTCCAATGCCAAAAAGCGTACAACTCACCCCTGGCTAGAGGTAAGAAGAAGGACACCGTGGGGTTTTAGCCGGTTTGAGCCCGAGGCCTTCCCAAGGCGTAGGAAGTCCAAGAGGATTTCCGGAAGTTAAAAAAAAAGAAAAAGTGTAGCCAACTTGTAGAATTGTAAAGTGTCAGACAGTGTGACAAACAATACTGAATTATTGGCTGCACTGTATTTTTACTGTATGTACCACTTCTGACATTTTTATCTAGTTGATTCTACGGTACTTGTAATTTTTTTTGTCTATGCTTTCAAATGTACAATTATTGTGTTCCTTTGATATTTTTTAATACTATTGCTGTCCCTATGGTGCAAAGAATAAATTACTTTTCTTTCTTTCTTTCTTTCTACTTGAATTATAGTTACTCATTGGGTTATAGAAAGGAACAACATTAATTTGAATCTCTGTTTTGCACAATAACGTTACCCAAGATCAACCGCGGGTAGATCTAAAAATCACCCGCCGCTCAAGACTATGACACCCACACACTTTAGTCTTCTCGTAACCACGGTCAATGCAACTTGGCCGAAACATCGAGGTTAGTCAAAATATTGTTTTGATTTATCTGTGCGCGAAAAGTCCAGAAATCATAGTCTAATATCTGTAACTTAACTACGCCAGATTTCCGGGAAAAATTATATTTCCGTTGGGTGCAATTTTCGTTTAAATTTGCGGCGCTTGGAAGTGCTTACTGCCGTCATATAACATTTACAGCTTTAAAGTGATTATGGACGAAAAGCCGACCTTAATTTAATTAAAAACTCGTTTATTTTGGGTTATTTACACTGGGCACGTGGCAACCCGGCTTATGACAGATATTGTATACTAGGTTTTTCACCGGATTTCTTTAGCTTTATCATGAAGAATTCTAATCCCTAGAATTTGTGAAATGTATTCTTATCATCATCATCATCATTTCAGTCATTTAGATATCCACTGCTGAACAAAGGCCTCCCCCATAGATTGACACAATTGTTTCATCATCTGGGGTATTTGCCGATACTCACCACGCTTGGCAGGCGGATTGGAGAGCGCAGCATACCTTAGTCGCCTTTTACATCCATGGGAGGAGATGGAGTGGTGCTATATTCTTAATCCGGACACCACACGGACTCAATTTTTATGCAGGGGCGGATTTAGACTTAAGGCCACAATTGGCGTTCACGGACGGCACCATTTGAGGGACGGTATATTTAGGAGGCATCAATGACGTTGTACCTCGTTTGCACTCAGCTCACGTCGGCGGCAGTGAGCAGGGAAGTGGGCAAAGCCGACGGCAAGGATATAGAAAGGGACCTGTTGGCAAAATGGTTCTGCCCACTTCAGTGATCACGTCCATGCTCACTGCCGCGGACGTGAACTGATTTTAAACGAGGTATTACATATAGTTCCCCGATGAAAAGGTTTATATATAACAAATCTGCCTATTAACAGGAAGAGAAGCCATTCGCCTGGTGTTAAGCGTCATGCCTGCCCATAATAATTGCAATGGGCTAGTCCTGCGTTGCACCACACTGCACTCTGATGAGTGCAGTGATCCTCGAGATGTAAATTATTTAGTTTTTTATGCCCAGTAATACACGGAACGGAACGGAGCACAGTAATGTCAAAATTTTAAATACAACTGCTAGGCGGCGAATATCTGACACTGGTACTACTTAGTCGAACTCTTGCAATACTCACTCTACCACCACCAGAAGTATCAGTATGCAGTAGTGAATCAAAAATTACAAGAAGAGCAGCATATAATACGAGACCAAAGGCATTGCAATTAAATCCACCCCTGTTCTTATGAGTAGGTGAGTCCGGTAACTTTACCAGATTAGGGGAGTATTTCCGTTGGGGTGTCTACACGATACGTAGGGATAGATAAGCAATAGCTTTTATGCAAAATCACGCTCGTTCCCCTAATGCGGTTGAGACTTGAGAACTCTTTAGAATCGAAGTAGTTTATATATAACTACGCGAACTATCGTATCGTAGGTTACTGCCATTCCCGGGAAGACAGTGGTGTACATGTGGCCACGTACCGCTGTGTGCGCAGCACAACGCATAGTGAGGCTTCGGGGGAATCTTTTACAATCCCCTCGAGAGATGCTGGGGGGTGGCCTCTTTACAATCGCCTTCCCTCTGCTAGAGCGGATGACCGCTTTACAGTCATCCCCTCCGAGATGTGCCTAAAGGCGTGGCACCAACGGGTGGCCCTACATGGAGATTATTCGATTTCCTGGAGCCTCCCTTCGGTGCCGACGATGATCACTCCGGTGGTTTTAGCTGGTATGCTCTAGTGTGATCACACGACGACCTGGAGCCTCCCTTAAGTGCCGAAGATGACCGCTCCAGTGGTTTAAGCTGGTAGGAGTCCGGCATACCCCTTCGCCCTTCCCCGGGGCGAAGGAAGTTCATGAAGAATTTCCACAAGATCAATAAAAAAATATATTTAAAAATAGGTTACTGCCATTATATAGTCCTAATCTTTCTAAATTTTTTTCGTTTAGTTACTGGCCAACCTTGAGTCAGTTGTTGAGCCGCCCAAATGCCTCCAACTTGCTTAACGACTGCCGTCTAATCATTTTTACGTGCCTTCCGAAGCCCGGAGTAGTCCTAATAAGGACCACATATAAATAGTCTCTAGTTAAAATCAGGCTGTGTCAATACTTCCCGTATAATCTATATGAGACCGTAAGAGCTTAAGTCATTGTCACGGCGTAACAAACAAGTTATGTTCGCTATAACACGATTTCTTAGATCCACGTTATGCTGGCATAGAAAAACAAACGCAAGCCGAACCGAACATCAAGCATAACAGGCCTAGAATCAAAGAGAAAACGTTTTATAGTTTCTAAGTTACTAGGTTCCCTCCAAGATGTACCTAAAGACGTGGCAGGAATTGGCGGCTCTAGTGTGATCTTCAAAGAACCTGGAGCCCCCTTCGGTGCCGAAGATGACCTCTCAAGTGGTTTAGCCGGTACGGAGCCAACATGCCCCTTCGCCCTTCCCCGGGACCGAGGAAGTTCATGAAGAAATTCCAAACTAATAAATAAAAAAGGTCCATGTTGTCCCGGTTAAGAATATAGCGCGACTCCATCTCTTCCCGCGGATGTCGTAAAGGGCGACTAAGGGACTCTATACCAGACGGATAGGCAACAGCGTCCCTTCTGTGAGACGGTAGCCATACTGGCCATACCAACTCGCCTGCCAAGCGTGGTGAGCATTGGCAAATTCCCCGCAAAATGACGACACAGTTGTAAAAATCTATGGAGGAGTCCTTTGTTCAGCAGTGGACGTAAATTGGCTGATACGATGACGAAAAAGCAACCTAGCCGGTTTTTTTATACATGTATGATTATCATCATTATGTAAGCCGAAGGACGTCCACTGCCGAACAAAGGCCTCCCCATAGATTTCCCATAGAGATCTATTAATTACTATTTATTAATCCAATATGCGTTAACTACGTTATTTACTGTTATCCGTAAATAGTACAACACGAAGTAGGTACATAAAACAAAAATAAAACCTTATATTTAGAACAGTGATGTGATTAAGAAGTGTGCCAAGGTTTTTGTTCTATCTGGCGTTTGTTTGCGAGAGAGCTGACAAACAACCAGACTCGGAACAAACATCTGTAGGTCACCGAATTGGTCACGATGCGGAAAGGGAACCTTCTATCCCGAAAATACGAGGCGGATGTTACGTGACCGCACTATTCGCAAATGCTATTTCGGAAACTCAAATAAAATTTCAGTACTGCACATTATGGTTTTGAGTTTGACGCCAGAAGCCAAGGCCCATAATAAAAATGTCCGCTTACGTTTAAAAACAATCTGTTAACAAAATCTCCAAGGTTAGCGCCTAATTAAGATAAGAGACTGGATTAGTGCCGTACTGATGAAATTAGCGAGATTAGCGGCCGAGTGGCGATGACCCGTCCCCTAATTGACACTCTTAATTCGGTATCGCTTGTCCTTTATAGTATGGGCACTCTTCAAAGAGATATCAACATACCGTATAGATCTGTCATTAGAACCCGTAGATTATTTAGCAAATGGATTGTGTGCGGGTGTGACAGATTTTTACATAACATTGCAATCGCAGTGATTGGAAATACACCGTATAACGCACCGGAGATGTATGTTCCATAAGAGAAAGTCTGTTTCTCAACGCGCGCCTCATAATTCGGTGCGGTAGATTCGATAAACAAACGCAAACCAGCACTCCATTCACTAACCATTCCGTGTTAGAACACGTAACATGATGCTAAAGGCATGTCTATGTAAGGTATATGGAATATGGATGTGGGATCATTCGAACCCATGTACAGCGGGGTTATATATTATCAGTTATGTACGCGCTGTTGCCTTAGAGCACTCAAGTTTAATTAGTAAGGTCATACTCGCAAGAAGCGTTTGATAGAATCAATTACGACAGATTTCAGGCACGCTATGTCTAGTTGCGGAAGACGTCATTACATACATCAACAATTTATATAGATGAGATAAAACAAGGACATAGGAATACAGGTCTGTTTCTAAAGATGGAAATAAGAATTTGGGTCAACTATCGTAATAAAATAATATTACAACGAAAAATTGAGACGCCCCCGATACTATAAAAAATGCGGTTTATAGTATTAAACTGGCTAAATAAGGCACGGATTCACATCAACCTTTTTTCATTTAAACTGCGGCTGTAATTTCCGCTTGCTTACCCCTTTAGCGAAGAACGGCGTGATAGTGTATTATCAAGCTCTTCTTTGAACGTCTCCGTGATATAGTTTTAATTAAGAACTTAGTGTCATGTTCCCTTAAATCATTCATGTTGATGAACCCCTTGCAAGCAGAGCCGTTTCTAATTTTGTGAGCAACCACCCTACTCTAGGAATCAACCCCTGAAAAGGATATGAAATATTAGCTATATATAGAATATAAATTGCCCTGGACAAAAAAAATTTTTTTGGTATTTACAAAAGTGGCCATCTTGAAAACACACGTCAAACGTCAAATTTGTGGTGGATAAATGGCGGATTTGTTTTCAGTTGAGTCTAAAAGACCAACTCAGTGTCGGTCAGTTTTGGCCAAAAATGCTGGTTTCGGCTGCAAATCGTGTTTCTGTCGGACACCAGTTGAAAACATCAGTTTTCGGTTTTTATTTACTTACTAGCGGTCCCGTCCCGGCTTCGCACGGGTGGACATTTATTTTTTTAAACATTTTTGGATAAACGTAGTGTAAATGTAAACATGGTCTGATTTCGGTCGGCATTTCTCTTTTTGAACTTTTAAAATGTAAAGAAGGAGTTATAGTTACATAACTACAATAGTTGGACATATGGTATAATGAAGTTTTTTGTAGATATTGATATGTTCTTTAATAATGTAGAACATTTTTTTGTTCTATCATGAATAGTTTCCGCAGCGCATGCGATGAAAGATTCTATGGCGAATTTTTGTTGAAGTTTTAGTAGAGATCCCGAGGATTTGAGGCGCTCATAGCCAGTTGCACTCACTAATCGGTAAACGATTGGCGAGGTTAAGCAACGCTTGGCGCGGTCAGCCTCTGGATGGGTGACCGCATAGTGGTATTTCAACTGAGCGTCTCCGTGTTTCGGAGGGCACGTTAAATCGTCGGTCCCGGTTGTTGTCATTAGACAGCAGTCGTTAAGCCAAGTCGGAGGCCTGTGGGCGGCTTGAACAACCCTGACACAAGGGTGGGCACTAACCATACGAAATATATATATAGTAGACTAAACGAGTTTTGCAGGCTGTACCGTGTTACATATTGAATGGAAGAGTTGTTGTGAGGGTCTCAAATATATTTTATTTATAATTTAAATATATTTAGTTTTAAAGTTATTTAAGAAAATGACCATGCCTATCTCGAAACTATTGAACCTATTATTTTGAAAAAATATGTATCAATTCTTTACTTATTGATTACAGGAAATCTATGGTCCTATAAGAAGTCTATGGTCTTAAAATAACATAGTAAACCTTTAAAATAATGTGCGTAAAAACTTACATTTTCAGTTGGAATGTATGAGAGAACATGTTTTTCAATAACGTTAAGTTTGTTGTGTTGTGAGCGTCCCTTCTGTGAAACGGTAGCCATTTTGCGCTCACCAACCCGACTGCCAAGCGTGGTGAGAATTGGCGAATTCCCCCCAAAATGTTGATACAGTTGTGGAAATCTATGGGGGAGGCCTTTGTTCAGCAGTGGACGTATAAATGGCCGATATGAAGTTTGTTCTTGGGTTAATTATATTATTGGTACGAGACAGAATTCAACAATAGACAATATATTCAGGAATTACGGAACACTCCACGCGAATTCAACTCACACTTGTCCGGTTTTTGTTTAATAATAAATAGTCTAGCTAGATAAATGAACTTACAGCACGTCAGTATTGTTCATTGGAATTTTCTCTTGTCCTTGGTGTACTTTTTTCCATATACGTGCAATATTAAGGTGCTGTAAATAATTTCAGCTGAGTGAAACGCGATACTTTTTCAGTTGATATTAGAGTACTACCTGAGACGCTTCGCTGCCATGGTGTGCAATACTAACCAATTTTATCAAATGGACTCATCACCTTAATCGAATCAATCTATTGCAGTCCACTGGTGGGGTAAGCAGAATGGTACTTCAATCATTTTCAAGTTCCGCAGCAATACTCGATCCTCCGCTTTCCGTAAAGGTATTTAGAAAATAGTACATATTAGTGTAAAACCCGTCAGTTATGTACAAGAGTTACGAATTACAGGGTGTCTAGGAAGATACATTGTCAATCATATCTTACTAATGATCCTCAGTAGTGTAACCAAACAGTGCAATGTGTCCAATAATTTACTGAACCTCAAAAATCCTTCATAAAAACAAACACGACCCGAAATATGTCAAGAAAAACAAGCCTAATAGGTCCCTGGACGGATATTAGGTCATTTTCGTAGCATAACACACCAGAAATGTCACACAAAGCGGTCGTTTGGCGAGAATTAGGACGATGTCTGTGAAGTAGCATTCATGGAAGAGGCCCGCTTACAGCGGTGAAAAGGCACCGGAAACGGAACACGACACAAAGAGACGGGAAGCTAAAAGCATAGGACACATGCCACTTTATACGGCGTTTAGCGTGAAAAGCGCTTGAGGCGCTTAGAGATTCTTTCAGACTAGCTAGAAAACGAGGCAGCTTATAACTGCATATTCTTTTCACGCCTAATAGGAACTTAAAAGCAATTAGCAGTATTAAAAACATTTTTTTATTGTGCGGTCGGTTCCCCCCATCCGGAACGAAGTTACTTGCAATGATGTCAATATAAATCCCAAGTGAATCAAAACAAAATAACTAAAATAAGTTTAAATAATATTTACACATGTTTAGAATTGAGATACAGCTGACCGCGCGCAATGATTGCTGAGATGAGGTTAAGATAATCTCTATAATCGCACGCACACACATACACAACCTTATATAATAGATAGAGACGGAGAAAAAGAGGAAAAGGCAAAGGTCGCCTACCATATATAATAAAAAGAGACAGAGAGAAAGAGAGTGAAGGGTAGCCTGCATAACGCTTTTTCCTTACGTGACGATTTCTGCCAGTTCACTCCACTTACTGTAAGCCACGTAAAAGAACTCTGTTCCTAAACAAAAACCTCAACGATAGTTCACGTTTACCGTTATTTCAATGTCTATCTTGATGACCATCGTACCATAATAAAAGGGACAAATTATATTATATTTTAATTATATGTAATATTGGCCTGTTGCTGACTTACGGCAAAGCAAGGGCCTCTTCTCATAAAATATACAGAAAAGGAACGTGCATTAATCACCACGCTTGCTCACTGCGTGTTGGCGATTTCAGACCACTAATATCCAGGTTTAAAGAACGATGTTTTCCTTTACCTACAGTTTACTGGTGGTAGATCTCTTGATGCAAGAGGCCAGCTAGGTAGGTAATACTCCAGTGCCAGGTTTTCGCCGCCAAACAGTAGGTAGTGTTTAAACTTTAAACATTACGGTGCTCCGGTTTGAAGGGCACTGTAGCTAGTGAAATTACTGGGCATAAGAGACTTAAATAATTAATGTCTCTAGGTAAGGCGCTCGTCACGCAGAACTTTTTTTTTTATTGGTGCCCAGTGGAAATTCTTCATGAAGTTCCCTCGCCCCGGGGAAGGACGAAGGGGTATGCCGGACTCCTACCGGTCCTCAGTCCTCAGGTCCTCGTATGATTACACTAGAGCCGCCCACTGGTGCCACGCCTATTGGCACATGTCGGAGAGGGTGACTGTAAAGCGGTCACACACCCCCACACCCACCCAGGGGGATTGTAAAGGTTCCCCCAAAGCGTCCCACGGCATGCCACGCAGGCCTAGTTCTGGGGGTGGCATTACAATTTTTATAGGCAGGCCTGACGATTACCACCACCACCAGGCGAATGACTTGTTCGTTCTTCACTGGGTAGTATTAGAAAAGTCATTGGTGTGTTAGATTAACTGAGAAAGTAGGTACGTACACACGGCTACTTATCAAGCTATAGATATCCAGTTTAGGCTGATATTTCATCGTGGGGAGAGCCTATATAATGCGAGATCAGCTTATACTGAAATGTATAGCTTGATATTATGTAGCCGTGCTTACATATGATATTAAAAAGTCACATTGGTACCCGCCAGCGACCTAGTGGTTGAGAAGCGAGCCCGGTCACAATGACATCATAAACATTGTATGATGATATCATAAACATGCCATAATCTCTTGCCGTGTGGTGCCGGCTTAGAATACCACCACCCCGTCTCTTCCCGTGGGTGTCGTAAAAGTCGACTAAGGGATTAGCCGGAGGATGGGCAGCAGTGTCCTTCGAGTACATTAACAACTCAACTGCGATCGCCAACCCGTCTGCCAAGCGTGGCGATTATGGCAAAACCCCCCATTGCGCCCACAAATATCGGTCGTTGTGGTGATCTTTGGGGGAGGCCTGTGTCCAGCAGCGGACTTCATTCGGCCGAAATGATGAAAAATAAAGATGAATCTCTGCAATATTTCGTGATATATCCTACGATCCAATTGTTCGGATCTGGTATTAAAGACCTACTGATCAATTAGCGTTTGGGCAATATTTGCGCACTTTTACAATCAGGTTTTGTCTCTTCCAAGTTCTGTCCAACGATGTAGATTATTAACTGTTATTGTTATTATTTGCGGTGTCAAAGTCCAGTAAACCCCACCATTTTTATGGTAATTAACTATTTAAAACATTCTTATTGGCAATAAAGCCATATACCTACAGGGTTACTGTAGATCGATGAATTCCTTGTAGGTCGTTGTAGTAGGACTAAAATGCAACAAATTGAGCCACCAAATGTTCTAAGGAAATTCAATAGGTATAGTCTTTGCGATATTATAATGTTTAGGTTTTCTACGCTAAACACCTAAAATTTGACGTGTGATTTTTTATTTTATTTCTACCTTGGTGTAGGTAAACCCCGTATAGGTTTATAATATAGGTTCGTCCAAAAATAGTAAACAATATTTCAAGGTGACTATAAAACTACTTATAGTGATGGCGTATACAAATGTTAATTCCCTACTTTTTGCAATAATTTATAAATAAAGTACTTAAAAAAATCATATTTTTTTACTATTTATATTAGGTACGTAGACAAATAAATAACACGCGACGACGTAATAACATGGTAAAAACACTATACGGCTATAAATGATGAATTTAACACAAGAAATATATCTTTTTTCACCTTTTGTTTACGGCGGTGCTTGTGCTTTATTGGGTGCGTTTTCATAATAAAAAGTGAAAAATATACTAATAACTTTAAGTTTTTATACATCATTTATCATTAAAAAATGTAATAGCATCCACAACTTGTATTTTAGTAAACGCGACCGCTTTCTTTTGGAATGTGAATTTTTGTAGGAAATAAATACATAGAATGTTTGAAGGAAATAAATACATACGTGATACAACACATATTTGAGACCACACACACGCCACAACACAAACCACGTTTTTTATGGGTTTCTTTTTGTGTTTCTACGTCAATAGTTTTTTTAATATTTCATATATTTATACTAGAAGTAATTTTAATCGATTTGCAATCTTAGGTAAATCCGAGATGATTGTATTTCAACGAGTTCGCAGGCGTCAATTATCTATATTTACTCGAGCTATTATTGTCATTTGCCGAAAAAATATGAACAATCAAACCATTATGCTTCAGAATATTTTTTTTATACAGTTGTGGTGAGACGAGCATATTATTAGCGTGGTGGTCAGCGCCACGCCTGCCCATAATCAATTGTTATGCTACCCAGGACAAGTTCTACGTGACACCACATTGCACTCATTACCTCGAGACATTAGTTATTTAGTCTCTTATGCCTAGTCATTTATTTAGCTACAGTGCCGTTTAATCCGGCACCAGATGTCTGACGATTTGTTTCATCATTTCGGCCCAATGAAGTCCACTGCTGGACACAGGCCTCCTCCAAAGATCACCACAACGACCGATATGGGTGTCTTGTGGACTCATTGGGGGGTTTTGCCATAATCGCCACGCTTGGCAGACGGGTTGGCGTTCGCAGTTGAGTTGTTAATTTACTCGAAGGACGCTGCTGCCCATCCTTCGGCTAATCCCTTAGTCGACTTTTACGACACCCACAGGAGGAGATGGGGTGGTGGTATTCTGAGCCAGCACCACACGGCACAGTTTTGCTTGATAGCAGTATATCTGGCACCTACCTAGGACCCTTGCAATAATGTTTTGGGTGCAGCGAATAGGCAGGTCGAAGGAACACCGTGGGTTTTAGTAGGTTAGAGTCCGCCACGCCCTCTGCCTTCCCCAGGGCGGAAGAATTCCTTGAGGATATTTCCTTGTAAAAAACTGTGTTTTATTTCATTTGAGTAGTCTAATTGTAGTGTGACAGGGTCTTGAAACTATTCCACTGTTATCTGACACTTTCACTACTGTGACGTAATAAAGTAGGAACTTCTTGTTTACTTTCGCATCGAAACAAGGCTAATAGATTGGAATCTTGGTCTTCCATTCAATCCGAGAACATAAAAAAGGATATTATCTTATTGCTAAAAGCTGTGTATCCGTGTGGTGTTCCGATTAAGAATATATCACCACTCGCATCTGCTACCGTGGATGCTTTAAGAGGCGATTAACGGACTCTAAACCAGAGGGATAGGCAGCAGCGTCCCTTCGATGGAACAGTAGCCATTCACCAACCCGCCTACCAAGCGTGGTGAGTACTGGCAAATTCCCCCCAAAATGATGACACACGGCATTCAACCGGTCGCGTAATAGGGGAGGCTTTTGATCAGCAGTGGATGTTTTTTGACTGATGTGATGAAAAGCCGAATTATATTTTCATTTTTTTACCGACTTCTTACGTCATATGTTTACCGTTTAGAGATTAATCTCCTAGGTGACGCACCAAACCCAACCCGGCTGAATTACTAAGTCAGCTAACTGAATCATTGACTAAAGGCGTGTATTCATTAAGTAGATTAATGTATGTAACAAATTGCAATAATATTGGTTAACACCCAGAGGGCCAATTCTCGTAATTAAAAAAAAAATTCTAAATATAGTTCCGATCTAGTCTGTGTCATAAATGTCACAAATGGTATTCTCGAAAACTAACAAACAACGTCAAACGTGAACTTACACTGTGATGAGATCGAAAGTTGATCGAAGTCAAAACGGTATTCTGCTTACAATTCTAACTGTCACATGTACTGAATTGTTATAAAATAAACGTCACAATTGAGATTGCAATGAGACTAGATCGAGATTATATTGAAATCCGACTGAACTTTAAGAGTAGCAGAATACAATTTTTTCGGTCAATTCATAATTTAATCTCAGTTCGGTCAAGTTTCAGTCACAGTGTAAATTAATTACGAGAATTGGCCCTCTGGTTATCTTGAAAGCAGGCTACGGGCTGATTTAGGGAAAGTAAGTATGAATACAACCTAGATTTTTTTGACATTCTGCATCCTGCAGGTGACGAGACTAACTAGTCATTCACTTGGTGTGTGCGTCACGCCTGTCTATCACAACTGCAATGCTACCCAGGACTAGTACGGCGTGGCTGCACAGTGAGCTCGTCAACTCTGATATTAGTTTATTTACTGTTTACAATGTCTCGCTTTGCAGCCAAATAAATTATTGATAACAGTAACTCCGTGTGGTGTCCGGATTAAGAATATATCACCACTCCATCTCCTCCCGTGGATGTCGAAAAAGGCGACTAAGGGACTCTAAACTCGAGAGACGGGCAGCAGCGCCCCTTCTGCTGTAGTACCTTTTTTTTATATTTTTTTTATTGGTGCCCAGTGGAAATTCATCATGAACTTCCTTCGCCTCGGGGAAGGACGAAGGGGTATCCTACCGGATTCCTACCGGCTAAAACCACTGGAGCGGTCGTCTTCGGCACCTAAGGGAGGCTCCAGGTCCTCGTATGATCACACTAGAGCCACTCACTGGTGCCACGCCTATTGGCACATCTCGGAGAGGGTGACTGTAAAGCGGTCACCCCCCCAGGGGGATTGTAAAGGATCCCCCAAAGCGTCCCACGGCAGCGCGTGACCACATGCGTGCTACCGTCTTCTCTTGGGTCGCTTGGTGTGGGCACGCAGACTCCCCAATCTACGCACCCGCGAACCCAGAGGTCCCCCACCTTATAGCAACGGCAGGGGTTTTCAGGCGTATCGGAATTAGGCGCCAGGGTGGTTGTTACCCCGGCGCCGTCTCCTTCTTCTTCGAGCGGGATCGGCCCTCTCCCGATCCCGCTCTGCAGTCTCCTTCTGGAGCATGACGCTCTCACAGAAGGAGACCACTGCATTCCAGTTTTCGTGCTCTGCCAACATAGCCGACACTACTGCTGGCAGAGAGATATCTTGCCCGATCCGATCGACCAGGATCCGCTGCTCGGCGGCCCACGCAGGGCACGCCTCGAGCGTGTGCTGTGCGGTGTCCTGGTCGCTATCACAATGGTGGCATTGTGCCGTGGCCTCGCGTCCTATCCTGTGCAGGTACGCGCCGAAACAACCGTGCCCGGTGAGCACCTGCGTCAGGCGGTAGGTGACGCGCTCGCTCCTTCTGAGCCAGGCTCCAAAGAGCGGCAGGACGGCCTCGACGACGCGCTTTGTTGCAAACTGCATCCGCAGGCGATGACGCCACTTTACAAGTGCGCGCCGCCGAGCTAGCCGCCGCAGCTTGTCCAACGCCCCTGGAGGCGCGCCTTCGCCGCTCTGGCGGAGGGAGCGTGTCTGATCGTAGACCCACGCATCCATCTCCGCCAGGATGTCAAAAGGCGGAAAACGCGCCAGGAGAGTTGCCGCCTCACTGCGGTAGTACCTACCAAGCCTCTCTCAAGACTATAAAATATAAGAAAACCTACCACCATTCACTGTAAAGGGGCCTTAACAGCACCGTATATGAACCACTTATAAAAGTATGAACCATTAAAATATCATTAACATTAATTAATAACACTCTATTTTTAGAACTGGCAACACTAAGAACGACATTTTCTCATTCCGTGACGAGCCGTTGACGAGCAAATATTTTTTATGAAGGAGAAAATGTGCACCGGTCGCGGAATAAAATCACTGCAGCTCGTGGAAAAACATTACGTAGTGGTATTCCTTGTTCTTCTCAATTAAAACCCAAATTAAATCATTGACGGACGAAATTAATAATCAATCTTAATTTTAAAGATTTTAGATTTGGCCGTAAAAGGACATTGAGTATACATTTTATATTTTCTTAACTTTAATAGCGAAATAAGTAAGGACTGTTTATGATAGGCATTTAAAAACGTAAATTTACTTTTATCCAAGTAATTTCTAATACGGACCCATCGATTAATCCAGAACAAATTGTCATAAACGATACAATCACACGCTAACATTTAAATATCGAATTGCCGATATTGTTTCGATATTCAAGTTCAGGAATCGACAAATAATTTCGTTCCGAAGTGGAGCTAAACGCAATAGTAATATTAGGGATTCCCAGTCCCATGGCGTTATGAAAATCCATTCGGTTTCATTTCCCCTTGGAAAATGCTTTCCCTTGGCGTATATGAAAAATGACATCCGGCAGGACCCTTTCTAGTTGAAATAAGCGCTTGTCACGTAAACTAAAAATTGCTGATACGAAGGGTTGGGTGGTTCAAATTGATATAAAACTAACACAGAAACAGTTTTTCATAGACTCAGCTCACGTCTACGGTAGGGAAGTGGGCAGATCCGACGGCAGCGACATAGAAACTGATTTGCTTACACACTGACGGCCCACTTCCTTGCTCACTGCCGCGGACGTGAGTGTGTAAACGAAGTATAAGCTGGTCTACACATCACCCCGTAAACATCCAACGCTGAAAATCCAATTACGTTGATAATAGTGGTGACAATGAGCGGTCATAGGGGAAATCGCCATAATCACCACGCTTGGCTATCGGATTGGTAATCACAGAATGTTGTTATTAGGACACGGGAGGATGCTGCTGCCCTTTGGATATACCTTTAGTCGCCTTTTACGACACCTACGGATGGAGGGGTGGTCTATTCTTTGAACTAAACGGAAAGGGTGTCTATTAGGTTATAAATTTATAATTCATCATCATCTTCATCATTTTAGCCGGAAAACGTCCACTGCTGTACAAGCCTCCCCCAAAGATTACCACAACGGTATGGGTTTGAGTTGTGTGCTCATTAAGGGGTTTTGCCATAATCGCCACATTTGGCAGAGTGGTTGGCGATCGCAGTTTAGTTATTAATGTACTCGAAGGACGTTACTGCCCATCCTCCGCCTAATCCCATATAGTCGCCTTTTACGACACCCACGGGATGAGATGGGGTACTGGTATTCTTAGCCGGTACCACACAGCTAGTTATAATTCTATCGTGGCATATTCAAAACGCAAGTCCCGACCCACATTTGCCGGGTTTTTAACCTTGAGGCAATCCCATGCTTTTTCTATTCCAATGTGCCTCATGAAATATTTAAGTGATTGGACGGGAAAGATTAAGAAACGGTTTACGGTCGACCACTTAAGTATTTCACTTATTAAAATACCTACACATTGTTCCAATTTGAGAATACATCGGACGCGTGGAATGTTTGAAGCATTTCTTTCCCAATGACGTAAGAGAAGTAATAAAAAAAAGAAATATAACGTGAAAGGAGAACTCATAAAATGAGTACGGATTCCGAGGTCACAGCGGATGAAAGTCAAGAGCGGTGTATTCAATTAAAATTTTACGACTATTAATGGGACCAGTTAGCCGGATCGAGCACTGTCACTTGGTTCAAAGTTTAATTTACATATAGATGAAGCTTCTGTCGGGCAGTTTGTAGGTCACTGGGACTACAAGCGGATAAGTAGCACAAGTGAGTTTATACGTTTGATACTAGTAACCTGACATAGGTACCTATATCTTGTGGAGGACATCTTGTAGCAGTGATAGGTCTCTTATTGCGGGCGCGCAAAAAAAGATTGGGGAGTCTGCCTGCTCATACCGAGTGACCCCCGGGAAGACGGTGGCGCGCACGTGGACACCCGCCGCCGTGTGCACAGCACAGCGCACAGCGAGACTTGGGGGGATCCTTTACAATCCTCCCCGAGAAGTGTCTGGGGGGCGGCCTTTTTACAGCCGCCTGCCCTCCGCTAGAGGGGGTGACCGCTTTATAGTCACCCCTCCGAGATATGCCTAAAGGCGTGGCATCATGGGCGGCTCTAGTGTGATCTTACGAGGACCTGGAGCTCCCCTTCGGTACCAAAGATGACCTTTCCAGTGGTTTTAGCCGGTAGGAGTCCGGCATACCCCTTCGCCCTCCCCCGGGGCGATAGAAGTTACATGTAGAATTTCCACTGGACACCAATAAAAAAGGTCTCTTATTGCAAGAGTCCGGCTAGGTAGGTACGATCACGAACGTTAACATGGGAGTTTGGGCCCCATTTCCTAGATAAGTTCTAAGAACACTCGTATGCAATAAGGTCGAAAGCTCCAAACCAAGCATTTGACGCATCGGACGTTTAAATGTCTTATCGAATGAAATGACTCGGAAATGACTTCTGCATAAAGGTCTACTCTTTGCCTTTTATGGTATACGTATACTGTATGACATTCAACCCTTAATGGGTCTCAAATTAAATTTCGTGACTGTAGGTACCACCACAGTGCCAGATATTCTGCTAAGCAGTAGTTAAACTTTAACTTATTGGGCATAAGAGACTAAATAACTAATACCTCGAGGTGAGGAGTGCAGTGCGGTGCCACGCAGGACTAGTCTTGAGCAGTATTACAATTCAAAGGTATACAACATTAAGCGCCAAAAACCAAATTTTGTAAAAATACGCGGTATGATTTTTTTAGCGTATTATTGTGCCATAGCCGTGTGGTGCCGGCTCAGAATGCCACCGATTAACCGGAGGATGGGCCGCAGCGTCCTTCGAGTACTTTCAACAACTCAACTACGATCGCCAACCCGTCTGCCAAGCGTGGCGATTATGGCAAGACCCCCCAATGAGCACACAACACACCCATATCGGTCGTAGTAGTGATCTTTGGGGGAGGCCTGTGTCCAGCATTAGGCTTCATTCGGCCGAAATGATGATTATTTAAAAGATATTAAAATGAACTAACCTCTATTTAATTCCTTCCAATATCACCCTCATATAGAGGTGGTTATTAGGAATTTATTGGCAAGAAAAACGAGATTTCGTACAAATTTCAGTTGCTATGTGCACCTCTGAGTTACAGGATTGTTATTGGCAGGCGAGACGGTACGTTGTGGTAAACATCAGGCGAATGACTTGTCTCGTCCCTAATTATTATAAAAAGGATATTTGGGTTATGCCGTTTCAATACTATGTCGGGAGTTATTAGATTTATTACACAAAAATGCCGTGTAGAGGCCACAAGCAATAAGATGGTTGACATAGTAATAACGCCAGCTTAGTGGCAAGGCCACGGAGGGAAACGAAGACATACGCAATACTTTGTAAGTCGTTAAGGAGATTAGAAGCGGTATCACTACGCATCTCGACATAGATCGCTTTGCAAGTTCATGGCAATATTATCAGGAATAACGATACGTTTTGAGGTCAAGACGTCAATTTCATAGTGCAACAATACGTCGTTTGGCGAGTTCTCACCATTTCTATCTACCATTCATCTCTAAGGTCGTGGTCGGTCTTAGACTAAAGATAAAAGCTTTCGAATAAAGTGGTATGTTTTCGACTGCTTTAAAAGCACGGCCCGATATATAAAACTATATTTAAATATATTTTGTTGTTAAAATAAAAATAATAAAAAATAATTATAAATATAATATATTTTATGAATGGCGCCACCAACCACCTTTTTTTGTCATGGGGAATTCTCATGGACTTCCTCCGCCTTGGTAAGGGCGGAGGGGCATGCCGGACTAACCGGCAAAACCCCACGGTGTCCTCCCACTTACATCTAGCCGGGAAACAGACATTGAACAAAGCGATAACCGACCTCGAAAGCGGTTAAAAAAATGCTACGTTATTAAACAATTGCGTACGAGCTAATTCGCTAATTCATTTAAACGTCGACTGTCACCAAACGTTTTATATAAAACATATTATTACATAACATTATCATACAATAATATCAAAGTTTCCTGAAAAAAAATTGGGCTTCTAAAGATTATTATAACAAATGTTTAACATTCTTTGCGAAACTATTTGGACCGACTAAGTATAAATTCTTCGGATTCAATGTTTATATGTATAATTCAATCTCTATGTATTATGCATGCCTGCACTCAATTTTACACGTCATATTAAAACAACGAAGGGCAGGGGGATAAATAATCCATTATGCACATAAATACAAGATGGATTAGGATTCTCCTAGAATACCATTTGTGACATTTATGATACTGAGACTATATTTTGCTCATTTTTAATAACGAGACTTGGCCCTCTGATATTTTCAATGTTATATACATATACTTTCTTAGAGTATCAAATAAACTACTGTAGGCGTAGGAAAAACCCGTGAGGAAAACTGAATCTAATAGTGCCGTGTGGTGCCGGCTCAGAATACCACCACCCCATCTCCTCCCGTGGGTGTCGTAAAAGTCGACTAAAGGATTAGCCGGAGAATGGGCAGCAGCGTCTTTCAAGTACATAAACAACTCAACTGCGATCGCCCATCCGTCTGCCAAGCGTGGCGATTATGGCAAAACCCCCCAATGAGCACACAACACACCCATATCGGTCATTGTGGTGATCTTTGGGGAAGGCCTGTGTCCAGCAGTGGACTTCATTGGGCCGAAATGATGATAATGATGAAATCGCCAACACAGTGAGTAAGCTTGGTGATCAATACTCTTTTGTTCTCTGGATGAGAAGAGAGGCCTCTGCCCTGCAGTGGGACAGTTATAGACTGATATTTATTACCTTGAGGCTCGCGCTAATCTCAAAAAAGTATGAACGGATAAAATTTCGATTTTCCTCATAGGATAGAATTAATCTCCAGGAAATTCAAATGTAATAAATTCATCAATTATATATTATAACACCATCTCATCACCGTGGATGTCGCAAAAGTCGATTAAAGGGACTCTATGCCAGAGGGATGGGCAGCAGTGTGCCTTCTGTGGAACAGCAGCCATTCTGCGCTCACCAACCCGCCTGCCAAGCGTGGTGAGTACTGGCAAATTCCCCCAAAATGACGATACGCGTAAGTAACCGGTCGTTTACGGCCTCCCTTTGTTCAGCAGTGGACGTCTTTTGGCTGATATGATGATGATGAATTCATTAATATGTTGTAAAGTTGGTCGACGAATAACGATTTTACAGACAAGATCGTGGAAAAACCAAATGTCTTTTTCGTGCCGTCGATTTCTGCAGAAGTAAAGCGCTAGTAAATAAATAAAAACTAGCAAATACCTTTAATAGGAGGTAGTTTCACGAGCTCTTGATTGTGATTGTGGACGTTGAACCTGCTAGAGCCGTGTCTTCGAGGCTGGCCATTCCAGCCGGGCGGTCGGGGCCCATCGGCGGAACGGGGGACGATCGGCGCGGGCGGGGGCGGTCCTGATGCCAAGGCCGACAATTGCTTCTCTGGACGAGTCTGGTGGCGATAAAGAAACGTGATAATGCGAATAAAAGAGAAAATATATTGTAGACGAAAATAATAATAGTGTATATTCTGTATTTACAGGTAGCGTAAGGAATTATAAAAACGCAGGCCACCAATAGAAAAATCGTGAAATTCTCTATCTTGCTACATTATACTTATACGCTTTCGAACAAAACCTGCTTAGCGATTATTACGTTACGATTTTATAGCCTTAGACTTTACCTTGTTTTAATTAAAACTGATTTGAAACCATACAATGTTATATTATAGTACAATATTCCAAGAATTATACTGTAAAGAATATCCAGAAATTTCTAAATATTTCTGGAGATTATTATAATTCTCGCTCTAATTTGTAGAAAATTTTGCTAGAAATTACGAAGTTGTAGATTAAAATTCTGAACACAATGTTATGGTAATTTTCTGATCTGCTTTTACAAATATTGAATATTTTATCTTATCTTTATTATACGTATCAGTCATATTATTACAATAAAATTTAATTAGCCGTTAAATAGTAGATAAACCGTGTTATACTTTCTGAAAGCAAACGACCTCCAGACTGATAATATATATACATATACATAATAAGAAATCGCTAATAGCGATAAGACAGCCCATTATACAATTACATTTATTAATATTTATGTTCCTAGCACTTGTTATTCTAATGGTGTACAATAAAGGATATTTTATTCAATTTAATAATAAATATATAAATTCTATTTTAAAATTGTACTACATAATACCAGAACTTCGGATCGAACTTATTTCGTAACTGGCGTCTGCTTGCTAGTTACGGAGGTGGAAGCACGAAGCAGAGAGAATTTAATTTAACAGCTAAGCCAACCGTGGTGCCGTGATGCCGTGTGGTGCCGGCTCAGAATACCACCACCCCATCTCCTCCCATGGGTGTCGTAAAAGTTGACTATATGGGATTAGGCGGAGGATGGGCAGCAGCGTCCTTCGAGTACATTAACAACTCAACTGAGATCACTAACCCGCCTGCCAAGCGTGGCGATTATGGCAAAACCCCCCAATGAGCACACAACACACCCATATCGGTCATTGTGGTGATCTTTGGGGGTGGCCTGTATCCAGCAGTGGACTTCATTGGGCCGAAATGATAAGCCAACCGTATACACTCTTTGAGACAACTATTTAGATGTGCAACAGTACATTTTGTAGTAAAAAATCTCATAATTTATTCTCTCATAGTTTATTGCTATAAATAGCGCCCGCTAGGACGAATACTTAAGGGCAGCGACACGAAAAAAAGAAGAGTTTCGAGTTACAAACTTCTGGAAATATCACCGTCAGTAAGTAGGTATAACAAGATAAAAGTGACTGAATTGAGGATAATCAACGAAACTAATTAGATAACGCATTAGTTAGCGAGACTTGTACGTGTGTGAGCTTTATGTTTCTTTTTAAACTTATAAAATAAACTAAACCCCGCATCTAAGGTTAGAAGACCCAGATGCAAATGTGTTGAGGCATTAGCTTGTAGGCTTAAGGCAAGCACTGCATCTATTGACAGAAGTGGTTGAAGGGTATCATGGAAAAATCGGACATGCTCCATAGAAATGGCGATAACTACGTGAAGAGGTTTGGTTTTAATTGTATTAAAACTGCTGTATCTGTAATTAACTTCATCAGATCTTTCAATTGAAAGCAGAAGCCAGGGCGGGAAACCTACCGGTGGCGGTGGTACGGGAATGTGAGAGTGAACCTCGCGCCCATAGCGCGGTCTCATCGCGGTCATAGGAACACCGTAGTGCTTTTAAACTAAAAAAAAAAAAAATTGGTTTGCCGTGGAAATTCTACATGGAACTTCCTTCGCCCCGGGGAACGGCGAAGGGGTATGCCGGACTCCTACCGGCTAAAACCACTGGAGCGGTCATTTTTGGCACCGAAGAGGGGCTCCAGGTCCAGGTCCAGGTAAGATCAGACTAGAGCCGCCCATTGGTGCCACGCCAAGTTTAGGCACATCATGGAGGGATTGACTGTAAAGCAGTCACCCCCTCTAGCGGAGGCAAGGCGGCTGTAAAAGGTCGCACCCCCGGGCATCTCTCGAGGAGGATTGTAAAGGGCCCCCCCCAAGCCTCGCTTTGCGCTGTGCTGCGCAAACGGCGGCACGTGACCACGTGCGCACCGCCAGCTTCCCGGGAGTGGTTTTAGCCTGTAAGATTCCGTATAACCTCCGCCTTCCAAAGTGAAGCAAGTCCACGAGATATAGTGAAAAATTGTGTGGGCAAGGCACTGTCTTTTTCATAATAAAGCAGAAATTCTAAGAAAAACGATGAGGTTATTAAGAAAAGAAAAGGTAAATCAAAAACTTGCACACCTAGAACACTCATTAAAGGTTTACTAATTATTCGGCTAAGTGTAAAATTAAATTAACATATTTAACAGTAATAAATAAATAAAAATGCCGCGTTTAGTTTACACCGCCAGATGTCACATTGAAAGTGGTCAGTACACACAAACAGTGAAAAATAAATAAAAAATAAGCGTTTGCGAAGAGTGTAATCGTGCTAAGCGTGGCGAGTACTGGCAAATTCCCCCCAAAATTAAGACACAATTGTGGAAATCTAAAGAGGAGGTCTTTGTTCAGCAGTGGAGTTCCTTTGGCGTCCTTTGATATGATAAGCGTTCAATAGGGATGTACAAAGAGCTATATTTGTTGTGGAGAAAAAATGGCGAATTTAATAATGAGTTTAGTAGTGATATTCAATAAGCTGCGATGTAATTAAAATCCGAACTAAAAAAATTCAAATAAAATCAGACCAACTGACGTCCAAGCAAAAAAGCAATAATTGTTATTTAATAATAATCTAAATAAATGATGTTATAACTATGAAAGAATGTGTCATTGGAGTGTCCTCATGCCTGCTTAATGATTTTTTTTACCATATAAGAGCAATATAATGTTGGTGGCAATAATTTAAGCTGAGTAGATCACGTTATTTTCTGGTTATAATTGTGACCTACCTATCCGCTTCGCGTTCGTGGCGTGCAATCAAATAATCCGAGTTTAGAACTATACAATCAAATTTTAGTTATGTTTTTACAGTCCAAAAGCTTTATTTTTAAGTTTTTATACCATACTTACAACGCTACGTTATGTGCTATGCGATAAGCAGTTACTTGAGTCCTTGGGAAAGTCAAGGTTGCGAATAGAAGAAATTCGAAGTTTCTAGCAAGTACTTAATAACATTGCTAGTACAAGTTTAATGGTAGCTTGTGTGAAATATTATATTTATTTATAAACAGATAGGTGTGCAGTTTGATTTGGACTTTGCTACAAATTCAGTTCGTAAAAACTCCTTACGTAGAGTTCCTAAACACAATGATTTCAAGATTTATACTCAATAAATAACATACCACTCCGTACAAATACTCGTAAATAAGTTCTAGGTTTATATTATACTGGCTGGCGTTTGGGATTGTCCGTATGGTGTCCGGATTAAGAATATAGCATCAATCGCATTTCCTCACGTAGATGTCATAAAAGGCGACTAAAGGACTCTTAATCAGAGGGATAGGCAGCAGCGTACTTTCTGTGGACCAGACATAGTGCGACCACCAACCCGCCTGCCAAGCTAGGTGAGTACTGACAAATTCACCCCCAAAATGATGACACACGGCATGTGAAACGCCTGTTTATGGAAGAGGTCTTTGTTTACTAGTTGACGCGTTTTGGCTGATATGATGGGTGCCGTTTAATCACCTGTAACCTTTTAGTTAGACAATGAGTCAACGATTCTATACCCAAATCAGTAATAAGACAGTACCTTAAGTTTTCACCAAAATATCAAGTTATTTTCTAACCGAATCAATCCAAAATAGCTGGCGGTCAATAGCCTCATGTGCCTATATGATCGGCGGACTGATTACGTATTTCGCAGACGTTTTGCGATGGGCGTAAATCGCGCAGACACCGCTGTCAAAGTCATTTTGTTATTACGTATTTGCCGATAGCGATTAAATAGGCGAAGATCTCTGACGTACACTCTGGGAGTTCCTTGGCTGCGTGATAGCTGCTGTCACTGTTTTTTAGTTGATCAGGGTGTCGGTCCAAATCCCCGCTGCCCGTCTCACACTTGGTCATTATACGACACGGGGGTACAAGTATTTTGTTGGATAGCTACTAATTACATTATCGCGTGTTTTTATGTTGCCATATTTCATCGTTAAAATCATGGATGATACAAAAGATGAAGCTAGAACGTACTTCAACGAGCGACCACTTAAAACGTACGAAGCCGAGGCCGGTCGGGAAACGGGAGGACCTATATCAATCAAGGGGACTATTGTGAAATAAAGAGATGCGCCCTCTACTATACGGAGATACGTCCATACTGCACGAGACCGCTATTTAATAGACGGCGAATGGATTTAAGTATACTCTACTCGTAGTAGTACCAGAAAATGAATTGCCAATTTTTCAAAAAACCATATGATTGAATACCATTTTGAGGAACAGAGTTGCTATTGATGTGTCACATACACAGAGACAGTTAGAATTTAAAAGTAACTTTTTGATATCTCACATTTTTTAGAAATACGTTTGTCTTTTATTTCAGGTTCAATAACGTCATCAGAGGAATTATGATAAAAGCACTTAGTAGTCTACAAGAAATATTTAAAAAATAATGTCTATCACGAGTCCAGCGCTAGTGTCAGTGGCAGAAATGTAAGTTTAGTAAAAATCTCACTCATTATGGTTTGGGAAAACAAACAATAGGTAACACTGTTTTATGCATTCAAAAACAACTTCCTGTTTAAAATTACTATGATTTCAATCGAAAATGGTGCAATACAGGATAAAAGATTAAGGTGATACATATTTCATATTTTGTCATTATTTGACAGATGACGTGTGGTTATCAGTTTCTAATACGTACTAGTGAGGCAACGCACAAAACTTTTATGCCACTGATGACGTGAAAACGCCCTTGAAATCGCCTTCGCCAAATCCCTAACTTATTTTCTTTAAATAACTTCCCGATTATCTAAATATTCAAATTAGCTTCTTATAATCCTCTACATTTTCTATAAAAACTATAAGTAAGAATTTCTAAACAATCCCCTTTTTCTTTTTCGGAAACGGATTTCACGACCAATAAGGACTTATATTGTTTTCAATTGAGTAATGTGTGGGTTTTCTGTAATGTATGTATTAATTTGCATATACGACGCATGTAAGTACTTTCCTTATTGATTTACAAGAATGTACTAGAACTAGCACGTGGAAATCCAACGAATTTAAAGTAGCGAGGGCGCGTTGAAAGTTAACAAAATCTATTTAGGTAAAATTTGCTCTCTCAAATGCACTGGCCAATGTTATAAAAAATAATATTGCTATCTGGTTTGTAAAAAACACAAATCTGACGCCAAATGAGAATTTATATTTAAAAATACATGGATAAAGATAACTAAATGCAAGATATGTAGATGCAGCGCTGTGGGCGTGAATCTACAGTGTAAACATCTGCGGTTTCTGGAAATAACTGGTAGAAATGTCCATGTAGTAGAGTAAATTTATTTACGGGACATTTCATGCCAAGGTTTAGTAGTTGTCAATCTGTATTCCATATCAATATGAATCTGTCCGTTATTCCGTGTGGTATCCGGATTGAGAATATGCCCCATTCCATCTCCTCCCATGGATGTTGTATAGCGGCTTAAATTTATAATCAACCTAATCCAAAGTCTTTGGATTTCTGATTTTGGATATACCTGTTCTTTGTGTTCAACGTGATCGTAACAATTTCAAAATCTTAAATCTGAAGACTTTAGATTGATTATTAATTAAGGCCGTAAGGCGAGTAAAAGACGAAACCACCTCTCCACTTGAAAGCGCTTCAAATTGATTATAGTGACAGCTAAAAACTTAGGGCTGTTTTTGGACTCTAATTTGACGCGGAGAATACAAGTGAAGGAAGTCAGTAAGAAAGTTCACTTCACCTTTCATTCGCTGAAATGTCTCCAGAGCTTCTTACCCTTGAAAACCAAAATCTCTCTTGCTCAAACTCTTATTCAGCCCATCATAGATTACGCTGATGCCTGCTATCTGGATGCCACAGAGGAGCTCTTGCATAAACTTGAGCGATTACAAAATTTATGCGTGCGTTTTGTTTTCAATTTAAAAAAGTATGACCATGTCTCCAACTTTCGTAAAGAACTCAAGTGGCTCCCAATTCGTCGTCGCAGAAACACTCGGATATTATCTCCTCTTTAATATCCTTCATAACCCAAAATCTCCATCATACCTGTGGGACCTATTTTCCTTAACTTACAAAACTGATATGCTCTGCAGGTCTCATTTTAGAACCATCCTCAAATTCTCACCCCCCACTGATTTCTATTCCTACACCTTTTCTGTACATCCGGTTAGACTGTGGAACTCACTCCCGTCTGATATAAGGAACTGTACAACAGTCGCTATATTTAAAAAACGCCTTAAAGAGCGCTACCTCTCCGCGTCTACATAGTTGCATATTTATTTTATTTTTGGATATGTATGTATTTACATATATTCATATTTTATGTATCGTACATTTTTATATAAGCAATTATATGTTTATGTCATTTATTTACGACTTTATACACTGTGTCTTCATTTCTTATTCAAACTCGCCTCTCGCAGGTCTGCTGGAAGAGATTTCTTAAGAAATTAGCAGTACCTACCTTTGTACCTTTTAGTCCTATTTAATTTTTATTTTATTTTTATGTTTCTGTGTGTGCATAAATTATAAATAAATAAATAAACCTGAGGGATCGGCATCAGCGTCCCTTCTGTGCTGTGGTACAGTAGCCATACTGCGCTTACCAACCCGCCTGCCAAGCCTTGTGAGTACTGGAAAACTCCCTACAAAATTACGACTCAATTGTGGAAACCTATGGCTGATATAATGATGATGAACTTGTCATCGATCAGGTAATAACTATAACATACATAATTATATACTTTGCGGATCTGGTTTCCATTCATTTTATTAATTGGTATAGGTGATTCCCACAGCAAAAAGACCAGTTATTTCCACGTTTTTTATTTGTGACGTTTGGCTTGTGGCCAGTGCCTATATTTATGCACTAATAACATACATAACATAATATAACCATAAGTTATTGACAGTTCAAAGTCGCATAAGATTCATATTTACCTCCTTATCCGAAACTTTTTGTAAAAATAATTATCAAGATTTATACGTAAATGTATTGTTTTTTTTGTAAAGTGTACTATAAATTCTTCCTGATATAAAGATACGCTTCCTTTGTCCTAATGAACATTTCCGATTTCAATAAATAAACAGTTAATATTACCTTCAATAGTGTTGTTATCCAAGCACAGAAACGAACACCAAATTGTACTGGAGTTAAATCGATTAACAATTAGAATCGAATCGGTAACGCATTAAGGCATCACTAATTGATTTTTCATCAATCTGTCATCGAGTACGTAAACGAACAGAACAGGTAAAGTTGGACGGGTTAACAAGAATAGTAGTAATGTGCTTGAAAATCAAACAGAAAAAAGGCTACACAACTACAATGCCCACAAGAGCATCGAAATCGGTCTCAAAAAGTCAATAAAACTATATTGACAAGGTTCATTTTACTTTCAATAATAATTACCTCAAGCCAAAATAGATGTACCGCATTCCTAAATAATTCAGTAAAAGCTACGTGGGTGGCACTGAAACTATCTATACGTCCAATCAGATCGACAATGTCAAGGTTATTGTGTAAAGAACGCAATCGATACTCGCCTACTTCGATAGCGGCTTCGGCTTGTTCGTTTATTCTGCCCAGCAAAGGTGCAGATATATTTACGGCGTTCAAAGAACACGTGTGGTCATAAAATTGTTCGCTAGTGTACTAGTGTGTATCATGTTGCATCCCAGATTTAGCGAATACCTTCACAACGTTTGTCTTCATTTTTATGGTTCAAGTTTATACGGTGTGTCACCTTATACGCATCGCGATCATTATCGGAGGTTGAACTTTGTGATATTGCAACTTACGCTGACATTCACATACCAGCATAAATTTTCTGGCTAGCTTCACACACCAATCGAATTGCACCTCATTCTCTGCTTTCAATGTCAGGCTGCAGTACCATAGTTGTGTAGTCTAGTGGATTAAGTTTGCAGTGCCCTCAATGACTTTGTGATCGCCACTGAACACATGTCTGTATCTGTCCTCTATTAGTTAGTACGCTTTCATGTTAGGTCTTACTAGAGTCTTAGCCAACTAACGAGAACCTTTAGGACCTGCGGGACTATGACTTGTTGCCTCGGTTATACACTAGTTGAAGATAAAACCGAGCATTTGCCCTTGACGTGTCCCTGGAAACTAATTTAACTATCTTGAAACGCGCAAGATAATATTTGATGAGAGAAAACTGCTGGAGCGAGAACGAAAATTAAGAGAATAGAGCAGGTACAAGCGAGAGGTCAAATCATGGTCACGAGACAGGATAATGGTTTTAGTGCTCATGACGTTGGTGGTCTTGTTAGATCTTCTTTTGGTGCAGCCCCATGCCTTGATATCATCATCAAATTCTTCGAAGACATCATACTGCTGAACATATGCTTCGTCATAGCTCGCTAAAATGTAGGATCACACTTGAAAAACAGATTGGTGGGCCCTGCAACAAAATGTTATAAGCGCAAGAAAGTGAAGAAAACCTATGATCTTGAATTAGTGATCCCCCATCATGACATCAACGGGAATGTAGAGGCATACTCTATTTAACACTACATAATGGCGCTATTTTTTCATATAAGTACGAAGACGCAATCAAATATTTAATCAGTATTGACATTTTAATGTCTCGACACCACTTTCTCGAAATCCGGTGGATCCAGTAAAAGAAACGTAGCCTCAAACCTGTAATGCCTTAACGCGGAAAAATAATTCACAATAGTAAGACAATGTTATCTACCCATACGAAGCGTGAATTTTATGTTGAAACAAGTTCTATTCTCCTCAAAGGGTAAACAATGGTTGGCAACTGGTATAACAAATGAAGGACGCCAAGATAAATGTTTTGTTTGCACAGATGGGACTATCTCGCATGCCGTGCCCTTGCACTTGACGCAAAAATGAGTACCTAATTAGTTATCAAATATATCATCTCCACCACATTACCTGTGACATCACAAACTGGTGTTTGTAATGTCACAGGTTAAGCATTGGTGCCATAACTTGTTTAGGAACTGGAGTTTTGAGAACGTAAATTAATCGAAGATAATGACAGTTTATATTTAGGGCTAGTATGTATCTCATTAAATAAATATATATAAAGTTGCATTTCGAATCAAAGATGAATGTTCTGAAAACGTTACCTCGTAACAGAATGTTCCGTTGGGTATGTAAAGCAAATGGTAACACGGTAGACGGCGAACGTGTGACGTAGAGGAAATACCGTTACCCATAGAATTATAGCTCCAATAAAAATATAATATATACGAAAAATTCCAGGCGCTGCCCACTTTATGACTAAAAGCTTCGCCAATCCGTGTCAAATCTATTTTTGGTAAAAATCAATTGTCCTTTTCAAATTGGTCAAGCCATTTACATAGGTAATTTTGGTTGTATGTTTTTGGAATAAGTACAATGCGGATTGTTGTTGTTATTTTATTTACTTTTGTTGATTTCCCTTATGACTTGTTACTATACATATTCATAAAAATGGCGAATGGTGTAGCCAAACTTGGGTATATGTTTATTTTCACACATATGTTCTATTTTTAGACATCAAAGCTTACCGTGACGGGTGAACGATTTCGGCGCCTCCGAAACATCGAGGACAGCGAGTGGCTGGTCAGGTTAGCCGTCGTGGCGGCGGACACCAACATTTTACACTTCAACACTATCACATACACTAAATCTTATTATCCCTTTTTCACTGCTATATTATGATGTACACACTTAACCCACGTTATCAGCGAGATTTAGGTCACAAGAATGAATAAAAATTCTGAAATTTAAATTCTTTTGTCAAACGAAGCTTCAAACATGAAAGCACACAGACGAACAAAAGCACAATGGAGACGCTTTGTGATTCAAAGAACAATAAACTTTTACTATCATGCCGCACAAAAAAGTTTCACTGCAGTGCGCAGTAGCTCGTATTTTGCGTGAACACGCAAAACCTATCACTTTTCTTGGTTTGGTCAAAACACGGCGAACTTTCTCTGCAAGTTTACTATATGTGAGTCATTGCACACCGATATGTCAGCGTATGAGGAGTCTGAACTTGATTAAAATATGGAAAGTATTGCTCGGCACAGGTTTAAGAGAGATCATATGCCGAAGACCGAGAATCGAGAGCCTTATCAGCATTTTATTATTAATCGATTGTTTACCAGACATTAAAATATCCTCATATTACCGCTTTTGGGACGAAGGTAATCTTAATTTTACACATGTTGTTGATTAGACTTGACTTAGAATGGTTTTAACCAAACCATCAGCTTCTTAAGAATGACCAAAACTGCACTAGAGATCAATTCGAAGAAGATAGACTTATATTTTGCTAGATACAATATAAAATCAGTGAGACTGAATATTTTTAATATTTGCAGCAGTTTCCTGAGGTAGTGGCACGGTTTCAAACCTTGTTAGCCAGACGACCGGCAGGAGTAATTCGATCTCGGGTGCGCAATCTACTGCATAAATTAACTCCGTAACCCACTTCACTTAATTTCTACTGTTTTTTTTAGTTATCTGTAGACTAATAAATTTTGTGACATCACTGCGGCGGTACTAAAATTAAATTTAGGCATTACCGTACAATTAAGTCATGGCCGGTATTTTTAGCTTAGACTTTTTAAGATATACCGCGGGTTTATAGCGGAATTAATATAAATATACGGTAGCACTTCGAGATAAACCGAAATAAAAAGTTAATTTCGGTAATGTACGCGTGTGTACAGAAGCGGTCACGTTGTTAAAATACAGGAGTCAGATTTCTAATCGCACTGTCGAATTACAGTAGATTTCCGACAATTAAACACCATATTGACGCAACCAACGTTATATTACGTTATCGTTAACAAATAACAATGACCTGGTTGCATTTATATTCGCAAAGCGTTGCTAATTAGTGTTTCAGCAGCTTGGTTCTATCTAACTACCCTTTTCTGGGCTGGCTATCGTAAGAGACAGGTTATTCAAAAATAACCAGTTCTGTAGGAAGTTTTTATTGGATCCCGAAGATCTGAATCATGTGTGCACACACACATCCTTTAGAGGTGCAGGCGCTTAACGAACTGAGGCCCACCACGTCCCAGTAAAAAACTGCAGCTGTATACTGTTTTTGTGTGGTGCCGGCTCAGAATACCACCACCCCATCTCCTCCTATAGGTGTCGTAAAAGTCGACTAAGGGATTAGCCGGAGGAGGGGCAGCAGCGTCTTTCGAGTACATTAACAACTCAACTGCGATCGCCAACCTGCCTGCCAAGCGTGGCGATTATGGCAAAACCCCCCAATGAGCCCACAACACACCCATATCGGTCGTTGTGGTGATCTTTGGGAGAGGCCTGTGTGCAGCAGTGGACTTCATTCGGCCGAAATGATGATACTGTTTACTCAATGCGTAACTGGAGGGAGTATTCAGACGAGTACATCTGTATACTCCCTCAGGTTTGACATTCGGGACAAAGCAGAATACGCTGTGGACCGCTTGCTTAGGATTACAGGTTGCATCGACTTATTTAATATACAACACACTGCAAAAAAAACTCTCCGAAGGATAGGTGCGGCCAACAAGGCCGCACACAGAAGGGGCCCGTCAATCATTGACGGGGCCGATACCTGCCGGGGGAGCGGTCCCATGCAGAAAAGCGTACAACTCACCCCCGGCTAGAGGTAAGAAGAAGGACACCGTGGGGTTTTAGCCGGTTTGATCCCGGCATGCCCCTCCGCCCTTCCCAAGGCGGAGGAAGTCCAAGAGGATTTGCCCTCGTAAAAAAAAAAGATATCACAAGATGGCGGCCGTCAATTATACTAACGAGCTGGATGTGCATTCATCAGCAAGCGCTAAGTAAAAAGAGCCGTAGTGTAAGCCAGAGTACAACAATTTGATATTGCAGCGGTATTATGTATTCTTTATTGATTCTACGTCATAGGCTTAGGCGCGGTTGTCAAACTTTCTTGTTATTTGTGCATTAATATTACACACAGTGACGTAATCGTGTGTTATCATGGGTAGAGATCTTATTTTGGGCCATCATATATCAGGCGTGGACACCCGATAAATGGGATTTTACTTATTGGGTATAAGTCACTTTATCCCCGTGCATTACGTCAATACACTTGGTTTGGAGTCTCTCGCAGATTCTCTTACTGGTAACAGAATATAGTACTGCCAACATGCTTGTAATTAATGGTCTTTTCTATACAAAACATCCTCTGATACAATATGCTTTATTTTACACCATTTAAAAACAAAAGAATTAAGGTATGTATAAATATACAGGTGTCCAGTAAATAGCACGACATACTGCAGGGGATGAGAGCTTGGGTCAATACCTACCAAAAAAACACAATATATGTTCTGCAAAATCTTACGGATTTACAGTAGTACAAAATTGTCGATAAGAAAACTGTACTGTGAAAATTTAAATAAAAATTGTATTTCTTGAAAACATTTTAGTTTTTAATAGAATAAAGACTTATCAATGACTAAAGTAACCATTCACAAATAATTTGAGGTAAAAATAAAACTAGAAAAGACTTAAGAAACTTAAAAATCTGTGTCAAGGAAGAGATTTTTTGATATTTCGGAAAATTTTGTACTACTGTAAATGCGTAAGATTTTGCTGAACATATATTGTGTTTTTTTGGTAGGTATTGACCCAAGCTCTCACCCCCTGCAGTATGTCGTGCTATTTACTGGACATCCTGTATAGTAGCCGCTCGTAGCGCTAATAGCGATTTTAAACTAGCAATCTTAGGATGGACCAGAAAGTTATGGAGTATCCCTACTACCTATAATAATATAAACGCGAAAGTATACGAGTCACACTGAATGTTTTTAAAATTGGCCAATAAGAAACGAGGTCGGAGCAATCTCACAGATTTGCGCGAAGGACGTCCTTCTACGGTGACCACTGAAAATAACGTGAGATCTGTGTGGCTGATGATAGAAGCTAATAAAAGAGTGACATATCAACAATGCCGGGCAAGTTTAGGCATTGGTATGAGTCAAGTGGAAAAAGTGTTAATAACAAAATAAAAACAGTGTCCATACATCATTCCGTTTTTAATTTTCCAAAATATTTTAGTGTGATCCTCGTATGTGTAGGTTTGTCCTTTCTTCACGCAGCAACGGAGCTACGGATCGACGTGACTTTTTGCATTGAGATATTTAAGGGGCCGGAGAGTGATATAGGCTACTTATTATTCCAAAAAAATGTACAAGTCTTGTGGGATCGCGAGTAAAACTGCAGGGCGTAGCTAGTCTATACCAATATACCGAAGTATCTGTCTGTAATATCAAAATTCATTGTGAAAAATAAGGACAAAACATATTTTGACTAAAATGTGCTTGAACGACGTTTCATCCTTTTATGAATAACATAACTAAGTACTAAAATAATGTGAAGATTGTCAAATCATAATCGCTTTTCGCGTTTCTTGTTTTAAAACGATGTCCCGCACTAATATCGAACCCGCGACCCGGAGCGCAGCAGTCGACTGTATTGACCACTGCACCAACCGTGCCGTCAAAAGTGTAAGCGTTCTTGTCACGCATACGAATTAAGACGATCTATCGTTTAATTTAAGAGGAAATCAGATCCTGGTAGCTAACTCAAGTTAAATGAACAGACGTACAGAAAATAAGGAGCATTTTCTTCAATTGGCACATATCCGAAAATAAAATTTATCATATATATGTTTACCTAGCGCATAAAGGCATTCCGAGATATGTAAACGAAATTCACACTGATTATCGATCTGCTTAAATGCATGTGTTTTGTGGTATATCCCTATGTTTAATACCACAGTCACATGTCACAACAGTTTAAGTCCTTCTTCCGTCCGTGTGGTGTCCGGATTAAGAATATAGCACCACTCCTTCTCCTCCCGTGGAAGTCGTAAAAGGCGACTAAGGGACTCTACACCTGAGGGATGGGCAGCAGCGCTCCTTCTGTGGAACAGCAACTATTCTGCGCTAACCAACCCGAAATTCTCCCCCATATAAAATAATGATTGCGAAAATCTTATGTATGCTGGAGTCCTTTGTTCAGCAGTTCGTTCTTCGGCTGATATTAGATGATATAACATATCTGATATTAATTTTTACCTTTATCGAAACAAATTACGGATCTTACTGATGGGAAATTAAAACACGCATTAACACAATTCTAATAGTAAACACCTATTATTAAATTAGACTATGTTGACGATAGCAATGTCTGGCGTTAATTCTTATTTGCACATGTGGCTTTCCTAGATATAAATTGTACCTGCATTGTTTGTATTGTATAACCGCAAGAGGATGAATAAAAAGCTGTTTAAAAGATATGTAAATCCAGATTTGAAAAATATTGTCAACATAAAACAAAAATAATCAAAAATTACCTAGCCCCTGAGTTCATTCAGCATTTCTTCACAGGAATGGTCATGTAGCTAAATGCTCTCCAATTGTTTCAATATGACGTGTAAGGTCTCATCACCGTCATATCAGCCATTTAAACGTCCGCTGCTTCCCCCACAGATTTCCACAATTGTGTCGTCATATTGGGGGTGTATTTGGCAATACTCGGTGAGCGCAGTATGACTACTGTTGCACGGAAGGGACGCTGGTTTAGAGTCCCTTGGTCACCATTTACGACATCCAACGGGAGGAGATGGAGTGGTGCTACATTCTACATACACAACACGGATATTGTAAAGGTCCTAATTATTAGAAGTAGAAGTAGAATTATATTGTCTAATTACAGTATTATTCAAGTTTATTGTGAGAGACTGGTGCCTAAGCTAGGCCGAAGCCTGTGTTTCAGGTCATATTGAATAAATAATTAAATTCAATTGAAAAAATGTTCATAAATGCAACTTGGGTGAGGCCTGTTGTGCCTGCACTGATTAGATTCATTGATCATGACTAACGGGGCAATGACAAAAAACATTACGGTTGTCACAACAGCGTAATAAAACCAGTTACTACTCAAAGTTGGGATGGCAAAATAAAAAGTCCTTGACATGGAAATCTATTTACAGTAAATACTCCCCTCTTATTTCTACAAAATTTAATTCAGAACGTTTGTACTCTAATATACAAGCTTAAAGTCTCAACCTTTAAATAAACCAGATGACCTGCGCATACGCAATGAACGTCAGTGGAACGCCCACGTGAAATAGAGAAAGCAAACAATGATGCGCTGCATCTATTTATAGTAAATCTTGAATATATTTCGGGTAAACGAGAAATAAACAATAATGGTGAGACCTAGTCCAGACCTGTGGTGGTATTTGTCTTTATGAGGAAATTCCTATGGACTTGTGTGGTATACCGTCCGGCTCCAGCTAAAAGCCTACGGCGTTCCTTCTACCTTCTACCTATCGCTGGAGTTCCCCCAGTGGCGGGTTTGGTTTATCGGTAATCGAACTAAGCGGCCGCGTAGGGCCCTGAATATTGCGTTTTCTTGCAACACATAACTTAAGCCGCCAATGATCGCACCCATTCCTGTCCATCCTAAAGTTGCTTTCTGTTTATGTGATAATTTATCACCTTATGGACACTTGTAATAGTGATTGTGATACACATGGTTTTAAAATATTATGTAAAACTTAAAGCTGTTGAAGTCGACAAAACCTAACGAGGTTAGAATTCTAGATTTCTAGAGCTTAGAATTCGTGACCTAATTACCGCGAAATGCGGAGAAGTATCATAAAATGGGCAGTAAATTTTTTCAAGTCCTAAAATCATACTTTGAATCACAAAAGGTTTTTAATACAGATACTCATAGTCGCTTGGACATTCTGCTTTGCACAAATACTTAAGACTGTTCATTTTCCTATCGAAATATATCAGTAATTCATTAATGAAATTGCCATTTTAATATAAAAAGTTACGAAATATGACCCAAATAATTACATTTCTTGGATATTTTAAGTCATTTCTTCATGCTTTTGCTGTAAAAATCTATACCAGCTAAATCGGAGGAACTCCTAAAAGGAGTTATTTACTGCCTTTTCGATATTGCAAAGAGTAAACTCTAAGTAGAAATCTGTTATGGCAGATCTGGAGAATCAGGATGGTGGGGAAGAGTTTCCAGCTGTAACTCTTGTAATTTGATAGCTTATGTTTTACAGTATGAGGCCGGGTGTTGTCATGGAGTAGTGACAAAGAGCGAATAACTATTCTCGGTTGATAAGTTGAGAGTTTTAAAATCGTCACTTGCCATTCTTGATAACAAATATCAGCAGCATAGAATACTGTGACTGATCGAAAGATGCTGTGGTGAATAACTCCAGCGCTAAACCACCAAACAAGCCGATAGCTTTCTCCTGAAATCTTACGTTTCAGGCACTGTTTGACTTGGACATCTGGATTCAATCATTGTGATGAACGCTTGCGCCTATCGTATAGGATTAAGTTCTCATCGCAGACAAGTTTCCGAATTAAAATATCAAGCCAAACATGGATAACGTACCTTTCACTTTTTCGAACTTCTTTAAGTTACTAATGTTATGCTAAAACTTTAACATTGTTTATATACCAAAGCCCGACTTCAGTCGTTGTTTGAGACTCAAATCTTAAATTCCATCTGATTACCGGCCGTCTACGAGGTTGATTACTAGATCGAAATTTCTAGAATAAAAGCGATCGAAGCAATAACTCACTCTTCTCTACTCATCAGATCGTACACATGGCGGATTTGCGTGCCGTTTGTGACGCATTGTTGTTTCACGTCAGAACTCATATTCGAAAATAACACGATTTCTTTTCGGACTAAGATTTCATGCATATATTGCTATGGAAACGAAACTAAACAGCAGAAAGAAAAATGAAGGTAAAGAATTGAACCGTACAACGTTGCCGACATATTTCATAGATTTTTTTCATTTTTGAGAAATATTTTATGAATATGTAAATATTAATCATTTTAAACACCGTACGACGTTGCCTTATACTTGACATTGGCGAAATTGTGGAAGACAGTATTCAGAAGCCATAATCTAAGAAAAGAAGAAGAAAAATGAATAATGGAATAACAGAACTTTTCAAATTAAAATAAAATGTCAATTAAGAATTTAAAATCAATCCGCAGATAACCGTTCAAATGGCCAGTCCAATAAATACAATTTCACAGGTAAACAGGTCCTTAATATTGATGGTACAATAATGCAAACGGCGCTCCTATTATTTGTCTTTGAGATAAACGCGCAAAACAATGGGTCACGATAATCTGAAGGTACAGATTATTAATGTCTTGATGACAGCTGAAAATAGACGATTGCTTGTGCAACTAGGTTCTATTTGACCAATAATTATCGAAACGCATCTGTAATGCGGGTCAGTATTTTTAGGATCACATTATATCGGTTAATAGCTACCGTGACTTACGAAGGGGAGCCACAGCATGACGTCCTGTTAACAGTAATGGACAATTCATTAGACCGATTGTTGACGCGTGGTAAAGGCCGCGTAAACACATCCATTTATTACATAATACATTAACAAAGTACCTACGTCGCAGAAAACGTAAGCAATTCACTGAAATTTATTTCGGTCCTCGCAATGCTGGCCAATTTTCCGTCAATAAACAAACGATTGTTCAATTCATCAAAAACGGTGTGTTTACGTAAATATGCAAGGTAAGTACGCGCGTTAGAAGTTATTCGGTGTAACCGGTTCTATTAAAAAAAAAAAATGTAAGTTATGTGTTTTTTCATCATCATTTCAGCCGAATACAGTCTGCTGATGCTGGTTACTGCTGAACCAGGGACTGAATAACCGCAAAATATCGATAATTTTATTAAGCGGTATTCGTCATACCCTTTTAAAACAACGGTACCGAAATATACATTAATATTACGGTAGCGGTATATTTACAGGTATTATTATTATAGGTTGTATTTCACTACCGCTATGATAAATTTTTAACCTATATAACAGTACTCCACGCTTGGCAGGCGGATTGGTGAGCGCAGAATGGCTGCTGTTCCACAGAAGGCGCGCTGCTTCCGATCCCTCTGGTTTAGTGTCCCTAAGTCGCCTATCACGATCTCGACGTGCGTGGTACTATATTCTTAATCCGGACACCACACGGAATACAGACTTGCGTAATATAGGATAAACATTTTAAGCTATCATTTTCGACAGAACAATACTTCGAAGCGTTTCAGTTTGCCGTTTTTTAGGAATGGTTCAGCTTGGCTCTTTGTGGATGTTACACCAGCAACTAAGGAAATACTGAAGCGGCCAAATTGGTATATGAGATGGTTGCTGTAACACTATCTCCCTCTCCGTCACAATAACTTCTAAAATAACCGGGTAATTGGTGTAACTAGCAATAGTTTAGGGTATAATGAGGCTGTCATACCTTTGTAAGGTAAAAGCCTCTAAATCAAAGGAGAATAAAAAAAACTAAAAAAAATTAAGGAAGTATAGGTATCCGGAAGAACGTCACCAGCGTCCTAAGTACTTATAATGTCATATCGATTGTAAATCCATGCCATGCTACCTTCAAGATCATTAGGCTGCCTTTCCACGAGGGACGTGCGCGATGTGTAGCGATAGGATCGTTTGATTTTGGGTCAAGTTAGCTCTGGTAAAAAAATTCAGGCTTCGGGTTCAATTAAGCGAAGATTTTTTTACCGACTTCAAAAAGGAGGAGGTTCTCAATTCGATGCGAATTTTTTTTATGTATGTACCCCGATTACTCCGAGATATGTAGACCGAATTGAGCGATTCTTTTTTCATACTAGCTATACCGACTGATGTGAGCTAGGGATGCGAGTGGTGTAGCTGCTACGCTGTGCAGTGCTATGCTAAGTACGGACGAATACTACTACGTAACAGAGAAATTTACACGGCACTCCTTTCCACTCGCCGTGCCCCTTAATTTTCAGCAGCAATTATTTAAGAGCTGAAATTAATCTGGGAGAATAATCGGTAAACGCAATGCGTAAACATTTGAACGATGGCAAATATGATACACATATTTGTCATCGTTCTGGGCGATCAGTAATTGCTCTGACATTTTCCTTGTGCTGCTCCCTATCAATATTATAATTAGTTATGACGAATTGTGATGTGACGAAAATGGCTAACTATAACAATCTTACGTAAGCGTTTGTGTGTGTACCAGGGATAGTAAACATACGCTCCTCACGCACACATGTAATAAGTGTTTACGATACACGTTTGCGATAGTGGTCGGGAAGAGACTATCTTACTAGATTCTAACCAATAAGGATTAAGTCCTTTTTTCGAACTTTGAAATATACTGATTGCACGTCTGACTATCGGTAACGTAATTACCTGCTAACTGGTGGATGTAAATCGAGGGCGACCATGATCACCTGGATTCACATCCAGGATATTGATTTGTTTGAGGGTGGATTGGCGAAAACATTGTCGGCTGTTGTGTGAGAGAGATGTCCGTGTGGTGCCGGCTAAGAATAATACCAACCCATCTCAACCTGAGGGTGTCGTAAAAGGCGACTAAAGGATTAGCCGGTGGATGGGCAGCAGCGTATTTCGAGTACATTTCCAACCTTGACGGCACGGTTAGTGCAGTGGTTGATACAGTCGGCTGCTGCGCTCCGGGTCGTGGGTTCGACTCCCGCACGGAACAAGTATTGGTATGATCTGCAGGTAGTTGTTCCGGGTCTGGGTGTATTGTATGTGGAATTCATATCTGTAAACGCACCCACGACACAGGAGAAATCCTAATGTGGGGCAACGCATTTAAAAAAAAAAAACCTAACTCCAGTCGCCAACCCGCCTGCCTAACGTGGCGATTATGGCAAAACCACTCAATGAGCACACAACACAAACCTAAATCGGTAGTTATGGCGGTCTTTAGGCCTATATCCAGCAGTGGACGTTTTTTAGGTTGAAATGATCAGAGAAATAGTTGGCTGATTATTCATACTGTTAATAAGTTAAACTAAAATCAAATAAGGGCGTACCCAGCTAAGTGCAGAAAGAGGTAGCTGCCTATACCCCTAGAAAAAAGCTTACGTAGTCTATTATCTTGACAACTACGCCCCCTGTTTCTAGACTATTATGATCTGCCCCCTGTTTCTAGACTATTATGATCTGCCCCCCCTCAAGTACGCCCTTGGTGGAAATGTAATTATTAAGAGCCTTAAAATAAGTAATTGGAACATGATATCCGGAATAGCTAAGCTAATTGGGATAATGTATTTACTAACTAATGTTCGCGCGAAACATGTCAAGTTTTTGAAGTTATTGACGCAAGCACTAGTGAAGGTCGGAGCGGTCCTCAACTGTGTTAAATATAAAACAGAACTATCTGCAATTACAGCACACAACCGATAGTGATAGTTATGACAATGGAAACGGATATCAGAGATACGCGATGTACACATAGAAAACTCGTTTTAGTTTTCCATTACATTAACATAATAAACGCATCAAACTCTTCGAGGACACACCAAACAAACGCTGGGGAAATATGTGGAAAACCTTCGTCGAGCGACGAATGTCGACATTTTTATGAGAAGAATTGAAGAAAACTACAGAACCGATGCCGTTAAGATTAAGAGTAGGGTCCACTAGGATTGATTCGATTTCGAGGGACATTGGACCGTGGACGCGACGGAGCGTTGCCTAAAAAATAGATTTAGACGATAAGTTATTAAAGTTGCCAGTAGGATGAGTCGAAAATAGACTTTTCGGAAGAGTGAGAGACAGTTACGTAGACTTCCACATAGGTACCCGTTCGTCCTGATTGCAGCATTTTGTTTATTCAATTACATCTATATCTGATTATTTAATAAACACGATTTATTGAGATACCACGTCGCCTTAGGAAGCATGCGCCTTCGGCCAGACGGCCACCGTGAGGAACGGCCTGCGGGAGACGAACTACGGGCGGTGCGTCGCCCGAACAGGCCCGAGATGGCGGCGCGTGTATTCCGCGTGCGCCTCTCTGAAGTATAGGTGGGGCCAGCAAGGTCGCACAGAGAAGGGGCCCGTCAAACCGTGACGGGCTGATACCTGCCGGGGGCGCGGTCTAATACAGACAAAGCGTACACCTCACCCCCGGCTAGAGGTAAGAGGAAGGACACCTTGAGGTTTTAGTCGGTTTGAGTCCAGCATGCCCCTCCGCCCTTGCCAAGGCGTATAGTACTCCTACATGAGGATTTCCCCAGAATAAAAAAATAAAAAAGGAAGCATACGCCTTGTGAACAGTTAATCAACTTGTATATTTATGCGCGTACGCAGTCGTGTCATTACACCATTGTCAAATGTAGATGTAGGTGTAAATTCCAGAGATGCTAAACAACGAACATTACTTATCTTAGAATGCCGGGAAAATATAATTACCGTTTCATTTAACGTGTAAAATATTTATCTTGCTAGATTTATATATAACTAAGAAAAAGGTAAATTACTTAAACATATACCCCTTTTTTTTAAAACGTGAAAACTCTAGGTTTTCTCCTGTGTCGTGAGTGCGTTTACAGACATGAATTCCACATACAATACACTCAGACCCGGAACAACTACATGCAGATCATACAAATATTTGTTCCGTGCGGGAATCGAACCCACGACCCGGAGCGCAGCAGCCGACTGTATCAACCACTGCACCAACCGTGCCGCCAAATAATAGGTATTTGGATATAAATTTTCACTAATTATTCATGCTTTGACACAGCGTTAGGTACCTACTTAATCAAGTTATTAGTTATTACGGACAATATAGAACTTTAATTACACATTCGTCCTCTCGCATGTCAATTGCCGGCAGCCGTGTAGACACAGTAGATTTTTTATTGTGTCTCGTTTTGCGGCAGTTAATGAGTTAACAAACAAATCTGACGACTTTATACTTAATATTTAAATACAATAAATAAATAAAAATTACATATCGAACGAGGTATTCCATATAATATTCCGGCAACAGAAAAAACGTGCCCTGTTTCTGCTTGCCGAATACATAAGCACACCGAAAAGAAATAAAAAATTAAATTTAGAAATCGATAGGTACCTACTTAACTAACTAATGCAATTTAATACACCCGTTTTTTTTTCTTTTATAGTAACATTTAGGTACTTGGGATATTTTTGCACAAATTATATTATAAATTAAAGGTTCGGTAGGTCAAATGCGTGATAACTGCCCGCGCATAATCAGTTGACATCGGTTTTTGGCGGGTTGATGGAATAATAAGTATGTAATTTTTTGGCACACCCTTTGATCTATGGACTACAAATCTGGATATGTATTATAGTCAAAGGTTTTTATTTGGTTATTGATTTAAATATCAGAGAAATTCTCTACAGTGAGAATATGCTGTGAGTCTTTGAGGTAAATAATATAATATGGCATACCTACCCGTAATCAATATCTAAGCAGATTGTATTATTATTTATGAAATCATAGCAAGTTTGTTATATGCAAGTATGCAACCAATATATCAATCATAAACCAAAGCGACGAAGACGTACAACGCCATTCCACAGATCTACCAAGGTAAATATCGCAAGTAAGTAACACGGAAAATCACAATATGCAAATATTTACAGTCGATAAAATTCAAAATCACAACGGAATAATCGAAATAATAAGGGAGAACACCGGGTGCGCGTTTGCGCTCCTTCGGTCGCGTCACACGCACTGGGCTGGGTCACGTTCATAAGAGATGCCAAATCCACAAAACACCTACATATGCTAAAGGCGCGCTATTTACATATCACTGCTAAACATTTATAGCTATATCACCATGCAACAAGGTTCAAAATGCGGCGGCGGAGTTTTTGTGCGAGAACCGATTTAAACGTTTTGTACGTTTTTTGCGAGTTTTATGACGATGATCGATGTGAAGTTGATTTTCTTACATTCGTTATATATACATGTTCAAACTATTATTTGTATAACAAAACAACGATTACATGCGCAAAACCAATCCTTGTAGAATGCATATTCAATATTATAGAAATCACCTAATAGTTTTAACTCTACTGCATCTAATGGCCACCTGTTCTTCTTGAAGGTGAAGAATGACACTTATTTCCCTGTGGATTTGTGTATAATTACAATATGTGGTTAATTGAATGTCTATTAAAGGAAATGCTAAGCAGTCAAGGATCCTGGCCAAAGTTCTTTTCTTTGCGGTGCAATGTAACTTTCTAATAAAATTTTAACCAAAGTATATAAATGCAATATTATTGGACTCAAATCTGGCAACTGTACTAAAGAAACTTCTAGAATGCTGCTTTCTGTCTCTGGAACGGGTAACACCTAATAATGGTAATATACCATCATTCCAGAACACGCCCTTAGCAATGGCAACAGCATTTCGACCATCGGTGTTGAAATTTCCAGCGGCGGCGTCCGGTTCTGCACGCACTGACGGCCGAAATTAATAATCAATCTAATCCAAAATCTTTGGATTTGGGATTCAGGATATGACTATTTTTGTGTTAAATGTTCCTTGGTAAAAACTAAGATCATGTCAAATAGACATTTTTTTGATTGGCCGTGCCACGGCCAATTAGCATCGAAGGTACGGGGGTCGAAGTTGTGGACGAGTACGTCTACCTCGGACAAACACTCCGGTTGGGTAGACACAACTTTGACAGAAAGCGACAGAAAGATACGTTTAGTTAGACTGGGCAACATTCGGCAAGCTTCGTCAAACTTTACCGTCGTCTTGTATTCCGCAATGCCTGAAAGCGAAACTATTCAATTAGTGCTCCTACCTGTTATGACCTACGGAGCTGAAACGTAGACACTAACAGTCGGACTAGTCCACAAGTTTAAAGTCGCTCAACGGGCTATGGAACGTGCTATGATCGAAGTCTCTGATGGATAGAGTCCGAAACGAGGATATCCGGAAGAGAACCAAAGTGATCGGCATAGCACACCGAATTAGCAAGCTGAATTAGAAGTGGCAGTGGGCTGGACACGTTTGTCGAAGGACCGATGGCCGATGGAGCAGACGAGTCCTAGAGTGGAGACCGCGTATGGGCAAACGTAGTGCACCGGCCAGATGGACGGACGACCTGCAAAAGGTTGCTGGATCCGACTGGATGCGGCAAGCTGATGGCTGGGTGTTGTGGCGCACGCTGGGAGAGACCAACGCCCAGCAGTGGACCGGTATAGCCTGATGATTGATGGATTGTTGTGTTAAATGTGGTAATCTTACCGGAAAAAGGGATGAAGTTCAAAATATTAAATCTAAAGATTATGGATTAGATTGATTATCTATTAATTTCGGCCGTTAGAGGATAAGTTCAAGCTAGCGTCCAAAAACAGGGCAAGGTGGTTTCCACAAAGACTACTACACAAGTTGCAAGTCCGGTCCCATATGGAGTACTACTGCTATTTATGGTCGGGAGCACCTGGATACCAGCTTGGACATTTTAACTCGGTACAGTAATGTGCAGTTAGGATTGTCGACGCACTTAAGCTCACAAGCGGTCGAGAATCTCTAAGTCTGAGAAGAGATTTGGACTCCTTGTGTGTGTTCTACCACTTATGCAACGGATAGTTCTTAGGAATTGTTCGATACGAAGCTACGCTACGGCTACTTTCTACCATTGCTCCTCTCACCATCGGCGCGAAGTTCATCCGCATACTCTACAGCCTAAATTCTTCAAAAAGGGCGTGAAAAGATTTTTACAGGGTCGGCAACGCGCGAGTGAGACCTCTGGTGTTGCAAACGTTCATAGGTTAAGGTAACCGCTTACCATCAGGTGGGCCGTATGCTTGTTTGCCACCTTAGTTGTATAAAAAAACCTTATATATATTTGATATATCGCACATCCGGTGCAAGAATGGCGTAATTGCAGGGTATCATTTTAGAGGAAAGGCAAATTAAGATTTGACCAAATTTTTTTTCGTAATCTTTGACTATCATCATCTCGGATCCGGATGGCATAAGTCGCCTTTAGAGACAAGTAGTCGAACTAGAGATTTGTCGTTCTTGAACCGGTAGAAAATAGCTTTTTAAGAAATGTGGTATACTCAACCCGTAATTTAAAAATATGACAATTGCGTCATTCTTGCACGTGCGACAAACTATAAACTATAAACTAGCTGGGACCCGCGGTTTCACCCGCGTTTAATTTAAAAGAAATTTAGAGTATTTCGACATAGAATATATATATTGGATTTCAAGGGTTTTATTTTTTTGCGCGGAACCCTAATTATTTTTCTAAAATAAAAGTAGCCTAAGTTATTCCTTGTAACATCAGCTATCTGCCAGTGATAGTCCCGTCAAAATCCGTTCAGCCGTTTCGGAGATTACCCGGAACAAACAGACAGACAAAAAAATTAAAAATTGCTTTTTTGTTGTAGGTAACGTATATACTTTCATATGCATTTAGTAAAAAGCAGTTATTTTGACATTACAAACAGACACTTCAATTTTATTTATTTGTATAGATAATAGTTATACAAGAACAATTTTCCGTGTGCCTACGAATAGCTCCAAACCATCTTATGGGTGTCGTAAAAGGCGACTATGGGATTAGCTAAAGGATGGGCAGTAGCATCCTTCGAGTACATGAATAACTGAACTGTGATCGCCAACCCGCATGCCAAGCGTAGCGATTATGGGGATTACATCGCAAAAATAGCCCTTACGTGCACTGGCTATGTAAATTTATACTTAAGGTGATCACAGATTTATTTTTATTTATTATTATGAATAAATTACCCCAAATGTTGCAAAAATCAATACTAAATAGGCAGTTTATGACCTAAATTCAATTTTCTCTCTATAACGGTTCAATAGTTAGGCATAAGATTCATGCCTTTCATACCAAAAAGCGGAATAACGTCTGTAACAATTCGTATTCTTTACTTCTCATTGATTTTAATGTTTATTGAATATTAAAGAATACCCTGAAACGTCACAAGCAACGTCTGTGGAGCATGCAATAATATATCAGTGTCTTGACGACTCTTATGACGGGTGGATTGTACGTGCGTTATTTTTTCGATTCAGTTAGTTTTTTCAAAAGCAGGCCAGACTTGAACAGCTTTGAATGATTGTGAATTAAAGCCTATCGTAAATTTAAGTTTGTAAATATGATTTAAAGGAGTTTATAGTTTCGTTTTGCGTTGACAATGCCTAAATAGAAACATAAATGTAAATCGAAGCGTTCCCGAGCTGTAAAAAAAAATGCTTAGCACTTACATTATTTCTAAGCTATTTATTTTCGCTTTTACTTTAGTATTTCGTTTGTCGGTACTAAGTAAAAAACGTAGAAAGCTAGATCCGGTAAGCATTTACCTGATCATCATCACACCTTCAGAATATATTATGTTTATTATCGTAACACTTAATGCTAAATAAGATAACTGGTGAAACTCACCATTGTAACTATTTTATTATTAAAAACGTATTAGAGTCTCTCAGAGAGCGAATAAAAAATAGGCAAAATAATGACAACACTGAGTGCTGCGCCACATCTGTGTTTTTGCCTAATCTTTAGATTTTTTTGTTGTAGTACGGTCGTTTATCGTTAGTTGGCGGTAAAGTAACAAATACTAGTACAGAGACCAAATCATCAAGGTCATTGGGCAATGTAATGCCCTTAAGTCATAACCCCGATGAGCACACAATACACCTAGACCGGTCATTGTGGCGATCGTTGCGGGAGGCTATGTCCAGAAGTGGACTTTATTCGGCTGAAAGGATGATCATGAATGATGAAGAACAATGAGAGTGAATGGTTCAATGTTAGTAAGATAAGGCATTTTAGTGAACCAATTAACAAAACTAGTCGGTTCTATTATTAAGACTTTCACATTGTTTTACTTAAATTTAAACAGGCCTGTTATCTTCGAGTTTTGTTTATTCAGTGTCTGATTATTTTGCCAAGTGTGTAAATAAACAATAAATAATCATCGTTGTTTACAAGGCAGAGAAGTTAGTATATTGTAATCTTTAAAAAATTGTGGTTTAATCAAAGCTTTAGATTTATTATTTTTGTGTAAACAAATTTTCTCGATAATACATTATTAGATAATAACTGGCAATCCGCCCCGCTCGTCGCGGTTTGTATGCTTCATAGATCTTTTAACTAACATGCTTTATTGTCTGTTCGGCTGGAATGGTGTCATTGTTTTTAAACAATTTAAAAAAATACAATTTTTCATATCGAAAGAGTGAGGATTGGTTAAATCTTATTTAAATATATATATATATATATTTATACATTCAGTCAAAAAAGTATCGGGAATGGATGATTTGTTTATGGTTCCAAATTCAAATTTTAGTTTTTACTGTTGTTGTTAGATTGGCACAATTGTTTCCCATTTTGGCGCGGAGTTTGAGTTGCATCTGTTATTTATATTAAATACAGTGCTGTTTTTAGTTATACCATATCTTGTGTGTATAGCGAATTTTATGATGGACAAAAACACCGAATAAAGAGGTTGTCTTAAATTTTGCATCGCCAATGGAATTTCGTGTTCGGAGTCACTGAAAATGTTACAGAAGGCTTACGGTGAATAGACTTTATCAAAAACACGTGCTTATGAGTGGTACAAAGCGTTCAAAAGCGGTCCAGATGTGATGGAAGATTTGCCTTGCTCTGGTAGGCCATCAACGTCTGCAACTGAAGTTAACATCGCAAAAGTGAAGGAAATAGTGACTGAAAACCCTCATTCAACTTTGAGAGAGATAGCCGCCAAACTTTCTGTATCTCACGAGTCGATCCGTGCCATTTTAACTAATCATTTGGGTATGAAACATGTTACCGCTCGGCTATTCCCAACAGACCTGAATTTTCTTCAAAAACTAAATCGCATTAGAGTCGCTGAGGACATGCTAGAACGAGTCAATTCCGACCCAACACTCATGAAACGCATTGTTACTGGTGACGAGACGTGCGTTTACGAGTTTGACATGCAAACTAGTCAACAAGCTTCGGAGTGGCGCCTTTCAACTGAACCGAAACCGAAAAAACCACGCCAAAGTCGATCAAAAGTCAAAGTCATGTTGAGTGTTTTCTTAGACTATCGCGGTGTTGTGCACTCTGAATTCTTGCCGGAAGGTCAAACGGCAAATAAATAATATAATTTGAGCGTTATGCGGGATTTCAGAGAGCAAGTGCGAAGAAAAAAAAATTCACAGATGAAAAGAAAATTCTCGGATTTTTCACCACGATAATGCGCCTTCACACACGGCCATCATTGTGAACGAATTTTTGACCAAACACTCAACAAATACCGTCGAGCAACCACGATATTCACCAGATATGGCTCCAGCCGACTTCTTTCTTTTTCCTAAACTCCGGGTGCCACGAAGTGGTAATTTCAATCGGTAGAAGACATAAAAGAGAATTCGCGGCGAGAACTGAACTCAATTCCGGAAACAGCGTTTAAAAAATGTTTCGATGATTGGATTATTCGTTGGCGTAAGTGTATCGTTTCTGAAGGAGCATACTTTGAAGGTAATACAATAAATTTGGATGAATAGCAAACATTTTGTGTATTATTGATATTTTCCCGTTACTTTCTTGACAGTGTAGTATATATAAATATTTTAAACCATGTCCCAAATAGCGCCTAGCTATAAAAGAAAAAGAAAAACAATGTCTCACATTAGGATTTCTTCTGTGTCATGAGAACAGTTGACAGAAATAAACCTCACATGCACTAACACCCAGACCCGAAACAACTATCTGTAGATCACACAAATATTTGTTCCGTGCGGGGGTCGAACCCGCGAAACGTAGCGCATAAAGGCAATTGCTTAGCCACTGCGACAACCGTGCCGTCATTTATATATTATTATTAAAGACATCTCTCAGCTACAATATGAGATAAATTTAAGATGCTACGTTTAATATAATATGCTGAACAAAAAGAATATTCAACCACTTGAAAACATAGATACTTGCATTTGTTTACACTCTGCAGTCCATTGTGTCACTACCAGACCACAGTAACATCGTAATTACAAATAATCATGTAATTTTCTTGTGAATGCTGGCTACAAAGAAGACATTGTTGATAATAAACGAATCATAAAAGCATTTTGTACACAGTAAATCCTTATTACTAGTGTTGCCCGTCCGTGTAAATCCGGTTATTATCAACGGAATGATTTTGGGTGACCAGAAAAGTTTTTTTCTGTGTCGGGTGATGATATTATATTTAAAAAAGTTGGGTAACATTTGGCATATTTTTATAGGTTTTAAGAGAATTCATTTTTCGTATTTCAGTTGTAGGGGTAGGTAACTAAGGCTTAATTCGCACCGAGAACGCACAATTTTTTTTATCTTTAATGTCCCTTGCAATCGCGGTTATGTGTCGATCCCGGCCGCTGCCATCTCGGTGTGAATTTTATTATATTAATATAATGTTCTAGATTGGGCCAGGCAAATTTTCAAATAGTTTGGATATTTCTGAACTTGGCTGCTAGGGAACTAACGAGGGTAACATAGTACTTATTTAAATACACAATTCCCTAGGAAAAATTAGATTTATTGTAGCCATAGTAGCATAGTTTAGGTAGGTACTTTCATAGCCATATCGTACAGCACTCTTGCGGGGGAATGCTGCCGATATTCAAACTATTTCTGTGCTGCATAAACGAGCTATTCAATAAACATTTGTGATATATTATATAAGTAATTTGCTTAAAAGGACATTCCAAATCTGATATGTAAAATGATTTAAGTTATTGAAATAAACATTATTATTATTATTATATACTAGCTGTGCCCCGCGGTTTCACCAGCTGTTTAATTTAAAAGAAATCGGATTACATTGGCATAGGCAGTTGATATATTATAGAGTATATATATTGGAGGTCATGGGTTTTAATTCTTTTTGCACGGAACCCTAATACTTTTGCTTTTCTCGTCCCGTCAAAATCCATCCAGCCGTTTCGGAGATTAGCCAGAACAAACAGACAGACAGAAGAAACTCAAATTTGTTATTTTGTTATAAGTACCGTACATACTTTTATATGCATTCAGTAAAAAGGTTTAGTATTTCTATAGATATATTTGTATAATAAAGTCCCAAATCACATTCAAATATTAGGTCTTAATAAATTCTAGTCCAATAGAGAACAGTAGCTATGTAGAATGATTTTTATAATGTTGCAGACTATATGGACGACGAAAAAAATGCTTAGGATTAAGCTGCTCTAATTTTCACAGGCTTATATTGACATTCTTGGTTTTGATGTATCACATACCAGCATATTTTATACCTTTTTTTTTTATCTTAACATTAACATTAATTACATTGTCATTTCTTATAATACATTATATTAATTCATAATTATAATGACTTTGGATTTTTCCATATTTGATTTGACATTGTTTTTATTTTTATAGTTACATTATTTATTTAGATTGATACTGAATTGCGAGTAGCGTGTGGGTTTTTCATTTATTTTGTTTTAACGTGATAGATGTCTGGCAGTTTAGTTAGTTATGTCATGCTCATTTAAGTTTCCTGCTTATATTTGCATTGTGACAGCTGGACCCAGGCCACCCCAAAAATCGCTACAACAACCTGTTTGGGTTTATGTTGTGTGCTCCTTGGGGGGTTTTGCCTTAATCGTCACGCTTGGCAGGCAGGTGGGCGATCGCAGTTGAGTTGTAATTAATGTACTTGAATGATGCTGCCTGTCATCCTGCAAATCCCATAGTCACCTTTTAAGACACCCACAGGATGAGATGGTCAATGCTATTCTTAGCTGACAATGGTAATCGTTTTACATAAATAAAAAATATTTTTATCTTAATCTTTAGCTAGAGTTTATACTACTATTGGATAGGATGCTCCTTTAGCAAGGTTCACTGTATCAGAAAATGTCAGGAGTTATGACAAATGAGCTCTATGCATGTAACTACCTGCATAAAGCCAGGCATGTAGCAAGTTAATAAAATGTAGAGGTAGGTATGTCAATATATTTGCTTATTATATACAGGCATAATCATATTGTCGACAAAATGACTTAGATTTTCCCCAAACAATCCCAGCACAAAGGTAACTATTCCCACTATCCTCCACCTTTTGTCCACTACTGGTGGAAATCGGGAAAAGAAGTTGAGACAATGGGAGCCAACACAAATAGCAACCAGTTTAGACCAGCAGTATAGCACCGAATGCAATAATCGCATCCAAATCGTTTACGTTTCAATTGTGGCAAGGAACTCATACTAGGCCCTCTGGTCTGTACTTACTTGCTTAGTATAACAAACCTATCGCTGCATTGGTATAATAAGGGCAACACAATGATTTTTATAGCCGTTACAGGTGATATGGTCATATTATGTAAGCACCAAACTTGATTATATATAAAAAACTGGCAGCTCACTCAATTTTGATTTTAAGGCTTGTTTGACTGGAATATACATTGGACGGACTGTTGTGATGCAACTTTGGTGAAATATATATCCAAGGAAGGGAATGAGTGCAAGTGGCCTATCTTAGACACAATTGAAATCATTTGTGTTTGGAAAAGAAATTACTCTTTTGCACTCACCGACTTAACTATGGCAGGCTTATTTATTACATGACATACTCTATATTCACAAAATTATTCATAAGATTAATAAGAAATCATATGGTTGTAACAGTTTATACACTGGATAACATGACTGGCAGAAACTATACCTATATAAATAAGCATAACATTTCTGTAAATTGCTTGTTTTGTTAACTAGCAATATTTTATATATTGTTGTAGAAAACTGTGTTTTTAACCAAAATAAGCATACAAAAAGCAGACTTAAATTCGGCTGCTTGTCATGTTTTTTATAAATATAATTATTGGAGTTCCTGTTTTTTATTTATGCTTTTTTTTGTATAACTAAATACATATTTTTGTTTTGACCACTTAGGCAAGTTACAAGTTGAAGATAAATATGATTAGTATTATTTTTACCCATTTGGTGATATAGATATAAATGTATTTAATAAAAATCTCATAATATAAATGAAAACAAAAACTCTACTTGATTGTTATTCAAAACACTCACTTAAATTTGCTTTTATTACTATGTAACAAACAGTTTCTGTTGGCACTTGATATAGAATTAGCAGCATAGTGTTAAAATATGTAATCCATTTTGATCACCGCAAATACTGATAACATGCCTACATACCTTTTTGGCAGAAATATTTACTTGGTAACTATTATGAAGTTTTGAATGTAATTAAATCATATATCAGTAGGTATGAATTAAGTTTGGTCCTAATTCGAAAACACACAGTACTAAACAAGTACGGAAAATTTAGTTACCAATGAACTTAGTGTGAATATAAACATACATTTTTCATTCAAATATATTAAGAATCGTTCAATTTTATTGACTGATGCAACCTATTCTAACGAAACAAGTATTCAAGTATAATTTTTTTGCGTTCGTTTCATACTAATATTATATGCATTTGTGAAAACATAACATGCTACTCCTGTTTTCCACAAAGTAAAACTAGTCTTTTTCTTATTTTATCGAACATTATTCCTGAGCAAATTATCGCAAATGATAAGATCGACTAGTTTCCTAAGCAGGTTTTCGTAATTGCTTATATCGTAACGTATTATACATTGGTTCAAGTAAGTCGAATGCCAACGGGAAGATAATTTGTGATGTTGCAAATTACATTATAAACAAACTCACCTCAGGCTCACTATCGCCGTTTTTGTTTTTATCAGTTTTAGTCTTCATCGCCTCCTGCGAAAAACAGCGTCCACTGAAACCCTCACAACACACGCTAATTCGCTTAAAATCACCAATACACGGAGATTTTACACACGTAAATTATGCCGCACTGCATACCATAAACGAACTGACATGGCACACTGTCTATAGGTAGGTATATTACAACGAAGCGTACAATGCCGACAACGGAAAATACCGTTTTTTAAAACGTCGCGTAACTAATATTTTTTCTAGGTTTCTATTAATTTTGTTCTTTTATTCTTAAACTCACCTTTTCTTTTTTCGGCATAATAAATTAAATAAATTAGTACATACAAGTTTTTGACAACATTTACGTGGAGAATTTACCTACATTTTAGAATTTTTGTTGTCAATGTCAAAGACAATAATCTGATTGGCTATTTGACTGAGCAGGTCACGTGACTTCATTGCCGTTCCAAGTAGTAATGTTACTAATATAAAAAAGGATCGATTGCGAATCGGATTATTCCATGTTTCTGAAATTTGGCTACATTGCTGAGTGCTGTACAGTCACGAACTAGGCACTCGTTTAATACCTACATATACTGTAGTCTGTGGTCACGAATAGAGGTTGCTTAGTCATGACATGAGTGACTACATAGCGTAAACAGAGTATTCTATTCGTGATTTGGCTGTTTTGGAACTATCTAGAGATTGAGAAGTTCTGCTGACGCGGTAACTATACCTGCCATTGGGTCTGAGTCTGACAGAGACCCGCAGCCAAAATAATTCGATAGTATACTTAGGATATCCCAGACACCAGCCTGAATGATATTAGGACGGCCAGAAACAGCGTAAAAATAACAAGGCGTCAGGTCATGATGGAATTACGACAGCTACTAAAAGTGACAAACAGCTTAAAAATAACAAGGCGCCGGGTGGGGACGGAATTACGACAGAGCTTCTAAACGAGTGGAACACCGGTACTGAAAGTCCTTCAGATGCTATTTAATTCTGTCTTACTCGAGGGCACTACACCGGAAGCGTCGAACAGAGATGAGGTGGTGCTCTTCTTCAAAAAGGATGATAATACCCTATTGAAGAATTACAGACCTCGCATCTGAGCCATGTTTATAATGTTTTCAAGGGTCATCACGAATCGTCTCGAGAGCAGGTTTGATGACTTCCAGCCTCTAAATTGCCAAAAAAAGTAAATAAAACAAAATAATTGTGTACTGTCTTTCAAACCATTTTTTATTAATTATGTGTATATTACCGATATTTTGAATAGGATGCAATAGTAACGTTCAACGTCACACAGCGCTGTTTAAAAAGAAGTATTTGACTAGCGGTGAATCGGAAAACATTATCATTTCTAATACAAAATTATGTTGATTCGTGTTCAACACAAATGATGATGATTTATGGGATCTGCATGATAAACTTGCATTACTTTGCATTTGCATTTATTTGCATACTTTTTTTGAAGAACATCTAACATGTTTTTTAAAAGAACCCTTGCTTCTGAGGAATGCTTACATTTATGAATATTAAGCTTCTGGTCCATATACTTATCGACGGCACTAAAATTTTTGTCTGCTCCTACCGCTAGTGTTCCTAGTGAACATTTACTCAGCGCTGTGGAACAAGTATATGCGACAGGATATAGGAAACATATGTAACCACAAAGGACCTAAGTCAGAAAAAGACTGCCTTCAAGAGGGCTGCTAAGCATTGCAGAAGGCTGGCTGAATTTGATTTGATCATATCGGATGCATCTTTGCCTCAGCACTTCAGTGCTGGGGTTGTTTATGCAATGCTGCATTGCTGACACTGCTGCTGGCAAAAGAGAGATCTTTATCGCTCCTATCGGCCAAGATCCACCGCTTGACAGTCCACGCATGGCCCACCTCAAGCGTGTGCTGTGTAGAATCTTGATTGTCGCCAATGGTGGTATTTAGCCTTGTCCTCACGTCTTGTGAAACAACCGTCTCTGGTCAATATCTGCGTCAGGAGATATGTAACGCGCTTCCAGGCTCTGAACAGCGGAAGGACGGTCTCGATGACGCCTTTTTGCGTGTTGCCGCCGAGCTTGCCGTCTCAGATTTCCGAAAGCCCCTGAAGACGCGCTTTCGCCGCTCTGGCGGAGGGAGCGTGGTTAGTAATGCACACACAAATCCATCCCCGCAGGACCCGACGTAGGCCATACGTCGGATCGACGCCTACCGATTATATGATAGAATGTCGGATTTCCTAAGGGGTCGGTCGATTCGAATGATCATTGAAAGTTGCTCATCCGACCAACAGACGATTAATGGCGGGGTGCCACAGGGGTCTGTACTCAATATTAGTGCTGCTCAAAGTATATCAACGCGTTCTACTAAAGCCCGGTTCCTTTGGGTATGCAGACAAGAGTACAGTTTAGATAACTACATATTCTATGCCCGAACCAGTGTAGCAGCAGGTCGCAGATGCAGTCTCTGTATCTCTTAGAGAAGTGATGGTCGAGCGCTTGAGCTTGACGAAAGTGTTTTCCGAACGGGGCGATCCTTGGTGAAGTTCAATGCTATAATAAACTTCTTCGCTAAACGAGATCGTCTAACCACCTAGAGCTTTTTGACGTTACACTAATGTCCACCAAAGGGTGCATCCAGGGGGGTCACGGGGGTCATAACCTCCCTGGACAGGGTCTAGTTAAAGCACTGATAATATATTTTTTTAATCTCATTGATTTCATGTAAAAGTGCCTTGTAAAATGTTGACTTACACAACACAATGGGGGAGACTTTTATTCAGCGGTGGACGCTTTTGGCTGATATGATGCTGATGATAATGAAAAATTATGTTTAGCTTTTTTGTTGAAAATAAAGAATCAAGTGGGTATATAAATGTTTTTATGCTGTAGCTTAGAAGTTATCTCTGTGAAAAATAATTGGATAATTCAAGAATTAGTGGCTCAACAATCTCCGTTCGCGAGTCAGCATTTAATTCAGTAGTCACCTTTTTTAGCACAGCATATTTTACACATTACAGTTAACCACTTAGGACGTAAAACAGAGTCATAGTAATGTAAATTAAGTTTATTAAAATAAAATTAATCAATTATTAATATATATTTTACTAAATGTCACAGAACAGCTGTAATTACTTCTTTTTCTTTTTTAACTCCTTCTTATTCTGCTTGACTTTAAATGGTCCGAGTTGAAGCCGCACAAGTAAGCCACGCCACCAAGCTTGCACGATTATAGCGGAAGTTGTCATCAACTCACGATAAGCTCGAGCTTTCTCGCGTTCTCCTTTGAAATAGGTCCATTCCTTCATTTGTATATCATGTTTTGCAAGCTGAAAGATAATATAATTCATCGTCATCATATCAGCTAATGGATGTCCACTGTTGAAATAAGGCCTCCACCATATATTTCCACAACGAGTGACCAAATCCCTGTCCCATAATATGTCATCACTGGTCACATACACCGGTTAAAGACTTTTGTCTTGAGGCACTGCAGTATTGTTGAGTAGGATCTGGGATTCGACGATTGACCTCTTTCTCGAAGGTGGACTACCTAACTGGACGGTTTGTCCCAGGTAGACGTACTGGTCAACAATTTCGAGAACAGTGTTCCCAGTGGATATTGGGATGGGCACGACATGGGTGCCATTTAAAAGACCACTTGTTGAGATTATATCGAGCATTGTGCTGAGTTCTTGCAGCTATCCTGCAATCTGCCATGACTACGATGTTGCCTGCAAATCGAAGGTAAGTGATAATTGATGTAACGCGGAATCGTTTCCACTCTAGTAGCTTGAAAATACTATAATATAAGTAATGTAACGCATCCGTGTGCCGTGCCGTGAGCACCATATGCTGTAAGTAAACATTGAGTTCCAATAAAAGGTCAAATTAAGGACTGGACAGGGGGGGGGACACAGAATGTTACCGAATGTATTTTTTCGTATATTAACATAACGCCGTGTTTTTTTATTGGTGCCCAGTGGAAATTCTTCATGACTCCTACCGGCTAAAACCACTGGAGCGGTCATCTTCGGCACCTAAGGGAGGCTCTAGGTCCTCGTAAGATCATACTAGAGCCGCCCACTGGTGCCACATCTATAGGCACATCTTGGAGAGGTTGACGTAAAGAGGTCACCCCCCCCCCCCGCCCCCCGCGGGGATTGTAAAGGATCCCCCATAGCGTCCCACGGCAGCGCGTTACCACATGCGTGCTACCGTCTTCTCTTGGGTCGCTCGGTGCGGGCACGCAGATTCCCCAATCTACGCACCCGCAAACCCAGAGGTCCCCACGCCTTATAGCAACGGCAGGGGGTTTCAGGCGTATGGGAATTAGGCACCAGGGCGGTTGTTACCCCAGCGCCGTCTCCTCCTTCTTCGAGCGGGATCGGCCCTCTGCCGATCCCGCTCTGCGATCTTCTTCTGGAGCATGACGCTCTTACGGGAGACCATGCCATTCCAGTTTTCGTGCTCTGCCAACATAGCCGACACTACTGCTGGCAGAGAGAGATCTTGCCCGATCCGAACGACCAGGATCCGCCGCTCGGTGGCCCACGCAGGGCACGCCTCGAGTGTGTGATGTGCGGTGTCCTGATCGCTTTCACGATGGTGGCATTGTGCCGTAGCTTCACTACCTATCCTGTGCAGGTACGCACCGAAACAACTATTCACGGTGAGCACCTGCGTCAGGCGGTAGGGGACGCGCTCGCTTCTTCTGAGCCCGGCTCCAAAGAGCGGCAGGACGGCCTCGACGACGCGCTTAGTCGCAAATTGCATCGCAATATGCATTTGATCATGTTACGATCTTCAGCAAAGTGTTGTGCATGAGCCCACAAAGGTTTCTGAGTTGGTACGACCAATCTTTGACAGATGGCGCCACTATCATTCCAATGAATTTCATTAAACGGCGGGTGTAACCGCGGGGCCCATTTAGAATGCAAAATACTGTTTTTTTAATCCGTCGCCCCGTTTAACACTAGCTCCTGTGCACGTCAGATGGTTAAGATGAAATTTAAAAATAAAATTTAATAAATTACCGTCTCTTCTAACCCAATCCTTTTGTCGCGCGTGTCTTGGTAATTATTTTTCTGAATCTGTATTCGATGATCGATCTTTTCAATATCACTATCGTACTTATCCATCCATTCCTCGATTTTTGTTAGGGTTTCCTAAAAATCAACAATAATCACATCTTTACTCACCATTCATTAACAGTTCAGAAAAATAAAACCCACTTCAATTTAACATGGGAAGGGTATTGTAATATTTTATGCACATACTTTAAGCTCCCCAAAGTTTAGAGATTAACTCTAGTGAAATAGCACAAAAATCGCCAATGTAGTTTCTAAAAAAATCACACACATACAAACAATGCACTAATTAGATCACTAACGTTTATAGCAATGTCAACCAGTAATTCCACTTCAGAATGAATTCTCTGCTCATGCTCCGATCTCCGTTTATAATAATCAATCTTAGATATAGGGTCATTTTCTTTATTAAAAATAGACTGGCTATGCTGCTCGGTTCTTGCTTGCTGCCAGTTATCTATGTAGCGACCGCGAACTTCAGAGAATAAAACTGAATCCTACAACAACAACATGATTTTGTTTTATCGGTCGAACTACAGAGAATAAAATTGAAATTGAACCCATAAACAATTTGTTTTTGTTTTACCCTCGACCTTCAATGGAATCATACAAAACAAGGTTATAAATTTAGTTAATTTAGGAGTTGTGGTCCTCTCGTCTAAACATATCCGTGATCCATGGTCCGTGGGTGTCGTAAAAGGGTTTAGGTTAGGAGATAGCAGCGCCCTACTTCGTGTCTAAAACGTACTACGTTCCCCTTTCTACCAAGCTTGTTGAGTATGGAAATATATGTGACCATGGTAGTATTCATTTTATTTTTGTTTTTACAGAGGTTAAGAAATTGGTCTTCTGCGCAACGGGTAGCGGGTTTTATTCCCACAAGCAACAAAAATATGTATGGCTTACAAGGTTATCAGGTTCGGAGTGGATATTAGATTTATGTCTGTAAACTGACATAACGACCCAGGAGAAATCATATTGCGGGACATTGTAAAAAATAGTTTGGTCGTATAGGATTTTAAAAAGTCTGTACCGTCAGTCCTTTTAGGTAACCCAGAGAGGTCCATCTAGCAGCGAGAACGAAAGCAAGGATTATTAATGTTCTTGCTTTAAACTTATTGTAGCCGGCACCGATCTTGAGCGCTTACCTCTGTCCCTTCACCTGAGCGGAAGTGATTTTTGGACCTATTTGGCGATATGCTATGGCGCATACAGATCCCCAATCTTTCACTGAGCGCCATTGGCGTACAATATCAAAATGAACCTCGAGTCTAATACAAAATACGCACAATAAACTTTTCCGCAGTTGACAGTTGACAATTATATAGAAAAATATAAATATATATTTTATTCACTATAAAAATTACAGGCGTTTATGAATAGTCAACACATTAGTTGCCACCTTCCAAGATGTAGATTTCCTAAGGAGAAGAACGGGCAAAAAACTCCAGGTTCACTCTTTTTAAATCATAATGTTACAAAGTTTTTTGACTACATTGTTCTCGAAATGAAGGTAATGTGAGTCCTCAGACTTGCAGGAGAAAAGAGTCTAAACTTCTTTAAAAGTCTACACTAAACAAGCCTGATTGCTGTATTTATTCAAGTGACCCAATTGTTGACAGCATTAAAATGACCAATCCTAAGACGGCACTCGTTCATAAGCATGATGTATGCATCGTCGCTTAGCTCAACTATATTGTAGGGAAACTAAAGTTACCCGGAAAACGACGGTACCATGAGCAGGACGCTTGAGTGAGTATGACAAACTTAAACTGCCAGACAAATATCACGTCAGTAAAATAAAATAATTGAATAACCCACATGGTAGTCGCACTAATACAGTATCAAATCTAAATGCATAAAATTAACATAAAAATAACAGTAAAAGCAAATAACTAATGTCATAGCAAATATAGAATAATGAAATGTCATTATATGAATTAATATAATCCATTATAAGAAAAGATGATGTAAGTAATTCAATGACATTTGAATAATAAATAAAAAAGCTAGTAGTATTTGATACCAAGAATGTCAATATAAGCTAAACACTAAAGCAGCTCAATCCAAAGCATTTTCGTCGTCCATGTAGTCCGTAACGTTATACCCTTTTTACACAGCTTCTATTTAATAATGGAAAGACTTAATTTTTGAATATGATTTGGGATTTTATTATAAATACGTACACATGGACATTTAAATTATACTGCGTTAAAGCCTGACCAATACCGCTGTATCACGCCTTAGGATGCGTCGGGAGGTGAGGAGCGGGAAGGAAATAGCTCGAACTCACATGAGATGGACTCGGACTCGGACAGATCTCACGATATCCAAGTACATTATTTTGAAGCTATATATATATTTAAAACATGTTACTGCTACAATGGTAAGTGAAATAAGTAATCCGCAATGATCGGAATAGAGTATATTTACCTAAACTTCAAACGCAAACAGACAGACAGACAGACAGTGGACTTCCTTACAACAATAATTCTCTCCGGGATATCTATTCCATCATATCAGCCACAGGATGTCCACTGCTGAACAAAGGCCTCAGACATCTATTTAGTACATAAAAAAATCATGTTTTACAGTGAAAATAATTCAGTCCAAGTACTGTTTTTGTTCAATACGATTTTTAGGTACAAATAAAAGAACCAATATAAATGAAATGTCATTTTTTATACAAATAAATTTAACTGCCAAGTCTGTAAGGTGCTGTATTATATCTTGAATTCAACTTAAAAAAACAGCACTAAGTATATAAGAGTAAAAGATAAATTATTGTCTTATTCTTGGAAATATTAACTGTTTTTAACTATCAGAAACGGGTCGGGAATAAGTCAGGCCATTTGTTAAATGATATATTAAGTTGAATCATGTTTACATTTACAAAAAATGCCCTACTCCATCATTTTTATTCAGTTTTGCGATATAATTTTTGCAACTTTTCATCTTACAAGACAGGATTACGATTTACGTCATCAGTTCGCAAGGCTAAAGAAGACTACGGCTCGATTGGAACATATTTTACGATTTGGAATCCTTTCCTTTTAGTGCCGCTATTTTTGAACGTGAGACACGATGTCCATTTTGATATTGCAAGTCAATGGTGAGCGCTCAAGCTGGCTGTGTTACGCACACATACTTACCTCAACTTGCGCCCTTAGCTTATCGATAGTCACGTCTGTATCGTATATTACAGATTTGATATGATTGCGTTGCTGTCTTGCTTGTTTACTCAACTCTCTACGCAATCTGAATCAGAAATTATGAATATTAATCTGGTTATCTTCTTAAATGAAAGCAGTTTTATTTTATTTCTTACATCCTGTTTTTTCCTTCTTCTTCCTCCAGTTCCAAACGATATCTCTCAAGGTTTTGAATTTCTTGAATAAAACGAATCAAAGGATGGAAGGTAAAGCATCTTACCAAATCCATATATGTCGACACAATTACATTACTCACATATTTCCTAGAACACAAAACTCAAGGAGTAGTGTACAATTAACATTAATTAATTAATAAAATGAATACCGCCATATTAAGTTACCTGTCTCTGTCGAGTTTTTTTATTTTGTATATTAAATTTTCAAGATTATGGGGATCTACTCCGGCAAGCTCATCTTTGAAATCAGCAGCGTTCAATGCACCGAATTTAATACCTTTGAGATGATCCAAATCTGACAATGTCTTGCTAATACTTAACTCGTTGTTGCATTTTTCTAGAAAGTTACAGTATTTTAACATAATTATTATATTAGACAACTCCCCACTATAGACTTTCTTCCGTATTCTGGGCAAATATAAAGGTACAATATAAGTTTTTAAACTATCGCGAATTTCACTCATATTAGACTATGATTTCGGGACTTTCGCGCACAGAAATCAAAACAATATTTTGACTAATCTCGACGTTTCGGCCAAGTTGCATTGACCGTGGTCACGAGAAGACTAAAGTATGTGGGTGTCATCATCTCGAGCGGCGGGTGATTTTTAAATCTACCCGCGGTTGATCTTGGGTAGCTCCTACATTGGTCAGACAAAGCGTACTATCGCAGAGAGAGTGAAGGAGCACATCACAGCGGTAAAGCACCGTCAAATCAACAAATCTGCCATAGCTGAACATTAGCTCGAATCAGGACCAAACCACTGGATTAAGCTACACGACCCAAAAATCCTCTCCACTGATCGTCATTTCTACCCCAGAATTGTTCGTGAAGCGATTGAAATAAAAAACTACAAGGATTTCAATCGGGATGATGGATATAGGCTGTCCTCATCGTGGAATCCAGTCATCGAGAAATGTGCGCGTCGCAATTTGTCTAAAAGTGTGTCCACCGAAACGGTTAGCAGTTACGTTACCCAAGATCAACCGCGGGTGGATTTAAAAATCACCCGCCGCTCAAGATGATGACACCCACATACTTTAGTCTTCTCGTAACCACGGTCAATGCAACTTGGCCGAAACGTTGAGGTTAGTCTAAAAATTAATTTGATTTATCTGTGCGCGAAAGTCCCGAAATCATAGTCTAATATACAGGTACAAGTTTCACACGCACAACACCCAGAAACGGAACAAATATTTGTAAGCCATTCAAACATTTGTTCTCATGCGGTAATAAAACTGATTATTGTTGTTTAATTTTCTTTTACAAATATAAACAATAATCACAAAACGCAGATAGCAAATCGCAGGGCAACTTGTGGCGAGCTGAATGTGAGTGGTAAAACTGCGTACCCAAATTCGCCAGAGTCAATGCCTTTATTGGTCGAATGAGTGCCCGCAAGATTTTGAAATTCTGGCTTGTCTTGGCTGATCAGAGAGGGATAGCAGTAAAAGTTATGTTTGATAGAAATTTCATATTAAACGTTCTTTTTACTTCCGATATTAATATCGACTGTAGGTATTATCGATTTGGTAAATCACTAGGTCGATCGCCATGCTGCGCCATGGGCCATATTAAGCGCCAACGAATTTTGGGGTGCTTATTTTTTTAATTCAATTTTTATCGTAAATAAATATTCCCGGGTGATAAGATATGCCTCGTTTTTTTAATTCACATTCCAGTTTTTGATACTGCAGTTGGAAATAGCGCAAAACGACATTTTCACGATTTTATATGAGATATTTTTAAGTGCAAATCTCAGCTTAGTGCGTACTGATTAACTGTTTTAAATAGTAGGGACTGTATTGCCTAGCCCTGCCACGCGTGCTTTGCGCACTTTTCTGTTATATCTTGAGACATTTCTGTGATTAGTACCCTAGGCAACTATAAATAATTGTGTCTTACCTAGACAAGATATTTGTGCCATAACATCTTCAAGATTAGTGACAAATAATGATGACATTAAAAATGGTAACCTGTAAGAAATTGTCCAAAATCGTAAATATAATCAGAGAATTTAAATGGAATCCTAAACAAGCAACAAATTACCCTTCCATTGGAACTAGAGTTACAGGTTCTGTAATCCTCAACTCTTGGACTTCTGCAGAGATGCTTGACATAGTAGAAGGCAAAATATGATTCTGCAAAAATATTTTTCTTTATTGAGAGCTCCACTTAATACTTATCATCATCATTTCGGCTGAATGAAGTCCACAGCTGGACACAGGCCTCCCCCCAAAGATCACCATAACGACTGATATGGCTGTGCTGTGGCCTCAATGAGGGGTTTTGCCATAATCGCCACGCTTGGCAGACGGGTTGGCGATCGCAGTTGAGTTGATCATGTATTCGAAGGGCGCTGCTGTCCATCCTCCGGCTAATCCCTTAGTCGACCTTTACGACACCCACGGGAGGAGATGGTGTGGTGGTATTCTGAGCCAGCACCACACGGCACTTAATACTTATACTTTGCATTCATTTATTGATGTACAAATAAGCTACCGATTTCTTTCTCAGTTTCAATCGGTCCTAGTGGAGTTACTTCTATCTATACAATACAATAAAATTGAAGTATCGTTTGTAATGTCAAAATAACAGTTTTTTACTAAATGCAAATGAAAGTATTTACGGTACATATAACAAAAAAGCATTTTTTTTCTTTCAGTATTTTTTTTCAGTAGTACAAAATTTTCCGAAATATCGAAAAATCTCTACCTTGACACAGATTTATAAGCATCTCGTAATGAAAAATTCCTTTTCTAGTTTTTTGTTTACCTCAAATTATTTGTGAATAGTTACTTTACTCATTGATAAGTCTTTGTTCTATTAAAAACTAAAATGTTTTCAAGAAATACAAATTTTATTTAAATTTTCACAGTACAATTTTCTTATCGCTTAACTTTGACTTTTACTTTACTACTGTAAATCCGTAAGATTTTGCTGAGCATATATTGTGTTTTTTTGGTAGGTATTGGCCCAAGCTCTCACCCCCTGCAGTATGTCGTGCTATTTACTGGACATCCTGTATATGTTCTATGTCAAGTGTCTCTGTCGAAGTACTCTAAATTTCTTTGAAATTAAACGCGGGTGAATCCGCGGGTCCCAGCTAGTAGTAAATATAAACCGCAACAGTGACCGCGGAGAGAATGCGTTCCTGACATCTGTTAATTGGTCTAGTTTCTTTTATATTAAAAAGTTAATTTAGCGCTAAACTCTTTAAGTGTATTGTGTGTTGACGTTACTACATTAAAATCATATTATATATGAAATTTAATCTTTAATATGAAATAAACCACTCCAAATGAAAACTGTCACGAACGCATTCTCTACTTATTTTACGTTTTACCATAAACTTAATTTAGTCTAGTAAATTAAGGTTATGGTATTGACAATTTTGCAGGAATAAATTGGGAAATAGATTAGTAATCGAATTTCATCTATCTTTATATACTATACTAATAATATAATAAAGCTGAACAGTTTGTTTGTTTGTTTGAACGCGATAATCTCTGGGACTACCTTTTTTATTTTTTATTGACGTCCAGTAGAAATTCTACATGGAACTTCCTTCACTCCGGGGAAGGGCGAAGGGATATGCCGGACTCCTACCGGCTAAAACCACTGGAGCGGTCATCTTCGGCACCGAAGGGGGGCTCCAGGTCCTCGTAAGAATCTCTGGGACTACCTATAAGATCAAAAAAAAACTTTTTGCGTTTGATAGCTCAATACTTGAGGAAGGTTATAGGCTATTTAACATCACGCTACGACTCTTAGGAGCCGAATAAAAAGAAAAAAATGTCAGATTGAATGCTAAGTGTAAACGAAGTACTAGCATGGGCGGGCGATGCGACCGCAGTGGGTCACCGACGAGAACCGAGCATTACCGAGAAGAGCCGAACTGTGCATGCCTATTTCAACTGTCTATGTCGAAGTACTCTAAATTATTTATAAATAATCCGATTTCTTTTAAATTGAACGGCGGTCAAAACCGCGGGGCACTGCTAGTTATTTATATTCTTGCTTATGCTGGGTAATCAAAGATTGATTGATTCTAAATTCACATGTGTAGCTCTAGGCAAGAATAGGGCTACCTCATCTTATCCCATGGGTGTCGTAGAAAGCCACCAAGGAACCCCGGTGCATACCATTAAGAACTATGGACTACCTGCAGGTGGCGGGTAAACCACCATCACTGGCATATCCAAGGAGCATCGTGTCAGACAGGTGGCCCACTGTAAAACGCTTTTGCCAAAACCTTTGCAATATGACTACATTTATTGCGCTGGCTGAGTAACTTGGGGACTAGGGGTGCAATTCTCTAAGCGCAAACATACATGACTGTAAAGCAGTCACCCACTCTAGCGGAGGGACGGCGGCTTTAAAAAGGCCGCTCCCCAGGCACTTCTCAAGGAGGATTGTAAAGGATCCCCCCAAGCCTCGCTGTGCGCTGTGCTACGCATACGGCGGCACGTGACCACGTGTGCGCCACCACCTTCCCGGGACGCTCGGTCAGGCGGCTCAGGCATGTTGGACCTGGGTGCCGGGGTGGTTGTTACCCCGGCGCCGTCTCGTCCTTTTCCGTGCGGGATCGGCCCTCTCCCGATCCCGGTCTGCTGTCTCCTTCTGAAGCATGACGCTCTCGACCCATACTACCTAGCTTTATTTTTATCTATTTTTAGGGTTCCGTGCGTCAGAATGAAAGAACGGTGGAATCCTAATAGGATCACTTGTGGTCTGTCTGTCTGTCCATATGTCACAGCCAATTTGCTCCGAATTAATTAATTAAATTAATTACTCCGAAAATCTACTGGACCGATTAAGCTGAGATTTAGAACATTTGGTAAATAAATGAATTTTGAATATAGAGACCCTGAAGTGACCCTCACTTTGGGGGCTAAATTAGAAAATAGATGAATAGATGGTGATGATTGACCATAGCCTGCCCTTGTCTTGTCTCAGATCAGTCATTGATGAAGTGACGTCTGGCATCTGGCATAGATTCCAATGTGAAAATACACCAAGTATTTTCATGAGAGTAAAGCAGGAAGAAAGAAGAGTATTAGTAGTACCGCTGGTAGTACCTAAGACTAAAGAAAAACCACTCCATCTCCTCCCGTGGATGTCGTAACAAGCGACAGAGGGACTCTAAGCTAGAGGGATGGGCAGCAGCGCCCCTTCTGTAAAACGGTAGCCATACTGCGCTCACCAACCCGCCTGCCAAGCGTGGTGAGTATTGGCATATACCCCCCAAAGTGATGACACATTTGTGCAAATCTACGGGGCAAGCCTTTGTTCAGCAGTGGACGTTTAAATGGCCGATATGATGATATGATGAAAGAAAAAGGAAATTACTTATTAAATACATAACAGTACAAGGCGTGTGATTCTCTGCTCCTAAATATACACTGACCAGGCCAACTCCACCATCGCCGTCCTACACTATAGCGTAGGTACCTACATGGTATGAGGTAGTAGATAAGAAATATATTATAAAATATGTTTACCGATGCATTCACTATTGCAGGTTCCTCAGGCGGTGGTTCAGAAGTGTAGATTGCCCTATTGCCAAACGAATCCGACACGGAGCTATCAATTCGACCACGCAGCATTTTTTATTAATAAATAAATTAATCACTTATAAAAATACTTATAATAAGTTCTCATAAGCTTTACTCTAAAACGTTACTCTTGCAAATGCACATCGGCACATGACAGCACAAATGACATCCATCCGTTTCAACATGAGTGCAGCGGAACGACTAATCGCGTGCGATTTTTTATCACTTGTAAGTGCGAAAGGAGTTGCATTTTTTTAACGAGCGGTTTCTCTTCATCTTCCCGCGCTATTCTTCCGCAAGGCAGCCTTGCTCATTATCAAAAACGGGATGGCTTTGTTTCAGAGATGCGAGTTTGGACTGGGTTGTGAATAATCAAACTTTGTTTATATTACGTTAAACAGTTATTTTTATTAGTTACTTTTAGCTACGTCTAAACCGTGGTTTTCCGGGTTAAGAAAAGCTGCTGTAAAACCATCACCAACTCGCCTGCCAAGCGTGGTGAGTACTGGCAAATTCCCCCCAAAATTACGGCAAACGGCATTTAGGCGGTCGTCTATGCTGGGAGGCCTTAGTTCAGCAGTGGACGTCGTTTGGCTGATATGATGATGATTATCTACGTCATAGTTATCACTAGGTTACCAAGAAGACTAAGAGGACGAGATGGCGCCGAGGTAACAACTGCCCAGCTCCAACATGCCTGAATTGCCTGCCTGCCATGTCGTCGTTATACAACAGGGGGCCGCGGGGTTCGCAGGCGCTCCGATTAGGGAATCGAGCGGTTCCCTGAAGATGGTGACGAGCACGTTGTCACGTGCCACCGCTAGCGCAGAATAGCGTACAGCCTCGAGGGGATCTATTACAAACTCTCCTCAGATGTGCCTGGGGATGGCGGCCTTTTTACATCCACCTCCCCTCTGCTAGAACGCTTTACAGTCATCCCCTATGATATGCTTAAGGGCAGTAAATAAAAAAATTGATTATAAATCAGAAGACATTTCTGTTAGTAGCGGCCTGGAGTTTAGAATCGTAGTCAGTAAACGACCGCCGTAAACGAAAGCCGTTTGCTTGCCCCTTATAACAGTTATAACTTAAGGCTCATTGCTGTCATCGGCGACGATTTGCATGTACTAAATTACCTATACTTCTGTCTTATCCTACGGCGTTACCGGCATAATGTTAAACAAACATAAGTACTATACTATCGAATCAAGTTGGTGCAGTGGCTGATATAGTCGGCTGCTGCGCAACGGGTCGTGGGTTCGATTCCCGCACGGAACAAATATTTGTACGATCTGCAGGTAGTTGTTCCGGGTCTGGGTGTATTGTGTGTGGAATTTGTGTTTGTAAACGCACCCACGACACAGGAGAAATCCTAGTGTGGGGCAACGTTTAAAAAAAAGATAAACTTCTGTGAAAAGTAAGACCACACCTTAGTCTTGGTATAATCTTAATCCTCCGTACCTGATGAAGATGTCGGCGAGCTCATAGTAGTTCGACTCTAACCCCTGCCACGTGAAGGGTCTGGTCACCTCGAGTACTGACTTAGAACACTTAGGCCCGTATTACAGATCGAGAATCAAAGCTCAAGTAGAATTTGAGTGGAGATTACGTTAATTAAATATGAACGCTACGTAGGTCCAGTATTTATATTAATCGAGAATACGAAATATAGAATTCGGATACACAGATCTCAAATACAGGGCTGGAGTATTGAATCGAGTACATTTTGCACTAGTTATCATCTATACAAATAAATAAAATTGAAGTGTCTGTTTGTAATGTCAAAATAACAGCTTTTTACTGAATGCATATGAAAGTATGTACGTTACATATAACAAAAACACTATTTTGAATGTTTTTGTCTGTCTGTCTGTCTGTCTGTCTGTTTGTTCCGGGTAATCTCCGGAACGGCTGGACCGATTTTGACGGGACCTTCACTGGCAGATAGCTGATGTTATAAGGAATAACTTAGGCTACTTTTATTTTAGAAAAATAATTAGGGTACTGCGTAAAAAAATAAAACCCTTGATATCCAACATATATATTCTATGTCAAGTGTCTATGTGGAAGTACTCTAAATTTCTTTTAAATTAAACGCGGGTGAAACCGCGGGTTCCAGCTAGTCAGTAATAAATATTTAACTGCGCGTGGAACGACATAGTGTGAATACTTTCATATATTCTTTGTTCAATACATTTTCACAGAATACTAATACTCAAAGGGCGCACCCTTTGCGGCGCACTCAAGGGCATTTTAGACGTGGAATTATTTTCAATTTCATTTCAATTATTTTACGGTGGCGAACCGCGATTTTTAATCCAGTATTCCGTGGCGAGAATAAAACAGCAGTGCGTGACTGCGTGCTTTTATTAAATCCTTAAAAAAACTGTGTTCCACCGTGGTCAATAGCAAAAGCTGTTAAAATCATGCTCAAAGATAACTACATCTTCGATTTTGAAATGCTTTTGAAATGCGTTTGAATATTACGTAACCAAAATAATGCAAATAACATTTTGGACTTATATAAAAGCATTCTGTTTTTGAATTGTAATTTTTTTCCTTCTGCTTTCAAGGCCTTTATAAAACTAAGGTTAGTGTACAAGTTAGTATACCTACCTCACTTTAGGATTCATCATATCGGCCATACAACGTCCTGAACAAAGGCCTCCCCCATAGATTTCTACAACTGTGTCATCCTATTGGGGGAATTTGCCAGTACTCACCACGCTTGGCAGGCGGGTTGGTGAGCGCAGAATGGCTACTGTTCCACAGAAAGGACGCTGCTGCCCATCCCTGTGGTTTAGAGTCCCTTAGTCGCCTTTTACGACCTCCACAGGAGGAGATGGAGTGTTGCTATATTCTTAATCCGTATAATGCATTGATGATGATTGAAGAACTAATATTTTCCATACAAAATGACACTACAACTACAACGATCGGATCGGGCAAGATCTCTAAGCTATGCTGGCAGAGCATGAAAACTGGAGTGCTGTGGTCTCCTTCTGTGAGAGCGTAATGCTCCAGAAGGAGGTCGCAGAGCGGGATCGGGAGAGGGCCGATCCCGCTCGGAGGAGGAGGACATGTAGCCGGGGTAAAAACCACCGTGGTGCCAGTGTCCAACACGCCTGAGCCCCCTATCGTCTTTATATGTTAGGAGGCCTTGGGGGCCACGAGCGCGCTTATTGGTAAATCTGCGTGCTCATACCGACCGACTGCCTTACAGCCATCCTCTCCGAGATGTGCCTAAAGGCGTGGCTCTAGATGGAGATCTTTCGAGTTCCTGGAGCGTCCCTTCGTTGCCGACGATGATCACTCCGGCGGCTTTAGCCGGTAGGAGTCCGACATGCCCCTTCGCCCTTTCCCGGGGCTTGTACTTACTGTACATGAGGTATATCCACATAATTAATAAAATTTTAAAAAAGGTATGAATGCATTACGCAAAAGGTGTATTTTGTAGAAGGAATTCTCCTGTGTCGTGGGTGCGTTTACAGCTAGGTTTACAGACACGAATTCCACATACACCCAGACCCAAAACAACTACCTGCAGGTCATACAAATATTTGTTCCGTGCGGGAATCGGACCCGAGACCCGGTGTGCAGCAGCCGACTGTATCAGCCACTGCACCAACCATGCCGACATTGCTAGCAATCTCGGTAAATGAACGCCGGTGGCATGTTGCAGGTGCTCTATACTAAGTCCATCGTGCCCGGGGGAGTTTCCCCTCGTCATGTTCTTAACAGTAGCAGATATTAGCCGTAAATTTAGTTGGTAATGGTGACGACTGATAGTTCTTAGTCTCAGGCACCAGGCGTGCACGCTTGTAAGTAGTGCTCTATCCAAAACTTGGGTATTTTTAAACATGTTAGAAATTTCGCGCGATGGATCTAGGACTTAGCTTTTTTGTGCATTTCCAAAAGCTTTTAAAATCTTTATTAGCGTGGTATGATGCAAGAATAGAAGAAAAAGAATATTTTTTTATGAAACTCTCGCTATTTAGCGAAGTTAGCAGCCAAAAGCTTCTTCCTGACCGTCCACAAGCTAACTTCTACTCCTCTTACTTCTTTAAGGCTCGTCTTCAGGTCCACACTTGACGCCTTACGATTCCGCAACGCCTGACTCACCAAAAAGCGGTCATCTCTTGGTTCTGTTCATCGTTTTCTTCCCGAACCGGGTCTTCTTTTGACCGAACCGGTATACTTGATACTTTACTATACTGAACTTGATACCGCTGCCAATTCCTCTGGATAGTTGCAACATCACGGAGCTTAAAAGAGACATTGCAGAAGAATGGGAACGTATTCCTCAAAACGTTATTAAAAACATCGTGAAAAGCATGCCCAGAAGGATTCAAGCTGTGATTTTGGCAAGAGGAGGTGACACTCGTTATTATGTTTTTACATTTGTAAAAAGTAAAAAAATCTACTTGTCTTTATTGCCGACCACTTCTTATTGTTTGGCCGTGTAAATCGGTTTTAAGGAATTCATAGATTTTTTTATTAATTGCCAGAATTCACTTCATGCTTATTAATTTACGATTATAAGTATACAGACTACGTCAAACAAATTTCATTTAATGAATTCAAATCGACCTTAGAATGTAAATTTCCTTAGGTGTCCGTTTTTTTTTGCAAAAGATTTTAGCTGAGATATCTTCTCCAGTACGTAGTACATTATTACTCAACGGATAAAACAAAAAATTGGGGGTCTTACTGGTTGATTGTTATCCATTTTGCGTTATATTATCGAATCTTCTGCTCCCAAAGTCTATAAAACGTCGAAAAGAAATACCCTCAGGCCATAAATGGTCGTCCATGAATAAAGCCAACTTATGTCAAGGCACTAGTACTTTATAAGAATCATATTCTTTCTGTTACTTAATTAATTTTAACATTAATACCTAATAGAACACTTAAGAAATCGTATAGTCGCTTTACGTCCGCCGCAGGAATGGCGGTCAACCTATAGATTACGTCTGTGTGAACTTACTCGGTGTGGATTTTATGGTGTGGATGTACTGAAATAAGACACAAACTATTACCAATACTTACACAAAAACCACCATACCACAGTGGAAATATGCCTGTGATTCAACATGGCGGCCGTATGTTAATAGTGCGGTGGGGCGCGGGATGGGACGCGCCGTAGCCGCTTACCAAACGACCATAGCACAGTCCGGTAATAGTAATCAGGAGTATCGCTTTATGTTTCGCTCATTAACCGTAATTTCATATAAGACTTGAAAAATTGTTTCAAAGGGATCAAAAAATGAATGCAACATTTTAGAAGATAATTAAAAATATATTTTGCTTTCATTGGTGATAAAATTGAGCTTAAATGACTTGACACATAAAAAAGAGTGCAAAACCTTGTAATTGTTTTCCTCTTGAGTTTATACTTAAATTGTTTATAAGAATAAGAGTTCATTATATTATTAAATTTAATAATAGGAAGCTTAAATCAAGTAAATCAAAATGTCGCAAGTATTTGTCAGTTGCACATTTGTGATCAATTTAATAAACAAATAATAAATCATTTTATATCTCATAAAATATGTTTGAATTTTTTGTGTAAGTATACGGTTAACGTTCCATTCCGATGTTGTCGGCGTTACGCCCAACATCAAAGAAGTCGAATCACTGTTATACACATTTCCACTGTGGTATCATCATCATTTCGGCCGAATGAAGTCCACCGCTGGACACAGGCCTCCCCCAAATCACCACAACGATCGATATGTGTGTTGTGGGCTCGTTGGGGGGGTTTGCCATAATCGCCACGCTTGGCAGACGGGTTAGCGATCGCAGTTGAGTTGTTAATGTACGCGAAGGACGCTGCTGCCCATCCTCCGGCCAATACCTTAGTCGACTTTTACGAAACCCACGGGAGGGGTGGTGGCATTCTGAACCGGCACCACGCGGCAGATGCACTGTGCTATTACTGTTTAATTATACCGCAGTGCACAATAATTCATACCCTCAAGGTTAAAGAAAAACTACCAAATAATAAAAATAATATTTATATTTATCTAAACTAAAAATAAATAGTATTTCAAAACTAAATGTAAATAATAACCATAGAAATTAAAATTACTTATTTAAAATTATTTTGGTACTTATAACCGTTACGCGATAAGTAAAGCCTTTAAAATAATGCATATACACCGTAGTTCAAATTTTCTAATGTTTACGATCGGTGTTCACATTGATTTCGAAAAATTTCCAATTTAAACTGTATAGTAACGAGATAACGCTACATAAATTCGACATTCTATTTATTTCTTTTTGCCACCTTTGGCCGCCTGGGGCTTCTTTTTTTTCGGTTTAAAGGGCCCAAGTTCCAAGCGAACAAGAAGACCGCGCCACCAAGCCTGCACTGTTATCGCAGAATTCGTCATCTTCTCCCTGTATTGGCGGGCCTTTTCGCGATCTTCTTTATACTGGACCCAGTGCTTCATGAGCTCTCCGTGCTCCGCGTACTGGATAAATGGAATTGTGATATTAACCTTATGTACGGTTTAACAACGACTGAGTGTTTCTTGCGCCACCAAGGACCTAATTACAGACTAACGCGAAGACCATTAGGTTACCATTAGGGTATTATTTAAACGCTGAACTGAGATATAGAAGATCATTAATCATAATGACAAGAACACGGGCCTCCTTTCTTTTTCGTTTGATTAGTGGCCAACATTGTATAGGAGTTGTTCAAGCCGCCCTAAAGCCTCCGACTTGGCTTAACGACTGCCATCTAATGACTACAACCAGGACCGAAGATTTTACGTGCCCTCGAAAGCACGGAGATTCTCAGTTCAAATACCACTATGCGGACAGCTATCGATAGACTGACCGCGTTGAGCGTTCCTTCGCCTCACCTCATGATCTGGCCTGCTAATTAATAGGTATTAGTAGAGTATCTATAAATTGTACTCATGATACCGGAGAAATACCAGTGGAAAAACGAATAAAGAATAAAGCATGGGCTTTTAGTTCAGTCAAGCAAATTTAAAATCTTTTGATTGAGCAAGCAGAATTTTTATAGAACCAAGTTTGAGGAATACAAAAATTATTGGTCCATCAAAAAAAAAAATCATAGTAAGTGCAAAAATCAATGAATTAATTTAGAAAATTTGAATAATTTTAAGGACATAGTTTTTTTTAAGTACAGTAAATATATGTTGTGTTAAATATATAAAAAAAACTTTCTCTGAAAAAAAGCTTACATTTTTCAAAATTAGTCTATTTTATATTTCTTTGATTTGTTGTACATTTACTATGACTTTTAAACAAATAAAGAAATTGAGGTAAACTAGTAACTATTTATATGCCAGGTTTTAAAATGAACTAAAACGTTTTAACATTAATCTCTAAGCCCCATGAAGATTTAAAACGAAAAACGTGGGCCACATGCAATAATTAATTGATGCATGAAAAGTTTACCTATATTTTTATATATTTCTATATTCATTAACAATGATAATTAATTGCAACACAGCAAATTTAAAGATCGTGTTTCGTATCGTTTATCGTCGTATTTTTGTGATAAGAACTCTTGTGTGAGTTCTGTCAACGATAACTACTCCCTACAGTCCTTACTACCTATTTACTATCTATTACATACGCCTCCCTAACTGCATTGCCCGATACGTAGTCTTCACTTGAGATTCTGCCTATAATATAAATAATAAAATACCGTTTCTTCCATTTCAATCCTCTTAGACACTTCATCCTGAAACTTATTTTTCATTATCTGAATCTTGAGGTCCATGTCTTCTGTGTCAGTGTCGTATTTATTCATCCAGGATTCTACTTTCGCAAGTGTTTCCTGCAAAATGTTTACCATGATCAAAAGAAAATGGTAGTGTAATAATGACCGATGGATAATGGAAGTGTAATAATGACCCATGGGAAATGGTAGTGTAATAATGACCGATAGAAAATGGTAGTGTATTAATGACCCATGGAAAATGGTAGTGTAATAATGACCCATGGAAAATGGTAGTGTAATAATGACCCATGGCAAATGGTAGTGTAACTAAGACCCCAATTCAATCAATTGGTCTGAGTCTATCATAATCATCATATTAGCCAAAGAACGTCTACAGCTGAATAAAGGCCTTTTTTTACTAAAACTGGATTTCCACAACTGTGTCTTCATTTTGGGGGGACTTTGCTAGTACCTGATCACCACGCTCGGCAGGCGGGTTGGTGACCGCAGAATGGCTGTTCCAGAGAAAGGCCGGTGCTGCTCATCCGTCTGGTTTAAGTCCCTTAGTCCGCTTTTAAAACGTCCACGGGAGGAGACTGAGTGGTGCTGTATTCTGATTTTTGGATTCAGATCCCAGTACACTTGATTTAAATAATTCAATCTTTGACTAAATCTATTATTAAGCCATATGACGACTAGTTTTTTTTTTATCGTGGAGAATTCCTTATGGTGTTTCTCCGTTTGGAAAAGGCGAAGGGGTGTGCGAGGGGATTTTTATCGGCTAAAACGACAACGGTGTTCATTCTATGGTTCTCCTACCTACTTTTGCCAGGGACACAGAATTCACAATTGTGCATTCACCGCCTCCAAACTTCGTGGATGGATACTGTATAGACACCTAACTAAAGCATCATGCAAATGCTCGACATTTTTGCAACTTGTAAATAGTTCTATCTGTACATCTGGACATTATCACATTTCATAATTATTGTAATAAACAAACTCTTTTTGGGTCGGATAGGGTGAAAGATACATATCAATAACGACATGTTGATCCAAAAACTTACAAAATAATTTGAGTACCTACCACAAGTTACGAGAGGCATGCCTGGCAATGAAACGCGATAGGCTAAATTAAATAATAATACCCATATTGAGAAACCTTTAGGAAAGAAGTATACGACGTCTGGTTCGATCACCATATTAAATAATGTTTAAAAAAGGAACATGAAATTGTAATAGCGAATAGGTCGTTGGAGTGCATAATTAAAAAATATACCCGTTTCTATACATTGTGGAGCCGGAGACATCGACTCAAAGACGTGCAGACTCTGTCTCGGCCTAGATTCGGTTAGAACGAAGGCGCACTGATGCGACCAGAGCCACGGCCACGACCGGCTGGCCGAATACGGCCCAAGTGAACGAAGCAACTTAGCGGGCATATGTTTGTACTAAATGTAATGCAACCGATGAAAATATTAAGTTAGTATAAAAAGGCAACTAGCGACACGTATGGGGACGCTGCGGCCGGTTGGTCGCAGGTAAACCAGTAGCTCTTATGACCATCCTGCCTCGGTCGTGATCGTAGTTGCACCAGTGCGTGTTGGCTCTCACAGTGACGCATATGTCAACAAGCAGTTCCACTTCAGAGTGTACTCTCTGCTCCTGCTCATTTCTCAGCCGGTAGTACTTGATGGCGTCAGATGGCCCCGCCTCCTGGTCGGATATGGTTTTCTCGTTTTGTTCTGTGCGAGCGCGTTGCCAGTTCTCTATGTATCTACCCCTGGTTTCTGCATTCAATGTAGCGTCCTGAAGATAAATTGTTGAAGTTCATCAGCTCATCATAGATTTTTTATAGTGAAAAGAAACGTGAAAAAACTTACCACCCCTCTATGGGTGACATAAAGGATGACTAAAGGTTGATATCAAGAGGATGGGCGGCAATATCCTCTCTTGTACTATTAACAACATGCTGCAATCACCAATCCGCTCGCCGGCTATGGCAATATCGGCTATGATCGCTCATTGTATAGATCACTGGGAGGCCCATGTCCAGTGGATGTTTGCGGTCGGATGTGCACACACACACATGGTTAGTCTGTTATATATATCGTAACTTCTATAATTTCTTATTGTGAGAAAAGTTTTTTTTACGCAAGAAACGTAGGCGAATAGAAGCCTGTATAGTTTTGAGCACAAAGATGTATATGTTGCAGGGAGATGATAAAAATGACAATGTACACCCCCACGGAGTTGTAATTTTAACATCTTCCGTGAATTTTTATGTTATATTTTTGTGTTAGTTAGGGATTTGATCAAATCTCCGTTTTTATCATATCCCTGCTGCATATCACGAACTAATAGTTCGCAGATATAATGTTTGTATATTTCCAAATTTTAACACAACAATACCTCTGATTACACCGACTCAACAAAGCTGCAGTGGGAGAGACCGAGACTTACATATTTTATCTTTCCACTAAGATGGTGGTAAGATATAATTAATTGAATCGAGTTATCATTTCTTGACTTTAGAAAGTTGATATTGATCAGTCATTCAATATTGTAGTTTAAATCTTAATGCAAATACCAACGCTATGTAAGTAGGCAGACTACTCACTTCAACTTGAAACTTAAGTTGATCTATGATAATGTCAGTGTCGTAGGCGACGGTCTTGAAGTGATTTCGCTGCAGCCGAAGTTGCTTGAGTAGCTCGCGGCGGTGCCTATGACAAATAAGTATAGTGTTGCTTACACGCATCAGTGAAAAAACTGGATGACTTAATCGACATGACATGAATTTAAACTCAAAAGGATATGCAGTGTACATATACACACAAGGGAAGAGTAGAAGAGAGGACTCAAGCCCAAATACTACACTGCTCATTTAATTTGGTATACGGACGGGTCTAAAATGAAGTCAGGTACGAGAGCAGGAATTGGAAATGAATTGGAATTGGTCCAATTATTGCAATATCAGTCTCAGTTTTTCAGTCGGAGACGTATGCAATAATTGCCAGCATTACAGAAATTATAAGGACGAACTGTAACCTTACCGTACCGTACCGTAACCGTATACATACTCAGTGACAGTCAAGCAGCTCTGAAGGCACTAGTCTCCTTCAAAGTAAATTTGAAACTAGTGAAGGAAGGTGTAATTTTACTAAACAAACTAGGAAAACACAACAACGTAAAGCTTATCTGTGTACGTGGACACGTAGCAGTTGAGAGAAAGCAGACCTAGCTTGGACGGGCTCAAATATGCAGCTGATTGGCCCAGAGCCGTTTGTAGGAATACGTCTTAGGGAAGCGAGAGGCCTAAGCCATTCCAATACTTTCTGGAGCTTAAGAGTAGACGGTATTAAAAGACTTGTAAATCTAACTAAAATCCAATTAAGGCACTATATAGGCGCAATGACAGGCCACTTTGGCACCAAGGAGGATAAAGCTCGGTACAACAGATATATGCAGATCCTGTATGGACAATCAAGAGTCCATGCTGCACATTTTGTGCAGCCGTGGCGCTCTGGTAAGACTTAGGACAAATCATCCAGGAACACGACGGCGTGACACGGCTCCAGGACGGAGTGATTGCAAAGTACCTACAAGTACACCTTGATTTACCAGCGGAGGAATATTGCAGGGCTTTGGGCAGCACAATGGACCCACGGGGTTGAAGTGCGTTCGGCTGATGCTGAGCCCGTGAGAGCCATAATAGAGCATAGGTATTGCTCTAAATTAGAAGACTGCCCTGAATGCTGCCCTGCTCAGCTTCTTTACTTTTAAATGCAGTTAACAGGTGATCGCGGATTGGAGAAAGATGTATTCAATATTAATATGGAGGTTGGAGGAGGATTGTTACTTATAAGTAACGTGATTTTCTAAATAGGAATACTTAACATCTGTCCCAAAACTGTAATTGCCTTCTTCTATAAACCTCGATTATCCTATTACTGCCTATTTTAAGCAGAGCAAGCAGTGTGGTTTTTCGTGTTCGATTCCTGCGGTCCCGCACTGTAAATGTACATAAAACTGTAGCAGTTAAACGAACTGACAACTTCTTGTAATTGTTAATGAAAGCGGTCGAATCTGTATTATATGTAATAACTAATACCGGTAACCAATTTCAGCTGTAATATTTTAATGCCCGCTTTGCTGAGGGTACTTTTCTCGATCACTTGAAATCCAGCAAATATCAAAATTTTAGAAAAGTTTATCTTACATCAAATGGCAACTAATTTTAACAGAAATGGGATATTTCATGATAAATAGTAGATTTACCTGGAAGTATGCGTTGGATTCTTTAGGCGTGTTTTGTGATCTATCTAAGGAGTTCGACTGCAAGAACCACACACTCATTCTGAATATTAAATACTACAGAATTCAATATAGACCTATAGATCTTGCAACATCCTATTTGTCAAACTGAGATTAAAGGGCTGATATTGATAACATTACATCTTCAAGCTCACGGTATAAAGTGGGGATACCTCAAAGATTAATTTTGGAGTCATTTGATTCTTGTCTATATCAATGACCTGCATGATACATGATAAACGATACAATGTCAAATATAGTTTTATTTGCTGATGACACGCGCCTTGCATTGAAAGTAAATAGATTGATTGGTTTGTTTTCGGTGAATAATCTTCTAAAATAAAATTCTCAACGGTAAATGTGACCCAGATCCACACAAGTATAGTTTGACGAAAAAGCATTAGATCTGGTCCTCGCAAATGTGTTTTTGGGCGTTACACTGTACCTTAAATTGCAGTGGGAACCCCATTTTTAAAGGCAATTTCAGGCAAACTGAGCTCTGCTGCATTTGCGATGGTATGTTGGGTAACATTTTGATCTATAGGTTGAATGAGAGCTGTGCAATTCTGTGGTATCTTTATAACAGTTTCTTTTGTTGGATTACAATTTTTCGCTGTCTCATTATCAAGAAACAAATTGCTTTTAGCGGTAGATATTTTTCAAAAACTATATATTTTACCCACATTGCACGACTACGTCTGTGGAGTCAGCGGTGCGGTAAGGGCAGCGTGTTTGGATTATAGAGTCATTCGGTTTAACTTGGGTTCGGATTATCAAGGTTGTGCTGAATTAGGTGAAACATAAAATAAGCCAAATTTTGACTTAACAATCATCAATCATAATAAAAGTAATGTTGACACTCACATTTTATTTTTGGCCTCTTCTTCTAAAAGAGAAAACCGGTACACTTCCCTATTGAGTATATCTTTGTTCATGTTGGTGATGGGGCTGTAGCATCTTTGCAGGGACATCTCCAGGTACGTTGCTATCATCAACTCAGTACAGTATATTCTGAAAAAACGAACTTGGTGCTTTCATAATTTGTTTTTATTTTTATTTACGAGTATAAATAGTCAGGGATGAATTTACGTTTAGGCTCGCGAGGCCAGGGCCTAGGGCGACACGATTTGAGGGGTGGCAAACATTGGGAAGAAAACGGTAATCATTGATCAACGTAAAATATAGAGTCCACGATGATCTTGATACAGATGCCGCCGGTAAAAAATTGGCGATGAGAAAAAAGGAGTCATCAACACGATTGCCGTATAATTTACTGCCATCGTTAATTATAAAGCCTGTAAGAAAAGGAATCGGGGACCTGGGAATATCAGATCAGGCCTAGGGCGCCATTGCAATGTGGCAGGTTCACGATGTGGGGCCGATACTAAAAGAACGGAGCCACGTGACGCACGTTTGGAACAAATTAGTGTCTGTTGGCCATACAAATAGGAATGTCTATCCCAGTTACGTATTACTTTTTTTACTCTGTGGAAATACTTCGTTAACTTCCTCTACCCCGGGGAAGGGTGGCGGGGCATGCCGGACTCCTACCGGCTATAACCACCGGAACGGTCATCATCGGCACCGAAGGGAGGTTCCAGGTCTTCTAGCGGTGGGAAGGCGACTGTATAAAGACCACCCCTCAGGAATTTCTTAGGGGGGATTGAAGAGGATCCTCCTAAGTCTCGCTGTGCGCTGTACTGCGCACACGGCGGCACGTGACCGACCATGTACACACCGCCATCTTTCCGGGGGTCACTCAGTATGAGATTCCCCAATCCGCGAGCTCGCGACGGTATTAGGTACCCTTACAATACAATACTCTTTATTGTACACCAAAAATAACAAAAGTAAAATCCAATACAGAAAAAGATATGTACAAAGGGCGGCCTTATCGCACACGGCAATTACTGCCAGACAACTTTGGGATGGACAGATATGTAAGCGAAAAAGAAAAGGGTAGTTCGCGGTGTAACAATAATTTTAAGTTAATCATCATCATTTCGGCCGAATGAAGTCCACTGCTGGACACAGGCCTCCCCCAAAGATCACCACAACGACCGATATGGATGTGTTGTGGGCTCATTGGGGGATTTTGCCATAATCGCCACGCTTGGCAGGCGGGTTGGTGATCGCAGTTGAGTTGTTAATGTACTCGAAGAGCGCTGCTGCCCATCCTCCGGCTAATCCCTTAGTCGACTTTTACGACACCCATGGGAGGAGATGGGGTGGTGGCATTCTGAGCCGGCACCACACGGCAATTTTAAGTTAATACATAACATGATACATGTACAATAAATATAAATATTATATTAGATACATATAAATATACAAATATAAATACAAGGAGAAACTACAGTGATAGATAATGTTCCTTGACTAGTCTTTTAAATATTGCTAGGGATTTAGAACGTCTAATTGTCACTGGCGACATATTCCATAAGCCTGGACTGTAAGAGATTTTCCCATGTAATTAATGGAATACATTGGCATTTTCAACGTCAAATTCTCTGATGACCTTAAGGATCTCGAATGTGTGTTATGAAAGAACTTGAAACGTTCTTTAAGATAGCAGGGAGTAGATGGATTGTACAGAATACTGTATAGAAGATGAAGAATATGAGTATTCCGACGAAGGCGTATAGGAAGCCATTTGAGCTTTGCACGATACTCTGACACATGATCATATTTGCGTAAACCAAATATAAATCTTATACAGAAATTTTGGAGTCGCTCAAGTTTATCTAGTTGGGCCTCTATGAGATCAGAAGAGAAGACAGCTGGTATCGGCGTAGTCAAGAATCGAAAGAAGAAGCGATTGTGCAAGCGCAGTTTTGGTGGAAATTGGCAGGAAGTTACGTAGTCTTCGTAAAGACCCCCGCAGATGCGAATAATTTACGACTGACTTCCTGTATATGAGGTCACCAGGACAAGGTTTTGTCTATATATATTCCCAGGTTAACTTTGTCTTAACTTTGTCACTTACAGGAATGATGGTGCTATCAAAGAGAACCGGTTGCAAACGGGTCCAGTCAACTCTTGAAACCATTCTAGAGCCGCCAACAACAATGACCTGGGTTTTCAAAGGATTCACCGTGAGTCCATAGGCCTTGTTCCACTGGCTAATTTGTTTGAGATCACCATTTATGATGTCCACTGCTTCTGACAACTTATCTGACGTTGCATGGGTATAAATTTGAAGTTATCTGTATAAAGGTGGTAGGATTAAAGAAGTCTATTGGATATAGTATTTATAAATACGGCGAAGAGTAACGGAGATAAAACGCCACCCTGAGGTACGCCAGCAGATAAATTGCACCAGGAAGAAAAGGTTTCTTCAAGAGCACACTCATCATTTTTTTTTCATCATTACGGCCAAATGAAGTCCTCTGCTGGACACAGGCCTCCCCGAAAGATCACCACAACGACAGATATGGGTGTGTTGTGGCCTCATTGGGGGTTTTGCCATAATCGCCACGCTTGGCAGACGGGTTGGCGATCGCAGTTGAGTTGTTAATGTACTTGAAGGACGCTGCTGCCCATCCTCCGGTTAATCCCTCAGTCGACTTTTACGACACCCACGGGAGGAGATGGGGTGGTGGTATTCTGAGCCGGCACCACACGGCATTGAGCCGGCACCACACTATTCCAAGCAAGATGTCAAAATCTACCATATTAAAAGCGTTACTGAAGTCCAGGAGTGAAAGTAGCATTAGATTTCCATGGCAGGCAGCAGCGCCCTTCGAGTATACTTATAACACAACTGTGATCGCAAACCCGCGCCTAGCGCGGCGATTATGGCAAGAGCCCCCAATAAGTGCACAAACCCATACCGATAGTTGTGCCAAACTTTGGGGAAGGCTTCTGTCTAGCATTGGGCGATTTTTTGGCTGAAATGATGAAGTATAAAGAAAACTGTTTTTACTCAGTAAAGCAAGATAGGTTCTTCCTTTTCCCTACCTGTCGTTAGCCAGTTTGTCCAGCTTGTACGGCAAGCAACCGAGGTTCTTGACGTCTATCGCTCCTAGTTCGTCACTCGATGCATGTTCCTGTGTTATCTCGTACTTCTTGGCACGAAGGTTCGTCAGGTCAGCCATGGTCTTGATGATGCGTAGCTCGTTGTTGCATTCGTCTAGATGTAGTACACATTGGATGGATGTTTTCTGATTTGAGATCTCGTTTATTAGAAGTGAGGACGCCGCTCGCGATGGCGTGTGGTTACCAGCCGAAAATACATCAGCACCAATCATATTGAACCATATATATATTACGGCTATATTAAATGGCGCGCCCAAAGATAAAGTATTGGTAATGGTGTGAATCTTGCACTACACGACGTTTCGGCCGAATTGTACCGATAATTGCTACGCGTTACAGGTACAGCTGAAAATCGTTCTCATTTATTTTAAAACAAGACTTGACAGATTTAGTTTTTGCAGTATGTAGGCATATATATGTATCATCATATCAGCCACAGGACGTCCACTGCTGAACAAAGGCCTCCCCCTTAGATTTCCACAACGAGCGGTTACATGCCGCCCTCATCCAACGACTCCCAGCGACCTTCACCAGGTCGTCTGTCCACCTCGTTGGAGGTCGTCCCACGCTGCGTTTTCCGGTGCGCGGTCTCCATTCTAGAACCTTTGTGCCCCAGCGACCATCAGTTCTACGAGCAATGTGCCCTGCCCATTGCCACTTCAGTTTACTAATCCTTTCAGCTATGTCGACAACTTTAGTTCTTCTACGGATCTCCTCATTTCTGATTCGATGTCTTAGAGAAATACCATGCATAGCTCTCTCCATAGCTCGCTGAGTGACTTTGAGCTTTCTTATGAGGCCTATTGTGAGTGACCACGTCTCTGTTCCATATGTCATCAACTCATCACTGATAACACACACTGGTTAAAGACTTGCCGCAATGCCTCATATATGTGTATCTACCTAGAATTCGAAGCTGCATTATGACATCTTCCAATACGCACGAGAACAAGACGGCTTGGAGATACGGTAGACTGCGAATAGAAATATTTTCATATTAGTCGTCAAGCCAACAGTATACCATACTATATACAGATGATATTTCTTAACATCTAAATATGAAAGGCCTTTCAATAAAGACGCTCCATTTTATCATGTAAATAAAACGATTATTTTTGAAATTCTTTATTTGAAAAATATTTAGGTATGGAATGTAACGTCGCTCAAATGTCAGCCGCCGCTTTGCTTGGTGGCACGGATCCGAAAGGTCCAATTTTCTATGACTGTCGCATACATTTGGGCTTAATTTGCTGGATGGCGTTCATTATGTTGACTTAAGGGCATCAATCGTTTTCAGTTTGTACACATAGATCTGCGATTTAAGATATCCCCAAACGTTGTTCAATGCTATAACCATCTATGGTGATTTGCCCAAATTTGCCAATACTGTCTTTGGTTTCTCATAAACTACTCAATATGTATGTTAACAATGTAAACTACTAAACAATTCACAACAAATTTGACAGATGTCACTTTAACAATATGGCTGCTATAACGTAACAAATTTCGAGCACCCCTATTAAAAGACCCTTTATGAGGACAATTCGAGCGACGGCCCGAATATTTCCCATTCCCAGCTATCCCATTTTATCTACTAATAATAATAATGGCTAACCAATCTTTTGGTTTCACTTTATGTACATCCTTAGTTAAAACTTCAGGAATGGGGGCACCCACAGAATCTATAATCTCCTGAAAAAAGTAACTCGAGTTACAAAGTTAGTGAAAGGTGGGCCTTACGCGTCATCCTATGTCAGCGAAATCAACGCGATCACGGCGCGGCGTACTGCGGCAGCGATCCAACGCAAAGCGATGCGACGTGGGTACGCTGTACTGCGTGCGCGGGGCCGCCACGATCTCCCGCCGAGCCGACCGACCATTTGTATAATAAACAATTAAAAAGTCAACCCTAAACTTTGCTCCTCTTCTACGCTCAAATGTTAACGTAAACGTTTTATAAAAGCGACGCTGAAATCTGTTCTGCAATGAAAGTCTACTCATTTATTTTATTTCTCTTGTCCCACAGTAAGGACCAGAAGCTCTGCAAATTTCAAAAATAACTTCAAACAAAACAAGCACCGCGTGCAGATCGCGCGAAAATGTCAAATCAACTGATCGCGTTCGGGTCCACTGAGATGTCCATTTTGGACGAATTCTGGTGACCGCACTGGACCACATTTCGCGGGCGTTCGCTCACGTAGGACGATGCGTTAGGGTCAGCTCAGTTGTTGTTGTCGTTTCTATTGTTAATTAAATAAAGTCCCTATTTAATTGATATAGAATTGTAACTAGTATGCTCGAGCACTCGCTGCCGTCACTCCGTCAGAGCAAATTATCTTACCCTTAGAATATGGAATTGTGACAAAAATGACTTGCAATGCCACGTTGCGCTGTTATTAATTACATGTAAAATATAAAATCTTACTAAGTATCAGGTAAGGACGCATTTCGGTCACAGCGAAGCAAGAAAAAATCGTTTATTAGTCTTAAAATTTCGAAAACTATATTTAATCAAGAATAATTATGAGTAACGTTAATAACGATACGAACAATACGTTTATGGTTGTATTTATAACAACAATAACAAAAAACAAAAACATGGTATAGATGAGCTTCCACATTTTTTTTATTTTTATTGGTGCCCAGTGGATATTCTTCATGAACTTCCTTCGCCCTGGGGAAGGGCGAAGGGGGAAGGGGTACCGGGCCGGACTCCTACGGGCTAAAACCACTGGGGCGGTCATCTTCGGCACCTAAGGGAGGCTCCAGGTCCTCGTATAATCACACTAGAGCCGCCCACTGGTGCCACGGCACATCTCGAAGAGGGTGACTGTAAAGCGGTCACTTCCCCGGGGGGATTGTAAAGGATCCCCCAAAGCGTCTCACGGCTGCGCGTGACCACATTCGTGCTACCGTCTTCTCTTGGGTCGCTTGGTGTGAGCACGCAGATTCCCCAATCTACGCACCCGCGAACCCAGAGGTCTCCCACCTTGTAGCTACGGCAGGGGGTTTCAGGCGTATGGGAATTAGGCACCAGGGCGGTTGTTACCCCGGCGCCGTCTCCTCCTTCTTCCAGCGGGATCTGCCCTCTCCCGATCCCGCTCTGCGGTCTCCTTCTGGAGCATGACGCTCTCACAGAAGGAGACCACTGCATTCCAGATTTCGTGCTCTGCCAACCTAGCCGACACTACTGCTGGCAGAGAGAGATCTTACCCGATCCGATTGACCATAATCCGCTACTCGGCGGCCCATGCAGGGCACGCCTCGAGCGTGTGCTGTGCGGTGTCCTGGTCACTATCACAATGGTGGCATTGGATGGCAGTGGAGTTGCCACCTCGTAGTACACTGTTCGGTATCCTCGTGCGATCCGGATAGCCACTCTGCGCTGCAGACCGTGAATTTAGGTTCTGCAGCGCTGGGCGCCTAATAGTCGAGCTGACAATTTAGGCGCCCCGTATAGGACCACGGACCGCACGACCACCCCGTAGAGATTACGAACTTCCTCACAAGGTCCCCCGAGATTGGGCAGCAAGCTGGTGTAGTGCATCGACCCCCTCGACTCGGGGAACGAGGCCCTGGTAGTGATCTTCGAAGCCCTAGTGACAGTCCATGGTGAGCTCCAGGTACTTCATGTACCAGCCCACCCTGATTCGCGCATCACCAACGCGTATCTACGAACTGGGGGGCTCCCTGCTCCGCGGCAGTGGCGTGGCAGGGGCGTGGATTTTGCCCACGGCAATTGCCACCGCTTGCTCGGCAAGCCGGATGGCTCCCACAAAAGACTCCCCGCTGGCGGGTCGCTTCGGGGGATCCTTTACAATCTCGACCCTCTCAGAGATGTGCCTATAGATATGGCACCAGTGGGCGGCTCTAGTGTGATCGTGTGATCATACGAGGACCTGGAGCCCTCTTAGGTGCCCAAGATAACCGCCCCAGTGGTTTAAGCCGGTAGGAGTCCGGCATATCCCTCCGTTCTTCCCCAGGGCGGAGGAAGTTCATGTAGAATTCTTTTTTTCCACTTCTCAAATCAAAAAAGGTGTCCCCTGCGTCCTTCTCCGGGGCGGAGTAAGTTTATAATGTATTTCCACTGGGCCATTATTTCACCATTACAATGCCTAGAAAAAATTAGGAATCCCTACTAAAACTTCAGTAACGTAACCCAAGGTGTAAAAAAATTCGTCATAAAATGATTTTCACCGCATGCGTTGGGGGCTACTATTCATGATAGAACAAAAAATGTTCTACAATAATATAGAACATATCAATATCTACAAAAAACTTCGCGATACCAAGTCTAACTATTGTAGTTATGTAACTATAACTTCTTTTTTACATTTTAATAGTTGATAGAAATGCCGACCAAAATTAGACCATGTTTACATTTACTCTAAGTTTATTCCAAAATGTCTAAAAAATAAATTTCCACCCGTGCGAAGCCGGAACGGGCCACTAGTAAAAAATAAATTTAAAACAAGGTGCGGTGAATGTACAAGCGTATCCCGTGCTTCAGGCAGAATCCGGTAGTCCTGCACTGTCCCTACGGAGATGAAGGATTGGAGGATGTCCATGACAATTTCCCCAAGATACAAAAAACAGGTACTCTTCGATAAGTCAGTAATTCTGCTACATTATGTACACTAGCTTAGTGTGCACACGTCACTGGAGATTGTGAATAAAGTGATCGAAAAACACAAACGAGGTGCTGATGGGACCGGGTCTATAAACCAGCGTTTTGGTGTTTCTCTAGCCACATCGTAGCACGTAATGCTATGATGTGGTTAGAGAAATAGTGAGTGATAAAACCCATTGATACAACTGCGACGAACAACGTCAAACATGTACAGCTTGACAACTCGTAGAGTAGGATAGAGCGCTTAGAAAGAACACCGTCGGGTTTTAGCCGGTAAGAGTCCGGCTTGCCCCTCTGCCCCTGAACCTCGTTCCGTCGAATTATAATTAACGACTCAAAGTGGCACAAGCGATATGGGCGCTTGTGCCACTTTGAGTCGTTAATTATAATTCGTTACAGGTCAAGTCGTTTGCTTATATTAGAGGGGGGCAATCATTTGTGGAAGAAGCGACTGGAGCAGCCCAGCTTGGGCAACGCAGCGCCGTGATCTCGTCGCGGCGGTCGAAGGAGTGACCTATCGCTTCCGGCCGTGGTTCAGTCCATCTACGGGGCGAGAGCGCGTGGGATGCCGTATGCCAAAGGAGGGTGCTGAACGATCTCCGGCCATCATGAATAGGGGCGGTCCGTCGCCCGAACAGAAACAGGCCCCAGATGGCAGCGTGTGTGTTCCTTCTCTACTGTAGTCCTGTGTCCTCTGTAGGATAGGTGCGGCCAGCAAGGTCGCAGAGAGAAGGGGCACGTCAATCAGTGACGGGCCGATACCTGCCGGGGGCACGGTCTAATGCAGACAAAGCGTGTGACGAAGTCATCCTCCATCTTCATTTCAATCAACCTCTTTCATGACTTCATACCTTCCATCATTGTCCACCTCATGATTCATTCTTTATTCAAATCAAAATTCGAATTTATTATGTGACGTAGAGTCGCTATTCATATCTTGATTATTACACATTGGATTCTGAACGCTAGTGGTTGGACACACAGCTGTCGCTCTGACAAATAGTCTCTTGCAATATTGCAATTACTTATTTTTAATTAGCTTAAATTGTGATAGTAAGCTATATTTTATAATTTATATAATCATCAGCATGAAGTGTAGAAGTTGTGAATATCAATATACCAATACATTGAATCACAATAACTGAACTCCGTTACTTGCTGCCGTGGAAAGAGCCTCCTAGTTGAGCTAATCGGGAAGGAAACACGGAGGGAGGCACTCCGCGACAAACGTACACCTCACCCCCGGTTAGAGGTTAGAGGAAAGACACCGTGGAGTTTTAGCTGGTTAGAGTCCGGCGGCATAACTACTTGATACCAGTTTACCAAACAAATTATTATTTTAATTTCTATCAACCTATTAGTAGGTAGTTGTTGCAGGTTTGGGAGGATGTGCACGTCAGATTAATAAACTGTTCCACGACAGCGATAATTAAATATAAATATTTCTGGTATATACAATGAGCGTGCAATATGCTTACTGTAACACCCCCCCCCCCGCTGGTTAACGACCTGTTTTCTTAACTCGACTCTACTATTATTTTTTATAACGTAAACTATTTGTTCTGCTTGCCTCATCTATATTGACGAGAATTTTGCTTGAAGCTTGTTTGTAAAACAATTTGGGTACATCATCTTCATCATCATTCCTGACAAAAACATGCGTTGTTGACATGCTATTAAATAAATATACAGTAAAATTTAAAAATTATTCACTACTATGGCAAAAAGATACTGTAAAACAGCTCTAAAATGAACACACAAATATAAATTACAACATCGTATGTGTAAAAATAATAACCACAGACTAATTAGAGATACTACGTATATAATAACTGAGAATGACATATTTTTGACATATCATAAATATATAAAAAATTTATCTTAAAAAACAAAAAAAACGTTGTCTATGCGTTGGTAAGCACGTGGTTATATTAATTTGTCGATTTTATTTGTGGCGAGTAGGTAGGTACCTAGTTTATCGGGGGTCACAGGCGCGCAGATTGGGGAGTCTGCGGGCTCATACCGAGTGTCCCCCGGGTAGACGGTGGCGCGCACGTGGTCACGTGCCACCGTGTGCGCAGCACAGTTCACAGCGAGACTTTGGGGGAATCCTTTACAATCCTCCCCGAGAAGTGCCTGGGGGGCGGCCTTTTTACAGCCGCCTGAGCTAGAGGGGGTGACCGCTTTACAGTCATCCCCTCCGAGATATGCCCAAAGGCGTGGCACCAATGGGCGGCTTTGGTGTGATCTTGCGAGGACCTAGAGCTAGTGTTGAGTAGGACATACAAGAGGCAGTACATTTGTCCCGTACATGACACAATATCGTAAGAGCGGCTCAACATTATAACATGTACCACTTCAAATTTTATGTCGCGTTACTTTACTCTTCGCATATGAACTGTAGGGTGAGAGAGAGAGTATGAGGCACATGCTTCAAAAGCACGTCTTTTTATTCAACGGATATTATCGCGACTGCAAGAGACAACATTATGTTTTTATTCACTCTATTACAAATGTACTAGTACAAAGTACGAGAGGCGACAGTTTTAGAAAAATATGATTTCATGAATGTCTGTTAAATACCTATTTGTTTTGCTTGTTTATGTCTGTGTATTAGGTATATTTTAAACCAAAATCATGTTTTACAAATAAGTCGCCCGCACAATAATGTCGCAGTGGCTAATAAGTAAAAACGTCGATACAATCGTCATTCGTCTATAATCAATCGCTTCTTATTACTTTGCTTTAAGTATTACCTCAATCACACTTTGTAAGACAGGGCAGTACCAATACAGCAACAGTACATGAAATACTCGGTCTTTCAAATGTACCGCCAAGCTTCATGACGCCTCGCCTCATTTGAAGTGGGACATTGTACTGGCTCGGTACAAAAAAGAGGCTATTCTTACAAACTCATTTTTAAATCGTGTCCTACTCAACACTACCTAGAGCCCCCTTCGGTGTCGAAGATGACCGCTCCAGTCGTTTTAGCCGGTAGGATTCCGACATACCCCTTCACCCTTCCCCGGGGCGAAGGACGTTCCCTGTAGAATTTCCACTGGACACCAATAAAATAATTAAGCATAAAATTAATTTGCGTGTAAGTCTGCAGGCACTTTTCATCAACAATCCAGTCTCTTGCTCGCGCCGGCCCGTGCCGAGCCTGCAGTTGTAAATGTTCCATAATACATTTTAAATAATACCGATTCAGCTGCCCCCAAAACAATAGCTTGTTAACCCGAGCAACGCCCTAAGCTGAGGTCCGTGTCCCGCAGGGGGCGTCCTTAGAGCGTTGGCGGCAGCGGAGAGGCGCGGGGCGCTCCGCGCCACGTCGCGCCGCAGACACCATCACTCGGTCGCCGCTTATTTTTGGCGAGATTTTGTTCCTGATCCCCATTTCCTTCCTGTAAAGTGGGGCAAATTGGAGACGACGAACGTCCGAATGGGGTTGGTGGTGTTCCTACCTATCTTACTTCTGATATCATCATATCGGCCATACAACGTCCACTACTGAACAAAGGCCTCCCCCATAGATTTCCACAACTGTGTCATCATATTGGGAGGACTTTGCCAGTACTCACCACGCTTGGCAGGCGGGTTGGTGAGCGCAGAATAATAATATTTGAATAGGATTGTACAGTTGATAATATAACTTTCTTCTTCAATCCGTAAACGTTAAGAAAAATAAAAATCTATAATATACGCGATGTAATCCGTTTAAAAGCGTTTTATTGTAATTAGTAATAATCGCGAAAACCGATATCAGAAAACAGCAATCTAAGTACCTACGCATTATCACAGGTGCAACGAAATAACCCGATTAATGGCCTTCAATTCGAATGTGTGCCTTTTCATGCTGATCAACATAAAATCCATCTCATCCCGTAGGTGTCGTAAAAGGCGTCTAAGGGATTAGCCGAAGGATGGTCAGCAGTGACCTTCGAATACTGTAACAACTCAACTGCGATCGCCAGCCCGCCTGCCAAGCGTGGAGATTATGGCAAAACCCCCAATGAGCACACAACACACCGATGTTGGTCGATGTGGTGATCTTTGAGGGAGGCCTGTGTCCAGCAGTGGACTTTATTCGGCCGAAATGATGAAACATAAAACATAAGAAAAATAAAAATAGCAACCTGTTATTAATCGTCTGCGTTTTGGACATGCTAGCGCCCCAATGTTCTTAACTCCGTATCAGTAATAATTATCTTTGTGAATGTGGCATGGCGAACTGGAGCACTTTTTTCTCCTCACCCATTCTCGTTGTTCCCCTGTATATTCTCCCTTCCAATTTTCCAAGACCTATTAATATTCCATTCCTTCTTACTTATCGTATCATCTTCGATTTGAATATTTCATAAATTTTGTAGAATAAAAACAATACTAAGCTGTACTTTATTTTAATTAAGTTTATTTATCTTATGTATTTATTATTTTCATGAAGTTCGGGAGGAACACTTATTTTGCTAAGTTGATATCAAAATTGACATTTTACTTTCGGGTCGATGATTTATATCGGGTGTCTCACTTCAAAATCTAGTATGTATGTACCCAAAAAGGAAATTAATGTAAGTATGCCTAGAAAATGTTTCCTAGTAAATCCCAACAATCCAAAAACACCTTTTGTAATTGTAACCCGAGTGGAGATACATCATGTACTTCCTCCGCACCGGCGATGGGCGGAGTGGTATTCTACTGGACTCCAACCGGCTAAAACCACCGATGCGGCCTTCTCCGACACCGGAGGGATTCAGGTTTTTGAAGAATCTCCACCTAGAGCCGCCTATTGGTGCCACGCCTTTGGGCACATTTCGGAGGGGATGATTGTAAAGCAGTTACCCCTTCTGTGGCACCGTATTTTAGTAATTTCCCGATTGAATTTGTCAGTAATTACCACGCTTGGCAGGCGGTTTAGTAAGCGCAGAATAGCTGCTGTTCCACAGAGGGCTCAGAATGGCTTCTGTTACAAAGAGACGGACCTGCTGCCCATCCCTCCTAGTTTGGGGTCCTTAAGTCACCTTTTACGACGTACACCACAAGGCACTTAATCCGGAAAGCACACTGCACTAATCTGAACATCACACGGTATAAAACAAAATCGATAAATTGCCTTTTTGCGTGCAAAAAGGCAATTTATCGGTTATTCTTGTATAAAAACTAACTCCACCACGGAGTTGTTGACGGACACTTGCTTTAACAGTAGGGTGCTAGTTCGAAACTTGTCATAGCCAACCACTTGACTTTAGGTATAGGAAAACATGCTCTAGTGTGATCTTACGAGGACCTAGAGCCCCCCTTCGGTGCCGAAGATGACCGCTCCAGTGGTTTTAGCCGGTAGGAGTCCGGCATACCCCATCGCCCTTCCCCGGGGTGAAGGAAGTTCCATGTAGAATTTCCACTGGACATGAATAAAAAGTAAAGGTATAGGAAAACATGGAATGCTGGTTCTCTAATGGTCTGAAATCGGCAAGACGCAGTGATTAAGCGTAGTGATCAATGCACGTTCCATCTGTATGAGAAGATACCTTAGGCCGTACGCTGCGTTGAGCAGAACACAAGCGCCGAAAGCCGCTGGCGGGTCTGTTTCTGGAGAAATTGAAGAGTTACGCTACCACCCTACAAGATGGCTACAGGCTGATATTATTATTTATCTGCTCGCAGCAATAGGCTTTGTTTATTACTTTAATAAAATAAATAAAGTGATTCAATGTAAAATTTAATACAAGGGCCTGTCCACAAAATAAATTATGACTTCAACACAATCCGATTTGGTCTAATGGTCCAGTTCTCGCAACACGTGAGCTCTTCTGGGTGAGAGAAAGCCGAAATTAGGACGCGCCACAAACCACACCTCTTTCAAATCATGAATCAATAAGAATAAATAAATATACGGGGCAGCAAGGCCAGTAATCTTAACCGTTATAGCTACAGAAAAACGCTCTTAGAAGACTGTCCATGAATAATGTTGGCATCATAGATTTTGAAAAAAGATGATATAAACTTCTTTTCTTGCTTTGACCGATCATCTAATTTACCGATTATAAGATAAGAGAGCTTATTGTTTTATCTTATTCAATTTAGTGTCATACAAATATTTATAGGTTGTAAATAGGATTATATTGTTACAATATCTCTCTCTATCTACAATAACTCGTTATGAGGCAAAGAGAATAAATCTAGCACTATATTTTCTAAACTAATAATCTAAAATTACGTTTTAATTTTCATATTTGCGGCTTGTATAGTTTAACAATCATTGTGTAGTTGTCAACTATCAGTTCATATTTTTTCATGGTATGTTGAATTTCAATTTTGAGCATCTGCGGGTTTCAAATGGTATTTTTTAGCTTGATTGCTTTATTTATGTTAGTTCTCAAATATATGACGAATATGTGAATCCGTTTCCTGATTTATCACAATTTTGCTTTTTTGTGTTGTGTTGTATATACCCTCTGCCCGTCAGGTTTCTGTGTGCTTGGTTTGGCTTGCGGATGTTGGAGGTCAGTTTTACTTTCTTTTGCAGTTGAATCAGAATAACTTGATTCATCTAGATATAATAAAGCATGCCCTTGACAATTTTTTTATAAAAATCAGGCAAGCTAAAAAGTTGAAGGATGAAGTTCAGTTCGGCACAGGCAGTCGCCAGAGTACTATTTGGAGGATCTTGACGCCGATACTCTCAACACAATACGATTACAGGATAAGCAGCCGAGCCCATAATCATCTGTGACGGAATCGCACTGATTGACTGATCTGCCACCCTATCTCTGCAATTAAAGAATTCGAAAATACCAGCACAGTTCCTGGTCCTCCACCTGGATCTAGCAGTTCTGTAACAATAAGAATACCACCCTCTCCGTCTGTTTTTACATGACATACGTACTTAATCCGACACAGACTAATCTGACGTTGACGAAGAATTGTAGTAAAATACCACCTGAACTAATAGCCCAGATCCACAAGTTTTTGATGAAATTCCAGTGTGACCAAAACAACTGACCACTAATAGAACAAGGCCAACATATTTCTTTGAATAAAAATCACTAATAAAGCTAATGATCCCATTATGTCCCAAAATAATTTATATGCCCAACAAGAAAACGAAAAAATATTTGGACGCTATTTGAGCTCCGACACCTGAAGGCCTTTCTGGGCATTATTTTAGTGATGAGTCGCTGCCGAGAGTTAAGAAATGACCGATGGTAATATCATAAGTAAGTTAACCCTGCCCACCGCTTTCTAGAACGCCTCGCAACCACAATCTGTCTGAACACAAGATAGCCGTATTAGAAAACAGCGCTGTTTTGGCGTATTATGCAATATGGCTGTATTTATGACAAAAATACACTACTTCCATGAAATCGAAAGGCAAATGTTAACTAAAAATGTCTAATGAATCGTGTCATGGATGGCATGGCAACACTTAGAAATGTCACTTTGAGGTTATGTATTCGGGAGTCCGCCCATTGCTTTTTTAAAATAAATTACTGTTTTTACTAAGAATATCTTTAATGAGCAGGATTAGCGTTTTTACAAATTTGTACAGATTCCTACCCAGCACCAATTTTCATTTAATCTGTAAATTAAAAGAATCAAGTCGATGTTTTTTTGGAATTCGGTGTTGACAGTTGAAGATTTATTTTTAAATATGGTCTCTTTGGAAGCTAGGCAATTCATTAGACAGACTATCAAAAACATGAGCAAACTACAAAATTATTTAAATTTTAAAGGTGTTGAGACCAGTTTAAGCAAAAGTGAAATTTACGATTGTAGTGGCAGAAAACTAAAGGTTTAAATCTTCGTCAAACCGTATCAAAGAGTAAATCCTAATTGAATCAAATCAAAACGATTGAGAGATTTAAACTACTAAATAAAATACAGGAGACAAATGCCCTATAGTGTACATGGATCATTTGTGCATTCGACGAACACAAAAACTAAAGCGATGTACCCAGGGCCTAAAGCACCTAGTACAAAACGGGAACGGAACGTTATTGTGCGATTCCGAAGCCAGATTTGTCCCTGATGCTTTGCGTATGTTTAAATCAGGACTGAAAATCTGATCTAAATATTGCTACGACATTTCTGGTAAAAGGTTTTTACGATTTCTAATCATAAAAAGAATTAGTATCGAATGGCAAGCAAAAAGTCTTGTTAAAACTATTTTTTAGTTACTGGCCGTCCCTTTTTCAAAATCTGTGAAAATCAACGGAAATAATTTCTTATTTCAGGGACTTTCTTCTAAAGCCTGAAAGCTCCTGTAGCTGTAATGGTTAGCGATGCTGGTCTGGCTGCCTCGTCTCAAATTTCCATTGTGTATTTGACTCAAAAATCGGATGTCGCTATAGTAGGTTCTATTTGACTAGCGATGACATATCGTTAGTTCTAATGGTCAAGTATGACACGCATAAAAGGCCAAAGCTCATGTATTTAGAGGACTGTTCACAACAATTTTGTTCACAAATGGCCATTAACTTATAATCGATACAGCATGTACAAAATCATAGTAGAAAATTACATCACACATCTTACAGTAACTGATTATTTATACAAAGCTTAAAACAAACGCTACAATGGGGAAAGAACAAGATTATTAACTATACAGTAATTTCAGTATAAAATTCAATACTTTTTACACACAACTATGGTAAAAACTTTTATGCATATTCGTCGCTTCGTATCTTATTTTTTAATGTAAATATAATTTGATATAAAAACGTCAGAGTTACATTATAGTTTCTTTCGTCGCATTTCTTTTGTGACAAATCACTAGGTAAATATCCTTTTTAAAATTCCCAAGACTATGAAGGATGGCAGGAAGTCACGTGACGTTTGTTTTGAAACCAGTCCAAACAGTATTGAAGGCGAAATTTATCTGTCGTACATACAGTAAGCGATACAATCTGATATAAATGTGTTGTCATGGCAATGCATGCTGAATTTACTTCACTCTATAATAGAGTTGCCAGATGGTCGGGATTCGTCTGGAAGATTCTCCAGTCTCATATAAGTTATAAAAAAAATAACAAACCGCCCGACAAACAGTTAATTGTAAAGTTGTATGCATCATTTATAAGTAAAATCTTAAGTCGTATTATAATGAAAGATCCAAATTGTTGGACTCAGTGAAAACAAATGTAAATACATGAGGCAATGTAAAAATTAAGTTTATTGACGGAATTCATTACGTAAGATTTATTTAGAATTTTGAAGTAAGTTAATATATAATAAGTCGATATATAAAAAATAAAAATTCATTTTGGTTTTTAATATTAACTCATTTATTTAGACAACAGCGGCAATAATACATAAAAAAATTATGTTTTTAATTTTCCGATCTGGCAACCCTACCCTATAGCCTTGTAGGTTTAAAGCCAAAACAGACGTGCTACCTACTTTTTAACCGACTTCATAGCATCGGCGATCCGTGATTTGATCGCTTTTCGGAAGCTCGATGCTGTGCATAGACTCGACCTATCATGCGCAAGCGCAGACTCCATCCCAACACGCATGGGTAGCAGTACCAACAGCATCTCGAGCGTATTGGCGGACCTGTGGCATTATCTGATGCTTGAGCGCTGTACACGCAGTCAAGTAACCCTTGTCCCATTGGATTTTTCGCCCCGGCCTGCTGATTTAGTTTTTATTGTGTTGTTACTAAAAGTAGTTTATAAGTTTTTGTTGTATTACTAACAATAATATGGATCCATGATCCATTACTTACTCCGTACATTTGATTGTTAGTTTTGGAATCTAGATACAGCGACACTCAGCATCAGATCGGGACACAAACATTAATAACGATCTACGTTCAAATAATCAGGCAGCATGAGCGGGTGTTACTACCCCGCCCGCTCTCCCCCTCGATTGAGCAGTGCAATTCTCCAAGCACTACCATCAATACATCCTTGAATACAGAATTTAAATAACGGTGAAAAGCCAACTTGGTATCTCTCATCAGCCATACATCGTCCACTGCTGAACACAGGCCTCCCCCATAGATTTCCACAACTGTGTCATCATATTGGGGGGAAATTGCCAGTATTCACCACGCTTGGCAGGCGGGTTCGCGAGCGCAGAAAATCTACTGTTCCTCAGAAGGGACGCTGCTGCCCATCCCTCCGGTTTAGAGTCTCTTAGTCGTCTTATACTACATCCACGGGAGGAAATGGAGTGGTGCTATATTCTTAATCCGGACACCACACGGACAATCCGGACACCACACGGACAATCCGGACACCACACGGATAACTTGGTATACGTTTAGAGAATTGCATTTCAGCTTTCTACCAGCCGATGCGGCATCGATGGAGTCGCTAACCGCGCGACTTTGATACTGCGCTCAAACGCAGTCGCCAATACGCGATGCAGCCGCTGATCGCCGATGCTATAAGTATCGTGCATGCCTTGGCCCTTATAGATTAGGTGATGCAGATGACAAGGTCACAGACACTTCGTTGTTAAATAAAAACTAAGTTTAAATAAAACTAAGTCTAATTTAGCCAGTTAGTCATATACTATTTACAATGCAGCGAATAATCAAATAAATATATAAAAATCAATAAATAAAAATGTACAATAGTAAAATCTCATATACACGTGACGAATTGATATTGATATTCAGTCTTAGCTGTTTTCACTGTCCACTGATGTAAAACGAAGTAGTAATGAATATGATTTTAGACAGAAGAAAGGTCTTTTCTAGTGATGTTTTTTTATATCTGTAAAAGCACATCATCATCAGCCTATACTGGTCCACTGCTGGACGTAGGCCTCTCCCAGCGTGCGCCACAACACCCGGTCATCGGCTTTCCGCATCCAGCCAGACACAGCAACCTTTCAGGTCGTCCGTCGATCTGGCCGGTGGGCGCCCCACACTCCGTTTGCCCATACGCGGTCTCCACTCTAGGACTCGTCTGCTCCATCGGCCATCGGTCCTTCGACAAACATGACCAGCCCACTGCCACTTAAACTTGCTGATTCGGTGAGCTATGCCGATCACTTTCGTTCTCTTCCGGATATCCTCGTTTCGGATTCTATCCATTAGAGAGCCTCCGAGCATAGCACGTTCCATAGCACGCTGAGCGACTTTAAACTTGTGGACTGGTCCGGCTGTTAGTGTCCACGTTTCAGCTCCGTAGTTCATAACAGGTAGGACGCACTGGTTGAAAACCTTCGTTTTCCGTATCCTTCTGCCGGCTTCTCTGTCAAAGTTATGTCTACCCAACCGGAATGTTTGTTCGAGGTAGACGTACTCGCCCACAACTTCGACCACCGCACCTTCGATGCTAATCGGCCTTGGCACAACATGTCTATTTGACATGAGCTTAGTTTTTTCCAGGTTCATACCAAGGCCTACAAGTATTGAGGTTACGTTGAGACTATTCGGCATCCCGCTCAGATCATCCATCGACTCTGCCAAAAGTACGATATCGACGGCGAATCGAAGGTATGATTGTAATTGTGTGTGTAATTGCCATTTATGTTTATGCCGCGAAAAAGAACATGCGATGAACCCACCCTCACTCTGGCAAAAAATGGGTTATACATGTCCTTTTTTTATAGAACCCAGGGGACGATGCGAGCAAGACATTTGTCTGGTGGCAAGCGTCATGTCTGCCTATAATAGTTATTGTAACGCTACCCAGTGCTGGTTCTGCGTGGCACCACAATGCGCTCGTTACCTCGAGACTTTAGTTATTTAGCCTCCCTCTGGACAGTAATATCGTTAGCTGCAGTGCCCTTGAAACCGGAATTCAGTTATGTCTAAAGTTTAAACACTGCTGCTCGGCAGTAGAATATCTGGCACTGCGGTGGTACCTACCTAGTCAGTCTTGCAATACGAGACTTACCACCGGTAAATAGACCTTAAGGTCACTACTTTATGACTTAAACTCTTAAGCACCCACCGACATATTTAGCGGGAAAAAGCTTTTTATTTTCAAAAATAGTAACTTTGTGGATCATAACGGTTAAGTTAAAAATAAATTGAAACAATCTTTACTATATATGTATATTAATAATAAGTCTATGTTCACGCAAATCTGCGAAGCTTAGAAACGCTTGCAAGAGCTCAGCAGTTGATTCTTTGCCAAGCTGTACGATGCCACAGGTTAACAATATGACAGACACTATGACTGGATTATAAAAATAAAATTATGTGTTATTTTTAGTGTCGCAACAAATACTCTTTTGCCACTACAAACAATTCTTCTCTCCGGTGAGTACCAAAACGCTGAACGTCATCAGTCAAAAGTAATAGAACACAGTCTTAGATAATATATATCCAAGTACTTGAATAATACAAATTAACTGCTAGTATTTTATTTATATTTTAAAAGCATAACATTTGCAAACTTTTTAGCAACTGACGATTTCTTTCCACTATTTGTATGTTGCTAGCTTTTGCCTTTAGAAGGCCACAGCGGAAAGTTTGTTAATTGGTTTGAGGGTAACACCCATATAATCAAAGTACTTTAATAATACAAATTAACACCTAAAAAGTTTTATTTTATAAGCATAATATTCGCAAATTTCTTGGCGACAACGATTTGTGTTGCCAGCTGTTGCCTTTCTAAGGCTACAGTGTATCCATTCCAAACTATCGTTTGTTAATTGGTTTGAGTTAATGCCCATTTAATAAAACTAAAACGTCAACAAATCATGTTCGGATACATGCACCGTAGCTCACCTGTTTACAGGAGCGTTTAGTTTTTAACCGACAACAAAAGGAAGGTTAAATTTTCCCCCAATGATTGTTAATTCGCGAATTTTTCAATAACTACCCGACCGTATTTTGTGGTTCTTTCACTGGGGTAACCCTTACTTATGGGAAGGTTCTAGTATATTATACAAAATATTAGTTAGGTGTTTATTTGAACCGTGGGACGCTTTGGGGGATCCTTTACAATCCCCCGGGGGGTGACCGCTTTACAGTCACCCTCTCCGAGATGAGCCTATACGCGTGGCACCAGTGGGCGGCTCTAGTATGATCATACGAGGACCTGGAAGTCCCTTAGGTGCCGAAGATGACCGCTTCAGTGGTTATAGCCGGTAGGAGTCCGACATACCCCTTCGCCCTTCCTCGGGGCAAAGGAAGTTTATGAAGAGTATCCACTGGGCACCAATAAAAAAAAAGTTTATTTGCAGTTGTTTAATTTTTTCTTAATATGTTTATTTTTTTTACTCAAATAGTTATTACGAATTTCATACAATATTCGTATTTGCTACATCAGTAGTTATTATGACTGCTCATTGGGGGCCTAGTGCTTAGTAGTGGACGGTATACATACTGATCTGATTGACAGCTTTATGAAGGTGCAATAACAAAGTTCTCGAGTTTTCCATCATCATGCATAATGCAAGTTCCATTCCATTTTTTGTACGGTTAAGGAAGAAAGGTTTAAAACATGATAATATTTTTAATATTATTCACAATTTATATAATATAATATAAAGATACAATTTCACTTAAAACATCAGCGGACTAGCTCATACATTGAATAATTCTGTATTAATGTGCACCTACGAAACACAAGCAAGATGCCTTTATACAAAGACACTTACTCCAATCAAACACACTTTAACAAAATTAATACTTCGGGGGCACGGAAAACAAATCAACCATATATTACAGTTGTTACAACTCATGAGCCTGTGAACTTTTTGAATTTGAACCTTATTTCGATGTAATAAAGGTCCACGACTCGTGATTTGTAACAACAGTAATCAATTATCAAATCTATCTAGAACTATCTATATATTTATCTAGTGTTTATGACTCTGATGTCTGTTGACATTTAAATTAAAATAAAATATATTTTATAGTACGCGTTTGACTGCTTCGATACTAAGATGCACTTTTTTAATAATCATAAATTTGATCATTATAAGCCTAAAGGCAGTTATGTGGCGCTATATTTATCATAGTATTTAATGTCAGAGATTTTTGAGTTGCATTTCAAGAGAACAACAAAGCTTTTAACCTTTTTAATGGCAACATTTTTAATATTTCGGCCAATTTAATACCCATATTCAACAAGAAACATCCATGGGCCGTAACGGATCAAGTACATTCTACCTTAAATATACACACTGTTACCCAGACTGACGTCAAACATATGACAAATAAGCACAAATTGATTTTTCCTAACATAATTTTAGAATAGCAGTTCAACTGTTGCAGTCACCAGTAATATGTGCAGTGGTCAGGATGTGTCGAGCCCGCAGCAGCGGACCCCACGAGTACCGACATCACTTACTCGACGAAGGTTGGCCGCGTTGTTCTGGAAAGTAACAATAAACATATAAAACCGGAGAAGTGCGAGTAAAACTCGCGTGGAGACCCCATCTCCCCCAACCCCCAGTTTCTGAATATATTGTCTATTTTTAAATTCAGTCTTGTACCAATAATTTCCCCCAGTATGATGACACAGTTGTAGAAATCTATGCGGGAGGCCTTTGTTCAGTAGTGGACGTTGTATGGCCGACATGATGAGCTCCTTATAACAAGTTCTGCCATTTGATATGTAACACGGTACAGTTTGCAAAACATTTCTATTTTATTTTATACTCGTACTAGCGGGGACCCGCGGTTTACCCGCGTTTAATTTAAAAGAAATTTAGAGTACTTCGACATAGACACTTAACATAGAATATATATATTGGATTTCAAGGGGTTTTTTTTGCGCGGTACTTTTCTCATTTTTCTAAAATAAAAGTAGCCTAAGTTATTCCTTATAACATCAGCTATCTGCCAGTGAAAGTCATTTAGAAATTGGTACAGCCATTTCGGAGATGTTGTGTCCGGACTAAGAATATAGCACCACTCCATCTCCTCCCGTGGAGGTCGTAAAAGTCGACTGAGGGACTCTTAACCAGAGGGATGGGCAGCAGCGTCCCTTTTGCTGAGCAGTAGCACACAAACTTTATATATATATGTCAAGTGTCGATGCCGAAGTACTCTAAATTATATATAAATAATCGCATTCCTTTTAAATTAAACGGCGGGTGAAACCGCGTGTCGTAGCTAGTAATTCATATAAACAAATAGAAATGTGCATTTATTATGTGACAGGCCAGGCCAACTGACCCGAATTAGTAATAATTATTTGACAAACACAGTTTTGTGTTAAAATATGCTTTGTTTTATCATGCAGGATAGCGTGGGTAGGAGTCGCAAGAGGAATATATATAACAGATGTAGTAAGGCCATTACAGAGAGGTATCCTAGGATATGCGAAAAATGCGTAGTACGTCCAGCGGCCAGGCTGGAAACATGAAAGAAATTTAAGAGAGAACTGGTTGACAGTACATTCGTCCACAAATAGAGACTAATATAGGATTCTGAGAATCTCACACTTGGAAATGAGTTGCCTTGACTAACCCGGAAATCCTAAACAGACTTCTGACTCGCAAGCAAACCTATTCAGGTGGAGATTCATAGACAATTCCAACTTGGAGAGCAGGGGTGCAATTCCTTAATCTCAAACATACATCCTTGAATACAGAATTGAAATAACGGTGACAACCCAATTTGGTATTCCCTAAGACTCGTCCCCATGGCTCACCGTCATCTCTCATCTTCCTTAAGGAAGTGCACCCCAGATGTGGTGTGTTCCATAAACGATGGGGCACTTAACATCTAGTCTTGCGTGGCCTGATGCCTGCACGCTAGAGGAACCAATGGAACGCTACTGAAAATGCAGTGCTCGTTGCTAAGTTTTGGACGCACACAGTTTAGATTGCCATCGACACGCTACACAGAAGAATAGCGTTCATTCAAATCATCATCATATCAGCCAAAGGACGTCCACTGCTGAACAACAGCCTACCCCATATATTTCCTTTACGAACGATTATATGCCGCTCGCATCCAACGACTTCCAGCGACCTTTAGCAGGACCTCGTTGAAGGTCGTCCCACGCTACGTTTTCCGGTGCGGTCTTCACTCGAGGACCTTTTTGCCGAATTAGTGGGCCGGAATTGCAGTGACACCTACCGGGTCCAACCAATCCAGTCAACTAATTACCTTATACTGCCATCTGTTAGAATCTTATCGAACTAACAGACAATTATGACTCTTTGTCAAATAATAAACAAATAATTCGCAATAAAATAATATTGCGATTATAAATTGAGATATAAATTATCCTATCCTTTAAGTTGGATAAAACTGCGCACAGTGTGCACAATTTTATTAAAATCGGTTCAGTAGTTTAGGAGTCCATAGCGGACAAACAACGTGACACGTAATTTCTATATATTAAGATTAGAGATATTTTTTTATTTCATTTATTTATTTCAAATATACATGCACATCATTACAGATTATACTAATTTGATGTACAGTTATAATTATTACAGAACATAATATGCGAGAATTTAATAATACCATGGCTATCAAATTAGTTTATATGGCTTTAGTTAGAAGCAAGTTACAGTCTGCGTCGATTATTTAGAATCCACGTGAAAGTACCTTGCTTCTGGAAAAAGTACAAAAAACATTTTTAAGATTTTAATATAAAAAGCAGTTTGGATATTACCCATTCCTATATCCCACAACATTCTTACTGGGAATGTTAAAATTTAACACTCTTGAAGTAAGACGTAATTATTGTTTGTTGACTTCTGCATGTAAGGTTCTGCGGGGTGAATCTGATTGTCCGGAGCTGGTGTCACAAGTGCTCAGGCCGCGTAGACATCAGTTACTGGCTGTACCGGAGGCCCGCACAGTTTCCCATGCCAATTCTCCGCTCGTCCGTTCGCTTACGATGCTAAATGCTCTCCTAACATCAGCACCGGAGTGTGATTTGTTTGTAGCGAGATGGATAGATGTGTGTCGGGAATGTTTGAGATTTTGTGAGATGATTGATAACAGATAAATTTATTGATTTATTTGCCATATTTTTATATTATACGATGATGACAACGATATACGAAATCTATCACCTTCAGAATCAAAATGTTACTCAAAAATAACAACATGTTATACTATGTTAGTAAATAAGTAACAAAACAACAATAAAACAACAATCAATGTAACAGGATAATACTTAAGTGAAAAGTATTCACACACGAGTGTTATTGTATAGATAACTACAGATCTTTAACGTAATTTTCCTCCTTTTGAACGATCGGGTAATTCCCTAGCAAATATATATGCCGTTCTGCATTTCTGTATGTTTAATGTTAGTTAATCGTCGTACGATATCTTGTTTCGAAAACTGAAAATGTAATGATAATTCATGTAGCGTTGAATAGGCTCGTCGTGCATTGTTTATTATTAACAAAGACGAAAGTGTCTTATTATCACATTAAATGGTACTGCGATTAATACTATAGCCATCAGGCTACCGCTGATTCTTCACTGAATCGCTTCGCTTGATTGATCACAATACCGCTGTACCACGCCTTAGGTATGCGCGGGGAGGTGGGGAGTGGGAAGGAAACGGAGCGAGTAATCGGTATACGGTCGCTTTGACGCTTTGGTTTGACTTACGGCCTTATTCTATTAAGTAGTTTCTATACTATAGACACCCACACATTCACTATTGTCTTTAACTGCTTGTAGTTCATAATTTCAACCAATTAATATTATGGCATGCTAGCATAGCGGATGATTACGTATTCTACTAGGTGAATTCCATAACGGTCGGTGGGTGGGTTCGAATCTCACGTGCGGTGCAGGTCTTTTTTAGTTTTCACAATTACTTTTTACTCGCAGTGGTCCGAAAATAAATCTCCTTCGTTCTTTAGTACGTGATATTCACATAGCTTGTGAGTTTAGAAGGTAGGCCACAGAAAACTAAATAAATTACTTCTATTTCTATGAGGTAGACAGATGCAGTTGCGACTCATTCACCTAGATCAAATAGAACGTTGTTAATTGGTTAGTAAAGTGTGGTTATATATATTAGCGGTGTTATGGTTAAAATGCACAACTAAACGATGGGCGAATGTTATTACAATGCGTAAAATTCTACTTATAAAACACAAAAACTTAGACTATAATATATATAGTCTGAGCATAAATATCTAATAAAACCGGACTGACTGTGAGTGTTACGATTAAAATATTTTATATTTTATTAAACATAACACTAAATCAAAGAAATTTGTTGATCATTTAATTATACTTTAAAATAAAGTTTTCAATTAATCATGAGGTTTAATAAGACAAAAGAAAAAGATATAGATATAATTTTAAAGTTATTTTTTAGATTAATCATATCGGCCATTTATACGTCCACTGCTGAACAAAGGCCTCCCCATAGATTTTCACAACTGTGTCATCATTTTGGGGGGTATTTGCCAATACTCACCACGCTTGGCAGGCGGGTTGGTGAGCGCAGTATGGCTACCGTTTCACAGAAGGGACGCTGCTGCCCATCCCTCTGGTTTAGATTTCCTTAGTCGCCTTTTACGACATCCACGGGAGGAGATGGAGTGGTGCTATATTCTTAATCCGGACACCACACGGAATTATGAATAATATGTATCTTTTGATTTTTTTATATAGTTTTGTTTCTGAATAAATTGTGAATTGTAAATTAATCAGTCTTAGTATTTTTCTTATATGGTACGCTTAACCTCGTCTAAACAAAATTGCTTAAATATTTATTTATTTTTCTAGAAAAATACAGTGAGATCATGTTGATGGGGTTTGGTCACAGACATAGATCAATCTATCTGTTTTGATGGTGCGAAGGTGCACGAGATGAAAGGTGTGTTGAGATCAACAACAAGCAGTTGAAGTCACATGGCATGGAGATATATTATGGGAAAATATAAGAGGAATCGAAATATGAATAATGGGAGTTATATAAAGCTTTTTAAATGTTTACATTGTTTTAGTTATGTTATTATATTATGAATATATTGAGCTATGTCCGTTTATTTATCTTCTTTTCGTAAAGAAAATGAACACTTAAGCTATAACCTTAACACATATTAAATCATTGTTGCTATTTCTTAACTTTATGTAGGTAATTATAACAAATAAACATTTTTGTTTTGTTATCACTTATTTTTTATTCTCGACCTTTAATGCAATATATATATATATATATTGCACGGAGACGCTCAGCTGAAATACCACTATGCGGTCACCCATCCAGAGACTGACCGCGCCAAGCGTCGCTTAACCTCGCCAATCTTTTACCGATTAGTGAGTGCAACTAGCTATGAGCGCCTAATGCAATAACAATATAAAAAGCTTTCAAAATTACCACCTAGGTTATTATTGATGTAAAATGATTTCACGAGCTCAGAACCTAAACCAGCCTCGCAGTTCAACGCTAGACGCTTACCGCTATCGTCGGCACATATTAATTTACTGGCAATTTTAGCTATAGTATAAACCGGCCACGAATGTGCGTATGATGCATGTCTGACAGCGCGACAGTGTGCGAACTCTGTTGTGTGAGTACTATATGTAACAGCACCTACACGTACAGACGTAGCACTACCAATCTAGCATGTGTGCACTTTTGGACGCTTACATACATTAAAAAAAACTAATCGAATTCAGAACCTCCTCCTTTTTAAAGTCGGTTAATAACGACACAGATGTAGAAATCTACGGGGTAGGCCTTCGTTCGGCAGTGGACGTTGATATTATTATCATATTATGAACAAATTTTTTAATATAACTTGAAATGAAATAACTTTAGTTAGCATTTCAAGTGCCTTTAGACCACAATATGACGGCACGGTTGGTGCAGTGGCTGATACTGTCGGCTGCTGCGCACCGGGTCGTGGTCGTCGATTCCCGCACGGAACAAATATTTGTACGATCTACAGGTAGTTGTTCCGGGTCTGGGTGTATTGTGTGTGGAATTTGTGTTTGTAAACGCAGCTAAGACAGTGTGGGGCAAAGATTAAAAAAAAAACAAAACAAATATAGTACACTAGCTTTAACTACCTGCTTCACTGGGCGTGAACTAAACCTGAGAGACATGTTTTTTATTATTGGAATAAAAAGTACCTACCCTATTTCTTGTTCCACGACATAATTTACTTATTTTTTTTATTTATTTTTTACCTCTGTACCAAATCAAATTAGATATACGTTCAGCCCGTTGAGCGCGATGAAGCCTCAAAAACATATTCACTTTAACATTTATAAGCAAGAAATAAGATATGAATCAACTCACTGTAATTTCGGAGAGCTTCTTCTCTTTCGTGAGCGTCGAAGTACCATAACGTGATAGCATATCTGAAAATAATACAAACGCTGTTTTATAATAGCGCTCTCATAAAAAATAAGTTTATAAAACTAAATTCTTTCTTTCTTCTTATTTCTTCGGGGTTAGGTATTGTTGTAGGAAAAATGTTTGAGCCATATAAATTGAACTTAAAATTATCATAAACCGCATAAGTGCGAGTTGAATTCGCGTGGAGACTGTTCCGCACGATAAATATTATTATCTACCAATGATATTATACCATAGATATGTTACGTCCATATTAAATGGCGCGCAAAATACAGTCTCGCCTGCAAAACCATTTTGTGAGAAAGAAGATACAAAAATAACAAGAGTAAAAGAGATATCTATATCATATCTATCTAGGCGAACCGATTGCGAGGTGCTACGATTGGGGGAGTTTTGGTTCTTACTTTTGGCACGCATGTAACATATCTACTTCTTTTTAATATTTAATATCATTGTTATCTACCATGTTTTCTTTAGTCGGGCCCAGATTTGTGTGTGGTAAACTAAAAAAGTATGTTTAGTAATGTCTCAGGTTTTCGCGATTATTACACATTATAATAAAACACTTTTAAACGGATTCGATTCTATCGCGTATATTTTAGATTTTGGTTTTTCCTGACGTTTTGAATACTTTGCAGCATTCGTGGTCGCAGGATGACTAAGGTGACAGGCGTCGTTACAGATTTAAAAAAGTTATTGTACGGTAGATAAAATAAAACAACTTTTTAAAATCTGTAACGTATATCGTGTACCGTGTATCTGTAACCGTCCGTTAATTATCACATACATACATACAATATTTTGGTTTTTTTCTAGTAGATACTACTTGAAATAAACGTATTGAATTCGTAAGGAACTAATAAATAATAATAAAACCTATTTTTGATGGATTACATCGCGTATATAAGGTTTTTCTAACCTGACGTTTGAACACTGCAGTGTAAGGTGATAGGCGTTGCTACAGTTACGTTACATTTATTTAAGGCATTATTAAAAAAAAACGAAGCTCACAGTAATCCTCCTGTGCCTTGATGTTTTTAGGTGCGGTACGATGTTTGGTACTATTGTTTCTATTACAGGATTCCAAATCGGTGGTACTTGCTTACCGTCTCACATCTGTCTATATGGATACAGGCCTCTCCTAGCGTGCGCCACAACACCCGGTCATCAGCATTCCGCACCCAGCCAACCCAGCAACCTCCTTCAGCTTCTCCGTCAAACTGGCCGGTGGGCGCCCCACACTCCGTTTGCCCATACGCGGTCTCCACTCTAGGACTCGTCTGCTCCATCGGCCATCGGTCCTTCGACAGACGCGATCAGCCCACTGCCACTTCAGCTTACAAATTCAGTGTGCTATGTCGATCACTTTGGTTCTCTTCCGGATATTGTCGTTTCGGATTCTATCCTTTAGAGACTCTACTACTACGACTCTACTGATCCGATTGTCAGTGTCCACGTTTCAGTTCCGTAGGCCATACCAAGCGCCACACGAAGTCTTGAAACTACTGCGACGAAGGGGTCCTGTGTAATGACAACAACCAGGAACCGAGACGCTCAGTTCAGATACCACCATGAGGTCACCCATCCATAGACTGACCACGTCGAGCGTAAGCAACGCTCACCTCCACGCTCCCCTTAACGATCGTTTGCCAATATTCGTATCTACCAAGATCATGGTAGTTTTTTGTTTAAGTTTGGTAGCTTATTGCTCTGGTTTCATATTGCTACACCCAAGTAGCTCATTAATAAAAATAAATTGATACTGACCTAGTACCGTATGCAGGTTGAACCTCGTGAGGATTCCGCCTATCCGACCAGAAGAACAGCATCCTGTCAAAGATGGGGGCGATATCCGCTACTTGATTTGTTCCTTCAGGGAATACTCTGTGAATAACATACAAGAAATTTTATATGCTTGCCGTGTGGTGCCGGCGAAGAATACCACCACCCCATCTCATCTCGTGGGTGTCGTAAAAGGCGATTATGGGATTAGCCGCAGGAGGGGCAGCAGCGTCCTTCGAGTACATTTGTGACATAACTGCGATCGCCAAGCGTGGCGATTGTGGAAAAACACCCCAATGAAAACACAGCGCGGACCGGCAGTGGATGTTTTTCGGCTGAAATGATGTGCTAAGCGTGATGATTATGGCAATATTCTTTTGGACCGCACATTGTAGTAATGTTACGAACATGAGATTTCGGATATGGATAAGGATATTTTTTTTCTGTTTCGACAAATTCGATTATGGACATTTATATTTTAGACCAAGTTTTCAAGTTCCTTGCGATGCTTTAAAAAAAAATAAAGCTATTTTTTATATATTGTAGACATTATAGTTTATTAAAACAAAAATAGATCACTAGAATTATTATATGAATATACTAGTCATAAGTTTCTATAATCACAATTCGGTTATCAGTCTTACGGTCGAATACTGAAACACAACATAATATATAAATCCCGCTTAACTATTAGAGATTCGAGAGCCAGTATTCGGTAGGAAGTCGGGCTTCTGAAATAGTTCAAAGCGGGATTTAAATATTAAGTGACGTGTCAGTATTCGGTCATCGGAATTAAGTTTCTGAGCAGATAGCGGATTTTGTCCTGCAGACTGCCAAGAACATATATTACATAGTTGACAGTTTTTGAAAAATAATACTACAGACAAAAAGACCATCGTGTGCATTAAGTGCGCCTGAATGTCGCGACGGGCACCAAATACCAACTACGGTTATTCTTGTCCACGGCATCGGCAGTCCGCTGGACAAATAGGCCTCGGGGATTCCAACCTCCTTATAACATACGAAAATATCCGAAGCATTTATCTCGGCTACGGTTACAGTTATATTCAATAATTTCGGATATCCGCAAGTTTCGGTTACGGATACAGAGCTCCATAACATCCCTGGTAGTGATCATGGGGAGGCCCATGCTCAGCAGTGTTCCGCGTTGTATGTGATATATTTTAATGGGCCATTGGGCCCCGAAGTTTCTACTAATTTGTATCATTTTTTTTTTCCGAAGGAAAAATTTATTTTTGAGTTCTCGGCTGGCGCTGTTGCTAAGCTTATTGGCTTTCTGCGCTACGTGTCGGGGGTTCGATCCCTGCACGGAACAAATATTTATTAGGTGTTTCGGGTCTGGGTGGTTTGTGCATGTGAGATTTATCTGTAAACTGTACGATACAGAAAAAGCAAGCGTGAAAAATATATCCTAATATCGCCGCTGTGCGTCGTTATTGATAACGTACATATACAACTTGGGACACTAAAAACAAATTAATTTGTCAACACTTAATTTTTTACGAAATTAAATCGTCATTTGTGTGGGCGCCCATAATTGGTAGTCTCTTCTTTCGACGGAGATAGGGCTCTTTTCAATAGACATTCATCATCATTGTAAGCCGTTAAAACGTTATACGTTGCTGAACGTCTCCCCAAAGATTGCCACAACGACCGGCATGGGTTTGTGTTGTGGGCTCATTTGCAGGTTTTGCCCTAATCACCACGCCTGGCAGATGGGTTGGCGGTCGCAGTTGAGTTAGAATTGTACTCGAAGGACGCTGCTGCCCATCTTCCTGCTACTCCCATAGTCACCTTTTACGACACCCATTTGGATGAGATGGAGTGTGGTATTTTTAGCCGGCAGCACACGGCGCAATAGATATTAATTGGAATTAAATGACACTGATCATTTCTACTAATTGTATTAACTAGTTTTTTTTTATTAGCCTGACTTTATTCAGATATGCCTTTTAGTATAGGTAGGGAATGAACTACTCAAATATTGCTTTTTCCAGACAATATCTGGTCTATTCTCGTATATACTAGTCTTCTGCGTCTAAACTACTCATGACCACGGTCAATTCAACTTGACCGGACCGTCGACGTAATCAAATGTTATCTTGATATTAAACTGTGCGCGAATAATCCAGTTTTCCGTGTAATGTCCGATTAAGAATACAGAGGACAGACTTTAAACCAGAGGGATGGGCAGGACTGTCCTGTGGTACTCTAGTGTGATCTAACGAGGACCTGGAGCCCCCTTCGGTGCCGAAGATGACCGCTCCAGTGGTTTTAGCCGATAGGAGTCCAGCATACCCCTTCGCCCTTCCCCGGGGCGAAGGAAGTTCATGTAGAATTTCAACTGGACATCAATAAAATAAATAAAAATAAACTATCCGGTGGTACAGTAGCCATACTGCGCTCACCAACACGCCTGCCAAGCTTGACAAGTACTGGAAAATTCTCCCCAAAAACACGACACAATTTTGAAAATCCATGGCCTTCCGCCTTTGTTCAGCAGTGAACATCTATGGCTGATATGATATTATAAATAGACCAGACATTGGCTTAAAATAATGTATTCAATTTGCGAAAGTTTAAGTGGTTCTTAGAGAATATGTTGCGAGCGAATGAGCTGACAATTTTAGTCTTAGATTTTGTGACTGATAAATTCATTGGATAGTTATGTAAAGTTAGAATCTATACTAATAAATTAAATTGCAGTGTCTGTTAGCAATGGCAAAATAACAGTTTTTTTTGCTAAATGCATATGAGCAATTTTTTTTTGTTGTCTGTTTGTCCTGCTAATCTCCGAAATGGCTGGACCGATTTTGTCGGGACTTTCACTGGCAGATAGCTGATGTTAGGAGGAGGAGGAGTAACTCAGCCTACTTTTATTTTAGATAAAACCAATATATAAGGTTCCGCAGAAAAAATTACAACATGAAATCTAATGTACGTATATCAACTGTCTATGCCAAAGTATTCCGATTTCTTTTAAATTAAACGGCGGGTGAAACCGTGGGGCACAGCTAGTCTATTAATAAAAAGCGGCCTCACCTGAGCAGTCCTCCGCACCGTTTGACGTCCCAGTCGAGATTCAGATAATATATGGCCGTGATGCACCGGCCGTCCTTGTTTGGGTTGTCCACATGCTTCACGTAGTGACTGCCCGAGCCCGGGTAGCACGCCACCATCGCCTGCCGGGAAATAATGGAATTCATACAGTAAAATGTAGCTATGTACAGCTTTAAAAGGTTTTCTTTTAGATTTTTTAAAACCTTATGGCAATGACTGGTAGTCCGACCTATTCGTTGAAAGGGTTTATAACAACTAAAGGTCAAAAATTCATGCATAGTAAAGTAGACCACTATCTTGGAACTCGCTAATTTGGGACCCCTGGTTGGTAGAGATCAATAATTACGTTAGATGAATTTCCTTCAGTATAACCTCTTTAAAAAAATAGGTCAAATTTCTTGTCAGCCTGTATAGGTACTAGTTTTTATTTGTTTTTAAGATAAATCTGAGGCCCTTATGGTTGTGGTGGCGGTATCTATAGACTTCGCTAACGCCTTTAACACCTTGCCCTGGAGCTGCATTATCGCGGGAGGCACGCGTGTATCATCGGGTGCCAATCTACCTGTGTCGCATTGCTGGGTCCTACCTGACAAACAGTGGTCATATAAAAAATTACGATTAGAAATTTAAGTCTAAATACTGAAACAAATCAAAACTTATAGGAACGTCCATAAAAGAAATAATAAAAGACAATGATTCAGAAAACAAGCTTTATAGAAAATTGGACAGAATGATTTGTAATGCGTACACGTGCAAAATAAACCATTGCTACGCGTACAGAAGCCATTACGCCATTGAATAGGCCGCTGTTGGTGGTCTCATTCCGTATGGGTGACTTGTAAAATTCTTCTATAGTCCATTGAGGTAGGACGAGTGTCTAATACAGTGAAATGAAAGTTCTTTTTCATTTATTTTACTTTACCTTCATATTAAAAAATCATGGTGACCCGGTAATATACAGACTTTATTTTTAGCACTTGGGTGCGGGTCAAAAGTGGCATGTACAGATGTAACTGATTCAATGGCATATATACTTTTTTATTTAATCTGTGACACCACTGATTTAACAGTGAAGGAAAAAATCCTGAAGATATCTGGATCTAATGGCTTAAAAACGCCAACTCGCAGTGAGCAGGCGTGGCCCGTGGTAGTTAATGCACATATTGGAGGAGTGCCCAACTTGGGCAACGCAGCGCCGCGATCTCGTCGCGACGGTCGAAGGGGTGCCCTCTCGCTCGCGGCCGTGGTTCAGTCCATCGTCCGGAGCGAGAACGCGTTCTGCCGTCGCCTCCTTTTGCGAAGACATGATGCAAGCAAAGGAGGCGGTTGAGCGGGGACGAGAGGAGGGCTCTGAACGATCTCCGGCCACCATGAGGAGCGGCCCGCGAGCGACGAATTAGGGGAGGTCCGTCGCCCGAACAGAAACAAGCCTGGTGGATGGATGGATGGATGAGATGGTGGCGAGTGTTCCACGCGCACCTCTCAGTAGGATAGGTGCGGCCAGCAAGGTCGCACAGAGAAGGGGCCCGTCAAACAGTGGCGATACCTGCCGGGGGCGCGGTCTAATGCAGACAAAGCGTACACCTCACCCCCGGTTAGAGGTTAAAGGAAAGACACCGTGGGGTTTTAGCCGGTTTGAGTCCGGCATGACCTGATTTCCCCACGATAAAAAAAAACCGGTTAATGCTTGTTCCTTCTGTGTACAAGAAGTGGTCTTTTCCCTGCGGTGAGACACTTACATAGTGATATTAAACTATTACTGCTTTAAATACTTGTTCCGTTATCTTTTCTAAAGAAAACATATTCAAACGATTGAATTAAGGTGATATATAATTAACATATCAGAACTGTAGATTTTATGTACATACGTGTAGTTATGAAATTTTTATACGTAATATCTATTAACATATTACGTGTAAAAATTGCATAATTACACAATCAATAGTTTTAGACTTTTGAGTCATTAATAATACTATGCTACTTACGGCCGAATACTCAAACGCCATTTAACGTTAAGTAAACAATTTGAGGCGCCCGGTTTTGTACCAAAATCCGGTTTCTCGAATAGTCAAAGCGGGGACTTAACGTTAAATGGCGTTTGAGTATTCGGCCAAGAATATAGTAAATAATAAGATTCTGAATAAGAATTCGAAAAGAGAGGTGCGGGCCGGATCGAACTCAGTCCCTCATGTATGGAAGGCAAGTGTTCAACTACTAGGCTATCACTACTAGAATCTTATTATCACTTGCGTTAGCGGTGAAGGAAAAGATGGTGAGGAAACCTGGAAACCTGCACACCTGAGTGGGCTTCAAAAATGTTCTCAATGGTGTGTGTATTCCGCCAACGAGATTAGGCGTTATTCGAAAATAATTACATAATAACAATAACATTATCGACCTTAGTCTAAACATTATATTGTTTTTAAAGATTAGGCGAAAATACTCGAAAATACTTATAAGATTCATCGTTCATAATAACGGAACGGTTTTGTAGTGATAGCATATTTTGTTTATACACAGAATCAACCCGAAACCACTACATTCTTCTCGAATAAGCAAATTACTGAAATAGTGGGCCGAGTTGACAGGAAGATTTTGTGCATGCGCTACGACCGAAGCATAAAAGTATGAAACATTTGCAACAACATAAAACCTCTTTTTACATGCTTTATATTAGCTTGACCTATATGTATTGAATCGGATCATTGCATTCCATGGAATGTTGCAATTTTCACTCACTTCCGATCGACTTGAAATTTTGTGGACGATATTCAAGCATTGATGTCATCATATCGGCCATAGAACGTTCACTGCTGAACAAAGGCCTCCTCCACAGATTTCCACAATTGTGTCATCATTTTGGAGGGTATTTGCCAATACTCACCACGCCTGGCGGGCGGATTGGTGAGCGCAGAATGGCTACTGTTCTACAGAAGGGACGCTGGTGCCCATCCCTCTGGTTTAGAGTCCCTTAGTCGGCTTTTACGACATGCACGAGAGGAGATGGAGTAGTGCAGCATTCTTAATCCAGACACCACCCGGACAAAGCATTGATGACTACTATAATTTGATATCAATATGACCTGGAGCTGACACCATAATCATAATCATGATTAAAAGACCTAATAACAGGCTATTAATATACATAATAAACTACACATGTAAAAAAAAAGACGAAAGAAAAAGAGAAGAGAAGAGATTATTACGTTGTTTATTGTGTCTTATTTATAATTTATGAGTTTGTCTTTTTAATAATTTTATTTATAATTAATTGATATTTTTTTTAATTGATTGTGTCTTTAGGTTGTCATTGGCTTTGGCCGTTCTATTTAAAGTAAATAAATAAATAAATAATGAATTTATAATAAAACACTTTTAAACGGATTACAATGCGTTTGAATCTATAAGTAATGGATTTATAGATGTTAAGGGTAAGTTTATAAATTAGGCGCTCGATATTAATTGAAGATTAATTATGAGATTATAAGTAGAGTAAATCGCACTTTAAATTACTTGAACTTGACTTAAAAATGTGCTTTTTAATTCCTATCTCATTAAAACCGTGTTATATAAATATATGATTATGATTGTATTTATCCACACGGTAGAGGGGGAAACCATGTCGTAAAAATACAGTTGCATTACAGCATAATTCATTAGACCGATTCTGTGTGAAAACACGTGTAAATATTTATCCAGCATTAATGCTTGGGCCACGAATAAACTAATTAGTAACAGAATCTTCGTCAGGCAAATTCTGTCAAACGGTAACCTTCATCGTCAAGGCATTATATACACACGTTTCGTTTAAGATGACTTCAAGTTCATAACGTATTGTGATCTTATTTAACTCGTAGGTAGTCAAATGAAACACAGTTAAATCTTCTGTTTTCCACACAATAGATAGCTGCTGTTACAATAGATAACATACGTGTTTATTGTTTATCATCCTTTGGCAGAGTGCACGACTGTTACCTGATTTATGTGGTGGTGTTGTGGCTTCATCGTTATGCAAAATTATTTATTGTCCAGCTTCCGGACATGGTACATACTCATCCAAGAATATGATATTAAGAAGTGTTTGCCGTGTGGTGCCGGCTCAGAATACCACCACCCCATCTCCTCCCATGGGTGTCGTAAAAGTCGACTAAGGGATAAGCCGGAGGATGGGCAGCAGCGTCCTTCGATTTCATTAACAACTCAACTGCGATCGCCAACCCGTCTGCCAAGCGTGGCGATTATGGCAAAACCCCCCAATGATCCCACAACACACCCATAGCGGTCGTTGTCGTGATCTTTGGGGGAGGCTTGTGTCCAGCAGTGGACTTCATTCGGCCGAAAATGATGATGCCACCACCCCATCTCCTCCCATGGGTGTCGTAAAAGGCGACTAAGGGATTAGCCGGAGGATGGGCAGCAGCGTCCTTCGAGTACATTAACAACTCAACTGCTATCGCCAACCCGCCTGCCATGCGTGGCGATTATGGCAAAACCCCCCAATGAGCCCACAACACATCTATATCGGTGGTTGTGGTGTTCTTTGGGGGAGGCCTGTGTCCAGCAGTGGACTTCATTCGGCCGAAATGATGAAGTGTTTGTTTGAGTGCAAACTGATTAATTGCATTGCGGGGTCCGAGTCGGATCTTTTGGTATTTCGCGGGTCATTTCTGGTGACATTTGTCGATCCTGGCTTGATGGAGCCGCAATAGAGAAATACCTAAATCCCAATTAAAATTAAAAGAATTATCTGCTTCTCTCAAAATCTTAACACGTGCTGTGTAATTGACCTATAATTTAATAAGGAAATCTTATGCGAATCGGCGCCGCCGGCGCACCTTCTTTAACAGATATTATCAGACCGTACTCAAAGGCTACTCACGTATATACATAATATATGTACTTGCGAGTACGTTTTTAGAGGCTATCAAGTGGGTCAGATAAGAAAACGTATTTGAGTTTACTAGCATATGTTTTGACGATTGTTGTCAATGACTTTTTCCTGCGTCAACTTTCATACAGCTGTGGAGAGTTGCGAAAAGTTGAGTTTTTTTTGGACGACCGAATGAAATCGAGAAAAATCAAGCGTGGCGATTATGGCTAAACCCCCCAATGAGCCCACAACACACCGATATCGATCATTGTGGTAATCTTTGGGGGAGGCCTGTGTCCAGCAGTGGACTTCATTCGGCCGAAATGATGATGATGATGACCGAATGAAGAGACGCGATAGTCATTCGTCTGGTTGTCAGCGTCACGCCTGCCCATAACAATTGTAATGCTCACTATGCCTAGTAGAGCGTGACATCACACTGCCCTTGCCACCTCGAGACATTAAGCCCAGTCATTTCACAAGCTACGGTGCCCTTCTAAGCCGAACACAGTAATGTTAGTTTAAACAGTGCTGCTTGGTAGCAGAATATCTAGTGTTCCGATGATACCTACCTAACCGGACTTGCAATAATTAAAAGGTATATTCCACCAACAGTAACAAAAAAAAAAGAACCTCTGTACTACATTACAAAGCTTTCTACAACAACGCTGGCATCTATTTTACTATTTAGTGGTAGAAGTGATTTAAAAATACGAAATATAATAATATAATAATAATAATATAACTTTTATTAACAACATCCAAATACAACCTTATAAATTTAAAATACAATGTTTCGGTGACTTATTTTAAGTGAATAGTTACATAAACAGTATAAACTTAGTTATAAACTATACGAATTGTACGGTTGTATAGATATACACAAAAATATTTTAGTTTTCGCCACTGGGTAAAGCACGTTACCAAAGTACGGGTTTCCCATCGTTATAGATGGCAAAACAAAATATTTGCACCTGTTTATTGTCAAGCAGTGTAATAAAAATCACACATCACATCCGTAGTCTACGGTCAAATGAGGTGTTAAAGATATCTGGAGATGAAGGTGATAGTAGCTCTCACTAGGGTACTATATCAGTACAGATTTGGTGTCATGATCATAGTCTTCAAAAGCCCCAACTGCCTTTTACCGATGGCGGAGAACTTTTTTCTAATAAGATGAGATAATACGTAGTAAGTAGGTAGTATGACTATACATTACAATACAATAGAAATTGTAAAATATTCTAGAGTCTAATGAAATTTTAAATAATACCACACAGAATTGACGTCATGCGTTTCGTTTTTGTATTAAGTTCTATTTAAAAATTGTAGCAACTTGATTGTTCAACTTATTTTTTTGGTAACTAAACGCAAAGAATGACTAGAGTTGAACAGAATTTCTACATCACTAGCGGCATTCCGTTGCTATGCAAAGGATTTTCCATGTCTATGTCTACGAAGACATCCGAGTCTTTATGTCGGATCATGCTCGGGGAGAAGAGATATCGTGACATGTACATCTTCGGAAGAGAAGACTTTGAAATGGCCATGCTACGCCTACAGGAGGGGCTAACTTGGGGAAACCATTCAAGGTGGCTGGGTGCCCATGCCCATAGAAATGGATGTAACTGTAGGCATATTGAACGGAAATGTTTTAATAAAAAACGCGACTGTTTTTTTTATAGTGTAATTAACATTTCTTTTTTATTGTTAAGTTTACTTTTAAAGAAAAACAAACCGCGATGTAGTTGTAGCCGCGATATAGCTAAATATATCATATATATCTCAATATACAAAACAGTCAATAAAATAATGGGGTAGGTAAACAAATATGATTCTCAGACTTTGACAGTTAATCCTCATTACGATAACCTCTGACAGGCTGCGGTGCGGTCTGCCATCTTCCGGTTTTCAAAGCACGTGCGCATCAATTGAATGTGGAACACCAGTTCCCGCCTAAAATAAGTACTAGTTAAAACGGGTTGTTCGTGTGGTGACGGACCTAAAGAATACGAAGGTCACCACCCCATCTCATCCCGTGGGTGTCGTAGAAGGCGACTAAGGGAAAATTGAGCAGAGCCAATAATCACTGCTTAGAGAAGGAAAACTCGAGACCAAACCCTATGCCAACCCGTCTGGCCAGCGTGGCATTAGTAGGCCGAAACCTCTTATGGAGCCACACCTCACAGAACGGCCCCCAGTTCCCGGTAGTCCCGCTATTCCCGGCCAAGGTAGCGGTCGCGGTAACGGCGGGACAGGGGGTGCTAAGAATCTCCGGGCTACGGGAGGCTACCACCACCTCAAAAAACTGACCCTGGCGACGTATAACGGACGAAGTCTACGGCTGGACCAACACCTCACCGAACTCGAAGTAGAATTAGGTCGCATAAACTGGCACATTTTGGGGTTATCTGAAGTCCGAAGACAGGGGGAGGACACGATAACCCTTGATTCAGGTGACCTGTTCTACTACCGAGAAGGTGATAGGCCCTCCCAGGGTGGTGTCGGTTTCTTGGTCAACAAGTGTCTCACAAGCAGCGTTGTGGAAATCAGTAGTGTGTCGACAAGGGTAGCGTACCTCTTATTGAAAATCACCGACAGGAAGTTCCTGAAGGTGGTGCAGGTATATGCGCCGACCTCGACATACTCTGATGAGATAGCCGAAACCATGTACGAAGACATAGCGAAGGCACTACATGGTACCAGGAAGGCTCACTACAACGTTGTTATGGGAGATTTTAATGCCAAGGTGGGAGTACAAGAACGCGGCGAAACGAAAATCGGACCTAACGGCGTGGGGCGCCGAAATCACAGGGGCCAAATGTTGGTAAACTTTCTAGAGTCCCAGGGGCTCTTCTTAATGAATTCCTTCTTTAAGAAGAAGCCCCACAGAAAGTGGACATGGCGAAGCCCCGATAATGTGACGAGGAACGAGATAGATTTCATCATCACGGACAAGCGGCATATATTTAGAGACGTCTCGGTGATCAATAGGTTTAATACCGGTAGTGATCATAGACTCGTCCGAGGCTCTCTAAATATCAACCTTAAGGCTGAAAGAGTTAGGATGATGAGATCTACTCTCCGACCCACGCTGCCCCAAATAGCTTTAGGTTCCGATAAGTTCCAGTTGGAACTCCAAAATCGTTTCGCACTGCTGGAAACCACGGACAATGTTGACGAAAAAACCGACACAGTGGTCAAAACGCTACAGAGTGTGTCTCGAAGGTTGTTCCCCGGAAAACGCGGTAATAGGGAGTCCAAACTCTCACCAGAGACTCTCGAACTTATGAAGGAAAGACGAGAAACGCCAGATGCCCAGATGTCTTCGTCAGATAGGCGGTCCCTAAACCTGAAAATCAGGAAACTGACGCGACGTGACCTCCGACGCTGCAGCACTCGTAAGATCGAGGCTGCGATTGAGCGAAATAGAGGCACCAAAGTCTTCGCTCAGCAATTAGGCAGACCCCATCTGGCGAAACTGAGGACCGGGGATGGCAGGACCGTCACCTCTAAGTTCGAGATTCTGGAGGAAATTGAGAGTTTCTATAGACACCTATACGCATCACGGACGACTAAACCACCGAGACAAGGCGTAGATGACCACAGAGCCCCACTCACGCGCCATTACACCGAGGACATCCCGGATGTCGACCCGGGCGAGGTAGAGGCAGCTCTCAGACAACTAAAGAACAACAAGGTGCCGGGTGATGACGGAATTACAACCGAGCTCCTTAAGGCTGGTGGGACCACAGTCCTGAAAGAGCTAGCGAGTCTCTTTAATTCCGTCATTCACCAAGGCTTAACACCACAAGCGTGGAGTGGGAGTGCGGTGGTTCTGTTCTTCAAGAAAGGAGACAAAACCTTGCTGAAGAATTACAGACCTATCTCACTCCTGAGCCACATTTACAAGTTGTTCTCGAGAGTAGTCACTAACCGCCTCGCTACAAGACTCGACGAGTTCCAGCCACCAGAACAAGCTGGGTTTCGAAAAGGCTTTAGCACCGTAGACCACATCCATACTGTTCGGCAGATTGTGCAGAAAACCAAAGAGTACAATCAGCCGCTGTGTTTGGCCTTTGTGGACTACGAGAAAGCCTTCGACTCCATCGAAACTTGGGCGGTTCTGGATGCCCTGCAACGATGTCGTATTGACTGGCGCTACATCGAGGTGCTGAGATGCTTATATGACACCGCCACCATGACTGTCCAGCTCCATGACCGTAAGACGAATCCGATCGAGCTGCGACGGGGGGTGAGACAGGGGGATGTTATATCCCCAAAGCTGTTCACCAACGCGCTCGAGGATGTCTTCAAAACTCTGGATTGGACTGGACGGGGTATAAATGTGAACGGTGAGCACATCTCGCACCTTCGATTTGCCGATGACATCGTCATAGTAGCAGAGTCGCTGGACCAGCTAAGCGAGATGCTGCATGGCCTAAATGAAGCTTCACGACTGGTCGGTCTTGGCATGAACTTGGATAAAACCAAGATCATGTTCAATGAACATGTCAGGCCGAGACCGATATATGTCGAAGGATCGTTGCTCGAAGTTGTTCAAGAGTATATCTACCTAGGGCAGGTCATTAAGCTTGGTAGAAACAACTTCGAGCGGGAAATCGATCGGAGAATTCAGTTGGGCTGGGCAGCGTTTAGCAAACTTCGTCGAGTCTTTTCTTCGCCTATACCGCAATGCCTGAAGACGAAAGCATACAACCAGTGCGTCCTACCTGTTATGACTTACGGTGCCGAAACGTGGACATTAACGGTTGGACTAGTCCACAAATTTAAAGTTGCACAGCGGGCTATGGAGCGAGCTATGCTCGGAGTCTCTTTGAAGGATAAAATTCGAAATGAGGTCATCCGACAAAGAACCAAGGTAACCGACATAGCTCGTAGAATTAGCTTGCTGAAGTGGCAATGGGCTGGCCATGTCTGTCGAAGGACCGATAGCCGTTGGAGCAGACGAGTCCTAGAATGGAGACCGCGGCTCGGCAACCGTAAGGTAGGACGCCCGCCCGCCAGGTGGACCGATGACCTGAGAAAGGTCGCTGGAGGGGACTGGATGCGGAAGGCGGAGGACCGGGTGTTGTGGCGTAAATTGGGAGAGGCCTATGTCCAGCAGTGGACTATGATTGGCTGATTGATTGATTGATTGATAAAACGGGGTTACTTTGAGATTTGAGGCAACTTTGATGATAACTGTAAAAGTGTACGTTTAAGACAATTTTAGTCGTAAAATGGAACGCAACTGTTTATATTTTTTGTATTGACAACTTTAGCCATTCGGCCATATTTTGGTAATGCGTCAGCTATCGAGGTTAGTTCTAAGTAGTAACAATATTTTTTTAAGTTTATCTGACTATTCGTTGATGCAACGGAAGCAGAAACGGATGCTGATACCGAAGTGTACTATAAAAAAAGATTTTCTTTTTTAATTTAATATTTTATAATCTATACAAATAAATAAAATTGAAGTGTCTGTTTGTAATGTCAAAATAACAGCTTTTTACTGAATGCATATGAAAGTATATACGGTACATAAAATAAAATAACATTTTTTTAATTTTTTTCTGTCTGTCTGTCTGTTTGTTCCGGGTAATCTCCGAAACGGCTGAACCGATTTTGACGGGACTTTCACTATCAGATAGCTGATGTTATAAGGAATAACTTAGGCTACTTTTATTTTAGAAAAATATTTAGGGTTCCGCGCAAAAGTATAAAACCCTTGAAATCCAATATATATATTAGAATCTATGTCAAGTGTCTATGTCGAAGTACTCTAAATTTCTTTTAAATTAAACGCGGGTGAAACCGCGGGTCCCAGCTAGTATTTTATAAAATGAATACCTAATCAAAATTAAGTAACGGCAAGTTATATTTTATGAAAAGTAGTGTGGTCGCTTTTTCACCTAACAATCTGTTCCGGTGTCCTTCGTATATTAGACCAGCTCCGCTAAATAATTGCTCGCTGGCGACGCTGCTGAGAGGAGCCGATAAATAAGGCCCTAAAGGTAAAAGATTACGGAATTTGTGTGAATTGAATTTCCACCACCTCGTGTAGAGGTAATCGCTTTTATTTTTTGTACCTACTCCTGAAGGAGTGACTGTATCTCTAAACTAAATTGTTTGCGCGAAAAACCTAAACTTCCTATCAAATATCAGTTATAAAAGTTGCGGAAGCAGAAGATGGATGAAGAAGAGGAAGACCAACGACGAACTAATGATAAATGTTGCTTCCATTCAATATAAAATCCCGTTTAGGAAATTATATAATAAATATAAACCATAATTTTCTTGAAGAAATTTTATCGTTAAGAAACTAACCATAGATGTGTTTTAGTATCCATTACTTCATGTTATCAAATTTACTCATGAAATCAAAATCAGCCCATAATATTATGTACCCCATTATATTTAATATAACATTTAAAAGCGATATCGCAAATACGAGTATTATTACTTAGATTTATATATTTTGTTCTAGATAGATGTGGCTTTCGACAGCAATGAAAAAAAAGTGGTATCAAAGTAGCCCCATTTTCATATAGGTAAATTAGTAAACGAGCTTTTTTATATATAGGGATACCTGGAGATAAGTTAATAAATTCCCATGCACTAGTAACTGTTGTCAACAAGTTGTTAAATATCTTGGTGATGATATTATTATTAAGATACTATTTTTTTATTATACTTCGACAGTTTTAATTTCTTACATCTGCTGCATCAACTTAGGAATATGAGAAACTAAATAATTTTTTACGAGGCGAAAAAATATTAACTACTTAGGCACTTATTACTTTCTCTCGCCCTGTGAATTTACTATGTCCGCTCTCTTAAAACACATAATTTATTGATAAACGTAGGTATGATGCAATTGGCAACTTAACTACGTGACCGAATGAATGTTGATAATATGAGTAAGTAATTAATGAATCAACTGTAGTGAAGATACCAGAATGTATTGTAACTAGGTAACCTTATAGAAGCTCTTGATCCATGTAATGACAATTAGATTTAGAAGGATTTGTAACATATTTTGTCCAATAATGTGGAATATCTAATTTAAAATCTCATTATTATAATAATTAGGCTGAATAATGTTGTTCTTCTTTTCTTAAAGCTTTCTATTGTCAATGTTTTCTTATTTTGACCTCCAACTAGGTACGATTTAAAAATTTGCGATGCAAACATTGAACAAAATAAATAGTGGTGAGCAAATTTTACGCTTTCAAAATCAGTCAATATTGGCGCGATAGTAAACCAAAACGCCTTGAATTGTGTGCTCAAGTTGAGGCGGAAGAAGGCGCGTACCAAATTAAATTGGTCGTGTTAATCGAACAATAGTAGTTAGTAAACATAGGGATGTCGGCGTGGGATTCGCTTACGATTCTTACTAATGTTTACAGTGCCCCGCTCCCCTCGTCGTGCGCGCCATGTCTCCGCCGCCATGCTACAAGTCACGTACGCAACGCCTTCACCGCGCATGCGTCGGACGCGCGCGTTATTTTGGTTTTTATCGCAAAGCACCGATCCCTTTGCCCGATAATTTTGCGAATTGATAACGATAACGTTGGCTGCAGAGTAGGTTCTATTTGTCTATTGTTGCTTTTGCTGTCTTTTATTTAATGCATAGCTGACATTACAACCATTTTAAAATTAGGTAAGTAGGTAATCATTGGAAAAAGCCAAGTATAAATAAAAATAACTGCCTATGCCAGCGATATCAATACAGGCGCGCTGATGACAGCATAAAGTATGTTTCAATTGTTTATGGACTAAACACCGGAACAAGGTACAAATTCGAATAATCAACATGTTCATGCTATTTTTGACGGTTTATTCAAACAGTGTTTGCCCGTCCAATGCTGCTGACCTACGCTTACGTACCTATTAATTTAACGTGAAATTAATCAAAATACAGATAATCCTAGATCCACTAGTATTTTTAAATCTAATGTCAGCATTTATATACTTGAATAAGTAAAAAAAAATACGCATCGAATTGAGAACCTCCTCCTTTTTGAAGTCGATTAATAAATAATTAAACAACTCAATCCTTTGCGCTCCTAAACGCATATATCAAATAGACGCCTACGTACCTATTAAAAAGTGACCCACTTAAGGCCGAAAAATGAGGGCACTGGAACGGTGGCCCTAATACCAAAGCCAGGTTTCCTCGGGAAACCATATATTATGAAAGCTAATTTAGAATAATAATAAATAAACAGTAATGTAATTCAAAGTTAATCTTGCAACCAGATAAAAACAGGATTCAAATAAAATCCCTAACAAAATAAAAAAGTAGAAAAGAAGAGACAAGAAATTCTTCTGCAGATATCAATGGGGTAAATTGGGGCAGAAAATATTTCGGATTAATATACGATGCTCTCTTTACATAACTACTGATATAATATAAAAAAATTATACTTAAACACTTTTTCGATAACCGGAAGCCTAATTAACTTGCACGACATGAATAGAATGTAAATCAATGAAGATATCGTTCATGTCATCGAAAGCTGATAAACTAAATGAATATATTATTCTTAATGTGATCTATGAGGTCCTTTCTCTACTGTGAACCGGAATTATGTGTGAGAGACATTTAGGGGACACGTTTTTCATCTTAATGGTATTTTCTTTTTTTGTGGTGAAGATTGGATTCACTAACCGGCAATTAGAATTTATAATTTTAACTAAGACAGTTTATTAACATTTGAAGATCTATTTTAAGGCTATCGACAAAATCTCCGAAGCAACAATATATTTTACAAACGTTGCATTGATGAGAAAAGTATTCTGCGTAACTTATATACTGATGAAAGTACAGTCTATTTCGATCTAAGAAGAATCCCGAGATATTTGAAAAATAAATAAATGACTGTCTAGAAACGCTAATCGACTGGCTTAGATACAATAACCTTAGACAAAACAAAAATAATATCATTTGAACATAGGACAAATAATATAAAACCTAAAGTACACTATGATAATAAAAGAATCCATGAAACCGATAACATTACATTTTTAGGGATTGGACTGGACAAAAATCTGTCATGGAAAACACACGTTGATCGTATATGCAAACGCCTAAATCAATATGCCTGTAGCATGCATATGTAACTTCGACGTTGCAGTACGCAGTTATGTTTTGGGAAATCTCCACAAATAAGGAAGCGGCTTTCAAAGCCCAACAAAATGCATAAGAGCAGTGTGTGGTATACAAAGTACTGATAGTTGTAAATCATTATTCTAAAAACTTCAACTTAAAACACTCGCTTCCTTATATATTTTAGAAGTTGCAATGTTCGTCAAAAATAATCCTCAGTAACAAGTGTACGCCACATACTCGTACATAAAATAAGTCGTAGGCCCCACAAAAAGACCATATATAGTAATAATCTTCTAGGTATGGCACCAAAGGCTTACAATAAATTACCAAAATTCATCATTAAAATAAACGATACTCTGGCTTTTAAGAGAGCGTTGAATGATTTTTTGCTGGGGAAAGCATATTATTCAGTACTTAAAAATACTTATCTTTTGTCTTTCATCAACAAATTAATGTTCAATGACACCGCAAATAAATATGAAATAATCAATCAATATATTTTTATAAAAAGTAAAGTAAGGGAAGGTAAATTATGTTAATAAAAAGAAGCAAGCGGAATTGTGATTGGCGCCATCCTGGACTCTCAAGGAAAGTTCGTCTTAGGTCTAGATTGAACCATGTTGAATAATAATAATACATAGTCGTCAGATAATTCGATCTTTTCAAGAATTGCAGAAGATTTCTGAATAATTTTGTTTCGGATTCTAGAAAATTCAACTAAGATTTTAGTTTACAGGGATCTTAAGAGTAAAAATGTGTATGTGGAGAGCGCAGTCCCAAGAAACATTACGTTCTCATAGAGAATATCTAGACGTACACATTCATCATACTTTATGGTACATTATTATAATATTTATTACCAGCCCATTTCGCTGAGCGTACATTTTATTTCCCTCCGCCAGAGCGGTGAAAGATACAATTCCATATCGATTTCAGGATGTATTATATCGTTAACTTTTGTACGTAAGCAATCAATAAATTTTGACTATCGCTATCCATTGCCTTCTGGCAAAATGTAATAGAAAGAGATAGAAATATTGTATTAATTACATCACTATGAATTTTATTATGATAAAAAAATACGTGCTGGATATAAAAAGAATTTTTGATTAATAAGTAAATCAATATAATAAAGAGATATCGCTATCGCAATGGAGTATGATGAAGAACGTTGACATTTATGCGCTTGTACATACTGCGCTAATACCTAACATACAGCTCGGATACAGTATAATAAAGTACTAGGATTATCTCCTTCAGACACATTCACTCACTACTTCACTATTCATAGTAAATCTATACAAATAAATAAAACTAAAGTGTCTGCTTGTAATGTCAAAATAACAGCTTTTTACTAAATGCATATGAAAGTATATACGGTACCTATGACAAAAAATCAATTTTTAAATTTTTTGTCTGTCTGTCTGTCTGTTTGTTCCGGGTAATCTCCGAAACGGCTGGATCGTTTTTGACGAGACTTTCACTGGCATATAGCTGATGATATAAGGAATAACTTAGGTTACTTTTATTTTAGAAAAATAATTAGGGTTCCGCACAAAGAAAAACCTTGAAATCCAATATATATATTCTATGTCAAGTGTCTATGTCGAAGTACTCTAAATTTCTTTTAAATTAAACGCGGATGAAACCGCTGGTCCCAGCTAGTATACGATAAAAACTAAGCGATAATAACAAAAAAAAAAATGAAACTCTGGCCTTTGGCTAATCCCATATTCGCCTTTTGCGACACCCCCGAAATGCGATGGGTTGGTGCTATTCGTAGCCGGCACCAGGCGGCATACAAATGGCAATGACATTCATACATCTATACAAATAAATAAAATTGAAGTGTCTGTTTGTAATGTCAAAATAACAGCTTTTTACTAAATGCATATGAAAGTATATACGGGACATATAACAAAATAACAACTTTTAACTTTTTTGTCTGTCTGTCTGTTTGTTCCGGGTAATCTCCGAAACGGCTGGACCGATTTTGACGGGACTTTCCCTGGCAGATAGCTGATGTTCTAAGGAATAACTTAGGCTACTTTAATTTTAGAAAAATAATTAGGGTTCCGCGCAAATAACAAAACCCTTGAAATCCAATATATATATTCTGCGTCAAGTGTCTATGTCGAAGTACTCTAAATTCCTTTTAAATTAAACGCGGGTGAAATAAAGTAAGGGTGCGGTGCCGGCTATGCCGTGTGGTGCCGGCTCAGAATGCCACCACCCCATTTCCTCCCATGGGTGTCGTAAAAGTCGACTAAGGAATTAGCTGGAGGATGGGCAGCAGCGTCCTTCGAGTACATTAACAACTCAACTGCGATCGCCAACCCGCCTGCCAAGCGTGGCGATTATGGCAAAACCCCCCAATGTGCTCACAACACATCCATATCGGTGGTTGTGGTGATCTTTGGGGGAGGCCTGTGTCCAGCAGTGGACTTCATTCGGCCGAAATGATGATGATGATGATGAAACCGCGGGTCCCAGCTAGTTATGAATAAATTGAAAAAGGAGAAGCTTTTAATCTTACACGTGCTGGGAAGTTCGTATTAGAACTATAAGAAACTAGTTTTTTTATTGGTTACGCCACACAGCTGATTGGTACAAAATTCTAACTTATAATTATTGTTTAGTTTTGCAAGTAGGTACCTTGCTATACCAAGGACAGGTTGTATATAAAATCGTGTCCACGACTTCCTTCGCCGCTTACCATAAAAATAGAAGAGTACGCCTGTCAATATTCGAAGAGGGATTTTACAGAACATAAAAAACAATACAGGTGAAGATAAAATGACTCGCACCTCACATGACATTCGCTTGAAACGCAACGTAAAGTTTTCAAACTCTCGTCACGCAAGTCACAGGCCTTCGCAAAAGGGAGAGCTTCGAATACTACAAGCTGGTACGCCCACCCGACTATCTCAGGTACATAATTTTAAATTGTTTACCATTAGTACTCGTCGGCATTGCCACTTATCATACTTAAGAACATCAAAACAAACGACTACAAAATCAAACTGATCATCGTTAGATTTTGGACAACACCAGAGGGCCGATTCTCGTAATTAATTTACTGTATGACTGAAAGTTAACCGAACTGAGATTAAATTATTGACAAAACATTGGTATTCTGCTCCTCTTAAAGTTGACTCAAATTCCAGTCTGATTTCAATGTTAATTTTGACGTTTCTTTAATGACAATTTTAGTACCTGTATCAGATCAAAATCTTAGCAGAATACCGTTTTGGCTTCAATCAATATTCGATGCATTTTCTATCTCATCACAGTATACATTCACGTTTCACGTAATTTGTTAGTTTATGAGAATACCGTTTGTGACGTAAATCGTCCTCGAGACTATATCGGAACTAATCCGAGATCGAAAATGGATCTTGAACATTTTTAATTACGAGAATTGGCCCACACATCGTGAGATACAAGAAAATGATGAAAGCGTGATTTCAGAGCCAATTTCTAATATTAGGACATCGATGACTTTTCTACTTTCTTGAGATAATTTTAAAGTTTCCGATTCCCATTCCAGTATTTAAATTAGATTTTTAGAAATTCAAAGTTCTTTGTGGTCGGATGTCTGCTTACGTAAGACCTTGACGATCCCAAATGAATGAGCAATTTCATAAGAGGCAACAAATTTGAGAACGTCTAGAATTAGTTATCGTTATGCAGTTTTATTGATAATTACGTTGTGGTTAATTAAGAAGGGCCAGAACACGAGCTGGTCTACTATTAACTAATGTTCTAATTTCTTCAAATTTCTACTAATGATTTCTGCTATTTGGCAACTACAAAAGAGGATCAGGGAGCATGGTAATAGTGGGCTCAACACTATGAAGAATATGCAATACTCTTCCGCGTTTCTCTTACAAGGTTTAAACCGAACGTGCTTAACTTTCTGTTTATGCTTTTTATTTCTCCATTGCATGTTTTGGATACATTTTGTTCTTATACAAAAAGGGCGCAGCCCGCGAAAACGTGCTGCGTGAGAATATAATTTCTAATTATGACAGATGACGTATAACAACTTGGATTATGTTCATGCTGCGTTAATGGTGGAGGTATAAACGCAACTGAATTGTTATGTTATGCAAATTGTAAGTGTTGATTAACAAACGTAATAAAGACTACTTCTCAAACTACAGTAAATTTGTTACTAGTTAAGCGAGGAAACGTAATGGGAAACATAGCTTGTACAAATTATCCAGATACACAAATATTCTCAAGTATCTAGGATCGTTGAAGTTCTTTTATCGACACAAAAGTTGCATTGCCTCATTAGTATATATTATAATTATCTTATAGCTTAATCAAATTCTTGTCTAATATATATATATTTATATGTAAATGCTTTATAGGGATCGGCTCTAACTATTTGGATGCCATTTAGAATGTGTTTTACTTTCCAATTTTATCTAGATAGGGTATCACTCTTGAGAAAAATTGTTTTCACAGAAATAATACTATGAATGTTAAGCAACTTCACCCGCGGAAAGTAGCATCCCCGCAGCAAACTCGAAAGCTGACGAGCTAATCTCGGTTGCCCAGGCACTTAGGGCGAGATTCAGAAACGAGTCTAAGCGTGAACTTACGCTTTCATCTGTCAAATTGCACTACTTACGCCCCTAATTTTGACAGATGGGAGCGTAAGTTCACGCTTAGACTCGTTTCTGAATCTCACCCTTAATATTCTTAAAAACTTGCTTCTCGTTCATTTATGATGCAAATGATGAATGCTTTATTGTTCATAATCATGACATGTTTTACCTTGGTCCTGCCGTTGATGACGTAGTCGCCCATTTTTCCATTGTTGGCCATCTTGTTCGCTCTCAGTATGATGTTGTCAACCTGGAATACAAAAGGCATTAATTGCGTTTTGAATCCGTTTTCACAATGAAACGTGATCAGAACAGCTGTTATATTATAGTCATCATCATCATCATTTCGGCCGAATGAAGTCCACTGCTGGACACAGGCCTCCCCCAAAAATCACCACAACCACCGATATGGATGTGTTGTGGGCTCATTGGGGGGTTTTGTCATAATCGCCACGCTTGGCGGGCGGGTTAGCGATCGCAGTTGAGTTGTTAATGTACTCGAAGGCCGCTGCTGCCCATCCTACGACTAATCCCTTAGTCGACTTTTACGACACCCATGGGAGGAGATGGGGTGGTGGCATTCTGAGCCGGCACCACACGGCAATATTATAGTACAACGTGGAGTAAAATTGTTTAAGATTAACTACCCAATCACTTGAAATTAAGTCGTTATGAACACGGCAGTGGTTTTGATAGCATATATAATTGTAACCAATGATTTTGTAAATTTTATGGTAATTGTGAATTTTATTGTAATTGTAAATTTTATTGTAATGGTGAATTTCTTTTTGTTATTGCAGGCATGACGTCAAAGATATTGGAAGAAAGGAGATATTCCATGTAGATCAAAATGTATGCGAGCCTAGAAATCCATTTTCCCACTACCATTCTTCATAAAAGCACATTAATGCACACAGTTACAAGTTCTCATCCAATCAACTGAACAAACGCAACATTATAATTGGCTTCTCATACTAAAACACGCCCACGACTTTGTAGGTAGCCAATCATACCGAGCGTAAAGACCGCAAACGACAGCCGTACCACGCAACGCGTAAGTTTATTGGGAGTACCATTCGCTGTTCTATTCACTGCGTTTGTTATTCACCGAATAATTTATTCTTTTTATAGACAAATACAAGAAAATTCCTTCACACAATGTACAAACATTGTATATGATTCCTTCCTTGATAAAGTTATTATTTTCGCTTCATCATCATCATCATCATTTCGGCCGAATGAAGTCCACTGCTGGACATAGGCCTCCCTCAAAGATCACCACAACGACCGATATCGGTGCATTGTGTGCTCATTAGGGGTTTTGCCATAATCGCCTCGCTTGGCAGGCGGGTTGGCGATCGCAGTTGAGTTGTTAATGTACTCGAAAGACGCTGCTGCCCATCCTCCGGCTAATCCCTTAGTCGACTTTTACGACACCCACGGTTACGTACGTGACTACACGGTTTTTTCGCTTCGGTTATTGTATATTATCCCCGAACAACACAACAATTTAAGAAAGTTTCACTTACGCGATCGAATCGCAACTGATGTTACCATTTTAACCGGCCATTTTTTCCGGATGGCTCAAATCGGGCATGTCGGCGGCGAAATTACGCCCCCGTACCACTCCTCCTTATTTCCTATTTCTGTGCATGCCGCCTTTGCTCGTCCAATTTAGTAATAGTAACGAAAGAGTGCATGCTCACGGAATGGTAGGGGATGATGACGGTGAGCAAGCATGAGAACACAAACAAAAAAAGACTACGATCATACCGATGATAATAGAAATCAGAATCGTTGGTTTTTCATAGTTTATAGTGAGTTAGGTGCTTGGTTCACACTTATCTGATTTTGTTTAGTTATGATTAAGAGAAAAGTATCAACAAATCTACGTGCACTGTGTTCTTGCGATACCTAATATTATGGAATTTAAAATTTCTTGCTACAGACTAAGCAAGTTTTTTTTTTAAATCATTATACTTCACCTAGGTATGTTTAGGAAGTTATGAAATGTAAACAAACTGCGTATTCCGTGTGGTGTATGGATTAATAATATAGCATCACTCCAGCTCCACCCGTGGATGTCATAAAAGTCGACTGAGGGACTCTATGCCAGAGGGATGGGCAGCAGCGTTCTTTCTGTGGAACAGTAGCCATTCTGCGCTCACCAATCCGCCTGCCAAGCGGGATGAGTACTGACAAATTTCCCAAAAATTACGACACAATTGTGAAAATCAATGGGGGAGGCCTTTGTTCAGCAGTGGACGTCCTTTGGCTGATATGATTAAACAAACTGCTCCACTTCTTAAATGTCCATAGTTTATAATTTGTAATTTTTGAAATCCTCTAACTAAGGAGTTCTCTGGACTCCTTATTCGCCAGGCCATGTGAATTAATTCCACGCAAGTAACGCGTTTTTGAAGTGAAACTTCTTTGGGCGCGATGTAAGTATTATGTATATATTTAACAAAAATACACGAAAATTTACCTATACTTATATACAATGTCAAATGTCATATGCCTTTAGTAAAAAGCTGTTATTTTGACGTTACAAACAGACACTTCAATTTTATGTATTTGAATACATTATTGCGTAACTACCTCGTTCCTTGCGTGGAATTATTTCACAGGACCTTGCAAGTAAGGGTGTTGAAATGAGGGTAGTCATTTTTTCCCATTTAGTTAACTAAACAAATTGACAACAGACAATTTACTCTAGCCAAGAACCCAAATACCAAAATTAATCCAACAAATAGCTGACATCCTAATCATATTTAGCAAACAATGGAATGTCTGCAATCTTCGGCACTGCTGTATCAATTTGAAAAGATATCACCAATCAGTCCCTATCATCATTAACCTCGACTCCTTTTAAATACACTTAATTTAGCTCTGGTTTAGTACTTTTTGTGTGTGCTTGCGCAATAGTTTATTAGGCAAAGCGAGTTTTGACATCAATTCGGCGTATCGCCGTGCTCAGTAGAACGTAAGTCTCAAAGTTGCACAACTACCCAAGCTATCTTCATTATATCATCGGTGCATCGGCTGGGTGGCAAATGGGGCTAGGACCTACTTGGGGTTCCGAATTGAAACCCTGTGGGGAGCTTCAGAAGCGTTCATAATCATCATAATTTCAGCCGCATAAAGTACACTGCTGGACACAGGTCACCCCAAAAATTACCACCACGACTGTTCAGGGTGTGTTCTTTTCTTTAACTTTTTTAAAAAACCTTGCCCCACACTAGGATTTCTCCTGTGTCGTGGGTGCGTTTACAGACACAAATTCCACACACAATACACCCAGACCCGGAACAACTACCTGCAGATCGTACAAATATTTGTTCCGTGCGGGAATCGAACCCACAACCCAGTGCGCAGCAGCCGACTGTATCAGCCACTGCACCAACCGTGCCGTCAACCGGCCGTGTGTTGTGTGCTATCATAGGGGGTTTCTTGCCATAATCGCTACGCTTGGCAAGCGGGTTAGCAGTCGCAGTTGAGTTGTTAATGCGCTCGAAGCTGCTGCCCCTCTTTCGGCTGGAAACAGCATTCTCCGGTGTCCTAATAACAAAATACTACGATCACCAATCCGCCTGCAAAGCGTGGTGATTATGGCAATATCAACTATATTCGCTCATTGTAGTGATCATGGTAGGCCCATGTTCAGAAGTGGATAGTAACGACTAGTCGGCCTCTCCAATTTCACGCTACTGAGCACGATCCTCGAAATGCTTAAATTTCTACAAGTCTTATGAATGGATACAGGAAACGAACATTTCTCATATTCCGTATAAAATTCCAATATTTTCAGGTACCAAGTACATACAGAAAATCGCATTCATAGTAGTTTACCTACCTGTTTCGATGTTTATGTTTTGGTGATTATAGCGTATATCGCTACTTAATTACTACGATTACTAATTACGATTCTAAATATAATAGAACATTTCTCATGAGAACAACGGATAACATAAATGACATGACTATTCCAATCAATTTGTTAATACGTTACTGTGCCTCGTATATTTAGCTGGTTAAGAAACAGGAAAAATATATATATATATATACAAAGCACTTTAAACATTATTGATAAATAGTAAAAGTAGACTAGAAACTTGTCAGTAAGTACTTTCGGAAAAGCCGTGAAATGCTCTTTTGTATTTTGTATAAGATTCGCTCGTTTCATTTTATAAGAACCGTTCCTAAGCCTATTTCGGACGAATATTCCTATAATAATTTGATTTTTTTAAATACCCAGCATTTGGTTTCTTTTTTAAATCAAATATTTACATCGCGTTTGTTCTGCGTAGAAGTCGGAAACCAATGTCAAAGACTACAACCAGTCATAATGTTAACTCTTACAAGCACACGTCTTGTTGTAATAATGGTGGAAAACATAAAAATTATACTACAACGCACATTCAGCAATTGTCACCGAGACATTGCGTGAAATACATTGCACTGGGAAACTTTTATCAGTCAAATACATAGCAGCTACACAGCTACTTTTGGTGACAGGCGTTTAATGAACATTGGTGCAGGCATTAGCTGGTGTTGCACAATATTTGCACTAAAAGCAAATTATTACGCAATTTTAGTCGGAGTGGTGCCGGCTAAGAATTGCACCATACCATCCTATCTAGGCCATGCTCCCGGGAATTATCGGTATAAAAGTCCCGGGTAATTCCCGATACTTCTGAATATATCCAGTCCCGGTTCTCCAATCTCCACAGCACAGGTTCGGTACTTTCGAGACTCGAAGTCAAATAAATACTTACGATTGCATTGCATTTTTGTTTATAAGATCTAGTTATGCTATAGTTCTGACGCTATTCTACATTTTTAACACAATTAAACAAAAAGCGAAGATTGCGTTTCGGCCACCTTGGGTAGTTTCTGAACACACTGGCACTTTGAAACAGCAAACAAAGACGCCTGAGTCAAACTCCAATATTATGCTATTTACAAAACCCGGACACACTTCGCTGCAAGAAAATGAGGACCAAGCTGTTGTTTTTCTTTCTAGACCTAGGTTTAGGGATACGTTATGCACTAGTATATCTTTTGCAGTGAACTGCAACTCGCACAAACGAAGTTCCAGATGCTGCCATCGCTAATGCACAGCGGTCAACATCTGTCCTGGCTGTTGATAATGAAGTATGTCTGACAAAACAACTGTATGACGAACTGAAGAAAAACCTTTTACAAGATCGGCCATCATCTCACTGCAATGATATTCCCGGTTCGAATCAAGTGGAAATGGCTTTATATGAAAATAGAGCAATTACGGGACGATACTTATCATTACATATTTGACATTTCCTAAATTTCATAAATCTTACATAATTACAATCAATAATGATAAGAGGAAACTACCACACTCGTAAGCTGTATTTAATTTTGAATGTATGACAGGATTTTAATGAAAGCTAATAATTTTTTAATTTACTTTTGTCCGCCCTGCTAACGAGGAGTAAACCGAAAAAAAAGTCTGACTTTGTTGATTTACTTGTTAATTTTTTCGTTTAAAGATTTAGGTTTGACATTTTAGACTTATGTATCTGATTGACATTTTATAAGGTAAGGTAAACACTGAAGATTTTATTACACACTTTTAGCCCTTTACTAGTTTTGCTTTCTTTAAAATTATTTATTTATGGCAGTATCGAAAGTCCGGGCCCTCCCGATTCCGAGTCAGTATCGGACATGAAGATTCCGGAACCGGGAATGGTATCGATACTGCATGCCATAATCCTATCCCTGCCGTGGGTGCCGTAAATGGTGGCGATGGGATTAACCGTAGGATGGGCAACGGCGTTCTTCGTTACATTAATTATAACTCAACTGTGATCGCCAACCAGCGTTACAAGCGTGTAGCGATTAATCGTCGTTGGTCAAAACCAGGTCGTTGTGATCTCTAAAAGCCTCTTCGGCTTTTATGACCAGCAGTGGACGTTATTCGGCTAAAATGATGCACAATTATTTGATTAAGTATACTTTAAACATTGTCTGGCACATATTGAGTACATATTACTCAATACTGATAATGAATTTTATGAAAAAAAAAACATAATATATTAACATCAGTCAGTAAAACTATTTCCCTGTTTCCATGAAATATTTATTTAATAATATACACTTAATTGGTCACCAAGTAACGAAAGAGACGATTAAATTGGTTACACATTTACAATAGCTAATGCACAGGGGCCGGTATTATCGCACACAACGGTCTCTTTCAGACATTTTTTAAGGGAATGCAAGGTAGTAAGTTACTGTTTTTTGTCGCAGATTATTTTGCGCAAGCCTGCCTGAAACAAGTGCTTTCTCACGATCAAGAATTACTCGTATATTAACCACTAGCAGTTACCTGCGACTTCGTTCACGTCCTCCTTAAGCTGACTTGATTTTAAATGCTTTAACATAACGGGTCATACTAATGTATGTAGTATGTAGTCTTTGTATTGATTGTAATATAATCATACAATTAAACTTACATCCACTACTAGATGTCCAATTGACTTCGAAATTTTGCAGACGTATCAATAATTGATGACATTAAATCATTGCATTAACTATGCATTGGTGCTGTAACCAGGATCATCAGCTCTTGATAAAAAAAACATGTTATTATTATACACAAGACATGTGTAAATAATCAATTTGAATCTTATCTTATTATAATCTTACTTGTAGATTTATAAGTAATGAATATGTTATGGGATTAAATGGTATTTTTTGTGAACACGATTTAATGAAATATGAACTAAAAAGCACAAAATATTATTTCAATATAAAATAAAAGCGTGAGTTGCTCGATATCAAAGGTGGATTATTTATGAGAATATACATAGAGAGCAACACACGCTTTCATTTAACATTAAACATTTTTGCTAGCTTTTTAGTTCATAGTTTTATTTTTTACTGATGACAAATTTTATGTTATATATAACTCCATGACCAATTTTATTAGAATCCGTTCAGCTGTTGGACCCTGTGGAGCCTCAAACTTTTACATGTTGAAATTTACACTGAGACAGGGTAATTATACATACTTGACTAATTAACTGTCTGATATAGTGGCAGTTGGTCTCCTTGCCGTCGATCCACGCGATGAGGTCGCTCCGGATTGTTTGCGCTTCTGTGCTCGCTGGATTAGATACCAGTTGGCCTGCCTGTATTGTAAAAGGAATAAGGACACATTATTGCATACATAGTTTTAGGTTGTGATATAATATCAGTTCTCTGTTTCACTGCAGGGCAAAAATCTTTTCTCATACAGTCAAGGAACGGGCACTTCGGGACAAGTCTCGTAATAAAATATATTCAAAATACAGTTACGATCTAGTCTCAGTGTCGTAAATGGTATTCTCCTTAACTTACTACTTACTTCAAACGTGAACTTATCGACGATCGAAAATGGATCGAAAGTTCATTTAAGCGAAAACGGTATTCAGCTAACATTTTGAACTGACACAGTTACTAATTTTTGTCATGAATAAACCTCATAATTGACATTGAAATGAGACTGAATTGGGTTCGTACTTAACTTTAAGAGAAGCAGAATACCATATAATATTTTTAGTCAATTAATAATTTAATCTCAGTTCGGTCAACTTTCAGTCAGTGTAAATTAACTACGAGAATTGAACCTCAGGTCTCCACGGCTGCGTCGCAGAATGTGCAATGGACTAAAAACGTGCACATCGCAATTGGTGCACTCATAATGTATAATACATACTGAGAGCTGTTGGACTGGGACGGGTTAGGTTAGATTTGCGGTTAATTTATCATATTTTTTAAGTAAATTAAGAGAAATGCCCTTTATAGAAGTGCCCCAATTGTGAAGTGCACGTTTTTTATCCAGTGCACATTCAGCGACGGAGCCATCTCCACGCATGCTCATTACCTGTTGGCGATTTCAGACTATTCTAATTATGTAAATCCAAGTTTTCTCGTGTTTTCCTTTACCGTTAAAATCAGTGGTGTCTTAGAATAAAGAAAGTTCTATGATATTGAAAAAAATACATTGGCAGATGTCACGTTTGAAAACCGACATGTGCCAATTCGATAACAATTTTGGTCCACATTATCAAACAAAAATCGAAACTTACGTAAAACTTGAGTGGAGGTTGCATCGATCGAATATAAATGCTGGACCAATTACGTAGGGTTCATACCACACGGAACAAATATTTGTATGATCTGCAGGTAGTTCTTCCGGGTCTGGGGGTATTGTGTGTGGAATTTGTTTCTGTAAATGCATCTACGACACGGAGAAATACTAGTGAGGGGCAACGTTTTAAAACAAAAGACAAACGAACATCTTGTTTACCTTTTCCCTAACATGTTGCAGTTGACTTTCTATCCACATGTTGCAGTTGACTTTCTATCGGAGTATGACTGGAGTAACCAGTAACTGGAAGGTTCCAATGTCCTTAGAATTGTAGGATTTTCGTACTTTTGATGGCTCACAATAATTGCTTTGTTGTACTCCTGTGTTGGTAATCACAAGATTACAACAATATGCAAATAACACAAAGATTTGTGTTTGTAAAAAAACTACAATATGTGTTTGTAAACAAACTACAACATGTGTTTGTAAACAAACTACGATATGTGTTTGTAAACAAGTGAAGATTTGTTTTTGAACACAGATATTATTGAATGTATCAAAGATTTGGGTTTGTAAACAATAACAAGAGAATTTAGTAAGGAGCACCGTAATATTAAAAAAGATGTAAGATGTCTTATGCTCTTCTACAATAAACTTTCACATCTCCTAAGTAGTTTCCAAGTCTCTCTCTGACACATCGTTTTGGATTAAAAAGAGTTTCCTGTCAAAAGAAAGCAGCAACATACTATATTTTTTCAAGAAATGGGACATTGCAATAATTTCTTACACTGGTTATTTGTGTTATAATCGCATATTTCTAGAATATGTCATTTACTGAATCTATTCTTTAAATTCAAAGATTTAAATTGTTAGATAGGCCCTTCTAATATTCACTCTAAATAGGTCATCACCCAAATGAGTGAAAGAGTAAGTTTGACTTCAGACACAATTGTGTACTCTTCTGAGAACTTTGTTTTATATTAATAAGAAAACAAAATAAAAATGTCGTGATACGCGTTCAAGAATTGTAAAAAGAATATTTAAAATACTGGCAAGGATAAAAGCATTACTTTTCACTTTAAGTAAATAACGCAAGTAGTGTATTCAATGTTTAGATAAATAATACTACTATTCATAATACCATTTTTGTTTATTGTCATCATAGAACGCTGACTATAGCGGTAGAGTACGAACGATTTGATATACTTATGAGAACGGCAGTGACAAAGATAGTTTCATACTTCGTCAAGAATAAAACGTTATTCTATTGTCCAAACTACATGTTTATCATTTGTCGACACAGTACGACAATTGTCACGCTTGACGTCGCAAGGCATCGACACAGTGTCTTGTGTTTATGCTGCCTCTCCTATTTCTACTCTACATAAATGATATTCCAAAGTTTGTCGATGACATTTCCGTTTTTATCCCTCAAAGTAACGTTAACCTTAATTACGACCAAACATTGAAAAAAAACTCTATAAAAATCATAGATAAATGAAAAATAAGCTTACTGCTTACATATCTAAAATTAAAGTCATACGGTTGAGAAATTACAATAGAGTGCACTGTCAGTGATTTAAAAAATAATTATAATGGTCGAAAAATAACAGAAATTAAGAGAGTAAATGTATAAGATATTATTAATTTTACTATAAATATAGGGCCCACTCACTGAAATAGGAAATAAGGAGAAATAGTACGGGGGCGTAACCGCGCCACCGCGCCATGACCAATTTGATCCACCCAGAAAAAAATGGCCGTTTTGTAACATCGGTTGAGATTCGATCGCGTAAGTGAAACTTTGTTAAATTGTCGTGTTGTTCGGGGATAACATGCAAAACCCGAAGCGAAATTAATAACTTCATCAAGGAAGGAATCATATACAATATGCAAGTGAGGGAATTTTCTTTATTATGTTACATTTGGATTGATGGAGCAGAACGACATTATCTACCACTTTTAACTAGCAATCGGTGAATAACAAACGCAGTGAATAGAACAGCGATTGGTACTCCCAATAAACATACGCGTTGCGTGGTACGGCTGTCGTTTGCGGTACAGACCGCTTGGTATGATTGGCTACCTACATAGTAGTGGGTGTGTTTTAATATGAGAAGCCAATTATAATGTTGTGTTTATTCAGTTGATTGGATAAGAACTTGTAACTGTGTGCATTAATGTGCTTTTATGAAGAATGGTAGTGAGAAAATGGATTTCTAGGCTCGCATACATTTTGATCTACATGGAATATCTCCTTTCTTCCAATATCTTTGGGCCCAATGAATGCAAACATTCTTCTGGAAAAGGATGTCTTTGATGTGTGTATGAGTACACAGTAAAAGTTTCTTGCGCCTTTTATTCAAATTAGGATCAAATTTATCTTCTTTATGTTGTTTCAAGACGATAGTAAGCTAAAAGCTGTCGAACACTGAGTACATTACAGTAAAGCATTTATAGAGCAATGTAGTAGAAAATTAAAATGCAAATTTTCAGGATGGCGCGTTGCGCAAGTTCTAAAGGTTTGATGACAGTTTTTGGCGCCGCCTCCACATGTCGAGATACAATATGTTATAACAGACTGGCATAAAGCAAAGTAATTTTTTTTCAAGAGTCTATCTATATATCTTTATATCTATACAATGTCTTAGTTTCTTGAATACATATATAAGCTTTCTGACCCGCGCGCTGAGCAACTTTATATGGTCTTTAAAGTTGAGATTATGGTCTATAATAACCCCTAAATATTATATTGTAAAAAAGCGTAGGGTGCTTGATGTCAATTGTTGTAAATTTTTATGAATTTTTGTAAAAGTAGCGTCATCATGAAAATATCTGATAAAGCACTCCACGCTTTGTTACACAAAAATGTGTTTTTTTTGTGTTAATCACTCTATTGTTATTTTAAACTTATTGAAAATTATTTTCTACTTTTTAGTTCGGTTATCTACAAAAGCGTGTTTTTTTATTTATAAACAATTTTTTTTGTGCGGCTTACTACGAAACACTTGTTGTTTCATTGTTTTACGCATGGCTGAATGTCCATAGTCTCAATAGCTCCTGGTGGTAATTATTTACCCAAGCGTCTTCCTTTCGACAGTTAAGTAAACAAATTCTCCCTCCATTAACGATAAAATCATTTAAAGAATGAGACACTATTCGAGTCTCATCGCACTCTGACCGCTGAAAATTGAATCGACATCTTATGGGAGGTATTATTTTATGTACAAGTTTGTGTATGTCGCTAATACTGAGGTTCCTGGCAAGGATAATGGGACAAAATATGTAAATGATTGCATTGTCATCAGTCCTTGATAAGTGAAATGTTTCAGCAATACATGGTCAAGACATGTTAGCGTTAAATATTTTCTGTGGTAAATTTTGTCTACATGTTTTGTCGGATGAACACACATACAGAAAGGTAAACAAAGATCTAACCAACAAAATTCTCAAAAAGACCTCCGAGTTAATTTGTAAACACTCCGACACCTTAGAATTAGACGTGAAAAAACTCATTCCATCTTGCGCGAAACCACCAAAACTGTATGGGTTTCCGAAAATTCATTCATTCAATGTTCCACTGCGACCCATAGTAAGCCAGATTGATACACCAACTTATAAACTGGCTCAACATCTAGCGAAGATACTCTCACAACTTCGTGGAAAGACTAACACATATGTGAAGGATTCCTATCACTTTGTCAGCCAAATAAAAGACCTACAACTGGCTGAAAGTGAAGTGATGGTCAGTTTTGATCTGCAGTCCTTATTCACCAACATACCTGTAAAGGACTGTTTGGATGTTGTAAAGAAACGGTTAAGTGAACATGACATGCCTCTAGAATATGCAGAGTTACTTGAACACTGCCTTACCAATGACTACCTATTGTGGGACAATGAGTTTTACCTGCAAACTGACGGTGTAGCCATGGGTTCACCGGTCTCTCCTGTAGTCGCCGATATTTTCATGGAGGACTTTGAGGAGAGAGCACTGATGACAGCCCCGGCTAAACCGAAGATGTTCAAACGGTACGTAGATGACACTTTTACCATCTTGCCTCACAATAGGGTCTCTGCATTCTTAAAACACCTAAATTCAATACATAGTAAAATTCAGTTTACTATGGAATTGGAGGATAACAAATCCTTAGCGTTTCTTGTCATACTTCTTGTCCATAATCCAGATCATTCTGTTAGTCACACTGTGTATACAAAGCCTACCCATACAGATAGGTACCTTAACGGTGAATCTCACCACCATCCTTGTCAGTTAGCTACCGTGGCCAAATCTTTGTTGCAGAGAGCACGTGGCATCTGTGACGCCGACCATCTGGCAAGGGAACTTAACCATGTGAAGCAAGTTCTTAAAAATAACAATTTGAAAGCTCCACATCCCCATCGCAGAAGCTGCCCGAAACCCACCACGGTTGATCGACAACCCGCTGTTTTACCATATATTAAGGGAGTCACCGACAAAATTGGTCACATCTTGAAGCGTGCTTCTATAAAAACCTACTTCAAGCCGCATAAGAAGATCAGCCAACTATTAAAACCGGTGAAATGTCACATACCTTTACAAGATGCAGGGGTCTACAAGATTGACTGTGATTGTGGCTTGTCATACATAGGGCATACAAAGCGTAGCATAGCCACCCGAATAAAAGAACATATAGCTGACGTCAAGCAGACGCTCCACAAAGTCTGCAGTGTGTGAACATGCCTTAGGCAAACCCAACCATTATCTTCGTTTTGATCAACCTCAAGTCCTCGCGAAAGAGAACCGATATGTACCAAGAATGTTTCGTGAGGCTATTGAAATTAAAAAACATCCTAATTTTAATAGAGAAGATGGTTGGCAGGTACCACCTGTTTGGAATCCAGTTATTAAAATAATAAAGTCCCAAACAACATATTGCACTAAAAAACATCAAGACACTGTGAGTGATTACTGCGTGCATCGAAACTAATTTTTGGATTAAAATTGTACGGTAGATAAAATAAAATAACTTTTTAAAAATCTGTAACGACACCTGTCACCTTAGTCATCTTGCGACCACGAATGCTGCAAAGTATTCGAAACGTCAGGAAAAACAAAATCTATAATATACGCGATCTAATCCATTTAAAATTGTTTTATTATAATTTGTCTACATGTATATTTCAAACTGCACTTATTTAATATAAGTTTTATAAATAATACTATTGACTATGGTGTATTCAAATTCTATTTATATTTTATTCATCTATTAGCCAAAAGTATGTCCACTGAACAAAGGCCTCCCCCACAGATATCCACAATGACTGGTTACATGGGTAACATGCCATGTGTAGTAATTTTGGGGTGATTTGCCAGTACTCACCATGCTTGGCAGGCAGGTTGTCGAGCGCAGAATGACTGCTGTTCCTCAGAAAGGATGCTGCTGCCCATCCCTCTGGTTTAAAGTCCCTAGATGCCTTTTACGACATCCACGGAAGGAGATGGATTGGTGCTATAATCTTAATCAAAGGGCCAATTCTCGTAATCTAAAAATGTTTAAAATATAGTTTTGATCTAGTCTCAGTGTCACAAATGGTATTCTCCAAAACTAACAAACAATGTCAAATGTGAACTTACACTGTGATGAGATTGAAAGTTGATTGAATTCAAAACGGTATTGTGCTAACATATCGAACTGTCACAGATACTAAAATAGACATTAAATAAATATCAAAATTCATATTGAATTGAGATCATACTGAAATCAGACTGAACTTTAAAAGGAGCAGAATACATATTTTTAGTCAATTAATAATTTAATTTCAGTTTGGTCAGTCATAGTATAAATTAATTATGCGAATTGGGCCTCTGGACACCACAGGACTATATATTTTATAGCCTATATTTAAATTCTTTACAAAGTACAGTAATACTTGATCTTTGCCTGCCTATTGTATGGTGATACCAATTAATGGAACATCCCTGAAACCATGTTTCTAGCAAATAAATGTTTTTATGTTTTATGCTATTGAAAGAGTAACCTTGTGTGAGTAATCTACACACACATCTAAGTAACATGCCATGGATTTTGTTGTTAAGGTCCTATCTAAAGATTTAAATCTTTGTTTATATTTTGAATCAGCTGCTGTTGTAATCTGACATTAATCAAATGAATTCCATTGAAGTACATATAACAATAAAAATGTTTGTAGCTAGGCCTAGGCCTAGGCCTAGGTTATAGAGGTAGACATTAGCCTTTTTTACACAGCTTATTGACAAAACAAGCAAGTCAGTTATTTGGTGGTAAGCATCACACCTGTTCATAGAAATTGTAAAGCTACCCAGAACTGGTAGCAGTCCTACTTGACCACACTGCCTTGTCTTATTTACTAATTTCACTAGCTAAAGTGCACTACAAACAGCCACACACAAGTAAATAAACTACTTACTATTCACTTTTCAACTATCTTTATTTTATCTCATGTAATTAAAACATTCTAAAAAAGCAGTTACTTAAAAAGAAGTTATTCTGACACATATCTGAGTAAATTGACAAAGCTAAGAATGCTATTTAATCTTAATTTTTATAATGTAATTTTTACATTGATGTTGTTCAACTACATATCAAAACATATCCAGATTTCTATTTCAGGTGTGGTTGGCACAAGACCACTAAACTTAATATTTCTTTATAGTTTTGTCATATTTATTTTTATCAATACCTACCAGACAAGTAAAGTTTTATTACAATCAACTTTACATGTATTTCATACTTTTGAATTTTATTCTGTCTGTGAATGTTGTTTCCTGAAGGAGTCAGTAGTTACAGTTAACAGGGCTAAGGATATTACTTCAATAAATAAAACATTTGTTTTATTCCAAATGGAAATACACAAAAAAATATGTAAACTTATAATAGTAAACTTTCTTTTTCTTAAGAAACAATGTCTGAACCTAGGCCTGAATCTCTCCTGTATTGTATAGTTTATAAACATAAATCTCACAGGTACCGACACTCCAGACCCGATACAACTATCTGTAGATCATAAATGTCCTAGTAATAATGAATACGCAACAATATCGTTATGAAATTGTAATTAATATAATAGACTTTCTACACAAGGTGGGATACTGTGAGTTCAAAGATAAAAATATAATTAAATCAATAAATGACTTCTGAAGAATAGATAAAAATACCTAAAAAAACCAATGAGGTCATGTCATTACACTTTCACATAATGACAAGATAGTGGTGATGATCTAACTTACCGTAAATATTCCTGATGTATACATTTCTAAAACTTCTTTTAACACCATCAGTCCTCGTTCTTTACCAAGGAAATTGTTCAGAACACACACACCATATTGTGTCATATCTCTGATCACTCTATGACATATCTCATAGCAAGAGTCACTTGGATCCATGTAGTAACTATTAGGCATATGATTAAATGGTGCACCACTGCCTTTCACTGAAGCTTCAGGGTACTCCTTAACCCGTGTACCCTGCTCAGCCTCATAAATAGGCGATACAGGCATTTTTACTGTGTCAGTCCTGTTCACTGCCCGCAACACATTTGATGTACTTGGCGTAGCAAAGTCCACAGTACTCAACAGTTGCGCAGACTCACGTAGCACCTCCTGCTCAGAAGAACCTTCGTATGTTATGGCACTACTAGTCGTCAAGTCGTGATTTGTATGTACTACACTAGAAATTACACTATTGTCATTGTGTCCCGACGCTTTCGATGAATCTTCCTTACTTTGTTTAACGTTTTCAGTCGTTATTTGCGAATTATGTTTACTAACACTGTCTGCGCTACCCTCTTTACCACCACTTTTCACGGTTTTCACTTTAGTTTTTTTTGAACGTCTTAAATCACTAACCTCTTTTGATATATCTTTCAGTCGGTCTACTCCGATGAAAGAAGATCCCTCTTTCACATTCTTCGTACCTTCTTCAACTATCAAACGTTCACTTGAGTGATTACTTTTAGTACCCTGTTTTGGTAACTTGGGTACACATTCACTTTTGTGTCTTTTCCAGTCTTGACGTTGGTGTTCCGTATTACAATAATATACACTTAGACAACGAGCGCACCTCCGATGAGTTTTTTCGTTGCAAACAGCGCAACAAGCGAGGCCGCCTCCTTGATTCATTCTAAAATAATTTCTCCCAAGGGCCGGCCCCTACAACTTGTCAACTGGATGAAATGTCATCGACGACGTGACAGATAAGCGTATCAAAATGGAAACTTTTTGTAGTAAAAAAGGACTCCAGTCTTTTCATAACTAATTGGAAGGTGCTGATTAAAATATATATGTAAAAACTAAAGTCAACTAATTGTAATTTTAGTTTTTTTCGTTTATATATATGATTAGGGAAGAATATATGATGGCTCCACATATTGGGAATTATCAACTAAAACTTTTAGTAATATTACTATTTTTAATCTTCCTTCGATTTATCTGTGCTTTTTCATGTCTAGTAAATATAAGCGTCTCTTTGTTTCCATATCTAATAGATTTACGGCCGAATACTGAAACGCTATTCAAATCAGTCTGTCAGCCGGGTTCACTTTAGCTTGGTACAGCCTCCAAATTTAAATGGAATTCATAAACGCTACTCAAACGTTCTAAGGGTGAGATTCAGAAACGAGTCTAAGCTAAGTTCACGCTTCCATCTGTCAAAATTAAGGGGCGTAAGTAGTGCATTTTGACATATGGAAGCGTAAGTTCACGCTTAGACTCGTTTCTGAATCTCACCCTAACGGCCGAATACTCAAACGACATTCAACTCATTAAGCACTGCTCTACTGTTTGGCGCGCCGTTATCTTAGTTTTTCGTATACTCAAACGTCTATTAAGGCATCATTTAAATAAATTTGGGATCCAATTAAACTTGCGCTTAAAATGCCACTCAATGTAAAATTCGTATACTGAAACGTTACTTAAGCCGTGACAGCTGTCAAATCGAGGTCTTAAATAACTTGAGTACCTGTCGAATTTAAGAGTGGTCGAGAGCTATAGTTTTAAGTTCAGTAAAAAGTTATAAATAGAAATTGAAATGTCCTTATCATCACTTTCTGATGAAGAAACTACCAGAAGAAGTCGTAGAAACGTGAAAAGGCTTAACGCCTGTGAAAAATACAACGATATCGTTTCGAATGCGGTTTCGAATCTCCAAGGAAACTGTGTTGGACTTGGATTCAGTGATAGGCAATGCTATCTACTACTGATATAGTAATCTGTGATGCTATCAAGCCTCTGACTAAGCGCAATCGAGCTTGCATATATAATCGAGCAAAATGTGAACATCTTCACATGCCAACTCCTAGCGAACGCTTGGAAGTTGCACATGATTTTACACAATAGATGGATTTCCAAGAGTATTGGGTGCTGTGGACTGTACCCATATTAAAATAAATTCACCAGGTATGTTCCATCTTATAACCAAGTTACTTGTTCTATAATGAAAGTAAGTAAAAACTGAAAGGTCTTAATAGAAACAAAAAATTGTTTGCAGGAGGAGTTCAAGCTGAAACCTTTCATAACAAAGGGTTACTTTTCTTTGAATGTCCAAATGGTGTGTGAAGCAAGACTGCGCATTAAAAATGTGATTCCAAGATGGCCAGGCTCTGTACATGACAGTACAAGTTTTAATGATTCACCTTTGTGTGCACAACTAGAGTGCTGCGACTTCGAAAACATGATGCTTTTTGGTGATAGTGATTATCCATGCCACTGCTATTTAGTAAAACCTTTATTAAATACAAGGACTCCTGCTGAAGAAGCTTATAAACTTATGGTGCACTTTCTAATCAGGATACATCTCTAGAGGTTGAACATTCCTTCAGACATTGCTGAGGAGGAACTTATTGAATAACAGACCCATCAAGGAAATTCGTTTTTTTATTGTGAGGACAATATTAATTAAAACACATTTTTCTAATTAACAATTGTTTTATTTGAATATAAAAGCTTAAAATGATAGCTAGCTTATATTGTTTAACAATAATTAACAATAGTCAACCTAATGTTATCAATATCAAAATTTCTATTCAATATAGGATTTATATAAAAAAGAATAAACTAGAAATAGCAATAATCACAGTAATGTTTACAATACCACCAGTCTTTATTTAATATACAAATAATAATAAATAAGAATTAGTAATGCATAGTCAAGTCAGTTTTTATTTCAAATAGGACATGCAATTATTAAACCTTTAAGCTGAATGATGCCAATTGGTTAGTCCTATGGAGAAGAGTCAGTACAAAGCGAATTCATGTCTAATAATTGATATTAGTGTTGATGGATACAAATTATGTTAAAGTATATAATGAGAAAAAATTGTTTGATGTGTAAAGAATTAAAGGTAGAACATACTATTACATTATTATAATTTATTTGCCATGGAAGTTAACAGCTGACCAGTCCCAACAGATGATACCCATTCACACAACTGCATCGCTTAGCTCAACCATATTGTAGGGAATCCAATGACCTGACACAATGCCACCACCAGTAAGACATTTTAGTGAGCAATTTATGTACATTAATGGCTACATGCTGCTCACACATTTACAGTTCTGTATATATCTGTGTAATATTGTACTTTAATGTCACAAGAAATGATACATATCATATCATATCATTAAGTTATGTACTTATGTAAAGGTTTATTTAGATTAAATTAATAATTACATTTATTAACATTAACCATTGATTGAAAGTGTATACACACACAACACTTCACTAAAGTCAAGAACTGTAAAAGTAATTAGACAGGGCCTGAGAGGCATCTTGCTTGATAATGGTAAGATTATCACAAGTTTTCATTCAACACAATCTTCTTCTTTTCTTAGATCATGGCTTCTGTAAGTATCTTTCACAATTTCGCCAATGTCAAGTATAAGGCAACGTTGTACGGTGTTCAGATGAATCAATCTTTAAATATTCATATAATATTTCCCAAAAATGTAACATATCTAATAAATATGTCGGCAACGTCGTACGATTCCATTAAGTTAAAAGCGCACGGTTAATTTGGCATCTTTTGATTAGTTCATCGCGTTATTTTCATCAACACAATCATGTATGTATGTTTATAAAAAATATATTTGATAATTGTAAAACTGGTGATAGGTACATAACTACTGCCAGCTGTTACAAAATCGTTACATTATACGTAAAGTTTCTGACGATCCCAGTTTAATTTATTTCTTTAGTAAAACAGACAGAACAGCTAATGCTGCAGCTATAACTTAAAAAAAATGTAAAGCGCAGTCTCAAAATATATTCTTAACTGATTTATCTAATTTTTCTATTCATTTGCGTAATTTAAAATTGTTACTATTTAAGTAAATACTGCGTGAAACTGAAAAGTAATTAAATTGTAATCGAGAACAAACTGTTTCTAGATAATGTTGCCCTATTAGAAACATGTAAGAGACGCTGAGCTGATTATGGTCTTAAAACGTTTGAGTAGCGTTTGAGAATTCCATTTTAATTTGGGGGCTGTACCAAACTAAAGGGAACTCCGCTGACAGACTGAGTTGAATGGCGTTTCAGTATTCGGCCCTAAGGCCTTAATCAGCTCAGCGTCTCTTAAGTGTTTCTAATAAGGCAACCTAAGCACAGAACATATATACCTTAGACCAAGTAACTATTTATCTAATATCTTTGAAGGCAACATTATCTAGAAATAGTTTGTTCTCGATTACAATTTAATTACTTAAGTGATTTGTTATACATTTTATGTGTCCGACCGAGTATAGAAACGTAAAAATATTTTATCCAACAAAAAAAGAAATAAATATTTATTTGCTATAATGATGTTTGAAAGTTTTTACTATATTCATAGGTAGTGCCTTGCCAGTAAAGCGATGCCCAAACGTATTTCTTAAATTTTATTTATTTTACTATAAGTATACGAGATTGAGAAACACATTCATACATTTTCACAAATAACAACATTATATTTTAATTTTTGCTAATAATATATTCGATTCCATTCAGATTAAAAATAAATTACCTAATATACTATATATATATATATATATGCTATTATTATTAAAGAAAAATATTATTTTCCTTCGCTGGTATTCCTTTAACTCAGACAAATTAAATGTATGTCAGTTAAGTTTATCTGCAAACATTCCTGTGACCTTCTAAATTTAAAGGAGTTAAACTGACAAACCAATATTCTATAAAATCTAAAATTATGAGGAAATAGACTCTGAAATGCCCGTTTTAGCATAGAATATTACAACATATTTTAAAAAAAATCCATAGCACTCTGTAGTTGGTCCATTTAACCGACAAAATATGCAACGTATCGATGAAAGGTTATGCTTTCCTCTTTTCGGTCATTGTCGCTTTTACAGCCTAAAATAGCGTAGTGCACCATGCTTTAAGGGTTCAATAATAATTACAACGTGCACAGTCACACAAATTCCAAAAAATGTCATTTATTAGGCTGAAATACTATTCACTAAGATATTTCACTAAATTAAATGCCCGCTATTAAAATAAAGGCATACGCCAAAAGAGATAAAAGATAATGATGTTGTCCTTTTCTGTTCCTTGTGATTTCTGATGATGATGATTTCTGGTTTTTATGTGTCATTTAAACAATACTCCAACTACGACAAGTAGGTTTAAAATAAAATTTTGGTATGGTTCATGGAATGTATAATAGTACTGATATAGAAGCCATTTTTTATTTTATTTCTGTAGAGTGATCCGAATTTATATTTGAAACTGTTAAAAGAACGTATTTTAAATTTTATAATATGAGAAAGCATTGAGAAAGAGTATTTTGCTCTTGTTGACAAGCAGGGTTGCCAATTATTATTCATTATTAATCCCTTTATTTCATTATATTACATATTCATTAAATGTTTAAATAAACATATAAAAACAACAAGATGCCATATATATTTAAAAATAGTGACCAACCGGTAACGGGCACAGGGTCCAAGTTACCGGTGGCTAGGGCTCCAGAGAAAGGAACCTCCTCACAATGCGTGCCGTGTCCAGGACAACTGCTTTCTGCACCAAGCCCTTGACCCAACCGCCTAACGAGAGCCTCTTTAAATGTTGATCGAGGCTCTTGGTAACGAGGCCATTGACTGAAACAACTATCGGGACGATGATTGCAGAGCTTAGAGCATTTAGGTTAAATGCTCTAAGTTGCAGAGTCTACATTCCACATGTCGACAATCTCGTGTGCCAAGTCCAGATACTTAATTTTTTTATCGTTCTCGGCTTTCACGAGATTCTCATCATGCGGAATGGTAACATCAACAATCAACGTGCGGCGCTCTAATAGATTATGATAATGATGTTGTTATCATTATTTTTTTATTTTTTTTATTAAATTTTTTCAACTCGTATCAATCGATTCAACGTAATTGTTGTTTCGAATCTATACTCGAATTGATTCGATTCGGACGATAGCAGGCGTTTCAGCAATAGAATCGTGTAATTCCAATACGATGCAGTTCTAAAATATGTGTAGAGCCGATTCAAGCCACTGAGTTGGGCACGGTTACAGTACAACTTACGAGTCGAATTGACTTGAGGTGAGAATCATAGACATGAACTTAAGATGGGCGAAAAACGCTCTAAGACTTGGCTTAGAGCGTGTTTTAGAGCACATCTTTCAATGTCAATTTCAAAATTCGTATTCAGAGACACAGACTCTCTCAAATAAACGTCGTTCTTGGTTAAGTTTGAATTTCTATTCTCTATGGCCATTTTTTATTTAAGAATGTTCATCGATAAGATTATAAAACTGTGTAGTCAGGCATAAAAACATAAGTATACACATAAACCTTTAATGACCTTTATATGACACATAAACCTTTAATAATTATGTTTGTAACATCTTTCTAAGCCGCAGGAATATATGAATATTTTAAGACTGGAAATGACTAGGCATGTGTAACTCAGATCTGAGCCGGTTCAATTATTCAGATCACAGATACTTGAGCTGCTGAGCTGCGGTTCAAATGCAAGATAGATAGCTCACGGCTCATTGACAGCTCACAGGGTATAATGAAAGCTTTGCTAATAGTTTTTGAGCCTATATTCGCTCAAGTAGTCACTTTGAGCTGCTTTGAGCTGTTGATCTATGGTTCATCTGATTCATTCTGTGAGCTGACGTATTAGTAACTGAATGATTAAAGGTGCATAAATAAAACGCGAAGCTTAACAAATTTTTATTATATTTATTTTTTTAAATAAATAGTATACAAAGAAAAATCGCATATTATGTTTTAAACCTATATTATGGAAGAGATGAAAAGTGAAAAGTGGCGGTTAACCAATAGAGTGCGCGCCGAGTCACAGTTCACAGTATAGCAATGTACCTACTTGAGCTGACCTGCGAGCCGGCTCGCAGCTCCGGTTCAAGTGCTTGAACCGTGATCTGACCTGCAGCTCATGCTGATTTGTTGAGTTACCCATGTCTAGAAATGACTACTCGAAATGCCTCTTTTTCAACGTTTGAAAAAGAATTCCTAAAATTATTAATTACTCCACATCCACCATACTAGAAATAAAAATACTGACGCAGACTTGAATAAAATTGAAGTTTGGGGATGTGGACTCAAATCATTTATTAATCAGATAAGTTTATTATTCTATACATAATTATTCTTACATGCTGTATTACTGCGAGTAACTAAGGACAATATTTTGATAAACAGTTCAGAGCGAGTCATTTCATTGGTCGGAATGGATCGAGTTGATTCGGGTAGGTACATGAATCATGAAGATTTCACGAGTCCGTACAACAAATACGTAAAACGATTTAATTTAGACTTTTCTACAACCGTATTTTCCCGTATTCAGAATGGTTCCCATTTTTACGTTTCGGCACTTTTAAAGACTGGGGACGTGAAAATAAGCTTTCGAAAGAGCGCTCCTTCTCGTAGGAGGAAGGGAAGGAAAGGAAGGAGGGCTAGGGGAAGTCCTGAATCCCTCTATTGAACGCTATCCGCCTGATTTACCTATCCACTTATTATTTCAGCGCCACGGCTCTCTCAGATTCTGGGATGCCGGCTATATGCAAACCATATGTAGTAGAGCCTAATATGAGTGGCCTCCTTCTGTGAGAACATCAAGTTCCAGTCCGATTCCGTTCGGAGAAGGAGAGGGCGCTCGGGTCATAACCACCCCAGGGGCCTTGGGGTTCGCGGGCTCACAGACTAGGGGCGTTCGTTCCAAGCAACCCCCAGGATGACCGGGGCATGCATGTGGTTACGTGCCGCTGTGTGTGCTGCACAGCATCAATAGACGCTTCGGGGGGTATGCAGGGTATGCTTGACCATTTCCACTGCGGTGAGGAAAAGAAGGGCCTAATATTAAGGTTCTACTCAAATTGTCATGCAGTCGCCCAATCTTAAGCTATTATGTTGTATGAAAAATAATTACCTAGCAGGTGACTGGCATCTGATATTGAAAACGCGTACACGTTGAAACAGAAAAAAAGGTTTTAATTTGAATATCAGAGATATTTAATCCAAATAATAGATTATATTATGATTTTAAATAGTAATTCCTAAAATGTCGCAAATTGAATTCATAAATAAACAGTAACAGGCAAATATTTAAATATTTTGGTATCGGGTCTATTCGCGCACAGATTAATATCACATAATCTTTTTAAGTCAAGGGAAAAAGACACAAATTTTATAAAATGATTTATTAATGAAATGAAATAATGTAATACATAATATTCTTTATTTATTTTGAGAATATCAAATAGTGCTGTGAAATATTGTGAGCTTTATTAATTACTAAAAAGAATGCTTGCGAAATGGAAACATCTTTTAAGTGTTAATTATGCAGTTTTTTGGTCAAAAGAATATAATGAAACTTAAATAAATATTACGCTTATTTACAAATATAAAAAGGGCATACCTAGAATGATTTGATGAATGAATTAAGTAGGGAGTTTTATGATGAATAAAAAACAGACTAGATTAGTTCTACGTCGAGCCACGTTCTTAATTCGTATATTTTATCGAAAGTATTGTAGTTTAAAACTGTAGTTTATTGGAATATAATGTATTTAAGTGATGGAGAGCGAGACTCAACGAGAGGAACTAAAGAGTGCGTAAAGGCGTGCGTAGTAATAATGTACGCGCGCCCCTGCGCTTCCTTAATAATAGTTTCTTACACTAATATAAAACATAACAAGTTAATTGTCTTTTGAATCTTGGAAATTATGACAGTACATTTATATAGAAATAAAAGCTGTTCATTTTTTATGTAGGTGTCATAGTTTCCTAGAATAGAACATTTCAAATCCCATTACTTTGCGGTAGTAACAATGTCTTCATCTTATAATAGCTATTGCTATACAGTGAACGCATAATGGTCTTACGCACGGCTTCATATCAAGCTATACATTTCTAGTATAAGCTAATCTCGCATTGTATAGGCTTTCCGTACGATCAGAGATCAGCGTAAATTGGATGTGATTTGTATAGCTTGATATTAGCCGTGTGTACTTAGTTTATACGCGTATATGCATAGAAATAAATATTTTAAACTACTGCACGGTTCACAGGGCCTAGTATCAGAGATTCATTCAGGAGAATACGACCATCACCTATCAGTCTCTTATCATATGACGTACGCTGACAACCTCTGATTGATATCTGTTTTATCTTAACTCTGCTCTTACAATTTTATGATAATTTTTACAAATTAAGTAAATACCTTACATTTATTATCTGTGATAATCTGCGCTTCATAAAAGCTCCACCTTCAGAGCCACTGCTGTCTAGTAAAAACAGTAAGTAGAATATTTGAAAAGATACATTGTTTTTTACTAAGTTACTACAACATTATAAATACAGAGGTAAGATACTACGAGAATATAGCTACGTTACTCAAAATTCTAGCCAATATTATTTTGGACCCTATAATTACTTTAGTACCTGTACTATTATTACAATAGCTTCTTTAACGAGTAATGTAGGTAAACGATTTGCTTTTCAGCATTGAAGTAATACCTCAAGTTAATTACTAAGTTTACATAGACATGACATAGTGCACTAAATAAATGTTATAAAAAATAATCATTTTGATATACATTCTGGTCATAGCTGAGGCAGGTACAGTGATTAGAGAAAAACGATTTTTTGAATTTCTAAATATTCCAAGTCATCGTGTAAATTGAATAACCATATAAGTCGTAAATAGCGGATAAATTCGTAAGTGCTATTAAAGTTTGATCCCAGCACAATTATATTGCCACATAGATCCAAGATGTCGCAAAGATACTCAGTACTTTGTCTATAAGAGTATAGAGAATGTAATTATTTTTTATAGCTGGCAACATATTTTCCAGTAACAGTTGAATTGAATAATTTACCGGGAAATTTAAGTTGTCATATCCATGTGTTCTAGCAAAGTTTTAAAGCATTCTCTGTGTTATGGTTACACCCTTGATTGGTCATCATTTTGCGGTGGGACAGGAGGAGGAGGGGCGTGTAGCACTCTCGCAAGTTCCGCTTTCTCGTCAGCGGATAGCACGTAGACAGGTGGGGCTGCTGGTAAAAACCGTTCTGCTTTATGCGGTTCCCGTTGCAGCCTCGCGCGGTATAGCATCACGAGGACACACAGCACGCTGATAATGAACGCTGAAGTCGCCGCTAAAACTATTAGCGCTGTATGGTAAGAAGTTGTTGCGGATACCTGGTAAGAAATGAAAAATAGTACTTAAGTAACGTTAGGCGCTTAACATGTTAATTGTGACGTTTCAAGAATAGAATGAAGAGTTATTTTATTTGTATCTGATCTCTGATTTTTAGTACAATAGGTTCAGTGTTAGCTTAGCGTTAAGCTTCACCAATTGGCCGGTTAAGCAACTATATCTACAAAGAAAATACAAATTTGATCATATAAAAAGCTCAGAGCGATCATGTTTTTTTCAAATAATCCAATTACTGGCTTTTATAAAATGTCAGAATTATAAGTTGCACGGTTCCAGTTAGATGATCATATGGAAAAGAGATGGCGCGAAACTCAAGGATACGCTTTTAAAATAATTGAGAATACAATGCTGATTTTTTTTTAAACCTTGCCCCACACTATTATTTCTCCTGTGTCGTGGGTGCGTTTACAGACATGAATTCCACATACAATACACCCAGACCCGGAACAACTATTTGCAGATCATACAAATATTTGTTCCGTGCGAGAATCGAACCCACGACCCGGAGCGAAACAGCCGACTGTATCAGCCACTGCACCAACAAAGGATGCTAAAACATAACGAGAATAAAACTAATTCTAGATATCTAACGCCAAAGTATTCACGTGTCAAAAGACCGGTGACTGTTCATTTTTATGATTAGTTCCCATCAGACCATCAGTATTACTCATCCATCTTCCCTTATTATAATTAAGTTATTAAAATCAAATGAAATCGGTACTGATCACCGCGTAACTCACTGTAGACTCGCTAAGTATCTCGCGCTGCTGCATGGCGGGCGGAACAGGCGCTGTCAGCCGGTACTCGCTGCGGATCACATCAGCTCCGAAGACGACCGCTTCTCGTGATTTGTTGGTACCCGCTAGCTTTTCTTGCTTAACCTGGTGATTATAATATTAATATAAAAAGTGGTTCTCTTGGCACAAAAGTATTCGACAGACGATTGCTAATGCCAAAGAATATGAAAATGAATACTATTTACGTAAGAAGAGACGGGACTGACGGACTTTTGGGTTAGACGTGCGACAAGGATATGCATATATATTAGAACAGGAAGGATTTAGACACCAAAGGAATTAGCGGACGTTTTATACAATTACTTTGATGTACGGAGTCGCGTCCAGCTGGCAAATATTGCCAATTTCGTAAAATTCCAATCGTCATTGGTCTAATAAGGTTGAGTTTCTAATAAGAGGGTAATTGTGTGGAATAAACTTCATAACATAACTCACGATGGTTTTCAAATCTTATTTTATTCAGGCGTATGCTTCGGACCGAAATTATTTTACTATCTGTTATATTTTTACATCGATACATATTCATACATTGTACAAAAAAAATACGATGTATCACTAGGATTTCACCAGATCGTGGGTACAGTTAACGAACAAAAATCACCATTGCACAAACACCCAGACGCGAAACAACTATCTGTATGATACAGATACTTGTTCTGTACGGGGATCGAACCCGCGACAAGTAGCGCAGAAAGCAAATTGCCTTTGCGCTAACCTTACCGTTGAGTTATCATTGTGTAGTAAGTACGGGATTATGTTTAAATCAGTTATTTGATTTGGTCGTTTGTCTTGGCCCCAGTGATACTAAGCTGTCTTGATGGTTAGAACGCGCACTGACTTATGCTCTGCGGTTTTTTCAGTATATACTCACCAAGTGCCGTGTGGTGCCGGCTCAGAATGCCACCACCCCATCTCCTCCCATGGGTGTCGTAAAAGTCGACTAAGGGATTGGCCGGAGGATGGGCAGCAGCGTCCTTCGAGTACATTAACAACTCAACTGCGATCGCCAACCCGTCTGCCAAGCGTGGCGATTATGGCAAAACCCCCCAATGAGCCCACAACACATCCATATTGGTCGTTGTGGTGATCTTTTGGGGAGGCCTGTTTCCAGAAGTGGGCTTCAGTCGGCCGAAAAAAAAAAAAAAAAAAAAAAACTCACCAAGTTCTCAATGCTATATACATAGTCAACAGCCCTGGCCCCGCTGAGCACGGCTCGTAACTTGACGGTGTTGCGGTCCCTCGCGAGTGCGACGGGTACGCGAGCACCTAACGCAGCTAACCGCGCCGCTAGAGACGAGCGCGCGCGCTCCGCTGGTTCCGCATCCACGTTCAGGAGTTCTAGTTCGAGTACAGCTGATTCTATCTGTGTTGGTTCTGTAATAAAACAAGTGGAGATACTTTCCATTGCTTTTTGAAGTGAAAACTTCTTTTAGCGCGGTACGCATATTTTTAGATGAGATAAAATCTCTGGACTCGCGACACCGTTACGAGACGCAGCTATAGTGTGTGCATATATGCATGTACCGCAGCAGCACCGTATAGCAGACCGCGAACGCGTCTAGATAAATGTTTATAACAACTGTTTTGCCTAGTGTTTAAACAACCGATAATACAATAATTGTTAACTCCCGATTAATATTTTTTTTTATAAATCTTATGTTACGATATCACAGTAACATATACCGAGTATAGACGTTTAGTTTGGCAGTTCGCCGTCGGGATCGCATTAACCCTAGTACCCATCTTGAAAATGTCTAACGCGCCAAAATAAGTTTTTACTAGTCTTTGAGGCAGTGGCAGATTTACCAGCAGGCAAGTAGACTATTCCGGGTGGTGTTCGGATTAAGAATATACTCCATCTCTTTACGTGGAAGTCATAAAAAGCGGCTAAGGAACTCTAAGCCAGAGCGATGGGCAACAGCGTCCTTTATGTGAAACAATAGCCATACGGCGCTTACGAACCCGCCTGCCAAGCGTTGTGTGTACTGGTAAATTCTCCCCAAAATTACGACATAATTGTGGAAATCTATGGGGAGGCCTTTGTTCAGTGTCCTTTGGCTGATATAATTCATTCTATTGCAGTAGACCTGGCGGCAAAGGTAGTGACGGTATCTTTATATTTTAATTGAATGTACATTTTTTATCCTGTGTTATATAGTCCTACAATATTGAGGTTTGATTAACTCAGAAATATAACCAGATATCAAATTTCAACTTAATAGCTAAATTGCATAAATGACAAATGTTTTACAACCTACTTGGAAAGTGTGTAAATCCGTAACTGCTATGGGGAAAGTCGTCACACTCATGTCGTGTTTACTTTAGTTTAAAAGGCTTACCGCAAGGATCGGGTGACGGCGCGTCGTGGATCGGTCCTGTGTGTTGCCGCTTCTGCCCCGCCGCGTCCACGCACCAGCAACGGCCGCGTGCACACTGCCGCGGAGAGAATGCCCCGTCGCTTAGACAGCGGGGACGGAATCCATCTCCACCTATGATTATAAGCAAATTGTTGCGATAGTTCTTTTTGGAGTTTCATCTTTTTATAGTTGACTAGTAGGTCCATCCCCGGCCGGGATCGGGAGAGGGCTGATCCCGCTCAGAGAAAGTGGACACGGCGCGGGGTAATAATCGCCCTGGTGCCCATATCTAACACGCTTGAGCCGGTGTCTTCGTTATATGACGAGGCCCGAGACCCGGGGATCGCGGGCAAGCATATTAGGGAATCTGCATACTCATACCGAGTGACCCCCGGGAAGACAGTAGTGCGCACGTGGTCACGTGCCGCCGTGTGCGCATCGGGTGAGTTCGGGGGCATCCTTTACAATCTTCCCCCTAGATGTGCCTGAAGGGGCGCCTTTTTTACAGTCGCTTCCTTACCAATAGAGGGGGTGACCGCTTTACAGTTATCCCCTAGTTGCTGTTGCCTAAAGGCAATGGGAATTTCAAGTGTGATTGTATCGAGGAGGTCTTCAGTGCCAGAGATGACCGCTTCGGTGATTATAGGCGGTAGGAGTCCCCTTCCCCTTCGCTCTTCCCCGGAGCGGTATGTACATGATATATTTCCACCGGGTTAATAAAAAGGTCTATCCCCAGCAGTTATGCAGGTGTAAGTCGATCGCTGCTCTGTTATTCCAACTCCACTTACGGAAGCTGGTCACAATTTACGAGACATTTCTTTCTGATCAATAATTGCTGATTTAATAATAACCGTGGATTAAGTAAAATAGAACACTCTGTGCGATATACAATGACGACAAATACAAATGACACACACATGCACCGTAACCTTTTTGGTATCTTTAGACATACACACACTACACATACAATAAAAGTATTTCGGACATTTCGGTCTTTATAACTTACCATTTTCAATTTCCTCCAGCATCATCTGACACTTAGTTCTAAACACGATCTTCTCGGCATTAACTTCTAAAGGCTTTTCTAGACTCCTCGTTGTTTCTGCAACCTTGGGCTCCACAACCTCGGATACCAACACGGGTTCGTCTTTTAGTTCAAGTATTTTTTCCAAAGATTCTTCTTCTCGACCTTCGGCCTCGAGATCGGTATCTTCCTCGTCTTCATCGTCATCAAACTCGTCTACTCTGTACGCTGTCATTTGTCTAATTAGTTCTTCCAATACTGTAAAGGAAATAAGTGGTATTTTTTTATAAAAAGACACTATATTGGTTACCGACTCACTAGATTCTTCTTATGATGATTCATCATATCAGTTAAAGGATGTCCACTACTAAAAGGCAGGCAAACCACTCCACAAACAATAGATACGGGAAATATTTCATTTACCTAAGTATTAATTATTTATTTGCAAAAGTTTTGTTTTGATTTTAATTTCGTAAGTTTCTTTGTATTTTATTTTTCTGTAGAACCCTCAGTCTTTCTTGTTGTTTATTATTCGTAACAAAAGGGACGGACTGAAAACCAGCGTTGATCCGTGCGTGGCTTAATCACTGCGCACTGCCAACATAGCTGAGCCCGTTCCTTTTACCATACTACACTAAAAAATTAAAACCTATCTGTATTGTTGTGCATTGAACAAATTATGTGTTTAGTTTGGTAATCAATTTATCTTTATCTTTATCTTTAAAAGCAAAGCCCACAGTCTCCCCCATACATTTCCTCAACGAATGGTTGAGTCGTAATTTTGGGGGAATTTGCCAGTACTCACCACTCTTGGTAGGCGGGTTGGTGAACGCATAATAGCTAATTTTCCACAAAAAGGACGTTGATGCCGATCCCTCCGATTTAGAGTCCCTTAGTTGCCTTTTACGAAACCCACGGGAAGAGATGGAGGGGTGCTATATTCTTAAACCAGCCACCACACGGATTGATATGATATGACAAGAAATAGTTGTAATAAAGTATGATGAATGTAATATGCTATTTCATGCTGGGTCCGTTATTATCTCAAAATTATTCTACAAGTTCCCAATATAATGGTACTACCTTCGTCGGCTCTAGCTCTTTCGTCGAGCGGATCACGTTTCACCCACTTGCGCGCTTGTCGGAAGTTGCACGATGGCTTAGCTCCTCTTACTAAAGAACCCTTCAGTGGCTCGCCGCGGGCGCTCACACACCAACATACATCTGCAAATAGATCGGTTATTCTCAAGTGATATCTATTTTTTTTAAAACGTTGCCCCCACTAGGATTTCTCCTGTGTCGTGGGTGCGTTTACAGACACAAATTCCACACACAATTCACCCAGACCCGGTACAACTACCTGTAGATCGTACAAATATTTGTTCCGTGCGGGAGTCGAACCCGTGACCCTGTGCGCAGCAGCCGACCGTATCAGCCACTGCACCAACCGTGCCGTCAAAGTGATAGAAATATTGTATAATATAATACACAAAATGTCCACTAATTTTATTAGATGATTTTTATAATACAATGAGCGGTCATAGAGCCAGGATGCAGCTGTGCATCCTCTTGATCCTTTATCTTGACAAGCACCAGTCTTTGCCTTAGTCGCCTTTTACTACACCTATAGGTAGAGAGGGGTAGTATATAATGTTTTCTTTGCCGGGAACCACAAGGTATTCACTAGGTATTAATTATATTAATTCTATTTGTACCTAATATTATAATGACAATATTTTCATTGGAAACACCGATTGAATGAATTGAAACTACTTTAGTAATATCTTACCAATGTGTGACATACACTGCACCGGTTCCCAGGCGCCGCTGGCGTCGCACTTAGGTACAAAGGTTCCTTTTCCGTACTTCTCCGCTGCGGCTTCATTCTTCTCTCGCAGCCTCTCACACGGGCTCAATACTGTACAGTAGAAAAATGCTTTAAACGTCTTGCTTTGAATAGACTGGTTGGAATTAAAAACCAGAGACGACATTAATATCAATCTATAAAATTAGTCACAAGTTTGCAAAGTAAGTTTAATATTAGTTATAGGTACTATTTTAGCAAGAGGAATGTTTTTGTTTATTTGTCAGATTAGCATAAAATCAGGCCTATCTAAATAATATGCAAGGCTTTGTTAAAAGTAGGTAAGTAAAAAAATCGTTATAATAAAACACTTTTTTCCTGCGACCACGAACCCTGCAGTGTTCGAAACGTCAGGAAAAACAAAAATCTAAAATATACGCGGTAGAATCCGTTTAAAAGTGTTTTATTATAATGTGTAATACTCGCGAAAACCTAAGACATTATTAAAAATATTTATATCATAATAAGGCCACTCAGTTATCCAAAAAATATAAAACAGGACAAGTGCGAGTTGAACTCGCGTGGAGAGGAGAAATTGCTGAATATATTGTCTATTATTGAATTCGGTCTTGTGCCAATAATTTATCCTCAGAACAAACTTAACATTGTAGTTGAAAAACACGTGGGGACACATTCCAACTGCAAATGTAAGTTTGTACGAACAATATTGATAAATTTCCGATGTAATTTTAAGGTAATATATAAGTAAATAACTATATACTATATATTTTTAACACATTTGGCTCAGAAGGTTCTGAGATATAGGTTGGGGTGTGGTCAATTTTCATTTGAAATGTTATACGGTACAGTTGTAGTTTCGGAGCAAATTGACTGTGACAGACGGACAGATAGAGAGACACTAGCGATCGTATAAGGGTAACGCCTTTTTGAGATACTGTATGGTTGCTTCTATATTTTAAAATACAACTATTTATGCCGTACATATGAGCAGGCAGTAAAAGAGCTGTCTAAATCGAACTGGAAGAAATACTTTGAATATTGGTTCAAACCAGGAGCGGATCCAGGATTTTAATCTGGAGGCCCTCGAGTCTCATTTCAAGATTTTCAGAGATCATCGTTGCTACTAGATCTAAAGTCAACTGCATCTCACAGTTTGAGGCGGCGAACCCCCTGAGTCCCCCCCATCGCATCACATGAAACTTTGTATAGACAGTGGTGCAGAGTGAAGAGACAAGAGAGAAGAGACTTCAAAAATATGTAATAACAAAACTTGAAATATTTATCTTCATTTAATTAAAGCGTCCCACGTATGACGTATATTACGACACAATTTTATTCACTAATGGACTGATTTGCGCCCAGTGCATACGCATACGCTTAGCTCTCAAAATCACGTCTAAGTATAAAAATTACCAAAAAAGCCAACCATGCTGTTAATAATAACGTGCAAAACAATTTTGTGCAGTCATCACAAGAACCACATGTATTAAACAAAATAAATTACAACATGCCTTCCTCTTTCGACATCTGGGTAGTTTTCCTTATACTATTTTTCGATTTTGCAGCTTCTCCTGCCACTGTTTTAAGAGACAAAAACTAAATAATGAAGCGTAACACACCTACTACACATTGGATGATCCAAAGGTGTTATTTGGAAGCAGCAGTATTTAGAAATAAAAGTAAAAAAAATCTCCATTCCCGGATCCCGTCTCTAGAGTCACCAACACATTGCACAATATTTTCGCACTAGTAGAATGCCCATACGTAATACCTGCCGTTCTAGAAAATACTATTTGAGGCAGTAACATAGATAGTAACCGTGATCAAAAAGCACCAACGACCAGTACCGAAAATCCCTCTCTTCTGCACAAGAAAATGAAAATAAGTTGAAGGTTTAACCCAGAAACCATAAAAACTAGTAAGTATATTTACCAGGGCACACGTTGTTGCACTCCTCCTTGGTTCTGAAGTTGTTGTGGTTGCCGGAGCACCCGTGGTACCTGAACCGCTCGCAGCGGTTACGTTCATGGTTGAAGTGCCATCTGGTCGTATTCAACACTTCTCCCCCTGTGCAACTGCCCTCGTCTTTGTTCTCGAAACACACCGTACCTGGATCGAAAGGAAAGAACTTTATGGTTAGCTATTAACATTTACGGTTTGCGTACGGTTATTGGAACTTAGGTCGGGATCTATTGAGTTTATAGGTGCTGATTTAGTCTTCTCAAAAACACCAATGCGGTAAAGCACTGATCCCATTGATAATAAAAAGAGTTTTGAAACTCATCTATCTAAAACACTTGCAGCTTACGTACGCACCCGTTTCATACAATGTCTGAGGCTAGGTGCGCACTGCGGCGGTAGCACGCATGTGGTCACGCGCTGTCGTGGGACGCTTTGGGGGATCCTTTACAATCCCCCCGGGCGGTGACCGCTTTACAGTCACCCTCACCGAGATGAGCCTTTAGGCGTGGCACCAGTGGGCGGCTCTAGTGTGATCATACGAGGACCTGGAGCCTCCTGTTGTTCCGGGTTTGGTGGAATTTGTGTTTGTAAACGCACCCACGACACAGGAGAAATCCTAGTGTGGGGCAATAGGCTTTCCATACAATGAGAGATCAGCTTATAATGGAAATATATTGCTTGATATGTAGCTGTGTGTCAGAACATATCCATCCAACTCTTTGAATGAAAGGGAACGTATTGAGAGTGACAGAAGGGAAGACGAATGACCGCTACGAAGACGATTGTATGTCCCTCTTAAAACAATTGTTATGCTTTCAGAATTAAATACTTAGGCCCGTTTTACAGAACGAGAATCAAAACTTAAGTAAAACTCAAGTCTAGATTACGTTGTTCAAATATAACCCTACGTAATAGGTCCAGCATTTATATTTAATTGAAGTAATCTCGGCTCAAGTTCTACTTGACTTTTGATTCTCGATCTATATTATTTATAGGGGTGACCTTATCAGGATCTCTTCCAGGCAACCTTTGGATGTAAAATAGGAATGTAATTCAGACCTTAGAGTGATATCTCTGAAATTCTTTTATCCCCGATTTCTATATTTTTACATTTTCCGAGCAATTTGTATCATTAACGAAGTTCATATCAAAACTGATACATTCACATGCCAGTTGAGTGAATTCGCAAGGGTACTATTATTTATTTTGTGCTATAATGTAAAATGAAGAAAAAATAACAAGTTTCCTTACAAAATAGTGATTGGAGCCTCCATTTAAGCGAATAAAGCCTGTGTATGGATTGATGAATGTTAATGTGGCATGTTATTGTGTTTTGTATGATGGTGCTAAGTTAGTGTGCTATGATACTAACAGGGTACTGTTCTCATATACGTGTAGAAATAATATCGCATTGGATCCTTTTTATTTTTTTATTGATCCGGTGGAAATACCTAACCTGGACTGGTAGTTTTAAGGAAGTAATAAATAAATAAACACTTACAGAATTGTAACCTACGTGTAAACAATCATAAATAGACCATATAATAAAACCGTACTCACGTGGCTTAGGACAGCAAACTGAAGGTCTTGAATCATGCGGCGCAAACCGACAAGCGTGCGTGGAAGGACATGCGGCCGCACTCGGCCCGCACAGCAGCGGCCCCGAGTCGTCGGGAGCTTGCAGAGGAGGCAGGTCGTCAGGGCACAGCGGGGAGGGGGCACAGCGCGCTAATGGTGGACAGGATGCACCCTGGAAAATAAAGATGTGTAGAAATCTTAATAAGTAGGGGTAGATCCAGGATTTTAATCTGAGAGGGCTCGGGTCTCATGTCAAGATTTTCACAGATCAATGTTGCTACTAGGTCTGAGGTCAGCTACACCCCACAGTTTTCGGGGAGGTATGGCCCCCGGAGCCCCCCTGGTTCCCGCCTAGTTAATAAGGTGTTTTAATCTGCACTGATATCGTAAAAAGTGCGAGTTGCAAGCGTTATTTCTTACAATAGGGATTATGTCGTATTGTTAGTCATTTTGTTTTTTCAATTTAAACCTAAATAGGGTGTTAAGTTATGTTTAACACGGACTAATGGTTCTTAGTTGACAAATAACTCAGCACCATGCGTTGATAAAAAAAAGATCCTGAACCATCCTTACCTCACAATCCAAAGGCACAAGCTCGCAACTCTCATCGGGCCTACACCTTGCGTCCGCGCAGGGGTCCTTGCAATCGCAAGTGGGGCAGCCCTTGTCGTCCAACTCCCAGCCGTGAGAACACACCTCTTCTTGGCTACAGCCGGGGTCTGGGCACTTTGTGGGAGCGTCGCAGTTTGGTGTTGAGTTGGCTGAACGGGTGCCGGGAATCTGGTGAGATAGGGTTGTCACGCAATAAGTGATTAGTGGTTAAATGGTTATGTGTTTCTCATGGAAAAAAAAAAATCTGGCTGGTTAAAGCGATATGCCATTTTTTTTTTCTTTTTTTTTAAAGAACTTTGCCCCACACTAGGATTTCTCCTGTGTCGTGGGTGCGTTTACAGACACACAATACACTCAGACCCGGAACAACTAGCTGCAGATCGTACAAATATTTGTTCCGTGCGGGAATCGAACCCACGACCCGGTGCGCAGCAGCCGACTGTATCAGCCACTGCACCAACCGTGCCGTCGATGCCTATGAGAAAGGGAAGAGTTGATCAGAGAAATATTGTTTGTAACAACAAAGGAATATGTTATTGTAAGAAGCGGGCTAGATAGCTAGATAACCGCCGCTAAGCAGTAGTTTTAAAGGTATTACTGTGTTCCAGTTAGAAGGCCACTGTAGCAAATGAAGTTAGTGGTATAAGAGAGTAACCATCGAATACTGAAACGCCACTTAACATTAAGTCCCGCTTTAACTATTCGAGAAACCCGTTTTCGGTAGGAAACCAGGCGGCTCAAATAATTAAAGCGGGACTTATAAAGCGGCGTTTCAGTATTCAGCCGTAAGTATAACTAAATGTCTCGAGGTGACAAGCGCAGTGGGGTGCCACACAGGACAAGTCCTGGGTAGCCTTACAATTGTTATTGGCAGGCGTGTCGCCTACAGCCAGATAAATGACTTATTCATGATTCGTCACTATATTGTATTAAAAAAAACCTGGTTTCTTATACCTCGATAGTGCTATTAAAAATTGCATGAATAACAAAAGGAAGGTACTAACCTCATTGCCAGCAGTGTCAACACACCAGCAAGCTTTATCGGAGCCGCGACACTGTACTGTCTCATAGGCACCGTCTTCTTTACATTCAGGTACCCACGTCCAGGCCGGTGGATTGCCGGTCTCCGCCGCTGTGTGGAGAGCTAATGCCCTGTGAAAACAACAGCTTTTTAAAATATGTAGGACTCACATCTATTTCCTTGACTATTATGACCCTCAAGTATTAGATAGACGTCTGGTGACTCCTGTATCCAATTGTACAACTTTCACTTAGTATTTCATCATCATCATATCAGCCAAAGGACGTCCACTGATAAGCAAAGGACTCCCCCAAAGATTTTCATAACGACCGGTTATATGCCGCCCGCATCCAACGACTTCCGAGTCCACTTGGCATTTCATCATTTCGGCCGAATAAACTCCACTGCTGATAATTGTGAGGCCCATGTTCTGCAGTTGACGTTTGCTAATTGTGACCATATCTCATGATCATCATCTTCATTTCAGCCGAAAGACATCCACCGCTGGTTCTCCCAAAGATCACCACAACGACTGGTCCTGCGCTACTCGCATGCAACGGGTTTCCACAACCTCCACCAGGTCGTCGGACCAGCATGTGGAGGGTCTGCCCACACTGAGTCTTCCGGTAAGCAGTCGCCACGAGAACTTTTCGGCCTCATCGGCCATCCATTCTACGAGCAATGTACTCCACCCTCTAGCATTAAGTTTAGCGATTCTTCGGGCTATATTGGTTACATTGGTTTTATTGCAGATCGCCTCATTTACCATTCAATTTTGCAGGGAACCTCCGAGCATAGTCCTCTCCATTGCCCTTTGGGTAACCTTGCGCCTTTTAATGAGGCCCATGGTGAGCGACCGCGTTTCAGTCCGTAGGTCATCACATTGGTCATAGACTTTCGTCTTGAGACTCTGTGGTATTTTGGACGAAAAGATATTGCGCAGTTTCCCGTACGCTGCCCAGCCGAGTCGGATTCGACGATTGACCTATTTCTCGAAGTTGGATCTGCCTACGTGTACGGTTTGTCCCAGGTATTCATGATCGTGAACAAATTCGAGCAAAGAGTTTCCATTCTTCATGGAAGTTGCTAATACGTCAACATTTGACATGATTTTAAGACCAACTCTTTCGGAGGTTCTAACGAGGTCATCGAGCAATATACTGAGATCCTCCATGGTCTCGGCCATGACGAATGTGTCGGTGGTATAGTGAAGGTGAGTGATATACTCACTACTGTTTATGTTGATACCTAGCCCTTTCCAGTCCAGAACCTTGATAACGTCTTCTAGCGCAGCGATAAACAGTTTTGGAGAGATTACGTCTAGCATGACTCTCCGTCGCTGCAGGATAGGTTTCGACTTCTAGTCTTGTACTCGGACTAAAATAGTGCCGTTTTCGTTCAAACACACCACTGCAGTATAGTTTAGTATCAAATGCTTTTTCGTAGTCTGCAAACGCTAAGCATAAAGGCAGGTTATACTCTTCTCGACGTGACTGTATCTAGTAGTATATAATATAGAGCATGCAACGCCTATCTCAGGATAGGCTACTCTTTCTTTACGTTCTATTATAGTACCTCCTCTGCTGACAAGCAGTCTGATGCACCGCCTTAGTGCAGGCGGTGCCGCAGCCCGTGGCGCAGCATCGCTCGGTGATCCCGCACTCCGCATCCGTCCTGCACGACCACTCACACGCACCGTTCGAAGGCACTAGGTATGGACATTGCCCGGGTTTCTTTGGAAGACCTGCGCAGGAATTAATAGTTTTAATTAACTTAGTTATTTGTTTAATTATTTTTACCATTATCTATAGCAGATAGTTCAAGGTCCGAAAGTATTTTCATTTATAATTTAGATTTCAGGACTCATTATCATCATCAGTTCAGACTGGTAACGTCCACTGCTGGACACAGGCGTTCCTCAGAGATCGCTACAAGGACCGGTCTGGGTTTTGGGTTCAGTGCTCATTTGGTGGTTTTGCCATTTTCGCCAGGTAGACGAGTTGGCGTTCGCAGTTGAGACGCTGCCCAATCTCTAACGACGACGGCGCGGTTGGCGCAGTGGCTGACACAGTCGGCTGCTGCGCTCCGGGTCGTGGGTCCGATTCCCGCACGGAACAAATATTTGTATGATCTGCAGGTAATTGTTCCGGGTCTGGGTGTATTGTAAGTGGAATTCATGTCTGTAAAAGCACCCACGACACAGGAGAAATCCTAGTGTGGGGCAAACTTAAAAAAAAAAACACAAATCCCATAGTCACCTTTTACAATACCCACGGGATGGGGTGGTGTTATTCTTAGGTAGCACCACACAGTTTCAGGCCTAATACCATAAATATATCAAACGTTTTTAGGAGGAATAGCCAATTTCGAAGATTAGTTTACTCACAAGCAGGCACTGGCGGACAATAATCCGCGTCACATGCTACATCAACAACAGTGCAGGCGCGTCCTGCGGCGCACTGCACTCCCGCGCACGGGTCGCGGCAGTGGCACGTGGGACAGCGGCTCGCGCCCAGCTCGAACCCGTAGTCGCAACCCATGCGGCATGTTAGTTCTAGACAGGATAGCTCGGAGCGGACTCTGCGGAGAAAAAATGTTCAACTAATTCTAATAGCGACTAAACTTAGTGGAAATACATGTACATTCTACACCTCGGGAGGGCGTAGGGGCATGTCAGACGCGCCTAAAACACAGTAGCGGCCATCTTCGGCACCTAAGGGGGCTCCAGGAACTCGGAAAGATTTCCTTCTAGTACCTTTAGTACCTATGTTTTTGAATTTAATTTAGAGAAAAAATTCAGAGGACTGGGCGGTAACGTATTTTTTTTCTAAATTTCCCCATTCTTCATTATGTCTGGTATGTGTCCTACCATGAGAAACGGCGAGACCACAACATAGAGTGTTCTCTAGCTGACTATTACATTGCCACCATTTTCCCCCTTGGGTGGCAAATGATAGTTAGAAAATAATAACGTTCAAGGAATCAGAATTATGTCTTACTTGTCACAATCCAAAGCTGAAGCATTCTTGGAGCTTGTATGCGGTATTTCCGTACCGAAGGCGTCAACGCACCAACACCGTCCATTTGCACATTGCTGTGACATAAAGGACCCGTCAGTCTTGCACGTCGGGGCCGGTAGCGCAAGCTTCATGCCGTCGACTGTGCCTTCCATTTTCTCGTCGAAATCGCGGAGGTATTCGCACACTGTGGGTAGGTACACATCTAATAAGTTAACTATGTTGCACTGTGCATGTGTACAATAGTAATAAATATAGTGTTAAATATATTCATCCAAATTATAAATTCTCGCCAAGTATCTCCTCTTCTTGACCTGGCTAACGTACCATGAATTACCAAGCTGCCTAGGTAAATGATCTTTCTTTGGCAAGTAGGTTTCAAGAAACCATTTCACTCGTTAATAACGCTGATATAAAGCGTTTATAATCGGTATTCGCTTTTGTATAAAAGGATTTTGTCGTATAACATAGAATAAGAATAAGAGTTTTTGGTATCGTTTTCATTTAATACAGGATGTTTATGTTCTGCAAGTTTGTTCTCTGTGGCAATAAATCAAATTGTTTTATCGTCAATTGTTTTATTTTCAATACATTTAGATAAAGCTGGCATTTCTTTCAGTATATATAAATGTACTCTGTGCTTATTGAGTACCGTAAACAAACTCAAGGAGGTTTATGTTTTAAAGTCCAGATATATTTAGATACAATATTATGTAAGAAAAGTGTAGTACAACGTCTGGAATGGTCTTCTGAAAATAGATCCATTGCTATTTTGGGACGACCTGTCCTGACAGACGGTAAGCACGAATCGACTGTAGCTCAACTGTATTTTACCCCAACCCATCACACAAAAATAACATCAGCATGAGATTTGTGTAATGTATTTAGTAAGTGAAATGTACTAACTGGTAGGAGTATCATCAACCCTGTCAGTTTGAAGCCGCATCTTGGCAGGGTCCACACACACGGGCCCGCACTCGGAAGTGGCGCAGCACACCAGATCATTGTCACAGTCACCTTCAGGACACGTAATAGTGGAGTTCAGCCCACACAGAGCTTCAGCTTCCGAGCCACACGATTCAAAGTTGATCTGGTAAGATTTATTTATGGAATTAGTAAATTGTGAGAGCTTCTTAACTTTTGCTCTAACAATGCTGTTTTTTGATAATCATCAACATCATCATCACCATATCAGCTATAGGAAGTCCACTGCTGAGCAATGGCCTGCCCTATAGACATTTTACAATTGTGTCGTCATTTTGGCGGGATCATGCTAGTACTTACATCGCTTGGCAGGCGGGTTGGTGAGCGCAGAATTGCTACTTTTCCGCTGAAGGGACGCTGCTCTGGCTTAGAGTCTCTTAGCCGCGTTTTACGACATATTAGGGGGGCGATGGGTGGTGTTATATTCTTAAACCGACCCAAACGGAGATATCCGTAGTTAAATTATAATTTTTGTTACATTGACATGTGAATTAATCAACACAATATAAAAATCGAGGCGGTTTTTATTGTGATCTCCAGACAGACAAATAATGTGGATATGTGCCAGTGTACATATGTACATTATTTGTTAGGATAACTGCTTAAGCCTGGATGGTCTTAACAAGTACCTACCTATGAATTGTAACTCACCTCCATAATATCAGTTTCAGTACTATTGTCAAGTAATTGAGGGTCTGGGCAGCAGACGGCGATCCCGCTCCGTCTGGATCTCGTGCAGGCGTGTCCACCGGGACAGTCGCCCTCCGCGCCGCAAGTCACTAGAGAGCCCTCTTCGTCTGAAACCGGCACGCCCACCTCGCAAGGGTTCTCGTACGATACTTTTGGACGACCTGAATAATGAAACGAATATGCAGTGTCTGGTATACGTTCATTAAGAAAATTAGGTACCTTTCTATGTATTCATAGAAGTTGTACGTATTTTTATAATACAATTCTCCTGCCAAACTGCAGTACAATTTGTTAGCAGTGTTCTTGTGGACATATTTATCTTCTAGAATAATAACTATCTATTTTAGACGCCCTCATCACTGACTTAGATTAATAATAATCACGCACTCATCGTCTTGTTAGGCTAACATGCGCAGTGCGTTACAATTCCACTGTCTGAGCACCATCCCACGCCGAAAGAGACAGAACAATGTTTATCTGTTGTTGTGTGTGTCCCAGCGCGAGACAGTACTATAGCCTGACCAATACCGCTGTACCGTGCCTTAGGTATGCGAGGAGCGAGGCGGGGGGGCCGAGCATCCGTTGCGTTTTCTTCGTTCGTATAGTTCGTGCTCTTTCCTTCCCACTCCACCTCCTCGCGCATACCTAAGGTACTGTAGAGCGGTATTGGTCAGGCTATAACACAGAGATCTACTTGGTGGTATCTACCACGCCGCACGTGCATGTTACTCCGGCAGGCGTGCTTCCATTCTTATGTTATTTTTAGAAAGCACTTCGGATGTCACTTTTATTGGTAACTCATTTAACAATGTAGAAGTTAGCCACTGCCGCGTCCTTAGTAAAAAAATAATTTGTATAACCTATAAGTAAAATGTGCCGTGTGGTGCCGGCTAAGAATATTACCACCCCATCTCATCCTGTGGGTGTTGTAAAAGGCGACTATGGGCATAACCGGAGGATGGGCAGCGGCGTCCTTCGTGTACATTTATAACTCAACTGCGATCGCCAACCCGTCTGGCAAGTGTGGTGATTATGGCAAAACCCCCTCAATACACAGAACAAAACCAAACCGGTCGTTGTGGCAATGTTTGGGGGAGGCTTCTGCCCAGCAGTGGACGTTTTCCGGCTGAAATTTAGTATTTGTTGCATTTTATGTTCAAAATACTCACACACTGGATATCCTGTACATAAATCTCCTGAACACTCGGCTTCTCTGACCCTGATGCACTCTTCACCATCAGGACAAGGGAAACCAGCACAAGGATCATCGCATTCACAGGTAGGACAGCCATCAGCTCCTGTCTTATATCCGTATTCACACACTCCAGCACAAAGCGCCCTTCCGCAAGAGTTTAAGCTTCGAGCGCCACTTCGGGCTGGCAGGGGGGATGATGAACACTTTACTGATGACGAAGGACCCATTGATCCTCGGAGCTTGTTGCCTTCTGAATCGACGCACCTGGGTAACGAAGTATTTGATAAGTGAAGATAAATGAAATGAATAAAAAGTAGTTAACAAGCATGAGGAAGTTACGTTACTATTGGCACCGTTTGGTATATTGGGTTGGGTTTGTATGATTTTATGTTTAGGTAAGAACTCTGGCTATCATCATTATTTAATTCCCTCATTAGTACCTTCTCATCATCATCATCATGTCAGCCAAAAGTCGTATACTGCTGAACGAAGGCCTCCCCATAGTCAACCGGTTAGATGTCGTAGTCTTTTCCAGGGGAATTTGCAAATATTCACCACGCTTGGCAGGCGGGTTGGTGAGCGCAGAAAAATTACTGTTCCACAGAAAGGACGCTGCTGCCCACTCCTCTGGTTAAGAGTCCCTTAGTCGGCTTTTACGACATCCACGAGAGGAGATAGGACACCACGCGGATACACTAGCAACAAACAGTTGTCTATTACTATGAAACAAAATACGAACCAGCAAACCAATCCATTTCTGGAGCATTGTCTTGACACGAAGGACCCGTCCTGAGCGCACTGTGGCACATATCCTCTCCCCTCTTTCTCACTAACTACCAATAGTTCTGCTAACATCTTCTGCTGAGTGCACATGGTAACATTGTGGGGTAGAATGCAGTGCTTGCCACATTCTCCACCGTCGCAACACTTCTGCATCGAAGGACATTCTAAGTCATGGGCACACGGCGTACCGCAGTCAAAGTCGTTTGTGGTGGGAGCAGGACATGTTCCAGCCTTTTGAAGTTCTAGGGATGCTGGGCAACAAACACCGTAGTCATTTCCTGTGAAAATAGGTTTAATAATTCTTTAATCGTGGCTAATCGTGGTAGGGTTCAAAATATCCGAAGAAATCGATATTCGGAGAAGCCGGAAATCGGTAAGCAATTAAGTCAGACTAAGTCATCTCAAAATTTTTTTAGAACCATTTACAGTCACCTGTGAATAGTGAGATTGTAAAAAGTTGCACAGGTTTAATAAATTAGTAGGCGTAAATTATATTTATATTCATATCTTTTTAACTCTGTGAGATAAGGAAACATACACGTAAAACAAAGTTATAATTCCTGTTTTAACCCTACAAAGGTTGTCTGTAAGAAATCGCTAATAGGGATAAGACCGCCCATTGTACAATTACTGTTCATAGAAGTTATTCCTAGTAATTGTTTTTAAAATGGTGTACAATAAGAATATTCTTTTCTATTTTAAAATTTCATTGTAATCCGTTGAGCTGTTTCCGAGTCTATTAGATACAAACTTTCATACAGACACAATATTCTCACATTCACAGGTCAATTATAATTAGGGGCGTATAAATAGCAGTTATTACAGAAATTGTGGCATTTATTTTGAAATCACAGACAGACACTTAATATTTAATATGGAGAAGAGCCGACAAGAAACTACATGGACACTATTTTAGGACATAATGCGATATTTTTTATTCTACATGTAACCTAAGACCAATAACATATCTTTGCATGTAACATTAGATTTGTTAGATGAGTTGTGTGAAAATAAAGTAATGCCAAAATGTGAATATAACTATGGGCTGACCAGTCCTCACTGGCGGTAGCCGTTCACGAGTATGAAGAAAGAAAAAGAAGAAAGAAAGTAGTATGACACATGCATCCGGGTTGCGTCACTAGGCTCATCCAAATTGCACAGACCTCAAGGACTCGATACACAACGACTTCAATGATATATTTTAGTGAGCATGAGAAACTTGTAATCTCTATACATATTATATAAGTGTAAACATTTGCTCATGTACCCTTGTACTATTGCCTGGCTGCATGAATTAATTTTACTGTTTTAAAATAAAGTTAGTTGTCACAAACAATAATTATTTCGAAATAAAATAAATTGTGAGTTATGCAATGTCAAAATATCAGTAGCTGTTAAAACACTGCTAATTTAAGCAATATCTAAATAATAAGAGCTTTTTAATGTCAACAATATTAAACATACTAAAATAATAATGTACAAGGCAAGTTCTTTGATCAAATTGTCATCAGTCATTTTAGGATAATGTTCATTCAAACGTGTATACAAACTGAACACATCCAAAGTAAGAAAAACAGTAAAAAAAAAGTCAAACCTGATTCAACAAGACATCTGTACAAAGGTGGACAGTTAGGTTTTCCAGGGTCAGTACCACAAAGGAATGGTCGATTGGTCTCTGATATTAACAATGGCTCTCCTACTGGGCAGATGTTCTGAAGACTGCGACCTCTTTTACCTGTAAACATTAAACTGCCGAGTGAAACAAATAATTCGATTCGCATGTCTGCTATAGTGCATGCGGTTCTATTCTTAACATACATAACTCTTACGCTTTGTTATATTTCACCTCCTCATTAGCATACTGCATGTTAACAAGCATCCTTATTTAGATAACAATTCATTATTCATGCGCTGGTCATAATTCATTATTGACTTAATTATTTACTAATAATTTTTTTTTTATAATTTCTACTGAAATTAAATGAAATAATCATTTATTCAAAATAGACTTAAATGAAAATGATTAGTTCTTTTTGAACGTCAACATTAGACAGCACCCATATAAGCCCACCCTTCACTGCTTCCTAGTGTTTAAGCTCTACTCTTCCAACGACGGTATAAAACCCATAGCTAAAGTATTAAATGAAACTTTTTATCACATCAGCCAAAGGACGTCCACTGCTGAACAACGGCCTCCTCCATAACTTTCCAAAATTGTATCGTCAATTTAAAGAACATTTTCCAGTACACACTATGCTTGAAAATCCGGTTGGTCAGCGTAGTATGGCTGTTGTTCCACAGATGGGCGCGCTGCTGCCTATCCCTCTATAGAGTCCCTTAGTCGCCTTTTACGACATCCACGGGAGGAGATGGATAGATGCTTGTTTGTATCTGGAACCTTTAAAAGTAGACACAAGGTCCCGCCGAGGCGCCCCTCCTGTACCTTTGCACAGTGGGCAGCCTCGAGCATCCAATTCGAACACAATATTTTATTTGACCGGTATGCACGGTGTCTTAAATAAATAGTTTACCAGTCGAAAGATCATTTCATTTGCAAGACATGAACAATTTTTGTTATAAAATGTATACTATCGAAATTAAACTCTAAATCTAAGTGATATTTGGATTACAAAGAACATGTGTTTGTCAACAGTACTACTTCTTAGTTCACCTTAAATGGGGCATTAGTAATCATTTACTTACAAGTAGGAACAGGTGGACAAGGTGGCCTTAAACAGGGCGCCTCTTCCAACTGGCAGGACAGCACTCCAGGACACGTGATGGATGAGCATGGATCTCTACACTTGCACAGTGGACAGCCTCGTGCATCTAATTCGAAGCCCAAAGGACATAACATTCTGCACGTGTGCGCGGCACATGGGGCTACTCGCGTGCAGTTGACTAGCCCTGCTGCTGGTGCTCTGGTTCCTGGCACCTAAGAATTTTGTTGAGGTTAATCAATTATGGCATTTGCGAAATGTATTTAAATCGCTTGTCGCTGTCGATGGATCTGTAATGTGTTGGCAGTATTTCACTGGACAGATATATTTGATGCGTCGAAACGTTTTATACGTATTACGTACCTCAAATCCAGTAGCATCAACGCACCAACAGGTGCTGACTATCTCATTGTCGCACTGTATCTCCTCGAACTCTCCATCCGTGATTCTGCACCGAGGAGACCTCATCGAAGGTAGTTTACCCCGGCCAGCGCGGCTGTTATCTGCAGCTATGGCGCGTGATATTCGCTCTGATGATAGTTTCACGTTCTCACAACCTAATGGAAGACTTCCAAAATTAGAATGTGTTAAAGTAAACAAGTAGTTGTTTAGCTTATGAAACTTGAAACCCTCGACATCCTATGTAGATAGTTATGAACTTAAGACCCTTTACTTAACTTTCTAAGTAAACAGAAAGTCAGGGTCCAAAAGGCCGTATACATTTCGCGAGTAAATTTATTACACACTTATCGCGTATATTATAGATTTTAGTTTTTTTTTTGACGTTTTGACCACTTTGCAGCATGCTTGGTCGCAGGTCTAAGATAACAGGTGTACCTACACCAAGTTAAAAACACAACAAAAAACTATAACACTCGTATACGCGATGTAATCCGTTTAAAAGTGTTTTGTTATAATGAGTAATAATCGCGAAAGCCTAAGACATTATTATCACTACCTCTGAGCTTATTGTTTTGCTTGCAAACTTGATTAAAATGGCTTTTCAGATCCAGGTTTTGTGAGCTAGGATAGGCAAAGTGTGCAAGGGGTGTCGCCAGCGTTAAAAAACAAAAGGCTAAGCAAAGCGTCACAGATATATCTTTTTACAATAGTTACCAGTGAATAGTGGGTCGACACAGGCGCGGCCACACGTCGTGGAACAACATATTTTGTCTCCACACTCATCGTCTGTGCTGCATGGCGTCGCTCGCGCCGGACATGGACTTTCCCCTGCTGGACACCTTCCTCTGAGCTCCGCGCTAGCTGCATCAAGATAAAACATTAGTTTTATGAACATGAACGCGTTGATTCTGAAAAGGAATAAGCTTGGTATCCCGATAGTATCGAAAAGAAGATTTAAAAGACAATGTCTAGATGATTAAGCCATTCGCACAACATAATCTCTCTCCATCTCCCTCCGTAATGTAAAGAGTATAATCACCACTTGGTTTCCCTAGCATGGTGGTTATGATCCTTAGAATATTTACAAAGGTGTAAACGGTATCAATGTAAAGCTAATTACAAAAGAGTAATAAAAATTAAGCTATAGAAAGGGGTAGGTAACAAAAGGGTCTCGTAAAGCAAAACGTCTACGTTGTAGAGGAAAAGCGACACAAGCGCTTAGAGCCAGACTACCTGCGCCTATTTTATACAATAAAACCGACGGTGTCCTGACCACGCCAAAGTGGGAAAACCGTTTTTCTTTATGCAACCTGGTGACGAGTTTATTTTTTTCACCTCGTGGTAAGCGTCATACCGGGATCAAAGGGTAGCAATTGATAATGTCACATCTACAGGCTCACTAGTCAAAATAAGAGTACCTCGAGGATCAATTTTAGGACCATTCCTATTTCTGGTCTATATCGATGACATGCCATATATGATAAACGATACAATGTCGAACATATTTAAAGGAAATATGAAGGAAAGGCATCTTGTAGAACCCAATAATATACTTCATAAGATATCTGACTGGTTTTTGGCCAGTAATCTTTCCTAAACGCAGAAAGTATAAAGTTTTCAACGCAAAATGTAACTCTTTAAAGAACACAAATAAAACTTGAGGATAAAATAGTAGATCTTGTCCCCTCAACTGTGTTTCTAGGCGTTGCAGTTACAACTAACGCTACTAACGCAACTAACTAACTACAAATTGCCACGGGAGCCCCATATAAAAGCACTGTCTGGAAAACTGAGCTACATGCTACATTTGCTGTTAGGAAAGTAGACAGGTGACAGATGTGGCTACTGCTAGAATGGTATATTTTGATTACTTCCACAGTATTATGTCTTACGGCATTTTACTATGAGGATCGGCTGCTGATGTTAAATATATTTCAGAAAAGAACAGCTAGAGCTATTTCTAATCAGTGGACCTACACTTTTGAATTGATAATACTTGTGTCGCATATAATATATATTTAAATAGAAGACTTTAGATATACGAGTATGACACAAATTGTGTATGTTACATAAGTTTAAACGAAAATGCTTTAGGATAGTTGTATTTTCGATTCCAAATCCACTCATATTAACGTTACGTTTACCATACTATACGTCAAAGCATTCGTGATAGGCCTACTGGGCTCTCGAGAGTCACAAAAAAACAAAAACAAAAAGAGAACATCCTCATACTATCTACCAAAATATCATGTAAATACGCAAAATCATTTCAATAAAAAAGTGGCGTGCACCACTTAATTACGCGCCAATAAACTTGTCTTGCCTGGCTTTAGACTTAGCAGAACCAGCAACTTCTTTATTGGGAACAGTGTTTGGTTCTACAACAACATTCCTTGTAGTGCCTAGTTCCTCGATTTACCACAACTAAAGTTAAAATCTTTGATCAAGCGCGTTTCAATGTCGAAAGCCTACCTACTATAACATAAATCATTACATCGATGATAAAGATCTCTGGCACACGATTCCCTTCTGCAATCCTCGGGCGCTATCTAATTCATTTTATAACTTCTGATAACTGATACGATTGAATTGTTGTAACTTGTAATCAGAGGTTTAATGTTTTCAAATTGTAATTAAGTAATAATATTGTTTATGCAAAAATTTCAATTAATAATCTCAATTAGATTAAAAAGAATATCAATGGAGTTACTTGCCGACAATGACATTTAGAACCGTGCAACTTAGATACTGACGTTTTATAAGTACTAATAATTAGTTTATTTGAAATAAAAAACGTTGACTTTGAAAACTTTAACTTTGATGCATAGTATTGTTATTGCAGGCAAGAAATAAAGAGTAATTGTGTAGTAAGATACTTTTCACAGAACAAGATGTTTTATTTGGTTTTTCGAAATAATTGTGATTTAATGTCACGTTTGGCGCAGTGGCTTTCTGCACTACGTGTCGCGGGTTCGATTCCATCGCGGAGCAAATATTCGTATGGTTACCTACAAATAGTTATTTCAGGTTTACGTGTTTGTCATATTAATGTCTGTAGACTATAGTCTATCTGGGTACACCCACGAGTCACGACACAAGAAATACTAATATACTAGTGTGGGTCGTCTTTGTGCCCAGATTTGATGATTGATATTATATTTTCTCGGTTGAGACGCGATACATCCAGCTTAATGAGGAGAGGATAAAGGAGAACTATAAATGTGCTAAATTCATATCATTCATATTGAAATTGCTGTACAGTTTAGTGTATGGGTATTAGCCCGCGTCCGGCTTGAGTAATCTGGGGCAGAATATTGAGGTAATAAAGATCGAATGTGATAAGGAGCGAAAAATGTTGCAGCTCTAACAGGCACATCATGGTTAATTATTATTAAGCTAGTTGATGATTTATTATTTTTAACATGATTATTTAAAAAAATATTGGTCTATAAGAAAGCGCTAGGTCACTCAGCGAGCTAAAGAGAGAGCTAAGCTTGGAATTTCTCTACGAGATCGAATCAGAAATGAGGAGATCCATAGAAGAAGTTGCCGACATAGCTCAAAGGATTAGTAACAATGGGCGGGGCACATTGCTCGTAGAACTGATGGCCGTTGGGGTAAAAAGGTTCTCCAGTGGAGACCGCGCACTGGTAAACTCAGCATGGGATAGCCTCAAACGAGGCAGACAGACGAACTGGTGAAGGTCGCTGGGAGTCGTTGAATGTGTGCGGCATGTAACCGCTCGTGGAAATCTATGGGGAGGCCTTTGTTCAGCAATGGACGTCCATTGGCTGATATGGTATTGAAAAAAAAAATTGCATAACATTCATCATCACTTGAACATCGAAGCAATTCAGCTCCTCGAAAACACTAATTTATTTAGAAGACTCTAAATGATAGCGATTAGCGAGAGTGTAAGTGCTATTAATGTAGAAGCTAAGTTTAGAATCAAATTACTCATTAGTACTTGGGCTAGATAGTAATGTAAACAAAGAAAATGCTTTGTAAAAAAAAGGTTCATTAACTAATTAAACGCTGCAAATTGATGAAAATGATGATTAGGGTCGACTTAACTCTTTTGATTAATTAATTAATAAATACATCTTTTGTTTTTACCATCAAATATTTTTAATAAGGCAAGCATTCACATCAACAGTTCCAATGTCGTAACTCTAAATTAACGAGCTAGGTTTCGCGTATTCGGTTCTTGTGCAAGATCGGCTATTGGGGGTTTGACAGTACCACAATCCACTTGCTTGTAAAGTTTTAAGTTGTAAGATTAACGCCGATAGACCTGTCGATGAAGATACGGTTTTCTGTCCCTTTCACACCAACGGTTGTTTCATAAGAAAAATAGACACACAGTTATATTAACAGGTTGCATGAGGCGGCTAGCTCGGTGACGCGCACCTGGAATGTGGCGTCACCGCCTGCGGATGCAATTTGCGACTAAGCGCGTCGTCGAAGCCGTCTTGCCGCTCTTTGGAGCCTGGCTCAGAAGGAGCGAGCGCGTCACCTACGGCCTGACGCAGGTGCTCACCGGGCACGGTTGTTTCGGTGCGTACACGGCACAATGCCACCATTGTGATAGCGACCAGGACTCCGCACAGCACACGCTCGAGGCGTGCCCTGCGTGGGCCGCCGAGCAGTGGATCCTGGTCAATCGGATCGGACAAGATCTCTCTCTACCAACAGTAGTGTCGGCTATGTTGGCACAGCACGAAAACTGGAATGCAGTGGTCTCCTTCTGTGAGAGCGTCATGCTCCAGAAGGAGACCGCAGAGCGGAATCGAGAGAGGGCAAATCCCACTCGAAGAAGGAGGAGACGGCGCTGGGGCAACATCCGCCCTGGGGCCCAATTTCCATACGCCTGAAACCCCCTGCCATTGCTATAAGGCGGGGGACCTCTGGGTTCGCGGGTGCGTAGATTGGGGAATCTGCGTTCCCACACCAAGCGACCCAAGAGAAGACGGTAGCACGTATGGTCACGCGCTGCCACGGGACGCTTTGAGAGATCCTTTACAATCCCTCCGGGCGGGTGACCGCTTTACAGTCACCCTCTCCGAGATGTGCCTATGGGCGTGGCACCAGTGGGCGGCTCTAGTGTGATCATACGAGGACCTGGAGCCTCCCTTAGGTGCAGAAGACACCGCTCCAGTGGACTTAGCCGGTAGGAGTCCGTTTTACCTTTGCCCTTCCACGGGGCGCAGGAAGTTCTTGAAAAATTTCCACTGGGCACCAATAAAAAAAGGTCTTTTACTGCTGGTAAGTCTCTTACTGGTGGTAGCTAGGTCTCTCATTGCAAGAGTCCGGCGGGGTAGGTACCACCGCAGTGCCAGATATTCGCCGCCAAGCAGTAGTGTTTAAGCTTTAAGCATTATTGTGATCCGGTTAGGAGGTATTTAGTGCCTTTTTGCTATGCCCAGTCTTTTCATTAGCTACGGCCGTAGCGTGGTCCAAAGCCTACACGGCAAACACCGCACTACCAGCCAGTCCAAAGCGGATGAAGTCCATGAAATTTCACCACGACAAAAAAGACGTAACGCTTACCACCAGGCGAATGACTTGCTTGTGGACCACTTTTACTATCCATGTGGATCATTGTTGTTAATGCAATCTGGTGATCAGTAACCAGGATGCATTAAAAAACATGGTGGTTCATGTAAGAGCGACGATCAAGGAAGGTCGTGAACTGCGTTAAAACTAAATCCGATGCACTTATTCTAGAGGTTTGACATAGAACTTCACGATAAACACAATTCCACAATTTTTATCCAGCAATAGTTATCAATAACATTAATGTTGAAGGTATGCAAGTTACCGTGCTGTAGCAGCAGTGCGCAGGCGCAGAGCAGCGCCGCCCTCACCGCCACCGACATCGCTGCATCACACACGCGAGCGCTGCAAGGGAAACGTGTATATTTAGTATTTTACAATTAAAACTATCTGGGTATTTATCTACTAACACTTAAGAAGAGATTTTGCTAGATTTGGGGTTACATAATTTATCCGTGTGGTGTCCGGATAAGATATAGCACCACTCCAACTCCTCCCGTGGATGTCGTAAAAGGCGACTAAGGGAATATAACTAGAGGGATGGGCAGCAGCGTCCCTTCTGTGAAACGGTAGCCAAACTGCGCTCACCAACCCGCCTGCCAAGCGTGGTGAGTATTGGCAAATACCCCCCAGAATGATGACACAGTTGTGAAAATCTATGGGGGAGGCCTTTGTTCAGCAGTGGACGTATAAATGGCCGATATGATGATGATGAAATTGTAAATGAATGGATGTTGAGTGAAATTACTGGGCATAAGGGACTGAATAACTAATAACTTGAGGTAACGAGTGCTTTGCGGTGCTACGCAGGACTAGTCCTGGGTAACCAGGCGTACGTATCTCTCCACTCATCACTAGGTTTTATAAAAAAAAAAAACGGGTTGCACTCCGGGAGTGCCGACAGAAGTGAAAACTGATTTTTTTATTTCTCTAGACGCTTTCGCGGTCTGCTATATGTACATGAATATACGCACACACTATAGCTGCGTCTCGTAATGGTGTCGCGAGTCCAGAGATTTTATCTCATCTAAAAATATGCGTACCGCGCTAAAAGAAGTTTTCACTTCAAAAAAACTAGAAATAGAAGTTAGTTTCACAGTAATCCATATTACTGTTGGTGTTATTTAAAACTTTTTTCATATTCAACATTTGTCGATTGCTGCTGTGGCTGCGACCCTTTGTGTCTGTGCCTTGTACTTACTATACACATCAATATTTATCCTTATAGTCGAATCTCAGCCACCCTATTAGCGGGAAACTCAATACAGTATAATTATTGTCATGATGGTTTCTTTATCTCAGGTGAGATGGTATTAGGGATGGCGAACCTTTTGTCCTTCTACGTGCCTTAAATTTCTTAAAAAAAATATTTAATGTATACATGGCGTGCTAATAAAGCAATTATAGATTTTTTGTGGCGTTCCTTTGTTAGATGAATATAAACATAAACGGATACATTTGACAATGTAATTTATAATAAGTGCTGTAACTTTATTTCCGATAATTATAGACAGGTATTTTTTTATGAAAACATCGAATAATCATTTTGTTTTTAGGTATGTACGTAGTGCGGTCAGTCAGTACCGTGCCAACCGTTTCATATCTCGTAAAACTAATGGCATGCCTGCCACAGGTTCGCCATCCCTGCTGTATCTGATCACGTATGCATGGGAGGTCGTCGTAGTATTCTTATTGAGTAAACGCAAGAAGCATCTGTGTGTCATACAAATTGTTTGACTTAAACAAACATGGGTATTGGCCTTGCTGCCCAATTCAATAGGTACCATTGTAAAATGTTAATTATATATTTTTCAAGTAACACACTGTGGTAACTACATGTCTTACTGAATAATAAATTCACAATCTTTTAACGTGTATCGGCCACTGTTGGTGGCAATTGTTAGATATCTCGTTTCCCAACTTCTTTCTTTATCGTTTAGATATTTACCAACCTCTGTATTAAGAATATAGTACCAATCCATCTCCTCTCGTGGATGTCGTAAAAGGCGACTAAGGACATCTAAACCAGAGGGATGGGCAGCAGCGTCCCTTCTGAGAAACGGTAGCCATACTGCGCTCACCAACCCGCCTGCCAAGCGTGGTGAGTATTGGTAAAAATCCCCCAAAATTATGACAGAGTTGTGAAAATCTATGGGGGAGGCCTTTTTTTGCAGTGGACTTATAAATGGCCGACATGATAAGATTTACCAACAAACAACAAATTATTCAAGCCCCCAAATACCTCCGACTTTGCTTAGCCTTAGCTTAGCTCCGTACGTCATTAGCGGCTAGCGACTGCCGCTAATGACGTACGGAGACGCTCAATTCAAATATCACCATGCTGTCATCCATTCCTTAGACTGGGGGCACCGGGCGTTGCATAACCTCAGCGTCATACTGATCAGTGAGTGCAACTCGCTATGAACGTGTTATTCGACTAAAAGCTGGAAACATGGGAATGGCACTATCGTAATAGGGCGACAAATAACGATAATTTTGAATCGAAATACCAGAATTCGGAGACAGCCTACGTGTGGTTACCGCAGTACCTTATTATTTAACTAAAATTGGTGAGTAAATGAAAACATGTTGAAGAAGAATTCCCTGTTTGTAAATTAATTTTATATACATATTCAGGATGGGAACTGAACAAGTGGTGAAGATTCTTTTGAGGTACTAGTATACTGCTTGCAACTCTAAATTCAACTATTTTCAACGACAATATTTTATGTAAATCAAAGATCACATCGATTATAATTGGTTAACGGATAATAACTTTTTCTGGACTTGACAAGGGTGTGATACGGCGTGTCAGGTAAGCAAAAACAACCACAAAATAATCTTTACCTTGTTTGTATTTCGCTTGCTTTAACAATAGTTTTTCACGTAATTACACGTTAAGATTAATGACGCATAGAATGGACGGCAATACGAAAACCTTTACTTGATCGGGCCCAACAAAAGAAACGAGTTGTTCAGCTACACACAGCAACCAGTCAACAATGTATCTTTGTCATGCCGGGTGTGCATTAACTGAAGACTGAAGTTTGAATTCCAAACGCGTGCGCATGCGTCCTCGCGCCACTTCGCGGTTACGTACACCGGGCTTTCCCGCGCACTGGTCGATGCGCACAATGTATTTTATTGTTCTTTAATTAACCAAACACTACCTACAGGTAACTTGTAATTTGTTAAAGTTACTGTTCCTATTTTCTCGCTCCTATTGTATTCGTTTCTGGTCGTTATGTGAGCTAAGGAAATGACGTAACCGCCGAGCCCATCGGCTGCATGCTAATTAACGATTACTTTCTCCGATTTTAGTTTGAAGTTTAACGTTTGCCGGTCACTGAACTCGGTTCTTTGACATTTCATCTCGAGAAAATATAAGCGCCTTGTTTATGAATAGCTTTACAAGAAATTAGTCGTTAAGATGATGTTGATTTAAATAATGAGTTTATTAAGTTTATTTATCTTTCTTGAGTGATGAAATTTCTGTTTACCCACATCAGCTCGTAAACTGCTGAACATGGGCCTCTTAATGATCACTCAATGTAGTGTTCATAGGGGGTTTTGCCATAATCACCAATCTTGGTGATTGGTGATCGCACTATGTTGCTATTAGCACACGTGTGGCTGTTGCATGGAATGATTCTCTCGATAGCCAACCCTAACTCGCTTTTTACGACCCCATCCCCTTAGGTGGAGAGGGATCCTCTATTCTATATTTGTGTGTTATGTTCTATGTAGTGGTATTAAGTTATACTCAACCGAAACATACGTAAAATAAATTTAATACGTAATGAATGTCCAGACTCATTTTGACTGTGGCATCTGCAATTTGATATTAACTATTCGTATCCTTAGCTTTACATCTGTGTATCTGTGTAAAGGATTAGTTACACTAAAGTTGGAGACCGAATATCTAAACTTCGTCAAAGCGCTACGCTTTAGAAACTTACTATAACAATAAGCCGATCCCAAACTTATACTGAACTTGGGTTTTTCTTACCAAGATAATTTATCTACACCATATCATGTTTATAAACGGATTGGAATTTGATTTACATAAGCTAAGATTTGAATTTGGAATTGTATTTAAAAATGGACCACCATAGGCAGCAAATCATGTTTGAAATTTAAATCCAGTGTTCTGTGTTGGTGCTTTGAGCTTCTCATCAGAATCTATGTTGTCATCTTCAACGGGCAAAGGGGCAATTTGAATCAATAACATTTGAAAACATGGATACCTACTGCATACTACCTATCTTGTATATACTATATATATAATACTATTTATTGTACGCCAGGCATAACAACAAGAAGATCCAATACAGAAAGAACCATAAATATATATATTAACTATAATCATCATCACGGTATTTAAGAAAACATTTTTATTTTTCTAGACTATTTAACCACCAGACAATAAAATGCTTACACAAGAAATTGCTCCATAAAGTATAGATCTTTTATATTGCAGCAACAAACTAACTTAACACTCTGTCCACGAAGTTTCCACCAGCTTTGAGATTCCACTGGGAAAGAATCTTGAAAAATATTTATCTGACGTAAGTATTAAAGTCGTGAATTCTTTCGCTATAACATTTCACGTAGTCGCATTGCCAAGTCTGGGATGTCGTAAGTTAGGAGTGAGTGAACTCAACTGGCTCTAGTGACGTGTATGAAAGTGACGCAACGGACTGCGTAGTGAAAGGCGCCCAGACGATAGTTCTAAATGCATTGTGATGCATCTAGCCGATTTCTTTTATGTTTTTGGTGATTGCAGTCAAATTTGCGTTTAAGTTGGACTTCGATTAAGCGCACAGGAAGTAGGAAATAGACGCATTTCCATAGAAATAAGTAATCGAGGTTTAATACGTTGGTCAGCTTTTGAATAAAGTTTATTTAGAAGCAATAGTTGAATAGATCTCGTATGGACCACTGTTGTACTCTGTTGTACATAAAACATTAATGAATAAACCTCGAATTTGCTTTAATAAATGCTTACCTAGTCGGTAGTTAGGTACTGAGTAATTTATATAGCTTGTAACTTTAATATACATCTCTACATTAACTTGACTGCATTGTTAATTAAAAATGACAATACCTTCGCAATGCTGCTTTATCGTCTTATCTGCATAATATAATCTCACAAAGGACAATGGAATAGTAACGAATGACATTAAAAAAGATATTAAGATAGAGGTCGGAACGAATCGCATAAAAAGTGAGTTTAAAGTAAAGCGTGTAGAAACGCACACAAAAATAGTCTCACAAATATCAAAATTATTTGTACTGAGTCCGACAGAGTACTTAATAGTAAAAGTTTAAAGTCAATGCGCTCGTAAAAATCGACAAGTCCTTCATCGGGAAAGTAACTTCGCAAAGGGTTCGTACTTTTTATGTAGCGAATGCAAGCGAAATTTGATCGGTCGTTCTGAATAATTCGATTTGATTTCATCACAGTCGTCTAAAGACGCGCGGGGTTATATGTATGTCGCAGACGGTATGCGACAGGCGTAAATTGTACAGTACAGCTCTCAAACATACACGAAGGAACGGACAGAAAATGAAAGCCACCATGCCGCATACCGGTTGTTAGAAAGAGATGAGTATACACCTTTAGGTACGTCAGGTATGCGTAGCTATGCGCATGCTCGTCGGATGTCCGTCTGTCGCCGGCCGCCATTAGACCGCGTAACAAAACAATAATAATACTTTAATTATATTTAAAGTATAGATTCTACGCATGGAATGACGTCAGTGAATGTGTACTAAGTAAACTCCGGGCCATTACCTTGCTTCCATGTGACCATCATAGAGCGCGGGCAACGCATCTACACTTATAAAAACATCTTAGATCCTACCCTTTCAATTTCAGAATATTTGCACCGCTGTCGGGTCTGCTGTCGCTGTTTTCAGCCAATCGGTGGGCGGCTCGCATCATTTTAGGTTGGTAAAGTACCTACACACACACATCGGCCCGTAAACGTCTACTGCGAAGCATCCCAATAATCACTTACATTAGGAGTGACAATTTTATTATTACCATAATCACCACGCTTGGCAGGCGGACTGGTGATCTCAGTATGTTGTTATTAGCACACGAAAGCTGCTACTGCCGCCCATCTTGATATCAACCCATAGTCGCCTTTACAATACCCATGGGTAGAGAGGGGCAGCCCATTCTTTTCCGGGAATCGCACGAAAAACTACCTACATACTGTTTTTTTTATTTCATTCATCATATCAGCCATAGAACGTCCACTGCTGAGGAAAGGCCTCCCCCACAGAATTCCACAATTGTGTCATCATTTTGGGGGGGGATTTGCCAATACTCACCACGCATGGCAGGCGGGTTGGTGAGCGCAGAACGTTACCGTTCCACAGAAGGGACGCTGCTGTCCATCCCTTCGTCAGAAGCAGTCAGTAGGAAATGCCGGCTTCATCTAAATTAATTGACGAGTGAAAGTGTTTCTAGAAACTTACTAGCAAAATAAAGATCATTTCATTTTATATCAACTAGTTCACATCCAACCTAACATAACATCATCACCATCTTTTATTTATGAATTTACAATAGCAAATAATGTAACGTACCGATTCTACCGTAACTATTTATGGCTCTATTACATAAGTAATCTATTCAGTAAGATTGACTAAACCCTTTCCATTATTTTCATTTCAAAGCATCAGTAAACATAATTTGCTCAATTATTTGATACCATCCACTCTACGCAAACATGACAATTCACTCAAGTGCTTAAATGCCGTTGGCGATGTCAAAACACAACTAACAATAATTAGCCAAAATATACGCAGTATCCATAAAAACTTTGACAACTTTACTGTTTTCCTATCTAGATTAAATTTTTTGCCAGACCTAATTATCTTGACCGAATGTCGTCTCAGTGAGACTACCCCTATCATGAATATTGATAATTATAAATGCCATTATTCTAAGCACTACCTCAACCAAAACGACGGTATTGCTGTTTTCCACAAAAATGATCTCCAGGTGGTAATCGAAGAACCATCATTTAAAGACGCTAACTGTTTGCTGGTTCACGTAGGCAAAGAATTTATGATATGTGCCATTTATAGGTCTCCTTCCTTCCACAACACCCGTAATTTTTTTGTTTCGTTGGAGAAGATTATGCAACGCTATAAAACTGCAACTTGTGTCATAACAGGTGATATTAATATTGATATCAAGATAGGCACAAAAGATAAACGTGCGAGTGATTATTTGGACATCACTGGCCACTATGGCTACTATCCTGGTCACCAATACCCCACACATGACCGTACATGTCTGGATCATGCCATGATAAAAACAACAAAACCTGCTAAAGTTATAATATGTGCCTCAGGAATAACCGATCATGATACAATTATCATGGGGATCGCCAAGAACACCTCAAGTGTATTACTAAAAACAAGCTATAGAACAAAGATAGACTACGCCAACCTAAGCAAAGCTGTTGCAGAAATTGACTGGAACTTTATCTATAAATATACCGACATAACCGCAGCAATAACAGATTTTACGAACAAATTGGCTGATACAATTAGGGATTCCACAACAACAGTGACTATACGTAACTCAAAAGCCATAAAAAAACCATGGATGTCTAAAGGACTGATAACATGTATTCGCAAGAGAGATCGGTTACATAGGGAAGCAAGAAAGAAAGAAAATATAAATAACCCAATTGTACAACAGCGATATAAATATTACAGAAACTTCTGCAATAATTTGATCCAAAATCTTAAGAATGAAAATGAAAAAAAGCTATTGGTAGAGGCTAAAGGCGATAGTGGGAAGACATGTACAGCTATAAAGAGTATTTGCAACATTAAAAGCAAGAGTTCGAGAAGCCTGGAGCTTCTGCAGACTTATTCAGATCCTATTAATTCTCTAAACTCTGTAAATAAGTTTTTTACAAGCGTAGGTGAACAACTTGCTGAAAAGACACTTCATCGATTGAATAAAACTGAAACGGAACTAGTTGCTATGATGGACTCCCGGGCTGACAATAACCCTTCTGGTAAATCTTTTTTTGCAGCAGCAACAGACGAAGTTGAGGTGAACAAGATTATCACAAGTCTCAAAGACAACGCTGCTCCAGGTCATGATGGTATCACAAACAAAATACTAAAGCTCACAAAACACCGCTTAGCTTCACCCATTGCATATTTATGTAATCTAAGTATTTCAACCGGAAAAGTACCTAAATCTATGAAAACAGCAAATGTGTGTCCAGTCTTTAAGTCAGGTGATAAAACAGTAGCGTCAAACTACCGACCTATATCCCTGCTCACAACGTTGTCTAAAATCTTAGAGAAAATTATGAATAATAGACTCCTTCGATATCTGGAGAAAAACAAATTAATATCTGACAGCCAATATGGTTTTCGTAATGAAAGGTCGACAGAAGACGCAGTCACCAGCTTAGTTGATTTCGTCACAACTAAACAGGATGACGGCAATAAATGCGCGGGAGTTTTTCTAGATCTGGCAAAAGCCTTTGACACCGTGTCTAGAAGTATTCTTCTAAAAAAGATGGAAGGCATTGGTGTCAGAGGTACGACTCTAGCGTGGTTTCAGTCTTATCTAAGTGACCGTACACAGAGGACTCGTATAGGTGATTACTATAGCAGCTATGCTAGTCTGAACTACGGCGTGCCTCAAGGCAGCGTGCTGGCTCCTACTCTCTTCATCCTCTACATCAATAGTCTTTGCTCACTTAAACTCGACAGGGCTAGAATTTTTACCTACGCTGATGATACCGCCATGGTGTTTTATGATAAAACCTGGGAGGGTGTTTATGATGCTGCGAACTCCGGTATAAATCTAGTGTCCAGTTGGCTTCAGCACAACCTGCTGACACTAAATGTAGACAAAACGAAGATTGTAAACTTTAGTGTCAACAAAAGAAACGCTTGCCATAATCAGCTCTCTGTTAAACTGCATACCTGCAACTATCACCCCTGCATCAGCTGTACATGCCCCAATTTCGAACAGGTGGAAAATATACGGTATCTGGGCATTTACATCGACAAACATCTCACCTGGACTGAACAAATAGACTATGTTAGTGGACGCCTCAGAAAACTGACATATATTTTTAAAAAAATGGGTCAGATTGCCAACGATAAGCTGCTTAAAATGATTTATCTTGCACTATGCGAATCCATTCTAAACTACTGCATAGTATCATGGGGAATAGCAAATAAGACGCATCTTATAAAGCTGGAACGTGCACAACGGGCTATCCTTAAGGTAACTTACAAGAAACCAATTCGCTTCCCAACCGACATTCTGTACCAGGAGACTGGAATTATGCGTGTACGCCAGTTATACATCACAGCTGTAGCGTTGAAATTCCACAAAATAGCATACATAAAACTTGAGGTTAGCAAGCGTGTCCAAAGGAAATCCAAATGGCACAAGCCGAGGTGTAAGCTGAATTTTGGGCAAAGATGCTTTCTTTACATGGGTCCTTTCATTTATGGTAAACTTAACCAGGAAACTAATATTCTACCAATGACAAGATCTAAATGCAAAAATTATATCGTCAAATTTCTATCCGGTATGAACTATGAATGCACAGAAAACTTCCTAAAGACTACAAAATAATAATAATCTTTTTTAACTTACAAATATGAATCTTCGGTAAATACAGCTAAAAACATAAATGCATAAATACCAAATAATTTTGTAACACTGGCTTAGTACACAACACTGACTTTTACTTATTTTGTATATACACACCTGCACGTCCTGGTACACACAAACACACACACATGATCACCCAAACAAACACACTCACATAAACACACACACATACCTACACTTGCCATAACTAACTAATACTATTACAGGCACACGCATGATTAACATAATATAAACATATTGTATGCTTCCAAAGTGACCTGTTTAAAAACATTGATATTATATAAATTTACCTCGTAACAGCTAACCATGGCGATAAACAACTTATCATGTTTCGTTTTAAGACGACAGAGACTAGTCTCCACGACACAGGGAATCCTAGTGTGGAGACTAGTGTATTATGTACTAAGCCTGCTAATATTCTTGAACAATAAAGCTTTATTATATATATTATATTATATACTGATATCGCTTATTTTAGATAATCTGCAGTTGAAATAGTAGCAGTAAGTCTGCTAAAGATTAGAGATGAGAAACAACGATACGTTTCTTCACGGGAAAAAAAAATTCCATATTCGCAATGGCCTCATATTGGACAAATTTAGAAGTCCGTCTAAGGTTCGTTCTAAGGTTTACAAGAGGTCAATCAAACTAGGTTAATCATCAACTGAAGGCAAAGTACCTAGTTGCCATTGTTATCCAATTTGACTACCTATTATGTGCAGAATTAGATTTAATTAGAATTTCATTCGATTCAATTATTTTATTGTTTGTCTTTTAACTCCTAACAGCGAAAGCACCTGCAGGAAATTTGTATGAATAAAAGAATGGAAGTGAACAATAAAATTAATTCAAACACATACGTGTCACATTCAAATGGAATATAAAGCGTTTTTATAGAAGCGTGCTATAGAAAGTGAATTAAACTCATTCAAACGGTGATAGATTGACGTAGTCGTGATGAATTTCACTTTGCGTTTACATTTATTCGCATTTAATTCATAAAATGATCTAAAAATGAACTCTGTTGCCGGGATAATCAATTGAGGATCAAAACACGAAATGCAATTGAAGACAGATTCTTCTTCCAGTATTTTATTCGTATAACTAAGAATAATGGATAACTACACTCGGTATCTATTGCATGTCATGTATAAGACGCGACTGACAAACGAGGCTTCCAAAGGTTATAATTATTTATATGCAAATCGTCTCGTTGTATAAATAACTGTAAATTCATTTACTGTACCTACATAAAATCGTGTGGTGCCGGTTAAGAATACCACCACCCCATCTCATCCCGTGGGTGTCGTAAAAGCCGACTATGGGATTAGCCGGAGGATGGGTAGCAGGGTCCTTCGAGTATATTTATAACTCGACTGCGATCGCCAACCCGTCTGCCAAGCGTGGCGATTATGGCAATATCCCCCAATGAGCACACAGCACAAACCCATACCGGTCGTTGTGGCGATCTATTGGAGAGGCTATACATACATAAATTCAATTAAATATTCCTTGCTCGCAAATCACTAAATTACATTTCAAACGTGTTCAAATGTAATAATAATGAGCAACATCTTCCGTTTTGATTTTTGTTTTTTTGAAAGATCATTTATGAAGAAAGCTTTATTAAATGTTAAACATTTCTTCATAAAAGGTAACTTTTGAGATGTCTCTCACAACGACTGAAATGTTATAAAGTACTTTGTGCTGAAATGTCTTGCTGGTGGCGGCGCTGTGTGTCGTGTGGTCGTTTGGTTTCCTACAATATGGTTGAGCTAAGCAATGCTAATGCATGCGTATTTCAGGAAATCCTTATAATTTTCCTACTATGTTTACCTACCTACATTACCATCAAGTGGTATATATATCAAGTATTAACATCAGTCATAATTAATATGACTTATGTTTAACTGACCACCAGAAAAAATACTTTTCACTATCAAAAATAGTAGACAACCTACTATGACAATATTTGGTCCAACTTAATTTGATGTGCAATCAGTATTTTGATTTAGGTAGTAATAGAACGTAAATTTGCTTGCTAATATTTTGCGGTCCGCACTTTTGGTGGTCATTAAATTTGATGTAATTAATTATTCTTCACGAAAATTTGGTTACAGTACGGCGTTTATAGCTTTAAGCTTTAAATAGCTTCTTCTTATGAAAGTTAATCTGGTTGATGGAAGCGAATTGCTCGTTAATCGTTACAAATCTTACAAGAAAAATAATTGACATGAGCCTACATTTGCTTATGCTTCATAATTTTTGGGAATATTGCAGATATTTAATTGTGTTCAGAATTTTGCACATATATTATATTTTTAAGTCAAACAGTAAAAACAACAAGGTGTGCAGTCAATGAATTTGATTGTTACATAACAGAATACAAGTAATACTTCATTCCACGGTGGCGGCGGCGGTTTAGTTTAACAAAAAATATACAGGAGTTCATTTAATGATTTATGATCTTTCATACGGTATTTTTATTAAAATATTAATTGCCTTTGTTAGCTTAGAAGCAAGGTTTTGTTGGACTAACATTTACACTTCATCATTTCGGCCAAATAACGTCCACTGCTGGACACAGGCCTCCCCCAAAGATCACTACATCGACCGATATGGGTGTGTTGTGTGCTCACTGGGGGGTTTTGCCATAATCGCCACGCTTGGCAGGCGGGTTGGCGATCGCAGTTAGTTGTAAATGTACTCGAAGGATGCTGCTGCCCATCCTCCGGCTAATCCCATAGTCGCCTTTTACGACACCCAAGGTATGAGATGGGTTGGTGCTATTCGTAGCCGGCACCACACAGCTTGGCCGGCACACACATTTTACACTTATATCCGATAGTAACATATATAAATCAATGGTTATATCAATAAAATTACTAAACGTAGTCATATTGACTTTGCCACAACTGGAATAATGTGGCATAACTTCAAATGGAATTTGAGATGAGAATTATATATTTAATTTAGAATAATGAATTTGCCGTACCATGACTTACAAAAGGTAGGTATTTATGTAAGTTCTCGTGCTCACATAATCAAATTTCACAATGTCGGAAAACTGATTAAGTTTAGGCAATCATTTGTTAGCAATAAGTACATAAGCTGATATAAAACGTTGTTTACATTCTTATGCTATAATATATACATATGTAACGATTTAATGTCTATGTAGGTACACGCTTTTTCTTGCTTTTACACATACTGTTTCGACCATAGATATCCTAGTTTCGACACACGGCCAAAATTAATAGTCAACCTAAAATCTTCAGATTTAAGATTCTGAACTTCATCTGTTTTTGTAATAGGATCACAATTAACACAAAAAATAGACAAATCCTCAATCCCAAATCCAAAGATTTTGGATTAGATTGCTTATTAATTTCGGCCGTTAATCGTCCATCGATCTATACAAATGTACTAAAAAGTCCACTGGTAATATTGTTGGAAACCGATTATTTATAGCCGACTTGAAATATCATAGTCATCACCTTTATGAAAAATAAAACTACGTGGGAGAACAACACCTCGAAGAATAGTCTCTGGGCTGTGCTGTCGCAAACACCTGGACACAATTCATGTTGCGTAAGCATGTGTATGGGCATAGATAATGTTGCTATAGTTAGCCATTTTCGCCCCATCACAAATCGTTATAATTCATTACATTTTGGGAATAACGTTCACAAGGAAATTACCGATCACTAACGGGCCGCCCGCCCGGTTACTAGTGTCCAAGCCGTCACCGTTGAAATGGTTACCTACTCATTGCGTGTGCCAACGATGCTTCTATTTGTTATTATTTTCAGCTACTAACAATACAGTTGTATGTACGCCAGGGCTGCCAGATTTGCAGATTTGATTGGATACAAAATGTGTATAATATGGTTATCTTATGTACTTATCCGTAAACTTTGCGAAGACTAAAACACTCAAACCAAGTTGCAAAAAAGGTCACATAAAAAACATTACCACCAAACGTTCATTAATCGTTGATTGTAAGAAAGCGCAAAATAACAAAAAAGATATAGCTGCTTTTGGTACAGACCATTTCGAAGCAGTTTTGTTGGTTTTATAATATTATTTTATGAAACTGTTTGTGCAGTTTCATACACTACATTATCTAATCTCTTCTAAACGTTTTTTGTTGTTCTAGGTATAAAAACGGCGGTAGCACGCATGTGGTCACGCGCTGCCGTGGGACGCTTTGGGGGATCCTTTACAATCCCCCCGGGGGGGGTGACCGCTTTACAGTCACCCTCTCCGAGATGTGCCAATAGGCGTGGCACCAGTGGGCGGCTCCAGTGTGATCATACGAGGACCTGGAGCCTCCCTTAAGTGCCGAAGATGACCGCTCCAGTGGTTTTAGCCGGTAGGAGTCCGGCATACCCCTTCGTCCTTCCCCGGGGCGAAGGAAGTTCATGAAGAATTTCCACTGGGCACCAATAAAAAAAAAAGGTATAAAAATGGCGCAACGTGAATATGCGTTGCATTAGAAAAAAATGATTGAATCTCCTCGGTGATGTAAATTCCGATTGATCCGAGTCCGAGAGATTGGTGATATTAAGTTCTTGGATTTGCCCTGTATCGTAAAGGAATAAAAATGTGTAACATTATATTGTTAGAAAACTTCTATACATTGATTCTATTTTAAAATTTTGGTATTGTGTTTAAAAAGTATGTCAATATAAACTCGTTATGAAGTTAATAATTCGCAATTTACTATATGAGAGTAGAGAGAGGCAAAGAAATAGGTTTGTGTGCAATTTTAGGGGCCTTTTTTATACCGCTGTATAAAATAAGTTGGATCTACTGGTAACCCTGGTGTACACATCTGAAGGAAGTTACGGAGAGTAAGAAGTAACACTATTACTAAGTTACACTAATTTGTTATAATTAATACTTTCAAACATAATCAATGTGCCGTGTCGGCTGTCAACCATAGAGAGAGAGCGGAAACAGACACATTCATTTTCTTTAAGTTTTGTTGGGGTTGACAGCTTGCCAACACCAACCAATATGCATGGAGTCAATGTTAAATTAAACAAGTTTTGTATCAGATGTATGCGTCTCATCCAGTGTTGATATTTTATATAAAGCAACACAAAATGTAGAAAGTAAATTTGAATATGTCACTCACGATTTTGGCACACATTGTGTCTATCGTAACAATGTGTTCTCATGAGCACCTAAATTGAATTCTTACAACTCGAAGAGATTTAGTTCATCTGTTTAATTTAACTTTTGAAATTCTAATCAAAGATATGCGAAATGCAAAAATAAAAACCGAAATCTTTTCTATCAATTTGTTAATAGAATAATTGTTGATCGGAGATTAGCTGGAACAAACAGGCAGACAGAAAGACATTTTTTAAATAGTTTTTGTTGTGTTTACCGTACATAGTTTTACAAACAGACACTTCAATTTTATACATTTGTATATATGCGTTTTACTGTAATATTTATAATGTCGTTTCAAACTTCAATGGAGTCAATTTGGTATCTGTCTGTCAATCAGTCTTGTCACAGCCCTATCTCTCGGGGATTTGTGAGGCTTACGTTGAGGTAAAATTGGCGACAGTTGCTTACAGTTACATAACATATTTTCTTACAAACAAAATATTGTGTGTGAACTCTTTTCGTAGATTTCAAATATCTTTACGTCAGCTGTCATAATGACAAATATATATATATATATATATATAGATATCAAATATACGATTTTGAAACAATTAAAATGAATGTTCTGAACGTGACACCGACACTAATTACGATTTTGTGTTAAGTAAAGGCATCCGCCCACTTTTTTTAACGTGTCCCCGCACTAGTATTTCTCCTGTGTCGTGGGTGTATTACATACACAAATTTCAAACGCAACACACCTAAACCCGGAACCTGTAGATCATACAAGTATTTTTTCCTTGCGGGAATCGAACCCGCGACCCGGAGCGCAGCAGCAGACTATATCAGCCACTGCACCAGCCGCGCCGTCATTATACCGCGACATACCATGACCAAGCTATGTACGTGTCATGTTGAAAATAATTGACGGAGACTACTGCGCACACTAAACGAGGGTATTATTTTGGGCAAGAGACCCCTTTTCCAAAATGTACTGATACCTCAGACCCCCATAGCCAAAATACTTTGTACCCATCTCTAGCTTTTTCCTATTGATACAAAATACTTACCAATTTAAAAACTTTGCGGTTGGTTAAGTGAGTAAACTTGACATCATTTTCTCATCAAAATTTAACAAAATAAATACAGATAAAATTCTGTTAATATCAAGTGTAACTAATAATCTATATAACTAAATAAAATTGAAGTGTCTGTTTGTAATGTCAAAATAACAGCTTTTTACTAAATGCATATGAAAGTATGTACGTTACATATAACAAAAAAACTATTTTAATGTTTGTCTATGTCTGTCTGTATGTATATCTGTCTGTCCGTCTGTCTGTTTGTTCCGGGTAATCTCAGAAACGGCTGAACCGATTTTGACGGGACCTTCACTGGCAGATAGCTGATGTTATAAGAAATAACTTAGGCTACTTTTATTTTAGAAAAATAATTAGGGTTCCGCGTAAAAGAAAATACCCTTGAAATCAAATATATTTATTCTATGTCAAGTGTCTATGTCGAAGTACTCTAAATTTCTTTTAAATTAAACGCGGGTGAAACCGCGGGTCCCAGCTAGTTATTAATATAAATTACGTAAAAATACTTAAGTAGGTATAATAATAAGAACTTGTGTTAATTAAAAGTATATAAGTAATATAAACGAAAACTGATTTTGGGGGTAGAAGAGGTCTAAAAGTAACCCCCAAAATCAGTTATCGTTTATGTCAACCCCTTGGAAACCGATATCGACCCCTTTGGGCATGAAGAGGATATTTTATTTTATTTATTTAATTACAACGGTTTCAACCAATTACAGTAATTAAATATAGGTATAGATAGGTAGCGCTGTCAAAATAATATTATAAATGTTATTGCGAGTTGACATTATTAAAAAAAAATTGGAGAATGATTTACCTACATAATCTACAGCATTGATATTACATAGACAAGGGCCAGAACTCTGCACGAAGTCGAAAGCAGCGCGTGACAGACAAGCAAACAGTCCTCAGGTCATTGATGTCTGCACTTTCTCGATTTCACTGACTTCATTACTCGGCCGGAGTTATTAAAAACGATTTAATTAATACGTAGGACTAAAATCGCTACTTGGTGTTCGTGGTAGTGGTGGGTCGTTCGCTTTATTTACAACAAGCAAGAATATTCTTTAACGTAGGTAAGTTATTTATATCGTATAAAGTTATTGCCTAATAAACAATCAATAAAAATATCTGTAAGTTTGGGCGAGCAGCCAGCTTTTGATCTTTATTTATTGGATATCCAACAAAGGCTACACAGACACATGGCATATTTAAAAAACAATAATATGGTTTGGTATTATTCTGCGCCTCCAGTTATCACAGCATGCATTTACTAGGTACTAGGTGAAATAAACCTAAACTCGTATTTAATTAAGTGAGTACTTTAAGTATCATAATAAATCAAATCCAATAGTAAAGTTTTCAATAATCATTATAATCAACCTAAATATCCATGTGATGTCCAGATAATCCGTGTGGTGTCCGGATTAAGAATACAGCACCAATCCATCTCTTTCCGTGGGTGTCGTAAAAGGCATCGAAGGCTCTGAACCAAAGTCCCTTCTGTGAAACATAAGCCACACTGCGCTCACCCACCCGTCTGCCAAGCGTGGTGAGTACTGGCAAACTCCCCTAAAATTACGACACAATTATGTAAGTCTATGGGGGAGGCCATTGTTCAGCAGTAGATATCCTTTGGCTGATATGATGATGAATCTAAATCTTTATATTTAAGATTTTGAAACTGATCTATTTTTGTGTTAAGACAACAATTAACACAAACACATACAAATATTCAATTCCAAATCCTTTTTGCTTTGGATAAGATTGATTATAAATTTCGGCGGTATGACATATCTATATCATCTACTATCTAACGATAGTAATTAACTCGTTCGTACTGCTTTTAAAAAAAATATAGGAAGCAAAATTTTAGATGTAAGTCAAGGCATCGCTCTGAAAATTTATGAAATTCCTCACTTTGTGACTAAGCTCCCGCAAAGCAATATCTCGTGTGCTGTGCTGACTTTTGCTATTTCCACGGCTTTGCTACAGGAATTTAAGCGATCCATCAATTTAAATGGTCACAATATGGTTATATTTTCCTGGATCGATTGAAGTTGACAAACTTTTCAGTGCCCCTAATTCTAGAGCTTTCATAAGTTCCTATAGAATTGACAATTTAAAATCAAAATGTTGATACTTTGTTTGATTGAAACCTTTTTTTTTATTGGTGTCCAGTGGAAATTCATCATGGAACTTTCTTCACCCCAGGGAAGGGCGAAGGGGTATTCCGGACTCCTACCGGCTAAAACCACTGGAGCGGTCATTTTCGGCACCGAAGCCCGGGTATGTTGTCTTTATATGGCGGGGGGCCTTGGGGGTCGCGAGCGCGCATATTGGGAAATTTGCGTGCTCATACCGAGCGACCCCCGGGAAGACAGCGGTGCGCATGTGGTCACGTACCGCTGTGTGCGCAGCACAGCGCATAGTGAGGCCTCGGGGGAATCTTTTACAATCCCCTCGAGAGATGCCTCGGGGGGTGGCCTCTTTACAGTCGCCTTCCCTCCACTAGAGGGGATGACCACTTTACAGTCATCCCCTCCGAGATGAGCCTAAAGGCGTGGCACCAACGGGTGGCTCTAGATGGAGATCTTTCGTGTTCCTGGAGCTTCCCTTCGGTGCCGACGATGATCACTCCGGTCGTTTTAGCCGGTAGGAGTCCGGCATGCCCCTTCGCCCTTTCCCGGGGCGAAGGAAGTACATGAGGTATTTCCACCGGATCAATAAAAAAAAAAAAAAACGGTCGATACTTTTAAGTGGGTCGTGACTGAGGATCACCCTATTGCCTGTACGGGTAATAATATTATGAGCTTACTTCAATATATTTCATTTCTTCTAAAATACTTCTTTGTCCAATCTGGGAATCGAAGACAAGATCTTACGCCGAGCAGTCGTGAGACAAATTGCGAAGCAGAAACAAATTTACAAAGAGCAAATTTATTTTAAAAGTAACTTCGATATTGGAATATTAGTGAAATCAGTGCGGGCACCGTCCACCCAAATGCTATGATACATAATATTACTAATCGGATTAAAGCTTATAGGGAGTATTGATTGAAATTATACATGCTAGGTTAAATTATTTTACCTTTCACACGTGAAAATAAATAAGAATAAAATAATATCGAGGGGTGGAAATGTTCTATTTGTTTTAAGCGAGATCTTACAAAAAGTAAACAGGAAAGTTCGCTGAATCCGAATAGGATAACATAGGTACAACATGACCTATCTTGAGGGCTGTGCAACCCAAACGGAGCGTGTATATAGACGTATTTCGATAGTTATCTATACAAATAAATAAAATTGAAGTGTCTGTTTGTAATGTCAAAATAACAGCTTTTTACTAAATGCATATGAAAGTATATACGGGACACATAACAAAAAATCAATTTTTATTTTTTTTGTCTGTCTGTCTGTTTGTTCCGGGTAATCTCCGAAACGGCTGGACCGATTTTGACGGGACTTTCACTAGCAGATAGCTGATGTTATAAGGAATAACTTAGGCTACTTTAATTCAAGAAAAATAATTAGGGTTCCGCGCAAAAAAAATAAAAACCCTTGAAATACAATATATTTATTCTATGTCAAGTGTCTATATTGAAGTACTCTAAATCCCTTTTAAATTAAACGCGGGTGAAACCGCGGGTCCCAGCTAGTACTATATAAAATGAGATAATAAAATGATAATAAGAATACACCACCACCCCATCTCGTCGTAAAAGGCTACTATGGCATTAGCCGGAAGACGGGCAGCAGCATCCTACGAGTACATTTATGAGTCAACTGCTATCGCCAAACCGTCTGCCAAGCGTGACGATGATGGCAAGAACCTTCCCAATGAGCTCACAACATGAACCCATGTCGGTCGTTGTGGCTATCGTTGGGGCAGCCTTCTGTCCAGTAGTGGACGTTTTTAGGCTGAAATGATGATGATGATAAAATGACAAGAATACGAATGCAAATTACTGAAAATATCTAGAGTAAAATATGTTAGCAAATTATACTGTTACAACAAGTTGCGAAAATGTAACTAGGTATATCCTAAAATGGCCAACTTATTTGGACTTGTTCGCACGGTCTCTCGGTGTGGCCGTAATAACTTTAAGTCCCATTTATCGTTTCTATTCTATTTTTTACAATCTTAATTTTAATTTAGAAAGCATTTAATAAATATGAACACATATAGTGTTACCAGATATAAAAGAATATCCGGAGGAAATTCCCTATTTTTAAAGGAAATACCGGAAATTTTCTTAAAATTACCCACATTGTGTAAAGTACAGAATTTTATTTAAAACATATTATTAGATTTATCTTTTTTTACTTTATTTATGAAAATATAGATAATTTTAGAAAAATATTATATTTACAATCAGTACTAAATATCCTCCTCACTGATCGGACAGAGTTTAACACCCGATATAAATAATTAATCTAATCCAAAATGTTTGAATTTCGGATTAAGGTATTGTCTTCAAAAAACAGATCAAGTCAAAAATCTTAAATTGCATGATTTTGGATTAGATCGATTATTAATTTCTGGCGTAAGTGCATAAATATTGTCATTATCTCCGAAAACATCGCTTCAAACAATTTTAATAGCCGTTCACCCATCGATATGTATTGTATATATAACTGTAAATAATATGTGGTATTTTTGGTATTAGCGGGATAAGAAAATGGTCTTTCTGGTCCTGCAAATACCACAAATACCACATCCGTGTGATGAAACAGTGTAACACAAAAATATCATTTTTTTAAATTACATTAGCGAATCGCGTGCTTTCAACGAGGCGTAACGTTAACCCTGTTACCCATCAGTTCCGACTGTTCCGAAGTACCGTGGTAACGGGCCGGTCCACTGTTCCAGTCCTGGTAACTCATGGTACAATATACGTTAACAAATTTCGTTTATGTAGATTTGTAATCAATGTTGTTTTTTGTATGCTCATGAATTATGGGTAATCTATACTAATAAATAAAATTGAAGTGTCTGTTTGTAATGTCAAATTAACAGCTTTTTACTAAATGCATATGAAAGTATATACGGAACATATAACAAAAAATGCATTTTAATATCTGTCTGTCGGTCTGTCTGTCTATCTGTCTGTTTGTTCCGGGTAATCTCCGAAACGGCTTGACCGATTTTGACGGGACTTTCACTGGCAGATAGCTGATGTTATAAGGAATAACTTAGGCTACTTTTATTTTAGAAAAATAATTAGGGTTCCGCGCAAAAAAATAAAACCCGTGACATTCAATGTATATATTCTATGTCAAGTGCCTATGTCGAAGTACTCTAAATGAATTTTAAAATAAACGCGGGTGAAACCGCGGGTCCCAGCTAGTTATTTATAAGATTAAGGTCTTAAGGTATAAGGAATATTAAACGATACGTATAATAAGGTGATATAGTGTAATTTTCCGTACTCGGGAAAGTCATCTTCAATTAATAATATGACTTTATTATTCCTTTAAAAGCTGAAGCAAGTATTTCAATATATCATCATATCAGCCAAAGGACGACCACTAATGAACCATAGATTTCCACAAATGTGTCGTCATTTTGGGGGGAATTTGCCAATACTCACCACGCTTGGCTGGTGGGTTGGTAAGCGCAGTATGGCTACTAGTTCACCGAAGGGATGCTGCTGCCCGTCCCTTTGGTTTAGAGTCCCTATGTCACCTTTTACATCCACGGGAGGAGATGGAGTGGTGCTGTATTCTTAATCCGGACACCACACGGAATAATTAATGTATACCGTTAGATAACAAATACCCCACAATAAATTCCCGTCGCAAAGTTTGATCCAATTTTACAATGGCGCGCAGTTCCCCTTTTCTTATTTATAGCCCTATCACGATCGGCTATTCCAAGGTAATATAGGTCCAATAAACGCCTTAAGTGTTAAACTCGTGCCAGCCATTAACGGGATTTCTAGATGCAGTTTGCAATAACCACACGAAATCGTGCTAACTGCAGTTTACGGACGATTTGCTTTGCTGTCGCGATGCAAACACTGGCAGCCAATGCATTTATATCTACCGCCGCTATTTCTCCATAAAACTGCAGGGAGCGTATATTATTATATGTATATACTCTATTTCATAGTAGTAATTATAATATCTGTGGTAGTAATAAGCTTTGGGAATGTAACATTTATTTAACACGACACAAGAGCAATCCTAGTGTGGGGCAACGTTTTTATAAAATATACAGATAAAGTTAAAGTACAAGAAATAGATCACAATAATTCAGTCGTGTTGCTGTTTTATTTCGTGTAGTTCCTGTAAAGAATCGACTTAGACTTTCCACTCATGGTTGTGGCAAAAGGCGACTAATGGTTGATATCAAGAGGATGGGCAGCAGCATTCTCCCGTGTGCTAATACTTACACTGCGATCACGAATCCACCTGCCAAGCGCGATGAATATGACAAGATATGACCGTGCATTGTAGTTACCATTGGGAGGCACATGATCAGCAGTGGACGTTTAAGGGCTGATATATGCAGGTGTGTTTCTAAAGAATAACTTCGCAAAATATGTGCAGATATAACTGCCTAGTTTTTTTTTCACCTACTGCAGGTTTTTCTAATCTAACAACTGAATAATTTATTTTTACGACAGTCGATGCTATTCGCCCTTCACGTCCGAGTTATACAGATATCCTTTTGATTGTGTGGTGTCAGCTAAGAATAGCACCACCCCATCTCATCCCGTGGGTGTCAGCGTCCCTTCTGTAGAAGAGCAGCCTTTTTCTGCTTACCAAACCGCCTGTCAAGCATGATGAGTACTGGTAATTTCCCCCGACTACACACGGCATGTAGCCGGCTGTCTATGCCCTTATTCAGCTATGGACGTCTTTTGGATGATATTATGATGATTATGATCTCATCCCATGGGTGTCGTATATGACGACTTAGGTATTAGGCGGAGGATAAGCAGATAAGATATTTCTGGTACAGTTACAACTCAACTGCGATCACCAAATCGCCTATCAAGCATGATAATTATGGCGAAACCCCCCAATGAGTATACAACACACCCAGACCAACCGTTGTGGGAATCTTTGGGGGAAGTCTGTGTCCAGCAGTGGACTTTGTTCGACTGAAATGATGATGCTGTGTGACTTGGTGTTCTGACTGTCTGTAACAATTGACATAGATATTCATAGGACATTCGGATCCAACGGCTTTACATACTTTCCAAGGCAAGTTGGACTTTGAACACAATCACACATCCAAAGGCTGATCGCGGCAATCGCTCGCAGATCGTTCTGCTTGATAGCCGCTGTTGTCCCTGATACAGTTATTTTTTTTGGAGACAAAGCAGTTCATGTACGAAATGTATAATAATGGCTGTGTCATATCACTAGTCATTCTCTAATTACTGTAAATGAGATTAAACACGAAGATAATGAATAACTAACATTTTCCCCTTTACAAAAACGTCACTTCATTTGTAAACAAAAATGGAAACTATGCGCTATTTCCTAAACGCACAATGAATAATTACAGTAATCAAGTCTATTATTAAAAACCACAATTCACTCAGGACAAGTTACAGGTTTATTATACCTGTTAAAACAATAGCATGCAACACTAACATTGAAACTAGGCTGCCAAATCCGGTATGTGTCCGGCAAATGTTCTAAAATCTTTTATTTATCATTCGAAGAACATTCAATGCGGTTTTCGTGTGGTAAGCCTTCTACATATAGGCATATATAGTGGGTTCTTCTTTCTTTGTTTATTATTATTAAGTTATTCTGTTCTGGGCAGTTGCCTCTTTGTTCTAATTAGTTCTGTCCCTGCTGGTTCCTTTTTGGTATTCATACAGACTTTCTATAATAGGATATATTGAAACGCGATAAAAAATTTAAAACGTAAACGTATTTATTTTATTTATTATTTATTATACTCTTTAATGTACACCAATCGGTAAAGGTAATAAAACAGTAGTGCTTATAAGTATATTTTAGAGTACAATGGGCGGCCTTATCGCACTCGGCGATTTCTTCCAGGCAACCTTAGGATGGAGAAATACTTAACTGGATAATATATGCGGCAGTTGATGGTGCACACAGATACATAATGAAATAACTAAATTACGTATACTATACTAAATATATAAATAATGGAAGATTATACACAATATGGATATATAAATACACAAACATTTATATATACACATACTTTTTAATTGATTCACAAAATATCGAAAAGCAGTTACTTCAAATGTAATACTTAGTAAATTCTAAGCAAAAATAATAGCTAAAAAATATAATATAAAAATAAAAAATAAAAGTAGTAGGTTTTATATATTTGTTTGATGACATTTATAGCTGTCTTTAATTAAAACTAGGATGTTGTTAATTAAATGTTATAAAATCATGCTAAAATATAAATTTTATCTAGATAAACACATATTGAAAACTACAGTTTAGATCTTAGATAAGAATAGGTGCTTAACGTTATATACTCTTTGCATCACAGCATTATACCGCAAGTAAATTAATTAGCACATGTTATTTCATAGAAAACATGAAGTGAAATCAGTTTTGCGTTGCGATAAACAAGCGAATTTCCCATCAAACAGATCCGCGTGTAGGTCAGTGAACGCATCACAGCGGTTCGTCGTCGTAACGGATCCATGCTAACCGCACATCGCATCGGTGCAATCGTGCACGAAGCCGTCTAAGGGCAAATAGTGAACGAACTTGTTCAATAAAACTTAATCTATATTGCTGTATTGGTCTCGTTTTCAAGTACTTCGTGTTGAAGTTACATTGTCATACAGGATTTAGGATTGAACTGTAGTTTGAAGTATATTTTCAGGCCAAACCATCACAAACGAACTTTATTTTGAATGGCAACAAAAATGTACTTGAATCGTTTTGTGAAAAATACATTCTGACACTCATATGATATACAAAAGCACTAAAACATTTCATTACCATATGGGGTGTGACCACAGAAATAGGAAATAAGGAGAAGTGGTACGGGGGCGTAACCGCGCCACCGCGACATGGTCAATTTGATCCATCCGAAAAAAATGGCTGTTTTATAACATCAGTTGAGATTAGATCGCGTAAGTGAAACTTTGTTAAATTGTCGTGTTGTTCGGGGATAACATGCAAAAACCAAAGCGAAAATAATAACTTCATCAAGAAAGGAATCATATACAATATGCAAGTGAACCCTCACTTTTCTGGTAATTGTCTATAAAAATAATAAATTAAAAAACATTGTTTTCTTTATCATGTTACATTTGGATTGATGGAGCAGAACGATATTATTATTTAATTTATTTTTTATTAAATTAGTATTATATTATATTATTTTTGTACAAAATACAATGCTTCTTATCTACCACTTTTAACTAGCAATCGGTGAATAACAAACGCAGTGAATACAACAGCGAATGGTACTCCCAATAAACATACGCGTTGCGTGGTACGGCTGTCGTTTGCGGTCTGTACGCTCGGTATGATTGGCTACCTACAAAGTCGTGGGTGTGTTTTAGTATTAGAAGCCAATTATAATGTTGTGTTTATTTAGTTCATTGGATGAGAACTTGTAACTGTGTGCATTAGTGTGCTTTTATGAAGAAGGGTAGTGGGAAATTGGATTTCTAGGCTCGCATACATTTTGATCTACATGGCATATCTCCTTTCCTCCAATTTCTTTGGGTGTGACTGTTAATATTACAATATCCAGTGATCTTACAGAGCCTTATATTCAACAGCGGATGTTCACAGGCTGCTCGCCATATACTCGGTCTGCTCATGAGAACTTTATATACATTGTAAGTACTAATTTTGTTTTCATCAATATTAAAAATACATCAAATCTCTAATCAGGACCACGTCACGTCAAAGTATGTCATACTTTATTCATAAAATCGCACGTAATTTTGAAAGTCCGTGAAGGCTAACTATATAAAGTCACGAGGAAGTTACGCGTTCATAAAATCCCCGGGGCAGCGTCCTGCCATGAATACCGGCAAGTTATGTTTACGACACAATAACAAGTCACGTTCGTTTAGGTTTGAGATCCTCCAAATATGTGTGTTTGTATGAATTAGCTACGGTATTTGTAAACAAACGAATATTTGAATAAATACTGTCACATGATGACGTGATGTTTAGAATCTGAACCGATTCACAGAGTAATTCGTACTTAGCGGTATTCATAGTTAGGAATTTTATAAATTTGTTCGACCCGGCATTAAACTTTAAGGAATTATTTTGCTTCAAATAGATAATGACAATGAAGTAACTAAGGACTGATAAAACTTTAGGTTAACTTTTAATTGCATCCTGTCAGTTTAAAGTGCTCGGAAAACACGACAGACTGGCAACACAAACTCTATTTATGTAGTAATGCGCTGCTTAAACTAGATGCATTTAGCCGTACATGCTGAGTGACTAAGGGCAACACAGCGTTGTCCGTCGTGTGTATATCTATACAAATAAATAATATTTAAGTGTCTGTCTGTAATGTCAAAATGACAACTATATATCTATACGAATAAATAAAATTGAAGTGTCTGTTTGTAATGTCAAAATGACAGCTTTTTACTAAATGCATATGCAAGTATATACCTACAACAAAAAAAATATTTTTATTGTCTGTTTTGTCAACCCGTCTGCCAAGCGTGGCGATTATGGCAAAACCCCCCAATGAGCCCACAACACATCCATATCGGTCTTTGTGGACATCTTTGGGGGAGGCCTGTGTCCAGCAGTGGACTTCATTCGGCCGAAATGAGTCTGTTTTTTTGTCTGTCTGTTTGTTCCCGCTAATCTCCGAAACGGCTGGACCGATTTATACGGGATTTTCACTGGCAGATAGCTGATGTTATAAGGATTAAGGCTACTTTAATTTTAGAAAAATAATTAGGGTTCCGTACAAAACAATTAAAACACAAGATATATACTCTGTGTCAAGTGTCTATGTCGAAGTACCTAAATTATTCATAAATTATCCAATTTCTTTTAAATTTAACCGCGGGTGAAAATGCGGGTTCCAGCTAGTGTATAATATAGGCACACAGACACAATGTCAGATGATAAAATTTTCCCAGATCTGTATTCTTGTAACACTTATGATTTGATTGGTTTTTCCTAGTTTATTGGTGGTTACTTTCAAAACGGGCTATTGTTTTTGTATTAATGTTATGGGTACCGTCTCTTCCCCATTCAAAATAATACTGCTGAATTCCTAATACAAACCTACAGACCTTTTTGGGGTTACAGCTATTTAATTCGAAATGTATGCATCGATGTAATATATGGTCATGACAAGTAAGAAAATAAATAGTCATTGTAACATGAGATTCTGAATTGATAAATCTATACAAATAAATAAAATTGAAGTGTCTATTTGTAATGTCAAAATGACAGCTTTTTACTAAATACATATGAATGTACCGTATATCGGTACATATAACAAAAAAACAAATTTTTATTATTTGTCTGTCTATCTTTCTGTCTGTTTGTTAATCGGGTAATCTCCGAAACGGCTGGACCGATTTTGACCTGACATTCACTGGCAGATAGCTGATGTTATAAGGAATAGCTTAGGCTACTTTTTTATAATTAGGGTTCCGCGCAATTAAAATAAAGCCCTTGAAATCCAATTTATATATTCTATGTCAAGTGTCTATGTCGAAGTACTCTAAATTTCTTTTAAATTAAACGCGGGTGAAATCGCGGGTCCCAGCTAGTCATAAATATATTTGCTCGAAGTACTGGTTAAAATTGAAAACAAACAACAATACTTTACCTACGCTTTAATTTCTTGAAGTTTCTGATATTGATATCAATCTTTGTATTTTCTTTTATTAATATACAAAATAAATAAATATTTAAATTAATAACTTACGGCATAAAAAACTTAAATTTTCAAGTTGTGCCACTTTTCATGTCTGACGTCAGACGGAAAACGGATGTCCGGATGTATACAGCGTACATTGCCGATTCTTGCACAACGAGTTACGTTCACGTCCTATTGAATTTCCTCATACTCTCTTATTCTAAAGAAAATAACATGATAACATATACTATAACACCTACATATTTATTATTTTCCGAGCTGTGTTGTTGACTTTGGACATTTCATCGGACAATAATTTTCTGACATATATTGAATAACTGGAGACTTTTAATTTAAAAAATATTGACATTGTTCCGATGGTGATAGAATATTTGTGAATGCAAGTACTATGTACACCAGTTTTATCTGTCTGGTCATTTTGGCGGCTACAAATGTCATGCTGATGGTATAGCTGTGCGACAGGTCGGTGAGCTCCCTAAAATAGTGTTGCTACACGATGACTGATTTATGCTGACCGTTTGTCAAGATAAGTCGTCCCAAAATTGCTATGGATCTTTCTTCAAAAGGCCATTCCAGACGTTGACATTGATCTCACGTAATATTGTATCTAAATATGTCTGGACTTTAAGGCTGAAACCTTTGAGTTTGTTTTCGCGTTTCTTCTCAGAGGCAGTCAGTAGGAAATGCCAGTTTCATCCAAATTTGTTGACGAGTGAAAGTATTTCTTGACACCTACTTGCTAAAATAAAGATCATTTCATTTCTACTTAATATCAAGTTATTTATGCAAAAACAGACAAGATTCGACTGTTTTTTTTTTTGAGATTTGGAAAGTGACTTATTTATGAAGTTGTACAGAAAGAAAGAAAGAAAGAAAACAGTTTTATTTCGGACTCACACAGGTAATTACAGATAATGTACAGATAGGATATATAATAAAGTTTAAACAACCTGCGCGGAGCCAAAATATTTCACACATACATACGTACATTGTCACTTTAGCTGAAACATGTCCAACGCTGGAGAAAGGCCTCCCCCAAAGACCAGCACTACGATAGACCGGTTGTAAACAGAGTTTATGTAGCAAACTCATTTGGCGGTTTTGCCATGATCGCCACACTTGACAGGGGGGTACATACGTGGTACATGTACACAGTTGTCAGTTGAGTTGTAAATATAATCAAGGGACGCTGCTGGCTATTCGCCGGATAATCAGAGTCATCTTTTACGACACCCACGGCAAGAGATGGGATGGTTCTATTCTTAGCCGGCACCACACGGTAAAAGTAGGTCTTTCAAATCTACGGACACAAATTTATTTGATTTGACATTGTTTTCTATCCTACTGTTTTTTATCAGCAAATGTTGACTCCTCACTTGTTCCTAGAATCGAATCAGACTTGTGTCTCACATACATCGTGGTGGTCTGGGATTTACGACCTGGAACCTGGTTCTGTGTACAAACCCTGGTATGAACTGTGTTGTGTCTTAGTTAATCCGAGACACTACTGACGTTGTGGTGAAGGAAAACATCGCAAGGAAACCTGAATCTAATGGTCTGAAACAGCCAGCATGCGGTGAGACAGCGTGGTGATCAATGCTCCGAGGCTCGGCGGGCTGATTAGCTAAAAACAGCAACAGCAGACGCGATAGCAGCTATCGCGCAGCCAAGGATCCAGCGGTGGCAAAGCGTCAAAACAATTGGTATTCCGTAGGGCATCGCCCAACAGTCGCTATTGTGGAAGATGCGTAGTTACTAGCGCTAGTAGCCACCAGTGGAACTAAAAAGAATGAACGTTTTTAATTCATTGATTGTCCGACAGAGGCGCTACTGAGATCTTCGCCTGTTTAGTCGCTATCGGAAAATAGGTAATACCAAATTAACGTTTGACAGCGGCGTTGGAGCAAGTTTCGCCTGTTGCAAAGCGTCTGCGACTTCGGTAATCAGCCCGCGGTTCTTCCCTGTATGTGTATAGGCATTTACACTGCCCCAGGACAGTTACGGGCGAAAAAAAAATACGAATACTTAACTCAGTCGCATCATACATTTTTGTTCGCACGGATTAGCTCGTCAAGCATACCTACGCATTCGTCGCAATGACATCACATTCAAACCGTACTTCTGTTTATATTGTTGATATAACGGCCCTGATTCAACGTGGATTATTTAATTTATTTCGGCGAGCTGTCACACAAAAAGCAATGATTAACGTACCTATTACTCGTTTTGTGATTAAGCTGATGTTATTTGGTTATAAAATGTTTGCCAAAATGATTGATTACATTTTAGAGAAAAGGATTACTCCATGCAATAATTTTGTGCGTAAATAATTTTTAATATATTTAAATTGAAAACATCGGTTAGGTACAGTTTGGATCTCTAGTGTGATGTACGAGGACCTGGAGCCTACCTTAGGTGCCGAAGATGACCGCTCCAGTGGTTTTAGCCGGTAGGAGTCCGGCATACCCCTTCACCCTTCCCCGGGGCGAAGGAAGTTCATGAAGAATTTCCACTGGGCACCAATAAAAAAATAAATTAAAAGTTACAGTTTGGATAGTGATATCAACGCGATTTAAATTGAATTGTTTTTATTTTGAACATTAATACATAATATAATGGAATATCGCAGTTACCGATTTCTTGTTTAATGGACAAGTTACCATTTATTTTTATAGCTACATAATTGTTGCTTTAGATTATTATATTATTGCAATTCAAATCACGATATTCTCAATAACACACCATCTAAAACCTTTGTAATTACTCTGACATTGTAAATGGTAATACAAGTACAAGGTACGACTAACATAACAAACTGTAAATAGTTGAAGTATATAGAAAGTTCTATTTGACTACTTGATAACAATATTAGCCATCGGTGAAACTGTTGCCGCACCTCTGGACTCCACGAACCGCTCCCTATCACCTGCAATGTGGTCAAGTGCAAATTGCAATCTTGCGACTGCCACAGATGCCGTTGTTTTGGTATATTCCAAGTTTCCAGTCCATATAAGACCTATTGCAATAGACCAAATCGTTTGTAGCTTCCATTTCATTAATAATCCTACGGCCCCCGGAGATAATCAAAGCTTTAGGTTTATCGAAGTTTAACGAAGGCCTCCCCCATCATTTTGGGGGATTTGCCAATACTCACTACCCTTGGCAGGCGGGTTGGTCAGCGCAGAAGGGACACTGCTGCCCATCCGTTTGGTTTAGATCTTACGGCCGAAATTAATAATCGAACTAATCCGTTTTTTTTAATTACGGTTGAAAATTTGATCAATTTATGTTAGAAGTGCGCTAATAACATATCCAACGATTGAGATTGCAATATTTTCAAGTGATCAATCTTTGTGAGGACGGATATAGATTACAGTTATGTAGACCTTTGTTCGAAAATTACAGTTCGCGCGTATCAATAAAATATCCGTATCTTTTGACGATTGCTTCGATCTGTATAAAAAATCTTAATTTTAATCAATCAATTGGGCGGAATAAGTTTGAAATCTTCCAATTTAATTTTTGTGGTTTGCTCAAATGAAATGGTAGTAATGGTAACGTCATGTTATGCTAAGCATTCAATAAATGTAATATATTAATTGATGTACTTATTTATTAATTTATTTATTTACATACTTTATTTATACTTACACTTATTTATATATATATATATATTTATTTATTTATTAATACAATTATTTTTTATTTCATTTATGTAATTGTTTTGTTGATTATTTAATTAATTATATTTATAAAGGTGTATATTTATAAATAAATAAATACATTCTTAAATATTTATGTATATAAATAAAGTAATTAATTAATACATATCTGCCGATATTTGTTACTCGGATTCCCGCTTTTTGTTATTAGGACGCACATGTAGATTGAGATCTCGATTGGAATATATCTCGGATACACTCAAATCGCAGATATTAGATACATTATTAATTTCGGCCGTTAGTCGCCTTTTACGACATCCACGGGGGGAGATGGAGTGGTGCTATATTCTTAATCCGGACATCACACGGACTGTGCTTTGGATTCATACAACAAATAATTATTAACCAAACGCAGATCATAATTTGCTGCTGCCGTAATAATAATTCGCAAATCTATGTTTGTAAATAATAAATGTACAAGAGCAAACACGAAGTACAAATGTTTGAGATGCAAGTAACAGTAGATTCGTGTGGCCCCCTGTACAAAACCACCTCCACCAATGCAACTTAAATTCTAAACTTTCATTAGTGCCAGTAATTTGTTTACTTGAAATGAGAACATATCTTTTTTTTTTCTATTTAAAAACTTAGGTTGACGTATAATGCCACTAAGGGTTGATAACAAGTGGATGGGCACAGTTTTCTCCCACATGCTAATGATAACATACTGCGATCACCAATTCGCCTACCAAGCGTGATGATTAGGGTGATGACCGCTCAATGTAGCGATAATTGGGAGGCCCATGTTTAGCAGTGGACGTTTAGGGCTAATATCATATAATTCTCTCTTCTCTAAATAATTTCGGCCGAATAAAGTCCACTGCTGGACACAGGCCTCCATCAAAGATCACCACAACGACCGACATCGGTGTGTTGTGTGCTCATTGGGGGGATTTGCCATAATCGCCACGCTTAATATATGTGTTTGATTTGCCATGATAATAATATATTGCAAACATTTGGATGGCCGACTTTTGACAAACCCGTATAACAAATACTTGTGGCCACAAAAAACAAACCACACTTTTGGCACGTTGCCTGGACCAAGACTGCAGAGATAAGATAGAAAATCGATTTACACCCAAATTTAAGTAGAAAAAGATTTTCTAGATTGTTTGATGGAGCATTTTCGAATCGAATTTACGGCACGTTTGGAGCTGTTTCGCAGGTTCGATTCCCGCATGGATCAAATGGAGAAATCCTATGTAGTGCTGGGCATGAAGCAAATATTTGCTTTATGGTTGGGCAACATTATTTAAATAAACTAGCAGTACCTGTATTTAAAAACTAACTCTTGCTCATCACTTCAATCATTCAATTCAATTCAACTTGATGGCAACGATTGGTGCAGTGGCTGATACAGTCGGCTGCTGCGCTGCGGGTCGATTCCCACACGGAACAAATATTTGTATGATCTGCAGGTAGTTGTTCCGGGTCTGAGTGTATTGTGTGGAATTTATATCCGTTAACGCACTCATGACAACGTTTTTTTAAGTAATAAAAAATATTTATTTATTTGTGAAAATGATCTCTATATCAACCCCACCATTATCATCTCTGTATAAAAAAAAGTATCTTTGCTAGAAGACGCGGCCTCTGCGACGCTGGCCGCTGCACAGTGGCAGACGTCGGTAATTGCGAACTCTCTCTAACCAAAAGGCAGTTTCACTCGGCCGGTATGTCGCATGAGTCAACCGGAGAAAGTGCCGCTCGGACATCATTATTAGTATGGATTACATGTAATTTATCATTGTTAATTAATAACACACACCGTTTATACGATGGATAAAGAGCTTCCTGGGTTTGCGGTGGATGTAATTGGACATCGTCTTTTCTCTAAGGAAATAGAGAAAATACTATCTAAAGAACACACGATTGCGTCTTTTTAATCAAATTCAAGAAACCTCGAGTAAACATATGACGTAGTTGTTTTTTAATGCGGGTAGTGTCAGACACACACAACAACGCAAAACAAGGTGAGGTTCAGTACGTTTTGAAGTCACAGATATAAATAAGCAAGCCACAAAAAAAAACCGAAAGTCCAAAAATTAAGCTTAGCCGGTTTTTTTCCTATGCCATAATACTTACCATAAGTTACGACAAAGATAACTATGGTTACGAGTATTACGACATAGGTTCATTACCTATGTCGTAACATATGCATATGTATAGCATATGCTTAAATGAGATATTCATGACATATAATATCAGCCAAGTGAAGTCCACTGCTAAACAAAAGCCTCCCCCAAAGATTTCCACAATTATGTCGTCATGTTGGAGGGTGTAGCCAGTACTCACGCTTGGCAGGCAGCTTGGTGAGCGCGGTTTGGCTGCTGTTCCACAGAAGGGGGTCCCTTCTGTGGAACAGCAGCCATTCACTCTAGTTTAGAGGGAAAATAATATGATTTAAATCAATGCCGGAATGATAGCTTCGAAAATATCTTTTTTTAAATTAGATATTGTATGTTCATGGTCAGCCTATAATTTCAGAGAGTGCAGACTAAGGCATATCACATATACAGTCTCGCTTTAAGAAGTTACAGCTGATCTCAGATTTCTATATACGTGTGTTTTACGGTACAATACGGTTCTATTCACTGTTGAGACCTGGAAAATAACCCGCAATAATGTAGTTGCACTGCAGTTAAAAGCCCATAACTATCCATTATATATCACGTAGCTTCCATGGTAGCGCAAGGTACGGCCAAAGTGACGCGGGGATAAAATATGAAACACCTTCGTTACACGATTTCTTTTATCGCACTGCCAGAACTAATTCCGATGCTTCCTATAAAATACTTCCACTCTATTATGAGTAAATATTCTAATAAAATACGCGTATATTACAGATTTTTGTTTTACTTAACGTTTCAAATACAGATTCAGATTTTAAAAGTTATTATTTAGCTACCCAAAGATATTGAAAGATTTCTGTGTAGCTACCGTACAATTACAATCAAACATTGTTTCGATGCACGCAGTAATCATTCACAGTGTCTTGATGTTTTTTAGTGTGGTATGAAGTTTGGGACTTTATTTTTTTATTGGAAAAGGATGTTTTTTTAATTTCAGTAGTCTTACGAAATATTCTTGTTCTCTTTTACGAGGACTTGAGGTTGATTAAAACGAAGAAAATGGATGTTTGCCTAAGGCATACACGCTGACTTTGAAGAGCGGGTCTGTGCTAACGTTAGGAAAACATAAGCCTAAAATATACGCGATTGAATCCGTGTAAAAGTGATATAGATGAGTAATAATCCCGAAAATGTTACAAAGAGTAATCTTTAGAAAATATCGCACGTATGAAATTTTGAAGCAAACATAGCTGCCTAAATATCAAATGTCGTATATAAATGCGTGACACCAGCTATTTTCGATGACAAAACTTTTTGAGTTAGTTTTGTAATGTCTTCATTTTCCACGAACTGCCGCCATAAACCGTGTACGAAGAAATCGAACACAGCAAACAGAAGTGAAAGCCATCCTTATTCACGTTCACGCCTTTTTGCTTGCCTTCCCAGCGTACCTAAACGTAAAGCGGTATATAATAAGCAAGGCAAAGCATAATGCAGAATTATAATCATCATATCAACCATTTATACGTCCACTACTGAATGAAGACCTTCCTCATAGAATTTCATTTCCACTATTGTGCGGTCATTTTGGCGGGGGAATTTGCCAGTACTCCGCACGCTTGGCGCCTCGGGTTGGTGAGCGCAGTAGTGTTCCATAGAAGGGAAGCTGCTGCCCATCCCTGACTTAGAACGTAAAGACCCTATCGTTTGTATCTTCAATTTCATCAATGGTCCTATACCCCTCGGGGATAATTCGTGACTGATTTTCTATAGTGCTATTACTGCCACTGAGAGTCCTTGGTTAGTGTCTTACGTTTTAGATTAATATTATCTCTATAGGGCCTCTCCGTGTTGGACCCATGTCCCCGGGTAAGCTTATTAAAAGACCGGGATTCTCTTTGCAGAGGATCATAATAATCTCATCATCTTCAACATCAGTCCGTAAATGACGGCACGGTTGGTGCAGTGGCTGATACAGTCGACTGCTGAGCTCCGGGTCGCGGGTTCGATTCCCGCACGGAACAAATGTTTGTATGATCTGCAGGTAGTTGTTCCGGGTCTGGGTGTATTGTGTGTGTGTGAAATTTGTGTCTGTAAATGCACCCACGACACAGGAGAAATCCTAGTGCGTGCAACGTTTTTGGAAAAAAAAACAAAAACCAAAAAACAAATGTCTACGGCTCGACATAGGCCTTCTAATGTTAGGCTTAGGGATTTTTCAATAATCACCACAATTGGTGATTGCGTTTTAACATTAAAAACAAAATCTATACAAATAAATAAAATTTAAGTGTCTGTTTGTAATATCAAAATAACAGCTTTTTACTAAATGCATATGAAAGTACCTACAACAAAAAAACTATTTGTAATTTTTTTGTCTGTCTGTTTGTTCCGGGTAATCTCCGCAACGGCCGGACCCGTTTTGATCGGACTTTCACTGGCAAATAGCTGATGTTATAAGGAATAACTTGGACTAGTTTTATTTTAGAAACATAATTAGGGTTCAACCGGGTGAAATCGTGGGTCCCAGCTAGTTACTAATAAATCAAGGGTGAAAGTAACGAAAAGTATATTAGATCGAACGAATCCTTGTATTGCTGTGTTTCGTTTGGCGAGTAACTTGGTGAGGGCCTTCAAGAAAAATGTGTATATGTGTCATGTTGCGGATGTATATGGACGGCGGTGCTCGCTTAGGTATTTGCCCTCCTATGTTATAAAAACACATAATTATGGTCCTCAAACTTGGGATTGAAGTTTCAACGCGATCCTCTTTGCGGAGTCACAAAATATTTCTCAATATTGCACAAAACTTTGGAGACGAACGTTTAAAGGAAGGTTTACTGCCAACGATAATGTAAATGCGGCACTCACTAATGCTCCTAATGGATATCGAATCGCGATTAGGGGTTCCGTATTATTTATTGGTAATGGGAGGGTTGTACTTTGGTGGTCTCGATTTAGGCAAATTTTGATATAAATCTTGTTGAGTGTGATGTCAATTGTTGAACGCACTGATTTCATCGGAATCAGCCCGCCGCATCCATCCATACTTCAGCATCCTCCCAATGAGAGGCAACATCGCCATAATCACGCTTGGCAGGCGGCATCTTTTACATAGTATTAATCATCATCATCATATCAGCTATTTATACGTCCACTGCTGAACAAAGGGGAGGCCCCCATAGATTCCCACAATTGTTTCGTCGTTTTGGGGGGTAGTTGCTAAAACTCACCACGCTTGGCAGGTGCGTTGGTGAGCGTAGTCGACTTAAAGACAGCCAATGGATGAGATGGCGTGGTGCTATATACTTAATCCCGACAACACACGGAAAATAGGACTAAGTACAATAGTACTAATATAATCGGGAAAAATGTCATGTCAATGTCATCCCTATTTGATATGTATATTATGTACACACGGCTACATATGCGCTGTACATATCCAGCTTATAATGGAAAGTATAGCTTGATAAGTAGCCGTGCGTACGTACGTGTTATTATAACTTTATTTCCAACTAGAAGTTTAGACCCTTCTCCGACGCTTGATCGAATATGTCTATGACCCAATTATTATTTCTGTTTGTGAAGTTGAATCTGTGCCCAAAACTAGCAAACAGTATTAATTTCAAGTTAACTGTTGTTTGGCCTAAAATCTACCTTATTTCGAAGTCCTTATTAATGACTTGATTAAGGGCGAGAAAATATTTTTATCCCGTCACCAACGCGCGATTGATTCCTTTGGTGTTGCAAGCGTTCATCGGTTACAGTTGCTTTGCTTACTATCAGGAGGAGTTTAAAGAGGAACCCAGTCTTGTCTTGTCAGTCTTCAATCTTGAATGCAATGGATCACGAACCGGTGCTGTCCATGGTTTTAATATCTAATAAAATGAAATGTTTATACTTGTAATTATATAAATATAGAAAAATGACGTCGCAGTTTGTCCCCGGTGGTGAAGGACTATTGTATGAGATGAAAATTATAACAAAAGGTGTTAGGAAAGAAAACTAAAACGGCGTCTGCCTTTCAACCTTTAAGTCAAATTCAGTTGCGGACGGTGACTCGCCATACAAAGGATAGGTCCCAAAAAGCCACCACTGCAGCCGACAACAAGCAACAGCGGTGCGTGTTGTCGAAAAGTGCGGCACCGGCTTCACAATCGCACGAAAATATGTTTATTATTATACTGTTTCCACTTGTATTTCAATAATAAATATGTTACTCATTTTATAGGTCGATAAAATTATTTGATCTGCATGAACAGTATATAAAATGAAATTGAAATTAGAAGTGTATAACTACCTTCGCTTTTATCCATTATTTTGTTGGCATATTTTGCTTTCTCTTTTATGATGTTTTCGTTATTATCTGTTCTGAAGTTAAAATTTAAATAAACAATATTGTTGGCGGTGCTTCAAATAAACAAAGTGGTTATTAAGAAAACAATTTCCGCAAAACTTGGAGAAACAAAAGTAACAGTTTGCAGACAACGTGGTGTGAAATTACACTGCATTGCAGTTATATGAATGATTTACCGTTGTCTGTTTCGCACTACTTTTTGATAGATAACAGCTACTTTTGGTTTATTGTTATTAATATACATATATATATATATATATAACATTAACTATATTTCTAATCCTCGGAAAGACTTGTTGGGCTGGGCTGGGCTGATATCATCGATATTTCCATCCATGTTTACACATCATATCAACTTATAAACTGCAGAACATGGGCCTATCAATGAGCGTTCATTCGAGACACTCAATCACCATGAGAGCGGCATGTAACCGCTCGTTGTGGAAATCTAAGGGGGAGGCCTTTGTTCAGCAGTGGACATCCTGTGGCTGATATGATGATGATCATGATGATGATGAATCACCACGCTTGGCGACATGCCTGCCCATAACAATTAGAATGCTACCCAGGACAAGTCGTGCGAGGCATCACTCTGCGCTCGTCACCTCGAGACGTAAGTTATTCAGTCTCTTATGTCCAGTAATTTCACTAGCTACAATGCCCTCCCAACGGGAACACAGTAATGTCTAAAGTTTAAACACTACTGCTTAGCGGTGAATATCTGGCACTGGGGTGGTATCTACCTAGCCGGCTTCTTGCAGTAAGAGACCTACCACCAGGGATATTAGCAGTACAGTTGTTAGGGGCACACGGGAGGATGTTGCCACCCATCCTCTTGATATGAACCCATAGTCGCCTTATACGAACATGGGTTCTGGTTGGTGGGTGGAGAAGGTTTCTATGCCGGGAACCACATGGCCACCGGTATAGCAGTTCTCACAAAGAGAAAACAGGAATATGATACTAAAACCTTATCCTTCTAACAGTAGTGTGGTTATCGGCACAATTTAGATCTCTTTTAAATAAAATAAAATAAAACAAATAATGTTCAGTTTTTCCGATGTTAAGAGTTTTTTTTTAAATTTAAATGTTGATTGGTTTGTCTAACTTTTGATTAAAGCCAATGCAGTGGTAAAATAAATAGAATTAACAGAACAAGAAAATAAATATAAATGATTTATTTCAAGAACTATCTGGAACGAACGTAGAAAGTTAAATATTTTGTCTGAGATACTTACTGACCCACACAGATTGCTAGAATCGACTGGGGAAAACTTCTGTAATAATGCCTCACACGGCGCTTTGTGAAGATATAAAATACTAGGATACAATAGAAGTATCAAGAGGTTTTACTCCAAATGAGAAAAATAAACTATCTTAAATAATACTTACTCAAAAAAGAAAAACGCGTTCGTATTTCTATTATGTCTCATCATTTCGGCCGATTGAAGTCCACTGTTGGACACAGGCCTCCCCCAAAGATCACCACAACGACCGATATGGGTGTGTTGTGTGCTCATTGGGGGGTTTTTCCATAATCGCCAAGCTTGGCAGGTGGGTTGGCGATCGCAGTTGAGTTGTTAATGTACTCGAAAGACGCTGCTGCCTGCCTGCTCCTCCGGTTAATCCCATAGTCGCCTCACAGACACTCACGGAATAAGATGGGTTGGTGCTATTCGTAGCCGGCACCACACAGCAATTATGTCTATTTCTCATGTATTTTTATTGAGACAATTTTAAGAAATTGTAGCTTATTTACTTAAGAGCTAATACTAATACTATGCAAGTAAAACTGCAACATTCCCGAAGTATTCTCTTCAAAAGATCAGCTAAAGCACAATAGAGCTATAGTGCACACAAAACGAAATATTGTAGAAGCGCTTACTGAGGGCGGGGACTGTAAAAGTCCTAACTATGAATATTCAGACTGAAGAACACATCTTGAATCTTTACGTGACCGTGTGAAGTTACGTGCGGTGTATGCTGCATTAAGGTTTGCCGTAATTTTGTTTTTATTTACGTCAACATTGTTCCAGAGCTAGTCCTGTACAGCACAACGCTACACTCGTCGCCACTAGACTAGTTATTTAAGTCTATTATGCCCAGTAATTTCACTAGCTAGAGTGCCCTTCTAACCGGAGCATAGCTATGTCGAAAGTTTATACACTTCTGCATGGCCTAGATTAAATATTTTACGCTATGTCACTCACACAATTAAGGCGAATCTAACTATACCTCATATGTTAAAATCCATCAATCGTCACGGCTAGGAAACCAGTTCACGAACATCAATGCTCTGAGATCGTTGTACGAAGCGCTTGTAACAAGTCATTTGGAATGCAATGTGTCGTCTGGTCGCCACATGAAGCCAAGTACAAACTAATGCTAGAACGGATCCAGAACAAATTTGTAAGATTCCTGTACTTAAAGCAGTATGCTTTTAGCTCTCTTATTGCTAGAATGCAATGGCCTAGGTGCATTCTAGCTATAAGAAAGCTACCGGCAGTTAAAAATCTTACATCGATAAAAAGGAATAATACCACTGCTTTCTGGCTTCCGTCATTTCGGCTGGTTTCACCTTAGCAATCCTCTCAAGATCACTGGTCTGTCGACATTTACCGTCATCGTGTATACTTTAGGAACTGTCTTATGATATGATCTTTCAATATTTTCCGTCATTGCATCTTCCTTAGTGTCTGAGGATTATTTTTCTTTCAGCATTTACTGACATTGTGTCTGCCTTAGCAAACGGCTTTTTCTTAATTATGGTTCTTCACCCGAATATGTCTTTAGCCATTAATCCTTAGACAGACATTGCAAATGTTTATGCATAAGCTGCGACTGCATACATAATTGCTCTGTCTGTGTTTTGAGTGTACTGTGTATTAAAGCGTATAATGGGCTTTCAAATGCAGGCCTTAACCATATTGAAAGTAATTTGCTCGCTGAGTTAACATAAGCTCGTTTCCTTTCGTTCCCAAATTGCAAACAGAAGACGAATAGAAATCCTTGAAAGCAAAATTGTGCATTTACTTATCCTTTTATGTAACATAAAGGACAACATTTATGAAATGCATCGTTGGCGTTGGATGCGACGTGCGTCTGGCATGAAATCAACACTAAAGCATAAAATATGCAATCCACACGGAGTGCGGAGATAAAAGACTGCTCGGGAGCATTTTAACAATCGAGTCGAGGTATAAATTTTTACTATGTCAACGCTCGCCGAGTACTGAGCTGCATTTTTAACGTACGAACAAAAAATTACATGGTTTTGGACATAAAATCCTCCGGTTTAAACAAAGTGCAAAGGAGAGTTTATTTGTGTTCGGTGTCTGATTAAAACACCAGCGAAAAGGGTATGAATAATTTGTTAGAGGGACGAGATGAACGCTTGAACTTTTTTAAGTGAAATATTTTAGAAAGATGCTGGAAGCATTTTTAAATATTTCTGTATGTAGTGTCAATAGTCGGTCCTAAGGTTCGCAATAATTAATAAATATCGTTGCAATTCGAGTACTAAACAAACTGGAACCTTTCTTTTTTTCACATTTTATTACACAAAACGTACACGAATCTCGAATACACGCGGAACACACACTGTGTGTAATAGAAGGCTGTTTTTTTTTTGGGTCGAATATTTTCAATATTTATAAATGATTGCAATAAAATTTGAAACAAGAACGCGATCCCTATACTTCATCATCATATGAACCAAAAGACGGGGCCCATAGATTTCCACAATTGTGACGTCAGTTTAAGGGGAATTTGCCACTACTCTTCACGCTTGGTAGGCGGGTTGGTGAGCGCAGAATGGCTACTGTTCCACAGAAGGGACGCTGCTGCCTATCCCTCTGGTTTAGAATCCCTGCGTTGCCCTTTTACGACATCCACGGGAGGAAATGGAGTGGTACTATATTCTTACTCCGGACATCACACGGAATGAAGGGTGGGCTCATTTGGGTGCTGTATTATGTTAACTTTCAAAAATAACTATGTTTTTGTCTATTTTGAATAAACGGTACTTCATTTCATTTAATTTCAAAATTGAACTTATTTATTGTCTCCATAAAATAAATGTCACTATTTTTGTTACTTACTATTTTGTTTTACTTGTTATTTTATATACTTTTTTCTATAATTGCACTCTTTTGTGGTAATATTAAAAATGGGCCTGTATTCATCAAATTATAGAAGATAAAAACATTTGTCTTGTAGCTAGTATTAGGTTAAGGGATGACCTTCATACTCCATTGTATACTTCGACTGGCGGCACACATTTTAGTCTTGTTTATTATGTACAATTCACTTGCTAATACTTCTCTACAAGGTTGAAGCCGATGTGCTTTTGTTGTCCAAAATATATTTTTGCTGGCAGCATTAATATTTTTAATCTATGGTTTATACTGGAGGGGAGCGTAAACTGAGTATGTCTACGGAGGGGAGGTTTCAATGTGCTTACGTGTGATGTAATGCATTATGTAGATAATAAATTTCAAGCTTATTAAAGAATGATGTTATCATTTGTATAAGGTTAATATTAAAAGAAAAAGAAGCACACAACAATTTATGACGGAAAGTTCATAATCAGAATAAGAGCAGGTAAATAAAAAACCATATATTAAAAATTCAAATAAGATCTGTTTCGGAATAAAATTTATTTTAAATAATGACATATTTTAGATACTAACCCTGAAGCCTACTGGATATTGTACATATGTACTACACATAATGTATGTAAGACAGTGGACAATGGCTAGAGAAGGTTTTGGATGACCGCCAATGAATACATTACTGATAAACTCTCCATTGAAATATTCACACAGGATATCTTCGCTTTTTCCGATGGAATAGTAAAAATCTTCAGGGAATTTTTGGTACATATTGAGAACAGACAATATCGTGTCACGTTTTTTGTGTAGGTAGAAGAATATTATGCATTGAACAATATAATTTTTTATATATACCATATATATACCTGAAAATAGTTTGATTAGAATCAGCAAAAGAATCGATTGCAATAATATTTAATCTCAAAAATAAGTTACGACTCTTTCAAGTTGGATACTTAATAAGTTAATCGGCTGACCGCGCCGTGGCAAGGCGATATCCCTTCGGTAGATTGGGCATGTCTACCTCTCGCACTACCTCCATAGGTAGATTATAAAAGAAGACGTAATAAGTAACTATTTATTTCTACGCTCCATTTAACGCACAAGCATCTCAAAATAATCACAGCTATAGACGAGATATATTTAAAACTAAAAAAACTTAGTATTTAACAAAAAATAAATAAACTGGTAACCTTAAACAAATAAATAATCTATGAAAGAAAATTATTCTCTATGATTGGATTACCTAATACCAACAACATCAAAACAACAACCACTTTATCGTGATGTAAGATATCAAGTTACTCTCGATGAAGATCTTTCGAGTTCCTGGAGCCTCCCCTCAGTGCCGACGCTGATCACTCCGGTGGTTTTAGCCGGTAGGAGTCCGGTATGCCCCTTCGCCTTTTCCCGGGGCGAAGGAAGTACATGAGGTATTTCCACCGGATTAATAAAAACAAAAAGGATATCAAGCTAATGAGAACTTTAAGAAGGGCCCAGAAGGATTCTAGGCTGCTCCCCTCCTTGAAGCTACCAAAACCAAAACCAGCTAATCAAGAGCTATCTCTTGAACAATAAGGGTATTGTAGCTAGTGAAATTACGGGGCAGAAGAGACTGAATAACTTACGTCTCGAGGTGACGAGCGCAGTGAGATGCCTCGCAGGACAAGTGTAGCAAGGCAGGCGATGTAGCTTGCCACCAAGCGAATGACTTGCTCGCCTCGTCAATCGTCACAAAGTTGTATAAAAAAAGACGATTACTGCGAGCTGATGTGTGTGTGTGTGTGTGTGTGCGATATCCGTAACAGATTTCATAAAATCTCGTACAAGCCACAGAGTAAGTTAATCCAGTGAATTAAGCGAGTTTCAAACTGGTAGCAGATAATTTAATAACACGCGCCTCGGTCAGTAGGTTAAGCGGAAGCAAGGACCGGTTACTGAATTTAATTCGTATACAGGTATATCCGTACGTATGCATTCAGTTTTATTTTTATATGAGAAACCGAGATTTTATTACCAATGAACTGCCCACCGAAAAAGGCAAGATGATTCACAACCATTAACTTGGTTAATATTCTACTTCACATATTGCTTTCAAAATATTATTAATATATTTAGTACGAGTACCGGTGACGGTTCCTAACGAAATAGATAGACGACCCGGTGACGGTTTCGAAGCTGGGAGTCGTGGGATGTACCGGTCGTTATGGAAATCTATGTGGAAGGAGGTTAGCAGTGGAAATATTCCAGCTGATACAGAAAGAAAAAAAAGCAAAGCTTTTATTTTTATTTGAAACAAACAATTGACACACAAGACTTAAAACTAGACTCTTCAGCCACAATAATAATATCATCATAAAAACAGAATTTAAAAAATTGTAGCACATATTTAAAAATAAAACTTATCAGTCCGTAAGAAACTGAACTGTGATAATCCAGTTTATTAAAAAAATCAATGGTTCTGTATTATCTGTGGTTGTGATTGTTCGATCTAATCAAAATATGTAGTACGTCTAAGTAGTCTGTGCAACCAAACAACAACAAATAGATTACAACTATACACAACAAAAAAAATTAAATAACGATGTACGAAGTGCTGCATCGCATGTGCGCAGAAATGTAGATATGATGATGATGATGCCAAAGTAGAATGCTATGGAGATCTAACAAAAGAAGAGCCGAATAAATGTTGTTGGCATAAACCACCCGTCGTGATGTCATGGTGGCCTGGATCATTTATAACTAGCTTCTGAAGTAGCGGGCTCAAAAACTGTCAGGTATCGATGAGGGGGTGACCGCTTTACAGTCATCCCCTCCGAAGCCGGGGCATCAATGGGGCGCTGTAGTGTGATCTTACGAGGACCTGGAGCCCTCCTTCGGTGCCGAACATGACCGCTCCCCGGGGAGATTGTAAAGGATCCCCAAAGCCTGATTGTGCGCTGTGCTGTGTTGCGCACACGGACTGGTACCTGCCTAGCCTGATATTATTATATTATATTATAAATTATATTTAAATTTTTCGTGTGGTGCCGGCTCAGAATACCACCACCCCATCTCTTCCCGTGGGTGTCGTAAAAGTCGACTAAGGGATTAGCCGGAGGATGGGCAGCAGCGTCCTTCGAGTACATTAACAACTCAACTGCGATCGCCAACCCGTCTGCCAAGCGTGGCGATTATGGCAAAACCCCCCAATTAACCCACAACACACCCATGTCGATCGTTGTGGTGATCTTTGGGGGAGGACTGTGTCCAGCAGTGGACTTCATTCGGCCGAAATGATGATATTATAAATCACCCAGCCATTCTGGCTTAGTCATAGACAATATTTCTACGGAAATTTTATCATTTTATACAAGGTTGTTTCTTAATCTATTATTGTTTGTCTGTGGGGACGGTGGCAATTTTATTAAAACCCTTTTTCATTTAAGTGTACGCAACTTTACCTAAGGAAGTATATTTACTTTCGATATTATGTACATATCCATATGCTTTGACCGCCTTTTAGAGCTAGCATAACTTACGTAAAACTTGAGAAAAAGATGAATCGTATTGGCGTAAAAGAAGTTTATTTATTACCTTTAAAGTTTATCTTTATCATCATTATATATCCGCCAAAAGATGTCTACTGCTGAACAAAGGCCTCCCTCATAAATGACAGTTCCATGCCGTGTCTCGTCATTTTGAGAGGAATTTGCCAGTACCATCACGCTTGGCAGGCGAGTTGGTAAGCGTAGAATGGCTGATGTTTCACAGAAGGGACACTGCGGTCCATCCTTCTTGGTTAGAGCCCCTTGGTGGCCTTTTACAACATCCTGAGCAGATGTTGTGGTGCTATATTCTTAATCTGGAACCCACACGGACGTTCAAGACAGATAATATTCTCTTACTGAGTACTTATTTAGTAGGTAGATGCATGGCGTATTTATTGGTCTGTTAATTATCTACCTCTATTTTTGTTGTTTTCTGTTTAGAATGACGTTTTTAAATGTTACTAAGACAGTTTTCTGCAAAGGTACGTACATAAATTAACGAAAGTCGAGGCTCGAAAAATGTCGATACCAGTACTATTGTTGATCGAAGAAACCAACACAAAATTTCAAAGACAAAGGTGGCTTTTATAATTTTTCGTTTTCGTATTTGCAGATACTTGGATTTTCTTCCACTCGAAAAGGTTATGACCAAACGAAATCATCTCAATTGTGACGACCTCTTTTCATATAGACCTAAACAAACAATCCCTTTTAAATGAACCGAACATTTCACAATTGGGATTGAATTTCCCACATTCCATATAAATTCAAAGGAAAACGGACCTAACCTAAATACACGTTGGACGATGCTTTTTTTTCGTTAATTGTATGTGTTTGAAAAGGCTCTAGAAACATAGAATAGGCTGCAAGGATAGGATAAAATATTAAATCAAACATCGTTCTTCTTTCTCTTTCTACCCTGGTGCCAAGTTACTTGGGGTCAGCGCAATATGTATGTCATATTGCAAAGTTTTTGGCAAAAAGGGCTTTACAGTCCGCTGCCAGCTTCCTGACACCAAGCCCCGTTGCGTATGCTAGTGTTTGATGGTTTATCCGCCACCTGCGGGAAACCGAAAGAGCTTACTGCTATGCACTTGTTCAAAATTCCCTTAGTCACTTTCTACGACACCCACGGGATGAGACGGGGTAGCCCTATTCGTGACCGGAGCTACACGGTAGATAATACAATTTTTCTTAAATGTTGATTATACGGTGTAAAAAATTTTCTTTGTTTGTAGAACTGGAACCGATTTTGTTTACAAGTTTTCCCCGGGAAAGGGAATCCGTGGTTTCTGGGATGTTCATCCATTAAACGCCCTTGGTGGCCGTCAGCACATCTGGTGGTCTCTGGGATCTACAGTGAAACGCATTGCTACAGGAATAAACTCCCATTTGAAGTTGTGCAGAACGTCCAACAGGGTGTGACAAATACATTTTGCCCTACTCCTACTCTCGTGACTTAACTCCTTCCAGTGGGGCGGTCATCTTCGGCACCCAAGCACACTCCAGGATCTCGTATGATCACATTAGAGCCGCCCACTGGTAGCAAGCGGTCACGGCTGATACGATGAATTAGGCAGTCTTTAAACGCTTCAAGACAAAAATAGAATGAAACTCACTCTGCATTAAACATACTGTAGTTTCTACTAATATAATGTCCCACATTAGTCTAAACAGGATTAAATACGCGGACGGTGAGTCAATGGGGCGCGAATCTGACCCCTTTACACTCTACTGGCGACGTAACAAACACCACTGTTTTGATTAGCCGAATATGTGTATGTATAACTTCGATGAGCATATAGCATCCTTTTTCCTTAGTCGGTGGCCTGAATTAAGTATAGTCTACCCTATTACCTTTGTAGACTACTTGAGTAGTTATCCATCCTCATAAACTTTCGGTTTGCATGATGCGACTCCCCTAATTTATATATACAGGGTGTCCAGTAAATAGCACGACATACTGCAGGGTGTGAGAGCTTGGGTCAATACCTACCAAAAAAAAACAATATATGTTCAGCAAAATCTTACGGATTTACAGTAGCACAAAATTTTCGATAAGAAAATTGTACTGTGAAAATTTAAATAAAAATTGTATTTCTTGAAAACATGTCAGTTTTTAATAGAATAAAGACTTATCAATGAATAAAGTATAAGATACTTAAGATCATCGGAGAACTTGAGACTTAAGATGCCAATTCATTCCACCAAATTCTTCGATAAATCTTTTACAGTTCAGGCTGTACGGTTGTGGAATGCATTGCCAGTGTCAGTGAGAGCTGCCAAATCATTACCCTCCTTTAAAAAATTAATAAAAGAACATTATCTGTTCTCTAAAACGTGTAATTTGTCTATGCTATTTCATTGTTATCGCATTGCGTTTTATTTTACTATATCACTTTTCTGTGTTCATAATTACCTAAAATGTATGTATTTATATATGTATCTATTATATTATTATGAGATTTGTTTTAAATATTTAGTACTATCATCTACTTATCCGTACACCACAGACTACCCCAATATTATTTTTCGTGACTTTCTTGTCCATCCTAAGGTTGTCTAGAAAAGATCGCTTTTAGCGATAAGACCGCCCATTGTACATTGTATTAATATTTTAAGTTTTATTTTTAAGATCCAAATGGTGTACAATAAAGTATTTTCTATTCTAAAGTAATTATTCACAAATAATTTGAGGTAAATGAAAAACTAGAAAAGGAATTTTTCATTACGAGATGCTTAAAAATCCGTGTCAAGGTAGAGATCTTTCGATATTTCGGAAAATTTTGTACTACTGTAAATCCGTAAGATTTTGCTAAACATATATTGTGTGTTTTTGGTAGGTATTGACCCAAGCTCTCACCCCTTGCAGTATGTCGTGCTATTTACTGGACACCCTGTATATGTTCACTTTTGATGAATGTGTGGTGTGTAAATTATATCGATGAATACTTTTGATGACAGAAAATTCTGACCCTATAATATAAACACGAAAACACTTTCACTTTGGATAATCACTAATAATAAGCTTCAAAGATGTGCAATAATAGTGAAGATGAATTCCCAATGAGTTACAAAGAACATTTTTTATTCTGGTTTCGTCACCGAGGTGATTCATCCAAAGTGAACAAATGTTAGCACACCATAAATTACTATACTCTATCGACTAAAGATTTATTTCACAAATAGCAGCCTCTATTTACCTTAGAAGTAATAACTTCAAATTAATATCATGCTTATCATGCCTCGTGAAGGCTTAAACCCTCCCCTAGCCCACTAATCAATAGAACAATTAAATATAGAATAGTGTGTATTAATAGAATTATAAGCGGCGTAGCGTAATATTATTATTAAAAAATAAACGGTACCGATGCCTCCGATAAATGATGTCGATTGACAAACAGTAGGATCTATGACTGGCAACAATAAATGTACTGTATTCACATCGATTTATCTAATGTTATGTATAAATAATAATAATTGTAATAGTAACACCTCATAGATAAAAAACCGTTATATGATTGTCACCGTAGGTAAAAGTGCGGGAAATATTACATGATTGTTACAGTAGACTAAGCTGCGGCTGGGTCACCCCTTGGTCCATCTAATGCCGCAAACTTGAATCCTCGGTTTGAATAAACTTTTCAGAGGTCTAAAAATGAGAACAGTTTTAATAATTTGGTGGTCATTTACTATTTTTGGCATTCATTTCGGCCTAATGAAGTCCACTGTTGGACACAGGCCTCCCCCAAAGATCATCACAACCACCGATATGGATGTGTTTTGAGCTCATTGGGGGGTTTTGCCATAATCGCCACGCTTGGCAGGCGGGTTGGCGATCGCAGTTGAGTTGTTAATGTACTCGAAGGACGCTGCTGCCCATCCTCCGACTAATCCCTTAGTCGACTTTTACGACACCCATGGTAGGAGATGGGGTGGTGGCATTCTGAGCCGGCACCACACGGCAAAGAATTTTTGGCATTAGAAAGTATTTTTTGTAAGTCATTTTTTCTACATTTGGTGGTTAAACATAAGCCTTATTCGAAATTCGAATTCTAATATTAATAAATAATACCATATGGTGAACACGTTATACGGACGCGTCGATAAAATACGCAACGTAACAAAACATCATTTACGGCCTCCTTCGTTATGTGGTAAACATTCCGCAGCTTGCATAAATAGCTAGCAATATTTTTTTTATTGTGTGTGTATTGTGATAAAAATATTATAAGCTACTAGCGAGAGTGCTTTGCTCTTTGACAAAACGGATTGTATACAGGCCCGGGCTTGGTTTAAAAAAAAACATTAGCGTCATCGCCAGAATTTTACAATAAATAATTATAGAGTATGAATAAGGAAATTATGACTACTCTCTTATATTTTGTAGCCATAAATCATCATGCTATGACAGCAGAACACCAAACCCTGAGTTACTTCTAATACATATGAGTGGTTTCTCTCGTTGTCCCTCTTTAACTCCAAAATATCTGAATGTATTCGATGGTTTTCATTGTTCGAAAGCACAGTTTTCGTGAAGATTTTAAGTTATATTTAACTTTAAAATATCGTGACATAAGAGCTTATATGTATGTAGGTTTATAAATGGTGGTAGGTCTCTTATTGCAAGAATCTGGCTAGGTAGGTACCATCGTAGTGCCAGATATTTGACGCCCAGGGGTAGTGTTTAAATATTAGACATTACTATGTTTAGGTTTGAAGGGCTTTTAGCCGGTAAGAGTCATACCCCTTCGCCCTTTTCCGGGGCGAAGGAAGTTCATTAAGAATTTCCACTGGGCACCAATAAAAACAAACAAAACGGTTTGAAGGGCACTGTAGCTAGTGAGCTGGGCGTAAGAGACTAAATAACTAATGTCTCGAGGTGATGAGCGCAGTGTGGTGTACTAGTTCTGGGTAGCATTCTAATTGTTATGGGCAGGCAAGTCGCTTACCACCAGACGAGTGATATGTTCGTTTCGTCACCAGGTAGCATAATATATATACCTGTGATAATTTCTGCAAGGTGTCCGGATTAAGAATATAGCACCACTCCATCTCTGCCCGTGGATGTCGTAAAAGGCGACTAAAGGACTCTAAGCTAGCGGGATGGGCAGCAGCGACCCTTCTGTGGAACAGCATCCATTCTGCGCTCACGAAACCGCCTGCCAAGCGTGGTGGCAAATTCCACCCAAAATGACGACATGACATGTAACCGTCGTTAATGGGGGAGGCCTTTGTTCAGCTGTGGACGTCTTATGGCTGATATGATGACCCGTACGAATCCGGGGTGGGTAGCTAGCTATAAATGTCAAAGTCACTTTCCTTCCTCGTTAGAGTCCTAATGTAATCACATGCGAAATACTCCTGTTAAATGTTCCGAAAGGTTTCATTCGGGGGTCATAAATAAGTTTCATTATTCCTCCCGCGGTCAGCGACGTGGGTTTCTAATTAAACCAATGTTACAGTTAGGACAGTTTTCGACTTTACTTGATTAAGGTCTGTTTGAAACAAATTTTAGTAAAAAAATACTTGTTTTGTAAAATTGGATTTGGGAGTTTCACCTCAGTCCTCGTTGAAATCGGTTTTTGTTTAACCATTTTGCGTAAAATTTGTACTTTTTATATTTCAATCCGCGTTACACTGCTTTATTATAACACGGATGGCGGATGCCAGTGTGATAACCATCTCACTATGCGTAGAGCGCGAAGATTGGTGTATAATAGACGCTTTATAGATGGCATTTTTCTGTTCTTAAAAAGGTTTGATATTTTTATCATCAATTAAAAAAAATGATCTTATTTAGACAGGGCTTCTTCAGAAAGCCAGTCTAATTAATTGTTCCACTCTTATGAAAGCCAGTGCAGTAATTATATAATGATATCGAATGCCCTATGAATGCCTTATTCTACTGTCAAACGTGATTAATATTCTAAATAATTACAATCAAGAAACTCATCGGTTTTTTCCAAAGATATTGGATTTCCTATTTCTCTGGTTTTTTCATTAATTAAGATATTTAAAGCCCCGCTCAGCAACGATCAATTTGATGAAATATGTATCAAAAAACATTTATTCCGCTGTAATTGGGTAGGAATTCCAAATAATATATATTGTACCTACCGCATATAACGGCAGTACGAGAATTACAGAGGATTCTATTACACAATCCCGAAGTGAGGCCTCTACGGAAAGTTAATTACTTTATTTCGAAATCATTACGTTTTAGTAACCAACAATGTACCTACATATTGTTGTCGTTTTATGGTTCTAACAATGTGACGCAGAACAGAACCGGCATTTTAACGAAAAATGTTCTGTTAAAAAGTATTACGTTCAGAAGAATACTTGAGGAGTTGTTGGACTTAGGATAGTTCCCTTCCGTTTTTTTGTCAGAATATACATTTAAAAAAATCGAAGCACGGTTGGCACAGTGGCTAAGCATTTCGCTTCATAGGCTACGTGTCGCGGGTTCGATCAAACAATGACATGACAAATATTTATATGTTCTACAGATAATTGTTTCGGGTTTTGGTGTTTGTGCATGTGAGATTTAATGTCTGTAAGCTGCCCCAATGGGGGGCAAGTTTTATAAAAAAAGACTAAATCTTTCGATGCATGCGATTCAGGCTGAGATTGTGCGAGAATCACTTATCAGCTGATTACGTCTTTAAATCGGAGAACAAAACATACGTTGATACTTTCTGAACTAAATGTTGTAAATAATAACTTCAGAAAAATATCCGCTACAAATACATCGATTTCCTATGCTACAGATCTTTCTTTCTTCTTTTAAAAACGTTGCCCACACTAGTATTCCTATTCCTGTAAACGCACCCATGATACAGGATCATGGGTACGTTTAAGTATTTCTCCATCCTAAGATTGCCTGGAAGAAATCGCCGAGCGCGATAAGGCCGCCTATTGTACTCTAAAATATACTTATAAGCACTACTGCTTTTATTACCTTTAACGATTGGTGTACAATAAAGAGTATAATAAATAAATAAATATCAATTCTACATGTTTTATCTCATCACCTATATATACAGATACTTATAGTCTGACCAATCATAAATGGTAAACCGAAGCCCATTTGTGTTGGTGTGTTGGTTTTGGTGTTGACATAGCGGTGATGCCCCCTTACATTTTTTTTACTTGTGCGGAAGGGAAAAGACCGCGAATGTTATAACGAGCAGTTTATTTGTATAACCAGAACATTTATTACTAATTAACGGATTCAAGTAAATATTTTATCGTATAAACATTTAGATAGGGTCCTGTAGGATTAGTACTAAATCTCCATTTTAATTTTTAATTTTGGTGATTATATTTCTTGGATATTCACTTAGAACTAAATTGAAAAGTATTTTATGTTAAAGTAAATAAGCTTTAAAGCCTAATAAATGATGGTAATGTTTATAGAGAGCACAGCCAGTTGCACTCACTGATCGGTAAACGTTTGGCGAGATTAAGCAACGCTTAGCGCGGTCAGTCTATGGATGGCTGACCGCATATTGATATTTGAACTGAGCCTCTCCAGGCTTCAGAGGGCACGTAAAATCGTCAGTCTTGGCATTCGTTAAGCCAAGATGGGAGGCCTTTGGACGGCTTAAATAACTCTGACACGTGGTTAGCCTTTAACTGCACGAAAGGCGAAGAGAGCAAAGTTAAATGATTACATGATCATATCAGCCAGTCGTCCCTCTGCCGAACAAAGGCCTCCCCTTAGATTTCCACAACGAGCGGTTACATGCCACCCTCATCCAACGACTCCCAACAACCTGCAGCAGCTCGTCTGTCCACCTCGTTGGAATGGCACCCATTGCCACTTCAGTTTACTAATCCTTTCAGCTATGTCGGCAACTTTAGTTCTTCTACGGATTTCCTCATTTCTCATAGCTCTCTCCATAGCTCGCTGTGTGACCTTGAGCTTTCTTATGAGGCACACAGTGATTACATAATATTGTCTTACTGGATTACTACAACACATTCATATGATGATGTCATAATATAAGAGCAGTTGGATTCTCATGTTTTGCAAAAAATAGGTACTTGCTACAGAAGGAGTTCTATATCGTACTTATTTTTGTATTAAAATGTTCACCGAATATTTTAGTTTAATTCACATAATATGATGTACTGGTAACGACACCTAATCCATACATGTTGCCGATCAAATACAGACCATTTTCACAAAGCTTAATGTAGTGGAAAGCGCTGATACACAGAGTAGGTATTGTGAGTAAAGCAACACATGAATTACCTTTAGTACTCTGTGGCAATTTATAATTATCTATTAACAATGGTCTATTCCCCCACGCTCCATAAGTGTAGGTACTATCAAGGTAATAACCAGAGGCTTTTATATAAGGCTACGGCTACGCCTACGTACTGCTAATAGCAAATAATTCCAAAAATGGGGGGGTGGAGGGTAGCAGTTGTGGCGTAATTTTCCAGACCTCTTTTTGCACAGGCCTTTGAGTAAGTTGTTGGTACGGCAGCGATAGGCTCTTCTGGCAGTAAGAGGTAGGTAGGGAGGCAAATTTACTCGTATTTGCGTTGTGTTTTCTTAATCGAGTGCGGTGCGAATTTGGGCGTCTTATTTTTATTTTAGTTCCGTCAGATTCCTTCAAGAACACTGACTGGCGTTTCTTCTTAATTACAGAGCGATGAAGGAGGCGATGTACCCGCTTTGATATACAACCTCGCCTTTACCAAGTTACTTGACAAAACATAGCAATAATGATAATTTTGGATTTTGGGCCATTAGGTGTGTGGCACGACCAATTAAATATTTAGAAGCGTAGGTGCATAGTTAACGTGGGTATCTATTCAATAACCCACCTCAATAATTGAAGTAAACGTTACTTACGTCTGAAACCTTATTGAACAATATGCTAAGTAATTTGTAAATTACTATGAAAGCTTGAAATCGCGTTTGTACTTTCAATTTGAAATTCTCTAAAGGCATCTCATTTAACTGATTGAAAATCCTGTTTCATTTAACTGGTGTACTATCCGCCGACCCTTGCTCGAGCTGGCCCTTGGCTGAATATTTAAATAATACCAATCCAGCTGTCCCCAGTTTGACCCGAATCAGGTACAAGTCCTGCAGGAGGCACTCTTAGCTCGGTTGCTTTCTTCGTAAGCTTGAAGCCGGCTGAAGGACCGTTCGGCTTCCCAATATTGCCTGGTTCAATACCAACAGCTCCCTGAGCTGCCAGCGAAAGGACAATTACCAAATACAAAATAAATAAATATCAGTGGTACAAAGACGACTTTGGAAAATGCTCGTAGAATTAAAATTATAGCTATATAATTCTAAATAATATCTTCATCATCGATCATTTACAAGATTAATTGATCATTTGGTAAAACCGATTCATATAAATAATTTGACCGAGGAGAAAGACTGAAGGTAAACAGCAAATAAAATTAATAGGCACTTAAGAAACTTCTTTGTTAATTCTATTTTTTGAACACGAAGTTTATAAAGTCTCTTACGTTTATAAAGTTAAGGGTCTCTATTTTGAAGCAGAGTACTCTGCGGGATGGCTTACCAAAAATAAACCCATAATAACTTAACAAACTCAACTTAAACATTTGCGATCAATTGATTACTTGCTAGAGGTCTCATGGCATTAAGTCTGCCTTGTGTACCACTATTGTAAATGAAAGTATAAATAAATAAATTACTTGCAGTAACAAAACATGAACGGATGCGTTCTACTTAAAAGTTTAGCGGCAAAGTGGGAATGCGACTTGAGTAAGTTTCTACCTCCAACGGTACCCGATCGAGGAAGCGTGGTTATACTGAGCAGTCACGCGATGGAGGCTACTTATGTAGGTTATATTGAATGTACGCAACGGGAAAATAATGCAGGCATAAAAAGGCGAGAGACCAACACGAATGGTGCCTAATACAATTACAGAGATAAAAAAATACGTTGACATAGTTGGACAAAAGCTGCTACGACCCTAAGGCATTAAATATCAAATTATCGGCTATAACAAAATAAAATGTATACTTTAATAACCATTCAAAATGAAAGTGTGTGTGTCAGCTCCGACGCACGACTGGAGTTTACTCCGTAAGTACACTTGTCTCAGTAATTAATAGACAGTGAGGGTTAAAAAATAAAAGCACGGTTGTTTATATGTACGATATACATCATATATAAAAAATAATTATAACCTACTTATATATACCTACTGCATCTACGGGTTCGTCGGATTTTCTTCCACCGTCACTTAAACTAGATTTTACCATATTTTATATTTTTTATTTATGTATTTAATCACTCCACTGCGTATTAATACTTAATAATAATTATATTAAATATCAATATTTATATATAATTTATATGAAATAATATAAAACTGACACCAAACGACATTTGACAGATACATGACTTTAACGCAAAAGGTGCGCAGAAAAACGTAACGCATTTTAGTTGACGCTCGACAAAATTTCCCTCCTCATATATTTTTGATACCGGGGGCGAGTAAACTCCACTAAAATAAAAACGGCTTATCATCACCAGGTCGTATCGGAACGGAGTAACAATTACAAATAAATAAAAATCGGCGCCAAAGCAACTTTTGATCGTTTTTGTTTTCAGAAAATATGCATATATTTTTAAGCCTGTAATTACTTTTTGGATTACGTACGTTCCAACGAAAAAACAACGCCACTCTTATAGGATCACTCGTGTGTCTGTATGTCTGTCTGTTACAGGCAATTTGCTCCGAACCTGCTGGACTGATTAAGTTGAAATTTCGTAAAACATACATCAGAACGACCGACCTTCTCCTTTTTTAAAATTGATTAAATAAATGAAGAGCTTTAATTGTTAGGAATTTATGTGAGACGTCTGATCTGATTAATACAAAACTAATAGTTAGAGCTTAAATTAACCAGATTGTCTTGTATCAAAAGACGAATCCGAAATAATCAAAACCATTGGTAGACTTTGGTAATACCAAACCGCTCTAATAAAAAGAAAAGCTAATATAGAACCCCTAAGTATGAGGAGAGTCTTTGCCTCCCTGTGTGTGTTCTACCGCTTGCACAACGGGCAGTGTTATAAGGAATTGTTCCATATGATGCCAACGGCTACTTTCTACCATCGCACCTCTCGCCATCGGCGGGGATTTCATCCATATACTCTAGAGCCAAAATGGTCTCGTGCCGTATCGTTTCAGAGGAACTTCCTCCCGCGCACGCTCAGGTTGAAGAATCAGCTCCCTACCGAGATTTTCCCAAGAGACTCCAGCATTCCAGCATCTTCAAAAAGGGCGTAAAGAGGTCGGCAACGCGCGAGTGAGACCTCTGGTGTTGCAAACGTTCATAGGTTATAGTAACCGCATACCATCAGGTGGGCCGTATGCTTGTTTGCCACCTTAGTGGTATAAAAAACGTCGTAACTGATACCTACGACTACTACTAATGATTAGGACTACGCTACGATTAGAGACTACGCTTCATAATTGTTATGTAACGGCCTTCAGACATTCCCATGGTTCCCCACCACCAATAAGAGCATTTTCCGCCTTAATTTTTTTACAACCAGGTGACGGGGTTATCGTGTCATTCTCCTGGTGGTAAGTGTCATGCCTGTCCATAAAAATTGTAATGCTACCCAGAACTGGTCCTGCGTGTACGACACTGCACTCGTTACTTAGAGATAGCTTTTAATTAGTCTCTTATGCCCAGTAATTTCACTAGCTACAGTGCTCTCCTAACGGGAACATAGTAATGTTTACAGTTTAAACACACTGCTTGTCGGCGAATATCTGACTCTTGCAATAAGATACCTACTACCTTCGTATAATACAGAAACATCTAGAAAGACACCGGTATATCATAAATTGTTAAGTAAGAAAGCGTGCCAGTACAAAACAGAAACACGCACTAAAGAGTTGAAAATTGTTCGCAGACAAAGTAATGGGTGCAGGCATCAATACAATCACACAGGAACTTTGTCAATTTACTGTGACAACAGAAGCAATCGTGCTCAAATAACGTTTTGTCATCACCTGCGAACGCCATTACCTTACCCATTTCCTTATATGTCGACTCCTGTAGCCTCCGCAGGCGAAGCTATGTCTTGTTTTCTGTTACCTTTTTAAGGTGCAATGCTTATCGTTATAATTTATTGTTACGATGAAAGGGAATTTGTGTACCGCTTCAGTGCGTCTCTAAGTTAGCATTTATCACTAGGTTAAACACATTTGCATGACAATGGATGAACATAAACTTTTGAACCATTTATATTATGAACTCTAGCACGATCAACATAACGATTTTTCACTTCTAGTTGTAATGTTTACAATAATGTTTCTAAGAACCTAAATTTAGTCTCACAATATCAGCCAAAAAACGTCCACTGCTGAACAAGAGCCTCCTCCATCGGTTCCATACCGTGTATCGTCATTTTGAGGGGAATTTGCCAGTACTCACCACGCTTGGCAGGCGGGTTGGTGAGCGCTGAATAGCTACTGTTCCACATATGAAACGCTGCTAACGTTGCTTAATTATTTCAGCCGAAAAACGTCCTCTGCTGTAAATGAGTTTCCCCCAAAAATATTGCCACAACGACCGGTATGGTTTTGTGTTGTGGGCCCATTAGGGGGTTTTTCCATAGTCGCCACGCTTAGCAGACAGGTTGGCGATCGCAGTTGAGTTATGAATGTACTCGAATGACGCTGTTACCCATCCTCCGGCTAATTCCATAGTCGCCTTTTACGACAGCCACGGGATGAGATGGGGTGGTGGTATTCCTAGCCGGCACAACACGGTCTCATTTCATCAATTCTAGTCTATCCACTGAGTATTAATGTCACTTTATCCAATCCGTGTGATTCCCGGCATATAATAAACCAATCTTCTGCACTCATTGGTGTCGTAAAAGGCGACTATGGCTTGATATTATCAGGATGGGCAGCAGCATTCTCCCGTGTGCTAATAGTAACATACTGTGATCTCTAATCCGCCTGCCAAGCGTGGTAGTTATGGCAGTACCCCTTATGACCGCTCTTTGTAGTGATAATTGCAAGGCCTATGTTCAGCAGTAGATGTGTGCGGTGTCTGTTTGTGTGTGTGTGTGTGTGTGTGTGTGTGTGTGTGTGTGAGTGTGTGCGCGATTGCGTGTGTGGGTGTGTGTGGGTGGGTGTATGTGTGTGTGGGTGGGTGTATGCGTGCCTATATTGGCTGTCTCTATTCTAACTAGATGCAGTGGAATATTATATTTTACAGTCAACGACCGCTTTCTGATCTGATTTGACCTGACCAAATACTGAAATCGTAAGGTTAATCCGGTTGCTAGAATTTTAGGCTTCTGACTATCCGTGTACCGGATAGGTATTTAAAAGATCGGAACAGACAGGATATCTTCCTTTTCGAGACAAGGCGAGTCCTCGATGTGTAAACAATGAACACCTTTTTTGTTCGTCGGGAAATCCTCATGAACTTACTCCATCCTTGGGATGGTACTGGATATAATGACGGACTCCTACCGGCTAAAACCACCGGAGTGATCATCGTCGACACTGAAGGGCGGCTCCAGGAACCAGGAGCCACCCTTTGGTGCTAAATAATTAATTGTAAGGCGGTCATCCTCTCTAGTGAAGGGAAGGCGACTGTAAAGAGGCCACCCTCCCAGGCATCTCTCGAGGGGATTGTAAAAGATTCTCCAAGCCTCACTTTCTTCGTGTACCTACCAACAAATATTTTTTTTACATCACTCGGTATTTTACGCTTCTAATCCCGCCAGAGTCGTAAGTCTATCTGTGAACGTCGCTGTAAATCAATCAGCACTAAAGAATTGCATCAAAGAAACTGCCTGATGTTCCAGTAACACGCGATTCGCCTTTTCACCTCTCCATCGATCGTCTTTAATGACTTTTACTTTAAGGGTCAAAACACTGTTAAGTGTACAATATCTTCGTTTTTTTTTAAATGCAATTCACTGTTTTATTCATGTGTTTATGTACTTTGGTTTGGTTACAGATATTAGATTGGACATTGACCTTCAAACGTTAAACTTTCATTGACGTGTTGCGGTTCGTTAAAACTTCGTTTGGTAGTTAATTTTGTATAATACCAAAGGCAAAAATCAATCCATACGGTCATGACCCAGAGACGGTCACTCACTATGGGCCACATAAGAAAGCTCAAGGTCACTCAGTGAGCTATGGTGAGAGTATACTGGGTATTTCTCTACGAGATCGAAGCAGAAATAAGGAGATCCGTAGAAGAACTAAAGTTTTCGACATAGCTGAAAAGATTTGTAAGCTGAAGTTGCAATGGGCGGGGCACATAGCTCGTAGAACTGATATCCGTTGGGATAATACGTTTCTTGAGTGGATACCACGTACCAGTAAACGAAGCGTACGGACAGATGGTCACCAACAAGATAGACAGACGACCTGGTATTTTTAAGGTAACGTCTCCCACTTGTGGAAATGTGAGAGGTCTTTCTTCAGCAGTGGACGTCTTTTGACTGATATCATCATCATATCAGCCAAAGGTCAGTCACTGCTGAAAAAAGAACTCCCCCATAGATTTCCACAATGAGCGGTCACATGCCGCCCGCATCCAATGACATCCAGCGACCTTCCACCAAATAGATGTCCATCTGTCGTCCCACGCTGCGTTTCCCGATGCGCGGTCTCCACTCGAGAACCTTTGACTGATATGATGACAATCAATTTCATTACTAACTTCGGCCGTTTGATATCAATAACGTTCAATGTCTTTTCACATAAAATATGCAAGTGTGCGTAATATCTCGTATTGTGCTCGCACAAGATTGTATTATTTTTTCACAATAGTCTTACATTTCTGAATATGTATCGTGTCAGAATTGTAGTTCCAATATGGCATTACGAGAAATATATAACCTGATATGTATGTATTCTATTTCCTAACTTAATAAAATATGAAATAGCGTATGAATGTTTGGGAATATATGTGTAATGATTAATGAATTGAATTAAACTCGTATCACCGAAACGGAGTAAGTATGCTGCCATAGTGTACATAATAAATAATAGGTAATAGTACACATATTCCCTTTCGTATGTACGAATAGGAACTTGCATATTTTGTTTTGTACAAACTGTTTTTTATTTTTTATTGTTATTGGTGGAAATTCTGCATGAACATCCTCCACCTCGGGGTAGGGTGAAGGGGCATGCTGGACTCCTACCGGCTAAAGCCACTGGAACGGTCATCTTCGGCACCGAGGGAGGGCTCCAGGTCCTCGTAAGATCACACTAGATCTCCCCATTGATGCTACTCCAAGCCTCGTTGTTTGTTTTGTAAATACCTAGGTAATATCTTTATTTTTCTATTTAAGAAAACGCTGCCCTTTTATACGGCTTGGTGACAAGACGAGCAAGTCATTCGATGGTAAGCGTCATGCCTGTCCCTAACGATTGTATAGTTACCCGGGTCTAGTCCTGCGTGGCACCACTGCGCTCAAGACCTTGAGACATTTGTTTGTTACTCTCTTATGCCCAGTAAATTTAGTAGCTACTGTGCCATTCTAACTGGAACACAGTAATGTTTAGAGTTTAAACACTACTTGGCAGCGAATATTTGGTACAGCGGTGGTACCTAACTAGCTGGAATCTTGCTATAAGAGCTACCTACTTATTTTATTTTTATTCGTCCCAGTGAAAATTCTTCAAGAACTTCCTCCGCCCGGGGGAAGGGTGAAGGGGCATGCCGGACTCCTACCGGCTAAAACCACTGGGGCAGGCATCTTCGGCACCTAAGGGAGGCTCCAGGTCCTCGTATGATCACACTACAGCCGCCCACTGGTGCCACGCCTATAGGCACATCTCGGAGAGGGTGACTGTAAAGTGGTCACCCCCCCGGGGAGATTGTAAAGGATCCCCCAAAGCGTCCCACGGCAGCGCCCTAGAGAGCACCTAGACTACAGTTTACAGACACAAATCTCACATGCACAAACATCAAGACTCGTAATGTAATGTATATTATGTATAAAACAAAATACTTCACAATTGTATAACTTACTGCGTTACAGCGTCGTTTATGTAATTGTTTGCCTTTGACTTTGAAATTAGCAACAAACTTCAAGTTATAGGTAATACTAAACTCAAACGAACAACTGGTTTTCAATTTGTTGTCGAATTTATAATTATTTTTTACGTGAATGCCTGAAGTTTCTAGCGATGTTTATGAAGATTTTATTAAAACAAAGCAAGACCCGATAGTTTAAACCAAAGGTCCCCAAACTTTTTTGTCTCATAGACCACTTGCCATGTTTTGTGGTTTTGGGTAGAAACCAAAAATAAAATTGTTGTTATTTAATTTTTAATTGTGTTGTTAATAAAATGCAACATTAGCTTAGCAGGTGGCTAAGCTAATGTTGCATTTTACAAAATTCATCAACTTCAAATGTGTTTTGACTGTTATCTAACCAGTGAGATGTAGAAAAAAATAACTATAAAAACACATAAATTTTTACACATTTATTGATGAGACCGAAATTAAAACAAACCAAAATATAGTTAAGTACCTATTTATTACTTAAAATCATCTTTGTGTGTGTGTTATTTGTGTGGAAAATTTAAATCGACCCCCGTTTATATCCCACAGACCATTAATTCTTCATTTCGCTCACATGGACATTTGTAGGTCATCGTCGACCCCTGGGGGTCAATATAGACCACTTTGAGTATCACTGGTTTAAACTTATGATTCTGTTTTCTATGCTATTAAATATACCTAACCAATATTATAATTCCGTGTAGAGTCCGGATTAAGAATATAACACCACTCCGTCTCCTCCCGTGGAGGTCGTAAAAGGCGACTGGGAATCTAAATTAGATGGATAGGCAGCAACGTCTTCTGTGGAACAGTAGCCATACTGCGCTCATCAATCCGCCTGCCAGGCTGAGTACTGGCAAATTCCCCCCAAAATGAAAGACACAATTGTGGAAATCTATGGGGAAGGCCTTTGTTTAGGAGTGAACGTATTTTGGCTGATAAGATGACGATTTAAAACTTTGATGAAGATGAAGATGATATTACCACACAAAACAATAAATAATTGTGTCATAAAGCTTGAATAAGTAATGTACCAGAGAGACCCGTAATATTTCATACAAGAAATTAATATTACGGTCTTTGTCGGTGTGTAAAAGGGGATTAGTTTCAAGACAATGTCCTTTACAAAGGACATTAGACCCTCAGCTTTCCTTGGTCCCGCGGGACCAATTCTGCTTCACTCAGCATATTTCTCAAATACCAGCTTACGAGCCGTAGGTCCCGAGTTGCGTAATACCCTTGTAATTGTGACAATATATGGAAGGTTACGTAGGCATTATAAAACTTAATCATTTGTGGCTCTCACTGCTTGCTTTGTAATGTGTCCAAACTTTTTGAGATAGTCTCTTGTGCTTTAGGCACCGTAAACTAATGCTAGATTTGTTTCAGAAGAACATGATCCATTTGACTTTAAACATCGCCCAGTAATATTTTTAGAAGTCAGGTTTTAAAATGCCAATAAGAGCAAATCAATAAGCCACTACTGAGAAACAAATCTTCGAGACACAGTACTAAACTTATTCATAACTTAAGAGAAGACTGAACTATTCAACTCATAAGCCGAAGAAACTATAATTCAATATCTAAACCAGGAAACTTAATGTAGGTATTTAAGAGATTAAGTATTATTTGCTATTTGATGCTTAAACCGCATGGTTTAATGTGGTTACCACAATTCCAGCCGTAACAGTGAACATTTTATTCGCTTTGTTTAATATCCTACTAATATCATAAATGTGTGAAAGTTTGTGAAGATGTTTGGATGTTCAGATGTTTGTTACTCGACCAAACTGAAAAGCTAAACGAATTTGGATGAAATTTAGCTAACAGATAGAACATAACCCGGATTCAAATAGAGTCTACTGTTATCCCTGGAAAATAAAGCCAGGGATGCGCCAATAATCTTTCTGTAATAAGCCGAACTATACGCGGGCGAAGCCGCGGGCAAAGTCTAGTGGATAATAATTACCTAATACTAGTACAGCACTGATTATAAATTAATCGTACAATATCATCTATAAACGCTCGTCGATAATAAATATTGTCTCTTATGTAACAGAAATCGATTAATGCTTTTACTTACGCTAAACTCCAGTAAGCTCCGTTTTAGAATATTGAATGAAGGGCAATGGATTTGAAATCTTGCCAAGGATACGTATCCTACGATCAATACAACATTTTTATACGTATGACTCAAATTTCTACGCATGTATGTACTCAAAAACTGCATAATACATTTGCAAAGAGCTTTCACAACAGCCTTTTGCAGCCGAGGCCCAGTTCGAGGCTTCAGTATAAGACTTTCCCCTGTGCAATCTACACAATTTTATAATTGTGGTTTTTCTATATCTTCTGCAGCTTGGAACTATATTGCAGCATTCCTGTGTAAGAGAATACCATCTGTCTGAAAGAATACCTTTTGAATGACTACTTTTAAATCTTAATAAAAACACTTTCATGTACGATGGTGGTACACTCGATGGACTTATGCCACGTGGCAGTTTATTTCAGTCAACTGTTGGGTTATAAAAGAAATACATCGAAAGAAGCACAAAGAATTAATATTTCAGTAATGATAAAAGGTTAACAATAAGTTCATATACATAATATAGGTATGGTAAAATAAATGCATTAAGAAAGTCAGTTTAATATTGCATTAAGAGTGCACTGCAAGGAATTGTAAAAACATTTTCAGGAAGCATCATAATCTAAGGACTATTCACTTCTTAAAAGCTATTAGAAAAAAAAAATCCACACCAGAGGTCTGTTGCGTGACATCTGCAGACCTACACATCCGAGAGAAGCGAGCGTCTTGGGGGCCACCCGTCAATCCGAACGGCTGCTGAAGCGAAAGGGCTTTGTGTCGAGGTGCTTCAAATGGAGAAATGTTTATTTATAAAATGTATGATACGAAAATTTTAGTACCGCTTGCAGCTTACGTATGAAGCTACATTGAGTTATATCATGAAGTGAAATCCAAACATACACATACACATTATAGTGCTGATGGTCGGCTTCGGAATAGGTCATGTTTTAATTTGAAATCTATTTAATTTGTGTACATTAATGTATAACTTTCTGATAACTAAACCAAATATTAAATTTAAAACATTTATAACTGACAACATGAAAACGGTGAAACACTTCAAATATTAATATCTATACAAATAAATAAAATTGAAGTGTCTGTTTGTAATGTCAAAATAACAGCTTTTTACTAAATGCACATGAAAGTATATACGGTACCAATAACAAAAAAACTATATTTTTTTTGTATGTCTGTCTTTCTGTCTGTTTGTTCCGGTTAATCTCCGAAACGGCTGGACCGATGTTGACGGGAATTTCACTGGCAGATAGCTGATGTTATAAGGAATAACGTAGGCTACTTTTTATTTCAGAGCAATAATTTGGATTCCGCGCAAAAAACACCTTGAAATCCAATATATATATTCTTTGTCAAGTGTTTATGTCGAGGTACTCTAAATTTCTTTGAAATTAAACGCGGGTGAAACCGCGGTTCCCAGCTAGTAGATAAATAAAATTAGAGCGGGAGGATACCTGTAGCTTCACGTAAATGTATGATTCACCGCGCGTCTTCATAATTAAATTTAAACAATGTATAGTTTCTGGCAGGGACTCAACATGGCGACGACGCGAGAGCCGGCCCACGTGACCAAAGTGGGACTACAATGGGGCACAGTTTTGTTATGCTGATCGGTCGTTTTAAACGCACATTTTAATAAGTAACGTTCGTGAAGACGAGTAGGTGCTGTGCCTTCTTTGTTTTATACTTTACTCATGTCAGAGTAACGTATAGTTTTATCTGAAATGTATGTTAAATGATTCATCAGTAATAATTCTGAATGTACTGTCATTATTCTGTATTTGATACATTAAAAATACTTGATAGGTGATACAGAGCCATATATTGGATACTTGACATTAATGTTACATCATCGTCATCGTTTCAGCCGAATTAAGTCCACTGCTGGACAAAAGCCTCCCCCAAAGATCGCCACAATGACCGGTCTGTGTATGATGTGTGCTCATTGGGAGGTTTGCCATAATCGCCAAGCTTGACAGGCGGGTTGACCATCGCAGTTGAGTTGTTAATGCACTCGAAGGACGCTGCTGCCCATCCTCCGGTTAATCCCATGGTCACCTATTACGATACCTACGGGATGGGATTGGTTGGTGCTATTCGTAGCCGGCACCACACGGCACCAACATTACCTACAACTATTAATAAAAATTACTGAATTTTGCTTTTTAACATTAACAACGGGGGCAGCTCTACGTTTTGTGAATAAAGCCCTTTGTGAGACATGAAAAGAGTCTATAATACGAAATTAATATGGTGTAATAAGATGAGCAGAATTAATATTAATTATGGAAAACTTATATACTTCATCATATTAAAACATTTATGAGTACGTAGCTATGGGTAGCACTAGCAGTAGATTAAAACATTAATTAACCACCTTGGACATACAAACTCGAAAATAAGTATATAAGAAGACATTCCCAATCAGAAAATAGTCATAAGGACGCTCAAAAAATACGGTTGCCCGATGGTCGGGAATTATCTAGATTCTACCGACATATGATGTCCCAAACAAATTCAAATCTACTGACTAACTGTTTATAGCATATTTGGCGGCACGGTTGGTGCAGTGGCTGATACAGTCGGCTGCTGCGCTCCGGGTCGTGGGTTCGATTCCCACACGGAACAAATATTTGTTTGATCTGCAGGTAGTTGTTCAGGGTCTGGGTGTATAGTGTGTGGAATTTATGTCTGTAAACGCACCCACGACACCGGAGAAATCCTAGTGTGGGGCAACGTTTTTTTAAAAGAGAAGAGATATCTGACAAAGCACTGTCCACCTCATTCAGCGTATATCCCTATTGATGAACAGCCCAGATATTTAAACATGCTATTTGCGATATTTTCTGATGGTTCCTTTATTCACTGAATATAAAGAAATGGGCGCTTCCAGCTCACTAGCCGTGACAAAGGTGTTTCTTTTTTGTTTGAGGACACAGACTATAGCATGGAAATAACTTTAAGTATGCTAATAATGTCTTAGGTTTTCGCGATTATTACACATTATAATAAAACACTTTTAAACGGATTCTATCGCGTATATTTTAGATTTTTGTTTTTCCTGACGTTTCGAACACTTTGCAGGGTTCGTGGTCGCAGGATGACTAAGGTGACAGGCATCGTTACAGATTTTAAGTATGCTACTTCTGTTTTCTGCTTCTTTGCCTCAGAAACATCATCTTCCTGCGCTGTTCGCAAGTTACTTGGGGCGGCGCAACATGTAGTCACATTGCAAAGGTTTTGGTAAAAATGTTTTACAGTTGGCCGCCTACCTGACCTGTCCTTGGGTATGCTAGTATTGGTGGTTTACCCACCACATGCAGGTAACCCTAAGTACTTAATCTTACGCATCGGGTTCCTAACTCCCTTAGTCGCCTTCTACGACACCCACGGTATGAGATGGGGTAGCCTTATTCGTGACCTGAGCTATATGGCATGCGTCAAAAACGTTACATACACATAAGACGTTGCACTCGAATTTGGCCTCAAAAATATTCCCATCGCAGCCACAGAAGTTTCTGTTAAAAAAACATCGACGCTGTGAACAGTTCCCATATTATTTAAAAAAAAATGCTGACTTGAATCTACAGCTGGTTTTCTCACGCTGACACTAATTGGCGTGGGCACTAATTGAATATCCATAATTAAAATGTAGCGTTTTATAGCTACATTGATTTGCTCAGCGCTAAGCGTTGGACTCTAGCTATAGAACACAGCTACGCGCGGACCATCCGCGTAACGGTCAGCCTGAGAAGAATATCCGCCTAAATCATGGCATGTTAGCATTTAAAACGATTTATAAATCTATATCGATTATTATTTATTGTTATTCTCACACGAGAGGACACGATTTCATATTTTAACACCTGTATAAATATCTTACCTAGTCTCACAACGTAGAAAAGAAAAACTACAAAAGCCAAGCTTGTGTAGGTGTTCCACGTTTCAAGAACACCTGAGCCTAAAAAGCGAGGGATATGCGCTCGCGACACCATTGTTATAACCCTTTTAGCTTTTCACACAGCCTACAGATGAGAGAAAAACACGGATTCAGAACGAAAACAAAGTCAACAATGCCTTTGTAATTGTACCACCGGTGTCTGTCCGTAACTGTGATACGGATCTTCATGTTAAAAATGTTTTGTAGGTTGCCTAAAATGGTCATTATAATGTTGAATAGAATGTTAAAACCAACACATAATTAAATTACCTATTGTGCCAAGTGATTGCGCTTATGAGAAATAATTAGGCTAATTTGAAGTCACACAGAAATTTTATGCGATATTATATCAGCCAGAGGACGTCCGCTGCTGAACAAAGGCCTCCTCATAGATTTCCACTACAATAGAGTCATTATTAGTAATCTCTTAGGTTATCGCGATTATTACTCATTATAATAAAACACTTATAAACGGATTACGTCGCGTATATTATGGAATTTTGTTCTTCCTGACGTTTCGAACTCTTTGCAGCATTCGTGGTCGCAGGATGGCTAAGGTGACAGGCGTCGTTACATTTACCTAAGACATTTACCATACAATTTAAATCAAAATTTAGTTTCGATGCACGCAGTAATCACTCACAGTGTCTTGATGTTTTTTAGTGCGGTATGTTATTTGGGGCTTTATTATTTTAATAACTGGATACCAAACCGGTAAGCCGCTTTTAATAGTACACACAATAAGTGCCTAAATGAAATAATCATATTTTTTGGCAAATTGCCGTTAAGCAGGTTTTAGCAGTAAACCCTCGATATACGATATACCAATATTAGTTAACGCATATCATTACGAAGAGCGCCTAATATTTAATTCTTATCTAAATAATAAATTAAAATTTCAAACAAGAGAATAATCGAACTTGATCAGTTTCAGAAATCTCGACAAGACCGTAATTAGTAAATGGATTTCATTAATTAAAGCTGGCAATAACAGCGTCTATTAAACGAAGATAGCCAATACAAAAAGATCGCTGTTTTAGTACAAATTTCTCGCCAAAAGTGGATCTGCCAATTAGGGCTACACAATTAGCAGAGGTTGGCCGTGTGTTTAGAATATTTTCATAAAACGGAGGAGTCTCCGTTATAAAGTAATTAGCTATTGCGAGCATTTGGGAGAGGCCAACATCCAGCAGTGGACCTAAATAGGCTGATGATGATGATGATAATTTGATCGAGCGTATCTTTTCGCTTTTAGATCCATAATTTTGCAAAATTTGTGATTGTGAGATTTATGTCTGTATACCCATGATACAGGAAAAAAGAAGGGTGGGGCAGTCTATAATGAATACGACTATCATATCTTCAGAAAAGCTGCATACAGAATAGTGTAATGTGTTTTTACCCGCCTGCCCCAGAAGAAAAGGAATGTTTTTCGAATGTATACATGTCTATTTCTTTGGCACGCTCTGTAGCCTATCTATAAGGCTTGATGGGTTTTCACAGAGGTGTTGTTAGATTTGTCTTAATTGTGGAAGTGATATAGGGTATATATAATATTTCAATATTTTTTTGTTGGGGTTCTCGCATACATTTCTGGGAAATGTGGTTGCTTAACAGGTCATTTCTAGCGAAGCCAAAAGAAGCCTCCGGCCAGGCTTAAAATTAATATTAAAAACTAAGCAACTTTCGCTAAGGGCGCCTCCTGCGGGACACGGACCTCGGCTTAAGGCGTTGCTGGGGATAACAAGCTATTGTTTAATATTTCAATATTTTTACACAGCCGGGTTCTTTATTTTATTACAATTGCGTGTTTCTTGTTGTGCTCTCAAGGAGCGCGTGCTAGTAGGGAGCCATATCTATTCTAATTGACTGGCACTGAACTCGTGTAAGGTCCCTTGGATTAAAATAACGGTTGGCGCAGAATCTCAGCCGTGTGCTGTCTGTGCGACAAATCGCAGCTTCGATTATCGCACTCGACGAATATTTACATGGTCTGCAAGCAATCCGCATATGAGTGTTAAGTGAGGTTTTTTTAAATATTTTAATACTTATAATCCGTGCAGAAGAGATTTAGTGCAAGACATAATTTAGAAATACCTCGTACTGATACTTCGTTGAGACATGATCAGAGTCACGATAAAAAGATTTGGTAACCACTGGGTTGACTTCTATTTACCAGAGCATCACGATGAGACATAGGTCTTCGCAGAGACCAAACTTCAAAATATAACTAGAACCTTTGTTTTCCCATATTTTAGCAGTAGTATCACTCACGAACCATTTTGGTAAAGCATACCAATTTTATTAGAGCTGAGTCTATTATATTTGTCCCACATTGACAGTGTAATGTAATGGCAAAGGAATACATTATTCTGCCGTAAACATCCAAGCCAACAAAGAGGATAATTTAATTATTTTGTTATCTTTGTGTGATATTTTGTCCTGAGATGTTATTACATTATCTACAATTTCATTTTAGGTTATTGTATTATGTACGTAATATGTGAACTTAATGACAATAAACAATGCTGTACCAATTATTTGAAGTGATTAAATATTATTTTTATTGTGTTATCTAAGACTTAGGGCAATGTTATTCGAACGAATATCAGAATTATATTTGAAGACCGATCTGATTTCGATCTGACTGTGTCATATTACTAAAATATGGTTTTGTATGTGTGCTTTTATAATTAAGAATACATTTTATCTTTCTCTCTCTCGGTTTGCAATATTATGGTTCGTGTTCATGGAACCAAAGTAAACAAAGTATTTTCTGCAGAATTGTACTATTTTTACAAAGGCTTATCTTACCATAACTATGGTAGAAAACTCATTTCATAACCGAACAATTACGTGATGTTAAAGTTCAAATTAATATTCTGACAGAGTAAGAAACACTCGTTTGGGGTCTTGTGGCTAAATGGCTACCGCGCAGACCGGTTTATCTGCGAAGTTATGCTGCGCTTGAAAAAGTGCTCAAAGTCAAAGTCAAAGATTTTTAATTCAAATAAAATGCACGGTTCCAAATAGTTGATCTCATGGAGAAGAGCCGGCAAGAAACTCCATGGATACTCTTTTAAAATAGTTGGGGATTACAATGTTAATTGATACAAATGATTGTAAAACATATACAGAAAAAATGTAGGTAAATGTGTAAAGATGGCACATACCACAATAATATTATAATAATGTATTTGCCGTGGCAGTTATCGCACCCGTTCACGAGCATGACGCATGCATCAGCATCGCTTCGCTCAACCATATTGTAGGTAACCGAACGACCCGATACACAACGCCACCGTTAGCAAGACAATTTAGTGAGCATGACAGCTGCGGTCTGGCTTCGAATGGGTCGCCACTCTCACATCATGATCCCTCCGTGCCTCGGACAGCACGTTAAGCTGAGGACTGGTTAGACTGAGAGCCGCCCCAAAGTAGTGGGATAAAATGTCAGGGAAAGAAAGAGCAAGAAGTATTCTTTTGGGAATATAATTATATTTGTACCTGAACCAGACCTTGAGCTTAAAAACCAGCCTTAGCTAATATCAATAACATTGTTAACATTTTTTCTTTATTAAGAAGTAAAGGAATGTCAAACTTTCTAAATAAATTGCTTCGTGTTTTATAGATATGCTATACAAGTTTCATGAGAAGCGTGAAGATATCTCTTTGAGCAGTGTGTAAGCAACATCCGCTTGAGTTTAACATGTTTATGCGATCATCAATTCGCTTTACAAGCATAATGAATGAACGAACCCCACCAGAGACAGAAACCCATGATCATTTTATCATCATTATTATATAAGCCAAAAAGCGTCCACTGCTGAACAAAGACCCCATATATTTCCAAAACTATGTGGTCATGTCGGGGACAATTTGGCAATACTCACCACGCTTGGCAAGCGAGTTGGTGAGCGCAGAATGGCTGCTGTACTACAGGAGGAACGCGGCTGCCCACCCCGCTAGTTAGAGTCCCTTATTCGCCTTTTAGAACATCTAAGGGTCTAAGTAGTGGTGCTATATTCTTAATCAAGACACCTCACGGAACGTGATTATTAAATTTTATGAATAGGTTAATACCAAAGATCGTATGGTCTTATCTGAAAGTTTACCGATTTGCTTTGACATTTCAAATGAGGGAGCTATGCATGGTATATCTTGCCGAATCGAATCAGAAATGAGGAGATCCGTAGAAGAACTGAAGTTGCTGACATTGCGTAAAGGATTTGTAAGCTGAAGTGGCAATGGACGGGGCACATAGCTCGTAGAACTGATGGCTGTTGGGGCAGAAAGGTTCTCGTGTGGAGAACTAGAACTAACTAACTAACTAGAACACGCACTAGAAAACGTGGCGTGGGACGGCCTGCAACGAGATGTACAGACGAACCTGGTGTAGATTTCTTTGGATGCAGGCGGCATGTAACTGGTCATTATGGAAATCTATGGGGGTGGCCTTGGTTCACCATCGGACGTCCTTCAGATGATATTGTGATGATGATCAAATACCGTTTAGTCAAATCAAAAGCAATAGCTTCATAAATATTCTTGCCAGTGACTTTAAGGTTTGAAATTACTTTGCATAAAACTAATACCAAAGTTAAAGCTTTTTAATTGGTTTCAGTAAACAAATATGAAGTGAACACGTAGGTAAATATATTATGGATGGTCTGTTTCAAAGTGATAACACCTATTATGTACAGTTAAGTATGCAAGCTCGCCGTTGGGGCTTGTAATAGGAAGCTGTAGTTACAAGCCCCTACTGATGTAGTTTTATATTAGTTTCATTTTCGACACGAAAAAAAGGTGCCCAGTTAATATTGTTCTTTTAAGACCCTGCGTTACCAGTGCCAATAGTAGAGTGGGTGTCTATGGTTACTAAAACTAAAATATAGCTGTAACCTGTTACCTTTAAACTTATTAAATTTAGTATCTCTAACTGCTTACTTTAAGTAAAGACGTGTCCTACATGTAAATCAAGCTTCAGTCTACATATGTATTCTTTGCCAATATTCAAAGAGACTGAATGGAAAATACATACTTAAACCAGTACTGGCAAAGGATCAAATTCTTATTGGCATTATGAAGAGATTAATTGGATCTACTTAATTAAGTATTCCAAAATTCAGCTGAGCATTTCCCAAGTGAAATACCGAGGTACTTTCTTTATCATAAATTTCCCTAAATGATTAATGAAATGAATAATTTAAGTTAATATCTTTATCGAGTCAATGTACCTCTTTAAGTTCGCATGCAAATTCGGCATTAAACAAAATAAAGTTGGGAACACGAACAAAAGACAACTATTATTTAAAATTTAATTGCGTTCACTGGCGTTCATGGCGCTCGCAAAAACTACAATAGGAAAAGGCGAAGAATATTTTTCATTTTATGAAACAATAAATAAGCGGCCCGCAGACAACCGTGACTACATTATCACGATAGTCGACGCACACTATCTTACGCGCGCTACGCGTCGAATTACTTTCACATTTTTTGCGATTCGCGTAAACCGCTAACGTAACCAAAAAATAACCACAGAATTTGAAACCCTGTGGAGCCATAAAAGTATCATTGAATAACTCAATGAACCAACGCTCATTCACAAAACAAACATAAACATGCTAGACGCGCGTGCGAGACTAAAAATAAATGTAAAATTGAATGGAACACACCTCCTGAAGTTAACGTATCGCTCCAGATTTGCTCGTGGAATCCTCTGAATAGTTAAATCACTGCGTTCACTTTGTTTGGTCACTTGTAGCACTGGTGTGACACTCGCGTCGTTCGCTCTCGCCGAACTAAGTTTCGCTGGACGTGTATACTACGTACGAACGTTCGACAAAGACTGATCGCGTGGAGGTGGAGGCGGTACGAAGCGGCAGCGCCGCTCGCCTTCTCGAATCAAGGCCATGCAAAACGCTGCTCCCATTTCCCCCCAGTGGAAAGTGTTCGTATCCGTGATCCGTGCCCCTTTCGGGCAGGTGTGGGAGAAAGCACCCAAAATTGATCGTTCTGACTCATTCGTTGAGATGATTCGCTTGTCTGCATCGCACGATGTACATGCAGTTATGGAAAGTGAATGAACCGGTTTCGGAGGCGCCAAATTTGTTATCGAAAAAGAAAAAGTTCTAAGCCTCGAGCTTCTAGTTGATGACTTTAGAGTAACTCTTGAATTTTACGCAATCAAATATACATAAACGTAATATTTTAAGAAATAAATATTTTGTTTGGAATTCTTCAACCCGACTTTTGTGTTGGTAAAAGTAGGTCTTACTTTAAGCGGATTCTAACCCATTTTTCATCAAACATTTAATATTTAAGTTACTGGAAAAAATGAAGAAGTTACAACCGTGCCAACGAGTCAAGAATGTTTCGTAAATTACACAAAACTGTAAATTAAAACATGGCACCAACATACTCGTATAAACATGGCCGCTGCACCGGAATAGATTTGACAAGTTTGTTTTATTTTTCTTATGATCCTCTGGATTAAGTAATAAGTTAATTAATTCTATTCAAGAAACACACATAGAGATTCCGTATTAGATTAGGTATCGTTGGCAAAGTAAACAAAGAATTAATGTGCAGCTAAGCGTGGAGTGGATATGGAGAATGCTCAGTCAAAATTAACGCTACGGTTGCATTGTTCACAGGTTAGTTTTGCATCTCAATGGAGGACATGAATTTTATGAGAATGAAAGCAATTTTTGAGGCTGATAGCACACTGTGAATGAATATGATATCTACTGTAGGACGGACTATATTTTTTTAAAGGGAACAGCATTTTACAGCAAAGTAAGTGGTGTTACGAGTGGTTTTCCAGATCATCGCAATATTTTCGGTATGCTCTGCTAATTGTGGAAATGATATGGGTAATACTAAAAATCTAATAATTGATAAAATAAATTTGTACTTTCCAATTTTAATGCCGTTAAAGTTGTTGTACTGAAGAAAGTCTATAAAATTTGGTTAAATTGTTCAACACGGACAACATTTGATTTTGATTTAACATTTGATTTTAAATACTTTAATCATAATCTTCAGTATATCATGGAATTCTTTTTGTTCTACTGTTGCTCTGTTTACTGCCTTTGAGTTCATCAGCATCATATGAGACAAAGTACGTCCACTGTTGAACAAAGACGGGGAGGCCTTTGTTCAACATAGATTTCCACAATTGTGTCAACATTTTGGAGGGAATGTGCTTGTAGTTCCCACTTGTTGACTGATCTTTATTACATGCGTTTAAAGTCAAAGTCAATGTCACAGATTATTATTTTAAATATAACAAATGGTATGAAGTAATTACTGGCACTTATGAAACGACAGAATTTATGTTGCGCGGTTCGAAATGGTTGATCCCATTAATGGAGGAGAGCCGGCAAGAAACTTGATGATACAAATTATGGTAAAACATATAACGAGAAAAATGTAGATTAATGCAATAAATCTGGGTTAATGTATTTAAAGATGGAACATAATACAATAATAAATAATAACTATTTATTTGCCGTGGGAGTTACGGCTTATCAGTCCCGAAAGAGGGCACCCTGCCTGTTCACGAGCATTAATAAAATCTAGTCTATGTATATGTATAAATCTAGTCTATGAAATAAAATAATAATAAATAAAATTCTATAGGTACTAGGCATGATTATTTGAGTATTCTAATATCAGTGGCATGGTATACGTTGTTTATAAAGATTAAATTTTAGTCGTAGTGTGCTATATCAATCGACACAATGATTAACGAATCATAATGGCCTCTTCTCGAGACCATAATGACACGAGCGTTATGGCTCATTTAAGAGAATATATATTTGCTGTCTGCTATCTACAGCAGTTGCTCCATTTATTTTTACACTTCAATAGAGTTTTATTAAAAATACAATTGCACTTATTCCGCAACAGCACTAAGCAATCTCAATCATCTGACATTTGAAAGCATGCGAATGTAATTTGCAAATGTCATGCTTCAAATTTAAACGTTAAAGGTATTGCGATTGCAGTGCCATAAATGGAATGCCTAATAATAATATGGCACAGCCATTGCGGTATCACAGGTTCTTTAAACACACCCGACTGCGACAGATTTCCCTAGTATAGACTGTAATAGAACGAAGTGATATAATGCACACAGTTCAAGATTTTGAAATAAAAAAATTACAGAGGTGTCTTATGGACACCGATTGGAACCGAGTTTCTTGCACTATATCTTTTTTGTGTTTGTATTATGTAATGATATTTTTTTTTTTTTTATAATTTTGGCCCACTCTAGGATTTCTCCTGTGTCGCTTACAGACATGAATTCCACATACAATACACCCAGACCCGGAACAACTACCTGCAGATCATACCTATATTTGTTCCGTGCGGGAATCGAACCCACGACCCGGAGCGCAGTAGCCTACTGTATCAGCCACTGCACCAACCGTGCCGTCGAAGTTATATTAATAAAAAAAGGGTATTTACATTCAGTCAAAAAAGTATCGGGAATGGATGATTTGTTAATGGTTCCAAATTCGAATTTTTGTTTTTATTGTTGTTGTTAGATTGGCACAACTGTTTTCCATTTTGGCACGGAGTTTGAGGTGCATCTGTTATTTATATTAAATACAATGCTGTTTTTAGTTATATCATATCTAATGTGTATAGCGAATTTCATTATGGACAAAAACACCGAACAGAGAGTTTGTCTTAAATTTTGCATCGCCAATGGAATTTCGTGTTCGGAGTCACTGAAAATGTTACAGAAGGCTTACGGTGAATCGACTTTATCAAAAACACGTGCTTATGAGTGGTACAAAGCGTTCAAAGCTGTCGAGATGTGATGGAAGATTTGCCTCGCTCTGGTAGACCATCAACGTCTGCAACTGAAGTTAACATCGCAAAAGTGAAGGAAATAGTGACTGAAAATCATCATTCAACTTTGAGAGAGATAGCCGCCGAACTTTCTGTATCTCACGAGTCGATCCGTACCATTTTAACTAATCATTTGGGTATGAAACATGTTACCGCTCGGCTAGTCCCAAAAGACCTGAATTTTCTTCAAAAACTCAATCGCATGAGAGTCGCTGAGGACATGCTAGAACGAGTCAATTCCGACCCAACATTCATGAAACGCATTGTTACTGGTGACAAGACGTGAGACATGCAAACTAGTCAACAAGCTTCGGAGTGGCGCCTTCCAACTGAACCGAAACCGAGATTAGCAGGAACAAAAAGACAAACTGACAGACAGATAAATCAACTAAAAATAAATTTTTTTGTTACAAGTACCGTATATATTTCATATGCATTTAGTAAAACGCATGTATTTTGACATTACAAACGGACACTATTTTTATTTACTTGTAGGATGACTTATGCTTTTGCAGTGACTAATTCTATGATAACCACCTAAATAAACGATACAATCAAATATTCTTCCAAGTCGCAAACACTTCAAGCAAATGTAAGAAATTCGATTTATTTTATGATCCCTATGTCTTAAACTACGTAGTATACGAATATGTCCGGAGAAGACAATAGTTCATTTCTAAAGTGTCGTCGACCCTCCGAGACGAGAGCGAGACACTTGAGCTTGAAGGGACGAGAGGAGAGGGAAGTGAACCTCCCAATACGCGAGATGTTGGCAAAACTATTTGGCTCGAGTTAATTCGATCCCTCTCAATGGGCGATTATTTGTTTCGTCCAAATTCTTGTTCAGTAAAAAAAGGACTGCTTGATATTCTTAAATCGAAAATGGATTGCCTACTTCCATATTGATTGATACTCTTTTCAATTAATCTATATATACGTGGGACGACCTCCAACGAGATGGACGGATGATCTGGTGAAAGTCGCTGGATCGTCGAATTGTTGGATGCGGGCGGCATGTAATCGGATGTTGTAGAAAAGAGCATCTGATCACACAACCGCTTGTTAAAGAAAATGCTACAGCTAAGATAATGTGGGAAATGCCAGTTCAAACAGATCTTACAATAGTTCACAATAGACCAGATATCATTTTATAAATAAAATAGAAAACAAAACATATTTGATAGACATAACAATACCATCAGACTACAATATAGGAGCTAAAGAAATAGAAAAATTAAGTAAATACCATGCCTTAAAAACTGAAATAACCAGACTTTGGAAAACATCCACCGAAATCGTACCTATTGTTGTCGGGGCCACGGGAATAATAGCCAAAAGCCTACATAGGTATTGCAATAAACTAGACTCACACATAAACATTCACATCATTCAGAAACAGGCAGCCATACACACAGTCACAATACTCACAAAAGTTTTAGGAGATACAGTTTTCGTCAGGGGTGAATCTGAGCCACCTCTTCTTTGAGGGTATCGGGGCGGGGGCTTAGAAAACACCGAGTTTAAAACCTCGAGTAGAAACATTAAAATAAATAAATACACAATAATTATACATCTTCATATCGGCCATTTATACGTCCACTGCTGAACAAAGGTCTCCCCCATAGATCCCAAAACTGTGTCCACAACAACGCAGTTTGAAAACGAATCGAATGCAGTTATTCAGAAGGCGGTTAAGTTTGTTGAGCAGATCTGCATTCAGGTCATAATAACACACATCACCATAGTCAATCATGGGTAAAATTAAAGCCTGCAGAAGCATTGCCTTCACATTGGATGGGAGTAATATTTTTAAGCGATACAGAGACCGTAACGTTCCTGTTACTTTTTGGCTTAACTTGGTAACCTGTGTTTGCCAGTTTAGAGTGGTGTCTATGTGCAAGCGTAAGTTTTTAACATAAGAGCTGAGAGGGATATTCATACCATTAAAAGTAATCGATGGCAAAGTTGAAGTCTCCACTTTACTAAAAGTGCGGTTGCTCCCAAGAAGTATAGCTTGGCCCTTAACAGGGTTCACTGTCACTCCGAATCTATCGGATATTCGGTGATGTATTCTTAATTCGTACACCACACGGTTCATGTGGTTCCCGGTAAAGAATACAACACCCGTCTTCACCCATGAGTGCCGTATAAGGCGACTAAGGATATCAAGAAGAAGGGCAGCAGCATTCTTCTGTGCTAATAACAAGATACTGCGATCACCAATCGCCAAGCGTGGCTGTTATGGTAATATCCCTAAGACATGTTCAGCAGTGGACGTTTACGGGCTTACGTGTGCGTCGTGAGTGTGTGCGTGTAAATATTGTACTCTAGTACCGGTTTGTCGGTAATAATACCGCGAAAGTACAATTTTACATTTTCTTGTTAAATAACTTGTTGAGTGTTGTGGTTTTTGTGCAGTAAATATCATAATCGCATTAGGCACACACGCAAGTGTGTTTCTGCCTTACGAATGCAGTAAAGGTGGCCACAGAATGAGAACATTTACTTGTGTCATATGCCTCCCCATTGACACTTCAGTTTACTAATCCTTTCAGCTATGTCGGCAACTTTAGTTCTTCTACGTATCTCCTCCTTTCTGATTCGATCTCGTAGAGAAATACCAAGCATAGCTCTCTCCATAACTATATTGAAATGTGACTATGCAGTCTATTTATTTTTCATGTGTTGTTTAATGTATTGTCTCTGTGATGATCAAATCAATTCATATTTTTTGTTTCTTTCTACATGCAAAATATTATTTATTTTCAGCAATCTTCAATATGAATAGAATATTTGAGCTATATACAATTGTATGTACCTCAAGCCCGTTAACGAGTTAAGTGTTGAATGAATTTGGTCATTCTTATATAAAAACAATAACAAAATCTAACAAAATAGTGCTTATTATTTCTACTTATAAAATCCGAATCTATACGAACTGTGTTCGGTTACATTCGGATTCTATTCGGATTTCGTTTAGTTTGCGTAAAATAGACATGGCGTTATCAACTTAAGTTGATAGAAAGATGAGACTGAAGAAGCCTGTAAAGTTTTCTGCGAGAAATAGGACGGTAGAGGTATTTTTAAGCCACAGTGACTATTATGTGGTGTCACATTGGACACGCAAGCCTGTGGCCGTAGACCTAGTCCCTACTCCCACACCACAGTCTTGTCATATATACCAGCATAAGGTTTATTGTGTTAGCGGGGTATACAGAGTGCCCGTGTTCCCGGCATAAAATAGGCCACTTCTCTGTACCCATGGATTTCGTATAAGGCTACTAAGGGTTATCAAGAGAATGGGCAGCAGTGTCCCCCTGTGTGCTAATAACAACATAGTGCGATCACCAATCCACCCTCGCGACTTAGGAGTAGCCAGTAGGCTGGCTAAAATCACTGGAGCGGTCACGTTCGGCATTGAACTGGAGCCAGCCATTGCTGCCACGCTTGTCTAAGCAAACCTCGGAGGGGATGACTGTACAGCGGTAACCCTATCTAGTGGCGGGGAGGCGACTGTAAAAAGGCCACCCACCAGGCACATCTCGGGAGGATTATAAAGGATCCCCCTGAAGCCTCACTGTGCGCTGTGCTGCGCACACGGTGACACGTGACCACGTGCACACCGCCATCGTCTCGGGGACCACTCGGTATGAGCACGCAGAATCCCCATTGAGGGCCCAAACGAAACGATCGGTACGCGCCTTTATTTTTTTGTTCTGATATTGCATCCATTTCTGTATGAGACGAGGCATTTGCCCTACAGTGAACAGTTACAAGCTGATATTAAGTAAGGTTAGATATCGCATACTTCTTTTTCCTTTTATTTATCTTCTATACCAAATAGTATTCCAATTCAATTGTTTATAGATGACAGCATAATACACCGAGTTATAGTCGATGACATTAACTGTTTCATCATCACACGGTGATAATGACGTGTTTTAGTGTAAAAAAAGTTATAAGTGTTTGCAGAACACGCAATAGCCCGTAAACTCCACTGTGGAACATGGGCCTCAGAATGATCACTCTATGAGCGGTCATAAGGAATATTGCCGGATATTGCCAGAGTCATCACGCTTGGCAAACGGGATGATAGCAGTATGTTGATTTTGGGTTGATGATGTCGGTCATAATTTATATATGTTCATAAACCAAGATCATACGATGTCCATAGAGAAAATATATCCTAAATCGATTAAGTATTTTAGGAATACCAGTTTATGTTTTTTACATTTGTTTATTTTCTGTCGAATAGTAAGTTTTAGCTTTTGTATAGTTTTAAATATGTCGTGTCTGTATAGATTATTCTGTCTGTAGAGCGTTAAAAGGAGCGTAGAAATAAATATTTCTTTCTTTCTTTCTGTTGTTATTACCACACGGGAAGGTGTTGTAGGCCATCCTTTTGATATCAATCCTTGGTTGCCTTTTAAATCACCTATCAGTGATGAAGAGTGGTATATTCTTTGCTAGAAATCAAACGGAACTCTGCAGAAAGTCTTTCTAGTACATACTTATAAGTGTATTCCGATTAAGAATATAGCACCACTCCATCTCGATCCACCTCATAGTAAATTTCCCATCAAAATCACGACAAACGGCATGTAACCGGTCGTTATGGAAATATATCAGGGAGGCCTTTGTTCAGCAGTGGACGTCATTAAGCTCATATAATGTGTACGTCATATGACTATATACCATCGCGAGCCGAACTCTCGCCGCGATATTTGCTCATGAATTCATGCACACTTGCCCTTGCAAGACAGACCAGACCTGAAACATTCGCGTAAATAAAGCCGTTTACACTAAAACATGAGTATTGTAGGGTCGTCGATATCCCCGGGATGACGGCGGCGCGTTTGTGGTCACGCGCCGCCGTATGCGCAGCACGGTAGCGAGGTTTCGAGGAAATCCTTTACAATCCCCTCGAGAAGTGCCTGGGGAGGTGGCCTCTTTACCGTCACCTTCCCTCGGCTAGAGGGGGTGACCGCTTTACAGTCATCCCCTCCAAGATGTGCCTAAAGGCGTGGCACCAATGGGTGGCTCTAGTTGGAGATCTTTCGAGTTCCTGGAGCCTGAGCCGCCTGGGGCGGAGGAAGTATATGATGTTTCTTTTTTTAGTTTTTTTAACCCGTAGCGTAGTACTAGCCAACTGTATCAGCCACTGCACCAACCGTGCCGTCGAACATCAATGTATTTCCACCGGGTCAATAAAAAAAGAGTCGTAGTCCGATAGGAAAGTGTCCCGGGATTATATTTAAATGATATGCTTGCTTTGAGTATTTAAAATATATATTCTTTATAATAAATAGAATATGTCTTTCATATATGATTCACCAGGCTCGAATTACAGTCGTCTTTCTCAGGTTATAAAAAGGTACTCTGTGGTCGCCTCCGGCAATTTTTGTACGAATGTTTCTAGGTCTAGAATATCGGACGTTCATTTTAAATAATTACTTAATTCGAAACTATATACTTTTTTATAGTGGTCAGTAAATCGTACCAAGGAGGTGAACAATATTACAGTATCCCTCATGTTTAAAAGTTATAACGAGTTCTAATAGTTCTTTAAGATGCGGACTTGCAACTCCTCATTACTTCATGCTTGCTTAAAATATAACATTAAAGTTGTGCAAAAAGTATTTTTTAACATTAATATTACTTCGGTCAGTTCATCGTCTCAAAGGTAACATGTTGAAAGAGAAACTCGCTTATGAGCTACTTTATTCAACAGTCTGTTATTTAATCACTCAACACAACAGTTGTTTTTGCAATTCAATTTATATCATAATTCATGCACGCGTAAAAATCAGACTTCACGGTAACAAAGCATTAAATAACAATAATTAGCAGCTGTAGATTTTCCAAGAAATGATTTACGCGCCAAGTAACGCAAGATTTATCAGAAGGTATTATGTTATTTAGAAACTGTATGACGAATGGGTACACGAATGTGTATGACAATGTTTATTGGTGAAAATGCGGAGGTCAGAGTGCTTGAGAGAATGTAAAAATCCGGTTGTGAATTTTTGTTTTGTTGTGTCCGGCGCACTGGTCGAAATGAGGTCAGTGTCGCGTGCGGCCTACGTTAGGAGAGGAAGCGATCTGCTGGTACTGCAAAAACTAAAGACGCGACCAAATGCAGGCCCGAGACAGTGGTGCACTGTGTTCGTGTGGCTCTCTGAGAAGGGTGTGTGGCTAGCCAGGTAGCACGGTCGGTACGGGGCCAGTCAGACCAAGTGACGGGTCGACCCAGCGAAAGAAACATCGTGGGGTTTTAGCTGGCAAGAGTCCCGCATGCCCCCTCCGCGTTTCGTCTGGGTGGAAGAAGTCCACGAGGTTTTCTCCATATACGAACAATGGTTCTGGCACACAGCGTCGCGCGTGGTACGACAGTCGACAAGGGTTTGTATGGGTTTTGTGTAAAACCAGCTGGCCTTGGCTCAGGAGAACTGTGATATGCGCCAGGTCCTCTAGTCGCGGCGGCATGCGTTATCCACCAAATTGGGGTAAATATGCACCGATAAATCCTATGTATAGGGAGAAATTCCAGTACAAGATTTCTATCACTTCATTTCTACTATTATGAATATAAATAAAAATGCCGTGCTAACATTTTTTAATTAAAGAATAGTGAGGATATCGTATTGCTTCAGTTTTTCCTTTTCCGTGGGGGGATTAAGTATATAGTATAGTACCACTTCATCTCTCGTGAAAGTTGTAAAAGGCGACTAAGGAACTGTAAACCAAAGCGATTGGCAGCAGCATCCCTTCGAGGAACAGTAGCCCTACGGTTCTCACCAACCCGCCTGCCAATCTGGGGGTATTTGCCAGTAACCCATTACATACATTCATTACATTCCCCCAATGACGACACAATTGTGGAAATCTGTGGGAGAGGCCTTTGCTTAGCAGTTGATGTACTGCGGATATGGTGATGACGACTGCTTCAGAAATGTTTCACATATAAGAAGAATAAAAGGGTATCACACACATCAACCCGTAAACGTCCACTGCTGAATACAGGCCTACCAACAATAACTACAATGAGCAGTCATAGGTGATACTGGCATAATCACCATGCATGGCCGGTGGATTGGTGATCGCAGTATGTTGTTATTAGCACAAGGGAGGAAGTTGCTGCTTACCCTCTTGATATCAACCCATAATCGCCTTTTACATCATCCATGGGAGAGAGGGGTGGTCTTCTTTGCCGGGAAAAACACGGAATGCAGCACATAAAGGCAATAATTGACAACTAATTTTCCTACAAGAATCAACAGTATCGGCCATAGAAACAACGACAATGGTTCGCTGCACAGATCCAGAAAGCTTAATGTTTTTGAATCCGGGAACGATCATACCACCAACAAGAAAGAGTGCAAAGAGCAAGAACATTTTTTTAATGGGTTTCTCGCATACATTTCTGGGAAATGTAGTTGCTAAACGGTTGTTTCTGGCGAAGTCAAAAGAGGCCTCCAGCCAGGCGTAAAATTAATATTAAAATGTAAGCAACTTGCGCTAGGGGCGCCCCCTGTGGCACATGGACCTCGGCTTAGGGCGTGCTGGGGATAACAAGCTATTGTTTTGAGAATAGCTGGATCGGTATTATTTAGAATGTATTCATAAATCATCATCAACAGCCAATAGCAGTCCACTGCTGGACACAGGCCTCTCCAAAGTCACGCCACTGAGCATGATCCTCGGCTATTCTCATCCAGTTCATGGCAGCCACCTTGGGCCACCGAAGATCGTCACTCCACCGAGCCTAAGGGCGTCCTACACTACGTTTGCCACGCCGCGGTCTCCACTCAAGAACACGCTTGCCCCAACGGCCATCAGTTCTACGGCTAATATGGCCAGCCCATTGCCACTTCAGCTTGCTAGTCCGATAGAATGTATTAGGGGACATTTAAAACTACAGGCTCGGCACGGGCCGGCGCGAGCAAGAGAGGTGGAGAAATACTAGCTTGAATTGGTGACGCGCATGTACCAAGGCGCTTCGGTGGCCTTGCGCATGAAACAGTTTTTTCATGAATGGGTTTGGAAAATAATAATGAATCTACGGAGTGGGACGGATTCAGCGTGTGCGAACGCTATGCTGACATAGGTCATGATGGGTCGAATGCACGTGATGTAAATTCTCACCTTATTTCTAAGGATAATTTACTACGTCTGTTTAGTAGGTAGTGAAGGCGACCGAGCACAAAGATGGCGTGGGCACGCACCGTATTTGTGTGGTATAGAAAGGACAGTTTTTTGTCTAGGGTGACTCCAAGATACTTTACGTGCGGTTCCCAGGGAACTGATTGACCTAGCATCGAGATTTCCCTGCAGCGTGGGTGGTCGTTGCGTAATTTGAAAAATAGGACGGCTTTGCTTTTAATGGGGTTAACTTCGATCCCCATTTCCTAAACCCATTCCCGTAGGCGTTGGCTGTAGCTTGGCGGATCTTAGTTATACTATCGGGAACGTAGCCTGAATAGAAAATGGCCGTGTCATCGGTGAAGAGTGTTAATTAGGTCTTATTAGCAGGTCGTTTAGGGATGTCACTGGTGTACAGTGTGAACACAGTGGGGCTAACATGGATTCTTGTGGGACTCTAGCTCTAATGGGGTGAGGGACGAGAGAGCGCCCGTGATTCGATATTGGAAACTGTGATTTAACAAGTAGTCTCGTATGATGAGACCGAGACGGTCGGGCACGCCGAGTTGATACAACTTATATAATAAGCCGTTGTGCCAGAATTTGTCAAAAGATTTTGCAACATCGAAAAAGAGTACTCCGTCATCATGCCGTGTGAGACAACTTATCGGTGGATCTGTTGTACACACAATTGTTAAAAACATACACTTCGTCAGGAATGAGTTTTTTTTTGGATTCGGCATAATCCTTTATTCGGGAATAAATAATTCGTTCATAGATTTTCGCAAGGGAATTGAGAAGACTTATAGGGCGATAGCTTGAGGGTTCGCACTTAGGCCTTCCGGGTTTATAGATACCGATAACTGTGCCCTGTTTCCACATATGGTGGAAAGAGGTTGCTGTTTAATGTCGCATTGAAGATGACAGTTATTAACATGACAAGACGGTCGAGGAAGAGTTTAATCTGTCAGAGCCGGGGGAATGCAAGAACTAGGCTGTTGAATAGCACTTAAAACAATACAAGCTTCAAATAAACTCAAAATGAATAATTACACGTTTTTAAATTGGCCCACCACCGCTCTCTCAAATGTGAGCAGAGCTGGAGCACGCGTGAGAAACCGCGCCACAATAAAAACAAATTCTCGATAACAATGCCTCTCGTCTACCTCAAGTGCTAAAACAATCGTACCCAGCACCCGCTCGTCATGCGAGCCTTTTTGCAGGTAAGCATTGATTTATCTTCCTCCCATTGTTACGAGAGGCTGCTAAGAAATACGAAGCTAATTACCTGGTTTGGTTTTCCGATAATATACCATTTTATTTAATTATGTTTTAAAATTGCGTATAACTATGTAGGAACGGACGTTAGAATCGATTGATATCGTCGGAATGAATCGTCTTGTCTGATCGTCTTATCACAGCACCCGTAGATTGCGTTATCTATTGTCAATTGGTGCATCAAAATTAAAAAAAAAAATGTTGTTCATGATCTGCAATAACATTCATCCTTTGTATGACCATACAATGGCTAAAAAGCCAGCACTATACGTTCAATTTCATTAGACACCAGGTTGATCTTTCGTTCAGCAGAGAAAATGCTATACGTGTTGGCTCACTAATTTTAATAAGTAGCCAGCTGAAATTAAAAGAACGTAAAAATATTGCAAGCCTCTCCGTTGAACTGAAATAGAAATAGCCTGCATAGAATTAGAGTAGTTTATTGTAATAAGCGTATACAAACCGCCTTCCGTATTACATGATAGTTTCGAATTAGTCATGGATGAAATATTGCTTCGAATTTATATTTGTTTGTAATTTGAACAAAGATATTATTACATGCGATGGTTTTAACTTTAACTTACTAGAAAATTCAAGTTTGAGTATAAGAATTCAATGCCTTTTCCAGTAACACAATCTTGTTAATTTGTTGTTGGAGCCCACCAGAATTACTCTAACTACAGCCATATGCTTAGATAATATTTATACCGAGTTTATACCTCACCATAAGTAAATTATTCACTTTTTTGTTACATATATACATCAATGCAGTCAGTCAATTTAGACTCTGATCCCATTGAACAGCAGATTATTATTGTTGCGGACCAAAAAAAGACTGTGGCTACGTAGGGTATTACTATTTATCCGAAAACCGCAGACCACTTGGAAAAAACTAGAAGTAAACTGAGCAATAAATTATCTTATTTATGGTGATAATTCAAACAAATTATATACAGATTTTTTAAATATTTACTGTAAAGAATTTAAGTCTAAGATAATGGTTATCCTAACTTTAGTGAACGGGCTACTGTTGGTATTCACATAAGTAGGACGACACTATATGAACTATATAATGAACGAACATATTGTATTAATAGTACCGAATTTAATCTTTATTTTAAAGTTACTCGGAATTATTCAATAGTATTTATCACATAAGTAGCAAAATCGCGTAGAGACTCAAATAGAGTTCCAAGAATAAAAAATAGTAATAAGATTATTAAAATAACTTGGAATATTATTAGTATTAGTAGTGAAAGTGGAAGAATTAATGGCCGGGTCCGTGACTATAATTTAATTATTTATAGCAAAATTATTAATTCAGATAAGTAAATTGCTACCGCTTTTTAGATTTTTTTACCGACATTCTCGTTTCGACTACAAAATGTTTGAACTCTTCTTCACTGTTGCATAAACTTTACTTAAAAATAATGTTAGCACTTCCAATAATGTATTCAAATTCAATAGTGTTAATTGTAGTGATATAATAAGAACCACATTTAACATGTCGGGCAGAATAAGAGCTTCATCATCATCATTTCAGTCAAAAAAGTCCACTGCTGCACAGAAGCCTCCCCAAAAATTTCCACAACGACCGGTTTGGGTATGGAACCCATAAGTTTGTGTTGTGTGCTTGGGTTTTTCCATAATGGCCACGCTTGGCACACGGGTTGGCGATCGCAGTTGTGTTATAAATGTACTCGAAGGACGCTGTCCTCCGGCTAATCCCATAGTCGCCTTTTACGACACCCATGGGATGAGATGGGGTGGTGGTATTCTTAGCCTGCATCACACGGCCACCACACCACAGTTTCATATGAAAATAAATAATAAAATATGTTAGGTTCTGTTCAATGATAATACCTAAATAAACTATTCACTCTCTCCAAACTCCTTGTAAACTACAAACGCATCTAACCCCGATTATACAATTATGAGGCATGATGCGGAGATTATTGTTGATAAGAGCCGGTTTACGACTCCTAAGAGTTATATTCTTGGTCTTATCAACATTTAACGTAAGAATTTTGCACTCGAGCTACTCATTCTGGTGGTCTGTGAAGTGGCTGAATACGGGCAATAGTCGGGTAACTAACCGGAAAGACTGATTTTTACAAAAACGTTGGGTTGTCTTTATTGGGTTGGGTTGTTTGGTTGGCTAGGCAATTGGTTTTTCTCAGAGAGTACCCTGTATGGGCTGCCGAGCGGCGGATCCTGGTCGACCGGATCGGATAAGATCTCTTCCTGCCAGTAGTAGTGTCGGCTATTCTGGCAGAGCATGAAATTTGGAGTGCTGTAGACTCCTTTTGTGAGAGCGTCATGCTCCAGGAGGAGGTCGCAGAGCGGGATTGGGAGAGGGCCGATTCCGCTCGGAGAAGGAGGACACGGAGCCGGGGTAACAACCGCCGCGGCGCCCGTGTCCAACACGCCTGATCCCCCTGTCGTCTTTGTGCGCAGCACAGCGCATAGAGAGGTTCCGGGGGAATCCTTTACAATGCCCCCGAGAAGTGCCTGGGGAGGTGGCCTCTCTGCAGTCGCCTTCCCTCCGCTAGAGGGGGTGACCGCTTTGCATTCGTACCCTCCGAGATGTGCCTAAAGGCGCGGCACCAACGGGTGGCCTTAGATGGAGATTATTCGCGTCCCTGGAGCCTCCCTTCAGTGCCGAAAACGACGACACCGCTGGTTTTAGCCGGTAGGAGCCCTTACTCGGGGCGAGGAAGTACATGATGTATTTCCATCGGTACAATAAAAAATATAAAAAGGCAATCGGTTTTGGAGTTACGGTCGGAACGTCTGGAACGAATGGTCTCGGGTGCTTTTCTGTAATGAAATCCGGTTCGGCTTCCATCTAGAACTCACGAAAAATACGTGTTTTTGGCGAATACATGAACGTGAGAGCCGCCTGCGAAATCCTCAGGAAGTCTATCCATATCAAGGTTGGGTACACGGTGATTTAACTGCTGCTAAATATCGTGATGAGGTGCTGGAACTCGAAGTCCTATCATACCGCATGTGGGTCACGATTTTATGCTTATGCATGATAATGTCCGCCCACATATGGCTCAAGTGGAAACTTAGTGAAGTAAAGTAACCACTGTCTTTATCCTGCAAAAGAAAATAATAAGAATTTTAGCAAACATAGAACAAATCAACACTTGTAAACCCTATTTCCAATAACTCAAAATTTTAACGCTACCTTGCATCTATATATATTTTAGAAATATGTAAATATGTCCGTAAATACCCTGAATTCTATAATAAACGTGAAAACATACAAACCAAGATAAGACTTCGACACAAAAATAGATTAAATCTACCAACTTCTCGACTAGGTATGCACTCCTCGGGTCCCTTGGTGATGTCAAAAAAATATGTAACAAGCTACCAAATGTCATAAAAGCTGAAAACAAATTTAATATTTTTGTATTTAAATTAAAGAAATATTACGATTTATTATTTATTATTAATACTCTTCCTCTCTCCTAATTAACTATGCTGTGCCCAACAGGGTCCATAATTGGTCTATAGATATAAACATACCATCTGTTTTTTAAATAATTTACCAATGGAATGCAATAAAGAATTGAATTAAATAGTAGCTGTAGCAACAAAAAGAAATGTAAACCTGGACTGGCCCGCGCAGATTTAAAACCGATTGAGTCCGCGTGGGATATGCTTTAACGCAGGGCTTTTCATGCGTCTTCGTCGAACCTGGGATTTATCCCACGAGGCGATATTGATAATGAGTATGCATAATCGTTGTAGATGCGTTATAAACATTCGAGGTGTTTTTACAAATTACTTATATTAATTTCATAACATATTTAATGTTTCATATAATTTATTTTTTTACATTAATTACCATAAAAACCCTGTTTAAAAAACAAGATTTGTATATTATTTCCTGTTAGAGTATAAAATATTGCGCATTTTGATATAAGGATGTAATAAATTCTTTGTAGTTTCTTCTGCATTGAACACGAATAACTAAAATGCCTCTTGACTGTGTTAATGTGTAATCTATCTAAAGAAATATACGTACATTCTTATATTAAGAAATACCAAGACAATTTCAATAATTCCGATGAAATCCACTTTATCAAGATAAAAAGATCCAAATCCTTTGATAAATCAAGTCTAAAACAATTTCCTAACAAAGCGAACAGTATTGGTATTTCTCAAATCTCTTAAGCGAGTGCTCAAGTACAGAATACAGATAGAAAATGTCATCCACTTGATCCTCAAAGCTTGTAATAAAATACAATTAGGTAATACAAAAATACGCAAAGAATTCCCTCGTAATCCTATAGAAACTCAATCTCTCCCAGATAGAGGTAACAAGATTGGTATTATACGCTAAACTACAAAACCTTATTTACCCCAACCGCATTACTTTTTCTCGGACGGAATTCGAAAGTAAATTGGATTAGTTTACATGTATAGGATAACTAAAAAGTTTATTTAGTAGATTTATTTATAGCCGGGGGTAAAAATGTGGCTTGTTTGTAAGAAGGGAAAATAAATATTACATTACGCTTCTTTAAGACAAGATAAAAAGCTTTTTATTTATTCAAACCATTTACTTTAGCTGCCGCATTCCAAGATCTTAATTTCCGATGGAGAAGAACGGGCTAGAAACTCCGTGGAAAAAACTATATATTAAAATGAGAAGAAAAAAAAACTCTTTATAAGCACATTGCGCGCACGAAGAGTGTGACATTTGGTATGGTAATCTTTTTTAAACGTTGCCCCACTCTATGATTTCTCCTGTGTCGTGGTGGGCGTTTACATACACAAATTTCACATACAATAACACCCAGACCCGGAACAACTACCTGCAGATATTACAAATATTTATTCCGTGCGGGAATCGAACTCGCGACTGGCGGGCTGATTAGCTAAAAACAGCAACAGCAGACGCGATAGTAGCTATCGCGCAGCCAAGGATCCATCGGTGGCAAAGCGTCAAAAAAATTGGTATTACCTGAGGCCCGCCTGTCGCTATTGTGGAAGATGCATAGTTACTAGCGCCAGTGGAGCTAAGAGGAATGAACGTTTTTAATTCATTGATTGTCCGACAGAGGCGGTTTGAGCGGTGTAGAGAGTTTATCGGAAACAGTGTTAGGTTCTTCAACAAAATTCCTTCTAGGATTACCGATTTGCCAGAACTACAGTTCAAATCTTTGATTAAACGTGTTTTAATGTCGAAGGCCTACTATAGCATAAATCATTACATCGATGATAAAGATGTCTGGCATACAATTCCCTTCTGCACACTGCGACCCTCTGGCGCTGTATAATTTATTTTAACATATCTTATATTGGATATGATTGCAAGTATTTTAACTTGCAATCAAGGGTTTAATATTTAAACATTGGAATTGATTATATTATTAATGTAAAATAAATTGACATGACCCATTTAAAATTGTATTTTTTAAGTTATTTACTTAAATATTTACACCTTGACATTATATACCTTGACATTTGACTTGACTCAGTTGAAATTACATAATTTTTTATGTCATTTACTTATATTCAATAACTTGACATTATCTTGAACAAATTCATTTAAAATTTCATTTCTATTAATGTTAGTTTCTTATATTTAATATTATGACATTGACTATTAGTTATTGTTAATATTGTTCTTGTAACATTATATTATAATATTCATACGAAACTGTAAATGTGTGAGAATCATGTAGCCATTGATGTTATTTTTAGTACTTATATTGATTGTCTTTTGCCTGGCTGTATTGGTCTGTCATACTCACTAAAATGTCTTGCTGGCGGTGGTGTTGTGTATCGGGTCGTTCGGTTCCCTACAATATGGTTGAGCTAAGCGATGCTGATGCATGCGTCATGCTCGTGAACGAGTGCCGTTTGTTGGGACTGGTCAGCCGTTAACTGCCACGGCAAATAATTTCATTGTGGTATGTTCCATCTTTACACATTGTCCTACATTTTTCTCGGTATATATATTACAATAATGTGTATCAATCAACATTGTAATCTCAATTATTTTAAAAGAGTATCCATGGAGTTTCTTGCCGGCTCTTCTCCATGAGATCAACTATTTGGAACCGTGCAACTTAGATTCTGACGTTTCATAAGTGCCAATATTTGGTTTATTTGAAATAAAAATTTTTGACTTTGACTTTGACTTTGACTTTGAGGCGTGTCAGAGATCTTCGCCTATTTAGTCGCTATCGGCAAATAGGTAATACCAAATTGACGTTTGACAGCGGCGTTGGAGCAATTTTCGCCTGTTGCAAAGCGTCTGCGACTTAGGTAATCAGCCCGCCGGAGCGCAGCAGTCGACTTTATCAGCCACTGAACCAACCGTACCTTCATATTTATTTATTCCATATTATATATTAGTTATTCATATGGGACAGGACTGCAGGAAGTTAACATTTATATATAATGTGTTACAAATATAACAATTTAAAACTTAACGAATTTCGACCTCTGGGCGACCACCACAATCTATTTTAATACAACATTGTTCTCGAAATGAACTGTAGGAGAAAAGAGTCATAACCTTTTAACAAGTCAACTTTACTAGTATTTATTAAAGTTTATGATTGAATTGTCATGGCAGCGTTCTGCAGACTAAACTGAATAGACGGCACTCGGTTAAGAGGATGGCAGATGCGTCAACTTCGCAAAGCCCAATGTCAACGTTATAGTGGGGAAACTAACTCCACCCAGTTTCGCCACTATACCACTACAACGTTGAGCTTGGCCTGGATGGTATAATCGGTTATAGTGTATTATCTATGGGTATAATTCTTTCTTTAGTGCGACGCCAACGCCGCTGTGACCAATGACATTTTACAAATAGACGCGCCATACACGAACATTATTACACTACAAAACGGCGCGCCGGCCGCCATTACTATTTTTTATTTTCAATATTAATTTACGTTACATATTTATTTAATTATGAAATAAAAAGTATTTTTCTCTCACAGTTGCAGTATATACTTCGTGCATCGTCTATAAACACAGGATGGCATTATTTTTTCGCAATATGTTGCTGAATTCACGTCGAGCCTTAAAAAACATCTTAAGGGACCTACTTAAAGTGAATGTTTGCAGAGCCGATATTTATCGATATTTATCGGCTCTACCAACATACACATTATACAATCCGGCAGAGATGCTGAATGCAGGGCTATGAGTAGGCCCCTTTAGGCTGCGGCCGCCTGTTTCATTTGACATTGCCGACTATCTAAATCAGCCTGCTGGCCAGGTCCACAATTTATTTTTTAAATGCATGTAGACATTATTACCACTTAATAGAACCAGTAATAATAAATGACTGATGAATAAAAAACTATGACTGAAAAAATACAACTGCTTTTTTGTACTATCTACCACATCATCAGCTTTCACTAAGGCGCCATACAAAATATCGTGTACTATTAAAGTAAGACATTGTATTTCTATGGTAATACCTATATAGCATACTCGTGCTCAAACGTACGTGTTTCAAGTAATATTTATCTATCTCTTATCATTTGCTGTGATTGAGTTGAGAATCATTCATACTTACGTGCTCATTGCCTCTTCGATAAGGTACGTGCTAATTTGAGAAAAGCAATCAAAAAATTTATTGATCCAATACAGTTTATCCAGAATGACAATGATCAATTTACAAAAGTATTTGGAAAATTCTAGCTGCTGCATAATACATCATCTAGCCATTGAAAGCGGAGTCTATCTGTAGTCAAATCACAAACTATACGTAGGTAACATCAACCTAAATGTCAAGCATACCTTTCTTTTTAAATTTTTTTTTATTGGTGCCCAGTGGAAATTCTTCATGAACTTCCTTCGCCCCGGGGAAGGACGAAGGGGTATGCCGGACTCCTACCGGCTAAAACCACTGGAGCGGTCATCTTCGGCACCTAAGGGAGGCTCCAGGTCCTCGTATGATCACACTAGAGCCGCCCACTGGTGCTACGCCTATTGGCACATCTCGGAGAGGGTGACTGTAAAGCGGTCACCCCCCCAGGGGGATTGTAAAGGATCCCCCAAAGCGTCCCACGGCAGCGCGTGACCACATGCGTGCTACCGTCTTCTCTTGGGTCGCTTGGTGTGGGCACGCAGATTCCCCAATCTACGCACCCGCGAACCTAGAGGTCCCCCACCTTATAGCAACGGCAGGGGTTTTCAGGCGTATCGGAATTAGGCGCCAGGGCGGTTGTTACCCCAGCGGCGTCTCCTTCTTCTTCGAGCGGGATCGGCCCTCTCCCGATCCCGCTCTGCGGTCTCCTTCTGGAGCATGACGCTCTCACAGAAGGAGACCACTGCATTCCAGTTTTCGTGCTCTGCCAACATAGCCGACACTACTGCTGGCAGAGATCTTGCCCGATCCGATCGACCAGGATCCGCCGCTCGGCGTCCCACGCAGGGCACGCCTCGAGCGTGTGCTGTGCGGTGTCCTGGTCGCTATCACAATGGTGGCATTGTGCCGTGGCCTCGCGTCCTATCCTGTGCAGGTACGCGCCGAAACAACCGTGCCCGGTGAGTACCTGCGTCAGGCGGTAGGTGACGCGCTCGCTTCTTCTGAGCCAGGCTCCAAAGAGCGGCAGGACGGCCTCGACGACGCGCTTGGTTGCATACTGCATCCGCAGGCGATGACGCCACTTTACAAGTGCGCGCCGCCGAGCTAGCCGCCGCAGCTTGTCCAACGCCCCTGGAGGCGCGCCTTCGCCGCTCTGGCGGAGGGAGCGTAAATGTCAAGCATACCTAGCATTGTTAAAATCATTTCAACTTGTCGAAGTAATCGGTGAATTCAATATTTGACTTATTATTTCCCTTATCCCATATAGATTTTTTGACCTTTAAGATAGAACACGCACACACACACCCACGGCTCGCGCACGCATACTGACGCATACTCACAAATTCTCACACAAACTCACACACCCAGCTGAATATGGGCCTCGTCACACGGACACCACATGACAATACAATTATAAGGTGTATTGCAATGGGTGCTAAATGGATTATATACTTCTTAAAACTGAAAAAACCTGAAATTCTATGGCAGACGGTGACTCGCCACTCACAAGATGGGCCCCCTAAATGGCCAACACAACAGGCGACAAGGAGCAACACCAGTGTGAGTGGTTATTAAGATTAGCCACGACATTATCTAAGAAGACACTGACACCATAAAAATTTTGAGCATTACCTTAGATAAGTTTTGTAATTGGAAACAACATATCAACGATGTCTATAGTAAACTAAGCAGATTTATTTATTTCCTTACTTAATAAAACTCCGTATTTTAAGTACGACAAAACAACTCTATGTATCCATCATTCATTTATCAGTCATTCCTAAAATGTGGTCTCATGTACATGTTTCAGTGGGGAAATTCAAAAGACATACATTGTCCAAAAAAATGTGTTCGAGCTATTTGTGGTGCCAGCCTGCTAGACTCCGGTAGGCTGCTGTGTAGATAACTTTATGCCTTGACCTTAACCTCAATATACATATATCACTGAAGTTTCAATCTTTGATAAAAAGTACTACGTTATTTCCAATTGTAAAGGTTATGGTACCCTATAGATACAGAGGTCCACTCTAAGCTAATAATTCCGGTCTGTGTGTTCCTTGTGTTGTAAAAACCTAAAGTGCGGCCGCCGAGAGAATGCGTTCCTGACATCTGTTAATTGGTCTAGTTTCTTTTATGTTAAAAATGTAGCAATGTCAACACTCAGTAAGCTTAAATAGTCTCGCGCTAAATTATTTTAGCAAGCTGAAGTGGCAGTGGGCTGATCACGTCTGTCGAAGGACCGATGGCCAATGGAGCAGACGAGTCCTAGAGTGTAGACCGCGTATAGGCAAACGTAGTGTGGGACGCCCACCAGCCAGATGGACGGACGACCTGAAGATGGTTGCTGGGTCCGGCTGGATGCGGAATGCTGATGACCTGGTGTTGTGGCGCACGCTGAGAGAGGCCTACGTCCAGCAGTGGACCGATATAGGTTGATGATATAAATTAAATTAACAGATGCCACAAACGCATTTTCGCGGCGGCCGCACTGTACACGATATTACAACCACAAAAAAGAAAACAAAAACGTTATATATGAAGTCGGGCGGGGCCAGGTATAAAATATAATTTTTCGTTGGTAAGTTATAGAGCCGGCCCCTGAATATGTCATCGGTGATTGTATTATTGTTTTAATAAAATAATTTTTCATGATGTAACACTTGCATGCCTATTGTCTTGCAGAGGCATAATATGCAAAGGCACATGCAAAACACCAACGTAACACTTGTATTCAAATATTCAAACAAATAAGGTAGGTTAAATTATGTGGCGTCAGTAAACAAGGTAGATAAAGATCTTTCTTCTTCTTTCTTTCTTTTTTAAAAACGTTGCCCCACACTAGGATTTCTCCTGTGTCGTGGGTGCGTTTACAGACACAAATTTCACACACAATACACCCAGACCCGGAACAACTACCTGCAGATCATACAAATATTTGTTCCGAGCGGGAATCGAACCCACGACCCGGAGCGCAGCAGTCGACTGTATCAGCCACTGCACCAACTATCTATATATCTACCAACTATCTACCTTGAATACCGTGTTAAGTTTATGAGTAAAAAATTGAAAACTTTAAATTTATATTTTAGAATGAGTGTGTCGTCGGTCGTCCTCGCATTCGAATACCTTAGATAAATCGCAAAATTCGCCCAAATATTCATGCGCATCCTCCCAGGTCCCTAATACAATTTTAATGAGAGTATGTCCAGCATCTTCTCCGGATCCTCCCCTTGTAAATCCAAATTGATTGGCAGGTTAAGTTCAATCGTACGGAACACTCTCCATGCGAGTTTAACTTGCACTTGTCTGGTTTTTTATTAGAATTTTACGGAGCGACTGATCTCGCAACTAAATGACTGGGGTATATCGCTATCTTTAGGTTTTTTCCAATTAAGAGCGTAACGTATCGAGTTGCGACTCATAGTAAGTCCGGAATGTAATCGATTACACTTGAGACTCGAGGACATGAGATTGATGGAGGACTCGTGTAATCGTGTAGCATCGCCAAGGACCCTTGCGATCACTCAATGTCGCAAACCCGCACCGATGCTGGTCCACTGTCATCAAGCATTTGTAGTGACATCATTCTTATGTTTGCTTCGCATGAGTTGGATTGTAAGCCTGGCATAAAAACTAGTTCTATCTTATTTAGAAAAACTTCGCCCCACGCTAGGATTTCTTCTGTGTCGTAAGAATAGCTGTGTGCCTACAGATAGACAAACATCCAGATTCGGAAAAACTACCTGTAGCGCATATTTCACACGCGGTATATTTGTTCGAGAATGAGATGAATACACTATGGAGGTGGTAAACAGAGAGAGAGAGAGGAGAGAAAGAGAGAGAGACGAGAGAGGAGAGAGAGAGAGAGAGAGTTCAGAGGTAACGTTTCAGAAAACGATTGAAATAAGCTAATGAAATAAATAAAAAAATAATTTAATGTCACTTTATGTGTACAAAAACCGAAGCGAACTCAAAAGATGAATTCTAAAAGAGGTTATATTAAATTTTACATTTCACCAATTATGAATCTGTATGTGTAGGTATGGAAATTCTATCTACAATATTTAACTGTACATATACATCTGCGTTTGCGTCTTCACCCAAGAACCTTTCTGCCTCGATTGCCATCAGTTCTGCGAGCTATGTGCCCGGGCCACATCACATCATGTCACAACCGGCTTACTAATCCTTTTAGCTATATTGGAAACTTTTTACTCCTATATATGGGTTCAGATATACACCGGGAACACGGTGGCGTGCCGCCGTGTGCACAGCACAGCGCACAGCGTGGCTTCTCCCTTCCTTTACTAGAGAGGGTGACCGCTTTACAGTAATCCCCTCCGTGATGTGCCTAAAGGCGTGGCACCAATGGGCGGCTCTAGTGTGATCTTACGAGGACCTAAAGCCCTTCGATACCGAAGATGACCGCTCCAGTCATTTTAGCCAGTAGGAGTACCCCTTCGCCTTTCCCCGGGGCGAAGGAAGTTCATGTATAATTTCCACTGGACACCAATAAAAAAAAGAAAGGCCACTCAGCGAGCTATAAACAGGGCTATGTTTGCTATTTCACTACTAGATCGAATCAGCAATGGAAACATCCGTATATCCGTAACTTTCTTTTTTATTGGTCTCCAGTGGAAATTCTACATGCACTTCGTTTAGCTTACCGGAGGGAAAGTGACTGTAAAAGGTCGCCCCCCCAGGCACTTCTCGGGGAGGATTGTAAAAGATCCCTCCAAGCCTCGCTGTGCGCACACGGCGGTTCGTCTCCACGTGCGAGCCACCATCTTCCCGGGGGTTCGCTGAGTGGCCTAAGCTTTTTTATGAAAAAACGTAGCTTCGGGCGACCTCCAACGAGATGGACAGGCGAGGCAGGACCTGGCGAAGCTCGCTGAGAGTCGTTGAAGGCCGTTGCTTAGCAGTGGACATCCCTCGGCTTATATGATAATGATGGTGCATCTGACTGCGTACTTTTTCCCAGATAAGACTGAGACTCAGTGAAGCGAAGTTAGATAAAGAATTCATACTTTACCGGCTGCCTTCGCTGTGCTTATTCTACGCTTCATCTCTGGATTTATTGCACTTTCTTGGCAATATTTTACAAAAGGTATACACAACTCTCACAAAGTTACTCCATCATACTATTGCGAGAAAGTCAGTACAGCAAACGATTTCTTCGATATTCCACAAAATAACATTTTATATTGCTATAACCCAGTTAAACGATCAAGTTACTTTGTTTGGCATGCTTTCACACTTCGAGACGTGACTCTAATGTTAGTGGGTACCTATTGTCCATTCTCTTACATAATAATATCTAACCTTATATGACATGTTTCAGTAATCTATAAGTTAATGTCATTAGCACGCATACCTGGTGAAATTACTGTTAGTCCTTACTGGCATACTGTCTTATTTAATGCGCTGCTGCCTATCCCCCGGCTAATCCCTTAGTCGCCTTTTACGACACCCACGGGATGAGATGGGTTGGTACGAATACGTAGCCGGCAGTTTAATAATAAAATAGCTAGGCATTTAATAGGTACTGCAGAACATAGTGGATCGGAAGTTGTGTAATCTCATCCAAGATCGGAGTGTCAGGTAGGGGAGTGATGGAGTGACTGACTCACCGGCTATCGAGGTCAACCGAAACACATTGCACAGAAAAAGCTTCCTGTGTTAACTGTGGGGGATTTGAAGTGTTTGTATTGCATGAAAGCATAAGCACGTATAGATTTTCTGCATGTAGTTTGAATTAGGTATGTACATAATAAATAACGCAAAGAAAAATATCCGTCAGTTAGTTTTAGTGTCACATGACGTACTATTCACATAAATACCAACAAATTGATAAAATAATTGAAAAGTATAAAAACTTTCAAAATCTAATCTATATGATATAGGTCTGATTTTTCATCCTTTTTGTACAGTATATTGTAATATCAATTGTTTCAATATTGGTAATAACTGCAAAGTTTTGTAGGTATATTTCCATTCACAAGTTTCGAAAGAAAGGTTTATTACGTACCTACAACTGCTTCATGTATAGTTGTCCATAGAAGTCTGTTGGAAGGCCACGCTGCGTACTAGTCTTATTTACTTGGTCACAGTTTACGTAGAGGTGGAAATAACCAAGCTAATATATAGATACATTAATTACAAAAAAACAACTGTTTAGGTATAAGTAAATCTCTCCCACTTAGTAAGTAAATACGCCAAGCTTTGTAAAGTTGAAAATATTAATTGTGTAAATCGATAAATGTTGACGCAGCACTTTTGTTCAACACCTGGCTGTTTAATAGTTTGGTAAACTTGTGGCGAACATGTTTAATATTTAAACTCTGTAAAGTAGTCGGTAATGTATATAGTACAGTTTATAGCCGTAAGTAATTTGAGGATGGCGCCCAACGAGGGCTACCGCACAGAAGATCTATAATTAAAGGGTTATGTAACTTAATATGTAACTTCATTTTCTCTAGGAGGAAAGCGGTTGGTCATGACGTAATATAGTCAGTGTTAAGTCGAGTAGGGCGATAGGCTAAAATACTTAACTCCCCATTAACAAGCCCACTTTTCATCATACACTGTGTGCCCTGAGGAGCTACATATCGCTGCGGAAGAAGTCCACGTACCGAAATTCTGGGCGAAGATTTAATTTGCCATGTCATAGATGACGATGGAATGATCTCGACACTTAAAATAAGGCAGGCGGTAATCTCCAATTGCCATTTTTTTTTTGTCTTTATTTTGTAAGCGACTTTTATCCTATAAGGATATGTCAGACCCTTAAGACCTTAACATAAATACAACCAACTTACTTCTCTATCTAATATCTATCTCTATCTAAAACACTTTAACAATTATTATTAAGATATGCTAAATCATATAGACTTATTGCTTGTTTCGAAGTTGGTAAAGCCAAAATACTTTGAATAATACCGACATCCAAACGGTTGATTCTAAAATGTTCCATAAATTCCTTTCTTTTGTTTTGATTCTTGACACATTCCATCATTAAGTGGTGAACATCATCTACAATATTACATATTTCACAAGTTGGTGAATTTGCCAACCTTAGCAACGCCACGGTTACTGGTGACAAAGGACTCATAAAAAAAGTAAAAGAAACCATTTGGCCCCAGTGCAGTAGAGGCGTCATTGCGCAACCATCTAAGTGGTATATATTACAGCGCCAGCTTCTCTTATTTCAGGGTACCAGACTACGACACAGTAATTGCTACTGGCACCCGTTAATATAATAATCAATCGATGTCAACCTACTTGCCAACCCTAAGACCACGTTTGCGTAAGGTAGCAATCCGTGACTCAACCCCTTACTGTCGACTCATCCTTATTGAGTGTACAGGTAATTACCTAACCCATTTACCTATTTATAGTTCCCTGAGTTGCGAAACTACTTAGTTTGGAACCTCGATAGTGTGCCTCCATAATCAGGGTTTTGGAAGGTTAAAAACTAAAAATGTTTTGGTAGGTACAAATGTGATTCTAGTGTGATCATACGAGGACCTGGAGCCTCCCTTAGGTACCGAAAATGACCGCTCCAGTGGTTTTAGCCGGTAGGAGTCCGGCATAATTCGACAGCATTCTTCATGAACTTCCTTCACCCTTCCCCGGGGCGAAGGAAGTTCATGAAGAATTTCCACTGGACACCAATAAAAAAAGTACAAATGTATTAAAGTACGTAAATAGTACATGTACAATTCAACTTTCGTATCCGTTCCTAAATCTTGCTCGACCATATCTATCTTCCCATCATCTATCGTTCGTTCGATATTCAAAAGACGTTTTTTCTTCGTTCACAAAAACAACGGATGATCAGATACGCTCTGCACAAATATATCAAAATACAAGTTAACTGACTTGTTTTGAATGTCTATATCCTTCCCGGGTCTTGCCGAACTTTAAGGATGTATAAATATAACAAAAAAAAAACAGACTTCAAAAACCCTACACGATATGAAATATGAAAACCAATAAAAATAAACTTAATTTTTGAGATCGGGTACATACAACATACAGACCAACGAGAAACTATGTTTTAGCTGCAGCTGAATACCGCTATATACAGCTATATACCGTCTCGGCAAACGTTCAGACTATACAATCCGGCAGAGATTAAAGGCCCTGCTTCCAGGGCCCTGGAAGCAGTGCTTCAAGTAAGCCGCTTTAAGCTGACTCGGTATATTGCTGTAGCTTTTTTGGCACCACGGTGGAAAACCTCATGGACTTCCTCTACCCTGGAAAATGGTGGAGGGGTGTGCCAGGCTCTTACCGGCTAAAACTAGGTTATCTTTGGCACCGAAGGGGAGGCTTAGGCCCATCTCGGGGGATATTGCTGTACAAATATAAGTATATAAGTCTTGATGCATTACGAGTAGAAGGACAATTCGATGAATCTTCTGTGCAAGTCCTGATAGTAGAGCCATGATGTGAAAAAAGTGTGGAATACGCCTGAAACACTCACATCAGCCCATTAACGTCCACAGCTGAACATAGGCCTCCCAATGATCACCACAACAACCGTCAAGCGTGGTAATCACCCCGCTTGGCGGATTAGTGATCGCAGAATGTTGTTAATACACGGGAGGATGATGCTGCCCATCCTCTTGATATCAACCTTTAGTCGCCTTCAAACCCTTGAGTGGAGAGGGGTGTGGTTTATTCTTTGCCAGGAATATTACGGCAAGATCCTGGGTAGAATAGAATAGAATATTCTTTATTGTACACCATTTTAAAAACAACTACTAAGAATCATTCTATGAACAGTAATTGTACAATGGGTCTTATCGCTATTAGCGATTTCTTACAAACAACCAGGGTACCATAATTCTAGGAGTATTTTATTTTTCACATACGTGTCCTTTCACAACTAATGACATGTAACAAGACAGGAAGACCATACAACGATGAAATACACCAATGACGGTACGGTTGGCGCAGTGGGTAAGCGATTGGCTTACTGCGCTACGTGTCGCAGGTTCGATCCCGCACGGAACAAATATTTGTACGGTCTGCAGATAGTTGTTTCGGGTCTGGGTGTTTGTGCATGTCAGATTTACGTAACTAAACTGACCCCCACGACACCACTCGAAATTCTAGTGTAAAATAAACTATAAAAACCAAAACTTTTTTCAGTACTAAACCTCAGGAACTAATGAAGTCGTCCTTTGCACGTTTGCACGTATGATTGTGTATACGAATGCCAAATATGTAAATACTTAACCTTCAATAAACCCGTATCATTATGAGCATTCAGCTGAATACACGGATAATAATAATTTGAGACACATGTGTGAACAACTGGGGCATACTGACCGTGGAGCGCGGATAACTGCGAACTTGAAATACTGTTGATGTACTAAATATACTCTCCGTGCGGTGTCCGGATTAAGAATATAACTCCACACCATCTTCTACTGTAGATGTCGTAGAAGATGACCAAGGTATTCTAAATCAGAGGATGTTAGTATCCCTTCTATAGAACAGCAGAATTTCTACGCTCACCAACCCACCTGCCAAGAATGGTGAGTACTGGCAAATTCTCCCCAAAATTACGACACACGGCATGTAACCGAGTGTTGTGGAAATCTATGGGGGAGGCGTTCGTTTAGCAGTGGACCTCATTTGGTTGATATGATGATGATGATGATGATGATGAACGCGATCAGCGCTCTACGGCATCACAGTGCTGAAGGTAGTATAATGATATTGGCCATTAAGAGAAAACAAATAACTACATCATTTAAAAAAATAAGAGTTCCTTTTGAAAATGGTACGACTGGACGGTTGTCAACCATATTAATGTAGTGAAAAGATTTAATTATTATCCCAACGATTGGACGTGACGGTTGTGTATTTAGAAGATAGAATATAAACGACATAACTATATTACAATATCCTGTGCACGTCACTCAAAGTTCCCGTGTACATTACAGTACTTAAATCAACACCCAGTATATTGGTAAAATCATAATTATATACATATTGTCACACAAAACCAATGTTATATGTTACTATCGTAACAGATCACAGCACAATACACTCTATTTATCGCTCGCGACCTCGCCGTGTACGGAGCTCATGAATTAGCAGGCAGTAGAGTCCCCAACTAGTCGGGCATATTTGACATATCTTTTGAGCAAAGTTGTATATATTTATAAACAAGGTCATAATTATTAGACCCGATTAATTCGTGACTTAAATTTTATCCAGAGCTTTGTGAGAGGAGACTGCGATCTGCAATCGCACGTACCACGAACAAGTCCTCAGGGTTTACATTTTACAATTAACGTTGGCGATATATGTAAAGGATGTGCATAATAAACATAATTCTTGTCATAAAGTTTTGTAAAATCTAATAATGCCTTAGGTTTGCGCGATTATTAAACTCAAGCGGTAACTGCTATCGGATATGGGGTCCGGAGAGAACGATCCTAAGAGTTCCGTGTCGTGTTTGGACTAAGAATATTACGACAGTCCATCTAGATTAGAATAGAATATTCTTCATTGTACTCCATTATAATAACAACTATTAGGAAAATAAATAATATAAAAGTACAATGGGCGGTCTTATCGCTAGCAGTGATATATTACAGACAACCTTTGGATGGATCTAGTCCCGTATATGTGGTAAAAGGCGACTAATGGCCAAAATTAATAATCTATCTAATCCAAAATCTTCAGATTTAGGATTTTGAAACTCATTCGTTGTTGTGTTACGATCACATTTAATACGAAAACAGACATATCCGTAATCCTAAACCCAAAGATTTTGGATCAGTTTGATTATTAATTTCGGCCGTAAGGGACTTTAAACCAGAACGATGGGTAGCAGCGTCCCTTCAGTGTTACAGTGGCCATACTACGCTCACTAACCCGCCTGGCAATACGACACAATGTTGTAGGTTATCGTGTCTCAACATCAACACATACTTACCTTCAAAACATACTTCACTGTTGTGACGGGGGACTTCAACGTGAAGCTGGACACGCGATGCGATGCTGAATTGACAGGGCAATTTGGTAATGGGCAACGAAACGGGCAAGAGGCTGGCCGAATTTTTTAAAAATCTCTTTGTTTCGAGCTCCTTTTCCACTAGCCACCTCACATAAAATGGACCTGGGGGCCCCGATGGTTCCACAAAGAATGAGATTGACCACTTCATGAGCAATAAAAGACATTATTCAACGATGTACCCGTAATCCATAGGGTGCAAACCCTCATTAATCACCAAACGGCACATTGAATATATTCTCAAGGACTAGTCTGATGAAGTCTACGCTTCAGTCCTCTAATGCTCATATCCTAACCCTGAAAGCTTTCAACTTGAATTCCTAAACCGCTTCAAGTGAACATTGCGTGTTTGTGGACTGAAACTGTCCGAACGGTTGGGTCTTAGCTCTTTAAAACCCACCGTAAAGATAGAGCAAATAAGTTCTCCGATCACATCCTCGGCCACATGGCATAAAGAAGTATCATGACACTCTAGTCCTCTAGTGATGCTGAACCATACCAGTTGCTCAATCCACTTAGGAATGGAAGTCCTTGCATTATAATACTTGTACCCTTAATACAATACCAATTTAAAGAACATCCTGATCTAGAAGCAGATTCATCAATGTGTACAGACATAAAGTAAATATCTTTCTATATTAGATTGAAATGTCGCCACCATATCATTTCATAAGGCAGTATCACTTCTAAACTGAGTTAAACAAGCTCGCAAACCTCAACGGTTAATTAACAATGAAGAGATACACGCAATCCAATTGAATGGTTTGATTACCAATACTACCGCTAATTATACCGATTGTTGTCACTCAGTTTTGCGATTAGTAAACAACGTATTGTTAGCAGCTGCAAACAACAAACGTTACACAAGTTTATAGTCTTAACACGGTAATTATTTTTAACTGGTGGTAGGTTTCTTATTGCGAGAGTCCGGCTAGGTACCACCGCCACAGCTCGATAGAGAGATGCTGGTCGCAGCTGCCAACGTCACGGCTGGGTCAGCAGTCAACCAAAGGATCTTGCCCGTTCCAGAAGAAGAAGCGGCCTGGTTCCGGAAGGCGATGACGTCTATGTGTGACGCAGCTATGTCCCGGGCCAGGCGCTCCTGGTGTACGGCGTTGTACTGGTGATCGGATGAGACCGCGCAGTTTGTCGCGCAGGTCTATCTAGCATCCCGCCGCCGGTATCGCTACATGTTAGGGGCCGCGGGGGTCGCGGGCGCGCCGATTGGGTAGTCTGCATGCTCACACCGAGCGACCCCCGGGAAGACGGCGGCGCGCACGTCGTCATGAGGTTACCGCAGGGGTCCGATAAAAAAAATGATGTACGGATTAAGAATATAGCACCACTCCATCTCCACCCGTGGATGTCCTAAAATGCGACTAAGGGAATTTAAACCAGAGGGATGGGCAGCAGCGTCCCTTCTGTGAAACGGTAGCCATACTGCGCTCACCAACCCGCCTGCCAAGCGTGGTGAGTATTGGCAAATACTCCCCAAATTGATGACACAGTTGTGAAAATCTGTGGGGTAGGCCTTTGTTCAGCAGTGGACGTATAAATGGCCGATATGATGATGATGATTGCAGTGCCAGATATTCGCCGCCAAGCGGTAGTGTTTACACTTTAGACATTACTGTGTTTCGGTTTGAAGGGCACTGTAGCAAGTTAATTACTGGGCATAAGAGACTAAGTAACTAATGTCTCGAGGTAACGAGCGCAGTACCCACCAATAAGAAGAAAAATTAACAAATAACATTTCCCCGCCTGGCAAGCGCGGTAATGGTAGCAAATTCCCGATTTTTTGGAGCAACACGAAATAGTCTGATACTGTTCGTATTGTTGGATTAACTTTCCCAAACTGCTTACCGACTTTACCACTAGCAATGCACTCTTGCACCGACCGACGAGTGAGATAAAACGGGAAGCGAACTTTCGATGCATCGTCGCTTACCGCACGAAACGCCGCAACCCGCAACACGATATTGTTGTTTTGCGTCGGTATTCTGTGCGAGCGATGTTCTAATTTTCTTGGTCGAGTCAGCGCGTGTTCTAGCCGTAGTCAACTACAGCTACAAAAATACTCATATGGTAGAGGTAGGAGAGGCAGTGAATAGCTAACGGGTTGGTTGGGAAATCTGCAGAATATACATACATCAGCCACTAAAAGTCCACTGTTGAACTTGGGCTTCGCCTCCCAATGATTACTAAATAGCATTACTCCATGTTCTCCCGTAGAAGTCGTAAAAGGTGACTACGGGACTTAAAACTAGAGGGAAGCAGCTTTCCTTCTGTGGAACAGCAGCCATACTGCGCTCACCGAACCGCCTGCCAGGCAAATGCCCCCCTCCACTCCCGTTTGCACAGTTGTGATAATCTATGGGGGAGCCTTTGTTCAGCAGCGGACGTCCTCTGGCTGATATGACGCTAATATTAAATAGCGCCCATAAATTAGACTCGCCTCGCTTAACACCTATACACCAATATCTATTAGCAAACGGGAGGATGCAGCTGCCATCTTCTTGAAATAATATTCACTACCTTAGTCAGCTTTTACGACACTAATAGGAGACAAGTGGCCTATACTTCGCTGGAAACCACACGGGGCGGAAAGCAGACCGTGCTAAGATTAATCCTCTCTCGTAAAAGAAAAATATTTGTTCAACGAAATAACACCTATGCGCCCCTTAAATGTTAGGGAATTCCAGGCTTAGTACATAAAAACTTTCGCTTTCTTAAGATCAATGAACAAAAACATTTGAGATATAGGATGTTTAAGCAACAATGGGCAAACACGGCGGATACTAAACGGTGTCACGATTTACTATTCAGGCCTTGTGCCAAATGAACGAGTAGCGTCGTGGGCATTCCCGAACACCTGGGTGATTCAATTGAAGACATCGTTCATTGAAGAACGTATCCGTCTAATAACCTTCAAGGCTCCAAGACTCATATGACGTCGGAATTGCTTCATCTTTGATTGCTGCAAGAGCTTCTCCTTGTGACCTAATCGGAATAATAAAAACGTATAATTTCAACATTATTTTGGTGGAATTTGTTTTGCGGACTCCCGGATTGCGTTTGTAAAACATACCTACTAATATGTTGGTTGTAAGCCTTTGTTTTATTTTGTAATGAAATTCGATAGTGCAGGTACTAATGTTATACCTCTCTTTTTTTTATTGGTGCCCAGTGGAAATTCTTCATGAACTTCCTTCGCCCCGGGGAAGGACGAAGGGGTATGCCGGACTCCTACCGGCTAAAACCACTGGAGCGGTCATCTTCGGCGCCTAAGGGAGGCTCCAGGTCCTCGTATGATCACACTAGAGCCGCCCACACTAATGTTATACCTAATAAGACACTTAAATAATTACATCGCGTATGTTAAAGATTTTTTTTCTTAACTTTTAGATTAATTTGCAGCGTTCATGGTCACAGGATGACTTAGGTGACAGGCGTCGTTGATCAGTGTTGTTCAGCAGTGGACGTCCTTTGGCTGATATAATGATGATGATATATTTAGAACACATTTTTGCATATTTAATCAACTTCCAGTTGTATAGGATTTATAAACTCCGCGCGTTAACTCAAATATTTGGTTTAATATAGGGCAATACCAGAATCTCTATACGAGTAGAACTTTGCCCCATTTAGTAAAAGTAGTACGGAAACATGACATATGCAGCGTTTTATTGTTTTACTAACTTGCGGTGTCTGTTTAAATCTAAGAAAAATAACTACATTTATGTAGCATAACCTCTCTATCTGTCAAACTCCAAACCAAATAATAAACCGACCAACTTCAAATGACCCACCGATAAATACGGTAATCTATACAAATAAATAAAATTGAAGTGTCTGTTTGTAATTTCAAAATAACAGCTTTTTACTAAATGCATATGAAAGTATGTACGGGACATAGAACAAAAAAACAATTTTTAAATTTTTTGTCTGTCTGTCTGTCTGTCTGTTTGTTCCGGGTAATCTCCGAAACGGCTGGACCGATTTTGACGGGACTTTCACTGGCAGATAGCTGATGTTCTAAGGAATAACTTAGGCTACTTCAATATTACAAAAATAATTAGGGTTCCGCGCAAAAAAAAGAACCCTTGAAATCCAATATATATATTCTATGTCAAGTGTCTATGTCGAAATACTCTAAATTCCTTTTAAATTAAACGCGGGTGAAACCGCGGGTCCCAGCTAGTATTTATATAATAAGCATATTTTTCAAACCAAGAGACATTTGCATATTATAGCGAAATGATAGAAACTCTACTTCGACCCATCCAAGTTGGTTTACAAGCATGCCAAATGTACATAATTATCAGAGAGAGCAAATGGATGCAGGCACTGTCAATCTGAATTGTCATTTTGACATAGCGATTAGCGCGGTAATGACTTTTTGTTAGAAAAAAACCATTGAACCGTACGACGCTGCCGACATATTTTTTAGAATTTTTTCATTTTTGTGAATTATTTTATGGATGTGTAAAGATTAATTAATCTAAACACCGAACAAAGTTGCCTTTATACTTGACATTGGCGACATTGTGGAAGATACTCTACAGAAGCCATAATCAAAGAGAAGAAGAAGAAGACTTTTTGTTACATCTAACGTGCAAATGAGAAAGAACGATTAAAAAAACATATCACAATAATATTCGACTATTTACGTTAAAAACAAACTTATTGTTAACTAACTGAATGTATTTAATACAAATATATATGAGTACCTATTAAAATCCCAAAATATTTTTTTTGTCATTAACAAAACACGTTTTGATGCTTTATGTATGCGTATAAAGTAACGCAGATGGTCGAGGCCAAGCGTTTGGCCATTTTTATCGTCTAAAAATGTTTGTATAAACCACAATAAGTAGTTTCTGATAATGCCCATTAATTTCATAACCCTACCCCGGCTTATAATTCCCAACAGCAGTGACCGGACATGAGGTACCCAAGCGTACTGAATAATAGTATTGCAATAGTTTTCGTACTACGAAAAACCAACATAATACGCATCTCTAAGACAAGAATGTAAACTTTAAGTCTAAGCACTAAAGTCGTCAATAGGAAATTCGTTAACGCATCTATAACATTGCGAAAGTAATTACGTAGATACGTTGCATAAACATACAAACATCGAGTCGCAGTACTGGAATTCTTGCAGCAATAAACCCAAAGCCTTATGTAATACTGATGTGTCTTCAAATAATATTCGTCTCGTCATAGTTCGTCTAGCAATTTGATGAATTTCTCATGTTCTGGGTAATTAAGTTAAATGTAATAACAATTCGTTCCGGATCACAATATTCTGTGGCAATAGCTATGTGCGTGTACTTAATTTATCTACTGGCAAGAGAAACAATCGTCGTTGAAAGTTAAAGGTAACTAAATATATATCAGTAATTATTTGTCCGTGTGGTGTCCGGATTAGGAATATAGCACTACTTCATCTTCTCCCGTGGAGGTCGTAAAAGGCGACTAAGGGTCTAAACCAGAGGGATGGGCAGCAGCGTCCTTTTTGTGGAACAGTAGCCATTCTGCGCTCACCAACCCGCCTGCCAAGCGTGGTGAGTACTGGAAAATTCCCCTTAATATGATGAAACAGTTGTAGAAATCTATGGGGGAGGCCTTTGTTCAGTAGTGGACGTTATATGGCCGATATGATGATGAAATTTTTATTAATGAAGCTTAGTGGGTAATCGCGTGCCTTCCATACAGGCGGGTCTTTTTATTATCACTTGCGTCAACGGTGAAGGAAATCATCGTGGGGATACCTGCACACCTGAAAGGACTCCAGTAATGTTCTCAATGGTGTGTGTAGTCCGCCAACCCACAATAGGCCAGCGTGATGGACTAACTTAGCTTAAGCTTAACCTTTCTGATCGTGAGAAAAGACCCGTGCCCAGCAGTGGGACAGTAATGGGCTGATTATGTATGATAATTATAGTTGAACATCAAGATGTTCATGACATTGACATTCATGAGTCAAGACTCTCCATGTCATCTAGCAAAAGGGCACCCAGAATCCAAGCTGAGGGGGAAGGGGGGAGGGGGTAACAACGTCCGATATGGGTGTATCGTGGGCTCATTGGGGGATTTGCCATGATCGCCACGCTTGGCAGTCGGGTTGGCGATCGCAGTTGAGTTGTTAATATACTCGAAGGACGCTGCTGCCCATCCTCCGGCTAATCCGTTATTTGACTTTTATGGTGGTCGGTGGTATTCTGAGCCGGCACCACACGGTATTTTACACTAATTTAATTAACATATTAATAAGATTACAACATTCTACTCTAGGTTATCAGCGGGCTGTGCGCCAACTCAGTGCTGTTAAAATTACAACGCCTACCCGGCGCCGAAGATGTTATACGACGATTTATTCGTTGCCAATGTCTATTTAGTAGGCGCTCCGGATGGAAAAAGAAATAATGGAAAACGGTATTAGATATCATCTATTTCTATCGCGGTAAATTAAAAGAATACCCGAAATACCTAAATATAACGTAATATTTTAACTGGTTCCATAATAAATGTGACGAGAGATTCATAGGTTGGTAGAGACACGCATCTGCTCGAAAGGTTTTACTGGTGTTAGAGGCCCCTTTTGGTGCCAAAGATGACTGCTCCAGTGGTTTTAGCCGGTACGAGTCCGGCATACCCCTTCGCTCTTCCCCAGGATGGAAGAAGTTCACGAAGAATATCCACAGGGCGCCCTGAATGAAAAAAAGTAAAACAAGTCTCTTACTTATTGCAAGAATCCGGCTAGATAGGTAGCAGTAACGTTTAAATTTTAAACATTACTGTATTCCGGTTTGAAGGGCACTGTACCTAGTGAAATTACAGAGCATAAGAGGCTAAACAACTAATGTGGCGAGGTGACGACCGAAGTGTAATGCAACGCAGGACTAACCCTAGGTAGCGTTACAAATTACAATTGTTATGGGCACGCGTGACGCTTTCCACCAGGCGAATGACTTGCTCGTCACAATTCAATAATTAACATCATCATTATAAACCAAAGGACGTCCACTGCTGAACAAAGGCCTCCCCTATGGATTTCTACAACGGCCAACCAGTATAACCACCAACATGCCGTGTTTCGATTTTTTGGGGGGAGTCTGCCAGTACTGACTACGCTTGGCAGGCGGGTTGGTGAGCGCAGTATGGCTGCTGTTCCACAGAAGGCACGCTCGTCCCGCTAGTTTAAAGTCCCTTTTCGCCTTTTCCGACATCTACGGGAGGAGGTAAAGTGGTGTTATATTCATATTCCGGACCCTCTGTACAGTAGGTAACATCGTAAAACGTTATCTCCTACTTTTTGATGAAGCTGGCGCGCGGCGTCTCTGTAACACAAAGTTCGGCTATAATTTAACTTTGTCATTTACAAAGTGTACTCCTTTTAATATTGCTTGTGTAATTTAAACGGCAGCTGTGAAGGTTTTCCTGTAATAAATTTTATTTTATCAACCGACGTAATTCACCGTTTTACATTTTCTGTTCTTAAATTTTTTACGATCTATTTTGTTTTAGCTATGTGGTGCCTGCAAAGAATAGCACCAACCCATCTTATCCCGTAGGTGTCGTAAAAGGCCACCATGAGATTAACTGAAGCATGGGCAGCAGCGTCCTTCGATTATATTCACAACTCAACTGCGATCGCCAACCCGCCTGCCAAGCATGGCGATTATGGCAAATCGCCTCAAGGAGCACACAACACAAATCCAGATCGGTTGTTGTTCATTCTTTAAAGGAGGGTGGAGTCTGGGACTGACAGTGGACTTGTTTTGGCTGAAATGATGATACGAGGGCGGCACTGAAAATTTCGGGAATCAAGGAAGTGACACAACATTACTATTTAAAAATGTATTTATTGCTTTTCGAAGTATTCTCCGCGAAATTTGACACATTTTTCCATACGATGGCACCAATCATTGAAGCAACCATTCCATTCGGAAGTTGGGGTCTCCAAAATGGCCGTTTTGTAGGCGTCCACAGCTTCTTTAGGTGATGAAAATCTCTGTCCACGCAATTTATTCTTTATTTTAGGGAAAGTATAGAAATCATTAGGGCTTAGGTCGGGGCTGTACGGCGGATGGTCTAATAATTCTATGTTTTCTTGCTCTAAAAACTCTTTTGTTCTGTGCGCGGTGTGAGAACTCGCATTGTCGTGATGGAGGATGATGCGGCGGTTGCAGTTCTCTCTACGGAGTTCAGAAACGACCTGTGGCAAACAAATGCTAGCATACCATTCTGCATTAACCGTTCTTTGTCCCTCAAGAGGAATAGTCGTAACATGGCCGGTTTTGGAGACAAACGTGGCCACCATTTTTTTTGCAACACTCCGTGAACGAACAATTTTTGTTGGCTTTAACTCATTTTCGAACACCCAAACTCGTGACTGGTTTTTTGTTTCGGGTTCGTACGCATATATCCAGGATTCGTCACCTGATACGATGTTGTATACAGCATTTGAGGATCCTGCGTGGAATCTTTCGAGAGTTCTGACGCACCAAGTAACGCGAGCCGCTTTTTGCTCTTCACATAGCAAATGCGGTATCCATCGGGAAAACAACTTTTTTACACCTAATTGTTCATGCAAGATTATTTGTATTTGACTCATGCCAATGTCTAAAGTTGCCTGAATTTCGCGGTATGTCACATGTCGATCTTCCTCAATCAGCTTACGCACAGCATCAACGTTTTCTTGGGTGACTGCAGTTTTTGGACGACCTTGATTCTGGTCTGAACTCAGATTCGTGTGCGATCAAATTGATAACCTAGTTATCTTTAAAACATCGTCTCCCACATCATCCTTCTATATTCTTTCATCGTCATCATTTCAGCCGAAGAACATTTCTTTCTTTCTCTTTTTTTTACCGTTAGATATATTATTACGTGGTATTGATAATTAGTGATAAAGTCTCAAATGTTTATCCTCAAAAAAATCCTTAAAACTTATCCATATAAACCCTGTCGAATAATCCACAGTCAAATACTCGTAGTGAAATTAGTAAAAGAAAAACAAGGATACAAATCGAGCAGAAACCAGAAATAAATGGTTTGGTATATTTTTAGGGTGTTTCATATATAAGTGATAATACAGTATTTAGATAAAGACACAGGAGCTACTTTTTTCTTTTAAGTATACCACTTACGAGCACTTATGAATAGTCAAGAATTTAGTTGCCGCGTTCCAAGATGTAGATTTCCTATGGAGAAGAAGGGGCAAGAAACTCCATGGTTACCTTTTTATATGGGGAATTCTTAATAAGTGTATAATAATTTCGGCCGAATGAAGTCCACTGCTGGACACAGGCCTCCCCCAAAGTTCACCACAACGACCAATATGGGTGTATTGTGTGCTCGTTGGGGGTCTTGCCATAATCGCCACGCTTGGCAGACGGGTTGGCGATCGCAGTTGAGTTTTTAATGTACTCGAAGGACGCTGCTGCCCATCCTCCGGTTAATTCCTTAGTCGACTTCTACGACACCCACGGGGTGAAATGGGGTGGTGGCATTCTGAGCCGGCACCACACGGTAATAATAAGTGTATGGACTGTGGTAAATTTATGAAATTTTATCTTTATTTAAATCAGGTAGCACAACTGACCTAATAACCTAACCTCCTAAGGTATATTATAAACTATTTTAAGTCCGTTCCCACACCGTGCGAGGCCTGCAAGGCTTCGTAAGCGGTCGAAGACCTGCCGGATTCGTTCCAGAAATCGTCGTCCTCCATATTCCGATCGGCTGTCGGGTACGTACTGACTACGACTGATATCAATACAGCGCTTTCGCACTGTTAATACTATTGAATCCACGTCCCCAGGATCGCAGATTTCAAGAACATCGGGATACATGTCAATATTATTGCGGTACTGTCAGTATCATCAATATTTCCTCGATACAGGATCACGACATCGTGTGATAATATTGGTAGTGTAACAGGACTTATTGTAGAAAAGTGCACATCGTGACAGTATAAATAAGTCGTGAGACTATAATATGACGTTCTATTCCCACACATTTTCTAACAGGAGGTTCTGGCAGAGAATGTACGAGAACCGGATACAAGTCGGACGTCGTATTATCGTCGGCCCAAGTGTCTGTATTTTGTTCGAAATGGTCCACAACAATGGCCGACCTGAATTGGAGCCACTGTTTGCGACGAAGAGTGCGGCGTGACTACTTGCCTATTGTTGTTCTGATTAATAGTGTCTGTAACAATAGGTATAGTATCGTTAAGGTAAAATATAATATGAACCTATACCATAGATTGAACACAGACAGACGGGTGTGCAGATTGGGGACTCTGCGTGCTCACACCGAGTGATCTCGAAGACGGTGGCGCGCACGTGCGTAGCACAGCGCACAGCGAGGCTTGGGGAGGTGCTTTACAATCCTCCCCGAGAAGTGCCTGGGGGGCGGCCTTTTTACAGCCACCTGCCCTCTGCTAGAGGGGGTAACCGCTTTATAGTCATCCCCTACGAGATGTGCATAAAGGCGTGGCACCAATGGGCGGCTCTAGTGTGATCTTACGAGGACCTGGAACATCTTGCACCGAAGGGGGGGGGGGGGGGGTCTTCGGTGCCGAATATGACCGCTCCAGTGGTTTTAGCTGGTAGGAGTCCGGCATACCCCTTCACCCTTCCCCGGGGCGAAGGAAGTTCATGTAGAGATTCTATTAGACACCAGTAAAGTCAGATAGGCTACTCTCTCTGGCTGTAACACTTCGCCGGCGTCGGCTTCTGTCAGATTTTTCGAGGTCCTGAGGTCCCTCCCCTTCGAAGCCGAAGACGACCACCCTGTGGTTTTAGCCGATAGCAGTCGTCATGCCCTTCCCCAGATAGGTATGGTTTTGTTATCTTGTAGCTGAGAATCGTTTTCGAGCTGAATAATCTCGCCTTGGCGACCAATCCCAAACCCGTCAGGAAACCCTGTTTGTGAAAATAAAGGGGTGAACAAAAAGAATCCACGAGTGACTTACATTAGTCTCGGACCCAACTATATCCAGTTCAACCTGGGCAGTTTGAGCAGACCCACCATGTTGACTGGAAAAAAAAATCACCACCAGCGTATGACCTATTCCTATGATATATAAACCTCGTGCCTACATGATTGTAAGTATATAATATGTAATATGATCGGCAATCCAACTCTGCGTTGCAGCAGGATAGAGAAGCGAATTCCTGCTTTAGTAGCGGGGCCCTTTAGGGTTGCGAGCGCTCCGAGTTGGGATTCTGGCCTCAGATATGCACGTGGTGGTCGCATGCTGCCGTAAACGTGAGGTGTTCAGTGTCGATATCGAAGAAGAATGGCACCTCCGGGACGAGCGGCGGCGGAAGGCAGAAATAGAGCGGAAAAAATAAAAAGCGAATGTGATCATAATTATATATCATATCATATCTTTAATTTTCCTATTATATTTCAGTCAAATGTAATATACGATATCACATCATTTACCTTAGCTTGCTTTTTGCGATAGGAATCCTGAAGTGATCACCGATTATGGAATAGTTATTTTTTTAGCTTTGAGTCTCTATTAACAAATGAATCGCCAACACAGATCAACTTCAATGCTTTGATATGAAGATATTGACTATAATGACCTTATGAACGTTTCTGTGAGTCTACATGACTTAAAAAACAAATAATACTAAAATATACTCTAAATGTTAAATTATCCGCTAAATAACTTGTACACCTCATCAGATATTTGGTTCGCGTATCTGTAGCCGTTGAGGAGCAGACGGTCGAACGTCGGAGCTGGCTGGATTGAGTCACCCGACCTGCAAATATTTCACAATAAAGTCAAAGAAGCTTAAACGCCTCTTCAAAGAGGAAGCCACTATGTATCTGGACACATTATCACAGCATAGAGAGCATAGTCAGTTCGATTCATACAGAGGGGAAGTTACATCAAGTAGTACCAATTGGTACATCGAAGTGCTTTCGTTGCAGAGCAAAGCCAGTAGTTGAAAAACTCAGTTTGACTCAGTGGGTTCATTTCGAGGGAATGTCTTCATTTCGAGGGAATGTCTGGGAGGGGGCTCTTTACAGTCGCCTCCCCTCAGCTAGAATGGGTGATCCCTTACAGTCACCCCCTCCTGCTAACAGGTACAAATGCGCGTCCCCGGATCCCCTTCGGTGATGTAGGCGGACTCGATGCTATGTGACATTAACTCTACCAGTAAATAAAAAAAGAATATCTAAATGCATCGAAAAAGTACATAAAATAAAATGTAAAGAGAAAATAAGTTTGTTGCGCTTTCACGCGAAAACTAATTAACTGATCATCATGAAACTTTGTACACATATTCTTCTAGCAAAGGATACTTTTTATTGAAGAAAAAAAGATGAAAACAATGAGAGCGCCGCGGGTAAAAGCTAGTTTTATATATAAGTTAAAATATAATACATAGTAATAACTCTATTCATCATTATAACGATGCCCATACCTGGTCGGTTAGGAGCCGCCCGTTTGAATGAAAATTTCCTTGCGAGTTTGTTTTATATCAAATACATTCTAGACTTGATTGCTGACAGCGAAAGAGTTAGAGATAAACCTGTACGGTAAGAAAGAATCTGAAGAATCAAATTCTCACCAGCACGCAGGTTACGGCTGTGAGAAATACAATACTTGGAATCAACCTATAGCGTAGTGTCGAAGACACTTCCATTTGTTTGTTGTATCGCAGCTTCTTTATGGACAGTTTGAGTTATGATTAGCAAATACTACAATTTCGAATACGAACGAAAAGTTTCGTTTTTAGATCTAAGTAATATTATGGCACATTGCTCGTAGAACTGATGGCCGCTGGGGCACAAAGGTTCTAGAACAGAGACCACGCACCGGAAAACGCAGCGTGGGACGACCTCCAACGAGGTGGACAGACAACCTGGTGAAGGTCGCTGGGAGTCGTTGGATGAGGGCGGCATGTAACCGCTCGTTGTGGAAATCTAAGGGGGAGGCCTTTGTTCAGCAGTGGACGTCCTGTGGCTGATATGATGAATATTATGGCGCCACAATGAACACTATATTAATAAAATTTGTTTACTTACTTGCACTTGATGTTCCAGGGATCGTTGACAAAGTAGATGTGCATAGACAGCACTCCATACTTCTCCGCCCAGCTGCTCAGGCAAGGCGGTGAAAACGGTATCGTCAGCTGTACAGTAAACAGATATTTACTGGATTAATATTTCGATCCTAGAAAGCTTGTACGAGCCGTAATCACAAAACTTCCCACCAACCTCGCGTTTTCTCATAACAACAATGCGATTACCATGATCTGTACATCGTGTGTGATGTTTGCTTTGATGTGGATTATATTAGTTGCTATAGCTGGCTGGGAACGTTCAGCAAATGACATTGACGAGTTAATAATGCTGATATTTTGAAGTTTGAATTAATAATTACGAGCAGCAGCGTCAACAGTACTAAAGGAATGCCAATGCTAGATTACTAAAGGACACTCTAGTGTGATCATACGAGGACCTGGAGCCTCCCTTAGGTGCCGAATATGACCGCTCCAGTAGTTTTAGCCGGTAGGAGTCGGATACCCCTTCCCCCTTCCCCGAGGCGAAGGAAGTTCATGAAGAATTTTCACTGGCCACCAATGAAAAAAGGACAACTCCATAGACCGGTGCGATAAAGCGTCTTGTAAAGTCACTAAATTCGATACTTATGGAGGTATAGTAAACGAGAAGGCAACAAAAACGAGAACGATCACAGGTTAAGGCGCTGATGTGTATGATGTCATCATCATCATATCAGCCAAAAGCCGTCCACAGCTGTACAAAAGGCCTCCCCACAGATTTCCACAATTTTGTCATCATTTTGGGAAAATTTGTCAGTACTCACCACGCTTGGCAGGCGGATTGGTGAGCGCAGGAGGGCTACTGTTGCACAGAAGGGACACTGCTGCCCATCCCTCTGGTTTAGTCTCTTAGTCGCCTTTCACGACATCCACGGGAGTAGAGGGAGTGGTGCTATATTTTTAATCCGGACACCACACGGGATATGTATGATATATGTATTCCGAATTATGATCTCACTGTTTGCCGTTTTCCAGTCATTTGGAAGCCTACACGAACCTACACTTTAACTTTCCTACTTTACTTAGCGTTGGGCAAGGGATTTTTCCCAAAGTGAACATTATTCTGTGCGAGACTAGAATGACCTTGAATCAGCTTTATAATAAAAAAGTGAAGCTTACGACGGAATTACAGGACAGAGCTTCTGAAAGAGGGAGGAACACCGGTACTTAAAGTCCTTCACAAGTTATTCTGTTTTGTCTTAATTGAGGGCACAACGCCGGAAGCAGTAAAAAGCGGCGAGGTGGTATTCTTCTTCAAAAAGGGTGATAACACCCTGTTGACCAGTCATAGACCCACCGCGCATCAGCAAGACCATCTCGCTTCTGACCCATATTTATAAGCTATTTTCTAGGGTCATCACAAATCGTCTCGAGAACAGGTTCGATGACTTTAAGCCTCCCGAAAACGTCGGTCTCCGAAAAGGTTTTAGTACAAAGTTGCCGTTCACTTGGCAGTTTGCAGGATCAAAACACTATCCTATGTTACTAACTCACCGGGATGCTCTGTTTAGGGTTGGGCACAGCCTCGAACCACTCCCGATTCTTCTGTTTCGTCAGCTGGCCTATCACTTGGAAGCCTGTACCGACCAAGTCTCCCTGAGTCGTCAGCGCGAACCACGGTAGCAGGTCCTCGCAATTCAGGTCCTTTGTCATGTTGTAGTAGTAGTGAGTTCCTGTAATGGGAGTATTGAACAGTAAAGCATGAAACGCCGTCGTATAAAGTTTTCGATTGCAGGCTTTCTATTGCGTTTATTACTTCTTAGGTTTCTAACTCGGGCCTTCATATACTCTCGGTTAATCCAGAATATCATATATATTCATTGTAATCATACTTACCCATATTAGGTATACAGTTTTGCTTCTTGAAAGCAGTGCTGTTCAACTCAGCTTCCGTGCTGGGAACGCGCATGAGCCTTAAGTCATGCCCTGCCACCCAAACGCCTCCGTCCTGCAACGTGGCGCCATTTTCCACTTGTGGGCCTGTACCCGCCTTCAGCGACTCTGTATCAAACACATAAGCTGGCATCACATATTTGTTATTTTCCGTAAATAGAAAGTAATAAAATGCGGGATATTCAACTCCTCAGTCAGTGATATAATCTATTAGGCCCCTATTATGCCAAGACGCCATGGTTTGGAACCAGGTCGCGCTGCCAACAAAATGTATACAGCTCTAGGGAGGGTACCACACCTATCGTCCGCTGGTCTTATCATCACCTACTCTGAAGAATGCTGCTACCGCGGAGCCTCTGAAACCAAAATCTGACGAGAGAACCATCCGTAGGTACTCCAGGCGTTTTAGCTTTTACCGCTTATTCGCTTTGGAGGGTTGTAGACAGCGACGGCTTACAGCTGACCGATGACGTAGACGTGTCGTGAAAGAAAGTCAACAGCCTATTTCAAAGTCTGACTTACTAGCACGCGGAGCACGCTGAACTGAATTGTCTGACACTTCCAAATAGAGTGATAGGCCATAATATGCCCAAAATATGACGTAGCAGGCACTCTACAGCGACAGGCGAACATGTTTTTTCCTATGCGTAGCGCGTCGAGGATTAGAGCGAAAGTTAAAACAGGCCATACCAAGTTATCTGAATGCATATAATATATTGGGGTCCGACAAAAATGGTGAACTTTATTATTTAAGGATATATTCAGTAGGCAATAGGGACAGCGTTTGTTTAAAAAGAGTTATACTGTATATTTTATTGCAATTATTTTGATTAAGTAAATCTATACTAAAAAGCCGAAGAGTTTCTTTTATCTTTTTAAGGGTTCCGACCGTCCGAAGGAAAAAACGGCGGAACCCTTATAGGATCGCTCACTCAATTTGCTCCGAATCTACTGTTCACATATGGATTTCTGAAATCCAAACACGGACGTGTAACGTAAATAAGTGAATTCTGAATATGAGGGTAACTTTCGAGGGTTAAAAAGAAAATTTAGGAATAACGTTTTGGAAACTACCGAGCCTTTAATTTTGCAAAAAAATATATATCATTGTTCTTTACTTATAGATTACAGGAAAACCTATAAAAAGTCTATGGTCTTAAAATAACATAAATAAAAGGTAAAAGGTAAATATTTCAATATTGTGCGTACAAACTTACATTTGTATTGGAAGGTATGGGAGAACATGTATTTCAACTACTATGTTAAGTTTGTTCTTCGGATAAATTATTATTTGTACTACTCGTTCGCCTTAACTAGGCCAGACCACTACTTCTCGTACCTAAACACAAGATATTCATCGTACGGAACCCTCTCCATGCGAGTTTAACTCGGTTTTTTATTTCTTTGAACGCTCTAGACCCTGGAACTGCCAGTGGGATTTGAAAAAATATTTTTGCATTTGATAGCCCAATTCTTGAGGAAGCTTTTTAACATTACGCTACAACCTTTATGAGCTGAGCAAAAAGAAAAATGTCAGCAAGAATGCTAAGTGAAAACGGAGTAATATCACGGGCAGGCGACGCGACGTGGTGGGCCGAGGGCGGCCGCCTGACGAGGCCCGAGCGCTATTCAGAAGAGCCGAACTGTGACGCGGCAAAAACCAGTAATATATGCTACTGCCACAAGCAAATATGACAATAAATATTATCAATGCCAAAGTACTCTACATTATTTATAAATAATCTGATTTCTTTCAAACATATATGGCGGGTAAAATAATGGGGCACAGCTAATAATAAATAAAGTTCCATTTGACCACAAAAAAAAGAAATTATGCATACAAATAAAGAACACGGCTGTAACGAAATAGTGATACTTTTTTTGCTCGAATAACATCTATTATACGAGTACACATTACATGAAACTTCATGCCAATTCAAATACTAGGTATATATAAAATGCGAGTTACTTGCTTATCTTTCCGAATAATTTATTAACTTTAATATAGCGTATGGCAACCAGTATACGTATTAGATTTAGAATTCCGCTATAACCATTCACTCATTTGCAATTGTATTTGTTTTGTGCGGTACTTTCAACTAATGACATATTGTCTCAACTGCTTGGACGTACGTCACTCACATTTGTTTTCTTCATGTACCTAAACTTCAAAATATTGCACCGTATGAGGACGCGCTAGTTCCTTTAACCAAATGATTGTTATTGTTGTGTCTCGAGTATTTTTTATTTATGAGTTATGAATATGTGTTTGAGAAGGAGAAGACCTATAACCTCCTGACACTACGTGCCTTGTCAAGGAGAACCACTTTCTGTATCAAGTCCTTGACCCAGCCGCCTAACGAGAGCCTCTATATGTTGGTCGAGGCTCTTGGTCATTATAACGTGTCTCTCTCTCTCTCGCACACACATCCACTTGTAAACATCCACTACTGAACATGGACCTCCCAATGATCACTAAGCATTCATATATTGCCACAATAACCACGCTTGGCAGGCAGATTTGTGTTGTTATTAGCACACGAGAGGATGCAGCTGCCCATCCTCTGGATACCAACCCTTAGTCGCCTAATACGACACTATGGAGAGGGGTGGTCTATTCTTTGCCAGGAACCGCATGAAACTGCCGGAAGACACAATGCACGCTCAGGTTGTGGAATCAGCTCTCTACCGAGGTTTTCCCAAGAGACAACATCCCCATGATGTCCTCTCAAATGCTGCATGATGCTCTTTAAAAAGGCTGTGAAAGATTTTTACAGTTTCGGCAACGCGCGAGTTATAACCTCTAGTTTTGCAAGCGCTCATAGTCTATGGTAACCATTTACCATCAGGCGGGCTATATGCCGTGTGGTACCAGCTGGCCGTGTGCCGGCTAAGAATACCACCACCCATCTCATCCTGTGACGTAAACGCGACTATGGGATTAGCCGGACGATGGGCAGCAGCGTCCTTCAAGTACATTTATAACACAACTGCGATCGCCAACCCGTCTGCTAAGCGTGGCGATTATGGCAAAACCCCCCAATTACACAACACAAACCTTTTTTTTTTTTTATTGATGTCCAGTGGAAATTCTACATGGAACTTCCTTCACCCCGGGGAAGGGCGAAGGGGTATGCCGGACTCCTACCGGCTAAAACCACTGGAGCGGTCATCTTCGGCACCGAAGCGAGGCTCCAGGTCCTCGTAAGATCACACTAGAGCCGCCCATTGGTGCCACGCTTTTAGGCACATCACGGAAGGGATGACTGTAAAGCGGTCACCCCCTCTAGCGGAGGGAAGGCGACTGTAAAAAGGTCGCCCCCTCAGGCACTTCTCGGGGAGGATTGTAAAGGATCCCCCCAAGCCTCGCTATGCGCTGTGCTGCGCACACGGCGGCACGTGACCACGTGCGCGCCACCGTCTTCCCGGGGGTCGCTCGGTGTGAGCACGCAGACTCCCCAATCTGGGCACCCGCGACCCCCGTGGCCCCCCACCATGAATTGACGGCAGGGGGCTCAGGCGTGCGCTGCAGAACCAAAATTCACGGTCTGCAGCGCAGAGTGGCTATCCGGATCGCACGAGGATACCGAACGGTGTCCTACGAGGCGACTGGCTCAGAAGGAGCGAGCGCGTCACCTACCGCCTGACGCAGGTGCTCACCGGGCACGGTTGTTTCGGCGCGTACCTGCACAGGATAGGACGCGAGGCCACGGCACAATGCCACCATTGTGATAGCGACCAGGACACCGCACAGCACACGCTCGAGGCGTGCCCTGCGTGGGCCGCCGAGCGGCGGATCCTGGTCGATCGGATCGGGCAAGTCTCTCTCTGCCAGCAGTAGTGTCGGCTATGTTGGCAGAGCACGAAAACTGGAATGCAGTGGTCTCCTTCTGTGAGAGCGTCATGCTCCAGAAGGAGACCGCAGAGCGGGATCGGGAGAGGGCTGATCCCGCTCGAAGAAGAAGGAGACGGCGCCGGGGTAACAACCGCCCTGGCGCCTAATTCGACCGTTCCCTTCCCGACCGTTGAAAGTACTCTCTCCAGCAAATCCGGGGCCATGGTTTCGGTCACCGGGGGGACCCATGGGCGCAATTTGCCCACGACCATACGATAGGGTCTCCCCCGCGGATTCCTGTCCAGTCCCTCCAGGAGCTCGCTCCAGGACCGAGCCTTCGCCTCGCGAATTGCGCTATGTAGCGACTTCGTGGCCGCCCGGTAGACCAAATAGGCCTCTGCAGTCTCTCCAGCTGTATCAGTACGCCGGCGTCTGCTTCGTTGGTACCGGCGGCGGGAGGCCAGGCAGACCGCGCGTAACTGCGCAATCTCATCCGACCACCAGTACACTGCCGTACGCCGAGAGCGTCTGGTCCGGGGCATTGATGCATCGCATATCGACGTCATCGCCTCCCGGAACCAGGCCGCTTCCTCCTCTGGATCGGGCAAGATCCCTTGATCGACCTCTGACCACGCCGCGACGTTGGCAGCTGCGATGAGCATCTCTCGATCGAGCTGTGTGAGGGCCCAACGCCGCGACTGTGGGCTGGGACCTGGACGGCTCGGGCCAGATGGATGGAGGGCCACGTCAAAAACTACGTGGCGGTGGTCGGACAGCGTGACCACCTCCTCCGCCACCCGCCAGCTTGTCACCATGCTGGCCACAGAAGGAGCCGCCCATGTAAGGTCCACGACCGACTCCCCCTGCCACCGAACGCAGGTGCTAACGGACCCCCGATTAATCAATCGGAGGTCTAGCGATGCCGCCCAGTCTTGTATTATCTCCCCCTTGGCCCATCCCGACGGTTGCCCCAAGCTCTAGAGTGAGCGTTGAAGTCCCCCAGGACGAGCACTGGACGGGGCGAGCATTTACAGTGAATGGTGCGCGCCACCGCGTCCAGGTATCCCTCGAAGTCGGCGAGAGACACATTGGGGGAGACGTAGCAGCCCACTACTGCCAGAGGTCCCCACTCTACTACGACAAAGCCCTGCCCCCTGTCCAACAGCGAGCAGGGTGGCCCACCTTCAATCCCAGCCCAATAGATGGCGACGGAGTCCCCGGCGTCCCCGAACCAGCGAGGATGTTCCTGGACGACGTAGGGCTCCGCGACAACCGCAACAGTCTGCAGCAGTAGATTCTGCGCGTTGCGGCAGTGGTTCAGGTTGCCCTGTAGAACTTTTAAGGCTGGGAATTTTCGGCCTCCATTGCCTCTGGTAGGCCAGCGACCGATGCCGCCGACACAGTTGACTCCTGACTATTGGCAAAGGCAGAGGAGGCTCGCTTCCCCACACAACACAAACCTATGGGTTCCATACCCAACCCGGTCGTTGTGGCAATTTTTGGAGAGGCTTCTGTCCAGCAGTGGACGTGATGGGCTACATGCTTGTTTGCTACCTTAGTGGTATAAAAAGAAAAGATCGAAACAAGATTAACACAATTTTTCCAGACTAGGACGACTACTCTAAATGTGCATTTTAATTAATGATTTTTTAAAGAACCTATTAGTATCTTGATGAAATAATAACTTCAATTTGATTAATTTGATTTGACTCATGATGGGAAATTATAATTTTGTGTTAATTCTCAACGAATATGTATGTAGTATATAGTAAGCACCTATTTCTAACACAGACTGTGAGGAGATTGAGGGATGGTACCATGATAGCCATGCTTGGCTGTTTGGAGACAGTTAGTACAGAGTAAAGAATAATTACAAGAATATATTCAGCAGTATTCTCATTTTCTGTTCAACTTTTCGCGGAGGCCTCCGTGTTTCCTTCCCGGTTAGTTCAACTAGGAGGCTCTCTCCACGCAGCAAGTAACGGAATTCAGTTATTGTGATTCTATGAAACGTAGCATATATGTTATATAGGTATATTGATATTCACAACTTCAACACTTCATCTTCATGGTGATTATTATATAAATTTTAAAATATAGCTTACTATCACAATTTAAGCTAATTAAAAATAAGTAATTGGAATATTTCAGGAGACTATTCGTCAGAGCGACAGCTGTGTGTCGAACCACTAGCGTTCAGAATCCAATGTGTAATGATGATGATCAAAAATCAAAATATGAACGATTCGACACCACAATACTAAATTCGAATTTTGATTTGAATAAAGAATGAATCATGAAGTGGACAGTGATGGAGATAAAAGGTATGAAGTCATGAAAGAGGTTGATTGAAATGAAGCTGAAGGATGACTTCGTCACAAACTTATGTGTCAATATTTACTTTTCAACGTCCATCACTCTACATGTGTCTCAGCGTGTTCGAAATGTGGCTAATCATCTTTTGTGTATAAACCATGGCCATGTTCTATTCTGTTGATTGCTTCCATTTAAAGTACATACTTCTACCACTCTGTTCTCAACGTTGTTGACGAATATGTCTACCAGGGACAAACCATTCAGTTAGGTAGGTCCAACTTCGAGAAGGAGGTCAATCTTTGAATCCGACTATGCTGGGCAGAGTTCGGGAAACTTCGCTACGTCTATTTGCCATCAATACCGAAGTGCCTAAGAGCAGTCTTTAACCAGTGTGTGTTCCGAATGATGACATATGGCACGCAGACGTGGTCACTTACTATGGGCCTTATGAGAAAGCTCAAGGTAAGTGACTCACCAAGCTCTGGAATTCTGGAAAGAGCTATGCTTCGTATTTTGCTACATGATCGAATGGAGGAGATCCGTAGAATAACTAAAGTTACTGACATAGCTAAAGGATTAGTAAGCTGAAGTGACACATAGCTCGTGGAGACATTTTTTAAATTCCCTCTAAATAGTAAAATAACCAATTAACATTCATTCATTCATATCTGGATTACGAATATAGAAGTACTCCATCTCCTCCTGTGGATGTCGTAAAAGGTGACTAAGCGGCTATATTTATCTAGCTAATAACTATCAGCTATCAGGTGGGTACCAGCGTCTCTTCTGTGGAACATGAGCCATAATGCGCTCACCAACCTGCCTGCCTGCCAACCCTGCCAAGCGAGGTGACTACTGGCAAATTCCCACTAAAATAACGACACAACTGTGTAAATCTATGGGGTAGGCCTTTGTTCAGCAGCGATAATAATATAGAATTCATTACAATATATAGATACAAATTCATTATTTACACTGCAGACACGTGTAAATAATGAATTTGTATCTATGGCCTCTCGCGTGTCAATTTCCGGCAGCCGTGTAGACACAATAGATTTTTAACTGTGTCTCGTTTTACGACAATACGTAATGAATTTATAGCTTTGTAAGGTATAATAAAATAATCGGTTATCAAGTTTTTTAACTACTATCAGCTCAGTAGACAGCCGACAGCACCAGGTCATAGTCAAGTCTAGTTATTGTAGCGTCATCGGTTCTTGATTCTGCATAATATCAAGTCAATCTAGAAGTGGGTGAAAATTTTAGCGCAGCATTCCATTACATTTATACATAGCTACATACATATATATACAAATACATACAGATCAAGCTAATATAAAGCATTGCAAAAAAGTAAAAGTAACATTATACCTTCTGACACGAAGTACTGCGTGGCAGTCCAGTACTCTCTTGCAGGCTCGCCTTCTGCTGCAGGTGCTGCCCATTTTATGAATTTCTTTTCAGGTTTGACCACGGGAGACTCGAACTCGTCCACTGGAAGCTACAACAGAGTATGTTTAGTATACTGTATCGATATAAAAAAATGGACTGTAATTTATTTGTTTTGGCCGTGTGGTGCCGGCTACCAATAGCACCAACCCATCTTATACCGTGGGTGTCATAAAAAGCGTATATCCGGGACTTCCTCCGCGACGGAACTAATTTCAACCTTTAAGTTATTTGGATAACGGAATCAAAACCTATCAAATTCAAATAAAATGTTTTATTTCATATAGGTTTAATAGGCTCTTAAAATAAGTCAATAGTTAAGCACGGTTTTGCCGTGTGGTATATGGTGGCCGGCTACGAATAGCACCAACCCGTCTCATCCCGTGGGTGTCGTAAAAGCCGCCTAAGGGATTAGACGGAGGATGGGCAGCAGCGTCTTTCGAATACATTAACAACTCAACTGCGATCGCCAACCCGCCTGCCAAGCGTGGCGATTATGGCAAAACCCCCCAATGAGCCCACAACACACCCATATCGGTCATTATGGTAATCTTAGGGGGAGGCCTGTGTCCAGCAGTGGACCTCATTCTGCCGAAATGAAATGATGACTAAGAACTTTATACGAATGGAGAAAGGTCTCCATTGTTCCAAGTTAAAATCGTATGTACACGGAGCGGCGTTCAATTTTCTTTAAACTTACAAGTGATGTATAATCATAGCATTATCTTTTGCATTAGCCTGCATTATTATATTTACCGTTTATCAAAATGAGAGATGTTTATATGATTACCCATAAGTACTATCTATCCATCTAGATGTCTGTCTATTCTTAATAATATAGCTCCTAAACAATTTTCCTTAAGGTACGTGTGGTGCCGGCTACGAATAGCACCAACCCATCTCGCCCCGTGGGTGTCGTAAAAGGTGACTATGGGAATAATCAGAGGATGGGCAGCAGCGTCCTTCTAGTACATTAACAACTCAACTGCGATCGCCAACCCGCCTGCCAAGCGTGGCGATTATGGCGAAAACCCCCAATAAGCACACAACACACCTAGACCGGTCGTTGTGGTGATTTTTGGGGGAGGCATGTGTCCAGCAGTGGACTTCAATCATCATCATCATTTCAGCCGAATGAAATCCACTGCTGGACACAGGCCTCCCCCAAAGACCACTACAACGACCGATATGGTGTGTTGTGTGCTTATTGGGGGGGTCTTGCCATAATCGCCACGCTTGGCAAACGGGTTGGCGATCGCAGTTGAGTTGTTAATGTACTCGAAGGACGCTGCTGCCCATCCTCCGGTTAATCCCTTAGTCGACTTTTACGACACCCACGGGATGAAATGGGGTGGTGGCATTCTGAGACTGAGACAGTGGACTTAATTTGGCTGAAATGATGACGTGTGTGAACGTTTTAGACTTTTTATGTATGTAATATGAGACCGTAACGTCTACATGACGAACTTATGTATATATCTCTTTGGTTTTCGCGATTAACTCATAACAATAAACACTTTTAAACCCCTCTGGGCAAACGTTATCTCACCATGGGATAAGGTAATCCTGGAGGGCAGATTAAAGTAGCTGCTTGATTTCTACATACCTTATGATTAAAAAAAAAGTATATCATAAGAAAAAAAAACGTATATTAAGTAGCTTACAGAACGCAGGGCAGTTTGTGGCGAGCTGAATGTGAGTGGCTACACTGCGTACCCGAATGCTCCAGAGAGTCGGTCAGGGCCTCGTCTCCGCTTGCCTTTATTGGTTGGTTGGAGTGGAACCCCATGAGTGCCCGCAGGATTTTCAACTCTGCCGCCGCCAGAGCTATATGCTCGGGGGTGGAAGTGTCTAATGGCGTAATAACGGGGAAACCCGCTCCGAGTCTTCGAGACGCGCGATGGTGAAACCGGTGCCGCACCTCTCTACAACCCTAGCCTCTCAAACCGTTGTTGCTCCTTGTCGCCTGTAGTGGTGGCCATTTAGGTGGCCCATCTTGTGAGTGGCGAGTCACCGTCTGCCACAGAATTTCACGATCAAAGTTGAAAGGCAGACGCCGTTGTTCCCGTATTTATTAGTCTTTTTATTCCATGTAACACCCATTGCAATAGACCTTATCGTTATAGTTTCCATCTCATACAATAGCCTTACACTACCGGGGACTATCCATGACTTCATTTTATAGTGCAGCCATGCAGAGTCCCCGGTTAGTGTCCCATTACATTTTAGATTAAAATTCTCTAAAGGGCCTCTGCGTGTTGGACCTATGTCCCTGCGTAAGCCTGTCAAAAGACCGGGTTCCCCCTTACAGGGGATATAAACCCGTGAAAAGAGAAACACTTTTAAAATGATTACATCGCGTGCGCTATGCAGCATTCGTGGTCGCAGGATGCAAAGTGTTCGAAACGTCAGGAAAAACAAAAATCTATATATACGCGATGTAATCCATTTAAAATTGTTTTATTATAAGATGTGTATTGTCAGCAAGAGAGCCTATGAAATAATTTGTGTCCGTTCGTGTGTGTCGGGATTTTCTTAATTACTTTCCTAATTATCTTTCTTAATACTGAGAACCGTTCGAATATTATCGACATGTCATCACGTTCACGAGCAAAGTCCTAAAAGAAATAATGCCATAGATACTTTCCAGAACTATACCTATACCTACGTAGTTCACATACATGAATCCCCGGCCCTCCGCGATTGATCTTGTATATTCAAATAAATTGGATAAACGTCTCAAATGCCGTCACTTCACTCGCTAGAATTGACTGCGCATCAATGACGACAATATTTAAGTTCATACATGCGCTAATCTCAACTATGTTTTGGTTTTATATAGATGATTGACGGCATGGTTGGTGCAGCGGCTGATACAGTCGGCTGCTGCGCTCCGGGTCGTGGGTTCGATTCCCGTACTGAATAAATATTTGTATGATCTACAGGTAGTTGTCCGACCCCGGGATGACGGTGGTGCGCACGTGGTCACGTGCCACCGTGTGCGCAGCACAGCGCACAGCGAGACTTGGGGGGATCCTTTACAATCCCCGAGAAGGGCCTGGGGGGGCTGCCCTCCGCAGGGGGTGACCGCTTTACAGTCATCCCCTTCGAGATATGCCTAAAAGCGTGGCACCAATGTAGAATTTCCACTGGACACCAATAAAAAAAAGGTACTTGTTCCTGGTCTGGGTGTATAGTTGTTTTTAGCAAATTTGATGATCAGTTTTCATTTTAAATGTTATGGGTTGAAATGTCGGAATGATTGCTCGACTTTTGGGTCGTAGGATACATAATTAATAACGCGAGAATTACAGTAATTTTATCATAAAAAAATAAACATCGAAACTATTACAGAAGTGAGCTTGACTTTTGTAATGGCATTAAGGGATACGATTGCATCACAACGATCTGTAAACCGACAATTTCGAAATGCATCCTTCTTGATTCCTATATGATTCTATGACTCAATCTTACGATCTTATGCAAGCTATTCATGCCAGTGCCATACCATGAATCATATCTAACGATACTTCAGTATACTGTATGTGCGTTGTTTTCAAAACTTATGCCTCGCCAGATTGATATAACCTGCTCCGGCGTAACTTAAACACGACATTTTGACAAGGCTGATATCCTCAGCTATGATCTATAAGCCTGAGTTTGTGACGAAGTCATCCTTCATCTTCATTTCAATCAACCTCTTTCATGACTTCAAATTTTTTATTTCCATCACTGTCCACTTCATGATTAATTCTTTATTCAAATCAAAATTTGAATTCATGTGACGTAGAGTCGCTTTTCATATTTTGATCATTATCATTACATATTCGATTCTGAACGCTAGTGGTCCGACACACAGCTGTCGCTCTGACAAATAGTCTCCTGCAATATTACAATTACTTATTTTAACTAGCTTGAATTGTGATACCTTAAATATTGTGATGGTAAGCTATATTTTAAAAGTATAAACATCACCATGAAGTGTTAATTGAAGTTGTGTATAACAATATACCTATATAAAAATAAATGTGATACGTTTCATTGATCTAGTTTACTGATCTCCGTTACTTGCTGCCGTGGAGAGAGCCTCCTAGTGAGCTAACCGGGAAGGAAACACGGAGGGAGGCACTCCGCGACAAGCTTATAGTCGTTCCAGTGGTACTTTACATACTTGCACATGCAACGTTTACCAGAGTATAAACAGACAATCATTCGCATTACGCGAGCACAATAATGCTCATGGGTCGCTAGCATCCGCTTATTCCGACCATTTGTCCACCGATTAAGTATTGAGATTATGATCACTCCTTTGAAGAAATCAGCTATAAGATGAGAGTATTCTTACGGTGACCATGAATACGTTCTACGCTGAAGCCTGCAGTATCAGTTATCAGCCAGACTTCTCCATTCAGTAAGCAGTACATCCTCAGCTGAAGTAACGGTCAGAAAGGTCCTTTTAATGTGGAGAAATCTTCATGGACATTCTCTACTCTGGGGAAGGACGACGGGTTTACCGGACCCTTACCTGATGAAACTACAACGGTGTTCCTTTGGCACAGGATTTGCTGACGTATTCACCGTATCAGCAGCAACCTGACTATAGACGCGCAATCCTCTAGAGAAGTACGTGAGGAACACGACTTGCCACCGCCTTGGCCCTGTCTCTAATCGGGTGACAGACTGTTCCAAGAATGCCACCCGGTGACCTCAACTCATGAAGTGAACATTAGTCCTGCGGTATAGCCATCAATATCATACAGCGGGAAAATGCCACTATCGACTAGTGCAGCCCTTGACCACAATTTAATACCTACATATGATATAATAGATAATAAGGCTTTTCGTCATAGGACCATTCCTATGACATTCTTTAAGAAAAGAGCAGCAGCTTAACGATAATCAACTCGTGACTCAATTTAACGGACAATATTTAAATAATTAATAAGAATATCAATGTATAAAATTCAGAACGTCGTTTCGTATCGACTGAAATGCTTAACAAGAATTTACTGTCAGAATAATAACGCCTAACCAACTCGCCTCAGTCTCCACCCTTTTCTTTTCTCTAAACAGTATAAAACAAAGTCACTATCTGCCTCTGCCTGTTTCTCCACTCACTTCTAAACCACGCAACGGATTTTGATACGCGATTCGCTAATAGAAAGAGCGATAAACGAGCAAGCTTTGTGCACGCCACCGATGCCGTCCGCTCCACGGCCTATAAAATAAATGTACCTACATAATACATTCTTACTAAGCGCACTCCTCATTTTCTTCATTAGCACAGACTAATCAGAGATACTTGTTTATTAGTAAATGCACCCGTGCGAAGTCGGGCGGGTCGCTAGTTTCAAATAAAAGAAGTTAATCATAGCAGTATCATGCAGTGGGTGCGGCCTCTAGCCGGTGCGCAGTACATTCCCAGTTCTTGTTAACGATCAAATAAAGTATACTTATTTTTAGGGGCGTAAGTAGAGCATTTTGACAGATGGAAGCGTAATTTCACGCTTAGACTCGTTTCTGAACCTCACCCTTACAGCCATCATGAGTTTTGCTATTAAGCTCGCGGTATCGTACAGTGGGCAGACGATTCTAAGCTGTGTTTGGGCAACAAATTTTAAAGCCAGTACTAATTGCATACTTACAGCGACCATGAGTCCTGCGACGAAACCGGCTGTATCATATAGCGGGCAGACGCCTCTCCCCGGTGGACAGTACATCCTTAGCTCCGGCAACGGGCCGACCGGTCGCTCAGTCCGGACCCAGCCCTCGTTTTCCACCTCGCTAATTGTGCGCGGAATCTTGAAGAAGTACTCCATGTCCGCCAGCGCGTCCGTCCAACCGAACTTTACTGAACAGAGTAAATTCACATATTTTGACATTCATGTGTGAAGTAAATTATATTTATATTCATATCTTCTGGGGCCTTATTACGAACTCTTATTTCCAGGCAGTTTACACCGGTGCAGTATAAAATTACAAGCCAGCCATAGACAAATTATCCAGCGTGAAGTCAGTCAGCATTATGCATGTCATAATACGAAATAGAACCTGTCAGTTTAAGCCCGTAAACTGAACTGTCTGGAACCTGCATAGTTTTAAAAAAGTTCATAATACGACCCCTAAACCCTGCAAGATATTGAAATGGAACATTACGAATTTAAGTTGAATTTCCTGTTTTAATCCTTAACATTTTTACTGAATTCCCTTGAGCCGTTTCAGGAGCCTATTAAATACCAACCTTCAGACACTAAAAAAATCTAAAAATGGTAATTTATGATTAGGCTTCGTATACATAGCAGTTATATTTTGAAATTGCAAACAGACTTTAATTTTATTACCGTAGACAGAGTAAGCAATTTATTATATTGGTATAGATAGAATACTCAGTTTACGTTTATTACATTGGTATAGATACGACGACCGAAGAGCTAACAATTGTAGATTTATGGGAGACATACATACCTCTTAGACCATCATACTGAATACCTGAAACAAATTAAGCAATTAATGTTAAATAATATCGTATAGTAGAGAATTTTAACCTAAAATGTAATGGGACGCTAACTGCATGGTTGCACCATAAACTGCAGTCTCGGATTGTCCCCAGAGGTGCAAAACTATTGAATGAAATGGAAACTACAATTATAAGGTCTGTTCTCTCCGTGGCCTCCGTATGGTGCCGGCTAAGAATTGCACCAACCCATCTCGTCTCGTGGGTGTCGTAAAAAGCATCCTCCGAATACATTAATAATCGTACTGCGATCGCCAACTCGCCTGCTAACTGTGGCGATTATGGCAAAACTCCCTCATTTGCAAACAACTCATCCAGACTGGTCGGTGGTTCTGGCGAGCTTTGAGGAGGGCCTGTGTCCAGCAGTGGACTTAATTCAGCTGAAATGATGATGAAGGTCTATTGCAATGGATGCTAAATAAATGTAATACTATGAAAAAGACGGGGTCTGCATTTCCACCTTTAAATTAAATTCTGTGGCAGATGATGACTCGCGGCTCACAAGATGGGCCCCCTTTTTAGCCACCACTACAGGCGACAGAGAGCAACAGCGTGAGCTGCTCGGGGTGTCGAGAGGTGCGGCACCGGTTTCGTGCGTCTTGAAGACTCGGAGCGGGTTTCCCCGTTATTACGCCATTAGACACTTCCACCCCCGAGAATCGAGGCTCTGGCGGCCCCCCTCTGATCGGCTAATTAAAGCAAGTCAGAGTTGAAAGTCCTGCGGGCATTCATGGGGTTCCACTCCAGCCGACCAATAAAGGTAACCCAGAGACGAAGCCCTGACCGACTCTCTGGAGCATTCAGGTACGAGGTGTCGCCACTCACATTCGGCTCGCCACAAACTGCTCTGCGTTATTATTATTAGAACTATAATTAGTTTCTACGAATATGATTCCCAAAATTCCATAATATAAGGTTTCCTTTAGATGAGACGGGTGGCATGGGGTATGGAAAACCCACCCACCTCTACATGATACATCCCTCAGAAACCCCTAAATCGTGCGGCGTTAAATGCGCACCAATTTACTTCGCAATTTCTAAATAAGAAGATTTTCTTAACGACAAACTTCATATTCTTAGTGTTTAAGGTCTTTACAGAAAAGCTAGGTATTTAAATTACATTAGTGCCCTATTTTGTCAGATGCATTATTTATATCTATTAAATGTCAATGATACCCATATTTTACTAAAAGTCAAAGTCTAAGATAAGTTAAACTAGTTCGTACGTAGTTACTATTACTTTAGAATATAATTATAATAATTATTGTTCTTGAACTTACTATTATTATAAATGGGAAAGGGGAATACGCATTTGCCATACAACAAAATGCCTGAGATAAACAAAAATGTATTAAACACTAAATTTAAATAACAATTTAAATAATTATCTAAAAACTAGGGAGAGGCTAATTTAAACCTATTTTATGAAAGATAGGTGTCATGTCAAGGATAGTACACGGAATACATAGTTTTGACGTAGTAAGGGAATAATATTAAGCAATAATCAAACAACAAAAAACATTCAGCATTATAGTAAACGCAAAACAATTTATTCAAGAAAAAACCAAATTGTCAGTAAGGCAAAGGTCATGTAGGTAATTCATACAGCCTAAGATATAAATTATCTTTTGTAGTCTTTTAAAAATAAATTGATTTTATAATATTGGCTTAGATTATCAGATTTACAAAAGCCAGGCCAGGAAGTCATCTCTAGTGTGATCTTACGAGGACCTGGAGTCTTACTCCCGAAACTGATTCGGTTTTGATTTTGTTTTTGTTTCGAACTCGATTCTGATTCGATCTCGATCCAAAACCGTACTCCCGAACAAATTTGAATCGTAAACCAAGATCGTTTTACGTTCGAGTATTATCAGAAATATCGCGCTTAACAATCTTACTCGATCCCATTAAAGTACCTTTCTTGTTATCGTGGATTTTGACGTTTAGTTTCGATCCTAAAACTCGATTCACAGCTGTCAGACAGAGTCGGGAGTACGGATTTTTCGATCCTAACGAATACTTCGATCCACATTAGTTTCTATTTGAGCCTCCGCACGATTGTGCGCTAGTGTAGAATTCAAGAGTACCAAATGGGACTAAATCGAATCAAATTCGATTGATTTAGAACTCGAAGCTGTCGGGAGTAAGGCCCCTGGAACTTTTCTTCGGTGCCGAAGATGACCGCTCCAGTAGTTTTAGCCGGTAGGAGTCTGGCATACCCCTTCGCCCTCCACCGGGGCGAAGGAAGTTCCATGGAGAATTTCCACTGGACATCAATAAACAAAAAAAGGCCAGCAAGCCATGTCAAATATGAATGATTTATTATAAATCAATAATTCAAGACTCTTGATACCCTCATTATAAAACAATCATTCTAAAATTATAGCAATAGATTTACCCTAGATATCTCACTAAACAAACATGAGAATAATTTAATTATTCATATTTTACTCCAAATAGAATTTAGGACTATTGGTAGTTTCTGTTCATTTCAGGCATTTAATGGGCTGGGCATTCCCCTTTGTGTTTATGAAGCTCCATCACACTCAAACGGCTGATTCCAATGAAATTTGACAAGGAGGTAGGTAACTAAGTTAAGACATAGGATATTAAGGGTGAGATTCAGAAACGAGTCTAAGCGTGAACTTACGCTTCCATATGTCAAAATGCACTACTTACGCCCCTAATTTTGACAGATGGAAGCGTGAACTTACCTTAGACTCGTTTCTGAATCTCACCCTAAGTTCCCATACAAAGAACGCGGACAAAGTAGCGGGAAGCAGTTAGTGCATTTATATTTAAATCTGGACGCGGAAAATGATTGATTAGGATGATGTGGTGTAACTTATAAGTAGCTGATTCCCAGCATTTTATGTCGATGGGAAGTTGCGATAAAGATGCATTTGTATGTGGAAAAGTAACTATGACGTAGGAAAATCGATAAACTACGTAGTGAGGCTACACTGTGTTCCGCCGAATTAGGGGTAGCACCAGGTAGCACCAACGGAATCCTAAAGACATTTGCTGAACAGACTCCACGGGCAACTAATATTATTCTTTTTTCTGTTTTATTACGAAAACGTACAAAAATAAGGAAACGCGCTGCTGTAATAAATGGATAAAAACGTTTATTTTTGTGCGAATAACAGCTTTTTTTTGGTGCACGGAGGTCAGCGTTGGTACAAGTGAATAGTTAACTTCTAAAGTTTAAAATAAAACTAGCCGTTATATATTAAAAAAATACTGTGGAAACTTATATACCGGTAAAAGGTATAATGTGTACTGTTGTCTAGTGATTTGGTGCAGTAAAATTTGAAAGTTTAAATTTGAGGGACTTGGACATAAAAGGTCTACCCTATAACGTAAACAAATAAAAACATATATTGACTGCTGGAAATCTCAGCCTATGTGTCGTGTGGTGTGTGTGACTGCGCAAGATCTTATGGTGTTTTGCCCCATAGATTGAACATAAATAATCATTTCACAATTATTTAAAATAGCGCCATCTATCTGTCTTGCTTGGAAACTTGTGCTTCGTGCTGTTGTTATCCGCTTGGCAGCGCAATTCGTAAATTGCAAACTAACTTGTCAACTTCTGTTCATTACTGCAAAACTTCTGTTTATTACTACAATAGATTACAAGATACAATGATGAAATGTGGGACTTGTGGCAAATTTATTTCCAAAGCGGATTGCATAAGCTACAGAAAATGTAAAACAGCTTATCATCATGCATGCGTATCAACACAAGGGACTAACCCTTGTGGATGCAAAAAAATCCTGGCTATGCCCGGGGTGTAAGGCCAAAGCCACCAGAAAAATTGACTCTTCGACACCTATTAAGGAGCCAAACGCTGTCCATAATATAAGTGTTCATACTAGTCCAGCTCGCATTAATGACACTGCACACAGTACGCCCGAAGAGTTCAGGGAGCCCGTTGATGTTTGAGATTCGATCCGAGATCCGATCGATCCGCACTGAGCTAAGTGCGATGAGAGCCGAGTTCCTTGAACGCCGTATGGAAATCGCTGATTTTAAAGGGGCCCTTGAAACTTGTGATAAAAAAATATCTAGCATGGAAGGTCGGATCACAACTCTGGAGGGAAAGTTTGAAAGAATGGTCCCCAAAGGTGTGGATAACCTTGAAGATACCATCGCCGATCTCAAGCTCCAGCTAAATGACCGTGATCAACAGTTTTTGTCCAACGACCTGGAACTATCGGAGATACCTGAGCAGAGGGATGAACATCTAATGCATGTGGTCAAATTATATTCCATCAACATTGGATTAGAGATTGAGGACAGGGACGTAGTACATGTGGAGCGAGTTGGGTCAACGCGCCGAAACCGAGTGGATGCAAGTTTCACTGGCTCCACTGCTGCCGACCCCACAGCGCAGCGGCCGCGTTCAGTTGCAATTCGTTTTGCTCGCCGTGCTACACGCGACTACTGGTTGTCCGCCGCTCGCGTGCGTCGCGTCCTCACTACTGCTGACGTCGATGTTACCGGGCTTCCGGGACGTATCTATATTAATGAGCGCCTCACCAGGACAAATCGACATATATTCTTCCTCGCTCGGCAGGCTGCTGGTCAACATAACTGGAAGTTCGTCTGGACTAGGGACGGTAAAGTTTTGGCCCGTAAAATAGAAGGCCAACAAACAGGCAATTCAAATTCGATGCGAACGGGACATTTCAATTTTTTTTTTTGATCCAGCTTTGTTTGAATATGTATATGTTAGCGATCTGTATGTCACTAATTTTATACTGCGATAGTTAGTACATGTTTTTTAATCATAGCTTTTATGGTTTTTTGTCTCTGGGTCCTACTATATACGATTCATTTTTGTGGCATATACGATGGCACGAAATCAAACAGTCATATTATTGTTGGGGTATATGATAATGATGCGAATACATACACGTCATATACTGTACATAAACTCACACTAACAAATATAATAATTAAGGAATATGTGAATATCTTACATACATACATTATTATTATTTTATATGCATACCTAAAAGTTACATTATATTTACAATTACAGTTTACATTTATATATATTACAATTAGGTTTTTCTCTCAGGCCCGGCCTGAATATACGAACATGGAATCAAGCCGTTGATACCAAGTACGAGTCGGTCGAGCAAATGTGGTTAACACTTACAGTGAACGGTAAGAAAATTACAGTCGGCACTGCATATCGTCCGCCCTGGCTAGATTTACAGCTTTTCTTAGATGGTGTCACTGATACTTTGAGTGCCTTAAGTCACTGTGATCACTGCCTTTTATTGGGGGATTTTAACGTCAATATGCTAAACATCAGTGAAGGCAAGACAAAGAAAATAAATGAGATTCTTCACTGCCTCAGCCTAAAACAATTAGTTTCGTCACCTACTCATTACACGGATACCAATGCAACGTTAATAGATCTGGTTTGTACTGATTTGCGGGCAAGATACATAACAGTTGAGTCATTAAAGACTATAAATAGCCATTCGATTATTACTTGTGAGTTCAATATTAAGCGTGAGAAATGTAAGCCCTATGTTGTTAAGTCAGGCCATTAAAAAATATATCCCAGGACATTATTTTTCATCATTTGGCGGAATTAAACTGGAACGGTCTATATGCAACAAACTCACTGAGTGATATGGTTGACTCATTTAATCGAAACTCTTGTCAGTGTTGTAGCACTGATTAAAACTAGTCTTATTAAAGAACCATCATATCCTTGGATCACAGACACCATAAAACTGATGATGAGGTTGCGGGATAATGCTTTATCTAAATATCGAAATACCAAAACTGAAACAAAAAGGCTGTACTATAAACAATTAAAATCTCTGGTCGATACCTCTTTATATAATGAAAAACCGCTTACTTTAAATATCATATTAACAGTAAAATTAATGACCCCAAATCACTCTGGAAAAACTTAAAAAGTGTTATACTGCCGGCAAAACAAAATCAAGATTTACCCTCTCACTTCACTGATCCGGATCAAATAAACAATCACTTTCTTGATGTTCCAGGTAATACAATGACTAGCATCTCATACATGACTTTTTATGAATTTAACAAGCACATCGATGCTACCGTCAGCATTGCGCCTGTTAGTCATAATAATATATCAAAAATTATATTGGACATTAAATCTAATGCTGAGGGTCATGACAACATATCCCTTAATACTTAACTTTTGACACTGCCCTACACGATACTATATATAACGAATATTATTAGTTAATCAATATTGTCATCTAAATTCCCTGATCAATGGAAAATACCCAGCCTAATGGACGATAGCTAGCTCTTTTACTCTCATAGTTTTTGTATCTTCTTTCTTATAGCATAGGTGTGTAGTTTTAATTTATAGCTTTATACCTACTTTGTGCGAGACTAAGTTTTGTGCGCCATTTAATATGGACGTAACATATCTATATTATAATATCGTTGAGATTATAGTATCAAGTTGAAATTAATATGGAATTTTGAAGACAATACAACAATTCTGACAAAGTAATAAATAATTTTATTTAGATTATTATTAAAGAAAAGTTGAATGATTTATTTTTCTTGGACGTCATTAATTCGTATGTATGTGAACACGATAGGTCTATGAAAGATCTGAAAGAATCACTTTAATTTCTTTTGTTAGCTTTGGACGTGAATTGTGTGGAAGTCTTTTGAATTTCATTATTGTAAGTAAGCCCTCGAAACTAGGGCGGTACTGCAATCGCATTGAGGTATTAAAGTGACGCTACCAAATCGGTCTGAGTATATGAACACAGAGATCCTCCATTACAGCGGTTCAAGCCTTCAAGTTGAAGAGTGGAAAGGATTCGGCACTAACATTAACGGCGAGTATATCAATCACCTTAGATTTACCGATGACATCGTGGTCATGGCAAAATTGCTGCAAGAACTAACCACAATGTTCAATGATTTTAACAGCGTTTCACAACAGGTAAGTCCTTAAAATGAACATAGACAATACGAAAGTCATGTTAAACGCCCATGTTGTGTCTATCCCAATATCCGTTGGGAGCTCTGTTCTCGAAGTTGTTGACGAGTATGTTTACCAGGGACAAACGTTACGGTTTAGTAGAGCCAGTTTCTAAAAAGAGGTCAACTGTCGAATCCTGTTCGGCTGGGCAGCCGTCTTTTCGTCAACAACACTGTAGTGCCTCAAAGACTTAGGTCTTTAACCAGTGTGGGTTACCAGCGATGACATATGGCACGGAGACGTGGTCAATCACTATGGGCTTCGTAAGAAAGCTCGAGGTCACTAAGCGAGCTATGGAGAGAGCTATGGTTGGTATATCATTTTTTATATTTGCAACTTTTTCATTAAGTACCAAAGACCATCTAAAGTGTGCACTTTCCTAATATATTATTTATTTTAGCATTAATTTTATTTTATTACTAAGATATGGCTGATACACTGCTGGGCAGCCTGCAGGTGCCTGCTTTCCCTTCTTCCACTCCTCATAGCATAGAGTGTAAGCTCAAGAATTTATTTTAAAAAAACACTTTGTACGGACAACTTGCCCGCGACTCACATCACCTAAAGGTGAAAATGTAAGATGAATCTTACATTGCTCCAGAAATCCTAACTTAGTGCTACACTGTGTACGGTGTTTGTCATAGTAAAACTGTACACTTTTATCATATCAACCGTAGGACGTCCACTATTGAACAAAAGCCATAGATTTAGAATACTCACCACGCTTGGTAGGCGGGTTGGTAATCGCAGTATGGCTACTGTTGCACAGAAGGGATGCTGCTTACCCCCCGTTTAGAGTCCCTTAGTCGCATTTTACGACATCCACGGGAGGCGATGGAGTGGTGCTATATTCTTAATCCTGACACCACACGGATTAATTAAATTAATCATGGATAAAAAAAATACTTAAACTGGTTTTATTTTCAATTGCAAGATTAGCAGGGATTGGCGGATTATCATACGTGTAAGTATAAATGTACAACCTACACGGCTGTTTTCCCCGAAGGTTTAAGCAGAGGTGTAGGTATTAAATCCGATGTAACAGAAATCGAGCCTCTTGTCAATTTACAGCACCTCTTGGCAGTCGCATTTGTGTAATTAGACCAAAGATATGCGAAACTACACCAATAAAGTATATCTATGACTGGGTAACTATAATAACGAACCAAAGCAACAATAATATTTGTATAATATTGTGTTAACACTTACTGCAAACCGCTGCGGCCATTGACATAAAAACTATAATCTTTTCCATATTATCTTTTGTTAATTCTATTTCAAAGGACTTAACGACGTTCCGTCAGAACGCGAACGAATGTGTATTGTAACTGATGCGTCGTGGGCTTCAATAGAACGTGTTATAAAAGATTACCACAATACAACATACTATGCAGTAGGTACACTCCGAACTATCACTACTTGTGACCATTAATCCAACCCGGCACTAATCCGGTTTGGTAATCGCATAATCTTGTTATTAACAAACTTGTCGTCATCATATCAAGCATTTATACGTCCACTGCTGAACAAAGGGTTCCCCCATAGATTTCCACAATTGTGTCATCATTCATTATGCAGAATTGCTGCTGTGGCACTATAGGGACACTGCTGCCCATACCTCGGGTTTAGAGTCCCTTAATCGGTTTTTACGATATCAAAGAGAGGAGATACAGTAGTTCTATATTCCCAGACCAGACACCACAAGGTAATTATAATAAACTAGCTGGGACCCCGGTTTCACCCGCGTTTAATTTAAAAGAAATTTAGAGTACTTCGACATAGACACTTGACATAGAATATATATATTGGATTTCAAGGGTTTTAGTTTTTTTACGCGGAACCCTAATTATTTTTCTAAAATAAAAGTAGCCTAAGTTATTCCTTATAACATCAGCTATCTGCCAGTGAAGGCCCGTCAAAATCGGTCCAGCCGTTTTACCCGGAACAAACCGACAGACAGACAGACAGACAGACGGACAGACAGACAGACAAAAAAATTAAAAATAGTGTTTTTGTTATATGTAACGTATATACTTTCATATGCATTTAATAAAAAGCTGTTATTTTGACATTACAAACAGACACTTCAATTTTATTTATTTGTATAGATTAAGTTAAGCTATAATAACTATAAACCATACAACTGTACCTATACTATCTTACTCTAAAAATGGTTAACTGTAATAGGTTATATCACTCGTATGACAAAAACAATAGCCATGAATAACTGTACTACTGTGTACTGTAAAGATTAGACAAAGGGCAGTTGTTAACTCAGTTTAGCATCTCACGCTTCCTGCCATAAAACTTAAAATAAAATATCGTCTAAAATGCTAGGACGAGCGCTCAGACCAAAGTGATGACAGACACAAATAAATTTGAGGAATTCCTCAAGGATGCTTCGTCCACACAGACTTCATTCCTTCATTATTGGAAAGTCGTATTGCACGCTAGGCGTAATAGATTATGCGGGCGTTTGTTACTCTGATCTATCTCAAGACCTTAACAAATTGGATCGACTTCTTAACAACGACATCGCTTTATCTTCGGATGACGTAGTACGACCATATTTCTTTCTACCGATCTAAGCTTAAATAGCTAGCTATCTGTCCGTTAGAGGAGAGCCGTCAGCTTATTTCAATTTAAAAATCCTTGTGCTCTTAATTACCCCAAAACACATTTTTCAACTTTTGCGTAGCTTTCACAACCTTTTGTGCTTCTGAAAATTTCATTCATAACATGTTTTTCCACTATTCAGTGTTTATGTGCAATTCCTCACTCTTTCAATAATAAAACTCTAGATTTCGCTCTGCAAGAATTCAGCTCTCAGAGCGTACGATGTTTTTGCCTGCGAAGCCAATCGCCTCTATATGCGTCATTTACATCGTGATGTAAAGAAGCGTTTACTAGAGGTCCGAGAGACTAGCTCGGACAAGCTCTTGGGCAAATTAAAGCGTACCAAGCGGTTTAGATGACTCCTCTCAATCGTCCCAAAATCCGAATAACCATCCGATAGCCAAGTAGCTCAATGCACCTCAAGCACTTTACCAGTAGACCAAGCTCACCTCTCTGAAGTAGACGCAGAAGTCAAACGCAGAGCCTTATTATCGGTTGGTTATTAACCGCAATCTTCAATGCGGCATTAAATAACAATCTCTTTCCACCAGCGTGAAAAGAAGCTACCGTTACCGGTATATCGAAACCATTTTCTTTCAGATGACCTTTGCATTTGATGCAAAGGTAGAAGCACAAACAAAATGTGGAAGAAAATTATAGATTCGAAGACACATGGATATAGTAGGATCTATGTATAGTATAGTATAGGGATCGGGAGAGGGCCAACCCCGCTCGAAGAAGGAGGAGACGGCGCCGGGGTAACAACCGTCCTGGTGCCTAATTCCCACACGCTCGAAACCCCCTGCCGTTGCTATAAGCCGGGGGACCTCTGGGTTCGCGGGTGCGTAGATTGAGGAATCTGCGTGCCCACACTGAGCGACCCAAGAGAAGAAGGTAGCACGCATGTGGTCACGCGCTGCCGTGGGACGCTTTGGGGGATCCTTTACAATCCCCCGGCGGGGTGACCGCTTTACAGTCACTCACTCCGTGATGTGCCTATAGGCGTGGCATCAGTGGACGGCTCTAGTGTGATCATACGAGGACCTGGAGCCTCCCTTAGGTGCCGAAGATGACCGCTCCAGTGGTTTTATCCGGTAGGAGTCCAGCATACCCCTTCGCCCTTCCCCGGGGCGAAGGAAGTTCATGAAGAATTTACACTACCAATAAAAAAAAAGGTATACAAATAAAGACCACGGGAGCACCTTCGTAATAAACAACTCCACATTGATATGAACTTGTCGACCATCAAGCAGTTCTTGAAACAAGCTTCTAACGCTACTTCGACTTTGCTCTGCACCATCGGACTCTCTTCCCGGTATCGACCACCTGATACAGATCTTCTCCCATTGACGCTCGCGCCGCCCGAGGCACGTAATCATCGATTCAGACGATGAAATCACCGTACGCCATGAAGCTCACAAAAAGAGAGTCTAGTCTCAGTTAAACAGACCGGTAGACAACCCTCGCCGCCAAGACTCGTCGCGACTACCGCATAAATCTCCCTCCGAAGCTCTGCTCGAGCCAGCCCATGCCGAGCCAGCTTTAAATGTTTCAGTTTTGGTTTGTAATTTTTTTGCATATCAGCCACGTGATATCACGATATGCGTTGAGGGTTCCTGTCTGGCTAGACAGGTAAAGAAAAAGGGGTTCAGATTAGTACTACTACAAATTAGTGATACACACATACCCATTACAAACATAAAAAAAGCCTGCCATATTTGTATATGTTGCTCAAATAAATATGTTAGTATGAATTTATTTAGTCGTCAGTAATAAAACTCTTTTAAAACTTTTGTACGCTGCTAATCTTCTGCATATAATTTTGTGTTACCAATACTGATTGTTGGCGACATCCGTTGCTTTAAAAAGTACAAGTACGGGCACATTATACAATAGTCCAATTGTTTTTTCTTTTTTGTTACTTCAATGTACGGTGTTTCTATTTATTGATTTGCAAGGCAATATTGGCAGGGCATTATTATCGTGGCTTCTCAGGAAGCGTGATATCACGGGATGCGCCTAGGGTTGCCAGATAGGAAATTTAAAAGGGGTCCAGATTAGTGCTACTTCTAAAGGATTCCAGAAAAAAGTAGGGTTCCAGAAAAAAGGAGGACTCCTAAAACGAGGATTTCAGGAAAAAAGGACGACTTACTATAAAACGTACCAATACATATTTTTTTATATGAAATCTTTAAGAGTTTTATCCTTATAATATAGTATTTCGTCATAAGTAGGTATAAGCGCTCGTACAGCATCGTTCGAGTTACTGTTAGGTCAAAGTTCTCTATATCGCGCGGCATTAGAAAAAGGAGAATAATCTTCTGGAAATAGAGGATTTATCCTCCATTTGGATAAACTTCATCATCATTTCAGCCACAAACGTTTATGTTGAGTGCTCTTTGGGGGTTTTGCCATAATCGCCACACCTGGAAGATTTGTTGACGATCGCAGTTGAGTTGTAATTAATACTCGAAAGACGCTGCTGCCCATACTCTTGCTAATCACATAGTCACCTTTTACGACACCCATGACCCACGGGATTAGATGAGGTGGTTCTATTCTTAGTCGTCACGACACGGAACGCTCCATTTGGGTACCATCTGGAAAAGCTAGCCGCGCCTGTATGCAGACCAGAACACGCCAACAAAGGAGAGCTGGTAGGTAATACTACGGGCAGCATGATGCGCGGTGCGCACGCGCAATCTGACTAGCAGCAGCCCACGTGCCGTGAGTAACAACCATTACACAACATGACCAGTCTCTGAACGCCAAGCAATAAAAATGTTGGCATATACATTTGAAAAATTTGAGCCGAAGGATGGGCAGCAGCGTCCTTCGAGTACAATTATAATACAACTGCGATCACTAACCCGTCTGCCAAGCATGGCGATTATGGAAATACCCCCCAATGATTACATAATCTTTGGGGGAGGCTTCTGTCCAGCAGTGGATGTTTTTCGGCTGAAATGATGATGCATTTGAAACTGTCCGGATTAAGAATATAGCACCACCCCATCTCCTCCCGTGGATGTCGTAAAAGGCGACTGAGAGACTCTAAGCCAGTGAAATGAGCAAAATCGTCCCCTTCTGTGGAACTGTAGCCATTCTGCGTTCATCAACCTGCCTGCCAAATGTGGTGAGTACTGGCAAATTTACCTCAAAATGACGATTCAGTTGTAGAAATATTTTCTAATGTTTACGCGAATAGCATCCATCGAATTGAAAATAGCTTACGGAAATTTATCGCGTTTAATTATTTCATTCTATATACTTACGTACAGCATCTATACGTGCAAGGTGCAGACCTAGCACATACAATTACTATGTTATTAATACACAAATATATGAAATACAAAATAAAACAATATTATATTGTTCTACCCTATATACTCACATATGAGTATCAATAATACAGTAATTGTATGCGCTAGGGCTGCACCTTGGTATATAGACTGAATTAATTAAACGCGATAAATTTCCGTAAGCTATTTTCAATTCGACAGTTGTAGAAATCTATGACGGAGATCTTTGTTCAGCAGTTGACGTCTTTTGACTGATACGATGATGACACAGCCAAATGTCTCGTTCTTTATGTTAGGAGATTATCATGAGGGAACTTCTAGTTATATAACTGACAGTTTCCCGTTAGTTTTGCCTGTATACTCACGCCCCGGAGATGCTACGTTTTGCTAGACCTGCATTTTTTCCATATTTTAAGTTAGTTTATTGCATTGATGCGGCAATCAGCGGGCTGATTACCTGTGTCGCAGACGGTTTGCGACAGGCGCCGCTCTCAAGTGTCATTTTGGTATTACGTAGCTGTCGATAGCGATTAAACAACCGAAGATCTCTGACGCACGCTCTGTCGGACGATCAGTGAAATAAAAATTGCATCCTCGCCTATCAATTTTAGGCGACTTGCCGCCAGTCGATTCTTGGCTGCGCGATAGCTGCTGTCGCGTCATTCTCATGCTTATGGACGGTGCTGCCCGTCCTTCGAGTACATTTGTAACAGATTTTTTTTTTATTGGTACTTAGTGGAAATACTTCATGAACTTCCTTCGCCCCGTGGAAGAGCGAAGGGGTGTGCCGGACTCCTACCGGCTAAAACCACTGTAGCGGTCATCTTCGGCACCAAAGAGAGGCTACAGGTCCTCGTACGATCACACTAGAGCCGCCCACTGGTGCCACGCCTATAGGCACATCTCGGAGAGGGTGACTGAAAAGCGGTTACCCCCCGGGGGGATTGTAAAGTATCCCTCATCCCATGGCAACGCGTGACCACATGCGTGCTACCATCTTCTCTTGGGTCGCTCGGTGTGGGCATGCAAATTCCACAATCTACGCACCCGCGAACCCAGAGGTTGTAGCTAATAAGTTAAAGCGGGGCTTAATATTAAGTGGCGTTTCAGTATTCGGCCATTAGTTAGATAATTGTATTTATGACTTACAAAAGACAGACCGTAAGCTGAATCAACTTAAATTTTTTGTTAACTATGAACAACCAAATAATACTATATAACAATAGCAGTGATGGTATAGTGGTTGAACGTTTCACTACCATATTGGAGAGTGCGTTCGATTCCCGGCCGCACATCTGACTTTGCGGGTTAATATTAATCAGATTTATTATCAGGTGTGTTAACGGTGAAGGAAAACATCGTCATCGCCAGCATGGTGGACTAAGGCCTAACTATTCTTATCGTGAGAAAAAGCCCGTGGCCAGCGGTGGGACAATAACGGGCTGATTATGTTTACTATAACAGACTATCAAAATGACTGAATGAATTTTTTAACTATAATTTGCATGTAAGAAAATATGTTTAACAACTACGGGTTTTTACAACACTATACCTGCATGTGTACCTGTAATGGGCATATGTATCAGCACTATTATTTTGTAACATTCTGTCTGTATTGTTTGTTTGTTATGTATGCTGTTGGTATACCAGTAAATAAATAAATAAATCATAAGCTACGTGTGTTACCTCGGGATTCAACAATAGTAACAGATATAAAAATTTACAATATGAATAAAATAAAAGTTGGTTAGCAATTAGATCAATAAAATTATGACTTCATATTCAAACGTTCACGTTGGGATCCGAACGGCGAGTGATTTTTTTCTTCAAAAAAGTGCGTAAAGCAACAAATGCTGTGATTGGCCGACGCCACGATACGAGCTCTCTATCGTACGATTTTGTGCATCGCATATAGCATACTTAAGGCTATATAGCTTGCCGTGTAACCGTGTGTACATACTGAGAATGTTTCGTGAGGCTATTGAAATTAAAAATATTCCAAATTTTAATAGAGAACATGGTTAACAGGTTTAATTCCAAACACCAGTTTGAAATTCTGTTATTAAGATAAAATGGGGCTTCCAAACAACATAATCAATGTCAATACTACAAAGTGTTCGAAACGTCAGGAAAATCAAAAATCTATGATATAGTATAATTTAATAGTTTTTTATTATAATGAGTTTAGTGAACTCCTAAAAAATCCTAACTGTATTCACAAACTCGTTCTTAAGCGTTGAGTTACCTATCTATCCTCCTCAGAGCCAGATATTTACAAACTTGTTTGGAACTAAACAAAAAACGCTAGAAGAAAAAATATAAGTACTCTATACTCGTATATTCAACTGCGTCACAGTATATAGTATATATAATATAGCACCTAGAGTGGTGCTATATTCCAAATTCCATCTCCTCCCGTGGAGTTTGTAAAAGGCGATTAAGGGGCTTTAAATCAGAGTTACAAGCAGCAGCGTCCCTTCTGTAGAACAATAGCCATACTGCGCTCACCCACCTGCCTGCCAAGCGTGGTAAGTATTGGAAAATCCCCCTAAAATTAAATACACTGGTTAAAGACTCGTCTTGAGGCATTGTGGTATTGTTGACGAAAAGACGTTGCAAAGTTTCCCAAACGCTGCCCAGCTGAGTCGGATCCGAGGATTGACCTTTTTCTCGAAGTTGGACCTACCTAGCTGGACAGGTTGTCCCAGGTAAACATACTCGTCAACTACTTCGAGAACAGAGCTCCCAACGTATATTGGGATGGGCACGACGCCCACCTGTTGGGATACTCTATTGAGATTGTCGAGCATTGTGCTGAGCTCTTGCAGCGATTCTGCCATGACTACGATGTCGTCGGTATTATTCAGTAGGTACTTACCTACCTGGTTTAAACAGAAACACTGTCATTTATCATGCTTCTGAATCTTTTATATTTTTTAGACTGCCGTCGATAGGAGACCACTTTCATAATACATAGTACCTAATATTTTGTTAAATTAACTTACTTTGTCTTCAGGTCACAAGAGACCGTTTTCGAATCTAGTCTTGCGATATCGACGATAATAATAATAATAATATATATAGATAATAATAATGATAATCGACGGATCTCTGAATAACTAAATAGATACTGTTTTAATAATAAAAATTACATTAGGTATTGTATAAAAACATAAATATTTATTATAAAAATATTCCCATAACAGTTATACCATTGTTAGAGTTTTCTTTTTTTTACGAAATTCTAGTTCCATCATATCTTCATCATCTTGTAGTGGTTTTCGGTTGAAAGAATTAACTTTAGATTTTTTTATACTAAGTAAATTTAAGAACTTGTCACATAGTGCTTTTTCCATTTCAATTTTAAGGTTTAAAAATTCTTCGGTGTCCCTCAATCACTTCTGATAATCAAGTTTAATAGTATCAAACTTATATTTGAGGCCGTCTATTTTTTGTTTCATATGTTTGTTCAGCGCTAATAATACTTCTATTAAGTCTGGATGTGCGTGTTTAGGAGCTGGATCCAATTCCATCGGCAGAAATCCTTCTATGACCACTGCTCCTTTTATTTTACGTTTCCAGTAAAAGAAGCCGCTTTTTAACTCGTAACTGTAGTCATCTCTTGGTTGAGAAAGGCATCTCTTTACGCTGGCGTAATAAGCAACCTCAGACATGTGTAAGTTCCTACTAAAACCTACCAACCGATTTGGAGAAAACCGCCCCTTCCATAGTTTATCTTTATTGAAAAGATTAACTTCAAATGAATCAGACTGCCATCCTATTAGTAGGTAGCACGGTTCACCTTGAACATCTAATTTTGTAACAGTGATAGCTTCGTCTAATTCCATTAGTAATATTTTACCATTTCTTACTTGCAAAATTTTACATCAGGGCCGTTTTCAAGTAAAATGTAAACTCTAAGTAAACTTATTGTGACATTTTTGAATAATTTTTCACTATTGGTGCAATGTTACTATGTAACTTTCTAAATTGTTGAGATAACCAAAGACAATTTATCCACTACGTTTTAAAGGTAACAATCAAAGAGAATATAATGTTTAAATTTTAGTCACAGGTTAGTAGCAATTAAGTTTTAAATTCTCATTGGTTACAATGACGCAGTATATATACAATATTGCAAGCTGAGGTAGAAGTCTGTAGAGCTCAAGAGACATACCTTTGCTCTTAGATTGAAACTAAAAAACACTAAAACTGCAAACACTTATTAGCAGCATTACTTTTTTGATTTTTTTTTAAAGAAACCTGGTCTAACGCTTGGATTTACCCTGTGTCGTCGGTGCGTTATCAGACACAAATTCCACACACAATACACCCAGACCCGGAACTACCTGCAGATCATACAAATATTTGTTCCATGCGGGAATCAAACCCGAAATTTGGCGCTGCCGCTAGTCGGCAGTGGGCAATTATCAGCTGTCAATATAGTAGGCACTGAGGTACAGACACATCTCGAGAGGTGTCTGGGGCCTCTTTACAGTCATCCCCTTCGAGACGTGCCTAAAGGTGCAGCACTAGCGCCGGCTCTAGTGTGATCAGTGTGATCACGAATAGTGTGATTGTAGGCAATTTCCTAGAGCCCTGCTCCAGTGCAGAAAATGACTACTCCGGTGGTTTAGATAGTAGGGTCTGGCATACCCCTCCACACCCTTCCCCGGGGCGGACGAAAAACATGATATTTCCACCGGGTGAAATATCTATACAAATAAATAAAATTGAAGTGTCTGTTTGTAATGTCAAAATAACAGCTTTTTACTAAATCCATATGAAAGTATGTACGTTACATCTAACAAAAACTCTATTTTAATTTTTTGTCTGTCTGTCTGTCCGTCTGTCTGTCTGTCTGTCTGTTTGTTCCGGGTAATCTCCGAAACGGCTGGACCGATTTTGGCGGGACCTTCAGTGGCAAATAGCTGATGTTATAAGAAATAACTTAGGCTACTTTTATTTTAGAATAATAATTAGGGTTCCGCGTAAAAAAATAAAACCCTTGAAATCCAATATATATATTCTATGTCAAGTGTCTATGTCGAAGTACTCTAAATTTCATTTAAATTAAACGCGGGTGAAACCGCGGGTCCCAGCTAGTAATAAATAAAATGTTACGTTATACAAAACAAACCATTTTTTTCCTTTTACTACTGCCGTTAGACCTCGCACGACTATTATCAGTTAAACTGTATATTTTATATTCCTTTCCTTTTATACTCCTTGTAAACAGTGGGCATATTTGAGCCGCCCGGTTTCCTACAGAAAACTGGTTTCTCGAATAGTTAAAGCGGGACTTAATATTAAGTTGCATTCCAATATTCGGCCGTATATTACATAAAAGCTTGGAAGATATTTCTCATACCTATTCATCATTTCATATTCCACTGCTGGAAACAAGCCTCCCCAAAGATCACCACAACGACCGATCAGGGTGTGTAGTGGACTCATTCGGGGGATTTGCCATAATCGCCACCCTTGGCAGACGGGTTGGCGATCGCAGTTGAGTTGTTAATGTACTTGAAGGACGCTGCTGCCCATCCTCCGGCTAATCCCTTAGTCGACTTTTACGAGACCCACGGGAGGAGATGGGATGGTGGTATTCTGAGCCGGCACCACAACTATTAGCAGTCAAGCATTTTCCATACTTATAAAGGTGTCACTAGATGAATATGATTTATTATCTTTTATATATTGTATTGATTAAAATGGTCACATTAATTTCAACTGTGTTGTTATTATGTTTGTAATAAAACTTTTTAACAAAGAAAATACCGACTTCAAAAACCCTACACGATATATAAATATTAAATCCACTAAAATGGGGAAAAATAAACTTTATGATGTCGGGCGGGGCCAGGTATGCCCCAACGATGGTTCATTCAGACCAACGAGAAGTTATATTTTATACCTAGCCTTTTCCACCATTTTAGTGGATTTAATATTTTTATATCGTGCAGGGATTTTGAAGTCGGCATTTTTTTTTGTTAAAAAGATTTAATTGTTTCTTTTTAGTGTAAATAAATTTAAGAACTTTTTCCAATTTGATATCAGTATTTAACACTAAAAATAAGAATGACTCAAATCGGTTCTCTGATCTAAGAGGAATCGAAACTATTAAGACATCATCTAGATAAGTGCAGTCAAATTAACCTGTTTATTGAAGCTGGTTTAAAAACTACTCAATCAAATGTAATGAAATTTATATGGGACCAATTCGAAAGCATTCTGCATCAGTTTAAATAATAAACGGAGTAACCAAAAAATACGTATCGAATTGAGAACCTCCTCCTTTTAGAAGTCGGTAAAAAGGGTTTCCTTCTGGTGGTAAAAATACTATTGTACTATATATGGTTTAGTGTACTTAACTAATATTACAAGAGGCAGCCCGACAATCTACTAGATACGTACTAAATAAAAAATATAATAAAATAAAGTGCTGTCGATAGGTCACTAAATTTGAAAGTGAAAAATTTGCTCATCACTGTGACCGCTTTAACGGTCCATCTCGAGCGAAATTGGTATTGTTCTATTCGTTAGGTGGACCGCTCCATGCTCAATATTTTTCATTGGCAGTGGACATATAGTGTTAAATGCTCGACGAATGACCCCCTTCCTTGTCCTGATATCGGCGACTCTGGCGACCCCATCTCGTCCAGGTAGAAGGCGAATTACACGCCCAAGAGGCCACATCAGAAGTGGGGAAAAGCTTTCCTTCAAAATGACCATTTCTTTTAGTTCCCCGCACGGTGCCCGCCATTTTGTTTTCTATTGGAGCCATGAAACATATTCGTGTGAGAACCTATTTCAAAAATGTTGCTTGAGGAACTCGATGCGTTGAAAGCGTTGTAACGATGTGATTCTTGCGCTCACATCTGGTGTGTGCAGCAGGTGGTATCACAAAGATTAGAGATCGTCCAATCAGGAAATGTGAAGGAGTTAATGGATAGATATCAGAAGGATCATGTGATATATAAGTACGACAAAAAGTACTACATACACCCTCTCGCACGATTCGCAGCGTTCAACCTTTAATAGTTCAAAGTCCAAACAGTGTAGGATGATGCGTAGTCGTGTTTGCAAAAGTATGAAAATACAAATGTGTAGCGTTGAGTGGGAGACAGCGTAGCTCATAGTGGAGGTGAAAATTTTAGGGAAGCGGGTACTTATTGGGTGGATACTTATTGGAATTCGACTGTAGTGGAATATGGATGTTCTGATATTATACTCAAGAATTAGAAGAATAGAATAGTTTCTTCAGTAATTAGGTCATAGCAGACACTTTTACACGTCATATTAAAACGACGGAGGGCATTTCACTACATGACAACCTCTGAGAAGAAATGCCGAATGAAACTCAGGGTACAGTATTTTTTCCAAATTGTGTATTTTAAAATTTTTCCATGAATACATTGTTTTTATGGCAATCTATATGTGAGAGTAGTGTAGATATAGGCTAACTAAAATTAACATTCTAGTGCCAAAAATCTGACTCAAACAGCTACATCACACTCACATTTACAATGTGAATAAATAAAGTTATATAATAATAAATTACATCGTCGTCGTGTTCGTCTCTTAGATTATGGCTTTTGTAGAGTATCCACATATTCCACAATTTCGCCAATGTCATGTTTAAGGCAACGTTGTTCAATGTTCAAATTATAAATCTTTACATATTCATCAAATATTTCTCAAGAATGAAAATATTCGACAAAAGTATGTCAGCAACGTCGTACGGTTTTCATTTCTGTCTTGTTGTCAATAATAAATTACAGATGTAATCCTAATCATTCCTAATAATGTCAACCAAGAAATATCAATTATACAAATGTCAAAAAATATAAATTGTACAAATGTCAAATAATATTAATATAATCTAATGTTATTTTTTAAATTAAAAAAATTGGTTGCCTGTAAAGTCGGTATACGGGCGAAAGTTTTACGTGACAACGACTTTGAGTGGTCACTCTCTCTCTCTCGCTCTGTCTCTCTCGCTCTTAAGCGGGCTAACTGTGCTCGAGTGGAAGGGACGCGTGCCTTTCACTTTTTATGTCTGTCTCTCTCGCTCTTAGGCGGGCTAACCATGCCCGAGTGGAAGGGACGCGTGCCTCTCACTCGCTCTCATTGTGAGCGCATAACGTGAGCGGAGCGTAACGCAGTTTCTTGAAGTGTCACCCGGCAAACCAATTTATAAGACGTTGTCACGTCAAAATTGATGTCATTATACAATGTCGTCGAAATTTCAACACAAATAAGCGACACCACGTGTAATTCTAGTCTTGCAGAGCTGGACTAGCACCCTGCCAAACATGTTGATCTATTAGATTAGATAATCATCTAACTTATAATATGCCCGTGTGCATAGAGTATTATGTTTTACAAACAATTTCAATTTATTTTGTGGTAATTACAATACGATGTCCGGTATTTTTTTATAAAACTGTGTCCCATGAAAGAAGCATGGACTTTAGCTAAACGAAATGTTGGCTGTACTAATTTAGTTCTATGTCTAGTATTATAGTTATGTCGATCACATTTTCTTTTAAATAGTTGTATGTTTTTTCTAACGAACATTATATTTTCGTAAATATATTGACATGGTACTGTCATTATGTTGATGTTTTTGAAGAGTTCTCTGAGGGAATCCCGACTACCAAGGTTGTAAATGGCCTTGTCTCTTCTCTAATATAAAAATTGATCATACTAGCGATGTATCGATGTTTTAGAGGACGTACTAAAAATCGATGTAAAAGATCGATTTTTCCCGCTTAACATTGATGTTTATCGAAATCGATGAATATCGATCATCTCTAATATCGAGCAGTGATGCCAAATTGGGGGTTTTCCCCCTAAATTTAGGGGCAATAAGTAATGAAAGGGGCGGTTTTAGGGGCAGGGTTTCTTTGGAGATTTTTTTTGGGGTCATCATTTATCAGCGGAAGGATCAATAGTAATATAAACTAAAACAGTTCTTATATTTCTAAACGCAAGCAAGTTGCACTTGTTGATATATTTTTGAACGCAGCCTAGAACGAACGAACGGTACGGCGGACGGGTTCATTCTAGTGTTGAGTAGGACACGATTTAAAAATGAGTTTGTAAGAGTAGCCTCTTTTTTGTACTGCACCAGTACAATGTCCCACTTCAAATGAGGCGAGGCGTCATGACGTGGTGACGCCTCGCCTCATTTGCAGCTTCATGAAGCTTGGCGGTGCATTTGAAAGAACGAGTATGTCATGACGTGGTGACGCCTCGCCTCATTTGCAGCTTCATGAAGCTTGGCGGTACATTTGAAAGAACGAGTATTTCATGTACTGTTGCTGTATTTGTACTGCCCTGTCTTACAAAGTGTGATTGAGGTAATACTTAAAGCAAAGTAATAAAAAGCGATTGATTTTAGACGAATGACGATTGTATCGACGTTTCTACTTATTAGCCACTGTAGCATTATTGTGCAAGCGACTTATTAGTAAAACATGATTTTGATTTAAAATACACCTGATACACAGACATAAACAAGCAAAACAAATAGGTATTTAACAGACATTCATGAAATCATATTTTTCTAAAACTAGTACATTTGTAATAGAGTGAATAAAAGCATCATGTTGTCTCTTGCAGTCACGATAATGTCCGTTGAATAAAAAGACGTGCTTTTGAAGCATGTGCCTCATTCTCTCTCTCTCTCTCACTCTACAGTTCACATGCGAAGAGTAAAGTAACGCGACATAAAATTTGAAGTGGTACATGTTATAATGTTGAGCCGCTCTTACAATATTGTGTCATGTACGGGACAAATGTACCGCCTCTTGTATGTCCTACTCAACACTAGTTCATTCCGCGCCGCTCATTCCAAAGAGAATACAAACTCTACGCTGCTCGTTAATTCATTTTCATTGTTGTTTCGCTTGAATTCAATTCACTCGTCTCATTTTTGTTGTTTGGGTTCCTTCTTTTCTTTCGTTCAAAGAAATAAGTTAGGTGTAACTTAATTTGTTAGTCTCAAGAGTTTATGAGTTAAGAATCAAGATTGTACTTTCGGTTTCGGTTCTTGCATAAACTTCAATACTTCAGAAAACATGTGAAAAGCCTGAAGGCTTTTAGCTGGAGCTACCGAGTGTATGATATAACAAAAAAATACGCCTCGCTACTACCACTGAGGTCACTGCCGACGATGATGAGACTTCGTTTATTAAAAAAATAATATTAATGAATAATATTGCATTATTAGTGTTTTATTTCATGTGCTAAAGATAGTTACTTATATACTTACTACCTGTATCAATAAAAAGTATTTATAAACCTAAATAAATAATACTAGATATATGTACTAAAATAAACATAGGGGTTTCTTGGGAAATTTAAAAATGGTCTTCGGGGGAAAATTCTTTAGGGGTTGGCAACACTGATATCGAGCCCTTAACCTACAAAAAAACATTATTTGGATGCTCGTCTGGTTATAACTTTCGAAATAAAGTATTTTACCATGAGTAGCAGTGATGAAACTGATATTAACTCAGTCAACTGTCAAACTGTCGAAGAAGAAGACGGGGAAAGGGTGAGCATTCACAATTATTATTGTAGGCCATTATAGATGGCATTAAAATTTGTGTATATTGTTTACAATGTTTATAAGTAGGAAAACATACATCATTGTACCAGGACCGTAAAAGCCCACTGCTGAATATCGGTCGATCCTTCAGCGCTACCAATATACAGCCTGGAGAGGTATACACTTTTATATACTGTTACATATACGCTTGATATTTTTATTTCAGACTGAAATCAGATCGCAACTATCTACATTATCATTTGAAGAACTACAAAAGTTAAAAGAAAAGATTGGTGCAAAAGTATATAAGGAAGCACTGTTTGGTAAATCAACTAATAAAAATAAGTGTGATGCACCCAATGTTTTCAAAAGGGAAAATAAGAATAGACCACGGGAGATGAGTTCGAGGAAACCTGTTCCTATGTTGCAGAGTGTTCCTACTGTTAAAAAGAAAGAGATTCGAGATCCAAGGTAATGTTTATGTGATACAATATGTTCTGTGTGGTGTTCAGACTTAGAATAAAGTACCACTCCATCTCATGTGTATGTCGTAAAAGGCGACTAATGGACTAAACCAGAGGGCAGGCTGCCAGTAGGCAGTAGCGTCTGTGGAACAGTAGCTATACTGTACTCGCCAACCCGCCTGACAAGCTTGGTGAGTACTGGCAAATTCCCCCCAAAATTACGACACAATAATTGTAATCTATGCAGGAGGCCTTTGTTCAGCAGTGGACGTCTTTTGGCTGATATGATGATGGTAATGTACAATAATAATTCGATGCAATATATAATGTAATTCTTGCCTTGTTTTATAACACATGTTGTATGAGATTGGATGTTGGTGGTGTTACTACAGCAGATATATTGAAGTTAGTTCATGCTTGCGCTTAACTAAGATTAAAAAAATAATAATGAGATAAACTTAAAAAAATTGTAATACCAAAGGCATAAAAAACAAACTGTATGGTTACCTATACTACAGTAATCAATAATACAATTAACTTTAATCTTATTCTGTTTGTCATGTTAGTTTTACTGATTTGAAACTTAGTTTATCAATATCATTTAAAATATTGAAAGTACAATCAACTCAATAAAACTCTAACATGGACTGACTGACATGCAACACACAGCACAAATCGGTGGGTCTAGAAGCATGTAATTTTTTATAGGAGATCTTTATATAATGTAGATGAGCACTAAGAATACTTAAAATTTTAATTCGTCCTCTAAGGGGGTTTAAATCAGGCTTACAATATAAATAAAGAAATCCTAAGATAAGACAAATCAACTTACTTAGAACTTGTAATAATTTCAGATTTGATCCACTTTGTGGTGAGTTTGACAAGAAACAGTTTTCGGAAAACTATAATTTTCTGTCAGACATACGTATGAAAGACATCAAAGCAATAAGAACAGAATTAAAAGAAGCAACTGATCCTGAAAAGCAGCAGAAGCTCCGAAGACTACTACAGAGATTGAATGATCAGCACAAAGCTACCAAAAAGAATAAGATTGAGAAGGAAACAATTGAGAAGAATATAGAACGGATTGAACAAGACTACAACAAAGGAAAACAGCCCCACTTTAAGAACAAATGTATGTTGTCTTATGTTCTTCCCAGCCAATTCTCAACTATGTTAGGAGGATGCTCATAGGAGCTTTAAGCGTAACCACATATAGTTGAATGTCAGCATTTTATATGGACCAACAGCTATATGACATCGATGATGACGACATTGATGTTTTATAATGGTCAAGTAGATGTTTTACACTTTCAGTTAGTCTTTTAAGATTGGTCGTTTAAACGTAAATATAAATGGTTATAAAACACGATTTAGGCTCAAATTACACGACTATATTATTGTTTAGTAGTTACGTAGAAGTCAACCAATAACATATATGTATATATATACAACTTAAATAAAAGTATAATGTCCGACTTTTCGGTCCAATACTGGTTATCATGAAACCCGTATGTGGACGACTAAAATAAATGTGTCAAAACGTCACAGAAAAAGACAAAATGAACGATATATCGACGCCCCCGAAGAACAAAATTGAAAAGTGATATTACGACAGTCTTAATGTTATTTTGGTAAATTGTTCAAAATATGTTTTCATAATACAGCACCAACCATCTTGTTTAAGTTACATGGCCACTCTTCAATACACTAATACGACAAAAAGGTCGCATAAACTTTTCCTTGAGACTATGATGGCCCGGCAATTACAATCGATTTTAGGGTTAGTTAATCATTACTTAAATAAGATCTAATAAACACTATTATGAACAGAGAACAAACACTGCCTTTTATAATTCATTAATCTTCTTTTCGTGTTGATGGCTCTCTAATCAAATATATTTATCCCAGTAATACTAATAAGTATAAAAAATTTCATGCTAAGAAGATTCTTTCTCTGGAAGAGACTGACTTATTTAAATGTTTTTTTATCTCATTTCATTAGTAAACATTTTTGTCATGCACAAACGTTTAGGCGACGTTTTAATTATATAAAATTAACGTTAAGATTTTGCACACGATAATGGTTGTCTTACAGAAACATTTTATTTAACCGAAACGTTTATACGACTAATATGTTGCCTAATAAACGTCATGGCTTATACAATTGTACGACGTCGTATAAATTAGTCATGAAAACGTTTATTCAACATATACACTGACACCAATGTACGACGTCGTATAAATTAGTCGCGAAAACGTTTATTCAACATATATAATAAGACATTACAGTCACGCGACTGAAATGACGTAAGATGAACGTTTATATAACGTAATAGTTAGGTAAATACCACTATATAATTTTTATATAACGCGAAGTCGTATAAGACTGGAATTATACGACGATTTTGCTAGTTGGGTCACTTGTGTGTCAGTTTCAGTTGAAATTTGGTACACATATGAAATTTTGCGATCCACAGACGTGCAACGTTAATAGATGAATTTTAAATATGGGGGTCACTTTTGGAGGTCAAATTAGAAAATTAAAGATTTGTTTTATAACTGTACCATGTCACATGAAATGAAAGGCCTTTTTGTGAGGGTCTCAAATCAGGTCCCTGGATCCACCCTTGATACAACAGTATTTGTTTGTTCATTTATTCATTGTTATAAGTAGACTAAACCTTACAAACAACTTTAGCTCTCGAATATAACATAAACAGTGTTGTAAAATTAACTTCTTTCAGCATTTTAAAGAGTACCTTCTTCCAGGACATGAGGTGATATTTCTTGCGATTTTTTTCTAAAATTGTGACGTCAATTCACCCTCATCATTATGTCAGCCAAATCATCCACATGTGTGTCGTCATTGCGGGGGGGTTCCAGTACTCACACAACATTTTGTTGCAGTTGTCTTTTATCCATAACTATGAGAGGAACAGAGTTCTGATATGGGCATGAATCATTAAGTAATCAACAATATGTATTCATGAAAACCCTGTCCAACCCATGAAGGTGATATTCAGACATACTGATGTATGTAATTAGATTTATGAAAGACTTTTCTAAAGGAAGAATCGAAAAAAAATCATTGAGAGAGAAATTGAGTTTCAGGTGGCAACTCATTATGCCACCAAACTGCTTCAAAACAAAAGGTTGAACCAGTGTGTGTTACCAGTGATGACATATGGCACAGAGATGTGGTCACTTACTATGGGCCTTATAAGAAAGCTTAAGATCACTCAGCGAGCTATGGTGAGAGCTCTGCTTGGTATATTCTCCAAGAATCAGAAATGACGAAATTCAAAAAGTTGCTGTATTGGCATCAGTCTCGTTTCTGGAGCACAAAGCAGTGATTGTTTTCAAAAACTATGAGGTCCTTAAATATGATATTGTCGCTTTGTCGAACTGGCTACTTTGATCTCAAATATCTGGTGTTTGGTTAGGAATTACAAATTCAAATTTAAGCTCGTGTATTTGTGTTTCGAATTTAGTTATTCTTTGTTTTCGCATCATTCGATTTTTCTTTGACATCGGTTTGTCGACGGTATGGAAAACTTAAAACATCGCGTTAGAGCTAGCGCGCACGGCTGACTTTAGTCACGGTGACAATTTCGTCACGTCATGAACTTGTACGGTACATAAACAGTTCACGTATTAATATATATAATATCATTGTTGCAGCTGAACTGCGTGTGGAGGCTCTGGTCAAACAATATGAAGAATTGAAGAAGGAAGGTGCTGGGCGGATTCAACGACATCTTAAAAGAAGACAGCAAAAGGTCAAGAAACGCTCGTACAAAGCACCCACTGGTGTTAGTTGAAATAAATGTTACTCTTTATTTCGAGATTGTTGTTTTCTTTATTTATCGAAGGTTTTATCACTATGTACATATATGTCTGCGTCAGGATGACTGGACCAAGAGAGATTTTGGAAGTTTCAGCAATACCAAGGTTTGGAACCTATTTGGTAACAGACATCAAATAATTTGTACATCCCTAAAGAGGATATAAAACTATTACGAGGAAAGTGGCCAGAAATTCTGACATCAGAATGCCTGGACCACGTCGGTTTTCGTACCTTCGGTAGTTGTAGGAATTATAACTAGTTAATCTATACTATAATAAAATCGTAGAGAGACAAAAACTACATTTTTTTTAAACTGCCCCGTGCTCCAGGAACGAGACTGATGCCAAAACTGGGATTTTTTTGAATTTCTGTCTGTTTCTATGTTGCATGTTACTGCTAAAACTACAGTATAGAATAGAGGTAACTAGTATAACAATACGTCTACAAAATTTTGTTTTACAGCGAATATAATGAAACAACCACACAAGTGAACACATTCGTTATCAGTACCTACGTAATAAGAATTATAAAAAAAAACATTATTATCACGCTATATCTAAAGGGAGCTAAGCGACAGCTAAAAAAAATGAGACAACAGATTTCGTTATCTTTCGCAACTGGTTACGTAGCCTGCTTGCTAAACTAACACGACGCGGGTTGTCTTTGTTTTGCCTTAATTTTATTCTCTTGAAAAGCAATTTCTATATTGAATATTCTGTCTAGTCTGTAGTTGATATTTTATTATATGTTATTTGTAAACAATAAATCACGGGTTGAAGGCAACAGATGTCGCTAGCAGTTCTTTCCTTTGGACTAAGTCATAAGTTTTCATTTGTATTTCGCATAAATTGTCATCATGAAATGGACTTAGTTTAATAAAGTACTTGTTTGTCCATTGATTAGTGACAAACTATTGACTTCGGTGCTAAAATTGCATTTTCGTAACTGCTGTGTCCCCTTAGCCAATAAGTGGGATAAAATATTTGTGTTGTTATCCTTAAATACAGGATAATACATTCTATTTATTATGATATTTCTGGGTTACTTAGTTTTATAATTATTAAATTTTATTACTTACTTTTCTTATTATCTTATTTCTTTCTTTCAACTAGATGGCGTTACTGTCGAGCTCGCAGAGTATCTACATTGCGACGTCTCTATACATGATCAATATCCAACGTTCATCCACGTGGACATCCATTTAGAGAATGCCTAGCGAATTTATTTCAATTCTGAAAATGTCATAGCGCTTGGAAAATCCGCGTCAAACTACGCTTTTCGTATTTTTTCAACTGTGTCTGTTCGCCAAATCGGAACGAATGGCGAGATGCCGTCATACTATGCGTACGAGAAGCAAAGAGGTGTGTTTGATCGACGTCAACGTGGGCGTACAGAATATAGTTTCTCGGGAGTTATGAAAGACGCCGCATTGGGTAAGGTCTACACTGTGCATCCAAATAATGCAATTTTTTGCGCATTTTACTACACACGGTGTATTTGATGCCGTTAAGTTTAGCCAAATATCACCCAGACTACAGAGCGCTCCATCTACTTGACGGTGATAAACACTGAGACGATACTCTCGAGGAGGTCACCGACAGTCCCAGTCGCAATCGGCACGCTGTGTGCTCGCTTAAAGCGCGCGATCTGCTCACTCGGTCTATACGCTGTATGTGGGATGGGAGCATGGCCGTTGCAACCCCCCTAACGAAAGGTATCTTGATATTATAAAAGTATTGTACAACACACGACTTATAGGCGTAATTTTAATGACAAAATGAGCGGTGTGGCTATAATGAGTGATTGGACTGTTACTACTGTACTAATACTGGGCGGAAAAGGGCAAACTACATTTTATGAAAGTTATTGATGACGACACCTAGTGCCATGTGGGAAGCGTTTCCAAACAAAAGACAAAAGCGCATGGTTTGGCACTCGGCTGGCTGGGCTGGATGCAATATGCGGCAGGCCTATGGGTTGTGTCATTCGGAAATATATCATGATTCCTCTACACCTATTACAAGTTCCTAATAAAAGCTCAGGTCATTATTGCATGTTTTCAATAGCATGTCCGACAATAGAATGTCAATAGCATATACTTTTCTAAATTACACGCGTGCGGAGCCGCGGGAAAAAGCTAGTACACTTATAGAGTCATGTGCCTAGAAGAAATCAGCTCATCGGCTCTCAAGTGGTTTTATTCCCTTTAGGGACTGGTCCTTACTGCCATGCAATCTTATTTAATGGCACATCATTATTATTTTACTTCATGTATTTCACACTGGCAGTTTATTATTCTCACATAACTTAATTCTATCGTAACTATCAGCAATGTTAAATTATTTTAATGAGTGTCCATGGAGTTTCTTCTCCATAGGACCAACTTCTTGAAACCGTGCAACTACATTGTGACTATTCATAAAAGGCTTATATGAATAAAAATCTTTTGAATTTGAATTAGGCATTAGGTAAGTAAAAATCAGAATGTGCAATTAAAATATTTAATCGGTTCGTAAGAATTTAACAGTAAACACAGTCATCATCTTGACATGTGTATGAGCTAGCGCCAGCTTCGAAGTAGAATTTGCAGGTAGACATTCCAGGCAAGTCTGCTAAGTTGTAAAAGCATTGTGATCCGTAGGGTATGGCTTGCTGTAATGAAATAAAGAAAGTTATTGGTTGCTTTTATGACACGATTAGAGAAATAATAATATAATAATAATAACTTTATTTCGGATCAATGAATCCATATAGTGTTAGTACCGATCACCCTCTGCACAAACTGTTTTACAATCGGAGAGCACAAGCTCTCAGCTACAATTTTCAGGATATTGATTTGACTGTCTCTCACTCTCCTCAATAGTGAAGCTGTTTTTTTGCGTACCGATGGTAAAACGCTAATCTCGTGAAAACCATCGGTACGGGCTTGCGCAAACATCTCCGATGCCCTGCAGTAACGAGGCAGTCTCAACAACATCCTGAAAGCATTGTTGTACTGGGCACGTAGGACATCCAACGATCTTTTGGTGTAATTGACCCATAGATTGCCTGTGTACATGCTCTGGCAGTGAGCCTTGAAAAGTGAAATCTTTACAAGGTCAGTACACCGCGCAAATTTACGGGCCAACATATTGCTCCTTACCGCTAGAGCCCTACGCTCCCTCTCAATGTCTACATCGTCCTTAAGGTTGTCGACAAGAAAATGCATCTAAAAGTGGACACCCTGTTAATTGTTGATCCATTCAAAAACAACTCGGGTCCATCTCCACGGCGTATGCCGCCAACCTCAAAAACCATGTATTCATTTTTTTTTACATTATAAATTAATCCGTGTGCGGCAGCGTAGGCTTCAGGTCGAGCACATTGCTTATGCACCAGGGGCGCGCGTTTAATCCCCTCACGGACACGTATTTATAGTCCTGCTGCATATAATGATAATTGTTTTGGGTCTGGGTGTTAGTGAATGTGCCATGATGTACGTATTTCTACCGGATCAATAAAAAATAAAACGTAACCAGGAGCTGTGTGTTCATCACACACTCCGTCTCTTTAGAAAGCAAGGAGGTAATAGCAATACACAAAAAGTCGAGCCAATACCGGACATCATTCAGGAGCACACTGTTTCAGCACCACTGTCGATATGCAGTCTGGCCCACTCAACTTATAAAAGTCCAGAGAAAGCAGCTCAGGTTGAGCCTCCCGTTGCGATAAGTGGACTTCTGGCAGAGTTGCGGCACCACGGTATAGTAGGTAGTACGGCGCCTCCATCGTTTAGGGTCGAGTTTGAGGTAAAGACAGCCAATGAGCCAAGTTTTTAGCAGGGACAATGACGACTTGCATAAGTTAGTCTCAGTTGGCGAGCGATCAAAACCTACTTCCGGAAGCATTTTATGATCGCTCGCTAAAGCTGCCGAGGGAAACTGCGACTTCCGGAAGTATAAACTCGCAAGTCGCTCACCAATTCTGCCGACGAAATTGAACTTCGCCTTAGTAATCATTCTTTTACTGAACCTTGAGAAGTTGAGATAGGACATAACGTAGGCTTCTTATCAGAGAAGTCCGGTTATTCAAACGCGATTTAACTAAGAATAAACACAAAATTATGCTTGAAACTTTTGTATAGCTATTTAGTAAGTACTTTACAATTTTCACTTCAAAATCAAAGAAATATTCATAAATAGTTTTAGACATATAGAAGGTCTTTCTAATCAATACAAAGATAATTAATCCAGTCAGAAAATTACTATCTTCTTGTACAAATTTCGGTTGGCTCTAAGACCCCAATATATTGTTGATAAACTTGATTACTGCGATGTGAAGGCAATTTCACGGATCATTTATTAACCAACCGGTACTTTAGAAATAATGGCATGTCATGTAATGTGTACACACACACACACACGCTAGAGTTGGTTTTTCGTTACAAACGACTAAGTAATTACTTAATTCGTAAAAAATATATGCAGCCAATTAAGTTAAATGCCGACCATTTAATCACTCGCAAGTAACGTAGTTTAGTCACGAGCACTTGGAGTACCCGGCGATCAACAATATACCTCTAATCAAAACACCTACATGCACACATATATAAGTTATGTACGATACCTTGACACCGCTTTGGTCTAGTTCTAGGAACCCCCAGCCATCTTGACCGGTGGTGAAATTCCCAATTGCGACGAAGGCAATCCCGAAGAGCTTTTTGCTTACGTTGTCGCGGAGCGGTACCCAGGATAATATGGTGTCCGCGCTGCACGGGGTAGTTGTGTCCATTTCGAACATGTAATGAAGACCTGGGATTCGATATTTTATACATCAGAAAAATAACATAATAATAAACTAAATCAATTTATTCCTTACACCACAAGAACACAACAATAACAGTTATAAAATAAATAGTAAAAAAAATATATAAAACATTATTTTTTAACTTTGCCCCACACTACGATTTCTCCTGTGTCGTGGGTGCATTTACAGACATGAATTCCGCATACAATACACCCAGACCCGGAACAACTACCTGCAGATCATACAAATATTTGTTCCGTGCTGGAATCGAACCCACGACCCGGAGCGCAGCAGTCGACTGTATCAGCCACTACACCAACCGTGCCGTATAAAACAATAAACAGAAAAAGACAAAGGAACACTAAACTTGAAAATAAAATCAGACCACCTATATAAAGATTTTCCTTATTGGCAACTGGAGCTTTAAAAACCAGGGCGGCCCACAAACAAATGTAACAATTGTACAGTCTGGGTCAAAGAAAATTAATTATATAATTAAAACCTTGTGGAACATAATAACTTAATAAGTATTCATGGCCCATTTCTGACTCACGGTTCAAAATATATAATATTGTTGCATGATAATAGATACAGTGCACCGTGTAACTTCATCGGGACATGGTGATCACTACATCACTATATATTGTATAAACACTTATAAAAAACTTAACATATAATAGCAGTATAATTTACTCAAGGGCTCGGCAACAGCCGAACGCACTTCAACCCTATTAGATCCATTGTGCTGCCCAAAGCCCTGCACTCCTTCTCCGCTAGTAAGTCAAGGAGCCCCTGTAGGTACTTCGCAATCACACCTGTCTGGAGCCGCGCATATACATACATCAGGTGATGGATAAGCCATTTCTAGATGATTTGCCCTACGCCTTGCCACAGCGTCGCAGCTGCCCAAAATGTGCAGCATTGACTCTTGAATGTCCATAAGGAATCTGCATGCATCCATCGTACTTCATCTTGTTAACGTGTTGGACCACTTTGTCACCAATGAGTAGCTCATTGGTGACAAAGTGGTCCGTTATAGCGCCTATGTAGTAGCCTTATGTAGTAGTCTCTTTGAACCGTCTACTTTTGTGCTGCAGAAACTCTTGTAGTGATTTAGACTTCTCGCTTCCTTCCATTCTTTAAGATGTTCTTTTCCAGCAAACTCATGTATTGCCTGTTTGTAGGTTCTATGAGGTATTCTTAAAAGGCTCTGGGCCAATGAGCTGCACATTCGAGCTAGGTGTCTAGGTACCCAAATTAGGCGTGGCACCAATGGGCGGCTCTAGTATGACCTTACGAGGACCTGCCCCCTTCGTTGCCGAAGATGACCGCTTCAGTGGTTTAGCCGGTAGGAGTCCGGCATACCCCTTCGCCCTTCTCCGGGGCGAAGGAAGTTCATGTAGAATTTCCACTAGTCACCAATAAAAAAATTAAATTAGTACCCAATTTAGCTTGACATTGTTGTTTCCTAGTTAGTTAGTAGTTCCTCGACTAGTTTTGAATTTATTCTGAAGTAGACAGGGCTGCTCGCTATCACTAAGCATTTATACGGTTTACCCTTCATTCATCCTTAGCATTTCTCTAATCGGAAATTATAGCAGCATATGCATTGATTGACTGACTGGAAAATCGATGCATCGCATCGATGGATTGACTGATATTGTGTTAGTCCAGACCAAATTCCTGGTCCCGTTCCTGACTTCATTTTAAAACCAAATCATTTGAGCAGTGCAATTTTTTGGGTTGAGTCCTCCCTTCCACTTTACACTTATACACTTGGGTATATGTACACTGTATCTCCTATTGCATATATAGACTGGATTGTCAGCATCACCCTTCATGTCTGTTAAGTCATCCAATTCTTTCCCAGGATAATCTGCCTTTCCCGGTTTTGGGATGCCTTTTCTCCAGACTGATGAAATATGTCCAAAGGCTATGCGGGCCCTGTATAGCCTGCACAGGTGTGGTAAAAGAATATTGCGCCCTCTTGTAGTAAGATGGAATAGATTCCGTCCGGTCTAGGGGATTTATATGGACGGTAACTACGTGTTGCCCAACGTACTTTATCTGCGTCAAAGACTTTCTTTGTGGATCGCCAGTCGTCCTTGGAAGATTTTGTATTCGCTTCCATTGTGATGATGTTTTCGGTCACATTGTGTAATTACACCTAGTCTGGGAAGCGTTTTTTAGGCATTATTGCTAGAGTCTCCCTCCCTTCTGAAGTGAGTTTATTCTGGTCTAATTTTTTCAATGAAATATGTAATGATTTAATAGTAGTCAATAAACGTTCTTGTGGTCTTAGCCTTCGCTACTTAAAACACGTATCAGTAGCGGGGAGGTGTGGCTCTATTATGTATTGTAAGGCAATTAATTATCATTTTTCATAAATATATGTGTATTATATATAATATATGTGTATAGTATTTATCCCACACATTGGCATGTATTATCCTCACATAGCTTTTACGATTATATTGCAATAAGTGATAAGACTGTAATACTTTTATATATTATTTCAAAAGAGTAAATCCATGGAGTTTCTTGCCGGTTCTTCTCCATGAGATCAACGACTTGGAACCGTGCAACGATATAATTCTGATTATTCGTAAGTGCCAGCAAATGGTTTACATGAATAAAAACAATTTGACTTTGAATTATGTGAAGTCACAATGTAAGCGGGTAGTGGGACCAGTCGGAAGCGGCAACCTACACGTGTTCCAAGTAGCGGTGCTAAAGCTTAGAGTTTAACATAGTTTACTCACCCATCCCATCGGTGCAGCCTTGTTCGGTGAAATACTTGTCGTCGCTATTGGAGTCATCTATCTTGACAGATACTTTAAACAGATTGCCGTTAAAACCTCTCACCCAGACATAGCCATCTGGAAGAATTGAGGACGAGTTGCGCGCTTCACAAGTAGTTGCGTTTGCGGCCAATGTATCTGGGAAAAACAAAGAATCTGCATATCACTTTTATCTAACCCTGAGCTTAACCGAATCCACTTGCACAGTGGTCTGACTACGGGGAATGATATTTTGAACTTGGGTTTGTAAACTGACCTACGCTATCATCGACGATTAGATGGTAGTAGAGTACTCATTCTACTTACCACTATAAAATAGTACTTCAACATTCTTAATTTTTTTACCTCCTAGCTAATCAGTGTACGACGTCGCAACACCTAATAACCACCAGAACATGCAATATAAAATTACGAAACAGTTTTGTGTTTATTTTAAATGGTCTACAAAAACAATACGAATGGGAAGGAGAATGCCCATTGCACCATGGCCAAATGCCCTTAATTAAAAAATGGTGTCTTCATCAAATCATCACAATTCTACTCTATGACATGTCTAAATACTCCTCAAAAAAAATATCGAAATTAAATACAACTGCATTTCCGAGATATTTACACAAATAAAATTATTATTTTGAGGTTAGGTTCGCCTACAAACTCAATAAAAAAGGTAATGTAAAGATGAATGGGTAAACCCATTCAAGTGATCTTTGGGCCTTTGAAGTACATTTGCGTAAAATCGTGGTCGTTGCGGTGCAAAGTCTGGTGGTCAGTCAATGCCTACTGGTGACCGCCTAGACAATCAAGTGTTACTCTTACTAAAGCAAATCTTTTTAACTCCACTAACCCATGTTTAGGGAAATCTCTTAATTGTGGTATATTACCATTTATAGCTTTAAATACAGCACGTCTTAGATAATAGATAATAGATAATAATTTAATTATAATAATATATATTTAGTCTTCTATTACATTTTCACTTATAATGAAATCAACTAGGTGATTTTGCATCTGCATCCTGATTTTGGCTATTTCCAGGTACTCTCAATCTACGGTCCTGCCGGGGGAGCGGTCAAACTGCCGGGGGAGCGGTCAAATGCAGAAAAGCGTACAACTCACCCCCGGCTAGAGGTAAGAAGAGGTAGGACACCGTGGGGTTTTAGCCGGTTTGATCCTGGCATCCGGCATGCCCCTCCGCCCTTCCCAAGGCGGAGGAAGGCCAAGAAGATTTGCACACGTTAAAAAAAAAAAGGTACTCTCAATCTTCAGGACGATTTCGTAAAATGGGTTAAACTTGTTAGTCAATGCACATATGCAATCCTAAAATCATCTATCATGGTGGCATAGCTCGAGAAAAAATGTTTGCTCTCTATCTCTTTTTATTCGCCCATTGTCAACTTGAACCACTCCATTGAGTGTGATACACATGGTTACATTGGTTTCATCTAGTTTTATTACTTTGTGATGTTGTCAGTTGATATTTGCTACAAGAGACTGGCATACAAGCATTGAACCCTACAGTTTGTAGATTTGGTACAACCTGTATCCAAAATGAAAACATAATTATTTCTAAAAAAACATTCTTATTCCACTTTGTTTATTTGCTAATTACTCATTTATAATGATGGAGTCACTCTTTGTAGCTTAATATGGTCCTAAACATTTACAACAAAACATAATATAGAACCGTCACAACAAATAATCATAAAAGTAATTATAAGGTGAGAAAACTTGTGCAAGTTTCTTTTTGGAATTGATAAATAGGTACTGCTGCTCTGAACATCAACATACGTTCCATTAAAGTCGAAAATCTACTGCGCCCTTCTGAGTTGAGGGTGATCGATACTAAGGTCCGTATTACAGAACGAAACTCAAGCATTGATCTCAGTTTAAAACTAGTTTTGAGTTGAGCATTAATTTTAAAACGTCCCTCAAGCATAGATTTATTGAACGTAGTTCAACTGAGTCGTGGCTTTATTCTAAATCGTCACTCAGTTATAGGTCTGTACTTGAGCAGAGATTTGAACTGTGATCACGTGAGTGTGGTCCGGATAGCGTTTGAGCACAGTTTTTGATGTTGTTTCTTGCGCATTGATTTTTGGTTATATTGTTTTTGAATACAAGCTAAGAGGTTTTTATAAGTCTCTCTGCAATGATATTATAGATTAATGTATCTGCAAAATGTCATTGAATGGAAGTATATATTTATCACAAAATAGATATTTTTGGAGAAGTTGACTATTACAATGATTTATTTAACGATCATTCGAAAAGATTGGTGTTCCTTTGGTGTTCCTCTCAGATGTGTATGAGATGTACAGGACTTACATAATTGTATTTTTTTAATGAGGTAGTTTCTTTTTTCCCCATTATGTGGTGAAAAACATCATACTTTCTTTTATTTAACTTTCTGGAGGATCCAACAGAATTTCGCTACAGGTTATTATGTTAATATGTACATCAAATTAATTATACGATATTTATATATCAATACAACCTCTGTTCAAGTGTTCAATGACAATAGGCGCCAACACACGTTCCTTTATAGTTTATACTTCAACAACATTCATCCCGTTAAAATGTATAAAAATATTTTACGTAGGTACCTAGTATGTAAAAAACTCTATTAAAAATGTACCTTGTATGTGAAGAGGAACTACTTTGTGAATATCTATATTTCTTAATTAATAGGGTTTTTGAGGTACATTTCATTATTTCTTATTCTGCGCAGATTGGAACAAAGTTGGTAATGGAAATAAATCGTAATCGAAAACAGGCTGATGCATAGACAAAGAGTAATATGTGCTTGAGGCGTGATTTGAATCTTGTCTCAGCTGAGTTTAAATTGATTACCGTTCTGGAATATGATCGATACTCAAGTACAGATTCTATACTTAAACAGTGATCAGGTGATTCAAGATCAAACTGGACTTGAGGATCGTTCTGTAATACGGACCTAAGAAAACAGAGTGCCCGGTCTTTATTTCCACTAAAGATGTTGCTAAAGTAATAAAGAGCATGACCAGACGTAAGTCGCGCCACGATAAGCTTAATGTCGAGCACCTTCAACACGTGGGTCTCCACCTTCCCAGGGTATTATCCTTGTGTTACAATATGTATATTCTACACTCGTACCTTACCATGAGTAAGAATAGGACGGGAGATTCGTCCGATATATCGCATTAGTAGACAAAACGCAGACATGCAAGTGGATTCATCTAAGAAGATTGAATGGTTAAAACGCACTTGTTTAATTAAAACCAGTTTTAACTAATGTTCATTTATGAAAGCTGGTTTCTGGGTTTTCTGTTAGTCAGTCAAGAAGCCTTTGGCTTGACCGTGGCTAAACATAATATCAAAGCAAAGCGCGAGAGGGTTCAGTTCGGGTTTTGGTTTGGCCTCTCTACCCATAAGAACCTGAGTATTCGGTATAAACAATATCTAAAAATAACTAAACAGCATCTGCTTATGTGATGGAAATACGTACCGGGATCAACAAACCATGCGGTAAGTTTCCAGTACTCCTTAGTTTCTCCGTTAATTTCGTTGGACGAGTATTCATATCCCTGTTGCGTCCAGTTGTAAGTACTATTGATGATACTTTCAACGTCTATCTGTGGGTGAAAATCAATATAAATTAAGAAAAAAATTAATAGTTGTAGCTTTTAAAAATGCTAACGCCTGGAAATACCTGTAATGTACTGGATTTACACACATGTCCTGTGTGGATAAATAAATGCCGGGCACCGCAGCTTGGACCGAAATAAAAAAAACCCATTGGATTCACCCTAGTGTTATTACAGTGTAGCCTTGTAATTAGGCTAATAATTAATTTAATTATAACTGAAACTATTAAACTGTACTTTCCTAAGAAAGTGTCCAGTAAATGTTTTCTTACTGTTTCCAGTTTTGACGTTGTGTTTTGAAGCGGGGAGAACGACACTCAAGACCATTTCGTAGGCGAGGTTCCATAGAAGGGAGCCAAGAATCGACCCCAGTCTCCTTCCGCTTTACGCTACCGTCCCTGCCCTGGTAGCGAACGTGCCTATCGCGCAGATAGGCCTCTATGGTGCCCTGTAGGTAGGGAGGGCCACGATGGTGCACTAGTGCCCCCCTATTTGTACCCCACGGGATGAAGTTGAAGGCATGGGCTATATCTAGACTAACAGTCAACGCCACCCCACCCCGAAGAATCGCGTCGATGGTAGACTGCCAAATCGGGATCTACACGCGACAGGTGCTCAACGAGTATTCGGGTAATTATTCTTTAGAATAGCTTCGAAGCCTCGTCGAGCAGACACATATGGGATGGAATGCAGAAGCAGATTCTGCAGCCCTTTCTTCCTTCTTCAGGAGAACCAATCCGGCTTCCTTCCAGGCGGACGAGAACTGGGAACGAGGAGGCAGCTGGTGAATAGCCGTCTCAAGCGATCCCCTAGAGACTGCAGCGCAAACATCCACGCGCGGCCCGCAATGCCGTCTTGACCCGGTGCGGTATTGCGAGCCCGCAGGTGGCCAACGGCTCGGCCCAACCCCCGTTCCGAAACTTCGGCCCAGTCCGAGGCAGTCGGAAGTGGTGCAGGACCGGGACGGTCCCGGACCACCGGAAAGAGCATTGAAAGTACTCTTTCCAGCAGATCCGGAGTCATGTTTTCAGTCATCGGGGGGACCCACGGGTGCAACTTGCCCACGACCATGCGATAGAGTCTCGCCCACGGGTCCCTGTCTAGTCCCTCCAGGAGCTCGCTCCAGGACCGAGCCTTCGCTTCGCGGATGGCTATGTGTAGCGCGAGCATAGCCATCCGGTAAGCCCTATAGGCCTCGGCAGTCTCTTCGGCTGTAGCAGTCGCCAACTTCGTTGGTAGGTACCGATGGCGGGATGCTAGGCAGACCTCATCCAACCACCAGTACACCACCGTTCGCCGGGAGCGCCTGGGGGGGGGGATGCTTCGCACATTGACGTCATCGCCTCCCGGATCCAAGACGCTTCCTCTTCTGGATCGGGCAAGATCCCTTGATCGACCTCTGGCCAGGCTGCGACGTTGGCAGCTGCGACGACCAACTCTCGATCTGTGTACCCATCATGCATGCTAGCAGAGAGGCGTGTAGTGAGGGTAGATGTAATCATTTATATTACATTAGTAATAGTCGGTAGTTTGTAAAGGAGTGTACATAGCTGTGCTATGTAACGAAGGCTCATCGTTTAATGGTGCAGTGGCTGATACAGTCGGCTGCTGCGTGGGTTCGATTCTCGCATGAAACAAATATTTGTATTATCTGTTGTTTTTTCTAGTTCTTATCTAGTTGTTCCGGGTCGGTGTGTATTGTATGTGGAATTTATGTATGTAAACGCACCCACGACACGAGAAAAATACTAGTGCGGGGCAACGTTTAAGAAAAATATCGCCCCTAGATATATTAAACTAACAAAATGGAATCTAGGATTTTACTCTCGGCGGCAGCAGTACTTACGGTAACTGTACCAAGTAGGCAATGATAAGAATAAAACCATTAAATTCTGAATTGTTCGAATAATATTTAGAATTTAGGTAATTTAAATGGATGAAAAACATTTTCTTTTCATTATTTTTGTCCAGCTGCGGACTGTGATAAGGTGAATTGATGCGTAATTATTATAATATTTCGAATAAAGAAGTTAGCTTATGTATGATGATAAACGACAGTAAATTAATTATATATACCAAGTTAGTCGGAAAGGGTGTACTAAGCCGCGACCGATTTAAAGTGTCACTGCTGACTGTTTCACAGTATATGTCTCATCTTATAAAATGCTTTTTTTATTGTATTATTAAATTCGTCAAATTTTAACCAAGATGGTCAAGGCTTGATTAATTATTTTCACTCTGAAATAATCCTTTGTTGGTAAGTACTAGGTATGTTAACCCAAATATGACGTTAAATGTAAGACACAGCTGATGATAGGGTTGTGTCAGCGTATTTTTCATGAAAAGTTTGAACAGCTGTAACTCTGTAACTATTGGCTTTTTGGGGAAAGCCGTAGAACAAAATTTGCTCTTTACCACCCATAGTATTACACTCTTTCGGCTTAGTACCCTTTCCGACTAACCTGGTTTAAAATGTAAAAGATACGACTTGTAAGGATACATACAGCGACCTCCACGCCAACTGTGGAGTTGGTGCAATCAATAATCACGCAAATTAAGCGGTTGGTACTAGGACACAGCACGGCGAGAGAGCCATTCAGTCTGTCAACTTCTACCCAATCACGTGAAATTGCTTCCGTTTTGTTCACCGGTAGTGAGACATATACCGGCGTTGCGGTTTCGTCTGAAGTGATGTTTGTTAGGAACCCTGTCAGGACCGGCTCCGAATATACTTAAACAAACAAAGATTTTTATTAGGTATAGGATTACTAAATTAGATCTAAATACATAGATGCTTATATAAGATACACAATAATGTTATGTTTTTGATACTTTATTTTCATCACTGTCACTGAAATGTTAAGGAAGAAGAATGCTTAAATCCATTTCATATACATGACTTTATAAAGGAAGGAATCATATACAATATGTAAGTGAAGGAATTTTCTTGTATTTGTCTATAAAAAGAATCAATTAAAAATTATTGTTTTCTTTATTATGTTACATTTGGAATCATAGAGTAGAACAGTCTTTCCCAACGTGGGCGATAACGCCCCCTTGTGGGCGCTGCAGGCCTAAAGGGGGGCGGTAAGAGACCCAGAAAAAAAAGGGGGCGTTGTGTAGGGCTTTGGGGTCGATTTATAATTTCATCTACCTAGCTAGGAAGACTCTTAGACACCGACTGAGCTCTCGACTCTCGAGTACATCTTGTGAACATCAACTAATATTAATTAAGATATAGCTCAAACTCGGTTCGATATAAAAGACCGCGGGCAATCATGTTTTAACAAGTTTTTGTTAAATAATCCGAATTGTACATTCCTATACCAATCGGCTGGTTCTATAATACTTGTTCTTGCTTGTCGAGTACGATTGGGCGTCGAATGAGATAAACGACTTTATGCACGTTTGTCTTATTCCTGTTGGTGCGTGCTGCTTATGCAATCCTATATAAACGACGTAAATTTATTTTATTTTCATTTGCGGTTTCGCGCATAATAGATAAGCAGTACTTGATTTCAACAATTACGTATTTCTTAAAACAAAACAATGTCGGAAGTAAAAAAGAAGAGACGGCAATACTCTGCGGAATATATTAAATTCGGATTTATTGAAAATCCCACAAACCCGTCGTCGCCTTTGTGTATTCTATGTCTAAAAACATTTTCGAACGAAGCAATGAAGCCTTCAAGACTGCAAGATCATTTGAATAAAATGCATCCAGATAAGACAGAAAAGAATGTAGCATATTTTCAAGACCCAGAGAAGAAGCATAATACTCAGCCAAGTGTATCAAAACTATTTTCGGCGGCTGCTAAGCAAGATGACGACGGACTTCGAGCTTCGAACAATATCTCTTTGTTAATTGCTCAAAAAGGCAAACCACACAACATCGGAGAAGAGTTAATTTTGCCAGCAATAAAGGAAGTAATAACTACTGTGCTTCATAAACCGGCCGCAGATATTATCCGAAAAATTCCTTTGAGTAATAATTCTGTGCAAAGACGAATTGATGAAATGGCTGAAAACATTGAAGAATCATTGTGCAATCATCTGAGGACTAGTCAATTCTCAATTCAGCTCGATGAGTCCACTTTACCAACTAATGAAGCGTTGTTGCTATCTTCCGTGAGGTTTATTAAAGATGAGAAAATACGTGAAGAACTATTGTTTGCCAGAAATTTGGAGACAGATACAAAAGGCGAAACCATATTCAATACATTGGAAAAGTTTTGTGAAGAGAAAGAGATTCCTTTGAAAAATATTATATCAGTTGCTACGGATGGCGCTCCGGCTATGACAGGGCGCCAAAAAGGCTTCATAGCATACTTAAAGAATAAAATTCCAGATGTCCTTGCGTTATTCATAATCAATATTTGGTTGCTAGAAACTTAAGTGAACGACTATTTCAATCACTGCAATATGTCATCAAAGCAGTCAATAAAATCCGTAGCAGCTCTTTGAATGATAGATTATTTCATCAGCTTTGTGTTACTAATGACGAAGATTTCAACCGTTTGTTGCTTCATACTGAAGTTCGTTGGCTGTCAAGAGGCAATTGTCTGATTCGATTTTACAACCTGTTTGACTCTATGATAGAGTTCTTGGAAACTGAAGATACAGAACTGCGCAACAAGCTCATAACATCAAAGAATGATATAGCTTACATGACAGACCTGTATAAAATGTTCAACGACATGAACCTCCAACTGCAAGGCGATGAACTATATTTAATTAAAACAAAAAATGTCGTTGCTGCTTTCGCAGCCAAACTGCTTCTGCACAAAAAGAATACGGGCAGACGTGAGTTTCACAATTTTCCGGATTTATCAGTATACTGCAGTAACGACGACTTGTTTGCCTACTGCCAACATTTGGAAAACCTCCACATTGACTTCACCGAACGATACCAGGACATTTTAAACTTGGAAATACCAGACTGGGTGTTGGATCCGTTTTCAAATGTCAACACAGCAATGTCACCTCAGCTGGAAGAAGAACTTATAGAATTGACAACAAACGAAGAAATAAAAATCATGTTCAAAAATGGATATCAAGAATTTTGGCTACAAAAACCGATCCCGCAATTGTACCCTGGATTGTGGTCAATTGTCCAACGATTTTTGATAGCATTCCCATCGTCATATTTGTGTGAACGTGGATTTAGTGCTGTGGCAACGCTGCTTACTAAAAAGAGAAATCGTTTGCGTGTTACCGAACGTGGCGACTTGCGGCTGTTTTTGAGTAAATTGGAACCTGATATCAACAAACTTATTGAACAGCATCAGATTCAACCTTCACATTAGTTTTTATATAAGAATTGATTATGTTTGTTTTATTTTCAATGAAAGATACTTTGTCCGAATACTATAAATTTGCATTTCAATAATCAGTTATAAGTACTTAGCGGTTTTTAAGTATGTTTAAAAAGGGGGGCGTTAAAAAATAATTTATTCTTAAAGTGGGCAGTAGACAAAAAAAGGTTGGGAACCCCTGGAGTAGAACGACATTATTATTTTTGAACAAATTATAATGCTTCTTATCCACCACTTTTAACTAGCAATCGGTGAATAACAAACGCAGTGAATATAACAATGCAACTTAGGTTAAGTTTCTAATCTGCAAGTAATATGGGGTAAAAAAAAAACTATTGACTTGATAGAAAATAGTAGATACACCAGGGTAATTTTGATAACCATGGATGCTATTTTGATAGGTTTATTCAATTATGCGTATAGTGATTTACAAATTTATTAAATAGAATTTGGACTCACCGAGGGCTGGTGCCACGAGGCAAAAGACGGCCAATGTTCGGAACATGTCGACAGCTAGCGTGTGATGTGCGGAAAGCGATCGGCAGCTCCTTTTTATACCGAGTACCTCAGTTGACACAGACTTGATAGGAGTATGTACCTACCTACTTTAAGATCTGCATATTTACATTATGTTTTTCGGTCTGTTTACATAGGTGGCAATAAAATTATACATCCACTATTTATTGATGTCATTAAACAAATGCTCTTCACCATATATGTATCTATATACAAATAAGTCGTAATGTTTGTAGATATAGACAAAAATTAAATTATATAAAATGATTAGCTGTGCCCCGCGGTGTCACCCACCGTTTAATTAAAAATAAATCGGATTATTTATGTAAAGTACTTCCGTAGACAGTTGACATATATTATAGAGTATATAATAATAATAATAATAATAATAATAATAATAATAATAAAAAATGACATAAATAATAGAAATGGCAACACATCTGAATACGTCAATATCTTTTTCTGAATTTTTTATAAAAATAAAATAGAATATCAAATCAAAATAAACTACAGAATAAGAAAACTGAAAATATAATGAAGAGTAGAAAAATATATAAACTATTTACAAACCATGATATTCGACCACAAATATAAGAAAAATGGTACAGAAGGAAGACGTATTTGACAGATGACATCAACAGATTTCAATAAAATGCAATGATAACAAGAAATCGTGCCAAACTACTGAGTACACGCCCACCACCTTCGTCCCCGTCGCTCAGCTCCGCCTCGCAACTGCTGGAATCCAGCGCCTCCGAATGTGCTGTGACACCGGCTGTTGCAGTCGCGTTGAGCTCGAGCGACGAGTATTTTTCTCCTCCGACGTCGCCGCCATCTGTACGTCGGCGTGGAAGAGGACGACCACCGGCCAGCTTAGGACCTCGAGGCCCACCTGCCTCTGACAGGGTCCCCGCTTCCGGTGGAAGTGTGCAGCGCATGCGATGGACTCAATCCATCAACGAAAACGTCATGCGCGCATACTTTGGGGCGACAGAGGGGGGAACTAACCTGACTGCGTACCGTGTTCGGATGCTCTCTCTGTTTCAGGTACTTGAACCAGCTGTCAACGTCTCGGCACAACGACTTTCGGATCAGGTGCGGGTCATTCAACGTGATCATAGGTTGGATGATGCCGCACTTGATCGGCTGCGCTCTGAGATGCAGATAAACCCCGCCGTTTCTCCCCCATCACAGACCGCAGTGCAACCGCAAACAACTTTTGCGGTTCAGCCGCAGTCCAACTGCGTGGATGAGGAAGAGGATGACGGGGTTATTTCTGCAGGTAACCAGTACAATGAACTTTTAAGGAGTGCTTTGGACAATGCGATTCATGAGTATCGCTATATACCACCTGACCTTAGGCCACGTTTACCACGTTTGCCTATGCATAAAAAAAATAGAGTGCTGGTGTGTGCCCTGGATTCGCTGTTGTTGGATTATTTCGACAACAGCGAAGACCTCGGCGATACACATTCAATCTTGTACTGCGCGGCTGTTGCGGCATGTCGTGTGGCTCATGTCAAATTCCCACATGATGACAGAGCCATACGACCGAAATCTGCCTTGCCAGCTTGGCAGTGCAGGATTGAACGTCGTATCAATGAGGCTAGGGCACTCATTGGCAAGTTAGTTAGCTTCAGAGAGGGCAATACCCGCCCAAGAGTAATGCGCTTTGTGAGACGGGCGTTCTTGGGGACTGATATCAGGCCTCAAGAATTTATAGCCCGTGTCACAGAGCGCATAGACTTTCTGAAGCAGAAAATTTATGCATGGGCAAACCGTATACGTAGGTACAAACGGCGGGTGGAGCGGTATACCTTGAATCGCACATTCCAAAGTAACCAAAGGTGGGTATATAGAACTTGGGAACGAACTGACCCAGGTATGAGTGACGTCCACCTACCGGATGATGATGCCGTGAGTGCATTCTGGCGCAGCATCTGGTCGGTGCCCGTCAGTCATACCGAAGGTGATTGGATAAGGCAGGTTGAACAAGTATGTGAACCAATATCAGAAATGGAATCAGTTGTAATAAGTCCCCAAGACGTAGCCAGTGCAGTCCGTCCGTTGCCCAACTGGAAATCTCCAGGGCCGGACGGGCTGCACAATTTTTGGCTAAAATGGCTACGCAGTTCACATACTCGTTTGGCGTCCCAATTCCAATTGGCCTTGGAGTCTGGTTCGCTACCACAGTTTTTTACAACAGGAGTTACCCACCTGCTCCATAAATCAGGTAGTACCACGGAACCCAAAAATTATAGACCGATCACTTGTTTACCGACGGTCTATAAACTTCTTACATCCATTCTGAGGGCAAAAATTAACAATCATATTGATGACAATAATATCATGTCTTCCTCTCAGAATGGATGTAGGAAAGGGTCCCGTGGTACTAAGGAGCTGCTCCTTATTGATATGGCCATTAGCCAACAGGTCAGACGTAACCATAAGGATGTGTCGACATGTTGGATAGATTATAAGAAGGCCTACGACTCTGTTCCGCATACATGGCTCATGAGGGTGCTGGAATTGTATAAGATAAATACAACTCTACGCACCTTCCTGTTTGCATGTATGCGGAAATGGAGGACGGTTCTTAACTATCCAGGATGTCGACAGATCCAAGGGAACGATGAACCAATCAGGATCGAGCGTGGAATATTTCAGGGCGATAGCCTGAGTCCACTGTGGTTCTGTTTAGCCTTGAACCCTCTGAGCACACTGCTGGAGAGTTCGAGGCTAGGCTACCAGATGAGAAGAGGTGGTCAGATAATATCTCACCTCTTTTACATGGATGATTTGAAACTCTTTGCCCCCAACAATTTGCGGCTAATAGAGTTACTGAAGGTAACTGAAACTTTTAGTAACTCTATTAGGATGGAATTTGGTGTGGATAAATGTGCAGTCATGCATGTAAAGCGAGGGAAGATTATGGAATCCGAGGGATTACAACTTTCGGATTTCATACACATCAGATCCCTTTCCTCATCTGAGACCTACAAATACTTGGGTATGTCGGAGGCGTTAGGTATCAACGGAGCTGACATGAAACAATCGTTACAGGTGCGCTTCTTTGGCCGCCTGAAAAAAGTACTGAAAAGTCTTTTATCAGGCGGTAACAAGGTGCGCGCCTTTAACGGTTGGGTCATGCCAGTCTTAATGTACTCTTTCGGCATACTCAAGTGGACTCAGACTGAATTAGACGCCCTGGATAGACGAGTCCGTTCGTTGTTGACCACAAATCGGATGCATCACCCACGATCGTCGATAATGAGGCTGTACATCCCACGAAAATGTGGGGGTCGAGGCTTTCTAAATGCTAAGACCCTCCACAATCGTGAGGTGTGCAACCTCAGGGAGTATTTTCTCCATGCCGAAGTGGGGATGCACCGAGATGTGGTTGCGATGGATAAAGGACTCACCCCGCTCTCCTTGGCTAAAGAGAACTGGCATAAACCTGTAGTGCTTGACACTAATGACCGTAAGGAGGTATGGCAGAGCAAGGAGCTTCACGGACGCTTTTACCGGGCCCTTCATGGGCCTGATGTGAACTTTTTAGCGTCCGTGTCTTGGCTACGTTTTGGTGACCTCTTTGGGGAAACCGAAGGTTTTATCTGTGCAATTATGGATGAAGTTATTATGACGAAGAACTACCGAAAATATATTGTGAAGGACGGCACGGTTGACATCTGTCGGGCATGTCACTATCCGGGTGAATCTATCCGTCACATTATTTCCGGTTGTTCTCGTCTTGCTAACGGCGAGTACTTGCACAGGCATAACCAAGTAGCCAGGATTATCCACCAACAACTTGCATTGCTATACAACCTTGTGAGTTTAGAAGTGCCATACTACAAGTATGTGCCCGACCCAGTTCTCGAGAATGACCATATCACGTTGTACTGGGATCGATCTATCATCACTGATAGGACTATTGTAGCCAATAAGCCTGATATAGTGGTGATAGATCGAGTAGAGCGCCGCACAATGATTGTGGATATAACTATCCCACATGACGAGAATCTCGTGAAAGCCGAGAAAGAGAAACAACTTAAGTATCTTGACTTGGCGCACGAGGTTGTCGACATGTGGGAGGTAGACTCTGCAATCATTGTGCCGATAGTTGTTACGGCCAATGGCCTTATGGCCAAGAGCCTCGACCAACACCTCAAGAGGCTCTCGTTAGGCAGCTGGGTCAGGGGCTTGATTCAGAAAGCGGTACTCCTAGACACGGCTCGTATTGTTAGGAAGTTCCTCTCTCTGGAGCCCTGACCACCGGTGGCTTGGACCTTGTTCCCGATGCCGGTGGGCTACTATTTTTTATATTTTTAAATATATATTGTATTTTTTTTATATGTATTTAAAAATGTAATCTATATGTATATATTTAAAATAAAGGAAATAATAATAATAATAATCTGACAGGGTCCCCGCTCCCGGTGGAAGTGTGCAGCGCATGCGATGGACCACAGCCATTAATGAAAATGTCATGCGCGCATACTTTGGAGCGACAGAGGGGGGAACTAACCTGACTGCGTACCGTGGTCGGATGCTCTCTCTGTTTCAGGTACTTGAACCGGCTGTCAACGTATCGGCACAACGACTATCGGATCAAGTGCGGGTCATACAACGTAATCATAGGTTAGATGATGCTGCACTTGATCGGCTACGCTCTGAGGTGCAGACTAACCGTGTCATCTCTCCTGCATCACAAACCGCGGTGCAACCACAAGCAACTTTTGCGGTTCCACCGCGGTCCAACCTCGTTGATGAAGAAGAAGATGATGGGGCTATTACTGCAGGTAACCAGTGCATTGAAACTTTAAGGAGCGCTTTGGACTGTGCGATTCGAGAGTATAGATACACTCCACCTACCCATAGGCCACGTCTACCACGTTTGCCTATGCATAAAAAGAATAGAGCGCTAGTGTGTGCCCTGGATTCGCTGCTGTTAGATTATTTTGACAGCAGCGAAGACCTCGGCGATACGCATTCGATTCTGTACTGTTCGGCTGTTGCGGCATGTCGTGTAGCCAATGTCAAATTTCCAAATATTGACAGAGCTACACAACCAAAATCTGCCGTACCAGCTTGGCAGTACAGGATTGAACATCGTATTAATGAGGCTAGGGCACTTATTGGCAAGCTAATCTGCTTCAGGGAGGGTAATACCCGCCCAAGAGTGATGCGCTTTGTGAGACGAGCATTTTCGGGGACTGATATCAGCCCTCTAGAATATATGTCTCGTGTCACAGAGCGCATCGACTACCTGAAGCAGAAAGTTTATGCATGGGCGAACCGTATTCGTAGATACAGAAGGCGAATGGAGCGGTATACCCTGAATCGCATATTCCAGAGTGACCAAAGGTGGGTATATAGAACTTGGGAGCAACCTGACCAAGGTATGGATGAAGTCCACCGACCAGATGATGATGCCATGAATGCATTCTGGCGCAGCATATGGTCGGTGCCCGTCAGCCATACCGAAGGTGATTGGATACGAGAGGTTGAACGAGCTTGTGAACCAATATCAGAAATGGGGGCAATAGTAATTAGCCCCCAAGACGTAGCCAGTGCAGTCCGTCCGTTGCCTAACTGGAAATCTCCGGGACCGGACGGGCTGCACAATTTTTGGCTCAAATGGATATGTAGTTCACATGCTCGCTTGGCCTCTCAGTTCCAGTCATGCTTAGAGTCGGGCTCGCTACCACAGTTATTTACAATAGGAATTACCCACCTGCTCCATAAATCAGGTAGTACCACGGAACCCAAAAATTATAGACCGATCACTTGTTTACCGACGGTCTATAAACTTCTTACATCCATCCTGAGAGTCAAAATTAACACACATATTGATAACAATTGCATCATGTCTACTTCTCAGAATGGATGTAGGAATGGGTCCCGTGGTACTAAGGAGCTGCTCCTTATTGACATGGCCATTAGCCAACAGGTTAAACGTAACCGCAAGGATCTGTCTACATGCTGGATAGATTATAAGAAGGCCTACGACTCGATGCCACATACATGGCTCATGAGGGTGCTAGAGTTATATAAAATAAATGCAACCCTACGCACCTTCCTGTTCACATGTATGGGGCAATGGAGGACGGTACTTCACTATCCGGGATGTAGACAGATTCAAGGAAACGTTGAACCGATCAGGATCGTGCGTGGAATATTTCAGGGCGATAGCCTGAGTCCCCTGTGGTTCTGTTTAGCCTTGAACCCTCTGAGCACACTGCTGGAGAGTTCGGGGCTAGGCTACCAGATGAGAAGAGGTGGTCAGATCATATCTCACCTCTTATACATGGATGATTTGAAACTCTTTGCCCCCAACAATTTGCGGCTAATAGAGTTACTGAAGGTAACTGAAACTTTTAGTAACTCAATTAGGATGGAATTTGGTGTGGACAAATGTGCAGTCATGCATGTAAAACGAGGGAAGATTATGGAATCCGAGGGATTACAACTTTCGGATTTCATACAAATCAGATCCCTTTCCTCATCTGAAACCTACAAGTACTTGGGTATGTCGGAGGCGTTAGGTGTCAACGCAGCTGACATGAAACAATCGTTACAGGGGCGATTCTTTGGCCGCCTGAAAAAAGTACTGAAAAGTCTTTTGTCAGGCGGTAACAAGGTACGCGCCTTTAACGGTTGGGTCATGCCAGTCTTAGTCTATTCTTTCGGCATACTCAAGTGGACTCAGACGGAATTAGACGCTCTGGATAGAAGAGTCCGTTCGTTGTTGACCACAAATCGGATGCATCACCCACGATCGTCGGTAATGAGGCTATACATCCCACGAAAGTGTGGGGGTCGAGGCTTTTTAAATGCTAAGACCCTCCACAATCGTGAGGTGTGCAGCCTCAGGGAGTACTTTCTCCATGCCGAAGTGGGGATGCACCGAGATGTGGTTGCGATGGACAAGGGACTCACCCCGCTCTCCTTGGCTAAAGAGAACTGGCATAAACCCGTAGTGCTTGACACTAATGACCGTATGGAGGTATGGCAGAACAAGGAGCTTCACGGACGCTTTTACCGGGCCCTTCATGGGCCTGATGTAAACTTAGTAGCGTCCGTGTCTTGGCTACGCTTCGGTGACCTGTTTGGGGAAACCGAAGGTTTTATCTGTGCAATTATGGATGAAGTTATCATGACGAATAATTACCGAAAATATATTGTGAAGGACGGCACGGTTGACATCTGTCGGGCATGCCACCGTCCAGGCGAGTCTATACGTCACATTATTTCCGGTTGTTCTCGTCTTGCTAACGGCGAGTACTTGCACAGGCATAACCAAGTAGCCAGGATTATCCACCAGCAACTTGCACTGCAATACAACCTTGTGAGTTCAGAAGTGCCATACTACAGGTATGTGCCCGACCCAGTTCTCGAGAATGACCATGTCACAATGTACTGGGATCGATCTATCATTACTGACAGGACTATTGTAGCCAATAAGCCTGATATAGTGGTGATAGATCGAGTAGAGCGCCGCACAATGATTGTTGATATAACTATCCCGCATGACGAGAATCTCGTGAAGGCCGAGAAAGATAAGCAAATTAAGTATCTTGACTTGGCGCACGAGGTTGTCGACATGTGGGAGGTAGACTCTGCAATCATTGTGCCGATAGTTGTCACGGCCAATGGCCTTATGGCCAAGAGCCTCGACCAACACCTTAAGAGGCTCTCGTTAGGCAGCTGGGTCAAGGGCTTGATACAGAAAGCGGTACTCCTGGACACGGCTCGTATTGTTAGGAGGTTCCTCTCTCTGGAGCCCTAACCACCGGTAGCTTGGACCTTGTTCCCGATGCCGGTGGGCTACTATTTTTTATATTTTTAAATATATATTGTTTTTTTTTATATGTATTTAAAAATGTAATTTATATGTATATATTTAAAATAAAGGAATAATAATAATGCCTGACTGCAAGTCGGATGCATCATCCTCGGTCTTCGGTAATGAGGCTGTACATCCCACGGAAGTGTGGAGGTCGAGGCTTTTTAAATGCTAAGACTCTACACAACCGTGAGGTGTGCCGCCTCAGGGATTATTTCCTCCGTGCCGAAGGGGGGATGCACCGAGATGTAGTCGCAGTAGACAAAGGACTAACCCCGCTCGGTTTGGCTAAGGAGAACTGGCGCAAACCTGCCGTACTTAGTACCAACGACCGCATGGAGGTATGGCAGAGCAAGGAGCTACACGGACGCTATTATCGGGTTCTTCATGGTCCTGATGTGGACTTGCAAGCGTCCGTGTCCTGGCTACGCTTCGATGACTTATTCGGAGAAACCGAAGGTTTTGTTTGTGCAATTATGGACGAAGTTATCATGACGAACAACTACCGGAAATATATTGTTAAGGATGGCACCGTTGACATCTGTCGGGCATGTCACTGTCCTGGTGAATCACTTAGACATATAATTTCTGGTTGTTCTCGTCTTGCTAACGGCGAATACTTGCACAGGCATAACCAAGTGGCCAGGATCATCCATCAGCAACTTGCTCTAAAATACAACCTTGTGGAATCTGAGGTACCGTATTACAGGTATGTGCCCGACCCAGTTCTTGAAAATGGTCATGTCACGTTGTACTGGGATCGATCTATCATCACTGATAGGACTATTGTGGCCAATAAGCCTGATATAGTGGTGATAGATCGATTAGAGCGCCGCACAATTATTAAGTATCTTGACTTGGCACACGAGATTGTCGACATGTGGGATGTAGACTCCGCAATTATTGTGCCGATAGTTGTTACAGCCAATGGCCTCATAGCCAAGAGCCTCGACCAACATCTAAAGAGGCTCTCGTTAGGTGGTTGGATCAAGGGCTTGCTACAGAAAGCAGTTCTCCTTGACACGGCACGCATAGTGAGGAGGTTCCTTTCTCTGGAGCCCTAACCACCGGTTGCTTGGACCCTGTGCCCGCTGCCGGTTGGTCACTATTTTTTACATTTTTAAATGTATAATAAGTTTTGTTTTGATTTGTATATTTAAAAATGAAAAAGATATGTTGTTAAATGATAATAAAAAATAATAATAATAAATGTTTATTTCAGACTAAGTCCATAGATTGTTTTAATAGTAGGTATCAATAAAAATAAATAAGAGAAGTTAATGCTTAGGCAGTGTGCAAACGCATCCAGTGCCGCAACATTGGCGAGTCCCAACGGTCAGCCAACACGCTCAGGATGCCGATATATATTGGATTTCATGGCTTTTAATTTCTTTCGCGGACCCTATTTTTTTCTTGTTCTAACATAAAGGTAACTCAAGTTAGGTACTCCTTATAACATTAACTATCTGCCTCTGAAAGTCCCGTCTAAATCAGTCCAGCCATTTCGGAGATTAGCTGGAGCAAACAGACAGACAGCCGGACAGAGAGACAGACGGACAAAAATTTACATTTACCGCATATACATTCATATGCATTTAGTGGAAAGCTGTTATTTTGACATTACAAGCAGATACTTCAATTTTATTTATTTCTGTATGCACTGACATATTTCCACGATATGGGTCACATTATGAAGTAGATATAATTTAAAAAGAAAACCGGACAGTAATGGATAATCTATCATCATCGTCATATCAGCCGAAAGAAGTACACGGAATAAATGTCTCCCCCATAGATTTCCACAACGACCGGTGACATACCACCCGCATCTAAGACTCCCAGGTAGCTCGATAGTCTATTAAAAAACTAAAAGGAATATTTCATAAAAAGGAACTACTACCTATAGGTATATGAACGACACTGATGCCAAATATCTTATTTAGAATTTATCTGTTTATCTGCTTCACCCAAAAACTACTGAGAGATTTGGTACCTTTTTTTTTATTGATGCCCAGTGGAAATTCTTCATGAACTTCCTGCACCCCGGGCAAGGGCGAAAGGGTATACCGGACTCCTACCGACTAAAACCACTGGAGCGGTCATCTTCGGCACCTACGGGAGGCTCCAGGTCCTCGTATGATCACACTAGAGCCGCCCACTGGTGCCGCGCCTATAGGCACATCTCGGAGAGGGTGACTGTAAAGCGGTCACCCCCCGGGGGATTGCAAAGGATCCCCCAAAGCGTCCCACGGCAGCTCGTGACTATATGCGTGCTACCGTCTTCTCTTGTGTCACTTGTTGTGGGCACGCAGATTCTCCAATCTACGCACCCGTGAACCCAGAAGTCGCCTTATAACAACGGCAGGGGGTTTTAGGCGTATGGGAATTAGGCGCCAGGGCGGTTGTCACCCCGGTGCCGTCTCCTCATTCTTCGAGCGGGATCGGCCCTCTCTCGATCCCGTTCTGGAGATTTGGTACCTACGTGTTAAAGAACAGGACGGGCTATAGGCTATGATTTATACGCTATTGATTTTACAGGTTTGTAGTGATACTTTACGTCTATTTCCATAATCAGTTGATTATAACGAAACACATATTTATGCTCCTCTATTTTGAGCCGACTTCAAAATAGAGGAGCATAAATATGTGTTCACAATTCGTCTGTACAGGAAAAAAAATCCGTAAGATTTTGCTGAACATACATTGGGTTTTTTTGGTAGGTATTGGTAGGTATTAGCTTACTGGACATCCTGTATATAACAACATGTATTTTTATACATGTTCTGGCGCGTCGTGATTTGCGGCTCACGCTCCTACTACAAGACGGGCTGTCCTTGGAGGCCAAGGCAGTCGACAGCTTCACTACAATGACACCGATGAGAAACCACCACCACTAGAAACGCCTAAACGTGTGTAAAGGCATGTTGCGAGCCAAATGTTATTCATAATCATAATCATAATCATAATCATAATTTATTTGTAAGAATGTAGTATTACATAGTTTGGTGTTTATATAAGTTAAGTAGCTCGATACATTCTACCACAGTTATGGCGTACAAATATTAACATAGATTGTGCAGTTGAAATGAATTATACAAATCGATCAAATAAATTATTCAAATCATTCATTTACTTGTATAACAATAATTACAATTTAACATTACTATACAATGTCAGTATATGTCAGTGTACTACTTTAATTAAATAAAATATCATATAACATGTCCAGTCATAAAATTCTACCAGTCAGTTAATGAAATCAATAGATGTATAATATTAATAAAATGTAATAAAGTAATAAAGTAAGTAGCTCACAAAAAATTTAAACAAAATGTCAATATGTAATTTTTTATGTCAATCTCCTAATGAAGTAAAATTTCAGGTGTCCAGAAGTAAAAGTAAATGATAAAAATGTATATATACAATCTAAATAAATTTATTACTAAGTTGACAATGTTGTATAAATTCTTTGATATCATAAAAACAATTTTCGAGTAGCCAATTAGTTAACTTCCTTTTAAACACGGGTGTAGGAAGGTCCTTAAATGAAGCTGGCAATTTATTGTACAAATGGATAGCATTAACATAAACATTTTTCTTAAATATATCTAGTTTACATTGAGGAAGATACAAATGATGAGGGTTTCTAGAGGAACCTTTCCTTGAAATAACCTCAGACTGCTTTTGAAAATATTGTGGATACTGCTTAATAAACATACATAATTCTCTGATGTACATGCAGGGCAGCGGTAAGATGCGAAATTTCTTAAATAACGGCTTACAGCTATCTAAGAACCAGACGCCAGAGATTGCCCGCACACATTTTTTCTGAACTCTGAAAGCTCTTATCATTTCATTCGAGTTGCCCCATAGTAACAGACCATACAAAAGTACTGATGACACATATCCGTGGTATGCAGAGACTGCTGCTTCTGCAGACACTGTTATACGTAGACGCTTAATAGCGTATACAAATTTATCCAACTTGTCGCATAAATAGTTTATGTGTTCCTTCCAATTACAATTTTGATCTATAATAATTCCTAAAAATTTTGTATTTTCTACCTCTTCTATAACGCTATCTTGATATTTAATCTTTAATTTCTGTTGTGATGTTTTGTAACTTTGAAATCTTATCATTGTTGTCTTACTAATATTAATTTGTAATTTATTATTTTTCATCCATATTAATATTCTATTGATTGCTTCGTGTATTTCAGCTTCCAAACTATCTTTTTTGTCACGTTTTATTACTAATGTCGTGTCGTCGGCAAAAAGTATTGTTTGATGGCGTGTTGCCTTAGGAAGGTCGTTAATATATAAGAGGAATAAAAATGGGCCCAAAACACTGCCTTGAGGGACACCGTATCTATTAATTGTGTAGTTGGATTTATATTCTACCTTTTTGCAGTCTACAATTTTAGATATTTGGACACATTGAGACCTATTGTGCAGATAAGATTGTAACCAGTCATATGCCTTCCCTCTGATACCGTATTGTTCTAATTTACTTAACAATAATTTATGATCCACGAAATCGAACGCTTTGGTCATGTCAAGAAAAATGCCTACCACGGGTATTCTATCATTAACTGTCTCGGTTATTATTTTTATCAAGTTGAAGCATGCAAGAGAAGTCGTGCTGAATTTTCGAAATCCATATTGTTCCGGTGTTAGCAAATCATTCTTTGAAGAAAAGTCGTATAATCTTTTTAATATAGCTTTCTCAAAACATTTTGAGATAGTAGGAATAAGTGTGATTGGTCTATAATTTGACATGACAGTAGCATCACCTTTCTTGTACAGAGGTTTCACAATAGATTTTTTTTAAATCTCTGGGAAAGTACCTTCTAAAAATGACATATTAATCAAATAGCTTAGTGGTTCACATATATGATTTGCACAAGCTTTTAAAACTTTAGTACTTATCTCGTCTACACCAACGGAATTAGTATCTTTAAGATTTTTAATAGTCCTAAATATCTCTAAAGCATCAGTGGGATTCAGAAATATTGTATTGTTATTATGTATGTCCATAGTGCTATTTAAAGCATCATAATTACAATTATATTTAAAGTCATTGTTGTTAGTCAATTGTATATAGAATTCATTAAATATGTCACAGTTGTGTATGTGACACATTGTCGTTCAACACAGTGCCTATGTTGGGCGACGGAGGCACCTGAAGCCAGAGACCCGATTCCCATTAACCCACAGCAAGTGGTCAGCAGTACTGAGTGACGTATTTAAAAGCGCATTTGGTATCAAACTGCAAAGTGGCTCTGCCCTCTGAGATTTATGGGCAAAACCGTATGTAGCCGTTAGTAGCATCAGTCAAGTACGGTACCTCAAAATAAACTTGTAAGAATGCTAGGATTTCAGGGTATTGCTGGTTAATTTTGCAGTACTGTGGACTGAGGATAGAAATGGCGGTAAAGTCTCCTTTAGAATCAACGACATCAGCTTGATGCATTGGAGGATGCACTTTCATTGCTTTAATTTCTGTAACATACAGTTTACGTTCACTGTGAGACGGGCTTGGCTAAGTTCAGAGCCTAGTAGGCCCTGAACTTTGAAACCCTTCTGAGTAAAGTCTTCGTCTACGTTAATTTTAAGGTACAGTTGCTGACCAGGCGACCAGGAACCAAACACCAGAATAGAAAGCAACTTTTGATTGCCGATTGTCGATTGGAAACGTCTTTACAAGAATTCTAAAACTTAAAAACATCTACTAAGTACCTATCTAAAACTTGCGCACCTAATTTTATTTTATATTACACATAATGATATCATGTACTCCTTCCACCCCGGGAAAAGGCGGAGCGGCATGCCTCCCAAAACCACCGGAGCAGTCATCTTCGGCATCGAAGTGGGCTCCAACAATACAGTCACACTAGAACTGCCCATTGCTGCCACGCTCTTAGGCACATCTCGGACGGGCTAAATATAAAACGGTAACCCCGAAGTGTCGCCGTGCCCTGTGCTGCGCACTCGCGGCACCATGCTCCACGTGCGCACCGTTCTCATTCTCACAGCACAAACAATCAAGGGTCTAAGACACTAGTGCTTGTAACGTTTATTTCATTGAATATCAAAATTACACGTAGATGTGACTCGATAAGCACATTGTTATGGTCAGTTTAGTTTATTTAATTTAACATCAGACCACAACTACAACACATTAAAAGAAAATGGTCGCTCGTTTCGGCGCTGGGTTATCTGACATTTGTGTGAGTGTGATAGCGCGAATGCGTATGAGTCGCCAGCGTTCCATTTAAATTTACACTTAACTAAAACAATATACATTTATTTATTATAAGTTATAACAAATACTCATAAATCACACATTTTATTCAGTATAAACAACTGTTATGCTTAGCGCCAGCTTATGTAATATTTTTATTTTATTTTAAAGAGATTTTATCATCATTTCGGCCGAATAAAGTCCACTGCTGGACACAGGCCTCCCCCAAAGATCACCGCAACGACCGATATGGATGTTGTGGGCTCATTGGGGGATTTTTCCATAATCGCCACGCTTGGCAAACGGGTTGGCGATCGCAGTTGAGTTGTTAATGTACTCGAAGGAAGGAGGAAAATTAGGCAGCTGACTGATGTAGCTACAGCCCGATCAGTTAAGGGCCTAAAAAGGCCGCTTTAGCAGAATCATAATATGAATCAGATTAAATATCACCAAATGGTCCAGAAGGCCTAAAAAGACCGTATTAGGTTTTATTTATAAGGCATAATAATGATCTCAATACGATGCACATTATAAATCACATAATGGTCACTTAATCATAACTGACTATTAACGAGACCATTTCTAATGTAATTCATATTATGATCCACCTAAAGCGGCCTTTTTAGGCCCTTAACTGATCGGGCTGTAGCCCCCTGGTCAGTTTAGTTTGCATATTTCCACAGCATTATGTCTTATGGCACTCTGTTGTCGGGATCAGCGGCCGACGTAGATTCTATTTTTATATTACAAAAAGGACCATCCGCGCGATCTATAATATGGACCCTCGCAAGTCTCTTCGAACCATGTTTAAAGATGTTAACATACTTACACTGCCGACACTCTACATCTTTGAAAATATTTTATATGTCCGCAAAAATCTGCACAAATATTCACGTACAGTCTACTTTGTTTCCACATACCTGTTAAATTGTACAATCACTATTTTTTTTAAGAGTGTCTATAGAGTTTCTTGCCGGCTCTTCTCCATAAGATCAACTTTTACGAACCGAGCACTTTTGACTTTTCTTAGTACCTATTAGGGCCTATATGAAATAAAAACTTTGAGTTTGACAGAGGGTAGCCTGCATCGGTAGTATTACCGTAGTAATATTACGGCAGTAGACCCTTAAGACTACGTCTACAATGGCACTCGAGTGGATTATGAAAATTACACCACTGCATATCCATTGTTCGTCCCATCCTGTGACTGTCGTAAAACGCGAATATGTTATTAGTCGGAGTATGGGCAGCAGCGTCCTTCGAGCACATTAATAACTTAACTGCGATCGCCAACGTGCCTGCCGAGTGTGGTGATTATGGCAAAACCTCCCATTGAGCACACAACACACCTAGACCGATCGTTCTGGCGATCTTTGGGGAAGCGTATGTCCAGCAGTGGACTTTATTCGACTGAAATGATGGTGATTTTCACAGACGAACAGAGGCAAGAAAATCTCTCAACTAACTTGCAAAGGCAGGCGCACGAAATCGAAACAAACTGCACAAAGCACACATCAATGGATCCTGGGAAAGAATTGGATGACTTAACAGACATGAGAGGTGATGCTGACAGTCTATATATTCAATAGGAGATACAGTGTACATATACCCACAAGGGAAGAGTGGAAGAGAGGACTCAACCCCTAAACTGCTTAAATCGTTTGGTTTTAAAATGAAGTCAGGAACGGGAACAGGAATTGTGTCTGGACCAATACAATATCAGCCAATCCGTGGGAAGTGATGCATCGATTTGCAAGTCAGTCAATCAATGCATATCTGCAATAATTTCCGATTCCAGAAATGCTAAGGAGGAATGTGAAGGGCAAAACAGTATAAATGGTCAGTGACAGTCAAGCAGCCCTGAAGACACTAATCGCCTTCAGAGTAAATTCAAAACTAGTCGATGAAGGTGTTATCCCACTACTAACTAGGAAATAGCAATGTCACAAATATTGATAACCATTTAAAAAAAAATTGGTCATCGTCATTTTTATTTTTTATTTTATTTGATTCCATACTTAATCCAACGAATATGGGGGAAATAAAAGGTCCACCCGAGCAGTGCCCCCTGTACCCGGGTAAGCGTATTTACTACCAAAGCTTCCGCCGGTGCCCTGGAGTTGCGTGCTAGAGACTGAACTACCCATCAGCCATGCATCCCCTCGCCGCACGCCAACTTGGGATTCGGGGTAATTATTTTATAGAGGTTTTCTTCCTCGTAGTCCGGGCGATTAAGCCAAGACCCTCGGTCCTTATGCTGAGCCGCGAGACATCGCCACGACACTCGGCATACCTCAGGATTACGATGTGGAGACGTTGGCATTGCTGCCAGTCCGTCAATCGCGTCCACGGCTGACGAAACCCGTCTCGGTTTCACATCCTCAGTATCCTCTGCTAAACAGAGCAATACGAGGAGCGAAATTCAGGCACCATCTTAAAAAAAAATCGCGCGGCCCGTCCACACGGCAGTCCACACTGGACTCCACCGCTGATTCCTCTTAGTCTAGTCTCTCCCTTTGGACCTGTCCGGCATGAGTGACTCTACCGGCTTAGCCCCAAAGATCATCGAGACACGCAAGCCCCACCACGACGACAACGTGGGAATCTCGGTGGGGTAGAAGTCCTACCTAGCCGAACTCTTACAATAAGAAACATAATTATCTATTGTTGTAATTATATTTGTATGATCTCCAAATAGTTGTTTCTGGTCTGGGTGTTTTTGCCCTATTTATATTATGTCTTTTATACTATACCCACAACACAGGAGAAAGCCATCGAGCATGGTTTAAAAAACCAAAAAAATAATGAGTTTCACTTAAGGTACATATAATACGTTATTTTTTACTTTACACTCATTATTTTTTACTATCGGTTTTTGTCGCATCTTTCATGTTAAACTACCTAATGGAAATGATAGCGAGTAAAATTAATTTCATATTTGCTTTTCATATGTAACCAATAAGACGGAAATTTATTAAGTTTTTATGACATTTGTACAGATGGCTCCAAGGACACACAGGAGATAGTTGCCGCCTTTATTGATATTTAAAGAAAAGGCTAGATAGACTATTTAATAAAACACAAATAATATAGTATAGTAGTCTTAGGTTTTCGCGATTATTACACATTATAATAAAACAATTTTAAACGGATTAGATAATTATTTAATATACGCGATAATTAGATAATATACGCGATCTAATCCGTTTAATATGGTTTTATTATAACAAATAATATATGCATCACCCAAAGGTCGTCTGGCAGAAAATGCCTACGGCATTAAGACCGCCTTTGTACACTAGTGTACATTAAGTATAAATAAATAAATAAATAAATATTTACAATATGTCCGGTCATGGACTAGCGATATTCTAGGTACTTATATTAACTATTTTAATACACAAATAAGTACATATGGAAGTTGGGAAGGCCTCTGGTGTGGGATGCAACTTGTGTCCACACCCTTGCTTCCCATCTTTCATGTTCAGCGAGCTGTGCTGGTGCTGCCGCTGCCGCTGCAGACTCTCAAACGGCACAAATGTAATAACCTCGTTGGAAGTTATGTGTTTGAGCCGTTTGGGGTCGAAACGCTCGTGTCATGGGGTTCGAGTGCATGAACATTCTACATGAACTTCCCCGGGGCGAAGGAGCATGACGGACTCCTACCGGCTAAACCCACTGGGGCGGTCATCTTCGGCACCTAAGGGGGGCTCCTGGTCCTCGTAAGATCACACTAGAAGAGCCGCCCATTGGTACCACGCCTTTAGGCACTTCTCGGGGAGGATTGTAAAGAATCCCCCCAAGCCTCGCTGTGCGCTGTGCTGCGCACACGGCGGCACGTAACCACGTGCGCGCCACCGTCTTCCCGGGGGTCACTCGGTGTGAGCACGCAGACTCCCCAATCAGCTCGCCGGCGACCCCCGAGAAAACCAGCGGGCTGGCCTATTTTTTTATTGGGATGGCCTATTTTTTGTTCTATAATTCTTTGTCCAAAAATAGGCCAGCCTTGCTATTCAACGTGGCAATGCTGCCAGTCTTCTGGGAACTTTACCAGTTGACAGCGATGAGGAGTACTTTGACGCCTAACTGCCCCCATTCCTATAGTTTTCACGTATAATTTATATTCTTTTGTTGTAGTTAAGTGACATAGTAGTAGACTAGGTATTTTTAGTAATTATAATGTGTATATATACGTGTTTCCACGATACGCGTATTGCGCGGCTATAGCTGCTGCCCGTCACTATAACTATGAGTTCACAGCAACTTAGCTGTTGGCATTCATACAACATGCCATCGATACTATGGACGAAGTTAGCATTTTGCAGAGCTAAGTCACCTGACGCCTCTAACGTGAACACGCGTCGAGGAACTCAAGCTTCCATCAGCAGTTTTGAGTCGGCGAATTTAGTTGCGTCACCGACTGACCATATTGCGGGCGGTCCATCGCATTGAAGGACCGTCCGTCCGTCCGCCCCTCGACTCCGGTAAAGTTACTACACGCGTAAGTACGTCGACTGCTAAACGTGCTTACGCTACTATTGCCGCCGCCAACAAACCCGCTGCGTCGCAAATGAAGCAATCAGCCGGTCAATCCATCCATAGGGATTTATGACAGCGGGGTCCGGATAATAATAATATATGTAATATTGATCGACGGATTGACGGCACGGTTAGTGCAGTGGCAGATGCAGTCGGCTGCTGCGCTCCGGATCGTGGGTTCGATTCCCGCACGGAACAAATATTTGTATGATCTGCAGGTAGTTGTTCCGGGTCTGGGTGTTATTATATGTGGCATTCATGTCTGTAAACGCACCCACGACACAAGAAATCCTAGAGTGGGGCAACGTCTTTTTTTTTCTTTTTTTTAATAATATTTAAAGATTAATTTAGAAATTTAATATTAAAAGACATGTTTACACAATTTTCTATGAGCTACTTATATGGAAGCTTAACAATAGTACAATTGTATTTGTTTATTAGCATCTGCCGCCGAACTAGGTTTACTAGGTTTATGGCCCGTTTCAGCACGCAGCGCTTCTATATGCTGTGGAACTTGGTATACATTATAAAGCCTTCGTACGAAAGGACATAGTTTCTTTAATATTCTTATAATTTTGACAAACGGTTGGTGCAGTGGCTGATACAGTCGGCTGCTGTGCACCGGGTTACGGGTTCGCCTCCCGAACGGAACAAATATTTGTATGATCGGCAGTTAGTTTTTTCGGGTCTGGGTGTATTGTATGTGGAATTTGTGTCTGTAAACGACGACACGGGAGAAATCCTAGTGTAACGTTTAAAAACAAAAACTTTTTTGATTAGACAAGAGTAAATGAATAATATGCACTAAAACATATTGAATGACTTCTGTCCTCTGGGTGTGTGATATGAAAAGGGTGAGTGGGTGCGTGTGAGAGGGTGAGTAAATCATTTTAGCTAGAAGATTATATATATATTTTGTAGCCCGTTTATAGATAAAATATAGATGTAATATGTTATAAATAAACATAATATATCATTATTGTAAGGTGAGCATGTTTTCAGTCTGATCATATGATAATTTCCAGAGCCAATTCCACGAGGTCGACACAGCCTATATCCGTCATCCCGATTAAAATTCTTGTTCTTTTTTATTTAAATCGCTTCACGAACAATTCTGGGGTAGAAATGACGATCAGTGGAGAGGATTTTTGGGTCGTGTAGCTTAATCCAGTGGTTTGGTCCTGATTCGAGCAAATGTTCAGCTATGGCAGATTTGTTGATTTGACGGTGCTTTACAGCTGTGACGTGCTTCTTCACTCTCTCTGCGATAGTACGCTTCGTCTGACCAATGTAGGAGCAACCACAACTGCAGTAAAGCTTGTACACCTCCAGCGTTTGGAATAGTATTATATCCTTCGCTGTTCTGACCTGTTTTCCTACTTTCGATAACGGTGTATATAGTCTTGATGGAGTAGTTTCTCAGTGCTATTCCAATTTTATCCGTTATTCCTTTCACATACGACATGAACACCGGTTGTCAGCTTTATCATTGACAGCTTTAATATAAGTCCGGAACTTTGCGAGTAAATTAAAAAAAAAACTAGATGGCCAATGTCACTAATTTTGAATTTAAAAGTACTGTAATACAATACACATCTAAATAAGATTAAAATTCAGAGTCTACGACTTATACTTTTTTTTAATTTGTATTTGAATGTAAAACTTGAGTATTTTTTTAATAAAACAATAAAAATTCGATGAAAAAAAATCCACAGGGCATGAGAAATATTTAGGGGTCTGAAAGGATAGCAGATGACCCCCCCAGTCGACCATTTCAATTTGGCACACGATGCACCAAACAGCCTGTATATCAATAATGACGGAGTTTCATACAAACTTTCAACCCCTTTAAGGGTGGTATTTCTAAAAATCCTTCCTTAGATTGGATGCTAACGTTACAAAAGCTACCTACTGACAAAAATTTCACGTTTCTAGTCCCAATGGTTTAGGCTGTGCGTTGGTATGTCAGTCATTCGGTTTCTCTTTTTATATATATAGATAGATTCCAAAACCTAATATCCGATTAGAATCGGTGGCAAGCGACTTCATGTGCTCGTAGAAATTAAGTCGAGTATCTAAAATTACACCCAGATCTGTAACAGAGTTGACACGGTTTAATGGTTCAGAACCCAAGAAATATTGTATGTACTGGGGATTGTGAGTACGACTCTAAGACATCACACAGCATTTAGCGGTGGTGAAACGGAATTTTTGTCTGTACTCCACTGGAACACAGAGTTGGTGTCATTCTCGTTCAGTCACACGGACATAGTGCCCTTAGGAATTTCTTCTGAACTATGAAAGCTTGATTAACGTCACGAAACCTAATAAATCAGCGTTTGTTTTAGGAAACTACGAGGGTAGCCTGAAAGTTAGGTTCGATATCACTATTTCTGTTATCGGAACTTCCGCTTTCATCGAACTGCCGCAATCCAACACGACGGCATCTTCAAAAGGTTGGGTGAAGACGGAACGGCCTGATGGACCGTCTGACCTATCCTCACTTGTCATGTGGTGTCCCAGCACTGACTACACCATCTGCGTTCTCATCGATAATACCGGCTATATTGGTGGCGTGCAGATCGCTGTAAGTATTACGAGACCTTACAATATTGTAGTAGAAAATAATCATTATATATATATGCGCCAGATTTTGCAATCCACAGTCAAGTCCAAGATTTTTTGCTGGCAAATTGAATTATAGGCTTGGCCATTTGACGCTCGACTCACCCTTATCGATAATCGGTGAAACTGGGTGTTTCGCATGCAATCGTCTAAGTTAAAGTCAAAGTATTTTATTTCAAATAAACCAAATATTGACACTTATGAAACGTCAAAATCTAAGTTGCACGGTTCCAAATAGTTGATCTCGTGGAGAAGGGCAGGCAAGAAACTCCATGGATACTGTTTTAAAATAATTGAGAATACAATGTTGATTAATACAAAATATTGTAAAACATATACATATACCGACAAAATAAAAATGTTACAACTTTACGTTAACGTACAACGTTAGGTCCAGATTTAGGTATCTTTACATTCGCATGGTAGAAACACAGCCTTGAGAGTTGATAGATTGAATCGATATAATGGCTACGGTGAGAGTTCATTGGGTTGCTTGATAGCTTTGCTGTTTGTGACCACAATTTGGATGTAGGTATACGTAAAGGCTCCAACCCACACTCTGATCAAAAATGTATCATACATGTCTAAATAGGCCATAAGGTGTATAATTTTCTACAGTGAATATAATTCCAGCCAAAGTCACTCCATGCTAAAAATGGCATGGCACTGCGTGGTGTTATTCACCGATTGCTAGTTTAAAGTGGTAGATAAGAAGCATTGTATTTTGTACAAAAATAATAATGTCGTTCTGCTCTATCAATCCAAATGTAACATAATAAAGAAAACAATATTTTTTAATTTATTATTAATATAATAATAAACATTTATTTCAGGCAAGTACACCCATATAAAATAATACAAATAAAAAAAATAAAAATACAGGTTTAATTTAACGATTAATATCGCAAACAAGCATAAGGCCCCCTTGGTGGTAAGCGGTTAGCGTAACCTATGAACGCTTGAAGCTCGCTCCCCTCTCGCGCGTTGCCGACCGTTTTTAATGGCAAGAGAAGGCCTGGATATATAGACGCTTCCATCTATCAAAATGCACTATTTACGCTCCTAATTTTGACAGATGGAAGCGTAAGTTCACGCTTAGTCTCGTTTCTGAATCTCACCCTAACAACTCAACTGCAATCACCAACCCGCCTGCCAAGCGTGGCGATTACGTATAGCAAAACCCCCCAATGAACACACAAAACACCGATATCGGTCGTTGTGGTGATCTTTGAGGGAGGCCTGTGTCCAGCAGTGGACTTTACTCGGCGGAAATGATGTAATTCATAATATAATATAAATCTTGAATAAAATCGAATTACTTCTTCAAATTTTTTTAAAGAAAGACAACTATATTTTTTATTTAAGAATAAATGTTTTATTATGTATATAATTGCAACCACACAAACATTTATTAATTATATTATTTTCGGGGCAATTGATATTCGTTTCTACTACTGTTTGCGCCGTTGGTTAAGAACACTTATTAACAAAAAAAACTCTCACCGCTGGCTATCGCCATCCTTGTCTAACGAATGATGTAGCGCGTTAACTCTCTTTCACTCTAAACAATCTTTAATATCCTCATCATCAGCTAAAGGAGGTCCACTGCTGAACAAGGGCCTCCCCATTGATTTTCACACTTGTGTTATTTCATTTTGGTTTCATTTCGGAGTACCCCAGAACGGCTGAACGGATTTGAATTAGGTTTTGCAGAGAGATAGATTAAAATTAGAATACGTTTTGTTGTCATACCAAGTTTTCAATTAATCCTTCGCGGATGAAGTCGCGGGTAAAGGCTGGTCGTGTAGTATATTTATTTATACTTTTATGCACTATAGTGGCATACAAGGCGGACTTAAAAGCTAGCAAACCCCTATTTGCGGCCACTTTTACATAGTGAGGTAGGTAGGGTTTTAGGTACCCCCGGGAAGACGGTGGCGCGCACGTGGTCACGTGCCGCCGTGTGCGCAGCACAGCGCAAAGCGAGGCTTGGGGGGATCCTTTACAATCCTCCCCGAGAAGTGCCTGAGGGGGCGACCTTTTTACAGTCGCCTTCTCTCCGCTAGAGGGGGTGACCGCTTTACAGTCATCCCCTCCGTGATGTGCCTAAAGGCGTGGCACCAAATGGGCGGCTCTAGTGTGATCTTACGAGGACCTGGAGCCTCCCTTCGGTGCCGAAGATGACCGCTCCAGTGGTTTTAGCCGGTAGGAGTCCGGCATACCCCTTCGCCCTTCCCCAGGGTGAAGGAAGTTCCATGTAGAATTTCCACTGGACATCAATAAAAAAAAAATAAAAAAAAATAAAAAAAAGGTAGGGTTTTAGGTAGTTTATCATGTACAGAAAAAAAAATTGCTTTAAGTTGATATATAAATGATGAATATACGTCATGAACGTATAAATGTAACAAAATATTACCTGCTTACACGTGGCTTCGAAGAGGTTGCGGCCAAGTACGCACCAGCCACTATCACTATTCAAGTTCTCTACGTACATTTCTGTGAAGTGGGGTATAGTTTATTTTAATAACCAGTGAATCACATTTTTCCAATTATTCTATTAATTTAATTAAAAATACTAGCGTGTACATTTTAACAAGCAACCCGGCCAAAACATATTGCCCCTTTTATAATTGTATATAAAAATTGATTTTGATTAAATACTCGATGAGCGTAGCAGTCTTGCAGCCGGATCTCGTACTATCAATACTTACAATCTTTATTAGTATGAATTTGCTTACTTACCATAGTCTATTTTAACCCAAAATTACAAACAAATCGGGACAAGACATTATAACTGAATGCCAATCCAAACTTCAAACCTCCGTATCACGAAAGCAGTTTTTGTAAGTTGGATCTTTTTTATGTGACTGCAACCAATTGCATCATCATCATCATCAGTAGTAGTAGTATCAGTCTAAGTACGCCCACTGCTAAACAAAGGCGTCTCCCACAGGTTTACATAATTGTGTTGTCACTTTTGGGGTGACATTTATTTCTTTAGGTTGGTGGGCGCAGTGTGGCCACTGTATCACGAGAATTATACTGCTGCCCATCCCTCTATATCTGAAGAATGAAGCGACGATTATATAATATATGTACTAGAGATAGTATTAAAAGATACCACGTATTCGATATTCCATAATATGAACGTAAAATTCAGCATTTATCGTGCTGGAGTGCCACTAGTGTGTGACACATCGATGGTCCTTAAAAGTTTATGGTGACAAGGTAAATAGTCTCACAAAATTTCTAAAAACTTATCTATTGATTTTACCCACAGGCGGACGTAAGTCTTTTCTCCGGCAGTACTTACAACTGGGAAATCCAAGGATTTACTTTTTGGACTATCGATCTAAATGGGACCAATAAGGAGTACTGGACTATTAATCAATACTATATTTCTGCTGGTAATACTTTCATCATATCAATACCAAATATTTTCATTTTTTTCTGTTAAAATGCATCATTATTCATTAATCATTAGACAACGTTCCTCCAGTGACTTTCAACAGAATACCGCTGAAGCGAGTTACTAAGTTCAAATATCTAGGACGTGTGGTCACGGAGAACTTATCTGATGATGCAGATAGGGAGCGTAGGGCGTTGGCGGTCCGATGCAATATGCTGGCTTGCAGGTTTGCACGCTGCAGTAGTGATGTAAAATTATATCTATTTAAATTAAAGCGTGCTGCCAAACTTTTTATACGTGCAGCCTGTGGGTGAAGTATACTCAGAAGGCCTACAACGCCCTACGTGTTCAATATAACAGTGGTTTCAGGATGCTGATGGGGCTTCCACGTTTTTGTAGCGCGTCACAGATCTTTGCTGACGCGCGCGTCGATGACTTCTATGCCATAATTAGAAGGAGAGTGGCATCGATGTTAAGCAGAACGCGTGGAAGCGCTAATGGCATCCTGGCATTTTGACATTAGTCGAAAAATATGATAATCCTTTTCTTAGGCATTGGTTAGATACTCACTTGTATACTAAATGCCAAGGACAGATTTCATTTTCAAAATAAATCTACAAATAACTTACTTAAAATCATTGTACTGAGATAGTTATAAGAAATTGAAATACTACTATGGATCCCATTTTAATATCCGCAATAAAGTTATTATTATTATTATTATATATACCTACGAGTGTATAGTATCACTGGTAAGACCTACATAACAGCCGAACCGAATCCTTCGCCTGTGTTTGGTCAGTCAGGCAGTACATGGCCTCGTCGGTAGAATCCGTAGATTTGACCCAAAGGAATACCTATATATCACCCCGCAGTCACTGGGTAAACAGTTTCGGGGAAAGTTTAATATATATTTTTTTTCGTTAAGCATCTCTGGCCACAGACCCAGCGACCCGTATAGCCGCGCGAGACTCGTCCACGATTCTCCAAGATACCGCTGTCTGGGTGCCTGGCTTCAATGGCGAGCTGTACGCTATCTCTACTAACGTCAGTGAAATCGCTAGCGAAGACAGTGACTTTACCGAACAAGCCTGCTTCCCGGGGATGGGTGAGTAATCTTAAGGTTTAGCTTTAATGCTCGAGTGTACTTCTTCTACGCGCTCCGTAAGGGGCGCGACGATCAGCACCAGTACACTACGTTCATCTCCTGTGGTGTCAGAACGCAGTTGGCATAATAACCATTCGGGCATTGGGTTGCCATATTTTATTTTATTTTCATTTTTAGGCAGTTACCTATGGCAATGTGGTGTGGCGCGAGATAATAACTCGCCGCACAACGATGGATATATGTAAATATGTTTCATAGTAGAGGCGTCCGAAGTTCTTCACGATATCCGGGCGAAAAGGCCCTACCAGGTCAGACTCCCGGTCACCCGGGGAGGCCCAGCAGAGATCCGCTCGGCGACAAAATGGCGGCTTTTAATGGCGCCGTAGCCGCCTACGGTAAAATTGACGCGCCGCAAATAGTGAGATATTGTATTTGCATATGGGACGACTTGTACTGTGAGTAACATCGTCCCATGATTACGTTTCACAGGTGCGTCTGACAATGCATTCTATTCAACGGGTTAGCCCTTATACTTGTGGAGTCGTTAATGTGTACGTACTACATTCGTTAGGCTTAAATTAACTTATGCACGACTTATATAGAAAATGCATATAATGTATGTCGAGAGTCCTTTTTTGAGTAAGTCGTGTGGTAGATGAAACGGACTTATTCGGCGCCTTGAGGTGTAAAGTGCGATTGCAAAAAGCGATGTTGATCGTGTATTATACTCAAAGGGTTAACCGCTAAAATTAATTAAGGTGCCCACTCCGTTGACTACAATACCGACCGTATCTTCCTGTCTACGGATGGCCAGCAGAATATCCTGTAGAACTGTGATCGCAGTGACAATGAGCCTTTCTTTGGCATCATCGTCCTGCGCTGTTGGAGTCTTGAATGGATTCCAAACCATTACTACAACGACCGTTATGGATGTTCATCATTTCGGCCGAATGAAGTCCACTGCTGGATACAGGCCTCCCCCAAAGATCACCACAACCACCGATATGGATGTGTTGTGGGCTCATTGGGGGGTTTTGCCATAATCGCCACGCTTGGCAGGCGGGTTGGCGATCGCAGTCGAGTTGTTAATGTACTCGGAGGACGCTGCTGCCCATCCTCCGGACACATTAGTCGACTTTTACGACACCCATGGGAAGAGATGGGGTGGTGCTATTCGTAGCCGACACCACACAGCTATTAGCTGGTAAGAATAGTAGTTATCCAGACTTTAGAACATTGACACAGTCTATAAAAAATCGCTTATATCTGATTTACACATCGTAAAACCAGGTCGTCACTACTACTACAAGTTGACTACAGACACCGAGTGCAAGGAGGACGCCCTGTTCCCCTGGTTCCCGCTGGTCTACAAAGAACAGCTCATCGGTGTCGGTCTAAGCATGTACGGCAAACACAGCGTCTTGGATGGAGAGACCAACTGGTTTGAAGAACCAACCTCTACCATTGTCAAGGTACGTTCATCATCATCATAATCATATCAGCCACAGGACGTCCACTGCTGAACAAAGGCCTCCCCCTTAGATTTCCACAACGAGCGGTTACATGCAGCCCTCATCCAAGGACTCCCAGCGACCCTCACCAGGTCGTCTGTCCACCTCGTTGGAGGTCGTCTCACGCTGCGTTTTCCGGTGCGCGGTCTCCATTCTAGAACCTTTATGCCCCAGCGGCCATCAGTTCTACGAGCAATGTGCCCTGCCCATTGCCACTTCAGTTTACTTATCCTTTCAACTATGTCGAATACTTTAGTTCTTCTACAGATCTCCTCATTTCTGATTCGATCTCGTAGAGAAATACCAAGCATAGCTCTCTCCATAGCTCGCTGAGTGACCTTGAGCTTTCTTATGAGGCCCATTGTGAGTGACGTACGTACAAGGTACGTTACATAATTCTAATGTACGGGTTTCTGAAAAGAAGAAATGCCGAAAGAAACGCAGTGTCATGTTTTGGAACGAAGTTCCTTACGGCAGGCTTGGAGGGGATAGGGATTTTGCTGCGCGACCGAACTGAAAAAAATGTGATAGTAAAACCGTAAGAAAAAATCCGTGGAAAAAAGTGCGTGGAATAAAACCGTTAAATGAGACGTGCGCAGGCGCGACAGTCGCATACACAAGCGAGTAGTGTATAAGTGTCGATTCTACATTAGCCGAAGGAACTTCGTTCCTACCTGGTGTCCCACGACACCACATAATGTTTTTAACAGTATTGCTCTTTTTTAGGGTTCCGAACGTCCGAAGGAAAAATCTGCGGACCCCTTAAAATAGGATCACTCGTATGTCTGTCCGTCTGTCACACCCAGTATGCTCCGAATCTACTAGACCGATTAAGTTCAAATTTAGTACACATGGGCATTTCTGCGACCCAAACACGTACGTGTAATGTAAATAAATGATTTTTTTATATGGGGTCACATTCGTGCGCAAAATTAGAAAATGAAATAATAAAGTTTTTCAAACCTTACCGTGTAACATATCAAATGGAAGGGCTTGTTGTGAGAGTATCAAATATATAATATTTTACAATTTTAACAAAATTGACCATCAGCCGTTATTTCCGAAACGACTATTTTTTTAAACGCTTTTGCTCTTTAATCTAATACGATTAGGTTATTCCGCAGTCTGCTGCACCCATGTCATTGATCTCATTTTTAGTTTGGTACATATATTTTTATTCGGCTTGCTAGCAGATCAAGGTTTATTCGATTAAGTACATTATATATTTCTCTAATATGTAAACAAAAGAGTCACAAATCTTTTGTATTTTCTCAGTGTAATCATTTTGGACGACTTCAGAGCATACATTTTTTTCTTAAAAAGATCATTTTAATATAGTATTCATAGTAGTATAAACGGGGATCGAGCCCTCATTCCGCGGCGAAGAAGCCACTGCAGAAATCGTCATCAAAGTAATTAATAAGTTTGTGTGTTTTATTGCAGGCTATCGTAACCAACGGACCCGATTGTCTGTACAACTTGGCAGACGCACCTGGCATTATTACAATACACACCTACTTCATCAAACATCCTTACCTAGTCTTATGCTGGAATTTATATAGACCAATGATGAACTCTGTAAGGTTACAAACTTAATAAATATTTTAGTTGCTCATCTGTTTTTTCCTTTTTAAATATTAACGAACAGACAGACGAAATCAGGCACTGGTCAGAAAATTCAAAATGAATAAATTTGCTAATTTCTGTGTTAGTAAAAATGAAAAATATTCTTATCAATTTTTGGGGGAAAAAAGAGTATTGTTAAGAAGATATAACCTTGAAAGACTATATTTACCGAGATTATAGACTTTTTTATAAGTTATAGGGATAAAAAAAATGGGTGCCGCACAGCGGGCCGATATCCGTCTTTTATATATATCATTTCATAATACTTTTTTTCCTTAAATAACGATTTTAATACTTGAAAATGTTTTGGTAGGCTAAATACATGCCTAATAACTATCACATTTTTTTCAGTTCGGTCGCGCAGCAAAATCCCTATCCCCGCCAAGCCTGCCGTAAGGAACTTCGTTCCAAAAAGAAGTAGTTAAGTTACATGCGTGCCAAAAGTAAGAACCAAAACTCCCCCAATTGTGGCATCTCGCAATCGGTTCGCCTAGATAGCTATCTCTTATACTCTTGTTATTTTTTTACGTTTTTTTATCTCTTTCTCACGCCATGGTTGTGCAAGCGAGACTGTATTTTGCGCGCTATTTAATATTGACGGAACTTGTTCTCTCTCTCTCTCTCTCTCTCTCCCTACAGTTTACATGCGAAGAGTAGAGTACCGCGACATAAAATTTGAAGTGGTACATGTTATAATGTTGGGCCGCTCTTACAATATTTCGTCATGTCCCGTACATGTGTTTATTTCACCAAAGTGTTTATTCTATCTACGGGACCAAAGTGTTTATTCTATCTACGGGACAAATGTACTGCCTCTTGTATGTCCTACTCAACACTAATTGACAGGTTTCAGTCAGCTATTTAGTTTTTCTGTTCGTAGGAGAATCACATCTCTCCTGAAGGTGATAATTTAAAAGTGAGGAATATCTATTTACATTGCCTAAATGACAGTCTTATTACTTTAGCTAAATGGTTTTATAAAGTTAATCTGATTTAGGTGATATTTTGTGTTTAACCCAACCATTATCTTTGTGGTATAATTTTTTTGGCTTACTTTGTACCTACATTAAGGTAATAATGCGCCCGGATAATCCCGAAAGTTACATTTTTCTATTGATCGATGTAATGAAATTGGCCAATACTTATTTCAGGATATAAACATGCCTAGAAAATATAAAAGATGAGCTGATGCAAGGCGTATAGCAAAGACAAATTAGAAGAATGTCTTTTAACATTAGAAAATAAGACCACGACTCGAAGAGAAGCCGAAAAACATTTTCATATTCCTAGAAGGACTATGACTAACCATACCAAAGCTAGGAAAACTAATGCACCCTTGAAACTACCTTCGCTCAGTTATTGATGATGGAAATAATCACAGTTTTCTTAAGAACTAGATCTAATATGGAAAAAATAAGTTTTTAGATATTGAAATTTTCTTTGTTCGCTAGGTATAGGTTTTATTATTGCTTCTTTGTACCTAGTTTAATAGTTAAACTATGATATTGTTGTGTAGTTTTTTGATACATTTACGAAGTGTTTATGTTAGTTACTTAAAGACACACTCAATTTAGTGTTATGTTTCATTTCGTTAATTCACACATATGAAGAACAAGGCGTGGTATTCCTCCATTGAAAAGGTAAAACCCTCCAACCAGGCGGATGGTATGCCTGGCGGGCCGAAGCCCAACGGTTGTTTTTTTTTTTTTTTTTCTTAATGGGCTTCTCGCATTCACCTCAGGGGAGGTGTGGATGCTTAACCGGGCAATTGGCGAAGCTTGAAGAGCCTCCAGCCAGGCGCCCAACGGTTGATGTTGGGCGACTGTATGGAGTCGTTGCGCGAATACTTTACAAGCGTGATTCAGGATTCTTTGACGTCATCGGAGAGTTGCATTTAATAGTCAAGTAGATGTCGTTGTAAGTTGTAGTTATGCTGGTGATGTAGGTGTCGCCACACACTGATACAGTTAAGACAAGTACTTGACATTTTTTGGTTTTATCAACATATTTTAGACTTTATAAAGACTTTAAAAATCTGTCACTTCTCTTCCATGAATTTAAGATTACTTCCGCGGAAGTCTATTCAACAAATGATTCTTTGATTAAAGAAATTGGTACTGGTTGTAGTTCTGAAGAATTTTAGTGCAAGGAAAGTGGAGGAAAAGGGTCACTTGATCCATGGGCAGGTTTTAATCATCATTTCAGCCGACTAAGCCCACTGCTAAGAACACGTTTCCCCCAAATATCACCACAACGACCGGTCTGGGTGTGTGTGGTCATTGGGGGGTTTTACCATAATCACCACGCTTGGCAGGCGGGTTGGCAATTGCAGTTGCGTTGTTAATGTACTCGAAGGATCCTCCAGCTAATCTCATTATCGCTTTTTACAACAACCACAGGATGAGATGGTGGTGCGATTCATAGCCGGCACCACACATTTTTTTAAATCATTATAACTTTTAAAGAACTATGTAAGCTCGGTAAATATTTTCACCTTATCTGTCAAGGTTTTATCTCCTTAACTTATTTTTTGGGGGAAGAATAGTATATTACTATTATTTCCCCAAAAGTTGATTAGATAATTTATCTTTATACTAACACGAAAAAGTAAATTCCCATGTCAGCAGTACCGCAAATCTAATTTTGAAGTTTCCGGGCACTGCGTGATTCCATCAATTTTGGTTCGTTAATATTTAGGAAAGTAAAAAACAGAATGAGCGATATAAATATTTAATAGGTTTATAAACAAGAGTTCATCAGTGGTTATTGTCTAAACAAGCATGTGACTGTGTAAGGACGTTTGATGTAGTAGACGTGGATTGTAAAAATACCAGGAGTGTCTGCCAAGTTGTACAGGCAATCGGGTCCGTTGGGCACGATAGCCTGAAATGAAATACACAAACTTATTGGTTACTTTGATGACGGTTTTTGCAGTGGCTTCTTTGCCACGGGATGTGAATTCTATCACCGCACCTTACAAATATTTGTAAACCACTATATAGTACTGATTATTGTTTCGGGTCTAGGTGTTTGTGTGGTTGATTTGTGTTCTTAAACGCAACTCCGATATTTTTTCAGAAAAACTATTGGTATCTTTACGCTTGGAAGACGTTCAAAATTACTGTGAAAAACAAAATTGTGAAAAACAAAATCTTTGTATGTAAATTACAGAAATACATGATGTGATATAATGTAATCGACCTAAGCTTGATCTAATAGCAAGCCATAACATACATGTAATAATGTAGAACTGCAGATTGCAAAACTTCGCCAGTGTCAGTTTACATGGACAAACACCCAAACCCGAAACAACTATCTGTTGATCATACAAATATTTACATGCGGGCATCGGACCCGCGACACGTAGCGCAGAAAGCCAATTGCTTAGCTACTGCGTTCCGTCAATTGCCGTGTACTAGAATTAAAGAGCAAAATGGTTTGCACGGTCTGCATCATTATATTTTTCCAATATTTTTGCATTGACATTCTGTTGTTGTGATCTAAGCCAACCACTACGATTTCTGATAAATTAACTTGATTCGACCATAATGCAGCCTTGTTCCTCCGAATCTGATCACTATGGAGTGGTGCTATATTCTTAATACGGACCCCACTAAATATAAAACGACACGGAATAAGCGTTTAACACATAGGGATTAACTATATTTGTATTAATATTTAGTCATTCATGTTTTATTAAAGCTATCATTTATTCTGTGTTACGAAAAAAGCGTGTAAATGCTCACTGTCGAATTGTTGTTAAGTTCTTTTTTACCTTCAAAATAGTCTAGTGTTGCGTAATACTATTTGTGGTAGACTTATATTAATATCTTAAAACCGTTTACTTATAACGTTATTTCACTAGAAAAGAAATGGTTTTTCAATTCAATGATTTCCCTAAAATTAAGACATTTTTTAAATCTTATTCTTGTTGTACATTATATACACCACTTGCACGTCGGATATGGCCATCGATATGTTTTCTTATAGGGTCCCTCGGCTCGCGAATCAGACTTGTACTTGACCGGTTTATACTCTCTTGTGTTCTGTGGTTGGCAGGTTAAATGCAGCCCCCTCGAGATGAGCCTGGGGGCGACCTCTTTAAAGTCACCCGTTTTTTTCGTGATCCCGGAGCACCCATTCGGTTCGTAAGAGTCCGGACACCCATCGCCCCTCTCCCCGAGGGCTTTGGACGAGCATTTCCAGCGCGGTGAACAAAAAACACTTTGTTCAACAGTATAAAACTGGCCGAAACCCGTACAAACAAATGATGTAACATACCTTGACCGCGCCAGAGGATGGTTCTTCAAACCAGTTGGTCTGTCCATCCACGACGCTGTGTTTTCCGTACGCGACGAGACCTACACCGATGAGCTGTTCCTGGTAGACCAGCGGGAACCAGGGGAACAGGGTGTCCGCCTTGCACTCGGTGTCTGTAGTCATCTTGTAGTAGTAGTGACGACCTGGTAAATAAAAAAATAAAAAAATACGATGTGTAAATCAGATAAAAGCAAAGATTTTATGGACTCAACCGATGTTCTAACGACTGGATAACTACTATTGTTACCAGCCAAAACACCCAGGCTAATGACGGGCGTTGTCATCAGACATCACCACACTGGCTATAGATGCTCAACATATACGATAGCTATACGATAAGATGTGGTGCCGGCTCAGAATGCCACCACCCCATTTCCTCCCATGGGTGTCGTAAAAGTCGACTAAGGGATTAGCTGGAGGATGGGCAGCAGCCTCCTTCGAGTACATTAACAGCTCAACTGCGATCGCCAACCCGCCTGCCAAGCGTGGCGATTATGGCAAAACCCCCCAATGTGCTCACAACACATCCATATCGGTGGTTGTGGTGATCTTTGGGGGAGGCCTGTGTCCAGCAGTGGACTTCATTCGGCCGAAATGATGATACGATAAGAGTGTGGCCCCGGCAAATAAAAAGAATGAGCCACCTAACTCGACCTGGTGTCGTAAAAGGCGACTAAGGCAATAGGTCAAACGGAAACTAGTCGATGTCGGTATAACCATCCAAAATGCCAACCTCAAATCCAGACTCATAACGAGCGACAGCATTATTGGTGCAAGAGTGGATTGGCTCTGCGGTTACCAAATTACTTGCCCAGCATGGTGGACCTTCCAAGAAAGAGTGCCACATAAAAGGCCCCGGCTCCCGGCAAATTGTGCCCGGCTACAGTAGCAGTTGGGGTAACGATGTGACAGGCCTGGGGCCTGTGCGAAGAATCTCTGGGTTTGCCTCAGGCTACCAAAGACGACTACATCTGGCGATCTGTTCGATGAGGCTGGACTATCGCCTCGCCAAACTCGAAGTAGAGTTAAGTCGCATAATCTGGCAGGTACTGGAGTTATCTAAAGTTCTAAAACGGGCGAAAACAAGATAACCCTGGAGTCAGGCAACCTACGCTACTGCCGTGAAGGCGATCAGCTCTCCCTAGGTGGTGTCGATTTTCTCGTCAGCAAGATCTCGTTAACAGCGTTAATGTAGACAGCAGAGTGTCAACACAGGTAGCGTACCTTGTCTGGAAGCTCTCCCGTACATTATTTGGTGCAAGAGTTTAAGCTGATGTAAGTACAAACATTTTTGGTCTAAATTATGATCAGAGAATGAACATGAAAATACATACTGAACATGTCTATAGAAAAGTTTCCTAGTTTTAATATTTGTGGTATAAGTTCGGAACAAATAAAGCGTTTCTAGTGCCGTTCCAAAATGCGATATGGTATCGTGTTCTGGAGAAACTCAATAGCACTGCATAAGAATATATACAAGTTACTACTCCGTTTGTGAACACACATACAGTACACAGTGCGCATCACTGTCGTCTATTTTGATGGTGTATCATGCATACGTATGTTCTTTTTTTCTGTAATTGTATGGGGAAACTCCACCGACATACTTAGGGTTTTTTAGCACAAAATAAATGTATCTGTGCTATTTACGCTACGCAGTGGAGCGATTCTTGTAAGTTAGTGTTTAAGTCTAAGAAATTACTACCGGTTCCTTGTATTTACATACATGAAATTGCAAAATTTGTTAGAAGCCACATTTCACTCTTCGAAAATAACGATAATATACAGAAAAGAACAGTCAATCATGTACCGCTAAAAATGCCTGTGCCTTCCCTAGAATTATTTCGAAAGAACTGGCTCTGGAACATGCCTCCTTTGATTTACAACCCTTTGCCAAATCGAATTGTTTACCTTCCCTTTAATAGATTTTGCGTAAAGTTAAGAAAATGGTTAGTTGAGGAGAGTTTCTACACGGTGGAGGATTTTTTGAAGAAATGTTCTTGCCGTTTCCACTCGTATGGAAATTCACCGTAGATGCTGCCGATTGCAAAAATAATATAATAGAAAATAATTTAGCCTGATTTTGTATTAATTTGCACACCATATACACTGATTGATTGTAGAGAACTTTTTAATAATATATATTTTAAGACCACTATACCAACTTTTTGTAAATAAATAAATAGGTAAAATACATAAAAAATTGACTATAAGTTAATGTCTTGACACTGCTTTACTTAGTTATTAATTCGTTTTGTTATACTTGGATTTTTGTTAATTAATCCTAATTCAGTACATGTAATATTATGTTATGATAAGTAAGTAGGTACTGGTGAGTTTTAAGGCGCCCGATGAAAAATTAAAAGAACGAATCACCAAAAGAAAGAATAATCTTACAGCGTGACATAGTCAGTCAGTATGTGCGTCAGTGGGTCAGTCGGAGTCAGTCAGTGAGTCAGTGATGAGCATAAATATACCTCCAAAAAAATAACTTTATTTTATGGGGACAGTCAATATGTTATAGGAATAACATTTATTATAAAAACGTAAACATCCATTTTTATTTTAGGAATTATTTTGGGTAATTTATGAATAAAGTAGTGTTAAAACATTCGTTTTTTCTACTTATTATTACAAATAGGCAGAAGGGCGGATCCAGGCGGGGGCTCAGGGGACCATGCGTGGGATGCAGTGAGCTTAGACCTAGTAGCAAAACGATCTCTGAAAACCTTTACATGAGTAAACCCAGGTTAAAATCCTGGATCCGCCCATGATACGCACTCCGATAATGACACCAGTTAATATAATAAAATTGTGAAATTCGTTTTTATTAGTGCTCGAACAGCAACGTTACTCATTAAAGTATTACAAAAAAAATAATTGGAAATGATCACTAATTTTGTAGGACCCTATATATAGTACCTACGCATGTTCGCGGGGCGCAAATTCGTGTCTTCTCAAATCGCTTCCTTGCACTGCCAGCACATATTTCTGCACGACGTATTATGTATTTAGATTTCATGATGAACATTAAGAATAACATACGAATTAATTTGCAGTGAAAACCTTGTATGCATAATACAAGCCATATTGAGTACTCTGTACACAAATAAAGCTAGGAGGCGGAGTCCATGTGCCGCCTCTTTTTATTTTGTGACATAGCTCTAAGGGTGAGATTCAGAAACGAGTCTAAGCGTGAACTTACGCTTCCATCTGTCAAAATTCACTACTTGCGCCCCTAATTTTGACAGATGGAAGCGTAAGTTCACTCTTAGACTCGTTTCTGAATCTCACCCTAAGATCTACATTAAGAGCTGCGCTGGCCCACGCCGCTATTCTACCTCACTGCCAAACCGCGTATTTTACTGTTATATAATACGCGGGTGACAGCGAGTATAGAGCTAAACCTAAAGATTACTCACCCATCCACGGGATGCAGGCTTGTTTGGTAAAGTCACTATTCTCGCTAGTGATTTCACTGACGTTAGTAGAGATAGCGTACAGCTCGCCGTTGAAGCCAGGCACCCAAACAGCGGTATCTTGGAGAATCGTGGACGAGTCCCGCGCGGCTATACGGGTCGCTGGGTCTGTGGCCAGAGATGCTTGACGGAAAAAAAAAGGAAATATTAACATGGTGATGATTTGCAGGTAGTTGTTCCGGGTCTAGGTGTATTGTGTGTGGAATCTGAGTCTGCTAACGTACACACGACACATTAGAAATCCTAGTGTGGGGCAACAATTATTAAAAGAAAAAACTAAGAAGGAAAAAAAACAGAAGCCATATTTAAATTTTATACAACCTCGAACTTTCCCCCGAACCGTTTACCCAGTGAAGTGACTGCGGGGTAATATGTAGGTATTATTTTTGGTCAAACCTACGTATTCTACCGACGAGGCCATGTATCATGATATGACTGACCAAAACACAGGCGAGGGGCTTCGGCGCGGTTTTAATGTAGGTCTTACTAATGATTTTTATACACTCGTAAAATAGATTTTGATATGATGAAAGTATATACCGGCAGAAATAAAGTATTGATGAGTAGTCCAGAACGTCTTAGTTGTTCCGTTCAGATCGATGGTCCAGGAAGTAAATCCTTGGATGTCCCAGTCGTAAATACTGCCGGAGATAAGATCAACGTCCACCTGTGGGTGAAATTAAAACAAATGCTTTTAGGAATTTTGTGAGCTTTTTAACCTTGACCTTGTCAACGTAATCTATTAAGGACCACCAACATTTCACACACTGCTGGCACATGTCCTCTGGTACCATAAATACTGAATTTTACGGTAAAATATCGGAATATAGAATAGGAAGAAAGAAAGAAAGATAAAGAAAGAAAAGATAGAAAATTGTTCTTGTAACATTAAATTATTATACTCATACAACACTGTACTCGTAAATGTGTGAGCATCATGTAGCCATTAATGTTATTTTTATTACATATATTGATTGTCTTTTGCCTGGCTGTAATTGGTCTGTCATGCTCACTAAAATGTCTTGCTTGCGGTGGCGTTGTGTATCGGGTCGTTCGGTTCCCTACAATATGGTTGAGCTAAGCGATGCTGATGCATGCATCATGCTCGTGAACGGGTGCCGTCTGTTGGCACGGCAAATAAATAATTATTATTATATTATTGTTGTACACCCCATTTCATCCCGTGGGTGTCGTAAAAGTCGACTAAGGGATTAACCGGAGGATGGGCAGCAGCGTCCTTCGAGTACATTAACAACTCAACTGTGATCGCCAACCCGTCTGCCAAGCGTGGCGATTATGGCAAGACCCCTCAATGAGCACACAACACACCATATATTCTGAGTTTAAAGATGGCATCAAGAGACTTTTGCTAGAATTATTTTCACTGCATAAAAGTATATACCTTAAGGACTATTTAGGCATGAAAGTATAACTCATTTTGACCAGAGTGTGGGTTAGATCCTTTACGTGTAACTACGTCAAATTGTGGTCACAAACAACAAAGTTATCAAGCAACACAATGAAATCTTACCATAGTCATTATATCAATTCGATTCATCAACTCTCAAGGCCCCCAAGTCATGTGTTTCTGGCATGCGAATGTGATAATATGGCATGCAAAATAAGTTTAGACCTATCGCACGGGGTGTAACAAGTGGATGTGAAGCATCCAGTTTCACACCGATGAGGATGAGTCGGGCGATAAATGGCCAGGTATAATCCAATTTGCCAGAAAAGACTTGACTGAGGACTGCAAAAGCTAGCACATAAATTATATTAATAAAAACTAAATTCATTGTTCTCACCATTATTTTCTACTACACACAACAAAGCGAATATTTGTAAGGTCTCGTAATACTTACAGCAATCTGCAAGCCAGCAATATAGCCGGTGTCATCCATGAGAACGCAGATCGTATAGTCAGTACTTGGACACCACATGACCAGTGAGGATAGGTCAGACGGTCCATCGGGCCGTGTCGTCTGCACCCAACCTTTTGCAGATGCAGTCGTGTTGGATTGCGGCAGTTCGATGAACGCGGAAGTTCCGATACCAAAAATAGTGATATCAAACCTAACCTTTAGGCTACCCTCGTACTTTCCTAAAACAAACGCAAATTTATTAAGTTTCTAACGGCCACGTCTCTTTATGGCGGGGGGCCTTTGGGGTCGCGGGCGCGCAGATTGGGGAATCTGCGTGCTCACATCGAACGACCCCCAATATGACGGTGGCGCGCATGTGGTCACGCGATGCCGTATACGCAACACAGCGCACAGCAGAGGCATTGGGGGAGCCTCAATCCTCGATACAATCCGAGTGACTGTTTTACAGTCTGCCCCTCCGAGATATGCCTAAAGGCATGGTACCAATGAGCGGCTCTGGTGTGATCATACGAGAACCTGGAGCCGAAACTTCAGTGCCGAAGATGACCGCTCCGTTGTTTTTAGCTAACCGGTAGGAATCCGACATGCCCCTTTACCCTTCCCCGAGGCGGAGGAAGTTCATGAAGAATTTCCACCGGGCGCCCGATAAAGGTTTCTAACGGGCAAATAGACGCCCACTTTCCTACTGAAAACGGGCGTCTCAAATAGATTAGCGGGTTTTAAAGATAGAGTGGTGTTTTAGTATTCGGCCATATAACAAACACCAAAACAACTCAAGTCTGAATTGCGTTAATCAAATATGAACCTTACGCAATAGGTCTAGCATTATTATTCAACTGATGCTATCTCTGCTCAAGTTCTATAGGTACTTAAGTTTTACTTTGATACTGGCTTTAGATATTTTAGATAAGATCCTTGACACATGTTCAAACATTGATAAATTTATCTTTATCAGTCTAATCTAAAAGTAGTGTAATGCTTAAAAGGAAGTGATTATGCTTAACGCTCGGATATGATAATTATGATTACATCGGGTAACCTGCTAAATGAACATAAGTAAACTGAGCTCTGCGGGGCCAATCGTAGACGGCGTAATTTTTTTTTTATAAGTGCTTGCAGATACATGACTGCATGTAACGGTATATCTTCTCTCGGTTGGGACCATATAATTTTCTATTTATGACCATACGACTCGACACTTTGAAGACCCCTATGCATTAACACTAACAATAAGACGTACTCTGTCATTGACAGCCTTTGAAAGTCTGGTAAAAGATCATTACTTGGCGCTCTAAATTATATTAGTACTCGTGCTGATGGAGATTTGCTTTGGATCTATTTGATAAATACATTCTGTACTTACGTAAAGTTATTATTTTCATATTTATACTTTTTATGTATTTAGTATAGTTAATTATATTCATTTAAATATCTATATAGTTGTACCTCCGACGGCCTCATAACTTTTCTATTTAATCTTTACCATTCAAAGTTTTCCTGGAAGAGATTGCGGATAGCGATAGGGCCGCTTATCTTAGTGTACAATAAAGACTAGGTATATAATATATAATATTCAATAACTATCAATAAAAATAAAAAAACTGTGTGATGGCTTTAGTAAACTGAAACTAACCCCCAAGCAAGCCAGAGTCGAAAGTCCTGCGGGCATTCATGTGGTGGTACCAGCCAAATAAAGGTAAGCCGGATACGAAGCCCTGAGCCACTATCTAGAGCATTCGGGTACGCAATGTCGCCACTCACATTCAGCTCACCACAAACTGCCCTGCGTTCTGTATGCTTCATAAAAGATACACTTTTTTTCGTATCAAAAGGGAGGAAGAATTTCAGAAGCTGCTATAATCTGCCCTCCGGCATTGCGTTACCCCATGGTGAGATAACGTTTGCCTAGAGGGTATTATTATTATATAGAAGTAAAGAAAAGAAAAATTCTTTATTTCAGATATGTGATTTTACATATATATGAGAACCCAGGTTACAAAAAGTGGAAATATGGAAAAAAAACTAGTAAAATAAACTGATAAAAAAGAAAATCTTAAGATATGAACAATCAAGTATGTCTCACGTCTGTGGTAAATAGCCGTCCAGCATTATACCAGGCAGAGATGCTAAGCGTTGGTTTTCAGCTGGAACCCGAGGTTATCGCACACTTATTATTATTATGTATATATAATACATTCAACCATATATTGTGATAACTGTATGTATCCCCGTAAGGTAATATATTTATCGTACTCGCAAACGATAGCTTGTAGCATGAAATGTAGATTATTTTACATATGTAGCCTACCTAATTATTGGATTGAACTTTTTTATTCACGGTGAAAATACGTCATTTACATCCTCTCCTCCAACTAGGGCCACCCATTGTTACCACTCCTTTAGGTACATCTCATACGCATTGTACCCAGCTACTCACAATTATCTGACTAATAGCCGAACACTGAAACACTTTCCTACCAAAACTGAGCGTCGCAAATAGCTAAGTGGGATTTCAATATTAAGTGGCTTTTAGTATTTGGCCTTAAGATACGGCTTGCGCGGCCTGAGAGTCATCCGAGCGGCGCGCGGCGGGGCTGGAAGAACAGGGCTGCAATTCCTTAAGCTCAAACATCCATACATCCTTGAATACGGAATCGAAAGAACGCTGTAAAACCAATTTGTTGTTAGCTAAAACATGATTGAAGCTATTCAAGGATACGTTACAGACAGTGAGTCATGTGGACCAGTCTTAGCGAATACCAAATGTTGTTATCACCGTTATTTCAATTATGTATTCAAGGATGTATGGATGTTTGAGCTTAGAGAATTACACCCCAGGCTTGTTGGAGTCGAGCGGGGTGTCGCGTGCATGCCCAACCCAGTTTGTTTTGCAGCGGTGTATTGTTTTTCGAAGAAATAATCACAGAAATTCAGAATAATTCTGAAATATGGTTATTTTCTCAATCTTTATACCAGAATAGAATAGGTAATTTACGGTTTCATAATGAGCGAAAATTCTCACAACCCACGTCCTTTGCTTAACTTCACTTGGTCCTTCCCGCAAAATTTCTTCTAAATTCAACATCGTATGCCGCCGATGCCATGGTGAAAATTTGTCTGGATCACACGAACGCTGAGCGTGCTGCGTGCACTGAGGCCACACCGATGAACTCTCTCGCTGCTGAACGCCCCACCGGACGTTCTTTCGCTCAGGCCATACACTTATACGAACAGATCGACCACCGCTCCAATATAAAAAAAACTAATTTGGAAAATTTTGGGACCCAAAGTGCTATTTTAGTTAGGTACCTACCTAGCTTATTATTTAGGTAGGTATCAATATATAAAATTCAATTAAGACTCACCGAGGACGCATGTCGCCATGAGGCATAAGAGAGTCAATGTGCGGAACATATCTACTGCCAGATGTGCGGAAAGCGATCACCCGGTTCTTTTTATACTTGGCTGATTATCAGCCAATATCATCTTGATTGGAATAATGTACTTTAAGATCTACATAGATTATATGACTGTTAGTCAGCAGGTATTTATACATAGTTAAGAATTATAGATACGCCAATATTCGTTTAGTATTTGGCATTTGGCTGAATTAAGTATGAGCGCCGAATATTATTATCCTTTTCGGCAACAAAAGTGAGTTTTGTTAAAATAAAAAAAAATTGAGACATAACTAAACTGGTAGCTGAATGAGAGAGAGACGTCGACCAGAGAGTCGGTCAGGGCGTCATCTTAAGCTTGCCATTAAGGATTGGCTGTAGTGAACCTCATGCCCGCAGAAATCTCTTCTAATGCTTGCCTTATTTAGCCGGTCAGATGGACTAGCCAGCCGCTAGAGCTACTAATATACTTGGGGATGGAAGTTACTACTGGCCTAATAACAGGGAAACCCACTCCGAATCTTTGAGACGCGTGATGTTGAAACCAGTAGGTACTGCACCTCTCGACGCCACGAGTCGCTCACCGGTGTTGCTCCTTGCCGCTGGTAGTAGTGATTTTTACTGGGCCATCTTCTGAGGGCGAGTCACTGGCATTAGAATTCTACTTTGCTTGAAAAGCAGACACCGTTGTTTCCATTTACTTCTTTAAGTTTTCATTACTTATAACACCCATGCAATAGATCTTATCATTATAGCTTCCATCTGATATAACAAATAGTCCTGCACTCTGGGGACAATCCAAGACTGTTTTTTTATAGTGCAGCTGACAGGTTGAGCAGGGAGAGTCACCGGTTCGTGTCCTATTATAATTAAAATGCTCTGAGCCTCTGCGTATAGGAGCATGGGTCCTATACCTATCCTAGCGAATTAACCCGTGAAGAAAGACAAAAATTATATCAACCATAACATACAGCTACAGACATCGTGTAACTGCAAAGGACACTAATTTATAAATTCATAAATTCTTATTTAATTAATACTCATAAGCAACTGAGAAATGCGCAGCATAATACAGCGCTGATTTTCAGCTGAAGTCCCAAGTTGCTGACAGAAGTTACATCGTCATCATATAATCATATCGGCCATTTATATGTCCACTGCTGAACAAAGGCCTCCCCCATAGACTGTATCATCATTTTGGGGGGAATTTGCCAATACTTACCACGCTTGGCAGGCGGGATTGTGAGCGCAGTATGGCTACCGTTTCACAGATTTCAGACGTTTCGCCTTTTACGACATCCACGGGATGAGATGGAGTGGTGCTATATTCTCAATCCCGACACCACAAGGACTGAAGTCACATATTATTTATTAATATAAACTTATAAATACACCGTATAGTGATATTTGATTTTTTGTATTGAAAAAAAAAACTATATAGATTTACTGAACAACTTTATATCAAAACGGTAACGGAATTACGACAGAGCTTCTGATAGCTGGTGCAAAACCGGTACTTAAAGTCCTTCAGAAGCTATTTAATTCCGTCCTACTCGAGGGCACAGCACCGGAAGCAGGGAATAGGGGCGAGGTGATGCTCTTCTTCAAAAAGGGTGATGACACCCTATTGAAGAATTATAGACCCATCTCACTTCTGAGCCATGTTTATAAGCTGTTCGTCTCGAGCGCAGGTTTGATGACTTCCAGCCTCCCGAACAAGCCGGTTTCCGAAAAGGTTTCAGTACGATAGACCACATCCATAAGCTGCGGCGGGTTATACAGAAGACCGAGGAGTATAATCTGCCACTATGCTTGGAGTGTGTGGACTATGAGAAAGCCTTCGATTCGATCGATACCTGGGCAGTGCTGCAATCTCTGCAGCGGTGCTAGATTGACTATCGGTACATTGAAGTGTTGAACTGCTTAAACAGAAACGCCACCATGTTGGTTCAAGTACATGAACAGAGCACGGGGGCAATTCCATTGCCATGCCTCAAGACGAAAGTCTATAACCAGTGTATGTTACCAGTGATGACATATAGAACATAAACGTGGTCACTCACAATGGGCCTCATAAGAAGGCTCAAGGTCAATCAGCGAGCTATGGAGAGAGCTAGGCTTGGTATTTCTCTACGAGATCGTATCAGGAATGAGGAGATCTGTAGAAGAACTAAAGTTGCCGACATAGCTGAAAGGATTAGCTGCCGATTAATGCTGGCGGCACTGGGTGGGACACATTGCTCGTAGAACTGATGGCCGTTGAGGCAAAAAGGTTCTCATTTTCTGCCACCATAATTTCAGGAAAATTTCATCACGCCCTTCGTTGAAGCGTATCCAGCGCATGCTCAATCGAATTTACATCCGGGACTGCATGTGCCAGTCCAAGGTCACAAAACATAATGTTGCTGCAGCCACTAAGTTACCACTCGAGCCGTAAGTGAGCGGGCGTTATCATGCATAAGCATATGGTCAAGATTTAGCCCATTTACCGTGTATCCAAACGAAGTCGACTCTTTGGTAACGTTTTTTTTTATTTTTATTACTATTCAGCGTAATATTGTTTGCCGAAACCATTTAGATAGAGAAGATAAGCATAATTTACATGAATAAGTTCTTCATCTTTTTTAGTAAAATGAGACTTATTCAAAGACTTTAACTCAAAGCTGGAAGAACAGAGACCAGTCTATAATTTGAGGAATAATGTTTGCAGCCAGATTTCAGAACTGGGATCACTACCGTGTTTCGTCAAATCAAGCAAAGTGTATCTATACAAAGATTAAAAAATGATTGATAGTATCGGGGCAATGTTATCAATTACAGATTCTATCACCATGACAGAAATAAATAAGTCTAAGTCGTGTCTTCGGTATTATTTATATTTAAACTTTTAAAAGACTTTTTATTGTACTGAAAGTGACATTTAAAATCATAATGTAGAATATCTTTAGAAAAAATATTTTTAGCTTTGACTCTGCCAGGGCAGAGGACGAGTTTAGTGACTTCGTGAACTCTGTTGTGATATTTGAAAAAAAAGCGACTTCTACTTTTTCTCACACAGTCTTGTTATTGACCTTTGTGAATAATTCCCCATACCTTTCTTTAATTTTTCCTGTTTCCGTAATTATTAACTTTTAATTTGGCTTTAACTTTATTTTCACATTTACTTATTTTATTACTAATTATTTTAACTTTAAGGAGTGTGCATAACCTTTTAAACAATAATTTGGAATAGTTCCGTACGTAATCATGAAAGGACTGGTCATAAGTAAGAGATTTTTCATAATATAAGTTGTAAAGAACATCTCTACTTTTCTTAATGCCTTTAGTAGCCAATTCTTTCAATAATTTATAAAGAACATAGAGATGTTCTTTAAAAAGAAAAGTAGGGACTTTTCCTAATTCCTTTAGTAGCCCATTCATTCAATTTACTTTTATTATCAGTCTAACTTTCTTTAAAGGAAACGTTCTACTGAACTCTTCACATGCAACATTAAATAATTTGTTGTAAGGTAAGGTGGGGTAAGACTACCACCGGGGCTTGACAATCACTATTTAAATGTACTTTGTTACAATCACTGTCTAATAACTCGATAAGTATTACTTACTTCCAAAATTCTATTAGTCGGTAACAGTACAAACATAAAAAAAATCTCGGCTCAAAACACAAATGTCGCTACTGATAGTAAAAAGGCTAAAACTTCATTAAAAATGACAGCTGAGAAAAAGTATTGGGGATAATAAATTGGGGAAAGACTATCAGTTTGTCCGAGGCAAGACAAACGTAGGTTAGTCTTTCCCGAAGTCTGAAGTAGTAAACATTTTCTTAGTGGATTATATTTGTTCAGACTATTAAGACAATACTCTGCTTTTAACGCAAGATAATGAATGTAGGTAAAGTACCTACGCCCGCGATCTGAAAACATTGACGGCACGGTTGGTGCAGTGGCTCATACAACAACAAAGTTTTCCTATCTGAAGGATATTAATGTTAACCGGTATTACGCGCAAAATCTTAATGGAGATGGATTTAGTAAACACATTCAATACGAATTGCATTGTTTTACAGATGTGTCTATGGACGCGTATGCGACAGTCATTTATCTACGCAGTTCTTTAGGCACTAATAATATTGTCAATTTCGTTATTGGCAAATCTAGATTGGTGCACTTAAAGAACCAAAATTAAAGATTCCACGATTAGAATTGCTAGGAGTACTTATTGGCTGCAGGCTTTTAAGTTATGTTACGAAGTTTTTGCGTCTAAAGATCAAAGCACAATTCTTGTGGACTGATAGCCAAATAGTTTTGAGCTGGTACAAATCGTAAAAGCTGCTTCCGCCATTTGTTTCGCGTAGAATCAGTGAGATACGACAGAACAAAACCTTACAAATCAGATATGTGCCAAGTAAGCTTAATCCTTCAGATGTAGGCACTAGAGCAGAGCGAGTAGATTCATTCAATAGATGGGTCAAAGGTCCCCATTTTTTGTACAGGGAATCGGAACAGTGGCCCATAAATGTTAATTGTTCGGATAAATCTCAGGCTCAAACTTATTTGGCCGGGGAGGGTCTTTCGAATAGTATGCTTGTAGATAGTAATCAAACCGAACCAAATTTAGACAGGTTGGAACCGATGATAATAGGTGGTAATCAACAATCTTACGATGACGAAATAATATTAGAAATTCAGAGTGAATATTTCCCTAGAGAAGTTGAAGGTGCCATAACCGATTTGTCGAGATCACTCCAATTATATAAGGACGAGAACGGACTACTTAGGTGTAGAGGTAGATTTCGATGCACAGATTTGACACATGATCAGACAGAACCCGTACTAATTCCAAAAAATTCAGAGTTTACGCATAAATTAATTACTGAAATACACCAGAAAATTACCATGTGGGCGTTACACATACCTTACACCTTTTTTTTTAGATTTTTTTCTAGTTTTTATAGGCAAAAGTTTTGGGTCCCACATGGAAGATCAACAGTTCAGAAGGTCCTCAGAAAGTGCCCACAATGCGTGAACTACGGTAGAGGTCCATTCAAACTAGGGACTAGGAAGGATTTATCAGCCGAAGAGTGTTTGGATAAGGAGATTCGTTGCGGTAAGAGGTTTACCGCAGCTGATTGTACCAGACAATGCCACACAGTTTAAACTCACCGCAGATGTCTTAACTTCCGACTATTGTATACTAAACCGCATCCGTTGGAAGTTCATTCCTGAATTAGCCCCATGGTTTGAAGGCTTTTGCGAACGCCTGACAGGGCTTGTCAAGCATAGTTTTAAAATAACTTTAGACAAACATCTCATTAATCATAACCAGCTGTGTACAGTAATGAAGGAAGTACATAAATACCAGGCCTCTAACAACAGTAGGTGCTGAATTAGAACACGAGCTGACTCCAGTAGATTTTATACGTGTAGGCGGACCAGTAACAACTCTGATTTCGGATCTTGTCTTCTTAGAATCAGCTACAGTAACCAAAGCTAATCTTATTGACGGCTGGAAACGTGGTCAGGTTATTCTGTTAGAACGTTCAAAGAGGTCCAGTCCTCGTGAGCTAAGTAACAAACACCGGCAACCGAGGGTTGTAGTTAACAGAACAACGATGATAGCAGAGACTGTTCAGTTAAAATCAGAGGGTAGTCAAGCAAACTGGAAAGTTGGCAAGATAATAGAGTTGATAAAGGGTTCGGATGGACAGATAAGAGTAGCCAGAATAAAATCAGCAACAGGGGAAACATTGACCCGTTCAATAGGTCATCTTTTTCCACTAGAATTTGATGACGATCAGAATACAGTACCTTTATCAGATCAAAATGAGCACACGCTTAGAATTGACCAACCAGTACAAGTCCCGAGTGATCAGCGACTCAGTAAAACCAATCCTTATGAAAAAATAATTGAACTCTACGACTCGAGTCTGTAACAAGTAACGAAACAAAAATTCCAATAGAGACATCAACAGATACCACCTAAAATCAGCTAGGGCATCAGCAGTCAAAGCTAGAGAGAAGGTTAAACAGTGGACGTCACAGCTAACGATCAGATTACTTGGACAATGTGATAAGAGATTTGTAATCATATCTTCAAATTGATTAAATTGTTAATCAGTTGTATCAGGTTTCTTCCTGCGGGGGGGCGCGAAAGCGAAATATTATCTATGGTATATTAATCCATGACAGTCTGTGACAACTGTCACGGGACAATGCCAAGAGCAGGTTTAGCAAGGGATCGCTTGTGCCGCGGCATTGTCCACAGAGTACCTTTTTATAATCTAGCATTGTCTACCCGGTGCGCACGGGAACAACATCAGATTTAGTAAGTGAGCTCTTTATTAACCGGATATTACCAGATTTATTTGTGTGTATCAGTATCAGTAGCCGATGCTATCGGCCTGTTTGCGAACAGTGATCAGATTCAGAAATCAGACCAGACTGATTTGCGAGGCTCGGGGTGGCTTTAGGGGAGAATGGAGGCCACAGGGGGTTTCCCCCCTAATAAATAACCAGTAGACCAGCATAGTGTTAGAGAATCAGTAAATAATCAGGAAATATTAGAATTGTTACATTCCTATTGTGATACATTAAATCCGCCGCGTGGTGCCGGATTGCCGCGTGGTGCCGGCTCAGAATGCCACCACCCCATCTCCTCCCATGGGTGTCGTAAAAGTCGACTAAGGGATTAGTCGGAGGATGGGCAGCAGCGTCCTTCGAGTACATTAACCACTCAACTGCGATCGCCAACCCGCCTGCCAAGCGTGGCGATTATGGCAAAACCCCCCAATGAGCTCAAAACACATCCATATCGGTGGTTGTGATGATCTTTGGGGGAGGCCTGTGTCCAACAGTGGACTTCATTAGGCCGAAATGATGACATTAAATCCACGCAGAAATTCGTTATTTACCTTGTATTTAAGTATTTGGCGACACCCATAAATCATAATCATTTGTGTTGAACACGAAGGTCTAAGCTCATCAACATCATTCTGTCGTAGAAATGATAATGTTTTCCGATTCATCGCTAGTCAAATACTTCGTTTTAAACGGCTGGCTGGCGCAACGCGGTGATTCAACGTCATTACACATCTTACCATTGCATCCTATTCAAAATTTCGCTAACATAGGTATACACAATTAATAATAATTGGTTTGAAAGGCAGTACATAATTATTTTGTTTTATTTACTGTGTTTGGCAATTTATATACAGAATCAATAATGTAAAGTACACTTATAACAGTAGCTCTGCTAAACTTTCTCTATCTCAGGTATACGCTAAGGTTCCGTCTTAATACTCTGTCTACGATAATTCCACCACCGTAGAAATAAAAAGAACTGTATTGTCATTGTCAGTAGTGTCACTGTCAAGTCGCTAAGTGACAAAGTGTCAATTGGTCAGTATTCAATAATATTGGTAAACAGGAAAGGAAAGCAAATCGGCATAGTTTCAGTAAAGCTTTCTTAACGTTTTTTATAGAAAAATGGAACATATTAACAAAAATACTTCAATAACGAAATTCAATATAAAAGATAAATCATTGTATGTAAAAGTGCTTTGGAAACTGAACCAAAATGACTTGTTTCACATAAAGATATTTGACGGCGATGTTACATGGTCAGGGAGATTGTCCAATGAATTTGCTAAAAGGTATAGGGAACGCTTTGAAGAAACTGAGGATGAATATTATGATAACATTAATAAATGCCTCAGGGAATCTGGTCATGGCGATTTTACATACGACTTTTCAATAGCTGCGGATGATAGTAACTCCGCTACATTTACTTGGAAAAAGAGATTTGAAGACTCGCTTCACGGGCTTGCATTGTTGGTCCACGGCTCCGTACCCGTACATCGTGACGAAACTGCAGAGTCAAGAGACTTGTTACTAGATTTTTTGTTGGCAGAAAATATGGATTTGAGGACTAAAATTACAAATCTAACTGATAAAAATGAAGAAATTATTGCAGACTTGAAGAAATGTAAAACTGAATTGGAAAAGTTTGTGGAAATTAAAACTTCTTTAGAGACAAGCCTTTATGGGAAGTTTCTGCAGTTGCTGAATGCAAAAAAGAAAAGAATTCAACTTTTGGAAGGAAACCTACATAAATTGGAAGGTTCAAAGGATGGCTTGGGTGCAGACTATTAAACTGGGACATAGAGCAGGGTTATAAGATAAACAGTGTAACAAGCGGTGCTAGGCTACTAAACCAGAAACATGCATTCTTGTGCAGCAAAGAAGTACTTACTCTCTGTTTTACCTTGTCCACTGAAACCAAGTTAAAACAGAAAAGCAATATTCTAGTTACTTCTCCCTGTTTTAATGCATAATGGGCCTTTAACATTATAGGTTGGTAATCTTATGGAAGTCTTCTTATATTCTCCAAAAAAAAGATACTCTTATATAGGCACTACAAGACCTCACTCATTATGGATATTGATACATTGTGAACATATAGCAAGGAATGTAAACATTATGCCAGTAATTCACAACTACCAAAAATATGAGAAATTAAACCACACATAAACAATAAATTATATATTTTGTAAAAAAAAGTTGCACTTGTTCAATTGAACTTATTAGTAACTTCTTCCAAACAGTGTGATGAACTTGGGTTTGTTGTTGCAAGCAGGATGGATGCACTTGTCACCAGCAGTGAGTTTGCGAGGCTGCTGGAATGGTATGCAAAGGGACTTGGCACCCATCGCTGGGGCTTTCACATCAGTTGTCGAGTCATCATCAGTCCTGTTGAAAAGTATTTTAATTAGGGTATGGTATATGAAAAGAAATTAAATTATTAAGTTAACAGTACTGCTGGCTAAGAACAGCACCATCCCATCTCATTTCATGGGTGTCGTAAACGGCGACTATAGGATTAGCCAAGGAATGGGCAACAGCATCCTTCGTGAACTGTAATGACAAACCCGCCTGCCAAATGCAGCAATAATGTGAAACCACGAGCACAATCACACACATAGTTGGGTTATGGCAGCAGCAGTGGACTATATTCACCAGAAATGATGACATGGAAAGATTGTAGAGCAGTTTCAATCAGTTGTGTCAGACGGTGGCCTATGTGAGTTCATACAATAACAATTCAATACAAATTATCATCAAACATATGAAAAAGAAAAATAAAAACACTACACATTCATAGGCAGGAGCTTACCTGGCACTGTCATTCTTGATATTGTCTTCACAAGGAATCTCGCCACAGAATGGTGCCATTAGAATATGCTTACGCTCTAGGGCGTCTGTAAAAGCATCCCATTTTGTGACCAGCGACAATCGTGCGTCGCGTTCTTTTGTTGCCCTGAACAAACGATAAAATTAAGTTAAACCTAAATAGAGAAACAAACACAGGATATACAATAACAAATAGTAAATATTGCAAACAAAAAATATGCTGGTCCTGATGTAGGTACTTGAACCTGCAACCTGGAACACAGTGTCAATGCACCAGTAAGGACCAATTTTGTACAACCCTCAAGTATTTTCAAATATTACTGTGTGGTTCCTATTAAATTAAAAGCAACTTTCCATCCATGAGTGATACCAGTAACATACAGCACAACTTTTTAGTCAATTACCAATCCATCTGGCAAGCCTGATTATGACAAGTATTGCCGTAATCAGGCTTGCCAGATTTGGGGGCCCATGTTCACCTGTGGATGTTTACAAATTGATATTAAAGATAGGGAAGGTATTACCATCATCATGAATTATGGACTGAGTCATCTGCATGTGCTCAGTCTATTACATGTGTCTGACAAAGACAGCATGAGTGCTGCCATGATCTCTCTTTCTAGAATTATTATGACTAGTGCTTACAAGCTATAGTATTGATATGAACAAGAAAGGCCACAAGTAGCTCATTCCTTTACTATTAAGTAGACAAGTTTTTGTGAATTTGTGCCCTGTCCGTAGTTGATGGTTAAATATCTGCTATGGGGAATTTGACACTGGCAAAATATGTATTTGTTTACCATTCGCCATGAACTTTATGATAGTATCTGATAATGTAATAGTACATAACCATACTATTTCTTGCCAATTCAAAAACCTTAGCTGTACATATAATTTTTACTTTACATAACAACTATTTTGTTGGTGCATCAATGGGCTCACTTGGACCACTAGTGACCTAGACTTACTGGTATAACCTTGTTAATCAAGTACAATAATTGCATGACTTACTTATCAAACATTTCATAGTGCGTCTTCTCGAGCAGGTCAATAAGTTGCCTGCCAGCGTCGGCACGCTTGAGCGTTATCTTGTCGCCGGTGTGGCGGCGCACGGCCACCACTTCGCCGCGCGCTATGTCTTTGGGACCCAACTCCACCCGCACTGGCACGCCCTAGTGAACCAAATATTAGGAGTCATATGGAAAGTAGCATCATCACTCAATAAACGTTCACAAATATTCTCTATAAGTAGCCCAAGTCTTTCTACGTGTAAACAATCAGTTTACTAACTTTGTTTCAAGGCAAAATAAAGCTCAGAAAAAAAAGGCATCTAAACTAGCCTTAGGCGTTCTACACACAAGTTCAGTCATATTTTCAGTATTTGATTGTGTGTGGTTTTCGCAGCTGGCTAGCGGCGCCGGGTTAGACCCGCTGCGTCGGTTTGGTGTGTAGAACGCCTTAGGATTCACAATCTGCCATTACTTGAGGAGGTCTAGTTAAGATGAAAGTCAACCTAATTTGGTGCATATATTTATAAGATATGCGACATGTTACGTGTGGTTCCCGGCAAAGCATAGACCAGTTTTGTCCACCAACAGGTGTCATTAAAGACGACTGAGGTTGCAAGAGTAGCAAGTGAGCAAGGTATCAAGAGGTTAATAACAACAACATACTGCATTCACCAAGCTTGAAAACCGTGGTGATAATAGCAATCCATACCAACCAATAAAATTGAAGTGTCTGTTTGTAATGTCAAAATAACAGCTTTTTACTAAATTCAATAATGAATAATTACTAATAACAAAATACCAATTTGTCTGTCTGTCTGTTTGTTCCGGATAATCTCTGAAATGGCTGGACCGATTTTGACGGGACTATCACTGGCAGATAGCTGATGTTATAAGGAATAACTTAATCTACTTTTATTTTAGTAAAAAGAATTAGGGGTCCGCACAAATTTATTTATTTGTATAGATGACAGACTAATATGTTGCTGGGGAGTTTGTTGCGCCGTTTCTTCTCCCCATCTTAAGCACTAGGTAGCGGTGAAGGGTGGGCTTATGGGGTGCTATATTTTGTTGACATACAGAAAGAATAAATATTTTGTCTATTAACGCAATCTCGACTCAAGTTATTTGATAAGGGCCTTATTTCCTAAATATCTCCGGATATCATTCACCAAGACAAAACTTTGGTTATCATAACTATTATCGAAGTAAACTAAAAAGTCGCTGAATATTTTTATTACTATCATCTTGATACCAAACCTTAGTCGCCTTTTGGTGAAGACGGGTGGTCTATTCATTGTTGGGAACTACACGAGACATGCATATAATATACGCCAAACTTTTAGGATGCCTTGAATACGAAGCAGTAGCGATTTAGATTTATGGAACGAAGTTCTTTTACGCGGCTTACAGTAAAGTGTACTTGCAGAAATTGTCACGTAAGGAAAAAGCGTTAAGCCCCCAGGCCACTTTTTCCTCTCTTTCTCTTTCTCTCTGTTCCTTTTATTATATACGGTTGTATCTTTATGTGTGCGTGCAATTATCGAGATTCGAACAGCAAGCATTGTGCGCGATCAGCTTTATCATCAGTCATGATTGCAATTTTATGATGAAAAGTCGAGAAACACTACAGCTAAGATTAAATAATGCAAACTTAGAAAAGTATGTTTTTCATTTTTGCTGTGAAAAAATCATAAAATAATTTAAAAAAAATACAAATTAGAGAGAGTTGAATAAAAGAGGGGTGCGCTTTTTGGCGTGACAAAAATACACTATTATAATCAATAGAAAACTACATATTAAATCACGTTTAGAATTGAAAAAATAACGTAAGGCGCTACGGTCCCCACGGGGGCCCCCGACCGCACAATTTTTTTTTGTTTGCAAAAGTCCTTGTGTGTGTTTGTATGTATTTATTATGCGTACGGGTTCCCTTTTCACTGTGTGATCGAGATGCTCAAACTCACTGTCACTAAGTTCACAGCAGCCAAGAAATTTCCGCTGTCATACCTTCAGTTCCCAATGGTTGAACTTCCACCCGGGCGAGTAATTATCCCTATAATCTCCCTCAGCCCTCAACCCTGCCGCGACCAGGTCGACGACCAGCGCCTTGCATGATTCTATCAAGCTTTTCCTCTCCTCAGCGGAACTGGACGCTGTGATGCCGCAGGGCACAACTATTGCTTGTATGTCGGCGATGCGCGGAGGAAGCACTAAGCCCTTGTCGTCACCGTGGACAAGAACCATCACACCTGAGGGGGGAACACATACATTTCACGGCACGGTTGGCGCAGTGGCTAAGCTATTGGCTTTCTGCGCTGCTTGTCGCAGGTTCGATCACCGCACGGAGCAAATATTTGTGTGATCTACAGATAGTTCTTACGGGTCTGGGTGTTTGAGCATGTGAGGTTTATGTCTGTAACATGTACCCACGACACAGGATAAGTCCAAGTGTTAAAAAAACATGTCGTTTCCGGCACAGAGCATTATAGAACATTCCACTTCCTGTGTCCTCATAGGCGTCGAACGACAGGCAACAGCATCCTCCATATCCTTCTTAAACTTAGCGGGATCATCAATCTGTTTGGCAATCGGAGTAATTGGTAATATTCATTTACGATTGTTTATTATAGGGGTCTATGAGGCGGCTTGTATTCCGCCCTTACTATACAGTGACCGGCGCGGATCTTGAGCGCTCAGTGCGAGTGGGGAACGGTTCGCGCTTTTATTTAAACAACGTTGCCCCTCACTCACTTATCTCTTGTGTCGTGGGTGCGTTTACAGACACAAATTCCACACACAATACACCCAGACCCGGAACAACTAACTACCTGCACATCATCACCAGACTGTATCAGCCACTGCACCAACCGTGCCGTCGAAAAATTGAAAGAAAGGCAATAAAATTCGTGTCAATAAAATTGCACAGAAGTGTTCTTGTTATCGAGAGAACGAATCGCAACAAGCGAGCATCAGGCATCGTGCAATTACCCAATCAGGTAATCGAAATGACACACCTTGTTTTCGTGTCTTACCTCATGCCGCCGAACAGAATAGAAATGTTTACTTCTGCTCAGGTGAAGTTCAGCACTCAAGATTGGTGTAGTTATACAACAGCTGAAGGACCTATACTCAGCAGTGAGAGGATCTGTCTGAGGATCTGCTCTAATTCAAAAATCAACATTCATACGAACGCACCCGTGTACCAACACGGGCGTACCCAGCTAACCCCCAGAATTCCCCAGAACAAATGTATATTATCTTGCCCCCCTGACGGAATATAAAAAGTATATACCAATGGTCCTGGTGGTGATTCCCCACGAGTTCTGGAACACGTACTTCTTCTCCTGCGTGTCCGGGTCGTCGTAAATGATGTCAAACATCTTCGAGAAGTTCTGCCCGAGGTGGTGGCTTGTGGCTCCCTGTCATAAATCAAACATACATGATATACAAGCTAGTTTTCCGGAAGCGCCTGTCTGTATAAATGTACTAAGCTCGATAAGTCACAAACGGACAGTTATTTAGTGTCTTATGGCCAATATTTTTTTTGGGAACCGAACTTGAAAGATTTATTGTTACATGGAGTAACTGAAGTGGAATTAATCATTTTAATTCTGATCTTTCGATGTCGTAAAGCTAATCTAACTAGTAATATGTAGTTACCTGTATAGCCCTGCCGCTAGCTGGTATATACGCTTCCACGGTGGTGGTGTAATCAGCGCCAGCAAACTTCTCCTTCTCAGTCTTACGGCCCTTGATCACCGGGATCGCCATCAGTTCTTCATATACGTGAGCGTACAGATCTGTGAAAAAAGTTATAAATAAAAAAAAATTAAAATAAAAAACTAAAATACACGCTTTAGTAGATAATCGAACTAAAAAGTAGAAAACGATTTTCAATAAGTTTAAAATAAGAATAGAATGATTTAAATTTAAAAATTATATTATTGTAAAAAAGCGTGCGGTGCTTGATGTCAATTGTTGTAAATATTTTGTTAATATTTGTAAAAGTAGCGTCATAATAAAAATATCTGATAAAGCATTTTCTACTTTTTAGTTCGGTTATCTACTAAAGCGTGTTTTTAAAAATATTATGTATTTTCTATTTTTTTAGTGCGGCTAACTACAAAAGCGTGTATTTTTTTAAACGAAGTTGCATTGTCTTAGGTCCTTGATAAGTGTGCGAAGTTTCAAATCAATACGACGTTTTGATGGGGATAAAAATCGAGTTCAAAAATTCAAAGTCAACGTTTTTTATTTCAAAGAAACCAAATATTGGCACTTATGAAACGTCAGAATCTAAGTTGCACGGTTCCAAATAGTTGATCTCATGGAGAAGAGACGGCAAGAAACTCCATGGATACTCTTTTAAAATAATTGAGATTACAATGTTGATTGATACAAATTATTGTAATATATATACCGAGAAAAATGTAGGACAATGTGTAAAGATGGAACATACCACAATAATATTATAATAATAAATTATTTGCCGTGGCAGTTAACGGCTGACCAGTCCCAACAGACGGCACCCGTTCACGAGCATGACGCATGCATCAGCATCGCTTAGCTCAACCATATTGTAGGGAACCGAACGACCCTATGCCACCGCCAGCAAGACATTTTAGTGAGTACGACAGACCAATACAGCCAGGCAAAAGACAATCAATATTAGTACTAAAAATAACATCAATGGCTACATGATTCTCACACATTTAGTTTCGTATGAATATTATAATATAATGTTACAAGAACAATAACAATATTAGTATATAAATAATAATTCCGTTTCATACCAAGCTAATTAAAGCGTGTTAAAGACCCACTCATTGATTAACTTTTAGACTCCATAAAAACAAAACATGTAAGCATGTAAAATGATTGTGGCTGGAAATCGAAAAATTAAATCAAGCGTATAATTTGACATAACATAAATCCTCATTTGTAATACTTTATTCCTCATCATCATCATTTCAGCCGAAAAACGTCCATTGCTGGACAGAAGCCTACCCAAAAGATTGTCACAATGACCATTATGGGTTTGTGTTGTGTGCTGATTGGGAGGTTTTGCCATAATCGCCACGCTTGGCAGACGGGGTGGCGATCGCAGTTGAATTACTACACCACACGGACACGTTTATTGTTACCTAAAATCTGCAGCACTTCTTCAGCAGCTTCCTCTTGCAGGCGGAAGGCGGTGTGTCCCTCCTGCCACAAGAACTCGCGCGTGCGCAGGAACGGCTGCGGCTGTTTGAACTCCCACCTCTGTTCCAGATTGTAAAACAATTGATGGAAAGTCTTATAATATTCTTTTTAGGTCCTAAAAAACAGTAATCTTTATTTCCAGGGGACAGTCAGTAGTATACAAGGGACCGCGTAATTTTTTTTAAAACTTTGTCCCACACTATCGTTTCTCCTGGGTCGTGGGTGCGTTTACAGACACAAATTCCACACAATACATCCAGACTCGAAACAACTACCTACAGATTATACAAATATTTGTTCTGTGCGGGAATCGAACCCGCGACCCGGAGCGCAGCAGCGGACTATCAGCCTCTAAACCAACCGTGCCGTTAAAAAACGACTAGTGATTTATCAAATTGGACATGCATGGTTTGGATGACTTTAAAGCGGTCACCCGCTCTAGCGAAAGGCGAGGGTTGTAAAGAATCCTTCTTGCAATAAGAGACCTACCACCTGTAAAAATCTCGAGCCAGAATATCGCACCCGCACTGATAGGCAAGTCGAAGAAAGACCGTGTAATTTTGCCGGAAGCGTCCGGCACACCGTACGCCTTTCCCCCGGGCGGCGAATGTCCATGAGAATCTCACCAGTGCTTCCGAATTTAACGTCGTTAAATTAAATTAAAATTGTATATTAATTTCGCTAAAAATATGGGTACAGACAGATGGATATATAATCTTAATAACTTTCCACATATTTTACCATTCATCATCATCATCATCATATCGGCCAAAGGACGTCCACTACTGATCAAAGGCCTTCCCCATAGAATTACACAATTGTGTCACCATATTGGGGGGAATTTTCCAGTACTCACCACGCTTGGCAGGCGGATTGGTGAGCGCAGAGTGGCTGCTCTTCCACAGAAGGGACGCTACTGCCCATCCCTCTGGTTTAGAGTTCCTTAGTCGCCTTTTACGACATCCACGGGAGGAGATGGAGTGGTGCTATAATCTTAATCACACACACACGCACACACACACAACGGAATCTAATGTTAATCTAATGTTCCACAAACTGTGACGTCATTTTGGGGAAAACTTGCCAATAGTGCTTGGCAGGCGGGTTGGTCAGCGCAGAATGGCTACTGTTCCACAAAAGGGACGCTGCTGCCCATCCCTCTGGTTCGAAGTGCCTTATTTGCCTTTTACGATATCCAACGGGAGGAGATGGAGTGGAGATGGATATTCTTAATCCGGACACCACATGGACTAGAACAATAGAATTATAGTTCAAGGAATAGAGGCCATAAAGTATAAAAATTCGTAAGATGTACGTACAACCACGTTGTTCCACTGGTTGAGCTTGTACGGCAGGTCCCGGTGGCTCTGTATCCACTTGGCGTACGCGGGATACATGACAGTTTCAGACGTCGGCCGGATGGCGATGTGCTCGGCAAGTTCCGATGAGCCGGAGTGGGTCACCCACGCTACTTCGGGCGCGAAGTCCGCGATGTGGGTCTTCTCGCGTTCTAGTGCGGCCTGGGGAAAGAAGACTATAAGCTTAGCCTTGAAAAGCCTAAGAAAATATACTATATAAATAACTAAAGAGGAGAGTCCGCTGCATGCTAAACAATGTACTACAAGCGATAAAACCGCCAATTGTACTATTATGTTGTTTTATAACTTTGTATTTATGTGGTGAGGTGTACAATAAAGTATAGTATACTCTACTCTACTCTACAATCCACTTTCTAATCATGGTGATTATGGCAATGTTCGACTATGTATCAGTGGTAGTTAGCGATGGCCGATTAGAATAACTTAATTCGAATAACTTCAGTTACTCTTTGAACTCGCTTATTCGAATCACATATCTTCAAATCCCAGTGGATTCGTTTAACATACTCGTCGCGCGGAACTTAGATTCGATTCGTGAATCCGAATCAACTCAATCGATCCCGCCAATCATATAACTCGCTCGATGTGATGCCGCTCGCTGACTCGAATAGCTTGCCATTTCTGATTGTTTGCGTTTTTGTAAGAGATAGCCGTCCGTCCCAATTGAAAGTTTGGTTTATTACAAGCAACAATTATAGCTCCTGGCGGTAAAAAAAGTGTAGTGTGGGAGTTATTTTTTATAAAAGTGTTTAAGGTTCCAGAGTGCAGTATAGTGAGGTAATCAATCGAATTTCTTCTTAGAAAGGTCTCAGTTACTTACTACACGTCGCTAGAAAATAAACTTCACGTATTTGTGAAGTCGTATACTGTGCTCAATTCGATGACTAGGCTCATTCATGTAATTCACAAAACAAATACCGAATTAAATCAACTTGACTAACAAGTTGTAATGTAACCGTACATTCGAACTCTAGCGTCGCATTCGAATCAACGCATTTGCCGCCATCGACCGAATCAAATCAATTCGAATGAACAATGAAGTAAATTCGAATGATTCGAGATGTAAAAAATACCACTCGTCTTATCGCTAGTATCATTATCGTAGTAGAGTATCATGTGAAGTAGTGATGGGCGATAGCAAAAACAATGATTCGATTGTTCCGTTTATTCGATTACAATCGATTAAGGATCGTTATTATTATTGTTGGCCAATTGCTATTCACCGCTGTGGCGTCCTTTTTTTAGACACCATGTGGACGGACAAGCATTTTTGACGTCATGGTAAACATCCGAGCAATTGTATTCAATAGTTGCATTCGATTTGGGAGGAAATTTAAACTTACCTTAGACACAAAAATAGGGAAGTATCCATCTTTGACGCCGAGCTTCTTGAACTCAGCACTGAGAAAGATGCGGATGCAGTCCCAGATGCTATATGACCACGGCCGAAGGATGTAGCACCCCGAGATATCGTAGTAGTCTATCATTTCCGCTGTAAAAAAAAGGGTATACTTCAATTAAATTTATTCTTGTAGAATACCTGGCTATGAAAATCGAATGAAAAAACGTTGAAAGACAATCATTCATCATCATTTCGGCCGAATGAAGTCCACTGCTGGACACAGGCCTCCCCCAAAGATGTCCACAACGACCGATATGGATGTGTTGTGGGCTCATTGGGGGGTTTTGCAATAATCGCCACGCTTGGCAGACGGGTTGGCGATCGCAGTTGAGTTGTTAATGTACTCGAAGGACGCTGCTGCCCATCCTCCGGCTAATCCCTTAGTCGACTTTTACGACACCCATGGGAGGAGCCGGGTGCCGTAAAATTAATTAAATTGCCGACTTCGTGACAAACACATAGATGCGTATGCAAGTGTTCTGATAGACACCCAAATGGCGTGATTGGCAGACCAAAATGTATGCGTCGTTTGCAAGTTCAACCCAGTTTGTGTTTTGCTACGGTGATAAGAGTATGCTCGGTAATGTCGTTCAAAAGTTTTTCTAAGAAATTCAGGATAAATATGGAGAATATATATAGAGATAAGATAAGAAATATGGTTAACTTCTCATTTTTTATAAGAATAGTTAAAGCAATGTTTTATACATCGTATAACATAATCAGACTCTTTACTGTCCCACTGCTGGGCACGAGCCTTTTCTCACGATAAAAAAGGTTAAGCCTTAGTCCACCACGCTGGCCTAGTTCAGGTTGGCAGACTACACACACCATGGAGAACATTCTGGAGCCCTCTCAAGTGTGCAGGTCTCCTCACGATGTTTTCGTTCACAATTTAAATCCGAAAAGTTTGACGTGCGGAGCGGTATCGAACTCAGACCTTTCTGTATGGAAGGCAAGGGTTCAGCCACTAGGGTATCACTACGACACTATACAGCGTGAATTCTGGAAACTAAAACCTCCTTGCAGAGGATGTTAACCCGTGAATAGAAGCCAATGTTACTTACACTTAGTGATGACTTGTGAGTACCATTCAGGCAGGTCGGTTTCCTTGCTGGCTTCCAGACCCAGCCGCGTCACTTTCTTCACGCCTGTCGCTGATTCCTCTTTGGTGGGCTTTGGTGACTGAGATAGCACAGTTTAAAATAAATAAAGGAAAAAAAAGGAAAATCATTGTCAAGTTGCGGTATCTTTGTAATTGTCAATCACCACGCTAGGCAGGCGGATTGGCGAGCGCAGAATGGATACATAGATTTTAGATTAATATTTCATGGCAACATTATTTGTTTTGCTTAATGTATATTACCAGAACCTTAACTTTATAGTAATATGACGGGAAGAGTATGTGTTAGAATATTTGAACTTATAGTAACCAAGTAAGTAATTTGTAAACACTAATTTGTAAGAGACTATCAAAAAATAACCTAGCCCTTGCCCTGATTTTCTTTCGGCATTTCGTTGGTTTTGCCCTAATCGCCTCACCTGAGAGGCGGGTTAGCACCTTTTAGGTGTCGTATGAGATGAGACGAGATGGGTGGTGGTATTCTTAGCCGGCACCCTACACCTTGCCGTGTGGTGCCGGCTCAGAATACCACCACCCCAACTCCTCTCGTGGGTTAGAAGGAGAAAGAGATTAGCCAGAGGAAGGGCAGCAGCGTCCTTCGAGTAAATTAACAACTCAACTGCGATCGCCAACCCTTCTGCCAAGCTCGGCGATTATGGCAAAACCCCCCAATGAGCCCACAACACACCCATATCGGTCGTTGTGGTGATTTTTGGGGGAGGCCTGTATCCAGCAGTGGACTTCATTCGGCCGAAATGACCCTACACCACTAGGAGAAACATCAATAATAAGATACAATTCTGCATTGCGTCTACGATCGTTCACTTGAAGCATATAGAAAATGATAGGATTAAAGACCATTTTGACGACAGGGACATATGGCGTTATTGCTGACTTGACTGCCCCAGAAGGAGGGTTATGGGTCTCGAGTGTGTATATGTATATCTATTTCTTAGGCACGCTCTTTAGCCTATACGGAATGATGAATTTTAATATATGATGTCGTTAGATGCACCGTAATTATAGGAGTGACATAGAGTATAATATTTAGATATGGCATGTCATTTTTTACGCAGTCCAGTTTTTTTTTACTATTGCGAATTACTTGTTTGCACATGTGGGTTCCATGGACACCAAAGGTATGTAGTACTACTTGTATTGTAAAGCTGCTAAAATAAAATGTTATCAACGCACTTGATCGAAACGCCGAGGTCAGTCAAAATGCTATTACTTAATATTATAAATGTGAATATAAGTTTGTGTGTTACGCTTTCACGCGAAAACTACTTAACTGATCATCATGAAACTTTGTACACATATTCTTGGAGGTATTAGAAGTAACATAGGATACTTTTTAAAAAAATTACTTATTTAATGGCTTCAATGCGAGCGAAGCCGCGGGTAAAAGCTAGTTTTAATATAAACCTGTGCGCAAATAGACCCGATACCTACACATTTTCTTAAAATAATGTAAAGATTAAATACTTTCTGAAAACCAAATTATATATATATAAGAACGAAAATAGCCAAGGAAGAACAATTTCTATTTTTTTTTCCGCATTTCTTCTCAGAGTTTTTCATTTAGTATAATGCCGTCCGTATTTTCATTGTGACGATACCAGAATAAGTCATTCTATTCTATCCTATCCATTGGTCATAAAGTATTTTTCAAATTTGGTTTAACACAGATGTTAAAAACATTTGTTTCCAAGTAAAAACAAGTCCGCGTCACATCCAAAGCCCAAAGCAGTAACTTATATTGTATTTGTTAAGTTAATTACATTTAAAGATGGCACGTAATCACCTGTTCCTTAGCTTTCGCCTCCTTCTTAGCCTCTTTAGGCTTGGCCTCTTTTGGCTTAGTTTCTTTGGGCTTGTCCTTCTTCTCCTTGGACTTGGGATCGCGCGGCTGTACCGGCGGCGCAAATGCTGTTCCTGTCTCCGCTTGGTATAGCGCCTTCAATTCTAGAAGCTTCTTCAGTTCAACGTCGACTACCGCCTGAAAATAGATTTTTGTTAGTACTTTTTATGAAACTATTGAATTAAGAACGAACGCGTTATTTTTTTCTTTTGAATTTCTATGAGTGTTCTATAAGTGAGAGCAATTGGACATCTCTTTTGGGTATATGGTACTGTACCCCTAGTACGAGTTTTTTTTACAATCGAAACGTAATAGTAAACTATGCGTTTATCCGGTTCAGCGCTGCGATTGGCCTGCTTCAAACTCGTCAACCAATCGTAGCGCTGAACGGGAACACGTTATTACGTTACGATTGTAAAAAGCAACTCGTACTAGGGACACAGTTTACAGAATTAAATCAAATTCTCTCTCAGATTTGTCAATGGTCCTAACTTAAGATACCTTTTTTAATTCGTGGTCGTATGCTCAGTGTCTTGTGAAACGACTCATACAGATATGCGTGATGTAATTTTTTATAAATTAACATAATTTGTTAGACAAATTGATGGAAAACAATACGATATCTAAGATCCTGACATTAGTATTTCTGTGTCGTGGGTGCAGTTTACATATATATAGATCTCACATGCAGAAACACCCACAACAGAATTAAAAAAGAAATAAATTGTCTCCGAAATAAGGTAGTGTCGATGAGCTCACAAAGGATATTCGAATGTTGTAATTGTCTCAAAGCCACCTTTACAAACTAAATTGCAGCAGTGTAGACAGAAAAATAAAACGATTACTTTGCCAAAGATATAACCAAATTATTCGTGGACTTGACGATTTCGCGTGCCGATGGGAACTCAAGTAATTACGTTCTGGTACCCTTAAATTAAATGATTGCTATAGAAAGATTCGCTGACGACCTACGTGACCTTCGTTTGAGCACCGGTGGTAGAACCATAGCGGTTTAACTGTCAGTTCAGACAAAAAATATCTTGTGACTTGCTAATAGAAACAAGTACAATTTTCATTAAAAATTCTCAACATCGGAGGGCCAATTATAAAAAATATAGTTCCGATCTAGTCTCAGTGTCATAAATGTTACAAATGGTATTCTCGTAAACTAACAAACAACGAAAAACGTGAACTTACACCGTGATGATATCGAAAATGGATCGAAAGTTGATCGAAGTCAAAACGGTAAACGGTATTGAAATGATATGGATCGAGATTATATTTAAACTTTAGTAGCAGAATACCATTTTTTCGGTCAATTCATAATTTAATCTCAGTTCGGTCAAGTTTCAGTCACAGTGTAAATTAATTACGAAAATTGGCCCTCTGACTTTAGAATCTTGCCATACTGACCTAAGTGACAAAACTGCACTTGGATCATGACTGGAGGCATTTATTTTAAACCTCAGAAACTATGTACTGGAACAGGAAACTTGTTCCACATATATCCATCATGCCTTCTACCTATCAGTCCCACATGTTCCCAAAAGAGGAGGGAATGAGAAGCCTCTCAAGAACACCAAGGGACAACAACAAAAGGGACGCTGCTGCCCATCCCTCTGGTTTAGATTCCCTTAGTCGCCTTTTACGACATCCACGGGAGGAGATGGAGTGGTGCTATATTCTTAATCCGGACACCACACGAAATAAACAAACAGTTAACCAAACTTTGGTTAACTGTTTGATTTTTCAACAGTTTTGTTTTTGTTCATCCAAGTGATCAACACGATGCTGGAGCTCCCCACAATGGTTGATATTAAATTTAATAACACGATAAAATAAAGGAAATAAAAGTTGGTTTACCTTTTCAGCTTTCTTCCCCTTGAGCTCCCTGACCAGATCACCCTGTTTGGTGATTTGAGCGCCGAGCTCGGTCGCTTTTTCGCTAGTTCCGTTCATGGTTGGCTGCTTTTTTTCCTGTGCAACACAATATTTGTGATATAGGTAGTAAAATATTTATTGCGTCATCATCATATCGGCCAAAAAACGTCCACTGCTGAACAAAGGCCTCCTCCACAGATTTCCACAACGGATACTTACATACCGTGTGTCGTCATTTTGAGACGCATTTACCAGTAATCACCACGCTGGGCAAACGGATTGGTGAGCGCAGAATGGCAGCTGTTCCACAAAAGGAACGCTGCTGCCCGTCCCTCTGGTTAAAAGTTCCTCAGTCGCCTTTAGCAACATCCACGGGAGTAGATGGAGTGGTGCTATATTCTTAATCCGTACACCACACTGAATACACAGGACACATATTTATTTATCAGGAAAATAAGAATGAGTACAATTTAAAAGCTCACCAAAATAAATCCTCCTCAATTGAATATAAATGTTGGACATATTACGTAGGGTTCATATTTGATTAACATAATCTCGGTTCAAGTTCTACTTGAGTTTTGATTCCCGACGTGTACTACAAAACCAAAAGGCAATAAGTTCGGACTCATAACGAAACCTTGCCATGAGACTACCCGCTTATACTAATATCATTTTTTTTGCATACCTTGGGTTCAACTTTGACGATGGCAGCGTTTGGCGACCAATCAGTCCCGGTTATTGCTTTGTATTGCGCCTTAAGATTTAGGAGATTGTTCACCTACAAAAAGGAACACAAAAAAGATAAGAAACGTCTATGGTATTTCATAATACATCATCATCATATCAGCCAAAAGACGTCAAGATTCCTTTTGCCGCGTTTAATCTGACTAAAACTGGTTGCGGCACGCACAAACTGTCACGAAAATACGACAGTATAAGTTGGCCGTCGAAGGTAACTAAAAGTGCATATTTATTTTCACCGCCATCATATCAGCCGCATATCGACCGCAGCTGAACAAAGGTCTCCCCATAGATTTGCACATAAGTATGCACACCGTTGTTTTTTCAGGTCACAAACATTCATACTTAAAGTAAACAATTATTTGGACACTTGGAAGTTTCGATCGTGCGTCCCTGTACTGTCTGACCGTCTCCTAAAGACGGACTTATATATCGCGGGAATATGGAGCATACAGGACTTTAAAAAATGTGGTCCTGCTCGACTCCATCCACGCCAGCCTAAATATCGCCCTACCTTTTTTTTTTATAACGTTGCCCCACAATGGCATTACTCCTGTGTCGTGGGTGCGTTTTACAGACATGAATTCCACATACAATACACCCAGACCCGGAACAACTACCTGCAGATCATACAAATATTTGTTCCGTGTGGGAATCGAACCCACGACCCGGAGCGCAGCAGCCGACTGTATCAGCCACTGCACCAACCGTGCCGTCTTTGGTGCCGAATATATATTATATTACTAGCTTTACCCTAAATGCACGTTACAACATGAATTTGATTCTGACTTTAATAAAAATATGCGCGTATATGAATACCGTCCTGCCAAGCGTGGTGAGTATTGGCAAATACCCCCCAAAGTGATGACACATTTGTGAAAATCAATGGGGGAGGCCTTTGTTCAGCAATGGACGTATAAATGGCCGATATGATGATGATGATATGAATACAGCGATGTGTAAAAACTTTAGATTTTCATCAAACGAACATTGAATTTTTATAAACATAGATGCATAGATTATGAGTCTCCTGATTTAATAAAAACATGTGCGTATATGATTACTACGATGTGTAAAAGTCTAAAAACGATCGGTAAAGAACTTTAGGGAGATTGCGATTTTGAACAAACGAACATTATTTTTTAAAAAAATAGATAGATTAGTAAGTATCAACGAACTTCGACATCAATGACAGACTTCTCCGCCTTCTCGGACTTGACCTTCCGCACTTTATCGCCCTGCACGACGATCTGTGTCAGAAGATAGGCGATCTGTTTATTGTCGTCCGTCTGTGGCTGTTGCTGGGCTGGTTGCGCCGGCGCAGGAGTCGCGGCTGGCTTCCAATCCTGGGAATAAGGTGAAAAATTATAAATGAAATTCAAAGGCAAACAACAACAGGTATTTTAGAGGGAAAACGCATCAATTTTATTTTAACACGTTGAGCGCCATATTGCCATGTCATTATAATCGAGCTAAGTAACATCATAACTTTTTCTGAAAACAGATGTCAGCAGTGTAGCATAACTTCATTTCGAAAACAGGTCCGCCTTGAGGTGACCTACGTTGTGCCTCAATAAAAGTCAGGGTCCGGTACCGGTACCAGTCTGGCAGTAAACGTCTTAATACAAATTTCATATACCATTACGTTTGTATTTCCAGAAGAGCTAAATGGGGATAGGTAGGTAGTAAGTGTATCGGCCATGCTGGCAGAACATGGCCGTCGGAGTGCAGTGTGGTCTCTGTGAAAGCGTTATGCTCGAGGCCGCGGAACGGGATCGGTAGAGAGCCGGGACAGTTGTTTGCCGAATGTCTCAACACGCCCGAGTCATTATATATTTGCCTTAGTATGTAGTCCTATACAAATCTAGGATCAAAATGATTTGGTGAAATGATCTGTGCGGACGGATTCATGGTCAAAATGCCAGTAACAAAATAATGCTCACTATCGAGTAAAAAATAAAATACTCAGATATTGCGGTGGAGGCAAAATGCACGGGAGGCAATAATTTATTCATAATTGGACAGATGACCTGGTTGGCAGCTGGGAGTCGTTACATGCGGGAGAAATGTAGCTGGCCGTTTTGGAAATCTATGGGGGGGAGGTCATCGATCAGCGCAAGAGGTCCTTCGGCTGATATGATTATGATGATGATGATAATGGAAATGATTAATCCATACTTAATTATTTAAAAAAATATAGCAAGGGTTATCTGACATCAACTAACCTGTCCTGTAGCAGCTTTATATTTAGCCTTAAGATCTAATAAACCTTTGACAGCTTCGCCTACTTTAGCTTTGTCAGCTTTTGCGGCTTTCAGCGTTCGAATCGAGTCACCCAGCTTAGTGATTTCTTGGTTCAGCGACGATGCGTCATCGGAGGCTGTCGATGTTGCAACTGACACTGGTGTTGATACCACTGGAGTTGGACCTGGCCTCCAATCCTGTATGGATATTATTTTGTAGATTGATTTAGATGTTGTGACTATAATTAATCGTAATGACGACGTTGCAATTTTTTTTAATGAGTTGATTCATTGCGGTGATCCTTTTTAGACCATGCCTCATTAGAATTTCTCCTTTATCGTGGGTACAGGATACAGACTCATCTCACATGCACAAACACCCAGACCCGAAAGAAGTAGGTATCTTCAAACATACCATTTTATTTATTATGGAGGTTTGAAATCGCGACCCGTAGCTCAGAAAACCAATCACTTAGCCACAGCGTGAACCGCGCAGTAAAATAGGAAACCTATTTTTTTTTATTGAGGGGAGAATATTCTTGCCTGCCATAAGTCGATTTATTTTCTGTGACGTGACGCAATAACTGTATATAAGAAATGCGTACGTGGAATTATTTCACATGGCATAGGGAGTAACGAAGACGACGATGTGTGATATGGCCGTTTTTTTTACTTTCTCATTTCTTGAAATACTGACATTATTTTAAGACAATATCGGGTCTTTACTATTTATCTGCAGCATTTATTTAATCAAGCTTTTCAATATTACGAATTCAGCATGCAATACATTTGAGAAGTAGGTAATTACACTGTCTGATCCTGTTTTAAGCTACATAAGAAATCAAAATGAGGTATATTTTACTATTTTGATCAATGTTTAAAATTGTATGAGTACCTTAAATTAACATGAGAATACTAATAGCGATAAAAACAAAAAAGTGATTAAATTAATAATTTTGAGAGTTTTTTTTTCAATTCGGTATACTTAGTTTATGTTTAACCGAAATACACTACACACGTACGTAGGATAATCGGACAAACCGAGTCTGCGAAAATCGTACAACGACTGCAAAGGACCGAATAACTGGAACAGAATCGGATAGATTTTCGTAAACATATGTTCGCGGCATTGGAGCGGCTCATAGCCTACCGTGACATCTTCTTTAGGATAATAAAAAGGTTCAGTATATATGAAAAACAATGCTTGCTCAGTACTTTTGAACACCACATAGAATATTGTAACGCCGAAATAATATATTAATTGCATCCATTTCAATATAGCTCAATTAGTATTGTGACCAACTTGTACAGGCCAGATAATTATAAAAAACACAGTTTAAAAAAAATAGCATTTGTATTTAAAATCTGAACTTTTACAAATGAGCAAAAATATGTTTCAGGCCAAACTAAAAAATGGGGGTGCATGAAGAGAACCTCCACGAGTGACGACGTTACCATCCTAATGGACTGATTTTCCCCACCTACGAGCTATATCGATGCAACTCCCTAACTCCTAAATCTATCTGCACGTAAACCAAAAAGCTACAAGTACCTCTCGTTTTTTAATACATCAATATTGTCATTAAAAGTCACCAACCTGTCCTGTAGCCGCTTTATACTTCGCTTTAAGTTCCAACAAAGCCTTTACAGCTTCATCGATCTTAGCTTTGTCTGCTTTAACGGATTTCAGCGAGCGAACCAAATCGCCCTGCTTGGTGATCTCTTGGTTGATAGAGAACGCGTCGCCTGAAGGACTTCGGGCGACTTTGGCAGGTGGCGCCGCGCTTTGCTTCCAGTCCTAAAACAAGATCATGAATTAAATATACTATTGTAGTGTTGGCGCACTGATGTCAGTCCTCCCTTGACAATGACGCTGTGAAGTGTTGAGAATGAGAAAGGTTAAAAAATGTAGTAAATTATAATGTTGTGTCATTTCAATATATTCATCACACAAATCATATTGGCACGATAGGGGGAAATAATAATAGAACTTAAGTATCTCTGCTGGATTGTATAGTGTGAATATTTGCTGAGCCGATGCATGTAGGGCCCTGCAAGCAGTGCTTTGAGTAGGCCGCTTAAGTCATTTCGATCTCTAAAAACCAGCCTTTGAGATTTTAGCGGGGTCACCATCATCACACAATAAACAACAACAAATAATACATTAGAGTATTCTTAAATGTCAAATGTTCGACTGCATTTAAAATCAGAACGCGATAGCCTTAATGCCCAATTATGGCAGTTTGGGATGTAATGCCTGCAAAGATTTCTCCCGCCCGATTTAGAGTCAGATATAGATTAACTGTGATATTAGTTTGTGACGAAGTCATCTTTCATCTTCATTTCAATCAACCTCTTTCATGACTTCATACCTCCTACTCCATCACACCTCCTACTCCATCACTGTCCACCTCATGATTCATTCTTTACTAAATTCAAATCATAATTCGAATCTATATCTATAATATGCGGTGTCCAATCGTTCTTCATATTTTGAACATTCCATTGAGAATGCATAACGCGTGTGGTTCGACACGTACAAATAGTATGTAATATTATAAATGTTTATTTTCAACTAGCTTTAATAATTTTGATAGTAAGCTATATTTTAAAATATAAAACATCTGGATGAAGTTATAGTTGAGCTGACCAACAATGTACCTATAATATAACAATAAATATATAGCGATTCACTCTATTACATCATCTGTACTCCGTTAATTTGCTGCCGTGGAGAAAGCCTCCCACAAGAGCTTCCCGGAAGAAAACACGGGGGAGCACTCCGTGATAAGTTAACCAAATGAGATTCAGGTATTTTCATGATTTTCTAAAACAGTAGTTAACAACTAACCTGTCCCGTCGCAGTTTTGTATTTGGCCTTGAGGTCCAGTAAGCTCTTAACGGCTTCGTCGACCTTTGCCTTTTCTGCCTTAGCGGCTTTCAGCGAACGAACTGTTTCGCCTTGCTTCGTGATCTGTTGATCTAAGGACGCAGCGTCACCAGATGGTGCCGATGGTGCGGCAGGAGCTGGGGCTGTTCCTGGCTTCCAATCCTTAATTAAAAAGAAGAAATTAAAGTTAATTTAATTATCACCTGTACTAGGATTTTCTCTGAATTGTGCTACACATGCAAAATCACCCAGAACTATAGACACGTGGCGCAGAACTCCAAGCGATTAGCCACTGCGGCAATTTGATTTTGGATTGGATTTATTCTAACGAACACTAAAGTAGTTTTCATATTTTTTAAATAGACAACAACATACATCCAAATGTGGATGTGTAGTCTTGTCTTGTGCAATGCGCGCTAAGAAATTGTTGCGTTGCGCGCGTTTCACTCTATGCTTAGAATTCCATATCTAATTTTTAGGCAGTAGCCGTCCCTATCTTATATGGGTTCATAAAAACTTATAGTCTACGAACTCACGGCGTTCCTACAACACCAATTGGACGTCATGAACGAAGTAAGCGTCATACAGATCTTCGAGCTACACCAACGACGAGATGGCAGTGTAAAGACAAGTCTGCTGTGACTGTGAAATACTTAATGCTGTCCCGTAGAAGGTACGATAAGGGAGTGTGAAGTCTTCACAATATAATTCTGGTGTTAAAGGAGACATTTACATTAACCACATAACATAGGTAACGTAGGTATATTGTGTGTGGAATTTATGTCTGTAAACGCACCCACGAGACAGGAGAATTTCTAGTGTGGGGCAAGGTTTAAACAAATATTTTTTTTAATCTACTAACCTGTCCAGTAGCTGCCTTATATTTTGCCTTAAGTTCCAACAAGTTCTTCACGGCTTCGTCGACCTTCACTTTTTCGGCTTTAGCCGTTTTCAGCGAGCGCACCAACTCGCCTTGCTTGGCGATTTGGTCGTTCAGGTCGGAAGCTCCGGAAGGCGCTGGGGCTGCGGCGGCCGGCTGCTTAGCTTCCGTCGCTTGTGCCGGCTTCGGCTATTGGCAAATTAGAATCTATTTAGTAATGCTAAACTTCCAATAACAATCTTATTTTAGGTGTTAATAAAGTTACTTAAAACCAGTCGCTGTCCGAGTGAATAATAAGAATAAATGTGTTATTGATGCTGGCGTTGAGTGACGCTGATGTATGCGTCATGCTCGTGAACGGGTGCCGTCCGTCAGGACTAGTCAGCTCATAGCTGTTCTTCCAATCTTATTTTAAGAGATACGAATTAGTTTTGTGCATGTGTGTATTATTTCAGATTAACCTGCATTTTTCTCGCCTAGTTATTTATATATAATATAATATTGGAAATAAAATTGTGGTATACAGTATTTAAAAGTGTCAATGGAGTTTATTGCCGGTGCTTCTCCATCGGGAAGACAACTTCGAACCGTGCACTACTTAATATATTATGTCAAGAACTAAAAGTGGTGCCTGTAAAAGCCTGATTGAAGTATATTTGAGGTTGAGTATATAATTTTATAAAGTTTTAGGGTTATATAGGTTAATTCTTGACATACCAAAAATGCCTTAATGAAGTAAAAAACGTTTGAGTTTGCGAGTATTCATCACGAAGGCACGGTGTATACATATTATTTTATAGGGTTTTAGGGCTATATACATCGTTCAGTTTTATATTTTTATGGGTACTTACAATGAATTGAATATTAAAAAGATCATAATTAATTTTAACTCTAACGGCCTGAACAGACACTACAAAACATATCCCCGCTGTCGTTTCAATATTTTTAAATGTTTGTATAATATAAAGCTCGCAAAGCTTACTCAGATGTGACAGCAATGCAATTAATAATCGATCAGATTATTAATTTTCTCAGCGAGCTATGAAAAGAGCTTTCGCTTGGTATTTGTCTACGACATAAAATCAGAAATGTCGAGAACCGTAGAAGGACTAAAGTGGCCGAAGTTGAAGTGGCTACAGGCAGGGCACATTGCTCGTAGTACTGATGGCCGTTGGTGTAAAAAGTACTCGATTTCTGTCTGTATTCGTGGTTTGAAACGTTATCTTTCTTCGGTTAAAATAGAGGCAGTAAAGCAACTCATTTATTTATAAATAAAATACAAGAAATTTGTGGTAGCTATCTGGTTTTACCAGCTAATTTTAGTAGCGTTTGCGCCAGCAATCTTGATAAGTTTGTGAAAAAATTCTATGAAATTTACTACCTACTTACTAGGTTGTTACATGAACCTCACCCCCAGCTAGAAGTTTTAGCCGGTAAGAGTCCGGCATGCCGCTCTGCCCTTCCCAAGGCGAAGGAAGTCCATGAGCATGACAGCTGAGCCCGATATAATGCCGACAATAGATTAGATTCGTTCGGGGTTTTTATCCACGTGGATACGTATACCCCATAATGCCTTATACAATCTACACTAAACAAATACTAGATCTAGGTACTATTCAAAGAATAATTCTAGTTAGTGTCGCGTAAAAGTATCGGTCTTAAATCCTTAATCCGGATTATAATTGTCCGATAAAAGTGTGATTAAAATGGTAACTGAAACGACATAGCACGATAATAAAGCCGTTTCATTTCCGACCGTACTGCAATGATATAAAGGTGTTTAGTAGCGTTCACACGAGTACAGTACAGGAAAATAAATTGCTTAGTATTCACAAGACAATAATTATACCATTGAGCCACTGCCGATAACAACTTAAAAAAAGAGTAAAAACTATTAAATAAAGAACTCAAACTGATGCATTTACTATTCCATGTGGCGTCCGGAGTACGAAATAGCATAAATACATCTCCTCCCGGGAATATCGTAAAAGGCAACTACAGCTCTCTTAAATAGAAGGATGGGCAGCAGCGTCCAGCCATACTGCGCGCACCAACCCGCCTGCCAAGCCCGGTAAGTACTGGTAAATTCCCCCCAAAATTACGACACAATCGTGGAAATCTATGGGAGAAGCCTTTGTTCAGCAGTGGAGGTACTTAGGCTGATATGGTGATGATGATGATGATGATGACGAGATTAAGTTTTTTTAATACGTTGCCCCACACTAGGCTTTCTCCTGTGCCGTGGGTGCGTTTACAGACATGAATTCCAAATACAATACATCCAGACCCGGAACAACTACCTGTAGATCATACAAATATTTGTTCCGTCCGGGAATCGAACCCACGACCCGGAGCGCAGCAGCCGACTGTATCAGCCACTGCACCAACCGTGCCGTTTTGGGTTAGGAGTATTACAGCAGAGGTCACCATTCACCAATCTCGCCACGCAGGTATTCCAAAGATTTGAACATATGGTTAAGTAAACTTTATAGTTACTTCAATTACTAAATGGAATGGATGGAAACAATAAATGCTATCCTCACCGACACCCCCTCCCACCCCCTTTCCGATCAATTAATTTTATATGCACATCATCAAACTTGTAGTAAACTTGTAATGTTATCCTTTCTTCCAGTAGCAACTTCAATAAACGTAACATAAACCATATGGCGAAACATCATAAATACATTCGATATAAAATACCTACCTTAATTAAATTAACACATCAAAATTATCACGAACTTAAAAACAATACTAACAGGCAGCCTACATAAACCAAAAAACTGTTGAACGTACGAAAACTAATTTTAATACTGACGATTCGCAGAACACAACGTGGTACGATACTTTCTAAAAAAAATATACGTCAAACCGGTTTCGACTTAATCGCTTGACCTTGTCGTACATTGCGAAATTCGACCTGTGCCGGAATACGCATATGAATGAAAAGAAGTAATGTACATCGTGCAATGTCAAGGTGTTGTTGAGACGTAAATTGTTTTGTGTCGGTATATATATATAGTGTAATGCTAATGTGTCTACTATATAATATACGTCCCAGCACTTTTTGAGCTGCTTAATACCATACGAGTTGATATTAACGCTACATTAAATATTGATAAGAACACACATTCAATAAATTCATAATTTCTAACGTGGATTTCCAGCCGTGGGTACCGTACTGTATGCCGCTAGTCACAATATACTATGGTTGGCGCAGTGGGCAACCCATTGCCATCCTACGTTACTGATCGCGGGTTCGATTCTCGCATGGAATAAATGTTATATGGCCTATATGGATAGTTGTTCCGAGCCTAAGTAATCGCGGATGTGAGATTTATGTCAGCAAACTTGCCACAGTATAGGAGAAGTACTAATCTAATAAAATATAAAACAATACTGCGGTCACCAACCCATCTGGCAAGCGTAGTGATTATGGCAATCCCTTTTTCTAATACGATTAATATCACATGATTTCTCCTGTATCCTGGGTATATTTTACAGACATAAATCTCAGTCACAATCACCCAGACCTGTAGAAAGAACCTGCAGGCCATACAAATATTTGTCCGGTGCGGGAATCAAACCCTCGACCCGTGGCTTGGAAAGCGAATCGCTTAGCCACATTAGTTTCATACGAAATGTTAACATTTAAGGTTAAAGAACGCGAGCTACTTCTAACTAAATGGTAAAGAAATAAATCTTTTTAGTGCTGAAATATGGACATTCGTTATTAATAAAAATAAAAAATTGTTAATAAATTCCTGCTTTTTAAAAATAAAAGCGTTTCTAATCTTGAAACTAAATATCGACCATCTCTCAGAAGAGAGTACCTAGTATATTCCTTTGGGGACCATCGATCCGCACCCTCATTAGCTAAAGACAGCGAAAGCAGACGTGACAGCAGCTATCGCGCAGCCAAGGGTAGCATTCATCTGAATTTGAAAGACGAGGAAGCAATTTTATGTTCATTGATCGTCCGACAGATTATGCGTCAGAGATCTTCACCTGTTTAACCGCTATCGGCATATTTAATACCGAAATGACGTTTGACGGCGGTGTCTGCGCGATTTACAACAAGTGATCGCAACGCGCTTGCTGATTGGTCGATTTTTTCGGCGAATGGGCCTTCGAACAGACCGACAAATTCGCTGCCGAACCAATGCCGATTCGTACCCAATGACAATTTATAAATATATAAATAAAATAAAATAAAATAAAATAATATTTTAATTACATGGATATTACAAAAACCATTAAAACACAATCCATATTGCGCGTAAGAATTACAGTCAACTAACAACGTTAGGTGACAACAGCTTTAGACGTTAGCGTTACCTTAAAACAGTCATTGAAACGATGTATTGCATGAAATACTTACTTAAAATTATGTACCTATGACCAATAGGTCTCTCCCAATAACTATTTACCGGGCGAAAGACTATCCATATATTGTATTCGTTCGGAAATACGTGTATGTAGACACGGCTACACATCAAACTATACAAAACCTGTTTACCCTGATCTCTCATCATACCGAAAGCCTATACAATACGAGATCAGCTTATACTGATTTGTATAGCTTGGTCTGTGTACCTTACGCTACAGTACGCGCGCAGTGCAGTTATAAATAGTTATCGAAACAAACTCATGATATATGGTAACAAATTATTGTATTTTACCAATCAAAATCATTTACCGCTATTAGTAAAAAAAAACTGTTTTAGCGATCGAGAATTTGTTTAATAATTATGAATTACAAAAATCGACTCGAAATCCTATACGACTTCATAAAGATTTGTATGAAACTATGTATATTCGATATCTAGTAATCTAGATATTGGGCGGTATGTCCAATTAATAGTTACGCAAATATATTTACTACCCATTTCTACTACACAAACACATGGCTTACACAAACGCTATCAGTCCTACTTTTCCTAAACTTTTATTTTTTGTTATTATTTTGGCCTGGAGTCTAATGTCCAGACCAAACTGACCAAAATTAATGCTTGCCTGCTTGGTGTTCCGTAAAAAAAAACTTTCTGGTGGTATTTAGACAAGCCGTTGGGGGAATTAGGTTCTGACAACTGGCAACACTGGTTGGTATCTGTCATTCATCTTTCATTAGATGCGATAGCGAGGGGCGAACGGTGTTTTTTTATAATTTAAGGTTACTCTAAGATGTAAAACCAAATTTTGTGTCGTGAACTGTTAAAAACTACCTCCATTCCAAATCATTTATTATTAAACTACGCCTCGAAAGTAAAGAACCGACTGGGTTCTTATTACGCGAATACAAAACTCGTCGGCAAAAATTATAATACAAAATATATTTTGGCATCAGTAATTATTTACCGGGCTATAGTTTGAACGATAAAAGTAATTTCGCCGATAAGCAGATAAATATTAAGTCAAATATTTACTTAAAATTGAATGATGTGGGAGACGGCATCGTATTTCGCACAATACGCAAGCCCGAACATAGTTATAGTGCCGACAGAGTCCTTTTCCCCTCCTCGCACAGAAGAAAACCCAGGCCTAAGACGACACTCTGACCCCGACCCCACTATATTAAGTAGTCCTTTATTGAATTGTGAACAAAATACTGAAAACGATATTAGTGAACCGTCGCAGTCAAATGGCGAACATTCCAATGATGTTCTTGTGAGTACGAATTTAAGTACTGAGACTATCTCAAGTGCGGACACTTCAGACTACGTAAGTACTATTTAAGTATTTAGCTAGCAGCAATATAAATTAGTTTAATACAGGAGCTTATGAATTTTTGTACGTTCTCGACGTTTATAAGGAATTGAGAGAGAATATTATTAGGGTTTGTTTACGTGTTTGGGGTTTGTTTAAAAATGGTTAATATGTACCATACTGGCATTTGACGAAAAAGCGTGGCTTTTTCATTATGCAGTTGTATCTTCAGCATACTTAAATTTGATGAAAATGCGTGGTTTTTTCATTTTACAATTGTATGTTCAGCGGCACCACGATGATTAGAAGAACAGTCGTGTTCCGCGCGCGTCTAAGAGGATTGTGCCGTGTGCGGGTGGCCAGGCCGCATAGGGGAGTGATGTCAGCCTATAGCTGGTCAAGACCTGCTAAGGGTACGGTAAATGCGCGAGCGAATCCCGCGCCCCAACGTAATCTCTACCACCTTCCCCAAGGCGGAGAAACGCCGTAAGGATATTTCGCCCAGTTAAAAATGTGTTAATCACTGAATAAAAAAATAATATCTGATATTATAATTATAAAAAATTATCTTTATTGCACACCATAATAAAACAAAAGTTAAACAATTTTTACCATATGGAAGAAAAGGTACAATTGGCGGTATTATCGCAATTCGGCGATCATATGATTGATATGTTTATTGTAAGGTATGAATTATAAAATATATCCAATGAAGAGGACAAGGGTTGGCATATTATAGGTGCTGTTTAATGACGTTTAAAAATAAAAATAAATAGTTTTTTGAATAAAAGATTTTCAAATTAGAATTTAAAATATGAAACTTGAGGTAGGTACCTAAATGTATATTATCACATCACATTATCGCAGTAACAGAAACTCAAACGCCACGCCCGTAAATCCCAAAGGTAGGCAGATGTCTATAATAAATGAGTATTGTTAATTTACATTTGATAGCTATTGGGTGCATTCTCTGTTAATGTTACAATTTCAATCTGTAAATTGGTATAAAGAAATCTGGGATGTCTAAAAGCACGTTGGGTTGATGACATCGACAACTTAACAGGAGTCACCTGGATGAGACTACCAAAAGAGAAAGGAGACTCATGCCCAGCAGTGGGTGATTCTGGGCTAGAATGATGATGATGATTATGATGATGAAATAGGTACTACTACTACACCAATGCGATGATCCCGTTTCTTGCAATATGTTACAAGGCGTGATAAGTAAAGTGCCGTATAATGTTCAATTAAGTATATTAGATGGGTGGATCATCATATCGGCCATTTATACGTCCACTGCTGAACAAAGGCCTCCCCCATAGATTTTCACAACTGGGGGGCATTTGCCAATACTCACCACGCTTGGCAGGCGGGTTGGTGAGCGCAGTATGGCTACCGTTTCACAGAAGGGACGCTGCTGCCCATCCCTCTGGTTTAGATTCCCTTAGTCGCCTTTTACGACATCCACGGGAGGAGATGGAGTGGTGCTATATTCTTAGTCCGGACACCACACGGAATGATGATGGGTGGATATCACTGGCGAATAGAGAATAATGACTAAAACAAGCCACAACCAGTAAAAAATTAAGTTCATTCTGCACTCAACAGAGACTGGTAATTACTATTAGGAAAAGAAGTTGTTAGGATTCGTGTTATGGTCGCATGATATAGTTGTCCGGAAAACATGACGCAAAGCCAACGAGCGCAAACGTCCGCTTACCATTTTTTCCTAACTGGTTTCTCTCAGCCCAGTCAAGCCGTGTATATCATAAAAGGCGACTAAAGTTATTTCCAGAGGATATGCAGCAGCATCCTTCTTTGCGCTGCATAATGCGATCACCCATGTGCCTGCCAAGCGTGGTGATTATTACAATGTCATTCTTCATCAAAGGCTTTTTCGACTATTATAGACGAATAATGGCGTAGTTTCTCAGAGGCAACGCTTTTGGTGGCTCAACAAACCGATGCGAGAGCTACATGCGCTACCACAGGCGGCAGTTATGACGCTCGAAAATACGATTATTGAGAGGTCTATGTCTACTTGCAGACGCTTACGGGCAAATATGGTGATGTATGTATACATTGCCGTGTGGTGCCGGCTCAGAATACCACCACTCCGTCTCCTCCCGTGGGTGTCGTAAAAGTCGACTAAGGGATTAGCCGGAGGACGGGCAGCAGCGTCCTTCGAGTACATTAACAACTCAACTGCGATCGCCAACCCGTCTGCCAAGCGTAGCGATTATGGCAAGAACCCCCCAATGAGCCCACGACACACCCATATCGGTCGTTCTGGTGATCTTTGCGGGAGGCAGTAGACTTCATTCGGCCGAAATGATGTATACAACTGAAAGTAAAGTGAACGCATAATAAAAACCTACAAACAGTTCGTGATTGCGTAAGTAAATCTGCAGAATTTTAACGAAAGGCAACTTGACACTACTGTTCCGTAAAAAAATAGCTGATCCGACATCCAACTACATATTAAATTCAATAAACCTGTACATTCAAAACACATAATCAGACCGTATGCGTGATACACATTAAAGTACAATGCTATTATTACATTGTCTACGACTATATTTCATGTCTGTAAACGCACCCATAACACAAGAGAGATCCTAGTGTGGGGCAACGTTTTTCAAAAACAAAAAATATAGTCGTAGACAATGTAATAATAGCATTGTACTTTAATGTGTATCACGCATACGGTCTGATTATGTGTTTTGAATGTACAGGTTTATTACATTAGACTTTTTTTTTTTTTTATTTAAAAAAAAAGTTGCCCACACTAGGATTTCTCCTGTATCGTGGGTGCGTTTACAGACATGAATTCCACATACAATACACCCAGACCCGGAACAAGACTGTATCAGCCACTGCACCAACCGTGCCGTCGAATAGAATCTTTAACTGACTTTTTTATGTAAGAAGACTACTACGGAACCGATTTTATAATTTAATTCAACACACCATATGAAGCTCAACTAAGATATGGATAAAGCGGTTTGAACAGCCGTCAGCGAAGCCAGGAACAGTAACTACGGTACATTGAACCGAAAAAGATATACTAGATTGCACAAAAATTGCTTCAACTCTGCTTATCGCTGCCCACTGTCGGACATCGGACTCTCACAAGTTGCAGCGCACCGCTTTATCTCCATAATGATGCATCCAATCCGACCCACCTATCCCAGGCTCCACAACGACATATAGAGTCTTTTCGGGAATAACAACGTAAGCGACAAAGCGGTTGAATTAGCTATTTAGTAATATTCTTCGTTAATTGCTAGATGGCCATTAGAAATCACTAACAGATAGAAAAATAACTGAAATTGTCTCTCTTCGCCTGTTCTTCCAGAAAAGGTTCGATATCCAGTGGAGCTTCACTTCATTATATGATAGCGATTAGAATTTATTCTAATTATAAAATCAACCCGCACCAGGCCAGCGTGGTGGACTAAGGCCTAACCTTTCTCATCGTGAGAAAAAGCCCGTGCCCAGCAGTGGGACAGTAATGGGCTGATTATGATAAAGTCATGGTGACCCAAAGGTTTATGGACTGGCATCTTATCTAGTGCTTACACTAAGCGTTCAAAACCTTTACGTACTACGTACGTACGTCCGCACGAGAAGAGCCTTTTGCATCCAGTGGGATAGTTATAAACGTAAGAAAGAAGAAAACGTAATGCCTTCATCATCTTCTACAAAGCCCATTCTTTGTAATATACAGTGACCAATTTAACTTTAAACTACAATGAATTAAGCAACAATAACACCAATTTAGTTGCGTTAAGCATTTGCAACTAAATCCAAGTCTCCGGTTTTTTTATTTCAAATCTAGTTCTATAAATAAACGTTAATATGAAAAATACCCAGATTATTCAACTGCTGTGTTATCGGCACACTTTAAGGCTAGTAGTGTCGTGGGGAAATCATCATACACTCCCTCCGCCTTGCGAGGGGCATGCCAGACTGGTACCGCCTAAAACCCCACGTTATCCCTTCCACTTATCTATCGCTGGGGGTGAGGTATTCGCCTTGGAAGCATTGGACCTCACCCCTGGCAGTTTTCGTCTTCGACTTCGTCTGACGGGCCCCGTCTCTGTGCGACCTCACCGGCCGCACATCCCTTCAGAGAGGCGCGCGCAAAACAACACGCCACCGTCTCGGGCCTGTTGCTGTTCGTAGGCCGAAAGTCATGGAGGCCGGAGATCGTTCGACCCTCCACCGGCGCCCGCGCCCTGTGTGTTTATTACAGCTGGGATCAAAAGTGCTCTCCTCTCGTCCCCGCTCTGCCACCTCCTTTGCTTGCATCACGTCCTCGCAAAAGGAGGCAAGGGCATCCCACGTGCTCTCGCTCTGGACGATGGACTGAACCACGGGCGGAAGCGAGGTCACCCTCTTCGACCATCGCGACGAGATCACGGCACTGCATTGTCCAAGCTGGGCACTCCTTCAACGTGTGCTGCGCCGTGCCCTCTGAGCAGTCTCCGCAGTGATGACAAATACTTCCCGAAACACGCATGGTCTGAGAGTATCTGTCAAAGGCTAGAGTCCTAGCATAAATATATTAACTACATATTTTCAGATTTAAGATTTCATGATCATGAGCTTTATCTCTACGCGCGGATGTGTATTTATAAAACCTATGCTCGTTGATATCACAGCATTCATGACGTGATATAATTTTTTACAGTCTAATAACGTACCGTCGAAAACACAAGATGCAATTTCAACTGAAGTTCCGTCGAGTCACGGTATAAAGGAGCTATGCACATTTAAATACAAATCATGTAATAATTTAGTTGACCTAACAGGCTTCAATACACTTAAAAGAGACGGTATGAGTTCTACAAAAAAATACAAGGATGCTTGTTATAATATTGAGGCGAAAATCGATCAAGATTTAATTAAAACCACAGGTGAAGAAGACGCTCCTCAATATTCAGATAATGAGTCTTCTAAAAGAGACAACAAATCTGATAAACAATCATCTAAAGGATCGAGTGAAAAGCGAAATGCAAACATAGAACGGAGGCTACTTCCAATCGATGTGGAGGACAAGATGAAAAAATACTTCAGACATCTCTGGAGGCGTAACATTGATAAAATAAAAGATAAAGCGAGCAAAGAAAAACTTGAAAAAGATTTAAAATGCCACGGAACCAGAAAACACTCCAACGACAGCCGAGGTAAAATAAAAGAGAAAAGAGATTCATCTAATAAATCAAAGTACTCTTCTAAAGAGTACTGCGATTTAAAAACTAAATTCATGGCTGAATATTTTAGTCGGTCGAAAAGTGAAACAAAGTTTAACATCTCAGCAGACACGAAAAGATCGATAAAGGACCAGGAAGAGAATGATAATACCGTTGCCATGAGAAGATATAAAGATTTCCAACGCTTTATAAAATATCACAATGATGGTGGTAGTAAATATACATCTGGAAAACAATACAAAACAGAATCCATGCACGATAAAAATATTTTTATTAAATCTAATGGCACTGCCATTGAGAAAAAAGCACTTCAACGGATACAACCCATAAAACCTGATCTGTGTAGTAAAGTGAGTGCTTACCCAGATAATAAGAAAAGGGTAAACCTAATGAAAAGTGTTGTAAAAGTAAAGAAAAATACAAGAAAGTGTGATTATGAAAATATTGATCTTAGATCAAGGCTCTCTCGAAAAAGAACCAAAAACGAATGTTTATCCCACTCCAAGCAAATACTGAGTAATGAATTGGAACGGGAAGATTTAGTAATAACTGTGAAACAAGATGCGAAATCTGACTCAAAGATCTCAAAGTTAGCTCAAACGGTACACAAACCTAAAACCAAGAAATATAAGAAAATAAAATTAGTTATAAATATAGAATGTCCAATCTCAGCCGACTCTGACGATTCTGATCAAAATTTAACTGAATGTTGTACATCGCCACAAGATATGAGTTTCCTCGATGACTTTGATGTTGATGAAATAGTCAACTCACTAAATACTTGCAACAGTTCAGTGGAAAATAATAAACTAAATACAACAAAAAACTCTCACGTGATCAAAACACAAGAAAATGACAAAAAGCAATATACCACCGAAGAAACTAAACCGGCTAAGGACAGACTAATCACCGACTCAAATATATTAGCAAATAAAGATGAAGCTAGAAATTATAAAGTCTTAGAAAATAAAATAACAGTAAAAGACTCAGATACAGAACTTGAAGATTTGGATTCAAAAACAGGGTAAGAAGGATCAAGCACATTCATCCAGTATTTATTTATAATACTTGTACTTTCCGTGTAGTGTCCGGCTTAAGAATATAGCATCACTCCTTCTCCTGCCGTAGATGTCGTAAAAGGCGACTAGGGACTTTAAACTGGAGAGACGGGCAGCAGCGTCTCTACCGTGGAACAGTTGCCATACTGCGATCACCAACCCACCTGCCAAGCGTGGTGAGTACTGGCAAATCCTTCCAAAAATTACAACATAAACATTGGCCCCGCTATTCCTTGCCAAACGTGGTGGGTACTGGTACAAATTCCCCTTAAAATTACGACAGAATTGTTGAAATATATGGAAGAATCATTGCAGGGCCTGTCTTTCTTCTTCCCAATGATGCCTGTCTACTACTGTCTGGGTATAATCCTTTAAACAGTCCTGCTCAGTCCTGCTCTTCTCGCCACTTCTTTTTATGGTTTTACGGCACGGTTGGCGCAGTGGCTAACTGGTTGTCTTTCCACGCTACGTGTCGTGGGTTCGATCCCCACACGGAACAAATATTTGTACGATCTACAGATGGTTATTTCGGGTCTGGGTGTATGTGCATGTGAGATTTGTCTGTAAACTGTACCCACGATACAGAAAAAATCCTAGTGTCAACCGTTTTTAAAAAGGTATGCCACGATTAATATTGCTGTTATTACACACCCGCTGTGCGGAAGTTTACGCCCATATGTCCTACGGTATGTGGCAGATGTGACCCAGTTCCATTTTAGCTTGGCAGCTGTGTGGCCTATATCATAATTTTTCTCGTGTAAATCCTAGAATACTGCGTTATATAGGATAGGATATATGCCCGCTGATAGGACCAAGGATCCAAGAGAGGACCTTTAACGCTTTTGTAACCAAGTCTGCTCTCTATACACCAGGATGTAGATAATGCTTATGAGCTTTCTATAACACATATATATATATAATGACACATCTTTCAATGACGGAAAAATCTTTTTCAGATCTATTATAACTACATGCAAAAATAAGAATGAACGACGAATGAAAAGTTATTCGGAAAATTATAATAGCACTTTAACTGAAAGTACTATAAGGCCTGCAGATACGAATAAAACAGATACTAACACGAAAAAGGAAGAAAACTTCGATCAATTATTTTTACTTCCGACTGGATTTGACAAAAATATTCAAGAAAAAGGAGTAAAATCTGCAATAAAAAAATCACTTAAAAAAGTAAACAAGAAGATTAATGAGAAGGCTGATATTACTAAAGGTAAAGAACCGAAAACTATTAACATTAAAAATGTTAAAAAAGTAACAAAAGAACACTCGCAAAAAACTAAAGATAGAATTCCAAAATCTCCTGTAACTGGGAACGAAAAGTTTGAAAAGAAGTTTACGAAAAGTTTACTGCCATCTACTACTATATCCGATATAATTAATGAAAAAAAAGCAGAAAATAATATACAGGAATCTGAAGATCCGATTGAATTGTCACTAAAATGTATGTTCGAAGTTACTGAACAGAATGCCAGCGTTAAAACGGATAGCGAATCACTAAACAGATCAGATAGACACACAAAACAAGTAACGGAAAATATATATTCACAAAATCTTAAAGATACAATTGAACCATCACTTGAAATTATGTTTACTGAATTTAAACAAAATGCCGATGTTAATATGGATATTGATTCCGCAAATATACCAGGTAAACGTATAAAAAAAGAAGCAGAAATATTACAGAAAGCTGAAGAGTCAAGTAAAGTTACATTTGAAACTATAAACAAAAGAATTAAACAGAAGGCGAACAACAATAAACTAGATAGTGAACTAACAATTAGAAAGCCTATACAAATAAAAAGAGAAACAGATATGTATATACAACTATCTGAAGATGAGGTTAAAACCACACAAAATAATATTCAAAGAATGGAAGTTAGTCCTTCAAATAAACCACATAGAAATATGAAAGTTAACGCTAGCAAAAATTCACAAAAAACTGAATATAAAACCAAAACACCACGTCAAGCACTAAAAAATGATATTGCACAAGAAGCTAACGTACAAATAACAATTGAACCTCAACGCATACCTGGTAAAAATATTAATGAAAAAGCAAAATACTTATTAAAATCTAAAGATACAATAATAAAATCTCATGGCACACCATTCGATAGTATTGCAAAGAAGTCTAACAATAATCTTGATATTGAACCCCCAAATATTTCTGGTAAAAGTATTCAAGACAATGTCAATGTATATTTACCAAAATCTGAAGATAAACTAAAAAAATCGCTTGTAGCAGTGAAAAATATAACTGGACCGAAAAATGATAACCAAATCGATATTAATCCACTTTATAGATCTGACAATAAGACAAAAGAAAAGGCCGGACGTTTCCACAAACCTGCTGAAAAATATCTTGAGTCTATAAGTAATGCTGATAAAAGGAACAGCTTTGACATGCACATTGAATCGTCACATATATCTAGTCAGAATAACAAAGAAAACGCTGTAAAATATCATCAGACATGTAAAGTCGATATTGAAAAATCTCTAGAAACAGGTAACAACATTCAACATAAGGTCACCACCAAGGTTGAACCGTCAAAGCATTTCAATGAAAAAGAAAAAGAAGCAGATATTCCGTTCAATAAAATTGTAGCCACAACTGAAAAATCACTTCCAACATTAAAAACTGAAATGAATTTGCTGGTACAACAAAAATATAGCATTAAAAATGGAGCTACATCTAATAATGAAACAGAACAGATAAAGCCACCACAAGCAGTGGAAAATAATAATCAAAAGCCAGGAACCATAAATGTCGAATTGTCAAAAACAAAAGATTCCCACGTAAAAAGTCCCGGAAAAGACAATAAACCCAAATTGAAGATGGAAACCAAATCTCTCACAATCTCTTATACTAAAATAAATCCAAAGCAGGTATATAGCTGCGAGAAAAGAACTTCAAATGACATAAAAGATACTGATTTAAATACACAAAATGATGAAACGAAATCCAAAAAGGTAGAAGTAAAGTCGTCACCTCCATTGAAATCATTTGTAGAAACCTTAGAAACATGGATGTTGGAAAACTTAGAAAAAAAGTATACTGTAACATCGCTCATTCACAATGGACACTTCTCCGCAATTTATAAATGCAAAGATGCCAAAGGAGAAATATACGCCATCAAAGCGTTTAAGTATGTACATAATGTACTTTTTTATATATATATTACTATGTATTTAGTTATTTATTTTAATGCATCTATATTATTAAAACGATTAATCAATCCATCAAGTCAGCCTATCGTAGTCCACGGACCAAAGGCTTATATAATTAGTACTTATTCGTATAATATTGCGAGCAGCATATCAATAATTGGTCGTCACCAGTAGCAAAATTGTTTTGTTTTTAACAATACTGCTTAATTAGTATACTAGTGATTTTCCAAAAGGAAACTTGATTGGTCTATTCCTTCGTATATAGGATTGTTTTTTCTACACATAATTATATATAACTAGCTGGGACCCGCGGTTTCACCCGCGTTTAATTTAAACGGAATTTAGAGTACTTCAACATAGACCCTTGACATAGAATATATATATATTGGATTTTAAGGGATTTAATTTTTTTGTGCGGAACCCTAATTATTTTTCTTAAATTAAAGTAGCCTAAGTTATTCCTTATAACATCTGCTATCTGCGAGTGAAAGTCCCGTCAAAATCGGTCCAGCCGTTTCGGAGATTACCCGGAACAAACAGACAGACAGACAGACAGACAAAAAATATAAAAATTGGTTTTTTGTTATATGTCCCGTATATGCATTTAGTAAAAAACTGTTATTTTGACATTACAAACAGACACTTCAATTTTATTTATTTGTATAGATGTAGTAGATAGCTATATAAGGTTTTTTCTTGAGCAAAATACTTCATATAAATCAATGCCAAGTTATGAATTATTTACAATACGTATGTTTATTTTCTTTTTCAGTAAAGAGAAGTATAAAATGAAGGGCAAATTCGTGGGCCGAATATTACATCAACTTCGGGATCTCGCACCAAAAGACAAATCATTTCTGCTCTATTTGATAACCAGTTTTGAAATGCAACAGTTTTGGTGTTTCCTGACCGACTATTATCCCAAAAACTTACAGCAAGCACTGGATGAAAATCAGCGAAGTTTTCACATCGATTTAGTGCAAGTTCTGTCCAGACAGCTGGTTGCCGCTGTAAACATGTTGACTGATAATAATATTATCCATTCAGGTATGTAAGGCTTTTATTTATTTATAAAATATATCACCAATCGCAGAGCTCAAAAAATTGTCTTATCTGTTAAAAGTTAACTGTCATTCTATGTTACAATATTTAAACTAATTTAAAAAGTATGCTATAGGAAAGAAATGACAGTGATAGAGCACTGTTCTTTGTCAATTTAAGTTATATTTAATGTATTTCAAGTAGCTTTATTGTATTTAAATTATAATTTGCTAATTAAATTAATATATTTCGCACGCCTAATCAGAGGAATATAGCTGTAGTCTTTTTTATTTTGTAATATCTTTGTAACCCTGTATTCGCAAATAACGTATTGAGGATTGTTTATTTTGGTATAGAATTTAAGTACGAAATCAATGTACGAAAATGTTTAGAAATATGTTTATAGGTAATACCACTGTGTATTCTTTGCTTACAGACATAAAACCAACGCATATCCTACTAAACAGTGCAAACGATAGATTAAAACTATGCGGCTTCGATAGAACCAATTTCTGTGATCGTATAAAAATTCTTCCGAGCACTGGCTCGCCAAGTTATCGGGCGCCTGAAATCATTATAGGCTTCTCAGCTGACTACAGAATTGATGTGTGGTCTACGGCCCTGGTCATGTTTGAGATGGCAACATATAGCCAACTGTTCCCGGGAAAATACAATAATGAAATATTGTACCAACAGTTGTGCACATTTGGGAGTTTTGAAATGGAAATGGTGGAGAATTCGGAATTCAGACATTTACATTTTATTGGTTCAAGTTTTATACGGAATATGGGAAAGAAGGGCCAGGTATGTATATTAGAAATATTTAATTTTTCATAGATTTTAATTCATCATATCAACCATTTATAAATCCACTGTTGATCAAAGGCCTCCGCCATAGACTTACACAATTGTGTCATCATTTTGAGGGGAGTTTGCCAGTACTCACTACGCTTGGCAGGCGGGTTGGTGAGTGCAGTATGGCTAATGTTCCACAGAAGGGACGCTGCTGCCCATTCTCTGGTTTAGAGTCCCTTAGTCGCCTTTCACGACACCCACTGGACGAGAGGGAGTGGTGCTATATTCTTAACCCGGACGCCATACGGATTCTATTAGCTTACCAATAGCCAAGCTACATTTAAGAGGATTGACGAATAAATAACTTCATATTACACATGCATCAGGTTACATAAAGAGTTTTTTTACTATATATTTCAATATCGCGTGATAGTTCTAATCGCTTGACTTCAGTTGGCTTGGTTCCAGATCTGAGTGTTTACACATGGGATTTAGGCTCCATGTGGTTTCCCTGTAAAGAAAAGAACGCCCCTCCACTAATGGCTGTCCTATGGGTTGATATCAGATAGTGGACAGCAGCATCCTTTCGTGTGCAGACCGTGATCACCATTCCACGTGCCAAGAGTAGTGTATATAGCTTTCTGTATCATGGGTCCAGTTTACAAACACAAATTTCACAAGCACAAACACCGAGACCCGAAACATCGTCTTAGATCATGACCGCTGATTGTAGTGATCGTTAAGAGGCCCATTTTCAGCAGTGGACGTTGACGGGCTGATACGTGTGTGCGATTTGTCTGTACACTGTACATTTCCAATATAAGCTGATCTCGCATTGTATAGGCTTTCCTTACGATGAGAGATCAGCTTAAATTAAAAAAGTATAGCTTGATGTGTGGCTACACGCAGTATTATGTACAAGAGAAAGATTTTAGTAATAAAAAATAAAAAGCAACGTGCATTATGGAGTTTATATGATGGTTTAACAAATATTTCTAGTTCGATTTCAGAGTTATCTAAGACAAGACAAAGGGTTCCATATTTAATAACAATTGTTGTTCCAGATAAATGTGGTACATGCTATTCAAAGGAACCAAAATCTTCGAAACGAAATCTATAGATCGTATCGGGAGGACTGGGAAGAGTGCAGGACTAGATGGCAAGTGACCGAGGATCTGGACAAACTTGAAACATTTCACAGACTATTGGAAAAAATGTTGGTTCTTGACCCAAGGCAGAGACTCCCAATAGAGTATGTTGGAGCCAGCGAGTTCCTTCACGATATGTTTAATAATTAATTTTCTTTTCTTTTTTGTTGCTTTGTTTTTAATGTTAAGTTCACTGTAAGTTATTATTTACAGGGATTGTTATAAGTTTTTGTTGATATCGTTAGAGACTCATGGCTAAGTACGCAATTTATTTAAGTTTGATTAGTCTTCAAAATTGTTATAAGCTCCAAAGGGTACTTTATTTTTATTTTATTAGCTTACCTCATAATAAATACATGTTTCATATTACGACTTTACATATTACTTACTAGCTTTCACCCGCGACTTCCATTATTTTTTTACTTCTATTGGTGTCCGGATTAAGAATATAACACCACTACATCTCCTCCCGTGGATATCGTACAAGGCGACTTAGTTACTCTTAACCAAAGGGATAGGCAGCAGCGTCCGTTCTATATAACGGCAGCCATACTGCGCTCACCAACCCACCATGCTGGTGAGTAATGGCAAATTTACCCCAAAATGACACGATTGTGGAAATCTATGGGGCAGGCCTTTGTCCAGCAGTGGACGTTCTTTGGCTGATATGATGACGCGCGATTTCGTCCATGGTCCATTTACCTGTTAGTTTGATTGGGCCTCAAACATTCAAACTACATTTATAATATAAGTGAAACTATTTTTTTTTAACGTTGCCCCACACTAGGATTTCTCCTGTGTCGTGGGTGCGCTTACAGACATGAATTCCACATACAGTATACACCCAGACCCGGAACAACTACCTGCAGATCATACAAATATTTGTTCCGGGAATCGAACCCACGACCCGGAGCGCAGCAGTCGACTGTATCAGCCACTGCACCAACCGTGTCGTCAGTTTCGAGATCGAACTGTTGGTTGGTTGACGAAAGTAAAACAACATTCTCTTTCACGTCTATTCGACTAACCTGTATGTAGAATACAAAAAATAAAATACATTCTATGATGTATTTTTATTGTCTATACAATACAAAAATAACAAAGCATAAAAACAAACAGACGTATGAGGCAGCAAATAAAAACGTTTTATTTCAGATTGTTTTAAAATCCATATAAATGTTAGTACAAGGAATCTTAAATCTAATGTCAGTAGTAATAATAACTTATTTCGTGATATGGGTATTAGTCCAATGCTTAACGTATTGCGTGTCTAGGCTATCTGCTAAAACCATGTAACCAAACCAAAAATCATTTCCATTTAAAATGCGGTAACGTCGTATTTTTTTACCTTCCCTAAGATAACAGTACAAACTTTACAGTGAAAATTATAATTCGGAATAGTAAACAAATGGATATAAGTATGCATTTACTCTCTGGAATTAAACATAAGACCAAAAACTTTAAATGCCAATGCATGCCACAAAGTTTATTGATAACTCCTTTACTTACGGTTCAGGCCGCTCTTTTGTGGAATGCATTACCAGTTTTAATAAGACGTAAACTGTTAGATTCTAGTCCAGACATATCAAAAACGATTGCTAACCTGATTAATTGCAGTATGACATCTGGTTTGTACCCCGCCGAATTGAAAATAGGATATGTTAGGCCAGTTTATAAAAAAGGTAAACGAGATGAGTACGCTAATTATCGCCCTATTACATTGCTTTTTTCTATAGATAAAATTGTAGTAAAATGTATTTGTCAACAAATACATGCATTTTACAGGAAACACTAAGTAATCTATCCCAACCAATTTGGTTTTCAATCCGGTAAAGGTACATCGGATCTATTATCAAAATTTACTTACGAAGTCAACGAGCAGCTTTACCAGAGAAAACCTGTATTTGCATTGTTGATTGACTTTCCACGTGCCTTTGATACATTTGATCACAGGCAATTAATATATAAGCTGAACCTTTGTGGGATACGTGGCCCTCTGCTTAGCTGGTGCAAAAACTACCTTCAAAACCGAAAGGTTGCTGTGAAAATTGATAATTCATTGAACGTAGCGATTAAAGTCACAGAGGGCACGGCTTAGGGTTCAGGTTTAGGGCCCCTTCATTTTATGGCCTATGTAAATGACATGAGCGGCTTTATCAACCACTGCACGTGTTATCAGTTTGCAGATGATACATGCCTAGTAATAGCTGATAGGGACCCCCGAAAAGCTTGTGATCTTTTGCAATCTGATCTGAACTCTTTATTGAGATGATGCCATGACGCTGGTTTGGTGCTCAATGCTACTAAAACAAAACTACTAGTAATAAAATCACCATACTTAAAATGCTATCCTTCTGAAAATATCGTTGCACACAACCACAGCTGCTTACATGACTCTGCTGCAGCTGGGAGATGTACCTGCCCTCATATAGATGTAGTAAATACTCAAAAACACCTCGGTTTAGAAATTGATAGCAAATTTAACTGGAGCAATAATATCGAATATGTTTGTAATAAGTTGAGACAGTTTCTAGCTAATATTATGATTCTTAAGAACCGCATACCATTTAAACTAAAACTTATGCTATATAACTCATTGGCTGAATCATATATTCAATACGGACTCAGTAGTTACGGTCGTACATTTAAATCTTATCTCAATCATATATATAAACTTCAACTAAAGATTATTAAGAATATAGTATCAAGCAAAATTAAAGACCAATTCCAAAACGACGAACATCGAGTATTTAATCACTGTAAAATATTACCTATTTATATACAATTTAAATATGCACTCCTAAAAGTACAGTTATTTAACAATAATTTAAATAAAGAGATTCAACATGTATAGACGACATGTCTGTATACACGACAGCCGTCGGTTAAACCGGCTTCGCACGGCTCGCGCAAACAATACATACGGCGAACGCATATCGTTATAATTATCTTGTTCCTCGGTTAATTAATAACTTACCTTCTAATTTGCGTAGTGACTTCACGCCAAGTAATATTAAATTCCAACTTAAGTCTTACTTCTTGGAGCACATGGAATGCTAATTGCTTAGAAATGCACTCACCAACTGTCAGTTTACTTTAGTACACTATTATATTTATTGATTAAAACTATCGATGTAGACTACTTGTAGCATTAATTACAAACCTTTGTGGTTTACGAATGCTATATCACTTATCTGTCTTTCTGTATTTTTTTAATGGTAATCAATAAGAATAAAACGTACGTTTTCCAAGATGGGTGTGGACGCTGTTACTGTTATTTTTCTGTGTACTATGAGCTACTATAATAGTACGGAGAAATACTAAGCCAAGGCGCAAACTAAGATGGTGGTTGATAACCATGCATTGCAATAGAACAAGGTACAGTACAACGATTAAATTAATGCGCCTCGACAACATCATCTAACTTCGGAAATACGTGCGGTAACGATATTTAATATTATATAGCGATAAATTACTATTATAAAGAATAGGGTATCTTATGAGTGACCGACAAGGCGCGGGCCTTCTAAAATTGTGTATATATTCGTATTAATTCGGAAACACGAAGATTTCCGAAGCGCATAACTTTAATCGTATTTCTGTAGTAATATGCTTTTATTAGTTTACTTATTTACGTAAACAATCAAAAATATTGCTTGCAAATGCTCGGTTTCAAAAAAGTCCTACAATACACTAAAAAGAGTGAGCATGTAAACATACTCGTTCTCGTCTTGTTCGCGAGACCAAGCTACCCTTTGACTCGTGCGTCAAAAGCAACACGCTACCGAGAGAGGCGAGACGAGGTTACGGGAGAGCGAGCAAGACGAGAATACCATGTACACACTCGCGCTCGGTGTACCTAGGTTCGCCTCGGGAGAGTGTGTACAGCCGGCATCAGATGTAAAGGAAGGCCAACGACGAGTGATACTAGATGTAAACAAAGCCAGTGTAAATTACTTTACACTGGCTTTGTTTTGTGTTGCTAATGCTTCATAACCTTTTATTTTATTTTATATTTATCTCGATAAAGATTAATTACTTTAATTTAAAATTTTACGGCATCGAATATTGAAAATAATACCTAAATAACAGTACTTCAACAAATTGAAACGGCAAATAACTCCACGCAAACACAGTAAGTCGCGCGCTTTCCGTCAGGGAACTATGAATAGCCGCCCGAATGTTAGGGAGCCCGGCGCCCGACTTGACCCTCGAACATTATTACCAGTTTGTCAAATATACAGGGTGTCCAGTAAATAGCACGACATACTGCAGGGGGTGAGAGCTTGGGTCAATACCTACCAAAAAAACACAATATTTACAGTAGTACAAAATTTCGCGATAAGAAAATTGTACTGTGTAAATTTAAATAAAAATTGTATTTCTTGAAAACATTTTAGTTTTTAGTAGAATAAAGACTTATCAATGAGTAAAGTAACCATTCACAAATAATTTGAGGTAAAAAAAAACTAGAAAAGGATTTTTTTATGACGAGATGCTTAAAAATCTGTGTCAAGGTAGAGATTTTTCGATATTTCGGAAAATGTTGTACTACTGTAAATCCGTTAGATTTTGCTGAACATATATTGTGTTTTTTTGGTAGGTATTGACCCAAGCTCTCAGCCCCTGCAGTATGTCGTGCTATTTACTGGACACCCTGTATATCTCGAAAGAGCAATAGATTGTCTGTTTCATAGCCGTGTTTTAGGTGTATGACCTTTCGTATCGCTTCTCGTTGGCATTACTACGTATGACTGACCTGTCCAGGCAGGTCCTTGACGCGGCCGTCCGGCACGTGGAACAGCACGAGCGGCGTTCGGCGGGACGTGTGCGGCGATGGCGGCGCTGCGGCCACGTCCACGCGGAAAAAGCCACGCCGTTGGAGCTGGATTATATCGCCTACTTTCACTTTGAGGAGCTCCGGCTCGCCCAGCATTGGGACTTCCCACTGGAAATATCAGAAATGTTTGATAACATGTTTGTTTATTTCTACCAATACGTTTTTCTGGGTAGAAAGGTGACTGAGATTAGATAAAATTATGTTACCATAGTGGTAATGGTTCACTGAAAAATGAGAAACTCGCGATTTCGTATTTTTTATAACCGTTGTCCCACATTTGCCTTTTCCTGTGTCGGTGTAGTTTCTAGTCATAAATATCGCATGTACAAGCGACTAGACCCGAAACAACAATCTGCAGGTTATACAAACATTTGTTCCGTGCGGGGAACGAACCCGTGACACGTTGCGCGGAAAGCCAATTGCATAGCCACTGTGTCAACCTTTGCGTCATGGCGCGAATCTCACCTGAACACATCTTATCTGTCATATTTTATTTTTACAATCGTCTTTAATATCTATGTTATTTCAAAAGACCACATTATTTAATAACTAACCATTCTGAGATCCATGACCCTAATATTTACATTGCCATGTATTTTGCATTTGTTTTGTCCACCAATTTGCTTCATCATCATATCGGCCATTAATACGTCCACTGTTGAACAAAGGCCTCCCCCATAGACTTTCACAACTGCGTCATCATTTTGGGGGTATTTGGGCAGGCGGGTTGGTGAGCGCAGTATGGCTACCGTTTCTCAGAAGGGACACTGCTGCACATGGTTTAGATTCCCTTAGTTCCCTCACCAATTTGCTTCCTTAAGAAGAATTAAAATTTAAATATTTTAGTAATAAATTGTGCATAAAACTTTATGAAAAGTCGTTTGTCGTCGTATACAATGTCGGTATAACCCAGCCGAATCCGGACCATCTGCCAACTCCTACTTCCAATAAGTGCACTTTTTCTTCTTACTTCACGAACTGATGTTAGCAATTTTTTTATTAGGTACTCGTGTTTTACTCACCCTTGTCTGATGTCCAATGTACTGCTTAAAGTCTTCGTCCTTGCTGAGCAGAGCCTTGGATATAATGTGATCGAAGTACACGCAATAGACTTCGACTGTTGGCGACTTCGGTGATTCGGCTATCCAGGTTAATTTGAGGGTCTTTTTGTGGTCTTTGTCCTCTAGGTTAGGTGTCGCGTCTACGCTGGTGACAGTACCGTCAGCAGCTCTGAAAAGGCATAGTTTTATCCATTATAGTTTTTTATACTCATTGATATCACGATATATTTTAAAGCTTAAGAATTGTCAACTGTAAAATTTGGTAATTTGTCTTAAGCGTATAATATCAGACAAAAGACGTCCACTGCTGAATAAATGCCTCCCCCCTAAACGACCGATTACATGCCGTGTGTCATCATTGTGGGTGGGGATTTGCCAGTACTCACCATGCCTGGAAGGCAGGTTGGCAAGCGAAGAAGGTCCGTGCTGTGGCTGCTGTTCCACAGAAGGAACGCTGCTGCTCATCCCTTTGGCTTAGAGTTCCTTAGTCGGCTTTTTCGACCCGGGAGATGGAATGGTGCTATATTCTTAATCCAGACACAAATTGATCTTCACTTTTTTCACTCTCCTAACGCATATTTACTTATAACTATGTAATTTTGTATTACTAAAGGTCATCTGGCAGAAAATGCCTATGGCATTAAGACCGCCTTTGTGCACTATTGTACATTAAGAATAAATAGATAAATAAACTAAGAGTGAAACATTGTTATTCTCTCTAAGGGTTTGGTCAAAAATTCCGACATTCATCAAAAATCTTCGTGTGCATGCCCACAAAGATTTTTGATGAATGTCGGAATTTTTCCGTTCAGTTGCGCGAGGCAATTGTAATGAAGTGGCAACTGAGCCGAATGTAGAACCTTCTCCATGGTGGTGAATAAAAACTCTTTCATGCTTTAAATACGGTGAATAGAAACTCTTTCATGCTATAGTTTCTAAGTGAAAAAACTATTCTACGCCATGTCAAATTAACGCAGACCAAACAAATACTTAAGAAACCTGTCGACTTACTTGTGAATTTTATTAATCATGACATTTCCATAGTTGATGAAGGTAGCGTTCTCTCCTTCCTTTAGCGTCTTCGCGTCAACTTGATCTATTAGCAGTCTGTTTGACACGATGAGGGTCTTGGAACCTACGTCGGGGTTCTTGGGGTGCAGGGCCACGTCCAGGGTGCTCTCGGAAACGCCCTTGAGGTTCACTGGCACTGGGTTAGATTCCAGAGCCGTGTAACGCGGCGCTTTTGGGTCTATCACCTGTAAGAAATGTTGTGTAATTTTTGAGGAACAGAATGAAGAGTGGAGTATTCGCATTAAAAGGAAATAAATTTGAATGAAGAATTGCTTGAAAATTTGACCCATCGTATTTTTAACTGGTATACAAAAAACCCACACAATATATGCTACAGTTCAATAGACCAACTTAATTTAAGCCTTTTTGAACCGTTTCATCTCCCTCAAACACTCAAACAAGGTAACCGATTTGGGCCTGGGAAGCAGTGGAATATGATTTCTGATTTTGCTGATGGGCATTGCAAAAGTGTATGTTCAGGCCAGCACACGTCACCGCCGCAGCGGCATCTTTGTCGTTCCGTACCGAGCGGCGTATAAACACGGTACTATAATTATTCATTACTATGACCCTTTAGAAACATTCGAAAAATCGTATGACCCCTTCGAAAGATCTCTTAACCGGGGTTGTACTGTCATTGATCCGCCAGTAACCAGTAAATTGGCGTAAGCTTGCTTACTAGCGTTGCAAAATGTATGCAATTTCATTCTGTCCTCCGGATCGAGTCCTCACCAACGAGTTTAAGGCAGTGGCGCCACACTATCCAAACTGTCAATGCATCGTCCAAAATTTATGCTTCCTCGGAGATCTTCAACTTTGTTTCTCAACAAATTTAGGACTAATATTTTCAATTAAATGAAGAAATTATAAAAAGGAAAATTAGGGACCGCTGACCGCGCCAAGCGTTGTTTCACTTCGCTGATCGTTTACAGATCAGTAAGTGCAACTGGCTATGAACGCCACATACACTTTCATGGCATATATACTTTCTTAGTTAAACGAAGACAGCGCTGACTTAACGGTGAAGAAAAACATCGTGAGGAAACCTAGAAATAATGGACTTTCAACAAGCAGTAAGCAAATGTGGTGTTCAATCCTTATTACTTCTCCGTATGAGAAATGGCATTTGCCCTGCTACGGGACAGTTACAGACTAACATTATGTCTCTTCACGGGAATCCGCTGCAAGGAGGAACCGGTTTTTTTAATAGGCTTACGCGAGGATATAGGTCCAACATGGTCGATTTATTATTGCACGAGATGGAAGCTATAATGATAAGGTGTATTGCAATGGTTGTTGTTGACAAAAACTCGGAATAAACAAAAACAACGGCATCTACCTTTCAACCTTCAAGTGAAATTATGCTGCAGACGGTGACTTACTACTCACAAGATGGCCCCCCAAATTACCACCGCTATAGGACAGGGACGACAGGGAGAAACATCATTCTTTTATTTCCAATACTTTCATATTCATAAAAAATTTAAAGAAGAAAAAACACCCTAAAAAATATATAAAATAGAGACCAACCCGCAACAGGCACAGGGTCCAAGCTACCGGTGGTTAGAACTCCATAGAAAGGAACCTCCTCACTATGCGTGCCGTGTCCAGCCAGTTGTTCCAGCCACCTCACGAGAGCCTCTTGAGATGTTGTTCGAGGCTCTTGGCAATAAGGCCATTGGCTGTCACAACTATCGGGACGATGATTGCAGTGTCCACATTCCATACGTCGACAATCTCGTGTGCCAAGTTAATATACTTAATTTATATATCTTTCTTCTTGTATTATTATTGTGTTTAGACAATTTATCCGAACCTTCTTGTTGATGGCCCATATCTTGTCCCACTCCATGAACACGACGGAGCGGCTGGAGCCCTGCGCCTGTATGAACTGGCGCAGCCCCTCCACCGTCATGCCTCGCCGCAGCACTCCGCGTACAGTCGGCATGCGCGGGTCGTCCCTAAGTATACATTGCGTGTGCAATATTAAAGATACGACAGTTCCTTAAAACTTAAGTTAGGAATGTGTACACTGTATAGAAAAAAGGAGTTTTTCTTTTAAACTGCACTAACTCCGTAAACGTCCACTACTGTACTTGGGCCTCCAATGATCCCTACAGTGAGCAGTCTTAGAGGATATTACTATAATCACCATGCTTGTCAGGCGGATTAGTGATCGTAGTATGTTATTATTAACACACGGAAGGATGCTGCTACCCATCCTCTTGATATCAACCTTTAGTCAACTTTTACGACACCAATGGATGAAGACACTGGTTTCTTTTCCGGGAACAACACGGAATTTGTCATCATCTTCATCATAATTATCAGCCGTAGGACGTCCACTGCTAAACAAAGGCCTCCCACATAGAATTCCACTAATGTGTCATCAATTTGGGGGGATTTGCCAATTTCACCACGCTTGATAGCAGAATAATGCTGTTCGACAGAAGGGACGCTGCTGCCCATCTCTTTTCCCTTAGTCGCCTTTTACGTTATCCACGGGAGGAGATAGAGTTGTGATATATTCTTAATCCGGGCTCCACACCGACACTGACGGAATCTGTACCTATTTACAAAGTTGATACACAAGTCGGACTTAATGCCATGCATGCCATCTCTACCAGGCAACCATATGACGTCAGAAATATTGCTAAACCATTGCAGGACTGCTTACAGAAAGTTTACTATCAAGGATAGCAGCAAAACGTCTTATATAACAATGCTTTATTACTATTTTTGTTTTATTACTCATTTTTGTTAACCTTACCATCCATCTACAAGTCCTTGTTCCACGAACCACGTAAGTTTCCGTTTGGACAGTACTGTGTTCGTCATGCTCAGCCTGTGAAATAAAAAGAGCATCTATTAATTACTATGAGGGCACGGTTGGTGCAGTGGCTGATACAGTCGGCCGCTGCGCTCCGGTTCACGGATTCGATTCCGGCACTATTATTGTGTGTGAAATTTGTGTCTATAAACGCACCCACGACGCAGGAAAAATCCTAGTGTGGGGCAACGTGAGTGTAGCTTGGCTAACTAACTGCAACAACTACATAGTGCTACTTCAAGAACTTCAACATGGCTACCATCACATCAGCCCGTAAACATCAATTGCCATGCATGGGTCTCCCAATGACCCCTACAACAATTGTTTATAGAGGATATTGTCAAACAATGCATGGTAAATTTTGAGTTACACCGTTGAGTATTTTTAACACAGCTCTAGAGCTATAACAATAATTTATCCCAAGAACAAACATTGTAGTTGAATAACGTAACAACCGGGACGTACGGAATCCTAAAAAGTAAGACACGCTTGGTTTACCCCTTTTTGTCTTTCAAGCGTTAAAAGAAATTAATAATCAATCTAATCCAAAATCTTGGATTTGTCTAGATTTTGTGTTCAGATTGATCTCAACACAAGCTTTAAATCTTAAATCTAAAAACTTTGGTTTAGGTTAATTATTACGTTCGGCCGTAAAACATGACTCGTACAATCATGGTCGGCCCATAAGTGGTTTTACAATTTGAATCATCTAAACTGACTTAACTTGAATCTGACTTACCGACTATACTCCCAGATGTAAGGTTTTCTAATTCCCAGGGCTTCAATGAACCAGTAGAACTGCGGGTCTCGGTCGTGGTACTCCATGGTTCGCAGGACATGCGTCACACCCTCGATCGAGTCCACGATCGGACACGCAAAGTCATACGTTGGGTACACTCTGAAAATAAATAGGGTCCTTAGTAATTTCAGTTAAATTATTTTTCGGTGAACTGTCACCAAAGGGACTTCCGCGCCGAGCTCTCTCGAGCGTCACATGACATTGAACCCGCAACCCGTAGTGCAGAAAACCACTGGCGACACTCTAGCCGTGGTCAGGAATAGTAACAAATAAATAGATCACAATTCTTTAGATTTTTAATGTGTGTGTGTGGCTGCGTATCACTTTGCAAGGGGGCGGGCTCGCGGTCTCTCATGGAGCGAGTCAGTCGGTCAACTTTAAGTGGATCGCTTATAATCGTTTGCGAATTTCATTCTCACGCCCGAAGCGAAGGACAGCCGGTTGAAAATATCGCCAAACAAAGTCCTTCGCTGCTTGCGCGTTTTGATTGTTTAAAGTGATTGCGCGCGGGTTCATGGCTTCGCTCGATCACTTTAAACAAACATAATTTAAATAAAGAATCGTTTTTGACTTGAACAGACCGATCTCACGTTCAACAAGCTGCAACTTGCACGATGTTGACATCATAGAATTGAGAAACTGACTCGCATGCCAAAAGTTGAAAGTTGAGGAAATCACTTTTAGTTGCTCAATAAAGTTGATCAACTTTTATTAAAACCGTGTTCTCATGATACGATTGCCATTCAATTCGTAACCTAATTTAAGTTCATCAACTAAATCGCCTCGTGAGGACGCCGCTAAAGACGAAGTGCGAATCGAGTTCGCGCATTTCGACACACAGTGAAATGATAATCCGAAAGCACAAAGCGTACGCTTTGTGCACGTAAGAGGTCGTGACAGCTGCGCATTGAACTCGGCCCTGTTCCCACACACCACAAATTTGCAATTGCGTTTGCAGTGTTTCATATGCTTTGTGTTCAGCATGTTGAAGAAGTTTGATGCACATAATAATAATACTAGTAAAGTAATACATACTTGTACTGTGTGCCAGTGCGCGGGTGCGTCTCGGGCTTGCAGCGGTAGATGGTGGGGTCTCGCATGCAGCCGTTAGCGGACTGCATATCAATCTTAGCTCGCACACAACACTGAACGCCAATGTCGCTGGCTTTTTGCATCTCCTCCCACAGTTTAAGATTCTTTTCTACAGCTAGAAATTTATAATATTACTTAAAATACTTCGTGCGATAACTTTTTACTGGAATTACCCTAAAATCTCCAGACAATTAAGTAGAGACGAAATTTGGTACCAATATGCGAACTGGTGGTTCAGAGCGTAGACAAATAAAACATTACACCATTATGTTTAACACGCTTTATGCTAGAGGTCACCCGGCAACAAAACTTATTTTTTAAATTATGTAAATGAAATAAGTTCAATTTCAGGCTAAACTCGTCCGCTGCTGAACAGAAGCCTCCCCCAAAGATTGCCACAATGACCAGTATAGTTTTGTGTTGTGTGCTCATTGAGGGGTTATTGGCATAATCGCCCCGCTTGGCAGACGGGTTGGCGATCGCAGTTGAGTTATAAATGAACTCGAAGGATGCTGCTTGGGCAGCAGCCTCTGGCTAATCCCATAGTCGCCTTTTACGACACCCACGGGGTGAGATGGGGTTGTGGTATTCTAAACCAGCACCACATGGCAATGAAATTTGAATTGAAAAAAGTTTATCAACAAAGACTCTAAATTATAACAAGAAATTAGAACAAGCTAGAATACAAATAATCATCATCATATTAATGACCCAATCTCGATGACTGTTGCAGTGAAGACACAGGGAATATTGTCCAACTTGTATAATCATAATGACTGACAGATTGGTGACCGCAGTATATGATTCAGAATGATGGTATTACCCATTCCAAGGATACCACACCTTTGGGCCACACTATGGCTGATAGGAAGGAGCTGTTTCACTGCTGAAAACCATTTGGCTATTCACATTATAGTTTTAGAATTGAGGCAAATGTTATTATATACGTTTATAATGTATTTATGACAATCATACTCTTTGTAATCAAACATTTTAAAATTGATATTACATCGTGTGTATTATAGATTTTTGTTTCGAACACTGCACTGTTTGTGATCGTAGGATGACTATGCTGACAGGTCTAAACAAACATCCATAATATATGAGTAAAAATAGCAAAAACCTAAGACATTATTATGCTTTGTTTTATAATGTATGTAGTTAAATAAAATGTTACATACAATTATTCCTATTCTTGCTATCAATCCTCTGTTCCCTCTCGTTTTTCATCTGTTCGGCGGGGGTGTCATCAACGAAAGCCTTGCCTTCCTTGATGAGTTTCTCACATAACTCCAACATCAAGTCAAAGTACTGTGAGGTGTGGGTAAACATGTCTGGCTTGATCTCCAACATTGCCACATCTTCAAGGATGACCTGCAAACAAAACATTTCCACTTTATGGTTGAACTAGCAACCCGCCCTGGCTTCGCACGAGTGCACTAATTATCTAAAGCCAGATGACTTATACGACACAAAATAAAAAAATATGACTGTTGATCCAATCACTATCAAACTTTAACGGATCACCCGCTGGCCTAATATGAAGATTGCATGAAAATTTTATCAAAATTGGTCCAGCCATTTTGGAGTTTACAGGGAAGATACTTACACACACCGATTTTTATATACATACATAGGAATGATACCACTTTAGGACCCGCTTTGAGTCCAGTATAATGCAATTTTTAACTCAAAATTTACCATGCATTGTTTGACAATATCCTCTATAAACAATTGTTGTAGGGGTCATTGGGAGACCCATGCATGGCAATTGATGTTTACGGGCTGATGTGGTGGTGGCCATGTTGAAGTTCTTGAAATACACTATGAAGTTGTTGCAGTTAGTTAGCCAAGCTACACTCACATTGTCCCACACTAGGATTTCTCCTGTGTTGTGGGTACAGTCTACAGACATAAATTTCACATGCACAAACACCCAGACCCGAAACAACTATCTGTAACTTATATAAATATTTGTTCCGAACGGGGATCGAACCCGAGGCACGTTGCTCAGAAAGCCAATTGCTTAGCCACTTTGCCATCAAAACTCTGATCAATTAATTCCTCACATAACTGTTATCTTTCAATCATTTTTTTTTATGTCTTTGAAAGACGTTGCCCCCACACTAGGATTTCTCCTGTGTCATGAGTGCTTTTACAAACATAAATTCCACACACAATACACCCAGACCCGGAACAACTACCTGCAGATCGTACAAATATATGTTCCGTGCGGGAATCAAACCTACGACCCGGTGCGCAGCAGCCGACTGTATCAGCCATTGCACCAACAGTGCCGTCTTTTTTAAAAAATGTTTTTGAAACTATTCTATTGTTACTCTCCACTAGAGTTGTTGTTTAACATTGTGTGATACGAGTATAATAAGTATTTTTTTAAGGTTTTCGTAACTCGGAGAAATTGAAGTTTACAAAATTATTATATAAAATGATGTTTATACCTTCTCAAATTCAGCATTCTCCTTAGCAGGGTTTGTGTCATCAAACCTCATGACAAGTTTTCCTTGGAATGCTTGTTGGTAATACTGGTTTAGAAGAGCTGCCTTGGCATGCCCAATGTGGAGGTATCTACAATACATAGTTACAGTAATAAATATCAATTTAAACAATTCCAGTTATTCATTATTACTAAACCAAATTGGCATTTGGCCAACCCGCACTAGGCCAGCGTGGTGGACTAAGGTCTAACCTATCTCATAGGTTAGGCCTCAGTCCACCACGCTGGCATGAGGAAAGCTCCATGCCCAACATTGTGACAGTAATGGGCTGATTATGATGGAACCATATTCGTAGATACATGTGGTATCTTGATTAAGAATATAGCACCACTCCATCTTCGCCCGTGGATGTCGTAAAAGGGGACTAAGGGACTCTAAACCAGAGGAATGGGCAGCAGCGTCCCTTTTGTGAAACTAGCTGTACTGCGCTCACCAACCTGCCTCCACACATTGTTCTTTTTGGCCAATACCCCCCAAAATTACGACACAATTGTGGAACTCTATAGTGGAGGCTTTTATTTAACAGTAGACATCATTTGGCTAATATGATGGTAGTGACGGTCTTGAAGTAATAAATTATTTGCTCAAGCGATAGTATCCATCGGCTGCGAGACACAGTGCAATTTTAATTGTGTCTCGAATGTAGCAATCAAGTAGTTAAGTATTTAAAATAAATCATATTATTCAATTGATTTTCAAACATTATTGGTTATTCTATTAACTGATTTATAATATGCATTCAGAAATTTTATTTTTTAGTACTGTATACTTACCCAGAAGCTTCTGGTGGAAACCGCACAACAACCTTGCCCATCTCAGCATGAGGCAGCTCAATGAACTTGCCTTCTTGTTGACGACCTGAACCACTCTCAGTGTTAGCTGATGGAGACTTTCTGAAAAGGATTTTTAACTATTATTATTATCTATCAGTTTAGGAACAAGACTCCCCTGCGTAATTTGATTTTAAATAGCTCCCTGCTCATTGGTGTCTTTATGTACATCAGCCACTGCTCTCCTGGGGCCCTGGGTCTTTATTGGAAGTAAAACAATGTTTATATTTATTTGAATACTATATTTTATTCCCGGTTCAAGTGTTAATTACCCTTTTCAATAATCATCAAGTAAAAAGCTAATGAAACATACCTTGATGATGCTTTGTTAAGATTATTCAGAACATCAGAAGGCAGTTCTTTTAATGCTTTAGCTACTGATGGCTGAGCTTCAATCAACTTCATCCAGCGAAGAATGTTTTTAGGGGGGTTCTTCTTAGATACATCCTTAAATTTTGATGATACTGCAAATATATTAACATAAGATTAGACTGACTTCATGGTTCACATTTTATTACTATCTAATAGAAGACAATTATCTAATATTATTACCCTAATAGCAAATATGCAAACATAAAAAACACTTGCAAAGTTTTATTGACATCATAAAAAAAATGAAACTACTACCACAGCTATCAAAATAGTGATAACACTTACCATATAAAATACTGAAGACTGCCAAATCAGACACTGATAATGTTTCCCCAACCAAGTAAGTTATTGGACCAAGAGTTCTATCCAAATAGTCTATAGATTTGGGCATCTCATCCTCCAGGATGAGGCTAAACGAGAGCCAATGATTCATAGTTACTCTTTGAAGAGGCTCAGCAGACTTATTGAACGCATTCTCCAAAATTCTTACTAAGTCATTGCTAGTCGCATATGGCAATGGTTTTGTTGAGTTTGGCAATACTATTGACGATTCACCGCTCCAGACGATATCGACTTCTTTCGCTGAGGAGCTATAGAACTCCAGAACTAGGAAACCACCTGGGAAATGAGAAAGAGATACTATTTTAAGCCGTGCCCTGCTAGCTGATGCAATGAGGAGAAACGTATACGGAAAAGAGTATTTTACCAAGCGGCGGGTTAGATTTGTTGCACGCAACCTTCATAATAAAGCAATTATAGTACTTGTATTCTGAATTATAGTTTTTATTTCAAACAAAGTGCCATGCACTCGCCGCACAAGCCAGCAGTCACACGAGAGAATTGTCAAATTGACAAAACGTCAAATACCCACTGGCGGTGGCGACTGTCGCGTTGACAAAATATTGTCACTTTGGCTGACTTTGGCATTGATAATAAATTGCCAGTTCATTTTACGAAGACTGAGAATAATAACGGTGGGAATTGAATCGTACGACGTAGCTGACATATTTTATAGAATTTATGCATTTTTGTGAAATATTTTATTACATATGAAAAGGTGAATAAATTCTAAACACCGTAAAACGTTGCCTTATACTTGACATTGGCGAAATTGTGGAAGATACTCTACAGAAGCCATAATCTAAAAGAAGAAGAAGAGAGTAATAACTAGAAAAAACTGTTGAAATCCCTACGGTAAGAATTTGCAGACATATTTTTGTAGAAGATTTTCATTATTGTGAAATAATGAAATATTTATAAATATGTAAAGATTGAATCTGAACACCGAATATTGAGTTGTCTGTGGGTTAACACAAAAAACGGACATATCCGTAATTGATATCCGAAGATTTTAGATAATGTTAATTATTCATTTCAGCCGATACACGACGTTGGTGAAATTGTGTATTACTGCGAGTAAGTAAGGACGATATTTTGTTAAATAGTTTAACATATTGGATTAATGTAGCCTCCATAGTACAAAGCTAATTAGAATTATGACAATCTAAGAAAACTACTTTCTCATATATCCGTAATTCATAGTTCCTGTTGCAAGCACACCTTTGCCGGCTTAGTGGCGCTAGATTCGCCCAAAGTAGTCGATTTTGACTACTTGGCTTAGCTTAGTTTACGCTAAGCTTAAGTCATGATCCGATCGTCTGTGAATATAATTTATCAGCGTAAGTAGTAGACATGGGTCGTACTCGTAAAATCGAGTACCAGGGCTCCCAAGTACGTCCCCCTTAAGATACCAGCGCCAAAAACCAGGGTTCGAAATACTTCCAAGTATTTTCCTTCTGCGTAGAAAAGTGATCCGTAAAACCATAAAAATAAGGATGAAAAAAAAAATCTTCCAGGCCTGAAACGTAAAAATACTTGCATAGGAAATTGATCCGAGCCTATAATACAAATAAGGAACTCAATCGCGTATGCAAAAAATATACTTGCAAGCCGTGTACGTAAAAATACTTGCATAGGAAATAAGGAGCACAATCACGTTTACAAAAAAAATACGCGACCCCAAGCACGGACGAAGCGGGCCGAAGCCACGTCGTGACGTCATGCGAACGAGCGCGCAGCAAGCGAGTAGCTGAGTAAAATGCTTTCAAGTCTTTCGAGTCTTACGGGTCTGATCTGGTGCCCGTACTTGAAAGTAAATACCTGGTCGCGTAAATACGCACTTCCCTAGTAAGTAGTGCGTTTTAATAGATGGACTTACGCTAAGTTCACGCTTAGGGTGAGATTCAGAAACGCGTCTAAGCTAAGTTCACGCTTCCATCTGTCAAAAGTAGAGGGCGTAAGTAGTGCATTTTGACATATGGAAGCGTAAGTTCACGCTTAGACTCGTGTCTGAATCTCACCCTAAGAACGCCCTAAGCCAAGTAGTGGCTAAGCGCATCTTCAAAATTCGTATTCAAAGACACAGTCCCTCTCAAACTTACGGCGGTCTTGGCTAAGTTTGAACTGTTTTCTCTAAGGCCATTTTTAATATGAGAATATTTATCGGTGAGATACGGTTGTTGCAAAATTGTGTTGTCAGGCATAAATAAAAATAAAGGATAGCAATATATACAAAATGCCATTGGAGTGGGCGAAACAAAATATCTGACGCTTAAACCTATATAATTATGTTGTAACGTATTTCTAAACCGCATGAATATATGAACATTTTACGAGTGAAAATGACTACTCGAAATGCCTCTTTTTCAGCGTTTGAAATATTTCAAAGTAGTCGTTTTTCACTACTTGGCTTAGCTTAGTTTACGCTAAGCTTAAGTCGTGTTCCGATCGTCTGTGAATACAGTTATGAGCGTAAGTAGAGCAGTTTGACAGATGGAAGCGTAAGTTCACGCTTAGGGTGAGATTCAGAAACGAGTTTAGACTTTCCATCTGTCAAAATGCACTACTTACGCCCCTAATTTTAGACCCGTTTCTGAATCTCACCCTCAATCTCACCCTAAGCGTGAACTTACGCTTCCATCACCCTGAATCTCACCCTAGGACTTGTCAATACTTCTAAATACTCGATACGCAGTACGCAGTACGTAGTTTGTACGCAGATGAGAGACTAAGTTTTACGACGTCTTGGAAAATACCTAGTCTTAAAACCTGTTTCAGTATATACGTCTCACTCTCACTTCTAGTTCGATTCGATGCGACATGATTCGGTACATCACTATTATCGACTGATCTGATCTGAAATTCTGAAAGTCTGAAACTTTGTTTTAGACCTTAAATCCCTGTTTATATATTTAAAGTTCAATTAATGAACAGCTTTACATTTAAAATTGCTCAAAAATGTTTATCATTAATTATTATTAAATATATTATTTTGTGCCAAATAAAACGATAAATAAATAAATTGTATTACATGGTAGGTATTGGTTGTATGTCAGTAAAATATTAAATTAATTACAAAACATTTTCAGCTTTATTTCCTTTCCAAATACAGTGAATTTTATCGATTTATCTCTTCAGGACCATTCAGAAAATGGAAGAGTAATTTGAAATTGGAACTATATTCTAGGTATTTTAAACCCTTTTCGTTTTATTGGATTTCTAAATTTAGCAATTTTTATTGATTTATCACTTCAGGACATGAAGTAGTCATTTGGAATTGAAAGGACTACCTTTCGACGGCCACTAGGCCGTGATAATGAAGCGTCAGAACGTCCGCACACTGTCCCTGGTAGTCTGCACGTTCACATATTTGCTCATCGGCGCCGCGGTATTTGACGCTTTGGAGTCTGAGACCGAAAGCAAGCGGTGGGAAGTTTTGTCTGGTATGTGTTTACAAAATACTTTTTCTAAATTTAATTAATTTCATATTCTTATTGGGATCATACTAGTAACATAGAAAAGTACTTCATAAGTCTTAAAGAGCATATAGCTTATATATCCAGAAAAATTTTCCCTGTCCATTCTGTACATACATTAATAAAATTTGTTTTAACCTTTCTGCTTGCGCTTAGTGGCTATACTGGATAGTTTATTAAGTTATCAACTTGGGATAATTTCCACCAAAGAAATGTTATGTTTTTTATTTATGTATGTGAGATAAGTAAAATAATTTTATAAATAAGAAACAGAAAAATAAATTAAAAATATTTATGTTATTAATATTTTTATATTTAATATTTATATTATTAATTTATTTTAACCCTTTATTATTTATTGGAAATTTTAGTGAGTTATTACATTACATTTGAAAGTTCATCATGCTTGGAATATGACTTGTCCACTGTGTCTTTTATAAATTACTTTATAATAACTGGATATATGACAGATAAATTGTACCAACTAGATAATTAGGTAATCAGTAATCCAGCTATGCCTACCATGTTAGCATAGATTTGATTTGCACTAAGGAAAAATAAAAATGTAAGCAGTTTTTATTCTATAATTTATGTAGAGTAATTTAAATGGAATTATGTCCTTTATGTAGTTAATAAATCTAGCCAATGTATGCAGTATGTAATGCAAAAATTAGTTAAAAATACTTATATGGAATAGTGCATGTTTTGTGGAGAGGTAACACATTTCAGATAACAATAGTAATATGCTTGACACTTGGCCTATGTCAAGCATATTATTATTGTTTTAGACACAAACAGTACACACAATTTTTTTTTATTTAGATTTCTGTTTTTTTTTACATAGAAGTTTTAATTGTTGAACATCTTCTATTTCTAATAAGATTTTGTGTTGAGAATTAATTTAATGTTTTTATCAATTTGTCTGACAATCATTTCTGTTGTTTCATTCAGATTTAATTTTAAATAACTTAAAACAAGCATATTATATTTAATTTAAGTCAAAGCACCATAATGTCAACAGTAAATACCAGTAAATAAATGTCTACTATCAAGCTGGTTGCTAATGTAAAACAGAAAGTGTGGGCCAAATACACTACCTTGTGGTGCCCCATTAGAAAAGTAATCATAATCACAAATAAACTGGGTACTGGTACTGGGTTTGCTTATGTGCACTTTGTTCCTGTTAGAATGGATGGACAATCAAACGCCTTGTCATAATTATATAAGTAATATTCCTATTTTCCATAACTTTGGCTTCAATAATAGTAACAGAGTATAAATATTTCATAATATTCTGTCAGTATCTAAAGTCTCTTGTGTCATTGTAACATTGTAAACTGGTTTGTTTATAATAAATTAATTTATCTTGTATGCTTCCTGATATAAAAATTTGAATTTTGCTTTACAGACATGAGGAATGGCTTAATTCGTAGATACAATATAACGGCAGAAGACTACCATATGATAGAGATTGTTATCATAGAGAATAAGCCCCACAAAGCAGGACCACAGTGGAAATTTGCTGGAGCCTTCTATTTTGCGACTGTGGTGCTGGCTATGATTGGGTATGGGCATTCTACACCCGTTACTTATGGGGGAAAGGCGTTTTGTATGGCCTATGCTATGGTAAGACAGATAACATGCATGAATTATTATTTCATTAGATGCTGATGAAAATATAATGGTGCTTGTAGCTAAGTAAGCAGATTGAAAGATCTGTGAGGTACAGCAATGCTTGCCGTGGTCACTCCTTAGATCACCATGGTGACCATACCTAACAAATCGAGATTCTGTGCCTTGGAAAGCACATTAAGCCATTTGTTTGTTATAGTCATTGTCACATAAATATCTATGACCGCTGTTTGGGTAATCAGAATGCCAATAATCTGTTAAAAACTGGTCTAACACAAGTATTTCGATATCGCCTAGTATCTAGGTTGTGGAGGTCTGACTGCAGTCAACATGTCGTCGACGTCAAAAGACGTCTACTGCTAAGGCCTCCCCCAGACGCACCGGTTTGATGCTGTGTGTCGTCATTTTGGGGGGAATTTGCCAGTCCTTACCATGCGGGTATTGTATTGCGGGCAGGTAGGTAAGCGCAGAATGGCTGCTCTTCCACAGAAGGGATGCTGTTGCCCATCCCTCTGGTAAGAGTCCCTTAGTCGGTTTTAACGACATCCCTGAGATGAGATGGAGTGGTGCTATATTCATAATAGGGACACCGCTCGCTCCATACAAAATATCGAAATTTAGCGGTACCTGGTTAGACTAGAAGCCGACCCCAACATAATTGGGAAATGGCTCGAAAGATGATGATGCTGAAAGGATATAATTCATGCGTACATTCAGTAACTCTTATAATAAAATCTGAAATGAGCTGCCATTCAACTCCACCCCGTGGGGCGTGATTGTACTGACCAATCATCCATGTCTCCATGCCCGCCTGCCTGCAGGGTGTCATAGAAGCCTGTTTAGGGTTCCGAACGTCCGAAGGAAAAAACGGCGGAACCCTTATAGGATCACTCGTGTGTCTGTCTGTCCGTTTGTCACAGTCAATTTGCTCCGAATCTACTTGACCAAATGAAATTTGATACACATATAGATTTCTGCGACCCAAACACGCAAGTGTAACGTTAATAAATTAATTTTAAATATGGGGGTCACTTTTGGGGGCATATAGAAAATTAAGTTAAACAAATTGTGCCATGTATCATATGAAATGGAAGGGCTTGTTGTGAGGGTCTCAAATGTATTTATTTTATAATCAAGTTCAACTCGCATACTAGACTCTCGTGTGATCTTACGAGGATCGCTGCCGAAGGTGACCGCTTTTAGGGAGTCCGGCATGCCCCTTGACCCTTCCGGGGGGAAGAAGTCCATGTAAAATTTCCACTGGATACCAATAAAAAAGGGGGTTCAGGTGTGTTGGACCTGGGCGCCGGGGTGGTTAGTACCCCAATTGCCATAATCGGCACGCTTGGTAGGCGGGTTGGCGATCGCAGTTGAGTTGTTAATGTATTCGAAGGACGCTGCTGCCCATCCTCCGGCTAATCCCTTAGTCGACTTTTACGACACCCACGGGATAAGATGGGTTGGTGCTATTCGCAGCCTGCTGCTGGTAGAGAGAGATCTTGCCCCATCCGATCTACTAGGATCCGCCGCTCGGCAGCCCACGCCGGGCACGCCTCGAGCGTGTGCTGTGTGGTATCCTGATCGCTATCACAGTGGTTGCAATGTGCCGTGACCTCCCGTCCTATCCTGTGCAAGGACGGCGATCGGTGAAGCGCGGTTCCTAGCGGAGATGGATGCGTGGGTCTACGATCAGACACGCTCCCTCCGCCAGAGCGGCGAAAACGCGCCTCCAGGGGCGTTGGACAGGCTGAGGCGGCTGGCTCGGCGACGCGCACTTGTAAAGTGGCGTCACCGCCTGCGGATGCAATTTGCGACCAACCGCGTCGTCGAGGCCGTCCCGCCGATCTTCGGAGCCTGGCTCAGAAGGAGCGAGCGCGTCACCTATCGCCTGACGCAGGTGCTCACCGGGCACGGTTGTTTCGGTGCGTACCTGCACAGGATAGGACGGGAGGCCACGGCACAATGCCACCATTGTGATAGCGACCAGGACATCGCACAGCACACGCTCGAGGCGTGCCCTGCGTGGGCCGCCGAGCGGCGGATCCTGGTCGATCGGATCGGGCAAGATCTCTCTCTGCCAGCAGTAGTGTCGGCTATGTTGGATGTCGTAAAAGGCGACTAAGGGAATCTAAACCAGAGGGATGTGCAGCTGCGTTCCTTCTGTGAAACGGCAGCCATAGTGCGCTCTCCAATCCGCCTACCAAGTGTGGTGAATGAATACGCAATGTCAATGCAAGTCCCTCCCATGATGATACAATTGTGGAAGTCTATGGGGGAGGCCTTAGTTCAGCAGTGGACGTATAAATGCCTGATATGATGATGATGACTCAAACGCGGACACAAAATAAATATACATATAATATGTAAAACATATATGCATGACACACGCATTATAACTGTGCCTCTTTGAAGTTCGCAACTAGTGGCTGCGCAGTAGTCACTTTTGAGGTCTAAATAGTTTTCGGGGTAGGTAGGTGCCGAACGCTTATGGACACGGCCACGAATCGGTGACGTTCGCGCAGATACGGCTAACTTCAGAGAGAGAAGTTATAATGCGCGTATTATACGGAACCCTCTCAGGCCACGAGTCCTACTTGCACTTGACCGTCGTTTTCAAAAAGTAGGCACTCCATTGTTAGAGTGGTACAACAAATTATTCACAACAATTCCTTTTGATTAGACTATTTGTATTACCGTTATTTCAATGGCCCGTTATTACATTCTACACAGCCACATGAATTTTGATAACATTGTACAAAATATAATTCCAGGTTGGCATTCCACTTGGATTAGTGATGTTCCAGAGCATAGGCGAGCGTTTGAACAAGTTCGCATCAGTGGTGATCAGGCGAGCCAAGTGCTACCTCCGATGTAACACCACGGAGGCCACGGAGATGAACCTCATGTTCGCTACCGGAATGTTGTCGTCTATTATTATAACGACAGGTGAGAGTCAATAATTCTTAGGAAACTAAAGTTTTCTATATGAACTGTTCATAAGTGACTATAAATGGTTTTACATGAATAAAAATTAATTTATTTATCTAACTTTTATCAGTAATGAGAGAACAAATATGGAGAAGTAGAAATAGAGGAGGGTACCGTGCTCTAACATTGTTTATCTAGATTATTATTATTAACTGTACCCCAAGCACGAACCACTTGCGAAAAAGTATTCATATCGTAACGTTAATGTGAGTGAATTTGGTTTTTTGATGTGAAAATTTCTTTTGTGAGATGAGATAAAACCCCTGGACTCGCGACACCGTTACGAGACGCTTGAAGTGAAAACTTATTTTAGCGCGATACGCATATTTTTAGATGAGATAAAATCTAACGCGCCAAAGTAAGTTTTCACTTCTGTCGGCACTCCCGGAGTGCAATTTGTTTGTTGTTATTTAATTAGAGGCTTTTGGCCATAACATAATCATGTCAACCCCATCGTAACCCATACACAGAAAAACATCCTTAACCTATTAAATATAAAAATACACTTTGTTAGGTAAGAGAGTTTGCACACGAATTTATAAATTTTACACTACATGGCTTGGATAAGATGCTTTGAAAAGCACCCAAATCTAATTTATTGATATTTAATTCGGCTAGTAAAGTTTCTCTTTCTCTGTTATTGCGGACACATTCTACCAACAAGTGATTCACATCTACAATCCCGCAGTGCAGAATATGATTGCAAGTAGGCTTGATTGTGTATACATGAATCACTGTTGCGCCATCTCTCATGGGATGAAGCAGCGGTGAGTCGCATATGTTTTGATAAATATTTAGTGTTTTACTACTAACATAGTTTTTAAGATTTACTAACCTTTTTGAGTCGTGCTCACTTGAATAAAGAGATTATTATTATATTATTATAATATCTCAAAAACTTAGACCCAAATTTTGGGTAAAAATTAACTATTTCAAAAAGTGTTCAGTAGCCCTAGCACGAACAACTTGCAATAAAAAGGCCTCCCCCATAGATTTCCACAATTGTGTCGTAATTTTGGGGGGAAATTGCCAATATTCACCACGCTTGGCAGGCGGGTTGGTGAACCCAGTACGATTACTGTTCCACAGAATGGACGCTGCTGCCCATCCCTCTGGTTAAGAGTCCCTTAGTCGCCTTTTATGACAACCACGGGAGGAGATGGCGTGGTGCTATATTCTTGATCCGGACACCATAAGGAAAGTCTCGTAACTTTAATGTGAGTGAATTTTAAATTAATCTAATTAAATCATTACGAATACTTTTATTACGTTGCTGTTCGCGTTTGTTTGGTGATGGGGTTAAATTTATTTTTTATTCAAAAATACATTTTACTCGAAATGCTTCATTTATTGCAAAAGAATGATGTTTGATCCTGTAAGATAGTGATGAAGTTTATATCAGAGTTAAAAGATGATTATTTTTGATGGACACCAAATGGTTGAAGCTGTTTCTTTTTCCGAAAAATATGAATACTTAAATAAAAGGTGTTTTAGGTAAAAATAATTGCATTTTTATTGCTTCAAGACTCAAACGCAAGTTACAGATATAGCAAATAGTTCTTTTTGTCCCTTAAAGATTTTTTAAACTCATAAGTCCAGTAAATGACTTTGACTAACAACGCAATTTCACGTTAAAAATAGGCCAAGGGCACGGACATACGAGTGTACTTGACCATGCATTCAATGAGATGCACTGGATTGTTACGTGTTAAGTTTGTTGCTTCACCATTCTGCCAATTTTCATCTGTAAATATGAACAAACTGCTCATCATATCCTGTGGGAGCTTATGTGTGTTCTTTGGCAAAATGAACGCAATATTATGTTGCTTGCAGCTTGCAAGTTCTTACAGACCTTGTTGCAACTAGGACGAATTTCCGTGCGTTAAAGTGTTTTTGCTATACCTATTGGAATCTGTCATAATAGCCAAAAATAGGAAGCGTCTCTATACATCTATACAAATAAATAAAAGTGTCTGTTTGTAATGTCAAAATAACAGCTTTTTACTAAATGCATATGAAAGTATATACGGTACCAACAACAAAAAGCTATTTCTTTTTGTCTGTTTGTTCCCGCTAATCTCCGAAATGGCTGGGCCGATTTCTACGGGACTTTCACTGGCAGATAGCTGATGTTATAAGGAATAACTTAGGCTACTTTTATTTTAGAAAAATAATTAGGGTTCCGCACAAAAAAATTAAAACCCATGAATTACAATATATATACATATTCTATGTCAAGTGTCTATGCCGAAGTATTCTAAATTATAGATAAATATTCGCATTTCTTTTAAATTAAACGGCGGGGGAAACCGCGGCTCCCAGCTAGTAAAAAAATAAAAAAACCGTCGTGCTTAGCAACTGTCCCAGTTATAAACCTGCATCTTTTCGTGTTGGCCTGTACGCTGGAGGGAAATATTCTTCCCTGTACAGGAATTGCTGTGATTGGGAACGTGTGGAGTGCTTGTCTCAAAAAAGAATCTTCTAAACACGAAGTTAAATTCAGTAATATTAGTTTAAGCAACTGTGAATAATTATAGAGCAAATTTCTTACAAAAGCCTCAACTGGATCTACTTAACCACTTCACCAGGTGAAGTGGTTAAGTAGATTTGCTGCAACATTAAAATAATTGTCCCAGTGTAGGCTGTGGAGACAAATTATGCTATTGAATAGAAAAAATGGAAACAAAACGAATAGCACCAACCCATCTCATCCCGTGGGTGTCGTAAAAGCCGACTAAGGGATTAGACGGAGGATGGGCAGCAGCGTCCTTCGAATGCATTAACAACTCAACTGCGATCGCCAACCCTCCTGCCTAGCGTGGCGATTATGGCAAAACCCCCCAATGAGCATACAACACAGCGATATCAGTCGTTGTGGTGATCTTTGAGGGAGGCCTGTGTCCAGCAGTGGACTTTATTAGGCCGAAATAATAAAATAAAAAAATAGGTTTATGTATTTTCCACTCATAACGTTTAGAGAAAACGAAAAGTAGCAGTTGCGTTAATTTATTGCTAAAATTAGGCATTTAGGCCTGCCTTTGATCTGAAAGATCTAATGGTGCGCCCATACGGGGATAAGAACGGCTCCTGTTTTCTATATTACATATTAGTCTATGGGCTCCTGTGAAACCTCGCGATCGCGACGTGACATTCGGCCTGTCATGACTCGCCTGCTTTCTTTCTCTTTTGCCTTTGTGTGTATCAGTGTATCGGCATTAACTTTGTAGAAATGTGAAGAAGAATAAATAGATCATGTAAATACTTATATTTTTCTTTTGTAGATACGTTTTTTTATAAAAATAAAATAATTATTTTATTAACAAATTTCGTTGTTTCACATCTGCCCGTCGTCCCACGACTAATGGTATTTTTCTTTCTTGCCTAAAACAATAAGAGCAATTTATTGTATTATTACATATTATGTCTTCCAGGCGCTGCCGTCTTCTCGCGCTACGAAGGATGGAGCTACTTCGACAGTTTTTACTACTGTTTCGTTACTCTCACCACCATTGGATTCGGCGATTACGTTGCCTTACAAGTATGTGATTATTACCATATCGGTACTTTATCCTTAATCTGGACACTTTCGTTTAGAATTTACTGTCCCAGAGGGATATATTTATTATTAACACATTTTCTTTGAATTATTACTATTAATTATTTCAAAAATTGACAAAGTATATTACCAAGCTTTGCAGTGTGAAAGTTTTTTAATATATGAGTAAATAAGCTCAAAATAAATCGATTTAGTATAAAAAAATACAGAACATTTTCTTTGATCTAATTTGATTTAGATTACTTAAGCGTTTTTATTAAACATCCCTTTACTCTTCTTATCCGACTATACATACATAAGTTCGTTTGTTTGGAATAGGATGTGTATGTATATATATACATAAAATGGCAGTAAATTCTAAACTAACTAAAGTATCCGGATTAGGTCCACTAGGATTAGCACCAATCAATATCCACGCGCGGGTGTCGTAAAATGGGCAGCAGCGCCCCTTCCGTGGAACAGTAGCCATTCAACTCGCCTGCCAAGCGTGGTCCCCTCAAAATAATGACTATAGGCGAGGCCTTTGGTCAGCAGTTGACGGCCTTCGGCTAAAATGATGATAATGATGCTCTAAAGGACTACACACACTCGTAAAGCTGTTCTTAATTAAACAAAGATAGGTTACTAACTATATTTATGATTGTTTTTTACAAATATAGAATATATATTATTGGAATTTTTCTTATTATTAATAAAATATTTCATTCTTTCGCTCAATTGAATTGACATTCATGTTATATTCATAGGAACACCTAGAATAACATATCCGTTACGCTTGGAGACATTTCTTTTTTCCGTACGGGAATTAACGCCCCCCAGCTCGTAACAAACTAAGCCTAGTGCTTAGGCACTGTGGCAATCGAGCGGCCAATAAACCATTTAAATCGTGATGTTAAGTAGTATAAATCTGGCATATCAAATATTTTTCAGAATGATCAAGCGCTAACGAGCAAGCCCGGCTATGTCGCTTTGAGTCTGGTATTTATCCTATTCGGACTGGCCGTGGTCGCCGCCAGCATCAACTTGCTCGTGCTACGGTTCATGACTATGTAAGTAACATGAGAATAAACTATTTTAGAGCAAACAAGCTTAGCGTCATCTTCTTCAAGCCGGTCTTGGTCGTCTCCAGTATCAATTTGCTCAAAATATGGCTCCGGTATGTGGTGTCCGGATTAAGAATATAACACCACTCCATCTCCTCCCGTGGAGGTCGTAAAAGGCGACTGGTGGACTCTAAACCAGAGGGATGGGCAGCAGCGTCCTTTCTGTGGAACAGTAGCCATTCTGCGCTCACCAACCCGCCTGCCAAGTGTGGTGAGTACTGGCAAATTCCCCTCAATATGATGACACAGTTCTGGAAATCTATGGGGGAGGCCTTTGTTCAGTAGTGGATGTTGTATTTTCGATATGATGATGGCTCATAACGTTATACCTACCCATAACTTTGGTGCTGTGACATCAGGAAAAAACCTTACAAAAAGCAGCCCTAATTTTCTCGAAATTAATGTCAGATTTAAAGAACATGGTAACATATAACATATTCATCGTACGGAACCCGCTCCACGCGACTACAGCTCGCACTTACAACAAGAAACGTAGTTCGGTTAAATTATTGGTTCAAGATAGAATTCAACAATAGGCAATATGTTCTGCAATTGCCCTCTATACCTACCACAAACAAATTTGTGTCAGATTAAAAAAAAAAACGTTTTTTTTTGTATCTATTGACGTATGAGGAGAGAGCACACATTTTTATTAGTATATAGACTTTTTTGATAATAAGAATATCAATGTTTCCAGGCAAGCTGAAGATGCCGCTCGTGATGAAGAAGATAAAGATGGCTCCAGGATTCTTCTACCAATAGATGAACATCCTATTGTTGGCAGACTGAGATCACATGATGATCAGGCGTCGGTGAGAAGCTCCCCCCCCCCCCGCGCCGTTGCCGTCCTTGTATCCCTATTTACTTTGGGTGCATTGTCACTCATCCAAAGTGCCATATTCAATTCTAATCGCATTATTTTATTTTTATGCCTTGTATTTTAAAGACATTGGTGGCCTTCGGACTCATCAAAATGTACAAATGTTTTATCAAATAAAATTTGGTTACATCATCAAATTTCTTTGGTCAAATGTACTTTGGACATAGATATTGGACGAATAGCATACCATTTGTGGACGACCAACTTCAAACACGAGCGCTAGATGTCACTGTACAACTTCGTCGTAATCTTGAATGGCGATGTTAAGATTTTCCGTCGTTTAATGACACCTTTGTGTATCCTAACATCAAGTATCGCTTCTCGGCCTTTTGGCTAAGATCAAAGTGTAGTATCTGTTCTTTTCAGCTTAATATCTGAAAGTTCCCTCACTGAGGGACCAGTATATTAAACTGATTTTTGTAAGCTGACGGGATGTTCGGGGCTCGCTCCACTCCCGTCACGGGTCGGCCCGGCATTGCAGTGCCGCCGGGATCGGCCCACATAATTCTTGAAACTGATTTATCCACTATAAGATAATTGTTGTTAAAATGGAATGATTTATTTAATATGGTGTCCGACTAGTCTGTCAAAACCCTATTTCATCCCGTGGGGAATGTTAAAAGGCGACTTTGGGATTAACGGGAGGATGGGCAGCATTGTCCTTATACTAAACTGCGATCGTCAACTCGTCTGCCGTTGGCCGGTTTGCTCATTGGCCGTCAGTTGCCGGCCGCCGGTTGCCGGTATATATATAAGAGTAAATACAAAAAACACAAACAAAAAGATAATGTACCTTTACGAGACTTAAAAAAGTAGTGACTTTGCACTTCTTTTTGACATAAGCAGTGCATTCTATAACTCGACAGCCTGGACTGTGTCGGCATTATAAAAAAATATATGATTCATTTGCATCTCAAGTCTCAAATTCTCCGCTGTTCTCAGGATCTCGAATGTGCGTCAGTAAATAACTTAAAACGTTATTTAAGATAAGTGGGGGTTGTAGAATTAAACAAAAAATGTGAAGCAGGTATATTATATGAGAATTCTGGCGAAGGCGTATTGAAGGCCATTTGAGTTTTGTACGTAAACCTGAAACGATCATATTTGCATAAACCAAATATAAATCTAATACAAAAGTTTTGGAGTCGCTCAAGTTTTATCTAATGGTGCCTCAGTAAGATCGAGATAACTGGCATCAGCATAATCAAGAATAGGAAGAAGAAGGAATTGAGCAAGCGCAGTTTTAGTAGCAGTTAGGAGAAAATTGCGTATTCTCCTCAAAGAACCAGCTGATGCAAATAATTTTCGACTAACCTCTTGTAACTGGCACATCTATTCCTAATATGTAGTACTGACTAAATTACAATTTAAAAAATCTAGTCAGTTATATTTTTAAATACAATCCTGGGTATAGAGAGAAGCTTAGAGACTAATTAGAGATGGGTAGTATTAGGTATATCTCTCAGTGCTTATCGATTATGGTTCGTTGTTAGTGAAACTCGCTGCGACTGCATGCATATTAGCGTAGGTATTATTGTTAATTTTAAATGTAAATACTTATTGTTTTGAGTATTCTTGTGGTAATTTTGGAATTAAGGTTTATTATTATTTTAATGATGAAGCGGAAGAGGGAGGACTATTTAGGCCTAAACTCAATTTACTGTAGAATAAAAAGTACTCATTTTAAGAAGCTTTTTAATCTGTCAACATTGAAACCTTATTTTGGGTCAGAATAAAACATGGTTTAAAAACTATTACAATCGATTTTATAACTGATTCTTATCGAACTATCTTCCGGTTTCGTATAAGCTAAGCCGAATGTTGTATAAACAAAATATTTTTTAATACATTAGACGAATTGTTTCCAGGTATGCTCGTGCAACTGCTTGGGTAACAAGCAGTGTGAGGGCGGCGCTCTACTTCCCGCACCGTCGCGCCCGCATCGCCTGCGCCGCCGCGTCTCACAGGCACTGGCGCCCGAACTTATCGAGAGAGCTTCTGTATAAACAAGCTAGAGTTAAGTTTGAGTCTTTTTATTGTTTATGTTTAAATAATTCCATTACTTATGGTTGTTTGTTTTTTATCCTATTTATACTATTAATAATCTAAATTAAGACTGTCGCTTGTGACAGTTATAATTGTTACATTTTTTAATTATTTGTGTAAGTTGATGAAGATGTCAGTCAGTGTATTTTATTATATATTTATTACGGAGCCGTGGGCGTGTGAGATTAATTTTCTCGTTTTATGGTAGTAAATACGAGATTTACTGATAACTAGTCAAATGTATAGATCATAGAATGATTTCCAGATAAAAATATTCCATGACCAAATTATTATTATATTCTTTGAATAAGTATCAACTTTATTTTTCGCAAAATCTATGAAATAATATTGTTTGATCGTCAGCTGAGCAGTCAGATTGTATAAAAAGAAAACGTTAAAAGTTCGTTAACAAAGTAAAGAATCTTCCTATAGTGTTGTGGAACTAGATGTTGTCTGTTTTGTGCCAACATTTTTAGTAAAATAAATATTAGTTATAAGTGTCATGGCACATTTACATTGGTTACGCAGGTGTTTCGGTTCTTTTATTTATTAATAAATAACTTTTTACTTTGTGCACATAAATCGCTCATTTATCGGCGATCATTAAAAAATAAAGAACCATTGTAAATGAACCATTACTGTGCAGTTATTAAATATAATCTTAATAGAAACTTAAATAGTAAGTCTGCTTTAAATGTAAGTCACAAAATGGTTACATGTTTATTTCTTGAAATAAAGGTAAATTTATAGTCAGACTCACACCTTAGTTGACTATAGTCGTTACTTGATACTAAGCTTAGTTTATAGGATTACAGTGCCAAAGTTTGTATGAATATTATTGATGTCAAGTCTAGTTTCTGCATCAATTCTATAACTCCAGTGATTGTGTAATTGTCTGCCCTTTATGGACCCAATGGACGCATGAGTAGATATTATTATTATACTCGGGATAATAATAGTGAGAATAAGTTACACGGCTTTATGTATTATTTCTTTAAATTTTTTGTATTGTTACAATGTATGAAAATTTTACTGTGATATTATTTTGATCTCGTAATTACTTTTTAGTTTATTCTTGATACAAAAAAGGGTATATTTGATCACTTGCCAAAAGTTATTTGTAATTTAATATTACATTGGTGTTTGAGTTTACAGTAATAAATGTTTTATACATCATTTACTGTATTTGATTTTAATACATAATTAATTACATTTAAGGCGTTTTCTGTATCATCTCTGTTACAAAGACTACCTAGCTAAAAAAATTATCAGCTACAAAGATAGACTAAGACACTACCGTATGACTTCATTAAAACACAGAAGAAAATCCGCTGATCTCATATTCTTGCACAAACTATTTAATGGAGTTTTGGACTGCAGTGAACTAGTTGGAAAGTTGCAAATAAATGTGCCATCCCGTTTGCCAAGAATAAATAGCTATAGCCTGTTAAATATCCCGCGATCCAGAACAAACCTTGGGCATTTTGCCGCACTGCCAAGACTTTGCAGGCAATTCAATGATTTATCTAAGCGTTGTAATTTGGATATAGCCCTCCCATTTTCAAAGTACAAGAGGGAGTTAAACATCATACTTTCCAGTGACATTTAGATGTATCTTCAACGTCTTCGTCAACGCTTCTAATATTATTTGACTGTATTAATTATTGTGGTGTTGTTAATCTTTTTTCTGTTAATTTATTATATTCTAGTTTTGTTTTCTTTGGAAGTGTTTTGAAAATGTTCCTAATCAAATTATTGCATGTTTATTTAGTTTTGTTTGAATATTAAGTATTTATATTTTAATGTAAAAATTCTGCTATTTCAATTTAATTTAAATATTGTTAATTTTTCTATTTTGGTTCACCTAGCTATACAAGAGCACGCTGTGGCTTCCTATAATTGGAGGTGCACACCAAACACAAACTTATATACTAATTCGTAATAGCCCATGTATTTGTGTACCCTCTGTTGGAAGTCCATAATAATAAATAAATAAACAGATAAATATGCCAGTTAAGATGTTGTTTAGTAACTTGGACATATGATTCTACAACTGGTCTTTTCATCCGCTTTATATAAGTTCTGTAGGTGCAGATAACGTGAATAAGTTACGCTTATTGTATATCAGCAAAAACGTTCAGAATGCGCAATATACGCATATATGTCATAGTAACGGGTTCTTTATGCAAATATCTTATTATTATTAATCAAGTCTATATTAATAATAATTGATTTGCATGGACCATTCTTAAATATTACACATAATGTGGACTGATCTCATTTCAGATTTTTACCAAGTTGCACAGTGACATCTATTGAGATATTCGAAAAACTATTTCGTATACATTTTATTTTATTACAAGGCAGATTTCTTCTTAAATATGATAATCATTGTGGAATTTATTATATTTTAAGCGTACCATGTGCGATCATGCAGCGTATAATACCTTTAACATTATTTAAGATGGACATGCGTTCTTTATGTTCGGTGTACGGCAAGTACTACTAAGTGTTAGTTCACACAGACACGCTAGATGTCACTGTACAGCTTCGTCGTAATCTTGAATGGCGATGTCAAGATTTTCCGTCGTTTAATGACACCATTGGGTATCCCATCATCTTGTATCGCTTCTCGGCCTTTTGGCTAAGATCAAAGTGTAGTATCTGTTCTTTTCAGCTTAATATCTGAAAGTTCCCTCACTGAGGGACCAGTATATTAAACTGATTTTTGTAAGCTGACGGGATGTTCGGGGCTCGCTCCACTCCCGTCACGGGTCGGCCCGGCATTGCAGTGCCGCCGGGATCGGCCCACATAATACATTGAAAGTAGAATTTAGATTCCTAATCCGTACAAAAACGTGATCCACCAATTTTGGAAATCGTGATGGCAAGCACGGTTCACGTACGAAATGAATAATTACTAGGTTTTAGGTCCACAAACCAGGTTTAAATGTCAGGGTAATACATTTTAAATAATACCGATCCAGCAGTCCCCAAAATAATAGCTTGTTATCCCCAGCAACCCTCCAAGCCGAGGTCCGTGTCCCGCAGGGGATGCTATTAGCGCAAGTTGTTTAGTTTTTAATATTAATTTAAATCCTGGCTGGAGGCCTCATTTGGCTTCGCCAGAAATGACCGGTTAAACAACCACATTTCTAAAAAAAATATGCGACAAGTCCAACAAAAAAAACACAACCAGCTTTAATATTTGAAGAATTATACCTAGTGAGACCAACCAAATAGCCTGTCTCACCAGTAAGTAAACTATATATTGTGTGCGTAATAACATTGAATAAATTTATCATTAATGATAGGTAAAAACTATATATTGTGTGTGTAGTAAAATTGAATAAATTTATTATTAATGATAGGTAACAAACATACTTTACTTACTACGCAGTAATGCCTCGGCATTTGAATTTATTTTATTATTATTTATTATATTAGAATACCGTGAAATTAAAAAATCTAATGTAAAACAGTGAAAAAAGATAGGAACCAGTATTTTTCCAGAGCTTTAATGATAACATTAATCATATCACCCCATTCATCTGTGTTATGTGGTTGTTTTGGCGTAATCACCACACTGGACAGGCCGGTCGGCGCTCGCAGTTGAATTGTTAGTGTAACTCGATGGACGCTGCTGCCTATCCACCGGCTAATCCAATAGTCGCTTTTTAAGATACCCACGGAACAGGATGGGTTGGTGCTATTCGTAGCCGGTGCCAGACGGCCATAGCAATATTCAATAAAACAAAAAGGAAACATTAACGTGTTTTTCAATAAACAAGATCCCTCCCACCGATTGCCGCCTTGAAATAAAAATTCTCAAATCTTTTATAGGACTTTATAATAATATGGTATGTAAAAATAATATTACTAAATACTAAAAGCATCTTTAAAAGGAATCAATTATCTTATCTAGTGGTGGTGGCACTGACCTACAACTAATTACTTAAACTGACGATTTGACTATCCGGCATAATATATAAAAGAGTAATTGCGGTACTTTCCGTTTATTTGAAGTTAAACTTAATGAACACAATGGTCTCACATAGGACGATATCCTACATTGTTTTATTAGTTTCTCTTAGTAAATGTGTTACTGGTATATTTTTAAAACCGTCTTCTAGTGCAAGCGGTGTAGATGCAGTTAAAAAAGCCCCAAGAGGTGAGTAGAGACGTCTTACTTCATACAAGTAAAAAGAAGTAATCTTACTGAGCTCAAAACCTTTTTAGAACTAAATAAAAGCGTGCTGTATATTTAGTAATTCTGCATTCTATATTGCAGTGAATTTGCCGTGGATGTGGATCGGTATATGGTGCAACGGATGTCCACCGAGAAGTTGTGAAGACGATGAGGCCATAATTCATGGATACTGTTGCGGGTGCGCTTATCAATTAGGTACGTAATTTTCCTGAATATATAGTTTAAGGTCAGACATCCATACATCCTTCAATACAGAATTTAAATGGCGGGTGAAAAACCAATTGGGTATTCGCTAAGACATGATTGAAGCTATTCAACGGGGTACAAATCTCTAAGCTCAAACATCCATACATCCTTGAACACAGAATTTAAATAACTGTGATAAGTGTGATAACCCAATTTGGTATTCGCTACAGGATCACCATCGGATGTCACAGACAATACGGGTGCAATTCCTTAAGCTCAAATATCCATACATCCTTAAATGCCAGGTCTTCTATTGTCTGTGACATCCGATGGTGATCCTGTCATAAACCAGGTTTAATTTCAAACCTTGAACATCATCGCTTGTGACCACAATACCAATAGGTAGTTATTTTTCGATTGCCTTTTAACCTTTACACTTGACATTGGCAGTAATGGCTCGATTTTGATGCCGATTGCCATATAAAAAAAGGAGAAGAACCCTTTGTTTTTTCAGAAAGCTTGTTTTCAAATAGTGTTTCATCTTGTCGACATCCTAAGCTAACTTTAAAAAAAACCAAGATCCAAGTCCATCCAAGATTTTTAATTACTTTTGTCTGGCCCGAGTGTCGTTGAATTGCGAATCACTTAATATACCTAACGTGCGGCAACGTTAAATGTGTTTTCTACAATCTAGTGACGAATATGTCATTCGCCTGGTGGTAAGTGTAACGCCTGCCCATAACAATTGTAATGCTACCCAGGACTAGTCCTGCGTGGTACACTGCGCTCGTTACCTCAAGATTTATCTAGTTATTTAGTATCTTATGCCCAGGGGTGCAATTCCTTAAGCACAAACATCCATACATCCTTAAATACAGAATCGAAATAACGATGTAAAACCAATTTCGGTATACGCTAAGACATGGTTGAAGCTATCCAAGGACACGTTGCAGAAGGTAAGCCATGATGAGCAGTCTTAGCGAACACCAAATTCATTCTATTTATTATCATATCGGCCATTTATACGCCCACTGCTGAACAAAGGCCTCCGCTTGGCGGGCGGGTTGGTGAGCGCAGTATGGTTCGATTCGGTTCGGTGAAAAGGTTCACAGAAGGGACGCTGCTTCCCATCTCTCTAGTTATCTTCCCTTAGTCGCCTTTTACGACATCCACGGAAGGAGATGGAGTGGTGCTATTCTTAGACCGGACACTACACGGACGGTTCTATTTATTATACAAGTAATATTTTTGTCTGCAGACTATCTACCAGTGATATGTCCGGAGTTTTTGCAGTGCCCCCTCAATCTTCATGGACTATGTCATGACTACGAGTACATGATGAGGTGCTGCTGTTAACTACGCCTGCGGATTAATTAGTTGTCGAATAAAGTATCTATTGGTTTGGGTTTAATGTTGAAACAGTTTATACATGTTTTCATCAATATTCAGTTATTTACCCACATTACATTAATGTTATATAATCAGGAAGTCTAAGAGAAATAAAGAAGTTAGGTAGAGTTAGCTACTTATTAAGCCTTGTGTAAATTAAAAGTTGAGCGAGGAATCGAGAAAGTTCTGTATCAGCTGTAAGCCGAATGGGTCGGAATCATCGCATTACGGGCAGTTCACATATTGCAGACTGATGAAATGTCGTTTAATCAGCCATAGATTCTGTACTTGCGTATCATAAGGTCCCAAAGGCAAATCGACCCATAAGTTTCATGTACTATTAGCATAACGAGTAAGACATAAATGGTCTTAAAAATAATAGAAATGGTAGGTACCTACAATGATTACAGTCAAATTCATCTGTATGTTTGCGGCGATGAAGATGGATTTTCATAATACAACGACTTTTCATACGACGTTCTGCTATTAGGGTATACCTACTGCACGTAGGTCTTTTTCTTTTGGGACCTTATGACACGGAAGCGAATTCGTATGTTGCGAAATGTTTCTCTACCGTTTATCTGGCAAATGGAGTACTTATTATCCGTTAGGCTGAACTTGCTGTCACGGTTCTGGCCGCAGACGCAAGTAGAATAGCTGTACGTGTAATCAAATGTCGCAAGAGAACTTTTCATATCTCTTTCCGTGTTTCCATCTTTATTTCGTTTGATTGTACACTATTATGCATGTCACAACGTGCAACGAGGATAGCTGCGGGCGAGCCGAGCCGCGTCCCGCATGACAACCCGATGTCGTAGACACGCAGGAGCTTATTTTAAACGCGTGAAAACTTTCCGTGTCGCGAATCTGCCTACAGCGGTACGATATTCATCACATCGGCTATACATCGTCCACTGCTGAAAAAAGGCCTAACCCATAGATTTCCACAATTGTGTCATCATATTGGGGGAATTTGCCAGTACTCACCACGCTTGGCATGACCAACCCGCCGTTGGTGAGCGCAGAAAGGCTACTGTTCCTCAGAAGGGACGCTGCTGTCCCTCTGGTTTAGAGTCCCTTAGTCGCCTTATACGACATCCACGGGAGGAAATGGAGTGGAGCTATGTTCTTAATCCGGACACCACACGGACGAGCCGGACATCACACGGACGAGCCGGACATCACACAGACGAGCCGGACATCACACGGACGAGCCGGACATCACACGGACGAGCCGGACATCACACGGACGAGCCGGACATCACACGGACGAGCCGGACATCACACGGACGAGCCGGACATCACACGGACGAGCCGGACATCACACGGACGAGCCGGACATCACACGGACGATACGGTATTAAAACCTACTAATAACAGAAGCCGTGTGGTGCCGGCTCAGAATACCACCACCCCATGGGTGTCGTAGAAGTCGACTAAGGGATTAGCCGGAGGAAGGGCAGCAGCGTCCTTCGAGTACATTAACAATTCAATTGCGATCGCTAACCCGTCTGCTAAGCGTGGCGATTATGGGAAATACCCCCAAAGAGCCCACAACACATCCATATCAGTCGTTGTGGTGATCTTTGGGGGAGGCCTCCAGCAGCAGTTTATTCGGCCGAAATGATGAATAATAGAAGGGTAGAAAGTATGAATAGTTAATATTAATAGTTTAACACGTTGATCATAAAAAATATGTTTTTGTCATAATTGATAGATTTTTAATATCGATCTCTGTAGACACGTCCTCGACACGGAAAGTTTTCACGAGTTCAGAAAAGCTCCTTAGCATCCGCATGCGGGGTCTCAAATCGACCGCGTGGTAGGAAACGCAGCCGTATCAGATAATGTCTACTGTGGCCTTAAGCAGTCCCAACATATTTTTCTCATTTTTTATGTGTATTTAACATAAAGTATGTACCGTAATGTGTATACATAGGAACCAAGATAATAATAATTGATTACTAAAAGACATCGTGGAAAGGACAATAAAATAAAACTCTACGTATAGCATACTGTTTTAATTTCTAAGAAACCCTCAATACAGAAATATAGGGGGTTAGCGGTCTTGATTTAAGTAAACTTAACTCTGACATAATAGTACAAAAATAACGACGAAAATAAGTAGTTAATAGATTGACAGACAATAAAATAATTTATTGCATTAAATTTAATAGTCTAATGTTTCATATATTAGTACTTAAATTCATATCTTTTACATAATTCTCATAATAATTGAAGTGAAATATAAGGACGAAAATCTTACTGGTGAACCTATTCTAATATTTGAAACACAGGGCTATTATCTAGAATAAAAATTACCACAAATTGCCACAGTAGAATCAGACAAGTTAATTCGCTACACGGACGCATAAAAACGAAAAGATCTAGAACTATGGCTTAGCATGGGATCTTGTTTTTAACTTCAACTATATTATGATTTCTTTATGTATATCGGCAACGTTGTTAGGTGTTCAGATTAATCAATCTTTGAATATTCATAAAACATTTTATACATAGTGAAAATATTCTACATAAAATGTCGGTAGTGTCGTAAGTTTTCAATTCTTATTCTTGTTACCAAATAATAAAACTATATTGTTTTAAGATGTAGCCGCGTTCGATACGTTCAGTAACTCATAATTAATTATTGATTAACTTGTCAGATTATACTATGATATTGGTGCACGTGATAAAAAGAATGTAACATGAAATTTAACTAATACTATGATCCCGCTTCGATGGCTACAAGTTTACTATATCTGTCTAATTGTCTAAGGCCAATATGCTATATCTACAATTTTGTGTTAGAATTCTCAATAGAACTAAATATATCAACACAAAATCTTCAATATAGCGTAACCCCAGTACGCTTTATTATAATAAATACATTATGGTCTGTACACTGATATTGTATGGGAAATCAATAGCGTTTAAAAAACAATATTTTCCTAAAGTTTTTTATTGTTCTGCAACATGCTATGTTTGGTCATAATTATTTAGGCAATAATTGACGGCAGCGACAAATGCATTAAATATTGCGCATACGCAATAACAAAATGGTCCCCATTAGAATCAGTGTGTAGTAGTTCCCGGTGTAGTTCGCGATGCAAAATATTTATATATTTTTTATCTTTTTTAGTTCGCGATGCAAAATATCATAAAGATCGTAAAAGACGGGAATACATTTAAACATCCCATACAATATCAGCTATACGCTATACAGAATGAATAATATAAACACCCAGTGCATACAATAAGGTTATAATTAGTACCTCAAGTGATGAGAAATTAAATTTTAACACAAGCTGTAATAAAACGGAAATTAGCCTACACTTCGTAATGGACAGCTTGAGAGATTAAAACTTATGTACGATCGAACACTACGCCACGCAAGCAACAAACACATCACATAGCAAGCCCTCAACTGTAAGATAGCAACACACGTGGTTGGTTGTACCAACGACCGTTACATTTAAGCTAGGAATCTCAAGTCGACCTTAAATTACTCCATACGCTAGGTGACACTAGTAACGAAGCTAAATGAACAATGAAAATTAGTAACCATGTTGGTGTAACCCACCACAGGTGGCGCAGTGACCGAGCATGCGCGTTTACAACTAACTTATGACCCGTTCACACGGCAACATCCCGCTCTTTGCAGGATCCTATTTAGCCTTTAACTGATACACGTATTGCGAGCAGCGCTTAAGATACATGGGTGAAATCATAGATAGGTCAGATACGACGACCTCCAAGAGAATAAGTGACGTGTAATTAGTACAAAGTGATTAGCGCAACTGAGGAATGAGTATGGTTATTACCATGTTGTTTTAAAGTTGTGAGTAACTTCGTCTGGGTAATTTTTGACCTACGTGTAGCAGTTAAGAGTAAGTGGCGAATGTGTTTCAATACAAGTGTTCACACAAGTATCCCGTCCGCGGGATCCAACAAAAACTGATCCGGTCGAGTTTTCAAACTGGACCCATTGACTTTGAAAAAGCAGGATCCAGTTTTGGTGGCACATAATAATGTACTCCTATGACGTTGTCGCACGAGCATCCTGCACACGTTCACCTCGTCAGATTGATTTTTGTGAACTGAGCTCTATCCCGCAATAAAAACAGGAAATATAGATTTCCACAATTGTGTCATCATATTGGGGGAATTTGCCAGTACTCACCACGCTTGGCATGACCAACCCGCCGTTGGTGAGCGCAGAAAGGCTACTGTTCCTCAGAAGGGACGCTGCTGTCCCTCTGGTTTAGAGTCCCTTAGTCGCCTTATACGACATCCACGGGAGGAAATGGAGTGGAGCTATGTTCTTAATCCGGACACCACACGGACGAGCCGGACATCACACGGACGAGCCGGACATCACACAGACGAGCCGGACATCACACAGACGAGCCGGACATCACACGGACGAGCCGGACATCACACGGACGAGCCGGACATCACACGGACGAGCCGGACATCACACGGACGAGCCGGACATCACACGGACGAGCCGGACATCACACGGACGAGCCGGACATCACACGGACGAGCCGGACATCACACGGACGAGCCGGACATCACACGGACGATACGGTATTAAAACCTACTAATAACAGAAGCCGTGTGGTGCCGGCTCAGAATACCACCACCCCATGGGTGTCGTAGAAGTCGACTAAGGGATTAGCCGGAGGAAGGGCAGCAGCGTCCTTCGAGTACATTAACAATTCAATTGCGATCGCTAACCCGTCTGCTAAGCGTGGCGATTATGGGAAATACCCCCAAAGAGCCCACAACACATCCATATCAGTCGTTGTGGTGATCTTTGGGGGAGGCCTCCAGCAGCAGTTTATTCGGCCGAAATGATGAATAATAGAAGGGTAGAAAGTATGAATAGTTAATATTAATAGTTTAACACGTTGATCATAAAAAATATGTTTTTGTCATAATTGATAGATTTTTAATATCGATCTCTGTAGACACGTCCTCGACACGGAAAGTTTTCACGAGTTCAGAAAAGCTCCTTAGCATCCGCATGCGGGGTCTCAAATCGACCGCGTGGTAGGAAACGCAGCCGTATCAGATAATGTCTACTGTGGCCTTAAGCAGTCCCAACATATTTTTCTCATTTTTTATGTGTATTTAACATAAAGTATGTACCGTAATGTGTATACATAGGAACCAAGATAATAATAATTGATTACTAAAAGACATCGTGGAAAGGACAATAAAATAAAACTCTACGTATAGCATACTGTTTTAATTTCTAAGAAACCCACAATACAGAAATATAGGGGGTTAGCGGTCTTGATTTAAGTAAACTTAACTCTGACATAATAGTACAAAAATAACGACGAAAATAAGTAGTTAATAGATTGACAGACAATAAAATAATTTATTGCATTAAATTTAATAGTCTAATGTTTCATATATTAGTACTTAAATTCATATCTTTTACATAATTCTCATAATAATTGAAGTGAAATATAAGGACGAAAATCTTACTGGTGAACCTATTCTAATATTTGAAACACAGGGCTATTATCTAGAATAAAAATTACCACAAATTGCCACAGTAGAATCAGACAAGTTAATTCGCTACACGGACGCATAAAAACGAAAAGATCTAGAACTATGGCTTAGCATGGGATCTTGTTTTTAACTTCAACTATATTATGATTTCTTTATGTATATCGGCAACGTTGTTAGGTGTTCAGATTAATCAATCTTTGAATATTCATAAAACATTTTATACATAGTGAAAATATTCTACATAAAATGTCGGTAGTGTCGTAAGTTTTCAATTCTTATTCTTGTTACCAAATAATAAAACTATATTGTTTTAAGATGTAGCCGCGTTCGATACGTTCAGTAACTCATAATTAATTATTGATTAACTTGTCAGATTATACTATGATATTGGTGCACGTGATAAAAAGAATGTAACATGAAATTTAACTAATACTATGATCCCGCTTCGATGGCTACAAGTTTACTATATCTGTCTAATTGTCTAAGGCCAATATGCTATATCTACAATTTTGTGTTAGAATTCTCAATAGAACTAAATATATCAACACAAAATCTTCAATATAGCGTAACCCCAGTACGCTTTATTATAATAAATACATTATGGTCTGTACACTGATATTGTATGGGAAATCAATAGCGTTTAAAAAACAATATTTTCCTAAAGTTTTTTATTGTTCTGCAACATGCTATGTTTGGTCATAATTATTTAGGCAATAATTGACGGCAGCGACAAATGCATTAAATATTGCGCATACGCAATAACAAAATGGTCCCCATTAGAATCAGTGTGTAGTAGTTCCCGGTGTAGTTCGCGATGCAAAATATTTATATATTTTTTATCTTTTTTAGTTCGCGATGCAAAATATCATAAAGATCGTAAAAGACGGGAATACATTTAAACATCCCATACAATATCAGCTATACGCTATACAGAATGAATAATATAAACACCCAGTGCATACAATAAGGTTATAATTAGTACCTCAAGTGATGAGAAATTAAATTTTAACACAAGCTGTAATAAAACGGAAATTAGCCTACACTTCGTAATGGACAGCTTGAGAGATTAAAACTTATGTACGATCGAACACTACGCCACGCAAGCAACAAACACATCACATAGCAAGCCCTCAACTGTAAGATAGCAACACACGTGGTTGGTTGTACCAACGACCGTTACATTTAAGCTAGGAATCTCAAGTCGACCTTAAATTACTCCATACGCTAGGTGACACTAGTAACGAAGCTAAATGAACAATGAAAATTAGTAACCATGTTGGTGTAACCCACCACAGGTGGCGCAGTGACCGAGCATGCGCGTTTACAACTAACTTATGACCCGTTCACACGGCAACATCCCGCTCTTTGCAGGATCCTATTTAGCCTTTAACTGATACACGTATTGCGAGCAGCGCTTAAGATACATGGGTGAAATCATAGATAGGTCAGATACGACGACCTCCAAGAGAATAAGTGACGTGTAATTAGTACAAAGTGATTAGCGCAACTGAGGAATGAGTATGGTTATTACCATGTTGTTTTAAAGTTGTGAGTAACTTCGTCTGGGTAATTTTTGACCTACGTGTAGCAGTTAAGAGTAAGTGGCGAATGTGTTTCAATACAAGTGTTCACACAAGTATCCCGTCCGCGAGATCCAACAAAAACTGATCCGGTCGAGTTTTCAAACTGGACCCATTGACTTTGAAAAAGCAGGATCCAGTTTTGGTGGCACATAATAATGTACTCCTATGACGTTGTCGCACGAGCATCCTGCACACGTTCACCTCGTCAGATTGATTTTTGTGAACTGAGCTCTATCCCGCAATAAAAACAGGAAATGCTTGTGTGAATACACCAATCAGCATTGCAGGATCCAATAAAAACACCTGCTGAACCGTGGGAACGGGCCCTTACGAGAACAAATACAGAGCTTTAAAATAAACGTTTAATAATAACCATATAAACCTTGTGAATTTCCCTCGCATACAATCTACAGTGGCTGTCAGTTTATGAAACCTGCATCAAAACTATTATTCTGGAAACAGCACAAAATTAACCTACAATATTCATTATATATAAACATGTATAAACATACACCGTTCCATTTCACCTGTTTGCTTTTAACTAACAAGATATCGGACAATAGCAACTTAATAGAAAGTTAGCTTATGACACGCGGCGGCGCTCGGCCGTCGCGCCTCACTATATAGTATTTATTTTATTTATAATTATATAATTATAATGATGCGATCATGAAACATTTTGTGGTAATTGCATTTCTTGTGTGTAGGGTGTGGCGGCCGGTTCCCGCGACTCCCACTTCCCTTACGTCTTGCCGCCAGCCTGCAATTTGATAAAAAAACACTTATCCATATGTATTTACAAATATTTTTGACAGGCAAATACTATTCAAGTGGCTGACCATCGTGACAATGGAGAATTTTTTTATACTATCTGCTGACGCGACGAGTAAGTTATTCGCCAAATGGTGGGCGTCACGCTGCCCATAACAATTGTAATGCTACCCAGGACTAGTCCTGCGTGGCAACACACTGCGCTCATCACCTCGAGGTATTAGTTGTTTAGCCTCTTATGCCCTGTAATTTCACTAGCTACAGTGCCCTTCAAACCAAAATACAATAGTTTCTAAAGCTTAAACACTACCTTAGCAGCAGAATAATTAACACTGCGGTGGTTACACACACACAGGCATAGTTACAGGTAGAGGAGGTCATTATTTCAATAACGGATAATGTAATGCATTATTCTTACGCAATGTGTAACACATTATTGAACAACGAATTATCCTGTTGTCGTTTTTCGTTATTGTTATTGACAACAGCCAGGCAGTGCGCGCACACTCGCAGCTAACGTCGCACGGCTACGTGGCGAATAAGAAAGCATTATACGCAACCAATAGGCGTGAGAGATATGGTGTTATTCAAATATGACGTACTTTACATTGCTAAAGAATTACAAATCATACGAGTATAATCCTTAAGTGCACGTCATAAAGTTCACTTTTATTTTTATCGTTGTCTGTTATCTTAATGTAGTGAGTCACATGTTTTATTTTACGATTTTATGCTTTACTCAATTGGAATAATGTCGATTTTAATATTTAACTGAGGCAATAACTAAACAACGGATAACGAAAATTTGACAACAGTGAGACAATAATGAAATGCGAGTTGCGACTAATGTAAATGTTATTGTTGTCATAGTGTTCACGAACACGATTGTAGTTACTAAATCGTTTTAGTATAGTGTATAGTGTATAGTGTTTTAAATTATTTTAAGTAATGTACTATATGTAAACAAGCTACACATAATTCATTATAATGTTGCAAAACCGCAAAACTACTCAACAGCAGGATAATAGGATAACTGACAACAGTTTATAATAACAGTTGTTGTAAAATAACACAGCAGTGTAATCCATTATTGAAATGTAGCCGTTATTGCCATCTTTGGTTACAGGTACTGAAACGTTGGTATGATTTTTATGTTTATTTGATTTGATTGTTCCTTACTATCTTCCATACATTACGATATTCACCAAACTAAATAATCAATGCGGATGGTGAAGACCCGGGTGCCATAGCTAAAGTTCGTCGGATACTCAGATAACATGGCACAACTCAGTGGAGTAAAGAATAAAAGACCAAGCACTGTCTTACCATGGGCGGCGTATTCAGCAGCAGGAAGTCTTGCCGGTGTCGATGGGATGTCCCTGGTCGATCTTGACCTGTCCTCCGACGGGCGCGGCTCCTGTGGACGGTGGGCCCACGCGCGTCTTGATCTCCGCGGCCATCGTCATGAATGCCTGCTCCACGTTCGTTGAGTTCTTCGCCGATGTCTCCAAGAATGGAATGCCGAGTTGTTCCGCATATTGCTGTGTAAGGATAATTTTGTTTACTCTATGATTTATTAGCCGTAACAATGTATGTACACTCAATGTAGTGTTTTGTTTTTATTAATTAAACGTCGTCGTCGATGAACCTCACATGCACACAAACACCCAGACCCGAAACAACTATTTGTATATCATACATTTTTTTAAAATATGTATTTAAAAACAAACGTCGGCTCACACTAGGATTTCTCCTGTGTCGTGGGTGCGTTTACAGACAGAAATTCCACACGCAATACACCCAGACTCGGAACAACTACCTGCAGATCGTACAAATATTTGTTCCGTGCGGGAATCGAACCCGCGACCCGGAGCGCAGTAGTCGACTGTATCAACCACTGCACCAACTGTGCCGTCAATTATTTGTTTCGTGTAGAGATCTAACCGGCGCCGAAAGCCAATCGCTTAGCGCTAGCCTAAGATGTTTTTTTTATGAGTGGAGATGCGTTTCTCGCGCTCTATGACGATCACACGAAAGCAAGGTAATTGCCCGGAGTACACTTGTCGCGGCTGGAAGTGATTCATAAGCGTAATTCATCAATATATTGCGACAAAATAATGCCATCCATAGACGATGCACGAAGTACAATGTGAGAGAAAAAGACGTTTTAATTCATAAATGCGTAACGTAAATCGATGTTGTAAATAAAAAATTGTATGACGCGGTCTAATGGCGGCCGGCGCGCCGTTTTGTAGTGCAATAATGTTCGTGTACGGCGCGTCTATTTGTAAAATGTCATTGGCGCGTCTATTTGTAAAATGTCATTGGCGCGTCTATTTGTAAAATGTCATTGGCGCGTCTATTTGTAAAATGTCATTGGCGCTAGCTGTGCCGACTATAGACACAAAATCCGTTGAGCTGCTTGATCGTGACAGAGCCTCAAACATACTAAATTTCTTTCACATGTAATGTAGTAGTAAGATCTTTTTTTTATCATCATTTCGGCCGCAACTGCTGGACACAGGCCTCCCCCAAGATTGCCACATCGACCGTTCTGGACTTGTGTTGTAGTAAAATGAGTATTGACTATTCTAGGGCGTATTGTAATTACCTAGCCTGACATGACACCTGGATCATAAAAGGCGATCCAAGATCTAGCAGATGTTAGATAGCAGCATCATTCTGTGTGCTAAATACAACAAACTGCGATCACCCATCCACGTCTCAAGTGCCGTGGTGATTATGGCAATACCCACATGACCAATAAAAGTGTTGTAGTGATAATTGGGGAACCATATTCAACGATGATTTATGAAGATACTAGCGGATCGCCTTCACTTTGCTATGGTTATAGAGAACTTATTTTCGTGTGAAAATATCTTCCAGAATTGCTTAAGCCTGGCGAAGTTGTTCAATTCGCTAACTAACGTGGGTCACACTGAATCTTTTAGAATTGGCCAGTAAGAAAATTTGCCGATGAAAAATGTATTTAAATTTCGATTGAAGAACTCTTTGGGAAGCTGTAGATGTGCATTGAATGCATATGTCATTTTGTTTTCACAAATAGGCGGTAATTTAAAAAATGCATGTCGTGCGTCGATATGAATTTGACTAGACAAACTTTTCGCTCCATGATTTATTACGACTTTCGTTGCGGCTCTAATCAGAAACTATGTTATGATAGACTTCGATTGACATTTCATAACGAAGCCCATCTCGTGCCACGTTTATAACTGGATTAATGAGTTTAAACGTGGTCTAAGCTCTCGTCTCACTGATGATTTGAGCGAAGGACGTACTTCTACGGTGACTGACCACTGAAGATATCGTGAGTGCTGTGCGGCTAATGATAAAAGATGATAAAAGAGAGACATATCAACAGATCCGGACAAGTTTAAGCATTGGTATGAATCTTACACGAACATTTAGGCGTCAGAAATCTTTACACCAGATGAATACCTCATAATTTGACGGAAGATCAAACACGCCGTCGTTTGGATTGGTGCCACGAAATGCTTGAAAAATTGGATATATTGTTACGAGCCCGAAACCAGAAGTCAATCTGCCCACTGGATGTTTTCATTCGAAGATTTGCCAACAAAAGCAAACAAGGGCAGAAAAGTGAAGGGAAATAGACGAATGCCTCATTATTAGGACGGACGAGTCATTTCGCTACAATTGCGCTAAAGGATAAAAGGAATTTTACTGTAGATTGGTATGTTAGCCATTGTTTACCGATTGTCTTGGAAATTGTTCGACAGCAGCGCCCAAGAAGCAGGATCAGAAGGTGTGGAATTTGTGAATTATCCTCCTTACAGTCCCGACCTGGCACCTTGCTTCTTTTATATATTCCCCAAAATAAAAGATTAACTCATAGGAATTCCCTTTATGAACCCCGAAGATGTCGTGGCCACGTTCGAAATGCGCGGAGATTCCTAGAGTGGGCACACTGCTTCAGTGATTGGTTCTATCACATGCGGCGATAGAACCATTCACTTAGAAAGGAACGGAAACAATGATATTAAAAGAAGATATGTTACATGCGCGCCAAAAGTAAGAACCAAAACTCCCCCAATTGTAGCACCTCGCAATCAGTTCGCCCAAGACAGGACAACGAGCACACACCGTCACAATCTGTATTGTTTTGTTAATTTAATAATAACAATGCCGTCATGCATATAGAAAATGCACAAATTATCAAGCAAAAATTTATAAAGAACAAGGGATCTAATGCCACACGTAAATAATATATAACATACCATATAAAATATTTTAACAAAAATACTATACAAATTATCTATAGAATAATATTCTAGAAAAAAAACAGGCCAAGGAATGAAAAGAGACAACACACATACTCTATCACAGGTGTGACAAAGACATCGAGTACACGTGTTGTCATTTTAGATAGCTATCTCTTTTACTCTCGTAGTTTTTGTATCTTCATTCTTACAGCATAGGTGTGTAGCTTTATAGCTTTATACCTACCTACGTACAGCGAGTCTGATTTTTGCGCGCCATTTAATATGGACGTAACACATCTATGGTATAATAATCATTGAACGGAGACTACTTCATATAAGTAATTAATATTAACAGGTACCTGCATCATTCCTTCTATAATTTTCTAAAAACTTTTACTGTGACACTTGCACATAATACTCTGGTCAACTATTATTCGAGGCGGTAACGAACTATTTCATGAATATATTATATTATAAGGAGACCCTATCGTTAACATCAATATTTATGGCGCGTACTTATACGATGTGTGTCATCACAATATTGTATGGCATGCCGAAAAAACATACCAACTGGCTTGACTATGTATATGCAACTTGCTGTTTTTAAACGATACTCCACTCTAGTATTTTTCTCCTGGGTCGCGGGAACAGTTTACAGACAAATCTCACATGCACAAATACCCAGACCATGGATAGGAGCAACTATAGTGTATTATGTGGATGGGTTTGGGTAATATGTCGCCTTTTCCGATCACCACTCCGCAACACGCAAGCGCCATTGTTACGATAAACTATATTTGGTTTACGCAAATATGATCATGTTTCCAACAAAAAACTCAAGTGGCTTCCAATACGTCTTCGCCGGAATTCTCATATACTTTCCTTGCTTTACAGTATTCTATTTAATCCTACAACCCCCTTTTACCTTAAAGAACGTTTTAAGTTCCTTAATGACGCACATTCGAGATCATCGGAGATCATTCTACCAAAGTTTGTGATAAATCCTTTACCGTTCAGGCTGTCCGATTATGGAATGAACTGCCTGTGTCCATTAAATGTGCCCAGTCATTGATTACTTTAAAAACTAGTAAAAAACATTACTTGTCTATTTAAATGTTTGTTGTATTTAGCAATATAGTACTTTCTTGTTATTGTGTATTTTCCATATATTTACTATATTTATGTACGATATACTATATTCTTATGGATTATTATTGTATTGTATCAAGTATTATATATGGCTGTACATAATTTTTTTTTTTTTTAAACTTTGCCCCACACTAGGATTTCTCCTGTGTTGTGGGTGCGTTTACATACATGAATTCCACATACAATACACCCAGACCCGGAACAACTACCTGCAGATCATACAAATATTTGTTCCGTGCGGGAATCGAACCCACGACCCGGTACACAGCAGCCGACTGCATCAGCCACTGCACCAACCGTGGCGTCAATGCATATAATTTAAGTAATGTTATGGTTACATCACAGAAAAAAACTGACGAAAATTTTATATTTATAGTCACAGGACTTGAAAGATCATCACAGGGTGTCAGTTTTAAGATTTATTTCTGAATCCTTATAATTTGAAAAGTATATGACCAAGTTTTTGTTTTCTAATAATCGTCACGACTTTGCCTATCTTTGCCTTTCCGGCTTAACGTTGATTTCTGGAACACATGTATATAAAAGGAGAATATGACTAAGAACTGTGCCGACTATTATATTTGACTTCTACTTGTAAGGTACGTCTTATCGAGTCACGTTATAACACGACAGCGATCATCCAATTGAAGTTTCGTCCTAGAAGAGGCGTAATTTTGATTATGGGACTAAACGCGCACTCTGTCTACCACTTCTGTATGAATGACTTACGTTGGCAGTGGTGTAGTCGACGACCTTCTTGGTGGTGAGGTCGCACTTGTTGCCGACCAGCAGCTTGTTGACGTTGTCGCACGCGTAGCGGTCGATCTCCTCCAGCCACTGCTTCACGTTGCTGAACGAGTCCTGCAAGTTAGCAATATAGTATTTAGAACTTCTTTTCTGTACAGTGGCTCAAAATATTTGGATTGAATATAAAAGAAAAAACCAGACAAGTGCGAGTTGAACTCGCGCGGAGAGGGTTCCGTACAATAAATATGTTATCTACCATGTTATTTATCCTTAAATTGTTTGTGGTAACTAAAATAATTTATCCCAAGAACAAACTTAACATTGTAGTTGAAAAACATGTACATTCCAACTACATATGTAAGTTTCTACGCATAACATTGAAAGGTTTACTACGTTATTACCGACCATATACTGCTTATAGTTTTCCTGTAACCTAACCTAACCAAGAACAATTTTCTGTATCAGTTTACAAAATTTTAGGTAATTATATAATAAATTTATGTTGTTTTGTAGATAAGGACCAAGGACAAGAAGGAGTTATCCTGTATAGATCAACTTAATGCTATTTCAGTACTTCAAGAACGTTTTTGTACAGTTATTTAAATATAACTTAGTCAAAAAAAATGGTATGGGGATATGTATAAAAATAGATATATTTCGAATTCCTTAAGACTGCCCCAATTCCCTTTGGCACGATTATACTCTTGATTTTTCTACATTTTTAGGTATATCACACAGTGCGCGCACTAGTTAAGATTCTGGGAGAAAAAAATAAAATGTGTTTAAAAATAAGGATAAGTTTTTAAACTCTTTCTTATGATTGTTAAGTACCTATTACTTATTATCATGTTATCCCATCATTTCCCACTGCAGGGCAAAAGGCCACACTAAGAATGAAAGAAGAAATTACCCATTAAATATAATATATTGATTTCCAAAACCCATTTGTGCAAAATGAATTTTTTCAAAGTAGATTCCTAAGTCTATGAAGATCCATTTTCTGCCCACTATGGGACGGGGGGAATGATCAATTTTCATATGTTCCTATGTCAACAGTTTATTTTAAAATAAAAATATTTGAGACCCTCACAACAAGCCCTTTCATTTTATATGTTACACAGTACAGTTTGCAAAATTTTAATTTTTAATTTTCTAATTTGCCTCCCAAAAACGACCTCCATATTCAAAATTAATTTATTTACCTACACGTCCGTGTCTAGGTCGCATACATGCATACGTATTCTACATTTCAACTTAATCGGTCTAGCAGATTCAGAGCAAATTGGCTGTGACAGACGGACCGACAGAGAGACAGAAACAAGTGATCCTATAAGGGTTCCGTCGTTTTTTCATTCGCACGTTCGGAACCCTAAAAACAAGCAATAGACGGCATTCCCTTCAGTGATTCCTAGTGTTATGGTTGGGGAGACGAAGCGACATAAGTCGAGAAGCTTTTTTATAAGTACTTAGTAAGTATATTATCCTTGCAATCCTATTTTACTTCTATTTTGAGCATAGTATTAAAAATAAATAAAAACTATTGTAAAAACAAAACAACGAATAAATAAAGATAATAATGCATTGAACAGGTAACCTCACGCTGGGTTCAAAGTTCACAATTAGACAATTGCATTAGTCACAGATTCAGCTCACGTTGCATCCCCTTTGTGATTGGCCTGATAACCTATTTCACTCAGTCTTTTGACTCAAACTGGTAAGGAATGTTGTGCAGTTCATCTGATTTATGCATCGTATTAAGTTTTTGGAAAATTTCTCGGCATGTTGCCAGATCCTGAATTATTTCAGACTCTCAAATACACTCATATGCGACATATATTTGTACCTACTATCTATACATATTTCATCGTAATGAAATATTCAGGATCATTGTTGCAATTTCGTCGAATAATAAACACAGCAGATTGGTCCAGTGTCAGTGTGGTGTCCGGATTAAGAATATATACAGCACCACTCCATTTCTTTCCGTGGATGTCATAAGATGCGACTAAAGGACTCTAAACCAGAGGGATGGGCAGCAGCGTCCCTTCTGTGAAACATTAGCCATATGCGCCCACCAACCCCCCTGCCCGGCTTGGTGAGGGAGGGGGAGGCCTTGTTCAGCAGTGGATATCCTTTGACTGATAGGATGATGATGATGAGATTGGTCCAGAGACTACCTTAATTTCAGACGAAAAACGTCCACAGCTGGACATAGACCTCCCCCAAGGGCCGCCAAAACAACCGGCCTGGGTTTATGTTGTGTATTCACTGGGGGGTTTTGCCATATCCGTCCACCATCACCACGCTTGGCAGGAGGGTTGGCATTCGCAGATGAGTTGTAATTAATATACTCAAAGGACGCTGCTGCCCGTCCTCCGGTTAATCCCATTAAGAATGGGCAGCAGCGTCCTCGCCGTCGCCTTTTACGACACCCACGCGGTGAGATCGGGTGGTGCTATTCTCCTACCTCAAATAGTAAAAACTTTTGCTACGACTATATAAGAAAGAAAAATATGTTTTCATATTCTTACTCAGAGGTCAGTCCAAAGAGTATTATAATATATCGGGTAAGTCAGTAAGTATAGTGTAAGAAACAGAGGCGCCTACTTGTTGTTTATAAATAGTTTACTATTCGAAATGCCTAAGTTTAGTGTGTAGTGTCGTTGTGGTTTACATACTCTCTTTTTAAGCACTATGTTGGGGGTTCAAAGCCTTGCATGTACCAATATGACTTTTTTAGTGTCATAATGTAAGTACTTAATAATCTGACTTTATTTGAATACTAGCTGTGTCCCGCGGTTTCACCCGCGTTTAATTTAAAAGAAATCGGATTATTTATAAATAATTATTATATATATTGGATTTCATGTGTATAATATTTTTTTCGAGGAACCCTAATTCCTTTTGTCTAAAATAAAATAAGCCTTAGTTATTCTTTATAACATCTAGCTATATGCCAGTGAAAGTCCCGTCAAAATCGGTCCAGCCGTTTCGGAGATTAGCCGGAACAAACAGACAGAAATACAGACAGACAAAAAAATAAAAAATGTTATTAGTACCGTATATAAAAGTATTATATACATTTAGTAAAAAGCTGATATTTTGACATTACAAACAGGCACTTCAATTTTATTTATTTGTATAGATGAACATCGTGAAAATTACCTGGATCATTAGATCCAGAGGGCCGAGTGTGAGTTTTTTTTCGTAATCGGAACGCGTTTACCGCGATCGTTTCTCCAATTGCCAAGAGTTTGAAGCGGGCCAATCGCATCGCACGCGTTTACGTTTCGATTGTGAAAATAAACTCGCACTCGGCCCTCAGGTTTCCTCACAGTCTCAGATGAAATGTACAATGCTCGTTTCTTCTCTGTAGAAGAGGCCTTTGTACTAGTGGAACAGTTACAGGCTGATAATATAAGTGGTTTGAGCACACAAAACAATTATTATTAAAAAGCTGTGGTTGGGGACCCCCGTCAGGAACAAAGTTCCTTGCTTGCAATAATGACACAATATAAATCCCGTATGAATTAAAACCATAACAACAATTAAGTCTAAATAATATTTACACGTGTTTAGAATTGAGGTTATACAGCTGACCGCGCACAATGGTTGCTGTTAGAATCTCGATAATCCCCTGCACGCACACACACACACTACCGTATATAATAGAGAGATAGAGAGAAAGAGAAAATCACCTACCGTATATAATAGAAAGAGAAAGAGAGGGAAAGGTCGTCTGGAGGAATAACGCTTTTTCTTATGTGACGCTTTCTGCCAGTTCACTCTACTACAGTAGCCACGTAAAAGAACTTCGTTTCAAAAACTAAATTAACGCAGATGTGAGCTACTTATAATAATAACTGTGTGAAAACTCGCAGCGATATTATATGGAATGTACTAGGAATATATTTAGCATCTGGTTGAGCGCTCGTAAATATATGCACCACCATTTGCTTTATTCGTGATATACATATTTACAGTCCTATATTGGATAAGGAAGTCAATACACAGCTCATGCGATATTATATAGAATGTTCTTGGAATATATTTAGTATCTGTTTGAGCGCTCGTAAATATATGCACTGCCATTTACTTTATTTGTAATACACATAAATATTTAGTCCTATAATGGATAAAAAAGTCAATACAAAGCTTAACATCTGTAAAAATAAAATTGAAGTGTCTCTTTGTAATGTCAAAATAACAAGTTTTTACTAAATGCATATGAAATTATATATGGTGCATATAAAATAACAAATTTAAATTTTTTTGTCTGTCTGTCTGTTTGTTCCAGGTAATGTCCGAAACGGCTGGACCGATTTTGACGGAACTTTCACTGGCAGATAGCTGATGTTATAAGGAATAACTTAGGCTACTTTAAATTAGAAAAATAAAAATAATAAAATCCAATATACCTACCTATATGCTTAAATTCCGATTTTTCAAAATTAAACAACTGGTGAAACCTTAGCTAGTTAAACATACAAGTGAACCACGCACTAATCTTTATTTCTTAATCAAAAGAATACGCGTGCATGAAGAGGACATAAAATAATGACTTCATCATTCAAATAGTAATAACAAGTAGTTCATTTAAAGTATTTGACCTGGATTTCTCATATAAAAATACTTTTCTATGCAACTAACATTAAATATGTATTTTTTGAAAGATTATTTTGTTTTAGTTATCCGTTTTATTAGATCCTTATAAGTTTTATTACCTTCTTTTCAATAAAAGTATAAAATAATAAGTATATTTAATTAAAATATAATTTCATCATCATCATCATATCAGCCACAGGACGTCCACTGCTGAACAAAGGCCTCCCCCTTAGATTTCCACAACGAGCGGTCACATGCCGCTCTCATCCAACGACTCCCAGCGACAGTCACCAGGTCGTCTGTCCACCTCGTTGGAGGTCGTCCCACGCTGCGTTTTCCGGTGCGCGGTCTCCATTCGAGAGCCTTTGTGCCCCAACGGCCATCAGTTCTACGAGCAATGTGCCCTGCCCATTGCCACTTCAGTTTACTAATCCTTTCAGCTATGTCGACAACTTTAGTTCTTCTACGGATCTCCTCATTTCTGATTCGATCTCGTAGAGAAATACCAAGCATAGCTCTCTCCATAGCTCGCTGAGTGACCTTGAGCTTTCTTATGAGGCCCATTGTGAGTGACCACGTCTCTGTTCCATATGTCATCACTGGTAACACACACTGGTTAAAGACTTGCGTCTTGAGGCATTGCGGTATTGTTGACGAAAAGACGTTGCGAAGTTTCCCGAACGCTGCCCAGCCGAGTCGGATTCGACGATTGACCTCTTTCTCGAAGTTGGACCTACCTAACTGGACAGTTTGTCCTAGGTAGACATACTCGTCAACAACTACGAGAACAGAGCTCCCAACGGATATTGGGATGGGCACGACATGGGCATTTGACATGACCTTTGTCTTGCCCATGTTCATTTTAAGACCCACCTGTTGGGAAACTCTGTTGAGATCATCGAACATTGTGCTGAGCTCTTGCAGCGATTCTGCCATGACTACGATGTCATCGGCAAATCGAAGGTGAGTGATATAGTGAGTAATAATGAGAGTAATAGTGAGAGTATGGGTAGGTACATAAGAAAAAATCTAGCATCAGTCTAAACAACATTAAATTTCCAATACTGAGAAATGATTGAAACTGGGCGAGTTCTTTTATGACGCTAAATAAATCACACATATGTTTTAGATTAGAAACGATCCTATTACATTCTAATTGTATTCAATCTGTATTCGTTCTTATATGAATATTTCCTTTCGCTTCCCGCTGACGCGATCATGTGACCAAAATCGATCGACACTAGCTTTATAAAGAGTGAAAGTATGTACTCTGTCCTCAAAATTCTGACGCCAATGAATTATTTGGATGTTAGTCACTTTATACCTAAACTCTTCGTGAATTTATATGTAGTACGCTGTTGACAAAATGGGGTCAACGACAATATAGGGCATATCATTATCTAAAACAAAAGTAGAGAATGAACCCCAATAAATAAGGTCATTGAAGACTTTACTAATGAGTTTACGTGGTGAGAATATAAATCTGCCCGCAACTAGTGTTTGTAAATAATTACTGTGAATTACTTTTTATAGCCCGTGTGTAGATATCTCACGTTTTTATAGCTTAATTATTATATCATTACTTCGGATTGGTGGTAGCAGTAAGATGTATTAAAGTGCACTACAAATACCACAGATTTATCATTTTGAAGGTATGATTGGCGCATTGCCTAAGCGATTGGCATTCTGCACTGTGGTGCGGGTTCAATCACTACACTGAACAAATATTTGTATGATCTACAGACAGTTGTTTCTGGTCTGGCTGTTAATGCATGTGAGGTTTTTCTGTAAACTATATCCACGATGCAAGAATTCTTATAGCAAAAAAAAAACCTCTATACCAAATTTCATTAGAATCTATTCAGCCGTTTGAGCGAGATGGAGTCTCAAACATACAAATTTTCACAATTACAATAATAGTAAGATTTAGACGTTGTTCGTGTGGTGTTCTTATGAAGAATATACCACTCCATCTCCTCCTGTGGATGTCGTAAAATGCGACTAAGGGACCCTTGTGTCCATTGTCCATTCTTTGGAACAGCAGCCAGACTGCACTCACCAACCTGCCTGCAAGCAAGCAAGCGCAAACGTGGTGAATACTGGCAATATCCCTCAAAATAACGACACAATTTGTGTCGAGCAGTGGACGTCTTATGGCTGATATTATGAAGATTTTGTATAGATTAAAAAGAGGTCCGAACACCGAAGCTGTAAGGACCAATTTATCTGATCCGTTGAGAGGCGAAAGTATGTGTTGTCTAAACAAAGAGGTTCCTTGGCTGATTCATTACTTTATTAGGGTTACTTCGTCATTGTTTACAAATTACAAGTAGGTATTCGGCAGTTTGGCGTGCTGCCAATTTCCCCGCACCACAACTCATTTGCACACCGTGTACTATAGGTAATCGCCGTCAAATATTTTGGACTGTTTTTAAATAAACATTGCCTCAGTCACAATGTTCGAAAATTCTTCATTAATGTTAAAATAAATATATATGTGGTTTATGATGTGTATTATATCCGTACTACTAACGTGATACCATACCATAAGGGTTCCCCTAATTGGGTGCCGTCTGTCACAGTGGATTATGACGGAAGCTATCGGCTTGAATTTCGTTATAGTTGTAAAATATTACAACTCGCATAATATTTTAAGTTAAAGTATTTTGAAAATATGTTATCTTCGTCTTCACCACGTGACACTTCATAATCGAGTAGGTTTCAATTGCACATTATAAAACACTAGCCATCCGCCCCGGTTTCGCGGGTAGGCACTGGTAGCACTAAAATATCGCCAAAAGAATTGCCAAAAAATAAAAATAAACTGTTGATCTGATCGCTACCAAACTTCGCAGGATCACCCGCTAGGCTAATCTGATGACTGCCTGAAAATTTCATCAAAATCGGTCTAGCCGTTTTGGAGTCTACAGGGAACATACATATACACATCGATTTATATATATATATATATATATATATTTATAGATTTAAGTATTAAATAATATAATAGAAAACCTCTGAATTTATTGGAGCTGGGAGTTTAATATAAATACATTAGTTAGTATTTTTATTATTTCAGAATTTGAATATCACTTGCGTTAATGGTGAAGCAAAATATGTATATGTGTATATGGGTGGGCGAGCTGTACGATAGTAGAGTGGACGCGAGAACTTCCCGCATGTAATTTTCAGGAAATCTATTTAATTTCTACGTTTATTATTTTATATCTTTACTGCTTGGAACCTAATACATAAATTATCACAACCGACAAACTTGCTGTGTCCAGCTGGAACGGAATCCTATGCTCTCTGTCAAAACGTTCTCACCTACAAAATTGAGAGAAAGTGGCTAGAATTTTCACCAAAGAGTTTTAAACTTATTACAATATCGTAAGGAAACCTGCACACTTTCCAAAATTTTCTTGATGGTGTGTAGCGCTAACCCTAACCCGCACTAGGCCAGTATGGTGGACTAAGGCTTAACCTTTCTCATCGTGAGAAAAGGCCCGTGCCCAGCAGTGGGACAGTAATGGGCTGATTATGTTATGTTTATATGCAATTATTAAAGAATAATATAAGTTGTTTCCAACACTAATCATCATATAACCTTTACATACAAAATTAGACATTCATAAAGTAGACTAACTAAAAGGAAGTGAAATAAATACTTATAAATATTGATAATGTTACAAGTTATATTACTGTTTCAAGACTTCCTGCATACCTATCTGTTTAAATTGGTTTGTGCCGTAGAACAAATCTGAATTTTGCTAAAGCTTTATATTATCTTGTAAAGTTTTATTAAGATGCTACCATATTATACTTAGTACATTTCAACTAAATGCTAAGTTGGTATTGTTCACTAGTTATGGAACCCTCAGTGCGCGAATTTGACTTGCACTTAAGTGTAGTTTTTTTTGGGCCTGGAAGCATTAGGCATACGCTCTTCATTTCTTAGGATCCAGGCCAGTAGACTTTCAAATCGGATTTAAAGAACATTGTGATAAAACATCACTAATAAATAATACATCGCATTATGGCAAGTTTATAAGGGTCCGCTAATATTAACTTACATAGTAATCCTACAATAGAATCATAAATGGCAAAACCTAAAAGAATTACTTTAATATGATATTATAAAAAATGTTTACTTCAATCACATAATAATATCTGCTCATTGCTATGCTATTGTATAACATAAAAAACAAAATGTTTCCATTTATTGTTAGCTGTCAGAATCCAAGACACAATTAAAATTCCACTGTCTCGTATCCCCGGATTGAAACAGATGAGAAAATATCAATACATTTTATATCATCACAATATAGAAATGGAAACTACATACTACAGAGTACTTTAATATGTAAGTATTCGCTTTTTATTACATATTTAACTCTGTTATATGAGATAACACTGCTATTTTAGGTTTTAATGTGCCTGGCTATGAAGCAAAAATATAGTAAGAATCACTACATCACATACAAAGTAATCATTATTTATACTAATTCTTTACATTTCAGTTCTATGATATGTAAGTATAAGCTTTTTTTTTTTACATATTTAACACTGTTGTATATAATAACAAACTACTTTCTTAGGTTTGTGCCATACCATGATGCAAACAGTAAGAATCACTACATTACATACAAATGAATCACTACTTTAATTCAATTAATTACATATTAGTACTTAAGATATGTAAGTATTAGCTTTCTCATTTACATATTTAATGCTATGGCATGAGATGACAGATTGCTTTTTTAGGTTTTAAACATGGTAAGAATCACTACATCACATACAAATTAGTTACTTCATTAATTTAATTAGCTAATAACTAGGCCAGCTTCAATATTCAAGTATGGTTTGTATTGTCTGAATGAAGAGGCCTCTATAAGTAGGAGTGGTCTGCCTGAGGCATGAGTATAGACATCTATTGTATAACTAAGCTTCCCATTCATTTCCCATTATTCATTAAATACTCATGTATTGAACTTAACAATTGTACAGCAATTCTAATAATACTAATGTTTTAAACTGAAGGCGTATGCGAAGCTTGCTAATTGCAAGTTTCTTTTTTATTTAAGGGATTTATGTACACATTTGCGATGATATCAATCCCATTGTGCTTTTACAAAAAGTAACTTACTCATAAAATAATTTAACTAATATTAATCAGACTTAGCCAATATAACTTAAACTTACTTATCCAATAAAAATGTATATAATGTTTTTGCTGCTAGTATTATATTGATTATTATATTTAACGTGTTGCTGGGGAGTTTGTTGCGCCGTTTTTTCTCCCCAGCTTAAACACTAGGAAGCGGTGAAGGGTGGGCTTATATGGGTCCTGTCTTATGTTGGCGTTCAAAAAGAACTATTTCATAGCTTATTTTAAATAAAAGATTTTGATTTTCATGATATTTGATGACCAGTAAGCCAATACAATCAAGAGAAACCCTACCTATTTTCATATGGATGTTCTGTCATTTTAAGGTGATTGAACAATCCATATTGTTTATTGTTATGTTGGGTTGTAATGTCTAACTTCTTATCCTCATGTCATGTCATCCTCATTGATATAATTAACAATATCTGTTTATGCACTGTTCTCTAACAGACAAAATGGGAAGATTTTGAATTGTATACATATAACAACATTGAAAAGCAGCAATACATTTTTAACAGGTTTCAAAACAAGACATGAAAAATCTTACTGACTTTCTGATAAGATTCACTTTGCAAAACTGCCTGCTTTAAGCACAAAAAACAACATACATACATATTTCTTATAACAATACAGTACTGTCTTTATTCTGCACAATTGATAAAGAATGATTTAATATTTTAAGGAATGTTGTGATGGTAACAAGGCTATCATCTGGTATTTTTCTTGCATTGATATACTTGACTTGATTATATATTGTTTTGTGACAACAAAGAACAAAGATCCTAAACTTATATAGGTATGTATGACTAGGTGTTGCCTGTGGTTTCACCCGCATTACAAAAAATAATGGATACTCCATACAAACTTTCATAAGGGTATAATTTATAAAAACACTGGAACACATATTTCTCTATTTCAAACCTAATAGCCAAATACCAATTTTCATAGATCTAACATATAAAATGGTAGTTTCATACAACATTTCAGCCCCTGTTTTTACCACCTCAGGGCGGAGTCTCCTTCCTAAGTGGATGTCTACATTATTAAAGGCATCAGCTGCCAACGTTTCGAGTTTGCAAACCTGGTAATTTAGGCTTTGCATTGATGAATCAGTCAGTCGGGACAAGTAATTATATATGTATAGATTTAGGGAATATTAATAATTCAGGGACAAACATTAAGATCAATAATAAGTTGTTGCTTACCTGGTCCGTGCAGTCATAAACTATGATAATTCCATGTGCTCCTCTGTAGTATGATGAAGTGATTGTTCTAAACCGCTCCTGTCCAGCTGTGTCCCATATTTGTAACTTTATTGTCTTGCCATCTAAGTCTACAGTTCTTATTTTAAAGTCGACACCGATAGTACTGATGTAGCTCTCTGTGTAAGTGTCGTCGGCGAATCTGAGTAGTAGACATGACTTTCCAACTCCAGAGTCACCAATCAGGAGTAGTTTAAACAAATAGTCGCTAAAAGAGAACACATTCCATTTTATTGGGTGAAGGGTAGAAGTATAGTGATAATCAAGGACACCACGAGCGATGCGCATCAATAAACGTGAATGATAAACGAAGGGAGGCGTTGCTTTGTTTTATCTAACAAAGAGATCTCGCTCACTACAAATCCAATTTTGTGGAACAAGGAAGTTAAGCACTGGTACAATCATCACTTACTAATACGCCATTCATGCTCCATACGATTACGTTTTTACAAAATATACTGCGTTAATACCTACCTACCACGAACACACAGTGAGTCACCCTATTTGTGGTAAATTGATTTATTATAGAGACTATAACTTGTTTTTATATTTAAAGTACAGAGTTCTACGATGCAAATTCCAAGCAAAGACAATGAACACGCAAAAAAGATGGGTTTTCTTCACCATCCTCGTTTCGTTTCTTAATCGCCATAATATAACAAAAATACTTACTATTCTGGATTCATTATAGTATTTTAAAAGGATTTTTTCCAAAACTATTTTATTATAGAATATGTCGAAAATAGCTAAGTTCTTTGTTTCTAGCACAAAACAGCAAAAAAATTAATAATTATACGTAGAATAATGGCCGCCGTCCGAAACACCCACTGACGTAAGTCAGAAATTCATACAGGAGTGCCACTTGGCAGAAACTAAATTGCGTTCAGAAACATTTAAAAATCGAATAAAATCGACTAAAGTCATCATTACAGTTTAATTATAATGTGTAATTTTGTAATTTGACTCAATCATATAAATCGTGAGAAGCTTAATTTAAATTGTCACTAAAAGCATAAACAATATAATTGCAGACGAGTCAAAAAATTAAGATACATTTTATTATTACTGATTATATAGATGAAGATAAATAATTTTTGTGTAGCCGTGTAATATCCATTCCCCATCACGTTGAGTATGAACAAGATCTTTGGATTTTTCCGGGTCGCATCAAAAACAATTACAAATATAAATCTTTGCGTGATTATCCGTAAAAATAACACTTATTTGCAAAAAACCATTTACAACAATGGCTATTCTAAATTATTTAATCAAACGATTTTTCATAGTTCTGAGGATTTGATGATGGAGTATATAATGGAGCTCCTTAATAGACGAATTGCGAAGGAATGTGCTCATTTTGATTCCAGTCACTACTTGAATCTTTATTTTGTCAAAGATTATTATAGAAAGTATCTATTTCTAGTAACAGAATATTATTGTAACAGGTGACACCAACAACTTCAGATACGCTCCCTCCACCAGACCGGCGAAATCCAGAGGCGTTCAATAGGCAGAGACTTCTGCTTCAGCGCACAGAGGGCTGAAAAACGATCTTCATAGACCAACTTTGTAAATTATTGTTGTATTAATGGTTTTAGTTAATGTCTATATATATACTCGTATATATAATAGTGTTAACTTAATACAATTTTAGTACTTCAATAACGTTTTTGCTCACTTTATAGAACTAAGTGAAATTTATAAAAATAGATATAATTCGATTCCCTTTAGACTGCCCCCAATTTACTTTGGCACTATTAAACTCCTTATTTTTCTACATTTGTAGACATATCACACAGTACGCGCACTTGTTAGATTTTGGGGGAAAATATGTGTTTAAAAAAGAAAAAAATGCTTTTAAACCCTTTCTAATGGTTGTTAAGTACCAATAATTTCTTATTATTTTAGCCCATGTTTTCCCACTGCAGGACAAAGGCCTCTCTTCCTTTTTAAGGAAGAAGTAAGGAAGTACCTATTAATTATAATAAATTTAGATTTAATAAAAATGTATTGATAATGTTCATGTAAAGACTGTTGATGTAATTGCCAGCGACAAAAAATAAGGAGCGCATATGGTAACTAATTAACTAATGATTTTTGTGACGTAGTAATATGAGATGATCCATGTGGTATCTGGATTAAGAATATAGCACCGCCCCATCTCCTCTCATGGATGCCGTAAAAGGCGACTAAAGGACTCTAAACCAGAGGGATAGGCAGCAGCGTCTCTTCTGTAGAACAGTAGCCATACTGCGCTCACCAACCCGCCTGCCAAGCGTGGTGAGTTTTATAAAATACCCCCCAAAATAACGACACAATTGCGGAAATCTGTGTCTGTAAGGTCTCCACCTTCGTTCATCAGTGGTCGTATAAATGGTTGATATGATGAATGAGATAATCAACTGATGATATCATTATGTAAATACTTTCATGAAACTACTAATAATTTAATATTTGCTTCCGAACCTTAAGTAGGTATAAATAGTGTGCATTGAACTACTATTGTCAATCATAAAAGAACTAAGCTGGTTATGGATGAGGCATTCGAGGGCTTTGGAAAGGAATGGTAGTATGGAGATGGGACGACATTCGGTAAATGATTTAGGATTTGCTTTTTTCGGTAAGGGTATGACTTGAGCATCTTTCCATGTAGATGGGAAGACGCCGTATGATATGGAGTGTTTGAGGATATCACAAATTACTGGAAGGATTTCGTCAAGGACAGGGAGTATCATTTCACGGTTGATACTGACAGTTCCAACAGCGTTGGACGTAATTGACAGTATGCTCCTATCAAAATCACAATCGGAGAATTGACTAAAGATGAATGGTGAATGATCGGGTGTTGGAAGACTAGAAAGATGATTCATCGTTTTTACTTTTGTGGCCCTGTTGCAATAGGACGAAGATGTTGAAGAAATGTTGCTTCAGCAGATCAATATCTACTTAGATATTGCTAAAATAAAGACTTCTTTAGGGATATCATTTATCAGCAGAACAATATCTACTTAGATATTGATAAAATAAAGACTTCTTTAGGGATATCATTTTGGCGCCATTTTCCAACTCCCATAGATTTCAGAAATTTCGAAACTTTAGCTAGATCCCCGTTTTGAACGGAGTTGTGAATGTAGTTGTGCATCTCTACACACCTCTTTGCAATGATTGCGGACAGTAAATATGTAAATATTTTTCCCGATTTGACCGACGGGTGTGGGTCGACGTTTATACCTCATTTTGGCAATAGCTTTTATCTCAACAGTTAGCGACGGTGCCGGGAGGTGTTTGATTTTTACTGCACATATACGTCATAAAGTTGAATTAGCCGAATGAAGTCCACTACTGGACACAGACCTCCCCAAAAGATCACCACAACGTTAATAAATCTACTTTGGCATCAATTGATGCAGCGCTTATGCGAGGAGCCCAGTTGATATTGGCAGCATCTTTACGGAGATCATCCAAATTCATGGCACCAAAACTGCGCTGCAAGAGTATTTTAGATTTTGCCTTGGGTGGGCGAATTTTATACGACTGGAAAATGAGGTCATGGTAAGAGAAGACGTCAGCTGGGTTGTGGCCATGCTTGCTGACGTATTGAATAGAATAAACGAAAATAAGGTCCAAAAGTAAAGGGTTGCAGTTTGGAAAATGATGTGTGGCACTTAGGGAAAGTATAAATAGGTTACAAGATTGTGAGATGGAATTTAGAGAAATAGAACGTGAATCATATTTGAGGAGGCATATTTGTTAGGATTTCAATTATATTTTCAAAAGATGAAAAGAAGTCTATACGAGACGAAGGATTGTAATACACACCGAGAAGGATTTCGTATGGTTAAGATTAACTTCTAAAAACAGATGCTCGCCAGCATTTGGCGAAGGTGGCTGTGATGAAATGTCGGTTATTGAGAAAGGAAATGCACAAAGGTATATGGCAACACCACTACCACTGGTGCGATCTTTTCCAATTAGTTGAAGTCCAGGGAAAGAAGTGGAAGGAAGACAAGGTTTTAGACAGGACTCGGAAACAAGGATGGCATGGATGTTCTTACAATTATTTCTCGAACCACGGGAATTCACGACCAGGATATCTCGAGTATTTCGAGAAATTATGAAATTTTTAATAAATCACGATATTATTTTCGAAATACATAAAAAAAAATTAACATTAGAAAATTGAGACTCGAGCGTGTCAGCTAGTGACGGGATGCTGATAAAGCTGTCATTGCTGTTTCGTGCTGATAAAAAGCTTTCTGTTTCACTATCATTCTAATTCATGATTTAGTCTAGCTTACGATATAGTAAGCAAGTTAAGGAAAGATGGCAAAGAAAGTTTGGCTGAAGTCATAGTCATATCATGATTAATTTTGTATGTTTTGTAATTTTTACATTTAATCACATACTTACTTCTTTTTTAGATATTGTTGTTTTTCTTGCTTATTATTATCGACATAGCTGAAAGGATTAGTAAACTGAAATTACAATGGGCGGGGCACATTGCTCGTAGAACTGATGGCCGTTGGGGCACAAAGGTTCTCGAATGGAGACCGCGCACCGAAAAATGTAGCGTGGGACGACCTCCAACGATGGACAGACGACCTGGTGAAGGTCGCTGGGAGCCGTTGGATGTGACCGCTCGTTGTGGGAATCTAAGGGGGAGGCCTTTGTTCAGCAGTGGACATCCTGTGGCTGATATGATGATGATTATTATCAATATATATGCTAAAACAGCTAATCCTTTTTTTAAACACTTTTTATTTTATTTTTTCCCAAAATCTAACTAGTGCGTGCACAATGTGATATGTCTACAAATGTAGAAAAATAAGGAGTATCATCGTGCCAAAGGGAATTAGGGGCAGTCTAAAAGAGCTCGAAATATATCCATTTTTATAAATATCCCCATACATTTTTTCGCTTAAGTTATATAGGATGTATATGCAAAGTCGAAAATAATGTAAGGGTATGATAGTATTTTCAGGCAAGGCAGCCATTATTTGTTTGTTTGTTTCAGAAGATTTTCACTTAATAGCTCTTTAATCTGTGGTTTTCAAATGTGAACCCCGCGCTTATTAACACTTCCTTTTGTAATAGACAATAAGTAGAGGTGGACGCGAGGGTTGCACAAATCGACTAAATATTTGTAATCGATTATAAATATTATTATAGTTTAATCATTATGTTCAGTTATTGAATTTCAATTATTGTAAATGTTTAATATTAATTATAAAATTCTATAAATCATCTTATGCTTTCAATGCGAATTTCTATTAGTATGTGAATATTATTGTATACATAAATAATTTATCTGTATAATTTTGTCATATGTAGCTGTGCGTGGCTTCACTTTGGGCCCTATCGGAAGACCAGCGCTGCAACATTGTTTTGTTGCAGCTTATAGCTGAGATAGCGGCCTTTTCTGGCGTCACACAGTTAACCTTCAAAATCCTGGTGACTCACTGGTGACATACAACGTCATCCCACATATACACAAATAAGGCGATCCCAAATACGAAATTTTGATTATTTTTCTCTCCATAACATGTCACTTGGCGTGGTGTGTCACGAGTATTGTTCCGTCCTCTAAAGTTTGTATTAATAATTACAATTTCTGGATGACTGTGTGCGTTTAAGAATAAACGTTTTTCTTTCTTTCTTTCTATATAACATTCTTTTATGATAGTAATAACTTTCAATAACATACCAGTACCAGAAATCATACGATTTTCTTATACCACAACGCACAAAACTCGTGGACACTTCGCTGGTCAGTGACGCTGGTTCGATAACGTTAGTATCTACATAGCGCGAGATATAAGAGAATACCCCCCTTTGGTACCGAAGATGACCGCTGCGGTGGTATTAGGCGTTAGTCCAGCATGCCCCTCCGCGGATGGAGGAAGTATATCCACCGGCTTAATAAAATAAAATAAAAATGGTCTCGTATTGCAAGAGGCCTTTCGATATCTTGGCGAAGCTGGATGCGTGGGTGCCAAACACGCTCTCTCCACCAGAGCACCGAAGGCGCGCCTGTACGGGCGCTCGGAAGTTTGTGACGGCAGGCGGCGCGTTCTCGAGTCATAGCGTAAGCAACTCATGCTATCGCAGTAAGCGCAGAAGCGCGTCATTGAAGCCATCTTGCCGCTCTTCGGAGCCTGGCTTCACAAGAGCGAGCACGTCACATATCACCGCAAATATTTGCGCTTCATCATGCTTGCGGTTGGGGGCATAGTGGACGCAAAACTTGAGGCATTAGTAGCGACCCTAGTGGCATCCACTGCACCCGAGCCGACTCAGCTTTCTCATGCCATGGAAGAGTCCATAGAGGGGTAGTCCACTGTGGGCACGAAAGGGAGAAAGCCTAGGCGCCTAAGGTCCAGAGGGGCAGCGGCTGCTCAAAATACAAAGTGGTGGAAATATGTTCCCCGAATCAGTTTAATGCATTTTTATACATGTACCAACAACATATACCCTTGGTGATCAGGTACTACCTAGATGCAATTTCATCCGAGATCTGGGGGTACATCACGATCCCAAACTCACCTTTGAAACGCATGTTAATATAATTGTCGCTAAAGCTTCTAAATCTGGGTTTCATAATGCGGCTGTCGAAGTGCTTCAGACAAGCCAAAACCTTAAAAGTCTTTTGTTAGAAGCCACTTGGAGTACGCGTCTGAAATATGGAATCCGTGCTAATAAATACATTGACCGTATTGAGAGCATACAGAAAGTATTTATGTTTTCATCAAAAGGTACCGTATCAGTCCAGTAACCACAGAGTACATTTATATATATTGAAAGTAACTATCTTAACCCCTGTAAGAAATATTATCTTTTACCACAAATTAAACGTCGTGAGATCTCCGACTGCGTATTTTTATTTAAAACCTTTAATAATGACATAAACAGCCCTGATCTTTTATCAAAATGCTATTTTAACGTCCCATGCAAATCAACACGGTTTAATCCACCGTTACGTGTGCCATTTGCTTCATCTAACTACAGATAAAAATCTTACATCGCGCGTGCAAGTAGAAGCTTTAATAGATTGTGTAAACAGCATGATTTTGATCTTTTTAGAACTAGTGTGTCCTCGGCCAGAAAGTGCAAAAGCCTTAACTTTTTTTAATAAATAGGTAATACCTATATCTGTTATTTCAATACATAGGTTCTGTATTTTAATTACCTACCTATGCAGTTGGGTTATAATGTGCAATGTGTAGTAATTTGTTTTGTCATATTCTTGTTTGCGTTGTTCACAGTTCTTTGGAAGTTTCTTCTATCAATAAATAAATTTTAGCACCAGGCATCAAATGTTGCTAATGAATTTCCGGTATTGCACTAGTTAATATTCTTGAAATAGGGCTTAATTAGGATGAGTTGAGACCAGTCAAGAGAGACTACTTTTTTGTCATAAAAAAAAACTATTAACTGCATAAGTCCAATGCCATTTAAGTGGTCACATCTTAGGACGTCACATCGTTGAGACATTATACTCAGAGTATATATATATATATATGGTAATATAGTTTAGATTTTTAGTGATATTCGACCGGGGTCCTAACACTACGTTTATATGCGGTTACTGACGGGTTTTGCTGTCGAGGACGGTTGATGATAGGTGCGGCGTGAGGGTGAATTGTATTAAAAATATTATTGTAGATCATCATTCTGATCATTGAAGTCATCATCATCATCATATCATTTACACCATTTATTTTGCCACACACATAAAATATACAAATAAAAAGTACAGCAGGACACATTAGAAGAACATAATATGCATGCTAACATTATATGTGTAGCAAGGGAATCAGCTCAGTATTTGCTATGCGCATGTGCACAGCACTGATTTTCAGCTGGCCCTTTCCATTTGGACAGACTTGATTATATACATGCGCACACGAAAAAAATAAGAGTAAATAAAAGTACCAAAGACATTTAACATAGACCAACGCATATCTAAACTAACCGTTTCTACAGTACAACAGAGTTAAAAATAAAAAAAAACTATGAAAACTAATATCAGCCAAAGGAACAAAAAGTCCACTGCTGAACAAAGGCTTCCCCCACAGATTCCACTCCCAGCGACCTTCACCAGGTCATCAGTCCACCTCGTTGTCGTCGTCCGATGCTGCGTTTTCCGGTGCGCGGTCTCCACTCGAGAACCTTTTTAGCCAAACGGCCATCAGTTCTACGAGCTCATTGAAGTGCTATTTAAATATTATAATACTGTTGTAGTTAATTTCATTCTGCTCTCTGTTCAGCCTCAATGGCTTTTCATTCTAGCCATTATGAAGCTTCTTTGAGGATTATTATTAGATTACCGGGTTTGCGAAAAGCTTGCTTCGTGTTGCCTGAAGGCAGGCTTGCATTACACATATGAAGCTGTTTACCGTCGAAGCTGGGTGCCGACAGTGCCAACATACGCCAAGGGCTAAAATACTGTTCAAAAACGTATATCGTCGCAATTCCGAAATCGTCAAATATACATTGCCAAATCCTAGCGAAAACCCAATTATTGGCTTAGTCTGCGCGCTAATACGGGAAAAAAAACTGCAGCAATTATCTAAACTTCTTATATTTAATTATATACACATCGGCTTAAACGAAACAAATCACGGAATATATAAAACTACATGTAAGGTAATAGTGAGATTTAATCTACAACACCTATGCAGAAATTCATAAAATCATCTCCTGCAATATGCTTACAGGTATTTTCCATATGTACAAACTTCTGTCTTTGTAGCCAGCAATAATCTGAAACAAACGAAGTTAGTTTGTAAACATTACAGGAATTTATTTAGTTATAATAGCATGCCATTCTCAGCACTACTATATTCTGTAACATGGATGCCATTACATACACAAATATTCATTTTAAGGGGATATTCAGGATGTTATCTGTGTGGTGCCCGGATTAAGAGTATGGTACCAGTCCATCAGTCCCATGGATGTCGTAAAAGGCGAAGTCTTAACCAGAGGGATGGGCTGCAGCATCCTTTCTGTGGAAAAGTAGCCATACTGCGCTCACCAACCCGCCTGCCAAGCGTGAGTATTGGTAAATTACCCCCAAAATGATTACAGTGGAAATCTATGGGGGAGGCCTTTGTTCATTAGTGGACGTCCTTTGGCTGATGTGATGATAATATTTCTCTAACTTCAACTTCTTTCAAGAGCCTGCTCGTGACCACGGCCAATACAACTTGATCTTAAATTCAAGGTTGGTAAAATGGTCATCATATCATATCGGCCATTTATACGCCCACTGCTGAACAAAGGCCTCCCCCATAGATTTGCACAACTGTGTCATCATTTTGGGGGGTACTTGCCAATCACTCACCACGCTTGGCAGGCGGGTTGGTGAGCGCAGTATGGCTACCGTTTCACAGTAGGGACGCTGCTGCCCATTCCTCTGGTTTAGATTCCCTTAGTCGCCTTTTACGACATCCACGGGAGGAGATGCAGTGGTGCTATATTCTTAATCCGTACACCACAAGGAATAGGTAAAATGGTATTTGATATTAATCGCCCCAAAATTACGACACAATTGTGAAAATATACGGGGAGGCTTTTGATCAGCAGTGGACGTCCTTTGGCTAATATTATGAATCCGCGGGATATAACGCGCCGAGAGGTGAAAACATTTAAGGTATAAAATAAATGCGAAGTCACCTTGCTGCCCACGACGGCGAGCGATAGCAGCATGAGGCCGGGGCCACGCAGCTGTGCGAGCGGTCGGGTCTCGCCCTCGCGGTACACGTACACGCAGCCGTCGTAGCAGCCCGCGAACAGCAACCCGCCCGTCGCACGCAGGCACACCGCGCCTTTACCGCCCTCGTGGCAACCAGTGTGTGATCCGCTCTGAAGTTAAAAATAATCTCCGTAGTATTGTGATAGTGGTGTTAGTCTTTGTACGGTACGGATGGCCGGTTCGGCTCTGGCATCCATACAATTTTGAGCCGGACTTGCCTCCGGGCTTAAAAACGTAAAGTGAATGCCATATAATATATGCCTTATTTAATTAAGTTGTGTATTCTTATTGAGTTGAATACACGATGTGATGTAATATTAAATAAATGTCTGTTTTCTATTTTTTTAAGGATTTAGTCGTTAACATTTTCCAAAAAAATTAACCCACTTCAAAAAGGAGGATTTTCTCAATTTTTAGGCACGCACTGACACCCGCTGAAGCGGTTTGCGGGAAACGGCGCCGGGGGTGTTCTGCGTGCGCCTCACTGAAGCTTTATGCGGCTTATTACTTGCGATAACCAAATTCTAATGAATTGTTAAATGTTACAGATAATTGAGAACTTTTTGTTTACATTCTTTTTTCTTACAAATACTTTTAATTGTTTAGGTAGACCTCTCATGGCCCTCACGCATGATAGTGGAGATAATAAAGTTGTCTATGATAGCTGAAGAGTTCAAGGGTGCCGATTTGCAGAGGCTCAGGGGAGACCACCTTTTATCGGATTAACATGATAAGAATCCAATGAACTTGTTCTAAATGTATTCAAATAAATAAAATTGAAGTGTCTGTTTGTAATGTCAAAATAACAGCTTTTTACCAATTGCATATGAAAGTATATACGGTGCCTACAACAAAAAAAAACAATTTAATTTTTTTTGTCTGTCTGTCGTCCGTCTGCCTGTCTATTTATTCCCGTTAATCGCTGAAACAGCTGGACCGATTTCTACGGGACTTTCAAAACCGCGGATCTCAGTTAGTTAAATATATAACTCAATGTCGTTTATACTTACAGCATAATCAAACACATGTATCTGATGGCTGCTGGTCCCACAGAAGACCTTGCCGTCTTCAAACAGTAGTGTGTACACGGTCATCTTAGGCCCAGAGAGTGTCCGCAACAGCAGGCCGCTTTGTGCATCCTTGATTGTGACATCCTCCGACCGCGCGGCGACAAGCAGTACCTTGCGGGGACCTTCCTTCATGGCTCGAAGCGCCAGGATTGATTGCTCAGAGAATTTCACTGTGCTTACTGGTATTAGCATGTTGTTCTGGAATGGATGCAAAAAGATCTGGTTTTAATTAGTTTTGAGGAATTGTTTCCCACATGAACGCTGGTTTGATAGAACACCGACGTTTTATTAGTAAAAACAGTATGACATTTTTAAATTCATATCTTAATTTTGTGTTAATTCAATATTGCTCTCATAATTTCGGGCGAATGAAGTCCACTGCCTGGACACAGGCCTCCCCCAAAGATTGGGGGTTTGGCCATAATCGCCACGCTTGGCAGACGGGTTGGCGATCACAGTTGAGTTGTTAATGTACTCGAAGGACGCTGCTGCCCATCCCCCGGCTAATCCCTTAGTCGACTTTGCGACACCCACGGGAGGAGATAGGGTGGTGGTATTCTGAGCCGGCATCACATTGTAATATTGGTCTAACTTTACTGATTAAAATATAATTTAAAATAGTATTTAAATATATTGACATTTTAAATTAAAAAAAACAATAATCACACAAGACCTCCTCCTCCCTTCAGTCTTCGGGTAATTATTCCCGAGGTTATTAAGCATGATACATCATAATTATCTACAATGATGTATTACAAAAGAATATGTAATTATTCTTAAAAAATAGAACCTATTATTGTGGTCGACTGGTCGCACGCTAAATTTGTCTGCGTTTACGCAAATCGAGCATGGGTTGATTTTTAAGTCGACAGGCCAGTTTTCGTGATACCATAAGCCTATATTGTCGCAAACGAATAATGACGCTCTGTTTAGCCTGCGCTTGCCTGAAATAATTATTCATGGTAAAATATCAGTGGTTACTATGGATTCTCTATACTTAGTTACATTTTGAGTTGCGTCGGTATTCTCTCAAAACAGCGATAGGGTTACGTTCGTACGAGAACTTCAGACTGACGAAATTTGGATTCGATTTTTTATCGCAACGAGAGCTACGAGAGAAGAAAGAAGAAGACAGAAGTGTAACGTATAGTATATTTACACAATACGTAAATAGACTCCTGATTCAAACTGTTCCACTTTAATTTAAACGACAAGTATAATAATGCCGAGGTGGTAGACTGACGATTGAGAGGTCTTTGAATCTAATCCTTGCGTTATTGCCTTGCAGAAACACGCTTAGATAGGGGACAAATAGTTCGTAAGAAAGTGGGTAGTCCCAGGAACAATTACTAGTCATATTAAAACTTCATTTGGTTATATTATGCATTAGCTTTAAAATAACACGTTAGTAACACACCGAACATACCTTTAAAGTAACATGAGCTTAAAAATGCGCATGATACTGGACACTTGTAATGAGTCAAAACAGTTCAATTTCAAAGCAAATAACAATTATAATCGAACTCTCCACACTAACAAACAAAGTTATAGTTATAGATTAATATCAAAATAGCAATTCGCTAACTAATCCGTGTGGTGTCCGGATTAAGAATATAGCACCACTCTATCTCCTCACGTGGATGTCGTAATAGACGACGAAAGGACTCTGAACCAGAGGGATGGGCAGCAGCATCCACTTTGTGGAAAATTTGCCATACCCCGCTCACTAACCCGCCTGCCAAGCGTGGTGAGTATTGGTAAATTACCCCCCAAAATGATGACAGTGGAAATCTATGGGGGAGGCCTTTGTTCATTAGTGGACGTCCTTTGGCTGATTTGATGATAATATTTCACTAACTTCAACGTTTCAAGAGTCACGAGCAGACCACGGCCAGTGCAACTTGATCGGAACTTCGAGGTTGGTAAAATTTTATGGTATTGGTATTTATTGGTATTTGATAATAATCGGTGCGCAAATAGACCCAATATTGTCTTGAAATGATGTTTTTTGTGGGTCTTATTAGTCAATAGATAGGCTATGGGGTTCGTTCTAAGCTTAAAACTGGGAGGGACCACGCAACCGCTTGATCTGATTGGTCGGAACCCTGTACAAACCAGTAAAAGCATTTTCAAGGTGCTCAGTACTCGGAACGTAATATCTGCTGATTTACGTTTTCGCCCGATAGCGAAAATGGAGCTACAGATAGCGATCGACATGCGCGGAGCAATGAACGTGATGTGTCATCCGCGGGTGGCCCAATTACGTCACAGTCTGCGCAGACAACACAGACCTCACAGCTGCTAAAGGAGAGTTACGCAAAGAAGACTTGGTCCTACTACCGAAGTACCAACTACTGCTTTATACGAAGGACAGGAAGAAAAGTCGGTCTCGACGTAACCGAAACAAACGCGGTATCGCGTCTACAATCGAGGACGTTAAAACTGCAGCCTATTATATTTTTATATATTTCGGTTAAACACACCGTGTCGGGCGCTAAACTCCTTCAATAGATTATCAGTAGCTCTACCATGAGTTTACACGGCCAACACTCGCTAACGTCTCCGTAAATAATTTATATGAAAGATTGTAAAGCGCCCCTAGCGGTCACCGAAAGAATTAAAATTCGTACCATGAGCAACATAGATTTCGATCGGTAAGAAACCTAACGTAATCTACGCGATAGTCACTAACGTTTTCAACTGTCACCATGTAAAACGGCACCATGAGTCACTAACTCGACAGAAGTGATAGAAAAATACGCTTGCGACAGTAGTTACGTAGCTCACTAGCATTTTGAGGTGTGAAACATTTGTTTACATTATAATTAAATACGTTATTGAGCCTATTAAAGTAAAAATAACGTCTGGAAGAGCTTATTTAGCATTGAATGTGTTAGTGGCCGTTGAATTTAATGACCAACGACGTGAATAACGTTAATTTCAATCCAATATGAGAATTCATGTTGGAAACCAGTTGGAAAATATAAGTGAAAGAAAGTATATTAAACTTTAAGGTCATTCCGGTTACCCTCTGAGGGCCTGGTTGATGACACCATTCTCAGATCCAGTGCTCAATTCTGTAAACGATAATTTCAATAAGGTTACGGATAGCACTAACTTATCTCATCCCGTGGGTGTCGTAAAAAGTGACTGTGGGATTAGCCGGAGGATAAGCAGCAGCGTCCTTCGAGTACATTAACAATTAAATTGCTATCGCCAATCCGCCTGCCAAGCGTGGTGATTATGGCGAAACCCCCTCGACGAGCACATAACACACCAAAACCGAGCGTTGTGGCGATTTTTGGGGGAGTCCTGTGTCCAGCAGTGGACTTTATTCGGCTGAAATGATGATGATTATGATGAACAAATGGAAGTACCTATTATACATAGGCTGCACTAAAAGTATCGGGAATGGAATATTTCCACTGTTCCTGTCATATTAAAATCTTTTTAATTGAAAACTCCTTGGTTTTACAAATCGAATACCATTTATTTATTTAAAAAAAGATTCACGGTCTTGTCACAAGGTTTTGTCAAACTTGTTTAGTCGTTGAGAAAATGGAATTGACTCGAGAAAATTCAAGAGCGATGATTTATTATGACTTTCGAAGTGGTTTAACACAAAAACAGTGCGTTGACCGGATGATTTCTGCATTTGGTGATGAAGCCCCATCCAAAACCACAATTTATCGCTGGTTTGCTGAATTTCAACGTGGACGTGTCAAGCTCAGTGATGATCCTCGTCAAGGTCGTCCAAAAACTGCAGTCACCCAAGAAAACGTTGATGCTGTGCGTAAGCTGATTGAGGAAGATCGACATGTGATATACAGCGAAATTCAGGCAACTTTAGACATTGGCATGAGTCAAATACAAATAATCTTGCATGAACAATTAGGTGTAAAAAAGTTGTTTTCCCGATGGATACCGCATTTGCTATGTGAAGAGCAAAAAGCGGCTCGCGTTACTTGGTGCGTCAGAACTCTCGAAAGATTCCACGCAGGATCCTCAAATGCTGTATACAACATCGTATCAGGTGACGAATCCTGGATATATGCGTACGAACCCGAAACAAAAAACCAGTCACGAGTTTGGGTGTTCGAAAATGAGTTAAAGCCAACAAAAATTGTTCGTTCACGGAGTGTTGCAAAAAAATTGGTGGCCACGTTTGTGTCCAAAACCGGCCATGTTACGACTATTCCTCTTGAGGGACAAAGAACGGTTAATGCAGAATGGTATGCTAGCATTTGTTTGCCACAGGTCGTTTCTGAACTCCGTAGGGAGAACTGCAACCGCCACATCATCCTCCATCACGACAATGCGAGTTCTCACACCGCGCACAGAACAAAAGAGTTTTTAGAGCAAGAAAACATAGAATTATTAGACCATCCGCCGTACAGCCCCGACCTAAGCCCTAATGATTTCTATACTTTCCCTAAAATAAAGAATAAATTGCGTGGACAGAGATTTTCATCACCTAAAGAAGCTGTGGAAGCCTACAAAACGGCCATTTTGGAGACCCCAACTTCCGAATGGAATGGTTGCTTCAATGATTGGTTCCATCGTATGGAAAAATGTGTCAAATTTCGCGGAGAATACTTCGAAAAGCAATAAATACATTTTTAAATAGTAATGTTGTGTCACTTCCTTGATTCCCGAAATTTTCAGTGCCGCCCTCGTAGGACAATGAACTTCTAGCCATTTACTAATGGGCAGAGCATTACGAGATCAGCCAGTTAAAAGGCTTTCTGTGATGGATATACTTAAATTCCAATTTATTAATCATTTTTTTTGCTGACACGTCAGTCACATACATACTATAGGGAATAAAAATTCAAGAACCACTAAATATCATAAATAGTCCGCTTACCGCCGACCTTTCTATTTAGTCGGATTATTTCGTGATATTGACTGCCATAACATTTTTAGCATAGCGATACCACCACAATTTAAGCATATGAGCCGTTCTCTCTTTTTAATGCCGAGAAAGAAAGAAACAAAACATAAGAAGTGAAGTTAGCTAGTTAATACGTTATGCCAACACATTTCAAAGACGACACAATTTACTATTGAGCTTGCCTTATGCAGGTAAGACTCCGCAGAACTCGTGGTGCAAGGTGCATTATCGAAATCTATTTGATCCACGTTGGTACGCTAACTAGGTTGACGCTAGCGAGTAAGTTTTCTATAACAACTCATGGTAGAAGTACAGGAGGAATTAATACCGAAGGAAGGGCGACACTGAAGCTGTCGAGATGGAGTCGAAGCAGGTCTACAAATCCTTCACCCTACAGATTGCCACGACGTACAAGTTCATCTGAATTTTGGCCAGCAGCAGTGGTGATTTTATGGTGATACAGGGAAGCACGAATCAAGGTCAAAGTGTCCAAATTTAGGTTTTGTTATATGTAGTATGTTAAGCTTCCGTGTGGCGTTCGGATTAAGAATATAGTACCACTCTCCTCCCGTGGATGTCGTAAGACTAAGGGACCATATCAGAGGGGTGGCCAGCAGCTTCCCTTATGTGGAATAGTACCCACTCTGCGCTCACCGACCCGTCTGCCTAGTGTGGTCAGTACTGGCAAAAAGCCCCCAAAATAGCGACACATGGCATGTAAATGGTTATTGTGGAAATTTACGAGGCCTTTGTTCAGATAATATGATGAAGTTAGTTTATGAGGTATTTATGTATGGGTCTTTCTTACCTGAAATATAATTGTAAATCAATTGGGTGTATGCACTCACATAAACACACAACCCTTGAATGGTTGCAAATACCATACTAGATAGGTAGTATAATATCCTCCTTTTTTATGTTTCAGCTGTTTTAGTATTGATTCCATCTTCGTTTTAGACCAGCAGGCCTTTTTTAATGGTCCCCAGTGGAATTACATCATGAACTTCCTCCGCCCGGGGAAGGGCGAAAGGGCATGCCGGACTCCTACCGGCTAAAACCACTGAAACGGTCATCTTCTGTACCGAAGGGGGGTTCCAGCTCCTCGTAAGATCACACTAGAGCCGCCCATTGATGCCATGCCTTTAGGCACATCTTGCAGAGGATGACTGTAAAGCGGTCACCTCCTCTAGCGGAGGGAAGGCGACTGTAAAAAGGTGTCCCTCCAAGCACTTCTCGGGGACTATTGCATATGATCCCCCCAAGCCACGCTGTCCACTGCGCTGCGCACACCGTCTTACCGGGAGTCAGACCAGCAGGCCTAGCATAGCCAAAGTACACATTATGTCACGTGTGACTCGACAAAAAGATTGGCAGCATTTCTTCTTGGAGCTTTACTATCATATAAAGTTATTTTACTATGACAGAACCAACAATTTCCCTCAGTAAAAAATAAATAGATTTCATTAAATCCGTGATGAAAAATCTTGAGTGAGAAATGGGCTTGCAGGAAGATCAGAAGCATGATATAATTCTTGCCTACCTTGCATTCAAACTGCAGAACAAATCCGGTCCTGGTGCCAACGAAGACAGTGTCCCACGCGCGGTCCATCGTCTGTATCGGACTCAATACATTGCACTCTGGCCCTTTTTCTAATCCCGACTGTAATAAATCATAAAGTGAAATGTAGTAAAGTACATAAATATGAAAGATAAAATAAAACAAACTCAGTTCCTAGTCTATGCTACGCTCATGATATGATGGTTGTTCAGATCAATGTGGTTAACCAATCCACAAAAGCTTACATGAGAATTGACGGCAGTTTGTTAGTTGAATATAAATGCTGGATCTATTATGTAGGGTTCATATTTGATTAACACAATCTCGGCTCAAATTTTATTTGAGTTTTAATTCTCGAAATGTAATATGGGCCTTAATAATGAGATATTTGAAATTGAATATATTTTTAGAAAGGGGTATATTCATATGATTTGCTTGATGACGATATGATTGATGATAATTAGATCAAGAACTGATTAATAAAATTTAGCGAATTGTGAATATTTCCTGTCCTGTGACTTCCCTTCAAAGAATATACCATTTAATAAAACACTTTTAAACGGATTCTATCGCGTATATTTTGATTTTTGATTTTCCTGACGTTTCGAATACTTTGCAGCATTCGTGGTCGTTTTGATCAACCTCAAGTACTCGCGAAAGAGAACCGATATGTACCTAGAATGTTTCGTGAGGCTTTTGAAATTAAAAAACATCCTAATTTTAATAGAGAAGATGGTTGGCAGGTACCACCTGTTTGGAATCCAGTCATTAAAATAATAAAGTCCCAAACAAGATACCGCACTAAGAAACATCAAGACACTGTGAGTGATTACTGCGTGCATCGAAACTAATTTTTTGATTAAAATTGTACGGTAGATAAAATAAAATAACTTTTTAAAATCTGTAACGACGCCTGTCACCTTAGTCATCCTGCGACCACGAATGCTGCAAAGTATTCGAAACGTCAGGAAAATCAAAAATCAAAATATACGCGATAGAATCCGTTTAAAAGTGTTTTATTATAATTTTATTATTACACATCGCGAAAATCTAAGACATTACTAATATACCATTTATTATAAGTAATTAGAGAGGAGTGGCCCAATATGCTCATGGGTATCGTAATAATAACATCACCTAATAACCATATTTACTGTCAAGGGTGGTGATTATATCTACACACTACAATTTCTCTTTCTAAGCTTCTATGTATAAGCAAGTGATCGGTCGTTTGAGCTACAGGTTGCAGGTTCGATACCACCCACCCGCACGAAAGAAATACTTGTATGGCTTACAAGTTGTTGTTCCAAATATGTTGTTTGTACATGTGGAGTTTGTCTGTAAACTGTACCCACGACACAGGAGAACCCTTAATGTGGGACAAACTTAAACTAAAACCTATTGAGTTGTATCTAACTTAAGTTACAAGTTGTGATAAGTATGTATTTTTGGGTTAGAATAGAAGAGAATCTTATAATTAGTAATTAAGTCCTAACAGACATCATCATCATATCAGCCAGTCCCCCATAGACCAACAGCTACATCTCGATTTTGCCAGTACTCATCACGCTTGGCAGGCAGGTTGGTGAGCACAGACTGGCTGGTGTTCTATAGAAGGGATGCTGCTACCCATCCTTCTGGTTTAGTCCCTTAGTCGCATTTTAAGACATCCACAGGAGATGGAGTAGTGCTATATTCTTAAGCCAGACACTGATAGATAATGATATGATCAAGATTAGAAGTAATCTATACAAATAAATAAAATTGAAGTGTATGTTTGTAATGTCAAAATAACAGCTTTTTACTAAATGCATATGAAAGTATATAAGTACATATAACAAAAAACAATGTTTAAATTTTTTGTCTGTCTGTCTGTTTGTTCCGGGTAATCTCCGAAACGGCTGGATCGTTGTTGAGGGGACTTTCTTTCTTTCTTTATAAGGAATATCTTAGGTTACTTTTATTTTAGAAAAATAATTAGGGTTCCGCGTAAAAAAATAAAACCCTTGAAATCCAATATATTTATTCTATGTCAGGTGTCTATGTCGAAGTACTATAAATTTATTTTAAATTAAATGCGGGTGAAACCGCGGTTCCCAACTATTTTAACATACATCTAACTTACCTTTAAATCATAATATCTTATCCTGGAGTCGAGTGAGCCTGTGTACACAGTGGTCCCTTGCTTCTCCTGGACAATGGTGAGACAAGTGACAGCCAAGTTGGAACCCCGCAATGTGTTTAACAGCTTCCCTTCACTACTGAAGTGATACACATTGCCATCCAAACATGCTGCTATAAAATCATTCTCTATGCACTGGAAGAGATAATATATATTTTTATCTCCCTCATACACACATCACACATGCAAATATCTATTCTATGGAATGCCCCTTTTTCAGTTCTGGGCTTGCTCATTAAATAGTCTTGGTTTCTGGCTGACCATGCCATATTCAAAGCCAATTATTATATCTTTGAGCTTGGAATATGGCTTTAATTTATATTGTATCAATTTTATATAATTATGGTTAGTATTTTGGTAGTGGTTGTTTCTATGACAGTAGTTATTTATGTCTGTAACACCGAAGGTGCATGTTCTCATGTGGTAGGAATGCACATTTCCAAACCCAGATCTCACATTACTAATATGCAAAAATCATGAGCACACTTATGGATGACTTACGATGCAGCTAAGAGGATTTGCCTCTCATTGAAGTTTTAAAAAAGTGAAAATCAAGTTATCCATTCTATTCACTGCTATGTAAAGGATGGTATTTTGACTCACCTCAATTGCCAGTACGGCATCGGCATTCCCTGTGACAGTCACCGAATCTCGCCGCAATTTCTCGTCTGTCGAGTAATCATACGTTTTACACACACTCTCTACCTGACTGGCCTCTGGCACAGACACATCATCGACAGGCAATTGACTGTTATCGAGTATTATGTCCTCACTTACAGCCACTGTACCATGCAAGTCTTTATCTTCATTAGATTTTATTTCACAGCTGTCTCCAATAACTATATCTTCTGACACATCTAACATATCAAATTGGAGGTCATTTACAACGGTATCTTCCACTACTTCACTTGCTGCCGTTTTTACTACTCGGTCAATGGGAGCAGTCTCCGGTGAATATGTACTCAAAGGTTCAGGACTAACCTTGGCAACAGATATATCTTCAGGCTGTTGTTGTTTTTCCTTTATAAACTTGCTTATATCAGTTGAAACAAGGACCACTGAACAATCCTTTAAATCAAACGAACTAACATCAAAACTTTTTAGATGTCTTGTTTTCTTTGTCACTTTTTTCTTTGGTTGCGTTTTTTGCGATTTCCTTTTACTTTTAGCTGTGTGCTCCACCTCTAGATCGTCTAATGATATAATTTCTTCTAGAGGTCTATCATCAGTTATTATCTGTTCTATGAGAGATATGTTTGGGGGTTTGGTTTTTTTATTGCTACGCTTACTCAATGTCGGACTCTCAGAACTCTTCCGATCCTGTTGTAGTACTTTTTGTCGTAAACTCCTCTTTTCGACTTTAGTTGAATCAGTACAATCGTCTTGAACACTTTCTAAAGCTATTTGCTCTAATTCTTCAACTGGTATGTTGGTGAAATCGTCGATAATTGCATCGGCGTTGTTAATATTGTCTGACAATGAGTCAATTTCGTCGGCTTCTTTGTTTTCGTTAATGGGTGTTACATTCAGAACAGTCATGCCCAAAGATGGCATACTACTTGGACATGAATCTTTGGATTCTAATGAACTGTATAGTTTAAATTTCTCTTGTAACAAATCTTGTATTTCTAAGTCTATATCTTTCATTCTTTCAAAGGCATCAGTTGCATGTGGTTTTGACTTATCGAATGACATAGGACTTGTTTGGACAAATTTTGAAACAAACTTCTTTCTTTCGGTTTGACAAAACCTTGATGTGCAACTTTTGCTTTGAAATGTCTGTGTTTCTTTTGTAAGTAATCTGTTGACTACTTGAGTTCCTACATGTTTAGTCAGTATTATCTTATGACGTGCGAGTGTAGTTGTCAATTGTTTAGATTTATTTTCCTCTACAGTAGCTTTTGTAGTAGTTATATTTGAAGAAGTGTTTCTGTGGGAATGGTGAAGACCTGATGACTTTTTATGCTGTTCAACAAACATATCAATGGGCTTAAGTTTAACTTTAGGATCTGATTTTATAAGTGTTTGACTGCCGATATTAGTGCTATCTTTTGGACTTAGAACAGTTTGACTGGATGAGCTAGAATGCCTCTTTCTACGTGATTCAATTTCTTTTGAATTTTTAGAAGTCTCTTTTCTTTTAACATACTTATCTGAATAACTTTTATCTGGCACATCTACTTTTCTAATATCATCCTTTGATGCTTCCTTGGTACTCTCATCTTTATTAGAAAATAAATAAGGCTTTAGGGCATCATTGACCTTCTCTGCAGGACCATTGTTTAAAGTGGCTATTAAATTTTTATCTGATGGTTTGGTTGATTCAATTGGGCTGGATTCACTTTTCTTTCGTTTTTCTTTCCGGTGAGATGGTCTTTGATCCATAGACCTTTTTCGAGTGTTTGATGGAGAAATTTTAACAATATTTGAACTACCAGATTTTTTTGTCTCTTTGTCAGCAATATATTCATGCTTTATGACAATATGTTCCACTCTGTGAACATTATTATCCTGCGAATTCACAGGTGTAGTATTAACAATTGGTAAATCTAGAGACTGTATCACTTCTTTTTTAATTTGTATAGCCATTTCTCTGTGACATTGATCATTACTCAAAGAAAATAACTTCAATGGTGACCTAGCAAATGTTTGCAATTGATTGTTTATTTCATTTTTTATGTTGATTGATTCTGTTTGAATGGGTTGAAGTTTAGGAGGTGTTCCTCTTAATGAGAGATCATCATTTTCAATGAAATTGTGGTCAACAGCAACATGATATTGCTTGTCTAATTCAGCAAATGTATCTTCTTCTTCAGACAATTGATCAGTATTGGTATCAAACAATGGTAGTGTTTCTTCTGTATTTTGAAAAGTCTCTTCAACAGGATTATCTATGCTTCGCCGCTGCCGCAGGCTTTCCATGCTATGTCTTCTATCTTGACTATGGTCACTTCTTCTTGTTGAACGCCTCTCAAAAAGAGGCTTTGACTCTACATATGGGATTTCCTGCTCATAACTATAATTCTTGTTGATTTTATCTGATTCATTTATCCTTTCTGGATGTTCATAATTAGACAATGCGGTTTCGTTTTGCTCATAACATGTCTCCTGTGGACATTCATCGTAATTGTAGGACTCAAAATAAGGATAGTTGAATCGGTCGTCACTAGCATGGTGGGCGCTCTGTTCATCAGGCACATTATATAGCTCAAACTCATTTAATTGAAGAACTTTACTTAATTCTGCCATTACAATTGGCTTAATATCTTCTAGCAAAACTGTATCCTGTGGATCTAAAAGACATTGCATCTGCTTCATAAAAGTATCTTCATATATTGTATTATTATCATTATGAATGAAGTCAGTACTGGAACTGTATAAGGATTTCTCAGCTACAGACCTTAAGTGGCGATTCAAACTATTTTGTGACTCTGTTATTAAGCTACTAATGGCATACTCAAACTTTGATGATGATCCCGGGTCATCCATTAATTTATGCATCTTATCTTTGTCCATCTTGAACAGTTGATGAACAATGTTCGTCTTCATCTTGTCACAATTTGATTTAACATTGTGCCTTTGTCTTGGTGTCCTCTTCTTTGCTGGTTGTTCCTGCTGAATGTGTAGATTTTCACACTCTCTCTCTTGTTCCGTGCTACTTTGAATGATGGAAGATTCTTGTGATAACCTCTGGGGCTCATTGCGATTCATCAACCTCTTCCTGATAATATCCACAGTGTCATCAACGGATCGACTGAAGGAAGTATTATTATTAGTTGTGGTTCCAGTTCCAGAAGTTCCACCATAATGATCGGAGGAAGGTGGTCTATGACCAGTATAATCTACAACAGGCAAGCTACCTTCTGTAGCCTCATGATGTCTGAAAGATTTATGGGGACTTCTATCTTCATAATAATGTTTTTTATTGTCATGAGGTGGATGGTCCCAAGCGGACATGCGCTGTTGACTATACGAGTCATTTGTGCAAGGCACATGAGGAGCTTTCCGGTGATCAACATCACCCATACTATTAATATGGAATGTCTCAACCTGGACATCCTCATAATAGTTAGCAGAGTCTTTATATGGAGGACACTGGGCATTGTTGTCTTTTCTTATATTATGATTAATGAATGGAAATAACTGTCTTGGTTGTGAATGGTGACCTCTCTCTGTAATTCTCCGATTGATTTGGTAATGGCCATCTCTGAATTTGTGCCTTTCATGGTGAGCTTGTTGACTATGGTCATCTGGATGTCCTGCATGTGTATTGAAAGGTTGTAGACCTCTGTGGTGCAATCTAAGGCTAGGTGGCGGGAATCTGAAATGAAGTAATAGGAACTAAAAAACAAGATTACTTGAAGTTTGAATTGTTGTTCATAACAATCATACGGTTATAAATAACAATCTACCGCCTAGTCTAAGACTGTTATTAACATTGTGTCATATACAGGCACAATTTTTTTAGATAAACTAGGTAAACGAAATATTGGCGCGTCAGTAATGCAGCGCAAACATCGTTAGTTAAACGGTTACTAGGGGCTTACCTAGGGTTTTCAAGGAGTGTGTAGTTCCTTGGGTGTCTAAAACGCGGCGGCCCACTGCTTCTGGGTCTAAAATGCCGTGGATTTTCACTTCGCCATCCTCCAATGCCTGGATGACCTCGCCTCATTATTTCACAACTAGCACATATTCTGCCACAATACAACCAGAAAAGGACTTCACTTAATTTTTGTGTTGGAAATATATACTTTATTTTAAGAAATTCGGGGAAAATCACAAGTAATAACAAGTTTGATCAATTGTCGCGCCGAATAAAAATACATACACGGACACGGAATCCATTTGACGTTTCAACAAAAATATTGTCAGCCATTAAAATTGTAAAAGTACGTTCAGAGTAAATGTAAAATTTAGAATCATCATTCAACTCACGAGGAGTTAAGAAAATAAATCGCCGTTCCAAAATGAGTCACCTTTTTTTGCGATATCATAACTAATTAATATTTAATTTTCCAATAGCACCAACTTATTTCATACACTAACAATTTTTTTAAAATTATATATACCTAATTTTGAGAGTAATCTTTAATGTTACAAGCTTATTTTCTCATTTTGACCATTGTAATAATATTATACAGATGAATATTTTTTAGAATACAATGATGCATTAATAATACAAGAATATATCCATATCCTATACTGTTAAATATGTACATAAAAATCAATTATATCGAGCCCGGAAAGAATGAAAGAAAGTTCATTAACTTTACTGCTCCATTTTACTTTAATAGATATTATTTAACGTATCAAAGATACTATAACGTATTCAAGAGTATAACTGAAACAATGCGCTGAACATATCAAGCGCGCTGTATAAATTCAGCGCGCTATCTGTCCAACGACATTTCCCTGATGTAAGAATATTCACCGCTCTTTTAATGAGTAATAAGCGCCCACCCAGTTCATTAAAAAAATTACGTGTAAAATAGCGCGCTATTTTTTTAGCGTGTAGTCTGTAGCGCGCTTTTGCCATACAGAGTTTCTGAACACCACTAGTCACGTATTTGACGTATCTCATAGCGGCAACCAATAATGTTCTAAAATCAAAAATGAACTTGAAATCGGAAAGATAATGTAGCTATTTTTTGAGGAATTATCGATTAGTTTTATCGATTGATAATCCCATTTCTTTTAATCCTATTAGGGCAAAACCAACAGGAACAGTACCTGGTGACTTTAAGAATATAGGTTTGTGTGTATATGGAATATTCCCCCATGATTTTGACGCTATTAAATGGATTTAAACAAATGAGGTATCATTTGTTTGGTCAGCGAGAGCCATATTAAAGAACTTGACCTATTCTTTTTGTTGGGCTTCCCGCAGACATTTCCGAGAAATGCAGAGCCAATCAACCAGACATTTCTGGCGAAGCCAAAAGATGCCTCCAGCCAGGCTTAAAATTGCCAACCCCCAACCCCCCATCTGTATCTTAGCTATAGAAACTGTTCAATCCCAGGATAGAGTAAAAGTTTTAGGTATCATTCTCGACAGTAAAATGTCTGGTTTGCACCATTTTAAATATATATAATAAATGCGAACGCCATTGTAGTAAACAATCATCGTCATTTGGACTATGGCAGCTTTATTTTAGAAAAGTTTAACAAAATAGTATTAATTAAATCAGAAAAAAATCAATCTAAGTGCCTTTGCATTATTATAGGTGTAATGAAATCTTCCCTGATCAATGCCCTTCAAGTCGAATGTGTAGAGACTCCTTTTCATCTTCGTCGTCAATTCCTTGCCGACAGATATTTTCTCAATGTAGCTCAGTATCCTTGTCACCCATTAATCAATATTTTACGTTCACTTTTCTACATCATTAATAGTTCATCATATTGGACTAATAAAACTGTACCTTTACTACTTCTTCTTCTTCTCTTAGATTATGGCTTCTGTAGAGTTTCTATCTTCCACAATTTCGACAATGTCAAGTATATAGGCAACGTTGTACGGTGTTTAGATTAATCTTTACATATCCATAAATTATTTCTACACAAAAAATAAAATGATATGTCTGCAACGTCGTACAGTTCAATGGTTTTTATTTTTTTAATTTTTTTATATAAATCGTTGCCCCGCACTAGGATTTCTCATGTGTCATGGGTGCGTTTACAGACATGAATTCCACATACAATACACCCAGATCCGGAAAAACTACCTGCAGATCATACAAATATTTGTTCCGTGTGGTTATCGAACCCACGACCCGGAGCGCAGCAGCCGACTGTATCAGCCACTGCACCAACCGTGCCGTCTCCGGTTGGAGTTTTAGATCCGTTCGTTTACTTGTTTCAGTTTCAATTGTATTGCTAATTTGTCTTCTGTCATGCAATTTGAAAGATCTCTTTTTATGGTGGATTTTAACTCGATGGGTGGATTATAATGCAATTATATATGAACATAAACTAATTTTAAATTTGGAATTGAAAAGGGTTCGCCAGATGCTAGCAACGTTTTTAATAAATTAATAAGTAGGTAAGAAGTGGTTAGATTTGGTTTTAGTATTTACGGATGCTTCAAAGTTTTCAGAAGTATCTTGTGTAGACGCGTCCGTTTTTATTCCCAAGTTATATGTAATTTTGAGTCATAGATGCCCTACAGAGTGCTCCACCTTTACTGGTACATCTATTGCCATATTAGAAGCAGTATCTTATATTGAATCTAATCGACATTATTTTCATAAAAAAAAAAAAAAATATAACCCTCAAAATTAAGTAAATATTACATAACTGAATACTTATCCGTATTACTACTTACTTATCCGTGTGGTGTCCGAATTAAGAATATAGGACCACTCCATCTCCTCCCGTGGAGGTAGTAAAAGGCGACTAAAGGTTAGACCAGAGGGATGGGCAGCAGCATTCTTTCTGTGGAACCGTACCATTCTGCGCTCACCAACCCGCCTGCCAAGCATGTTGAGTACTGGCAAATTCCCCCCAGTATGATGTGACAGTTGTGGAAATCTATAGGGGAGGCCTTTGTTCTTATTTTGGAAATCTTTGTTTGGAAATTACTCACATAGCAACCGAGTTTTAATGGGTTTTTAGCGCCGTGTATTAACTCTACTTTTGCCCTACGATTGCGAGAAAATAAAATAATCCAATACAATATGAAATAGTCTATTTTATTAAAAATTAAATGTACAATTTGTACAATTCTGGATATTTAACGAGATGTTTTTTCCAGGTAACTTAATTTCAGTCCTCTGTGAAGATGAATATTGAGTTGTCTGTGGGGTAAACGTGGGAGATATACGTAGTTTTAGGTTTGAGGGTCCCTCGTTCGGATGTTCTGGATAGAGAATCAGCTGAGTTGACTTATCTCTTGATGTCGATGGTCGTGGGCTAGTTGGGAGAATATTGATGCGTTCTGTGATACGCTGGGTGATATCAAATTTGTTTTGAATGGAATTCTCGATTTAGTCTTCCGCCACTTGATCGGATCACCATCCACCGTGGCGTTTTAACGTTGTTACATTTGCACACCAGAATCCGCCAAGAGAGTGGCGGATGTTCCTCGGAAACAGTGGCCAGTGTACAGTAAGTCCGGATAAGGCAAATTTAGATAGGTGGCGATCTCTTTGGGCATGTTGCTTAATTTATTTTTGCCTATAACTTGGCTTGTGCATTATCCGTTTTGATAGTTGAGATAAAATCTCGACGTGCCCACTCCACTCGGCCGTAAACCTTGGCAGGCTTTGAATTTTTTTAGAAATTCTCCACTTATAACGAATTTCCTCTCCTTATTTGTCTTTGTATTAGGCAGATTTATGGCTTGAAGATGGGTATCAGTTCGACATATTCCACTGTTATGTTAGCCAGTTCTATCCCTCTGCAGACACCGCTGATCCCAGAAATTAAAGCAACCTGTAAAACAAAAAATAAGTGTGTAAGTTAGAACTGTATTTTGGTTGGTACCTCTATCGAGCAATTTAGTTTGATGAAAATAATAGAAAACAAAAAACCTTTGTTGCTAAGTGTTTTTCATTTGGTGCCTTATTTACGAAATTCTCGATATCAGTCCTCGTGAAAACTTTGGATTTCTGGGCCTTGTCGGCGGTGGATAATTTCTTGAGAAAAGCCTTTCGTTGTTTATAGTTGTTCGTAACATTGAATATGTGCTCCAAAGCGTTGAACATTGATATTTTTTTGGAAAAATCATCAAAATACGTAAGAAAAACTCCTTCCGTACGCGAATCCACTCGTTTTTCTGTCCTCCGCTTCATAAACTTTTCGTAAGTATTTAAATAAATGCTTTGTGACCTTGAAGGCAACAGATTGAAAATATTTCTTGTCCTTTCTCTTCAATTTGCAAATTAGGGTCTCCATTCTCGCTAGATGATGAAATTTTCACTATTGTAAAATTAATTACGGTCAATACCAATTAAATCTGCAATTAAAAAATTCCAAAGGTTTCGCGCCAATGTCTTTTTTTTTCTTCTGTAGCCGCAACGCATTGCATGCATTCTACCACAGAGATCGCCGATTTTAGTTCTATTATCAAAAATTAAATGCTTTTGTTTTTTTTATTGAAACAGTAATAAGTCTAGTCTTTATTCATGATTATTCTACATAAGACTAAAGACTTTTTCATTTTTGTAGGCACATATAAATATAAAATAAATAAAAATAAACTTTTTCCCTTTTTCCCCTAGAGGAAGATCACAGAGTACATTTTTAGAGGAAGATATTCTATTTCCTGAATTGTAAAACCGTACGACCGCGTACGACGTTGCCGACATATGTTTTAGAATTTTTACATTTTGGGAAATATTTTATGAACATGTAAAGATTGATTAATCTAAACACCGTACAACGTTGCCTTATACTTGACATTGGCGAAATGTGGAAGTGGAAGATACTCTACGGAAGCCATAATCTAAGGGAAGAAGAAATGCTATTATTTCTTCGCTTTGGTATGCCACAATGACGGTCTTTTTGAGCAAGAGGAGTGAAAAGTTATTTTATCTACCGTACAATTTTAATCAAAATTGTCACTCACAGTCTTGTTTTTCTAGTGCGGTGTGTTGTTTGGGACTTTTTAAATTTAATAACCGGATTCCAAACAGGTGGTACCTGCCCACCCTCTTCTGTAACCACCCAACCCCACCCGACCAATAAAGGCAAGCCGGAAACGAGGCCCTGATCGACTCTCTTGGGCATTCGGGTACGCAGTGTAGCCACTTCACATCCAGCTCGCCACAAATTGCCCTACGTTCTGTAAGCTTCTTAATAGATCTTATGATATACTTTGTTTTTTGTATCAAAAGGGAGGTAGTCGTGAGGAAACCGAGGAAGCTACTTTAATCTTCAGGATTGCTATAGGAAAAAAGATCTACATTTCGAAGGTTTAACATTGAAAAAATTAAACGAATGAGAACCAACATAAAGTTTTATTCGGGGCTCATATAAGAAAAATCTTAAACATAGGTTAAGTAAAGTTATGATAAAGATGGCCATACTCGGGTTTTTTCGAACTGGGTTAATAGGGTAAAACATTTACGCAACCGTTTTAACTCGAGTCACCCAAATCGATTTAACTATGGCAATCGTCTATTGTGAGTCGCGAACCGTTGCAAGTTAACTTCGCATGAACGCCTGGTAATGATTTAAAACCTGCTGATCACGTATCGGGTCATGTATGAAGTTGGATTCCGTAGCGATAGAAATCCAAGACATAGAAAAATAACACGCAATTTAAAAACATGTAGTTGATTTGGTACCCAACATTTTTCAAATCAAACTTTAGACGAAGGTTCTGTGGTGAAATAAGCAACACTATATAAATAATATAAGGTTGCTGGGTCCGGCCGGATGCGGAAAGCTGATAACCAGGTGTTGTGGCGCATGCTGGGAGAGGCCTACGTCCAGCAGTGGACCGATATATAGACTGATGATTGATTGATGATTGATATAAATACTTAAAGTAACATATAAATAAAAAAATAAAAAATGCTATTATTAATGATTCATGCGGGGTGAAACGTACAGTCCCTGCATCTACCAAAACTACCGATCAAATGTAGGCAGTTTTAAAAGAGTCCAATCGCATCATCGAGCTCCCAAAAGCAATCAAATACAACCACAATTGTGTGCTTTGGTCCTAAAATGAATTTATAAACTCGATAAATGTAAATTGAGTCAGCATAAAACACAATTTTTTTCTCAATGTAATGTAAGTCTATTCATTGATAAATTAAAAAATCTAAAATCTCCACTCCGTGGGTACTATGACTCAATTTACTTACAATTGTAAAAAATTTCAAAAAACAATGTACGTTTAATACAACAAATTAAAGAAATACCGTGCATATACGAAGCCGCTCAACATATGTAATCCGAGAGACCAGTAGCCCTGGCACGAACGACTTGCAAGAAAGTATTCGTATCGTAACGTTAATGTGAGTCAATTTAGAAGGCCTAAAAAGGCCAGGGCACGCCGCGACAGAGGCGGCATGGCGCCCTCACCTACTGGATGACACAGGTACTCTCGAACCATAAGTGCTTCGGGAAGTATATGCGTCGAATAGGCCGAGAAAGGATGCCCGGTTGTCATTATTGCGGAGCAGGCGGATACGGCGCAGCACACGTTGGAGGAGTGCCCAGCTTGGGCAATGCAGCGCCGTAATCTCGTTGCGGCGGTCGAAGTGGGTGACCTCTCGCTTCCGACCGTGGTTCAGTCCATCGTCCGAAGTGAGAGCTCGTGGGATGACACCAGGAGACCACCTCTGATCCCAGCCGCAGAAAACGCACGGGGCGTGTGCGCCGGGGGAGGGGGCTGAACGATCTCCGGCCACTATGAGGAGCGGCTTGGGGGCGCGGTCTAACGCACATAAAGCGTACACCTCACGCTAGAGGTAAGAAGAAGAACACCGTGGGGTTATAGCCGGTTTGAGCCCGGCATGCCCCTCCGCCCTTCCCAAGGCGGAGGAAGCCCAAGAGGATTTTCCCACGTTAAAAAAAGGCCTAAAAATACCGTTTTAGGTGAATCGTACTGAGAACATTATAATGAATCATTTAAAGCGGCCTTTTAAGGCCGCTTTTGGCCCCCTGGACCATTTTTTTATTTCTAATGTGAATCGTATTATGATTCACCTAAAGCGGCCTTTTTAGGCCCCCATTAGCCTAAGTATTGTTATTCTGTAAAAATGCACATATTTAAATATTGGAAAACAGAAAACAAAAGTACGTATATTACAATGAATCATAGAAATACCGTGCATGTACAAACCTGATTAAAAAATTTAAAGTCGAGAGAAGTCAAATAGGATGTACATTTTGACGGTACGACATATTTGTGTTGGCCACGCATGGCATGTTTGGTAACTTTCGATTTACTTGTTCGCAACGGGCACGAGACGAATTGAGTGTTGAACGAGTGATGTTAACTCGAGTTAATGTCAAGCGTTAATCATAGTAAAGCTATGTCGAGCTGGCCCAACTTTGTATAATATGTACACGAGACGGAGATAATAAACATTTCACGAAACAGACTACTTCAACAAGAACATGTTCAGATACAAGAATATAAACCTGTGCCTATTCTTGACTAAAATTACATGAATACTCATGTCACTTTTAATACGTTTTAAAACTAAACTACAATTGCATATCACAGAATCGTGCTCTATACCTAATTTAGTATCTAATTTTTGTCCGTAGAATCAAATTCCAGCTAAGATTGATGTCGGGTCTTCTACTCCGCTCCTCACTTTCTGTATAAACAGCACTGCTTCACGGCCATCAATCAACCTGTGGTCGTACGATAGGGCGAGGTACATCATAGGCCTTATTTCAACCTTTAATAAAAGAAAAACAACCTGATTTACAGCGAAATAACGAATATTTTAGAGATCATTATACAATATTGACCACTGAACAACTATGCCTGTTTAAAGTTTAAAAAAGTTCATTTACCGCCTCCTATACATTAGCGCTTCCCAAGCGTGCGCGTTCTTCGACCGTGTGAACGAGGCAGCCTCACTACTAACTTTACTTTCAAAAATAATACAACTGATACGAAAGAAAAAGTCTAAACGGCTTTGGGAATAAAATAGTATGATATTGTACTTCTTTTATAAAAAGTTCCAGATTAATAATTTTGGGATTGGGACCAATTTGCGCGTTGCGTGTGTTAGCTGTACCTGAACTTCCTTCACCCCGGGGAAGGGCGAAGGGGTATGCCGGACTCCTACCGGCTAAAACCACTGGAGCGGTCATCTTCGGCACCGAAGGGGGGCTCCAGGTCACCGTAGTGTTAGCTGTACCTACTTTTCATTTTGATGCTGAAGGTGGCCTGACGCGAAGCGGGTGGTACAAAAAGCACCACGCACGCGACCGTCACATCACCCGTTCCAAGAATGCGCACGAATCGGAAAGCGCTAGTTTGGGCCTAAGTGCGTGTATGCTTAGCACGGTACTGTCTAGATTCTAAATAATAAGTAGCGAAATTTGAGGCCCTTAAGCTTAGCGCGGCACTTTGGATAATAAAAGTAGTTGCCAAAGTAGAAGGGGATATTTGGGCCATTCAAAATGTAAGCCAGTGAAACAACATGCAGGAAGCAGGTGTGGTCGCCCAACGATAAGAACTGGGACAACATTTTTCAAATATCGACTTGCTAGTAAAGACCAAACGGCTGTTTACATTTTTCTATTAGTCACGTATAAGTCTACACTCCCCCCGCCCCCCTCGAACTTTGCCAGAGCCGTCTCGTGCTATGTCAGTAGTCTAAAGTACCCCCTAAATAATATCGATCTAGCCTTCCCTAGTTTGGTGCACCAGCAATGACCTAAGCCAAGGTGGTGAGGTGGGATTGCGGCCTTTCCGGATCCGCCAGAACGCCCGGCTAAGCAGCGACATCTCTATGGGATAGACGTCAGAAGCCAAACAAAAAAACGCTGTAAGACTGTACCTTGCCAGCAACTGCAACTGGTCTCGGGACTATAGCATGCATGCCCAGGATGGCCGACTGTGGTAGGTTGATAATGGGCGTAGACAGAAGCGAACCGAATACTCCTCCATTGCTTATAGTGAATGTGCCACCTTGCATTTCCGCTGGCGTTAGCCTACCTGTAATGTGTAATTTACAGTGAGTTTTATTTAACTACATTAAATTAGAAAGCATTGGTCCTAAATTTTTAATAGAGATCATACTAAATTGGCTGGCCTGCTGTCTTCTAAACTATGTACCTGTATTCTAGAAGAGATCATCATAAGGACATGCGTCCTTATGATGATCTCTTCTATCTCCGCTCTCTCTCCACTGAATGGAGAGTAGAGTTCGAGATTATACCGGGGATGCCCATTATATGCCTGAAATGAACAGAAACTACCAATAGTCCTAAATTTTATTTAGAACAAAATGCGAATTATGAAATTATTCTCCTAGGGTAAAGGTATAACTAGTATTTACTTTAATCGTCGTCTAATGGGGTTATCAAGGGTCTCGAATAATTGATTTATAATAAATCATTAATATTTGGTGGGCTTCCTGGCCTGGATTTAGTAAATCTGATCATCTGAGCATTTCAATATAAAAAAAAGAAACTACGAAGGATAAATGATATCTTAGGCTATATGAATATATAATAACAATACAATCACACGTATTTTGCCTTACTGACAATTTGACATTAGCAAATTTTAGGTCTTTACTTATGAAATTGCCGTTTTTTACGAAATAAATTATAGCATTTTTAATAATCTTTTCATTTTATTTTAATCAAAGTAATCACCCATGCCATCGATGCATCTTTGCCAACGCAGTGGCATCGTTTATCGACGCGCTTCTTGAAGAAAGATGGACGGCAGGCGACAAATTCTTCAAAGGCATTTTGTACTGCCTCGGGTATTAAACATTTTTGCCGCCAAAAAGTTATCCAATTTTAGAAAAAAGTAGAAGTCTGTAGGCGCAACAGCGGGGACTAGCGATTGATCAAAGCTGGTTTGCCAGTGCCATCAATCCGGCCCGCGACAGCTTAAGACTAGTGTCATCAATCTGGCCCGGGACAGCCAATGTCTTATTGTTGTTACTATTGTTGTGATAAGTTGAATAAGAAAACACATAATGATAATTACTCGGTTTTATTTACTTACGAGGTAAAACTTAACGACAGAAATGATGACGCAGAAAACTTAACTTCAGTATCTAAGATTAAGCATATTAATAACTAACAAATAATTGAAACGAATCCCACTAATCCCAGTAAAACAAAAACCCTAATTAGATTTATGTAATTATGATTTGATGTCTCTGTGATCCACAGGGTGAAAACCGGTAGTGATCACCGAATGGTAAGAGGCACATTGAATATTAATCTCAAAGTTGAGAGGTCTCGTCTGATGAGGTCTACGCTCCGGCCCTCTAGTGCTCATATCCAAAACCCCGAGAGCTTTCAACTCGAACTCCAAAACCGCTTCGAGTGCCTAGAACATTGCGTATCTGTGGACGATTTAAATGGTAGGTTTGTAGAAACTGTCCAAACGGTTGGGTCTAAGTTCTTTAAGGCCCACCGTAAAGGTAGACCAAAAAAGTTCTCCGATCACACTCGTCGAGAGTGTGATCGGAGAACTTTTTTGGTCTCATGGCATCTCATGGCAGAAAGACGCGCCATGACGCTGCAGTCCTCCGGTGATGCTGAAGCATACCGACTGCTCAATAGACGGATATGGAAGTCCTTGCGTCACGATATCCGCACCTTTAACACCAACGGTGTTAAAGAGGCGATTGAGCGGAATCAAGGCTCCAAAGTGTTCGCAAGAGACAAGTCTATTGGGCAAAGTCGTATTATGAAGCTGAAGACCGAGGACGGCAGTGTAGCGTCGACTAAGTCAGAGGTTTTGAGAGAGATTGAGAAGTTCTACCGGCAGTTATACACCTCGGTAAGTATACCTACCATTGGCTCTGACAAAGACCCGCGAGCCAAACTAACCCGACACTATACCGAGGATATCCCGGACATCAGCCTGTACGAGATTAGGTTGGCCTTGAAACAGCTTAAAAATAACAAGGCGCCGGGTGAAGACGGAATTACGACAGAGCTTCTGAAAGCGGGTGGCACACCGGTACTTAAAGTCCTTCAGAAGCTATTCAATTCCGTCTTGCTCGAGGGCACAACGCCGGAAGCGTGGAACAGAGGTGAGGTGGTGCTCTTCTTCAAAAAGGGTGATAACACCCTATTGAAGAATTATAGACCCATCTCACTTCTGAGCCATGTTTATAAGCTGTTTTCAAGGGTCATCACAAATCGTCTCGAGCGCAGGTTTGATGACTTCCAGCCTCCCGAACAAGCCGGTTTCCGAAAAGGTTTCAGTACCATAGACCACATCCATACGCTGCGGCAGGTTATACAGAAGACCGAGGAGTATAATCTGCCACTATGCTTGGCGTTTGTGGACTATGAGAAAGCCTTCGATTCGATCGAAACCTGGGCAGTGCTGCAGTCTCTGCAGCGGTGCCAGATTGACTATCGGTACATTGAAGTGTTGAAGTGCTTATACAGAAACGCCACCATGTCGGTCCGAGTACATGAACAGAGCACGGGGGCAATTCCATTGCAGAGAGGTGTGAGACAGGGGGACGTCATTTCCCCGAAACTGTTCACCGCTGCAATGGAGGATGCCTTCAAGCTACTGGAGTGGAAAGGATTCGGCATTAACATCAATGGCGAGTATATCACTCACCTTCGATTTGCCGATGACATCGTAGTCATGGCAGAATCGCTGCAAGAGCTCAGCACAATGCTCGATGATCTCAACAGAGTTTCCCAACAGGTGGGCCTTAAGATGAACATGGGCAAGACAAAAGTCATGTCAAATGCCCATGTCGTGCCCATCCCAATATCCGTTGGGAGCTCTGTTCTCGAAGTTGTTGACGAGTATGTCTACCTAGGACAAACTGTCCAGTTAGGTAGGTCCAACTTCGAGAAAGAGGTCAATCGTCGAATCCGACTCGGCTGGGCAGCGTTCGGGAAACTTCGCAACGTCTTTTCGTCAACAATACCGCAATGCCTCAAGACGCAAGTCTTTAACCAGTGTGTGTTACCAGTGATGACATATGGAACAGAGACGTGGTCACTCACAATGGGCCTCATAAGAAAGCTCAAGGTCACTCAGCGAGCTATGGAGAGAGCTATGCTTGGTATTTCTCTACGAGATCGAATCAGAAATGAGGAGATCCGTAGAAGAACTAAAGTTGTCGACATAGCTGAAAGGATTAGTAAACTGAAGTGGCAATGGGCAGGGCACATTGCTCGTAGAACTGATGGCAGTTGGGGCACAAAGGTTCTCGAATGGAGACCGCGCACCGGAAAACGCAGCGTGGGACGACCTCCAACGAGGTGGACAGACGACCTGGTGAAGGTCGCTGGGAGTCGTTGGATGAGAGCGGCATGTGACCGCTCGTTGTGGAAATCTAAGGGGGAGGCCTTTGTTCAGCAGTGGACGTCCTGTGGCTGATATGATGATGATGAATTATGATTTTTCATTACAAGAGATTTAAGATGCCCATCGGTTAATTTAGATCTGTAAACATTATTTGTGTACTTCATCTTGGAATACGTTTTCTCACACATGTAAGTAGTACTAATAACAGAAAACAACCCACGAGCAAATTTATGCAAGTTATCAAATTGTAGCAAAGATGAATTTTGATATTTGTTCTTATCATGTGACTGCACTGTAAATCAACAATTTCCATTTGGACTTCCGGAGCCAGGGTTTCAACTTCAGTATCGAAAGGATTATGAAAAAGTTTAATTTCATTCGCAATGACATCAAAGTCTGAGAAACGAGTATCAAAATTCATGTTTAAAGCACTCAAGGTTCCGATTGCAAAATCGACGGGAAATTCAGTCTCTGTAGAATGTTTTACTTTTTTACGTAATTGCGTAGTATTATTAATAGTATTATTTCTGCCTGATTTGATATTGGTGTAGGTAGAAGCTGATTTTCTCCTTGCAACTTCAAATTCAGTTCGTTCATATGATTTGTCAAACCACCATAGTATGCTAATTTCCACAGCCATTCACTATTTTCTAAATAGCCAAAATATCAATGCTTCTCATTAAAAAAGCAATCGATCGGTGCTCGAAGTTCAAATAGCGCTTAAAGACTTTTCTGCAACTAAGCCAGCGTACGACTGTATGATATGGTAAGTCATTTTCTCCAATCTTTTCAATAAAATCGTAGAATTGACAGTGATTCAGCCCAGTGGATCTGATGAAGTTAACAACGGATATGACTGGTTTCAGAACTTCAGACATATCCAAACATTTTCCGCACAAGGACTGTTGGTGAATGATACAATGTAAGACTAATGGTTTTGAACCACCATCATTTTCTACAGCCTTTGACACAAGTGCAACCACTCCTTTATTTTTACCACACATATTTTTGTCTCTATCAGTTGTACGAATAAAAATCAACACCTGAGCGGTATCTGACACATCCATTGACTCATCCAAGACTAGAGAAAACCACTCAAGATGTCCATTTTTGTCAGACAGTTGAGATGATATATTTTCTGTGCTGTCTTGCTTCCTCCGAGCCACGGTGTTTGCTGACAATATGACACTTTTAAACAAATTTACCTTTTCGGGCCATATTTCTTCGGCTACTGCAATCAAGCATTCTTTTAACATTTCTCCATCGGTGAATGGTTTTCCACGTTTTCCGATTTCAAGAGCCACAAGAAAGCTGGCGAGAGTTGCATACTCTTGTTCAGTAATCGTTTTGGTAAAAAAAGATTGCTGCGATTTCAGTCCGCGCTTCAAAGCTTCAAATTTTTTTGTTAAAAATAACAAGGAGGTGAAGGCACAGCTTCTGAAAGCGGGTGGAACACCAGTACTTAGGGTGAGAATCAGACGAAAAAATGCCCTACTTACGCCACTTATTTTGACAGATGGAACCGTAAATTCACGTTTAGACTCGTTTCTGAATCTCACCCTTAAAGTCCTTCAGAAGCTATTTAATTCCGTCTTACTCGAAGGCACAACGCTGGAAACATGGGACAGAGGCGAGGTGAGGCTTCAAAAGGGTGAAACACGTTTTTGAATAATTATAGACCCATCTCGCTTCTGAGCCATGTTTATAATCTGTTATCAGGGGTCATCACAAATCGTCTCGAGCGCAGGTTTGATGACTTCCAGCCTCCCAAACAAGCTGGTTTCCGAAAATGTTTTAGTACCATAGACCACATCCATACACTGCAGCAGGTTATACAGAAGACCGAGCGTTTGTGGACTATGAGAAAGCAAATCGATTGAAGGCTTTCGCATAGCAGGGCAGTGCTGCAATCTCTGCAGCGGTGCCAGATTGAGTATCGGTACATCGAAGTGTTGAATTGCTTATACAGAATCTGTTCACCGCCGCAATGAAGGATGCCTTCAAGCTACTGGAGTGGAAAGGATTCTGCATTAACATCAATAGCGAGTATATCACTCACCTTAATCAATTTACCGACGAAATCGTATTCATGGCAGAATCGCTGCAAGAGCTCGATGATTTCAACAAAGTTTCCCAGCAGGTGGGTCTTAAAATGAACATGGGCAAGATGAAATTCATGTCAAATGCCCATGTCGTGCCCATCCCAATATCCGATGGGAGCTCTGTTCTCGAAGTTGTTGACGAGTATGTCTACCTGGGATAAACTGTACAGTTAGGCAGGTCCAACTTCGAGAAAGAGGTCAATTGTCGAATCTGACTCGGCTGGGCAGAGTTTGGGTAACTTCGCAGCGTCTTTTCATGAACAATACCGCAATGCTTCAAGACGAGACGTGGTCACTCACAATGGGCCTCATTAGAAAGCTCAAGGCCAATCAGCGAGATGAGAGATGGAGAGAGCTATACTTGGTATTTCTGTACGAGATCGAATCAAATGAGTAGATCCGTTGAAGAACTAATGTAATGCTAATGGTAATGTGTGCTTTAGTGACGAATCTCTTTGGCATGAGGCCAGATAGGCGTATACGGTATTAGAGGACTTCTGGACGCCATGACCGCTTAAGGTCATGCCAGGAAATCCATGAATTTAGGGTGGAACAATTAAGATATGGGTGCGTACTGGGGTCGGTGTAAGAACTGAACTGATTTGGATCAGAGGCAATTTCAATGCACAGATTTACGCTTGTCCATGAGAATGTACAGATTGATGCTTATGCATGACAATGCACAGATTTACGCTTATGCATGACAATGCCAGATTACACACAAGCACACTTGCTGAAGCTAACATCAACGTCCTACCAAGGCCTTCTCAACCTCCAGACTTAAATTACATTAAGCACATGCGTCTATAAAAAGCTCTGCCAAGTATGGATACCATACATACACCAGACAACATTTTTTTCACTAGTTAGAACGGACGTGGGTGGCTACTCCGCAAAGTGATCTGGATGAACTCATATTGAGCATCAAATTGGTGCGTTTGTGTAATACGAGTTAACGGTAGAAATACAGACTACTGATTGTTCATTTTATGCAAAATACCTATATATTGCTTTCGTCAGTTTATCACTTTTTAATGTCAGAATGAACTAACATAAAATATCCCACAATTAGCAAAAATTACACTAAAACTTTTTAACAAAAAATAACACCTTCAAAACCCTACACGATATAAAAATATTAAAACCACTAAAACCAAAAAAAAATAGCTTTATTTATGCAGTCGGGGGCCAGGTATAAAATATAGCTTCTCGTTGGTCTGCATGAACTATGGTTGTGGCATTTACTTACATTTAAAATGTTGGTATTTTTTTTTTTTTTAAACCTTGCCCTACTCTAGCAGTTCTCCTGTGTCGTGGGTACACTTATAGACATGAATTACACACACAATACACCCAGACCCGCAACCATTACCTGCAGATCATACAAATATTTGTTCAGTGCGGGAATCGAACCCGCGGCCCGGAGTGCAGCAGTCGACTGCAACAACCATGCTGTCAAAATTTGTATGGAACCAATTCGAAAGCATTCTGCATTAAAAATAAATTGCTCAAATCGGTCCATAATTCTCGAAGTAGTCGGTAAACATACAAAAAAAAACCCCTTTGAATTGAGAACCTTCTTCCTTCTTTTAGAAGTCGGTGAAAAAGTCTATATTAATGCAAAAGCAGCGGTACTTCGTTAGTCTAGACATAGGAAAACCATTTTACCTAATATTTTCTTATAGATATATTTATTTAATTTTAATGAGATAAAAAATATTTTGAGAATACACCTTAGTCTCTAGACACTTTTGATGTGTGTGATTTACAAAGAAAAAATATCGAAAATATTTTGTGATTTTATTAACTTTATGGTTTCCCTGGAGCTAATTTGAGCTGTTTTTTGTTAACATTCTTTAAGTAACTCCTGAGTCGTCTGGCCATCACGTGTCCACCACTGAAGACCGTTATATTAGTAGGTTAAATGTACAATTTTTACGTTACCACTTCTTGCTTTCATTACAACTGCGTTCATAGCAAGCTCGATGCCCGGGTAATCCATGGATTCAACATTACGCAGTACAGGCACGACCAGACCACGTGGAGTGGCCACAGCGATTGATATATCTACGTAGTCCCTGCAAATGTTATATTGTTAATGTTAAAATTACATAACTGAATTCACATGAGTGAGCTTAGAACCGTAAGTAGGACAGGAAAAGGTTAAGGAAATCAAAATCTGATAGCTATCGAGCAAGGATTGGTTACCAGTGATGATAGGAACAGAGACGTGGTCACTCACTGTGGGCCTCATAAGAAAGCTCAAGCTCAGCGAGCTATGGATAGAACTATGCTTGGTATTTCTCTACGAGATCGAATCAGAAATGAGGAGATCCGTAGAAGAACTAATGTTGCCGACATAGCAGAAAGGATTTGTAAACTGAAGTGGCGATGGGCGGGGCACATAGCTCGTAACCTGATGGCCGTTGGGGTAAAAAGGTTTTCGAATGGAGACCGCGCACCGGAAAACGCAACGTCGGTCGACTTCCAACGAGATGGATAGACGACCTGGTGAAGCTCGCTAGGAGTCGTTGGATGAGAGCAGCATGTAAAACCACTCGTAGTGGAAATCTAAGCGGGAGACCTTTGTTCATCAGTGGACGTCCTGTGGCTGATATGATAATGATGATGAAGGATTGATACTTAGTTAACTAATAGAGCACAATGTTCAGGGATATACCAAAGCACTCTACTAAGCGGACAACATAATTAGATATATCGAATTGGCCAATTTTTATCATATTCATTCCACTCCTTAATACCGACACGCGAGATGAGATGATACCCAAACTTGTGATAAGACGCCCTAAGAACTGTTTGGTATTTAACACTATGGGGGAGACCTTAGGCCATTAAAATCTAACGGCCAATATATGGAAAATGACCATTTTTCTATTATTTTTATTACCTGTAGACAACATTATTGTTTGTGATAACCGCATTGATGACCGGCTGGTCCTGAAGTGCATTGGCTGAAGCTTTCAAGAAGGGAGACATGAAGGACAGCTTCACTCCGTACTTCTTGACGAACGCGTTCAAATTCTTCTTTCGGAACGCCATCAGCTTGCTGTATACAATTTGACTTTAGCTGTTATTTTATCGTTGAAGCATTAGGCTGAAGCTTATATCAAGCAGACCAATCAATCAGTTCTGCATATAGTCACAATGGGACCAGCCCCGGATTTAGAGGTCTGGAGGCCTTGGGGCAACAAAGGATTGGAGGCCCCCTGGCCCCAAATGATTTACCAAATAAAATGAACAATTTATCTCAGTCGAGTTTTACAATAAATAATTTATTGTGAAACCAAGTAGATTTTGATAGATTAGTATTTAACAAACATATAAATATAATCGAAAATATAATCGTTAATGATTTCGCTGAAATTTAGTTCCCGAAGTAAATCACTTTCAATGCTCAGGAGAGTAACCTTTGATAAACGGTTTTGCACCATCGTGGCTCCAAGCCTATTTTTTAAAATTTTCATTTTTGGAAAATGGGTTTTCTCCAGTGCAATTTGATACCATTAAAACCAAATACATCCTCAATGCAATTTCAAGGTTTGGGAATGGAGCTCTGAAATTTTGATCCTCGAGAATTTGGTAGTAAAATAGTTCCGGAGATTGGTCCGAACAAATTTATATCGATAATTTTTGTTAATATTTAAGAACAATGTAATTTTGTACAAAGTACTGTAAAAGGAAAGGCAAAGGTAAAACAGCAAAAAAAATTTTTTTGATGTCTATTGTGGGGGCCCCTGTTTTGTGGAGGCCCGGGGCTGTAGCCCCGGTTGCCCTCCCCAAAATCCGGCTCTGAATGGGACTAGTTACTACTCATATTCGAAATTTTTCGGTATTCGGTCAGTACAGTACAGTACTACCAGTGTACCAAAAATACACTGAGATTACCAATCGCAGTAACGTACGCTTGGCCAAGCGCTATGATAAATCATTGTTGAGGTCATCATATCAGCTATTTATAGGTCCACTGCTGAACAAAGGCCTCCCTCATGGATTTTCAGAACTGTGTCATCGTTTTGGGGGTATTTGCCAATACTCACCACGCTTGGCAGGCGGGTTGGTGAGCGTAGTATGGCTACCGTTTCACAGAAGGGACGCTGCTGACCATCCTTCTGGTTTAAATTCCCTTAGTCGCCTTTTACGACATCCACGGGAGGAGATGGAGTGGTGCTATATTCTTAATCCGGGCGGAAAGTGGTCACAAGAGGCCTATATTGGTGGTGGTAGTAAATTGAGAAAGGGACAGGTTTACCTCATATCGCATTCACCGAAACTGGTGAGCATTGCGGTGGTGTTCTGCGCATCCTTCAGTCGCTCGGATATACGCTGGCGCATCTTGTTCATGGGCACCGGGTGTTCGGTGCGAGAGCCTGATATCGCCTTGGTCGGGTCGGTGACTCTCATTGCTGTGAACTTAATACAAAGATATATTGAGTTTTTTATTGTTCCTTGAACTAAGTTAGATCTAACCTAAAAAATATAAAAGAGCTGAGAAACTATAAACTGAAAATATTTTATGATAGATTGTTGCCGTCTTAAAAATACTGGAAACGAACACCAACGTCCCAGATTACAGTCAGAAAGCGGATGAAAATGAATTTAATAATAATATCGATATGATTTATCGATATAAATGAACAATTTAGATAGGGCCCATAATTTTATGTATCGCTACCGGGTTAGTTAAGATTTCGAAGGAACATTACACTAGGTCCTGCGGGTGCCGCAGGGCTTTTCTCACTCTTGGTAACGACGGGCGGGCTGGAGGCGGCACGTGGAGCGGGGGTAGCGAGGGGCGCGGGGGCGGCTGCTGGTGCTGCAGCTGCTACAGCCGGTACTGGGGCTGCGGCAGCAGGCTTGGCTGGAGCTACTCCAGTCACGTTCACCTGTATTCAAATTAAAACTTTGCAGTGACTGGTCTAGTCTGTCTAGGACTATGTATGTCTGGTGCATGAATAGGAGACGTAGTGGCCGTCACTTGGATTTGACAAAACTAACGTATCGTATATTAATAGCCAAGTGTGTTCGTATAGCTTCATCAATAAAAAAACGGGAAGTGCGAGTTTAACTCGCGTGGAGAGGGTTGCGAAATTGCTGAATATATTGTCTATTGTTGGATTCGGTCTTGTACCAATAACTTATCCCAAGAACAAACTTAACATCGTAGTTGAAAAACAAGTTTTCCCATACATTCCAACCGCAGACGTAAGTATGTATGCACAATATTGTAAATTTTACCATTTCTTGATGCGGTGGCGGCTGCAAGGCTTCTTTATTTAGCTTTGAACAATCGGAATTTCGGCTTTGTCTAAAACGGATGGTGTTTTATAATACATTACTTTTTAAACAGATTACTTCGCGAATGTTATATCAGCACCGAAATAACTTTTGATTAGAATTGTACAGTAGATAAAATAACCTTAAAAATCTCTAATGGCGCCTGTCATCTTAGTCATCCACGAATGCTGCAGTGTTCGAAACATCACGAAAAACAAAAATCTAGAATATACGCGATGTAATCCGTTCAAAAGTGTTTTATTATGATTAGTAACAATCGCGAAAACCTAACACATTACTATGGATGGTACCTTAATATGCTTGTCTCAAAAAGTTGATACAACTATTTAATTGTATGTATCACTTAAGACAAAAATGGAGCCTAATTTTCAATGTAAAGTTTCGGCAGAATGTTTGGCGTTTTAGCTGAATAATCAGCTAAATAAGGACTAATGTGAAAATTAAAAAAATATGAACAATCATGTAACCACAAAAAGGGGTTGGTTCGACTTGACGGACTGGCCCTCCTTCACCAAAAGTTTGGAAACGGTGCCGTGGCCAGGGGACACGACCGGTAAAGCCGTCTTGTCCGTCTCAATCTCGAGGACAACCTCGTCCATCGCCACGGCGTCGCCTTCTTTCTTTAACAACCTGGAGAATAATAAAATCGTGTTAGAATTATGGCAGTTATTTGGTGTTAAACTTAAGACAAATATTACAACAGATATTTAGTAAGTTCAAATTGACTAAAGTCAATCCCAATTTAATAAATCTGGGGAACTGAAGTTCTCCAAATAAGAAAATGAATGTGCGATTTGTTTTGGAATTTGCTAAACTCAAAATGAAGTCTTTTTAATGTTCTAGATTACGTAGAGGCCATATTCAACCTTGATAAGAAGGAGCTGCATATTTTTTTTTACTGTTTAGCCTAAGGGCGGGTTGCTTTTTATGTTTTAAAAAACAAAATACACAAAATTATCGGTGGCGCTAGTGCGTGAATTAAAATGTAATTATATGCAAACGTTTAGTTATTATATTCACAGTTTTAGTGTGTGGCATTTCGTTAAGACATGCCTTACGTCTAATTTTAACCTTTATATGTGTATGTACGTCGTTTGACGATTTGATTCTTCTTCTAAATGCTGAAGGCGTTTAAATCAAGAAAATATTTAATTTATTACTTGACATCGCCACTGGTGACAGAGTCAGGAAAGGTGGGTGCCTTAACTTCTTCGCTGGCATACAGGATTAAGCTGACATGTACTTTGCGCGAGGGCTGGTGAAACTCTACCAGGGCCGGATTATTTAATCTGGTGAGATTGGTAACTGGTTACAAATGACTAATACTAACAGAATATAAAATCTTGTTCTATCATATCAATAAATTAATCAATTACTGAAACTTACGTCGTAAGTTGCAACCGAGTCGTCATATGTCGCAAATTGTTCTTATGAATTGCCGTGTTTAAAGGGCTCGCCTGCAGTATCTGAAAATGACGTTAAGTAAAATGAACGCCGATTTCGACTTATACAATCATTTATGTATTTTCCGGATGGAAAATGGTAATCGTGAATATGTTTTAAGGTTTGAATCCATGAAAACAGCTGGCGTATAGTGCTGTGCCCGGGTAAAGCTTCGGGTTCTTACGACGCCTAAACTCAATCTTACGCATTATGCAAACGCATAAGTATGCGTAATCAAAGTAAGATTTAGTAGGCCGGTTTAGTAGCCTGGTAACCATTTAAAGGCCAGCAGGCTTGTCTGTAAATGTTTACCAGGTATAAAAATCCTATTGACTTTAGCTATATGGTACCTAATCGGAGTTACCTACATCTACATAAATCAGAAGGCGTTCAAAAGGGCCATACATTAAATACGATTTTATTTTAATTTGTTTCGTAATCTATTTTATCAATTTAATGAATTTTATTTTATTTATGCCTGAAAACAATTGCGTTTTATTTACTAGCTGTGCTTGCGACCTTGTACGTGCATACAACAGGAATAGAAAAACAAAAACAAAGTGTTTTTAATTTAGTACATTTTATTAGCATATTAGCCGGAGGATGGGCAGCATCGTCCTTCGAGTATATTTATAACACAACTGGGACCGCCAACCCGTCTTCCAAGCGTGGCGATTATAGCAAAACCCCCCAATGAGCAGTCAAGACAAACTCGGCCTCAACGACCGGTATGACGCCATAATAAATAATAATAAAAATATTTTATTGAATGACAACTTTACAGACATATTTACCACACAAAAAGGTAGATACATCTAAGGCATGTGAATTATCTAGAAGGTAATTAAACTTTTTTTTTTTGTGCAATGAAGTAACCCTATACCCCGCACTAGGATGCCCTGTGTCGCGGGATCTAGTTTCTTCGTGATTGGTGACACATTACTTAGTAGGTACAATTAGGAGCTTTACAGTCATCCCCTCCGAGATGTGCCTAAAGGCGTGACACCATTGGGCGGCTCTAATGTGATCTTACGAGGATCTGGATCCCCTTCGGTGCCGAAGATGACCGCTCCAGTGGTTTTAGCCGGTAGGAGTCCGGAATTGCATGTAGAATTTCCACTGGACACAATTTGGAGGTGAAGACAAGATTCTAATAATTATATAAACAATAATCATTCGACACCTAATAAATAATAATATAAACTTCATTTCGCGTACATATAACAACAATTGGCTGTATATTTGATGGTGAATAAGGCTTTGTAACCTTTGGGGGCTTTGGCTTCTGTCCAGTAGTGGACGTTTTTCGGCTGAAATGATATGATGATATTTCGTGAAAGCTAGTTATTTTTCTGAATTTATCGTTACAACAAAGCTTCTCGGTAAACAATATTAGGAATAAAAACATCAGGGACTTGTCTGTAGAATAAAATTCGTAATGTTTAGATTAATTAATCTAAAAAGTGATAATACAGACTGTTGCTTCGAGGTTCATGTGTTTAATTTTATGCGTCTCTCTACAAGGAGGTACCCATTCCTCTGATACTTGGTCTAACAGGAGCTCCTTTAGATAATTTTAATCTTAAACGTAATACCATCCTATCCGGATCACTAAACACAGTCACAGATTTCCTATGGGTTTAGGACTATTGTATAGAATGGAAGCAACAATGAATAGGTCCATTGCAATGGGTGTTATTATCGACTGAAAACGGGATAAAAGAAACAACAACTTTTGTCGTATTCTGTTACAGACGGTAACGGGCTCCCTAAATGTCTACTTCAGGCGACAGAAAGCAACAACGGCGTGAGCAGCAGCATACATATATGTTATCAAAATTTTATGATCAAAGCAGAACACATCATGCATAACGACATAAACGAAGTATGTATTTTTCCTTAGATAATTATCAGAAGGCATAGTCATTTGAAATTATATTGAACTGGAAACAGTAATTTTGCATAAAATGTCTTTCTTTTCTTTTCTATAAAACTAAAGTTTATGGTATCCAGTATTATGTTAAGTACTTTCTACAAAAGTTTGCATTGCTTAAAGACAAAATAAAATATTAAAAAAATGTTGTTGAACACCGTTCGCCCTGCTGTTATTTTCCTCTGACGAAATATAAACCGCGCCTCGCCACAATGCGGAAAATAATTTCATGAATAGAATGTGTGGTTCCAGGACTCTATACGAAAAAGTCCCTCTGTACCCAGTACGTCAGGATCGGCAATCGACGAAAGTATCAGGCGATTGACATAAGTATGTTACGGGCACGAAGTCACTTATTAATTATATTTCCTAAACATTCGCAGATAACACAATTCATCCGTCTAAACTATCCATCTATAAACCGGCCGTAATAGCTTATGAAAATCAGCTGTAGAAAAGGGCAGTGCGGAATGCATTGAACCGAAAAAATAAGCTGTGCCTAAAAAAAGCGGAGGAACCAAAATGAACCAAAAATAATTTTCGTGGACCCAAACTCGAAATGTCTCTTTGCATTCGCTTTTTCTTCATAGCCACTGCAAATTTAAAAATAAAACGCTTTCACTTACTACTCGCATCTGAGCAATCCTTCTTCTTAGCATTTTTTATGAAAAATTTAGCATTAAATAATTCTTTCAATCATCAAAATAATAAAATTAATCACAAAAGAAAATTTATTTTAAGTCATACTTGAAGTAACTGTTCTTTTTCTGATATGTTTAATCGTCTATCATGCCAAAGCGTTTTTTTGATATGTCAAAGGAGGTAATTAACAGTTGCCGACTTTCGAAGACAGTGTTTAGTGAACTAAAACATAGTGATCTGACCGTGCAGCCTCGCTAGATAATATTTACATACCTGCCTGCCTTTTCCGGTGCGTGATCTTCACTCGAAAACCTTTATGTGGGCATAAAGGTACGGCCATCATTCTACGAGCAATGTGCCCCACCCGCTGCCACTTCTGCTTACTAGTCCTTTTAGCATGTGTCGGCAACTTTATTAGTTCTTCTACAGATCTACTCATTTCTGATTCGATCACGTAGAGAAATACCAAGTAAAGCTCTCTTCATAGCTCGCTCAATGACATCTAGCTTTCTTATGAAGCCCAGTGAGCGACCACGTCTCACGCAGTAAGATGGCCGTCAGCGAGATTGATAGAGGACCAGTAGTGTAATTTTTGTAAGCTCAAACACCCATATACATCCTTGAATACAGAATTGAAATGGAAAGGATGAAAAAAGGATGTTTGAGCTTAGGAAATTGCACTGCTGGTAAAGGTAGCTGTCGTCGAATCGTTAAATGCGGGTGGCATGTAACCCGCCATTCAGCATCATCATCATATCGGCCACTATACGTCCACTGCTGAACAAAGGCCTCCCCCACAGATTTTCACAACTGTGTCATCATTTTGGGGGGTATTTGCCAATACTCACCACGCTTGGCAGGCGGGTTGGTGAGCGCAGTATGGCTACCGTTTTACAGAAGGGACGCTGCTGCCCATCCCTCTAGTTTAGATTCCCTTAGTCGCCTTCTACGACATACACGGGTGGAGATGGAGTGGTGCTATATTCTTAATCCGGACACCACACTGCTCGACAGCCATTATCTACCTAGTTTTGTACTTGTGTGTATTTCACAAATTAACCTACATTATTCACGCCAAGTTAATTACATACATTTTGTATTGTAAAAAAGTAATAGATATACATCATTTTAAGAGAAGCTCTCCTTAATGGTACCCACAACTTGAAACCGTGGTTTACTCCAAACCACTTTAATGTTTGAAAAAGTACCTGTAAAAGGGCTGCCTTGTCACGTTTAACTTAGTGTTACGTAAATAATACTATGCCCAATGATTGATTCCGTATTACGTGATATTCGTGTGGTATCCGGATAAAGAAATAGCACCACTCCATCTACTCCCGTGAATGTCGTAAAAGGCGACTAAGGGACTCTTAACCAGAGAGATGGGCTACGGCGTCCCTTCTGTGAAACAGTAGCTATACTGCGCTCACTAACCCGCCCGCTAAACGTGGTGAGTACTGGCAAATTCAGTCCAAAGGGACGATACAATTGTCAAAATCTATTGGGAGGCCTTATACGTCGTAGGACCGATTGCCGATGGAGCAGACGTGTCCTAGAGGTGAGACCGCGTATAGGCAAACGCCCACCGGTCAGATAGACGGACGAACTGAAGAAGGTTGCTGGATACGGCTGGATGCGTAATGCTGATAACAGAGTGTTGTGGCGCACGCTGGGAGAGGCATATGTCCAGTAGTGGACTGATAATGGGGAATGATGATGGGGAAGCTTTGTTCAACAGAGGACATCGTTTGCTGATATGATTTTGATGATGATAGATGATAATTATTTATTGGCCGGTTACAAGGTTGACGAAACGATACTCCCGATAGCGCTTCCGAGTTTCGACACGCACGATGATTACACATAGCCAAGTTTAAAAAAAAACCCGTTGGATTTGCATCATGTACTTCCTCCGTCCCGGGGAAGGGTGGAAGAGCATGCCGGACTCCTACCGGCTAAAACCACCGGAGCGGGTATCATCGGCACCGAAGGGAAGTTCCAGGTCCTCGTACGATCACACTAGAGCACGTGCGCACCGGAGACGGTTCCCGGGGTCACTCGGTATGAGCATGCAGACTTTAGACGTTTAGACAGAAGTTTAGACTCTTTTCTCCTGCACTGTCCTCACATTACCATAATTTCGAGAACATTGTTTTTTTTTTTTTTCTTTTTAAAAAAAAGTTGCCCCACACTAGGATTTCTCCTGTGTCGTGGGTGCGTTTACAGGCACAAATTCCACACACAATACACCCAGACTCGGAACAACTACCTGTAGAACATGCAAATCTTTGTTCCGTGCGGGAATCGAACCCACGACCCGGTGCGCAGCAGCCGACTGTACCAATATGATTTAAAAAGAGTAGCCATGAAGTTTCCCCCGTGCCCGTTCCCCGTTGCCCGTTCTTCTCCATAGGAAATCTACACCTTGGAACGAGGCAACTAAAGTCTTGACTATTCATAAGTGCCTATAAATGGTTTTACATGAATAAAAATATTTTTATCTTTATCATACGGTACTTGCATTCCTAATTTATTCTTATGAATATAATGATTATATGGCTTCCATCTAGTGGACTGGGACAAAAGACAAACTTGCTAAGTAGTGATTTAGCAGTCCCGGCCTAATATAATTACCACAGAAAAAACAAGGAAGATACTGTACAGAAGCCATAATCTAAGGGAAGAAGAACTTGCGTTTTTATCTAGTGGCTAATAGATGTCACTTATTTGAAGTTTAATTACACATTTTATTACTATATAGGAAAGTTTTATATACTTCTCAATAGATGGCGCTACTTGCTAAGATACTTCTACTACCCGGTAGATGTCACTACACCTTAGTTGTGTATTGAAAGTTCAGAACCACGGTTCTGTGTGTTCCTGGCATAGAATAGACCACTCCTCGCCAACCATGGATGATGTCGTGAAAAGCGTTACCATATCAATAGGATGGGCAGCAGCTTCCTCCCGTGTGCTAAGCACAAGATACTGCGATCACCAATCCACCTGCCAAGCATGGTGTTATGGCAATATCCCCCCCATATGACCGCTTACATTACATTAATTACAACTCAACTGCGATCGCCAACAGGGATGAATCCAGGATTTTAATCTGAGGGGCTCGGTGTCTCATATGAAGAATTTCAGAGATTATTGTTGGTATTAGATCTAGGGTCATATGTATTGCACAGTTTGGCATGTGGATCCGCCCTTGATCGCCAACCCGCCTGCCAAGCATGGCTATTATGGCAAATCCCCCAATGACTGTTATAAATGAACTGATTTCATGACATGTACTTAATTATCAACATAGCATTGATATTTTTTCCGAATAACTTACCCAATAGGTAAATGTGTTTTGAGTTATGGCACACACAGAATATTATCGCTAAGCCTTTACGCTCGCTATACGAGTACACTATCTATTAAAAATTACCAGCGGTCGCCCAGAGGTCGAAATTAGCCTTGTTTTTATACATTACTAGCTTTTGCCCGCGGCTTCACACGCGCGGAATTGGGAAATCTACATCATGGACATTGTTCATACAAAAATACTAAAATCGCGATAAAAAATGGGGGGTGGGGGTAGGAGGGTGAAAAATACTTTAAGACCTATTCCCATACCTACTACACAAAAAAAAAAAATCGGTCAAGCCGTTTCGGAGGAGTGTGACCACAAACACCGTGACACGAGATGTTTATATATTAGATTTCTTATTTTCTGCCCTCCTCCTCCATATAAACTTTAATTATACGAAATCTCACACTCCTTCGTGCGCGCAATGTGCTTTAAAAGGGGTATAGTAAAAAATGTTGAATCTATCAGTTATCAGCAGTTTATCAATGAAATCGAAGAAGCTGTGTGGTGCCGGCTCAGAATGCCACCACCCCATCTCCTCCCATGGGTGTCGTAAAAGTCGACTAAGGGATTAGCCGGAGGATGGGCAGCAGCGTCCTTCGAGTACATTAACAACCCAACTGCGGTCGCCGACCTGTCTGCCAAGCGTGGCGATTATGGCAAAACCCCCCAATGAGCCCACAACACATCCATATCGGTCGTTGTCGTTCTGTGTAAGTAAGTGCAGAAATCATGCAATAAATATTTAAGGTACGTTAGAGATCGGTTGTTACTGTCTACAAACCCAAAATTACTTATCCGAAGCCAAAACCTTAATCAATGCTTACTATCTGCTGAAGATTTAGCTTTGTCGTACAATCCACGTCGTAACGTCCACTGCTAGTCATGGGCCTCCCAATAAGCACTACAATGAGCGGTCATAAGGGATATTGCCATAATCACCACGCTTGGCAGGCAGATTAGTGATCGCAGTATGTTGTTATCAGCACACGGGAGAATGCTGCTGCCTTAGTCACTTTATATGAAACTCATGTTTTTTTATATGACTTGGTGAAGAGACCTGCGCGTCAGCAGTTAGATTGCTACCCAGAACTGGTCCTGCGAGACATCGCACAGCGCTCGTCACCTCGAGACGTCAAGTTATTTAGTCTATTATACCCAGTAATTTCACTAGCTACAGTGCCCTTCTAACCGGACCACAGTAATGTCTAAAGTTTATACACTACTGCTTAGCGGTGAATATCTGCGGAATCACTGCAGTGGTACCTACCTAGCCAATATTATGAGGCCTTACCACCAGTGAATGAAGAGAGGTGCTCTATTTGTCGAAGAGAACCACAAAACTGCCGGGAACCACGCGCAATGCAATAACACACAAAGACAATTTTAATAGTACGCGCGAAACTTCTTGGCTGGGCGTAGGCGCTTGCTTCTTGAGTTCTAAGGGTGAGATTCAGAGACATGAACGTAAGACGGGCGAAGAACGCTCTAAGCCAAGTAGTGGCTAAGCGCATCTTCAAAATTCGTATTCAGAGACACAGTTCCTCTCAAACTTACGTCGGTCTTGGCTAAGTTTGAACTCTATTCTCCATGGCCATTTTTTATACGAGAATGTATGTATGTCGGTGAGATACGATTTTTACAAAACTGTGTAGTCAGGCATAAAAAAAAGGATAGCAATATATATAAAATGCCATTGGAGTGGGCGAAACAAAAAATCTGACACTTAAACCTATATAATTATGTTGTAACATCTTTCTAAGCCGCAGGAATATATGACCATTTTACGAGTGAAAATGAATAATAGAAATGCCTCTTTATCAACGTTTGAAAAAGAATTCCTAAAATTATTAATTACTCCACATCCACCATACTAGAAATGAAAATACTGACGCAGACTTGAATAAAAAAAAAATTGGGGATGTGGACTGAAATAAGAAGGTCATATAATAATAAGGTAATTTTATTATTCTATACATAATTATTCTTACATGCCGTATTACTGCGAGTAAGTAAGGAAGATATTTTGTAAAATAGTTGAACATAAACAACTTTCTTCTTTATCCATAATTCATAGTTCCTGTTGCAAGCTTTGCCGGCTTAGTGGCGCTAGATTCGCCCAAAGTAGTTGATTTTGACTACTTGGCTTAACTTACTTTACGCTAAGCTTAAGTCGTGTTCCGATCGTCTGTGAATACAATTATGAGCGTAAGTAGTGCATTTTGATAGATGGAAGCGTAAGTTCACGCTTAGACTCGTTTCTGAATCTCAGCCTAACTTAACCAAAATAGGATTACGCGTACTACATGTCTGTTCTACGACGAAAATAGTTCCAAACTACAAGAGCAAAATAAAAATCCTCGAAATAGTACTCTGATTCTACTCATACAGTAAGACCTCATGTGAAAACATCTGTGGATATTATCAGTGGTCAAAAATATAAATCATTCATAAATTTAAATCCGGATTTTGTATGTAGGTACATGGGTAGTGAGCAGTGGGCAAATTTTGCCGTGTGGTGACGGATGCGAATAGCACCAACCCATCTCATCCTGTGGGTGTTGTAAAAGGCGACTAAGGGATTACCCGGAGCATGAGCAGCAGCGTCCTTCGAATACATTAACAACTCAACTGCGATCGCCAACCCGCCTGCTAAGCGCGGCGATTATAGCAAGACCCCCCAATGCGCACACAACATACCGATGTCGGTCGTTGTGGTGATCTTTGAGGGAGGCCTGTGTCCAGCAGTGGACTTTATTCGGCAGAAATTATGGGTAGTGAGTCATGTGAGCAGTATCGAAACTTATTTCCATATCTGTCGCGTGGGACCACAATCGTCATATATCATATCGGCCATTTATACGTCCACTGCTGAACAAAGGGCTCCCCCGTAGATTTTCACAACTGTGTTATCATTTTGGGGGGTATTTGCCAATACTCAGCACGCTTGCACGCAGGCGGGTTGGTGAGCGCAGTATGGCTACCGTTTCACAGAAGGGACTGTGTGGGACTGTGGTCCATATCATATTGATTTAAAATGGGAATTTGGAACAAAAGGGGATTCAATGAAACACGGTCCGTAGTAGTATTAATATAGCGCAATACTCATTTCAAATCATCATTATTATGGCAGTCAGGCCACTGCTGATGAAAGGACTCCCCTGTAAACGACCGGTTACAAGCCGTGTGCCGTCATTTTGGTGGGAGGGATTTTCCAGTAATCATGAACGCTTGGCAGGCGGGCAGTTTGGCTACTGTTCAGAAGGGACGCTGCTGCACATCCCTCGAGGGTCCCTTCGTCGCCCTTAACAACAGCCACAGGAGGAGATGGGGTAATGCTTATATATATTCTTAATCCGGACACTAGAAGGTTCTTTTTACACTTCATTGCCGTTTCCTAAAGCTTTACTTAGTAAGTTATTACGTATAACTTTTATTTTTCATACATTGCCCCACACTAGGATTTCTCCTGTGTCGTGGGTGCGTTTACAGACATGAATTCCACATACAATACACCCGGACCCGGAACAACTACCTGCAGATCATACAAATATTTGATCCGTGCGGGCATCGAACTCACGACCCGGAGCGCAGCAGCCACTGCACCAACCGTGTCGTCTCTAACTAAACGTAGGTAATGGACAACCTAGATAAAACATAAGGTTTAACGTAAATGTAGATAATTTAAATTAAAAATAAGTCATATATGGTATAAAAAGTAAAACAATTATGATTTTAATTGATGTCATTTAATTTCTAACATGAAACTTCCCTACCGTTGATCGGATACAAGGCGTAGGTAAATTAATTCATTACCGGCATAGGGTCGGTATGAATGTATAGTGATGTACCGTCTGAAAGCTCTTTGAGTCGGCACATTAGCGGTGCCGGTGACCACTTAAGACGACGACGTTATGCCAGACTCCTTGGGTGACGTAGGGCTGTCAGTTTACTGGGCCTGTAAAATAGTTTTTTTTTATTAATCATTATGTTAATGGGTCTATCTCACGTCATTCGTAGCGGAAGCTGTCCACTTCTGAACTTATTCAATATCGTTTTTTTATTTTTTATTATAATTTATGTACACACAACAATAGAAAAAAAATACAGGGTATATAGGTCACTTAAGTACAAAGTATTTCTGACTATTTGGAAGCGTTCATGATTTTTTAAGCTAGACTTAAATTGCGCTGTCACAAATTTTCGGTTTCTATATGGAGAAGAATGGACAAGAAACTCAATGCATAATGTTTAATATACTTAATTATGTAAGTTACAGTTTCGTCAACGTTCACAATAAGGCTTAGCCGCACGAAATTTTCGTAGGTACTTAGGTAACGTATTTAGGTAACAAAAATCACCCGTGCGCGCTAAGGCTTAGAGCAGCATTCGTGATCAGAGTTTCGTGAGATAAACAGCAAAACCCCCAATGAGCATATCCCCCACCCAGACCGGACATTGTGGCGATCTTTGGGGGAGACCTGTGTCCAACAGTGGACTTTATCTACCTAAAATTATGTTGAAATAAATGTACCAACATGGGCGATGGGCCTTCTTATTGTGTGGCTATTAAGTCTTAACTATATCTTGGTACATAAATATTCACTGTAGTCCACCATCCCGCACTAGGCCACCGTGGTGAACTTTCATCGTGAGAAAAAAGCCCGTGCCCAGCAGTGGGACAGTAATGGGCTGATTGTGATGAAACATCCACTGCTAAATACAAGCCTATAAATTAACACTAACTGCTCAACGGTCTGTCATACGGTTGGTGCAGTGGCTGATACAGTCGGCTGCTGCGCTCCGGGTCGTGGGTTCGATTCCCGCACGGAACAAATATTTGTATGATCTGCAGGTAGTTGTTCCGGGTCTGGGTGTATTGTATGTGGAATTCATGTCTTTAAACGCATCCACGACACAGGAGAAATCCTAGTGTGGGGCAACGTTTTAAAAAAAAGAATAAAAAAAGCTTATAATATATGTCATAATTACCACGCTCGGTAGACGGATTGTTAATCGATGTTGTTTTACAGCACTCAGTACACTGCACACCCATCTTAAGTTGCTTTTTCGACTCCTACGGTAAACCAAGAAGGCTACCCGATAAGGTTCAGAACCATTCACATATTTTCATGTTTTCGATATTTTTTATTTGTTGTGCGTCTGTAATACGGTATTGTCATGTGAATAAAATGTTTTTATTTTCGTTCTGGTAATAATAATAAGATAGTTTAAAAATACTCATGTCAGCCAAAAACGTCTACTGCACGCCATGTGCCGTCATTTTGGGTAGTCATCACGCTTAGCAGGCGGGTTGGTGAGCACAGAAGGGACGCTGCTGTCCACACCTGTGGTTGGGATCCGGTAACGCCTTTTACGACGTCCATAAGAGGAGATGAAATAGTGATATATTCTTAAACCGAAACAACATGGAGTATAAAAATAACTACTTAAAGATGTTGATTTAAGATTTTGTTTACGTATTTATACTGACTACAGGGCCGGATTTAGAAGTGTGAAGGCCCTGGACAAACAAAGGAGAGCAGACCCAGAATTTTTTTTTTTATAGCTTAAACAATTATTTTTATTTCAAGTCTCAGTTCTCTCCTGTGGAGGCCCTTGTTGCTATCTCCTTAATTCGACTCTGACTGACAGTTTAAAATGTTGGAGTTGTTTTTCTCATATGAATGATTTGAAAAACATTTTTTTATTTTTATTTTTTTATTATTTCGGCCGAATGAAGTCCACTGCTGGACACAGGCCTCCCCCAAAGATCACCACAACGACCAATATGGGTGTGTTGTGTGCTCATTGGGGGGTCTTGCCATAATCGCCACGCTTGGCAGACGGATTGGCGATCGCAGTTGAGTTGTTAATGTACTCGAAGGACGCTGCTGCCCATCCTCTGGTTAATCCCTTAGTCGACTTTTACGACACCCACGGGATGAAATGGGGTGGTGGCATTCTGAGCCGGCACCACATACATACATATATCGAAGTCTTATTGGAAAATTGGTTATCTTATTAGTCCACACAAGATACCAGAATTCCGCGTATATTGTACGTTATTTTTAATTTCTTCACTTTTAGTAGAGGGTATATTTTATTTAGTCCACTAGAAGGCAGGTGAGTGTTGTCATAAATGCTTAAATTTATGCAAAAAGTGGTAGATAAAATTCGAAATTGAACAAATAAATCCGAATTATGTGTCGACAACCCTACAGTGCACAAGGGTGTCTCCCTCGCCAATTTGCTAAGATTCGTGCAACCCGCATCTTTGATTAGGAATCTCCGCGACCCGCTCACACAAACTATCGACTGCCCATTTATCTGCTCTACATTGTTCATGAATAGGTACCTAATGCAGATTGAGTGACTTTTGCTTGACAATTTTACACGGTAATAAATACGTTTATAGTGATTTGAACGGTGACAATCAGGTGTAGTGTAATGCAGGAGAATGGGAAAATATTTATGAACACAGTGTAGTACACCGATAAAACCTGATAAATAGTATAATCTGGGATTTTACTTTTTGTAAAACAATACCGCTCATATAAAACCTTGTATCGTAGGTACAGTCTTAGACATGTCACTCATACATACAAACACTCATACCTGTAATAACTGCATGTATGCCAAATATTTGTTTCGTGCGGTAATCGAACTGCAGTGCAGAAAGCTGATCGTTTAGTCACCATACCAACAGTGCCTTCAAGATTTATTCAGGAAACTAGAAACAAATTATATTTTACATGTAATCATTTCTGTGAAATTATGATTTTGTACTTCAGGGAAATATTTAAGTGTAAATATGAGTCTACTGGTGGTAGGTCCTTATTGCAACAGGCCGGATAGGTAGGTACCGAGAAGTGCCTGGGGGCGGCCTTTTTACAGCCGCCTGCCCTCCGCTAGAGGGGGTGATTATCGTTTCGGCCGAATGAAGTCCACTGCTGGACACTTGCCTCCCGCAAAGATCACCACAACGACCGATATGGGTGTGTTGTGGGCTTATTGGGGAGTATTGCCATAATCGCCACGCTTGGCAGACGGGTTGGCGATCGAGGGGGTGATTGCTTTACAGTAATCCCTTCCGAGATGTGCCTAAAGGCGTGGCACCAATGGGTGGCTCTAGTGTGATCTTACGAGGTCCTGGAGCCCCGCTTTGGTGCCGAAGAAGATGACCGCTCCAGTGATTTTATAGCCAGTAGGAGTCCGGTCGGCATACCCCTTCGCCCTTCCCCGGGGCGAAGGAAGTTCCATGTAGAAGGTACCATCCCAGTGCCAGATATTGGGCGCTAAGCAGTGGTGTTTAAATTTATGCCATTACTGTGCAGCGTTTACAAGGGCAATGTAGCTAGTGAGATTACTGGGCATAAGGCAGGCAGGAAGGCATTAAATGACTTCTGACTGGCAGTGTGATGCTTCGCAGGACTAGTCCTGGCTAGCATGACAATTGTTATGGGCAGGCATGTCGCTTACCACCAGGCGAATGACTTGCTCGTCTCGTGACCACGTTGTATAAAAAAAGCATATTTGACATTTTGTGAATGTTTTCTTACTACTTAATTTATATAATACTGGCCGTTACCAGGCCACTTCGCTGTGTGTAAATTAAAGTATTTAGTTATTTGTAATAAAAATAAAAAGTATCCTTTTTCCTATTCCATGACATAATGTACCTTTATGATAACTTCTCAACCATTCTCTCTAATTTTTCGTCTCTAGTATTCTTATACTTACTGTACAAAATAAAACAGAAAACATATTTATATTTTTTCTATTGATTTATATTAATATAAAATATTTATTGTATGTATTGTTATGTATTCATTATTATGATTGAGTAAAAATGTGTGAGATATTTTGTACACTTGACAGCCCAATATCTCTCTCCATTCTTTCAGTCCATCCAAAGGTTGCCTGGAAGAGATTGCCTTGTGCAGTAAGACCGCCCATTGTAAACGTGTCTTTTTAAATATTTATCTTTAGTGCACTATGTGGTGTACAATAAAGACTATATAAATGAATAAATAAATTTAATTAGAATCCGTTCAGCCATATGGGCGTAATAGAACCTAAAAAACATTCAAACATATAACTTTCACGAAAAATACATTAAACTAATAATGAATTAAGATAGAGATATATAATTATGCTAATAATAATACGCTAATAGAAGTGTAATTTTATATATTTTAGTTAGAATAGAAGGAAAGAGCGTCAGCTGGCGGTTAAGTTGCGAAGTCTTAAGTTATTAATACTTCGATGTATTGTTTAGGAGATAGAGCCGACGCGAGCCTGGCTTACTGAGTGCTCTACTGCCGTTGCGCAGAGAACGGCAAGTGTGTTTTGTTAAAAGGTTTCTGATAAATAAGTTCAAGGTCACTCAACTAAGTATGAAGCTATGCCTGATATTTCTTTAAGTGATCACATCAGAAATATGGAGAACCGTAGAAGAACTAAAGTTGGCGACGTAGCTGGAAGCATTGGTAAGCTCAAGTGGCGAGAAATGGGGCACATAGGTCGTAGAAATTATGGCTGTGGGACTGAAAGGTTCTTGAGTTGAGACCATGCACCGGAAAACGCAACGTGGGACGGCCAACAACGAGATGGACAGGCGACCTGGTAAATGAAGCTAAGAGTCGTTGGATATCCGCGGTCGTTATAGTACTCTATGGGGGAGGCCTTTGTTCAGCAGTGGGTGTCCTTTTGCTCATATAATAATGATAATGATAAGGGACATTTTTTTTCAAATCGGCTAAGGCAATCCCTATCACACAGATCACAGCCGTATAACAATGTCACAAATTAAAGAAACCTTTGCCAAGAAGACACAGAGATTTTCAGCTAACAAGAAAATAATCGATCAAAATAACAACTTCTATTATAGTATCTCATCCGTTCTGCTTAGAAAACAGATCACCCAATACATTGCAACTTGCATTACTTGCATTTAAGTTATATCTTTATACTCTAACAAAAAAGGTTGCTTGAAGTATGTAACTTATAAAATAACTGGTGTAATGTGCCCAGTCTGACTTTTGTACAAAGCACTGCTCAGTGAAGTCACTAGTAAAAATAACTAGGTACCTAATTGCAATTGTTCCAAAATATTTATGAGCATCTCTATGAAATAGTCCGCAGCTCTGTTGGAGCAAGTTGTGCCATCTCAGGTAATAAGTAAGCTACAGTTTCAGCTTAAATGCTCAGACTTGCCGCACGCAAACACCGCACCCGATATTCTAGTGCTGTGACATCTCGATACGGTGATTTTGTCGATGAAATGTAATTATGTATGCTTAATAAACTTTAGTTTCATTGTGATTCTGAAAATGTTCCATTTACTTTCAAACACGACCTGAATTTAATAGCGTATATTATTAAGTCTATCAGCTAGAGTAATATAATCAGTAAAATAAAATTATCATCAGTAATACTTGATAGTCTAAATAGGCTACATAAACCACATATAACAATCAATAAAATTCAGTCATTATTTTATTGCGTAATATATTTATTTATGAATAACGACTAATACTCTTAATTATAGTATTTAAGTATCTACTTAAATATATTGATCACTAATACAAACCTCGACTATGAATGAGAAATACTTTATCTACTACGCATAATTTGCTGTTTAAAGAGTATTTTTTAGAATTTATGTCACTAGTCAAATGTAATTCAATTTTTTATTAAATACGCTTCGATAACGATGGAGACTATTGTCCACCACTTAGAAAACTGGTCAGTAAGCGAGTTGTATATTTTCTTGGTCCGTAAGTCCGGGGTTTGGGAAGTTGGCAACTTGTCGAATTATTGAATATCTACTGAGCTCCACAATACGATAGATTTATAGTTTGTCTTGGACAGACAATGCGCTATTGTCCAAACAAACTGTTTGTACTGATATAAATTACAACTTCAAGTATTTGACTTCGGCGATACTTACTTGAAAATGTTTAGTAAATCAATTACATCATTTAGAAGTGGATATAATATATTGTTTTATACTTCTCAAGTATAACCGCAGATTATAATACACTCTTATTCAATTTAGATGAGGTGATATCAGGTCCCCTTTAGCTTAGTTTACTCTAGCACTGAAATGCTATACAATAAGTATTAGTAGGTAGTCGTTGGGGCAGAAAAGTTCTCGAGTGCCGACCAAGCATCGGAAAACATAGCATGGGACGGTTTCTAACGAGATGGATGACCTGGTGAAGGCAGCTGGGAGTAGTTGGATGCAGGCGGTATGTAACCGGTCGTAGTGAAAATCTATGGGGGAGTCCTTTGTTCAGCAGTGGACGTCCTTCGGCTGATATAATTATGATATCAGGAGCTGTGTGGTGTACGGTTTAAGAAATTTAGCACCACTCCATCTTCTCCCGTGGATGTCGTAAAAGGCGGCTAAGGTACTCTAAACTAGAGGGATGGGTTACAGCGTCCCTTCTGTGAGACAGCAGCTATACTGCGCTCACCAACCCGCCTGCCAAGCATAGTGAGTATTGGCAAATACCCCGCAAAAAGAGGACATTTTATCCAGCAGTGGACGTATAAATGATATGATGATGATGATGATGAAAGGAGCACGATACATTCAGGAAAATTTTCGAAATACCTTATGGTGGAGAGTCAATAATGGTTTGGGGGGATATGTTTGACAGCTTATACGAACTTGGTAGCGGTGGAGTGGAAGTTAACTAGAGAAAACGTGTTCTAACTAAAACGGGCTTTCATAACGATATATCTACTACTGCATTTATCGCAAAAGAACATTTCATCGAACATTATCATATCGGCCATTTATAGTCCACTGCTGAACAAAGGCCTCCCCCATAGTTTTTCACAACTGTGTCATCATTTTGGGGGGTATTTGGCCAATACTCACCACACTTGGCAGGCGGGTTGGTACATCGAACATTAGCCAACGATAAAACCTAAACTTAACATTTGCTGGCTAATCTTAAGATTATATTTACCAACATTCAACCGTAAAATATAAACAAATCTCAACACTGCTTAGGGATATTTTACGTTTATATTAGCATAACGTAAAAGATGTTGCTGTTATAATCATTTTTACATGGCCAGTGCCATGTAAAAATGATTATAACAGCAAATTGTATTTGGCACTTTTCTCTTCTGTATTTATAACTCAAATAAAACAAAAGCATGACGGAGGCGGTAAAATTTAATTAACTTTATTTACCTACGATTAACGTTCTTCTCTGTGACTTCAAGACTAATTGTTTTTTTGACATGTTTGTACTAAATTAATACTGGTGCCTTTTTCTATACCATGCAACGCCGACATTTAAGTTGAGAAGAATAGGCATGTTGGAAGCGGGCGCGATCCAGTACCTACCATGTTGCTGATGCGATTCGCACAAGTGAAAGCGTCATTTCCGATTGAGGTCTTGCTATCGGGATGCTGACGAGGTGGCTGAGTAGTACACTAGGAATAGTCAGGTTACAAATTACGGCGAGTAGACAAGCTAACGTTGTAATGTAATACTTTACTTTTTTTTACTTTTTTAAAAAACGTTGCCCCACACTAGGATTTCTCCTGTGTCGTGGGTGCGTTTACAGACATAAATTCCACACACAATAATAATAACACATAATGTAATGTATGTATGTAATGTAATAACCTTTGTTCAGATCAACTTAACCTAATAACAATATTCTGAAGTACCGTATATAATTTCATATGCTTTTAATTAAAAGTTGTTATTTTGACATTACAATTTTACACACAATTTTATTTATTTGTATAGTTAAAAGATATTAATAAACGATTATTATAAAAAAAATCTGTTAAGTATAAAATACTGGGCATTTCTAGTTATGGATGTTTCAGTGAATTCTTTGTAGTTTGTTTTCAATACATGAATAATTAAATTATTCCTTGACTATGTTGATGTGTGTACCTATATAATTTATCGGCGTTATATCCATAGCAAACAGTTCATTAAAGTGCACTTTAATAAACGGTTACTATAATGGGCGAAAGATGTCCATCCCTATGGAAGACTCATCTTCTTTATTACATATACCTGTTCCTTTTTCTATATATTTTCTATGTATTAAACATAAACATAGTGTACATGCACTAGTTTAAACCTTTCTGGAGAATTAAATAGTGCAGTTCTCCAGGAAGGTTTATGTATTCAATGGTGAACACCCCATATAAATCTATTCTATCGTGGTCGAGATTTGCGTATTCATACAGACAGACAGACACGCTCTCGACGTACTTTCTCTTATACTCATGGTTCAAGTTTGTAGATTTTACTAAACCCTTACTTAAGTAAACATATATCTACTTGTACAGTTTAATATTAAGGAAACTAATAATATATTCAGCTCTCAAGTGTGCACCGGAAACGGATGAGCCATTGTGACGTCGCGGGAAGTAGCGAAGACTTCCTGCCAGCAATAAATTCGCCAGCGTGTTTTGGCAATGCCTTTCTGGCCTGAGGACTGGGTGCCAGTGGGGTAAGACACATTATTCTACGGTACTATGTAAACAGGGTAAATTTTGAATACGTTTGTGTCCTTGTAGGTTGGATGATTTATCATGTTTTCCAAATGAAGAACGTGCAGAAGAATATGCTCTTGAATTTATCCATTGCAGTATGACATCAGAGGTAGGGAGGGGTGGCCGAAAACTAGATGGCAAAGAAAGAATCTTATCTAACAACGATCTTATGATACGACGTCATAATATTAAAGAAGATCAAGGAAAAAAGTATATACGATGGATTATGTTCCTCGCGGCTTCGCCACTTAGGATTAGATGTGAAATGTAATGTAATAATGCTAACATTATGTGAGACATTTCACATCTGGTGCCCGACGCTGGTTTTTCAAGAAGAGTAGGTTATCCGATAAATATATCGAAATAAATCGCCATCCATTTGTACAAAGACATTTCAGTCATTGTTTTCAGCTCAAGACTTGTCACAATAAAAAATATTTTTTTCCTCAACCCAGGAAGCGGGTAGCATCGCGTAACGAGCGCCCCGAGCTTTGGCGCCGCCGCCACCGTCTAGAAAGTTCTTAACCTCATTAAACATCGAATAATTCCCAGTCATTTACATAAGGAAAAGATAAAGACAAGACGCGGGGAAATGACGCCATTTTGATTTTTCAAATATCGAAGGGGAGACTAGGGGCGCGCGGACCACCGATTTGCGAATTCGCGCGCGCTCAGCGATCGTTTCATTGCGTAATTTTAAATGGGGCTATACTTTTTTCAATTCTTTCCCCCAACTTGTGGTACGTTAAGTTGCCGTGGTAGCATTTTAGGAGTGAAATTATTGTAATTTTAATATTCTGCCGATAATAAAAAACTGATTTATTGTGATTTAATTCGTTATGGATTAGTGTTATTGATCGGAGCAGAATATTTAATGACATAGCTTTATATTTGGATTTAGTTGCTGCTATAATGACATAGGTATCTAAAGTTTTGTTTAACTAAGTTCGAAGATACCTATTTAGACAGTTACATATTTTAATCTTAGTTACGCGTACATATTTGTTTACATACTTCAATAGGTACGAAGTCGTACGAAACATCCAAATAAACCCTAGCTCTAGGTACGGTATATACTTATTTTGTAACATTCGCAATGATATAAATACAACAAAATTTGGTAACCAGTGAAAACCGTATTAAAATCCTCTGAAAGTAAACAAACATTGAACATCGATGATATTTTACGGACAGATACAAAAAAACAACTTATTATACATTGAAATCATGCGAAATTGAACTGTAACTTACAGTAATAAGACATTATGTGTGCGTAAGTTAGTTGTAAGGCGTGCGGATGGCGGGTGACAATTCAGTCTATAAATAATTTATGGGTTAATAAAAGGTCCGGTCACGTGGTGCGTCCGCCATTTTACCCTATAGCGCTCTTCTGATGATAATTAGCGCTGACTGCAGACAGGAAATGGTGTGGAGGTCTTGATGGTATTAAAATGTTTGCTTTAATACATTCAGCCGCTGAAAAGGATTCGAATTTTTATTTTGTTTAGTCATAATTGTCATGGCTTTTCTGTTCCATTTTCAAACTCTTGAAACTAATACAACCTTTATAAAAGCAGTGAGGTATAATGTACTACGTACTAGAGAAAACGCCTCAACCTTGATTATTTGTCACACAACTTAGAGCGCATACACTCTAACTTACTTAGTCTGTGCCATGCCGCTTGCCGCAACGTGACGTCTTTGAGTGCTAAGTTGTATGAATTAGATATTGCCTTCATGTGCAGTGAGATATTGTTTGAATAACTCGAGAAACATATGTAAACGTCAAGGAGTGACTTCATCAGTTAGTTCAAAATATTATCTTTAGAACATAATTAAATTAAAATACTATCAATATAATATATTAAAATTATATTATATATATATATAATTATATTATATTATATTATTAATTAGACATATTATGTCTAATTTCGTTTATATGTTTCTATGACAACATTGCTCCCCGCTCGCCCCCCGCGTGCCCCGCCTCATAAAGTTGCGCGCTATAATTTGTTTGTAATAGGTACTCTAGTAAGTACTACAATATACCTCAATGTATAAAAGACAAAATATCTCTCGGCACAAATCAAGTGAAGAGTTTCTAAATACGTAGATATTATTATACATTTTGTTAAGTAAACGATATACTTTGCATTTAGCATGGTATCCTAGTGTCCCGGTCAATAAGTCAGTTATCCCGGTTTGTGAATAAGAGTAGGATATGTATGTATACATGATTCGTGCGCGGCCAGGAACAAAGCAAGACGAAATGGCATGCATATATATTTATAATTATTTTAAAGCTGAAAAGGTATTAAAAAGTGAAAACGTCAGAAAAATAAGAATGTGTAAAGAATAAAGGCACCGAGGACGAGTAAGCTAAAAGATTTTCGCCTTTGAGTGTAGTTTTAATTATCTACCAAATCTTCAAAGTAGGTTAAAGTTCCTAACAGTCATTAATGTTTCTATAATAATAAACAAGTTTTTGAATTATTCATTACCTATTTCTCTAGCATTTGTGGTAGCCCTGCGATATCGATATATTTTATAGATTGTCAACTTTTTGTCATATACAATGTCAATGTCATATACAATATGTACCAAAAACCCTGTCCGATTCTTGAAGGCGATATTCAGTATCGATATGTGATCATATCTTAGTAATTGTTTTTTGAAATCAAAGGGACAAGAAGATACATATTGTATAAGTATACATTTTCTAGTATTCATTAATTAATGTTAGCCTAAAAGGTGTCAATACCTACCTAAAAGTTTTTAATTTGACATAAATACCAACAACATATCTAAAATTTAGCTTACCTATCTACTCCACGTATTTCTATAGTATCTACACACAAGTTTATTCTGTAACTGTCCCGTGGACACAAACTAATTTGTCTTACACGTTTGGCTGCTGTCCGTACTAGTTGCTTTGAAAGTACAAGTAGTCGATGATCGGTCGTTGCGAGTCTATTGAGTTAGTTGGTCTTGGATGAGCGCTATTTTTAGTGAATAGATATAGACTCTGAGTCTACATAGACACAGATATACCTATATATTTAACTAGATACATCTATCATATATATGACTTTCGTGTTCGTTTCGTGTTCCGTGTGTTGCCCCGCAAAGAATAGAACCTCCATCTCGACATTAATGTGTCATAAAAGGCGACTAAAGGTTGATATCAAGAGGATGGCAGTAGCATCCTCCAGTGTCTCAATAACAACATACTGCGATCACCAAATCCGCATGCCAAGCGTGGTGATCTTGGCAATATATGACCGTTTATTGCAGTGATCTTTGTGTGCGTGGGTGGATGTTAACGGGCTGAAGTGTGTGTACAGGCAGGAATGCTGAAATAAAGTATGAAATTACTAGACAGTAGAAATTCCTACTTTTGATTCGTTGCACACTCAAAATCACACAGGCCAAAGTTCCGCTATGCCATGGATTCTTGTTCATCAACCATACGATATAGATACGCAGTAAAAACTAAAACACCATGGTTACGCCAGCTATGCGTTTCGCGTGGATGTTTGAGTGGATATGTGTGATATACAAGTACACCTATTATGTATCTATGAATACATATGTAGTCATATTGAAGCCTATAGTAGTATGAATGCGCAGTCATACATCTGTTTCGTTGAGGTTACATTTTTTGGTAAATTATATAAACATTGTAGAACAAAGGCCTGGACCATAAATTCGAGCAATTGTGTCGTCATTTTGGGAGAAATTTGCCAGTACTCACCACGGTTGGCAGGTGGGCTGGTGAGCGCAGATTGGTTACTGTTTAACAGAAGAGTCGCTATCCCTTAGGTCACCTTTCACGACATCCAAAAGAGAAGATAGAGTAGTGCTATACCTATTCTTAATCTGGACATCACACGGAACATTGTTTAGCGATTTATATTATTTTTTTGTGAGAGAAAAATATAATAAACTATGATCATCGCTTCGGCCGAATAAAGTCCACTGCTGGACATAGGCCTCCCTCAAAGATCACCACAACGACCGATATCGGAGTGTTGTGTGCTCATTAGGGGGTGTGCCATAATCGCCACGCTTGGCAGGCGGGTTGGCGATCGCAGTTGAGTTGTTATTGTATTCGAAGGACGCTGCTGCCCATCCTCCGGCTAATCCCTTAGTCGCCTTTTACGACACCCACGGCATGATATATATCCTGAATAAGTTTCACTTCCTCACACTGATACACGCAATTTTTTATTTTATTATATTGGGAAGCAAACTGTCGTTCGGGTTGCCTACGCTATCACCTTCGCCCATAAATATTCGCAACACGAGGGGAGTCGCGAATGTGCTGCCGACCTTTGGGGCAGACACTTTTCCTTGAAGGTCATGTTGTATGTCTGCCATATGGGTTGGGTGAGGCTGCCGGTATTCGTTACTCACTGTACGAAAAACAGCAACAATGTTGTTGTCAACAATGTTGTTACTTGTCTAAGTGGTTTAATTTTCTTTTTTATTTAATTATTTAAATTGTATGTAGAAATACTGAGTTATATGTAAGGCAATAAAATATATATTTGTTTGGAATAAAAATAATTTAAGTTTGACTTTGAGATGAGCTTAGCACCTTAAGCCTGCAATATTTTAACGCGATACAATAACTCCGTCGTAGGTACATCTCACATCCATAAACACCCAGACCAGAAAGAAATATCTGTAGATCATACACATATTTGTACCGTGTGGGGATCGAACCAGTAACACGTAGCGCAGAAAGCCAATCGCTTAGCCACTGCGCCAACCGTGCCGAAAACTGGGTTATAAACAGTTATTCTGACGAGTCAGTCTCAGGTCTAAAAAGGGGTTCTTAACATTTATCAAGTTTGCATTTTGACGGTGGAGAAGTGGACGATTTTTAATACAAACAATGACCCCACGTTTCGTATAGTTACGTTTTGAGTCTAATAAAACATCTATGTAGTTCATCAATCGATCCGTAGTTCCATTATTTTCTCCCTATTTCCTCAGACAGCATCAAAATATTATAATGTCTATCAAATCTTCTAGGGCGGACCATCTTGGCACAGGCGCGGGCGTGCCGTCCCGCGGCTGGAGGGCGGGCGTCGTTTCCGCCGGAAATGCTGCTCCTACCACCTTCACGACTCTAATTGCAATTCCACTTACGGGCCTAATGTGATTTCGATGTGACGATTGCGTTAGGATGTAGGTGGACTAGTAAATACATGAATTGGAATCAAATATACGGCATATGTGTAACTATAAGGACTAAGTTGTGACAAAGTCATCCTTCATCTTCATTTCAATGAACCTCTTTCATGACTTTATAACTTTTATCACCAACACTGTCCACCTCATGATTCATTCTTTATTCAAATCAAAATTCGAATCTAGTATTGTGGTGTCGAATCGTTGTTCATATTTTGATCATTATCACATTGGATTCCATTCGATTCTGAACGCTAGTGGTTCGACACACAGCTGCCGCTCTGACAAATAGTCTCCTGCAATATTGCAATTACTTATTTTTAACAAGCTTAAATAATTGTTCATTTCGGCCTAATGAAGTCCACTGTTGGACACAGGCCTCCCCCAAAGATCATCACAACCACCGATATGGATGTGTTTTGAGCTCATTGGGGGGTTTTGCCATAATCGCCACGCTTGGCAGGCGGGTTGGCGATCGCAGTTGAGTTGTTAATGTACTCGAAGGACGCTGCTGCCCATCCTCCGACTAATCCCTCAGTCGACTTTTACGACACCCATGGGAGGAGATGGGGTGGTGGCATTCTGAGCCGGCACCAGTAAGTAAATAATATAATTGTTAGTAACCTGTATTTTAAAAATATAAACATCAGCATAAATGATAATTGAACTTGTGAATGAAAAGATAACAATAAATGTATATTACGTTTCATTGATCACATTAACTGAACTCCGTTACTTGCTGCCGTGGAGAGAGCCTGCTAGTTGAGCTAACCGGGAAGGAAACACGGAGGGAGGCACTCCGCGACTAAGTCAAGTCATCACCATCACCATTTCAACCGAATAAAGTCACTTTGAGACCTCTTGAGGCCAGTTGCTACCTTACGTATAGTAGGTACCTACCTTAATATTTTAATGCTATATAAATGTGAATGTATGTTTGAATGTCTGAGGCACTACACACACACACATCACACTCGGAACTAATGAAATTTTACTAATTACTTTTAATTGAAATAGAAAATCTAAATCACCCACCCACGTGGAGTAGCGAAGAAATATAATACTAGATTAGAGGTATCTCTCTTTTTCCACAATACGTGTCAAATCTCGGCTTCCTATATTTATACAACATACCTAGTTTTCTTCATAGCTGGAGTATATCTAAACTACATACATAACATGTTTCCCGTTTCCACGCGGACTGCTGTCCACTTATCACTTGCCAAGTAGGTGGACTAGATATATTTTATACGTTGGTACAAGTAATAAGCGGAAATAAAATAGATTTTTGTTACAATTACAAAATTATTTCACTATCTTATTTATTTGAAGTATAGGTACAATCAAGGAATTTCTCATGCTCATTACCTATATATATAGTATATCTATAGTACCTATATAGGTAACTCAATATTTAGTCTGAACTAATTTAGACCATTATGGGAACTACGTGGGAATAACAAAAATGAACCCATCCAATGTCCTATTCCATCACATACCTGATCTCTGGCAATTTTTTCTTGAATCCGTTAAGGCAGTTGTTCGTGATTGATAGATAAACGTACAAACTTTGTGAGACACTACATTACAACTACCGAGGTCGGTCTTCCGAGTATTATTACAATCAGTGTATGCTTAACGTGTACAAATCTACGAGACTACAGTTTATTAAGATTTAAAGCCGTGTGGTTTCCGAGAAAGAATAGTCTATCCCTCTCGAACTCGACGCGGTGCCGTAAAAGCGACTAAGGGTTGATTGACATCAAGAATATGGGCAACAGCATTCTCCTGTATACATACAACATACTGCGTTCACTAATCCGCTTCCAATATGACGGCATAGTTGGTGCAGTGGCTGATACAGTCGGCTGCTGCACCCCGGGTGGCGAGTTCAATTCCCGCACGGAACAAATATTTGTAAGATCTGCAGTGAGTTGTTCCGGATCTGAATAATACATTCGTGTCAGTGTGTGGAATTTGCGTCTGTAAACGCATCCACGACACAGGAGAAATCCAGGGATGAAACAACGTTTATAAAAAAGATCCGCTCAGTTTATTGATTATTTCCCGGCCATGTTCAGTAGTAATGTGTGTGTATGAATCGATTGGCGGTGAAAGAACTTTCTGAGAGAGAAACTGCAAGCCTCCTACTCAATCGCGGTTACCTTGTGACTTGTACTGCGGCTATTCAGACGATCCAAGCAACTCGTCTCAGCGTGGCGTCGGGTGAGTCAGTCTGCGCTGGATGGACTCATTACATGCATCGATACACCGAGATACAGGGGACAACCTGCCCTGTACATGGCTTATGATTATGGACTAGCAATAATTACAAATATTTATGGAGGGTTGTGGAAAAGGATGGATTTATTAAGTTAGGAAATTACATATTGCTATTTTGTAAAGCTGTGTTGTGGGGCTTGAAAGTTCTATACTGTATAAAAGTAGATCATGTCCATCTAGAATACCTAGTATAGCTTTGTAATGAGTAAGGAAAATTCATATGCCCACTTAGTTTGGTATTAGGAGTGTGAAATTAAGTTGGTATGTCATCATAATCATAATTATATCAGGCAAAAAACGTCCACTGCTGAACAAAAGCCTCCCCTATCAGACGACCGCTTAAATGCCGTGTGTCGTCATTTTGGGGGGAACTTGCCAGTGCTCACCGCGCACAATCCCCCCACCCCAAGTCCCAGTGGTTATAGCCGGTAGGAGTCCGGCCATGCCCCTTCGTCCCTCCCCGGGGCGAAGGAAGTTCATGTAGAATTTCCAATGGGCCCAGTAAAAAAAGGCTACAAATCTATCTCAGGAGTACAATGTGTAATGTATAAATGTAACATTGTATTATGTCAATAAAATGATAATTATTATTGAATAAGGTAAAAAAATTGCCGTCTATTTTTATTGTCCAACACCTCCCGGGAACAATTCGTGACTGCATTCCTATAGTACAGTCATAGAGTGCTTTGTATGGTGCCGGCTGAGAATAGCACCGACCCATCTCATCCTTTGTCCATGTGACTAAGCGATTAGTAGGAGGGCGGGCAGCAGCATCCTTCTATTACATTTAGAACTTAACTGCGATCGCCAGACCGCCTGCCAAGCGTGGCGATTATGGCAATAACCACGTAACGCAATCCTGAACCGGTGGTTGTGGCGTACTTTGGGAGAGGCCTATGTAAAGAATGATGAGAACGTTTAGGGATAACCCTGAACCCTCAGACCCTTAGAGATTAGAGAATTTGTATCCGTCATCATTTTAGACTTAAACGCGCTAAGGGTCTCCCCGTATTGGGCCAGTTCATAAAAGCAAGCCTAATAGAACGCGCGACGCGAGATTTGAGAGAGAAAAAAAGTAACAGTTAAAATACGCATAAATTATTTGGTTTTAAATAACATGTAACATTTGTAACCCTTTGATGTCGGCCTACTGAGACGTATACCATAACTTATATGTACAAATACTTATCACAACTGTAATGTAAATATTGAGATTTATGTGCGTTTAAAGCAATATCGTTAATCTTTACCCTCCCCTGAATGCCGCGTCGGCGTCGTTGCGGTCTCTGAGCGCTCAAATATTGAAATCGATCAGTTATGGGCATACACCCTTTATTATTATCCTATTTATATATGATATATGTACTGTTATTATATGTTAGTTGTGCGATGTGCAAAGAGAATGTTGATTAATCTGAACCTTGTGGTTTTGAACAATTTAGAGCGGCGAAAAGTATCTTTTCATGTCTACGTTGTCTACACGGATATGTACGTAAGTATTAAATTAATATTCAGACTGCAATAATGCATATTATTATTAAAGACTAACGGCCCGTCTCAGCTTCGCACAGGAGGTCATTTTTGTATTTTTTTTTTTGATAAATGTGAACATGCTCTGATTTTGATCGGTATATCTTTCAGCTTTTAAAATGTGAAAAAGAAGTTATAATTCATCATCATTTCAGCCGAATGAAGTCCACTGCTGGACACAGGCCTCCCCCAAAGATCACCATTACCACCGATATGATGTGTTGTGGGCTCATTGGGGGTTTTGCCATAATCGCCACGCTTGGCAGGCGGGTTGGCGATCGCAGTTGAGTTGTTAATGTACTCGAAGGACGCTGCTGCCCATCCTCCGGCTAATCCCTTAGTCGACCTTTACGACACCCATGGGAGGAGATGGGGTGGTGGCATTCTGAGCCGGCACCACACGGCCAGTTAAGTTATAATTACATAACTACAATAGTTGGACATATGGTCTCGCGAAACTTTTTGTAGATATTGGTATGTTCTTTAATATTGTGCCCGCGCCGCCTTTGTGCTCGGTCGCCTTCACTATATCCTGAACGCTCGTAGTAAATTATCCCTTAGAAATAAGGTGAGAATTTACACCACATGCATGATGGGTCGACATCATGACCTAGCCCAGTGTTCGCACACGCTGAATCCGGCTCACTACGTAAATTCGAATCCCTCCAAACCCGTCAACAACACCCGACCGTTTTACCGCCCTCGCCGCCGAGGGTGCCCACCTCACCAACGTCGCGGAGGCCTATCGCCGCGTCACCTTCCCGTTCAAGTTAGCACTTCTCCTCCCGTCTCTTGCTCGCGCCGGCCCGTGCCGAGCCTATATTTTTCAATGTCCCCTAATACATGATAAATAATACCGATCCAGCTGTCCCCAAAACAATAGCTTGTTATCCCCAGCAACGCCCTAAGCCGAGGTCCGTGTCCCGCAGCCCCTTAGCGAAAGTTTCTTAGTTTTTAATATTAATTTTAAGCCTGGTTGGCCTGTTTTGGCTTCGCCAGAAATGACCGGTTAAGCAACTACATTTCCCAGAAATGAATGGGAGAAGCCCAACATATTTCTTTTTTTTAAAAAGCCCGAATTTTGCACGCCATTTAATATGGACTGCTAACTTATTTTTACATTACTGGCTGAATGGCCTGTTATATGAAGTAATGCTTTCAAGCACTTTTGTTAGAAACGTACCCTATATCACGAATAAATTCCAAGCGTTGATGTGCCTATGCATTTCACAAATGTAGCTGAACTAATTTCTGCTGACATATTGGTACGTTAGCGGTAAGTATGTTCGTGAGAATTTCATAACTAAAAACGCTATCATTACAAATATCAACTCTTTATTTTATCCTAGTTATTCCACGAAACGATCAGGGTGTATCCCTCTGTTTACCTTGAAAAGTACAAAAACCTTGAGCGATAACTATACGTTTATAGTAAACTGCCATTCTTAAAAGACATCAAACAAACTCCACGCAGTCCACTTGGACCCCTTGCAGAAAGGGTGAAAAAAGAAATCGGTATAGCAAAGACGCAATTACTCCTACGCAAACTTTATATTACGGTTTTACAGATTTAAAACTTCAAATTCGTTATGGAATAAGGCTCAAGGTTGCTTGTGAGTTTATTTTGTGTACGTATCTGTATCGTGGTTGGAGTGCTTGCTAAAAGCACGCTGGTATCAAAGAAATACGTCTAATGAATCTATTGATAGCTCAAGATATGTGTGTTGCCTATTTTTTATACACAAACACAGTTTGCGTGTGTGTGCAAGGAGGGGAGATGCTAAGAGATGCTTTCTTCGACCCTCGTTTCTTATAGGAGTGCTTGTTCGATTTGATACTTGCATCGCTTAATAAGGTACTGTTTTGCAGTAAAATTATTTTCGGAAGAAAAGTTAGAGATTTTTTTGTAATTAAAGTAATTATGTGCATTTGTTACATTTTTTAAATACTATTACGCTTTATCAACATGTGATCAACTTGATATTGAAAATGGAAAAGGATCCACTTCGCGATATGTATAATTGTATTTCCACCCTTGGTCGTGAGAGAGGACCTTCTCCTCTTGGAGGTTGGAGTCGTAACTACATATTGTGTACAATCAATCCAAGCGTATTCAAGACGACATCGTAGCGATCTAAGCACTTATAGAGTGGTTCTCTTCTATGGTTAATAAAGAGCCTTAAAATTATTGCACAATTTAGTCCTTTTCTTTTATTTATTTTTATTGGTCACTCGGTGAATATGTATCATGTACTTCCTCCGGCCCCGGGGAAAGGCGAAGGGGCTTGCATACTTGTCCCCATACGATCACACTAGAGCCACTTATGCCTTAAGGCATAATAAGACATCGCAGAGGGGATGACTGTAAAGCGGTCACCCCCTATCGCGGATGGGAGGCGACTGTAAAAAGGCTGCTACCCCCAGGCACATCTCTTTGGGGACCGCATGCCGCCTTTCCAGGGGTCATCCGGTAAGCACGCAGATTCCTTAATCTGCGCGTTCACGACCTTTGAGGCCCCCACTCATATATAGACAGCAGGGGGCTCAGACGTGTTGGACCTGGGCTCCGGGGTGGTTGTTACCCCAGCGCCGCCGTCTCGTCCTTTTACGTACGGCATCGGCTCTCATCCGATCCCGCTCTGCAGTTTCCTTCTGGAGCATCACGCTTTCACCGAAAGAGACCACTGCGCTCTACGTTCGTTTTATTGCTCTGCCAACATAGACAATATGTCGCACAACCGGTGCAAGAATGGCGTAATTGCAGGGTATCATTTTAGAGGAAGGGCAAATTAAGATTTGAATAATATTTTTTTCATAATGTTTGACTATCATCATCCCTGATGGCATAAGTAGCCTCTAGAGACAAGTAGTCGAAATAGGGATTTTTTGACGGCACGGTTGGTGCAGTGGCTGATACAGGCTGCTGTGCACTGGGTCGCGGGTTCGATTCCCGCACGGAACAAATATTTGTATGATCTGCAGGTAGTTGTTCCGGGTCTGGGTGTATTGTATGTGGAATTCATGTCTGTAAACGCACCCACGACACGGGAGAAATCCTAGTGTGGGGCAACATTTAAAAAAATATATAAAACAAAAATAAAGAGATTTGTTGTTCTTGAACCGGTAGAAAATAGTTTTTTAAGACCTGTGGTACACTCAACCCGTAATTTTAAAAAATATAATTGCGTCATTCATGCACCGGATGTGCGATGTAGGTAGACCTAGATCGGTTATTCACATCTAATAATGGGTAATAATAAGGCTGGTAGTAATAAGAAATTCATAAAAATATAAATATATTTTCTTACTATTTTAAGGAATCAAATTGTAATAACAGTTTATGGATTTGTCTATACTTATAGCATAATGCACGAAATCGCTACTATGTATACCTGTAAGATGAATTTCAGGTACTGAACTTCTAACTAAAAAGTAAATCATCATTAGAACTAAAACTATCAAAACTATATATTCGCACAGCAAATCACTCCCCTTATTTCACTCGACTCCGCCGATCGTCTCAAAGTTGCACACACACACACTGCACACTATTCGCGCACACACCGACGCACACATGCGTAGTCGCGGCCGCGAGGGGGCGCGCGCCCTTGCAAAACTCCTCCTTTATATTTTCTTGCTTTGTTATGTAAAAAAAAATATGAGAAAGGGGATCTTAAAATCGATACCCGAATGGCAGTATGTACTCATTATTGAATCGGTCTTTTGTTTTGTTTTATTTTTTAAACCATTTGCATCATGGCCGGCCTGTATTATGGTAACCTCTTTGAATAGACCTGTACCTTTACTTTGTATGGTAGTAAAAAATGACTTTAGTGCTGTATTACAGTAGATATAGCCCAGTGGCTAAGGCGTCATAGTTGTCGGCAGTACTATGTAGTTCCCGGCAAAGAAAAGGCTGTACGTTTGGGTTTATATATATATATAAGCTTAGTCGATGCGTTCACGAAGTTATTGAAAGATAATTAGGATTATTAAGAATTATAGAATAGAGAAGAAAATAATGTTAGTATCTCAGCGCTGCCGAAAAGGTAGCCACTTCAATTTAATCCGGAATTTATAAACCTGGGGACAGTTTTCCAAGGCTTTAGTATTTCATCACATCGGCCCGTAAACGTCCACGGCTGAATATGGTCCTCCAATCACTACAGTGAGCCGTCATAATCACCATGCTTGTCAGACGGATTGGTAAGCGCAGTTTGGCTATTGTTCCGTTGAAGGAATGCTGCTGTCCATCCCTCTGGTTTAGAGTCCGAGATCGTTTTTACGACATCCACGGGAGGAGATGGAGTGCTTAATTCTTAACGGACACCACACGGATAAAATAATATGTACGTACATAATTAAAATATTTTAGTGTCTGTGATTTGATATATGAGAAATCTTTGCGATGGAAAAATTAAATAAACTATCAAAATTATCGATCTAATCAATTTTTGATTCACACAATCAAACTTTGCACGGTTGCGGTTACTCGTACTTTATGAAAAAGTCCACTTTTCACATACACACGAGAGTTTTTTCACCAAACAGTAACACTATGTTATCGAAAAGATCTAAAACGCCAAACTAATTTAAAAATCGAATTACCAAGTTGTTTTCTTTACAAGAATCAACGCCCCGCATCGGGATTCACTCTAAACTGACGGATACACGCAAACTAGCCGTTGGTGACCTAAATAGCAATTCAGAAAAAATACAATAATATAAAAACCGGTTGAGATCACTTTGTCTGTCTACAAAAGATCTATACAGAAAGGCCGCGGATGCTGCGTCCGTCGCGGTTTTCATGGGTATTAAAAAAGAGAGAATTAAAAAACAGGTTTTTAAATTGTGAATGAGCTTTTGTCCCGCGATCGGCTATTTTGATTTATTCGATTTTTAGTACGCGCGCGTTGTATGGGAAATAAAAAGACGCATGTTCAACAGGTACTGGCTTGTGGAAAAGTGTTAGCGTTACAAGGACTGGAACGATATCTGTTACGTTACTCCTAATGGTAAAGTTTTAGACATCCTGTCAGTTTTTTCAGTTTACTTACTAAGACTTTAATCTTCTTGGTGAGTAGATAATCAGCCCATTATTTTCCCACTGCTGGGAATGCTGAGAAAGGTTAGGCCTTGGTCCACCACGGAGGCCTAGTTCAGACTGGCGGACTACACACACCATTGAGAACATTTTGGAGCCCTCTCGGTTTGCAGGTGTCCTCACGATGTGTTCCTTCACCGTTAACGCAAGTGATAGTCAAATTCGGAACCGCACACGAATCCGAAAAGTCACAGGTGCGGGCCGGGGTCGAACTCCTGCATGGAAGGCAAGCGTTCAACCACTAGACTATAACTGCTATCTTGGTTAGTCAAGCTAAATAGGAAAAATGTTATAAAGAAAACAACTTAATTTGTAAGTAGTGTCACAATTAGTATTTTAATTAAAATAACAATTTTACATAATGCTTTATTGCTATAATGAAACGATACAATTCAATCATTATTATAGCAGTATTCGTAATTTTATGAAAAACTGTATTTTCGAATTTTGATGATTTTAACTTACAATTCATAACATAATTAAAATCACAACCTTACTTAAATGTTTAAATACATCTGTCCCTGTAACCAGCGTTTAAACTCATAATTTAATCACATGATAACATGATTAAATTTATATTTTTCTATCGTATTTATAAAATCAAACAAAAATAAGACAAGCTAAATGTGACTATAACACTTTTGTAGGAAAGTGTATCAAAACACGATTTTTATTCTTTGGCGGGGTGTCAGTCTCGATGTTTGTGCTGTTACAAAATGCCTAAATGACAATATTTTATCTGTTATACGAATTCACTGATCCAAGTGTTTTTGAGATTTGTCAGAGATTGAATTTGGAATTTTTGTATCGATCTGAATGGTATTTGTGTTTTATTACTGATACATATTAAACAGTTTGTTTAACACGTTGTAATAACTTATAAATACTGTACATATGGGCACGTTTCTAAATAGATGAATAAAAACTGTGTTCTATTAACATTTTAAATCTATCATATAATTTCTTGTTACGTTACTTTGTGTAACTGATGTTATGATAAAACATATTTGAAAATAAAACATCACTGGATAGTTAGAGCTAGCGCGCACGGGTGACTAATGACTATAGTCATATCCAATGATGATAAGTAAGGGTGACGAAAGTCACCCGTGCGCGGTTAGCCTTAGACAGGAAATAGTGATCATATCATTTTTTGTTTCCGTAGTCATGCAGCAAAGGCTTAATACTTTAACAGTTATAGTTTTTACCTCACAACTGAATAAAAACATCCGGCAACATTACTACTATTAATTACTTATTATTATTAATGAAATATTATCAATCTGTTTACAATTAAACGAGTTGGAATTATTAAAAAAATTACTCGTAGAAGATGATATGTTTTCACCTAGAGCAGGAACACGTTATTTGCAGATTGATTGAGTTGCATTATATCTAAAAAGTGAATATTTATAATTCAAAACATAATTCAAATCAGTAATTATTTCCACTTTGACAGTTCGTGTGTCTAAGCGATGAAAGCACTTAGCACAATAAGCGACCAATTAATTTACAATATAATTATAATATAACTGTTACTATGTTATCACTTTCAATGAGCCTCTAAATATTTCATACCTAATTAACACATTAGCGTATTTAGATAGAATAGTAGGCATATTAATTGCTAATCAATTCTACTAATCGTTCAGTCAAATAAATATTACTGGTACTTGATTAGAATTAGCATTTGAAAATGGCTTCGAATTTCAAATAAACAGAAAAACGTTAATACTTACCTTAATTTGACAAAATGTTATAAAATTACAAAAAAATCTATTGTTTCTGGAATAGATATTAAGGTAAAAGGAAAACATGGCGATGAAGGGCTATGGCTCAGGGGTGACGATGTGAAGGTGTTTGTAAGTTTAATCTAGTGTTTTTGAAATATAATTTTCCGTAATTTTTAACGTAGCTAATGTTGTACATACATACGAGTAACAGATATTCCGTGTGGTGTTCGGATTAAGAATACAGCACCACTCTATCTCCACCCGTTGATGACGGAAAATCCGAATAAAGGACTACACTAGATTCCCGTAGTCGAATATCCCGAAGTCCCGTAGTTTGGAACAGTAGCCATACTGCGCTCACCAATCCGCCTGCCAAGCATGGTAAGTACTAGCAAATTCCCCCCAAAATAACGTCACAATTATGGAAATCTATGATTTTAGCAGTGGGCGTCCTTTGGCTGACATAATGATGATGATTGTCCATAAAAATAAAACCAAGTATTGTGCCATTTCTATAATTATTATTATAAGAGTCGACACATTTTCATTGACAAATAAATAAATTTGTTAGGACCGAATTGATCACTTCAGTTCAAAGGAGGGTTTTATTTAGCAGGGGTAGCTTTCTGGCTTAACTACAATTTGACTCTACCAATGTAAAAAAGCTTTTAAAAGCTAGCAAAGATACTCGTAAAGGATAGTTAATTAATAAACACATTGTAACTTTTCTTTGCCTACAATAGCTTTTGAAACTATTTATACGACATTTAGCAAAATAAAAAGTGATAATAACAAGAATTAGTAATGAAAATCAATTTATAAAAATATCTATTGTTATGAATTTCAAAATGTAATGTATTAAATATTTAAAAAAGCAATTGCATGCCTGGTTTCGTTAAATAGCTGCCTCTTAAATTATCTTTTTTCAATTTGTGTCAGTGTGTTAGTATTTTTTCATGTTTATATAAACAAATCATAAAAACAACAGATGTTTTATGCCATTCAAAGATGGAATCCTTCTTGGCTGTTGTGTTTATACATGATCATGACCGAAACAGGTCGAACACAGAAAAACCTCCGAGGTCTAGAACTCTGAACTACAGACTAACGATGAAGATTTTTATCTTCGAAAACATTTTTAAACATTTTTAAACATTGTATAAATTGATAAAATAATATTAACTACAAATTATTCAGAGTATTATATGGCACCGGTGTCCGAGACCGGTCCGGCAGCTGTGTTCGATGTCTGTTTGTTTGTTATTCTAATAAGCTATTGTGTTCGCTCTCCATATTTCAGTGTCCAGTTTCAATAGATATTATTGAATGGAAATTACTGGTTATATTGTCAGTTTGTTAGTACATATGATTTCTGTCTAATTATATGAAAGTTCTTATTAGTACAGTTTGCATATTGTGTGCTCAAAAGATACTTGCGTTTGAATTCGTCGCTAACTACGCTTGAACTTAAAGGTTAAATACAAATCCTGGTTTGCATAAAAAAGTGTGGAATATCGTTAGATTTTGTTAATGCATATTAGTTTTAGTTACAAATACTTTTTATACGAACATTTTTTATTCATGATGAAGCTTTTCTTACTGACATTCCCCAAATTAAAGTATGTTCATGGCTAGGTGTGAATTTTATAGAGCCTTATAACAGGTAACTGAACACCATAATACATGTAAGGCAATAATTTGTTTACATGGTTTCTTGCTAGTTTATTTCTATTCGATACTAGATGGCGTAACAAACGAAAGCAGCGCCAGTACGGCATGTTGTGGTACTATAATAGTTTGTAGTGACAGCTATCAGTGAGTAGTAAGTACCATTTAGTTTGAGAAACTCGACACCAGATGGCAATAGTAATACCTATTGCTAATAAAATAATGAATGAATTTCGTTATCTATAAATATAAAACTCATTTTCAATAAAAATCAAATACAATTGCAGTTTCGAATTTCGAAAGTCAAAACTATGTTTTCTCCAAATACGCGAACTAGAAAAAGTTTATAAATCAAACTTTATTAATTACTTTCGTGGGTCATACCTATACGCAAAAAACATTACGATGTTTCATTCAATTTTTTTAAGAAGTTATAACTACTCCTTTCTTTATTAGAAAATAAGTTAAGTTTCTGTTTAAGTAAGTACAATATCTAACTAAAAATAATTACGTTAATGTGCTTAATAGCTTGAGCCTTAAAATGACCAGACGCAATTTGGAGCCTATTTCAAGTAAACAGCAGTCAATCTTCCACAGAGTTGGCAGCTGCTCTTCCTTTGAAAAACACAATTTTTCGCGCCATCGGAGCGTTCTAAAGAAAATTACCGAACGGGCCTGTCCAAAATACCTCGACAAACATATTTGTTCCGTCCTCAATCATAAAATAAACTTTTATGTTACGTTTTTAAGGCTGATTTTCACTAACATGTAATTTTTGGGACTGATGTAAGGTTTTTGTAGCATATAGGCTTTATCTGAGCAGCCATGACCTGGTAAACACTAACGTGGTTACCGGTCCCTTATTAAGGTTAATTTTCAGTTAGTGAGCCTTTAGTGGTTGTGTGCTGATAAAAACTAATATCCCGTTGTCGATAGCTGTCTTTTACCGTTAAAAACTAAACCTATATACCTAATCTGACAATTCTAAATTTAAATTTAAATCGACGGATTGGTTTGGGCTGTTTTAGTGCATCGAGTTTAGTGTACAAGCATTGTCACATGAATTATACTGTTATACTTTTTACCTTTACAAGGTGTATTTAACATTCGCTGAATAGGCGATCTCGTCTTACACGCGCAACCTATCATATCAGCCAAAGGACGTCCACTGCTGTGTAAAGATTAGATTTCCACAGCGAGCAGTTACATGCCGCTCTCTTCAAACGACTCCCAGCGACCTTAACCAGGTCGTCTGTCCACCTCGTTGGAGGTCATCCCACGCTGCGTTTTCGGTGCGCGGTCTCCATTCGAGAATCTTTTTGCCCCAACGGCTATCAGTTCTACGAGCAATGTGCTCCGCCCTTTGCCACTTTAGTTTACTAATCCTTTCAGCTATGTCAGCAACTTTAGTTCTTCTACGGATCTCCTCATTTCTGATTCGATCTCGTATAGAAATACCAAGCATAGCTCTCTCCATAACTCGCTGAGTGACCTTGAGCTTTCTTATGAGGCCCGTAGAGAGTGACCACGTCTCTGTCCCATATGCCATCACTGGTAACGCGCAACCTATTTATACTGTAATTCTTCTATGATATAGTGTGTACAATAAACGCTTTCAACGAAGACGAACGCAAAACAGTTATTTCTGTGAACATCCCACAACATAAAACACCTCAATATTTTAGTGTACGGACAAACTGCTCATAGAACTGATTAGAAGCTTCAAGCTTTTGTGCGCTACGTACGGGTCGTGGCTTCGATTTCCTCACCAAACAGATATATATATATATTTATGCATGTGAGATTTGAAAACTGGACTCACGATACAGGAAAAAAATAGTGTGGGGGCCTAAGACGTTTCGTCCCCCATGGATTTCAACAATTATGTCGTCATTATAGGGGGTACTTGCCAGTACTCACCACACTTGATCGGGGGGTTGGCGAGCGCAGTATGACTACTGTTCCACAGAAGTGACGCTGCTGCCCATCCATTTGGTTTAGAGTCTTTTACGACATCCACGGGAAGAAATGGTTTGGTGCTATATTCTTAATCCAGTCACCACACGGAAAACCCGCTTCGCTTGGCGTAAATTATATATATATTCATATTTTCTGAACCCTACAAGATATCGAAATGGAGCATACAAGATCTTTTTGTTAAAATTTCCATTTATTTCCTTTCGTTGTAATCGTTGAGCCGTTTCAGAGACTATTCTAGACTAATTTTAGTCGTATATTAGGCCGTGTGGTGCCGGCTACGAATAGCACCAACCCATCTCATCCCGTGGGTGTCGTAAAAGGCGACTATGGGATTAACCGGAGGATGGGTAGCAGCATCCTTAGAGCAACTCAATTGCGATCGCCAACCCGCCTGGCAAACGTGGCGATTATGGCAAACCCCCGCAATGAGCACACAACACACCCATATCGGTCGTTGTGGTGATCTTTCAGGGAGGCCTGTGTCCAGCAGTGGACTTCATTCGGCCGACATGATGAGTCGTATATTTGAGATGCACAAACAATTGAAGTAAAAAATAAAAACTGCTAAGCTGTATACTGCTACCGAGTATGCGCCGATTTTTTTTTTTGACCCCGCTAGGATGTCTCCTGTGTCGTGGGTGCGTTTACAAATACCAATTCCACACACAATACACCCAGACCCGGAACAACTACCTGCAGATCATACAAATATTTGTTCCGTGCGGGAATCGAACCCGCGACCCGGAGCGCAGCAGTCGACTGTATCAGCCACTGCACCAACCAGGCTGGTACTATCCAGGGCTGTGTGGCGCCAAACTGCGCTCGTCACCTCGAGACAAGCTATTTAGTATTCCCTTCTAAACGGAACACAGTAATGTAATAAGGTTTAAACACTTCACTTTAATTTATCAAATTAATAATCATATAATTTTCGAGAACCTTTAGTACTCTATATATTGGTAACGTGCGAGGTATTTTTGTTTTTACAACAACTAATTATTGGGTCGTGGGGCAAATTACCAACGTTTTTATTACTTGGAATGGCCGAATTTGTCTTTAATGTTTTATTCATTGCATAAGTACTTTTTATTTCTTGCAATATGAAAACCGTTCGCAACTAAGGACGGGTACACATATGAACGGAGAATTAGCATTACCCTTTCTAAATAAAATGGCGTATTATTTGCATAATGACAACGTGTCGGAAAACACCGACATTAATCAGGGGGATGCTCGTAAGCCGTGGATGACTTGAGACGCCTGCAAACGGCGGGGGTGGGTCAAAATTGGGATGGTGTTTCTCTTTTGTTTATTGTTTACTTATACCTATCAAGTTATAAGTTTTATTCCATAGATTTGTGTGATCAAATGTTAGATCTTAATGCCTTAGGGTGGAGTGAGAACAAACCCGCCTTCAAAATTTAAATTTAAATCCTGTTCCGTCTTTGTTAGACGTTTAGACCAACATTTATACGTACGACTATGAATGTAATTAACTGAATAAAATAAAATAAATAAATTATCAACATAATTAGTTTACATTTATTTATTTACTCATATATATGCATACAAAATAAAATGAAGTATTTCATTCAGATAAGAGCATCCATAGTGATCCATAATTATAAAGTGAAGGTTAAGGAAAGCATCACCCCATCTCATCCCGTGGGTGCCGTAAAAGGCGACTACGGGATTAGTCGGAGGACGCCAGCTTTTTTTTTTTTTGTTGGGCTTCTCGCTTACCTTTCTGGGCAATGTGGTTGCTTAACCGGTCATTTTCTGGCGAAGCCAAAAGAGGCCTCCAGCCAGGTAGGACGGCAGGACCAACCTTCGAGTATATTTACAACTCAACTGCGATCGTCAACCCGCCTGCCAAGCGTGGCGACTATCGCAAAACCCAATGAGGACACAGCATAAACCGAGACCGGTAGTTGTGGCAATCTTTGGGGGAGGCCTATATCCAGGAGAGGACGACTTTCGGCTGAAATGATAACTCGCGATATTAGTGCTAGAACATTATTAATAAATACTTTCATGTCATGTTTTTGAAGATTCCGATACAATAATTGTTAGACGTTTACATACTTTTTGAATTCGCTGCAATCCTAATTGACAATTACGGGCCATGGTTAAAATGATAAATAGTAAGTATTGTACGTGGTATATTTTAAACCTATTTTTATTTAACCGTATCTATAGTATGTAGATTTTATGTATGTATATCTTATTATTACATTTTTGTTACATATCTTTTTTGTACCTCTTTTTGATGCATTTCTTTTTTAACGCAAAGGTTGAGTGGTAGAGAATGCCATTGGCATTAAATCCGCCTCGTGTACCATAATTGGACATAAAAGTATAAAGTCACCAAGTTTACATTGTAAATGGCTCAGGATGTTCTGTTAGAATTTTCTCAAGAAAACGGAAATGTAGTGTGGTATAGTAATTTTTTTAAAGAAAATCATGGAATCTATAAATATAAAATCGGTGTGTATGTATGTATGTTCCTTATGGACTCTAAAACGGCTGGACCGGTTTTGATGACACTTTCTGGCAATTTTGTGTCATACAATACAAGTCGTCTGGCTATAAGTACTACCCGTGCGAAGCCGGGCGGGTCACTAGTAGCTTTTATTTTAATAATAGCCTTCATATTAACATTGAATAAACATGGTTTAATCGGGTAATCCATAATTTAATTGTGATTACGTATCGTGTATGTTTAAGCCGTCTAATCCAGGTATTAAACTTATCATGGAGTAAATTGTAATTCCGGAATATTGGAGAGGAAACGCTATGCTTGTCGGCGAGTGAGATATAAACATCATAGTAAGAAAAAGGCAACGCCAAACTGTTTTCTTTGGACGATTATTTCACCAGATGTGGCTGAGGGTGATGGTGGCGCTGTGGCGCCTGGGGTCGCCGCCTTGTCATAATATATATTGTAGTGTTAATAGATATTTGAAATACATTTCTTTTGAGCGTATTTTTGTAAATATTATAACATAGGTAATTTATTTATATGTATCTAAACGATGTATCACATCAGCCAGGTGTTCTGCGGCGGCTCATTTTTTATTATCAATAATTGTATCTAGGTACTGTTGACCTGCTCTGTCTGCCTAGTGCTTGCCTACCAGTTCGAAGAGCTCATCATCAGAGGCCTCTCCCAAAGTTTACCACAACGACCGGTATGGGTTTATGTTTTGTGCTCATTGGGGGTTTTGCCACAATCGCCACGCTTGGCAGATGGGTTGGCGATCTCAGTTAAGTTATAAATATACTCAAAGTATGCTGCTGCCCATCCTCCGGCTAATCCTATAGTCACCCACGAGATGAGGTGTGGTGGCTATTTTTAGCCGGCACTGGATATGAGAATAGATTTAGTAGGTCTAGGTTTGAGAATCTCGATAAATATTAAGATTCAGTCTTTTTTCCTTTGTACTACTTTTTAACCACATTGCGCGCACGGAGGAGCATTTATTTGGCATAGTTAAAGTCCATATGGAGGGGGTATGCGGAAAGTTAAAATTTATGTATGTACCTAATATGTGTTAAATCACATTAAATCAAATTTATTTATTATGAATGAATATATCTCTTTATTTTGAATGATCCTATATCAATAAAGAAAATTTGTTTCATTGTTTATTTTGAAACAATATATTATACTCATGTGTAGTTTAGTGGACACTTACAAATCTATTACTAACTAATAAAATAGCTTGATATAAGTTAATTATACCCGCCGCAAAAAGGTAATTAATTAAGAAAAACCCTAACTAATGTTATTGCCGGCGACCTGCAGAGCGCTTGGGAATGGTTTCAATACTTTTATCCTATACGTTAAGTTGATCCTTGCTCCGATTAACACAAAGTGAAAAAGAAAAGCACTTGAAAGTATTGATGACGTCGACACTATAGTAACCGGTACAGACTTGAGCGCTAACCTTGGCCCTCTTCACCTTACCTAGAAGTGATTTTATGGGTCTGTTTGGCGGTATGCAACTGCGCAAACATTTTACTGAGCGCTCAAGATCCTTACCGGCCACTGTAACATAATGTTGAATGGGATAGAAGCTTAGATTTAAGTGATTAAAAATTATGTAAATTAAAATATATTTTTTTAAATCGACAATAAATTGTTCGTGCTTTCTAAAAATTACCTTAGAATGCTTAGATGAGAGTATCATTTCAAAATGTAACGTTAGTTAGAGTATAGTTTCGTGTATAGCGTGTGGGCGCATGCGTGGGCTAAGCGGTTGTTTCTATGCTATAGTCGTGTCCTGAAAGAAAGTAGTTATACTTTTGTCACCTGTACTGAGTTGCACGCGATCATCTCTTTTTTCTTTAACAAAGTAAAATTAAATTTAGATAATATATTTCCAGAATGTACCTACATACTAATTTTGAAGTTTATTATTAATGCAAACATTCACTAATGGTCTTCTAATTTTAAAAATACCCGGCTGATTTTTTTTTTCTTTTTCTATATTAATTAGACCGTCTCGGCGTTTAGAATACATTTTTCCAAGACCGACACATTTGAATAATAGAACGCTGTCTGACATGTAATTAAGACATAAAAAACGCGAAACAAAAAGGAGTGAAGAGCAAAATAAAATAATAAGTTTGTAAGCTGGGTAGTAAGGGGCGCGGGTGGCGCCGCGAAGTTTTCACACTGCCTCAAACTTTTTTCTCGTATTAGTCATGTATAGGCAGCGTCGGCGTTTCCTTTGCCACAGTTAAATGTCGAACGACTTGCAATTTGCGTGAATACTTTTATTGGAATATATTATTTATCTTTGATGCCCTCTAAATGGTTTGGAATATGTATTAAAAGATAATATTGGGATAGAGAATATGTTTTTCAACCAGTTATTTTTCCAAGCAAGTTTTATTAAATCTATTCACACATTTTATGGAATGAGGTACTTATTTATCTCGACAAAAGATATTTGTAGTGTTACTTTATACCATTTTCTGTACCTATAAACATTGTGAAATAGATTTTTTAAATGTTTTCTATTAATTCGAGAATTAAGTCAACATATTATAATTATAATCAAATAATAATAAACAATTCTGTTAAGTATTATCATTGAACACTAGTTACTGTACTACGGTTATTCCAAACTATACAATAACGGATACCTCACAAAAGATAACCCAAACACGCCCTGTATTGATAGAGGCCTAAAATTTAATATGAAATATTTCAAACTGGCAACACTAACAACTAACGCACACAGCGCACAGTTACACGTATAGGAATACATAAAGGAACGTAAAACTAAACACACACAGATGTGAAAAACTACACAAATACATTCAAGCGTAAGAGGGGTGTCTTTGTTACACATTAAGGAAGAAGGGCATGAAGACGGGGTCCGGGGGGAAGGGGCGGTTGGTGTGGGGAGGGGCAGCCCCACCCCGGCCTGTTTTGTATTCAGCCCGGTCGTCCGTTTACGATTTCGCGCGGGACACTTGGAGATTTCTATTGCGTTGCGTCACAACGCGACAATTCGGTATTTCTTTATTAGAATTGTGGTTGGCTCCCTTTGTTGCCTGGGAAACATTTGCATCTAAAGTTAATCTTAAGCACCGAATGCGTGGAATTATATTCTGTGTTAACACAAGACTAGATGATATTTCAAAAAAGTTGTAATATGCAAGACAGCCAGTCATTTAGGATCAGCAGAGTATCAGTGGAACTGATGGTGAAAGCGTTTTTCTGCTTCTAACTTAGGTATAAGAAATTCAATGTTTCATCATCATTTCGGCCGAACGAAGTCCACTGCTGGACACAGGCCTCCCCCAAAGATCGCCACAGCGACCGGTATGGATGTGTTGTGGGCTCATTGTGGGGATTTTCCATAATCGCCACGCTTGGCAGACGGGTTGGCGATCGCAGTTGAGTTGTCAATGTACTCGAAGGAAGCTGCTGCCCATCCTCCGGCTAAGCCCTTAGTCGACTTTTACGACACCCACGGGAGGAAATGGGGTGGTGGTATTCTAAGCCGGCACCACACGGCATGTTTAAGAACAATGTGTAATTTTTCATTTCATCGTCTTCTTCTTTACCTTTTCCCAAATATGTTGTAGTCGGCTTTCGGTATATCCAGATATAGAACTGAATATGACGTTAAACAATAAACACAGTGCACATAAAAAAGGGTACACATTTAAAATCCAATCCAATAAAAGAGCGTCTAAAATCGTCGTAAATATAAGACTAATTTGAAAAAACGAAGGTTGAGATAAAATGCAAATGAAAATAATAAAAATGGTAGAGGCATTACTGTCCGAGTGGACCTTATAAGAAGACAATTTTATGCAAATCTTTTTCCGCTACTTTAGCATTCGAGGAACAACCGTAGCGTTATAGGGTTGACTACGAAATGACAATATTATACAATTATTATTTTGCAGAGAAAAAATAATTATTGCTGAAGTTTAGCAATATAAAAATATTTGTATTTGCTTGTAAATAGTATTAAAAACTAATTAGTATTATTACATATTTAAGTTAACAAGATTTTTGTATATTATTTTTATAAATCTTGGTAAATTTTAAAATGTCATATTAATTTTAAAAGTATTAACTCATTAAAGCCGTATTATGTCTTTTAGAATTACACACGATTCGTTATTCAAACTGAAATTGGAGAGCGTACCGTCTTTTAACAATATTAGAAGCTTAAGCGAACGTACCTATGTTAATTAAAAGGTCCAACGAAGTACTTAATTGATATTTAAATCTAGTGCAAAACTGCAAAGTAATTTTGTGAAATACTTTAGGTTTTGGGCATCAACGCAGCGATGTAACGTAATTTCATGTAATTTGCAAGTCTGGAAAAGTATTATCTAATTACAACTTAATTTTCAGTACAAAGTGATCGCAAATAGATATAAAGTAGAAGTTGCTGTTTGCTTTTCATTAATTTGAATTCAAAAATCTATTCGTAAGCATTTTCATAAAAATACGTTCTCTACAAAACATTTAATTAAAAACTAAACTTAATAAAATACAACAACAAAAACAAGTTCACTAAATAGTTATGTAATTTCCTCTTTGATGATAGATACTTACTTAAGTCTTTCACAATCAATAACATTATACTAGGGAGCTAAAAGCGCGAGTTGACATGAATCACCGATCGGTGAGTCAGTCGGTGAGTCAGTCAGCGAGTCCATCAGTGAGTCAATGATGAGCGTAAATATACTATTTAATCAAAAGTAGAAATGTTAACTACTATTAATGTAAAACTGAAATCAAATCCAGACAAATCCTGAAGAATTTGAGTAAATTTTGTTTTCATTTACTTGTAAAAATACTGTTTTGTACAATCTCAGCGCGAAAATAAAGCTGCGGCATTTACTCGAAAAGCATTACTTTTATGATTTCGATACAAATGTCTCGGTGAGCGGCACCCCTACGTCAGGAATGTGCTGAAAACAATTTTTCTGTAGTGTGAAGCGACTCACTCTGGCCGAGGAGTGTAAGCGGCTCTTTTATTATTAAAAGACATTTGCGGTTCGTTCTTTATGATTCTATATTTGAATGTTTTACTATGCAGTCGCAAGTTACATACTTTTGTTTGGTAAGATGTCTAAGGGATTTTCACAGTAATTAAATTTTCTGACTATAAATATTGCTATAAATCCGTGTGGTGTCCGGATTAAGAATGTAGCACCACTCCATCTCTTCCCGTGGATGACGTAAAAGGCGACTAAGGGACTGTAAGCCAGAGAGATGGGCAGCTGCATCCCTTTGGATCAGTAGCCATACTGCGCTCACCAACCTTCGCCTGCACGTGGGGAGTACTGGCAAATTCCCCCCAAAATGACGGACTTTTGTTCAGCAGTGGATGTTTTTGCCTGATGATGACGATGATGAATGTTATTTAAGTAATGTAATATAGTTAAGTAATATTCAACTTATGTAGCGGCAGATGCATGACTGGACCCTTGTAATACCAAGTAGGTCATCATGATCATCAGCCACAGGACGTCCACTGCTGAACAAAGGCCTCCCCCGTAGATCTCCACAACCAGCGGGGTTACATGCGGCCCTCATCCAACGACTCCCAATTAGGTACACGTATATATTTTTGGAAGGTACCATTACACAGTACTATATTATTCTGAGTTAACTTTTAAATATAATCGACACGGTTGGCGCAGTGGCAACAATTGGCACCCTGCGCTGCGTGTCGCGGGTTCGATTTCCGCACGGCACAAATATTTGTATGATCTACAGATAGTTGAATTTTGGTGTCTGTAAACTGTAGCCATTACACAGGAGAAATCTTTGTGGCATAAATTTTATAAAAAGAACTACAGTCGTTCTCGTATGTCGATTAATATGTTTTTACTATAATTTACCGGTGTAAAAGGTTTTATCTGCGTTATATCATTAAATAAAAAATAAGAGTAGGTATATTCCTATTCACAAAACATTTTTCAAACCTTGAACAATCATTACACACTTTAATGTGGTACATGCTTAAAACATTGCAATACTTCTTTATTTGAAAAAAAAAAATACCAGCAGCGAATGGAGTTCTTAAAACTATAATTTCAATTTAAATAAATGTCCATAAATGGTTATGTTTTAAATTATAGGAGTACATTTTAATAAGTAAATAGTCGCCTCCACATTCCCCGATAAATATATTTAAAAATATCGGGAATAGGCGGGAATCTGATGGATGCGAGTAGCGCAGGACCCTTATAATAATTAAGATTATTATAAGAACGAATACTGTCACAGTAGGTTATGGTGCCGCAAACATGTGCACACACGAAATAATTTCAGCCAGTATATTTTTGTATTCGTTCACAGTCAGTCACTTAGTATTTTTGTTACCCGCCAGCTGACTACCTAAGTCGCAGACGCTTTGCAACAGGCGTAAATTGCTCCAACGCCGCTGTCATACGTCAATTTGGTATTACCTATTTGCCGATAGCGAGTAAACAGGCGAAGATCTCTGACGCGCCTCTGTCGGACAATCAATGAATTAAAAACGTTCATTCTTTTTAGTTTAACTGGTGGCTACTGGCGCTAGTAACTATGCATCTTCCACAATAGCGACAGGCGGGCGATGCCTTACGTAATACATATTTTTTTGACGCTTTACCACCGCTGGATCCTTGGCTGCGCGATAGCTACTATCGCGTCTGCTGTTGCTGTTTTTAGCTAATCAGCCTGCCGTTTTCAGCATTTTTGACACCTAACGTAATTCGAATTTACAGTCATTCGTTTAGATACTAAATACCCTTGTTTGATTGCCAAAACCAACATTTACTAATCGTCATTGGTAAAACCTAGCACGTGCCAAACTATAATGGTAAAAGCCCGAAAAATTGTCTTATTTTATATTAAACCTTACAGCAAGGTAACCTTAGATTTACCATTCGTTGGGCATTTACAGTAACATATACATATAGCCGGGAATAGTACAATACCACGTAACTAGCGTTAGTAAATACCACGTATATGACTTAGCTAAATTGAGATTACGCGCCCCCACGCTATTGACGATGAATTAGTCTGGTTTATCTCAGCAAAAAATCGTTGTATTTAACACTTACGCGGTATTTACCAATTCTACTTACCTATTGAACCATCCCCGGCGATATATCATATTTAATTACATGGAATACTTTAAGACCTACATTGGTAAAGAATACCAAATTCATGAAGATTTAAGTTCTATCGTTGGATGCAGGCGGCATGTAACCGGTCGGCGTGGGGGTTATGGGGACTCCTTCGTTATCAACTATTTGGAACCGTGCAACTTAGATTCTGACGTTTCATAAGTGCCAATATTTGGTTTGAAATAAAAAACCTTTGACTTTGAAGCAGAGGACTTCCATCTGCCAATATGATGATAATGAAAGAGTTCGGTACTTTTATGTACTGTTTATTATTACCTATTACAGCCGCCGAGAGAATGCGTTTTTGACATCTGTTTATTGGTCTACTTCCTGTTATATTAAAGACTAACTATGCACCGCGGTTTCAACTGCCGTTAAATTTACAGAAATCGGATTACTTTGTCATAGACAATTGACATATAGAGTATATACATATATTGGATTTCTTGGGTTTATTTTTTATTGCGGGGAGCCCTGATTTCTTTTATTTTTCTGAAATAAAAGTAGCCTATGATACTCCTTATAACATGGCTATCAGCCATTGAAAATCCCGTCAAAATCGGTCCAGCCGTTTCTGAGATTAGCTGAACAAACAGATACGTAGATAGACAAAAATATAAAAAAATGTTTTTTTTGTTATCATTTAAAAATTACCGTAAATACTTTCATATGCATTTAGTAAGAAGCTGTTATTTTGACATTACAAACAGACACTTCAATTTTATTTAAATTAGCGGTAAACTATTTAAGTTTATAGTGTGTTGACGTTAATACATTAAAATCATATTATGTATAAAATTTTACCTTTAATATAAAAAAAACTAGACTAAATTAAACAGATGTCAGGAACGCATTCTCTCGGCGGCAGCACTTTAGCTAAAGAAAAACAATACATAACACAAACAAAATAATATTCAGTGTTTTTAAACAATGTCGAAACAATAGCATTCTAAAGCGAAATCGTAACAGAACATAATAGATAGATAGAAAAGAAGGTTGACATCACATAATATGAAAAAGAACCACCTGCCGTTCAAGAATAGGGAACATACAACAGCTTGACAATTTTTCATACAGGTCTCAAAAATACATTCTTGATTTCTAAACCCCAATAATTAACGGATGAAGCCTCGAAATAAAAGCAAAACATATTAAATAATGTTTTAAGGCTTAGCTTTCTACTCACGTCCGTGTAGGAGCGTTTATATGCTCGGAGTGAGAATTAAAGAAGTGCAGCAATGGAGGGTTGAATGCTAATGTGGACTGGCCTTATAGACCCGCCATTACGGACTTTATTAGAAAAAAAGGTAATGAATGGAATCTTTGGTACCATCAGTAAAGTGCTTTACTTCTGCAAGTCGTTTAGAAAGGTTCGGGTAATACCTTTATTCTGCCTAGTAGGTTAATTATTAGAATTAACTACTTAGGTTGGAGAGAATCGTCATTGTTTTTGGTACTCCTAAAATGTATAAATACATGCTTTAAGTACTGTATGCTGAAAGTTGCTTTTAGCATAAAGTATTTATGTACTGTATGATACAATTTTGATGTAATAGATATTGTATTTTCGAATAAAACAGAAACTTTAAAGGCCTTTTGTCACTTCATCATACAAAATAAAATAGCTCAAATACCAAAACAGTTATTAAAAAATTATACTTATTTAATTCTATTTATGAATTATTGGGTTCGCATTCGCATATATATTATTGTTTTTATAGGAAAAGACAGATAGTTATTGCACAAAGTTTGAGAATTGAGAAAAATATGACAATGTGAATTTAATAAGTTTTATGTTAGTTTTTTTTGTAAATGTTATATATAGGCACATATTTTCTGCAATAACAGCACTACAAACAGCACCGATAATAAATGAAATAGTAACTTAACTACATTTATTTAGAGCTGTATCACTTTACAAAAAGAAGAAATGCGACTTTAAGATAGATAAATCGTTCCAAAAAATAAGTAGTTACCCATAGAAAGAGAAATTGTTGTCTCAGATGAAATGATTTTTTGTGTTTTTAATTGTCTTTTGGAAAATTCCAATTTTGCCAGCACTTTACAAATGTTTATATTCCATCAAATAAAAGTGTGTATCAGCGATCAAATACTGAACAAGCGTTCAAACAAAACACGTACACAGATAACAGTTTGTACTAATGAAAAGCCTCCAGTTCTGATTGCGACCGCCCTAACTGTCTTAAAGTTACACACATATACACAAGCCAGCCCCACTAAGGAACAAACAAACTACCAATGTAAGTTGACCTCTCTACCCCCTTTAGGTAGATCACAGACGATCGTCAGTTGACGGATAAACTTAAATCAGAAAAATAAACTTACATATAATTACTGAGAAGTCCGTGCTGTCGAACTGTCCCTGTTGTGTCCGGATTAAGAATATACCACCACTCCATCTCACCCAGTAGATGTAGTGAAAGGCGACTTAGTGACTCTTAACTACAGAGATGGGCAGCGGCGTCCCTTCTGTGGAACAGCAGCCATTTTGCGCTCATCAACCCGTCTGCCAAGCGTGGTGAGTACTGGCAAACTTTTCCCAAAATGACGACACAGTGCATGTAACCGGTAGTTTATGGGGAAGACCTCTGTTCAGCAGTGGATTTCTTTTGGCTAGTATGATTATCACTGATAGTACATGTACCTACGTATCCCATTAAACAATCTACAACAGGCAAGTTCGACAATACGATAATTAACTAAGGTATTACGCAAACGATAGATGGATGGATTTCAACGTACCCTTATGCACTAACAACGACATGATTAGTTTTCCTAAAATGAATATACACATCCATACCAAATATACGAAGTTACATTCCAAGTCTACCAAAATCTACAGAAGACAATAAACTTTCCGATGGCCTTACAAGAACGGTAATTATATCGCTTCTTCCTCCAAACTCATCATCGTAGCAGTCTATTAGGAGACACAAGGCCAACAGTGGACACTTACGGGATAATAATTATGATAATGAAAAATTATGTTTGTCGTCTGTGATCTATCTAAAGACTACGTTGGGCGAATGTGGGAATATCGCTTGATGGACTTTGAAAGTTCTTGATGTGTTGGTGGGGAGGGTGGAGGCTACGTAAGGAACGTAAGAAGAAACACCCGGGGCCCGCGGGGCCCGCGGGGTACAGCAACCGAAACTGCGATGCCCGTGTAATTCGGAGTTGTTATCGTTTTGCGACAGTTGCGCGACCGATTGGTTTGGATCTTTGTAAAGTAAAAATAATGCTTTTAATTATGGTCGTCATCATATCGGCATTATCTATGGGAGGCCATTGTTCAGCAGTGGACCTCTTTTGGGGACAATTTGCCAGTACTCACCACGCTTGGCAGGAGGGTTGGTTAGTGCAGTATGTCTGTTGTTCGAAAGAAAGGATGCTGCTGCCCATCTCTCTGGTTTAGAGTCCCTTAGTTTTTACGACATCCACGAGAGGAGATGGAGTGATGCTATGTTCTTATCGACACTTATATAAATAAATACATGTTAAACGAAGTAGGAAAGGCAAAAACTAGACTATCCACGTACTTGCGGTTCATTCACTAGCTGGCATCACTTCCATTGCCTCCGCGTCATCACCACGTCATCATAATTTAAAGCCCAATTTAGAACCTTGCTCCATTTCGATAGAACAAAAATTGTGACGGGCTTTGTCATATTTCTTTCTGTAATTGGCGTATTGAATTAAGGCATTCGTTCCCACTGCTGGATGTAGGCTGTTTTAAAAACAGACCTATGACCAATAGAGGAATGTGTAAGATGTCAAAAAAAAAAACTTGCAATCAGTCGCAAGTTCAGTAATAAATCCACGTTTCTCTAGAAGGAAGGATCCTTAAAGTGTGGGTTATATCGATCGCCGCCCGCAGTCCGCTTCTTAGTGGCAGTTCGTGGTGCCATTAATTATGTCGGACAGGACGGGACGACACGTGAAACGACAGAGTTGCTGGGAACAAGTTGTTATGTAACAGTTAGAACATAATGTTACGTTGTTTATCGTGTGCTTATATTTACTTATTTATGAAAACATAGACATTTTCAATTGGATATTTGTAACATTTATGTTTGTCTATGTTTATTTTGTGTCCGTATTCCATAATATTTGTCTAATCCGTGTGGTGTCTGGATCAAGAATATAACACATTCCATTTCCCCCCGTGGACGTCGTAAAAGGAGACAAAGGGACTCTAAGCCAGAGGGATGGGCAGCAGCGTCCCTTCAGTGGAACAGTAACCATGCTCACCAACCCGCCTGTCAAGCGTGGGAGTATTGACTAGTCCTGCTTGGCACTACACTGTGCTCGTCACCTCGAGATATAAGCCTCTTGTAATAAGAGATCTGCCACCAGTAAGACCACAGTAACGACGACAAGGAGATTATTTTTATAGCATGTTTCTTTTTAAAATGTTGATAACGGAGTAAAACGTGTCCTAAGGATATAGGACAAGTCATAATTAACCGCTCTGCCACATTTGAAGCCATTTGATTTTCAATACAAGTGTATAATCTATGATTTAATCGTGATTGAGAGACAAACGTCAAAACATTCATATTAATAATTACTTATTAGAAGGTATATACATATGTAATCTAAGTTAGAAGGTCTAAAATTACTTTACTACAATCATGACTACATGGATTTCCTTTTTCAAATGGAAAATGTCACATTGTTATTTGAAATGAAATCGAAACCATAGATAAAATCTTACTTTTTTTAAAACACAGGCGATGGCGCAAACGAGCGGTTATCATCGGCATCTCGAGTGGGTGATTAACTCGGTCGGTACACACATTAATCAAGTCGAGAATGTAAGGCGAGAGCGGACGAAAGTGTACCGTGGCTAACCCTGTGGTGGTATTCTTGTTAGGTACATCGATTGCATGTTTTGTTTTTAATAACGTGGATAATGTTTTTCTATTATTTGCATTCAATCACAGACATTTTGGAATTTGGAATTGGAATCACAAAATGTATATTGTGATTCCAATTTGTATCTCGTAATATTGTGTAGCCGCTGTACATTATTACATGATGATAATGTAAAATGTACAAATGTACCTTTACATCGTAAGATATATTATTCAGAAACTCAACTTTCAAAAATAACTAGTTATATGCATGAATCTTACTAATATTATAAGTAGTGATGCTACGGAAGTGTCATAACGGAAGCAGAAATGGAAGCAGATGTCAAAAGCAAATTTTTGCAGAAACAGAACAGAAACAGATTCGGAAACGGAAGTAATAATAAAGTCAAACTCAATGAAATAATTCCAAATAGGTCTTGTTTTTGGTTTTAAAATTGCACACGACACAAAAGAAGAAAACAAAGACAGAAAATATTACGCGCTTACATTCCAAACCAAAAACCAAAGAAAAAGTATGTAAACAGGCCAGCAAGCCGAGCGCGGGCTGAAGCACCGCTCCCGCGCGCGCCCTACCGCCAAACTTCCGCTAAAATATCCGTTATAAAAGTTGCGGAAACAGGAGCAGAAACAGATGTGGAAAAAACGCGCGGAACTTCTGCAGTTGCGGAAGCAGAAGCAGAGGTCGCATCACTTAAATGCATAAGTATGACAGTTTGTATGTTTGAGGCTCCATCACGCTGAAACGGTTAAATGGATTCTAATGAAGTGTGGCATAGAGGTAGATTGTGTCGTTGAATAGGACACAGGACCTAGGAACTTATATTCCGGGATCAGGTTCGTTCAAGGGCTCTAATTAGTTCGGTTCAAGTCCGGGTCGCAGGTTCGATTCCTGCACGAAACAAATATTTGTATGATCTACAGGTAGTTGTTCCGGGTGTGGGTGTATTGTGTGTGGAATTTGTGTCTGTAAACGAACCATGATCCAGGAGAAATACTAGTGTGGGGGGCAACACTTGTTAAAAAAATGTGATGGCCGTTGAACAGACGAACCATTTTTTTAAACTGTTTCGTAGGCGTCATCTATTAGACCGTTTGTAGTTTTATAAACTTGTCGACTCATGAAGGACATGAACGCCTAGAGTTGTCAACGTCGAACGGTTAATCGTCTGGTGAACGATGCCAAAGAGAGATGCTGTTTTGTATAAAATAAACGAGTCGAAAATTCATTTGGTTTATGAACAAGTTCACCGTTGACGAGAAACGGTCTCGTTGCGTCGACGTTAAATACGTCAACGACTCACCACTACACATAGCAGCTCGTGATAACTATAATAAGAATTCTATTTCAAACAATTATTTCCTAACTCATGTTTAAAACCAGTGAATATTAAAATAAAAAATACAGAATAGGTCCGCGTATTAGGTGTCATCCCTCGATCTCGCTAGGGCTGCCTCTCAGGTGTCGCGCTTTAATAGGGTTGCTCGTAACGTAAGATCGTTGTGTCTACATACCATCATTATTAATGATAAGTAGTTACTGTGTTCAGACTACATGTAGTTTTTACCGTTATTATTATGTTTGGCAGAAGATTTAAATTTTTGAAGCTCTCTTTATTCGTGGGTTCTTGGACCTTTTATAAGAATTATTTAGTTGTTATCTTATGAGGTATGCCTTCATTTCACAACAAAGATTTGCTAGAAGTTGAATAAATCACAATCTAGACATAGAAATCATGTAAAGGATCAATGAAACAATATTTTAATAATTATACTTTCAAAAGAGTATGGACTAATTAAATTAGTCGTAAAAATATCAAGTTCACGTGTGCCGCGTGAGTTATGATTTTAATTGCTGATACATAGATACTATAATTTCCTACAAAGGCACTTTTCAATTTCATCTTTTTTGTAATATCAGACATGGCTTGAGTTTGTGTAATGCAAATTATTGTAATTTGTAATATAAATTGATCCAAGTTGTCAGACAGAAATTTAAATTCCAGTTTAGAAACATTTTAGACAGAAAGTTGTAATTTGTTGTAATTACTTGTTAAGGCATGCTTATATAAGTAATGCTTTTTCAATGTCGTTATCTTCGATTTTTCGCAAATGAATCTCGAATGAATGTACTCTTTAGATCTTGTTATTATTTATGTAGTTATGCAAAGTACAGTAATCGTTTTGCCCATTTATTTTTATAATGCCTCACATAATACTCGTATACTATTTTCATCACTGATTCTTACACTAAAAACACATCAAATAATACCCATTGCTCTTTGTTACCACGAGATTGGTTCACAGAACAGAACCTTCCACTCATACATTACGTTATACCTAAGTATCCACACTACCATATAATATAACTAACGCTAGCCTTAATTCTACATTAAAGACGGCCATCCTCAGAATTGGGCGCTCCTTATGGACGCAGGCGGGGAGGGGTACGGGTCGCGGGGGGTGAGGGTAGAGGGGGGCAAGACACTCGATCAATACCGACCCGACTTTCAAACTGCTTTCACCCTAACGAAAGTCGCCCGGACTCCGCTTGAGCGGACCACGGTGGATTAATATGGAGCTGTTAGTACCGCCTGAGGAAAATTAAGATATATTTTGCTGTCGAAGCATGCTGTTGCCTTAGTTGGAGTAATCGTAAGAATTAGCCGGTTCTGAGATGTAACTTGCTGCAGTAAGTATGCGACGTCGGCACGTTTGTGTTCCATTATTTGTATATTGACCTTGAACTTCTTGTGTCCGTCGTTCCAATATTGGATCTTCTTGTTTCTGGATTCAATATGAGTTGCAAGTATTGTTGGTGTCTCTTAATTAACGTGAAGACTTACCGCAGGAAATGATAACACTTGTGTGTAATCATATTTCGTTAAGGAAAGCTCAGTTGTAATAGTTTATTGGCCATCTTGTCACCATTTTACAGCAAGGATTGTGAACTCGGCACGTGATATCTGAAATAACAGAGAAAAAATGTGAGTATATATATAGTTCAAAACCTGTAGTGTTAATTAACCGAATAATTGAGTGATAAGGTAAGAGATAATAACAGTGATAGCCTAGTAGTGGAACCCTTGCCTTCCGTATAGGAGGGTCTGAGTTTGATCTTGGCCCGCACTTCTGACTTTTCAGATTGACGTGTAGATTAGAACTTGATCATTACTTGCGTTAACGGTGAAGGAAAACATGAGGTGAGGAAACCTGCACACCTGATAGGGCTCCAAAATATTCTCAATGGTGTGTGTAGTCCGTCAATTCAAACTAGACCAGCATAGTGGACTAAGGCCTAACCTTTCTCAACGTAAGAATGAACCTATGCCCAGCAGTGGGAAGGTAATAAGCAGATTATGTAAAAGATAAACTCTTGTTCCTTTTATCTTATCTTTATTTCTATCATACCCAAAATACAGTGCCTTAAGTTGGTTATCATTTCATAATTGGTTAGTGGAGATATCTCAGTATCATGATAAAAATCTCCAAATCAACACGTAAACTTCCATTGCTGAACAAGAGACAATGAATGGTCATTAGGGTTAATCATCGCGTTTGGTACACACGGCTACACATCAAGCTTTAATATCCAATTTACGCTGATCTCTCTTCGTTAGGATAGCCTATACAATGCGAGATCAGCTAATACTGGAAATATATAGCTTGATATGTAGCCGTGCGTACGTGGATTAGTGTTTGCCGCATGTCAACACACACCGATATTTATTCTCAGGATACGCCTTCTATCCTACCGAAAACGGGTGTCTCAAATATTGGTGTTAGATTTAAAAAAAATATTTTGTGTTAAAAGTAGTGTGGTAGTAAATGCTTCCTTTATTTCTTTCTTCCTTCTTTTTTTCTTTCTTACTTCTTTTTTCTTTCTTTCTTCTTTCATATTGAGTGGCGTTTCGGTATTCGACGGTAAGTCACCTATTATGAGACTCACGGGAGGCCTATTCTTTTCCAGAAAACAAACGCACTATATAAATATTAAGCTAGTTATGGTTACTTTCTCACTATTGTCGTCAACAGTATCTCTCTGTCCACTGTTCGACTCAGAAAGGAGATAATTCCCACGCTGGAAAAGTTGGTTATTTTGAAGCTAACATAAGAAACGTAATCCCAAACGAATCACTTTACATCTCTATACATATCTGAGCACGTCTTCAGCCCGCTGTCTTCACGTACGCCCACCCCCGGCGCGAACATTTCGTTTCAAACCCCCGCGCGCCGCCCACTGGGTCTTATCGGCCTTAGTGCGGACCCACGTATAATTTAATTATATATACCTACATACTGGCCTTGCTCCGCTATGGATTTCAAGATAAAGCTTTAATCATTATTAAGGAGAATGAAGATGTTATTTTGATGTAATTTAGCAGGATAAGCTGGTTATTTGGACATTTTCTGTGTTTAAAAAGAATGGTGTGTGGTGTCGGCATGCCGTGTGGTGCCGGCTCAGAATACCACCACCCCATCTCCTCCCGTGGGTGTCGTAAAAGTCGACTCAGGGATTAGTAGAAGGACTGCGATCGCCAACCCGCCTGCCAAGCGTGGCGATTATGGCAAGACCCCCCAATGAGCACACAACAAACCCATATCGGTCGTTGTGGTGATCTTTGGGGGAGACCTGTGTCCAGCAGTGGACTTCACTCAAATATTTATAACACTCACTATGTTTTTACTCTGTACAGCTCCTGACACGCGGAGGGTAAAATACATAAAGATACTTAAACTCGTTAACACTAATAACTCCCAAGCGTTAACACATATTTAATATTTAATAAACACAACTTTGGTTAGACAACAAACATGTATGTAGAAAGTCGGTATAACAAACTCAATTTTTATTAAACCTACTTTGTAAGTCTATATTAATTATCTCGTAGAATTTATTTAATTAATTACTTAGGCCATTTGCACAGGGAATTAGAAGATAAGTATTCCAAATAAAGCGTGATTGAATTTGAGTGCACGTAATCTCTGAAAGTTGAAAGAACAAGTTGGATGAGAATCAACCCTTTGAATGCTGCATCGTCGTGAGAACTGCGGAGATGAATGGTCTCCATGACCCGAGGTCACTACTGGACGCGCATCACCTGAGATTTGAGTCGAGAACAGTAAGATGTGCTCTAAAGCATTTGTAATAAAACGTGTTTTCTTTATATTTATTTAAAAGCAGTTGCATATATAAATATAAGCTTTTGATAACTAATTCGAGGTAATTTTTTGAGAAGATTTTACTTACCGCGTAAAAGGGATATTACAAATGTAAGCGTTACTAGAATTTGATATTTTATTCATCGTATCGAGCATGTATACATGCTCGTTTAGATAAATGATGAAAAGTAATGAATTTACGTGTAAACAACATGGGTTGTTGCTACATAAAAGATTAACACTGTTTAAACCTATTTTAGATAAAATATGTTTAATCTTTATCTTTCAAAACCAAACGTCGAATGAAAGTTGTAGTAAGGTGGTAGGTGTTTAAGCCTGGCCGCGTGCCGCCGTATGCGCAGCACAGCGCACAGCAAGGCCTGGGGGATCCTTTACAATCCTTCCCAAAAAATGCCTGGGTACCTTTTTGCGGTCCCTCCGCTAGAGGGGGTGACGCTTCACATTCATCCCCTCCGAGATGTGCCTAAAGGCGTGGCGGCTCTAGTGTGATCTTACGAAGACCTGGGGCCCCCTTAGGTGCTGAAGTTGACCGCTCTAGTGGTTTTAGCTAGTAGTAGTCTAGCATGCCCCTTCGCCCTTCCCAGGGGCGCAGGAAGCTCATGATCAATTCCCATTAGGGACCAATAAAAATAAATATAAAAAAAGACTTTTAATCTTCATATTTTATGAAAGGTATTGAAATGTAATCACATTATATCTATACAAGTTAAGCCCGTGTGTCAGAGATTCTCCCGGAAAATACTGGACTGATTTTAAAAACTCATTCAGCTTTAAGAAGTTGTTACACATCGACGCTAGAAAGCAATTTTGCTGTATCTCGAAAAATAAGAGCACTTATTCATCATCATATCAACCGAAGGATATCCACTGCTGAACTGGCCTTCGCCATAGATTTACACAACTGTGTCGTCATTTTGGGGGAATTTGCCAGTACTCACCACGCTTGGCGGCGCTTTGTGAGTGCAGTATGACTGCTGTTCCACAGATGGAACGCTACTACACATTCCTTTGGCTTATAGTCCCTCAGTTACCTTTTACAACATCTACGGCAGGAAATGGAGTAGTGCAATATTCTTAATCTGGACACCGCACGGAATACATACTACAATTACAGAAAACTTCTAAGTAGATGCATTTTGGAAGCCTTATTTTTTTTTAATTATGAGTTTTATTACAACTGTCATGCGGTTCTATTTCATTTAGTAAAAAAGAGTTACAGTTTAAAAAAATTGTGTCTTCTATGAAACACACTTGAAAAAAAATGTGACGTAAAGATTTTCCCTAATACCAATTCGATTTTCATATTCATTTTTAATAAATCTAAATTAATAAACATGATTTATTTATTTTCATAATCGTGGGAAAAGTCCGTCAACCGTCAAAGCAAGTTGACCCAGGTCAAAGCCGTGACCTATGGGTCATAGCGACCGGTAGCCATAGAAAGGGCTAAAAATGATACCTGACTAGAAAAAAGAAGAGGACAAAGCGCTTATCACGCTTTAAACTATTATTCTAATATTAAAATTAATCAATTTATGTAATAAAAAATACGTTGATCACTATATTTTTTACTAACAGCCATATTATAATCGTGAGACGTGACCGTCAACCGTCAAGGCAAGCTGACCGCGCCGCCCGGGTCACAACCGCGACCCGCGGGTCATAGCAACCGGTAGCCTTGTGAAGGGTTAAAAACGTGAATTCGGATGGTTTGCTGCGGAAAATAGTAGAACTAGAACAGTATTAAATACTGAAATGTACTCCATTACAATAATTTTAAGATGTATGTACTTTGTGACTGGATAAATCGTTGTATTGTCTCTAAATTGTCTTATTAGTTATTACAGTAGTGAGCAGCTGTATACCGTTATGGAAAGCAGACCGCAGGGCGACAGTTTCGACCAGTTTCGGTCATTGCAACCTTGTAAAGGGTTAAAGACCCTGTATATTTTTTATATTTGTTGGGCTTCTCGCATATATTACTGGGAAATGTGGTTGCTTAATAATCAATATAATCCAAAATCTTCAGATATAAGATTTTGAAATTTATCAGTTGTTTTGTTACTATCAAATTTAACGCAAAAACAGACAATAAAAAAAGACATCCGTAATCCGAAATCCAATGATTTTGGATCAGATCGATTATTAATTTCGGCCGTAACTCATATTATACGAGTTCATTACAAAGTTATCCAATAAATAATCTTAATATTTGTAGGAAGTAAATTGCGTGCAATAAATAAGAGATACCATACTATAATAGCAGAGTAGTAGGCGATAAATTTAGGAGCAATTAGACTTAATCGTTGAATGGAAAGCGTGCTAGGATCTTCCGTTGAGAACACGATCAATAGCAGGTGTTAACAACATTTCATTGTGATTAATTCAATACTGGTACGATATTTATTTGGTTCATCATCATCATCATAACGGCCATTTATACGTCCACTGCTGAACAAAGGCCTCCCCCATAGATTTTCACAACTGTGTCATCATTTTGGGGGGTATTTGCCAATACTCACCACGCTTGGCAGGCGGGTTGGTGAGCGCAGTATTGCTACCGTTTCACAGAAGGGACGCTGCTGCCCATCCCTCTGGTTTAGATTCCCTTAGTCGCCTTTTACGACATCCACGGGAGGAGATGGAGTGGTGCTATATTCTTAATCCGGACACCACACGGATAAACCTTAAAAAGATTGATTAATTTTTCTTTTTCTCAGATTCCTGTTTCTTGGTTTATAATTGATCAACTTCTGACAGCTCGGGAATGGCACAAGGACTTAGTTGATTAGCACTGCAATTATTATCAGCGCTGATGGCTCTTTAGTCATGGTGCCACCCATATTACTGATACAATCTGGCTGGAAAAGTGCTCTAAGCTTTGGCAGATACCAAAATCTGCGCTGTTTATTTGGGATTAGCCCGGACGGTCACTTGTGTAGACAGATCGATCAAAATGTTTTAAAGCTATTATTTGCCACACAAATAAATAAAATATACCATATTATATGAAAAAGGTAATAACAGGACAAATATCAAAGAACATAATATATGTAGCATGGGATCTAGCACCGTATTTGCTGTATATGTTTGCACAGCACTGTTTTTCACTGCTGGTCCCTGTCACTTAGACAAACTTATGCGAAATTACGAGTACAAGAAAAACATAGAGAAAGAGTACATAAAAGTACGAAAGATATTTAACATCAAATAACACACTTTGACTAATTTTAATTCTATTTAACATTCATTTTAAGAAAAAGAAAAGAAATAGTTTACTAGTCTCACTAAGTAAACGAAAAACTAACACATTACACAATAATAACTCAGTGGAAATTCTACAGGAACTTCCTCCGCTCCGGGGTAGGACGAAGGGGTATGCCGACTCTTACCGGCTAAAACCATTGGAGCGATCAACTTCGGCATCTAAGGGGGGCTCCAGGTCCTCGTAAGATCACACTAGAGCCGCCCATTGGTACCATGCCTTTAGGCACATCACGACGTGGATGATAAAGTAAAGCGTTCAAGAGGTCGCTCTCCAGGCAGTTCTCAGGGACGAATGTAAAGGATATCCTCAATCCTCGCTACTACATATAACAAAGATAAGGCATTACACGATAAAATTATATCTATATGTATAACACCCAAGATAGACAGACTGTAGAATAAAAAATAAATCAAAAACAGAAAACACACTAGCTGCGCGTACCGCTGGGCAGTAATCGCAAACCATTGGTTAAATATAATATCAACCAAGGGTTTGCGCCTACTGTCCAGTGGTTTATTCTGACTATATTACATGGTTTACGGCGGTCCAGTCGCTCGAGGCGCTTGTAATAAAATCTTGTCGACGCCGCGCGCCACTCGGTTTATGAATATTGTTCTACCGTCGTGTGCGATAAGGCGAGACTAACCAGACCGAGTTATCTACGATTGCTTTTAGTTAACATTGTTTTATAGCTGTAAAAAAAGAATACTGGCACAATAAAATGTACTGGCACATAAGTTGGTAGATACATGTTTTAATCATTGCTCTATGGTGTCTAATGAGTTGAAAAATGCTCTAGGCATTAGAGGCAATAGATAAATAGCACTCCGATTAATTGGGTTTTTCACATAGCGGTTTTCGCAGGCGCAGTGAAGAAGTGTATGTATATATCTACATGTTCTTTTAATGCGTGTGGTATCCAGATTAAGAATATAGCAGCACTCCATGTCCTCCTGTGGATGTCGTAAAACACGACTAAGGGACTGTAAACCAGAGGGATGGGCAGCAGCGTCCCTTCTGGTAAACGGCAGCCATTCTGCGTCCGTTCTGTCAAGCGTGGTGAGTGCTGGCAAATTCCTCCTAAATTGATGACACACGGCGTGTAGCCGGTTGTCTATGGGGGAGGCAGTGGACTTCTTTTGGCTGATATAATGATGATATGATGCATTTTGTACTGAAGAAAATTATGGACATTAAATTTAACCGCCCAGGTTGCATTATTATAAAGAGGTTTTGTACTCACTTTCGAAAGAAATTATTGCAACGGCCATGTCTACAACGCCTAATCATCGAAAAGCTATTTAACAGATGGATTATTTGATCCATGGGCCATTTCATAAAATAGCCATGTTACTGATACTTTGGTGCTAGTTCGTTAATGGAATGCTTCATCATGGAATACGTTTCGTGTGTGTATTCATGTTCGCGGTCAGCAACCTCATAATTTACTGTGACAGTGTAAGGGTAGTATGGACTCGAAGAAATGTACTATTGGTGACATGGCACTTTGTATATATGGATATTCGATGAAATAACTTATCGATCGCATGTTCTACGTAACGTAGGTGAGGTCAAATTTATGTGCAAGAAATAGAATTACCATAAGCTTATACGGTGCTTTTAAAAATTGTGTCAACAAAATACAGGGGGTATTCTTGATTTATGAAAGCTGCCGGATCAAGTTTATCGCAAATTCTTTGTAAACTTAGGACACAATAGTAGGTTCCTTAGCTATCAGTGATAGTGAAGATAATTGACTCGGCTGAATAACGAATCTTTGATTTTATGCTAAGTGTGTACTTTAAAGTTTGTTACAGAAATTGATAGTATTTTTTTAAATAAACTTATGAAAACTTTTTTGATTTATTTTTATAATAGTAGTATTATTGATATTAAATCCTTTCATTGTTTAGTATGTGAATCTGATCAACTCTGAAGGCAATATTTATAAATTTAATCAATGTGGTATTAATTTCAATTACATTCAAGAAGAAAAATCGATCTGGTATTAATGTGCTACCATGTAATTCAAGAAAAAGTAAAAAGAAACCAGGCTCTACTGATTTGTAACATTTGACAACACTCATGCTGGACATTTAAGACTTTGGATTTAACATTAGCTGACCAGTGATCACAGATATGCTGCAAGTACAGCTGTTTTTACCCTACAAAACAGAAATTAATTAATATAATACTTTTCCCAATCGTTGACGAGGACAGCTAAGATTCAATTTAAAGTAGAAATACCATTGCAAAAAGGGGGAAGATGGTTTACGAAAGAGGAAATATACACAGAATACACTAACACTAACGACGCAGGTTGGTGCTGAAAATCAGCGTTGTGGTACTGCTTTCTGCATGTACGACAGCAGTATGCTGGCCATGGCCGAGGGCCATTTTGCATGGATGTTACGCTTATCTTTCCAACTGTTTCGTTTTATTCCTATATAGTTTTTTTTTAATCTCATACATAAGTAATTATATACTTGAACCAGAGTAGGTCTCAGTATTATCATATTAGCTCACAAAGACGCATCCATCACGTACACCTCGAAATCACTTTGTACACAAAAGGAGAGCATCAAGTGGTTAGTTTGTAGGTCAGCTCGGAGCAATCAATCAGTTCAATAGGCGCTGTTATCTGAGGGCATATTGACCTATTGGTTATTAGTAGTTTTATTGTGAATACGGTGAAATGACAATATGTTTGATGATTATGCTGATATGAATCAGCGTTATGCTCGTAAACAAGTGGCGTCTATTGGGACTGGTCAGCCTAATGCTGGTATAACTATTTAAAATCATAAAATTAAATAAATATTAGGATCAAGCTTGTTTAATGTAGATTTTGAAGAAATTTCGTTTCTTTTCTACTACATTATCCATACATAGCCTTCATTTCGAAAACCATGTACTCATTAATATTCCAATATATTATGATTCAAAACGAGTAACCAAGGAGATTCTTGCCCGTTCTTCTCCATAGGAAATCTACGTCATAGAATGCGACTATTCACACTCACTATTCATAAGTTGTAAAATTCATAGTTCATAAAACTAAATGATTTACATGAATAAAAAATCTTTTTAACCTTTTGATGATCATTGTTATTTTGAATTTTTCCTGCATGGTGAAGACTTCTTCTCATAGAGAGCAGTAACGAGCATTAATCACCACGCTTCCTCACAGCGTCGTGTAGATTTCAAATCATACTATCCAGGTTTCCTCGTGATTTTCTTCACATAAAGCCACTTATTTTCGACTTATGTCTTAACAATGTCGTCAAGTAGTAACATGGCAGGAAAGTGGCTTCGATAAAGATGATAAAGGAACATACAGACCTACGAAACGCACTCTGTCATCAGTTTGGGTAGAATTTGCCAGTACTCACCACGTTTGGCTTGCTTGGCAAGTAACGCCCATTCCTCTGGCTTAGAGTCGTCTTTTACGACTTCCACGGGAGGAGATGGAGTGGTGCTAAATTCTTAATCTGGTCACCACACTGACTATAGATATATTAATACATTTAAATCATATACCTTGGTAGTAAAGAAATAATTGTACTTATTTATCATCGTACCTACATAAAGCGCCGAGCTGACTGTTATGGTTAAGATAATATAAACTATTAACTGTTAGGTACTTAAACGACTAGTAGGGATAGCTAGGTACTAAACTAAAACATTAGCGAAGAGTACCCGGCCGGAAAAGCAGATTTATATTACAACCCAACTAAGATCATAAAACTATACAACGCCCGGCCCGAGTATTAATATTGTGCCATATATCATGACCCTACCCCCCTCGCCCCCATCTTTTGTGTAAGAAATACACCCGAAACAACCGAGAGAACAAGTTTCGACAACGAAAACTATTCAAACGTTCCCAGCTAACAGCACAACTTGTTCGGGGATGTTCTTAACTCGGGTGCTTCAGCGGTCGTTCGAGGAAAATTGGGAACTGTAGAACGCGCGCACGAAAATCGACTTTTTGGTGTACAAACTTTAGTTTACATTCAAACGTTTGGTATCGATAGTCGAATTTCAAACGGAGTCGAATATAATAGACTCTGTTAGTTTTGCATTTAAGTTTCATTTGGCTTGTGTCTCTGTTGTGAGCAGTTCGCCGGAAGGGTAGAGTCGTAAGGAAGTTCGGCGATTATGTTTAGTCAGCGCTGGCTGTGTAATGGAAAGGAAGTAGAAATTGGGGCCTGTAAGATGTGGTCGTATAAGGCGGCCATTCCTGTTTCTCCCGCACGGGGAAGTGGGTGAACGAGGGGGAGGGACGATTTGTTTGTTCCTAAGGTCCGTTCTATTCCGCAGCTGTGGGTAGGATTTAAATTTCGCACTCTGGCCACCTTTTGTCGGTAACCTTCTAAGTTGCTTGACGAGATGCCTCTTTACAACTTTAAATTAAAGTGTGTTCTGTTGAATGTTTCGAATTTAGAAGTTTGGAACACGCAGCGTCCTTAATTTTGTTTGAAATTGAAACCCCTTAATCTGTTTTCTACCTTTAATATTATCATTCAATTAATAAGCAAAATTATCAACATACTCGTACTATCCTAAAGTAACCCCGATATATTCCTTAGATTTATTTAAAACAGAAGCATTATTTTTAGCTACATTCAAAAGAATAAAACCTCATTTCACAAAGAACATAAATATACTTTTTTTCCAGACATAATGTTTCCCAAACCTTTTCTATGTGCGGAGCTTTAGTGGAAGTTAGAAAGTAATAGTTCGCTATACGTTAACCGCGAAGTGAGAATATAATAGCTTGTATGAAACAAGTTAGTTATGTACGAGTACATGAAGACTGGACTGACTACCTTAGACGTTTGGTATAATGAGGCGAATGGCTTAGCTAATGGGAAACTTAGTATACCATGAATAATTAGAATGTAAGTGCTGAAGAAGAATACACCCAATTCGAAACTTGCAGAAGCTTGGTTTTGTAAGTATTTTACGTGTACGTGTATGTGTATGTAGTACTCTGTATGAAATTCGGCCAGAAAAATTCATATTCGAAAGCCTCTTGTATTCATTTTGAGCAGTATAGCAGTATCATGACACTTATACATTGATGTAAGATGATATTTTTTTTACATTGCACCACGCTAATATTTATCCTGTGTCGTGAATGCGTTTACAGACACAAATTCCACACACAATACACCCAGAACCGGAACAACTCCTTGCAGATCATACAAACCTTTGTTTGATGCGGGAATCGAACCCGTGACCCGGAGCGCAGCAGCCGACTGTATCAACCATTGTACCAACCCTGCCGTCATGTATACAACGTACCAGTATCTTTTCTACTTTAGTTTCGGTTGATAGAACCAAAATGTTCTATAGAAAGGAATGTAATCCCCCGGGAAAACGGTGGCGCGCACGTGGTCACGTGCCGCCGTGTGCGTAGCACAGCGCACAGCGAGACTTGTGGGACCCTTTACAATCCTTCCCGAGAAGTGCCTGGGGGGCGGCCTTTTTACAGCCGCCTGCCCTCCGCTAGAGGGGGTGACCACTTTACAGTCATCCCTTCCGAGATGTGCCTAAAGTCGTGGCACCAATGGGCGGTTCTTGTGTGATCTTACGAGGACCTGGAGGCCGCCTTCGGTGCCGAAGATGACCATTCCAGTGGTTTTAGCCGGTAGCAGTACCCTTCGCCCTACCCTGGGGCGAAGGAAGTTCCATGTAGAATATCCATTGGACACCAATAAAAAAAAGGTTCAAAGCAATACTTTCACTTGTCAATAAATTTTCATGAAGCTGGCCGGAAAGTGAATGTTATTTTTCAACATCGTAGACATAGAAACTAAACCATCTAAGGTTGTTACTATTTTACGCTGGCTAGCTTAATATCGATAATAGAAGGCACAGGTCAGCCAAAGTATGTCTACTGTTGATCAAAGGCCTGCCCCATAGATTCCTACAACGAGTTTCTATCCAACGACTCCCAGCAACCATCAGGTCGTCCGTCTATCTCGTTGGAGGCCCTCCCACACTGCGTTTTTTAGTGCACGGTCTTCACTTGAAAAGCAATATATATGTAATACAATCAATTATACCAAATTTTTATCACTGGAATATTCCCCCCAACATGACGACACAATTGTGGAAATCTATGGGGGAGACCTTTGTTCAGCGGTGGACGTCCTTTGGCTGATATGATTGATTGATTGAATACCACTTTTTTCTCGCTAAAATACCACGCTTGAACTGCATTGACACTGTTTTTGTACTATGTATTACGGTTGTTGTAAGGTGTCTGTAGAGTGTAGACCACAGGACGCTGCCATTGTTTTGGATTTTCTACGATGCGTCGCGACAGAACAATATCGCAGGGGAATACTTTGTGTGTATATTTCCGTTTGGTATGTATATTTTGAAATTTCACACCGACTGATTAAGACATCTTCATGCGAATATAAGTTACCACTATTGTTGTGAAAGCACCCATAGTGACAGAATTTGTGTTCAATTTTAACCTTTCCCATCAGTTTTTAATATTTTCTTCTAATTTACTAATTACATCCTCAACGAAGAGTTACTTCAACCGTATGCTGGTAGCAAACAAAACTTTAATTATTGAAGCAGCCATAATACCTAATATAAAGGACGCCACGTGCATGAAAACGTGCCAGAAATTTCGTCAAGGACAGAACAGTTCGGGTTATATGTGCTCTGAAAGCTAATATTTTCATTAATATTAAGTAACTAACTATGCTTAATTTTTCCGCGTTGTATACGGATTAAGAATACACCACTCCATTTTCTGGATGTTGTAAAGGACGACTAAAGGAGTCGTAACGGGAGGGATGGGCAGTAGTGTCTCTTTTGTGGAACAGTAGCCATACTGTGCTCACCAACCCATTTGCCAACCGTGGCAAGTACTGACAAATTCCCCCCAACTGACGACACGATTGTGGAAATCTATGGGGGAGGCCTTTGTTCAGCAGTGGACGTTCTTCTGCTGATATAATGATGATGAAAGTACGAAAAATGTGGCTCGATACTGTCAATGTATTTTGTAGTCAAAAAATAAGCAAGACAGAAAATGATATATTTATAGTCCTTAGACCACACATGGGGAAATGGGATTCCAGGAGCAAATCTACCTCTACCAAACGTTATCCGACCCCTGATTCAGAAACAAATATATTTCAAGTTTCTCATTTTGTTAGTCAGTCTCAGTCAATGTTAGTAACATTATTTGTTTATAGCGCTCGATAATATTATCACATACTATATCATTTATAATACAACAAGAGACTCCAAATTACGTGCTTTTCCTTAGACCATTATAATAAGCAGCCTCACAGATGGGCCCTAAGATTAGATTGACGGTGGGAACTAATATCAAGGGGAGCCGCCCGGGCTCAATTTTAAGGCGGGGTTCACCCCCTCCGGGGGATAAGACCTGATCGCGGCGGGTCGAGAAACTTGAGGGTGCTAAGAACATTATTAAATTGCATGATGAGTATATATTTTGTGTGTGTGTGTTAGATGGTACTGCTATGTATTGAATCGATAATTGTGAGATGGAAGTGCGTAGATCATTGGGTAATGACATGATGCTTTCTTACATTATTAATGAAGTTGTTGCGAAAGTATGATAGGAGCAGCTATCGGTCCTAAAATGTAGAGTATTTTTTACCAAGGTCAGCTGAAACTTATGTTTTGTTAAAGTACCTGTATACCATTTTTCTGTAATAATTGTACTATAAACTTATTGTATTACACTTTCAGAAGATATTATGTTTCATTTCCATCCTATTGATGCTTCTAGGACTTATATTTTGTTCCGTTTTTACACACTTTATCTTTACCTGTATGTATGTAACGATGTATAAACGTAATGGAACCTTGCAATTCAATTTTCACCTACTACTACTAGATGCCCGATTGGCTTAATTTTTTTACAGAATCGATAACGCTACGACAATTTTCCATGACTATGAATGACCTGCTCCCAGCCACTAGCTCCGAGTAAAATAATTTTGTCGATACGATTTCTTTCGATTGTTCAGTCTATCAACTCACGGCTGAAATTAATATCAATCTTATCCAATATCTTTAGATTTCAGGTTTTGAACTTCATGCGTTATAATCACATTTAACACAAAAAAATCAGACAAATCCTTAATCTCAAATCCAAATATTTTGGATTAGATTGATTTTTAATTTCGGCCATAAGCCTATAGCAGTCTACAGCTGGGCAATCGATCGTTCAATACTCAGTAAACTTATACAATTACTCAGAATCAACATTTTATATTTTTCAAACTAATTAAGTAAATGTCGTGTTCTTCTCATATCAGGTACTGTATAAATAAACGAAATTATTTTCCTATGAGTATTTCACGAAAATCCAAAATCAACGCGGTAAAGGCGCGGGCACACTTGTGTATGTTATATAAATCTCTCCTCTCCCACGTTCAAGGCCATTTTCAGAGTTTTCAAATCACATTCATAGTGTCCTCACGACAAAAACCCAATCCTCCATAAACAAAGTGTTCAAAGGGAGAAGGGACAAATGACCCAATTTCCTTGAGTGTTCCTGAGCTCAACCTTCACTCGCGCGTGAAGGGTCTAACCGACCCCACTGTAGATGCTACCACACTTTCGGTGGCCTACTTGTGAAAAAATGTGGAAAATCTTCCTTTGTCTATTGGTTCGACATCGGATTGTTTGAGAAGAAAGTTTTATTTTGTAATGAGTTAGAGAGAGCTTGTTATATTTTCATGCTTGCTTTGCTCGAGGCGGTAATTGCATTGTGTTAGTTTTACGGCTGAAGTTTATAATTATTCCTACTAATAAGTAAATGTGAACGTGTGTTTGTTGGTTTATCTTTCATTCATGCAGCAACGGAGCAACGAACTAACGTGATATTTTGCGTAGAGGTTAGTTTATGGGACCGATAGTGATATAATGCTACTTTTCATCTCGGAAAAAGTTACAAGAAGTTATGGGATAGCGGCTCAAACCACGGCGCGCAGCTTGTATATAATATTTACATTAGGGTAATATGTGTGGTGCCGGCTACGAATAGCTCCAACCCATCTCATCCCATGGGTGTCGTAAAAGGCGACTACGGGATTAGCCGGAGGATGGGCAGCAGCGTCCTTCGAATACATTAACAACTCAACTGTGATCGCTAAACCACCTGCCAAGCGTGGCGATTATGGCAAAACCCCCCAATGAGCACACAACACACCGATGTCGGTCGTTGTGGTGATCTTTGCGGGAGGCCTGTGTCCAGCTGTGGACTTTGCTTGGCCGAAATGATGCAAAATGATGATTATGTAAATCCACAGTATTGTGGAATGATAAGCGAACATTGAGAAGAATCGAGCGTCCTTGTAAAATTACTGGTTTGCTGTTGAAGAAAGTAACATAAGAATAATATTATATGCTGGTGTTCAGTGGCCGGGCAGTAATAGCCAAATGGTTAAACGCTTGTCTTCCATACAGGAGGGTCTGAGCTCGATCCCAGCCCGCACCTCGGACTTTTCGGATTTATGTGCGATAAAAAGATAAAAAAATTGTTTGTCTAAAATGAGTTGTTTAATGGTTTCAATGCGAGCGAAGCCGCGGGTAAAAGCTAGTAAAAAATAAATCACTTCTTTAAATAAAATAAAAATACATTTTTATAGTGGTCTGCAACTTTAAACACTCATTTTATTTAATTTTCTTTGAATGTATATCTAATTTTCTTAACTTTAACTACGGCAACATGGCCTAATTCAAATCAGAATAATTAATTAAATTATCTCACGCAAGGTTTCAAATTCAAACCGTTACCTCCTAAGGGTTAAGGGTCTCCCGAGCCCTAAAGAATGGCAGCAATCTTGTGGTAATTCTACCCGCCCGGCTTGCCTACAAACTATCGCTTTTATGTACCTATCTATACTGCGATATATATAATATACAACTAGTATATGTACATCTTTGGCAGTGTGTATGTTTATTTAAATTTGATTGGGCTTCGTTGTAGTGGCGAGAAAGGATTGAATGGTTGCGATGCGATGGACATAGTTAGAAATGATATTAAAATAGATAAAAGTGGCGCGCACGTGATCACATGCCGGCGAGTGCGCAACATAGCGCACAGTGAAACTTGGGGGGATCCTTTACAATCCTTCCCAAGAAGTGCCTGGGGGCGACCTTTTCACAGTCGCCATCCTATGCTAGAAGGGGTGAACGCTTTATAGTTATCCCCTCGGAGATGTGCCTAAAAGCGTGGCATCATGGGCGGCTCTAGTGTGGTCTTACGAGTACCTGAAGTCCCCCTTCAGTGCCGAAGATGACCGCTCCAGTAGTTTTAGCCGGTAGGAGAACGGCCCCTTCGCCCTTCCCCGGGGCTATGCAAGTTCATGATGAAAAAAAAGTTTCTTTATGTATGATGATCATTTCATAAGAAGTGTAGCAAGTATTCCAAAATTCAATACCGCATACGTGAACATTTCAAGGTTCCCAAAAAATTCATTAATGAAAATGTCTGGAGAGCGGATCGGTAAATCAGCGCTACAATTGGACTTCTTTCTCATAAAGAGAAAGTTTGTGTTTGAGACTCTATCACGCTCAAACGGCTGCACAGACGAACTAATAAAATTTAACACCATGTCATGAAATAGATATTTGAATTACAGAACAAACCAATTCTCACTAAATTTAATTTATGCCTGGCGAAGCTGAGCAGTATCGTCTGGTATATAATACAATTAATCAGTAAATCATATTTAAATATTTACTTACCACTACATTTCCCACACTTATAAGTTATAACCCAAGTAAAGCCACGTTAACAAGATAGTGCTCACTAATGTACGAGTATGTAGTAAGCAGTACCTACACAGGCTGTTTGCAGAGGAGCGCTTTCATTAAAACTTGCATGGCTTCGATACGTGGCCGCTGCGTACCTATTTTATTGATGGTGTTTTACTTTAGTGTATGGATTCACCCGGCATGTATTCACAAAAGGATACGGGGATATTTAGGCCGAGTAGTATGGTTAAAAAACGGTTATATTTTCTATTTCAAAACATAAAACATCAGCCCAACTCGCAATCTACCAAAGATGAATAAAAAAAATTAGTATCTCCACAAATATAATTGATAATGCATCGAGCATGTGCGTGAACAAGATGATTAAATCAATCAAAATAAATTATCTGTTTGAATTAAATAACATAACATTAAAAATTAAAACGTCTATTTATTAGAGGGATCACTTTAAATCGATTCACGTTTACAAATCGATTAATTAGTTGAGTTATCCCATGAAGTAGAGTCAAAAGTGGAGCAAACACTCTTGATACCTAATTGAAGACAAATATTTTGTTTGAGCTTTGATTGGTGTGCCATCTCTTTCTAATGAAAAAATTATTATGTTTTAAAAAGAGTAACCATGGAGTTTCTTGCCCGTTCTTCTCCATAGGAAATCAACATCTTGGAACGCGGCAACTAAAGCTTTGACTATTTATAAGTGCCTGTATATGGTTTTACATGAATAAAAATATTTTTATCTTATCTTATCTTATCTTAATGTTGACGACGCCTACCTTGACGATTTCCTTTACACATGTATATTTTCCCAAAAAATGTATGAGCTGAACCTTGATACTCTTTATCTACAATCTGTAAGAGATTCTTATAAAATTGTTCAGAAAAAAAAAATAGTGTAGATTTTTATCGATATTGTGTTTTGCATGATTCGTTTCTGCATTTTCTATACGCATGACGGCATTGATATTACTTAATTAATAAAACAATACAGATTGTGACAGTGTGCTAATTGTCCTGTCTCGGGCGAACTGATTGCGAGGTGCTACAATTGGGGGAGTTTTGGTTCTTACTTTTGGCACGCATGTAACATATCTACTTCTTTTAATATATATTGTATTTGATAGAATAAATAGATAATTTAATTTAATTTATTCTTTATTGTACACAAGTATTTAATTTAAACAATAAATACAAACTTTTATGTACAAAGGCGAGCTTAACTCAGAATTGAGTTTTCTACCAGCAAACCCTTTGATTTTTAGAGAGATTGTGTCGTTTATGAGGGCCAAGACACGTGTACGTAGTAAGAAATCAAAGTTACAGTTATACAAAAACCAAATAAAAAAATTAAAAAAAAATTAAAAAAGCCTTATATCATACAAATATGATACCATATAATATGCTTATAAGTACATAAATAAATTCAAATTTATAAATATGATATATAAATATACATATATATATATATATATATGTATATATAGACTGAAATACATACATAATATACTTAAAAGTCATATAGAAAGGAAATGCTTCTTAACTTTTGTCTTAAAGGTGTTCAGAGTACGGGTGTCACGCAAAGAATGAGGTAGCGAATTCCATAGACGTACTGCACGTATGGTGAAAGAATTGTCATAACGACTGGAAGTGTGGCGAGGAGTTCTAAGGAGTAGAGAAGAAGCTGAGCGACAGGGTTTGCCTCTAGGCACAAGATACTCAAAGCGCTCACGAAGATAGACAGGAGAATTCGGATTATGGAGAATAGAGTAGAGAAGAGAAAGTATATGACAATCACGGCGCCTCCGAATAGGTAGCCACTTCAATCTGGTTCGAAATTCTGACACATGGTCATATTTACGGAGACCGAAAATGAAGCGAATACACAAATTCTGGAGACGTTCTAGTTTGTTTAGGAGTTCCTCCGACGCGTCCAAAAAACATACATCAGCGTAGTCTAAGTGAGGCAGAAGAAGAGATTGTGCAAGAATTACTTTAGTTTGAAATGGGAGGAACTTCTGAAGACGTTTGAGGGACTGAAATGAGCAGAAAACCCTCCTACTAACTTCTGCAACGTGAACATTCCAGGAGAGGTTGGAATCAAAGAGGACACCCAAGTTTTTTGCGCTTATCGAACTGGCTATAGAAACGCTATCATACACGATAGGCGGCACATATTGTGTTAATGTTATTGGAATACCAGAGTGTTTTATTCAGTTTATCCTGACATTATTATTCTAATCCTATAATAAATCACATACACACACACACACATCAGGCCGTAAACGTCGCCTGCTGAAATTGGTCTTCCAGTGATAACTACAATGAGCGGTCATATGGGATATTGCCATTATAACTACACTTGGCAGGTGGATCGGTGATCGTAGCATGTTCTTCTTCTTCTTCTTCTCTTAGATTATGGCTTCTGTAGAGTATCTTCCATAATTTCACCAATATCAAGTATAAGGCAACGTCGTACGGTGTTTAGATTATTAAATCGTTACATATTCATAAAATATTTATCAAAAATGAAAATAATTCTAAAAACATGTCGGCAACGTCGTACGGTTCAATTGCTTTATCTAGCATGTTCTTATCAGGACAAAGTATGATGCTGCTGCCCATCCACCAAACTACCATGCATGGCAGGTGGATTGGTGATCCCGGTATGTTGTTATTAGAACACGAGAGGACGCTGCTGATATTAATTTAATAAAATAATACAAATGAATCTCCTTTTTTTCTGAAAGTATTGTCCGACCTCCGTACAACCACTGATTGTACATAAGAGTGGCAGGCAAACTGTCTGCTAATTCTTTACAATACTGTTCATGTGGTCCACACATACCAACATTGGCCATGAATGATGCAATTCAGGTTCCCTATATCATTATAATCAGCCCACTGCTATCCCACTGCTGGGAACGGGTCTTAGCCCAGCACGTTGGCCTAGTGCGGAGTACACACACCCTTGAGAACATTTAGGAGTTCTCTGAGGTTTGGAGGTTTCCTCACGATGATTTCTTCACCGATAACGTCAGTGATAATCAAATTCTGATTCGCACATGAATCCAACAAGTCAGAGGTGTGGGCCGGGATCGAACTCAGACTCTCCTGTAAGCGAGCAAGCGTTCAACCACTAGGCTATTTGCCACAATAAGTATCGTCATCAATAATATATTCCAACAACTGACGCTGATGTCACCTGAACGTATAATGAATAAACATAAATAAAAGTTGTAAAAAACTAAAAGAACACGCTTTTGTAGATAACCGAACCGAAATAAGTTGAAAATTTATTTCATTACCTACAAAAGTTTGTTCTTTTAGTTTTTTTAAAACTATTTTTAACTTTTTAGAGCGGCTAGCTTCAAAACCGTGTTGTTTTTTGTGTTTTTTCGGTATGAAGTTCTTTTACGCGGCTTACAGTAGATTGAACTGGCAGAAATGGTCATGTAAAGAAATCCTCTCTTTCTCTTTCTTACGTCTCTTTCGATTTTATACGGTTGTCTATTTAAATTATTGCATTGCCATCGGTCCTTGCCCCTCCAAACCCGTTTCATGCGCAAGGCCATCGGAGCGCCTCGGTACATGCGAAATGATCAACTCCATTTTGATCTTAACTTGCCGACCATCAGGCAGTTTATGAAACAAGCGTCTAAACGCTATCTCGATTCTGCCCTGTCCCACCCAAATCCCCTTGTGGTATCAGCCGCCGATTACCAACCCTCCCGTATCAGTAGAGTACGCCGCCCGAGGCACGTTCTGGTCGATCCAGACGATCAAATCACGTTAAATCACATAAAGAGACTCGCGTTGTCTACTCGTTGTTCACTAACACCCGACCGTTTTACCGCCCTCACCGCCGAGGTTGCCCGCCTCACCGACGTCGCGGAGGCCTATCGCCGCGTCACCTTCCCGTTCAAGTTAGCACTTCTCCCTCCCGTCTCTTGCTCGCGCCGGCCCGTGCCGAGCCTATAGTTTTAAATGTACCCTAGTACATTATAAATAATACCGATCCAGCTGTCCCCAAAACAATAGCTTGTTATCCCCAGCAACGCCCTAAACCGAGGTCCGTGTCCCGCAGGGGGCGAAAGTTGCTTAGTTTTTCATATTAAATTTAAGCCTGGCTGGAGGCCTCTTTTGGCTTCGCCAGCAAATGACCGGTTAAGCAACCACATTTCCCAGAAATATATGCGAGAAGCCCAACAAAAAAAAAAAAAAAGAAGGTCATTGATAAGTGTGCGAAGTTTCAAATCAATCCGACGTTTTGAAGGGGATGAAAATCGAGTTCAAAAATTCCGTGACATAGATACACACCAAGCTAATAAAAGCTTGTTAAAAAGAAAACACTTGGTCTTTACCAAACACCATTTATAACGCCAACATTTACAAACGCTTAAAATGTGTTTCCCGCTCACGTATCTTGTATATAATATATACATGTGAAATATTAGGTAAAGTTCAGTTGGTAGTTAAGAGTTTCGATGAAATATGTCTTGGGGTGGCGGGGGGCGAATTAAGGACGGAGCCTTAAGCCCGTGGTGCCCGCCTCAGGTCGATGGTAACTTATAAGGGGGCGGGATGGGTACTGGGTAGTTGGGTAAAGTTGAGTAGTTTGGGTATGTGTGCTGGGTACTGGACGTAGATATGTGTTTTGATGATAATTACTCGTGCTAGGTTTGGCGCAAGGTCAAATTTGAGAATTAGTTAAAAGTTGATGTTGATGACGTCAGCCCTTTTTTCTATTCTGGCTAGTCGCGGGTAGGGTTACCGTCTGTCCGGATAAATCTGGTCTTGACTGGATTTTCAGAGCTGAGACCGGAATCCATCTGGTTTTCTATACAGACCGGATTTTTTTAGGTCTACGGGTCTTGCGACCTTCACTTGCATGACCGTAAGATCCTATGTGTGCATGCGCAAAGAACGCGAAGTGCGAGCGGGCGGTGGCAGGAACCTGAGGGCCTAACATGAATATTTTGACGTAAAGTAATAACGTTAATGTGAGTGAATTTTGAATTCGAAATACTTGACGCGCACATTTTTTTTTTTTTGAAGACTTTATTCTTTCCAATATATGATACGAATTGTGTTTGTCGAATAAATTTCAACGAAACTGCCATATTATAGTTGTATTTTCGATTCAAAATTTACTCATATTAACGTTACGATTACGATACTATACGTCAATCGCTCGCACGCTCGCAAACCGCTAGCCTATCGCGATTCCTATTTATTCAAATAAGTAACATCACATACCCAGCGACGCAACCGCGGCTCGGAAATGATCACGACTGCAGAAGAACAAGCGACTCAAGTAAGTTAACTAACAAAGGATGTAATAAAAGACCGTTGCTTCGTTTTCTTTTTAATGACAAGTAAACACAAGTTATTTCTTCTACGTCCATTTAGAAAATGTGCTGTTTATAGAATAGTAGAATACAGGAAAATAGCTCTAGTGTTGTACTGCCGCGAAAATACGCGGTTTATCATCATCATCTTTGCTGCCCATCCTCCAGATAATCTCATAGTCGCCTTTTGCGACACCCACGGAGTGAGATAGGGTGGTGGTATTCTTAGCCGGCACCACACGGCTGTATAAAACGCAGTTGCGTGATCCAAGTCCAAACTGTTCTAGACAAGGCATCGACTAGTCCACTAAGTCAGGCTTATCGCCTGTCATAACGAAGCGCACACTCGGCCATATAGGACCATATTGTCACATTGTGGTTAAAGTTTAGATGTTTTTTATTACTAATTGTAAAGGTTTACCATATCAACAAGGTCCCACTGTTTTAATCATGAGCTTCTTCATGATGTGCGGTAGTGATTGCACATTATTATACTCACCATTTTTGGCCAACAGATGGGTGATTAAAGTAGGTATGTAGGTAGCTCTAATATGTATTGAAAGAGTCCGCTTTAGGTTGTCTTTTTTCATCTTATTGCACTTGAGCATATTACCGCACATCCTCTCGACAAAATCGTCATTTATCATGACACCTACTTACGGCAATAGACCGTGGCCTATATTTTGCGGCAGACACTCGGTATGTCAACAGCAAATGTCTAAACAGAGGGTATTTGTACGCGGATATTCATTAACTGAAAGTGCATTCAGGTGTTGATTTATTCATTCCATGTAAAAGTTATTAATATTTGTCGTTTCTGACGAATATCGAAATAATATAAATTTATTCAAACTAGAAACATTGTGTAATCAAAGTTATCTGTCAACGCAGTATATTTTGGTATGACTTAAAATATAACTTCCCTAGAATATGCCAACCAGTGTTACTTCTTGTGCTAGGAGCTGGCATACTAAGTAAAGTCGTTAGTGTGGCGGCAGTTTGTCCGTTCAGTTTTTATGACTGACATCTACAAATATATATAATATAAATATATTCATTTACATTGCATCACTTTCTAATTATTATTTTTCAAGACAACAGTTTCAATCCAGTGCTTTTTTAAACTATTAAATGTTTCGCTTGTTCGGCGGCGGCGTCACGGAAATTTGACGGATAAAATAGAAATACAAATATCATTCACTTCCCAAACCATCGTACGTACAACTCTGCTTTAAAGCAATCGATCCTATAATATAATAGAGTATTGATGTATGTATGATGGTATAATGACTATAAAGTAATTAGGGATCCACTTAATATTTTCTAAGCTAAGAGGAAAGCGTATAAAGCCACTGGCCAATAAAAGTGAAGAGAAAGGGAAAAAAAACGTCATATTCGATATTTAAATTATTAACGAACAAAGTATTTTGTGTATGTAGTTCAATGATATTATACCATAGATATGTTACGTCCATCTTAAATGGCGCGCAAAGTTCAGTCTCGCTGTATGTATAAACCTACAAAACTGCACATCTACTTATGCTGTAAGAAAGAAGATACAAAAACTACGAAAATAAAAGAAATAGCTATCTAAAATGACAACACGTGTACTCGATGTCTTTGTCGCACCTGTGATAGAATATATGTGTTGTCTCTTTTCTTTGATTGTCCTGGGGTTTGTTCGAGAATATTATTCTATAAGTAATTTGAATAGTATTTTTATTCTAATATTTTATTTCATTTGTTACTCACGTGTGGCATACCACGTGGAAATATATGGAAATACCACGTTTCGTGGAAATAGGCAAAGTCGTTAGTGGACGTGGCAATTTGTCGGTCAGTTCCTACCCTTACCTCCGTGAATGTTTAAAGCGCAAGTTTTTAATTGGTGTTTAACTTAGTTTCTCAGAGGTAGCTTGTTTTAAAAATTAATTAATTAAATGATCCGGTATTTAAATATTTAGTAAGCAAGAAAAAACAGCGATTAAGTCATTTTGACGATATTTTGTCGGCAGTCAAAATGAAACAAGCGATAGCAAATAAACTAAGTATTATCAGAAAATTAGGATATAATATTTGATCAGCTTGATCTGTGTTTACAAAAAAAGAGTTATAATACAACATAATTACTTGGTCGGCAAGATTATACGATTGGTTAGCATGAAAATTTCGCCCTTCATTCTTTTAAATTGGATCCGCTGACTCCGACAACTTCATAGTCATTTTATTTTCTGACTCACCTTCACCCGATTTGCCTCTGTTTACTAATATTGCTGCAGATATATTTAATTAGCTCTGGAACCAATTTTAGAGCTGCCTAATATGACATTATTTGGGGATCAATTCTGCAGTAGGGTCTCAATTCACTATATTTGCTGACTGAAAACATTTTTGAACAGACCAAAACCTCAATATTTAGCTAAATATTGAAATCACAGCATTTTTGAATACATCGAAGTGCAAAGAAGGATGGGATTCGTGATATCGTTCGATTCATGACATTATAGTGTATGTTGTGTTTGCACTTTACGCTACATACGCGTTACCGTATTTTCTATTCATAATGTATGTATAGATAAAAATATTGCCTACATGGCTTGTACTAGTATAACGGCTGAATTCTGAAACACCACTTAATATTTAAATACCGCTTAGCTATTTGAGAGGCCCAGTTTCGGTAGGAAGGCGGGTGTCTCAAATTGTTAAGTGGGTATTAAATATGAAGTGGTGTTTCAGAATTCAGTAGTAAGCCATGTGGGCAATTTGATAGGCCGTCCGAATATAATAATATATTTAAAGATAAATAACGAAATAGAGTTATAAATTATTACTTAATAAACGTACCTATTTGTCTAGTTATAAAAAACCGCCTCGGTTTTATCAGGAATGTTTTTTTTATATATTGCTGTAGTTAGAGACTGCCCCAAATATAAAGAAATAAAGCATTGTATCAGATATAATTTTGAAATGTTTTCGTTTTAGTGATTTCTTTCTAAACATAACGAAAATTTCGAAATTCAACACCTTTACGTATAAAACGCCTTAAAATTTCAATGCCCGTCTAGATTTGAACAAAACAACTTTACATACATTTACTTAATTGAGGCTTTAAGCCCTACCCAACCTATTTATAGGACGCAAAAGTAAAGGTGGCCACCCAGAATGTTTACAAAGCATTTGCTTAATAACTGAAACTTCGGGGGTGTAGGGTCGAATTCTCCTAATACCTACGGCAAGCGGCGTGTGGGTGGCAACTATCGTTAAACTGGGATGGTGTCCGTGTGTGCGTGTTTACGGGTTGCCATGGCGACGTATCTTTAAGATCTCCCTCTCTGCCCCGTCTCAGTTTTGTCCTTTCTCCTTTGCACGCGTTTCTTGTCGGGAGGCGTGAAATTGTACGGTGGGCAAATAAGATGGAATTCAGTTGATAGTTTTTGGCTACGTGCGTTTTATATTGAAGATCATTTGCCTCGGTTTTGTAGATACAGGAATCATTACAAATCGGACGTGAATTATCGATTATTTGCAATGGAATTTACGAACTTATCGTTTTAATATTAGTGGAAGTATTTACATTCCGTATCGGGACAAGAACAGGTGCCGGCTCAGAATACCACCACCCCATTTCCTCCCGTGGGTGTCGTAAAAGTCAACTTAGGGATTAGCCGGAGGATGGGCAGCATCGTCCTTCGAGTACATTAACAACTCGACTGCGATCGCCAACCCGTCTGCCAAGCGTGGCGATTATGGCAAAACCCCCCAATGAGCCCACAACGACCATGTCGGTCGTTGTAGTGATCTTTGGGGGCGGCCTGTGTCCAGCAGTGGACTTCATTCGGCTGAAATGATGATGATCGGGACAAGAACATACCGTTCAGAGATACACGCAAGCATGCGTGCCTTGCAACAGTTGTAAATATAATTTTTAATAAATGTTTAAATACTGCAAAGTGATGCACTGCTCATGGTAAATTTATTATAATTATGAAGCCAACTGAGTTACAAAACAAATAAGCCCCACTAATTTGTGTATATTATATACCGATTAATATATAGGAGACGGAAGAATTAACCCAACTGTCCAGCGGTATAGCCTCATGTGGAGATGGTAAGCTGAAGATCTGAGAAACAGAAATCTCCAAAAATTCTTATCCAAAACTTTACTTTTTCTGCCCACCGTCCCGTAGGGTTAACCGGTCCGCGCGGGGGGTTCAAACTCCACTAATGGAGTGGCGACCTACCCCCCGCGTGCCCCACCCCGCCTCCACTCGATCCCACAAGCCATAAAATTGTAAATTAGTGATGAGCCGGCTGGCCGCGCGACGCATATCGATTTATTGGAACTTTAGTGTTGGGAATCGTATCGAAGAAATTTGACGAGCAAGGTACACCATCGGTTACCAAATATTGTATTGCCTCATGCCAGATCGAATGGATAAAATCTCACGCGATTTAAATAGCTTTCGCGGAGATTAATGCGTTTCCACTTTACCTAATAAAAAATAAAATATATATTTAATAATCTAATTTTATTATTTGAGAAAAACTGGTGAGAAGCAATAAGTTTATTTTAAGTTACAGATTTTATGTCGAAAAATTGTATGATAATGATAAATGCTTAATCACTAACTTATTTGGTTTTGAACTGGGTTTTATCGTCTATAGCTTCGGAAATATTTGATATAGATACTGTTTTTTTCGAAATGACGACCACCCACGTTGGACGAGTGAAGCAAATCAATGGGCAATATAAAAAGAAAAGGTCAACTTACCCATTTAATGGGTTACAGAACTGTATGGTTGCAAACATTTTTCAAATCACCGCAACCGATGTCAGCTCGTCAGCATCACTCAAACAACTAAGAGTTGAAGCTAAAAATGTAACAGACACACATTTTATAAATATTAATAAGTGTCCAGTTGTGTCCGGTCAAGGAGTTATGTTAATAGGCCTCACTATTGTGCACGAACCGGTTATTAACGTACAAATTAAGGGTGCTGAGTAAGTGACCAATATAGCTTTTGTTAGCACTCAAAATATATGTAAACTTTATTGCAATAAGGTAAGGTTGAAGTTTGGATGCTTTTTATTTCCGCAGGTTAATAGATAAGTTGGGTAAACAGAAAGGTGTGTGCATACATTAGGTTCGATGCAGCATCCCCTTGTTAGAACATACGAGATTTGAACTCGTGGTCTTTTTGACCCTGAGCCATTTTAGTGTTTGATACCAGTGTCGTGGGATCGTTATGGAGATCGGATTCTGTGGGAATTTGGATTCTAAACTGACTCGAGGATGGAGGGGAAATATTATTAATACTTCAGTTTATTTAAAATAAAAGTTGGAAGTTATAATCAAAGCTCATCACGAACGCTGCAGGAAACATGCCATACTAATGTGTTTTTTTTTGAAAACCTAAACCGCATAGTTTCGCGTATAGAAAAATATACGTTCACTATGCATAATATATATGCTTGCATTGTTAAGATTTCATTATCATCAGAAGTATTCGTGTACAGGATATAGTGTATATTTTAAAGACGTTGGAGGTTTGATGATTGTATAAAACAATTTTTCTTTTTGTTGCACGCCTCTTTATTAATACTTCGGTATGTCTAAACTATCCGTAAAATATCCGTGTGGTGTCCGGATATCCGTGAGCTGTCCGGATTAAGAATATAGCACCACTCCATCTCCTCCCATGGAGGCTGTAAAACACGACTGAGGGACTCTAAACCAGAGGGATGGGCAGCAGCGTCCTTTCTGTGGAACAGTAGCCCTTCTGCGCTTACCAACCCGCCTGCCAAGCATGGTGAGTACTGGCAAATTCCCCCCAATATGATGACACAGTTGTGGAAATCTATGGGGGAGGCCTTTGTTCAGTAGTGGACGTTGTATGGCCGACATGATGATATCTAAACTTGAATATTCTGTACAGATTGACCCACGAAGAAGTTAAAAATAGGAAATGCATGCCATGACAAATCAATAAAACATCGGACTTTCTCCATAGGAAATCTACATCTTGGAACGCGGCCACTAAAATCTGACTATTCATAAGTGACACTACATGAATAAAAAAAATTCTTTTATATAGGATTCCGATACACTAGGATTTGTCCTGTGTCGTGTGTACAGTTTACAGATATAAATTCCACTTGAAAAAACACCCAGGCCCGGAACCACTACCCGTAGGCCATATGTTCCGTGCGGAAATCGAACCCGCGACCCGTAGTTCAGTAATGCATCCATGAGTTTAAAGTGGCAAACTGTCGTAATATTTGCGTGGTTTCTGTACTAGTTTCATACATTGCTAATCAATATAACGCTCGACGTAATCAGAACGTTATAAATTATATTTATTAAACATTTGCACAGAGTGTAGTAGTGTGTGTAAGTACGTCTTTGAATTGACGGCAAACAGTTCGGTGAGTGCTCGTAGAGAAAACATGGAATATACGAGTATATATAATACTAACACAGTGAGGACGATTCACTTGTGGTGTCCGGGTGTAGCACCACTCCATCTTCTCCCGTGGATGTTGTAAAAGACGACTAAGGGACTCCAAAAACGGGGATGGACAACAGCGTCTCTTCTGTGAAACGGTAGCCATACTGCACTTACTAACCTTGTTCAGCAGTGGACGTATTTTGGTTGATATAATGAGGATAAAGAGAAGAAATAGAGAGGTAGGGCAGAATTGGATTATCACTTGCTTTAACGGTGAAGAAAAACAACGTGAGGAAGTACGCATATCTGAGGGCTGAATTTTAGCGTACCAGCGTAGTGGATTAACCTTTCTCATCAATGACAAAAGGCCAGTGCCCAGCAGTGGGATAGTAATGGGCTGATTATGATGAATGAGGACGATGCTAGAGGGGAACTCTAAAGTAATTCATATAGAGATAGAGGTATGTCCATGCTACTGGTAAATATAGGGCTTTTTTAGTGGCTAGCAACAAACTATTACAATAATTGAGGTAAACAACATTGGTGCTGTAAGTTTAAAAAAACTTTATGCCGATCGAGAAATGGTTTGTTTGGGAAGATGATTTCTATTCTTATAAATTAGAACATTGGAACAGTTTAGAAAAATGAGCCGTTTGTTTCCATAATACGCGTATGCCATAAGAATAACGACGGGACGATGCGATGCTGTGAGAATGATCTCCTGTCCTGAGGGATACGGAGGTTAAAGATAGGCGCTTCTTGTGTAAGTAACAGCAGCGTTCGAAGAACTGGTTTGTGTATTTGCTTTGAGCACCCGACAGGCATTTAAAATCTGTCCGGTTTCCCTCGCACTGCATCTCTCTGTCTGTCCTTTAGTTGGCTGACTGAAAGCTAGGATAATTTTAAGCTAAAGAAGAAGATACTCTATATTTATGGATGTTAATGTTATTTGTTATTAATTGGATTCTTGCGAGTTTATCATTTGTTGCAATTAAATATGTCTTCCGTTCCCTATCACATGATTAAGTAGTTATTTTATTAAAACACCGTTTGACTAAGTATATTTGTTTTTCTGTTGTATTAATAAATTAAGTTTTTTGGCCACATTACTGAACTTTCGTAAGACTATATCCAGGTTCTGAAATGGCATTTTAGATTCTATTAGCAACAACTTTACTAAACGGAGCAAAGTTTGCAACAACATGTCGTGGTGGTAAAGTCAACTATAATTTGGAAAGAAAGATAGAGTTAAACAATTCATTTTAGCACCAATAACGACGCAAGCAATTAAAATGAAGCACAGGAACAACCTAAGCAACAGGAAAACCAGGCAACACAAAAAAACACAGTTAGATAGCACTGTCCGCATTCCATGCAAAAAAGAATTTAGCTTTTAGTCTTAGATTATGTGTTCTGAGAAATTTTGCCAATGTCATGTATATTGGCAAAGTTGTTCAGTGTTCAGATTAAACTATCTTTAAATATTCATAAAACGTTTCCCAAAAATGAAAATATCTACAAAAAAATGTCGACAACGTCGTACGGTTTTCATTTCCAAAACAGGTTCGTCAATTAGCTTAATGCAACAATGACAACAGCCCGGGTTTTTTATCAATTTCACAAATAGCTTATGCAGCAATATGCTTACTTAAATTGCTTTTATGTCACAGGCACGGTAAAGATGCAATGGCCTACCTGATGCTAGACAACAAACGCAGCCATCATGATCGTTATATCAGCCAAAAGACATCTTACCGTTTCACATTGGTGTCTTCGCAGACGGGTTATTAATTGCAGAATGGCTACTGTTTCTTGTAACGCTGCTGCTGCCCATAATTCTGGTCTAGAGTCCCTTAGTCAGCTTTTAAACATCCACGGGACGAGATAGAGTAGTGCTATATCCTTTATCTGGACACCACATGAAAATACCGACCAAAGTCATAGATATCAAATAGATATATATACCAAAGCAAAACAAATATATGAAAAATTGAAAATGCATTTTGATAAATCGCCAATATTGGGTGTATCAATTCTATTCTATTCTATTGTTGGCTCCCACGGGCTCAGCATTAGCCGAACGCACTTCGACCCTATTGGATCCATTGTGCTGCCCAAAGCCCTGCACTACTCCTCCGCTGGCAAATCCAGAAGTCCCTGTAGGTACTTCGCAATCATACCTGCCTGGAGCCGTGCAAAATCATCAGGCAATGGATAAGCCACTCCTAGATGTTTTGCCCTACGTCTTCCCAGAGCGTCACAGCTGCACAAAATGTGCTGCATAGACTCTTGATTGTCCATACAGAATCTGCATGTATCCGTTGTGCTGAGCTTCATTCTATGGAGGTGCTCCTTGGTGCCGAAGTGGCCTGTCATTGCACCTATATAGTGCCTTAAATGGGTTTTGGTAAGATTTAATAGTCTCTTACACCCGTTTAGTCTTGTGCTGCAGAAAGTTTTGGAATGGTTTAGGCCTCTCGCTTGCCTCCATTCTCTGACATGTTCCTTATCAGCAAATGCATGTAATGCCAGTTGGTAGGTACCCTGAGGTATTCCTACGAAAGGCTCAGGGCCAATGAACTGCTTACTCGAGCCTGCCCTAGCTAGTTGATCCGCTTTCTCGTTACCTTCAACACCTTCGTGTCCAGGTACCCAGATAAGCTTTACGTTATTGTGTTTTCCTAGTTTGTTTAGTAGGATAACACCTTCCTTGACTAGTTTCGAGTTTACTTTAAAGGAGATTAATGCCTTTAGAGCTGCTTGACTGTCACTGAGTATGTATACGGTTTTTTCCTTCACATTCCTCCTTAGCATTTCTTTAATGCTGACAATTATAGCATAGGACTCCGACTGGAAAACCGATGTATATTGCCCCATGGATTGACTGATATTGCAGTCATTTGACCAAATTCCTGCTCCCGTACCTGATTTCATTTTAGATCCATCAGTATACCAAATGAGATGAGCAGTGTCATTTATGGGCTTGAGTCCTCTCTGCCACTCTTCCCTTGTGGGTATATGTACGCTGTATCTCCTATTGAACAAATAGACTGGATTGTCAGCATCACATGTCATGTCCATTAAGTCATCTAGTTCTTTCACAGGATCCAATGATGTGTGTTTTGTGCAGGGCTTGTATCGATTCCACGCGCCTGCCCTTGCAAGTCTATAATGAGATTTTCTTGCCTCTGTTTGTATGTGAATATGAAGTGGTTTAATATTCAACATCCACTCGAGTGCCATGGTGGGCGTGGTTTTAAAGGCTCCAGTGATGCCCATGCAGGCTACCCTTTGTACCTTCCTTAAGGTGTCTTTGCAGGTTTGTAACAAAGTTCTCGTCCACCATACTGCGCTGCCATATGTTAGTATTGGCCTCACCATCATTGTGTATATCCAGTATATGACCCTGGGTTTGAGTCCCCACGTCTTGCCATAGGCTGAACGGCACATATTGAACACTCTTAGGGCCTTTTTAGTTGCATTTTCAACGTGAGTACGCCACGTTAGTTTCTTATCCAGTGTTACACCTAGATACTTTACCTCCGTGGCCCATTCAATTTTAGTGCTGTACATTTTTAATTCCTTGAGTCCACTCAGGTCTGCTTTATTTGTGAACGGCACTAAAACAGATTTGCTTGGATTTATGGATAGGTTGCTCCCATCACACCATCCCTCTACTTTGTCCAAAGCCTCCTGTAGCAGGTCCGACACAGTGTTCGGGAACTTGCCATTTACTTGTATGACTATGTCGTCAGCATACCCTACTGTATGGAATGGTCCTATATTTAGTTCCACCAAAAGAGAGTCTACCACAAGGCTCCATAGTATTGGGGATAAAACCCCTCCTTGTGGGCAGCCCTTCGTCGCTTTTACAGCTATCTTGTCTCCCAGTAGATTGGCTTGGATAATCCTGCCCTGAAGCATAGTATTTGTCCATTTTATTATGGTGGGTTCTATGCCATGTCTCTCTGCAGCAGCACTTATTGACTCAAAGGTCGTCCTATCGAACGCACCTTCAATATCTAGAAATGCTGCTGCTGAGATCTCTTTAGTTGCCAGAGCCCTTTCAGCTCTGTCTACTACATAATGTAGTGCTGTTTCAGTTGATTTACCTTGTTGATACGCACATTGCATTTTGTGTAGTGGTCTGCGCTTGAGCGCTCCATCTCTAATATGCCTGTCGATCATCTTCTCTAGAGCTTTTAGGAAGAAGGATGTTAAGCTTATTGGCCGGTATGATTTAGCATCCTCATAATCTGCTTTTCCCGGTTTGGGGATAAAGATCACCTTAACTTGTCTCCAGACTGTCGGGACATACCCAAAGGCTATGCAGGCCCTGTACAGTCTGCAGAGGTGAGGTAAGATAATGTTTCTGCCCTCTTGGAGTAGGATGGGATAGATTCCGTCCGGTCCAGGGGACTTATAAGGACGGAAACTTCGTATTGCCCAACGTATTCTATCCGCGTCAACGACTTTCTTTGCAGTCCGCCAGTCGTCCTTGGAAGTTCTTGCATTTTGTTCTTCCATTGTGATGATATTGTCAGACACACTGTGTAATTCCACCGAGTCTGGGAAGTGTTTTTTGAGCATGATTGCTAGTGTCTCCTTCCCATCTGTTGTGAGTTTACCTTGGTCATTTCTTATGGATGACAGTATATTAACCTTCGCGGAGCTCATTGCCTTCGGCAGTCTCATTCCTTCCGGATAGCTGCTTATGTTCTGACAATGATCCCTCCACGCCCTTCTCTTTGCTTTGCGAACTTGTTTGTTGTAGTGCGTTAGCGCTTTTGCATATATCGTGAAGTCTTTTATAGACTTCGCATAGTTGAAAACTTTTCTGGTGTCCTGTCTTAGATGTTCTAAGTCAGGGGACCACCATGGTTCCCTTTGCGATTTCACCTCTTTTTCCGGACAGTTCTTTATCCAGCAGGTTTTTACTGCTTGTGATATTCTATCCGCCTCAAATTCTATATCTATAATAGAGTTTAGCCTAGTTGTGGGATCTCTAAGTTCTACTTTGAGATCCTCCTTGAAGGATGCCCAGTTCGTTTTCCTGGGATTTCTTCTAAGTACCTTGCCAAAGTTTTGGGAAGTTTCGTACCTAAAGCAAATGTAATTGTGGTCAGATAAGCTAAATTCACCAGACACATGCCAATTTTTGTTGCCTTGTTAGCCCCTTTAGTTGCTAGCGTAATATCAATGACCTCTGCCCTACGTTTATTTACGAAAGTTGGTCTATTGCCTTTATTCATTATAAATAAGGGAGAACTTACCAGATAGTCCATAAGCACTTCACCTCTTTTATTGTTGTCTGTACTGCCCCAGGCAACGTGGTGCGCATTTGCGTCGCATCCTATGATGAGATTTTCGTTAGCGCAGTTATTGACCAGGTTATGCAACAAGGCATTAACCGGGTCTGCTTCCTCATATGGTAGATAGGCAGAGGATAGGATGATGCTTTTCCTTTTCCCCTCTATCCCTTCGTTAATCTTCACCGTGGTGAGATCCCTAGAACAGTAATCATAAAGAGGAATTGCTTCTATACCTCGTCTAGTATAGATACAAGTCCTCATATTATTTGTGGGACATTTATATGACAGTTGTCCACCACCAGTATTTAATCCCTTAATGTCCCCCTTGTATACATATGGTTCCTGTATAAGGGCTACATCATATTTGTTCCTATTCAGCTGACGACTGAGTATTGCCGTGGCTGCCTTACTGTGATGCAGGTTAATTTGTACGCACCTTAAATTGCTCATCGTGATGGCTTGTGGTTGTGATGATGCCTAGTGCTGTTGGCCTCCCTCTCCCGTCTCTGCCAGCAGCTCGATGTCATCTGGAATGGCCGGTGAGGAGGCAATCCCCAGTTCGTCCAATCCCAAAGTGAGATAGTCCGATCTCATCGAAAGTGGCGATGAGACCGGATCGTCCCCCCGTGGTTCAGAGTCACCTGTCTTCACCTCCTCACCATCCATTCCATCTGTAATTTGCTTTTCAGCATTTTCGGGAGCCGAGGTAGTTGGCACGCCGTCCGCGATCTGTTCAGAGGGACCGACGGGGCGCTTTAGCCCATCGTCTAGGAGCTTAAAGTAGCTCCGGTCCATCCTCGCGTGCAGATTGTAGCCCTGTTGCTTGATGTAGTCGGCCGAAGCCCTATCCATCAGGATAATGCTACGGGCGACCACACCTTCAACCACTTGATCCACCACCTTCCACTCAGCAGTCGTGAGATCTTTATTGAACGACCGGAGCATGTCGAGCTCCTGTGTTAGGGTCGCTTTTCTGGATGGCATGCGCCTTTTCCATGCCATCTTTACCGGTCTGGGCAGGTCCTTCGCGTCTACTACACGTAGACTTAGGGCCCCGTCCCTGATCGTCTTCCCTTGCAGTGTCTGCAGCCACGTGACAGCTGCTTCACCATCGCACACTACTTGCAGTGCGCCTGCCGTGAGTCCATTTCCTAGGACGAAGATGGGCCTAGGTTCTGGCGTATCCACCATCTTTTCCCACAGGAGGTCTCGGATATCCTCTACATCCTCGGCCTTCAGGGTCTGAACAGGATGTTCCTCTGCAACTATGGCCATCCTAGTTTTTGCCACTGCATCCCTGAAGGACCCTGCTTTGGTCCTTTTGGGTACATTGATGGCCTCAACTGAGTCTCCACTGCCTTCTGTCCTCAGTCTTTTCGGCATGCGGGCTACTTCCTGTGGCAGTGACTCCACAGATCCCGCTCCTTGCCTTATTAAGGCCAAGCGTCGCCTTTGGGCTCCACTTGGCTTTTTGTGCCTGCGCACCTGTTGTGCTTCGTCCCTGACCGGTGGTCTCCCTGCATTTGGGTCAGGCTGCGTAGAGCCCTCGCCTCCCGCCGATCGACTTACCAAGTCCAGGGACAAGCCTGGTTCCCCCCTCCCCACTTGCACGCTAACACGGCCGGTTGCCCCTCTGCTTTGGGCGCTGCTGCCAGTTATGGCTGCATTGCCTGAAGCGTCAGGGCCTCCAGCCCCGCCAACAGCATGTGTGTTGGTCACCCTTGCTACGACCCTTACCGGCTGTCTCCCTTCGTCTGGGTCAGGCTGTGTACAGCCCTCGCCTTCCGTTGGTCTACAGGCCGAGTTTGGGCGTGAGCCTGTTCCCCCCCTTCCTGCCTGTACGTTGGTACTGCCAGAGGCCCCTCTGCTCTGGGAGCTGCTGCCAATAAAGGCTGCAGCGGTGCCCGAAGCGTCAGGTCTCTTAGCATACCCAACAGAGGCTATGCTTTTTGGGTTGCCCTTAAAAGAGCTCCCCGAGTTGTCCCTAGAGACTGGTCGCGGTTTTTTTTTGGAATAATCCATACGCTTGTTGTTTACCTATTCATTCTACTGATTCCCCACCCTCCTCGGAGCCCGCACCTTTGGGGATGCTTATACTAACACCAGGGCTATCAGCAGAGTATAGTACTCCTGAGTGTGTTGTCCGCGAGCCCACATAGCGTTCGCCACCACGTTTCCGCCACGCAGTTGGCTCACACTACTGGCTGCAGACCCCATCACCCAAGAGAACTAGCCGGCTAGTCTTAAGGACTGCCACAGCCGATTGATCGCAGCCGGCTCAGCTACAACCTCCCGTGTTAGAGGAGTTCGGGACCAAAGAGGCGTGTTGCTGACAGCGGACAACGACCGCCGGTCTACTGTGCAGCTCAACCTCCAGGACTCCTTCACCCCCCATTATGGGTTCCCGCGCACGGCACAAACACGCGGGAGGTCACGTGATATCTATCTCCTACCATCTGCTGGTGTATTGAGATGGTAGGACCGCAATGTCTGACCTCGGAACATCGCAGCGGAAGTAGGAAGGACGAATAGGATGGGTATGAAGGATGGGAATAGTGCCAAACTGCACAGGGTTGAAAGGAGTTGAAGGATGGGTTAGGATGGATACTAAATAGAATAAATAAATAAGTATCTAAAATAGAATACATAAACTAAATAAAGGAAAGGAATCCGCCCGACGCTTTCAGTTGCGTTTGTTTCTGAAGGAATCAAACCAATAACAGGCGGCGACCTCTAGAAGGATAGATGGTCGGACTTGCCCTGGAGATCAATCACGACTGTTGCGCTTCCCCCAGAGCCATTTGCCAGATTACACGTCGGGAATAAAACGTGTAAGGTAGGCAAGGAGCTAGCACATTAAGCAAGGAAATAAAAAGTGTACTAAGCAGGCATAAGAAGCAAGCAAAGCATGTTCTAACCCTTCGCCTTGGGTGTATCAAAGCCATAGTATACACATTTTATTAGAACAACGAGTTTAATATTATATCAGGATGTTATCTGCAGCGAAAGTGGACATTCATGGGGTGCAAGATGATAACCGGCTTATAAAGGACAAAATCAACCAGTATCGGGGCCTGATAAAGTAATATCAACGTATTGGAGAGTATTCATCAAGAGGATTTTAACAATAGGAAACAACTTGATAGAGTCACATACACGAAGAAGAAGAAAATGGAAAAACAATAAACGGCACTGTTCATGAAAGAGCAAAATTGGACTTTTGGAAGGCCTGGTGATCTGAAACACAGGCTTCGGCCTAGCTTAGGCACCAGTCTCCCACAGTAAATTTGAATAATACTGTAACTGGGCAATATTGTATTCTATTGCAACTTTTTTTTATTATTGTGGTGAGAAAGAAAATTACTTACTAAAAAAAACACTAATTACTTAATAATATCAGAAACCTAGCGATTATTGAAGCATGACACAACAGGACCTGAGGAAACAGGTACAGGCTTAACACGGAATGCAACGTGTTCCGGTAATATCACTGCAACATATTCTAACACTAATATGCTCAGTTTATCAGTTGTACCTTCATTCAAAGAAACTCCAGAAATCATAACCCTCTCACATCGTTATTAATCCACTGGTGTCGTATATTTCTGAAGTATATTTACGTAGGTACACGTTATGAGAAACCAGGGCCACTCCCCCCTCTGTTCGAGTTCATTTCCTGCAGCAAATCGTCTTGCAACCGTCGGCTCTTCACATGTAATGTACGAATGTACCGAATCATATGGACAATATTTGAAGCTGCGTTTCTACATATGATGTTTTATATGTTAAGGAATCTTAAAAAGTATTTATTATCGTGCAATAAGACACTAGAAAAATTAAAGTGCAATGAGTATTTATTCCCCGGGGCGAAGGAAGTTCATGAAGAATTTCCAGTGGGCACCAATAAAAAAAAAGAAAAAAAATGTTGCATATGATTATAATACATTTTTCTTACGATTACCATTATTTTGGAGAAACGTGGTGTCACGTCGAAGTGTTGTTGAGTTACAAAAGGGATTTTCCAACCAGGCGGGTGGTATTTCTGGCAGGCCGAAGATCAACGATAGATATTGGGCGTCTATATGCAGCGTTTTGCGAATACTTTACATAGATTTAAGGATTCTTTGACGTCATCGGAGATTTGTACTTAATGTTCAAGTGGACGTTGTTGCTAGTTATAGTTATACGGTGGCGATGTAGGTCTCACCTCATTATAATCTGGGTAATAGAAGACAGTAATACAATTTTGTTAATTGTAGCCGAAACTATTGCAACTATTTTCTTATCAAATCCTTAAATATATCTTATCTATAAGTTATTACTTTAATACTATCAGAAGGTAACATTAGTTTGTAAAAAGATTGCAATTAAACGAGTGGTGCTTACTTCAGCTGAATAAATTTTCTGATTTTTCAATTTTCAAATCTAGTAGGTCCGCCAGAAGATATTTCTTTAATAAGAAGTATCTTTGCACTTAAGTTTCCTATTTCATCTTCCTGTGTAATGAAATAAAAAAATATTGTATCTAATATAAATATTATTTGTCGTGTGGTGCCGGCTACGAACAGGACCAACCTATCTCATCCCGTGGGTGTCGTAAACGCGACAGAGGGATTAGAAGGAGGATGGGCAGCAGCGTCCTTCAAATACATTAACAACTCAACTGCGATCGCCAACCCGCCTGCCAAGTGTGGCGATTATGGCAAAACCCTCCAATGAGCACACAATATACTGATATCAGTCGTTGTGGTGATCTTTGAGGGAGGCCTGTGTCCAGCAGTGGACTTGATGATGATGATGATGAAATAAATAAACTACCTAATAGATTTTAACGAATGTTCAGTATCGGGTATTGTGTATAATGGCATATTAATATTACATCTTTTATTTATAGTTGAAACATTATAAGTTCATAAACTGACATGGTCACTGACACTATTATTAGAACTGAAAACGGGATATTCACCATGTTTTTAATTTATTGTATGTTCCCGTAATCAGTTTTCAGTTCTAATAACAGTTGAAACATTGTTCAGAGCGGTCATCTACAGTAATTATCTATTTAGTTACTTTGCAGGTGCCTCAGGCGACGACAGAACTCCAAATGACTTAGATTCACGGAACGGAATTAGTAACAACAATGTAATCACCATAACGATACTTTACAATCGCGTCGTGCGAATTACTTCTTGCCAATTTGAGTTATGAGCGGCGAGCGGGTACAGATATGTGTAGCAAGATTGACAGATGAACTAAATGTTATACATATTTTTAACCTGTATACATTTTGGTGCCGGCTCAGAATACCACCACCCCATCTCCTCCTGTGGGTGTCGTAAAAGTCGACTAAGGGATTAGCCGGAGGATGGGCAGCAGCGTCCTTCGAGTACATTAACAGCTCAACTGCGATCGCCAACCCGTCTGCCAAGCGTGGCGATCATGGCAAAACCCCCCAATTTCCGATTTCTGATTCCACAACAGACCCATATCGGTAGTTGTGATCATCTTTGGGGGAGGTCTGTGTCCAGCAGTGGACTTCATTCGGCCGAAATGATGATGATGACTTTGGCCGATGGAGCAGGCGAGTCCTAGAGTGGAGACCGCGTATGGGTAAACGTGTAGTGTGGGATGCCCACCGGCCAGACCACCCTGAAGATGATAGCTGGGTCCAGCTGGATGCGGAATGCTGATGACCAGGTGTTGTGGCGCACGCTGGGAGAGGCCTATGTCCAGCAGTGGACCGATATAGCGTGATGATGATGATAATACATTTTTAGTATTTGTTTTATTTAAAAAATGCTGTCATCATTAGCATTTCTCCCGTATCGTGGGTAGAGTTTACAGACATAAATCTCACATACACTAATACTCAGACTCGAAATAGGTATCAGTAGGTCATACAAATATATGTAGTTGTTTTTTTTTTTTTTTTTTTTTTATTGTTGGGCTTCTCGCATACATTTCTGGGAAATGTGGTTGCTTAACCGGTCATTTGCTGGCGAAGCCAAAAGAGGCCTCCAGCCAGGATATATGTAGTGTGCGGGGATCGATATTTATATGTGCGAGGCGGCGATGCGTAGCGTAGAAGGCTTAGCCACTGCGTCAACCATGCCGTAGAATGAATAAATAGAATGGGTCCGTTATTGACGTTCTCACCTGATGGAAAGCGATGAGTTAAACGGTGGAACAAGCGTGCCCAAAAGATAGGTATCTTTATAAATAACTTTACGGGTTACCTGGGTAAAGATTAATATACCACCACCAATGGCTCTAAACTAGAGGAATGGGCAGCGTTCCTTCTGTAGTACAGTAGCCATACAGCGCTGTTGGTGAGTACTGTATGGCCTGCCAAGTGTGGTGATTACTGGAAAACTACCCCTAAAATGAAAACATAATCGTAAAAATCGATGGGGGAGGCCTTTATTCAGCAGCGGACATTCTTTGGCTGATATGATGAACCTTTAAAGTAAGAAAACGAAATAAAATTCTCCAGAAGAAGAATCTTTTTTTGTGGCTATATTTTTCCCAACTATGTTTGGATCGGCTTATAGTCGATCTCAATGCAGCTGAGTATCATTATTTTTTCACAGATCAATTGATATGCAGATAAGGACGATACGGCTCTTCACCGTCACCATTTCAGCCTAAAATTGTCCAGTGCTGGACAGAAGCCTCCCCAAAGATTGCCACAACGACCAGTATGCGTTTGTGTTGTGTGCTCAATAGGGGGATTTTTCCATAATCGCCACGCTTGGCAGATGGGTTGGCGATCGCAGTTGAGTTGTTAATGTACTCGAAGGACGCTGCTGCCCATCCTCCGACTAATCCCTTAGTCGACTTTTACGACACCCATGGGAGGAGATTGGGGTGATCTGAGCCGGCACCACACGGCATTGCAAATTATTATTAATTTTTATTTATTCTTAATGTACAATAGTGTACACAGGCAGTCTTAATGCCATAGGCATTTTCTGCCAGAAAATATTTGGGTGATGCAGAGACAACAAGGTAGATGTACCAACAAAATAACAGTGAGAGGTATAGATGTAATAAATAACCATGTTCCCCCGGTGACAATTGGTGGTTCAGTCTTGACAAGAGTGAAACATTTTAAATATTTAGGGCATATTGTCACAGAAGATTTGAAAGATGATATGGATATTGAAAGAGAACGCAGGGCGCTAGCTGTAAGGGGTAATATGTTGGCGCGCAGGTTCGCAAAGTGCTCAGTGGATGTAAAAGTTACACTATTTAAGGCGTTTTGTCAAACTTTTTACACTAGCAGCTTGTGGGTCAACTTTACTCAGAGAGCGTACAACAAGCTGCGTATTCAATATAATAACGCATTCAGGGCGTTGTTGGGGCTTCCCCGGTACTGTAGTGCTTCTGATATGTTTGCCCAGGCAACAACTGATGATTTCTACGCCATAATAAGAAAGAAAGTGGCCTCAGTCGTACACAGGCTGTGGAGAGGCTCCAACAGTTTAATGAAAGTATTTGCAGCACGACTTGATAGCGCGATAATCAGCCGGTTCACTGAGCTGCACGTTTATGGCCTAAGTCCAGGATTCGGCCGGGGAATAAGAAATCACTAGAGCTATAAGCTCCGTCACTTAATTAATAAATAAATGATCTCATTGTTTCTAAATCTTTTATATCTAATGTAATTCGTAATTATTATTGACTACTTATTCATTTGGTACGATGATTAAGCTTATTAGTGATTATTTTACTATAATTAACTTATCTATGACTGTTATGGACTATATGAATGTCTGAAATAAAGATTTATTTATTTATTTATTTATTTAATAACATTTATTTACGGTTAGGTGGTGTATTAATTTATACTTAGTGTACAACAGTGTACAAAGGCCGTTTTCATGCCATAGTCTTTATACCAGTCGACATATGTATTGTAAAAACCCCACATATAATGGTATGGCATATATGGGGCGACCCTATAACCATTTATCAAGCACAATTCGTCCGTGTGGTATCTGGTTTAAGAATATAGCACCACTCTCATCTTCTCCCGTGGATGTTGTAAAAGGTGAGTAAGGGACCCTAAGCCAGAGGGATTGGCAGCAGCGTCTCTTTTGTAGAACAGTGGTCATACTGCGCTCACCAACTCGACTGCCAAGTATGGTGAGTATTGGCAAATACCCAATATGGTGACACTGTTGTGGAAGTCAGTGGGGGAGGCCTTTGTTAAGCAGTGGAGTTACAAATGGCTACTATGATGACGATAATGATGAAGCAGACATTCTCTCCCCGTGCAAGTGGCTGATACAGTCGGCTGCTGCGCACTGGGTCGCGGGTTCGAGCAAATATTTGTATGATCTGCAGGTAGTTGTTCCAGGTCTGGGTGCATTGTATGTGGAGTTTGTGTCTGAAAATGCACCCACGATACAGGAGAAACGCTAGTGTGGGGATATGGCAAAAAAAACTTTTGTATTTCCTGCCAAAAAACCCAAAAATACTTTCCCTCACCGCGAATTCCAATCTAGGCGCAAGAGTCTAGCGAGCCGAGAGGCTAGTGAGGAGAGAGGTCAAGCAAGCAGCCCATGATATGCATGCAACCATTTCCATGCGCATTTTCATGTGTATATGAAATTGAGGTAGGCAATTTTTTTTTTAATTGATTTCTTGATAAATATGATTTCAATAAGAAATCGTCATCGCCATCTCTTATATTTTGTCCCATTGTTACATTTCAGCTTGGCGCCTCAGGCTGTATTCAGATAACCACTTTATGTGCGTGTGCGACGTCCTTTATGTGCGTAGTTTGACTATCGCTTACGTTGATCGTTCGATAAGCGACGCTTAGCTCACAGGTATTGCGCTTGATTTTATTGCAAGCACAAGTATTTTGATGTGTGAGTTGTTTTGATAGTTTTAATGTTCGATTGTGTGGTTAACGTCTTTGTGTGTTATGTTTTGTTCTGCTGGGGCATTTTTTATAGCAACGATTTTAATTTGACTGTATACTCATTGGAATGTTTTAGATAAGCGAAATATTAATATTGCTTTTTCGGCACGGTTGGTGCAGTGGCAGATACAGTCGGTCGTGGGTTCGATTCCTGCACGGAACAAATATTTGTACGATCCGCAGGTAGTTGTTCTGGGTGTGGAATTTGTGTCTGTAAACGCACCCATGACACAGGAGAAATCCTAGTTTGGGCAACGTTTTTATAAAAGAAAAGAAAAGAGATATTTTTTAGAGTTTTAGATATTGATTCCCGGAAAAGGAAATTAGGCCATTCCTCTCCACTTATAAGTGTCGTTAATGTTGACTAAGGGTTGATATTAAGATGGCAGCAGCATCTTCTCGTGTGATTATAACAACATGCTGTGATCATTAATCCGTCGCCAAGCGTGATGATTATGGCAATTATAACTACTCAATTAGTAGTGGACGTTTATGGACTGGTGTGTGTGTGTGTATTAATGAGTTACCAGTCCATTAGAAAATTTGAAAGCATATGACATAGGGCATGTAAAGGAAGCCCCCTTACATGCCCCATGTCATATGCTTTCAAATTTTCCGGTTGCTTTGCCCACAGCCTTTTGCGGCCACTTTGTTATGTAAAAAATAAGAGAGTGGATGGACAGGGACAGAGAGCGGAGAAGGGGTACTATTTCAGACTTTAATTTTTAATTTCTGCACCAAACTATTGATATTCATCGCAAAAAATGTGAGGTTGTTTCTTTACGCTAGTATTATGGTGGGTGGCATTTCAAGCTGTAAGTAACTGCTATCTACTGCTATACTTTGCCACAAAAGATCCAGTTTTAATTTCCTCTTAGTTCTCGTTTGAAGATACACTTTAAATAAATTTATGAACAGGTCAAATACTCAAGCAAGAGCACATGTAATTATTTTAGAAATTGCATGTTTTTGAATTGTAACTATGCCAATGAAATATCACACTTCCCATCCACAACAACACACAGACTCACATCACACAAACACACACACCCACAGACACCTTTATACCCAATTACTCTCCTCCAAACACACACATATAGAAATCTTGTACGCATGCTTTAATTGTTTTATAGTTTTTATTGCATATTAGCATCATAAACGGGAGAAGACACTGACTCAACACAGGTTATTATCTACCTAGCTCAGAAGTCAGGGTTTACAATGTATCTGTATCGTTTATTTAATGTCAATAAAAACAATTTTTATTATTATTTATTTCTAATGATTACCAGAGTAATAGGCCACATATTCAAGATACTCCTCAAATATATTTTCCATGCACTTCACGCCCAGCCGAGCAGACAACGAACAGATAGTCCGGTTATTTCTATCACCGGTTAAAAATATGTGTGCTAAGCTAAGACAGCAACCCTACGTGTTTCACGCTCGCTACGTAACAGGGTCACACGCACCGCACGCATGCCTCTGACAACCCTAGCGTGAGCGCTACTTAAGTGTTTCTTTACACTGACCATTAATGTTTTTTACACTTTCGTATGAATACTGCACGTCAGTGCTCTTCTGATTCAGCAAAAATCTAAAGTCAAATATAATTTAATCAACCATTTCGGTCGAATAAAGTCCACTGCTGGACACAGGCCTCCATCAAAGATCACTACAACGACCGATATGGGTTTGTTGTGTGCTCATTAGGGGTTTTGCCATAATCACCACGCTTGGCAGGCGGGTTGGCGATCGCAGTTGAGTTGTTAATGTACTCGAAGGACGCTGCTGCTTATCCTCCGGCTAATCCCATAGTCGCCTTTTACGACACCCAAGGGATGAGATGGGTTGGTTCTATTCTTAGCCAGCACCACACCACATTTATTCAAATTAGACGTAATAGTTAGTTTTTTGTGTAAGTCAAAACTGACGCACTGTGCTTATCATTCACCCACACGTCAACGGATTTTATATATCTATCATTATTATCAGACCTGAGTTATTTTAACCTACTTTGTATTTTTTGCTTCTTTGTTTATTTAAACTTTTATGTACATTGATTATACACAAGGCGGACTTAATGCCAATACAGTCAACTTTTGGATTAAAAAACACTTCGGTAGACGTATAAAAACAAAGCTATAGATATTATTGAAATGAAATCAAATAAAATAGGAATACATACATATACCAATATAAAATAGATACTATATTATATTAAATAATTATAAATTATTAAATAGAATACAAAAAAATAATATAAATACTAACTGTAATGACGAAGACCGTTTCTAATGGTCATATGTATCATAGATTGTAACGATTTCAGGATGTGTAGACGCACTATACGTTTAAACGTGAATTTACTCGGAGAGTTCTTTACATTATGCCGAAGAGCACTGCAGAGTTTTATCGATGAAACAACGAAAGAATTGGACATAAACCAAGTAAGGAGTACTAATATCAATCGTTTAAAAAGTCGAAATGGAATAGTGTGGTAAAATAAAAAATAAACTTTATTCTGTGTTTCAATCCCTTCGTAGCAATTACGCTTGCAGGTAAATCAAATCGTTCAATATTCCTTGAATTTTTTATTCCACTATTAATACCCAAGACTGTGATCTTGTATTTCAGTTTAATTTTATTTAAAATATTTTTTATTTTGAACATTTAATTATTCATTAATCTGTGCATATCTTAGGCCATACTTGCCATCGTCCATTGTGGGTGGAGCTCTCCACATCGAACTATTTGCTTCGTGGGCACAATTTGTGGTATCAAGATGAACTGGTGGGACAGAATGCATGGCTTCGTAATAAAGGAGGCATATTCCTGGCACGGATCTCAAGGAATCTGCAGATGGACTTAATGAAAACTGGCTTGGACTGCCGACTGATGTTGAGGAATTTTATTATTAGATACAGTTGTAATGTAGTATATTTATATGTTGCAGAAGTGTATTTATAGGAAAGTTGTCCAAACTTGTATGTTCTCTTAAAGGTTGAGTTTTGGAGCATGTAATTTAACAAATGATATGTAGTCAGTCAAGTCGTTAATCAAGTTTATATAAAATGTCTAACAAAACAGCAATCTGCTACGACTCCGTAGAGACCGGAGGCGTGATGACAGCTACGTCGTAGTCATCGCATAGTATATTATTTAATATTAGTACAGTTAGTAAAATCTAGAAAAATAAACGAGCAGGTTCTTTTCATAAAGTTATTACTTTGATACTGTTTCTATTCATTTGAATTTAACAGACTGTAATAAAAGATATTAATAAATATTTTAATTAACATAGTTACCTTAATATTAAATAGCCTGAAGTCAACTAGTGTGTTCAAATTACTACATTAATCCCTACCACATAAAACTACATAAATTTGCAACGACCTAAACTACCCGACTCCTTCGTACCAAAGCGTTAAGATAAACGAATAGCTTAATCTGATTATGTAAATTATTCAAGTTAGGTTGTGTGTGGCTAATCCGAGCGAGATAAGCCTGCCAGACGGATTGTATGGAAAATAAGATTTTATGTCCCAGACCTACCCCCGACCTTGGAAAGTAAAGGTGACTGGACATTGTAGCAGTTTTGAAAGAATTTTGGTAAGTTCTATTAATTATTTTATAGTTGAAAACAAAAAAGTTGCCTGTGTTGTTTCCACTGGAGCGTAGGAAGAATAATACAACGCTCTCATGCCTGTGATTAAATGTCAGGTTACTCTATTCTCATTTAGTTTAATATATATAATTGTGTATTATATAACCTTTTTTCTTCAGGTTAGTGGCCAGCCTAGTGTCAGGGTTGTGCAACTTATCTAACCCCCGACTGGGCTTAACGACAGCCGTTTAATGACAACAACCGATACCGACGACTTTGCGAATGCCCTTCGAAAATTTGAATCTTTTAGGATTGCAATTGTTCGGGCTTTAGCAGTGGCACATTAGTTAATGTTTGTTTTAATGTCAATAGTACTGTCTTCTACTTAGTGGTGCCGTCAGTTCTATTATGTGTTCTGTGGTAGTGTGTTCAAGTTTGAATAGGTGTTCAGATCACTACCGCTGTTCTAAGGTTAGAGAAGATCGCCGATTGCTATAAGGCCACCAGTCGCTATTGGTTACTATTTAGTTTCATTACCTACTAAGTTCTATATTTGAATATTATCTGGTTATATATATTATAGATTTCGTATGGTTAGTTGCCACCCTTGTGTCAGAGTTGTTCAAGCCGCCCAAAGGCCTCCGACTTGGCTTAACGACTGCTGTCTAATGACAACAACCGGGACCGACGATTAAACGTGCCCTCCGAAGCACGGAGACGCTCAGTTGAAATACCACTATGCGGTCACCCATCCAGAGACTGACCGCGCCAAGCGTTGCTTAACCTCGCCAATCGTTTACCGATCAGTGAGTGCAACTGGTTATGAGCGGATTTTTTATTATCTGGTTTATAATATATTTACCTTGATCATAAGATCCATACCAAAACGGGTTTACTGAAAGGAATATAAACTAACGAATTATGTCGTTTCATCGGACGTATTTGAAGGTTAAGCCAGAGGTTTTATGTCTACCGATTACAGTGTAAGGTTCAATATAGCAACGAGCAAGACTAATGTTTATATTACTATAAATACCTGACTAAGATCATATTCGTTTCTATAAAATACGCGTTTATTGATTTCGTGGTATCACTAAATAGAAAATCGAAGTTTTGTGGGACGCCCGACAGAAGCGAAGCTTCTTACGTATTGTATGTAAAATAGACTTTTAAAAATGTAACTAATAGAAAATAAAACATTTTGATAGGAATTTTTTAAATTAATGTAATAGATCGAGTTTAAAAGTAAAATAGGTGTATTTATAAATAAAATTGGAGTAATATTTACATTCTATCATAACTCTCTTTTACTACGCCTCGCTCCGTCTCATGGGCAAAAATATGCGCCCAGCCAGTGAGCTGAGCACCAACGCATAGAGTTCGCTCGTTTCTAATTTTATATGAAAAATCTCTATGCCAAATGTGTGTTAAGAAGATTCGCTTTAATAAATCACGGTGTTTTCATGGTGATACCTTTTTTTTTTTTTTTTTTTTTTTATTGATGCCCAGTGGAAATTCATCATGAACTTCCTTCGCCCCGGGGAAGACGAAGGGGTATGCCGGACTCCTACCGGCTAAAACCACTGGAGCGGTCATCTTCGGCACCTAAGGGAGGCTCCAGGTCCTCGTATGATCACACTAGAGCCACCCACTGGTGCCACGCCTATTGGCACATCTCGGAGAGGGTGACTGTAAAGCGGTCACCCCCCCAGGGGGATTGTAAAGGATCCCCCAAAGCGTCCCACGGCAGCGCGTGACCACATGCGTGCTACCGTCTTCTCTTGGGTCGCTTGGTGTGGGCACGCAGATTCCCCAATCTACGCACCCGCGAACCCAGAGGTCCCCCATTCATGGTGATACCTAATTCCTATATTATCACTTAAGAATTGATAATACCATAAGTAATACCTTCTGATATCATAAGTAATCAACAATATATTGCTATAGGTTTTCTCATGGCCTAGGACTAAATAAGCACAATATTAGCTCTCGTAGCAACCTAAACAAAACACGATACGACTTCATAATAAATAGCCGTGAAAACAATTGGGTGGACAACAATCAACTCTAGCAAGGCAAACCATGAGTTTGCCTTGTATCGCAGGTGCCCAACTAAACTCAACTGGCTTAAACTGGTTATAACAAGTTAAGGCTTCTAGGGGGCAGAGGGGGGGCCGGGGGAGGGACGGGTTCTAACTAGATTCCTCCCAACTTTCTCGTGCCAGATAATGATCTTCGCTACGTGGGTGCTCGGATGATGGCCGGTAGCTAAGCGGTTTGGACGCTGCGGTTCGAACGCTGTGGTTTAAACGCCCACTTTTAAGACTGGAAAAGCGGGGGTGTCTGGTAATAATGTTTTAAATGTTTCGTTGATTGATTTATCAGACAGGTTTTTTGTTGTGTTTTTATTTTTAAACGTGGCACTATCTATCCTTTCTTCTGTGCCGTGGGTAGAGTTTACAGACATAGGTACATCTCAAATGCACAAACAACCAGACTCAATACAACTCTCTGTACGTCATACAAATAGAACAACGTGATTATTTATTTGATCATCTTAGGCTGTTGGTACCGGTTATAATACAAATATTTAGGTATGTCTACTTAACCCCCCGTGGGTTGTATGCGGATGGTATGTAACCGGTCCTTGTTGAAGTGTGTGTGAGTTGTGGTTGGCCTTTATTCAACGTTTGAATGATATGATGATAACCAACTGATTGACAGAATTGGTCATATCTTGAAGCGCGCTTCCATTAAAACCTACTTCAAGCCACATAAGAAGATCAGCCAACTTCTCAAACCGGTGAATTGTCACATTCCTTTACAAGATGCAGGGGTCTACAAGATTGACTGTGAGTGTGGGTTGTCATACATAGGGCAAACAAAGCGTAGTATAGCCACCAGATTAAAAGAACACATAGCTGACGTCAAGCATAGACGCTCCACAAAGTGCAGTGTGCGATCATGCCTTAGACAAACCCAACCATTTTCTTCGTTTCGATCAACCTCAAGTGTGAGGACTATGAGATGAAAATGGTTGGGTTTGTCTAAGGCATGTTCGCACACTGCGCTTTGTGGAGCGTCTATGCTTGACGTCAGCTATGACCGATATGACCCACAAAATTTCCTGAGGCTATTGAAATTAAAAAAACATCCTAATTTTAATAGAGAAGATGGCTGGCAGGTACCGCCAGTTTGGAATCCTGTTATTAAAATAATAAAGTCCCAAACTAAATACCACTAAACAACAAGACACTGTGAGTGATTACTGCGTGCATCGAAATAATTACAGATTATAATTGTACGGTAGATAAAATAAAATAACTTTTTAAAATCTGTAACGACGCCTGTCACCTTAGTCATCCTGCGACCATTATCCCTTCAAAGTATTCGAAACGTCAGGAAAACAAAAATCGAAAATATACGCGGTAGAATCCGTTTAAAACTGTTTTATTATAAAACCAACAGATTGTCCCTTTTACATAAAGTACAATACGTTTGTAGGATCATTATTTAAATATAGGTAAAAGTTCATTCATAAGACTAAAGAACGAGTTCTTTACTATTTAGAGAAATTTTACGAAGGTAAGCTCTGATACCCCACACTTCGTTACATTTCCATACTAAAAGCTACAGGATTGATTCCCGAAACATACAGTTTATTTTGTATCACTTAAGAATCTGTCAGTTGTATTTATCTTTTAGGCCACGTATCCATACAATGTTCATTATTACAATAGTGCGTGCGCATTTTCTTTCATCATATCAGCCAAGCGAAGTTCACTGCGAATAAAGGCCTTTATAGATTTCCGCAATGACCAATTGCACATCGCCCGCAGCAAAGACCAGGCTGCGTTTACCGGTGCGTGGTAACCTTTCTGTTCCAACAGCCCTGATGGCTTCTACAAACTATTTACTTTCTTCATATATTCAATAGTAAAAGTTTTGACCTGCAACTTCTGTCTCTGGATAGAAATATAATTTTTAAAAAATAAACTGTTTGAATTTGATTTAACAATTTTATGTTTTAACTAGCTGGGACCCGCTGTTTCACCCGCGTTTTATTTAAAAGAAATTTAGATTACTTCGACATAGACACTTGACATAGAATATACATATTGGATTTCAAGGGTTTTTTTTTTTTGCGCAGAACCCTAATTATTTAAATAAAAAAAAAAGTAGCCTACGTTATTCCTTATAACATCAGCTATCTGCCAGTGAAAGTCCCGTCAAAATCGGTCCAGCCGTTTCGGAGATTACCTGGAACAAACAGACAGACAGACAGACAGACAGACGGACAGACAGACAGACAAAAAAAATAATTGTAGTTTAGTTATATGCACCGTATATAATTACATATGCATTTAGTAAAAAGCTGTTATTTTGACATTACAAATAGACACTTCAATTTTATTTATTTGTATAGATTGATATGAAAAACATTATTTTTATTATTTAACGGGTACGCCATTTATAACACAACACTCACACAGACGCACATAGGTATACATTTAACATAGCCCATAGAAAAACTTAAGTGGGTAACTTAAGATTAATTAATAATAATTAATTAATTCGTGTGGTGCCGGCTCAGAATGCCACCACCCCATCTCCTCCCATGGGTGTCGTAAAAGTCGACTAAGGGATTAGCCGGAGGATGGGCAGCAGCGTCCTTCGAGTACATTAACAACTTAACTGCGATCGCCAACCCGCCTGCCAAGCGTGGCGATTATGGCAAAACCCCCCAATGAGCCCACAACACATCCATATCGGTGGTTGTGGTGATCTTTGGGGAGGCCTGTGTCCAGCAGTGGACTTGATTCGGCCGAAATGATGATATTGTTATGTATTTTATATTTTTATGTCTAAGTAATATTGTGTATGATATATTGTACACTTGACAGCCCAATATCTCTCTCCTTTCTTCCTGTCCATCCAAAGGTTGTCTGGAAGAGATCGCCCTGTGCGATAAGACCGCCCATTGTACATGTATCTTTTTAAATTTTTATCTCTATGTATGTATTATGTGGTGTACAATAAAGAGTATATAAATAAATAAATATATCTGCAGGTTACAGTGCATCAAATATCTTAGCTGGAACATGTGGAAGTGACGACGACGTGATTAATTGGCCGCCACACACTTGTTACAAAACTGTGCTTGTACTGGCTGGCGTTTATGTGTGTGTTGTTATTGAAGATATAAATCGTATGAGTAGTATTAGTAGAATACTATTTATTTTATTATATAGACTATGTATTAGTTTGCCGGCTCAGAATACCACCACCCCATCTCCTCCCGTGGGTGTCGTATAAGTCGACTAAGGGATTACTCGGAGGATGGCAGCAGCGTCCTTCGAGTTCATTAATAACTCAACTGCGATCGCCAACCCATCTGCCAAGCGTGGTGATTATGGCAAAACCCCCCAATGAGCCCACAACACACCCATATCGGTCGTTGTAGTGATTTTTCGGGGAGGCCTTTGTCCAGCAGTGGATATTATTTGGCCGAAATGATGATTATTAGTAGGATACTATTTATTTTATTTTTTATTATATGTATTCACTGTCTTGTTATGAGATTACTTAAGTTAGTCGATACTTATATACTTTCATATGCATTTAGTAAAAAAAATTGTTATTTTGACATTACAAACAGACACTTCAATTTTATTCATTTGTATAGACATAGATTAATTTGAGCCAACTTTATACACACGTTGTCACAAAGAGTTTGGCGACAGAAATAGGAACTTTTTAATAATTCGGTTACCTTTCTCGATTTTATGGATCGACTTGGTATCATTCTAGTTGATTTAAGGAAAATAATAATACAAAAATATAGTAATACGTGTTACGAGCTAAATGTATTATACCTAAAAATAGTTTTAGCATGCGCAATCTATCATAATCATTGTTTCAGCTTTAATATCTGTGAAAATGACAAGAAAGCCATAAAAGGCGACTAAGGGATTCTAAACCCGAGTTTAGGGAGCAGCATCTCTTATATGGAATAGCAGCCATCCTGCACTCACCAACCCATCTGCCAAGCTTAGTGTGTTCTGGAAATTTCTCCTCAAAAACACGGCACACGGCATGTAAGCGGTTGTTTATGCGGCCTTTGTCCAGTATTTGACGTCTTTTGGCTGATATTATGATGATAAGAACGTAATTCTGAAGCTTTACTTTATAAATACATTTTATACAAAAGTATCAATTGTTATACGAACTACAGCTACCTAAAGCTAAAAGGTTGAACTCCCCTGGCGCAGTGGACGACAAAATATCTCGGATACGGACGAATTTACATATCTTCATCAGTGAAAACGCGGGGTGAAGATGATTTGGCGGAATTGTGCGGGCTCCCCCCGCCACCGCCGCACCCCCTGGGTACAGACCCTCCCCATGGGGGCTAATTGCTTCAAGAGAGCACATGTCTTCATACTTCTCTGACGTTAAAGTAATTCGATTACTTTGGGATAATTACTTGAGCTTTGTTGAGGGAATTGTCGCATACGTAGAATCAGATTTTGTTTGAATCGTCTGGAATGGAATGGTAGATAAGGTGGGTATATCATGTATTTCTGAATTTTAAGTTTATATAATTCTATATCCAAATTCGTGTGGTGTCCGGATTAAGAATATAGTACCACTCCCATCTCCTCCCGTGGATCTCGTAAAAGGCGATTGAGGGACTCTTAACCGGAGGGATGGGCAGCAGCGTCTCTTCTGTGGAACAGTAGTCATACTGCGCTCACCAACCCGCCTGCCATGCTTGCTGAGTACTAGAATATTCCCCTCAAAATGATGATACAATTGTGAAAATCTTTTTAGGAGGCCTTGTTCAGCAGTGAACGTTCTGTGGTATGATATCCAAATTGCTCCTGGTCAAGAATAGACAAGACCCTCTCATAACGTGGGTGTCGAAATAGGCAACATGCGTTCTACCTAGAACTTGGGCAGCATTGTCTTTAACATACTGGGATAACCACTTCGCCTTCCAAGCGTGGTCAATATGGTAACGTTCTCTATGGATTATAATTGCAGGGATTCTTGGGAAGCCTTTCTTCAGTACCAGATGTTTGAAGAATCTCTTCTTCTTTCATGTAGTTAGTGGCCAACCTTGTGTCAGATTTGTTCAAGCCACCCGAAGGCCTCTGATTTGGCTTAACAACTGCCGTCTAACAACAACAACCGGAACCGAAGATTTTACGTGCCCTCCGAAGCACGGAAACGCTCAGTTCTAATACCACTATGCGGTCACCCATCCATAGATTGACCGCACCAACCTTGCTTAACCTCGCCGATTACTTAGTGATCAGTGGGAGCAACTGCTTTGAGTAATTTAAGGAATGATATGATATGATGTCCATGTTCGGGCTAACAAGAATCGCCACGCCCACCACGCCCGCCACTGTCAACTGTTCTACATATTGCTAGATTGAATTGTTGTTATGGTGGTGCGGTGTTCCTTCCTTGAAAAGGGAGGATCCTCCAACCAGGCGGGTGGTAAGCCTGGCGGGCCGAAGCCCAACGGTTGATGTTGGGCGACTGTATATTTGCAGCGTGGTGTGAAATCTGTACTTGCGCGATTCAAGATTATTTTGACCTCATCGGAAATTTTCACTTATTGTGCAAGTGGATGTCTCTTTAAGTTGTGGTTAACTGGTGCGCCTCATCGTCATATCAACCAAAGAACGTCCACTGCTGAACAAAGGTCTCCCCTATACGGGCGGCCTTGATTGCACGGTTGGTGCAGTGGCTGATACAGTCGACTGCTGCGCTTCGCGGTTCGATTCCCGCACGGAACAAATATTTGTATGATCTGCAGGTAGTTGTTCCGGGTCTGGGTGTATTGTATGTGGAATTCATGTCTGTAAACGCACGCACGACACAGGAGAAATCCTAGTGTGGGGCAACGTTTTTTTTAATAAAAAAATAATAAAATAAAAAATACATTTCCGCAATTGTGTCATAATTTTGGCGGAAATTTGCCAGTACTTACCGAAATTAGCAGGTGGGTTGGAGAGTGCAGTATGGCTACTGTTCCACAGAAGGGATACTGCCACCCATCCCTCTGGCTTAGAGTCCCTTAGTCGCCTTCTACGATATCCATGAGAGGAGATAGAATGGTGCTATATTCTTAATCCGAACACCACATGGAGACGTCTCATCACTCCCCACAGAAGACCGGACGGCGATCGTGATAGATGAGTCAGCTATCGTTATGTCTTGTGACAAATGGCCAATGTGCCAGTGAAGGGTTCCAGTGAACGGGTTCTTTGAAACATTTTTGTTGTTCTACGAAAAACAACAACCGAATATGGATGGATTCTGCAGGCCTATCGGACAAGTAAGCTGATTAAATTAAAAAGCACGGGTAAAATGTTCTAACTGGTATTCTTTTCAAACATCTTCATTAGACCCAAAGCAGCAACACCATTTCAGCCGAAATACGTCCACTGCTGGACATAAGCCACCCTAAGATCGCCAGAACAACTGGTCTGGGTTTGTGTTGAGTGTTCATCGTTTTGCTATAATAACCACGCTTGGCAGGCGGGTTGGCGATCGCAGTTAAATTGTAAATGTGATCGAAGGATGCTGCTGTTCATCACACGGTATGCAAACCTAAAATACCCATTCATACCTATTTAACAATTGGTCAGACTGGAAGCGGACAATACCTACTTGGGAAATCATCTACGATAAAGATAAGAAACCTTTCCGGATCTCACCCGCAGTCCACAGGTACCATATACTCCTAATTACAGATACCCATCTGGGTATCTGTGGTACTCACTGGCGATGGCAATGACCTCGTAAACTTATGCAATATCCACGAGAAACTAGTTTCCACCTGACTTATTGGTGTTAGGGAAACAATCTCCCACGACTTATATAAAAAAAAGATTTCCATAATCATATCAGCCATAGGACATCGATCCCTTAGTCATTTTAATCGACATCCACGGGGGGATATGGAGTGGTGCTATAGGCGGTTCGTGTTGGTAATAATATGAAAAATCGATAAAACTTCGAAGAAATATTTCACTATTTAACTAGATATCAAAGCATTCATAATCGATACGTTTTCACAGTGATATCTTAAAATATCTACTATGTAACCGGTTTTGGAAAGCCGGGGTAGACCTTTGTTCATCAGTGGACCTTTTTTGGCTGATATGATGATGACGATGATAAAAAATGAGAGTATTCATAGTATGGACGTATTTGATTCACTTGACGGCACGGTTGACGCAGAGGGTAAGCGATTAGTTTTCTGCGCTACGTGTCCTGGGTTCGATCCCCGCACGGAACAAATATCTGTATGATCTACAGATAGGTCTTATATCTGTTTTAATAAACCACATGTAGGTAGGTTTCATTAAATATTGTGCTATGTTTATTAATATAATGTACCTATTATCCTAACAAAACTATTTGTTATATTTTCATACTCGAACCAAAAACGAAATAATAATATAGTGATTTTGCCCTTCGCAATTGGTTTGTTTTTTATTACAAATAAATCCAATATGAAATTACAAACATTACAACCATAGCCATCTAGCGGCGAGTAGCAGAGGGCTTTTGTCTTTACAAAATGGAAACTAAAAATGCAGGCGTATTGAAATGGAATATCTTTCCATTTGCGTATTACAATTTTCTGCGTTTAATTGCCCTCCTAATATGCATTAAATAAATGAGAGTGAGACAGCTCCACCTATGAGAACACACACCAAAACATAAAATACAGCTTAACTGGCAAAAGAAGTATATAAATACTTCAAAAAGCAATTTTTTGGATTAGGTAAGTTGCGTAAACATTAATATTAAGGTATACTTCAATTACAGAAAAGTTTGAAACAGCATACATTTTGGAATTTATTTAGTTTTTCTACTCGTCAATAGATGGCGCTGCTACTTTGATTTACATTTTAGTTCATTGCACTTCACCGTTATGAGGACATGAACTTTTATTGAAGCGATGTTTTTGTTGGGTTTGAACTGTATAGAAATAAAATGCATATCGCTTTGTTTAAATGTGAATAAGGTCTCACGGAGGTTGGATTTTAGTTTTCAAAGTATCTATTGTCCTAATGAGGTGGCTTTATTAAAATTTATAAAACTTTGGGCAGATACTGAAATTGTTGATGGTGTGTGTGTTGTGATGTTTACTGGCGGCAATTACTCGTACAACAAAATTTATTTTTTTACAGTATTAGTGTGACGTTGATTTTCTTGTTCTTAGTATGAAACAAATTACTTCATTTAATTTTTGGCTCTGGTAATGTTATTGTTTATTAACTGATTGATGAATTAATTTAACGTTCTTGTAATATTATAAACATATCTGTGTCCGTGTTGTATCCGAATTAAAAATATAGCTTTTTAATATTAGTGTATAATCTATGAATATAGCCCCACTCCATCTGCTACGGCATGCCTGTCTGTACGACTATGGGATTCTGAACCACAGGAACAGGCAGCAGCGAGCCTTCTGTAGACCAGCAGCAATTCAAGGGTAGTTAGTACCTTTTTTTTAATTGTTCCGGTGGATATACATCATGTACTTCCTCCGCCCTGGGAAAGAGCGGAGAGGTATGGCCGGTCTCCTACCGGCTAAAACCACTGGAGTGGTCATCTTTGGCACCGTAGGCCAGCTCCAGGAACTCGATGAATCTCCATCTAGACCTACCTACTGGAAAATTCCCCTCAAAATGATGCCACGTGGACGTTCTTTGGCTGTATGGTGCAACGCACGGAGAAGGACGAGACAGCGCCGGGTAACAACCGCCCTGGTGCCCAGGTCCAACATGCCTGAGCCCCCCTGCCTTCGTTACATGATGTGGGGCCTCGGGGGTCACTGGCGCGCAGATTGGGGAGTCTGTGTGCTCACACCGAGCGAACCCCGGGAAGACGGTGACGCGAACGTGGTCACGTGCCGCCGTGTGCGTAGCACAGCACACAGCGAGGCTTGGGGTGATCCTTAACAATCCTCCCCGAGAAGTACCTGGGCTTTTTAGGGCTTTTTTTTTGGGGTGACCGCTTTAAAGTCATCCCCTCCGAGATGTGCCTAAAGGCGTGGCACCAATGGGTGGCTCTAGTGTGATCTTACGAGGGCCTGGAGCCCCCCTTCGGTGTTGAAGATGACCGCTCCAGTGGTTTTAGTCGGCGGGAGTCCTGCATACCCCTTCGCCGTTCCCCGGGGCGAAGGAAGTTCAAGTAGAATTTCCACAGGACACCAATAAAAAAATAAAAATATATTGTTTTAACTACAACAAAACAACTATTAATGGATGATTATGATGGCTCATTTACAGTCGACGACCTTAAATGCGTCTCTGGAATTCTCTTCCACACTCACTACGCGACAGCCATTCTCTGAACTTTTCAAGAATGAACTCAAAAAGCATCTCTTCTCAGTATAACTTATAAGTATGTATGTATGGTATGTTGGTTATTCTACAGTGGACGTCCTTTGGCTGTATGATGATAAATATGCAGGACTATAATATTATTATAACTACAACACAACAACCGGTAACTCGGACACGTTATCGGTTGTTGTGTTGTTTGTTGTGCATGTGTGAAATCCACACTAGGACAATGGGACCATTATCCTAGTGTAGATTTTTTGCTCCTATGAATCAGTCATGCGTACAGCTAATTTGATCATCATTATCATTTCGGCCGAATGAAGTCCACTGTTGGACATAGGCCTATGCCTATATATATGGCCTGTGGAGCCGGCTCAGAATACCACCACCCCATTTCTTCCCGTGGGTGTCGTAAAAGTCGACTAAGGGATTAGCCGGAGGATGGGCAGCAGCGTCCTTCGAGTACATTAACAACTCAACTGCGATCGCCAACCCGTCTGCCAAGCGTGGCGATTATGGCAAAACCCCCAAATCATCATCATTGCAGCCGAAAGGCCTTCACCAAATGTCACCATAATGGCCGGTCTGGGTTCGTGTGATGTGTGCATTGGAGAATTTTGCCTTGGCAGGCGACTTGGAGATCGTAGGTGCTTGTAAATATACTCGAATGATGCTGCTGCCCATCCTCTGGCTAATCCCATAACCAGTCGTTGTGGATTCAATGGGCGAATTCTTTAGCAATGGACGTCCTTCGGCTGATATGATGATGATGATGATATGTTGGTGCAGTGGCTGATACAGTCGACTGCTGTGCTCCGGGTAGTGGGTTCGATTCTCGCACGGAACAAATATTTGTATGATCTGCAGGTAGTTGTTTCGGGTCTGGGTGTATTGTGTGTGGAATTCATGTCTGTAAACGCACCCACGACACAGGAGAAATCCTAGTGTGGGGCAACGTTTATTATATAATATTTAAGAAAACTATCATCGAAACAGATTTAACTGGACAACTAATTCTTAGCTCAAGGTTCTTGTTTAAACCTTGTGACCACCAAGCCATGCGTACACTTTTCTATTTTAAGTGAAGATTTCTTTTAGCGCAGTACGCATATTTTTTGATGAGATAAAATCTCTGAACTCGCGACACCGTTACGAGACGCAGCTATATTGTGTGCATATATGCATGTACATATAGTAGACCGCGAACGCGTCTAGAAACAAAAAAATAAATAAGTTTTCACTTCTGTCGGCACTCCCGGAGTGCAACCCGTACTTTTTTTATTTGGGCCCCGTGATAATTCTTCATGAACTTCTTCCACCTCGAGGAAGGACGAAGTGGCATGCCGGACTCCTACCGGCTAAAACCACTGGGGCGGTCATCTTCGGCACCTAAGGTTTCCAGGTCCTCGTATGATCACACTAGAGCCACCCATTGGTGCCACACCTATTGGCACATCTCGGAGAGGGTGATTGTAAAGCGGTCACCCCCCCGGGGGATTGTAAAGGATCCCCCGAAGCGTCTCTGTGCGCTGGGCTGTGCTGCGCACACGTAGGCACGTATTTTATTTATTTGTATGTATGGATATTGCAACACGTATGTTTACTTATACCTATTTACTTACTGTACACTTATCTCTTTATAGTCAAGCATTACCGTAACGGAACCTTGGCCAATGCCATTTTCGCTTCTAATCAGTTTAAGTGCGTTTAGAACCAATTTAGTGACGAGGTGGCTATGAAATTGCATTGAAGGCGGCGATATTATCGGCTGGTACTCTCTTCCTGTGTTCTAAGGGAGGTGGCGTGAATGTAATTACGTATAGATACATTTACTTGTAGAGGGGTGTTCGTGACTGGGAGCTAGGTTTTATTTTTAACCTGTTATGTATGGACTTCTTAAAGTTTTCTGTTAGAATTAACTGATTATAGAGCCATGTATATTTAATGAGTTTTGTTGTGGTAAGAGCAGAGTATCCGTGTGGTGTCCGGATTAAGAATATAGCACCACTCTATTTCTTCCCGTGGAGGTCGTAAAAGGTGACTGAGGGACTCTAAACCAGAGGGATGGGCAGCAGCGTCCTTTCTGTGGAACAGTAGCTATTCTGCGCTTACCGACCCGCCTGCCAAGTGTGGTGAGTACTTACAGGCAAATTCTCCCCAATATGATGACACAGTTGTGGAAATCTATGGGGGAGGCCTTTGTTCAGTAGTGGACGTTGTATGGCCGATATGATGAAGCGGAGCATTTGTTGCAACAATATCACTTTTGTATTGACCAGGTTATTCTATTATTTATAACATATATGTACCAAAATATATGTAAGTGCATGTGGTATCCGCATTAAGAATATAGTGTCCTCCCGTGGATGTCGTAAAAGACTTCTAAGGGACTTTAAACGAAAGGGATGGGCAGCAGCGCCCCTTTTGTGGAACAGCAGCCATTCTGCGCTTACCATCTGTCGATTGTGGTGGCAAATTTCCCACGAAATGCCGGCACGTAAAATGACGTATTTTGGCTTGGAACATATTGGAACTTGAACACTTTCACGATCATCATCATCATTTCGGCCGAATGAAGACCACTGCTGGACACAGGCCTCCCCCAAAGATCACCACAACCACCGATATGGATGTGTTGTGGGCACCCAAGGGATGAGATGGGTTGGTGCTATTCATAGCCGGCACCACACACAAACTATCACGTTTATAATATGAGTAGGTTTTTAGGATTTAGGATTTATTATCCTGAAATATTGTGCTCATAATAATATGGATACAAACGGATATTGGTTTCATCATCAGATCAGTCAAAGGACGTCCACAGCTAAACAAGTACCTCGCCATACATTTCCACGATTATTGTGTCGTCATTTTGGGGGAATTTGCCGGGACCACCATGCTAGGTGTTGGTGAGCGCAGTATGACTACTGCTCCACAAAAGGGACGCTGCTGCTCATCCCTATGGTTTGTAGCCTTTAGGACTTTTTCGACATCTATAGCAGGAGATGGAGTGGTGCTATTAATCCGGACACCATAAGGATAACATTGCGTAAAGACAAAAAAGTAAATTAAAAAACGAATACAAGCACGTTTTTTCTGAAATATGAACTAGAAAGTACAAAAAGTATTTATTTTTATTTTTAATTTAATTATTTTTGAGGGTAACATACATACAAAAAATACTTAAACCAAAAAAGTGTCCACTAATTTACATTTAAATTTAAGTGATATCACCAATTGCAGACACTATGAAGGAACCTACCATCACTCTAAAGTTTCAATTCAATTCAATTTATTTTATTTGCCTAATATGGGTAGGTACAAAAGGTGACACAAATATGAAATAATAATAATCATCGCCATATTACGGCTCACACCATGCAACATTTTAGAACAACTATGTTGAGTTGAGATTGAATTGACGAATAAGGAAACATTTAGTGCGACGCATAAAGATAAAACAAAATGCTATAAACGATATTCTAGACTGGCAAGTCATGCTTGTTAAAACAGGAGGAATAAATAAATCCTACCCAATCCGTGTGGTGTCCGGATTAAGAATATAGCACCACTTCATCTCCTCCCATGGATGTCGTAAAAGGCGACTAAGGGAATCTAAACCAGAGGGATGAGCAGCAGCGTCCCTTCTTTGAAACAGCAGTCGTTCTGCGCTCACCAACCCGTCTGCCAAGGTGAGTATTGACAAATTCCCCCCAAAATAACGACACTGTTGTCGGAATCTATGAGGGAGGCCATTGTTCAGCAGACGTCTATAGGCCGATATGATTGAAATAAATATAATAAAAATAAAGGCATCATCAACGTCTTTTCGATTTCGTCCATTTGTCGTTCGACGTTCGTTCGATTCGTCGATTTGTACTATGTCGCGGGTACAGCATAAACCCCACATGTACAAACACCTAGACCCGAAACAACTATCTGCAGATCATACAAATTTTAGTTCCGTGCGGGAATCGAACCCATGACCCGGAGCGCAGCAGCCGGTTGTATCAGCCACTGCACCAACCGTTCCATCATGATCAACGTTTCTATCTAAAGTGTCATTTGATTTAAGATCCACTCATAAGCGTCATAATACGGTCATAATCATTCTCGCATGAATATTGTTATATAATAATAGTATTATCTTAATATATATAAATTACGTGTCACGTTGTTTGTCCGCTATGGACTCCTAAACTACAGAACCGATTTCAATAAAATTTTGCACAATGTGTGCAATTTTATCCAACTTAAAAGATAGGATAGTTTATATATCAATTTATAATCGCAATATTATTTTATTGTGAATTATTTGTTTATTATCTGACCAAGAGTCATAATAATCTGTTAATTCGATGAGATTCTAACAGATGGCGGTATAAGGTACTTAGTTGACTGGATTCATTCGACCTGGTAGGTGTCTCTGCAATCGGGTTACCCGTGCGAAGCCGGGGCGGGTAGTTATATTATAAATACTAATAATATTGTCGTGGTAGCCCAGTGGTCTACCGTATGGTGCCACTGGTGTGGTGGTATTACGGATAGCACCAACCCAACTCATCCCGTGGGTATCGTGAAGGGCGACTATGGGATTAGTTGGAGGATGGGCAGTAGGGTCCTCCGAGTACCTACCTACATCAACAACTCAACTGCGATCGCCAACCGCCAATCGATAAAACCGCCGTAATAAAAACACAACACACCCAGAGCGGTCGTTGTGGCGATGTTTGGGGGAGGCCTGTGTCCAGCAGTGGACTTTATTCTGCTGAAATTATGATGATTAAAAAATTATATTAAATCTGTGAGTCTGGGTAATATATCTGTAGACCTTATCAATTCATCCAATAAATACAGGCATTGCAAGCAATGCATTCATTCAAAAAGATATGAATATTGAATAAAAACTAAAAACATATTTTTACTATTAATATCTAGTAAAAACCTAATGTGAAATTCAATATAAATATTTTTTGTTGCCATTGCTCACTGTTACTAGGTTTAACGAGAGGAATATTTTAATAGGAATAATTGTAAAACGAGCGCCTACTATACAGGGTGTCCAGTAAATAGCACGACATACTGCAGGGGGTGAGAGCTTGGGTCAATACCTACCAAAAAAACACAATATATGTTCAGCAATACCTTACGGAGTTACAGTAGTACAAAATTTGAGTGATACACATTCTAAGTTCTTGAGATCATCAGAGAATTTGAAATTAAAATCCGTATGCATTCAATTAATTTCGTTGATAAATCATTCACCACTCAAGCTGTTCGACTGTGGAATGCATTCCTTCCTGTGAGACGTGCACAATCACTGCCCGTTTTTAAAAAGTTAGTGAAAGAACATTATTTGTCACATTAACTTGTTGTTACTTATTCGTTCTTCATTATTCGTATTTACGATTTATATACACATACAATATTTATTTGTGTAAAGCATTTATTTATTTTTATTGTACTAGTATGTATTTTAACCATTATATATGTATAATTAAAAATATGCCCTACTTTGTGCATGTACACCTAGACTGCTCGTTATTTGTTTCTTATTTCCCAAATCCATCCAAAGGTTGTCTGGAAGAGATCGCTGTATGCGATAAGACCGCCCATTGTACATTGACTATTGTTTTTCTTCTCCTTGTTTTTGTTATATGGTGTACAAAAAAGTGTATATAAAAGTGCAAAGAAAAATAAACGTGGTAGTATGTTTTTTTTTTCATATTAGTAGCATATCGTGCATCTATAGTTTGATACCAATAAAATACTTGAAATCAACAAACGAATTAAGCCGAAATTAATACCAGTCTTCGTCCGCCGTCGGGCAAGCAACATGGCTGCCACTATCAGTGTCCCCCACCCCGCGCCATCTAACCCTCTCCCTGAACACTGCGTATAGCTTTTTTGCGAGCGAAAGAGACCTTCCACTCCCTAACGCTTTCATTCTAAAATATTTTCTGACTAATGTTAAACCCAAGTAAGTTTCAATTTTAACCTTTTTAAAATAGAGTTCAAATTAGACCGCAGTGTTTGGAGGACTTGATGCAATTCGGTTCTAGCGGCATCAGATGAAAAGTGTGAAAAAGTGAGAGAGACGGATAGAGGCGGCCGTCTCGGGCGGGGCCCAAGTTTTCGTGAGTCATTTGTAGCTTAGATGTTGTACTGTTCGCACGGGCGCGCAATGCGCGCGCAAAAAAGAGACAGAGGGGTTTTTCGCGTTTTCTTTTTTTATTTGGTCTTTATCTTGCCGGGGAGAAAAACGTTGCGTTAGGGGTGATTGGGGTGGGTCGGGTGTAACGACCGTGCGTGTAATGTTAGGGGTGGTTTATACTCATGCTATTCTATAGATAATGAATAGTGGTGTAGAATGTTTAATCACGGTTTTTGGAGTACTTAGTTTGCGCGCTGTAGAAATATGAGATAATTACTGACAAAAATGATTTTCGATTACGTTGATGGAAATGATGAACACACTGATTGGTCGATAGCGGCTTGTTGCCTAATTAATTAGCTTGAAATTTTACTTCACATCTAGTTTTATGAAAATAATTTGTCGATGTACTTACCGGAAATGTATTAAAATCGGTTTATAATTTGCGCTGTGGTGGTTTACAAATAACACTGGAAGCGATTAAATATGATTTAAAAGTTAGATTATGTAAATGTATCGATAGGCCTTTATTAATGTATAAAGATTTAGTTTAATTCATTTATTGAAAACAGTAGATTTTAAAATATACCTACGTAGAGATTTTTCTTTTAAAGTGTCAGAGACGAGCATGTCATTCGCCTGAGAGTAAGCGTAAAGCCTTTTCTTAAAAAAAAATGGTTCTTGGATATACGTCATGTACTTCCTCCGCCCCGGGAAAGGGCGGAGGGGTATGTTGGACTCCTACCGGCTAAAACCATCGGAGTGGTCATCTTCGGCACCGTAGGGAGGCTCAAGGAACTCGAAAGATCTCCATCTAGAGCAGTCTTTCCCAACGTGGGCGATAACGCCCCCTTGTGGGCGCTGCAGGCCTAAAGGGGGGCGGTAAGAGACCCAGAAAAAAAAGGGGGCATTGTGTAGGGCTTTGGGGTCGATTTATAATTTCATCTACCTAGCTAGGAAGACTCTTAGACACCGACTGAGCTCTCGACTCTCGACTACATCTTGTGAACATCAACTAATATTAATTAAGATATAGCTCAAACTCGGTTCGATATAAAAGACCGCGGGCAATCATGTTTTAACAAGTTTTTGTTAAATAATCCGAATTGTACATTCCTATACCAATCGGCTGGTTCTATAATACTTGTTCTTGCTTGTCGAGTACGATTGGGCGTCGAATGAGATAAACGAGTTTATGCACGTTAGTCTTATTCCTGTTGGTGCGTGCTGCTTATGCAATCCTATATAAACGACGTAAATTTATTTTATTTTCATTTGCGGTTTCGCGCATAATAGATAAGCAGTACTTGATTTCAACACTTACGTATTTCTTAAAACAAAACAATGTCGGAAGTAAAAAAGAAGAGACGGCAATACTCTGCGGAATATATTAAATTCGGATTTATTGAAAATCCCACAAACCCGTCGTCGCCTTTGTGTCTTCTATGTCTAAAAACATCTTCGAACGAAGCAATGAAGCCTTCAAGACTGCAAGATCATTTGAATAAAATGCATCCAGATAAGACAGAAAAGAATGTAGCATATTTTCAAGACCTAGAGAAGTAGCATAATACTCAGCAAAGTGTATCAAAACTATTTTCGGCGGCTGCTAAGCAAGATGACGACGGACTTCGAGCTTCGTACAATATCTCTTTGTTAATTGCTCAAAAAGGCAAACCACACAACATCGGAGAAGAGTTAATTTTGCCAGCAATAAAGGAAGTAATACCTACTGTGCTTCATAAACCGGTCGCAGATATTATCCGAAAAATTCCTTTGAGTAATAATTCTGTGCAAAGAAGAATTGATGAAATGGCTGAAAACATTGAAGAATCATTGTGCAATCATCTGAGGACTAGTCAATTCTCAATTCAGCTCGATGTCGAAGTCCACTTTACCAACTAATGAAGCGTTGTTGCTATCTTACGTGAGGTTTATTAAAGATGAGAAAATACGTGAAGAACTATTGTTTGCCAGAAATTTGGAGACAGATACAAAAGGCGAAACCATATTCAATACATTGGAAAAGTTTTGTGAAGAGAAAGAGATTCCTTGGAAAAAATATTATATCAATTGCTACGGATGGCGCTCCGGCTATGACAGGGCGCCATAAAGGCTTCATAGCATACTTAAAGAATAAAATTCCAGATGTCCTTGCTATACATTGCGTTATTTCAATCACTGCAATATGTCATCAAAGCAGTCAATAAAATCCGTAGCAGCTCTTTGAATGATAGATTATTTCATCAGCTTTGTGTTACTAATGACGAAGATTTCAACCGTTTATTGCTTCATACTGAAGTTCGTTGGCTGTCAAGAGGCAATTGTCTGATTCGATTTTACAACCTGTTTGACTCTATGATAGAGTTCTTGGAAACTAAAGATACAGAACTGCGCAACAAGCTCATAACATCAAAGAATGATATAGCTTACATGACAGACCTGTATAAAATGTTCAACGACATGAACCCCCAACTGCAAGGCGATGAACTAAATTTAATTAAAACAAAAAATGTCGTTGCTGTTTCGCAGCCAAACTGCTTCTGCACAAAAAGAATATGGGCAGACGTGAGTTTCACAATTTTCCGAATTTATCAGTATACTGCAGTAACGACGACTTGTTTGCCTACTGCCAACATTTGGAAAACCTCCACATTGACTTCACCGAACGATACCAGCACATTTTAAACTTGGAAATACCAAACTGGGTATTGGATCCGTTTTCAAATGTCAACACAGCAATGTCACCTCAGCTGGAAGAAGAACTTATAGAATTGACAACAAACGAAGAAATAAAAATCAAGTTCAAAAATGGATATCAAGAATTTTGGCTACAAAAACCGATCCCGCAATTGTACCCTGGATTGTGGTCAATTGTTCAACGATTTTTGATAGCATTCCCATCGTCATATTTGTGTGAACGTGGATTTAGTGCTGTGGCAACGCTGCTTACTAAAAAAAGAAATCGTTTGCGTGTTACCGAACGTGGCGACTTGCGGCTGTTTTTGAGTAAATTGGAACCTGATATCAACAAACTTATTGAACAGTATCAGATTCAACCTTCACATTAGTTTTTATATAAGAATTGATTATGTTTGTTTTATTTTCAATAAAAGATACTCTGTCCGAATACTATAAATTTGCGTTTCAATAATCAGTTATAAGTACTTAGCGGTTTTTAAGTATGTTTAAAAAGGGGGGCGTTAAAAAATAATTTATTCTTAAAGTGGGCAGTAGACAAAAAAAAGGTTGGGAACCCCTGATCTAGAGCTACCCATTGGTGCCATGCCTTCGCTTGACCATAATTATTGTAATGCTACCCAGGACTAGTTCTGCGAGGCATCACACTGCGCTTGACACCTCGAGACGTAAAGTTATTTAGTTCTCTTATACCCAGTAATTTCACTAGCTACCGTGCCCTTCAAACCGGAGCACCGTAATGTCCAAAGTTTTTTAAAACGTTGCCGCATTTCTTGCCGGAATTCTCCTGTGTCGTGGGTGCGTTTACAGACATGAATTCCACATAAATACACCCAGACCCGGAACAACTACCTGCAGATCATACATATATTTGTACCGTGCGGGAATCGAACCCACGACCCGGAGCGCAGCAGCTGACTGTATCAGCCACTGCACCAACCGTGCTGTCAGTTTAAACACTACTGCTTAGTGAATATCTGGCACTGAGAGACCTTTTTTTTTTTTATTGGTGCCCAGTGGAAATTCTTCATGAACTTCCTTCGCCCCGGGGAAGGACGAAGGGGTATGTATTTCCTACCGGCTAAAACCACTGGGGCGGTCATCTTCGGCACCTAAGGGAGGCTCCAGGTCCTCGTATTATCACACTAGAGCCGCCCACTGGTGCCACGCCTATTGGCACATCTCGGAGAGGGTGACTGTAAAGCGGTCACCCCCCCAGGGGGATTGTAAAGGATCCCCCAAAGCATCCCACGGCAGCGCGTGACCACATGCGTGCTACCGTCTTCTCTTGGGTCGCTCGGTGTGGGCACGCAGATTTCCCAATCTACGCACCCGCGAACCCAGAGGTCCCCCACCTTATAGCAACGGCAGGGGTTTACAGGCGTATCGGAATTAGGCGCCAGGGCGGTTGTTACCCCGGCGCCGTCTTCTTCTTCTTCGAGCGGGATCGGCCCTCTCCCGATCCCGCTCTGCGGTCTCCTTCTGGAGCATGACGCTCTCACAGAAGGAGACCACTGTATTCCAGTTTTCGTGCTCTGCCAACATAGCCGACACTATTGCTGGCAGAGAGAGATCTTGCCCGATCCGATCGACCAGGATCCGTCGCTCGGCGGCCCACGCAGGGCACGCCTCGAGCGTGTGCTGTGCGGTGTCCTGGTCGCTATCACAATGGTGGCATTGTGCCGTGGCCTCACGTCCTATCCTGTGCGTAATAAGAGACCTACCACCAGTAAAAGCACCAGTAGAGTGCTATGGGTGGCCTTAACGCGCCTGGCGATTTCTTCCAGGCAACCTTAGGATGAAAAAAAAACGAAACTGAACAAGACATGCGGCAGTCGATAGCGCACATCATCATCATCATTCTTTCGGCCGATTAAAGTCCACTGCTGGACACAGGACTCCCCCAAAGATCACCACAACGACCGATATGGGTGTGTTGTGGGCTCATTGGGGAGTTTTTCCATAATCGCCATGCTTGGCATCTGCCTGGGTTGGTGATCGCAGTTGAGTTGTTAATGTACTCGAAGGACGCTGCTGACACATCGAAACAAAGATGTCTATTAGGTATTAAAATTATAGGTAATAATATTATGCGGGGGCGCGGTATAATGCAGATAAAGCGTACACCTCACCCCCGGCTAGAGGTAAGAAAAAGAGGACACCGTGGGTGGGGTTTTAGCCGGTTAGAGCCGGCATGCCACTCCGCCCTTTCCAAGGCGGAGGACGTCCGTGAGGATTTCCCCACGATAAAAAAAGGTAATTATACTATAGCGATAAGTATTGTTCGTATCTCAGTAGTCTATTGGTGACACTGGTGACGCCTGAGCATTCCCTAAGCGAACCGGTATTTATCACCATTATCATATCAGCCAAAGAATGTCCACTAATGAACAAAGGCGCCCCCATAGATTTCTAGAATGACCGGTTACATCCCGTCTGCATCCAATGAATCCCAGCGACTTTCACCAGGTTGTCTGTCTATCTCGTTAGAGACCGACCCACACTGCGCTTACCGGTGCGCGGTGTCCACTCGAGAACATTTTTTGCCCAACAGCAGTTCTACAAATCGGTATTACAAAAAAACTGTAAAACAAAAGCCTTGAACCGTAAACCGTATTTTTGTTTTACGACATCTTGTTGAGGAAAGTAGAACTAATACTACAAAATATTGTGCCTACATTAACAATAAGACCAATTAGAGAAGCAGATAATAAAAGTAAAGGTAAAGGTAAGTAATGCATCTGAGTAGAAACATGTCTTTTTTATTCTTTTTTATTGGTGTCCAGTGGAAACTCTACATGAACTTCCTTCGCTCCGGGGAAGGGCGAAGGGGTATGTCAGACTCCTACCAGCTAAAACTACTGGAGCGATCATCTTCGGCACTGAAGGGGCATGACTGTAAAGCAGTCACCTCCTCTAGCGGAGGGAAGGCGACTGTAAAAAGGTCGCCCCCCAGGCCAGGTCAAGCTTCGCCGTGCGCTGTGCTACACACACGACGGCACGTGACCACGTGCGCGCTACATCAAACATGCCTGAGCGGGTTCGAAATGGTCTACGAACGTAAATGTCAAATAAAAAGGCGAAACTGAAAAGAAAGGGATAGATGAGTATATGAACATATCTGAGGTTATTGTTGAAAACCAGCGCTGGTGGCATTAGGTCCGTCCAATGTCACAGTAATAAGCTGAACAATCACCTATTTCTGCGCACATACGACGCACAGCACAGACATGCATATCAGGATTTTATTTATTGTGTAACTTGTCTGCTATTGTACTTTTAAAATGACGTGGGTAACTCGATAAAGTGTTGTCGTGATGAAAATGATAATATCGGTCATAGATAATATAAATTATGCTCATCTCATACAAAGTCCATAAAGCACAATCATTCTAAAAAGGGTTACCTGCCTATTACTGTTTTATTTCTACATTATTCTTTTGTTTGTGGAGTAGTAACATTTTGCTTTTATTTAGTTTCGCGTTATGTCTCGTCTGTATTGATTGTTTTATGATAGGTGTAGTGTGTTGTCTGGTGCGTAGAAATAAATGTTTCTTTCTTTCTTTCTTTCTTTCAGATGTAAGTGATGAAATGAAATGAAATTTTTCATCATTTCAGCCGAATTAAGTCCACTGCTGAACACAGGCCTCCCTCAATGATCACCACAATGACCGATATCGGTGTGTTGTGTGCTCATTGAGGCGTTTGGTCATAATCGCCACGCTTGGCAAGCGGGTTGGCGATCGCAGTTGAGTTGTTAATGTATTCGAAGGACGCTGCTGCCCATCCTCGGGCTAATCCCTTAGTCGCCTTTTACGACACCCACGGGATGAGATGGGTTGATGCTATTCGTAGCCGGCACCACACGGCACAATCCTAACCAACATAATACATCTTCTCCTACTTTTAATTTATCTTCTTCGCTTCTTTTCAACCTTCATTACGCGCACAGCAAAATATTTGAACACCTTCTTAGCGTAGCCGGCACCACACGGCAAATGCAATGTTTATTTGCAAGAAATAGATGTAGGTGTTAAATCGGTACCTAATTCTTTTTAATCAACTTAATGACGAGACGAGCAAGTCATTCGCCTGGTGGTAAGCGACATGTCTGCCCATAACAATTGTCATGCTAGCCAGGACTAGTCCTGCGAGGCATCACACTGCACTCGTCACTTAAAATGTAAAGTTATTTAGTCTTATGGCCAGTAATTTCACTAGCTACAGTATCCTTCTAACCGGAACACAATAATTACTATAGTTTAAACACTTAGTGAATATCTGGCACTGGGGTGGTACCTACCTAGCCGGCCTCTTGTAATAAGAGACCTACCCCTATTGAGTGAGTGGGATAGTTTGGACTTACCCTGGTTAACAAAAAAGTCTGCTTAGTACGTAGGGAAGACCGGGGATAGTTGACTAGTTTTTTACGTTTTGGCTTATAACTGACGAACTAAATTAGATACAAAATGATATAAAACTGTTCTAGGTAGGGCGTTTTGTTGATTATTAATGCAGATTATTTGAAGTTTGTCACTAAATAAGAAGATGATTATTTTTCGTTTTTTTCAAAACATGTCTAGTGAGTCGACCAACCCCGACAGAGGGGTTGGTCGACTCACTATATGGGGTAGGTTGACCATACTAAAAATCGACTGATAAATAAAACAAAACATGACAAATCAAACTTTTCTAATTGTCAATACAATAAAAATGGTAATGTAACAAACTATGCGTAATTTTTCTTCGTCATCATATAAGGTGGGACATTCTTAACCAGTTTCACACCATATTCGTGAGCTAGCTTACGCATATGACAGGGCGTCAAGCCATAATAGATATCAGTGCAGTTGAAATATTCAGAAAGATTTAATTCTTCAATATGTGTTAATCATAGACGATTTTTGAAGTATCCTAAATGGTCAAAACGCACATCTTTATCTTCAGTGAATTGAGAACGCAAATGACGCATTTTTGCCACGTATCTGTATAATGTTTTGTATGGTATTTCATAGTCAATAGTCATCGAGCGTATGCTTTTATTTCCTGCAATTACTTGGTCACAAGCGGTTTCCATTCTACTTTGCGTTGTGTTTTTTTCGTCGATATGATTTGCATTTCTACATTCTCATTCTCATACAAAAGAAAAAAAACCTTGTTAAATACTTAAATTGATTTACTCTAGTTGATGTAGTTCATACCAAAATGGCTTTAAAATAAATAATACCCTAGTTCGACTATGTTCTAGAAACCGGATTACCTTTACTGAAGTTTATGTAAAATAAATATAAATAACACAATAATAATATATATGGGGTTGGTTCACTCATTAGTCAAATAACCCCGTACACGTATTGGCCTACCATCCCCACTCGGCCATTTGGTAAATCGGAGACCGTGGACACAACTCATAACATTAATACAACAAATATGTTGCTTTAATTTAAAGTCTAATAACCGTACTTTGCAATAGTGAAAACTACAAAACATTTCGATGTATACTGCAGTAAAAAAAACAAGAGATATGTCGATAACAATATTCACATTACCACCTGATTTTTTTAAATTCGCCTTTACTCCTAAAGTGCTCCTGTCTCTGACTCACCGAGAAACGTGACTGTGTGTTGCCTCACAGTGTGATGGACATCGTAATATGACGAACATTTTGGAAGTTATTGCCTTTTATTCAACCTACCCCTATAGTCAACTATCCCCGGTCTCCCCTACTAAAAACAAAAGCAGGAATTTGTTTTGCAGTAGACGTCCTTTTGCTGATATAATCACGATGAATACGAAACGAGAACTAACGCAAAATTACCTTTGAGTCACTGTTTCTGCCAGCTTGCACTGATCATGGTCATAAGCAGCGAGATTTCTCCATATGTGATGGATTTCACTAAACCAATAAGCGTTTTTCTTTATTTATTAAGACACCGTACCGCCACACACCACTCACACTCTCACACTTACTGGGTCCTCATAATTTACCGACAGCAAATAGCGACGTTTCGAGTTACAATTAAACTTTTCACGTTCATTACCGTTTCGTATTTTCTATACGTTATGAACGTATAATGCATGAGAACGTTTTATCAAAACCTATTCTTGTCTAATGTATCTACTTAAAAATCTCTAATCTCTAACACTGACTGACAGAAAACTCACAAATTAAACCGGTGGGTTTAGAACCATGGAATTTTGTACAGGAGTTCCTAATGTATCTAGTAAGGTGAGCCCACAGTTTTTTTGATATTCCACCCCTGAAGGAAGATGTTAGTATTTAATAAACAGCAACTATAACTAACGTTCAAAAAGCATTCATATTTCGGGCTGCTCCAAAAATTATGCAAACGGCCAACATCACTTAATAAATTAAAATACCAAACTAGATTTTTAAATGCTGCCGTAACCAAATTAAGAATTCATCAAAAGAAATATGCAACAATCTTACGAGGGCTAACCGTGAGAACGCGGGGTTAAAGGTCAGTCGGACCTGTCCGCAGAATCCATGTCAAAATGACCCTACAGATCAGGTCGAGACCTCTGACCCTACGTGTGCCAGATTACCATAAAGATGCTTTGTAAGTATCATTCTAATTCAGTAGGATCGGTCCAGATGATGACAATGCATGGTCCAGTTAAACTCGCAATGACAAGAATGACCCTTTGTCGAATGAGCCTTGAGAAGCGAATTTGCATGAAGCGAAATTTTAGAAGCGAATTAAATATTTTAATTTCTTGCAGCCAGCTAGGGTTAAGTATGAGAAGATTTTGTGTGTCGGCAGTTGGAAAGGATTATGAATACTTTACATGAAAGCTCCTCCGAAATGACTACTTAAGTCTCATTTGAAATATTTTTTCTTAGTTGATAATTTAGTTTACGTTCTTATATTGTTTCCTGTAGGCAAATGATTAGTAATATGTATTTATGTGCTTTTATCACTTACTCAGTTACATAGAATTACAAATTAAAGTTCATTGATTTTAATGAATACACGAAATAATAATAACAACAACTTATTGAGGCTTACAGCTTTTTTTTAAAACAAACTCCCTCTCATTTCGCTGTGATTGTAGGTACATTTTATGGACCTAAAACTTCACATGCACACATATTCAGACCCGGAACAGCTACCTGCTACCTTTTTTTTTTTATTGGTGCCCAGTGGAAATTCTTCATGAACTTCCTTCGCCCCGGGGAAGGACGAAGGGGTATGCCGGACTCCTACCGGCTAAAACCACTGGAGCGGTCATCTTCGGCACCTAAGGGAGGCTCCAGGTCCTCGTATGATCACACTAGAGCCGCCCACTGGTGCCACGCCTATTGGCACATCTCGGAGAGGGTGACTGTAAAGCGGTCACCCCCCCAGGGGGATTGTAAAGGATCCCCCAAAGCGTCCCACGGCAGCGCGTGACCACATGCGTGCTACCGTCTTCTCTTGGGTCGCTTGGTGTGGGCACGCAGATTCCCCAATCTACGCACCCGCGAACCCAGAGGTCCCCCACCTTATAGCAACGGCAGGGGTTTTCAGGCGTATCGGAATTAGGCGCCAGGGCGGTTGTTACCCCGGCGCCGTCTCCTTCTTCTTCGAGCGGGATCGGCCCTCTCCCGATCCCGCTCTGCGGTCTCCTTCTGGAGCATGACGCTCTCACAGAAGGAGACCACTGCATTCCAGTTTTCGTGCTCTGCCAACATAGCCGACACTACTGCTGGCAGAGAGAGATCTTGCCCGATCCGATCGACCAGGATCCGCCGCTCGGCGGCCCACGCAGGGCACGCCTCGAGCGTGTGCTGTGCGGTATCCTGGTCGCTATCACAATGGTGGCATTGTGCCGTGGCCTCACGTCCTATCCTGTGCAGGTACGCACCGAAACAACCGTGCCCGGTGAGCACCTGCGTCAGGCGGTAGGTAACGCGCTCACTCCTTTTGAGCCAGGCTCCAAAGAGCGGCAGGACGGCCTCCACGACGCGCTTGGTCGAAAACTGCATCCGCAGGCGGTGACGCCACTTGCCAAGTGCGCGCCGCCGAGCTAGCCGCCTCAGCCTGTCCAACGCCCCTAGAGGCGCGCCTTCGCCGCTCTGGCGGAGGGAGCGTGTCTGATCGTAGACCCACGCATCCATCTCCGCCAGGATGGGCTACCTGCTACCTACAAATATTTTTTCTGTGCAAGAAACGAAACCGCTACACGTATTTACTTTGGATGTTTATGTGTAACTTTTGTTAAAAGAGTAGACTCTATCACGTTTTTACTACAACTGGAAATGCACTAAATGAAAGATAAAATTGTTGTGGCTGTAGAGGTTCCCACGACGAAGTATTAATATGCAAATCTAATTTCACTACCAACAGAGTATGCATCAAGATAAGAACAGAAACAAATTGTAGTGGCCCCTTTTTTTGTCTTGGGGAAATACTCACGGACTTCTTCCGCCTTGGTAGGGGCAGAGGGCCATGCCGGACTCTTACCGGCTAAAAACCCACGGTGTTCCTTCCACTTACCTATGGTCGGGGGTGAGGTGTGCGCCTTGGAAGCATTGGACCGCACCCTTGACTGGTATCGGCCCGTAATTTATCTGACGGGCCCCGTCTCTGTGCGACCTAGCCAGCTGCACATCCCTTCAGAGACGCGCGCGCAGAACACAGCGCGTCTCGGGCGTGTTTCTGTTTGGACGACGGGGCACCTAGTTTCTCGCCCGTAGGCCCTAGTAAGCTTTACGGACTCGTTTCTGAAGCACAAGAGAACGGGTTCAAAACCTGACATGACAATGACGTTTTCAATGTCATACGAACTTTCTTAATTAATCTATGAGATCACTCCAACGAGGTGGACAGACGACCTGGTGAAGGTCGCTGGGAGTTGTTGGACGAGGTTGGCATCTAACCGCTCGTTGTGGAAGTCTATAAAAGAGGACTTTGTTCAGCAGTGGACGTCCTTAGGCTGATATGATGATAATGATGATGACCACTGAGTTTAGTTGAAAGAGAATATCGTGAGGAAAACTGGATCTAATGTTCTGAAATGGTCAACATGCTGCGAGCAAGCCTGGTTATGAATGCTTGTTCCGTCTGTATATGAGAAAGAAAGAAAGAAATAAATAAAGAAAGAAGGGAAGAAAAATAATTTATTTGTCACATATGTATGAGACGAGAAGATCCTTCGCCCTGCAGTGGCACTCTCAGGCTGGTATTAATAACAAATCGCAGCGTGTGAATTTTCTACGCATCTGCAATTATAATTAGTTTGACAATAACAAGCGAAAACATCGTCCATTCTTTAAGATGACCCCTTCAGCGAGGTCAGCTGACCTCACCTGTTACTTGCATACTTAATTTATTAATTTACATAACTTTTGTAAAATGTAAAATAAATCTTCTTTTTTAAGAATTTCTCTCGCTGTTTATTAGCATTATAATAGTAAAAAGGGATACCCTTTGATATTTTTGCTGTAGTTTGTTTAGTTAGTGATGTGAAATTTTTCAACGTATTTCTGAGTTGACCGTTGAAGGGTTGAGTAATTAAATTCGCTTCTTTTGTTGCAATTTACTCTGAGTTGTCTGGAGGACGGTTGGCGAGCTCAGTCGAGATTGTAGACGGATTTTTCGTTATACTATTATATGCAGTTACCTACATCGGTGGCCAGTGAGTTTGTGTGGAATCGACAGTCGGATTACGAGACGAAAGTGTTTTAAATATATTGTGCGATAGGATATACAGGTATATGTGTTTATTTTATATTTTGTATGCATTATTTTTTATTTCCGTGTAGTTTCTGGCAAAGCTAACACCGCCTCTCTCTCCCATGGGTGTCGTAAAAGGCGACTAAGGGTTGATATGAAGAGGATAGGCAGCAGCATCCTCCCGTATGCTAAAATTCCGTGTGGTGTCTGGATTAAGAATATAGCACCACCCCATCTCCTCCCGTGGATGTCGTAAAAGGCGACTAAGAAACTAAACCAGAGGGATGGGCAGCAGCGTCCCTTCCGTAGAACAGCAGCCAGCAAACCCGCCTGCCAAGCAAGTGAGTACTGGCAAATTCCCCCCAAAATTACGACACAATCGAAGAAATCTATGGGCAGGCCTTTGTTCAGCAGCCTTTTCCTAGTCTTTGGCTGACAGGATAAACTAAAAATTGCTTAATAATTCTTGTAAGGAAAAAACTCCTCCTTCTTCTTTTCTGATTAATTTCGTTGCGGGTTCCAAGTAAGAAGAAAGAAGAAAGAAAGAAAATAAATTTATTTGACACAGACCATGTGGTACACATAAACAAAAAAAAAATAATTACAACAAAAACACAAGGAGAACATTTTTCTGTGCCCCACAGCTGCGCCAAACAGGCTCAGTTCAGCAAAAATGCCAGACCATTAGTGCCTGGCGCTGGACAGACAAGACAGTTATTCATTTCTCTGGGACATACCGAGCTTCATTGATCGGTGTTCTTTCCTAGATTACAGGAATTGCATTAGTTGGGAATGTACGGCGGGTTTATCCCATAAAAAATACAATGCATATTACATTCAATTATATTCTATAAAAAGCAACTCCAATCCAACTTAATGCTGATCTCTCACCATAAAGGCACTAAGATAAGTATGTTACTATTTACCGGTGCGCAACCGATGCGGCATCAGACAGTGCAAAATAGCCAATAAAGTATTTACCGTAGGGGAGGCATTACCATTATTCATAGATTTATTGCGTTCACGCAATAAGCTGCGTTTAGAATGCTCGAAATTATTGGTGGCTTAATTAATAATTCTGATAAATATTGTATGTAGTATCTTAGAGTCCTCCATCGAGGTGGACAGACGACCTGGTGAAGGTCGCTGGGAGTCGTTGGATAAGAGCGGCATGTGACCGCTCATTGTGGAAATCTAAGGGGGAGGCCTTTGTTCAGCAGTGGACTGTGGCTGATATGATGATTATGATGATGATCTTGGAGTGCGAATCACTGTCAGTCATAGAAATAAAGGTAGAAAAGCAGATGTCATTGTTTCTGTTTACAAAGTTTTCAGTTCATATTACATCCATTGAAATTGATCTCATTATCGTAGCTTCTATCTCATATAATCCTACATCCTGCGAGACATTTCGTTGTTCTATTTCTATAGTATGTACAGCCACGGAAAGCCCTTTAATAATGTCATATAATATTTTAGATAAGTAGATAAAACTTCTCAACTTTTTTTAAGACTTTTTCCCATACTAGAAGTTCTCCCATCTCGTGGGTGGCTTTTACAAACACACAATACACCCAGACCCGGAACAACTACCTGCAGATCATACAAATATTTATCCCGTGCGGAAATCGTACCCGCGACCGGGAGCGCACTGTATCAGCTACTGCAACAGTCGTGCCGTCAAATGGCCAGTGGACGTCCTTTAGTTGATATAATGAGCCGGCTTGAGACGCTGGTGACAAACCTCAAGAGACGTTGGTATCAAACCTCCAAATGCTCCCAATTCTTCCTTTCTGTCAATACTACTGATAACTAGTAGTACTTTGGTCTCTTCTTATAGAGGAGAATGGTCCGCTTAGTTACTACCGTTGGCTACCCAGTATTGCGTAACATAATTTGAAATAAACAACGCGGAAGTGAATAACTAAAAACGATATAGATCTTAGTAATGTCTTAGGTTTTTATTACAGGTTATAACAAAATAATTTTTAATGGATTATATCGAGTATATTTTTGATTTTCCTGACGTTTCGAATACTTTGTAGCTCTTTTTGGTTGCAGGATGATTAAGGTGACAGGCGTCGTTACAGTTTTAAAAAGTTATTTTATTGTACAGTAGATAAAATATACGCGATAAAATCCGTTTAAAAGTGTTTTATTATGATACAGATCTTCTTCTTTCTTATCAATTAGTGCTATAGTTTCATTGGGAAAACGAGCCAGTCAGCAAGGTGGGTGACTATCCGCGGTAAATGTACTTAGGAATCGTCACACGCGGGAGCTCGTTTCATGCACTCCATCTGATAGATTGCAGATAAAAGGAGCAGGTGTAATTAGAATTTGATTGGCGGCACGGTTGGGGTGCAGTGGCTAGAGGTGTTGCGGGTTCAATCCCCGCACGGAACAAATAGTTGTATGCTCTATAGATAGTGTTTTCGGGTCTGGGTGTTTGTGCATGTGAGATTTAGTCGGTAAACTCTATCCACGAAATAAGTTGGCTTGGTTTGAAAAAAATTATAGACAACAATTTTTATATAATCCTAAAAAGAATGCTTCTACCTTCGTAGAGTATTCGATTCCTAAGTATAATTATTAAAATTAATGTTATGATTAAAATTAATATTAAGGACTGCGTATTGAAGGCGGCGTGGTCGTGACTAACCCGCTCCGGCGTGGACGCTGCCCCTCTATTTATATCGGATTTGTCTCAATTTAAAGTTAATTGGATCGACAAAACGATTAGTTAGTGCCGTTTCCCACGATTCCTTTTCAATTATGCCGATATAACTGGCGTACTCATTAATTGATTAGATAATTTCAGTTCGGATCGGCTCGTGCGTCGTCGGCTGTAATTAAATTTTATAATTACAGCGCTTAATGACCAGGTGGAGACTTTTGTTGGTACACTAGCTGCATCACTCGGCACGGCTTGTGCCAAATATTTGTGCTTACTAATCGAACTCATCATAACATCAATAGTTAACTCAAAATGTGGCAGACAGGGTTCTCTCACAATACGTATCGCATTGTGCAGTGTCTATTTCACAATTTTGATATTTATCGCAATTCAATGAACGGAAGAGTAAGTCATGGATGGTTTTCGTTTTATAGTAGATAACAACTATTGCAAGAAATTTACTATTAATACAACCAACAGAATTAGAGGATTTTAATAGATTCATGCTTTATGCGTTATAGCTAGAAATATATTGTACAATTGTACATAGCACGTATACAGATAACAGTGAGTAGTGACGTGCGAGTCAATCTTAGTCACAATCAATTGTGTTGGTTGGACGTCCATTCATCTCGACATTCGCCAGCGTACTGTCCCACTGAACTGCACAAACTGGCACAAGCAACATTTCTGAACGCAATCATTCTCCATTCAATATCCGAATTTGAAAAAAGAACTTGTAGTGATGTGACCTTGCTTTTCCTCGATTCGTTTTTCGTTCAACACGCAGGCGCGTTGGTGTTCGGATCAATGCCGAAAAACGGGGGTTTGTGTCCCCCGCGGCGGGCCTAGCCGCAAAGTAAGCGGTTCGCGGCATCTGAAGGGTTAGGCTCGTTGGTCCTGGTTGCTAGGCGACGCCGCCTTCGTGTTTGGCCGGTCGATAAAGCCTGCGTTATAATTTTCTTTAATCGCACGTGGGAGAGTCTGTGGGGGATGGATTCGGCTGGAATATCTTTATTAGGTAGATTCTCGTAACTGCAATGGAGGATTGTATGTATTTGATAATTATATAGGTAGGTAACTAAGGACCATCTTTTTGAATTTGTTAATAAACTTATATAATATGAAGTACCCGGAGGATGTCTGAAAAGTCACAAAGTAAGTAAGTATCCTGATGCCGTGTTACGAATAGCACCAACCTATCTCATCCCGTGGGTGTCGTAAAAGGCGACTATGACGGCAGCAGCGTTTCTCGACTCCAATTACATCTCAACTAACCCTAAAGCTAACCCGCCTTCCAAGCGCGGTGATTATGGCAAATCCCAGAATGAGCACAGAATATAAAAATTGACCAGTCGTCGTGAAGGTTTTTGGGGGAGGAGTCCAGCAGTGGCGTTTTTCGACTAACGACAAGCAACTGCTAATTGGTTATGGCGAAAGCAATGTTTGAAATACAGGTGCTAATTAGTATCTAGAACGAAAACAAGACGCTTTCAAGCAATATGAAAGAAAGAAAAAGTATTTATTTCTGAACACCACAGAGACGCGCATAATATTAACACCAAAGTATAAAACATTTTTTTTTCTTGCAACACTCACACAATTTATTAATGTACCTCGCCAAAGGACTTGGAGTCCAGGCTATATAATATCAAATTTTCAGAAATTGTATAATATAAGCGCACACCAGAAAAGGATTAAAGGTTAAGAAAGATTCAGGAATGTGACCAAAAATGCGGTATTAATTCGTATTTAGATGAATGTAAACGAAATAAGTACATTCTGAGGTATAGGTGAGGTCTGATACTTGGGTTTGTAGGTACTTAATGTTAGGATAATTCCACCGAAATGTTATAATGTTATATATATCAATTTTATAGAGGCAGAGTAATGTGTATGTGTTTGTTTATAGCGATAAAATTCATTAGTTGTAGGGTCTACTAATTAATATCGTTAATTGAGCTTTTGAAATAATATAAAAACCTATTCACACGGTTTGAACATCTTTGTTTTACGTAAACGTTACAATAAATCATTATCTGTAAAGCCAATATTATATAGAAAAGAAACTTCGTAGGTATTATACCTTATTATGATAGCGACCAGGATGCCGCACAATACGCGCTCGGGACCTGCCTTGAGTGGGCGGCCGAGCGGCGGATCCTGGTCGGTAGGATCGGGCGGGATCTCTCTCTGCCGGTAGTGGTGTTGGCTGTGTTGGTAGACCACGAAGTGGAATGCAGTGGTCTCCTTCTGTGTGAGCGTCATGCTTCAGAAGGAGACCGCAGAGCGGGATTGGGAGAGGGCCGCTCCTGCTCGAACATATGTACTCTAATTCCCTATACGCCTGAAACTTCCTGCCATCTATATTAGTCAGGGGGCCTCTGGGTTCGCGGGTGTGCAGATTGGGAACCCTGCATGCCCACATCGAGTGACCTACGAGAAGACGGTGGCTTGCATGTGGCCACGCGCCGCCGCGCCGTGATAGGATCCCCTCCTTTATAATCTCCTCGGGACAGTGACCGGTTTACAGTCACCCTCTCCGAGACGTGCCTATAGGCGTGGCACCAGTGGGTGACTCTAGTGTGATCATACGAGGACATAGAGCCCCCATAGGTGCCGAAGATGACCGCCCCAGTAGTTTTAGCCGGTAGGAGCCCGGCATGACCATTTGCCCTCCCCAGGGGCGGAGGAAGTTGATGATGAATTATTCACATGGAATTAATAAAAATAAAAAATACTGTTTTCGAAACTTAATTCGTACAACTTCCAAGATTATGTCCCAACACTACAAACTTCAAATCAGTTCCAAATCTTAACCCCCAAGTTCCGAGTAACATGTCGCGTGCCTTGTGTACTAATCAAAGACAGTGAGAGTTACGCCTTGACCCACTAGCTAATAGCAGCACAAACACGGCGTGCGTACAGGCGATAGCGAAAGTGCCATTAGACCGCGTTAGACTGACTACACGTGTTTATTGATGACAGCTATGTGTTAGCTTGAATCAATTCGGAGAGGGTTAATTATGCCGTGGTTTGTGGCGAGTTCGATCTATTTGTATCGGGGGGTTAGGGAACGATCTACTATTAACACTAACTATATATACCTAAATAGTTTCGCTATTGTGAGTTTCTATAGATTGAATGGCCGTTTGAAACAGAAAGGAGACTGGCAATCGCCCATACAATGCATGGCCCAGAATTTTGTTGGTTGTTACATTTAAGAAATTGGTATGGTATGATATAGTATTTCATGAGTATTTAATAACATTTTTTTTAATACTCACTTGCATTTTAAGTGATACCATCGTTCTGTGACAGTGAGATTAAATATGGCGGTATGATCCAATAGCTATTATCGTTTATTTTATCACATAATTATATTATACCTATACGTATCGACACATGTAATTAGCTATTCCATAGCTCGTAATATTCCAGACAAATCGGTCAAACAAGAGATCTTTTTTTTACACATTTGGCACAATCCATAGACCAATCCAATCCATAGTATGCCTTTCATTGGAATGTCACAAGGTTTATTCATGTTGTCTTCTTATTTTTTTGCACTTTGTATTTTAATTGTAAATCTCAAAGATTAATAGTGAATCAAAATATAAAAAATGCTCTTATTTTTAGTTAAGCTTTCATTTTTGTAACAGATCAAGCCCAAAATCACCCACGTCCATTCATGTGTACACCATATCAAAGACTGTTTATAACTATAAAATAAATTTTACAGATAAAAATCGGTTTCTGAATTATATTTCAAACAACAGATAAGGGAAAAACCGTTTAAAAATGGAAATAAAAAGGACAAAAGAAAAGGAAAAAAATTATATCAAGTATTTGTATTTTACTGAAAAGTCAAGCTTTCAAGACATGCGAAAGAAACTAGTCATGCTTTCTATAATAAATCTTTTACACTGACATAAATTCTATCTACATTTAACATTTTGTCTGTTTAGACCCACGAAAAAACATCATTTAATCTTCAACTCTTTTGTTAATCTGCACACTGTAACTCTCTGAGTGTACTGTAAACGGATTTTTTCTAAGAACTATGAATTCAAAAATGAATGAATAATGTGTATTTCGATTATATTGTCAGATAGCTATGAGTAACCGGGGCCTGAATCGAATCACAACTATTTTTGTATTTCTTTCTGTATCTTTTAACGAGGCACCAATTTTCAATTTACAGACATAAATCTGACATGCACCTAAGGACGGCAGACCCAAATGAACAATCTCTAGATCATACAAATATTTGTACCGTGCGGGGATCGAACACGCGATGAGTAGCCAATCGCTGAGCCACTGCGCCAAAAGTGCCGTTTCATGATAGATAAAAAAATAAATTAATGATGATTTAATGACCGAGACAGCCAGCTTCGTTGGTATCAAACCTCTATCGACATTTTGATGTCTAACATGTTACAGCAATACTACGTAAGGCATTCCGATAGCGTCGGCTCAGGTTCAAAGGTGCCGTTTGAGGTCAGATGTAGTGAGAGTGAACGGGGCCAGTACGTTAATGTGTTTACGCCTGTATACTATATTCGTGCAAGATTCACAGCGAGCTGAATGGGTATGACGCGGGGGTAGTGTAGTAGGTAGGTATAGGCATCTAGCAGTCTAATTCATACGGTCCGGATCACGGATATCGATGATAGGGAAAATGCGCAAACCGGTCGTTGTGGCGATATTTGGGGGAGGCCAGTCTCCAGCAGTAGACATATTCAGATGATTCGGTCTTCAGATTCTTCAGAGATATGTTGAAAAACCTGGACGAGGCCAAAAAAGGCCCCTATCTCAGCAAAAAGCTGTAACATTTAAAAAAAAATGCCGCTGCACTGGTTTTCAGTTAGGACCAAGACTATTGTGATACCACGGGTGGTTACCACATAAGCCAATAAATAAGTTAATAAAAAGACATACCGAGTAATTAGTCAATTATGTAATATTTATAAAATATCCTATATAGGTATATCCAGTAGGTCATACAAATGTTGGACTACGACAAACGTGCCGTCAAAATAACCACACGAAGATAATGATGAATTATTTATTTAGACTCCTATCAAAGTCCAAGTCAAAGTCAGAGTTTTTATTTCATATAAACCAAACATTGGCACTTTTGTAACGTCAGAATATAAGTTCAGGATCAGCCATTTGAAATAGTTTATCCTGTGGGGAAGATCCAGCAATATTGTATAGAAACCAACGAAATGATACACAACGCCACTGCCAGCAAGACATTTTAATGACCATGTCATACTAATACTGCCAGGCAAAAGACACAATGAATATAAGTACTAAACATATAACATTAATGCATGACGCTCACATATTTACAGTTTTATATGAATATTATAATTTAATATCACAAGAACAATACTAACATTTAATAATAGTAAAACAACGTCATAACATTAAATACACGTTAGTAAATAACAAAAAAAAAAAACAATCAAGTCAAGTTAGTTATTAATAATAATTTATAATATTAAAATATGTCCTATGCCCAGTTTCGCTAGCTACAGTGCCCTTCAAACTGGGAGACAGTGTTTAAAGTTTAAACAATACACTACACCGAAGAAGAAAACTGTACCTCCGTTGAAAACCGCCTTTATTATGTGTCTAAACTCTAAAGCCGTTTACAAACCGACTAAACACTGAACGCTTAGACCGTAAACTATAATAGGTACTATCGGCGGTAGTGCGCCCCTACCGCAATTTGTCGGCACACGGCATAGTCGCTATTTACGTGTGTACTGTTTGTGGCCTGGTGAAAGTGAACCGTTATGTGACGTCAATTTATGTCGGCAGGACACCATTAACCATGTGACGGTGTTGTGAGACGTACCGTCAGCTGAGTAGTGAGCGTTGCTGAAAATGTTAAGGATTTTGAATATTATTTTCATGTTTAATTGAACGAATAGAAAAAGTGATAAAGAGCTCTCTTTAAGCTCATACCATAGATCAGACATATTAATTACGTTAAGAGAAAATATATTACGTTAAAAGAGTCATACGTTACGAGCAACAGGCTAATATGTGATTGCTACAAGCCGTATCGTACACCGTGTGGTGTCGGCTACGAATAGCACCAACCCAACTCATCCTGTGGGTGTCGTAAAAGGTGACTAAGGGATTCACATTAGCCAGAAGATGGGTAGCAGCGTCCTTCGAATACATTAAAAATTCAACTGCAATCGCCAACCCGCCTGCCAAGCGTGGCAATTATGGCAAGTACCCTCAATGAGCACACATCATACCGATGTCGGTCGTTGTGGTGATCTTTGAGGGAGGCCTGTGTCCAGCAGTGGACTTTATTCGGCCGAAATGATGATGATGATGACAGGCCGTATCAGAAAACCAGCGTTGCAGCATATGCTTAGATAGAGGGACCTTTGACCTCGTGAAGCACTACTGTAGTCACATTTTTTTATTAGTTAATAGTTTTTGTTGTAACTTTGTACGAGTCCGAAATAAAATATCTTCTTTATTTCTTTCTTTCTTTCTACATATCATCTAGCACACATCCTTATACGTTTAAGTAAACGAAAATAACCCAAGCACACCAAACACAAACGATATTATTAAAATAATTGAGGGTCACATAATTCGGTTATTAAGAGCGTGCCTGCTGACATGTCAAATAGTATACAGTTTTTTGTTTGTGTTGCTTAGAGGTCATGTATGTGCAACTAGGCCCTGAAACCTCAGGGTTTATCAAGCAATTATAAATTAAGAACAAGAAATAATTCATGGTCAGCAGGACGACCTGTCTTCAAGTTAGTCTTATTGTGACCACGGTCAACGCAACTTGGCTAAAACGTCGACGTTAGTCAAAATAGTATTATTATTTATCTAATCGCGAAAAGTCAATTTATTTTGTCTCATTATAAGTAAAATTCGCAGAAATTTAAAAACTTATACAGTCGTCACAAGCAGCATTCGTTCACGCGCATTGTTAAGTTTCAAGCATATGGGAGCCATTGATTAGTATTCAACTGAAATATAACCCGTACCTTTTAGTGAGGTGGGGGATACTTTACTCAAACATTACCATTGCCTTCTTGAAAGAAATTAAAAGTCATGTTTCGCAACTTGGTTTAAGGTGCCTAAATTCGCGCACGTGTATGAGCACACAATAGTTAAAAATAACCAGTACGTCTCCACAACATCTTTCGAACAGAAGCCACAACATAATTATAAGAGAAATTGGTTTTGAAAAAGAAAACCAAAATGTCTTTTATCCTACTGTTTAACACGGAAGTGTTGGTGTACTACAATACTTATGGACTAACTTTTCGAAGATATCAGAATAAATAAAAAGAAATCTTGCTATAACACCATTACAAAAACATCACCCACAAATAATTCTAAACAAATTTTCTAATCGCACCTGTTTGCCAGACCGTACAATTTATTCTAAGTATCCTCGCACGGGCCGGGTACGTGTATCGACAATGTTCTCCTCATTGAGCACAACACTTCAATAATAGTTGCAACTTTATCGCTATCGATGCGTTTATTAATTACCTACAAATGGGCTACAACACTGTTCCGATCAGGTGTCAATTGATTTTGGAATAGAAGGTTGCGGTTTTAGAGAGGAACCGCAGTTAGAATGAACCGCTGAATTGAGTATTAGATATAGTACGTACAATACTAATAAATAATTTAATTACGGTCTTCTAAATAGCGACATTTTAAAATCAATCTTATATAATATCTTCTATAATGATAAGAAATATAACGTTTTATATTTCTTATTCAAAGATTTATTAGAATCTTTATTCGTGTCGACATAATTTTTGACTTACACAATTCACAACACTATTACTAGGTACATTGGGCTTTCGTTTTCGGAAGTAAGGTCACAACAATAATCATTTATTTTATTTTTAATAAACCAATTGCTAGCACTCTCTATCTATCTCTATGGATAAGAAAATAAACTCTACGACTACTCTTTTAAAATAATAGAGATATAGACGAGAATAAGAATAATTTAGGTCAGTGTGTGAAAAAAGAAATTGGGTAAGTACTATTTCAATGATAACTGAATTAACTTCAAACGATTTGCCATAGAACTATAGTCAGGAGTAAACCTATTTTTACTGGTTGTTTTATTACGAAACGACTTTTGAAGTCCCCCAAATGTAAGTAGTATAGAATGAATCCCCTTTTCACTATTTGGAAATTCATCATGGACTACCTCCACTCCGGAGAAGGGTGGAGGGCTATGACTACCGCTTATGCATTTATGCGCTAAAACCACCTGAGTCCCGAGAACAATCGTATCGGAGCCGCCCGTTTTTGTGCCATGCCTTAAAGCACATGTCAGAGGGAGAGAGATTTTAAATAGATCACCCACACCCACGGAGAGAAGGCGATAGTAAAATGTTGTAAAGGATTCCTCCGAAGCGTCGCTATGGCTGTGCTGCGCACAAGATCTTCCCGGTGTCACCAAATGTACCTTAGAAGCTAATGCAATTTTTATCGCATAGTGATGGAAGGTACTTCGTATACTTATTAAACAGATAGAGCTTTCCTTAGTAAATACAAGCATAAGTAGATATCAAGAGCATGGGCAGACGCATCCTCCCATACGCTGATACCAACTTCCTGTATCGTGGGTACAGTTTACAGACATAAATCTCAAAAAAAAAAAAAAAATTGTTCCGTGTCGTGATCAAACCCGCACGAAACGAAACACGAAGCCCAGAAAATCAAGAATATATAAATAGTTCATCATTTCAGCCGTAAAACGGCCGCTGCTGGACAGAAATCTCGCCAAAGATTGCCAAAACGACCGGCATGTGTTTGTATTTTGGGCTCATTGGGGGGTTTTGCCATAATCGCCACGCTTGGCAGACGGGTTGGCGATCGCAGTTGAGTTACAAATGTACTCGAAGGACGCTGCCGCCCATCCTACAGCTAATCGCCTTTTACGACATCCATAGGATGAGATGGGTTGGTGGTATTCTTAGCACACGGCACATACTAACAAATACAAACTAATCCACTTGTCAAACGTGGTTATTATCACAATATCCCCTATGACCGTTCATTGTAGTGATCATTAGGGAGCCCATATTCGGCAATAGAAGTTTACAGGCTTTTGCGACCCAAGACTAAGGTTAAACTAAACCTATATACACATAGGTTTCATTTGTAAGCTGCTATGATTTTCAGGTTCCCCCAAGACAGAGCAACGCCCACATAATACCCGATATTAGGTACAAAAGCCTCTTTTCCACAGGGTCCGTTAATATAATATCCGGATGCATCATCAATCACTGAGGAGGGGCGGGTTAAGTCGACACATGTAAATTTTTCGTCCAAATTATACGGAAAGCGGGTGCCGTAATATCGGCGCAGTTCGGGAACAAAATTTGTTGCTTTGAATGTTGCCAGTTAAAAGTAATGTGGTGCTCATTAGGATTATGGTATGGGGATAAAGTTTGATTGTTGAGTAATTCTCCTTAAGCAACGATAAAGACCTACAAAGTCTGTGTGGTGCCGGCTAAGAATAGCACCAACCCATCTCATCCTGTGGGTGTAGAAAAAGGTGACTAAGGGAGTAGTCCTAGTTGGAGGAGGGGCAGCAGCGTCCTTTGCGTATATTTACAACTTAACTGCAATCGCCAACCTGCCTATCAGGCGGCTATGGCAAAACCGTCCAAAGAGAACACAACACAATCCCAAACCCGTGGTTGTGGCGATCTTTGGGAGAGCATATGTCCAGCAGTGGACGTATTTTCGGCTTAAATGATGAATGAAAAAGAAGATAAATTTGCGCTTTCTCATGAGTATAAAATGCACCCTTAAGCAATTGTAAGATAAGTTTTTTAAAGCAATGCCTTGCTTTTACATATAAGAAGTAATTTTATCGTAATGTTTGTTTATGTGCAACCAAACTCACATCTCTTCTTCATCTTCTTCTTGTTCACACACTCATGCACCCAAACACACACGCACGCAAAGACACACAAACACACTACACACTACAGCGCGTAAATGTCCACTGCCGAGCATGGGCTTTCCAGTGATATCTATACAAATAAATAAAATTGAAGCGTCTGTTTGTAATGTCAAAATAACAGCTTTTTACTAAAAGCATATGAAAGTATGTACGTTACATATAACAAAAATACTATTTTAAACTTTTTTGTCTGTCTGTCCGTCTGTCTGTCTGTCTGTTTGTTCCGGGTAATCTCCGAAACGGCTGAACCGATTTTGACGGGACCTTCACTGGCAGATAGCTGATGTTATAAGGAATAACTTAGGCTACTTTTATTTTAGAAAAATCATTAGCGTTCCACGTAAAAAACATAAAACCCTTGAAATCCAATATATTTATTCTATGTAAAGTGTCTAAGTCGAAGTACTCTAAATTTCTTTTAAATTAAACGCGGGTGAAACCGCGGGTCCCAGCTAGTCTGAAATAAATCTCCGAATACATTGCACATATTGTTTGACAAACATTGAAGGTGTTTGCACTGTTTGAATTGCCTGCCTGCTGCTGGTTTATTTAAACGATAAACTTGGATTCCTTCATTCGATTGGGTTCAGGGGTGCAATTCCTTAATCTCAAACATCCATACATCCTTGAATACAGAATTGCAATAACGGTGACAACCCGATTTGGTATTTCCTAAGACTCATCCCCATGGCTCACCTCACCGCCTGCAACGTTCCTCGAATAGCTCAAATCATGTCTTAGCGTATACCAAATTGGTTTTTCACCTTCATTTTAATTCTGTATTGAAGGATGTATGGATGTTTCACTGTTTACAGACCCATCGAACCCGCGACTCGTAGTGCAGAAAACCAAATGCTAAGCTACTACTCCAACGATGCCGTCAATTTGGACAAAAGAAGAACTTTAGTAGTCCAATTTAAATTAGCTGTATTGTATTAGACGTGTTTTAGATTTTCCACTGAATAATAATAATTTATTTTTAAGCGGCATTAGCTCAAAGGTCAAGAGTTGGCTACTATTTCGTTCTATTTTTAAATAATACCTACAATAACTTTTTTTGCAATGCTCTCCTAATTTAACTAAGACAAAGAATAACATTCCACACATTTCGACCAAAAAGTTTTGGGAAGTATTAAGAATAATAAGTATTAAAATAAAATAAAATAAAAATTGAGTTATTTCTTTTCATTTTTTCTAATACATTCCTTAGCAAGTGTTGACCCATATTAGCAACAAAGTGCATTGGTGTAATACTACAGGTTGTCATAATTTTGGAAAAGCAAGAAGGTAAATTTCCGGTCAAGTAACAAACTTTTTTTTTACAAATGCAATTTTTGTATTCTCACATGTCGAGCTCGTTACACCACTTTTCTCTATATTTTTTTATACCACTTAGGCGGCAAACAAGCATACGGCCCACCTGATGGTCAGCAGTTACCGTAATCTATTAACGCTTGCTGTAGAGTTAGGTAGGTGGGTCCAGAGGTATCACTCGCGCGTTGCCGACCCTATAAAAATCTTTTCACGGCCTTTTTGAAGAGCCCCATGCTGTATTTCTCATAGTTTTGGATTTAACCGTACACTCCCGAAAATCCATCCTATTATTCTTCTTCTTCTCTTAGATTATGGCTTCTGTAGAGTATCTTCCACAATTTCGCCAATGTCAAGTATAAGGCAACGTCGTACGGTGTTTAGCGGTGTTTAGAAGAATAAATCTTTACAAATTTATAAAACATTTCTCAGAAATGAAAAAAAATCTATCAAATATGTGGGCAACGTCGTACGGTTCAATTGTTTTTTTTTTCAATCCATCCTATATTATGTAACAGAAGTAGGTGTAACATGATATTAGACGTCAAAAATACCCTTTGACCACTAACAACTAACTTTATGGTGCTAAAACTCGTGTGCCAGAAAGCCAGTGTGTTCGCGCATCGTTAAAACTCTTAAATGTAACTTAAAATATAAACGATAAATTATTTTAGTCTGCTATTTGAATTTTACTTCACTAGAACAGTTTCCATGTTATACAAAAAGGTTTAAATCCCAAACCCATCACGCTTCTATCACTTAGGCAGCACTATATTGCCTTTAATTAATCCTATTAATTTAACCCTTTGCGCTATCACGGTGTGAATTTACAGCAACATTAGGGCAGGCTGGGGTTAAAAGTAACCTTTCCACAACTGATTACAGTAATTCCATAAGTATACATTCTGCCTCCACGTACCCTTTACCCAAAAAATGGGCTAGGGAAAAAACAAAAAACCGAAAAAGATATTTCACTCGAAAGAGCCCCATTACATTGGTCTTGGCAAAAAAGCCTCCGCGCCAACGGCTCGCATCAATTAGTGGAGGAGGCGCGGGTAAACAGGCCCGGTTTAGGGGCAAATAATCGGCGCCTCATTTACGGAGCGTTTCCAAATACCCACCCCACCCTGTGTTTACTAGTCATTAGGCATAAAGATACCCCGTTGAACATTATTTGGTGCTTAGCTATGAAGGATTTTAATTCGGCCACCCTATGCAATTAATTATAAAAAATAAGATAAAGGAAAAGTGATGAGAAAAGCAGAAATTATTTTGGTTTATGATGGTGCTAAACCGTGTTTCTGTGGATTTAGAAAAATTTATAGTTATACTTTTCAGTTACCCTGTTAGCTATTATGGGCAGCGCAATTCCCAGCAACACAAGCCCTCCCAAAACCCGTGACTTTTGAAAAAGACGAATTAGTTTAATCAAGAACATGGGCAGAAGTATTCTCCTGACAGCTATAACAATACTGCGTATTGATCTCTTCTCTCCATTCGCCAGCGTAGAAACATGATCTGAAACTGACCATCTTGTTCGCTATATTGCACGTCACGAATTCCTTTTTTTGACCATCTATAATGTATTACATTTATGACAACGAGTGTGAGTGACATCGTAACAAAAACTGGTACCATGGATTCAGTACACGATTCTGGAACTTACAGCGTTAGAATTATGTGACATTGTTTTCATAAATTTTCCGATACTTATTCCACTTTATTGAACTGATTTCAGTATAATATAATTGTAAAAAAGGCATCACAACGGTGCCCAGATAAGAGAATTTGTGTGCTCATACCGTGCAACCCCCGAGAAGACAGTGGCGCGCACGTGGTCACGTGCCGCCATGTGTAGCGCACAGCAAGGCTTTGGGGGATCCTTTACAATCCTCACCGAGAAGTGCCTGGGGGCGACCTTTTTACAGTCGCCTTCCCTCCGCTAGAGGGGGTGACCACTTTACAGTCATCCCCTCCGAGATGTGCCTAAAGGCGTGGCACCAATGGGCGGCTCTAGTGTGATCTTGCGAGGACCTGGAGCCCCCCTTCGGTGCCGAAGATGACCGCTCCAGTGGTTTTAGCCGGTAGGAGTCCGGCTTGCCCCTTCGCCCTTCCCCGGGGCGAAGGAAGTTCCATGTAGAAGAGTCCAAGAGAAGAAGAAAATAGTTGTTTGTCAAAGTGACATCAAACCATTTCAAACATTCCCACGGTACTTATAAACAGGTAGACCGATGCGCGTTTGCCAGTATTTTCAAATGAAACAAAACTTGAAAAATCATCTAGCATTATATTTATTTGAAGCATATGTATGAAATGCACACGTTTTTACCATGGTCCTCAAACAATTTAACGAAATTAACCCAAGAATGCGACATGCACTAATGTTGACAAGCAATTCCACAAAATTCCGCGCCACACTTAAAAATTACGCCGCGTACTCAATTTCCGCGAGCGTGTACTCGACGGGCGTTATTTTTCTCGCGCCATTTACTCAGATGTCCGTCATAGCGGAGATTTTTCCGCGCGAGACTCCGAGGGAACGGAGAGCCAAGTGCTAAAATGCAAATCACGAGTATTAATATTAATATGGACGGAGAGATGAATGCTCCCAGCTCGTATTTATGCATGGCTACTTTCGGCTTTCATGGGATACGAAATCTCTTGAATATTTTTGATTAGGGACTGTTGCGACAGCCAGGATTCTAAGTTGTAGTTAGGGTAGAATAAATTACAACGTTGTTTGTTTTGTTTAGTATGATAAACATAGTTTCTCGTATATTGGGTAACACAATTAATAAAGTCACTTGGATTGGTATTTGCTTACAATTATTTCTACAGATATCTCAATCCTTAGCTATGTCGAAAGTATAAAATCCCTTATATTTTTGCATGCATAAAACCTACTTAATTTCCCCAAGCTCCAAACGCTATCCATGTTATTCCAGACCCTTTCCTGTCCATTTACCTCGCGAAGATGCACGCACCAGATAGTGACGGCGTAATGGCCGACGTTAAATGCCTTCAATGGCGTCGTTAGGGTTAAAATTAAAAATGACCGTGATGCAGCGTTTTCTTTTTTGTTTCGAAGGGATGGAGCCGAGTTTTGTTGAAAGAATTTTGAAGGGACAGCCGTTATGACCCCGGGGAGGTGTGGGAGGGTTATTATATTAGAGGGTGAGCTTTAAAGGGAACAGTAGCTGACGATGTTGGGGCATAATGAGTTCCTTTTTATATTTTTTACCTAGGCTGTGGTTATTATTACTTGTCTTTTTTGCGGGCTGTAGCACATAAAATGCTTGAGTTTTTATATTTATAATTTATATTAACGTTAATTCTGGTTTGTGTTAATTATATAAAATAATAATTATTAAACATGCCTCTATAATGTCGCCGAAAGAGATTCATTTGGCAATATAAATATTTTAGACACCGCTAAATAAGTTTTAGAGCTCAAATTTAGTAATACATTATAGGACAGCCAAAAAGTTAGCTCTCTAAAAGTCAGTGAAACGACGTCCCGTTCATCTAGATTACCTAAATTTCATTCTACATTTCACAAAAGCTAGGCACGAAATAAAACATCACTTTAACGGATTAAACGTTTACATAATCAACTGTTTTTTGGGCTTTTAATATAAAAATTAAGCGCTAAGAGTTGGTTGGGATATTATTATTTATGGAGTGTTTGTTTCGAAGAATGTTTTTCGAACGAGGCCGAGCTAAGCTCTTTACCGCTACACAAAACTGGCCAATTTAGTCTGTCGCACCGCACCTGTTAATTAGTATTTTAATTAAAATTAATAGGCGATTACTCCGTAAAATTTTCAAGGAGATAAACTTTTAATAGGTCGTTGTGTTTTTTTGTTAACGGGTAGCTTATTTCGGGTTCTGTTTGTGTTAAATAGATTTTTTAATTGCTGTAATAAGACGGCCCATTGCCTTTTGCGGGTTCAGTTGTATGCGTTTTGCCGAAAATATAAATAATAGCGACAAACTATCAATATATACAAAGTGGCGCCCTTAGGTTATCTCATTAAATTATACCACGTACAGTAAATGCCATTATTAATTTTTCAAGTGAAAATTTCTTTTAGCGCGGTACGCATATTTTTTGAGGAGATAAAATCTCTGGACTCGCGACACCGTTACGTCTAGACGTTAGTTTGACGTTTCGTCGTCGGGATCGCATTAACCCTAGTAGCCATCTAAAAAATGTCTAACGCGCCAAAATAAGTTTTCACTTCTGTCGGCACTCCCGGAGTGCATTTTTTATTTTATTTTATTACGATCTCCAAAAAAGAATGCAAGTTCATTAAGCATCATCATTACAATATATTCCTCAGTTATATAGGCGATCATAGCTAGTATTAAAACTAGACGAACATCTATACAAATTAATAAAAATTGAAGTGTCTGTTTGTAATGATAAAATAACAGATTTTTACTAAGTGCATATGAAAGTATATACAAAAAAAAACGATATTTTATTTTTTTGTTCGTCTGTCAGCCGGTCTGTCTGTCTGTTTGTTCCCTGTAATCTCTGAAATGGCTGGACCGATTTCTGCGGGACTTTCACTGTCCTTTAAATATTACAATTTATTTTAAATTAAATGGCGGGTGAAAACGCGGGTCCCAGCTAGTAATAAATAAGTAACATTTCAAAATATCTGTTCAAAGAAGTGATGTGTCGTAAATGTTTAACAATGATTATGGTAAAAAAAAAAAATTTTAATAATGATTCACACGTTACATATACTATACATATATTACATATAATAATTAATGTTTGTTATCGTACCTTATTATTACAGGCCAGAAGTAGAACATTTATTAAACATTAACCAGCCGAATTGTGCGAATCCCCATTTTATGAATTCAGAATCTTATTGTATAGTAATTTTGTGTTTTAAATTCGAAGCCAACAGCTACTATTTTGTTCATGTAATCTAATTTGGGTAATCATCGTATCAGCCAAAGGACGTTCACTGCTGAACAAAGCCCTCCATAGATTTCCACAACGAGCGGTCACATAGCCGACCTTATCCAACGACTCCCAGCGACCTTCCCCGGGTCGTCTGTCCATCTCGTTGGAGGTCGTCCCACACTGCGTTTTCCGGTGCACGGTCTCTACTCGAGAACTTTTTTACCCCAACGGCCATCAGTTCTACGAGCAATGTGCCTCGCCCATTGCCACTTCAGTCTACTAATCCTTTTAGCTATATCGGCGACTTTAGTTATTCTACAGATCTAATTTCTCATTCAATCTCGTAGAGAAATACCAAGCATAATTCTCTCCATAGTTCGCTGAGTGACCTAGAGCTTTCTTACGAAGCTTATAGTTTTAAGCAATATTACTTTGGAAAAGGTCCGGTACGGATCACTAGGATTACTTCTGTGTTGTGGATAGATACACATATATCTCACACGCACAAACACCCAGACCCGAATCAACTATCTGTAGATTATACAACTATTTGTTCCGTGCGGCAATCGATCCCAAGGCACACAGCGTTGAAAGCCAATCGCTTAGCCACAACGCCAACGGTACCGTCTTCTTCTTTTCCAAGAAATATATTATTTGGCTTATGTCAACCATACCTTCCTTTGCAAATTTTAGATAGTGAATATTTTTTTTTTTTTTTTTTTTTTATATATAGATTTGAACTGGCCGTAGAAGATACAGATAGGAACAGTTATTTAAGTTGATATTTTCAACCCTGTTGTTCAAGTCAGTTTATATAATTATGAAATACGTGGAGAAAGAACTTGTGGCGTAATCAACAAACTCTCACAATTTCCTTTAATATAAAAATGACGGTTTATTCTACCATTTTTTTACATGGCCGAGGCGCTTATCCTCACTTGTACTCACTGGTAAACGGTCGGCGAGGTTAAGTAATGTTTGGCGCGGTCAGTCAGATGACTGCCCGAGTTGTATTTGAACTGAGCGTCTCCATGCTTCAGAGGGCACGTAAAATCGCCGGTCCCGGTTGTTGTCATTAGACCGCAGTCGTTAAGCCGAGTCGGAGGCCTTTGGGCCGCGAGTACTACTCTGACATTAGGTTGGCAACTTATCACACGAAACGGCAAAAGAATATGTTAATTTGAAACAAGAAAAAGATATACAGAAGCTTTATTTTCCTTCATTGAGAAGGACGTGAAAGAGAATCAGACAGTTTGAGCATAAAAACCAACAATGTCCCAGCTAGTCCATGTCCTTCACTACTTGTCTTATTAACCCGCTAAAACACAAACGGGTTTGTGGTCGCGTCGAAGCCGCGTCCGACGCCAAAAAAGCCAAAATTCTCACGCGTGAAAGTGCCGCTCTTCTTTTACCTTTTTCCAATGGCTATCGACGTTGCCTTTCGATTTCATTACGGACGTCCGTCGTTTTTATTTTTAAATCACGGCGTGCTCCACGCGGCTTTGTTTTTTTATTTCCCGAAGTTTCGTCTGTATTTTTTTTACCGGTCTCGTTTCGGTTTTTATGCACGTGGCCCGCAAACAATGCCATCGCGGCCACCGAATTAACTCCCGACTTTTTGCCTTTTGGCGCCAATAAAAATATTTTAATTCGACACAAGCGTGTTAATTAATAATTAATATTTTTCGACGGGCAGCCGTTTAATGGCATCGTTTAACACGTGTTCCGATGCGATTGTTTTTCGCGCATCGTTTTCATGAATGGAATGATGACGTAATAGGATAATGTCAGTGGCAATTTTACGTTTTTATTGGACTGCGTGTTGTTGATTTTTTTTCGGTTACGAGCGCTCGCCGGTCAATGGAACGAATGCATCGCGTTTTAATTTTCAATGTCATTATCACTTTCACAATGAGTACCTACTCATGTCTTTATTACGTGCATGACTTTGTGTGTTGATATCAACTCGTTGTTTTTATTTTAATGGATGTTCGATTTTACACGCATTTTTATGCAAGACCACTGTTTCTTTTAAAGTGTAGATGTTAGGGATGATCTTTAACCGATTTTTACCCCTTGTTAAACGGAACTAGTCACTTGTAAACACGTTTTGCGACGGGTGACGGGGACAGGGCACAGGTCAAATGTTTGACCTTCGGCCACGTTTGATTTGGTCTGGTTATTTTTGACACGCGCTGCAGTATTAGGGTTAGTCTCGCGTGATTTTCACCAGTATTTAATAGAGTTGGGATGTTTTACGGTATCAGTTTACACAATTGAGGCAAAAAGCAGTTTGCTTTTATAGTTGAAAGAAAAGAAAGATTTTTATTTTACGACTATTTATTTCGCGCAGTGTTGTGTATCTCTTTTCCTCTAGTTTCTAGAGTTTCATCACGCTGCGTTACTTTTGGCGAATACGCCTCTATTATAAAACAAATCGGCCAGATGGACGGACGGGGCCTCACCGACGTCGCGGAGGCCTATCGCCGCGTCACCTTCCCGTTCAAGTTAGCACTTCTCCCTCCCGTCTCTTGCTCGCGCCGGCCCGTGCCGAGCCTGTAGCTTTAAATGTCCCCTAATACAATTTAAATAATACCGATCCAGCTGTCCCCAAAACAATAGCTTGATATCCCCAGCAACGCCCTAAGCCGAGGTCCGTGTCCCGCAGGGGGCGCCCTTAGCGAAAGTTGCTTAGTTTTTAATATTTAATTTAAGCCTGGCTGGAGGCCTCTTTTGGCTTCGCCAGCAAATGACCGGTTAAGCAACCACATTTCCCAGAAATGTATGCGAGAAGCCCAACAAAAAAAAAAAAAAAAAAAAAAAGACCGACGGGATAAGGTTGCTGGGTCCAGCTGGATGCGGAATGCTAATAACCGGGTGTTATCCCGGTTTCTGCAGCAATGGACCGTTATAGATTGATGATGATGATGCTGACAAAACAGACATCTTTTGGCCGGGACTATCCGACGTTGGCTCAGCTGCAGTCGGTGGCCATACATTTTATTGTTGGTATCATGATTCCGAATCCAAAACGCTTGCGAACCCGCCGTCATAATGTATAGATAGTTTCAGCCTTTGCTCCTTCACATCGACAACCATTGTAGGTTCTAATAGCAGGTTTTCCATCATACATGGCTAGTTGGAAAACGTCTTTACTGGCTTAAAGAGTTTTTCAGGAAAAAAGGATAATGGGAATATGATGTTATTTTGATTTATTTTATTGACATGTCACGTTTTTACTCATATACTGACTGTATTGACATGTTTGATATTAAAATAATGAGTTTGTGGCCAATTTTGAAGTATTTGATAAGTTTTAACTAAAAGCCTAAATAGTAAAGCCTGTACCTGGAAATTAACGTTTGTATGTCATTTGAGAAAGAAAAAATATCCTGAACTAAATTAATATATGTGAACACCAATTGTAGTACATATTATAAGCAAATCAATCTTTTGAATATTTGAATCTTGAACACTATCAATTTTGACAACCTATTATGTATGTAAAAATTTGTAAGTTTGAATGTTTGAAGCTCTATTACATTTAAACGACTCATAGAAGTCTAATGTTTATTATTAACGTAGATAATGACGTAGAAAAGATATAGTTACTTTATATTTACTTCATTATAAAAGAAAACATTAGTTTAGCGAAGCGGGCCAGTAACGGCTGGAATATAATATACCTACCTAATGTAATATTTAAAGCTCATAAGGTAAACGATCGGTGAGGTGCGCGGTCTGTCTATGGATGGGTGACCGCATTTGAACTGCGCACCTTCGTGCGTCGGGGGGCACATAAAATCGTCGGTCCGGCGGGCTGATTACGTAAGTCGCAGACGCTTTGCGACAGGCGTAAATCGCGCCGACGCCGTTCTTAAACATTATTTTGGTATTACGTATTTGCCGATAGCGATTAAGCAGGCGAAGATCACTGACGCACAGTCTGCTGGACGATCAATAAACAAAAAATTGCGTCCTCGGTTTTCAATTTCACGCTCTTTTCCATTTCGCATCTGCTGTCACTGTTTTTAGCTAATACGGGTGCCGGTTGTTATCATTAGACGGCAGTCGAGACCTTTAGGCGGCTTGAATTACTGTGAGGTGGCTGGCCACTAACTACACGAAAAGAAAGAAGATAGAATATTTAAAGATAGGTAGATATTTTAATATTTTGCATAGCGCCAAGAAACATTGGACGAGTCAGTCTTAAGATCGGCTAAGCTGGCGTAGAGCAGGGGACTATATTCAGGAGTGGGTGAATGTAGGCTGAATAGAAGACAATACAAGTATTTGCTTTGCTATCGTAAATTAAAAACGATGCCCCATACCTGGATTTCTCCTGTATCGTGGGTGCAGACATACATCTCACACGCACAAACACTCAGACCCGAAACATCTATCTGTAGATCATACAAATATTTGTTCCGCGCTGGCAACTAACCCGCGACACGTAGCGCAGAACGCTAATTGAATCTGGCTAAGCCACTGTCCAGTCCAAGTCCATCATGCGTCGTATTAATCAGGGGCCAATTCTCATAAATAAAAATGTTCAAGAAATAGTTTTGATCTACTCTCAGTGTCATAAATGTCACAAATGGTGTTCCCCTAAACTAAAAAACAACGTCAAACGTGAACTTATATTATGATGAGATCGAAAAGTTGATTAAACCCAAAACAGTAACATTTTGAACTGACACAGGTACTAAAATTTTCGTTAAATAAACGTTAATATTGACTTGATCATACTTAAATCGAGACTGAACTTTTAAGAAGAGCAGAATACCTATTTTTGATCAAGTTATAATTAATTTATCTCAGTTCGGTCAACTTTCAGTCTCAGGGTGAGATTCCGAAACGAATCTAAGCTAAGTTCACGCTTCCATCTGTCAAAATTAGGGGCGTAAGTAGTGCATTTTGACATATGGAAGCGTAAGTTCACGCTTAGAGTCGTTTCTGAATCTCAGCCTAACTTAACCAAACTACGATTACGCGTACTACATGTCTGTATTAATTACGAGAATTAATCCTCAGGTCTCAAGTAAATTAACGAATTTTAAATTCTTCTTTAACCCGTAGCACATCTCTTGGCATTGGATGGATCACTATACCTACTAAGAACAATATATGTAACGAGGGCTGCACATGATGCGCGATTCCTCACAATCATTTACAGCTCAGTCACCCGACGCCGGATAATACGAGGGATCGTGTTTTGCCGGCTTCGTCGCGAGGGCTTCCTCGTATCGACCACCTTTTACGACGTAAACACTCGTTTCGGCAGCGATTGTCAAAGATTTGGGCCATTTTTTAGGTCAAGTAGTGGTCTATTAGCGAAAGAAGACCTAAACGTAAGTATTTTATACGCAAGTGCTTTGGTCTGAGGGCCAATTCTTGTAATTAAAACCGGAATTTCGAGTTGAACTTCCGTGTTCCGTGAGGGTTCTGTATGATGAATATGTCATCTACAATGTTTTTAAAAGAATCTGAACCTAAGCTTGTGGTAATTAAAATAATTTATCCCAGGAACAAACGTAAAACTGAAGTTGAAAAATATTTTCTCCCATACATTCCAATTGCAAATGTAAGTTTCTACGCACAAGATTGAAACATTTACCATGTTATTTTACGACCACAGACTTCTTATAAGTTTTCCTGTAATCTACATGTAAAGAACTATATTCTGTGTTTTTTTATTCTAAGCTCTGTAGTTTCGGATATAAGGTAGGGGAATGGTAATGTTTGCATGGTAAACTTTGAAACGATACGACGATTAATTTAAATTTATTTGATAGCCTCACAAGCCCTTCTGTTTGATATATTACACGGCAAAGTTTGCAAAGCTTTTGTTTTAGTCTTTCTAATTTGCTCCCCAATTCTAAATTCGTTTATTTACGTCACACGTGCGTGTTTGGGTCGCAGAAGTTCATAAGCGTACCAAATTTCGGCTTAATCGATCCTGCTAATTCAGAGTAAATTGGCTGTGACAGACGGACAGACAGACATGCACACGAGAGACCCTATCAGGGTTCCGCCGTGTTTTGTTCGGCAAATGGAACCCTTACAATGATCAAAGTATAGTTCGATCTAGTCTCAATGTCACAAATGGTATTCTCTTGTACTAAAAGGAGCAGAATACCAATTTTTGGTCAAATCATAACTTAACTTTAGCTCGGGCATCTTTCGGCCATCGTTTGGTCATTGGGTAACTTAATTACGAGACTGGGTAACTTAAGGTACTTGACTACAAAGCTACTACTACTAGCTTTCGGCCTGATAATTCATTGAACGTATTAATTTATATTAGGCAGCTGCATCGACTTGTGTGCTAATCACAACATGCTGTGATCATCAATCTGATAACCAAAAGCGGTGTTTATGTCATCATAAATACAAATCACTACGAAGTATTATTGTAGAGTTGATTGGGAAGCCCGCATTCGGCGGTGGTAGTTTAAAAAAGCCAACTACTTGCCAAGAGCGTTGAGTATGAAAATCACAATAAATTTTTATTACTGCCTTTGATTAGCAAGCCCAATTTCAGCGGTGGACGTTTAAACTACTTGCCAAGAGCGGTGATTCTGGAATCACTACGAAATTTTGATACATTGTAGAGTTGATTGGGGTGCCACCGTTCGGCGGTAGAAGTTTATACTATATGCTGACGTGAATGATGAAGATGAATTAGATTCGAAATTACAGTGGGGTGCTCATATAAAGGCTCTATCCAATAGGTTAAGTTCTGCTGCATGTGCAGTCAAAAAAATTAGGCAACTAACTGTCGTAGCTACGGTCACAGTTGTATATTTACTTGTAGATTCAATATTTATATTACAGAAGTGGGCCATCCACGTCGTCTATGATATGGGCCCTTGCGAATCACTTAAAGAGATTTTTAATAAAATTATTAATATACTGACAGTGTCCTCCCTTTACATATTAGAAAATATTATGTTTGTCCGTAAAAACCTGTTAATGTTTTATGTAAAGAGCGGCATTCATTGTATAAATACTAAAAATAAACATAAAATTGTTGTTCCTAAATTTAGATTGTCAAAAGCCAATAAATCATTCTTAGGAAATTGTATTCGATTTTATAACAAGATACCTAAAGCAATTACTGATCTCACAGATGGGAAGTTTAAAGCACACGTTAAAATAAAATATGCCTACTATAGAGTTAGGGACTTTGTTGACGATAGGGACATATGGCGTTAGCTGTTTTCTGCACATGTGGCTTCCCTGGTAACCAATTATGTGTGAGGTGCTCTTTGTACTGTATAGCTGCTATATTTATGTATCAGCAATATATTGATAAAGTTTTAAACACATTTATGTGTTCTTAATATCTTATTCAATATTGTAACCTCAAGTATTTAAAAGAGTATCCGTGGAGTTTCTTGTCGGTTCTTCTCCATAGGATCAACTAATTGGAACCGTGCAACTTAAATTCTGAAGTTTCATAAGTACCAGTAATTGGTTTATTTGAAATAAAAATTTTACTTTGACTAATCGGACGTCTTATGGGGAAGGATTTTTGTTCAGCAGTGGGCAATCTTGGCTTTGACGTATCTATAAGGTTTTCTGTGATCGGGATTTAGCACGAGGTCTCGACTGACGGTCAGAATAACCGACTCTTTTGTTTCATAGAAGTTTTACGTATTGCATTTTTCAGGAAATCTATATCGCGCGGTGACAGGCTATTGTACTTTAAATACATATTGAAAAAAAAAATGTAGTGTCACTGATTCTGAAGTGTATATGTTTATGTTTTTTTAAAGAATATAGCCACCACCAGCGCTTCCCACCGCCCATTAAACATCCGCAACATTAAAGGAGTTGCCGACTTGTTGCCTACTTTTTGGGCAGATCCTTGACGTCCCCGATGTCGTATGTGTGCTATATTTTCGGGGGTTGGGCTTCCGGTATGCGTCACTCATCGTACGAAACGCAGCAATGTTGCTACTTCACCCTGGCATTCTGTGTATACCTGAAAGTCGATATATCAAAAATAGCCTTCATTCCTCGATGTATATCACTGTTGCTTATGAGAAATGTATGTTGTACGGTGAATTGAAAGTGGAATATGAACAATTGAACATAGATCATACTAGATCTTTGGAAAAGGATGACTCATGAAATAGTAAAAAAAATCACTTCAAAACAACTCAACGTTTATGAAAACTCCACCAATCTTCGTATTTATCAAGTTAACAAGTTGAGCAACGCTGTCACCCCAAGGGTAGACCGGGGTTGTTAGGGACAAATCGCTGCTGCCCGTGGCCAGGCACGCAGACCCGTTTGCAAGACGCACCCTCGTAATCTCCTCTCTACCCTACCACCCGCACCCACATTACATACAAGGATAGTTAAAATTGCCCCCTCCTTCCCCTCGCGTAGCGAATTGTAAGGTTTTATGTCTTTAATAAAACGAGGTAGTGTTTTTACATTTGAGCGTATCAGTGAGGCAGTAGAGTATTAATATTTGAGTTCAATATTTGAATTGAGGTGTGGAAGAAGAGAATAATTTGACTACTAAATACTGGAACAATGATCGAAAGCAGATCCCAAAACATTTAATAGGGTTTTTTCAAAATTTTAACTATTACCTACCTTATTATAGTTACCCGCCTCGTCTTTGTCCGAGTAGGTACAATTATAAAACTCATTTATCATTTGTCATGCGTCACATTTGTCAGCTGATACGAAAAGTAAATTTAACATTGACTTTCAAAGTAATAAATTTCACTAGGAAAAAACAATTGAACCGTACGACGTTGCCGACATATTTTATAGATTTTTTCATTTTTGAGAAATATTTTATTGACTATGTAAAGATTAATTAATCTAAACACCGTACAACGCTGCCTTATACTTGACATTGGCGAACTTGTGGAAGGTAATCTAAAGAAGGCATAATCTGAGAGAAGAAAAAGAAGAAATTTCACTAGCCTTAGATTATCTCAAAAGAGGAATACTTATATGAATTTCTATCTAAAACTACTAAAGTCTTCAAGAGCATTGGCTAAATTTCGAAAACTTCGTCGTTTATCCAATAGAATCCTTCCGAAAATTCCAAAAATACCGAAGCAAGCTGCCAAACAGTCCACACTTAACGCAAACATCGGGTGAGAATTTAATAAAATTTCGGACCAAAAAACCTGCTCCAATTTCAAAGCTACAGATAAGTCTCCCCAAAGGGAGAAGACCACAGCCATCCAACCCAACAAATACAGCCTTCCACCCGCTACCCCCCGGATTATGTACGGAAGATAGTTAAAACCCGCCCTGAATAAATTTCGCCCGTCAATAAAAGGGCTTTTGTCCTTTAGTATAAAGGGATGTTTTGTTATCTTGAGGATTGGCTAATTTGACAATAACAAAAGGGTTTCCGTTTTGGGAATTGCGCCCAGATGATAATCAACTTTTTTGTATGTTTATGTGAAAGGATTTCGTTTGCAATTTCGTTGGATGGCGTGGATAAAGGTCTAATGTTTGGAGGCGAAATTTTCTCGTTCTCTTATATATATATATGTTTATTAATCTTGCTCTTGTAGGTACGCAATAAGTTTTAAATTTTCCAGATCCCCAGCTACCATTTTCTCGTCACTCTGTATGCAACGCTTCATCAGCATCATCATCATATCAGCCCCGAAAAACTTCTTCTGGAAGTCACCCCCAAAGATGCCCCAACGACCGGTTTGTGTTGTGTGCTCATTAGAGGGGTTTTGCCATAATCGCCAGGCTTGGCAGACAGGTTGGCGAACTCAGTTAGGTTATAAATGTACTCGAAAGACGCTGCTACCCATCCTCCGGATACTCCCATAGTTGCCATTTACGACACCCACGGAATGAGATGGGGTGGTGGTATTCTGAGCCGGCACCACACTGTACAATGCTTAAAGAAGTTTAAAACATCTTTTGGGATTGGTATTTCATTGAATACTGTAAGCTAATTTAAATTCAGAGTAACTTTTAAAGCCAATCATCAAATTGAGATTAAGTATTATTGTATTCTAATTACGTACTTATAGGCTAGAGAAGAACTCAAAAAATGTAAAACTTCTAATAAAAAAAATTAAACAACGCACATTTTATTTGAATTTGATACCGTATCTGTAGTGCTGTACTTTTGTACCTATTATTTTCTGCTATTGTTTGTGTAAGCATAGTCAACATTAGTTTAGGTATTATCCTACATCAGTGTCATCCCGTAGCTTCCACTCTGGATCCCGCACAAAAGTGCAGTGAGCGTCAAGTGTTATGGAGCGGGCGACCGAGTGCTAGACTTCCGTGGACTCAACACTCCGGCTGCGATTCCATTTCTTGTTCCTCCTTTTTGGTGCTCTGTTGTGCCAAGTGTTTTATGGTCTTTCGTGATAGAGATTCAAAGCATTCTGTGTAGGTGTATTGATTAACTATCGTTTATTTGCGTATAGTACGTGATTTTTGACGCATTATATTTTTTTTTATTAGTAGTGACGAGACTATCAAGTCAACTGGCGGCAAGCGTTACGCTTGCCCTTAAAAATGTACTGCTGCACAAGTCCTGCTTGGCACCACACTGCACTCGTCCCCTTGAGTCATTAGTTATTTAGTCTCTTATGTCCAATAATTTCAGTAGTTATTAAGGGCAATCCCTTCAAATCGAAAAAGTATCAGTAGGGTCATTAGTGATAATAAATTAATGGCATCGCGTACTGCAGGTTTCTGTTTCGGATAATTGATTCCTAGGCCATATGTAGTTCTGAACATGACAATGCAAAATTGTAGTCGAAGAAGAAAAATCAAGAACTTTAGACGACACGTTTGGTGCAGTGGTTGATACAGTCGGCTGCTGCGCTCCGGGTCACGGGTTCGATTACCGCACAGAAAAAATATTTGTATGATCTGCAGGTATTTTGTTCCTGGTCTGGGTGTATAGTGTGTGGAATTTATGTCTGTAAACGCACCCATGACACAGGAGAAATCGTAGGGTGGGTCAAAGTTTTTTTTTAAAAGAAAGAAAATGAAAAAGAGATGACTGTGAACAAGAAATGATTCTGTGCCTTATAAAGATTATAATTATGTATATAACTAATGTACATTCAGAATGCCTATGTAAGTTTGGATGTTTTCTTCATCACGTTCACTTCGATGTAATGATATTTCGAAGGACCGTCATCGAGGTCACGACCGCGCAGGTACGGCATTTAATTTCTCGTATGTCCGTAATTCGTAAATTTTACGTTGTTCGATGACTTCTAGGCGACTCTACAATGAGCGATTACACCCCGATATTGCCAAAATCACGCTTGGTTGGATTGGTGATCAAAGTATGTTGCTACTAGCATACTCGAGGACGCTGCTGCCCCTCCTATTGATATCGCCCTTTACAGAACCTATGTATGTAGAGCGGTGGTCTATTCTTTGACAGGCACCACACGGAACTTAATTTAAGAACATAATTTTGTCGCGTTAAACTTGAACAATCCACGACACGGGCACGGATAGAGCGCGGAGATTTGTCTTTTCATAATATTTTGTACAAATTGTACTACGAGTCACGGTGAAAATATACCTAGACTGAGACGACGGGCACAGGACAAGAAAGGACGCAACACGTCTACACTTCGTGCTTTTTATGTGAATGGCGCCCCATCATTTCAGCCGAATGAAGTCCTCTGCTGGACACAGGCCTCCCCCAAAGATCACCACAACCACCAATATAGATGTGTTGTGGGCTCATTGGGGGGTTTTGCCATAATCGCCACGCTTGGCAGGCGGGTTGGCGATCGCAGTTGAGTTGTTATTGTACTCGAAGGACGCTGCTGCCCATCCTCTGGCTAATCCCTTTGTCGAATTTTACGACACCCATGGGAGGAGATGGGGTGGTGGCATTCTGAGCCGGCACCACACGGCAAAGCCGGCACCACATGGCAGTGAATGGCGCCCCAATAACCAATTATTCTCAATTTACGCATATCTTTCGTTTACGGTGCATTTCAGATTTCCAGACTTTTCGCCAAATATTTTTTACTGTACTGAGGCGGCCTTAAACGCTGATTCAACGAGGTAGACGCAACAATAAAATATCTCTATAAGTGAAAGTTATAGATACGGAGACATTTATTTACACAATCATACTAATATTATAAATGTGAATGTAAGTTTGTTTGTTACGCTTTCACGCGAAAACAACTTAACCGATCATCATGAAACTTTGTACAGATATTCTTGGAGGTATTGAAAGTAACATAGGATACTTTATATTGAAAAGTAAATTTTATTTTTTACGAAAGATAAAATAATTGTTTTTTAGTAGGGATTGATAAATTTCTATTGTAATGATCTCAGATACTTATTTAATGGCTTCAATGCGAGCGAAGCCGCGGGTGAAAGCTAGTATAATAATAAGTATTTATTACGGTCTACGGAACAGATGTAGGTATATCTATCCTTTCGAGTATTTCTCGTTGCTAGCTCTAGAAAATTATATTAAAATAACCCGAAAATTATACTTTCAAAATAACAATTAATTCTGCAATACTAGCATCAACAAGACACAAATTCCAACACTTCAACAATATCCAGCGCAAAAGCCTGACTGTGTACCCACATACGGGCGTAGTACGGCCTTCTTTTTTCTTTGGTTCACTACAGCGAGTTCAAGAGCGGCAGTGTGACCCCGCTCGGACTGACCGTGTCGATGTGCTGATCAATATTTACTGTGACGTGGCATGTATGTTCTTCTTTTTGGAATAACTAAAAGTAGAGCGGAATAATCACTATGGATTAGCGTTGTTCTTGATTTTGGTTTTTAACTACGAAGTAGGAACTCGTTTCGTTATGGATAATTCTTGCCTACCTGTTATACTTGTGCTGCTCATAGCCAGTTGCTAGCACTGATCTATGAGATCAAGCAACGCTCGACGCGGTAAGCGTATGGATGGGTGTCCCATACTGGTATTTCAACAAAGCATTTACGCTTTGGAGGGCACGTAAATTCGTCTGTCCCTGTTGTTGTCATTCGTTAAGACAAGTTAGCAGCCTGTGGGCGGTTTGAAAAAATATGCCCACCAAGACCACTACCATAATTAGCTCATTACTGTGTCATTCCTTATGGCAACGGGCCTTTGTCTCACAATGAGAAAGGTTAGAGCCATCACTCTGGCCTAGTGCGGGTTGGCGGACTGCACACACCATTGAGAACATTTTGGAGCCCTCTCAGGTGTGCCGGTTTCTTCACGGTCATGTTTTTCTTCACCGTTAACGCAAGTGATAATCAAATTCTGATCCGCACATGAATCTGGAAACTCAGAAGTGCGAGCCGAGATCGAACTTAGACCCTCCTTTATGGAAGGCAAGCGTTCATTCACTAGGCTATCACTGCTAGGCTAGGCTTCCACAAATTTAAACGAAAAAAAGATACACCTCTTATATGGAAACAATAAACAAACGATTTTTATTTTAACTAATTCAATTATCTAATAATTATTCAATTATTATTAAAATTCAAATTTACTGTGGGAGACTGGTGCCTAAACTAGGCTGAAGTCTGTAATTCACGTCACCAGGTCTTCCGCCCCAGAAGTACAATTTTGCTCTTTCATAAACTGTGCAAAGCGAAATATTTACATTTTCTTGTTCTTCGTGTATCTGATTCTATCAAGTTCTTTCCTCTTGTTAAAGTTCTCTTGATGAATACTCTCCAATACGTTGATATCTTTATCAGGCCCCGATAGTGGTTGATTTTGTCCTTTATAACCCAGTTATCATCTTGCATCCCATGAATGCGCACTTTCGCTGCAGACAACATCTTGATATAACAATAAACTCGCTGTTCTAATAAAATGTGTATATTATGGCTTTGATACACCCAATATTGGCGATTTATCAAAATTTACTTAAACATTTTCATATCTTTGCTTTACTTTTACTTTGAAAGTAGGTAAGTTTTGCTTCTCATTAAGTCTAGATAAAGCCGTCGCGGCTGACCTGTTGACTACTTCAGAGAAGAAACACTGAAGTGACACAAACTCAAAGCATATTTGTACCAATCCCTAATAGACTAGAACAACTTTTCCTTTAGCTATATATTTAACTAGCTGGGTCCCGCGGTTTCACCCGCCGTTTAATTTAAAAGAAGTTGGATTATTTATAAATAATTTAGAGCACTTAGGCATAGACACTTGACATAGACTATGTATATATATTGGATTTCATGGGTATAATTATTTTTGCGCGGAACCCTAATTAAAATAGTAACCTATGTTATTCCTTATACGAGGGCGGCACTGAAAATTTCGGGAATCAAGGAAGTGACACAACATTACTATTTAAAAATGTATTTATTGCTTTTCGAAGTATTCTCCGCGAAATTTGACACATTTTTCCATACGATGGAACCAATCATTGAAGCAACCATTCCATTCGGAAGTTGGGGTCTCCAAAATGGCCGTTTTGTAGGCGTCCACAGCTTCTTTAGGTGATGAAAATCTCTGTCCACGCAATTTATTCTTTATTTTAGGGAAAGTATAGAAATCATTAGGGCTTAGGTCGGGGCTGTACGGCGGATGGTCTAATAATTCTATGTTTTCTTGCCCTAAAAACTCTTTTGTTCTGTGCGCGGTGTGAGAACTCGCATTGTCGTGATGGAGGATGATGCGGCGGTTGCAGTTCTCTCTACGGAGTTCAGAAACGACCTGTGGCAAACAAATGCTAGCATACCATTCTGCATTAACCGTTCTTTGTCCCTCAAGAGGAATAGTCGTAACATGGCCGGTTTTGGAGACAAACGTGGCCACCATTTTTTTTGCAACACTCCGTGAACGAACAATTTTTGTTGGCTTTAACTCATTTTCGAACACCCAAACTCGTGACTGGTTTTTTGTTTCGGGTTCGTACGCACCAAGTAACGCGAGCCGCTTTTTGCTCTTCACATAGCAAATGCGGTATCCATCGGGAAAACAACTTTTTTACACCTAATTGTTCATGCAAGATTATTTGTATTTGACTCATGCCAATGTCTAAAGTTGCCTGAATTTCGCGGTATGTCACATGTCGATCTTCCTCAATCAGCTTACGCACAGCATCAACGTTTTCTTGGGTGACTGCAGTTTTTGGACGACCTTGACGAGGATCATCACTGAGCTTGACACGTCCACGTTGAAATTCAGCAAACCAGCGATAAATTGTGGTTTTGGATGGGGCTTCATCACCAAATGCAGAAATCATCCGGTCAACACACTGTTTTTGTGTTAAACCACTTCGAAAGTCATAATAAATCATCGCTCTTGAATTTTCTCGAGTCAATTCCATTTTCTCAAACGACTAAACAAGTTTGACAAAACCTTGTGACAAGACCGTGAATCTTTTTTTAAATAAATAAATGGTATTCGATTTGTAAAACCAAGGAGTTTTCAATTAAAAAGATTTAAATATGACAGGAACAGTGGAAATATTCCATTCCCGATACTTTTAGTGCAGCCTATGTACCATCAGATATCTGCCCGTGAAAGTCCCGTAGAAATCGGCCCAGCCGTTTCGGAGACTAGCGGGAACAAACTGACAGACAGACCGACAGACAAAAAATAATAATAAATAGTTTTTTTTTTATGTAGGTACCGGTATATATTTTCATATGCGTTTAGTAAAAAGCTGTTATTTTGACATTACAAACAGACACATTAATTTTATTTATTTGTATAGATCACAAAAACTCAGTGCAAAAACAATCGCTTCTTTTAAGCTATATATAAGGTACAGCAAACTTTTACTTCATTATCATATCAGCCAAAAGAGGTCCACTGATGAACAAAGGCCTCCGTGTCATATTTTTTGGGGGAATTTCCTAGTCCTCACCACTCTAGGCGGGCGGGTTGGTAAGCACACTGCCCATCTCTCAGGTTTAGAGACTTTACGGCCGAATACTGAAACGCCACTTAATATTAAGTCCCGCATTAACTATTCTAGAAACCTTTTCGGTAGGAAACCGGGCGGCACAAATAGTTAAAGCGAGGTTTAATATTAAGTGGCTTTTAGTGTTCGGCCGTTTGTCGCCTTTTACGACATCCATGGGAGGACACGCAGTGGCGCTAGAGTCTCAATTCGGACACCACGCGGAATGCCTCTTACCCGTATGTATGAACAACGTCGAGTGTATTAATTCTCATATTTCAAATATTCGTAGGTACATACAAGACAAATTAATTAATTGGGGTCCAGGTCAATTTGGCGCACGCATCACACTTGAGGAGGGTTGGCACAGCTGCGTTAGACACCTGACATCTTCGATTACACTCACCTTCATAACAACCCTATAGGTGATTTGATCTATAGGTAGGTAGTTGTATATAATTTGATAAAATCTCTTTGGGGATTGTTTGGAGTTCAAGAAGATAGGTGATTTTTGGTTGAAATGCAGTTTCGGTAATGTCTAAAGGGCTCTAGCATGAAATTAACGATAATCACCCACACACACACATCAGCCCGTCAGCATTCACTGCTGAACATGGGCCTCCTATTGAACGCTACAATGAGCGGTGATATAGTCATAATCACCACGCTTGGCAGGCGGAATGGTGATCGCAGTATGTTGTTATTGGCACACGGCAGGGTGCTGCTGCCCCTCTTAATATCAATTGTTAGTCGCCTTTTACGACACCCACGCCAACACTTATTTGTGGCGAATTAAACAATTTTCATGAGAGGGTTTCTTTTATGGAGTTAGTTATCTATTTAAAAATAAATAGAAATTACAAATGCTTGTCTAGTACATAATTAGCTCATTACTGTCCCACTTCTGGGCACGGGCCTTTCTCACGATGAGAAAGGTTAGGCCTTAGTCCACCACGCTGGCTTTGCACAGGTTGGCGGACTACATACCTACACCATTGAGAACATTTTGGACCCCCCTTAGATAACCTCAGGTATGCAGGTTTCCTCACGATGCTTTTCCTTCACCAATAATGGAGGAATAATCAAATTCTTGATGCTTCTGTATTGTTCTAGTTTATTATTTTACCGTTTGTAAATCATGTAACATTTTCCATGAATCTCAAATTAACAAGCAGTCATTTACGAAGATGAACTCAAAAAATGTGGGCTTCAAAGGCGATCCTTTCACGTAGATACATAATATACTTATACGTAGGGTCGGGATTAAATAAACAAAGTTTTTGTAGAAATCCCGTGAGTTAAAACATCAAACAGTTTAGGTGGGCTCGGGTTGGGATCGCTACATTTGCCTAGATTAACGGCATGCGTAACGGAACGTACTTATAGCGGCCATCTTGACAAACGATGTAAAAACGTTCAATAAATACGATATAATGTTGATGGAAATTTCAAATGACATAATGGACAAAATCTTAAGGTTTGTACCTCCACCTGCCGTCAATACTTGGTGGGGGGCCTCGGGGGTCTCGGGTGCGCAGATTGGGGAGTCTGCGTGCTCACACTGAGCGATCTCCAGGAAGACGGCGGTGCGCACGTGGTTTACGTGCCGCCGTGTGCGCAGCACAGTGCAAAGCGACACTTGGGGGGATCCTTTACAAGACTCCCCGAGAAGTGCCTGGGGGGGGGCGACCTTTTTACAGTCGCTTTCCCTCCGCTAGAGGGGGTGACCGCTTTACATTCATCCTCTCCGTGATGTGCCTAAAGGCGTGGCACCGATGGGCGGCTCTAGTGTGATCTTACGAGGATCTGGAGCCCCCCTTCAGTGTCGAAGATGACCGCTCCAGTGGTTTTAGCCGGTAGGAGTCCGGCATACCCCTTCGCCCTTCCGCGGGGTGAAGGAACTTCCATGTACAATTTTCACTAGATACCAATAAAAAAATAAAAAATGGGTTTGTACCTACTATTCAGTGGTGGGTATTTTTGTTATGTAAACTCATATACTGTTTGAGTGTAGCGTCAAAACAGACTTAAATTTTTAAGCTTTAAAGTACCTTACCATAGATCTCGGAAAACCGAGTACGGTGCAATTTTGACGTTAAATATATAAAACGTCATATCAAAATAAAAATATAAAAGTTTCGGTGGAAGGAATTGAAAACCGTATGACGTTGCTGCCATATTAATGTAGATTTTTTTATGTTGAGAAATACTATTATATTACATATGTAAAGATTGGTTAATCTGAACACCGCACAACGTTGCCTTACACACGACATTGGCGAAATTTTGGAAGATACTCTACAGAAGCCATAATCTAAGTCTAATGTTCTTTTAATATATACATTTAGATCATAAGAAACTGACGCACTTTACCTTCTATCGTCCTTCGTACATACAAAATCATCGTGATTGTGTAAATTATTTAGCTAAGAATTTATTATACTAAATAATAAACCTAGTAATTATTATTTTATAAAGTTTAAAGTATTTATAGCGTAACAAAAATGGCGTATGTATTTCAGTACGTACATCAACTATGATACATTGTTGATATAAAAATGTAGCAACTAAAACATATCGCCAAATAACCAAAAACAAGCCAATAAAAGCTATACAAGTGTAGCGTAAACTGAAGGTTACTTTTAGACAGCGAAAATATGAATTAAATGTCAAATGAACGTTCATAGTACCGAGTTGCCAGATAAAATCCGGGCAGAAGTCAGCCAAGTATCGCGTGACCGCAACTGGCTGGTATTAAGAGTTCATAGTACGAAATTACGAGGCAGTTCAGTTTACGGTGTAAACTGCCTGGAAATAAGAGTTAAATTTTAGAACGCCTTGTTGCTTTTTGTTAGAACGAAAGGGTCCCCTCTTGATTTCATAGCAGCCTAGTACTTTTTTATTTATTACATTAAAATGTTATTTATCTAAACTGTACCTACATACTTCTCATATTTTAAGAATAAATGATTATTATATTTTGATAACATCATGTAAGAACGAAGGGTCATAATTAATATACGCAGAACTAGTGGGACATCTTGTTATTATTTTATTCCCATTAGTTCTATTCATCTTAACAAGCTGATGCAATAGAACTGGTGGGAATGAAAAGTCTCACTAGTTCTATCATAGAACTGATGAATAAGAACTACGGGGAATAAACAGAAATAGGTAGGACTGTGGTACCGGCCCATTCGAGTCCTTTACATATAACTCTATGAGTACTTAAATGAAATGAGAGCATTCTACAAATAGGTTGATTAAAGCATTCCAAATGTTTCATCTCCGAAATCTGTAGCATAAAATTACAAAAACATTTTGACGCTATCATATCGTCCCTCGAAATATTCCCCTAAAACTGGGCCGAGTTAAATCTTGTCTGTTTTTCGAGCTATTTTTCTCAAGGGCCACGTGGGGGGTGAGTTATCGCACGGCCGGGGGTGGTAAGGGTCGGAGGGAGGGATGCCCTAATTTTTTACGCCGAGGTTAGTTGAAAGAGGTTGGGTCCCTGTATAATGGTATTATCTGTATTCGGGATCTCGTTGACGTCAATTGACTTGTACGTATTTAGGTATGTGAAGGTTTTTTGTCAAAAAGAATCAAATTCCCTTTATAAAATATATTTAATTCACTTTAGCGTCCAGAAAAATCAACGCAATCTTTATTATTATCGCGTTGAAAAAGGAAATTGTGTCTTTATTTTAATTGTTCGTAACTACTATTTTTGGTTTTAAAATACATTGAGGTATGAAAATTGATATATATATATACTAACTCGATGGGTATGAATGTGTTTTTATGAAGAAGCATTTATACTTTTCCTAATATATAGCTACTTGGGCCGTTAATTAGTATGATCCGTCTACCACTATCTATAAGAAACAGTTTAAGTTATGTATTGCTAGGTATATTTATAAGATTATTCTCCAATCAGCTTAATGTAAAATGAATACAGCAAAAACCATAAATCACAAACACCACATGGTACACGAGCCGATCATAAATTACGAAGATTTAATTAATATAACCGAACAAAATCTTACGGTCGGCCATTTTGGATACCCTTATCCCACCCTTTCCTGCTCGAAACAGACGATTACACATCGGCAACCCAGTTTTTGTAATTTCCCAAATAAACGGCACATGACAAAAGGTAATAATGTCAATGCATAAAGAACACACCCGTTCCTTATTTGAATTTGGCGCACGCAAATATAATTTTGTCTCTTCTCTACCCCTGTCCTTCTGCGGGCATAATTAGGGACGTACCCTACGAGATGAGATTCGGTTGAAGTTTAAATTGATTCAATCGAGTACCTACCGATGTTTCGCTCGAGAGGTTTCAACGTGCGTTTTCCGCTTTTTCTTTATTTTTATCGTTTTTTAAATGTTTACACTGAACAAGGAATTAATTAGGGACCGGATTGATGTTACTTTCGATTGGCTTTTAGAAGAGTAAGGATTAGATTTTTTGCCTTCACAAAAAGCTGGTATAGAGGTTCCAAGGGAAAAGGTGGCTTTAAGGTGATGCTAAATTCTAATAAAACAAGATATTTTACCTCTATTTACTTGTTTTAAGCGAGAGTTCCTCACACTACAAACAGGGTCGGTTTGAAACATACTTAATAGGAATAGTCTTTTTCTAAACATTTGTAGCCAGCCAATCCTCTTATTCTCTTAAACTTTAGCATTGGTAGTGTTAGTTACGTAGTAGAAGGTTCCTCCACATTTTTTAAGTTTCAAAATATTTCGGTTATTATTTATTTTATGAACATTCTTAGGAGGAATAAATAATGTTCTTATATCAATAACAGGTAGTCGTGGTGGCCCGGAGATTTACGGACTCGCTTTTTAAATATCGGGTTGTGGGTTCAAAACCTGTCTTTTGGTCAGCTGCAGCAGTGATGATGATGAAGATTTAATCAATGCTAAAACGTTCACTGCCAAATTACAGACTTGCAAATGTATGAAATCTTTCCTAAAAAATCAGTATTTCAGTCGATATTTTATTGTGTGCTTATTGTGGGGCTTTGCCATAATCACTTGGCAGGCGAGTTGGTGATCGCAGTTGAGTTGTAAGTGTACTCGAAAGATGCTGCTGCCAATTCTATAGCGAATCCCATAGTCGCCTTTTACAACTGATGAACATGATGAGATGGGGTAGTGCTTAGCCAGCACCACACGGCTCTAAATAATATACAAAGATCGTAGCTAAACCTGTATATTTCTATACAAGCACTCAGTACAACAGAACTATATATTTATAGACAAGCACTCAGTAACAGTATTAGATAATTAAGCCACAGCTGCGTCTTATGCCCATCCATCACGGCCATGTTTTTAAGTGACCGCCCAACAATGGGTGTGTTTGTTTCGAGCCATGCTCCAACTGCATAGTGGCGAAATAATCGTATTTCATTCTTGACGCTAATGGAACTCCTAATAATGTGTATTCTACATTATCGAATAATCACGTACAAAACGCGATCGTGACGCAATAACTGTTTATAATAATAAAACAATACAAATTAAATTTTTATTTTTGAGCGCGTTTAGTTCAGTGTACCTAACAGAAATGAAACTTGTACGCACACGCGCGCACCTTTTATGCCCACGCATGCGCTCACACAACATTACACATAATACGTTACACTCAAATTTGACATTGAAATTACAGTTTTTTGATTTTTTTTGTTCGTGAAACTTTTCCCCACACTGGGATTTATTCCTGTGTCGTTCTACCCGCAGATCATACAACTATTCCGGAATCGAATTCCCAGTAGCGAGCTTGCGACCAGAGAAGCACTTTAATTTTAATTTCATGGAAAACAAATAACATAAAAAATAGCTAAACTGACAACGAAAATCTAATAGGAATCTAAGAAAGTAGGTATTACTTTCGTGTCTAGTTATAATAATGTGTGTTTTACATTATCAAACTAAACAACAACAGTATTTTAGTAACTTCTTTAAAAACATATTCTTATTCAATATTACCTATCGTGGAAGATATCCAGCTCTGTGTGTTGAGGGAGTAACGAATTGAGCATATGTAGGCCCCAAGATCGCCCCGAGTTTTGTTTCTGGAATGCCAAAGGTAGGCAGAATTTAGTTATCTAACAAATCCGGTAGACATTGTCTAATGTTAGTCTAAAATAAATACAAGGTCTTAATTTAATAGTCCACGATATTTTGCATGGCGCTATGGTGAACGATGAAGATAATGTAGGTATAAGAAAAACTTGTAAATTTGCTGGTTAAAAATTTATTTTATTAAATCATTTATTTCATTACTTCCTAGTCCTCTTAGTTGTGATAATATTCACATGCATCTAGTAAGACAATGGCGGACAGGGCTGGTTGACTGATTTAGATAGTCTGTAACGTTAAACAAAACACGCACGGTAGCGACACATCACACAAAAGAAAGAAATGGATTTTTACCATGAGTTGTTTTTGCGTTCGGTACATCATCTTAAGCATTTACTGAGGCACCATGCAAAATATCGTGGATTATTAAAATAAGACCTAATATAAACATCTAATCTATTCGGTTGGTAATTACCAGAAATGTAATTGACCCCGTTAAAATCTAAAAAACTAGGCTCATTTAAAAACTCCCAACAATCTATTCAAATGACAGATGTCTTTGGGATACACACCAACATTCTTAATAAATCTGGAATTAAAATGGACTCCGGAACATTTCTGTATTTAACCGGTTCGTCTACTGGTAACTAGAGCCGGCACGGATAAATTATTTAACTCCTAACTCTCCGCCATTTCCCCCTGGAACAAAAGCTTGGTTTAGAATTATATATGAGTGGAGCTTAAAGTTTAGAAGCTCGATGTGCAAGTCTAAAAGCTTGGGTATGTATTAGAGACAGATTAGAGGTGGCAAGATTATATGTCTAATTCATGATGGATTTTAGTTGTTTATGTTAATGGGTCAGTATGTAAAAACGGAAACTATCAACGGTAGAGAAATCAGTTCTAAGGAACTATGTCGTTGATTTTAGTGTGAAGAAAATATGTATTCACAGATTTATATAGATAGACAACACGGAGATAGAACGCGGTCCTTTTCCTTTGAAAAATAGTGTTTAATGTGGTAATTTATAGTATTGGTTGTAACTAATAAAAAATACTATTAACCCTATTTTTATTTTATAAATAGCAACATTTCTTTATAAAAATATAGTAAAATTATAAAAAATTATGTAATGAATGTCAAAGATTGTATTTTTTGCCCATCACGCCCAAATGGCTTAACCGATACTGATGAAATTTGGCATAGAGGTAGATTATGTCTTGGAATAGATTTATACTTTATTAAAAAAAAACTCAATCTTAATTTACGCCCCGCGAAATGGGCGGGAAACGTCCAGTAACAAATACAATCTCGTCACCGACCATTATACTGCCGTCCTTTAACTAGAAAACTGTTAAGCCCAAAAAGTAGTTTTCAAGAAAACAGCCAAAAAATGTGGGACGTCGTTATATCTAAAAACACTATGATACTTAGATTAATGACTGATAGACACATCATTTACGTTTATTTGCGTCCATAATTGGTCTTATTTGTTCAGAAAACTATTTTCAAACATTATTGAGTCTTTTATTTATTTTATTTAGCTAATGATTTTAGCTTGTTTTTGGCTCTAATTACTTTTCTTAAAGGTTACCTTACCTTAGGTAACCTTATCTTCACGGATTTTATAGTGTTTGTAACTCAGGAACTATCACTAATATAATTATGGTTCTTAGATAGGAAGACAGAGAATTTAAAACTATTTCACTTTGCATTAAAAAGTCAAAAATGATGAGATCACTCTACGGTAGACCAGAAGACGGTAAAACCTATTCTATAAGCAGAAATCAGTAATAGTAAATATATATATATATATATATAATTACGTGTCCTGAATGACTGACTGATTTATTTAGGCATCGACTAAAAAAGGAATTTTAGAAATTCCATCAGTGTTAAAAGCTTGTATGAGACTCCGTCATTTTATAAGTTAGGTCTATGAAAATTGGTATATCGCTTTTATATTCAAAATAAAGAAATACTTATAAATTTCACCCTTCAACGGGTAAAAGAGGGGGTGAAAGTTTGTATGGAGTATCTGTTATTTTTGTAAGGCGGGTGAAACCGCAGGCGACAGCCAGTAAAATATAAACTTACCCATCTAAAGCTTCCTAGCTCTATGGTGGGGTGCAGTCAGCACAACATTAGTGCACGGCGCGGGCCTGCCTGTCAGCTGCTAAACGCGCTCTAAATGCGAATCACTACTTGTCTGAACTCAAATAGACGCCTTCTAGCTGGCTAGCGTTAATACTTTAGCACTACAACAATACATTGTGCGCTTCTAACGATAGTATAGCACGCGAATTTCGAACTTGTGTCTCGGATGAGGGACTTATTTTTGTAGTGGAGTGTATTTTGTTCTTGATTGTACTGAAATAGATGCTTAGGTTGTTGATGAATAAATTGGTTCTACAACATTGTAGATGTTCAATTATGTTGACGAAACTATTTGCGGCGCTATTTGCAGTTAGACAATTAAGTTTTGTGTTTGTAGTAAGACATCGGTTTCACCTTAATACAATTAAACGGGGAATGCCTTCGTTCTTCATTAAATTACATCGGTATCTGTCTAGCCATATTATGTCAGTTATATTTCATCATTCATATTTCTTTATTTTGTCATTCAAGCTTATATTTAACCGACTTCAGAACAAGGGAGGTTTTCTGTTTCCCTTGTATTTCTTTAACCAATGTTAGAAAACAGAAGTTTCTCTGTTTCTTTATAGTTTCTGAAAAATCATTCATCAGCTTTTTCAAAAACTACGGGCCCGATTGGTATGGTTCTTTCACTGAGGTATTTAGATTACTCCTATTTATGGGAAGGTTCTAGTTTATCAAATATTAAGGTACCATTCTTATACACAGATTTGTAGATATAATTATTATGTAATTTCGTTTACTTGGAGTCACTTATTCTTCTCAAAAATTTATATTCTTCGTTATTTTTCCCCTTAATATTTTATACATGTGAGAAATACAAAACCTACTTGCGCAACATCCTAATAAGTATAAAATTATAGAGTCCAATGTATCTTCGCATTCACTGTTTTGTAATTTAGATAAGGTTTTTCCTTTCTACTTGCAGAGTACGTGACGTCAGATACTTAATACTTTCCAGGTTTTGACACGTTGCCGCCAGATAATATAATAGTAAAATACAGATAAACAAAAAATACTGCAAAGCAAATTATTATCAAAGTAGTAATCACCAGGAGAAGAATATTATAATTCAGGCTGTGTCATCTTGCCTACATGACTTATGGACGATCGATTTGGAAGTATGGGGAGTAAGCCCGTTCTTCTCCATAGGAAATCTACACCTTGGAACGAGGCAACTAAAGTCTTGACTATTCATAAGTGCCTATAAATGGTTTTACATGAATAAAAATATTTTTATCTTTTATCTTTTAGCGAGCGCCGTATTCACCATACGGGCGGCGCAAAGTAGGTCGAAGGAACATCGTGGTGGTTTTAGGCGGTAAGACTCCGGTACGCAACTTATGAACGTTCATGAGAATTATCCACGTTAATAAATCGAGTGGAATCACACTTAAACAATGTAAACAGAAGCATCAACCTACTTATGTACAAATTTAAAAAACGTATATAATGAAATGTGATGTTTGAACCCATCCACCATAAGCACCACAAAGAGTTTGTATTACCAGAAGCTCCTGTATGAAGGAGCTCATCACAATTTCTGAAACTAAGATCTCGGCAAGCCTGGAAAATAGCAATCGGAAACGAAGTGGCAGCGGAAGATGGTTAGCGTGGCTCGCGAGCAGTGGTCAGCATTTTTATAGGTCGGAGAGAGCAACAAGGTACTCGCACACTGATTACACCGGAGCATACAGTAGCAATTAACCTCACATCGCATTTCTTCCGTCTACGCGGTACCCTTTCTATACACTCTAAACATTAATTTTGCCGCTTGCCATGCAACATCTCGCTATTGCACTCCACACATGTCAAGGCTTATAGTGGTTCGTAGCAATTCTAATTTAATCAGTTTTCACAAGCCTTGCCGTAGCATAAATAGGTCTGATTTAAATGTAACATATCTTCATCTAAAATGTCTTGGGAGGTCAGAGATGTTTTTTTTTTTTAAAGTTTGCGCCTCACTAGGATTTCTCCTGTGTCGTGGGTGCGTTTACAGACATGAATTCCACATACAATACACCCAGACCAGGAACAACTACCTGCAGTTCATACAAATATTTGTTCCGTGCGGGAATCGAACCCACGACCCGGAGCGCAGCAGTCGACTGTATCAGCCACTGCACCAACCGTGTTCTTTTTGCTCATACTTTGGTAGGTCTTATTTTAAACGCCAAGCAGTAGTGTTTAAACTTTAGACATTACTGTGCTCCGCTTAGAAGGACACTGTAGCTAGTGAAATACCTGGGCATTTGAGACTAAATAAATTCACGTCTTGAGGTGACGCGCGCAGGGTGATGCCTCGCAGGAGTAGTCCTGGGTAGCATTATAATTGTTATGGGCAGGCATGACGCTTACCACCAGGTCTTGCTCGTCTCATCACCAAGGTTAAAAAAACAACTAAATATCAAAAGTTTATGTTGTGAGGTGAATCGGGGATTAAAGCACATACATTCTAATTGGAATTTCTTACAAGTATCTCCTTACTTTTTCCTATAAAAATGATTCCTCATTTACATGAGTAGTCTACTACAAAGCCCCTTTAGGATTTAAAAAGATATTGCCCACGTTGGCCAAGATAAGAATTTATGCTATCCCCGTAATAACCTAATCCGTTAAATAACAGCACTAAAGCAAAGACTTGGAACAAACCTCGCCGTCGTGTCTGGGGCTTTACTTAGGGTTGTCAAAAACTAAAATATCAGATTTCTATTACATAAAATTCTACAATTTAAAACTCTAATGATAAAAGTGTCATAATCGAAAAATTATGAAGGTGATTATACTGTTAGTAATATGCACTACATCATATGAGATACACTGTATAATCATTCTTTATGGACCGCTACGGTATTCTAAAGTTTATATACAACATTAAAAAAAAACGTTGTGCGCAATTTATAGGTCACAATATATAGCTCATTCGGTTATTTGGTTAACTTTTTGGTTTGATTGAACAACAAAATCTGATTTTAAAATGTAATTTCTTCCCAAACTTATAATTTTTGTGACAACCCTGGACTAAATCAACGTAGCAGACTTTGTTTACTCGTTTTATGCAGCTGCAAAGACTTTGTGTAAGCTTATCTAGCGGTTTCGCTTGAAATATTACCATCTGCCCTTATAGGAATAGGTATTTATGTATCTAGATTATTTTAATCATGTTGCCCGACAAGCATAAATGTCGTATAATTCCAGTCTTATACGACTTCATGTTAAATAAAAATTATATACTGGTGTTTAGCTAACTGTTACGTTATATAGACGTTCATTTTACGTCGTTTCAGTCGCGTCACTCTATTGTCTTATTATGTAGGTTGAACGTTTTCACGAGTAATTTATGCGACGTCGTAAAATAGTGTCAGTTATATGTTGAATAAACGTTCTCGCAACTTATTTATACGACGTATTACAATGGTTTCAGTAGATATGATGAAAAACATTTTCACGACTAATTTATACGGCGTCGTACAATGGTGTCAATGAATGCGTTGAATAAACATTTCCACGCCTAATTTATACGTCGTCATACAATTGTATTAGCCTTGACGTTTATTGGGCAACAGATTGGTCGTATAAACGTTTCGATTAAATAAAAGGTTTCTGTAAGCTAACCGTTATCGTGTGCAAAATGTTAACGTTACTTTTATATAATTAAAACGTCACTTTGACGTTTGTGCATACAACAAAACCATTTTGACTAAGGCTTATATGCGACTAAAATACATTAAATAAGTCAGAGTCCAGAGAAAGAAACATCTAAGCATGGGAGTTGTTTAAGCTTATTTATTTATTTATTTATATACTCTTTATTGTACACCACATAATACATACATAGAGATAAAAATTTAAAAAGATACATGTACAATGGGCGGTCTTATCGCACAGGGCGATCTCTTCCAGACAACCTTTGGATGGACAGGAAGAAAGGAGAGAGATATTGGGCTGTCAAGTGTACAATATATCATACACAATATTACTTAGACATAAAAATATAAAATACATAACAATATATACAATAAATATTATATATATAAAACGATGATAAAATATACTAATAAACATCAAATATAACTAGGATAGGAGAAGAAAAATTAGAGAGAAAGGTAATGCTCCTTCACCATTTTCTTAAAAATAGGTAGTGTTTGAGCACGTCTTACTTCAATAGGTAATGCATTCCACAAGCGAGCCGCTTGAATAGTAAATGAATTATCGAAGAAGGAAGTGGAATGCATACGTATACTTAATTTTAGATTTTCTGATGATCTCAAGAAACTAGAATGTGTCTCACAAATAAACTGAAAGCGTTCTTTAAGATAAAAAGGGGTAGAAGGTTTAAAGAGCACATTATAAAGCAAAGAAAGAATATGAGCGTTCCGGCGAAAGCGGATGGGAAGCCATTTGAGCTTAGTTCGAAATTCAGAAACGTGATCATATTTGCGTAGGCCAAATATAAATCTGATACAAAGATTTTGAAGTCGCTCAAGCTTGTCAAATTGGTCTTGCGTGAGATCGAGATAGCTGGCATCAGCATAGTCAAGGATCGAGAGTAGAAGAGATTGTGCTAACGCAATTTTGGTATTAATAGGGAGAAAATTACGAAGACGTCTCAAGGAGCCTGCTGCAGCAAATAATTTACGACTGACTTCCTGAAGTTGTTTAGTCCAGGAAAGAGTACTGTCGATATAAATCCCCAAGTTCTTAACGTTGTTGGATATAGGAATAACAGAGTTACCAAGAGAAACTTGGGGAAGTGTCGACCAGACAATTTTAGAGACAGTTCGAGAGCCACCAACAACTGTCACTTGAGTTTTTGTTGGATTGATCTTTAGTCCAAACTTCGTGGTCCATTCATCTATACGAGCCAAGTCAATATTGATAGTTTCAATAGCATTAGACAACTCTCCGAGAGTGGCCTGAGTGTAAATTTGGAGATCATCTGCATAAAGGTGGAAGGAAGAAGACAGTCGAAGAGTGATAGAATTAATAAAAATTGCGAAAAGTAGTGGGGATAAAACGCCACCCTGCGGCACACCAGTAGAGGTGTAGCACCAAGAAGAGAAAGATTATCACTGGGTTACATATATTTCATTAGATAGCCATCGAATCAAAGAAGATTAATGGATTATAAAGAGCAGTGTTTGTTCTCTATTCATAATAAGCAGTGTTTATTAGATCATATTTAAGTAATAATTAGAAAACCCTAGAATCGATTGCGATCGATGCGACCTTTTTGTCATAAAGTGTACTAAAGAGGTCACTGTTTAACTTAAACAACATGGTTTATAGCTTTATTCAGAATACCTATTGTGAATAATTTTCTAAAATGATTGAATTATAAAGAAATAGGCGAGAGCGTTAAAAACTTCATAACAAAGTTTTTAACGCTCTCGCCTAATCAAGGAAGTGACACAACATTACTATTTAAAAATGTATTTATTGCTTTTCGAAGTATTCTCCGCGAAATTTGACACATTTTTCCAAACGATGGAACCAATCATTGAAGCAACCATTCCATTCGGAAGTTGGGGTCTCCAAAATGGCCGTTTTGTAGGCGTCCTGCGTGGAATCTTTCGAGAGTCTTCTGCGTGGAATCTTGATATAACAATAAACTCGCTGTTCTAATAAAATGTGTATATTATGGCTTTGATACACCCAATATTGGCGATTTATCAAAATTTACTTAAACATTTTCATATCTTTGCTTTACTTTTACTTTGAAAGTAGGTAAGTTTTGCTTCTCATTAAGTCTAGATAAAGCCGTCGCGGCTGACCTGTTGACTACTTCAGAGAAGAAACACTGAAGTGACACAAACTCAAAGCATATTTGTACCAATCCCTAATAGACTAGAACAACTTTTCCTTTAGCTATATATTTAACTAGCTGGGTCCCGCGGTTTCACCCGCCGTTTAATTTAAAAGAAGTTGGATTATTTATAAATAATTTAGAGCACTTAGGCATAGACACTTGACATAGACTATGTATATATATTGGATTTCATGGGTATAATTATTTTTGCGCGGAACCCTAATTAAAATAGTAACCTATGTTATTCCTTATACGAGGGCGGCACTGAAAATTTCGGGAATCAAGGAAGTGACACAACATTACTATTTAAAAATGTATTTATTGCTTTTCGAAGTATTCTCCGCGAAATTTGACACATTTTTCCATACGATGGAACCAATCATTGAAGCAACCATTCCATTCGGAAGTTGGGGTCTCCAAAATGGCCGTTTTGTAGGCGTCCACAGCTTCTTTAGGTGATGAAAATCTCTGTCCACGCAATTTATTCTTTATTTTAGGGAAAGTATAGAAATCATTAGGGCTTAGGTCGGGGCTGTACGGCGGATGGTCTAATAATTCTATGTTTTCTTGCCCTAAAAACTCTTTTGTTCTGTGCGCGGTGTGAGAACTCGCATTGTCGTGATGGAGGATGATGCGGCGGTTGCAGTTCTCTCTACGGAGTTCAGAAACGACCTGTGGCAAACAAATGCTAGCATACCATTCTGCATTAACCGTTCTTTGTCCCTCAAGAGGAATAGTCGTAACATGGCCGGTTTTGGAGACAAACGTGGCCACCATTTTTTTTGCAACACTCCGTGAACGAACAATTTTTGTTGGCTTTAACTCATTTTCGAACACCCAAACTCGTGACTGGTTTTTTGTTTCGGGTTCGTACGCACCAAGTAACGCGAGCCGCTTTTTGCTCTTCACATAGCAAATGCGGTATCCATCGGGAAAACAACTTTTTTACACCTAATTGTTCATGCAAGATTATTTGTATTTGACTCATGCCAATGTCTAAAGTTGCCTGAATTTCGCGGTATGTCACATGTCGATCTTCCTCAATCAGCTTACGCACAGCATCAACGTTTTCTTGGGTGACTGCAGTTTTTGGACGACCTTGACGAGGATCATCACTGAGCTTGACACGTCCACGTTGAAATTCAGCAAACCAGCGATAAATTGTGGTTTTGGATGGGGCTTCATCACCAAATGCAGAAATCATCCGGTCAATACACTGTTTTTGTGTTAAACCACTTCGAAAGTCATAATAAATCATCGCTCTTGAATTTTCTCGAGTCAATTCCATTTTCTCAACGACTAAACAAGTTTGACAAAACCTTGTGACAAGACCGTGAATCTTTTTTAAAATAAATAAATGGTATTCGATTTGTAAAACCAAGGAGATTTCAATTAAAAAGATTTTAATATGAAGGGAACAGTGGAAATATTCCATTCCCGATAATTTTAGTGCAGCCTATGTATATATCGTCATAAAACTAAAGTTCCCCGTAGGACAACACGCTATTTTACAACAGTCATCAAACCGCAACTGCTGATAAATTATCTAGAGTAATAAGTGTTTATTATATTTTATAATCATAGAAATTAACGTTATTTTTCCTTTTTCTGTTACGTTTTGACACGGTTATTTAACCGGTCACATAGGATTTCATTGCAATCAGTGTTGGACCGAAAAGTCGGTCGTTATACTTTTATTTAACTTGTATATAACGTTATTGGCTGACTTCTACTTAACTACTAAATGATAATATTGTCGTGTAATTGGAGCCTAAGTGGCGTTTTATAAACGTTAATATTTACGTTTAAACGACCAATCTTAAAAGACTAAATGAAAGTGTAAAACGTCTACTTGACCATCATAAAACAATAATTTGTTACTTAGATGGAGCTCTCGTATTGTAAAGATTTATAACAAATAACTGACGGCCTCAATTAATATTCAATCTGATCTAAAACCTTTGGATTTGGGAATAAGGATTTGTCTGTTTTTGTGTCAAATGGGATCTTGAGACAAAAAGAGATGAGGTTAAAAATCTTAAATCTAAAGATTTTTGCTCAGATTGATTATTAATTTCAGGCATAACGCTTTAACTGTCACAGCGAGTATGCCCAAAATTATTAACTAAATCCCCAAATATTACCCAGTTACATCTATCGGGCTAAACCCCATATTTTTTAAAACATTGCTGGCTGTTTAACTTCGATGTCGAGCCTGGTTTGTAAATGGTAAATAAACTCGAAAAATATTCATATCCTGGAAATAGATGATTCCTATCGATATTCAATCCAACCTATTTAAAATTCAACCAATAGTCAGAAATAAGATGTCATTAGGCAGACATGACAGTGGACGAAGGCCATCATATGTCTATTTCAGTAGAATCCGTTATGAATCTTATGAAATTATTCATAGATGAGCCGAGAGTCTGGCTGCCAATCCTAATACCGACCGATACCCGATATAAATCTGAGAGGGTGTCTCAGGTGAATTTAAAATATACTGGCAATACACAGCTACTTTGTAGTTTTTTTTGTATAAAACTTGTTCTATTATTATTGCCGTGTGGTGCTGGCTAAGAATACCATCACCCCATCTCATCCCGTGGGTTTCGTTAAAGACGACTATGGGATTAGCCGGAGGATGGGCAGCAGCGTCTTTCGAGTACATTTATAACTCAACTGCGATCGCCAACCAAGCGTGGCGATTATGGCAATGGGCCCACAACACAAAACCATACCGGTCTTTGTGGTAATTTTTAGGGGAGGTTAATGTCCAGCATTGGACGTTTTTCGGCTGAAATGATGATTATGATTGCTATGGTTTGTAACGTTTTTCATTGCTTTGATCTGCATTGATCTAATACAGGCCTTTGTATGTAAGTATAGCGTGTAGTGTTCGGATAAAAAATATAGCACTCCTGTATCTCTTCTCGTGGATGTCCTAAAAGGTGGTTAAGAAACTTTAAACCAGAGGGATGAGCAGCAACTTCCCTTGTGAGGCACTGTAGCCATACTGCGCTCACCAACCCGTCTGCCAAGCGTGTTGGTACAGGCAAATTCCAAAATGACGACACAATTGTGGAAATCTATGGAGCCCTTTGTCCAGCAGTCCTTAGGCTGTGTGATGTGCAATTGAACTTGGTGCAATGATGAACTTTTCTTTATTAATGTTGAACAAAGAACAATATATTTTAATTTGCCTACAATTTTACAGAAATCTTGGCACTTGTCAACTATGAATATTATAATAACGTATCCAAGATTGTTATTATTAATAATAAAGACACTAATAAAATCTACATACATTTGACGTCACGTCCGTCACGTGGAGTGGTTGAGCGATTCGCTTGTTGCATTAAGAAACAAAGAAAGAAACAATTTATTTTGGTTTTTATAAGTTAAATATAGAACAAAAAATCATAAAAATAATAACTAATTACAAATTAACAATAAATATAATTAAGTTTCATCAATCAATCATCAATTCATAACAATGACATTTCTCATTGTAAACCAAAAATTGACCCTATCTCCGCACATGTTGCAACGAAGTTACAGCGCTGATTTTCTGACACGACCTTAAAGGAGTCACGGACAATCGCGACCTCGGAAGTAAACATAAATTAATTTGTAGCGGTTAGGAAATACCACCACCCCATTTCATCCCGTGGGTGTCGTAAAAGTCGACTATGGGATTAACCGGAGGATGGGTAGCAGCGTCCTTCGAGTACATTAACAACTCAACTGCGATCGCCAACCCGTCTGCCAAGCGTGGCGATTATGGCAAGACCCCCCAATGAGCACACAACGCATCATATCGGTCGTTGTGGTGGTCTTTGGGGGAGGCCTGTGTCCTGCAGTGGATTTCATTCGGCCGAAATGAAGGAAATAAGAAACATTATGAAACAAATATATCAAATTATAATAACTATATATAAATTGTGTACTGTTTGAAAATCGACTAAACATAATTTTTATCGATGCCAGTTGGTTCTTAGCACATCTCAACACTCTCTGTTCCTGTTGTCTACACTACAAGACTAATTGTTTATCTATCTTGACTACCGTAAAAAAAAAGTACTATTATAATATAAACATTTAGAAGATTGTCTAGCTATGTAGCTATATATAAGTTGCTTGAATTGAGCGCGAGGTAGTGCTACTGACTCGAAATTGCAGAGTGACATCTCTGTCCTCCTATATACAAATGTACTCTGTGTTGTCTATGGCATCGTGTCGCGGGTTAGAAATCCGCACAGAATAAATATTTGTATGTTCTACAGATAGCCGTTTCTAGTCTGAGTGTTTGTGCATGTGAGATTTATGTCTGTAAACTGAACCCACGACACAGGAGAAAACCTAGAGTAGCAACGTAGAAAGAAAATGACAGTAAAAAATATAAAATATTCACTTCATAACATCACCCAAAAAACGTCCACTGCTGAACAAAGACCTCCCCATAAAGAACAGGTAATACTAACTTACACGCCTTTAATTCACTCCAAACATTCTAAATCAGTCTAAAGGCAAATAAATAAAGTATTTTACTTTTTCAATCTATACGCGTCGCTCCTAGTTGCGGCTCCGGCTCCAGAATCCAGATGCGCCTAGATTAAATGAGAGTGGATTTAATTGGTCAGATGCTGGCCGACAAATAGTGCCGTATTTATACACGTCTTGTGTTTGCACTGTTATTTACGAGTGGGGAGGAAGCTTCGGGGTCATTGAGTGTGTAAGTTATGTAGCTAAACAATAAATAGTCAGAATTTGACGGTACAGTTGCCGCAGTGGCTAAGCGATTAACTTTCTGCACGGGTGGCAAATTCGGTTCCCGCATGAAACACACAGTTATATGATCTAAAGATAATTGTTTCGGGTCTGGGTATATGTGTGTAAGTGATGATATATGGAACAGAGACGTGGTTACTCACTGTGGGCCTCATAAGAAAGGTCAAGGTCACTCAGCGAGCTATGGAGAACGAATCAGAAATGAGGATCTCCTCATACGATCTCTCCTCTACGGATCTCCGTAGAAGAACTAAAGTTGCCGACATAGATGAAAGAATTAGTAAACTGAAGTGGTAATGGGCGGGGCACATAGGTCGTAGAACTGATGGCCTTGGGGCAAAACGGTTCTTGAGTGGAGACCGCGCACCTGAAAACGCAGCGTAGGATGACCTCCAACGAGGTGGACAGACGACCTGGTGAAGGTCACTGGGAGGCGTTGGATGAAGGCGGCATGTAGCTGCTCGTTGTGGAAATCTAAGGGGGAGGCCTTTGCTCAGCAGTGGACGTCCTGTGGCTGATATGATGATATGTGCGTGTGAGATGTATGTCTGTAAATTGTACTCACATCATATCAGCCAAAGAATGTCCACCGGTGAACCAAAGCCTCCCCTGTTCTCTACAACAAGAGCATTTGCTGTGTTACCGTATACGCTTTATTTAGCGGAATAATTAGTTTCCATTCTAGTTTATGTTGTTCTCGTTAAGATTTACCATGAGTTCTTTTTCAGAAATAGATTTTGGTACGTGCTAACTTATGAGATAAGCGTGCGTTGTTGTTAGAACTGAGTGCTCGTTGTTTATTGCATCTTCCTTAGAGCTGAAATTTCAAGGACGTACACGAGATTAATAATCACGTGTGTTTTGAATGAGAAATTACATAGAAAAAAGTGTATTTTAAATAAAATAACGCAAAAATTTAGAAGGGAACGTCTGTACCAACACAACCTTATTCCGAATAAAAAAATCCAGCCCGGCTAATACTCTTTCTAAAATATACTGGTACTTGAATTTTCCCGAAAAGTTAATATCCCAACGTGTCTGGAGTTACAATAAAATTAATTAGAAGTCGCTCTAAACAATTGCCGTGCGACAGATCCATCTGGAGCGAAACAAAATGCGTTGCAGCTGCGAAGCCAAATTGAAACAGTCGTCGGAGCTCATTAGGAGTGCCCTGACCACGCCGCTTGCTAGCTTCGTAATTAGAAATAAAACGATTATTTTGTTCATGTAGATTTGAATTTTGGAATACGTTTCGTAAAATATTTATTTTCATCATCATAATTTTTTTTTTACTGAGCTTGATATTCGTGAAATCATCATTCGGGCCTATCAAATCTAATTTACTATAATATATATATATATAAGATGTGCAACGTGGGTGTGAATAAGGATTCAATATAAATCAATTTTCTTTCTTTCTATATTACTCATCATCATCATATCGGCCAACGGGTTCGGTTGGTTGGGTTGGTTCGGCTGATATCATTATGTCATTCATGACAGTACATTACTCGTCTTAAAACAAAAACATGGTCATTATATGGTTTATTTATAACAATAATATTTATTACAAAAACATGGTCATTTTATATATTTTTTTTTTTAACACATTGCCCCACACTAGGATTTCTCCTGTATCGTGGGTGCGTGTACAGACTTAAATTCCACACACAATACATCCAGACTGGGAACAACTACCTGCAGATCATACGAATATTTGTTCTATGCGGGAATCGAACCCACGACCTGGAGCGCAGCAGCCGACTGTATCAGCCACTGCACCAACCGTGTTGTCAAATTGTGATAAAGTTGCTGTATATTGCCCAAACATTCATGAGCATTGTAAAATATAGCCAAAACATAGTTGACCATACTTGCCGTGAAAAAGTTGCTCATTTAGACAACGCCTCTTTACGCAGAAATTATTTCACTACACTGATATTAAACTGAGTGGGATCCTGATTTAGTCTGAACATTAAAGCTTTATTGTTTTACTAGCTGGGACCCGCAGTTTTCCAGTGAAAGTCCCGTCAAAATCGGTCCCGCTGTTTCGGAGATTACCCGGAACAAACAGACAGAAAACAATGAAATTGTTTTTTTGTTCAATGTCCCGTATAAACTTTCATATGCATTTAGTATAAACCTGTTATTTTGACATTACAAACAGACACTTCAATTTTATTTATTTGTATATTACAAACAGACACTTCAATTTTATTTATTTGTATATTACAAACAGACACTTCAATTTTATTTATTTGTATAGATTCTAGCGTTATTCCAACTACTGCATTTCTAGTGTTGAGCTTAAAGGATCGTACGGTCAGCGGTAATTATTCCCCAGGTACCAAAAATATCCACTTTATAAACACAGACATCAGTCCGTAAGCATCTATGCTGAACATTATGAATTCATTATGGTGATCTTTCGGCGATGAGTTGATCGGGGGGGTGGTGATGGAAGTGGGCAATAAAGCTTTTTGCGTGTACCTATTGTGGCTATTCTTTGCCGAGAATAAAACAGAACTAAAAAATGCAGTTCCGATCACTATAATTAAAATACCGCACAAAAAACCTTAATCTCGAAATTTCTAGACAAACGCTGAACAAACTTGGGCAGCCGAAACGAGTTGAGTGTTGAGTGGTTAGAGCGCTAGGTGGCGCTGCAAGCGTTTTCTTTTGTAACGGACGGAAATTGGACAGAGTAATCACTACCTTTTGTTGTAATTGAACGTTCAATGAATAGATTTTGCGGAGTTTTAAGTAAATTAAAGTCCGGTGTTGAATGAAAAGGTATTGTAGCGAGCATAGTACTGTATGAAGAACTTTTTAGGTTTTGGTGAACCTACGTACCTATTGTATTCATTTAACACGTTATTATTATATCATTATAAAACAAAATACTTACAGCGCACATTGATTAAACTGCGAGGTTAAGCAGCACTTGCCGCGGGTTTTATGGGTGCCCATTTTTAACAGGTCGTGACATTGCTCCTCGGAGGACACATTAGATACCGCAGACTGAAGACTATACAATCAGTTGACCGTTAGTAGATTTTATTTTTACATAAAGTAGAAATCGAGTCAGACTAATAGTCAATATCAGCCGAAGGATGTCCACCTCTGAATAAAGGCCTCCTCTAAGATTTCCACAATTGAGTCATAATTTTGGACGAAATGTGCCAGTTCATACCACGCTTGGCAAGGGAGCTGGTGAGCGCAGTATGGCTACTGTACCAAAGAAGAGACGCTTCTGCTCATTCTTTTGATTTAGAGTCCCTTTGGAGCCTGTTACGACCTCCATGAGTGGAGAAAGAGTGGAGCTATTTTCTCAATCCGGACACCACACTGTATATGTGTGTACTCTATAGTATTAATGCTCAATTCAGCGATATTAGTGGCTGACTTCAAGTATTCAGTTCTCTCCCTAACGTTGTCGGTCGCAATTGTTATACAAATGTTCTTCTGATTTTTCCTTTACCATAGCCAGCGGCACTCATGTTAGTAAACGATTGGCGATGTTAAACTACGCTCGGTGCGGTTAGTCTATATAATGGATAGTGGTATTTGAACTGAGCATCTCCGTGCTACGTAGGGGACGTAAAATAAAGTGAGGCTTGGGGGGATCCTTTACAATCCTCCCCGAGAAGTGCCTGGGGGGGCGACCGTTTTACAGTCGCCTTCCCTCCGCTAGAGGGGGTGACCGTTTTACAGTCATCCCTTCCAAGATGTGCCTAAAGGCGTGGCACCAATGGGCGGCTCTAGTGTGATCTTACGAGGACCTGGAGCCCCCTTTCGGTGCCGAAGATGACCGCTCCAGTGGTTTTAGCTGGTAGGAGTCCGGTATACCCCCTTCCCCGGGGTGAAAGAAGTTCCATGTAGAATTTCCACTGGACATCAATAAAAAAAAAATCAAAGGAGACGTAAAGTAGTCAGTCCCGGTTTTTGTCATTATACGGCAGTCGTTAAGCCAAGTCGGAGGCCTTTTGGTGGCTAGAACAACTCGGGCACAAGGTTGGGCAATCCACAAAAAAGAAAAGAAGAAGAGAAGCTCAAACCAACAATTGATTTCATTTTAGGATATTGGAATCCAATAGTAAGTGCGTTGCAGAGTTGACACATCGTCTTAAATACTGATAGTCAGCCGTATCTGCTAAGACTGAAATCCGACGCCAACATAGTTGGCAAATAGCTATTTCTTTGCCGACTACGTTGGCGTCGGATGATATATATTATGATTACATGTTTGGCACAGTGGCTAATCGCATAGATTGTACCTTTAAGTGATAGTTGTATAGAAAAAAAAAATTGTATGACTTACAGATAGTTGTTCCACGACTGGGTGTTGTGCATCTAAAATTACTGAGGAAAATCAATGGATGAATTAATAAAAAATAATAATAAAACTTCTACAAAACAGGAGAGCTCTTGCTGGCACCCGCTAAACAAAACACAAGATATTGCCGCACTGACCAAGTTTGGCAGACGAGATATTATCTCAATACAGCCCAGTAATTAAATGTTCCTCTTGAAACTGAAGCCATAAAATTCGTTATAGGTGTATGTACTTAATATTACTTTTCTGTGTAAAATTACAGTATCCATACTACCACAATATTCTGATTGAATATTACAAAAACACCTTCGTATGTATACGTACACTACATTGAACCTAAAATAATCAAAAACACCAAACAGGATACGGCAAACTTTATCCTCTAAAATAATAAAAGAATTCCAGCCACGCTTGTTTATCCCGCAAACACATCGATCAATAAAAACAAAGCCGTAAATTGCACACAACCTACATGTTTATCATCCCGCTGTGGCTATTTTAACTCACAAAATTGCTAATTAGTCTATACATACTTCATGGGCACGGAGAAGATAGATATGGAGTGCTAAGTGCGAATGAATGTCTACTGATTTCGCCACTTCGCTAAATCAGCTGCGATCAACGAATTTCTTACTTCTATTTTCAAAGGGTCTTATCGATTTATGGTAAGATGCAACAGCGATCGTGTAATGAAAGACGTTTCATCTCCGAGTGTGTGTTAAATTATCGAATATCTGTATGAGTACTCCATTGCTATTACTCCATGACCATAGGTATGTATACCCCCGTCATCGCTCGTAGCACTTGTTTATAATTCCTTTTGTCTCATCACAAAGCCTTTCCCCGGCTACGCGAAGGCTCGACGGAAAATTCATATCAATTATCCCTTTTCAACTGCTCATTATATATTCTTTCATAAGATATTTTCAGGTCGGCCGCTGTTAGCAGTGACACTCTTTGTGATGGCTGTATTTTGTGATAATGGAAAATAAGGAATGAGTATTAGATTACGGGGGGCCGCTTGGTGTTCTCTATTTTAATGATATTTTCTAAATTCTTTATTGTACACAAACACAAAATACAGTGAAAACACAATTGGAAATTACATGTATAAAGGCGAGCTTAACTCAAAATTGAGTTTACTACCAGCAAACCTTTGACTGAGAGAGATATGGCAAAAAGCTTAGAGGTTAAGTAGAGTGTACATTATTTATAGAAGCAGCATATATTTATACAATAAACATTAAATGTATATAACTTACACACATATAACCAAATTACATTATATACATACATATTAAAATATATATGAAGGTATATAAATATACAATATCCAACTATATGTTATTTAGAAAGAAGATGCTTCTTAATTCTGCTCTTGAAAACGTCCAGAGAAGAGCTATCGCGAAGAGGATGTGGAAGAGAATTCCATAGGCGGATTGCGCGAATTGTAAAGGATCCGTCATAACGTTGAGGAGTGACGTGGAGTTCGAAGGAGAAGAGAAGAAGCTGTGCGACAAGATTTTATGCGGTAGGTAAGGAGTAATATAAAAGACTAGCCGTGACCCACCAGCTTATTTGAGCGTAAATTATAACTTAACGTTTTTTTTTTAAAGAACTTTACGGGGCACTAGGATTTTTGGTGTGTCGTGGGTGCGTTGAATGGATACACTCAGACCCGGAAAACTACCTGCAGATCATACAAATATTTGTTTCGTGCGGGAATCTAATCCGCGACCCGGAGCGCAGCAGCCGACTGTATCAGCTACTGCATCAACCATGCCGTCAAATGTATAAAGTAAATTGTTGCATGACATATGTAATCTATCTCTATGCCAAATTTCAGTAGAATCCTTCTTGCCGTTAGATTGTGATGAACCCTCAAAATAATAATAATATAAATTGAAGTGTTTATCTATGATCTTCAAATAAACGCCGAAATTAATTGAAAACTGCTTTTTATAAGATGCCTAATCATAAATGACCGTTTTTAGAATTTTTGTCTGTCTGAAAGTTTGTATCGACTAGGCTACGAAACGGCTCAATAGATTTGAATGAAAATTTTAGGGATTAAAACAATATAAATATAATTTACGCCTAGCAAAGCGGACGAGTAATGGCTAGTTTATAAAATTTTAAATACGAATGTATGCAATCACAGTTTCAACCCCTGCTTGGAACAAATATTTGTATTATTATATTATTTTATTGTTTTTTCGGGTCTGGGTGTTGGTGCATGTTCGATTTATGTCTGTAAAGTGTACCCTCGAAATAGAAGAAAACCTAGTATGGGGCATTGATAACAGAAAAACTATAACGCAGATATTTTCCTAAAAGGAAAAGAAAGTAACAGAAGACTTATTACTTAGGGACTCTAAACGAGACCCATCACTTACTTAACTTAACTTATTGTTCTTACATTAATATACGTTTTTATTCTTAGGCACTGTCCAAATACGACTTAACTGAATTGGTAATGGCAAAGCTTAATGGCAAAACATTAATAATTTACACGACTTTTAGAAAGCTTTCAGTACGCTGAATGGGGTGAAATCTTTATTTGTATACACACCGGCACAATTAGCGGAACACAAAAAAAGCAGGATTTTAAAATCTTTTACTTGAGGAACTGGCCAGTTATGATATTTTTTTAATTTATTGTCAAATTTGAAAATAGAAAATTAGATGACATACACTTTTTTCATTCATTTGTTTTATTTTCCCGAACGATACGTTTTGTCAACTTGTTCGAGTAATAACTACGTAATTGTAATTTTTTTGAAAAATTGCACTTAATGGTTTTTTATAAATTTGTTATTCTATAGGCAATTTTGTTTATTAAAAGCTCTTTATTATGCCTGACTTAACATCACTGGAAATCATTAGGGCTGATGAAATGAGAAGAAATGGCCATACCTATAGATCAATTGCCTCAAGGCTTCGTCGACCAGTATCAACGATACATCGCAGCATCCAGCGGTAAAGATCGTCTAATTCTCTTGTGAGGAGGAGGGGTCAAGGTAGAAAAAGATGTACATCGAGGCGAGATGACAGTTTTTTACAACTTGGAGTTCGTAGGAATACGCGATTAACGGCTGTACAAGCTCGAAATGAACTGGAAGACGTTCGAGGAGTACGAGTAAGTGAGCGTACAGTTCGCAGGAGATTTGAAGAAGTTGGTTTAGGGTCGTATATACCTGCCAAAGGCCCAAAACTTGAGAGACGTCACCGCGTAAACCGATTAAGCTATGCGCGAGAACATCGTCATTGGGATTTGAACGAATGGCAGCAGGTTCTCTTTACTGATGAGTGCAGAGTTCTTTTAAAACAGATCGATGGGAGACAGCGAATATGGAGACGCAAAGGAGAACGCCACATACAGTCTAATTTTGAACACACAGTGGCTTATGGTGGCGGCTCGATTATGGTTTGGGGAGGGATATGTTTGGGAGCTCGCACGGAGTTAGTGATAGTCACAGGAGGGACCATGACAGCAGATCGATACATCAGAGACATTTTAGAAGAACATGTTGTACCATTTGCCCCATTTATTGGTGACGACTTTATTCTAATGCAAGATAATGCTCGTGCTCATAGTGCACAATCGGTACAGGCATATCTGAGCCACGTAGGTATACCGGTGATGCAGTGGCCAGCAAATTCCCCCGATATGAATCCGATAGAGCATGTCTGGGACTTGCTAAAAAGAAGGGTTAAATCCAGAATGCCACCCCCCAACAATCTGAATGAACTTGGAAACGCATTACTTGAGGAGTGGGAGCGGTTGCCTCAAGAAATCATCGATAACATAATCTGTAGCATGCCCAGACGAATGGAAACCGTAATCAGAGCAAGAGGGGGAAACACTCGTTATTAATTTTGCTTTAATTTTATTGTTATATCATTTAATGCTTACTTTTTTATTTTTTGTGATGGTTCATAATCATCTAATAATTTCACTTATTTCAAATTTCTTTATTTTTCAATAAAAAGTCACGAAGACTTTTCAAAGTCGTTATTAAAAGATGTTAATCAATTTGTTATTTTGTGTCTAATTACATTTTCGTCAAATATATGCGTTATTATCTCATAGTCTCACTTTTTTTCTGTTCCGCTAATTGTGCCGGTGTGTATATATTCTTACGCAAAAATATGGAAATAGGAAAAGTTTATTTTTGTTCTACGGTTTTCATACGCGATGTTTTTTATTGGCGCGACTTTAAAGGTCATGAAGTTTTATTGTAGCTTTTCGTAGATATGAATTTACTGAAATTTGCGTATTTTCCAGGTACAATTTCTTCATAAAACGAGATTTACGCACTGTAATAAAAGGGTACCAAAGTGCCTTTTTATCGTGCCCGGGCACTATGGAAGTACTTGCCTGCAGGCATTGCTTACGGGCAAAATGTTAATAGTTGCAGATGTTTCGGAGTTTGTACGTGGAGCGAGGTACAAATGGGTTCAATAAGGGTTTGGTCCAAATTATCACAGTAATGCGGTGCGTGCGTCGTGTTCCGTTTAATGAGGGATTGTGTGCGACATCACGGTGTGGCATGTGTTGCGAGGGATAAGCGGCAGCGGGTTAAATAGATGTATTATTAGTTACCAGCCCCTTCGTTGGCGGTTAGTTGAAATTTTGTGATTGAATTATTATTATTATCTACATGTCTCTCTTGTCACGGGTTTATATCCCCTATAAGGGGAACCCGGTCTTTTGATAGGCTTACGCGGGGACATGGGTCCAACACGCAGAGGCCCTTTAGAGAATTTTAATCTATAATGTAATGGGACACTGACCGGGGTTCTCTATGGCTACACTATAAAATGCAGTTTCTGATTGTCCCCGGAGGTGTAAAACTATTGTATAAGATGGAAACTACAATTATAAGGTCTATTCACGAACTAGAAAATTATTTTCTCTATTCTGGTGTATTGTAATGGGTGCTAAATGGATTATATACTTCTAAAATTGTTATTATTATCTACATGTCTCTCTTTTCACGGGTTTATATCCCCTGTAAGGGGGAACCCGGTCTTTTGACAGGCTTACGCGGGGACATAGGTCCAACACGCAGAGGCCCTTTAGAGAATTTTAATCTAAAATGTAATGGGACACCAACCGGGGACTCTCCATAGCTGCGCTATAAAATGAAGTCATGGATTGTCCCCGGTGGTGTAAGGCTATTGTATGAGATGGAAACTATAACGATAAGGTCTATTGCAATGGGTGTTACATGGAATAAAAAGACTAATAAATACGGGAACAACGGCGTCTGCCTTTCAACTTTGATCGTGAAATTCTGTGGCAGACGGTGTCTCGCCACTCACAAGATGGGCCCCCAAAATGGCCACCACTACAGGCGACAAGGAGCAACACCGGTGTAAGCGGCTAGGGGTGTAGAGAGGTGCGGCACCGGTTTCATCATCGCGCGTCTCGAAGACTCGGAGCGGGTTTCCCCGTTATTACGCCATTAGACACTTCCACCCCCGAGCATATAGCTCTGGCGGCCCCCCTCTGATCGGCCAACTAAGGCAAGCCAGAGTTCAAAATCCTGCGGGCACTCATGGGGTTCCACTCCAACCAACCAATAAAGGCAAGCGGAGACGAGGCCCTGACCGACTCTCTGGAGCATTTGGGTACGCAGTGTCGCCACTCACATTCAGCTCGCCACAAACTGCCCTGCGTTCTGTAAGCTACTTAATATACTTTTTTTTTTTTTCTTATGACATACTTTTTCTTTTTATCATAAGGTATGAAGAAATCAAGCAGCTACTTTAATCTGCCCTCCAGGATTACCTTATCCCATGGTGAGATAACGTTTGCCCAGAGGGGTTATTATTATTATTATTATTTAAAAAAAACGTTGTCCCACACTAGGATTTCTCCTGTGTCGTGGGTGCGTTTACAGACATGAATTCCACATAAAATACACCCAGACCCGGAACAACTACCTGCAGATCATACAAATATTTGTTCCGTGCGGGAATCGAGCCCACGACCTGGAGCGCAGCAGTCGACTGTATCAGCCACTGCACCAACCGTGCCGTCATTGAATGATTTGTTAGTAAAACACTTTTAAACGGAACCTGCGACCACGAATACTGCAAAGTATTCATAACGTTAAGAAAAACGAAAATCTATAATAAACGCAATGTAATCTGTTTATAAGTGTTATGTTATAATGTGTAATAATCGCGAAAACAAATACTATGATTTGTTGTTATTTATAATTCAAATAAAATCCTGTTTCCTGTTTCACGTCCGTGTGGTGTCCGGATATAATATATTAAGAATATAGCACCACTCCAACTCCTCCCGTGGATCTCGTAAGAGGCGACTAAGGGACTCTAATCCAGAGAGATGGGCAGCAGTGTCCCTTCTGTGGTACAGTAAGCCTTACTGGGCTCACCAACCCGCCTGCCGAGCGTGGTGGGTACAGGCAAATTCCCCCCAAAATGATGGCACAATTGTGGCAATCTATGAGGGAGACTTTTGTTCAGCAGTGGACGTTTTATATATATATATAACAGATAACATCCCTGCAATCACCTGCGGGGGGAGGGAAATGTTCGGTTTATTACACAACTGCTTTCGAACGTCACACACATTGTATATTTCTTCATTTGTGTTTGTGGAAAAAATTTGACTAATATGAATTGAAATAAAGACAAATACATTGTCTTTTTATCAAACTGATGCAGATGATATAGCAAACCGATTGCTGTGGATATAATAAAACGCGATACCGGTATTTTTTCTTGTATTAAAAATAACCCTTTTGGCAAAACCTTTGCAATATGACTACATATTGCACTCACTGTAAGAACTCACCGTCGAGCTTACTTCTGAATCCACAGTAAAATCGCAAACATATTGTTCTACTACTGTTCATTGCGGATTCAGAAGTGGATTTCCCAGTGAATTTTTACAGAATAGTGCTGCCGGACAAGAATAATACATAGTTTATATGTAGCTAAGCCATTGGCTTTCCGTGCTCTACGTTGCTGGTTCTGTTTAGCACGGAATAAATATTTGTATAAGCAGTTATTTCTGGTCTGGGTGTTTGTTGATATGGGGATGTATGGAGATACAGAAGTGTTGTAAATAAAAACAGCTTTAACTTAAAATAAAATCTGTATGCATTGCCTACGCAATTTAAAATCTTAACAAACCTCTTTTCGCTTGTACCAAATCCCATATTTTTAGTGGAGTGCGTACTTTACGAACGGGCTTTGGAGTTATGACGAATTCGCGTGTTTTTCGGAGATTACCCAGTACTATGTACCTGCCCGTGTAAACTTCGCCTAAGCACATTTACAGGACTTAGTGCCGAGTCGGGATTTTAAAATATATATGTTAGCTTATTTATTTCCATAAAACACAGTCAAAATAGTGCTATTTACTAACAGAAACATTTTGTTTCCGATTTGTTTGCAGCGAGCTGATCAAACACAATAATTGAATAATGCTATTTGCAATATTATTTGTTCAAATGATTCTTTTCCTGTTTGTTATATTTCTTGATACTACTTATGCAGGTACCTAATGCCATTGCTGGATGAAACTAGGTGAAGTTAGTTGATATAAACAAAAGATATATAAATAAATAAAATATTAATTACGATAACTTATGGGGAATTGCTTTACAGGGCTCGGAGTCTCGTTTTATGCAACGATTTGCTTGTGTTAGGAGCTCCGCTCCTCCAATTAGAGGTAGGTCGATATAAGTGTTGTGTTAAATCAGGATATTATGAATGCAATACAGAAGAGCATGCAAGTAGAGTGTTCGAAATACAAAAACAAAACAATAATTAAGAATAGAGAAGGAAAGAGAACGCGCTGTGTGTGTGGCTGTGTGGGTATGTACGCAAATGGTTGTGTGGGTGTATGTCTATGAGAGGGTATTCGTTTGTATATATAGTGAATGTTGTTTTAAGATTGAGCAAGCCCTAAGATTATTTATAATAATAAAATCGCATTGAGCGCATTTTTTTGTAGATAGACTATAACCTTTTAATTCTGATATGGACATTTTGAGAGCTTTTAGTGCAGGAGAGGATACTGCTGCCCTTTTGTGAACAAGCTTACCGCATGAATCACATGAATTTAAACAATTAAAATGAAATTATGAAAAAACATAACTGTTTTTACAAATAAGTTATGTGCTATTAAATTAAGAATATATCGTAGTGAAATATAATAAATAGGTATATTTTTATGTTACATATACGTGATGTATTCTTAATTTAATAATTATTAAAATTTTTTGTAGGTCCCAATTGTTATTTTTCTAAATTACACCAATTGCGTTATTTTATTAATCTGAATTGTCAGGTACATAAGTTAGTATATATGTGGGTACACATATCTACTAAATTAAACAACATACATCAGCCGCGGTTTTTGTATGCATCCCTTTTCCGTTCTTATTTTACATTTTAAGTCTTTGCCGACCCCAGGATTTATATTCAGCGGGCACTTCACTGTACTCGAGAGACCCATAAATAACGCCGCAGAGGTCTGAGCCCCAACTTTTGCCGGGTATACCCCCCGTTGGGGTACGGTCAGACCCGCCCCTAACCCGCAAACGACTAAGGTGAGGTAACCGCTCGGGGAAGATGAAAGAATACCCTCATATATCTTTTTAGAAGTGTGGACTGTTTGAGAATTTTAATTTGGCGAGCGAGTGTTCGTCTATTTCACTCGTTAATGTAGGTTTTGGTATACATTTGGTTAATGATAAAAGTGCTGAGGTGGAAAAAAAACCTCATTCAGGCTTCAAGTGTCTCTAGGATCATTCTCTGGTGATTACCTATAGTTAATATTGATTGTGTGGTTGGTTGGTGCTGTGGCTGATACAGTTGGCTGCTGCGCTCCGGGTCGTGGGTTCGATTCCCGCACGGAACAAATATTTGTATGATCTGCAGATAGTTGTCCCGGGTCTGGGTGTATTGTATGTGAAATACATGTCTGTAAACGCACCCAAGACACAGGAGAAATCCAAGTGTGGGCCAAAGATATTTTTTTTTAAATTTTAATATAAATGAAATGAAATATTTTATGAGGTTATTTCCAGAAAAAAATATGTTTATCCAACTATGAGCTTAGCTGAATTACATCGAGAATTAGTATATAGCAGTACACTGTTCCATGTGGTTTCAGACAAAGCGACCACCCCTCTCCAAAAAAGCTGTCGTAGAAAGGCTACTAAAGGTTAATATTAAGAGGACGGACAGCAGCTTCCCCGTGACATACTGGAATCATCAACCCATTTGCAAAGCGTAGTGATTATGACAATATTCCTAATCATCACCATTATCATATCAGCCAAAGGACGTCCACTGCTGAACAAAGGCCGCCCACACGGATTTCCACAAAGTCCGGTTATATGCCACACGTATTCAACGGCTCCTAGCAACCTTCATCAGATCATCCATCCATCTCGCTGGAGGTCATCCCACGCTGCGTTTTCCGGTGCGCGGACTCCACTCGAGAACCTTTTTGCCCCAACGGCCATCAGTTCTACGTGCAATATGCCCCACCCATTGCCACTTCAGCTTACTTATCCTTTCAGCTATCTCTAATATGGCCGCTCTATGTTACTACACCGTAAACGAAAAATAAGCTAACTCATAAAAACAGCATCACAGATGAGCACATTCGTTTTCGTCTTCAACCGCAACACAATTCACAACTACTTCAGCGATTAAAAACTCCACCCACATTAAGTTACATACATGCGTACCGTACCTAATCAACTTAAGTAATTAAGTGTAGGTCCTACGGTTCCGACAGGGTCACTTGATTAAAATGTATGTTGGCGTAGACCAAATAAAGAGGGTTTTATTAGCATTTCGTCCCTGAGGCAATGCCGTCAAATAAATAAGGGCCTCTACTCATTACCGGGGATTCTTTGTAAGGTAATGAGGGCCTGGATGTGAGAGGAAAGGGTAATGATAGAGTGGTAATGACGCGTCTTGTTTCGAGTGCGTTGGGTGCGGCATGGTTTTGTGAATGTTGTTTTTTAACTAGCTCGACGTGATGCTGTATTTTTTTTTGTTTCGGAACATAAATGGCGGTAATTTTTTTTGTCTTTGTTATTGACGGCACGGTTTGTGCAGTGGCTGACACACAGCTGCTGCGCTCTGGGTCGCGGGTTCGATTCCCGCACGAAACTAATATTTGTACGATCTGCAGGTAGTTGTTCCGGGTCTAGGTGTATTGTGTGTGGAATTTATGTCTGTAAACGCACCCATAACACAGGGGACATACTAGTGTTGGGCAACTTAAAAAAACACCAAACACAAACTTTAACATTTGTCGTAGTTCTGTGTACGGGTCGTGACGCCATTTTTGTATTAAGAAAAAATATTTTTGTAGAAGTAATAATTTTGAATTTCAAGTCATACTTTAAGTGGTTTTGGACTTTAAGTGATACAAATCTGTTTAGTTTTTAATGAAAGTATGTTGACTATGTTGTATATGACCAGAGGGATGGGCAGCAGCTTCTGTGTAGTAAGCCATTCTGGGTTCAGCAACCCGCCTGCTAAGCGCGATGAGTACCTACTGGCAAATTCCCCCCAAAATGACGACGGGGGAGGCCTTTGTTCAGCAGTGGACGTCTTATGGCCAGTATGATGATCCTATTTCAAGACATAATATATCGCTTTGTTCAGCAGTGGACGTTTTTCATTCTTTTTCAGTTTGACTATAGTTTGTGTGTCAAAGATGACATCCGCTATAATGTCAAGAGATAGGTTATTATAATTTTTACGTTTAGTTTGGTCGCCGTATTCATTAAAATAAATTGAATAAAATAATAGTGATGTAGAAGTTTAATATTTATTTTCAGTTCATAAAACCATCCCGGTTACGTAGTTCTACAGTACATATTCAGATATATGTACATTTATCAACCACGAAAAAACTTACATAAAGCGTAACAAAACCCGATCCTTATCACCAGCACTTGGTATAACAAAAAAAACTCCTACGTAAAAAAAACATGAAAAACAAAAGGTTAAAAGTTGTCCTTATTTGAATTTTCATTAAAACTTTCGCCCGTCAGGAACAAAGAACATTTATATTAAAAAAGTCCGGCCGCGGCCAGATATTTATCTGTAGTCTCGAGAGCGAGCCGAATTTTAACTTTCTGACAAAGAGTTTGAAGAAAAAAATGCAGTTGTGACACTCGTTTGTTTTATAAAAAAGGCTTGATTTAAGCGACATCGCGCGTTATGGCGCATTATATTGTGACAGGCCGTGTACCGTTTCCAAGTTAAGTGAATATAAATCTGTAATGAGATAAAACCATAATAATAATGTTTTAGGAAAACTTAGTTATAAAATAACTTGATAAGTACAAATACCTCCCTTATACAATTCCACAACTGTGTCATCATTTTGGGGGGTATTTTCCAATACTCATCACGCTTGGCAGGCGGGTTGGTGAGCGCAGTTTGTCTACCGTTTCACAGAAAGGACGCTGCTGTCCATCCCTCTGGTTTAGATTCCCTTAGTCACCTTTTACGTCATCCACTATGCTATATGGTGCTATATTCTTAAACGGGACAGAAATAGCACAAACCGTCCAATCTGTGTCGTAAAAGGTGACTGCGGCGGAAGATGGGCAGCAGCGTCCTTCGACTACATTGCAAGAGAAAAAATATTTTTGGCATATTAGCGAACAAAAGTAGTCTTCCGTGAATACTTAATAGATTTTTCATTATCATCTCGGCTATGTGTTTCTCGAAACATCGATCGCCAACTAGCCTGCTAATGCAGATTATGGCAATTAATGGCGTGTCGTTGTATCAAATTTGGGGGATGCCTGTGTCCAGCATTGGACTTTATTCGGCTAAAATGATAATGATGATGAACTTTCTGTAGATCCAACGAATACGACATGAAGTAAAGAAATCCAGTCGCTTCGCCACTGCGCCTATCATGCCATTTAATATACGCAGGTGCTTAGGGTGAGATTCAGAAACGAGTCTAAGCGGGAACTTACGCTTCCATCTGTAAAAATGTACTACTTACGCTCATAATTTTGACAGATGGAAGCGTAAATTCACGCTTAGACTCGTTTCTGAATCTCACCCTTAGGCGCTTAGGATGCGTCACATTACTTTTAAGTCACTTGAACGTATGCATAAATTAACACACAATTTTGATGATAAATTATTATGTCAAACTTGACCACTCAAAAAATCATATATTAGCATAATAAGATCATGCAAAGAATGACTGAAAGAAGTTACATGGGTGTAAGATGACAAGATCGCATCCAAACTGCACAAATCGGGAAAAGAACAAAGACAAGAGATGTAGTCAAACAAATGGCTGGCCATATACAGAGAGTAATAGACAGCAGGTGGTCACAAACAAACTGGAACCCGATATAAGAAAAGATGACGAGGTTGACCATTCAAGAGGGGAGTGAAGACATTATCGAAACAGCTGGGACACCATGACCAAGACTGGCGCAAGATAGAGTCATATGGAGTATTTTGCAGGCGCCTTTCACCGCAAAAGGCAGCCCTTACAACTAACACATTGTTTACATAATTATCAAGACATACTAACCCTACGAACCAACAAATTAAGAATAAGTATATTTATAAAGGATTATGGAGGACATGCCGTGTGGTGCCGGCTTAGAATACCACCACCCCATCTCATTCCGTGGGTGTCGTAAAAGTCGACTAAGGGATTAGCCGGATCAGCATCATAGCAGCATCCTTCGAGTACATTAACAACTCAACTGCGATCGCAAGCGTGGCGATTATGGCAAGACCCCCCAATGAGCAGACAACACACTCATATCGGTCGTTGTGGTGATCTTTGGGGGAGGCCTGTGTCCAGCAGTGGACTTCATTCGGCCGAAATGATAAAAGATTAATAAAGCTAAATAAACAAATGTACTTCGTATAACACCCCGCACTAATAGGTATCAACTGTCAAATTGTGACGAAGATAGATTACGTTGACAGATGCTTCAAACCAACCCGAAACCTAAGCATTCATTAGTTAGTACTTAAGTTATTTGTTAGGTACGAGCCAAGACGATCACTAGCAACAGTTTAGTTAGCGATAAGTTGAACATCTCTCGACCAACCAAACTCCTCGAAACTTTAGTACCTACGTCCGCGTCTGCGTGGGTTCTCAGCCCGACCGCCCAACTCATTACCGCCCGCCCTGCGCCGCAAGACCCGCCCCGGTCACCGCTTGCCTAACTTGTACAGCTTATAGGGCTGGCTAGCTTATACTTAAGGATTTAGTATTTTTTAGAATCACTGAAGGATGGTTAAAGAAATTGACACTGGTTAAGTAAAATAAAAGTTTGTATTCCGTGTGGTTTCCAGCAAAGAATAAACCACCATGTTTCCACCCATGGGTATCGTAAAAGGTGGCTGAGGGTTGATATCAAGAGGATGTGTTGTTAACAATATGCTGCGATCGCTAATACGTCTGACAAGTGTGGTGATTATGGCAATATCATCCATGACCACCTAATGTTAGTAGTGTAGAGGAACTACAGTCGCCGACATAGCTGAAAGGATTAGTAACCTGAAGTGGCAATGGGCGGGGCACATTGCTCGTAGAACTGATGGCCGTTGGGGTAAAAAGGTTCTCGACAAGAGACAGTGCTCCGGAAAGAGTAGCATGGGAGAACCTCCAACTAGGTGGACAGACGGCCTGGTGAAGGTCGCTGGGAGTCGTTGGATGCGGGTGGCATGTGAGCGCTCGTTGTGGAAATCTATGCGGGAGGGCTTTGTTCATCAGTGGCCGTCCTTTGGCCGGTTTGATGAATAACTAGGTACTGTACTATTCCCACAATATTTTTCGATCCTCAATAGGATTAGAAGCAAAAAATATCAAATAAGAAATCTCATGCAGCCAACCCTACTCCCGGCCTCGCACTCAACAACAGCCGTCAACTTTAAGCATTCCCACTTGAATAAAAACTTTTTTAAACCAGACCCTAGATTAAAATGTTCTAATTTTAAAACATAATTTACATTTTTAATCACGTCCAGCCCTGAGCCGATCGCAATCTGTAAGGCCCGGTAATTAGATTTTAGGCTCTACGATTTGTAGAACGTTGATTGAAGAAGTTACGACTCGGGGCTTGGGACGGGAAATCGAACGTTACTGTTAAAAGGCGTAATGTTAGGGGACGTGGGTGTGCGAAACGACGTGGAAAGTATTTGATTATGTTGGAAAATGGCTACGTAGAGTTGGAAAATTAAGCTGAGTAATTTAACAGTGGTCGATGTTTTTTCTATACTTTCGTTGCAGATTTCTATGGATTCTGATTTCAGTCAGCTGTTATGAGAAAGAATCACGATATGAAGGTTAAATAGAGGTTTGTAAGGGAGTTAATAAGATAAAGATAGTTACATATATGCGTATGAGCCATGTCCATGGATTCCATGAGTGCAGTTGCTACATTTTTTAAATGTGTCAGCACCACGGCCTACTTGACTTATCATCAAGTATCTTATCTTACGGCGGATGAAATAGGTAGGCATTTAGTACCGCCCCTGTCTACTTAGAGGGGATAACAAGAATGTAATGTATAATCAACTTCTTTTTATGATCTGATTTCCGAAAGCCGTGTTTTGCCGGCTACGAATAGCATCAAACTATCTCATCCAATGGGTGTCGTAAAAGACGACTATGGGATTATCCGGAGGATAGGCACCAACGTCCTTCGAGTACATTAACAACTCAACTGCCGTCAGCAGCCTGCCTGCCAAGCGTGGCGATTATAGCAAAACCCGCCAATGAGCACATAATACTCACAGACCCATCGATGTAGCAATCTTTTCTGGGTCCAAGGAGAGAGTGTGAAATGGTGACTTTCAAAGGTTTGAAATCAATAACAAAGCTAATAATCTCGCGCTTACCTACGTAACCCCTAACAACTTTGATGTTAATCCCGATTCATACACACACACAGGTACATAACTAAAATAATAATGTCTGCAATCTTACTTGCCCTCTGAAACATGGAGGCGATCAGTTTAAACACCACTATTCGGTCACCCATCCTCAGACTGACCGCGCTAAGCATTGCTTAACCTCGCTGATCGTTTGCCGATTAATCAGTGCTGTTGGCTGTTAACACCTTAAAATGAATTATTATCAATATATTTATACGTGAAGAAAAACTTTGTACCCCTTTTTAAGCACATTGCGCGCACGGAGGAGTGTGAGATTAGGCATAGTTAAAGTTCATATGGAGGAGGAGTGCAAAAATTTAAGATGTATGTACAATATGTGTTACAAATACTTAATATAAATTTAATTTAAAAAAAAAATGGATCACGTTCCCGTTTCGATCGCTGGGCGACCCTGAGCGACACACTAGTATGGTCTAATAACTTAAAATTAGTACCATTATGGATATTACCTAACGCTGCTATAAAAATTACAGTAGAATTAGCATAGTTTTCAAAACTCCTACTTTCGACCAGTCAGGAGTCTAAAACGCAGCGTTTCTTCCGCCCGTGTGCCCCCAGCAAGTAAAGAAGCGTGAACGAATCCACTGTAGCTGAGGATGGTAACTTTTGTACAATTACCGCACACTGGCGCCGCTCCCCGCGACTCGCACCGCAGCGCACCGTCTGCAAAATAAGTTATAATCTGGATTTAAAAAATGATTGGTTCCTTTTTTTTTGTCAAAAACTTTAGTTTTAAGTCAGGTGTGGGATATTAGGTACATTAAACACATCTTACTATATCCAGGATAAGGATTATTTCACCAGTATATCATCATATCAGCTATAGGTTCTCCACGAACAAATCTCTCGCATAGATTTCCACAATTGTGTCTTCATTTTTTAGGGAATTAGTCTGTACTCACCACGCTTGGCAGGCGGTTGATAAACATAGTGCGTTGTTGTTCCACAAAAGCGACGTTGGTACCCGTCCCTCTAGTTAAGAGCGCTTAGTCACCTTGTACGACATCATGGGAGGAGGTGGAATGGTGCTATATTCTTAATCCGGGAACCACACGGCTTTTTGTTTTAGAAGAGAGAGATCGAATCAGGAATGAGTAGACCCGTAGCAGAACTAAAGTTGCCAACATAGCTAAAAGGATAAGTAAGCTGAACTGGCAATGGGCGGCGCACATTGCTCGTAGAACTGACGGCCGTTGGGGCAAAAAGGTTATCGAGTGGAGACCGCGCACCGGAAAACGCAACGTGGGACCACCTCCAGCGAGATGGACGGACGACCTGGTGAAGGTCGCTGGGAGCCGTTGGATGCGGGCGGCACGTGACATACGAGTATATGAAATAGCTAAAGTGAGTACTATATAACTAAAGAGCAACTTAAATTTAAGTAACTAATTAATAAGCATATCTTTAGTGCAACTGAACTCATTTTTTAAGGATGTCAATATATATTTATGTAGGAATGAAACGCAATGATGTTCACGAATGTATTTGAAATATGATGCATGACTGTGTGAAAAGGACAGAAGTATGATGAAGAGTATGTTTTTTTTAAACGTTGCAACACACAAATTCCACACAATATACCCAAACCCGGAGCAACTATCTGCAGATCATACAAATATTTGTTCTGTGCGGGAATCGATCCCGCGACCCAGAGCGCAGCAGCCGACTGTTGCAACCACTGCACCAACCGTGCCGTTAATGTTGAAGTGAGAGGGCAGATATATGCAAGAGATAATGAAAAAGTAGGGGCTTAGAAGGCACGGGTTGTTTTTTGGATCTTTTCGATGGACGTACAAACTGTAAGACGTGGAAAGATTTAAAATTAAAAGTAACCAAGAAGATCTTAATTTCAATTTGCGCCCTTAAAAACGAATCCCACATTTATGATTGTAATCTAAGTTATACAAGTGGAATAAAGATTTTTGATATACAGTATATTTTTACAATTAATCTGTGGGAAGAATGTGAGACCGCTTTACTTCTGTTTCTAAATTAATTCAATAAGCGCCTTGCGATGATTAGAGGCGCACTTGTTTTGAATTGTGCTTTGATTAAGAGATCTGCCAATCCATAATTCAGAAAAGTTATAATTTAATAAATGCTAAATTTTCCAATACCAAAACGCGCACTATAAAAACCGTGTATGCGGACCGTACTCTCAGAAGTTGGCCACTCATGAGTTATAGCCGCGCAAGGATAGAAACGCTGTCTAACTTTGCACTTTACCCGTATTTTACACATAATGGTTATGTATGGGCGGTTAAACTTTCATACGGGACTCACTAATTGGGAGTGCGTTGCGTCTGGGACTCGAGTCTCAAAACTAACTTCGGTTAAAATAGTTGGCGCTGCTGCCGAGGTCGGAAATTAGATTCGGTTTGAGCTGCTTTTAGAGTGTTGCTCACGGATGTCGTGTTTGTTATTGGCTTCAATGGCTTTAAGCAGAGTCATGTAATTGGACTACTGATGAATTTCTTTAAAATTTATGAGATTCGTTTATAAATCGAATTACTTATTGCAATTTGTGTAATTTCTGAAAAACTCGCTCTCATACAAACTTACGGGGGAAAGAGACAACTAGAGAACCTTCCTTTTTGAAGGCGGACTTCTTTCTTTACATGTGTTTAGTAGCCAGTCTTGTGACAGAGTTATTCAGGCCCAAGGGCTTCTAACTTGGCTTAACGACTGCCATCTAATGACAACAACCGGAACCGATGATCTCACGTGCCCTCCGAAGCACGGAGACGCTCAGTTCAAATACCACTAGGCGATCACCCATCCATAAATGATCGCGCCAAACACTGCTCAACCTCTCTGATCGTTTACCTATCAGTGAGTGCAGCTGGATATGAGCGCCTAAGGTTAAAAATAGCGACGTATATAATACAGGATGATCTTAGAAGCTTCTAGAATCCTAAATTAATATACAATAATAAAACCCCGGGCTTAGGTATTCTGCTGGGCAGTGTTATCTAAACTTCCAGACATTATTGTGCCCTTTAGACATTACCGATTACCGATTTGAAGGGTGTGGTGCTGGCTACGAAAAGCACCAACCCATCTCATTCCATGGGTGTCGTGAAAGACGACTATGGGATTAGCCGGAGGATGGGCAGCAGCGTCCTTCGAGTATATTAACAACTCAACTGCGATCGCCAACCCGCCTGCCAAGCGTGGCGATTATGGCAAAACCCCCCAATGAGCCCACAGCACATCCATATCGGTGGTTGCGGTGATCTTTGGGGGAGGCCTGTGTCCAGCAGTGGACTTCATTCGGCCGAAATGATGAATATTTTCCAGGATTATAAACTGACAGAAAATTTCAACATATTAATTTCAATTTCGCACATTACATTTCCTGAAGCACTTTCGTACAACGATTAACAACCCAACATTCCCACTTAACCCTGCGAATGCGAGTGTTACAAAACCAAAATCCTAATAATTCCTACAACTAATATAATAAACTGAGCAGTTGGTTTAATTTCGCTTAGTTTTACGTTAGCACATCGCGAGCTCGGCGAATATTTTAGTGACTGTTAAATATTTCGATGTAAGTTGAATAGTTTGTATGCGGTTGCTTCTAGTTTCCTGTTATATGCATTTGAAAATTAGTTGTTTTATATTTGCAGGTGGTGCCATCTGTCGGGGGTTTTCACCGTATCAGTCAAAGAACATCTATAGTTAAAGGCCCCCACGTAGATATTCACATTTTTGTCGTCTTTTTGGGGGAATGATCCAGTAAAACCACGCTGTTCCACAGAAGGGACGCTGCTCCATCCATCCAATTGCCTGGTTTGTTTTGTTTTTATAGACCTTTGTTCAGCAGTGGACGTCCTGTGGCTGATACGATGATGATGATGATGATTACCTGTTGAGCATTTAGCATATCAGATCAAAGCCTCCGTCAGTAACTACTCCAAATTCACTTATGGGTTACTCGTAAAATGAAAGAATAGGAGAAGAAAATATCCAAAATATGGCAGTAATTACGAACCATATCAGCGGGTCATCTGAAGTTGTTGGGCACGACTTTGATAGAACGGTTAATTACGGTAATTATGAGGTGACTATATGAATTCAGATTAAATGCGAAATCGTTGCAACGCGATTCTGGTGGAACATGATTCCGACTTATAGCGAATCTCAACAAACGTGAATAGTTGCAGAGATCATTCATTTGATTTCCAGGTCGACCCCAAAGTATATTAATCGGTTTGTTTTTGTTGAAATGTGCTTTAAGCAGTCTAAAATGGAACCATAATCCATATATGGTGACCAGTTCAAATTAGATCTAAAACTGCTATTGGCTAGCTATAGTTATTCCATCTGTATACCATTACTTAAAGACTTGAAAGCAACACTCATCATATGTAGTGTTATATTCTCGTTTAAAAATGAAAGCGTCGACCACGAGGCATTACATTCGAGTCAGCCGTCGACACCTAGCGGAGCCCGTGCGAACTTCGTGCTCGAAGGGTCCCGCATACTCGACTATTAATTTCCTAAGGGAACTCTACACCCCGGCCCTCCTACCATGTGACGGCAACGAGAAACATTTTTATCTTTTGTGCTTCCTTTTTTTTATTAGAATGTAAGTTCTTGTTATTCCTTGCCTTGCTCTATCATATAGAAGCTTTACATGCAAGACAGTTTTCGTATTAATCTTATTAGAAAGCTTGTAAGGTTTTAAGCCTCGACTTATGCATCTGTATATACTCACTGAGGGGATGGACTACTATTCTGTGATAATACACGAGAGTATACGACGAATTATGTAAGAAGCGACTCGGCCGCTAGGTGCAGTGACTCGGCCGCTCGGTGCAGTGACTCGGCCATGCAATTGTACTGCTCTTGTACTGTATTGAAGCATTTGAGGCGGACGGGCCTTTGATATAAACCGACAAGTGGCGCGGCCGCTGCCGTATTATATAACGGCCCGGTCTCGCAACTCAGACGCTTTATTTAAAAACATCGTGAAGAAAATGCGTGACATAAGTATATAGTCATATTTAAGTACGAAAAACAGTACTTTAATTTATTTTCAATGTTATTATGTTTACGAACTCCAACGATCTACATCAAACTCTGAAGTTTTAGCTCTGATCTAAACTTTTGTAGTAAAGCAAATATTCAATATTTCAGGAGTTCATGCCAAAATCTTCACGTAACAAGAGCTCCAGACATGATATCAAGCTTCGACGACCTTAAGAAAGCCGGATGTTTTCATGAAATTTGAGGGCTTCATATAAAGAATGGGACTTTGATTAGTCATATTCCAGTTATGATTATATAGACTATACCTAATCTAAAAACATTAAAACTAAGTCATTAACAGATAGACAAGCACTCCGATAAAACTGGCTGAGTTATTTAGAGAAAATAAGCATTTCATTATTTTGTCTACCTGTCTTAGCTATTTTTGTACTTTGTTAAGAACAAGACATGTTTTTGGTTGCAAATAAACAAATAAGTGTTTCTTGCACGGATGAGTTCAGTTATATAAGTAATTATATAAATTTAGTATTGAGTAGAGTTATTGACTTGGGTTATTTTTATTAGATTCCATGAACAGCTCTATTGACTGAGTATCAAATTAATATTAAAAAAAGTAATAAAGGATCAAGGATCTACATACAACATTTTTATTTAACGTCTGCCTTAAGAGTTAGACATTGCTTTAAAAACTTTACCACTTTATAACGCTCATGAGAAAAGTCGGAAATGTTTTTTACCCGTCCGTCGTGTCGCTATCGTTTCTCGCCCCCCTCTCGTGGTACAGGGTTTAGGGACGAGGTTTTATCTTCACGCGCGCATGACTATCCTATGTTAATGTAATGAAAAATTACGCCCATCTGATAACGCCGCTGTCTCCGTGCTTTTTGTTCTGCCCCACCTGTACAACTAGCGACATAGTATAAAACGAAATTTGACAAGCAAGTTTTATTAAGATGTTGAATTCGGTTGCTTTTGAGAGGTCGGTCAAATTCCTAGGAATAAAACTACGGCACCAGAGCTTTTCTTGTTGGCTCCCACGGGCTCAGCATCAGCCGAACGCACTTCGACCCTATTGGGTCCATTGTGCTGTACAAGAGCTTTTCTTACTAAAACAACACACTTGATGATAAGTTTTTTTTCGTTTTTCGTTTCATTTCACTTAGATATATCCGTTATCGTGGGTACATAACACTAGAAAGCACATACACCGAGACCCGAAATAACGACCTGTAGATCATACTAATATTTGTTCCATGCGGGGATCGAACTCGCGACACGTAGCGCTGAAAGCCAATCTCTTATCCACTGTGCTAATCGTGCTTTTGGAGAAACCAATTTACAATTTATTTATCGTCGTGTAAGAAAATGTTGTCTATTCTTATATATAGTTATGACTACGCCAAGTAATATTCCATGACATAAACACAATTTACAGAGTTAATTTTGTTATGTAGTGATCATTGGGAGGCTCATGTTCAGCCGAGGACGATTACGGGCTGATCTATGTATGCCCAGCAGTAGATCTCTGAACTAGAACTAGTTGAATATAGAAAGTTGAATTAGTTAGTTCATAAGTAAACGCATCTGTCAAGTTTCAGCTTATAGCCAATTGGAATTTATCCATTGAATGTTGAGAGGTTCGTCTCTTATATTTACAACTGAAATCGAATACTTTCATTTGTAAAATGCACTACAGACATAATACCCCTATCTATCTCTATAGATCCTTTGTAGGTACCGTTTACAATAGTCGTAGCATTCGTAGCCCGCATGCTACGTTCGGTAAAAAACGCGTAGTAGGCTCAAATGTTAGGTTGGTCAATATAGGCGGATTTTAAAGAGGTTTGACTACGATACCGAAGTACCAGGTTATTATATTTCAGTACGGACTTTCAGTGGGATGATTCTGAGACGAAAGATTCAGGTTTCTCTTACTTACATATACAGGGTGTCCAGTAAATAGCACGACATACTGCAGGGGGCGAGGGCTTGGGTCAATACCTACCAAAAAAATACATTATATGTTCAGCAAAATCTTACGGATTTACAGTAGTACAACATTTTCGATAAGAAAATTGTACTGTGGAAATTTAAATAAAAATTGTATTTCTTGAAAACATTTTAGTTTTTAATAGAACAACGACTTATCAATGAGTAAAGTAACTATTCACAAAAATTTTGAGGTAATAAAAAAACTAGAAAAGGACTTTTTCATTACCAGATGCTTAAAAATCAGTGTCAAGGTAGAGATTTTTCGATATTTTGGAAAATTTTGTACTACTGTAAATCCGTAAGATTTTGCTGAACATATATTGTGTTTTTTTGGTAGGTATTGACCCAAGCTCTCACCCCCTGCAGTATGTCGTCCTATTTACTAGACACCCTGTATACTTAGTTCTGTGTCGTCCTCAGCAAAGAACAGACCATCCCTCTCTAGCCCATGGGTGTCGTAAAAGGCAACTAAGGGTTGCTATCAAGAGGGATGGGCAGCAGCATCTTCCCGTATGCTAATATCAACATACTGCGATCACCAATCGACCTGCCAAGCGTGGTGATTAAGGAAATGTTATCCTCTATGACCTTTCGTTGTAGTGACCATTGGAAGGTCAGCAGTGGACGTTTACGGGCTGATATGTGTATGTGTATATAAATACTTATGGATTTAGATTTATATGGGAAATGTTTAATGAACAGGAGACAAACACTTATATTATTTCTTATTCATTATACTCAAGCATGTATACATAATTTGCAATTGCTCTAATAAGTATTAACACAGAGCTATCTTTGAATATTATTTTTAATCACACAAGATCCTACTCGTCTCTCTACGTGTTAATACTTACAATGTCATGAACTATTTATTCATCATTTCGGCCGAATGAAGTCCACTGCTGGACACAGGCCTCCCCCAAAGATCACCACAACGACCGATACGGGTGTTGTGTGCTCATTGGAGAGTTTTGCCATAATCGCCACGCTTGGCAGACGGGTTGGCGATCGCAGTAGAGTTGTTAATATACCCGAAGGACGCTGCTGCCCATCCTCCGGCTAATCCCTTAGTCGACTTTTACGACACCCACGATGAAGATGGCGTGGTGGTATTCTGCGCCGGCACCACACGGCAATTTATTACTTGTAAACAATATGCAGGGTGTCCAGTAAATAGCACGATATACTGCAGAGGGTGAGAGCTTGGGTCAATACCTACCAAAAAAACACAATATATGTTCAGCAAAATCTTACGGATTTACAGTAGTACAAAATTTTCCGAAATATCGAAAAATCTCTACCTTGACACAGATTTTTAAGCATCTCGTAATGAAAAATTCCTTTTTTAGTTTTTTTTACCTCAAATTATCTGTGAATAGTTACTTTACTCATTGATAAGTCTTTTTTCTATTAAAAACTGAAACGTTTTCAAGAAATACAATTTTTATATAAAATTTCACAGTACAATTTTCTTATCGCTTAACTTTAGCCTACAGTGGTGAAAAAAAATCCTTAAGATTTTGCTGAACATATATTGTGTTTTTTTGGTAGGTATTGACCCAAGATCTCATCCCCTGGAGTATGTCGTGCTATTTACTGGACATTCTGTATATATATATTTTTGTTGTTTTTTTTTTGTTTTAAACTAGGATCTCTCCTGTGTCTTGGGTGCAGACACAAATTCCACACACGATACACCCAGACCCGGAAAAACTACCTACAGATCATACAAATATTTGTTCTGTGCGGGAATCGAAACCGCAGCCCGGGGCGCAGCAGCCGACTGTTCAGCCACTGCACCAACCGTGCCGTCATAGATTCTTGTTTTTTGTAAGTAATTATGTCAACCTATCTCGTTCTTTTTTAGTTCTGTATCGCTCAAATGTAAGGTTAAAATAAAGACGTTATGACTTCCTAGTCACAACATCAATCGGCTCTCCAACAAAAATGTCTCTTAGCATGACGTCTTGTCTGGCCGAAGACTCCCCGAGCAATGCGTTTTTACCCTCCGGCATGCCGACTACTCTCAGCCCTTCCCCCTTTCACCCTTCCTCATCCCCTAAACCACCCACCCTGGGTGGCCTTTTTAATGCCCTCCGCCTTTGCTTATAGCCATCTGTTATTACCCTTTGATTCTTAAAAGACGAATTCTACACGAAAATGTACAAACAAAAGTGTATTTTAGTCCTTGAGGCTAAGGTATACTTTTGCCTGTAATGGAAATTTACGTTAGATCAGTATCTAATGGGATATCAGATCATAACTGTACGTTCTTTGGAGAAAATTGTTCTTACAATTGTGGGCAAAGAGTTTATTTGGAGCTCTACCGGCTAAATAATAGCGTATGTTTTTGTGTGTCAGTATTTGTGGTAGTTGTCTCCTGTTGTTAGGAGTAGGATCGGAGGTGCAATAATTTAAGCAAAAGGGTGGAAAGCGACAGACAGTTCTTTTTGTAGTTTGTGCGAGTGAGACGTGCGTAGGTCGAGAGGGTGCGGGGTTAAACGCGCTGCAGGGACGGCCTTGGTGCGTGTGGGATATTCTGTTGTAGAAATTATGTGCTTACTTGAATGTGTCTGTTTTCAGAAAATTTTGTTACATTGTTAGGTTTGTTTTAAAGAACAAATGTTAAAAATATTTACTACTCAAACATTTCCATGTTCATGAAAAAACTAAAGCTTTCAAAACTGTGTTGACGGAAGTCAATAGAATTCGTTAATCCGTTGATACCTATACGAAACCCAATTGTCTTTTAGAACATTGCTTTTTTTATTACCCAACCAATTATTGAGTAAGTATCTAAATACGACTAAGAACATTTAGGACACATACTTTGAACTGGGTTCAGCTCAACCCAGGGAACACAATTGAGTTCATGTAGAAACTACTAGATCTTCGCAACTTTATGACCCATTGCACCTACTTTGTATATATACTACCATATATTTTGGGTTATCGAAAAATGACAAGCACATTTTTTTCAAATGCCTTACTAACATGAATTTTTAGGAGATATAAGTATAAAAATTACCTCAAAAGATAAAAAAAAGAGAGTCCTCTTCGTAGTTCAGTCGCTTTATCCCTGACGAAGACCCTGGAATAAGGAAAATAATAATAAGATCTTAGTAATTTTTAGTTTGTTGCGTATATTTAGAAGTAGAGATAATGATAAAAAATAAATATTAGCAATTTAACTGGGTGTAGGTAAATCCAACCATACTCAATTTGTCGTTCTGTTAGTTATCATTAGACTAATCAAATCATTCAATCAAAAGTCAAAAGCCATAACGCCCCCTTTCCAGACGCAAATAGTAGTTGAATTAAAGTCGATTGTGTGTAGCGGTCACAGGCAATTTTTAAAATTTTTATTCTATAATAAGTGTTAGGAGCTTTTGAACACAGTTCATGTCAGTTCCATCTTAACCTAAAAGGTCAAACTTGAATGTTATAAATTAAACTGTTGTTCTGGGTATGACTACTGATTCTATGTTATAATGAGTGGCTTATATCTCAACTTGGTCAAGCAGGTTAAGTTCTGCTGCATATGCAATAAGATAAATAAAAGGCAGCTCACTGACGTAGTTACTGCCAGATTAGTGTATTTCGCATGTTTCCACAACATCAAGTCCTATGGCAGTGTTTTTCAAACCATGTCGCAGTCCCCTGGGGGTTAGAAAGGCATTCTCACTGTGGAGATTGCGGTCGCAAGCCAGGTAAAAGTAAAAAGCATGCACAGTGTACTTGATTTCTGTACACTGTGCAAGCTTTTTAGTTCGATCAGCAAGAAAATAAAAAATTAAACATTTCCTCTTTCAATTCACTGACAAGTCTATCACGGTCCAGCAGTGCTATTCTGAAAGAACTCACTAGCAAACTCACTTCTGAACCCGCAGTAAAAAGTAGTAAAAACAATACAAAACTCTAGATTTAATTACGGATTCGGAAGTATATATAATTTATAGGAGGATATAATACTGCACACATGTGAGTTCCGTACTCACATATATTTTTAGCATAGTGGTTGGCTTTGCTTGTATTATCCATAACTGCATATCCGTTTACTTTAAAGAATTGGTACATTTTTGCACTAAGTTGACATACAATTCCTTCACTCGAAGTGAGTTTCAGTATATAATTTAAAAACATTAATTTGTTCCAAGTACGGCCCTGTAGGACGTCAACACCCCAAATAGGCCGACGCGCTGCGAACGCTAAAAACGTGCCCCTTTACCCCTTTCCCCGATTTTTAAGCCTACTCCCCCCACCCCCTCTAACTCCCGGGTTAGCCAGAGCACATTTACGCGCAATAAATTTTGACCGCTTGCGACTAAACGAAACAGCCTCAGAACGGCACACACCTCGAAGCAAATTTGAGCTTCAAACTTAATAGATAAGGTTGAATATCCTCTGAATTTATATCAGGAACATAGTATATATAAAAGAAACGGTCTCGGAGTTTTGAAGAGGAGTTTGATGTTTGTAAAAAATACTCTATTTTTGCACTTTAAAGACGATTTTTGACTGTAGAGTATTTTGTATAAAAGAAGGTGCCACTTTTGCGTGGCTAGAACAAAGCTATCCTATTTACCTAGGCTTCGAATATTGTGTATTTCTCATTTGTCTTGGTTGTGGGATCCATTGTATTCAGAACCTATGGCGGAGGGGTTCCGGGAAATAATGTGGTTTTATGAACGAATGGCCTTTGTTTTAAGAATGACGTATTTATGTTCGCAGTAGGTTTATCTATTTCTGGAGTAAATAAATAGGGGTTTAGAGAATCAGCACTTAATATTGTTACTAATAAATGTGAGCTTGTTTGTATGTTTGAGGCTCCATCACGCTCGATGGCGGCGATAAGACCCGTCATGGAAGAATGGCTGGAGAGGCGGCATGGCGCCTTCACCTTCCTTCAATATTCAACATACAATTTAAATAAATACTGTAAAGTAACGTTTTTATTTTAGAAAAAGATGGCCGAACTTTAATTTGTTATTTCAGCCGAAGAAATCTCCCACTAGGTACTGGAAATTGGCGCCATCACCGTCCTTCAATATTCAACATACAATTTAAATAAATACTGCAAGGTAACGTTCTAATATTACAAAAAGATGGCATGCTTTTAATTTATTATTTCAGCCGAAATATCGTCCACTACTGGATATAGGTACCTATGCCTGTCCCAAAAATCGCCACAACTACCAGTTTGGGTTTGAGTTGTTTGCTTATTGGGCGGCTTTGCCATAGGTACTTAATAATCATGCTTGTTAGGCGGGTTGGCGGTCGCAGTTAATTTGTAAATCTAATCTACTCGAAGGACTCTGCTGCCCATCCTCCAGCTAATCCCTTATTTACTTTTTGCGAAACCCACAGGATGAGATGGGTTGGTGCTATTCTTAGCCTGCACCACACGGACTTGACCATGAACGGCATACCTTTAATTAAAGCAAATTTCTTTATTTACATTTTCAACGAAATATTACCATTTTTGTTTTTGAAAGGAAAAAAAATCAAGTGCTGTGTCAAATGTGGAGTGGGTACCTTTTTTTATTGGTCGCCCAGTGGAAATTCTTCATGGACTTCCTTCGCCCCTGGGCAGGGCGAAGCGGCATGCCGGACTCCTACCGGCTAAAACCACTATAGCGGTAATCTTCGGCACCGAATCAGTAGATTTTAGGTAAAATATGCAATAACCTGAAAAAATAGCCAGAATAGGCAAATGCATGTAATCATTCACGTGCCTTATTAATTACTTATAGATTCAAATTCATTATTTACACTAGTATAGCCTGTATCTGTCTAGTGTAATAATAACCTGTTCTTGTTTTTTATCATAAGCTTATAATCCTGGTTACACCACCAGGTCATAGTCAAGTCAAATTATTGTATATTCTTGATACGTCTGCAAAATTTCAAGTCAATCGCACATCTAGAAGTCGGTGAAAATTTGAATTACGAGATTCCATTACCTACATTCATACATAGTTAAATAATATATACAGGGTCAAGCTGATTAATATAAGTCGTATAAAAATGTTCTAGCCTTTCTTCCCAATTCCACAAAAACACAATCTTAGTCTATAGTCAACCGCTATAGGGCCTAATTACATACCCACGTGGGCACTATTGTCCTGCTGCAAAACGTGCAATGAATTCAGGATTCCAATCCACAAATTGGCGGGATAAAGCTTACTATATATCTTTGCGCTCATTTCGATTACGGGGTACGCAGGACTGCCGGCATTTACTGTGGCGTTGGTAGCATGGTAATCACGTTAACAAGTTTAGGGTGTGTGATCTGAGTGACTCAATGGTGGAGTGTCCGCTTTCTGCAACCCGGGATCAATTTCTGTTCAATATCTAAAATATTTGTAAGGCTATAAAATATATTGCCTAGTTAAGAATAGAATAAAATATTCTTTAGTGTACACCGTTTGTTTATCTACTATTAGGATGGTTAAGAGGGGTGTAGCCTTATCGTGATACTCTGTTTAGACCGTTGATGCACTGACAGTTTTCTTTAATGTATACAATGCATACGAGAATCGGTTGAGCTTAGAAACCAATGTGTCTATCTGTAGGGTCCAGGTTAAATTGCAGTCAATATTTTTACCCAAAAATGTTTTTGGTCAACTTCTTCATTCTATGACCTAAATAATGAATGTTAGTATTAGTCAATTTATTCACTACATTCCGAAATGTTATAAAATTAGTTTTACTAAGATTCATTTTCAAATTATTTCATGTCAACCACTCTATAATATTACATAAAGTGTTATTTATATCCTGTTCTATTTGTAGTTTATCAGATCATGGAAAACCGTACTGTCATCAGTGAATAATATTGATTTATTTTTACTGTTTTTGGCTAATCGTGTGTATATATATGTGGTCCTAACACACTTCCTTGTGGGACTCCAAAGATTAGTCTTCTGTATTCTGATGATTCATTGATTACCTTTTTCACTGTAGGACATGTTTAAGTAATTTGTGTTGATTGATCTCTAGTACCGGGGTAAGACTTTATTAAATCGAGTATATTTCCTCAAACTCTGTGCGCATAAAGCTTGTCTAATAGTATTTTATGATCAACATGATCGAACGCTTTTGTTAAATCCCTGTCCACTCTACATGACTGATTGCCTTTGTCTATATTTGTAGTGACTGTATTGAGTAAACTGTGTATTACCATATTAATACCTTTATTTTTTCTAAAGCCATATTGTTCATTAGCAAATAAGATATTCACTTCGAAAAATTGTAAATATCGTTATTAATAACCTTTTCAAATATTTTTGAAAGGACAGGCACAAGCGATATACGCCGATAGCAAGTTATGTTGTACCTATTTGTCATTTTTCTTAAATAGTGGCTTAATTAAAATTAACTTTATTTTTTCTGGAAATATACCGTGTAGAATGCACAAATTTACCAGATGGCTGATATTATACTTGACAGTTTTATTGATACAATTTTGAATATTTTTGTTGATATTTCATCACAGCCAGTACTTTCAGTATTCTTTAAATTTACTACAAATTTGAGAAACCAACCAAAGATTTAGTTTCGGTTTCGGCCAAAATTTCAGGTTACGGCGGCAGTTTCGGTATATATGACAGTTTTATCGATATACTTTTGAGTATGTTTGTTGATATTTCATCACAGCCAGTACTTTCAGTATTCTTTAAGTTTACTATAATTTTTAGACACTGTCTGAACACAGTTTCGGCCAAAATTTCAGAAAATATACCGCGTAGAATCCACAAATTTACCAGATGGCTGATATTATACCTGACAGTTTTATTGATACAATTTTGAATATTTTTGTTGATATTTCATCACAGCCAATGCACAAATTTACCAGATGGCTGATATTATACTTGACAGTTTTATTGATACAATTTTGAATATTTTTGTTGATATTTCATCACAGCCAGTACTTTCAGTATTCTTTAAATTTACTACAAATTTGAGAAACCAACCAAAGATTTAGTTTCGGTTTCGGCCAAAATTTCAGGTTACGGCGGCAGTTTCGGTATATATGACTGACTAATCGAATAATCTGTAAACTGTGTAAACAAAGATGGGAATAACTATATCACAGGGATTATAAAAATGCCACTGTATCTTAACTAGTTACATACGTTTCGGTTTCGGCCGAAACTAGAAGTGGATCCGAATATTCGGTTAAAGTTTCGGCTGAAAATCGTGTTTCGGTCGGACACTAATAATTTTATTAATATCACTAGGAATTGTCGGTTACATAAATATATATTTATAAATATTTGCAATAGTCATATTACATTGATTAGAAGTGAACTTGGTGATTTGTGTAATTAATAAGTTGTTAAATGCAGTTACAATCTGTTATGGATTACTGATGAGTGATGACATTACCCACCACACAGATTTGTTGAATTTGTTCATCAATTCATTAATGTTTGTGATGGAATGATATTCCAAGAAGAATGGAAGAGCACGGATCCATGGGGGTCTCCGGCTCTAATGGCGGCATAGGGGTCGAGAGTGCATAGTCGAGGCGTTAGTGGAAAATACGATGGGAAATGAAGTCTCGTATGCTGAGTACAAGTGGATTGATATATACCTATATACATTTATGTATACTTGTATCATTAGATAATTCTTCTAGCTCAAAGGAGCTAGTTCTGTACGTTAGGTTAGTAGGTACTTATTGCCTATTAGCGCATAACCTCGCAAATTTTAGATACCTACTTCAACTAAACAACAAAGCTTTTTATTTTGGCTTTCTTGGGTTTAGTTTTGGTCATATCGTAGAACAAACGTGATGTTAGGGTGATAATATGAAGATATTACCATGAGGTTTTTGTATTTCTTGTTTAATTTTCCTTTATATTATAAAGTTGTGCTATATCGTCAATAGCTATATCCCATGTCAATATTTGTTCCCCTGCAGTAGGGAGCAACCCTATCGCACTTTATCGGATACATTTCCAACTACGAGCTTCGACTGAGAGAATAGTTGGATCACTAAAACCCAATTATACTGATTAAACTTAGTAATCAATAAGTAGTCAAAGGTAATTTTTTGAGGTGAACTTCTTTTGGGACGGTGTGAATTGGATTTTATTAAACAACAATGTGTAACCAAACAGAGAGAACGATAAATGTACGATAAAAAATCTTTCGTTTAGGCAGTGAGACAATGAGATAAAACACGTTTCTATATAGTTTCCCTATTGTCGAGCAATCTCTCTCTCTCTCTCAAATTCTCTTACAAATTAACCACGTGTGAACTGACACTTACCAATTTTTTATTTCATAAAACCAGATATACCGCAATGCCTCAAGACGAAAATCTTTAATCAGTATGTGTTACCAGTAATGACATATGGAACAGAGACGTGGTCACTAATAATGGGCCTCATAAGAAAGCTCAAGGTCACTCAGCGAGCTATGGAGAGAGCTATGCTTGGTATTTCTCTACGAGATCGAATCAGAAATGAGGAGATCCGTAGAATAACTAAAGTTGTCGACATAGCAGAAAGGATTAGTAAACTGAAGTGGCAATGGGCCAGGCACATTGCTTGTAGCACTGATGGCCGTTGGGGCACAAAGGTTCTCGAATGGAGACCGCGCACCGGAAAACGCAGTGTGAGGCCTTTGTTTAGCAGTGGACGTCCTGTGGCTGATATGATGCATATATATAACACTATTATATATATATATATAGAATAGTGTTGACAACGGCCATCAGTGCTATATATACATATATCTAAGAATTACCACTGATCGAATACGATCACGTTACGTTCAATACGTAAACAATATGTTCTTCTAAGGGGAGAATGTTGTTTTATCTGTCTTGAATGTATTATACTCGTAAATATTATGTTTAATTTGACCATATTGATATAAATATAATACGCAACACTAAATTATTTATTTATTTAACATTTAGTCCTTAGGATGATTCTGCCAGTACAAAATGCCTTTAAAGAGATTTTCGCCTGCCGTCTATCTGGTTTTTTCAATAAAGGCATCGATAAACTGCCACATGCCACTGCGTTCGCAAAGATGCATCGATTGCATGGGATTACATTGATTAAAATAAATAAAAAAGAGGAAGAAAATAAACTATATTTTGTACGGAAATTTTATTTAGTGGTAAAGACCTATTATTATTTAACGATTACATTCGATATCGATCGGTAAATAATAATCAGCCGGGATTTTTTGTTCAACAGTGGAAGTTTTTGGCTGGTATGATGAACTTGAAACACGGAAAATCATGTAGGTAATCATTTAAAAAAAAATACACTCAAAGACTCAGTGTCAAGTTAAGCTGCTTAACTTGACACTGGTAAAATGTTATAACAATTGCCACATCGAAAAACAATATGTTAAGATGAAGCTTTTGTTTCAACGCCTCCAAGCTCTAAACACCATGGTAAGTTAGTACTCCCATACGTAGTTTTATGTACCTATATAATGGTTTATGACTTCAGTGATTAATATCTCTCTCACCCGCGTACTTACGGCCCTACGTAAGTCCACTCCTTGTACAAATAGGGTAAAAAACAAAGGACCATTAGTATCGGAAGTGAGAGCCTCATCAAGATAAATAGAAACGTCACCATGATGGATTACCTTCCCAAGCGGGGAAGCATTTGCCCGTAGGGTAAACGTGAAATAACCCGTCACTCTTATCTCAAAGGCTTAAGATTGAAAACCGTGTGTTTTTTTAAATGGACGTTAAATGTAACTTGGTTTCTGCAAGGCTGCGTTTGTCGTTATCTGTAGTACGTAAATAGGCAGCGGGTATGTTTCTAAAAGAAATAAGGGTGGAGGTATTTGTTTTAGATAATTGATGTGTTCATTACAAATTTTTGTTTTGGTTAATATATCGGCTCAGAATGCCACCACCCCATCTCCTCCCATGGGTGTCGTAAAAGTCGACTAAGGGATTAGCCGGAGGATGGGCAGCAGCGTCCTTCGAGTACATTAACAACTCAACTGCGATCGCCAACCCGCCTGCCAAGCGTGGCGATTATGGCAAAACCCCCCAATGAGCCCACAACACATCCATATCGGTGGTTGTGGTGATCTTTGGGGGAGGCCTGTGTCCAGCAGTGGACTTCGTTCGGCCGAAATGATGATTATATATTAAGTGGAAAATATCTGTGAAGCTATTTACTTCTCCGAGATGATTTTAATTCAGAGCTGTATTCATATAAACGGTATATTAGTATTTTTACATCACAATTAGGAATATTGTTGAAGTGAAAGTACAAGCACACACAGACGACTATTACGCCATGATGCGCAAAAATCCCAGCTCCCTGATGTACAGGTTGCGTGGAGGTGTCAATGGGATCCTGAAAATGATATCGGAAAATGTTATGTGCCCCATTCAACAACATGTTGAAAAGTTCAATTGCATATGAGCGCAATTAATTTTTTTAGTAAGGCGTGTTTTATTTTTTAGTTTTATTAATATTGTAATGTTGTTGTAATGTCTATGGGTTTTGGTCTGAAATAAATATTTATTTATTTATTGGGCGCGATGAGATTAATTTGTCAAGGTCCAATTTTAAAGTAACCTTTTTCGTAAATTTATGTGCGGGTGCATCCGTGGGCATAAAAGGCGTTGTTGCATGCACGGGCTAAAGGTCTGGGTGCATGTGCGGGCATAAGAAATTGTATCCATACTATAGCCGGTATCCAGAAACAAGGAAGATTCACTTTTGCGACGTGTACTGAGTAACATGCGTTCAATAATTATATTCATAATAAAATTGCGAATATCTACAAGAGAACCCACGAAGTTTATTGCAGTATCTTCTCCATAAATATACAGATAACGATAAGAATTTGTTTTATTCATGTAAAACCACTTACAGTCACTTATAAATCGTCAGAATTTATTTGCCGCGTTCCAAGATGTAGATTTCCTATGGAGAAGAACGGCCAAGAATCTCCACGGTTACTTTTTTAAAATCATTATCATTATATTACAATGTTTTTGATTAAGTACATTGTTATCGAAATGTAGGAGGACAACGACTTCATAAAGGAGGACAATGAATTCACGAAATGAAATTATGTGATGACAATGCAGGGGAAAAGAGCCTAAACTTCTTAAAAGTCGGCGCTAAACAAGCCTCAATTAGGCTAGCGCTTTTGGTTTGATTTGACTGAATATTCATTTTTATTCATTTTTTCATGTTCATGATTAAATTGTCATGGCAACATTAAGCTGAATAATCCCAACAGACTGTACTTGTTCACGAATGTGACGCATGCATCAGCGTTACTCAGCTCAACCATATTGTAGGGAAACTCAGCGATAGCCGAACGCGATACACAACACAACTATAAGCAGGACACTTGAGTTAGCATGATATACCTGAACTGCCAGACAACTATTTTGTCAATAAAACACGGCACTGAGGCATTGACTGCATGGTTGGTGCAGTGGCCAAGTAGTTAGCATTCTTCGCAACGTGTCGTCGGCTCGATCTCCGCATAGAACTAATATTTGTATGATCTACACATAGTTTTTTCGAGTCTGGGTGTTTGTGCATGTCAAATGTTTGTCTGTAAACTGTACCCACTTACAAGAGAAACCACAGTGTGTTTAAAAAAAAAGTATAACCCATGGGATCGACAGTACTGAACCGTGCACCCAAATGCATTACAATTCATAGGAAAAAAACTGAAACTCACAATTAACTAATCTAGTATAATATCTTAGATTTTCGCGATTATTACACATTATAATAAAACACTTTTAAACGGATTCTATCGCGTATATTTTTGATTTTCCTGACGTTTCGAATACTTTGCAGTATTCGTGGTCGCAGGACGACTAAGGTGACAGGCGTCGTTACAGATTTTAAAAAGTTATTTTATTTTATCTACCGTACAATTTTTCAAAAAATTAGTTTCGATGCACGCAGTAATCACTCACAGTGTCTTGATGTTTCTTAGTGCGGTATCTTGTTTGGGACTTTATTATTTTAATAACTAGATTTCAAACAGGTGGTACCTGCCAACCATCTTCTCTATTAAAATTAGGATGTTTTTTAATTTCAATAGCCTCACGAAACATTCTAGGTACATATCGGTTCTCTTTCGCGAGTACTTGAGGTTGATCAAAACGAAGATAATGGTTAGGTTTGCCTAAGGCATGTTCACACACTGCAAACTTTGTGGAGCGTCTATGCTTGACGTCAGCTATATGTTCTTTTATTCGGGTGGCTATGCTACGCTTTGTTTGCCCTATGTATGATAAACTACAATCACAGTCGATCTTGAAGACCCCTGCATCTTGTAAAGGTATGTGACATTTCACCGGTTTGAGAAGTTGGCTGATCTTCTTATGCGGCTTGAAATAGGTTTTAATAGAACACGCTTTAAGATGTGACCAATTCTGTCCATGACTCCCTTAATAAATGGTAAAACAGCGGGCCGTCGATCAACCGTGGTGGGTTTCGGGCGGCTTCTGCGACGGGGATGTGGAGCTTTCAAATTGTTATTTTGAAGAACTTGCTTCACATGGTTAAGCTCCCCTGCCAGGTGGTCGGCGTCGCAGATGCCGTGTGCTCTCTGTAACAAAGATTTGGCCACAGTAGCTAACTGACAAGGATGGTGGTGAGATTCACCGTTTAGGTACCTGTCTGTATGGGTAGGCTTTCTACACACAGTGTGGCTAACAGAATGATCTGGATTATGGATGAGAAGTATGTCAAGAAAGGCCAAGCAATTGTTATCCTCCAATTCCACAGTAAATTGAATTTTACTATGTATTGAATTTAGGTGTTTTAGGAATGCAGTGACCCCATTGTGAGGCAAAATGGTAAATGTGTCATCTACGTACCGTTTGAACATTTTCGGTTTAGCCGGGGCTGTCATCAGTGCTCTCTCCTCAAAGTCCTCCATGAAAATATCGGCGACTACAGGAGAAACCGGTGAACCCATGGCCACACCGTCAGTTTGTAGGTAAAACTCATTGTTTCACAACAGGTAGCCATTGGTAAGGCAGTGCTCAAGTAACTCTGCATATTGAAGAGGCATGTCATGCTCACTTAACCTTTTCTTAACAACATCCAGGCAGTCCTTTACTGGTAAATTGATAAATAAGGACTGCACATCAAAACTGACCATCACTTCGCTTTCAGCCAGTTCAAGGTCTTTTATTTGGCTGACAAAGTGATAGGAATCCTTCACATATGTGCTAGACGTTCCACGAAGTTTTGAGAGTATCTTCGGAGGATAGTCAGGTCTGGGTCTTCATTAACGGTTTTTAGCGCAAGATATTCATCGCGAGAAAGATTCGGTTTGGGCGGTTTGCCTCGACGTAACACTGCTGATATATCTTGACGAATCGCCTCCAAATCTTCATTTTTCACGTTATTTTTTATCAGACAGTCCTCAACATTGCATATTATGTCTTCATAAGGGATTTTTCTAGGTGCTAGCGCAAAATTTAGGCCCTTTTTTAAGACTTTTACGGTGTTTTCGTCCAGAGATTTATTAGACAAATTAAGAACAGGATTTATTATTGATTATGACAGATGGTCAGGAGTGTTTTCGTTTTCTAGGTTAATTTGGATACTAGTATTTTTGCCACACAGTTTTTCATACTTTTTGATTTGTCTTTTTGTATATTCATCAAATTTAGCGGCGGCTCGTTTGCTATTAATATTAATTATATATCGCCCGCGAGTGAACTAATTTGAGTTCCCTTGAGGGAACTCAAACGCAATCAAAGGTATTCTATGTTATTTCATGACACAATCTACATTTTGCTAAATTCCACTTAAACTCATTCAGCTATTTGAATATGAAAGAATGAATAAAGGTATATTTGTCACAGGACAAGGCGCATTTTAACGAGATAGCAAATATATTGACCAGCGTGCGCATGTGTTTCTGCGTTGTACCATATGGGCCTCCGGCTCAGCATGTGCCAGGTTGTAAGCCTGGCGCTGGTATTCTGCTGTGACACATGGATGTTGAACAACAAAGCAGACATAAGTATATGTTAAAGGATTAATAAATAGATAAAAAGTGTTGATTTAATATATTAATGTCAGTACATTGGGACCCGTGGTTTCACCCGCCGTATTAATTTAAAAGAAATTTGATTATTATAAATAATTTAGAGTGCTTCGGCATAGAAATTTGACATGGAGTATAGATATACAGGTTGTCCAGTAAATAGCGCGACATACTGCAGGGGGTGAGAGCTTGGGTCAATACCTACCAAAAAAACACAATATATGTTAAGCAAAATCTTACGGATTTACAGTAGTACAAATTTTTCCGAAATATCGAAAAATCTCTACCTTGACACAGATTTTTAAGCATCTCGTAATGAAAAATTCCTTTTCTAGTATTAATTTTTATTTGATTTCTACTGTGACGTGGGTGCGTTTACAGATATAAATTCCACGCACAATACTTCCAGACCCGGAACAACTACCTGCAAATCATACAAATATTTCTTCCGTGCGGGAATCGAACCCACGACCCGGAGCGCAGCAGCCGACTGTATTAGCCACTGCACCAACTGTGCAGTCAGCATCAGCCAAAGGATGTCCACTGCTGCTTTGTTCATACCTGCTGCCTCCCCCATAGATTTCCACAATTGTGCCATCACTTACGGGGACTTTGCCAGTACTCATCACGCTTGGCAGGCGGGTTGGTAAGCGCAGAATGGCTGCTGTTCCACAGAAGGGACGCTGCTGCCCCCCATCCATCTGGTTTAGAGTCCCATAGTCGCCTTTTACGACATCCACGGGAGGAGATGGAGTGGTCCTATATATTTAATCCGGACAACACACGGAATATTTATGTGTTATGAATATGTGTATACGTTATATACATAACAATGCTCCAATGGGGCGCAATTTGTGTTACAAAATATTTTGAATTCATTTGTGTTTTTCCCCTCAGTCATATTTATAACTCACCCGAGATAATACGTGGCTAGAATAATTTTGTTTCTATACTTCAATGAGAGCCTACACGACCATTTGGTGCTAAGAATAGCACCACCGGATTTCATACCGTGGGCATCATAAAGGCTACTGTGGGATTAGCCGGAGGATGGGCAGCAGCATTCTTCGATTACTCAACAGTAAGCACTCAATACAAACCTGGTAATTGTCACGATCTTTGGGGGAGGCCTATGTTAGGTAGAGGACCTTTTTCGGCTGAAATGACAATGAATGATGAATTAAAATAGCTAAAGCCTTCACCTATATACCTTAAAGTTGAATTTTGTATATCACGATGCATTAAAGAAATCCCGCTCCCAAGGTCTTTTGTTTTCGTCCAACAATAGAGTTACCCAAAGACTGATCAACCCCATGAAAGCCTCATAAAGTAATAAAAACTAACGGCGTTTACAAAAAATGTGCTGTTTTAAATACCATAACTGACGGACGAAATAATGAGCGTGCCAATTTACGATCGTTGCTTGCAAGCGAAATAGATTTGAAAGTGGTAAGGTTTAGCCTTTGTCGATTGTACATACCTACGTCAGATCATGTGACAAATTATGGATTCCAGAATATTTTTTAAATTTGTTGAAAATTTGTTGAAATCCCCAACGAAACCTTTATACTTAGTTTAGGAAAGCTGGTAAACCTAATCGTCTTTCCCCTTAAAACAGTTGTCTAGCAAAACTAAAACGGAAAAAAATGACCACGCAAAAACAAAATGGAAGGCTGGCTTAGAGTGGGGGAGGCAAAATACGCATGTGCGTGCCCCCGCCGCCCCCGAGCCAAGGGAGACGCGACCACTGCGACCCGCAGGGAAGGCGGGGTTTTGTTTCAGTAGGCACGATTTTTTCGCCTATCTTTCTTGAGCATCCCTTTGATTTTTTTTGATGTTGTCATGTTGGTACCTATACGTTTGGTGGTGTGGTTTGTAGAATTAATTACGGCCCTTTCATTTTCACGACCCGGTGTTAGGTATTCGTTATAAAAATGGATATTTTCTTTGTTTTCTCGGGCTTGGTTGGGGTGAAATTATTTATATGTGTGGGTTTGGGGGACGCAGGTGATAATGGCTATATAGACACTATAGGTAACGTATATAGGTTTACTGAGGAGATTACTGTTATCAAAATGTATATACCTAAGTGGAAAAACAATGTAAGTCTACTGGCAAGATACTGGCTAGGTAGGTACCACCACAGTGCCAGATATTCTAACAATTCTGCCAAGCATTAGTTTCACTACAGCAGTGGACAATTTTCGGTTGATATGGTGATTATGATAGTAGGTATTTCTGTTTGAATGCACTGTGGAATTACTGGACTTAAGAAACTAATGTCTCGAGGTAACGAGTATTACGTATTTTTATAGACGATACGCTTACCTCCAGGCGAATGACTTGCCCGAGCCGCCGTTAGCTTGTATAAAAAATGCCTTTTGTTCTTAGCTATGAAAAATCGGCACTTTGGTGAAGTGGCTAAGCATTTTGACTTTCCGGGCTACGAGTCGCGGGTTCGATCTCTAAACGGAAGAAATATTTGTATGATCTACAGATAGTTGTGTCGGGTAAGGAAAGTCAAACGATAGTCTATTATCTAATTAGGCGGAAACATATTTCAGTAAGTATAACATATTCGCGTAAATATCAAAATAATATGGCGTGTGAGCCGGTTACGAATAGCACCGACCTATCTCATCCCGTGGGTGTCGTAAAAGGCGACTATGGGTTTAGTCGGAGGATGGGGTGCAGCGTCCTTCGAGTACATTAACAACTCAAATGCAATCGCCAACCCGTCTGCATAGCGTGGCGATTATGGCAAAAACCCCACTGAGCTCACAATACATCCAGACGTGTCGTTGTGGGAGTTTTTGGGGGCGGTCTGAGCCCAGCAGTGGACATGTGGAAATTAATATGGTAGTTCGTTTTAGTAAAATGGTAGTATTGACTCTTGACGGTCTCAGCAAGCGCTATTCAAAATTTAATATTACATATTACCCGAATTAAGAATTTTACATTGAGAGTATATCAGCAATACACATTTTATTGAGATTAATTGAAATCGTTTTTGTATCCTTTTCTTTTAGTACAGAACAAGCTTAGTACATCATTTATTCGACAGATACTTTAATGTTAAGGTACTTTAAACATGAAGTTTATATTTAATGCAAGTTATCTGTAATCGGGATTGAAAGAAGAACAAAGAAGTGTGTAGTGGTTGATACAGTCGACTGCTGCGCTCCGGGTTGTGGGTTCGATTCCCGCACGGAACAAATATTTGTACGATCTGCAGGTAGTTGTTCCGGGTCTGGGTGTATTGTGTTGGAATTCATGTATGTAAACGCACCCACGACACAGGAGAAATCCTAGTGTGGGGCAACGCTTTAAAAAAAAAAATTGATTCATTGCCCCATTGATGGCACACCTTTAGGCACATCTCGGAGGGGATTACAGTACCTAACACAATAATGAATGATCTTTCTTTAATCCTCCTTTTTTTATGTTCTCCATTTTTCAGATCACTGGAAGCTAGTGTAAACAAGTGTGTGTTGAACATTATCAACAAACTTTCCGCATCGAGCTAACATAAAACAACCCTTTTCACAATTCCAATTATTCACTTTGACGTCGCCCGTAGATAATCATCTGTCATACGACGCTGGACGGGGAAACTGTCCAGTTTGACCCGACCTTCCACCTTTTATTCACCACCCCCGGTCTCAGCACTGCTGGTACAAATGTCGAGAGGGGTGGTAGGTCTAAGTGTATTGGTAGTGAAAAATGGAAAAGCGAAGGCCCGGATAGGTTTTAAGCAGGGCTCTGTTTGTGCGTAACATAAGATTGTGTGACTTTTTTTTGGTCTGCGAGGTTATAAATTATATTTTGTGTTAGAATGGCGCTTGTATTTTGTTTGTCATTTCATGCTTTAGGATCATCATCATAGTAATGTCTTAGGTTTTCGCGATTATTACTCATAACAAAACACTTTTGAACGGATTAATTATTGCGGCGGCACGGTTGGTGCAGTGGCTGATAAATACATAAATCATAAAATTGAATATAATACATAAAACTATAATATACGCGATATAATCCGTTTAAAAGTGTTTTATTATCATCATCATTTCAGCAAAAACCGTCTACTGCTTGATAGGCCTCCTCAAAGATAGTCACAACGGACGGTTTGGTTCTATGTTGTGTGTTTATTAGGGGTTTATGCCATAATCGCCACGCTTGGCAGGCGGAATAGCGATCGCAGTTGATTAATAAGTCGCTCGAAGATCATTTATTCAAAATAAACTAAAAAAAATGTTCTCGTTCAACATCAACAAAACACAGCACCCCATAAGCCCGCCCTTGTGTTTAAGCTGAGACCCATATCGGTGCAAACCTCCTTGGTCAAATTTGTCAAATTATTCAAGAAGGATAAAAAACAATAATAAGAAAAAGAGTTTATGCGGTGTCGGCTTAGAGCATTTAACCTAGGTTAAATGCTCTAAGGGTGTCGGTGATAAAATCCGTAATGAGTACCTCAAAGGTAGACTGTGTGTACGCGACAAGATGCAGGACAGTAGGTGAGATAGACAATGGACCCGATAGGGTTGAAGTGTGTTCGGCTGATGCTAAGCCCGCGAGTCTGAGATGGTAAGGGTATGTAGAGAGGAAATCACCGAGTTACGTAGGCAATCTAGCACTACAATAGTGGCTAGCCATTGATAACCTCCCCTCGGCCTCGTGGTGACTTCGGCGAAGGATAGATGATAGATGTAGTGCACAGGGATATGTTTATGTTCAATGTTTAAGATACGGATGTCATGCACATAGCGAACTGGTGTTAAGTCTCTTATTGCAGGAGTCCGGCTGGATACGTAGCTGGTACGTGGATACGTACCACCGCAGTATCGGGGGTCGCAGGCGTGCAGATTGGGGAGTCTGCATGCTCACACCGAGCGACCCCCGGAATGACGGCGGTGCACATGCACGTGGTCACGTGCCGCCGTGTGCACAGCATAGCGCATAGCGAGGCTTTGGGGGAATACCTTTACAACCCCCCTGAGGGGCGCCTGGGAAGGTGGCTTCTTTACAGTCGCCTTCCCCCGCTAGAGGGGGTGACCATTTTACAGTCATCCGCTCCGAGATGTGCTTTTAAAGGCGTGGCACCAATGGGTGGCTCTAGATGAAGAATATCGAGTTCCTGGAGCCTCCCTTCGGTGCCGAAGATGACCACTCCGGTGGTTTTAGCCGGTAGGAGGCTGGCATGCTCCTCCATCCTTTCCCGGGGTGGAGGAAGTAAATATGCATTTAAATGGTCACAGCCAATATAAGCTAAAATATCATAAAATGAGGCTAAAAGTATTTACCCATATTAATACATTAACTTAAACAAAACCAAGTTAATAACACCACCAGTACCAGTACACAACAAAACAAAATTAGTACATTTACTGAGCAAGCATTTTTATAAACTTAATAGAATTTAATGGAACGTGTCACCTTTGTACAAGCTGCTGTCGATATTTTTTTATCCCGTGAAGATAAAACGAGGGTTATGTATCTAAAACGTACACTTTTACATAATCCGGAGAGCCCGAATAAAATTTTAGCACGTAGGCTGAAAAAAAGGAGTCCCAAACAACCCTTGCTCTGGTAAAAAATGGAATATTTCTTTTTGATTACAACAATATAATTTGTATCTTCGTTGGGGATCTGGGTGAGTGGGTAGAAGCGGATTGCGTTTTGGTATTTTCGGGTTTTTACCTTACTTTCCTTCAGGCTTCGTATGTACTGTTTGGGTTAGTGCCTAGAGTGTAGTGAATTCATAAAAAATAACTATTGTCTAGGTATATAACTAGGGCTGGGCTAGCTAACAAATAAATCTTTATTCAGTATTTACGATACTGTGTTCTGGATACATATGACTTCTCGTTGAATTTCGTATTTTCTTAAAACAACCGCAATTTCATCACATAACGATTTCATTACGTTCAGTGTCTTGCTAGACACTAGGCGCTAAGCAAGGCACCTGTCAGTGCAGACGTCACTGCACGGCCAGTTTATTTCGTGGTAGTTTAAAAACTTCATATAAAGCATACGAAATATGTTCAACAGTATTTATGTGGGCTTACATGACAGTTTGTATTGCTATTGTTAATTCATTATGTACTTATATTTGTTCGTCTTTTTCATTATTAACGTGCTTGCAATTGATCTATATCTCGCCTGATTGAGGGAGATGACGAGGTCGAGGATTTACCTCAGAGACGTATTCAAAAGAAAACCTATTTACTGTTCTCTTGAAGATTTTCATGTTATAAATCTAGGAAAGTACAGATGTGGGGAATGAATTCGACTTAATTCCACTTTAGGTCACTAGTAGATCTACCAATTTTAAAATAAAACACGTACACTGCTGAACGTATGCCTCCCCCATAAGACGGCCGGTTACAAGAAGTTTTTCATCTTTTGGGGGGATTTGCTAGTAGTAGTAGTAGTTTACCACGTTCAGCAGGTGGGTTGGTGAGCGCAGAATGGCTACTATTCCATAGAAAGGACGCTACTGCCCATTCCTCTGGCTTAGAGTCTCTTAGTCGCCTTTTACGACATCTACGGGATGAGATGGAGTGGTGCTATATTCTTACTCTGGACATCACACGGATAAACTCCCGTTTGCTAAATAGGTATATTTTAGCTGATACGCAATTGGGCTCGCCTTTACATTTGCCTACCCGGTGTAGAAATAAAGACCATCAGAGTACTTTGACGGCACGTTTGGCGCAGTGGTTAAGCGATTGGCTTTCTCCGATACGTGTCGCGGGTTCGATCCCCGAGCTACAGATAATACTCCAATTCCGGGCCGGAGTAACTATTCACCCGGGTGTTTGTGCATGAGAGATTTATGTCTAAAAACTGTCCCTAAAAGAAGAGGTAGGTACTAATTAAATCATATGTAAAACCCCTGCCAGCTCTTTCCGCGTCCGCCTCTACAATGTACCACCCACGTCAACCCTTTACCGCGCACGACAAATTAAGCAGGCCTGCCCTTTGCGGGCTCCAGGCAAAAATTCAATTACAAACTTCGGCTCCATCCCAAGAGCACATCTAAAGGGCTGTACTCCACGTTTTTTGCCTCTAAATTTTTATGTGGCCCTTTACAAGGTCGTAAACGGGATGGTTGTATGAATATTCCATTTGCTGCGAAACTCCGCGCTTATGTATTGAAAGTTTACGGAAGGGGAATTTATCTATGTTTATAATAATGCCCTTCGTGTGTTTTGCTTGATTAAAATGCATTGAAATAGAATTGGGTTGGTCGTATACCTACTTATATGAAAGTATGATTGTAGGGTTAGAGTATAAATGTATGCTGGAGGTATTTTGAATGGGGTTTTCACTGTTGGACAGTATGATTCTTCGGCAAGGAGGTTTTGCCTCAGGAAAATATCAGTCAGTAGTCAGTGAAATTAAAACAAAGTGAAAATAGAAACAGATAAAAAATGACATTTAATAACTTATTTTTTATTTTATAAAATGTTGCCCCATTAGGATTTCTCCTGTGTCGTGTTTGAGTTTACAGACACAAATTTCACACACAATACATCCAGACCCGGAACAGCTACCTGCAGATCACACAAATATTTGTTCTGGGCGGGAATCGAACCCGAAACCCGGAACGCAACAGTCAACCTTATCAGCCACTACACCAACCGTCAATAATAAACATACTTTTGCCTGTTTTCAAATTTTTTTTTTTAAATTATCCATATATCTCCATTATGATCTCAATTATTATCTCCTACGGAGCTAGCTATGCTTAGAGTTTCTTTATAATAACATCCGCATCAACATCAGAACGCTTTTTATTTTTATTTATACAAATCAGTGACATGATGAGCAAATCATTCGTCTGATGGTAAGGCGTGACCCTTAACCTGCCCTGCCCATAACAATTGTCATCCTACCCAGGACCATCCCTGCGCGGCACCACACTGTGCTCGCCACCTCAGGACATTAGTAATTTAGTCTCGTTTTCCCAGTAATTTCAATAGCTACAGTGCCCTCCCAACCACAACAATGTCTTAAGTTGAAACACTAATGCTTGACGGTGAATATCTGGCACTGCGGTGGAACCTAGGTAGGTCTTTTATTGCAAGAGACCTACCACAAGCAGAATACAGCATAACTGGAGACACCGGCTTCAAAATTAGCAAGGTAAAGGCAGTGGGCGTGGTGTTGGAGGACCGATGGCTGCTGGAGCAAGCGAGTTCTTGAGTTGAGACTGCGGATTGATAAACGTAGTGTGGGATGACGGCCTGAAGAACGTAACTGAGGCAGATTGGCGCAACTTGGAAAATCCTATGCCCAGTCTAATTTGAATCCCTACAACCTAAGCTAGGATAATCGTTTGGTTTGTTTGGTTCAGTTGCTGATAGAATCGGCTTCTGCGCTCCGGGTCGCGAACCGGGGAACAAATATTTGTATGATCTGCAGGTATTTGTTCCGGGTCTGGGTGTATTGGGTGTGGATATTATGTCGGTAAACGAACCCACGACACAGGAGAAATTCTAGTAGAGTAAAGAGAAAACAAGAGATAATCTTGAAATAAAGCCATTAAATTTTTGTACATCAACTTAAAACAAGTCTTTTTATGAGAATTAAGAATATAAAAATCCTAACACAAAACGATTTTTGATGCGTTGCTGACCTTTAGGAGCAGACATAAAAAATTTCCTTGAAGGCCCTTTCGTTATGTGTGCTTTATTTTTGGAGTTAGGTTACCGGCGCACCCGTGTTAGCTAAAAACACCGGCAGAAGACGCGACAGCCGCTATCGCGCATCTAAGGATTCCCAGTGGAAATGAGCCTGAAATTGAAAGCCGAGGATGCAATTTTTAGTTCATTGATCGTCCAACTGACTGTGCGTTAGCGATCTTCGCCTGCTTAATCGCTATCGGCAAGTATATACCAAAATGACGATTAAGAACGGCGTCTGCGACTGACGTAATCAGCCCGCCGTATTTGTCACGCACCGTACGAAACGAAGCGACACTGTTGCTACCAACAATATTGGTACTTCATGTATTCTATGACGTGCTACTTCTCCGGTTGAGTGTACCGCGTATGAACACTGCACCCGAAAAACGCCGACAACTCTAATAATTGTTTTGTTGTTACGTCAGCTAGCACATGATCATTACAGGAACATTAAGTTCCACCTCAAAACCCCATATAATTACTACAGAAAATCTCACCAACTTCAGTGAAAATCCTTTCATGGAACACTGACAGAAATTAGGACAAAGCACAGCGATTAAGCATTAGATGGCTCAACCCCCCATCTACCCTTACATTAACCCTGCCACGATTAGAGACACGCACTTTTACAGCAATTTGTCACAAAAAGTTGGCAACTTCGCCCCTCCAGACCCGGCCGCGTCATTTATTATCCGACACCCCCACCCTCCGGGCCCACCCCTCAAGGGCCAGTAATTTTGCCTTCAAAGCCTTCGCGGGAATGCGTAATGACTAACGACGTGACGTAAATCGCAGGGATTTACCCCTTGTCTGTTTACCTAATACATGTTTTATATAAGCGTTAGGTATGTGCAAATACGGATCTGGAAAGCATAATGACGCAGGCACTAATGCGGACTTTGTTAGGGTCATTAGTCTGCGTAGCTAAAATTATGATTGTGTAAGTATTGATGAAGGTAAAAGGTTAAAGGTTAGGTCTTCGTTTTGATACTGCATTATTTACACTTTTATGATAAAAGAGTCTATGACGAGAGTAGCTGACATCGTAACGAAAACTGATATCATGAATTCAGTACAATCATGGTTCTGGAACCCCTTAGCGTTAGAATTTCGTTCCAGTCCTTTCACGAATTCTCATTTTTTTCTAGTTTATTTTACTGATTTCAGTAAAATCATTCTTTTCGTCTATTCTAATGCTATTTTGAGTAAAATCATAATAAACTATTTATTTTCACATAAACTGCAATGAAAACGAAACTAAATGAGTGTTGTTTCGCTACAGTCCACGATTGAGGTCATCGCTTAGCATAATAAAATCATATCATAGTACAATAATCACGTAATGTTTAGATCGTGTAATTTACGATACATTGCGTGGTAAGAAATGACAAAACTGTAGCCTATTATTTCCGTCTACGATACGGTTTAATTGATGATGATGAACTAAGTAGGTAGTAACTGGCAAATGGCAAACAAGACATCGTACTTACATACAAGGAAAAAATTAAGTTATATATGGATGAAACTAATTAATAATGCCAAAAAATATATATTATTTGATATCACAAAATATTACTGTCGATGGTGGAGTAGTTCTTGTATTTTTCAGGAATAACATTTAATCATTGGATAGGGGCAAAAGCTCACATGATACTTTTAGCATCGGCGAGCGGATTTATCGCTTTTCGTATGCTCTATGCTGCGATGCAATGAACTCATTTGATCTTTAGTCCCGAAAACTAGATGCAGCGACTGTATGTTTCACGCACGAGAGGTCACAAGCGTCATTAATAACGATCTACCTTCAAATAAACAGTCAGCACGAGTATGAGCACGTACTACTACTCCGCCTGCTCTCCCCTCGCTTCAACTCTCCGCCAGCCGATGCAGCATCGATAGAATTGCTAAAACCGCAATTTTGATTACATGCTCAAACGCAGCAAGTCGCCGAAACGCGACGCAGCCCCAAAATCGTTGGTCGCCGATGCCTGAAGTATCGTGTGTTCTTTAGCCCTAATAAAGTACCTATATGCAATTTAACTAAACAAAGTTTTGTCCTATTATTTTGTTCATCGGTTGATTTCTATATACAATTAGTATTGTCTACACCAGCTACATGTTTTTCTAAATACCTACACAGCTTTATGTTTGCACACATTAAAAACTCAAAAACGTTGCTAGGGTCATTAAAATTCTGCGCTGGAGTTGCGGGCATAATATAAAGTCATTATGCAAATGTTGCCAGCTTTTTACTGGAGGTTTAGCCTATTTGTGGAGATGGTACTGCGTTTTATATCATCATGTGGTTGGAGGGAGGGTAGTTACGTAGGAGGGTATGTTTATTGCTTACTTTGATTGTGGTTGCGTGTGTGGGGTTAATGTTTAGCGTGCAGGGGACAGTAATGGCTTCTATACTAGGTATATAAGAATTTTAGATCAAAGAAAAGTTTGGTGAATACTTGAGAATGTAATTACATATGTTATATTGCAAATACGAATGACTTACATAAGTGCATTGGTACACCTCTAATACATACGACTGAATACTTTTCCGAGTAATCACTGGCCTGGGCCTGTTGCCTTGCTGCTGCAACCTTGCCACTGCTTGGCCTTTCAACCTTTCGGGACCCATCTACATGTTTGTGACAAAAACGATTATATTCACACGCACGGAATGTTGCAAGCCGATTTTAATTTTTGAATAGAAAAACTATTTACCTACATACAAACGTAAATTGTTCATGTACTGAGCTCTGATAGCCTGTTGTTTTTTTTTTCAAATCAATATGTTCAATGGCCGGAATTGTGGCGCCATATTGAAGATCGGTAAGTTCATGTTTTCTGTCTGTAGGCGATATTAAGTGATAACATACAAAATGTACTAAAGACCCAATTGCGTTATTCCCGTCCTTGAGAATAAAATCACATGAAAACACGTGGACCATAGGGCTGAAAATTACATTTCATGCAAAGCCGACACTTTCCTCGTGGGCCACCTGTCACCCAACACCCAACCACCCAGTTGGTACCACGAGGAAATTTTTCTATTCCTCGTAGTTCATACGCACTACAGCTGCCATGTAGACTGCTACGGACCATCACAGGGTTTACCACATAGATATCCGAATTTACCTACATATATACAGGTTGTCCAGTAAATAGCACGACATACTGCAGGGGGCTTGGGTCAATACCTACCAAAATAAAATCCTTTTCTAGTTTTTTTTTTTTACCTCAAATTAGTAAAGTATCTATTCACAAATAATTTGAGGCAAAAAAAACTAGAAAAGGAATTTTTCATTACGAGATGCTTAAAAATCTGTGTCAAGGTAGAGATTTTTCGATATTTCGGTAAATTTTGTACTACTGTAAATCCGTAAGATTTTGCTGAACATATATTGTGATTTTTTGAACCCAACCGAAAACTGGCCCTGGTGACATATAACACACGCACACTGAGGGCAGACGAAAAGATTGTTGAGCTGGAAGAAGAAATAGATAAGTTGCACTGGGATATCATGGGTCTATCAGAAGTCCGAAGAGAGGGGGAGGACACGATAACCCTGAAATCCGGCAACTTATTCTACTACCGGGAAGGCGAACATCTGTCTCAAGGTGGTGTCGGGTTTCTCGTCCGCAGGTCCCTCATTAACAGTATAGTGGCCATCGAAAGTGTGTCGAGCAGGGTAGCGTACCTTATACTCAGAATATCCAAGTAATATTCGTTGAAGGTCATACAGGTCTACGCACCGACCTCGACACACCCAGATGATGAAGTAGAGAGTATGTATGAGGACGTAAGTAGGGCCATACATACCTCGAAGACACATTTCACTGTTGTGATGGGGGACTTCAACGCAAAACTGGGCACTCGATGCGATGGTGAGTTGAGAGTGGGGCAATTTGGATATGGGCAACGGAACCCCAGGGGACAGAGGCTGGCCGACTTTCTGGAAAAGGAGGGACTCTTTATGATGAACTCCTTTTTCCAAAAGCCGCCTCACAGGAAGTGGACCTGGATGAGTCCCGATGGTTCCACGAGGAATGAGATTGACTTCATCATGACCAATAAAAGACAAATATTCAATGATGTCTCTGTGATCCACAGGGTGAAAACCGGTAGTGATCACCGAATGGTAAGAGGCACATTGAATATTAATCTCAAAGTTGAGAGGTCTCGTCTGATGAGGTCTACGCTCCGGCCCTCTAGTGCTCATATCCAAAACCCCGAGAGCTTTCAACTCGAACTCCAAAACCGCTTCGAGTGCCTGGAACATTGCGTATCTGTGGACTAAGTAGGTTTGTAGAAACTGTCCAAACGGTTGGGTCTAAGTTCTTTAAAGCCCACCGTAAAGGTAGACCAAAAAAGTTCTCCGATCACACTCTCGACCTTATGGCAGAAAGACGCGCCATGACGCTGCAGTCTTCCGATGATGCTGAAGCATACCGACTGCTCAATAGACGGATATGGAAGTCCTTGCGGCACGATATCCGCACCTTTAACACTAACGGTGTTAAAGAGGCGATTGAGCGGAATCAAGGCTCCAAAGTGTTCGCAAGAGACAAGTCTATTGGGCAAAGTCGTATTATGAAGCTGAAGACCGAGGACGGCAGTGTAGCGTCTACTAAGCCAGAGGTTTTGAGAGATATTGAGAACTTCTACCGGCAGTTATACACCTCGGTTACTATACCTACCATTGGCTCTGACAAAGACCCGCGAGCCAAACTAACCCGACACTATACCGAAGATATCCCGGACATCAGCCTGTACGAGATTAGGATGGCCTTGAAACAGCTTAAAAATAACAAGGCGCCGGGTGGAGACGGAATTACGACAGAGCTTCTGAAAGCGGGTGGAACACCGGTACTTAAAGTCCTTCAGAAGCTATTTAATTCCGTCTTACTCGAGGGCACAACGCCGGAAGCGTGGAACAGAGGTGAGGTGGTGCTCTTCTTCAAAAAGGGTGATAACACCTTATTGAAGAATTATAGACCCATCTCACTTCTGAGCCATGTTTATAAGCTGTTTTCAAGGGTCATCACGAATCGTCTCGAGCGCAGGTTTGATGACTTCCAGCCTCCCGAACAAGCCGGTTTCCGAAAAGGTTTCAGTACCATAGACCACATCCATACGCTGCGGCAGGTTATACAGAAGACCGAGGAGTATAATCTGCCACTATGCTTGGCGTTTGTGGACTATGAGAAAGCCTTCGATTCGATCGAAACCTGGGCAGTGCTGCAATCTCTGCAGCGGTGCCAGATTGACTATCGGTACATTGAAGTGTTGAAGTGCTTATACAGAAACGCCACCATGTCGGTCCGAGTACATGAACAGAGCACGGGGGCAATTCCATTGCAGAGAGTTGTGAGACAGGGGGACGTCATTTCCCCGAAACTGTTCACCGCTGCAATGGAGGATGCCTTCAAGCTACTGGAGTGGAAAGGATTCGGCATTAACATCAATGGCGAGTATATCACTCACCTTCGATTTGCCGATGACATCGTAGTCATGGCAGAATCGCTGCAAGAGCTCAGCACAATGCTCGATGATCTCAACAGAGTTTCCCAACAGGTGGGCCTTAAAATGAACATGGGCAAGACAAAAGTCATGTCAAATGTCCATGTCGTGCCCACCCCAATATCCGTTGGGAGCTCTGTTCTCGAAGTTGTTGACGAGTCTGTCTACCTAGGACAAACTGTCCAGTTAGGTAGGTCCAACTTCGAGAAAGAGGTCAATCGTCGAATCCGACTCGGCTGGGCAGCGTTCGGGAAACTTCGCAACGTCTTTTCGTCAACAATACCGCAATGCCTCAAGACGCAAGTCTTTAACCAGTGTGTGTTACCAGTGATGACATATGGAACAGAGACGTGGTCACTCACAATGGGCCTCATAAGAAAGCTCAAGGTCACTCAGCGAGCTATGGAGAGAGCTATGCTTGGTATTTCTCTACGAGATCGAATCAGAAATGAGGAGATCCGTAGAAGAACTAAAGTTGTCGACATAGCTGAAAGGATTAGTAAACTGAAGTGGCAATGGGCAGGGCACATTGCTCGTAGAACTGATGGCCGTTGGGGCACAAAGGTTCTCGAATGGAGACCGCGCACCGGAAAACGCAGCGTGCGACGACCTCCAACGAGGTGGACAGACGATCTGGTGAAGGTCGCTGGGAGTCGTTGGATGAGAGCGGCATGTGACCGCTCGTTGTGGAAATCTAAGGGGGAGGCCTTTGTTCAGCAGTGGACGTCCTGTGGCTGATATGATATTGTGATTTTTTGGTAGGTATTGATCCAAGCTCTCACCCCCTACAGTATGTCGTGCTATTTACTGGACACCCGGTATAGATAGGGTCTTAGAATAGTGAACTTTATTTCAAGGGACAAACAGTAGATCGTTTTTATTAAAAAATAAGTTGTGATTATATTGTTTCTTTTTTATATTTAGTATATACATAGTTATTTTTTATGTTTAGTGTAATCATAAATAATGTATATATATATTTAGTTTTACTATTATTTAATTAATTTGTTATTCGAGCACATAATAACACCTTTTTTCCAATTTTGTTGTTTTGGCCTGGGCCTGTTGCCTTGCTGCTGCAACCTTGCCACTGCTTGGCCTTTCAACCTTTCGGGACCCATCTACATGTTTGTGACAAAAACGATTATATTCACACGCACGGAATGTTGCAAGCCGATTTTAATTTTTGAATAGAAAAACTATTTACCTACATACAAACGTAAATTGTTCATGTACTGAGCTCTGATAGCCTGTTGTTTTTTTTTTCAAATCAATATGTTCAATGGCCGGAATTGTGGCGCCATATTGAAGATCGGTAAGTTCATGTTTTCTGTCTGTAGGCGATATTAAGTGATAACATACAAAATGTACTAAAGACCCAATTGCGTTATTCCCGTCCTTGAGAATAAAATCACATGAAAACACGTGGACCATAGGGCTGAAAATTACATTTCATGCAAAGCCGACACTTTCCTCGTGGGCCACCTGTCACCCAACACCCAACCACCCAGTTGGTACCACGAGGAAATTTTTCTATTCCTCGTAGTTCATACGCACTACAGCTGCCATGTAGACTGCTACGGACCATCACAGGGTTTACCACATAGATATCCGAATTTACCTACATATATACAGGTTGTCCAGTAAATAGCACGACATACTGCAGGGGGCTTGGGTCAATACCTACCAAAATAAAATCCTTTTCTAGTTTTTTTTTTTTACCTCAAATTAGTAAAGTATCTATTCACAAATAATTTGAGGCAAAAAAAACTAGAAAAGGAATTTTTCATTACGAGATGCTTAAAAATCTGTGTCAAGGTAGAGATTTTTCGATATTTCGGTAAATTTTGTACTACTGTAAATCCGTAAGATTTTGCTGAACATATATTGTGATTTTTTGAACCCAACCGAAAACTGGCCCTGGTGACATATAACACACGCACACTGAGGGCAGACGAAAAGATTGTTGAGCTGGAAGAAGAAATAGATAAGTTGCACTGGGATATCATGGGTCTATCAGAAGTCCGAAGAGAGGGGGAGGACACGATAACCCTGAAATCCGGCAACTTATTCTACTACCGGGAAGGCGAACATCTGTCTCAAGGTGGTGTCGGGTTTCTCGTCCGCAGGTCCCTCATTAACAGTATAGTGGCCATCGAAAGTGTGTCGAGCAGGGTAGCGTACCTTATACTCAGAATATCCAAGAGATATTCGTTGAAGGTCATACAGGTCTACGCACCGACCTCGACACACCCAGATGATGAAGTAGAGAGTATGTATGAGGACGTAAGTAGGGCCATACATACCTCGAAGACACATTTCACTGTTGTGATGGGGGACTTCAACGCAAAACTGGGCACTCGATGCGATGGTGAGTTGAGAGTGGGGCAATTTGGATATGGGCAACGGAACCCCAGGGGACAGAGGCTGGCCGACTTTCTGGAAAAGGAGGGACTCTTTATGATGAACTCCTTTTTCCAAAAGCCGCCTCACAGGAAGTGGACCTGGATGAGTCCCGATGGTTCCACGAGGAATGAGATTGACTTCATCATGACCAATAAAAGACAAATATTCAATGATGTCTCTGTGATCCACAGGGTGAAAACCGGTAGTGATCACCGAATGGTAAGAGGCACATTGAATATTAATCTCAAAGTTGAGAGGTCTCGTCTGATGAGGTCTACGCTCCGGCCCTCTAGTGCTCATATCCAAAACCCCGAGAGCTTTCAACTCGAACTCCAAAACCGCTTCGAGTGCCTGGAACATTGCGTATCTGTGGACTAAGTAGGTTTGTAGAAACTGTCCAAACGGTTGGGTCTAAGTTCTTTAAAGCCCACCGTAAAGGTAGACCAAAAAAGTTCTCCGATCACACTCTCGACCTTATGGCAGAAAGACGCGCCATGACGCTGCAGTCTTCCGATGATGCTGAAGCATACCGACTGCTCAATAGACGGATATGGAAGTCCTTGCGGCACGATATCCGCACCTTTAACACTAACGGTGTTAAAGAGGCGATTGAGCGGAATCAAGGCTCCAAAGTGTTCGCAAGAGACAAGTCTATTGGGCAAAGTCGTATTATGAAGCTGAAGACCGAGGACGGCAGTGTAGCGTCTACTAAGCCAGAGGTTTTGAGAGATATTGAGAACTTCTACCGGCAGTTATACACCTCGGTTACTATACCTACCATTGGCTCTGACAAAGACCCGCGAGCCAAACTAACCCGACACTATACCGAAGATATCCCGGACATCAGCCTGTACGAGATTAGGATGGCCTTGAAACAGCTTAAAAATAACAAGGCGCCGGGTGGAGACGGAATTACGACAGAGCTTCTGAAAGCGGGTGGAACACCGGTACTTAAAGTCCTTCAGAAGCTATTTAATTCCGTCTTACTCGAGGGCACAACGCCGGAAGCGTGGAACAGAGGTGAGGTGGTGCTCTTCTTCAAAAAGGGTGATAACACCTTATTGAAGAATTATAGACCCATCTCACTTCTGAGCCATGTTTATAAGCTGTTTTCAAGGGTCATCACGAATCGTCTCGAGCGCAGGTTTGATGACTTCCAGCCTCCCGAACAAGCCGGTTTCCGAAAAGGTTTCAGTACCATAGACCACATCCATACGCTGCGGCAGGTTATACAGAAGACCGAGGAGTATAATCTGCCACTATGCTTGGCGTTTGTGGACTATGAGAAAGCCTTCGATTCGATCGAAACCTGGGCAGTGCTGCAATCTCTGCAGCGGTGCCAGATTGACTATCGGTACATTGAAGTGTTGAAGTGCTTATACAGAAACGCCACCATGTCGGTCCGAGTACATGAACAGAGCACGGGGGCAATTCCATTGCAGAGAGTTGTGAGACAGGGGGACGTCATTTCCCCGAAACTGTTCACCGCTGCAATGGAGGATGCCTTCAAGCTACTGGAGTGGAAAGGATTCGGCATTAACATCAATGGCGAGTATATCACTCACCTTCGATTTGCCGATGACATCGTAGTCATGGCAGAATCGCTGCAAGAGCTCAGCACAATGCTCGATGATCTCAACAGAGTTTCCCAACAGGTGGGCCTTAAAATGAACATGGGCAAGACAAAAGTCATGTCAAATGTCCATGTCGTGCCCACCCCAATATCCGTTGGGAGCTCTGTTCTCGAAGTTGTTGACGAGTCTGTCTACCTAGGACAAACTGTCCAGTTAGGTAGGTCCAACTTCGAGAAAGAGGTCAATCGTCGAATCCGACTCGGCTGGGCAGCGTTCGGGAAACTTCGCAACGTCTTTTCGTCAACAATACCGCAATGCCTCAAGACGCAAGTCTTTAACCAGTGTGTGTTACCAGTGATGACATATGGAACAGAGACGTGGTCACTCACAATGGGCCTCATAAGAAAGCTCAAGGTCACTCAGCGAGCTATGGAGAGAGCTATGCTTGGTATTTCTCTACGAGATCGAATCAGAAATGAGGAGATCCGTAGAAGAACTAAAGTTGTCGACATAGCTGAAAGGATTAGTAAACTGAAGTGGCAATGGGCAGGGCACATTGCTCGTAGAACTGATGGCCGTTGGGGCACAAAGGTTCTCGAATGGAGACCGCGCACCGGAAAACGCAGCGTGCGACGACCTCCAACGAGGTGGACAGACGATCTGGTGAAGGTCGCTGGGAGTCGTTGGATGAGAGCGGCATGTGACCGCTCGTTGTGGAAATCTAAGGGGGAGGCCTTTGTTCAGCAGTGGACGTCCTGTGGCTGATATGATATTGTGATTTTTTGGTAGGTATTGATCCAAGCTCTCACCCCCTACAGTATGTCGTGCTATTTACTGGACACCCGGTATAGATAGGGTCTTAGAATAGTGAACTTTATTTCAAGGGACAAACAGTAGATCGTTTTTATTAAAAAATAAGTTGTGATTATATTGTTTCTTTTTTATATTTAGTATATACATAGTTATTTTTTATGTTTAGTGTAATCATAAATAATGTATATATATATTTAGTTTTACTATTATTTAATTAATTTGTTATTCGAGCACATAATAACACCTTTTTTCCAATTTTGTTACTGCGGCGCTAGTTATTTTTCTGTGTGCGTATTCATAATAATATGGTGATAAAAGTTTTTTTCTGTGCTCAAATAATAACTTAACTCATTCATTAACAAAAATAAATACAAGAATTAAAATAAAAAAATACCTACAACTTCTTTGTTCACTATTTTTGCAGTATGCTATACATATATGAATACCTCTGGAGGAGAACTAGTGATTGTCATAATTTGAGGTAGATGTAGAATGCGCAAGAGAATGTACAACATTCACGTGAACCAAAATTCTTAGATTAAAATAAGTCGGGTTTCGGGTCCAAGCACGAACATACACGACTATATCATGCGGCACTATATGTATATGTGTATATCATACCCCCTTCTAAAAAATACACGACATTCGAAAAATCAGCGACGTATCATTTGTTCTCTTTTGTTGAGAGCCTAGTTAATAAATATACATATGTACAAGGATTTGACAATATTTATGACAAGTCTTAAACCGGCAATGCAAGGTCTGTCAGTCGTTCATTTCATTTCCCCTGCAACATCAAGGCATATTGGGGTAAACTTATATGAGTACCTATCCTCCACACTGAAAAGAAAAGAAAGCTCACGGTCAGGTAAAATACTTATATAAAGTTATGTCTGCAAAAGTAGCACGTAAAACAAACAGCACTTACCACCCGCTTGGCCCTTCGGCTCCCTTCATCTATTTTCGTTTCATCAACGAATCCCCCACAGCAGTGCTCCGATTACAATTCAAGGGAAACAATGACCGATGAAAAATTTATTTCATTAAAATGTACTTTACGTTAATTAATTTCCGTGTCTTATATAAGCAGAGATCGGAATAGGTAGAGTATATTTACCTAAACTCCGAGGAAGTATATAACATAGAGTGGTTAATACCTCCGTCTAAAATCCCGGAATGATAATCATGACGTTATCCTCCGGGATTTAAGAAATTACAAATTTATTCGTGCCCTTTGAATACGATCTTCACAAATTATTATTCGAAGAGTTTTATATTAGTCATTCAATAATAAATAAGCTCCAGGGTTCCGTACTAAAACTGTTAAAACACAGTGCTTTATTTTACATATAGGATAGTAAAATATTTTATGTGTGGGTATTTACTGGACTATATTGCGAAAATAAAACTAAAAAACTAAAACTAAACACAATTTGTTACCAACGTATTCAAAGTCCAATAAATAATTCGTGATACTTAAATCCCGGGATGAAAACGTCATAATTATTATTCCGGGATTTCAGGGGGCGGTATTATTCACTCTATGTTACGTTCTTCCTTGAAGTTTAGGTTAATATACTCTACACCTATTCCGATCTCTGCTTATAAGTGTTTGTTAGATTTAATATTTCGTTTTGTAGATTACATTGTATCCGATAGGTACATTAAATGTAAATTTTAAATAACGAAACCACCATACAATGTTATGTCTATGTACAGATATGGCCTATAACATAAAAAAATATATAATTATATTAAAATGCACGTTTGGGGCAGCGGGAGATTTTTGGACGACGCGGTTCGCAAGCGGTTGAAGGGGTTCGATTCCCGCACCTAGTTCCGTGTTTGAGCATGTGAGATTTTTGACGACATCGAGAGTTATCTCGGGACTGCAATTGTGCCTGGTGATAAGCTTTCCTTTCTTCATATAAGACCTAAATACCTTTTTTTTTTATAATTGATGTCCAGTGGAAATTCTACATGGAACTTCCTTCACCCCGGGGAAGGGCGAAGGGGTATGCCGGACTCCTACCGGCTAAAACCACTGGAGCGGTCATCTTCGGCACCGAAGGGGGGGGCTCCAGGTCCTCGTAAGATCACACTAGAGAAGACCTAAATACCTACACTAAGGAATTGCACTACACCTCAGCCTATTTATTCTATTGGGTTTTTCAGGTGTGATGTCAATTTTTATACTTCATTCATTTTTATACTACATTCAGCGATTGGGACACAAACGACCGAATACTGAAACGCCACTTAATATTAAGTCCCGCTTAAGCAGCCCGGTTTCCTACCAAAAACGGGTTTCTCGAAAAGTTAAAGCAGGACTTAGTATTAAGTGGCGCAGTATTCTGCCGAAAGCTAAGATAGGTTTATACATACATATATTAATATCGTCATGCTGACTATGGTATATGTAAATACACTTTCGCAATGGTGAAAAACATAATTGTTATATCATCCTACAGCTCAATAAATTTATCAGTTTTATGGTTATCATAATATTTTTAACGTGTCTATGTTTTATTACTAGTAAATGGTACAGTATATAAAACATAGTGCACTTTCAGTCATAAAACCAAACTTTCTATATTTTTTAAAGTATAGATATAGTAAATAAGTATATATATCAACTAACATGATTCCTAGCCGTTTTATAAAAAAAAAAAACGATATTTCAATATGCCTACATTTTGCGGTCCAAATGACAGATTAATTTGATTTATGAAAAGTTGTTACATGGAGTAACGTGAGTTGATACATAATATAATTACTATTTTATGCGAGCGTTTTTACCGCGCATTAGCCGATGACTTGATTCGGCGTTATTTAAATGGCGAAATAGTTTACCGTAGACATGCAGTTTATGAGGAACAACCAAAGGTATTGGAACAAAGGAGATATGCCATGTAGATCAAAATGTATGCGAGCCTAGAAATCCATTTTCCCACTACCATTCTTCATAAAAGCACAAGTTTTCATCCAATGAACTGAATAAACACAACATTATAATTGGCTTCTCATACTAAAACACACCCACGACTTTGTAGGTAGCCAATCATACCGAGCGTACGGACCGCAAACGACAGCCGTACCACGCAACGCGTAAGTTTATTGGGAGTACCATTCACTGTTCTATTCACTGCGTTTGTTATTCACCGATTGCTAGTTGAAAGTGGTAGATAAGAAGCATTGTATTTTGTACAAAAATAATAATGTTCTGCTCCATCAATCCAAATGTATCTAACATAATAAAGAAAACAATCATTTTTAATTTATTCTTTTTATAGACAAATACAAGAAAATCCATTGCATATTGTATATGATTCCTTCCTTGATAAAGTTATTATTTTCGCTTCGGTTTTAGCATGTTATCCCCGAACAACACGACAACTTAACAAAGTTTCACTTACGCGATCGAATCTCAACTGATGTTATAAAACGGCCATTTTTTTCCGGATGTTCCAAATTGGGCATGTCGTGGTCGCCCCCGTACTACTTCTCCTTATTTCCTATTTCTGTGGGAACAACACACGGCTAGACTTGCGCGACCACAGCCGTTAGTCGCCAGTTTTATAGGGCCTGCGTGTACGACTGTCAATCGCGACTGTATTCTACAAACAGCTCGTTTTCAAAATGGACCTCGAACAAACTACACGAGATTTATTGTTATTAAAAAGGAAACTAAAACATAGATTTTGGATACATCCTTTGTTAAGAGAAATCCCACACGCCAATATGTAAATGTTGAGTCGCGCGCGGCTAATTCTTTGACGTATTCTTTTGCAATCGCCTCGATTTCCAAGACGCGGATCTTCAGGATCAGGTAGGCTGATACATGATGAAATCTAATACTTTGACCATGAAGTACATACTGAATTTAAAGGTGAACCGAGCAATTACGCACCAGTTTTACATAGAAGATCCTTTTGGTTAATTTACATAACATGATTCCAAAACCAAACAGGGCTTTGAAAATGCTTTGCCCGCTCCTCGGGGCTAATAGGAAATGAGAAAATTAATTAAGTGGGGACAAACATACAAGCCAATAAACGTTTTTGTTTGTTTAGGCGCAGATCCGAAACGAATTCGTGGCGTCTGTGTATAGCATATGTTCTATATATAGAACATGCGTGTTTTTGAAGATCCTAATTCGTTTTATGTTTAATTCAATTAGGGCTAATGGGTATTTTTTCAGGCGTCATGTGTTTGCTTATCTTTAATTGTTATTGATGTCTGTTCGGCAGAATACCACATTGAGTGTGGTAAAACGAGACAATTAAAAATCTATTGTGTCTACACGGCAAATGACACGTGAGAGGATAACCGGATAATAAGCAACAAAATAGAAAACCTACCAAAGGCTATCAATGATTGATTACGATATGGATAGACGTTTGAAGCGCTTCTGCAAAGTAAAGTCGCTACTTCACAGCGGCGCATGGAAATTATCCGATTCTCTATTGTGATTTCTACTAACTGGTATAATATCCTCATCATCATTAACCTAGTGTCTACATATCTTTAAGTTTTGTAGTCTACAATTTATTTTCAAAATAAACAGGCGTTTAAATTTCCCTCCTGTAGTGTAGTATCTAAAGTAGGCAGCACAACAAAACAAGGCTTCGTGTAGTCAGATCTCCAGAATCAGTTTTACTATTCAAGGGGCAGTAATTGAAGTTGAACGAGGCATGGCAGTAACATCAGCTTTCAAAAACTTTACTATAGGTTGATAATTTTTCATGTAACTGGTCATTGTGGAAATTAGGGAAGCTTTTGTTCAGCAGTGGACGCCCTTTCACTAATAAGATGATGATGATAATTTTTCGTGTGCAGGCGAGCTTGTTTCATACCTGAATAAGGTGTCATATAAAAGTAAATATTTCTCCCGCTCCTCTGAGGTTCCAATGGAGGCAGAGTATACACACACGAACATATTATACTTTAACTACTAAGATTAATTTAAAGAAAATAAGATAATAGCTTTGCACATAAACACACGTTGCATAGTAGGTATATACATCTAATTGCGACCATTACCATTCTCTCTAATGCAAGCCTTAAGCTCCGACGTTGGGTCGTAATTGGACGACTCATAAAGGGGACGGAAGGACCGGAAAAGGGGACGAAAAACGGGCGAGGGGGCAGCGGGACGCGGGAGGCGGCAAGGGAAATGTTATGGAAATGACGCACCGCCATTTCCACGTTTTTGTATTTGATTATCCTTTCAAGACAATATTTTGCAGGGTCCGGAAATTAATGAAGGCAATTTATGCGACACAGAGCGTGGGCGCCGGGTTTTATTTAAATAACTTTTTTTAATTCTTTTTTTAAAGCCGAGGGTTTTCGGGGCGACTGCCTTTTATAATTGGAGCGGTCTCTGTATACGTTTTTTTTGTTTCTGAGGGCTTATGAGCCTGAGTTATGTTTGAGGTTAGAATAGGCGGGGCCTGGGCACGCTTTGTTTTTGTTTATACTCTCGTTACCTATGGGGATTATCACACGAAGGTACGGTATTAAACAAAAGGGAACAAGCGTGAGTTACGTTTGAAAAGACATTATGAAAATGTAAAATAAAAATTACCTACAGTAAATATATTTGGAGTGTTATTTCGAATTACTGGTACAAAAAAAAATTGCCACGTCGACTAGAAATAGAATTTAGTCAGAATCTGAAGACATATAAGTATTTTCAAAACATATCTCTGTATTCAATAATAGTGGCCCGATTCGAAGAAAATTTAAAACTTACACGGTGGTGCAAGTTATCCATTCTGTCGTTAGAATAATTATTATACAATAATCCTATATTCAAATCAAAACCGTGAGTTTTTCAACTGTATCTGTCTTAAAAAAGTGAAAATAGATCCAATGTCACGTAATCTAATCAAACGCTCTGCAATCCGGTATGAATTAGTGTGGCTGCAATAGTTTGGATCCGATAGGGTCCGATTACTGTGACAGCGATATCGTTAGTCCGGATGCGCATGGTAGGGGGTGTATTAATGTGACTACCGTGCCGTGCAGGACTTTCACTTTCGACGCATACAGACAGAGTTATAAAGTTTGTTTAAACGATTACCCACACTAGGCTTTCTCCTATATATAATATAGTTTACAGATATAAATGTCAAATAGCTGGACACTGACAGCTACATTTGGGGCATTCAAGTATATGTTCTGTGCGAGGATCGAACCCGAGATCCGAGACCCAAGGCTCAGTGGCCGATTGGCACCCCGATTAGCCAAAAACAGTGACAGTAGCTATCGCGCATCCAAGGATTGGTGGCAAAACGCCTGAAATTAAGCAGAAAGGATGCAATTTTTGGTTCATTGAACGTCCGACTGAGCGTGCGTCAGAGCGTGTGCGTCGCCTATTTAATCGCAATCGGTAAATACGTATTACCAAAATGACGCTCAAGAGCGGCATACGTAAGCTGCTTGCTGTGTGTGGTCGGAATTTAAGATAAGCATGCTACGTTCCGTGTACGCAGCACAGCGCAGGACAGGCACATCGAGGCTTGGTATGATCCGTTACAATCCCCCCCGAGAAGTGCCTGAGGGAGGCCTTTTTACAGTCGCCTCCTATCCGCTTGAGGGGGTGACCGCTTTACAGTCATCCCCTCCAAGATGTGCCTAAAGGCGTGACACCAATGGGTGGCTCTAGTGTGATCTTACGAGGACCTGGAGCCCTGGAACCTTTGGAGCTGAAGATGACCGCTCCAGTGGTTTTAGCCTACGTTATAAGCGCAGTGTATCGAAAGGTTGAATTAATTAAAGACTGGTTAACCCACAGAACAGAATGTATGCTCTGTGGGCTAAACCATCTATATATTTGCTCTACATTCATCATTATCATATCAGCTGAAAGACGCCTACTGCTGAACAAAAACTGTCCACTGATTACATGTCGCTCACATCCAACGACTCTCAGGCTCGACAACGATGCCCCCCACATTAAGTTATCACATAATTTTTGCTTCATAAGGACTATATGAACTTTTAAACGACCTTCAATTTGTTTGGATATGTACGCGTAAACATACATAATTAATAAAACCTAGTGACAAAATAAGCCAGCCATTAGCCTACTGGTAAGCGTCACTCCTGCCTGTAAAGCCATTATAAAGCTACCCAAGACTGGTCCTGCGTGGTCCCACACTGCGCTTGACACCTCGAGACGTTATTTAGTCTCTTATGCGCATTCATTTCACTAGCTACAGTGCCCTTCAAACCGGAGCACAGTAATGTCTAAAGTTTAAACACTACTGCTTGACGGCAGGATATCTATCCATCAATGATCACTGCATTGATCGGTCAAAGGGGAAATTGGGATAGTCACTATGCTTGGCCGGCGAATTGAATTGAAGTGGCAATGGGCGGGGCACACTGCTCGTAGAAATGATGGCTGTTGGGGTAACAGGTTCTCGAGTGGAGACCGCGCACCGGAAAATGGAACCTGAGAGGACCTCCAACGAGGTGGAGACTTCCTGGTGAAGGTCACTAGGTGACATTGGATGTGGGCGGCATGTAACCGCTCGTTGTGGAAATCTGTGAGGAATGCCTTTGTTCAGCAGTGGACGTTCTTTAGCTGATGATTATTGGCAGGCAGATTGGTAATCACAGAACGTTGTTATGAGTACACCACAACGGTGGATGCTGCTGTCCATCCTCTTGATGTCAACTCTTAGTCGTATTTTAGGACACCTATACCTATAGGTGGAGGAGAGGAGAAGGGTGGCCTAGTCGGTGCCGGGAACTATACGGAGCTTCACGTATCTGTTTTAATCCTGATGTAGGTATTCGTTCTAAATAATCATGAGGTGATAAGTATGATTGTTTACTTTAATATATTATTTACACCGTAGGTATCCACATTTACAACTTTTCTTTATTAATCAGAATTCGGTTATAAGTAAGCAAGCAGTTTAGCAAATTATAGAACCAATAAAATAATGATTTTGCTCGGGAAAACAAGCGCTCTACTTAAACGGTACGATTAGAGAGAGATTATTTCATAGTATAATGTCGTGCTGCTGTGGGGGAATGCTGCCGACATTCAAACTATTTTTGTGCTACAAAAATAAGCCATTCGGTTAATCTATAAGTTAAAACCGAAATATTCACTGAGGGAGAAATTTAAGGAGAATAATATAATAGGTCATTATATTATCATTATATATGTCATTATATTAGAATAATATAATGACCTTCCCATCTCAGTACATTTATGAAAATGTTTTGTATGTACAATACTTTTAATATTAATCTCTTTGCGAAAAACAGTGATATCCATAGTATTAATACCAGGAACAAACATAAACTGGTTGTTCCTGCCACTAGGCTCCAGAAGATGACCAAATCACTTAGGTACATGTCCCAATAAAATCCCAAGTCATATTCAGTCTTAATAAATTCAAGTCCATTATAAAGCAGAAGCTGTGTAGAAAGGGTTTCTATAAAGTTACAGAGTATATGGAAGACTAAAATGCTTGGGATTGAGCTGCTCTAATTTTCATAGGCTATACTGACATTCTTGATTTTTGATGTATTTATCAAATACAATTGGCATTTTTTGGTGTTGACATTTAAATTACGTCATTATTACCTATAATGGATTATATTAATTCCTATAATGATATTCGATTATTCTATACTTGTTTAAATTACTTTAATGACTTGTTTATTTTTATATATTCGATTTTAATTATTTGTTACTGTACTGGCAGTGCGAGAACCACGTGGGTTGTTTTTTTTTATTTGTTTTGTTGACGTGATAGTTGTCTGGCAGTTTAGGTATGTCATGCTCACTAAAGTGTTCTGCTGAAGGTGGCGTCGTGTATTGGGTCGCTAAGTTTCCCTACAATTGGTTGAGCTAAGCGGCGCTGATGCATGCGTCATGCTCGTGAACGAGTGCCGTCTGTTTGGACTGGTCAGCCAAATGCTGCCATGACAACTGATTCAAAACTTTAAAAAAAATACATTCAGGCTTGTTTAGTAGACTTTTTAAGAAGTTTAGACTCTTTTCTCCTACATTGTTTTCACATAACCTTGATTTTTACAACAATGTGCTCATACAATATTGTAACATTTAATACGATTTAAAAAGAGTAACCATGGAGTTTCTTGCCCATTCTTCTCCATAGGAAATCCACATCTTGGAACGTGGCAATTAAAGTCTCGACAATTCATAAGTGCCTGTATATGTTTAACATGAATAAAAATATTTTTATTTTATCTTAGAAAACGAAAAAGGGAAAGAAAAGTCAGTTGTCGTGTAAAATCAACCCTTACAGACGTTTTTAGGCAGTTTTATACCTACGCTACGTTTTTCAGTCCGTAGGTACGTATGCGGAGGTAGGTAAGCGACGAAAGCTACTGGGATGTCGAGCGCCACCAAATCCCTCTGCTTAAAATTGTGCACCATACCTTTTTATATACAAAGCCCACCATCTGCCCTCGTAACACGCAAACAAAAATACGCCTTATTTTCATAGAGAAACGGTGCATATGTAATTAACCAACTACAACGTCAATGTTTAAATAATCTACATTAGAAACTTAACTGTATGTTTATGGAACTAAAGACCATTATTGCTGTAACCTTGTTTAGAATGAGACTGAGAAAATTCGCATTATGTAATAAAAACATTTATTTTGTCCGTTTCCGAGTAAATAGGACTCCTCTTCCCCTTATATACAGTGATTTAGTGCGCGCGAGATTGTTTTGATAACTCCTTTCATATTTCGCTCGGCGGAGCGTTATCTTAGTAGGAAAATGTGAATATTACGCTTTTTTTTTAAATGTCTGCCTTTTTCCTTTTTCGTGTGCATAGCACGGTCTTTTTCTTGGCATTCTGCGTTTGTTTTTAAACATGGCGTTCTCGCCTGTTCACAAAAGGCGTTCCATTTTTTAAATTCAATTTACAAATTGAACGCTGAACAAGACGTAATATTTGGAATTATTTTTAATTGTAAACGCTCCCCGTGATTACTGCCTATAGAGATGGGACACAAACATGTACCTAATTGTAATGAACTTTTTAATAATGTTAATGTTTATCTGTACCAGTATTTGAATTATTATAATAAACGAAAACGAAGCTTTTCATGAGTAGTAGATTCCAGTTTTGCAACCTGCAGCTGCTGTATTTATTCGTTCCACTGATTGTTCTCGTACCCCTTTCATTTCTTGACGTCAATGTAGAAAAACGCGTCCCAAAACCAGTTTGGTTATCTGCAGCTCGAAGTTTGCATTCCGCAGTACCTGTGCGTAACAGACACCCTGTTCATAAAACATGTTTCTTTTCAAACTTTATTGGTAGCTTATGATAAAATGATTATATCCGGTTTTTGCAGGGTTGCATTAGCTGCGTTTTGCACGAAGCTCGGTCGAAATGAGCGAATTAAAATGGGGAACGTTTGAATCGCCAATTGTGATCACGGCATTCTGGCCATTGGTATAGTAGCATACATAAAGAGGTAAAAGTCATTTTGTAGCATATTTGTGCGGCCTTTAAAACGTGTCCGTTAGATCGGACGTTGTTTTTTTTATTATACAATACGTACTGTGCTTTGTCAAGAAACTAGTTCTTAGTGAGATCCGCTGTTATAATTATTTTATATAGGTGCCTACCTGAATTGATGTTCTTTGTATTGGTTGCCCGATGAAAATTAGACGTGAACGCTCGGTGCGGTCACTCTATGAATGGGTGACGGAACTGAGCGTCTCCGTGCTTCAGGAGGCACGTGAAATCGCCAGTACCAGTTGCCATCATTACACTGCAGATATTAACCAACTCGGAGGCCTTGGGATGGCGCAGTGGCGGGCTGTGAACAACTCTGACGGAATGGCCAGTAACCAAACCGCAAAAAACAAGAATACGATAGCAAAGAGCAGCAATGTAAAGATCTGTCACACAAAAAATGTCTTTCTGCTGAAAACACGTATGAGATTAAAGTATAATCAATGTGGTCCAATTTAGTCGGCGTAATGTAGATGGTCGATTTGCATTTAGATTAGCGGTGGTCCGCAATGGTTTGTGTTTATACAGATAGCCGTTAGCACGTGTAGAATTATTTTTTAGACATACCCTTTCAATAAATGAATTAACATTTGATTAGGTACTCATAAAAAATAGCTTGGTATTTATCTACGAGATCGAATCAGAAATGAGGAGATCCGTAGAAGAACTAAAGTTGCCGACATAGCTGAAAGGATTAAACTACAGTGGCAATTGCTCGTAGAACTGATGGCCGTTGGGGCAAAAAGGTTCTCAAATGGAGACCGTGCACCGGAACCCGCAGCGAGGGACGACCTCCAACGATGTGGACAGACGACCTGGTGAAGGTCGCTGGGAGTCGTTGGATGAGAGCGGCATGTGACCGCTCGTTGTGAAAATCTAAGGGGGGGCCTTTGTTTAGCATTGGACATCCTTAGGCTGATATGATGAATATTTATTTCACTTAAAACGAGAGTTCATGGATTCGTATTTTAGTGCTAAGTTCAGTCCATTTTGCTGTAGGGAGACATTTACCCCTACCCCTGACCGCTATTTGTGTAGAAACGAATGGATATTCTAGTCATCATTTCAGTCAAAAAAAAGTCCACTGCTGGACACAAGCCTCCCCCAAAGACTGCCACAACGATGTGTCGCTCATTGGAGGGTTTTGCCATAATCACTACGCTTGACAGGTGGGTTGACGATCGCAGTTGAGATTTTAATGTACTCGAAGAACGTTGCTGTGCATCCTCCCGTTAATCCCTTAGTCGCATTTTACGACACCCACGGGATGAGATGGGTTGGTGCTATTAGTGGCCGGCACCACACGGCCAATTCTACTCTTGTAATATCAATAATAAACAAAACATGGTATTTTTAAGAAAGTCACGACTAGTATCTGATTTGGCTTTCGTTTAATCATCGGTTAATATCCTAACATTGCTAATGCATATATATTTTTCACACTATTAATATATTTCACTCGTTTGTCGTTATTGGTGACAAAGAGAATATTAAAGAAATAAAGAATATGTGGTTATAAGAAAATACTTCAACAATCACCAATCTGTTCAGCAAAACACCTCAGGTCACGACAAGTCACTATAGAAGTCTATATGAAGTCCCGACTACAGCAGTGGATGTTTACGGATTGATGAAATATGATTCAAAGCAGGTGTCTGTCATATGTAGGCACTAGATGTAGGACATTAACTAATGGTTAACCATCAGTCAATTCACTGAAAGCTTCAATAAATAGTGACATACTCAACCAACCCTCATCCAACGATTCCCAGCGACCTTCACCAGGTCGTCTATCCACCTCGTTTGAGGTCGTCCCACGCTGCGTTTTCCGGTGCGCGGTTTCCATTCTAGAACCTTTGTGCCCCAGCGGCCATCAGTTCTACGAGCAATGTGCCCTGCCCATTGCCACTTCAGTTTACTAATCCTTTCAGCTATGTCGACAACTTTAGTTCTTCTACGGATCTCCTCATTTCTGATTCGATCTCGTAGAGAAATACCAAGCATAGCTCTCTCCATAGCTCGCTGAGTGACTTTGAGCTTTCTTATGAGGCCTATTGTGAGTGACCACGTCTCTGCTCCATATGTCATCACTGGTAACACACACTGGTTAAAGACTTGCGTCATGAGGCATTGCGGTATTGTTGACGAAAAGATGTTGCGAAGTTTCCCAAACGCTGCCCAGCCGAGTCGGATTCGACGATTGATCTCTTTCTCGAAGTTGGACCTACCTAACTAGACAGTTTGTCCCAGGTAGACATACTCGTCAACAACTTCGAGAACAGAGCTCCCAACGGATATTGGGATGGGCACGACATGGGCATTTGATATGACTTTCGTCTTGCCCATGTTCATTTTAAGACCCACCTGTCGTCGGTATACTAGCGCATATCTCGAAAATGAGCTAAAAGGAAAACTGAGTTTCAGATTTCGCAACTCAAAAGTTTTAGTTGAGCCAAATATCTCACCGAAGTAGCTATATAAAGTCGCTAGTAACGGGAAACCAAAGTTGTCTACAAAGTAATGCAATTTTATAAAAATATTGGCAAAAAAATTTTATTTACTAATGCTTGAACGTTCAAGTTTCAATGACTTGATCAAGCTTACTGTTCAGCTAGAAAAAAGTTAAAATTTCAAACCAAACCGCACTTACCTAATCAGCAGAGAAACCGACTTCCACAAATATGTACAATTTTCCTGGTACCTACAAATCGATTTCACTTTGATAAATAACAAAAAACAACCAACCTACTAATAGACTTTCCCTCAGAATTAAACTGAGTAGGAACAAAAACAACGCGCTACCCTTATAAAGATTGTGTACATATACATAGACTGACACAACAAAGGGTTGCGCCCTTCACTCGAGCTCGATCCTGCAGCAGGAGCGCTGCAACCTATTTACTTAATCCCATATAGCTGCAACGGTTTTGAAACCAGTTCTTTTTCACGACACATAAAGAAGAGTATGTGAACTTGTTGCCAACCTATTTTTGCCATTTGCATTGATATTTTTGCAAGGAATTTTAATCTTTAAGAGCTTTGTAATAGAGGACATATTTTTTCCCTTTTGACTGTTATATTTGTTCGATCTTTGTAATCTGGTAAATATGTTTTCTTAAATTGGAGTGGGGATGCAAATCATGATGGGATTGCGACTGTCGATCGAATTCAGTTCACATCTGGCTACCGATCGATACGATCGCTTGCAAAAATATTTCGCCAATATGTAATAGTGAATAACGAAGCTGCCATGAAATAGTACAAAAATATCATTCAATTAAAATCTGTGTTAAAAATGTCTAATATAGTGTCAAATGCAGTCAAATACAAATTTGAAAACACGAAAACATTTTGAAGCCTTTACTAAAGAAAAGTGCCAACATGTCCAAGTTTAAAATTGCATCAATACACAAGTACCAAAACAGCATTTAGTCGAGAAGGCAGTCCAGACCAGACTACGAGGGAAAATAACACAAAAGTAAAAAAAAAACTATTTGTTTATTTATTTGCTCGAGGTAGACGCACGCCATACGGCCGACGCGCAATTCTACGCAAAATGACAACAATCGCTTGACAATTGTTGTTGTGTACTCGAGCCAATGACGAGATTTTTTTCTTTTTCTTTGTTTATGCCGCTTCGTGACACAGGCTGCGTCATTTTCATTTATTTATAAGATTGAGATTTTGGTTTTTACTAGTAGTAGTGTTTTTCTTACAAAAAATCCCTTTGTTGCAAATAATTTCAGTGCCTGTTGCCCCAGTGAGCATTCGTACTTAGTCTTCTTTATATTGCTCGGCTTTTGATATTTTTATAAATGTTATCACAAGGGATCCACCCTTAGAATAATAACCCCTAAAAGGGTAGTCGACGGCACACGGAATTCGTAACCATTTGAATGGTAACAGATATGGCACCATTCTCTGGACAGCCCGTTAATGCTGTGTAATTTCCTTGTTCACGCTACTCCCGAAATATAATTGATTATGACGATTTGTGATGAATTATAGACCCATCTCACTTCTGAGCCATGTTTATAAGCTGTTTTCAAGGGTCATCACGAATCGTCTCGAGCGCAGGTTTGATGACTTCCAGCCTCCCGAACAAGCCGGTTTCCGAAAAGGTTTCAGTACCATAGACCACATCCATACGCTGCGGCAGGTTATACAGAAGACCGAGGAGTATAATCTGCCACTATGCTTGGCGTTTGTGGACTATGAGAAAGCCTTCGATTCGATCGAAACCTGGGCAGTGCTGCAATCTCTGCAGCGGTGCCAGATTGACTATCGGTACATTGAAGTGTTGAAGTGCTTATACAGAAACGCCACCATGTCGGTCCGAGTACATGAACAGAACACGGGGGCAATTCCATTGCAGAGAGGTGTGAGACAGGGGGACGTCATTTCCCCGAAACTGTTCACCGCTGCAATGGAGGATGCCTTCAAGCTACTGGAGTGGAAAGGATTCGGCATTAACATCAATGGCGAGTATATCACTCACCTTCGATCTGCCGATGACATCGTAGTCATGGCAGAATCGCTGCAAGAGCTCAGCACAATGCTCGATGATCTCAACAGAGTTTCCCAACAGGTGGGCCTTAAGATGAACATGGGCAAGACAAAAGTCATGTCAAATGCCCATGTCGTGCCCATCCCAATATCCGTCGGGAGCTCTGTTCTCGAAGTTGTTGACGAGTATGTCTACCTAGGACAAACTGTCCAGTTAGGTAGGTCCAACTTCGAGAAAGAGGTCAATCGTCGAATCCGACTCGGCTGGGCAGCGTTCGGGAAACTTCGCAACGTCTTTTCGTCAACAATACCGCAATGCCTCAAGACGCAAGTCTTTAACCAGTGTGTGTTACCAGTGATGACATATGGAACGGAGACGTGGTCACTCACAATGGGCCTCATAAGAAAGCTCAAGGTCACTCAGCGAGCTATGGAGAGAGCTATGCTTGGTATTTCTCTACGAGATCGAATCAGAAATGAGGAGATCCGTAGAAGAACTAAAGCTGTCGACATAGCTGAAAGGATTAGTAAACTGAAGTGGCAATGGGCAGGGCACATTGCTCGTAGAACTGATGGCCGTTGGGGCACAAAGGTTCTCGAATGGAGACCGCGCACCGGAAAACGCAGCGTGGGACGACCTCCAACGAGGTGGACAGACGACCTGGTGAGGGTCGCTGGGAGTCGTTGGATGAGAGCGGCATGTGACCGCTCGTTGTGGAAATCTAAGGGGGAGGCCTTTGTTCAGCAGTGGACGTCCTGTGGCTGATATGATGATGATGATGATGATGATTTGTGATGTAACAAAACCGGATAACTATCATCATCATCATCATCATATCAGCTAAAGGACTTTTACTGCTTAACAGAAACCTCCCCCACAAACGACTGTTAAATACCACGTATCGTTATTTTGGGGAGAATTTGCCTATACTCATCACGGTTGGCAGGCGGGTTGGTCAGAGCAGAATGACACGCTCTCTCGTTTAGAGTCCATTAGTCGCCTTTTGCGAAATTCATAGGAGATGGAGTAGTGCTATATTCCTAATTCACCATACGGATTCGGATAATTGCTGACTAGTATAACAACATAATCTTTGCATTTGTGTGACAACTACAGAAACGTACATTGCTTACGTTCACATGAATAGTATTTCAGTTTCACGTTCGAGACAGAGTTCCGCAAGCGATTATACTTTATTCTAAACGTGTCATATAGCGTCGTGTAGTGTCGTGATCATCATTATCATATCAGCCAAAGAATGTCCACTGCTCGACAAAGGCCTCCCTGGTTTCCACAATGGTGTTGTCATTTTGGGGGGAATTTACCGGTACTCACCCCGCTAGGCAGGCGGGTTGGCGAGCGCAGTGTGGCTATTATGCCTCAAAAAGGCACTACTGCGCATCCCTCTAGTTTACAGGCCCATAGTCGCCTTTTACAACATCTACGGAAGCAGAAGGAGTGGTGCTATATTCTTAATCTGGACACCACACGGAAGTGTCGTGGTAGGTCGGAGGTTTACACGCTCGCTTCTGAAGCACTGGGATTCCAACAATAAACACTTATTGTATTGTCTGAATTTGAGTAGGAGGTTACATAAAGTTATCTATACAAATAAATACAATTGAAGTGTTTGTTTGTAATGTCAAAATAACAGCTTTTTACTAAATGCATATGAAAGTAAGTATATACGGTGCATATAAAAAAAATCTATTTTTAATTTTTTTGGCTGTCTGTTTGTTCCGGGTAATGTCCGAAACGGCTTGGACCGATTTTGACGGAACTATCACGGGAAGATAGCTGATGTTATAAGGAATAACTTAGGCTTAGACTTAGGTTACCACGCAAAAAAAAAACCCTTGAAATCCAATATACATATACTATGTCAAGTGTCTATGTTGAATTACTCCAAATTTCTTTTAAATTAAACGCGGGTGAAACGGCGGGTCTCAGCCAGTTTGTAATAATTGTGATGATTTTTAAATATTCCGTATGGTGCTATCTAAGAACACCACCAACCCATCTCATACCGAGGTTGTCGTGAAAGGTGACCATGGAATTAGCCAGAGGACGGGCAACAGCGTTCTTTGAGTTCTTCTATAACGCAACTGTGATCGCCAACCCAACTACCAAGCGTGGCGACTATGGCAGAACCCCCCAATGACATCGTTGTGGTAATCTTTGGGGAAGGCCTATGTCCGGAAGTGGACGTTTTTCAGCTGAAAAAGCAATGACTTTTTAAACTTTTGAACAAATTAATTTGTTTGGACAAGACACGATGCGAGAGAAGAGACAGTAGGAAAGCGATTGGCTTACTGCACATCACTCGGTACAATCTATGTATGGCCTACAAATAGTGGCTATGGTTGTTTGTGTATGTAAGATTTATGTCTGTCAATTGAAACCAATTGACAGACATAATAATAAAATAAAGTATAATTTGACAATGGTCGTTTTACCTAAAAAAATAGAAGACTCAACGACTCTTTAGTAGCAAACTTTTGATCTCACTATGATTTCTCTCAAAATTATTCAAATACTCTTTCTTGCTTTGCTGTAGGTACTTCTTCTATTTCCAACCATTGGCAAGGCATTACCCATTTCATTCCGTTAGGAGCAATCAATTAAATCAATTCTTCCCTTTTGTTGAATTAGCCACATAATTATGTAATACAAAATAAAACTCACGTCTTTATTTTCAGCGCAAACTGATACAACGCAAACAAAAGCAGTTTCGACGCGTCGCCATTACCTGACATGACAAGAACAAAACAAACTTTGGCGCGAATTTTAAAAATGGAACACTAACCTCTAACTCGGCCACGGACGCCCGTTCAGCTAAAAAGACAAAACGAACCAATATTTACTCACGTTTGGAACGCCGACACTTCCCTGCCGAAATTCTTTTACCGATACGATGTATGTGCGGGTATCGATTGTAATCGGTATTCGAGTAAATCGAGTGGCGACTTGTTTTGGTAATTCAATGAATATATAAAATAATTTGATTTAAAAAAAAAAATGTAATATTGAGGACTTGCTTCATTATTTTCTAAAGGAAATAAATAGTAAGAAAAGCATGCATAAATCGATTACCTAGTAGAAATAACAAGTATTATCTAGATCAATTAGCTCTCTTTAAAAAAACAGTAAGATATTTGTATTTGCAGAAAACACTTATGCGCCGCTATAAAATAATGCAGTACATCATTTGTCCTGAAATAATGAAACAAGCCTTTAATTCTAAATGTTGAAAACCGATATCTCATACTGACAAAATTTATCAATTAAATGTAAGGTTATAGCCACTGTAAGCAAATTTTAGTATTTTTTGAATTCGTATTCATCGGAAACAAGAAAATGTACAACCACAATTTCGATGTGAACATGATGGTGATTTTTTAATTCTGTGTAATATTCAAAGGGCCTATTTATTTGTGGGTAACGTAAGAATAATGTATAATTTGATTAATTAACTCAATCCGACAAGATTTAATTGTTAAGCATAAAAGAAAATAAATCCTAATATTCAATTATAAATTAATGCAATAGTTCCAACTATTTAGAAAATGATGTATTTTATTTCACATATGTAGTTTAGCACATTCAGGCATTCGGACGGCTGGAGATTTTTTTAAGTAGACATTAGTGTATTCGGCTAAGTTAGGAGGGGTAAGATCGTATCACGCTAAAATACAAAAATACTGCGGAATAAAGGGCATATTTTTATTTAAAAAAAATATGTGTTTGCAACATGGCACCATTTTATTATGCCACACTCTTCAGAACTTATCTGACGCTTCTAGTAATATCGCGTGTGCTATGTGTAAAAAAACCGTACAAGTGCGAGTTGAACTCGCGTGGAGAGGGTTCCGTACGATGAATATGTTACCCACAATGTTTTTTTAACTCTGACCTAAATTATGTGTCGTAACTAAAATATAATGTTTACCGTTTTAATCACAAAAAAAAGTCTTGTCTTGTCTTGTCTTGTACTAATAACTTATCATAACTTATCGAAGAACAAACTTAGCATTATAGTTGAAAAACATGTTTTACCATAAATTCCAACTACAAACGTAATTTGTACGCACATTATTGAAAGATTTACCATGTTATTTTAAGACCATAGACTTCCATACACTTAGGTTTTCCTGTAATCTGTGGGAAATTGCTATTGTTTATATTATTTTCAATTTTTTTGGCTTTGTAGTTCCGGAGATAATGGCGGCATCATCAATTTTCGTCTATTTTCTTAAATAACTTTAAAACTATATATTTTGAAATTACAAAACAACTTTCTTAAGTTACACGGTACAGTTTGCAAAACGTTATTCTTTTATTTTCTATATTGCCCCCAAAAGTGACTCAATATTCAAAATTCATTTATTAACGTTACACGTCCGTGTTTGGGTCGCAAAAATCCATATGTGTGCCAAATTTCAACTCAATTCGTCCAGTAGATTCGGAGCAAATTAGCTGGGACTGTGATATACTTTGTCAATCAGATACCCGAGTGGATAGGATTCCACCGTTTTTCCAAAGGTGGTTTCGAGCTGTAAAAGAAAATTCCAGATTATTTGCTTGTTAGGAACGTGATCATACTAGCAATAGAAGCGTTATTAGAACGTAGTCCGAACTTAGGTACAGTGCAAAAGCCCGATTTTTGTCTTGCCATATTTTGAATTTCTGTCAAACTTGAACTGTTGAGGAAAGAAGAAACAATTTATGGATAAAGGAGCTTGTTATTAATCAGTTTGATGTATTCTGACTATTGATATTCTGTCCAAACTTAGCCGAACGCAACTTAAATACCTAGAACTATTTAATTACTAAACAATTCAATTTAATATCGAACCTACTTATACTTACCTCTGTCAATATTTTATGACCTTTGGCTAATAACAAACCAGCTGGCGTTAAACAAACGAGAATCGATTACTAATATTGATTTCAACAAATACAAAATCGATATACGTTCAATTTCGACGGTTTCGAACTACGGCTACTTTCGAATGTTTACCTTAATTGTTTTAAAACCACAAACAATATCGATATTTTGAACGATTACTTTTAAAAACCGGTGGATGTTATAAATTGTGTTTGCTAGAGTCAAATAACTTTAGTTTTGTTTCAACGTCAGCTGTCCAAGAATTGCTTCTTTTCTTCGACCCTATGATAATTATTGATATATAAAAAACCCTCATGATACGATCGTAAAATCGCATAAACATGTTGCTGTCAACTGTTTGTTTTATCAGTTAATTCATAATTAAACGAATTAATGCAGAATATCAAATGAATTGACTTTTCGAATTGAAGAGCTATGACCTATGTTTGTCTCTCTTGGCGCAAAGATTGCACTATGGCGTTCTTATTACAATGGAACATTTTGCTCCGTGGATTTTAATGTAATTAATCGAGAAGTTAAACTAAGTGCGCTGAAACAAGCTTTATAAATTTAAATACTAGATACATCGATTACCTTCACTTATTAAGAAGTATTGATATTGTTCAGATCCTAAATGAATTCTCGCTTGTTTTTCATTACCCTTGTTTTTCTCCACGAATACCCATAATCCATAGGACTCTGTAAACCATTCTTTAAAAACCACTTAAATTGTTAGTATTTACTGGTTTTTCTTACATAACACATTATTTATTTTGGCGCATATCTATCTGCTAATTTGATAATCTATCTGATTGCATAAATTCCAAAAAAAAATATTTTGATTAAAACATACATTGAAAAGTCGTCCGTTTTTTGTTCTTGTTTCCTGGGGTATCAATCTACTTACTTTCAGAGCGAAAAAGCCATAGCGGACTTATTCTAAATGATTTCACTCGCTAAATGCAAACCCATTTAAAACTCTGAAGAGCATGCAATTACACGAAAACAAAAAAAGTACGAAGCGGCCGCCATCTTGAATCCGCGAGGCGTCACAGTTTTTGCTAAAAAAGGCCTAAGTACGCGACCAGTCTACATACATATAATGCGAGACACGGTGGTGATTAAGTGTTATAAATACGCTACCAAAAGTACACCCTAGTAACATAGTAATAAAGATAAAATTCATTTGTAGTCTTTTGTGTATTTTTTGTTCATGCCTCTAGGGATCGAGAAGCATTTAGCTGGCCCACCCTCGCGTTTGCGATTTCTTATGGCGCAATATATTATTAATACGAGTATATGTGGGGTTCTGCGGAGAAATATGGCCAACTTTGGAAGGGACACTGGGCACTTTATTGTCGGACTGGTGCGCTAAATGGGGTGGATTACAAAATTGTCTGTGTACCCAGCGGTAGGTATATAGAATAGATAGGTAAGTTGTATGGTTTGAAATATTACATTAATTTTGTCATTTATATAACGTGTTGAACTTATGATGAACTAAAAGGTGAAGGAAAAACGTTTATCGCTTACCATGCATTGATAGGTTCATACAATAATGTAAGTAGTACTACGAATATGTTGCAATTTAGGGCTAAGTCTGCAAAAGATTCGCGAGGCTTGGGGGGATCCTTTACAATCCCCCCCGGGAAGTGCCAGGGGAGCGGCCTTTTTACAGTCGCCTTCCCTCCGCTAGAGGAGATGACCGCTTTACAGTCGTGTCCCCTCCGAGATGTGCCTAAAGGCGTGGCACCAATGGCTGGCTCTAGTGTGATCTTAAGAGGACCTGGAGCTCCCCTTCGGTGCCGTGTTTTTAGCTGGTAGGACTCCAGTATGCCCCTTCGCTCTTCCCCGGGGCGGAGGAAGTTCATGACGAATTACCACTGGGTACCAATAAAAAAGGTCTTCAAAGATACACACAGAAAAAAAACCATATTGGTTGGTACTACTTAAGATATGAACAAAAGGCAATGTAAGGAAGGAATCTACTTTAGTAATTTCGATGACGAAACCAATGCAATAAGCAATATCAATTTATTAACGGGATAAGTGAAAAAACAAGTTGTGTATTAAATAAAAATGCAAGATGTCCATTGAAATTTTACTGATAGCAATTCCGTTTATAGCAATTAGTTTAGTTATTTTTATGTAATTCTTGGTAATTCTCGTGTGCATTGCATCTGTGACAGTAGCTACAAGGATAAAAAATAGTACATCCTTTTTTAATTTATTACTAAAATGTCAAAGTTTGTATCTTTGAATGGTTGAGGTTCCACTACGCTCAAACAGCTGAACAGATTAAAGTGAAATATAACAAAGAGGTAGATTATGTTACAGTTTTTTTTTTATAAAAACTGATGACGTCGTAACAGTCTTGTCTGCCCATAATAATTGAAATAATTGAAAACCTAGAACTAGTCCTGCGTGGCATCACACTGCGCTCGTCACCTCGAGACATTAGTTATTTAGGGTGAGATTCAGAAACGAGTCTATGCGTGAACTTACGCTTCCATCTGTCAAAGTTAGGGGCGTTTGACAGATTTGGCATTTTGACAGATGGAAGCGTAAGTTCACGCTTAGACTCGTTTCTGAATCACACCCTTAGTCTCCTGTGCTCAGTAACTTCTTTAGCTACAGTGCCCTTCAAACAGGAACACATTAATGTTTAATGTTTAAACAGTACTGCTTAGCGCCGAATACCTGGCACATAAGTGGTCGGACTCTTACAATAACAGACCTAATTCTTAATTTTATTAATTAAACCCGTTGGAAATACTTTATGTCCTTCCTCCATCTTTCGGAAGGGTGAGGGGCATGCCGAAGTCTTACCGGCTAAAACCATCGGAGCAGTCTTCATCACCGAAAGGGGCTCCAGGTCCTCGATACAATCACACTAAAGCCACCAATTGATGCACCGTCTTCAGGCACATCTCGGAGGGCATGACTGTAAAGCGGTTACCCTCTATAGCGGTGAGAGAGCGAGTGTAAAAAGGCCGCCCCCCAGGCATATCTCAAGGGGATCGTACAGTGTCCCCCCGAAGTCCCTGTGCGCTGGGCTGCGCACACGGTGGCATGTGACTACGTCGCCGTCATCCCGGGGGTAACTCGGTATGAGGACGCAGATTCCCCAATGTGCGCGCTCGCGAGCCCCGAGGCCCCCCGTCATATAACGAAGACAGGGGCTCAGGCGTGTTAGACATGGCGCCGCTGGAGCGGTCGTTACCACGGCACCGTGTCCGTCTTCTCCGAGCGGGGTCGCCCTACTCCCGATCCAGCTCTGCGGTCTCCTTCCGGAGCATGGCGCTTTCGCAAAAGGAGACCACTCCAATTTACATGCTCTGCCAACATAGACACTACAATAAGAGACCTACCACTAGTAAAAATAAGACATAGAATAAGTTTCATTCTGAAACTGATAGACAGAGTGAACTTACTGGACATAAAAGACTAAATAATATAGTCTCGAGGTGACGACCACAATGTGGTGTCACGCAGGATTTATACTTCTGAGAAACATTACAGTTGTTTTATAAATGTTACGCGTAGGCGTTGACGCTTACTACCAGGTGAATTACTTGCTCCTCTCGTCACGGTGCTATAAAAAACCACTGAGAACTACATATGTCCCTGTATTTAATGTAAGGTCTGCTAAAAGGGTTCAAAGTGCAAACATCCAACATCATTTTAATAGTAATCAAATCATGCACCAATAATTTCCTAGGTCCCTATATTACTCTCTGACTGAACTGAGGTGGTGTCTATCAGACGTCATTTCATATGTCGTAAATTTTATAGACTTTGAGTTTAATTCTGTATATGCAATATTTATTTCTTTGGATGGTTCATAAACTATCAAAATAAATAAAAAGGTTAATAAAATACAATATGTTATCACTTACCTATAGAATTAATTTTATTGAGATCAAAACCTTTTATACATTTGGTAACTAACCTTACATATTATTTTACTTTAACAAAAATAACTTTTATATACGTTACTAAAATTACAAACAGTAAGAATGTTTGGTAATCAAATCAACAAAATCGTATGATAGATTTAGGCAGAAATCTGTCTTAAATTTTACCTTAATCATTTAAACTACCTTTGTAGTCGTCAAATTTGAGCTTAACACGACAGGCAAATAGCTTTTTTACAGATACAGTGGGTGAATCTTGTCTGCCTTTTCAGTCTTCTGGAGCATACGCTGCATATTCTTCTTTCTAATGGTCCTGGTCCAGGAATATTAGAAATCAAATCCTTACCTAAGACTTTTTTGATTGTCAATATTAGCTCTTTAATTTTGTTTTTCGTTTTCAAGACTGCTTACTCTTTCTTGCATGTTTTCTACCTCATAAGTAGCTTCTTCAACTGAGTTATCGGAATCACTGAATTCGTTTTCTTTCTCTAGCCCCTGAAGCCATGCTTCAATGTTTTTATTTGTACCATTAAAACTAGTTGCAAAGGTCCGGAATCCAAGTTCCTAGGACATATACTGCCACCTAAGTTGCAGAGGGTTAATACAATTCGTTCGTAAGTATTTGATATTATAAAGCACTTTACATAACTCGCAGTTATACAAAAGTCAGTATCTTAATATATAAATGCATACCAATCAAACAAAGGTTTTATTAGAATCAAGTTTAGATTAGTAGAATAAAACTTAAGTAAAACTTAAATCGAGATTGCATCAATTAAATATTAATGCTGGACCATAGGCTAGCAAGCTAGACTTGAGTTCTACATAAGTTTTGATTTTTGTTTTGTAATACAGAATAACAGACAGAATAATAAATAATCTTCGGCAGAGACCAAGCTACTACCCCAAACGACAATATTGCAATGGGTGGCGATGGACAAACCTATCGGCAGCCAGCCCGACGCCTTACCCATTGGGCTAGTAGTTAGTAACAAGGCAATTTTTTTGTGCCTTGCAACTGTAGATTTTTTCCACCTCTAAACAAAACATTAGGAAAAAGAAACACATATCTTCGCTGGCCATACATCGTTTGTGTAAATGAAAAGGTTTTGTATACAACAGTGACACCTATTCATATGAATGGCTTTATTTCCGCTATGTGCCAAATAAAGGACTTTTTTTCCCAACGTATAGCTTTAAGCTATAAAAATGGCGGGACCAGCTTAATTTAAATGCGTAAGAAATAAATCCGTTTTGTTTTTATTCAAATAATTTCAGTATTTTTGTGGTTGTTGCGTGGTATAGAACATGATAAAGTGGTGGATTGTTTACAAAGGAAGTAGGTATATAGATGTTATGTAGGTCTAGGGAGGAACTGCGTTGCCTTAAATATTTTTTGGTTAAATGTTTTAGGACGGATCACTCGAAATGAGTAGAATAACTACCACCGATCTAAGCTTAGGTGGCTACCTGTCCGTCAGAGCCCGATTCGAAACCCGATTTCTAGACACAGCTCTACAGAAAGGACCACCCAGAGCCATTTTTTTTGTTGGACCCCAGATGAAATTCATCATGAACTTCCTTCGCCCCGAGAAGGGCGAAGGGGCATGCCGGACACCTACCGCCTAGAACCACTGGAGCGATCCCCTTTGGCACCAAAGGGGGTTCCGGGTCCTCATAAGATCACACTAGAAACGTCCATTGACGCCTTTAGGCACATCTCGGATGGGATGACTGTATAGCGGTCACCCCTCTAGCGGAGGGAAGGCAACTGTAAAAAGGTCGCCCCCACCGTACTTCGCAGAGATGATTGTAAAGGATCCCCCCCAGCCTCGCTGAGCGCTGTGCTGCGCAGATGGTGGTACGTCACCAGGTGTCCGTCACCGTCTCCCAGGGGGTCCACTTGGTATGAGCACGCAGACTCCCCAATCTGTGCGCCCGTGACCCCCGTGGCCTAGGGGACAATGTTCAACCGTACATAGCAAGTTGAGCAGAGCCTGGTTGAAATGAGAAAAAGAAAAGAAAAGCCCCGGGAGAAGGTGGAAGAGCAAGTTGGACTCCTTATGGCTAAAACCACCCAGTCATCATCTTCAGCACCAAAGGCGGCCTCCAGGAACTCGAAAATCTCCAACTAGAGCACACAATGGTGCCACGCCTTTTGATACTTCTCGGAGGGATAACTGAAAGCAGTTATCCCTCCGAGATGTGTCAAACAGGCCCCTTTACAGTAGCCTCTCCTCCACTAGAGGGAATGCCCTCTAGTGGAGGAGAGGCTACTGTAAAGGGGCCGCCCCCCAAGGCACGGCTCGGGGGAATTATAAAGGATCGCCTCGAAGCCTCGCTGTGATTTCTACTGCGCACATGGCGGCGCGTGACCAGATACACACCGCCGAATTCCCGGGGTCGTTCGATATTAGCACGCAGATCCCCAAATCTGCACGCTTGTGACCCCCGACACGACACGGGGGCTTCAAGGAAAAGGTGTGTACCATCAGCAGCACATCAGTAAGTGGTGTTGCGTTTATGGGCGACGGTGATCAACTGATCACTAACGGCCGAAATTATAGATCATTGTAATCCAAAATCTTTGGTTTAAGTATTTGTCTGTTTATTTGTTAAATGTGATTCGAAAACAAACAAGGTTGAAGTTCAAAATATTAAATCTGAAAATTTTGGATTACATTGATTATTAATTTCGGCCGTTAGACTAACCCCAGGCGCATTTTGCCCGCTTATACAATTAAGATCATCATTTCAGCCGAAATATGTCCACACAAGCTTCCCCCAAAGAATGAGTAACGACCGGTCTGGGTTTGCGTTGTGTGCTCGTTCGGGGGTTTTGACACTATCGTCACGCTTGGGAGTCGGGTGCCTCGATCGCAGTTGAGTTATAAATGTACTCGAAGGACGCTGCAGCCCGTCCTCCGGATATAGTCGCCTTTTACGGGATGCGATGTGGTGGTGGTATTCTTAGCCGGCACCACACGGCGTTTTTTTATATGACCTACTTTTATGTAACACTATTGTTTTTAGTCAAATTTCAGTATGCCCAATAGTCAGTCATGTCTTAAACATAAGCGCGGATAAAGTAAATAATTAACGCGAAAGAAAATATCAACTGTAATTACTAAAACATTGAGTTCAATTTTGTTTGGCAACAAAAATAGATACCCTCATCTATGACTAGCAATAGGGTAACTCTATTCGAGCACAAAGGGGTACTATTTTATAAATAATTAATGTACACAATATTTAATTTATTCGTTAATATATTTTGCGATTGGTTTGTTGAAGCGTTTATATAAAATTATATAACTGGGGTGAGGGATGATCTGAATTATTTACAGATGTAACTATTTTGTAGTTTTCAGTGTTTAAATAGAAGCCTATTCAAATTATTCATGTTAATAACATAGGAATTACGTGTTAATCAATATGGCTGTTAGTTAGCTACGAAGCGCGAGTTTACATTACATAATATGTTAACCCTTTTATACATCATTAAAATGGACTTAATACATCATTAAGAGGAAAGTTTATCATAAATTCCAGTTGTTTAATAATAAAATTTAGTAGTTCAACCGAAGGAGCATTAGATATTACCCGCCAGACATAGCTGATGGAGCACAGATCCTGCCTGAAAACCTGTTACCACCGCAATCAAGAGAGAAATATGAATAGGCGTTAGATTATTGTTTCTTCGCAACTTATTACATATCCAGTAAAGTTTCTACTATATAAGTCTCAGCTGAAAAAGCTAAAAAAATTGCATCATTGCAATGCAGGCGGGTTGGAGAGCGAAGAAAGGCTGCTTGCTGTTCGAAAAAAGACACGATGCTGCCCATCTCTCTTGTTTAGAGTCCCATAGTTGCGTTGTATGACATCCACGGGAGGAGATGGAGTGGTGCTGTATTCTAAATCCGGACACCACACGGTAAGGTAAGCAAACATCTGAGAAATAGGAAATAAGAAGTGGTACGGGAGCGTAATCGCGCCACCGTGCAATGCACAATCCGGGCCATCCGGAAAAAATGGCCGATTTATAACATAAGTTGAGATTCGATCGCGTAAGTGAAACTTTGTTAAAGTGTCGTGTTGTTCGGGGTAACATGCAAAAACCGAATCGAAAATAATAACTTTATCAATGAAGGAATCATATACAATATGCAAGTGAAAGAATTTTCTTGTATTTGTCTATGAAAATAATTAATTGAAAATTATTGTTTAATTATTATGTTACATTACATTTGGATTGATGCAGCAGAACGACATTATTTTTTTGTACTAAATACAATGCTTCTTATCTACCATCTTTTACCACTGAGGAGTGGTCCATTGTGGGGGAGAAGAAGAGGCGCAGACTGAGGCAGCCACTCCGAATAACGCGCAGTCCTCTCCCCAGAAGAAGAGGCTAGATGGAAGACGACAAAGAGTTAGGTGGAAAGGGGAGGTCAAGCTCCCCAAGGTTCCCGCATCAGCAGCAATTATGGTAACGGTGCTGAAAGGCTCAACCGACAGTCGCTTGAGTGAGGTCATGGCTGAGGCAAGGCGGAGCATCAAGCTCAGCAACTACGTCATCGACCCGGGCACCGTGACCAGAGGGCAGACAGCGGCGGAATTGTGCTTACCGTCGCTGGTGCCAAGACTAAGCGGGAGATGTTCGTCCCCAAGTCCATTTCTCATAAAGATTACATTAACATGAGTGATGGCACGGAGAGTAGCAGGATGGAGAGGCACTGCTACTTTCGTCAGTTCACTCAAAAACGCAAAGATCTACCCCTCAATTTTGAGGAGACTAATGATGGCCAAATCTCAGGCCCAGCGGTGAGCGGATGATGACGATATACACGATAAATGTTTGTTTCTACAGATCCTAGAACTGCGATGAAGAGATTCTGATTATCCCTTGTCTTAAATACCTTACATGTACCTGAAACACGACGCAATGCGACAAAAATAAACATTACACCTTTCGATTTCACGCCGCGTCGTGTCTACCGTGTTTACTGCTTTATTTAGTTAAAAAAAAATCTGTAAACATTTATGGTGGACTTAATACTACGAGGAATTTTGTGCCTTAGAGTTAGAAGCACTTTCAAAGACGTACATAGACAAAGGTTTTTTTTAAAGGACATTCGTTTTATTTGCTGTATCGTAGGTACAGTTTACAGACATCAATCCAAATGCACAAACACCCAGATTCGGCACAACTCTCTGCGCATCAGTGGGCGGCTCTAGTGTGATCATACGAGGTCCTGGAGCCCTTAGGTACCGAAGATGACCACCCTAGTGATTTTAGCCGGTAGGAGTCCGGCATGCCCCTGCACCCTTCCCAAAAAAAGGTCATAAAGAAAGTCCAGAAGAATATAGCATCACTCCATCTTATCCTGTGGATGTCATGAAAGAAGACTAAGGGACTCTAAACCTTGGATGGATAGACAACAGCGTCCCTTGTTTTGAACAGCAGCTAGACACCTGCTTGCCAACTCACCTTGAGTACTGGAAAACCCCCAAAATGACGACACAGTCATGGAAATCTATGTGGGAAGCCTTTATTCAGCAGTGGACTTCTTACGGCTGATATGATGATGCTGATTACAGTATACGGTGCCCAAATTATTATATATTATGAATATTGAATATATTACATGAAAAGTGTACTAATTATGCAAAAAGTGATACCTATGTAAATGTTATTGTTCCCTTTATTCAAAATGTATACATATTAATTACAGTATATATAAAATACTTGTTTTAAAAATTGTGACTAACCGGCATTGGTTACAGGCTTTAAGATACCGGTGGTCAGAACCCCAGAGAGAGGAACCTCCTCACAATACGTGCCGTGTCAAGGAATACCGCTTTTTGTATCAAGCCCCTTGATTCAACCTCCTAACGAGAGCCTCTTGAGATGATGGTCGAGGCTCTTTGCCATTAGGCCACTGACAGAAACAACTATCGGCACAATTATGGCCGTGTCTACGTTCCACAGGTCAACAATTTCGTGTACTCTTATAGTCATTATTTTTTCTAAAAACTTTGCGTCTCACTAAGTTTTAGTGCCGTGTGGTGCCGGTTATGCCGTGTGGTGCCGGCTCAGAATGCCACCACCCCATCTCCTCCCATGGGTGTCGTAAAAGTCGACTAAGGGATTAGCCGGAGGATGGGCAGCAGCGTCCTTCGAGTGCATTAACAACTCAACTGCGATCGCCAACCCGTCTGCCAAGCGTGGCGATTATGGCAAAACCCCCCAATGAGCCCACAACACATCCATATCGGTCGTTGTGGACATCTTTGGGGGAGGCCTGTGTCCAGCAGTGGACTTCATTCGGCCGAAATGAGTGAGTGAAGTTTTATCTTGTGTCGTCGATGCGTTTACAACACACAAATTCCACAAGCAATACACCCAGACCCGGCACAACTACCTGCAGATCATATAAATACTCGTCCGTGCGGGGATAGAACCCGCGACCCAGAGCGCAGCAGCCGAATGTATGTATCAGGCACTGGACCAAAGTGCTGTATTAAGTCAAGATATTTGGTTTCATTATCTTTTTCAGCTTTCACGAGATTTTCATCATGCGGAACGGTGACATCGACAATTATTGCTCTCTAATCGATCTATCACCACTATATATCAGGCTTATTGGCAACAATAGTCCTGTCAGTGATGATAGAACGACCCCAGTACAAAGTTCCATGAACATTTTCAAGAACTGGCACGTACTTACTTATGGTACCTAATATTCCACAAGGTTGTATTTCAACATTATAATAATATTTAATTATTATCTAAATGTCTCTCCTCTCTATTCATTATTCGTCAATAGAGTCTGCAAAGAGTAACCCGGTCTTTTGATAGGCTTACGAGGGGACATGGGTCCAAACGCAGAGGCACTTTAGAGATTTTATTCTAAAATGTAAATGTGCTCTAAGCACGGACTCTGCATGGCTACACTAAAAATGAAGTCCAAATCTATAAAATTGAAATTCTATATCAGACGGTGACTCGCCATTCACAAGATGGGCCCCCTAAGTGACCACCCCTACAGGCGCCAGGAAGCAACACTGTGCCTGAGCATGAGCGAGTCGTGGTCCCGAGAGGTGCGGCACCAGTTTCACCATCGTGTGTCTCCAAGACTTTCCACTTCCCCCGAGTATATAGCTCTGGCGGCTTCCTTTCCCGATTGGCCAATTAAATTGACGGCACGGTTGGTGCAGTGGCTGATACAGTCGGCTGCTGCGCTCCGGGTCGTGGGTTCGATTCCCGCACGGAACAAATATTTGTGTGATCTGCAGTTAATTGTTCCGGGTCTGGGTTTATTGTATGTGGAATTCATGTCTGACACAGGAGAAATCCTAGTGTGGAGCAACGTCTTTTTTTAAACACTCATGGGGTGTCACTCCAACCGACCGACTAAGATAAGTCGAAGACGAGGCCCGGCCCTCGACTCGTCGACTCTTTGGGGCATTACGTTACGTAGTGTTGCCACTCATATCAGCTCGCCACAAGCTGCCCTGCGTTGTGCAAGCTTCATATTATTAGCTGATATTCATTATTGTTCTATTAAAAGTGATTACTTTATACCATGGTGAGATAACGACTCATCATTTCGGCCTAATGAAGTCCACTGCTGGACACAGGCCTCCCCCAAAGATCATCACAACCACCGATATGGCTGTGTTCTGAGCTCATTGGGGGGTTTTGCCATAATCGCCACGCTTGGTAGGCGGGTTGACGATCGCAGTTGAGTTGTTAATGTACTCGAAGGACACTGCTGCCCATCCTCCGACTAATCCCTTAGTCGACTTTTACGACACCCATGGGTGGAGATGGAGTGGTGGCATTCTGAGCCGGCACCACACGGCAATAACGACGGATAACGACTACCCCAGGGGTATTATTATTAAGAGCCTGAGGTATCCCACTGCAGAGCTAAGGCTCCCTACCCTTATTACATTCATCCCTGTCTATTGCTACGAAGGACTAGGCTCTTTGAAACTATATCCTCAACTCACTCCGCCATCTCCGTCTTGGTCTGCCGCATTGGCGTTTGCCATTTAGTGGGACCCATTGGGTCGTACGTTTGGCCCATTGGTCGTCTGACATACGGTGGATGTGTCCAGCTCTATTCCACTTAAGCGTGGCGGCTTCCGAGTGACGTTAGATATTTTTATTCCGGAAAGGATTATTGTATTTCTGATCCGTTCTACAACTTTCATACCTAATATACTCCATTCCATTGCTTTCTGGCAAACCTCGAGCGAGGATCTCCGCTTATGCTTATTTGTCATAGACCATGTTTGAGAAAAATATGAATATACAATAAGAATATTGACCTTAATTGTAGCAGTGATGTAGTTGAACGCTTGCTTGATATGGAAATATGGGAGGGTCTGAGTTCGATCCCAGCCCGCACCTCTGCACCAGCATTTTTCGGATTCATGTGCCGATTAGAATTGAATGATCGCTTGCGTTAACGGTGTAGGAAAACATCGTGAGGAAACCTGCACACCTGAGCGGGCTCTAAAATGTGTGTAGTCCACCAACCAACCAGCATTAGGCCTAACCTACCCTTTCCCATCGTGAGAAAAGGCCAGTGCCCAGCAGTGGGAAATTAATGGGCTGATTATGATGATGATGATTTGATATATACAATTCAAATCCGTTCGTAGTTCCGGCATTTTATCTCAAAGATTTTTATGCAGGAAAATGCTGTATTTTATATAAGTATAAATAGATTATGATACGTCATTTTTATCGCCTCTAACACACGTCAGCCAGTAAACGTCCACTGCTGTACAATGGCATCCCAATGATCACAACAATGAGTGATCTTAAGGTATATTCCCATAATTGCTTGGCATGCAGAATCCAGTTTGTTGTTATTAGTACACGGGAAGATGCTGTTTCCCATCCTCTTGATAGTCTCTTAGTCGCATCTTACGAAGATGGGGGAAAAGGGAGGTCTAGTCTTTGCTAGGCACCACACAATCACAACACTTATCGCCTGTAACAAGAATTAATAATTAATTTCTGTGGCAATGTTCTTACGCATGGCTTACAAACACCATATAAAAGCTTCAAGATTACCGGTAATATTTAAAAAAATAGCATTGTAATGCATAACTAATATTCAAGGCCTAACAAAAAGTCTTTTCATTAGTACGAAAAGAGAATACTTTTTCATTCAGAATGTAGGTGAATGCCACTTCAGTACGCGACAGATTTACCTACTCATAACTACGAGCAAGCTCCGACAGCTGTTTTCTACTTTCAATGTAACTCGGCTACTCACCAAGAGAGGGCGCTCGGTTCAATATTAAATTACTGTTCTAGCCAACCTTTATTGATCTCAAAATTTTATTATTTAGATAAATTAAGGTATATATATTATTGCAATAAATATTATTATGATGAACGACATTTGATGTGACCTAACAGATTTTTTAAGTACTAGGCCTGTACTATAGATGGAGCTGTTTAGTACACATATACGTAGCATAGCGATTTCGTAGACCAATGTCATCAATTACTGGGTGTTACAATACTATAATTAAATTTACTTCTGGTATTGCATTAATGTTATACGTAGACCCTATTCTTAACAATCAAATTAGCTCGTAGACTTGCACTTGTGACGATGGGTAGCCTAATAAACCAGTGCAACAACAACAACATTTTATCACCACGTAAGCACGTTGGTAAGCAGATTGCACTATATTTTTCTTATGGAAATGATTATAGAATAAATAAGAATAGAATTAATAGAATTTATTTAGTAATTAGGTATTGTAATATCGATGAAACTCTTTGGTGTGAAGCCTTTTTAGCCATTTAGAAAAGAAATATTTTATTTGAATTCATAATTCAAAATTACATTGACAGAATAATAATTTGGCTGGTTGGTCGGGACGGGGAATAAGTATTTTATTAGTATTTGAGAAGTGAACACGAAATGTAACAACATTCCTGATTTATTGTATCCACGGAGTTTAATATTCGTTTCCGAGTACCTAGACTCGCCATCTTTAAATCAGTACACTTACAACAAAATAAATATTAGCAGCCTTATTAAATAAATTTCGTTTCCAGGTAAGCCACATGTACAGAAAAGAACTAACACTGTCGCCAACATAGTCTTTAATGTTAAATTATTGCACAAGAGGATGCGACCGCGTATCCTCTTGGCCTAATCGCTAAGTGACATTTTACGACAGCAGTGGGGAAGAAAGGACTGTATTTGGCAGTATCAACAACGCCCAATAAATTTTTATACACTGTTTCAATTTAATTTCAAACCCAAAATTCTGACTATGATCATAATCGTATATGGCAATTCGTATTCAATCAATTATAAAATAATCAAATTAATTAAGTATTGTGGTGCTCATGACCAATGGAAGCAATCAATCACTCAAATACATTGGCCAATGCCTAATTAGTCACTTCACATTATATTTGCAGCTAGCACTCAAATATAAATAAAAGCACTAGGAAGCATGAACCAATCATGTTTCTTTTTGTTAACATGTATACTATAAAATACAGATTTAATTTTAGTTACGGTAAAAATCATGTCCATATTTAGCGTTAGTGTTGGCGTTGGTGACTTCGGCGCTGCCTAGCGTGCGTAATTCGACGTAATACAACGTGTAAGTGAAAATACCAACTGTGATTATTGTTAAATCAAATCAAAGATTATGTTGGGCATTTTCTTTTTGTGTTGTTGGCGGTCATAAGAATTGGTAGAGCTAAGGACTAACAAGGGAACTAATTAAGCTTGTCAGATAGAGAATATCTCGGTCGAGTGTGTCTACACTGTCATGTTATAAGTGATTCGACATCTATTACTCATACAATTGTGACAATGTAATGGCAACCTACGATTCTCAGAATTATATTCCTAGTAGGTAATAGGTAGGTCTCAGATCATTATATCATCATTTCGGCCGAATGAAGTCCACTGCTGGACACAGGCCTCCCCCGTAGATCACCACAACGACCGATATGAGTGTGTTGTGGGCTCATTGGGGGGTTTTGCCATAATCGCCACGCTTGGCAGACGGGTTGGCGATCGCAGTTGAGCTGTTAATGTACTCGAAGGACGCTGCTGCCCATCCTCTGGCTAATCCCTTAGTTGACTTTTACAACACCCACGGGAGGAGTTGGGGTGGTGGTATTCTGAGTATTATTATATATCATTTTGTACATGTTCAAAATATTTAGAGGGAAGGTGTATAATGCCGACATCCTGGGGCAGATAGGTTTGTGTGTTCCGGACGGGTACGTGTGGCGACGACGACAGCCACGGCTGCTGGTGGAGCCGCGTGGCCGAACCAACCTCTTAAGTGAGGCGCCGCTGACGCGAGCACTCCGCACTCTCAACCACATAGCTAGTGAGACTGACGTATTCCATTGTACTCTGAGTGATTTCACAAAGGTAGCACTGTTTATTATTTGTTACAAGATTAATTAAGAAGTAAAGTAAATTTGTTACAAGATTTATTAACAAGTATTATATATATTATTAGTAGATGAAATATTGAATGCTACACTATCGCATTAGGTATATTTTTTAAACCTGTAATGATAGTAGTAAGTTTGAGGAATAAATAAATAAATAAATAAATGATAGTGTAATGTTAAAATATTATTGTTGTATAGTTTAAATAAAAAGCCCTACTTCTGATAAATATCGGTATAATTAGGGTGAACTAACATTAATTTATTATATTAAGAAACGAGAATCACCGCGAAATTATCTTTGAATAACCGTGTGGTACTGACTACGAATAGCACCAACCCATCTCATCCCGTGAGTGTCGTAAAAGGCGACTATGGGATAAGCCAGAGGATGGGCAGCAGCGTCCTTCGAGTACATTATTAACCCAACTGCGATCGCCAACCCTGGCAAGCGTGGTGATTGTGGAAACACCCCCCCCAATGAGCATACAACACATCCATATCGGTCGCTGTGGTGATTTTTGGGGGAGGCATGTGTCCAGCAGTGGACCTGATTCAGCCGAAATGATGACGTTTGAATAACTTGACGTTTCGACCGGGTTACACCGACCGTGGTCACAAGCAGTAATTTCACGTTAATTCCCGTTTCTTAATATAATAATCATGTAACGCGAAAGTTTAAAAGTTAGCATTAATTTATATTTCAATATTTTGACAAGTACAGAAGAACTTTAGAAACTACCAAAAAACGTTACAAATATGAGGTGGTATACTTAGAAACATAATAATTAGACCTAAAACGCTGGCAAGGGATAACAAGCATGGGCAGCAATGTCCTTAAGTGTGTTAAAAAACAAACTGCGATCACCAAACCGGCTGCTGCTGCAAGCGATGATTATGACACTATCCCTAATGGCTGATTATTGTCAGGCCCATTTCCAGAAGCGGACATTTAAGGCTGATGTGAGATGTAAGTGCGTTGGCTATAACATTGTTTTAAATATATAAAGGACCTACTTATTGAGATTAATCGTTATATGGAAGACTAGCATTTAAATAATGTCTATCTATCAACAATTATGACTAATTCTATTTAGCAACTTATCTCTGTACAACTTTTGTCAGCAACTGTATTATTCAGAAGCTCTTGGTAATTCCCGATTTATCCACGGGGATCCAATTATTCGGATTGACTTTATTGACACCCGAGGATACGTACCTACCCAGGTACTGCGAGGGTCGAGACAGTTCTGAATAGTTGTTCCAATAAACAAAAAAACGTAGAAGATTTTTTTTTATCTGAAGTAAGTACGGCTATTAGAAGAAGACTGCAGAGCGGGATCGGGAGAGGGCTGATCCCGCACGGAAAAGGACGACACGGCGCCGGGGTAACTACCACCTCGGCGCCCAGGTCCAACATGCCTGAGCCCCCTGCCATCGCTATATGGTGGGGGGCGCCGGGGTCGCGGGCGCGCATACGGGGGGGTCTGTTATAACTAGCAACCCCCAGGAAGACGACGGTGCGCACGTGTACATGGGTCACCGTGTGCGCAACACAGCGAGGTTTAGGGGATCCTTCACAATTCTCCCCAAGAAGTGCCTGGGAGGCGGCCTTTTCCCCATAAATGGAGGCTCTACTAAGACCTGGAGCCCCCTTCAGTGCCGAATTTGACCGTTCCAGTGGTTTTAGCCGGTAGAAGTCCGACATGCTTCGCCCTTCCCCAGGGCGGAGGCAGTTCATGATGAATGTCCACAGGGGAACAATAAAAAGGTACTATCCTCTGCTCCTACAGTCTAAACGTAACAATATTATTAGTTAATTAAAAATATTCACATCTTTGTTCTTTCCTAAAGGATCTGGTTTTAAGGCGGGCATCTTTATACGTATGAAAACTCTCGTGCACGAACTCAACAGTACCTTTGTCAAATGAAATCTAACTTCTACTGTTACCCCTATCGCTGATTTTCGAGGTACTGATGACAGAAATAGAGCAAGCCAATTCTCCAGGTTCCCAACCTGAATACCAGTGCCAGCAGCGAGAGTGATGCCTGGTAGCAGATTTTGAGAGTTCAGAGCTGCGTCTGGAAATTTCCATAGGCTGTTGATTGTAAAACTAGTTTACATAAATTCTAATTTACAATTCTGGCTGGGTCGGCTGCTTCTTCTTTCGTGTGGTCCAACCTTGTGTCAGAGTTGTTCAAGCCGCCTAAGGAACTCCAACTTTGCATTGCACGACTGCCGTTTAATGACAACAATCAAGACCGTCTCCGTGTGGTGTCCGGATTAAGAATATAGCTGGTGCTATATTCTCAATCCTTTTAATCTTAATATATCATCTCACATCCATCTCCTTCCGGGGATGTCGTAAAAGGTGACTAAGGTAATCTAAACCAGAGGGATGGGCAGCAGTGTCCCTTCTGAGGAACGGTAGCCATACTGCGCTCACCATCCCGCCTGCCAAGCGTGGTGAGTATTGGAAAATACCCCCCAAAATGATGACACAGTTGTGAAAATCTATGGGGGAGGTCTTTGTTCAGCAGTGGACGTATAAATGGCCGATATGATATGATCACCGAGACCGACGAATTTTGTGTCCTGCATGGAGACCCCTCAATTCAAATACTATTACGCGCCATGCGTTGCTTTACCTCGCAGATAGCTGGCTGCTGACTGGAGTCTGAGTTCGTGTTAACCACCAATTTTAGTTAGTAATATTTACATGGATACGGGTCAGATTTTTTTTAAGCAAATTACTAAACTAAAACCGTGTTTTCGACTTTACAGAATCGTCACGCTTATTTGAGTAGAAGTTACTGAGTGAAATTTTTGCAAACTCAGTATTTGGCTTATTTTGGTACCTACTGACTTTTGTGCTCTTTCCCAACTTTCCGGTTATATAATATATAAATTACTACATTTTCCGAGTTGTGTCCATATTAAGAATATAGGAACATTTCATCTCCTCCCGTGGATGTTGTAAAAGGCAACCAAGGGACTGTAAACCAAAGGGATGGGCAGCAGTGTCCCTTTTGTGGTACAGCAGATATTCTGCGCCCACCAGTCCGCGTGTCAAGCGTGGTGAGTGCTGGCAAATTCCCTCTAAAATTACGACGTAGTATGTAAACCTTCCTTCTGAAAATCTATGGGGGGAAGGCCTTTGTTCAGCATTAACTATAATGATTTATAGCACATAGCTCGTAGAACTGATGGCCGTTGGTTCAATAAGATTCTCGAGTGGAGCCCAATGCACCTGAAAATACAGCGTGGGATGGCCTCCAACGATGGAGAGACGACCTGGTGAAGATAGCTGGGAGTCGTTGGATGCATGCGGGCGGCATCTAACCGTTTTGGAAATCTAAGCGGGAGGCCATTGTTCAGCAGTGGGTATACGTTTGCTGTACGATATTCAACTTTAAATGGGCCTCAAATTATAAGTTCATGACTGCAATTACATAAATAAACTTTAGACTCTAATGGATTATTAATCCTTTTTTTTGGATAGAAATATCCAAATATTAATTAGGTACCTTGCTTACAAAATAATTCAGAACAATTCGGTAACCCAAAACAGCTTGCTTACAAGCAAGCAAATTTCATGTTATAACGGTTGTTCTATTATGATGCTATTGAGATATATGCTTTGGAGAATAAGCTCCAGTATCAGTAATGATAAAACATTCCCAATGACGATGGCGGGAAATATGGATTGCTGGACACAGGCCTCCCCCAAAGATCACCACAACCAAAGATATGGATGTGTTGTAGGCTCATTAAACCCCCCGTTTTACCATAATCGCCGCTTGGCAGACGGGTTGGCGATCACAGCTGAGTTGTTATTGTACTCGAAGGCCGCTGCTGCCCATCCTCCGGCTATCCCTTAGTCGACTTTTACGACACCCACGGGAGGAGATGGGGTGTTGGTATTCTGAGCCGGCACCATATTGCTGCGCATTGATCGTATAATTTTCTTTATACGAGTAATAATTATATCCCATATCACCTTTAAGGACCTCTATGTAACCTACGGTTGTCTATTCTTAGCTGAATATACTGAAGTATACAGAACTTCCCTAAGAGGTGAACAAAATGTTGCCATACAAAAGTAATAAAAAAGTACTGAACAAAATATGGCGAACGCCACTTTTAAAAAATAGAGCTCCACGCGTTGCTATGGCAATAACGCGAATACAATAACATTTAATTCATTAAGAGCAAAGCACAGTCTCCATTGCTATGTAAATGTTGTAAAAGAACTTTACTGATTCATTTAATCTCTTAAAGGGCATCCGATTTATTTTTCATTTAATCTCTGTTCTATGGAACCACTGCAAGTTTATCCCCGACTCAATGGATTGATTGCAGTGACAATACAAATATTATTATTTAACAGGGAAATGTGAATGAAACAATAGCCATACACTCGTCAAAAAAGTTTTCACAAAAATATCAAAGATCAAAATCTACCCAACTATCTAATATTTGTTTAAACAATTATGCATTCTTTTAATATTTCCACCTGAGTGGTCCATTACCCGTCAGTAGGTTGGCGCGCGGAATTATGAAAGACCGCGATTAATCAGCGTCAACGTACATACGCTTTGTTCCACAGCTCTATTTACTATGTACATAGCGGTGACATCTCATTATATACCGCGGCTATGTAGACCTACACACCGATCACCTATCTAGGAAGTTTGCACGCAAAAATCTAGTGCTAGGTGCTTGCCCCCCGCACACACGCACACGCGCTCACACATCGCAGCCAGGAGTGAGACTGCGTGCTAGAAAAAGACAGCCATAAAAAACTCCCGCTGGTGTGAGGTGCTGCCCCCAAAAAAAGCACCAAAAACGCAATCTGCGCAACTTCCCGGCGCAGAATCGTTAACGACTCCGGTTCTCTTTATCGTACACGCCGTGCCTCCTATATTTCTATTTTTTCTCCGTCAAACATTAGACGTAAGACTATTCTTATCATATACAAAAACAATCCCTATTGCCTGGTGGTATAGACGAAATTTGAGGCGTGTGAGCGTGGCGTATATTTAGCACGCTTGCCGCTAGACGCACACACTCGCACCGGAACAGAAATAACGATCGCATTTTTGACCGAAAAGGACGGACAGATGGCTGAAAAGAGAAGAAAAAAATGACGACCATTTTGCTTTGCACACCTACCAACCGGTCGAGGTGATGTTTATGTATGCTCTTTTTTTCGAGAAAAAAACCCAACCAAAACAAATGCACGTGGCCGAGTGTTATGACCGAACTCGGGAAAAATTCGCCCGTCCGCTAAGAGATGCCGTTACGAGCGCGATTTTTTTCCAGGCGCGATTTAGTTGTGAAAAAATTTACTCGGTGGCGCTTCGAGCGGTTTAACGCGTTGGGGTTACGATACGATGGTGCACTTTAGCTTTTCGCGATTGACGTCTCACTGGGTTTTTTATGCAAGACTATGAGACTGCTAGTCTTGTTTTTTTAATTCAAAGGTTTGAACTAGAAAAGAGTTTTTAATCACAAAGTACTTAATGAGAACGAGATCTTTACATTAAATATAGAGAACGTTATAACAGTGACAACAGTCTTAATATTATAAATAATTATAAGACTAAAAAATCTTGCGTCAATAAGTTTGTGAACAAGTATTAAGTAAACAGAAAAGATTCAGTTGATCTGAATCTTTTCTGTTTACAATACTATTTGCGTTAATGTACGCTATCATTCTCTACGATATCAAAGCATAAATAGGAGATTCATAGAATAACTAGAGTTGTCGACATAGCTCTAAGTATTAATAAGCTGAAGTAGCTAGATTACACGCGATTGGCAATTCGCGTGGTAGGAACCTTGCCCGTTTACCTGCGTATGTTATTCAGTGCTAGTTGTGAGCACTCTTCCTCTGTTAGGTCTGTTCTAAATGACTTCAGTAATAACTAATAAGAAATAAACCTTCATCGAAATCAGGCCAAGTTTAATTTAAATAAATTAAAACAACTAAGTAAGTAGTAAGCTTGTTGTTTAAATTTATGAGTTTTAACAGCCTTGATTACGTACCTATAATATTAATCCATTATAAAAAAAGTTGTCAAAATGAAGTTCTTAGCAAAATCGTTTGCGTTGCAAGCTTTTAATAGTTTAGGACAATAAAACAACTGTGTTAAGTAACTAATCGTTTATTTCAGCCTAAATTGATTGCTAATAAGCAAGCCAAGGTATACCTACCTATTCTATAACAACAAGTATACTTGGCTATGATTGTGAGTATTAATATTCTTAGATATCAAAAAGTTCACTAATTGTATACCTAATTGTTTTGGAGTCGGTTGTGTATTTTTTTTAAACGTTGCCCCACACTAGGATTTTTCCTGACGTGGGTGCGTTTACAAACACAAATTCCACACACAATACACCTAGACCCGGAACAACTACCTGCAGATCGTACAAATATTTGTTTCGTGCGGGAATCGAACCCACGACCCGGGGCGCATCAGCCGACTGTATCAGCCACTGCACCAACCGTGCCGTCGTGGCTATACTTACTCGTATTCATATTATTATAAATCTACAATTCCACTAATTATACAGCTATTTTTGAGACGGCTGTACAATTGTGAAGACCCCGATTCTTTCCTGCCAGGTGCAGCTGGTTGGGGCAGAACTTCACTCGAATATAAATGTATTTATGTACATTTTTCTACAAATTTTACTTACAATTAGCTAAAAAAGACGCATAATATATATATTATAATGTGTAATATAATATAAGTTCGAAACGTCAGGAAAAACAAAAATCAATAATATACGCGATTTAAACCGTTTAAAAGTATTTTATTAGTATATTTAATTAATAATAATAGAATTATTAATTCAATAATTAAATCCTTATAGACATTTTTACACGTCATATTGAAAAGACGGTATCTTGAGATATCTTGAATTGATTCATGTACAACTTATACGTATGTATTTGAAGGTACCTTGTGAACACTATTAATTATGCGATCACTTGTTTAAATTCAGTTTTGAATTTCGGAAACTATTTTTCTGCAGACCGTTTCCAAGTTTAATGAAACCTTTGTCAAAACCGCCCCTTTAGCCCTAAAGCAGGTAGAGCGTAAGCGGAAGCGTAGCGAAGCGCTGGTGGCGAAGCAAGGTGGAAATGCTTACACGTTTCCGATGATGAACTGCTCCTGCAGCTTGGAACTGCTTGACGCAGCTGGTGGACCTGAAATCATATAGTAGAAGCTGTAGAGTCAATTGCCTTTCTTCTCCTTCTGTGTTCGCAATACAAACCCAAACGGGTCATTGTGGCGATCTTTGAGGCCTATATACAGCAGTGGACGTCTTTCGGCTGAAATGATGATGTAAACAGAAACAATGACTTTTTTACCTGAATGCTCTAGCAGGACGGTAATTATCTTTCGAGTGTATGTATGTCAATTTCTTTGATACACGCTGTATCCTAAACAGCTTGACGGATTTTAACTTGCAAGGTGTCGTTAGAATTATCTTAATTGTGAGAGTGGCATAGGGTACAATAAATAAATATGGCTTGTTAACGCAGTCGGGTATTTTTATTTTTTTTACTATTGCGTTTAACTTGTTATAGTTTAGCAAACAAACCTTATTCATAGATGCGTATTGATTTCACGTGCACAGCTTGGCGTAGACACCAGTACTCTGGAAATAAACAATAAAACTCTTTAGTTTGAGCTGCACTACGAGTAAACAAATAAAAGTAACTTGTTTCAAGCGACAAGCTCTCTATTCACTTCATACAACTGGCATTGCTGTTGGATTTTTTAAAACTACCGTCCTTTCAATTTGGGCAAGAGTTGGCAGCGTTTCGCGGCACACCCCATGTGGTTCCAGGACAGAATACACCACACCTCTCAACCCATAAGTGTTGTAAATGCGACTAAGGGTTGGTTATCAAGAGGAAGGGCTGCAGCATCCTCTTGAGTGCTAATAACAACATACCACGATCAAAAATTTGCCTGCCAAGCGTGACAATTATGGCAATATCCCCTGTGACTGATCATTGAGAGGCCAGTATTGGATACCCATTCGATTTTGACGGGATGATGTCATGACGCTTTTAAAATTAATTTACAACTCCCCAACAAAATTGAAGTTGATGAAATATCGATTTGTATTGACTCGTGTGTCCGTGTGATGTCCGGATTAAGAATATAGCACCACTCCATGTCATCTCGTGGAACAGTAGCCATACTGCGCTCACCAACCCGCCTGCCAAGCGTGGTGAGTATGGGCTTATTCCCCCAAAATTGATGATACAATTGTGTTAAGCTGAGCCTCCTCGGCTTCTGTTCAGTAGTGGACGTCCTCTGGCTGAAATTATGAATGACTCGCATCATTTGTGCCCCGAAAAGAAAGCATATTGCTTGTTTTTCGTAGTGGCTACTGAGCGCTTATATTAGGTGGACCTTGCTTATTATCATCAGCGATTACATGTTTTAATACACATATTTATGTACCTACATACAGTCTTTAACCCTAATTTGAGTCAAATTAGTACTTTTTAGCTTCCAAATTAGATACATTTTCCTATACATTTTAGTGTAGTTATGATTATGGAGGAGAACCAAAAAGTACTTTAACCGAAGTATAAACAATAATTTTCGGATAAAGTTTTGTTAAACGGAGTTTTAACAGGTTTATGTTATGCCTCTCAAAATTTTCCTCAGGTTTTAGTTCGTCACCTGAAATCCAAACTGCTTCTTTCGGCTTCGGTTGCCGTCGCATCTATTTTAGTCAGAGAGTTTTCATCACGGACAACAGTTATCATTTAGGTACTCGTAAGTACTTTTGACGACAGTTTTGATTGTAGGTAAGTACGTAAATTCTTGGTTATTGTTGACATTTGGTCAAAGAGTACTATTGTCCGAGGCCTATTGTTGTGTGGCCCTATTGTTGATTCCACTGTTACTCTGTAGTACCTATAGTCTACGCCGTGTGGTGCCGGCTCAGAATACCACCACCCTATTTCCTCTCGTGGGTGTCATAAAAGTCGACTAAGGGATTAGCCGGAGGATGGGCAGCAGCGTCCTTTGAGAACATTAACAACTCAACTGCCACCGCCAACCCGTCTGCCAAGCGTGGTGAATATGGCAAAACCCCCCTATGAGCCCACCACACACCCATATCGATCGTTGTGGTGATCATTGGAGGAGGCCTCTGTCCAGCAGTGAACTTCATTCGGCCGAAATTATGAAAATGATGATGACCTATAGTCTCTTGCCGAATCCTGTTTAAAAATATTTTATTGTTACACGCCATCTATCATCGGGCCAATTCTCGTAATTAATTTACACTATAACTAAAAGTTGACCGAACTGGGATTAAATTATGAATTGACTAAGCAAAGGTACTCTGCTCCTCTTAAATAAAGTTCAGTCGGATTTCAGTACCTACAATCTCAGTCTAGTCTCATTTTAATGTCAATTTTGACGTTTATTTAATGACAATTTTACTATCTACGTTAGCTTAAAATATTAGCAGAATACCGTTTTCACTTCAATCAATTTTCGATCCTATTACAGTATAAGTTTACGTCTGACGTTGTTAGTTAGTTTAGGAGAATACCATTTGTGACATTTACAACATTCATACTAGATCGGTACTATATCTTGATAACGTCTGTAAATGATCGATATGACTAAAATATATTTTGACATAATTCACACTCACATCCTTTTTTGGAAAGGTCTTGATGGAGCTGTCATTGCAGGTCTGCGTTCTCCTCCATGTCTCAATTTTCCACGGCTAGCTCCTTGTCTGTAACAGCATAAGGTCCATTTTATCTAGACGTCGTATGGACTTACTAAACTCCAAAAAGTCACAGTAGGTATCATCCTGTAAAAATAAATGAATATAAATAGGTACAGTCGATGGACTGAACACAAACTTTCACTGCAGTCCATATATGAAAAAATATAGTCCATAACTGAAAAATCTGATATGTAAAGAAAATATATACTTTTTTCTATCTTTCATTGCTAGATTACTCTCTTCTGTTTGCTAATCAAATATTTTTCACTAAGAAGGAGTAGGCTGTAACAAGAAATATCATAATCCGTGTTGTAAAAGAATACTAATAAGCGTCGGCGCCATTTGTGCAGCTACAGCGTTGAAAAAGTCTGATCCAAACGTTGAATGGTGGATAAATTAGACTCAGTTGTGCTATGTTCAAGCTTTTACCAATAATGTTTGATATTGATTACGAAAGGCGTTTTCTTGCACCTGTTTCATTCATTCATCATTCACTTCACTCGTAACTTCGAGACATTAGTTCATTAGTCTCTTATGCCCAGTAATTTCACTAGCGACAGAGCCCTCCTAACCAAAGTAATGTCTAAAGTTTATGCACTACTGCATGGCAGCGGACATCTGGGACGGAGGTGGTATTTTTTTTAATTCTTCTCATGTGGAAAGTCTACACGGACTTCCTTCGCCCCGGGGAAGGGCGAAGGGGTATCCTACCGGCTAAAACCACTGGTGCGGTCATCTTCGGCACCGAAGGGGGGCTCCAGGTCCTCGTAAGATCACACTAGACTGCGGTGGTACCTACCTAGTCGGTTTTTTTTTATAGGGCTTGTCGCATTCATTTCTGGGAAGTGTGGTTGCTTAACCAGACGTTTCTGGCGAAGCCAAAAGGCCTCCAGCCAGGCTTAAAATTAATATTAAAATCTAAGCAACTTGCGCTAAGAATGCCCCTTGCGGGTCACGGACCTTGGCTTAGGGCGTTGCTGAGGAAAACAAGCTATTGTTTTGGTTTGGGGTCAGCTGCATCGGTATTATTTAAAATGTATTAAGGGACATTAAAAACTACATGCTTGATACGGGCCGGCGCGAGCTAGAGACGGGGGAAAGCCGGACCTTTGAAATAAGAGAGCTTTTTATTTATTTTCATTGAACCCGGTGGAAATACATCTTATACTTCCTACGCCTTGGGGAAAGGCGGAAGGGTAGGCCGGACTTATACCAGCTAAAACCACCAGCGTGCTCATCTTCGAATCACTCACACTAATTCTTACACCTAAAATTAGGCCGTGGAAATAAGACAGGGATGTCTATGCAAACTATATTTACCTTCAAAGTTCAAATTCCCAAATCACACATAGCTAACCTAAGTGCCGCCAAATTATCCGGCAGTAATTAAAATATTAGTAATAAACAAAACTAACCGCAACAGTATAAGTTTTAACTTTTAACGATAACTTTGACTGCCAGATATAAACGGATTAATGGGTCTCGAGCGGGTTTTAATTGCACAAAACTTTTAGAATACTGTGTGCATTACTACCTATTAATGGTACCCAACTACATACATCGGTATGTAAATTTATATATACGAGGGTCAATAAACTTTTATGTTTCTTATTTTGTACTTTAAATGCAAAAATAAATCGAATTGATTAATTATGACGCTTATAGCTAGCGCTCACTTATCGGTAAACGATCGATGAGGTTAAGCAACGCTTGGCGCGGTCAATCTATAGATGGATGACCGCATAGTGGTATTTGAACTGATTGTCTCCGTGCTTCGGAGCGCACGTAAAATCGTCAGTCGTGGTTGTTGTCATCAGAAAGCAGTTGTTAACACAAGTCCGAGGCCTTCGATTGTAGCGGCTTGAACAACTCTTACACACTTGGCCACTAACCACACGAAGAGAAAAAGAGAAGAGAAGAAAATAGGTTTGATTAAAATAATAATAGATTTTTTGTAAGAGTGAGTTTTTACATGTAGTTACCGGCATAAAATAGATCATACCTCTCCACCTATAAGCATCGTAAAAGGGGACTAAAGGTTCATAAATAGAGGATGGACAGCATCCGCCCGTGTGCTAATAATAATATACTGCGATCACCAATCTGCCTGTCAAGCGTGGTGATTATTTAGTTATATTTTATGCACAATAATAAAACACAAGGCGGATTTACATATACGTTGATCGTATACAATATATACGTATACATAGGTTTAAAATAACCCTACAAAATGTTCGAAACGTAAGGAAAAATAAAAATCTAAAATATACGCGATAGAATCCGTTTAAAAGTGTTTTATTATTATATACTATACATTAAAATATATATCTAATAATATCACACTACGTAATAGTGGTTATTGGAAAATTATGATTTTCATCCAGGGGTAAGTAAAATGAATAGGAAAAAGTACTTAATAATATAGTGTTGCCAGCGTGTATTATACCCATCTGGTATCATATAGTGTTAGTGTAGGTTTTAAGCGTTTAATCATAGTTTATGCCAGCCATTCCTACCCGGTGGTAATACGTCATGTACTTCTTCCGCTCCGGGGAAGGGAGGTGGGGCATGCCGGACTCCTACCAGCTAAAATCACTGGGGTGGTCATCTTAGGCAACGAAGGTGGGCTCGAGGAACTCAAAAAATCTCCATCTAGAGCCCATGGATGCCATAACTTGAGACACGTCTCGGAGAAGATGGCTGTAAAGCGGTCTCACCCCTCTAGTAGATCTAGGTCATGCGAGCTTGGTGACAAGACCCAGTAACCGAGTCACTCGGCCCAGTCACTGGGTTTGTATAGACGCGATTCATTTAACGAGCAAGTTTGCTGTCGTTTTGAGACTGGTGTTTGTTCCGTTCATTTTGTGGTAAGAATGAGTTCAGTACAAAAACGAGAAATGAAAATACTTTTGAAAAGTGAGTTCCAGCTATTGTTGGCAGAAATATTAAACATGGTCGAAGAAGAACTGGTAAAGAAAAAGCGTTCATGTTCTCTGTATAACTCTCTCTGTAAATCAGACACAATGGAAAGCTGTTTCACCCATGTACGTATATGATGTGTACACAGATGTTTTAAAGTAAATAAAAAGTTGTAGTGTTTAGTCAAGGCAAACTTGAACGTTAAACACACCATTGTTAAAGTGATGCGGTAGTGATCTTAAGTATATTTATCCTCAAGTTTATGTGGTTATATATTAAATAAGGATAATGGTTGAAGAAGGAGGTAAATACCGAACCACAGGTGTGTAAGTTTCTGTTAAACCTACTTACAGTAGGTATTGTAGTGTGCTCTGTTATGATCATGCGAGGACCTGGAGTCCCCCTTAGGTGCCGAAGATGACCACCCCAGTGATTTTAGCCGGTAGAAGTCCAGCATGCCTCTTTGCCCTTTTCCGGGGCTAAGGCATTCATGATGAATTTCCATTGGAATAAATAAAAAAGGTATTTTAGTGTTTCTACTTGAGGTGCTCCGCTGGGGTCGGTTTTAGGGCCAATCCTGTAGAATGTGAGGTATGACCTGCACTGTGCCCTCCTGGAGCAAAGATCATTTGCTACGCTGATTACACCCTCGTTACAACTCGGGAACCAACTATGGGTGGCACGATCAACCACTGAGGGCGCATTCCTGCATAGTCTGTCTATGCCTGTCATAGATTAGAAAGAAGAAAGAAATATATGTAATATTAGGACTCCAAGTAGCGGGTTGCTGGGTCAGAAAAACCACCTCATGCGCTCGGTGGCTTCTGGTCCCTTTGGATAAGTCTGGAGGGAAAAGGTTGTCGCCGAAACCATGCCCTTGGGTATTGGGCAATAATAACTCTTGGAGAAATTTATTGCCCGATGGCAAATATTCTGACAAGGAGGGGCCCAGTCTGGACTGTAGGGATGTTATTCCACGTTTTTCTCTGAACGCAGCAGGGACACAGTGGAGAAGCTTGGGCGGGTCCGGTGTGCACTCATCCTTCCCCGACTAGCCAGTGGGAGGCTGTCGTATATCGTTGAAGTGCCGTTGTCATGTCTCACAGCTTCGACTGGGACCGATGGTCGTGGCTTAATTACCTGGACTGCAAGGAAGAATACCTCTTTAAAAATCCCAAATTCTAAGTTTAGCGAGCGGCGAGGGGATGCATGGTTGCCTGCTGAAAATTGAACTCCTTCTAGTACCTACATAATTAAAAGTTTAATAACTTAATCTACTTGTATCATTCAATTTTAATCTAACGTCACGATGACATTAATTAAATGATGCAGGGAAAGCTAATCGGCTAACGCGATTTATGTCACACCTCCACGAAATTCTTTTACCGGTGTCCTGCCTGCGCTAATTGGGATAAATTACCGATCAAATCCGGAAAAATCCAGTTTGCGCCACCCTGTACCAATTAGATTATCCGCCGGAATTGACCGAAACACGTGTAGTTGTTTAAACGCTGTAGGTTTCTATTGTTTACTAGCTGAGACCCGCGGTTTTACCCGCTGTTTAATTTAAATGAAACCGGATTATTTTTAAATAATTAAGAGGACTTACTAATAGACACCGAGAGTATATATATTGGATTTCATGGGTTTTAATTTTTATGCGCGAAACCCTAATTATATTTCTAAAATAAAATTACCCTTAGTTATTCCTTATAACATCAGCTATCTGCCAGTGAAAGTCATGTCAAAATCGGTCCAGCCGTTTCGGCGATTACCCGGAACAAACAGACAGACCGACAAAAAAATTCAAAATTCTTTTTTTTTTATATTTACCGTATATACGTTTATATGCAGCAAGTAAAAGGCTGTTCTTTTGACATTACAAACAGACATTTCAATTTTAATTATTTGTATAGATATGGCTATAAATGTACGAAATTAATTTTTGATTTGCATACACATGCCGGGGGAACGGTGTCGAGCAGCAATCTAAATTAGTGTGGATTATGAGTGACATAATACGAGTACATTTGTTACTTACATGTTCCATTCGAAGTCCGATTTGCAACTGGTCAAGTAATTTTTGGCACATAGCTCGTAGAACTGATGGCAGTTGTGAAAAAAGGTTCTCGAGTGGAGACCACGTACCGGAAAACACGGCGTGGGATGACCTCCAACGAAGTGCACAGACGACCTGGTGAAGGTCGCTGGGAGTCGTTGGATGAGGGCGGCATGTAACCGCTCGTTGTGGGAATCTGGAGGAGGCCTTTGTTTAGCAGTGGACGTCCTGTGGCTGATATGATCATCATGATTATGATGAAGAATTTTTTGGTGAAGAAATATGTAAGTGTAGTTACATATGATCGTGAACGGGTGCCGTCTGACGAGGCTGGTCAGCCCTTAGATAACTGCCATGACAAGTAATGTATTATTATTATATTATTGTAGTATGTTGGATCTTTACACATACACCTTTTTTATTGTTGTCCAGTGGAAATTCTACATGTACTTCCTTCACCCCGGGGAAGGGCGAAGGGGTATGCCGGACTCCTACCGACTAAAACCACTGGAGCGGTCATCTTCGGCACCGAAGAGGGGCTCCAGGTCCTCGTAAGATCACACTAGAGCCCCGCCAGTGATGCCACGCCTTAAGCACATCTCGGAGGGGATGAATGTAAAGCGGTAACCGCCTCTAGCGGAGGGAAGGCGACTGTAAGAAGGTCGCCCCCCAGGCACCTCTCGGGGAGGATGGTAAAGGATCCCCCCAGGCCTCACTGTGCGCTGTGCTACGCACACGGTGGCACGTGACCACGTGCGCGCCACCGTCTTCCCGGGGGTCGCTCGGTGTGAGCACACAGACTCCCCAATCTGCGCGCCCGCGACCCTCGAGTTACACATACACCTGCACGTTTCTCGTTATATGTTTTACCATTATCATCATCAGTCGAACCGATACCGAACATAATTTTTACAGTATCATGTAAAAATTTCTGTATTGCTCAAATAAATATTTGGGATAAGATGGTTGTGATGAAACAGTTACGTCATTGTACAGAAGAGAGATGCACAGCCATTTCGAAATTATGGTCAATGATAAATATTATGGTGATGAAAATATACATTCATCTATCATCATTTTATCTCAACATCGAAATAATTTGAATGTGCCACCATACCCTAACGATACTAAAGGAGTAGCTCTGCAGTAGGTACCTAAGACTACTACAATAGTTTGTAATTTAAAAACTTGTCTTGAATTTCCATATAATCCAAATTACAAATTACACCCTGGGAATTCCTAAAAATCTCTATATCAAACTATGTAATTTTTAACAATCAACATTTTAATCTCCATGGAGTATCTCGCGAGCAAGCTTAGGAACAAATAATTGGAGCCATGGAACTTAAATTCTGACATTTCATACTAAAAAAAAAACTTTGACTTTGATTTGAATAAGGAAAATATAATATTTATTGCTTCTGGTTACAACAACAACCGAAATATTAAATAAGTAAATTAATTAATGGCCGAAATTAATAATCAATCTAAAATCTTTGGATTTGTATTGAGTCTTGTTAAATATGATCTTAATATAAAAACAGATCAAGATCAGAATCTTAAATCTAAAGATTTCGTATTAGATTGATTATTAATTTCGGCCGCAAGGCCATAAAGCTTACACATAATGTCGAACTTGGAATAATAAACACCAAGAACATTGATTAATTAAGGTAATGAACTAGAAGATACACATCCAATGCGCAATTATTTAAAGGAAGACGGATACGACAACATTTGCTAGGCGGATGTTAGTCCTCTCTCATTTCCTTGTAAATGCTTCTCCCAAAACATTATTACATTATGATGAATGGTGATGTGACGAAAATGGCTAACTATAACAACATTATGTATCCGCATGTGTGTGTGACAGCGAAAGTAAACATACGCTGCTTACACAAACATGAAAAGTGTTTAATTTACGCGTTTACGACAGGCGCTACACAGACTTTGCGACAGACAACACACCTAGGTTTTATTATTCTAAGATATCGAACTGCTAAACAAGAACGTAATAAAGAACAAATTATACGGTGAATCGAAAATATACTCCCTGTGTCTGATTTAATGTCTTATAGATAACTGCATAGCTACCTTCAGACTTCGATCTTCGATCAACGTTATACAATGCGAATAAATCGCAAATATATAGGGACATACAAAAATAGACAACTTTACTACAAAGGGGCAATCAGTAGTGCGGTTATTAAAAAACAAGATGAAATTTCCTTTAGTTTTAACATAATAAAATTGCTATTAGAGCACAAAAATTATATTGATTTTTAACAGAGTTCAAAAAGGAGAATGTTCTAGAAGAAGGGTCCTCAATTCGAGGCGTGTATATATTTTTTATTTTTGTTTATGTAAACAGATTACTCCTAGATCTGTGGACCGATAAGAGCTATTCTTTTTTTAATAGGTGGCGAATACTTTCGAATAGTTCCCATATAAATTTCATTAGGTGTGATTTAGTAGCTTCTTAACCAGTTAAAAAAAACAGGTTTAATTTGACTGCGCTTGTCTAGGTGATGTTTTAATAGTATCAATTTCTCCGAGATTAGAGAACCGATTTGAGTCATTCTTATTTTTAGTGTTAAATACTGATACCAAATTGGAAAAGTTCTTACATCCATTTACACTAAAAAGAAGCAAATAAATATTTTTAACAAAATAATTATGACTTCAAAAACCCGTACCCATTTTTATATTATTATATCGTGCAGGGCTGTCGTAAGTCGGTATTTCTTTTTGTTAAAAAGTTTGATTACTTCAACGTTTTACTACCCAAACGCACACCAATAAAGAACATGTGTCGCTGTAATACAATGGTAAAAAAACTTTACCAATAGCAACTACTTATAATTATTATTGACAAAACAGCTACAAATATTTTTTATTAAACTGTGTCCCTTTAACACACTGATAACCCCCTTGAAATAAAAATAATAATTTCTAGGACGTTATATTATTCCTATATACTTAAAACGTCTTTCGATCAATTTGCCTAAGTAAGCTTCTATGTCACATGGAATACTAGACGCTTCTCAAATTTTAAAAGCGACATAAATTCTAAACATACCCTAAATATATTCCATCAATCTGAAAGAATAACTCATACTCAAACATCTTACACTCAAACATGACCTGCATAAGTCAGTTTCTATATCGAACGGTCTACGGAGTACTAGCCAGCACCTCTCAGTTCTCGTTACGCTGGGGAGTCGACGTTATGTAAGGCGACAAGTTCGGAATAAAGCGTAAATATATCGGGGTGTGTGTGTAGTTTCGGTCAAATTCGCGAGCGAGTGGGCGGCGGTCTTCTGTAGTATAAGTAAGAGCACAGATAAATTGTTAAGTCTTATAACTTATTTATACAGTTTCGGATCTCAATTATTGTTTATTACTTCAACGTTCTATAACCCCACCAAACGCACACCAAAACTACATGGCCGTAGCCAATTACAATAATTAATTTCTAATTATGTACCGCTCTGACCAATCTGATGCTCTCCGGCAATGTGCACGAAGCCGTCATTGATATCTTGTACGGGGCCAATTTATGTGCCCTGCGCAAGAAGGATGGCGGAATTCGTCCCATTGCCGTAGGGTGTACCTACCGACGTATGGCAGCCAAAATTTGCTGCAAAGTTTACAGCGAAACGCTTTGCAGCAAATTTCAGCCTCATCAACTTGGCTTCGGGTCCAAAGGAGGCTGTGAGGCTGCCGTGCACGCCCTGTCTACTTATTTAAACTATGGAAAAGGTGAAGTCATCCTTAAGGTTGACATAAAGAACGCCTTCAACTCCGTCAATAGGGACACCTTATTGGCAGAAGTCAAAAAAGAATTACCTGAAATTTACAGTTTTCTTTGGCAGTGTATATATCATATTTTTACATTACATTACAGTGGATATCGGTAATATCCCTCTAAATTACTTTATAAAGAACACCTTTTAGAATCTGGAGTTGGATGCCAACAAGGTGACCCTCTCGGGCCAGTAATTTTTTGTCTAGCTATTCACCCTATTATTCGGCAACTTAATTCCAAATTCAACGTGTGGTATTTGGATGATGGGACGCTAGGAGGTGACATAGACACCGTTCTCAAAGATCTTGTATTCCTAAAACAGAAATTCCACTCCATCGGTCTGGACCTAAACCTCTCTAAATGCGAAATTTATTTACCTGACAACACAGACAGACAATCAGCCTTACCAAAATTTTATGCAATAGCTCCCAATATCAAAATTATTGAAAAAGAAACTCTTCACCTCCTAGGGTCCCCGATCCTAGAGGAATCCTTTTCATCTTTCATAGAGGAAAAAATACAAAATTTTAGTGATATTTCGGAAAGACTTTTCAAAATTAATTTACATTCGGCTTTTACTTTAATTAGGTACTGCTGTTTTGGCCCAAAATTCATATATAGCCTTCGCTCTTCGCATCTATGGAAACAACCACAACTTTTAGATAAAATAGATGAAATGATTCGGGATACATTAACTTCAGTCTTAAATGTGGCTCTGGACGACCGAGCTTGGATGCAAGCCTCATTACCCATTCTTATGGGTGGCCTCGGCGTCCGCAAAATTTCTAGTATAAGTTTACCGGCATTCCTGTCCTCGGTCCACAGTACTGAGAAATTAACCAGGAAAATCTTACAATCCATACTGGTTGATTTTGAGGTACCGTGCTTGACTGATGCTGAGAACACTTGGAAAATTACTTGCCCGAATACGGTTTTGCCCGTCAATCTTTCTTCCCAGAGACAATGGGACGAGCCGCTCTGAAGTTTGGTACGTAATGAATTAATCAGTACGTCCACTGATGCTGTAGAGCGTGCTCGTCTACGTGCTGTGGGTGAATGGGAGTCAGGGCTCTGGCTTCAGGCACTCCCGTCGCCCAGCATAGGCACTATGTTGGACGACAACAGTTTTCGGCTCGCTGCAAGCCTACGTTTAGGTGTTCCTTGTGTTGCCCCTCATCGATGTCACTGCGGTGAAGCTGTCGACCGCCTCGGACACCATGGCCTATCTTGCAGTAAAAGTGCAAGTCGCATAGCACGGCATGCCAATATTAATGATATTATACGTCGTGCTCTTGCCACTGCCGGCGTGCCAGCTGTTTTAGAACCCAAGGGTTTGATCAAAACTTCAAAACAAAAAAAAAAAAAAAATGTACAATAACAGCATTGAAATAAAATTATACATTGTCGATTGCTTACATAATATTATAAAGTGATGTCACGGTAACAAGAAATTAACAATAAATTAAAATAGTAAAAAATAGTCAAGTTAGGCGTCATAATAAAAATTGGTTTGGTACACTTAAAAACAGTGAATTACATAATATAATATTAAAACATTACAGCTACACACACATTCTTCTCACAGTACACCAAGCACTCTGACAGAATCACTTTCCATTCATCCGCAAACACATCACAGAAGTCACAGTTGGGGTCCGGGATCGAACTCAGACCCTCCTGTATGGAAGGCAAGCTATTAACCACTAGGCTATCACTGATAGAGTATATTACAGTGATCAAAATATATGTTTACCTATCATTATTTCATCTCAACATCGAAATAAATTGAATGTGGCAACGTGCCCCAACGATACTAAAGGAGTAAATTCTGAAGTACCCAATAAGTACTAGGTACATATGTTTTCACACCGAGCGACCCCCGGGAAGACGGTGGTGCGCACGTGGTCACGTACCGCCGTGTGCGCAGCACAGCGCAAAGCGAGGCTTGGGGGGATCCTTTACAGTCCTCCCCGAGAAGTGCCTGGGAGGGCTACCTTTTTACAGCAGCCCCCCTTCGGTACCGAGGATGACCGCTTCAGTGGTTTTAGCCTGTAGGAGTCCGGCATACCCCTTCGCCCTTCCCCGGGGCTAAGCAAGTTCCATGCAGAATTTCCGCTGGACATCAACAAAAAAAGGTACATATGTTTGTAATTTAAATTTTGTATTTCCTTTAAATAATCCAAATTACAAGCGACCCCGTAAGAATATCCAAACTAAGAGTTTTTGTGAGTTTGTGTTTGGATATATATAACTTCTAACAAAACACTAATAATAATTTCACACGCTCACCCTGGGAATTCCCAAAAATCTCTATATCAAAAGAAACATCGTTACATTTCCACATAATTAATGAAATTTATTAGAATAAAAATAGAATAAATTGGGAATCGTAAGGGAGATAGCCGGTCCAGACCGGTCATCGTGTGAGTCAACGGTCAGAGATCAAAAAACGCATAATAATGAGGGCAAAGTTCCCACAATCTCGCATGCGTCTGCGCCGACCTCGGTATCCCTTTGACTTGACCGTTGATCTTTTATCGAACTAGTTTTTAATAGAAACGTGATCTTCAGGGAATATGAAAATACTTGTTTCTTGGAGGGTCAAACTTTACGAAGTTTTGAGATGTAAGGTCGCGATGGTTCTTTAATTTCGAATATGTATTCATCAATTCATCACGGAATATATTTTTTGGCTATTAAAGAAAAACACTTACACTACCGATATTTATTTATTTATTTAACATCTTTGGAAGACTTACAGCTAAAAAAAAAACAATATAATGGCAGTACGGTAAACTGACAGCCAATTACAGATCTTCACGTATAAAAATTGAATAATCTATAAGAGAACTGTGAACAACATAGTAATACAAACAAGAATATGAAAAATCTAATTACCACACATTGCACGTTATAACCCAACTACATAAGTTGGTAATTAAAATACAGAGTCTACGTATTGAAATAGCAGATATAGGTATCACCTATTTATTTAAAAAAGTTAAGGCTTATGCACTTTCTGGCCGAGGACACACTAGTTCTAAAAAGATCAAAATGTAAGCTATCATCATTTTGGCCGCATAAAGTCCACCTCCCTCAAAGATCGCCACAACGACCTTTTTTTTTACTTCATCTTCATCATCATCATATTAGCCAAAGACAGGTCACTGCTGAAAAAAGGTGGAATTGTGGAAGTTTATGGGGGACCCATAAACTTCCACAATTGTGTTGCAATTGCTTGGCAAGCGGGTTGGTGAGCACAGTATGGCATTAGCCAGAACATTAGTTCTATAGAATAGACGCTGCTGCCCATCCCTCTGGTTCAGAGCCCCTTAATCGCCTTTTATAACACTCCCGGAAGAGATAGGATGGTGCTATATTCTTAATCTGGAAACTACACGGATTTTTTACTTGGTTTGGTTTTATTCTCATCAGACAAAGATTTTAAATTGAGGGGTGTCCTTAAAATTAAGTACACACATAACATTTACATAATGAGATCCGTAGAATGTCTAAAGTTGCCGACATACCTGTTATAATAGTAGATGAAGTGGCAATGGGCGAGACAAATTGCTCGTAAAACTGATGGCCGTTGGGGCAAAAAGGATCTCGAGTGGCGACCGCGCAGCGGAAAACGCAGCATGGGACGAGATAACGAGTTGGACAGACGAACTACTAAAGGACGCTGGGACTCGTAGATGTGGGTGGCATGTAATCTCTAATCAAAGCAAAAATCGAATCATGTAATCTATCGGGGAGGCCTTTGTTCTACAGAGGTTTCCTTAGGCTGATACGATAGTGATGATTATGATTTACATTACGTACATTCGTGTCTATATACAAAAATCGTTATTAAAAGTAAAAATATATGAAACGCAAAAATGATCCGCTAATTTTACATATTCTATAACAGATTGCTTGAATTCACATCATGGTGGTGGTGAAGGCGGATCACTTGAGGAATTGCTGCAGTGTGTGTGAGGCGCACGTGTGTGTCTAACGGTAATTATGTATGTATGCGATACATTAGATATTTTAGTTTAATGTTCGTTATTTCGTCCGTTGTTAATTAGGATTAGGGTTAGGTTACAGTTTTTATTTTGTTAGTATTAAATGTGTGAACTAGTTCGTCGTATGGTAAAGCAAATATAAATTCTCAAATAAATATTAAAAGTCAAAACATGTAATCAAAACCCGACATAACGTTAAAACTAAAACAATAGTTCGTTTTTAAGCAACAGATTGGCATAAAAGAAGAAAAAACATCTAATGTATTTTCTAAATTTTTACACAGAGAATTGTATCTCGTTTCCCTCAGCAGACACTTTGTGACACAGTGTCGCCTCTCAAACAGTGTCGTGGCTTTCGTCCCATGATTAATGTAACACAGTTTCTAATGAAAAACTGTGTGTAGTAGCGAATCTAATCCCATGTGAACTCAGCGTTACAGCCCGCGGCGTCACCGTGCCTGGTGCCAATGTGTGTGTATATAGGCGTGTGTGGGTGTGTGTAAGGAGAAGTTAGATCGTCCACACTTTACCGCGGGACTCGATAGGAGAGGTACACCTGCAAGCAGAATTTATGTCAGATATTGCAATATTATTTATAATATGGAGAAATCTAGAGACTAGTGAATGTCATTCATTGAAATTTCATGGTATCATCTACAAACTATGTTAATACCACATAAGAAAAGGTGGCGGAACCAAGTCAGAACATGTTAGGGTGGTATAAGGATGGAAAAAATTGGTGCCACGCCTTTAGGCAGATCACGGAGGGGATGGACTGTAATGCGGTCACCCCCTCTAACGGAGGGAAGGCGACTGTATAAAGGTCGCCCCCCAGGCACTTCTCAGGGAGGATTGTACAGGATCCCTCCAAGCAGTAAAATAATCATTTTTTTACTGGTGATTTGTAAGAAGCCCTTGAAAAAGTAAAATAATGAATTCTGAAAACAATGAATCATCTTGAAGCATGATAGAGTCGGTCAGTGAGTCATTCAGTGAGTTAGTGATGAGCATAAATATATATTTAAACATATTCTATTTTATACCCTTGCCTATAAACCAGATATAATAGAGGAAGTTAACTTAGATGAGAAGAGCTAGTCTCACTTATCAGTCAGACAAGACATGCCAAGTTGTTTACATGTCTTGTCTGAGAAAGAAGACTGTCTAATCAACAAATTCTAAATCCACTTCCCTCGCCGGGTGTACCCTGGTCAGCTCCTAACATCATTAATCTAACTTTCGTGCTACCCTTTATAATAGTTCGGTCCGTTCCCTCGTGAGGCGGGGGTGGTGGTCCGCCCCGAGGTGGGGATGTATTAACATACGAATTTGGACCCGTCCAACCTTCTTCTTAGGGGGGGACGAAATTTAAGTTTTGCTTCGTGTATTGATCCGGTCTGGTTTAGCTAGTGTAATGATGCATTAGGTTTTTGCTTTAGATTTGTATAATAAGAATTCTGGAAAAAATATACCGGTGCAACTTTGATTACTTTGTTTCAGCACACAAACTACATGAAAGCGATTACTTATGCCCACGCATCCACCTACACCTTTAATGCCCACACACGACCATCCTCTCCTTTCCTCCTCCGAGCCTTTTCCCAACCATGTTGGGATCGGAGTCTCATGGAGCGACTGCCATCAGACCTCCACTACTTACATACTGGTCAACATTGAAATCCTTAGATTATACCAGTTTTTGACAGACCATTGGTCTTCTTATCCGTGTGGTGTCCGGATTAAGACTATCGCACTCCTCCATCTCCCCCATGAATGTCGTTAAAGCCGACTGAGGGACTCTTAGCTAGAGGGTTGGGCCGCAGCATCCCATTCTAAGGAACAACGGTCATTATGCGCTCGCCAACCCGCCTGCCAAGCGTGGTGTGTACTGGCAAATTCCCCCCAAAATGATAACACACGTTATGTAACCGGTCGTCTTTGGGGGAGGTCTTTTGGCTGATATGATGATAATGATTGGGCTTTTGACTACCCATAACGATTGTCATAGATGTTTATATGACAACCGGGACCAACGGCTTATCGTGCTTTCCGAGGCACGGAGTGTTAGGAATGGTCACCCATCCAAGGCCTGACTGTGGCTTGAGTTGTTTAACCTCGCAGGCTATAACGTGACACATAAAATGTTTCACAAAAGACGTTGCACTTAAAGTCCTTGAAATTTTACTCTTAACATAACTAAAGTAGGGCCACTTAAAAAAAATCTATTCTTTTTTTATCTAAGTATGATATAATTGACGGCACGGTTGGCGCAGAGGCTAAGCTATTGGCTTTCTCCGCTCGGGTCACGGGTACGATTCTCGCAAGAATAAAATATTTGTATAGCCACCACATAGTTGTTCCGGGTCTGAGTGAAATTGTCTGTAAACTGTAAGTCAAAGTCAAAGTCAAATTGTTTTATTCATGTAAACCATTTGCTGGAACTTACGAATAGTCAGAATTTAAATAGTTGCACGGTTCCAAGTCGTTGATCCTATGGAGAAGAACCGGCAAGAAACTCCATACAAATACAATACAATACAAATATTAGATTGTAAGAATGTAGTATTACATAGTTTGGTGTTTATATAAGTTAAGTAGCTCGATACATTCTACCACAGTTATGGCGTACAAATATTAACATAGATTGTGCAGTTGAAATGAATTATACAAATCGATCAAATAAATTATTCAAATCATTCATTTACTTGTATAACAATAATTACAATTTAACATTACTATACAATGTCAGTATATGTCAGTGTACTACTTTAATTAAATAAAATATCATATAACATGTCCAGTGATAGAATTCTACCAGTCAGTTAATGAAATCAATAGATGTATAATATTAATAAAATGTAATAAAGTAAGTAGCTCACAAAAAAATTAAAATGGATATACTTTTTTGAAATAATATTTGAAAGTATTACAGTCTACAATATAATCGTAAAAACTATGTGAGGATAATGTATGCCAATGTGTGGGATAAATACACACATATTTATGCAAAATGATAATCAAATGCGTTACAATTAGATTACTATAACAGTTATAAGCTGACCAGTCCCGACAGAGGGCACCCGTTCACGGGCATAACGCATGCATCAGCATAGCTCAGCTCAACCATAATGCAGGGAACTTAGCCACCTAACACTACCTGCAACAAGACATTTTAGTGAGCGTGACAGACTCATACTGCCAGGCAACAGGCTGGTGTATATGTTATTACATAAGTGGCTACACAATGCTCACATTCACGATAGTAAAAGAGTAAATTATTATACATGCAATATAAAATTAATATCATATATACTAAAATGATTAAACAGTATAAAATGTAAATGTACCTATAAAATTAATATAAAACTAACACTTAAAAACAAAAAAATTAATATGTGTGGAAAATCGTTTAAAAAAATAAGCATTTTAGAAATACCTTTGTGAAATTAATACATATGAATAGCCGCTGGCAACTCCAATCAATGTTCAATATAAATAATACACATCAGTTAGAACTAAGGCCTACAACAAAAACGTGGATGTATTTACTACATATGCCGCGGCCTATATGCTTATGTAGGTACCTGAATGCTTTATGCTGGCCATGATTTAACTGGTAAAGTTATACGCGCTCTAAATACGCTTAAAACTGAAATATTTCAGTATATACAATCATTGTATATTTTATGTGGATTTATTGAATGTGTAATTTGCCTCTGTGTACCATTTCTGTGTTCACTTTTTCAGCTGATATACCTTTTTACAAATATATTTCATATAGAATATCGGCCATATTGTGTTGATTTTACGCTAACTCGGATTCGATTGTAGTGGCTTAACGACTGGCTTTCTGCGCTACATGTCGCAGGTTCGATCCCCGCATGGAACAAATATTTATATCATCTACATACACGCGTTGGGAGTCTGGGTATTTGTGCATGTGAGATCTATGTCTATAAACTGTACCCACGACATAGGAGATATCCTAAGATGGGACAACGTTTTTCTATTCATCATTTCGGCCGAATGAAATCCACCGCTGGACACAGGCCTCTCCCAAAGATCACCACAACGACCGATGTGGTGTGTTGTGTGCTCATTGGGGGTCTTGCCATAATCGCCACGCTTGGCAGACGGGTTGGCGAACGCAGTTGAGTTGTTAATGTACTCGAAGGACGCTGCTGCCCATCCTCCAGTTAATCCCTTAGTCGACTTTTACGACACCCATGGGAGGAGATGGGGTGGTGGCATTCTGACCCGGCACCACAAGCCGTTTTTCTATTATCGATGATGATATCTAAATATATAGATGATGATCATTATATCAGCCAGAGGACGTCCATGGCTGACCAAAGACCTCCCTCATAGATTTCCACAACATTGCACATTGAGCACATTGGTCGTAGAACTGATGGCCGCTGGGGCAAAAAGGGTCTCGAGTGGAGACCGCGCACCGGAAGACGCAGTGTGGGACGACCTCCAACAAGATGGACAGACGACCTGGTGGATATCGCTGGGAGTCAATGGATGCGGGTGGCATGTAACCGGTTGTTGTGGAAATCTATGGGCGCGGCCTTTGTTCAGCAGTGGATGTCCGTGGGCTGATAGGGTTATGACAAAATGTAGCTTAAGTAACCTAAAATACTGATGTGTATTATCAAAATTCGAGCAGATGCAAACTTATCATTTATTACTTTTCTTTTTATTATTCATATATTTATCATCGAGTGTCGTTGGATGTATTAGATAAAAGTGATTGGACCTCAGCAGAGAGGAAATGATGCAAAAAGACTGTAGTGATATGGAATCAATTAGCGTACACCACAGACAGGCCGACCGCTCTAACAGACGTACGGACTCATTTATAACATATTCTCTTTGTAACTGAAATACAGGTGGGTATCTTTTTCAGGTTTATGAAATTTTTAACGTGTTACTTCTCCAATCTATAAGCGATTTTTACCACCTAAAGTTGAAGGGAATCAAAAAGGTTTTCCCCACTTGTCCTCGAACTTGCTTGATAGAAAGCGATAGGTGAGGTCTACTGTAGACATTGTAATAAATAATAGACTGATTGCTCTCAGAAGATGCGGAAGATATTTAACTAACTTTGAAGATTAACATGTTGTAGGTTGTACTGAAAACAGACGCTGGTAAGGATTTAGACACTTTGGCCGCGCGCATAAATGAAGGTTGAAGAGAACGCTGAGTACGACCTTTTTAACCGACTTCAAAAAGGAGGACGTTCTCAATTCAATGCATTTTTTTTTTGCTGCTACTACTGTTACTTTGATCGATCGTATAAGAACACTTCTCGTTAATAGATTTCAAAGCTTTGATGCTTTTCAGAGATCTGAAAGCGAATGTTAGCCACTTAGAGCTCCAAACCTAACTTTTGTTTTTGTTATAGCCTGGTGAAGACACCAGCAATGCCTGCCCATACCAATTAAAACGCTACCCAGAACTACACCTGCGTGGCACCACACTGCGCTCGTCACCTCGAGATACCAGTAATTTTACTGGCTACAGTGGCCTTCAAAGCGAAACTCAGTAATGTTTAAACGTAAGCGAAGTATAAACACTAATGCTTGGCGGCGAATATATGGCGAGCATCCTACACTACCTAGCCGGATTCTTACAATAATAGACATTTTATTTAAATTTATTTATTCCAGGGGAATTCATCATGAACTTCCTCAACCCCGGGGAAGGTTGAAGGGGTATGCCGTACTCCTACCGGCTAAAACCACTGGGGCGTTCATCTTCGTCACCTACCGCAGTAAATTTTATTTGATTTGATAGTTTGAGTCCTAAACAGAAATATTGTACGATAGACAGTCTGTTTGAATTTAACCTTTATATGACTGATGCTTAGCTACCTACTCTAACAGTGCCTCTAAATGTACATCTTGTACAACGATTGCTGACATATAGGTATTTTAGATTTTTTTTAATTATTGAGAAAAAATTTATGAATATGTAAAGATTTATTAATCTAAACACCGTACGACGTTGCCTTATACTTGACATTGGCGAAATTGTGGAAGATACTCTACAGAAGCCATAATCTAACAGAAGAAGAAGACATCTTGTACATCAATAATCGGGTAGATGAGTAAACAAAAGAGATAATGTTAACCAAATTAGATGATAATGGTTGATATAAAACTGATCAATAATTTATTATGCGCCCGCATGCTCCCATTTATCTATCTCTGTCAGAACTCTCTAGATATCGGCTTGTTGGTAGAGAAACATTTGGCGTGAGCAAAAACGAAACGTAGTAATGGAAATGAAAGTGGCAGGTACGTAGTACGGAGTAAGTATAATACATTTTAGTATAGTATAGTGGCGTTTCATTGGTCTAGTTCTGGGTAGGACTGTGGCGAATCACTTAATCTCGTCGACGGGCAATTTTTGTTCAATAAAACTAAATGCACGTTGTTTAATTTATTATTGAAATAATTTTCACTACAACCCTACCAAGTCGGCGGCGTAGCCAACACTGCAGGCGCAAAATCCTATGTGCACATCTTTTGATCTCAGATGTTCGTGCCAGTTCAGTGGTTCTGTGACTCCAATGAACCGGCAACACCATCTCTCTGCTAATACCGTCGCGGAAATAACGTTTGAATCTGACACAAAAATAGATCTAGATGTACTTAAACTTGTGTATAACTAAGAGCAGACTGGTACAAAATGGTAATCTATATTAAAATAATGTATTATATTTTTAAATTGTTGTTACGTAACTCTGCGTATACGCTGCTTATCTGTACTGCATAATCTGCTGCCCATCTCTCTGGTTTGGTGTCCTTTAGTCGCCTTGTATGACAGTTACATCATCGACATCATTTACTATTGCTTGGCGGCGCAATATCTAGCACTGCTTTGATACCTGCTACTTTGTTTTTTATTGATCCAAATTGTAATAAATCATGTATTTTCTCCGCCCGGGGGAAAGATGGAGCTATGCCGGAATCCTACGGCTAAAACCACAGGGCTGATCATATTCCGTAACGATGGAATGCTTTAGGAACTAGAATAATCTCCATCTAGAGCCACCCACTGTTGGGTGCTTGCCTTACTTGCAAGCTTCGCTGTGCACTCTGCTGCGCACATGGTGGTGAGTGACCACATGCACACTGCCGTCTTCCCGCAAGTCGCTTGGTATGAGCACGCAAATTCCTCAATCAGCATGTTCACGACTCGCCCTCAGTGACGCGGAAGTGGAGTCGCTCGCGACACAGATCGAGTGCACGCCGAAGAGCCTGCTGTCTCAAACTTTAAACGCCTTAACCGGTCTGGAGGAGGGAGCGTGTTTGGCGCACACATCCATCTCCGCCACGATATCAAAAGGCGGAAAGCGTGCCAACAGAGCTTGCCACCTCAAAGGACGCCGTTCGGTATCCTCGTACGATCCGTATAGTCACTCTTTGCTGCCGAACATGAATCTTGGTTCTGCAGCGCTGAACGCCCGAGAGTCGAGATGACCAAACAGGCGCTCCGTAGAGGGCCACAGACCATACGACTTCCCCGTAGAGATGGGGAACTTCTTCCCTCGGTCCCCCAAGATTGGGTAGTAGCCGGTGCAAGGCACTCACTACTCTTTTGATCCGGGGGACAAGATGCTCAAAGCGTGTGTACGGCTATTGCAATAAGAGACCCACCAGTAAGCGATGTCTGTCATGGTAATTTTGCTACAAATCTCTAAGATTGAAATTATGTAACGTTTTAAAATTCTACTTAACCATTGAAAAGACGCCCTGATTTATAAGCCGTTTTCATTTCAATGAATCTCGAAATTAATCAAATCGGGCTCCAAATTTAAACGATAACAATATTGAAGCAGGGACAAAGTACTTTATACAAACATCTCCACAATATACAACTTAAACATGTTTATATATAAACAAATTACATAATCAACGTGCCCTCGTAAAGCCGAAATTAATTCGGCCATGGAAGACAAGTGAATTCGCAGGGTCACCCCCTACTTGACTACCCCGACTATTCAAGAAATTGCCTGCCTCGGGCGAAATAACACCGTTTTATCTAGGGTTGCCACCCCCGTGACGACCCTCGCCACCCTTAGATGCTTACATATAAGGGATGCCATGTTTGGAATACAAAAATACGATGGATAAATATTGGCGATGAAAGAAAAGAAGTTAGAAGGAAATATGTTTTATAAAGTAAAATATGAAGTCAATTAAATATAATGACATAGAATCAAATCATGATACATAATATTTCTTAAATGTGTTTATTTGTCGGTACGTAGATTAAAATTAATGTTTTCGTTAATAAACTTTGTTTTAAAACCTTTTTGTATTTGCATACATCCGTGTGGTGTCCAGATAAAGAATATAGCACCACTCCATCTCGTCCCGTGGAGGTCGTAAAAGGCGACTAAGGGATTCTAAACCAGAGGGATGGGCAGCAGCGTCCTTTATTTGGAACAGTAGCCATTCTGCGCTTACCAACCCTCCTGTCAAGCGTGGTGAGTACATGATGATGACACAGTTGTGGAAATCTATGGGGGAGGCCTTTGTTCAGTAGTAGACGTTGTATTGCCGATATGATGATAAGGACATCAGAATTGAAGCAATCATCACATTACAATAACTCATAATGGGTCAACTAGTAATGTGAAATTTACCATTTTGAGATGATCATCATTAAGGCCGAAAAAGGTCCGCTGCTGGACAGAAGCCTCCCGCAATGATTGTCACAACGACCGCTATGAGTTTTTATTGTGTGCTCATTGGGGGGTTTAGCGATAATCGCCACGCTTGGCAGACGGGTTTGATGATCTCAGTTAAGTTATAAATGTACTCGAAGGATGCTGCTGCCCATTCTCCGGCTATTCCCATAGTCGGCTATTAAGACACCCACGGGATGGGACGGGTTGATGCTATTGGTAGCCGGCACCACACATTTCCTTTTGCATTTGCATTTTGAGATGTATATTATACATATTTTATGCCAGCCATTACCCGCTCGCTTTGCTGGACGTAAATGGAAGTTAAGTGTTATTTTTTTTTATAATTAAAATAATCCCGTGGATGTCGTAAAAGGCGACTAAGGGAATCTAAACCAGAGGAATGGGCAGCAGCGTCCCTTCTGAGAAACGGCGCTGATGCATCCATGCGCATGATGCGCTCACCAACTCGCCTGCCAAGCCTGGTGAGTAATGGCAAATTCCCCCCAAAAAGATGACACAGTTGTGGAAATGTATGTGGGAGGCCTTTGTTCAGCAGTGGACGTATAAATGACCGATATGATGAATTCAAATAAAAAGCATACTGTATACTACATTCCTATTCTGTGATACTACTGCTCTACGCCAAATTTCTTTAAAATCCATTCTGCCGTTTTAGTGTCATCGAGCCTCTAACATACAAACTTTCACATTTTATCATCATCATCATTTCAGTCAAAGGATGTCCACTGCTGAACAAAGGCCTCCCTATATATTTCCGCAAATGAGTTGTAATTTTGAGGGGAATTGGCCAGTACTCACCATGCTTGGTAGGCGGGTTGTTGAGTGCATTATGACTACTGTTCCATGGAAGGGATACTGCTGCCCATCCCTCTGGTTTCTCTTACAGCCGAAATTAATATAATCAACCTAATTCAAAATCTTCAGATTTAAGATTTTGAAATTCACATTTAACACAAAAAAACAGACATATCCGTAATCCGAAATCCAAAAGTTTTGGATTAGATCGATTATTAATTTCGGCCGTTAGTCACATTTCACGTCATCCACGGGAGGAGATGGAGTGGTGCTAAATTCTTAATCCGGACACCACGCGGACTCACATTTACAATTGTATACAGTATCATCATCAACATTTCAGTCAAAATCATCCATTGCTGGACAGAAGCCTCCCCCAAAGACTGCCTTAACAACTAGTATGTGTGAGTGTGTGTGCATCGGGGGATTTTGCCATAATCGCCACGCTTAGCAAACGGGTTGGCGATCGCAGTTGAGTTAGAAATGTACTCGAAGTATGCTGCTGCTCATCCTCAGGTTAATTCCATAATCGCCTTTTACGATACCCACGGGATGAGATGAGGTGGTGGTATACTTAGCACACATTTTCCACACGGCTGTAAAACTATGTAACAACGTAATTTCAGTTTTATTATTTTTATTTTATTTTACAAAAACGTTGCCCCACACTAGGATTTCTCCTGTGTCGTGGGTTCGTTTACAGACACATTCCACACACAATACACCCAGACCCGGAACAACTACCTGCAGATCATACAAATATTTGTTCCGTGCGGGAATCGAACCCACGACCCGGTGCGCAGCAGTGTTGTTGTGTTCATTCTTGGGGTACAGCTTACTTTTATAGGTAAACATGACAAAAACACATTCATATCTTTGCATACAACATTAGCCCGTAGTCTGTGCAAACCCTCCCCTAAATTTCACCCTCGCCTCCTCTCCCACCCCTAGATTACTCGAAGATCATCCGCACGCACTTCCCCTCTTTAATTGTGACTCCCAGATTCATTATTACTGTACCTTGCGACCCGCTTATGCGTTATCTTTAGACATTCGTTTATGAGTGGGTCTGTGTTGTAAAACTCGTAATATACATATCTATGTTTACATATATTTGGTAGGTTTTTAAGTCGTAATTAGAGTTAGGTTATTTTGATTAGATTAGATATTTGGCTATCATCATCATTTCAGCTGAACAGAGTCCACTGCTGGACACAGGTCTCCCCCAAAGATCAACCACATCGAGTGGTCTGCGTGTGTTGTGTGCTTAATGGGGGTTTTGCCATAATAGCCACGCTTGGCAGGCGGGTTGCCGATCGCAGTATAGTTGTTAATGTACTCGAAGTACGCTGCTGCCCATCCTCCGGCTAATCCCATAGTCGCATTTTACGACAACCAGAGGATGAAATGGGTCGGTGCTATTCGTAACGGCACCATACGGCCATTATTATATATTTATAATACTTAGCTAACTTGACCGTAATATGTGTGATTTTTTTACAATACGGGAGCCATGATGGCTCAAATATGAAATCTTCGTTGTTAATGCTGGAACATTAAAGTACTAATGACGTTTCTATTCTTAGCCTACAAATAGTTTACGTTTATTTCCCATCGACGAAACACTGTACTTATCTGTTATTTCTTACGATTTAAAAATGGAACAGCTTTATAAGTCCAATTCCATCTGGTATTCAGTATATAAGGACCTATTACTTCACGGTTCGCTCACACTATACGAGTATGTGTTTACGCAAAATGTTGTAGGTATACAATGTTTGTGTGCGTTTGATTAATTACGTAATTCGGGTCTTGCGAGGGCGCTGGTTGTAGTTGGACCTATTGATTTACATAATGTTTTATAGAACCCAAGGGGATAACCAATTTACGCTTCCATGAACTGCTGCTGGCCAGTTTTATTACGTACGATAAACATAAATATTATAATTTTACCCGCTCGTATCGTTTAGATAGATAATTAGTTACAATAAATTGGATCAGACTTTAGCTTTTGCTTTAAAAAATGTTCCATCGTTTCTAGGATTTACAATTTCACTGCAATTGAGATGGGCAAGTGTAATGTTAGTATAAAAAAGAAGAATTGATTAGGTGCTGACTGCTATTATTAGGGTTCCAAACATCCGTAGGTTTTTTTTTTTTTTTTTTTTTTGTTGGGCTTCTCGCATACATTTCTGGGAAATGTGGTTGCTTAACCGGTCATTTGCTGGCGAAGCCAAAAGAGGCCTCCAGCCAGGCTTAAATTAAATATTAAAAACTAAGCAACTTTCGCTAAGGGCGCCCCCTGCGGGACACGGACCTCGGCTTAGGGCGTTGCTGGGGATATCAAGCTATTGTTTTTGGGGACAGCTGGATCGGTATTATTTAAATTGTATTAGGGGACATTTAAAGCTACTGGCTCGGCACGGGCCGGCGCGAGCAAGAGACGGGAGGGAGAAGTGCTAACTTGAACGGGAAGGTGACGCGGCGATAGGCCTCCGCGACGTCGGTGAGGCGGGCATCCTCGGCGGCGAGGGCGGTACAACGGTCGGGTGTTTAGTGAACGAGACAACGCGAGTCTCTTCATGTGATCTAACGTGATTTTATCGTCTGGATCGACCAGAACGTGCCTCGGGCGGCGTACTCTACTGATACGGGAGGGTTCGTAGTCGGCGGCTGATACCACAAGGGGATTTGGGTGGGACAGGGCAGAATCAAGATAGCGTTTAGACGCTTGTTTCATAAATTGCCTGATGGTCGGCAAGTTAAGGTCGAAATGGAGTTGGTCGTTTCGCATGTACAGAGGCGCTCCGGTGGCCTTGCGCATGAAACGGGTTTGGAGAGTTTCTAATCTACGGAGTGGGTATGATTCAGCGTGTGCGAACACTGGGCTGGCATAGGTCATGATGGGTCGAATGCATGTGGTGTAAATTCTCACCTTATTTCTAAGGGATAATTTACTACGAGCGTTCAGGATATAGTGAAGGCGACCGAGCACAAAGGCAGCGCGGGCACGCACCATCTTTGTGTGGGGAATGAAGGTCAGTTTTTTGTCTAGGGTGACTCCAAGATACTTGGCGTGCGGTTCCCAAGGAACCGATTGGCCCAGCATCGAGATCTCCCTGAAGCGTGGGTGGTCGTCGCCTAATTTGCAAAATAGGACGGCTTTACTTTTGATAGGGTTAACTTCGATCCGCCATTTCCTAAACCATTTACCGTAGACGTTGGCTGTGGTTTGGAGGATCTTAGTTATATTATCGGGACTGCTACCAGAGTAGAATATGGCCGTGTCATCCGCGAACAGTGCTAATTGGGTCGTATTAGCAGGTCTTTTGGGGAGGTCACTGGTGTACAGTGTGAACAATAATGGGGCTAGCACGGATCCTTGTGGGACACCGGCTCTAATGGGGTGGGGGGAAGAGAGAGCGCCCGTGATTCGATATCGGAAACTGCGATTTGACAAGAAGTCTCGTATGATGAGAACGAGACGGTCAGGCACTCCGAGTTGGTACAACTTATATAATAAGCCATTGTGCCAGACTTTGTCAAATGCTTTCGCAACATCGAAAAAGAGGACTTCCGTCATCAGGCCGCGTGAGAATCCGAACGTGATGTGTTCAACTAGTCGGTGGACTTGTTGTACACACGAGTGTTTGGTTCTAAAACCAAACTGTTCGTCGGGAATGAGTTTCTTGGAATCGGCAAAATCCTTTAATCGGGAATAGATAATCCGCTCATAAATCTTCGCAAGAGAATTGAGAAGGCTTATGGGGCGATAGCTGGAAGGCTCGCACTTGGGCTTACCGGGTTTGGGAATACCGATAACGGTGGCCTGTTTCCACGTATGCGGAAAGAGGTTATTGTTTAATGCCGCATTGAAGATGACGGTCATTAAGGCGATAAGACGTTCGGGGAAGAGTTTAATCACCTTGTTGGTGATACCGTCAGAGCCGGGGGCTTTGCGAGGGTGAATCTTTTTCACGAGATTTCTGACCTCGTCTGCCGTGACCGGAGGGAGGGGGTCGTCAGGGTCCTCGGCAGGCGGAATAGCTGCTCTACGTTCGACTTCAGCGTCAACCTTTTTGAGGTGAGCTTGGTCTACAGGTAGAGTGCTTGGGGAACATTGCGCTTCTAGACTGTCAGCTAGGCATTCGGATTTTTCGTCGTCATCAAAGGCCGGCCTTTGGTTGGGACGGTTGAGGGGGGGGACAGCATTGGATGTTTCGGATTTGAGTTTCCGTTGCAGATGCCAGAACGCAAGGTGGGTTGGCTCTAAGTCGCCCAACATCTTATCCCAGTTAGCCTCTCGGCACTCCTTAATACGTTCCTTGACAGCACGCTGCAGGTGGCGCATAAAGAGGCGATTGGGTTCGCTGGGAAAAGATGAGTACGCTCTAAGGGCTGCGTTCTTCTCCGTCATCAGTGCACGTACATCGTCAGGGAGTTTCATGCGATGGTCTTCCATCGCAGGAACTCGCCGTGAACACTCGTCCACGACGGACTGTACAACATCCGTAGGAAAAAATGGCGGAACCCTTATAGGACCACTCGTGTGTCTGTCTGACCGTCTGTCACAGCCATTTTGCTCCGAAACTACTGGACCGATTAATTTTAAATTTGGTACACATGGATTTCTGCGACCAAAACACGGATGTGTAACGTAAATAAATGAACTGAAATGAAAATGAATATAAGGGGCACTTTTGGGGGGTAACATAAAGAATTAAAGCATAAAGTTTTGCTAACTGTACCGTGTAACATATTAAATAAAGGGGCTAGGTGTGAGGGTCTCAAGTGTATTTATTTTATAATTTTAAAATATAGTGTTTGAAAGTTATTTAAGAAAATAGACGAAAATTGACCACCCCCTCATCTCCGAAACTACTGAGACTTAATTTTGAAAAAAGAAATATAATAGCGCTTTCAATAGATTACAGGAAAACATATAAGAAGTCTATGGTCTTGACATGGTAAATCTTTCAATATTGTGCCAAAAAATTCATTTGCGGTTGGAATGTATGGGAAAACATGTTTTTCAACTACGATGGTAAGTTTGTTCTTGGGATAAGTTATTGGTACTGGTACAAGACCGGATCCAACAATACTAAATATATTCAGCTATTTCGGAACCCTCTCCATGCACGTTCAATTCGCATTTGACCGGTTTTTCTGAGTAGGACTAACTGTTTTTTACATAAATACATATGAGCTTCAGATACAATTTCAAGATAAATACAAACTGTTGAATTGACATTCTACATACTTACGTATAGCGTACGTTAACGTATTTTGTATTTCATATATTTGTGTATTAATAATATAATAATTGTATGTGCTAGGGCTGCACGTTGCACGTATAGATGCTGTACGGAAGTATATAGAATGAATGAATTAAACGCAATATATTTCCGTAAGCTATTTCAATTCAATGGATGCTATTCGCGTAAACTTCAGAAAATATTAAATACAAACTGCTTTGTAATCTAACGCCCGAATACGGAAATCCACTATTATTTGAGGCGCCAGCTTTGGTACCGAAATCGGACGTTTCACATATTTAAGCGGGATTTAAATATTTAGCGGCGTTTCAGTATTCAGTCGTAGCGCTATTTAATATTTTGTAGAATCACGAACCATTTATCAGCAACTTACAACTCAGCTTCAAGTACATACTTAGCTCAAATACTACTCTTAAGCTTATATATCAAAACAAACGAAACCAACATGATTCCATCTAAATAAATAATTAAATCTTGATAATTTATCTCAAAGAGAATTCCCGTAAGGGGTTGAAACTTACCCACTATCCGGACATTTTGGAAATTAACAAATTCCCTTTTATAACACAATGCGAAACAATGCGGCGAAATACTTAGTCCCTGTCATGTCAAATCGACTTAAAATGATTATAGATGTGTATTTGATACGAAACTCTATGTTGTGCAATGTAAGGTTCATTTTATGATGTGTCGGTGGTCTTTTGTGGTAAGATTAGGACAAAGTAACACGTATTAGGGAGCTAATGAATACCACAAGTCAGGCGTTCGTTCGAGTGAAATACGAATGAGGTTGCAATTCAAACTTAATGGTAGTTCTCTGTTGATATTCATAGTGTAACGAAGATTTAGTGAGTCATTCACGTGTAAGTCTTGCAGTTTAATCATTCACAAATCCACATCTTTAATGAAAACAATCAAGCATCATTTTAATCACAACTCGGCGATCTTTTCCATTATGCTGTATGCTGCTGCCCATTCCTCTGGTTTAGAGTCCATTAGTCGCCGTTTACGACATCTACGGGAGGAGATCGAGTGGTGCTATATCTACTCTTAATCCGGACACCACACGGGTTATGATAATGTCATTGAAGGTGAAATAAAAATATTTGGCGGCATGGTTGGTGCAGTGGTTGATACAGTCGACTGCTGCGCTCCGGGTCGTGGGTTCGATTCCCGCACGGAACAAATATTTGTACGATGTGCAGGTAGTTGTTCCGGGTCTGGGTGTATTGTATGTGGAATTCATGTATGTAAACGCACCCACGACACAGGAGAAATCCTAGTGTGGGGCAACGTTTTTAAAAAAAAATTAAAAAGAATTTAACCACAAATCATCAATAGCAACGAAGCAATAGCAGCAAACAGAACGATTTTTGATAAATAGACAATCCCCATTGTGCGCAAATGATGAACATGACGTCAACAGCCGAAATTAATAAGCAATCAAATCCAAAATCTTGAGATTTGGGATTAACGATTTGCCCTTTCTTTTTATTGTGTTGATTTAATTATTACTTCCTTCAATCTGCCATTACAGGTTAGGACCCTATAATACGGTCGTATGTAATATTATTTCTGCATGTATATGTAAATAGTGATTTTTAACCTGTTACGATCATAACACATTAACTTAGCACCATAATAAACAACGCAATAACATACCACATTATCATTCAACAATACATGCAACACTATTTTACATTATAACACAACATAAATAAATGTTATAAATGTGATCTTAAGCTAAAAACGGATGAAGTTCAAAATCGAAAATCTTACGTCGTAAAACAGGCTCGTCCGTCAACATGGTATCTAAATAAAAAACGTCGTCTTAGCATATCGATAGTAATCGAATCGAATAAAACGATTGTTTTAAGCATTGAGGTATACTAGTACATTATACGAGTACCTCAATAGTTTTAAGTAACATTCATCCATCACCAACTCAAAGCACTAAAACTAAGAATTCTATCATTGAGTGAATTATGGCGTCAAAATAAAGTTTATTGTTCAACACGAATATAGACGACAAATTTAAATGCAAGTTGAGGATTTTGTTCGTTGATTCCGTTCTCTGAATAAAATATTGTCAGTCTCGTTTCATTTGACTCAAGCTTTTGGTAAAATTCAGGCGATTTACGTAGCAGAAACTACTCTACTATAGGGCTATCAGTTCACAAGAACGTGTATGTATACGGAGGTGATTAAGTCTAATTTTATATACCTACAGTCATGTTTTAATTTTGTTCCCTGTAAGGTCAGTTTTTATTCAGTATCGTAATCATCATCATCATATCAGCCGAAGGACGTCCACTGCTGAACAAAGGCCTCCCCCATAGATTTCCACAACAAGCGGTTACATGCCATCTCATCTAACGACTCCTAGCGGCCTTCACCGGGTCGTCTGTCCACCTCGTTGGAAGTCATCACACGCTGCATTTTTAGCATCGTATTGTGTGATAATAAAAATATATAAAAAATTGTAGAAACTAGAAAAAATACTGAGATCTTTCGGCGCCATGTCATTCACTATTCGATATATATTATTAGACATTTTGTCTAATGACGCAATTGTCCTAGGAACGTGTCCAAAGTCTAATATGAAATTAGTTAAAGCTCTAATATGCGGCGATGTCGCTGATGAGTAGTGAAACGACTAGCGAGATGCCGCTTAGGCGGAAATACACGTCGTGAGTTTCACGCAAGTATAGGAGTACTTATTAAAACTTTCTATAATCGTAGAGAAATTATAATGAGAGAAATCTGTTTCTTTACCTTTAATTAATATAGGAAGAAAATTAATTGATTTGCTGAAGTACGACGTACATAAATATAACAAAAAACCAATTAAAAAAAAAAACATTCTTATGGATTAAAACAACGAGATTGGGAAAATTTGCTTCATAATTGTGCAAATTACCTATCGCTCCTCGTACAACTGAAGTATATGCACAAAGCAGCGCCACAGTGCTGATTTTCAGCGATAACTGGCGAAATATACAGCAAAAGCTGTGCGTACACGATGTAGGTAGAGATAACTTCGGATGGTAGGCCAGTGCGGCGACAAAGCACATAGTACTCTGTTATTTATATAAACTTGAGTTATAACACTTTTTAAGAGGAAAAAAAACTAAGCTTTCTATAAATAACGTTGAAATGGGCTATCAACATAATTATAACAAATTATATTTGACAGAGAAATATTTAAATTATATACTAATATAAAAATTAGATACTAATCTAGGTACATTGTATATTCTAGGTATATTGCACATTAAATAGAATACAGAATAGTGTATCTTATCTGTAAGGACACAAAAATGAATGTTTCTTTCTGTAGTAGTAAGTATATGATCACATACGGGACAAACCATATGCGATCCTATACCATTCGTCCTACTGAGTTATAACTTTGTACTGTACAGTTGCTGTTGGCATTTACTATAAAGTTTCTGACATAAAAAAATGAAATTTGTAAACCTCTCTTTATAATATTATCAAAGTATATGTATTAGTCTATTTGTAGTCATTTTATTTTTGTATTTTACCATTATTATGTATATCTGTTGCTTGTAATTATTATTATTTTTCGTTTTTTATCGGTATCTTCTTTATTTTTAGTGCTGTTACACACTGTGTCTTCATTTAAAATTACACTATCCTGTCGCAGGTCTGCTGACAGAAATTTCTTTAGAAATAAGCAGTACCTTTGTACTTAAGTTTAATATTCTGTATTTTTCTATTATTGTGTGTACATAAATAATAAATAAATAAATAATTGAAAGAGGCATTGCAACGCATTAGGATAAGCTATGCTGGTTGTACGAGCGAGGGCCAGCGTATATTTACCAACGTCCCGTAATTAAACCTAATACAGGGAGTATTAGGTTTAATTACGTATCTGACTTACTACCACACCCTAAGTCCCTAGTTTTACTCTACAGTCCCTAAGTCCCTAGCCCTACTATCTTGTAGTTTGAAGGCAGGGGAACCTGTTACCTGGAAACCTAAGGTAACAGGCGGAAGATGGGCGGGATTTGGGTGTGTGGATACGGTTTTCTCACTGCCGGTCAAGCAGGCTCACAAGACCGATCGTACTGACGGCTAAAGGTGTCTTGGCTGCAGTAAGAGGTGGTTGGACGGGTAATGAGACAAAGTCGGATTCAACGTAATGACTGATTTATTTTACACTAGCTGGAACCCGTGGTTTCACCCGCGTTTAATTTAAAAGAAATTTAGAGTACTTCGACATAGACACTTGACATAGAATATATATATTGGATTTCAAGGGTTTTATTTTTTTGCGCGGAACCCTAATTATTTTTCCAAAATAAAAGTAGCCAAAGTTATTCCTTATAACATCAGCTATCTGCCAGTGAAAGTCCCGTCAAATTCGGTCCAGCCGTTTCGGAGACTAGCGGGAACAAACTGACAGATAGACAGGCAGACAGACAGACAAAAATATTCAAAATGTATTTTTTGTTATATGTACCGTATATACTTTCATATGCATTTATTAAAAAGCTGTTATTTTGATATTACAAACAGACACTTCAATTTTATTTATTTGTATAGATTATTAACATCTTATATATTAATCTTAAACTATGTACACATCTACGCTTATTTACTAGTGTGCCGTCCATGTATTGGGCCGACGCAGCGGCCTTTCATAATCAGACTTTGTATGCTGACGCAAAACCGTGGAAAACCAATTATTTTATAAATATATTATATGCCGCTGAACCAAGTACCCTACTAGGTTAGTTGTAATTGTGATTTTAGGTCGTGGTTGTTTTATTTGTGCCATGGCACAGATGTTCATGGTTGAACACTGGTATTATAAATGTAACCAATTGCTAGCTGATGACGAATACCGTTTTGTATGATCAGGATTCCAGCCATTTTTAGTACAGTTTACGCACTTTACGTTTGATCAAGATATTTACTCGGACCTTATATATTGTTTTTTCTATCTGTTAATTATCTAATCTAATTGTTATTATACTAATCTAGTCGCAGGTATTTCTTATTAACCAATACACTTAATCAGTTGCTGGCATAGTTTATTAGATTCCACATAGTGCCGTAATTTTTGGGGGAATTTGTCAGTACCCGCCACACTTCGTAGGTGGGTTGGTAAGCGCAGTATGGCTATTTTCACAGAAGGGACGCTGCTGCCTATCCCGCTGGTCTCCAGTCTCTTAGTCACCTTTATTTTATACAGCTTGGTGACAAGAGGAGCAAGGCATTCGCTTGGTGGTAATAAGCGTCATGCCCATAACAATTGTAATGCTACCCTGGACTAGCCCTGTGTGGTACCAAACTGTGCTCGTCACCTCGAGACGTGAATTTATTTAATCTCTTGCGCCCAGTAATTTCACTAGCTATAGTGCCCTTCTAACCAGAGCACAGCAATGTCTAAAGTTTAAACACAACACAGTTTTAACAACAAACTTGGCGGCAAATGTTTGGCATAAGAGAGGTACCTACCTAGCCGGCCTCTTGCCATAAGAGGCCTACCACCAGTAGCTTTATACGACATCCACGGGAGGGGATGAAATGGTGCTATATTCTTTATCCAGACAACACGGAAAGTACAATACACTTGCTGTAAAGTTATAATATAATCGGTTTCATTATGAAATGAAATGTATACCTACCATGAAAGGTGTTGACAGGAATCACGTCGAATGGCACGACTACGCCAACGTGGCGAGAAGGCACGCGCACGGCGCGTCACATTTAGGGCTACACCGCTTCCACAGATTTAGACCGATCGTATGTACATTTACACAATAAAAAATTGTAATCCCGAAAATGTCGAAACCAATGTCGCGAAAGGTATACATATTGTAAGGTGTTGCCAGGATTCATATCTAACGATATGATTTTCAGTATGGTGGATGGGCACCAGTCCCTTTTGTGTACCAAAGCACCAACAGTACAAAGTACCAGCTATACTGCGCTCACAAACCCACCTGCTATGCGTGGCGAGTACTGGTAATTACCTCCCAAAATGATGACACAATTGTGGGAGTCTATGGGGAGACCTTTGTTTAACGGTGGACGTAGTTTGGCTGATATGATGATGATCAACGCTGTCAAGGCTAGGGACGCGAATAGCGCGTCACATTTAGGGCTTCAACGTTAACCAGGTGCAGAAGCGAACGTATTCGAAGATACTTTAAATGGTAGATAATCGAATGATGCGAATAGAGATCCGTGAAAAGCAGCGCTGTTGGTTTTAGGTTCGTCCGAAGCCACAGCATTTAGCTGAGCAATTACCTGTATCTCTGTGCATGCGACGCCCAACTTCGTACATGGTTATTTTATTATTTTATTTGTGTGTACATGTACGCTGTTTGTTGTTTGGTTGCACAGACTACTTTAGAGCATTAGAAATTGAGTGGATCAAGCAATCACAACCAGAGATAATACACTACATCCATTGATCATTATAAACTGGAGATTTCATCTCTGTGCTGCGATTTTCTTTTCTATTTATGTTTAATTTATGATGTTTTTATTACATTTACTATAAAAGTCTAGATTTAAGTATGTGTCAATTGCGCGTAGAAATAAAAACTTTTTCATTCTTGTTTTCTTTCCTTTCTTTTAAACAACCTAGTGACGAGGCGAACAAGTCGTTTTACTGGTGGTAAGCGTAAGGCCTGCCCATAACAATTGTAAGGCTACTTACTGCTGGTCATACCCCTTCGCTCTTCCCCGAATAAATTGTGTATTACCATCGAGTAAAGTAAAATTAAAAAAAGTCCTTGTCCTGCGAGGCACCACACTGTGCTCGTCACCTCGAGACATTAGTTATTTAGTCTCTTTTGCCCAGTTGTGTCTCGAGGTCATGCATAAGGATTTGAATTTAACAACTAAGGTTTTAGAATAAAGTAAGTATACAAGATTTCATTCTAAGCTTACTATGCCATCACTTTTACTGGTCAACAGCTGCAGAGCCTCTTCTCAACCATGTTGAGTTTGTTCTCAATCTAACCAGCAGCGGGTTAATATCAGTACGTTTACGTGGAAGAGCCTAGCTGTAGACATTGATAGACTAAAGCTCGTAAATGGACTGGCTCGACCGGAAATGTACCACGCCGTCACAATACCGGCCCTGAAATAGCAACATTGGTAGTAATAGAATAGCTGCGTTTTGTACAGGTGAGTGGAAGCTGAAAACCAAAAATATGGCAGACATACAACATGAGTGTCTTCAAGGAAAACATACCTATATGTCCGCCCTCAAGGTCGGCGATATAGGTATATTTTATGTTTACAACTTCTCTGGCATTGCTGATGTTTATGGGGGGTGGACATTGCTTCTAAACGTCTACTGCTAAAGTAAGGCCTCCCCCATAGATTTAGATTCCCATTTCCTACATTTCAACACTTTTGTGGATGCACAGCCCTACGAGAGCCAAATATCTCGCGAGCCTCCTGTAATTGAAAACACAGTGTATTCGGACGGTTTTAATGGTCCTTACGTAATGCTCGCAGATGTGCTATGTTAGACGTTTGTAACTTGTATTTGTAGGCTTCAGAGCTGTCATTCAGTGCAGTCCGTAGATGGATTTACTCCTTTTTTGTTCAGTGACCAGTATGTCACTGGGTATAGAACAATTTTGTTAAAATGGACCGAAACTGTGCGGGAAAACGCAAACGCAACGCACGTTGGGTGAACTATTAAGATTTTAATACTTCCTAATCATTTTAACCTCTTGCTTGTCAATTGCCGGCAGCCGGGGAGACACAATAGATTTTTAATTGTGTCTGTGTTATGACAATGGATAATGGACTGCGAATGAAACTTCGAATTTTTATTATAGCGAGATCGAGTACTCTCAAAATTATTTAGATGATGGAAGATGCAGTGTATTGCTGGCATAGAAGAATAACGGCAATCTATCTCATCCCGTGGGTATCATAAAATGCAACTATAGGGTCAGCTGGAGGATGGGGAGCAGCATCCTTCGAGTACATTAATTACAACTCAACTGCGATCTCCAACCGACTGCCAAATGCGGAGATTATGGCAAAACTCCCTAATGAGCATACAACACAACTCGGACCAGTCGTTAGGGCGATCTTTGGAGGAGCCCTATGTTCAGCAGCGTACGTATTTTGGCTGAGTTCATGATTATTGAAGCCTAGCCGTTACCCGCCCGCTTCTCTAAGCGTAACTTATATTTATATTCAGATCTTCTGAATCCTGCACGATATCGAAATGGAATCATACTCGAAAATATAAGTTAAAATTCCTGTCTTATTCCAATTTTTTTTATTGAAACCCGTGAGTCATTTCGGAGGCTATTCGAGATAAACTTTCAGACACAGAGACAAACGAAAAAAGGGAATTTATGATTAGGCATCGTAGAAATAAAATGAATTGAATTGAAATATCAGTTTCCACTTAAATTTCACAGTCATTTCAACTTTATTATATTTGAAAAATGGTCCCAATCTCGCTATCTCAGCTTGAACTATTTACCGGAGTACCTATTGAGCGGTATTTAATTTAGTTCACCCGTATATATAACCTAAATTCCTTATATACAGCCGTAATCTAAACGTTGCAAAAGCAACAACAACACAACTGGTGTGCGAAACTTTGCGGGGCCTGCTTAGGTAATTGTTAAACCTGCCGTGAACGCTTTTTGCCGCAACATTACGCCAACTTCAGGAAAAGTTGGCAACTGGCAGTGCACTAGCGGAACTACAAGCAGACAACTTTGTAGACTATATAGAACCCACAAAGGTACGCTATCGCAACCATCGCCGCTATCTGCTTTTGCATGCAAATGAGTTGGAAAAGTCTGATGGAGTAAGAAAACAAGTGTTGAGGCGCGGCCCGCTAAAATGCTGCTTCGAGGCGAATTGAGAAATGATTGTGGACAATCAGGGTTGTTGGCGGCATATGACGAGTGATCGTCTTCATGGTGATGATGCCTCGCTTTTGGTTCAGTTTGCCTTTATTTTTTCCATTGCCGTGTCACATACATTCTGATTTTAAACTCTTTGACTTTCTTGATTTAATTTGGTAGGTACTAGGACTTCGTGGGACGCTTTGGGGGATCCTTTACAATCCCCCCGGGGGGTGACCGCTTTACTGTCACCCTCTCTGAGATGTGCCTATAGGCGTGGCACCAGTGGGCGGTTCTAGTGTGATCATACGAGGACCTGGAGACTCCCTTAGGCGCCGAAGATGATCGCTCCAGTGGTTTTAGCCGGTAGGAGTCTGGCATACCCCTTCGTCCTTCCCCGGGGCGAAGGATGTTCATGAAGAATTTCCACTGGGAACAAATAAAATAAAAAAAGAGTTACTAGGACTTGGGTATTAAACAAGTTTCAAAATTTGCAGCGTTTGATGACTTCCCAAGGCAGAGGACGTCCATGAAGATTACACAACGACAAATGACGGCACGGTTGGTGCAGTGGCTGATACAGTCGGCTGCTGCGCTCCGGGTCGTGGGTTCGATTCCCGCACGGAACAAAAATTTGTTTGATCTGCAGGTAGTTGTTCCGGGTCTGGGTGTATTTTGTATGTGGAATTCATGTATGTAAACGCACCCACGATACAGGAGAAATCCTAGTGAGGGGCAACGTTTTAAAGAAAAAAAATTGGTGCGACAACAGGCCCGTAGCAGCACTCAAACTTGCGGAGTCAACGTCGCAATACGTACGTAGCTGTTGGGTAACATAGGCCACAGGGATAAAGGAACTAATTGCGTCAAGCTAGCTAATAATGGCAATTCACCCTACAACTTTCTGGCAGTCATTGGGAGCTCTATATTGAAGTCTCCATAAACGGCTCAAAAGCGTCAAAAGGCGCCATAAGGGATGGGACACGTCGGGGCGGTGTTGCGGAGCGCGGGCGGGCCGAGCAGAAGTTTGCCGCGATAGTTGCGGGCACAGCCTTTGTGGGACCGCCCCGCGCATGCCGCCATCCACAGTGGTACTACTAGTTATAGCAACTATCTTCTTATGTTCTATACAAGACCGGCTCGAGTCTAGAAAGTTCCATGACGGCCCTGTCAGAGTTTTCATTTGGAATGGAAAAAAGAAAGATTTCCGTAGCCTTTAGTGCGTAATTATTCGCAGTAGGTAGAGTTAATTCTTACTTCGAACAAACACATAATTTTTATTTTTATAACACTTCAGAGAAACACTTATAAAGTCTGTCGTGTATTGTAAAAGGGGATATGGCGGCCATACGAGACTTTTGTTGTATTTGGCTGGTCTTGGAGTCCCCTGTTACCAGTATTGCTTTGCCGTCCAATTTCTGCACAAACCCCGCGTCTCCTTGCCCCGCTCCCCTTTAACGTCGCAGGTGAGGACATATAATACAGATAGCCTAGTGTATTGATTATGGCTTTCCCCAACTAAAACCATAAAGGCAGGAATCCTTTTTTTGGGAAAGCTGTCAAAGGCGAAATAAATATAAATCTTAGCTCGAACGAAGGTTACAATGAAATAGTTTTTGAGAACACCCTCAACCGAAAGTTTTATTTTAGCACACTAGCTGGAATTTCAGCATTTATATACAGAACAACTTCATGATTTTATCACGTATGCCGAATGCGTTTTAATCCTGGTAGTGGTCTCCGTCTTAGTCCGACTAGGTTTCCGCCACAGTGCCAGGTATTCATCGGCAAGCAGTAGTGTTTAAGCTATACATAACTGTGTATCTGTTTGAAGTGCACTGTAGCTAATGAAATTACTAGGCGTGAGAGACAAAATAACTGATGTCTCGAGGTGACTCACTGTGGTGTCAGGCAGACTAGTTTTGTAGCATTACAATTAATGTGGGCAATCGTGACGCTTATCTCCAAGCGCATGATATTCCCCGCCTTGATACTAAATAGTTCAAAAAACTATCAAACGTATTAGGGTTTCATCATTACCTTCTCGAGGAAAATGTTGGTATATAAAACTCCGGGCAAAGTCGAGCGTAATGGCTTGTAATAAATTAAAAATAAATATATTATAATATTGCCGTTGCCGTGTGGTGCCGGCTCAGAATACCACCACCCCATCTCCTCCCGTGGGAGTCGTAAAAGTCGACTAAGGGATTAGCCGGAGGATGAGCAGCAGCGTCCTTCGATTACATTAACAGCTCAACTGCGATCGCCAACCCGTCTGCCAAGCGTGGCGATTATGGCAAAACCCCCCAATGAGCCCACAACACGCCCATATCGGTCGTTGTGGTGATCTCTGGGGGAGGCCTGTGTCCAGCAGTGGATTTCATTCGGCCGAAATGATGATATTATAATTTATGTTATTTTTGCGTACATTGGTGAACGAACTACGCTATCTGAGAAAGTAATTTATAAAGTTGGATGGCTGGACGATAGCTCCGCATTATTTATCTTCTCCAAGCGTTATGTAGCTTTAGTTATGTGTTGTTACATCACTATATGCTCTATGTATGTATGTAGATTAGATGTTCTAGTAGGTATATAATTAAGGTGTAGTAAATTTTGCTATCGTATACAATTCGTGTTGTGTCCAGGATAAGAATACCACTCATCTGCGCCTATGGACATCATAAAAGGTGATTAACGTCCGAAATTAATAATCATTCTGATCCAAAATCTTTAGATTTAAGATTTTAATGTTGATCTGTTTATGTGTTAGGTTACGTTAGTTCACAGTTAACACAAAAAACAGACAAATCCAAAATCTGTGGATTTAGATGGATTATTAAATTTCGGCCGTAAGGGACTTTAAACCTGAGGGATTACACTGAGTGTGAACTTACCATGAACCAAAAGGTAACCTCACTACCTTTATCTAATTGTATGGAGTTAAGTACACTAGTTCTTCTACGGATCTCCTCATTTCTTATTTATTTTATTTATTTATAATTTATGCACACACAGCGATAATGTGTTAGGATACAGTATAGGTATATACAGACACTTGAGTACAAAGGTACCGCTTATTTCAAAAGAAATTTCTGTCAGCAGACCTGCGACAGGAGAGATAAGTTATAAAATGTAGACAGCAGTGTGTAATAGAGGAGTGACTAAGAGGAGAAATTACATAATTATTGTATAAATCTTTAATATTTAAACACATAATATGAAAATATATATAATTTAGTACAAACAAAATAGCGAAAAGATAAATAAAATAATACAATAAATATATATTAATTTAAATACATACATACATATATATATACTAAAATATTACAAATAATTAGGAGAGGTAATGCTCTTTAACACGATTTTTAAAGACCGAAATGCTTTTTGAATCGCGAGTATTAATTAGGTGGAAGTGAATTCCACAATCTTATTTCGATCTCGTAGAAAAATACCAAGCATAGCTTTCTCCATGGCTCGCTGAGTGACCTTTGAGCTTTTTCCATGGTCCAGGTTCCAGGGTTCCAGGTCCATAGTGAGTGACCGTATCTCTGTTCTACTATATATGTCAGCACTGGTAACACACTGGTTGGCTAAAGAAGGAAAGTTGCAAATATAGGTGAAAGGTAGTAAACTGAAATGGCAGTGGGCGGGGCACATTGCTCGTAGAGCTGATGGCCGTTGGGGTTCTCGAGTGGAGACCATGCACTGGAAAACGCAGCATAGGACGACTTACAACGAGGTGGACAGATGATCAGGTGAAGGTCGTTGGGGGTCGTTGGATCCGAGCGGCATGTAACGGCTCATTGTGGAAATGTTTGGGAAGGCCTTTGTGCAGCAGTGAAGTCCTCCTATTCATATCAATGATGATAATGATGATGATGAAGTACACTAGTAGGATTATAGGTACACAACAAATCATAGTACCATAGGAGATACCCGAGTGAGCTATGACAAATTTTATAAGTAATATCATGTTTTAACTGGTACCGTTATAGACTTATATATCGTATTATCAGCCAAAGGATGTCCACTGCTGAACAAAGGCCTCCCCCAAAGACTTCCAAAATTATCGGTAACTTGTCACGTCATCGTTTTGGGAAATTGTTAGTACTCACCACGCTTGGTAGGTGGGTTAATGAGTGCAAAATGGCTGGCCCATCCCTTTGGTTTAGAGTCCCTTAGTCGCCTATTGCGATATCCACGGGAGGAATATATTATTGGTGCTATACTTAATCCGGACACCACACGGTATTACTTTACACACATTCCAGGTACTAACGTATACTACTGCAGTAAATAAACCGACTAAATATAACATGAGGTTTTATGAATTATGAATCTACGCGTTATTGAAGAACTTCTTCGAAGAAAATATTGTAAAGAAAAGAGACAGAGGGAAGGTATAGTCATCCTGATCAGGTTAAGGAATAGGTTAGTCAAAACCATGTTGTCAAAACAGTCGGACTATAGAGAATACTGGCGATATATCTACTAATAAAAGCTTTCATAAATAACACCAGGTCAAACTTTACATATACAAATGCGCGTTAAACCACAAGCTCGACCAGTCGGTGAAAGGCTGAATGTTTGACAGGCTGTTAAAGTAACTTTGCAAAGGACCGACAAATAAGTGCATTAATTGTCATGAATGTCTGCGGTATGGTGGTGGCCCAAGGATCATTCCAGCCGCACCTTAACGCCTTATCGCTAGAACGACCATTCCAGTTAATAGCATATCGAGCATTTATCTGCTGAACATTTGGATTGGAGTGTACGTAAATAGTATGTTTATTATTTGTTTATTTTATACTAACTTTGGCAGAGAAACTTAATTGATAATTTACACAACAGCTACAGTAGTATAATATGCCAGTGTAGTTTAACGATCGCCTCTTACCCCAACTTTCCATCTTAATTCTGGGGTTCAGTGACCTCTGGACCCTTCACGATTAATGTCCAGAGGGTCAGCAAGACTCACTAATACGGCGAAATTAAGACGACCCCTCGACGCCATCTGTAACCCCCTGCGTTCGCAAAATGGTAGCCGTTATATTCTTCGGAAGGATGTAATTTTGCATTTTATTTCTGGCTTAAGTTGTTAATTTGGCGTAGAAAAAAATAATTAATGTTCTATCCGTTTTATGAATTTGCATGCAGGGAATTAAAATAAAAGCTTTTTTTTCATTTACCTTTTTAACTATAAAGGAGTAGACGAGTTCTAACCGAACAGAACACTTGCATTAATGCAATGACATTTTACAAATAGACGCGCCATGCACGAACATTACCGTTTAGTTAATGTTGTTGAAGATTTACTGGATTTTGCAACGGATTCGGAAAGGAAGGCCTAGTTGTGGCGCATCTTGGAAGAGGCTGTTGTTCGCAGTAGATTGCAACAAGACAAGTTGATTGAAGGGCCGGAAATAAAAACCGTCAGGTTTGGTTTTTTGATATCACAGATGCTTATTACGCATACGCTCCTGATACTGTCTTAAAATCATGTATTTAATTCGAGAAAGTTTAATAATTATTAACGTTTCTATTTTCATGGGTTTATATCCACTGATCGAAGGAACTCGGTCTACTGATAGACTTAAGCCATGAGTCCAATACGCCGAAGATCTTTAGAGAATTTTAATCTAAAATATAATGGGACAGTAACCGGGGACTCTCCATGGCTGCACTATAAAATGCAGTCTCGGATTGTCCCCGGAGGTATAAAACTATTGTATGAAATGGAAACTACAAGTATAAGGTCTATTGCAATAGATTTGATACCAAGAAAAACGGAAAAATGAAATAAAAAGTAGAAAAACGGCGTCTGTGTATAGTATAGTGTTATGTATAGTAAATATTTCCAGCGGTAGATATTTTTCACGTATTATAAACTATGTGTAAGGTACGAGTGTGGGACGGCCTCTAACTAGATGGACAGACAACCTGGTAAAGGTGGGAGTCGCTGAATGCGGGTGGCATGTAACCTATCGTTGTGAAATCTAAGGGCCTTCGTTCAGTACTTTGGCTGATGTGATAATGATAATGATGTATATGTAACATAGTAAGTTATCCAGCTTACATTGACAATTGCGATACACATATCAGGAGTATCGTGTATAATAGATTACATTTCGATGTTGTCTGACGGCAACCTGAGTCTTCAGCTGAAAATCAGCGCTGTAACTATTAGACATATAGTATGACACCAAGTCTGCTATGTTACTGTGTCTTATTTTATTCATATTTTTTGTTCTTATGTTTTATGCTTTTTTTCAGTGTTGGTTTTATTGTAACGTCTAATAAACAATTGCGTTCTTTACTTCGTACTATTATATTATGACCTAAATAAAGCTTATTTGTAGGCAGTTCACATGAACTGCCTACAAATTATATTCACGCCAGTCCCTTCCGGGATAGACAAAGAATACCCAACTCTGCTCCGCTGTATCTTCAAATACCCGGGTGCCTTTCTTCGAGGTTCACATTAACGTCTGCTGCCACTCGCATAATCCAATTTCATCTTTTGATATTAATGTTCTATTTTATTGATGTAAATTGTGTTTTATTAAATTATTCACTGAGTCTTTGATTATATAGCTAAGATACTGGAGATGAGGAAGAAAAATATACCGTGGTGTTTAAACAAGAACGACAAGACTTTTCTATTTATATAAAGCATTGACCATCCTTATATATATATATCAAGACGATGAGCAGAAGCACCCTTCCGTGTGGCAATACTGCTATCACCAATGCGGCTGTCAAGTGTGGTGATTATGGCAATATGTAACAGATCCTTATTGTGATTATCAGGAGACATGGGGGTATGCGTGATGTTTCCTCAGATCATTAATTGACCTACATCGAATGAGAATTCCGTGTGGGGTCCGGATATATCACTGCTCCATCTCCTGTCGTGGATGTCGTAAAAGGTGACCAAACTAGAGGCACGGAGAGCAACGTCTCTTCTGTGAAATAGTAGCCGTACTGCGTTCTCCAACCCGCCTGCGTGATGAGTATAGGCAAATATCCCGCAAAACTATAAACGTAAAACGGGAAACGTTTGAGTCACATTCGTTGCCAAAACTCAAAGCTTAGCACAAGGCTAAAATTTCGCTCATTATTGACCTACAGCGACAGTAGCAAGCAAATACGTCACTGATGCCGAATGAGCGTAGAGCTATGAATCGATCCGAATAATTATGATACCAAAAATACAATTATCTCCCACAATTTCTTGTGTAAATATATTATTACTTGGTCAATCAATTTATTACAATTAATATCAAGTATCCGTCTGTGTGGTGACCGGATTAAGAATATAGCACCACTCCATCTCCTTCCGTGGATGTCGTAAAAGGCAACTAAGGGAATCTAAACCAGAGGGATGGGCAGCAGCGTCCCTTCTGTGAAGCGGTGGCCATACTGCGCTCACCAACCCGCCTGTCAAGCGTGGTGAGTATTGGAAATACCCCCCAAAATGATGACACAACTGTGGTATCTATGGGGGAGGCCTTTGTTCAGCAGTGGACGTATAAATGGCCGATGTGATATGATGAATATCAATTGGGATGTCTGAGATTTCCATGCAATACATATGAATGACAAGTTGTCGAACAAAATGGCACCCGAAATCTTTTTACGATCACACACATATACACTCACTCATTGATATTGCCAGATTGTTGTTATTTCCACTTATTGCTGCCCTTCCTCTTGATATCAACCTTTAGTTGCTTTTACGACACCCATGGATGAAGTGGCCTATTCATTGCCGAGGACCACACGGAACTTTAACGTTATTTTAGGATCTAGTTTTATATAATAACTGCGGTAACAGGGCAGACGAGTAGATATGAAAACGATAATTAGATTTTAAACTTGCGAAAGTCCCGCGTTGGCAGGTACTTAGAGAGGCAAACAGTCCCTCCCGTACTATTACGATGTTTGCTTTTGTAACTAAAATTAGTTTCTGTCTGACCCTTCTAGAATCCAATTAGACTCCCTTGGCTGACGTAATTATGTTCGAAACAAATTTATTAGGTACCTGTTTCAGTCGGTTATGGCTTATGAGCTACAAGAACAACTACAGAGTTAATTGGTATAAGATAACTGCAGATCAAGGTTTTTTTCTTTACTGATAAAACTATAGTTCTTCATTATGAATAGTATAAATCAGCTACCCTATACAAAACGAACTGAGAGTATCTCGGCTTCGAGAAAAAAGGATGCATTTGTTGCTAGTGAGACGCAATCAACAGGGTATTTTATTTTTAATATTTAAAAACGCCTTCAGACAATGCTCGTTCAATGGCAAATGGCAGTACAATGAAGAAATAATTGAAAATGTGGTGTTATGCTTTTGATTACTTAGATGTTTCACTGAATGAAACCATACACATTTCTACAAATTAAACCATAGGGGACGGACTGAAAATCAGCGTTGATCAGTGCGTGGTGTGACTGCGCACTGTCAATATTGCTGAGGCCGTAACTTTTATTATGCCACATTTTATCTTTTTACCTTTTTTTATTTCTTTTTTTATTTGTGCCCAGTGGAAATACTTCATGAACTTCCTTCGCCCCGGGGAAGGGCGAATGGGTATGCCGGACACCTACCGGCTAAAATCATTGGGGCGGTCATCTTCGGCACCTAAGGGAGGCTCCAGGTCCTTGTATGATCATACAAGGACCTGGAGCCTCCCAGCCCTTGTATGATCAGGCGCCAGGGCGGTTGTTACCCCGGCGCCGTCTCCTCCTTCTTCGAGCGGGATCGGCCCTCTCCCGATCCCGCTCTGCGGTCTCCTTCTGGAGCATGACGCTCTCACAGAAGGAGACCATTGCATTCCAGTTTTCAGTTTTCGTGCTCTGCCAATTATCTTTTTACGTACCACATATTTCTTTGTTACCTGTATAAGTGTGGTTTGGGTAATAATCTGTCTTTCTCTTTTTATCTCTGGCCATGCAAAGCAAACGGTTAAAAATGTGGGGCACCGCGCCCGACCACACATCTGTTCAACTAACAAACCTTTTCAGCAACTCAAAACTTTTCTAATGAAAAGTCAATTAACAAAGCGATTAAAAAAGCAACCATCAAACCTCATTAACTACCATTCCCTTTGAATGCCATATTATGAATACGGCAATCCAAATAGTGTACGTTCAAGTTGGTAGCTAGAGCGAAGGCTTGCAATTAAAACTTCTTTGTGCGGCTGTACCCGACTGGAGGGGTCGCGGGGAGGGTGGTGAAGGGGCCGGAGGAGGTGTTGAGGTAAGCAGGGGTAGTGGGGTGGTCACTTGACGGTGTTCGTAATTGGAAAACTTTCCCTATGGCCGGCCAGCAAGCACTGATAAAGGTTACTAGTGACAGTCCAACGACGGTAATACGTTTTAGTCTGATCTTCGGTCGAAGAGAAAATGTTTAGACATTTAAAGAGCTATAAAACATGTTGGAATAAATATATCTAGAAAAAAAACTGTATCCCTATCTACAGAGCTACTACTGTATAAAAACCTCCCCTAAAGATTTCGCAATTGTGTCAACATTTTCGCCGGAATTTTCCAGTACTTGCCACGCTTGGCAGGCGGCTTGTAATCGCAGAATGGCTTCTGTTCCACAGATGGGATGGTGCTCTTCCTCTAGGTTACGGTTCCTTAGTCATTTTGGTGGTGTGGTGCCGGCTCAGAATACCACCACCCCATCTCCTCCCGTGGGTGTCGTAAAAGTCGACTAAGGGATTAGCCGGAGGATGGGCAGCAGCGTCCTTCGAATACATTAACAGCTCAACTGCGATCGCCAACCCGTCTGCCAAGCGTGGCGATTATGGCAAAACCCCCCATCGAGCCCACAACACAGCCATATCGGTCGTTGTGGTGCTCTTTGGGGGAGGCCTGTGTCCAGCAGTGGATTTCAGTCGGCCGAAATGAGTCATTTTTACGACATCCATGGTATCCAAGTAAATCGGGTGGTGCTATATTCTTAATCCAGATACCACGCGGATTAATATATATAACATATATATAATAAAAACGACAACAACAGCCTTTCTGCGCTCACCAACGCGCCTGGCAACTGTTCTCCAAAATAACGAAACGAATGTGAAAATCTATGGGCAGGTTCTGTTCAGCAGTGGCTGTAAAGATAGACGAAGTCAAATGATCCATTAAAAAAATATTTAACTACATAGAATATATATTTGGTATTTCTCTACGAGATCGAATCATACACGAGGATGTCCGTTAAAAGCTAAAGTTGCCGATATAGCTATAGCGCAAGCAAGAAAGTAGCAATACGAGCAGGTATCTCATAGAACTGCATGGCTATTCTGTAAGAACTCACTAGCAAACTCACTTCTGAATCCGCAATGAACTCTAATATCGTATTGTTTTTTTCTACTTTTCACTGCGGATTCGGAAGTGAGTTTACTAGTGATTTCTTACAGAATAGCACTGCTAATGGCCTTAGAACCGAAAGATTTACGGGAGGAGAACACGCACTGGAAAACGCAGTGCGGGACGGCCTACAAGATGAACAGACTACCTGGTAAAAGTAGCTGGGAATCGTTGGATGCTGGCGGCTTATAACTGGTCGTAGCGCAAAACGCGGGGGGAGGCCTTTGTTTAGAAGTGGACGTTCTTCGGCAGTTATAGTGAGGATGATGAACAACGTCTTTTAAAGACAGAAATGGTTTTCTGAATAGTGAATGAAAATGGTGAACTGAGTTCCACAATCGTACTGCATGGACGAAGAAGGAATAAGAATCAGTTACATGAGATAGGAATTTTAGAAGGGTTTTAGGTGGTATCTACTCGGGGTGTCAGATTGGCGAACATAAGAGAAATACTCTCGCAAGTAAGAGGGATATAAGGGGTTATGAAGGATGTTAAAAAGGAGACATAAAACTTGAGTGTTCCTGCGAAGGCGGATCGGGAGCCATTTGAGCTGCTTGTGGAAGTGGGACATATGGGAAAAGATACTTTAACAGAAACTTCTCATTCATTTAATATAAGAAATAAAATTGTCCACTCTACTGGGTTGCAACTCGTGCAAATTCAAAGATAAGTACCTAATGTTGAAATAATAACAGCGCAGGTAGGCGCGAAGAAACCCTACTATCTCAAACAACCATTTGAAACAATAACTATTGTCCGTATGTACAGTTGTGCGCAGATAGTGGTTGTGTTCATACATTAAAAGCCCCTAGTGTCCTTAAGACAATAGTGCAGCCGCCAATGAACTCGGTCAATTTACAAAGGAGACGTCCATGAATGGCTAACATAATTAAAATACTCTATAACTATGTTTGAAGTAGTGTTGTCCCTCTCTGAGGTACAATGGATGGCTAGTGATGTAAAGACGTCTACGCATCTTGGTGGTAGAGATGGGAGTTTCAATCCGAATTATTGCTATATTATTTTATTGTCATTTCTAAATGAAGATTGCACTAAGAAGTTTTTTTAAGATAACATATATCTTAAAAAAACGTTTCCCCACACTAGAGTTAACTATGTTTCGTGGGTCCAGTTAACAGACATAAAACTCACTTGCTAGCTTGCATAGCTAGACCCGCAACAATGATCTGTAGGCAATACAAATATTTGTTCGGTGCAGGAATCGAATCCAAGACCCGTAGCACAGAAAGCCAGTCGCTTAGCCGCTGCGCGAATTACGACATCATTTCGCGATCATTCTAAGATTCCCTAGAATATAGTCTATAGATATAGTCTATAGATCTTGTAGGCGCGCCTACCTCATCGTCGACTATATTTTTATTCAATGTGTGAGAAAGTGTTTAAATACAAAACAAAATATGAAATTGAAAACAAAATCTTCTCAGTTTCAATCACCCTTGGCAGGAGGACTGATGATTGGTGGATGTTCTTTTGGCACACAAAAGGACGTGGCTGTTTATGAAAACCCGAGTGGTGGGGGCTTTCACTAATTTGAATAAAACATTGATATTAGTGCAGCTCTAGCCTAGTCGCACGTCGTCTATAGTTTGAAATGTACGTTTTAGATATCTATGACTTTGGACTTTCCCGTAGTCGATAAAAAACACTGCAGATACTGTTCTATCAAATTTCAAAGTTATTTTAAATTCTGCGGATAATGTTTGATAATACCAGCAACAAAAACAGATTGCTCTTTAAAAATATTTCTGGTGACTACCGAAGCTGCGGACAAAATCTAACAACTAAACAAATTGTATAACGTGTACGTACATTTCAAACGTCATGCAACATAAGTAGTTAGAAATTAGAACATGAAAATATTCCCGAACAAACAGAAAGCTAAGCAAACAACTTATTAACACATTATTTACATGGGCGAGCGTAAATTAAACCTGTTTACTGTAAACTGTTTCACGAGAAAGATGACATTCCACTGCAAGGGCAACGATATCCATTTAGATACGATTTTCCGAAAAAATAATTGTTCTTCATGGACAAGATTAGCGTTCAAATTTCGAACATTGCTTAACTTTTTTTAATACAAGTATTTGTAAGTGAAACTTCGTGATTTGAAAATTCAATGAAACGAAAAAGTGTCACCGAAAAGAGAGTAATATAATCATAAATAGGATTTAGCCTGCCTGAGAATGAGATGTTTGTACGTTTGCTAGCACGTGTCTTTGCGCCTGCGTACTACGATGCCTTCAGAAAATGCGTCATAGTCTCAGAAATAGGAAATAAGCAGAAGTGGTACGGGGGCGTAACCGCGTATCTCCTTTCTTCCAATATCTTTGGTCATAGTAAACGTGATATTGTATCATTCACCTGTATCATTTTTGTGCATTTGCATATTAAAATTCATTGGTTAATTAATTTATGTTAATTATTTAACTCAGTATTTATGCCATTCTCTCGTAGGCTACTTTTCTGAAGTTTCACTTCTGCCGGTGTGAATTGCACACACACTTTTTTTTTGCTAGTTAGTAGAAGTTAGTGGGCCACAGATATCAGGAATATAAGAAGCCACATACAACAGCTGAATTTTGTACCTATTTGGAAAACGGGGTTGGGTTCTTAAATTCGTAGTAGTCAATGTCAATATTTTTTCGTCGTTTGTCCTATACAAAAACCGGCAGGAAAATCCATGGATACTTTTTTTAAATATCTGAATGTATTACAGTCTTATTATTCCTACCATTGGCTCTGACAAAGACCCGCGAGCCAAACTAACCCGGCACTATACCGAGGATATCCCGGACATCAGCCTGTACGAGATTAGGATGGCCTTGAAACAGCTTAAAAATAACAAGGCGCCGGGTGGAGACGGAATTACGACAGAGCTTCTGAAAGCGGGTGGGAACACCGGTACTTAAAGTCCTTCAGAAGCTATTCAATTCCGTCTTACTCGAGGGCACAACGCCGGAAGCGTGGAACAGAGGTGAGGTGGTGCTCTTCTTCAAAAAGGGTGATAACACCCTATTGAAGAATTATAGACCCATCTCACTTCTGAGCCATGTTTATAAGCTGTTTTCAAGGGTCATCACGAATCGTCTCGAGCGCAGGTTTGATGACTTCCAGCCTCCCGAATAAGCCGGTTTCCGAAAAGGTTTCAGTACCATAGACCACATCCATACGCTGCGGCAGGTTATACAGAAGACCGAGGAGTATAATCTGCCACTATGCTTGGCGTTTGTGGACTATGAGAAAGCCTTCGATTCGATCGAAACCTGGGCAGTGCTGCAATCTCTGCAGCGGTGCCAGATTGACTATCGGTACATTGAAGTGTTGAAGTGCTTATACAGAAACGCCACCATGTCGGTCCGAGTACATGAACAGAGCACGGGGGCAATTCCATTGCAGAGAGGTGTGAGACAGGGGGACGTCATTTCCCCGAAACTGTTCACCGCTGCAATGGAGGATGCCTTCAAACTACTGGAGTGGAAAGGATTCGGCATTAACATCAATGGCGAGTATATCACTCACCTTCGATTTGCCGATGACATCGTAGTCATGGCAGAATCGCTGCAAGAGCTCAGCACAATGTTCGATGATCTCAACAGAGTTTCCCAACAGGTGGGCCTTAAAATGAACATGGGCAAGACAAAAGTCATGTCAAATGTCCATGTCGTGCCCACCCCAATATCCGTTGGGAGCTCTGTTCTCGAAGTTGTTGACGAGTATGTCTACCTAGGACAAACTGTCCAGTTAGGTAGGTCCAACTTCGAGAAAGAGGTCAATCGTCGAATCCGACTCGGCTGGGCAGCGTTCGGGAAACTTCGCAACGTCTTTTCGTCAACAATACCGCAATGCCTCAAGACGCAAGTCTTTAACCAGTGTGTGTTACCAGTGATGACATATGGAACAGAGACGTGGTCACTCACAATGGGCCTCATAAGAAAGCTCAAGGTCACTCAGCGAGCTATGGAGAGAGCTATGCTTGTTATTTCTCTACGAGATCGAATCAGAAATGAGGAGATCCGTAGAAGAACTAAAGTTGTCGACATAGCTGAAAGGATTAGTAAACTGAAGTGGCAATGGGCAGGGCACATTGCTCGTAGAACTGATGGCCGTTGGGGCACAAAGGTTCTCGAATGGAGACCGCGCACCGGAAAACGCAGCGTGGGACGACCTCCAACGAGGTGGACAGACGATCTGATGAAGGTCGCTGGGGGTCGTTGGATGAGAGCGGCATGTGACCGCTCGTTGTGGAGATCTAAGGGGGAGGCCTTTGTTCAGCAGTGGACGTCCTGTGGCTGATATGATGATGATGATGATGATGATTACAGTCTTATTATTAAAATAAAATCATGAATAGTTATAATATAAAATGGAACTATACACACAACATTTCGCAAACTAATAACTAAGGACTAAACTAATAACGAACAACTTTTTTTATTTCTTGTTTATCGTGGTATATCCACGTGGGCTTAGGGCGGAGGGGCATGCCGGGCTCTTACCGGCTATAACCCCACGGTGTCCTTCCACTTACCTCTAGCTAGGGGTGAGGTACAAGCGTTGTCAGTATTAGAACTCGAATGGAGACCGCGCACCGGAAAACGCAGCGTGGGACGACCTCCAACGAGGTGGACAGACGACCTGGTGAAGGTCGCTGGGAGTCGTTGGATGAGAGCGGCATGTGACCGCTCGTTGTGGAGATCTAAGGGGGAGGCCTTTGTTCAGCAGTGGACGAGCTGTGGCTGATATGATGACAGTTTACATTCATTATATGTACCTACCTAGCCTTTTTTTATTGATGTCCAGTGGAAATTCTACATGGAACTTCCTTCGCCCCGGGGAAGGGCGAAGGGGCATGCCGGACTCCTACCGGCTAAAACCACTGGAGCGGTCATCTTCGGCACCGAAGGGGGGCTCCAGGTCCTCGCAAGATCACACTAGAGCCGCTCATTGGTGCCACGCCTATAGGCACATCTCGGAGAGGGTGACTGTAAAGTGGTCACCCCCCCGAGGGGATTGTAAAGGATCCCCCAAGGCGTCCCACGGCAGCGCGTGACCACATGCGTGCTACCGTCTTCTCTTGGGTCGCTCAATGTGGGCACGCAGATTCCCCAATCTACGCACCCGCGAACCCAGAGGTCCCCCCTGCCTCACAGTAACGGCAGGGGGTTTCAGGCGTGTGGGAATTAGGCGCCAGGGCGGTTGTTACCCCGGCGCCGTCTCCTTCTTCTTCGAGCGGGGTTGGCCCTCTCCCGATCCCGCTCTGCGGTCTCCTTCTGGAGCATGACACTCTCACAGAAGGAGACCACTGCATTCCAGTTTTCGTGCTCTGCCAACATAGCCGACACTACTGCTGGCAGAGAGAGATTTTGCCCGATCCGATCGACCAGGATCCGCCGCTCGGCGGCCCACGCGGGGCACGCCTCGAGCGTGTGCTGCGCGGTGTCCTGGTCGCTTTCACAATGGTGGCATTGTGCCGTGGCCTCACGTCCTATCCTGTGCAGGTACGCACCGAAATAACCGTGCCCCTACGTGAGCACCTACGTCAGGCGGTAGGTGACGCGCTCGCTCCTTCTGAGCCAGGCTCCAAAGAGCGGCAGGACGGCCTCCACGACGCGCTTGGTCGCGTACTGCATCCGCAGGCGGTGACGCCACTTTCCAAGTGCACGCCGCCGAGCTAGCCACCTCAGCCTGTCCAACGCCCCTGGAGGCGCGTCTTCGCCGCTCTGGCGGAGGGAGCGTGTCTGATCGTAGACCCACGCATCCATCTCCACCAGGATGTTGAAAGGCGGAAAACGCGCCAGGAGAGTTGCCGCCTCGTAGGATACTGTTCGGTATCCTCGTGCGATCCGAATAGCCACTCTGCGTACCTACCTAGCCTGGCGTCTTAACCTACCTTGAAACAATACAATGCTTATAACATAACAATGAAAGCTAGTAAATGGAACATATAATATAAAGTAAAGCGATTCAAGTTGACAAAAATCGCTGGAGATGGATCGCTGCCTCAACGTTTCCCTTGGTATTACATTACACAATAAGGTATACAATGTTATTTTCTTGTACAAACTGTACAATTTAGTTTAATATGTCCAGTTAGCACGCCCCACGTGTAGATACGGCTTTCTTTGACACAGGTGTGTGGTTAGTAGTCAACCTTGTGTCAAACTTGTTCAAGCCACCCAAAGTCCTCCGACTTGGCTTAACGACTACCGTCTCATTACATTACAAAATCCGGGACAGACAATTTTAGGCGCTAGAAGAAGCTCATTTTAAATACCTTTATGCGGTCACCCATCCATAGACCGACCGTGCTGAGCGTTACTTTACCTCACCAATCGATTACCGGTCCGTGAATACAACTGGATATATGAGCATCTCAACTCTCTGTCGTAAAAACGGGGTTGAAAAATCGTGTCACAATCAAGTTTCTGCACACCAGAATTTTCCTATTTTACGGCCAGAGCTAGTAACTTATAAAGATAACATTGTCATAAATTCGACATCCGATATATCCGAGGAGTATCATCTGCCACTATGCTTAGCGTTTGTGGACAATGAGAAAGCCTTTGATTCGATCGAAACCTAGGCAGTGCTGCAGTCTCTGCAGACTTTGCAGTTTTATTATTATACTTATTAATCAGTCAAGGATTTGGTTCATTTGAATAGGGTAGGTTTAAGAGTTATACGGCCGAATACTGAAACGCCAGTTAATACCAAGTCCCGCTTTAATATTTGACCCGGTTTTGTACCGAAAACAGGTTTCCAGAATAATTCAAGCGGGACTTTTAATAAGTGGCGTTTAGTATTCGTCCGATAGTCAACTGTTTCTGACTGTGTACGACCTTATAGCAAAGCACTATTAGTAAGTACCACTCACTCGGTGACAGTTGTGGTGAGTAAATATATACTTGACTTGATATGATACCTTTTCCAAAACTCGCTTTTCACACTTCGCGCATATCGGTTTGTTTGTACAAATCGGTTAGACTTCGCAGTTTTATTAATATACGTCGTAATCAGTTGAGGATTTTAATTTCATACTTACTAATGCGATGGCACCTCTTATTTTTTTCTTAGAAATCTTTAGTGTAGGTACCCTAAGTGCCATCAACTGTACAATGTTTAAACTCAAATTGATGAATGGTTAATTAAGGAGCGCATAGAGAACAAAGAAACATTATTTTTTTATATGTGTAATATTATATAGATAAATAGGTTCTTAAAAGTCGGTCCTACGCAGAAAAGCAGCCGGAGAGAAACCCTAATGGATACTTTTTAAAAGAAAAAGGGATATTACAATTTAGATGAATTTGGATATTACATTTCAACATGCTATATATGCTATACGAAAAGAAAGAAGAATATATGTGAAATCATAAAACCTTAATACACACAATAATATACATCCGTGTGGTGCCGGCTTAGAATACCACCACCCCATCTCTTCCCGTGGGTGTCGTAAAAGTCGGCTAAGGGATTAGCCCGAGGATGGGCAGCAGCGTCCTTCGAGTTCATTAACAACTCAACTGCGATCGCCAACCCGTCTGCCAAGCGTGGCGATTATGGCAAAACCCGTCAATGAACCCACAACACACCCATGTCGGTCGTTGTGGTGATCTTTGGGGGAGGCCTGTGTCCAGCAGTGGACTTCATTCGGCCGAAATGATGACACACAATAATAATAAAAAACATAATAATTTTTTTAAACAAAGTTTACGTTGAAATTTATAAAACGACTCAGCATATCGCTGTCTACCGATGGGCACGATATTATAGTTACACCCTCTTTGGAGTTGCTTTAGACTATTTCCCTATTATGTTTCCGTATTGCCAAAAAATACCCAAATAAATATTTCATCAACGTTTTTGACAATAACCGAGATTTTATGCGATTTGAACGCTTTGTTTCTTTCGACTTTCAAAAACCATAACAATCTTTATTGGTGGCCAGTTCTAAAATTAAATAAATCTTACCTTCAAGGAGTCAAAATGATAGTTGTGTAAGCTTCTATGCTAAGTAGGCACGTATTTGATAAACAGCAAAGGGCGTCATGCCAAGCAGCCAGTCATTTACTACATAAGTAACAACTAAAACGCGTACATAAGCCCAGACCTCGAGAATTTTGCTAAAATTAATTTGCCCTACCCTCGTTAAACTACGGTTTGAAACTAGCAAATTAATTATAAAACACGTCAAAACAAGATATGAAGTTCGAGCGACCCATCTGAGATTCACAAAGGGTGGGTCCTAATTCAGGGACAGGGGTCCTTTTCTACCCTTATCGCAAAGTCTCATCTACTACCCTTCCATCGATCTTAAGTAGGGTGACTTAACCCCCGGCAGGGGAGGGATGAAAGAAAATCGTGAGGGTGGTTTGGGGATTATTTTTGGGCTGTTGCTGAACTTTTAAGGGGTTAGTTTTCGTTACGTCATGGTGTTTTTCTGAAATTTTGTTAACGTAATGGAATTAGTCTATTGTAAGTAATTATTTCACGGTATTATTACGGAATCATATAGTAGGTGTGTTATTTTTATCGTTGTGTTCATTTCATAAGCAACATATGAGAAGATCAGAGGCCAACGTTCAACAAAATTACAAAAGGCAATCCTGTCAACTAAGGTCATTTTAACATACTTAATCTTGTTAGGTAAACATGAAGCTTAAACGTGTTACAACTATTCACGTCCAGCACTTCTTTACCATGGACGTAACAGCGTGTCAAAACGAAGCAGAAAGTCGAAATTTCTTTGGTATATAAACTGTGGTTAACATAAAATATTTTACTTTCAACACGTTTTAAACCAAATTACTCTTTATTTATATATCAATACGTGAAGAAAAATCTTTGTACCCCTTTTCAAGTACATTGCGCGCACAGAGTAGTGTGACTGTGAGATTTGGCATCGTTATTATTCATATGGACGAGGACTGCAGAAAGTTAAAATGTATGTGAAAAAGAAGTCTAATTTCGACCACTGGTATGAATAAAGGAGAAACGCGCAGATTTTTTTTAAACGACGGCATAAAATACCGAACCTTTCTTTTCCCGCTCTTTACTTCCTTATATTTCTATCTTTCGGATACAAACTCCCCTACAATACGTCTCTTTCTCTCAAGTAAATTTTCAAATGTTATACACTGAAGTAGGTATATTAAGGATTAATTCAAAGCAACTATCAAGATATCCTAGTAAATCTAAGTAGTCATTAAAAAGTTTTGACCATCGACTCAACAGTAACATAAAGAAAAACTAATTAAATATTAACTGATCCCACTATAAGTAAAGTTACATAGTATAATATCTAAATCGGCAAGCGAGTCACGACTCACGAATTGTCTACGAACGAAAATTGTCCAATGTACTGGGCCGTCATCTTAGTGTGGGTAGGGGCGGTGGAGAAAGGAGGGTTTTATTATAGGACCGCCGGTCTGTGGCTACGTCCCGAGCGGGGGGACGCACTTCTTACTGTTATTGCTAGGGCTGCCATTTCTGAATTTTTTAAACTATATCCCATACTATGCAATTATCTTGTATCGTGAGTACGGTTTACAAATCGGCAAAGGCCTTGGCAATTTTAAATTTATTTCGCTTGCAAGCAACGGTCGTAACTTGGCCCGCCCTGTATTTCGTCCACCAAACTTTAAATCTGCACATTTTTTTTGTAAAAGTCGTTAGTTTTTATAACTTTATGAAACTTTCACGGGTTAGGTCAGTCTTTTGGTGATTGGAACACCGTAAAAGCAAAGGTCCATGGAAGCGGGGTTTCTTCATAGCATCGTGATATACACAATGCAACTTTAAGGAGTATAAGCGTCTGTTTTAACTATTGTACAAACAGCCAATCCAGAAACAACTTGATAGTTGATCATATATATATTTTATTCCCGGGACCGAATCCGCGACATGTCGCGCAGAAAGCGAATCTTTTAACCAGTGAGCCAACCGTGATGTCTTTAATAGAATACAGACAATATACAGTAGATTCTATTCTATTCAGTAGATACGACACGATAGATATAAATGTACAAAGGACCCCTTGTTTGTGTCCCATGTATCATGTTTTTTCTTTTTTCGGTGTGTACTTCTTGTTTTTATTTTTAATGGTTTTTTTTTGTATTTATATCTACTTTTATGTTTTTACTTGGTTGGTGTGGTATTTTGTATGGTCTAATAAATTATTTCTTTCTTCTTTCTTTCTAGATATTTAGTCTGGTGTCCGGATCAAGAATATAGCAATATTCGTATCTCCTCCCGTGGGTGACGTAAAAGTGTCTCTTCTGTGGGAAGCGTGGTGAGTAATGACAAATTCGCCCCAAAATGAAGACACAATTGTAGAAATCTATGGGGGAGGCCTTTGTTCAGTAGCGGATGTCCATTGGCTAATATCATGACGGTGAGCCACGGAAATCACCATCTGACACACAAAAAGGATTCTGTGGAATTAATCGATTCATAACTGCTACGATAGCGTAGCTCCAGAGTGGTTAGCTACGTCGTAGTAATCACATAGACATATATAAGTATAAAATTACATGTAAACAAATTTATACCCGATCACAGCTAGGCAGTTCCCTGTAGGGGGCCTCGGGGGTCGTGAGTGCGTAGATTGGGGAGTCTGCGTGCTCACACAAGCAACCCCTGGGAAGACGGTAGTGCGCACGTGGTCACGTGCTGCCGTGTACGTAACACAGCGCACAACGAGGCTTCAGGGGTATCCTTTAAAATCCCCCCGGGGGAGTAACTGCTTTACAGTCACCCTCTCCAAGATGTGCCTATAGGCGTGGCACCAGTGGGCGGCTCTAGTGTGATCTTACGAGGACCTGGAGCCCCCCGTCGGTGCCGAAGATGCCCCAGTGTTTTTAGCCCGTAGCATGCCCCTTAGTCCTCCCAACGGCGGAGGAAGTAAATAAAGAATTTCCAATGGGTCCAAAAATAGGAACTTTAGCAGAGGATTACAATCTCGAATAGAAGGGACGCTGCTGCCATCGATCGAATCGAATTTTGGCTTAGAGTCCTGAGTAGTGCTTTATGGAATCCACGGGAGGAGATGATATGGTGATATGTTCTTAATCCGGACGAATCTACGGCTAATATAGAATAATAAAAATCTAACATGAATCGTTTTAACTAAATTATCTTTCTTTCATTTCTCCATCGCGATTCCTTCTAACACGATGGTTTAAAATATAATTTAATGTTTTCGAAAAATAATAGTTGTCAACCCTAGGGGACACGTAGTGCGTACAAAACGCCGCTCGCATTCGGACACAAGAAATTACATACTTTAATCTTATCGCTGATATAAAATAGAATATTAAATCGGACTGCCGCACTGCCGTCCACCAGTCCCACTGTTGTGGAATGGAATGTCTTTCGTACCCTCGCCGTGTTCCATTGGTACGTATTAAAAAGAAAACTGGTATGAGATTGGATTTAGGAAGATTGGTTTCAATATAACCGCTACACGTATTCCGACAGCTATTTGGGATACGTGTCGTGGGTTCGATCATCATCATCATCATCATTTCGGCCGAATGAAGTCCACTGCTGGACACAGGCCTCCCCCAAAGTTCACCACAACGACCGATATGGGTGTGTTGTGGGCTTGTTGGTTTTGCCATAATCGCCACGCTTGGCAGACGGGTTGGCGATCGCAGTTGAGTTGTTAATGTACTCAAAGGACGCTGCTGCCCATCCTCCGGCTAATCCCTTAGTCGACTTTTACGACACCCATGGGAGTAGATGGGGTGGTGGTATTCTGAGCCAGCACCACATGGCATTCACACAGGCACATGGGTTCGATCCCCGCACGGAAAATATTTGTATGATCTAGAGATAGCTGTTTTGGGTCTGGGTGTTTATGTGTTTGATATTTATGTCTGTAAACTATACCCACAACACAGGAGAAATACTAGCGCGGGACAACGTTAAAAAAGAGGCAACGCATTACGTGAACTCTAATTAGAAATTTAACCCACTCAGACCGCCCGTAAACGTCCATTGCTGGACATAAGCCTGTTATGGTCTAGTGACTGATTATTGTAGTCATTGAGTGGTCATAGTGGATTCTGCCCAATTTTATCAGTATGTCCTTTGCTATTAATATATTGTTATAGTTGAAAACGCCATTTGGATAACAGTATTTTAAGCCACAGTAACTCGTGTAAAGGATATTTAAATTTGACAAAAAAAAATGCCGCCTGGTAAACAACTACCTGAAACCTGGGTACCCAGGCATCCCAATGACCGCCAGAATTATCGAAAATAGATGATTTTTCCAATATCACCATGCTTAGCACGAGAATTAGTGATCTGAGTATATTGGTTTTAGCACATAGAAGGACGCTGCTGTCTACATTTTTTTTAAACAACATGACGATACCGATAACTATTCCAAAATAAACACACAATACACGCCACCTGACATACATACAGTAGACACACATACTACACACACAAACAGAAAATGTCTCATCTAATCTACGCCACAGTTAACACGTGAATAATTATATTGCTTTAGGTACGTAAGATCAATATTGGACTGATATTCCTGGGGTGGAAGCCAGTACCCCTAGTACGAGTTTCTTTTTACGATCGAAACGTAATAGTAAACTACACGTTTTCCGCGTTTGGCGCTGCGATTGTACCGCTCCGAACTCATCAACCAATCGACGGGCTGATTAGCTAAAAACAGCAACAGCAGACGCGATAGCAGCTATCGCTCAGCCAAGGATCCATCGGTGGCAAAGCGTCAAAAAAATTGGTATTACGTAAGGCATCGCCCGCCTGTCGCTATTGTGGAAGATGCATAGTTACTAGCGCCAGTAGCCACCAGTGGAACTTAAAAAGAATAAACGTTTTTAATTCATTGATTGTCCGACAGAGGCGCGTCAGAGATCTTCGCCTGTTTCGTCGCTATCGGTAAATAGGTAATACCAAATTGACGTATGACAGCGGCGTTGGAGCAATTTACGCCTGTTGCAAAGCGTCTGCGACTTAGGTAATCAGCCCGCGGAGCGCCGAACGCGGATGTTTCGATCGTAAAAAGAAACTCGTACTAGGGGTACTGGTGCCCTGAAACTCAGGTTTCAGCCTAGCTTAGGCACCAATTTCCCACAGTCATCATATCGGCCCTTTATACGTCCACTGCTGAACAAAGACCTCCCCCATAGATTTTCACAACTGTGTCATAATTTTGGGGGGTATTTGCCAATGCTCACCACGCTTGGCAGGCGGGTTGGTGAGCGCAGTATGGCTACCGTTTCACAGAAGGGACGCTGCTGCCCATCCCTCTGGTTTAGATTTCCTTAGTCGCCTTTTACGACATCCACGGGAGGAGATGGAGTCGTGCTATATTCTTAATCCGGACACCACACGGAAGACTCCCACAGTGAAGTTGTATAATACTGTAACTATACAAGATAATTTGTGTTGCAACTTTTTATTATTGTGGTGAGAAAATAAATCAATTGTAATGCTACCCAGGACTAATCCTGCGTGGCATGCTGGCATCACACTACGCTCGTCATCTCGAGACAAATTATTTCGAGATACTTATGCCCAGTAATTGAACTAGCTACGGTAACCTTCAAACCGGAACACGGCTTAACGGCGAATATCTGGCACCGCGGTGGTACCTACCTAGTCGGCCTCTTGTAATAAGAGACCTGCGAGCTGTAAAAAGTTGTGAAATATCGAAATAGTTACGACTTGTAAATAATAACAATAATTTGTAAATCCACATTTGCATAAAACATTTATATTGGAATCGTTGTAACTTTAGTTCCAATATGTTTCACAGATCAATAGTCTCAACAAAGTTTTTGATTAAAATATTCACCCCGAACACTTATTTACCCCTTCCCCAACAACCCGACTGCACTAACTATCCGAACTAAGCATAATAAATATACCCTTATTATTTTACAAAGCTTTCTAAACATCGTCACTGGAGAATACGCACACACGGGCACAGTTCTGTATCTTCGGGGTAGCATCGCACAAATATATCTAAGTGTCGGAGGTTTCGGTCAGTTCTCCTTATCCTTTCCCCCTTTCGACACTATAAGCCGGGTACACCCCGCGCCCAATTCAATCCCCCGCCCCTAATAAACACTGCTAAACACTGCCGCGCAAAATTGTAAAATTTGGTCTTACAGGTTTTGTCTCGCTCTAACGTTACGTCAATTTGTTAAGATAACATTGTTGGAAAACGCCAGTCGACGTTATTTACGATTCGGATATTAATTTAAAGGTTAGTAATTAGACGCCGGTTTCAGAGGAAGCACTGGTTCCGTTCAATTTATTGGATCTGTTCGATTGTCGCCCGGTTTTGGGAGTTTGGGATAGTTTAGTAGCAATTTTGTAACTTGAGTATTGGATAATGGTTAGGTCTGGCTTTAATTAATGAGTACCTATGCAATCCAATTGTATTTTATATATTGGTATATTATGTATATATTTGTTAATAGTGCATAATTTATTTATTCGAAAGCAGTGTTTACAACTGTATCTATTAGAATAGGTTACGTTGTTTTACCATTACTCTACGTTAATTATTGTCTGGTTTTAACCGACTTCAAAAAGGAGGAGGTTCTCTATTAGATGCGTATTTGTATGCGTATATGTACACCGATTACTCCGAGATTTGTTGACCGATTTGAGCGATTCATTTTTTAATAGGTGCAGAATGCTTTCAAATTGGTCCCATATAAATTTTACTACATTTGATTGAATAGTTTTTTAACTGGCTTCAATATACAGGTTTAATTTGACTGCGCTTACCTAGATGATGTCTTAATAGTTTCGATTCTTAAAATTATTTTTAGTGTTGGATACGGGTACCAAATTGGAAAAAGGTCTTACATTTATTTACACTAAAAAGGAACAAATAATTTTTTTTAACAAAATACAATACGATATTAAAACGACGGCACGGTTGGTGCAGTGGCTGATACAGTCGGCTGCTGCGCACCGGGTCGTGGGTTCGATTCCCGCACGGAACAAATATTTGTACGATCTGCAGATATTTGTTCCGGGTCTGGGTGTATTGTGTGTGGAATTTGTGTCTGTAAACGCACCCACGACACAGGACAAATCCTAGTGTGGGGCAACGTATTTTAAAAAAAAAAACACCACTATAAAAAAATTGTTTTCTTATGCTATGTTTTACTACTGAATACACTAGAATAGCCCAAATCATTTTACTATAACCCACGTTAGCTAACTATTGTCTGATTTCCATTTAGTTGTCTAATGCTATGTGTTATACTGATTGTATCCAAGTTATTTTACAATGATATATTTTTTTTATATAAAAACGTTGCCCCACACTAGGATTTCTCCTATGTCGTAGGTGCGTTTACAGACATACATTTCACACACAATACACCCAGACCCGGAACATCTACCTGCAGATCATACAAATATTTGTTCCGTGCGGGAATCAAACCCGCGACCCGGAGCGCAGCTGTCGACTATATCAGCCACTGCACCAACCGTGTGTACGTTGGTAATAAATTAATAGTGACAGTTATCCCGTAAGTGAACTGCAATTAATATGAGAAATAAATGGATCTTAATAACAGTAGTAATGTTAGGTTTTCGCGATTATTACACATTATAATAAAACACTTTTAAACGGATTACATTGCGCAGATTTTTGTTTGTTTTGACGATTTGAACACTTCGTAGGGACCAGATGTACCAAGAATGTTTCGTGAGGCTGTTGAAACTAAGTAACATCCTAACTTTGATAGAGAAGATTGTTAGTAGGTACCACCTGTTTGTGTCGGCTATGTTGGCAGAGCACGAAAACTGGAATGCAGTGGTCTCCTTCTGTGAGAGCGTCATGCTCCAGAAGGAGACTGCAGAGCGGGATCGGGATAGGGCCGATCCTCGAAGAAGAAGTAGACGGCGCCGGGGTAACAACCGCCCTGGTGCCTAATTCCGATACGCCTGAAAACCCCTGCCGTTGCTATAACGTGGGGGACCTCTGGGTTCGCGGGTGCGTAGATTGGGGAATCTGCGTGCCCACACCAAGCGAGCCAAGAGAAGACGGTAGCACGCATGTGGTCACGCGCTGCCGTGGGACGCTCTGGGGGATCCTTTATAATCCCCCTGGGGGCGTGACCGCACCAGTGGGTGGCTCTAGTGTGATCATACGAGGACCTGGAGCCTCCCTTACGTGCCGAAGATGACCGCTCCAGTGGTTTTAGCCGGTAAGAGTCCGGCATACCCCTTCGTCCTTCCCCGGGGCGAAGGAAGTTCATGAAATTTTCCACTGGGCACCAATAAAAAAAGAAAGGTATCACCTGTTTGGGAATTAAAATTATAAAGTCTCAAGCAATACACAAGACACTGTGAGTGATTATTGCGTGCATAGAAACAATTTTTCAATCGTTTTGTATGGTAGATAATATAACTTTTTAATGTCTGTAACGACGCTGGTCACCTAGTCATCCTGCAAACACGAACCCTGCAAAGTGTTCGAAACGTCAGGAAAAACATAAATCTATTATACACTCGATGTAAGTAATCTGTTTAAAGTGTTTTATCTTAATAACAGTGTATATTACTAACGTATAAATTTATACTGAACTAAATACTACTACTAGTAGCAATTTTACCAACTTTAGACATTACTGTGCTCCGGTTAGAAGGGCACTGTAGCTAGTGAAGTTACTGGGCATGAGAGGCTAAATAACCTCATGACTCTTAATGACGAGTGCAGTGTGGTGCCATGCAGGACTAATCCTGGACAGCATTACAATTTTTATGGGCAGGCGTGTCGCATACAACCAGGCGAGTGACTTGCTCGTCTCGCCATCAAATTGTATAACAAACCCGTTACTTTCTACATGTATGTTTATAATTAAAGTCTGTCCTTATTTATAGGTGTACTTTCTTATCTCTGCATCTTCAGATGTGCTTTTAAGTCCATTTTGGCCGTAAATGGCCGATATGATGAGTCGCGTTTTACGATATCCATGGGAGGAGATGGAGTGGTGCTAAATTCTGAATCTGGACACCACACGGATCACGTTGAGAAGCAGATCAAAGGCCTCCCCCTTAGATTTCCACAACGAGCGGTCACATGCCGCTCTCATCCAACGACTCCCAGCGACCTTCACCAGGTCGTCTGTCCACCTCGTTGGAGGTCGTCCCACGCTGCGTTTTCCGGTGCGCGGTCTCCATTCGAGAACCTTTGTGGGGCACAAAGGTTCTCGAATGGACGAAACGGCCATCAGTTCTACGAGCAATGTGTATAGCAGAATAAGTTATATTTATAGATTTTTGTAATCGCATTTTGACCACTGTATCCCAACTTAAAGTTATTGTATAGGACTACTCTAAAGTTTTTTTTTTATATACTAATATTGTTATTTATTTTTACTCCTAATGAATTTAATCGGCCTGATATTGAATACCTACATTTGTAGAAGCATTTTTTATAGTTTTAGTTTGGAGATTTAAATCTCTGTTAAAATAAAAACCCAAAAATTTCTTCATAAGGAAGGTCGTAAAAAAGTGATAGGCAGAAATATTCAATTAAGTACGAACATTAATATTCTAGCGTCGCGGTCGTCAAGTGCCGCCGGGGGATAGTGCAGGAGGGCCCCACCCACACCCCAAAAGTGGGGGTGGCGACAGAATGATGGCTGAATTTCGCGTTTTTAGGCCTAACCAACCTTTTAGTTTTAGTATTCACATAAGCTTTTGGCAATTTTAATATGTATTTATAGAATTATTGTATTCGTATTGGTCCATTGTTAATTGCTGTTGAGTGGGATTGCAGGATTGAATGTTGGATAGCTTATTTTATTGTTTATAATGTTTAAGTAATAAGATTTTTAAATTAAGGATAACTTTAGCTGTGATTGTTTTGAAAGAAAAATGAACCGGTTCAAGTGAAAATGTCTTCTAAGCCGGAGAACCAGAAACTGCAAAGTTATCTACAGCAGTTTTGCTCAACTCTAAATAAAAGGTAGCTTTAATTCCAATACTCCCATGATAGTAGGTACCCAATGAATATTATTTATTTAATAGTAATCTATGTGGTCCAGATTAAGAATATCGCACCACTCCATTTCCTCCCGTGGATGTCGTAAAAGGCGACTAAGGGACTCTAAACCAACGGGATGGGAAGAGACGATCTTCTGTGGAACAGCATCATTCTACGCTCACCAACCCGCCTGCCAAGCATGGTGAGTATTGGGAAATCCCCCCAAAATGATGACACAATTGTGGAATTCTATGGGGGGAGGCCTTTGTTCAGCAGTGGACGTCCTATGGTTTATATGATGATGAATAGTAATTGGGATGGTTCCAAAAGATCTACAAATTATATTTGATGTATGTATACAGATAACAAACAACAATATTTATAATGGAAAAATTATATGGAAATACTAGCAAACTTTAAGTGTAGTGCGTAGCGGTACAATAAATGCAGAAAAAACGGGGGTTGAAAAAGAGAAATCTACCTCCCAAATGGAGTAATCTCGCTGCATCAGTCTGCTTGTGACCACAATCTGTGGAACCTGGTATAAACGTCAAGTTATATATATATATATATATACTCGACCAAAGCGCCACCTATCAAGTACAGATGTAATTACTTGACTATAGCGCTATCTTACATCTATTTGAGGGGGCTCGGGTGTCATTTCAAGATTTTCAGATCATTGTTGCTACAAGGTCTAATGTCAACTGTATCCCACAGTTTTAGTGTGGGCTATGGCCACCTGAACCCCCCCTCCCCCCACGGATCCATCCTTGCAACGATTATACATATAAAGATATAGATATGTTCAAAAAATAAACAATAAAACTGCAGACCCTCAAATATCCCAACAAAGGAACCTACAGGAATTCCGTAGAAAACTTGAACTTGCTTGCTTCATCAAGTTTGTAAACATAGACAATAGCTTAGCCCGTCGACTGACGCGCCACTATTAATCATAGAAAATGACGCTCGTATTGTGTGAAACGGCTCGGCTCAAAATTGTGAAAACCTATCCTGAGCGTGCGCGCGAACTAATAACGCGCCCCGCTCACACTTCGGTAAATGCCCCACAAGGGGGGTACTGTTCGCAGAAGGCAGTTCACTTTTTGAGACAAAAAAAACATGTAGTTTTTGTTGGCACGTACAGCTCGCATTCCGAACTTAGGTAGGTAACTATTTATCTATCTGTTACTCTATGACGTTAATAGAAAATAATATTCAATATAGATAGGTACTTATGAGCACAATATCAGCAACAGTTCGTCCACTGCTGTACAAAGGCCTCCCTCTTAGATTTCCACAACGAGCGGTCACATGTCACTCTCATCCAACGACTCCCAGCGACCTTCACCAGGTCATCTGTCCACCTCGTTGGAGGTCGTCCCACGCTGCATTTTCCGGTGCGCGGTCTCCGTTCGAGAATCTTTTGCCCCAACAGCCATCAGTTCTACGAGCAATGTGCCCTGCCCATTGCCACTTCAGATTACTAATCCTTTTGGGTATGTCGACAACTTTAGTTCTTCTACGGATCTCCTTATGTCTGATTCGATCTTGTAGAGTAATACCAAGCATAGCTCTCTCCATAGCTCACTGAGTGACCTTGCTCTTTCTTATGAGGCCCATTGTGAGTGATCACGTCTCTGTTCCATATGTCATCACTGATAACACACACTGGTTAAAGACTTTCGTCTTGAGGCATTGCGGTATTGTTGACGAAAAGACGTTGCAATGTTTCCCGAACGCTGCCCATCCGAGTCGGATTCGACGATTGACCTCTTTCTCGAAGTTGGACCTACCTAACTGGACAGTTTGTCCCAGGTAGACATACTCGTCAACAACTTCGTGAACAGAGCTCCCAACGGATATTGGGATGGGCACGACATGGGCATTTGATATGACTTTCGTCTTGCCCATGTTCATCTTAAGGCCCACCTGTTGAGAAACTCTGTTGAGATCATCAAGCGCAATATCATGAGTACAATATTAAGTACAAATTTCATATTTATAAATATTGATAAAGGCAGGTCATAAGCTGTCAAGTCCAAAATGATTTAAAGTCTTAGTTATGCTATCGAAAACATTTCATCATCATCATTTCAGCCAAAGGATGTCCAGATGTCCACTGCTGAACAAAGGGGGGAGGCCAAAGACCAATGGTTTCCTCTACGACCAGTTACATGAAAATACTTCACAGACAATATATTTTATAATTTCTTACAATTCCCAGATTGAAAGTGGAAAACGATTTCATTATCTATATAAATTTTTTTCTCTTTCTTTTTTGCGCGGACTGTACTTGCTTTATAGCTTGACGATGATGCGGTGCAGCCGTGTGCGTGTTGACACGTGTGCGTGTGTGCGTAAACCCGTGACATTCTGCGACCGACGTGATATATTGAGAACTGCTCCAAAAATCGCTATTAGGTATCCAGTTGCGTAATAAAAGGCGCGGTTTGCGTTAACCATGATTTTCAATGGAATTTTTGATGAACAGGTAACGTTTACGCTTGATTGTTAAGTTTGTGAAGTCGATGATGTCCAATAATCAAATAGATGCTCATTCGCCAGAGAAAAAGTTCACGTGCATTGACCACGCTTTTCTCCCTTCCACCCCTCATTCTATCTTATGCCACGCTTTCAATATCGTTGTTCTACTCATGCTAGGAATCTACGTTCTTAAACAATCTGCTCCTACATTGTACTTTTCATACTTCTGATTTTGTTCATTCTTCGTTTTATATTTAATCCATTCTTCTCTGGAATGTGCTTCCTCTGGAAATAAGGATGGCCACGACTAGGTACACATTTAAGCGGACAGTTCGGAATTACTTGCTTAACAAATCTTAGCAAGAATCATAATAACATCTTTTCTATGACTTATAATAATTATGTATGTGTTTATTTATTGCTATTAGGTATATATGTATGTACATGTAGATTGCCATGTGCTGCCGGCTCATTGCCGTGTGGTGCCGGCTCAGAATACCACCAGCCCTTCTCCTCCCGTGGGTGTCGTAAAAGTCGACTAAGGGATTAGCCGGAGGATGGGCAGCAGCATCCTTCGAGTATGTTAACAACTCAACTGCGATCGCCAACCCGTCTACCAAGCGTGGCGATTATGGCAAATCCCCCCAATGAGCCCACAACACACCCATATCAATCGTTGTGGTGATCTTTGAAGGAGGCCTGTGTCCAGCAGTGGACTTCATTCGGCCGAAATGCTGATGATGATATGTAGATTATTATTTATACACTTGATTGAATATTGTAAGAATGATAAAATGTTACAGTTGGCTTAAACATATTGCACCTGCCATGTTATCTCTTCATCACCCTGTGGTTGACTGGTAGAGAATGCCTAAGGTATTAAGTCCGCCTATGTACTGATAATGCATAAAGTTTAAATAAATAAATCAATGTTTAATGGAAACGAAACATTAACGTTGCTTGCCTGTCAGTCTTCTACAGATTGTACTTCGGAAAGTGTGTACGAGAGCTCCACAAACTGAGCCCACCCTCCCCCTTCTACCATCGCACTTCCAGACGCATTGTAGGTTACCATCCGTACTAGGTTGATATCCGAATATGTCGTACTCAACGCGCGCGTACCTTCAACCTTCATTCTGCGCACAGCCAAAGTGGGAAATCCTTGCCTACGTCTGTTTCCCTGCGACCTATAACCTTTAAAGTAAGAGTGAATATGCATCTTGTGGGTGCGCTCGTTCTATTGTAGATCTCATCCATCGCCTTCCATCAGGCGAGATCGAAGTAAAGAAATGCGAGCCCATTTATACAAAAAATCGAATGAGTACGGAATCGTAGACGTATAAGTGCCTACAAATGATTTTTTAATTTATATTCATGAAGCTATTGTTGTAATGTAGTTAAGGCTTGTTGCTTGATACCTGTTAACATTTAGCTATTGCGCTACTCACAACATAGTACAGGTTAATAAGGGCCGATCACGCATAAAGGTGGGTTCCCTTGTCATATGAATCCAAGAAATTGTTTTTTTATTGTCATTGAGGGCCAATTATCGTAATTAATTCACATTGTGACTGAAAGTTAACAGAACTGAGATTAAATAATTAATTTATTTATACATTTACGCACAACGATGGTACACAAGGCGGACTTAATGCCATATGGCATTCTCTGCCAGTCAACCTTTGCGTTAAAAAAGAAATGCATCTAAAAGAGGAACAAAAAGAAATATTACGAAAATGTAATAATAAGATAAACATACGTTACTAGTAAAATCTATATACTATAGATACGGTCAAATACATAGGTTTAAAATATACTACATACAATACGTACTATTTATCATTTTAACCATTCCCGTAATTGTCATTTAGGATTCCAGCGAACTCAGAAAGTATTCCCAAACTTTGCGTTTGAAAGAAAACTTACTTGGCGCTTTCTTTATATCAAGGGGAAGTTCGAATTTGGAATTATGAATTGACTTAAAGTAGGTATTCTGCTCCTCTTAAAGTTCAGTCTGATTTCTTCTTCTTCTTCTCTTAGATTATGGCTTCTGTAGAGTATCTTCTACAATTTCACCAATGACAAGTATAAGGCAACGTTGTACGGTGTCCAGATTAATAAATATTTACATATCCATAAAAAAATTCTCAAAACGGCAACGTCGTACGGTTAAATTCCAGTCTGATTTCAGTATTATCTCAATTCAGTCTCATTTCAATGTCAATGAGACGTTTATTCAAAGTTCAAAATGTTAGCACAATTTTTTTTTGTTAGCATTCGTTTTTGCTTCGATCAACTTTCGATCCATTTCCGATCTCATCACATTAAAAGTTCACATTTGACGTTGTTTGTTTGTTTAGGGTATACTTTTTATTACGTTTACGATACTGACTCTGGATCGGAATAATATTTTGGAAAAAAAAACGAGAATTGGCTCTCTTGTGGCAAGAAGAACAAGTTATTCGCCTATTGACAAGCGTCATACCCACACATAGCAATTGTCTTGTTACCCACGACTAGTCCGTGGCACCACACTGAGCTCAACAACTCGAGACTATAGTTGTTAGGGTTCCGAACGTCCGTAGGAAGAAACGGCGGTACCCTTATAAGGTCACTCGTGTGTCTGTCTGTCCGTCTGTCACAGCCAATTTGCTCCGAATCTACTAGACGGATTAAGTTGAAATTTGGTACACACACGGATTATTGCGACCCAAACGCGGGCGTGTAAGGTAAATAAATGTACTTTGAATGTGAGGGTCACTTTTTGGGGGCAACATAGAAAATTAAAGAATAAAGTTGTGTAAACTGTACTGTGTAACATATTAAATAGAAGGGCTTGTTGTGTGAGTCTCAAACATATTTAAATTATAATTTTAAAATATATGGTTTTAAAGTTTATTTAATACTAGCTGGGACCAGCGGTTTCACCCGCGTTTAATTTAACAGAAATTTAAAGTACTTCGACATAGACACTTGAAAGAATATATACATATATTGGATTTCAAGGGTTTTTTTTTGCGCGGAACCCTATTTTTTTTTTTTAAATAATAGTAGCCTAAGTTATTCCTTATAACATCAGCTATCTGCCAGGGAACATCCCGTCAAAATCGGTCCAGCCATTATGAAGATTACCCGGAACAAACAGACAGACAATACTCTAAATTTCTTTTAATATAACGCGGGTGAAACCGCGGGTCCCAGCTAGTTTGATGTAAGGTTTTAATTAAAAAATAATTTTGAATTATTGTTGTGTTGATTTATTAGTGGGCGTTTCCTTATTTTTATTTTCTGTGATGTGTTTATATGGATCTGGTGTCCGCAATAAAGAGTTATTATTATTATAAATATATAGTCTCTTTCCCGACCGTTATAACCTTGATATCTTCAAGTCCCGAATGAACAGGCTTCTTCTGGGGTAGCGTGGGTCAGACGCAAGCCTATTCAATATAAAAGAAAAAGCAAGCTTTTAGTCTCAGATCACAGTATAGAAAATAAGTATACCTAAGTATAACATATAGATACGAAAAAGGGCAGTTATCCAGGTACATCTTGTACAGAATGACTTGCCTGATAACTTGCTTCGCTACATCATGTTATGTCATTGCCTGACAACCGCTCGAAACTTAATAATATTAACAAGTATTCCTGATTTTTGAATATTAGTTTTGAATGTATTTATATTATATATTTACTATTATCTTTATTGTTCGGGAGGAACATTTACCTTATTTGTTTTGTTTATCATCATTGTGATTTGTTTTGACATTATAATACAGAAGTTTATGCATTACATTTTTAGGTTATTCAACCAGATCAGTTTTGGTTTAATATTCAAGGGATATTTATTTTGGTTTGTATAAAAAATATCTACATTTTTGTTTTATCCAACCTTGACATTGGCAGAATCATCGACAAACCGATGGAGCCATAATAAACTAAAATTGGAATTGGATTGGAATATTAGTTTCGATAGGTTAAGACGAGTGTAACAGATTTTTTGTCAGAAATACATGGAGAATTTTGACAAATTGTTTGCCTATAGAAAGTTCTTAAAGCCTAGTAAATGCAAGTAAGAACGAACAGTGCGTCAGAAAAGTAGTTACGTCGTCTTCATTAATTTAATTAATACAACCAAATTAAAAAGTAGAATACCTTTAGTAAACGAAATTCATTTTGTTTTTTACTACATGTCGGCTAATTTTATTGATGTAGTTGCCTAAGAACATTTTGTATTGCCCTTATTGCCCGATGATCTGGTGTACACTGTACATTACTGGAGTATCGTCCACAGCAACTAAAGGTCTATTTAGTTGATGCGGGGTGGCAGCAGCAGAGACGTATTACGGATTTCTGCACCCGGGCGAATACGATCCGTATCTACATTTTTACATTTCCGGATAAAGAATATACCTAGTGCCATTCCATTTCCTTTCGTGGATGTCGTAAAAGGCGACCAAAGGACTCTAAACCAGAGGGATCGGTAGCAGCGTCCCTTTTGTGAACTGGTAGCCATACTGCGCTCACCAACCCGCTGCCAAGCGTGGTGAGTATTGGCAAATACCCCCCGAAATGATGCCACAATTTTGGAATCTATGGGGGAGGCCTTTGTTCAACAGTGGACGTATAAATGGCCGATATGATAAGAACACCCCATCATTATCATTGTACAGTATACAAAATTAAGTCTTTATTTTAATTAAAAAAATTATAGTCAATACATAAAATAGACAAAGGATATACTTCAGTTACTTATAAGGTCGTCATTTTACACAGTATTTTATTAATATTATCATACGACATCATACAGCATCATCTTTAATATATAAAAATTATGTGTCACGTTTGTCCACTATGGACTCCGAAACTACTGAACCGATTTTAATAAAAAAATTCACACTGGATGCAGTTTTATCCAAATTAAAAGATAGGATAGTTTATATCTCAATTTATAATCGCAATATTATTTTATTGCGAATTATTGGTTTATTATGTGACAAATAGTCATAATTATCTGTTAGTTCGATAATATTCTAACAGATGGCGGTATAAGGTAATTAGTTGACTGGATTGAGTAAGTATCCAATAGATGGCGCTATGTTAAAAGTACAAACGTTTTATGTGAGCTACAATTTATTAGTATAATCGCAATTTATTATAAATCCACGCGTGCGAAGCCGCGAGCAAAAGCTAGTACGCGACTTTGGCTAGTGATATTTTTCTAATTTAACAAAATATTTGTCGACGCATCATGTGATTTGGGAAACCCTCTTATCTATGACGTCTTTATACTATAGTAATTTTGTTATATCGGCGTGTCTATTGAGAATTACAGAACAATTTAATCGTTATAAATGAGGCTAAGTTCAATTAGATATTCATATTTTTCCATACTGGCCACCGTCGTGGGCAACTGGACGATCTCCTGATGGATTCTAATGAAAATAAGAATCCTTTGTATGAAACAGCGCTAAAACAGGGTACTGCAATCACTAATCCTTTAGGCAAGTGGTGATGGTGATTATTACAACGTTCCATATTACGGATTATTTGAGGGGTCAGCCACGCTTCCAATGATGCGATAGCATGTCTAGGAATGGTTTATCATAGGTGAATAAATTAAAAAAGCTTTATTATGAGACTATTAAATTTTGACTGAAAAAAGCAAACAATAGGTCATTTACGAGCCCATTTATTGCGTACACGATATAAGTATAACCTAATGTTAACCTAATCCATAATTTATGTAAAAATTCAAGTTACCTTAACCCCGTTACACATATATTCAGCCCATTACTGTCCCATTGCTGGGCACGGGCTCTCACGATGAGATACACTAGCCTAGTGTGGCTTGGCGGACTACACACACCAATAAGAACATTTTGAACATTATCTTTTTTTTTACATTAATATTAATAGAAGGAAATTAATGTTATTAGTTATTTACATATGAAATTATTATTATATTACTTTACTTTGTTATATTCAACTAATTTATTAAAATTCGATACTGACACTTTTTAAGAAGTTTAGACTTTACTATGTTTACAATACAATACTCTTTATTGTACACCATACATAACAAAAAAAGAAGATCAAATACATATAAAGACATGTACAAAGGGCGGTCTTATCGCACTCGGCGATTTCTTATATATATAGATGGACAGATTTCCTAGTAAAAAGAAAGGGGTAGTTCGCGGTGTAACAATAGTTATAACTTAATACATAAATAACTATGATATATACGACAAACATGACACATATATATATATATAATGTATGAGGAACATTGTCTTCACATAACCTGAATTGCGAGAACAATGTGCTCATAAATATTGTAACTTAATATGATTTAAAAATAGTAACCATGGAGTTTATTGCCCGTTCTTCTTCATAGGAATTCTATATCTTAGAACACGGCAACTAAAGTCTCGACTATTCGTAAGTGCCTGTAAATGGTTTAGATGAACAAAAATATTTTTATCTTATCTTAGCTCTTGATATCAATCCTCCGTCACCTTATACGTCACCCATTAGTGGAGAGGGTGGTTTACTCTTTGCTGGAAACCACATGAAACGACTCCCTGATCAAAATTCAACCGACTATAATTTCAGCCGAATAAAATTCAGTGCTGGACACAAGCCTCCCCAAAAGATTGCCACAATGGCCGGTCTGGATGTATTGTGTTTTCATTGGGGGGTTTTGCCATGATTGCCACGCTTGGCAGGCGGGTTGGCGATCGCAGTTGACTTGTTAATGCACTCGAAGGACATTGCTGCCCAACCTCAGGACTAATCCCATAGTCGCCTTTTACGACACCCACGGAATGAGATGGGTCGGTAGTATTCTAAGCCGGCACCACATCCCTGATCATTCTTATGTAATTTATTTATTCGTTACAGATGGGGCATTTTCAATCAGTCGACCTTAGGGGTGACGCAAAGACAAGAACCTGGCAGGTGCATTATCAAAAGTATTGTGGCACGAATTAATAAGACATCTCAGACTCTTTAGGAATGAGACACATATTGTATATTTGAATACTGAGATACATAATACACAGTTTATTTGAATAAATTACTATATGACTAAATAGAAGGACGAAAGAAACCGATTTATATATCTATACAAATAAATAAAATTGAAGTGTCTGTTTGTAATGTCAAAATAACAGCTTTTTACTAAATGCATATGAAAGTATATACGGGACACATAACATAAAAACCATTTTTAATTTTTTTGTCTGTCTGTCTGTCTGTTTGTTCCGGGTAATCTCCGAAACGGCTGGACCGATTTTGACGGGACTTTCACTGGCAGATAGCTGATGTTATAAGGAATAACTTAGGCTACTTTAATTTAAGAAAAATAATTAGGGTTCCGCGCAAAAAAATAAAAGCCCTTGAAATCCAATATATATTTTCTATGTCAAGTGTCTATATTGAAGTACTCTAAATTCCTTTTAAATTAAACGCGGGTGAAACCGCGGGTCCCAGCTAGTATATACATATATATAGTATAATCGTCATTTCGGCCGAATGAAGTCCACTGCTGGACACAGGCCTCCCCCAAAGATCACCACAACCACCGATATGGATGTGTTGTGAGCACATTGGGGGGTTTTGCCATAATCGCCACGCTTGGCAGGCGGGTTGGCGATCGCAGTTGAGTTGTTAATGTACTCGAAGGACGCCGCTGCCCATCCTCCGGCTAATCCCTTAGTCGAATATAGTAAAATCACAGTTGAGACGAATCTGCCAATTTATCGCAGATATGCTCGCGTGCTTTAATTTTTAAAGAATACCGATTAGATGCCATCCTGATATTTATAGTAAAAGTAGTCAATAAATACCAACGCATCACACAGAGGTTATAATAAAACGTGACTACGCACAGAATGGATAGCAAGTCAAATAAAGCGAAATCATGCATTCATTCCACTTCGTGTACCATCTCATTTGCGGGCCACACAGGAGAAGCAAACACCTACCTATGTAGTTATATTTTCGAATTTTATGCCTACCACGTTTGGCCTGCTAGTGTGCCGGTGTAGTTTTTGGTAGCCATATATGCGTCCAGAACATTTTGAAACGTCACCACGCGAGTAATTACCCAGTTTTGTTCAGAGATCGACGTACTTCAGGAAGCGGGGTGTGCCAAACGAGACTGGTTATATTTTGTAGTGTGTGTGAGTAGTTGAGTGATAGTGAGGGGTTGGGCCTCCCCCGGCGCGTCATCGCACTTACTATTGCGTCTGTGTTAGAAACATTTAAAATGCCCTCCCCATGACGATCACTGTGCGGCCATTTTAGTATTTTTCGCAAATTCTTGCAAATTAAAATATGCTTTGACGCGAAATGATTATATTTTTACACACAACCACTTGAGTTTTTACTCATTATAACCATTTGTACGATATATTTAGTTTTAAATAATAATACAGTTCGTAAAAACGGGAGAGTGTTTTAATGTGGGTGATCTCTGAAACTTCTACACTAATTCTGGCAATTCTTTTTTCATTAGAAAGCTGACCTTTCATTGTGCTTTCAGTTGGTTTGGTTAAATATTTTACTGAATATCGAGAGGTGCTCATTTCAATACAAGCAGTTTGTATCAATGTCCAGAATCTATGTACATACGGCTACACATGACCATGTATAAGCTGATCTCGCATTGTATAGGCTTTCCGTATGATGAAAAGGGTAAACTGGTTTTGTATAGCTTGATGTGTAACCGTATGTACATATTTATGTAGGTAGTAGTTAAAAATAAAGGAATACTATTTAATTAGCTGCTTAAAGGATATATACTATATGCATCGTAAAACCCTGTCTGACCAAATCGGAGCGTATAGGTATATATTTTGATAATAATGAGTACTATTATTATTATTATACGTCTCTCTTTTCACGGGTTAGCAGCCTTTACAAAGAGGACCTGAAGGCCGAGTGTGAGTTTCTATTTGTAATCAAAACGTAAACGCGTGCGTCATGTTGACCGCGTTCGATGTTCCAATTGGCTGAAGAGTTTGGAAGGAGCGAATGAATGAATGAATGTGCCGGCCCAGAATGCCACCACCCCGTCTCCTCCCATGGGTGTCGTAAAAGTCGACCAAGGGATTAGCCGGAGGATGGGCAGCAGCGTCCTTCGAGTAAATTAACAACTTAACTGCGATCGCCAACCCGCCTGCCAAGCGTGGTGATTATGGCAAAACCCCAATGAGCCCACAACATATCCATATCGGTCGTTGTGGTGATCTTTGGGGGAGGCCTGTGTCCAGCAGTGGACTTCATTCGGCCGAAATGATGAATCGCAGCGCCGAAAGCGGTAACCGCGTCGCATGCGTTTACGTTTTGATTACGAATAGAAACTCACATTCGGCCCTCAGGTCTTTAGATAGGCTTACACGGGATCATGTTTCTAACAAGAAGATACAATTGCAATCGGTGTTATATGGAATAAAAACTTAAAGACAGACAGGAATAAAGGAGGCTTTAAGCCAAATTCTATAGCAGACGGTGACTTGTCACTCACAACTTGGACCCCCTAACCAACCGGCCACTACTAAATTATTATTATACTCTTTATTGTACACCATTTAGTAAAAGATAAAAAACAGTAGCGTTTATAATTTATATTATAGAGTACAATGGGCCTTATCGCACTCAGCGATTTCTTTCAGGCAATCTTAGGATGGAAAAACTGTACTATTAATAACGAGGATTATATATTTCTGAACTATACAAAGCTTGGGTAAGAAGTAGCGAATATGTACTTATCTTTATATGTATAATCGTTGGTGCGTCAGTTAGTGATCGTCTGTTCTGAACGACTTGACCGATAGAGGTCATATTCATGCAATATAATTTTTGTCCAAGCGATGGTTCATAGCTATGCTAGTATGAAAGGGCAGAACAACGTCTGCTGAACCATCTGATTTCTTATAAAATGGCCTAAATTCAACCAACTTAATCGAACACGTAATGCGCAGGCGCGCTAGCGGGCGCCCGGCGTGCGACGAGATGTGTGGCCGTGGTAAGGTACTTTAAACCGGTTTAATTAGAACCTCATTAATTGTCTTAATTTCAAAAATCGATTTCATGAATATAACACATAACGATACTGAGAGATCCGCGGAGCGCACGGAATTTTTACTTCTTAATTCACCTACAGAATAGAGATACTTAAAGAGTGTCTTAACACGAGACACAATTAAAAAACTATTGTGTCTACACGGCTGCCGGCAATTGACATGCAAGAGGATTAAGATTTGTTTGATAACAATCGAGACATTTATTTCTGTACGTACCTACTTCACTCATAATTGAAATAGAAAAACAGTACAGTACAGATTGTTAAATTAAGCAAGATATCATAATGGTATTGTAGTGGTGGCCCGGAGTTTATATGGACTCGTTTATTAAGCACTATATCGTGCAGTGAACGCGCGGATTGGGGAATCTGCATGCTCATACCGGATGACCCCCGGGAAGACGGCGGTGTGCTCGCGATCACGTGCCACCACGTGCGCAGCACAGGTCATAACGAGGCTTCGTGGGGATCCTCTACAATCGCCAGTGAGATATGCCTGGGGGCCCTTTTTGCAGTGGCCTTTCCACCGCTAGAGCGGGTGACGGCCTTACACTAATTCCCTCCGAGATATACCTGAGGGCGTGGCATAAATAGGCCGCTTTAGATTGTATCGAGGACCTGGAGCCCTTCAGTGCCAAGAATGACCGCTCCGGTGGTTTAGCCGGTAGGATCCCGGCATACCCCTGCGCCCATCCCCCGGGCGAAGGAAGTACACGATGTATTTCCGCAAGGTTAATAAAAAAAGGTTGTAGGATGAAAACTCCATAACCTGATAAGTGCCAATTTGACTGTTTCCATTTTATGTGTTTTAATGTTTTAAAATCCAGGAATGTCTTCTTGAACTTGTTTCGAGTGCTTTCAAATAACAATAAAACACAAAGTAAGATTCAGAAAAGAAAGAAACAAAAACAATGTATTAATTTCAGAAGTTAAATCACAGTAGCATATTTAATAAAAATATGACAAAAAGTTAAAACTGAAAAATATTAGTAAGTTTCATCTCCGCAAGAAAAGGAATGGCGCTCAGCATGACACTTCTATGTTACAAATGACTTGCACCATAGGAGCATTGATTTTCTGCGACAGCCTAAATTGGTGACGAGTGACGGCTGCCGTCTTCCGGTACGCAATAATAAAATTATGTAAATAGGTAAACTTTGTTCAATTAATTATAAATTAAAAATTAAATTAAAAGTGTTCTCATGGGGATTTATAATAAAGACAGTTAATTGACTCACGCACAGATTGCGATAAGCAAAAGGCCAAACATTGAGCCGCATAATGAAATATCAGACTACCTTCGTTTACCGGTTTGTTGGTTATTTATTATTGTGTTTCATTTTGCAAGCATCTAGTCCGCACATTATGCAATTCTACTGTTCATCGCAATAAATTATTCATAATATATTACGTTTTAAACATTTGCAAAACTAGTGTACTTGTGCGATCGTGGTAAGTGTAGTACCTAGCCGTGTTTTCATTTGTATCTAATAATATTTTGCCTTATATATGTATTTTATTTATGCCGACGCGAAATAAAGAACAAACGCAATTATGAAGAAATATGAAAGCACAGCCACTAGCCAGCTTATCGTAATGGGAGGGATTGTTCGATCTTCATCGAGAAGCTGGAGAAAGAGAATGCGGAGCTGCGCTGCTAGATCACCAGCCTCCAGGCACAAAGTCATTAACGATCAAGGTAAGTCTCCTCCGTCGACAGAGCGAGGTCCAGGCTTCCTTTCCCGCCGGAGCTTGAGGCCCAGCTTAGACGATCCATCAACCTCGAGATCGTGCCCCTGATGGACGCTAAGTTAGCGGCCTTGGAGGGGCGGCTCCTGTTGGAGCAACGTCTACGCCCACCACTTGCAATGCATAAGCGGTGGCAACAGGCGGTACCACAGATGGACACGTATGCAGCTGCTGCTAAGGGGACGACGAGCATGGCGATGGCTGTAGCCTCCGACAAGACGCAAAGAGCAGAGTCTGCTATTGCAGACTGCTGTGGAGTGGTGGTTTGTCCTGGTGGTTGTGGCGAAGCCCTATGGCGTCCAAGAAAAACCCTCACTCGTTCGGGGGCGCCGGGGACTCCGTTGCTATTTATTGGGCTAGAGCCGAAGTTGAGCCACCCTGCTCTCTGGCCGAGGGGTAGGGCGGCCCGTTGCTAGCGCGAAGTTAAGGCCCTTTATTAATACTTCTACGGAGTTTTCATCCAGAGATTTTTTTAGTCAAATTACCAACTTCTTGTTCTTCTTTTAGATTATGGCTTCTGTAGAGTATCGTCCACAATTTCGCCAATATCAAGTATAAGGCAACGTCGTACGGTGTTTAGATTAATTAATCTTTACATATTCATAAAATATTTCCCAAAAATGAAATAAAATCTTAAATACGTGTTGGCTACGTCGTACGGTTCAATTCTAATTAACAACAGCAGGATGTATTATTGATTTTGACAGATGGTCAGGAGTGTTTAAGTTTTCAGAGATGCTTTGAGTTTGAATACTAGTTTTTCATACCTACTTATTCATTGGTCTCTTTGTGCATTCATTGAATTTAGCGGCGGCTCGTTTACTATTTATATTTAAACATTTTTCATAATCTGATTCTGACAGTTAACATTATTGTTTATTTTATGGCCGTCGATACGGTGTTGACGGATGAGATTTTTTAATAACTTTAAACTTGCCTGATATAGAATACCTGCGCTTCCAAGTATGTCTTTCTTCGGTAATATCTATACACGTACTGGAATGATATTATTATCTCTTCGGAAAATCAATCAATGAAGTTAGAAGTCGGGCACGCTTAGGCACTCCAAACGGCGAACTCTTCCACGAAATTCCAGTCCGTACTGGTTTACATCTAATAGAAAAAACTTAACCGAAATAAAAAGACGATAGAATAAGACGATAAAACGTATCATATACAAATCCATGGTCCGTATTAACTTAGGGCCGAAATGAATAATCTTTGGATTTCAGATTACGGATATGTTTGTTTTTTTGTGTTAAATGTGATCGTAATACAACAACGGATGAATTTCAAAATCTTAAAATTGGATTTCGGATTAGATAGATTATTAATTTCGGCCGTCATAGAATAAAATTGAATAGAAACATAATTAGTAAGTAGGTCCTGGCAGACTCTTTTAGAAGTCATATTGAAACAACGGTGAGCGTTTCATAGTAGTTTCTCTTCTTTAATCATAAAGTTCACTTTGGAACGATTTCTTTTGATCAGTCGTTGCGGCTAGAAACGCGAAGTTTGACAAACTGTTTTACTTACGATTATATATGTCATGGATCAACTAATTAATGAGGATATTATTAGTAACATATCGAATGGGCATTTTAAATAATTAGTTTTTATACACACAGGCAGGGTATAGTTTTTTACATGAAACAAATAAATTATATTTAATAAAATTGAGTTTCTGAAACAAAAACAATCACAAAAACAACTCGTCATTACAAGCACTAAATTTCTTCCGAAATTTTAATACTTACGTATGTGTCGTGCGTGAATTAAAGATGGATTATATGTGAACGGTTTCAATTCCAATGTTACAAAATTCACCACAAAACATCACTATTTGTTATTTGCCCAATCTTGTTAAAATATTTTTGAGGGTTTTCTATTTTCGTTATTTATTTCACTTTTATCACTTACACAATGAGGGGTAAAATCGATTACAATATGCACAATGCACTTTAAACACTTTTCTTATTCCGAAAGCCAACTGAAAATTTAACGTGTTTTCTGTCAGTCAGACAGTCAGTTATCAATGTATTCACATAACTTAATTCTGCAAAAGATGTGTGTGCATCAACGGTCAAAGGTGAAATGTTTAACGCTTTAGGACAGCGATCATCATTTCTCACATAAATTTGTATTAATTTGCATTTATTTTATATCATCTTGCGTCCGTGGGCTCAGACCAGACAAAAGGGTCGCAGACTCGCGATAGCCGGTTTAAACCGGTAATTTTTTGAGTAACTGATTCTAATATTTTGGACATCAATTTGGTAAAGTAATATCTATACATTATAAAAGAGAATGTGGGATTGTTCATACCGGTCAGTATTTAAAAAAAATTATAACTCTAGGATTTCTCCTGTGTCGTGGGTACAGTTTACAGACATAAAACCTCAATTACAACCTCAAAAAATCTCGGTAATTATACGCGTGGGTAACTATTACTTGTTGTTTTGTTTTTCTTTACTGCAAAATGTCAAAAAGTTACGGTTGCACAAAGAGTGACGTGTCGCTAAAATACATGATAATTACTAAATCTAAGACAATCCAATTCAGACCTGTAGTCTAATAACTGCAATGTTCGCCTAAAATGTGTTCCCCAAGTGAAACGCAAGAAGAAGAAGCGAAAATATTGTAATTAGTGTCATTCCTGAGCCTGCGTTATCGAACAAAGAAGAACATTTTAGTTAATATTCCGAGCCTGTTATTTTATATAACTCTAGAGTACTCTCCTGCGCCATGTATGTGGCCTTCTTACAGTCTATCCAACATGACGACAGATCCTTTCGTGAACGACGAACCTGTTGGCTAATGGCCATAGTGATGAGAAGCAGCTCCTTAGTACCTCGTAGGATCCATTCCTACATCTATTCTGAGAGACAGACATAATTGAATTATTATCGATGTGATCAGTAATTTTAGATTTCAGACTGGATGTAAGATGTATATAAACATGTTATCGCTCTATAATTTTTGGGTTCCGCGGTATACCCGATTTATCGAGTAAGTGGGTGACCCCTGTCGTCAAAATTTTCTAAAAAAGCCAGGTTCTAAAGACAACTGAAATTTCGAAACGACTATGCGAATTTCGTAACTATTTTAACCAGAAATTGTGCAGTCCGTTCGGGTTTGGTGATTTCCAATTTGATATGGGACAGACTGGACTAGTTAAGTCTTCGGGGCCTGTAGATTACCAGCTAAAGAAAACACGAGAACTGTATAGGTGTCTCCATGAAAAGTAATACTTTAGACTCTCGATTCTTGACTATGCTGTTGCCAGGTATCTCGATCTCACGCAAGACCAATTTGACAAGCTTGACCGACTTCAAAATCTTTGTATCAGATTTATATTTGGCCTACGCAAATATGATCACGTTTCTGAATTTCGCACTAAGCTCAAATGGCTTCCCACCCGCTTTCGCCGGAACGCTCATATTCTTTCTTTGCTTTATATTGTGCTCTTTAAACCTTCTACCCCTTTTTATCTTAAAGAACGCTTTCAGTTCATTTGTGAGACACATTCTAGTTTCTTGAGAACATCAGAAAATCTAAAATTAAGTAGACGTATGCATTCCACTTCCTTCTTCAATAATTCATTTACTATTCAAGCGGCTCGCTTGTGGAATGCATTACCTATTGAAGTAAGACGTGCTCAAACACTACCTATTTTTAATAAAATGGTGAAGGAGCAGTACCTTTCTCTCTAATTTTTCTTTTCCTTTCCCCGTTATATTTGATGTTTATTAGTATATTTTATTCGTCGTTTTATATATATAATATTTATTGTATGTATTGTTATGTCATTTATATTATTATGTCTAAGTAATATTGTGTATGATGATTACACTTGACAGCCCAATATCTCTCTCCTTTCTTCCTGTCCATCCAAAGGTTGTCTGGAAGAGATCGCCCTGTGCGATAAGACCGCCCATTGTACATGTATCTTTTAAAATATTTATCTCTTTGTATTATGTGGTGTACAATAAAGAGTATATAAATAAATATTTTGAATTGTGTAACATCTTTAGAGAAAGCTTTGAGTTTTTCAAAACTTTCTATATATCATCATAGTGTTATTAGTCCAGAGAATATCCATTTTATGTTCGATGTTTTACAGAATGAGTATGAAAGATTCGAATTAATTGTTGTCTCAAACACCGGCAGCGGCGGTCCACTGTCGATAGTGGACCGCCGCTGTCGGAAGCCATACTGGCTGTCGGCCAGGTCGGGGCCAACTCGCGACAAGTGCTCAACGAGTCTTCGGGCAATTATTCTTTCGAATAGCTTTGAAGCCTCGTCGAGCATGCAAATGGGACGGTACGCAGAGTGAGACTCCGTGGCCCTTCCTACCTTCTTCAAGAGAACCAATCTGGCTTCCTTCCAGCCGGACGGGAACACGCTGCGACGGAGGCAGCTGGTGAACAGCCGTCTCAAGCGGTCCCCAAGAGACTGCAATGCATACACCAACGCACGACCCGGAATGCCATCCGTGCCGTGTGCAGTGTTGCGAGCATTCAGGCGGCCAACGGCTCGGTCCAACTCTCCTTCCGAAACCGCCAATTCCTCATCCCATTCCAAGGCAATCGGCGGTACAGAAGGACCGGGATAGTCCCGGACTGCCGGAAAGAGCGTAGTGAGCACTCCCTCCAGCAAATCCGGGGCCATTGTTTCGGTCACCGGGGGAACCCACGGGCGTAACTTGTCCACTACCATGCGGTAGGATCTCCCCCACGGATCCCTGTCCAGTCCTTCCAGAATCTCTCTCCAGGACCGAGCGCCTTCGCCTGGCGAATGGCGCTTTGGAGCGTCATAATGGCCGCCCGGTATGTCCGATAGGCCTCGGCAGTCTCTCCGGCTGTAGCACTTCGCCGGCGTCGGCTTCTGGTGTACTGGCGGCGGGATGCCAGGCAGACCGCGCGGAGCCGCGCGATCTCCTCCGACCACCAGTACACCGCCGTACGCCGGCAGCGCCTGGCTCGGGGCATAGATGCGTCGCAAATCGACGTCATCGCCTCCCGAAACCAGGAGGCTTCCTCTTCTGGATCGGACAAGATCCCTTGGTTGGCCTCTGACCACGCCATGACGTTGGCAGCTGCGACGAGCATCTCTCGGTCGAGCTGTGTGAGGGCCCAACGCCATGACGGTTGTGGCAGGTGGGGCTCGCTTCCCCCTCCTGCCTTTCTGGGCAGCACAAGTTTTGCCGCCCAGCCTATGCCCAGCTGGCAGACCAAAGTCCGCGCATAGAGGACATTTTTGAGATTGCGCCATACACTGCCTCGCCTTGTGACCCTGGCTGCCACAAGCGCACATGCCCGAGTTCGAGGCATCGGTAGCACTGCAAAGGCCGTGCCGCCAATGCCTCGACCCTAGCCAATGCCCACCCCACGGAAACACGGGAGGTGGACGCCGCCTTTCTAGCCGCCTCCAGTGGGCAGCGCACCCAGACTGTACCCAAGGACACAGGTGAGCACCGAATGTCGCCCACCTTGCCGTCCGCCGTTGCGATGGCCTCAGCCACCTCTTCCGGCGTAACGGCGTCGTCCAGGTCACGCACCCTCATCTCCGCCGTCTTTATCGGCCGCGAGATCTGAACGGTAAAGACGGGGGAGAGCACCTCCCGCATACGGCATGCCAGGCCATCAGCCTGGGCACTGCAGTCCTCACCAGCGACGGACAGCACCATTCCGCCGCTGGCTGACCTCTTGATGGTCACCGCGTCGGGACCGATGCCGAGGTGAGCGAGCTTTATGTTCTTCCTGGCCTCGGCCGTTGCGGGAACCCTGGGGAGGTTGACATTTCCCTTTCCATTTTTGCCCCTTTTCCGCCTCCCACCCTTGGGAGACGAAGACTACGCGGCCCGTGCAGTGGCGGCCTTCCGGGCTTGAGGGGTACGGGCTTCTATGTTTGCCTTCCAGCCACAGTGGACCACAACTCAGTGGTCTCCACTGTGGCCTGTGGGTCGGTGGGTGCAGCGGATGCTGCAATTGCAGCGGGCACCGCCGGCAGGTCGACCACTCCGGCCACTTTCGCCGCGTTTCGTCTCCTCTTCTTCTTTCCGAGCGTCTGAGTCACAGGGGATGTGTTAAGTGCCTTTGCCGTCATTCTCTTTGGCCCAGGCAGTTCCCCATTACTAGTCGGCCTCGTCCGCTTTCGCGCGCGGGACTTCATCGACGTCTTTGACGTCTGGGAGGTGAGCGATACCTGCGAGCTATCTGAATCACCGCCATTACTCACCATCCCATCACCAACCGGTGTAACCGGGCGCGGGAGCACAAGCTTCCCGCGCTTCTTTTTCGCAACCGTAGCTGGTACCGGAAATGCCTCTCCGGTCGGGACGCACTGCGCCTCCGACCTATTCTCCGATATGGAGTCGGGTGTCGACTCCACACCAACATCGTCAATATGATTTTTCATTTTTTGGTCCATTTTGAATCCCACGAGTATGGGGGAAATAAACGGTCCACCCGAGCAGTGCCCCCTGTACTCGGGTGAGCGTATTTACTACCAGGGTTTCCGCCGGTGCCCTGGAGTTGCGTGCTAGAGACTGAACCACCCATCAGCCATGCATCCCCTCGCCGCACGTCAACTTGGGATTCGGGGTAATTATTTTATAGAGGTTTTCTTCCTCGCAGTCCGGGCGATTAAGCCAAGACTCTCGGTCCTTATGCTGAGCCGCAAGACATGGCCACGTCACTCTGCATACCTCAGGATTACGATGTGGAGACGTTGGCATTCCTGCCAGTCCGTCAATCGTGTCCACGACTGACGAAACCCGTCTCGGTTCTCTCGATCCTCAGTATCCTCTACTACACAGAGCAATACGAGGAGTGAAAATCGGGTACCATCCGAAAAATCAGGTGCCCGTCCACACGGTAGTCCACACTGGACTCCGCCGTTGATCCCTCTTAGTCTAGTCTCTCTCTCTGGTCCTGTCCATGAGGGACTTTACCGGCTTAGCCCCAAAGATCATCAAGACACGCAAGCCCCACCACGACGACAACGTAGGGATCTCGGTGGGATCTGCTCCAAGCCTACCACCTCTTCCACCTGGACCATATCCTCCTGGACCTGCGTTTGAGTTCCCTACAGAGGATGAAGCTGCGGTGACTGAAGATGCTGCGCTGACTGAAGATGCTGAGCCGTCACGTCGATTGCCACTATCACTTCCATTTCGACTATTACTTGCAGTACCTGTGCTTGAGCTGCTTGCCGACGAAGCCCCACTTGCTGAAGATGCTGAACCATCGCCTCCATGTCCATAGCCATTAACTAAGTTAATATATTCAATACTAGGTCCGTATCCTTTTATTAACCCTCTGAACCTGCTCCTTGGCGAAAGCCAGAACCTGCATAGGCTCCCGCAGATGATGAGCTACCTTGTCCTGCTCCAAGCCTACCACCTCTTCCGCCTGGAGCTGACGTCAGTGGGGAGAGCGACACGCAGGACCACGTCGAAGGCGAGTTTCCATAAGATAGGGGCCGAGAACCAACCCCTGCGGAACCTCGCATGCAATCTCCCTCCGCTTTATGCTACCGTCCCTGCCCACGTAGCGAATGTGCCTATCGCGCAGATAGGCCCCTATGATGCCCTGCAGGTAGGGGGGGCATCGATGATGCACTAGTGCCCCCTAATCGCACCCATGGGATGGAGCTGAAGGCGTTGACGATGTCTAGACTGACAGCCAACGCCACCCCACCCCACTGGGTCACATCCTGTTCCGACAGCGGGCGGACGAGAAGAATCGCGTCAATTGTCCACCGCTGCTGCCGGAAACTATATTGACTTTTGGCCAGGTCGGGACTCGGTCGCGACAGGTGCTCAACGAGTCAAAGTACTGGTCCTAGCGCTAAATGCAATAGGGGACAGGCGTTGGGAGCTATTTAATGCCTGTCTGACGACGAGGCAGTTCCCTAAACCATGGAAAGAAGGCCGTTTAGTGCTACTGCAAGAGGCGGGACGGCCTCCTGACTCCCTTTCGGCTTACAGGCCGATAGTGTTGCTGGATGAGGCGGGGAAGTTGCTAGAGAAGATTCTTGCTACTCGCATCATCCGGCATCTGGGCATGATTGGCCCCGATTGTCGGACGCCCAATTCGGTTACCGGGCGGGGCGTTCGACCGTAGATGCCATTGCGCGCCTTAAAGCCGAGGTGAATGATGCAGTTGCGCGTGGAGAGGTATTGTTGGCGGTGTCATTAGATATCGCAAACGCCTTCAACACTTTGGCTGCATCAGGGAAGCGCTCCGTTTTCATGGGGTACCCCTATGCTTGAGGGAGACTATTTCAGGGCCGGTGCATCAGCTATCAGGGATGCGATGACCGGATCTTGAAGAAGCTGGCCTACTACGTGTGGTGTTCCGCAGGGGTCAGATTTAGGGCCACTCCTGTGGAACGTGGGGACGACTGGGTTCTGCGCGGTGCTCTCCTTCCCGGGCAGAGTGTCATTTGCTACGCTGATGACATCCTCGTGTAGCCCGGGGAACCAGTTTTGAGGAGGCAGCACGATCGGCCACCGTGGGCGCGGCCCAGGTTATTGCGCACTAGGACTGTGGGTAGCGCTCGAAAAGACAGAGGCCCTGGTTTTTCATGGGCCACGTCGTCGGCCGCCAGCAGACGCTCACATCACTGCAGGTGGGGCACGAATTCTTGCTACAGTTTATTGGACGATAGTGGATGTTCGGGCCGAGTGGCAGTCGCCCTCCGCCTGAAGCTGTCACGAGATGGCACAGGGAGGCTCATAGTGCCATCATGAGCCTGTGGAAGATGAGGCTGGAGACGCCTAGTGCTGGTCTTAGGACCGTGGGGGCTATCCATCTAATCCTAGATGAGTGGATGCGGAGGCAGCATGGGATGTTGTCCTTCCATCTTGTTCAGGTGTTAGGTGTAAAAAATCAGTATCGAACAGTAGCCAGCGGGCGGCATATCGCGGAGTCTGCCTTCCGCATTGCATGGACACCGTGGTGTTTTATGAATTAATGTACCCAATATCACGCACACAACAGACACATAGGTACACAAATGTGACGGTATATTTTTTTCAGATTGAATATTTTATTATAGCTGGCATATTATACTACATTTACCAACTAAATATCGTGATCCAAAATCAAATTTCACTTAATAATTCGCTCACAACATCCAAAATAATTCCATATCGACTGTTCTGTAAGGCTTTCGTACATACTATAATAATGGCGCATTCCACTTCTGCTTATATCATTTATAATATATTAAGGTACCCATATAAAGACAAAAAAAAGTTTAAATTGCCAAATATTTATTCACATTAAAACAAAAGATGTATCCAACAAAACAAACGAAATAAATCAAAATCTAGCAAGTGGTACATGGGTTGCGGCGAGTTCCAAATGTTACCAACAGGTTTCTACGAGTGATGCGGCAGTTTTTGCGACCTCTTGCCCCAAAACGTAAACCAGCCAATTGGTTTCCAGCTGAAGAGCTGGAAGCGGCTACTGCAGATGAGCTACTACCATCAACAGGTCCATATGATACATCAGTTTCGGACTCAGATGATGAAGAACTTGTTGATGTAGAAGATTCGCGTGTTTTACCTTCAACAATAATTATTTCAGTAGGATATCTACTAGAAGATGAAACAGTTGATGAAGCACTTGAGCTTGCTGCTGATCCATCTCGACCATATCCTGCTGCATCTGCATTTGAGATGCCTGCAGATGAAGATGCTGAATCGACAAGTTCCAAATAGTCGTTATCTGTAGCGTATGTATCGATTGATTCGTATCCAGCTAAACCTGCATCTGAAACATATCCACCTAAACCTCCTACTAAGCTGCTTCCAGATAGAGATCCTGCAAAAGCTACGGCAGATGATGAGCTACCTTGTCCTGCTCCATAATCAATACCTCTTCTATCTGGACTATATTCTCCTACATTTGCAATTGAGTTGCTTGCAGAGGTAGAAGCTCCACTTGCTGAAGACGATGAGCCATCACCTTGCGCTCCATAGATACCACTCGTACCTAGGCCATATCCTCCCAAATTTGGTCCTTGGCCAGTTTCAGATGCAGCTGAACTGGCTGATGAACTTGCAGTACTTGATCCGGGCTGATTTTGTTCTTCAAAAATAACGATGATTCCTCCATTAGGTCCATATGTCTGCGACTGTGCTGTTGAGGATGAGATGCTTTGTAATTCAGTTCGTCCACTTCGTCCTCCATTAACAATTTGTCCTGTGACTGAACCTGCAGAGGCTCCTACAGATGATGAGCTACCTTGTCCTGCTCCGAGCCTACCACCTCTTTCGCCTGAACCATATCCTCCTGGACCTGCATTTGAGTTCCCTGCAGAGGATGAAGCTGCGCTAGCTGAAGATGCTGCGCTGGCTGAAGATGCTGAGCCGTCACGTCGATTGCCACTATCACTTCCATCTAGACCAATGCCTCCAGCACCTGCGCTTGAGCTGCTTGCTGACGAAGCCCCACTTGCTGAAGATGCTGAACCATCGTCTCCAAGTCCATAGCCATTAATTAAGTTAATATATTCAATACCAGGTCCGTAGTAACCCTCTGAACCTGCTCCTCGGCCAGATCCAGAACCTGCATAGGCTCCTGCAGAAGATGAGCTACCTTGTCCTGCTCCAAGCCAACCACCTCTTCCGCCTGGACCATATCTTATTGGACCTGCATTTGAGTTCCCTGCAGAGGATGAAGCTGCGCTGGCTGAAGATGCTGCGCTGACTGAAGATGCTGAGCCGTCACGTCGATTGCCTCTATCACTTCCATCTAGACCAATGCCTCCAGCACCTGCGCTTGAGCTGCTTGCTGACGAAGCCCCACTTGCTGAAGATGCTGAACCATCGTCTCCAAGTCCATAGCCATTAATTAAGTTAATATATTCAATACCAGGTCCGTAGTAACCCTCTGAACCTGCTCCTCGGCCAGATCCAGAACCTGCATAGGCTCCTGCAGAAGATGAGCTACCTTGTCCTGCTCCAAGCCTACCACCTCTTCCGCCTGGACCATATCCTCCTGGACCCGCGTTTGAGTTCCCTGCAGAGGATGAAGCTGCGGTGGCTGAAGATGCTGCGCTGACTGAAGATGCTGAGCCGTCGCGTCGATTGCCACTATCAGTTCTATCTCGACTATTACTTCCAGCACCTGCGCTTGAGCTGCTTGCTGACGAAGCCCCACTTGCTGAAGATGCTGAACCATCATCTCCAAGTCCATAGCCATTAACTAAGTTAATATATTCAATACCAGGTCCGTAGTAACCCTCTGAACCTGCTCCTCGGCCAGATCCAGAACCTGCATAGGCTCCTGCAGAAGATGAGCTACCTTGTCCTGCTCCAAGCCAACCGCCTCTTCCGCCTGGACCATATCCTCCTGGAACTGCATTTGAGTTCCCTGCAGAGGATGAAGCTGCGCTGGCTGAAGATGCTGCGCTGACTGAAGATGCTGAGCCGTCACGTCGATTGCCTCTATCACTTCCATCTAGACCAATGCCTCCAGCACCGGCGCTTGAGCTGCTTGCTGACGAAGCCCCACTTGCTGAAGATGCTGAACCATCGTCTCCAAGTCCATAGCCATTAATTAAGTTAATGTATTCAATACCAGGTCCGTAGTAACCCTCTGAAGCTTGGCCAGATCCAGAACCTGCATAGACTCCCGCAGATGATGAGCTACCTTGTCCTGCTCCAAGCCAACCGCCTCTTCCGCCTGGACCATATCCTCCTGGACCTGCATCTGATTTCCCTGCAGAGGATGAAGCTGCGCTGGCTGAAGATGCTGCGCTGACTGAAGATGCTGAGCCGTCACGTCGATTGCCACTATCACTTCCATCTAGACCAATGCCTCCAGCACCTGCGCTTGAGCTGCTTGCTGACGAAGCCCCACTTGCTGAAGATGCTGAACCATCATCTCCAAGTCCATAGCCATTAATTAAGTTAATATATTCAATACCAGGTCCGTAGTAACCCTCTGAACCTGCTCCTCGGCCAGATCCAGAACCTGCATAGGCTCCTGCAGAAGATGAGCTACCTTGTCCTGCTCCAAGCCAACCACCTCTTCCGCCTGGACCATATCTTATTGGACCTGCATTTGAGTTCCCTGCAGAGGATGAAGCTGCGCTGGCTGAAGATGCTGCGCTGACTGAAGATGCTGAGCCGTCACGTCGATTGCCTCTATCACTTCCATCTAGACCAATGCCTCCAGCACCTGCGCTTGAGCTGCTTGCTGACGAAGCCCCACTTGCTGAAGATGCTGAACCATCATCTCCAAGTCCATAGCCATTAATTAAGTTAATATATTCAATACCAGGTCCGTAGTAACCCTCTGAACCTGCTCCTCGGCCAGATCCAGAACCTGCATAGGCTCCTGCAGAAGATGAGCTACCTTGTCCTGCTCCAAGCCCACCACCTCTTCCACCTAGACCATATCCTCCTGGACCCGCGTTTGAGTTCCCTGCAGAGGATGAAGCTGCGGTGGCTGAAGATGCTGCGCTGACTGAAGATGCTGAGCCGTCGCGTCGATTGCCACTATCAGTTCTATCTCGACTATTACTTCCAGCACCTGCGCTTGAGCTGCTTGCTGACGAAGCCCCACTTGCTGAAGATGCTGAACCATCGTCTCCAAGTCCATAGCCATTAATTAAGTTAATATATTCAATACCAGGTCCGTAGTAGCCCTCGGAACCTGCTCCTCGGCCAGATCCAGAACCTGCATAGGCTCCTGCAGAAGATGAGCTACCTTGTCCTGCTCCAAGCCAACCGCCTCTTCCGCCTGGACCATATCCTCCTGGACCTGCATCTGATTTCCCTGCAGAGGATGAAGCTGCGCTGGCTGAAGATGCTGCGCTGACTGAAGATGCTGAGCCGTCACGTCGATTGCCACTATCACTTCCATCTAGACCAATGCCTCCAGCACCTGCGCTTGAGCTGCTTGCTGACGAAGCCCCACTTGCTGAAGATGCTGAACCATCGTCTCCAAGTCCATAGCCATTAATTAAGTTAATATATTCAATGCTAGGTCCGTAGTAACCCTCTGAAGCTTGGCCAGATCCAGAACCTGCATAGGCTCCCGCAGATGATGAGCTACCTTGTCCTGCTCCAAGCCAACCGCCTCTTCCGCCTGGACCATATCCTCCTGGACCTGCATCTGATTTCCCTGCAGAGGATGAAGCTGCGCTGGCTGAAGATGCTGCGCTGACTGAAGATGCTGAGCCGTCACGTCGATTGCCACTATCACTTCCATCTAGACCAATGCCTCCAGCACCTGCGCTTGAGCTGCTTGCTGACGAAGCCCCACTTGCTGAAGATGCTGAACCATCGTCTCCAAGGCCATAGCCATTTACAAAGTTAATATATTCAATACCAGGTCCGTAGTAACCCTCTGAACCTGCTCCTCGGCCAGATCCAGAACCTGCATAGGCTCCTGCAGAAGATGAGCTACCTTGTCCTGCTCCAAGCCAACCGCCTCTTCCGCCTGGACCATATCCTCCTGGACCTGCATCTGATTTCCCTGCAGAGGATGAAGCTGCGCTGGCTGAAGATGCTGCGCTGACTGAAGATGCTGAGCCGTCACCTCGATTGCCTCTATCACTTCCATCTAGACCAATGCCTCCAGCACCTGCGCTTGAGCTGCTTGCTGACGAAGCCCCACTTGCTGAAGATGCTGAACCATCGTCTCCAAGTCCATAGCCATTAATTAAGTTAATATATTCAATGCTAGGTCCGTAGTAACCCTCTGAAGCTTGGCCAGATCCAGAACCTGCATAAGCTCCCGCAGATGATGAGCTACCTTGTCCTGCTCCAAGCCAACCGCCTCTTCCGCCTGGACCATATCCTCCTGGACCTGCATCTGATTTCCCTGCAGAGGATGAAGCTGCGCTGGCTGAAGATGCTGCGCTGACTGAAGATGCTGAGCCGTCACGTCGATTGCCACTATCACTTCCATCTAGACCAATGCCTCCAGCACCTGCGCTTGAGCTGCTTGCTGACGAAGCCCCACTTGCTGAAGATGCTGAACCATCGTCTCCAAGTCCATAGCCATTAATTAAGTTAATATATTCAATACCAGGTCCGTAGTAACCCTCTGAACCTGCTCCTCGGCCAGATCCAGAACCTGCATAGGCTCCTGCAGAAGATGAGCTACCTTGTCCTGCTCCAAGCCAACCACCTCTTCCGCCTGGACCATATCTTATTGGACCTGCATTTGAGTTCCCTGCAGAGGATGAAGCTGCGCTGGCTGAAGATGCTGCGCTGACTGAAGATGCTGAGCCGTCACGTCGATTGCCTCTATCACTTCCATCTAGACCAATGCCTCCAGCACCTGCGCTTGAGCTGCTTGCTGACGAAGCCCCACTTGCTGAAGATGCTGAACCATCGTCTCCAAGTCCATAGCCATTAATTAAGTTAATATATTCAATGCTAGGTCCGTAGTAACCCTCTGAAGCTTGGCCAGATCCAGAACCTGCATAGGCTCCCGCAGATGATGAGCTACCTTGTCCTGCTCCAAGCCAACCGCCTCTTCCGCCTGGACCATATCCTCCTGGACCTGCATCTGATTTCCCTGCAGAGGATGAAGCTGCGCTGGCTGAAGATGCTGCGCTGACTGAAGATGCTGAGCCGTCACGTCGATTGCCACTATCACTTTCATCTAGACCAATGCCTCCAGCACCTGCGCTTGAGCTGCTTGCTGACGAAGCCCCACTTGCTGAAGATGCTGAACCATCGTCTCCAAGTCCATAGCCATTAATTAAGTTAATGTATTCAATACCAGGTCCGTAGTAACCCTCTGAAGCTTGGCCAGATCCAGAACCTGCATAGGCTCCCGCAGATGATGAGCTACCTTGTCCTGCTCCAAGCCAACCGCCTCTTCCGCCTGGACCATATCCTCCTGGACCTGCATCTGATTTCCCTGCAGAGGATGAAGCTGCGCTGGCTGAAGATGCTGCGCTGACTGAAGATGCTGAGCCGTCACGTCGATTGCCACTATCACTTCCATCTAGACCAATGCCTCCAGCACCTGCGCTTGAGCTGCTTGCTGACGAAGCCCCACTTGCTGAAGATGCTGAACCATCGTCTCCAAGTCCATAGCCATTAATTAAGTTAATATATTCAATACCAGGTCCGTAGTAACCCTCTGAACCTGCTCCTCGGCCAGATCCAGAACCTGCATAGGCTCCTGCAGAAGATGAGCTACCTTGTCCTGCTCCAAGCCAACCACCTCTTCCGCCTGGACCATATCTTATTGGACCTGCATTTGAGTTCCCTGCAGAGGATGAAGCTGCGCTGGCTGAAGATGCTGCGCTGACTGAAGATGCTGAGCCGTCACGTCGATTGCCTCTATCACTTCCATCTAGACCAATGCCTCCAGCACCTGCGCTTGAGCTGCTTGCTGACGAAGCCCCACTTGCTGAAGATGCTGAACCATCGTCTCCAAGTCCATAGCCATTAATTAAGTTAATATATTCAATGTTAGGTCCGTAGTAACCCTCTGAAGCTTGGCCAGATCCAGAACCTGCATAGGCTCCCGCAGATGATGAGCTACCTTGTCCTGCTCCAAGCCAACCGCCTCTTCCGCCTGGACCATATCCTCCTGGACCTGCATCTGATTTCCCTGCAGAGGATGAAGCTGCGCTGGCTGAAGATGCTGCGCTGACTGAAGATGCTGAGCCGTCACGTCGATTGCCACTATCACTTCCATCTAAACCAATGCCTCCAGCACCTGCGCTTGAGCTGCTTGCTGACGAAGCCCCACTTGCTGAAGATGCTGAACCATCGTCTCCAAGTCCATAGCCATTAATTAAGTTAATGTATTCAATACCAGGTCCGTAGTAACCCTCTGAAGCTTGGCCAGATCCAGAACCTGCATAGGCTCCCGCAGATGATGAGCTACCTTGTCCTGCTCCAAGCCAACCGCCTCTTCCGCCTGGACCATATCCTCCTGGACCTGCATCTGATTTCCCTGCAGAGGATGAAGCTGCGCTGGCTGAAGATGCTGCGCTGACTGAAGATGCTGAGCCGTCACGTCGATTGCCACTATCACTTCCATCTAGACCAATGCCTCCAGCACCTGCGCTTGAGCTGCTTGCTGACGAAGCCCCACTTGCTGAAGATGCTGAACCATCGTCTCCAAGTCCATAGCCATTAATTAAGTTAATATATTCAATACCAGGTCCGTAGTAACCCTCTGAACCTGCTCCTCGGCCAGATCCAGAACCTGCAAAGGCTCCTGCAGAAGATGAGCTACCTTGTCCTGCTCCAAGCCAACCACCTCTTCCGTCTGGACCATATCTTATTGGACCTGCATTTGAGTTCCCTGCAGAGGATGAAGCTGCGCTGGCTGAAGATGCTGCGCTGACTGAAGATGCTGAGCCGTCACGTCGATTGCCTCTATCACTTCCATCTAGACCAATGCCTCCAGCACCTGCGCTTGAGCTGCTTGCTGACGAAGCCCCACTTGCTGAAGATGCTGAACCATCGTCTCCAAGTCCATAGCCATTAATTAAGTTAATATATTCAATGCTAGGTCCGTAGTAACCCTCTGAAGCTTGGCCAGATCCAGAACCTGCATAGGCTCCCGCAGATGATGAGCTACCTTGTCCTGCTCCAAGCCAACCGCCTCTTCCGCCTGGACCATATCCTCCTGGACCTGCATCTGATTTCCCTGCAGAGGATGATGAAGCTGCGCTGGCTGAAGATGCTGCGCTGACTGAAGATGCTGAGCCGTCACGTCGATTGCCACTATCACTTCCATCTAGACCAATGCCTCCAGCACCTGCGCTTGAGCTGCTTGCTGACGAAGCCCCACTTGCTGAAGATGCTGAACCATCGTCTCCAAGTCCATAGCCATTAATTAAGTTAATGTATTCAATACCAGGTCCGTAGTAACCCTCTGAACCTGCTCCTCGGCCAGATCCAGAACCTGCATAGGCTCCTGCAGAAGATGAGCTACCTTGTCCTGCTCCAAGCCAACCACCTCTTCCGCCTGGACCATATCTTATTGGACCTGCATTTGAGTTCCCTGCAGAGGATGAAGCTGCGCTGGCTGAAGATGCTGCGCTGACTGAAGATGCTGAGCCGTCACGTCGATTGCCTCTATCACTTCCATCTAGACCAATGCCTCCAGCACCTGCGCTTGAGCTGCTTGCTGACGAAGCCCCACTTGCTGAAGATGCTGAACCATCGTCTCCAAGGCCATAGCCATTTACAAAGTTAATATATTCAATACCAGGTCCGTAGTAACCCTCTGAACCTGCTCCTCGGCCAGATCCAGAACCTGCATAGGCTCCTGCAGAAGATGAGCTACCTTGTCCTGCTCCAAGCCAACCACCTCTTCCGCCTGGACCATATCTTATTGGACCTGCATTTGAGTTCCCTGCAGAGGATGAAGCTGCGCTGGCTGAAGATGCTGCGCTGACTGAAGATGCTGAGCCGTCACGTCGATTGCCTCTATCACTTCCATCTAGACCAATGCCTCCAGCACCTGCACTTGAGCTGCTTGCTGACGAAGCCCCACTTGCTGAAGATGCTGAACCATCGTCTCCAAGGCCATAGCCATTTACAAAGTTAATATATTCAATACCAGGTCCGTAGTAACCCTCTGAACCTGCTCCTCGGCCAGATCCAGAACCTGCATAGGCTCCTGCAGAAGATGAGCTACCTTGTCCTGCTCCAAGCCAACCGCCTCTTCCGCCTGGACCATATCCTCCTGGACCTGCATCTGATTTCCCTGCAGAGGATGAAGCTGCGCTGGCTGAAGATGCTGCGCTGACCGAAGATGCTGAGCCGTCACGTCGATTGCCACTATCACTTCCATCTAGACCAATGCCTCCGGCACCTGCGCTTGAGCTGCTTGCTGACGAAGCCCCACTTGCTGAAGATGCTGAGCCATCGTCTCCTAGTCCATAGCCATTAATTAAGTTAATATATTCAATGCTAGGTCCGTAGTAACCCTCTGAAGCTTGGCCAGATCCAGAACCTGCATAGGCTCCCGCAGATGATGAGCTACCTTGTCCTGCTCCAAGCCAACCGCCTCTTCCGCCTGGACCATATCCTCCTGGACCTGCATCTGATTTCCCTGCAGAGGATGAAGCTGCGCTGGCTGAAGATGCTGCGCTGACTGAAGATGCTGAGCCGTCACGTCGATTGCCACTATCACTTCCATCTAGACCAATGCCTCCAGCACCTGCGCTTGAGCTGCTTGCTGACGAAGCCCCACTTGCTGAAGATGCTGAACCATCGTCTCCAAGTCCATAGCCATTAATTAAGTTAATATATTCAATACCAGGTCCGTAGTAACCCTCTGAACCTGCTCCTCGGCCAGATCCAGAACCTGCATAGGCTCCTGCAGAAGATGAGCTACCTTGTCCTGCTCCAAGCCAACCACCTCTTCCGCCTGGACCATATCTTATTGGACCTGCATTTGAGTTCCCTGCAGAGGATGAAGCTGCGGTGGCTGAAGATGCTGCGCTGACTGAAGATGCTGAGCCGTCGCGTCGATTGCCACTATCAGTTCTATCTCGACTATTACTTCCAGCACCTGCACTTGAGCTGCTGGCTGACGAAGCCCCACTTGCTGAAGATGCTGAACCATCGTCTCCAAGTCCATAGCCATTAACTAAGTTAATATATTCAATGCTAGGTCCGTAGTAACCCTCTGAACCTGCTCCTTCGCCAGATTCAGAACCTGCATAGGCTCCTGCAGATGATGAGCTACCTTGTCCTGCTCCAAGCCTACCACCTCTTCCGGCTGGACCATATCCTCCTGGAACTGCATTTGAGTTCCCTGCAGAGGATGAAGCTGCGCTGGCTGAAGTTGCTGCGCTGACTGAAGATGCTGAGCCGTCACGTCGATTGCCACTGTCACTTCCAACTCGACTATTACTTCCAGCACCTGCACTTGAGCTGCTGGCTGACGAAGCCCCACTTGCTGAAGATGCTGAACCATCGTCTCCAAGTCCATAGCCATTAATTAAGTTAATATATTCAATGCTAGGTCCATAGTTACCCTCTGAACCTGCTCCTTCGCCAGATTCAGAACCTGCATAGGCTCCTGCAGATGATGAGCTACCTTGTCCTGCTCCAAGCCTACCACCTCTTCCGGCTGGACCATATCCTCCTCGACCCGCGTTTGAGTTCCCTGCAGAGGATGAAGCCGCGCTGGCTGAAGATGCTGCGCTGACTGAAGATGCTGAGCCATCACGTCGATTGCCACTATCACTTCCAACTCGACTATTACTTCCAGCACCTGCACTTGAGCTGCTGGCTGACGAAGCCCCACTTGCTGAAGATGCTGGACCATCGTCTCCAAGTCCATAGCCATTAACTAAGTTAATATATTCAATGCTAGGTCCGTAGTAACCCTCTGAACCTGCTCCTTCGCCAGATTCAGAACCTGCATAGGCTCCTGCAGATGATGAGCTACCTTGTCCTGCTCCAAGCCTACCACCTCTTCCGGCTGGACCATATCCTCCTCGACCCGCGTTTGAGTTCCCTGCAGAGGATGAAGCCGCGCTGGCTGAAGATGCTGCGCTGACTGAAGATGCTGAGCCGTCACGTCGATTGCCACTATCACTTCCAACTCGACTATTACTTCCAGCACCTGCACTTGAGCTGCTGGCTGACGAAGCCCCACTTGCTGAAGATGCTGAACCATCGTCTCCAAGTCCATAACCATTAACTAAGTTAATATATTCAATGCTAGGTCCGTAGTAACCCTCTGAACCTGCTCCTTCGCCAGATTCAGAACCTGCATAGGCTCCTGCAGATGATGAGCTACCTTGTCCTGCTCCAAGCCTACCACCTCTTCCGGCTGGACCATATCCTCCTCGACCCGCGTTTGAGTTCCCTGCAGAGGATGAAGCCGCGCTGGCTGAAGATGCTGCGCTGACTGAAGATGCTGAGCCGTCACGTCGATTGCCACTATCACTTCCAACTCGACTATTACTTCCAGCACCTGCACTTGAGCTGCTGGCTGACGAAGCCCCACTAGCTGAAGATGCTGAACCATCGTCTCCAAGTCCATAGCCATTAACTAAGTTAATATATTCAATGCTAGGTCCGTAGTAACCCTCTGAACCTGCTCCTTCGCCAGATTCAGAACCTGCATAGGCTCCTGCAGATGATGAGCTACCTTGTCCTGCTCCAAGCCTACCACCTCTTCCGGCTGGACCATATCCTCCTCGACCCGCGTTTGAGTTCCCTGCAGAGGATGAAGCCGCGCTGGCTGAAGATGCTGCGCTGACTGAAGATGCTGAGCCGTCACGTCGATTGCCACTATCACTTCCAACTCGACTATTACTTCCAGCACCTGCACTTGAGCTGCTGGCTGACGAAGCCCCACTTGCTGAAGATGCTGAACCATCGTCTCCAAGTCCATAGCCATTAACTAAGTTAATATATTCAATGCTAGGTCCGTAGTAACCCTCTGAACCTGCTCCTTCGCCAGATTCAGAACCTGCATAGGCTCCTGCAGATGATGAGCTACCTTGTCCTGCTCCAAGCCTACCACCTCTTCCGGCTGGACCATATCCTCCTCGACCCGCGTTTGAGTTCCCTGCAGAGGATGAAGCCGCGCTGGCTGAAGATACTGCGCTGACTGAAGATGCTGAGCCGTCACGTCGATTGCCACTATCACTTCCAACTCGACTATTACTTCCAGCACCTGCACTTGAGCTGCTGGCTGACGAAGCCCCACTTGCTGAAGATGCTGAACCATCGTCTCCAAGTCCATAGCCATTAACTAAGTTAATATATTCAATGCTAGGTCCGTAGTAACCCTCTGAACCTGCTCCTTCGCCAGATTCAGAACCTGCATAGGCTCCTGCAGATGATGAGCTACCTTGTCCTGCTCCAAGCCTACCACCTCTTCCGGCTGGACCATATCCTCCTCGACCCGCGTTTGAGTTCCCTGCAGAGGATGAAGCCGCGCTGGCTGAAGATGCTGCGCTGACTGAAGATGCTGAGCCGTCACGTCGATTGCCACTATCACTTCCAACTCGACTATTACTTCCAGCACCTGCACTTGAGCTTGCAGAAGAAGAAGCGGATGCTGCACTGGATGAAGATGTCGATTTTAAGTTCTTTACTTCAGGCACGCTTTTAATTTCAACCTCTTTCTCTAAAACTGATTCGTGTCCATCTTCGTCTATTTCAATGACATACGTTTTCATCCTTCTCACGCCATCCGCGCCAATAATGCCAAATAGATCCAAATTGAGATTAGTTTCCGTGTAAGTTGTTTTTACCTCTTGCAATTGTCCATTTTCATCACGTTCAAACTTGTCAGTTTGGTTTAAAATAGTCGTGTGGGTCCCGGGTCGTGAGATTAAATTGGCAATCTCATTATAAGTTGCGGTGACATACTGTGGAATCAAAATAATACATATGAATGATTAATACACATTTTGTTTATATAAATTATATCTGACCTATTGTGAACTATTGTAAGATCTGTTTGAACTGGCATTTCCCACACTATATTAGCTGTAGCATTTTCTTTAACAAATGGTTGTTTGATCAGACGCTCTTCTCTCTTTTCGCCACTTCAAATTTGTTTTTTTGTTAAGGTCCATAGTATGTATTGTACTACGTTGTTATGTCTCCTATATATTTAATAGTTTAGTAAGTGACAGCCAGATTTTCACAGTCCGAAATAATGTGTTATGTGCTCTTGTCTTTTGTAGAACACATAGCCGACATTTACCATCAACTGCTCTTTTAATGATATCTCTCTCATTCTGCCTAGTAAGTACTGCTTGATCTTGTATTGCAAATACCGATAACTCTAGTCCTGGCGTAACCAGTGCATAAAGTATTTAATTAATTAATATATAAAACACGTTGCCATATTACTGAATATGCAAATGAATAATCTCGATAACATGGTAAGTTAACGTATTCGAGTGATTTTTAATTTGTATACGAACGCCACAAATATGGATTGCGACGGCTTCCTCATCATCATCATCATATCAGCCAAAAAACGTCCACTGCCACAATTGTGTCGTGATTTTGAGAGGAGTTTGCCAGTACTAGTAAATGGGACGCTACTGCCCATCCCTCTGATTCGGTCTCACTTAATTGCCTTCTACGACGTCTACGGGAGGAGATGAAGTGGCGATTTATACGGACACTACACAGAAATTGCAACAGCTTAAGGCCTTAATGTGAATAGAGAAAAGTTAAGAACTCAAATAAAGCCTACGTCTACCGTGACTAATAAAATTTCATAAAAAACACTACTTAGTATAAGTACTCTTACCTGCAAACTGCAGAACAGGATCACGAAGGTTGTTGCTCTCATTTTGTTTGAGAGTTGGAACCGAACTGATACCAATACAATATTTTCAGGCCGTTTTTATACTAAAAATCCATCTTATTATTGACGTGGTAGAATGTTTAAGACAAAAGCATACAAATAAATATTGACATAATTATAAAGATAGAACTCCTTTACAATTAGAACAATGTAATAGTTTAAAACAATATGTACCTTGCGATTTAAAACAATATGAATTAATGTAAGCTTGATTATGACATTGTAATTATACAGTTGTTACAGTATAATGTCAACTTGAAAACATCTGTTTTTACGTGCTACTATAATGAACCAACAAATAACAACCCTTAAAAATTGTAATGAAGACCATATCCAAAATCTTCTATCGATATTTTGTGAATAAAATTATATACCCTTAGAGAAATAGCCTAAGAGCCACCGGTATAACCTCATATAGCTATCGGATTTGTTGTAGTAGTTCTATTAGGAAAATAAAATCATCGGCTGGAGTGACTTCTGCCTTACCAGTAGTTCACTGATGTTGAAACCAGCACTTAATTATTTATTTATTTATTTATTTAGTAGCCATAACCTATACTTCTGTTCTGATATATGCGTGGGAATGATTTCTGAACGATAGTCAATTTAATTTTTTAAACAATTTTGTAAAGGAGACTAGCGAGAATGCATATAATATGGGACCCAGCGTTTGGGATAGCGTGGACTAAGAAAACTTATTAATACTTATAGAACTATATAAAATTAAAGAAAACGTTTTTTGAAAGTGATTTGAAAGACCTGGGAGACAAAAGATATGAAAGCTAGAAGATTGTAACCTATAAAAAATCAACGCTATAAATGTATTTTATATCAATGTATTTGAATATAAAAAACGATTTTGAGTATAAATTATCTGTATTCACACTACATTTACGTTTTTTTTTTTTATTGATGTCCAGTGGAAATTCTACATGGAACTTCCTTCACCCCGGGAAAGGGCGAAGGGGTGTGCCGGACTCCTACCGGCTAAAACCACTGGAGCGGTCTTCTTCGCACCGAAGGGGGCTCCAGGTCCTCGTAAGATCACACTAGAGCCGCCCATTGGTGCCACGCCTTTAGGCACATCTTGGAAGGGATGAATGTAAAGCGGTCACCCCCACTAGCGGAGGGAAGGCGACTGTAAAAAGGTCGCCCCCCAGGCACTTCTCGGGGAGGATTGTAAATGATCCCCCCAAGCCTCGCTTTGCGCTGTGCTGCGCACACGGCGGCACGTGACCACGTGCGCGCCACCGTCTTCCCGGGGGTACGTTTTTCGTGGTTCGTGAGTCACTTCGGGATCTATTTAAGGAGATAAACATACTTACTTTACCATCCTTATATATATACCAAAATATCATGTATATACGCAAGAACATTATTAGTTTCAATAAAAAAAGTGACGTGCACAATTTAAATACTCGAAATAAGAACAAGCTTGTCTTGCCTGGCTTTAGACTTACCAAGCCAAATAAACCAGCAAGTCGTTTATCGGAAACAGTGTTAGGTTCTTCAACAAAATTCCTTCTAGGATTACCGATTTGCCAGAACAACAGTTCAAATCTTTGATTAAACGTGTTTTAATGTCGAAGGCCTACTATAGCATAAATCATTACATCGATGATAAAGATGTCTGGCATACGATTCCCTTCTGCACACTGCGACCCTCTGGCGCTGTATAATTTATTTTAATACATCTTATATTGGATATGATTGCAAGTGTTTTAACTTGCAATCAAGGGTTTAATATTTAAACATTGGAATTGATTATATTATTAATGTAAAATAAGTTGACATGACCCATTTAAAATTGTATTTTTTAAGTTATTTACTTAAATATTTACACCTTGACATTTGACTTGACTCAGTTGAAATTACATAATTTTTTATGTGATTTACTTATATTCAATAACTTGACATTATCTTGAACAAATTCATTTAAAATTTCATTTCTATTAATGTTAGTTTCTTATATTTAATATTATGACATTGACTATTAGTTATTGTTAATATTGTTCTTGTAACATTATATTATAACATTCATACGAAACTGTAAATGTGTGAGAATCATGTAGCCATTGATGTTATTTTAAGTACTTATCTTGATTGTCTTTTGCCTGGCTGTATTGGTCTGTCATACTCACTAAAATGTCTTGCTGGCGGTGGTGTTGTGTATCGGGTCGTTCGGTTCCCTACAATATGGTTGAGCTGGAAGGAGGAGGAGGAAGGAGGAAGGCGATTCTGTCAGGAATCGGTGGCAAAGTGCAGCCACTGTGGGGGACCGCACATGCGTGACCAATGCGCGGACTGGCTGGTCGGTGCGCCTCCCAGATGCTGCAACTGCACGCGTGCTAAATTAGATGTTGTGGACCACAACGCTTTTAGCGCAGAGTGTGCAGTAAGATGCAGATGGGACGCATTGGCGCGAGCCACAGTGGCGTACTGCTAAGGTGGTCCCGGGCGTGAGATCTTCCCCAGCTGACTCAAAACCATACTTCGTGGCCCAAGCGAATCTGCAGCGTAAAGAACTGGCTACGCAGGAGCTGCTGCTTGAGGCTACAAAAGCGAAGATGGCTATCGCATTAATCCAGGAACCGTATGTTGGGGCGATAGGTAGGGTGAGGGACCACAGAGGTGTTAAAATCTTCCAGTGCACTAAGGGCGGAGTTGTCAAGGCAGCAATTGCTGTTTTTGACGACGATTTGGATGTTATCCAATATCCTGATCTCACCACAAATAACATCGTTGTGGTGAAGATCCGCACTAGTGTCTGGGAGATAGCGGTCCTCTCGTTTTACTTTGAGCCGGAGAAACATACTCTAGAACCGTACCTGGAGCAGCTGAGGAGGATCATACAGAAAGTCGGTACAACGAGAATCATAATTGCTGGAGACGCTAATGCCAAGAGCACCTGGTGGGGAAGCCCTATAGTGGATGCGAAGGGTGAGGAAATGGCAGGAGCTATAGAAGACATGGGAATGGAGGTATTAAACGAAGGCAATATACCGACCTTCGATACTGTCAGAGGGACAAAGACGTACAGAAGCTTTGTAGACATAACGGCCTGCACGGCGGAAATACTGGACCTAGTGGAGGACTGGAGAGTCGATGTAGACATGGTGAATTCCGACCACAACGCAATTACTTTTAAAATTAGGTTAAAAAGATCAAAGGGTATAAATATCAAATCAACGACTAGGATCTACAACACCAAAAAGGCAAATTGGAGCCAGTTTCATGAGAAACTGGCCCAATTACTAGAAGAAAATCAAATTACAATAGATCAAATAAAGGACATAAATAATAAATTTGAACTTAACTTAAAAATAGAACAATACATAAATACAATTATAGATACAAGTAATAATAGCATACCGAAAAAGAAAAATAAAAATACACTTACCTTGCCATGGTGGAATGAAGAACTCGCCAAGTTGAAGAAGGAGGTCACCACTAGGAAACGTAGAATCCGCTGTGCAGCCCCGGTCCGGAAGCAGATGGTCGTAGAAGCGTACCTGAAACACAAAGAACACTATGAATTAAAAGCTAAGGAAGCACAAATAAACAGTTGGAAGGAGTTTTGCAGTAAGCAGGATAGGGAAGGCCTCTGGGAGGGAATCTATAGAGTTATAGCTAGGACGACGAGGAGGACAGAGGATATCCCCCTGATGAGGGACGGGAAGGCCCTGGATGCTCAGGAATCGGTAGAAATGCTAGCTGAGACATTCTACCCGGAGGACCTGGAGACTGAGGATGATGCCCACCACCAGCGGATCCGATCAGCAGCCAAGCAAATAAACGAGTCTGACCATAATGACACCGATGATCCACCGTTTACTAAGCAAGAGCTGAGAACCGCGGTGGAGAGTTTCAACCCGAAGAAGGCCCCGGGTGGGGATGGCCTCACTGCTGACATTTGTGGACGAGCAATAAACAGCAACCCGGAGCTGTTTTTGGCATTGGCGAACAAATGCCTGGATCTGGGGTTCTTTCCGCCCACTTGGAAGGAGGCTACCGTAGTCATTTTGAGGAAACCAGGAAAAGACGAATATACTAACCCCAAATCCTACAGGCCCATTGGACTATTACCAGTTTTGGGTAAAGTCCTGGAGAAAATGTTAGTTGGTAGGCTCAAATGGCATCTGCTCCCTAGACTCAGCCCCTGCCAGTATGGCTTTACGCCCCAGAAAAGCACCGAAGACTCCCTCTATGACCTAATAAGTTACGTACGTGCAAAACAAGACCAAAAAAGGATTGTGACGATGGTTTCTTTGGACATAGAGGGAGCCTTCGACAACGCTTGGTGGCCAGCTATCAAAGTCAGACTGGCTGAGGAGGAATGCCCCATTAACATCAGGCGAGTCTTGGACAGCTATCTGCAGGACAGAAAAGTTAAAGTGAGATATGCTGGACAGGAATGTGTCAGAACTACAAATAAGGGTTGTGTCCAAGGTTCAATAGGGGGACCGATACTTTGGAATCTTTTGCTGGATACACTGCTGAAGGAGCTTGGACGTCTGGGGCACTACTGCCAGGCCTTCGCAGATGACGTCGTCCTTATATTTGATGGTCAAACAGCGATGGAGGTGCAGGGACGTGCCAGTGCCGCGCTTGCCCATGTTCAGGGGTGGGGTGTCAAAAATAAACTCAAGTTCGCGCCTCACAAAACTCAAGCGATGACTATAACACGCAAGCTTAAATTTGACACACCACTGTTGAGTATGGGCGGGGTGGGCATTGGCATGTCCAAGCAAATCAAGATCTTAGGGGTCACAATCGACAATAAGCTGACTTTCAACGCCCATACCGCTGTTGTCTGCAAGAAGGCCATAAATATATATAAGCAGATTTCAAGGGCGGCTAAGATAAGCTGGGGCCTGCACCCGGAGGTCATCCGTACAATTTATGTGGCGGCGGTGGAGCCCATAATTATGTACGCATCCAGCGTTTGGGCGTCGGCAACACTTAAGCTCGGAGTGCAAAAGCAGCTAAACGCGGTTCAAAGAGGTTTTGCTCAGAAGCTCTGCAGGGCGTACCGCACTGTCTCCCTGAACTCGGCGCTGGTGCTGGCTGGGCTATTGCCTCTCGACATCCGTGTGCGGGAGGCGGCCTCTTTGTATGAGGCCAGGAGGGGAATACCTCAGCCAGCACTAGGGGATCGGGAGATAGAGCGGAGGGTTCCCTTCGCAGAGACCCTGCATCCTGCGAAGCATATGAGTCTGGAGTTCATGAGCCTGATGGACCAGCAAGACGTAGTAAATCACGTCAACCACGCAGTTTCCATATACACGGATGGCAGCAAGATTGAGGGAAAAGTCGGGGCCTCATTGTCTCTTTGGAGCAATGAGGCTGAGACTAAGGCCCTCAAACTTAAGCTGCCGCCGTACTGCACGGTCTATCAGGCTGAACTCCTGGCCATATGTAGAGCAACTAGAATCATCACGCAGAGGAAAGAACCTAGCTACGCGATCCTCAGTGATTCGCGTTCCGCACTAGAGACTGTAGTGGACCCGCTCTCCTCTCACCCTTTAGCCGAGGAATCTAGACTGAACATCGAATGCAGCAAACTCCAAAACAAGGAGGTATCCTTGTTTTGGATTAAAGCACATGCTGGATTAGAAGGGAATGAGCGGGCGGATCAATTAGCCAAAGAGGCTGCTCTGCACTCAAAAAAGCTGCCTGACTACGACAGCTGCCCGGTTTCATTCGTCAAGAGACAAATCCGTAAGGACTCTCTTGACGAATGGAATCATCGGTATCAGTCGGGCACTGTTGCTGCTGTTACCAAATTGTTTTTACCGGACGCAGTCAAAGCATACAAAATCGTCCAGCAGCTTCAACCTACAAATGTCATGACTCAAGTGTTGACGGGGCACGGTGGGTTCTCCGCATACTTGAACCGTTTCAAGTGTAAGGAGAGCCCATCATGCATCTGTGACCCTGATGTTGATGAGTCGGTTGTTCACATTATGTTTGATTGCCCGGTATTTGCATCTCTTAGGTTTGATTTGGAGCAGTTGTTGGATTGTGAAATTTCGTGTGAAAATGTGAATCTATTGATGTTGCATAAAGATAGTAGGCAGAAATTCTTAAATTTTTGTATACAAATCGCTAGCACAGTAATTAAAAGAAATAAGTGATTTTTATATTATGTTGAATATATATAATGTGTATATATATTGTCAGCATAAGTAATTAAATGTAGAATAAGAAACAGATTTGACACCGAAAATTTTGTAATTAAAAATATATATTGTTAGCATAAGACAACTAAATAGTATGTTAAGAAAGAGATCTGTCTCCAAAAATTTTGTAACTAATTAAGATATAAATATAAAGTAAGCGAAATAAGATAATTAGAACATAAAAATAGTCATAGAAATAAGTACTAATGTAGTTAAAAGGTTATGCCGTCTGCTGACGATGTGTAGACAGTAGAAGTAGATTTATGACAAGCCTATTGGCTCCTAAGCTGCTGGTTGAATGCAACCAATCGTTGTAATAAAACGCTTCTGAAAAATTCATTAAACCCCAACATAAAAATTTTTTCTGAGAAATTACTCAACAAAACCCTATGTAATAGCATTAAGAAAGTAGAAATAAGTCTCTGATACGGTCAGAGGAACACTAGCTCGCGGGCCGGGCCCGAAATGGCGCCCGGACAGGGAAAAAAAAAAAAAAAAAAAAAAAAAAAAAAAAAAAATATGGTTGAGCTAAGCGATGCTGATGCATGCGTCATGCTCGTGAACGAGTGCCGTTTGTTGGGACTGGTCAGCCGTTAACTGCCAAGGCAAATAATTTATTATTATAATTTCATTGTGGTATGTTCCATCTTTACACATTGTCCTATATTTTTCTCGGTATATATATTACAATAATTTGTATCAATCAACATTGTAATCTCAATTATTTTAAAAGAGTATCCATGGAGTTTCTTGCCGGCTCTTCTCCACGAGATCAACTATTTGGAACCGTGTAACTTAGATTCTGACGTTTCATAAGTGCCAATATTTGGTTTATTTGAAATAAAAATTTTTGACTTTGACACTACATTTACCTAGACTAATATCCCTGCGCACCACAATACTGCAAGAATGACTTTGCGGGTCAGCAGAGCAGGCAGCGTGGCTTTTGTATAGATTGGGGTGCACTGGCTCGCATATTTTCTGTACACACGATTCAAGCACACACTGCACGATTCATGCGCTGCTGTCCCGTTAACACAGCTTCATAATACCTAGGCGTATCGAGAAGACGTAGGGGTAGTTATTTTCACATTCAATGAAATCAGCTGTAAAACACACGTGCCAACTTATATTAGTATATGATGCATTTTAATGGAATATACCATAGTAATACACCACATACACAGCTCTAATGACTCATGTGTTTGGGAACTAGTATAGCAAGCACTCAGGGAAATTCACCTGGTGCCCAGTGGAAATTCTTCATGAACTTCCTTTGCCCCGGGGAAGGGCGAAGGGGTATGCCGGACTCCTACAGGCTAAAACAACTGGAGCGGTCATCTTCGGCACCTAAGGGAGGCTTCAGGTCCTCGTATGATCACACTAGAGCTGCCCACTGATGCCACGCCTATAGGCACATCTCGGAGAGGGTGATTGTAAAGCGGTCACCCCCCCGGGGACATTTTAAAGGATCCCCCAAAGCGTCGCAAGGCAGCGCGTGACCACATGCGTGCTATCGATTCGAGTCCCCAATCTACGCACCCGCGGACCAAGAGGTCCCCCGGTTTATAGCAATGGCAGGGGGTTTCAGGCGTATGGGAATTTGGCGCCAGGGCGGTTGTTACCCCGGCACCTCCTCCTCCTTCTTCGAGCCGGATCGGCCCTCTACCGATTCCGCTCTGCGGTCTCCTTCTGGAACATGACGCTCTTCACAGAAGGAAACTACTGCACTCCAGTTTTCGTGCTCTGGCAACATAGCCGACACTACTGCTGGCAGAGAGAGATCTTGCCCGATCCGATCAACCAGGATCCGCCGCTCAGCAGCCCAAGCAGGGCACGCCTCGAGCGTGTGCTGTGCGGTGTCCTGGCCGCTATCACAATGGTGGCATTGTGCCGTGGCCTCACGTCCTATCCTGTGCAAGTACGCACCGAAACAACCGTGCCCGGTGAGCACTTGTGTCAGGCGGTAGGTGACGCGTGGGCTCCTTCTGAGCCAGGCTCCAAAGAGTGGCAGGATGGCCTCGACGACGCGCTTGGTCGCAAATTGCATCCACAGGCGGTGGCGCCACTTTCCAAATGCGCGTCGCCGAGCTAGCTGCCTCAGCCTGTCCAACGCCTCTGGAGGCGCGTCTTCGCTGCTCTGGCGGAGGGTGCGTGTCTGATCGTAGACCCACGCATCCATCTCCGCCAGGATGTCGAAAGGCGGAAAACGCGCCAGGAGAGTTGCACACTGTTCGGTATCCTCGTGCGATCCGGATAGCCACTCTGCGCTGCAGACCATGAATTTTGGTTCTACAGCGCTGGGCGCCTGATAGTCGAGCTGACCATACAGGCACCCCGTATAGGACCACGGACCGCACGACCCCCCCGTAGAGATGGCGAACTTCCTCACATGGTCCTCCGAGGCTGGGCAGCAGCCGGTGTAGTGCACTACCCTCTCAACTCGGGGGACGAGGCACTGAAAGTGCTCTTCGAAGCCCCAACGATTGTCCAGGGTGAGCCGCAGGTTTTTCATGTACCGGCCCACCCCGATTCGCGCGTCACCAACGCGTATCCACGAACTGGGTGGTTCTCTGCTCCTCGACAGTTTGTGAAACCATAGCGCCTCGGTTTTTTGAGGCGCTATCCGCAGACCCATGGCGTGGATTTTGGCCACGACAACTGCCACTGCTTGCTCCGCAAGCCGGATGGTTCTCTCGAAGAATTCCCCGCTGGCCAACACAAGAGTGTCGTCAGCATAACAGACTAAGCCAGCAGGGAGAACGACACGCAGGACTGCATCGTAGGCGAGGTTCCATAAGAGGCGGCCGAGAACTGACCACTGCGGAATCCCGCACGTAATCTCCCTCCGCTTTACGCTACCGTCCCTGCCCACGTAGCGAATGTGCCCATCGCGCAGATAAGCCCCTATAATACCCTGCAGGTAGGGCGGACACCAATGATAGACTAGTGCCGCCCTAATAGCGCCCCACGGGATGGAGTTGAAGGCGTTGACGATGTCTAGACTGACCGCCAACGCCACCCCACCCTGCCGGGACACTACCTGTTCCAACAGCGAGCGGACGCAAAGAATCGCGTCGATGGTGGACCGCCGCTGCCGGAAGCCATACTGACTTTCGGCCAGGTCGGGACCAACTCGCGACAGGTGCTCAACGAGTCTTCGGGTAGTTATTCTTTCGAATAGCTTCGAAGCCTCGTCGAGCAGGCAAATGGGACGGTATGCAGAGGGAGACTGTGGAGCCCGTCCTTCCTTCCTCAAAAGGACCAATCTAGCTTCCTTCCAGCCGGACGGGATGACGCTACTACGGAGGCGATTGAGCGGAATCAAGGCTCCAAAGTGTTCGCAAGAGACAAGTCTATTGGGCAAAGTCGTATTATGAAACTGAAGACCGAGGACGGCAGTGTAGCGTCGACTAAGCCAGAAGTTTTGAGGGAGATTGAAAACTTCTACCGGCAGCTGCCGGGTGTATAGCTATATACCTATGCTCCAGAAGGAGACCGCAGAGCGGGGTCGGGAGAGGGCCGATCCCGCTCGAAGAAGAAGGAGACGGCGCCGGGGTAACAACCGCCCTGGCACCTAATTCCCACACGCCTGAAACCCCCTGCCGTTGCTGTGAGGCAGGGGATCTCTGGTTTCGCGGGTGCGTAGATTGGGGAATCTGCGTGCCCACACCAAGCTACCCAAGAGAAGACGGTAGCACGCATGCAGTCACGCGCTGCCGTGGGACGCTTTGGGGGATCCTTTACAATCCCCCTGGGGGGGGGACCGCTTTACAGTCACCCTCTCGGAGATGTGCCAATAGGCGTGGCACCAGTAGGCGGCTCTAGTGTGATCATACGAGGACCTAGAGCCTCCCTTACGTGCCGAAGATGACCGCTCCAGTGGTTTTAGCCGGTAGGAGTCCAGCATACCCCTTCGCCCTTCCCCGGGGCGAAGGAAGTTCATGAAGAATTTCCACTGGGCACCAATGAAAAAGAAAAAAAAGTTTACTATACCTACCATTGGCTCTGACAAAGACCCGCGAGCCAAATTAACCCAACACTAGAGATTAGGATGGCCTTGAAACAACATAAAAATAACAAGGCGCTGGATGGGGATGGAATTACGACAGAGCTTCTGAAAGCGGGTGGCACACCGGTACTTAAAGTCCTTCAGAAGCTATTTAATTCCGTCTTACTCGAGGGCATGACGCCGGCAGCGTGGAACAGAGGTGAAGTGGTGCTCTTCTTCAAAAAGGGTGATAACACCCTATTAAAGAATTGCCGTGTGGTGCCGGCTCAGAATGCCACCACCCCATCTCCTCCCATAGGTGTCGTAAAAGTCGACTAAGGGATTAGCCGGAGGATGGGCAGCAGCGTCCTTCGAGTACATTAACAACTAAATTGCGATCGCCAACCCGTCTGCCAAGCGTGGCGATTATGGCAAAACCCCCCAATGAGCCCACAACACATCCATATCGGTCGTTGTGGTGATCTTTGGGGGAGGCCTGTGTCCAGCAGTGGACTTCATTCGGCCGAAATGATGAAAGAATTACAGACCCATCTCACTTCTGAGCCATGTTTATAAGTTGTTTTCAAGAGTCATCACGAATCGTCTCGAGCGCAGGTTTGATGACTTCCAGCCTCTCGATCAAGCCGATTTCCGAAAAGGTTTCAGTACCATAGACCACATCCATGTGCTGCACAGTTATACAAAAGACCGAGGTGTATAATCTGCCACTATGCTTGGCGTTTGTGGACTATGAGAAAGACTTCGATTCGATCGAAACCTGAGCAGTGCTGCAATCTCTGCAGCGGTGTCAGATTGACTATCGGTACATTGAAGTGTTAAAGTTCTTATACAGAAACGCCACTATGTCGGTCCGAGTACATGAACAGAGCACGGGGGCAATTCTATTGCAGAGAGGTGTGAGACAGGGGGACGTAATTTCCCCGAAACTGTTCACCGCTGCAATGGAGGATGCTTTCAAGCTACTGGAGTGGAAAGGATTCGACATTAACATCAATGGCGAGTCTATCACTCACCTTTGATTTGCTGCCGACATCGTAGTAATGGCAGAATCGTTGCAAGAGCTCCGCACAATGCTTGATGATCTCAACAGAGTTTCCCAACACCCACCCCTTAAAATGAACATGAGCATGGCGAAAGTCATGTCAAATGCCCATGTCGTGCCCATCCCAATATCCGTTGGGAGCTCTGTTCTCGAAGCTGTTGACGAGTATGTCTATCTGGGACATACTGTCCAGTTAGGTAGGTCCAACTTCGTGAAAGAAGTCAATCGTCGAATCCGACTCGGCTGGGCAGCGTTCGGGAAACTTAGCAACGTCTTTTCATCAACAACACAATGCCTCAAGACGAAAGTCTTTAACCAGTGTGTGTTACCAGTGATGAAGAACTGAAGTTGTCGACCTAGCTGAAAGGATTAGTAAATTGAAATGGCAATGGGCAGGGCACATTGCTCGTAGAACTGTTGGTCGTTGGGTCAAAAAGCTTCTCAAATGGAGACCGCGCACCGAAAAACGCAGCGTGGGACGAGGTGGACAGACGACCTGGTGATGGTCGCTGGGCGTAGTTGGATGAGAGCGGTATGTGACCGCTCGTTGTGGAAATCTAAGGGGGAGGCCTTTGTTCAGCAGTGGACATCCTCTGGCTCATATGATGAAACGTATTTCTGAACAACTTCGAGAGCTGCACCATGTACTGCAATCGGTTGCGGTATGACATGTTGGTTACACATGATCTTGGTTTTATCCAAGTTCATCCGGAGACCAACGCGTTGGGAAGAATCATACTGCGTTTCTACCACGAAGACCATGTCGTCTGCAAATCTTAAGTGTGAGATGTGCTCGCCATTTATATTTATGCCACGTCTTTTCCAGTCCAGTGCCTTGCAGATATAGTCCATTGCATTTGCGAACAATTTGGGGGAGATAACGATCCCTTGTCTCACACCTCAATGCAGGGGAATAGGCCCAGACTGCTAGCCCAGTACTTGGATGGTCATCGTCACGGCGTCGTAGACACCCCAATATCGGATATATCGCCAGTCGACTTGACATCGCTGCAAGGATTTCAAAACAGACCACGTCTCGATAGAGTCAGAGGCCTGCCCATAGTCCATAAATGTTAAGCACAGGGGCCGAGTCCTCAGAGAGGAAGGTAGCAGATTCATCCACACAGTGCGGCAGACAATACAGAAAACCTTCCTCTCTGAGGATTCTTACCACATTCTCAAGGGCTTGGTTAACGTCGTTTGTGGTTACCACGACAGCAAATCGGTGCTCCTGATTTTACTGGAATGTTTCAGATCCTGCCATGGCTTAGAGCAAGCTAGGTCGGAGCCCGGACTTCATCAAGCGAACGGGTTTTAGCCTAAAGTCAATATTCAGAGAGCCTCGGTTGACTGGAATATTTCCGATGGTCCATGGTAGGCATGGTTTAGAGCAAGCTAGGTCAGAGCCTGGAGTTCATCAAGCGAACAGATTCTAGCCTTAAGTCAACATTCAGAGAACCTCTGACAAGTCGGTGATCGCTTTAGTGTTAAACCTGTTGATCACTGAGACGTATCTGAATATCTGCGTTTCGTCCACTATGATGAAGTCGATCTAATTTTTCGTCATAATGTTGGGGCTTTACCATGTCCACTTCCTTTGGGGCTGTTTCTTATAGAAGGATTACATTAAGCCCTTCAGTGTCAGGTTTCAGAACTTCTGTATTTTCATCAAGCACCAGTGGGCTTGTAATTTTTGAAACATCGGGATTATGTCTTAAGTTGGTAACAATGAATGAGAATCCTCTTCATCAGAACCTTCAAATTGTCTTTTCTGAGAGTTACCTGTGAGTAAACTAGATTTATAGTGGGTACTTGAACTAAAATTAATAACTTTATGAACGTTACTTATTCATTCATCATAACGAAACTTATGAACAAACACACCGTCACCTTTTACCTAAACAGTCACAATACACTCGCCACACATACACAAATTCGCTCCATACATCCATACATTTAGACACACACACTAAAAATTATACAAGGGGTGTCACATGGAATAAAAAGACATAAATATGGGAACAACGGCGTCTGCCTTTCAACCTTGAACTTGAAATTCTGTGGCAGACGGTGAGTCGCCACTCACAAGATGGGCCTCCTAAATAGCCACCACTACAGGCGATAAGAAGCAACACCGGTGTGAGCGGCTAGGGGTGTCGAGAGGTGCGGCACCGGTTTCACCATCGCGCGTCTCGAAGACTCGGAGTGGGTTTCCCCGTTATTACGCCATTAGACACTTCCACCCCCGAGCATATAGCTCTGGCGGCCCTCCTCTGATCGGCCAACTAAGGCAAGTCAGAGTTGAAAATCCGGGCACTCATGGGGTTCCACTCCAACCGACCAATAAAGGTAAGCCGGAGACGAGGCCCTGACCGACTCCATGGAGCATTCGGGTACGCAGTATCGCCACTCACATTCAGCTCGCCACAAATTGCCCTGCGTTCTGTAAGCTTCTTAATATACTTTTTTTTCCTATGATATACTTTTTTTTATTTCAAAGGGTAGAAAAAAATCAAGCAGCTGCTTTAATCTGCCCTCCAGGATTACCTTATCCCATGGTGAGATAACGACTGCCCAGAGGGGTTAAATTATAATTATTATTTACCGATCAGTGAATGAAGAATAGAGAATAATATAAAATAAGAACATAGAATAACTATTAACACTAACTTCATTAGAAATATGCTGCCCATATGAGAAGAATAGCTTTGTCTTCCCGTTACTGAGGAAAAACAATCAGTCATTCATTTTCACTCAGTCATTCACTCTCCCCTATTCATTAATTCCGTTAGTCAGTTCAGCAGTGACTGTCTGTACGAGCCCGCTAGCAAACTCATTTCTAAATCCGCAGTGAAATCTTATAATTTCGTATAGTTATTACTTTTCACTGCGGATTCAGATGTCAGTTTGCTTTCTTATAAAAAAAATTGTACATTCAACGTGTGATGGCACGTCAGCGGTGACGGTTTGACTTTGGCAGCATCTTTATTTCGTGAGCAGTAACAGTTGTTTATGTAATTCAACTGTTACCACTAACGCGAGGTTGAATTCGATCTAGATTCTTAGAAAAAAATATAATATGCTTGCTACGTTTCCTGTATTTGTAACACTATTACAGTTGATCACGGGCTCCCATCATGATACACGGTTCTAAATTGTTAAAAATCCATCAATATTTTAGAATATCGGAGGATTTGATGGCACGGTTGGTGCATAAGCTGATACAGTCGGCTGCTGCGCACCGTGTCACGGGTTCGATTCGCGCACGGAACAAATATTTGTATGATCTGCAGGTAGTTGTTTCGGGTCTGGGTGTTTTGTGTGTGGAATTTATGTCTGTAAACGCGATCACGACACAGGAGAAATCCTAGTGTGGGCCGATGCTTTAAAAAAACAGAATATGCTTTTAATCGCTCTAAGCTATCGATTTCAAAGTAGGTAGATATTATACCAATATCGCACAACCTTACATTAACGGAAAACAACACAACGTTCCTTTGCAACCAAAAACTTTCTACTAATTTACTTACTTTACTAATTTCTACCTTGTAGACATTTTTGTTTTCCTTAATAATATATATTTTCATTATATTACACTGGTATTTAGTGTATAGTATTATAAATATGGTATAATTTGAGCAATAAGTAGTAGGCTGTAATTGGGTATATATATTGCAATTCGTATTCGGACTGTAATCCGATACTTGCTGCGTTTTGCAATGTGGGTAAAAAGGATATCACTGTTTGTCCAAAAACCGCGACTCGCTTGGAAAGATTTAGAAATAAGCTTAGTAATTGTAGCTGCAACACATACATGCACGCGCGCCCATGGCTAGCGCTTAACTGGCGGCTCGGTTTTTTTTTTTTTTTTTTTTTTTTTTTTTTTTTTTTTTTTTTTTTTTTTTTTGTTGGGCTTCTCGCATACATTTCTGGGAAATGTGGTTGCTTAACCGGTCATTTGCTGGCGAAGCCAAAAGAGGCCTCCAGCCAGGCTTAAATTAAATATTAAAAACTAAGCAACTTTCGCTAAGGGCGCCCCCTGCGGGACACGGACCTCGGCTTAGGGCGTTGCTGGGGATATCAAGCTATTGTTTTGGGGACAGCTGGATCGGTATTATTTAAATTGTATTAGGGGACATTTAAAGCTACAGGCTCGGCACGGGCCGGCGCGAGCAAGAGACGGGAGGGAGAAGTGCTAACTTGAACGGGAAGGTGACGCGGCGATAGGCCTCCGCGACGTCGGTGAGGCGGGCATCCTCGGCGGCGAGGGCGGTACAACGGTCGGGTGTTTAGTGAACGAGACAACGCGAGTCTCTTCATGTGATCTAACGTGATTTTATCGTCTGGATCGACCAGAACGTGTCTCGGGCGGCGTACTCTACTGATACGGGAGGGTTCGTAGTCGGCGGCTGATACCACAAGGGGATTTGGGTGGGACAGGGCAGAATCGAGATAGCGTTTAGACGCTTGTTTCATAAATTGCCTGATGGTCGGCAAGTTAAGGTCGAAATGGAGTTGGTCGTTTCGCATGTACAGAGGCGCTCCGGTGGCCTTGCGCATGAAACGGGTTTGGAGGGTTTCGAATCTACGGAGTGGGTATGATTCAGCGTGTGCGAACACTGGGCTGGCATAGGTCATGATGGGTCGAATGCATGTGGTGTAAATTCTCACCTTATTTCTAAGGGATAATTTACTACGAGCGTTCAGAATATAGTGAAGGCGACCGAGCACAAAGGCAGCGCGGGCACGCACCATCTTTGTGTGGGGAATGAAGGTCAGTTTTTTGTCTAGGGTGACTCCAAGATACTTGGCGTGCGGTTCCCAAGGAACCGATTGGCCCAGCATCGAGATCTCCCTGAAGCGTGGGTGGTCGTCGCCTAATTTGCAAAATAGGACGGCTTTACTTTTGATAGGGTTAACTTCGATCCGCCATTTCCTAAACCATTTACCGTAGACGTTGGCTGTGGTTTGGAGGATCTTAGTTATATTATCGGGACTGCGACCAGAGTAGAAAATGGCCGTGTCATCGGCGAAGAGTGCTAATTGGGTCGTATTAGCAGGTCTTTTGGGGAGGTCACTGGTGTACAGTGTGAACAATAGTGGGGCTAGCACGGATCCTTGTGGGACTCCGGCTCTAATGGGGTGGGGGGAAGAGAGAGCGCCCGTGATTCGATATCGGAAACTGCGATTTGACAAGAAGTCTCGTATGATGAGAACGAGACGGTCAGGCACTCCGAGTTGATACAACTTATATAATAAGCCATTGTGCCAGACTTTGTCAAATGCTTTCGCAACATCGAAAAAGAGGACTCCCGTCATCATGCCGCGTGAGAATCCGAACGTGATGTGTTCAACTAGTCGGTGGACTTGTTGTACACACGAGTGTTTGGTTCTAAAACCAAACTGTTCGTCGGGAATGAGTTTCTTGGAATCGGCAAAATCCTTTAGTCGGGAATAGATAATCCGCTCATAAATCTTCGCAAGAGAATTGAGAAGGCTTATGGGGCGATAGCTGGAAGGCTCGCACTTGGGCTTACCGGGTTTGGGAATACCGATAACGGTGGCCTGTTTCCACGTATGCGGAAAGAGGTTATTGTTTAATGCCGCATTGAAGATGACGGTCATTAAGGCGATAAGACGTTCGGGGAAGAGTTTAATCACCTTGTTGGTGATACCGTCAGAGCCGGGGGCTTTGCGAGGGTGAATCTTTTTCACGAGATTTCTGACCTCGTCTGCCGTGACCGGAGGGAGGGGGTCGTCAGGGTCCTCGGCAGGCGGAATAGCTGCTCTACGTTCGACTTCAGCGTCAACCTTTTTGAGGTGAGCTTGGTCTACAGGTAGAGTGCTTGGGGAACATTGCGCTTCTAGACTGTCAGCTAGGCATTCGGATTTTTCGTCGTCATCAAAGGCCGGCCTTTGGTTGGGACGGTTGAGGGGGGGGACAGCATTGGATGTTTCGGATTTGAGTTTCCGTTGCAGATGCCAGAACGCAAGGTGGGTTGGCTCTAAGTCGCCCAACATCTTATCCCAGTTAGCCTCTCGGCACTCCTTGATACGTTCCTTGACAGCACGCTGCAGGTGGCGCATAAAGAGGCGATTGGGTTCGCTGGGAAAAGATGAGTACGCTCTAAGGGCTGCGTTCTTCTCCGTCATCAGTGCACGTACATCGTCAGGGAGTTTCATGCGATGGTCTTCCATCGCAGGAACTCGCCGTGAACACTCGTCCACGACGGACTGTACATGCCCGGTGAGGGAGTCGATCGCGCCTAGCGTGTCTGCGACTGACGTTATGCATTCGGGAATTCTATCTAACTGAGCGGACGAGGGGTCGTTGAGGCGTTGCCTAACTTTCCTCCAGTCCGTCGTCACAATGGTCTGAGGGGGTAGCCCTGTGTCCGTGGGGCCAAAGCGGGAGGTGAGGTGAAGGATCACAGGACGGTGATCGGAGTCTAGCTCTTGTAGTACTTCAATGGAATGCAACTTGAGGTTGACATTCATAAGAAGTGCTATGTCGAGTATATCCGGGCGATGATTAACATTGCTGGGGTAGTGAGTGGGATACATCGGGGCGATGATGTCAAAATTAAGGAGGGTACTGAGGGAGTATAATTTACTTCCTCTGTGGTTGTGGGTGAGACAGTTCCAAGACTCATGTTTGGCATTAAGATCTCCCGCCACTATGACGGAGTCGCCTAGATCGAAGAGTGCTTCGAGATCCGATTGGATTGGATCGTCTTGGGTATTGGGGGATTGGTAAGCCGACACTATAGTGATCGGTTGATGACCTGTCATGCCTATTCTGCACACAGATGCCTCTAGATTGGAAAGGGACGGGGTATCTAGGGGCATGCAATAAAGGGATCTCTTATAGTAAATAAGAGTGCCTCCTCCACGGGAGTGGGTCCTGTCGTTGCGCACTATATCATAGTTTGCAATTCTAGGGTTCCTGTGAGAGGGTTTCAGAAAGGACTCTTGTATCAACATAATGTCAATAAGGTGGTCGCGGAGGAATAAGGCGATTTCGTCTTTTTGGCCATTAATGCTGTTGGCATTGAAGATGCCTATTTTAAGGGATCGGGGTTTTGTTCTGCACCTGTTTTGTGTACCCATTACGGATGAACGCGGTAGGAGAGGAGGGCGGATGAGACATCAGCGAAGTCGCTGAGTACTAACATGAGGCCGTATTGGCCCTGGTTTGCCCTAATGGCTGCGGCCATTTGGGCGACTCTGTTCGGGTCGACAGAGTTGAGAAGACCGAGGCAAACAGAGAGGTCGTCGGTTTTGAGATGGGGTGTGGATTGGGGTGAGGGAGGGGCGGCCCTCTGAGAGTGCACTTGTGGTGCGGGTTGGTTGTACGGCACGGGAAGGTACGGTGCCGTATGGGGGGCGGTCATCAGCGAGGGAATCGCTGACGCTTGGGTCGCCTGTTGGGTCAGTAAACTAGGCCTCAGGGCGGGGAACGCTTGCTGATGATTCAGCGCGTTCCACGGCGATGGCCTTTGAGGGCTGAGTCGTTGGGACGTGGGAGGGGCCTGAGAGGCGTAATGGGCGGCCGCGAAGGCTTGGGTAGCCGCTTTACGCTTTGCTGCCTTGTTGTCAGCGCGCGGCGCTTTGGGGCATCCGCGATAATTCGCGGGATGACCCGACTCACCGCAAAGCACACAACTCGGAGGCTCTGTGCAAAGCGTGCGATCTTTGGGGCGATCGCAGTCGGAGGTACTGTGGTCACCTAGGCACTTAACGCACCTAGGTTTGGCGTAGCAGTGTCGCTGCGCGTGACCGTAAAGTTGGCAGCGATGACACTGCCCGGGGGGACCATATCTGTGGGGGGGCTCGATTTTTATGCCTGATAGGTGGCACACGGTTTTAATGTTGAATATTTTCCGATCATTGTCGGTGGACTTCTCGCATATGGCGAGGACCATGTCATAGGCTTCACCGTTGCGACCAGCGTGCATACGGTGAACCTCCAGGACGGGGATATTTTGCGACAGAAGGTCGTCTTTTATGGAGTCGGTGTCGATTTCTTTGGGTATCCCCTTTAGGACTACCCGGAGTGGGCGTTCCTCGGCAAGAGAGTACGTGTGGAAATACACGTTTCGGTCTTGGAGGGCTCGGGTCAGGGATTTGAAGTCTTGGGCAGTGGGAACTGCCACTTTGACTCCGACGGCTGTGGTGCGGGCACTGAGGTAGTTGATACCAAGCTCAGTACACATCTTGGAAACATCGTTCCATTTATCCTTTGCCTGGATAAATATGGCGGGCGGTTTCCTGTCCTTTTTAGGGACCTTAGCGGGTTGGGAGTTTGCGGGGGTAGGGGTGGGGGCAGGACTGGCCTGAGAGGAGGTCGTCGTGGGGACAGGGGCAGAGGGCGGAGCGGAGGACGAGGCCTCTTCCGTCTTAGGGGCTTTAGCGGGAGCGGCTTGGGCGGAGGACTTGGCCTTGCGGGCCCGCTTTTTCCGGTTGCCACTGACGAGTTGAAACTCATCTGAGGCAGAGTCGGAGGATAAGGTTTGGGGCGGAGGGGTGGAGTCATCACTCTCTGACATTTCCGAAATGTCTGAGAGAGTGGGCATGTCAGCGTCGGGGGATGCGGTAGCGTTAGAGCTGGAGGGGGGGAGGGGGGGTTTTGCCGAAGGGGCGGAGGAAATGCCCGCATCAATTTCGGGGGTTGATCCCCTTTTTTTGGGTTCGGGATAAGGGGGCTGCACTATTGTGCCTGGCTCAGGTGAGGGGGAAAGGAGGTTGCCGTAATTGGCAACGATATAGGGGTCCTTTAAGAGGACCTCCCTAATAATTTTTAAAAGCGTGGCGTCGTCGGCCATTTTGTTTTGCAAAACAAAATGGCGGACGTGGGACAATAACAGAAAATACGCTTAATGCGTAGAGGAACAATTGCGATTTACGCGATCCCTAACCTCCCGGGTTGGATGGGCCCGGGGGTGTGTAACAACCCCTCCCTGCCGGGTGTAGGCAGGGAGGTGTGTGTACCTGTGGTGAGCCCTAAGCTAGTACCATCCGTGGCCAGTCTTAATGGGCAAACGGGTCCCTGACAGCTCTTTTGCAAGGGGCGATAAGGTATCGCCCGCAAGAGACTGTATGATCTGTAATCGTAGATTCGAACTAGGGTCGACTAGGGTAGCCCCCAAGGCCGGTGGTCCTAGTCCGCTGCCGACTAACTGCTTTGCCCTGATGGGGCTAGGCGGGTGTGGCGGGTCAACACCCCACTCGGCTTCGTTGGCACCGTAAGGTATCCGCCGAGGACCACCAAACAGTGGTTTTTCCCTGAAGGGGCACAATAACGCGATGAATTTAATCGGTGAAAGAAACAAAATCAGTAGTCGCCTTGAAAAAGGCAACGCGTGATTTATTTGAAGTGACTGCAATCCGATGGGACGGATTGCGGAAAAACACTACACGGCACACTGGTCGGGGAGCGCGAGCACAACACGACCGTCTGCGGCGAGCGTCAGACGCGGAATGTGGCGGCTCGGGTGCTGCGTAATGTTTTATATGAGCGCGATGAACGCGCGCGACCAATGACGTACATCGAATGATTAGTTTATAAATTCCACATATTGTTATTACCTAGTCCCTATAGACACAACTTGTACATTAATATTTGGTGATATAATAGACTAAGTTTTGTGAATAAAGATGCTTTTACCTCATTCCAAATCAGTTTTTATTACAATAAGCAACTACAGTCTCCTACCTCAACAGTGGTGACCCCGACGTGATTAATTAAAATACATATTCAAGATAGAATTATGTCTCCGCCTATCGTCGAGTTGAAGAGCGATGAACAGGAGGTGTCTGGTGTGTCAACCACAATTCGCATTCCACCCATTTGGCGCGACAGGCTACGGTTATGGTTCGCGCAATTTGAGGCCATCGTCTCTTCACACAAAAAAGGTGACAAAGCGATGTACGAGCTTGTCATCGGTCAGCTGGAACGCCAAGATATCGACGAGATAGCCGATATTATCCTTCGACCACCGGAAGCAGACAAATACGGAACTTTAAAAGCCCGGCTACTTCAAGTTTACGAAGAGTCTGAACAAAGACAAGTGCAACGACTTCTATCAGAAATGGAGCTAGGAGAAATGAAGCCATCACAATTACTACGGCGTATGAAAAATCTCGCCGGCGACAACATCTCAGAGTCAGCACTGCGCATTATGTGGACCAATCACCTGCCACAGGCAGTCCGCGCTGTACTTGCCGTGAGTGACAACATCGCAAAGAAGTCGGACATCAATGATCTTGCGCAAATGGCCGACAAAATCCTCGAGCATTCCCAACCACAAGCAGTTGCTTCAGTATCCACCAGTCAAACATCGAGCCAGGCATCGGCTCACGAAATGTCAATTATTGAGAAGATCGATATGCTGACACATGAGATAGCCGAGTTGAAAGCCACCCAGTCGTCTTATGAACGAAGACGCCCATTTCGCCGATATCGCCCCAGATCGCGAACGCCGAGTCGATCCCGTTTTCCTCGCAATGACATACCTCATCGCCCCGACCAACAAGGAATATGCTACTACCATCGCAAATTCGGGAAGCAAGCACAGCGTTGTACCCGCCCCTGCAACTATGAAGATAAGAATACGACACCGGAAAACTAGGACTTGCGCTGGCTGAGGCGGGAACCGGCGTCAAGACCCTATCACACCGCCTTTTTATTACCGACAGAATATCACGGCTGTCGTTTTTGATAGACACCGGCGCGAACATCTCCGTTATACCAAAGAGGAAAGGCATGAAAATTGCACCAACGAGTTTTTGCCTTTACGCAGCCAACAGCACGATTATACCTACGTACGGCGAAAGGACGCTTGAACTAGATCTCAAGCTGCGAAGACCATATCGTTGGAAGTTCGTAATAGCCGCGGTCAGCAAGCCTATCATCGGCGCTGATTTTTTGAATCACCACCAGCTGCTAGTGGACATAGCCGGTAAACGTCTCACCGATAAAGTTACGAACTTATCCGTCAAGGCGCCAATGTCATACTCCAGCGAGCCAACTGTCCGAAGCATTGACATTGAACAGCATTACCATCACCTGCTAGCCAAATTCCCTAATATCACGCGACCGTCGTCAATGAAGGAAATACCGAAGCATCGCATCGAACATCACATTGAAACCACGGGTCCGCCGTTATACTGCAAAACTCGACCATTACCACCACATCGATACGTAGCCGTGAAGAAGGAGTTCGAGATCATGATGCAGCAGGGCCTATGCCGTCCAAGCAAGAGCCCATGGTCAAGCCCACTCCATGTAGTTCCCAAGAAAAACGGCGATATACGTGTATGTGGCGACTACAGACGACTCAATGCTGTCACGAAACCGGACCGCTACCCAGTGCCACGTCTCAAGGACTTTACTTATGTCCTCTGCGGCAAGAAAATATTTACCACATTGGACCTTAATCGTGCTTACCAGCAATTACCAGTTTTTGGACCAGATATTGAGAAGACTGCGCTAACAACACCCTTCGGATTATTCGAATTTCCTCGCATGTGTCCTGGTTTGAAGAATGCTGGACAAACATTTCAGCGATTTATACATCAACTGCTGAACGGACTCGACTATACATTCCCATTCATTGATGACGTCATACTAGCGTCTGAAAACAGAGAACAACACTATGAACATCTACACGCCGTCCTACAGAGATTCGACGACAATGGAATTACCATAAACCCATCGAAATGCGTATTTGGCAAGGAGTCCGTCAAGTTTCTTGGCTACGACGTGTGCAGCGAGGGAATTAAACCCCCACTAGACAAAATCAAGGTTATCGCTGATTACCCTAAGCCACACAACATTCAAGACCTACGCCGTTTCCTGGGAATGGTGAACTTTTACCGCGATAGCATACCCAATGCCGCACGTATTCAAGCCCCACTCAATGCGTTCTTACACAACTCAAAAAAACGAGATAAAACGAAAATCAACTGGTCTGCAGACGCGTTAGAAGCCTTTGAAGCCTGTAAGGTTAGCATACAGAACGCAACTTTACTCGCTCATCCTTCACCTTCCATGAAAGATGCAGTATCTTTAATGTGTGACGCTTCAAATACCTGCGCCGGAGGTGTACTACAGCAACGTGTCAACAACAAATGGATTCCTCTCGGTTATTTTTCAAAGAAATTTTCTGAAACGCAACAGCGATATAGTACTTTCGACAGAGAGCTGTTGGCAATTTACATGGCTGTGAAACACTTCCGAAAAATGTTTGAAGGACGCGATTTAATTATCTATACCGATCATAAGCCGCTCACATACGCCATACACAAGCCGCCATCGGACAGCGATACACAACGCCGAACACGGCAACTGGTATTTATAAGCGAGTTCACCACAGATATCCGGCACGTGAGTGGAGTGGACAACGTAGTCGCGGACGCATTGTCAAGGGTCGAGGCAATCGATGTACCTACACCGATAGACTACGCACAACTAGCGGAAGCGCAAGAGCGAGACGCGACGATACCGGCATTTACAAAAAAAAGCAACATTCAACTAAACAAAATCACCGTGCCTGGTACAACTAAACAAATACTCTGCGAAACATCAACTAGAAATATCCGCCCGTACCTACCAGATGACTTCCGTCGCATCGCCTTCAACGCCGTGCACAATGCAAGTCATCCCGGTATAAGAACAACGCGCAAAATGATGCAAGACCGTTATTTCTGGCCATCAATGAACGTAGACGTCGGTAACTGGGCGAAAACGTGTACAGCGTGTCAGCAATCAAAAGTACAACGTCACACGCGCAGCGATACCGGAGTGTTCCCAACGTGTGACCGGCTCCAAAATATACATATAGATATCGTCGGCCCACTACCTATAACAGCACACGGCCATCGCTACCTGCTGACAATCATAGATCGCATGACACGCTGGCCCGAAGCCATTCCCATGCAAGAAATGACTTCGGAGGTTGTAGCAAGAAACGTATACGAAACGTGGATATGTCGTTTTGGCTGCCCCACCACCATCACAACCGATCAAGGACGTCAGTTTGAGGGCAAGCTATTTTACGAACTCACGCGACTACTGGGAGCCGAGAAAACCCGTACTACCGCCTACCACCCACAGAGTAACGGAATCGTGGAAAGATGGCATCGATCCTTAAAAACGGCCCTCATGACAAGACTTGCTGACAACAACAAGTGGCTGTTGGAACTACCAACTGTCTTAATGGGACTTCGCGCTGTTACTCGGTCCGATACCGAAACCAGCCCAGCGCAACTAATATACGGTCAAGCACTACGTCTACCCGGCGATTTCATCACACCATCTACAACTACAGTGATGAACCAAGACTACGTGGACCAATTACACCGCGTTATCACTCAGCTTACGCCAACCTACTTGCCGCATAGCAACAAGCGCAATATCTTCGTACATAAAAACCTGCAAACGTGTGACTCCGTATTTTTGCGTATTGATACCGTCCGCAAGGCACTGCAACGCCCGTACGAAGGCCCCTACCATGTCTTGGAAAGAAACGACAAATATTTTAAGATACGGATGCCCGGCAGAACTGCAAATGTCTCGATTGACCGCCTTAAACCTGCATACACGGTAAACACAGACGTTGAATATGGCACCAGCACAAACACCGACAGCAGTTTTCCAGCTACAACTTCAATCATAACAAACGACGAACGAAGAACTAGATCCGGCCGTGTCGTGAAGATGCCCGTACGCTTTGCTTGGGGGGGAGTCCTGTAGCTGCAACACATACATGCACGCGCGCCCATGGCTAGCGCTTAACTGGCGGCTCGGTTTTTTTTTTTTTTTTTTTTTTTTTTTTTTTTTTTTTTTTTTTTTTTTGTTGGGCTTCTCGCATACATTTCTGGGAAATGTGGTTGCTTAACCGGTCATTTGCTGGCGAAGCCAAAAGAGGCCTCCAGCCAGGCTTAAATTAATTATTAAAAACTAAGCAACTTTCGCTAAGGGCGCCCCCTGCGGGACACGGACCTCGGCTTAGGGCGTTGCTGGGGATATCAAGCTATTGTTTTGGGGACAGCTGGATCGGTATTATTTAAATTGTATTAAGGGACATTTAAAGCTACAGGCTCGGCACGGGCCGGCGCGAGCAAGAGACGGGAGGGAGAAGTGCTAACTTGAACGGGAAGGTGACGCGGCGATAGGCCTCCGCGACGTCGGTGAGGCGGGCATCCTCGGCGGCGAGGGCGGTACAACGGTCGGGTGTTCAGTGAACGAGACAACGCGAGTCTCTTCATGTGATCTAACGTGATTTTATCGTCTGGATCGACCAGAACGTGCCTCGGGCGGCGTACTCTACTGATACGGGAGGGTTCGTAGTCGGCGGCTGATACCACAAGGGGATTTGGGTGGGACAGGGCAGAATCGAGATAGCGTTTGGACGCTTGTTTCATAAATTGCCTGATGGTCGGCAAGTTAAGGTCGAAATGGAGTTGGTCGTTTCGCATGTACAGAGGCGCTCCGGTGGCCTTGCGCATGAAACGGGTTTGGAGGGTTTCTAATCTACGGAGTGGGTATGATTCGGCGTGTGCGAACACTGGGCTGGCATAGGTCATGATGGGTCGAATGCATGTGGTGTAAATTCTCACCTTATTTCTAAGGGATAATTTACTACGAGCGTTCAGAATATAGTGAAGGCGACCGAGCACAAAGGCAGCGCGGGCACGCACCATCTTTGTGTGGGGAATGAAGGTCAGTTTTTTGTCTAGGGTGACTCCAAGATACTTGGCGTGCGGTTCCCAAGGAACCGATTGGCCCAGCATCGAGATCTCCCTGAAGCGTGGGTGGTCGTCGCCTAATTTGCAAAATAGGACGGCTTTACTTTTGATAGGGTTAACTTCGATCCGCCATTTCCTAAACCATTTACCGTAGACGTTGGCTGTGGTTTGGAGGATCTTAGTTATACTATCGGGACTGCTACCAGAGTAGAATATGGCCGTGTCATCTGCGAACAGTGCTAATTGGGTCGTATTAGCAGGTCTTTTGGGGAGGTCACTGGTGTACAGTGTGAACAATAATGGGGCTAGCACGGATCCTTGTGGGACTCCGGCTCTAATGGGGTGGGGGGAAGAGAGAGCGCCCGTGATTCGATATCGGAAACTGCGATTTGACAAGAAGTCTCGTATGATGAGAACGAGACGGTCAGGCACTCCGAGTTGGTACAACTTATATAATAAGCCATTGTGCCAGACTTTGTCAAATGCTTTCGCAACATCGAAAAAGAGGACTCCCGTCATCAGGCCGCGTGAGAATCCGAACGTGATGTGTTCAACTAGTCGGTGGACTTGTTGTACACACGAGTGTTTGGTTCTAAAACCAAACTGTTCGTCGGGAATGAGTTTCTTGGAATCGGCATAATCCTTTAATCGGGAATAGATAATCCGCTCATAAATCTTCGCAAGAGAATTGAGAAGGCTTATGGGGCGATAGCTGGAAGGCTCGCACTTGGGCTTACCGGGTTTGGGAATACCGATAACGGTGGCCTGTTTCCACGTATGCGGAAATAGGTTATTGTTTAATGCCGCATTGAAGATGACGGTCATTAAGGCGATAAGACGTTCGGGGAAGAGTTTAATCACCTTGTTGGTGATACCGTCAGAGCCGGGGGCTTTGCGAGGGTGAATCTTTTTCACGAGATTTCTGACCTCGTCTGCCGTGACCGGAGGGAGGGGGTCGTCAGGGTCCTCGGCAGGCGGAATAGCTGCTCTACGTTCGACTTCAGCGTCAACCTTTTTGAGGTGAGCTTGGTCTACAGGTAGAGTGCTTGGGGAACATTGCGCTTCTAGACTGTCAGCTAGGCATTCGGATTTTTCGTCGTCATCAAAGGCCGGCCTTTGGTTGGGACGGTTGAGGGGGGGGACAGCATTGGATGTTTCGGATTTGAGTTTCCGTTGCAGATGCCAGAACGCAAGGTGGGTTGGCTCTAAGTCGCCCAACATCTTATCCCAGTTAGCCTCTCGGCACTCCTTGATACGTTCCTTGACAGCACGCTGCAGGTGGCGCATAAAGAGGCGATTGGGTTCGCTGGGAAAAGATGAGTACGCTCTAAGGGCTGCGTTCTTCTCCGTCATCAGTGCACGTACATCGTCAGGGAGTTTCATGCGATGGTCTTCCATCGCAGGAACTCGCCGTGAACACTCGTCCACGACGGACTGTACATGCCCGGTGAGGGAGTCGATCGCACCTAGCGTGTCTGCGACTGACGTTATGCATTCGGGAATTCTATCTAACTGAGCGGACGAGGGGTCGTTGAGGCGTTGCCTAACTTTCCTCCAGTCCGTCGTCACAATGGTCTGAGGGGGTAGCCCTGTGTCCGTGGGGCCAAAGCGGGAGGTGAGGTGAAGGATCACAGGACGGTGATCGGAGTCTAGCTCTTGTAGTACTTCAATGGAATGCAACTTGAGGTTGATATTCATTAGAAGTGCTATGTCGAGTATATCCGGGCGATGATTAACATTGCTGGGGTAGTGAGTGGGATACATCGGGGCGATGATGTCAAAATTGAGGAGGTTACTGAGGGAGTATAATTTACTTCCTCTGTGGTTGTGGGTGAGACAGTTCCAAGACTCATGTTTGGCATTGAGATCTCCCGCCACTATGACGGAGTCGCCTAGATCGAAGAGTGCTTCGAGATCCGATTGGATTGGATCGTCTTGGGCATTGGGGGATTGGTAAGCCGACACTATAGTGATCGGTTGATGACCTGTCATGCCTATTCTGCACACAGATGCCTCTAGATTGGAAAGGGACGGGGTATCTAGGGGCATGCAATAAAGGGATCTCTTATAGTAAATAAGAGTGCCTCCTCCACGGGAGTGGGTCCTATCGTTGCGCACTATATCATAGTTTGCAATTCTAGGGTTCCTGTGAGAGGGTTTCAAAAAGGACTCTTGTATCAACATAATGTCAATAAGGTGGTCGCGGAGGAATAAGGCGATTTCGTCTTTTTGGCCATTAATGCTGTTGGCATTGAAGATGCCTATTTTAAGGGATCGGGGTTTTATTCTGCACCTGCTTTGTGAATCCATTACGGATGAACGCGGTAGGAGAGGAGGGCGGATGAAACATCAGCGAAGTCGCTGAGAACTAGCATGAGGCCGTATTGGCCCTGGTTTGCCCTAATGGCTGCGGCCATTTGGGCGACTCTGTTCGGGTCGACAGAGTTGAGAAGACCGAGGCAAACTGAGAGGTCGTCAGTTTTGAGAAGGGGTGAGGGAGGGGCGGCCCTCTGAGAGTGCACTTGTGGTGCGGGTTGGTTGTACGGCACGGGAAGGTACGGTGCCGTATGGGGGGCGGTCATCAGCGAGGGAATCGCTGACGCTTGGGTCGCCTGTTGGGTCAGTAAACTAGGCCTCAGGGCGGGGAACGCTTGCTGGTGATTCAGCGCGTTCCACGGCGATGGCCTTTGAGGGCTGAGTCGTTGGGACGTGGGAGGGGCCTGAGAGGCGTAATGGGCGGCCGCGAAGGCTTGGGTAGCCGCTTTGCGCTTTGCTGCCTTGTTGTTAGCGCGCGGTGCTTTGGGGCATCCGCGATAATTCGCGGGATGACCCGACTCACCGCAAAGCACACAACTCGGAGGCTCTGTGCAAAGCGTGCGATCTTTGGGGCGATCGCAGTCGGAGGTGCTGTGGTCACCTAGGCACTTAACGCACCTAGGTTTGGCGTAGCAGTGTCGCTGCGCGTGACCATAGAGTTGGCAGCGGTGACACTGCCCGGGAGGACCATAACGATGGGGAGGTTCGATTTTGATGCCTGAGAGGTGACATACAGTCTTGATATTAAAAATCTTCCGATCATTATCGGCGGTCTTTTCGCATATGGCGAGGACCATATCGTAAGCTTCACCGCTGCGACCAGCGTGCATGCGATGAACTTCGAGGACGGGGATACTTTGCGACAGAAGGTCGTCTTTGATGGAGTCGGTGTCGATCTCCTTGGGGATGCCTTTAAGGACTACCCGGAGTGGGCGTTCCTCAGCGAGGGAGTACGTGTGGAAATACACGCTGCGGTCCTGTAGGGCACGGGTCAAAGACCTGAAGTCTTGGGCAGTGGGAACTGCCACTTTGACGCCGACGGCTGTGGTGCGGGCACTTAGGTAGTTAATACCTAGTTCAACACACATTTTGGACACGTCATTCCACTTGTCCTTGGCCTGAATGTAGATTGCGGGCGGTTTTTTGTCCTTTTTAGGGACCTTGGTGGGCTGGGATTGGGGTTGGGAATTAGCGGGGGTAGGGGTAGGGGGAAGACTGGCCTGAGAAGTGGCCGTTGTGGGGACAGGGGCAGAGGGCGGAGCGGAGGACGAAGCCTCGTCCGTTTTCGGGGCTTTAGCGGGCGCAGCTTGTGCGGAGGACTTGGCCTTGCGGGCCCGCTTTTTACGGCTACCGCTGACGAGTTGGAACTCGTCAGAGGCCGAATCGGAGGAGGGGTTTTGGGGAGGAGCAGGAGAGTCCTCGCTCTCTGACATGTCCGACATGTCCGAGGGCATGTCGGCGTCGGGGGACGTGGAGGCGTTCGTGCTGGCGGTGGGGAGGGGGGTTTTTGCCTGAGGGGCGGATGAGATGCCGGCATCCAATTCAGGGGTTGTGCCCCTTTTCTTGGGTTCGGGATAGGGGGGCTGCACTTTTGTGCCTGGGGACAGAAGGCTGCCATAGTTGGCAGCAATGTAGGGGTCTTTTAGAAGGATCTCCCTAATATTTTTAAGTAGCGTGGCGTCGTCGGCCATTTTGTTTTGCAAACAAAATGGCGGACGCGGGACAAAAAGAAAAAACAGAAATACGCTTAAAGCGTAGAGGACAATCGATTTACGCGATCCCTAACCTCCCGGGTTGGATGGGCCCGGGGGTGTGTAACAACCCCTCCCTGCCGGGTGTAGGCAGGGAGGTGTGTGTACCTGTGGTGAGCCCTAAGCTAGTACCATCCGTGGCCAGTCTTAATGGGCAAACGGGTCCCTGACAGCTCTTTTGCAAGGGGCGATAAGGTATCGCCCGCAAGAGACTGTATATCCTGAAAACGTAGACTCGAACTAGGGTCGACTAGGGTAGCCCCCAAGGCCGGTGGTCCTAGTCCGCTGCCGACTAACTGCTTTGCCCTGATGGGGCTAGGCGGGTGTGCCGGGTCAACACCCCACTCGGCTTCGTTGGCACCGTAAGGTATCCGCCGAGGACCACCAAACAGTGGTTTTTCCCTGAAGGGGCACAATAACTCGATGAATATAGTCGGTGAAAGAAATAAAATCAGTAGTCGCCTTGACAAAGGCAACGCGTGATTTATGTGAAGTGACTGCAATCCGACGGAACGGATTGCGAAAAAACACTACACGGCACACTGATCGGGGAGCGCGAGCACTGCACGACCGTCTGCGGCGAGCGTCAGACACGGAATGAGGCGGCTCGGGTGCTGCGTAATGTTTTATATGAGCGCGATGAACGCGCGCGACCAATGACGTACATCGAATGATTAGTTTATAAATTCCACATATTGTTATTACCTAGTCCCTATAGACACAACTTGTACATTAATATTTGGTGATATAATAGACTAAGTTTTGTGAATAAAGATGCTTTTACCTCATTCCAAATCAGTTTTTATTACAATAAGCAACTACAGTCTCCTACCTCAACAGTAATAAATTAACTTTTTTGCCATGTAATGATAATCTGAACATTTTATATAATGCTTTTTTAAATATTTACTGTCAAGAATTTAATTCTACTTTTATCCCCAAGAAAATCTCGGTTAATGGTAATGCAAGTTTTTGTGAATGGGCTACTATTGGAATTCATTTAAGTAGAATATATATGGACTATATAATGAACGCACATATTTTAATCGTGATACTTTTAACCTATATGTGAAAAATTACTCTAAATTATTCAATCAGAATTAGAAGTTGTAGCAACTTCAAAGTTAAGAAAGAGAAAGTTATCATATATTGCAATTTACTGACAATCTAATGATGTACATGTAAACTATTATTATAATTTATTCATATGACGGGTATGATATCTAATGATGGATATGATGAATGTGATGATCTAATGATGAACATTTTTAATTGGATTTTATTTATCAGAGCATAGATAAATAAACAATAACGTAGTTAGTCAGCTAAGCAAGTTAGGCAAGTAAGCCAGCGAGATGGTTTATAATATGTTAAAAGAGTGTGTATGTAGGTGTTTGTGTGTACTGATGTGTATGTGTACGTGTAAGTGTGCGTGTCTAGCGTGTATTTATAATATATATATGAATGGCGAGTGGCAAAATGTTGGTGTTGTGGGTGGAGGTGAAGATCGAGTATGCAGTAGGTACAGATACGGCCACTCCTTATGAAATAACTTGAAGAAATTTTTCTGTAGTGTCATAATCTAAGGGTTGCAACCAACGTTGGACCTTATTCTTACAATTAAATTTGGATAAGGAGTAGATGGATAGGGTTTTGTTTACTTTATTGTAGAGTTATCCTCCCAGGAAACAAAAGAATCTGTGAGCAAAATTTGTATTGAACACTGGGTTTTCACAAACCGTGTATTTGCGTCTTTTGTTCATGATAGCGGTAGGATTGTATGAAAGTTGCACGTGCTTGCGAATGATAGTGTTAAGTATAAATAATTGGCGAACTGTAAGTAGTTTACACTTTTCATATATCCTTTGTGGGAAAACGGAACGGCAAGTAACGACTGACTTTCAGGACCGCTCTTTGGGCTCTCTCCAACTTAAGGATAGATGTTTTGGGTGCACCGCCCCAAGATGTAATACAATATGTTATTATTGATTGAACCAGTGAAAAATAAACAATGTCAATAACCCGAGTGTCCGCCACATGACGCAGATTTTTAAAGATGTAAATCAATTTACGAATTCTCGATGTAAGTAAGTCTATATGTGGCTGGAAACTAAGGTTAGCATCAATTTGAAGACCTAAGTATTTGACATCATCCGTTTTCTTAAGAGCTGGACATGAACAAAAGTTATTGTGTTGAAGAGAGCAATGGTGTGATATAATTGATAAATTGGATTGCAGGGTCACATCTTTTTTTTTAGAAAAAGGAATATAGATGGTTTTATTGACATTGAGGGTGAGTTTGTTTTCTGCTAGCCACTCGGCAACCATGTCAAAACCTTGTTGAGCATATGCGTACCCTTCATGCCAAGAATCCGTATTATAAGCAGAGCGGTATCATCCGCGAAAGTGACGATCCTAGCACCACGCAATTTTAGGTTGCAGAGATAATTGATGTATGCTAGGAATAGCGTCGGGCCAAGGATGCTACCCTGTGGTACCCCATACCCAATAGTAAGGTCATCACTATACCCATCGCCCACTCTGACTTTTTGCATGCGATCCTTGAGATAGTTTGAGAATAAATTCAGCTGTATATGCAGCAAGAGCGGGGTGGAGACCGTGTCAAAAGCTTTTGCTAGGTCGAGAAAGATTACCAATACCTTCTGTTTAATGTCAAGATTATTAGAAATACAGTTGAGAGGCCGCTTTTTTAATTTCCGATTTCTCAAATTCTCTTTTTAAGGTCTTTATCAGATCGTTGCAGAAATTCCTATATCTTTTAAAGGTAATTTTTAAGGTTTCATTGACCATTTGACCTATCATTTTAATATCAGATATTTTAATATTATCTGGTCCGGGTGCCTTGTCAGAGTTTAGATTGCTTATTATTTTACGTATTTTTTCGCCTAAAGCTTTTTTAAGGTATAAAGCAGAATCTAATGATTTACAATATGTACTGGGGTCCAATATTTTAGTACTACGGTCTGGAATTATATCTTTTACGGCGCGGTCAAATTCGGTCGCAAACTTATCGGCAATTCTCTTAGTGGTGAGACCCTGTGCATCAAACGCTTTTAGAATCGCTGTATGTTATTGACAATCCGATATACTTTCTTGGTATTTTTAAAGTTGTTATTAATTTGGTTCAAATAATAATCATTTCTTCTAATTTCTAAAAAATTTCGTACTTTATTACAGGTTTTATTGTATCGTAACCTTAATTTAGGGTCGTTAGAACTCTTTTTCCACGATTTAAATAATGCATCGCGTTTCACGCAAAGACGATTGATGTATTCATTGATCCAGGGTAATTTAAATTGACTAGCATTCCTACGTTTTGTATACTTGGTTGTATCAGAACTTGCAATATCAGTTGCGTTTTGAAATGAATTTCGGATGAAACTAGAAATGTCATCTGGATTATCCATGTGTTTTTTAATAACCAATCAACCTTCTTTAACTCGTCCTTCATTATGTCATAATTAATTTTGGTTTTGGTAACAACCTGTATTCACTTCGTAGGTGGGTCATCAACGCAAGTGAAGATAATAGCTCGATTATCGGCCAGTGTGGTTTTTATAGAAAGGGGAATATGTGTAGAAATGTTTTAACTTTAATTGTCTTATAGGAATGCGTTTTGCAACTTGGGTTGTGTCGTTAATCGTTATTTTTAGGAGGAGCTTACCAAAAATAGAAAATGCAAATATCGTGTAATGGTATGTGTGTATTGAGTGTGGTGTCTGTCTTATATTTGGTGTAATATCATGGTTGTATGTGTGAAGTGTGGTGTTTAATAAGTAAAATGAAATTATTATAAATTTTATAGTTAAATATAATTACAAATAAGAAACAATATAAAAACAAGTAAGTTCTGAAGGAGTTTAGTCATTGAGTATTAATTGGTTTTATTTTATTTACATCTTGATCGGTATCGATGCGAATTGGTTCCGAATTTTCGAAGATCTTAACGTAAATTCTTCCATAGGAGGTCCATAAGCTATGGAGAAGTTTGTTGTTCACCAATTGTCGAGCTTGATAGTATAGGTTTTTGGCCTTGAATGTGAGGGATTCAGCGATATATATTGGTTTTGACGGTCCAGAGAATTGTAAGTGTGTAGTATTCAGCTTGTCATCTATGTGTTCTTTGTTGAACTGTCTACTTTTTTAAATAAAGGCATCTTTCATGGCTGTCGTGGTAAGCTCCACCATAATAGGGCTGGTATTCTGATCCTTTCTAGGCCTAGAGCGAATTACTTCGCGAATATCAGATTCAGAGATTGGCTGACTAAGTATTACACCAACTGTTTTGACAATGTTTCGTAAAACTTCTTTATTTTCGGTTTGCTTTTTCGATACATTTCGCAGTTCCACCATAGATGCTCGTGAATTTCACTCTAGAAGATCAACTTTTTTTTCCAAGGTAAAAACGCGTTCTTTGTAGGCGCTGTTTTCCCGCTGCAAAATATTTATTTTACTCAAAAATTCATCGTATTTTTCGGACACAAAATCTATGCTTGCTTTTATGGCTGCATTTTGTTCTTTGATTGTGACAATCGAGTCATTTAATTTTTCAAATTTGTTGTTTTGCTGCAGTTCGAATTTTTGGAAGAGATCGTTCACGATAGTACTTAAATCCATTGCTTGGCCTTCGAACTAACGTTTTACTCTTCGTGTGATAAAAGTTGGTTCATTTGCTGATTTTTCACCATATTTTGTTAATAAATTGAGTTGTGAGTCGGACCCATATGTTCCCATATCACTACGAGGTGATGATGCTTTTTTTTTTCTTGTATTCGTGTATCTTTGTTATGTTTATCTGGCGAAGCCATTTATAATTATACTCAAATACGCAAATCGTAAACAAATGGACGACGAGTTAGATGAGCGTTGAGACGTCTCTCGCTCGATTTCAACGCGCAATAGGGACACGGTGCGGTAGTTGAAATAAATGAGTGTTCGTTGTTACCCGAAAGTTATGAATACGTGTGGATGATTTGGCGACGTCACTCTGTGTCGCATGCGATGTCGGAGTATTCGTGTGTTGTCTTACTCACGCATGTGTTTTCACTTCTATATTGTCTGCGCGCCTGGTAGTTACACGGATTTTAATAAAGTAATTAAACGATTAAATGGTTTAATTTTATTAAAATGACAAGCAAGGTTCACTATACACGGCCGCTCTGTACGGAGTCCGGAAGGGAGGGGAATATAATCACGAGATAGTGTTGTTTGCAGATGACACTTCGCTTTTATTTAAACTCAAACGCCAACATCTGGCACCTGACGATATAAACAGCGCTATCTCCAGAGTGGTCAACTGGTTTAATGTTAACTATTTACTCTTGAACGAGAACAAAACTAAATGTATGAATTTACAACACCTAATGTTAAAACAGTAAAAACCACTGTAGTAATTAATGGTGCGGAGTTGGACCTTGTGGACACCGCAGTGTTTTTAGGTATTTCTTTAGATTTTAAGCTGCAGTGGGAACCGCACATACTAAAATTGTCGAAAAGGCTTAGTGCTGCAGCATATGCAGTAATGAAAATTCGTTATTTAACAGATGTAGAAACAGCGCGACTAGTCTATTTTGGTTATTTTCATAGTGTAATGTCGTATGCTATTCTGTTGTGGGGTAATGCTGCCGATATCCAAACCATTTTTGTGCTGCAGAAACGAGCCATTCGTTCAATTTATAAGTTAAGCCCTCAATATTCACTCCATCAGAAATTTAAAGAGATTAATATAATGACCGTTCCATCTCAGTACATTCATGAAAATGTTTTGTATGTACATAAAAATATACAGTGATTTCCATACTATTAATACCAGTGTTAGGTTTACGGATTAATATTAACTTTATGATTAATTTTGTATATTGGCGACGGCAGATGTTGACTTTGTTTATACTATTTTAAAAGTTACAACTTGCAACACTGAAAAGTAGGGGCTCTGGTCCGTTGCGCGTGGCCCGACACACTTGCCGTCGAGGAGTAAAGGAGGCAGGTTGTACAGTTGGATATAGTACATTTATGAAAGTCTGTAGACAATAAAAGTGTAAAGCAGTATCGCAGCAGTAAAGCGGTTTTTCTTACAATTCAGAAGTGGAAAATCTTATTACATTGTCAACGGGCATCTGCCTGAAAATGGTTAGTAGTGGCATACACTGAAGTGGATTTAGTTTTGAATAATCATATATTATAATCAGTATAGGCACCACCCAAAAAAATATATTAAAAAAAATTGCATGGCGGTAGGTTTCGGGATAAAGATAATTTTGTAATAAGTAACGACTTTGGTTGAATTAAATAGCAATTTAATTAGGAAGGTAATTGTATAAACTAAAGCCAGTTATTCTTTTAATCGCGTGGTTGGTGACAAATCCTTTGTGTTGCGATTTATCAAGCCTTCCAAAGACTGCTTCGCGACTGGTACTGATGGCAGCAACCGGGACTGATGATGTTTGTGTCCTCCGAGGACGGAGGCGCTCAGTTGAAATACCACTGTGTGGTCACTGTGATCTTTGGACTGGCCGCGCCAAGCGTTGATTAACTTCGCCGATCGCTCGGATTAGTAGGTGCAACAAGATATGAGCGCCTATTCTAAAATGATGGTTAACTAAAGTAATAAGTAAAATAAGTACCTGGTGCATGCTTTTTGATATAGAAAGGTATTACAAGATAAATTGTCGGGCATCAATTAATCTGTCATTATTTTTATTTATTTTTCATGCCACGTGTGTTTTCTTTGATGATAATAAAACTGTGTTTCGGTTATTGTATCGAAATATTTAGACGTTTCTTTGTTAGATTCCAAAGTTTGCTTATTAACGTCAAGGTTAAAGACAGTCACCAATGCTTAGATAGGTAACTTCACCGTAGGGGTATTAGGGGGATACAAAACCGATGTTATTTTTTAGCTAGGACACTTACTTTCCGAGTTATGGGTCAAAAGTGTTTCTAATATTACACTACCGTGTAATTTATTGGACGTTTACATAGTTGTCTTCGTTTCAGATAAAATGGAAAGCGAAAATAAATCACAGCCTCGACGTCTGGCGACTCCGGACAGAGAAGAGTCACGTACCCGTCAAACAAGCGATGCCGTACTCGCCGCGACAGTGTTTCCGGGTATCGTCGTGGTCGCCTGAACGAGCAAAGGAGTCCCCGCGAGAGTGACAGGCTGCGTGTTATAGAACGAGAGATGGAGCGTGAACGAGAACGACTGCGAGATCTCCAGGACGACTTGGACAGGGAGCGTGGACGGATTCGGCGTACCGTGAGTAATCTACGACATTTTGATCAACATGATCGTCATAATTCTACACGTGGTCCAACCACCGAGGGTGAAGTACGCTCTCGGAGAAGAAAAAGAAGCTCAGGTGCAGACGAAGGCCCTGAGAGACAAAGAAGCCGGATTGGAAAATATGAGCAGCGATCAAAGAAATCTCCTAGCCCTTCATTTTCAACTAAGGTCTTGGTCATTATTCTTAATTCAATTAAGAATTTACAGTCACAGCCGTCGACATCAGTCGCAGTCGCACACATTCATGCCAGTAATCATTAAAAAAAATTGCCCGAATTTGATCCGTCGTCAAACAACCAACGGATAGACGTGTGGTTGTAAAAGGTGAACGAGTGCGCAACTGTCTACGGCTGGGACGATAAAACTACAGTTCACTTTGCTATGCAAAAACTCCAGGGTTTGGCCAAAACGTGGTACGAACGTTTACCTTCAACTCTTTTTAATTAGACCGAGTGGCAAAATAAATTAGTAAGTGCATTCCCATATGAGCAAAATTATGGCCAAACTTTGGAACACATGTTGAAACGTAAAAGCAGATTTAATGAACACATCGAAGTCTATTATTACAAAAAACTGGCTCTATTGAACCAATGCAACATTGAGGGAAAGCGTGCAGTCGAATGTATTATACACGGTTTGACAGATAGAACAATGAAGTCGAGCGCCACAACATTATGTTGTTCAAACCCGGAACAGCTGTTACAGTTTTTAATGAGTAGTAAGGAATCCTTTTTGTTTTGTTTTTCTAACATTAGGGATAATAAGGGTGATACTGTTCATAAAGCTATGCGCATATCTAATTCTAATCCACGTTCAAAATTTTATAAAGCGGTTCTGATAAATAATATCCCAACGAATTTTTGTTTTGTTTTGTCGATTTTGGTAGTGACGTATCGTTAATAAGGCATTCGAATGCATCTCGTTTGGGATTATCATGTAGATAATCAATCTACAGTTTTAAAAGGTTTCGGGAATGACATAGTACATACTGTTGGTAGTGTTTCTGTAGATTTATCTGTTGACGGAGTGAATGCCGACGTTGCTTGCCAGGTGGTTGACGACCAATATCTAGAACTAACTCTGTTAATAGGACAGTCATTCACAGAACAATCTCATGTTGCTGTATATAAGACTGCAGAGAAGCTTAGCTTCTTTGATATTGGTCGTGACCTACCCTTCGCGGAAACTGATATACAGAATAACATTTTGGTTAAGGTTATAGCTTCTACTGATGCTATCATTTATGAACCAGCAAGTATCAAAGCTGTAGTGAGACCGCAAGGTTATTGGTAATCCTACGCAGCAATTTACTGTCTTAGGAGGTGTGTACCCTGTCAAAGATGGAGTGATGAATGTATATGTTTCCCCAGTATCAATACACAGTTGCATAGTAGAGGGAATGGTCATGAGTCGTGGATTAGAAGTTAGGGTGGTAAATCTCATTGTCAAACCATCAAAAGAACTTTCAGAGCACCCTAGAATTGATGAGGATAAGGTTCGTGTAGGAGATAATGTGGACGCACATTGTCAAACCACCAAAAGAACTTTCAGAGCACCCTAGAATTGATGAGGATAAGGTTCGTGTAGGAGATAATGTGGACGAACGTCAACGGCAACAGCTTTTAGACTTACTGGACAAGTATCGACATTGTTTTGCGTCTTCTCTGAAAGAATTAGGATGTACTAATATTACCAAAATGACTATCGAAGTAAACGATACAAAACCTATTGTTTATGGACCTTATAGGCTTTCACATAAGGAACGGTAAGATGTACGGGATATGGTTAGTGAGATGTTAGATGCAGGAATAATAAGAGAGTCAGTGTCGGAGTATGCTAGCCCAGTTATACTAGTGCGTAAGAGAGATGGAAAATTACGAATATGCATTGAATTGCATGTTAAATGCAGTGACGGTTAAGGAGCGTTATCCCATGCCTAACATTGATGACGAAATCGCACGACTAATCTGGTCAAGCATACTTTGTCACCCTTGATTTGACATCGGGGTACTACCAAATGCCCATCGCTGAACAATCGCAACTGTTAACATCTTTTGTCACACCTAGTGGCCAGTACGAGTTTAATCGTATGCCATTAGGCCTGGAAAACGCTCCAGCCGTGTTTCAGCGGATGATTAACAGAGTGCTAGGGCCAGCGCGTTATGATGGGGCAACAGCGTATATAGATGACATCTTGATTTATGGTAGGGATGTAGAGGAATGTCTAGCAAGATTAGAAAATGTCTTACAATTGTTAGAAAACTCTAATCTAACTCTCAACCTAGCAAAATGCGATTTTTTAATGAATAAAATCGATTATCTTGGTTACGAAATAAGCGGTAGTGGAGTACGCCCCAGGTAGCAAAAAGATTCAGTGTGTACTAGATTTCCCTACTCCCTCAAATCAGCACACAGTGCGACAGTTTCTAGGGCTTGTAGGCTACTTTCGCAAATTTATTAGGAATTTCGCTGCATTGGCAACTTGGACCTGGGCAATTGACCAGGCAAATGCGTTTGAAATACTTAAGGCCATGTTAGTGAACAGACCTATTCTTGCTATTTACAATCCAACATCTGAAACGGAACTGCACACCGACGCTAGCAAGTTGGGAGTCGGAGGTGTACTTCTGCAACGAGCAGATGGTAGCGATACTTTTAGACCAGTAGCTTAAAATGTTTCATGCTTATGAGCTGGAAACTCACATGTCACAGTCGAATATCACCCAGATTCAAGAATGGCACATGTTGACGCTATGTCTCGCAATCTCATATCGTACGATGAAACTTCAAAGGTTCTAGACCATTATCCATCGGTCATGATCATTAACAACGAAGATTGGCTGCATACGTTGCAATTGGGCGATACGGAATTATGTAGAATCCGCGATGTTCTTACTTCAGGTATAGACGCGAATGGACTAAAGTATATTAGAGATTATTTCCTAATAAAAGATAATAAATTGTATCGTTACATTGATGGCGATCATAATAATATTCGTTGGGCGGTACCGAAGGGTGTAAGGTGGCAACTTTGTCGCATAAATCATGACGACATAGGTCATTTTGAAGTCGAAAGACATTAGAACGTCTAAAAAAATCATACTGGATTTCCAAGATGACGGCATTTGTAAAAAAAATATGTCAACGTGTATTGAATGCGCTTATGCTAAGAATAGCAGTTTTACCAAAGAAGCATATTTATATCCGATCGAAAAGATAGAAGTTCCATTCCATACGCTGCATGTTGATCACCTTGGACCCTTTGTTAGGTCAAAGCGGGGAAACACTCATCTTTTAGTTATTGTCGACGGTTTCACCAAATTTCTATTTACTAAACCGGTGCGCAACACTAAAACTCAAAGTGCCATTAAGGCTTTAGAGGACATATTTTATACATTTCGGGTCCCGGACCGTATCGTCAGCGACAGAGGAACATGTTTCACGTCACACGCCTTTAATAGATTCTGTCTATATAAAGGCGTGAAGCATGTTCTTAACGCTGTAGCCAGTCCCCGATCGAATGGGCAGGCTGAAAGATACAATCCCACCTTCCTAAACTCATTGACAGCTCAGAATTTAAATCGCGACGAAAAAGAGTGGGATGATGCGGTTGGAGAGTACAGTGGGGATTAAACAACACGTGCCAAAAGACTACAGGTAGGACACCTGCCTAGATAATGTTTGGCACGTGTATGGATTCAGAAGCTAATCCTAAGTTAAATAAAGTGCGTCAAGAGACCCGCGAAGTTACTGACTTGGCCACGATCAGGCAACAGGTTAAATATTCAATTGATGTTCAACAGGATAAACAAAAACAAAGGTATGATAAGGGAAGACGCCCTGCCCGAGTTTATGCCGAAGGGGAGTTAGTTAAGATAACGAAAACGGCTTTTAATAATGACGGAAAGAGCAAGAAACTGCTTCCTTCATACATAGGCCCATATCGCGTAGTGTCGTTATTAGGAAATGATAGATATAAGGTAGCTCCTATCCCGGGACTAACGGGAACCAAGAACAAGCGATAGACTACTGTAGCCGCCGATCGAATGTTGCCTTGGGTCAATGTGGCCGCGTTAAAGGTTAATGAATCAGATACCTAAATGACTGATGATGACTAAATGTTTAACATAGAGCATGTTTGTTTATTGAATTATGTTTATTATAAATAAAATTAGTGAAAAAAAAAGAAATCGAGACGTTTAGACGTTTTAATATATTTTGTATATGTATATCAGTCTGTGTAATGTAAAGAAAATCAACTCTAATATTTTGATTTGTGATTAAACCGACAATTTCAGTGTCCAAGTGTATTGTAAGGTTTACAAGTGTTATGTTGATAATACGTTAAATTGTTATGACATTATGTTAAGCTATTAGTTAAAGTTATGGTATTTTATGTTCGAATTATATAGATAACTTTACGTAATGCATTAAGTGAAACGAGTATTGAACATTGACATAACTGCGAAAATGGATGGGTTCGTAGTTTGTCATATCGCTGGCCTTGGTCGCGAGAATGGATAGGTTCGTAACCAGGCTAGTGAGGTGTTCTATACCAAAAATAAATGGAATGTGTCCTGTTTGTAAGAATGGATGGGATTGCAAATAGGACTTATTCTTGTTTGGTGTGATTTTGTAAGAATTGATGGGTTTACAAATATCACTTCTTAAATAAGTAAGATACATGTTACTTGCTCTGCGGGAATGGATAGGTTCGCACAGCTTATTATAAGGGACATTATTCTTGTTTTGGTTTTGTAAGAATGGATAGGTTTACAAATATCACTTCTAAAATTAAGTAAGATATGTACGAGGGCGGCACTGAAAATGTCGGGAATCAAGGAAGTGACACAACATTACTATTTAAAAATGTATTTATTGCTTTTCGAAGTATTCTCCGCGAAATTTGACACATTTTTCCATACGATGGAACCAATCATTGAAGCAACCATTCCATTCGGAAGTTGGGGTCTCCAAAATGGCCGTTTTGTAGGCGTCCACAGCTTCTTTAGGTGATGAAAATCTCTGTCCACGCAATTTATTCTTTATTTTAGGGAAAGTATAGAAAACATTAGGGCTTAGGTCGGGGCTGTACGGCGGATGGTCTAATAATTCTATGTTTTCTTGCTCTAAAAACTCTTTTGTTCTGTGCGCGGTGTGAGAACTCGCATTGTCGTGATGGAGGAAGATGCGGCGGTCGCAGTTCTCTCTACGGAGTTCAGAAACGACCTGTGGCAAACAAATGCTAGCATACCATTCTGCATTAACCGTTCTTTGTCCCTCAAGAGGAATAGTCGTAACATGGCCGGTTTTGGAGACAAACGTGGCCACCATTTTTTTTGCAACACTCCGTGAACGAACAATTTTTGTTGGCTTTAACTCATTTTCGAACACCCAAACTCGTGACTGGTTTTTTGTTTCGGGTTCGTACGCATATATCCAGGATTCGTCACCTGATACGATGTTGTATACAGCATTTGAGGATCCTGCGTGGAATGTTTCGAGAGTTCTGACGCACCAAGTAACGCGAGCCGCTTTTTGCTCTTCACATAGCAAATGCGGTATCCATCGGGAAAACAACTTTTTTACACCTAATTGTTCATGCAAGATTATTTGTATTTGACTCATGCCAATGTCTAAAGTTGCCTGAATTTCGCGGTATGTCACATGTCGATCTTCCTCAATCAGCTTACGCACAGCATCAACGTTTTCTTGGGTGACTGCAGTTTTTGGACGACCTTGACGAGGATCATCACTGAGCTTGACACGTCCACGTTGAAATTCAGCAAACCAGCGATAAATTGTGGTTTTGGATGGGGCTTCATCACCAAATGCAGAAATCATCCGGTCAACACACTGTTTTTGTGTTAAACCACTTCGAAAGTCATAATAAATCATCGCTCTTGAATTTTCTCGAGTCAATTCCATTTTCTCAACGACTAAACAAGTTTGACAAAACCTTGTGACAAGACCGTGAATCTTTTTTTAAATAAATAAATGGTATTCGATTTGTAAAACCAAGGAGTTTTCAATTAAAAAGATTTTAATATGACAGGAACAGTAGAAATATTCCATTCCCGATACTTTTAGTGCAGCCTATGTATGTGTTACTTGCTCTGCGAGAATGGATGGGTTCGCAGAGCATAAAATAAGCGAGTTACACATGTGAAGATTATGTGATTCTATCGATTTCATCTATACAAATAAATAAAATTGAAGTGTCTGTTTGTAATATCAAAATAACAGGTTTTTACTAAATGCATATGAAAGTATATATGGTACCTATAACAAAAAGACAATTTTTATTTTTTTTGTCTGTCTGTCTGTCTGTCTGTCTGTCTGTTTGTTCCGGGTAAACTCCGAAACGGCTGGACCGATTTTGACGGGACTTTCACTGGCTGATAGCTGATGTTATAAGGAATAACTTAGGCTACTTTTATTTTAGAAAAACGATTGGGGTTCCGCGCAAAAAAATAAAACCTTGAAATCCAATATATCTTCTATGTCAAGTGTCTATGTCGAAGTACTCTAAATTTCTTTTAAATTACACGCGGGTGAAACCGCGGGTCCCAACTAGTTAATTATAAAGAGAGATATGTATAATTAATCTGATTAATATTGTAGTATTGTTACTTTAAAATATAAACTTGTAAATTTTGTACCTGAGAGCCCGCGCAACTGACTGAGTGTTAGGTTTATGTTTACCGTGCATGAGGACATGCACGAGGTCAGGATAGACGAGTGTTAGGTTTCCAGATTAATATTAACTTTACTGATTAATTTTGTATATTGACAACGGCAGATGTTGACTTTATTTATAGTATTTTAAAAGTTACCACTTGCAACACTGAAAAGTGGGGGCTCTGGTCCGTTGCGCGTGGCCCGACATACTTGCCGTCGAGGAGTAAAGGAGATAGGTTGTACAGTTGGATATAGTACATTTATGAAAGTCTGTAGACAATAAAAGTGTAAAGCAGTACATCGGGTGGTTTTTCTTACACCAGGAACAAACACAAACCAGTTGTTCCCGCTACCAGGCTTCAGAAGATAAGCAAATCATTTAAATGCCAATGTGTACGTTTTTACAATGAAGACCCAAGTGATATTCAGAAATTAAGTCTTAATAAATTCAAGTCCACTATAAAGCAGAAGTTGTGTAGAAAGGGTTTTTATAAAGTTACAGAGTATATGGATGACAAAAATGCTTGGGACTGAGCTGCCCCAATGTTCAAAGACGATGTTGACATTATTGGGTTTGATGTATCAAATACCACTGGCATTAATTTTTATTTATTTTGACATTAATTTATAATCGATTATATTAATTCATTTAATGACATTTGATCATCCTACATCCTCAATTTGTTTTATATATTCACTTCATTTATATTTGAAACTGTAAGTGCGAGGACCATGTGGATTATTAATTTATTTTGTTTCATTGACGTGATAGTTGTCTGGCAGTTTAGGTATGTCATACTCACTCAAGTGTCCTGCTGATGGTGGCGTAGTGTATCGGGTCGCTTAGTTGCCTTACAATATGGTTGAGCTGAGCGACGCTGATGCATGCGTCATGCTCGTGAACGAGTGCTGTCTGTTGGGATTGGTCAGCTTAATACTGTCATGGCAATTTAATCATAAGTTTTTCTAAATATCAGGCTTGTTTAGTGTGGACTTTTTAAGAAGTTTACCTTTTTCTGCTACATTATCGTCACATTATTTATTTTGAGAACAATGTAATAAAAAGTACTACTGTAACAATTATTATGATTTAAAAAGAGTAACCATGGAGTTTCTTTCCCGTTCTTCTCCATAGGAAATCAACATCTTGGAACGTGGCAACTCAAATCTTGACTATTCATAAGTGCCTGCATATGGTTTTAAATGAATAAAAATATTATTATATTAAATCTTATCTTAATGCATTAAGCATGGCATTTTAAAATTATAAAAATTTTATAACATTTCAACTTTTGAACCCGGGCTTCTAAAAACCCAATGCTTTTTATATGAAAGTGTTATAAATATGTACTTATAATGAAAGTTAGTTCATACTGCAACGTATCTTCTTTATTAATGGGTCCAATTTTGACATTTTCCTTTTAGTTGTGTAATTTCAACTCTATGCCACGTATTATATATGTATGTCTATAACATTATGTATATATAAATATACACTTTTTATAAACATTTCATCTTTAGAGCAGTTATATATGATAACATTGACACCTATTTCTACATAATTTTGAGACAGCTGCAGAGTTATCCAAACTAACCAAATCTAGGCAGGTAAGCCCTCCATGAACAGTGAATACCTGTGCGGGACATTAAATTTTTTGCTTGTTTTTCTTCTGCTTGTATTGGCAAAAAGAACTTTCTGGGACACCGACTTTCTCATGCAGGTATATGTATAATCAGTACTACTTCTTCTATAGTATTTTTTGCATCTAAGTCGGTGTTTGTCTCTTCATTTGGGAAAAAAATGCTAGCAGCAACTAGCAGGATATCAGATTCCTTAGCTAAGCAAATGATATTGGGGATAATATTAGTATTTTTTATCTCTGTTGTTTATGAGTCCAGAGCTGCTAATTATCTTGTTGGCACAGCTTCAAACGTCCTTCTTCTCCTGTCTGATGCAAAACTATCTCCAGCTGGTGGTGATTTCCAAATCTATATGTGCCATATATTTCGTACTCAGCGCTTCTCCTCAACCCTCATTATGCGCTCAGACAAGGGTGGGACTCCCTGCCAGCATCCGTTTTCCCAGCTACCTTATAACCCGTTAACCTTTACAGTGAGAGTGAAGGCATCTTCTATTTATGCTCGTTCCATCGAAGACCTTGTTTTCTGCAAAGCAACTTTATATACCAGGCATAGCCTATGTGATTTTTTAAGTATTCTTGTTATTTAAATATGGTGTAATATGGGTCGCTTTAAACATTGCAGCAGAAACGTGCGTTTTGTACTCGATGAACTTGTATCATATCAGCCACAGGTTGTCCACTGCTGAACAAAGGCCTCCCCCTTAGATCTCCACAACGAGCGGTCACATGCCGCTCTCATCCAACGACTCCCAGCGACCTTCACCAGGTCGTCTGTCCACCTCGTTGGAGGTCATCCCACGCTGCGTTTTCCGGTGCGCGGTCTCCATTCGAGAACCTTTTTGCCCCAACGGCCATCAGTTCTACGAGCAATGTGCCCTGCCCATTGCCACTTCATCTCCTCATTTCTGATTCGATCTCGTAGAGAAATACCAAGCATAGCTCTCTCCATAGCTCGTTGAGTGACCTTGAGCTTTCTTATGAGGCCCATTGTGAGTGACCACGTCTCTGTTCCACATGTCATCACTGTTAACACACACTGGTTAAAGACTTTCGTCTTGAGGCATTGCGGTATTGTTGACGAAAAGACGTTGCGAAGTTTCCCGAACGCTGCCCAGCCAAATCGGATTCGACGATTGACCTCTTTCTCGAAGTTGGACCTACCTAACTGGACAGTTTGTCCCAGGTAGACATACTCGTCAACAACTTCGAGAGAACAGAGCTCCCAACGGATATTGGGATGGGCACGACATGGGCATTTGACATGACTTTCGTCTTGCCCATGTTCATTTTAAGGCCCACCTGTTGGGAAACCCTGTTGAGATCATCGAGCATTGTGCTGAGCTCTTGCAGTGATTCTGCCATGACTACGATATCGTCGGCAAATCGAAGGTGAGTGATATACTCGCCATTGATGTTAATGCCGAATCCTTTCCACTCCAGCAGCTTGAAGGCATCCTCCATTGCAGCGGTGAACAGTTTCGGGGAAATTACGTCCCCCTGTCTCACACCTCTCTGCAATGGAATTGCCCCCGTGCTCTGTTCATGTACTCGGACCGACATGGTGGCGTTTCTGTATAAGCACTTCAACACTTCAATGTACCGATAGTCAATGTGGCACCGCTGCAGAGATTGCAGCACTGCCCAGGTTTCGATCGAATCGAAGGCTTTCTCATAGTCCACAAACGCCAAGCATAGTGGCAGATTATACTCCTCGGTCTTCTGTATAACCTGCCGCAGCGTATGGATGTGGTCTATGGTACTGAAACCTTTTCGGAAACCGGCTTGTTCGGGAGGCTGGAAGTCATCAAACCTGCGCTCGAGACGATTCGTGATAACCCTTGAAAACAGCTTATAAACATGGCTCAGAAGTGAGATGGGTCTGTAATTCTTCAATAGGGTGTTATCACCCTTTTTGAAGAAGAGCACCACCTCACCTCTGTTCCACGCTTCCGGCGTTGTGCCCTCGAGTAAGACGGAATTGAATAGCTTCTGAAGGACTTTAAGTACCGGTGTGCCACCCGCTTTCAGAAGCTCTGTCGTAATTCCGTCCCCACCCGGCGCCTTGTTATTTTTAAGCTGTTTCAAGGCCATCCTAATCTCGTACAGGCTGATGTCCGGGATATCCTCGGTATAGTGTCGGGTTAGTTTGGCTCGCGGGTCTTTGTCAGAGCCAATGGTAGGTATAGTAACCGAGGTGTATAACTGCCGGTAGAAGTTCTCAATCTCTCTCAAAACCTCTGGCTTAGTCGACGCTACACTGCCGTCCTCGGTCTTCAGCTTCATAATACGACTTTGCCCAATAGACTTGTCTCTTGCGAACACTTTGCTTGCACAAACACAGCCTTGATTCCGCTCAATCGCCTCTTTAACACCGTTGGTGTTAAAGGTGCGGATATCGTGACGCAAGGACTTCCATATCCGTCTATTGAGCAGTCGGTATGCTTCAGCATCACCGGAGGACTGCAGCGTCATGGCGCGTCTTTCTGCCATGAGGTCGAGAGTGTGATCGGAGAACTTTTTTGGTCTACCTTTACGGTGGGCCTTAAAGAACTTAGACCCAACCGTTTGGACAGTTTCTACAAACCTACCATTTAAATCGTCCACAGATACGCAATGTTCTAGGCACTCGAAGCGGTTTTGGAGTTCGAGTTGAAAGCTCTCGGAGTTTTGGATAGGAGCACTAGAGGGCCGGAGCGTAGACCTCATCAGACGAGACCTCTCAACTTTGAGATTAATATTCAATGTGCCTCTTACCATTCGGTGATCACTACCGGTTTTCACCCTGTGGATCACAGAGACATCATTGAATATTTGCCTCCTATTGGTCATGATGAAGTCAATCTCATTCCTCGTGGAACCATCGGGACTCATCCAGGTCCATTTCCTGTGAGGCGGCTTTTGGAAAAAGGAGTTCATCACGAAGAGTCCCTCCTTTTCCAAAAAGTCGGCCAGCCTCTGTCCCCTGGGGTTCCGTTGCCCATATCCAAATTGCCCCACTCTCAACTCACCATCGCATCGAGTGCCCAGCTTCGCGTTGAAGTCCCCCATCACAACAGTGAAGTGTGTCTTCGAGGTATGTATGGCCCTACTTACGTCCTCATACATACTCTCTACTTCATCATCTGGGTGTGTCGAGGTCGGTGCGTAGACCTGTATGACCTTCAACGAATACCTCTTGGATATTCTGAGTATAAGGTACGCTACCCTGCTCGACACACTTTCGATGGCCACTATGCTGTTAATGAGGGACCTGCGGACGAGAAACCCGACACCACCTTGAGACAGATGTTCGCCTTCCCGGTAGTAGAATAAGTTGCACGATTTCAGGGTTATCGTGTCCTCGCCCTCTCTTCGGACTTCTGATAGACCCATGATATCCCAGTGCAACTTATCTATTTCTTCTTCCAGCTCAACAATCTTTTCGTCTGCCCTCAGTGTGCGTGTGTTATATGTTACCAGGGCCAGTTTTCGTTTGGGGTGGCAGCCGGATCCCGTCCGGTGATTCTTGTATATATACTGGTATTTATACAATGGATGTCGCTGTTTACATAAAACATTAGCAAGTTTTTACGGACAAACATAATATTATCAAAAATTTACAGAGAAGGCATTGTTAGTATATTAATCTATTTATTTAATCAATAATCTATTTATTTTCTCTTCACAATAGGTATTATACTGTTAGGTTAAGCTATCGTGCCACAAATATAAAAATCTAACTTTGTGAGAGACTGGTGCCTGAAGTAGGTTTTTATTTAAACCTGTAACACAGGTCACCAGGGCCCTTCCGCAGCTAGTATTGTTACAATGCTTTGGCCTTGTGTGCAATCAATTTTTTTCTACATAATCCAAATATATTTTTCTTTTCTCGTCTCCACAGAGTAAGCAACTCGTTCATGGGTCAATGTATACGTTTTTACAATAAACTTCCCACTGAAGTCAGAAAGTTATCGCTTAAGAAAGTTAAAACTTTTATTAAATCTAAACTCTGTGATAAAGGATATTATAAGATTTCTGATTGTCTTGAGGATAAAAAAGCTTGGGACTGAGCTGCTCGCTAAGTACAGTCAGCATTGTATTTTTTTTTTAATTTTGATACATAAACTGACATCTGTTATTTTATACACTTTTTATTGACATTGAATTTATACAGTTTTTTTGACATGTGATTTATATGAGTATTTTTACGTTTTATTTATATTTAATTTACATAAATTTTTGACATATAAGTACTTTTTAGTACTGTTGTAATTTTTGTTTTTTTTGTGTACATGTATGTATAAATATTGTATATGACAGACTAACGTGTTGCTGGGGAGTTTGTTGCGCCGTTTCTTCTCCCCAGCTTAAGCACTAGGAAGCGGTGAAGGGTGGGCTTAATGGGTGCTGTCTAATGTTGACGTTCAAAAGAACTAATAATTTAGTCTATTTGAATAAATGATTATTTCATTTCATTTCTTGTTCTGTCATTTTGTGCGTATGTCAAACTTTTCTTCGTTATTAAATTTCTATCATTATTCGGGTATACTTATATTGCTTAATTTCATTGATGGTCTTCATTGTTATATTTTTGTTTTATTGTAAACTGATTCAGAAATTTAATAAATTTATTTTAATGTTAAGATCAACATTTTTCAGAAAATATGTCTGCTTGTCGGATAATATTTACTGATTGATACTCAGTCTTAAAACCACGAAAAACACATGTTTGCACCATCTTGTCGAAAAATAAAAGTACTTTACTATATAATGTTATTTTCAAACAATAATATTTATCACCGGCAATCACTATACCTATTTATTTGACTAAGATTAACTAATTAATATTTATTAGGTTTATTTTATTTATGGCATTTATTATGATTTTATGATGTACTTGCTTGTATGTACTTACCGAATATCTAGCTAAATGTATGTACTAGGCAAGGCACTGTCTTCTGGGATACAGGTTACAACCTAGTCCAGGAGGCAGTGCTCATTTGTTTTGTAACATATTTGGTCGCCAATAAAAAGCTTATTATTATTATTATCTACATGTTTCTCTATTGCACGGGTTTATATCCCCTGTAAGGGGGAACCCGGTCTTTTGATAGACTTACGCGGGGACATGGGTCCAACACGCAGAGGCCATTTAGAGAATTTTAATCTAAAAAAGATTCCAGTCCCAATACAAATTGCAATATATGTACCGAATTACAGCCTACCACATATTGCTCAAATTATACCATATTTATAATACTAAAAATATTATACACTAAATACCAGTGTAATATGATGAAACTATATCAACGAAAAAACCATTGGGCCTTTGTAGAATCCAACAGGTCCAACAGGTCTTATATACCAACTCTGTTCTACTCGTAGCACTATTCGAAAACCTAGCTTAATAATCACACTTATACATTTACCTATAGTAATTTAAAAGTATTGCTACCATTGTAGTGTGTTTCTGAATGGTAAGATACTACTTATCGGCTCAGCTTATCGTCCACATTGGTTAGACCTGTCCAAATATATCAAGGGGATTACTGACATTATTAGTGTAGTGGCTCCATACGATTATATAATATTACTAGGAGTCCTAAATGTAAACATGCTGGATTTACACAACAATAAAAAATGTTTACAGATTTCCTTAAGTACCTACTTCAATTTAAACCAAGTTGTACAAACTCCAACACACTTTGTAGGAGATAGTGCTACAATGATTGATGTAATTTGCACTGACACTAGAATTAAGGAAGTTAAGGTGGATCACATCAGTGAGCTCGGTCACCATTCATTTATTTCATGTAACACTGTATTTAAAAAGGAAAATCTAAAACCAAAAGTTGTCATTTACCGTCCTGTCAAGGACATACTGGACAATTATTTTACTACGGATTGTAAAATAACGCCATGGTCAGTACTGGGTGAGCTCTTTAATGTGAACACTACGGTAGAAACACTCAACTTATGCATTATTCAAATTTTTGATGTTCATGCTCCTCACAAAAGAAGGATTTTTAAAAGTCGACCAACCTTGGTAGTTGTTGTTTCGACTACGTGACGAGGCGAGGAAGAGATCCCATTGGATCATTATTGAACATCATAAAAAATATTATAAGGCTCAAAAGCATCAGGCAACAGTAGCTTTAGACAATGAGAAAAGGGCCGATTTCCCCAAATGTATGAACAAGAATATTAAGGACCCTAAGAAACTGTGGGGAACTTAAAATCAGACGTGCTTCCAGATCATAAGGAAAGTCAACTAGCGGGACAATTTGATAATCCAGATGATTTGAACGAGGCATTTTTGGATGTGCCAAGCAAATGCTTTTCGGATATATCACATCATAACATTTTTTGAACACCACAGGTACTGTACAGCAAAGTTTCAACTAAAAACAGTTACTCAGGATACAGTACTAAAAATGGTTAAAGGTATGGAATCAAATGCCCAGGGAGTCAATGGTATTAATCTTGACATGATTTTACTCGCATTACCATCCTCCCTGAAAGCCATAACTGACACTATATACAGGTCTATAGAAACGAATACTTAAGCTGAGTTAAGGTGATTTGCAGTAGTTCGACCTATCCCTAAACACAATAACCGGATAAACAGCAAAGACCTATGTCCAACAAGCATTTTGACATGCCTGTCAAAGATACTGGAACGGTGATCTATATACAGATGGTTGAGTATCTGGAGGTAAATCACATTCTTCCTAATTATCAATCAGGTTTCAGGAAGGGCCGGGGTACTGATACAGCCTCAGTGATGTAGTGGGGAATATTCTGGAAGCACGTGACTGCGGGGAGGGTTCAATCCTGGTCTTATTCGCAACCCAAAGCACAGCAGCTGACTGTATAAGCCACTGCACCAACCGTGCCGTCAGTGTCTGTGACTTTCATCCGTGACTTTGTTGTTATTAAACTTTTATAAACAACTTACTAACCTTACCTACGATATTTTATTTATATCTGAAATATTTGAACAATTGCCGATTCTCACGGACCAGTGTTGATACATTTTGTTTGATTTGGTTGTTATTGATATCGGATTCAAAAGGGAATTTTACATGCCTCCTAGAAAGAAGAAGTATATATTTCGAAGCTCCAGTGCAATACTCTGTGCACAGACTATTGCACTAAAGTTTAGTAGCTAACTGAGCCTCACAATCAACTGCAGTTTTGAGAGATCGAGCTAGGCTTTGCATCTTAAAAGTAAAGGCTTTTAGCTTAAAAAGCTTTAAAAGGTATTCCTCTTTAACGGCAGAAAGCAGCACACAGCGCCAGTGGTGGTTAGGTACCCTATGAGTTGTCATTGGTGCCTCTCGATCACAAGATAGTAATGAAGGACATGAAGCACGTCTCACAAGCGATCGGAAGCGCCATGCTGCATCACGAGCCTCAGAGACTTACACCCAGTGTGAATCGCAATCGAGCTCGCAGAGTATCTATACTGCGACGTCTCTATACATGATCGACATCCAACGGCCATGCATGTAACCATCCATTTAGAAAATGGCTAGCGCATTTAGTTCAATTCTGAAAATGTCATAGAGCGCTTGGAAAACCGCGTCAAACAACGGTTTTCGTATGGATGCTGTACGTAAGTATATAGAATGAATTAATTAAACGCGATATATTTCCGTAAACTATTTTCAATTCGGTGTGTGTGTTCGTTCGCCAAATCGCGAACTAATGGCAAGATGCCGTCATATTATGCGTACGAGAAGCAAAGAGGTGTGTTTGATCGACGTCAACGTGGACATACAGAATATGGTTTCTCGGGAGTTATAAAAGACGCTACAATGGGTAAGGTCTACACACATTGTAGCGTCTTACAATGACCGCTTTACAGTCATCCCCTCCGAGATGTGCCTAAAGGCGTGGCACCAATGGGTGGCTCTAGATGGAGATCTTTCGAGTTCCTGGAGCCTCCCTTCGGTGCCGACGATGATCACTCCGGTGGTTTTAGCCGGTAGGAGTCCGGCATGCCCCTTCGCCCTTTCCCAGGGTGAAGGAAGTACATGAGGTATTTCCACCGGATCAATAAAAAAAAAAAAAAAAAAAGGTCTACACACATACACTGTGCATCCAAATAATGGCAAGTGCCATTTTTTGCGCATTTTACTACACACGGTGCTTTTGATGCCGTTAAATTTCCCAAATATCACCCAGACTACAGAGCGCCCCATGTACTTGACGGTGATAAACGCATAACTCAATTAAAGTACAAGAGTGCAGTTTGAATCCTATTAACCGTGGTAGAGAATTAAACTGTAGTCAAATTAAATATTTAGTGCTAATATATTATCCATCGTCAGTTCACACTATACAGTCCGATTGGAATAATCTTTAAGCAACGTTTACACACAATTGTCTCGTAGCAGGTGACTTTAATGCTCATCATACCAATCAGTCGAATAAAAATGACACTAGGGGGCGCCAGATATATGATACAACTTTGGAACATTTTGTATCGATGAATAATGGTCACCCATCATCATCATCATATCGGCCGAATGAAGTCTACTGCTGGACACAGGCCTCCCGCAAAGATCACCACAATGACGTATATGGGTGTGTTGTGGGCTCATTAGGGGATTTGCCATAATCGCCACACTTGGCAGACGGGTAGGCGATCGCAGTTGAGTTGTTAATGTACTCGAAGGACGCTGCTGCCCATCCTCCGGCTAATCCCTTAGTCGACTTGGTCGACAACACCCACGGGAGGAGATGCGGTGGTGGTATTCAGAGCCTGCACCACACGGCAATGGTGACCAACCAGGATTAAATTAGTTAACATCGTAATTAAAAAAACATTACTAGATATTTCATTTATTTCAAGTGACATAGGGTTGTGCTATGATTGGCAAGTTACGAATGATAATTATGGAAGTGATCACCTAATCATAAAAATAAAATACAAGATCTTTAGATTGGCTAACTGGAGTAATTTTAGTAAGCACTTAGAAGATTATTATTCTATTATTTATAGTGGTGAAAGTAAGGTTCAAATAGAGTATAACAATATAAGTTTTTAAACTGACATGGTCACTGACACGAATATTAGAACTGAAAACGGGATATTTACCATGTATTTAATTTGTTTTGAGTTCCCGATATTTCGGCGCTGTTGCAAGCGCCATGTTCATGGATAAACTAAAGTTTTTGCGGGTGGATGTTTAAGAGCAGACAAAACGATCTACTCTCTTCCTTAAACGTTTTGTGCGCTGGGTGCCGCTACCACTGTCACTTAAGTCACTCACAACTCGACTTTGTTCCCGACACACGAAACTCACTGTGTCCGCTCGCGAACTTTTTACGGCACTTTTTCGGTGTTTACACAATCGAATCACTAGATTCCAGGCCTTCGACAGTTGAAATCCATCCTCCCGGTTAAAGAAAAAAATAGTTTTGATCCCAAAATATCTATTCAACGAGCCAGGAGACAAAATTGGCAGAAATATTGTGACGATTTTAATGGAAAGCACCAATATTGGAAATGTGGAAACAACTGGGTTGGCTAAATGGACATAGGTCACATTAGAAGTTTTTATTTTTTTTTATTTAAAAAAAACGTTGCCCACACTAGGATTTCTCCTGTATCGTGGGTGCGTTTACAGACATGAATTCCACATACTATACACCCAGACCCGGAACAACTACCTGCAGATCATACAAATAGTTGTTCCGTGCGGGAATCGAACCAACGACCCAGAGTGCAGCAGCCGACTGTATCAGCCACTGCACCAACCGTGCCGTCACGTATATTTCTGACGACCAAAAAAAGATCTTTTAAATAACCTGGCTCCAGTTTATGTTAACTCATGCTCACCAGAGATACAATCAGTTAATAGTAATGTATATATAAGTATTGGAAAATATTATAACAATTCAAAATATGTATAATTGTTTAAAAAGGAAAGATACTGCTGCAGGTGAGGATGGGGTTAACTTATTCAATGATTTACCACTTACCGTACAGTGCCTTACTTATTAAAAATATATATATTTATTAAAATTATGTAACTTAATTTTCGTAACTGGAGAAATCCCTTCCCAATGGCGAGACATTCAAGTCGTTCCAATATAAAAAAAAAAGGAAGTTCCTCAAACATCAATTTCAAACATCCAATTGCAATTCAATCATCAAATATATGCAAGATTTTACATGCTATGATAACGAAGCGCTTGGAGCGGTATGTAGAAAATAAAATGTTTTTATCTCCATATACGGCAGAAGAAAGTCCACTGCTGGACACAGGCCTCCTCCAAAGATCACTACAACGACCGATATGGGTGTGTTGTGTCCTCACTGGGGGTCTTGCCATAATCGCCACGCTTGGCAGACGGGTTGGCGATCGCAGTTGAGTTGTTAATGTACTCGAAGGACGCTGCTGCCCATCCTCCGGTTTATCCCTTAGTCGACTTTTACGACACCCATGGGATGAAATGGGGTGGTGGCATTCTGAGCCGGCACCACACGGCAAGCCGGCACCACACGGCTATTAATTAATTAATACCGAATAATAAGTTTTAATGAAATAGGGGTGGGCAAAAGGGTCTGTTTATATATATGATTTTTTTTGGTTGAAAGACATTTAAAAATTAAGGATTATTTGGAGGAAAATAAAAGTATTATGCGGTAAACGAGCAAGGGCCTTGCACAAGTTGACCCTATGTCTCCGATACTTTTTAATATAGTAAAAATTCAAGTCAGTTCTACAATGTTTTTATTTGCCAATGCCGACAATTTTGTATTATATTTTTTTGTACAGAAGTCTGTCAGAAAGCGTAAATGATATTCAAAATGAGCTCAGCACACTTGGAAATTGATTCATTCTGCTCTAGCACACGTACAATTTGAACCATCCTAAATATGGAATACTTTGGTGACGGCCATAAGTAGCTGCTGTTTTCTTTCAAGTTCTTTTGTTTTTATTGCATGAATTGACACAACTTCACGTCAAAGTGGGATTTTTGTGTTTGCATGATTTTCTATACATATCTAAATGTATGAAATAAAATTATCATTAATTCAAGTAGGCTAAATAATTGTTATTTTTGAACATCAACAAAAGACAGCAACCTATAAGCCCACTGCTTCCCAATGTTAAGCTGGCGAGAAGAAACAGCACAACAAACTCCCCAGCAACACGTTAGTCTGTCATATACAATACAATATATGACAGCACGGTTGGTGCAGTGGTTGCTACAGTCGACTGCTGCGCTCTGGGTCGTGGGTTCGATTCCCGCACGGAACAATTTTTTTACGATTTGCAGGTAGTTATTCCGGGTCTGGGTGTATAGTGTGTGGAATTCGTCTATAAACGCACCCACGGAACGGGAGAAACTCTAGTGTAGACAACGTTTCCAAAAAAATAAAAATAAAATATATAAATAGGTATATATGCTTCATATACGAAATAACACGCTAGCACACACCGTTATGCAATATAACTACGATAATAAACAGTTTATAGTTACCTACTATGCTTACAAACATATACAAAATAATATATACAAATAAATAAAATTTAAGTGTCTGTTTGTAATGTCAAAATAACAGCTTTTTACTAAATGTATATGAAAGTATATACGGAACATATAACAAAAAATGTATTTAATTTTTTTTTGTCTGTCTGTTCGTTCCGGGTAATCTCCGAAACGGCGGGTCCGATTTTGACGGGAATTTTAGAAAAATAATTAGGGTTCCGCGCAAAAATAATAAAACCCTTGAAATCCAACATATATATTCTATGTCAAGTGTCTATGTCGAAGTACTCTAAATTTCTTTTAGATTAAACGCGGTAAAACCGCGGGTCCCAGCTAGTATATCATATATTGCAATCTCCAATCTAGAGAAAGTAAACAGGCGTGCTCGCTTACATGTAAAATAACATACTATTATCATATTCTTGGCAAACAGATGTCATGCAAGTTTAACCAGGATCCGGGGAAACATGATTATACAAAAAAACTGGACAAATGAGAGTTGCTCGCTTGGAGAAGGTTCCGAAATTGCTAAGTATTGTTGTGTTGTCTATTGTTGAATTCGGTCTTGTACCAATAATGTATCCCAAAAGCAAACTTAACATCGTAGTTGAAAAACATGTTTACACATACAATCCAAACGGAAACGTAAGATTGTACGCACAATATTTAAAGATTTACCATGTTATTTGAAGACCATAGACTTTTTATAGGTTTTCCTGTAATCTATAGGTAAAGAGCTATTACCTATTTTTTTCAAAAATTTTGTCAAATATTTTGGGAATGGTCAATTTTCTTCTATTTTATTAAATAACTTTTTAAATCTATATTTTAAAGTTGCAAAATAAATACATTTGAAAAGCTCACAACAAGTCCTTCCATTTCATATGTTACACGGTACGGTTTGCAAAACTTTATTGTTTAATTTTCGATATTACCCTCAAAAGCCATTATAAAAAACCCCTAGACCATTTATGTGATAAGGACATTTCAACTAAAATTTTCGCACGCCTGCTAAAGGCGAGATATATGTCTGAACATTATTACTATTTAAGAACATATGTACCATATCTTTAGCGAATAAAAGATTTATTATTTTACTAGCTGGGACCCGCGGTTTCACCCGCGTTTAGTTTAAAATACATTTAGAGTACTTCGACATAGGCACTTGAGATGGAATATATATATTGAATTTCAAGGGTTTTATATTTTTTGCGCGGTACCCTAATTATTTTTCTAAAATAAACGTAGCCTAAGTTATTCCTTATAGCATCAGCTATCTTCCAGTGAAAGTCCCGTCAAAATCGGTCCAGCCGTTTCGGAGATTACCCGGAACAAACAGACAGACAGACAAAAATATTTAAATTGCCTTTTTTGTTATATGTTCCGTATATACTTTCATATACATTTAGTAAAAAGCTGTTATTTTGACATTACAAACAGACATTTCAATTTTATTTATTTGTATAGATGATATGAAGTGACCCCCATATTCTGTATGCAAATCACTAGCTGTCTATGTATATGCGGAAGCTTGTTATTTGCAAATTTCTGTAGTAATACCATGTCATTTATTATTTGTAATTAGTCTGTGAGCTTCTTGTAATACAGAACAAAAAAATTATGAAATCGTACCCCATTTCTTCGCCTGAAATAATTGCTGCAATATATCATTGATCAGATTTCTGATAATTGCTAGCGTTTTCTCACTACCATTCCATAGGCTTATTCTATAAGTGGACAACGTCTGAATAAATTTTGTCCCGCCTGATCGACGCCGCGGAGGCCTGCCACCGCTATACCATCTCGTTCGATTGTCTTCTCGACCCCATCCCTTGCTAGCGCTGGGCCCGAGCCTGTAGTTTTAACTGTACCTAAAATATTTAAATTATACCGATCCAGCTGTCCCTACATAGCTTGTATTTGTCTTTATTCTATGGCCGAGGTACATTTCCCGTAGGGGGCGACCATAGCAACAGTTGCTTAGTTTATAAAATTAATTTTAGGCCTGGCCTGAGGCATCTTTATCTTAAGTGGCCATATTTCCAAGAAATGTCTGAGCATCCCAAAAAAAATGTGATCATGACAGTGCACAGCTCGTCCTGAATAGTTATAATCCTGCCGTCTGTCACGACAGGTATTGCTGTTTCTTTGTTATGTAAGAAATGCAATTCTAAACGAATTTATCATATAAAACTAGCAGGTTACCAATATAAACTTTTACCTCTTATTTTACCCCCGAAGGATTGATTTACCAAAAATACGTATTACTTTATATTGAATCAAAAAGCTAAGTATAATTTTTCATCTAACTTCAAAACTGACGGATTTTAATACAAACCTACTTCTTTCCACTATTCGACTCCTACTCGTATAAGACTGGAATTTCTAAAAATCCTTTCTTATTGGATTCCAAAATTAAATGCGTGTCACTGAATGTTTTTTGAATTAGACGGTAAGAATAGTTGGCTATGAAAAAGTTATTTTTTCGAATTAAATATATCTTTGGGAAGCTGTAGATTTCATGAATTCATATGTCACTGGTTATAACAAATTGGCGGCCATTTAAAAAGTGCGTGGCGTGCGTCGAAATTAATTTGATTAGAGAAAATTTTCACTCTATGATTTATTACGACTTTCGTCGCGGCCTCAATCAGCAACTATGTTATCTAATGTCTATGACTTCGACTGGCATTTCATGATGAAGCCCCATCTCGCACCGCTGTTTATAACTGGTTTAATAAATTTAAACGTGGTCTAAGCAGTCTCACTTGTGATTTGCGTGTAGGACATCCTTCTACGGCGACCACTAAAGGTGAGTGCTGTGCGGCTAATGATAGAAGCTGAAAAAATAATGACATATCAACTAGATATATATGATATATCAATGACATATATACTCATACCAATGCCGGGCAAGCATAGGCATTGGTATGAGTATAGTGCAAAAAGTCTTCCACAAACATCCTCCTTTCAGTCCCGATCTGACACCTGGCGACTTTTATTTATTCCTCAAAATAAAAGATAAACTCAGAGGAATTCGCTTTATGAACCCCGAATATATCGTGGCTGCGTTCGAAAAAAACGTGGAGGAGATCCCTAAACAAGAGTGGGCTCACTACTTTAGTCAATGGTTCCATCGCATGCGGCGGAGCTTAGAAAGAAACGGAGAGTACCTACTACGAAAAATAATCAAAATATTAACAGGTTCAAAAACTTTTTGTGTGACCTGTAAAAGGTAACTACTGTTAAAATAATCTAGTTTCTAGTTTAGCCTGTGGGTTGATATATGTCATTCAGTCTGTCCCTTTTATATATATATATGTATATATATATATATATATATACACATACATAGGACCTTCCTGAGGCGCTCATAGCCATTGGAACTGAGTGTCCCTGCAATTTGGAGTGCACGTAAAGTTGCCGGTCCCGGTTATTATCGGCAGTTTTTGGGCGGCTTTATAACTCTATGTTTTTGCCAGAACTGGCAAACAACAATCTGTGAAACATTAATATAATCTATCTTTATTAAGTATCAGAACTCTCGATAACAAACTGTGGCATTATCAGCGTCCAAGAAAATATTGTAGAGCCGAACACCTGAAATAGCAAACAAATACCAAACACTTGTACAAACTTATTGATTACTCTATTGAAATGTCACTAGAACCATTTTGTTTTGGAGCATTTACTTAACAAACGCACAAAAGATTAATATGAAGCATAAATTAAAAGTGGGTACGTCCTCAGTATCTGTGCTGATTACACATGTCAGCCTGTAAACGTCCAGTGCTGAGACCTGGGCCTCTTGATCACTCTAATGTCGTAGGGGGTAATTGCTATAGTCCACGCGGTGAAATGGTGATTGCAGTTATGTGTTATATTAGCAACAGGAGGCGCCGGATAAGAATACCGCCACCCCATCTCATCTCGTGGGTGTCGTAAAAGGCGAATGTATGAGCGGCAACTGTGCTAACGGACACACAGGCCATAGAGGAGACGACTGAGTTGTGGTCCATTGTGGCAGGAAGAAAGAAGAAGAAGCCCCAACCCCCTAAGGCCCAGGGGGCCGCTGCTGTGCAAGGCACGCAACCATCATCTCCCAAGGGAGGGAGGGGTAAAAGGAGGGGCAAAGGAAAGGGGAAGGTCAACCTCCCCAGGGTTCCCGCAACGGCTGCCATCAAGGTCACCGTGCCGGAGGGCTCACCTCACAGTCGGTTGGGTGAGGTGATGGCCGAGGCCAGAAAGAGCATAAAGCTCGCTGACCTTGGCATCGGTCCCGACACGGTGACCATGAAGAGGGCGGCCAGCGGTGGAATGGTCCTGTCCGTCGCTGGTGAAGACTGCAGCGCCAAGGCTGACAGCCAGGCGCACCGTATGCGGGAGGTGCTCTCCCCCGTCTTTGCCGTGCGGATCGGACGGCCAATTTAGACGGCGGAGATGAGGGTACGCGACCTGGACGACGCCGTCACGCCTAAGGAGGTGGCTGATGCCATCGCGGCGGTGGGTGGCCCAAGGAAGTAAGGGTGGGCGAAATTCGCCGCTCATCCATGTCCTTGGGCACCGTCTGGGTGCGCTGCCCACTGGAGGTAGCAAAAAAGGTGGTGTCCGCCTCACGTGTCTGTGTGGGGTGGGTTTCGGCCAGGGTCGAGGCATTGGCAGCGCGATCGTTACAATGTTACCGATGCCTTGAACTCGGGCACGTGCGCCTCCGCTGCGCCACCTGGGGGGGTTGACAGAAGCGACCTCTGCTTCGCTTGTGGCAGCCAGGGCCACAAGGCGAGGCAGTGTACAGCGCAGTCGCATAGTTGTCCGCTATGCGCGGACTTCGGACTGCCTGCAGGGCATAGGCTGGGCAGCAAGTCATGCGCTGCCCAGAAAAGTAAGAGGGGAAGCGAGCTCCCTCTGCCTCTGCCAATAGGCAGCAGACGACTGCGCCAGCACGATTGGTCACAGGCCCACCGGAGGCAATGGATACGACACATTCCCAGCCCTAAGAGTCCTTCAGGGCAACCTGAACCACTGCCGCAACGCGCAGAATCTACTGCTGCAAACTGTTGCGAAGTGGTCAGTTGCCTTGGCGGTTGTGGCGGAGCCCTACGTCGTCCAGGAACATCCTCGCTGGTTCGGGGACGCCGGGGACTCCGTCGCCATCTATCGGGCTGGGGTTGAAGGTGGGCCGCCCTGCTTACTGTTGGACAGAGGGCAGGGCTTTGTTGCTGTGGAATGGGGACCTCTGGCAGTAGTGGGCTGCTACGTCTCCCCCAACGTGTCTCTCGCCGACTTCGAGGGATACTTGGATGGGGTGGCGCGCAGCATTCGCTGTAAATGCTCGCCCCGTCCAGTGCTCGTCCTGGGGGAGTTCAACGCTCACTCTAGAGCTTGGGACAACCGTCGGGACGGGCCGAGGGGGAGGATAATACAAGACTGGGCGGCATCGCTTGACCTCCGATTGTTGAATCGGGGGTCCGTTAGCACCTGCGTTCGGTGGCAGGGGGAGTCGGTCGTGGACCTGACATGGGCGACTCCTTCTGTGGCCAGCATGGTGTCGGGCTGGCGGGTGGCGGAGGAGGTGGTAACGTTGTCCGACCACCGCCACATAGTTTTTGACGTGGCCCTCCGTCCGCCTGGCCCGAGCCGTCTAGGTCCTAGCCCGCAGTCGCGGCGTTGGGCGCTCACACAGCTCGATCGAGAGATGCTCGTCGCTGCTGCCAACGTCGTGGCGTGGTCAGAGGTCGATCAAAGGATCTTGCCCGATCCAGAAGAGGAAGCAGCCTGGTTCCGGGAGGCGATGACGTCGATATGCGATGCATCAATGCCCCGGGCCAGGCGCTCCCGGCGTACGGCGGTGTACTGGTGGTCGGAGGAGATCGCGCAGTTGCGCACGGTCTGCCTGGCATCCCGCCGCCGGTACCAACGAAGCCGACGCCGGCGTAGTGCTACAGCTGGAGAGACTGCGGAGGCCTATCTGGCCTACCGGGCGGCCACGAAGTCGCTAAACAGCTCAATTCGCGAGGCGAAGGCTCGGTCCTGGAGCGAGCTCCTGGAGGGACTGGACAGGAATCCGCGGGGGAGACCCATCGTATGGTCGCGGGCAAATTGCGCCCGTGGGTCCCCCCGGTGGCCGAAACTTTGGCCCCGGATTTGCTGGAGGGAGTACTTTCAACGCTCTTACCCCGGATCCGGGACCGTCCTGGTCCCTCTCCGCCCCGATTGCCTCGGAATGGACCGAGGAGTTACGGGTTTCGGAAGGGGAGCTGGGCCAAGCCATTGGCCGCCTAAAGAGTCGCAACACCGCACCGGGTCCGGATGGTATTCCGGGCCGCGCGTGGGTGTATGCACTGCAGTCTCTTGGGGACCGCTTGAGGCGGCTGTTCACCAGCTGCCTTCGTCGAAGCGTGTTCCCGTCCAGCTGGAAGGAAGCCGGATTGGTTCTGTTGAGGAAGGAAGGAAGGCCTGCGGAGTCTCCTTCTGCATATCGTCCAATTTGCCTGCTCGACGAGGCTTCGAAGCTATTCGAGAGAATAATTACCCGAAGACTCGTTGAGCACCTGTCGCGAGTGGGTCCCGACCTGGCCGAAAGTCAGTATGGCTTCCGGCAGCGACGGTCCACAATCGACGCGATTCTTCACGTCCGGTCGCTGTCGGAACAGGCAGTGTCCCAGCGGGGTGGGGTGGCGTTGGCTGTCAGTCTAGACATCGTCAACGCCTTCAACTCCATCCCGTGGGGCGCGATTAGGGGGGCACTAGTCTATCATTAATGCCCCCCCCCCTACCTGCAGGGCATCATAGGGGCCTACCTGCGCGATAGGCACATTCGCTACGTGGGCAGGGACGGTAGCGTAAAGCAGAGGGAGATTACGAGCGGGGTTCCGCAGGGGTCGGTTCTCGGCCCCTTTTTATGGAACCTCGCCTACGACGCGGTCCTGCGTGTCGCTCTCCCCGCTGGCGTCAGCTTGGTCTGTTACGCTGACGACACACAAGCGGTGGCAATTGTCGTGGCCAAAGTCCATGCTCTGGGTCTGCAGATAGCGCCCCACAAAACCGAGGCGCTATGGTTCCACAAACTGCCGCGGAGCAGAGAACCACCCAGTTCGTGGATACGCGTTGGTGACGCGCAAATCAGGGTGGGCCAGTACATGAAGTACCTGGGGCTCACCCTGGACAGTCGTTGGGGCTTCGAAGAGCACTTCACGCGCCTCGTCCCCCGAGTCGAGAGGGTAGTGGGTGCATTGCACCGGGTGCTGCCCAATCTCGGGGGACCGAGTGAGGAAGTTCGCCGTCTCTACGGGGGTGTCGTGCGATTCGTGGCCCTCTACGGGGCACCTGTATGGTCATCCCGACTGTCAGGCGTCCAGCGCTGCAGAAACAAACTTCACGGTGTGCAGCGCAGAGTGGCTATACGGATCGCACGGGGATACAGGACAGTGTCCTATGAGGCGGCAACTCTCCTGGCACGCTTTCCGCCTTTCGACATCCAGGCGGAGATGGATGCGTGGGTCTATGACCAGACACGTTCCCTCCGCCAAAGTGGGGAAAGCGTGCCTTCAGGGGCGTTTGACATAATGAGGCGGCTGGCTCGACGGCGCGCACCCGAGATATGGCGACAACGCCTACGGTTGCAGTTCGCGACCAAACGCGTCGTCGAGGCCATCCTGCCACTCTTCGGAGCCTGGCTCAGAAGGAGCGAGCGCGTCACCTACCGTCTGACGCAGGTATTCACCGGTCACGGTTGTTTCGGTGCGTACCTGCACAGAATAGGACTCGAGGTTACGGCACAGTGCCACCATTGTGGAAGCGACCAGGATACCGCAGAGCACACACTCGAGGAGTGCCCTGCGTTTGCGGCCGAGCGGCGGATCCTGGTCGATCAGATCGGGCAAGATCTCTCTCTGCCGGCAGTAGTGTCGGCTATGTTGGCAGAGCATGAAAATTGGAGTGCAGTGGTCTCCTTCTGCGAGAGCGTCATGCTCCAGAAGGAGACTGCAGAGCGGGTTCCGAAGAGGGCTGATCCCGCACGAAGAAGGACGAGACGGCGCCGGGGCAACAACCATCCCGGCTCCCAAGTGCAACACGCCTGAGCCCCCTGCCGTCACTTCATGGTGGAGGGCCTCGGGGGTCGCGGGCGTGCAGATTGGGGAATCTGCGTGCTCACACTGAGCGACCCCCGGGAAGACGGTGGCGCGCACGTGGTCACGTGCCGCCGTGTGCGCAGCACAGCGCAAAGCGAGGCTTGGGGGGATCCTTTACAATCCTCCCCGAGAAGTGCCTGGGGGGGCGACCTTTTTACAGTCGCCTTCCCTCCGCTAGAGGGGGTGACCGCCTTACAGTCATCCCTTCCAAGATGTGCCAAAAGGCGTGGCACCAATGGGCGGCTCTAGTGTGATCTTACGAGGACCTGGAGCCCCCCTTCGGTGCCGAAGATGACCGCTCCAGTGGTTTTAGCCGGTAGGAGTCCGGCATACCCCTTCGCCCTTCCCCGGGGTGCAGGAAGTTCCATGTAGAATTTCCACTGGACAACAATAAAAATAAAAAAAGTACATTTATAACCTAACAGCGATCGCGAACCCGTTTGCCAAGCGTTGCGATTATGGCAAAAAGCCCCCCAATAAGCACAAACCCATATCGGTCGTTATGGCAATCTTTAGGGGAGGCTTCTTTCTAGCAGTGGACATTGTTTGGCTGAAATGATGAACAGGAGGATGCTGCTGCCTTCATCATCATCATCATATCGGCCATTTATACGTCCACTGCTGAACAAAGGCCTCCCCCATAGATTTTCACAACTGTGTCATCATTTTGGGGGGGTACTTGCCAATACTCACCACGCTTGGCAGGCGGGTTGGTGAGCGCAGTATGGCTACCGTTTCTTAGAAGGGACGCTGCTGCCCATCCCTCTGGTTTAGATTCCCTTAGTCGCCTTTTACGACATCCACGGGAGGAGATGGAGTGGTGCTATATTCTTAATCCGGACACCACACGGAACCTTACTGCCTGCTGCCTTACCGCTTAATATCTTTCCCTAGTCGCCTTTTAAGTGCCCGAGTGGTGTCCGAACTAAGAATACAGCACCACTCTCATCTTCTCCCGTAGATGTTCTAAGTAGCGATTAAGGGCCCCTTAACCAGAGACATGGGCGGGACTATCCCGTCTGTGAAACAACAGTCGTTCTGCGTTCACCAACCCACCTGCCAAGCGTGATGACCATTGAAAAATTCTCCCCAATATGACGTCACATGGCATTTAGCCAGTCGTCCTTGGGGAAGGCCTTTGTTCTGCAGTGGATGTCTTTTGCCGATAATCATATCTCTTTTAACATATCTCCATCGGTACTTGACTGGTTTCATTGTTACCTGTTTGGTGGCCGCCGTATTTGTATCCAAGAATCTTTCTCTTCTTGGTGCTATACCTCTACTGGTGTGCCTCAGGGTGGCGTTTTATCCTCACTACATTTCGCAATTTTCATTAATTCTATCACTCTTCGACTGCCTTCCATTTGTGCAGATGATATCCAAATTTACACTCAGGCCACTCTCGGAGAGCTGTCTGAGACTGTCAAAATTGACCTGGCTCGTATAGGTGAATGGAGTACGCAGTTTGGACTAAGGATCAATCCAACAAATCAGGTGACTGTTGTTGGTGGCTCTCGACTTGGGGATTTATATCGACAGTACTCTTTCCTGGACTAAACAACTTCAGGAAGTCAGTCGTAAATTATTTGCTGCAGCAGGCTCCTTGAGACGTCTTCGTAATTTTCTTCCCGTTAATACCAAAATTGCGTTAGCACAATCTCTTCTCCCCATCCTTGACTATGCTGATGCCAGCTATCTTGATCTCACGCTAGACCAATTTGACAAGCTTGAGCGACGTCAAAATCTATGTATTAAATTTATATTTGGCCTTGGCGCAAATATGATCACGTTTCTCAATTTCGAACTAAGCTCAAATGGCTTCCTATCCGCTTTCGCCGGAACGCTCATATTCTTTCCTATGGGCGGCGGAATATTGTTCCAGCATTTAGATGCCGCGTACCTGAAACTGCCTCTGCAAAACCCCTAATGAACACACAATACACCCAGACCGGTCGTTGTGGCGATCTTTGGGGGAGGCTAGTGTCCAGCAGTGGACTTTATTTGGCTGAAACGACGAAGCAGTAGTGTTTAAACTTTAGACATTAATTTGTTCCAGCTAGAAGAGCATTTTAGCTAGTGAAATTACTGGGCATAAGAGACTAAATGGCTAATATCTCCAGATGAGGAGGACAGAGTGGTGCCACGCAGGCCTTATTCTGGGTAGCATTACATTTGCTATGGGCTGGTGTGACGCTAAACACCACACTAAATAATTGCCCGTGTTTTGACAAGGGAGTATTAAAAAGAAGGAACGAATATAATATCGATACATATATAATTACATACCCTGACTGACCGATTCATCAACGCAGAACCTAAACCGCTGGGACGACAAACTTGAAATATTGGCTGTTGATGTCTTCAATAACGTAGGCATCCACTAGGAAGGAACTTAGAAATTCCATCCCTAAGGTGGTAAAATAGGGGTTGAAAGGTTGTACGAAACTCCGTCATTTTATAAGTTCGATCTATGAAAATTGGTATTTGGCTGTTTGGTTGAAAATAAATGAATACGTGTTTTAGTGTTATTGTAAACTCAACCTTTAAGGGGGTAAAACCAGGAGTGAAGTTTGAATCGACAAATCGTTATTTTTGAAGTCAGAGCTATGAAAATTGTTAATTGGTTTTTGCGTTGAAAATAAAGAAATGCCTGTTTCCGGATTTTTATAACGCGGGTGAAACCGCGAGCGACTTTAAGTTTTATATAAATGTTTAATTGGCAAAGAATAGACGACCTGTCTCCACCCGTGGGCATAATAGGCAACTATGGGACTGATATCAATCAAGAGGATGGGCAGCAGGATGCTCCCGTATGCTTATAACAATACACTGCGATTGCCAATGACCGCCTGCCAAGCATGGTGATCAAATGGCTATAACAGCTCATTGTTGTGATCATTGGGAGGCCCGTGATGAGCAATGGATGTTCACGCGTTGACGTATATTAATATCATAAGCCTAATTTAAGGTAATTTTTGTGGGTTTGTATCGTAACTACGTTCAATTATAATCAAAATACTTTAAAAAATTTAACAACATTAGAATTGAATAACTGCAATTTTATAACTGAATCGCCAACTGTTGCACTGATCAGTCAATAATTTGTTAGTCCTACCCCGTCACCGTGGGAGTCATCATTAAGAAAGTAAAGTTTTTATTTACTGCATCAAAAAAAAGCTGGGATAACGAAGGGTAATTTTTTTAAGTATCTATCTATAACTAGGCTCACGAATTGTAGCATTATTGAGATTCGCATACATATATGTAATGTGTCAGTTTATCTTTTAATAGGCTTGATTTTTTGGTTTAGTTTTTCTATTATGAGAAACGGAACCCTTATAGGGTTGTTATCCGTCCGTCTGTCTGTCTGTCCATGTATCATGGACCTTTTTCTCAGGAACGGCTTGAGGTATCACATGAACCATGTGCAGTACTTGATGAAAGCCTCTAGCAAACCTGCAGACGAGAATGTTCGCACTCATATTCGACGTTTGCGTTCGACTCTACATCGTCTTGAAGTGGACTGTGAAGTAACAGCAACTTAGATACTTAGGACTGCTCCTACGTATTTCAGTTGCTGCACCATCATATCGGCCATTTATACGTCCACTGCTGAACAAAGGCCTCCCCCATAGATTTTCACAACTGTGTAATCTTTTTGGGGGGTATTTGCCAATACTCACCACGCTTGGCAGGCGGGTTGGTGAGCGCAGTATGGCTACCGTTTCACAGAACGGACGCTGCTGCCCATCCCTCTGGTTTAGACTCCCTTAGTCGCCTTTTACGACATCCACGGGTGGAGATGGAGTGGTGCTATATTCTTAATCCGGACACCACATGGCTGCACCATATCAACTGCATAACTTTAGTGTTTGACTTTATCATCTTTTGCCAATTGTCATTATAGCGCGCCAAGTCATAATACCAACAAAAACTAGGGAAATCCACTGGGAACTGGGGCATTGGCAACTTTCATTTCAAGGGTTTTGCCCGTAGCCACCATTCTGGAGAAGCAGGCCTGCTACCCGTAACCAGCCTGGGTTATTTAGTTAGCTTGTTCCGTCAATTATAAGTGACAGCTACTCTTCTGTCAGTGGTAGGAATCAGGTTGACGGTGAGTGTGTCAGGTTTTGAAGCGATCTCCTTTACACAACACATCACACAATCAAAAAACATTTCCTCTCAGTATGACTTATAAGTATATATGTATTGTTATGTATTTATTTAAGTATATATTGTGTTCATGGTGTATTTTTGTGTATTTTAGTAATTACACCTCTAAATCTGTTGTTTTCATTATTCTTAACTACATAATATTGTTTTCTCTCTATTTGTACACTTGATACTGTCCTCTTTCCGTTTCTATCTTCTATCACTCAAAGGTTTGCTGGTAGAAAACTCAACGTTGAGTTAAGCTCGCCTTTGTACATTTACTTTATTTTATATTCTATGTATCGTTTTATGTTTGTACAATAAAGAATAAGAATAAGAATCAGAACAACATTCTCAATTCATCATCATATCAGCCACAGGACGTACACTGCTGAACAAAGGCCCCTTAGATTTCCACAACGAGCGGTCATTCTCAATTGCTAGTCTGAAAATAAATCTTTAAGTTGACTTTAGCTAATGGGCTGGATCGACGAGAATACCAGCGTAAAGTAGCCACATTGCGAAGCTGCGGTTTGGGGTGTTAGTGGCAAACACCGAAAGTCCAAGGCCAAGCCCCATGGTAAGCAAAGAATCAGTGACTTCTCCAATGTTGCAAAGGTTCATGAACCACGACCACGATATCATTAGGTGACTCGTGGCTCACATGTCTGTTTGCCATTTGAACTTACTATTCTTATAAATGTGAAAGTTTGTATGTTAGAATGATTGAGGCTCCATCGCGCTAAAATGGCTGACCGTATTCTAATGAAATTTGGTATAGAGGTAGATTATATTATGGAATAGGACATAGGAAATCAAATTCCTTTAAGAAGAACACGAACGTAGTCGCTAGCATGTAAATAAAAAGAATGGTCTGATGAGGCTGATTTAAAAAAAGGTTACGTTAATTTTTGAACCGCAGTATACACGTTTACTCTGTGAATCCCTAAGAATTAACTGTATTACGTGTTATGAACTGTCTGTCATCGTGTCAGTTCGCCAAATTTCATTCTGTGTATTTTTTTTATAATTGTTTCTCGGAATGATAAATTGCAATGTAACGCTAAGTAACTTAACGATATTTCAATATGACGGACGCCGATACAGACTGTCGTAATAAAACATGCTGAAGCATACCGACTGCTCATTCCGTCCAATATGATTCAGCATGTTTTATTATTATATTGAAGTCCTTGCGTCACGATGTACGTACTTTTAACACCAATGGTGTTAAAGAGATTATTGAGCGGAATTAAGGCTCCAAAGTGTTTGCTAGAGACAAGTCTACTGGGCAAAGTCATAATATGAAGCTGAAGACCGAGGATGGCAGTGTAGCGTCGACTAAGCCAGAGGCTCTGAGAGACATTGAGAATTTCTTTTCGACAGGTATACACCTCGGAAACTATACCTACCACTGACTCTGACAAAGACCCGCGAGTCAAACTAATGCAACACTATACCAAGGATATCCCAGACATCAGCCTGTGTTAGATTAGGATGGCCTTGAAATAGCTTAAAAATAACAAGGCGCCGGTGGGGACGGAATTACGACAGAGCTGAAAGCGGGTCGAATACCGGTACTTAAAGTCCTTCAGAAGCTATTCAATTCCGTCTTACTCGTACGGATTAAGAATATAGCACCACTCCATATCCTCCAGTGGATATCATATATAGTAACCTTATGACCTAGTGGTAGTCTATCATTGACCCAGGTATTGTAATATTGGTCGCCTCTTTGGTACAGTTTACTGACCGCTATAATAAATATATAGTTTTTGATTGGCATAAATTAAAAATGTTCTGAAGTTTGAACGTCATTCGTATAGAAAATTGTCGGGGATCAGATGTAGGTTATTCCAGTAATTCTTAAACTTTCGCGAATTGCTTGAACTCAATGAAATCAATGAACAATCGGACCTCAGCCTAGTTCCTTTATTTTTATTTAATTCGTTGGAAATACACCATGTACTTCCTCCGCCTGGAGTATGGGCGGAGGGGCATGCCCGCTAAAACCAGTGGAGTGGTCATCTTCGGCATTGAATGAGGGCAACAGGTTTTCGATACAATCACACCAGAGCTGCCCACTGGTGCCTCGCCGTTAGGCGCATCTCGGAGAGGATGACTGTAAAGCGGTCACCCCCTCTAGCAGAAGGGAGGTGGATACAAAAAGGCTGCCACCCCATCTTCTGGGGGGACTGGCAAAGATCCCCCCGAAACCGCAATGTGCGCTGTGGTGCGCATACCGGTGGCACGTGACGGTGGTCGCTCAGTTTGAGCATGCAAACTCCCAACCGGCGCGCCAGCGCCCCTCGAGCCACCCCACCGTATAACGACAGTGGGCAGCCAAGTTTCCTATAAGCGCCAATTCCATTTTTACAATGTTTTATTCGTAATCATCATCATATCAGCCAAAGGATGTCCACTACTGAACAAAGGCCTCCCCCATAGATTTTTCACAACGAGCAGTTCCATGCCGCCCGCATCCTATGACTCCAAGAGACCTTCCCCAGGTCGTCTGTCCACCGCGTTGGAGGTCATCCCACACTGCACTTTCCGGTGCGCGGTCTCCACTCGAGAACCTTTTAACCCCAACGGCCATCAGTTCTACGAACAATGTGCCCCTCCCATTGCCACTTTAGTTTACTAATCGTTTAAGCTATGTCAGCAACAACACAACAGAACTAACGTCTACGGATCTCCTCATTTCTGATTCGATCTCGTAGAGAAATACCTTCTTCTTCTTTCCTTTTTTTTTTAAAACGTTGCCCCACACTAGATTTTCTCCTGTGTCGTGGGTGCGTTTACACACATGAATTCCACATACAATACACCCAGACCCGGAACAACTACCAGCTGATCATACAAATATTTTTTCCGTGTGTGAATCGAACCCACGACCCGGAGCGCAGCAGCCGACTGTATCAGCTACTGCACCAACCGTGCCGTCAATACCAAGAAGTAATAGAAATACCAAGCATAGCTTTCTCCATACCTCGCTGAGTGACCTTGAGCTTTCTTATGAGGCCCATAGTTAATGACCACGTCTCTGTTCCATTTGTCATCACACACTCGATAAAGACTTTCGTCTTCAGGCATTGCGGTATCGTTGACGAAAAGACTGCGAAGTTTTCAGAACGCTGCTCAGCCGAGTCGGATTCGACGATTGACCTTTTTCTCGAAGTTGGACCTACCTAACTGGACAGTTTGTCCCACTCGTCCCACTCGTCAACAGCTTCAAGAACAAACCTCCCAACGGATATTGGGATGCGCATGACATGGGCATTTGACATGACTTGACATAAAGGGAAGAACTTTCATTGAATAAAACCGTTCTTCGCTTCTGCTTGCACTACGCAACCTTACAGTATTGTATGATAATAAAATACCTAAACATCACGTTAAAGATTTTTGTTTTCTTTTAAACATAAAGACGCTGTGGATGATGACGTGCATTGAAACAATTTTTGAATATTTTGTACGGTAGATAAATAGCTTTTTTAAACTGTAATTACACCTATTGCCTTAGTCATCCTGCAACCACGGACGCTGCAAAATGTTCGAATCGTCAGGAAAAACCAAAACCTGTAACAAACGCGATGTAATCCGTTTATATTATAAATATTTTATTGTAATGTATAATAATCGCGAAAACCATAGACATCACTACTCCTACTATTTTTTAAACAAAATATTTGACGCTATCTATGATTATTTAACTACGGAAGTAAAAAACAATGATTTATCATTGCCAGGCGAAAAAACTAACCCATGCACAAATAGTTTTAACACCAAAATAATGTTTGTTGGTAAATATTACCCCGAAACCAGGTAAAACTTGGTCGAATGTTTGGAGAGGCTCACAAACATCGTAACGGAGTTCTTCGCTCGTAAAACCACCCTTTGTTGGTCCGTCTCTCTCTTCGACGACACAACGCTTTAATTAAGGGCCAGTGAGATTTATTACCGACTTAAGCAAGCAACACGTGTGTTTGGATAAGTGAAATGTTTGATAAAAGTAATTATGGATACAATTTCTTCATCATCATCATCATTTCGGCCGAACAAAGTCCACAGCTGGATAGAGGCCTCCCTCGTAGATCATCACAACGACCGACATTGGTATGTTGTATGCTCATTGGGGGGTTTTGCCATAATCGCCACGCTTGGCAGGCGGGTTGGCGATCGCAGTTGAGCTGCTAATGTATTCGAAGGACGCTGCTGCTGATCCTCTGGCTAATCCCTTAGTCGCCTTTTACGACACCCACGGGATGAGATTTAAACCCAGGTTGGTGCTATTCGTAGTTGGCACCACACAGCATACGAATTTTTTCAGTATTGTTATATTAAAGTTGCATAGTAAGTATATTCTGTATATCAAAACTGCTATGGGTTTTTTGTTCGGAATAGGTTCTTAATGCAATTTTACATTATTTTCGAAGGCGCATATGCCTGTAAAACCTAGTTTGTAATATATCTAATGGTTTAGAATATCAGAGCATAATCAGCTATGTTATTTCGGCAAATAATTTACTTGAAAAATTCTCAATGAGTGCAGTAGATGAATAGTGCTCTGAAAAGTTGGATTTTTACATGGCAGATGTTGTTTTCCTTTTCAGTGGTTTTAATATTTTTATATCGTGTAGGGTTTTTGAAGTCGGTATATTTTTTGTAAAACAGTTTTATTTTTATTATTTGCTCCACCCTAGGATTTCTCCTGTGTCGTGTGTGCGTTTACAGACATGAATTCCACATACAATAGATATATAATAATCTTTACAAAATAAAGTCAGTAAGGTTATTAATTACAAATTATTTTTCAAGAAGATAACCGACATACATCATACAGTACATGTCTACATATCCCTCTTCATAATCATAAAAAGTTGAGCGTCCATAATTCCTGCTTCGAAATAACAATGACCCCAGACGTCAGAAGGCTCACGGAATAGAATACTGTAGTTAATGATGTAACACCTGATCCCACTTAAGCTCGCATAATGAAGACGACTCAATCCAACACATGTCTCCCGCCATGCACCACCCCGCACCACGACATTCTGAACGACTGATAATTACGATTTCCAAACTTTTCGTCGATAATAACACATAGAATGGGTATTTTTATATAATGTCATAACAAAAAATAAAACACTTTTTATTTATTTCAGGTTACAAAGCTCCATGCATATATACCTTAAAGACTTAACATTAATTTAGGAACAATTATAAAATCCACCAACATGGCTACTTGGTTGGTATCGGTCATGTTTCCTTATATCGACAGAATACTCCTGCCGGCCAAAATTCTGCGCTGAAGAAGACGGACTTATGCTTCACGGGAATATGTTCGCTTGAATATTGTTTATTTACACTTCTAATAATTAATATTACACAGCGAAGCCTGGTCGAGTTCTGCTAGTTAGTTCATATTAGATTCATTAAAAAGGTAAAATTCAGTAAAAAATGTGATACACATAGCTTAAATACTCGGAATAGGCACAAACTTGCGGTCCCCGGCTTTAGACTTAGCAGAACCAGCAAGTCCTTTTTAGGAAACAGTGTTAGGTTCTATAATAAAATCCCAACTAGTTTAACTGAATTGCCTTATATAAAATTTAAGTCAGTTATAAAGCATACCTTAATGTTAAGAGCTTATTATAGCATCAATCAGTACATTGAGGATAAAGATGTCTGGCGTACGATTCCCCCCTGCACACTGCGGCTCTCTGGCCCTTTTTAATTGGTTGCATGGATTGACATGACTACATTGTATGTAGCCTAATTTGAAATTAATATTATACCTACTGCATTCACTAAAACAACTCATAGTATACATGTTTAAAGATCATATCGGATCATATTTGTGACATCAGTATTATAATGTTATAATTTATGATATTAATTTAATTATAGTATAATAATTTACTCTGTTATTATTATTAATGACATAAATCATGCTTACACTATTGTGAATATGAGTATTATGTAGCCACTAATGTAATAATAATCACATATTATACACCAGCCTGTTGCCTGGCAGTATGGATCTGTCATGCTCACTAAAATGTCTTGTTGAGGGCTTCGATCAAAGTAATACTTTGGTCGAAGGTTGAGGGTAGCGTTGTGTGTTGGGTGGTTAAGTTCCCTGCATTATGGTTGAGCTGAGCTATGCTGATGCATGCGTTATGCCCGTGAACGGGTGCCCTCTGTCGGGACTGGTCAGCTCTTGACTGCTATAGCAATATTATTGTAAGGCAATTAATATCATTGTGCATAAATATATGGTAGTTATCCCGCACATTGACGCATTATTCTCACATAGTTTTTTTTTTTTTGGAACGAAGTTCCTTACGGCAGGCTTGGAGGGGACAGGGATTTTGCTGCGCGACTGAACTGAAAAAAATGTGATAGTAAAACCGTAAGAAAAATCCGTGGAAAAAAGTGCGTGGAATAAAACCGTTAAATGAGACGTGCGCAGGCGCGACAGTCGCATACACAAGCGAGTAGTGTATAAGTGTCGATTCTACATTAGCCGAAGGAACTTCGTTCCTACCTGGTGTCCCACGACATCACATAATTTTTTTTTCGAATATTCTGTGTAAAGTAATAAGACTGTAATAAATCATATATTTTAAAAGAGTATATCCATGGAGTTTCTTGCCGGTTCTTCTCCATAGGATCAACGACTTGGAACCGTGCAACTATTTAAATTCTGACTATTCGTAAGTGCCAGCGAATGGTTTACATGAATAAAACAATTTGACTTTGACTTTGACTTTGAGGTGTCTTATTTTTATTTTGAGATTATTCAAATTAAGTACCTCAATTAGGCTATTGTTGTCAACGTGATATTAATTTCCGATCCAAGATTCTATATTCTATAACTTGCAAATAGGATAGTCTATAGGACTCGGAAAGTTATTAATATAGACTAGAAAGCAGAGGCCCCTAGGACACTTACTTGCGGAACGCCCAATCGAACTTCTCTGATGTCTGAAGTGTCTCTTCTATTATTTCTTTTTACTGTTTTTATGAGATCTATTTAAAAAAAAACACGTAGTTTCAAGTGGAGTGAAAGGCGTATAAGGATTGACATTGAGTGGTTGAGCAGCAGCGTGGTGATTCAAAGTCAAGTCAAAGTCAAATATTTTTATTTCAAATAAACCAAATATTGGCACTTATGAAACGTCAGAATCTAAGTTGCACGGTTCCAAATAGTTGATCTATGGAGAAGAGCCGGCAAGAAACTCCATAGATACTAATTACTATATACTATTATTGCAATATCCCCTATGACCTGTCGCTGATTCAACGATAGTCAGGGGGCGTTAGCTGTGTAGCTTCCATCGTTGTCATCATTGTCATCTCCGTAGTAATCTGTAGTTTATAAAACATAAAGTTAGTCAAGTTGTAATAACTGGGTAATAAAGATATGTTATTACCACTGTACGATTTATTATGAATTCGATAATGTCCATTCCAATAAATTTAACAATTAATATCCTTATGAATACCTGAATGCTGAATCGTTATTTATTTACCATACACTTATTATTATTTTATATACCTACTTATTATATACTTATTTTTCCTTTTATTATATACATAATAATAATATATCTTACTAGTTTCGAGCGTATGGCACTCGTGGGTTGCAGCTGAAAATCAGCGTTAGGTAGTGGTATCTGGTACTGCTACCTGACATCATGCTGAGCTGATGGCCCTTTTGGCACATCTATTTTATTGTTATGTTTTTGTTTGCCTATTTAATTATTTGTGCCAATAAATACATTTTCTTGCTTTCTTTCTTTCTTTCTTGAAGTTTAACAAACAACCTTCCGCATCGAATAATAATTTCATAACAGGAACTCATAATAATATAAGGTTGTCGACAGCGAAATCGCTACCTACCATTTGATCCGAGCACTGTCATAAACTGTTCATCAACCTGCACCCGAAACTAATTAGTTATTAAAATGTCTGGCATATTTACACCCGCATTTCTTGAGCAACATACTAAACCTTATTACTTGCACCAAAAGAGTCTTAGAAAATTTGATTTTTTTTTGCTTTGGGAAAGGCAACCTTTTTGTAGCCTGAAAGGATATATTTTTTTTCAATCATACGGCCAAAGCAATTTACGAATAAACAAACAGTTTTTTTGTTTTGTTCGTTGAGGGCCCGTATGTTGACGAATTGATGTTTTAATTTGAGAATAGACAGAAACATACAGAAAAAAAATGGTTTTTAAATATTACGATTATTATAGTTCCGCTTTTAACTACGATCTCGACTGATGGAAAACAATGGATGAGGTCTACGACAAAGGGGTGCATCCAAATGATGCCTATTCACTCTTACTTTAAACAGGTTATAAGGTAGCAAGGAACACTGAAGCTGGCGGGCTCCATAATTTGACTGTGCGTATAATGAACGTTGATCAAATTCTCATTCCAGACCGTAAAAAAGTAAACGTCCACTGCTGAACATGAGCCACCCGATGATCACTACAACGAGTGGACATAGCAAATATTTCCATAATCACCAAGCTTGTCAGGCGTGTTGGTGATTGTAGTACGTTAATATGAGTACACTGGAGGATGCTCCTGCCTATCCTCGTGATATCAACCTTTAGTCGGTTTATGCCATGTACGCCACCCCCTTACCACGCGAAAGTGGAGTTCGGCACAGTAATATTACATGATAATTTGTTTTAATTTGAGTAGTGTTCAACAAGCAAAAAGAAAATATGATCCAATTAGTCTTAAATTTAATGTAACTAGAGAACTACAAGCAAAGTACTTAGACTGGTATACATTATTTACGGATGGTTCAAAAGATGTTAATGGAAGAGGTGCTGCCTTTTGGGATGTTAACAGCCCAAGAAACAATAATACCTGTTTTAAAATAACGAGTTATGTATCAATTATGACGGTGGAGCTTATTGCAATCTCAGAAGCACTATCCTACATAAGTACAATACCAAGTCAAAAGTTTTTGATTTGTAGCGACAGTAAAAGTGCCTTACAGCATATAGCTCGTTGCACCTCTGCTTTCAGAGGTGCATCGATAGCATATGTTATCCTGGCTAAAATAAATGAGTTGATCAATAGGGGTATAGAACTGAGACTGCAATGGGTTCCATCACATATTGGTTTAAGAGGTAATTAGGAGGCCGACACGCTGGCTAAAAAAGGAATATTAGAAGGTAAAGAAATAAATATAAGACCTGACCAGTTTGAATTTTTAATAAAGTATAAAAGAGTATGTTACGAGCATTGGAAATAATACTTTGATGTAAAATCATTGGAAAGGGAATATGGTATAAGTCCATTCAGTGTGAGCCTCCTCATATACCGTGGTTTTTTAATTCTATTTTACCTAGAAAATTATTAGTGATTGCTCACAGATTGAGATCCGGACATGTTCCGTTAAATAAATTTAAATTTATGATGAAACTGATTAATTCACCTAATTGTGACCTGTGTGGAATAGTTGAAGATGTTCAACACCTTTTAACCGAGTGTGTACGGTTTCAATCTGGGAGGAATTCTATTGTGGGTCTTGTGGGTTTGAACAGACTAAATATCGGAATGTTTCATCAAATACTTGCCAAACCAACATCTGAAGAAGCAAAGACATTGTTCGAACTCGTGATTTCCATATTATAGATTATAAAAGTAACTTAATTTTAAGCTAAAATGTGTTTAGTATATTGTAGTCATAAAAGAATATGCTCATATGGGACTGGCATATACAAGTATGTATAAAAGTCCCGAAATTAAATAAAGAAAAAAAAAAAATATTACATGAGCTGTCTCAAAGGAACTAAAAACTATAATGTTACTGCAGGAGTCCAAATACAAATAAACTTTAATAAAACATCTCAAAGTTTTATTAATTTAGATTGTACTTAAAACACAACCCAAGATCCCTTTTATTTCAAAGAATTATTCTCTCATAACCTTGATAGAACAAGACGAAGCGATTTGACTAGACAAACTCAACTACGATTCGTTGAGACAAATTAGTCGATTTCGCAAGTTTTGGACAGATCACTTAATTCAAATCTGCTAGCAATGGTGGCCGGCGAGCACTTATGAACTTAGCCTTACTAACTTAGAGTATTGCCAACAAGACAGTGTTTGCCAAATTGGACTAAAGTTACCGTTACTGTCACTGCTAAATGTTGCATTGTTGACGATGTTCTTCTACATCTTCCTCATTTCGAGAACAGTGTCATAAAGATTGCAATAATGATTTATAGAGTAACCATGGAGTTTCTTACCAGTTCTTCTCCATATAAAATCTCCATCTTGGAACGTGGCAGTTGTAGTGCAAATCATTTACATGAATTATAATATTTTTGGAACGAAGTTCCTTACGGCAGGCTTGGAGGGGATAGGGATTTTGCTGCGCGACCGAACTGAAAAAAATGTGATAGTAAAACCGTAAGAAAAAATCCGTGGAAAAAATCCGTGGAAAAAAGTGCGTGGAATAAAACCGTTAAATGAGACGTGCGCAGGCGCGACAGTTGCATACACAAGCGAGTAGTGTATAAGTGTCGCTTGTACATTAGCCGAAGGAACTTCGTTCCTACCTGGTGTCCCACGACACCACATAATTTTTTTATCTTTATTCCTATTATCTTTGATTGACAAAAAGTGTACCAGAATTAGTATTATACGTTTTTGACGATGCACGGTCAAATCATGCAACATAGGCCAGTCAGGATGTCAGATGGTCGGCATTCATCTATATTCTCCCTATCATTCATATGATGCCCAGACACCCGAACAAATACAATATCAAAATCTCGCGATACAGCTTATCGTAAAGATGTTTTCCATAATACTCCTAGATTAATAAAATAAATGGTGCCGGTTCAGAATGCCACCACCCCATCTCCTCCCATGGGTGTCGTAAAAGTCGACTAAGGGATTAGTCGGAGGATGGGCAGCAGCGTCCTTCGAGTACATTAACAACTCAACTGCGATCGCCAACCCGCCTGCCAAGCGTGGCGATTATGGCAAAACCCCCCAATGAGCTCATCCATATCGGTGGTTGTGATGATCTATGGGGGAGGCCTGTGTCCAACAGTGGACTTCATTAGGCCGAAATGAATAAGATAAAGATTCAAATTAGTGAAAAAAATATATGACAGTAAAAAATTATATTAGTGGAGAGAACAAATAGTTACTTACTTACCTCTTTAAGCCATGGGGAAATACTCATGAGCTTCCTCCGCCTTGGGAAGGGCGGAAGTCATGCCGGACTCTTACCGGCGACAACCCCGAGGTTTCCTTCAACTTACCTCTGGCCGGGGGTGGTGCACGCTTTATCAGCATTAGCCCTCACCCCCGGCAGGCATCAGCCCGTCATGGTTTGACGGGCCCCGTCTCTGCGCGACCTGGCTGGCCACACATCCCTTCAAACAAGCGCGCGCAGACCACAAGGCGCCGCCGTCTCGGGCCTATTTCTGTCCGGGTGATGGACTGCCCCTAATTTGTCGCCCGCAGGCCGCAACTCATAGAGGCCGGAGATCGTTCAGCGTCCTCCGCCGGCGTCCGCAGCCGATGCATTTTCTGCGACGGGGATCTCGGTCAGTATCATCCCGTCTCCACTCTGCCATCACGTACCTTCTCGCAAAAGGCGCTGACGGCATCGCATAGGACGATGGACTGAACCACGGCCGAAAGCCAGAGGTCACCCTCTTTGACTCGATGAGATCACAGCGCTGAGTTGCCCAAGCTGGGCACTCCTCGAACGTGTGCGGCGTCGATTCCTCCGGGCAGTCTCCACAGTGATGCCAACCGGGGTTCTCTTTTCGGCCTATTCGACACAGGTACTTACCGAAACACACATCTTTCGAGAGTACCTGCGCCATCCGCAAGGTGGGGGCGCCATGCCGTCTCTCTTCAGCCTACTAATATATTAGTGATCACAAAATTGTTAAATATTGAATAATATTTTAAATATAGTAAGTAAAATATAAGTAAAATTTTGATTCGTAATTATTTTTCCTTTTTTTATAATTTCTCCATATAACACCAACCACCAAAATCCCAACATTTTGAAATCAATTCCAGAATATTTATTATTTTATATATTCGGTTTTATCCGTGTAGTGTCTGGATTAAGAATATAGCCCCCCTCTATCGCCTCCCGTAAATGTCGGAAAAGGCGAGTAAGGGACTCGATACCAGAGGGATGGGCAGCTGCGTCCGGTCTGTGGAACAGCAACCATTCTGCGCTCACCAACCCTCCCGCTAAGCGTGGTGACTACCGGAGAGTACCACCCAAAATGCCCAAAATGACAACAAATGGCATATAGCTGGTCGTCTATGGATAAGGCCTTTGTTCAGCAGTGGACTTTTTTGGCGGATCATGATCATCATTTCAGCCAAATAAATTCCACTGCAGGACCAAAGCCTCCTCAAAGATTGCCACAACGACGGCTATGGGTTGTGTGCTCATTGGGGGGTTTTGCCATAATCACCAAGCTTAGCAGACGGGTTAGCGATCGCAGTTGAGTTATAAATATAATCGATGGACGCTGCGGGCCATCCTCCGGCTAATCCCATAGTCGCCTTTTACGAAACCCACGGGATGAGATGGGATGGTGATATTCCTTGCCGGCACCACACGGCTAAAGAAAGGAAAGGAAGAGGATTACCCCACAAAAAAAATGCGAGCGTGGCCGAGTAAAGTACAATAATTATGAAATTAATTTCTCTCTTCACTCTCATAAAAGACTCTTTCACTCTCTTCAGTAAAGTACAATAATAATGAAGTTAAGTTAGCTGCACAGTAAGATATTAGCGCGCCCGTAGTCACGTGCCACCGTGTGCGCAGCACAGCGCACAGCGAGGCTTGGGGGATCCTTTACAATCCGCCCTGAGAAGTTCCTGGTGGACCTCATTTTTACAGCCGCCTTCCGTCCGCTAGGGGGGGACCGCATTACAGACATCTCCTCCAAGATGTGCGTAAATACGTGGCATCAATGGGGGCTCTAGTGTGATCTTACGAGGACCTGGAGCTCCTCATCGGTGCCGAAGCTGACCGCTCCAGCGGTTTTAGCCGGTAGGAGTCCCCTTCCTCGGCAATGCACTGGAGACCAATAAAAGGTAGCTTATACGATAAAACTAGTACCTTTTTTTTTTTTTTTTTTTTATTGGTGCCCAGTGGAAATTCATCATGAACTTCCTTCGCCCCGGGGAAGGACGAAGGGGTATGCCGGACTCCTACCGGCTAAAACCACTGGAGCGGTCATCTTCGGCACCTAAGGGAGGCTCCAGGTCCTCGTATGATCACACTAGAGCCACCCACTGGTGCCACGCCTATTGGCACATCTCGGAGAGGGTGACTGTAAAGCGGTCACCCCCCCAGGGGGATTGTAAAGGATCCCCCAAAGCGTCCCACGGCAGCGCGTGACCACATGCGTGCTACCGTCTTTTCTTGGGTCGCTTGGTGTGGGCACGCAGATTCCCCAATCTACGCACCCGCGAACCCAGAGGTCCCCCACCTTATAGCAATGGCAGGGGTTTTCAGGCGTATCGGAATTAGGCGCCAGGGCGGTTGTTACCCCGGCGCCGTCTCCTTCTTCTTCGAGCGGGATCGGCCCTCTCCCGATCCCGCTCTGCGGTCTCCTTCTGGAGCATGACGCTCTCACAGAAGGAGACCACTGCATTCCAGTTTTCGTGCTCTGCCAACATAGCCGACACTACTGCTGGCAGAGAGAGATCTTGCCCGATCCGATCGACCAGGATCCGCCGCTCGGCGGCCCACGCAGGGCACGCCTCGAGCGTGTGCTGTGCGGTGTCCTGGTCGCTATCACAATGGTGGCATTGTGCCGTGGCCTCGCGTCCTATCCTGTGCAGGTACGCGCCGAAACAACCGTGCCCGGTGAGCACCTGCGTCAGGCGGTAGGTGACGCGCTCGCTCCTTTTGAGCCAGGCTCCAAAGAGCGGCAGGACGGCCTCGACGACGCGCTTGGTTGCAAACTGCATCCGCAGGCGATGATGCCACTTTACAAGTGCGCGCCGCCGATCTAGCCGCCGCAGTTTGTCCAACGCCCCTGGAGGCGCGCCTTCGCCGCTCTGGCGGAGGGAGTGTGTTTGATCGTAGACCCACGCATCCATCTCCGCCAGGATGTCAAAAGGCGGAAAACGCGCCAGGAGAGTTGCCGCCTCGTAGGACACCGTTCGGTATCCTCGTGCGATCCGGATAGCCACTCTGCGCTGCAGACCGTGAATTTTGGTTCTGCAGCGCTGGGCGCCTGATAGTCGAGCTGACCATACAGGCGCCCCGTATAGGACCACGGACCGCACGACTCCTCCGTAGAGACGGCGAACTTCCTCACATGGTCCCCCGAGATTGGGCAGCAGCCGGTGTAGAGCACCCACTACCCTCTCGACTCGGGGGACGAGGCGCTGGAAGTGCTCTTCGAAGCCCCAACGACTATCCAGGGTGAGCCCCAGGTATTTCATGTACCGGCCCACCCCGATTTGCGCGTCACCAACGCGTATCCACGAACTGGGTGGTTCTCTGCTTCTCGGCAGTTTGTGGAACCATAGCGCCTCGGTTTTCTGAGGCGCTATCCGCAGACCCAGGGCGTGGATTTTAGCCACGACAATTGCCACCGCTTGCTCCGCAAGCCGGATGGTTCCCTCGAAGGACTCCCCGCTGGCCAACACCAGAGTGTCATCAGCGTAACAGACTAAGCTGACGCCAGCAGGGAGAACGACACGCAGGACCGCATCGAAGGCGAGGTTCCATAAGAGAGGGCCGAGAACTGACCCCTGCGGAACCCCGCACATAATCTCCCTCCGCTTTACGCTACCGTCCCTGCCCACGTAGCGAATGTGCCTATCACGCAGATAGGCCCCAATGATGCCCTGCAGGTAGGGCGGACACCGATGATAGACTAGTGCCGCCCTAATAGCGCCCCACGGGATGGAGTTGAAGGCGTTGACGATGTCTAGACTGACCGCCAACGCCACCCCACCCCGCCGGGACACTGCCTGTTCCGACAGCGAGCGGACGCGAAGAATCGCGTTGATGGTGGACCGCCGCTGCCGGAAGCCATACTGACTTTCGGCCAGGTCGGGGCCAACTCGCGACAGGTGCTCAACGAGTCTTCGGGTAATTATTCTTTCAAATAGCTTCGAAGCCTCGTCGAGCAGGCAAATGGGACGGTATGCAGGGGGAGACTCTGCAGCCCTTCCTTCCTTCTTCAAGAGAACCAATCCGGCTTCCTTCCAGCCGGACGGGAACACGCCACTTCGGAGGCAACTGGTGAACAGCCGCCTCAAGCGGTCCCCAAGAGACTGTAGCGCATACACCCACGCACGGCCCGGAATGCCGTCCGGACCCGGTGCGGTGTTGCGACTCTTCAGGCGGCCAATGGCTCGGCCCAGCTCCCCATCCGAAACCCCCAAATCCTCGGCCCAGTCCGAGTCATTTGGGGGTGGAGAGGGACCAGGATGGTCCCGAACCGCCGGAAAGAGCGTTGAAAGTACTCTCTCCAGCAAATCCGGGGCTATGGTTTCGGTCACCGGGGGGACATACGGGCGCAACTTGCCCACTACCATACGGTAGGGTCTCCCCCACGGATCCCTGTCTAGTCCCTCCAGGAGCTCGCTCCAGGACCGAGCCTTCGCCTCGCTGATGGCGGTCTGAAATACCAGCGTGGCCGCCCGATAGGCTCTATAGGCCTCATCAGTCTCTCCGGCTGTAGCGCTGTGCCGGCGTCGGCTTCGTTGGTACCGGCGGCGGGATGCCAGGCAGACCGCGCGCAACTGCGCGATCTCATCCGACCACCAGTACACTGCCGTACGCCGGGAGCGCCTGGCCCGGGGCATGGATGCGTCGCATATTGACGTCATCGTCCTCCGGAACCAGGACGCTTCCTCCTCCAGATCGGGCAAGATCCCTTGATTGACCTCTGGCCAGGCCGCGACGTTGGCAGCTGCGACGAGCAACTCGCGATCCAGCTGTGTGAGGGCCCAACGCCGCGACCGTGGGCTGGGACTAGAACGGCTCGGGCAAGGCGTGCGGAGGGCCACGTCGAACATAATGTGGCGGTGGTCCGAAAGTGTGACCACCTCCTCCGCTACTCGCCATCCCGACACCATGCGGGCCACAGAAGGAGCCGCCCATGTCAGGTCCACGACCGACTCCTCCTGCCACCGAACGCAGGTGCTAACGGACCCCCGATTCAGCAATCGGAGGTCAAGCGACGCCGCCCAGTCTTGCATTATCCTACCCCTCGGCCCGTCCCGGCGGTTGCCCCAAGCTCTAGAGTGAGCGTTGAAGTCCCCCAGGACGAGCACTGGGCGGGGTGAGCACTTACAGCGAATGCTGCGCGCCACCCCGTCCAGGTATCCCTCGAAGTCGGTGAGAGACACGTTGGGGGAGACATAGCAGCCCACTACTGCCAGAGGTCCCCACTCTACTACGACAAAGCCCTGCCCCCTGACCAACAGAGAGCAGCGTGGCTCACCTTCGGCTCCAGACCAATATATAGCAACGGAGTCCCCGGCGCCCCCGAACCAGCGAGGGTGTTCCTGGACGCCGTAGGGCTCCGCGACAACCGCCAAGGCAACCGACCACTCCGCAACAGTCTGCAGCAGCAGATTCTGCGCGTTGCGGCAGTGATTTAGGTTGCCCTGGAGGACCTTTAATTGGCCTCCATCGCCTCCGGTGAGCCGGAGCGTGTGACCGGTGCTGCCGGCGCAGACGCCGTCAGCCCTTCGGCTGAGGCTGGGGGGGCTGGTTTTCCCCTCCTGCTCTTCTGGGCTGCACAAGATTTGCTGCCCAATCTGTGCTCGGCCGGAAGCCCAAAGTCCGCACAGAGTGGGCAGTTTTTTGACTGCGCCTGGCATTCCCTAATCTTATGGCCCTGGTTGCCACAAGCGAAGCACCGGTCACTTCGATCAACCCCCCCGTGGACGGTGCACCGGAGGCGCACATGCCCGAGCTCGAGGCATCGGAAGCACTGTAGAGGCCGTGCTGCCAATACCTCGACTCTAGCCGACGTCCAACCTACGCGAATGCGGCAGGTGGAAGTCAGCTTCTTGGCTGCCTCCAGTGGGATACGGAGCCAGACCGTGCCCAAGGACGTTGGTGAGCGGCGAATTTCACCCACCCTTATTTCCTCTGGCAAACACGCCGTTGCCTCCGAAATAGCATCGGACACCTCGAGCTTGGTGACGGCGTCATCCAGGTCCAGTATCCTCAACTCTACCATCTTGGTCGGACGTGCAATATGCACGTCAAAGATGGGAGTGAGCACCTCTCGCATCTGGCGCGCCAGGCTATCGGCCTTTGCGCGGCCGTTCTCGCCAGCGACGGAAAGCACCATTCCGCCGCTGGCTGACCTTTTGATGGTCACGGTGTCCGGGCCGATGTCATGGTCAGCGAGCTTAATCCTTCGCCGCACCTCGGCCATGACTTCTCCCAATTTTGTGTTGGGTGAGCCCTCTGGCACCGTGACCGGTATAGCGGCCGATGCGGGAACCTTGGGGAGGTTGACCTTCCCTTTTCCTTTTCCTCCTCGCTTGCCTCTTCGCTTCCACCCCTCCTGAGTGTTCTGCGTAGCCGCAGGCTGCGTCTGGGCCTTAGGAGGCCTTTGCTTACGGCCTCTCTTGCCCGCAACGGACCACTCCTCAGTGGTTTCTATTGCAGACCGCGAAGCCGAATCCACGTCGGGGTCGTTAGGCGCTAGAGGAGTCAGAGATGAGAGAGAGAGAGAGAGGCGTCGTAGATGCCGTAGCCGTGGCATAAGACGCTGGCCGACCGTCCATTCGAGCACTCTTCGCCATACCTTTGCCCCCGCCCTTTCCTTTCGGCTGCGCCGCCAATGCACTAGATTTTGTGGCAGCGCCTGTTTGCTGCTTGGCGGTAGTCGAAGCCGTCGCCATACTCATCTTCGTCTTAGTGGTAGCCTCATACGTATCTGTATGTGGTGCGGACTGCTGCCGTCGCATATCCGCCGCAAGTGGCGGGCGAAGACGTTGCTCCGGCAGGAGCCGCCCCTCCAAGGCCGCCAACTTAGCGTCCATCATGCCCCCGACCTCGAGGTTGATGGATCGTCTAAGCTGGGCCTCAAACTCCGGTGGCAAATATGCTGAAGCAAAACCACCACCGGGATCCACCTGGGTCTCGCCCTGGCGACGGAGGCAACTTATCTCGGTCGTCAACGAATCGATTTTTGCCGAGAGGCTGGCGATCTGGGAGCGCAGTTCCGCGTTCTCCCTCTCCAGCCTCTCGACGTTCGTCTCTCTTCTGGCCAACCTTTTGGCCTCAGGGGACGACCCCACAGGCGCCTTCGAGAGGGTCCGCTTGCGGCCCTCTCCACCCAACACTATGTTGAGTGAGGCATGCGAACTCCGAGGGTCCAAGGATTCCTCGGAGTCGCTCACCCCACCTGACGGCAACGGCGTGCCCGGACGTGACAGCGACGCGACCGCACACTGCGCACGCGCATTGGCGCGCAAGTTACGCGCACTTCGCGTCCTGGCACCCGAACCGCACACGGTGCCGGCATCCGACCCCACGTCCATTCGGACGCTGTCGGGCTCCGACAGCGAACCCACAATCTCTCCCACCTTCTCTTTCTCCACCTTCTTATTTAGTTTCGATGTTTTTTTCATAGTAAGTCCCACGAGTATGGGGGAAATAATCGGTCGACCCGGGCAGTGCCCCCTGTACCCGGGCAAGCGTATCCCATCTTCAGGTGCCACCGTTCCTGGGGTTGGCGTGCTCGCGACTGAACTTCCCATCAGCCATGCACCCCTCGCCGCACGCTAGCTTGGGTTCGGGGAATTTTTATAGAGGCCTTCTTCCTCGCGATCCGGGCGGTTAAGCCAAGATCCTCGTTCCCGGTCGAAGCCGCGAGACGTGACCACGACACTTCAACCGAGGTTACGATATCGACGGTAGTAGGGAAGGGGAGTCCTCCCACTACCTGCTCGGGGCAGGGTGAGTGCACACCGAGCCCGCCGTTAGTCCGCCCATGCTCCTCCGGAAACGGAGAAGCATCCTACGGCCTACCTACAGCCCAAAAGCTGGGCCCGTCCCTGTCAGAATACTAGCCACCGGGCAAAACTAGTACCTAATCACTAGACCAAAGAACGTAACATCTGTCGTTAACGCTTTCTTACTTTATATTATTATTTTAACGTCTTAGGGTTATCACCCTTCTTTTGACGCATCCTGTTTATGTCTTGAACAGTATGCCAGGCGCGTGCCCCCGCTTCTCATTGCTAGACGGAAACCACCTTTATATCAATTATATTAGGGTCGGTTTGTTTACGAGTATGTGTCCCACTGCCGCATTTATGGAAATTGGAGACATCCGTTCGTGTGGCCGGCACACGTCTTGTGCTTTATGATGCGCGATATGCTTTAGTTTGACCAGGTGGCTGTTACATTTGAATTTACTTGTTTTTAACGTCAATTTGTGTAACTAAACACTAACGCGAAACAGAAAGGCAAAAGTAAGATCGTTTTTTTTATTGGTGTCCAGTGGTAATTCTACATGGACCTTCCTTCACCCCGAGGAAGGGCGAAGGGGTATGCCGGACTCCTACCGGCTAAAACCACTGGAACGGTAATCTTCGGCACTGAATGGGGGCTCCAGGTCCTCGTAAGATCACACTAGAGAAAAGTAATATCCTATGTTTTCGTGATTATTAGTCATCGACACTTATAGGGATTACATTGCTTTTTTCTTTTTTTTTCTTTTTTTTATATAAAACCTTGCCCCACACTAGGATTTCTCTTGTGTCGTGGGTGCGTTTACAAACACAAATTCCACACACAATACACCCAGACCCGGAACAACTACCTGCAGATCGTACAAATATTTGTTCCGTGCGGGAATCGAACCCACGACCCGGTGCGCAGCAGCCGACTGTATCAGCCACTGCACCAACCGTGCCGTCTTTTGCGAAGGTATATTATAGAGTTTTCTTAGATTATCAAGTATTTTGTTTTTAAAATCTTGGTGGCTTGTATTTAAAAGATATCGGTTGCCTTTATTCTCATTAAATATTGCTTTCATCCCCGTTTAGTTGTGATTGATTGGAAATACTGAAATGTCATAAACTTTGATGACATTTGAAGGCATTATCTAATTTAAGAAATTGTATAAGTGGCATACCATTCTTACGGCGCACATGAATACTGTTTACATTACGCGTTTGCGACAGAGCAGCGGTCCACCAGAGACTATTCATCTAGGAGTTATCATTCTTAGTATAACCCATTCACTTGGCTAAATACCTTTCCAAATCAACATACTTATATAACGTTGACTAAAATATAGATATTCCTAGTATAGATGAATAGATAAAGTTCCAACATTACCTACTCGTATATATAAAAACTTTATAAACATTTAATTTATTTTTATAATTTTCTTAAAAAAATGCATATATACGTTACCACCGTCTCAACTGAGCGCTTGTTTTTGAATTTCGAAGGAGCATAACGTTCGACCATAACGTTCAAGAGCCAGGGGCGATAACCAGTGGGCTGCTAGCTACGTCTTGTATTTTATAATAATTATTACGTTATAACACGAGTCTTTCAATGGTAATGGTATCAGATAAGGATTTACCATGATTATTTACATATAATTATAATGATTTAGCAAAATATAATAAACTAGTCGGGTTCGCGTTAACACTGTTTAGTGCCCGATCTATCCATGATACACCTAAATAGCTTTAGGCTTTTAGCCGTTCATAGTGCGAAATATATTATGTAAGGAGATTATATTGGAACATTATATTAAAAGATAATTTTAGGAGGCCCGTTTTATGAGCGCAAATTATGATTATAATGACGATACAATCAAATATACATCGCACAAGATTGAATTAACAAGACTAGAATTTAAATTTAATTGACACAGTGCCAATAATTTTAACTGAAAAAAGAATGCGGTTAAGAATGAAGCCGAAGGAATATGTTAGTTTGCTGCTGACAAACGCGCGAGCTGAGCTAGCGAAACAAGCGCCTTCTGGGAGCGGCGAAAAACTACTGACTTTTGACTGGCATAATATATTTCTAGTCTTCTCTAGAAATATATTATGCCAGTCAAAAGTTAGTAGTTTTTCGCTAGCTTTTAGTTATTTACTCATGTACAATTGGTATAAATAATTATTTTAGTAGTTTTAACTATTTCTGTTCAGGTCGGGATGGTAGGAAATAAAGCTTTTGTTTTTGTTACATATCAGTCGTAATAAGAATACAAAATAATTGTATTTAAATAGCAGGCCGCAGTTTATCGGCCCGGAATAAGGGCGCACGCAGCACGACCGTTAAAAATAAGTCACCGTGCAATACTTCCTACAACAGGGACGAACTTGGATGTTTTTTCTTTCGTAAAGTAATCATATTAAAGGGAATTAAAATATTATGATTCTCATACCAATTAATTAACGACTGACGTAGTAAACATCTGCCACTACGCTCGGTGCAATGGCCGCACGGAACACGTATTTTTATGGATTAAATATACACAGGTACTTGTGCATGCGAGATTAGTGTCTGTAAATGCACCCGCGATAGAGGAGAATGACGAGTACCAATTTACCATTGCTTAAAAAAATTTATGAATCAAATAAATTAATAAGGAGTTAAAAATTTTATTATGCGCAAACATGTACAGATCCGGACTTAATATTTTATAGCGAAAAATATCAACTTGTTTATATTTAAATATTTAGGTAATTATACATTATCTGCATAATTATATATGCGTAAATAAATAAACATCTATGAAGTGTAAGACCCCGGATAATTTTAAGTTAGGCTACCTATTTATTAATTTCTTATCAATTGTAATACGGATTTATACCAAAAATGTATGTAAATATGTAATGTAATCTATATTCAGCCCGGAAATTTGCACATTTCCTATTACCTATTAAAGTACACCAACTTTTACTGATAAAATATTATAATTTCTAATTCATCCCTGGCGATATTGTCGTCTTTTATGTGTGTACACGAACAACAGTAGTAATCGCAAAGAAAGCTCACCCTACAAAATAAACCTTTTTATACGAGCAGCTGGCCCTAATGACGTTTAGACTTTATTACCTGAATTATAGATGCTGTTTTACATTAGCAATTGTAAACATTCGCCTTCACACTTTAACTGGTCGCTTTTGGTATTGTGATGTGTTGAAATTGAGAGCGTCGCCTCTTTTAGGTAGATTCGTCGTCCTGGAGATTTTACGACGAATTTACGATTTTTGACGAAATATGCTTCTTATGTCTTCTTAAATTATCTTAATGATACATAAATAAGATTATCATCATAGAGTCTGCTATTGTAAATATATAAACTACATTTCTTAAGATTTTAAACTTCACCAACATAAAAGACTACCTTTGTACTCTATTGTACATTTATAAATAAAAAATAAAAACAATTATATCAAAAATTTGTTTCTATAATAAGAGTACCTAATTAAAACGCTTTATTTAATTATATCACAGAAAAAAATCGCCTAACAAAACTATTTCAAACATAAAACGCGACAAATACCGGTGAATAAATATTTTTTTATTCAAACGGCCACTAGAAAGCACACTCGCTTATCAAGATCAAATAAGGGGAGATCGTAGGGTCCGACGTAACGTCTTTTTGGCCCAAGACGAGTTCCTTGTAGACCGTCACACAAGCGGGCCGGGCGCACGCCACCCCTTCTCATCCCGCCAAATTCAAATTAATAAATTAAAATTCAAAATAATTGAAATAAGTGCCTTGTAGTTGTTCCTATAAACCAGTTTAAAAATATAATCATAATTGAATGTCTAGCCATATTTTTTTATTCAAAACAAGAATCATTTAATAATACCTATCGATTTAAAAATCGAATAAGAAGTTGTGCTCAAATATTATTTTGCTTTGTTATTATTCTTTTAAAAAGTGTTTATTTATTTTTATGAGTGCAATATTGTGTGTAAGCAAATCAATTAAATAGTCTGATTAAAGTGCCTTACATACGTGATTTAGTGTTAATTGTTTTCAACATCGGGAATTGCTAATACTAGTATTTCGGTAAGTGGGCACGTAATTCACTTTGATCATAATGTTGCATGCCTGAAAACGGTTAATATTATATCATTGACATTGATTGAATGACAGATGGCTTAAAATCTTTAAGGTGGCACAGCTGATGATAAGGTTGGCTCATCATCATTTTGTTATCTGTAAACAGCTGTTTCTTGCTGTTGATTTCTTAACAATGTTATTCATTCATTGTATAGTTTTTATCCCCTCAGATGGTGCGAAATTTGTCTTTCATTTATTTGTAAAACATTTTGTTAAATGAATTAAAACACAGATAGATTTATATAATACAGTGATGGCCTAGTGGTTGAACACTTGCCTTCCATACAGGAGGGTCTGAGTTCGATCCCGGCCCGCATCTCTGACTTTTTGCATTCATGTGCACATCAGAATTTGATTATATTATAACACAAGTTGTTAACGGTGAAAGAAAAAATCGTGAGGAAACCTGCACACTTGAGAGGACTCCAAAATGTTCTCACTGGTGTGTGTAGTCCGCCAATCCGCACTAGGCCAGCGTGGTGGACTAAGGCCTAACCTTTCTCATCGTGAGAAAAGGCCCATGCCCAGCAGTGGGAAAGTAATGGGCTGATTATATATGATAGATTTAGGAGCACGTACCAATCCTAGTGGGTTTTTGGAAGCTCTCCCAAATAGTTCTATCATCATAATGACGGCACATTTGCCACTATGGCTAGTCGTATGGCTTTCTGCGCTACACGTCGCGAGTTCGATTCCCGCACGGAACCAATATTTGCATGGCCTACAGATAGTGTAGACTGTGCCCACGATACAGCAGAAACACAAGCGTGGCGCATCGTTTAAAAGAAAAAAACAGTACGTAAACCTCCAGTGCTGGACATAAACGGGCATTGCCATAATCACCACGCGTGACATGTGTTGGTGATGGCAGTATGTTAGTCTTATCACAGTGGACGCGTCCAACCGGTCCGGTCCATCCTGTAGACAGAACACATTCGCGTTGGTCTGAATTTCAGTGTGACCTACCTTAAATAATCCATCCGAAAAAATATATTTTAAAAGCTATTCAAAACGATTACCCTCCTCATTCATTAAATCAATTCGGCAAATCAACTGTTATAATGTTCACGGGAAATAAATGGATGGTTCCTTTTTTATTTTTTACCCAGATCAGATGAAAATGATACGATAATTAAAATATATTCATTCGCTAATTACGTAACGGATGCAAACAGAAGTTACTTACTTCGTGATTGGCATTGGTGACCAAAGAGAATAAAACTATAGTAATTGTCGGTGACCCTGCCATGAAGATTTTCGAATCCAGTTCGGTTCTGGTTCCCGCACATTTTCAAAAGTAACGGAAATAGAGCCGCGCCCGTACCTATAGGGGACTATAAGACGGATGCTTAGATTATTTAGAGGGTTTCAAAAAACCTATTGATAATTTTCGCCTTGTTCTCACCACAAAAAGACATTAGGAATCAATATTAATAATGATAAATTATGTCTACTTCTATACACTATACACTTCTATACAAAAGTTAAAAATTGGCTGTTTAATGCATTACCTCCCTAAATTGTGACGTCATAATTGCCATCAGCGACACACCAGCGCCAATACGTAATCGGTGCGATGAAAGCGCGCGAATTGCGAAAAAACACGTTATTTTTAAACGTTAAACGAAATAAAAAAGTAATGAGTTATTGATTCAGCCGAGGTCATTGGCTGACCTTGACATTCGGGAACACTGTAATACAGTAGCTGTGTCAAGGTTGTTTTTATTTATGCACTCATTGAGCTTTTTCCTTTTGTATAGTGGGAAAATTTTCAAACATTCAGATTTTTTACGGGTATCACAGAGGCTCTTTTTGTCGAAGATATTGTAACGTCAGAGTCTCTTACTCGTCTTATATTGACTTGTGAAATGTTGAATTTAGATCAAATTCCCGACAATATCAAAAAACATTGGATTTAGATCAGATTTCAGACACAATCTGAAATTTATCCCTGTTGCTGTAACTGAATGAGAGAAGGTTTTTCGCTTAAAGCTATGGATGAGCCATGCTTGAGCCTACGTGTTGTTTAAAGTACATTTACTTAAGACGAATAAGTGTTGTTCTATGTACCCAAAAGAGACCGATACGCTTTCATACAAGCTTGAGCCCGGATGTAACAAGATTAAGGTAATGTCAATTAATAGCTAACATATTATCCGACCAACCCTGAAAACATGTACGAATTTTGACAATCTGGAAGCAGAGCAAGCTGCTTTTGCTGCTTTTTTAGTATAATTTCATCATCGAAGGCTCTTATGCCTATTGTATTAGAGGCTTATAGCACAGTGACTCAGTTAATATCTACTGTATGTATGTGACAGTGACTGATCGCTATTAATACTCTTTGGCTATACCACAATTTACACATGATCCATGGTCGATATTCAATCTATAAGCCGGTCATAAAATCCAAATTACTGGTATTTTTTTTATAAGTACCGTATAGACTTTCTTATGCATTTAGTAAACAGATGTTATTTTGACATTACAAACAGACACTTCAATTGTAGTTATTTGTATCGCTTTGTATAAATATATTACCGGGAGCCATGCCGGGAGCTATCAATTGTAGGTAGAATATACAACAGACAAAAATACAGAAGTAACTCCTTGGACTGGGTTCCTTACGTCTGAATGAAAAAAAGGTATAAACCTTATGGGATCACACGTGTGTCTGTCCGTTTGTCACAGCCAATTTGCTCTGAATCTACTGGACCGATTGAGTTGAAATTTAGTATACATATGAATTTCTGCGACCCAAACACATACGTGTAACGTAAATAATTTAATTTTAAACACGGGGCTACTTTGGGGGGAGAATTAAAAAATAATTATAATAATAAATTAGATATAAGTATAAGTCATATCGATATCTATAGGAAAACCTATAAGAAGTCTATGAACTTAAAGTAACATGGTAAATCTTTCAATATTGTACGTACAAACTTACATTTGCTGTTGGAATGTATTGCAGGACATGTTTTTCAACTAAAATGATTTTTTACTAAAAAGTTTGTTCTTGGGAAAATTATTGGTACATGATAGATTCTTTATAGTAGTCATAGTCATCATCATTTATTGGCAACAAATAAGTTACAGGTCTACAATGAAATGAATTCAAAATTAACCTAAATAATGAGTGCATTATAATAAAACACTTTTAAACGGATTCTATCGCGTATATTTTAGATTGAATTTTGAATTTGAAATTAAATGCAATTAAATAAATTAAAATTAAATGACTCAAAATAAAAACATTCAAGAAAATAATAATATAATTGGTTTTTCAGCGTTATTTCGATTCTGGTTTCAGAATGTTGGATGTATTGATGTTTGAGCTTAGGAGATTGCACTACAGCGCTAAGATTATGCACGTTTCGTGTGCTGTATCCGTGGCTATCGCCAAGCCTCGGGTACTCATTTATATGGTCTCTGGCATACAGAGCTGCTTGGAGGCACACCAGGCTAGGAACAGTAAGTATGGTCATACTTTGGAATAATGTACAGATTATGTACTGTAGACCACATCTTTCAGATGCTAACACCCAGACACCAGAGACTTTAATTTATATAGCATACGCTTTTAGAAACTGTTAGAAACATTTTAATACACTAACATTCACAATGTAATTAGGAAGAAACTAGACACAATTTTGATTCCAATTTTAATCAGAGAAACGTATTAACCATGTCCAAGTGTCCGGTCTGTTAGACCGAAGGGACCACAAGGAGCAGTTTAATTGTCGTCGAGATTTACGAGTTACGGACGTGTATGGACGGTGTTAGCCAAATTGAAAGTTGACTATAAATTAGCTGGGGTAGCCTAACCAGACAATGGTAATGTATGTGGCTTGTGAGATTCACATCTAGTATTATTTTGTATTGTTATAGGCTTTTGGAGATAGGCCTTTAAACATGGCCAGCTGTAAACAGCATGTATCGTTATTTTTAGGATACTAAAAAACGGCAGGACCCTTATAGGATCAGTCGTGTGTCGGTCTGTTGGGCCGTCTGTTTACTAATCTACAGTACACAGATGAACGTGTAACGTAAATAATGAATTTTGAATATACATGAGGGGATTATTAAAAAAAAACTGTATAGTCTTAAAATAAATAGTCTCAAAGTTATTTAAAAAATAGAAGAATAATGACCATTACCCCCTCATCTCCTTAACCAATGAGCCAAAAAATTCGAAATAAATACGGTGGGTGAATTTCAAAATTTTTGTACGTTTTGTTATATGAAAACGGCCACGTGAATATTATATGAAATTAGTATTATTATGCTTAGACAACATTTTTTCTAGCTGGGTCTGACATTTCAGAGCATATTAGACAATAAAGTGTGTTTGTTCCGTGTTTTTTCAACAATTAACTTTTAATTTTGGTGGTTCAACTATAAAAACAACGGTAAGCCTTTCTTTGATTATTTATATTTAAATTTAAAGAATAATTTTGATCAACTTCGAAAATGAGACTGGTTAAACCCAACAGGATTCTATCCAACCTACACATGTTTGAGGTTGTAATTCAACACAATGGTTAATTTCATTTTTTTAACGATTCGTAAAAAAAATGGTTGCGTAACAAAAATGAGGTAAAGATGATTTCATACAGAATTATAATGTTCATTAAATTTGATGGATTTTGGTTTGCTTATTATTATCGTACCCACTTATAGATATTTTAATTTATTTTTTACTGTCCATACCTAAGTATGGAACACCTGTCCCTATGTCACTACTTAATTTAGTATTCCGTATTAATTTATCATTTTAATTACTTTTATTTATAATATCTTTTATACTTTATTTACTATTGCTACTATACGCTTGCAATAAAGGTCTTTTTTATTGGTCTCCAGTGGAAATTCGTCATGAACTTCCTTCGCCCTTCCCGGGGGCATGACTCCTACCAGCTAAAACCACTGGAGATGTCATCATCGGCACCAAAAGGAGGCTACCAGCTTGTGCTTTGTACCTTAATGACACTCACGAGCAGAAACTGGGTGACTGATATTTCGTCGATAGCCACATGGCCACCTCTACAGGCAAGAGGCAGAAAAACAATAGCTCATTTGATCGAAGTACAAATACCGTTCAACTTAAAAATCAAACTTTCTAAAGTATCCAAAGGCAAAATAGACAACTTTCATTAAGTCCTTCGTTAAAACTGCATTATTCCTGTTCAGTCGATATGAAAGGAGTTCAAACTGAAAGAACCACAATCCTTTGCAAACTTCTTTTATAAAACTTATTTCGTTATAAAGTGTAGCTACGGTTGTGAGGACGCGGTCCTTTTGGCAGCGGATAGTGGCGCGTGCAGCGATTTATTGACGAATCGTTGAAATTTGAATTTTAAATGTTATAATTGGGCGAACTTTAGATTAATGAAGTGAATTATTATGATATCATACTTAACACTACTGCTCGTGGCGAATATCTGGCCTTCCGGCTAGGAAGGTAAGCCGGACTTTTGTAATAAAAGACCCACCTCCTAAATATGTCTGTTTTTTTTTAATGGCAATACTATTCATTCATACTTCATAACATCATAATAATCATTTCAGCCGAAAAACGTCCTCAGCTGGGCCGAAGCCTCCCCCAAGGAATGCTACAATGACGGTATGATTTCTGTTGTGGCCTCATTGGTGGGTTTTGCCATAATCGCCATGCTTGGCAGACGGATCGGCAATCGCAGTCGCACGGTTGGTGCAGTGGCTGCTGCGATTCCCGCACGGAACAAATATATGTATGATCTACAGGTTATTGTTCCGGGTCTGGGTGTATTATGTGTGAAATTTATGTCTGTAAACGCACCCACGACACAGGAGAAATACAAGTGAAGGGCATCGCTTTAAAAAAAAGGCCTAGCCAAAAAAGTAATAAAGTATAAGTATTCGAAGGACGATGCTGCCCCCCGCCTCTGGCAAATCCCATAGTCGCCTTTTACGACACCCAGGGAATGAGATGGGGCGGTGGTGATCCTAGCCGGCACCACACGGCACATCATCATAATAAAATAAACGAAAACTAAAATAAAAACTTCTTCCTTTCTAAAATATATTTTCATTCTCACTATACAAAAAATTCGTATGGCTGATAAGAATATTCAATCCATAACTTTTTGTTATTTGTATATGCATTTTGTGGCAATGGGCAGGGCACATTGCTCGTAGAACTGATGGCCGTTGGGGCACAAAGGTTCTCGAAAGGAGACCGCGCACCGGAAATCGCAGCGTGAGACGACCTCCAACGACGTGGACAGACGACCTGGTGAAAGTCGCTGGGAGTCGTTGGATGAGAGCGGCATGTGACCGCTCGTTGTGGAAATCTAAGGGGGAGGCCTTTGTTCAGCAGTGGACGTCCTGTGGCTGATATGATGATGATAATATATGATGATATGCATTTTGTTGTATAATTTTCCTAGTATGTATCATAAATCAGGAATACGCCCTTATTGGATCGGACAGGGCTTTGCTACATTTTGTATTTTGTGTTTGTGTCTTTTGCCTGGCGGTATTGGTCTGTCATGTTCACTTAAAAGTCTCGCTGGTGATACCATCATGTATCGAGTCGTTGGATTCCCTACAATATGGTTAAGCTGAGCGATGTTGATGCAAGCGTGAACCATAAAGAACACCTACACGAGTATATCGTTGACTGTAGGACCATAGACTTATGCTTATTTAATGGATTACTACCCCTTTTCTTTCTTCCATTGTCCTGCCCTTTGCTGTTTTGAATAAAAATCTTAACAACCTATAGGGAATGGAACGATAAGAAGGACTCGTTATTTGATGAATACAAGATTCTTAATATTGTCTTAGTACTAACTCATATAGGAATATGGCAATTGTTCGGATAGTGCGCATGGTGTTCGGATTAAGAATATATCACCACTCCATCTCCTCCCGTGGATGTAGGGCAGCAGCGTCGCTCCACTGGAACAGCAGCCATACTGCATTCACCAACCCGCCTGCCAAGCGTGGTGATTATTGGCAAACGCCCCCCAAAATGATGACACAATTGTGGAATTCATTGGGAGAGGCCTTTGTTCAGCAGTGGACGTCCTTTGTCTGATATGATGGTGATGATGAATTGACTGCTGAGCTGTCTGTCGGAGTACGGGTGCGATTCCCGCACAGCAGTGAAATCTGTAAGGACGCACTTCTGAATCCGCAGTGAAAAGTAGTAAAACAATACGAAATTGGAGATTTCACTGCGGATTCAGAAGTGAGCAGAACTTACTAACAAACGCACTTTTGAGTTTGCAGTGAAAAGTAATAAAAATAAAACGAAATTAACTGCGAAATTGATTACTGCGGATTTAGAAGTGAGTTTGCTAGTGAGTTCTTACAGTAGTACTACTAAAAACATATTTGTATGGCCCACAGATAGTTGTTACGGATCTGAGTGTTCTCAATAAGGTTATGTCTGTAAACTATAGCCACAATACAGGAGAGAAACTATAGGTGGCACCTACTTAACTGCTTGAGATGTAAAAATAGTTATCTTGATTTCGAAAATAACCAACCTAAGATGACCCACCGATACAGTTCGGGAATACTGTAGTTTTTTGGATCATTAGACGCAGAATTCCCTGTCCAATAGATTTATCATAAGAAAATTGTGATATAACAGTTACGAATCGACACCCCCTATCTCATTTTGCGGTTTTTACTTGGTAACGGAATAGACAGAAAATAATACTCGTTCTTAATTTTGTTGGTATTTCTATAGCCTGTAATTTCAGCAATATATTACCGTGTGGTGTCCGGCTTAAGAATATAGCAGCTAAAGTGCTGAGTGCTCTCCTCCCGTGGATGTCGTAAAAGGCGACTAAGGGACTCTGAACCAGAGGAATAAGCAGTAGCGTCCTTTCTGTGGAACAACAGCCATTCGGCGCTCATCAATTCGCCTGCCAAGCGTGGTGGTAAATTCCCCCAAAATGAAGACCGTGGGTTTACGGAAGCCTTTGTTCAGCGGTGGACGTCTTTTGGCTGATATGATGATGTTGAAATGATTTGGCAGGCCAACCGATATTCAATTTTAAATCTAACTGCTTATAAATGTCAAAGCTGCACAAAGCAAGTAAATCACATATGTGATATTGATTCCTAACGATAGGTTTCTTGCGTAGGTATCACGTTGCATGTAAGAGACACGGCCTTGTACGTGATAGGCGAGGCGACCCAGTGTTGGCTATGCTGGCAGAGCACGAAAATTGGAGACCATGGCCTCCTTTTGCGAGAGCGTCGTGCTCCAGAACGCGACTGCAGAGCGGGATTGGGAGGGCCGATCCTGCACGGAGAAGGACGAGATGGCGCCGGTGTAACAACCGCCCTGGCCAGCACCAACAGCAGGTCCAACACGCCTGAGCATCCTGCCGTCTCTAAATGGCGGGGTCTCTCGGGGGTTGCGGGCGCGCAGGTTGGGGAGTCTGCGTGCTCAATACCGAGTGGCCCCCGGGAAGACGGTGGCGCGCACGTAGTGACGTGCCGCCGTGTGTGCAGCATAGCGCACAGCGTGATCCTCTACAATGCTCCCCGAGAAGATCCTGGGGGCGACCTTTTTACAGTCACCTTCCCTCCGCTAGGGGGGGTGACCGCTCTACAGTCATACAGTCATCCCCATCGAGATGTGCCTAAAGGCGTGGCGACAATGGACGGCTCTAGTGTGATCTGACGAGGTCCTGGATCTCGAGCCCCCCTTCGGTGCCGAAGATGACCTTTCCAGTGGTTTTAGCCAATAAGAGTCCCCCTTCGCTCTTCCCCGGGGGGGAAGAAGTTCATGATGAGTTTCCACTGGGAACCAGTAAAAAGGCCAGGCAAACGAAAAACTGTCAGTTCCGACTGATCCAACGATTTTAATGCGGAATTCTGCTGACCATAGACGAACAAATGAGCGTAATGATAAAGCCTGCGTCACAGTTACGTGATTACTTTTACGACATCTGGAACCACTTTATTCCCAGGTGTTTAAATAAAACTATATTATTTGCCTATTTAATACTTTTCACTTTTGTTTTACGGCTGAAATGACGATGATGATAGAAAAATAAATAACCGTAGTGATAAATCCTGCGTCACAATTTTGTGATTACGTTAACGACATCTTATATAGGCAACCATTTTATTCCCAGGTGTTTAAATAAAACAAGAAATAAAAACTTGGGTCCGTTTCAGCGAAAGCACCTCTCGTAGACACTCGTAAACGTACTTTAGGTTCATCCCGAACATTATAAGAGACAATGTTCCGTAACCCGCCACATCAAAAAGGTTGACAATATCTGTAAATTGTGAGACTTCAATATTGGTTTAGACTAAAATCATCAAAATATAAAAACGACCTTATCGTTCCGTACTAAAGTTTATTTTCGTATTACTAACACCAATACGTATGACGTATAGCAAAACAAATGAAAAAGTTTTTATTTATCGCCTCAACACTTCGTTCTTAGTTTGACAAGTGGAAGTCAACCCAGAGACAGCGAGCTAAAGCCTGTTTTAGCTTATCAGAAGAACAGGCAACAATAAAAATGTTCCAAATTCAAAGTTATTCGAAATGCTAAAACGTTAAAGGTGTGCCAATAAAAAAGAAGTTAGCTTCTTACGATACGTTAACAAGGTGAGGGAAATGAGACCCGTGGTCGCCATATTGGATGTCCTTTTATTCTTATTTTGTTGCACAATTTATATCGCATCATAAACGATGTTGAACATAAAATAATGTTTTGGAAGCAAACCGATACAGAGAATTTGTCTTGTCCACCAATGCAGGTTTCTAAACAAAAAAAGATATCACATCTATACAAATAAATAAAATTGAAGTGTCTGTTTGTAATGTCAATATAACAGCTTTTTACTGAATGCATATGAAAGTATATACGGTACCTATAACAAAAAAACAATTTTACCATTTTTTGTCTGTCTGTCTGTCTGTTTGTTTCGGGTAATCTCCGAAACGGCTGGACCGATTTTGACGGGACTTTTACTGGCAGGTAGCTGACGTTATAAGGAATAACTTAGGCTACTTTTATTTTAGAAAAAATATTTAGGGTTCCGCGCGAAAACAATAAAACCCTTGAAATCCAACATATATATTCTATGTCAAGTGTCTATGTCGAAGTACTCTAAATTTCTTTTAAATTGAACGCGGGTGAAACCGCGGGTCCCAGCTAGTCTTAAATAATAATCAAAAATTTCACGGCTAAATAGTTCGACCGCAATTGACTGCAATTTATAACGTAATATTTTTTTTTGTTTAGAAACCTGCATTGGTGGACAAGACAAATTCTCTGACATTTGTATGGCCTGCAGTTAGTTGTTCCAGGTCTGGGAGTTTGTGCCAGGTTGTACACTGTATGGGGCACGCCGGACTCCTTTTTGTTTTTTTATTGGTGTCAAGTAATTCTACATGAACTTCCTTAGCCCCGGGGAAGGGTGAACTCCTACCGGCTAAAATCACTGAAGCGGTAATTTTTGTCACTGAAGCGGTCCTCGTAAGATCACACTAGAGCCGCCTATGATGCCAAGCCTTTAGACACATCTCTTAGGGGATGACTGTCAAGCGGTCACCCTCTCTAGCGGAGAGAAGGCGGCTTTAAAAAGGCCGCCGCCCCAGGCACTTCTCGGGGAGGAGCAAGGCCTCGGGGGATCCTCTACAATCCCCCGAGGTCTTGCTTTGCGCTGTGCTGCGCACACGGCGGTACGTGAACACGTGCGCGTCACCATCTTCCCGGGGGTAGAAACTGTACCTACCTAAGATACACGACAAATCCTGGTGTTATTATCTCCTCCATACAATGTCAGGTCATCGCTACTCTAAGGGTCGTAACGTGACACGAATTTAAAAAAAACATGATTAAATGACAAACAGATGAATGCAATGATATTATATTTTAAAAAGAAGTAGATATGTTACATGCGTGCCAAAAGTCAGAACCAAAACTCGCCCAATTGTAGCACCTCGCAATCGGTTAGCCTAGATCTCTTTTACTCTTGTTATTTTTGTATCTTCTTTCTCACGACAATGTTTGTGCAAGCGAGACTGTATTTTGTGCGCCATTTAACATGGACGTAACATATCTATGGTATAATATCATTGGATGAATGCGTTCAAATGAGGAACGCTGTGTTCCAAATTGCAGAATAAAAGCTTCGTCTTTCGAATTGGCGGTACGTTTTTGTACGTTAAGCTGCGACTAAATGATTTTATACTGACGTGGTCGAATCCTCGCCTTGAGCCTGACCATCTAGTGATCCTCTAGATACTCCCATCAACAAATTAACTCTGCTCTACTTTAATTTTACTCTTTTCTCCTACATGAGAACAATGGAGTCCAAAATATTGTAATTATGATTCAAAAAGTGTAACCATGGAGTTTATTGCCCGTTCTTCACCAGGGGAAATCAACATCTTGGAATGCGGCAACAAAACTTGACTATTCATATGTGCCTGTAAAAAATATTTAAAAATATTGTCTTTATCTTTTACGCGGAAATTCATGTTTTTCCACTGACCACCACGCCACCGGACCGCTACCTGCAACTGACCTAAAAATGAAAAAAATTATAACACTTATTGTATGTGCTTCTCCACTGCTAAATCTTTGGATCAATATCGCGTATCCACGAAGCGACATGAAGCGGACGCTGGTCATAAGAAGGGAAACTTTGAGGAAGTATCAAGAATCACCTGAAGCTTTATTGTTAGAAGCTAAAACAAACGAATACCAAGTTGATGCTCTATTCCCGCGACGGCAAGTCAATCTCGCGCGAGTTAAGGAACGAATTGACGACTGTTTTATGACGCACTTGACGGTAAAATTACGGGGGTGATGTTTTATGAGCCGGTTCTGGTAACGTAATCGCGGTGAGGAAGGCGTAGTTGCCTCTGTTTATTGAAGTCATGACTTCACGAGACAAAACATGCTGGTATTTATAAAATCGAATTGTTAAATCATTTTTTTGATTTGTTGTTTTAGTGTTCCGAACGTCCGAATGAAAAAACGGCGGAGCCCTTACAGGATCACTCGTGCTCGTGTGTCTGTCTGTCCGTGCGTCTGTCACAGGCTATTTGCTCCTAATCTACTTGACCAATTTAGTTGAAATTTGGTACACATATGAATCTTTGGGAACCAAACACAAACGTGTAACGAAAATAAAAGAATGTCGAATGTGGATGTGTCATTCGCGGGGGGAAAATTAGAAAACTAAACATTATTTATACTATTTCTGCGAGAGCGTCATGCTGCAGAGCGGGATCGGGAGAGGACCGATCTCGCATGGAGACGGATGAGACGGCGCTGGGGTAACAATAACCCTGGCACCCAGGTCTATCCTGTCCATCGCCTGAGCTCCCTGCCATCGCTTTATGGCCCCTGCCATGCCTCGGGGGTCGAGGGTGGGCAGATTGGGGAGTCTGCGTGCTTATACCAAGTGACTCCCGAGAAAACGGTCGCACGCACGTGGTCACGTGCCACCGTGTGCGTAGCACAGCGCACAGTGAGGTTTAGGGGGTTCTTTACAATCTTCCCGAGATGTGCCTAAAGGCGTGTCATCATGGGTGGCTCTAGTGTGATCTTACGAGGAGAAGGGGGCTCCCCTTCGGTGCTTAAGATAACTGCTCTAGTGGTTTTATTCGGTAGAAGTCCAGCATGCCCCTTCGCCCCGGGAAGGGTAGCTCATGATGAATTTCCCACTTAAGACCAATAAAAAAACACCTCAGCAATGCATCAGTAATTGCTGATATCCATGGATACGGTTGCCCTTCGTTAAAAAAAAACATCGGTAGCCACTTTTCTACATATGTCCAGCAGAAGCATTTTTGACTAAATGGCTACCACACAGAATGATCTGCCAAATTATGTTGTGCTTACCGTGGTTATGCCGTGGTTGACCAGTCCTTCAACATCAAGATCCCTTTGAGCCTCGGCGAGGACGAGAAGCCGTAGGACAGCCAGAAGTCCAAAAGTCTCAGGTCTAACCTAAGGATGTCGGCATAAAATTATGAATATAAATATCGGTATAACCCAGTACTTCAGTTGCGAAGATCAGATGCATGAAATACTGATAATCTGCTGCACTGATTGGATTTGTAGCTGACCCTAACATCGTTGGGAAAAGTCCAAGCTGAGGTAGCAAGCGGCCGACCTCTAGGGGCATTCGATAGGCTGAGGAGGCTGGCTCGGCGGTGCGCAGAAATGGCGAGAGCGCCTAAAGTTGCTGATTGCGACCAAGTGCGACATCGAGACCATCCTGCCGCTCTAATGCGTATCTGCGTGCTCATACCGAGTGTCACCCAGGAAGACGGTGGCGCGCTTGTAGTCACCCATTTGTGCCACACCTTTAGGCAAATCTCAGGTAGGATGACTGTTAAGCGGGTTACCGCTTAACAGTCATCAGGGTGTTAACCCTACAGCACAGGTCAGGCACCTGTAAAAAGGCCGCTCCCCCAGAAACATCTTTAGGAGAATTTTAAGAAACCTCTGAAGCGTCGCTGTGCACTATGCTACGCAAACTGCGGCACGTGACCACATGCGCGCCGCCACTTTCCCAGGGGTCGTTCGGTATGAGCACGTAGACTCCCCAATCATCGACCGAGATCTCTCTCTGCCAGCAGTAGTGCCGCTTATGCCAGTAGAGAAAGAAAATTGGAGTGGTCTTCTTCAGTGAGAGTGACATTCTCCAGAAGGAGATCGCAAAAAAGGAAGAGAGGATATGTCCATAGACGTGGCAACAATGGCAACTTCGGAGCGTTTGTTCTCATGAATCTGAAGCCCTCCTTCGATGCCGAAGAGGAACATCCAGGTGGCTTTAGCCGACAAGACTCCGGCATACTCTTCTTCCTTTATTCTTTTCTTTGGACGAGTATGAGCATTTCACCGCGATGAAAAATAAATCGTAAAAATATCCTGACGCAGTAAGTCCAACAGTGAACTACTATACATTTGGGTGGTTAATTTAAAACGATTAATACGCAATACGATTTCAAATTCGACCTTTGCTTGAGCCCACCCGTACTAAACTAGCGAATATTAAGATGTAAAAGATTTCTATAAAAACTATTTATAGACACTTTATGAATAGTTGCCACGTTCCAAGCTGTAGATTTCCTTGTTGTTTTAAAGATGTCCCTATATAATTCAAACCAGGCCCAGCTCACTAGCTCTCCCCAGCAATGCCTTAAGCCTAAGCCAGAATTCCACTACGGGGTGTCCTTAGCTTGTTTTGTTTTTTGTTATAGGCTGGAGATCATTTTACCGTCGCCAAATTTTCCAGTTGAAAACAAAGCTAAGATTGCTGCTAGTGCCCTTCATCAAATATATATTTATGGATTTCATTTATTTAACTCATCTCCTCTCGCATGTCTGCTGGAAGAAATTCCTAAACAATTAAGCGGTAGCTTTGTACTTCTATTTCATATTTCTGTGTGCATAAACTGAACTTAACACAGTATCAGTATATCATATCACTGTATCATTCTATCTTATTCTTTGCTAATATTAGGAGAACCTTAGCAGAATAGCTAAATACAAATTATACCCAGGATAAAACTTGCATGATAACACCTTGCTTACATTCTTTTGTATTATTACCTACAGATCATGACGAGGCAAAACACTGATAGTGAACCTTAAAAGTGATTGTGCTGCAGGGTAGGACACGATACCAGCTGACTTTTTAAAATTAAACAGGAATGTTTTAACTCCACTAATTACTTATATCTGTAATTTGTCGCTTTCAACTGGAACGTTCCAAACTGCTCTTAAAAAGTCTAGAATATACCCGATCTATAAAAGTGGTGACAGGGACTGTGTCAACAATTATAGACCCATATCTATTCTTCCTACAATATCGAAAATTTTGGAGCGCATTATAAATAAAAGATTAGTCAACTATTTGGCAGGTAGAGATCTGATGTCCCATGCACAGTATCGTTTTAAATTAAAAAAATCTACTATGGATGCGGTTCATGTGTTGACGGACTATATTGTATATAATTTGGATAAAAAGATGAAAATTATAGCAATATTCTTAGATCTGGCCAAAGCATTTGACCAGTTTAAGAGACTATTTAAGGATTATTCAAAAAATAGGGTCCAGTATGTTAAAATTGAACACTTGATGTACAGTTACAATTTGGAGTTCCTCAAGGTAGTATTTTGGATCCCACCTTGTTCCTTCCGTATATAAACGATTTATGTCTACTACAACTGCCTAAGGGCAAAATAGTCACTTTTGCTGATGACATTGCTCTGCTCTTTAGTGGAGATACTTGGGAAGAAGTATTTTGAGTGCTCAGAGAGGCTTAAATGCTGTTACTAGATGGTTACGTGAAAACTTTTTCACTTTAAATCTAGACAAAACCAAATACGTTACCTTCTCCTTAAAAAATATGGATACTGTTCTCTCATCACGCAACTTAATATCCCACTTTTGCACTAGCCCTCATGCCTCCAGTTGTTTATGTCCTAGGCTCTTAAGCACAACCTCAATAAAATATCTAGGCGTTGTGATTGATAATTAGTAAAGCGTCCATCCTCACATTGATATGCTTACTGCGAGAACATGCAACCTGATTGCAGTATTCAAAAATGTACGCCATGTTGTAGACAGGAAGCTGATAAGAGCTGTGTATTTAGTACTTTGTCAGTCACAACTCCAGAGAGAGACAACACATACCGCATTACCTCTTCCTAAAACTCACTTTTTAAAACTCGAATGAGCGCAACGACCCCTTCTTAAAGTAAGTCTCTTTCTGCCTTTTGTCCATCCAACTTTCGACGTGTATCAAAAGTGGGATGTGTTGACTGTTCGCCAGCTTTTTGTTTTAAATACTATTATTAAACAACATTCTCAGCTGGTATATGAGCCAGATAACATTTCCAAAAAACGTAGAAAAATCAGAGTTTGTACAAAACCTGCACTTAATACAAGCTTCTCCCATCACTTTTTTTGCTACCAGAGTTGTAATCTCTATAACATAGTAAACAGAATTTTGTCCATTCAATCAATTCCAAAATTTTAATGTAAGTCGGTTGTCAGAATTTAGTTGTAAAAACAAGATTATATAACTACTGAATTTACTTATATAGATGCAGACTTTGTTTTTCACATACACACCAATACACACCGCATACACACCATACACACATACTATACATAAACGCTCCTACTATACGCATATATTCATATAAACTCTCATATCCACAACGCTTAAACATATATGTACACGCAACACATATTACCTCATGTATTTTAACTTTTTTCTCTTTATAACTTATGTTGTATTATTTGAAATTGTTAAACATAAAGTTTTGATTATGTACTTTGCATAAATGGGGTGGGGACCTGGTGATTTGTAATACTACATCATGTCATGACGTACTCAGTGTCGCCACTCACATTCAGCTCGCCACAAACTGCCCTGCGTTCTGTAAGCTACTTAATATATATATTTTTTCTTCTTATGATATACTTTTTTATCATAAGGTAGAAAGAAATCAAGCAGCTACTTTAATCTGCCCTCCAGGATTACCTTATCCCATGGTGAGATAACGACTGCCCAGAGGGGGGGTCCTATTATTGTTTCCTTTATTTAAACTGAATACATATAAATTACATTTTTAAATATACATCATACAAAAATATACATTTAAAAATATAAAAATAGTAGCCCACCGGCATCGGGAACAAGGTCCAAGCTGCCGGTGGTCAGGGCTCCAGAGAGAGGAACCTCCTAACAATACGAGCCGTGTCTAGGAGTACCGCTTTCTGCATCAAGCCCTTGACCCAGCCGCCTAACGAGAGCCTCTTCAGGTGTTGGTCGAGGCTCTTGGCCATTAGGCCATTGGCCGAAACGACTATCGGCACAATGATTGCAGAGTCTACTTCCCACATGTCGACAACCTCGTGCGCCAAGTCAAGATACTTAATTTGCTTATCTTTCTCGGCCTTCACGAGATTCTCGTCATGTGGGATAGTTATATCCACAATCATTGTGCGGCGCTCTACTCGATCTATCACCACTATATCAGGCTTATTGGCTACAATAGTCCTGTCAGTGATGATAGATCGATCCCAGTACAATGTGACATGGTCATTCTCGAGAACTGGGTCGGGCACATACTTGTAGTATGGCACTTCTGAACTCACAAGGTTGTATTGCAGCGCAAGTTGCTGGTGTATAATCCTGGCCACTTGGTTATGCCTGTGCAAGTACTCGCCATTAGCAAGACGAGAACAACCGGAAATAATGTGACGGATAGACTCACCCGGACGGTGGCATGCCCGACAGATGTCAACCGTGCCGTCCTTCACAATATATTTCCGATAGTTATTCGTCATGATAACTTCATCCATAATTGCACAGATAAAACCTTCGGTTTCCCCGAAGAGGTCACCGAAGCGTAGCCAAGAAACGGACGCTAAAAAGTTTACATCGGGCCCGTGAAGGGCCCGGTAAAAGCGTCCGTGAAGCTCCTTGCTCTGCCATACCTCCCTGCGGTCATTAGTGTCAAGCACTACAGGTTTATGCCAGTTCTCTTTAGCCAAGGAGAGCGGGGTGAGTCCCTTGTCTATCGCAACCACATCTCGGTGCATCCCCACATCGGCTTGGAGAAAGTACTCCCTGAGGTTGCACACCTCACGATTGTGGAGGGTCTTAGCATTTAAAAAGCCTCGACCCCCACACTTTCGTGGGATGTACAGCCTCATCACCGATGAACGTGGGTGATGAATCCGATATGTGGTCAGCAATATACGAACTCTTCTATCCAGGGCGTCCAATTCAGACTGAGTCCACTTGAGTATGCCAAAGGAGTATATTAGAACTGGCATGACCCAACCGTTAAAGGCGCGCACCTTGTTACCGCCTGATAAAAGACTTTTCAGTACTTTTTTCAGACGGCCAAGGAAGCGCCCCCGTAACGATTGTTTCATGTCAGCTCCGTTGATACCCAACCCCTCCGACATACCCAAGTATTTGTAGGTCTCAGATGAGGAAAGGGATCTGATATGTATGAAATCCGAAAGTTGTAATCCCTCGGATTCCATAATCTTCCCTCGTTTTACATGCATGACTGCACATTTGTCCACACCAAATTCCATTCTAATAGAGTTACTAAAAGTCTCAGTTACCTTCAGTAACTCTATTAGCCGCAAATTGTTGGGGGCAAAGAGTTTCAAATCATCCATGTAAAACAGGTGAGATATTATCTGACCACCTCTTCTCATCTGGTAGCCTAGCCCCAAACCCTCTAGCAGTGTGCTAAGAGGGTTCAAGGCCAAACAGAACCACAGCGAACTCAGGCTATCGCCCTGGAATATACCACGCTCGATCCTGATCGGTTCACCGTTCCCTCGGATCTCCCTACATCCCGGATAGTTAAGGACTGTCCTCCATTGCCCCATACATGCCATCAGGAAGGTGCGTAGGGTTGTATTTATTTTATACAACTCTAGCACCCTCATGAGCCATGTATGCGGCACCGAGTCGTAGGCCTTCTTATAATCTATCCAGCATGTAGACAGATCCTTGTGGTTACGTCTAACCTGTTGGCTAATGGCCATGTCAATAAGGAGCAGCTCCTTAGTACCACGGGACCCTTTCCTACATCCATTCTGAGAAGCAGACATAATGTGATTATTATCAATATGTGTGTTAATTTTTGTTCTCAGAATGGATGTAAGAATTTTATAGACCGTCGGTAAACAAGTTATCGGTCTATAATTTTTGGGTTCCGTAGTACTACCTGATTTATGGAGCAGGTGGGTAATTCCTGTAGTAAGAAACTGAGGCAGCGAACCTGACTCTAAGGACGACTGGAACTGGGACGCCAAGCGAACATGTGAGCTACGTAGCCATTTAAGCCAAAAATTGTGCAGCCCGTCCGGTCCCGGAGATTTCCAGTTTGGTAATGGACGGACTGCACTGGCTACGTCTTGGGGGCTAATTATAACTGCCCCCATTTCTGCTATCGACTCACATGCTCGTTTGACCTCCCGTATCCAATCACCTTCGGTATGGTTGACTGGCACCGACCATATGCTGCGCCAGAATGCATTCATGGCATCATCATTTGGTCGGTGGACGTCACCCATACCTTGGTCAGGTCGCTCCCAAGTTCTGTATACCCACCTTTGCTCATTTTGGAATGTGCGATTCAAGGTATACCGCTCCACTCGCCGTTTGTACCTACGGATACGATTCGCCCATGCATAAACTTTCTGCTTTAGGTAGTCGATGCGCTCTGTGACACGAGACATATATTCTTCGGGGCTGATATCAGTCCCCGAGAATGCTCGTCTCACAAAGCGCATCACTTTTGGGCGGGTATTGCCCTCCCTAAAGCAGATTAGCTTACCAATGTGTGCCCTAGCCTCATTAATACGACGTTCAATCCTGCACTGCCAAGCTGGCACGGCAGATTTAGGTCGTGTGGCTCTATCATTATTTGGGAATTTTATATGGGCCACACGACATGCCGCAACGGCTGCGTAGTACAGGATTGAATGTGTATCGCCGAGGTCTTCGCTGTTGTCAAAATAATTTAACAACAGCGAATCCAGGGCACAGATTAGCGCTCTATTTCTTTTATGCATAGGCAAACGCGGTAGGCGCGGCCTAAGGGCAGGTGGTGCGTATCGATACTCTTGAATCGCACTATCCAAAGCGCTCCTTAAAATGTCATTGCACTGGTTACCTGCAAAACTAGCACCATCATCCTCTTCCTCATTCATGCGGTTGGACCGCGGCGGAACCACAGATGTTTCTTGCGGTTGTACCGCGGCCCGTGATGGGGAAGAGACGACACGGTTAGTCTGCATCTCCGAGCGTAGCCGATCAAGCACAGCATCATCCAACCTGTGATCACGTTGTATGACCCGCACTTGATCCGAAAGTCGTTGTGCCGAGACGTTGACGGCTGGTTCAAGTACCTGAAACAGAGAGAGCATCCTGCCACGGTACGCAGTCAGGTTAGTTTCCCCCTCTGTCGCCCCAAAGTATGCGCGCATGACATTTTCATTGATGGTTTTTGTCCATCTCATGCGCTGCACACTTCCACCGGAAGCGGGGACCCTGTCAGAGGCAGGTGGGCCTCGAGGTCCCAAGCTGGCCGGTGGTCGGCCTCTTCCTCGCCGACGCGCAGGTGTTGGTGTCGTCGGCGGCGAAAAGTACTCGTCGCTCGAGCTCGACGCAACTGCAGCGGCCGATACCACAGCACTCACTGTTGAGGCGGGTTCCGGTGGCTGCGAGGCGGAGCTGAGCGACGAGGCCAAGGATGGTGGGCGTGCGTTTAGTAACAATCTGGCTTTATTCCGTGTCAGCATTATCCAGGTTTATCCAATTTCCAAATTTTCATTTTCAATTTTTATCTGTCATTTCAGGGTGTCGATGTCATTTCGAATATATTTTTATTTTCTTGTAATCTTTGATACTATTTGTTGTGTATATTTCTCCATATCGTTTTTTATATATTTAATTTCGTTATTATGTATACATATGATGTATATTAGGATTAATTATAAATTTTTGATTTAAATATATATGGTTTTGAAAAACTTTGGCAGCTTGACAACGGTGTTGCCAGGTTATTATCCTGGCAACAACATCCTATTATTGTTATTATTATTATCACAATATCATCGAATCACGTTATTATCATCTGTCCATTGCTGAACATGGGACTCCGTATGACCGCTATAATGTTCAACATTTTGACAGATTGGTGAAAGCATTATGTGCTTTTTAGGACAGCAGTGTCCATTCTCTGGACAAATCCTTAGTCGCCTTTTAGGATACCCACGGGACGAGAAGGGCTGAAACAAAACACTCGAACCATAAGGAGTTTTACGCGGTAGCGCCTAATCTTTTTTCCTTAACTGTACTCACTTGTAGTCCTGAGAAAAAATCGCGCGTTAAGCCAATTTATTTAAAGTAAGTAATTGAGTAACACTTTAACGACATATTGGTACTTGGCACTTTAGTGCTGTTGTCGCAAGATATGCTTTTAAGAACACCTTGGAAAATATTGTTTAAGTTTCGCATCATACGTTGTTTGAAGGTGTCCATGTTGTGTTGGTAAAGGAGAGATACACAAAACACAAAGGAAAAAAATACAAGCATGTTTAAAAATACAGGGTAGGAGTACCTACCGTGTATTTTTAAACATACTTGTATTTTTTCTATTAGGTACTAGTAGTAACTAGTATTCGGTTAGAACTTTTGATGAAAATGATTTTGTGGAGTTGCCAGAACAACTTTAAAAGATACAAAGACGGTCAAGTGCGAGTTGGACTCGAGCCCTGGGATGGTTCCGTACCGTTAAGTGACAAAATTTTAATTTGCGGGTAAGATTTTTTATTCTTATTCTTTATTGTACATAATATAACACGATACATAGAATACTCAGAGGAAATGCTTTTTGATTCCTTTCTTGAAAACATCCAGTTGCGTAGTGAGTGTGGAAAAGAATTTCAGTCGCACTCCACGTATTGTGAATGATACATGATAACGGCTGCAGGTGTGATGGTGGGTACGAAGAAGAAGACTAGAGGATGTACAATAGACTGTACCCTCAGGCACAAGATACTCAAAGCGCTCTCTAAGGTCTGTGTCCTAAGTCTCCAGTTAGGGTTGTGAAGAATAGAATAGAGAAGAAAAAGAATGTGAGAGTTTTGGCGTTGCCGAATAAGCAACCACCCCAGTTTTGCTCGGAATTCCGGCACATAGTCATATTTCCGAAGGCCGAAAATAATGAGGTAAAAGTAAAGACTGGGCAAGAGTTATTTTAGTTTAGAAAGCAGAATTATTTGTAAGCGTTTGAGGGACTGAAACGAACAATACACCCTCCTGCTTACTTCCGCAATGTGAACAATCCAAGAGAGTTTAGACTCAAGAAACAAACCTAGACTCTAATCGCTGCTGGAATATGGCTATAGGGACACAAACATACACCACTGGAGGAAGAGACCCTTGATCCAAGAGATTGAACATGTATCTGCCAGCAATGATAAGAGCTTGGGATTTGGTTGGATTTTCTAATAACCCAAAAGATTTAGCCAACTGGCAGATATGTCCAAGATAATTATTGATGGCATCAATGCCTTCTAGAAGGTCTCCAGCTTGGAAGTGACGATAAAGCTGCAGGTCATCTGCATAGAGATGATAATAATAAGTTACTACTTTGGCGATAGCGTCAATAACAACAGAGAAAAGAAGAGGAGAGAGAACGCCACCCTGGGGGACACCCACATCGAGATCACACAACTCAGACGAGCCTTCCTCGTAGCGAATCGACTGCGAGCGACCTCGAAGATACGAGTTGAACCAGACAATCACAGAATAAGATGCTTTAAGAGAAGATAGGATTCCCAAGAGGATGTCATGGCCAACTGAATTAAACCTGCAGATCATATAAATATTTGTTCCGTGCGGGAATCGAACTCGCGACTCGGAGCGCAGCAGCCGACTGTATCAACCACTGCCCAACCGTGCCGTCATTTTTAATTCATTGATCGTCTGACAGAATGTGCGTCAGAAATCTTCGCTTGTTCAATCGCCATTAACAAATACGTAATACCAAAATGACGTTTGACAGCGGCATCTGCGCGATTTACGCCTGTCGCAACAAACGTAATCAGCCCGCTGTACGCCTGAGACTAGTACTTTTATACCTATTAATCCTTATTTTCAGGGTACCGAACGTCCGAAAGAAAAAAAACGGCGGTACCCTTATAGGATAACTCGTCTGTCTGTCTGTCCGTCTGTTAAAGCCAATTTGCTCTGAATCTACTTGACCAATTAAGTTGAAATTTGGTACACACAAATTTAATGAATAAAGTTTTGCAAACTGTACCGTGTAACTAATGAGATGGAAGGCCTTGTTTTGAGGTTCTCAAATATATTTGTGACATGATTTTAAAATGTAGAGTTACCATTCCCCCTCCCTTATCTCCGAAACAAAGGCGCCTAACCAAAAAGAATATGTGAAATAGCTCTTTACTTATAGATTACAGGAAAACCTATAGGTAAGAAGTCTATGGTCTTAAAGTAACACGATAAATCTTTGAATACTGTGCCTACAAACGTTGTTTGCGGTTGCAAACATGTTTTTCATCTACAATGTAAAGTTTGTTCTTGGGATAAATTATTAGTACAAGACCAAATTCAACAATAGACAATGTATTCAGTAATTTCCCTTTACATTCCGGTACCATAAATACTTATTTTAGTTAGGACAAAAAAATAACATATTCATCGTACGGAACCCTCTCCAATCGAGTTCAACTTGCACTTGTCTATTTTTCTCTTATCTTATTATTTACCTACCTAATCTGTTAATCTTAAGTTTGTTGGTTATCGGCTAAATAATGAAACTCCACTCAATATTTAAGACCCTCAACTATTTGAGACGCCTGGTCATCATATCAGTCGAAGGACGTCCACAGCTGAATTTGCCAGTAATTACCACGCTTGAGTTGGTGAGCGCAGTATGGCTACTGTTCCACAGAATAGACGCTGCTGCCCTCTGGGGCTTTTGTTTCGTTAAGAATTTTGTTACACCTTTATGTCATTCAATAAATATTACTTACACATGTACTAAACAAATTATCCACGAAAAATTGTTATTCTCAGTAAAATTATTAAACTTTATTAAATTTTATCATAATTAAGGTCAAAGTTTTTTATATCAAATAAACCAAATATTGGCACTTCTGAAACGTTAGAATCTAAGTTGCACGGTTTCAAATAGTTGATCTCGTGGAGAAGAGCGGAAAAGGAACTCCATGGATACTCTTTTAAAATCATTAAGATTACAATATTGATTGATACAAATTATTGTAAAACATATACAGAAAAAAACGTAGGTCAACGTGTAAAGATAGAACAAACCACAATAATATTATAATTATTATTTATTTGCCGTGGCAGTTAACGGCTGACCAGTCCTAACAGACGGCACCCATCCACGAGCATGATGCATGCATCAGCATCGCCTAGCTCAACCATATTGAAGCGAACCGAACGAATTAACTATTGGCATTACTAGTGGATACGCAGTGGGATTCCAGTTAGAGTATGGATGATATTTGCAAAAGAACTTGTTAAAGATCTCATATTTGTATCGAATTGAATTTGATCTAAGTTATAACAATTTAAATTCGATACAAATATAAGACTAAATACACCAATATTTTTTTTCTGCTCTATTTAAAAGTAATAATAAAAAGAAAATACAACTCGATCTCATTTTCGGACGAGTAACGCCATCTGTTGTAATTAGTGTAGAAACATTCTATAATGAGCTTTCAACAACGTTTATAGGTATATAGACAAATTTTTTATTCATTTTGACTCAGCACTTAATTAAACACTACAGGCTGACATAATAACAGCAACAGTATAATATTAAACTTGTCAAATGCAAAGGTACCTACTATATTCAAAACGACAGAGATCCGACGACATGATCAAAACGTCTATAAAAACCAATGAAAACGAAAAAGAAACTGCAAACGAAAATGGCCGTTGAATGCCCGGCGAAGTGAACGTTGCACTTTCACGATTAAAAAATAAAATTGAAAAAATAAACGACGCGTTAGAAATGAACCGTCGGCTAATAGTTCTTATTGACGCCGAACGCCGAGGTGGCGCTTGCGTACACCTTATTGCTGTGAGCTTTAGTTCTGCTATTCGACGCTGCCATATTTTGGCAGCACTTTGCTGTCATGTTAGAATTAGATATTATTACGAGAAGTATACTATCATTTATTTTATATTATACTCACATTTAGGTGAGCATATATTTTGTTACTTTATGTTTAAATTGACGCAATTCCTCAATTGATCTGGACGGAGAAGAGAGAGAGAGAGAGAACAAATAGTAATTAGTGATATTTCATTTTTCATGTAGCAAGCCGTATATCATGTGAAATATTTAAATTTTATTTTAATGTTTTTAAAGTATAACTATATATTACTTGTATTATAATATTATTCTGAGCGATCACAGCGTTACAAGTGACTATACCTTAAAAAATAATCATACGCGTGAATTGTTAGGAATTGAAAAGCGTCGATCACATGATCGGTCGCAGATCGAACCGGGTCAAGCACAACAGGTGAGTTGCGGAGAACATCAACTAAAAAATAAAATATCGAAATGGGAAAATAATAAAAATCAGCAAATATAGTAAATTGAAAAAAGAATCGTTCTGTTACTTTCTAGCGCGACTGCTTACTGTATTTGCCTCTCTGTCGTGAGTGCGCACACGTGGTTTTCGGTAGTCTCGATTCGGGTGTCTACAGCGAGGGTGCGGGTGTGCGGGAAGGCCGGAGGACGCGAGGGCCACATCCCGTCGCGGCCCGCGCCGACCGGCTGCGTTGCCCGTAACCTCCGAATGACCTCATTTTTTTTTCTCCAATGTAAATATTCGGCTCGTTTTGCCGCATAGTCTATAAGTGGTATTAAGTTCCTTCGCCGCGTTTGTTTTTTTTTTCAATTATATTTACCAGGAAATTAGTGGATGTTCCAAATTGACTTTAGCCGTGTCGAGTACTTTTAATTAGTGTAAATTTTTCTAGTGAAACAACTCTGCTTCTTAGATCTGGATTAATTTAGAAATAAAAAACACATTGTATAAAGTAATAGTTAAGTTTTCCGGACGTTTTGGACTGCTTATATTTAGGTATTCATTGTGTTGTTGACGGAATACTGAAAATATAGAAGATTCGTGGTTCCTTTGAAGATAAGGAACATTTGTTGTGGTCAGCACATCAGGTAATTTGTGACGGAAAAATATTTTGATGCCTAATTAGATATATTTGTTGTACTACGTTGTAGTGTTTTTATTTTTCGCTACATGTTTTTCTAATCGCCCATTTTTGGAAAAGTATTTTCATTGGCGTCTTTACGAAAAATTAGTACTTATCGTATTATTTTGATTAAGGCCAACAACAGTTTCGGTAAAAATATTGGGAGTCAATTTTATTAATAAAGCGACCTGTGGTATATAAATTCAAATTTGTTCGAATAAACGACCGAGGACCGCTTAGAAAAATCAATATTTGTTAATTGTCACAAAATGAAATGAAACGAAAAAATTTCATTAATTTCGAAATATATTTTTTATGGGAACAAAAAACAAATGTCTTTTTTTTTGTTTACGTTAATAGAATGCAGTCGTTAATTTTTTGGGAATACTTATCTGTTAGGTAAATGTTTTTTATTTACATAATATAAAAAATAAGGCCACAAACGCTAAATAATCCAAATAAATTATAATTAAAACTGAAAAGGCATAACAATCAATGTGCCTTCACTGCGGTATTTCATAAAAGTACCTACCTATAATTAATAAAAAGAAAACCAAAAACGTAAGTATCTTAATTAATAAAACCGACAAAATAGTAAAAAAATAATAATATATATATGGTCAAACTTATACCTATTTGATCATTTCTTCACTAACGTCAATAAAAATCTTAATTTAAAATTAAAATTCTTGTTAAATAGCATCCAGTTCGTCGACCTCGCGGCGCTGGACCGCTCTCTGATAAAAGAATCATATTAATTCATACTCATTCATCTGTTTACAATTTACAACGGGAACATTCAGTTACGCCGCAGAATAAAATACGTAACGGTCGTGACGTTGTGTTATTGTTTTTTTTGCAATGTTGTCATGATATATTTTCAATATTCTTATATATCATGCAGAAAACTGTTGAGTGATTTATTTTCAAGTTTTATTAAAAGTCCGGTCTTTTACTTGTATTATTATGTATTTTTTTTTATCAAACTATTGCGACGTAGTTATATCGTTTCTTGTTATAATTATCATGTAGTAGTCTGATGACAGGTCTGAAACTTATTTGTACACATAACACAAAATAAAAAAGTATCTGTAAAAAAGGAGACTGATAAGTGTCAAAGTACACCTTCTCATCCCTATCAGCTGGTAATGTTCCTAGAAGACTGGCAGCATTACCATGTTAAATGGCAATACCCAAAAAAAAAGAAAATTGATTTCTGACAACTCCAACTCAATTGTTGATCTAGAACGTCAAGGTAACTTTTAGTTCCTATGATTTTTTATATGGAATGTATTACTTTCGCGTACCTTTTGGTATCGAAATATCTTTATTGATAGTTCGCTTTCTAAGGCTAAGCAAACTAGGGTTCCGATCCATGTGAAAGAAGGCGTTAAGGGTGCTTAAGAAATACGTTTTATTTTTATTCAATTCGATTTGGAGTTCAGGAAAGTGTTGTTAGTTGATTGTATTCTAAATCCGATATTCGCCCTAATTCTAACCTAAATTAGTTAATCAAAAGTCACGATTCATCATCATCATTTCGGCCGAGTGAAGTCCACTGCTGGACACAGGCCTCCCCCAAAGATCACCACAACCACCAATATAGATTTGTTCTCGCTCATTGGGGGGTTTTGCCATAATCGCCACGCTTGGCAGGCGGGTTGGCGATCGCAGTTGAGTTGTTAATGTACTCGAAGGACGCTGCTGCCCATCCTCCGGCTAATCCCTTAGTCGACTTTTATTCATTGTCTTAAAATCGATTCACTATCCGACATACGAACCGAGTGCTGAACAAAAAAGTTATGTGACGTCATGCCACTCGCGCCACCATAATGCATTAAAAAGTACAATCGCTGAATACGTATCTCTCATTGATAGCGGCGGGTGCCGATTACCGCGGATTTTTTGCAAATGATTGAATTTTATTTACAATTAACCCGGCCTCGGCACCGTCGAAAGCGAGAGTGACAATTAAATGGCATTTAAAAATAAAACAGCTCGTCGACGTAACATTGGAATGCCGATAATATACGCGTATACATGGGTGTATATGTATATTTCACCGCGCGTATATTGATAAACTATGACATGATTGGTGTGGGACTTCTAACTCGTTTATTTAACTTACTGCGTTATTGGAAAACGTAGAAAATTGCACAAACATCAAAACTGAAAAGTCATTCGGTCATGACACTTGAGTATTGCGCAAAAAACACAAGGCGTAGACGAAACGTCTTAGCCGTAAGAATCCGCCCAAACAGAAGACGCAGAGGGCGCGCGGGCGGCGCGGGCCCGCCTAATTTGTCTTAGGCGGAAAAATCGCGCGGCGATTACAAGTGGCTCGTAACGAAGTCGGCCCTAGGGCGGCCGGGGGGAGGGTACACTGGGCGCGGGGTTGGGGGCGCGAGCTAGGGGTGGCGCGGCAGCCGGCCGCGGATACGTCTCAGTCGTCCGTCTGGAGTCGCGCCGGCCGGCCGGGCCGCGCGACGTTAATACACGTTCCTCGTGCTCTTGTGATTATAAATTTTAATAATACAAAATTCCAAAAAAGTACTAATTAAAAATTCTAACCGCGTCTAATCGAAAATATTTTTAGGCTAAAACCCCTTCGACCCTCACTTTTTTGACCTAAACTGTTGGCAGTGGAAAAAAGTTTTTTGCGAAATTTTTAATATTTACGTCGGTTACATTTGTAAAGAGATTAAAAGTTTGGCCGTTGATAAAAATATTTTTATTTAAAATTTATTTTTCCTAACTTAAGAGCGATCTCGAGTGCGCGATTGATGAATAAATAAATTAATCTTAAGCGTTATATTAATATTAAGTAATTAGTTGTAATTGAACTCTACCATTGACGCTACAAATGTTGTACTTAGTTAAATAATATTTGGACTATATTTGTGGTTTACTCGGACATACAAACTTTATGTGAATCTATCAAGAATTCATCTCCCGGACCAAGGTTGTGATTAAAATACTGTTTTATGGTAGAGCTATTTATTGCTAGAGCAATTTTACTTTTTTGTGTTTTTTTTTTCTTAATATATATTTCGATATCAAGGAATTTACAGTGTTCATTCAATCAAAATGTATTTTATCTAATAGAAACAACACACGAAGGCATTATTGTACCATTTATTTTTCCTTTGGACCGCTTTAGTTTGCGCTCCTTATTTTTGCCTATCGCCCGACGGGGCGTCTGTTTGATAGATTTTACTAAACTAGCAAATGTTATAATTTTTATTACCTGTCTTTGTTTTTTTTTTGTATTTGTTTTACCGACTCCAAATAAAGGTATTTTTTCTATTGTTTTGTTTTGACATAACATATTTTCTATTGATACATGATTATTAATTTTCAATATTATTCTAGTACACTTACAGCATACTTATTTGCAGTCGGTTATTATGTTATTTTTTTATTAAATAATTGTGCCATTATTGTTACGCAGGAACGTGTTTATTTTTAATTTTATGTTTTAATAAACTTTGTTTTTTTTTTGCTTGTTTATTTTTTATTTTGCCTGACGTCTGAAGGGTAAGTACGTAGTTTTTTATTCACTAATATCTTTTCTCTATTTTTGCATGGAATATGTCATGTACAAGGGATTTTACGGATAGGAGAATCTTATATTTAGTATAAACTAGCTGGGACCCGCGGTTTCACCCGCGTTTAATTTAAAAGGAATTTAGAGTACTTCGTACATAGACACTTGACATAGAATATATATATATTGAATTTCAAGGGTTTCTTTTTTTTGCGCGGAACCCTAATTATTTTTCTAGAATTAAAGTAGCCTAAGTTATTCCTTAGAACACCAGCTATCTGCCAGTGAAAGTCCCGTCAAAATCGGTCCAGCCGTTTCGGAGATTACCCGGAACAAACAAACAGACAGACAGACATAGAATTAAAAATTTGTTTTTTTGTTATATGTCCCGTATATACTTTCATATGAATTAAGTAAAAAGCTGTTATTTTGATATTACAAACAGACACTTCAATTTTATTTATTTGTATAGATGAGAAGTCACCGGTCTTTGTTATTTTATTTATAAAGTGATCGGTCACGAATTTTTACTTCATCTGTAGTTAAAAAATATTTTGCATGATATCTATCCTTAAAGCACTAACCCAGTCAATTATTTAGTTAAATAATTAATTCCTACTTTCGTTAGTAGTACCAAAATAAAAGTAAGCTTTAAAAAAGTGATAAACTTAAAAAGAATAGGTTATAGATAAACAAATTTTCCATAAGTATTGTTTAAGCTATGTGGTGCCGGCTACCAATAGCACCAACCCATCTCAATCCCTTGAGTGTCGTAAAAGGCGACTATGGGATTAGCCGGAGGATGGGCAGCAGCGTCCTTCAAGTACATTTATAATTCAACTGCGATCGCCAACTCGTCTGCAAAGCATGGCGATTATGGCAAAACCCCCCAATGAGCACACAACACGAACCCCATAGCGGTCGTTGTGGCAATCTTTGGGGGAGGCTTCTGTCCAGCAGTGGATGTTTTCCTCCGGATGAGATAGGGTGGCGGTATTTTTAGCCGGCACCACACGGCAAAGTAAGTAGTCTCTTATGCCCAGTAATTTTACTACAATAATGTAGAAAGTTTAAACACACAAGCTTGCATACATAACGAATGCAAACACTCCATGCATTATTGTAATAAAAACTCATTTTGTAAAATGGCTGATGAGTGATAAAAGAGCTCAAGGACATTTAATACCGATTGAAGTAAGCTTTTTGTCTAGAAGCTTTAGAATAATAGACACCGTTCCAAACCAGGTCCCTTACTAGCAATGACATGTGACATAATTCCACTCACGGAACGCGATAGTGACGTAATAACGTTATATAAAAACGAAAATATTGCGTTCTATGTGTGGAATTATTTCACGTATCATAGCGACTAAGGGTCCGTTATAGATCACACAGTTCGATAAACTAGAGATTTTCTCCCTTTTCACTCATAAAACAGGGCTGCAATTCTCTAAGCTTAAACATCCATACATCCTTCAATACAGATTTGAAATAACGGTGATAACCCAATTTGGTATTCGCAAAGACTGGTCCTCATGGTTCACCGTCCAATGTGTCCCGGAATAGCTTCAATCATAACTTAGCGAATACCGAAATTGGTTTTACACCGTTATTTTGATTCTGGGGTGCCATTCCCTAAGCTCAAACATCCATACATCCTTGAATACAGAATCGAAATAACGGTGTAAAACCAATTCGGTATTCGCTAAGACATGATTGAAGCTATTCAAGGACACGTTGAAGAAGGTAAGCCATGGGGACCAGTCTTAGCGAATACCAAATTGGTTTTTCACCGTTATTTTAATTCTGTATTGAAGGATGTATGGATGTTTGAGCTTAAGGAATTGCACCCCTGTATTTAAGGATGTATGGATTGAGCTTAAGGAATTGCACCCCTGTAGAAACGGTTACCCTGCTTGCATCGTAAAACAATTATCACCGACGGTAGGTACCTATCTTATTGCAAGAGTCCGATAGGTAGGTTCCACCGCCGTTCACGTACCGCTGTGTGCGCAGCACAGCGCATAGTGAGGCCTCGGGGGAATCTTTTACAATCCCCTCGAGAGATGCCTGGGGGGGTGCCTCTTTACAGTCGCCTTCCCTCCACTAGAGGGGATGACCACTTTACAGTCATCCCCTCCGAGATGTGCCTAAAGGCGTGGCACCAACGGGTGGCTCTAGATGGAGATTATTCGAGTTCCTGGAGCCTCCCTTTGGTGCCGACGATGATCACTCCGGTGGTTTTAGCCGGTAGGAGTCCGGCATGCCCCTTCGCCCTTTCCCGGGGCGAAGGAAGTACATGAGGTATTTCCAACGATCAATAAAAAAAAAAATGGTACCACCGCCGTACCAGATACGCCGAGTTTACCATTACTGTGTTCCTGTTTGAAGGGCATTGTACCTTCATTTTTTTTATTGATGTCCAGTGGAAATTCTACATGGAACTTCCTTCACCCCGGGGAAGGGCGAAGGGGTATGCCGGACTCCTACCGGCTAAAACCACTGGAGCGATCATCTTCGGCACCAAAGGGGGGCTCCAGGTCCTCGTAAGATCACACTAGAGCCGCCCATTGGTGCCACGCCTTTAGGCACATCTCGGAGGGGATGACTGTAAAGCGGTCACCCCCTCTAGCGGAGGGAAGGCGATTGTAAAAAGGTCGCCCCCCCAGGCACTTCTCGGGGAGGATTGTAAAGGATCCCCCCAAGTCTCGCTGTGCGCTGTGCTGCGCATACGGCGGCACGTGACCACGTCACTCGGTATGAGCACGCAGATTCCCCAATCTGCGCGCCCGTAACCCCCGAGGCCCCCCACTATGAACTGACGGCAGGGGCATTGTACCTAGTAGCAGTGAAATTTAAAAAAAAACACGGTGTTCTTGGTGCAGTGGCTGACAGGTACAGTCCGCTGCTGCGCTCCGGGTCGCTAGTTCAATTCCCGCACGGAACACATATTTATACGATCTGCAGATAGTTGAACACGGAACCGGGAAAAAAAAAAAATCACGAGGTGATGAGCGCAGTATGGTACTACGCAGGAATAGTTCTGGGTAGGGTAAACCGATTATATGATTTCCAACTAATTCACAATTACTATAGGCTCAATTACTAATCTCACCCGAATGTAAAAAAATACAGGGAGCATGAAGCGTTCCGTGTGGCTTCCGGAAAAGTAAAGACGATTCCTCTCCACCCATGTATTTCTTCAAAAGTGACTAAGCGATCAAGAGGCAGCAGCATCTACCGTGTGCTTATAGGTACTGCGATCTGCGCCTGCCAAACGCGGCGATTATGGCAATTCGCTATCATAGGGATATTGAAACTGGTTTTTTTTTTTATCACCGCAATGCACTCATTGTAGTGATCATTGGAAGGCTTATGTCCAGCAGTAGAAGTTTACGGGCTGTGTAGATTGAGGTGCTGATTGATTCAAATAAGAATAATACTAGCAAGACATTTTTATTTCAGTTATAAGATAGGGCTTCATCGTAGCCCCTTCCCTGTACTTTTAGGAGCATCATTTTAGTTGCAGATGAAAAAGTTCGTTTAAATTGTCAATGTTTTCGCTTTACACGTAGCGACTACTTTCGCAGTATGAAATTAAATGAAGATCATGTCGATCTTGATTTTAAAAAGAAAGTTTTAAAATACTTTCACTCTTCAATAAATTTTGATTATGCATTTCCTACGAACTGCCTCTGGGAAGAAACGCCGAAACCAACTCAAAGGTTTCTGTTTAAAGTACAGATATCATACTTATATTATAAATGCGAATGTAAGTTTGTTTGTTACGCTTTCACGCGAAAACAACTTAACCGATCATCATGAAACTTTGTACACATATTCTTGGAGGTATTAGAAGTAACATAGGATACTTTTTTTTAAAGGTTTAGGTGGGCTTAGTACCAGGAAGATGGAGAAACCATTTTATGCAGTAAAAATCATTTAGAAATATACTAGCTGGCTCGGCAGACTTCTGTAGGTGTAGTAGTGTAGGTAGGTGGCGCCACCTACCGGATCTTAGTATAGCTATGAACCATCGCCTCGCATCGACAAAACAAACACCTACCTATGTGTGAATATGACCTCAATCGGTCGTTTAGAAGTTAAACGATCACTAACAGACACAAATGTATATAAAAATAGATTTTTAAAAAACCTTTTTTTACTGCGTAGTACCATGCGTTCATCACCTCGAGACTTACTTATTTTAAATATCTTATGCCCAGTTTTCTTAAATTTTGCCCCACATCGTGGATGCGTTACAGACACAAATTCCACACACAATACACCCAGACTGGCGGGATGATTAGCTAAGAACAGCAACAGCAGACGCGATAGCAGTTATCGCGAATAGCCGATTAATCGTTGCAGCACTAATGGGTAATTATGATTTTAAAATGAGATACAAATTAAAATGATTAATTTAATTTAAATGATTGATACATGTTATGATAAATTAGTATTGTAACACCTAGATACGTGACCATTTGAACGGTGTCGCACATGACACCATTTGCTGGGCTAACGGGTTAGGACTATTTCATTTCCTTGTGAACGCTACTTTATGAGCACTAATGAACAAATATATGCATCTTATCTTATGATGATTCGTGATGTGGTGAAAATGGATAACTGTAACAACAACTATGCACTTGTGTGTATGCCAGCAGCACACAAGTCTCACACACTGTCATGTAGTGATGTTACGCTTTAGTGACTGGTCCGCAAGAGACTATCCTCGGGGTGGATTTCGGCTTAGGCCTGCCGAGACCCATGCCTAGAGCGGTAAAGATAGCAACCAAAATTTGTGACGTAAGATATAGTGGCCGGATGATCGATGTAAACAGACGAAAATAAGTAGTCGTCTATAAGTTGGCCGCTGCGGTGTAGTGAATCAAAAATTACGAGAGCGGCTTGTCAGACCAAGCCTTTTTGTCGTGGATATCCTTCCTTCCTCATGGACTTCCTCCGCCTTGGAAAGGGCGGAGAGGCATGCCGAACTCTTACCGGCTAAAACCCCACGGTGTCCTTCCACTTACCTCTAGCCGGGTGAGCTGCGCGCTTAGTCAGCATTAGACCCCAGCAGGTATCTGCCCGTCACTGTTTGATGGGCCCCTTCTCTGTGGTCGCACATACCCTAAAGACAGGCGCGCGCAGATCACACGCGCCGCCATCTCGGGCCGGTTTTTGTTCGGGCGACTGACTGCCCTAAGTCCGTCACCTGCTGGCTGCTTCTCATGGTGTTATCAGACCAGGCCTAGGTAGGGCGGCATTGTAATTGAATTCGCCCCTGACTTTGTTCTTAGTGTCATTATTCTAATCTATTCCCTAACGAAAAACCCGACGACACTTAGCATTTAGCCATTATCCAGTAGTATACCTAGGCGCTGATAGGCAGTTGCAGTTACACATCGGTATACTATCGGCGAGGTTAAGCAACGCTCGGCGGCGTCGTCAGTCTATGGACAGGTACTGCATAGTGGCATTTGACTGAGCGGCCCTGCTTCAAGGGCAAGGAAAATCGTCGATTACGGTTGTTCTAATTAGACCATAGACTAAAGTTAACTAGACCATAGACTAGTCGTTAAGCCAAATCCGGTTTGAACAACTCTGACACAAGCTTGGCCCCTAACGAAACGAAAAACCTACCTATTTCAAATACAAAAAACTGATTTCAAAAAGACTTAGCTATTCAATCAATATTACTAAATAATTACATAGGTATACTCGTATTATTTTATTTTGTAAATAAAGTAGCGTCATCTGTAGTTAATAATATACACTAGATAAGCATCGAGCTTTGTTATTATAATTGCCGCCATAGCACGCTTTACAAAGTTCCAACCTGATAACATAGATGGCGTTGTAAGCACCATCGCAGGCGCATGATCCCGGTTTAATTTTGCCCTATTCACAGATGGCGTTAAATGCAATGTTTACAATAGTAATCCGTCTGAAATTTTCAATATTACATTATTTAAAGGTAAAAATACATGTAAAAAGTTTTTAGTATAAGTACATATTACACAGTACATTTGTTATCCCAACGCTCTAAATAAGCGAAGCGCCATCTTTAAGTACAAAACATCTATAGCAGATTATAACGGGGTGTGAGGCCAATGCCGTTTTAAATATAATATATGTAACGCCATCTATGATACAAGTAAGTGAACTGCAGTACCTTTGATTCAGACTTTGACTGATAGATGGCACTAACAGTAATTTCATTTTAAGACATGATCATTTTAGTAGGACTAATTTATTAACGAAGCATAGTGATGACGGCCTGATAGTTTCCAGTGCGGGATAAAAAGATATATTAGATAATGGTATTGTAAGGAGATAATTGATATGATCTTTAAGTAAATACCCATATCAGCGACTGGCCTTGTTGGAGATAGAAATTTGATAAAAATTCTATCTTTATTTAGATAAAATGCTGATAGACAGATAAGGATCCGTCGTCAGGGATCAATAGTTTATCGACACAGTTTAACACACGGTTGGCGTAGAGGCTAAGCCATTAGTTTTCTGCGCTTCGTGTCACGGGTTCTTTCCCGCACGGAATAATACTTGTTCCGCGTCTGGGTGTTATCCCGTATGAGATTTATACAACTCTTTAACATTGATACAAATCCCAAAAATAACTGAACCAATCACAGCTTTGACAGTAGCTTTATTATCTAGGTACCTACTCTGGAGCGTCTTATAGGTAGATATTGTACTATAATTACTATTATAATTAATAGATAATATTATTAACTAGCCGTGTGCTTGATTTAACACCTGGTACACGAAAAAATTGCCGTGTGGTGGCGCTCAGAATACCACCACCCCATCTCCTCCCATGGGTGTCTTAAAAGTCGACAAAGGGATTAGCTGGAGGATGGGCAGCAGCATCCTTCGAGTACATTAACAACTCATCTGCGATCGCCAACCCGTCTGCTAAGCGAGGCGATTATGGCAAAAACCCCCCAATGAGCTCAAAACACATCCATATCGGTGGTTGTGATGATCTTTGGGGGAGGCCTGTGTCCAACAGTGGACTTCATTAGGCCGAAATGATGAAAAAAAAATGACCGGTTCAAGCTGTGTGTTGTCTGTCAGTCAGTAAGTGTTTAAGTAGATGTGAAAGTTTCTAATTAATAACTGTATTCGGATGTTTGTCTCATAATCACGGTCAAACGGCTGACCAGATTCAAGTTAAATCTCGCAAAGAGGTAGATTGTCTCATAGAATAGAAGGTAGGTGTTTTATTAGGTTAAAAGGAGCTCATTTGCTCTCAACTTTGACAGCCCCCAGAGTAATTCTTAAGTCTCTCTCTGACAAACACTTGTGAATCGTTAAAAAGTTAAAACCTGGGTAACCTAACTGTCTCGGGTGCTTGGGAGATCCTTTACAATCCTCCCCGAGAAGTGCCTGGGGGGCGACCTTCTTACAGTCGCCTTCCCGCCGCTAGAGGGAGTGACCGCTTTACAGTCACCCCTCCGTGATGTGCCTAAAGGCGTGGCACCAACGGGCGGCTCTAGTGTGATCTTACGAGGACCTTGAGGCCCCCTTCGGCGTCGAAGATAACCGCTCCAATGGTTTTAGCCTGTAGGAGTCCCTTATTATCCCTTCGCCTTTCCCCGGGTCGAAGGAAGTTCATTTAGAATTTCCAATGGAGACTAATAAAAAAAGGTAATTGTCTCAAAAACTCTTATGGTCGAATACTGAAATGCCACTTAACATTTTAATTATTGATTTGAGACGTCGTAGAGGGAGGGAGGGAGTTATTTTGGGAGCGTCTCAAATCGTTATGCGTTAAATATTAAGTGGCGTTTCAGTATTTGGCCATAAGAGTTTCCGAGACAGTTAGGTACCCAGGTTTTAACTTATCGTTTAGTGCAAACAGGCATCAGGGTTTTAATTAGTCCATCACGGACGAAGTCACAGGTAACGGCTTGTAATAACTCACATGTAAATAATTCTGTATAAATTTACAAACTTTCTCATACGAAGCTTGGTATTGGTTAGGCGTGTTCTACGATAGGTGGGGTCAGACTAAACTTCTAAGAAAGGGGGCGAGGTAAGACGTAGGCGGCGCCAGTTCACAATTGGTGGAGAAACATGTTCCAATATATTCCAATGCCGTTGCTTGTCCAATTTTGTCACGATAAAATTAACGGTTTTGTGAAATAGGTCGCTATAAATAGTAAATCTATTCGCTGATAAGTATTTTCTTTGATTTGCTTTATAGACAAACGATATTGAATATATTTTGTAGAGATTGATATTAAAATTATGAAGAGTAAGTAACAGCCGAATACTGAAGAGCCACTTAATATTTACGTCTAAACTATTGATTATATTCTGATATTTTGGTGTCCGGATTAAGTCTTTTTGATTTGGATTATAATAAAACGATGAAATTGTTTTTTTTTTTGTGACGAAGTACTATATTCGGTTACAGTGGTGGTGCATATAGCTTGATAAATAATTCACAGTGTAAGTGTCAATGAATTAATGACTTGACAAATATAGGTAGTTAAAAATAACATCAAATAACTCTTTTTGAACGTCGACATGAGATGGAAGCTCCATATAAGCCCACCCTTCATGTCATGTTTAAAAACGTCTAAAATTATTAGTATTATCAGTATCCCTGTGGTGACCGAATTAAGAACATAGCACCACTCCATTTCTTCCCGTGGATGTCCTAAAAGGCGACTAAGGTGTTCCAAACCAGAGGGATGGGCAGTAGCGTACCTACCTTCTATGCAACAGTAGTCATACTTACTGCGCTCACCAACATGCCTGCCAAACGTGGTGAGTACCTATTGGAAAATTCCCCACAAAACGACACAATTGTGATAATCTATGGGGGAGGCCTTTGTCCAGCAGTGGACTTCATTCGGCCGAAATGATGATAGGCGCCACGCCGTTTTACAAACCTAGCTCTACCTACTGTATTTCCTTACATCTGGCAGCTAATATCGGTACTTAAGTACTTCGCACACTTTAAGTACTCCTAAAATAAAACGTTGCTCAGATTAATATGTAACGTTGTAAGTAATTGTTATTTTTGCATCGTAATTTTTAAAGGTTATCGAACTTCGATACATCGATAGGTACTAACTTTTCACTAGTAAGTAGGTAGTTATTTGCATCGCATCCCTATTACCTACATGTCAATGTCATAGACAAACTGTGCGTAACTTCTAAATCACCGTTTAATGATTAAAGGCGTTATGAAAACGTAGGTACCTACCTACTTATGTTTTCATCATGCCTTAACTTCAACTTAAGTACCGTCATAACAGCCACTATCAGCTGATGTTCATTTCCAAGACGTCAAACCCCACCTGTTCAGGGCGTATGTACCAGGGCGGCATAAGAATGTAGGCGTAGGTGCACAAGGAGCCACGCGGGGGTGCAGCGAGACGCGGGGCGTGCGCAAGACGTTAGGGGGCGGCGCTTAAGTTTATACCAACTTTAACTTGGAACATTTGTATAGAATGAAAATCAAGATTAGGTATCGACATCATAATATTGTTATTGTATTTTGAGTTACCTAGATAGAGATTATTGGAAATATGAATGATTCGATTTGACTTCATATTAGTAGGTAGTTAGTGTTACCTACTCAGGGATATTTAAGGACATAATTTATTTTGTGTAGGTGAATAAATACCTATATTTAGACGGAACGGCTGACGCAATGGCTAAGCGACTACCTTGCACTACGTGTCCCTGGTTCGATCCCCACAGGGAACAAATATTTGGATGTTTTTTCGGGTCTGGGGTTGTGCACGTAAAATTATGATTGTAAACTGTCCTACCCACGTTACCAGAGAAATCCTAGTGTGTGTCATCGTTTATGTTAAATAAATATATTTGCTTTAGGTATTCTCACCTATTTAACATGTAGATACCTCTTTATATTGGTCTCCAGTGGAAATTCATCATGTACCTACTTCCTGCGCCCCGGGAAAGGACGGATGGGTATGCCGGACTCCTACCGGCTAAAATCACTGGCGCGGTCATCCTCGGCACTGAAGGGGGCTCCAGGTCCTCGTAAGATCACACTAGCCGCCGATTGGTGCCATGCCTATAGGCACATCTCGGAGGGGATGACTGTAAAGCGGTCACCCCGTCTAGCATAGGGAAGTAAGGAAGGCGACTGTAACAAGCCCAAGTTACATCTAGGGGACGAATACCTAAGCATGTGTACCCACACTACCTTAGTTATTATCGATGTCCAAACGCTTTAAATAGTTTGGTAGACAAAAGAACTCCTTTTTAGTAGAGACCGGTGACAAGCAGTGGTCTTTAGCTCAGCCTGATGATAAATTGATGCCCCTTTGATCTAAAAACCAATGGTATAACTTAATTAAATCTATTTTTTTCTTTTATTGCAGACTTTATAACATCTCCAGCAGTACCTAGGTACATCCGACAACTTTGGGTGACGTCATTAGGAATATTTTGGTAAGAGATTATGTAACTATTATAGATATAGATAAGTACCTACCTATAGAAGTCCTATCGTGTTATTTTTCGTGAAAAGTGCTAAATTAAAAGTGTTGAATGTACTTTAGGTATCAACACTTCTTTATCAATGGAACCGCAAAACAACCGTACCAACCTACAGGTAACTTAAGCACTAAAGTAATCCTCCGCGAGACAAATACCCCACTAACAAAATTAAAACGTCATACGTAGAATCATTACTTAGAACGCATCTTTTAAAACGCTATCCAGAACGGCTGAATAGGCGCGACCCTTGACGTTTAAAAAAAAGAAAGCTCACGCATAGCGTTCCATTGTACGTACCTAGACACGAAGGTGGATCTCATTAGAGAAACATTCCCGATCTGATGGCGCGAATCTTGAAATCATTACGTGGAATGGAGCGTTCTGACAGGTATTTTTTTTAATATATTTCGCGCGCTTTTGTTTTCTAAGGTTATGTGTTGTAAACTTCTAAATTTGGAATTGAAAACCGTACGACGTCGCCGACATATTTTTTAGATTTTTTTCATTTTAGTGAAATGTTTTATGGATATGTAAAGATTAATTAATCTAAACACCGTACAACGTTGCCTTATACTTGACATTGGCGAAATTGTGGAAGATACTCTACAGAAGCCATAATCTAAGGGAAGAAGAAGTGTTGTAATTTGTACAGTTTTTTTTGTATTGTTCATCTGGACTTTCTCAAGCGGATCCACTGTCAACTTCATTCTTCTTATATCTTTACACCTCAATTTAATGTTTCTATATCGGTAATGTTCCGTAGCAATATATGATCAGCTTGTCTAACGAGCTGATAATAACGTAGATTCTAGAAAGAAATCGCTAGTTAAACTTAAACTAGGTTTATCATATCAATATCGTACATACCTACATCATATATTAAAATGTCATCTTTATATTTTGATTACAAATGTATACCTAAATATATTCATTCTAAATTTGCTGTCCTAAAATGAAGTTTCTGTACCTATCAATACTATGACCCTGTTTTTGAGGTTCCGAACGTCGGAAGAAAAAACGGCTGAGCCCTTATAAAATCACTCGTGTGCCTGTCTGGCTGTCCGTCTTTCACAGCCAATTTGCTCCGATTCTACCGGACTGATAGTTGAAATTTGGTACACATACGGGTATATATTTATTTTAATATTTTAAAATATGTAGTTATAAAGTTATTTAAGAAAATAGACGAAACTGACATCCCATGTACTTTCTACAGCGTTATACCACGTTCTATTTCTAAAACTAATCAACTTATTCGCCATATGTGATATCCTATTTTATTAAAAAACGAAAGTCTATAAAACCGAACTCCAATTTTCAAAATTAAAAGTACAAAATCGCACGCCCTCTATTACTATACTATTACTGCGGCAAAAAGACAATGTCTGACACAAAAGCTAAAAGACCGAACCGAGAGGATTCTCCATTAACGGAGAACTCGAGAGAAATGCGGCCCTACTTAAGATAGCGGTGAAGTGAAAGTGTTGCCAGTGTTACGGGTAGGACGCATTACGGATAGTAGGCAAAATGATTCTTCGTTATGATTTATTATGCGGCAAAAACTTCGAGAGTTATAAAGTAAAAATTATAAACAATTTTATTCTTCCTACTTATAATCATATCAGCCACAGGATGTCCACTGCTGAACAAAGGCCTCCCTCTTAGATTTACACAACGAGCGGTCACATGTCACTCTCATCCAATGACTCCCTGCGACCTTCACCAGGTCGTCTGTCCACCTCGTTGGAGGTCGTCCCACGCTGCGTTTTCCGGTGCGCGGTCTCCATTCGAGAACCTTTGTGGCCCTACGGCCATCAGTTCTACGAGCAATGTGCCCCGCCCATTGCCACTTCAGTTTACTAATCCTTTCAGCTATGTCGATAGCTTTAGTTCTTAAGGATCTCCTCGTTTCTCTTTTAAAAAAAAAACAAAAACGTTCTGATTCGTCTCTTAAAGAAATACCAAGCATAGCTCTCTCCATAGCTCGCTGAGTGACCTTGAGCTTTCTTATGAGGCCCATTGTGAGTGACCACGTCTCTGTTCCATATGTCATCACTGGTAGCACACACTGGTTAAAGACTTTCGTCTTGAGGCATTGCGGTATTGTTGACGAAAAGACGTTACGAAGATTCCCAAACGCTGCCCAGCCGAGTCGGATTCGACGATTGACCTCTTTCTCGAAGTTGGACCTACCTTACTGGACAGTTTGACAGGTAGACATACTCGTCAACAACTTCGAGAACAGAGCTCCCTACTTATAAATTGAACAATATTTTTGGTGAGCGCAGTGTGGCTACAGTTCCACAGAAGGGACGCTGCTGCCCATTCCTCTGGTTTAGAGGCACTTAGTCGCCTTTTACGACATCCACGGGAGGATGAAGTGGTGCTATATTCTTAATCCGAACACCACACGGATACTGATAATATCTACTAATAATTTTAGACTTTTTTAAACATGACATAAAGGGTGGGCTTTTATGGATGCTGTCTCGTGTTAACGGTCAAAAAGGATTATATTATGTTTTTTTTAAACTGCTTATATTTGTCAAGTCATTAATTTATTGATACTTACACTGTGAATTATTTATCTATATTCACCACCACCGTCACCGATTGTAGTAGGACTTCGTCATAAAAAAACTATTTTATCATTTTATTATAATCCAAATTAAGAGAATATGGTTTATAATTAATATAAATTACAAACCTAATTTTATTCTAACACAAACTATTCAAGATCATATCTAAGGAAGCGTTCACACATGAGGTTGCGTTTTGCAACAAAAGACGCGACACCACAATGAGTTAAGTTGCCGCAAGTCGCAAATTGCTCGCGAGACGCGTCGCAAATTGAACGCGTAGGTGTGAGGAGCGAAACATACGGTTTTAAAAAGTGCCCTGACATGCATGTCTTTAGTGAAAGTTTATTTAAGATAAACGCTTAAAGATAATGAGAAATACATTACTGAAATAATTGTCGCAATTTCCATTAGCCTTTGCGCGTGTAGACTTGTAAAATTTCTTAACGTTTAATCGTTTCATTATTCTGTCAGTCTCTTTTTACACAAACAATGACGAGACGAGCAAGTCATTTGTCTGGAGGTAATTATCACGCCTGCTTATTACAATGGTTATACTACCCAGGAATGGTGCTGCGTGGTACCACACTGAGCTCGTCGCTTCGAAAGATGCGTTTTAAGTCTCTTATGCCCAGTTATTTTACTAGATCCTGTGCTCTTTAAACCGGAGCACATGCAACATAATGTCTTTTATAGACTAACCTCAGACATACAACAACATAAAGGTCGTTTCGGTCCTGAATAGTCCTGTAAATCAAGGCTTCCAGGCCTACATTCTAAAAACTAAATCCAATCTATCTCAATAGTGTAATAAATGGATTAAACTTAATCTTTTTAATAAACAATCACGGTACCGGGTCTACCATAGTCCCGTGAGTATCCCCTAAGTGTAAGCACACGTTTACACGGCAACTTGGGTGGCAACAACTCACGCACGAACACCCAAGTATGGTGGCTGGGGCCACTCAAGAATTTTAAAGTTTTCACATTAACTCAACACGACGCGAAAAAGTAATTAAAGCGTCTTTGAAACTGATGTGTGGCTTTGTTCGATGCATGGGTACTATTGATGGCACAGTCTAATGTGCGACATGATTTTGAAGAAAATTTGAAAACTATTTTGTCTTTTAATCGACGTGAGAGACTGTCAAGTGTGCATGACGCTTAAGATTTGATAATGTTTTAAAAATCAGCACAATTGTCGTCATACAATTTGTCATTATCAGAGACAAACTGTATTTTTTTAAATTTACTTGAAATATGTTTAGTTCTTTAGCTATTGCCATGCCAGTTGAAAGGGACTCGATAATGTGTGGCTACTTCAAAGAGACAATAATAGCCTATGTGATTTGGAATATACACTAGCTACCTAAGTATATATGTGTAAGTCAATTTTTCTCTTTTATCTCAGTTTTTCTAAACCGACCTATGGATTTAGCTATGTTTGTCGCTGAGATGTGCCGTAGGAAAATACTCCTGAAGACATTACGTACATCAACCTATCATCATCATCATCATCATTTCAGTCATTTATACATCCACTGCTGAACAAAGGAACAAAACTCCCTCCTAGATTTACAAACACAATTGTTTCATCATTTTGGAGGGTATTTGCCAATACTCACCAAGCTTCGCAAGTGGGTTGGTAGGCGCAGAATGGCTGCTCTTTCACAGAAGGGACGCTGCTGCCCATACCTCTGTTTTAGAGTTCCTTAGTCGCCTTTTACGACAATCACGGGACGAGATAGAGTAGTGCTATATTTTTTGTCGGGACACCTAGTGACCATTACTAATACCAATTTTTTTTTTTTATACGTTGCCCCACACTACGATTTCTCCTGTGTCGTGGGTGCGTTTACAGACATATATTCCGCACACAATACACCCAGACCCGGAACAACTACCTGCACATCATACAAATATTTGTTCCGTGCGGGAATCGAACCCACGACCCAGAGCGCAGCAGCCGACTGTATCAGCCACTGCACCAACCGTGAATTAACAATAAATGATGTCACATTAGATTACAATCCGATTTATCTGCATCTTTAATAAAACCGTAGCACTTATTCTGTCAGTACTCGTGCGGTATTGGCGCGCATTCCGTGACGGCCTGCCATTGGCCAGACGCACTTCCGTTTCCTGAAGTCACGCCAATTACTCTTTAAAGGTTGGTGCACCTGTATATAAGGATGTATGAATTGAATTAACATAATTGACGGTAATTATATGTTGTTGTGGGAATGGATAGTTATTAATGAACTGACTATGCAGATGAGAAAAGTTTCATATATTATATACACATTGACCATATAAGATAGATAGTTCATGTAACTACTTCTCTACTGACATGACTATCACTTCAAATGAAGTTATGCTGTTGCCACAAATTAAAATCGACCCCATCTTAAAATACAATAGGTAAGTACTTAAATTGGATACAAAGACCCCCTCGTTAGATTTCCACTACGACCGGTTACATGCCCATTGCATCCAATGACTCCCAGCTAGCGGTCTTTGTTCAACAGTGGACATCCTTCGGCTGATATAATGCTGATGACGGAAGTCAATAAATAGTATCCAAAAAATGTCATAAACATTACTTTGAATACCCACTTCCATGAAGATGCCGTCATATTCCTCTCTACATAAATTGAAACAACAGAAGATTTGCTTATAACTTCCAACCTATCAACAAAATACCAAACCGAGACCACTTACACAAATTACTATTATTTTTCTTCGTCACCATACAATTTCCCCCCAGAATACTTCGACAATGGGGCTCAGAAATACTGCAACTTGACCAGGTGGCAACAGACAGATGTGACTTCGTCAGTGCGTGTTGTTGGTTTGAGCTCGGGCATGCAAATAGGACGATGCATGACTCTCCAAAAATATAAATTTATACAACAAGTGAATACTTATTCAAAGTAATTTCGGAAATTAAAGTGCTTATTGAAAAACTAGTATTTTTAATGTTGACATTACGTATAATAATTCTCTATCCATCGTTACCATCATTTCGGCCGAATGAAGTCCACTGCTGGACACAGGCCTCCCCCAAAGTCACCACAACGACCGATATGGGTGTGTTCTGGGCTCATTGGAGGGTTTTGCCATGATGGCCACGATTGGCAAACGGGTTGGCGATCGCAGTTGAGTTGTTAATGTACTCGAAGGATGCTGCTGCCCAACCTCCGGCTAATCCCTTAGTCGACTCTTACGACACCCACGGGAGGAAATAGGGTGGTAGTATTCTGAACCGGCACCACACGGCAAACAACGTTTTTTGCTTTATGAAGTAACGGTTCATAAAGAATGAAGCCTAAATTATATACAAATGTTTCAAAATCCATAAGTAAAAAAAAATCACTCCGAATAGTTCGTGTAAAAAGTAGCACTAAGTTACATCCTACTATAGTCGCCATAATATTGACTACAAAAATTAAACTAATTACAATTATCTTACAAAATGAACCATTGCCTTATTCTCATTTCTAGCTCTACCTCAAACATTTCCAATTAGAAACGCAACACATCTTCAAAAGCGGCTAAAAAATAATAATGTTTGGAGGGGAGTCGCGTGCCAGGTGTACGGACCCCTCTGTCATCCGCGATATAATAATACTTATTATCACAACTCCTTATTATTTCTTGTTTTAATTGTTCCAGACTTGGCTTTTGCTCCTTTTGTTCGCGTTTAATGGCGTATTGTTTGTTGGCTCTTTTTTAAACGCGTGCGCGTGCCGTAAGATTGCGTCTCATTGGATGTTTCATTTGTTTTTTTATTAAATTATATGATTTAGTTCTAAGATTTCTTTAATCAGAACCAGTAAACATTTATCGGAATACAGAGATAGGTAATCGGTGTCAAACTATCCTGTTTTATTCTGAGGTAATTTCCAGCCTCCAATGTATTTTTTTTATGATTATACATATATATTATAAGAAAAGAAACTTCTTTTCTCCTATTACATTCATATTTATGATGTTTTACATTAGTAAAACATTTGGATATCATAATCTGGCAATAGCAGCATATCTTCGTCTGCTATACTTTTAGACTGTACATTTAATTTTGCTAAACAAAATGGTTGCTCTTTTTAGTACCTTGATTTAATATTAACTCTTCCTTATAGTCAAAATATCTCCTGCATTGCATTTCGATTATGTATACCTCATATACCTCATATTGTTATCTTTCTTTTTCTCTATCCTTTTTTTCAAATTACAATCCCTTTCACTTCTTCGTTAATTATCTCATTATTCCTAATCCTAGTCCTACTATTAATTACCCACACATGTTTCGAGTCTCAAGATTTCCCGAAGTTAGATTGAAGGGATACCAAACTCACCACCGATCACAAAAGATTGGGAACTCTCCTCGCATATTTGGGGACAACTTCTAATTGATTTTGAGGAAAAAGTTTCGTTTAGATTAGATTGGTTGTGTTCTTGGTGGGGTGAAGTTTTTAGTTCTTGAGGCAAAGTCATGTGAGTGATGTCTTGTTTTAATTCCTATACTACCTGACGAATAAAAGCAGTGGCATTTTTATTAAGTTCACGAGGAAATCGTCTTAGAAAAAAAATCATTATGTAATTAAATAAGTAAAATGCTTTAACTTGTAACACTAAATATTTATATTGCTTTATGAACAATTGCAGTTGGAAGGTTTTTTTCTCAAGGCTGATCCTTGTTTCCCTCCATTCTATGTCGTAAGCATAAATCCATCCCAAAGAAATGCTCCGGGCATTTTGCACTAGATTTTTTAAGTCACGTGGTACATCCCTCATTATAAGGAATGCATGAGCCGTCTTATAAAATTATGATCGATGGACTTTATGTAAAAATAGGCTATTAAACATTTGCTATAAAGTTTAAATTGTACAATAGTTTTGTTTGACGTTCTATGGATAGCATTATCGAAACCCTGAATATCCAAGATTACGTCAATTCGTAGTTACCAAATAGGGCTCTGGAATAGCAAATTGCATTACCCTTAATTTTGTTTTAGCAGTTTGTTAAGCTTTTGGACACTAATAATTATCAGATACCTCCCAAAGAAATCATCTGTTGGAAATGAGGTTCCTCAATATCACCTACAGCTACCGATCGATAAAGTGAACCAGCTCACTAGAAGTATTGGTCACATAACTATAATATCCATTTCTGTATTTGTCTTTAAAATTGGACAATGCTATCTAGGGTTAGGTCGGACTTATCCACTCAAGGGACGCACCGTCGACAGATATAACGGGCGTAGTGATGGTAGTGTATGGACACTGCCTATTCGTATTTGATTTGTCTCAGTCGTCGACGCCAGATGGCTTGGGGTCTTTCACTCATCATACAGATCTGATTACTGAGGCCCAGCTGAGAATGATGCCAGTTGTCGTTAATAATTATCAGTGTGTTTTACAATGAAATACTAGTAGAACCTAACTTTTGACTTCACTTATAATTAAAATAATATTTAACGTCTCAGTTTTTATATCCGTTGACATCATTATCCATATGACATTGATGGCCATATGTCACTTAATTTATATAATTTAATTTCTTCTACATTTTGTAAAGGAGACTTAGTTGACTTGAACTTCCTATTGTTTATTATCCTAGCAGCAATTGTGTGTTATGTAATTATGAGTATTTATTTAACATAGTCGACTTTGTTTCCTACCTACCTAATTTGTTAAAATGTAAGAATCAAAATTGTAATGACACTTTTGTTAAAGAGTTTCGAGTTTCTTCCTGTGTCTTCTCCATATGGGTGACTTTTCCAAACCGTGCACTTTAACTGTTTACTTTTCTTGAGAGCCTATTAAGGCTTTTAAGATATAAAAACTTTAATCGGGTGTCTCAAATAGTTTAGCACAACTTAAATATAAAGTGTAGCAATATTCAACCGTTATTGTCACATTTGCCACCTATTAGTACACTGGCTGAAACAATCAATTCCCTATTTGTCTGTAAGATGTCAAAACTTAATAACATTATTTTATTACTTTCCTAGTTTCGAAGACAAGACATTACTTACAAAGTTCACATCTTTAAAAGAGCAATAAAATAACACTACGAGTGTGAACATCGGGGACTCTTCAAAGGGACTTAAGTGCCCTCAATAAAGCCGTGAGATTGTGTGTTCCGTCTCAGGGTTGACACTCAATACATGTCATATAATTATTGTTTTCATAAAACTAGTCACAGAGAATGTGACCACTCCCATCTGGACAATCCTTTTATCAGCAGGCTTTTGATGTGACCACAATAAGTAATACCTGAAACAAAGGTTTCGGAAAAAAACATAGATATTCTGATACCAAACCCATAAGGCTCGTATGTGATTTTACAGCTTTTTCGGCGTGAAACGAAGTCAAAGGGTACCAGTTATTACTGTAAAAGCATAGTGTAAAAGCGCATATCATAGTTCGCCAACTATTTGCCTCCATAGTTACCGTATTTCATGGATTCATGACGGATTATAAAAGCTATATATGAGAAATGTACATTCATTTCTCAAACCCACCCTCTTTTCTAATGACTGAAGCAATAAACCACAAACTACACAAATACCTCAAATAAACGAAGTAATGAAAGATACCCCACGTTTACATTGCGTGTTCCCAACAACGCGTTTACAAGGTTGTTACGTTACGCGACGCCCCTAGCTGGTTTCTTAACCCTCCGTCTCAAGACGGCGTAAACACCGTTTAGTTACATATACCGAGACGTATGGTGCCAGTGTAAGCGGAGCGGATATAAGGGTAAGACAAAATTACATACACTAATTGTAAAGATGCGTTACATTCCCCATCTCTTTCTTTAAGAAAGTGCGTTGAAAAATAACGTGAATAAACGCGGATCAATCTATATCAATAACGCTAAAGGGTTTTCTTTGTTTGAACACGCCAACCTCTGGAGCTACCAGTCGGATGTGAAAATATACTTTTGTATTTGATAGCCCGATTCTTGAGAAAGGTTATTTTATATCACACTACGACCCTAAGGAGATGAGCAAAAAGAAAATGTCAGAAAATAGGCTAAGTGAAGACAAAGTAATAGTGCGGGTGGGCGATACAACGCGGTGGCCAGGGGCCGAGGGCAGCCACCCGACGAGAACCGAGTATTACCGAGTAGAGCCGAAAGGACAAATGCAATCAGAGTACCAAAATCATTGGTTATTTAAATTATATTTATTACTCAGGTTGGAATAGTGTTTTTGTTTTTTTTATTCTTAAGAACGCAAGACTAATAACTGACATTTTGTAACTTTAAAATAAGTATAACAAAATAAACCTCAAGATTACGGTACACAGTTCAATTTGAACGGATAGCAGAGCATCACGTTTTTAGTGCGAGATAAGAAATGGGTGCGAGAGGGATAGTAATATGCCCGTTTTAGCACTCGCACCGCAGCGAGTTGCCCGCTCACTCCGCCAGACCCTCAAAGCGTCTTTTCTTTTACTCGCGAATACTAATACCATACCTTAATACTTAAATGGGTGTTTTCTGCTTGGGGGAGCGCAACGTTTGCTTCTTATACTTAAGTTGATCGCCGTGGGAGCGTTAACTGCGATCGTGTATCTGATTAGTGAATTACCCATTCATTTTTATGATTTGTTTAGAAAATACGAGTAATTTATTATGTTCTACAATGTTTCAAGCGGTACTGGTTGGTTTAACTTGTTTATTGTCATTTAAGTAATAGGTTTTTTATTAACTGTGATCTGTTGCATTCGTTTTCACTCAACGCATTCAGAAAGACATTGATTTGATCGTATTAAAGCGTCACTCCTGTTGTAATGGACAGTAATGGAGTTATAATGCTACTCAGAACTATACTAGCGTGGCACCACATTGCGCTCGTCACCTCAAGACATTAGGCGACATATGGCAGAATACTAAAACGCCACTTAGTATTGAAATCATGCATAATGATTTGGAGACGCTCGTTTTCGGTAGGGTAGTCTCAAATCGTTAAGCGAGATTTAAATATTAAGAACGTTACAGTATTACAGACACAGACAGGCACATACAGACAGGAGAAATACTAGAGGGCAACGTTTTTTTAAATAAGTAAAAAAAACCATATTCAACTTACGATTATAAACGTGTACCATAAGGTCTATAACCTTCTTTATACAAAAAAGCGTAATTTAATTCGATAAGACAATTAAACGTCTTTGATACGTCATACGCTTGATTTGGAGCTTTCGACCTTATTGCATATGAACTTTGTACTGTTACGTTAAATATCAAGTTTATGTGACACAAACGAAAACTTGGTTCATAATAAGGACAATTGGGTAATTTTAAATCATTGTAATTTCTGAATACTAAATAAATATTAAGCCTTTCGAGGCTTTATTACTTTCTAAATTAAGGCTTTGTGCCTGGATGTGCCTGGGGTTCGGAAATACTCGAAAAAACACCACATTTATAAAATAACGTATATCAATACAAAAGTAACAAAAAATCTAAATATTGGCGTTCTATCGGAAGTCAAAGGGTTATTTTATTAAAAAAAAACAGTTTGCCAACTATCAAAACGTAAACAAAAAGTTAGCAAAAAAACGACCAAAACACAGGCTGCTTAGATAGCGCGTAAAGGCCGCACCTTGAATATAAGACTCATCAATTTTTTGTGCAAATGTTTGGTTAAATATTGGCCATGCGATGCAAACATATGTTCGGCGCGTGCGCATAAAATTGAACACCTTTACCGACATTTGTTGCGATATATTGGCTGTAAATTTCTTTGCTTGATGATGTATCGTATACTGTTACAGATTGACTTTTTTGCCGACTCATGCACATGTTTATATTTAATAATAACAATAAAACAATATTTTTTATCTCGATGCTCTGTACTATATTGCGAATGAAATAGTTTTTATACCATACGACTAGTACCTATTTAATATCAATTTAAACTGGGAACTGAAAAACGGGCCAAGTGGCGAGATGAATAATTGAAAAAAAGGCACGTTTGGAGCTGTGGTACAGCGCTTCGCTTCCTGGGCGATAGGGAATATTTGTATGGCAATAGATGGATCGTCCAAGTCTGGGTGTTTGTACATATTAAATATATATCTGTAAACTACGCACTATACGGCGGAAATCAAAGAGTGGCAAGGATTTAATCTATACAAATAAATAAAATTGAAGTGTCTGTTTGTAATGTTAAAATAACAGCTTTTTACTATATACATATGGAAGTATGTACGTTACATATAACAAAAAAACTATTTTTTAATTTTTTGTCTGTCTGTCTGTCTGTTTGTTCCGGGTAATCTCCGAAACGGCTGGACCGATTTGGACGGGACCTACACTGGCAGATAGCTGATGTTATAAGGAATAACTTAGGCTACTTTTATTTTAGAAAAATAATTAGGGTTCCACGTAAAAAAAATAAAACCCTTGATATCCAATATATATATTCTATGTCAAGTATCTATGTCGAAATACTCTAAATTTCTTTTAAATTAAACGCGGGTGAAACCGCGGGTCCCAGCTCGTTTAAAATAAAATAGGTAGACACAACCTAACCAATCTTCTGCGTTACCTAAAACGTTAAAGTAACATAAACAATAGTCCAACATCGACACATCGACGACAACAATATAAACATAAAAGTTAGACAGTGGCCGTTTGGAAAGTAATATCTGTTGACATCACAAACAGGAGCCCGGTGTTACCAACATAAGGACGATGAACTTTACGTTTTTTACTTTTAATAAACAGCAACCTCTCAGTTTTTATATCTGTTTGTATGTGGCCAGATTTAAGTGAAGTTCTGTTTGAAAAATCGGTATCGAGTTTGTGGATATCGAGATTATTAACTTTAGAATTCAAAGTCAGATTTTTGTGGATTAAGTTCCAGGGAAACCATCCTAAGCATGGAGATAATAATGGATAGTATACAAGAGAAGAACATTTCTATATCATCATAATTAATCGACCAGAGTGAAAGATTTAGAATGCCAAACCATTCTAAAATCCACTCGGCATTGTACAATCACGGTTAATTACTTAATTCCCATGTGGTTTCGTGTGCTTCTCGGCAAAAAATAGACCACCCCTCTCCACCCATGGGCATCTTAAAAGGATGTGCAGCAGCATCCTTATTTTGGCGTGGGTAAATCATCTCATGGACTTCCCAAGGCGCAGGGATTTGCCGGACCCTTAGCGACTAAAACCCCATGGTGTCCTTCCACTTACTTCTGGCTGAGGGTGAGGTTTTCGCCTTGTCCGCATTAGATCGCACCCCGGCAGGTATCGGCTCGTCACTCTTTGACCTTTGACGGATCTCTATCAGAGAGCCGCGCTCAGATCACACGCGCCGCCGTCTGAGGCCTCATTTTGTTCGGGTGACTGCCTTTAGTCCATCGCCCGCAGGCCGCATCTCATAATAGCTGGAGATTGTTCAGTGCCCTCCGCCGGCACCCTGCCCGGTGCTTTTTCTGTGGCGGGGATCAGAGGTGGGCTCCTCCCGTCCCGGCTCTGCCGCCTCCTTTGCTTGCATCACGTCCTCACAAAAGGAGGCGCTGGCATCGCCGCGCTCTCGCTCCGAACGATGGACCGAACCACGGCCGGAAGCGAGAGATAACCCTCTTCGACGGCCGTGACGAGATCACGGCCCACGACCCACGCTGGGCACACCTCCAACGGGTGCTACTTCGTATCCTTCGGGCAGTCACCGCAGTGATGACAACTGGGCGCCTCTTCTCTGCCTACACATGTACTTCCCGATACAGTCAAGGTTCAAGAGTAGGTACCTGCATCATCCAGAAGGTAAGAGCCCCATGCCGCCTCTCCAGCCATTTCTCGGCATGACGGATCTAACCGCTGAGAACGCGGCATGCCCTATGGGCAACAGCATCCTCCCGTTTGCTAATAACAACATACTGATCTAAGCGGATATGCCTGCCAAGCGTAGCGATAATGGCTATATGACCGCTCATTGTAGTGATCACTGGGAGGTCCAGCAGTGGACTTTTAGGGGCTGATGTGTGGTTAATTGTAGAATAAAGGAAACAAATCTTTACGGTTTTATAGCCATAAATCACCTTAACTTTCGTTAAATAAATGTTTTTCTAAACGGCTACAATGCGTTGGTAAAACCGCCTTAATTTCAATGCAAACAATACAGTCCTAACTGGCAGAATAGGAATTTTCCTTTGCAACTAATTCTAGTCTGAAAACGAGAGTAAATTAAATTGTTCACCTTCCCACGACTGCCACAGATTATATTTTCTTAAAATAATATGACGTAAGAGGGATAACAATAGGTTATTATTAGAAATAGGATTCACTTCCGGTGAAAGTCCTTATCGATCGAAAGGTGAAATTAGTGTATCCTCTAACTTTCTATACGCGCACAGTCCTCGTAGAGGGAGGCCCTCTCTATTTATTAAAAAAATCACTAGATTTTATCTCATGTAATATATTGTTATTTTACTTGTTAATCATCTGAGTATAAGGGTATTAAAAAGTTTAAATTACCATTCTAATCTGATTTACTAGGTATTTTCTCCCAAGTAGCGCTTTTACAAAAAACTGCGTTATAGGCACAACATTATGCCAAAAGTCTCATATTGATGTAAAAATAGCAACCAAAACACCAGACAAATATTTACCTAACATCACGCACACTAATATCGCATAAAACACTCGCCTAAAACAGAAAAAAAACAAAAAACGACACATCGAAATCGCAACAAAAAACGCAACACAAACAAAAACAGAACAAAAAAACGGCAAAGCTAAAACAAAACACTCGCTAAACTTTCTAGCACGCATCTAGCAGGGACAAGACACGCTTTTAATATCCGAGGAAGTGGCGACAATCCTCTTAATCAGCGAACAGACAATGTGTGAAATGGGGCCACGCATATACCGGCATGATTAGTTGCTTTGTACCGTCCACTTTTGCTGGTGGCAACTTTGGTGGGAATTGTGCCGTTATGAGTAATTTGCTAGCGTTCTTTTTTGTTCTTATCTGCGATTTATTTGAGCAAAAAAGTACTCTTTATATGTCGGGCTTAAACGATATAAAACAATAGAGAGCGATGTCGCTGGATTTATTTGTGAATTACTCAAAAAAATTACGTTGGTTCGTAAGTTGCTTTGTATCTTCTGGTAAATTTTGTTGCTAGGACTGCTTCAGTGAGAGCGGGATCGGGAGAGGGCCGCTCCCACTTGAAGAAGGAGGAGACGGCGCCGGGGTAACAACCGCCCTGGCACCTAATTCCCATACACCGAAACCCTGTGCCGTTACTATAAGGCGGCGGACCTCTGGGTTCGCGGGTGCGTAGATCGGGGAATCTGCGTGCCCACAGCGACCCAAGAGAAGACGGTAGCACGCATGTGGTCACGCGCTGCCATGAGACGCTTAGGGGGATCTTTTACAATCCCCCCGGTGGGATGCCTGTAGGCGTGGCTCTAGTGTGATCATACGAGGACCTGGGGCCTCCCTTAGGTGCTGAAGATGACCGCTCCAGTGGTTTTAGCTGGTAGGAGTCCGGCATACCCTTCGTCATTCCCCGGGGCGAAGGGAGTTCATGAAGAACTTCCATAGGCAACAATAAAAAACATACTATTCAATGGAAATGTGCTCCGAATTAATTGGCGTGTATGTATTTCAAAATCGAAAATTCTTTGCTATATATTAGCAGAAAGTTTAACTTTACCATCACCATCATATCAGGCAAAGAACGTCGACTGCTAAACATAGGCCACCCCCACAGATTTCCACAACGACCGGTTACATGCCGTGTGTTGTTAATTTAGAGGGAATTTGCCAACAATCACCACGTTTGGCAGGCGGGTTCGTGAGCGCAGATGGCTACTGTTCCACAAAAAGCACGCTGCAGCCCACCCCTCTGGTTTGAGTCCCCAGTCGCTTTTTACGACATCCATATGAGGTGATAGAGTGGTGCTATATTCTTCATCCGGACACGAAATTTCATAGAACACAAACAGACAATATTTAAACTATCTTACTATTAACTAAATCGAATAAAAATATGTATACTACCAAGCCATAGTGGTGACATCCAAACACCCCCAAAGCACTGCATCTTATTCACATAAGCCACACAACTATGCCTACATCCGTAATTAAAAATAAATCGCTTAAAAGACAAAGGCAGAACCGATGCGAGATTTCGTTTTATTACGAGCTGTGGGTAGGAAAAAAATCATTTCGTTACATAGGAAAGAAAGAGTCGAGCAAAAAACACAATAAAGATACAATGTAAACAGGTTAGGGTGTACTTGAGTAGCTCATTACGGCGCAGATGCGCTGGGATTAGCCGGTTGGCTCGTTTGAGCCCGGCAGAGCAGAGCCAAGCCCGCGCAGGCCCACGGCTCGCTTGATCCACGACTACACTGCCTTTGTTTAACCTATTTCGGTTTAGATTACGCTTTTACCGCGATGAGAGACTTAATTAATTAAAGATATTTGTTGTAATTATTGTTACTTTTTTTTTTTTTTTTTTTTTAAGAGAGAAAGCATTTGAGTGTTTAATCGTTTCATCCTAACTGTGATTTGTAATGGCTTTTTAAATCTTTATTTTAGCAAATAGGTTCAAAAAACCACTTTCACTCGTCAATAAAATATGAAGCCGTCTGAGAAGAAACTCCGAAACAAACTCAAAGGTTTCTGTTTTTAAATCCAGACAGATTTAGATTTTTATAGGCCACATGAATACCCAAAACCACCAGACAAATATTAAGTCTAAGTGCGTATAGCCAGCCCACATAGTACTCGCATTTACAATAATTGATTTTATTATCATCAGATCAATGTTATTATATATTATATTATTTCAGTAATAACTAATTTTAACTAACTTTAATTTTGGCTAACGAGCCTACGGGTCTTAAACGTCCACAACACCAGAGTACCTGATGTGTTGACGACACTCTTAACTCCAGGGCGTATTTCTGCAATGGGGGTTGGGCTTCCGGTATTCGTCACTTCGGTATTCTGTGACGGCGTGGTACTACCCCGGTCGGGACAGCCCATTTATGAACTCTAGTCAACAGATGACTAAAGTCCCTTTTTTGTTGTGGAGAAATCCTCATGGACTTTCTCTGTCTTGGCAGCAGAAGGGACTCTTACCAGTTAAAACATCCCGATGTTCCTTCCACTTACCTATGATTGGGGGTGAGGTGAACACCTTGGAAGCATTGGACCAGACCCCTGGCAGGTATCGGCCCGTCATTAGGTCTGACGGGCACTGTATGGGACCTGGACGACCGTACATCCTTTCAGAGAGGCGCGCACAGAACGCAATGCGCCGCCATGACTAAAGACCTACGCAAAGAACGTGTTTAAGGAGAAACAACTGCATATCTAAATAAAACTACTAGACCCATTAGACAATAAATCACTATTCCATTTATATTGGAGTTACCAGGCCTGATTAGCACACCTCATATCGGCCATTTATACGTCCACTGCTGAACAAAGGCCTCCCCCATAGATTTTCACAACTGTGTCATCATTTTGGGGGGTATTTGCCAATACTCACCACGCTTGGCAGGCGGGTTGGTGAGCGCAGTATGGCTACCGTTTCACAGAAGGGACGCTGCTGCCCATTCCTCTGGTTTAGATTCCCTTAGTCGCCTTTTACGACATCCACGGGAGGAGATGGAGTGGTGCTATATTCTTAATCCGGACACCACACACAGAATATAGCACACCTAAACAATAAGAAACGATTCTACTTCTATCCGATAAAGATAATTCACCATCCGTATGAACCACTCGAAGCGCTTTTGTTTTATAAATTGTACGTTTTTTAAACGCAAATCCGTATTTTTCCAGCCTCTAATACGCGATAGACTGATTTTTTTATCCATGAAACATCGATGTCGCAGTGTTCTGTCTGAGTGGTCATGTAGCCATTATTTTCGTTAAGTGAAGGCGGGAAAGGATGCTGGAAAATATTCGAAAAAAGAATCAAGAAATTGGTGTTTTCAGATACTGTATAACAGTGAGTTGATTGAGTATTGTGAACACGAATCGTATTTACGACGCCGATGCAGAAAATTTTGATTCGTACTTTTTATATTTTTTGTGTAATTCAAAACGTAGTCTTTTCCATTTGTGTTACGTTTTGTAACATAAGTATGACATGTTTATGATAGGCAAACGTTTTGATCACCTTTTGCGTCTGATGTTATGTGATGATGCAGTCGACGATGTTGTACGCTTGTTCATAAGACACCTTTTCACTCGTGGCCTTTTCAAAACTCCCAGGTTATAACTGTCGAACCATTGACCGTGTGGTGCCGGCTACGAATAGCACCAACCCATCTCATCCCTTGCGTGTCGTAAAAGGTGACTATGGGATTAACCGGACGATGGGCAGCAGCGTCCTTCGAGTACAGGGGTGCAATTCTCTAAGCTCAAACATCCATACATCCTTGAATACATAATTGAAATAATGGCGATAACCCAATTTGGTATTCGCTAAGACTAGTCCTCATGACTCACTGTCAGTAACGGATCCTTGAATAGCTTCAATCATGTCTTAGCTAATAACAAATTGGTTTTACACCTTTATTTCGATTCCGTATTCAAGGATGTATGGATGTTTGAGCTTAAGGAATTAAACCCCAGTAAGAACTCAACTACGATCGCTAACTCGATTAACATGCGTGGCGATTATGGCAAAATAATGCACACAACACACCCAGACTGGCCGTTGTGGTGGTTTTCAGGGGAGCCTTGTTTCCAGCAGTGGACTATATTCGGCAGAAATGTTGAACTGCAGGAGCAGGAATTCATAGCCGACGCACAATAAATGTGTTAGCCAACTGCTTCGTGGTTATTGGTGGAATGTAACGGTGGAACCATATATATATATATCACTGTAGTGCAATGCCGTTCGTCTAGTCGTCTGATAATGGGCTTATTACATTTTTTGGGCATACTAAGTACTGTTTATGATTTCTATGTGTTTCATTAAAGTGGTGTATAAAATAGATATTCTACGAATATCCAACGAAACGTTTTTGAATTGTGAATAGTCTGACACAAAACCAGCCAAATGACGTCCACTGTTGTACAAAGTCTTGACCATCAACGACCAGTTACTTGTCGTGTGTCGTCGTTTTGGGTCGAATCTGCGGATACTCACCACGCTTGGCAGGCGGGTTGGTAAACGCAGAAGGGCTGCTGTTCCATAGGACGCTGCTGCCCATCCCTCCAGTTTAGTCCATTAGTAGCCTTTTACGGGTGTTGCTATGTTGCTATATTCTTAATCTATATAGAAAAATAAGTTAACATAATCGAAATTTTAAAGTAGGTATTAATAGCCCACAATAAAAACCTGTATTGCATCTATCAAAGCCATTCTTCCTTCAGTTTTCTTCTATTCATTCTCTTTGACAATATCGTGCACAAGAAACTAATAAATCTTAATAAACACTCGTTGACGATCTTACTAACAAGATCGCGATAGCGCAAGCGACGCGCGGGAGCGGAAACAACGCATAGCGCACGGAAGCTACGACACAATGGCGGCCGCCCGCTTCCGGCCGGAGTCACGCACGGCCGCTAGTACTGACCAAGAGAAAGTTTGCTTTTATTTAAATGTATTTTTCTGAATATGAGTGATCTTAATTTAAAAAAAAAATATCTATATAGTTATGTAAATATAATCTTGAGATATTAAAACAAAAGCAACATCTCTTTTTTTGTATAATGAAAACGAAATATTTGAATTAATTTTGAAAGGAACATAGATTCGATTATTAAATTAATGTCACTAAGATTAACTGTCTATTAAATGTATTTTGTTTTCCCGTAAATTTATCAAACAGTAAATAAACACCAATATCACGAATAAATTTGAAGAAATATATCACTAATACCTAAATTAAAATCTTTTAGCTTCTCGTATACAGTGTATTTTCTATCGGTACATTCAGGTGTAATAATTACATTACGGTATCACAAAGGGGAAGTGACCTGTGGGAATGCACGGACATATAAATACTGAACTTTTACAACGAAAATTCTTTCACATTATGTATACTTTCAATGCACCTGGTGGTAGCACAATATACAGTAAACAACATTTTTCGTTTTTATTTTTATTTATTATCAAGTGAGGTTCATAGAAAAAATACACAAATACAGTAAAATCTTATAAATTAATACATAAAAAATATTAAACCACGGCAGACGTAGTGGCGGTGTCGCGTAACCTTACACGACGTCCTCCAGTCAAAATCCTTCCTTTAGGAAGGTCGCTAGTTGTTGAGTTTGAAGATGCACCTCGACTTGAAGTTTATAGTAAGACGTGACTCCAAATTCTCGACCCTCAAGGTACATTTGGTCTTAACACAGATAAACCCCACGATCTCCTCAACGATCGTGGAGTGATGCAAGTGAGAGACGTAGAGCTGCGTCGAGTGTATTGTGGGATACAGCAGCATGTTGTGTCCTGTCAGTGCAATACCGCATTGACTCCGACATGTAGGCAACCTCCGTTTTTTCTCAACCTTCATGAAGCTCTTCTCTGTCCCTCACTAGGGTCTGGAGTTAACGTGTATATGTTTACTTTATAAAACACCTAGGGCGGCTCGTGAGGTGAGCGAATCACCTGTGAAACAGCCCATTACCACCAGAAATAGTTTAGCTCCCTAAGCCTTAGCGCGCACGGGTTGTTTTTAGTCACCGTGACAATTTCGTCACTCTCATCAAGTCCTTGGGTATGTATGGAGGTGCGCGCACGTTACGACATGACGTGAAATATCTTACATATCCATAGAGCGACGAAATTGTCACGGTGACTTTTGTCAACCGTGGGCGAGCTAACGATGAAATAATTTTTGATATTTTGTATTGAATTTTCCAGCATCTGTTCTATACTTTTAGAGTTAACCTCCTTTATATACAGTCAAAGCCACTCTCATATCTGTAGTCTTACTAATACTATTACTAATTTACTGCCATTATAAGTGTTAAAGTTTGTATTGAGGCTCCATCACTTTCAAATGGCTGAACGAATTCTAATGAAATTAGTCTTAGAGGTAGATTATACCGTCGAATATGACATAGGATATTTTATTACGTTATCAAGCTCCCTTGGGGGCTTTAACTAGGTCCCTCACAGACAAACACGCGCGTATCACCTAGTATTAAATAAAGATAAAGTTTATCAGATCATATTGTATAGTAAAGTGTTTAGTAATAACAAAGTGCCTTATTAGTCTAGTATTCGCAAGGTCAGCTACTGAGAAGTAGTGCTTTCGTCTACCCAGGTAAGTTTTCTGTTAGGAAGTTGCCAGTATTGGAGATTCGACTTTGTAATTTGTCACCCGACGTGGGACTAATACTCTTGGTGTGTACATATGTAAAGCAATCAACGTTTACTAAACACTTTCAAAACAACAGGAGTAAAGATATATACAAATATTTAATAAATTATGGTCAGTTGCTAAAACGCACTCGGCTAAATTTCCCTACAATAATTTCATTGCTTCAACTGAAGGGTGTAATACGTTGCTTCATAAGATTCCTGATCAGTCAATAAACTACATATAGTGCCATTATATGTTTTATTTTATGCAATCTAACATTATTTACGCAGGTACTTTATTCCTCTACAATCTTTAAAAAAAAGGAGTTTATTTGGCAATTGAATAAATTAATGAACTCTCAACATAAATTATAACACGTCTCTTTAAAAACAATAAAAATAACGATAAGTAAAAATACAAGTCATTCACTCATCTTTTTGTATGGCATCACAAAACGCAAAACGTCAAACCACAGGTTAAAAAGCACCAAACGAGTTGCAATAAGATAGCGTATAATTTTAAAACCTGTGTTCTATTCAGGCAAAGGAAGCGACAAGTGAGCCACTTGCCGCCATTTTCTTGCTATCTTTTCCGTTATATGATATCGTAATTATATGTTCGCTCATCTCTTTTGTGGCGAGATTGTATGCTCTACGCAGTACGCTTCCTGTCTTGTGCGAGCGTCACATCACCAGGGGTGCAAGTCATAAGAGACATTTTTATTATTGGGTATTTTAACTGACTGCTGTTTTGGGATATGTTATGACTTCTCAACGCAACTCTTACACTTGCTTAAAATTGTTGTAAATGGAATCAAAATAAACAATATCTCAATACGTACCTCACCTTACTTGTGCCCGTTTTATTGTAACTCTTCAGATGTGTCATTATAAGTCCAAAGATCAGCCTACCAAAGTTTATAGGACTAAACATTTAAAAAAATATATATTATATAATGATTAGACATGCCGTTACCCCTACACTTGATCATCGTCATCATCATAATATCTATATCTAATAACTTATGCATCGAGGTGACGAGTGCAGGGTAGTACAACGCAGAACTAGTGGTGGGTAGCATTACAGTAGTTATCAGCAGGCGATACACTTACTTCCAGATTAATGACTTGGTCGTCTCGTAACTAGGAGGCTTATCATGAGCTCTTAATATGAGTCAATTGAAGATCTGAACTGATTTGTTTTGATTATAGGTACACACGGCTACATGTCAAGCAATATATTTCCAGTATAGACTGATCTTGGATTGTTCGGAATACGTATACAATGCGAGGTCAGCTTATACTGGGAAGCATGTAGCCGTGTGTCAAAACAAATCAGTTGAGGTCTTCAATTTACTCGTATTAAGAGCTCATGGTAAGCCTCCTGTATAGCACTAGAACCGAGCATTTCCGAGAAGAGTAGAACTTTCCGTGCCTATGTTAACTATCTACCTAAATACCTAAAAACCTAAATAATCCGATGTATTTAAAATTAAACGGCCGGTGAAATTGCGCGGCTCTACTAGTATTATATAAAACTGTACAAATGTACTTCAATCGCTATTATGGTCTAAAAACGCATACCGCTCATGAACTGTACCACGCTATAATGGATGTATGCACTTTAATTGAAAGGGGCGATGTGATTTAAATAATTTTACTGATGTTAACTTCTCATTTCCATACCATTTCTCTACTCATTTCTTTCATGCTTATCTATACAAATAAATAAAATTAAAGTGTCTGTTTGTAATGTCAAAATAACAGCTTTTTACTAAATGCATATGAAAGTATGTACGTTACATATAACAAAAAAACAGTTTTAATTTTTTTTGTCTGTCTGTCTGTCTGTTTGTTCCGGGTAATCTCCGAAACGGCTGAACCGATTTTGACGGGACCTTCACTGGCAGATAGCTGTGGTTATAAGGAATAACTTAGGCTACTTTTATGATAGAAAAATAATTAGGGTTCCGCGCAAAAAAAATAAAACCCTTGAAATTCAACATATTTATTCTGTGTCAAGCAATTGTCTATGTCGAAGGACTCTAAATTTCTTTTAAATTAAACGCGGGTGAAACCGCGGGTCCCAGCTAGTTTATAAATAAATTCTTGAACAGAATTTGATATGTAGTACTCGCAACTTTTTTATTGTTTCGTAGATAGCACCCTACGCCCGTGACCGTGTGATGCCTGGATTAAGAGTATGTCACCACTCCATCTCCTCCCATGGATGTCGTAAAAGGCAACTAAGGGACTCTAAATCAGAGAAATGAGCAGTAGTCTCCCTTCTGTAGAACAACAGCCATTCTGCGCTTACCAACTCGCCTGCCAAGCGTGGTGAGTATTGGCAAGTTCCCGTAAAAATCGTCACAGTTGTAGAACTCTATGGGGGAGGCCTTTGTTCGGCAGTGGAAAAAGGGTTTAGCCTAAGCCGTTGGGTATAAGTTAAGGCGAAGCAATTGAAATGAAGATCGTTTTAGTTTGTATTACTGCTTTGAAAGCATAGGCAAGATTATTGAAACCAGGTGAATAGTATTTTTACTTATTTTCCTTTTCTTTAACATTTCCGATGTAAATTTAATAAATATATAACGGAATAATAAGCTCCTTTTTTCTAACACACAGAATCATAATTCCCTTATCTAATCAACAAGTTATAACCCCAAAAAAGCCAGCCGTAACACATCGGAACATACGTATCAAACCGGATTCAAATTAAAAAACCTTCAAGTAACATTTAACCAAATGTCACGCTCATCCCGTTCAAGAACTTGCAAACAGATGTGCTGTGAAACCTAGACAGGGAATAATACCAGTATAAATCGATCTTCAATGCCATCCCTCAAACGAACGAAATATTTGTTGTGGCAAATTTTTGAGAGTTCAACTCAGACTGGTAATTAGAAATACGAGTGTGTAAATCAGTACATTTTTTACTATATTTGTAAGTCACTAAGGTATGTTTTAGCATGGTGTGTGCCACGATATTTTCATGGGGTGGCGTGTGCTAAACGCTATTGATTATAGGAGATTGTGGCACAGTAACACACATAATTGCTGCGACACCGGGAAGCGTAGTAAATCATCTGAATTGTTTATGAATTCAGATTTGAGTAGTTTTAGATGTAATGTGTTAAAAACTTTACTAATTTTTATTGAATTATTTTGTTAAGGCACGTGTCAAATGATTTATAGATCTAGTTACGGTTTGGCGACTCAAACCGTACCTATAAACAGCCACATGACTGCCTACTAATCACTAAAATGGTGGTCAAAACAAGAGTGTGTGTAAAAACAAAAATTGTATAACTTACACTGTTAATTACTTTTTTAGTTTCTTGCCTGTTCTTCTTCATAGGACCAATGACTTGGAACCGTGCAACTATTCAAATTCTGACTATTCGTAAGAACCAGAAACTGGTTTACATATTTGAAAAAAATGACTTTGTCCATTTTAGGCTTAGAAAAAATAATACATTTACTGTGCTTTGCGGGGCGTTAATCAAAGTTTAGTTACAACTGATATTTTTACACCTAATTAAAAAAAGTATCCTTCAACCTATTCCATGATATAATCTCATCATATCAGCCAAAGGACGTCCACTGCTGAACAACGGCATACTCCTTAGATTTCCACAAAAATTGTACTCATAGTCATTTGGGAGGAAATTGCCAGTATCCACGCCATGCTTCGTGGGTTGGTGCCGCAGAATGGCTGCTGTTCCACTGGAAGGACGCTGCTACCCCGTCTGGTTTATGTTCCCATAGTCGCCATTTATGACATCCACGGGAGGAGATGGAGTGGTGCTATATTCTTAACCAGATCACCACGCGGAATATGACATAATCTACCTCTATGCCAAATTTTATTAGAATCCGTTCAATCGTTTGGGCGTGATGGAGCCCCAAATGCATTAAAAATGCGCACTTTCACATTTATAATAGTAGTCGTTTATAAAATATATTAAACGAAATATATATAGCTAAACATATTTACAGGTTTTACTAGTTACTTTAGGAGAAGTCGTGAGAACAAAACATGGGAAAAACATAATCAAAGTTAGATCGTTCCCGGGTACCATACGCAATACATGTGATATTAGGTAATCGTAAGCAGTTAGAAGCCCGGGCGTCAAAGAATCGGTCTAACTAAATCATATTGATCTAACCAAGCCATTAGGTTCTGGAAGGGTAGAGACATAACATACCTAGTTGTTAAAATCCTAGGCTGGTCTCCAGAAACCATCCCCTCCGAGACGTGCCTAAAGGCGAGTAACCAATGGGTGGCTCTAGATGGATATGTTTCGTGTTCCTGGAGCCCCCCTTCGGTGCCGAAGATGACCACTCCGGTGGTTTTAGCCAGTAGGAGTCTGGCATACCCCTTCGCCCTTCCCCGGGGCGAAGGAAGTTCATGAAGAACTTCCACTGGGCAACAATAAAAAAAAATAAAAAAAGTAGTCTGGCATGCCTTTGCCCTTGAAGAAGTACATGACGTATTTCTACCGGATCTATAGTCTGATCGCCAGAAAAACAACCTCTTGCACAAAGACTAACACGTATTTGTTACTCCATCATCATTTGCTACCAAAAAAATCCACTATTTCGCGCATGTGTTCGTTTAATTTCTTACTAGCCACGAGCGGCCAGGTAATGCCAAAAGAAATGACATGCAAGAAAAAATCTTGTATTAAGAAGGTGACCTACTTCAAAATTTGCACCTTTCGCCGAAAGAGTTCCCTTTGATAGTCCCACCACCTTGCTGCCATATGGCAAGCCCGCATGTCTTGTCAGATTTTTTCCCTAAATCCAAATGATTGAAATTTGATGTGAATTAGATCACTGGAGTTTTGGAATCGAACAGGGATTTGGTCTGAAGATATTATAAATATCCGGCAAATAAAAAACAGTCAGTTGACTAAATTATACCAATGTAGTAAAACTAATTATAAAAAAAGATAATTAATCAAAGAAGGCCTAGCCCTGAGTTTCTTTTGGCATTTCTTCTCAGAGGTTGTCAAGTAGTAAAATTGCCCTCTGTTGTTTCAATATGACGTGTAAAAGTGTCTGTTAGGACCTAATTACTGAATAAATGATTGAATTGAATTGTAGTAAAATTTAAGTGTCTGTCTGGGATTTCATAATAAATGACATAATTTAAATGAAAACTGATATGTATACGAAGCCAAATAATAAATAACCATTTTTTTATTTTTGTCTATCTTAAAGTTTGTCTCAAATAAGCCACGAAACGGCTCATACGAATTTCAATGAAAATTTTAAGGATTAAAACAGGAATGTTAATTTAAATTTTCGTGTATGTTCCATTTCCATTTCGATATCTTGTGGGGTTCAGATTATAATGGAATGGAATTCGCTTCCCTTTGATATAAAGAAAGCTCCGAGTAAATTCAACATTATCAATAGCTTTGTTTCCGTACCTCTATCGAAGTCCTTTTTTAACCCAAAGGTCTGGTAGAGAATGCCTCATAGCGTTAAGTTCGTCTTGTGTATATATATAAATATAATTTACGCCTAGAGAATCGGGTGAGTAATGGCTATATAACGGCTATCTATACAAATAAATAAAATTGAAGTGTCTGTTTGTAATGCCAAAGTAACAGCTTTTTACTACATGCATATTCAAGTATATACGATACATATAACAAAAAAAAACAATTTTTACATTTTTGTCTGTCTGTCTGTCTGTTTGTTCCGGGTAATCTCCGAAATGACTGGACCGATTTTGACGGGACTTTTACTGGCAGATAGCTGATGTTATAAGGAATAACTTAGGGTACTTTTATTTTAGAAAAATAATTAGGGTACCGCGCAAAAATAATTCTCTTGAAATCCAATATGTATATTCTATGTCAAGTGTCTATGTCGAAATACTCCAAATTTGTTTTAAATTAAACGCGGGTGAAACCGCGGGTCCCAGCTAGTTTAACAATAAAATGTTTAGATATTGTATTCTCACATTATTCATTCCTATTTTTCCTATAACCGATCTTATTCTGGCTCTCATTAGAAGGTGACATGTTCAGTCAGTCAGAAGTGGACGCTTATTAATGAATATAAATTGATTGATTGTCTTAAATTTTGGAACTTAATAACTCTATTTATAAAAAGTGTTTTATTTCTTTAAATGACTTAAAAATGAAAACGTGTATTCACTCTGCACAGTGCTCTACAATATCGAAAACCTGTTCATCCAATATTACACAAACCACTAAACAAATCCTTCCCCAGCAACAATTAACCTAACAAAATTCCTAGTCGAACATGAATCGTAAAATAAAAAAAACACAACACAAAAACTAATTCCTCCTTCCATTCACATCCGCATATTGTCTTTGGCCGGCGTTCTGCCAGTCCACAGGTAATCAAAGGTGGACAACAAAGCCTATCTCTGGCTTTTTGAATGTGCGTCCTTTGCCTCGAGTCGGCCTTTCTCGTTTCATTCATATCTCAGTAATTGGCTTTTGATTTATATTGGCGTAGTTTAAACGCAGTATTTTTGTCTATACATATAGTCTATTCTTAGTCTGGGATTAAAAGAAAAATACCGTAGCACTTTAATTCCCTGGACAAGTTTAGAAGGAAATGGGCTACGTTTCGTAGGCTCGTAGCCACTCGTAGGTGAGTATTTCTAGGAATAGCATTATTTCTGGTAGAATTAAACCCCGATACATCGGTACGTGTTCAAAGCAGCAAAATGTCAATGTCTGCCTATTGTATTTTGAAAAGATGCTCAAACGTCTTAAAGCCACTTTATAGAGCTTATAATAAAGAAATCTATAGCCGAAATTATAATTTGTCTTATTTAAGTTATAAAAGATACATAATCGAGATCCTATAAAAAGACATTTCAACATAAGACTATTTAAGAGAATACAAAATCATAGCACTGCTTGTGACGAGCTGTTGGTGAGTGGCGACACTGCGTACCTAAATGACCCAGGAGTCGGTTGGGGCCCTCATCCTGCGGTTTGCCTTTATTGGCTGGTGGATTACATCAGGACTCTGAACTCTGGTTTACCGTAGTTGGTCGTTCAGAGGCAGAACTATATGCCGGTTAAAGTCCTATATATTCTAAATAAAAATTACCTTTAGGAACTCCGCGTGCATAGAGCGAGTTTTCTTCTGACTTTCATGAGTTTACAAGTTTTAATTTGGTTCTAACGACTTTTTAAAATATATATTAATGTAATTATCTTATAAAATAAAAAAATCCTGCGCAGTTATCAGTAATTCACAAACCAACAATTGTAATACTTATACGCGCCCTTACGGAAGACGCGTCAAAAATTTGAATTTAACCGCCGGCTGCGCACGCGTCGTTTTACGCGCCGCATCGCAACCCCCGCGAAAGGTGTGCAAGCGCATACAAACATACGAGGGGACTCGCCCCTATTATCTTTAACATTTCCAAATCTACAAGATAAAGCCAAGGGGAGCAGGGGGTGATTTTCTTTATTCTTCACCCGGTTTTATTATTATTTTTTAGTTATTATTACTGTGATTGTCGGGCCACGCGTCGCGTGCGCACATGTCGAGCGACCCTAATGCTGCGTAAAGCTCTTACTTGTTTTGTATTGTTCGTGGATTACAAAGATACATTAATGGTTAATAAGAATTATATGATAATAGTACGATATTGATATTAAATATCAGTTTTCAGGACGAAGGAAAACGTTGTTAATTTAATGTTATTTCAAAAGAAAAAGGTCGCAGCTTCTTAACTCCGAAAAGATGTTTTGCAATAATAAACAATAATTATTATAAAGATTAAGCTGCACCTTGTATCATCGATCCATTCAATTCAAAATCGGTGCAAGCGCAAAAAAGTAAGATGCGTCATCCGGTATTGACAAGTAGACCACCTTACCTCAATATTTAATTCTGATTATTTCTAAAATTCATGGCGAAGTCTTATTTCTTATTGGATAAGGTTGAAAATCATCAAATTATTCACTATTTCACAAAGCAAGGCCTTTGCCGGTCTTGAGATTGATAAATCAGTTGTCAAAGTAAAAATACCCTTGTAGGAAAGTGGCAAAGATGAGTTTACAGTGTCAGCCGAGTCAAATAAAAAAAACGTCTACAAGACCGACCAGCTGATTTTACGCCCGCACCTTACGATAAATATTGGAGTAAAATCCCTACAATGTATTAAATACTTTAACAGCAGTAAAATAAAGTCTTAAACTATTTGGCGAAAACCTTGTAAGGTGCTTGGAGTCTTCTTCTTACAATTCATGTCAATCGATTTTAAGGTTTAAACTATGTATTATAAGGTTGATTTTCGATTTAAGCGTATGAAGGCACGTGTTAAAAAGATAGCATCGATGCACATGCTTGATCCGGCACTTAATGTGTTTTGTGGGCGTATCAAATGTCTTTATGGTTACCGACGAACGATGGCGCCTAAAACAATCTAAGTGACCAGGTGCGAGTTCACTCCCGGTTTGTTTTATCATGTGGTTTACTTTTTACGTTTTATTGCTTACGTAGAAAATGTTTTAAAAACTGATTAAAAATTCTTAGTTGCACCTAATGTCTTTAAATATAGTACTAGGATAGTCACAATAACATTTGGCAAAATCGATACCGCGACCAAATATTTGTTAGATCTTTGAAAACTCTATTACCATTCATAGCAGCATTTGTACCATCCTCGATTATGGGAGACTAAGAAATTGCTAGCAATAAATTTAGCAATAAAATTCCATAGTCAAAACTAACCAAAATTACGAATCTCCAAGCCCCTAAATTGCAAGTCGATAACCAATATGGCGGTAATCCTACAGACAGCGCACTCAGCGCCCACTACACTACAATAGCTGCTTACCCCTCGCACCTTTGACCCGGCGCCTGCGCAGCTGCGCGAGCGCCCAAGATGGCGGTGAGGGGTGCGCATCGTGATCGATAAAGTTTCGCTAGCGAATCCAAGTTAAGCGTAAACATTTTTAGCATTTCAGAAAATTTACTAAAGATTAGGTACAACTTATTTAACATATTTCATTATATTACTTGCATTATTCTTGTTATATCTGAAGTTGAGAAAACGTAAGGGTACTTATCTACATAATACCAAGACACTACAAAAAGTTTTGTAATTCCAGAGTGTTAGATGATAATACCTACAACATATTTTCCATTAATCATGAAATAATATATTTATCTAATAATAATAACAATTAAACGACTGCCGCTGCTGAAAGTAGATGCGATCTGACAATCATTCAGACCAAGAAAAAAGTAAACAAACTTCAATAGTTTTTTTTTTATTTTCCCCGACAATCGATCGCGATCAACACATTGCAATCTTATCAAAAGATCATTAATTATACATTCGATTATTTTGCTACCAAAACAATCGCATCCCGAAATTCGATATGTTTTGTACCACACAATGGGAAGACATCCATCGATCAATCGCGAAACATCTTTTGCAACGCACGCGCTCCACAGATGCGCATCCATTTGCAGCTTACATTGCAATATCAATAAAATAAAGAAACTCGCCGTGCACCCCGCAATTGAAGAGCCGCGACCGGAATAATGCAAATTCTCTTTACCGACTTCACATCTGTTTCAAAATCAGGATAGTCAACTATTATCAGTAGTTATTGCGATGATATGATTTGTGATCGACTAATTTATGCCTCTATATCGGGTTTAGCAACCATATCATCTGTTACAGTTATGCCACAAGGTGTAAGATGCACATTTATTCCACGGGGATAACTCGTATCATACGCTTGTATTCACCGGGCACGCGACATTTTGTCCCGGAATAGAAGCTAAAGGTGCAGGCGACCCCTTTCTCCTTTCCACTATTATTACACATCACAATCGATGAATCGACCCTAGAAAACTGTTTAGTATGAGGGTCTTAACAATCGATCGAATATAACAATTGACGGCATCCCTAGCTTTGAGGCTGTAATCTTTTACAATTTTAAATTTAGAAGGCGATGGTGTTGCCCTTGTTTTATAAAATTGAAAATAAATGCATGACGCATACTTAACTCAGGCTAACATAAAATTCGTACTTATAAATAAATAAATAACTTTAATTGTTTAATTTATTTACATGTATCTATCCAAATTTTCCTTGCACTGGAATTTCATGTATAATCCTATTCCTCAACCAATTTTAAACGTCAACTTGTATAAGGAACGATAAGTAATCTGCTGATTAATAATACTTTATTTCCACCTTTACTGTTTTCTTTTTCTTTTGTTTTACGGTTTTAATAAAGCTTGTCCTTTGCTTCAAGGAAGTATGTACATATTTTCGCAACACGAATTCCTGTTCATTCATCCAATGAGTATAACCTCTCTAACCTGAAACTGCCATATACATTCACATGTTATCTTGCTTCTTCGGATCTTCTGATAATGAGATTCACTGAAAGATTTATTGTTATTATAGATCCGAGGAGTAATTAAGTAATAGTTTCGCCACAGATTCTGTAATTACAAATAATTATGAATAGATTTTAATCATGAAAATTAATTTTCCGATATTTCTGTTCAATCTGCCTGTTGGCATTAACAATCAACTTACATGTGAACGACACACTGTCGCGATCAGGGAGTCAACGACTATAACTTCCGTAAAATAATAATAATGACGCTAGCAGCGGTCATCGGCACATCCGGTAACTAGACGACGCCATATTTTTTTAATTTAGCATATTTTCCGTTATTTCTTCGTGAAATACGGAAATTTTACATACATATAATGTATGACTAATTAGAATATTTAGAAGAAAAATATATCGCCGATTTAAAATTCATATAAAAATAAGAAATGTGCTCACGTTATTAAAAAATCTCACTCACGAGTTGCAAAGAATATGCAGTATTTTGGGCGACCCACATAATCAAAAATAATTACAAGAACGAATAATTGTTACCACGGGTTCTGAAAGGCTTTAAATTTAAAAGGAATATTGCTTATCGTATGATTCTATTTCGGAAATAGACGAGCGTACGACGCTGTCCACGATTTTACCATTTCTGTTTTTTATACGGCCGGCTTTGTAGCAAAAAATCTTGCTAGCCAATTTAGCTATTGAGGTTGATATTAAAACTTTGACTTTGAAAACGAACTTCTTTACAGTACTTAAGAAGCTTTGGTGCTATCACATTTTTATTAGTTTAAGAAAAACTATTAGAAATTCCGTGTGGTGAATCCGAATAAGATACCATTCCATCTCCTCCCGTGGATGTCGAAAAAGGTGACTAAGGGACCCTAAATTAGAGGGATGGGCAGCCATTCTGCGCTCACCAGCCCACCTGCCAAGGGTGGTGAGTATTACCAAATTCCCTCCAAATTGACGACACACTGCATGTGGATTAGAATCAATTGGCAGGTATTTTCAGGCGTCCAGCAGTGGACGTTCTTTAGCGATATAATGATGATAGGATAAACTAAATCATTTGACTGATTTACGGCACCGCATTCGAATTATAACTTACATATAGAACCAAATACACCAATACCGATCGAACATAATAGGTATTCTTACTTTCATGATTTATTAATTACAACGTGGAAGAGATATTTTCACTCATTTGCTGAAGGCACACTGTCCATTGAGTCGTAAAAAATGAGATGATCATGTAAAAAGTAGCGTTACTTTGATGCGGACGGTCCACGTTTTACATCAGTAGGCACTGCGGCTTTTACATAAGCCGTGCCCTATGTAAGCGATGTTTATGGAAAATATAAGGTAGACACTTAAATATAAGGTTTTACTGGTGGTAGGTCTCTTATTACTTGTCATTTGTGGTGCAAGTAAACTAGATAAAAGATAGAGAAACCTTTATGAAGGAGGCCTTCTGGCCAAAGGGAGTCTTGTACCGGAAGTTTGGTGGAAGCCTACGGGCCACCACACTATAGTGGAGCACGCCGCCGCCTTCAAGTGTGAAATTGTGGATCTAAATATTATATGTAATTGTACCATCTATGGGCCAAACAAATAAATAAAAAAATATTAATGGAGCCCGGCTAGGTAAGTAGCACCCCAGTATATTATATTCGCTTAGCAGTTGTGTTTAAACTTTAGACAATACTGTGTTACGGTTAGAAGAGCACTGTAGCTAGTGAAGTTACTGGGCATAACACACAAAATAATGTCTCGAGGTGACGAGCGCAATGTGGTACCACGCAGGACTAGTCCTGCGTAGCATTACAATTGTCTGAATAACTTGCTCGTAGTTCTATAAAAAAAACTTTGGAAAAGTATAAAACATTAGGCGCGTTAGACATTTTTTAGTTGGGTACTAGGGTTAGTGCGATCCCGACGGCGAAACGCCAAACTAAACGTGTAGCGTCTCGTAACGGTGTCACGAGTCCAGAGATTTTATCTCATCTAAAAATATTCGTACCACGCTAAAAGAAGTTTTCACTTCAAAAAATATGTTTCTCTTCTGTCGGCACTCCCGGAGTGAAACCCGTATTTTATTTTTTATTTTTGTACAAACGAATGTTTGGGAATCTTCATGATTAGTAGGCATAAAGGTAGAATGTCGGGGTGAGTCCCAAAAATTGAAAAGAAATAAAAATGTAGAGTTATTGGTGTTTAAAAAAAATGCATTAAAAATATAATTTTCCATTGTGCTACATTCTGAACGCAACCACACTGACAGTTGACTAGGATGACAAATTAAAAAAAATACCAATGATTTTCATTAGAATATTAAGGAAAAACAATTGAACCAAAAAAACGTTGACATATTTTTTCTTTAGAATATAATTTTTTATTCAGAGGTTCTAAACTTATTTAAAACCCTTAAGTTATTATTTAAGGATAAAGAGTAAAACAGTTTAAACAACTCTAAAAAACTTTATCAGTGTGTACAAATCCTGCCATGATTCTTTCATTATAATCCGTTCAGGCGTTTGAGCGTGACGGAGCCTCAAACGTGAAAACTTTCAGATTTATAAAAGTAATAAGATGCTTGTGCCATAATATTCCCATAAAATCGATCGTGGTCTTTTATCTGGATCAACCAAAAACCTAAGAATTCCTCGTAATGCGGCAAAACACTCGAAAAAGTCCGCACAGTTCATCTCCTGGCGATTAATTAGTCGCTCCCGGTATCGGGGTCTTAATCAAGCATAAAATTAAAACTTGGCACACGCCAAGCCCACAGAAGTAAGGGTGTGTCCACACGTACCTTATGGCACGGCAATTTGTTCAAGACATCTGGCCTCACACCTGCCCGAGCGCCCGAGTTCACCCCTCGTACGCTCCATACCGATACTGCAACTACAAATGTAATTTTTGACAACCCATTCCGAATGTATACGCATTGTTTGTTAGAAAATAGAGTGCAATTTCGCTTGTTATTTTAATGTTTGTCAGAAAATGTAACATTTGTTCGTGTAATATGGTTTTGGCACAAGGTCCAATGCCCCCGTCGTTCAATGTAACATACACTATTAAAATTCGGAAATGACTGAACAGTTTTTCGACTCAATCGCCGCAATTCAAGTGTGAATTTATGATGGAAAACTGTTGTGTTCGCTCATTAGAAAGTTTTTCGACACTGCTTGTTGCCAATTCGAGATAGCGGACGTATTTCAATTAGTCAGTTTGAGTATGTTAGTCTGCGTTAGTCGGCCGTCAATCTTCATAGTCCAGCTGTCTACAATCTCAGCGTAAACACGGCGTACGTTCATTCACACACACGCGGGTCTAAGACGTCTGTGCACTGTCTGCGTGTGTGCGTGCTCATTCAAGACGAGGAGTCCTTACGTCGCATCCGCTGACGTCACAAGTCTTACAAATGGGCGTGTGAACGCACCCGAACTTGTGATGTGTTTTGACAATTCCGCTGATAAGTTAAGTGAAGGGTTGAGGTTATTTAACATGTAATTTTGGTTTGACTTTCTAAGTATAATGTGTTTTCAACATGAACTGAATTCACGTCCGGTTGACTTTTTATATTGCCGTGATAAGTTGTCAATCAAACAATTAACCTAATTGGCCTCACAGGGATATTGCATTCATATCTTTTTTTTCACTTAGTCCAAATATACAAATAATCTTGCACAATTCCTAGACAAAAAACACATGATTTAAAACCTTGTACTTCAGTACAATATGAAACAACTTCCGGTGACAACTCTTGCAAAAACCATTAAAATTCAATTCGTCTCCCCAGGGGTTTAAGGATGCGGGACGATACTGGTAATTACGTGTAAGTAGACCAATATCGGCTTTGTGGGAATGTGGGCCAAGTTGGCCAATTCCTGACCCATTGTGACGAGGGGCCAAGAATTGTTCCTTGAATGCGATCGCCCGCATCCCGCGAATATATAAGTATTAATGTTGGAGGGTTCTTGTCCTTGTGTCATGGTTCTTTTTAGTTCTTCATTTGAAATTTTACGATCGTGTGATGTTTTTTTTATTCAACGCTGTGACGAGACGAGCAAGTCATTCGCCTGGTGGTAAGCGTCATGCTTGTCCATAACAATTGTAATGCTTCCCAAGACTAGTCCTGTGGTATCACACTCCTCATGTCACCTCGAGACATCGGTTATTATTTAGTCTATTACACCCTGTAATTTCACTGGCTATAGTGCCTTTAAAACCAGAACAGTTTTTTTATTTTTATTTGTATAGATATCTACAATTAAAAATAAAAAAGACTAAAACTAAAGAGTTGGTGATCTTTGGGGGAGGCCTGTGTTCAGCAGTGGACTTTGTTCGGCTGAAATAATAATAATAGAAGACTTATACCAGAACATCCTTACAAAAATGTCCAATTGTAAAAATAAAATAAGGTACAGTCGACCTAAAAAGAGTTCATTATACATTTTCTTATTGTAATGTCTTAGGTTTTCGCGATTATTACTAAATATAATAAAAACACTTTTAAAAGGATTACATCGCGTATATTATAGATATTTTTTTCGGACGTTTCGGTCCCTTTGCATGGTTCGTGGTCGCAGGACGCTACCAAAACTGCTGTTTTTTTCGAAATAGATTCTTAATGTAGTTAACATTATTTTCGAAGAAGCATATGACTGTAAAACCCTGTTTGTAAATACATCTAATGGTTTAGAAAATAATAAAATCAGTTATGTTATTCCAGCCATAACTTTACTTGACAAATTCTCCATGAGTGCAATAGATATATGCGCTCTGAATAGTTGGATTTTTCACATAGAAGATTTCGCTGGCAAAGCGACGATACACAGAAACGCCTTAAGTTAACTAATCGTATTAATAAGTCATATAGAAATCGAAACTGGTCGAACAAAGACCGAGCCTGTCTGCAAAAACCAGAAGTCAATGTTCAACATCTGCGGGTTTTGCAAAATATTGAGCCTTTATGCAGCTAATTTGACACGTATAGTGCCTTTAAACATTTCAAGTGTCGTAAATCGAATACACTGTGTTGATACGATTAAAAGAAACAGCTGTTCGTAAGATTTACGATAGCCGGCGATTCTCAAGTTGAGTACTAAATGGTTGGTGTGTTTGAACATTTTACTTCTGTCATTCTGTAAAAGCGTGAATTGGTCTGTTTTCATGGCAATAAGTAAAATCTGATGGAATTTACATGAGAGAGTAGACATATAAAAGCTCTTATAGTTCACAGGAATTTACTGGACATAAAGATAAGATTTAATACTAATTAGTTGAGTACTCATTAAAACTAATTTAATTAACCTCTCTGATTGCGGAAAAGGCTTAAATACCTGATGTATCAAGGTGACGAGCGCAGCGTGTTGTCACGCATGACTAGACCTGCATTACAATTGTTATAGGTGGGCGTGACGCTCACGTGCGGTCTGCTGACAAAGCGTGCACCACACCCCCAACCAGAGGAAAGTGGAAGATACCGTGGGGTATTAGCCGGGAGAGTCCGGCATGCCCCTCCGCCCTTCGCAGGACGGACGAAGTCCATGAGGATTTCCCACGACAAAAAAAGGCGCTACGCTCACCGCTAGGCGAGTGACAAGCTTGATCGACACGAACCACACACACCATGCATCCTGCATACAAAAAAAACCTAAGAAAATAATACAATAAAGAAGACTTATTAAAAACAAAAAAACAATACACCTACTTTTGGTCGGTCTAATCAAACACTACCGTTGCCATAAATTGGTATATTGTAACTAAAAACTGATGCTATATACATAGCTGATACTGAAACTCGACTATTAAACCATAAATATTCGGCCAATAACGTCATAGGTACACTCTGTGCCGAAATAAATCACCCACAGCTCTTATAAACTGATACACTTTACAAATTGCTTCCTGTACTGAAGAGCTTCCTCCGTTACCTGACAATTAGGCTCTTGAACTGTACCGAGCCCTTAATATGCCATAAAACGATCAATGGAGTACGTAAAGCACCCCACGACACCTGGCGGTCATAAAGAAACATCTTTCGTTACTGTTAAGTGTGAGTTATTATATATTGTATTAAATATCCCTAATTTGTTGCCTTAACATGTTATTTAGATGGATTATAAATGCAAAATTATATGAGTTTCATCTGCTTGAGGCTTCGGAAAAGGATAATGCCTGAAATGAACTACTACTAAATATTAAACTACCAATAGTTTTAAAGTCTATTTAGAATAAAATATGAATAAAACTATTCTCAAGTTTGTTTAACAACGGTAAAACTGTAATTTTAGTATTTTCTTTTCTTTCTTTGTTAAAAACACGTTGCCCCACACTAGGATTTCTCCTGTGTCGTGGGTGCGTTTACAGACATGAATTCCACATACAATACACCCAATTTAATTGGATTGTCGTCTAATGTGGTTATCAAGGGTCTTGAATGATTGATTTATAACTATATTTACTTGTATTTAACATAAACAAATCTTGGGTAGGCTGTATGAATGACACGTCCTTTGCCAATTTGGCATTACCGTATTACATTTCTTTTTTTTTCATTCGTTCACTTAATTTAATTCATTATTTTGCGTTTGCGACTTGAATTAAGGACTGCCTTTGCTGTTTTTTGCTGGTGTTAAATTAATCCTTACTTCGTCAGTACTATTACAGCCCTAGCCTTGATATAACCTTTATTTCACAAAAAGGGGTTTTAGGACATATCGCTCATCCAATAGACAATACAAAATTGATTTTTCAATATCATCCCTCAAAATCTCTTCTCTTTCTCGAATTACGAGGTTCAAGGTTCTGTTAGATGAGCGACATATTGATCTAGAAAGTTGTTACTGTATAATTTCATGACATTAAAAAAGATTCTTCTATTGAGCCATGACTTTGATTATTATGCAGAGTGGAAGTATCCAGATTGATATTAATAATGTCAATGTGTCTTCGCAGGTTTTAATTTTCTTTTTTATTAATTGGCCATACCAAATAATTTCATAAATTTCCTCTATAGAGCGAGCGTCATATATGATGCTATTTTATAAGCCTTGATAGGGGTTCACCAAAAGATTGGTTTTATCGGAAGAAACAAAAAACACCATAGATTTCCTATGAACGTGCGCACGCGCCCTCGCCGGGTGGTCGCGCACGTGGCCACCCCTATCTGATCGATATCGATAAGTAGTGTTGTAACTTCTTATCGATTCACGGCAGAAGCGTGGAAAAAAGAAATGTGTTAAAATTAAATATATAAAAGGTTTTGACTGTTTCGATATAGCTTCTGATTGGTCTTATCTGATGTTACGGACTTTATATGTTCTGTGACATTCTTTTTATACTCCGGTGCATAAATGAAATAATAAAAATTGAGATACAAAAATATCCAGTGTTGCTAGAAAAAAATGTGTTGACAAAACCTTTTCTTATCTTTTCAGATTCATCGGAGGCCACGGGCATATTTCGCAGCGGATAAGATTTTAAAATCATATTAATGGTAAGGAATTATAATAGTCTACGACATTAACTATTTATACTGCCTATCTAATTACTAGCAACCTTCCGAAATAACTTTCCAACCAGACTATTGAGCTAAATTTAATATATAATCTGAAGCAAAATAAGCATTTACATTTTACCATAATGATTCCCTATTTCAGGCCAGGAAAATATTTCAGAAAATAAGTCAATCAAATTATCTCAGACACCACACGTGCCTAAATAAAGTACAGTTCAACAATAAAATCCAATTTCAATCCTGACTTGACCGGCCTTTTATAATACCTTTGTAACGTACATACGCAGTTTTAGGCGGTTTGAACCGGCTAGGATCGGTTTCCGACGCCAAAATAAAACCGGGTGAATTTCGTACATATACCCCTATTTTGTCTGTGGGCTGACAGGGGTGGACAGGGCATGAATTGTCGAATAATCAGACGTGCATATGTGCCTGGACAATTACCACCACAGCCTTATATGAAAAGCATGTACTTTTACGAAGTCATCAAATTAAATCAGTGTCTCAAACCAAACCCTTTAATATTGTGTGGAATTAAAATCTTGATTACAACAGCTAGCAGTTTTTTTTCCTAATATTCTTGTTTCGTAATTCAGTTTCCTATTTTTTTAATTCTTTATTTTCCCCGTTTAAATATAGAATTAAAGAGCATAGAACGTGATGAGGATAATTAATATATTTTAGGTTTTCTTTATGATATTTCATGCATGATGCAAGGTACAGGAAAAATCCTGTAGGTAGACCTTGCATCTGCAAACCTATTATACCAAATATCTAGAAATGTTATCATTACTTACCGACATACTTTATTTCCTGTACAATTACAGCTTCTAATTTTATTGGCTGCTTACGGAGTCGGATAAAAATAATCATATTATCAGACACATTAGTTAGTAGACGTGGAGGAACATTGCGGATGGTTTTTTCATCCCTCACCCCTGTTCAGGAAAGTTGTGAATATTTGAACACAGTGAGTTTTCATGGCTGACTGTACCTCACTGTTGAGTTGTTACTACAGTCGCTGTTATAATGTTATTTCGTTCAGCTGACGGCTGTGACAGATTTTTTGAGACTTTGTTGCACTAACGGTACTGTTTAAAAGCTTATTGTTAGCGTTGTTTCGGATCTGGGTGTTAATGCATGTGAAATGTATGTCTGTAAAATGTACCCACGACACATGAGAAATCCTAGTGTGGTGCAATGTTATAAAAATGTATTATATTTGTGGGTAAGTAAACCTGTTGTAACTGTAATGGACTGAGTTACATGAGGATAAGGACTTTGAAGGCAAATCAAGTCATATTTATATCCACCAACTGCCTATAAAATGTCCTACAAATACTCTATTTCGTATACAACAGCCCGTTTTCCTTATCGCATAAAACGATTTCGTATAAAATGATGAATGCAGATTTGTTTTGTGCTCGAATATCAACTTTATATAACATATTAAGTAGCTACAATATGGGTATTGACCCGGCGTTGCCCCAGTAAGATACCGCGAGTGGAGCAGCAGTGTATAATTGTGAGGAAAAGTCTGCGACCTCAGCATACACCTGACTTTTAGTAGTGGAACTTTCGAGAACATTCTCCAGAATGCCAGAATTTTAGACGAAGTTTTGGAACGTCTCAAGTTTTTCAGAAGAGTCTAGTATTTTCTGGAAATTTCTAGTAGTTTCTCGAAAACTTTCTAGAACATTTTGTTATTTTCTTACATGAAGACCATTCACCGGTACACTTTGCTACTTAGTGAGTGTATTCTAAGATATCCTAAAATACTTTCGGGCTTCTTATAAGAAATCAACGAGTAAAGCATACCGATGCATAGAATAGATATCTACTGCTAGTACTGCTACCAAACTTTTATTATCCAATCAGTGAGAGTCTTATTAAGTAGAAGTAGATATTGATTTCTACTGTGTGCCGGCTAAGAATAGCACCAACCTATCTGATCCCGTGGGTGTCGTAAAAAGCGACTATGGTATTAGCCGGAGCATGGGCAGCAATGTTCTTAAGTGCTAAGCATAGCCAACAAAGCTATCATTGTTCGTTTTTTGGTGAGGTCATGTCATGTCCAGCGGATGTCATTGAATGAAATGATGGTGAGATATGTATTACGTAAAAAAATTATTAAATTACATGTCGTTTTTAATAGACGTTACTATTTTTGTAGGACCCTATATAAGTACAAGGCGAACACCTCGCCCCTAGCCATAGGTAAGTGGAAGGACACCGCGGGGTTTTAGCCGGTAAGAGTCCGGCATGCCCCTCCACCCCTCCTGAGGCGGAGGAAGTCCATGAGGCTTTACCCCATGACATAACAACAGAAGGGCCCTGTGTAAGTAGGTAAATAACAATAACCAGTACTTACAAAGTATTTCTCATTCAATTCCTATAATATTGAATACCAAATAAAGTGTCAATGCTGAAAAAAAATCCTAAAAACTAAAACATTTTACAGCAGGATTAACGATAGTAATGTCTTAGGTTTTCGCGATTATTACACATTATAACAAAACAATTTTAAACGGATTAAATCGCGTGTATATTATTATATTGTTCGAAACGTCAGGAAAAACAAAAATCAATAATACACGCGATTTGATCCGTTAAAAATTGTTTTATTATTAGGATTAACGATATCAAGCAACCAAATAGATATAATCATATCTGTTAATCAAAACTCATAACTTACCGATAGAACCGATAAACCGGAACATTAATCAACCGTACAGTTTTGAGCATCGAAAACCCACGATTTAAGCCATCGACGCCATATCATTGCGCAGTCATCGCGAATTCGAGGCGAGCGTGATGGGCATGAAAGTACGCGGGAAAGCTTAAGAAACTCCCTTACAGTTGGTGATAGCGAAATATGAAAACAAACACACAAAAATGTTTGTTACAACTTGTTACTCGTACAACAGCAACTATACAGCAAGGAGAACTCTCGCGGCAAGATAAAACGCTTGGGTCATTAAATCGGCCAAAAAAAGTCCACTGCTGGGCACAGGCCTCCCACAAAGACCGCCACAATGACCAGTCTGGGTATTTTGTGCGCTCATTGGGGGGTTTTGCCATAATCTTCACGCTTAGCAGGCTGGTTGGCGATCATAGTTGAGTTCTATACTCGAAGGACGCTGCTGCTCGCCCTTCGGCTAATCCCATAGTAGCCTTTTACGACACCCACGGGATGAGATGCGTTGGTACTATTCTTAGGCGGCACCATACGACAAACGCTTGGCTCAATGCAAAGCCTCGGACTATCACTACGAATCTCCTAACAATAACAATTAGCCTGTCCAGAAAATTGTACCCAAAACCTCGAGAACAGCAGCTTCGCTTGCGAATGACAAAGAATACTACCCCTGTCCACCCATGGGTGTCGTAAATGCAACCAAAGATTGGCATCAAGTGGATGGGCAGCAGCGTCCTCCCGTATGCTAATAACGACATACTGCGATCACCAACCCGCCTGCCAACCTTCTAATTATGGCAATATCTTCTATGGCCGCTCATTTTAGTGATTATTGGAAGGATCATGTTCAGCAGTGGCAGTTTACGGGTAGATCTATGCGTGTGTGCGTAATGGCGGGCGCTGTCAGATATAATTTGCATTATCTTTCAATTCCATTTTCAATGCCAGTTGGACACAATTTTATAGGACAAAACATAAACTAATATATTTAAATAAAAAAGTGTTCTGATACAGCACAACACTGTCGCAATAATATTTCACAAGCGTCTCTATAAATAAATAAGTTTGTTGACATTCCTGATACACAATTTAAGAATAAGTAATTATAATTGTAGATTCATCGCCGACTGTCTTGGAACGGTAATACGTTAATAAAAAGCATCGCTTTTTAACCAAGTTCAAGTAGTTTCTTATTCTTGGTCTTCAAAAGGGATTCCAAGAAGGTCAGAAAATCTCTAGTTAGACATTAGCTATAGCTAGATTCTACTAAATTCCTTAACTATAATTTAACTAAATACTTCAACCGATTAAATTTTAAACTCTAGCCCAAAAATCCACGTACACAACTGTCTATCCACAAACACATAACACCGTTTTCCTTTACCAAAAAGGTTCGGAAGTGAGTGATGGAAAACTACGTAACATAAGCGCGTTCCCGCGCTCTCTACCGCCCAACTTTTCGCCATAGATAAGACATGACGTGTCCGTTATGAGTTTCTGATCGGTACCTTGCGTTTGGAAACGCCCATAGACTATGCAGCAATTCGATTCTGTTCGAAAACTGAATTAGGGGATTTGTTTTTGGATCGTTGATATTTACAATAGTTTTGATGTAATTAATTTTAACTTAAGTTAAGTTATTTGTTGTATAGATTATTGCTAGCCAAGCTTGCTCCATCGAAGACTGCAGTTTTAGTTAATATCAGGCAAGAAAGTGTTTGGTCACTTTTCACAGACTGCCTTGCAGTTCAATATAAAAAAAATCAAAATGATTGGTTTCGTTACTACGAGCTGGCTAATGTCAGCAAAATTCTTAGAATTCTCTTCGACAATACCCTTAATATCAATAATTTATTAGTCATATATAAGCTTAATTAAGGCAACTTATTGATGATAGAACAATTAACAGCACATACCGTCACTATTACATACTTAACAATGAACTCAACAATTAACAGGAAAATAGAGAGAGATAAACATTATTTGATTTATTTTTTAAAAGCACACAATACCAAATCATAGGAAGTCTGTCTTAATTTTCCAGCGGGTTAAGATTTACAATAATGGTTTGATTGAAGAAAACAAAGCAGGAAATGAAAAATTCGTTTACAAACAATATTTGGTTCTAAATAATAACCGCAGTTTATTGTTATTACACACACGTATACCATACGGTAGAGACCTAATCAATATAAGTAGGCACTACTCATTCAGACGCCATAATTCCGTTAGTAAAAATACAGAGAGGAAGGCCCAAAGGGGGCGGTGGGGGTCGGAAGCGCAATGGGCTTCGGAAAATTCACCCGGTGAATGGGAAAGCGCGGCGATAGACAAACAACCGGGCTGACCCGCGCCCACCCCCCTAAATCCCCCCACCTAACCGTACATTTTGAAATAATGCCTCCAACGGCTCTGTTACCAACCTAACTACCATATTCAAATGTTATCGCCCGGCAAATATCGAATTGCCAACGTAATTCTAAAAAATATCACACCCTGGCTTCACTAATAAAGCCTTCCGTAACGTCAAATACACGCATCTTACTGAAGTTAGCGCCAACGCACAGAGAGGTTATAAATCTCGTCGACACGAAATGGCTGACCAGCGCCATCCCCCTTTCACAAATCTACGTTGCTATAGCAGGTCCGATGCAAAAGTGTGCACCATAAATTTTATACAAGCACCAGTGTGCGGTAAAACTGAAATAGGCGGTTGTGTGTGTGCGAAAATTCGTGTTCGTCCCGTAAGAGGAGTGGACACTGTCCGGTATTGCTTTGTGTATGCGTCGTGTACCTACGGAAATGATATCGAGCCTACCAGAGATACGAGAATGTAAGGGATTAATAAAAAGAAATTTGATAGTGCCAACACCGCGGTCACTTGACATGGGGTTTGTTAAACGTCGTTATAATGAATTAGTTTCCAAGCTGACCGCACGCCTGTGGCCTGTGCCTGATCTACAAATATATTTTTGTTCACATCCATTTTATATTTTCTCACGTTGACAGTCGTATGAATTATTAATAAAAAGTACGTTGCTTTTCGATCCAAATTCAAATATTTGCAGTGTAACAAGGAAAATGTGAATTTTTTATTTAAATTCGATACAAAGAGATATTTAAACAGGATTTCTTTTGCACAATTGTCATCAAAAATTTAATATTGGCAAGGCCCGTAACATGAAGCTTTACAATTTTGACAACAAATAGAGCAGTACAGGTTGGCAGCTAACATGTCGCACGATGGTAAACCTTCATAGCAGTCAGGTGTCTCCAAATTTATCTAATACTACAGGACGTCATCACCCGAATTCCCGTTCGCTGAGCAGTTTTCGCGCCCATTTTACTTTTTTCTTATTAACGAAGTAAAAGGCCTTTCATGTGCTTTCCATTCGGCCGGTTCGGAGCGCTGAAAGAAGCGTGTACCGGGCCGTGAGCATCGCTAGTCAGGTGTGGTTAACTCTCAGAGGACGATGGACTTCCCCCGGTCAGAGCCACTTAGTCTGCTTCTGTCACTAAAAATACTGACTCGTTTATTTTTAAAAAGCCTATCGTTCTGGCCGGCTGGCGTCCGTGCGCCATAGGGCCGCCAGTTGCCACCAATTCAGCAAACCTTTTACCTGGCAGTCGCAAACGTACATTTCGTGTTTGTTAGTTGTTCAGTGCGGCGTTGAATAAATGATTTTTGAGTTCAGGATTAGATTTACAGCTTTTATCGCACGTAAAGGCCGCTCTGGTTAATAGATGAATGATGATAGAACGTGAGTGACGGCTTCAGAGTGTCTGTTCGAATTATCAATGCACATTTGTATATTGTAAGAAAAGAAAGGCGGTCACTATGAAATTGCTCCAACAACAGTTTCAGTCGAGACAAACATTAGCTCTAATGTTGCAGCGACAACCCTATTGTGAAGACAGTCGAGATGTCGCGAACACGGACAGGTATAATTGAATCCAAAAACGTACTCACACATTGACGTAGCCTTGTATTAAGGACGTTATCGGTTACGCACTTATATTTACTCATAAACGTAGCTAAAGCGGAGAGTACTGCACAAAAACGCATCTTCCTCCCCTGCCGGCCTGAACACCCACCTCCACCGGCCGGCGGGCGAACGAATACATTCGACTAGCCCATTTGCAATATCGCATTGTGTGAGTGAGTGTACGCGGGCGATGCGTACACGTGTGTGCGAGCTATACTCACACAGTTTGCTTAGCCCGTGCGTAGTTTTACCATGTACATACAAGTACACACCGTATTGGTTTTCTGTACAACCGTTGGGCTTTAACAAATTTCAAATTCACAAAATCGTGATTGGTTGGTATTTTGTTTGTATAAGCGGACGCACTGTGCAGGTCAGCCATAAAATTTGCTGCGAGATAATTTGTTTAGGCATAAAATGATAAGTTTTATCGGATTTTGTTCACGATACCGGCGTGATTGTAATGTGGAGAATGGCGATTGGTAAAATGTTTTTGTTAAGGGTACATTATTAGGTTATTTATTAGGGACTGTATTAGGAAATGGATAAATAAATTTCAATCATCAACAGAGCATAACACCTCAATGACTTGAAAAAAACTATATTGATCCCGCATTATGGCTACAAATGAAGCAATTAAGTCGGCACGCGCCCTCCACTTCACAACCGGAAGACAGACGGTCTAATGATCATCTAAGATTCCAAATATCAATTTCTAATAAACCGTTGGAGCGGATCGACGTCATTTCCACAATTCGTATATGGAACGTGACAAGCCGGAAGTGCGCTTTGTGCTCCACAAAAACTAACTAATCAAGCCAAGACTTCCGAATTCGAAATTGAAACTTGTCCACTCATGGTTCCTTCACAGCATGACGGCATCAATCTAAAAAAAGTGCGACACGTTCCACTAGTTATTTGAAAAGATACTTTTTAAATTGTAGGTAACGTATCAAGTTGTGGCTGCTAATTTAGAAGAGTACCTACTCAAATTGAATAATTAAAAGTTTTGAATAGTTAATCCAAATGACTATTTTTCTAACTAGTATTCTTGAAAGAACTAGTATTTTAAGTTTTTGTTTTAATTGTAACCTTAAGGTCATTGAAACTGGAGTTTTGCTACAGTGCAGTGGTGGTACAAATATAAGTCCAAATAGCTATTCTTATTTTTTTATAGCAGTATAAGGCTGTCTCTTTCCACTAAAATGGCAGCGAGAAAATTAGGCCTATTATGTCGTATATAACATGAAGAATAATAAAATTATAATATTGGTATTCTATTTTTCCATCTTTCTCGTCTCCATCATCACCTCAGTGGAGCAAAACCTTACGGCACAGCTGAACATGTTGTGTTTTGTCCACGGCAGGATGCTGCCACCCATCCTCTTGATATCGACCCTAAGTCACCTTTTACGACGCACACGAATGCAGAGGAGAAAAATAAGTAAACAATCTTCAAGTTTAGTTGGATTTATAAGTCATCATATCAACCAGAGAAGGTCTACTGCCGAACAAAGGTCTCCTTATAGATTTCCACGACTATGTCAACATTTTTAGGGGGGAATTTGCCTATACTCACCACGCTCAGCAGGCGGGTTGGTGCGCAGTATGAGTTATGACTAATGTTCCACAAGGGTCGCTGTAGCCGTCCCTCTGGTTTAGAGTCCCTTAGTCCCTTACGATATCCACGGGAGGAGATGTAGTGGTGCTATATTCTTAATCCGGATACCACACGGATTTCTAAGTATCTATCTATTATCAACATTTTTCTCAGAAACTTGCCAAGTCACTAAAACAATGTTTTGAAGCCCCTCGTCTATCTCATCCTGCTCGTAGTCCTAACTTCTTCGAAGACAAAGATCTTCATTTCACAACATTGTTCACCCGAAAAGGGCGTAAAATTAAAACTAATCAAGCGTAAACTACGAATCATTATGAAAACTGAACTTTATCACGTTGCAATAAGAACTATACCAGATGCAATTATCGAATTGTAAGGGTTATTTCTTGCAAGTCACAGAGGGCAAACGTAAAGCACATATGTTACAAAATGGTATATTTGAAATACTAGATTAATTGGAGGATTCAATTCCTTACAATTAAAAAGTTACCCCAATTTTAAGTCTACTTTTCTGCCAGGTCATGTCGGTCTCACCCCTTTGATTTTACGACGGTCTAATATACCAAAAGAATATTTTTGATTCAGTACGACTATCCGAATGACAGCATTACTTTATAAAGTTGTCTTGATTTGCTAGGACGTTCACAACCGAGGGGGTGAACACTTTACAGTCATCCCCTCCGAGATGTGCCTAAAGGCGTGGCACCAATGGGCGGCTCTAGTGTGATCTTACGAGGACCTGGGGCCCCCTTCGGTGCCGAAGATGACCGCTCCAGTGGTTTTAGCCGGTAGGAGCCCGGCATGCCCCTTTAACCTTCCCCGGGGCAGAGGAAGTTTATATAGAACTAGCTTTACCCTGCCACGCGTTACTGTGGCTAAATGGTCACAATTACAAAATGAATTTAATTATGAATAAATGAGTAAAATATGAGTCCCCTGATTTAATAAAAACATGCGCATATATGTAAGATGATACAGCAATGTGTAAGAGTTTCAAAACGATTGTTAAACAACTTTAAGTTATTTGCGATTTTGAACAAACGAACATTATTTTTTTATATAGATAGATAGCAGTGCACAGTGCAGTGCAGTGACTGCAGTGTACGAACATGCCTTAGATAAACCCAACCATTTTCTTCGTTTCGATCAACCTCAAGTCCTCGCGAAAGAGAACCGAAATGTTTTTTTTTTTTTTTTTTTTCTTTTTAATAACGTTGCCCCACACTAGGATTTCTCCTTTGTCGTGGGCGCGTTTACAGACATACATTTCACACACAATACACCCAGACCCGGAACAACTACCTGCAGATCATACAAATATTTGTTCCGTGCGGGAATCGAACCCGCAACCCGGAGCGTAGCAGTCGACTGTATCAACCACTGCACCAACCGTGTCGTCATGTACCAAGAATGTTTCGTGAGGCTATTGAAATAAAAAATCATCCAAATTTTAATAGAGAACATGGCTGGCAGGAAGCACCAGTTTGGAATCCTGTTATTAAAATAAAGTCCCAAACCAAATACCACACTAAAAAACATCAAGACACTGTGAGTGATTACTGCGTGCATCGAAATAATTTTTGATTATAATTGTACGGTAGATAAAATAACATAACTTTTTAAAATCTGTAACGACGCCTGTCACCTTAGTCATCCTGCGACCACGAACCCTGCAAAGTGTTCGAAACGTCAGGAAAAACAAAAATCTAAAATGTACGCGATAGAATCCGTTTAAATAATAGATAGATAGATTATGAATCTCCTGATTTAATAAAAACATGCGCGTATATAAATACAACGATGTGTAAAAATTTCAAAACGATCGGTAAAGAACTTTAGGAGATTTGCGATTTTGAACAAACGAACATTACATTTTTATATATATAGATTTCCACTGAATAATAAAAATATAATAAAAGAAGAAACGACCTTCACAATTTCATAATATGAAATCAAAATGGTAAATATGGCTTTCTAAACGGAATAATCCAGCGTGAGCTATGTTTATACGTATAAAAAAACTGATATGAAAAGTTGTTCAATAGTACTGTATAAACATATTTAGGAAAATAACATAATATTGACTCATTCATGGCTGCGTCGAATTAATTACGACTCGACTGCAAAAACTCTAGAAACTACACAGGTGGTAGGTCCCTTATTGCAGGAAGCCGGCTAATATATTCACCGCTAATCAGTAAGTGTTTAAACAACAGACATTACTGAAGTAAATGGCTTACTATCTCAAAGTGAAGAGCGCAATGGCGAACAGGACAGTCCTGGGTAGCATTACAATTGTCATGGACTTACATGAAGCTTACCACCAGGCGCATTAATTGCTCGTCTCGCCTCCACGTATTATAAAAAATACCTAGAAATAAACCACTTAAACATTATTCAAATAACGGTTTATTATTATCATCATCATGATCATATCAGCCACAGGACGTCCACTGTTGAGCAAAGTCCTCCCCCTTAGATTTCCACAACGAGCGGTTACATGTCACCCTCATCCAACGACTCCCAGAGACCTTCACCAGGTCGTCTGTCCACCTCGTTGGAGGTCGTCCCATGCTGCGTTTTCCGGAACGCGGTCTCCTTTTTGCCTCAACGGCCATCAGTTCTACGAGCTATGTGCGATGGGCCCCGACCTTTGCCCCTTCAGTTTACTAATCCGTTCAGCTGTGTCGGCAAATTTAGTTTTTCTACGGAAAGTTAGTAAAAGGTTTCAAAAGAAACTAAATGGAAAATGTTAACGACATTGACACCCGTTATCACAGTCCGATGAATTAAAAATAAAATTTGAAGGTTCAAAGAATTAAAACGACACTACATAACATTTAATCTAAAGAATTTAGAAAATCCAAGTGTCGATACAACGACATGAAACAATTTTAACATTCACTACGTTTTGCTACGTAATTGCTACGAAACACTGCAATATGCATAATCAACCTGAGAATCAATTTTTGTATATATATCGTAGGCGCGATTTCTTCCCTTAATATAACGATAAAACTGCTAACTGTATGGCAGTCTCACATGTTCATTATTTCATCATATCATCATCATCATCATGTCAGCCAAAAAACGTGCACTGCTGAACTAAAGCCCGACCGGTTACATGCCGTGTGTTGTCATTTTGGGGGGAATTTGCCAGTGCTCACCACACTTGGCTTGGATTGGTGAACGCAGTATGGCTACTATTCCACAGAATTGATGCTGCTGTCCATCCCTTTGGTTTAGAGTCCCTTAGTCGCATTTACGACATCTACGGAAGGAGGTGGAGTGGTGATATATTCTTAATCCAGACACCACACGGACAGTTCATTATTCACTTGGTAGCATTTATAATTACAATTAGTACTTTTTTTTATTGGACCCAGTGGAAATTCTACATGAACTTCCTCCGCCCGGGAAGGACGACGGGGCATGCCGGACTACTACCAGCTAAAACCACTGGGGCAGTCATCTTCGGCACCCAAGGGGGGTTCCATGTCCTCGTATGATCACACAAGAGCCCAAAATGTGTGCCTACCTATTCAAAAAGTTATAATACAAATGTGTAAATAATAAAAATTACAAATTTTATTTACTTATGAAACGACCATTTAAGTTCCCTTTTGTTTTTAAACGTATACTATTGTTCCGTGTCATAAAGCTAAGGTCAGACGAGCGACAGATGCGCCACGACCGGTACGCCACGCGACAGCTTGCCGAGCCGTTGTAGACGTAATTATGCGCTAAAAATGAAGGCGGACAGTTTCGACGTGGGAATGATTAGACATGTCAGCATAAAAATATATTGTTTTTAATATTGAAACTTAAAAAGAATGAAATAAGATACATTAGAATTGTTCTTTTCATCTTCATCATGATCATATCAGCCGAATGACGTCCACTGCTGAACAAAGGATATCATAGATTTCCAGGATTAGTACGCTGCAGTGGTAATGGGCAGAAAGGGTCTCAGGTGGAGACCATGCACCAGAAAACGCAGCGTGGGACGGCCAGATGGACAGATAAAGTTAACTGGGAATCGTTGGATGCGGTTGGCATGCGACCGATCGTTTTGAAAATCTAAATATTCCTTTAACATAATCAGCCCATTACTGTCCCACTGCTGGGCATGCGCCTTTGCTCACGGTGAGTAAGGTTAGGCCTTAGTCGATCACACTGTCCTAATGAAGGTTGGCGGTCTACGCACACAACTGAGAACATTTTTTTAGCCGCTTCAGGTGTGCAGCTTTCCTTACGATGTTTTCCTTCACCGTTAACACAAGTGATAATCTGATCCGCACATGAATCCGAAAAGTCAGAGAAGCGCGCCGGGATCGAACTCACACTCTCCTCTATGCAAAGCAAGCGTTCAATTAGAAACTATTACTGCTATATTTCTCTTTACTTTTGTTTAAATTAAACTCTTGCTTGGCTCAACAGACATAGAAAAAACTAAACTAAACAACGATAAACATTTACGAGAATTATCCATCAGACTCAACCATATACTTTAACCTACAAGATTGTTCTTGAAATACATATCTATTCATCGCTCAGTTTGCCACCCTCAAGATACCACGTTGTAAGCAACCCGCACAATATGACGGTGTGAACGCACCCTAATGTCACTGTCGCACGCGATGATCATAATCTTGAGATGTTTCCCCACATAATTACTGTGAAATTAAATGTCGGTTATACATTAGGGTTTAAGCTGTAGTTAAATGATTACGAACCTGGTATCCGTTACTAATTCATACAAATGATCGAATCAATTCAAGCTATGTATATACATATGTTTTTACTCATTCATTTTCATCGTCATCATCATCAGCCCATATCGGTCCACTGCTGGGCATAGACCTCTCCCAGCGTGCGCCATAACGCCCGGTCATCAGCATTCCGCATCCTGCCGGAGCCAGCAACCTTCTTCAGGTCGTCCGTCCGGCTGGCGGGTGGGCATCCCACACTACGTTTGCCCATACGCAGTCTACGCTCTAGGACTCGTCTGCTCCGCTTTAGTGTGATCTTACGAGGACCTGGAGCCCCCTTCGGTGCCGAAGATGACCGCTCCAGTGGTTTTAGCCGGTAGGAGTCTGGCACACCCTTTCGCCCTTCCCCGGGGTGAAGGAAGTTCCATGTAGAATTTCCACTGGACATCATTACATTTTTTTTTAAAAAAAAAGCTCCATCGGCCATCGGGTCTTCAATAAACGTTCATTCTTTTTGGCGCGAACAAATTGTTGCCTAAAACCAGTCGGTTGTCTCCAAAAAGTTCAAACGCTCTTTTCTTTTTCTGACTTCTTATTAACAATAACCATGTCGGGTCTTCACATATTTCGATATATTTGCTTTATTTACTATTACATATCAGTCGGAACTGGTCAGCCATTAACTGCTATGGCATACATTCTTGATATATATTATTGTAGTAAGCTACTACATTACATATTTACCTATTTTTTTCTGATTATAACTTTTACCATTATTTTTAACAATCTACATTGTAATCACAATAAATTCAATAGTGTATCCATGGAGTTTCTTGCAAACTCTTCTATAGGACCAACCAATTTAAACCCTGCCTCTTAGATTCTGATTTACATAAGTGTCAGTAATTGGTTTATTTTAAAATAAAAGCTTTAGTTGAGATGAACCAAAACATAAATAATTTATAAAAACTAGTAGGCACTACTTAATTAATATAGTAATGAATTACGTTTTCGCGATTATTACTCATTATAAACCACTTTTAAACGGATTACATCGCGTATATTATAGATTTTTGTTTTCCTGACGTTTCGAATACTTTGCAGCATTCGTGGTCGCCGGATGACTATTAACTAATCATCATCAAACATACTTCACTGCCCATAGATCATCAATGTCACCACGAATAACAACCCCTTCACTCCCGTGGGAATATTAGCCTACTTAAACAGTGGAAACAAAGCTATATCCTGACCTGTTTGCTTGAGACGGGGGCCCGTGAGACCGACCGCTAGTGAAACAATGGGCTCCTTAACCGCAGCGACAAAAGGGTTAACTGCCAAGAAATAAGACGGAGGCAAACGCCTGCGAGAGCAGAAAAAGAATTTTGATGGAGATATTTCTTTGCACTGTTAAGTTTAAGATTTAATTTACATTTATTAAATTATTTATATTTAAAGCTCTTGTCAATATTCTTCTACAGAATTAGTAATAACAGTAGAATCTTATATAATTTTATCATCATCACCATGTCAGCCGAAAAACGTCCATTGCTGAACAAAGACCTCCCCATATTGCGGTTCTTCTAGTGTTATGATATGATATAATTCGATTAACTTATTTTTTGTAAACTCAAAAGTGTCTCACCATCAAACCTGATAGGTTTTTGTGATGTTTTTGTAATTAAATTATGTTTGTTTTAAAATGAATAAATAAAAAGAAAAAAAAATACTTCCACAATTGTGTCGTAGTTGTGGGGGAATTTTCCAGTACTCGCTACGCTTGGCAAGTGGGTTGGTGAGCGCAGTATGACTACTGTTCTATAGGAGAGACACTACTGCCCACCGGGTCTCCACACCGCATTAGTCACCTTTTACATCATCCATAGGAGGTGATGGAGTGGTGCAATGTTTTATGCGCATCAAACGAAAATTATTAATTTTTAACATATCAAATTTTAATATTTTTTCTGCAGTTTTTCAAAGAATATTTTTATCACCCTGCCAATTCTTATAATGTGGTAGTCGCCTTTAATATTAGCAATTTATAACCTCCCATTTCCTCCCACACCTCGGTGGATCCATAAAAATCAGTTCACGCACTGTATCCGTTCTTCAGGGCTAATCATCAAATAAGTACGCCGTCGTAGAATCTGCAGTGTCCCGCACAAATCACTTCCTTCCTAAGTAACGGATACGCTAGGTTCACACAATCAAAAAAAGATTTGTCACTTATGCTGAACGGAAGACGCGGTTCCCAGGCAATGGGGCAGCTAACTATTATCACCCCGGTGCATTACAACCACTGCAACCACTGGATGACCCTTGAGCGCATGATCGGATACAGGACTAAAATAATATAAACTATGTAAACATGTCGTCCAAGTCATTATTTTGTGTAAAAAAAAAGGTTTATATTCGAAAATTTGATTGTACCTACAAGTAGATTTTAGCCAAAACCAGTTTTTGTCATCATTTCGGCCAAATGAAGTCCACTGCTAGACACAAGCCTCCCGCAAAGATCACCACAACGATCGATATGGGTGTTGTGGGCTCATTGGGGGGTTTTGCCATAATCGCCACGCTTGGCAGACGGGTTGGCGATCGCAGTTGAGTTGTTAATGTACTCGAAGGACGCTGCTGCCCATCTTCCGGATAATCGCTTAGTCGACTTTTACGACACCCACGGGAGCAGATGGGGTGGTGGTATTCTGAGCTTTTAATCATATTAAACTAAATTCATATTACAATAAAGCCAACCTAACTAGAACATTAAGTTCAATATAATAAATGAGAAAAATAAGTCACTTAGTATTATATTACATGTAAACCATAAATATATTTACATAATTTATACATTATGCCCGGCCCTAGTGCGCGTATCCAAACACAGTGCTCAGACGGCACAGGAAGGAAGTGTAAGGCGAGCGCGTGAGAAGTGCGCAGGCGCCGTGTGAACCACACAGGTGATCCCTGTGGTCTACGTTGAAGATACAAGTAGTTTATTGATATTTATTTGTGGTCACGTCGTCAGTTTGTGGTCCGTTTTAGGGATAAGTAAGGAGGGTTTTAGGATTTAAATAATTATTTTAAATAATGTACTTCTGCGGTACCGCACGCAGGTTTTAAGCACTGCATTGGTTCAAAGAAATCAATCTCGTCCAGTCTCTTTAATAATTAAACCAAATACGTTTGTTAGGACTGGGTCCACTAGATAAATAATCCGGTAAATAATTGGAAAAAAATCCGAATTAAAGTAAATCCAAAAGGTGACGTCGATATTTTTTATTTATTATTTCCAGTAAATGTAATTTTTTCTTCAAAGCATACAATGCAGCAATATAACGAAATAAAATAATACAGGCGCTTAGCACACATCTGATTCACCTCGCCAGCAAGTCCCTCTTTGCGAACAATATCAATTGCAAAGAGGTCACCTCATGCTTACATCCCGACATGAGTCAGCCACATACATGACGAATAAAAAAAGAACACCGCCAATCATTCCGAGCCGAAGATCGAGAGCGACGACCTATGTAGGGGATAAAGTATAAACTGACGCGGATTTAGACTATGTAGGTTACTTTTTTACGAGACGAGCTGCGGCGATTAGCGTGCAGAGGGCCGAGCGTAAGTTTATTTTCGTAATCAAAACGTAAACGCGTGTGATGCGTTTCAACCACACTATAACAACAACAATTCCGACGCAAGGTTGACTATTAACCACACGAAAGGATTAAAATAATATTTCATTATTTTACCAAAATCATTCCTTTGTTTTTAAAACCTACACTAATTAAAATAGCATTAATTTTGTATTATTTAAAATAAATAATCGCAAACATATTAAACAAAATAGAAGCAATGTTTTTTTTACCTTAATTTCTCCCATCTCTCATGCCTCAACTCTTCACCGGCAAAGAGCCCAGCGGGGTCCACCGGAAGGAATCAGGGGCTGGGGCCACAATCTCGACGTCCGGCAGTGCTTCCGGCCGAGCAAGGCGTGACGCTCGGTCCCCGTGACCTGCGCACGCGCCGCTTTGTTGTTAATTAGATACGTGCACTGATTTTACAGACGTTTTATATGAGTTAAAAAAATGCGCTTTCCGGTACTAATTATGGGGAGATAGGTGATGATTTGACGGTGGCGGCGAGATGGATCGGTGATTTTGGAGCTATTGTAATTCAAATTGAATGGTTATGTTGACATCTAGCAAGTGAGTTTTGTTACTAGAATTTATACTATAACAGTAATAAATTGGAAAAATATAAAAAATTATCGCCCGTATTCCGCAGAGTTAAGAATTGGTCTACTTTGTACACCTAGATTTCGCCAGAAAAACCCAAAAGCGCTGTCCGACCTGGGAATCAAACACAGGATATCACACTAAAGAACCTACACATACCTAAGCTGATAGTCTAAATTTCCATTTTAATGTTAACTTAAAAATGTGTTACAATTGTAAATAAAACAACAACTTACGTGATCTTCCATTCTGAAATTCATGATGACTTAGGCAGATAATTTATATTTAAAAAAAACAGTAAATGTTTGTCCACAGCTTAAAAAATTAATTCTGCTGAAGTATTTTAAAAATATATTACATACCCTGAGGCATTTTTTTATCTTTATAAGCACTTTCGTAATGTATGGTATAATATTATATTTCATAATATTTTCTACGTTTAAAATTTAATATTTTAATTAGTCTTCCCACTATTACAATGACCAAAGAAATAATGAAGTCCATTTCGTCTTTACATCCTTTATAAATCAAAGACTGGTGTATTTCTGATACGTCACCCACTAAGATTCGTTTCGGTATTGACCGCGGGAGCTTTTCTTTTTAAATAGACGTAAACAAAGGTAATCGTATTGTTGAGGATCATCTATTTTTGGAAGTAATCAAGTTCTTTGTTTGTTGGCAAAATAAATAATATTCCGTGTGCTGTCCGGATTAAGAATACAGCACCACTCCATCTCCTCCCGTAGATGTCGTAAAAGCCGACTAAGGGATTTTAAACCAGAGGGATGGGCAGCAGCCTCTTTTCTGTGGAACGGTAGCCATATTGGGCTCGCCAACGCCAAGCGTGGTGAGTACTAGCAAATGCCCCCCAAAATGTCGATCCCCGGGTGTAACCGGTCGTCTATGGGGAAGCCTTTGTCCAGCAGTGGACGTTTTTGGCTGATATGATAACAAAATAATCCATATGATGTTAACCATGCCGTGTGGGTCCCGCCAAAGAATAGACCACCCATCTCCACCCATGGGTGTCATAAAAGGGGAATAAGCAGCATTCTCCCGTGTGTTAATAACAACACACTGCGATCACCACCCCGATGCCAAGCGTGGTGATTACAACAATTATCACACATGTTATGTGTTGTTTTTTGGAAAAAAAATATATGGCCGTTGATTGTAGTGATTTGGGATGCTCATGATCAGCAGTAGAGCTTTACAGACTGAGGGTGCGTGTATGTGTGTGATATAATCTAGATGCCCACACATGAAAACACAGTAGTTGGATGTTTTAATTTGTGTAAAGAATAAAATTTGCTTAGAACGGTTTTTATATATAATATCTTAGATAGCTACGTTTCTGAACTAGGGATGTTACGGAACGGTTTTAGCGGAGGCGGAAGTCTCATAATGATATCCGCGGAGACGGAGCCAGAGGTCACAAAATCAAATGAAAGTTTATCTATGCAAATATATAAAGTTGAAGTGTCTGTTTGTAATGTCAAAATAACAGCTTTTTACTTAATGCATATGAAAGTATATACGGTACCTACCTCGTACAACAACAAAAAAAAACATATTTTTTTGTCTTTCTGTTTGTTTGTTCCCGCTAATCTCTGAAACGGCTGAACCGATTTCTATGGGACTTTCACTGGCAGATAGCTGATGTTATTAGGAATAACTTAGGCCACTTTTATTTTAGAAAAATAATTAGGGTACCGCGCAATAAAATTAAAGCCCATTAAACCCAATATATATACTTTATGTCAAATGTCTATGCCGAAGTTTTCTAAATTATTTATAAATAATCCAATTTCTTTTAAAACAAACGGCGGGTGAAACCGCTAGTAAAAAAAGATTTTCTTCGAAAATAATAAAAAGAGTGTAGTATTAGGTAATCGAAAAACAAACCTTAGAAAGTTTTTAATACTATAAGTGAAGAGACGAGCTAGTCATTCGCCTGGTGGTCACGCCTGCCTATAACGATTGTAATGCTACCCAGGACTAGACCTGTGTGGCACCACACTGCGCTCGTCACCTTGACACATTTAAGTCATGTACTCTCTTACGCCCAATAAATTTACTAGCTACAGTGCCCTTCCAACTGGAACACAGTATTAATCTAAGATTGCCCGCGCTCATCGATGGTCACATGAAAGCAAGGCAATTGCCTGAATTTCACTTAATCGCGCTCCGACCAGTGTCGCGGCTCGACGCAGTCATAAGCGTAATTCAGCAACATATTGCGAAAACATAATGCCATTCTGTGTTTATAGACGGTGCACGAAGTATAGTGCTATGGTAAGAGGAAAAGACGTTTTATTTAATAAATACGTAACGTAAATCGATATTGTAAATAAAAATAGTATTATATTTTATTTTTTATTACGCGCTCTAATGGCGGCGCCGTTTTGTAGTACAATAATGTTCGTGTATGGCGCGTCTATATGTAAAATGTCATTGGTATTAATGTTTAAAGTATAAACCCTACTGCTTAATAGCATAACACCAACCCATCTCATCCCGTGGGTGTCTTAAAAGGCGACTAAGGGACTAGCCGGAGGATGGGCAGCAGCGTCCTTCGAATACATTAATAAATCAACTCTGATCGCCAACCCGCCTGCCAAGAGTGGCGGTTATGGCAATTACCCCCCCGACAAGCACACAATACAAACTCAGACCGATCGTTGTTAGTTCATCATCATCATCATTTCGGCCGAATAAAGGCCACTGCTGGACACAGGCCTCCCTCAAAGATCACCACAACGACCGACATCGGTTTGTTGTGTGTTCATTGGGTGTTTTGCCATAATCGCCACGCTTGGCAGGCGGGTTGGCGATCGCAGTTGATTTATTAATGTATTCGAAGGACGCTGCTGCCCATCCTCCGGCTAGTCCCTTAGTCACCTTTTACGACACCCACGGGATGAAATGGGTTGGTGCTATGCGCAGCCGGCACCACACGGCACAAGTTGTTAGTTGTGGGAGGTTAATGTCTAGCAGTGGACGTCTTTCAGCTGAAATGATGATGATGATAATGCTTAGCGCCGAATATCCGACATTGGGGTAGTGCCGCCCTAGTTGTGTCAATCAACAGTGTAACTTATCAGATTCGGAGTCGAAGTAACGTAACATCCCTAATTTGAACCATAAAGACGCTTGTTTTGACATTCCATCAATCTATCCAGACATGTTCGCGCGTGTGCATAGTTTTTCCCTAAACTATGTGCAAATCACGAGGAACAAACAGGGTGGCTGGCATAATTGCTTTCCTTACGTAATTATAATTGGCGCGAACAGTGTGCACATTAATTATTCATTAACTCTGCTCACCCTCATTTGGCGTCGACTTGAGAAACGCTAGTTAAACATGTGAGAGCCCCACTATTTTTCTAATGGAGGCTTATTTTTAATTGCGAATATGTTTTATATTGGTATTTACTAGCTTTTGTTACTTCACCATCATATCAGCCACAGGAAGTCCACTGCTGAACAAAAGCTGCCCCGCTGACGACCGGTTACATGCCGCTCGTTTCTAACAAGTCCCAGCTTTCTTAACCAGATAGTATGCCCATTCATTGAAAGCCGTACCACCCAGCGTTTTCCGGTGCGTGGTTTCCATTCGAGAATCTTTCTGACCCCCATCAGTACTACGAGTTTGTGCTCTGCCCATTGCCGCTTCAGCTTACAAACACGTTTATTACAATCACACAATTACGTATGACATCAAATAATAGTACCAAACTGAGTAATAATAATTATTATTTTAGAATTCGAGTTCTCAATCGTTACAGAAACTTAACTTCTTGCGGTATTTCTAAAGCACACTAATAATTATTATTGTCACAAATTATCAGGCCGGCAGTTGAAACAACTGATAAGTGCCTGTATCCTGCTATTAGATTATTGTATAGAGATTTTATTTTTCGCAGTTGCGAAGATATTTCGTAAGATGCGATAAGCCGGTTCGGTCTTTTGGGAATTTATTCCACGCTTGGACTATTCGATTGCTTAGAAACTGTTTATGAGGGTTGCTGTTTGAAAAGCTGGTTCACAGCTTAAGGTGGTGGCCTCTCAGATAGATGTTGTTGTTGCCTAAAGTACTTTATCGAAATCCTAAAGGTCGTAATGCCCATTTAGGATCTTGTATGTCTTCGTTCGTTGTCGTTCGTCAACAATACCGCAATGCCTCAAGACGCAAGTCTTTAACCAGTGTGTGTTACCAGTGATGACATATGGAACAGAGACGTGGTCACTCACAATAGGCCTCATAAGAAAGCTCAAGGTCACTCAGCGAGCTATGGAGAGAGCTATGCTTGGTATTTCTCTACGAGATCGAATCAGAAATGAGGAGATCCGTAGAAGAACTAAAGTTGTCGACATAGCTGAAAGGATTAGTAAACTGAAGTGGCAATGGGCAGGGCACATTGCTCGTAGAACTGATGGCCGCTGGGGCACAAAGGTTCTAGAATGGAGACCGCGCACCGGAAAACGCAGCGTGGGACGACCTCCAACGAGGTGGACAGACGATCTGGTGAAGGTCGCTGGGAGTCGTTGGATGAGGGCGGCATGTGACCGCTCATTGTGGAAATCTAAGGGGGAGGCCTTTGTTCAGCAGTGGACGTCCTGTGGCTGATATGATGATGATGATGATGTCTCATTTAGGTCTCGACGATCACTGCGATCCTTTAAAGTTGTGAGCTTCAAAACTTTCTAGCGTTCTTCATACGGTCGTCGTTTTAGTTATTGTGATATTTTAGTGGAGATGCGCTGAAATATTGTTCCAGGCTTGAAATGTGTACTCTAGGGTGAGTCTGATAAACGTTTCATGGATCTGAAGCATCATTTAGGAAAAAAATAACCGTATACTATAAAATCTCTAAAAGGATCTCGAATGGAGACCGCGCACCGGAAAACGCAGCGTGGGACCTCCAACGAGGTGGACAGACGACCTGGTGAAGGTCGCTGGGAGTCGTTGGATGAGAGCGGCATGTGACCGTTCGTTGTGGAAATCCAAGGGGGACGCCTATGTTCGGCAGTGGATGTCCTGTGGCTGATGATGATGACTATAAAATCAATCAGAGAGCGATTTTAACAACTAAGACTAACAACTTAAAAAGAAAACATTCAGTCACGTACAAAATACTTAAACAGCCCATATATATTTAACCGAATAAAAAACAAAGACGAGTAAAAAAATACTACCGTTAACTATCTCCGAGTTGAAACGCGACTATATTAAAATTGCGATGTTGTTCTTGAGGCGATGAAGGGTTGCCGGGGTGGTCAAGTACACCCCCATCTTCCACCCTTGCGTAACGGAGAATGCTAAATTATGAGGAAAATATGATAGCGATGCTTGAGTTAAGAAATATAGACACGTAGATATTTTATTTTACTGTCATATAGTAATTACTGGTACAGAGAACAGTGCGATTGGACCCCAAACAATCGGGTTGTTTTGGATTGAATAACCTGTGTAGTTACTTAGGTATTTGTACATTTAAGAGAATAGTTAACTAATTGGATACATACAATGATTATATTACACGCGCACGTACCATTACCAATGTATGTCCATCTGTTAGGCGTGTTCATAACAGCTATATATTGATAACGCGTTATAACGATACGTGATTTAAAAATCACCTATTACTTTCTACGTTATAATATATTAGTTTGATATTTATTACTTCGTCGAGCGCCGCGGTTTTGTTAACGTTGCGGCCCACAACAGAGAAACAGTTTCAGACATTTTGATTTAACATAACTCTTATATACGTAAGTAGCAACCTAAACATGTAAATTTTTATTAACACTAAAGTAAAATACTTATTTTTAAAGTTTCACAATACAAAACTTAATATCTTCAAAGTAGATAATGAAATAATATCAACATTTCCTAACTATCGTGCAATCGCTCGGAATCTCCAGTAAATTACAACTTATGACGTCAAGCGAGTCATCCGCACTGATTTTGTTCAAATATAATCGTAGATCAAAACGACTGTGGAATGAAAACTATTATATTATGTCATTCTACTATTTATTAGTTTCGATTTAATATTGATAAGAATCTAACTCTTATAACTGTGCTGTGAAAGCATAATTTTGCATGTGGCATAAAATAACGTCTAAGATATATTCGTTTCATTTTGATAGGAATCTAGCTCTTATTACTATTAACTGAAAGCACAATTTTGCATGTAGCACCTTATGAAATATGTGACGTCGGGGAAGCTGTGGTCGCTTAGTAATAAAAATAATAGGGCAACATAAATAACCGTTACCTGGTTTAATAAATAATAGGTGATGTGATTATTTTAAAATAATCGATTATATATTCAACTAACTAATATATCGAACACTCCTACCATCTGTGTGGTGCAAATCTGCATCAGCACGGCGACAACATATTTTCTTAGCAACATACATCAATAATAAGGTAAATAAGGTCTTAAACATGTGGGTTTATGTTTAAGACCTTATTTACTTATTATACAAACCCAATCGAAACATAAAATAAAGAATTGCCTTCAATCTCTAGACTACGCACCAACCGAAAAAATTGTACAGTAAGCAACACAAACAAACATTATTGACATATCACGCTTCCCATCCACAACCACACACAATCTCACATCACACAAACACACATAACCACAGATACCTCTATACCCAATTACTCACCTCCAAACACACACATGTAGAAATCTTGTATGCATTTGTAATTGTTTTATAGTTTTTATTGCATTAGCATCATAAACGGGAGAAGATACTGACTCCTATAACACAGGTTATTATTTACCTAGCTCAGAAGTCAGGGTTTACAGTGTATATCATTTCAGCCGAAAAACGTCCCCTGCTGGACAGAAGCCTCCCCAAAGATTGCCACAACGACCGGTATGGGTTTGTGTTGTGTGCACGCTTGGCAGGTGGGTTGGCGATCGCAGTTGTGTTATAATTGTACTCGAAGGACGCTGCTGCCCATCTTTCAGCTAATCCCATAGTCGCCTTTTACGACACCCACGGGATGAAATGGGGTGGTGGTATTTTTAGCCGGCACCACACGACAGTGTATATGTATCATTTATATAATGTCAATAAAAACAATTTATTATTATTTTTATAATAAGTAATAGAAAAAACGTTTAAAAAAACCGTTATTTCTAATATTTGTTTATTATTAAAAAATAAGAAGTATTCACTTGTGATGTACATGAAGTATTAATCTGTTAATCTATCTTCGTGGCAAATGCCATTAGATTCCGTTTGACTGTTTGAGCATGATGGAGCCTCAAACATAACTTTTACATTTTAGATAGAAGTAAGATTCTTCCAGATATTTTTAATCATAATAAACAATGCCTGCAAGTATTTAACTAGAAAACCGTTTCTGAGACTGTCTAATGATGTGGTTTGCAATGAAAGAAAGGATCGCGTGAAAGTTTTCTTTGATACTTAAAAAGTGTTGCGTCTCAAAGGACCCACCGAGCATTGAGAGGGTTGTTTTGTACCAATATTATCCTTCAAAGTTTTGATAAAAGGTACGATAAAATTTTGTTCGTTTAAATTAATTACCTGAGTGACTGGGCCTGATTTTTAGTTAGAGGTGCCTCTCGTCATCTTCATATCAGCGGAAGGGCGTCCGCTGCTGGACAAATGTTTACCCCATATACGACCTGATACATGTCATGTGTCATCATTTTCGGGAAATTTGTCCGATTAACAGTCATCCCCTCCGTGATATGCCTAATGGAGCCCCCTTCGGTGCCGGAGATGACCGCTCCAGTGATTTTAGCCGGTAGGAGTCCGCCATTTTAAAAATTTGCTGTGAGGCACCTCTGGGTTCGCGGGATCTACGCAAGATTAGGGAATCTGCGTGCCCACACCGAGCGACCCAAGAGAAGATGGTAGCACGCATGTGGTCACGCGCTGCCGTGGGACGCTTTGGGGGATCCTATACAATCCCCCCGAGGGGGTGACCGCTTTACAGTCACCCTCTCAGGGATGTGCCTATAGGCGTGGCACCAGTGGGCGGCTCTAGTGTGATCATACGAGGGCCTGGCCTCCCTTATGTGCCGAAGATGACCGCCCCAGTGGTTTTAGCCGGTAGGAGTCTGGCATACCCCTTCGCCCTTTCCGGGGGCGAAGGAAGTTCATGATGAATTTCCACTGGGCACTAATAAAAAAATAAATAAAAAAGGAGTCCGGCATACCCCTTCGCTCTTTCCCGGGGCGGAGGAAGTTCATGTAGAATTTCCACTGAACACCAAAAAAAAAGGCAACACTGCTCAATATGCAGGTATTATACGCCCATAATATTTCTTGTTTTTTCCTTTATTTAATTAGACATACATTACGTTCAAGTATAATAAGACGTATTTACCTCAGGGAAGTTAAAAACGCATATATTTTCCCTTTACTTTATGCAATATACTTAACCTGTAATGTCATATTAGAGTCAGCAATTTAAACATTTGCATCATTTAGTTAAAAGGTGACATACTCATCCAATTATAAATAAAGTTAACAGCCAGCTTAGAGCTGAAAAAAAACATGATACGCACCATCTACGAATATGTGAATTGAAAGAAGATTTAAGACTAGTAGTACGAGTAAGTATGTAAATTAGAACTAGCAATAGAAAAGTGATCAGTGTCATCATTCATTTCGGGCTAATGAAGTCCACTGTTGGACACAGGCCTCCCCCAAAGACCATCACAACCACCGATATGGATGTGTTTTGAGCTCATTGGGGGGTTTTGCCATAATCGCCACGCTTGGCAGGCGGGTTGGCGATCGCAGATGAGTTGTTAATGTACTCGAAGGACGCTGCTGCCCATCCTCCGACTAATCCCTTAGTCGACTTTTACGACACCCATGGTAGGAGATGGGGTGGTGGCATTCTGAGCCGGCACCACACGGTGTCACATCAGTGTGGTGCTGGCAAATAATAGACCGAAACGGCACCTACTGGTAGGGAGGGGTCTCTCTACCTATGAGTGCCGTAGAAGGGGACTAAGAATGGGCAGAAATATCCTCCTGTGTACCAATGATAACATACGGCGATTACCAAACCGCCTGCCAAGCGTAATTATTGTATCAATATTTGACTTTGGCACCAAGGAAGACCTGCACAGGAAGGTTAGTAGAACGGAACATGCCGATTCTATGTGGAAAATCAAGAGTCAATGCTGCACATTTTGTGCAGCTGTGACGCTCTGGGAAGACGTAGGGTATATCATCACCTGATGACTTTGCGTGGCTCCAGATAGGTGTGATTGCAAAGTATAGGGACTCCTTGATTTACCAGCGGAGGAGTGTAGGGTTTTGGCCAGCAAAATGGACCCAATAGGGTTGAAGTGCGTCCGGCTGATGCTGAGCCCGTGAGCGACATAATATAATAGAATAGAATATCAATATTGTAATGATCATTGGCGGGCCTAAGTCCAGCACTGGAGGTTTACGGACTATGTGTGTGTATGTAACAGAAAAGTATTTCTATCACGGAATAGTTCACAGGTTTATACACTACTATACTAAAAAGTGTTACCAAGAAAGCTAGCAGACAAAAGGCGTGGCGGTGGCAGTGAGTGCGTGAAAGGGCAGACAATGTCATGTATCAAGTTCACGAGGCTGGTGGCGACCGGCTAGTACAGTCAGACGAACGAGTGTATCATACATCACGTTTAATTTAGAATATTTGTAAAATGTTTTTTATAGTTCTTTTTTTTGTACTACTTGGTGATGAGACGAGCAAGTCGTTCGCCTGGTGGTAAGAGACACGTTTGCCCATAACAATTAGAATGCTACCCAGGACTTGTCCTGCGAGGCACCACACAGCGCTCATCACCTCGAGACGTAAAGTTATTTACGCTCTTATGCCCAGTAATTTCACTAGCTACAGTGCCCTTCTAACCGGAGCACAGTAATGTATAAAATGCTTAGTGGCCAATATCTGGCACTGGGTGGTAACTAGCTAGCCGACCTCAGTCAAAGTTTTTTATTTCACATAAACTAATTACGTAACGTCAGAATTTAAATTGCACGGTTCCAATTGGTCGATCCTATGGAGAAGAACCGGCAAGAAACTCCATGGATAATCTTTTAAAAATAATAGAAATTACAATGTTGATTTATACAAATAATGGTAAAAAATATAACGAAAATAATGTAGGTTAATGTATAAAGATGGAACATATACATAATAATAATTCATTCGCCATGGGATGATGGTTGACCAGTCCCGACAGGCGGCACCCGTTCACGATCATGACACATGCATCAGCGTCGCATAGCTCAACCATATTGAACCTAACGACTAGATACCCAACGCCGCCACTAGCAAGACATTTTAGTGAGAATGACAATACTTACAGACCGTAGCTAGTGAAAGTACTTGGCGTAAGAGACCAAATAACGAATGTCTTGAGGTGACGAGCAGGATAGTCGCATTATAATTGTTATGGGCACACGTAACGCTTACCTGCACAAGCACAAACAACTTGCGAAAAAGTATTCGTATTGTAACGATAATGTGAGTCAATTTGGAATTGAAAATACAACTGTCCTATAGCATTTTCGTTTAAATTTATACGACAAACATAATTCGTATCATATACAGGTATGAATAAAGACTTCAGTTTAAATAAAAAATATAAGCGGATAAGTAATTTCAATTCAAAATTCACTGACATTAGCGATACCTTTACGTTACAATACGTCAAAATATTCGTGCTAGGCCCTCAGATGTACACACTTGTCTCGTCACTAAGTTGTATAAAACAAGAAGGGAAACGTATTTGTTATTGCTTGGTCCGTGCGGTGTCCGGATTAAGAATATAGCACCACCCCATCTCCTCCCGCGGATGTCGTAAAAGGCGACTAAGGGAATTTAAACCAGAGGGATGGGCACCAGCGTCCCTTTTGTGAACCGGTAGCCATACTGCGCTCACCAACCCGCCTGCCAAGCGTGGTGAGTATTGGCAAATACCCCCCAAAATTATGACACAGTAAATAACTGTTGTGGAATCTATGGGGGAGGCCTTTGTTCAGCAGTGGACGTATAAATGGCCGATATGATGACAGTCTACACCATATTATACGTTCATAATTACTTCATATCTACTTGCAATCACTGATCGGTAAACGACCGGCGAGGTTAAGCAACGCTTGCCGCGATCAGACTATGGATGGGTTACCGCGTAGTGGTATTTCATCTGAGCATCTCCGTGCTTCAGAGGGCATTAAAATCGTCGGTCCCGGTTGTTGTCATTAGACGGCAGTCGTTAAACCAGGTCGGAGGTCATTGGGCGGCTTGAACAACTCTGATACAAGTTTGGCCACTAAAAGAAGAAGATTACTTCACAATGTTAAAAAAAAGGGTTGCACTCCGGGAGTGCCGACAGAAGTGAAAATTTTATAGCAATAAATGTTTTTTTATTTATTTATCTAGACGCGTTCGTGGTCTGCTATATGTACATGCATATATGCACACACTATAGTTGCGTCTCGTAACGGTGTCGCGAGTCCAGAGATTTTATCTCATCTAAAAATATGCGTATCGCGCTAAAAGAAGTTTCCACTTCAAAAATATACGATATATTATTCTATCGTTTAATCGAAAAATATCAGAAACCTTTGAGCGAAGGATGACACTCCCATCTACAGAACTGGTAGTACACCTATCAAACTATGTGAATACAGAATAGGCTTGTAATAATACCTAAATAAACATTAAGAGAATTGGATTACTATTTCAATCAACAGGATTAAATTCAATGTGGGCTCAAGGTTACGTTTGCTTTGCAATGAAGTATTATTCTTTTTACTCAGTGATTTTTTTTATATTACGACGTTTATTATATTGCTATCATATATAAGTTATTTTTGGTTATCAGTAATCTAAGAAGTAAGCGTTCCGTATGATGTCCGGATTAGGAATATAACACCACTCCATCTCCTCCCGTGGATATCCTAAAAGGCGACTAAGGGACTCTAAACCAGAAGGATGGGCAGCCGCGTCCGTTGGTTATTGTTCAATATCCAGTAACACTGTTACACACAAAATTCAATACATCAGGCCCTAAACGCCCACACCTGAACCTGGGCCTCCCAATAATCACTACAATGAGCGGGCATAAGGTATATTGCTATAATCACCACGCTTGGCATCGGATTGGTGATCGCAGTATGTTGTTACTAGCATACGGGAGGATGCTGCTACTCATCCTCTTGATATCACAACCCTTAGCCACCTTTTATGGCACCCAGGGGAGGGGTGGTTTTTTATTAAAATGTACAGCATAAAAATACTCTTAATTTAATATAGGTATTGACACGGAATAAAAACCTTTTATCAAGATATATTGTAAAAAACAATGCTGTATAATTATTTAAATTTATTTTACTAACTGTACTTGAAATTAATTCCTTACCATGTAAGATTTAGAAACGGCACAGTGTGGCGAAGGACAATACAGTGGTAACATAATATCGGACTCCACTGTGGGAACAATTAGAGCACCGCGGCTTTCTCGGATTATTTGAGAGCATTTTGAGACAAAAAGCCTTTTGTTAATAATTTAAGAACAAGTTTTTTGTGCGGTCATTTAAAAATAGGTTTTAGAGAATTCAGTTTTATTATAAAATCAATTTAAAAAAAATTACGGATTTGTTTTAGGAAGTTCTTCTTCTTTGTCGAGATTTACATGGCTGGTGTTCAAGATGTCCGTAAAAGCAGCCAGTATTGTGTAAAAGCAAGTATTTCAATTAATTACACAATATTGCCATCGGATGGCAAAACGCAGTAACATCAAAACGTTTGTTAGATGTAAAACGTAGCAATTGCAATGCTTACGGATTTGCAAATACAGCGTTTTTCCAACCACAGCAAACTAGTAAAAACTTAACGTGCTTTCGTATGTTTCCAAAATTACATATTTTCCTTGAAACAAGGTATACAATTATTTTCCAAGAATGATATTTACAGAATCAGTCGGAACACTGCAACCCTTCTCTGTACACTAAAAATATGATGACGAAATTAAAACTGTCGCCCGCCATCGAAGTCTCCCCGACGCGCATTATTTTTTCTTCCACTAAAGTCTGCCTAGACTTGGGGGGTCTGTCTTACCCCTTTTGGGGGGTACTTGAAGCCCTTATCTGTTGTAAGTTTGTACAGCGTAGTGGATCGTAGGGGACCCCCTTTGGTGATGTATCTTGAGTCTCGTGTTGCGGCGCAAGTGAAGAAATTAGCAGACGTTTTGGAAAATGATCAAAAGTAACAATATAATATACTGAAGTTCCCGCTTCAGTATTTTATTTTGTTACTTGGATGAAATTATATTTTAAATCGTTATTTGTGCTTAGATTACTTTTATGCAATTTAACATAACCTATATTAATGTTATACAAAGACATGTAAGTTTACTGTTTAGTGTTACAAAGTTAGTTTTTACATCGTTGGCATTTAAATAAAACAATGTTTTTAGATTTTTAATTTTATTTATTGATCTGTACTGATTAGAGATCATTTTAATGTTTTACCTCAGGCAACGTAGGCTCATAGAAACATACACATATTATATTCAAATTAATATAATGTGAAGAAAAATCTTTGTACCCCTTAGAGGAGAATATGAACTTTAACTATGCCACGTCTCACACTCGTGAGCTGCGTGTAATGTGCTTAAAAAGGGGTACAGTATCTATAAATATGTGAAGAAAAGCCTTTGTACCCCTTTTTAAGCACATTGTAGATGTAGATGAGTAAGATTTGGCATGATTAAAGTTCATACGGAGGAGGAGAGCAGCAAAAGAGCAGTAAAATTTAAGTATAATATGTGTTACAAACACAAAAAATATTGAAAAATTCGGCCTTTGGGCGACCACTACTACTAATAAATGCAATATAATTTAAAAATTTGCCGCGTGGTGCCGGCTCAGAATGCCACCACCCCATCTCCTCCCGTGGGCGTCGTAAAAGTCGACTAAGGGATTGGCCGGAGGATGGGCAGCAGCATCCTTCGAGTACATTAACAACTCAACTGCGATCGCCAACCCGTCTGCCAAGCGTGGCGATTATGGCAAAACCCCCCAATGAACCCACAACACACCCATATCGGTCGTGGTGGTGATCTTTGGGGGAGGCCTGTGTCCAGCAGTGGACTTCATTCGGCCGAATTGATGATGATGATGAATTTAAAAATAGAACACGTTGTGACGGCGATGACGTGATGCGCTTGTAGCGTGGTATCGCGTAGCCTTATGCAAAAACACGTCGTAGGTACACTACATATCGAGCACAGCCATATCCAGCATAAGCTATCCTTTTTTTATTGGTCTCCGCTCTCCAGTGGATATTCTACATGAACTTCCTCCGCCCCGGGGAAGGGTAAAGGAGCATGCCGGACTCCTACCGACTAAAACCACTGGAGCGGTCATATGCGGCACCGAAGGGGGGGCTCCAGGTCCACGGAAGAGCACACTAGAGCCCCGCATTGATGCCATGCCCTTAGGCACATCTCGGAGGGGATGACTGTAAAGTGGCCACCCCCTCTAGCCGATGGAAGGCGACTGTAAAAAGGTCGCCTCCTAGGCATTTTTCGGGAAGGATTGTAAAGGATCCCCCCAAGCCTTGCTGTGAGCTGTGCTGCGCACATGGTGGCACGTGACTACGTGCGCGCAAGTATAAGCTATCCTGCAATGAGAGATCAGCTTAAACTAGATATGCATAGCTTGATATGTAGCCGTGTGTACTACACGATACCCTTCGCCCGAAACGCTTTCACCTTGAAGGTCTCATAAGGTTTGAGTTAGAACGCGCACTACAAACGACTTAAAATACTGCGCCATCATCATTATCTTAACAGCCAAAGGACGTCCAACGCTGAACAAAGGCCTCCCCCATAGATTTCTACGATTGTGTCGTCACTTTGGGCGGAATTTGCCATTCCTCACAAAGCTTGGCAGGCGGGCTGATGGGCGCAGTTATAGCTCCTGTTCCACAGAAAGGACGCTGCTGCCAATCGCTCTGGTTCTGAGTCCTTAAGTCGCTTTTTACGACATCCACGGGAGAGGATGGAGTAGCTCTAGAATAAAATAAATTAATTTTATTTCATTAGTTCGTTTACAATTACAACAACCAGATTCATACCATTTCTTATCATCGTTTAGAACGCCCAAAAAAAGAACATTATTTCGGTATTTTTATCAAACGTCCATCCAAAATGTTCGCACATTGCCTGCGACGTCCGCCTACTTATGCGTACGTTGAGTATTTTTTTTATTTCCTTCTCCCCTTGGCTTGTCTGTCCTTCCATTAAGCTGAGACTTCAAACAGCCTCCACAACACCACTGATTAGTGCCCAGACGACGAGGATAGCCTTTTTGGATTTTCACTTTGTACAAAATGACCGATGATTGTAATTTTTTTTATATTTTCGAACTTGTGTTTAATTGTTTAGTTATAAATATTATTCTAACTTAATTTAATTCGTGTTGAGTAGCATGTTAAATCATTTAGGAATTATTTTCCTGGTAATGATGCAATGGATACCAAAGTAGATACCGTCAATAAATTATATAGAGCCTATGACTGTCCCACTGCTGGGCTAAGGCCTCTTCTCATACAGACAAGCAAGGATTGCATGTTGACGTTTTCAGATCATTCAGTTCAGGTTTCCTCACGATATGTTCCTTCAGCTAGACAGTGATCTTTAAGAATATAGGACATACATATGACATTGAAAAACTCGCATTGGTGCAGGCAGAAGTCCGTAATGAACCACCATAACATTTACATTAATTACATTAATGTAATCAACTAAAACACGTCCACTGCTGAACAAAGGCCTACCCGTAGATTTCCACTATGAGTTACGTGCCGTATGTCATCATTTTGGGGCAAACTTGCCAGTACTCACCACGCTTGGCAGGTGGGTTGGTGAGCGCAGTGTGGCTACTATTCCACTGAAGGGACGCTGCTGCCCATCCCTGTGGTTTAAACCTTTAGTCGCCTTTTACGACATCCACGGGAGGAGATGGAGTGGTGCTATATTCTTAATGTGGTCACCACACGGGACAATAATTACATTATACGAACATAATAATACATTTTTTAACTATTGGACTAGATTTTCAAACATTTTCCGGCTGACTTAAGCAAAGCCAATTAGTCATCTCCAAGCCAAAAACGAAAAATCTTTAATGATCACAAATGAAAGAAATTCACTCTTAAAAACTATTCTGAAGCCCATTGCAACTCATAGATTACGCTGGAATCATCGATTCTCAGTAATTCTAGGTAAGTTGTATTAAAACCTCGATAGTCGAATAAAAAAATGTAGGCCCAGTACTGAAACCTGTAATACGGAGGCTTCCCGCCTTGTAGTTAAGATTGACAGACGGACGGGTTGAGAAGGGGGTGGGGGGGCGATAGGGGGAGTGAATTGAAAGAGAGTGGAAAAAATTATACGTGGCAACCGACGCATCTTAACTTCCGAGGCTGCCTTCCGTGGTCCGTTTACAACGGCCAGTGCACTTGAAAGAACCACTGGCTTGAGGTAATTCTGTAAATTGAAGTACTATAAATAGTAAATCAGTGTCCTCTAATTTGTATATTGGTTTAAATGTAATTAGTATGTAAGCAATGGTATTTTTTTATTGCAGTAATTGGATTTAGTAAATCTTTCTGCAGACTTAATTGAGGCATTAATCTGATCACTACTTCAATAAATTACCAAATGTCATCAAAGAAACAGATAACATAGAGAAATTTAAGAAACCGGTCAGATTTTTTACACCTAAAAGCCATACTAAATGATAAAAGAATACTTAGATGATATCCGTTATAAAAAATAAACGATGTAAAAAGGGTTTCGAGACAGCTACAGATTATATGGACGACAAAAATGCTTGGTATTGAGCTGAACTAATGTAACATACTTTTTATTTGTTGTTGAATTTGGACATTATTTTATGACATCGAATGTATAATTGCTTTTTTATGACATTTATGGAATAATCAATTTGACTATGACTTTGATACAATGCGAACGATTTGAAATGTATTAATATTGCAATTTTATTTAATGTCCCATTTGTTTGTTATGTTTTGTCTATGCTATTATCGTACTGCGTACTAACCACAAGATTTTTGACATTATTACTATAAGATTTATGTAGCCTAAAATATATAAATAATTTAATAAGATAATTATAACTAATGCTAATTAATATTATAAATGCTATGCTATGTTTTATACTATGTAAGTATCAATAATATTTGTATGCCTTTCAAGGTGAAACATAGTGAGACATAAACAATGAAATTTTCCTCCATGTATGTAACTTATTACCTATGTCTTACAATTAAATTATTTGGATTTGATTTGATATAACTACAATAATCAAATATGGTCGGTGGTATGGATGATTTTAGATGACTTGACTTGCTCATCATAGTATCCCGGTAAACACCACTGCCGAATATGCCTTCTTAAGACTATTGATGGGATATTGTCATAATCCCCATGCTTGACATGTGGATTGGTGATTGCAGAATGTTGTTATTAGCACACGGGAAGATGCTGTTGCCCCATCCTCTTATTCACCCTTTACGACACCCATAAGGGTGGCCTTTCTTTGGCGGGTACCACACAGACCCAATCGGTAAATGACCTAAAATTCTCACCTACGTTACGTTACCTCGTGAAATTAGTCTGAAAAGGAATAATTCATCATTGTTTTCATCATTTCGGCCAAATGAAGTCCACTGCTGGGCACAGGCCTCCCCCAAAGATCAACACAACGACCGATATGGGTGTGTTGTAGGCTCATTGGGGGGTTTTGCCATAATTGCCATGCTTGGCAGACGGGTTGGCGATCGCAGTTAATTTGTTAATGTACTCGAAGGACGCTGCTGCCCATCCTCCGGCTAATCCCTTAGCCGACTTTTACGACACCCACGGGAGGAGATGGGGTGGTGGTATTCTGAGCCGGCACCACACGGCATCCGGCACCACACGGCAATTACTAATTCACTTGGAACAATTACGAAACTTTAATCAGAAAAAAATACTACCTATCCATATGCATCGTACAGACTTTTCATTATAATTTCAACACGTGAGTACTGCAGGGATCGAGGGAGCGGGTGACGTGATTTAAATAAAATCTATTGCGTTTAGTTATTACTCTATACTTGGAAATTCAATGACACGTCGTCGCAAACTAAACGTATTAGATTCAATTCATAAAATTTACCAACATGTTAAAACTGACAGCCAAACCAAATATTCAAATATCTACTTTAGTTCAACGTAAATTAAGTATTTATTATTCTTTTTAACCAGTTGGTTAACTATACATTCTTATTGCACGTGGTGTCCGGATTAAGCATATAGCACCGCTCCGTCTCCTTTCGTGGATGTCGTAAAACTAAGGGATTCCAGCAACCAATCTGTGCTACCCAACCCGCCTGGCATATTCCCCTCAAAACTACCCTTGTTCAGCAGTGGACGTCCTTTGGCTGAAATGATGACGACTGTATACAACTCTCCTTTTCTTACAAAACTTTATATTAGTTAGAACAGTCTAATTAACTTTCCTAAACCAACACCTTATCATTAGTGTGTATAATTCGTCTTTATTTTCAAAGCAAGTCCTAGCCAACGAGTACTACCGCTCAGCAAGTAATCAATTGTGTATAAGTACTCGAATACTTTTTGCTGGCAGTTGTTTTATTCATTTAAATGATGCATAAGATATTTTTAATTCGAAATATCTTTAGAGAGGAGTAGAGTTACTTTTTTTATGGAATATTAGGTCAGTTCTTTTTACCGTTGTATTATTGATTTTAGAAAAGTGAATACGTAATTGGTAAATCGTAAATTAAACTCCATACGTTAATTTGCCAACTATACGAGCAAGTTGTGGAAGCAAAGACGAAAAAATATTCAGCCAGCCTTACCAGACCAGCCATATGAAAAAGGCAACAAAAAAAGAATAAAAATATTTCACCGAAAGCAAACCTAACCTCATTGGCGACGCTATCGTAATTAAAACGAAAAAAAATATAAAGTCCATGTCAACTCCTTGCACTTTTCTAAGTATGAATTATGCCGCTCGGTGTATTCGTTAAGGGGCGGATCCATTCATTCTTTTTGTCCGCTGCCAGCAGTTAAGGAGGTCTCTAGGAAGGGTAACCACCCACCACCCTGAACTTGCGACTCGAGAATATTTTTTTCTACACTACTCGACTCGACGTTGTTGGAAATCGACACACTTGGCGGTAGAGTTTGTTCCGCTTGCAGCGACTATGATAGTTCGAGTGACTTTCGGCTTTTGAGAATGCTGGGATAGTAATTTCGTTGATTATTTTTGCTCGACGTCACTTGAGGAGTTGGTTTGTTGTTGAAAAATTACAATTCTTATCAAAGTTTAGTTTACAACTGGAATCTCATTTTTAATACGCGATTTCATCGGAAATGACTTCATTGTAATATCTATTTATATGGTACCTATTTCCCGTGCTAATTCAGTGTTATCAAAAATATGGCCATTTTATTACTGTTAGAATTATTAATCAAGCAGTTAAGAACTTATTTCTGAAAGTCACTGCTCTAGTGACAACGAGAGTTAATTACTAATGTCTATTATCACACTCTTTCTATCAACCAACCAACCTGTTATAAGTCTACTTTTAATATCTCAGACATTAAACTTACATTACCAAATCAAAAATAAAGAAAAGTTTATCGATAAAATTAATTGCATTCAGTGTCCCTTCCCTAAATGAGTTAAGGAGGTTGTAAGACGGTAATGAACTGAATTTCTTCGCTCTTTGAGTCTGCCTCGCGCCTCAACCTCGTGCTTCTGCCTCGCCTCGCCCGTTGACCTAAGTTTCTTAAGTGCGAATCTTTATGAGTAATACTTTCTAGTTTGCTGTAATAACTAATTTGTGTTTAATTGAATAGTATCTCTTATCATCTTACTTTTGATAAATATTTCCTTTAAGATATTTACGTCTCTGGCTTTACGTAAATAAATCATGTTCTAATTAACAAGCACAGCTGATTTGAGGCCGGGACTTTGCGAAGCCGGTTTGACTCCAGTTTTTAACATATTTGACTCATAATCATGACCCTTGCTAGAGAATGTATATACGGAACCGAACCCGAACCAGCTTCGTATACTCTCAGCATTTTTCATCGTAGTATGACGACTTCGATGGTTTTAGATGACTTGACTTCGATGGTTTTACATGACTTAACTTGCTCTTCATATATACGCTGCTGTCAAATATGCTTTCTAATAAATATTGATGGGATACTGACATAATCGCCACAGTTGGCAGACAGGTTTATGATCACTAGAAGAACTAAAGTTGTCGTCATAGCTGAAAGGATTAGTAAACTGAAGTAGCAATGGACAGGGCACATTGCTCGTAGAACTGATGGCCGTTGGGGCACAAAGGTTCTCGAATGGAGACCGTGCACCGGAAAACGCAGCGTGGAACGACCTCCAACGAGGTGGACAGACGACCTGGTGAAGGTCGTTGGGAGTCGTTGGATGAGAGCGGCATGTGACCGCTCGTCGTGGAAATCTAAGGGGGAGGCCTTTATTCAGCAGAGGACGTCCTGTGGCTGATATGGGCTCTTTCCTATTTAACTATTTGATTTGATTTGATTTGACAGATCACTATTCTTGAAGTTATCCGTGTGGTTTCCGGCAAATAATAGACCACCCCTCTCCACCCATCATCATCATCATTTCGGCCGAATGAAGTCCACTGCTGGCCTCGCGCAAAGTTCACCACAACGACCGATATCGGTGTTATGCTCATTAGGGGTTTTTGCCATAATCACCACGATTTGTAGGGGGTCGGCGATCGAAGAAAAAAAAACAGTTGTCATTGGGATCCCCATGTTCAGCAGTGGACGTTTTCTGGAGGTGCACGCTTTGTCAGTATTAGACCATACCAGTGGCAGGTATCGGGCCGTCACGTTTAACGGGCCCCGTCTCTGTGCGACCTGGTTGGCCGCACAACCCTTCAGAGAGACGCGCGCAGAACACACGGGCCGCCGTCTTGGGCCTGTTTCTGTTCGGGCGACGGACTGCCCTTAGTTTGTCGCCCGCAGGCCGCCATTCATGGATGCCGAAGGTTGTTCAGCGCCCTTCGCCTTCGCCAGCGCCTGGTGCGTTTTCTCGGGCGGGTGATGCCCGTAGTCTCGAAATAACCAACTTCTTACAGAACACAAGCTTACGGCCAAACGCTCACGTCAATATTATAGTCGCTCCATAGATGTGGTACTAACTCACAATTTCTTGATTACCAGTACGCTGAAGGTGTAGAAACTATCATAGATGTATGGGCCTTAAAGCAGTCTGAAACGCATCTAGGTCCTGCAAAGTTATATAACTCGAGACCCCGGACCAAAAGTACAGAAATAAAAAGATTTTATTTTAACACAAATAAAGATTCACAATCAATTTATGATAATTAATCATTATGATGAAATGCCAGTTAATGTTAAGTCCCGCTTTAACTATTTGAGCCGCCTGGTATCCTGCCAAAAAAGAGTTTCTCAAATAGTTAAAACGGGACTAGCTTTAGATCGTACAAGCATTTGTTAAAGCCAAACCATTTCCATGCGGGGATCGAACCCGCGACACGTTGCGCAGAAAGCCAATCCTTTAGCCATTGCGCCAACCGTAACGTCAAAACGACCTTATTCTTTAATGTAGAATCGCGTTATGAAGAGCTCATAGGCGTTGATGAGAGTTATAAATAACCTCAAAGGGAAGGGTTTAAATTCGCGTGGTTACCTTATCTTTCGCACTTAGTAAGTGCTAGTTTTGATCTTGATAGCTGCAGACTTTTGTTTTAGCGTTCAATGCGTTTGGAGCGTACTGAAATGTAAGCATTTTCAAGTAATCCAAGTTAAGCTGTTTAGATTTCGTTAACTGCGAATTCTAGAGCTGGTTTAATTAACCTGTAGAAATTAGTACTTAAGTTCCTTAGCCACCACGCCTTGTGTTGTGTCGGCTGACAACCGTAATTAATGCTGCAAGCAACCACTCGTCCAATATTTGATCAAATTTCTATGTCGACCGCGACATGTCGATCGTCCAATATCTTAGTCCAACATTTGTGATGTTTGACAAGTGCCGTTTTCAATTCTAAACATTCCAAATCTGTATTTGGAATCTCGGTGCCTTGCTTTCATACCTACTTATTAAATATTGCTTTCACACCCATTTAGATGTGATTGATTGAAAATATTGAATATTCAATTTCTTTGATCAAATATACGTTGGACAAAGATAGTGAATGAGTGGAATACGATCCGGCCAAAAATTATGGTTTGACTTGGATTATCGACTGCTATCTAATGACAACAACCGGGACCAACAATTTGTACGTGCCCTCCAAAGCACGGAGACGCTCGGTTCAAATACCACTACGCGGTTACCCATCCATAGAACATACAACTGGCTATGTGCGCCTCGAGGTTAGGCAATGTGTTATTATTTTAAGGTCACATAAAACAGCATAAAACGCGGCATAGGGATACCTAAATACAGCCGAATTTAAACGAACCGTACTCCCCTACGATTAAGACATTTAGTGGTAATAAAGGCATTCCAGGAATTAGAAAGCGCAAGGATTTCAAAATGAACAGATATTGTCATCTGCCCAAGTTTATAGTGACGTCACAAATCCATTGCCTACCACAACAAGCCATTTCCCTAAGTTGGTAGTTACCGGAGCTTATCATTCGAACAACCGTTAAGTTAATGCAGGTAAACTTGCCCTCGAGACAACTTACAGTGGGCTAAGTAGTCGAGATTAAGACGGGAGATCGTTGTCTCCGAGTAAGTTTAATACTTTAAGTTTAGTTTGTTTATCGTAAGGGTTTCTTTGACTTCGGAGTCTCGTGCCTATAACAAACAGCATTGAATTATACAAAAAAAAAAACTTATTCGTGATTATTGGTTTAAAAGAAAGGTTTTGATTAATACTAAATAAGTCGTTTCTTAGGTTTTCGCGATGAATGTCCGACTGATCTTGCGACCACGAACGCTGCATCGAGTTCGAAACGCCAGGATAAACAAAAATCTTATACGCTACGCGATGTAATCCGTTCAAAGTGTTTTATTAAAATCTTTCATCATCATCATCATCATCATTTCAGCCGAAAAACGTCCACTGCAAACGTTAACTGACTGCAAAAAGTAGGAGGTACTCAAAATGAAATTATAAACGGCACGGTTGGTGCAGTGGCTGATACAGTCGGCTAAGCTCCGGGTCGTGGGTTCGATTCCCGCACGGAACAAATATTTGTATGATCTGCAGGTAGTTGTTCCGGGTCTGGGTGTATTTATTATATGTGGATTTTATGTCTGTAAAAGCACCCACGATATAGGAGAAATCCTAGTGTGGGGCAACGTTTAATTTAAAAAAATAAAAAGTCATGAACTGACATTTTCTGTGCATTAATTAAACTCCTTTAAGATCCTACAGGATCTGGGACAATTACACTTATGCATTTCCTATTATATGATTAAGGGCAAAATAATGTCATATACATGTAAAAGTGTACTATAGATGAGTACCGTCCGTATAATCTTGCGGCTTAATCACTCATTAAGGATATATCCTTTTTACAAATTAATACGCGCACTCAATTCACGCGAGTTAGTTTTGCGGACGTGCTTACAGATATAGACCACAGGAGCGCATTAGACTACCACAGAGTAAAATAACTCGAAATTTTATATTTAGGACTTTCAGAAGAGATTTTCTTATCAGTATTAACTAATGAAATATTTTAAATACATCATGAAAAATGTTCTGTGTTTATTTTCAGTTCATATTGTTTTTTTTTAACAATTTTCTTTACCTAGTTGTCTCAATATTCAAACCATCATACGGTTAGAATAAAAAACAATAAAGTATACAATGACGTAAACTTTGAACCATGTAACGTTTTTTGCCCCAAATAAATAAAATAAAATGATTTGCCCTACCTAAGATTTCAATAACATCTTTATTATATTTTTACATATATTTTGACATAATAAATACGTCCATTTATTAAATCCCACCAACAACGCGGTGCTCTGCTACACTGTGGCATGCAAATTACAAACAACACCACATGCGTACGACCACAGACAATTAACACACAGTATTTAAACAGGAAGCTCGCGAGGATGTGACGATATAGATTTAACCTTTGCCACATCCTATATCGTCTTGGTTTTGACGCAACGCTATAATTTGGGGCAAGGATTAAGTGCTGACTCACTGACTTGATCATGCTGTGGCGCCGACACTTCTTAAACAGGATTGCGTGACCCCTTTTGATAAGTTTGATGTGGATAGTCATGCGAGTTATTTATTGTAGACTTTTAGTGGTCTGTAAGTTTCGGCGACGTTTCTTACATTGCAATGTTTTGGCAACAACACCTCCACCACAACAAACCTCCTTGATTTTTAACTATTATTAACTGTTCTGAATTGATATTTATCATCATATCGGCCATTTATACGTCCACTGCTGAACAAAGGCCTCCCCATAGATTCCACAACTGTGTCATCATTTCGGGGGGTATTTCCCAATACTCACCACGCTTGGTAGGCGGGTTGGTGAACGCAGTATGGCTACCGGTTCACAAAAGGGACGCTGCTGCCCATCCCTCTGGCTTAGATTCCCTTAGTCGCCTTTTAGGACATCCACGGGAGAAGATGGAGTGGTGCTATATTCTTAATCCGGACACCACACGGACAATTACTAAATACTGTTATTTATATCCAAGAGTATTTAATTACTTGTTTTAATCTTCAAAAAGCATACACAAATACATGACAAATTAAGAGACATTGGTATAACAAAGTTGTAGGTACTCCTCCAATTACAGGAGACCACAGCATGCACTTATTAATTAATTATATTAATAATAATTCAAAATGTTTGAATATTCAATTTATTTGAACATTATTTAAATTTAAATATAATAAGTAATTGCATAACATCCATTTTTAAAATGGGAATGTGACTGTTTGTTTTTATCATACACAAGTCACAAGCAGCTAAAAGGTGCAGGGACGTGCTCGCCAATCTTCATCACATCAGCTAATGTTCACAGCTGAACGTACTCGTAATAGTGATAATACTTTTATAAACACTACTGTTAACGAACGGATTCGTGATCGCAGTTCATTGTTATTATCATATAAGAAGATGGTGTTGACACCATCTCACCCCTTTTGATCAGTGAGGACTCATCACCCCCGGGAAAAGAAAGGCTTGGTCTATGATCACCATATAAATAATCCTAATAAAGCAACCTAAAAGCTGACTAAAAGAACGCAATGGCCTTAATATTTTATTGAATTATTACAGGTTAGTAGACGCCCTAATTATGCGGCTGCCCGCTTCCGTCGCGCAAAATAGAATAGGTGCGGTTTCACATGTGTTTTTTACAAGATGCGTTTAATTCGCCATATTATGTCTAATTGGACTCACTTTAACGTTTAATACAAAAATATTGTTTAGTTTTTCGTCATGTTCTAAATTTAAATAAAAATCCGTCATTGAAGGAGGTTACGATCTCACAACTGTAGATCAAACTTTTTTAATCGTACTTTTTTATGTCATGCAGGGCAATGAATTATAAAATGAATGTTGAAGCTGTTGATGCGAATGAACGAATGACAATAGGGCTCCGAAGGTCAGATAGCAGTCACTTTGTGCATGATCTGGAACACAACATAATAATAATGTATATGCAAAGAAATTCCTAACAGATCGAAACATGTTTGGAGTAATGAAACTTTCATCATCATCACCAAAAAACGTCCACTGCTGAACAAAGGCCTTCCCCCTAAACGACCGGTTACGTCCATGTGTTATCAATTGGGGGTCGTATTGGTCAGCCAAGAATGGCTGCTGTTCCACAGAAAAGCCGTCCCTCTGGTTTAGAGTCCCTTAGTCACCTTTTACGACAACCATTGGAGTAGATGGAGTGGTGTGTTAATCTTAATCCGGACACTACACGGACAAACTGATCTTTAATTAACAGTTTTCTAGACTACCTTCCAAGTCTCTGCAACTTTCCGGAAAATCCTCCAATAATTCCCGTTTCGCACAAACAGCCGGGGGCAGTCGCGAGCAGCAGTTATACACATATTACACTTACGAACAATAGCCATTAATGCAAGGAACTTGTACTGGTAGGTACAGTTGCGTACACAAGCGAGTTGCCGGGTCATTCATAACCGAAGTCTGAGTTTGTTATACGGACTGCAGAAACGACTGACATGTTGGTTGGAATTGTATGGAGTTAGTTTTGAAGTTATGAGGATGAAGTCTTGGTCGTGGAACTGATAATAAAGCACAGAGGATAGTAAATGCAATGGTCATGTACATGAGGTTATGTAGACGAAAGAGTTGATTCCGTATGTATACGCCTTATGTAGGCATTAAGTCCGCCTTATGTACCATCATTGTACATGCAATGTAAATAAATAAATAAACACACTTAGGTACTGTTTACACGACGGTATTTTTTTCTGAAATTTCTTTAAGACGTGCTCTTGCCTGTCTATTGCCGTCAGCCGGCGCGACACGATAGATTTTTAATCGTGACTGGCTTTGTAACAGTTATTGAGATATCATTAAGAATAAAAATTATCGTCATTTTATAAGACATACATCGTGTCTCAGTTTTAATCCGTGTAATTCCGGTCATGAATTGGGCTAGCACATCTCATCCCATGGGTGTCGTAGAGGGCAACTAAGAGAATTTGGAATCCGGTGCATATCTATAAATATGCACATTGGGCTACCGACAGGTGGTGGGTAATCTACCAACACCAGCATACCCAAGGATTGTCAGGTAGGCGGCCGACTGCAAAACCCTTTTGCCGACCCCTACTTACTTGAGACCAGGGCAGAAACAAGAATGTTTGTCTCGGTTTTATAACACATGTAGATAAAGAATAGAAGTCTTTACAAATGCTCAAAAAGGTTTTAGAAAAAAACAGTCTATAAACATGGCGATCTATGACTTCCTTAGTCATGTGATGAGTAGCGTAGACAACAAAGTACGTGTAAGTGCAATGTATATGGACATGACAAAGGCTTTTGACTACGTAGATCATAAAATTATGTTACATAAGCTCGAGGCATATGGAATTCGAGGTAATGTTCTAAGCTTGTTAAGAAGTTACCTTACTAATAGATACCAACTAACACAAATAAGCAGAGTATCCAAGAAGAGTAAAACTGAATGTGTTTACTCGTCATCATTAAAAGAAACACAATATAGGGTACCACAGGGTAGCGTATTAGGACGCCTGTTATTCTTAATCTATATAAATGATCTCCCAAAATCTACCAAGCATCCAATGATACTTTTTGCAGATGATAGCACGGTTATTTATAAAATTAATGATCTAAATACATATGACGATGAAATTAATTCTTCTATAGTGGGCATTATTGAGTGGCTTCAATATAATAATTTAATTCTAAACCTAGACAAGACAAATTTAATGACATTTACAACAAGACAAAATAAATGTAATACTTTTAACAATATCCACTATAACAACAAAAAAATAAAATTCACTGACAACACAAAGTTCCTGGGATTATATATTGACAAATACATGAGCTGGCAGGACCAGACTCAAGCCATTTGTAAAAAACTTAATCAGTACTCATATGCGCTTTACATGTTACGTAAAATAGTTAAAAAGAGTGTAGTCTTAACAGCGTATCATGGATTTGTGAATTCGATATTACGATACGGCATAATATTTTGGGGAAATTCTGTTGGTAAAGAAATGGTATTTAAAGCTCAAAAAAAATGCGTACGAATGATTTGTAATTTACTGCAAACCGACAGTTGCAAACCATATTTTAAGCAGTTGAAAATTCTAACTGTTCCTTGTCTATATATATATGAGTGTGCCGTCTTTGTAAAAAATAATTTAAATCAATATGGAAATTGTTCTAATAAACGCCACCCATATAAACTTCGCATTCCGAGCTCACGAACTGTATTATACAGCAAAAGTGCTTTAAGTATGGCCCCAAGGATATATAATAAATTACCTAGACAAATTAAAGAAATTGAAAATACTGGACACTATAAGAAAGCACTTAAAACAATCCTAATTAATAAAACATACTACTCAATAACAGATTTCTTAGATGAAAAATGCTTTTAAATTAATTTTATAGCTTACACAGGTACACAGTCCGATTTATTGTATAATCCAACATTCCTGTGTTTTATTACTTTTAATTATATTTTAGTACCATTCGACATCGTTAAATGTATTTTAGAAGATATTTTGTACGCCTGATGCATGGCAGGACATAGAGATACTATACTTTATAATTAACATCTGAATGTAACCTGTGTTCCACAAATAAAATGAATTGAATTGAATTGAATTGAATTGAATTGAATAAATCAAAGTCGTGTATTTTTTGTGTATACAAATGTTTGTTCGAAGTCATCTCCACCCGTGTGTCACTTAGATATCTCTGTTCAGAATTCTCCTGTATACTTTGGATGGTAGCCAGAAGTCTTTTTGGCCTCAAGATGTCGTTTGAACCAACTTCGGTAATACCGCCAGAGAATGCCTGTTTAGTGAGCCGTGCCGCAATAGTTCGCAGTGTACACCCGCTTTATTTCGAAATGTAATGCACTTGAAGTCGCGGCTCTAGTTTAAAGTTCTTGCATTTGCATATAATTTGGGAATTAGGGACAACCTTTGGATTGTGAGAATTAGGCAAGGAATTCTATAGACGGGAGCTCTTTGCTTTTCATTGTTTACATTATGTCTTTTTCTATAATTTACAGTATAATTAGTACAGTGTTTGAGAACTTGGATTTCTGCACGACGGGTTGCGGGTACGATCCCATGCATCTGATATTTATATGTCCTTCAGTTAGTCATTCTGTGTCTCGGTCTGTAAACTGTACCCACGATATAGAAGAAATTCAAGATCTTAGGTATTATTTATTAAAGAAACAATATTGTATTGCGTTAGTACAATATGTAGCTATGGCAAGAACAATGTGCGTTGACACTAAGCATCACCGCACATTGCAGTATTATCTACCTCTTTAGTCGTTATCTGGCAGAGCAATTAATACTAGTTATAACTGATGTCTTAGGTTTTCGCTATTATTACTCATTATAATAAAACACTTTTTAACGTATAACATCACGAGTATTATAAATTTTTGTTTTCCTGATGTTTCGCACACTGCAGCAATCGTGGTCGCAGGATGACTAAGGTGACAGCCGTTGCTTTAGATAAAAAAAAACATATCTACGGTATAATTGTAATCAAACATTGTTTCTATGCACGCAGTAATCACTCACAGTGCCTAGATGTTTTTAGTGTCGTATGAAGTTTGAGACTTTGTTATATAATAATATCTCCATTAAAATTATGGTGTTTTTAATTCAATAGCCTCACGAAACATTCTCGGTTCTCTATCGCGAGGACTTAAGTCTGTCAAATCGTAGAAAATAGTTCGGTTTGTCTAAAGCATGTTCACACACTGCAGACTTTGTGGACCATTTGCTCTTGGAATCAGCTATGTGTTCTTTAACCCTGGTAGCTATACTATGCGATGTTTGCCCTATGTATGTATGTACCCACCATCATCCAACTGTATTCTGCAATGAAACGTTAGGAAAAACAAAAATCTATAATTTACGCGATGTAATCCGTTTAAAAGTGGTTTATTATTTAGAACTGTCTTAAAAAAGGAAGGTTTTCTGTTTCTTCCGTATGTTTATATGGACACAATTTAGAAACTACTCGAACGTTTTTTATGGGGTTATCTATTTTTTCGTGTGGTGTCCAGATTAAGAATATAGCATCACTTTATCTCCGCCCGTAGATGTCGTAAAAAGGGAATAAGCTGCTCTAAGCCAAAGGGATGGGCAGCAGCATCCTTTCTTTGGAATAGCAGCCATTCTGCGATCACTAACCACCACTGCCAAGCGTGGTGAGGCAAGTTACACCCAAATTGACGGCATAATTGTGGAGGAAGCCTTTGTTCAGCAGTGGACTTACTTTTGGCAGACCTGATGATAATGACGATGATACAGAACTAAAAAATATATTTTTTGTACCTTTAAATTGACTTCCGCCTATTTACGTATTAATATTTAAAATCCTACCACAAAGTGAAATAGCCATGCTAAAGTTGAATTCAATGTTCTCTTCATCGACTCAGATATACTGTAAAATAGACTCCGCTTTCCTCACAGCTGGTGGTGAAAACAACACTCGGTAATTAACACATTAACACCAACAATACGTGAAGGAACCGGTGATTATAATAGGCTGGGGTGGTAAATAATCTTTAAAGAATATATCTCGATTTCTTATTTTGAAATGTATCATAAACTCGACCAATATCAAGCTCATGCACAAAACAGTAATAACATACATAATGGGAACGCACTTGAGAGCAATTTAAATATTATGGTTGGGGTTCCGCGGGCAAGGAACGGAACCTCCGTTCAATTGGCGGGCTAACGAGGAAACAATCTTGCACGCGCTCCGCTTGTTACGGAACTCCAGTCAATCTCAGCTCGGTGAGTGATGCACTGCGGATGCAGAGATAGGGCTACTCGTGCCAGTGTAATAGTAACATGATTTTCTCTTGTTCTTTCTTTCGAACAGAGGTTTTTTATATTCATCATTCATCATTTCTGCCGAAAAATATCCATTGATGGAAGCCTCCCCCAAAGATTGCCACAACGACCAGAATGGGTCTGTGTTGTGTGCTCATTGGAGGGTGTTGCCATAATCGCCATACTTAGCAGGCGGGTTGGTGAGCGAACAAGCGCTGCTTTTGCACAGAAGGGACGCTGCGACCAACCCCCTGGTTTAGATTCTTGGTTACGACATCCATGGCAAGAGATGGAGTGGTGCTGTATTCTTAAAACGGACACTACACGGTTAACTCCTATTACCTTATTATATAGGAACAGAAATATTAACAGTCCGTTTTTTCTATGTAGAGGAGTGCGCACTACCACATACAAGACTAAGAGGGTAGCAAACGTCACTGTTGGTTAACCGTTCAAGAAATCGTAGGAGACATTAGTTCTAGGGCACGCCGCGATACCGGCGGTAAGACCGGTAATGGAGGAATGGCTGGAGACCGCCTCTCACCTACCGGATGACGCAGGTACTCTCGAACCATGGGTGTTTCGGAAAGTACCTGTGTCGAATAGGCCGAGAAGAGACGCCTGGTTGTCATCACTGCGGAGACTGCCCGGAGGACACGGCGCAGCACACGTTGCCGTGTGGTGCCGGCTCAGAATACCACCACCCCATCTCCTCCCATGGGTGTCGTAAAAGTCGACTAAGGGATAAGCCGGAGGATGGGCAGCAGCGTCCTTCGATTTCATTAACAACTCAACTGCGATCGCCAACCCGTCTGCCAAGCGTGGCGATTATGGCAAAACCCCCCAATGATCCCACAACACACCCATATCGGTCGTTGTCGTGATCTTTGGGGGAGGCTTGTGTCCAGCAGTGGACTTCATTCGGCCGAAAATGATGCAAGCAAAGGAGGCGGCAGAGCGGGGACGGAGGGAGATCTCCGATCCCCTCTGCAGAAGACACAACGGGCGTCGGCGCCGGGGTGGGGCGCTCAACGATCTCCGGCCACCATAAGGAGCGACCTGCGGGCGACGAACCAGGGCAGGTCCGTCGCCCAAACAGAAACAGGCCCGAGATGGCGGCGCACGTGTTCTGCGCGCGCCTCTCCGAAGGATAGGTGCGGCCAACAAGGCCGCACACAGAAGGGGCCCGTCAATAATTGACGTGCCGATACCTGCCGGGGGAGCGGTCCAATGCAGAAAAGCGTACAACTCACCCCCGGCTAGAGGTAAGAAGAAGGACACCGTGGTGTTTTAGCCGGTTTGATCCCGGCATGCCTCTCCGCCCTTCCCAAGGCGGAGGAAGGCCAAGAGGATTTCCGCACGTTAAAAAAAAAAGGAGACGTTGGTTGTAGATGACTACGTTGGTTTGAACTTGTATACAGGTCACAGACCCAATTTGAAGACTCAGATCGGACCGCTATCCTGTAGAGATTCGTCTTAATTGTAATCTCTCTCTTAACTGCTTGTCATAGTCAATTATGTATTTTAAACCACCGAAGGCCGAACATTGCTATAAATTTTCCAATATGAATTTACACAAAGCAGACAAACATTCGTTGAGAAAATAATTCAGGATATAGTTGGTTGGACAATTATATGATGACATGACATTAGTAGTCTCTCAGAGTAACCTATGAAAAAAACATTTGTAACCATTTCGTCGTGTCAGCCCATTAAAGACCACTGGCCACCCATCCATATACTGACCGCACCGATCGTTTACCGATCAGTGAGTACAATTGGCTGTGGGCATCTCAAAAATCTTAGAATCGTAAAATCAGTATTTAAGTTCTAACAATTTACGTCATACTGAAACGACCTAGAGAATTTTACTATATGATAACCGAGAAGAAAGTCCGAAAGACACTCAGGTAATCGCGGCTTAACCTCGCAGATCGGTCTCTGCGCGCGATATCCATTAACGGCCGAAATTAATAATCAATCTAATCCAAATACTTTGAACTTGATCAATTTTTTGTGTAATATCACACATGATACAAAAACAAAAAAATCATAAATCTGAAATCCAAAGATTTTGGACTAGATTGATTATTAATCTTGTTCGTTAACCAAGACGTATACGTCTCCTGTTTGACAGATGCCTCACTAAAAGCGTTCCGAACTCTCCAATTCACAACACGGGTTGTTGACGGCAGTTATGAAACATTAAAACGATATCCACAAAGCGCACACAGCCCTACTTCACGAGAGGAAGAGACAATTTTGATCGCATTTAGATGTGGAAGTAGCATCCTAAGTACAAGTGGTTACAAGGTAATGGGTTTTGTTTTGACGGGCAGTCCGCGACGCTAGGATGTCTCTATTAAGGCAATTGATAGAGCAGCTTGTACTGCAGATGTATATAGTTTATGTCATAATGTTGTTGTGACTAGTATCATTAAGCGGCTAGATTTTTGTTTCAGCGTATTTTATTTAAAAAGATGGGCGTACCACACACAACTCTGTGTTTTGATGACCATTGCTTCTTTTTATGAGATAGCTGTGTTTCGCAGCAGCTCGTAAAAGATGAAAGATAAAAATATATTTATTTGTTAAAAACAATTAATAAGTATGAATAGTCAGACTTTAGTTTTTTAGTTTTCAAAACCCCCCAATGAGCCCACAACACATCCATATCGGTGGTTGTGGTGATCTTTGGGGGAGGCCTATGTCCAGCAGTGGACTTCATTTGGCCGAAATGATGAGTTTTCAGGAGAAAAGTGCGGCCGGACAGGTCGCACAGAGACGGGGTCCGTCAGACGGACTGAAGTGTCAGGCCGATACCTGCTATGGATGTGGTCCAATGCCTACATGGCGTACACCTCAACCCCAGCCATAGGTAATTGGAAGGAACACTGTGGGATTTTAGCCGGTAAGAGTCTGACATGCCCCTCCGCCCCTCCCAAGGCGGAGGATGTCCATGAGTATTTCTCCACAACAAAAAAGTGTTTAGTTGCCGCGTTCCAAGATGTAGGTTTCCTTTAGCGTAGACCACACAAGAACGTCCATGATTATTCTTTTTAAATATTAATATGTGTACACTAAACAGTGTACACATATTAATATAGTAGTATAGTAATAAAAGTGTAGATTTTTAAAGAGGGCTATTTTCTTCTACTTTGTCTTCGCATAACCTTCATTTTAAAAATAATGTAGAATACACATAGCGTGATTGTAATATTTATTAAAATATATGATTAAATTATCATTAAGCTGACTAATCCGAACAGACCGTACTCGTTCACGAATATGACGCATGCATCAGCGTCACTCAGCTTAACCGTATCGGCAACTTGCCAACTAACAAATTACGTCTCGGGGAACATCATCCCCATGTACTGAAACCGAATACCTCATGATGTTCATGGCACCACGTGACCACCACGTGTTGCCGTCATCTCTAAAGTCGCTCAATGAACGTCTAGAGTCTCCATTCTGAGCGCCCACGACTCCCGAAGCCCCAACAACAAGGTCCTCCACCTTACCGTACGACTTATAGTTCGATTATGCACTGAGCTGGGTGTTGACGTAGTTTCCTTTATAGCGCCGCTATCTCCGAGCAGAATCGGCCATCTGTCGAGCCCGCTCAGTGGTCTCCATCTAATCGAATCCTCGAATTTGACTGCTCTACAAGTACAACCGACACCACTGCTTGCAGAGAAAGATATTGTCCAACCCGATCGACCAAGTTCCGCCATTCAGAGTCCGACGCGGCGCACTCTTCCAGCGTCTGATGTGCAGTATCCTGGTTTCCTCCACTGTCTCTGACTGGGCCTACCGTTCGCCGACCATGACAACTATGCGTTAGCGTAGGAGCGTGTCCAGCGTAGTCGGTGAAATAGGTAGGATTGTAGTACCGCCTCACTCGAGTCCTTCGCATAGATGTCTACTACCACTTATAGAGCATGATGAGTAAGCAAACTATTAGCTGTTGCGTATTTTTGAGTTGCCATCTGATTAAAGACTTGACCGCATATTTGTTCCCGTGGCTGTATTCTAAGGCAACCAAGGGAACAATAGAGAGGATGGACGGCAGCATCCTTTGTGCTAACATCAGCAAGATCACCAGTTGGTTTTCCAAACGTGGCGATTAAGATAACATTGTCTCCTTTTCTTTCTATAATATTTATATTCAGCTCTGTTTAAATGATCTTATAATGATTTTGTCTTATGTAGAGACTATTCGACCAATGCGATTCTTGGGAATCTTGCCTTTAAGATTGACATTTCTACCATAATGATCGATAAGTTTCTCCCAATACCCACAGAACTTGTTGACTGGGTGGCCGATAATTAGACGGGTTCACAGAAAATGCTAAGCAAATATAAAAACACAAGATATGACATTGAACGCCTGATTACTAAACGAACTACTGAAAATGCCATACTTATGTAAACATGTTTTGACTTATTACGCCCCAAGAGACCAGAATAACAACCGAAATTTTATTAACTAGCACGTTATCTGCAGGAAACGTAATAAAAAAATGTTTGTCCACAGTCTCCAAGTAAGACCGTAATATTAAACATAATAATTCCCAAATGATAGTGTAAAAACTTAAGGACGGATGCGTGAATAATGGTGTGAGCGATAAAATCCAATGTTTTCCTTCAAAACACAATAACTGGTGTTTCTGCTTGATAAGAAACTACGACCAGATGTGGTACTCAGTTATTGTCCACTGGCGGACACGATATGGTTTGAGGCATAAGCGATAGTGCATACGTTGTGGCCACTTTAGTGGTAGAATGTGCGCTATATGACGGATAAACGGCGAGAGCCAATATCACACTGCTATCTGTTATTTGCAAAATCTCAAGTGAGATAGTCTTGTTGGTGCAAGGCAAATCAAGCATGAGAAGCATAATGTCCTACTGTATAGCGATTTAAATGACGCCGAAATTGGCGCGTTTTGAATCCCGCACGGAACATAATATTCATATGTGTGCTTATCAGTTTGATGTCTGTAAACTATAAGTATTCGTTAGCAGAAGCGATGTGTGCATATTCAATAGGTTGTACACCCTATAAGTTATGAAAGTAATTTTTCATTTTGCTAAATCATCATTATCATCATCAGAAGTGATGACTTCGGCCGAATGAAGTCCACTGCTGGACACGGGCCTCCCCCAAAGATCACCACAACAACTGATATGGGTGTGTTGTGGGCTCACTGGGGGGTTTTGCCATAATCGCCACGCTTGGCAGGCGGGTTGGCGATCGCAGTTGAGTTGTTAATGTACTCGAAGGACGCTGCTGCCCACCCTCCGGCTAATTAGTTCCCTAAGTCGACTTTTACGACACCCACGGGATGAGATGGGGTGATGGTATTCTGAGCCGGCACCACACGGCATAGTCGGCACCTAATTTTTAGTTAACATTGGTGACGCTAACAACCTAATACTGAAAAGCCATAAATGTTTATGACCCTTTCACCTCATTGAGAGGCCCGTTATTCTACCGAAATTGTGATAAATACTGCAAACTATTTAAAACTCATTGTCGATATAATTCTACGTTAAGAGTTTTAAAAAGTTTGTCTAACGAGTATCAACTCGCTCCCGCGTCTAAATTGGACAGCACATTATTAAATTGTAACCAGATATGTTTTATCATTTTTCTGTGCAGGACAGACGGACAGAACGATAATAAGTGTGAGTGTGAGGCATAGTACGCCTGTCGTGTTTCGCAATATATAAACTGGCAATACAAAACTGGGGTAACCCATTTTATGTGTATTTTTTGCGTATGTGTATTTGTCGCGGAAATAAATAGTTTCTTTTTCTTTCTTTCTAGACGATTTCGATTTCGAGCAGATATTATTTAAGAAAGCTTTAATCTTTTCCTTATAATAGAACGTTGAAGCTCTCGAATATGGATATGGTAGCGTCTGGGTTAGGTTCTGATAGGTAGATGATAGTATAGTTTCAACTCCGACCCGGCCATTGCTTGAGCCGGCCCGTGCCGAGCCAGTGACTTTATATAATAGCAATTTAATAAATAAGATACACATTAGGGAAATGTATTTGAACATGTTTCTTTTCTTTATGACTAAAGAGTTGCAGAAAAGATTAATAATGAAAACGTAGTTATGCCACTTGCTTGTTATTGATGATTTGTTGAAAGTCATATTTAACGTAATTATTGTGGGTTCGAATTTCACTGATTTGATTAGTATATCAGCAGAATGTTTTGGCCGGCTCGTTAAAATAAAAGTCTCCATTTTTTAAACAATTTTCCGCACTTGTGTTTCTCCTGTGTCGTGGGTACAGTTTACAGATATAAATATCACACGCACCCAGACCCGGAACAACTACCTGTAGATCATACAAGTATTTGTTCCGTGCGAGGATCGAACCCGCGTAGCGCAGAAAGCCAGAGAAATAGAAAGAAAGCTTAGCCACTGCGCCAAGTATTTGTCTGACCTGGAGTGCAATTCCTTAAGCTCAAACATCCATACATCCTTCAATACAGAATTCAAATAACGGTGACAAACCAATTTGGTATTCGCTAACTCTACATTTTATTCATGAAATGATGATGATAATCCCCTGTATATTTATCTAAATGTATACAAAATACTACTGTCGTTTCAGTGAAGTTCTGTATTGGCAGCGATCAATTACTTACAGCAACTTATTATATTTCGATGAAAACGTATATATAATTTAGCACCACTCCATCTGTTCCTATGGATGTCGTAAAAGGCGCCTAAGGGACTTTAAACCAGACGGACGGACAGCAACGTCACTTCTGTAGAACAGCAGCCATACTGCGCTCAAAAATTCGCCTTCCAAGCGTGGTGAGTATTGGCAAATGCCCCACAAAATGACTACACAATAATTGTAGAAATCTACGGGGGGACTTTGTTCAATAGTGGACGTCCTTTTGCTGACATGATGATGAGGTTTTTATCCCAGTCTACTTGACATTCAACACATGTTTTTTCGTATTTCTTTTTTTTTTATCTTTGCCCCACTCTAGGATTTCTTCTGTGTCGTTACAAACACAAATTCCACACACAATACACCCAGACTCGGAACAACCACCTGCAGATCGTACAAATATTTGTTCCGTGCGGGAATCGAACCCACGACCCGGTGCGCAGCAGCCGACTGTATCAGCCACTGCACCAGCCGTGCCCGTCTTTGTATGTTTGAAACTGAGACTGTAATCTCTTATGCTCAGTAATTTCACTAGCTACAATGACCTGCAAACCAGAACACAGTAATGTATAAAGTTTAAACACTACTGCTTGGCGGGGAATATCTGACCCTGCGGTAGTAGCTACCAAGCCGGACGCTTGCAATAAGATACCTACTACCAGTAATATACAAATCGATTATGAAGCGATGGTATTCTAAAGCATCGTGGTCGAGTTGAAAAAACCGGACAAGTGCGAGGTAGAGCTAGCGCGCACGGGTGACAAAAGTCACCGTGACAATTTCGTCACTCTATGGATATGTACGGAAATTTCACGTCACGTCACGTCGTAAGGTGCGCGCACCTCCATACATGCATAAGAGTGACGAAATTGTCGAGGTAACAAAAGTCACCCATGCGCGCTATGCATTAAACTCGCGTAGAGAGGGTTCCAAAATTGCTGTATATATTGTCTATTGTTGAATTCGGTCGTATACCTATAACTTATCCCAAGAACAAACTTAACATCGTAGTTGAAAAACATGTTCTCCCATACATTCTAATTGCAAACGTAAGTTTGTACGCACAATATTGAAAGATTAACCATCTTATTTTAAGACCATAGACTTCTTATTAGTTTTTCTGTAATCAATAGGTAAACAATTATTATCGTTATTTTATTTCAAAATTTTAGGCTCCGTGGTTTCGGAGATAAAGATGCGGAATAGTCAATTTTAATCTATTTCCTTAAATAACTTTAAAATGACATATTTTAAAATTATCGAATATACATATATATATTTGGGACCCTATATGCTTTGAACAAATAAATAAATAAATATGAATATGCTTTCTGACAATATTAGATATTTTAAGACTGTAATAATTAAGAATAATAGCTCAATATTTTTAATGTTTGCATGTCACTGTTATGACTAGGTGTTTAGGATCTGTGCATACCAATCTAGTTCAGACCAAAAATTGTACCAACACTTACAGCAAATAAAAAAATCTAAATCTAAAAATCTAAATCTAAACCCTCACTACAGGCCCTTCCATTTCATATGGTACACGGTACAGTTTGCAACACTTTACTCTTTAATTTTCTATTTTGCCCCCCAAATGTGACTCCATATTCAAATTCATTTATTTACCTTACACGACCGTGTTTGGGCCGCAGAAATCCATGTGTACCAAATTTCAACTTAGTCGGTTCAGAAGATTCGGAGCAAATTGGCTGTGACAGACGGACAGACAGACAGAAACACGAGTGGATAAGGATAAGGGTGCCGCCGCTTTTTCCTTCGGACGTTCGGAACCCTAAATGTGAGATAACAACAGAGCGGTAAAAAAACTTAAAGCGACGCAGTGCCTACTAACTGGTTGCTAAATAATCCGTGTGTAGGCACCTCATACCCATGTTTTATCCTTCAAATAAGTAATTAAAGCATATTTTCATACACAAAGGAGTAGCGTGGCTCTCTCGCATGACTCGCCGCTCGTGTCCGATATTAGCCATATGTCACAGGCGATACCGCCGTAGATAATGACGGCTAATAAGTGCCTGTCTTCCAACACACCATGCTAGTAAAGGGAAAATGTCGATATTTTTCCATCTGGAAAATACCGTCTGGGAAACACATGCAAAGTTGAAGTAATGTCTCGTTGATCAACACTAACATCGATCTAGATAATTCAACCATCTAGTAAGAAAGCGTTGAAGAAGTCCATTTTTGGTAACATCGGGTAATATGAAGCTAAGCAAAAATTTAAGTATAGAGAGACGCTAGAATCATGATGGAATGAAATCCTCTGATTTATGAAAAAAATCGACAATTGGACGTGTTAACATGCAATATCCCCATCCAAGCGTGTACGCCGTAACATCTACTAAAATCCAAGATATAAATTAACTTACTGAGGAAATTTAATGTTTGCTCAACATTTCTATGACATAGTTTAACCCTATTCTGCGACCTTACAAAGTTATCGATGTCGACATACCGCCTCGCCGCCCTCGCCGCGATCTTATCGCTCAGTTTTTATTCTCGTGATATCCACCGATAAGGCTGAAATGTCCTTTTTCATAGAAGCACAGTAATGGGCCAGAAGGCACGCCATCCAGGCTTATAACTTATGCATACTGATTGCTCCACTTCCACCCTTTACTGGACATGTTTCAGCGCATATTTGTTTTTAGTCTTCCATCGATATTTATCTTGGCATCTCTATAATTAATTTGAATTTAGAACTGTAAGTTGTATAAAATTCATAGATTTTTCTTTAACTTCTTGAAAGTTGTACGCTGCAATTCCAGATACATATAAATTCCATTATGTCTCGTACTGATCAGCAACAAGGGGTTGTAGAAAAGAAAGTATTGGCTATAAACTATAAAGAATATTGGATTTAAAATATAAGTTTAATTCGCGTAGATTTTAGATACGTTATCATCAATACGATTAAGCTAGAAACTTCTCAAGTCTATTAGAGTAGTATATTAGAATCTATCCTAATATAAAAAAGCTGAAAAGTTTGTTTGAACGCGCTAATCCCAAAATTCATAATAATTTATTTGTTTATTTCATATTAAATAGTTTATTTGTCTGGAACCACTAGTCGGATTTGATAAATTCTTTTTGCACTTAATATCCCAATGCTTGAGGAAGAAATAGGCTATTTAACATCACGCTACAACAATGAGGACCTAAGCAAAAAGAAAAAATGTCAGAAAGAATACTAAGTGAAAACGAGGCACGGACGAACATGCGCGGGCGGGCCATGCATCGCGGTGTGTCAGGGGATTAGACGAAAATATGACTTAAAATATGTCTATGCAAAAGTACTCAAAGTTATTTATAAATATTCTGATTTCTTTTAAATATAATGGCAGATGAAACCGCGAGGCACAGCTTGTATACAAATGTTGTCTCAATTTTCTTACGCCATTACTCAACTGCAGTTAAGTCCCGATTTAAGCGGGACGTCCCGAGCCGTCCGTACTCGATCGGTCTATGGACACGTTATCGATTAATCCTTAATCGGGACGTCAAATGTCCCGATTATCGTTCGTGAATTCTTGAATGACTAATTAACTAACGCTTTACTTATCGCATCAATTGTCAATGTTACTGAAGACATGAAACTATTGTTGAAAGCAATAACACCCGTACAGAGATGGGACTGTGTACTTGAAAAGTCTTTTGAATTTCTTAATATTATTTTTATCCATAGCCTATTCATCATCACCATTATCTTATCGGCCAAAGGACGTCCAGTGCTGGACAAAGGCCTCCACTATAAACTTTCACAACAACCGGCCGTGTGGAACGTTTTCAAAGGGGATGGCTCCTAATATATCCACATCCTTATCCACGAGACGCGATATTCTCATTCTTAGGGTTCCGAATATCCAAACGTAAAAACGGCGAAACCTACAGGATCACTCGCCTGTCTGCCACAGCCAATTTTCTCAGGAGCTACTGGACTGATTAAGTTGAAATTTCACACATCATCATCATCATTTCAGCCAGTTATACATCCATTGCCGAAAAAAGGCGTCCCCCATAGATTTTCACAATTATTTCATCATTTTAGGGAGTATTTGCCGATACTCACCACGCTTGGCAGGCGGGTTTTAAACAATATAATAAACAAATTAGGGTCAGATTTAAATAACATGCTAGATAAACATATTCATCGTACGGTACCCTCTCCACGCGAGTTAAACTCGTACTTGTCCGGTTTTGTTTTATATAGGAGTTAAAGCGGAGGGTAGCATTCCGTGCGTGAAATTATTTCACAAGGCATTGGAGAATAAGGGCCCTGATGAAGCAAAATACTCAAATCCGATCAATCAAAGATAAATCATTTGACAATGTAATATTAAATACATATCTTCGAGCAGTCAAAGAAAAATCATATACGCTTGTTCCTTATCTGACCGCTAAACCAACGTTTCATGGAGTCAAACAGACGGACAGACATTATACATGTAATTATTAGTAAATACGACACAAATCACCAAAAGCACGCGATGAAAGTGAACTATTTCAAATAACGTGCATGTCTTGTCAGTCGAAGCCTTCAAATTGTTTTCCATACGATAATAAAATTTAAAATTGTAGCAGCAATTATGATGAAAATGATAAGCGTATCTTTTAAAATTAAAGCTCTACTAAAGCTAATGCATGTCTACTCTATAATACCCATCACCATTCCGCCCAGCATGGTGATTATGGCAATTTCTCCAGAATCAAGTGTACTGGTCATTGGGGGGTTCGGTCATCACTTGGGTGGAGTTTCTTGCTGGCTTTACTCCATGGGTCCGACTTTTCCGAATCGTGCACCCTTTTATGACTTTTCTTAAAAGCCTGCCAAGGCCTATATGAAATAAAACATCGGACTCGAATTTGAATGAAGTACCTAAGTGTTCATTCATCCAGTGATGACATATGGAACAGAGACGTGGTCACTCACAATGGGCCTCATAAGAATGCTCAAGATCACTCAGCGAGCTATGGAGAGAGCTATGCTTGGTATTTCTCTACAAGATCGAATCATATATGAGGAGATCCGTAAAAGAACTAAAGTTAGCCAAAAGGATTAATAAACTGAAGTGGCAATGGGCGGGGTACATTGCTCGTAGAACTGATGGCCATTGGGACAAATAGGTTCTCAATTGGACACCGCGCACCGGAAAACGCAGCGTGGGACAACCTCCAACGAGGTAGACAGACGACGTTGTTGAAGATCGCTGGGAGTCGTTGGATGAGAGCGGCATGTAACCGCTCGTTGTGGAAATTTGAGGGGGAGGCCTTTGTTCACCAGTGGACGTCCTTTAGCTGATATGATGATAATGATGAAGTGTTCATCACCGGCTAATATGACGATGAGCATATGGCATTACAGCCAACGGTTCTTAAATTTCGTAGAAGGGTGATTACTCTGCGACATTAACTATGAAGTAGGAAATTTAAAACCTTAAAACAAAGGTTAAACGTTTTATATCATCTTAATGCAAAATAATATTATTGGAATAAACAAGTAATATATTTGTAACTAGCTGGGCCCCGCGGTTTCACCCGCGTTTAATTTGAAATACATTTAGAGTACTTCGACATAGGCACTTGACATTGAATATTTATATTGAATTTCAAGGGTTTTTTTATTTTTGCGCGGAACCCTAATTATTTTTCTAAAATAAAAGTAGCCTAAGTTATTCCTTATAATATCAGCTATCTTCCAGTGAAAGTCCCGTCAAAATCGGTCCAGCCGTTTCGGAGATTACCCGGAACAAACAGACAGACAGACAGACAAAAAAAACATATAAAAAAATGCATTTTTTGTTATATGTTCCGTATATACTTTCATATGCATTTAGTAAAAAGCTGTTATTTTGACATTACAAACAGACACTTCAATTTTATTTATTTGTATAGATATATACTGTTTTATTTATTATCAAAAATCTTATCATTTAGGAAGTGTGTACTTACAGGAAATAACAGAGAGTATAAAGAACGAATGTTGAGTACTCGACTCGTCGTCGTATGTCGAAGGCGAACTAAATATTCAGTTAATCAATTTCGATCATTAATAATTTATATTTATGTAATTATAATGAAAAGTCCCGTGCGATCCCAGGAAAATAATAGATTACCCCTCTCCATTCCTGGGTATCGCGATAGCGACTAACGGCTAATAACAACGTATGTATCTACTCCGGTCATCAATCTGCCTACCAAGCGTGGTGATCATTGAGAGGCCCGTGTTCATCGGTGGGCGTTTACTGGCTAGTATAGCCTAGGCTAGTATTTCAAACGATAACTATTATGACCAAAAAAGTATAGGTTCTTTAAGTATTCGCAGGTACAGCTCAGTCAGGTTTACTTAAAATATGCATTCGGTTTTACCTTTAACTTAATCGATTAAATTTTCTTGTTTTAACTACCAACATTGCGTGACTGCGACCATATGGTCAAATAACCATAAGTCACCGTTGAATTAAGGTGAACAAAGACAGATAATATGTAATTGCGAAGGGTGGAATTCTTTCCCACGCATTCCCATACACTACCCCATGGTACTATGTGCCATATGGGCCATGATCTTATCGGAAATGTATTATTTTAATACTCTATTTGGTGCGTAGTATGTAAGTTGATATGAGTTAAGGAAAATAATGATACTTATTAATGAATGCATAACGTCTTCTGTAGAATACGAGAAAATATACCTAACAATTTGTATACCACTAAGATGATAAACATTCACACGATCCGCCCTTAGAAAATATATTCTATATTCTAAGGGCTCACCTGATGGTAAACGGTTACCATAACCTAGGAACGCTTACAACGACAGCGGCAATATTCGCGTGTTGCCGACCCTGTAACAATTTACCTACACTAAATGCTATTTTAGTTAATCAGTCAATTCAGCGGACACAAGCTTTCCGTGCGGTGTCCGGATTAAGAATATAGCACCACTCCATCTCCTCCGGTGGATGTCCTAAAAGGCGACTAATGGAATCTAAACCAGAGGGCGGGGCAGCAGCGTCGCTTCTGTGAAACGGTAGCCATAATGCGCTCACCAACCCGCCTGCCAAGCGTGGTGAGTATTGGCAAATACCCCCCAGAATGATGACACAGTTGTGAAAATCTATGGGGAGGCCTTTGTTCAGCAGTGGACGTATAAATGGCCGATATGAGCTGGATGGGGAAGCCGAGGATCGTGCCCAGTGGCGTGAAACTATAGAGGCCTATGTCCAACAGTAGACTGCTATAGGCTGCTGATGATTATGATGATTCGACCAGCCTTTTGCTTTGCTGTCCACTACTGGACACACGCCTCTCTCTAGTTGCGTCACCTGCTCGGCTTTCTGAATCTGTTTGATTTAGTACTCATGTTTTTTTGTCCTTTGGCCTGTCAGTATTGGTCCCTCATTCTCACTAAAATGTCTTGCTGGTGGCGGCGTTGCGTAACTGGTCATTCGGTTCCCTACAATATGGTTGAGCTAAGCGATGCTGATGCACGCGTCATGCTTGTGAACGGGCGCCGTCTGTCGGGTTGGTCAATCGTTAACTGGCACAGCAAATAAATTATTATTACATTATTGTAGTATGTTCCATCTTTACACATTAACCTACATTTTTCTCGTTATATGTTTTACCATCTTTTGTATCAGACAATATTGTAATCTTAATTATTTTTAAAACAGTATCCATGGAGTTTCTAGCCGGCTCTTCTCCATAGGATCTACCAATTGGAACCGTGCAACTTAAATTCTGTCGTTTCGTATGTGCCAGTTGCCAACTTTTATATTCAAATAAAAAACATTGACTTTTACTTTATTAATTTAAGATCACACAATTGTTAAAGTATTGACTGTAATGAACAATTGTCATAATCACCATACCTGATAAGCGGTTTTTAGAGTTCCGTACGTCCTAATAAAAAACCGAACCCTTATAGGATCACTCGTCGTTTGTTGGTGTCTGTCCATCTGTCACAGCCAATTTCCACCGAATCTATTAGGCCGATTAAGTTTAAGGGCCTCCCCCATTCTGACCAGTTACATACCGTGTCGTCATTTTGGGGAGACTCTACACTGGTAAATTCCCCCCAAAATGACGTGAAGTGACGTGAGTACTGACTCACCACGTTTGGCGGGTTGTTGAGGGTAGTATGTCTGCTGTTCACAGAAGGGGCGCTGCTGTCCATTCCACTGGTTTAAAGTCCCTTTGTCGTCTTATACGACATCCACGGGAGGAGATGGAGTGGTGCCATATTCTAAATCCACACACCACATGTGGTTCCGTGCCACATATGATTGACTTCCAGTCTAAGTAGCGACTTAGACTCGAAGCGTCAGCCATATCAGCTCCGCGATCCAATTTTTGTGAATACCGGTATTTTAAGCTCAGACTGATGGTCAGATTCGGGCTTTCGACTGGTCAGAAATGGAAAGGTTCAGAAAGCTGAAAGTATTAGTAAGCTGAAGTAGCAACGGGCAGGGCAAATAGCTTGTAGAACTGATGGTCATTGGGCGCAGAAAGGTTCTCGAGTGGAGACCACGCACCGGCAAACACAGCGTGGGATGGTCTACAACGTGGACAACGGAGTTGTTGCAGGGGAGATGACCGCTCCAGTGGTTTTAGCCGGTAGGAGTCCGGCACACCCCTTCACCCTTCCCCGGGGTGAAGGAAGTTCCATGTAGAATTTCCACTGGACATCAATAAAAAAATAAAAATAAAAGGGGTTTCTATGTCTGAAAGACGGATATTCAGCCAAGTCTAGCCAGCAACTGGCGCTTTCAAATCTATCGATCTAGGGTTTCCACTTCACCACAAACATTTCTAGATGCAGCTCAATTACCACTTCTATACCTATCTAAAACGCCCCAAAACCATATACTTAAGGCAAGTGCTCTACAGGTCGTTTTTAGCTGTGTATGGGAGAGAAAAGAAACATTTCCGTAAAAATTAGACGACGTCGGGTCACGCCAAATTAAGCACGCCCCGGTTGAGACACTAGTGATGGGAAACTATCGACATGTTGTGATAAATGTAAGTTTATGTATTTACTTCCGTTTTATGGTTACCTAGGTATTATAACAGGTGAAGGTTGAAGGTGGACCATAGTTTCGAATCCAAGTCAGCCGGCGGGCCATCTAGTGAATGAAACTTGCATACAGTAGTAGATATATATTTTAATTTAACAAAACTGTAAGTTACAGTTTAATAATAATCTAATATTAACAATCAATGAGACCTATGAAGAGGTTTTTGTGCTAACATTTATCAATGCTTGGTGAAAAATCTGGGGTGGATGTTGAATCAAGTATCTATAAAATATGTTTTGCAGTTCGTAAAGCACGGTATTTATTTTTCACAAAGCTGAGCGTTGAAAAAGCCTGTTCATGTTGAACTAAATCTGCAAAATTACACATTGCAGGAAACTGCTCGTCTGGTGCCAATTTCCAAAATGTTATTAATATTTCTGAAGACTGCTGACCACAGAATGATGCATTCAGCATGTGTGATAAATCTGTTTCAGTAAATATCTGTTTCAACTCAAGGGAATATGGCGGCTGCCGATATCTTGAGCTGATCGCTGTTGGCAGTTGTTGCGTTGACAGGCCAATTTGTGGCCCGCGGGCCTTGGTTTGGGCAGACTTGAATAATAAAACCTTTGTTTACTTGTTTACAAAGTATTCGCTATAAAACATAACATAAACTTCAAGGAACAGTTAGATGTTAGATAGCACCCAAATTCTATCTAAACTGAAGCTTTATTTAAATGTATCGTCATTAGCAATAGTATAATTAGTTTCGATCTCGCAGATGTAAAAATATTGCTATTTTACATAAAACGCTCTGATTAAGTAAATTTATAATAGTATATTAAAATTTAATTTTGATATAAACGAACGATGCTTTGCTTTCTCAACATTACCACCACTTACTCTCACTTTCCGGTTTTATTTTCCGACCCTACATTACAATAATGCCACAATACATCGCTATCGACATTATCGACATTCCACCTGGATCGCCCTCACGCCGCGCCGTAGTGCCGCACCCCTGTGCGTTATGGATGAAAATCAACAGGTCGTGCCGACATACTTGTACTTTGTACTTCCCCGTCTCGTTTACACACTACGACTAAGAAAGACGCTTCAGTAAGACGAGGGCAGAAAATCGTACAATGTAATACATTTTTGCAGTTTATGTACTGGTTATTTTGTGAGTATTTTACAGCCCTAATTTTTCAATTGCTTTTACTTTGTTCTATCCATTTCAGCAAACTCTCTAATCAAGAAAGCAACAGCTTTTTCGCACTACTTGTCCTTGCTTAAGAAGCAAAATACGAAAATCTAACAAAATCGTCTGCATCTTACTAAGAATACTCCAATATTTCTTTCATTCCGATAAAGGCAAAACCGAGCAATAATTTCCGTTATTTACTAACCTAAACTTCTCCTATAAAACAATAAATTTATCGAAAAAAAACGACAATATTCCGACATCGTCAGATGTAAACGGGCCGACGTGACGCAGTCGTTCCAATCCAGGACCGATCGCAATTTGACAGCGAAATGCTTATTCATGAGGTTAATTACCGAAATTGTTATACACGTGCGTGGAATCGTTGCGTCGACATGTTGGGTGGCGTTAGAATTTCGACTGATGGTTCGATCTTATTGGGTAAGTACAGGTCGACGCCACCTGGAAGAAGCAAGAGTTACTTATTAGAAGCCAAACAACAATCTCTCTTAGCAACATAATTTACGTTAACGTCGTATTCATCTTGTAGTAAGCGGAAGATCCACTTGAATTCTGATAATCTGATTCGACGAAAACCTGTATTTCAAACCACGTATTTTCTCTGCGGGCCACGTATGGATACTTCGCGGTTTATTCGGGCGCAACATCTGTCAAATTCATAAAAATATTGAATGAATAAATATAAATCTTGTTTGTGAACTGGGAATTTGTTAGTCCAATTCTTGTCCCAAATATAGGTATCAAGCATATCCTCAGTAAACAAAATTTTGAAATCATACCTACTGAATTTTTCGGCGTGTCTTGTGGCCTCACTGGGGGGTTTTGCCATAACTGCCACGCTTGGCAGGCGGGTTGGCGATCGCAGTTGAGTTGTTAATGTATTCGAAGGACGCTGCTGCCCATCCTCCGTCTCATCCCTTAGTCGGCTTTTACGACACCCACGGGATGAGATGGGTTGGTGCTATTCGTAGCCGGCACCACATGTCATATGTTTATGATAGTGTAACATATGCTCCTACCCTTTTTTTTTTCCGTGTGGTGTCCGGATTAAGAATATAGCACCACTCCATTTCCTTCCGTGGATGTTGTAAAAGGTGACTAAGGGTCTCTGAACCATAGAGATGGGCAGCAGCGTCCCTTCTGTAGAGCAGCAGCCATTCTGCGCTGACAAACCCGCCTGCCACGCGTGGTGAGTACAAATTCCCCCCAAAATGACGACACAATTGTGGAAATCTATGGGAGATTTTCGTTCAGCAGTGGACGTCCTTCGGCGGATATGATGATGATGTATATTCCCCTTAGACTTTTAAATGTCGCGTATGAAAGAAATGGTTGTGTCAAATGACCACACTGACATTTGGCCAGAGCGCAGTAGTCCGTAGCATCAAAAATATAACAAAAGAAAAATATTTTCACATTTTTTGCTAAACAAAAACTGGTCATTTTATCTTCCCACAAAGTATATCGACCTCCTATAAACCTATACAATGTAAAACAATTATAAAGAGCAGGAAGTACCGGAACAATTTCGAGATGGTCCAGCGACTCACATGTTTACACCTTGCCACATGTAACAACAAATGAGTCAACGAAAATTCGCCTGTATTGCTGAGCTGATAAAGATAAAACTACTTTTGTATGGTAGGTACAGAACTTGGGTGATTGACTGTACACATCTCGCAATCTCTTGTATGGCAATCGTACAAAAATGGCCGCAAATTACCGCCGCACAATGACCAAAAGAGTACGTAATGATATGCGCAAGCGACTCGTTCCTAATGTAGGTACATGAGATTTCTATACAGGGTGTAGTGGGTTAACTGAATTCTAGAACATTCTTCTGAGATTTACTTCAAAGTACGTTTTTTAAATATAAATGATAATGAATGATATCAACTCATTCGGTGACTTGTAACAAAATGTTCAAATTTCTTACAAGAATTTCTTTGAATAGGTACTTTTGCTAGAATAAGTCAGCATTATTATTTTCATTACTTAGAGGCCTACTTAATGATCAATAAACAAATACAAACCAGACCTCAAAAATACAAACAACTCAAACAGAGCCTAAAAAAACATAACATAACTTACACCAATTTTCAGGAATGCTACTAGAGTCGTATTAAGAACAGCAATTTCTACATTAATTTCTAATGAAACAAAATTCTTATTTTAGTTAAGGATATTTCTATATACAATTTCAGCTTTGTGTATCCATGTCACAAAGACCGATGGCTCGCAGGTACTTTGTTTCATTATGTTGGAACACAATACACGCCCTACATAGAGTCTAATTGGAAATGTGTCGTATAACAGAATAGACAACACATGAAAATATCACGCGTGTGTGCTAATGTTGAGATGTACCGATGTTGTAGGTTGTGTGGTAGATATGGTTATTTTGGAAAATATCATAAAGGAAAAATAATTCATCATCGTATCAGCCAAGAAGTGGACGTACCACTGTTGAACAAAGGCCTCCCCCATAGATTTCCACAATTGTGTCGTCGTTTTGGGGGGAATTTGCCAGTACTCGCCACACTTGGCAGGCGGGTTGGTGAGCGCAGTATGGCTGCAGTTCCACAGAAGGGACGCTGCTGCCCATTCTTCTGGTTTAGAGTTCCTTAGTCGCCTTATACGACATCCACGGCAGGAGATGGAGTGGTGCTATATTCTTAACCCGGAGACCACATGGATATAAATAATAATAATATATTATTAATAATTATTGTTAAAGATATATTAAACATATAAATTTAAGATTATAATATTACTTCACGTTTCGTTACCATTATAATAATATTTATGGAAATCCATCTTAAGATATGACAATATTGGATGGTATACCTACAGCCAGTATTTTTATTGGTACGTCGTAATGTAATCTCGAAATAACATAGGTATCAAAGACAATATATAAACTATAAACTATACTACAGCTTGAACCATGATATCTTATATTCGTATTTCTGTGGTTTCAGATAATCAGGAATATTTCGAACTATTCCCATTGGTCAGGAAATACACAAATTTCATTCTTATTATGCATAATCATGCCTCTATTCGATCATTTGTATGACGTAGATTTGTCTGTTAGCTGCTAGACATATTCTCGATATCCTCACGGTAAAGTTGATCAGTGGCACAAGCAGGCCACGAGCCGTGACGCCGGTCGCAAGTGGACGGTCACGCCAACATCGGAAGTCATCCGCTATTGATACCATCGCATTGTGAGCCGGCAAATTGCTGCCGGATGTTGGAGACGACCAGGCTTCATACTAACATACTACATGAAAGAAAAAATATTATGTATTCCAGAGAATTTTCAGTAACAGAGTGAAACTTCCATAAACCAAGAAATAAAGCTTATATAAAGGACTAACAACAGTGAAGGAAACTAAAAGTAATACAAAAATCATTTTTATTGCCAGCTTATAAAGTTTTCTTTGGAACAAATACTAACATCTACACTAGGCCGAGCATGTATCTTAGACATTAATCTCTTCCTGTGACTTAGTAAGTTCTGTATAGGTATTCAATATTAATTACAACTAGTGCTAAGCAATATAAATCTTAAAATATTCTTTGAAAAGCTGCATTATAACTTCTCAAACAGAAGAATGCACTTAGAGATTATTACAAAAAAAAACTCTGTGAATGTTGAATATTGTAGCTCAAAACACCATATTTTATTGGGAGTGTCTGACGCTGGAAATCTTGTAACACTTAAACAACCCTTATCTCAACTTTGTATATGATAATTGCTAATAACAACCATTATTTCCTTGAAAAATGGTGTCAGATCCACAATCCTAAAAATTGGCTCACCGAATTTCTGTACTTTTTAGCTTCATTGTCCTCCTAATGCAAAGTCAAGCTAAAAAATAATTTAATGTCGTGATGAATACTTCCAGTGTTTCATAAAAAGTAAATGCGTACCTCAAGGTCGTACATATCAAATCTATTTATAGTTCCTAGTAACTTCTTGGCTACATCACCTAGTTCAAGCTTCATCTCTACGATAGAATCCGTGAAAACAGAAAATAATTTTGATTCAATATCGATTCTAATAAGTTTCTGAAATTGGAAATTTTCGTCGAAATATATTGTTATTGCTCATGTTATGCTATGTAAATGTATAGCAATTAAGTAGGTTCGTTTTGTATTATCAATAGTTCTTATCTATAGCCCCATCACGCTTTCCTTATACTTTCCAATATCATGTGATTTTGTTTTACGACCTGTCATTATTAGAAATTATCCAGATATTCGTATGATAGTCCGAAACTATTTTAGTTGTGTATCGATGTCTAGCTGTGGCGGCTAATAGGGGATCGATTTCTTGATAAAAATCTATATAGGTGTCTAAATACAACACAAAAATTAAGTCTGGTTGGTTTTATCATGTGTGCTGAATAATAAACCTAGATTGTTGTGTTTGAAACTTAATTATTTTTGTTTTGTTGCTAAAATTATTTTAATTGTTATAATATTCAGAAAGTTGCTAGTAGGTAGGCCTTTAGTGTTTTGACTGTATCATAACGGATCACCTTGTAAGTAATGCATTTCTATGCGCGCACGCGCCGACCGGCAGTGCCGCGCACGGGCAGGTGTGCTCTGATCGCTCCCCTCCTGTTGCAGAGCGGGCGATGCGGCGCGAGTAGCGCGGTGGGGTTCTACCCGCCGCCCGCCCGGCCAATAGCGGCCCGCTTAGCCTATGATGTCATCGGAGGAGGAGGCCGACTCACACGCGCCCTACTCGGATAAACTGCTTAGGAAACAGAAACGCGCCAGACAGCGCGTGGACGCCGGCGAGCCGCGCAATTCTTACTCGACTCTCTCGACGAACGGACTCGCGCCCGCGCGCGCCGCACAAATGAGCGGCGGACTTTACGGCGCCATCTTCGAGGGCCGCCAACACTTCGGCCTCTTCGGACCGGGCTACCCTCCGGCCGAAATGATCAACGAACTACTCGGGCGAGCGCCCAAGCAGGAAGACGTCGGTGATGAGGCAACCGGCGGTGACATCGCGCACCGAGTGCTGCGTGATATCCTTCAGAGCCGCAAGAAGGAGCTCTTGCGCCTCTCCCCGGACAATAACAATGTGCTCGCCAACAATAATAACGACGAGCCCAAGGTCAAGATGTCTCCGGAGCGGCCGCAGTCTCGTGACTCCCGACCCGACCTCGACGACGCGTTGTTGGCGCTTGACAGCGCCGGTGACTCGCGTACCTCACCACCACTCGCGCCGCCGCCGCAGGGCTCCGAGCCCTTGCTCGCACCCAAATCTGAACCGGACGACCGTGATAGTGACGCTCAACGTTCTTCTCCGCGACCATTAGATGTGAAACGTGCCCGTGTTGAGAACATAGTGTCGACAATGCGTTCAAGCCCCGCGCCACAGCCACCACAGGTGAACGGCTGCAAGAAACGGAAACTGTACCATCCGCAACAGCATGACGGCGCACACGAACGATACGGTACCAGCCATGGTAGCAGTGTACAGACAGTGTCGGAGGACTCCGAGGATGACGGTGAGCGACCACCGCCTATTGAACGGAAGTTAGTAGAAAAAAACGCTCTCAAGTCACAACTTAGGACTATGCAAGAGCAACTCGCAGAAATGCAAGAAAAATATATGCAATTGTGTAACCGCATGGGACAAGAGTCAGAGACGATCGATAACGATGGTGCTTCTAGTGATGTAGAACAGATCGATGACCCTGTGCCCAAATCGGAACCCGCGTCACCAGCCAAGGAAGTGCCCCCGCCGATACCTAACAATGTTCCCCCGAATATGCTTTCGCAAGTGATGAGCAAAATGATGTCGGCGAAAATGCACGCGCATGCGGTGGCGCACCCACACCTACCACCTGGCTTCAATGGCGCGTTGCCAATGATGCCGCACTTACCGCCAGAACACATGCACCCACCGCACCCTCATCAGCACCTCAACAACGCAGCCGCCATGTACCTAAACGTCAGCCAGAAGCTATTCATGGAGCAGGAAGCACGCATGAAGGAGGCTGCCGAACAACAAAACAAACAGCAGCAGAGGCCACAGTCTAACCAGCACTCACCGCAACAGCGACAGTTGGGACAAACGCCGAAGCCCCCGCTAACCTCAGAGCTAGCTGAGCGGCTGGATGCGTTGCGTAGCAATGCGGGCTCAGTGGGCCCCGTTACAGGGGCCGACCTTGAAGGCCTAGCTGAGGTGCTCAAGAGCGAGATCACTGCGTCACTAGCGACTCTAATCGACTCTATTGTAAGGCGATTCATGCATCAGCGCCGGATAATGGGGAAGCAGTCGGAGGCGGCGGCCGCAGCTGCCGAGCAACTCAACAAAGACATTATGATAGCGACGCAGATGCTCGAGAGAAAGTCACCCGCGCCGAAGCCACCACAAAGGCCGTCTGGGCAAATGTCAGGTAATCAACCCGTCCATCACCCGGGTGCGTCGAATGGCGTCCCATCATTTATGACACATAACCCTATGATGATGGGCCAGATGAACGGTCCCCGCGCGCCGAGCGGTGCAGCATTCTCAATGCACGCTGAGGCGAGCGGACCAGGGCATGGTGCTCACGTACGACCTCCCACAGGCATGTTCCAGGCGCCGCCGAAACCCCTCGGACAAATGTATGGGCCCATGAATGGACACTTTGACCGCGAGCCCAACCCCGAGCAGAACGAGGCTCTAAGTCTAGTCGTCACGCCGAAGAAGAAACGGCATAAGGTAACGGATACGAGAATCACGCCGAGAACTGTAAGCCGGATCCTAGGAGAGGGTGTCGGACAGTCACCGGAGAGCAAGTTCCCGGAGTCGCCCTCACCGCGGCCGTACCCAGGGGGCATGGCGGGATTGCCGACGCCGGTGGCAATCCCAAACCCGGCGCTGCACGAGAGCCAAGTGTTTTCGCCGTACTCACCTTTCTTCGTGGCGGGGGGCGGACTGGCGCGGTCGCCGCCGGCAGCGCCGGAGCGGGACTCTCCGCCGCTGCCGCACGCGCCCGCGCTTCGCCACCCCGGACTAGTACCGCACCACGCCTCGTCCGACTACTTTCTGCACCACCACGTCAATTTGGCCCACCACGCTGGCCCACCGCACCACCCGCTCATGGACGCGCAGGACCCGCACTCCGACTGCAACTCCACAGACCTGCCTTACGACGGAGTCCAGCCTACTATATCCTTTTCAATAGACTAACATAAATATTAACATTTTCCTTACAGCGATTACTTAACGAGGTCAACTTGTCGATGTAACCCGAGCTCACTTGAGAGGGCACAAACCCCGCGAACGCCCACTGATATCTTATTTCTATAGTGTTTAACCTTACGACTGCTGCCGCCTACTTCCTACTTACTGGTTAGGTATTACGACTGTGGAAACCCCGCAAATGCTGTGGTTTCTACGTTTTCCATGATCCCAGGCCTATCACATTTATACAATTTATAATAGAATTATAAAAACATTAAGTTTTCTTTACTTGCCTACAAAGTTATTAGACAAGATTACTCAAAAATACCGAACAAAACGAATTGTAGAGTATTTGATTTGTCCTGGATCTAACTTATCTCTCAATACACAGTCAATCTTAAACACTCTTCGGGACCAAATAGTTGTAAAACATATATATTTATTTTGGGACCCTCAATTTTAAGACCGTATTAAAAACCACAACTATCGTAAAATCAAATCAAATCTATCACGATGTTGCCACAAATACGCATAATGCAGACGCGGCTAAGGCACATTATAAGATTAGAAAACGCAAACGGATTAAGTATTTGTGGTGCTTCGTAACGCACCTACGATATGCCTGGATCTAATCAGATTTATGTATCTTTGAAGCAACAATCCTGGGAGAATACCTTACTACTCATTTTGAATCAGAATAAACATCTTCATACTAAATTGTTTCCAAACTTCGACTTCATTATGCAGTCTTATTGTCAGTTGCAAGTATGAAGCTGTGATTTTTTATAATTTTAATTATATTTTTGTATAAATATTTTGTATTATGTACAGCTGATGTCCTTAGCGCAAATAGAGCTTATATAGGTGTATGTTTATGACTTAACAACAAAACCTATGACTAATTTGATTAAGACGGGATTGTATAGAACAGACTATAAAACTAACGTCAGTTTCTAGAAAATATATTGGAATTATAGCTACAGTTACGGCTGACCTCTAAATTGTATCTACATATATGTCACAGTTATAAAAAAAACTCATTATAATTTCTCCGAATAATATTACTAAGTAAAAATAAAAATATTATTACCAGACCAAAAAGTTTTTATATTCCACTTGTACCAATTGTCTAAAACCAACCCGTCAAAAAAAACCCAAAAAACATTTTCGATTCCAATTTCAAACATTCTAGAACTATTTGTTTACTCCATTTTATTAAACCAATAAACCTTTAACTCCTGTGTACTCTTCAACGCTAACGCCGATGCACCTCCGCAAAGCGAAGCTGATGTTCTTCTGGGTGCGGTATCCAAGCTCTGCAGTCCTCAAGATGTACTTCCCCGACATCAAGTTTAACAAGAACAACACGGCGCAACTCGTCAAGTGGTTCTCAAATTTCCGGTGAGTCATAGCTTTAAGTTTTATTTTAAAATTTTAAACTTTTGTGTACATATTCAAATATAAAATATTATAAGACACAATTTGCGATTGTAAAGAGGCTACGACTGTGGCTGTATGGTCTCGGCAAAAAATAGACCACCCCTCTCGACCCATGGGTGACGTAAAAAACGACTGAGAGCTAGGAGGATGGGCAGCAGCATCCTCCAGTGTACTAATAACAACATATCAATCTGCTTGTCCAGCGTGGTGATTATGACAATATCCCCTATGACTGCACACTGTAGTTGTCATTGGGAGGCCTATGGTCAGCAGTGAACGTTTACAGAATGATGTCATAATGTGTGATGAAAGAGGCTACGACCGTTTTGACATATCATTGTAAACTCTAGGTAACTTTTATTGCAGCATTCATTTCATATTATCCTCTCCTGTCTTGAATTCAGTAAAAACTAATTTAAACCATAAATTCAAAATTATTACTTAATATTAGTATCAAAATACTAACAACTAATAAGTCTTGTTAGTTTTAGTATCAAAATACTATCACTAACAACTCTTGTTAGTTTTAGTATTTTGATGCTGACACTAAAGGTTGTCTGTAAAAGATCGCTTTTAGCGATAAGACCGTCCATCGTGCCACGCTAACTATTGAAATAATCCTTCATACTATTTTGGTGTACACTAAAGTTATGTTCGATTCTATCTATAAATTAATACGTGAAGAAAAAGCTTTGTACCTCTTTTTAAGCACATTACGCGAACGGAGGAGTTTGTGATTTGGCATGGTTAATGTACATGAATACAAAATTTGAAAATTGAATTACTCAAGGTCTAATTTCGACCCCTGGGCGACCCCTGAGCAACCACTAGTTCTCTTAAATGGGTGTATTTCATAAATATTAACCTAAAAATTCAAGAATCTTATCCGCGTGATCGTGGACGGGAAGCCTATTAATTTCAAGGTATAGGTACGTCTCACTAAATATTACCACGGCAACTTAACATCATCATCATCATATTTGCCAATAAAATGTCTACTTTTCGACAAAAGCCTCCACCATAAGACGACCGGTTACATGCCGTATTTCGTCATTTTGGGAGCAAATTATCAGTACTCTCCACGCTCGGCAGCCGCGTTGGTGAGCTCAGAATGGCTGCCGTTCTTCAGAAGGGACGCTGCGGCCCATCCCATATCCACGGGAGGAGATGGATTGCTGCTATATTTTTAATTCGGACACCACATGAATAACACACGGACACAGCGACTTATGGATAAGACAAGAACTAAAAAGTTTTAACCTCTCTGGAATATTAATACTAACGAGAATTTGATAGGATAAGGATTTGATAATGTAATCCATAAAATGCACCATACTAGAATATCTTAATTAAACTTAAACGTCGGCTTCATAACATAATAATAATCACATTTAATTAAATGTGATGTACTCGTATAAGTTTGACTCGATAATATTTTGCGTAGATTTTCCATATTCAAACGATTCAGTTTAGGTGCAAAGTAGTTAGCGATAACTATGACATAATCTTGCGGTTAATTCATTTTAGATATAGGTACTATGCACAAACATTCCTGTATAATAAATTTTAATAATGATACACTTTATATAGAAATAAAATACTTAGGTATAGAAACATTTATCCCTATGGATATATGATAATTCAAGTTACCTGTTGTCTTGTTTTTAAAAACACTGATTATTAACATACATATATAAAAAAACCTTTACACAAATTATTTTTATTTTACCTTACTTAACAAATATTTTATCTTTTCAACGCAAAAGACCCGAAAATTTACGTAAAAGGATTTCATCCGATAAACTCAATTATACCTTTGAAATAGGGTAAACTGATTGATTATTACCAATTCCGTCATCTTCCTTTACGGTAAAGGGTTTTGAATTCACTATTTCCTAATTATCTAATTCATGGAAGGGGTGACTCCCCATAACTAAAATTTAAACGGGTTAGTGTAAACAAATGGGGAATTTAGTCGCATTTACTTTGATGACTTAATGAAAAGACAAAAAAAAAAAACGCTCCTCAATATTGCTCTGTGGCTAGGAATACCACCACCCCATCTTATCCCGTGGGTGTCGTAAAAGGCGACTATGGGATTAGCCGGAGGATGGGCAGCAGCGTACTTCGAGTACATTTATAAACTAATTGCGATCGCCAACCCGTCTGCCATGCGTGGCGATTATGGCAATACCCCCCAATGAGCACACATAAACCCATACCAATAGTTGTGGCAATCTTTGGGGGGGCTTCTGTTCACAATTTCGGTAGAATAACGGGCACCTCACATAGTTGAGAAGGTATTAAATAAAGAGTGACGTTTCGGTATTGGGCCTTTAGTCAGTTTTCATCAAAACTCATTAACGAGTGAAATTGTTTCTTGAAACCTACTTTCTAAAATGAAGATCGTTTCATTTCATCATTTTTAATACCGATGCGTACTGATGACACAAGTAACTATTAGTTGTCTGCAAAGGTTGCCAGGTAAACAAAGTCACGATGATAACATGATTTCCTTGCCAGCCCCTAAAAGTATACAGAATGAAAAATAAAACCGTCCAGGAGCGAGTTGCACTCGCGTGTAAAGGGTTCCGTATGATCTATGTCTATCGTATCTACCATGTTTTTTTTTTAAATCTGACTCAAGAACAAACTTAACATTGTAGTTGAAAAACGTATTCTCCTCTACATTCCAACTGCAAACGTAAGTTTGTACGCAAAATATTGAAAGATTTACCATTTTATTTTATTACCATAGACTTCTTCTAGGTTTTCCTGTTATCTATAGGTAAATAGCTAATAGCTATATTCTTTTCAAACGTTTAGGCTCAGTAATTTTGGGGATAAAATGGGGAATGATCTATTTTCTGAAATAACTTTAAAACAGTATATTTTAAAATGATAAAATAAATATATTTGAGACCCCCACAACAAGCCCTTTCATATGTTACACGGTACAGTTTGCAAAACTTTACGGTTAAATTGCCCTCCAAAAGTGACCCCATATTCAAAATTCATTTATTTACGTTACACATGGACATGTTTGAGTCCCAGAAATTCATGTGTACCAAATTTCAACTTAATCAGTCCAGTAGATTTAGAGTAAATTGCCTGTGACAGACTAACGGACACACGAGTGATCCTATAAGGGTCCCGCCGTTTTTTCCTTCGGATGTTCGGAACCCTAAAAACTAAAATAAAAGAAATACTACGTTAGCTCAAATACAAGGTAAAAATTATCTACCCTATAATTTAGTAAATTGAAGACCCCAGATACAAAACAGTTTTCTAGAATATTATGTAAAATAGAAATACTCCCGCTATGTCCTATGACAAGGATGATGTTAAGGGCAGGTTAGAAAAGAACCTTGGATTTTCCTGGCTGGAGGCCTCTTTTGGCCAGAAATTACCGGTTAAGCAACACATTTCGCTGAAATGTATGCGAGAAGCCCAACATAAATAATAAAAAAAAACCCTAGATTACTAAACAGTTATTCTGAAAATTATCCTAGTGCATTTGTAACAGACATGAAATTTATATTTTTCTTTATAACATAATCTTGAACTTTATCAAGCTTTCAGCAAAGATAAAAGTTTTTATTTTTATTTTAAATTAATTCATATTTTAATTCGTAAACGTAAAACATAAAAACATTGTTATAAGTAACGGAAAAATCCGCCCCGGTATTGATTTCTACTCGACTAATTTTTCGCGTTATCTTAGTCCTATGATAAGAGGCACCTGCCATAAAGCCCGTACTCCTATGATAAAACACCTTCCCCCTTCTTTCACACTATCTGATTATTCTGATTCACTGGCACCATATCGATTTTTACGCGTTCTCGCTTTCGTGCAACTCTATCATGTTGCTATCGATACTGTATTTTCTTGAATTACAGAGTTTAATGGAGTCTTTCTTCAAAGACGATTTGTTTTAATCAAAAGATTGAATAGAAAAGGAAATCTTAAACTTTAAAACAAGCCAAAATTAAGAGTATAAGAAAAGACTAATATAAAGATTGAAAAAATTAAAAGTATTTTCCAGTCACAAATTCTAGCCTATTTTTAAAAATAAATCATTGAATAAGATATACTAAGTACCTGGCCACTTTATTTATTTCTTCCAAGATTCGAATGTCAAATTTTAAAATATCGGATGTCAGTTGCAGCAATAATTGATATAGTTTCACTATCGTACCTTCGATTACTTACTAACTTGATATCGTTGTCGGAATATGCCCGTTGTCGCGATGTGTGCAAAACACTTGACGTTGTTGATATATCGACTTTCATATTAAAGCTTTCTACTCCTATCTCAAGCTTGTATTATCATTATCTAAGTTAGATAAACGTTACTGAGTGAGAGCTTTGATAACGATATAAGTGTAACATAGTTGTACCAATAAAAGTTTTGGCACACAATATTATTAGGACAACATGCAGAAAATATTAGAAGTCACCTCTGAAGAATGGAACAGAGAAAATTTATTTAAGATAGTGTGTCTTTGATATGCCGTTGCTGCGCTCCGTTGCTCCAACAAACTCAATGGTAAGCAATTCATGTTTCGTGTGATTTACGGCATAGAAAACCACCCCTCCCCGGTGACTATTAAGGGTTGATATCTAGATTATGGGCAGCAGCATCTCGTGTGATAATAACCACATTCTGCAGGCAGTAATCCGCCAGCCAAGCGTGGTGATTATGGCAATGTCCCATATTGCTGTCCGCTCATTGTGGTGATCATTGGGAGACCCATGTCCAGCAGTAGACGTGTGTCACGCACATCAGTGTGCGTGTAACCAATTCATACAACATGACTCGTCAAGAATGACTCAACTCAAAACTTACAATTCATAAAAGAACAGCCTATGTAAAAATATCTGTAAAATCAAAATGCCGTGGAAATCTTCCTTACACGACTTGGACAACTTAGTCCATTAGCATTGTCCCCTTAATGGTTGCATTGTGGACAACGGAAAACGGCCATTTCCTTCGCGATAAACATCTCTGAAAGGACTGAAAGGGTGAGGGCAGTTCTATAATCGCACGAAAGGCAATTACTAAGGTGTCCAACGAATGGTGTTTTTCAACATCGATTAGGCTGAGTTTAAACTACTTTGAGCAGACATGAAGCTTAGTTTTTATTGAAGGTAGATTTTTATTAAGCTCTATAGATCGAGGTTATATTTATTAGAGTCCAAAACAGTCTGCTACATTTGGCGCCACTAGCAAATACGATGGATTCCCGCCAAGTGTCAAATCTAGCCAGACCTACTACAGATTTGTGAATCAAAATATTAACGGCAATGATATTATATATTAAATTGTATAATATCATTGATTAACGGCTACGAATGTTGAGACCGACGTTAAATTGTATGAAAATTATTTATTAATTAAATCGCCGGCACGGTTGGTGCAGTGGCTAATACAGTCGGCTGCTGCGCACCGGGTCGTGGGTTTGGTTCGGTGGGAGAAATCCTAGTGTGGAGCAATAAATTAAATAAAACAAATTTCATGTTTTCCATATTTGAAATACTTACTCACATTGATGTCCTAGTTTGCGCCCGCCCTTTATTTGCTGTCGTTGATTCATGTGGGTATTATATTATACTTAAGAACCAAAATTTCCTAAAAGTAGGTATGTCTAAAAATATTAGTAACGTAATGCACGAGACTACATAAAACAGGAAAAGTCATTTTAGAACTTTCTTCCTCGTCCATTTTAATTAATTTCAGATAACTTTCATTTAACAATCATTAATGCTTTATTATTATTGTTTTCAATTTCACATCATTAAACTAATCTAAGGCTATCGTTAACTTTGACTTCACACTGATTAGAGTACCTACTTTTTTAATTAAAGCTAATCAGCAAAACAATAAACAATTTGTATTGTATTATTATAGGATTTAACAAAACCATGCTAAAAGTTATTGATAAACTTTCTGATAACATTATAATAAGCTAATCAAGGCAAAAAGATTGGTTATAATGCACAGTTAGATACTCAGATTTAGTATTGTTTACCTTGCGAAAAAAATTTGCTAACATACAAAGAAAAAAAAAATTAATTTATTTGTTACGCCTCCGCCATCTTGTAAATATTTTTGAATATAGAATTATCTGTCGTCAATTTCGAGAAGCGTTCGACATTTGAAGACGTAAAACCCCCTACACACGACCGGCCACTTGTTGACGTGTAGGACACCTCGAGAGCTCTAGCTGCCGAGAGCTCTCCTTGTGTCTTTTAGACGCCTCAGCTTGTGTATTGCGCCTTCATATTTGTTTTCTTTAATGTTTATCTTGAAAACAACGTTGTTGCACCGAATTAGTTAAGTTGCTGAATAATATGAAGTTGTGCATGAATTATTAGCCTTAATCGCTTAGAATGGACATCATATTGTCTCGTGATTTAAATAGGTGTATCATTAACTTCTTAATTTTGTAATAAGTAATATTAGAGATATACAAAAATAGTACCTTAGAATTAATTGTAAATGTAATTACCATGACCTTAGAATAAAATACTCGTACGAGGTAACGAAAGAGGTAACTTTACAGAAGACGGCTATATATATATACCCTATAAAACAGTATTACGGCAGCTTATTCAATTCTGCGTGTTTTGCATTTACCTTACAAGTTTCGTAATGTTTTCTCGAGTAAACTAAGGCGAATGTTGCTTTTCAGCGTAGGAGAGATTTCTTTCCAAAAATATAATTAAATAAAACTGATAAAAATATTAATTCCGAGATTTTAACTCTAAGGCAACGACATGAATGTACTTATAGAGTATATATAGGATAGAGTAACAACCGTAAGTACTGCTAATATTATTTTTTAATCCTTTGGCTTGAAATGAACTGCAGTTGCAGCTAATAAAAATCTGTAGGTAAAGAATTTTTTAAACAATCACAAGGCATCTTTTCTAAACGAGTCCACTGGCGATGTTTACGTCTTCAGCTCATTTAAAATCAACGCCGCAAAAGTTCAAACAAACACAAAAGTCTTCACAGAGACTCTCCCGGGGGCAAAACAAACATCCTTTACTCAAAGTCGATGCAAAGACAAATTCTTTTGGCGCGCGAACTCAAAGAAATGCGCGGGCTTGCAAACAAAGAGTCACTCGTAGAATTAGCCGGCGCGACGATAACACTAATTAGCAACGGTGACTCGTTTAAGTTATTTCGCTTAATTAAGTTGCGCAGAAGTGGTCTGCGGCCGGCCCGCCCCGAGAAGGCGTCGTAAATTGTTAGAAACACGGGCAACACTCCAATTAATCTTTTTACACATCCAACTAGTCGCATGAGGGTGTGCACTTAGACCAGCCGAGGTATAAAACCTTTTAAGCGTTTACACACCAGCATGTGTCGTCGCGGCTATGAAATGTACACATGAAGTGTGTGCCCGCCTCCATAGAGACCATAAACACGTTTTAATTCAATACAAACTGTACATCTACTAGCATAATAGATATTTTTGAATTAATAACCGAAGTAATTTTTATATCGACAGACCGACAAAATAATTAAATCAAAAAGCAAAACAGTTTGAATTTAGAACAGAAAAAATAAACAAAACCATCAAACCGAAACATTTTTATAATGATTATTATCGGCAGCGAATATTTTTACTGAGATTCAAATCTCTCATCTGTAAAGACTCTTACACTCGGATACGGAAATGTTGCCAACCTTACGTCGCAATTTTCACATGCCTTTTTAACTTACCGTGTTAACAGCCAGAGGCTGTACATATTTAGTTCAATATTAAATGTTGTAATTAAAAAACTTAAGCGTACAGTTTTATCGGTTTGCAATTTAGAGTAAACATACTTTGACGTACTTGAAACGTAGTCAAAGTATAAAGGGAAAACTATTTAAGTACTGAAACGTATAAATAGCGCCGCAATGTTAACACATAAGAAAATGTATATTCTGATTAGTGACACTAATTCATCCCCTACCTCGCAATCTCCTCGCACCGCATTGTATACAGAAACTGTAAAATTTAATTGGTTGGCTAATACACTGCGCTCATGTAGAGTCTAATTTACGTGTTAACATTTTTAATAAGGCCCGGCGAGGCTAGGGCGCCAAGTGGCCGGCCATTTATATCGCACCACGCTCATACGAGCACCTCCAGTAATTAATACGACCCTTTCGAGGAAGCTTATGAGTAGTTTTCCTTCAAAAACCTGCTAATTACACGTTAGAAGTTTTCACTTCTGTGGAAAATGTCGCTAGGAGCGTCGACCACTCAACGCCAATCCCATTAGTAGGCGAGTTTATTTAGCATAAGAATTCGTCTAAAGCCCAATATGCGGCCAAAAAGAATGTCACGCCTTAGTACTAAATTCCCGCTAACGTGTCTTTACTTCCGAATTAAAGTTCACACGCACGCAACGACGTACGTAATAGGTGAAGAGGGCGCGGTTTTATATTTACATATCATTGCGATACGCTAGCCATTATAAAATATTAGCCTTTCGCTGGCCATCGTCGTTAATAATATAATTAAAACACGCGAAGGCGCGGTCTTACTTATCGCCGCGATCAAGGAATGAGTCGTGTAGAAGGGAGTTTAAGTTACCTCCGGAATGATGCTCCGTGGCCGAAGTTACCAAACTTTTTAATTAGGAACGAGCTTGTTTAAAAAAATCATCTTTTCCCTTAAATCTCAACGTAATCAAACAAACTAATTTGTGTACCGTCTATAGAAAAAATCTGACTTGCAATTGGCTCACAAGGCAGGCCGCATGGTAACCGCAAACACAAGCAAACGGCCGATGTAACACACGCGATATAACATCCATCAGCTAATGAGAGCGTAATTAGAAAAGTGGTGGTTTCTTCCGACGGCCGACCTTATCTTGTCTTCGATGGGGCATTAAGTTTTTTTAATTACTCCACCCTTCGGTAAGCCTATATGCCATGGTGTATTTTGAACAAAGGAAAGCATACGTGTAATTATTTTGCAATTAGTCATTTCGTTACCAAAATAGATTCTTAAAAAGTACAATAGGAATTTCAGACCAAAATAAGTACATTCCATTAGTCACGTATTACAATTGGATACAACAAAACGGTAAAGGAAATATATAAGCTCAGCCAAGTAATAAATAAACCCAGAAATGTGTACATTTTCCACGTAATCCAAGTACAGACATATATTTAAACTAGTGTTTTGTCATGCGAGGTCGCCGGCACGCCTTGTGTTGGGTCTCGAAGGAGCGGGTGCGTTCTTTTCATTAGCCTCCACCTTACACCTTAGTCTGACAGTTATGAATTTGGGCGGGAATGTCACGCGATTTTTTACGAGGACATGCTATGATACAAGTCCTTAAAATTTGTACATACCTAGGTATTATTTATGATTTAATATTTTGTTAATGAGAGTTAGAAATGTAACTGGTGTGTAACAGAATTACGAAAACGTATATTGTTAATTTCCGTTTTAAAATAAACAAATTCCAAAAGCAAAATAGAATTCTAAATTCAAAATTAATTAAGTGGAATTGACGATATTGAAGCATAGCGATATTGAACGACACCTTTAAAAAATATTAAAACATACTTGTACTTTGAAATGAATATTTCTTAGAATTTTAATACATATCTGTAATATTGTTTTGTCCTTATTCTATCCTTACAGTAATGGCCATTATCGGTGGCAACGGAAGTCGACCAGTGTTTGCTCTTATCTGGCACCGCACTTGGCTTGTGGGGGCCGATTGTTATAAACTAAAGTTTTGTAATCGAATGGTCGCTTTTAATAGATTTTTTATGGTCAAGCGAATTTCTCGTTCCAAGTACAAATAAAAAATAAGAGCCGAAAATCAAGTTAAGGGTTAAAAATCGTATTTATTAATACTGGCAAAATGTTATTTTAATTACCAAAAGAAAAAAATATGTATTTAGTTTTTTATTTAGATAGTATAGTCAGTCAGTCCCACTCTACATAATATATTAATAAAATAAGGAGGCAAGATCCTTCTTATTTAACTTTTTTAATGACGACTGTACAAGATATCTTCAGATAAAGGTAATAGTATCGACATTTTAAGGTTCGCATTTGCGCGCACCTCTAGCCAGTAAATGATGAAACCTAGTATGGGTTTGACGTCATTCCGTTGTTTTAATTTGTGTCGTAGGGCGTCTTCAGAATAAAAAATTGCACAAGTGGTTTATGTTAGCGTTACTTACTATTTTAAATCATTAAAAATGAATTATCTTCGTATTTATCAAATCCGATAATAATGAAATTTTCGCAATGTAATGTAAATTACCTGCCTCTGTAAAACATTAGAAACCACAAAATTGCATCAATATATAGGTAAAGTCAGCTACACATAACTGACGCAGTTTCCGTTGGAATTCCCAATACTTGAAGTATCCCTATTTTGGAATGGTTCCATTATTGGTACGTGAAGGAAAACATATCTATAGTTATATAAATACGTTTGTCTTCAATCATATTACGTGATCATATCAGCCAAATGATGTCTACTGCTTAACGATGGCCTCCCCCATCGATTCAGCGGTGGCTCCAGGAAGCCAAGGAAGGAAGGAGGGGGCCTCCCTCAGGTCTAATTTTAAGATTTTCAGAGGCCATTGTTGCTACTTGGTCTAAAGTCAACTGCGTCGCACAGTTTGGAGGGGACCTGACCCCCTGAACCCTCCCCCTGAATCCATCCTTGCATCGTTTTCCACAATGTGTCATCATTTTGGGAGGAAGTTGGCTGGTTGGTTGGTGAGCGCAGAATGGCCACTGCTGCACCGAAGGGCCTACTACCCATCCCTCTAGTTTAGACTCTCTCAGTCGCCTTTTACGACATCCACGGAAGGAGATGGAGTGGTGCTATATTCTTAATCCGGACACCGCGCGGAATTTTGTGATACAAACGTTTAACTAAATTGATTGGCGTCCTTGCAAATCGACTATAAGTTTATTTATAAACGAATGTTTCGTGGGATTCCCAGCAAAGAATAAACCAACTCACTCCACCCATCATAAAAGGCGATTAAGGGTTGATATCAAGAGGATGGCCAGTATCCAAGCCAAGTGGGGTAATTTGAGAATATCCCCTATAACCAACCATTGCAGTGATCATTGGGAGGCCCATGGTCAGCAGTGGCCGTTAGCGGGCTGATGTAGTGAAGTGATATTTATTCTGTAAGTCATCGTCATCGTCGTTCACAGCTCTGGTTCACCCACTACACAGCATAAGCCTCCTCCATATTATGCCATTGTTCCCTGTTTTGTACCAACCTTGTCCAGGTGATACCAATATATTTCACAATGTAATCGACCCGTCATGCTATCGGTCTGCTGACGCTCTACGTGCCTACTCTCAGCCACCATTCTGTCAAGGATCTACACCACCTGCCGTCACCACATCTAGCCAAATGTCCTGCCCAACGCCACTTGAGTTTAGTTATACGGATAGTAATATCTTCAACGTTGGACTTCTCTCGGATAAACGTATTTCGAACTTATAAATGCCAATCAAATGGCATAATCTGAATAGGCGGCACGGTTGGTACAGTAGATGATACAGTCGGCTGCCCCGCTCCGGGTCGCGGGTTCGATTCCCGTACGGAACAAATATTTGTAGGATCTGCAGATAGTTGTTCCGGATCTGGGTGTATTGTGTCTGTAAAACGGCAGAAGACTCCCTAGTGTGGGGCAACGTTAAAAAAAAGTGATTGAGCAACTCAACGTCGATATAAGACACAATTACTATTGGTTAGTCAAATGATTATGGCAGTGATAGCCTAGTGGTTGAACGCTTGCTTCCATAGGAGGGTCTGAGTTCGATCCCGGGCCGCACTTCTGACTTTTCGGATTCATGTGCTGATCAGAATTTGATTATTGCATCAATGGTGAAGGCAAAGATCATGAAGAAACCCGCACACCTCAGAGGGCTCTCAAAATGTTCTCAATGGTTTGTGTAGTCCGCCAACCCACACTAGGCCAGCGTGGTGGACTACCTTAACCTTTCTTATCGTGAGAAAAGGTCTTTGCCCGACAGTGGGACAGCAGGGCTGGTTAAGTTAAGTTAAGTGAGTATTGAAAAACGCATTAACTACATTTCTTTTTTTTTTTACATTAACGTTGTAAATATCAGACAAGACAGGAAAACAAAACAACCTTACAATTGAACTTTGACAACTCCTTAGATGTAAACAAGAATATCGCATTGCTAATTAATAAAGAAAAACAATGAAACCTTAAACCAAATAATGTCACATAACTGCGTCTCAAGGATAATACGAGTATAAATGCCTACTGTTCGCATCGTACCATATACTGAAAATAACAGAAACATACAATTCTCCAGCCTTTGTTAGATTACGTGTAAACATCCGATTTAGTAATTAGTAGTTAGTCGAGTGCTTGTTTTAATTTTATTAGAGACTAGCTGGGACCCGCGGTTTCACCCGCGTTTAATTTAAAAGAAATTTAGAGTACTTCGACATGAACACTTGACATAGAATATATATATTGTATATATATATACATTTTTTTACGCGGAAACCTAATAATTTTTATAAAATAAAAGTAGCCTAAGTTATTCCTTATAACATCAGCTATCTGCCAGTGAAGGTCCCGTCAAAATCGGTCCAGCCGTTTCGGAGATTACCCGGAACAAACAGACAGACGGACAGACAGACAGACAGACAAAAAATTAAAAATAGTTTTTTTGTTATATGTAACGTACATACTTTCATATGCATTGAGTAAAAAGCTGTTATTTTGACATTACAAACAGACACTTCAATTTTATTTATTTGTATAGATCATGGGCTGCTTCACTACGACCGTGAGAGCGATTGACTTTCTGCGCTAAGGCACGGATCGTGGGCTCGATTCCCGGATGAAACAAATATTTTGATTAAAGTAGGTTGCTCCCACGATACAGACGAAGTCTAGTACTAGGTTCGTTGTTTTAAAAACGGATTTGTTAATCGTTTTACTAACTGGACTCTATTTATTCTAAACCCTTGATTTTACCGTGTCGTGGGTACAGTTCACATTCTACATGCACCACCTGGAGCAACTATCTGTGGTCATACAAAATATTAGTTCCGTGCGGGAATCGAACCCACGATATGCAGCACAGAAAATCAAGCTAGCCACTGCCCCAAACTTGCTGTATATATAATAACATCCTTTTTTTTTTGTGATATACTGATATATTTCCTCCACCTCGGGGAAGGGCGGAGGGGTATGCCGATGACTCCTACCCATAAAATCACCGGAGCGGTCATGTTCGGCAACGAAAAGACGCTCCAGGTTCTTGTACGATCATACTAGAGCCGCCCATTGGTGCTATGCCTTTAGGCACATCTCAGAAGGTGGAAATAATTACCTAACGGTTACCCAACGCGCCGCTTCACTGGTCGTAAATTAAAATTTGGTGTTAGTATATTAAAAATATAATCTATACAAATAAATAAAATTGAAGTGTATGTTTGTAATGTCAAAATAACAGCTTTTTACTAAATCCATATGAAAGTATGTCCGTTATATATAACAAAAAAACAATATTCATTTTTTTTGTCTGTCTGTCTGTCCGTCTGTCTGTCTGTTTGTTCCGGGTAATCTCCGAAACGGCTGAACCGATTCTGACGGAACCTTCACTGGCAGATAGCTGATGTTATAAGGAATAACTTAGGATACTTACTTAGGATTTTATTTTAGAAAAATAATTAAGGTTCCGCGTAAAAAAATAAAACCCTTGAAATCCAATATATTTATTCTATGTCAAGTGTCTATGTCGAAGTACTCTAAATTTCTTTTAAATTAGCGGGTGAAACCGCGGGTCCCAGCTAGTATAAAATATAATTCAAAAATATCCTATTCCACGATAATCTACTACTACGGCCTCTATACATACTTTCGTTAGAATCGGTTCGGCCTTTAAAGCCTGATGGATCCTCAAACATTCAAACGCAAACTTTCACATTTGTATTATAAGAGTAAGATAACGGTAAGATAATGGTAAGATAAGCCTTGCTAAGTTCTTGTCCCTTCCATTTTCTGATTAAAATCTCTTCATAACTCATCTTGGTATCTAAGTTAAAACTACAAAAAACTATCATTCGTAAGGAACCATACATCGCCAAGGCAAAAAGGTGTGGTAGGCTGTATCCACATGGGAAATTAGGGAAGTGCTACAAGTCGCAGACCCGCCCTAAGACATAATTAATTAATATGTATAACCTACCCTTACCTTTACGAGACTGCTAGTTTTTTTTTTTATAGTTGTGTCATTTTTTAACCTATAAATTAAAAGGAAATGGACCCGAAATGTTTAAATTAATATAAATAATTAGATATATATTCAAATGTTGTGGAAGACCTTGAGAGAGTTATGGGTTTGCCCAGTTGTGGGCTATGGGCTAAGCTGTAATGATGAATAAAGCGATACGAAGCTTGAATTATTTATGTATAGGTATTAAATAATATATTTACTATAGGTACCTATACCTTATTTCCTTTTTCTATTCCGTGCGGTGTCCGGATTAAGAAAATACCAGCACTCCATCTCGTCCCGTGGATGTCGAGAAACACGACTAATGGCCGAAAGACTAATGGCTAATAGCAGCGTCCTTTCTGAGGAACTAGCAAATCACCCCCCCACCCCTTCCCCCTCCCATAATTACAAAAAAACGATAAACATATTTTTCTTGTGATATCTTTCCGTGAATTGATGGAAAATAACTGTAGTCAAATCTTGGCGAGTGGCAATGATCACATCCGTAGGGAAATAAACTTAAGTAATAACACAGCAAGCTTATATTTATGTCGCATTAAAGTAATTACCGTTAGACACACCCTGTGTATTAAATACCGTATGATATGTCAGTTTTTTTTAACAAAGTTCATATGGCATTCAGCAAAAACTGATTGAGATTGATATTTCGAATATTTATCAATAGTGGCGCCGTGTGGTGCCGGCTAAGAATACCACCACCCCATCTCATCCCGTGGGTGTCGTAAAAGGCGACTAAGGGATTAACCGGAGGATGGGCAGCAGCATACTTTGAGTATACTTTAGTTAAGTAAGTGCGATCGCCAACCCTGCATTGCAACGCAAGCGTGGCGATTATGGCAAAACCCCTCCAATGAGCACACAACACAAACCCAAACCGGTCGTTGTGGTAATCTTTGGGGAGACTTCTGTCCAGCAGCGGACGATTCGCAGTTGAAATAATGGCGAATGATAATCAATAGTGGCTTGTGTTTTAGGAATCACAAAAAAGCTTGGCTAGTATCAGTTTATTTGTGGCCTTCTACTAAGTATGCACCGATTTATCTTTCATTGCCCGTCTCAGTATTAATCATCATATCATCCAAAGGCATCCCCATCAATTTCCACTATGATTTTGGGGGGAATTTGCCAGTACTCACCACGCTTGGCAGGCGGGTTGGTGACCGCAGTATGCCTACAATAGAAGGGAAGCTGCTGACCATCACTCTGGTTTAGAGACCCTCAGTCGCATTTTACGACATCCACGGGAGGAGATCAAGTGATGCTCTATTCTTAAACCAGACACCACACTGATTCTATTCAGTATTGTTTATCGATTAATTTTACGGATCACAACAAAAAAAAAAATAACTACCACACGCTTCCGAGAACATAAAGCGAAACATTCACAAACAAAATAATTTAATAGATAAAGTAACACTGGAAAACTGTTTTGAAACTGCCTCCCGACAGTAATTAACGAACTAATCCAACGATCAAGGCACCGTGAATGGTCATCTCTGTGTGGCCCTTAAAAGGCTACGCGTACGTTTAAACCCTTTTTATTTCGAAAAAAAAATTAATACCAAAGCGAGTAGTTGGGGTAATAAAATCTCGGCAACCACTCAAATGAGCTGAACTTTTGAAGCCTAGAGTACAAGACAGACGGGTCAGCGAGGAGGGAGACGATGAACAGGGCCGAACTGAACTGATCATTCATAATGTAATATATGTTTTTTTTTTTTTTTCGTTTTTTATTTTTTTTATACGTTGCCCCACACTAGGGTTTCTCCTGTGACGTGGGTGCGTTTTACAGACATAAATTCCACATACAATACACCCAGACCCGGAACAACTACCTGCAGATCATACAAATATTTGTTCCGTGTGGGAATCGAACCCACGACCCGGAGCGCAGCAGCCGAATGTATCAGCCACTGCACCAACCGTGCCGTCAACATATATATATAGTATACAATTACGATGGCCTATTAGTAGGTCGGGCAAACGCCGAAATTTTCAATTTGAATTTTAACTCATTGAATTTACAGTTTCAGTGATTTACTGTGGTAATTAGATAAATTTAAGAAATAGGTCCTTGTTTTCGACTTAACATATCTACAGTATAGTATATTTTTATTCCGTGTCGTGTCCGGATTAAGAATATAGCACCACTCCATCTCCTCCCGTAGATATCTTAAAAGGCGACAAAGGGTTTCTAGACCAGAGGTATGGGCAGCAGCGTCCCATCTGTGGAACAGTAGCCAGACTGTGTTCACCAACCTGCCAAGCATAGTGAGGTAATGGCAAATTCCCCCCAATTTGAGGACACAAACATGGCTGAGATCGTCCATTGGCAGATATGATGTTCTAAAGTATTAATATATAAACGTTGCCAATGTTAGTTAATCCTGAATAATAATTATTATGAATTCACCAAAATAATACAAACAAGATAACAATAATCATTTAGCATAAACATTTAGCGGTCAGTTAAATACTAATTAAACGAACACAAATGAAAATGATGTGAAACGAATCAACGCTAACTGATATTTTTCCTTACTTCATGGTTTAAATGATGGTGTTTATAACTACATACTTATCTGTAACGACGCAGCTGGATTTCCCCAAGTTTTACACGACAAAATGTTTATTTGCGAGAAAGTCGCAAACGCAAGCCATAAGGGTAGATACTCCAACCCGCATGCGTAGTAAATTAAACATAGGACTTTTCTACAAATAGTCTGGCGTCGAAACGAGCAAGTAGTAAATTAACGACATGTCTGTACATAACACCTATGCTTTACAAATAAATGAATTATGAATTAGCCTGGAGATAATGCCTTTTGTGCCGTGTGGTGCCGGCTCAGAATGCCACCACCCCATCTCCTCCCATGGGTGTCGTAAAAGTCGACTAAGGGTTTAGCCGGAGGATGGGCAGCAGCGTCCTTCGAGTACATTAACAACTCAACTGCGATCGCCAACCCGCCTGCCAAGCGTGGCGATTATGGCAAAACCCCCCAATGAGCCCACAACACATCCATATCGGTGGTTATGGTGATCTTTGGGGGAGGCCTGTGTCCAGCAGTGGACTTCATTCGGCCGAAATGAAGTAATGCCTTTGTTTTTAAAGATCTCCAGTGCAAAATGTATCATGTTCTTCTCCGTCCCAAGGAAGGTAGGAAGGGCAAGCCGGACTCCGACCAGCTAAAACCACCAGAGCTGTCATCTTTGGCACCGAAGGGGGGCTCCAGGTCCTTGTACGAACACACTAGAGCCGCCTATTGGTACCACGCCTCTATGCACATCTTGGAGGGGATTACTGTAATGTAGTCGCCCCCTCTAATGTAGGGGAGACGACTGTAAAAAGGCCGTCCCCAGACATATATCGGGGAGATTGTAAAGCATACCCCGCAGCCTCGCTGTTCGCTGTGGTGCGCACACGATGGCGCATGACAACATCCGCGCTATTGAAACATTAAGTACTACATTATTTTCATATTAGTAAACCCGATTAGGTACTCTTATGGCCGAATACTCAAACGCCATTTAACGTTAAGTCCCCGCTTTAACTGTTCGCAAAACCGGTTTTTGGTACAAAACCGGGCGCCTCAAATTGGTTATGCCGCGACTTAACGTTAAATGGCGTTCGAGTATTCGGCCGTAAATAAACTTAATCATAACATTACGAGTAAAGTCTTCAACGTTCACGTTCTTTATCAAAAGTAGGTAGTGTTGTTATTATTCATTTTCATTTTATTCGGTTATAGAAAAGCAAAAGAATATATATTATGTAGGTATGAGTCAGAATAACACATGAACGCGCGATGATCATTAAGCTAAAGAAATTAATTAAAACCTTATCCGTCTTATTACAAAACATGGTTTATCGATAGTCTCGGACTAAAAGTGTGGTTTAATAAAATTTCTTATTACAAAAAGTGGTTTAACTCTTAGTCTTGGACTATCTATGGTACTAAAGATAAACCTGATGGGGACCTAGTTTAACTCTAAAACCTTTGGTCTAAGTCACAAATATACGTCAAATTCATTGTTTTGAGGTTAGATTTGGTTTATTTTTGTGTGTTGTATTGTAATATTTCCTGAAATAGTTTAAATTTGCGTCGTCCTAAAGATAGTAATGTGCCGTAATTACAATAATTGTAGGCTAGTACTAAGTTTTTCTTCAGAATTCCAGTTTTCACTTCTTCGTTTTTTCTGTTGTTCTGTTTTATTAATATTATTCCCTAACTTCTTATCAATAATAAGTACGAAGAAACGTCCAAATCTCAGAAATGTTTAAAGATTTCCGCGCGATATAGACATTCCGTTACGCATTAGTGTTTGAAAGTACATATTTCGGACATGAAATAAATGTCATAAAAGTATTCCTCAGAAAGAAAATAAATGGCATTTATTGAAACAAGAACAACCATTCGTTTCTAATAGTTATCGTCATTAAATACCCTATTATATATGTTAAAATATCAATACCATTAATATAAAAAATTTACAGAAATATTCAGCTTTTGGGTAAACGGAACGTAATGTATCCGAATGCTATCTAATTGAATGAATGTTTCTAAGAAATTCCGTGTATAATCTGTGGAAATAATTTAAGCCAGAACTAAAGTCAGGTACTATCTAGTCCTGACTTATTTTGGTATTTGTAATACGGACGGGTTTAAACCACGGTACTAACGTTAGTTCCGTACTAAGTCCAGACTTCATAGTTCTGGTTTAAACCTGAGACTAACAAGATTTTTGTAATAAGACTGTATGAGTTCTCAATAATCGTATAATAAATTTAATTGTAGGCTTATGATTAAATGAACACCGGAAAAATAACTTTTGATTGCTAAAAATACTAAATGACCACCCAAAAACTTCATTATATTATATTTTTGTATTATAATATCTAATGTGAGCCGAAAAAGTAAATTGCAGACCAAGGATTAATGTTTGCGGCATCATCTTTTCAGCTGAATTAAGTCCACTGCTGGACACAAGCCTCCCCAAAAGCTCACAACGACCGGTCTGGGTGTACTGTGTGCTCATTGGACCATAATCACCACGCTTGGCAGGCAGGGTGGAGATCGCAGCTGAGTTGTTACTGCTTCCCATCATCTGGTTAATCACATAGTCACCTTTTACGACACCCAAGAGATGAGATGGGTTGGTGCTATTCGTAGCCGGCACCGCACCGTTTCGGCATAGCCGCATCTTAACCTACTGTGACAATATTTGGTCTAACTTAATTTGATGTCAGTATTTTTGATTTAGGTAGTCATCATATGAGCCACAGGTCGTCCACTGCTGAACAAAGACCTCCCTCTTAGATTTCTACAACGAGCGGTTACATGCCGCTCTCATCCAACGACTCCCGGCGACCTTGACCAGGTCGTCTGTCCACCTCGCTGGAGGTCATCCCACGCTGCGTTTTCCGGTGCACGGTTTCCATTCGAGTACCTTTTTGCCTCAACGACCATCAATTCAACGAGCAATGTGCCCCGCCCATTTTCACTTCAGTTTACTAATCCTTTCAGCTATGTCGACAACTATAGTTCATCTACGGATTTCGTCATTTCTGATTCGATCTCGTAGAGAAATACCAAGCATAGCTCTCTCCATGGCTCGATAGTGACCTTGAGCTTTCTTATGAGGCCCATTGTGAGTGAACACGTCTCTGTTCCATATGTCATCGCTGGGAAGTTTAAGAGTAATTTAGGTTGTAATAAAGCGTAAATTTACTCGTTAAGATTTGGTGGTTATTATATTTTATACCATAAAGAAATATCCAACTATAAATTCTCAAGGGCCTTGACTTCATATTCATTAACATAGAATATTTACAATGTTCTAAGATCATTAAGTACCTATATCGTAATTTCCATATTTTCCAACGTCTGATTACGACCCTGTGCCGGACGGCGCAGTCTGAAAAAAAGTTTTTTCACTAACTGAAGCATTAATCCGGCCTGGTATTAGTTTACTCGCTTTTACTTGGCTGTGTGTGCGTTGTTAGCATGTGTGCGCACCGCCGGCCAACTTTTTTGCATAGACCACACAAAATGCAGATGCGGCATTTTATAATTACAGATCTGTAGGTAATTGAGTGATTTGTGATAGTTTTTAAAACAACTAGTGCGTTTATAAGTCTTTATGCTAGTGGTTGTCATGTAACTTTGATAGTGTGTGTAGGTAATCGATATAAAGATATTTGTTAGTTTTTTTTATTGTGTTGTTTATGGGCTTCTCGCGTACATTTCTGGGAAATGTGGTTTCTTAACCGCTCATTTCTGGCGAAGCCAAAAGAGGCCTCCAGTCAGGGTTTCTTGTTAGGTACTAATAATCAAGCTATAGCATTAATTATTGTTAACTATTTCAATACTTATTCATTTTAATGTATTGATAGTACATATAATTATAGTAAAGACAGTATATGTAACTGTTATTGTATGCCTAAGGGACATAGCTGATCACTGTATTATAGGAACATATGTATTATGTACGTACCTGTGATCCACAATAAAGAATATGAATATACTTTCCAGTATAAGCCGATCTTGCATTGTATAGGCTTTTAAAACGATGGGAGATCAGCGTAAACTGGATATGTATAGCTTGATACGTAACCTTGAATATTACTATGCGTAACAGAGTAAGCGATCAAAAAAGGATTATACATAGTTTCTTATATAATTCTTACGGTATACTTATCACATCATAATATAATTTTCAGCCGAATTAAGTCCACTGCTGGACAGACCTCCCCCAAGGATCCCCACAGCGGCCGGTCTGGTTATGTTGTGTGCTCATTGAGACACCCATGTTTTTTCCATAATCGCCACGGGTTGGCGATCACCGTTGAATTGTTAATGTACTCTGGACGACTAAGACTAGCTACTAAGGACTCTGCTGCCCATCCTTATATATATATATAATAGTCGCCTTTTACGACACCCAGGAGACGAGATGTGTTGGTGCTATTCGTTTCCGGGACCACACGGACATCATAATAAGCAAATTACAAACACTAAACTCTACAATAAGTACTACAAATGCCCTTGAAAAATAAAATGCCTTCTCTGAAAAATCGCGGCGCTCTGTGAAATGCAGTCTGTCGGCTCATTCTCCCGTACTCCTCGAAACCTGGACGCGGTCCACTCACACACACAGCGGAAACACGCCCATGCATACATACAAATGTTCTACGTATGCACAGTAATACCTGGCCTTTAGGTAGGAGTATCACGTTTAATAACTATTGTATTTGAGCACGATTGAAATGAGTGTGTTTGGCAAAGTCAGTGGCGCAGAATGTCTGAAAACTATTTATTTGGCAAATTATGGGCGTACCGAAAAAATATGAGCATTTTGGCAGCTACTGTACTTTTTTTTGTGGATTGTAAATGATGGAAAGGGAATTGCTCAGTTTATTAGGGTGCTTAGGCTAGGCTAGGCTAAGTGGACAGAAACTATAATAATAAATGACTTCCTTTTTTAATATTTCATACCTAAGATAAAGAAAATAAATGTGCCATATCTAGCATGTCATCATCATTATCAATTCAGCCGAAAAACATCCACTGCTGGATAGAAGCCTCCCCAAAGATTGCCCACAACGACCGGTATGGGTTTGTGTTGTGTGTTCATTGGGGGTATTGTCATAATCGCCACGTTTGGCAGACGGGTTGGCGATCACAGTTATGTTATAATTGTACTCGAAAGAAGCTGCTGCCCATCCTTCGGCTAATCCCATAGTCGCATTTTACGACACCCATGGGATGAGATGGGTTGATGGTATTCTTAGCCGGCACCACACGGCGTATCTAGCATGTGTAACATTGTAATCTCCGCAATAAATAAACCTATAAAGTGACTCCTTTAAAAAAAAAAAACTCTGCCTTTATTGTAATGATATTACCTTATTTATTTATGTAATAGTTACACATTATGAGGGTATATTAGTGGATAAAATTAGAAATGGTCTGTAACAAAAAAATGGCGCTGCCTTGTAGGCGCAATCGGTTGAAATATTTATTAATGCGAATTTTTACATATACTTTCCGGCAACGAAGTTTGCAAAAGTATTTATTTAAGAATTGATTAAATATTTAGCGAAACTACTTTTTACTGAGTGACTTGTCCACGTTTAGCCGAGATTGGGCCGTTGATTCTTTGATATCATTATTTTTATTGATTGAAATATATTTAAAGACGACATAAGTAAAGATATCAATTAAGAAGCATTAAACTAAACCTTAAGAGAATTCCCGTGTGGTGTCCGGATTAAGAATATAGTACCACTCCATCTCCTCCCGTGGATGTCGTAAAACTAGAGGGATGGGCAGCAGTGTCCCTTCTGTGGAACAGCAGCCATTCTGCGTTCACCAACCCGCCTGCCAAACGTGGTGAGTATTGGTAAATTTCCCCCAAAATGACAATACAATTGTGGAAATGTATGGGCCTTGGTCCAGCAGTGGACGTCGTGGATGAAAGAGAACTTTATTGCTGCTACAGTTTGCCCAACGGCCATCATTTCTACGAGCAATGTGCCCCGCCCATTGCCACTTCAGTTTACTAATCCTTTCAGCTATGTCGGCAACTTTAGTTCTCCTACGGAACTCCTCATTTCTGATTCGATCTCGTAGAGAAATACCAAGCATAGCTCTCTCCATAGCTCGCTGAGTGACCTTTAGCTTCCTAGAGGTTTCTCATGAAGCCCATTGTGAGTCACCACGTCTCTGTTCCAGGCATGTAACCGCTCGTTGTGGAAATCTAAGGGCGAGGCCTTTGTTCAGCAGTGGACGTCCAGTGGCTGATATGATATGATTATGAAATAAAAAATCAACGTGAAGAAAACAAAAACAACAAATCTTCCTCTAAAAAATGCATGTGTATTATCCACGCCAAATATATAAAAAATGTCATACATTAAAAATATTTACCCTATACTTACATTATAATGTTCTCCACCATTGTCTATATATAAAACAATGACCATGATTTGTATTTCCCCAATACCTAGGCAAGTTAATACAAAAAGAGCCACGTTCATTCCTCATTAAAACTCTTAATAATCTTGCGCCGTATCACATTAAGGAAAACTCCATACAAATGAAGCAATAAAGCGTAAACATATAAATAACTTACAATCGCAATGCCTTGCAAGTTATGGAACAAAGGAAGACTACTGAAGATTATTCTAGATCTTTAGTTTAATGTTCTGAAAATATACTTGCAAAATACACCACGTTGTATTCTGCCTCATGTCGCGAGTAGGGTTACCATCTATGCAAGGGAGGATGCCTGTCTAGGATGTACAAATAGTCTGATTTTTCATAAAATACCTGTCTATTGTAAAAAAACATTGTAGTCTTATCTTAAAATAAATAATACGCACGCTTGTCTTAACCGTAAAATGCCTATCAAATGCGGCAAATGCCTGTCAGATGGTGACCCTAGTCGCGAGCATCATGCATTGTAGGCAGTGCTGTAATGCCATGGTATCACAAACATCTAAAAACGAAATTTCAAAGTACCTAAAATAATCCTATACCACTCATTATAGTTGACGATATTAAACGTTTCCATTAGCGAATTTGATTACGCATTAGACCACTGATTAAATTACATGTGGTGTTGTGTCCGGATAAAGAATATAGCACCACTCCATCTCCTCTCGTGGATGTCGTAAAAGGCGACTAAGGGAATGTATACCAGAGGAATGGGCAGCAGCGTCCCTTCTGTAGAACTGGAGCCATACTACGCTCACCAACCCGCCTGCCAAGCGTGGCGAGTACTGGCAAATCCCCCCAAAATGACGACAAAATTGTGGAAATCTATGGGCGACGCCTTTGCTCAGCAGAGGATGTCCTATGGCTTATATGTTTTTGGGACAAATAACAGTTACACGTTAAATCAAAGTTGCACACACTCAAATAGGTAAATGTATAGCCCACACCATTGTCCACGGATTTCGAACGTGAATATAGGAGAAAAGTGACGGACGTAATTTACAAGCTGTGGGCATTAATATTTATACAACAAAAAGAGAAATAACAAGTTAAGAGTGAGTGGCAAGTAAAGCTGCTATAGCTAGGCTTTCGAATTTTGATTGATGATGATTATATGATGATGATGATGATGAATGTTACATGTGACATAAAGTAAAGCTAATAAGTAAAAAAAAAAAATGAATAGACAAAATAGCTTGCGCCTGTACTCTTTTTTTTCAAAGAAATCCTAGTGTGGGGCAAGGTTTTTTAAAAAAAGAAAAAAGAATTTTATTATCACTTGCGTTAACGGTGAAAGAAACATAGTGGAGAAAGCTGCAAGGTGAGAGGGCAGAAAAAAAAAATCTCGGTGTGTGTAGTCCGTCAACCCACACTAGTCCAGCGTAGTGGCTTAAGGCCTGACCTCTCGCATTGCGAGAAAGGGCCCGTAAGAACCACAAGACATTTGATGATTTTATATGTAGAATATTGAAAGTCTTTATTTATTGCACACCTCAAGTATGGAGGTTCTTACCCCGCGCTATCGCTTAGCGGTATGCGCGCCCGCATTGCGAAGCACCGTAAGCTATGGAAATAAAGATCGCTGATCGACTCTGCCCTACATACTTGGATATGTTGCCAATCAACTACAGTTTGTGGTTCGGTTTTCTTTAATTATGCATGTAATTCATCATCATCATTTCGGCCGAATGAAGTCCACTGCTGGACACAGGCCTCCCCCAAAGATCACCACAACAACCGATATGGATGTGTTGTGGGCTCATTGGGGGTTTTTGCCATAATCGCCACGCTTGGCAGGCGGGTTGGCGATCGCAGTTGAGTTGTTAATGTACTCGAAGGACGCTGCTGCCCATCCTCCGGCTAATCCCTTAGTCGACTTTTACTACACCCATGGGAGGAGATGGGATGGTGGCATTCTGAGCCGGCTAATTGTTACTGGTAAAAACGCGAATTTGTCTTACCTATAGATTTTTATGAGTATATTGTCTTTTGGAAAGTCACCATCAGAATATACACCAATAATTTAATTTGGTTCATTTGTGATTAAGAATAGAGTGGTAGAATATTCATATTCAATAATGGACACATACATTATCATCCACTTGTTACTATTCATAAAAAACCGGACAAGTGCGAGTTGAACTCGCTTGGAGAGGGTTCCGTACTTGCTGAATATATTGTCTATTGTTGAATTCGGTCTTGCACCAGTAACTTATCCCAAGAGCAAACTTAACATCGTAGTACAAAAACATTTTCTCCCATACATTCCAACCGCAAACTTAAGTTTGTACGCACAATATTGAAAGATTTACGATTTTATTTTAAGACCATAGATTTCTTATCGAAATGTTCCTGTAATCTATAGGTAAGGAGCTATTATCTATATATCGTCTACTTCCAATTTCAATTCGGTCCAATTTCGTCTACTTTCTTAAATAACATAAAAAACGATTTATTTTAAAATTATAAAAGAAAAACATTTGAGAGCCAACAAGAAACAAGCCTTTCCATTTCATATGTCCTACACGGTACAGTTTGCAAAACTTTATTCTTAAATTTTCTATATTGCTCCCCAAAAGTGAAACTTCTCCCCATATTCAAAGTTCATGTATTTATGTTACACGTACGTTTTTGGGTCGCAGTAATCCATATGTGTACAAAATTTCAACTTAATCGGTCGAATAGAATCGAAGCAAATTGGCTGTGACAGACGGCCAGACGAACAGACACACAAGTTATCATATAAGGGAACCGTCGTTTAAAAAAACAATGTCTATCGTAAAAAGAGAAAGCAATGATTTTATGGACCAGGGTGAAATAGAGCAGTTCCAATTAGCTAAACCGTTATAGATTTAATAAATATAATATCATTCACACAAAACTCAGCCGATTCCAAAGTTTCTTTTACACCTTGGCAAATACATTTAAAACAGAAAATCGTCGTTTAAAAGTTGACTCGACACAAATAATCCTCACATTCGTCAACAATAAGAAGGGATGAAAAGATGCCAGACAAAAAAACTATGGGTGAGCCCGGCTAACGTCTTGGCTCACAGAGTTTAAAAGTTTCAGACTGGACGATACGTAAAAAAATCTTAACTACTGCCGAGTGAAATTCAACGAACAGAAATAATAATGATTTGTTACTGAAGTTGCTACATTATTTAAATTAAATACGACCAGCTTTTTCGGCTTGTTCGTAGATATCATAAGGAAAATAACTTTATGCGTGATGACCGTGAAGAATTAAATGACTTCCTAATTTAGCATTGAAGTTGAAAATTTACCGCATTGACACAAAAACTGTAGCACTTAATAACTAAGACTTCATTATTAATTAATATTATGTGATCGTTTTATCTTGTGAATGTTTACATGTGATGTGATATTTATTCTTTTATGACTGATCTTATGTGTGACATGTTAATTGGTTAATTTAAACTGTAAGTGTCCGATAACTTTGTACGCCATCTATTGGCCAAACATAGTGATCCTTCTTTACTTATACAAAAACATCTCACCTTTGTATCTATGTTTACAAAAATAAATGATTGATTAATTGATTAATTGATTGATTATTTATACATTTATACACTTTTTACATAATATATAATTGTAATATAAGATTGTCTAAAATTGTTAGTTGTCAGCCTCTAAAGCGTCACATCGATAGCTCCTAAGTATAGTGAAGAGTCATCTAAAAATACCTAAAATTGTTAGATGACTCACTTAAGTCATTATAGTCACTTTACTTAAGAGCCATCGACTTAATCTTGAAGAAAATAAAATATAAGCGATGTTTTTTTTTTTTTTTTTTTTTGTTGGGCTTCTCGCATACATTTCTGGGAAATGTGGTTGCTTAACCGGTCATTTGCTGGCGAAGCCAAAAGAGGCCTCCAGCCAGGCTTAAATTAATTATTAAAAACTAAGCAACTTTCGCTAAGGGCGCCCCCTGCGGGACACGGACCTCGGCTTAGGGCGTTGCTGGGGATATCAAGCTATTGTTTTGGGGACAGCTGGATCGGTATTATTTAAATTGTATTAAGGGACATTTAAAGCTACAGGCTCGGCACGGGCCGGCGCGAGCAAGAGACGGGAGGGAGAAGTGCTAACTTGAACGGGAAGGTGACGCGGCGATAGGCCTCCGCGACGTCGGTGAGGCGGTATAAGCGATGTCTCATGTTCGCTATATTTATAATCTATGTTCGTTTAGTGTTTTTCACACGGGAATCGAATGGCTTTCTTGAGGGGTCCGCCGTGCACCGCGCAAGAAGTACACAGTTATAACAGACAATGTTAAGGGTGGTTTTTATAATGTCAACGAAATATTAAATCAGAGTTTGATTTTGAACAGGTTATTAGTATTTAGATAAAATTACATCTCAACGTGCAGCTTAACAAGGACCTCTGTAATTAACTAAACTTTTCTTTCTTATAACTTTCTCCTAATGAGTTCCAGTATTCATATTTCCATTTTTATTTAAGTAATAAAATAAAAGGGAATCTCAAATTCAATACAACATCTTTCCGTCCAAGACATCTTCCAACTTTCAATTCCGGTTCAATTGATTTAAAGGATCTTTTGCAAAAAAATCTATCACACAAAAACCAAGACGTTGGGGTCCAGGTAGTTAAGATGCGATTTCTTAAGAAAACATAACAATAGCAGTTACACTAATAGTGATGTGAACTTTATCTCTGTAAAGTTAAGGTTTAAATTCTATCACCAGAACCTGTTCAAATTTACTATTGTAATTGCAAACTGGTCAACGAATACTGTACTTTAGACAGCAAGTAGTAGACTTGATATTTCTTTGCAACTGTCTATGGCAAAATATTCTTATAAGGGTGAATTGTGTGAACAATACAACAGCTGATTCCCATACGTAACGGTTTTATTTTAAATACTAGTTTTGTTACCAACTTCTGCCTTCGACTTTCACTATTATATTCACCTGAGAAAGTCTTTCGTAACAATATTTAACGATAAACGAAGATGTAGTATATGTGGTGTCCGAATTAAGAAAATAGCACCACTCCATCTCCTCCCGTGGATGTCCTAAAAGGCGACTAATGGACTATAAACCAGAGAGATGGGCAGCAGCGTCTCTTCTGTGGAACGGTAGCCGTACTGCGATCACCAACCCGTCTGCCAAGCGAGGTGATTATCGGCAAATACCCTCCAAAATTATGAAACAATTATATGAATCTATGGGGAGGCCTTTGTTCAGCAGTGGACGTATAAACCGCTGAAATGATGAAGATGATGACACGAAGATTACATGAGGTGGTTTCAAACTATTTGGACATTCTAGAATAGATACAATAAAATAAAAATATTCAGAAATTCGGTCTTACAAGACACTTCTGTATGTCATTTTAAAACAAAGGAGACCCATTTTGGAGAAAATATGCTAAGGGAAGCTCAGGACTAGATTTTTATTTATCTATCGTGTTCCTTTTTAGTCTTTAATATAATTCGTTGCAATGTGTGTACGTACAACTGTGACTATATACAGTGATCAAAAAATAAACGGCCAGTAAGTAAAAGTAGTAAAAGATAAAAATATAAACATTTTTATTCAGGTAAAACCATTTACAGGCACTTTAGTTGCCGCGTTCCAAGATGTACATTTCCTATGGATAAGAATGGCCAAAGCTCAATGGTTTTTAAATCATAATACCTATGTTTATATATTTCGAAATGAAGGATATGTGATGACAATGTAGGAGAAAAGAGTCCTTTTAAAAAAGTCTATACTAAACAAGTCTGACTATAATATTTATTAAAATTAATGATTCAATTGCCATAAGTAGCAGCATTAAGCTGGCCAATTCCAACAGACTGCTGTGTCTAGATAGATTTGGTTTCCAGAGAAACTCTCTATCTCTCCTTTTGTAGCAAAGCCTTATTTCATTGGATACTGTTTGTCTGTTTTTTAATGTAGGTTTATTACTAGGTAACTATCTTATTTGCCTAAAGGCCCACTTTTTCTTTTTGCAATCGCTAGCCCGCATTCAATTTGCATAACGTAAGTGTCAGTACGTTAACGGCTTACAAATACCTACGTCACATTTTACGTCGATCGTTATCCAAATACATCGATAAACGACGACCTACAATACAGAAAATGCGAAATGAGAAGTTTCTTATTTTAGTAATGTCTTAGATTTTCGCGATTATTACACATTATAATAAAACACTTTTAAACGGATTCTATCGCGTATATTTTGATTTTTGATTTTCCTGACGTTTCGAATACTTTGCAGCATTCGTGGTCGCAGGATGACTAAGGTGACAGGCGTCGTTACAGATTTTACAAAGTTATTTCTTATTTTATTAACCGACTTCAAAAAGGAGAAGGTTCACAATTCGAAGAGTTTTTTTTTTAAAGTCTGTACATCGATTACTCCGTGATTTGTAGATCGATTTGAGCAATTCTTTTTCTAACAGATGCAGAATGCTTTCAAGTTGGTCCCATATAAATTGTATTACATTTATTGAGTAGTTTTTTAGCCAGCTTCAATAAAGAGGTTAATTTTACTGCGCTTATCTAGATGAAGTCTTTAATAGTTTCGATTCCTCTGAGATTGGAGAACGGATTTGAGTCATTCTAATTTTTGTGTTAAATACTGATATCAAATTGGAAAATGTTCTTAAATTTATTTTCACAATTAAAACCAAATAATTATTTTTAACAAAAAATGTACCAACTTCAAAAATCCTACACAATGTAAAAGTATTAAAACCACTGAAAAGGAAAATAAACTTTATTTATGAAGCCCGGCGGGGCCAGGTATGCCCCAACCATGGTTCATGCAGACCAAAAATTAAGCAACGTAAATGCCTGTATTGAAAGGTAAGATATAAAATTTGCTGCCCGTCGGCTTGTCAACATATTCACTTAAGGAATTGATATTATTACTGCCAATTTCAATTTTATGGGTACATCTCTCTCAACATCAAAGTCAACGTTTTTTATTTCAAATAAACCAAATATTGGAACTAATGAAACGTCAGAATCTAAGTTGTACGGTTCCAAACAGTCAATCTCATTGAGAACAGCGGGGAAGAAACTCTATTGATACTCTATTAAAATAATTGAACTTATTGCATCCACACAATTTCACTTGACAACACTCAAAGTCCAAAGAACGTGTGCCCATATATTTAAAGATATTAATTACTATCAATAATATATCACACACTTATGAAACATGCGATGACAGAACACATGTCTCTAATGGCTGCCATCGAAGATATCAAAATGTGTGTCCCATTGAGGCGTATCAATATTTTTAATATCACCAATGACGAACTAATGAGTAACAGATATGACTAATAACGCCTGTTAATCAGCAACTATGTCTTTTTTACTCATAAAAATATCGCTTTCCTTATTAATATGTAGTGAAGTAAACTAAAACCTATGTACACTGTATTTTAAGGATAAAAGGTAAATAACGCGTGAATTTTATTACATATATCCTTTTGTAAAACCTAATCGAACCGTATTTCTGATCAATATAAGGTCAGTTAGTAACTTCATACAAAAACATAATCAACGACAAATTAAAGTCATAACTGTTTAATTTGGTTCTCTCTACTTAAAATTGCACAGTGGTTACACCGACTCCCGCGCCAGCCAAAAAGACATTTAATTTAATTATTTAGACACTTCATTTACTTATTCAATTAGTAAGGCGGCTATATCATAGAGTATAATAAATACTTATATAATAAAATACAAGCAATTATGTGCATTATATAAATTTCTACAAACTTCATACAAAAAGATAATCAACGACAAATTACAGTCAAAACTGTTTATTTCATTCTCTGTACTTAAAATTGCACAGTGGTTACACCAACTCCCGCGCCAGCCAAAAAGACATCTAATTATTTAGACACTTCATTTACTTATTCAATTAGTAAGGCTGCTATATCGCGTAGAGTGCCAATTAAAAAATAATAGAAGCCCGCGGTGTGCGAGCGAGAGGAGTGTCACAAGAGGTTTAGAGATGATCCGTACTCATTGACACACAAGTGTCGCGTTATTCGCAAATTTTGCTATGTGCGTACTTTCAGCCGATTAATTAAAATTAAAAGAATACCAAAAATTAGGTCACTTATTTTTATACCATAACTTTGTTCGTTTTTGTTAATTGGGGTAAGATTCATGTTTTTCAATTTACACTTAATTATTTAATGTGATATGGTGGTTGGACAATGTCTATCTCATTCACAATATTCAGTGCCTTTTTGTAAGCAATATCACTTTTCACAAAAAATAACCCATAGAGCTCATAAAATTACCCCCTGCAACTAGCTCGTCACTTGCAGGAACGTGAAAAACCGAATTAGCTTGTCTGAATGCGAACTCGTAAGTAATTAGCCTCGCGAGACTCTCGATTCGCTCAACTCACTCTCGTAAGCGAACCGGAGCGAAGATAGCGAAGCAATGCGACGCCGAGAGAGCAAAAATGGCTAATCAAATCCTTTCCAGCTCTCGACGGTATTCGAGGGCTTTTTATTTGCATTGTGCCGTGAAGTGTCATGGTGTAGATACGTGATAAATTTGTTATACATATAGCTCGTTACGAAAGCTTCATCAACATTTTATTTGTAGGAACGTGGCGTCATATTTCGTTTTCCCTACTTACTGGTATCTCATCCTGTTTATACATTTATCTAACATGTACTCTTTCTTTCATTCCAGAGAATTCTACTACATCCAAATGGAGAAGTACGCGCGGCAAGCTATCAGCGAAGGCTTGAAGACAGCAGAGGACCTGCACGTAGCTGGAGACTCAGAGCTGTATAGGGTGCTCAATCTACATTATAACAGAAACAACCACATCGAGGTGAGCATTAAATAATATTCGATGATGCCAATATACACCACGACTCGATAAATTCATTATCATCCAAAATCCTGAATTTCATGGAAATACTATAGAAAACTTGTAACCTAACTTGATTTTATACTTTTTTGAGCCTTTAGTCTTTTATCTATGTTACTATTAAGACAAATGTTGGCTAACCCGTAATTTACTAGTGTGTAGGCCCGTTACCATATTTTAATTAATTATAAAGAACATTGTATGCACTATCTGCGGGAAATAAATAAAATTAAAATATGGCGACAGTGATGAAATTATCTCTTATCGCGAATAATGGGCTCGCAGAAGAGATTTCCCCTTTTTTCTGTTTTGCATGACAACTTACAATATACAATATACCCATTCCAAGCTGAACTAGTTGTTTAACAGGGTGTAGTTTCATCAGAAGTATATGAAAGTAAATAAGTCTTACTACGTCTGTTTTGAAATTCAAATAATAATTTAAATATCAAAACAACAGCTACAAATAATTGAGCTTAAGCAATGAGGGAGAAGGTCCTAAGTATTTTTTATACGATTCCAGGTGCCAACAAACTTCAGATACGTGGTTGAACAGACACTGCGCGAGTTCTTCCGCGCCATACAAGGCGGTAAGGATGCAGAACAAAGCTGGAAGAAATCCATCTACAAAGTGATCTCACGGCTTGACGACCCTGTGCCCGAGTACTTCAAATCGCCGAACTTTCTCGAGCAGTTGGAATGAGCGCTAAATCGACGTGACGCACATTGTTTCGGCTAAAAACTAAATTATAAATAAAAACAAATCATTGGACGATTGTTTCGCACACCAAAATTTACGACACTCGCATTTAGGCCTTCAGATTCAAAATTATTGATAAAAAGTTAAATTAAATTATTAAAAGAAATTTTGAATTTGTACGTTGGACGTCGAGTGGTGTGGTGACCGCCACGCCACAAATTGCGCTCTACTAGGAAATTCATTAGGTTATACGAGTAAGAGAAAATTTAAGTCACCTAGAATTTTATTTCTGCACATAATATATTTCGCTATATATAATTATTATTATATTATTATTAAGTATTATCTTAAAATGGTTTTATAGTTGTGTATATCTTAAATCATTTATTGATTTACTCTTTAAGGAAAAAAACGATTAATATATTAACTGCTTAAGTTTTGAACTTTTTGTTGTTTTTTTTGTTTTTCCTTTGTTTCCTTGTCCTTTGGAGCATGCTTAAGTTTGTTTATCCCTGGTAGTATTTACGTTGAAGGTTTGCCGCGTGCAGCCAGAAATTGTCAACCTTTACCTCCTTATATTTGTTTTAGGAGTAATTAATTAAAGTTAACCATAGTCATTAGTACAATAGAGCAGGGTTATTTTTCGATCCACAAACAAAGAATTTAAAGATTATTTTTATACTGATAGCCGGTTTTATGTTCGTGCAGAGGATTTATCAATAGAATAATATTAACAGTGAAGCGACAAAATTCTGAAAGATTACACATCCTAATTAAAGTTTAATGTAAACATCCTTATTTGTATTTATAGCATTCGGCAAAGTTTGGATCACAAGTTCAGTTAGTCCGGAATGTCTATGGATTCCGTACCACTCCGGATTAGGGTTAAGTTACTTTTTTAGATAATACTATGTTCCGAAATATGCGCGGGCATCACAAACATAAAGAGTGCGGGCGTCACTTTCTTACACATTTATCGGGGAATAATTTTATCCAATATTATCCATATTTATACACAATATATCCGATAATAATAAGGCAAACTACTATTACATTTTTCATTTTACGACAACGATATTTATAATTTTGTCTACATCTGAGTTTATATACCCCATAATGGCATCCGTATTCGGCAAGCAAGCGCTTTGCGGCGGCTATCAAACACATAGACATTTGCCCTACATCCAAACAGCAGCAATAGTTGAAGGCAACACAATACAATAGATCTAAAACCTACAATACACCCCGAGTTTCAAAATTACAGCTACATTATTAGGCATCCGACAGAAAACCCTTTCGCACTGGGCCACCTCGTCCGTACAGAAGTGCCTTCAAAAATATTTGATTTTAATGAAAAAAAAAAGGAATTAAATACAAAAAGGCCCTCAATAGAACTAGCCGCCCAACCGGAGCCGCCGCGCAGCGTTTGAATTCCGCCACCCGCGCATAAAGCAGTTCGCCCATATAGAACAATCAGTAAACATACATACACTTACTATTATACTATAGAAGAATAATTAGTTTGATTCGTAGATATATGTAGCGCGATATGATGGAGGCTTGTTTCCTAACTGAAGGCACATATAATATGAGATTTCTCAGGAAGGAATGAATCGGCACCGGACGCATCGTCAGGAAGCAAGCTTCAACACCTTCGCGAATCTCGATGTATTTGTTATATCATGTAGTTGCCGGCCGCCAACCCGCCACGCGGTAACACTTTCAGTTTACATCCTTAGTTTACAGGACAAACAGATATATAGGTTTATTTCGCTTTTCAAATAGATTTAAAACGAGAAGATAGATAGTTGTACAGAAATGTATAGCCATTTGTACATAATAACGATAGTTTTAATACAGATGAGATAATATCGAGTAACTATCTTAGCGTATATGATATTTAATTAAGAGACAATAGACAAAATGGAAAATATCTATTGTTTTGCTGAATTGTACAAAATGTTTAAGCCATCCTTATTTTTGTGTATGTGACCGCGCGGGAGGTCGGTCGGCCATAGCTAAGCAAGTAAGCATATTTCATTTGATATTACACGTTTGTTATCGTTTCATTTGTAACCATTTTGAACTATTACGATAATATAAGAGTACCTCAGTTTAGGATGGACCAGGCGTCGACTGGTGTGCTTAGTAGCTCAGGTTAGGTCAGAGTTAGAGATACAGAATTTTTGAGACATCGACACATAGATTATCACGCAGCCTCCCCCTTTTTTGGATAACTGGATTTTAGTTCAAAATTGATCCCTCAGGCGTCGACGGACGGTTGTCCGGCGGTGTCTCCATACAACCCAACCCCTCAGAACAATAGCCCGGGTTAAGTTTCCACGATATGCGCCGAGTACGACGGGTACGCAGTCGTCGCTGGGCTTATTCGAGATCGAGCAACGTTCCATGTTACGTTTACGATTGAATTTTGTTACAAGTTGTTTGTTTCTCCATAACATAGGCACTGGCGATTTAGAGCTGAGAAGTGAACAAGTATCTGAATTGAATAACGGAATTGATGACAAGGTATTCTTAAGCACAATAGATTTGTTAAGACCATTAGCGGTATGGTAACACTGTTATTTACCACAGCCGACTTTTTAGCTCTAAACTGACATTTACCAATTAATTCCTTGTATAGTAAGTAATTAATTCGTTATTCCGATCTTTCCATAGATTTCTTCATATCTAATAGAAGTGTTACGCTGGCTACACAACACATATTACAATAGAAATGTATTGATTTCCCATCAACAGTTATCAACCGACATGCCGTAATGTGCAAATACCTCGAGCCGTTATAAAATGTTTTTACTACAATATAGTTTCATGGTCAAAACTCAATATGTGCTTATAATTTTTTTAATTAAAATACAATTTTTGTCCGGATTTTATACTTGAGTAACTCACTGTGCAGTTTAACAAGACCACAATGGATATAACTTGCAATCGAGCCGATTTTTTAAATTTATTCGATGTTTAATTATTTATAAGCTATCGGTTGACAATTTTTCTAAATTTAATAATAAAGACTCAAGTTTAAACATCGAAATATTTAGTCCACAGTGATCATGGGGGCTATCCCACAGAAAAAGTACAAAATTCGGTGTTGACTTTAAAACTCATGTTTGTATCTATATTATATGTATGTAGATTTATTGAAATTGCCCGTTTCGGCGTCATTTCTCATTGTTTTCATATTTTTTATCTAGATAATAGTTTATTTATGTTTCACTAAAACTAACTTATCTAAAGTTTTTGCTTTACACTTTTAGTATTTTGGAATCCGTCTACGAAAATGTTTGGATTATCAATGTAAAATGAAATAATTATTGTAATTATTTTCAAAATTAATTATAAATAAAAACAATATATGTAGAAAGTATTCGGTTCACGTTTGGGTATTATGGTTCCTAAATTTTCGAAATTGTAATAGACTCTATTGTATGTAGCGTTTCATTTTTTGGAGGTTAGGTCATTTAGATGTACCAAATAGCTGTATCAACTTTTCTATACGTGAGAAATTCAATAAGAAAAAATGCAGAAATTTAGGTAACTATGAAAATAAGTATCATTCTTAATATATATATTTATTATCTCATAAAAATGACAAAATTGAGCACGGATATACTATTAGGATGTCTTGAAACAAAATACTGCCGACGCTTATCAATAAAATTTAGTATGATAAGCTGCAACGCCCAATTATGCATGTTAAATTATGACAACGTAACACAGGTCCCACGGGAACTAAGCGTTCATAATTTTATATTCGAGGTTAACCATATTGTAGCGAGTTCAAACAATATTTTTAATATCCTTGTGGTCTTCATTGGTAACAGCGATACACGTTCAGTTCTGTATTGTGTGTTCGTACGTAATGTATTAATTTATTTACTTTGGTGAGCCACAGTCCATAATTGTGGTAACATTTTTTATAATATATTTGTAAACTACAGCGAGCGGACGCGGACGCCAGTGATAAAATTAGATACAAAATTTTAAAAAATACTAAATTATTTTTGAGGATGACCCATAATATTTTGTTCACATCACGACCCATTCCGACCCACAGTGATCGTGTGATGGACAAAAGTTGATGTGTCATTAATAAAATTGAAATTTTGACTAGTGTTTAGGCGTCATTTCGGTATCCTCGCATTTCGGCTAAGTGTTAAGTGCCCGCGTCCGCTTGTTTTGATATATTTAGTACAAATTTCATGATGTTAAGGTTACGAGGCTCAAAGCTTTTCTTTTGAGGCGCCCGCACAACCGCCCCCTGTACGCGCCCTACGATATAAATGAGTCGTGTATAAAATTTTATTCAAAAAGAGTATTTTTATATTGAATATTTCTAAAGTTGGTGTAAAGGTCAAAATTCATAAATTATAGCGGTGACAAAATGGGACATTAGATAAATTTAGAATGTCATGCGTTTTTTGTATTTAATTTTAAGAATAGTGTCGGATATAAAACTTTTAGGAACATTCACCATTTGTAAATAAAAAGTTGAGCGGCGCGGTTCAGGGGCGGCGGCGCGGCCGGCCGATTATATAGGTAAAAAAATATATAAATAACTCAAAGATGTTTATATGGTTCTGGATGTAAAAAAGTAAATTTAAAAGCAATTTTAAGGTGGAAAAGATGTGAAAAATTGTAAACGATTCTTCGGTATTTGTGTTAGAATGGCTGCTAGCGGGTCACTATTGTAATCTGTGGGCCTCTGGACAATTATACCTAATGTCACGAAAACTAACCTAACCTAACTACGCATTAATTATTACGGTTCTTAATACTACAACAATACTTATACATTAATATAATATCACATTGTCATAATGCTTATAATTTACGAGCGTGTGTCTTTGTCCGTGAATGTTTTAGGATCTAACCACTGTTTGGTGTATTAGACATAAAGTGGAATTATTGTGAATGAAAATAAAATTATATCTAAATTGAACCTGCCACTCGCAAGGTAGGCGGTTCGTTCCAAATCGAGTTTGTTTATTGGTATATAAATTGGCGGTTCCAAAGTCTGTTGATCAAAATTATCAAAATTAATCGATTGAATATTGGGAATACGGTGAAACATAAGTTGTATCTCTACTAGCAATGTCAGCATGAATACTTGTTGATACCAGTGAGGGATGTTTCTTCGTGAATATAACGAGTAATAAAGCTAAGCTTTTATTTGAATACGGTCTTTTATTTCTTAGTCCTATCTCTTTTCCTCTTTCATGCCCACTTCACACAATATTTTTTGTAAACGTTTTTTATTTCGGTTCACTGTGTGATATTTTCTCCAATCTGCTATTTTTGAAAGCTTTATAACCATATCCCACACTTGTGTTTCTCCTATGTCGTGGTACACTTTACAGACAAAAATCTCACACGCACAAACACCCAGACCCCAAATAACTATCTATAGACCATAGGTACAAATATGTGTTCCGTTCGGGGATCGAACCCGCGACATGTAGCGCAGAAAGCTAATTGCTTAGCCACTGCGCAAACCGTGCCGTCATAATACCGATATTTATAACAAAGACAGGTATAATTAAAACCCAATATATTATCTAGTAGTGAAGTATTTGGAAAATAAACAAATCAATCATATCAGAATTTAAGCAGAATTCATTTCTATATAGCTAATATTCACGACATGCCCGTGTGGTGCCCGGATAAAAATATAGCATGTCCATATTCTCCTTTCGGATGTCATAAAAGACGATTAAGGGACTGAACCAAAGGGATGCTGCTGCCCAGCAGCTTCCCCTCTGTGGAACAGCATCATTATATATATGTTCACCAACCCGGCTACCAAGCGTGGTGAGTATTGGCAAATCCCCCCCAAAATGATGACACAATTCTGGAATTCTAATGGGGGAGGCTTTTGTTCAGGAGTGGACTTCTCTTGGATTATATGATGATGATCACACGACATATGCAATAACCTTATAATAAATCCCAAATCCTTCAGTATAAGGAGCATTTACTGTAGAAGAAAAAAACTGCTCGTGTTAAATGGAACGGTTTTCTCTCTTAGGTTTAAGTTTATTCAAACCGTCGCGTCCTGCTAACTTAATAACGAAAACAGTAATCAAATATAATAATACAACCCCAGTTATAACAGATTAAATATTTTTGGCTAGGGCTAAAATTTCTTTAAAAAGTGTAATCTATATTTCGTTTTAAGAATCACATGAACGAATGAACTACTAACTGGTTGCTTGGGCTCGAAAGTAGGTAGCCCGGTTCTTGTAACGGGAAGTGTACCAAAAACTGCAAGAGTAATAAAATAGATGGCGCTACTTGACCTTACTGCACCGCACTTGCTAGTCATAACAAAGTATTTTAGTTCCAAGCTTCGCCAATAGATGTCATGATTCGAGCACATTTTAAAATGGTGATGCTGTTGTGCGAATCCTTGGCAATTGTTTAAATTATTTGATATCTCTAAATACCCTGTGGCTTTTACTAAAACTTTTACACTTTTAATAAAATAAAATATTTACAGAATATTAGACTATATTTTTAATTTTGTTATGATGTTTATTAATTTTGCCTAGAGGCGGGGGGAATGTTGCTGAGTTCTGAGCAAAACACGTCTTCTTTTTATTGTCTATTTACAATTTATTCTTACTTGTCTTCTCAAACTTCTTTATAATCTAACGTAGGTACCTAAAGATGAATTATATATTTTGTGTTCTTTGACTAATCATGAAGAGCGTTATTTGTGTTGCATTTCGAAATAACCGTCACTATTGATATATATATGTATATATATACATATATATATATATTTTTTAAAACGTTGCCCCACACTAGGATTTCTCCTGTGTCGTGGGTGCGTTTACAGACATACATTTCACACGCAATACACCCAGACCCGGAACAACTACCTGCAGATCATACAAATATTTGTTCCGTGCGGGGATCGAACCCGCGACCCAGAGCGCAGCAGTCGACTGTATCAACCACTGCACCAACCGTGTCGTCAAGTGTCGTCGAGTATATATTATCCAAGCATATCATTTAATTGATATGGACAGTAAGTAAGTTTGAGTGAGTGGGTACACCAAACATGCATCTAGATACAGGCTTTATATCCAAATCGAACAATTATTGTAAACGCACCTGAAATCCAGATAATCTCATCATCCAGGCTTTTTTATCAAAATGTATACTAAATTAAATATAAGCCTAACCCCGAGTCTCTATCTGCATTTCATCTTGTTCTTCGTTTCAATATGGATGGCATTTAAAAATTGTAGGTCATCATTTCGGCCGAATGAAGTCCACTGCTGGACACAGGCCTCCCCCAAAGATCACCACAACCACCGATATGGATGTGTTGTGAGCACATTGGGGGGTTTTTCCATAATCGCCACGCTTGGCAGGCGGGTTGGCGATCGCAGTTGAGTTGTTAATGTACTCGAAGGACGCTGCTGCCCATCCTCCAGCTAATCCCTTAGTCGACTTTTACGACACCCATGGGAGGAAATGGGGTGGTGGCATTCTGAGCCGGCACCACACGGCAAATTGTAGGTACTTTAGGCTAATTACTGATTAAACGATTATATTATTTTGTGGCAGGATTGTGGACCCTTCACTTGCAGACTAAAGAGTCGGCTAATAGATGAATCAGCGAGTGGAGTACAATTACCGTGGTAGCTGATTAGTAGATTTTTAGTTTAACTTTTCACCTTAGAACAATAAAACCTAGAATGATAGTCTGGTTTGAACGGTGACGGATATGACACCATTCTCTGGGCATGCACATCTCGGAGGGGATGACTGTAAAGAGCTGTTGGACACAGGCCTCCGTCAAAGATCACCAAAACGACCGTCATCGGTGCTTTGTGTGCTCATTGATGGGATTTGCCATAATCGCCACGCTTGGCAGGTGTGTTTGCGATCGCAGTTGAGTTGTTAATGTATTCGAAGGACGCTGCTGCCCACTCTCAGGCTAATCCCTTAGTCGCCTTTTACGACACCCACGGGATGATATGGGTTGGTGCTATTCGTAACCGGCACCACACCGCAATGCATTAGATTGATTATGGGTTATTGATATAAACGCACACCCATAGCGGTCGTTGTGGTGATCTTTGGGGGAGGCCTGTACTGTGTGTGTGTGTCCAGCAATGGACTTCATTCGGCCGAAATGATGATATAAACTAAGAGTTTATGTCAGCATTTTGTTTTATTAGTTAATGACTTCTTACAAAAATCCGAGGAGATAATAACACATTTCTTCCGTTTTTGGAGTTTACTCCTTAAGAATCGATTTATATATTATTTATATATTTATATATATATATAAATCGATTCTTAAGGATTTTATATATATATCTAAAGGCCTATATATCATTATTATTAATTATTAATACGCAGTGGAGTGATTAAATAAATAAATAAATATAAAATATGGATAAATCTAGTTTAAGTGACGGTGGAAGAAAATCCGACGAACACGTGGACGCATTTACTAGGTAGCTTATAATTCATTTTTATATATGATATATATCGTACATGTAAACATCCGTGCTTTTTATTTTTTAACCCTCACTGCCTATTAATTACTGAGACAATTGTACTTAAAGAATAAACTCCAGTAGCGCGTCGGAGCTGAGCATCTCTACACATACTTTTTTTCCTTACGTCAATTGAAATAATCGTCAACGATGATGTAATATCCGATCGCTTTCATGTCATCTATTATATCAATCGTAGATTCTTAAACTCGATTTTTCTTCTACATCGAAATGGTAGACGTCTGATCAGATGGGATTATATCTATAACACTTCGTAACAAAATTGCAACCCTAGAATCATAATGCTAATTTTATTCAAGTGGTTTCCAACCTAATGGGTAATAATCAACCCCTGTATCTTGAGACTCTAAAATATTTAAATTAACCCTAATTTATCGCTAACCGCTTAGAGCAGCGACTTTTGAGCTGATTACGGGTATTTAAGACCTAAGTAATAAGTCTCGAGGAGACACTTGATTTTTTAATAGTACTTGGACGGAGTAGGTGCTTCTGTACCAGTATCTATAAAAATTAATTTAATTTAAGAATAAATTAAGAAAATGTTTAACATCTTTTGAGAAAATTCCCTTCGTAATCAAAATAATACTTATACCTAACGTTTTCAATGTAATTTCGGTAACTGATAATTGTCAAGTAAAAACAGATGTCCATGACGTGCAGGACATTCAACACAATACTTGTAAATCAATTTATTTTCCCCTGGAACTGAACCCAGAGCCTAAATTTTTGTTGTGAAACGTTTTGTGTCAATAAATATTTTTATTATTAAATTATTATTTTTAAATTGATGCCAAAATTTGTGAGCAATGTGATCCTACTAGTAGTTAATAGTCAGTTTTTATTTCAAACTAGCTGTGGCCCGCGGTTTCACCCGCTGTTTAATTTAAAAGAAATCGGATTATATTGGCCTGTATAGATAAACCAATTACTGGCACTTATGAAATGAAACGTTGGCCCGAAAATGGTCATGCCTGACTGACTGGTAGCTTGGACAGAGTTCGCGATGCCGGTGGGCTACTATATTTATATCTTATACTAGCTGGGACCCGCGGTTTCAACCGCCCTTAATTTAAAAGAAATTTAGAATACTTCGACATAGACACTGGACATAGAATGTATATAGTGGATTTCAAGGGTTTTATACTTTTGCGCGGAACCCTAAGTATTTTTCTAAAATAAAAGTAGCCTAAGTTATTCCTTATAACATCAGCTATCTGACAGTGAAAGTCCCGTCAAAATCCATGGAGATTACCCGGAACAAACAGACAGACAGAGAAAAAAAATGTTATTTTGTTGTAAGAACCGTATATACTTTCATATGCATTTAGTAAAAAGCTGTTATTTTGATATTACAAACAGACGCTTCAATTTTATTTATTTGTATACATGTAGATGACCGTATTTTAGTAAAATAACAATTAACCCCTCGAGGGCAGTCGTTATCTCACCATGGGACAAACGCAATCCCGGAGGGCAAATTAGACGTGCTGTAAGTGAGTAAAGTATACCATAAGCAGAACTATTAAGAAGCGTACAAACCGCAGGGCGAGCTGTAAGTTAGTGGCGACACTGTGTACCCGAATGCCGCAGAGAGTCGGTCAGCGCCTCGTCTCCGGCTTGCCTTTATTGGCGGGCTAGAGTGGGCCCCATGAGTACACACAGGACTCTCAACTCTGGCCCGCCGTGGTTGGCTGGCGTGGTTGAATCACAGAGCGGCCGCCTGAACTGTTTGCTCGGGGGTGTTTAACGGCGTAATAACGGGGAAACCCGTTCAGTCTTTCGGGAGTCGCGATGGTGAAACCGGTACCGCACTTCTCGAAACCCTGAGTTGCTTACGGTCAGTGTGCTGCCACTATCGCGTGTAGTGGTGGCCTTTTAGGGAGCCCTTCTTGTGAGTGGCGAGTCACCGTCTGCCAAAGAATTTGATGTAAAGGGTGAAAGGCAGGCAATGTTGGTACTCTGGCCAAATGACTACTAGTATGCCTTAAGTTTTCCACACTAAACCTATCGTAGCTGGCGGACTTTCGTCGGTTCGTACCTATGAGATAGTATTATATTTTCAACTCCTTAGCTGTGTACCTGACTGACAAGTTTTTGCCTGCGTTAGCACATCTGCACTACGCAATCAAAGACGACAGGCCCAATGGTGATTTAACAGTAAAATTATACTCGAACATGAGAAATTTCATCCTTGTCAGCAAGTCCGTCCACACTGACAGGGAAGCCAGAATTAGAGTTAAAGTTATTTGTACTTTTCCATAACTTTTATAATTATTAGTTCTAGCTATAAAACTGAATAGGTGGTTACAATAAGTGCCATAAAGCCAATTACAGATTTCCACGATAACATCACAAATTAAAACTACAAATAATATTAGATTGCATATTTTGAAATATATACATGTATCTACACTACTTTTTCCATTCAACCCGACAATCACATGATTCACCGATCACCGATCGTGGTCAGAAGCAGACTGATGATGCAGCGAGATCGCTCCGTATGTCAAGTAATTTTTTTATTTTGCTGTTCAATTTTTATTTTTTTATTAATGTCCGTAAGCTGTACTCCGAAATATATATGGTAATAGTTTTATTATTATCTCTATAGGGTTACTCCTCTGCAAAGATGATAAGCTCACATGGGTACGCTACCATGGGTCCATCACGCAGGTGACCCGAGCATTATAGTCCGGCTATTCTCATAACATTTTAATTTAAAATTTAATGAGAATAGCCGGGGACCATTCATGGCTGCACCATAAAAATGCAGTTTCGGATTGTCCCCGGAGGTGTTCAACTAATATGAGAGGCGGAAACTACAATTATAGGGTTTATTCAAGTACTGAATACTTAGAACATTGGTACTCACACGAAAATGCGAAATGTAGTATTCGAACGCTCGTTCGACGCTCATCGGGCAAGATCTCGCTCTGCTGGCAGTAGTGTCAGCTATGTTGGCAGAGCAAGAAAATTGTAGTGCTGTGTCTCCTGTGAGAGTGTCATGCTCCAGAAGGAGACCGCAAAGCAGGATCGGGAGAGGGCAGATTCCGCTCGGAGAAGGAAAACACGGTGCTAGTCACGGTTGTTTCAGTGCGTACCTGCACAGAATAGGGCGCGAGGTTACGGCACAGTGCCACCATTATGGAAGCGACCAGGATACTGCACAGCACACGCTCGAGGTTTGCCCTGCGTGGGCTGCCGAGTGGCGGTTTCTGGTCTATCGGATCGGGCAAGATCTTTCTCTGCCGGCAGTAATGTCGGCTATGTTGGCAGAGTATGAAAACTGGAGTCCAGTGGTCTCCTTCTGCGAGAGCCTCATGCTCTAGAAGGACACCGCAGAGCGGGATCGGGAGAGGGCCGATAACAACCGCCCCGGCGCCCAGGTACAACACGCCCGAGCCCCCTGCCGTCGCTACATGGTGGGGGGCCTCGGGGGTCGCGGGCGTGCAGATTGGAGAGTCTGCGTGCTCACACCGAGCGAACCCCGGGACGACGGTGGCCCGCACGTGGCCACGTGCCGCCGTGTGCGTAGCACAGCGCACAGCGAGGGTCGGGGGGATCCTTTACAATCTTCCCCGAGAAGGGCTTAGTGGGCGGCCTCCTTACAGCCGCCTGCCCTCAACTAGAGGGGGTGTCCGCTTTACAGTCCTCCGAGATGTGCCTAAAGTCGTGGCACCAATGGGTGGCTCTAATGTGATCTTACGAGTACCTGGAGCCCCCCTTTGGTGCCAAAGATGAACGCTCCAGTGGTTTTAGCCGGTAAGAGTCCGGCATACCCCTTCGCCCTTCCCCGGGGCGAAGGAAGTTCATGTAGAATTTCCACTAGACACCAATGAAAAAAAAGGGTAACAATGGCACGGTTGGCGCAGATGCTAAGCAAATCGCTTTCTGCGCTACGTGTCGCGGGTTCGATCTCCGCACTGAACAAATATTTGTATGATCTACAGATAGTTGTTTTGGGTCTGGGTATTTGTGCGTGTGAGATTTTTGTCTGAAGACTGTACCCACGACACAGGAGAAATCCTAGTGTGGGACAACGTTACTAACTACCTACGCCAGCATGCCCCTTTTTCTTTCCCATGGGGCAGAGGAAGTACATAACGTAGTTCCACGGGACTAATAAAAATAAATTAGAACAGTTGTAGGTATCCTAATTTAGTTTAAAATAGGTAAGTTAATTATTTTGATTTGATTCTTGATACTCTATTCCAATGAAATATTCAGATACTGGGTTCTGGACTCAGTAGGTACTGCATTAGACTATGGCACATCAGTAACCAGCTGCCGGTTATTTGTCTTGGCAGGGACGTTGTTGTTGTTGTCTTGTTATGTTCTCAATAAAAAACAATAATGCTTTCATTTTATTTCATAAATAATTATATTAATTGGTACGAAATTAACAGACTCATATACCTGTTACCCCATATAATGCTACAATCAACGTTTTAAGTGGGTATTGCAATATCCATCACACTTGGCAGAACCGGTCATGACAATAACGTCGTTTGCAGCACCCATGTGGCAAGGGAACATACCTCCCCCCCTCAAATTTTGGGATATAGTTGACCTTAGACCTAATGTCAACAATGATCTCTGAAATTCTTGACATGAGACACCCAGAGGGCGGGTGGGGGGTTAAGATCCTGGATCCGCCCTCGACTGCTGCCTACTCTTTTGACTTTTTACGATGCCCATAGAAAAGCTCCGATGTCTATAGATTTCTGTCCATGAGTTGTGGCGTGCTGGCGTTAAGTTTGGAGCATGCTGTCGCCCGATTGGTCGGGCCTGAGACGGCGGTGCAAGGTAGTTTGCAGATATACCATAGCCAGCAGTAAGAGTCCTTTACACCCCTCCGGCTTCTACATAGAGCAAGAAGTCCATGGGGATATAACCACATCAAAACAAGTTGCCTTCAGATTTGCATTATATTAAAATTTGATCATACAACGAAAACCTGTATACACTTTACAATATCATCATCAATTCAGCCGTAAAACGTCCACTGCTGGAGTGAAGCCTCACCCGAAGATTGCCACATATATGGGTTTGTGTTGTGTGCTCATTGGGGGGGTTTTACAATAATCGCCATGCTTGGCAGACAGGTTGGCAATCGCAATTAAGTTATAAATATACTCAAAGGATGCTGCTGCCCATCCTCTGGCTAATCCCTTAGTTGTCGTTTACGACACTCATGAGATGAGATGGGGTGGTGGTATTCTTAGCCGGCACCACATGGCCTACAACAGGCACTTACGAATTAATTATGAAACTTCAGTTGTCCAAAAATATAATTCCCATGGAGAAAAAAATACGTACAGATGGTACAGAATTTCTGGCGATAACAAAACCAACCATATGATTCTATTTTGACCAATGATGACCTGGTGCTCATGCAATTTATGAATGTATGTATTCCATATATACCAGGATTGAATTTTATGTACTGAACATGTAAATATTGGTACCAGTACAATATAACTTATACTTAAGAGTCAACAGTCACACAATTGTCAATTGGCAAAAGTCAATTGTAACACACTTCACCCTTAAATTTGTAATAGCAAATAAATTGTAATACTCAATCCATCATCATGTAATATTAAAAAAGCATTTTTTTTTTTACATTAAATTGAACATGATTGAAGACCAAGAAAAATTCTACAATATTTTATTACCATGGGTTTCGAAAATTAAAATAGTCAAATGAAAACACAACAAAACATTATCAGCCTGTTACTGTCCCACAGCTAGGCACAGGCCTTTTCTCACAATGAGAAAGGTTTGGCCTAAAGGGGCCTACTCAAAGCCCTGCCTGCAGGGCCCTAAATGCAGTATCTCTGTCAGATTGTATATTGTGAATGTTTGCAGAGCCAATATTTATCTAACTATAATCCGACAGAGACATTGCATGTAGGGCCCTACAGGGCAGAGCTTTGAGTAGACCGCTGTAGTCTGCCCCGCTGGCCTAGTGCGGGATGACAGACTACATGCACTGAGAATATTTTAGAGCCCACTCAGATATGCAGGTTTGTTCACAATATTTTCCTTCACAGTTAATGCCAGTGATAATCAAATTCTGACCCCGATGAATCCAAAAAGTTAAGAGGTGCAGGCTGTGATCAAACTCAGATCCTCCTGTATGAAAGGCAAGCATCCAACTAACACACTATCACTGTAAACAAAAGTTAACTGGTAATTGGTCAACAAAGCATTAACAATCCATACATGTTATTGAAAATTGATTAACAATAAAAAGAGTGTATCTAAACACTAAAGTATTATATATCTAATCTTAAACATAGTTCAATGAATGTAAGAATATAATAGTGAAACAAAACTATCAACTTTCCTTCACATCTTTATCAAGTAGCTCTCCAATACCAAACAACATTAATTTTATATGTGCTTTAGTTTCTGCTGCCTTAGTTTGGAGTTCTGCAGCCTTCTTCTCAAATGCCTTTATTCTCACATCCAAATATTTGTTTGCTTCTTCAATTGAAAACTCTAAATGATGATTCAAACCTATATTCATTAGCATTTTTGAAGTATCTTGGACTGAAGCCTCCATAAAGAAGTTACAACCAATGTTTAGTTGCGTTTTAAAGCCGTCAGGGTGCATACTTTTGTCTGTTATAACCTTTAATGTATGTTTTTGTTGAATTAAGTCACTAATCTCAGCATTTACTTTTTGCAGTCGCAATTCTAACCGCCTTAAGTCTTCTTTCAGCACATCGTTGATGAAATTCTCATATTTCAGGATTGTTTCCTCAATTTTAAGAGTAGTAGACATGGCAAATTACCTGTTCAATTTGTAGTGAGTTATTTTAATTATTTTCTTGAATAAAACAATATGTTGCAGAATTCAAAGTATATGTACTTAGGTACTACAGTATTTATTATTTATTAGTATATATTAATTAACTCAAGGACATGAAATTGTTATTCTAAACTGAATGATCTGTTCAGTACATATTATTTATAAAAAGTTACAAAACAAAGTTACGCACAGTATTCAAAAAACTCAACAAGTCAAAAACATATGACAATTTTTGACAGTTCATGCTGGTGAAATGTGTTTATGAATATAGGTTAAAATAGCTAGGAATATAGAAACTTTAGTTTTTATTATCACTATCTAAAATCCTTATCATTTCTTAATTATAAGTATTGTTTATATATTATGTAAATTATACAAAAAAGGAACCTTTAGAGAAATGAAAAAAGTAGCGAAACAACAACAAAGGTCAAAAAACGAGGAAGCTTATTTTCTGAACGCGCATTTAATTTTGCAAAGCGCCATCTACGGATTTAGTGCTGAAACATAGGCCTGCCACCTAGCAGAAATTTATTAAACTATGTACTATACTTGGTATCTACCTATTGTCAACTACATAATTTTCTCCAAACATCCAAAAGATGACTTGTTTTTCTTCCAAGTGAGGAGTTTGAGGAGTTTCAAAAAATAATCACCGCTTACCTTGCTATCAACTAGACTCATTATTGATTTTACCTTGCTAACAACTAGATTCATTATTGATTTTACCTTGCTAACAATTAGACTCATTATTGAATTTGATTCCTCACTTACTGGCAGTACACGTACTTGTACTTTATTTTCATGTTAAATTCAATTGCATTAAACTTAAAACAACTATGATGCATTTTTTATTTATTAACATACAATTATTCAAAGACTGAGAGTAACACTTTATTAACCTTACGTATAGAATGCGAGTCTCTTTAATTAAATAGATATACTTAACATAAGTTTTTTATTTACACAAGCAATACTTCTTTCTAATTAACAGACCTTTATTATTCACACTTTATTTTTATTAGAAATTGTGATCACTGAATATAAACGTCCGAAACTAAAATATTCCGGGGACATCAATCCTATCAATTATAAATGGTTATTATCCGTCTGGTGTTCGGATTACGAATCTAGCACCACTCCATCTCTTCCCGTGGATGTTGTAAAAGTATAATAGGCGACTCTAAACCAGAGGGATGGACAGCAGCGTCCCTTCTATGGAACAGTAGCCCTATTGCGCTGACCAACCTGTCTGCCAAGCGAAAGAAAATGACGACACCATGGTTTTTTTTTCTTTTGTTTTAGCTCAGCAGTTTTTTGGTTCAGCAGTGAACTTCCTTTGGCTGATATGATTAAGATGAAAATACCATGGAGCCATTTTTTAATGGACCCAGTTTCGCGTTGAAGTTTCCCATGACAACAGCAAACCTTTTCAGCTTAGTAGTATGTATTCCACAACCATGCATAGTTTCCTATGCGTGGCTCTGGAATACAAAGACTTCACCCCGTTGTCGGAGTAGGCCGAGGTCGGAGTGCATACCCGTATAACCTTTAACGAATACCGTTTGGTTATTCTAAGGTACGCTAACCTTAGTCGACACACTCTCGATCTTCACCACATTGTTTACGACGGACTTATGGACGATAAACCCGACACCGCACTAGGACTATTGATAGCCTGCGCAGAAATAGCTAAGTTAGCGGATTTAAGAATTAGCGTCCTGCCCCGCTGTTCGGACTACAGATAATACAATAATATCGCACCATAACCTGCTCAACTCTTCTTCGTGTTATGTTGCCAGGTCCAGGTGTCGTCGGTTGTGGTAGCCGGGTCTCGGCCGAGGATTAACTTTAGCACCCCCTGCTCCGCCGTTACCATGACCGCTTCCGTAGCCAGGAATAGCAGGGCGTCGGGGATTAACGGTCTGGGTTTGTTGTCATCAGTCTGGTTTTGCCATAATGGCCTCGCTTGGCATGCGAATTGGTTGATCGCAGTTCGGTTGTAAATGTGCGGCTAGTCATCCCCAAGCCATGCGTCGCCACTTTATATGAAAGTATGAAACATCTAATACGGCGTGGTGACGCGTCGCCATGCGCAAATGACTGTGCGACACTCACCCCACACGGCTCGCATCTTTTGTATTTTTAATTTTTGTCTTAAATTAATGTAAATGTTTATTAAAATGATCTCATTTTTCTTTAAAAACCTAAATATATTATTTAAACTATGCCATATTTATTTCCTTTCATTAACTATCCTTTTATGCAAATATTCTGTACAAAATAAATTCGATGTTTGAAACACAACTGCCCAGCCCGCGACGGCTCCATTTTATTTTCTCAGTGTGTAAAATGTGAAAAGTTTAAAATAAATGATTGTTAATAAGTGAAAGTGCGCATTCATGGGGTGCAAGATGATAACTGGGTTATAAAGGACAAAATCAACCAGTATCGGGGTCTGTTAAAGTTACAGCAACGTATTGGAGAGTATTAATCAAGAGAACCTTGACCTTGTCAACTTGTACCAACAAGAGAAAACAACTTGGTAGAATCAGATAGGTACACGAAGAACAAGAAAATGGAAAAAAATCGCTTCGCTTGGTAAACTGTTTTATGAAAGAACAAAATTGAACTTCTGGGGTGGAAGGTCTGGTGACCTGAAATACAGGCTTCAGCCTCGTTTAGGCACCAGTCTCCCACAGTAAATTTGTATGATACTATACCTTTTTCATTACTGTGGTGAGAAAAATTGTGATTGTTGTGATGATACCAAAATATATGTAATAATATTCTATGGGAGCGGGAGAAAATCAAACAAGATGTTAAACGATCATTGAAATCGTTTATTTGACAAGAAATAGTTTAAATATCACTTTTCATATTAGAAAAACCAGCAAACTTTCAGAAATATTTGTATTTCAAAATGTATTTGATATTAATTAGAAAATACCAGATGACAACGTATAATGCTCTCAGTCCGAAAATGCTAAAATAAAAACATTTATATGTATCGGTATTTCACAGCTAGCACACAGTGCTCTGATGATCAGCTGATCTGATTACTTTCTATCAATGTCTTTGCATTCATTATTAAATGCCAGTCGAATTATCTAATGGGTACGTAGACATCCGAAATCTGCCAACCAAATATTAATACCAAGACACGTTTTAAGTTCTCACATTACCTAAGAAATATGAGAACTTATAACGTATCGCGTAATAATATTATGGTAGTTCTACTAGCCAGTAATTGGCCTGCCATTGCAAAACTATTGAGAAGTTTCAAAGTTTATCTTTAGGTAATGTATTCAAATTCATCGCGGGCTCCACACACTGAGAGCTATTCTAAACGCGTGAAAACTTCCCGTGTCGTGAACGTGTCTACAGAGGTCGGTATCAAAAATCTTCCAATAAGAACGGGTTAAAAATATTAAAGGATATAAATTCGTAGTATAATATTTTCGTAAGTAGTAAGTAGCCTCAATCATAATTTGTAGATTTTTAATACCAATATCTATAGACGCGCTCTCGACATATAAAGTATTCGCGCGCTTAGAATAGCTCTTCAGAAATGTTTGGATTACCAGTAATGCGAACAGAGTGAAGTTTGTCAAATTACTTCGCTCAACTCTAGAGATAGTATTTTAGTATGACATATTTCATGTTGCTATATCTCTTCACAATAACCTACATGAAAACTTATTTAAAATCGAATTTATATGCATTATAACGGGTATTTCGTTTTGCCATCGAGACGTTTGGAGTCTCGAATGTCTTACTGTAGGAGTCTAAACCACCTGTTAGGCAAATTTTTGAATACATTAACCAAAAATCCAACATTTCCCATAAACAGAACTAATTTGAAGTGATTTTGACATTTTCTCCTTTCATTTTCTTTTACATAATGTTAACATTGATTATTGAGCATATACGGACCAAGAAACGATGGCAGAGATTGCTATTTGCAAAACAATATTGCAATAACCTAAATCGATATAAATTATGTATTGAATGAGAATTTTAATTATTCACAAATGCATTCATTGTCACACAAAATGTATTGTGGTTTTTTTTAAATATGTTTTAGTGGTAGGTTTACCTCAGATACTTAAAGTGTAAACAAACCATTCTATAATGTTCAACATGACTAGTGAACATTCTAGATTCTAAAATGTCCACTGGTATGATAATTTTACTGAAATAAGTAGGTATATCTATAATTATATGACCTGCAGATGTGAACCCAGAACAAGATTTACAAACCAGCCCATTACGTGAGAAGACATTCCTTTAATATCATAATCTGCCCTTACCACGGTACTTTACTCTCATTAAAGGACAACAAGCATAAAAAATATTAACGAAATGTTTCCACAATAGATGTCGCCACTACCGATACGACCCAAAACCACATCTTTTACTCAATGTCCTTAAAACTAACAATATTTTAAACGTTAATTAAATTCTGTTAGCTTAACTATTGTGATGGACTGTCGCTTATTATACATAAGTGCTGTTATTCACTTCTTACTTCTATACAAAAGAGAAAAAATCTATAACGATCGTATTTTTTAATAAGATTGTGACAAGCACCGGACATTATGGACGATTGGTTAGGTACATTTTTTTACAAATACATCGTAAACAAAAGCAGCTAGAAATGATAGAACTTTGGCTTTTTTAAAATACGTTTGCTTTAAGTTAACAATCTACAAAAATTTGTCACTACCTAAATCTTAGTGGACTCACAAATTGGACAAGAATTACAAAGAAGTTTCCCTATTACATTTTTTTTCTGAATACCGCTAGTTGTGATGCCTCGACTTGATGGGCGGAAGTATATAACATTTAAATGTTAATCTAAACATTACAACGATAATCATAAATAAGTAATGTCAATGTTAAACCTAACATACTAATTACAAGATCTTAAACATTACTAGGATCCATTCACAATTTACAACTACAATAATTAGAATAGGGTAAAATTAACCTCGGGTCTTACTGTGCTATTAACAAAAACTTCTCAATTGTATTATTAATTAATTGAATATTCAGAGGATTTATAACATTTTAGGTAACCACTCCGTGTTCGGAGATTAACGCACCTAATTAAAACTAAATAATATTCCGACTGTTAATCGACAATATAATATATTTACAAAATATTTACATAATGTAATTTTAATGACGTAGGTGAATGTAGTTAAAACCTTGAATATACTCAAGTTATACATAGGAAATATAAATACAATAAAATATAAAGGTTGTTATATAAAAGGACGTAATTTGGTACGGGTAGTTTTTTAATATAATTTTTTTAATATAACGTTTTGCCAGTTAAAGGCTAGATTTATATTTCCATGGACGTACTAAGTCTTGCCAAATAATAATTAATAATTTAGATTTTAACGATAGCACATACCTACTATTAGTTACAAAAAGTTTAAATATTCAATCTTCAATCTTCAATCAATCATATCGGCCAAAGGCCACTGCTGAACAAAGGCCTCCCCCATAGACTGCCACGACGATAGGTTACATGCCGTCCGCATCCACGACGGGGAGCCACCTTCACCAGGTCGTATCTCCATGTCGTTGGATGCCGTCCCATGCTGCGTTTTACGTTGCGTGGTGTTATGCTTAGATACAAAAACAACTAGGTAAAGTTCCTTTTTTACCAGGGTTGTCAAGTTAATACATTTACACAACTACATATTTTTTACCAGACAATTGATTAATAAAGTAATGCTTTTACCAACGCGTATGCGCCGTCTAAAACATATATTTTAATTTTGTTACCATTTTTATTTAAACCGACCATATTAAAAGTAGATAATTTGAATAATATTCGATAAAATAATTCGATTATCGTTGGATATTATCGTCTTGACTAGCAACCATTTGATATAAAAAATATAAAATACAACAATATGTATGAAACATTTGTTTAAATTGAATGAAAATTCGCTAGTGAATCTACTTATAATGTAATTGTAGGTCGGGAATCAAAATTTAACAAAAATCTATATCGAATAAAAAGTGTTATAAAAATAATCAGTTGATGAATTTGAGATCATAACCAATTCATAATTTAGTAATATCACATTTTAACAAACCTACGCAAATATACAGGATGGAATGAATACAGTTAAAATTACTTCATGCATAGATAGGTACATAAAGTTACGTATTAAATCTTAGACATGAAAAGAAAAAAGAAAGTTCTGGATAATATACACTATATCATACAGTAGGTTAACTAACGAAATGCGTTCCCGTTAACTACACCATTAATAGGTAAAAATAAAAATAAAATACACATTAAGTTTTTAAATCATCGTCTAAATATCCAGATACAGGGCCTGACAGGTGCAGGTCCGGACTTTACCTATTGAATACAACATTTCCGATCTTCTATTGAAAACAAAGTATGCAATCAATAATATATTTTTATGCTGGTGTACATCATGTCATGTCATTTAAAAAGAACTCCCAATGAGCAAATGGCAATACCCCCCAATGAGCACACAACACACCGATATCGGTCGTTGTGGTGATCTTTGAGGGAGGTCCAGTATGGACTTCATTCGGCCGAAATGATGTACTGTCATTTGCTGGTTTACGATGGAAAAATAATTTAAAGTTCGGAGGAAATACAATTTTTTCATCATCATCATTTCAGCCAAAGGACGTCCACTACTGAACACAAGCCTCCCCCATAGATTAATACAATTGTGTCATCATTTTAGGGGGAATTTGCCAATACTAACCACACTTGGCAGGCGGGTTGGTGAGCGCAGTACAGCTACTGTTCCACAAAAGGGACGCTGCTGCCCAGCCATCTGGTTTAGAGTCCCTTAGTCGCCTACTTACGACATCCACGGGAGGAGGTGGAGTGGTGCTATATTCTTAATCCGGACTCCACACGGACTTCATACAATTTTTTACTTATTAATTATTGTATAAACCCGCCATAAAGTCTGAGACACTGGAATTCCTGTAATCTGTGATCAACTGTGGCGAGCACCTGAGCTCGGAACATGCCAAGATAAATTTGAACACTCAACAAAACTAACTAGAAACGAAAATAGAGGGGGTAGGAATGATGATACATCCCACTTCCCTCCATAACAAGGATTGCGGTATACCGGAAACGCCTTCCATTAATTAACATAATGCATGGGTCGATAATATTATAACAATGTTACTGCATATTATGTTCTCGGATACATACACTTAGATCAACTAATAAAAAACACTTCAAAACCTGTTTGAGGTTACATAAACACTCTTAAATACTACCAATGGCGGTATGGAGTTATTTATTTGGTAGTGCTATTTTTGAGCCCGTTTTGACTTGACTTTGTGATCTCAATGACTCCAGTCTGGGGTTGCACTAAGGAACTCCTACTGTATATTTTAATACACAAGTCCAAAAGACCAATACGTATATTGAACGTCATAGTGAATGTATTTTCTTTATATTCCTAATAACAGAACTCGTTACACTAAGTTAGGGGCGGCGCTCCACATGCCCCGCCCGACGACGCCTGCGTACATCCCTAAGCTATGCACTTAGCATGTATCTTACAGCCTTTTAACTAGTAAACTATGATAAATGGAATACTTGTTATCAATAGCGATCTGTTAGAGCTGTTACACACAACGACTTTTTGCAGGACTTCTGTCGCGATGCAGTAACAATACAACCGCTAGCCGTCTACCTAGGTAGGCCAGTGTCGCGATACAGTCGCGCGTTTGTATCGCTGTAAAAAGTCGCCATGTGTAACCCTTAGTCGTTCAGCTACCCCACGTAAACATAAGTCCGTAAACGTCCCCTGCTGAACACGGGCCTCCTAATTATCATTACAATGAGCGGTCACCACCATATTTGGCAGGCGGATTGGTGATCGTCGTAAGGGCTCGTAACACGCGACTTCCTGATAAAGGTACTTAAAACTTACGAATGAACCGTAATTACGAGGTTTAATGCTTTGCAATTTAAATTTTGAGTATTTTGTAACTGCTGGAATTGGCAGTATCTTGTTGTATTTGTTATGTTATCCACTGATAACTAATGACACCTCCAATGGAAGATGATTGAAAAAATATATAGAAAGACCAAATCTTACTGAAAGAACGCAGATAGAAAGACCAAACTTGAATATTGTATAAGTTTAGTGTTTAGTAACTTAAGTCATGAAGGAAAATTAACAAATACCAGCAATGGAATTTCCTAAGCTCAAACATCCATACATCGTTGAATACCTAAGAAGAAGGAAATGAAATCCAATATATATAAGTATATACGCGCGGGTGAAACCGCGGGCAACAGCTAGTTTTAAATAAATTGTTTCTTGATAATTGTCCGTACGTTACCATCAAGGAATAAACCACCCCTCTCGGGCATTAAAAGGCGCCTAGTAAGGGTTATTATGCCAAGATAATGGGTAACAGTGTCCAACCGTGGGCTAATAACAACGTATTCTAAACCAGATCTTGGGCGGCAGCGCCCTTCTATGGTATGGCAACTATTCTGCGCTCACCAACCCGCCTGCCACGCGTTGTAAGTACTGGCAGGTACCCCTCAAAATGACGACACTGTTGTGAAAATCTTTGAGGGTGGACAATGTTCAGCAGTGGATGTTCTTGGCTGATATGAGGATGATGACAAGCATCAATCTTCTGCCCAACCGTGTCGATTACTAGCATTTACCTTATGAACGTTATTGGTATAATTTCAAGTCATTGGGAGGCTTATAATATATAAAGAAGTATAATAAAATACACTCGTTTTAGTTTACAAAGTCCCATAAACCACACAATACAATTTAACGAAAAAAACTGCCATCTTATCCGGCACCATTGGCATGTCTATCACAGCAATGCCGAATATAGAGGCAATGAAGCTTACAGGCGATCAGTTCCATGCTGGCACAATCGCAGGGTACCTACAATATGGCTCTTCGATATGGCAGCAGCGGAATAGAGGGCTAGGGTCAACACAAAAGCTACACAGGGATCGAGGATCGAGATGCGTTCGGTGACAGCTGAGCAAACATATAGCCGACAATAGATTAGATTACTGGCGATTAGCGCCAGGCTGGCATAGGAGCTGACCAGCAGCCGACCGAATCAAAGCGACCGATGTCCGCAGTAGTGTATTTTATGATGCACTGGTATATGTTAACAACCAGTGAGCTAGCTGGTGAATGTCCGTTATTTATTCTTTCATGAAGATTTCGGTCAAACTTCAGTAAATGTTATCATACACTACGACGACTTGGCGAATCTTCGATACATTTATAATGAGTGCGATAACTGTCACAGTAGGTTGAGGTGCGGCTGGAGAGGGCTTTGGGCGACGCCTAAGCCGCGAAATGTATAATGCTCTCAAAATGATTATATTTATTGCTCATTTGTGGCACCTGTGATTCACATAATTTATCAATCGCTATATCTAAGAACCACAGAATCGTTTTGGTGTACGTCAACATTCACAGGTGTATGCCTGATCCAATAGATTAATTAAACAATCTCGGATTTACACGGGTCTGACTTCGATCCCATCCCGCGCCTCTGACTTTCCGGATCCATGTGCGGATCAGAATTTTACAGGTGAGGAACATTACATTGTGAGGAAACCTGCATGCCTGGGAGGGTTCCAAAATGTTCTCATTGGTGTGTGTAGTCCGCCAACCCGCACCAGGCCAGCGTGGTGGACTAAGGCCTAACCCTTCTCATCGTAAGAAAAGGCCCGTGCCCAACAGTGGAACAGTAATGGCCTGATTATGTATGTATGGACTTACACCATCGAAATTGATGTTTATTTATACACCGGTACATCTTAACATTCACTAGACTAACTACACTAATATCAAACATTCACAGTGACAGATATACGGGTCAATATGTGGACTCATTAGACAACGTTATCATGATGAGGAGTTAAATTCGCTGGTAAGCCAACTTGTTGCTCTGCACTCAACCCCAGACTTGAGACAGTATTTTCGTAAACACATTTTTTACTATAATTTGTGCCTACAAATTGCAGCTCCACAAAATAGAGAATTACTGTACAGTATCATTACCTTCCAATGCTGATTTCGAAGAATTAATGAAACAGGTGATAATAATGTTAGTGGTCATATACAAAGTAAGAGCTCACAAATACAGAATAATGGCAGCAGCACAAACAATTCGATCGATAACATCGTATGGCTCTTAATTATAAGGCGTGCGCTGTAAAAAATAAACATTTCTATTGATTGTGATCGTCGCACTACGCACCGATATGTGAATATAAACCTCACAGGTTTTTACATTATAATTTTCGAAGCCTAGACAATTTTTTTTCGTCCTTGTTTAAGTTTCGTTTCGATCGCATTGCGTCATAGTTCATGCTTCAAAATTTCTGGCGTTACGATTTCCGAATTAGTTAAGATGGGTGTTTTTCGATGGCAGATGGTAGACCCCTAAGAGCGATTACACATTGCGACTTTTTGCAGCAATTCAGTCGCGATACAGTAGCAATTCAGTCACTAGCCATCTACCTACATTAGGGTTGCCAGATGGAAAAATGAAAAAGGAGAGCACATTAGTGAGTGCTAAAGTGTAGTGTAGTGCATCGTAAAAAAAGGTCTTCAGAAAAAAAGAGGACCTACTTTAATGAAATGGTAAAAATGTTTTATTTGTTAGCATAATATTGAACGGAAGACCTGAAAAAGGTGGCTTGGTCCGGCTGGATGCGGAAGGCTGGGTGAAGCCTACGTCCAGCAGTGGACCGATATAAGCTGATGATGATCATCAGCATATTAATTTAAAATAGAAAATCTTGATTTTTGTCACTACTTTTACCCTTATAATTATTGTATTCCGTTAGTATAAGCGCTCGTACAGCATCGTTCGTGTTGCAGAGCGCCTAGACGCTGCGATTGCCATCATCATCATTTTAGCCGAATGAAGTCCACTGCTGGAGACAGGCCTCCCCCAAAGATCACCACAACGACCGATATGGGTGTGTTGTGGGTTCATAGGCGGGCTTTGCCATAATCGCCACGCTTGGCAGACGGGTTGGTGATCGCAGTTGAGTTTTTTAGTGAACTCAAAGGACGCTGCTGCCCATCCTGCGGCTAATATCATAGACTTTTACGATACCCACGGGAAGAGATGGGGTGGTGGTATTCTGAGCCGGCACCACACGGTAAATGCTGCGATTAGCCGCTTGATATTATTCAACCAATCGGAGTGTGGAACGCGTACGCGCGCGTTTACGTTTCGATTGTAAAAATAAGATGTGTTAGGGATAGTTTTAAATCAGTTTTCTGTAAGACGCGACATTTTAAAAATGAGAACATTCGGTTGATAAGGGAATACAATTAGTGGAAGAGGAGGACTGGTCCACCATTTGGATACCATCTGGCAACCCTAACCTTGTTAAGCTTGCGTCGCGACGCAGTCGTGCCTTTCTCAAACACGCGCTTGTATCGCTGCAAAAAATCGCCGAGTGTAACCGCCCTAACATCACATATATTGCAGTCAGTTTACCGAATAAGTTATAATTATATTTGGGGCATGAACACATAGTTTTTAACTTTTGTTCTGTCATTTAAAATAACTGTTTTGTCTCCAAATTAACGTAACTAGTTTTAACTCAGTTATTGTAATTATTTGAACCAGACTTCAGAAGCATCAACTGACTTGCTTCATTCATTCCGTCAACAATCGACGCCAAAACCAGTGTGCAAATAAGTCTTATAACAACATAACATAAGGTACATTTTCGTGTGGGCGTGTTTACGCGTAACTTAACAGATCTAGCACTAGGTGTCCTGGAAATATACACAAAGTCCCACTGGTGCTGCTAGCTCCCTACGAGGTGCTGGCGCTGTCGCCCGCCGCTGACGTCGAGGTCGACGTCGAAGGGGGGGCAGTGGGCTCGTGCGCCGCCTGAAATTAGAAAGAAAATTGTTTAAGAAATATAGTCATAAGAATTCTGACAGGTGACAAATTGTCACGAAAAATTCTTCCATTTTGCTTTAAAACTGAATTTAAAATATTATAAACAAAATTGTCGTAATACCTTGAAATATTTGTAAAATTGTTATAAAAAATCGGTAGGAGACGTAGCGTACGTCAAGGTTTTACAATTAGAATTTAGAAACAGATTGTGGTTTGTCCAGCGACTTCATTACATTTATTAATTTGAATGTCAACCATCAATTAATGATCACTGAACTTTCCGAATAAAAGAATATTGAAAGAATTCTCGTAATAAAAAAATGTTCAAAATATAGTTAAGATCTAGTCTCAAATGTCGTAAACGTCTCAAATGGTATTCTTCTGAACTAACAAACAACGTCAAACGTGAACTTATATTGTAATGAGATCGAAAATGGATCGAATGTTGATTGAAAACAAAACGATATTCTAACATTTTGAACTGACACAAGTACTAAATGTCATTAACGAACGTCAAAATTGACATTGAAATGAGACCAGTTTGAGATTAAACTGAAATCAGACTGAATTTTAAGAGGAGTAGAATACCTATGTTATATGTCAACTATCAGCTATAGTGTAAATTAATTACGCGCCTTCAGAGTCAAAAAGTAGGATTATTTTTATTTAAGTAAGTTGGTCCCCCCAAAATGACCCCGCTGTGGAAATCTATAGGAGGCCTTTGTTCAGCAGGGGACGACATTTGCTATGATGGATATTTGATATGATGATGATGAACATATGTCAACATTTGACATTTATTGTGACCGCGACACAATAAATGTCAAATGTTGACATCGCGATCAAAACTGAAAACAGTTATCTACAATTGTAGAGTTATATTAACACGGTTGACACTGCGAAATTTCGCCAGCTATTTACGGGTCGCTGTCTGGCATATTTGTCACAACATCTATCGTGATAACGTAACAATTTCGACATTATTTTTTAAAATTCAGCCAAATTGTTTTTTTTTTTTTAAAACATTGCTAGGCACTAGGATTCCTCCTGTGTCGTGGCTGCGTTTACAGACACAAATTCCACAAATAATACACCCAGACCCGAAACAACTACCTGCAGGTCATACAAATATTTGTTCCGTGCGGGAATCGAACCCGCGACCCACTGCGTAGCAGCCGACTGTATCAGCCACTGCACCAACTAAACAGGATCTTGATTGGCAAATGAATTTATGTTCTCAGTATGTTGTAATCAGCTCAGAAGGATGCTGCTGTGATGCTTCCCATCCTCTTGAAACAGTCCATTAGTAGCCTTATACGGCACCGGCAGTAGATAAGGTGGCCTATTCTTTGCTGTAAAGCACACAGCCACTGATGTTTTCTAATGCCTTACACTAGTATCTCTTGTGTAAGTATTATCCTCTTTCGATCCCGCTCTGCGGTCTCCTTCCGAGGCATGACACTCTTACAGAAGACCAAACACAGCACTCCCACGCAGATATTCACCGGGCACGGTTGTTACGGTGCATACCTGCAAAAGATAGGACACGAGGTCACTGCACAGTGCCACCACTGCGGAAGCAACCAGGATACTGCACAGCACACGCTTGAGGAGTGCCCTGCGTGGGCAGCCATGCGGCGGATCTTTGTTGATCGAATCGGGCAAGATCTCTCTCGGCCAGCAGTACTGTCAACTATGCTTGCAGAGCATGAAAATGAGAGTGCAGTGGTCTTCTGTGAGAGCGTCATGCTCCAGAAGAAGACCGCTCTTCAGTCACCCCCTCCGGGATTTGGCAGGCCTGGTACCAATGAGCGGTTCAGGTACGTTAGTTCTCGAGAACTTGGAGCCCCCCTTCGATGCCGAGGATGACCAACCCGGTGGTTTTAGCCAGTAAGAGTCCGGCATAACCCTCCGCCCTTCCCTGGAGTGGACGAAGTCTATGATGGACTTCCACCGAGCTGGAAAAAAAGGTATTGTCACACGTAGTCTCATCAGACACTTAATACGACCATGACCTTTCCTCTACTACGAAAATGGAAGGAAATATTATCTCATCATTAGTAGGTGAATAGAAACGTAATAAAATTTATACTTAGTTCATAAACACGCGATAGGAGGCACATTACCTTGTAATAAGATTTATCGTTCGTTTTGTAATAATTTTCTGATAACTAATAATTTTGCTGGCTTTATCGTTAAATTGTAGAAGCGAGTGACGTTACAATCGATTTCTCTCGGTCTTCTGGTCTTAATACTAATTAATTACCTCTAGGATTACCTGGTCGCAGCTTCCTCGGGTAATTTGCAATGGCATTGTGGTACCAATTAGTAATAGGCTTAAGAATCTGGGGATACACTTTGATAGAAATCTTTCTTGGGGTCCAACAGTTACAAGAGGTTAGTCGAAAATTATTGGCATCAGCAGGTTCTTTGAGGAGAATACGCAATTTTCTCCCAACTGCTACTAAAACTGCGCTTGCTCAATCCCTCCTTCTTCCTATCCTTGATTATGCTGCTGCCAGTTATCTCGATCTTACTGAGGTACAATTAGATAAACTAGAGCGACTCAAAAATGTTTGTATTAGATTTATATTTGGTTTACGCAAATATGATCATGTTTCAGATTTCCGTACAAAACTCAAGTGGCTTTCAATACGCCTTCGCCGGAATTCTCATATTCTATACCTGCTTTACAATATTTTTTACAACCCCCTCTTATCTTAAAGAACGTTTTAAGTTCCTTACTGACGCACATTCGAGATTCCCAAGATCATCGGAGAATCTGAGACTTGAGATGCCAATGCATTCTACAATTTTTTTTGATAAATCCTTTACAGTCCAGGCTGTCCGATTATGGAATGCACTGCCCGTGTCAATAAGAAGAGCACAGTCACTATATATTAAACTTTATACATTCGTATTTTAGGAATATAATATTCCCATCTATATTGTATTAGATTGCCTAGATAAGGTGTTTGATTTTTTTAGCATAATAAGTACACCACGGACTACCCCCTCAGTATTTTTCCATATGTTTCTTGTCCATCCAAAGGTTGTCTGTAAGAAATCGCTAATAGCGATAAGACCGCCCATTGTACAATTATTTGTATTATGATTTATTTCCCTACAAGTTATTATTCTAATGGTGTACAATAAAGAATATTCTATTCTAATTAATGCTCTAATGAAGATAGACTAAATGATTGAAGGCCAAAGGGTTGTTAGCACGTAATAGTCTTTTTGGGTACGGTCTAATGCTGACAGAGCGTGCACCACACTCCCAGCCAGAGCTAAGTGGAAGGACACCATGGGGTTTTAGCTCGTAAGAGTTCAGCATGCCCCTCCGCCCTTCCCAAGGCGGAGGAAGTCCATGAGGATTTTCCCCCGACAAAACATGTGGTAGTCTTTCTGGTAGCTTCAAAGTATGCAATCTCTCATCTCATCAGCTAGTAAACGTCTGCTGCAGAACATGGGCCTCTCAATTACCGCTACAATGAACGGTGCTCGGGGATATTACCAGTGTCACCACGCTTGGCAGACGACTGGTGATCATAGGACATTATTATTACTATAAGTTAATGTCAGGATGATGCTGACCATCATTTTTGACATCAACCCTTATTCGTCCTTTAGCGACGTCCTTGTGGGGAGGGATGGAATATTCTTTGCCAGGAACCACACGGAGCATGTATCCAATGTTGTGAGAACCCTTTCTCTAAGCTGAAGGGTCGTTCAAGACTTCAAGTAGACAGGTTAATAAATGGGTTTTTTCTCCAACTTGTCCGAGAAATCAACAGCAGTAGAGAAACACGTGCTCAATGAATGACGTCAATAACATAATTTCTGTCAATAGTCTATAGCGGCGAGTCACGAAGCGAGCCGAATGGCACGTCTCGTCGTATCATAGGAGATGTCCCTCACGACTGAGTAATTGTACTGAGTCTTGAAAATAAATAATAAAATATACATGGTATTAATGACAACGCACCGAAAACTTTGAAAAGAGGTCACACTTTGGCCTAGAATAAAATTAGGAAAGCCATTTGACTCGGAAATAATATGTTAAAAATGTTGTTATTTTTGAACACGCAATGTATCGCAAACAACACGATCAAAACGCCGCGTGATTATTCTACTATGATAATATCATGCTACTACTGTAAGCGATGACCTTATCCATGATTTGTAGCGAAACAATAGCCGTTAAGATTTTACTTAGATTGGAGTGTGAAAATAGTATTTTATTCAGAATAGCGCTAGGATGACGAAAACAATTATTTTATACTGAAATCAATTAAATACACTGTAAAAGGAAAACATTGTGAAAAGACCATCGCAATATTCTAACGCTGAGGATTCCAGAATCATGTACTGAATCCATGGCACCAGTTTTTGTTACGATGTCACTTACAGTCGTTATAGTATAGGTATAATAGATTTATATAAAAAGAATAATCATCCATCGAGAGAACCAACCGACGGAGAAAACCACGCTAACCGCGGCTTGGCCTTTGACTACCACTTTTACATAAATAATATCCGCTCAATGTAAAGTAAAGTGCGTCAATACTTCTTAAAATTGTCACAATACTGATCATTCCAAACGGTCTTCGTCATTAGAGTAAATATTTTTATTTTTATGTATTCTATTTAACTTTTATAATTATGTAATATAATACCACCACCCCGTCTTATCCCGTGGGTGTCGTAAGAGGCGACTATGGGATTAGCCGGCGGATGGGCAGCAGCGTCCTTCGAGTATTTTTTTTTTTTACTTTTTACTGGCCGTTATGGCAATCTTTTGGGGCCGCAGTGGACGTTTTTACGGCTGAAATGATGAATATAATATAGTATCTATGTTTATATTAGTATATGTTTGTATTCTTATTTTTAATTCAGTCTATGGTAACATTATCAATAGCTTTGCTTGGTTGACTGGTAGAGCACGCCTCATGGCATTAAGTCCGCCTTTTGTATATTCAATGTACATAAAAGTTTAAATAAATACCTTCGATGCAAATGAGATATTCATAGGAATGTATTAACTTGTTGCTCTTGAACTAATAGGAAAGGACCAATGTTAATTGGTATGTTATTTATTAGTCGGTAACATTGCGTATACAATATCCATACACAATGATCCGGAAACAATTTTATATACTTACGTAGATATAATGAAGAAATAGATGGTCATAATTTATTTTCTGACTCAGTCAGAGCTGGATTTAGTGGAGCCACAGTCTTGGGGTCTTTAAAAGAGAGGTGCCTACACAAGAAAAAAATCTAATTTAAAATCGCTAACGAATACAGAATAATTTACAAAATTATATTAAGAAATAAAAATAAAATACATCTTAGTTCTGACAACGAAAGAGCAGTTCTCACACTTACATACAACAAGATTGTTTAACCTGTTTGAAAAATAATTACGGGGCTCCGCTCCTTTGCCCCAGAGCCTTTAAACCTCTAAATCCGGCCCTGGACCCAGTTCAATAAATAAGGGAAATTACACAGATTTAGATTAGACCTAAATCTGTGGGAAATTAGGTCCATTTGGCGGGACCCTCAAATCTTTGCTACAGCTTCGTGGTTTCTTCGATTGCATAAAGCCAAACAATATCGTTTGGCTTTATGCAATCGTACACGTTTACTTCAGGCAGCAAATAATGCAGTATATGGTGTTGTATTTTTATAAGGTTTTTAAATTTCACATCTCAGACCCGGGACAACTACCTGTAGTTCGTACAAATATTTTCTCAGCGCGGAGGTCGAAATCGTGACACGCAGCGAAGAAAACCAAGCATTTAGCCACTGCTTAGGCGCAATACCGTCACTAGATTGCTTTGGTTACCTACTAAACTAATTCCGAGGCAGTACAACCACAAACAACTACAAACATTTACACTTTTTCTAAAGTACCGTGTGGCCCTTGGTTACGCAACAAAAAGCAATTTTTCCAAATGTTTTGTCCGGGTAACAAACATTTGTAAATCGTGAAGGATTACTGAATAAAGCAAATAAAGACTGCGAACCCTTATACTTTTTTATATTTTTTATTTCTTTGGAAGGATATTGAATATCTAAGTCAAAATGAGTGATCACGGCTACGTAGGGCGGGATTTTATGTCAAAGATAAAAAAATACGACGAAATCATTTCTGTCGCATACAATTTGCGTGCGTAACATTATCAGATTGCGTCATGTATCTTTTAACTTGCCGTAATAAATAAATTAAATAACCGTTCCGATGATAATACTGTATTTTTTTTAACAGTCTTCAAAAAACGAAGCTTGTCTGGTTCCCCCGTATGTTTGTATGTGCGCGATTTTTTCTGAAACTACACGATCGGTTTTTATGTTTCTTTCACTGGGTTAATTTGTGTACGTATGGGAAGGTTCTTGTATATAAAATATTAAGGTAAGTACCTTTGTTATGCAGTCTTACAGATTAAATTATTGTATTTATTTGAAGTCAATTTCATTTTTTCTCAACTATTTCATACCATACATCTTTAATATGTACTTACTGAAACATAATAATCAAACGATTATTTATTTTTCTAGAGTACTTAACCATGGATATCGGATCTCCGACCTTACTTGACGACTAGTAGCTATCGTTTGGTGCACACACACGTGCACAATTACACACACTTGTTTTGTACACGTTTCCTTAGTTGCTTCAAACCTAACATACTGGACTCGCTGAAAACTGGCCTAATTTATAATCATTTAAATATTAAACAGGTAATAAACCGGAAGATGTAGCGTGGGCAAACGGACCGATGACGAGATGAACTGATGACCTGGTGAAGGTTGCGGAAATCCGCTAAATACGAGTAGCGCAGGACCGGTCGTGGTGATCTTTGGGGGAGGCCTATGTTCAGCAGTGGACGTCTTTCAGCTGAAATGATGATGATGAATGATAATAATTTCAACCGTAATCGTTATTTCGTGATAAGTTTAAGTAAATTAATCTGCTACAGTATCCATGGTAAGGGGATGGTGAATGTGGGGTAAAAATGAGGGGTAGTTACCTACCCGCGATGTTACGCACTAGACCAAATCAGGTTAGACTAAATGGCGACAGGTCACAGGAACAACATATGACCCACGGATCCCCCCAAATAAAGGACAAAATCATTATAAAACCTGTCGTTACATATATTTGTTGTAATTTTGAGCCGTGAATAAGATGGATAAGAGAAAACTGCACTATACGGAGACAATAATGTTGAGATAGATGTGTGGAGTCACACGAATGGATAAAGTAAGAAATAAGCAGAAGGAAGAAGAAGGAGTTTGAAAGTGGCGCCAGTCACGGAAAAGTTGTAAGTCGTTTATTTTAATATTGGCATGTGATGAGGAAGTATAAAGCGTATGTGAAGAGTGATGAATATGAATGTTGATGGATTGAGAGGGAGAGGATATGAAGGAAAAGGGAGTGAATGATGAGGTGACAGCTGACAGAAAAGAATGCAAGAGAAACATATTGCGCCGAGCCCAAGTAACTTAAGACCAGAGGGCCAATTCTCGTAATTAATTTACACTATGACTGAAACTTGACCGAACTGAGATTAAATTATGAATTGACAGAAAACATGGTATTCTGCTACTCTTAAAGTTCATTCGGATTTCGGTATAATCTCGATCTAGTCTCATTTCAATCTCAATTTTGACGTTTATTTAATGACAATTTAGTACCTGTGACCGTTCGAAATGTTAGCAGAATACCGTTTTGACTTCGATCAACTTTCGATCCATTTTCGATCTCATCACAGTGTAAGTTCACGTTTGAAGTTGTTTGTTAGTTTTCGAGAATACCATTTGTGACATTTATGACACTGAGACTAGATCGGAACTATATTTTGAACATTTTTAAATTACGAGAATTTGCCCTCAGGGCAGGAAGAAGAAAAAGAAGTAAAGAGAAGACATTTGATAAAGCACAAGTGGCAACTTGATAAATATGAGAGGCGATTGATTATTTCTTGCTATTAAAGTATACTGTTAGAAGAAACAATTAATTTCATCACAAAAAAATCTGTTACATTTTAGAGTACCTATATAGTGAGGTCATCTGCCGTGTATAACCGAATCTGTCTTTACAGAATATGACACTTGCTAATCTATAAGAACAAGACTAGATCTTATTTGTTAATACTATTCTTCGACTCAGGTGCCACGCGGTCTTGGATGTCTGGGAAAATAGTAACAAAACAGTAAACGCATGATGCATGCAAAAAAAGAACAATAGTTATATAAGTTCTTATAAGACTCTAAAATGCATGTTACGGATCAAGTCCATTTAGTTGGCTTGGATAATGTTTGACTTTTGTCTTCCCTGATGTTGCTGATGCGGTCGACGTTTGCCTGGAAATAAGATGTTGCAGTTATTTTATGTTTCTAAAAATGATTCTTTAGCAACTTATGTCCAGTTTGTATTCATCATATCAGCCACAGGATGTCCACTGCTGAACAAAGGCCTGTCCCTTAGATTTCCGCAACATGCGGTCACATGCTGCTCCCATCCAACGACTCCCAGCGACCTTCACCAGGTCGTCTGTCCACCTCGTTGGAGGTCGTCCCACGCTGCGTTTTCCGGTGCGCGGTCTCCATTCGAGAACCTTTGTGCCCCAACAGCCATCATTTCTACGAGCAAACCAGTTTGCATTAAACAGCGTCTACTCTCTTGTCAGCGGTAAGCAATGTCGAATGGTTTCGTTTACGTAAATGTGACTGGGCAAAGTCAACTTGCCTGTGTTTACTTTAGTTTAGCCAGTAACATAATATATTATGTATAGATACATATACCCACCTATATTTATAATGTCCACTGACCGCCATCATTGACTAGAAGTCAAAGTAAAGTCGCTTAATCTTGCAAACTATGTCTAAGCTTTTAATTATTCGATTTTAATACAATGTAATTCATATTCTTTCTTTGCTATTGCTTGCTTATACAGGCTTCTGAAATTGTGAACTTTATTTCAAGGGCACAATGAGTCGGTTATAGGGTTCGGGTTTATTAAAAAACAAGTAGAAATTTAATAATTACTAAACAAAGCTATTCGTGCACAAAAAATCACAATCTGCATTTTTTTTCGAGAATTCACACAACTAATGAATAATAATGTCGTGTGGTCGGCACCACAGCTCAGAATGCCACCACCTCATCTCCTCCCGTGGGTGCCGTAAAAGTCTACTAAGGGATTGGCCGGAGGATGGGCAGCAGCGTCCTTCGAGTGCATTAACAACTCAACGGCGATCGCCAACCCATCTGCCAAGCGTGGCGATTATGGCAAAACCCACCAATGAGCCCATAACACACCCATATCGGTCTTTGTGGTGATCTTTGGGGGAAGCCTGTGTCCAGCAGTGGACTTCATTCGGCCGAAATGATGAATGAACACGCACCGCTTTAATAAACTAGTGATTTCTTGTGCTCAAATATAAAATTTATTTATAAATTAAATTAATCATAGCAATAAATTAAAAATGTCAACTACAACTCTTGTTATTAATAATCCTTAAAACCTACCGATTGTCCCTCGAAGTAAAGTTCACCATTTTTATAAGTGCCTATTTTTTTTATTTTTTTTGTTTGCCTTCTCGCATACATTTCTGGGATATATTGTGACTTATTACTTACTTACTTATGTTGGATTCAGTAACTCAGTTCACATTTAATTTATTCATTCCTTGGATTGAGGGCGCCGCGAATACAGCTCATCATTAATCACTATAGTCGCAACTTGAATAAACAGGTATTAAAGTATTCTATTAAAACCGTATTTCGTTGTTCCTGTGGTGTGTCCTATAGTATGTGCATGGTCTGACTGGATGGACCGGCATCGACAGATGGACGAGTAATGTAGTCTAATGATATGTTCGTCCCGTAGAACAGCGGTCATTTAGTTAAATGGCGTGTCAGTAATCATATATTGAAGTTATTCTATTTGAAAAAGAAAAATAACATATCTCATGCTTCCTGTAATTTGTCTTAATTTACCAATAACTCTATCGTTTATCATGTGCACTGTTTTACTTTTCACACTCACCATACATGCAAATCGCGTTGTTCCATGTAATTTGTAAACTAATTCACTTTCGTTTTAATATCGCCCAATTATTTCTTAAATAAAATTTACGTGATGTCTTTGTTTTATTTAGTATTAAAAAAATACATTAATGTTTTACAAAATAAACATTAATTTATTAATTCGAAACAAAATACAAAACAAAACAACATTTAGGTATAAATGTTTTGAAGTATAAAAATCAAAGAAAACAGGCCAATATCCTACGGCCGTACTATACACGACCGGATCGCACAGTTGTTCGCATAAAAAACAAATAAAACAATTACGTGTGCCGCCGCAACATTGTTGCAAACCTGTCTCCAGACAGAGCCGCATTTGGCGTCAAGAAAATAACTTAATAATTGCCACTTGCGACGTAAAAATATCGTATTTTTCTTTTGCATTTTTGCAACACTTACGAGTTTAGATGATGGGTATTGGTCCTCCCTAGTTGATTCATTGTTATTATGGAATAACTTTGTAGAATTCTAGATACAGCAGAATCATCATTTCAGCCGAAAAATGTCCACTGCTGGACATAGGCCATTTATTTGTCGCGGGGAGAACCTCATGGACATCCTCCATCTTGGGAGGGGAGGAGGGGCATACCGCACTCTTACCACGGTGTTCCTTCCATTTAATTATGGCTGGAGGTGCGGTGTTCGCGGAGTAGATATTGGGGCCCCCCGACTCCCCAAAGATCGCCACAATGACTGGTCTGGATTTGTGTTGTGTGATCATCGGGTGATTTGACTATAATCACCACGCTCTGACAACGGATTTTGCGATCGCAATTGAGTTATAATTGACGTACTGGAAAAACGCCGCTGCCCCTCCTTCGGCTAATTCCTTAATCGCTTTTTGTGACACCCACGGGATGAAATGGGGTGGTGCTATTCTTAGCCGGCACCACACGGCAAATATGCAGTAGAATACTTACCTTTTTTAAAGTACCAAACAGCATTCTAACTCCATATTTCATGCCAGATAAGACTACAAAATATACTAAGAAATTGCAAATTGTGCAATGCAAAAACTATGTAATAAATGATATAATTGAACTCATTACCAATGTAAGCGGAATTCAAACAAAAAACTGATTTACACGTCTTAGGAAATTCTCATTTTTTTTTAAAGATTTGGCCCACTCTAGGATTTCCTTTGTGTCGTGGGTGCGTTTACAACTTTACAGACACAAACTCCACACAAAACACCCTACACCCAGACCCGGAACGATGATGATGATGATGATGAAGGATTTCTCCTGTGTCATGGGTGCGTTTACAACTTTACAGGCACAAATTCCACACAAAACACCCTACACCCAGACCCGGAACGATAATGATGATGATGATGAAGGATTTCCCCTGTGTCGTGGGTGCGTTTACAACTTTACAGGCACAAATTCCGCACACACAACACCCTACACCCAGACCCGGAACAACTACCTGCATCATCATCCTTTGAATATTTTTTCCGTGCGAGTATCGAACCCCCGGAGTGCAGCACCTGACTGTATCAGTGGCTGCACCAACCATGCCGTCGCTCGAAAATAGACGCGATCAGTTTGGTTTCTCATTTCTTAGAACATAAATTAGTAACACATTTTGCGACATAGTAAATATAGAAAAGCATTAGTTAGACGGCGGCTCTTACAGTAAGCAATGAGTCATTGGACGAAATCAAAACATACTAGTATTCGAAGTTTATTGTATTGTTAGCAAGAAATAGCATAAAGTCGGTCGATACCTGCTGCATTCTATTAAACATTCATCGGGTGCGGCCGCCTATCACATAGAGTCGGAATCTAGCAATCGTAGAGAGCTCTGCATACGAAGACTTTTTGGCTGCTCTATTCTATTTGTTTAAAAAAGTTTACGATGGTATAATACAGACGGCAGTCAATTTATAAGCACATTTTTATGACATAAAGAATATTGACATTTAGCACTATACGCTCGTAAACACAAGCTCTATTTTCCGACGGAACGATAACAAGAGATCGTTTCTAACAAAAACTAAACTAAAAAATCTACAATAGCGTGTGTGACATGAATTAGAAGTGAAGCAATATATACGACACGGTTGGTGCAGTGCCTGATATAGTCGGCTGCTGCGCTCCGGGTCATGGGTTGATTCCCACACGGAACAAATATTTGTATGATCTGCAGGTAGTGGTTACGGGTCTGGGTGTCTTGTGTGTGGAATTTATGTCTGTAAAAGAACGCACGATGGGGCAACGTTTTAAAAAAAGAGGAGTTGCGTATACTTTTGTATCCATTCAGTAGACAAAATCGTATGCGCTCGTGTAAAGGCACTAACACGTGAACAGCGAAAGTTGCCAACTTTTGCGTTGCATTTATGGTGTGATGGCGTGAGCAATTTCGTCGAACAGAAAACTTAAGTAGGACTGCGACACGTGTTCTCTTATTGATTCTGTAGAAGGGCACTGAAAATAAATTTGTATTTTCATTTTATTGCTTACGGAGAAATTGACAAATGTCCACGAGGCCGCCCATTCCGTCTTAAACATCGTTCTTAATCGCAATTTGGCTTTGCTTACAATTGTTTGACTATTCACTATAACTAAACCAATAAGTGAAATGAAACCCCCTGCCGTTGCTGTGAGGCAGGGGACCTCTGGGTTCGCGAGTGCGTAGATTGGGGAATCTGCGTGCCCACACCAAGCGACCCAAGAGAAGACGGTAGCACGCATGTGGTCACGCGCTGCCGTGGGACGCTTTGGGGGATCCTTTACAATTCCCCCGGGGAGGTGACCACTTTATAGTCACCCTCTCCGAGATGTGCCTATAGGCGTGGCACCAGTGGGCGGCTCTGGTGTGATCATACGAGGACCTAGAGCCTCCCTTAGGTGCCGAAGATGACCGCTCCAGTGGTTTTAGCCGGTAGGAGTCCGGCATACCCCTTCGCCCTTCCCCGGGGCGAAGGAAGTTCATGAGAATTTCCACTGGGCACCAATAAAAAAAAAAAAAAGGTCCTTTAAAGTTTGCTTTTATATTTTTAACCAGTATCTGCGGCTAGACAAAACAACATTAGCCAACGATTAATCCGGCTAGTCTTAAGTTTATAACTGTACCCGTTTTTAACCGTACTTAAAATGTAGATATTGGTTTTTAATTTACTTATTCTAAATACGTCTCTGAAAAAATTGTACTGTTAATCCTAGGACTTTTTATGCTATATATATATTTTGTTAAACTACAACAAAACGCAATGAAGAATTATAACGGCACATCAAATATGAAGTTTAAAAATCAGCCAAGTGCGTGTTCGACCACGCATAAAGTAGGATTCTGTAGTCATTAACCACTGTGGTAATCTGATTAAAATCCAGAAATAAATACTATGCTTTTTTCATTTCGTTAGTGGCCAGCCCGGTGGCCATTATCATGCTATAATGTAATTTATGCACTTGCCTATTAGTATTTTTTCAGAGCAATTTGTATGATAACTTGCTACTCTAACGGCCGAATACTGAAACGCCATTTAATATTAAATTAAAAATTATTAATATAAGCAGATTGCCGTGTGGTGCCCGCTCAGAATGCCACTACCCCATTTCATCCAATGGGTGTCGTAAAAGTAGACTAAGGGATTAAACGGAGGATAGACAGCAGCGTCCTTCGAGTACACTAACAACTCAACTGCGATCGCCAAACCGTCTGCCAAGCGTGGCGATTATGGCAAGACCCCCCAATGAGCACACAACACACCATATCGGTCGTTGTGGTGATCTTTGGGGGAGGTCTGTGTCCAGCAGTGGATTTCATTCGGCCGAAATGAAGGATTTAATATTAAGTCACCGCTTTTGGTTAAAGCGAGCCGTCCGATTTCCTACCGAAATCGGTTGGTCGAATAGTTAAAGAGGGACTTAATATTAAATGGCGTTTCAGTATTCGGCCGTTAGTGTCTCAAAAACTGATTGCGAATGTGAAATATTTTAGTCAAATTTCAATTTTATTCTCCTCTCTTTCTATTTCTGGTTTTAAAACATACGGCTAGAAACGGAAAGCTTGACGGACTGCCGTAAATTTCGAATAGATAACGGTTCCTATTATTCATTTATTATACTCTCTATTGTAGACCAGTTAGTTATAGATACAAAATATCTAGTAAATAGAAAAGGGTCTAGTATAGTGTAGAAATGCGCGAAGTATATCAGTGACAAGAAAAGAGTTATATATATCTTTAGTCCTATAGATATACATATATCACTCTTTTACATCTAGATCCCAACTCGCTCAGTAAATCGGAGCCGCTCAGTCACTCTGTCACTTCGAGGAGAACGAAGAGCGGGTGATGAAGATATGATCTATTGATTGAGTAACATTCGAATCTATCGCTCTCTCATTAAGAGGCGAATTAATAGAAGAAATTAATTGAAAAAAAAGTGTGCTCCGTGTCACATTATGCAGTATACACAATTACCTAATTCAAGATTTTAAAACGTGGCTAGATTATAGCGACATTAGTACGACTTATTTTATGTAGATAACAATAACCTTTCCACCCAGTCGCTCTTTCTAATAATTAGCCCAGACACAGATACAAAAGATTCAAAGATATAGTTGCAATGAAAGTGAGCGAGTGAGAGATTCGCTCTTTGAGAGAGATATATATCTTTTATATATCTCGCTCGCGAGCGACTCATCTCTAGTAAAGTGCTATAGACGACCTAATCGCACACGGAGATTTCTTCCAGGCAGCCTTAGAATGGAAAAAACGGAACTGGACAAGACCAGACCTGTTTTACTGCAAATCCCAGTATTCAAGTATCTCAAGCATATTTTTTATTTAATTGTTATTAATTGATTCTTGGTCCTATTTGTTGATGGCTCTTGAAGGCCCATGTTTAGTATTGGACATCTACATGTTAATTCGATTCTTGGTTAATACCTTTGTTTATTTAGTAATTATTATTAGTTTATATTTGAAGACATCAGCGGGTAAAGGTATTGATGAAAATCGTATTTTATTTACTAGATAAAGGGAAGTATTATTTGGTGTAGAAATATTTAACGTTAGTTCCTGTCTTAAGTACTAAATTGAAGCAGGCATCGTGTGTGGGGCTGCCATATTTGGCTAGGGAGGCTTCATTGTAATGTACTCTGTTATCGTTTCAGTAAGTAGGAAATAAGGCTATAAGCACGGGAAGGAGGTGGTTGGTGTAAGGTGTAATAGTCTATATGCAGGGGCAGACAAGAGGAACCCTTCCTCGTGGTGGTGCAAGTACATGATGTATTTGCACAGAATTAAAAAGAGGTTTAAGGTGTAGTTAAACAGTTTTTTTTTTTAACTCAAGCACTTACACCAAGATGCGAAATAACTACCTGTATATCATAAAAGTATTTGTTGCGTGCGCGAATCGAACTCGTTACCCGCAGCGTAAAAAGCCAATTGCTTAGCCACGGCGCCAACCGTGCCGCCAATATCGCTCATAAAACAATGAGTACAGGACCCAGCTTGACAATAAGCCCTCTAATTATTATCATAACGAACAAATTGAATCTATCACTTTACTTAGCCGTGAGCCCGTCTTCGGAGGACCATCCTACAACTCACCTTCAAAATATTTCGGCACACCCAAATCGGGCCCTGCATTCTTAAACCATATTCGGGCACGTCAAAAGACTCCAAATCAGCGACACCACACACGGGCATCTCGGGGCCGACTCACGCGCCGATTGATGATAAAAACTGACAGCAGGCCCCGAGTGACGTAACTTTTAAAATGTTAAAACACCGCTTACATATTAATTATGTTTTATGCCTTTTTAAACACTTGATAAACAAGATTTTTCGTTCGTTTCGATTTAAGTATGTTTGGTAATCTTGGCTATTTATCATCTTGCCTACAACGATCTTCATTAAAAACATACTTATGAAGTTAAACTTCAAGAACTGTTTTCCATCGGCGCGAAATTAAAATCCCTCTGGAAGAAAGAGAAGAAACCATTGTTTGTTTGCGAGGTTCCACCTGACTTTTCATCATCATCATCATCATTTCGGCCGAATGAAGTCCACTGCTGGACACAGGCCTCCCCCAAAGATCATGACAACGACCGATATGGGTGTGTTGTGGGCTCATTGGGGGGTTTTGCCATAATCGTCACGCTTGGCAGACGGGTTGGCGATCGCAGTTGAATTGTTAATGTAATCGAAGCACGCTGCTGCCTATCCTCCGGCTTATCCCTTAGTCGACTTTTACGACACCCATGAGAGGAGATCGGGTGGTGGTATTCTGCACCACACGGCGACTTTTAGTCGACAAATAAACAAATTATTTTGACTTATTTTAGAACCGAGCATATGCGATGAGCAGAATGGCTGCTGTTTCATAGAAGGGACGCTGCTGCCCATGGTTTTGAGTCCCGTAGCGCCTTTTACGACATCCACGGCAGGAAAAATACTTTCTTAGTAATATAAAGAGCTCCGGTGTCCTACCGGCTAAAACCACTGGAGCGGTCATCTTCGGCACCGAAGTGGGGCTCCAGGTCCTCGTAAGATCACACTAGAGCCGCCCATTGATGCCACGTCTTTAGGCACAACTCGGAAGGGATGACTGTAAAGTGGTCACCCCCTCTAGCGGAGGGAAGGCAACTGTAAAATTGCCGGTCTTTTTTTTATCTAATTTATCAGGCTTCAGTACACTCCAAGTGGTTATGCCAGCCTCGTGGGATCATTCATAATATACTATGATGTATAACGTCGCAGTCGCAGCAACAACCCACATGGTACACATCACACTATAGCACTTACTCCCATGTAATGCAATTCCGTCTATCCTATCCTTTCCTAACTCTCCTTAAACACATTTTCAAGAAAAACTTGCTTGCTTTCGTTAGACAGTGGCTGGCCTATGAGCATATTTAACTGGCGACTGGGTAAACTCATATCCAACGTCATTCTCATCCTTTGGTCCAGATACCGATATCATTCCATTATCACATGTGATATGTCCTCAGGCCGCTGACATATGTCACACAAAGGCGACGGGTTTACACCCATCAAATGGTAAAATGTATTTAATGGATGAATGATGAATGGTGGTCTTGGCCGCTTACCGACCATCCCGTATCAGTAGCGTTCGTCGCCCGAGGCACGCACTGATCGACTCGGATAACAAAATCACGTTAGATAACATAAAGGGAATCACGCTGTCTCTTTCCCTTTAACACCCGACCGGTTTACAGCCCTCGCAGACGAGGATGGCCGCCTCACCGACGTCGCGGAGGCCCATCGCCGCGACAATATTACTCCGTTCAAGTAGGAAATACTTCTTCGCCCCCCGTCCCTTGCTTGCCCGTACCGAGTCAGTAGATTTAAACGTCTACTACAAATTAAATAAAACCGATCCAGCTGTCCCCAAAACAATAGCTTTTTATCCCCAGCAACGCCCTAAGCCGAGGTCCGTGAGCCCTTAGCGCAAGTTGCTTAGATTTTAACATTAATTTTAAGCCTGGCTGGAGGCCTCATTTGGCTTCACCAGAAGTGTCCGGTTGAGCAGCTACACTTTTCGGAAGTGTCTGCGAGAAGCCCAACAAATGTATAAAAACAAAAATGGTGGTCTTGGTCTCGTGAAAATGGAAAAACAACACCAAGACCGATTATGGGCAACACTAATAGGGATCCCAATTATGGTACCAAACCCTCTCAAGGCGCAAGTCCCACTCGCACTAGATCGTCTTATTTTTTATTTTTTCCATAGAACAAGTACTGTTATTTTGTAGTCAGTATTTCACTGTAGTAAATATCAGGAACTTCATACTATTATGCTCATATTGAAGTGTACGGAACCGTTCGTGGGTAACGAAACATCGTCATGGCGGCAAACAATAATTAAAATTTAATATGCACCTATATTTTGCGGCAATTAGCTGCTATTATGCACAATTTTCCAATCGACAATCTAATGCTTTGTAGTTATAATTACTTCACTGATGAAGTACTGCGTAACATACATATTATATGTTCCAACTATCTTAAAATCTCCAACACACACATGCAGCCAAGGCATGAAGATACCATAATAAGCCCATTACTGTCCCACTGCTAGGCACGAGCCCTTTCTCACGATGAGAAGGGTTAGGCCTTAGTCCACCACGCTGGCCTAGTGCGGGTTGGCGGACTACACACACCATTGATAATATTACAGAGCCCTCAGTTGATCAGGTTTTCTCATGATTTTTTCCTTCACCATTAATGCAAGTGACGATCAAATTATTGATGACATCCGAAAACTCATAGGCGCGGGCCGGGATCGAAATCAGACCCTCCCGTATGGAAGGCAAGCGTTCAACCACCAGGTTATCATTGCTTATGGGTAATAAGCCAAATTCCGCGCCTGCTCATAAGGTACATTGATGGTATTCCGTGTAGGTTTAAGCCGGTTGAAGTCGGCATACCCCTCGGTCTTCCTCAGGGTGGAGGGAGTCCATGAAGATTTCTCCAGGTTAAAAAAAGGAACATGAAGCCGACAGCAGACCTAGCAGATCAAGAAAAGCCGCGTTGCCTTAAAATTTGTTCCCTTGCGGATGAATTCAAGGGCAACAGCTACCATATACAGGTGTCCAGTAAATAGCACGACATGCTGCAGGGGGTGAGAGCTTGGGTCAATACCTACCAAAAAAACACAATATATGTTCAGCTAAATCTTACGGATTTACAGTAGTGCAAAATTTTCCGAAATATCGAAAAATCTCTACCTTGACACAGATTTTTAAGCATCTCGTAATGAAAAATTACTTTTCTAGTTTTTTTTTTACCTCAAATTATTTGTGAATATACTTTACTCATTGATAAGTCTTTATTCTATTAAAAACTAAAATGTTTTCAAGAAATACAATTTTTATTTAAATTTTCACAGTACAATTTTCTTATCGAAAATTTTGTACTACTGTAAATCCGTAAGATTTTGCTGAACATATATTGTGTTTTTTTGGTAGGTATTGACCCAAGCTCTCCCCCCTGCAGTATGTCGTGCTATTTACTGGACAGCCTGTATACAATTCTTTTGTGTGTGTGTATGTCACTGAACTCCTCCTAAACGGCTAAACCGATTTTAATAAAATTTTGTGTGTATTTTTGAGTGAGTCCCTGGATGGTTTGGATTCACAATTGCACCCGGTAGGTGGCGCTGCAATCGGGTTTGCATGTACCTGCCTGTGTGAAGCTGCAGCGGGTAGCTAGTTATTGATAAATACTAATTGGTGCTTCGGTGATCACATTCAATGATACACATAACTATAGTACATGACATTCTTCTACTATAGACAAAATAAATCAAATACACAATTTCTCATTCAATCGCGGATTTTTTTTTTTGGTTTTTATTCTGCGTCATGTAATGCTTAGAGATACATATCACCAGATGAATACTGGAAGGACCCCCGGGTGACAAAAAAGCTCTTAACGTTGCCACTGCCACTCACACACTTACAAGGTCAGTAAACTAACATTATCAAGGTTTGATTTTATTTAGAGTCGATTTAAAGCTACTAAGTTGTTTGAAAAGGAAGTGTTTTTATTTTTGGTGTAATAGTTTACTTGATATTCATAACAGACATATCATCATCATCATTCATTTCGGCCGAATGAAGTCCACTGCTGGACAAAGGCCTCCCCCAAAGATCACCACAACGACCGATATGGGTGTGTTGTGGGCTCATTGGGGGGTTTTGCCATAATTGTCACGCTTGGCAGACGGGTTGGCGATCGCAGTTGAATTGTTAATGTAATCGAAGGACGCTGCTGCCCATCCTCCGGCTTATCCCTTAGTCGACTTTTACGACACCCATGGGAGGAGATGGGGTGGTGGTATTCTGAGCCGGCACCACACGTACATAAACAAGTACCACAGTACCATTTAATGTATAATAATTACCTTAGCGCCACTCTGTATATGCCAGGAAAATAAACAGTTTTTCGTTAATTATGCCGTATAACCAATCTATCGTGGTCTTTGTTTCGTACAGGACCACATACTATAGAGAGATCAAGTTGTATCTCATTCTCGTCCGATTGAAATCTCATACGCCTTAGATTTTAAATCAAACTAGTAGCTATACAAAAATTAAAGTCTCATCGAAGTCTGTCATACTGTTATCAAGGTGTTTGAACAGAAAATCTAGTTTCGAATATACGATATAAACCCTACGATATACGCACACTTCCATGGCGCTGATGCTGTTACCAACGACTTCGTCCGCATCCTTCTTTAGGGAACTTGATATCTATGTTCTATTTCACGACATAATCTACCTGTATGTCAAATTTCATTAGAATCCGTCCAACCCTTTGAGCCTAACGGGGCCTCAAACATTTGAATGTTTAACACAGGGAGAATACAATCATGCATAACAGAAATAAAATCATTACCATCATCATCATATCAGCCAAAGGAAGCATATTGCTGAACAGCCTCCACCATAGATTTCCGCAACTGTGTCGTCATTTTGAGAGGAATTTTCCAGTACTCACCACGCTTGGCAGGCGGGTTTGTGAGCGCAGTATGGCTACTGTTTCACAGAAGGGACGCTGCAGCCCCTCCCTCTGGTTTAGAGTCCCTTAGTCGCTTTTTACGACATCGACGGGAGGAGTTAGAGCGGTGCTGGGTATATAATCCGGAAACCACACGGAATAGATTTAATATATGTTTCATTTATAAAAGAAATGTGACCTCGAATTTCTTAAAGTATAGATACGCCGACGGAGTATTACAAAAGTGCATCATAAACCTGCATTAGTCTTTATTTACGACTGTCTGCCACATCAGAGACGTGAACTGAACAAGTTTTAACGCCACAACTCTTTACGACCTTCCACAACGTCATTATTGGTTATTCAATGAAATACATTACGGAGATATTGGGTACTTTGGCATTCATTTTCATGACTCGCTTTATGATTTTTGGCTGTAAAGTGTCAATCGTCAAAAAAAGGAGATATTAAAAACTTTCATATTAACATTTAAGTACATTATTTTGTGTGATTTTATTCTATAACTACGCTGCGACTTGATATACCCTTCTTTCTTTGACCGGGAGACAGTATACTTATGCGACGAATTGCATATACCGTGGTCGGGCCGCTCGGCGCCGAAGCGTGGTAGCCGCGCACCTTCAATTTATAAGTCTTCCTCTGTCGCATCGACACATTTGAAGCGAGCGCTTCATCACTTTATAATATCTGACAAGTGGCGATGCCGCAGCCGCTTTTATTGTGTTTCGCTCGCGCATCTTGGCCGCTGCATAGAATTTGACTTTAAAAGCGGACCAGCCGCTGCTTAATACATCTCTAGATAAAGATAAAGAGAAAATATTTCTTATTCATGCAAAACGAGTAGATTTGTTATAAATAAACTACACACTAACTTGTATGGTGTAGCTCCGATCACAAATAGAGCTAAACCATCTCATCCCTTGGGTGTCGTAGATGACGACTAAGGGAGTTTGGAACCCAATGCGTACCATTAAGCTCTTCTATGAGTTACCCGCAGGTGGCTGGTAAACCACTAACACTAGCATACCCAAGGAGGGTTGGTGTCAGGCAGGCGGCCGACTGTAAAACCCTATTGCCAAAAATCCTTGCAATATTTTATATTGCGCCGAGCCCAAGACACTTGGGACCAGAGCAGGAAGAAGAAGACACATAATAAATATCATGGCTCGCAAGCCGCTGGCCCCGGCAATCAGCAGGGAAGTGGGTAGAGCCGATGGCAGGGACCTAGGAAGTGACCTGTTTACACACTGGCTCTGCCCATTTGGCTGCTTACGTCCCGTCACTGCTCATTGTCGCGGGCGTGAGCTGAGTGTAAACAAGTTATTACATTTGCGCGTGGAAGATGTAACATAAAACATAATTCTTTCCCCCGTAACCAAGTTAATTGAAGAGTTATCACATACCTATTATACAAACGCACACGTAAACTTAAACCCGATCGGTTCACAAGATTCCATTGTTTTACAATGTTCATAATAATTTTACAATAACATGCAATATCGTGTGGACGTGTTTCCACAGTTTTCTCCGATTGTCCTACAAATATTAGACGATGTTTCAAATAACCGCCATCATAATGTTTAATAATATTAGTGGCAGTAGATCATCGATTTACATTAAACCGAGCAAATGTTTGAGCGAAACGGTAAACAGTCTTGAGAAATTATAACCGAATGTTTATAACTTGTGTGATCTTGTTCGTCTACAAAATGAGTGGATTTCGCGTAATTGTAACGTTGGATTGTAAAATAGTTACACGCTCGTCTGGGAGTCGAGATTGTATCAATAACTGATTATTATGTTTATCCCGAAGAGTCTACTTATATAGGTTTGAAGCCACGTTTGGCTAGCTTCTTAGCTTTGTGTGTATGCATGTTCTATTGGGTACGGAACAAATATTTTTATCTACAGATAGTTGTTCCGGGTCTGGGTGCGTGTGAGATGTATGTCTGCAAACTGTACCCACGACATAGGAGAAATCCTAGTATTGAAAATCGTTAGAAAACAAAAAGAAACAATCAAATTTAAAGGATCATAATAATTATATGATAGGAAATAGGATGCTAAAACTATCTAAAACTATGATAGTGTAGTATGGCCCTAAGCGATGGATAGTGTCCTGATAGTGGAGGATAGAATGGAAGGTTTATGGATACGTTCACTTATATAATATGTCTTCCTGAGTTCTCATTTCTATAACCACGTAGTGATTACTTCGATTGCAACCAAGACATGAACACATTGGATCATAGCATTGTAATACAAATATAGTTGACGGCACGGTTGACGCAGCGGCTAAGCCATTGGCTTTCTGCACTACGGGTTGCGGGTTCGATTCCCGCCCTAAACAAATATTACATGGCCGATAGTTAGTTGTTCAGGGTTTAGTTGTTTGTGCATATGGAATTTATGTATGTAAACTAACCACGACACAGGAGAAATCCCAGTGTGGGGCATCGTTTAAAAAGAAAAGTTATAATCAATCGTGACACACCACAGTTATATATAACTCATCCCCATATTTGTTTAGACAGAAGAAACTATGATCCAATTTCAGGACATACTGTCAAATAGCAGCATAGATTACCTACAGACAATATTCCCATATAATCCCACAGTGATATATCTTTGATCCGAGATCTATAAACCCATAGAAATATGATAACGTAATAACAACAAATAATTAATTTTGTCTATGATCACACTCGACACAGGCCTCCCCCAAAGATCACCACAACGACCGATATGGATGTGTTGTGGGCTTATTGCGGGGTTTTGCCATAATCGCCACGCTTGGCAGGCGGGTTGGCGAACGCAGTTCAGTTGATAATGTACTCGAAGGACGCTGCTGCCCATCCTCCGGCTAATACCTTAGTCGACTTTTACGACACCCATGGGAGGAGATGGGGTGGTGGCATTCCGAACCGGCAACGGCAAATATATAAATTGTAATAATTAAGTAAATAATATTGATATAATACAATAAGAATGTTCAGATTTCACTACAATAATAATATAATATTAAAATTTATTAAAAATTTATAATTAATATAAATACCCGCTTAAAAATCGCCAGACACTTTAAAATTAAAACTATTTTTTATTAAAATTAATATTTAAAATGCAGTGGCTGATACAGTCGTCTGCTGCGGCGGTCTGGGTTGTGGGTTCCAATCCCGAACGGAACAAATATTTGTATGATCTGCAGGTAGTCGGCCCGGGTCTGGGTCTATTATGTGTGGAATTTATGTATGAAAAACACACCCACGACACAAAAAAAAGTAAATATGTATTAATATCTTCCTTTTAACATTGTAAGCTAACAAAAATACTATTGTTATTGTTAAATTGCTGCGCCCGAACTGCACCTTATAAACATATGAACGCAATAAAGATTTGAGTTTGAGTTCGTAGATCTATCGTCGTATTTGACAGTATGTAGTAAAATTGAATCATAGTTGGGTGACAAATAAAATTGGTTTTTGATTGGAACATAGAAGCAACAAAACGATTGATTAGCCTCTACGAGGAACATGGCGGTCTTCCACCATCATCATATCCTATCAGCCAAAGAACGTCCACTGCTGAACAAGGGCGTTGTCCTCCGTAGATTTCCACAATTAATGTCATCTTGGGGTGAAATTCTCAGTACTCACCACGCTTGGCAGGCGGGTTGGTGAATGCAGTATGGCTACTGTTCCACCGAAGGCACGCTGCTAACCATCCCCCTGGTTAAGATTCCCTTAGTCGCGATTTACGACATCCATGGGAAGAGATGGGGTGGTGCTGTATTCTTAATCCGGACACCACACGGAGACATTACGGACGGACTTTATAATATAATAGATAATAATTGTAAAAACATTACGTTTTCTTTTTCATCATTAAAACAAATAATAATAAGAGACAAAAGTTGGCCGTGGCAAAAGCATATAACTTAGAGATTACTTCGATTCAAAGTCAAGTCAAAGTCAAATATTTTTATTTCAAATAAACCAAATATTGGCACTTATGAAACGTCAGAATCAAAGTTAAGAAAAGCCGGCAAGAAACTCCATAGATACTCTTTTAAAATAATTGAGTTTCCAATGTTGATTGATACAAATTATGGTAAAACATATAACGAGCATGATGTAGGCATACTAATGTAATATAATTATTATTCGCCATGGCAGTTAATGGCTGACCAATCCCAATAGACGGCACCCGTTCACGAGCATGACGCATGCATCAGCATCACTTAGCTCAACCATATTGTAGGGAACCGAACGATCTGATACACAACGCCACCGCCAGCAAGATATTTTAGTGAGCATGACAGACCGATACTACCAGATTGCAACTACCATATGATCACATCACTGACAAAGATCAGATCAATCATATTTATAGGATCATATAATATACAATACATTAACAATGTAACTGTAATACACCATAACAAGACTAAGGGCAATGTTGTAGCTATACAAATTACCCAATACAGGTCCATTAAAAAAACTACCAGAAAGTTAATTGTGAACCAATAATGACGTAGTTTTAAATTAAATTAAAATAAAAACTCATTAAAAATAAAAGCCGAAAGCCGAAAAGCCATCAATGCAACATTCTGAGAAACATAATACATTGGATGTCATTTAGGGATATAACTTTTACGAGTTAAAATGACCTAAATTATAATTTGGAGCGCATTTAACGACTCGCCAGCATGTATTATCTCCGATTATGACGTTTCTTGCTACATTCAAAACGGATTATAGTTATTATTAAATGTACAGATAAAAGAAAATCTCTCATTTACGCGCCAATTTCGGACGATTTTTGACAAAACGCCAAAAGTACGAAAGAGTTATTGCTAAATTCAAATTTAGCAATAACTCTTTCGTATATTCTGGATATTCTCCCGTTTAATTTCGATTGGAAATAAGACTACTTACTTAAATGTGTTTGTTATTTTAAATTGACTGTGTTAAGTAAACTTTTCATTTACTACCACTTTGATCCTTACTATCTTCTTAGTTTCTATGATTTTGGCTCCTCGTTTAATTGCTTGTCATCAATTGTTTTTCCTGTTGCGTTTCTCGCATACACTTCTGGGAAGTGTGGTTGCTTAACCGGTCGTTTCTGGTGAAGCTAAAAGAGATTAAAAACTAAGCAACTTGCGCTAAGGGCGCCCCCTGCGGGACACGGACCTCAGCTTGGAGCGTTGCTGCGGATAACAAGCTATTGTTTTAAGGACAGCTGGAACGGTTTGAAAAAAAAAAAAAAATTTGCAAATATTGATACAAACGTTAAGTAAGAAAATTAAGCCATTTTAAGTTCAAAACATGGTGTTATTGTTACATTGGTATATCATTTGGAGTCCGCTACTAACCCATAACGTTAATGTTTCTGCATATTTAGTTATAATAACTGGGGGTTTCGCATCGTGTCGGACGGATCAGTGTTGCCCGATTATAGAACTACAATGTGGGATTTATTTTAATTTTATACGCTAAATATGTAGATTATGGTTCCATGGGCATTCATGGGTGTCGTGGTCAAAGGCGAGTATAATTGATATCAAGAGGATAGGCAGCAGCATTCTCCACTGTGCTAACTACATTATACAGCGATCACGAATCCGTCTACCAGGCGTGGAGACTATGTAAAAATCCCTTATGACCGCTCATTATGCAGTGGCTGTTTACGGACGGGTGTGTGCGTGTGACACAGAGATTTTTCATATATAGATACTAGCTGGGACCCGCGGTTTCACCCCGTTTAATTTAAAAGAAATGTAGAGTACTTCGACATAGACACTTGACATAGAATATATATGTTGGATTTCAAGGGTTTTATTGTTTTTGCGCGGACCCCTAATTACGTTTCTAAAATAAAAGCCTAAGTTATTCCTTATACCGTCAGCTATCTGCCAGTGAAAGTCCCGTCAAAATCGGTCCAGCCGTTTCGGAGATTACCCGGAACAAACAGACAGACAGACAGATAGACAGACAGACAAAAAATTTAGAAATTGTTTTTTTGTTATAGTTACCGTATATACTTTCATATGCATTTAGTAAAAAGCTGTTATTTTGACATTACAAACAGACACTTCAATTTTATTTATTTGTATAGATGTATAGATATCAGACTCTGACAGGCAGAAAAAATAGAAAGAACAAAAGGAAGAGGATTATTTGTGGTACTTCCTCTACTTAATATTTTAAATCACGTAATTATATATAGGCTTTTCGATTTTTCTTCTTTTTTATATAGTTAGTGGCCAACCTTGGTTCGAGTTGTATAGGTTGCTCAAAGGCTTCAGGACTTAGCTTAACTAAATTCAACCGCAACTGTGAATTTTACGTGCCCTCCGGAACGATTTTAGGTGTCCTCCTAATCACGGAGACGCTCAGTTCAAATACCAGGATGCGGTCACCTATCCACAGAATGACCGCGCCGCGCGTTGTTTAAAAATAAAATAATTTTTTTTAATGTCATTTCACACGCGATAGAAGTGAAACTTTCCATGTTGGTTAACTTGCAGTAGAATGAGTTGAAAACACTATGGAGGTGGAAAACAGAGAGAGGGCAGAGAGAGTGAGAGAGCGATTGGTCGATAATAGGGAATAGGGAAACTATATTGGGACGTGTATTATCTCATTCTCTCACTGCCTAAACCCTTTAAATACATTTATGTTATCTCTCTTTCATTTTATAAAATCCATTTCACACCGTCCCAAAAGAAGTTTCACTTCAATCATTACTTTTGGTAAATGCATACAACCAAAATAGTAGTTATATCGAAATGTTAATTTCACTGCATCATTAATTTTTCTCTATAACTACATACAAACTACAGTAAATTTCTGGAAACCCCCAGTAGTCGTTCTGAAAAATCCCTAGCAGTTCTGCAAAACCTATTCCTGGCAACACTGGTAGCGGGCAATAAAAGTAAGTGGATGCAGCGTTTATAGCCAAGTTTTATGCGTCTTCGTATAACTTGCGCGATACCCAACGTTACCATGATTAAACTATGCCGTTTATAATCTTACTAAATTAAATTTCAGATGAATCGAGTGATCCTCTTTAGTAAACTAGCTATTTATACAAGTCTGTATTAATCTAAAGTGGATTATATCCCGTTCTACGACCCTTAGTGTTGTGATTGACACTTTCTTGGTTAAACTTAGCTTTAACGAGCGTCTCGTAGATGATTATGAAGATGATGCAAAAAGTTGATATTAATTTAATTAAATGTAGTCATAAACGTATGGGAAATAAATAATTAAACAGGGTGTAAGTCACAACGTACCGAAAACTTTGGGAAGAGGTCACACTTAGGGCTAAAATAAAAATAGGAAAGCCATTATTTGTCTCAGAAATAAAGAATAGGTACCAGTAATAAAACCTGTAGTTTTAACATTTTTGAGCACGCAATGTATCGTAAACAACGCGATCAAAACGTTACCAGATTATTGTACTATGATATGATATTGTTATGCCACTGCGAGCGACAACCTCATCCGTGAACTGTAGCGAAACAAGAGCCTTTCAGTTTTTGTTTATTTATTTTATTTATTGCATACTTGAAAATCTATAATTTATTGTTTTTATTCAAAATAGCGTTAGGATAGACAATATTTTTTAAAATATAATTTTTGACACTGAATGAATTAGTTAAATGCAGGGGAAATAAGTGAAAGTTCATGAATAGACTGTCGCAATATTCTAACGCTGAGGGTTCTAAAATCATGTACCGAGTCCATGGTATCAGCTTTTCTTACGATGTCACTTTCAGTGGGTCAGGTGCGTATCTTTTAAATGTAAGTTTATTTGAGATGGTACGCCGTGGCGTTTTATGAGGTGTACTGATGGCTCAATAAAACGCACAGACGGATTATTTTGCAATAGCTCATCTTGACAGGCGGTCAGGTGCAATTCGGTCTCTTTTTAGCACTTAACTATCATATAGCGATAGCTCACTCTGCTACAAATACTGTTGAATGTAATCGCTAAGGGTTGTATGCCACTAGTTCAATATCTTAGTCCAATGTATATATATAGGTATTCAATCAAGCAATTTTGGTGATTTCTTAAAAATGTGTTTTTATTTGATTAATGATTGTGATATTTCAGTTATCATCATAATATCAGCTGCTGAACAAAGGTCCTCCCCATAGATTTTTACAATGCCACGTGTCGTCATTTAGGGGGGATTTGCCTGTACTCACCACGTTTGGCAGGCGGGTTGGTGACCGCAGAATAGCTAGTATACGAGTCCCTTATTCACCTTTTACGACGTCCACGGGGACATCAAACAATCACAACTAAATGGGTCGAACGACTGCCGTCTAGTGACGACAACCGAGACCAGCGATTTTACGTGATTTCCAAAGCAAGGAAATGCTCAGTTCAAATACCACTATGCGGTCACCCATAGACTGACCTCATCGACCATTGCTGAACCTCTCCAATTGTTTACCGAACATCAATACCGCCCCAATATCAAGCAATATAACGCAACGATACATTTATAGGGACAATCTAGTATAAAGTAACTGCTTTTTAATGCCATCATCATCATCATTTCAGCCGAAAAAACGCCTACTGTTGGACAGAAGCCTCCCCCAAAGATTGCCACAGCGACCAGTATGAGTTTGTGTGCTAATTTTTGCCATAATCGCCACGCTTCGCAAACGGGTTGGCAATCGCAGTTGAGTTTAGTTGCGCACTTAAAATGGATTAATTTTCTTACTTAACGTTTGTATCAATATTTGCAATTTTTTTTGTCCGTTTGCAATAGTTCTTATCAAGTAGTGATGTTACGGTGCTTTGACTCCGAATCCGGTTCAAAACATCGACATCCGACATCGGTTTCAGTACTATCAAAACCAATGATCAATGTGTAAATGGCTATTATTATTATTATTACATATACGGTTTTGCGGTAGAAGATTAAGTGCTAAGTTCACAAAGATTTATAGATACACGTATTGTTCGATGTGAATTCACTCCTGCGCGACTAATTCCATAATTTACGACCATCGGCGGACAGTTCTAAATTAATATCATACTGAGTTTTACGAGCGGACACTAGTTTGAGCATAAATTGTTATAACCCTAGGTATATTGCGCGTCACAGAATTATGGTAAAATTAGCAAGATAACGAAAAACGCATGAAGAATTGGATGTAGAGATGCACCAGCGATAACACCGATGTCGGTATTAGGTACCAATGTGAGCCAGCCCCCTTCCGTCGTTACATGGTGGGGGGCCTTGGACCCCGAGGGCGAGCAGATTGGGGAGTCTGCGTGCTCACACCGAGAGAAGAAGGTGAAGATTCGGGAAGACGGTGGCGCGCTTGCGGCCACGTGCCGCCGTGTGCGTAGCACAACGCACAGCGAGGCTTAGGGGGATCCTTTACAATCCTCCCCAAGAAGTGCCTGGAGGGCTGCCTTTTCACAGCCGCCTGCCCTCCGCAAGACGGGTGACCGCCCTTCCCCGGGGCGAAGGAAGTTCATGTAGAATTTCCACTGGACATCAATAAAAAAATAAAAGGCACCAATGTTATGTAAATAGTCTTTTGCGTTTAATCAGACATTGTATATCATAAGAAAAATGCCAGTTGCCATCGTTCTCGACTATCAATTTAATCTAGGAGTTTGTACCAACTCGATCAGTGCCGAACTGACTACATGCTGTATCAATAAATAATAGAGTAGATATCAGAATCGTCATCGGTATCGAAATGTATATCGTAATATATAAATATCCCATATTGATTCTTTTTGATTTATTAAATTAAGTTTTCTTCAGTAGTGCGTAAACGATGTAAACTTAGATTTCTACTCCAATGGTTTCGCTCGATGACTGTACAGTGCATACAACCATAAGGAATATAAATCTAAAAATATTAAGTTTTTATATTTTTGTATGCCAAGCATGCGGGTGTATGATTGACTAGGAAATAAAAATCATTAGCTATCTGAGCATATTATTTACTAATGTTTAAACAGCATGTTTCTTTATTCAGGAAAAGGCTTAAATTACCTACTTTATTTTATATCATCATTTCGGCAGAATGTTCGGCCGGCTCAGGTCGCACAGAGACGTAGTCCAACAGATCAAGTCACGGGCCGATACATGCCAGGGGTGGGGCATCTATACAAATGTATCTGTCTGTGATTGCAAAATAAATGCCGAAATTTAAGTAAAACTGCTATTTATACGATGCCTAATCATAAATGACCGTTTTTAGAGTGGAAGTTCCATGTAGAATTTCCACTGGACACCAAAAAAAAAAAATAGGCACCACCGGAATGGCTCGACGGATTTCAATTAAAACAGGAGTTTTAATAGGATATCTTGCATAGTTCAGAAGATATGAATAAAACTTATGACTTCCGAAGCGGGCGGATAACGGCTAGTTTTTAATAATCTCCGTCGTCAAATAGTTTCGAGAAAATAGTATTTCAATTTTCAATTTAAATCTAAATTCATTTATTCACATATAACACGGTAAATACAAATGGTCATAAAACATAAAATAAGATACCTACATAATTATGTACATGTTTCGCTGAACTGGCATGCAAATGCCATTATGGAGCAATTAATCATTCTAAAATATTAAATGAATTAAGTTAAAAATTAAAATCATAAGAATACATTAAAATTGTGTTACTTTTATAATTTAGATATTATTTATGTCATAAACATATGCATAATAAAAAAAATATTTGTCATGAATAATTGTAAAGACGGTGCGCCTCTCTTATGTCTGTTCATCTGTTGGTATTTCATTGTACAGTTTAAACGTTATAGTGAGGCAACTTTTACGATATAAGGCTGTATTTGGCACTTTTGATGACACCAGATGTTTACAATTTCCGACTGATCGTGGGTAGATCTCCATTGCAGATGTAAAACGGTCCAGCAGGTAAACGTTTTTTTCGTCTGATTAATACATTTTGAAATAGAGATATGGTCTAATTATAGAGTTTATCTATATAAATGTATTTTAGTCATGTCGACACTTTTTCAATTAGACTAATTGACAATAGAGAATAGTATAGGTACTCATGCGAAATCAGACACTATCAAGTGCCAATTATTTCGGTGATGTCCATGAACGCTGGTTACTTGACGAATTCCTGTAATTCATTCTCACGTTCGAATTGACGTTACGTATTACCATTCCTGCTCACATTTAATAATCTCCGTCGCCAAACAGTTTTTAGATCCGAAGTCAAACGGGTATGTCAAATGTAATGTATTGCCGTCCGAATAGAAGGAAGCCGGATCGGCTCTGTTGAGGAACCAAGGAAGGGCCGCTGAGTATCCTTCTGCATACCGCCCCATTTGCCTGCTCCGTGAGGCTTCGAAGCTATTCGAGAGAATAATTACCCGAAGACTCATTGAGCACCGACACGACTTGGTCCTGACCTGGCCGAAAGTCAGTATGGCTTCCGGCAGCGGCGATACACCATCGACCATCCGCTTACTGTCGGAACAGGCAGTATCCCGGTGATGTGGGGTGGCATTGGCGACAAGTCTAGACATTAACAACGCCTTCAACTCGAACCCGCTGGGCGCGATTGGGAGGGGCACTAGTTCATCTTCATCATCGGTGCCCCCCTTACCTGCAGTAGCTTATCATGCAATTTTTTGTACCTATGCTGTTTTGCTTTGGACATTTTCTTCTTTTTCTCATCTTTTGGCTCTTCTACTTTTCAGTAGAGGTGTAGAGTACACCTCTACTTCCCGTTCTGTTTCAATTTATTTTCAACATAAATAGATTAAGTCCTGTTCCTAGATAAAGAAAAACGTTGTCGCCCTACTAATCGTTAACCTAATTTTATTTTATGCATTTCTGTCACTGCTGTGCCAACCAGAGTTACCACCGTTTATAAATAAAGACATTGTAATCCCGACGGGTGATCGAGTACAGTGGACACCCAGTAACACAGTTTGTAACACAACACAATTATACCACACGACATAATGGCGTTTAGGTCTATTGATTTAAGAGTTATAACAGCGTGGAGATATTTTTATAACAATACCATCACGTCAGGCAAAAGACGTCCACTGCTGAACAAAGGCCTCCCCCATAAAAGACCGGTTGCACGCCGTGTGTCGTCATTTTGTGGGAATTTGCCTGTACTCACCATGTTTGGCAGGCGGGTTGGTGAGCACAGTATGGCTGCTGTTCCACAGATGGGACACTGCGGCCCCTTTGGTTTAGAGCCCCTTAGTCGTCGTAGTCAGCGAAGCACACGTTGGAGGAGAGCCCAGCTCGGGCAACGCAGCGCCGTGATCTCGTTGCGGCGGTCGAATGGTGGTACCTCTCGCTTCCGATCGTGGTTCGGTCCATCATTTGAAATGCAAGCAAAGGAGGCGGCAGAGCGGGGACGGTAGACCACCTCTGATCCCTGCCGCAGAAAAAGCACCGGGCGTCGGAGGAGGGCGCTGAACGATCTTCGACCATCATGAGAAGCGGGCCACGAAACTAATGGCAGTCCGTCGCCCGAACAGAAACAGCACAGAGATGGCGGCGCGTGTTCTGCGCGTGCCTCTCTGTAGGATAAGTGCGGCCAGCCAGGTCGCACTGAGACGGGGTCCGTCTAACAGTGACGGGCCGATACCTGCCGGGGGCGCGGTCTAATGACAAAGCCTGCACCTCACTCCCGGCTAGAGGTAAGGGGAAGAACACCGTGGGGTTTTAGCCGGTAAGAGTCCGGCATGCCCTCCGCCCTTCCCAAGAACTTCCCATGAGTAGCATTAACAGCCGATTTAGGCGATCATGGGCCCTCCCGTGCGATAAGAACATACAGCAATTGATCATTATCCTGACGTTTCGTACACTGTGCAGTATTTGTGGTCAAAGAATGACTACACCATGGTTACAGATTTAAAAAAGGTATTTTATTTTATTTACCGTACTTATCAAAAATTCTTTTGAGGCACACAGTTAATAATAATAATAACCCGCTCCAAGTCTTCGCGACGTGCGATGGTGAAACCGGTGCCGCACCTCTCTACACCCCTAGCCGCTCACACCGGTGTTGCTCCTTGTCGCCTGTAGTGGTGGCCATTTAGGGGGCCCATCTTGTGAGTGGCGAGTCACCGTCTGCCATAGAATTTCACTTTAAAGGTTGAAAGGCAGACGCCGTTTTTTCCGTTTTTCTAATTTTAAATCCATCTAGCACCCATTGCAATAGACCTTATACTTGTAGTTTCCATTTCATACAATAGTTTTATACCTCCGGGGACAATCCGAGACAGCATTTTATAGTGCAGCCATGGAGAGTCCCCGGTTAGTGTCCCATTACATATTAAATTAAAATTCTCTAAAGGGCCTCCGCGTGTTGGACTCATCAAAAGCAAGCCTATCAAAAGACCAAGTTCCCACTTATGGGGGATATAAACCCGTGTAATAGAGAAACATGTAGATAATAATAATAAGGCCTTTACTTCTCATCACAAAAGACAACTACAAAAATGGAAATACAAAAAATTACATAAAAGTTACCGTGCCTTAATTTTTCACAATAAACCATTGATATATATATATATATATATATATATATTACTATCGTAACAATAAACACATTCACTTTATCCATCACATAGGCAAATATATATCTTATGAGTCGTCGCAGGTCAAATTTAGCACTGTAGTACTACTTTAGTAGTGTAGTCTCCGTACTAGTAAAAAATGTATTTCGGTAGTGTTGTGTGTACCTGGTTAGTGAGTGCGCATCAATAGTAGAACATTCTTTGGCAAGATGAACGCAATATTATGTTTGACAGCTTGCAAGATTCATCCGGAGTTTTTTACTATACAGATCTTGTTGCAACTAGGACGAATTTCCGTGCGTTCAGGCGTTTTTGCCATACCTACTATTGAAATCAGTCACAATAGCTCACAACACGTAATTAAATATTTATAAGCATTTTTGTACCCGTGGTGCTTGGCAACTAGGCTTATCCTAGTTGTACACTCCCAATTATTGAGCCTATGGCCTATAGTATTTTATAATATTATAACTGGAACGTATGTTCTTTCCTACTCCTCCTTCTTCTTTTCTAATTAATTTCGGTGCGGGTTCCAAGACAGGTATTCATCTCTCTGGGACACACCGAGCTGCATTGGTCGGTGTTCTTTTCGGTGGTCGCCATTGTAGATCCTGGCTTACAGGAGTTGCAGTGGTCGGGAATCAGTAGCGGGCGTGTCCCAATTTAAAAAAATTTACAACAGGTCGATTCTAAACTTAGATTATCCTTTTCCCGCTAAAATTTTCCTCATACTCAAGTAACATAATAGTTTATAAAACTAGTACATAAAACTTAGTTAAATTCAGTTTGTTTTCTTTGGCGTTTCCCTTCGAGCGGAATTTTATCGGATCCAGATTTAGGCGAAGCGCTCATGCATTTGTTCAAAAGGGAACTAGGGACGCCCGACGCAAATACTATTGGTACAAAAAATTTACGTCCAACCCATAAAAAAGTTCAGTCACAAGTAAGAAGAAGAAGCGTAAGAATTACTCCGTAAATATTCCGCAGAAATCCGATTAAAGGCCGACTTCATATTTAATTGCAGAGTTTTTAATCGCAGTAGACGCTTCAACACTTTAGTTCTTATCAGACTTCGATAGCTAGTCAGTTGAAATAAATTTAATCGGAACTCATCAATTCAAAATTAAACCTTGTGCAACTCAATTTACAGTTCGGTTTTGAACGTTGCTTGCTGTATAGTGAAGACGATTTATTTGTAATCCTTTTGTTTTCTTCACGGTGCATCTCTCAGTGTTGACTGAATTCTATTGAGCGTTAAGTGTCAACCCTAATGAGTCTTGGTCGTTAATTATTTTACCCTACGAGCTTATTACAAATAGCTCAATTAAATGGGCAATACGTATGGACGAATTCGTTACATTTTCTCCATACCTACGTAGTATAAGGCACTTTTCAGCGTCAATCACTTTCGACGTCAGCGTCAGACACTTTACATGTTAAGATTAGTCCAACAATTTTTAGGTACGTAATCCAAATTAATTTTTCTATCACCATTATATGGGCTCATGCCCAGCGAACGAACAGCGAATCAGTCAAGAAAAGGGTGGGTCCCACCAGGTATTTATATATTTGCGACGTTGAAAGAAATTAGAAAGAAAGGAGGTCTGATTTGATCTCAACACAGAGAGACACGATTTAAAACGAAGCAACAGATAACATATAAGAAAAAACGATAAAATTAATGTAAACCATTGTTTTTTTTTTACTTTGTCCCACACTTGGATTGTCATGGGTGCGTTTACACACAAACAATACACACAGACCCGGAACAACTACCTTCAGATCATACAAATATTTAATCCGTGCGGGAATCGAACCCGCAACCCGGAGCGAGGCAGTCGATTTTATCAGCCACTGCACCAACCATGCATGGCATGTCAATGTCATGTTGGACTTCTCAGACATAGGTGTGTGTAATGTCAATGAATGTTTAATGGGTACTATAGTAATAAATAAGAAATTAAGTAAAATTATTTTAAAATAATATAGCTACACGTTGAATAATATTACGGCCAATTTTATTGACATTATTCTTTCTATAAATGAAATCACCGGCGTGTCAAAAAATATTATCGCCATTATTGATCACCATTTAGTTGCCTTTTATTGCCACATCACCACGACAGAGATTGAAACGCCCGTCCCTTAAATTAAACAAAACAATTAAATAATAAACGCACTTGGCTCTTCTCCAAAACAGCTAATAAATCAGTGCCATTTTTATTTGTCAGTGTGTTGTTTAAATGCATAATATTTATATGTTCAAATTAATGTACGCGGAAACTCTCGGTTGATATGTGTTACCCAAAATGTTGACGGCACAAATGTTTGTCTGGCCTACTGGCAGTTGTTTTGGATTTGGATGTTCGTGTATGAGATATTTATGCAAACTGTACCGACATTTAGCATAGGTTTTTTTTAAACTACAACCTACAATGGGATTTCTCCCTATGTCTATGTCTATGGTATAGTTCGAAAACAACCTATATGAATGTATAGATATTAGTATCAAAATTATAGTTCATAATCAATAACGAATAAAACAGTGGTCTGAACAGTGCAATTTACGGTCAACGACCTCAAATGATATTTTAGTATGGATAAGCGGATACCCCAGGATGACGCACTACATACTGAAAAAATGGATGCAATTTTATTAGTTCAATACCATTCTATTTTTAAGTTTATTATGCGTTTATTATTTCTATTGCTATATATAAAGTTGCGATTTGATCTTCTTATTAATTTTCTTTCTAGTCTTTTCCCAACCATATCGGGGTCTGCTCCTTGTCATAACTAGTGTTGAGTAGGACACGATTTAAAAATGAGTTTGTAAGAGTAGCCTCTTTTTTGTACCGAGCCAGTACAATGTCCCACTTCAAATGAGGCGAGGCGCCATGACATGAAGCTTGGCGGTACATTTGAAAGAACGAGTATTTCATGTACTGTTGCTGTATTTGTACTGCCCTGTCTTACAAACTGTGATTGACGTAATACTTAAAGAAAAGTAATAAGAAGCGATTGATTATAGACAAATGACAATTGTATCGACGTTTTTACTTATTCTGTAATATTATTGTGCAGGCGACTTATTTGTAAAACATGATTTTTATTTAAAATATACCTAATACACAGACATAAACAGCAACACAAGCAAAACAAATAGGTATTTATCAGGCATTCATGAAATCTTTTTTTTCTAAAACTGTCGCGTCTCGTACTTGAAACCAGTACATTTGTAATAGAGTGAATAAAAACATCATGTTGTCTCTTGCAGTCACGATAATGTCTGTTGAATAAAACGACGTGCTTTTGAAGCTCAGAATACCACCACCCCATCTCCTCCCGTGGGTGTCGTAAAAGTCGACTAAGGGATTAGCTGGAGGGTGAGCAGCAGCATCCTTCGAGTACATTAACAACTCAACTGCGATCACCAACCCGTCTGCCAAGCGAGGCGATTATGGCAATACTCCCCAATTACCCCACAACAGATCCATATCGGTCGTTGTGATGATTTTTGGGGGAGGCCTGTGTCCAGCAGTGGACTTCATTCGGCCGAAATGATGAATGATATAAATAAGCAGCAGTACGAGAGAAGAAGCGTAAAATACAACAGATTTTAAGAAAAATAAGGTGGGCTAATAACAGACGCCAGACCACTTTTTTTTTATTTGTCCCTGTTGATATTATTTATGAACTTCCTCCGCCCTGGGGATGGGCGAAAGAGCATGCTGAACTCCTATCGTCTAAAACAACTGGGGCGGTCATCTTCGGCACCTAAGGGGCTCCAGAACCTCGTATGATCACACGATCTAGTGAAGGTCACTGGGAGTGATTGGATGCGGACGGCATGTAACCGGTCGTAGTGAAAATCTATGAGGGAGGCCTTTGTTCAACAGTGGACGTCCTATGGCTGATATGATGATGATGATGGGCAACAGGTAGCCAATATGGCGCGTATAGTGTTAACAGTCTAATACTGAACAAACTGCAACAATGAACAGTAGTAAGAAAATATTGCCATAACTACTTGGCAAACAAATTTTCCTCATTGTGTACCTACTCAGTGGGAGGGTTTTGCCATAGTCGCACGCTTGGCAGACGGGTTGCCGATTTTTTTTTTTTGCCAATTTTAATTAATTTACTCGAAGGACGCTGCTGCCCATCCTCCGGCCAATCCCATAATCGCCTTTTATTACACCGACGAGATCAGATGGGTTGGTGATATTCTTAGCAGGCACCACACGGATTCATCAACACACACACATAAATAGCCCATAAACATCCACAGCTGAACATGAGCCACCCAATGATTACTAAAATGAACGGTCATAAGGGATACTGTCATAATCACCACGCTTGGCAGACGGACTGGTGATCGCAGTATGTTGTTATTAACTCACAGGAGGATGCTGCTGCCTATCCTGTTCGTAACAACTGGCCACTTTTGACGACGCCCATTGATGGCGAGGGGTGGTCATATTCTTTGCTGGGAACCGCACGGAAATTAATACATCGTTAAACCGCAAATTCCGTTCATAATATCAGGCAATTTTACGTCCCCTGCTAAGCAAAGGCGTCCCCCATAGATTTCCACAATTGTGTCGTCATTTTGGGGGGTATTTGCAGATACTCACCACGCCTGGCATTGGAAGCGCAGTATGTCTACGGTTTCACAGAAGAGACGCTGCTGCTCCCTCTGGCTTAGGAGAGTCCCTTAGTCGCCATATACGATATCCACGGAAGGAGATGGAGTGGTGCTATATTCTTAATCCGGACAGCACACGGACGCAATTTCCGTTACTTCGCCGAAACGATTCGTCACGGTTTTTACTTTTTTGTAATACGAAAAAGCGTTCCATTTTTAAACGCGACGAAAAAAGACTTCGTAATATTTATATCGTGAGTTTCGAAAATTAAAATAGCCGATTCATTATTGCATGCAAACACGAGTCAGTCATGACCGGTATAAATTTGTTAAAATAATATCTTTTTACTTTACCAAAGGTAGAAAGGAGGGATAAGGTACCGTAATCCTTCCACTTAAATGTCTTGCCAGTTGCGGCGTTGTGTATTGTTTTGTTGGGTTCCCTACAATATGGTAAAGCTGAGAATGCATGCGTCATGCTCGTGAACGGGTGTCGTCTGTAGGGATTCAGCTGATAACTGCGATGGCAAATAAATATATTATTATTACTGTTCCTTCTTGACATTGACATGAACCTACATTTTTCTCATAGTTTGTATCAATCAACGTTTTTTACAACACTAGGATTTCTCCCGTGTCGTGGGTGCGTTTACGGACACAATACACACAGACAACACTACACTACAATATCACCCATTGCATCATAATCGTCAATTATTTTGAACGAGTATCATTGGAGTATATTTTTATACAACTTGTTGAAGAGACGAGCAAGTCGTTCGCCTGGTGGTAAGCGACATCATCCTCATCATCATTTCGGCCGAATGAAGTCCACTGCTGACCTCCCCCAAAGATCACAACAACGATCGATATCGGTGTGTTTTGCCATAATCAGCAGTTGAGTTGTTAATGTTTTTGTGTTTTTTTTTATAACGGTGCCCCACACTAGGATTTCTCCTGTGTCGTGGGTGCGTTTTCAAACATGAATTCCACATACAATACACCCAGACCCGAAACAATTACCTGCAGATCATACAAATATTTGTTCCGTGCGGGAATCGAACCCACGACCCGGAGCGCAGCAGCCGACTGTATCAGCCACTGCACCAACCGTGCCGTCACTCGAAGGACGCTGCTGCCCATCCTCCGGCTAATCCCTTAGTCGACTTTTACGACACCCACGGGAGGAAATGGGGTGGTGGTATTCTGAGCCGGCACCACACAGCAAAAGCTAAGCGACATGCCTGCCCATAACAATTGTAATGCTACCCAGGACTACGCCTGCGAGGTATCACACTGCGCTCGTCACCTCGAGACGTAAAGTTATTTAGTTTCTTATGCCCAGTAATTTCACTAGCTACGGTGTTCTTCTAACCAGGGGTGCAATTCCTTAAGCTCAAACATCCATACATCCTTGAATACAGAATTGAAATAACGGTGATAACCCAATTTGGTATCCGCTAAGACTGGTCCTCATGGCTTACCTTCTGCAACATGTCCTTGAATAGCTTCAATCATGTCTTAGCGAATACCGAATTGGTTTTACACCGTTATTTCGATTCTATATTCAAGTGTGTATGGATGTTTGAGCTTAAAGAATTGCACCCCAGAGGGCCAATTCTTGTAATTAAAAATATAACTCCGATCTAGTCTCAGTGTCGTAAATGTCACAAATGTGGACTTATATTGTGATGAGACCGAAAATGGATCGAAAGTTGATCGAAGCCAGAACGGTAATCTATCATTTTGAAGTGACACAAGCAAGTACTAAAATTGTCATTAAAACAAACATCAAAAGTGACATTGAAATGAGACTGAATTGAGATCATTCTGAAATCAGACTGAACTTGAGGCGCAACTTGTTTAGTCAATTCATAATTTAACCTCGGTTCGGTCAAATTTCCGTCATAGTTTAAATTCATTATGAGAATTCACCCTCAGACGTAACAAATCACCATAAAGATTAAAAATTTTTTTCATGTTAAACCATTTTCAGGCACTTATGAATAGTCAGAATTTAGCTGCCGTGTTTCAAGATGTAGATTTCCTATGGAGAAGAACGGGCATGAAACTCCATGGTTACTCTTTTCTAATCATAATAATTCGTACAATATTTCTGACTACATTGCTCTCAAAACAATGCGAGGACAATATAGGAGAAAAAGATAACTTCTTAAAAAGTCTACACTAAACAAGCCTGGTTTTAATATTTACTAATGTTCTTGTCATGGCAGCATTAAGCTGACCATAGCATAAAAAGCCTCACAAATAAATCTGCTTCCCCCATTATCAAGTTAGTATCTAGTATATTATGATATATTACGCAGGTGGCAGTCGTTGTGTTTTTAAAGGCAGTAATTTGTAACCGACGGTGCACTTTCTATACTTTATAGTGAACGGAGCTAAGTGTCCAGCTGTATGGCCAGCTAACTATGTACTTACTGCGTTTAGTGGCGATTCCTGGTTTATGACAATATATAGAGAAACTGTTTGCCTCTTTGGCCTTTTTAATGTGTACTTAGATCTTCTATAACCAAGTGAACCGACGAGCTGAAGTTAGCTGGGGCAGATAGGCTGTGGAAGAATGATAACAGGGTGGCATAATTTGGGGTAACCTTATAATCCTCCAGGGACGATCAGCTTACGGCCGAAATTAATCATCAATGTAATCAAAAATCTTTGGATTTGGGATTGATTTGTTTTTTAGAGTTCCGTATGTCTGATTGAAAAAACGGCGGATCCCTTATAGGATCACTCACGTGTCTGGTCGTCTGCCCGTCTGTAATGGTCAATTTGCTCCGAATGTAATAGATCATTTAAGTTGAAATTTGAACATATAAATCTCTGCGACCCAAACACAAAATATTTTTTAGGTTTGGGTGAGGGCTACTTTTGGGGGCAATTAGAAAATACAAATAAAAGTTTTGGAAACCGTATCGTGTGAAGGAATTTAAATAGTTCTTTACTTATAGATATATAAAGTCTATGGTCTTAAAATAACAAAATAATATTTGCCGCGAAACAGTAGTGTTTAAAATTTAGACATTTCTGCCGGCTCAGAATACCACCACCCCATCACCTCTCACGGGTGTCGTAAAAGTCGACTAAGAGATTAGCCGGAGGAAGGGCAGCAGCGTCCTTCAAGTACATTAACAACTAAACTGCGACCCCCAACCCGCCTGCCAAGTGTGGCGATTATAGAAAGAAAGAAAAGTATTTTATTTGCACTAAATAGACCATAGACTAATATCCACAACAATGACAAAATAAAAACAATTTAATTTAAAAATAAAATAAGTCCTGTTGTGAAGATATTATGGCAAAACCCCCCAATGAGCCCACAACACATCCATATCGGTGGTTGTGGTGATCTTTGGGGGAGGCCTGTGTCCAGCAGTGGACTTCATTCGGCCGAAATGATGATGATGATTATAACATGAAGATACTCAAGTATAATATATCTTTTTTGTTTTGTTTAAATTATATAATAGTGGTAAATGATGGCAAAACACCCCAATACGCACATAACATACTCATATAGGTTGTTGTGGTGATTTTTGGGGGACGCCTGTGTCCAGCAGTGGACTTGATTCGGCTGAAATGATGATCCAAAAGGCAGCCCATACTGTGCGCATCCAATACAACAATGCCTTCAGGGAGCTGTTAAGGCTTCCACCCTACTGTAGTGCGTCACGTTTGTTCGCTGATGCACACACTGACGTCTACTTCGTCATAATGCGTAAGGAAGTTGCCCCAGTTATACGCAGAGGGAGGGGAAGCACTAACGGCATCTTGAAGGTATTTGCCAAGAGGCTGGATGGACCTACAATGGAAAGCTTTATCAAACTTCATTTATATGGAGCTTGACAAAACTTCCTGTGATTGCGATTTTTTGTTTTGTGATGTATTTATACAGGCTGTCCAGTAAATAGCACGACATACTGCACTGAGAGCTTGGGTCAATACCTACCAAAAAAACACAATATATGTTCAGCAAAATCTTACGGATTTACAGTAGTACAAAATTTTCAGAAAAATCTCTACCTTGACACAGATTTTTAAGCATCTCGTAATGAAAAATTCCTTTTCTAGTTTTTTTTTACCCTTAAATTATTTGTGAATAATTACTTTACACATTGATAAGTCTTTATTCTATTCAAAACTAAAATGTTTTCAAGAAATACAATTTTTATTTAAATTTTTACAGTACAATTTTCTTATCGCTTAACTTTAACTTTACTACTGTATATCCGTAAGATTTTGCTGAACATATAGTGTGTTTTTTAGGTAGGTATTGACCCAAGCTCTCACCTCCTGCAGTATGTCGTGCTATTTACTACTATTTACTGGACATGTATTTTAATGTTCTACTATCATATTTTTAAGTAATACTAACGCGCTATGCGCTATGGGCCTCGATGCCTGACAGTAAAATATTTTTATGTTTACTAATGAAAATCGTTGGCAAATGAATGGAAATCAATTATGAAGAGAAATACTGTGTATTACCACAGTTACTATGCTGTAAAGAGAAACTATATCTATAAATATTTCATCTCGCACAGATATGTACCAAAAATTATTTATCTAACACTTCTTCGAGCAAAATCATGATTATAAGTCTGTGTCACATTCATATTACAAAATATCTATTCAGAAACGCGTAATTAATACTGTTTATGTGCTCAAGTGGTCCTTCGATACAATTTATATCGAGAGTTTGCGTAACTGGAATTTATAGGCTACTGAAAATAAATAAGGCGACTACTATCAACAATAATACTGTGTACCGATGGGATTGTGGCAGAAAATCTTATGCATTAGACATTATGTGGAGATAATAATAGAAAAACAACTCAGTGGCCAGGATTATACACCAGCTACTTGTCCCGAAATACATCCTTGTGGCCCCATTCACCCCTGAGGCACTGTAACGATGGTCACCGCTTTAGTGTAACTTACTGACCACTATAAAATGCCCGACTGTTCTGGACAATAATCATATCACATTGTACTGGGACGGATCTCTCGACGGCTCAATTTTTTGTTATATTTAGGACTGCATATGTTTTTTTTGTAATGCATAAAAATACATATTTCTTCAAAATGTATAATTTCAACCTATTTCATTGCAACGGAAATGTCTCTTCTCATACAGAGAAGGAACAACGAGTCTTGATTAACATGCTTGTTCGCTGCGTGTTGATAATTTCATACCAATAGATTCCTGTTTTCATCATTTCGGCCGAATGAAGTCCACTGCTGGACACAGGCCTCCCCCAAAGATATCCACAACGACATATGGATGTGTTGTGGGCTCATTGGGGGGTTTTGCCATAATCGCCACGCTTGGCAGACGGGTTGGCGATCGCAGTTGAGTTGTTAATGTACTCGAAGGACGCTGCTGCCCATCCTCCGGCTAATCCCTTAGTCGACTTTTACGACACCCATGGGAAGAGATGGGGTGGTGGCATTCTGAGCCGGCCTTCCTGTTTTCCTTAACCTAAAGTCAGTGGTGTCTTATCAACTAAGATAATCGTTTATTCTCACCACAATATACATTTTTACATTGGTCAGATTCGGCAATGATACACAATTCAGGTAAGTATATATTGTGGGAGACTGGTGCCTAAGCTAGGCTCGTGGCCTGTGTTTCAGGACACCAGGATCCCACCCCTTTACATTTTCATTTTATGGAGTATGTACTACGTGCGCTGACAGAATCTAGTAAAGAATCACGTGATATTTTATAGTTTTATTTATTATGATTAAATCTAGGTTAAAGTATTCGAAATGAATGTTAGTAGATGTGTAGTATGGGTGATTGTGTGGGTGTGTGAATGCGTGGGTATGTGACTGGGGTGGGTGTTTGAGAGTATGTGGGTCTGTGAGAGTGTGTGATTGTGTGTTTAGGTAATTTTAAGGATGTTTTCAGTACCATTATAGTTTAATTTTTGTAGCCGGTCAGTAAGCCTCTCTTTGCATTTAATCTTTGTGAGACTAAAGATATGTAACTCCTTAGGAGTTTTATTGTATAGGAAGCCACCTAGATAGCAAAAGAAACACACAACATACATATGACATTCATATTGATACATGCTCGGTTTTAAGTCCACAACCTGGTGGTGTTTACGAAGCGAGCCAAGCGACCAGGAATACGGCTACATGGAAAATAATTTGTCTAGTTTATATACGTACATCTCACATATACAAACACCAGGCCCTGAAACTACTATCTGTAGCCCATCTAATTGTTTTTGTCGGCTATAGATTTGGCTTAGCTGTCGCCGAAAAGGACCCCGACTCTTGTGGATCTTTTGTGCTGACCCTAGCCTTCTATTTTGTCACTGACACATCGAGGAGTTCTTGTATTTACCCTGCGGTTATGTCTGCTTAGAAGTGCGCATCATCATCTGGTACAGGATAAGCTATTCCCAGGTGATTTGCCATTATTTTTTTTAATGTGGGGAAATCCTCTTGGACTTACTTCGCCTTGGGAAGGGCGGAGGGGCATGCCGGTATCAAACCGGCTAAAACCCCACGGTGTCCTTCTTCTTACCTCTAGCCGGGGTGAGTTGTACGCTTTTCTGCATTAGATCGCTCCCCCGGCAGGTATCGGCCCGTCAATGATTGACGGGCCCCTTCTGTGTGCGACCTTGTTGGCCACACCCATCCTTCGGAGAAGCGCGCGCGGAACGCGCGCGCCGCCATCTCGGGCCTGTTTCTGTTCGGGCGACGGACCGCCCCTGGTTCGTCGCCCGCAGGCCACTCCTCATGGTGGCCGGAGATCGTCCAGCGCCCTACCCCGACACCCACGTCCAGTGTGTCTTCTGAAGAGCGTCGCAGTCACACAATATGTGTAATATTGACCATTTGCCCCATGCGGAATCTGCATGTATCCACCGTGTTCAGTTTCATTCTATGGAGGTGGTTGTGCTGGAGGTCTTGAAGTGGTTTAGGCCTACTGCCTCCCACCATTCTTTTGCTTGTTCTTTCGTAGCATGTGCATATAATGCATGATGATAAGTTCGGTGAAGAAAACCTTAGGTATAGGGCCAACTAATTGTGTTTATGAGCCAGCTCTTGCTAATGCGTCTGTCTTCTTATTACCCTCGACATCTTCGTGTCCATGTTCCCAGATAATGCCAAAATTGTTGCGTCTTCCCAGGCTGTTTAGGCTTTTTACAGTCATCCCCTGCGAGATGTGCCTAAAGGCGTGGCAACAAAAGGTGGCTCTAGATGGAGATTATTCGAGTTCCTCCCTTCGCTGCCGAAGATGACCACTCCGGTAATTTTACCCGGTAGGAGTCCGGCATACCCCTCTGCCCTTTCCCGGGGCAGAGGAAGTACATGATGTATTTCCACCGGACAAACAAAAACAAAAAAGGCTGTTTAGGCCTGACGTGCCTTCTTTGACCAGTTGATAGTTAACCTTGAAGAAGTTGAGCGCTTTCAGGGCAGCTCGAGTATCGCTGAGTATGTAATACTTTTGACATTCCTCCTTTGCATTTATTTAATGCTGGCAATTATCGCATACGTGTCTGCTTGGAACACCGATGCATAGTGTCCCATACTTTGACTGATGCTGCAGTCATTGAATTAAATCCCTGTGCCTGTACCTGATGCATTTTGGAGCCGCCAGTTTATCATGTTAGGTGAATTTCACTAACAGGTTTGAGTCCCCTCGTCCACTCCTCCCATGTTGGTAGACGAACTCATTACCTTTTGTTGAACATATATATTTACTCTATCACATAACATATCCATCAGGTCATCCAGTTCTTTCACGAGATTCCTATATCTGTAGGCCATACAAATATTTGGTAAGCGGCGGAAATCGATTTCGCGATCCGCAGCAAGGCAAGGCAAGCGCCACTGCACCAATCAAGCGATAAACTGTCGAAGAGATCATCTCTCAGCGAGTCACACATATTCACTATAAATAAGTAGGTACCTACTAAATTAACATTATAACGCCTCTCTCAATTAACTTCTCCCCCCCGCCGTCCCTAGCTCTCGCCGGACCGTGCCGAGCCTGTAGTCTTAAATATTCCCCAAAATATTTAAATCATACCAGTCCAGCTGTCCCTACATAGCTTGTATTCCCCAGCAACGCCCTAAGCCGAGGTTTGCGGCAGGGGGGCCTTAAGCAGCAGTTACTTAGTTTTTAAAGTTAATTTTAACCCTGGCTGGAGGCGTCTTTTGGATTAGCCAGAAATTGTCCGGTAAGCAGCCACGTTTTCAGGAAATGTTTGCGAGAAGCCCTTTATAAAACTCACTATAGTCTATAGGTACTTACTTGATCACTTGTTCAACAGTTAATATAAACGAAATATATCTATAATCCAATATTTTATGTCCCAAGTGACCTGGTAGCCTTACAATATAGTTCAAGAACAACCGGCTATAAATAAGATATAATCATATCGTTTGCGCACTACACTGTATAACGATGATATTCATTAAATATTAGCATTTGATTAGCTGAAAAGCAATTATCTACGAAATTATGAACGTATAATTACAGTCTTATAAAATAGCCAATACAATAAAACAAACTGTAACTCGGTTCGTCCAAATGAACTAATTAAAACCCTTAAGGGAGCTTCATAACACAATAATAGCTATTTTGAGTATTCTTCCTTGACATAATCTACGTCTATTCAAAAGGGAAATACACATATGCCTTACGAATAATGCCCGAGAGAAACCAAAATGAATTATACACCACATTGTACTTCAAATCGAAGGTAACCCATTACAATTTAATTGATTAACTAGAAATTAGGGAGTAGCCAGTTTAAAACTTGTTGTGAAAGATAGGCTATGTTAAAGTTAGGGCCAACATAGTACTGATTTAATGAGGGATTAATAAGCAATAATAAACAATATAAAAACATTCAACAAAGGCAAAGCAATTCAATTCGCAAACGCAAAATAAGGAATTCAATCAAGTGAACAAATGTAAAATATAAATATAAAACGGTAATCCCAAGTTGTCAGTAAGTGTATAAGGTAAAGGACATGTCATATATACAGCCTAAGATATGATTACTCTTTTAGGGTTTTTTAAAGTAATTTGAATTTATTAATATTGGCATGCTTAGATGATCAGATTTACAAAAGTCAGGCCAGGAAGACATGTCAAACATGAATGATTTATTTTAAATCAATCTTTCAAGACCCTTGATAACCTCATTCAACCTCAATGACACCAATCGAATTTAATACTAAAATAATAGTTATATACTTTTACCCTAGTTGAACACACTTTTAATTTTATTCTGAATATAATTTAGGACTATTGGTAGTATTCATTTCAGGCATTTAATGAGCATTCATTGGAATCAGTTCAGCCATTAGGGTGTAATGGAGCCCCAAACATTCAAACATAGACAAAGTTTCATTTTTTATAATATAATAACTTTCATCATTTTTTATAATAAGATAACAATCGATCAAAAAAGTAAATGATACGTACGCCATTTGTTTTAGTAACGCGCAATAAGAAGGCGTATAATCTTGCGCAAATGTATGACAAATAATTCGTTTTGTTGCTAAGGCCGGTACACACAGACGTGCGGGCGCTCACACCGCCTTGTTTACGTTAAAATCACGCGCGCGTGACCGGACCATGGCGTTTATTTCCAAAACAATCATGCAGAGCGCACCGGGACTCAACTTTCGACCGTGTTATGCGCAGGCCACATTATTCGGACCGAAAACGTATTATGACAAATGGTTTTCACCTTCCGACGTCTGTGTATTTGTATACTATTAACTCTGTAGTCCCGAGACTCTGAGGCAACAATCGTATTATTAAGTTAGTAATATTCTGAGGAGTTTAGCGTGTTGCAACATAAATGACATGTCTCTCTATTACACGGGTTTATATCCCTTGTAAGGGGGAACCCGGTCTTTTGATAGGCTTACGCGGGGACATGGGTCCAACACGCAGAGGCCCTTTAGGGAATTTTAATCTAAAATGTAATGGGACACTAACCGGGAACTCTCCGTGGCTACACTATAAAATGCAGTCTGCAGATTGTCCCCGGAGGTGTAAAACTATTGTATAAGATGGAAACTACAAATATAAGGTCTATTGTAATGGGTGCTAAATGGATAATATACTTCTAAAACCTGAAAAAACGGCGTCTGCCTTTCAACGTTTATAGTGAAATTCTTGCAACATAAATTACATTATTATTATGTGTCCATTTTTTAAAGCTTGCCAGCAAAAGTTGTGTTGACTTTAAATAGTTTTTATAATATATATCTGTATCTTTTTCTGAGCTTAAATTTTCAGGGTGGAGTTCAGGTGTTTCACTTATATTCCTTGCATTTGAAAAAGCTCAAACTGGGTCATAAAAAAGTAATGTACAAATCGTGTACACATACCTTTACGTGACTCCCTAAGTCGTTTTCCGTTGATTTAAAGTGGTGTTTGTTGGCTAACATCCGGAGCGAGCGCTTGCGATCTGAAGCGTATTTACGACGCTTTCAATGTAGCTCTAGCTTTATAAATACCTTTGAAAGGGTCAAACTGGGCGACCGTATCAAAATCGTAACACAGCATTTATTTGTATTGTCTTGATTTGAATTTGTTTTAGAAACGCGTGAAGTGTGAATTTTATAAGGGAAATTTACGTTTATTTTCATTTCTAAAAAAATACTGGCTATAATAAACAAAAACAAAATTGTCAAATTGTTTCTGGACATTACTCTGCTGTGTTCTAAATTCAAAATAAAAAAATGTACGACCGAGACCGAGGCGGTAATTTCTTTTTACAATTTTGTTAACATATATTACCTATTACTCGTGATTTTTTCTATACCATGCAACGCCGACATTTATTTAAAGAGATGTTAAGAGCAATAGGCATGCTGAAAGTGGACGCGATCCAGTGCAATGTTGCTGATGCTATTGGCACCAGTCAAAGCGTCATTTCAAGATTATGGTCTCGCTACCGGAACAGTGGCAAGGTGGCTGAGAGGCATATTGGGAATAGTCGGATTACCACCCTTACAAGACCAATTTTTATAAACTACTGCGAGAAAACAACCTATGGTTACGACTAGGCAGTGGGTTTTGAAGTAAAAGTCAGAACAAAAGGCCCCTTGTGCCTGTGAGCGATCAAAATGCGTACAAAGTCAACCTTCATGCTTGTAGACAACTTCGATTTCCAGCAGTACGCGGACGAAGACTGCAAATGGGCAAACGAACAATGACCTTGAACGAACGCTGGTACTAGGGTGTTATTATATGAATTCCCATTCGGCTTTCATCTAGATTCATGAAGAATACATGTTTGAGAAATACCTGGACGTGCGAGTTACCGCGAACCCCCAGGAAGTCTATCCATATCAAGGTCGAACCATCATGGTATCGACGGGCATACAGCTAGGCGGGAGAACTAACCTCGTTTGGGTACACAGCAATTTAACTGCAGCTTAATATCGTGACGAGTTGCTAGAACCTATAGTCCCATCACGCCTATTGCAAATGGGTCAAGATTGTATGCTTATGCATGATAATGCCGCCTACATACGGCTCGAGTGGCAATGCAATGGGTGCAGTAATATACAAGTAATGTTGCAAAACTGGACAAGCCCGCGCAGTTCCCGGATTTAAATGCGATCGAACACGCGTGGGATAATGCTTCAACGAAGGGCTTTACTAAATCTGGTGACAGAAAGTGATCCCACAAGACGATATTAGTAACCGCATTTTGAGAAAGCATATAATCGTTGCAGATGCGTTATAAAAATTCGAGGCGCTTTTACAGATTACTTATATTAATCTATACAAATAAAAAAAGTGTCTCTTTGTAATGTCAAAATAACAGCTTTTTACTGAATGCGTATAAAAGTATATACGGCAACTATACAAAAAAAATCATTTCTGTCTCTCTATCTGCTCGTTCCAGCTCATCTCCGAAATGGCTGGACCGATTTTGATGGGACTTCCTAAACTGGCAGATAGCTGATGTTATAAGGACTAACTTAGGATACTTTTATTTTAGAAAAATATTGTAGGGTGCCGCGCATATAAATTAAAACCCATGAAATCGAATATATATACCTACTCAATGTCAACTGTCTATAATAATCCGATATAAGTACTACAAATAAACAAAACTAAACTTGCCGTGTGGTGCCGGCTCAGAATGCCACCACCCCATTTCCTCCCATGGGTGTCGTAAAAGTCGACTAAGGGATTAGTCGGAGGATGGGCAGCAGCGTCCTTCGAGTACATTAACAACTCAACTGCGATCGCCAACCCGCCTGCCAAGCGTGGCGATTATGGCAAAACCCCCCAATGAGCTCAAAACACATCCATATCGGTGGTTGTGATGATCTTTGGGGGAGGCCTGTGTCCAACAGTGGACTTCATTAGGCCGAAATGATGACTACAAATAATCCGATTTCTTTTAAATTAAACGGCGGGTGAAACCGTGTAGGAAGGAAATTGCACAAATCAATAATAAATTGATTGATTTGTGCAATTTCCTACTTCAATAACCATAAGCAGAAGGTCTCGTTTTAGTTCAATGTTAGCTTAATCATTTATTTTTTTCTCCACAATATAAAATACATTATTATAAATAAAGTACAATTATATTGTGGGAGACTGGTGCCTAAACTAGGCAGAAACCTGTATTTCAGGTCACCAGTCGGGGGTCGCGGGCGCGCAGATTGGGGAGTCTGCGTGCTCACACCGAGTGACCTCCGGGAAGACGGCGGTGCGCACGTGGTCACGCAGCACAGCGCAAAGCGAGGCGTCTTGAGGATCCTTTATAATCCTCCACGAGGAGTGAATGGGGGGGCGACCTTTTTACAGTCGCCTTTCCTCCGCTAGAGGGGGTGACCGCCTTACAATCATCCCCTCCGTGATGTGCCTAAAGGCGTGGCACCAATGGCCGGCTCTAGTGTGATCTTACGAGGACCTCGAGCCACCCCGTCGGTGCCGAAGATGACCGCTCCAGTGGTTTTAGCCGGTAGGAGTCCGGCATACCCCTTCGCCCTTCCCCGGGGCGAAGGAAGTTCCATGTAGAATTTCCAATGGACACCAATTTTTTTTTTTTTTAAAGTACTCCCCCTAATACAATAATAAGAATCAATAGCAAGCAGGGCTAAACAATTGGATTAATGGTAAGTAAGTAACTGTGTTTAATTCTACAAATAACACTTTGAAATGAAAACATGTTTATTTAGTTTCCATTTAGAGTGGGTATAAAATATCTACTGCTAATTTTGAATTTACTTAAGCGTTATTCTTCAGTAAAGTTTTTCTTCACTAAAATATCCTCAGACAATCTTGATCTGTGTAACTTTGTTTTCTAAATGTGAAAGTACTACTAGAACATTTGTTTGTTTGTGTGTTCGAATGCGTTAATTTACAACTCAACTGCAATCGCCAACCCGCCTGTCAAGCGTGGCGATTATGGCAAAACCTACAATGAGTACACCGCCGGACCGGTCGTTGTGGCGATTTTTGGGCGAAGCTCCTGTCCAGCAGTGAACATTTTTCGGCATAAAAGATGATGATGAATCGCTTTGTTTTCATTTAAAAGGGCTTTGGAAACTCCTATTGTTGCATACGACAGTTACATTTATAGGTATAACATAATTGCTTTATGGCTGAAGTTGCACATTTATAGGCAACTAGCTGGGACCCGCCGTTTAATATAAAAGAAACTGAAGAAAAAAATTTTTTTTAAAACATACAGCACCTCGGCATATACACGTGCCGTAGAGTATATACAGGGTGGGCCATAAGGGTATTGGCGGTTTCAATCTTCAATTAAAAAAGAACTACGAAACATAACAAAAATATATTTGTATTTTTAGAAAGTAGAAACAGGAAATTTTAAGACCTAAAAATAATGTTGTCCAAATGACTTCCCTCGGCTGCTTGGCACTCTTGGAACTTTTCCCGGAAAACTCATTTCAAAAAGGGGGGATATTGAATGGCCACCACACCACCACCACATAACATGTAGATACTATATTGAACAAACAATAATATAAAATTATAAATTCCATTTCAGCCAAAACACGTCCACTGCTGGACACAGGTCTCTCCTAAAGATCGCCACAACTACCACTTTAGGTTTGTGCTGTGTGCTCATTGGGTGGTTTTGCCATAATCGCCACGCTTGGCAGGCGGGTTGGTGATCGCAGTTAATTTGTACTTAAATGTACTCGGAGGACGCTGTTGCCCATCCTTCGGCTAACCCCTTAGTCGCTTTTTACGACACCCACAGGATGAGATGGGTTGGTGGTGCTATTCTTAGCCAGCACCACACGGCAAATATTAAAAATTTGAGCTAAAGATTGTGATGTAATTGCCAAGTTACGCGATATACATATTTTATATAATTAATAGTTAATAGTACAAGCAACATAATAAAAACGTGACTTCCTCCACTAGTTATTAAATTTATCCTTATTATGAGCCGAACGAAACACGTCCACTACAAGACAGGAGCCTCCCCCAAAGATTGTGACAACGACCGTTATGGGTTTGTGTTGTGTACTCATTGGGGGGTTTTGCCATAATCGCCACGCTTAGCAGACAGATTGGCGATCGCAGTTGATATAAATGTACTCGTAGGACGCTGCTGCCCATCCTCCGGCTAATCTAATCTAAAGCTAATCTCGGGCTAGTGGTGGTATTCTTAGCCGGCACCACACGGAATAATCATATGGGAACTCGATAACGCAATATAATATTTTCTATGACATAATCTAAGCCAAATTTCACTGCGTTTCGTGCCTGACACTTGAGACGCAAAGATCCAAAATACAAAGTCTCATTTTTTATATTGCCAGTGCCAGTTAAGAATGGCGCCAACCCATTTCATCCCGTGGGTGTCGCAAAATTCCTGCCATGTAATAAGCCGGAGAATAGGCAGCAGCGTCCTTCGAGTATATATACTCGTACAACTTAATTGCGATCACCAACCTGCCAAGCGTGGTGATTACGGCATAACCCCCCAATGAGCACACCAGTCGTTGTGGCGATGAATAGGTATTTCGGCTGAAATTTATGATGAATAAGATTTCACGGTGTCACACATCAAATGAAAATGCATGAAATAAATTGTAAATAGCAAAAACAATATATTAATCGTATAAACTATTGATACCCTAATTAGTATTTATAAAACCAATTTGGCGCAATCTACTCAAATAATCACTAATTATATAAATGCATGATCATGTGTTTAACTTTTTTCGTATTTGTTTATGCGACCTTATTGACCTTAGGCGCAATTCTCGCAGAGAAGACGCGGCTAGACAGCGGGTTTAATTCTGATAGGCTTCTTCTACGAGCTCAACGAGCTAGTGGGAATCGGACCTCGGCTTAGGGCGTTGCTGGGGTGTCACGGTTGGGAGCTGGCTTAAGTTACTTAATGGGGATGAAACGAGCCGTTGTGGCGGTATGCACGGTCTGTTTGAATTAGATTTTGCGTGTATCTTTTTTTAGGTATGCTTCTTGGTAGGTGATTTCATCGTCCGGCTTGCTGAGGACGTACCTCGGATGGCAAGGATCATTAATCAGGGAAGGTTAGTATCGGACGGCTGATACCACTAGGGGATTCGGATGGTGCGGGGACGAGTCGAAGTAGGATTTAGATGTTACTTGCATGAGCTGCTTGATAGTCGGCAGTTTTAAATCGATGTAGAGTTATCTATTGCGAAGGTCCCAGTGGTATCCCGGGTCTCATCGCAGAAATGTAAGTAGCCTATGTAAGCAGTTCTTAGTATTTTTTAAACGTTGCCCCATTCTGTAATCTCTCCTGTGTCGTGGGTATAGTTTGCAGACATAAATCTCACCGGACCCGGAACAACTATCTGTAGATACTACACTACGCCAACCGGCGCCGCGGCGGGCTGATTATGTATGTCGCAGACGGTTTTCGACAGGCGTAAATCACGCAGATGCCGCACTGAAACGTCATTTTGGTATTACGTATTTGCCGATAGCGATTAAACAAGCGAAGACCTCTGACGAACACTGTCGGACGATATTTTTATCGCTAAGTTGCCTTTCCTTTTCAGATTTGTCACCGGTGGACCCTTGTCTGCGCGATAACTGCTGTCGATGTTTTGAACTAATCAGGGTGCCGGCTGTCGAATATCGTCATTGATCAAGAACTTATTGCATATCATGTCCTAAAATGCGTCTCATCTCTCAACGACTGCATGTATAAACTTTTTAACAAAAAAACCGGCTTCAAAATTCTATAGGATATTAAAACTACTAAAAAGAAAAAAATACTTCATTTATGAAGTCGGGCGGGGCCAGGTATGTGTGGGCCACACATGTTTCATGCAGACCAACGAGATGTATTTACATAAATAAAGTTATTTTTTTACTAAAAATAATGCTAAGAATCGAAACTATTAAAACATCATCTAGGTAAGCGCAGTCAAATTAAACCTATTTATTGAAGCTGGTTAAAAAACTACTCAATCAAATGTAATGAAATTTATATGGGACCAATTCGAAAGCATTCTGCATCTATTAAAAAAATAATTAGTCTACAAATCTCGGATCAATCGGTGTAAATTAATAAAAAAATACACATCGAATTGAGAACTTCCTCCTTTTTGAAGTCGGTAAAAATAGAATAGAATAATTTATTCAGTAAATAAGCTCTAACAGACACTTTTACACGTCATATTGAAACAAAGGAGAACATTTTGCTACATGACAACCTCTGAGAAGAAATGCTGAAAGAAACTCAGGGTTAGGTCTTTTTTTAAATGTCTATTACAAATCTGTTCGTTACAAAGTATTTAAAACAGTTATCTATATATTGATAACAGATAAATATGGCAGCTATACAATGCAAATATTACTTCAGATGTATTTGGTTTCCAGGGAAGCCACATGTGCAGAAAAGAACTAACGCCAGATGGCCCTATCGTCAACATAAGTCTTTAATCCTGTAATATGGTTTTATGGGAATCGATTTGACGTGCGATTAAAACTTCCCACTGCCACTGGCAACTTATTATAAAACAAACGCAGTTACATACGAATGATTTATTGGTTATGGACAATCTAAAGGACATCAGCCAAAATAGGCCCACCAGCGGACAAAAATGAAATGTATATGAATACAATATATTTATCGTAATTTGTAAATAGCTCAAAATGTCGTGATAGTGGAAATCACAAAAAAGGAACTCAAAATAAAATGATTAAAACTATAATGTCATTTGAGTAAGTTGCCATATGCAAAATACATATTAATATATTGCAACGCTGATTTTCAGATAGGACCATAGAGTGAGCCACGGACAATCGCGGCGCCTACATAGTATTAATATTAGTAAATTAATTTACCTAATGTTAATTAAATTAAAATAACTTTGTAAATTCAATGAAATGAAAATAATAATGATTTGATTATATATATGATATTCCGTGTGGTGTCCGGATTAAGAATATAGCACCACTCCATCTCCTCCCGTGGATGTCGTAAAAAGCGACTAAGGGAATCTAAACCAGAGGGATAGGCAGCAGCGTCCCTTTTGTGAAACGGTAGCCATACTGCGCTCACCAACCCGCCTGCCAAGTGTGGTGAGTATTGGCAAATACCCCTCAAAATGATGACACAGTTGTGAAAATCTATGGGGGAGGCCTTTGTACAGCAGTAGACGTATAAATGGCCGAGATGAATGATTTGATTGAATAATACATTTTTAGACAAAAGACTCCCCAATGAGCACACAACACACCCATATCGGTCGTTGTGGTGATCTTTGGGGGAGGCCTGTGTCCAGCAGTGGACTTCATTCGGCCGAAATGATGATGATGATGATGAGACAGTGTGCGAGTATTATATTGATAATATAATTACTTTATAAATTGTATAATATTAGTGGGTAAGTCTGACTTGTACAAGTTGGAATGGGTTACATTTTATACACTTTGTACTACATACAGAGATAACAACTACACTTAATTGTACTTTGTACTTAATTAATTATTTATCAAACGGCTTTCATCATCATCATATCAGGCAAAGTACGTCCACTGCTGAACAGAGGCGTCCCCTATAGATTTACACAAATTAACCAGTATTCACCAAACTTGGCAGGCGGGTTGGTGAGCGCAGAATGACTGTGTTCCACAGAAGGGACGGCTGATGTATAACGGCTTTGTTAAACATACATACTTCTTAATTTGAAGTTTGAATATGTTCAAGTTCTTTATTGCATTCATGTGTTAAATAAGTGTTCCATTTATAACAAGGTTCAACATGAAACCTGGTAAGGGCATGGCAACATAATTGTAATACATAACTAGGAATGCATATTAAATTAACTTATACAATAATAGGTAGATAATAGAATCTAATAGGTACTTAAGATGACTTTTAACAATATATATATAGTATATGTACATTGGAAGATCCACAAGGGTCGAGGTGCTATCGGCGAGCCCGGCATAATGTAGACATATTTATATATATACTCAGTATTTTTATTTATCTTCATCATTTCGGCCGAAGTCCACAGTCTTCCCCTAAAGATTACTACAACGACCGATATGGGTGTATTGTGTGCTTATTGGGGGGGTTTTGCCATAATCGCCACGCTTGGCAAACGGTTTAGCGATCGCAGTTGAGTTGTTAATGTACTAGAACGCTGCCCATCCTCCGGCTAATCCCGTAGTCGTCTTTTACGACACCCACGGGATGAGATGGATTGGTGCTATTTGTAGCCGGCACCACACAGCAACCTTGTATTTATCTTAAACGAAATTATTCCGCGAAGCTTTTACAAAAAAAAATATCTTTCCTATTGCACATTCCTTGCTCAGATAATGATCATGTAAAGCTAGTTATAATAATTATATACAATTGAGATTAGACACATTACAATATTGTCAACAAGTATTTAATTTTTTATGAACCAGAATTTTCCGATGACATGTATGAAATTAAATTGATATTTATATAGATATAACAATTTTCTTTAATTTTTATTTATTATTAGCATCATTAATTTTTCGGCAAAACATTTTAAGGTGGGTTGTACTAATTTATTTTCTAAATATTCTGAAATGGAGTAAAAGCAATTTTGTATTAAATATGATTTTAGTTACTTATAAAATAAAATGGGATTGTGAGAGATGTAATCTGTTTTTGTGGCGCGTATTTAAGTTCTGGGTATATTAAAGCGACACCATACTTACCATCTCTTATTATTATACCATACTACGATACTTATTATACCATATCTTCGTCACTATGTGAACCGTGCTTTACCCTACTTATAACTTAACGAGTTCCAGAACGGAAGCTCGAGAAAGGCGAACACGAAACAAAACATGCGATATATCATTTACTTTGGTATAAGTAGGTACGGGTCGTCAACGCCCCGCAGTCTCGCTGGTGCGGCTAGGACTGGCCAGGTACCGATTTACAAATGCGCCGAGGATGTGGTTTGTACCCAAGTATGGGTAATAATGTGATCGAAACCTATTCCCATCAGATAACGTGTTGTATTAAGTACTAAATTAACATACATATTTGAAGGATTTATTTGTTGTTTTATCGCTCGATCACCACTACCATTTTTTAAACAATGACCGCTCTACTCTTCTGTCTCGTGGGTATAATTTACAGACCAATCTCACATGCAGAAGCACCCACGATGAACCCGCGAGATGTAGCGCATAAACCCGACCGACAAGCCACTACGCTAAAGGTGCCGTCGGTCTATAAAAACGTGTTAATAAAGAAAATAGAGAGAGCCTTGTAGGAAGAAGGAGGTGTCTTAGGGTTTCGCGATTATTACTCATTATAACCATCATCATGTAGCCCAAAAACGTCCACTGCTGGACAGAAGCCTCCCCCAAAGATTGCCACAACGACCGGTGTTATGTGCTTATTGGGGCATTTTGCCATAATCGCCACGCTTGGCAGACGAGTTGGCGATCGCAGTTAAGTTTTAAATGTACTCGAAGGATGCTGCTGACCATCCCCCGGATAATCACATAGTCGCCTTTTACGACACCCACGGGATGAAATGGGGTGGTGGTATTCTCACCACACGGCTAGCCGACATCACACACATAAACAAGCACACAAAACGCTGCAAGTGTTCGAAACGTGAAAGAGGAAAAATAAAAATGTATAAATCATATACGCGATGTGATCCGTTTAGTAGTATAGTGTTTAACTATAACAAGGAGGAGGTTGTCTAGAAGAGATCGCTATGTAGGATAGGGGCCCATTGTACACACGGCTACACATCAAGCTACAAAATCCAGTATAAGCTGATCTCGCATTGTATAGGCTTTCGGTATGATGAGAGATCTGGGTAAACTGGTTTTGTATAGCTTGATGTGTAGCCGTGTGTACCATTAGCTATTGCCTACTGTTTTCTTGATTTTTATTACCAGGTGTACATCAAAGTATAAAATAAATATAAATGAACTAGCTGTGCCACGCGGTTCCAACCGCCGTTTAATTTAAAAGAAATTGGATTATTTATAAATAATTTCGAGTAGCCACCATAGACAATTTTTGTAGTCATATTTTCGTGGGGTTATCAGTCTATACTGGTTTTGCTGCACAGTTCGGCTCTTCTCGGTAATGTTCGGTTCTCGTCGGGCGACCGCCCTCGGCCCCCGATCCACCGCTTCTCATCGCCCGCCCGCGCCATCATTCGTTTTCAGTTAGCGTTCTTTCTGACTTTTTGTGCAGTTGCTAAGGTTCGTAGCGTGATGTTAAATAGCCTATAATCTTCCTCAAGAATTAGGCTATGAAAAGCAAAAACAATTTTTCATATCCGACTGGAAGTCCCAGAGATTAGCGCCTTTAAACTAGAAAACAAACAAACTCTCCAGGTTGTTATATTAGTATAGATATACTAATATAACGAGCTACTGCTTCTTCTCTACCAGGAATAGGGTTACCATCTATGTAAGGGAAGATGCCTGTCTAGGATGTATAAAACGCCAGATTTTCCAGAAAAATGCCTGTCTAAAGCAAAAAAAACGTAGTCTTCAAATAAATAATACGCAACAAATAGCTTGAAAGGTTGAAATTTATTTAAAACTAGCTGGGACCCGCGGTTTCACCCGCGTTAATTTAAAAGAAGTTTAGAGTACTTCGACATAGACACTTGACCTAGAATATATATGTTGGATTTCAAGGGTTTTATTGTTTTCGCGCGGAACCCTAATTATTTTTCTAAAATAAAAGTAGCCTAAGTTATTCCTTATAACGTCAGCTATCTGCCAGTGAAAGTCCCGTCAAAATCGGTCCAGCCGTTTCGGAGATTACCCGGAACAAACAGACAGACAGACAAAAAAAAAAAAATAGTTTTTTTGTTATAGGTACCGTATATACTTTCATATGCATTAAGTAAAAAGCTGTTATTTTGACATTACAAACAGACACTTAAATTTTATTTATTTGTATAGATGAAATGCCGTGTGGTGCCGGCTCAGAATACCACCACCCCATCTCCTCCCATGGGTGTCGTAAAAGTCGACTAAGGGATTAGCTGGAGGATGGGCAGCAGCGTCCTTCAAGTACATTAACAACTCAACTGCGATCGCCAACCCGTCTGCCAAGCGAGGCGATTATGGCAAAACCCCCCAATGAGCCCACAACACACCCATATCGGTCGTTGTTATGATCTTTGGGGGAGGCCTGTGTCCAGCAGTGGACTTCATTCGGCCGAAATGATGATGATAGATGAAAGAAATGTACAGTTTACGACCACTAAACTAATTTGGAATAAACGCACTTACTACACTGAGCGATATTTTTCCGAATTTTCTCGCATTGTATAGGCTTTCGGTATGATGAGAGATCTGGGTAAACTGGTTTTGTATAGCTTGATGTGTAGCCGTGTGTACCATTAGCTATTGCCTACTGTTTTCTTGATTTTTATTACCAGGTGTACATCAAAGTATAAAATAAATATAAATGAACTAGCTGTGCCACGCGGTTCCAACCGCCGTTTAATTTAAAAGAAATTGGATTATTTATAAATAATTTCGAGTAGCCACCATAGACAATTTTTGTAGTCATATTTTCGTGGGGTTATTAGTCTATACTGGTTTTGCTGCAAAGTTCGGCTCTTCTCGGTAATGTTCGGTTCTCGTCGGGCGACCGCCCTCGGCCCCCGATCCACCGCTTCTCATCGCCCGCCCGCGCCATCATTCGTTTTCAGTTAGCGTTCTTTCTGACTTATTGTTCGGTTCCTAAAGGTCAAAGCGTGATGTTAAATAGCCTATAATCTTCCTCAAGAAATGGGCTATAAAAAGCAAAAAAATTTTTTCATATCCGACTGGAAGTCCCAGAGATTAGCGCCTTTAAACTAGAAAACAAACAAACTCTACAGGTTGTTATATTAGTATAGATATACTAATATAACGAGCTACTGCTTCTTCTCTACCAGGAATAGGGTTACCATCTATGTAAGGGAAGATGCCTGTCTAGGATGTATAAAACGCCAGATTTTCCAGAAAAATGCCTGTCTAAAGCAAAAAAAACGAAGTCTTCAAATAAATACATAGGCTGCACTAAAAGTATCGGGAATGGAATATTTCCACTGTTCCTGTCATATTAAAATCTTTTAAATTGAAAACTCCTTGGTTTTACAAATCGAATACCATTTATTTATTTAAAAAAAGATTCACGGTCTTGTGACAAGGTTTTGTCAAACTTGTTTAGTCGTTGAGAAAATGGAATTGACTCGAGAAAATTCAAGAGCGATGATTTATTATGACTTTCGAAGTGGTTTAACACAAAAACAGTGTGTTGACCGGATGATTACTGCATTTGGTGATAAAGCCCCATCCAAAACCACAATTTATCGCTGGTTTGCTGAATTTCAACGTGGACGTGTCAAGCTCAGTGATGATCCTCGTCAAGGTCGTCCAAAAACTGCAGTCACCCAAGAAAACGTTGATGCTGTGCGTAAGCTGATTGAGGAAGATCGACATGTGACATACCGCGAAATTCAGGCAACTTTAGACATTGGCATGAGTCAAATACAAATAATCTTGCATGAACAATTAGGTGTGAAAAAGTTGTTTTCCCGATGGATACCGCATTTGCTATGTGAAGAGCAAAAAGCGGCTCGCGTTACTTGGTGCGTCAGAACTCTCGAAAGATTCCACGCAGGATCCTCAAATGCTGTATACAACATCGTATCAGGTGACGAATCCTGGATATATGCGTACGAACCCGAAACAAAAAACCAGTCACTAGTTTGGGTGTTCGAAAATGAGTTAAAGCCAACAAAAATTGTTCGTTCACGGAGTGTTGCAAAAAAATGGTGGCCACGTTTGTCTCCAAAACCGGCCATGTTACGGCTATTCCTCTTGAGGGACAAAGAACGGTTAATTCAGAATGGTATGCTAGCATTTGTTTGCCACAGGTCGTTTCTGAACTCCATAGAGAGAACTGCAACCGCCGCATCATCCTCCATCACGACAATGCGAGTTCTCACACCGCACACAGAACAAAAGAGTTTTTAGAGCAAGAAAACATAGAATTATTAGACCATCCACCGTACAGCCCCGACCTAAGCCCTAATGATTTCTATACTTTCCCTAAAATAAAGAATAAATTGCGTGGACAGAGATTTTCATCACCTATAGAAGCTGTGGACGCCTACAAAACGGCCATTTTGGAGACCCCAACTTCCGAATGGAATGGTTGCTTCAATGATTGGTTCCATCGTATGGAAAAATATGTCAAATTTCGCGGAGAATACTTCGAAAAGCAATAAATACATTTTTAAATAGTAATGTTGTGTCACTTCCTTGATTCCCGAAATTTTCAGTGCCGCCCTCGTAATACGCAACAAATAGCTTGAAAGGTTGAAATTTATTTAAAATGAAAGAAATGTACAGTTTACGACCACTAAACTAATTTGGAATAAACGCACTTACTACACTGAGCGTTATTTTTCCGAAAGCATAATTCGTGTGGCGCGATTTTAGTCAGTTTCGGGCGGGCTTGCGAGACACCGCGAAATTCAAAAATGCCTGTCTGAGCGCCGGCCGCAAGCCTGTCTAAGCCGTAAAATGCCTGTCAGATGGCCTAACCTAACCAGGAAGTACAAGTTGATGGTAAAATTATGATGTTAGCCAAACTTTAAGTTTTCACTCCTCGGACAAAGGCCAATAATATTTATAATTCCTTTGAAGTTGTATTAATAACAGCTAGTTTTCTGTAGTAGATGTCGTCGCATATCCCCAAACAACAAAAAATACTTATCATCGTCGTTAATGAACCATCTAATGAAATCCATACCCTCGGCATCTTCGGGATTATACATACATAGGCACCTGAATTACAACATCGTCAATATTTGAACAACGTAAGTAAACTGGTACAACTTTTGCAGTTTTTTATTGTATACGTATGTGGTCCTGCCACAAAGGACCAAAGGTGACTCGGCCATAAAAAATACGGTCGTTAAGTTTTACGACTTTACTACCAAAAGGGCGACTTCTACAGTCGGAATTAAATAGAAAATAATTCACTAAGTGTATGGCAACACTGCGTGTTTACAATATATTATGTATACTTATTTGCATGAAGTCACGAATAGCTAGTTTTAAATAATAATAAAATGGTTTATGCCTTTTTGGTGCTTCATTACGCGGAAAAGTGTTGCCCTATTTCGTACAAAGAGTGTGAGTTTATCATAAATCTGGTATGATATAAAGAATACTGACACAGTATACTTTTCCTTTGTATATCAAACTGTCCCAGATTAAATGCAAGTAATAATGGATGAGGGCGGCATGCATGCTCGTTGTGGAAATCTAAGGGGGAGGCCTTTGTTCAGCAGTGGACGTCCTGTGGCTGATATGATGATGATGATGATGATGAAATGCAAGTAGTGACGCCTGAATCTCGGTATGTAACACACGAGGGGAGCGCATATTGTCAAAAAACAAAAACTTACGCATACGATAAGCGATGATTAAAAATGAAATGAAATTTTAATTAGTAATTTATTTTTCTTGCGTTATGTACTTTAATAAAAATCAGTTTCTAATTGTAGTGTTACGGGTCTTAAAACAGCACTGAATAAATATTTGCAACCAAAAGGAAAGGGAATAGAGTTGAGTATGACATTACTATACCTACACATGAAGGGTGGGCGTTTTTGGGGCTGTCTTATATTATGTTGACGTCAAAGTTGTATACTCTATTTTGAATAAACAATATGTATTTCATTTCATACATTGGTATTGCCAGTAAACACAAAACTACATAATATTATTTAAAAACCATCTCAAACGTAATTAAACTAACATAATGACAGCAATAAAAGACTGACAGCAGAAACATCTCCAGAGTAACCAGTAAAATACGTCCCTCATTCCAAACCCATCTAATTCTAGCAATTAAAACCGCACTTTACGCGAAATTGCTACCATTTTACAGAGTTCGAATATATCTGAAACCTTTAATCTTATGCCTAACATTTGCATTGCTAACTTTCACAAGTAGGGTAGGTATTTTATAATCGGGAGGGGGTCGATCCCGCACGGAAAAGGACGAGACGGTGCCGGGCTAACAATCGCCTCAGCGCCCATATCCAACACGCCTGAGCTGAGGACAGGGAGTCGTCGCTATATGGCGGGGGCCTCGGGGATCGCGGGCGCGCAGGTTGGTGCATCTGCGTACCACACCGAGCGACCCACGAGAAGACGGTGGTGCGCATGTGGTCACACGCCGCCGTGTGCGCTACATAGCTCAGCGCACAGTGAGGCTTCGGGGTGATCCTTTACAATCACCGTCTTTAAGATGTGTCAATAGGCGTAGCACCAGTGGGCGGCTCTAGTGTGAAAATACGAGGTCCTGCAGCGCCCCTTAAGTGCTGAAGATGATCGCCCTAGTGATTTTAGCCGGTAGGAGTCCAGGATGCCCTTCGCCCTTCCCCGGGGCGGAGGAAATTCATGTGAAATTTCCACTGGGACCAATAAAAATTAAGATATTTTATAATAATGCAATAAAAGTTTATTCCTCGTGGTGTCCGGACTAAGTATATAGCACCACTCCATCTCCTCCCGAGGATGCCGTAAAAGATGACTAAGGGACTCTAAACCAGAAGGATAAGTCCCTTCTGTGGAACAGCAGCCTTTCTGCGCTCACTAACCCGCCAGCGCGTGGTGAGTACTGGCAAATTCCCCCCAAAATGATGACACACAGCACATAACCGGTCGTTTATGTGCAAGCCCTTTGGTTGAGCAGTGGATGTGTTTTGGCTGATATATATAATCCATTTATATATACCAGGCAAAACACATCCACTACAAACACAGCCCATTATTGTCCCACTGCTCGGCACGAGCCTTTTCCTACAATGAGAAAGAGACCTTAGTCCACCACGCTGGCCTAGTGCGGGTTGGCGGACTACACACACCGTTGAGAACTTTTTTTTGGAGATCCACTCTGTTGTACAGGTTTCCTCACGATGTCTTCCTTCACAGTTAGCGCAAGTGATAATCAAATTCTGATCCGCACATCAATCCGAAAAGTCAAAGGTGCCAGGATCGAACTCAGACCAATTAAAACTTCAACATCTATTTTATAATAATGCAATAAAGTGTAAAAAAACTGAATCAAGAAATAAATTGTCACGTTTGTAAGGCGATTTGATGTCGGTGTCCAGAAATACCACCCGCGGTGCGTGTGTTAGCAAAAAAGTTATGCTTTCCCCATGTTTATTATATTTGCAACATGTTTGAAGTCTTAAACGAGGGTATCGAATGAAATATGCGTTTAGAATTTGTCCCCTGTATAATAAATGTTGTCATGTGGATTTGTAACTCAATCACGAGTGGTTTAGTGAATGGGAGCAACGAAATTGATTCAGATGATGTCTATGATGATTTTATTAACTCCTTATTTTCGTCTAGGTACTTCTTCGCGCAATTCCGTGTGGTGTCCGTATAGTGCGTGTGGTGTCCGGATTAAGAATATAGCACCACTCCATCTCCTCCCGTGGATGTCGTAAAAGGCGACTAAGGGATTCTTAACCAGATGGATGGGCAGCAGCATCCCTTCTGTGGAACAGTAGCCATTCTGCGCTCACCAACCCGACTGCCAAGCGTGGTGAGTACTGGCAAATTCCCCCCAAAACAATGACACTGTTTTGGAAATCTATAATCTATGCCGTGTGGTGCCGGCTGCCGTGCGGTGCCGGCTCAGAATATCACCACCCCATCTCCTCCCGTGGGTGTCGTAAGAGTCGACTAAGGGATTAGCCGGAGGATGGGCAGCAGCGTCCTTCGAGTATATTAACAACTCAACTGCGATCGCCAACCCGTCTGCCAAGCGTGGCGATTATGGCAAAACCCCCCAATGAGCCCACAACACACACCATTTCGGTCGTTGTGGTGATCTTTGGGGGAGGCCTGTGTCCAGCAGTGGACTTCGTTCGGCCGAAATAATAATGGGGGAGGCCTTTTTCATCAGTGGACGGCCTTCGGCTGATATGATGATGAGATTTGAACCTGCAACACTGTTCTTAAGAAGCGATACCTCCAGCCCACCAAGACATTTCTATATAATCTTTTATTTAGAGACTGGCGTAATAAAGCTACAAACAGCTAAACACATCGTATTTATTAGTTAAGATGTATTGTGTCAGGAGCGAGAACGTAACGGATTGGAGTCCATAAAACACATCCATGTTTCACACTATTGACGGCTAAGAGGACATTGAAAAGGAAACATTGTACATTTTATCGCAATTTTAATACATTTATAACAACCGTGGCGATTGAGAACTGAGTCAGCGTTAAAAATATAAAAAAAACTTTAAGTTTAAGTGCTTCAGAATAAGGCGAGAAGTAATAAACGGGTACAGTCTGTCCCCTTCAGTATGAGTCGTGAATGACAACTGTTACTGAGCAGGAAATAGTAACAACGTATCGTAAAGCCATGAGAATAGTCCCCTTACATAGGTGGTCTTTATTGGATTTAGTATTGATGTTTCTATTGAGAAATAGCGTTATTATGATTTGTATTCACGCTTAGCTATTAGCTTTTTTATTTGAATTGATGGTCTATTATGAAAGACATAAAAGTGCTATAAAGTGTCTGTAAAAAGGTCGTGTCTCTATCACGACAGCACAACAACAGCTGCTTGGATCTTAATCTTGTGGATCATGTTATGTTGGGCTTCTCGCATACACTTCTGGGAAGTGTGGTTGCTTAACCGGTCGTTTCTGGCGAAGCCAAAAGAGGCTTCCAGCCAGGCTTAAAATTAATATTACATGCTAAGCAGTTGAAGTGCTTATACAGAAACGCCACCATGTCGGTCCGAGTACATGTACAGAGCACGGGGGCAATTCCATTGCAGAGAGGTGTGAGACAGGGGGGGCTGAAGAGGCCACGGCCCCGCAACTGTGGGTACAGTTCACCTTACACCTACTAGCAACAATGATCTCTGAAAATCTTGATATGACACCCGAGGCACCCCCCCGAGATTAAAACCCTGAATCCGCCCCTGGTGGCCAACCTTGTGGAAACACGGAAAGCCTCAGTTAAAATACAACTATGCGGTCACCCATCCATATACTGACCCCGCGGAGCGTTGCTTAACCTCATTGATCGTTTACCAATCAGTGAGAGCAACTGGCTGCGGCTTAGGCTAGCTGCAGTAACAAAAGTGAAAAAAGAAACAAACACCCCACAAAAAACAGTTCACATTTCACCTCACGTTTATTTTTATTTTGTTAGTTTGCTTCGTAATATGGATCAATATCTAGATTCAAGAACGAATCCGAATTGTTTACATGCATAATTATACATCTGTCATGCGACTGAACGTTTATATTAATTTATATAGGTAACCGATTAATAATAACATCGCTACCTGTGCGGCTCGAGGCCCGCTCTACATTGTCAGTATTGGCTCTTGACCAAAAACGTTTCACGAACACTGCTTTAAATACCTGTAATAATGGCAACCCTAGCTATTGCAAGAACGCGTTATGATATATATATATAACTCGTATGTAATCTATACAAATAAAGAATTTTGAAGTGTCTGTTTGTATTGTCAGCTTTTTACTAAATGCATGTGATGGTATATATGGTACTTGATAACAAAATACTTAACAATATTTTGTTTTTTGTCTGTCTATCTGTTTGTTCCGCGTGATCTCCGAGACGGCTTGACCGATTTTGACGGGACTTTTACTGTCAGATAGCTGATCTTATAAGGAGTACCTTAGACTACTTTTATTTTAGTAAAATAATTAGGATTCCACGAGTAAATATTAAACCCATGAAATCCAATATTTGTACATACTAATTAGGTATATAACAATTACTTATAAATAACCAGATTTCTTATTTATTAAAAAGAAACGTGACAGACAAAGACGTGTGTTGGGAATTTGTTAAGCCACTTCTTCTTCTTCCGAGCTTGAAGCTTGAAGGAATCTATGAAAAGTTGGCATTTTTGGATAGTTTTTTTGTACTAATTATTTTAATTAACTAACACTGTGCCATACTCACGGTGTCTCAGAGCGCTGTAACCGCATGCACTCAACAACAAAATACCCAGGTAATAATAATTACGTATAACAATGTCTTAGGATTTCGCGATTATTGCTCATTATAATAAAACACTTAAACATCGTGTATATTATAGATGTTAGTTTTTACTGACGTTTCGTATAACAAAAATCTATAATATACGGGGTGTAATCCGTTTAAAAGTGTTTTATTGTATATTACATACTAGCTGGGACCCGCGGTTTCACCCGCGTTTTATTCAACTTCGACATAGACACTTGACATAGAATATATATTTATTGGATTTCAAGGGTTTTTTTTATTTTTTGCGCGGAACCCTAATGATTTTTCTAAAATAAAAGTAGCCTAAGTTATTTCTCATAACATAAGCTATCTGCCAGTGAAAGTCCCGTCAAAATCAGTCCAGCCGTTTCGGAGATTACCCGGAACAAACAGACAGACAGACAGACAGACAAAAAATTTAAAATGTTTTTTTTTGTTATAGGTACCGTATATACTTTCATATGCATTAAGTAAAAAGCTGTTATTTTGATATTACAAACAGACACTTCAATTTTATTTATTTGTATAGATAAATAAATTATAGTGTATCATTTCTGACTGATGTCCGGATTAAGAATATAGCACCATGCCATCTCCTCCCTTTGATGTCGTAAAAGAAGACTTAGGGGCTCTAAACCAGAGGAATGGGTAGCAGCGTCCGTTCTGTGGTACAGCAGCCATTCTGCGCTCACCAACCCGCCTGCCAAGCGTGGTGAGTACTGGCAATTTCCCCCATGATAATGATGATCCGTGCCATGTGCCATTTGCCGTGTGGTGCCGGCTCAGAATACCACCACCCCATCTCCTCCCGTGGGTGTCGTAAAAGTCGACTAAGGGATTAGCCGGAGGATGGGCAGCAGCGTCCTTCGAGTACATTAACAACTCAACTGCGATCGCCAACCCGTCTGCCAAGCGTGGCGTATGGCAAATCCCCCCAATGAGCCCACAACACACCCATATCGGTCGTTGTGGTGATCGTTGGGGGAGGCCTGTGTCCAACAGTGGACTTCATTCGGCCGAAATGATGAATGATGACCATGACCACCAAATTATAGTAAAATTAATAAATAAAAAACACTAATATAAATGATCAACCTGTATCAACTTTGGACCACCACTTTGTTATACCGATGTTCGCTTACTCATATACACCTAATTACGATTTTGGCATCTACACTCGCATTTGCATTTCTCTATTTTATAGTCGAAGACACTGATACTGTACCCGATGTACGGTAAAAGTTATTATGTTCACATCTTTAGAATGTTCTTATTAATTGTACCTCTATACAAATAAAAAAATAAGAAATAATCGAGGAAAGGAAAAGAATATAAGTTTCCTCTTCGCTTTAAACATATTCGGAATGATTTAAACCAGCACTAAATACACCATGATCCACAGAAATTAGCACAGATGATAAAGTGCGAGCCGCCACGGAGGATTCTAGGAATAGATCGTAAATCGTGTTGCAAGCTTACTAAATCTCTGTATTAACTAGATTGAAATACTTGGGCTATTTGAAATGATTTACTGCTACTAACATAAAAGGAACTTAGATGGTCCTACCCAGCGAGTCGTAACAACGTTATGGTTTATTTGCAAACTAATTGTTCGTAAGATAATTAACATTTTTTTATTTGGATGACGGCTACAGAGCCAGTTAACGTTAATCTCCCATCGTTTGGAAAGCTGTAGGCTTTGCGAGATCAGTTTATACTGGAAATGTATAGCTTGATATATAGCTCTGCGTACAATCAAGCAATTTTGTTATACTACGATTTTACTCTAAGACTGACTCATAACCAGTTGCACTCACTGATCCGTGGTAAAAGATTGGCGAAATTAAGCAACGCTTGCCGCGGTCAGTCTATAGATGGGTGACCGAATAGTGGTATTTGCGTCTCCATGCTTCAGAGGGCACGTAAAATTGTCGTTCTCGGTTGCTGTCATTTGACATCAGTCGTTAAGCCAAGTCGGTGACCTTTGGCTGGCTTGAACATCTCTGACACAAACTTAACCACACGAAAAGAAAGATTAAGATTTCTAGGTAGGTTAGGACCCCAGCGCTGCAGAACCAAAATTCACGGTCTGCAGCGCAGAGTGGCTATCCGGATCGCACGAGGATACCGAACGGTGTCCTACGAGGCGGCAACTCTCCTGGCGCGTTTTCCGCCTTTTGACATCCTGGCGGAGATGGATGCGTGGGTCTACGATCAGACACGCTCCCTCCGCCAGAGCGGCGAAGGCGCGCCTCCAGGGGCGTTGGACAAGCTGCGGCGGCTAGCTCGGCGGCGCGCACTTGTAAAGTGGCGTCATCGCCTGCGGATGCAGTTTGCAACCAAGCGCGTCGTCGAGGCCGTCCTGCCGCTCTTTGGAGCCTGGCTCCAAAGGAGCGAGCGCGTCACCTACCGCCTGACGCAGGTGCTCACCGGGCACGGTTGTTTCGGCGCGTACCTGCACAGGATAGGACGCGAGGCCACGGCACAATGCCACCATTGTGATAGCGACCAGGACACCGCACAGCACACGCTCGAGGCGTGCCCTGCGTGGGCCGCCGAGCGGCGGATCCTGGTCGATCGGATCGGGCAAGATCTCTCTCTGCCAGCAGTAGTGTCGGCTATGTTGGCAGAGCACGAAAATTGGAATGCAGTGGTCTCCTTCTGTGAGAGCGTCATGCTCCAGAAGGAGACCGCAGAGCGGGATCGGGAGAGGGCCGATCCCGCTCGAAGAAGGAGACGGCGCCGGGGTAACAACCGCCCTGGCGCCTAATTCCGATACGCCTGAAAACCCCTGCCGTTGCTATAAGGTGGGGGACCTCTGGGTTCGCGGGTGCGTAGATTGGGGAATCTGCGTGCCCACACCAAGCGACCCAAGAGAAGACGGTAGCACGCATGTGGTCACGCGCTGCCGTGGGACGCTTTGGGGGATCCTTTACAATCCCCCTGGGGGGGTGACCGCTTTACAGTCACCCTCTCCGAGATGTGCCAATAGGCGTGGCACCAGTGGGTGGCTCTAGTGTGATCATACGAGGACCTGGAGCCTCCCTTAGGTGCCGAAGATGACCGCTCCAGTGGTTTTAGCCGGTAGGAGTCCGGCATACCCCTTCGTCCTTCCCCGGGGCGAAGGAAGTTCATGATGAATTTCCACTGGGCACCAATAAAAAAAAAAAAAAAAAAAAAAGGTAGGTTAGGACAGGTACAGTTCGCAAAGATAAATCTCACACTCACATGAGCAACACACAGACGACAACTATCTGTAGGCTATGCAATTAATTTGTTCCGTGCGGAAAACGAACCCGCAATCCGTAGTTCAAAAAGCCAATCGCTTAGCCAGTGTACTAATCGTACTGTCATACGGTACGATACGGATACCACCAATTTCGTCTATATTCGATTACAGATTTTTATTAGTTAATAGGACACCATGTATGACCATCGTCTTTCGATTCTACTCGTATTTTGCTTAACTAGTGAACTGTGAACAATAAGCGGTTATTGTGACTTAGTTAACAGTTGAGACTTATAGCCTCCAGGACTTTCATGTGGGTATTGATGAGTACTAAAAGACTCCTAAAATACACTACGAGCACGTCTCTGTTTAGGAGTCAGTGTTTAACTATTATATTAAGCTACTGTACAACCATCCTGTCGTGGTAACTCTATGACATGTTTGTATATTCCAATGTTGTACTTTAAAGAAAAGTACCTGGATGACCGAGCTTTGCTCGGTATTTTCGTGTTACTTAACAACGCCATCTGCTGTTGTGTCGTTAAAGCAATTAGTTGCTCACAAAAAATAGTATTATTATTCGCCAATAGATGTCAGGAAGAGTCATATTTTTCAGTTGAGACTACTCAAACGCCTATAAAATGACATTTTCTAAAAATGATTCCTAGCTAGATCGATTTATCGCCCCCGAAACCCCCTATATACTAAATTTTATGAAAATCGTTGGAGCCGATTCCGAGATTCCAATTATATATATACAAGAATTGCTCATTTAAAGATATAAGATAAGATAAATGATTATTATTATATTATAATACATATATTATAACCATAAAATAATGTACTACAAGTTATTTTATGTATCATCAATAGTTTTCGCAGCGCACGCCAAATAGTGACTTTTATAGGCAAATTGATACCCTTAGGTTACGAAATTTTCGTAAGGATCTGTAATTTCATTAATTAATTAACTACAACCCATGTCACGCGCTGATAATGTAGCTTTATACAAATGAGACAATTATTAAAAAAAAAACAAATTTATATATATATATATATTGGATTGCAAGGGTTTTTTTTTCGCGGAACCCTAATCATTTTCTAAAATAAAAGTAGCCTTAGTTATTCCTTATAACATCAGCTATCTGCCAGTGAAACTCCCGTCAAAATCGGTCCAGCCGTTTCTGAGATTACGGAGCTTACCCGAAACAACCAGACACACAGACAGACAAATTTAAAAAAAAATGTGTTTTTGTTATAGGTACCGTATATATTTTCATATGCATTTAGTAAAAAGCTGTTATTTTGACATTACAAACAGACACTTCAATTTTATTTATTTGTATAGATGTATAGATAGATGCGGTGTATCGTCTACGTGACGGTGAACGACCAGCTCGACCACTATAAAAGATAAGCCTATATCGTTAACCACAAGAACAAACGGTCTTGAAGGATATTGCCTCGATAACAAAGCTTGACAACAGATTGTTGGTCACAGAACAATTTAGTAGTACAGTCAACATTAAAATTAAATTAGGAGTCTTGAATATCCCCAAATATATTGAAGTCAAAGCCACATTGATTTTCATTCATGTAAACCATTTGCTGGCACTTACGAATAGTCAGAATTTAAGTAGTTAAGTAGTTGCACGGTTCCAAGTAGTTGGTCCAATGGAGAAGAACCGGCAAGAAACTCCATGGGTATACTCTTTTGAAATAATATATGAAAGTATTAAAAAGTCTTACTACTTAATGCAATATAATCGTAAAATAATACGATAATGCATGCCAATGTGTGGGATAAACACGCATCATTCATCATTTCGGCAGAATGAAGTCCACTGCTGGACACAGGCCTCCCCCAAAGATCACCACAATGACCGATATGGGTGTGTTGTAGCCTCGTTGGGGGGTTTTTGCCATAATCGCCACGCTTGGCAGACGGGTTGGCGAGCGCAGTTGAGTTGTTAATGTACTCGAAGGACGCTGCTGCCCATCCTCCGCCTAATCCCTTAGTCGACTTTTACGACACCCATGGGAGGAGATGGGGTGGTGGTATTCTGAGCCGGCACCACACGGCAAACCAACCAATATGTTAGCGTTTAATATTCGTGCTAGTTTAGTCACACAAGGTAACATTTAGAGAAGCTCTCTTTTGTTAAATTTTCACTGCAAAACCAGAACAGCGGGTATATAATGGTATATCTTGGTTTAATTAAATTAAACATAATAAAAAATGTTCCCTAATTGCACATATTTTCGTCACTCAAAATGAGAAAAGTAGAGAACTCCTCTTTTGTTTATCTACCACTTCCAAACCGACGGCACGGTTGGTGCAGTGGCTAGGCGACTGGCTTACTGCACAACGTGCCGCAGTTTCAATCCCCGGAACAAATATTTGTATGGTCGATAGATAATTGTTTCAAGTCTATGGGTGTTTGTGCAAGTAAAATGTATGTCTGTAAATATTACCCACAACATAGGGGAAATAGTAGTGTGAGCAACATATACGAGTATAGAAAAAAACGCTCACAGTATCGCTAATTGCACTGGATTGCCCGGTAAGGTACCAGTGAGTTTTCAATGTCTTTTTTCAGTTTTTATTTCAAGTACTTTTAGGTAATCTAATAGTCCATTGACATTAAATGTAAACGAAAATATCGTGAGGAAACCTGGTTCTAATGGTATAAAATTGCCAACACGCAGTGAGCAAGCTCGTTCGGTCGCTCGGGTCAATGCTCGTTCCTTCTCTGTATAAGAAGAGAACCTTTGCGCTGCCGTGGCACGGTTACAGGCTGAAATCATATTATTTTTGGATTGTTAATCCTTCACCTTAATGGCAACACGTCATTCAAGGAGCTTCGATGTATACCTACACTTCATTTATGTTTAAAACTGTACGTGCGAGGACCATGTGGGTTATTCATTTATTTTGTTTAAAGAAAGAAATTTTCTAATTTCTTTCTTTCTTCTGTCTTTATTTTGTTTAATTGTCATGACAGTTGTCTAGAAGTTAGGTATGACATGCTCACTCAAGTGTCCCGCTGATGGTGGCGTCATGTATCGGGTCGCTTAGTTGCCGTACAATATGGTTGAGCCGAGCGACGCTGATGCAAGTGTCATGCTCTCGAACAAGTGCTGTCTGTTGGGATTGGTCAGCTTCATGCTGCCATGACTAATCATAAACTTTTGTAAATATTAAAATCCGGCTATTAGACATCCTAAAGAACGCAGACGAAGGTGCGAAAACAGAACGTTCACAACAATTTTGAAATTATCTCAAATTGGTTGATGGATTCATCAGCGGCCGTTGAACTGGTCCATGAATGAATCAGACGGACTGGCCTTAAACACTCACCTGTTGATAATGACGTGGGATTCAGACTTTGACGCTGGATTGGGGCACAAGTCATAAGATTTTGGGCCCGAATGTGCCGGGTATGTAATTGACGCCATGATATACGGACGCCTTGATACAATCAATGACATTTTACAAATTGATGCGCCGTACACGAACATTATGACACTACAAAACGGCGTAAATTTTACTATAGCTACTACCAGTACATATGACTATACACCTCTCAAACAGTGCGCGAAGAAAGGAAGAGAAAATGAAAGCCACCGTGCAGCATACCGGTTGTTAGTAAGAGATGAATAAACCTTTAGTTACGTGGCATTAGCAGCTGCATGCTCGTTGGGCTGAAAGTGTGACGTAGCAACCACAATCCTGGCGCCGTGCAGGTGCAGTATAATGCGTCTATAAAAGTTCTATAAACACAGGAAGGCATTTTTTCCGTAATATGTTGCAAGAATTACGTTTAAGATTGACGTTTAAAAGTGTTTAAAACAAATGAAGAGATCTGCAGAAGAACTAAAGTTGCCGATATAGCTGAAAGGATTAGTAAGCTCATGTAGCAATGGGCGGGCACACAATTTGTAGAACTGATAGCCGTTGCGGCAAAAAGGTTCTCGAGTCGAGAACGCACAGCACAAAACGCAGCGTAATACGGCCGCAACGAGATGGGCAGACGACCCGGTTAAGGTCGCTGGGAGTCGTTGGATGCGAGCGGGATGTAACCTGTCGTTCTGGAAATTTAGGAGGAAGCTTTTGTTCAGCAATGGACCTTCTTCGGCTGATATGATGATGATTTTTAACACAAAAAGTGAGTTCTGCAGGGATATTGTTTATGCATATAGCATCAATCCATCTCCTCCCATGGATGGTAAAAGGTGACTAAAGATTAAACCAGAGGGATGGGCAGCAGCGTCCCTTCTCTGGAACAGCAAGCAACCTCTGCACTCCCCAACCCGCCAGCCATATGTGGTGAGTGGTAGACGTGAGCTAAGCTGCCTTCATTGATTTCACGGCGCGGTTACCGCAGTGCAGAATGAATATTTGTAAGGCCTATAACTACATATAGTGGTGTTCAAAAACGCTATATGGCAATAGCGCGCTACAGACTGTTTGCTACAATAAAATAGCGCGCTATTTTACACGCTACAATTATAACGAACTGGGCGTACGCGAATGTAATGTCATGTATGTTATATATTTTAATTTTACGAATTTTAATGTACGTACATTGTTAGCGTATCTGAAATAAATAAATATTTTAATCAACGCATTAGGTGACGACCGATAGCGCAGGAATTCTCGCGATGACTGCCACCCGGCTCGCCACGCCCGCGCTATGCCTTTGCTCGCGCTATTATCCTAGCTACCTACTCGTTGTTTTTTAATAGCGCTATTTTCATAGCGTTAAGTTGGAGCTGGCATAGCGTGTGCTATACGTTGCGTGAATATAGCGCGCTATTTAATCGCGCTAGATGCCATATTAACCACCACTAACTACATAGATTTACCTAGACTGCATGTTGGTAATTCAGTACGGCGTCCGGATCAAGAATATAGCACCACACCGTATCCTCCCATGGATATCGTTAAAGTAAGGGATTCTAAGCCAGAGGGATGGGCAGCAGCGTCCCTTCTGTAAAACAGCAGTCATACTACGCTCACCAACCCGCCTGCCAAGCGTACTGAGCACTGGCAAATTCCCCCCAAAATGACGACATACGGCATGTAACCGGTTGTCTTATAATAATATAATAATAATAATAACATCTTGAATTCAAGCACAAGACTCATATAGGGTTAGTAACAATGTACTTATACCTAAGTCTTAGTAATATATACATTTTGACACATGTAACTGACAGCAGCGAACTATGTATGGACAATCCGCTCTGTCAGCTATCATGTTCAGGACCCTGTTGGAGCTGGCCCTAACTCGTCTCACTACTGATGCAGCGCGTTTGCGCATTGTGGTATTAAAGCAGTCTACATGTGCTGCTGCAAACATCCCTGACGCACTGCAACGCCAAGGCAATCCCATCAGTTTTCTGAACGCGTTATTGTATTGGACACGGAGGGCTCCATATTATGTCGGCGAATATTTCTCCCACAGGCTGCAGGTGTAAAATGATGTACAAAAGGATCTAAAGAGAGTCACTTTTACTTCCTTAGTGCAACGAGCAAACCTGCGGACTATCATATTCGCCCGTACAGACAGTGCCCTCCATTCCCATTCAATATCAGCATTGTCTCTAAGGTTAGTGGTGACCAGATGACCGAGATATCTAAGTTGTTCCACTCGATCAAGAGGAATGCCTTTCAGCCGTATAGGTGGCACATCAAGATGGTGTTTGGTCCCCGCCTCAAAAACAATATACCTACTGACTTTTCTTTACATTATACACTAAAACATGTTCTGTAGCGTAATGTTCACATGTGGCCAGTAAGTGCCTTATACCACTTATAGGGGAGGCTATTTTTGTTCATCAGTGAAAGTTTTGGCTGATATGATGATGATGACGATGATGATGATTATGATGAATGTTGGTGCATGTGTCTGCAAACCCACGTGATACAAGAGAAATACTAGTGTAGTCCAGTTTTTTTTTACTGGCCTATCTTACAGCTATTACAAAAGGTACCTATTATTTCGATCAGACACGCTCCCTCCGCCAAAGCGGCGGAAGCGCGCCTCCACGGGCCTTGGAGAGGCCGAGGCGCCTAGCTCGGCGGCCCGCACTTGGACAGTGGCACCACCACCTGCGGATGCAATTTGCGACCAAGCTCGTCGTCGTGGCCATCCTATCGCTCTTTGGAGCCTGGCTCAGAAGGAGAGAGCGCGTCACCTGCACAGAGTAGGACGCGACGCCACGGCAAAATGCCACCATTGTGATGTCAACCAGGGTACTGCACAGCACACACTCAAAGCGTGCCCTGCGTGGGCGGCCGACCGGCGGATCTTGGTCGATCGGATCGGACAAGATCTCTCTCTGCCGACAGGAGTATCGGCTATGTCGCTATAAAGTGGCGGACCTTTATGATTGCGGGTGCGTGGATTGGGGAATATGCGGGCCCATACTGAGCGACCCACGAGTAGATGGTGGCGCGCATGTGGTCGCGCGCCTCCGTGTGTGCAGGACAGCACAGCGCCGGGGTCCACTGGGCCCAATAAAAAATAATAATAACGGTATGTATTATTTAAATATAGTATTGAAAAAAAAAACAATACAAGCCCCGCATGAAGCTCAGGAGTTTTGTCAGTACGATTACGTCAGTATTTCGAAGTTAAAATGAGCATAGATCCTGATCTACAAGCATCCTGAACCTATCGATAACCCAACTTTCAGTTATCTTTTCTGTATCTTATACGGCGGAAGTACACTCAACGAGTACTTTTTTTAAATCGAAGCTGACACAATATCACAAGACGCATCAAAAACATAATTCGGCAACATTCAACGTTACCAAAGCTAAACTTTCATTGGAACAGATTTCGTAAAGACATTCCGACAGTAAAGGTCAATTTCAATATTAAGCTAAGTCTATCGCTTATCGCTCGTGAATTAGGCTTGTTTACTTACAACAATGTTGCGGACGTCACCCAGCACACAGCCTAATATGGCGCGGAATGCCACTCGACACGACTATATTTAATCGGTATTATTCGATGTATCGGACTGACATGGGACAAACATCTTGATGCGATTTCGTATTGGTAACGAAGTACCACTAAATAATTATATACAGAAGGACAACTCAATAAAACACGGATATAAACTAGTGCCCCTTGAAGCGTCGCTACCAAACAGCTAGAATTAAAACGACTGCCCACATGATCTAATCCAAGATTTAGTAAAGTCATCAGACAAAAGGTCCTTAGCCATAAACGATGAACCATGTCATGTGTCGACATTTAAGGGTAACTTGCCAGTACACACCACGCTTGTCAGGCGTGTTGATGAGCTCAAAATGGCTGCTGTTGCCCATCCTTCTAATGTATAGTCCTTTAGTCAACATTTTACTGCTATAGCAATCTTATTGTAAGGCAATTAATTATTATCGTGCATATTATGTGTGTAGTCCTTTAGTCAACATTTTACTGCTATAGCAATCTTGTTGTAAGGCAATTAATTATTATTGTGCATATTATGTGTGTATTAACCCCACACATTGGCATACATTGTCCTAACATAACATTTTCACGATTCTATTGTATTAATAACTAGCTTTTGCCCGCGGCTTCGCACGCGGGGAATTATAAATAAATTGCGCTTATGATTTTTTTATTTTTTTATTAGGAACCATGCCGTGGGCATTAAGTAGCATACAAAAAAAATAGCCTAAATTGGTCGAGCCATTCTCAAGTTATGCGCTTAGCAACATTCATTTTTATTTATATAGATAAGATTGTAATACCGTCACATATTATAAGATTGTAATACTGTCACATATTTTAAAAGAGTATATCCATGGAGTTTCTTACCGGTTCTTCTCCATATGAGTAACGACTTGGAACTGTGCAATTTAAATTCTGACTATTCCTAAGCGCATGCAAATGGTTTATATGAATAAAATCCACTATATATCCACTGGGGGAGATTAAGAGGTACTATATTCTTAATCCGGACACATTACGGATTCAGTTAAGTGAGAAGGGTTAATAATGTAAACTCACAGAGAGATCTCTTCCTGACTTTTAATCCTAAATGGTGGTAGCCTTCCTGCCCTACTTCAATCTTTGACATCCATAACTGAAACTGTACATTAAGGAAAACCTGTACATTTCTTCTCCTCAATAGAAGACCGCACGCACTAACAGGACATTTTTCACGGATCTTGTGTGACAAACAGTTGTTGTCTTTATCGATGGCATGTGTGTATACACGCTAATCGCCAAGAAAGAGAGTAATCGTGTGTTGTAGCAAGTTTCACACATGTCTCCCTGGTAGTACCAGGTCTATTTATTTGTTCTCTCACCGGGTACTGTCAGCTGCAGTACTAAGTCACCTGGAGGTCTTCTCTGCATATTTTTCTCGCAGCCGCAGAAAGTACTTCAGGAATATTTTTGTCTAGTTGAGTGAGTATAAAGCGTTTGTCACTGCAGATTGTATAGAGTGAATCTTCGGTAGCCACGTATCTGTACTGTGGTCCTTGTTAATGTCACGGGGGCGGGTCGTTATTGATGATTTCGTGTGAGAATGTCCAAGATGAACATTACTATTTGGAAAATAAACTTGCAAATTATTTTCAGGGTTCCATGGTAAAGCAATGAATCTATATTGCAATAAGCCTACCCATGAAAATTTCCTATGCTGCTCCTAAGCGATTGCACATAAAACTATGATGCATATTTTTACAAAATCTCGACATAACTTTAAAAAGAAAACATATCGATTATTCCGGAATCTATCGTAGGCATGCGTGGCCCACACACGTACATGGCAGAATTTTTGTAAGTAGATAATGTGAAACTAATATGGTGGAGTATAATTTTTTGGGTTACGAACGTCCGAAGGAAAAAACGGCCGGAACCCATATAGGGTCACTCATGTGTCTGTCTGTCCGTCTGTCACAGCCTATTTGCTCCGAATCTACTGGACCCATTAAGTTGAAATTTGATACCAAGACCCCCCCTTATCTCCGAAACTACTGAGCCAAAAACTTTGTATACCCCCTTAGGTGAGGGGTGGGAAGAAAAGAGACAAAATGACAAAACGGAGCGGCTGCTCGGCCCCCCCGCCTCGCTGCTCGCATACATAAGGTGCGGTATAGCGGTATTGGTCAGCGTCAGGCTATAGCTTTACATAATGGTCTTACAGACACGTAGATAATCTGACAGCCAATGATAAAGTACGCCTCAATTATATTTTTAGTTAATATTCACTCTTCTGTCAGCCGAATACTGAAACGCCAATCAATATTTAAGACCCTCTTAAGTATTTGAAACGTTCCAAACCTGCCGGAATTGTTTTTTTTTTTTTTTAAACGTTGCCCCACACTAGGATTTCTCCTGTGTCGTGGGTGCGTTTACAGACATGAATTCCACATACAATACACCCAGACCCGGAACAACTACCTGCAGATCATACAAATATTTGTTCCGTGCGGGAATCGAACCCACGACCCGGAGCGCAGCAGCCGACTGTCTCAGCCACTGCACCAACCGTGCCGTCAAATGTAGGTTCATGTGGTGTGTCAGGGTCTTAAATATTGAGTGGCTTTTCAGAATTCATCCGTCAGAATTTTATTATATCGATACCTTAATTGGCAAACTAACTGGCAGTTAACTCCATTTGAGTAAACATTTCAGGAGACAGTTTCAACGTTGTGATATTTTTTGTAGACTAGTAGTGAAAAAATCTAAAATAGCGTTAGTAGGTAATATTGTAACCTATTATCTACTAACGGTATTTTAGTAGAACACAAATGGTGTCTTTTAACCGAAATTAATAATCTAAAAATTTCGGTCTTAAGTAATAAGTAATGAAAGGCAAAGGGAATATAAGATTTTTTCATAAAATGATTACCGTATCAAAAACAATATAAAATACAACTTGCTTACTTTTCCAAAATACAATGTAGAATTACTTAAAAAATCACTATGAACTCTATAGTGCATACCTTAAAAAGTTATCTTATTCAAACAAAAGATACCCATAAATAAAGGCAGAACCCACAACCTAATTTAAAATTACATTACACCGCCTACCTACCAAATTAAGCTTGCGTTTAATTTTATTTTTTATTTTAGGGTACATCTCGTTTTTGCCTGCGGCGACCCGGTTTCAACGTAATGTTGGGAATCTGATTTGGCACGAAAAGGCCACTTGACGAGTTCCAGCCACCAGAACAAGCCGGTTTTCTAACTTCTTTAGGCTTGTACTACTCTCGACTGTATAAATTAACTTAAATTTGATATATAGTACTATATAGATATAAACTAAAGTACGCTATAGATCTAATCTTATTGTACTCTATAGATCTACGGCTAAAATTAATAATCAGTCTAATCCAAAATCTTTAGATTAAGATTTTGAACTTTATCCGTTTTAGTGTTAGGATCACATTTATCAAAATTTTGGATTAGATTGATTGTTAATTTCGGCTGTTAATCTACAGTACTCTATAGATCTAATCTATAATATATACTCTATGGATATAATCTATAGTACCTATTCTATAGATCTAATCCATAGTTCTCTATAGATCTACGGTCAAAATTAATAATCAGTCTAATCCAAAATCTTTTGATTTAAAATTATAATTTTCATCCGTTTTTGTGTCAAGATCTCATTTAAAACAAATAACGTACATATCCTTAATCCTTCGGCCGTTGATCTATACAGCCGAATGTTAGTGCATGTGAAATGTATGTCTGTAAACTGTACCCACGACATATCCACGAGAAATCATAGTGTAAGTAAAAAAGATTATACAGGAGACCAAAGAGTGCTGCTGTGTACGGCTATTGTGGACTATGACTAAGCCTTCACACACACATATCAACCTGTAAACGTCCACTGCTAAACATGGCCGTTCAAATGATCACTACAATGCCTGGTCACGTACACTTAGCACCAGGCTTGGCAGGCGGATTGGTGATCACGGCGTTACACACGGTAGGATGCCGCTGCCCTTGATATCAACCCTTAGTCGCCTTTTACGACATCCTAAGAGAGGAGAGGACTGGTCTATTCTTTAGCAGGAACCACTCAAAACAATAACAATGAGCCATCCACTCTACTGAAACATATACACACTTATAGTAACAGCAGCACTGAATGCTCTATGAAGATGTCACATCGAGAAGAAAAAAGAGGTAAGGACCAGAAAGATTATAAGACAGGATTGAGCACACACGTATGATGATTTAGAACCCCTACCACAGCCTCCCACATTAGCATATCAACAGTGCCGTGGGTACAGTTTACAGACATAAATCTCACACACACAAACACCCAGACCCTGACGACAAACACGGAAATCCTGTTGCTGAGCCACTGCGCCGACTGTGCCGTTATAGAGCTTAGAAAGAGGTCTCATAGCTTTTCATGTTTTAATTCAAATCGGCTTTGCTGTCTTTATTGTTAACGATACTTGTGTCTTGCATATTGCAAACGGGATAAAAGTTTCATTGCTACTCCATTTAACTTCAAATCTACATACACAACTACAGCTACACAAGTAATTACAATTAATAATGTGACCTCAGAAAGCTTTCCAGAAGCTTCGACCCGCGAGTTCGCGTAGCAACAAACTTAAACCATTTAGGGATCGCCATAAAACGCACTCTATACGCGATTGAAAGAAGAGAAAGAAAGAAATAAAATATTTTTACTTCTGCCTACAGAATGAGCGTAGGTAAAATAATATCAATGTAATGAAAACTTCGGACAAGTTCGAGACAACGGTAGGAAAAGCAATCAGGGAAAAAAGTCGTAGAATACACTTACTAATATCGTTCACTCAAATGAACGGTTGTGCAACATTGGTGGAAATCACACGCTGTCAAAAACCTCCAATAAAAAGCACAAAGCAAATACCACTGCATTATATACATTTGACGGCACGGTTGGTGCAGTGGTTGATACAGTCGGCTGCTGCGCACCGGGTCGTGGGTTCGATTCCCGCACGGAACAAACATTTGTACGATCTGCAGGTAGTTGTCCCGGGTCTGGGTGTGTATTGTGTGTGGAATTTGTGTTTGTAAACGCACCCACGACACAGGAGAAATCCTAGTGTGGGGCAACGTTTAAAAAAAAAAAAGAAAAAAAAAAACTGCGTTATATAAAAACGAACTCTTATTGAGAAAATTATATTATAGTGTAAATGAGTTTAAATGATAAGACGTACTAAAACCTATAAATTATGATTGTACGTATGAAAAGTGATGTGAATAAATATATGAATAAAAATCTTCAAGGAAATTGTATTACTTATTTAAAACTATTTCATATTAAAATCAGTAAAATAATGTTACATTAGATTTAAGTAAAATTAACGACATCCACGGGAGCAGAGCGAGTGGAACTATATCCTTAATCCGCACACCCTATGGAACCAAGAAATAATTATATTGTACTAAAATTCTCACGCTGCTTTAGCGCGTTTTGTATGAAACTTCATAGAAGCGCATTGTCATCACTCACTGGCCGTAAAACGTAAATAAATCATAAAGTTCTAGAAATTAAACTTTATCTTAACCGCTGACAATAACTTTTTATTGTTTACATCTTCGCGGGACAGTTAAACGTATCTTGTTTAAATAATCACGAGACAGTAGCCCTTGCGAATATAATAAGTACCTATCCTTTTTATGGTCTCCTAGTACAATTAGTTGTCGGTCTTTCTTCTTGAGAGCATTTAACCGAACCTTATTTTTTTTTCTTAATCGTTGAATGGAGACCGCGTACCGGAAAACGCAGCGTGGGACGACCTCCAACGAGGTGGACAGACGACCTGGTGAAGGTCGCTGGGAGCGCACTCGCTCGAGGTACACGGTTCACGCACACATAAGCCCGTGTACGTCCACAGCTGGGCGTGGGACACCCAATTAACGGTCATAGCGTAATATTTACACAGTCGCAACGCTTTGGTAGGTCCGGGTAGGTGTTCGCAGTATATTTTTATTTGCATGTGCGTGGATGCTGCTGCACATCCTCTCGATTCAACCTTAGTCGCCTTTTAGGACACCCATGGTGAAAGGGGTGGTCTATTATTTTTCCGTAAGGCACAAAACAAGAGGTTCAACAATACTAAAAATACATTCAATGGCTACCATTTTGATGTCAATCAAATGACTCAGGCTATCGCAGACCACTGCTGGATAAGGACTTGGGGCACAACACTAGGACCTTACGCACTCATTAGCATATTGATACATTATATTTTAATAGCGATATTGGTATTGTATAGCTGCATTTTTTCGGCTCAGTGGATAAGTGAATTGACTTTATGCCCTGTGTGTGACAAGTGAGATTTATGTCTGCAAACTGTACCCACGACACAGGAGACCGAGCAGTGTAGACAATGTTAAAAACACTGTTTTAAGCACTTTGTGTACATACATACAACGAAAAAATGTTTCTAAAAGACAAAAGGTTGAAAAATACCCATGACAGCCCGGAGTTTCTTTCGACATTTTTTCACAAAGGTTTTCGTGAAGCGAAACGCCCTTAATTATTTCATTCGCGCCAATTGGACCGCGCGTGGTCTTTGTTCTTTTTTAAACTTGTAAAAAGTTATTCGTATTCAGCCTTTAAAATAATAAATATTATGTACATAACTAAAAACACCAAATTTATGCTAGTGTGTAGTTAAAAAACCTCGCTAGCACTCCAAGAATAATAAAAAGAACTGCAATTGCTATTACTGTCGTGTTGAATATAGCTAGCCTGTTATTTCTTTGCGTACCGCAAGCGCTCAATGTATTGTTTTTTTTATAATGAAGCAATTTCTGCGCAAGTGTGGGAGCATAGTAATAAATAACAAATTATGGATAACCGATCAGAAGCCACACAAATATACCATTAAATCCGTTAAAGAGCTGAAACCTCAAATTTATAAGCAGGCACTATAATTTTACAAAATTGCCTCGCCGCCGGTCTGAGATATACGAGTACAGACTCGCTTCGTACAAGGTTGCGGGTTCGAAACAAAACATGTAACAATGTTTTACGCATTTCATAATTTAATTTAATTTATTCTTTATTGTACACAAGTATTTTAATTTAAACAATAAATACAAACTTTTATGTACAAAGGCGAGCTTAACTCAGAATTGAGTTTTCTACCAGCAAACCCTTTGATTTTTAGAGAGATTGTGTCGTTTATGAGGGCCAAGACACGTGTACGTAGTAAGAAATCAAAGTTACAGTTATACAAAAACCAAATTAAAAAATTAAAAAAGCCTTATATCATACAAATATGATACCATATAATATGCTTATAAGTACATAAATAAATTCAAATTTATAAATATGATATATAAATATACATATATATATATATATGTAATAGACTGAAATACATACATAATATACTTAAAAGTCATATAGAAAGGAAATGCTTCTTAACTTTTGTCTTTCTTAGTTTCTTAGTTAATCTGAGACCACATAGGTACTTTAGGCGAATGAAAACATCTGACGAAACGTCGATAAATTAGTCTAAAATCGCAAACACAGACACACAGCGTACAAGCTTGGGGATCAATGCTTGTTCCTGCTCTGTTTGTCAAGAGGTCTTTGCCACGCAGTAAGACAACTACAAGCTGATATTCATCATCATCATCATCACACAGGCCTCCCCCAAAGATCACCTCAACGACCAGTCTGGGTATGTTGTGCGCTCATTGTGGGGTTTTGCCATAATCGCTACGTTTGGCGACTGCAGTTGAATTTTTATGTCTCAAAGGACGCTGCTGCCCATCCTCCGGCCAATCCCATAGTAGCCTTTTACGACAACCACGGGATGAGATGGGGTTGGTGCTATTCGTAGCCGGCACCACACGGCATCTCACGGCTACGCTGATATTATAATAATATTAATATTTACTAGTGACACTACATATTACAATATATTATAATAATATATTATATAATATATTATAATAATATAAATATATATACAAATAAGGTATCTATATAAAATAGTGAAACTAAAGAATATTCAAAAGACACCTAAGCGTCAAAATAATCTTCCGCATCGCTGTCGTCTGGTAACGTACCTAGGAGGCTGGCAGCATTACCACGTACCACATATTTACTCAATAAATACTTGTAAATTTTTGTCTTTTCTTGTTTTTTTTTGTCCGTGTGGTGTCCGGATTAAGAATATAGCACCATTCCATGTCCTCCTGTGGATGTCGTAAAAAGCGACAAAGGGAATCTAAACGATAGGTATGGGCAGCAGCGTCCCTTCTGTGAAACGGTAGTAACGTAACATGCTTCGCTCACCAACCCGCTTGCCAAGCGTGGTGAGTACAGGCAAATACTTCCCAAAATGATGACACAGTTGTGTAAATCTATGGGCTCATTTGCCCTTTTGGCCTTCAGCAGTGGACGTATAAATGGCATGGTTGGTGCAGTGGCTTATACCGTCGGCTGCTGCGCTCCGGGTCGCGGGTTCGATTCCCGCACGGAACAAATATTTGTATGATCTGCAGATAGTTGTTCCGGGTCTGGGTGTATTGTGTGTGGAATTTATGTTTGTAAACGCACCCACGACACAGGAGATATACTAGGGTGGGGCAAAGTTTAAAAAATGAAAACATGACTTACATTTTTTTGTGTTAGTATTATTTTAGCAATGTTTCTTAAACCCTCTCCGATTCAAAAGAATCGTGTATATATTTCCGATAATGATGTATGTAAACTGACAACAGGTAATTACGAATTGTGAATATATCAAAAGTTACATGAGACATACGAGTGGCGAAAATGTATTTATTTCTTTTAAAATGGCCTAAATTCTTTCGGCTTGCTTGGACACGTTTAAACCAAGGCACCGGCCGCGCCTTGATTGTAGTCGTTCGCAAGCTTTTGACGCGATCAATAAGGCTGTGGTAAGTTAAAATTTTAAGCCTGTTTTACTATCATCTCTACTTTTTTATCGTCTAAATTTCAGAAAAGGATTAATTAATCACATATCGATACTGAATTTCACATTCACGGATCGAACCGGGTTTTAAGAATAATTATGTGGTGATAGGGGTAAACCATAGGGATAGGCAGCAGCATCCCTTCTGAGGAACAGTAGCCATACCGCGCTCACCAACCCGTCTGCCAAGCGTGGTGAGTTCTGGCAAGTACCCCCCATAATGACGACACAATTGTGGATACCTATGCAGTACAGCAGTGGATGTACAAAGGGCTGATATTATGATGACGGTGGTAGGGTGGTCCCAATACTCCCCATATTGGGAGGTGGTAGGGATGACTAAATTCAACAGGTGTCGAAAGCACCAAAATACTAATCTACCGGAAAAAATCGGTATTTATCGGTTGCATTCCCTAATTAGGGATCGCTAACCCTACTTATAAACTTTTTATGGAGCCCCAAAGCGTTGAATTAAATTGCAATATAATCTGTATCTAATTTGTAGTCCTCTTACGGTCGAAATTAATATCTATCAATATTATTGATATCAATCTAATACAAAATCTTCAGATTTAATATTTTGAAATTCATCCGTTGTTGTGTAACGATCACATTTAAAACAAAAAACATAGATCGATTATTAATTTCGGCCGTTAAACCATTTTGTTGTCTACCGATCCATGATCGTTATGGCGTTGCGTTTCGTTAAAATCGATATCTCGAACGCTGCGGCCGATACATGCCAATTTGCGATAAAGCGTGCAACATTTTTTCCAGGAGTGCATTTATTACTATGACGGAAGGAATTAAATTAAATGAACCTTAATGAACGCTGATTCGAGACAACTGAATGAACATAATCAGCCCATTACTGTCCCACTGCTAGGCACGGGCTTTTTCTTACTATGAGAAAGATAGGGCCTTAGTCCACCACGTTGGCCTAGTGCGAGTTCGCGAACTACACACACAATTTTGGAGCCATCTCAGGTGTGCAGGTTTCCTCACGATGTTTTCCTTCACAGTTCACGCAAATTACAATCAAATTCTGATCCGTACATGAATATAAAAGTCTGAGGTGCGGGCCGGGATCGAACTCAGATCCTCCTGTATGGAAGGCTAGTTCAGCCACTGGGCCATCATTCATCTGAATGTATTCATTATATTTTATATTAGTTAGAAAATCCTTTTGTAAATATGTAGATCCCATTATAAATGTTGACGTTTAAAAAGCACGAACTATCAAGTTTAGATGAACTAATGATTTTAGATTACATGATGATGCGTATCCAAATCATGTCACCCAAAGTACTGGTGTTTAAAACAATCCATCAAGTCTACAATGTGGCTCAGCATATCCTCAGTTTAGTGGGCAATTAGTCGAACTTTTACCGAATCGACACATATTCCGTTATTTTGAAATGCTCATCTACATTTTTATTTACTTTTAGACACATATCCGTGTGGTGTCCGGATCAAGAATATGGCACCACTCCATTTCCCCCCGTGGATGCCGTAAAAGGCAACTCAGGGACTCGTAAGCCAGAGGGATGGGCATCAGCGTCCCTTCTGTGGAACAGTAATCATACTGCATATCACCAACCCGCCTGGCAATCGTGGTGAGTATGGGCAAATACCCCCAAAATGACGACACAATTGTGGAAATCCATGGGGGCGGCCTTTATTCAGCAGTGGACGTATAAATGGCTGATATGATGACGATGACATACCTACGGCCGAAATTAATAATCAATTTAATCCAATATCTATACAAATAAATAAAATTGAAGTGTCTGTTTGTAATGTCAAAATAACAGCTTTTTACTAAATGCATATGAAAGTATATACGGTACCTATAACAAAAAAACCATTTTTACATTTTTTGTCTGTCTGTCTGTCTGTTTGTTCCGGGTAATCTCCGAAACGGCTGGACCGATTTTGACGGGACTTTCACTGGCAGATAGCTGATGTTATAAGGAATAACTTAGGCTACTTTTATTTTAGAAAAATCATTAGGGTTCCGCGCAAAAAATAAAAAACCCTTGAAATCCAATATATATATTCTATGTCAAGTGTCTATGTCGAAGTACTCTAAGTTTCTTTTAAATAAAACGCGGGTGAAACCGCGGGTCCCAGCTAGTTAGATTTAAGATTCTGTGTTTTTGTTTTAAGATCACATTTAACAGAACAAACAAATTTTCAAACCATTGTTCAATGATTTTTGATTCGATAATTAAGAGTGAGAGAGAACCTGCTTAAACACAATCAATTTGTCATAATAATTGTAGTACTCGTATTAGAATTAGACGGATCAAATTTTCCAATAATAGATGAAAGAAAAAATTGAGAATAAAAGAATATAGGTATCTCATATATCACCCGCGATCAGTAGCGGGGAAAGCCAATCACTTAGCCAATATCCAGCGGAGTAAGTTTACGGGCGGATCATCATTTCGGCCCAATAAAGTCCACTGCTGGACACAGGCCTCCATCAAAGATCACCACAACGACCAACATCGGTGTGGTGTGTGCTCATTTGGGGGTATTGCCATTATCGCCACGCTTGGCAGGTGGGTTGGCGATCATAGTTGAGTTGTTAATATATTCGAAGGACGCTGCTGCCCATCCTCCGGCTAATCCCTTAGTCGCCTTTTACGACACCCAAGGGATGAGATGGGTTGGTGCTATACGTAGCCGGCACTACACGGCATTACGGGCGGATATATTGCAATTATTGTCCATAGACCATTTTATAATAATAAAAATAAAAAATATATTGGCTATAAAAATGTATAAAATAAATTCTTTCGGCTGTAAGGTGACAACGACAAGCGGCGTTACAGATTATACAAGTTGTTTAATCTAACGTACAATTCTAATCAAAAATTGTTTTGATCCACGCAGTAATCGCTCACAGTGTTTTGATATTTTTTCAGCATGGTATAAAGTTTGGTACATCTCTTGACGGCAGCTATGTTTACTAGTTGTCAATCCGTAAATAGCTGTAATATTTACTAAATAAGATCAATTTTCGTGTAAGTATGAGCTGTGAATTTTGTAAACATTACAAAAAAAAGAAAAAGGATATGTTGTTTACGAAAATGAAGTATAGCGCTTGGCCTAAAATACTACCTTGTGGCACTTAATAGATAACAAATGAATATGTAAAGTCCGAACAATACCGAACTTGTACATAATATAAATTTTATAAAAGCCCGGAAGCATAAAAAAAATCTACTTTGATTAGAAACTCCTTGTGTCTAATCCACAGATATATACATATTTGTCTCGTTCATTCGCAGATGGCCATGGAAAATGGCTAAACTCATCCGACACGTTTAATGGGTATTAAACTTGCTGAATGTGTAACAACGCAGAGATGTAGTCGTAAAAAGATGACAAATTTGCTGAGGATAAGCCAGGTCTACATGGCGAGGTGACTATTAAAGCACCGTAATATTATATTGAGATTCTTTGCTTATTTTTTTAACACTTCCCCTTAATAGCATTTCTTCACAAATTTTGGGTCTGGACCTGAGACAACTATCTGTAGGTCATACACATATTTGTTCTGTGCGGGGATCGTACCCGCTTCAGTTCGCTAAACAAGCAAACTCACTTCTCAATCCGCACTAAAATCTCTAATTTCGTATTATTCTTGCTATTATTCACTGCGGATTCGGATTGAGAAGTTAGTTTGCTAGTGAGTTCTTACAGAACAGCCCCAGGTCGTAATAAACTGTGAACGAAATATCTCCGTCAAGTGTTAGCCGTGCGTAAAGTAATAAACATACGCTGTAGGGACCTATTCTACTTGTTTTAGTGCAGTGCCGCAGGTTAAGTACTTCCACGTTATCAGTATTGGTATTTTTCCTCAATTTTCAGTAGAGATTGTATTCCTGCATATTCCCGCAGTGTTTTCCATCCCTAAGAGCTCTTGCGGAATAGGTGCATACCTCGCGGGAACCCGCGGCATCGGTAAGGATTTAACTTTTAATCACAGAATTTTTGACTTAAGTAAAAGTAATAATCGTAAGCATCAATCATAGATACTTACGAAAATACACTTACGGCGCAGTATGTTTTTGTCTTCCATCCTTCCCTGTCAGACGTCACCATCAGTTTACTCCCTTTTCCTTCATATGCTTCATATGAGGTCACCCCCTCAATCCATTAACATTCATGTTCATCACTCTCCTAGTCACATACGTTTCATCCCGCCTCGTCTAAAACAAACGATTTCATTTCGACTTTTCCATCACTTGCACCACTTTCAAACTTCCTCAAATATTCTTATTTTATCCACTGCAGCCACGCCGGTGGTGCCGGCTCTACCGTGTGGTGCCGGCTCTACCGTGTGGTGCCGGCTCTACCGTGTGGTGCCGGCTCAGAATACCACCACCCCATCTCCTCCCGTGGGTGTCGTAAAAGTCGACTAAGGGATTAGCCAGAGGATGGGCAGCAGCGTCCTTCGAGTACATTAACAACTCAACTGCGATCGCCAACCCGTCTGCCAAGCGTGGCGATTATGGCAAAACCCCCCCAATGAGCCCACAATTGACCCATATCGGGCGTTGTGGTGATCTTTTGGGGGGGGCCTGTGTCCAGCAGTGGACTTCATTCGGCCGAAATGAAAAAAAAATGATGGGCCACGCCGGACATCCATCTCAACAGTCTCTTCTATGCAACGTGCAATTTCATTTCATTTGTCTTCTTCACGGCGCAACATTCCTAACCATACAAAACGACAGGTCTTAATAATGGATTGGTAAATTTGTCCTTTACTAAGGCTCGTATGGGATACAGATACAGATCGAGAATCAAAACTCAAGTAGAGCTTGAGTCCAGATTGCGGTATGGAGAGCGCTATGCTTGGTTTTTCTCTACGAGATCGAATCAGAAATGAGGATATCCGTAAGAGAACGAAAGTTACCGACTTGAATTCATTAGTCAGCTGAAGTGGCAATGGGCGGGGCACATTGCTCGTAGAACTGATGGCCGTTGGGGTTCTCGAATGGAGCCCGCGCACCGGAGAACACAGCGTGAAACGACCTCCAACGAGATGGACAGACAAACTGTTGAGTCGCTCGGAGTTGTTGGATGCAGGCGGCTTGTTACCGCTCGTTGTAGAACTAGAAATCTTTGGGGGAGGTCTGTGTTCAGCAGTGGACGTCTTTTGACTGATATGATGAGCGAAATCCTTCATACAATTGGACTAATTGTAAGTACGTCACAGTTTTCCAATATCTTAACAATTCGCCTACTAGACTTTCCAATTTAACCTAGCTGTAGTACCATAGATAAATTTAAATACCAGACAATATTTTATGGCTTATTTTAGGTACGGTTTACGACAGGAGACGGGACCCGCTGGATGAACGTCTGGCTAGATTTTACGGTAGCCACATACAGGAGTGTTCTAGACTTGCCTAGATAATGCAGTTGAGAATATTTGTTAACATATTTGATGAGTGTTTTATTGTAGTTTACTGTACGTAAGCTGAGTCGTAATACAAGCTGTCAAAGTTGAGGAACTGTATCACAAATGTGTACAAGCCATTATAATAAAAAAAAAACTCATTTATGAAGATTTTTTTTTATTAAAGACTTGTTTGTAGTTTTAGTTTGTTAAACTAGTAGCTTGAAGACTTATTCGTATTAGTTTGTTACATTATTTTAATTGAACACCTTATCAATTAGTCCAATTGATTTCCTGCATTCTTATTGATATACTCCGTGTGGTGTCCGGATTAAGAATACAGCACCGCTCGATCTCCTCCCGTAGATATCGTAAAAGGCGACTAAGGGACTCTAAAACCAGGGGGACTTTCTGTCGAATAGAAGGCAAGAGAAACAAGAACGAGCTCTGGCCTACCTGATGATAAGTAGAAACCGTACGCATCAGCAATCTAGTGATGCGTTGCCGAGTTACAAAATCGACGACAAAATCTTTGGATTTTGGATTACGGTATGCTTTAAAAATTTCAAAATCTTAAATCTGTAGATTTTGGATTAGATTGATTATAAATTTCGGCCGTTAAGGCTTAGGCTGCCTTTCTCCAGGGATATGTGAGACAGGCAAGTGTTGAACGAGGGAAAGGCTAAACTAAACGCCTAAGTGCTGTAGCTGAGCGTGTAAGATGTGCTTGGAATACACACTTTTCGCGAGCTAGTATGCAGCGCGGTATGATAGCGGGGCGCGGTTATACCACTTGCATCCCTAGCTCGCATGCCTCGTTTCAGAGAGTATAAAAAAACTTCACTAATTTGAACCCTTTTCCACCAGAGCTTAGTTAAGCTAAGCTATAAGCAAGCGATCCTACTGGTAGATACCGCACACATCTCTCGCTACGCATCCTCGTGCATTCATGGTGGAAAAGCAGCCTTAAGATGGAATGCTTTTGTGTTCCGGCAAATTCACTGGTTTATGTTAAAAACAAATACAGAATAATATTTTATTTATTCGTGCCAATTCCTAACAGCCACCCAAGTACACTTGCAACATTTTTGTTATTCGACTGTATAAGGTCATCAACCCCACACCAGAAACATGCATATTTTTTTTTTTGGAATAATACACCTATAAGCAGTAAATCAATATTGTTACTAGACGGTCGTGGCACAAAGGAGCGCTGCGAAGCGCTGCATCTGCTAGCCAATGTCAACGGTGACGTTTACGCGCGAAAAGTTTTACGATCCGTAGACGACGACGACGCGACAAACGAACAGTGATGTGATAAGCCAGTGTGTCAATATGTCGATGCTTTTAATTTGTACTGAAAGAATAAAATAGTAAAATACGGTACATCGAAAACAAAGTCAATTTTGTTTAACAAGCTTGTTATTAGCATTTATCAACTACCGCATGCGGAAACCCTCAATTAATCCGGTGCCAGGTTATTGGGGCTATTTGCGAATCACAAGTATATCTAGAAATTATTACATGTTTTTGAACCTGTTGTGAAAATCATTATCCAATTTAAATCTTAGGTAGTAGTAATGGTACATAATCATAGCACCGGCCAATTATTTCATCTATAGGAGAAGCAATAGTATTCTTTATTAAATTTTTCAATTAGCGCCATGGTTCCTGAATCCGCTCCATTTTACCTAATTACTGACAATTACTGACCTAAGTGCAGGACGTATAAATAATTAGGTATGAGAGCTATGTGATAACTGTTTGCATGAATATATTTATAACTGACAAATGAACGAAAGCAGACGCTGTTTCATTTTGAAACGCGATTAGCACCAAGTCGCTGTTCGTATAGTACAGAGTTCGGCAAACAACTTGAAAAGTGTCCTTGACTCCGGTACTTAGATTTTTAAATCTTACATGGTGTATTACATACGAACACCTATCTTTGAACATACGTACATGTACATATGATGTGATATCATGAACATACAATGGTGCATTTATATTCTCTGAAGTTTCCCCCACTACGCCACTATTTGCTCAAAACGCCTGCCGTCTCCGTATTACTTACTGGACGTTGTAAACATGCATTTGAAACGTAACACCACAAACGTACCCTGAAGGTAGAACTTGGTATCGGGTTTTTATAAATTAAAAGTGGGCAGCAGCGTACCTTTTTCGGGACAGCAGTCATTCTGCGCTCACCAATCCGCCTGCCAAGAGTAGCGAGTACTGGCAAATCCCCCAAAATGATGACACAAAATGTTGGGGAAATCTATGGGAGTAGCCTTTGTTAAGCAGTGACGTCCTTTAGCTGATATGATGATCTGATGTTCTATATTATAATTTGTATCACGTCTCTTTTTTTTAAATCGACAAGACTAAAGAGAATACATCATGTTACCGACATAACGACATTTATCCGCGCGACACAGACGTCATTTCAGAGCATTTTTAAATAAGTACTTTATTTAAATCGTATATTTTTTTATAGTGGACGGTTTGATTCGAACCGCTTTAAGCAAAATTCGCTACGAAATAAAATCTTACATGGATAACCGTAAACTTTACGCATCTGTGTTTATCAGAAATATGAGTCTATTTTTTTATTCATAGTAATTGTGTTATTGCACATCACTTTCAAAAATATTACATAATACACGGGATGAGAACTGTAATTGCATACATGTATTTGAGAGTAAAACTGATTAATCGTACGAGTAGTTTCTATTTATCGATACGGTAAATTGTGACTTGCCAGTCACTCAAGACGTTCATTTTACGACCGTCTCGTTCCCGTGTTCCAATTTTAAATGGGTCTGGCTTGTGGTAGGTCATCGGATAAATAGTAATAATTATTATCAGGACCTGATATAGAACTTTCATTTTAAATACATTTTTTATAATAATAGGTTGGTGTTGGAAACTAATTTTGGTGCATTTATTGTACGTTACGTAATTTAAAATCGATCTTTTTTTAAATTTCCCCGACTGACTGACGTTAAGGCTGCGTAATTTACGAGTGGCCGGTAATAAAAGTTTTTGTTGCGAAAAGCGACGGGGTGCTATAAAAGTTTGCTGTCCCTTTCCACAGTGAGTTTACGAGCGTGAAAACGCGAGATAGGTATACCGTACCGGTAGTTTTATTACCGGGTATTCGAGTGATGTGAACTTATGTAGTGGCGATAGTAGGAAGCTTGACGGCACAACACAATATGTCATAACAGTTCATGTTTAGAAAACGGATTCTAATTTATATTTTAAACATTTAATAAAATTATGATAAATATTAATTTACAGTTTCAGCATAATAAATAAGTGTTGAATTTGTGGGACAACAGCAAAATAGGGGTGTACTTTACTAGATACTGAGAATGCCTATTGCATTTAAAATGAATAACATAGGATGCGTTCTCACATAGCATATACATAAAAATATTTCTGCTATTTACAGCGACTTGCCGTAAATCAATTCGACTAGCTCAATTTAAAATATCGATTTACTTACCTCAATTAATCGATTAAGTTATCTGAGATTGACGTAAACAAAGACCCTGTTTTTGTTAAGAACCGGGAATATGCTATCGTGGATGTGTCATTAAAGGATGGAAGGAGAGAAAAGAGAAAGAAGTCTCGACGTCGTGTCGTAGGTATCGAATTCAAGCGGTGTTTGCTAAACGTGACCTCAGCACAAAACTGGCTCGCTATTCTTTTATGGAAGCGTTAACGTCTTAACGACTAGTCGTAGTCGTAGTACAATATCTTGTGTATGTTAAACTTTTAGGGAAAAAAATAATTTGCTGCAATTTGTCTTATGATGGGGCACGGTTGGTGTAGTGGTGAAGCGATTAACTTCCGATACATAGTTATCGCGGGATGGATCCCGCACAGAACTAATAATATGGTCTCCAGGGTAAGTGGCTGAGTGTACATACATGTCGCACTTATGTTAGAAACCACCCACGGTACAGGAGAAATCCTAGAGTGAGACGTTTGAAAAAAGCATAATCCAGGTCCGAATACGCTTGAAGAGATTAAACCACTATGACTTCGTGGTCAAATAATCATTGTAAATACAAAAATCTTTGGTTCAGTGCAGATAGTTACATCTGAAATAAAATAACCATTTCTTTCGTCATCTGTAAGACCAGATTTTTGTATCTATGGGCACTCCAACGCACTTTTTTATAAACTTCATCATTTAAGTCGAAAAAAGTCCACAGCTGGACATAGCCTCTTCCAAGATCGCCACAACTACCGGCTTGGGTTTGTGTGCTCATTTGTGTTTTGCCATAATCACCACGCTTGGCAGGCGGATTAGCGATCACAGTAAATTTGTAAATGTACTCGTAGTACGACACCCATAGGAAGAGATGGGTTGGTGCTATTCTTAGCCGGCCCCACAGGGACATAAAACATAGGATATATTATTATGGATTAGCGGAAACACCTTGTTATAATCATATCAGCCAAATTACATCCACTGTTGAACAAAGGCCTCCCCCATAAACGACTGCTTATATGCCATCTGTTGTCATTTTAGGGGACTTTGCCATACAGCTCTGACCTCACCAACCCGTCTGCCAAGCGTGGTGGCTTGGCAGACGGGTTGGTGAGGTCAGAGCTGTTACTGTTTCACAGAAGGGACGCTGCTCATCCCTTTGGTTTACGCGTCCCTTAGTCACCTTTTACGATGTCCACGGGAGGAGATGGAGTGGTATTATATTCTTAGTCCGAACACCTCACGGAGATAGTTATCACAGTTAACATACGTAATATTATGAAATCAGATGCGCTCAACATAAAAAATATTTATATGTTATCAAATCAGATGCGCTCAACATAAAAATCAAATCTCAATTACCATTACTCCTGCGAAGTACTTTATATATGTATGTAAGAAAGACAGTTTTCAAGCCGGTAATTAGCATGCGGTATATGAAGGTATGCTCAATGGCCCATGGTGGGGGGCATGCTAATGGCCGCTATGCGAGTGTTGTGGTTGGTCCCTGGCCGGCCAAGCGAGGCGCGGGATTTTATGGCACCTAACGGCAAACGCTACGGGTATCTATACTCTTGTCTATTATATGGCCTTTGTTGTAAATGTGGGCTTGTGTTTCTATGTGGAGCCCGGTCGACAACCTTTTGAAATCATAATAGAGCCACAAATACATGGTGATAAGTGAGGATCGCATGTTATAATTTTGTATACAAATATTTCTAAATCCTAAAATAAGACGCAGCAATATATTTTTGATCGAGTTTATTGTAAATTTTACGGGCCACACCGAGGCGTCTCACGCCCACGGGCCGATGGTTGTCGACCGCTGATTTTGATGATTATGGGTTCTTTGACAGCAATGTCAATATCATATCGAGCCCTGACCGCCGACTTATCGTAAGCGACAATATTTTGAACTTGAAATTTGTATCGTAACTATGGGAGCTTACGGTAAAAGAAGCAAATTGTAAGAATGTATTGAATAAAGTTCTTGCATATTTGATATGTAATCAAAATCTTAATTATATTAACTTGAAATCTACCTATCTAGTAAATTCTCGCCTCCACAACAAAAGTTAAGATAGGTAATTATATAATATAGAAAACCCAACCAATAGCAATGATCAATACAATGCACTGAATGAACAATTGGACAGGCTTATAATGCACCACACTGAAGGGGGTGACCGCTTCACAGTCGGTTCTCCGAGATGTACCTATAGGCGTAGCACCAATGGGTGGTCCCGGAAAGTTCGTTCTCGTGATTCAGGAGCCCCCCTTCGGTGCTGAAGTTGACCACACAGGTGGTTTTTAGACGATAAGTGTCCGGTATCCCCTCTGCTATCCTCGCACGGAGGATGTCCATGAGGATTTCCAAAGGAATAAAAGTAGAAAAGAGACCTATACGGCTTTTAAGTAGTTCATCCCAATTAGCTCACATTTCACAGCTAAAAATATTCACAGTTAATAATTAAATACAGGTATCACCCAGACACTCATTTCCATATGGAATGAGCATTTTCAGTAGCAAATAAACTGAAAAAGCACTACTGAGATATTATATATTAAATTCAGTATCAATATTTGTCACTGGAGTTGCAATTTAAAACCAAAACGCAATTTGTGTTTCGAGTGACATGTTTGGCACGGTAGTTTTCTAACAAGCCTTTACCTCATATTATTTATTTGTGTCAATGACGTCACCTAACTTATTTTTAGTGGGCACTATAAGCATTGTTCGCGCTTTATTGCTAATAACACTGTTCTGCCGGACACCTATGTTTTATTTCGCAGTTGACACACAGTTTTACTGCCTATTCATGGGGTTCGAAACTAGTGATGGGTACTTAACGCGTCTAGAACTCACCGTGGGCTAGTTAGTACTAAAATATTGTCGCAAGTACGTTTAACTACTTTTCACGCGTTGATTTAGACGTGAGAAATTCGTTCTAGAAATTCGGTGGTAAATTGCAGGTTGGTACAGTTAGAGGTTTGTTTCAGTTCACGCACCTATGATGTCGGAATACTAGAGTAAGTACGTAGCACTTTTTTTCAAAACAAGATAAAATCTGTAAACGCTGTAAACGTAGTGATAGTAATTCGATCAGGATACCGCACAGCACACGCTCGGAGAGTGCCCTGCGTGGACTGCCGAGCGGCGGATCCTGGTCGATCGGATCGGGCAAGATCTCTCTCTGAAATTTGGAGTGTGGTGGTCTCCTTCTGTGAGAGCGTCATGCTCCAGAAGGAGGTCGCTGAACGGGATCGGGAGAGGGCCGATCGCGCTCGGAGAAGGAGGACACGGAGCCGAGGTAACAACCGCCGCGGCGCCCGTGTCCTACACGCCTGAACCCCCTGTAGTATTTATATGGCGGGGGGCCTTGGGGGGTCGCGAGCGCGCTTATTTGGAAATCTGCGAGCTCATACCGAACGCCCCCTGGGAAGACAGCGGTGTGCTGTGTGGTCACGTACCACTGTGTGTGCAGCACAGTGCATAGTGAGGCTTCGGGGCAATCTTACAATCCCCTCGAGAGATGCCTGGGGGGTGGCCTCTTTACAGTCGCCTTCCCTCCGGTAGAGGGGATGACCGCTTTACAGTCATCCCCTCCGAGATGTGCCTAAAGGCGTGGCACCAATGGGTGGCTCTAGACGGAGATCTTTCGAGTTCCTGGAGCCTCCCTTCGGTGCCGACGATGATCACTCCGGTGGTTTTAGTCGGTAGGAGGCCGGCATGTCCCTTCGCCCTTTCCCGGGGCGAAGGAAGTACATGAGCAATTTCCACCGGATCAATAAAAAAAAGGAGTAGTGCGGTCAAAATGTGATAACTGCAATAGCACGGCATCGAAAAGATTAGCGTATGAGTAGAGAAAGTCCCTTTTTATATTGAATAGACTTGCGTTTTACTACGATCTTACCAAATGTTAAGCGACGATGCGGTCGACGATGGTGCACGCTTGCTTAGAAGAAACCTGTTCACTCGTGACTTGAAGATTCCCAGGTTGAAACACAGATTCTGGCAGAAAGTTTCACTCATTAGAGGTATCCACGAGAAACGTGGAAGCAAAACGCAACTAATCAGCCTCTACTCAACAGCGACCGAACATGGGGTGAACGGGCTGAGGTAGCGTCCTGTTATTGGCTCTAGTGTGATCATACGAGGACCTGGAGCCTCCCTTAGGTGCCAAAGATGGCCACCCCAGTGGGTTTAGCCGGTAGGAGTCGGCATTCCCCTTCATCCTTCCCCGGGGTGGAGGAAGTCCATGGAGAACTTCCACTGGGTCAAATAAAAAATGGGCCTGTTATTATTTTGTAGGTGTAGCCGTTAAATTAATGATGTTTAAATACAGGGTGCCGATTTAATCACCTGTGACCTCTTAAGAGGTGAATCAGCCCTCGATTCTCTACCCGAATAAGTAACGATAATAAGACCTTAATTTGGCAACATCCATCTATTTTTTTACTACAGAGTCAATCCAAAGCAGAGAATGGCAAACCAAAATACTGTCTTTTTTTGAATTGGAGAAAAGTTGACGATTAAAAGTTCATTGCCGAATTTTTATTGCCAGGTATGAGATGAGTGTGCGCAGCATAGCACAGTGCACAGGGCAGCTTGGGGAGATCCTTTACAATCTCCCCGGGGAGGGTGATCGCTTTACACGCACCCTTTCCGAGATGTGCCTACATGCGTGTGGCTCTAGCGTGACCATACAACGACCTGACGATCTGGAGCCCCCCTTGGTTGCCGAAGAAGACCGCACCGGTGGTTTTAGCCGGATGGAGTCCAGCACACCCCTTCGCCCTTCCCCGGGGCAGGAGATCTTCATGATGAATTTACAATGGGATAAACAAATAAAAATTAAAGTATTGAGTTGAACATTTTTTTTTATGGAAAACAAACGGTCGACATCAAAAGGATGAGCAGCAACATCCTACCGCGTGCTAATAACTATATATTGCGAACACCAATCCAAGCGGATGATGATTATGGAAAGAAAAATAAAAAGAAAGATACAATTTATTCTTGCGGCAAATCGACGCACAAACACACAGTAAGGAAAATATTCGACAAAGGCATGACTAATAAAATGCTTAAATATGTCCTTATTAACAAAACACTTAAATCTATATATACCATTTTAATCTATTATCTATTTTATCGATATTTACTTGTGGCCAAAAGACTTGGACTCCAGGCCTAAAATAATAAAACAATAATTTTCTTTTTTTATGGTTGACAATTGACATTGTTGACGACTAGAAATTACCAATGCCGAAAGAGTATGGTTTTGTCAAAGATTCAAATCTTTGAGTTTTGTTATGACTGGAAAAGTGGGAATTGTACGTCGTATTTGCGCAAGACTTAGGTCGTTGCTCAGCGTAAATGCTGTGGCATCACAACGAGCCAACAGCGCTGATTTTCAGCAACAGCAGATATGGCAATATCCTATACCACTTATTATAGTGACCATTGGGAGCTCCAAGTTCAACAGTGGATGTTAACGGGTTGACGTGTGAGCAGGTAAGAAAATGTAATCAAGTCGCTCGACTTCTGTATGTGCATCCTTTATAAAGAAAAACCACAGAAATAAAAAATGTTTCACCTACTTACTAATAAATACACGCTAAAAGCACAATCAATAGTTACCTAAGGACCAATACATTGACAGACATCTTCGTGGCTATTCTGTAAGAACTCACTATCAAAATCACTTCTGAATTCGGAGTTAAATTTATAATATGTTTTACTACTTTTCATTGCGGGTTTATAAGTGAGTTTGCTTATGAGTTCCAGCAGTGCTACTCTGTAAGAACTCACTAGTTTGCTAGTGAGTTCTCACAGAATAGCCGCGCAGATCTCATAATTAATAAGCGACGGGTGAACGGACGTTCAAAGGTGAAATAGCATGCACAACCATCATAAACAACCGTTAATTAAAACACTTGCTTAATAGCACTTCATCTGACAATGAGAACGATACGTGTAACTACAGTCCATATAGATTATAATTATGTATCCTGGCGGCGCATGCGCAGCAATTTATGTCGATAAAGTTTTTTAATTTATTTAGGTGTTAAATAGTATAAGGCGAAGATGAATCGATTGACATTAAAGCGTGTCGTAAAATGGTAACCATATTTTACGGCACACGAGGCAGAATAGACTCCGACAGACTTTAGATATAATTTAGCTGAAATTAGGTTCGGAAAAAAATATTTACAGACGTTCCTGAGCCTAAGACTTTTATGTGATAAACTTCATCATAAAGATTTCCACAAGTGTCGTAATTTTAAGGCGTAATTTGCCAATACACACCTCGTTTGTGGTGGGTTGGTGAACACTGTATGGCTACTATTCTTTAGAAGAGACGCTGCTGCCTATACCTCCGGTTTAGACTCCCATAGTCACCATCTACCACACCCACGGGAGTAGTAGATCAAGTGGTATATATATTATTAATCCGGACACCACACAGAATCAAACATTTGACAAACTAGCAGAGCAAAATCCTTTTGATTAGTGATCCATTTACGACATCCACGGGAGTAGATCGAGTGGTACAATATTCTTAATCCGGACACCACACGGAACATCCGGTCACCAAACATAATCAAACACATGACAAACTGAGCAGAGCAAAATCCTTTTGATGAGTGGTGCATTAGCAGTTGGCAACCAGCGGCTCGTGAGCCACCTCAAAATTAACAATAAATGCGAATTAAAAATATACTACTGCGTGTTATTTCATCATCATCATATCAGCCGAAAAACGTCCACAGCTGAACAAAAGCCATTGGACGATCTGTTACATGCCGTGTGTTGTCATTTGGGGGGAAATTGCCAGCACTCACCACGCTTGGCAGGCGGGTTGGTGAGCGCAGTATGACTATTGTATTCACAGAAGGGATGCTGTTGCCCATACCTCTGGTTTAAAGCACATTCTTAATCCGGACACCACACGGATAATCGCGGAAAAGCGCAAAAGCGACGTGTTATTTAAGAATACTTGTTTAACAAATTATGAGTCCTTACGTAAAACTTATGGCCTCCTTATTAGAAAAGGTTATCGTCGGCCCATGCACTAAATAGCTTAAAAGACTTCTGTCTGCTTGTACCATATGTTTATGCGCGCATTACGTAAAAGCGTTTAGACGCTCTTTGTTCAAACTCTCACTTCAGTAAAAAAGTCTGCACTTAAAATCTTACAATATAATTCATCTCAGTTGGTTTTGTGGAACTGTGATACAGCTTGACCTTTCTATAATATGTGGTTCCATACAAATAAAGGTCAAGATAAGCTGGACCATCGCGCGAATGGAGTTGCCGCAAAAGTAAGTTAATTTTACAATTGATGACAGCAGCATGAAAGTAAAAAACACGTAGATCTACCTACATATATAAAGATAATAACTCCGTGTAACTCAATGGAGTTCTTATAGAGTGTAATATGTCATTATTAAGACGTTATTATTAATGATTCTCGAGTTCTTGTAGTCCAAGTTTAGTACATGCGTGGCAATTCGTAATGGCTTATGTGTAACTGACCACCAGATACAGTATAACATAACTAACAAAAAACGTTTTACTGCCAAAAAATTGTAGGTAAATTAAAAACCACCAAAATTTAACCTCCTTTTGAATTTTTATTCAAGTATTATAAACAATATAGATGATAGTACTACGTAAGGTTGATATTTGCGGACCGTTAACCTTCTGTGACAGTATTTAGTCCAACTTAATTTGATGTGCAATCAGTATTTTTGATTTAGGTATTAACTGCCTGTGTACAGCGGTTTCAGCCGCCGTTTATTTTAAAAGAAATCGGATTATTTATAAATAATTATTATATAATTAGTAGATATTCGATTTCATGAGTTTTAATTTTATTTTGCGGAACCCTAATTGTTTTTCTTTAATAAAAGTTAAGCCTAAGTTCTTCCTTATAACAGGCTATCTGCCAGTGAAAGTCCCGTCAAAATCGGTCCAGCCGTTTCAGAGATTAGCCGGAACAGTCAGACAGACAAAAAATATGTTTTTCTGATAACTACCGTATATAATTTTAGATGTATTTAGTAAAAAGCTGTTATTTTGACATTACAAATAGAAATGTCTTAGATTTTCGCGATTATTACCGACCACGAATGCTGCAAAGTATTCGAAACGTCAGGAAAATCAAAAATCAAAATATACGCGATAGAATCCGTTTAAAAGTGTTTTATTATTACAAATAGACATTTCAATTTTATTTATTTATATAGATATATGTAGAGCGTAAATTTGCTCGCCAAGACTTTGGTGTCGTTTATTTACTAAATTTGGTGGTCATTATAAATATATTATTTGTATACAATATGTCGTTGGTGTGTTTGTATCAGTTTGTATGTAGCATGTTGATTTATTTTTCACTCTCATTTTTAGTAGGTTTCTTTTTTCTCCTGTGTCGTGGGTGCGTTTAGACATTAATTCCACACACAATACACCCAGACCCGGGACAACTACCTGCAGATCATACAAATATTTGTTCCGTGCGGGAATCGAACCCGCGACCCGGAGCGCAGCAGCCGACTGTGTCAGCCACTGGACCAACCGTGCCGTCCGTCATCGTATGGATTGATCGGTATACGAAGATACCGGACAGGAATCTTAACATTAATTGTGCTCTGAGTTCTGATGTCGTGCTCTGCAAACCGCAAAGTATGGATCTTTCTTGAGAATATTCCACACAAGATGTAGATTGCTGTAGTTCAAAACTATATATATATATATATAATATATAATAATAACCCTCCAGCCAGGCTTAAAATTAATATTAAAAACTAAGCAACTTGCGCTAAGGGCACCCCCTGCGGGACACGGACCTCGGCTTAGGGCGTTGCTGGGGATAACAAGCTATTGTTTTGGGGACAGCTGGATCGGTATTATTTATAATGTATTAGGGGACATTTAAAACTACTGGCTCGGCACGGGCTGGCACGAGCAAGAGACGGGAGGGAGAAGTAGGTACTAACTTGAGGCGGGCATCCTCGGCGGCGAGGGCGGTAAAACGGTCGGGTGTTAAGTGAATGCGTAATACGTTGCAAGTGTTTCTTGTTTTATATCGAAATTTATTTAATAAAAGTCAGCCAGGCGACCCGCCACACCTTATTTAAAAATAAATTAAAAGTATTCGTTCATCGTCAGATTACACGCTGGTTGCCAACTTTACAACAGAAAAATCAGTGATTTTAAAATATCACATAAATACGCTGTATGTCTATAGTAGCTCAATTACCTGTATGTATGTACGTACTTAATACAACTTTAATATTGTGTTGCAGTAAAGATGGCTTATTATTTTCTCGTGCCGTTAATTGTTTTCAACCAACTTTCTCGAGGTTATTTGCGATATCCATTTAATAAATTAAATGCTATTGTCTTAAACAACTTACTGTACTCATAAATTATTTATTTTAAAGATATTAATGGATTATTTTGTCATACAAATATTGTCGACTTGAGAGAATGTGTTATTCTTCCGAGTTTAAGATTCGAGGTTCTCCACGAAAGATTAATATAAAATTATACTCTAATATAAAAGTAGTTATTTTATTAAGAAAATATCTTTACACAGCTGCTTGGTTCCGGTTTATAATGTAGCTTTGATTATTATTTATAATATAACATCAGCAGCCCATTTTTATCCGATACAGAAATCCGACTCTCGTGTCCGTAAGGATCGGGCTTAGATAAAGCTAGACATCTTCGAATAGCTTACCTGGCGCGGCGCATGTTCGCATCGCTACAAGTGCGCAGGTGGCGGCGAGGGCCGCTGCGTGGTGAGCGGCAGGGGCAGCAGGTGCGGCGCGTACTCCGGGGCGAGCACGTACCGCGGCGAGCAGCACATGGCGTACGACCCCTTGCGTGCTTGCAGCTCCAGGAGCGAGCACAGCGACCGCTCGTACAGCCGCCATTGGTGCACCACCCAGTGGGCTGCAACGGTACCTTTATTAAGATTGTGTTCGAAAGATAAGGGTTTTGGCGCAGCATTCATATTTTTCTCTCTAATACACATATACACGCATGAATGTAGGATAAACAATAAGTGTTCGGTCCCAATATAACATAAAGTTGTAAGCGTCAATAGCGCATTGGTTTCAGATTGGCAGTGCAGCGAGTTCAAACCCCAACCGTAGCACTATTGACGAACACTCAATTCTAGCATGGGCTTTATCGACAAATATCGATTATTGGCACATAGCAGCTAGCAAATGCGATGGAACCGGAGGACGTATCACAATAAAACACACATTTATATAAAAAGTGCTTGCAGCTCAAAGCAGCATGAGCAGGTCATGCTGCTGTCCCAGGTATTTAATATTTGTTGTACGCTGAAGTAGGGAAACATAAATATTAATATGTTCTAGACTTAGGACTTAATCACTTTTAAACATGTGATAAAAAATAATACAACACAGGAGATAAGGATTTCTGGCTTATAAAAAAGCTACCCAGATATATAAGATGGGTCATATCTTTGTACTATATTTTAATGTAAAGAAAATCTCAATAACGGGATACCCGATTAACATAACTAGTGGGGTGACGACGCCTATAGTGATGTGATCTTAGGGCTTTTTTGGAGTTGGGTAACAAAAAACAAACTCAATACAACATTTAATACGAAAAAATTGGCGTACGCAATTCCAAATACCAGAAACGAGTTATCCATAGTAACGCATGCGCATTTTTATTGACTTGTCAATAGGTTTTTATTTTGTCATATGAACACATGTCAACATGTCTCCGTGTCATGTTTCCTCCGCAATTTATGATGGCAAGTTTTTTGATATTTCACAGCTTTTGGAAGTGTCTGGTAAATTTTTCGATTTCGTTTTACATAACATTTTCGACCTTTTGGTCTGGAGGCTACTTATAAAAAAATGGAGTTTGTAGAGTCATACACGAATTTCGATAAAAATATGAATATGAGCATGTAACTCCAACGTTGATTTAATGCACCTCTTTTGCGTGTGTGAGGACCTTTCTCAGCCGCGCAACAGGTGCATTTGCGACACCAGTCCTCAACATCGCCCCGACCGTGGACCCAGTAAAACTGTTCTAGGATCTTAGACAGAGTCTTTTTTACCATATGGAGTAATATTCGATACTTTGGCTATAGGAATAACCATTTAAAGATGGCAGCTGTCCCCTCGAACATTTTCCCATTTACGGCACAAATCTCCATTCTGTATAACCAACCATATTGTCCACTGAGAATAAGCCTTTTAAGGATGCTGCGAATCGTCACAAATACCAAACATTGTTATTTTATTTGGACTTCCCTTTTAGTATCTATGCTGGGAAGAAGCGGTGCACTAAATCTCATTTCTGTATGTCAGTCAGGAAGCCGTGTGGTGCCGGCGTGAATACCACCACTCCATTTCATCCCATAGATATCGTAAAAGGCGACTATCCGGAGGATTGACAGCAACATCCTTAGAAGAGTACATTTATAATTCAAATGCGATCGCCAACCCGTCTGGCAAACGTGGCGATTATTGCAAAATCCCCGCAATACGCACACAACACAAACTTATACCGGTCGTTGTGGCAATCTTTGGGGAAGGCTACTATCCAACAGTGGACGTTTTTCAGCTGAAATGATGATGTCAGGTTATGGTCCAACTTATGTAGAGCTAAAGCAAACAGAATTTTAATGCATCTGGTTCATCTAACATAATCATCATCATCATATGAGCCACAGGATGTCCACTGCTGAACAAAGGCCTCCCGCTTAGATTTCCACAACGAGCGGTCACATGCCGCTCTCATCCAACGACTCCCAGCGCCCTTCACCAGTCGTTTGTCCACCTCGTTGGAGGTCGTCCCATGCTGCGTTTTCCAGTGCGCGGTCTCCATTCGAGAACCTTTTTGTCCCAACGGCCATCAGTTCTACGAGCAATGTGCCCCGCCTATTGCCACTTCAGTTGACTAATCCTTTCAGCTATGGCGACAACATTAGTTCTTCTACGGATCTCCTCATTTCTGATTCGATCTCGTAGAGAAATACCAAGCATAGCTCTCTCCATAGTTCGCTGAGTGACCTTGAGCTTTCTTATGAGGCACATTGTGAGTGACCACGTCTCTGTTCCATATGTCATCACTGGTAACATAATATAGGTCTATTGGTCTAACATAATATAGGTCTATATCTAAAACATTGCCCCACACTAGGATTTCTCCTGTGTCGTGGGTGCGTTTACAAACACAAATTCCATACACAATACACCCAGACCCGGAAAAACTACCTGCAGATCGTACAAATATTTGTTCCGTGCGGGAATTAAACCCACGACCCGGTGCGCAGCAGTCGACTGTATCAGCCACTAACCCAAACATGCCATCGTTCTATTTCTGAATGATCTTAATAAAACTAATTGAGCCCTAGCAAACTGGAACGACCAAATGGATCGGAAAATGCATCCTCAATTTAATAATTTCAATGTCGTATGAAGTTTTTTGCGTCTTTTGAGCTTAACAATAATACATAATGTTAGGTAAAAAGCTCGGAATGAAGACTTGCCATGGTAGTCCCCATTTGACATTGAAATGGCAACTGTTTTCTTTTTTACAAAACCGTGTCTGACACGATTATGGTCTCGCTCGATGCGAATAATTGCTTCAACCTTTTATGTTTAACACAAAATTTACTTAGGGCCAAAGGACACACATTCTGTGGTGTATGGATTAAGGATATAGCACCACTCCGTCTCCTCCCGTGGATGTCGTAAAAGGCGACGGGACACAAAGCCAAAGGGATGGGGCAGCAGCGTCCATTCTGTGGTACAGTAGTCACCAAACCGCCTGCCAAGCGTACTGGTAAAGTTCCCCTATAATGCCATCAAAATTGTAAAAAAATAAAAATTTGAACGTTTCTCCACACTACTAGGATTTCTCCTGTGTCGTGGGTGCGTTTACAAACACAAATTCCACACACAATACACCCAGACCTGGAACAACTACCTACAGATAGTACAAATATGTTCCGTGTGGGAATCGAACCCACGAACCGGTGCGCAGCAGCCGACTGTATCGGCCACTGCACCAACCGTGCCGTCAAGCTCGATGCGACAGCTTAATTCTTAACTCGCGCACATTTGGTCATTACATCGGAAGCTTGATACAGCGACTTTATGTTTAACGCCGCACAGGAGCGAGATACGAGCAACATCAACCTATGTTATTATATATATATTTACTATGTTAAATGTTATAAATTGTATTCTCCTAAACTAACAAACAACGTCTAACGTGAACTTAAATAGTGATGAGATCGAAAATTAATCGAAACCAATACGGTATTCTGCATTTTAACTAAAACAGTTAACGGAACTGGTATTCTCGTTTTTATAAACGTCAAGACTGAGATTGAAACGAGACGAGTTTGAGATCATAGATCCTGCTGAAACCAGACCGAACTTTAAGAGGAGCAGAATATTAACTATTATTAGTTAACTAGTTTTACCCTGTCACGCGTTACTATGGCTAGATGCACGTAATTACAACACGATTTTGATTCTGAATTTAAAAAAAACATTTACGTTTCCCCGTAACCGTAAAAACGATATGTAAAACTTTCAAAACGATCTGTAAAGAACTCTAGATTTGCGATTTTGAACAAACGAACATTATTTTTTTATATAGATAGATAGATTATAAGTCTCCTGATTTAATAAAAACATGCGCGTATATGAATACAACGATGTGTAAAAATTTCAAAACGATCGGTAAAGAACTTTAGGAGATTTGCGATTTTGAACAAACGAACATTACATTTATATATATAGATATTTATTTATTCATCATTTCGGCCGAATAATGTCCACTGCTGGACACAGGCCTCCCCCAAAGATCACCACAACGACCGAAATGGGTGTGTTGTGGGCTCATTGAGGGGTTTAGCCATAATCGCCACGCTTGGCAGACCGGTTGGCAATCGCAGTTGAGTTGATAATGTACTCAAAGGACGCTGCTGCCCAACCTCCGGCTAATCCCTTAGTCGGCTTTTACGACACCCACGGGAGGAGATGGGGTGGTGGTATTCTGAGCCGGCACCACACGGCCATTTATTTATTATTCATAATTTAATCTCAATTCGGTCAGATTTCAGTCATACCGTATTTTCATTACGAGAATTGGTCCCCTAGTCTGTAACCGGCCGATTTAGCAATGATAGGATCGCAAAACGCGCGATTTTGATACCGCGCTCATACACAGAGTCGCTAAAACACGATACGGTCGCAAAATCACTGACTCCTATGCTAAAAGTATCGTGTGTGCCTTGGCCCTTTAAGAGTAGGATGCGGTGAAGGGTGGGATTATATGGGTGCTGTCTTATATTACGTTGACGTTCAAAAATAATTACTTTTGGTATTTTTGAATAAACCATAGTTCATTTGTTTATAATAAAACAATTTTAAACGGATTACATCGCGTATGTTATAGATTTTTGATTTTTCTGACGTTTCGAATACTTTGCAGCACTCGTGGTCGCAGGATGACTAAGGTGACAGAAAACCGTACGACGTTGCCGACATATTTGTGTCGATTTTTTTTATTGTTTTATGAATATTTAAAGGTTCATTAATCTGAACACCGTACAACGTTGCCTTACACATGACACTGGCTAAATTGTGGAAGATACTCTAACAGAAGCCATAAATCTAAGAGAAGAAAAAGACTAAGGTGACAGGCGTCGTTACAGATTTTAACAAGTTCATTTTATTGTATCTACCGTACAATTTTAATCAAACAATTCTTCTTTCTTTCTTTCTTAGTTTGTGATAGTATTTTTCGTTTAAACAAAATATTCGTACTCGAGGTGCGGTGCCGGCTACTAATAGCACCACCCCGTCTCATCCCGTGGGTGTCGTAAAAGGTGACTATGAGGTTAACCGGAGGATGGGCACCAGCGTCCTTCGAGTACATTAACAACTCAACTGCGATCGCCAACCCGTCTGCTAAGCGTGGCGATTATGGCAACACCCTCCAATGAGCACAACACAAACCAATGAGTTCCATAGCCATAACCCAACCCGGTTGTTGTGGCAATTTTTGGAGATGCTTCTGCCAGCAGTGGACGGTTTTCGGTTGAAATGATAATGATGATGAATTCATTTAATTATAACCATATAAAGTAAACAGTAAAAGCTGACACATAATTAAAACAATACGAGCAATACAATGTCCAACACATTTCTTGTAAGTCTACGTACAGCCACTCAAGAAATGTCAACACTAAAAATATAACTAACGTTTTAATAACCGTTTTACATTTTTGTCGAGTTATGCATAATGTATCCCAGAAAATAAAAACGTTTTGATAAATTAGTTTTATTTATGTATTGATACTTTAGGTACAATCAGGGAATCCTCGGGGGGTGACAGCTTTACAGACACCCACCCATCATCATCATCATATCAGCCACAGGTCGTCCACTGCTGAACAAAGGCCAAAAAATGTGCCTAAAGGCGCGGCACCAATCGGCGGCTCTAGTGTAATCATACGAGAACCTGGAGCCCCCCTTAGGTGTCGAAGATGACCGCTCCAGTGGTTTCTTGTGTACCAAGGCGGACTTGACTTGGTGTCCAGATTAAGAACGGCACGGTTGGTGCAGTGGCTGATACAGTCGACTGCTGCGCACCGGGTCGTGGGTTCGATTCCCGCACGGAACAAATATTTGTATGATCTGCAGGTAGTTGTTCCGGGTCTGGGTGTATTGTGTGTGGAATTTGTGTCTGTAAACGCACCCACGACACATGAGAAATCGTATTGTGGGGCAACGTTTTAAAAAAAAAAAAAAATATAGCACCACTCTATCTCATCTCTAGGATGCCGTAAAAGGCGACTAAGGGACACTATACTAGAGGGATGGGCAGCAGCGTCCCGTCCGTGGAATAGTAGTCATACTGCGCCCACCAACTCGCTTGCCAAGCGTGATGAGAACTGGCAAATTCCCCCCAAAATTACGACACAATTGTGGAAATCTATGGGGGAGGCCTCTGCTCTGCAGTGGAGGCCTTTTGGCTGATATGAAGATCTGTTATAACAAGTTCATATCGGCCATTTATACGTCCACTGCTGAACAAAGGCCTCCCCCATAGATTTGACAACTGTGTCATCATTTTGGGGGGTATTTGCCAACACCCACCACGCTTGGCAGGCGGGTTGGTCAGCGCAGTATGGCTACCGCTTCACAGAAGGGACGCTGCTGCCCTTCCGTCTGATTTAGATTCCCTTAGTCGCCTTTTACGACATCTACGGGAGGAAATGGAATGGTGCTATATTCTTAATTCGGACACCACACGGACTATAACACGATACTTCATGCTTCTTCTTCACTTCATTTCGGCCGAATGAAGTCCACTGCTGGACACGGGCCTCCCCCAAAGATCACCTCAACGAACGATATGGCTGTGCTGTGGGCTCAATGGGGGGTTAAATAATGCAATCTTCTTAAATTTTCTTGTAATTGGTGTTTTGAAAAGTTTTAATGATTTTCATTATTGATTTCTACTGTACCTGATGTAAAATTATCAGCTTTATTTTACAATTTTCGATTATACTTAACTTTACCTACAATAAAGTTACACTTGTAAATCTAGGCAAGGTTATAATCAGTGAATGTGAGTGAGTTACGGTACCAAAGGAAACTGGAAAGCAAGACTGTCAGCAAAAAATATATTGATGACATTCCGTACTCAACGAACGTAGACCTACACAAAATGGGCGTCGGCGCAAGGACACGTCAAATAGAACTATTATATGGGGTATCTATTTATTTAATGGAATAAGGTGGTTAACACGGCATATCAAGCTATACGAAACCACTTTACGCTGATCTCTCATCGTACAAAAAGCCTATATAATGTGAGATCAGCTGATACTGGAAATGTATTGCAATATGTAACTGTACACACACGTGCACATACTACCTACTTACATTAAATTATGAAAACACACAGATCAGCCCGTAAACGTGAACATGGGCCAATGATTACTACAATGAGCGGTCATAATCACCACACTTGGTAGGTGGATTGGTGATCGCAAGTTTGTAGCACATGGTAGGATGCTGCTACTCATCCTCTTGATATTAATACTTAGTCACCTTTTATGGCACTCATGGATGAAGAGAGGAGAAATTACCGGAAACAAACTGAAAACAATATAAATACGATTATAATACACGACAAGATCATTATCAATTCTACATCTTTCTCGCTCAATCTCATACAATCCGACAAAAATCCTCTCACTCGCCAACGTATCTCTCTGGTCTTCGAATTTTGAAATTCGAAAATCGAATCCAGTAATCGTTTTAGCATAAGAATGCGAATCGCCGACAAAGGCATAATATAATGGGATGAGGTACCACATTGTCATTACAGCACGTTATAGTGATGGGTTGAAGCCTGTGCCGTTCCACGTAGTCCTTAACAATACAGGAAAAGAGTCAACCGCAAAGTAATGGCGATATAAAGTTATGAATTGTACTACTTTTTATACAAAACCAGCAGCAGGCCAACAGGGCTTCAGCAAGCTTACAATTATGCAACCGCAACTGTGATAATCAGGAGCTGGAATAGGTAGACTTGTTAGTAGATACGTAGATTATAACATGGATACGCCTATCGAATTCCTAGGGTTCATTTCATTTTATTTTTTTAACCACTGGTCTAATTTTGCTGGGCTCATACTTATTCATAACTAGCTGGGACCCGCGGTTTCACCCGCCGTTTAATTTAAAAGAAATTTGATTATTATAAATAATTTATAGTACTTCGGCATAGACATTGAAAATGTTTTAAATATTTTGCGCGGACCCCTAATTATTTTTCTGAAATAAAAGTAGCCTTAGTTATTCCTTATAATATCAGCTATCTGCCAGCGAAAGTCCCGTAGAAATCAGTCCAGCCGTTTCGGAGATTAGCAGGAACAAACAGACAGACAGACATACCGACAGACAGACGGACAAAACAATTTTTTTTTTTTAAAACGCCACGCTAACGCCGCCCCACACTAGGATTTCTCCTGTGTTGCGGGTGCGTTTACAGACATGAATTCCACATACAATACACCCAGACCCGGAAAAACTACCTGCAGGTCGTACAAATATTTGTTCCGTGCGGGAATCGAACCCACGACCGGGTGCGCAGCAGCCAACTGTATCAGCCACTGCCGTCCGTTTTTTTATTTTAGGTACCGTATATACTTTCATACGCATTTAGTAAAAAGCTGTTATTTTGACATTACAAACAGACACTTCAATTTCATTTGTTTGTATATATGAAGGTACGCTAGTGGTCAAACGCAAGTTAGAAATCGTGACAGGACGAAAACTAAATCAGACGACACGTTTGACGAGTGGTTAATCGTTCAACTTTCTGCGCTACGTGCAACGGGATCGTTCCCCGTACGGAATAAATATTTGTATTTCTACATACAGCTGTTTCGGATCTGGGTGTTTGTGGTTGTGAGATATATGTCTGTAACTGTATCCACGATACAGGAAAAATGGTAGAGGGGCAGAAAAAATGCGATGTGTGAGGGCAAGCAACGCCCGGCGCGGTCGGTCTATGGATTCTCATGATGATTGATGATTCTGATGATTTCTCATCGTAAGAAAAGGCCCATGGCCACTACTTACAGTGCGTGGGTCAGTAAAGCGAGTGATTATGATGATGATATGACGGGACTCGCACTAAATCTTCAGAAGACAGGCAAGACTCAAATTCAATTTAGCGGCAGTTACCAAAGATTTAACTGAGCCAAAATCATGAATCTTAGTCGAAAAAGAGGACTGAGGGCAGACCCGACTTCGTGCTGTCCCGGCCTAAAAGAACCCCTTTTGTATTCGTTAACAGAACCGTGAAAACATCAACCACGTAGGATAACTAACAAACGCACATCAGGTAGAAACACATTCGAATGCGACATTTTTTGTTTTACAAAGAGCAACATCTGAAATGAACTCGATTGGTCTTATTGCAAGAGTCGGGCTACACACCACCGGAATACCAGATATTCGCCGCCAAGCAGTAGTGATTTAACTTTAAACATTACTGTGTTTAGATAAGGAGTACTTTAGTCAAACTATGTAGCATAAAAGAAGACTACTCGTAAATAACGAAAGTCTCGTGGTGACGAGAGCATTGTGGTGCGTAGTCCTGGGTAGTATAAGCATTACAATATTGTGTATTTTTTAGCCTGAAATTAAATGTCACACACGGAGTAGGTACCTGTACTGTCCCGCTTTTTAAGGATTGTGCGACGGTGACGATGGCGCGGGCGATATTTAGTTATTCTAACGACAGTAAAAAAGTTCGCATCACATTGCTCGTAGAACTGATGGCCGTTGGGGCAAAAGGTTCTCGATCTACTCGACCGTGCTCCAGAAAACGCAGCGTGGGACTGCCTCCAACAAGGTGGACAGGCGACCTGGTGAAGGTCGCTGGGTGTCGTTGGATGCGGGCGGCATGTGACCGTTCGTTGTAGAAATCTACGGGGGAAGCCTTTGTTCAGCAGTGGACGTCCTTTAGCTGATATGATAATGAGGATGATGAATGAAAGAATACTTATCATTCTGGATTTTTTATTATATCCCGCTTTCATCGAATTAATCCCGTTTTATCATCATCATCATCATCATCTCAGTCGAACGAAGTCCACAGCTAGACATAGGGCTCTTCCAATCCATCTTGTGTGGTATCATTGGAGGGTTTTGTCATAATCGCCACACTTGGCAGGCGGGTTCTCGATTCCAGTTAAGTTGTAAATACACCTGGTCCAAGGACGCTGTTACCCATCCTCTGGCGATACATAGTCACCATTTACAACACCAACGGATGAAAGGGTTTGGTGCTATTCTGAGCCGCCGACCACATGGAGTCGTTTTGGTATTAAATGGTATTAAATTCCGCTGATTACACAATACGTAACCAACACACAATTCACTACGTCTTATTAATCTAGTGTTACAGAAGATCCCGAGTATGTAGAAGCATATGGCAACTAAAGTCTGACTATTCATAAGTGCCTGTACATGGTTTACATGAATAAAATATGTTTTATCTTATCTTATCATGGTTGATCCCGAGAATGCAGACGCATGGTTGGTAACTTTTTTAAACACGCAATTATAAATGCCAAGTGTTGTATCGATAAATAAAACTTCGATATATTAACTTCGAACGGCGCTTTAACAATGTAAACTAAATACAACTGATCAGACATTATTGAAACAAACTGAAACTATACTTTAAAGTGATTAGCAACCAGATGGGTATCTCCAAACAGAGAATAAATTTGAAATGTTAATATCAAAATGAGGAAGCAAATCTCCATTATATGAGCGACCAAATAGCAACAAGTTCGCAACACTGTCGCGACGCGATGCATAATTATTTAAATCTCGAACGTAATGCCACTATCAAACTATTTTTATGGCTTCACTCACACACCTAAACAATATGACACACCCAAGATTAAACCCTATTTTCTGTGCAATAAAATTCAGTTTCACTTTTAACAAAATTATATTCACACCGTTTCATTAAATAACACGACTGTGCTTGTAGTTGTATCAATAATACAACTGCCAACTCATAAGCAGTTAGTACGCACCAACCACGTGTCGAAGTATTTATACACTTAGACATGATGCAAAGGTATTTTCCAGTATAATCTGAGCTATTTGATTAGGATCTAATTCATCCAATACTCGTGAGAATGTACTGGGAAAAGGGAGCGGGGAAGATCAACAGCACTGGACAGTTTTCTATACGAAGATAGAAAATGTTGCATGTGTCCGATACGGTTATATTGTTCAAAGATTAATTGCATGGTGATATTTTACATCCGTCTGTTGAATAAGGTCATAAAATTGTAATTATTGTCTCAACTTCCTGTTAAATATTATGCGATTATATAATATGACTGTCTCTAAAGATAGACATTGACGCAAAGGAAACTAAAATTGAGTAAGTGACGTAAAAAGATAAATCTTTCTTATTGTATTGTTCTCTACAGTTAGGAACTTATCTGCAATAAACATCAAATAGCTCTTCTACGCATAAGATGGTTTTTATGTTAATAATGACAAAAAGATAAAGAATTGGTACCTTTTTATTTATTGGTTTCAGTGGAAATTCTACATGAACTTCCTTCGCCCCGGGGAAGGACGAAGGGGTATGCCGGACTCCTACCGGCTAAAACCACTGGAGCGGTCATCTTCGGCACCTAAGGGAGGCTCCAGGTCCTCGTATGATCACACTAGAACCACCCACTGGTACCACGCCTATTGGCACATCTCGGAGAGGGTGACTGTAAAGCGGTCAGCCCCCCAGGGGGATTGTAAAGGATCCCCCAAAGCGTCCCACGGCAGCGCGTGACCACATGCGTGCTACCGTCTTCTCTTGGGTCGCTTGGTGTGGGCACGCAGATTCCCCAATCTACGCACCCGCGAACCCAGAGGTCCCCCACCTTATAGCAATGGCAGGGGTTTTCAGGCGTATCGGAATTAGGCGCCAGGGCGGTTGTTACCCCGGCGCCGTCTCCTTCTTCTTCGAGCGGGATCGGCCCTCTCCCGATCCCGCTCTGCGGTCTCCTTCTGGAGCATGACGCTCTCACAGAAGGAGACCACTGCATTCCAATTTTCGTGCTCTGCCAACATAGCCGACACTACTGCTGGCAGAGAGAGATCTTGCCCGATCCGATCGACCAGGATCCGCCGCTCGGCGGCCCACGCAGGGCACGCCTCGAATGCCGGACTCCTACCGGCTAAAACCACTGGAACGGTCATCTTTGGCACCGCAGGGGGGTTCCAGGTACTCGTAAGATCACACTAGAGCCGCCCATTGGTGCCACTCCTTTAGGCTCATCTCGGGGAGGATTGTAAGGATCAAGCCACGCTGTGCGCTGTGCTACGCACACGGCGGCACGTGACCACGTGCGCGCCACCGTCTTCCCGTGGTCGCTCGGTGTGAGCACGCAGATTCCCCAACGCACGCAACGCAACCAACGCAACGATTAACGAACGAACAATAGAGGTATTAGGTGTGTAATTTATAGCCAATTCAGGAAAGGCTAAAGATATTTTGATAAAACTTTTACGATTAGAAACTTTATTTTGCGTCAGTATAAATAATAAATATCTTTACAATCGTGACTAGAATAATAATAATTTATACGTATAATTGACAGGAAGCGTGTTTACAATTGTGTGTGCGTTATTACAATGTTACATTTATAAAACATAGTAATATGAGTATAAGTAAATCTTTTCTTATTGGGACAAACCCGCCCCTCATTCCCAACCACTGTAAGCAGGATCTACAATGGCGACCACCGGAAAGAACACCGATCAATGAAGCTCGGTGTGACCCAGAGAAATGATTATCAAGCGTGGATCCCGCAACGAAATTAATCAGAAAAGAAAAAGAAGGAGCAAGAAAGAAGGTATAGTAACCGGCACTGATCTTGAGCGCTGACTTTGGCACCATTCACCTGCACAGAAGTTTTTGAGGGTCTGTGTGGGCGGTATGCAGCTGCGCAAACCGATCCCCACTCTTTCACTGAGCGCTTAAGAACCGTGCCGGCAATTATACGTAGTTGCTACCTGGAGACAAAAAAACTACAGGCCAGACAAGAAATCGAAGTTCACATCGGATAAGCCGAGTTTATTCCGTGAGGTATACGGATTAAGAACATATTACCATTCCATCTTCTCCTGTGAATGTCGTGAAAGATGACTAAGGGTACTCTAAACCCAGAGTGATGGGAAGGAACGTCCCTTCTGTGGAACAGCAGCCATTCTGCGCTCACCAACACGCCTGCCAAGCGTGTTTTATGGGGGAGGCCTTGTTCAGCAGTGGACATCTTTTGGCTGATAATGATGATGAAGCACAGTTACGGGTACAAAAACGTATGTATTTTTATTTTATTTATTTATTTACGGGTCAGTATGATATCCAGATTATTCATATTCACAGTCTGGTGTTGAACATTGACAGAATGGAGAGGCAACAAGCTTGAAGCTAAATAATTTACACTTGAAGGTACCATGACCCGTGAGAAATTGAGCCACGCAATGATCAACCTTCAACCATAAAATGCACTTGCCAGCCGCTCACGAACGGATAGAAAGAACTGGTAAAGGTTAATAGACGTGCCCCACCTGCATTGCCATTCGGCCAAGAGTTCATCCCAAACACCAGTTTTGTTTGTTTCCGTGTTAGGTCCGGGTTAAGAATATAGAACCACTCCATCTCCTCCCGTGGATGTCGTAAGAGGCGACTAAGGGACTCTAAACCAGAGGGAAGGGCAGCAGCGTCCCTTCTGTGGCATATTAGTCATACTGCGCTCACCAACCCGCCTGCCAAGCGTGGTGAGTATTGGCAAATACCCCCCAAAATGACGACACAATTGCGGAAATCTTTGGGGGAGGCCTTTGTTCAGCAGTGGACATATAAATGGCTGATATGATGACCAGTTTGTGGTTTAAATAATCTACAACAAGGTGTAAGTAGATCTGAAAATATAACATTATGCTCGCAACTCCATCCACGTGGAATTGAAGCTCGTAAAGCAATCCCGTGTATACGTCGTATAATATACATCATAAAGATAACAATACAATTTTGCAACATTATTTTTGAATTCTGTTCTACGTAAGCCACTATAAAAAACATTTCAGCAAATTCCGGTTTCTTACATGGGTAAACAAAACTTATAGAAGATACATATAAAAAAATATGAATATAAGGTTACGTGACCTGTACCTAAGTTTGATGTTATTTTATTACAGACTAGCTGGGATCCGCGGTTTCACCCGCCGTTTAATTTAAAAGATGTTGGATTTTTTGTAAACAATTTAGAGTACTTCGGCATAGACACTTGACATAGAGTATGTATATATTTTGGATTTCATGGGATAATTTTTTATTTTGCGCGGGTTGTTTTTTTTTCTAAAATAAAAGTAGTAATAAGTTATTCCTTATAACATCAGCTATCTACCAGTGAAAGTCCCGTAGAAATCGGTCTAGCCATTTCAGAGATTAGCGGGAACAAACAGACAGACAGAAAGACCGACAGATAGACAGACAAAAAAATAAAGATTGCTTTTTTGTTGTATGTACCATATACCTATACTTTCATATGCATTTAGTAAAAAGCTGTTATTTTGACATTACAAACAGACACTTCAATTTTATTTATTTGTATGTATGTTTTACAATTTGTTGCTAATCTGTACCTTCGGAACATTTAATAACAACCTATTATGTAATTCAAAAATAATGCCTCACTGTACACCTTCTCTAAGAGATAGCGTGGTAATAATTTTTTACTGTTAAAGGCTATGCCCCTAAATTACCTTATTTTGAAAGACGTATCAAACCCGTAACGAAGAGCTATTATTAATTTATTATATAAGCGCGTGAACTCTTTCCGTGTCGGGAACGTGTCTACAGAGATCCGTATTAAAAATCTATCAATAACGATCGAGGCTTACAAACATATAGTTTAACGTGTTAAACTATAAATTTGTATCTTTCAATATTTTATAACTTTTTATTACTGGTGATTTTTTATTACGGATCTATCTGTAAACACGTCCCCGAAAACGAAATGTCTTTCAGACAGAGATAGACAATGTTTTTAAAAGCTGTTGTTTAGAGTTCTGTGTCGATAGTACAGTACACCTAATTAAAAATATATAACGCCCTACAAACAATAGCGAACTTTATTTTAAAGGTTGTAGCGATCGCGTTTATTAAAAAACGAGGTTTGATTTCCATTTTTCTTTTTAAATTAACTGAACTAAAATAAAATCTTTTTCATTATTTGCCATACATTGCCAGTGAAAGTCCCGTCAAAATCGGTACAGCCGTTTCGGAGATTACCCGGAACAAACAGACAGACAAAAAATTTAAAAATTGTTTTTTTGTTATAGGTACCGTATATACTTTCATATGCATTTATTAAATTTGTTATTTTGACAGTACAAACAGACACTTCAATTTTATTTATTTGTAGTAGGTATAGATGAAGATTATACATAAATAATGAATATTATACACAGATAATATAGATATAAATACATAAACAATCATATATACATACATATAAATAAATCTGTAATTAATGCGACAAAATATAGGAAAACAGTTAATTCAGATGTAATAGTAAACTCTAAACAAAAACAATTACAGCGATAAGTAATGTTCCCTCACTAGTCTTTTGAACACTGATATCGACTGAACTCGTCTTATTAAAACCAGTAATGCATTCTACAAACGAGCGGCCTGAACCGACTTGACTTTGATACAATGTACAGAAATAGGTTTCTTTCAGTAGTAATGGCCATTTTGTATAGTGCAGTAGTAACTTCGTTACTTCACTTTTTTTGGCGTGGGGACATCCTCATAAACTTTCTCCGCCCGTCCCAAATTCGAAGGAACATCCCCATGTAACAATTGGACCGCACCCAGTTTTCGATAGCACTTTTATTAGGATTTAAATACTTGATAAATAATTTGTACTCTACTTATACATGAATACAACATTATTCTTCTGGAAGTCAATATGTAAATACAAAATTATATAATTCTGTATAGTGTCCGGATTTTTTTAATATAGCACTACTCTATCTCCTTCTATGGATCTCGTAAAAGGCGACTAAGAGATTCACAGCCAGAGGGACGGGCAGCAGAGTTCCTTCTATGGAACAGCAGCTGGAAACTGGACTGGCAATTTCTCACCAAAATTAGGACACAATTGTGGAAATAGATGGGGTAAAGCTTTGTTCAGCAGTGTTCACTCTTTAGCCAACAAAGTCAAAAACAGATTTAAATAAACCAACTACGTGGACTTATGAAACGTCAGAATTTAAGTTGCACGGTTCCAACTAGTTGATACTATGGAGAAAAGCCAGCAAGAAACTCTCAGGACACTATTTTGGCAACATTTTGGAGGGAATTTTCCAGTACTCCATTATGCTTGGCAGGCGGGTTGGTGATCGCAGAATGGCTACTGTTCCACAGAAGAGACGCTGCTGTCCATCCCTCTGGTTGATAGTCCATTCATCTTTTACGACATCCACGGAGGCGATGGTGTGGTGTTATATTCTTACCCCGGACATCACATGGATATCATAAAACCCTTAATAATGAAATCGAATCAATTATTATTTGTAACATTCTATATCACATCAGTGTGGTTATTGGAGCCAAGGATCGCGGACGTAAGGTCGTGGAGTTCAAGATTGTCTCTGTTTATTTATTTATAGAAGTTTTACTTGCACCAGTCATAATTGACCTGTGAGGTGTATTGATGCGGGTACACTTCAGGGATCAAGCTTAATTATCAGTTAGTGTACATATTTATTGACTTAGCATATAAAAATCAAACTGTTTTGTAACAAACAATATGATAAAACCAAATAGCTATATGGAATTACAGAAAGGTAAATGGAATGAAAAAAATGTTCTGTAACAAAGGAAAGAGATTGTTACATAGTTAATTTTCAAAAGAGAAAGCCAAAGAAATTCTGTGCAGTTCCGGACGAAGGATATAACACCACTCATATCCTCCCGTGGATGATGTAAAAGGCGACTATGGGACTCTAAACCAGAGGGATGGGCAGCAGCGTCCCTTCTGTGGAACTACAGTTGTACTGCACTCACCAACCCGTCTGCCAAGCGTGGTGAGTAATGATAAAATTATGAATGAAATTCCCCCAAAATAACGACACAATTGTGGAAATCGATCGAATCGTCCCCCACGCCTTTGCTCGGCTGTAGATGTCCTTTGGCTGATATAATGATGATCAGAAACATAGAAACTGCTATATGTTACACACAAAACACCCAGACCAGGCGTTATGGCGATCTTTGGGGAAGGGCTGTATCCAGCTGGCCTTTATTCGGCTGAAATCATGATACACACCAATACAATATTTGATCAAATCATTCTGATCACATTTTAAATTAAGGTTTTAGTAACATATTCTAATTATTGTAGGTTATGGCGGCACGGTTGGGGCAGTGGCTGACACAGTCGGCTGCCTGTGCTCCGGGTCGCGGTTTCGATTCTCGCACTGAACAAATATTTGTATGATCTGCAGGTAGTTGTTCCGGTTCTGGATGTACTATGTATGGAATTTGTGTCTGTAAATGCACCCACGATACAGAACAAATCCTAATGTGTTTTTTCTGTATAAACTTAGCCCACGTTTAAAAAAAGCATTATTGCGTCTAAATATTAAGATCCCTGCAACCATAAGTACCCCGTCATATAATGATGGTTAATTTAACAACAATTTCTCATAAACAATCAAACACTGATGATCGGTCTATTTCATTTTAACTGGAACAAGCCGCAAATATCCGAGCTATCGGTGAAAACCGGACCCGGCAACCCATACGATAGGGTACGGCTATATATAACGGTATTAATTTCCAGTATGAGCTGATCTCGCATTGAATGTGCTTTCCGTACAATGAGTGGTCAAGCTAAACTGGAATTGTATAGCTTGATGTGTAGCCGTGTGTACGTGCTATCTAAATATTCTATTAGTGTTCAAATGCAAACCAAAACCCTAATTTAAAGATACAAGTCATTACGAATTCACTACAAGTGTAGCATTATATTTCTGAACTTTACGCGAATAGCATCCATTGAATCAAAATAGCCTACGGAAATATATCGCGTTTATTTCATTCATTCTATATACTTACGTACAGCATTCAAACGTGCCGTATACATACGTGCAACGTGCAACCCTAGCATATACAATTATTGTATTATTAATGCACAAATAGATGAATTACAATATAAAACAATGTTTTATGATCTACCATATATACTCACATTTGTTCATAAAAAATACCTGAAACATCATACGTGCAATACACCATTAAGCACACATTTGTATAGTGGAACATAAATGCATGCACGATAAATAAATAAAATAAAATGCTACTCTTAATTCGCTCGACCACTGCAGCATCCGTGCTCACGAGCAGACCAACTATAATAATTGTATATGCTAGGGTCGCACGTTGCACGTATGTATACGGCACGTATAGATGCTCTACGTAAGTATATAGAATTATTGAAATAAACGCAATATATATCCGTAAGCTATTTCAATTCATTACACGTGTAGCATTAAAATAATTGCAGGTTGAAAGATCACTTCTATGCAATAATCATAAAACAACGATCCCATGAAGAAATATTCGCCTTAATTAACTCAAGAATGGTCCATTTATTCATTCAATTCAGCCAAAGGACGTCCACTGATGAACAAAGGCCTCTCCCATAGAATTCCGCAATTGTGCCATCATTTTGGGGGGGATTTGCCAGTACTCACCACGCTTGACAGGCCTTGGGGGTTGGTGGGGGCAGTATGGCTACTATTCCACAGAAGGGACGCTGCTGCCCACCCCTCTGGTTTAGAGTCCCTGAGTCGCCTTTTAAGAGATTCACAGGAGAATATGGGGTGGTGCTATATTCTTAATCGGGACACCAAACGATTGCATATTATATTACGTATACATGGTGCCGATTTAGTGACCTCTACAGCGCGAGTTGTAGAGCCTTGATCCCAATAATAATAAAAATGTTGTCAAAGTCATACCAATAAAAAAACGCGATATGTAATGATTATTGCAGCTTACATATGCAACCGTTTTGTACCATTGCAGTGCAGACAATCGTGGCCCGAATCACCTCCTTAGAGATAACAGGTGATTACATCGGCATCCAGTGCGCAACATAGCATAATACACACTGAGGCTTCGGGAAGGATCCCCTCCTTTACGATCTCCCCGGGGGGAGGGGTGACCGCTTTACAGTCACCCACTCCGAGATTTGCCTATAAGTCCAGGATCCCTCTAAGGTGCCGAAGATGATCACTCCAGTGGTTTTAACCGGTAGGAGTCCGGCATCCCTTCCCTAGGGCAGAGGAATTTCATGAAGAGTTTCCAATGGGACAAATAAAAACTAGAAAAAGGTATACACGTTGACGTTCATACTTCCCGAAGGGTTGTAGCTCATATTTCGTCAATTACGGTATTAAGTTCTATAAACAGACAGAGATCGAGTCTAGACTCGAGGAAGGCGTAGTGGGGCAATCGGGGGTAAAAAATACTTAGCGATTGTATACATAAATTTGAGGACTAGAAGAATGTAGAAGAAACAAAAGCAGCAGAAGGATCGTAGTACGGGCGTAACTTTACCAACCCATTGGCAAGATGGTGTGATTGTATGTACGTAACTATTTACAAATACATTTATTTTCTTCAAGGTTTCTATCAGTCAATTGCTTTCAAAACTAAGGTTAGGGTAAAAAAAAAACTGTTGATATATGTATGATATTTATCAAATTGTTAGGTAATAAAAAATCCAATAAAAATACTACCCCTATGGGGCAGTCGCTCACCCATGCATGGGATAAACGCGATCCCGGAGGGCAGATCTTTGATTTAAAACAAAGTATATCATAAGAAGATCCTTAATGCAAAATGTATAAATAATTTCACTTACAAAATGCTTTAAGGGAGGTTTACGAGGGTAATAGTGAATGTTCTTAGAATTGGCCAGTAAGAAAAGTTGCCGATGAAAACTTTATTTAAATTTCGAATAAAGAACTTACTCTTTGGGAAGCTGTAGAAGTATACTGAATGCATAGGTATGTCATTTGTTTTTACAAATTGGCGGCAATTTAAAGTGCGTGTCGTTTATGTAAACCTGCCTATCAAAAACCGGGTTGCTCCCTGCAAAAGAGAAACACACCAATAAATGTTCAAAGGAATTTGAGTGTATATTAAGTGATACCTAATAAATATGTACTATGTTACTGCAAAACCAAATTAGTTAAACAGTCTTCCTATTCCCGTAATTTCTAGAAAATATTTCGCGCCGCTATCTATTCCTGCGACAGACAGTGATCGACAGTCCGCTGAGAGATATCCCACAAGCTAATTGATAGCCAATTACTTATTAATTGGCTAGACAGACCAAAATCATCTCTAGGTTTAGGTCTGAATGCAAAATATATGTTAAACAAGTCATCCAAATTGTATGTGTATTTTAGGAAACTGAAGACACGGTGATTTCGACGTCGAGTTCATAAACATTCGAAAAGAAAGAAAAAACTTCCATTCAGCAACAAACTGATGGCGAAAATAAACATATTTCTGGATACATAATATAGTAATGTACCATCAGCACGGTCATGCCAAGGGTTACCAACTCAGCATTTACTGGGTGTTTGGTACCCACCGCTGATTTTCAGTTGGCACCCTTGCAATGACACACGAACGGAGGGAACGTATAATTAAAATCAATAAATACAGTGCACATGGCATAAATATTAAAAAGTAAAACGGAATATTAAGAAAGTCAAAAATATGTTAAATAAAAGAAGGTTTACTTGTTTTACAGACAGACTAAAGTGTCATTGATAAAATGAAAATCTGTGAGTGGCACTCATTTCACTTTCACTCGGGTTGACGGCAGGTCTAATATCTTTGTTAGGAATATGTGCAATATTTTAACTCATTTAAAATATTCCTAATACAGTGTGAGTTAAAGAACATATCATTATCTACAAAAAACTTCTGTTCAACTATTGTAGTTATGTAACTATAACTTCTTGTTTGCATTTTAAAAGTTCAGAGAAATCCCGACCAAAATCAGACCATGTTTACATTTACTCTAAGTTTATTCCCAAATAGATAAAAAAATAAATGTCCACCCTTGCGAAGCCGGGGCGGGCCGCTAGTCATTATCATAATATAAATATAAAATAAATTAACTAAACGACATGTCAATATTAGCCATATTATTTGAATGATGTTGTGTGTACGTAACCTTATCCCTGTCCTTTATAAATCAATGTGGAGGAATCTTTTTACTTGGAAAATGTCACATTCTTCCAGGTGCTTTATTCATCCAATTTAATCTCTCAATGATGTGAGAGTTTAATGGTTAATTTTTTGTATGCGGAATTTTCCGTGTGGTGTCCGGATTAAGAATATAGCGCCACTCCATCACCTCCCGTGGATGTCGTAAAAGGCGACTAAGGTAATCTAAACCAGAGGGATGGGCAGCAGCGTCTTCTGTGAAACGGTAGCCATACTGCGCTCACCAACCCGCCTGCCAAGCGTGGTGAGTATTGGCAAATACCCACCAAAATGATGACACAGTTGTGAAAATCTCTGGGGGAGGCCACTGTTCAGCAGTGGACGTATAAATGGCCATAATCAGATATGTTATGCGGAATGACATGAAAATATTTGGCCTGAAAAGTTGGGAGCTGCATAAGAGAACTGCTATTTGTTTACATTTGTCTACAATTTTGTCTCTTCAGTAGATTGACCGATACTTGTTTAGTATACTTAACAGTGTTGTGGTGGCCGGATACCTGCAGTGTTATTCTGTAAGAACTCAATAACAAACTCACTTCTGAATCCGTAGTGAAGTCTCTAATATCGTATTGTTTTTACTACTTTTCACTGCAGATAGTGGAGAAGTGAGTTGCTAGTGACTTCATACAGATAGCACCGCAGTTCAACAACACTGGTTGAATTAGTTTCGATAACAATGATTGAAGATTAGTGCGTAAAGTTCGTGTTGAATTTGCAAAATTTTTTCGCACATAGAAATGTTTAATTTATGTATGTATACATACATAAATTCACGCCGATAGGCCCTAAAGGGTTGGACAGAGGTACTATTTTGGACAACCCATAGCCAGCGACGGTGGGCCCCTTTCGAAAGAGGACAAGTCATATACTAGTTATCAGACGCAATCCACGCGCTGCTATTAGATGTTTTTTAACAGTTAAACCGAATAACACTGCCCGAACTGGGAATCGGTTCCAAGACTCGTACATGTCAGCCGCATTCGTCACTCCACTAGCGAGTTAGTGGTTTACATTGAAAAAGGTTTTTAAAATATGTATAATCAAAGAACACATACTGAATTAATTTCAGAATAGAAACTCGCACACTTATCATGTTCTATGGATGGGTGAGTGCATAGTGTTATTTAGACTGACCGTCTCCATGCTACGGAGGGCACGTAAAATTGTCCATCCCGGTTATTGTCATAGGACAGCTGTCGTTAAGGCGAGACGTTGGCAAACTATTAATCTCAAATCGGGCACCGCGTCCCGCATTCCGCTTTCACCGCGGTATTCTTACGCGGCTAACTACAATAATAAAAAAAATATATTAGCATTAAGGTACTTCATCATATCGGCCGGATGAAGTCCACTGCTGGACCTGTGGGGGACACACTCCCCCGAAGATCACCACAACGACCGATATGAGTGTGTTGTGGGCTCATTGTGGGGTATTGCCATAATCGCCACGCTTGGCAGACAGGTTGGCGATCGCAGTTGAGCTATTAATCTACTCGAAGGACGCTGCTGCGCATCCTCTGGCTAATTCCTTAGTCGACTTTTACGACACCCAAGATGGGGTGGTGGTATTCTGAGCTTAGTTGAGATACTTAGTTTTTCTTAACCATATCTTATTTTTTCAATTAAACAACCTTATTTCATTCGATTAAATATTTTGACAGCTTTTTCGCCCCATTTTTGATAACAAAGTTTTTGATGCTACGTGAATCGATAGCCCGTGGGAGTTCGACTGACACAGATCCGCTGCTGACAATCACAGAGTACATTTGTATATACAAGGAATGGTCAGTAGCAGACTGAGTTGCATGCAAAAACGAGCGCGATACGTCAAAACAGTATTTTTTCGTTTAAACTAAAGATTATGGCTAATTTTGTAAAATCCAATTACAATTTTGAAGTGTGTATTTAGGCTAATCAATACGGAAAATTCAGGGGCTTAAATCGGTTTCGTTTGCCTGTAAAATCAAGGATAAAGTCAAGGATATGATAAATGAAATACAAAAATATCAGTTCCGAATGTTTCATAATTGCTGATATTTCTCAGCATACCTGCGTCAAGATTTTCAATTCGTCGCCTAAGTAAAGTTGGAGGCCTTCGTGTGGCTTGAACAACTCTGACACGAAAAGACGATGATGCAATTATCCGCTTTTATGAGCTAAGCCTGATAATGATATTACTTCAATTGAACGTGCCAGCGACAGTAGAAACAGAGTCTATAGCCAGTGAGATCGTAGTAAGCCGAAGATAGTGAGACGCCATACCAGCCCATAAATAACTACTGTTAAACGTAAGTTACTTTAAACTGCTTAAATAAAACTGAGGGCCGTTATGGTCTTATGGGCAATTTTTAAAGCAATTATTTCCGAATAACGCCAAACACAGAGAATAATTAGCAGAGGCATCTCGCTGGGTACGGTTTCTGCATCAGTCGGTCAACACTGACCTATATCGCCCGTTGCTGTATTGCTTCGTGTAGCCGTGACGTCAAAATTGCCGGGTGTTGCGAACTTGCGAGTCGTCAATGTAATTGTCTGTGAAAGTGCACCTTGAGGCGAACATTATATGTTGTTAAAAAATAACAAAAGATTTAACCTTTGTTCGGCATTATACGGACTTATTAATATAAGTATTATAAAAAAAAGCACCCTGGAGAATCTGCTACCCGTCCTCCCGATAACAACCCGTAGTAATCTTTAACGACACCCACGGGTGGAGAGGGGTAGCCGATTCTTTGCCAAGACCACACGATCAAAATAATCATTGAAAAAACGTGCGTGTCTCCAGGAATAATGTAGTTTGAATATTATCACAAAAACAAGAGTATTATACATAGAAAAAACTATTACAACACACGACAAACTTAGTACGACATAGCTGGTGAAGTGGCTGATACAGTCGGCTGCTGCGCTCCGGGTTGCGGGTTCCATTCCCGCACGGTTTAAATATTTGTATGATCTGCAGGTAGTTGTTCCGGGTCTGGGTGTATTGTGTGTGGAATTTGTGTCTGTAAACGCACCCACGACACAGGAGAATACTTAGTGTGGGGCAAAGTTACAAAAAAAGGCAGTCACAAAAGAACACTGTATGGAGAGATCAGATTGATAACTGGGCACTTAGTGGACTTACTCGTAATTACTACTTGGGTGGCCCGATAAGTACCTATCACATTCTTTGTATTTGTCTTCCATTATTTATTATACACATCATAAGAAGGGTATTCAAAAAATTAACAAAGGCAAGCTTCACGAAGCTAATGGTTTCCAGCAAACGTTTGGGTGATAAAGAGATTGTCATGAGAATGTGAGAACTGGGTCAAGTGAACAATCAAACAAACCAAATAATGCTCTTCAATACGTTACCTACATATCAGCCCGTACACGCCCACTGCTGAACACGAACTCCTTAATGATCACTACAATGATGAAGTTAAGTATTTAAACAAAAGCTAAACGAAAAAATCCTTGGGCTTGTTGGTCTGTACGAGTTCGAGCACGATATCTGTTGAAAATTCAACGACTTTGATTTTTCTATGGAAGCTTATTGCATATCAATACTGTAAACTGTTCTGTTCATTAATAATTCAATAAAAACCAAAGGCTGATGATTTCAACTAATAACAAAACCGCCATATTTCTTCACAAATTTGACGTTTTACGTAACTGAATGCAATTCCAATTTCAATATTAGTAGTATAGCTCCATCGGTATCTTATTTACTAACAGATGTGCGTTAGAGGTCTGCCCATAATAATCGCCCAGTTTTTTCCATTATACGGCGTTATTTTATTTATGCCCATCATTCTTTGATTAAATGTTCAAATTACATTGACAAGCTTAGCTTATATGAAACGTTTATTACATTGTATGTATGAACTGCTGATTTACATCCATTCGCTACTAACACTCGGACATTTTTATCAAACTGTAATTCTTTATGCGGCCAAAGAAAAAGGACAAGCCGCCTTTGTTCCTTATCATGACATGTCAGTAAACTGTAAATACATGAAAACAATCGAAGCTTTGTACAGTCCGATAAGTTATGATGAATTTGTTCAATAGTTTTAAAATGTGCTACAATGTTTATGTTGAGTGACGTAGTGATGCCGAAAGCCAGTGACTTGTAGATTTGAAGGACACAATACGGGTATTGTGTGATGGAAATAAAGACGACTATTGCTGGGGAGTAAGGCTTCTCATCATTTCGGCCGAATAAAGCCCACTGCTGGACACAGGCCTACCTTAAAGATCACCACAACGACCGATATCGATGTGTTGTACTCATTGAGGGGGTTTTACCATAATCGCCACGCTTGGCAGGCGGGTTGGCGATCGCAGTTGAGTTGTTAATGTATTCGAAGGACGCTGCTGCCCATCCTCCGGCTAATCCCTTAGTCGCCTTTTACGGCACCCACGGGATGAAATGGTTTAGTGCTATTCGCACTTTTTTCCGCACTGGATGTTTTTGACCGATATGATGAAGTGAAGATTGACCCTGCGACACGTAACGCAGTAAGCCAATCGCTTAGCTACTGCGCTAACAGTGCAGTCAATTAAATTTTAGATTTAGAAGTTATATTAATACTACGCGAGAATAATATAGGCAATTGCAGATCGTTTTAGATTCTCAAGGGATTCTATCGTAGCTGATCCATTCCTGAATCCCCGCAGGTCCCCACGGGATGAGACATCAGTGGTAGGTCCTTTATTGCTAGAGTCCGGAAAGGTATTCTGCCAGGCCAATTAAACTTTAACCATTACTATATTTAGATGAGTATTGTATGAAGATTAACATACCACAAATTTTTTTATTTGTGTAAGTTGCGACCTACTTAAATTAAACGAACTGTCGTTAAATTGTGTCTAATGTAAATTTTTGAGAACATAAAACATTTTAACAATTATAGTACCGACTTCATAATACTATACGATATTAAAACCACTAAAAAGAAATAAAAACTTTATTTATGAAGTCGGGCGGGGCCAGGTATGCCCCAACCATGGTTCATGCAGACCAACGAGTTATATTTTATACCTGGTATTATCGGTATTTTTTGTTAAAAAGTTATATTTGTTTCTTGTTAGAGTAAATAAATGTAAGAACTTTTTCCAATTTGGTACCCGTATCTAACACTAAAAATAAGTCTAAGAATCGAAACTAATAGTTTCGATTCTTAGACTTATTAAACATCATCTAGGTAAGCGCAGTCAAATCAAACCTGTTTATTGAAGCTGGTTAAAAAACTACTCAATCAAATGTAATGAAATTTATATGGGACAAATTCGAAAGCATTATGCACCTATTAAAAAAAGAATTGCTCAAATCGGTCCACAAATCTAGAAGTAATCGGTGTACATACATAAATAAATAAAACGCATCGAATTGAGAACCTCCTCCTTTTTGAAGTCGGTAAAAATAAATTTGTTTTCTTGCTTTCTATTCCGTTTTTAAGTGTATAGAAACTGTAAGGTACTGCAGGTAGAGAAATTACTGGGCTTGAGACTATATAACTAATGTCTCGAAGCGACCAGCGCAGTGTGGTGCTACGCAGGATTACTGACGCTAACAACCAGGCGAATGGCTTTCGCGTCCCGTCACTGAGTTGTTTAAAAAGAAATGGATCTCACCCAACGTGCACGCTCCATACGTGTTATTATTAGTATCGTAAATGCAGCTAATTACATACAATCCCCGAGGCATCCATGGTAGCTAATATAGTTGAAGATAATGGCGGAGTTGTGCAACTGGTGTTGAACCCATTAGGCTAATAGTCCGTTTAGCTAGCCGGTTTTCTTTTTGTAGACAATTTAGTAACTCCGCCGCAATTTGTGGCAAGGCCGGATGCTCAATAAAGAAATTTGTATTATGTTGTAAATAGCGAAAAATATAAGACAAGGGTATTTTACAACTTACAACAAAATGTATGTGCTTTGGAGCTACACAGGGCGGTCACTTAATGTCACAAGGCATTTAACAGAGTTGACTGGTAGACCAACCAGTTCGGTTAAAGATAAAACGTTTCGAACAAGGTGATGAAAAGTATTTGTACCTGCAAAAAGGTTATAAATAGCTACAGAAACATGTTTGTATACTGGCTGCCAATTGACTCACTTTCAACACTCGAATGTCGTAGAGGCTCGACACTATTAATAATAAAAAATAACAGTACTCATACCAATAAAAAAGTACGCGTTAATGTAATAAGTATCTATCCAACACACTTGCAGCTTACACACGCTACACGTTTATAAGTTTCCAGTATAAGTTGACCTCTCACTGTTGGAAAACCTATTATACCATGCGAGATCAGCTTATACTGGCATTTACAGCTTGATATGTAGCCTACCCGCTCATATGTTAGACGCACCAGGTCATTAACCTGCTAGCTATTTTGTATTGACTCTATGTTAGAAAATAAAAGGATATTTTGGTGAAAAGTTTAAGTACACAATTTAACAGCTTCGGGTAATAAATCGTAGACTAGCCTTAAAGGTTAACTGGTGATAAAATCGGCACCAAGCATAACATAACTGATGCATTTAGTTTTGACTGCAATAAGATTACTTTAATAATATGAGCGTCTGGGGTGAAATATGTTATGTATTACATATGGGCTGGAACTACTGGACTATACACGTGGACCTGACTCATGGCCAACTAAATGTGTAAAAAATATACATTAGCAAGGGCAGCAAATTTCAGAATCTAAGTATTCGATATACGCGTTTATATCATACTAATGCGAAGCATGTGTGTCAGCATGTATTAAACTCGCACAATAACACTTCATATGGATAAGCACCTTTTTTATGTTCCGGTGAAAATGCGTTGTCCTTCTTTCGCCCCGGGAAAGGGCATGCCGGACTCCTACCGGCTATAACCACCGGAGTGCTCAGGAGCTCAAATAAACTCCATCTAGAGCCACCCATTGGTGCCACGCTTTTCGACTCATCTCGGAGGGACTGACTGTAAAACGGTCACCCTATCTAGCGGAGGGGAGGTGACTGTCGCTGTGCTGTGCACACGGCGGCACATGTCCCAACCGATGTCACATATGCATCAGCCATCGTGTAACTCAACCATATTGTAGGAAGCTCAAAAGCTCACCGAGTCCAACAATTTTAAGAGTGTTAAAAAAAGAATCAATTAAGCGAAATTTTTGGTTAAACGTTTGTGCTGTTGTTTGTACTCACATACCTTTTTTTTTTATTGGTGCCCAGTAGAAATTCATCATGGACTTCCGGGGGTATGCCGGACTCCTACCGGCTAAAACCACTGGGCCGTTCATCTTCGGCACCTAAGGGAGGCTCCAGGTCCTCGTATGATCACACTAGAGCCGCCCACTGGTGCCACGCCTATGGGCACATCTCGGAGGGTGACCGTAGTGGGGGGGGGGTTTGCAAAGGATCCCCCAAAGCGTCCCACGGCAGCGCGTGACCACATGCGTGCTACCGTCTTCTCTTGGGTCGCTTTTTGCGCGCACGCAGATTCCCCAATCTACGCACCCGCGAACCCAGAAGTCCCCCACCTCGCCCAGTAACGGCAGGAGGTTTCAGGCGTATAGGAATTAGGCGCCAGGGCGGTTGTTACCCCGGCGCCGACTCCTCCTTCTTCGAGCGGGATTGGCCCTCTCCCGATCCCGCTCTGCGGTTTCCTTCTGGAGCATGACGCTCTCACAGAAGGAGACCACTGCATTCCAGTTTTCGTGCTCTGCCAACATAGCCGACACTACTGCTGGCAGAGAGAGATCTTGCCCGATCCGATCGACCAGGATCCACCGCTCGGCGGCCCATGCAGGGCACGCCTCGAGCGTGTGCTGTGCGGTATCCTGGTCGCTATCACAATGGTGGCATTGTGCCGTGACCTCGCGTTCTATCCTGTGCAGGTTTGCGCCGAAACAACCGTGCCCGGTAAGCACCTGCGTCAGGCGATAGGTGACGCGCTCGCTCCTTCTGAGCCAGGCTCCGAAGCTCTGCTCCTCCGCTCTGGCGGAGGGAGCGGGTCTGATCGTAGACCCACGCATCCATCTCCGCCAGGATGTCGAACGGCGGAAAACGAGTCAGGAGAGTAGCCGCCTCGTAGCACACTGTCCGGATAGCCACTCTGCGCTGCAGACCATGGATTTTGGTTCTGCAGCGCTGGGCGCCGACCATACAGGCGCCCCGTATAGAACCACGGACCGCACGACCCCCCCGTAGAGACGGCGAACTTCCTCACATGGTCCCTCGAGATTGGGCAGTAGCCGGTGTAGTGCACCCACTACCCTCTCGACTCGGGGGAGTACTCACATACCTAACGAGGTAACGCTACGTCATAGTAGGCATGTGGCTACAGGGTTCATGCGAGGTTTCCGGGCCACCAGAAGTTAATAATGTTATGGTATAATGTTTCATCATCATCATCATTTCGGCCGAATGAAGTCCACTGCTGGACACAGGCCTCCCTCAAAGATCACCACAACGATGGATATGGGTGTGTTGTCTCATTGGGGGGTTTTGCCATAATCGCCACGCTTAACAAACGGGTTGGCGATCGTAGTTGAGTTGTTAATGTACTCGAAGGACGCTGCTTGCTTTTGCGTAAGATTTTGCTGAACATATATTGTGTTTTTTTGGTAGGTATTGACCCAAGCTCGTACCCCCTGCAGTATGTCGTGCTATTTACTGGACATCCTGTATAATCGTAGTTACCGTACCGTATCTACTGTAAACAAAGCGCTGGTTTTCAGTGTTCACCCCAAATACATATACAACTGCTTATGTACATGTGTCCTATATTGGATGCTATTGTATTAATATACAACAAATACTATTCCATTCTATCCTACGTTTATTACACGCCAATTGTAGTAACCGTAATTAAAATTCCTTATTAAACTGATCTGAATGAACTAATAACGGAATTCGAATGAAGCAGGACAAGACAATGAACCAACTTATCAAAACTAATAAAATTCAAAAGGCCCGAACCGTGTCAGTAAAAATTGTACAAAAATGACTTGGTGTTATTATATACCTGATATAAAATTGCCGTGAAGCTCTGGTAACGCATAGAGCTACCCGATTTCACCCCATGGTTGCCTAGAAGGCGACTAACGGCCGAACTCTGGGTTTTAAGATTAAGGACATTTGTCTTTTTTTTTTAATGTTGCCCCACACTAGGATTTCTCCTGTGTCGTGGGTGCGTTTACAAACACAAATTCCACACACAATACACCCAGACCCGGAACAACTACCTGCAGATCGTACAAATATTTGTTCCGTGCGGGGATCGAACCCACAACCGGTGCGCAGCAGCCGACTGTATCAGCCACTGCACCAACCTTGCCGTCATATGTCTGTTTTTGTGTTAAATGTGTTCATAACACAACAACGGATCAAGTTCAGTTACTGATATAAAATCGCAGTGGCCGATAAGACCACCATTGTAAACAAAGCGCTGGTTTTCAGTGTTAACCCCAAATACAATGTAAACAACTGCTTATATACATTTGTAGTTTATTGTATACCGATACAATAAAGCATAATGTGTTATTAGCCTGAGTTTATTACACGCCAATTATAGGAGCCCGTAATTAAAATTGCTTATTAAACTGATCGGCAAGAGAGAAATAAACCCAAATAAGCATAAAACACCTGTTAAAAAAACTCCATAGGGCAGCTGTACACTAGACTCCATAAAAACAGGTACCACAGAGTACAGTTGTCTACTGCAATACAAATAGCCACTACAAATCTTTGTATCGGAGCAAGAACCTGCAACATTGTAGCGCCACCTTGACACGGTAAACTTGGGTCCATTATAAACGTTATGCAATTCCGACATCTGTCGCTTGCTGGCATTTGCAATACAAAATAAACAAAAACGCAAAGAATATTTATTGGATGGCATTTACATGACTAAGCACGCAAGCTATTTTTATTGTTACAAGAAATGGTGAATAAGTAGATTCAGTGAACGGTATCCTTCGTATTTGGCTTCAAATGTATCATTATCATCTCCCATACCAGCCCTGAAACGTCCTTCCAATTATCAGTATAATTCACAGCTTTTGTCCACCGACTGCATCAGCCTCCTCCCCTTTACGCCAGTCCTCCATATCTTGTCCAGATCCTACCGACAAATTTCACATCTACCTGTCTTGCTACCAGTCTTTCAACGCTCCATGTGCCCACTTTTGGCTAGCAGTCCGTCGGGCATCTACTCCTCTTGTGGTCACCACATCTCGCTAAATATTGTGCCTAACCCCGATAATAAAGCTCAAGACCACTCGCAAGTTATGGAGAGCTATGCTTGATATCTTTCTACGAGATCGAATCAGAAATGGACAGATCCATAGAAGAACTAAAGTTGCTGACATAGCTGAAAGGATTTATAAGCTGAAGTGAAAATAGGCGAGGCATATAGATCGTGTACGTGGACACTAATAGTCGGACTAGTCTACAAGTGTAAGTCGCTCAACGGGCTATGGAACGTGCTATGCTCGGAGTCTCTCTAAAGGATCCGAAATGAGGATACCCGGAAGAGAACCAAAATGATTGACACCAAATTAGCAAGTTGAAGTGGCAGTGGTCAGTTCAGGCAGTTGGTCGCGTCTGTCCAAGGACCGATGGCCGATGGTGCAGACGAGTCCTAGAGTGGAGACCGCGTATGGGCAAACGTAGTGTGGGGCGCCCATCGGCCAGATGGACGGACGACTTGAATAAGGTTGCTGGGGTTCGGCTGGATGCGGAATGCTGATGACCGGGTGTTGTGGCGCACGCTGCGAGAAGCCTATGTCCAGCAGTGGACCGATATAAAATCGTAAAAGTGATAGCCACCATTTGCGCAGGAAGGTTCTTAAATAGAGACCACAGTCTGTTCTTACTCGTCAGAATTAACTGCGATACTAATCATACCGATGTTCCGGGCACGCTCGGAAAGCTCTAGTGTGAGGGAGGTCTAACAGCCACTATTAATAACAATTATAAACATTATCAAATACATATTACTCTGTGATTTATAATAACGGCTGAATTTTATAAGTAATGGCGAAACCCCCCAATGAGCACACAACGCAAACCCGTACTGGTCGTTGTGGCAATCTTTGAGGGAGGCTTCGGTCCAGCAGTGGATGTTTTTCGGCTGAAATTATGAATGATGAATGATTTCGATAATTATAGTCATGTTTTGTTGACAACATCAGCCACATATTAATCATTTCGATTATGCAGGTAGTGTTGCATACAATTAATGCCGTGCCCTCAATTTCATATCGCATGCCACCTTGAGCACGTCTGTGTACACGGTAATGTCGAAAATTAACATATTACTGCTTCATCATCATCAATATCATCACATCAGCCGAAGGTTGACTGCTGAAAAAATGGTATATATTTCCACAATGACCAGTTGAATGTGGCCTGTATCCAACGACTTGCCACCTTCGCCAGGTCGTCTATCCATCTCGTTGGTGCCTCCCAACGCTGCGTTTCCTTAACTACTGCTTGGCGGTAGAATATCTGTCACTGCGGTGGTAACTGGCCGGACTTTTGCTATATGTGAAATATCTATGTGAGAGACTAACGGTCAAATACTCAAACTCTACTTAATATTTTAATCCCGCTTAGTTATTTGAGGCGGCCGATCCCAGTAGGAAGGCGGGCGTCTCAAATTTTTAAGCGGGATTTTAAACTGAAATGTTGGTTCAATATTCGGCTGTAATTCTTTTCAACTAAACCATACTCAATTGGTCTGGGATGTGCTAGGATTATGGTTAACGTTTTATAAGAACTCTAGCTGGGACCCACGGTTTCACCCGCTGTTTAATTGAAAAGATTAATTTTAAATAATTTAGAGTACTTATTAATAGATACTTGACATATATATTCGAGTACATATATTGGTATATAGTATTTAATTTTATAAAAAAAATGTTTTTTTAGTTATGTGTAGCGTATATACTTTCATATGCATTAAGTAAAAGGCTATTATTTTGACATTACAAATAGACACTTTAATTTTATTTATTTGTATAGATAAACCTCATAATCAGCAGTGGGCTGGGCACGGACCTTTTCTCATGATAAGAAGGGTTAGTGGCCTTAGTCCACCACGCTGGCTTTGTGCGGGTAGGCGGAACACCATTGAGACCATTTTTTAGGGCCATCTCTTGTGTGTAGATTTACTCACAATGTTTTCCTTTTAACGCAAGTGATAATCAAATTCTGATCCGCACATAAATCCAAAAAGTCAAAGGTGATGGTCGGGATCGAACTCAGGTCCTCCATACAGGAGGACCTGAGTTCGATCCCGCTCTACTGTGATCGTACGAGAACCTGGAGCCCCCCTACGGTGCCGAAGATGACCGCTCCAGTGGTTTTAGCCGGTTGGAGTCCGGCATGCCCCTTCGCCCTTGCCCGAGGCGGAGGAAGTTCATGAAAAATTGACACTGGGGACCAATAAAAAAGGCCCTCCTGTATGGAAGGCAAGCGTTCAACCACTAGGCTATCCCTGCGTGTCCGCCAGGAATATAATATTATATACCACAATATGATTAATTATTTATTTTGTACAAGTTTAGTTTATAATTTCGTAAGTTTCTTTGTATTTTATTTTTATGTAGAACCCGCAGTGTTTCTTGTTTTTTATTATTAGTAACAAAAGGGGTCGGACTGAAAGTCAGAGTTGACCCGTGCATGGTTTAATCACTACGCACTGCCAACATTGCTGAGTCTGATGATGATGACGCCTTTTACCATGCTACACAAAAAAACCTTTCTGTATTGTTTTGCATTGAACGAATTATGTGTTTAGTTTGGTAATTAATTTATCTTTATGTTTATTAAATACTAGCTGGGACCCGCGGTTCCCCCCGCGTTTAATTTAAAAGAAATTTAGAGTACTTCGACATAGACACTTGACATAGAATATATAAATATATTGGATTTCAAGGGTTTTATTTTTTTGCGCGGAACCCTAATTATTTTTCTAAAATAAAAGTAGCCTAAGTTATTCCTTATAGCATAAGCTATCTGCGAGTGAAAGTCCCGTCAAAATCGGTCCAGTCGTTTCGGAGATTACCCGGAACAAACAGACAGACAGACATACAGACAAAAAATTTAAAAATTGTTTTTTTGTTATATGTACTGTATATACTTTCATATGCATTTAGTTAAAAGCTGTTATTTTGACATTACAAACAGACACTTCAATTTTATTTATTTGTATAGATAACTGCATAATAAAACGACGTATCTGAACTAAACATCTTACAGTTCGACTCATCATTGCGGTTTAGTACCAGTCTTGTGTTTACAGTAGCTTATTACCAGCTCCGGACCGATTGTATTCAAACAAGACATGTTATCTGCATTGCAGGTCATGAACGTATAGAATAAATTAGATTGCCAACGTGTTTTTTGAATTAAATCGTTGTTTTAATTTGACCTGACTTATTTATTATAACTAGGACTGTTTTCTAATAAATCTCAAGGTCTGGTATGCTGTCCCTCGTTGTTATGAACTAACTTGTACGATCAGCTCATTTTGAATACTATCACGCCTGTTTTTCCGTGAGGTAGGCAGCCGTTTACAGATGGTTGTATGATGTTTGTAGTTCGATGTCACTAGACGCGACTCTTGTCAGCAGGACTGGCACAGTGTCTAAGTGATTGGCTTTCTGCACAGGATCATGGGTTCGATTCCCGCCCGGAACAAATATTTGTGTGGCTTGCAAGTTGTTCCACGTGCACGTAAGCATTTGACCGCATGACACAGGAGGAAATCCATTGTTGAGCAAAGTTTTATTAAAATTAACAACTGGGGTCAATACTCGGTCCGGTCAAATTCTTAAACATTTCCCGACCAAGGAAGACATACCCCTAGACATTACGCTCTTCAGTCAGCAGTTCTTGTTCTTATTCTCAAATATTTACGGTACACATTCAAAGCTAACAACACTTATTCGCAAACACGGACACCAAACCCTGTGTCTGATAAAGTGATAAGATAACGTCGGGCAGCATTCCTTATTTAGAAATGAAACTGTTAATCAATGACCAGAAGCAGAGAACCGTCGAATGTCATAACGCAGTAACTGCAATCCTAAAAGCTTTGAAAATACAGCGCTTGTCGGATGGCAAAACGCAGTAAATGCAATGCTTAACAGCCTTGCGAATGCCAACCGACGCACGACGCGACGGTAAGGGGCCGACTGCACGACTCAAGCGGCTATAAAGAAGGACAAATTGGGTAAGCGAATTTTAAAAAAACTTTTTTTATACATAGGTACTGGTATACGAGCTAGTCATGCGTCTCGCTCGCCAATAACAATATTGTAATGCTACCCAGAATTAGTCCTGCAAAGCACCACACTACGCTCGTCACCACGCGATAGTTATTTAGTCTCTTCATCATTTCAGCTGAATGCTGGACACAGGCCTCCCCCAAAGATTACCACAACGACCGATATGGGTGTGTTGCGTGCACATTGGGGGGTTTTGCCATAATCGCCACGCTTGGCAGACGGGTTGGCGATCACAGTTGAGTTGTTAATGTACTCGAAGGACGCTGCTGCCCATGCTTCGGCTAATCCCATAGTCGCCTTTTACGACACCCAAAGGATAAGATGGGTTGGTGCTATTCGTAGCCGGTGCCACACAGCAAATTTACAATTTAGTCTCTTATGCCCAGTAATTTCACTACCTGCAATGCCATACCGAAGTGTTTAAAGCGTAGACACTACACTACTTAGCGACACAATACCTGGCACTGCGGCGCCGTACCTTGCTAGCCACTTACTTATCAGATTACATTCTGTATTCCTCGATCGGCAGTTGCCCGGCAACAAACAACATCGCAAGTATCTCGATGAGTATTCTGTATTACATCAACATTGCAACATTGTCGTTAGTGGCCTTGACACTGAATCAGTGTTGTGCCGCCACATTGTAACCGACACGCGACTTAATTTGAAGAATTCCGTACTAATGAAAACAAACAGGTTGGGTTCCGGTTCACACTGTCACGAGACGAGCACGCGACGGACTGCGTGATGTTTTCAGTGATACAAAACTGAACTTTATAGCTATATTTTATTTGTAGGTATCGGTAATTTCTCACGGATATGATCTGTTTTCTCTGTAAAATATGCAAAAGATAGTATGGTAATTATATGTTTTGTCTGATAATGTGAACAAATGTTGTAGCAAGACTTATCTAATTAAATGAATAAATTTAATAATACTCGTATATGCATATAATATCCACTTTCATCTTCCGACTGTTATAGTGGGAATATAATTTAAACATAATACAAGTCATTTTCTAAGTATAATTTGGAATCTGGATGTAATCTTTCAAAAAACCAAAAGCGATTGAACATTGGAAAATATAATTCACAAACAATAAGTGATATTCTTGATACATTTTTCGCATTTAACACGAATTTTCAGAATAATTGATTTGAGAAAAGATAAGACTACATAAATAAAAATCGTGGTGTGTAAACGGGCCAGTCGAGATGATCTCGTGAGGTCGACGCACTGCAACAATGTAGGGACACCTTGAAACCGATACTTGGTCGCAAATGCCACTACTTTTTCCACATTAAGTAAACCACTTTAAGACTCGTACATCTAGGCATTATTTTTAGTGATGAAACGAATATGAAGACGAATATTCGTATTCACCGAATAACAGCGAACTACTGAATATGCGTATGCGAAGAATATTATGTAGACAGCCGTTAAAAAATATTTTAGTAAAACGCACGCACACACAACGTAACACACCCGTAGGTAAATAGTTGGGCTATGACTCGTCTGAATGTATCCGAATTCGAACATATTTTGTTGACTTTTTAGTTTGATTATGCAGGTATTACCGCCAAACCAATGAAGGATTGCAACTTCACTGAGGCCTCAAACAGATCATTTTCAACAGTAGGTAAAGTACAAATAGAAAAAAATGGCCTGCTGATAACTATTTTTATGAAAACGCTATTCTTTTTATATGTTTAAAAATACCCGGGGTTAATTTATATTTTTAAAGTACCTGAATTATAACGCCTAGCATGGTTTATGGCCGTTGACTGATTATATTCAGCGTGTTCGTCTTCGCCGTATAGTTGAAACAATATTCGTATTCGCAAAAGTGGTATTCGTCGCATCACTAATAATTTTATCGCGATCTTTTCGATGCTTATGCACAATATTAATATCTGGTATATAGTTATCACTAATAGTCAAGTTTTTAAGATAATACAGTCGTGTGATCCACTTCTACTGGTACATTATTTATTGGGCAGCTGGCGATCTGGTGTTTTGTGTGAAGTTCAACAAAAAGTACAACGTGACACCGACTCAGCAAAGTGGTTGTAATTAAAGTAAATGTTTCTTCACGGCGCGCGGCAATTTAGTGTTATGGTATAAGTATACTAAATTATAATATTATAATACATATTCACATAATAGTAGTGATAGCCTAGCGGTTGAACGCTTGCCTTCCATACTGGATCTGAGTTTGATCCCGGCCCGCACCACTTACTTTGCGGTTTCATGTGCGGATCAGAATTTGATCTAGCGTTAACGGTACAGGCACAATATCGTGAGGAAACCTGGACACCTAAGGGCTCCAAAATGTTCTCAATAGTGTGTGTAGTCCGCTAACCCGTATTAAACCAGCGTGTTGGACTAAGGCCTAACCTGTCTCATCGTGAGAAAATGCCCGTGCCCAGCAGTGGGACAATAATGGGCTGATTATGTAATACATATTATAATACACAAAATGAAGCTCAACCTCAAAATACAGTTCCTTCCTTACTCTTAAAATTAGTTTACGGACGGCAAAGTTGGCACAGTGGCTAATCGAGTGGCTTCCTGTGCTACGTGTCGCGGGTTCTATCCCCGCGCGACCCTAATATTTGTATGATCCGCAGATAGTGGTTTCAGGTCTGGGTGTTAGTGCATTCAGATTTATCTCTGTAAACTGTGCCCACAACACAGGAGAAAACCTGGACATCGTTTAAAAAGAAAGTAGTTCTTGTATTATGATACATAAGTAGATCGATTATGAAATTAGCTTAGGGTCGAGATGCGTTTCTTAATTTTCCATTTATACCTACTGCAGATGAACACGGAGCTCCGTCAGCTTAAAATAATCTCTGTTATATTACACATATAAGAAAATTCCTCAAGGCACAATTGTCAAAAAAATCTTAGTATTTATGTTATGACTTTTAATTCATTACTTGCGTTATAAGTTTTATTTAAATGCATAACTACCTCGAGATACACGTAAAGCACCTCATGGGCGTTATGCCCACAGAAAGTATTGTCTGTTTTGGTGATATAAGTAATCAAAAGCATACCATGATCCCATGGGGCCAGCTACGTACATACCTGACATTTCTTTTTACGTAAAAAAAATTCTACATCGAAATTATAGGGCACAGCTAGCAATTACTTCTACCACGGAAACACATTGTATCTCGTTAATTATATACAAAACATAGTTAAGAAGAAAACTTCAGTGTACTCACGATGGACACAAAGAACTTACTTATAATTCGCACTTGGCCTAACTTTTGCATCAAGTCAGAAAAGGAGCGTTAATGTAGGTATGGAGAATCTCTCGTCAAACTTTGACTTAAGCTCTACAAGGTCTATCGCCTCATGCGCTAGTTGTATGACCCTGTCAGGAACCAAGAACTCACTAGCGAACTCACTTCTGAATCCGTAGTGAAAAGTAGCAAAAACTATACCTTTTTTTATCTTTAACTTAATCTTTCTAAAAAATACGTTGCCCCACCTGTGTCGTGGGTGCGTTTACAGACATACATTTCACACACAATACACCCAGACCCGGAACAACTGCCTGCAGATAATACATATATTTGATCCGTGCGGGGATCGAACCCGCGACCCGGAGCGCAGCAGTCGACTGTATCAACCACTGCACCAACCGTGTATATGTAATACGAAATTAGAGTTTTCACTACGCATTCAGAAGTCAGCTCCACGGTGAGTGAGGCCATGATTGCGCGCCATTACGCGCGCTCGCAGCACTAGCGAAACACGCGTGTAATGTCATTTATACGCGCGATCCATGTGAACGGAATGTATTGGACTCCTAACTTCTCACTCTAGTATTGTCTTAGGGTTTCGCGATTATTACACATTATAATAAAACAATTTTAAACGGATTAAATCGCGTGTATTAGTGCAGGATGACTGCGACCACGAACCCTGCAAAGTGTTCGAAACGTCAGGAAAAACAAAAAAATGATTTTTACACACGCGATTTAATCCGTTTAAAATTGTTTCTCACTCTAGCTTCGCGTGTCGGTACGCGCGTATTTCGCACCATCTGGGCCTGCAGTCTCTACACAGATAGCGATCGCTTGACGCCGAAAATCGGCAGCTAAGTCCTAACGATATGAATATAACGATAATGGATAGTCTCTATGGTCAAAGCTACCGATTGTTATAGGTAACTTGAACGAACTTTTTCGTAAACTTTTGTGACTGGACGTGTTGCAAGGAAGCCAGCTTTTATTTCCTTACATATTTAATCAATTAATTTAATTCTCAGAAACGGTGAAATCTATTTATACTTAAGTTTTGATGAAAAAAGTGTTTTGAAGATAAAGTCTAGATGGTTTCTGTAGAGACATCAAAGAAAAAAAAAATGATTTGTGTAATATCATATCTACTGAAATTTCCTGTAATTCAAAGACATTTTTTAGCGGCCAATATTTTTCTTCGAAAACACCGTACTTATTAATGAATACGTTTCTCGTTAGCATACCGATGGCCGACGGCGGAATGTCAAGATCTTGAACGATTGTGCTCGGTATTATTGTGTGTGGTGTCGGTATTTGTGTAAAACCAATGATATTATACCATAGATATGTTACGTCCATATTAAATGGCGCGCAAAACTCAGACTCGTTGTATGTAGGTATTAAGCTATAAAACTACACACCTATGCTGTAAGAATGAAGATAAAAAACTACGAGAATAAAAGAGATAGCTATCTAAAATGACAACACGTGTACTCGATGTCTTTGTCGCACCTGTGATAGTATATATGCGTTGTCTCTTTTCTTTGCTTGGCCTGTGTTTTGTTCGAGAATATTATTCCAGAGATAATTTAAATAGTATTTTTATTCTAATATTTTATATAGTTTGTTACTCATGTGTGGTATGGAATCCCTTGTCCTTTATTATTTTTGCATGATAGTTTGTGCATTTACTATACGCACGACGGCATTGTTATTACTTAATTAATAAAACAGTACGGATTCTGACAGTGTGTGCTTGCTCGTTGTCCTGTCTTGGGCGAACTGATTGCGAGGTGCTACAATTTGGGGAGATTTGGTTCTTACTTTTGGCGCGCATATAACATATCTATGGTATAATATCATTAGTTTTACACAAATACCGACACCACACACAATAGGTATCTCGGCTGTAGAGACTTGCATTTATTGTAAACATCGTTACGGCATCCGAATGTTTTCGGTACTATTTAGCGATCGGTAGTTCGCGATGGCATCGTTATCTATATCGAGACTGCCCTGGACGAGGCCTAAGGCCCTATTACATAACAAAAATAAAAACTCAAGTCGAACTTGAGTCGAGCTTGCATCAATCGAATATAAATGCTAGACATATTACGTAGAGTTCATCTTTGACTAACGTAATCTAGACTTAAGTTTTGATTTTCGTTCGATACGGGTTTTAGATTTAACGACTCATGGTCGGACGCGACAGTAATCGCCCTATAACAAGATACAACATGCGTAAATTTGATTCTAAGGACAATTCGGTGTAAGGTACCCAAGGTACAGACGGCTACATATCAAGCTATATTAAACCAGTATAAGCTGATCTCGCGCATTGTATTGGCTTTCTGTATGATGATAGATCAGCGTGAACTGGTTTTGTATAGCTTGATGTGCAGCTTTGTGTACCTACACCATTCTTATGTAGGTGTAAAATAAAGGTCAAATCACAATAACCCTCAATGCACACGACTAGTAACACATATATTATGCATGCTGTGCATTAAAATGTGCGTACATGCAGAACATGTATTATTTTTTCAAGGCAATGGGTGAAAGATCACCCTATTACACAAACGACTGCATAATTCATATCTGAGTTAGTAAAGAAACGCATTTGAATTAAACCGGGTCATGCCGGTGATAGCTCATATCCATAAGCCTTATATAAACTGAGGTGGCGAGAGCTAGACCGGCCTATCTTTTCCAGACACAATTAAAATCATTTGTATACGGCACAGTTGACGAAGTGGCTAAGCAATTGGCGTTCTACGCAACGTGTCACGGGTTAGATCCCCGCATGGAACAAATAGTTGTTTAATCTACAGATAGTTGTTTCGGATCTGGGTGTTTGTGCATGTGAAATGTATGTCTGGAAACTGTAACCATACCACAGAAGAAATCCTAGTGTGGGGCAAAGTTTTTGTCGTAATAACAAGTTGGAATAACATACAGACTGATGTACAGAAACAATGAAGAAATTCAATAAGCCATCCTCCACTATGGTTTAAAGTTTAAACGTAAAAGCAGTTCTAATAAGTTTTGTTTCCCACGTCTGTAGATAAGCTCATTGAAGTCAAACAATCACATTTAGTCGAACTATAAGTCGGCATTAAACAGAATAGAGCACACAATATTAAACTTTTATTCGAAAAAAGGACGACCACAATTTCTCGGATAAATAGTATCAGTCTAATTTTTACATTATTCGCTGTAAAATCGTAAAACCGAGCCTTGTGATGACCTAGACGGTTTAAAAAACTCATATAATTATATTTATAACTTCTACAAAGTTGCGGCGCGTAGGCCTCGTGAGAGTAAATTGCGATTTTTACAGTATTATTTAATTATGATTATTTTCTCGTCGTTATGTCGTGTTCAGTTAAACCAAGTATTTTAATTACATTTATTAGGTACAAATTCAAATGACAGTGTAATTTTCTGTGGTAAAAGAAATCTATATTGGATTAGAAATCATTAAATTGTAAGGTATATGTTATAAATAACTGAACGAACTCAGAAAAAAAAACACGAGTTGCTTCCGGGAGTGCCGACAGAGGTGAAAATTTTATAGCAATAAATGTTTTATTATTTATTTATCTAATTCACAAAATATAATACTATATTATATGGCTGCGGTGGGGGCCGCGTCACAAAAAGCGCGCGATTCCCGCCGCGTTGCGAAACCAAGAAGTTTTCACTTCAAATAGCGTCTGGTAACGGTGTCGCGAGTCCAGAGATTGTATCTCATCTAAAAATATGCGTACTTCAAAAAAATCCAAATACAGTGACTGTGACTCGTAAAAGCTAGTAAACTTTAAACCGCGGAGCATTGCACTATGTCTGTAATACCGCTCAGCGTTTGGTCACGCACTAACACTGGTCACTGCTATTAAAACACCATGTTCACCAAAATAAATAAAAAAAGGAACAATTCTATTGAAATGCAGTTGAAAATTGAAGTGCATTAAATAAATGTTTCGATACGGTAAAATATATATAATCACATTCACGTGTGCCTTGCAAAAACCAAGGCGCAAGCCAAAATCGGAGCCTGAAAAGGCAAAGGATGTTAAAATAAAATATTCAGAATCTAGTGGACCGATTCAGTTCAAATTTGGTACACATATGAATTTATGCGACCCAAACATGGACGTGTACGTAAATAAATGAATTTTGAATTTGGAGGTTACGTTTGGGGAGAAAATACAGTCTCAAATACTTTTATTTTATTATTTTAAAATAAATAGTTTTAACGTTATTTAAGAAAATAGATGAAAATTTACCATTGGCCCGTTACTCCGAAACAACTGACCCTGAAATGTTGATAAAAATACAGATAAGAGCTGTTACTTATAAATTACAGGAATACCTATTAGAAGTCTATTGTCTTAAAATAATAGGTATGGTAAATCTTTCATTCCTGTGCGTACAAACTTACATTAGCAGTTGGAATGTATGGGAGAACATGTTTTTCAACTACAATATTATGTTTGTTCTTAGGATAAATTTTAGGTACAATTATTATTCGACCATAAACAATATTCATTATTCAGCAATTTCGGAACCCTGTGCATGTGACCATGTGAGTTCAACTCGCACTTGTCCGGTTTTTTTTCAGTAAGGGTTTGGTTACAAAAAGATTTCTTTCCGTAAGGAAGAATTGTTTTTCTTCAATCTTGCAAGCCACATTTTAGAAAGTTACATGTATTACCTTTACCAAGTATGTACATTTTTGAAATAAGCGTATTTGTTAAAACCAATCCACATATATTTGTAAAAGCTAAAGACATTTATCCTCGGAATACAAGACGGAGAGAGCGTCTTGTTCTGGATTTTGTTCCAAAGACTTTTTCAGAGGAACTGTTATGCTATGTGCATCAAAATTTTTAATAGGTTGCCACTCCACATTCAGGAGCTTCCTCTACCTCAATTTAAGCGCAAATTGAAGGTCCGATCACTGTTTAAAATGATATATTCCACACAGGAGTGGTTTGATAATAATAATACAAAATGTAACATTGATAATATATAGCCATAAATGACTTATTAAGTTGACATATGCATCGATCGTAATTTCTACATTGACATTTTATTAGCAACTTATAAATTGTATGTTTAAATGTTTTATAATTTCACATGCCGTTTGAAGGTTAAATAGACTTGGAACTATTTGTCACGTGTAAACATCTATTGTACTCTATTTATTGTGAATAAAGAAATTTGAATTTGAAAATTTGAATTTAAGGCATAATTTTGTAGTGTAGATACATAAATATTTTTTCATTGTGTTTTTATCTATTTGTTACATATCATATTTGAAAATAGGCTCAGAAGCAGCTCATTATAATAAATGCATACCGAAACGACAGTTTAGTTCAACAGGTATCATTGTTAGTGACATTTATTACCATACCATACTATTCATTGTAAATCAGTTACCTACTTATTTCCGTAATACAGCTCTACGCAGAGACGACTTGTTGAGGCCACGTTAAATGCCACTTGAATTGTTTGAGCCATAAGTACATTTTTACTTTTAAGCAATACATTTAAATTGCGTATCTGTACTTAAGTTACACACCTACTAAGACATAAGTACATCCGACAGCTTCCCAAAGAGTGTTTTATTCAAAATGTTGTAAAAAAAAATAAAAGGCAACTTTTCTTACTGGCGAATTCTAAAACCAATAATAACAAGGAGGGATTATTAGAAATTCTAGTCCTGAGGGAGTAAAACTGGGGAAGAAAGTTTGTATTAATAAAATACGTCAGTTTTGTCGTCAGTCAGATGAAAAATGATTTTTGGTTGAATATAAAGAAATACGTGTTTCAGTGTTTTTCATTCATTCATCATTTTGGCCGAATGAAGTCCACTGCTGGACACAGGCCTCCCCCAAAGATCACCACAACGACCGATATGGGTGTGTTGTGTGCTCATTGGGGGGTCTTGCCATAATCGCCACGCTTGGCAGGCGGGTTGGCGATCGCAGTTGAGTTGTTAATTACTCGAAGGACGCTGCTGCCCATCTTCCAGTTAATCCCTTAGTCGACTTTTACGACACCCACGGGATGACATGGGGCGGTGGCATTCTGAGCCGGCACCACAGGGCTAGCCGTGTGGTGTGTCGTGTGTCAGTGTTTTTAGTAAATCGGTACTTTAACCGTTAATTGTCAGAATCCCGGACAATTAAAATTGCATTGTATCTCGCACGCCGCGGATTGATACACTGTGCAAGACTTTTTTTGACTATTTATTATATATATATATATATATAGATTGTTCCAAATTCTGCATCATCTACTTAAGATGTTATTCTGATGTATATAATTATATAATGTGCGAATGCTTATCAATAAAACCTAGTGACCCATAAACGGTCATATGTACCTAATAATGTAAAAGGCTCTATCTATGTATTTATCATCAATTTAAAGATTAACAGGATTAATGTCGTGTACATTCTAGAAATTTGTTTTCTTAACCACTGCGTAGAACAATGTAAAGTAAAAGAAAATGCAAGCAATTATGAGTTCAAGTCTGTTACGCAGTTACAGGGCCGCTCATGCTAGCAAGCTAGCGTTTAAGAACACGCTTGTGTGAAACGTTTAAAATCCTTTGGCTCAAAAGGTTATGAACTTATGATACGTTGATCACTGCTATGCGCGCACGCACACGCACGCTCATACACACACACATCATATCAGCCAAAGGACGTCCACTGCTGAACAAAGGCACAAATTTTCGGGGGAACTATCAGAATTAGCAGCATTATAGCCACTCTGGAGGGTGCTGATGCCGATCTTCTTGAGATCAACCCTCCATCGCCTTTCACGACACTCAAGGGGGAAGAGGTGTGGTCTATTATATTCTTTGCTGGGACACGGAACTACCACCATAAAGAACTAGTTAAATATATTGCAGCTCCAAACCCAAATACTTATAAACAATTATTGTGAATTCGCTATGGATCCCAGAGGCGTATATGACTTAATTGTATTCGTTGGTTCATTAGAAATCTGCTGTTTAAATTGAGATGCTTTTGGGTTATAAAACAAGGTAAGACGCCCTTTTCAGATAGTTTCGAGTCTACATCATAAAGGTGTAATAAATAGTGAATATTTCTTTGTTATTTCAGCGTAGTTTCTTTGGGCCAGATAAATTTCTCCGGCTACGAATATCGCCGATCCGACTAATCCCGTGGGTGTCGTAAAAGACGTTTATGGGATTAATCGGAGGATGGGCAGCAGCGTCTTTCTAGTACACATTAACAACATAACTGCGATCGCCAACCTGACTGCCAAGCGTGGCGATTATGGCAGTGCCCCCCAATGAGCAAACAACACACTCAGACCGGTCGTTCTGACGAACTTCGGGGGAGGCTTATGTCCAGTAGTGGACTATATTAGCCTTAAACGATAACAATTTAAATAATGAAATTTTCAATAAAAATTTATTACTTATAACTTATAACATTCAAACAATTTGAAATGCATGGAATATATTGTCCATTTAATGGAATGCAGTTTATTAAATTTTGAACTGTTACATTTGCATTTCAATTAATGTTTGCTACTAATGTAGCAATGTACCACATTGCCGTGTGGTGCCGGCTCAGAATGCCACCACCCCATGTCCTCCCATGGGTGTCGTAAAAGTCGACTAAGGGATTAGCCGGAGGATGGGCAGCAGCGTCCTTCGAGTACATTAACAACTCAACTGCGATCGCCAACCCGCCTGCCAAGCGTGGCGATTATGGCAAAACCCCCCAATGAGCCCACAACACATCCATATCGGTGGTTGTGGTGATCTTTGGGGGAGGCCTGTGTCCAGCAGTGGACTTCATTCGGCCGAAATGATGACTAATGTAATTGTATCACCCATTAATGAATAAAAATACGAATAAATATTCTAAGGTAATATATTAATAGGTCATCTAATAAGAATGTGCAATATTTATCCTAACATACATCAATGATGCTGATCGTTTACCTTATCTCCAATACTACTGAGCCTAAAATTCTGAAAGATATATAGGTAATAGCTCTTTACCTATAGATTACAGGAAAACCTATAAGAAGTCTATGGTCTTAAAATAACATTGTAAATGTTACAATATTGTGCCTACAAACATACGTTTGCGGTTGGAAAGTCTGGGAAAACATGATTTTCAACTACGATGTTATGCTTGTCTTCCGATAAATTATTGGTACAAGACCGAATCCAACAATAGACAATATATTCAGCAATTTCGGAACCCTCTGCACGCGAGTTCAACTCGCACTTGACTGGTTTTTATTTGTATTTATGCCTGATTTAGGATGGGCAGCAGAGCGTCCTTCGAGTACATTAACAACTCAACTGCGATCGCCAAACCGTCTGCCAAGCGTGGCGATTATGGCAAGACCCCGCAATGAGCACACAACACACCATATCGGTCGTTGTGGTGATCTTTGGGGGAGGCCTGTGTCCAGCAGCGGATTTCATTCGGCCGAAATGATGATGATGACACTGTTTTGTATAAACCGTATCTCACCGATAAACATTCTCGTATTAAAAATGGCCACAGAGAATAGAGTTCAAACTTAGCCAAGACCGACGTAAGTTTGAGAGGAACTGTGTCTCTGAATACGAATTTTGAAGATGCGCTTAGCCACTACTCGGCTTAGAGCGTTCTTCGCCCGTCTTACATTCATGTCTCTGAATCTTACCCTACGTGATCGGCTTTCTGATGCGTCGCTGTTTCTATCCCAGCGATCGACAAATTTGTATGATCTATAGATAGTTGTTTCGGGGCTGGGTGTTAGAACTTTTTTTTTTTTAAACTTTGCCCCACATTAGGACTTCTCCTGTGTCGTGGGTGCGTTTACAAACACAAATTCCACACACAATACACCCAGACACGAAACAACTACCTGCAGATCATACAAATATTTTTCAGCGCGGGAATCGAACCCACGACCCGGTGCGCAGCAGCCGACTGTATCAGTGTATATAAACTGTCCCACAATACAGGAGAAAACCTAGCGTGGGCATTGTTATACAAAAAGGGAGAGTAAAGTACAAAGGTACCCCCATCATGACCTATGCCAGCCCAGTGTTCGCACACGCTGAATCATACCCACTCCGTAGATTAGAAACCCTCCAAACCCGTTTCATGCGCAAGGCCACCGGAGCGCCTCTGTACATGCGAAACGACCAACTCCATTTCGACCTTAACTTGCCGACCATCAGGCAATTTATGAAACAAGCGTCTAAACGCTATCTCGATTCTGCCCTGTCCCACCCAAATCCCCTTGTGGTATCAGCCGCCGACTACGAACCCTCCCGTATCAGTAGAGTACGCCGCCCGAGGCACGTTCTGGTCGATCCAGACGATAAAATCACGTTAGATCACATGAAGAGACTCGCGTTGTCTCGTTCACTGAACACCCGACCGTTGTACCGCCCTCGCCGCCGAGGATGCCCGCCTCACCGACGTCGCGGAGGCCTATCACCGCGTCACCTTCCCGTTCAAGTTAGCACTTCTCCCTCCCGTCTCTTGCTCGCGCCGGCCCGTGCCGAGCCTGTAGCTTTAAATGTCCCTTAATACAATTTAAATAATACCGATCCAGCTGTCCCCAAAACAATAGCTTGATATCCCCAGCAACGCCCTAAGCCGAGGTCCGTGTCCCGCAGGGGGCGCCCTTAGCGAAAGTTGCTTAGTTTTTAATAATTAACTTAAGCCTGGCTGGAGGCCTCTTTTGGCTTCGCCAGCAAATGACCGGTTAAGCAACCACATTTCCCAGAAATGTATGCGAGAAGCCCAATAAAAAAAAAAAAAAAAAAAAAAAAAAAAAAAAAAAAAAAAAACAAAGGTACTGAAGAAATGGAGAAATATTGCGTGAAGCAATAAATATACGTTGCCCCACTCTAGGATTTCTCCTGTGTCGTGAGTGCGTTTTACAGACATATATTCCACACACAATACACCCAGACCCGGAACAACTACCTGCAGATCGTACAAATATTTGTTCCGTGCGGGAATCGAACCCACGACCCAGAGCGCAGCAGCCGACTGTATCAGCCACTACACCAACTGTGCCGTCCTAAGATAAAGACAGAAAATATGTCAATCAGTAGGTACTGTTTCCGACAACATCCGACCGTCTATTTCTGACTCATCCGTTGATCTGCCGGTCAAGGTGCAACATTGTATGCGCGCACGCTATCATGTCACGTCTAGAGAGCAAACATGCATACTGAAACATAATTTAATGACGGGCGTTACAATGCCTGGCACAATATAAGCAATTAATCTTACACGTGTAACTTTGTATGCACTCTTGTTTTATATCAACGGAGGTCGCTATGGGTTATGTGAGGCGCTCATAGCAATTTGATATACAATCCGTGAGGTTCAGCAACACTCAGCACGGTCAGTCTATGGATGAGTGACCGCATATTAGTATTTGAAGTGAGCGCTCAATACTTCATGCCCTCATGTAAAATCGTTGGTCCCAGTCGTTGTGTTTACACGGCAGCTGTACAACCAATACGTCCTTTGGGCGGCTGGATCAACCATCGACACAAAGTATGCCATAAAAAAAACGTAACAAAAAATACTGATTTATATAGAAAATATATTATTACTAGCTTTTACCCTTCGCTTAGCTTCGCTCGCATTAAAGCCATTAAATAAGTATCAAAGATCATTACAATAGAAACAATTTTTTTTATCATTCGTTTTTTTTTCAATATTTATTTATTTATTTATTTATTAAACTCTTTATTGTACACCAATTACTATACAAAAAAAAATTAAAATATAAAGGCCTAGTATATAGAGTACAATGGGCGGCCTTATCGCACTCGGCGATTTCTTCTAGGCAACCTTAGGATGGAAAAAACTGAATTGGACAAGAATGGGTCTGTCGATGGTGCACACAAAAATGCATAACAATATATCTAAACAAAACGATTCTAAATAAATACTAAAGATGATATAGTTATATATATATATATATAAACATACATATATACATAAAACATATATAAATAAAACATATATAAAGTATCCTATGTTACTTCAAATACCTCCAAGAATATGTGTACAAAGTTTCATGATGATCGGTTAAGTAGTTTTCGCCTGAACGCGTAACAAACAACTTACATTCACATTTATAATATTAGTATGATAAATCGATTGCCAAATCTCTGAGATAACTGATCGGTATTTTTTGTCATAGGGTAAGAGTTGATACCGCTTGATATTATCGTAATAACAAGAGTTGCAGAGGGGAGTTCATCTTCATAACATAGAGCTAAAATGGTCGCATCGCGCGACAATAACCCCCTTATTATCGTGCAATGCGGGATGAAGTCGAAAGAGAGGTTTCCAAAAAAAACATAGTGGATGTCGATTGTAGACAATTTCTTGTATTCTCATGATGTCACATTGGAGATATATCTAAGTCCAGCGCTCGACATGCAACGAGTGGTTGTAGGCACTCGAAATAGACATGTCACACGTTAAGTCGAATGGAAACGGCTGTCGGTGCAAAATGTTGCAACTTTATTCGGGCCTTATTTGTTACATAAAAAAAAAATTAAAGTAAATTATGCACGCGGATTTTTTAATTTTAATTTATATGAAAAACAAATTGCGAGTATGTTTATAAATAATTGTTTGTTTTCGCCATTCGAATTGATAGAATGTTTCGTTTCATGCTACGAAATTATGACGATCATTCGGTCTCGAGATAAACATTTTAAATATCATATTATTTCAAAGAATTAAGAAAAAAAATAAGAACATGCATCATATTACTGAATGAATATATTGAAGGTATAAAAAATTATAATTTTAGGTAAATCTAAATATCGCGATTATCTTTTCACGTAGTCGAGAAAAACGGAACGTGTGTTAGTAGAGATTCCATAATTTTCCGACATTTTATTTGCGAGAATACGATTTTTATGAATGATCGACATTTTAATGACTTTTTCCTTCGACTGCTAAGTCTAAAGGCTCTAAAATAGAGATATCTCGAAGCGCGCGAGAATATCCCCTCGGATCTCATACCGTACGTTTCCAGAGAAATTTCCTTCTGCGCACGCTGAGGTTGTGGAATCAGCTGCGCGCTTAAATTTTCTATGAGACTACAGCATGGAGTTCTCGGGACCCTTTACAATCCTTCCCGAGAAGTGCCTGGCGGGCGGCCTTTTTTCAGCCGCCTGCCTTCCTTTAGAGTCATCCCCTTCGAGATGTGCCTAAAGGCGTGACACCAATGGGTGGCTCTAGTGTGATCTTACGAGGACCTGGAGCTCCACCGCGGTACCGATGATGACCGATAGTATCAATTATTTTTCCAAATTGTATCTCTGTAGTTTCGGAGATAAGGGGGGAATGATATTCGTCTATTTTCTTAAATAACTTTAAAACTATGTAATTTAAAATTATACATCAAATATAATTGAGACCCTCACTACAAGCCCTTCCATTTTATGTAACATATACGGTACAGTTTGCAAAACTTTATTCTTGAATTTTCTATATTGCCCACCAAAAGTTACCCCTATATTCAAAATGTATTTATTTACGTTACTCGTCCGTGTTTGGGTTGCAGAAGTGCATATGTGTACCAAATTGCAACTCAATTGGTCCTGTAGATTCGGAGCAAATTGGCTGTGACAGACGAACAGACACGAGTTATCCTATATGGGTTCCGCCGTGTTTCCTTCGGACGTTCGGAACCCTAAAAATGTACTACCGCAGTGCCAGATATTCTGCCGCAAAGCAGTCTTACTATGTTCCAGTTTGAAGGGCAATGTAGCTAGTGAAATTACTAGCCATAAGATACTAAATAACTATATCTCGAGGTGGCGAGCGCGGTTTCGTGCTGGACCAGTTCTGGGCAGTATGACAGTTTTATACGTGCCAAGGAGTCTTAGAAATGAAGTGAGCACGAAACTCTTCACAATGGTGTACTACACTTTAGTTGAGTCGAAACTGAGGTATAGCATTCTATTCTGGGGAGGTATCTGTGATTACAATACTCAAAAAGCTTTTAAATTCCAGAAAAGAGCACTTAGAACCATCGTCAGAATTCAACAGCAGGAATCATGTACACCACATTTTAATGAATTAAACACACTAACGGTTCCTAATTTGTATATCTTAGTCCTGCTCACTCATTTATCCAAATATATCCATGAAAGTTTGAAGACGAAAGACAGGATAGGGAGAACTGAGGAGCTACTCTAAAGAATCTGGTGTATAGAGATCGGTATAAATACCAATTATGATTGATGCTTACGAAAAGTTATTTTTTTATATTCAACGTTCAAACTTATTAATTTTTACCTAATAATATATTCTACTATTTTATTATTACTATGTTTATTTTACGTTTCTCTGTAAGCACGATCTCGACACGGAAAGTTTTCACGCATTTAGAATAGCTCCACAGCTTGATGCTGTAAAGCAAAAGCCATTAAAAATATTTAATAAACTGCCAACAGAAATTAAGTCTAGTGTATACAAGAGCTTTTCAGAATAAACTTAGCTTGTTCTTTTTAAATCTGTGTTACTATTTAAGTGACGAAATGTAAATTGTTTAATAATGTTGACATTCAAAACTGACATTTAATAAGAACTGTAAATTGTTTAATAATATTGACATTATTTAATTTTGACATTTAATACTGACATTTAATTATCTATTTTTTTATTCATGTTTAATTTGTATTTTTAACACGCTTTTATTAGCATGGTATGTATCTATGAATCTAGGTAACAGAATTTTTGAACTCGATTTTCATCCCCTACTAAACGTCGGATTGATTTGAAACTTCGCACACTTATCAAGGACTGATGACAATGCAATAATTTAAATAGTTTATCCCATTATCCTTGCCAGGATCATCAGGATTAGCGATTATTATGAATTCATCGACATACACAAACTTGCACAAAAAATAATACCTCCATAAGATGTCGATTAAATTTTCCGCGGCAAGAGTGCGATGAGACTCGAATAGTGTCTCATTCTTCAGATGATTTTATCTGTATCGGAGGGAGAATTTGTTTACTTAAGCGTCTAAAGGAATATGCTTTGGTAAATAATTACGGAGAACATGCTTTTCAACTACAATGTTAGGTTTGTTCTTGGGATAAATTATTGGTACAAGACAGAATTGAACAATAGACAATATATTCAGCAACTTCCCACTACAATCCAGCACCACACATTTTTTTTTTTAGTTAAGTAAATAAGTTTGAGTCAGATTTAAAAAGCATAGTAGATAACATATTCATCATACGGAACAGTCTTCACGCGAGTTCAACTCGCACATGTCCAGTCTTTTTAAATACCTATACCTATTTACAAACGACAAACAATTGAATATAATTAATATGCCATTTTAATTTCAAAGCGCAGGAGTACTAAAAAGTAGTTCCTAATGACATTTCGCCCGACAGCTGCTGCGTTTGCCGGCTGAATGAAAGAAAGAGACAGGGTGCCAACTAACAAAATAGGTTAATAGGAATCCGTTCTTTATTGCTTTTAGGAGCTCTGCTCACTTTAGTTACGTGACTGCAAAAGCATAAGCCTAATTTGCCACACGTCTGCATTGCACCTGCAATGTTCATACAAAGGCAGAGAACTCGGCCATGCGGATCGTACCGTATGAGAGACGTCACACTGAAACGTGCTGACGTAACTGGCGTATCACGTCACGCGATGTGAGCGCCGCCGCTCGGTACAGTTACTATGAATTTGAAAGGCGATTGGCAAGGTACGCACCACGCCACGTCAGTTAGATTAGTTAGATCAAATGTCGTGTTATTTTGGGGCACATTCAAAGTTATATATTACATATAATCTGACGCAGCATGAGACGACCTCCAACGAAGCAGGCAGACGACCTGGTGAAGGTCGCTGAGAGTCGTTGGATGCGGGCGGCATGTGACAGCTCGTTGTGGAAATCTATAGGGGAGGCCTTCGTTCAGCAGTGGACGACCTTTGGCTGATCTGACGATGATGGTAATAGGTAAAGTGATTGGATCGGATATCTCTGGAAATACAACAAAACTAAAACAGTCCAAATTCAAAGCTATTGAAGCTACTCATCGTTTGCATAGAAACAAAAGTTAACATTAGACGACAACATGACCATCACATACAATATTACTTTAACGTTAGTAAACTAATAAAAACCAACTATTTAAAAAGATGGCAACTAAAGATCTTTACGAGCTAAGTAAAACAACTTTGTACGATAAAAACACTGGAGTGCTCAAATTAACCACCAAACAAGAAAGAATAGAAGGCCCACTATAAGGAACTCACACTCGATTATCTATTTTTAATATTGAATAAAAGATTTTTATTTGTTTCAACTGGCAACACTTCCGTGATGAGTAGTGGAGAGGCGGTGGCCGAGTTGGTGTTGGGGCCAGTTGATACATTTATTAATTTCATAAGGCAATTACAACAGGTAACAATCAAGGCATAAAAATACACAGTGAGTATTTGCGCATATGAAATGTATGTCTGTAAACTGTACCTACGACAGAAGAGAAATCCTAGTGTGGACAAAGTTTGTTAAAAAAACGATTCGTACAAACTGAGACTCTAGAGTAACCGCCCAACATGATATACTCGTACGATCATGTTATTAGTTGACTATTTACAATTTAATAACATAATAAAAGCAATATACTACCATTCAATCAGTCAAGCGAAAAATTAACTGGGTACAAAGATAGGGCAGCAATATTTCTCCTAAAGACCACGACTCAAGAAGCGGAGATGTCGATGCAAATATTACTTCTAGAAATGTCGATAAAGACGTGATTTGCAAAAAAAATCGGCGATCGGTAGTTATGGCTGGTATTAATGTTAATCAGTGAAAGCAAAGTGGAAGAATCCAGAGAAGCATGCAGGATCTTATGATGGTTTGTCAAGTCCTGTTGTTTTTAACGAACATGTAAGGGTTCAACATAAGTTGAAGTTGGGTTGGTATCAACATGAGTTTGAATGAACTGAGACGCTTAGTATAAGATTTAACGCTCTGGAACGGCCATATCTGTAGGAAACTCACTTTACACACTTCTTTTGAACGTTTTCAATCCAATCAAATTGGATTGTGTAACCAGGTGGCCATATAATTGAACAGTACTCCAAAACGCCTGTAGGCTAGGCTATTTGTAAAAAAATATTAAGTTAAAACCGTACGTAGATCTAGCTACAAAGCCGAGAAGTTTTCTCGTGATGTCAGTATAACGATAGCGAAAAGATAGTTGGTCGTCAAAGAAAACGCCGAGATCTCTAGCTACATATTTACGATTGAGAGTTGATCGACGAATTTATAGTTATATATGGGCTTATTACGTTTTTTGGTAAAAGTTGTAACGAAGCATTTGTTTATATCTAATTACATATGATTAAGACTGTACCCAATCGAAATTGCGTGTAGATCACGTTGTAGGGATTCACAGTCCGAATCTGATAATTTTTAATGGAAGCCAACACCTTCAAATCGTCAGCATATAGAATACAAGGCTTTTTAATTATTTCCCGAGATTGTTGATAAAGATTTTATAGAATACTAGCCCCAAATGAGATACCTGTGGTATGCCAGAGGTGATGTTCACGTGTTGTAACAAATACCCCCTGATAGAGACAAGTTTGGCTTATATGCATCAAATACGATTGAACCCAGCGATATATGTAATCATGTATACTATAAGACATGAGCTTTGTCATGATTTACTTTATCAAATGCCTTACGGAAATCGGTATGATGGAGTCCACTTGACCCCCTTCGCAAAAGTGAGTGTTGATTTACCGCGCACAAGGCCGTATTGTTGTTCTTATTCTTTATTGAACAACATAAAACCGAAAACTCAAAACATAGATCGTTAAATTAAATAAAACAACGATGTGCAAATGACGAGATATTGTTGAGATGTTTTAAAATGAAAATAGATATGTTGATGTATAACAACTTCATAAAGTGTTGCCATACAGGAAAGTAAGCTGAAAGGCCTATAGTTAGAACAGTCCTATTTGTCACCAATTTTGTGGATTAGCACAACGTGGGCTGTTCTCCAGATTTGGAAACGTTCCAAGTTTAAAGGACTGGTTAAATAAGTGACAAAGTGGCAAGGATAACTCATCTGCACACTTAATTATATAAATAGGAGGAATTCCGTCTGGCCCTGCACCTTTACATTCCACACCGATGTACTCAGGCCGGCTAGTGGAAAAAGGAGATTACTTCTCAAAAAACGGAGCTAAAGAACTCTGAGAAACGTTCGGTGCTAACTTGACTGCCATATGAGACCACTCCATCAAGCTTCTTTGTTTGTCTAATAGATCTTTCTTTGCTATTAACATATCTCCACAGTGATTTAATATTATGGGATAAAGAGCCTGTGGATGATACGAAAACGTGATAGCGTTGCTTTGCAAGATTTTTGCATTACACACCGTTTAAATAAGTCACGAGTAGAATTTCGTTATAAGATTATGGAGGATTAATGAAGACAGCGCACTTGCAAACGCAGCGTGAGACGGTCTCCAACGAGGTGCTGGAACTGACCTGGTTAAGGTAGCTGGGAGTTGTGGGATGCGGGCGGTTTTTGTTCAGCAGTAGACGCTATGATGGCTATTGCCAATTCTAAATGAAAGGAAAAGTATGAAATTTCAGAAAAACAGATTAACATATTACTAATTTTTGCTACAAAATTCCTTGCACTCTCGGTCTTTACGTGCCCTGTCTTGTTCAAGGTCTACAAACAGGGTTCTCGAGTACTACGTGGGAGCGATGGACGATTGTTAAAAACAATCGAATTAATTGAAACGAAACACGTTTATTTGAGAGACAATGCTTTATGCATACCGTGCCGTCCGGGGATACTGCGTGGTTATGTGGGACTTGCACCCACTAAAAACTCCGCTTGTTGAACTGCATCCGCTTTTTGATGGACCGCAAGTACTGTGTGATACTACCTTCGCGGCCCATCAGCTGTTGGCCCACTTTGGCCTACCAGTCACATACGGCGATGCATCCAGGGCGTCGCCGCAACTCCAGAGCCGTGCAATGCGGACGGCAGACGCCCGGATCTACTGCCCGCTGGCTATTGTTAGGGCGGCATCAGGCGGGCATTCTGCCGCCTGCGCCGACCTGTCCGCCTGCAACGAGTTGGGTCAGCCAGGGCATCTTCCTCCCTGACCCGCTCTGGCATTTCCTTCTGCGAGATGACCTCCTCGCAGAACGATGCGACTGCCTCCCAAACCCTCACACTGTCAATCATCGTTTTTACCAGAACCGACAGCGAGAGGTCTCCCCCGATTACTGCTACGAGATCACGGCGCTGCACTGCCCAGGCAGTGCTCGAAAGTATGCTGCGCCGTGTCCTCGCTGCAGCCACACTGGTGGCACACGGGGGATGTCTCCCGTCTTGCCACTGTGTGAAGGTATTTGCCGAATCAGCCATGCCCCGACAACACCTGCACGAGACGGAAGGACAACGTGCCGTGCCACCTCCGTACCCACTCCTCCAGGGTCGGCTGGATAGCCATCACGGTCCTTAGGCCGGCGCTAGGTGTCTCCAGCCTCTCCTTCCACTGACCCATGATGGCAATATGGGCCTCCCTGCGCCACCTCATGACTATTTCAGGCGGAGGGCGACTGCCACTCACAGCCCGAACGTCCGTTCCCCTCCAATAATCTTCGGCGAGCACCCGCGCTTCCAGGTCTTACGGGGGCGTTCCCGCGAGCGCACACGCGGCCTCGGAAGACACAGTGCGGTATCCGCGTATGACCCTGACTGCCATGACTCTTTGTGGCCTCCGCAATAGTCTCGTCTCGGCAGTCAGGGCTTCCGCCCACACCGGAGCACCGTAGAGCGCCAACGAGCGGACCACCCCCGTGTAGAGATGTCGGCAGCCCGCGCTGGGTCCACCCAGGCTGGGCAGCAGCCGGCTAAAGGCGGACGCTGTGCTAATAAGCTTTGGAGCAAGCTGGCGAAAGTGCTCGCCGAAGTCCCACCGTCTTTGGTACCCTGCCCAACCCATTTTGACAACCTAGACACCATGTTGACGGACGAGATTTTTATAGACATAATTTTGCCGTGTGGTGCCGGCTCAGAATACCACCACCCCATCTCCTCCCGTGGGTGTCGTAAAAGTCGACTAAGGGATTAGCCGGAGGATGGGCAGCAGCAGCCTTCGAATACATTAACAACTCAACTGCGATCGCCAACCCGTCTGCCAAGCGTGGCGATTATGGCAAAACCCCCCATTGAGCTCACAACACAGCCATATGGGTCGTTGTGGTGATCTTTGGGGGAGGTCTGTGTCCAGCAGTGGACTTCATTCGGCCTTCGGAATTTTGAAAACTTGCGCGCAATTGTATTCGATTGTTAATTTTCATTTTATTGTTGTCGGCGACAGCGAATAAAGCGACAATCGAATACACGATCACACAATCGTTGATTTACTCGATTGTTCTCTTAGTAACAACCGTACATAACACGATTAAACCACAAGCTTGATCAGCATCAGTGCTAGTTTTAAATTGTATAATAAACTAACTGCCTGCCACCCTGCATGTTTCGCAGTGGCTATTTTTCTTTTTTTTTTCTTTCTTAACTTTCCCAGTAATGAGACGAACATCACCTATAAAGAGCTCAATTAGTAGATCGAGTGGTATTCGAGTCTGTAAGACGACCACAGACTAATCATAGATTTATATATATATCTAGATATTAAAAAAATCAAGACAGTTTTATAAATACACAAAACAAAATATAGAATTGGCAACGTTTTGACATACTCTTGACTTGTGTACCTTCTGAACTTCTCTATAAAGTAAGTTAAGGCTGTATTATATATCGATTGGTAACGAAACAGGCTAGACGTCAATTCCTTCGGTTTATTGCCTTCACATTCGGAGCAGACGGCTGGTGAGGCCTGAACGATTTTCTTGTAAACATATACCTCCTTGTTTTTATTAGTCTGTATTTCATGGCTCAATATAAAATATTGTGCTTTGACGCTTCGAGTGTGAAGACAGCAGCGAAGAAAAAATGCCGAGGGATCTGGACAAATCTAAAGTAGCATCAATGAGTGACTTGTGGTTTTGTTGTTTATGATTTTGTCAACCGTTGCGTTGTCAAGAGTAATTATGGTTATTTTTTACTACTTTTCTAGATCGCATTCCTGAGTTATTAATAAAACAAAGTTGGTTTAGACAATCGCTATATTAATAATAATAATGTCAGTCCCACTGCAGGGCAAATACCTCATACAAAGATGAAACGGGCATTGGTAACCACGCTGGCTCACTGCTTGTTGGCGATTTCAGACCTTATGATCTTTGTCTTATGATCCAGGTTTCCTCGCGATATATTCCTTCACCGTTAAAGTCAGTGGTGTCTAAGATTAACTAAAGAAGTACAATAAAGTTAATTTGCTACTTAAGAAGTCAAATTGGTACATGCCACGAAATTCGAACCCGCAACCTTAACCCGCTTAAGAAGCGAGTTCGCAAACTACCAACCCCCCGCGACATTGTAAAAAGCCTTAACCTTGGTTAAGGCATATCTGGCGCCAAAGCGTAAAAACGCTTATAAAACGACGTTTTGCGTGCAGCGAGTCAATTAATTTCCCTAGGTACTCAAGTTATGCCAATTTACACGTAAATTACATAGTTTCACGGTCCTGGTATTTTACGAAACAAGTAGAAGTGGAGCTGTGTGAAATTAAAATTCCTCAACGTGTTATAAGTCCTCAGTAAGTATTAGCGATGGGCGCAAGTTGCTAAGAAGATTAAAATTATTTGATTGTTTCGCCTATTCGATTACAATCTAATACCAGTCGTTAAGCATCGCGTGCGATGTCATGACGAGTGTTGCACGCGGTTCACAACTGACAACGCAGTATTGATTGGATAAAGGTGATTCGACCTTTTTGTCGCAGCGAAATACGTATAGGCTTCCTCCGTCTTGTGAAGGGCGGAGGGTCATGCCGGTCTCTTACGGCCTAAAACCCCTCGGTGTCCTTCCATTTATCTCAGGCCGGGGGTGAGGTGTTGGCCTTGTCGGCATAAGACTGCACCCCGGCAGGTATCGGCCCATCACTGTTTGACGGGCGCCGTCTATGTGCGACCTGGCCGGCCGCAAATATCTTCAGAGAGGCGCGCACAGAACACACGCGCTGCTGTATCGGGCTTGTTTCTGTTCGAACTAACGACAGTCCGTTGCCCGCAGGCCACTCCTCATAGTGGCCGGAGATCGTTCAGCGCCCTCCGCGGGCACCCGCGTCCGGTGCGGCGGGGATCAGAGGTGGTATACTACCGTCCTCGCTCTGCCGCCTCCTTTGCTTACATAACGTCCTCGCTAAAAGCGCTCTCGCTCCGGGCAGTTGGGCAGTGATGACAAATGGGCGTCTCTTCTCAGCGTATTTGACACAGGTATTTCCCGAAACACCCATGGTTCGGGAGTACCTACCTGAGTTATCCGGAAGGTGAGGGCGCCATGACACCTCACCCGCCATTCCTCCATGACAGGTGTTACCGCCGCTACCGCATGTCCTGCATTGGGCTGCACCAGTCGTTCCTTCCAGCTCGGATCATCGTACTTCCATTTCACGAGACTCTGGCCGTTCGCCCAGACTTTGCGCCGTTCCATGCCACTGATATGGCGACGCGAGGACTCTCGAGACGAGTGTCTCTCGAGTGTGCTCAGCCCTTGAAGGGAACAGAGCGCTCACCACGCTCTCCAGCAGCCGGAGACTCTAGGACAGCGGGGAGCCCCAGCAGCCCAGCAGAAGCTTGCCTCTTAACGTAAGGTAAATGTCCCCGCGGATCACGGTCCAGAGTCGCCAGCAGGTCCTCGCGGGTCAGTATTTTGGCCGTGCTATCGTTGCTTGGAGAGCTTTCTTCGCAGCTCGTAGGCGCCGAATCTCCCTAGGTGATTGTTAAAACTTTGGTGCTGGGACTCAAGTCTTTCTATCTATATATAAGCTATCACGCGCTGTGCGCCAATACAATACAATAGTATTCAATCGTTATTCGATGACGACGAATAAATCGATTATCGAATACGAGATAACACTATTATGGATTTATTCGATTGGTTTCGCCCACAGTCTCATTATTTTAGTTACGATTGTTCCGGACAATGAATCTTTAGGTTGAAGTGGTATATATGTATACTAATTGATTATTTCAAGAATCAACGCGGTAGTGCCCTGCTTAAAATAATTAACAATAAGTATCCTGCAATCACTACTCTGTACGCCACACGTGGTAATTATGACAAGCATGGTGGAACACGATCGTGCATAATTGCGTTCAGTGGCCAATATTTAAAGAAAAGTAATTTTACGGACATAGCTAATTGCGCTCACTCAACGGTAAACGATAGGTGAGGCTAAGCAACGCTCGGCGCGGTCAGTCTATAGATGGGTAACCGTATGGTGGAACACGGTCGCGCATATTTGCGTTCAGTGGCCAAGATTAGTAATTTTACGTACATAATCATATCAGCCACAGGACGTCCACTGCTACTGCTGAACAAAGGCCTCCCCTTAGATTTCCACAACGAGCGGTTACATGCCGCCCTCATCCAACGACTCCCAGCGACCTTCACCAGGTCGTTTGTCCACCTCGTTGTAGGTTGTTCTACGCTGCGTTTTTTTACATAGCCAGATGCAATAATGGTGTTAAGGATCTCTAAATGCTCCGGATCACAGCGGGTACTATGGAGGGGTGCGAGGTCTACTGCTGAATATAGACCTTTTCCAAAGATCGCCACCACGACCGGTTCTACGCTTCTCGCATCCAGCGGATTCCCGCAACCTTCACCAGGTCGTCAGTCCATCTCGTGGGGGGTCTGCCCACACTGCATCTTCCGGTACGCGGTCGCCACTCGAGAACTTTTCGGCCCTGTCGGCCATTCGTTCTAGGAGCAATGTGCCCCACCCACTGCTACTTAAGGTTAGCAATTCTTCGGGTTATGTCGGTTACCTAAGTCCTTTTGCGGATCTCCTCATTTTTTATTCGATCTCGCAGGGAAACTCCGAACATAGCACTCTCCATTGCCCTTTACAAGGTTACCCACCTTGAGCCTTCTTATGACGCCCATGGTCAGCGACCACGTCTCGGTACCGTAGGTCATCACCGGCAACACACACTGGTCAAAAACCTTCGTCTTGAGACACTACGGTATTTTGGACGAGAAGATATTGCGCAGTTTCCCAAACGCTGCCCAGCCGCAGCAGTTAGTCTGGATGGGTCACCGCATAGTGGCATTTGAGCTCACGTCTCCGTGCTTCGGAGGGTACGTTAAATCGTCGGTTCCGGTTGCTGTCATTAGTAATTAAGCCAAGTTGGGAGGCCTTCGGCCGGCTTGAACAACACTCACAAAATAAGGTTGGGCCAACTAATCAAAAGTAAAAGTGTCTTTACTTGCCTGAAACCGGTTAGTTTTAAACCTAATCTTCATCACAAAGTTTCAGCAAGCTTTCATCAACGACTTTTTTAATCCCCGACCGTTGTACCGCCCTCGCCGCCGAGGATGCCCGCCTCACCGACGTCGCGGAGGCCTATCGCCGCGTCACCTTCCCGTTCAAGTTAGCACTTCTCCCTCCCGTCTCTTGCTCGCGCCGGCCCGCGCCGAGCCTGTAGCTTTAAATGTCCCTTAACACATTTTAAATAATACCGATCCAGCTGTCCCCAAAACAATAGCTTGTTATCCCCAGCAACGCCCTAAGCCGAGGTCCGTGTCCCGCAGGGGGCGCCCTTAGCGAAAGTTGCTTAGTTTTTAATACTAAATCTAAGCCTGGCTGGAGGCCTCTTTTGGCTTCGCCAGAAAATGACCGGTTAAGCAACCACATTTCCCAGAAATGTATGCGAGAAGCCCAACACTACTAAAAAACAAAAAAAAACTTTTTTAATTGTCTTCAAGGCAATAAATCTCATTTATAATGTGTTCCGTTGATTCTGTTTCATTATTCATCATCTACCCTACTTGACGCTTGCGTGCGCGCAATCCGTACGAAATAAAACAACTTAACAAGTAGGTACGGACAGTAATTGAGACGTGGATTCAATTCATGAGGCGCTTTGAATTAATTCGATAAACAGATTTATTGCTATTTAATTGATTTGTCGATATATTATTATTGTTGGCGAAATAAGGCAGAGCTGTAGGCGTATTCTCAACTGTATCCAATCAAAGATGGAAACCTTGTTTTTAATCGGCCATTCGACATTATTGTACAGTATAATTTGTGGTGCTCGAGATTTTGGTAATAATTTTAACGTGTATTTTTAGTAGTATGTCTTAAGTTTTCGCGATGATTACTCATTATAATAAAACACTTTTTAACGGATTACATCGCGTATATTATAGATTTTTGTTCTTCGTCAAAGTCAGGTAAAACAAAAACTATAATATACGCGATGTAATTCGTTTAAGAGTGTTTTATTATAATGTATTTTTAATATAATAGTTTTACTATTCAAATGTATAAGGATGCTAGCTGATATTATGTGGCAATAACATGCCAACCTACGGCAGCTAACGGTTTTGTTGTTCTTTAATTTTATATAAGGCATGATTGTACTGATGATGATGATACAGGAATTGATAATGTTTTTTAAATATGTTTTTTCTACAGATGAAGTCCGTGTGGTGTCCAGATTAAGAATATATCACCGCTCTGTCTCCTCCCGTGGATGTCGTAAAAGGCGACTAAGGGACACTAAACGAGATGGATGGGCAACAGCGTCCCTTTTGTGGAACGGTAGCCATTCTGCACTCACCAACCCGCCACCAAGCGCGGTCAGTACTGCAAAATGACGACACACGGTACGTTTCTTGGAAATGTGGTTGCTTAACCGGTCGTTTCCGGCCCCCAGCCAGGCTTAAAATTAATATAAAAAACAAAGCAACTTGCGCTAAGGGACACGGACCTCGGCTTAGGGTGTTGCTGGGGATAACAAGCTACTGTTTTGGGGACAGCTGGATCGGTATTATTTAAATTGTATTAAGGGACATTGCCGTGTGGTGTCCGGATTAAGAATATAGCACCACTCCATCTCCTCCCGTGGATGTCGTAAAAGGCGACTAAGGGAATCTATACCAGAGGGATGGGCAGCAGCGTCCCTTCCGTGAAACGGTAGCCATACTGCGCTCACCAACCCGCCTGCCAAGCGTGGTGAGTATTGGCAAATCCCCCCCAAAATGATGACACAGTTGTGAAAATCTATGGGGGAGGCCTTTGTTCAGCAGTGGACGTATAAATGGCCGATATGATGATGATGATGATGAAGGGACATTTAAAGCTACAGGCTCGGCACGGGCCGGCGCGAGCAAAATACGGGTGGGAGAAGTGCTAACTTGAACGGGAAGGGGACGCGGCGATAAGCCTCCGCGAGGTCGGTGAGGCGGGACGACACACGGCGTGTAACCAGTCGTCTTATGCTGGAGCCTCGTGTTCAGCAGTGGACGTTCTTTTGGCTTTTTGATATTTTTTTTATGATGATGATGATGATGAATACTGGTGTTTTGGGTACTGGCAACTTCAATTTAGTTGGATAAGAAAGAATGAAAAAAAGCAATATACTGGACGCACACAATTCAAAAATTATAACTATACAAAACATTATAAGTCGAAATAAACAGTGACAGTGAAAATTGAAATCTCTGACAATTCTCCACAAAGCACACCTTTAAATGACCAGCATTTAAATGACTTCAGAGTCAGTTATTAATACAAAAAAGTTTGAAATATACAAGAAAAACTAAAATAAAGAATATCGAAACCAAGAATAATAAATAAATACTTAAATGTAATTGACTCCTAATCTATTAGTATTAGTACTTCATATGTCATATGGCTTCTACATTTAATATACGTATGCTAGCAATTAGATTAACATCAATGGAGAAGCACAAACACCCAGGCCTGTAACAACTACCTATATCACTTTATAGTGTTGGGTAGTGTTGTCGAAATTAAACACCACTAAGCACCTCTCGATCACATTGCAACACCAAAGCTATTTGTACTTCACCAGTTAGATGGCCTGTACATTTAATATACGTGTGCTAGCAGTTGGATTAACACCAGCACCGACAACACAGACAACCAGGCCCGGAACAACTACCTGTATCACTGCGCGTATAGTATCGGCATAATTAGGCACCACTACCTTTCGATCACAGTGCAACGCTACAGCTAATACCGCCAATGGGGATCGTAAACAATTCTAGCCTATACTTTTTATATTTTATATGGAAAATAAACATTTCAAGAAACTAATTTGAACTATTTGTAATCAGCTCAATAGTTATTTAAAGATTTATATAAAGGATTTGTAACTTTTTAGTGCTATGACGTCTACAGTGGTGTAAAAAATTTGTGCCATTGCCGCACTAGTATTACACGTATTAAGTACTGCCAAAGTGCCAACCATATGCCATCTGTCAAATAATGTCAAAATATTTATAACCTAATCTTTTCAAAAAAAGACAAAGACCTATTTTAAACAGAAAGTTGTTTAAGATTCTTTATAATTTTTTTAAAAACGTTGCCCCGCTTTAGTATTTCTCCTGTGTCGTGTGTGCGTTTACAGACATAAATTCCACATACAAAATGTTTTGTACGCTATCGACGGTGCGCTGGTATTGTTTGTTTTCGTAAACCACTATGAGTGATACTTACTTACTACTTAAAAAAAAAAACAATTGAACCGTACGACGTAGCCCACATATTTTAGAGATACTTTTCATTTTTGAGAAACGTTTTATTAATATGTAAAGATTCATTATTCTAAACACCGTACGACGTTGCCTTATACTTGACATTTGCGAAATTGTGGAAGATACTCTACAGAAGCCATCCAGCAATCTAAGAGAAGAAGAAGAAATACATTGTTTATTTTTTACTTGTAAACTATGCGAAGAAATTTTGTCATAATTCCTCTGAAAATATAAGCAATCTAAAAGTTTTTTACTTCTAACCACATACATTTTACACATAAAACTAGATTTGCAGAACATGGCTGAACGACAGCCCAGTGATGTGAATCCTAGTGAAATTATCATAGTGAAGTTTACGCGAAAGCAGAGTACGGCTGACAAGAGTAGCTAGCAAATCTAGTTTAAATAGGGTACAAGATATAGCAACTTCACCTATACAGCAAAAACGAATTAGTTACAGGGAAGATGTAATTAAATTTTTCTTTTCTTGCTGTTTTGTTTGATGTTTTTGTAACATTTTTGCCCAGGAGCATGTACGGCGAACCACACATTATGTTCAGCTTTATCATCATTATAGACAGTTTGCACAAATAAACCTTAACATTAAGTCAGTACGTCATTAGACCGCAACAAGCGTCGTCATGCATGCTCTCTCGTCACTACTACGCTACTGTCGGTTTTAACAGAAAACAAGCATTTTATCATTTAACATTCAACTTAGAACTTTCTACACATCTATAGCAACTGTCCTCCTCAAAACGGTTGTAGAATAATAGACATTATCCAACGTTTAGATGTCGCATCAAAAATTACAAAAAGAGCAACACAATATGGGTAACACAAACTGCTGCATGAGTGGTTCAATCAGTCAAATCCCGCTCAAACTTCACGCGATCAGCCCGGCTGCAAACCACACATAAACCACGACGTTACCCAGAAACGCAATACGTTCAATTTCGCGAACTAATCAAAGTATGTTATTAGCTAAAAAGTCACGCGCGGGGTACAAGTCGCTCGTAAACCGAGCTCTCTTTACTGCCATCGAATTCAGAAACAACGAGGCTGCGTTTTTAAAGGTTTTAAAAGGAAAACTTCTTTTATTACCTAGTGCAGTTGTGCAGTAAAGGCGTGCAGTTTACGATCACGGGTGGCGAGGTAATTAATAAGTTTTAATTGGTTATCCAGTCACTGAGATGGCGTTAGTTTGTTATGCTGTTCGATTTACTACTGGTTTTCGTTGCCCGGTTTTCTTTTGATGGGTACTGAAATAACGCGTCCGGGATGCGCTTCATTTGACTAGGTTATGTTGTCGTTGGGCTTCTGTAACAACATGTGTCGTGGTAACAACCCGAATCTGTTAAGGCTCAAAAGCTTACACGTTATATTGTGATGGTTCACACTTTACTACGTAAAAAAATATACACCGGCTTTAAGTCGACTATACTTCTTGCACATTTGGAATTCTAAATGAACTTCCTCCGCCCCGGGGAAGGGGCATGTCGGACTCCTATCGCCTAAAATCTTTAGAGCGGTCATCTTCGGCACCGAAGGGGGGCTCCAGGTCCTCGTACGATCACACTAGAGCCCCTCTTACTTCTTGCACTTAGTTCAGATTGGAATTGTTCTTTCGACTTCGCAATATGCAACAGCTTACACAAATTTTCAACGCATAGCAAGATTGATATTAATTTATCTGCTTTATACATCTGTATTTAATTAACTGAAATGCAATGATCTTTATTTTAGCAAGTAGATTTCAAGAAACTCTCTCACTCTTTAATAAACTTAAATCAAACTGGCATTTCCCAGTGATTGTATCTGAGAAGAAACGCCGAAACAAACTTAGGCTTCTGTTTTAAAGTCCAGAGATTTAGATACAATATTACGTGAGAAAAATGTAGGGCAATGTGTGGAATAGCTTTTTGAAGAAAGATGACATAAAAAAATCTTCGGATTACCTGTCTCGATGGACAGATTTAATCCACAATATCTTAACTTTCTACAGGGCACAGTTGACAGATCGTCTAATTTTTATTGGCATCAACACAACAAAAACAATGTAACAGCTACCACACATGAAACAATTGCGTCATAACTCCCCACAATACCAAAATTCACAAATAAGCTGTCCGTCAAATGTCTGACGTCAAGAGTACAGTGCCTTAATAACCCGCTGCTTTACGAGCCTGGAGCATGCCTGACATGGCCTGTGTTGCTCGAGTATAAGTTATGTGCTGTTAAACTGTACACGGCTCTGTGAAAACCCTCATAGCAGTTTAAGGGTCGCAAAATATGAGCGAAGTAGGTTAAAGTAGTAGGTAGTGTGGTGCCGGCTAAGAAACAACCACCGCATCTCATCCCGTGGGTGTAGTAAAAGGCGACTATGGATCAGCCAGAGGATGGACAGCAGCGTTCTTTGATCTCAATTAACAATTTAACTGCGATCGTCAAACCGGAGCCAAGCAGGGCGATTATGGCGAAGCTACCCAATGGGCACGCAACCCAAACCCAGACCGGTCGGGTCAGAATCTTTGGGGGAGGCCTATGTCCAGCAGTGGACGTTTTATTCGGCTGAAATGATGAGTTTAAAGATTTCTGCTGATCCTGTATCTATCACAAGTCTTCTATGTGCCTATAGGAACATACGATTGACAAAGATAAACATTATAACGGCACTTACGAATAATCAGAATTCAGTTGCCACGTTCCAAGATATAGATTTCCTATGTAGAAGACAGGCAAGAAATTCTATGGTAATTCTTTTTAATCAAGTCCAAAAGTGGAAGGTACCGAACCTTCCTCCGTATATTTGTACATGCGCGTTTTTTTCAGAAACTGCACGACCTATTTTTATTATTCTTTGACTGAGGTAATCTATATACCTACATCTATTTTAATAATTGTGTTTATTTAAACGTCTGTATTCATCATATCAGCCAAAGACCGTCCACTGCTGAACAAAGAACATAGGCTATTTCCACAATGACCGGTTTTATGCCGTGTGTAATTGTGGGAGGACCTTGCCAGTGGATATTCACCACGCTTGGCAGGCGGGTTGGTGGGCGCAGAATGCTGTTCCAAAAAAGGGACGCTGCTGCCCTTAGACTTAGTTTAGAGTCCCTTACGGCCTAATACAAAAACGCCACTCAATATTTAAGACCCGCGAAACTATTTGAAACGCTCGTTCTTGTTAGGATAGCGGGCGTCTTAAAGCTTAGTCGCCTTTTACGATATCCACGGGAGAAGATGAAGTGGTGCTATATTCTTAATCCGAATACCAAACGTATAGCCTGATTCTATATGCTCATTTATATTTAAGTTTTTTGTTTAAAGCACATACCTACTAGTTTTCTAAAAAAGCCAAACCAACATCGTGAATTCAGGGTTATATTATTTATGTTTAGTCGAACGTCTATATTACTTTTTATTTTACTGGTCGTAGGTCCGGCTAGGTAGACATCTCAACCCCGGCTAGTTGTAAGTGGAAGGACACCGTGGGGTTTTATCCGGTAAGAGTCCGTCATGCCCCTCCGCCCCTCCCAAAACGGAGGAAGCCCATGAGGATTTCCCGATGACAAAAAAAAAGAAATAAAGGTTGATACCACCACTGATTCGCCGCTAAGCAGTAGTGTTTAAACTTTAGACATTACTGGGCATAACGAGACTAAATAACTTTACGTCTTGAGGTGACGAGCGTGGTGTGTTGGCCGCAAAACTAGTCCTGGCTAGCATTCTAATTGCTATGGGCAGACGTGTCGCTTACCACCCGGCGAATGACTTGCTCGTCCCGTACCTAAATTGTATTTAAAAAAACTTGAGAGGTGTCAAGGGACACCCGGATGGTACGAAGTTCCTTTCGATTAATTAGAGAAGGAATTGTTATATACATTTTTTTTAAAGTTATAATATATATTTTTCTAGAATGGAGACCGCGCACCGGAAAACGCAGCGTGGGACGACCTCCAACGAGGTGGACAGACGACCTGGTGAAGGTCGCTGGGAGTCGTTGGATGAGGGCGGCATGTAACCGCTCGTTGTGGAAATCTAAGGGGGAGGCCTTTGTTCAGCAGTGGACGTCCTGTGGCTGATATGATGATGATGATGATATATTTTTTTATTATTAACAAATATAATGTAACATAAACTTAATCAGTAGGCTCAATTTTAGTAATAATTGGCATGTTAAGTAATAATTGGCATGTTATGACGCGTACACTTGCTAAACACACAATAATGGAGAGATTATAACGCGTATGACTTGGTTAGCAGAATAGTTAAGAGAGGTTATAATGCGTACTTGCTAAAAATACAAAAGCTTTTATTATTGTCTGTATAAAATCTCTTAACTCCATCAGCAGTATCCGGAACTTGTGCAGAAAAACTGTCAGGATTCATTATTGTTATTATTTATTATGTACAAAACACCTGTATACACTCAACAAAAATAATCGTCGCGACACCACACTGTTCCATGCGAAATAGAAAGACGAAACGAAAATAACTGGTTTGCTTTCTATGAGAGAGAGAGAGAGAGAGACAGACAGAGAAACACGCGCACACCGCACGGCTTACAACTATAGCAAAAAGTGTCGTTACAACTTTTGGTCTTAATTTTTTCCGTCTAGCCCCCTTTCGCAACGCGCGAAAAGGAACTTTGTTCCAAAAATACACTAATTTCAAAGTGAAGAAGCAGGCCCTGGGAAGCCAACAGTTAAAGTGAAATTGTCAGTAAATGTTGTTTAATACTCAGTGTTGGACTAACACCCCATCATTAAGTTGCACGTCCACAATTATGTTTTACGTGACGCTATGAATCCCACCCAAATGTTACCGAATTCCGTCACAAATTACTCTGCAGTCCGTGGTCACATATTACAGATATTATTTCAGTACTTTTTAAATGTGCATTGTTGTACAAACCAACATACATGATGGTCCAATTGGCGTAAGCTTTCTACTCTGCGGGTCGTGGCTACGAACCGATCTCAGCGTGAAAATACATTCCAATGGCGTATAGACAGTTTGTCTGGTAAGGGTGTTTTAACTGGATCTACAACATTGGAAAAATCCTTGTGTAAGTTAAAAAAAGGTCCCTTTTGTCGGCACAATGATTATTTTTATCTATGAATATTATTAGGTAACAGAAACTCAAACTTTTTATTTCATAACATAGGCACTTAAGAAAAATCAACAGTTAAGGTTCGGAAAAGTCGATCTTATGGAGAAGAGTCGGCAAAAAACTCCATATATGTATATAAAAAAAGTGTTATTTTAAATTACATTTTAACAAGTCAGGTATGGTGTCGTGTGGTGTCCGGATTAAGAATATAGCACCAATCAATTTCCTCCCGTGGATGTCAAAAAGGGGACTAAGGGAATCTAAACCAGAGGGATGGGCAGCAGCGTCCCTTCTGTGAAGCGGTAGCCATATTGCGCTCACCAACCCGCCTGCCAAGCGTGGTAATTATTGGCAAATACGCCCCAAAATGATGACACAGTTGTGAAAATCGATGAGGGAGGCCTTTGTTCAGCAGTGAACGTATAAATGGCCGATATGAGATTGAGCCGCTGCGCACCCCGCACAACACTCAATGGTCGTCGACAAATAGTTGATCAATTGTTTTGGATATGATTAAGTTATTGCTGGACATGCAAATTAATTACGAAACTCAGCCAACACCACAACCCTATGTGAAAGGGACATAACCACAAATCTACATTTCCTGCCACGAATATTCTATTACGAATTTAATGATCGATTAGAATCTAACGTTTAATTGTTTCGTTCGTATAATTGCTACTGTCGCAATATAACTCAATATCTTCAGTGACACGTTGACTGTTCAGACTAAGTCGGGTTTATTGTGCCAAGTCACCACTAAACACGGTTTATTAGATACTATCTGAGACACTCGTAAAATCGTATTTATGACTTATTCGTCTCAATGTGTACTTTGGAAATACTAATTGGTACTATACAATACGATGTTATTTGCGAAAAAACAAGAAAAAGGTGTTACATCGTAAAGTTTGATTGCAATCCTCCGATGTTTGATAGCTGAACAGACATTGAAGTTTCATTAATGAATCATTCCCTTCGTGTTTGTTGTTGTATTACTATTTGATAACTACTTTTTATATATATATATATGAGAACTATATTTCTTACTTATTACTTTGAAATATTGGAATTAAGGGTATTTTTTAATTTCATGGATATGTGAGCTATAATACTATCTACCACTTTAACTAAGCTACTGACATAGGAGCCCTATTATTATCAGAGGAGCATATAGTTTCGATATTAATCATGATTTAGTGTGGTGTCCGGATTAAGAATATAGAACCCCTCCATCTCCTCCCGTGGATGTCGTAAAAGCCGACTAACGGACTCTTAACCAGAGGGAAGAGCAGCAGCGTTCTTGCTGTGGAACAGTAGCCATTCTGCGCTCACCATCCCGCCTGCCAAGCGTGGTGAGTACTGGCAAATTTCCCCCAAAATTACGACACGATTGTGGAAATCTATGAAGGAGGCCTTTGTTCAGCAGTGGACGTCCTTTGGCTGATATGATGATTCTCAATGTTTCAGATATGCCATATTCTAGCCAAACAAAATTTTTGTCCGCCACAAATAAAATCATAAAACACCTCGAAATTACATTCCAAACTAAACCATAATAACTTTCCGCCATTCTCACGCGTGGAGAAGACGTAAAATTCACAAGTACCAGACGATGGACGGTAGTGCGTGGAAACAAACGCTAAGGTTTTCAATAGGCGCATCTGTCAGGCGACAAGATAAATGGCACATTTCATACATAAGAGTTAACGCTGCCGCAGACATAACTACACATTTACCATAAACTAGTGCCTCATAAAATTGCACATATGTTTACCGGAGCGAGGTGCAGTACCTTAAAAGCATTGGTAATATAACAAAACGTCTGAACCGAAATTGCCCATAAAAGTCGGACGGCGTTTTCTAACTAAAGCTATGAAACTGAAACGTTGGTGGAATTTACAATGGCCGCCTTCGTCTACATTTAACGTTCATGACGTACACCTTAGTTTAATTAAAGTGCCTCAACTCGAAACGTGGACCGTTTGCGAGCTCCAATATTTTGACTAAAGTAAGCATTAAGTTGAGTGTAGCTAGGTGCTTAATGGAAAATGAATTCTCAGAGATTAATGACTCGTTTTTACAGGTGTTACCTAAAAATGTCATCGTCTTAGCAGCCAAAATACGTCCACTGCTGAACGAAGGCTTCCCCTATAGATTTCCACAACTGTGTCATTTTCGGGGGTGTTGCCAGTACACACCACACTTGGCAAGCTGGTTGGTAATCGCAAAATAGTGAAGGACGTTGTTGAGCATTCCTCTGGTTTCCTCTATATCCACGAGAAAAAATGCAGTGGTGTTATATTCTTAATCCGGACACCACACGGAATCCAGACATCATAATTATAAATGTATTATTTCTTTAATATGAAGCTCGAATCTATTGTAGTTCTATTTTTTTTAAAAGACCTACCATTACTTTCTCTATTAGCTATAAAATGATATTTCCTAACTTAATATAATAATCATAAACAGCTCATTACTATACCAATCGTGAGAAAAGGTCAGGCCTGGGTCCATCACGATGGCCTAGTGCAGAGTGGTGGACTACACACACGACTGAGAACATTTTGGAGCTTTCTCGGGTGTGCCTGTGCAGGGTTTCTCCTGATGTTTTCTTTCACCATTATTTTAACTTAAGCGAAACCTATAAAACATGAAACCAATACAATAAAAAAATAACATGTCAGACATAAATGTAACTTAACTAACCCTAATATAGTAGCTAAAGTTCATAAGAACCAAATTAACATCATTAAACAGTATGGCCGCTTCGTTTGACTTAATTCAGCAAGTCTGGAAAAACAGGTACGGAACAAATGTAATAGGTTTGCGTAAAGTTACGATGTTCGGTGTAAAAACCTTATAACCAAATACTCCCATTTTTATAGCCCGGAATATATTTACGAGAATTCGCTTTCAGGAATTGCACGTAAATTCAGTTACTGCAGTATTTTTCATTACCCTGTACGTTAGCGATTCAAGATATTGTTCAATTTTAACTTTATAACTAACGGGTGGATAGGCAAGATAAGAGGTAATGTTGCAGACAATTTTAATGACTATACTTGCATGTTTAATTGTAACCTCACTCTATCACACTTATTTTATTCCTTTTGGTCGTAACTTATTATAGGTGTTTATTTAACTTAACTTATATAAGGTTTGGTTGTAAATCTTGTGCGTTCGATTGGGTGTGGATATAAAAACATTTCTTTCTTTCTTTCTTTCTAAGGGGTCCAATTGTAAATCCAACTCAAACATACACATAAAATTTCATTAGATATATATTATTTAGGTGGAGTTCAGTGACATGCAGACGTACAGATAAGATAATATTATATTCCGTCGTGTAGTGTCCGGATTGAGAATCTAACACCACTCAATCTTCTCCTGTGGATGTCGTAAAGTTAGCAGCGTCCTCTCTGTGAAACAGTAGTCATAATGCGTTCTCCAACCCGCCTGCCAAGCGTGGTCACTACTAGCATATTCCCCCCAAAATGACGACACAATAGTGAACGGGGGAGGCCTTTGTTCAGCAGTAGTGGTTGCATTCTTTTGCTGATATCATGATATAAAATACGGCGGGCAAGATAAATGTATGCCTATCTTCTGCCAACAGTGACTGCTACAAGACTTAAGCAAAAATGCTAAATAGTCCTCATTTTCCAGAATCCATAACTACCACAAATCACATCAGAATCCAAACCAAAGTGGATGAAATACCAAGTTATATCAAGAACGGATGAACTAATCTATAAATAGAAAGACCTATATATCCAAAGGCCCGAGCTTTTCAATCCACGAGACGCAATAAAAATATGCGATGCTTCACAAGAAGCATAAAACTTGCAACGACAATGAATTCCTGAAAAAGATAATACTGTTCTAGCGTCATCTCTTTTTAACTGCGTTAGTGCGAGCGGGACAAAGGATGGCGACAATAAAAGTTTTGATAGGAACCGTCGGAATCCGCCGTATCGGACTTACGTCATTTTACTGCCGGGCTAGCCGTGTATCGTCTTAGTTTTATGGGAGCGTTTTAAAATTTTTAGAGATTTTTATTACATTACCCTTTTATAGCGTAGGTCAGTAACGTCTGGCGATATTGCTACTAAATGCAAATATCGCAGCTTGTTAATTTTTTACGGTTGAATGTTAACGAGGGTAGGTCTAGGTATAGTTGGAAAGTCGTGTGGTCGGTTCAGTCTAATAATAAAACTTTTTAACACTAAAAATAAGAATGACTCAAATCGGTTTTCTGATCTGAGAGGAATCGAAACTATTAAGACATCATCTAGGTAAGCGCAGTGAATTAGCCTGTTTATTGAAGCTGATTAAAAAACTCAATCAAATACAATTAAATTTATATGGGACCAACTCGAAAACATTCTGCACCAATTAAAATATGAATTGCTCAAATTGGTCTACTAATCTGGGAGTAATCGGTGTACATACATTTAAAAAATGCGCATCGAATTGAGAACCTCCTCCTTTTTGAAGTCGGTAAAAACAACTGCCGTTTTGACAATATGCTAGCTTTCAAAACATTATAGGTATGGTAGATGGATAAGCCGAAGCGGCACTAGAAGTTTAGTTTAGTTTATTAAGGCCTAGCGCGCACGGGTGACGTTGTCACCGTAACAATTTCGTCATTCTTATAAAGTCCGTGAGTATGTATAGAGGTGCGCGCACGGTACGACGTGACGTAACGGGACATTTCCATAAATATATCCAGAGTGACGAAATTGTCACGGTGACTAAAGTCACCCGTGCGCGCTTGCTCTTACGTAAATCAAATGCAATTCACAAGACAACAAAACTTCGGCGGGCACGAACCAGACCAAATCTCAACAAAATTTCGACAAGTGTACCTACCCAAGCATTAATTATTTTCAAACGTGGTATATTGGTGGTCCTACACATCCCGAACTTACAACCACAGACTGCCCGAACCACACATTTTTCCAACCAATCCTGTACACACAATTTTGGACCTTCCCACCTTGTTACAAGATTGAGAGTTAGTAAATCATGTGACAGTTCCTGACACTGAAAGTTGCCGACAACTACCGAGTGACGCCGAACCAAACCGCAACATACGGAACTTGTTCAAAAACAATTGCAAACAACTGTTGCTTAAAGTTGTTTCTAGTTAACAATTGAACCGTTTTCCGGTTGAAAAGTTTAACTTTGTGCACCTAGTTCTAATAAACACATGGACTAGGGTGAGTTTGGGCTGTAACCGCAACTGTGAAACATTGACAGCTCTTTGAATCGGATGGGCCGAACTGAAGTAATAACTTTTAAAGAAGACCTACAGACGTAATCTCACACTGAATCCGCAGAATAGATAAGGTAATAATGCCGAAAAATTGTGACCATCTAATCTAAATCATAATCGACAAGTTTTCTAGGACAATAAATCGTCTGTAGATTTGTGGTTTTAAATTCTGTACTTATAACAATTTATGACTTAGAAGATATAGCAAATTAATGATTCAAATTTCTATTTATTTTCAATAAGGTTTGTTGTGGGACGTTATTTTAATCGTTATTGTAAAAAACTTCTATTTCATTTCGTTCGTGGCCAACCTTATATCAGAGCTGTTTAAGCAGCCTAAATGTCTTGGCTTAACGACTGCCGTCTGATATGATATGATAACAACCGCGACCGAAGATTGTACGTGCCCTCCGAAGTACGGAGAGGCTCAGTTCAAATACCACAACGCGGTCAATCATCCATACACTGACCGTGCCGAGTGTTGCTTAACCTCACCGATCGCTTACCGATCAGTGAGTGTTACATGCTATGAGTGCCTCAGTATTATACTCATTTAAAATACTACATAAATGAGGGGGAGAGATATCGAAATTATTTTCCCTAAAACAATCACAACAGTAATACATTACTGAACCGTACCACGGGATGTCAATTAAAATCGGACAATCAATTTATTACTGACAACGACCACAACCACCTTTTATAAACAATGAAATATAGATAATAGATGTGACAAGCTAGAATGGCCTCCCATAAACGCCTGTTTTCGCTCGGAACGGATAAGTTGGGAAAGACGTGTATGTGTATGTGGTCATTTTTATTAAAAACTACTTGCCCAACATTGATTTCGGTCGTAACTTAAGTTCAGTTTTGTTTACGCGGCGGATACGTTCATTGCGCCCGCCCACCACAGGATGCTGCACTAAAAAGTATTCCTCCAAAACTACAGGGAGTGTGATATGCCCCAGTCTAGGATTTCTCCTGTATTGTGGGTACAGTTTACAGATATAAATCTCAAATACACAGAAACCCACCCACCCATACCCGGAACTACCTGTAGATCATACAAAAAAAGAACCAACCCTGAGTTGCTTTCAGCATTTCTTCTCAGAGGTTGTCATGTAACGAAATGCCCTCCGTTGTTTCAATATGGCGTGTAAAAGTGTTCGTGTCTATTTACCGAATCAATGATTCTATCCGATACATGGATTCGATGGCGCAATTGACGAAAGGATTCTGTGCCAAATTATAAGTAGACTAAGATTCACTTCAAAAACAGACATTGTGATTTTTAATCACTTCACAGTAGCTTCTAATTAAAACTGAACGCTAATTTAGTCATAGAAAAGTGAGCTGGAACTAGATGAGAATAACGTAAAAACGAGCTACAGCAAAGTGTGACTGGGAACACCCCAGGCATACAAATAATATAGTTTAAGTCGGTTCAGGCGGCACGGCACGGTTGGTGCAGTGGTTGATATAGTCGGCTGCTTGATATGTTCGATTCCCGCACGGATTAAATATTTGTATGATCTGCAGGTAGTTGTTCCGGGTCTGGGAGTATTGTATGTGGAATTCATGTCTGTAAACGCACCCACGACACAGGAGAAATCCTAGTGTGCAGCAACTTTTTTTTTAAAGAAAGAAAGATAGACAGGAAAATATTAATTTCGTGACAGAGATTTCAACATTTATTATAATTTCAAAACTAGATGTATTAAAAATTCTCAGTGAATTGCAAAATTGATGGGAACTGGTCAACTAGCAAAATTACTTTAGAGGACACACCTAATTGGTTTTGGAGAAAGATAAAAAGCTGTTGTAATTAATGTATTTACTAAGTCGAAGCCATTTCCAGTACTTTAAATGCAGGAACAATGCATTTGACACAAATGGACGAGTCGGGTCCGACCGAAGGGATTTATAAATGAGATGGTCGCCAGTAATTGAACACTTTCTAATTGTTCAGTGTACAATGCTCGGACATGTTCGTAATTACATTGTTGGAAACTATTAACGATTTCGTGAGGACAACAGAATTCAGAGTAAATAAAAAAGTTCAAAATATAGTTTCGATCTAATCTCAATGTCGTAAATCGTAATTTCCTAACTAACTAACACCGTCAAACTTACGTTGTGATGAGATCAAAAATGGAACCAAAGTGGATAGATGCCAAAAGGTTATTCTGCTAACATACAGAACTGACACAGATAATAAAATTGGTATTTACGTTCTTAAATAAACGAACTATCAAAGTGATTGAAATGAGACCAGATTGAGATCATACTGAAACCGCACTGAACTTTATGAGGACCAGAATACCAATCTTCGGTCAACTCGTAATTTAATCTCAGTTAAGTACACTTTCAGTCACAGTGTAAATTAATGACGAGAATTGACCCCCTTATTATATTTGTAAGAAACTTGATCAGAAGACTTAGCTTTCTAATGTTTCATACAGAATCTAATGATAGGGTTTATTATTTAGGGGTGTGCATTTCAGCGGTATGCACTGCAGCAATTCTTCATACAATCATTATCATCATCATTTGGGCCGAATTATGTCTACTGTGGGACACAGGCCTCCCTACATCACCACAACGACCGATATGGGTGTGTTGTGGGCTCATTGGGGGGTTTTGCCATAATCCCCACGATTGGCAGACGGGTTGACGATCGCAGTTGAGTTGTTAATGTACTCGAAGGACGCTAATGCCCATCCTCCGGCAATCTTTGTCGACTTTTACGACACCCACGGGAGGAGATGGGGTGGTGATATTCTGAGCCAGCACCATACGGAATACAATACCTATTTATTGATATTTCTTTACTTTTTTCTCCTGTTTGATTAATGGCCCACTTTGTGTCAAAGTTGTTCCAGCTACCCAAAGGCCTCCTCCAACTTAGCTTAACGACTGCCATCACTAACGTATGATAACAACCGGGAACCACGATCTTATGTGCTTTCCGAAGTTTAAAATACTAGCATGCGGTCACCCATCCTATAGACAGACCGCCCCGAGCGTGGTTCAATCTCACCAATCGTTTACCGATAAGTAAGTGCAACAGTTCCCGCCCATATCGCCTCAATTATTGTTAAAATTGTACATGTAAAAACACTTTTATTTATTAAAACTATTCTCTCACTCCCGAGATGTATACATCCAATTATTTAAGATTAATTATTACCTGTCTAATTACTGTAAAGAAGTAAATAAACTGAACAGAAAAGTTTTATTCTACTGCAGACCGCGGACGTCCTTTGGCTGAAACTATAAAGACCCTGTTAAAACATACCCTGTTCAATATGCTGTCGACAGTTATCAATGTATTTTTTGCAAAGATACGTCATCTTTCTGCCTTTGTATACTATGACATAAATTACAAGATATGCAATCTAAAGAGGCCGTTTACATTATCTAGGTTTCCTATTACGTCGTTTACACCTAAGACCAAGTAATACTATATCTTTGGTTTACACAAGCTGAAACCATAGATAATAAAGAATTATACTCTGTATTCAGTTTACGGATAAAAATCTTTGTTTAACATAACAATCTACATCTACGAGGTATTTGCTAGCTGCAATTCTAAGGTAACCACGTAACATTTACCTTCTCTGTACTGAATATAATCTTGTCTTACACTTTATTATAGTGTAAACTGTAAACTGTATCCTATTTTTGCCTTTTGGGTTACTCAAGCAGGAACGATAGATAATCAAGGGCTATTAATATTAGTGTTATTTTAAAATATGTTGTCTTATCCAACGTTGTTATTGGCAAATACATCGACACATCGATGGAGCCAATATATTAAAATTGGAATTAGAGTAGAGTAGTAGTTTTGTGAGATTAAAAAGGCTGCGTCAGACGCAGTAAAACAAGAACTTGATGGGTCGGATATAGTCATAAAATCTTATGACGTAAAATCGTTTGTTTGTAACTAGTTGTACTAAAGATATCACATATTGGAAATCTATACCAATATAATAAAATTGAAGTGTCTGTCTGTGATTTCAAAATAAAAGCCATAATTTAAGTGAAATCATTGATTACAGTTTTTAGAATTTTTGCTGTCTCTCTGGATGTTTATCGCGAATGAGGTTCGAAACGACTCGACGAATTTCTATTTGACAGCACGGCTGTAATGCAGTAATTGGCTTTTTGCGCCACTTGTCGCGGGTTCGATCGCCGCACGGAACAAATGTAATATTTGTATGATGTACAGATAGTTGTTTCGGGTCTGGGAGTTTGTACATGTGATATCTAGGTCTGAAAACTGTACCCACGACACAGAAGAAATACTAGTGAGGGAGTTATTATAACAAAATGGGATTAAAGCAGGAATTTTAACTTAATTGTTGAATACGTTCCATTTAGATATCTTTCAAGGTTTAATAGATATGAAGATAAATATAATTTACGTCTGGCGAAGCGGGCGGGAAACTGCTAGTTAACTATAAATTCAATTTGACATTGAGTTTCATCATCATCATCATTTCGGCCGAATGAAGTCCACTGCTGGACACAGGCCTCCCCGAAAGATCACCACAACGACCGATATGGGTGTGTTGTGGGCTCATTGGGGGGTCTTGCCATAATCGCCACGCTTGGCAGACGGATTGGCGATCGTAGTTGAGTTCCTAATGTACTCGAAGGACGCTGCTGCCCATCCTCCGGCTAATCCCGTAGTCGACTTTTACGACACCCACGGGAGGAGATGGGGTGGTGGTATTCTGAGCCGGCACCACACGGTGTTTTTGAGTTACACTACCATCAAAGTTCATCTCATCGTCATACAAAGTATTATGTCACTAACTCTCATTACGTATACGTTTTTAATAGATAATATCTCATTAACTGTTACAAAGCCAGACACAATAAAAAATCTACTGTGTCTAGCCGGCTGCCGGCAATTGACAGGCAAGAGGTAATAGCTATTTTGACTTAATCATTGTAGCAACTAATAAACAACACAATTTTTGTTTCTATAAAAGTAACACTATTTTGAATAAATGAAATGAAAATTTACGTAACTTAGTATTCTAAAACTGGATATAGGCCTCTCCAATGTCACGCCATTAAGCCGTACTAACCACCCGATCCAGAGGGCGTACTACACTACATTTGCGGAGTTGCAGTGTCTACTCAAGAACACGTTTTCCTCAACGGCCGTCGGTTCTGCGGCTTATATGGCCAACCCACTGCCACTCCATGCTTATCCGAGCACTATGCAATATTCATAAACACCATTTTTTTATGTCCCCTTAATTTAATTTTGAATAACCAGCAAAACGGTAATCAATGCCAACTTCATACATATTAGTCAATTGCGAGTATTCTGAAAAGTCCCTTTACAATGTACCTAAGACTTAAGACAGGTTATAAAGAGGAAGTGCGAAAACAAGTATAGTACATTTAATTAATATTTATGGTAAGCTAAATGACGGCGTAACTCTTCAGAATTAGCTCAGAAACCTTGGGGGGCGGTGTCAGCCGGATGGAATAATGTAAACCATGTTATTTGTGAAACTGTGCCAGTATGCCCTCATGTTCCTTATGTAGGTACTATATTATCATTGTTACTTTACATACATGCGATATTACATGTATTATAGCCGCTTCAGAGTAAGCAGTGATACAATTGATGGTAGATCTATTAGAAACCGCGTCAATTTTTTTGTTGAGTGAAGTAAAATGGCGAAGCTTTAGCTGTTAGGCTGACATAGAATAGAATCATCTACATATTATACCAGAGAGGAGATTCTGGTAATCCAACGAATACCCGAAACATACATAAACATAATCAAAACATACACACAAAGAGCAAGCAAGAATAAAACCAGAAATAATGTGCCCCGAATTTCAAGTGAGAAGAGGTGTGAGGCGAGTACGCGATGTCTCCCAAATAGGTTCTCTGCAGTTCTGGAGATACATTCCGCAAAGTAGATTGGCCATATTTGGGACTCAACATCGAAGGAAAAAAATTAAACCACTTCAAATTCACAGACAACATAATCCCCTTCGAAGAAAATCAAAATAATCTCGAAGTTATGATCCAAGCTTTAAGGGACGTGCCACAGTGGGATTGACGACACAACAAAAACAAAACTACTAACTTAAAAAAAAAACATTTAGCACTGACAGCCAGTCAGCCACCCTGAGTGCAGTACTCAAAATAACACCTACCTAATCCACCCTTTTAAGGGATGATTCTATAATAGAGTTCAAACTCTTTGGGAGAAAAAACCTAGCCACATAGAATAAAAAAGACATTATTTGAAATAATTATATGAGAACATTTTGACAGAGAAAATAAAAGAAGAGAATGAATTCGGGCTGCCGTCAGCACGGTTGTCGATTGTAGAAAAAGCGAATTGTATTATCCTCTATACAAATAAATTTATATAGAAATATCTAGAGTTTCTTAATTCCAAGATCACATACAAGTTCCTTCCCGTACCTATACCAATACGCCAACCCAATTAGACTTCAGTCATTACAATTCCCAGAATAAATGTAGCCAATGTCCACAACGGGGATGATGACTTATAATTATAATGAATCAAAGAATGGCAAAAATCTGATCCGTAATTCATAAGATAAACTCACAGTGACAAACAAATATTACTGCTTTATACTGTAGAAAGAGAGGATAGAGTTATAGCTCTGATTGATTGGGTGGGCGTATTTATAGGTACGGGAAAGAACTTATGTATGAGCTTGGTATAGAAACACTTATTATATCTATATAAATTTATTTATATAGAAGATAATATACTTCGCTTTTTCTACAATTGACCACCGTACTCATGGCCGGCCGAATTCATTCTCTTCATTTATTTTCTCTGTCAATATGTTCTCATGTAATGATTCTAAATAATATGTTTTTACTCTTTGCGGCTAGGATTTTCTCCCAAAGAGTTTGTACTCTATTACAATACGATAAGTTCTGTGTGGTTCCCGCTAATTATATACCACCCTTCTCCACCTATGTGTATCGTAATAAGAGGATGGGCTACAGCATCTCGTGTGCTAATAACTCCAATCTGCCTACCAAGGGTAGTGATTATGGTAGTATCCCGTACCACCCGCTTATTTAGAGATAATTGGTAGGCCCACGTACAGCAGTGGACGTTTACGGGCTGATATGTGTAATATTAGTATTTATACTTGTATACTTACATACACCAACTTCTCTAGACGACATTATATCATACTAATATTATAAATGACGCCACGGTTGGTGCAGTGTCTGATAAAGTCGACTGCTGCGCTCCGGGTCGTGGGTTCGATTCCCGCACGAAGCAAATATTTGTATGATCTGCAGGTAGTTCCCGGTCTGGGTGTATTGTATGTGGAATTCATGTCAGTAAACGTACCCACGACACAGGAGAAAAACTAGTGTGGGGCAACGATTTAAAAAAAAAAGAACAAAAAAGAACTCGGGCCGCGCCGTAGGCCTAAATCAAGTTTATGGAAGTTAGAGTTAAATACTCTACATACAAAAACGAAACATATTTTTTCTCGTTTGGTAACCTATATAAATTGTACTAGTAAACGTACTTAACTGTCCAAAATTCCTAATAGTATGAAACTCACTTTTCAGACCACTGTGCACCGCCGCCTCAAAGTCAAAAGATTTTTATTCATGTAAACTATTAGCTGGCACTTACGAATAGTCAGAATTTAAATAGTAGCACGGTTCCAAGTCGTTGGTCCTATGGAGAAGAACCGGCAAGAAACTCCATGGATATATTCTTTAAAATATATGATGTATTACAGTCTTATTACTTAACACAATATAATTTAAAAAAGAAAGCTATGTGAGGATAATGCATGCCAATGTTAATTCCAGTGTTAATATCATTGTGCATAAATACCACATATTTATGCACAATGATATTAATTGCCTTACAATAAGATTGCTATAGCAGTCAAGAGTTAACCAGTCCCGACTGAGGGCACCCGTTCACGGACGTAACGCATGCATCAGCACAGTTCAGCACAACCATAATGCAGGGAACTTAACCACCCAACGCACAACGCTACACTCAACAAGACATTTTAGTGAGCATGACAGACTCATACTGCCAGGCAACAGGCTGGTGTATACGTTATTACATTAGTGGCTACATATTGCTCACATTCACAATAATGTAAGCATGATTTATGTCATTAATAATAACAAAAGCGTAAACCTGATTTAAGCATACTAACAGATGAGTATAATTTTGAACCCTAGTAAATATTATCATGAACCATTTGGGGTCAAAACGCTTGTATATGGATGCCGACTGTAGGCTCCTTTTCAAAGATTATGCCAGAGAGTTGGCAGACACTTCACGTGACCAGTAGGGCTAAGTGTTTCTATTGAAAGTAGCAGTGCTGGCAGTCTTGTGAAAAGTTTACCAGCTGATAACAATGTGGAGTGATTTGAATTCCAGCCTGGGCCAAAAGCAGAAGGCACCTTTGATTGTTTTGTTGTTGTTGTTGTGATTATTTAACAGCTAGTGTTAATATATCACACTAAATATATCACTATTGCATTGTAGCCGTCCCATTTACGATGATGAAAGCTACAAACTAAACAAAAATTACTCGAAATACTTTTGTTACTACATCCATTCTCCATAAATCATATGACAAACTTTAAAAACAGTAAATTTCACTTTATCAACTTCGGGAGCCGTTTATGAAAACTTATTACCATAAAAGCTGTAAAACATCGTAATATACAATTTCTCGGAATACCCGTGCTCCTTCTTCACCGTTGGCATAAAATTAGTCACAAGCAAAATAAGCAATGAAAATTCTTGAAGCCCTGGGCTATACACGATCTAGTCGTTAAAATTTTATCTCCGTCACTTTCACGCCGAGGCGTTAATTATTATGAGGGAGCGAGAGGCGAGTAGCCAAGCAACATTGTAACCGAATGTCGATACCGGAATAAGAGATGGCAATGTGCACTTTAATACGAATTATTTACTATGGTTAGGGCTGTCATGAGCAAATCATTAAGACAGCTAAATTAATAGTTAAGACTATAATTTTATTGACATCAAATGTCGTAGAGCGTTTAAATTCTTTAGTGAATCTTTTTGTGCATATAAGTTTATGTTTTTTATATATAGAGATCGTTAAACCGAAGATCAGGCATTGTTCTCGCAGGAAGCGGCGAAACGGGATAGGGAGGCGACTACGTCTTTCGGAATTGTGCAGCTGGCCAGGCCGCACAGAAGAGTGGGGTCCACCAAAACGAGTGGCGGGCCAAGATTCCCGTGGGGTACGGTGAATGCGTGAAAGAACGCCTTAGTGGTTTTATCCGATAGGAGTACTCCCCCCACCCCAATCATTCTCCATGTCTTCCATGGATATCTATAAGAAGGTTTCATCCCTCTTGCGTAATACCGTGAAATTCAAAAAATGCCTGTCTCTGCTTAGCTCAGGCCGCACGCCTGTCTAAAACGTAAAATGCCTGTCAAATGCGGCAAATGCCTGTCAGACGGTAACCCTATCGGTACCTGAGTTTAAGTTATTAAAATAATTGTGAGTATCAGCCCTAAAACTACAATGAACGATAAAAAAATAAAGAACTGTAATAACTTTCTACATTAAGATAATGGGCGTTAAACTACAGATAAGAATATTACCATATAAGATAGAAAAAAAATCCGCTATCTTGTATCTAATTCATTCATTCATTCACATCTTAAATGGCAGTAAACCATACTAAATATGTATTAGCTACTGCATCTTAAGATGAATGCGCGTTTATACAATGCTAAGGAAACGACTTCGCTTGAGTATTTGAGAAAATGTTTAAGGTAATACACGTAAATTGATTCCGTGAATCTTGAGATATACAAAGGACGCATAGATAAATTGAGGAACGCTATACACAATTTATGAACACCCTCGAGTAACATATCTTTTAAATCAAAAATAATAATACTTGTTGAGACAAGTGCCTGTTCCATATAGTTATTTAACCCCAAAACTGAAATTCTAACGTGTCACTTTATTTTTGCTGTTTCGTTGATGTTTTATACCCGCCAAATGACGTCCACTGTTGAACTAAAGGCTTCACCATAGGTTTCCACAACTGTGTCATTTAGGGGGGAATTTGCCAATGCCCCACAGAAGGGACGCTGCTACTTGTGTTGCCTTTTATTAGCTTTTTTGCTGCTTTAGCAAATCATGAGCCTGATCCTGGTGGACGCACAAGGTCATAGTCATGTCCAACTATAGTAGTGTAACACGTCTGTAAAATTTCGAGTTTAGTTGCTTTAAAGTAATCATTATCATAGTCACCATATTAGCCAAAGGACGTCCACTGCGGAGCAAAGGCTGAAAGAATTAGAAAGCTGAAGTGGCAATGGACAGAGCACATAGCTCGTAGATCTGATGGCCGTTGGGGCTGAAAGGTTCGCCAATGAAGGCCACGCACCAGAAAACCCAGCGTGGGACGGCGTCCAACGAGGTGGACAGACGACCTGGTGAAGGTAGCTGGGAGTAGCTAGATGGTGGCAGCATGGAACCGGCCGTTGTAGATATCTATGGGGTCTTTTTTTAAATAGTTTAAAGGAATTCGTTCGTCGTTTCGTTTCAGCCGAGTAAAATCCACTGCAGAACAGAAGCCTCCAAAAAAAACGCTACAACGAGCGGTGTGGGTGTGTTGTGTGCTCATTGAGGGGTTTTGCCATAATCGCCACGATTGTCAGGCGATTTGGCGCAGTTGAGTTGTTAATGTACTCGAAGGACGCTGCTGCCCATCCTCCGGTTAATCCCATAGTCGCCTGGTACGACACCCACGGGATGAGATGGGTTGGTGCCATTCGTAGCCGGCACCACACGGCAAGTAATAATTACTTATAATTTTATAAAAAACACCATTTATGTTGCTGAGAAATCCCGGCTTATCACGCCACAGTACGAATCTCACTTCGTACTACACACCTGTATTTTTAAGGCTTTTTCTTAAGACACGTTTTGACATTAATGTCTCCTAGTGAATACGCAGCTTAAGGGAACTTGATAATGCGATAAACATATCCAATGTCGTATTCCATGACATAATCTTTATCTCTGACAAATTTCACTTCAGCCGTTTAAGCGTGATTGAGAGCCAAATATCCAAACATATTATAAACGATGCTCATGGATGTATGGGAATCTCATACCATGTTGCATGAAAATCTTTGTTTTTAGGGTTCCGAATGAAAAAACGGCAGAACACTTGTAGGATCATTCGTTTATCTGTCTGTCCGTCTGTCGCAGCCAATTTGTTCCGAACGTACTGGACCGATTAATTTGGTACACATATGGATTTCTGCTACCCAAACACGTACGTGTAACGTGAATAAATGAATTTAAAATTGATTCATATTCATAAGGGGGTCACTTGTGGGGGGCAATATAGAAAATTAAAGAGTAAAGTTATGCAAACTGTACCGTGTAACATATGAAATTGAAGGGCTTGTTGCGAGGGTCTCAAATATATTTATTTAAAATTTATATAATTTTGAAGTTATTTGTAGTAGTCCCTCTACTTACTAGGCAACATCGCACATTTTTTAAAGATTTAAAACGATTGACAAATACGTATTTCCGGTTTACCTAATCCCTTGTTTGCCATCATGACATTTGCTCATTCTTTTTAGAGATTCTTGTGCAAAACTTTCGTTTTGGGAATAGTCAGGGAGAGAGGGTGATTATATCTTCGAATGAAGCGTCTCATATAATAATGATCGAACTTCACATCGGGCGAAATATAATCACATCCAGTGTCTTGATATTTTTTAGTGTGGTATATTGTTTGGGACTTTATAATTTTAATAACCGAAATCCAAACAGGAGGTACCTGCCAACCATCTTCTTTATTAAAATTATGATTTATTTTTTAATTCCAATAGCCTCACGAAACATTCTTGGTACATAGGTATCGGTTCTCTTTCGCTAGGAAAATGGTTTCCTCAGACAAACCTAACCATTTAATATACACGACTTAATCCGTTTGTTTATGTAAATAATGGCGAACATTTAAAACATTAATTTTATTATATCGGGGATAAACTAAAAATATATTTTAGTCATTGGTACCGTGACTAAACCAGACCATTATCTAAATTCAAGTAATTGTTTGTAAGTTTGTAGCACCAAAAATAGTTGCTGTAATTTTGTTTTAATTTAGGTGGAGAGATAAATAAGGTCTTTACTCGCTCTGGGCACAAAAACTGCACGTAATGACTATCGGCTGCGACTGCGGCGACCGACCAAATAACCATAGATAATAAATATATAATTACCGGCGAAAACGAGCACAAATAATTCATTTTAATTAACTATTAATCATGTAGTTATTTTGTAGTTATTTAATGTAGATACAGGTATTTCTTTTACTGCATAATAATAAAGATCATGGCCAAATGTACAAATCACGTGAACGGCAGACCATTAAAAGGAATTAAAAGCATTATGCGATTATGCAATATTTACCGAATTTATCTTAAATAAAATTCCCTATTCGAAATTCAAATTGCTGGCGCAGGTTGTAAATAAATTAAGTAAATATTTTGATATCAAATTTGGTACATTATTAGTCCATTACTGTCTCACCATGAGAAGAGTTATGTTTTCACGATGAAAAAAGTTAGGCCTTAGTTAACCGCGCTGGCCTAGTGCGGGTTGGTGGACTACACACACCATTGAGAAAGTATTAGAGCCCTCTCAGATGTGCAGGTTTCCTCACGATGTTTTCCTTCACCGTTAACGGAAGTGATAATCAAATTCTGATCAGCGGTGCAATTCTCAAGCTCAAACATCCATACATCCTTGATTACAGAATTGCAATAATGGTGATAACCCGATTTGGTATTCGCTAAGACCGGTCCATATGGTTTACCTTTTGCAACGTGTCCTTGAATAGCTTCAATCATGTCTTAGCGAATACCGAAATTGGTTTTACACCGTTATTTCGATTCTGTATTTATGTATGTATGGATGTTTGAGCTTAAGGAATTGCACCCCAGCACAGAAATCCGAAAATTTAGAGGTGCTGGTCGGGATTGAAAAGTTTGATACCACGCTTGGAAAATTTTCCTTTCACTTTATTTTATATTACCAATATCTAATGTAATTAGATATGGCCTACACAGACAGCTAAGTAGTTATGCTCATCATTGTATAGCGCGGGGTATAATTGCCATATGCTGCTATCCATCATTGAAGTCGCATTGGAGAGTCGTCTCTTACAGAAAAAAAGCCTTCAATCATAAGGTACTGTTTACTAACACAATGGATCCTGTTATCCGAAATAAAAATTTGAATTGAATTAATTATTGCCATAATCTGTTATCATGTGAGTCGCATGGGAGAGTCGACTCTTACAAAACTTTGAACATTTTATTGCCTCTGCTATCATTCGAGTCGCATAACAGAGTCTCTTACGGCCGAAATTAATAATCCAGATAATCCAAAATCTTCAGATGTAAAATTGAACATAATAAACAGACGTATCCGTAATCCGAAATCCAAAGATTTTGAATTGAATCGATTATTAATTTCGGCCGTTACAAAACTTATTTACTTAACCTTAATATCAAAGCCACCTGGAGCTGCATGGTGCCGGCTAGCGGCTGAAATTAATCATTTATTTAATTATAATAAAACACTTTTAAACGGATCATATCGCGTATATTATAGATTTTTGTTTTTCCTGACGTTTCGATCACTTTGCAGGGTTCGTGGTCGCAGGATGACTAAGGTGACAGGCGTCGTTACAGATTTGAAATTTTTTTTTTTGTTAAAATGAGTTTAATCGCGAAAGCCTAAGACATTACTAATCTATCTAATCCAAAATTTTTCATTTGGGATTCAAGATTTGTCTGTTTTTTGTGTTAAGATCACACATAACACAAAAACAGATCAAGAAAAAAAAATTAAACTGAACGGTTTTGGGTTAGATTGATTATTAATTTCGGCCGTATGGGATTATCCGGAGGATGGGCAGCAGCGTCCTTCGGTTAGATTAATTTCAACTTAACTGCGATCGCCAACCCACCTGCCAAGCTTGGCAATTATGGCAAATGCGGTTGCAGTGGTTGGGAACGTGTGGCGGGCTTGTCCCATAAAAAAAAATGCGGTTATTGTGGCGATTTTTAGGGAAGACCGTATCAATCAATGAACGGTTTTTTTCTGCTGATATGATGAGTAACCACGACCCCATTGCAACATATAGACAGAACATAGGCCCCCAAAAATATCGCTAAAATTTTGGTTCGAGATAGTTACACAGCAGTTATCACCACACTTGACTTGGATTAGTGATAGCAGTAGTTTAAACACACAGATGCCGTGCGGTGCCGACTACGAATAGCACCAACCCAACTCATTCCGTGGATGTTGTAAAAGAGCACCAACCCGTCCTCCAAGCGTGGCGATTATGGCAAATCCCCCCAATGAGCAACAACACACCCGACCGGTCGTTGTGGCGATCTTGTGTCCAGCACTGGACTTTATTCGGCTGAAATGATGATAATACACGCACAGGAGGATATAACACAAAATTATTTTATATATATTTTACCCGCCCGCTTCGCTGTACGTAAATTGATATTTCGCGGTAAAACATTTTTTTACGATTCTATTAAATACCACCCTTCCTATTCCAGGATATAATCTATCTCGATGCCAAATTTTATTAATCTGTTCGGCAGTTTGAGTGTGATGGAGCCTCAAAAACCATTCAAACATTCACATTTATAATATTAGTATCTTTTTTTGTGTGGTTAGTAGCAAACCTTGTGTCAGAGTTGTTAAGCCGTCCGAAAGCCTCCGACTTACTTAATCTAATGTCTAATAACAACAACCGGTGGGCTGATTACCTAAGTCGCAGACGCTTTGCAACAGGCGTAAATTGCTCCAACGCCGCTGTCAAACGTCAATTTGGTATTACCTATTTGCCGATAGCGACTAAACAGGCGAAGATCTCTGACGCGCCTCTGTCGGACAATCAATGAATTAAAAATGTTCATTCTTTTGAGTTCCACTGGTGGCTACTGGCGCTAGTAACTATGCATTTTCCACATTAGCGACATGCGGGCGATGCCTTACGTAATACTAATTTTTTTGACGTTTTGCCACCGATTGAACCTTGGCTGCGCGATAGCTGCTATCGCGTCTGCTTTTGCTGTTTTTAGCTAATCAGCCAGCCGGTCCGACGATTTTACGTGCCCTCCGAAGCATGGAGACGCTCAGTTCAAATACCACTATGCGGTCACCCATCTATACACTCACCGCGCCGAGCGTTGCTTAACTTCGCCGATCGTTTACCGATCAGTGAGTGCAACTCACCTCAATAATATAAGTAAGACACTGCAAGTAAACTATGTATCACAGTTTATCTCAGGTCGAGCAATAAAACGTCAGATTATTAATATGTTATAAGTGCATTGATAAGTTTGAGTACACGTGTCGAGGGGTCAGACTTAATGTCAGAAGCCGCAAATGAGTCTACATACTATCGGCACGCATATACATTCATGCTGTACCGGTGTATGAAGTGTTAGTTGTCAATATATTGGAATTAAATGGTACCTTAGTGTAAAAGTCCGGCTAGGTATGTACAATCGCCGCATGTGGTCACGCGCTACCGTGGGACGCTTTGGGGGATCCTTTACAATCCCCCCGGGGGGTGACCGCTTTACAGTCACCCTCTCCGAGATGTGCCTATAGGCTCTAGTGTGATCATACGAGGACCTGGAGCCTCCCTTAGATGCCGACGAAGACCGCCCCAGTGGTTTTAGCCCTTCCCTGGGGCGAAAGAAGGTCATGAAGAATTTCCACTGGGCACCAATAAAAAAATAAAAAAGGTAGGTATAACCGCAGTGCGTGCATGAACACTGGAGTGCAGTGGTGTACTTCTGTGAGAGTGTCATGCTCCAGAAGGAGGTCGCATAGCGGGATCGGGAGAGAGCCGATGCTGGTCTGCTGCTATGGCGGGCGGCCTCCTTTCGATTCGGGATTCGGGGCCATCCTTTACAATCCCCCCGGAGTGTGCCTGAGAGAGCGGCCTTTTTAAAGTCGCTTTCCCTCCGCTATTTTGAACGGCACTGTTTCTAGTAAATTACTGGGCATAAGAATCTAAATAACTAATGTCTCGATGTAACGAGCCCAGTATGGTGCCACGCAGGACTAGCACTGGGAAGAATTACAATTATCCTGGGCAGGTGAGATGCTAACCATCGGGCTAAGGACATATTCGTAGCGTCTAAAAGAATCAGCATATCTAATGTGAGAGGACTCTTAACTCTGGCTTGTCTTTGTAAGACTATCAGTGAAGGGCTGCAACGGCTAGAAATACGCTCGGGAAAGCGGGTAAATGCGCTTCGTGTCTTCAAGGCGCGCGATGGTAAAACCGGTGCCGCACTTCACGAAACCCCAAGCGGCTCACGCGTTTCTCCTTCGCCTTTCTGGAGGCTCACCTTGTGTCTCCATCTACCACAGAATTAAAAGGTGGCAAGGCAGACGCCATTGTTTTCGTTCAGGTATTACTTTAGGTTTTAATTCCATATAACGCCCATTGAAATAGATCGTCGTATCTTAACGTCGCAGATTGCATCTCATAAAATAGTCGCTAATTAATCGTTGGTTCCAGTATTCCATAGAAACAATTGTTTTGGAGGCGAAACTGGAGCTGACTCTGTGTGGTTTTTAGACTAGTACCTTAATGCGGTTTATTAAATCCTTGTTGTATATAATCTACTAAATCTAATCTTCCGACGTTCAAGAAGCTAGTTAAGATACAGACTTATGAAGAACTTAGTTACTTAATACTGAGGTCTGGCCAAGCTAGTTCTCTCTTGTATCGATGGTCAGTTGACACTTTTACAGACATAAATCTCACATGCGCAAACACCCAGAATCGAAACGACTATCTGTAGATCATACGGGGATCAACCCCCGACACAGCTCAGTAATGCAATCACTCAGCCACTGCCCCAACCTTACCGTCAACGTTATAGAACGGCACAAGCCATCACACGTCGAACAAATTCATTTGCGTTGGCAACGTCACTCATTGGGTGGCAGATCGGCGGGCTGATTACCTAAGTCGCAGACGCTTTGCAACAGGCGTAAATTGCTCCAACGCCGCTGTCCAACGTCAATTTGGTATTACCTATTTGCCGATAGCGACTAAACAGGCGAAGATCTCTGTCGCGCCCCTGTCGGACAATTAATGAACTAAAACATTCATTCTTTTTAGTTCCACTGGTGGCTACTGGCGCTAGTAACTATGCATCTTCCACAAGTAGCGACAAGCGGACATGGCTTACGTAATACCAATTTTTTTGACGTTTTGCCACCGGTGGATCCTTGGCTGCGCGATAGCTGCTATCGCGTCTGCTGTTGCTGTTTTTAGCTAATCAGCCCGCGGGGCAGTACATGAAAGGGCGTTTTCTTTTACATATCTGTCACCTCTCCAACACTTTCACACGCCACATTTCCACAACAATATTGTAACATTACGGACCTACCACAGACAACAAAAAAGTGTCAGCAAATATTATTCCTATGCCTTTCTAACGCATAGGGGATACGGGTAATCTGTCTTGCGGTTGTAAAAAACGCAGACAACAGGAATTATAATTTACAGCAAAGTTGCTGAGCCCTTCCCTATTGGATGGTGCGTAGTTTGAAACTTTTACGACTTGTACGAGTAGCGAATGTATCACGTAATTGAAAATGAGCTTCGATATTTTTATTGAGTATGTTGCGCTTTTTGTCGGCTTACTGTGTGTTTAGACCGTCGTTTTATTTACTGAAATGGTATGTTATTACAGTTTATGAAGATATTAATGTTCTTTTTTGTGCGCCAAGGTGGCAAATGTGTTTATATAGTTTTGTGGTAACATATTTTTTTACGTGAGGTGTGTAGACGAAAGCTATTTTGTTTTCGCTAGAGCCGAGCGTTACACAGCAAGCTCGTGGGAACTGTGTGGGCTTGGCAAGGCTGAAGAAATGGTCTCCAGCCGAGTATAGAAGTATAAAAACGAAGGGTGGTATGCCATTTATCAAAATGGCGTGGCTTGGTACACTAAGCAACACAGTTAAGGATGCCCCGAAGTGGGACTCACGGCTCGGTTTAGGGTGTTGTCGGTGTAAGAGCCAGGAAGCTGAATCTGGCTTGAATGATTTATATACGATAAACTTACTGTTTCGGCGCCAACCTGCACGAGCGCGGGTCTAGGTGAATTCTAATCAAGAAAAGACCATCCCTCTCATGGGTGTCGTAACAAGGGACCAAGAGTTCATGTCAAAAGGATGGGCTGAAGCATCCTCTCGTGTGCTAACAACAATATCCTGCTATCATGAATCCGCCTGCCAAGCTTGGTGATTATGGCAATATAACCGCTTAATGTAGTGATCATTAAGAGGCCAATGCTCAGCAATGGACGTCTACGGGCCGATGTGTTTGATATATTGACCTGAAGACCCTCTCCCATGAAAACACAGCACTTGCTTTTTTGGGCCAAAGCGCCCGTTTACCCAGAAAGTCTCAGACTCGGGGCTCGTTTTAAGGCATTGATAGGGGAAAAGCCAGAGAGCAGGGTTTGTTTGAATAATTTAAACCTATGGCTCAGCGTGGGCCGGCTCGAGCAAGGATTGGGGGGGGGGATTCGAAGCAAGCTATCAAATTCTTCAATATTTATTGCCGCCAAATAACGACAACGGGCGGGACAAGTTTCCAAAAGATGGAACGAACTTTTTTACAGTTATAATTGAACCAGTAATCTAATTAAAGCCATTTAACTCTGTTCCACACAATACACCAGCTATAGATGTTGAATAAAACAATTAAAGCACCGCACCGCAGTCTGTTGTACATTTTATTTCTTGATTTCATTTTATTGAGCAACAAACCAATTCGTTAATAAGCGCAGAACATAACCACAGTTATAACATAATTGCAAAAATGTTATTGCTGTTTCTCAGTATAGAGAAATAAATACAAATTTTGCCTACACGCCACTCATTATGGTGAGTCCTGGCCCCCTTTACAGCAGTCGCCATTAAGAAATTCCATTTCACATTTTTACAATCCTTAATTGTAGATTATAAAACTTTAAACGTCGGGTTATGACGGGAGTCAGCCTCTGCGGCCGACGGAAAATTGACGAGTTCTACGATATTTCATAAATAAATGGCTGTTTCGTTAGAAAATTGTATGTGAGTCTTCAGACTTGTACAGAAAGTATTTGTAATGTCTTAATTCGTCCGAAGTATTATTTATTTATTTATATACTCTTTATTGTACACCACATAATGCATAGAGATAAATATTTATGTGGTGTACAATAAAGAGTATATAAATAAATAAATAATACTTCATTATTACAAACCTTTGTGGTTTACGAATGCTATATCATTATCTATTTATTCTGTGTTTTATTTTAATGGTAAACAATAAAGAAAATTAAAAAGATACATGTACAATGGGCGGTCTTATCGCACAGGGCGATCTCTTCCAGACAACCTTTGGAATTTGGATGGACAGGAAGAAAGGAGAGAGATATAGGGCTGTCAAGTGTACAATATATCATACACAATATTTCTTAGACATAATAATATAAAATACATAACAATACATACAATAAATATTTTGTATATAAAACGATGATAAAATATACTAATAAACATCAAATATAACTGGGAAAGGAGAAGAAAAATTAGAGAGAAAAGTAATGCTTCTTCACCATATTCTTAAAAATAGGTAGTGTTTGAGCACGTCTTAGTTCTATAGGTAATGCATTCCACAAGCGAGCTGCTTGAATAGTAAATGAATTATCGAAGAAGGAAGTGGAATGCATACGTGTATTTAATTTTAGATTTTTTGACAATCTCAAGAAACTAGAATGTGTCTCACTAATGTGTATGAAAACGAAGTATGTTATGTTTGCATTATTTACGTTTTAATCATGATAGAAAAGCGGTTTACCTAGTGATGTAACTGACCACGAATTGTAGATGACTATTACTACAGCCTACAATTGACTTTCTTAACAATGTTGCTGATACTAACTTTTAAACTTTCGCGTTGCATGATTATTATAGTCATATCATCATCATCATCATATCAGCCACAGGACGTCCACTGCTGAACAAAGGCCTCCCCCTTAGATTTCCACAACGAGCGGTCACATGCCGCTCTCATCCAACGACTCCCAGCGACCTTCACCAGATCGTCTGTCCACCTCGTTGGAGGTCGTCCCACGCTGCGTTTTCCGGTGCGCGGTCTCCATTCGAGAACCTTTGTGCCCCAACGGCCATCAGTTCTACGAGCAATGTGCCCTGCCCATTGCCACTTCAGTTTACTAATCCTTTCAGCTATGTCGACAACTTTAGTTCTTCTACGGATCTCCTCATTTCTGATTCGATCTTGACTTATCGACCGGGTTGCACCGATCGTGGTCACAAACAGACTGATGCATCGAGATCACGTTTGTGAGGTAGATTGATGTTCATCCACCCCCGTTTTTATTCATTTGTTGTAAGGCCGCAACACACTACACTAACCGTGTCCTTATTATTAACCCGGTCGAAATGTCAAGCTATTCAAAGGTAATTTCGCGTTAATTCCCGTTTCTTACTACAATAACCATGCAACGAGAAAGTTCAAAAGTTAGGTAATTTCGCATTATTTCCCGTTTCTTAATATAATGCTGCTGATAATACGGCAGTAACATACAAAATGAATATTAATAAAAACCTGATAAATTTTATCAGTTTTACAGATTAAAACTCGTTTCATATAACCATTGGCATAGCTTACAGCTCGTTATAAACGCTTTTTAACTATTTCATCAATCAAAATATAAACATTTTTTGTTTATTTCATTGATAGTTATGGTAACCACAGTCTTGACTTGGTTAATAATGAGCGGAGAGATAGCGTATAAGTTAAACAAAAATCATAATGGCGCTACACCTAATTCAATTGTTTTTAAGTTCCATGTAGTTCCCTGTAAAGATTAAACCACCCCACTTCACCCGCGGAAGTGTGATGAAAGGCAATTAATGTTTCATATGAAGATGATGGGCAGCAGCATCCTCATCATATATCAGCCAAATCACGTCCACCGTTGGACAAGGCCTCCCCCTTTTGAGGGGAATTTGCCAGTATCCACCACGATTTGCAGGCGGGTTGGTAAGCGCAGATGGCTACTGATCCACAGTAGGAACGCTGCTGCCCATCCTTCTGGTTTAGTAGTTCCCTTTGTCGCCCTTGACACCCACGGGGGGAGATGGGGTGGTGCTATATTCTTGATCCGGACACCACACGGAAAATCCAAACAGCATCAGCAGCATGCTACCAGATGCTAATAACAACATACTGCGATCCCCAATCTGGATGCCAAGTGTGGTGATTATGGCAATATCCCTAAGACCACGCATTGTACACTAAGAGTCACGTTCATCAGTGGATGTAGTCGGGTAAAAATGGGAGAATTTACATATCCCAAATAGATGGTACCACGAGTACTCAGCAAATACACAAAGCAAATACGAAGTGCTAAACAGATTTTATGGGTATGGAACAGGAGCTCGTTTAGATGCCTCTGGTGTAGATCATCAATCCGAAATAAGAAAATAATTTTCGTGAAGTTACAACAGCAATACGCACACAGCAATAGGGTAGGTAACTTGAGTCAATTAGTGATGATCGATATCGATACTTTATAGTTCAGTATTATAAAGAAACATAGTAAACGTTCCGAAATAATAAATCATCTATATAGAAATATTGCTTAATTAGTGCTTTATATTATTAAAAGTTAATAGTAAACGAATAGCGAATTCAGTTGTTATTATAGTTGTAAATAATGTTGCCTCATATAAAAACTGAGACAACATTCGCTTTATAGTGTAGTAGTTAAACTGCGTAGTTACAATTTAAAATCAAAAGTTACAACGATTATAAAATATCGTAATAACATGGAATAAACGTGAGTAATCGCATACATTCCTCCGGTTCTTAAAAGCAATAAAATAGGACCATCGCATCGCAAATTGTCTTATTTCATAAATAGCAGTTTGTTTTATATTCATGTAGAAGATAAAGTATGAATATGAGCCCTAAACAAGTAGTTGGGACAAACAGATTGAAATATACCAACATTTGTAAGAATGTACATAACATCTATAGAAGTACACAACATCTGTAAATAATTCAAAACCAAAGAAACAACTCAATAGACACTTAAAATAATTATAATTCTAGTGTACTGCAATGTCCTGCAATGTCTATTGAATTGTTAGTAAAAATATATAAAACAGCTCACCGATATCCCGTAGGTCGCCGCAATAAAGTCCGTTCACGTTCGCAACACAGCATCGCACAGCAAGCGTCCACACAAAACACGGCACTTGTAAAACAAAGTATCATTCGCAAAATAACTTCATGGACGATGATAGTACACCACTTATATTATTAATTTCCAGCATTTTCCTACAAAAAAGAAAATAATTCTAAATAAAATGATATCGACACTAACACAGCACTATAATAGCCATTAAATTCGAATGTCACTGAGGTTATATTTCGAATTTCGCCAACTTCGTCCGGTCACTGTAAAGTTGAAATCACGACTGGTTAGACTGTGCTGATACAGCTGATTCCGACTTAGCCACTTTATCGGTGCAACAATTTTGTCGCGTCACTAGTGTGTGTGAACATGTAACGTTTGTAAATGGAAACTGAAGTTGCAATGTAACACAATGTATTGAATGATGCGAGTGTGCCGGGGTTAATTTAAGTATACGAAATCATGAATAATTTACTAATTAAACCTAATTAAAATGTACAAATACATAATTATCACAACTTCTTTCGGAATTAATGTCACATCTTTAAATTAAATTATGATATTCTCAATAAACATCTCAAAAGTATCAACAACTTAAATAACTTTCACTGGGTCTATTACTCCGACATTTCAACTCGAAGTCTATTTGTCATAATCGAGTTACGTATAAAACCAACACTATATATTATCGTGATGGATACAAGTGATTGGTAACCGCAACACAATTTATTACCGTGTCCGTTACCACTATCGGCAATTACCGATGAAATGATAGACTTACTGACATCTCAATAGACGATGCAATAGCAAGAGGTGGAGCCACTAAAACAGTGAGTGAAACTGGAAACTAATTAAATTTACTGGACTAAACATTGAGCATCAGAATGTACAGGTGCCACATTATTGTATTTCTTCACAGTTTGTGGACCCGTACGTGAATAGGATTTAGTACTGAACGTCAACGTTTGCTATGATTAAAAAATAAGTTTTATTTTTAGACAAAAACACACAATAAAAATGATCGTCCTTGAACAGGATATTTGGATTTATAATTTCTTTCAAATCAAATACATAAATCTCAATGCGTTTATAAAAAAATAGTGCATATCACAGAAAATTTGTTATAAAAGTAGCCAATTATAATAGTAGACTTATTTCGTACAGTGACCTAAAAATTGAATAAAAAAGTTATTGATTATACTTCAGCTCCTCTAAAATGAGTATCTCTTAAACTAAATAGTCTTTCGCCTCTCATTATAATGGTTCGGCACATTTCCAACGTGTATTATTTATAGCTTTTATAGTAAGATAACTTCTAAGAACTAATACTACAACTGCCAACAATAATTCAGCGAATGATTTTAAACTCCCGATTATTCTAATCTAAATCTGTATCTGAATATTAAGAAATTACCAAATTTATATATAGTTGGTATGTACATATATCCTCCTAGAAAAATAGTAAACTTTAGAAGGGTCAGTTATTTAGTTTTTAACGATATTTTTATAGTGGACGTATAGCAACTTTAGGAAAAAACGTGATCCCTATGATCTACTTACTGATAGTCTATTTAAAGTATTCTAGTGGAACCCTTTATACATGAGCGAGTTTTCGCTTTATGGCCCGAACTTTAAAACACGTCACCTTTCATTATAAGATCGAAGACCCCAATAATAATCGAAAACTTGTTCATTGCAACCAATAGCGGAATCGTCAACAAGAACTATATATTCATACGAAACGTTACGTTGTTCAAACATATTTCAGTTAAAATGTGTTTTGTCACTGGTGAAGCTGTCTTCACGATTAAAGGATTTTGCAAAATCCAATAAACTCATTCCCGACGAGCAGTTTGGCTTTAGAGCCAATTACTCTTATATACAACTAATCCACCGATTAGTCGAACATAGCACACTAGGATTCTCACGAGGCATGATGACAGGTGTACACTATTTCGATGTTGCGAAAACATTTGACAAAGTGTGGCACATCGGCTTATTATATAAGTTATACAAACTCGGAGTGCCCGACCGTCTAGTTTTCATCATTCGAGACTACTTTTCAAGTCGCAGTTTCCGATATCGAATCACGGACACACTCTCGTCCCCTCGTCCCATCAGAGCCGGAATCCCACAAGGATCCGTGCTAGTGCTGGTTATTTTCACTGTACACCAGTGACATTCCCAAACGACCCGTAGGTTCGTCAAAACTAGCACTCTTTGCCGATGACACGGCCATATTCTACTCCGGTCACAGTCCCGACAATATAGCTAAGGTCCTCCAAGTCACAGCCAACGTCTACGACACTTGTTTTAGGAAATGGCGGATCAAAGTTAAACCCTGCAAAAGCAAAGCCGTCCTATATTGCAAGTCAGGAAACGAGCATGCCCGCTTCGGACAGATCTCGATGTTAGACTTCTAAGCTGTCTTTCCATCAGCACACTAAGACGGTGCGCATCTGCGCCGCCTTTGCACTCGGTCGTCTTTACTGCCTGCTAAATGCTCGTAGTAAATTATCCCTTACAATAAGGCGAGAATTTAGACCTCGTGCCATCGGCCATGCGGCCGTGACCCATGTCAGCGTAGTGTTCGCACACGTTGAATCCTATCCACTCCGTTGATTCCAAACCCTCCAAAATCATTCCATGCGGAGCGGTGGCTATGTATTAGCTTAGAGTTAATCATGCGGTCATATTTTATTATGCATCATATTATGGCTTCTATAGAGTGAGTATATTCCACAATTTCGCGAATGTCAGGTATAAAGCAACGTTGTACGGTGTTCAGATTAATCAATCTTTGCATACTCATAAAACATTTCCGGAGCGCTTTTTTACATCAGGCATCTGCCCCATCACCCACTTGTGGTATCGGCCGCCGAGTAGCAACCCTCCCCTATGAGTAGCGTTCGCCGCCCAAGGAACGCACTAGTCGACTCGGACGACAAAATCATGTTAGAGCACATGAAGAGACCGGTATACCACCCTCGCCGCCCAGGTTGCCCGCCTCACCGACGTCGCGAACGGTATGGTATTGTCGCCATGATAACACCATTCCGTTCACGTAAGTAGTATCCTTTTAGGTTGACACTTTGCGTGATCAGAGAGCTGACCATTTCTTTACATTGCCATTCAACGTGGCAATGCTGCCAGTCTTCTGGCAACATTAGCATCATAACATCAGCTCAAAGCGATGAGGAAGAGTACGTTGACGCCTAAGTGAATGTGCCACTTTACATATTCTCGTTTATTTTATTTTTTATTTTCGTTTTATCCTTATCTTTCAAAACCTAACGTCGCAATAAAAGATAAGGACAAAACATTATAACTAAAACGGGTTTGAACAACGTTTTACCTTTTTATGAATAGGATAGTTTTTAAGCAACAAAATCTATTATTAAAGAATAATGAATAATTCGAAGGCTTCTCGGTGTTATTAGAATTGTTTTCCATTCTAAATAACACTATTGTTTTACAGCCATCAATCATACAGCTGTTAGTGGAGAGTTGACAATGAAATAATTTCATTTCGTTTTGAAAATTGGCGTTGTTGGCTTTTTTAATACTTTACCCAGTGACGAGAGGAGCAAGTCATTCGCCTGGTGGCTTCGATCAACAATACTACTAGATTAAGGATCAGGAACAAAAACACATAGCTCAAGTGGCTGCGATTACATATACTTATACATTTATATTTCGTAGTACTAAATATAGATAAAGTAATAACAATTTAACTTGATTATAAACTTCAATACTCAAACATAAATTTTATTAACGTTTACGTTATATTTTTATTTAAGATCTTATGTCATCGGAGTAAACGTAAAAGCAATCAATTATAAATTGCGCTTAAAAATGTAAAGTATTTTTTAAATAAGTACAAAAACATTAATTCTAAAAAGCTTTTGGAACTAGACGCAGTCATTGGTATTATGTTTGACACAATAGTTGGCGCGTTATCCCAAACATTGGTGAAACAAACGTAATAATTGTTAATTTATATATTTCACGTAAGTTCTTTTTTTAATACATAAAATATTACTTTTACATAATCTTATCGAGAAAACGATATTCCTTTCCGGCCGAAATTAATAATCAATGTAATCCGAAATCTACAGATTTAAGATTTTGAAATTCATCCGTTATTGTGTTACGATCACATTTAAAACAACAAACAGACATATCCGTAATCCACAATCCAAAGATTTTGGATTAAATCAATTATTAATTTCGGCCGTTAAAAAACTTGGTGTTACGGTAGTTATTTTCAAAACGTTTGCACCCGCGCTGCGGCATTTTGAACGTCTTATAGTTGGCTATGATTGGACCATACTAATATCAAGTAAGCCCACTAAATTATTTGTGCTCCTATTTATCGGGCCGCTCATGGGAAATCTAGTACATTTGTTGATCGAAGCCTGGTGGTAAACGTCGCGCCTGCCCACATCAATTGTAACGCTACCCAGGGCTAGTCCTGCGTGGCACCACACTGCGCTCGTCACTAATAGACTTTCGTTATTTGGTCTCTTATGCAAGTAATTTCACTATCTACAGTGCCCTTCTAACCGCAACACAGTAATGTCTTAAGTTTAAACACTACTGCTTGGCGGCGAATATCTGGCACTGTGATGGTACCTAGCTGGATTCTTGCAATAAGAGACCTACTACCACGAAAATAATTAATTGCATAATAAGATGAATCTCTTTACAATCAAAGAGATTATGATTTAGATTTTTGTGGATGCTTTACTGCTTTGTTAGCGTAGTGAGGATTTGGATTCTTAGGCCACAATTACGTGCACCAGAATAGAATAGTACCTTTTATTCAGTAATTAGGTCATAGCAGACACTTTTACACGTCATATTGAAGTGACGGAGGGTGTTTCACTACATGACAACCTCTGAGAAGAAATGCCGAAAGAAACACAAGGTTGGGCCTTTTTGTAAATATTGTATATGTTTTAACAATCTAAATGAAAACATTGTCTTTATTGCAATCCATATGTGAGAGTAGTGTAGGTATTGGCAGAGTAATTACACGTGTCTTAATCCTCTAGATTGATATCACACCAGATCAAATCCGACGTAGGCAGAGATCAAAGTGGAAATCACCGGACATCAGAATATCTGTGGCCATAGAATCAGTTAGGTTGTCATGATTCTAACAATGACAAATCCAAAAAAAGAAACTGCTTTTAAAAAGTTGTTCTTTTTTGGAAAATGTTACGCAAATTATTGCAACTTATACACCTTGGCCAGCGTCCAATCACGGTAAAGACGTCAAAATGTAACAATAATTGTACTCATGCGCACCATATTGCCTTTCTGAGAACTGGCGTCGTAAAACTCTCTAGCGCACGTCGCCTGTATTAGTCTAGCGTTTAGAATACACGTATTTTTGTGCTGTACTCGAATATACGGAAATAATTATTTTATTTTATGAGGTAATTGTGAATTTGCATTCAATTCTGAATCGGAAAAGCAAATGCTTAGCTGAGAGATGTTTTTTCTGAGTTGCTTTGGTGTGCTTATCTAAGGACTAGAAATACTCTACCCAGTTTGTTTTTAAAGTTAATCGCCACCAACCATTCTGAGATGAACTGTTTGCAAAAGCCTTAATGGATACGTTGCAAAATAGTTAAACCGTGGATGCCTTACGGTGCTTGTCAATCTAAACGAATTTCGAAAGACTGCAGGTACATCTTGAAATACCTAGCTACGCTGTCCAAGCTAACAACAGACAATTTACTCTCAATTTGATTGTTTAGCAATTGGAAATAGGTACATCACTCTGAACTTGAATTAAGTTCCAAATGAGAGTGTTTGTTGTGAAGTTTCAAATCATCACTAAAATTATAAATCATGCACAAATTAGTTTTGAAATAATAATAATATTTTAAAATATAATATGTATAATCTACTACAATAATTGTTAGTTATTGCAAATCATTTGATTTTCCAACCTTATTGTGCCTTCTACTTTTATCTCCAACAAGATATTGCTTAAGGCAGAACAATTGCTGTGTTCAAGTTATTTTATAAGAAAAGTTACGAATTAACTTGTTTGGATGACTGAACATACACTAAGTGTTATTAACGGATTAAAATATTTTAGTTGTGACAATTAATTCATGTATTAAGATAGAGATTTTTCCAAAATAATATTGCAAATTCAGTTTCGATCGTTTGCCTACAACAGTGTACTGTGTTTCGGCTACGAAATTGCGATATAAGACGTAAGCAATCCATTGCGCAGTCAGTAACGTTTATTAAATCCATTGGATTTATCAGTGCAATGGATTTTAAAATGAAAATGTCAACGTAATTTAGCAATCCGTAAATGTTACTGTAGTGTTGGGCATTTTATTGACTACCTTGGTTTGCGAATAAAATAATTACTATTAGTTTTTTTTCTGTATGAAGTTAAGATAGTATAAATATTAGCAATATGTACTTACCTATAAAAAATGGACGGTAATGTTTATCAATTAACGGACGAAATTAATATTTTTTTGTTTCAGGATCAGAATTATTAATTTCGGCCGTAAATGTATGTATATCTGCGAAGAAAATGTTTATTTTTTAATCTTCGGAGGCCCTTATGGTATAATTTAATGCGAATATTTTTATATTTAAATAAATAAAAGAAATATCAAACGCAATCGCAATCATATTTACTGTTTTATACAATTAATAATCCTGCGACATCTGGTGCTTAGCTGAAAAGCCGAACATAAATTCTTTGGACAAGTGCTTTTGATTAACGATGTATCAAATGCAAAAACCAATATTTGTCTTATTTTGCTCAATACAAATATAAGATCCACATTACTTTGGTGTACAGCAATCTTCAAAACATACCATATTTTATCCGCAAACCAATGTCAAAGTAGAAATCTGAATATTGAATAGTTACACCAAAATCGTGAATAAGAAAACCTATAAAATGAATTAACGTAATATTACAAATTACGTCGATTTAGATAGAATGTCGTAAGTTGACATTAGCATCATCACGACGTGTTATTAAGTGTATACTGTGTGCCTATATGTGTCGTAAACTATGTTTATTATTAGTAGGTATACCATTGAAACGACGACAAGTACAGTAAAGGTGTTCGTCTTTGGGATTGTGGTGGCATTTGATTTTGCCGCTTGAAATAATTTGAATACTCTTCTGTAGCGAGTAACGGATTGTGTATATACTTCCGAAAGCGGATCATTATACTCATTATTGTGAACAACATCAGCTGATCCATACAATTTGGCGAGCAACATTACTGATTTTATATGGATCGGCTGTTTTTTCTCCGCGATTTTTAGGGTTGGCCCCATAGTAAAAGTGTCACAATAATGAGTACAATGACCCCTTTTCAGATGTACATACACTTTCCGTTACATCCTGTCGAATCGTTTTGCTAACTGAACGGATTATTTTCACATCGATTTAAACTTACTGACCATTAAGCGGTTCGCTTAATTCGCTTTCTCGACTTTGCCCTACTCCCTTCACCCGAATACCCTCGTGGTATCGGCCCTATGCGGATACAGACCCACGGATACATAAACGGCACCGCCTTTAACGTGGGGAAATCCTCTTGTACTTCCTCCGCCTTGGGAAGGGCGGAGGGGCATCAAACCGGCTAAAACCCCACGGTGTCCTTCTTCCTACCCGCCTGAGGCACGCGCTTATCGACCCGGACAATGAAATCACATATGCAACGTAGAACACAAGAAGAGACTCGCGCAGTCTCATTAAAACAGACCGGTTCACCGTCCTCGTCACCGAAGTTCGCCTCACCGCCGCTACGGAGGTCGCGACAACCCATTCCATCTCCCACGACCCTTGCTTGTTTGGTCCGTGCCGAACCAGTGCATTAAGTAGCCCGTAAAATATTTAAATAATACCGATCCAACCGTCCCAAGTTTGGTCCCCCAGCAACGCCCTAAGCCGAAGTTCGAGATCCGCAGGAGTTGCTTAGCCTTAGTTGCAGCTTCATTTGTAAGTATATTTAATGGCTTGCTGGGGACATTTTCGGCTTTGCCAGAACGTCCAGTTAAGCAGCGACATCTTACTGAGATGCCTGCGAAAGGCCAAACGTTTCATTTTCCCGTCGAAAATGAAACTACCTCAATAGTTCAGCATTGATTGCTTGTAAATTTTCTTGTTAGGTCATATTTATCATACAATACATTCATGGTACCAGTTCGATTTATGTACAATGACAATGAAAATACCATTATATTTTAATTTCAATTTATTATAAATGTCATTGTATCTATTTTTTCGTGTGTACTTGTTTATGCCAATAAGTTATTATTATTTCCTTTTATATTGTGAAGGACGGCACGTTTGACATCTATCATCATTATTATTATCTACATGTCTCTCTCTTCAAGAGTTTATATCCCCTGTGAGGGGGAACCCGGTTTTTTCTATTATTATATTACATAAATTATTAAAAAATACTACAAAAGTATCTACATTTCTATAAGGCCTTAAATTGATTGTGAGTTAAAAACAAAGAAATTTTGTGCTCGCTCCAAAGGTTAGTTAAAAGGGCTAAATAAAACAGTTAGAATAATACAAATAACAATTTAGAGTTAAGAATGGATTCATGTAGAGTTTACCTACAAGTTAAGTTATAAGTAGTTATAACGTATATTTCGACGACAGACATGTAGTCGCCTGCGCATACTTTGTACGCGCTGCCCATAATGACGTCATTTATACGTTTGTAGTACTCAGCAACTCATTTGTTACATACTTAGAGAAATAACTGTTGTCAAGTAAGAATTGAATGAAGCAGCAATTCCCACCATACATACGTATACAAGAGAAATCCTAGTGTGGGGCAAAAAGAACAGGTTTTTTACTTGCGGAGTTTATCTTGTAGCTCTCAATTAAGATAATTTTATATTTACTAGGATAAACAATGCTACATTTATCTTGTAAAAATAATTATTTGAAATGTTTTGTGAGATTTGAATATTGTAGTGATAATTATGCGTTCATTACATGACATGTATGCACTTATAGCTTACATGACATTAGTCGGCTTTGTTAATTTATTTAGTTAGTCAAGTAGATAATAGATTACACGTGAACTTGACAGCAATGGCGGCATTGCAAACTGAACAGAAAGTTTAATGTAACAATGCTGTTTAGGGGGCATTTATTTGTTAATCTGTGGGGGAGGCCTTTTTTCAGCAGTGCTGATGGCATAGTGCAATAATTTCGATGCTAGCTAAAAATACAACGTTTTTTCAGCCGACGGCAGACTGCAGTCGTGTGTCTGTCACAGCCAATTTGCTCCGAATCTACTGAACCGATGAAGTTGAAATTTGGTACATATAGTCTGTATGTCTTTGCGACCGAAACACGAAAGTGCAACGTTAATAAATGAATTTTGAATATAGGGCTCACTAATGGGTTTGATGAAATAGCAGGGCTTGTTGTGAGGGTCTCTAATATATTTAATTTACAATTAGTTTTAAAGTTATTTAACAATATAGCTGAAAATTTACCATTCCCCCATATCTCCGAAACTACAGAGCAATCAACTTTCAACATTATGCGTAAAAACTTGGAGAACATGTTTTTCAACTACAATGTTAAGTTTGTTCTTGGGATAAATTTGGTACAAGACAGAATTCAACAATAGACAAAATATTCAGCAATTTCCCTCTACACTTACCACAAACAAATTTGTGATAAATTTAAAAATCACCGGGTAGATAGCATGCATTCATCGTACGGAACCCTCTCCATGCGAGTTCAACAAGCACTTATTCGGTCCTTGGTCCGGTATTTTAAATTAATATACTATAGATGAGTTAAGGCACTATTTTTTTTTGTAACGGCAAAAATAGTGGACGCGGCTATGAGAAAACTTTTTATTTTACCGCTAACGTGAATTGCGTTACATTTCAGTTCTGTCTGTTATATCAGTTTTGTTTAAGAGAAGGTAATATGATAAAAATACCGACTACTTCGCCAAACGTTTTATTTTTATTGGCAATAAGTATTCCACATGCAAATAATTACCCACTTCACTAGTATTCCCTGCCCTCAAGCTGAATATGTCCTCGCAATCGCTTTAACTCGTTCAAGACATTTTTGAAACCGCGCGTACTTTTGAATTTCGAACGACGAAAATCAATAACTCGCGGCGGAAAACGCGGTACATATAGGAAAATATATAGAAAAATTTACTTTACCGTATTCCTTCTGGCAAAATAAAGGATTAAAGAAACGATAGTATTAACACATACATCAATGGAATGGCTAGAACAGGATGCCTCGTCTGCATGAGTTTTTGTTGCTTGACATATAGAGACATGTTTAAGATTACTAGCCTTGGTAGTTAAGCTATTTTATTTTTTACTGTACGCGTAATACCTAGTATACTCGTAGAATCAGAAATGAACAGACCATCAGCACACACCTTTACCGATACCGTCGCTTCTGACAAATCAATGTTGATGTTAATGCGTACATGATGAATGATTGGGTGTAAGTATTGGTTTCTGTGTGTGCGATTTGATTTTTGTGTGTAGGTAATGTTAGTTAAGAGTAATTTGTACAACGTGAGTGTCGATATATTTAAATTTGTACTGTAAATGACAAATTTGTTTCTTGTGCGTAACTAAACTATAAAAGAAAGTAAATCGCAAGTTGGATAAATAACACAACTTTGGTTTCTCGTGTGTCAGTATCCGCCGGTTGCGACACAGTGCAATTTTAATTGTGTCTGTTATTCGAAACGCTACTTTTAAAATATTATTTTATCCAGCTTTTTTTAAAATTCGCGATAGATAATTTAGGGCAAGATGCCTTAAATATACTTTAATTTGCTCCAAAACTTTTATATTAATAAAAATAGACTTTTGACGGCTGCATTCGTACGATTACGATAAAGATTGTTCCAGTACAATAAACCGAAAAAGAGGTTAGAACCAAGTTTGTCATCAACCGCACAACCTAGCTGTTGTATTAGCACTGCGTGCGTTTTGGGTAAAAACTAGTTATTACTATTAAAGTCCGTACTGGCGTGTCGAGTTCCTCAGCTCTAGCCCATCGAAGATGTTCAGATTGTGCTTCCTCGCGTATTCGTTGATTATCATCTTCCCTGTGGACAAATAATTCGCATAGTTTGGGCATTCGCACAGTTTAGTCAATCGCTTAGCAAAAGAAAAAAAACTGCATAAACAGATAAAAGTTATAGATTTTTGGATGTAAGAGCTAGTTAAAATATACCAATAGGTATTAAATAAATGCAGTTTTTTTAGATCAAGCTACTTATTTAACTATAAAAACCTTTTGCTTTCGTCAAGCTATAACAGAATTTACTGATATTTTATTAATAATCATTATTGTCTAAAAACATTTACGATTGCAACAATGTTTTATCGTCTCTAAAGCGATTTCACTGAAGTATATTTTTAATATGTTATATTTGTAACATGGCTTGAGCATGGCAAACTGCTCAATGGACAGAATTTATAGCCGAAGGGCCAATATAATCCAAGCTCTTTGGATTAGATCGATTATTAATTACGGCCGTAAAAGATAAACCAGTTCAATTACGGGGTTGAAATTTTTTGAATATCAGTCAATATCAATCCTCGCCTCTTCAGGTGGAATTATTTAACATGGTATAGAGAGTTAGGGCCCAGTATGTCGACTCTCAGTATATTATTTCGAAATTAACTAAACATTCACATTTTAATTCTAAACTAGGACGGTGAAGCCATTTTATAAAAATTAACGAGATTAGATTCATCCCCGTAGTATTCATTTAAAAGCTGTAATTTCTGAAGCTGCTTTCAGCTTCTTCTGTTCCACTACCTTCAAAGCCGAATCAACAAGCTCATAACGAAACTACGGAGTATTAATAATCTCGAAACCTAACCCGTTGATTGAACTAAATATATACTGGGTGGCAAATTTGTCTCCTTTAACAATTCGGTGCGGTAGATCACTGATCCCATTAATAATAATAAAATAAATTTTAAAGTCATACCAGTAAACAAAAACACTCAATAATACTAAATATAGTATCTATCCAAAACAGCTTACCCGATTCGTACAATGACATATGTTTGGAACCTACCTCCCGACCATATTGGTAGGCACATGAAATCCTTGACCGCCAACTGTTTTGGATTTATGATTGGTTCGAAAATAAATGGACATTGTTGTGAAAATTTTAAATACTATATTTATTTTACTGATTCGGGTAGAGAATCGTGGACTGGTTTACCTCCAAAAAGGTTACCGGTGATTAAATCTGCACCCAGTATAAAATTATTTGTGGTTGATCACTTAACTCATTAACTATTACAAAGCCAGACATAATAAAAAATTGCTTCTGTCGGCAATAAACCGGTAAGAGGAAGCAAAAGATTTCCACTGTACAGAAAATTCGCTATGAACATACAAACACTCGACTTAATACCAGATAAATCGACTGTACCTATGTAAAGTACCGACCTGCAAAATCTTTTCTTGTTTGTTTGTTGCAAAAGCTTCTTTCTTAAGTATATTTTCATATTGCGTAAGGAAAAATTAAGTAATAATTCTTTAAAATTTTGAGAAACTTTAAATATCGATTTGCAACCACCGATCCGCCGTATCATAAGGAAAATTAATAGTCTCGTAACAAACCAAAAATGCAATTTTGCAGGTTCGACACTTTACGTAGGTCAGTTATATGAGTTACGAAAATTATTGGATTGTCTATTTAATATACGAACACAGCCTATTACGTCATATATTTTAGAGTCGGTCTCTCGGTCTCTTTTCAGTTTCAATTGACGATCGTACTTTAAGCAGCGAAATTTAAAATGTACTTGGGTATTTCGATAGACTGCATGTAAAAAAGCAAGACCCGCGATTAAAGAAATTTAACCGCTTGTCATAAAATGTTAAAGCTTAGTAGAGATGCAGGTTATACGCATATTATTCTATTTTTAAAAATATAAAAACCGTTTTTAAATTAGTTAGAACTTTTAAACCGCATTTTTGGCGTAACTTTGAAAGAAAGAATAGGTACCTACTTAATTCAGTTATAGAGAATGAATAGCTCCATACTTTTGAATAATTAATTGCTGTTAAATATTTTTTGTTCCTATAAACAATTAACTTATGCATGACAGAAAATGCACTAGCGTCATTTCTGTTCACAGCGGGCATACTTCATCCAAATTTTCTGAATATCAAGTTTTTATCATTCAATCATAATTTCATTATTTAAAAGTTAAACAGGATGTCGGTAACTTTTAGGTATTGTGTTCAAATTTCTTATATCGATAAGTACCTATTGGTAGGTTTATGACAATTTCCTGAGATCAATCTATAGGTTACCTACCTTAGTATTCGATGGATACAACGAAGTGAACGAACGTGAGTTTTAAAGATTACTCTGACTAAAAAGATAAATTGGTCATTTAAATAACGTACTAATTTTCAATTTAAATATTACTTCTAACAAATTTACATAAATTTGATAACAACAGAAAACTTATAAAAACGTACGGTTGATTCAACACCATCCTGAATATTAAAACAGAACCTATAAAAATCAATATGAACCTCGTGTATTGTACTGTTATGTTGTTTTATAACTTTATTTTAGTGTACTATAGAGTATACTCTACTCTACTATACTCTACTCTACTATACTCTACTCCATGTTCATGTTTTGCTACATACATTTTTTTATTTTTTTATTTTTATTAAAAAGAGGAACAACAAACAGCTACATAATATAATATAACTAACAGTATAACGTATGTAAATAAATAATAATGTAGCCCACAGCGCTGTTCACAGATTACCATAAAATGTATATAAACTTTAAGTCGCTAGGAAATGAGCTGTACGTGCACGACAGCTATTATTATTGTATTATAAAAATAAAAAAAAAATATATATATATATTAACATTAAAAAGAGCTATTAACTTAAAAGTGTCTCATATAAAAGGCTTCGAAACATTTTCATGGAATAGGTAAAAATATCGATGTGTTCGAATGTATCATTATACGTTGCCGCCATGCGTCGAATTGGTGAACGTAGGCCAGTGTTAGATCGGCAGGTACCTACTGCAAAGAGTTTGCCTGTACGCACCTGCCGTCTATGGACAGTTCTGGGGACTGCATAGCACAATGCATTGTTAAGACTAATACAGTCAAATTTTCCATTAACAATATTGTACAATGTCGTTGCTTCTAACTGTTTGCGTCTAGAGCTCAGCGTCAAAAGCTTGTATTTATTGAGCAACTGGCCATATGGAAGATAAGATCTGTGGCATCTATAATGCACTGCACAAAGAAACCTATACTGAACATTTTCAATCATCTCAACGTATTTTTTATAATATGGGTTCCAGATGGGTACGGAATATTCTAGCTGTGAACGGACTAGAGTTTTGTATAGACACAGGTACGAAGAATCGCGTTTAAAGTCATGGGTTGATCTCATTATGAATCCGTACATCTGGTATGCTTTATTCACAATTTTTTCGATGTGTAAGTCCAAGCAAAGTTTTGAGTCAAATAGTATACCCAGATCTCGTACCGAGTTTACCTCAGTTAGTAAGACGTTACATAAAGAGTATGCAAACTTTATAATGTTTTTATTTTTGGTAAAATTTAGATAATTGCACTTGGGGATGCTTAGTTGAAGTTTACTTTTGTAACAGTAGTCTGTTAGCCTATCTAGATCCCCTTGAAGAAGATAGCAATCCTGTATATTTCTAATAGGTCTATAGACTTTAAGGTCATCTGCGTATAACAAGAATCTAGAGTTTTTAAAACATTTACTAATGTCATTAATGAAGATAATAAATAAGAGAGGGCCTAGAATGGAACCTTGAGGAACACCTGAGGTTACCTGAGTAGCATCAGAGCGATACCCATTGATTACAACCCTTTGACATCGATTTGTAATATATGAAATGAACCATCGCAACAAGTTGCCACGAATACCGTTAAAGGCTATTCGGTTCAACAACAACTCGTGGTCCACCTTGTCGAAGGCTTTTTGAAAGTCCGTGTATACTGCATCAACCTGTACACGATTATCGATGTTGACGAATAGGTCATTGGCAAATACCAGCAAATTAGTTGTCGTAGATCGCCTTTTCACAAAACCATGCTGTTGCTGTATTATAGAGTTATGCAAAATAGGATATACTTGGTTATGTACTAGTCTTTCAAAAAGTTTCGACAAGGTAGACAATATAGAGATTGGACGGTAGTGTTCAACATTACGCTTAGATCCGCTCTTGTGCACAGGTGTGATGTTAGCATGTTTCCATACCGTTGGCATAACACCTTCAGTGATGCATTTGTTATAAATTATTGTCAGAGGCTTACAGATAACAGAGGCAGTATTTTTAAGAAAAAACGCAGACAGACCATCAGGACCTGGTCCCTTAGAAGGATCCAGGGATTTCAGTTCTGTCATAATCGTTTCCTCCTTGAAATGAAGATCAGAGATAACAATGTCATTAAACGCCGCGTCAATCGGATGCTCCCATGTAGGCAGTGTTGATGAAGGAGGTTCATACACTGAAGAGAAGAAACGAGAAAACATGTTGCAAATCGATTGCGGATCGTTGGATACATCGTTGTTATATTGTACTTTTGCCGGTATGCCTGGTTTGTCTTTTCGGTTGGATATATAGACCCAGAAATCTTTAATGTTTTTATGTATGTTAACCTCAATCGAATGAATGTATTTGGAGAAACACTTGTTACAATTAACCTTAAATAATGCTCTATGCTGAGAAAAAATTTCGTAGTCTGAAATGTTTCCGTATTTCTTCCACTTAACCCATGCCTTTTGTTTTTTTTTTAGAGTACTAATTAAGGATTTCGAGTACCAGACCGGAAAACCAGCGGTTCTAGGTGCAGCTAGTGGTGTGTGTTGTTTAATAACATCATCAATATTATTGTAAAATGTGCTTAGTGCCTCCTCGGACGTTAAAGAAACCAAAAGTTCTGTCCAGTCAGTATCCTGTATTTTGCGAGAAATTAGTTCATAATCCGACTTGTGAAAGTTATATTTTTGTAGTGGGTGCTTTTTCATGGGAAGAGTATGTACACTCAGACTTGTCTTACAAACAAAAGGTGGGTGACATACGTCGATGGGAACAAGAGGAAACAGCGCAGCCGATACCGTACATGGGTGGTTTGATATAACTAGATCAAGTATATTTCCTGTAGAATTTACCATATCACTGTATTGTGAGGCATCAAGTAATGACATAAAGTTATTTAACTGGGTACAAATAATGGACGAGCTCGTGCCCAGACCCGGTATGCTCCAAGTTATTTCAGGACGATTGTAGTCGCCTATTATGTAAAAACGTTCAATACCAGGATCACTGAGTACTTGCTGTAAAATTTCAAAGTGTTGCTCATATACAAAGGGAGCCATTCCAGGAGCAATATAAACGGCGCTGATGATATGGCGCTTGCACGGTCGCATGCTAGGCACTTCAATCAGAACGTGTTCAATAAAGTTACGAGATTGAGCTTGAGTAATAGAAAGATCAATTTCAGAAGGCTTAAGTGAACGCATCAACGCGACTAAGACACCGCCGCCATCTTTTTTATTCGTACCAACACGATCACGATCACACCTGTACACAGCGTAACGTTGATCAATGAACTCAATATTGCTAACTTCCGGAATTAACCAAGTCTCTGTTAGCACAATGATATCGTAGTTACCGTTTAAAATGTTCATATATAGCGTGTGTAATTTTGTACGGATGCCTCTGCAGTTTTGGTAATATATAGATAGGCACTTATCATTCATCACGAGATATTGATTACGTTAACAAATCAATTACCAAATGTTTAAGTACAAGCAGCAAGTATTTGTTCGTGCAATGCTCCACATAGAACTCGAGAATTGATGACAATATATAAGATTTCCTAGTTACAAAAAAGGCTCCACTCACAAAGCAACCCTGAACCCTGACGATACAACAATATACGCAAACAATATATATTCTAACAAGCTGGTTAATAACAATATTAATAGTCAAAATTATCATAGAAAGTTGCGTTAAAAATACAAGTTTATAAAACGTAAAAACATTCCTAATAAGGCGATGTATTAACAAATACAATATATAACTAAAAATTAAGTTAAGATTATTTATCACCTTTATTTGATATCCATGTATGAACAAGTACAAGATACATCGAAAAATCAAGTTTAAATTACTTATAACCTTTATACTATATTCATGCAGAATTAATGTGTGAGGTAGCCAAACAAGACTTAGACCCAAATATGATGTACAGGACGTGCATGAAATCTTGCACATCACATAAAAGAAAACATAACCCATTTTTATTGGTTGGGTAGAAAAATGATATAATGATATTTTATCGTACGCTGTTTTGATGTTTAGGAACCTTCTATTCAACCATTTGGTCAGATGTTTAAATTTTTTGACAAAAACTGCAATGACGCTTAATTGAGCATGCAATCTAGACGAACACAAGTAATATGAATCATCAGATTCATATATACCAATGAAGCTCTTTGATACGAAACAAAAATATAAGTAGATTATTATATTATAGGAATAAAGATAACTATGCAGGTAGATTAAGATAAAGTGATTACAGTGTGTTGAGGTTGGAGCCACTGGTGTTACTGTTTGGCGCATTACTTCTGCTTTTAATCTTACAAATATCGTCTTCTGTACGTATAGCAAATGCAGTATCACCCTCCCGTTCACGTACGAGTATAGTGGCGTTCCGGATCCAAACAAACTTAAATTGATGCAATGTGGCGACATCTTTGGTCTTGCGAAATAATTGTTTTTTCTTGAGTGTAAGATGCTCGTTCAGGTAAATTGATGTTGGTATACCGGTGAAATCTAGCTGGTTGGACTTTAAATTTTTTACCTTACGGAAAGCAGCGAGTAGATTGTCCCGTAAGATGCGCGATGACAGCTTTACAATAACATTTTTTGGCCTATTTGTTAGCTGGTGAGCATGAGGAACTCTGTGAATTGATATGATATCTCTTTGTGCAACGGGAGAGTTTATAGCTGCACCAATTAATTCCATTATGTGAATTAAGTTTTCACTTCGAGTTTCAGGCATGTTACAAATTTCAACATTGCACTGCCTTGCCTGTTGTTCGAGAGAATCGAGTTTAGCTTCGAGGAGACTAATTGATAAGCTTGATTGCGCAGCGCTTTTGCGGCTAATGTCATCCAAATGTTTCTTGAGTTCAAGCTGTTCCCCCGAATGAAACTGCATAGAGGTTTGTAATTCTGCCACATCCTGGGATATTTCAGATACACTTTGTTTCAGACTATTGTGCTCAGTATGAAGACTGCTCACCTCATCCCTTATCTCACCCAAAGCGCACCTCAACTCATTATTTAATTTATTTAAAGTCTCGTCCATATCATCACGCCATCCATTTAATGTAGTCTTTATGTCATCCTTGAAAGCAGTAAGCGTATTATTTATATCGCTCCTCCACCCTTGCAATGTAATGTGTAGCTCATTTTTAAATGCTTGGAAAGTAACATCTGTGCCCTGAGCGATGCATTCCGTAGCCGTTTTTGCTGAGATATTGGACTCGCACGGTAAGTCCGGACTCTGTTCTATGACATCATATGACATATTCATGCTATCCTCGTGTGTAGGTATTTGCGTAGACTGTACAGGTGTAAGTAGGTTTGACCGAGTGCGGCGAGTGACATTATTACACGTCGGACATTTCCAAGCCGCCTTAAATGCTTCCGTAAGAGCTTCATAATGGTGGCGCTTTATATTAAGGCATTCAACATGATAACTACCTTTGCAGGCATCACACGTCAAAAGCCGAGCCCCAGTTTCAAAAAGTGTATTGCAACCGGCACAATTCATAGTGAACAAAGTATGTTCGATCTCTATTTACCACAACAGACAACAGGCAGCACCACCTTCCGACTTTCAATCGATCGATATTATCGCTTTCGCAAAATTGTCTTAACGGTGTTAATGAGTACGCTAATGAGGTATCTTCGTAGTGTTAACGACTGCACATAGATGGCGTTAGTTGTCTATGAATGTAGTATGACAGTGCAAAATCGATATTTTGAAAATCACTGATCTAAATCTCTCCTCTCATACATGTGTTATCCTATAAAAAAAATCCTCTGAACATGTTTTTCCGTTCACAAGTTACAACTTTTATCTCAGTCTATGTTCAGTTATGCTGCATTTCGATTTTAAACACACTCCAATACCATATTTGAAATTGCTAGAAATATTTGACGGTGAATAAAGACGTAACTATTAAACAAAATGCCGACTCACACTAGACCGCAGCGAGCCCAAGCTGAAGAAGGGTTACAATATTCAACTTTTTATTGTTATATCCTTACATTACAGTTTCTAAAAGCACGTAATCCAACTAGGATTTGCTCCAACCGACGTAGTAATATAAAATATTGGTTGCTTACAACAAAATTAAATAAACTTATTAATGCCATTATGGCTATACTATGTCATTCGTCGGCCTCATTCTGTCTGCTCAGGCAAGGCACGATTTAATATGAATCAACTGTACAATCGCTTCGCAAACAATTCCAATAAAAAACATTTGCAATAGCAGCTACGACTTTAAGGCTTACCTTCGTCAATTTTCCGGGACGCCTCGTCCAGGTCGCTACCCGCGTAGTTGAGGATCACCAGGACGAGGGGCATCATTTCCCACGAGTAATGGAACTTTTCTAATAGCTTGTGACAGTTTTCCACTAAGGACTCCAAGGACACCGCTGCGGAGAAAAGAAGAGAATACTACTTTGATCATTTTGCTTTGCTACTTCTTATGTTTTGGCGATGCATGTTCAAGAAGCATCATTTATCGTAGCTAAGAACAGCCCACCTCATCATAGCTACAATTTCTAAAGTCCAATATTAATTGTGACTGCGGTGCCAGCAGCGTGAACGTGATATTCATAAAAATGTTATTGGAAAACAATTCCGTTTATTTATAATTAACCGACTTCAAAAAGGAGGAGGTTCTTAGTTCGATCCGTATTTTTTGGTCCCACACCTGGACCCGCCCTTCACTTCATAAATAAAGATTTATTTTTCTTTTCATTGGTCTTAATATTTTTATATCGTGTAGGGTTTTTGAAGTCGGTATTTATTTTTTGTTAAAACGTTTCATATGTTTCTTTTTAGTGTAAATAAATGTAAGAACTTATTCCAATTTGGTATCAGTGTTTAACACAAAAAATAAGAATGACTCAAATCGGTTATCTGATCTCAGAGGAATCGAAACTATTAAGACATCATCTAGATAAGCACAGTAAAATTAACCTGTTTATTGAAGCTGGTTAAAAAGCTACGCAAATCAAATGTAAACGAAACATTCTTTTCGATTCCATTCAACTCGATTTCATCATTCATCAGCATGGAATTTCTTCAACACTATAATCAAACACCTTTTAACAATTTATTTACAAGTCCGTGAGACAAAGCTACTCATTTCTAAGTATTAACAAAGTAAACAAAGCGGCTATTTAGTGTTAAGTGACACTGTTTATGTACTAGATAGTGAGAAGGGTTGTCATGACACATAACACAAATAAACAGTCTAGACGAAAGAGGTTTGAAGTGCCGAATGATTCAGAGAATATTTTTGCTGTGTGGTCTTGAAGTTAAAGCTTGGGTGGCCAATTTGTCTAGAGCTGTGATCTAAACAGTGTTGACCTGTTGGGCGAACCTAATTTAGTTGGATGACTAAAACAATAATGAAACGGATTTTGATACTTATTGGAGGTTACCGGGAAGTTGTGCTGTCACTTGTATAATAGAATGACTTAGTAGTATATATGTATTATTAGATATTGGTATATGTATGTATGTACGTATTTATGTAGGTATTATTATTATTGTTGTATATATTTGTATGTGACTTATTTTCTAAGTATTTTTTGTTTTGTTTTAAAAAACGTTGCCCCACACTAGGATTTCTCCTGTGTTGTGGGTGCGTTTACAGACATGAATTTCACATACAACACACCCAGACCCGGAACAAATACCTGCAGATCATACAAATATTTGTTCCGTGCGGGAATCGAATCCACGACCCGGTGCGCAGCAGCCGACTGTATCAGCCACTGCACCAACCGTGCCGTCAATATAGTATATAGTATGTCTTTATATACCTGATATGTTATGCATTTTAATGTACTTTTATATTTATAAATATCTGGTCTTGCTTCATTCTTGTTGTACACTTCATTAAATCCTCATGTTAACATTACTCTATCACTCAAAGGTTTGCTGTAAGAGAACTTAATAGTGAGTTAAGCTCGCCTATGTACATTAACTTTTCTTTAGTATTGTTTTAATCTGTAAATATTGTGTGTAATAAAGAATACATAAATAGAATAAAAATAAAATTAGGAGTGTGATTTAGAATTCTACCTGGGACAAACTGTCCACTTAGGCAGGTCCAACTTCGAGATAGAGGTTTATCGTCAAATCTAATTCGGCCGGGCAGCGTCCGGGAAACTTCGCAACGTCTTTTCGTTAGCATAACCGCAATGCCTCAAGACGAAAGTCTTAACCAGTGGGTGTTACCAGTGATGAACCCTCTCAGGTGTGTTGGTAACATAACGATAATTTCATTCACCGTTAACACAACTGATAATCAAATTCTGATCCACACGTGAATCTGAAAATTCAGAGTTGCGGGCCAGGATCGTACTCAAACCCTCCTACATGGAAGGCAACCGTTCAACCACTAAGCTATCCATGTCAAATTGCAGTCTACTTGTGAAACGTTTCCTGCTTTTATCATCATCATGATATCAGCCCGAGCCTCCTCTCCTTTATGCTTTTATTTTATTAAATAGTTTTTGATTAGGAGCAAACGGTTCCTCATTTCCCTTCATGGTACATATCTAAAGGTGCTGACGCAGAATGTGTTAAGTCTTCTATCTATTATAATTATTGCACAATAATATAAACGGTGGTAATATCCGTGTGGTGACCGGATTAAGAATATAGCACAGCTCTATCTCCTCCCGTAAATATCGTAAAAGACGATTATGGGACCCTAAACCAGAGGAATGGGCAGCAGCGTCTCTTCTGTGGTATAGTAGCCATTCTGCATTTACGAACCAAGCGTAGGCATTGGCAATTAACCCCCAAAATAACGACACAATTATAGAAATCTATGGGTAAAGGGCAAAGCTCAAAGCTCTGCTTGCAGTCATTTATCGATATTTATCGGCTCTACCAACATTCACTCTATACAATCCGGCAGAGATACTTACTGCATGTAGAGCTTTTAGTAGGCCGTTGTAGGCCTTTGTTCAGCAGTGGACATCCTTTGATGATGAGTAATATTTTCAACTGAACTACTGGAGCAAAAATACCCATTATTTCAATCAACTGAACAACTGAAGTAGCGGAAATAAATCCTTCCTTTGCAGTAAATAATAATAGATAGGTACTACTGACCCAGATTGGGGAGTCTGCGTGCTCATACCAAGCGGCCCCCGGGAAGACGGTGCCACGCACGTGCTCACGTGCCACCGTGTGCGCAGCACAGCGCACAGTAAGTGTTGGAGGGATCCTTTACAGTCCTCCCCGAGAAGTATCTACTTGGGGGGCGGCCTTTTTACATTCGCCTTCTCTCCGCTAGAGGGGGTGACCGCTCCGTCATCCCCTCCGAGATGTTCCTAAAGGCATGGCAGCAATGGGCGGCTCGACTGTGATCTTACGTGGACCTGGAGCCTCCCTTAAAAATAGGTATTACTGGCTATAAATCTTATACATTTCACTTTCAAAATAAGCTCCTACAAAAACAATGAACTTTATTTCAAGGGGCAATAATAGTTTTTAAGTAGAGTGATTTTGTTTAAAAACCAAGTTAGTATATCACTACTAGATCGCAAGGATTTGAGAACCGGGTCAATGTAAAACATAAACTTTTTGCTATGAAATACTCTGCCAACCCGCATAGTTTTATGTTCCAACTAATGGCGAATGACATTCAACGGAAATTTTATTTGGGTCATAACTAAAGTAGAGTACGTAATCAATATCATCTAAGTGGCCTGAGAACTGATTGGTTTTCAACGGTTTTATTTTCCACTTGAAATGCCAATAGTCATCGGTCTCATGGAATAGAGAATAATGGTTACTCCATGAAATCTTTCAAAAAATATGATATGCTCTAGACCAGGGATTCCCAAAGTATTTTGGGCAACAGACCCCAAAATTAACTGATACCTCAGAACCCCATAGCCTAATTACTTTAAAAAAAAACTGTGTGATTGATGAAACTGGTGACTTTCTACCAATCTAGCTAAACCCAGTTCAATACTCGTGAGTTGCAGCCTTAATACTCCGCGTTCGTTGATTTTCAAACGGTTTCTTTGTTTTGTCAAAATGTTTGTAACCGCACTGAAGCCTTTTTCGACATCCCAAGGTAAATATCAAGGTCGATATCGACCACTTTGGGAATCCCTGCTCTTGACGTTAACCACCTACAACACAAGGCAAAAAAAAAAAATTTTTTTTTTATTTGAATAAAAAGTATCCTACTACTACCTATTCCACGACAAATGACTGGTGTCTGCCATCCGTGTGGTGTCCGGATTAAGAATTAAGGGTGTGGCCCTTCTGCCCTGGATGTCGTAAAACACGACTATGGGACTCTAAGCCAGAGGGATGGGCAGCAGCGTCCGTTGTGGAACAGCAGTAATTCTGCGCTCACCAACCCGCCTAGCTTGAGTATTGGCGAATTCCCCCCAAAACTACGACACAATTATAGTAATGTACGGGAGGCCTTTGTTCAGCAGTGGAAGTTCTTTGGCTGATGCGAATGATGACGTTTCATCTTGAGTAATCATTTATCGATTACTACTTACGAATCAAGTACTTTACTAAGTTTGAATCATTTTGGTATGAGCCATTATTTTTTTCTTTTAAAAAAAATTGCCGCGCTCTAGGGTTTCTCCTGTGTCGTGGGTGCGTTTACAGACATGAATTCCACATACAATACACCCAGACCCAGAGCAACTACCTGCAGATCATACAAATATTTGTTCCGGGCGGGAATCGAACCCACGACCCGGAGCGCAGCAGCCGACTGTATCAGCCACTGCACCAACCGTGCCGTCGAATTTATATGGTTTGAGTAGGTAATATATTATCCGAGTGGTGTCCGGATTAAGAATACAGTACCACTCAATCTCCTCCCGTCGACGTCGTAAAAGGCGACTAAGAGATTAATCCAAAGGGATGGGCAGCATTCATTCAGCACTCACCAGCTGCCTACACAGCGTGGGGCCACTTCTCCTCAAAATGGGAACACACATTATCCGGTCTTGGTGGTACGGGAAAGCTTTTGTTTAGCAGTGAAACTTCTTTGGCCGATATAATGATATCGATACATGATTGCTGAAGATGAAACGTTGTGTGCTCACCAATTATGTTCCATTTATAATAAATACTTAATACTTTATTATTAACTAGCTGTGACCCGCGGTTTCACCCGCCGTTTAATTTGAAAGAAATCGGATCATTTATAAATTACAAATGATTGGATTTTAGTATATACATATTGAATTTCATGACGTTTAATTTCTTTTCGCTGCACCCTAATTATTTTTCTAAAATAAAAGTAGCCTATGTTACTCCTTATAACACCAGCTTTTTGCGAGTGAAAGTTCCGTCGAAATCGGTCCAGCCGTTTCGGAGACAAACCGGAACAAACAGACAGATAGACAGACAGACAAAAAAATACAAAATTGTTATTTTGCTATTAGTACCGTATATACTTTCATAAGCATTTAGTATAAAGCGTGTGTCCGGATTAAGAATATAGCACCACTCCATTTCCTCCCGTGGATTTCGTATAAGGCGACTAAGAGACTAAACCAGAGGGATGGGCAGCAGCGTCCCTTCTGAGGAACAGTAGATTTTCTGCGCTCGCCAACTCGCCTGCCAAGCGTGGTGAGTACTAGCAATTTCCCCCCAATATCATCATATTGACACATGACACAGTTGTGGAAATCTATGGGGGAGGCCTGTGTTCAGCAGTGGACGATGTATGGTTGATGAGAGATTGAGATAAAGCGTTTATTTTGACATTACAAACAGACACTTCAATTTTATTTATTTGTATTGATATAGGTATCATCATTACTGATAATAGCTCACAGACTATAGTAATCTAATTGGTTGTACCATAGATGTTAGTTCATAAGTGATACGTTTTACTATTTCTATAAACAGTTATATTATTTTTAATCAAATATCTATCTGTTTGATTTATTTATAAGCAAATGCTATTTACACAACAAACGATTAAATTTTGTAATAATAATTGAATACCATTAAGTCTTGTTTAGTGAGAGAATTGGCTTAGAAATGTAAGTATTGATACACCAGAAAATATAAAATATAAGAGAATTGCATATTACTTAACCACTGATTGTACTTTATTTTAACAAAAACGTATTGTTCTTTCTTTCTTCTTGTTTGCAACAAATGAACGGAATCTTATAATACAAAATACTCAGTTCCGTTACACTCCGGAACTAAATACCATACAAAAAGGCACGTAAAACATATAAAAATCCGCATCTTTATCACCGAAACGTACCCAACAAAATCATCGATCAACATGAATGAGACAATCGACTAACCATAAACGAGGATTAAGAATAATCGCAGCGGTACGTCACTAGCGTCCGTAAACTATATGTCAGAAGGTCGTGCATCATACAGATACTTCGCTTTTACGACTTTTACGACTTCCCTTTGTGCTGACAGCTCCGTTGACTATAAAAAACCTATTCAAAGGTGGTAGAGACACTTGGACACACATCGTCATGCTTTTAACCTCGTGCGGGAATAGTGTTGTAATGTTCGTCGACGTGTAAAATAGTCGCACTACTACTTACGGCTATATTCGCCGTATTGTTCGTACTGCTACTACGTTTCGCTATGGGTTTTAAATCGGTTTTAAGGCTGTGTTGGATTTATTTGGCATTGGTTGTTGCAGATACATTTTTTTTCAATGCCATGATCGTTTACACTTAAAATAAAAGCAAATAAAAGAAAGGTTTTTTTGGGTTCTATAAATACCCACTACTATTACCTATTACAGTTTAGATTGTTTACCTCCATGCCCTTTAAAGCTACATTAACATAATTGAATTATTATTTCATTTTTAAGCCGTATGTTTTCTATGAGTAGATAAACATTGGAAAGAAATTTACGAATCACGTGACCAATCGATAGTATATGTCAATCATGCATTGCAAACCCATCCATATTTCTTGGCGCTCGGATATTGATTGAAAACTACTATACTAGGAATAAACATTAAGGCTCTAGTGTGATCATACGAGGACCTGGAGCCTCCCGTAGGTGCCGAAGATGACCGCTCCAGTGGTTTTAGCCGGTAGGAGTCCAGCATACCCCTTCGCTCTTCCCCGGGGCGAAGGAAGTTCATGAAGAATTTCCACTGGGCACCAATACAAAAAATAAAAAAGGAATAAACATTAAAATTTAAGTTAGTTTGCGATACAGCATCTACACGTACGAATGGTGAAAAGTGACTTTTAAATTGGGCTTTTCACAGCCTCCAGCCAGCGATGAAAAATGCCGCAATAAGGCAGTATTTATACTGGACAGCAAACCTACAGTCTATAGATTGGATGCATCACAACTGACATAATTTCGGGATGCAGCGCCGCAGTGCGGGCCTGGACGGTTTATGTCAAGTTTACGACTCAGCCATTACTGTCCCAATGCCATTCAAGTAGCATTCGAGCTGATAAGTAACTATTCGATTCCGACTGAGTAAGCAGCTTCAAAGTTACGAAGAGTGATTACCGCATATCGACAACGTCATGCGGTTTCAATTCAATTGGTGTTTTATAGGACTTTAATTAGAGTTAAATATTAAAGGTTGTTCTGTTGCCTTCCATATCCAAAGGTCTCCTCTTCGTATGATTTCGAGACCGCCCAATTCAAACACGCTGGGGACTATTCACTATTGATTACTCGCTTCTACCTTCAGGGTTCCAGTTAGGATCGTCCATATCTTATGTTAAGCGGTTAGGCTACTGTGACGTCACATCGTCCGAAATCATGCAAATTATTACAAGCTCACAACATTTCATGCGGAAACCACGAAAACAGATTTATCTAAATCAGGTACTTATGAAAGATGTTTAAATGTCGCTTGAACAAGTCTCAAGTTATATGAAGGTCAGGAGTTGTCAAATCCAATCCAAGGTGGCGGAATTTGCCTTTATCACAGGCTTATTTTATAGCATGTCTAAGAAATCAGTACTTCAAAGTGTTACAAACAATAATTGTTTATAGAATCGTAATTAAAAATGTGATGAAGTTATGGCATAGGCTAGAGAAGAGTCCAAACCAGTGTTTTTTTGTATGTAACGTGGTAAATGTACCTGCAAGTCAATCGCCTGGTGGTGAGCGTCAGGCCTGCCCATGACAATTGGAATGCTTCCCAGGAGTAGTACTGCGTGGCACCACACTGCGCTCGTCACCTCGACATTATTTATTTAGTATTTTATGCCTAGTAATTCACTAGCTACAGTGCCCTTCGTACCGGAACCTAGAATCTAAAGTCTAATGTTTTTTTTGTTGGGCTTCTCGCGTACATTTCTGGGAAATGTGGTTGCTTAACCGGTAATTTCTGGCGAAGCCAAAAGAGGCCTCCAGCCAGAGTCTAATGTTTAAACACTACTGCGTTATATATTCATCATCATCATCACATCAGCCACAGGACGTCCACTGCTGAACAAAGGCCTCCCCCTTAGATTTCCACAACGAGCGGTTACATGCCGCCCTCATCCAACGACTCCCAGCGACCTTCGCCAGGTCGTCTGTCCACCACCTGGAGGTCGTCCCACGCTGCGTATTCCGGTGCGCGGTCTCCATAAGAGAACCTATGTGCCCCGACGGCCTTCAGTTCTACGAGTAATATGGCCCGCCCATTGCCACTTTAGTTTACTAATCCTTTGACCTATTCCGTTGTATAGGTAGCTATTAATATAGACGATTCCTCAAGGACTGGTGTTTTTATTTAATGGACTGTAATTCTTTCAAATTAGGAGCTTAACACAAATTTCATTTCACAGTTTTCCTAGGCGTCAGGAGTAAACTGCTTTCACAGATCTTCTCTGATAATATAATATATTAGGCCTTATGTACTCCGTCATTCAGGAATCTGGTCAGAGATGCAGATATTTCACCTATTTAACTTTATCTATTATACATAGAAACTGACGAATCTGATGGTATAATACGCCTTTGTTTGGGAATATGAAAGAACAATCATTCTTTCGCCCTTTCAATAGCCGATTCATGGAAATTCTATCAAAAAAAATATTATTGCTATTGTACATTTCTTTTTCGAAATTTTATTGTCATGGCATTTTAAAGAAGATCATTCCATTAAGTTCGAACTACACAAAATCATCTACAATTTTTTTTTATATTAAGTTTTATTGGTGCCCAGTGGAAATTCTTCATGAACTTCCTTCGCCCATTATAATAAAACACTTTTAAACGAATTACATTGCGTATATTACTTACGCTGCGAACTCTTAACAGCTATCGTTGTCGCAGGATGACAAAAATAACAGGCGTCGTTTTATAGATTTAAAAAAATATATTTAAAGGTCTAACTTAACTTTTAAAATCTGTAACGACGAATCTGAATACATCCACCGTACAACTAATTCTAATACTTTCTTTTTAGATGCATGCATTTATCAATCAGTTTCTTGATGTTTTTCAGTGTGGTGTGAAGTTTGGAACTTTGTTATTTCAATAACAGGATTCTAAACATTATAGTTAACAATATATTATTTATCATCATCATGACGGCACGGTTGGCGCAGTGGCTGATACAGTCGACTGTTGCGCTCCGGGTCGTTCGATTCCCGCACGGAACTAATATTTGTATGATCTGCAGGTAGTTGTTCCGGTCTGGGTGTATTGTGTGTGGAATTCATGTCTGTAAACGCACTCACAACACAGGAGAAATCCTAGTCCCACACAACGTTTAATTAAAGAAAAAAATATTTACCTGTATATATCAACTATCGAAGGACATCCACTACTGAACAAAGGCCCCCCAAAGATTTCCATAACGAGCGGTCGCATGCTGCCCGCATCCAACGACTCCCAGTGATCTTCACCAGGTCGTCTAGGTAACCAGTGTCCACCTCGTTGGAGGTCGCCCCAGGGTGCATTTTCCGGTGTGCTTTCTCCACTCGAGAATCTTTTTACCTTACCGGCCATCAGTTCTACGAGCAATGTGCATATAATATGTATACGGCACGGTTGGTGCAGTGGCTGCTACAGTCGGCTGCTGCGCACTGGGTCGTGGGGTCGATTCCCGCGCGGAACAAATATTTGTACGATCTGCATGTAGTTGTTCCGGGTCTGGGTGTATTGTGTGTGGAATGTGTGTTTGTAAACGCACCCACGACACAGGAGAAATCCTAGTGAGGGGCAACGGTTAAAAAAAAACCTTGATAAACATCAATAGCTTGTAAAACAAAAGGTAAGAGGCTATCCGAGGTCGGCCATGACAGCTTTATAGTCGGTGTCAGAGGTACAACACTACCATAACTGTTTGCCATTTTATGAGCTGATCCTTAAACAACCTATGACACCTGTACAAACTCCATTTCGCTGATATTTATTGGATAGATTTTAGAAAGTTTAGATAATTAAACTTATGAGCTAAGTACTCGTATGTAGTTTGTATTTAAAGACGGAGGTAAGTGTATGCGTGTTGAATAGACAAGTTCAATAAAATAAAAATAGTAGAGAGGTGTTTTGAAATGGTTAATCTATGTTGTTTTAATCATTAGGTACCTATACCAAAATAGTTTTACGATTTATGACAATTATATACGTCTATTTACTCGATTTAGGGATGTAACATGCATTAGTTTATACCATTATAAAAAAATCGGGGTCCGGTGGACTGGAACAAAAATACTTTCACTGTCCGGCCAGGGTAGGCCGGACACTAGCCGTGAAGGTTATTTTGATTTATTACATAACATTTTTTATTGATTACCTATAATAAAACACTTTTAAACGGATTAAATCGCGTATATTATAGGAACATCCTGCGACCACGAACCCTGCAAAGTATTCGAAACGTCAGGAAAAACAAAATGTGTCATAATCGTGAAAACCTAAGACAAAGCAATTGTTTTTTATAGGTATCTAAAAAGTTAAAACATATTGCGGAAAGCGTACCTACTTATGATTTGCGGTTTGCAGGTTAAGTTTAATTTAAATTTTAAATTTATATCGCATGAAATCCGGCTCAATATTACGTTAATAGCATTGGACATCATTTAAATTTTGTAGGCTTTGTATAAGAAATATCTACCTGTTTAATGTTGAAGTGGAAATCATAATTAGGTACCTATTTACCTAACACAAAATATTAAACATAGGTATGTCATCTTGCATCATATCCGTGTGGTGCCTGGATTAAGAATACCTATAGCACCACTCCATCTCCTCCCGTGGAGGTCGTAAAAGGCGACTAAGTGACACTAAACCAGAGGGATGAGCAGCAGCGTCCCTTCTGTGGAACAGTAGCCATACTGGGCTCACTAACCCGCCTGCCAAGCGTGGTGAGTACCTACTGGCAAATTAAAAGGATGACACAATAGTGGAAGTCTATGGAGGAGGCCTTTGTTCAGCAGTGGACGTGGTTTGGCTGATATGATGATGATGATCATTCATCATTATTTCAGCCGAATAAAGTCCACTGCTGGACACAAGCCTCCCCCAAATATTCCCACAACGACCGGCTTCTGTGCTCGTAAGGGGTTTTGGCATACTGGCCGAGCTTGGCAGGCAGGTTAGCGACCGTAGTTATTTAAGTAGGTATAGTAATATCTTAGGTTTTCGCGATTATTAGATAGGTAGGTAGGTACTCATTATAATAAAACACTTTTAAACGGATTCTATCGCGTATATTAGGTATAGATTTTTGTTTTTCTTGACGTTTCAAACACTTCGCAGGGTTCGTGGTCGCAGGACCACAGGACTGTTTTATATTAGGTGTGTACACGAAGGACGCTGCTGCCCATCCTTCGGCTAATCCCATAGTCACCTTTTACGACACCCACGGAATGAGATGGGTTGGTGCTATCCGTGGCACCACTTGGCCAAAATTTTGGTATTTCTAAAGAATGATTATATCCATTGTGGAGCCATTTTTATGGCTTTTAAGGAAGCACCAGACTTCGTTTTTCTTTTTGTATATAATATCTATGAATACCTGACTCATCTCCTCTCAGCAGCCCGTAAACGTCTACTGATTAGGTATCAGGAAAACACATTGAATTGAATTATAAGTAGGTAGGCTCAGAATGCCACCACCCCGTCTCCTCCCGTGGGTGTCGTAAAAGTCGACTAAGGGATTGGCCGGAGGATGGGCAGCAGCGCCCTTCGAGTACATTAACAACTCAACTGCGATCGCCAACCCGCCTGCCAAGCGTGGCGATTATGGCAAAACCCCCCTATGAGCCCACATCACATCCATATCGGTCGTTGTGGTGATCTTTGGGGGAGGCCTGTGTCCAACAGTGGACTTCATTCGGCCGTTAGATAGGCTTCAGCTTTTAAAAAGATTAAGTTATAAGAAAAGTATTAAAAGTTGTTTAACGACCGCATCATTTAACGCTACGCTTCCAAATTTAAATCTTATGAAAAAGGAATCAAATCAAATGCTTAAGTATAAAAAGTAATCGTAGTTAAAACTATTTCTTAAAAGCTCTCTAGAGCCTTCAAAGAAATGAAAACTCCTTCATTCAAACCCAGCGCTCTATCATTCCGCCCGCTCTTACTGTCCGCGTTTACAACGCTAGGAGACTCGACTAACATCGCCAACGTAAAACGTTATAATCGTGCGATTCATCAGTGATTCAGTGCTAGCTGCGCCCGCCTCGCCTTCGACCAATCGCAAGCCGCTGCCACGCCTACCGACCACACGATTGGTCGATCCACTGACTTTGAATATAGAACCGCTTTTTTTCTCTAACGCCTACGTAAGCTCGGACAACTTGTAGATTTCGTTCACGTTGTATGGAACACAATAGTCGAATTTACAATCGATTTTATTTAAATGATTGCTTTAAATCGATGCTGATGACACTGAATTGATTTAAATTGCTTTGTTTATACAACAGAAAGGTGCGGACTACAACAACGGGTTTTAAATTAGGCAGACTAGACTTGAGAATACCTACTTTAGAAACAACAAACAGGTACTTATGTATATAGGTAAATTTAATCAGGTACATGTGTGTACATTGGTGTACCTACAACAATAACTTATCTTAAAACTTCTATTTTTCTATTTTAGAATTGTGTAGGTAGGTAGGTACTACCTATAGATAAATATTTAAGTAGGTTGGTACCTAGATCCCCCGGGAAGACGGTGGCGCGCACGTGGTCACGTGCCGCCGTGTGCGCAGCACAGCGCAAAGCGAGGCTTGGAGGGATCCTTTACAACCCTCCCCGAGAAGTGCCTGGGGGGGCGACCTTTTTACAGTCGCCTTCCCTCCGCTAGAGGGGTTGACCGCTTTACAGTCATCCCCTCCGTGATGTGCCTAAAGGCGTGGCACCAATGGCCGGCTCTAGTGTGATCTTACGAGGACCTGGAGCCCCCCTTCGGTGCCGAAGATGACTGCTCCAGTGGTTTTAGCCGGTAGGAGTCCGGCATACCCCTTCGCCCTTCCCCGGGATGAAGGAAGTTCCATGTAGAATTTCCACTGGACATCAATAAAAAAAAAAAAAGGTTGGTGCCTAGATGCTTCCTATTTTTTTCATAAATATAATCTAGCTAGGTACCTATAAGATCGTCTGATGGATTCTGATAAAATGAGGAGATATCAAGAAAGCGTACAACAAACTAAACACCTCTAGCAATACCTACCTATGTTTGTTTTTTCTTAGATACCTATTAAACAGAACACAGTAATGCATTACAATGTAGCCTACAAGTCTAATAAGTAATTTTATTCTACCTTTTTTTATCGTGTGGAGATCCTCATTCCTTTCTCCGCCTTGGGAGGGCGGAAGGCATGCCCGACTCAAACCGGCTAAAACCTCACGGTGTCCTTATTCTTACCTCTAGCCGGAGGTGATGTCTACCTACGCTTTGTCTGCATTTAGACCGCGCCCCCGGCAGGTATCGTCCGTCACGGTTTGACGGGCCCCTTGTCTGTGCGACCTTGTTGGCCTAAAGCATTTGACTCTATATCACACTACTCTATATGGCAGTTACTAACTGAGCAAGGAAACAACATCTAATACCTACATAGAGCTCATTAAAGAAATATACAGGAATAGAGTACGAGAGAAAATCGAAGTAGCTGGCCCATCATTTAAGATTGAATGAGATATTCAACAGGTAGACCTTTTTTTTTGTGTCCAGTGGAAATTATACATGGAATTTCCTTCGCCCCGGGGAAGAGCGAAGGGGTATGCCGGACTCCTACCGGCTAAAACCACTGGAGTGGTCATCTTCGGCACCGAAAGGGGACTCCAGGTCTTCGTAAAATCACACTAGAGCCGCCCATTGGCGCCAAACCTTTAGGCACATCACAACTTCTCGGGGAGGATTGTAAAAGATCCCCCCAAGCCTCGCTTTACGCTGTGCTGCGCACACGGCAGCACGTGACCACGTGCGCACCACCGTGTTCCCGGGGGCAGGGAGACCTGCTCTCTCTAAAACTTTTTATAGCTATTTTGGAAAATATTCGCTGGAAATTAAACTGAATAAGTATGGGTGTTAAGATAAATAGGAAATACTCAAAACCTAACATTGTCATACTAACAGAACAACCAGCGGAGCGTCAAACTATGTAACTACATATAGTAAGATCACTGGGCTTGAGATCAATCAAGAAAAAACCAATATAAGGACTAACATAGAAAATATTCCCTTGGCCGTCAATTCATTACCGCTACAATGAAGAAGAATATACTTTGGCCACGTCTCATATATCAAGGCTTGTAGTAAAACAGAAATACACATCAGAATCTACACATAAAATAAACACTCGGCCAGGAAGGCAATTTTAATAAGTTTGTTTCCACGAAGTTTAAAAGCAAGAGCAATGATTATTTGTTTAATACCATACCTCACTCATGCGGATATAATTTATCTATACAGTTGAGTTATATGCTTGCCAAACTTCGCCATTGCTTCGGCTATAACCAGAAACATGGGCCAGGACATAACTAACCGGACCCCCAGAAATACATGACGTGACGGCACGGTTGGTGCAGTGGCTGACACAGTCGGCTGCTGCGCTCCGGGTCGCGGGTTCGATTCCCGTACGGAACAAATATTTGTATGATCTACAAGTTGTTCCGGTTCTGGTATTGTGCCCCCAATTCTCTTTCTTCTTTTATTTTCTCCGTCAAAATATTCCCATGTACTTATTTCAAATAATGTTGTTTTTTTTTATTCTATGTGGCTATGATTTTTCTTCCAAAGAGTTTGAACCCTATTATAGTACCTACCTACTGTTCATATTCTTATAAAAATGACCTAATAAGAACCAATTAACTTCACACAACGGATGCTAAGTATAAAGCAATTAGTTAACAGCCACAGTTAAATTATTTTACGGCATCCTTGTGTTCGCAAACGAGATCCCCATTCCCATCCCATCGCTGTACACTGTTTCACAACGTAGGCAATCGCGCGTTCGTATAAACTCGTATCTAATTCTCGGAATCCCCAGATTTGTAGCACATTCATATTATGATCATGCTATGAAATCTCGGAATATTAGTTTTTTATTTCGATTTTGTATAATATAAACAAACTGAGAAACTGTATTGTGAGTTTGAAAGATTATTGTAAATATTTGGTTAAGTAAATGATATGTCTTTTATAATAAAACAATTTTAAACGGATTAAATCGCGTGTATTATTGATTTTTGTTTTTCCTGACATTTCGAACACTTTGCAGGGTTCGTGTTCGCAGGATGACTAAGGTGACAAGCGTCGTCGTTACAGATTTAAAAAGTTATTTTATCTAACGTACAAAAATAATCAAAAATTGTTTCGATGCACGCAGTAATCTCTCACAGTGTCTTGATGTTTTTTAGTGTGGTGTGTTGTTTGGGATTTTATTAATTTAATAACCGGATTCCAAACAGGTGGTACCTGTCAACCATCTTCTCTATTAAAATTAGGATGTTTTTTAATTTCAATAGCCTCTCGAAACATTCTTGGTACATGACGGGTCTCTTTCGCGAGGACTTGAGGATGATCAAATCGAAGAAAATGGTTGAGTTTGCCTAAGGCATGTTTACACACTGCGGACTTTGTGGTGCGTCTATGCTTGACGTCAGCTATGTGTTCTTTTATTCTGGTGGCTATACTACGCTTGTAATTGTTTTATTATAATGTGTAATAATCGCGAAAACCTAAGACATTACTATGATACGTCTTTTATTATTTTTTATTCCTATAATTTTTTAAATAGATGTTAAGACAGATATGGTTCGGTAGTTGTTGACATCGTTCTTGTCGTCGTCTTCGTCCCCCCACCCCCAAAATTCAATCCCGTAATTGATGTTACTGCTGCACAAAGGCATCGTAACTCAGGAGAAATTCTTGTGCGGGATTCAGGATACAGTTTACAGACACAAATATCTGTCTATCATATCATATAATACGGCTACCTGTAGGCCAAACAAGTACCAGTTTGAATCGCTTAGCGACCGCGCCAGCTTCGCCGACGGCCATGGCAGCTCCGTCACACAACTGATATGACCGCTTCGTCCGTGAACGTGTTAACACTTATTTAAGTACAATTCATCATCATCATAATCAGCCCATTGCTGTCCCACTGCTGGGCACGGGCCTTTTTCTCACGATGAGGTTAGGCCTTACTCCACCACGCTGGCCTAGTGTGAGTTGGCGGATTACACACACCATTGAGAACATTTTTGGAGCCCTCTTAGGGGTGCAGGTTTCCACGCGATGTTTTCCTTCAACATTAACGCATGTGATAATCAAATTCTGAACCGCAACCACTAGGCTATCACTGCTCTATTTAGGTAGATACATTATACACTTAACTGCACTTACTAATCTTAAAAACATGGCCTTGCCTCAACCATTTCCAGTTCACGTTTTTCATGGCGCACATAATTTTAAGATATAATTGTTGAATACAATGTAAAGTTACAGCCAACTGTACACGACGCTAGAAAGTTCTAACCGACCAATCAGGACCCGGCGCGCGATTATCACTGATTTCTAATTGGTCAATAAATATTTACTACTAACGCCAGTAAAATATTTTGTTTTTATGGCCTGTTTTTAGTGCTCGGTGTAAGTGTAGAGTAAGTAAAAAGTTATATGCTTCAATGGTTATTTATAGTAACGTTTTCAATGTTCTTTCGGTAATAACTATGGTAGTTAAAATACCTACATTTGTGTATATAGTAGGAAATCATTGGAAACGTTTCTCAAATAATAATAATAATATACATACAACCTTGTGGAATCTGAGGTACCGTATTAAAGGTATGTGCCCGACCCAGTTCTTGAAAATGACCATGTCACGTTGTACTGGGATCGATCTATCATCACTGACAGGACTATTGTCGCCAATAAGCCTGACATAGTGGTGATAGATCGATTAGAGCGCCGCACGATGATTGTTGATATTACAATTCCGCATGACTAGAATCTCGTGAAAGCCGAGAAGAAACAAATTAAGTATCTTGACTTGGCACACGAGATTGTCGACATGAGGGATGTGGACTCTGCAATCATTGTGCCGATAGTTGTTACAGCCAATGGCCTCATTGCCAAGAGCCTCGACCACCATCTAAAGAGGCTCTCGTTAGGTGGCTGGACCAAGGGCCTGTTACAGAAAGCAGTAATCCTCGACACGGCACGTATGGTGAGGAGGTTCCTCTCTCTGGAGCCCTAGCCACCGGTAGCTTGGACCCTGTGCCCGCTGCCGGTTGGTCTCTATTTTTTATTTTTTTAAATGTGTGTTTGATTTTTTACTTCTATATATATATATATTTAAAAATGTAATGAATATGAAAGTATCAGAAATAAAGGAATAATAATATGATATGAGTGAATGAATATGAATAAAATGCCAACACGTTGGGATTCTAAGATTGAGAGACAAGAGCAAACACGTGTTATCCCAGGTGTTAGTTATCTAGTATCAGGGGACTTCGGGGGTCGCGAGTGCGTAGACTGGGGAGTCTGCGTGCTCATTCCAAGCGACCCCCGGGAAGAGAGTGGCGCGCACTTGGTCACGTGCCGCCGTGTGCACACCACAGCGCACAGCGAGGCTTCGGGGGAATCCTTAGCAATTCTCCTCGAGAAGTGCCTGGGGGGCGGCCTTTTCACAGTCACCTGCCCTCCACTAGAGAGGGTGACCGCTTCACAGTCATCCCCTCCGAGATGTGCCTAACGGTGTGGCATCATAGGCGACTCTAGTATGATCTTACGAGGACCTAGAGCCCCCCTTCGGTGCCGAAGACGACCGCTCCAGTGGTTTTAGCCGGTAGGAGTCCCCCCTTACCCCTTTACCCTTCCGCGGGGCGAAGGAAGTTCATGTAGAATTTCCACCGGAGACCCATAAAAAAGGTGTTATCCAGTATAGTCGAACAGAATTTATGAATTACTTCATTTCGTCTGGACTAAGAACAAATTACCAAGCGACGCAAACACGACTTTTAAATTTAGAATCCTGGAACGAAAACCGAAACGAACCAGTACCAGGCTTTGTTACACCGACACAGAGTGGCCACTAAGTGTGATATCGTTATCGGCCACCGTCCACTTCCTGCGTAGTTCTGCGTTCGGTCACGTAGCCCAGCCATAAGGGACAATGTAAACGCATTTAGTGTGTGCGCCGATTGTTTCGTCTGAATGGCCCGTTGTTGAGGCCAGCGATATCGCACCGGACGCGCGAAACGTCATGCGATTAATTTTATTGTTTCTTGGTTTGTTTGTCGGGTGATGTTAATACGCGATTAGATTTAGTTTTCATGATGTTGTAAGATATTATAGGCCTTTGCCCAACAGTGGGACTGGGTAATCAGGGAGACATTTTGAAACTGTTAGAAAACGTCATTACTTACTGTGCAGATCGAGCTTTTGAAGAAGTGACGCATTTGCCACCACCACATCCCTGTGAGCTATCGGCTCTTCACTTAGTCTGACGAGCCCGTCTGTGTGGGAACTGGCCGGCCGCACATTCGGCTTCAAGTAGGCGCGCGCCGAATTCAACACGCTACCGTCTCGGGCCTGGGGTGCAATTCTCCAAGTTCAAACATCCATACATCCTTGAATACAGAATTGAAATAACGGTGATAACCCAATTTGGATTTGCTAAGACTTGTCCTCATGGCTTACCTTCTGCAACGTGTCCTTGAATAGTTTCAATCATGTCTTAGCGAATATCGGATAGGTTTTACACCGTTATTTCGATTCTGTATTCAAGGATGTATGGATATTTAAGGTTAAGGAATTGCACCCCTGCTTCAGTTCAGGCCAGACTGCCCCTAGTTCGTTGCCCGCAGGCCGCTAGTCATGGAAGCCTGAATTCGTTCAACGCTCTCCGCCGGTTCCCGGGCCTATGCATTTTCTACGGCGGGGATCATAAGTGGTCTGCTCCCATGCTTTGCCGCCTCTTTTACGTGCGACGGCATCCCACGCGCTCTCGCTCCAGACGATGGACTGAACCACGGCCGGAAGCGAGAGGTCAGCTACTTCGACGGCCTTGACCAGATCACGACGCTGCGTTGCTCAAATGGGTATTCTTCCAGCGTGTGCTGCACCGTGTCTTACCAGCAGTCTAACTGTAGGTACCCACGATACAGGAGAAATCCAAATTTCTCATTTGTGTCTCTCAAATGACTCATTTTCCTGGTAATACATTTCGCGGGGTATTCTTTTTCTTACTCACACAGCTGATTAAATATGATTTATTTTATTGCTCCCATAAAAATTTGAAAGGCATTGTAATAAAAAGGATATTTTAAGCACACCTTACTTAAAAGTGACATTAGGTTCGGAAATACTGATTTAAGTAAGTGTTAAGGGGAACCCAACAAGGCATAACATTATGAATCCATAAATAAATATTTATACCTATTAACCACATATTTTAAGCCCCACAAACAAATGGAGTGCTAACGTGTCGGAAAAATGGAAGATTTTTCGATGGGCTTCTCGCAAACATTTTTTGGAAATGTGGCTGCTTCTTCGATAAATCTTTTACAGTTCAGGCTATACGATTGTGGAATGCATTGCCAGTGTCAGTGAGAGATGCCAAATCATTACCCTCCTTTAAAGACTTAACAAAAGAACATGATCTGTCCTCTTAAACATGTAATTTGTCTATGCTATATCATTGTTATCACATTGCGTTTTATTTTACTATATCACTTTTCTGTGTTCATAATTACCTAAAATGTACCTAAGTATTTATATATGTATCTATTATATTATTATGAGATTTGTTTAAAATATTTTGTACTATCATTTACTTATTTTTGTGACTTTCTTGTCCATCCTAAGGTTGTCTAGAAACGTACATTGTATTAATATTTTAAGTTTTCTTTTTAAGATCCAAATGGTGTACAATAAAGTATATTCTATTCTATTCTATTCTGCTTAGCCGGAAAACTTGTGGCGAAGTCAAAAGAGGGCTCCAGCTAGGCTTAAAAGTAATTTTATTTACAAAGCAACTGCTGCTAACGGCGCTCCCTGCGTGACTCGAACCTTAGCATAGGGCGTTGCTGGGAGATACTAGCTATGTAGGGGACAGCTGGATGTATGGTATGATAGACTATGGTATTAAGAATAGAGAGAATAATTATGCTTTATTGTACACCATTTGGAAACACAATATATTAACATATGTATAAATAAAATGTACAATGGGCGGTCTTATCTCTAATAGCGATTTTTTCTAGACAACCTTAGGATGGAAAGTTAAGTTCAGGGAAAAAAATATTATGGGGTCCATGGTGTACCTACAGATTGATAAATAATATACCTATGTTATATCACCAATAATTAAGAAATACCATAATAATAAGCTTCACAAACAATCATCATTTCGGCGAATAAAGTCCACTGCTGGATACAAGCCTCCCCCAAAGATCACCACAACGACCGATGTTCTGGGCTCATTGGGGGGATTTGCCATAATCGCCACGCTTGGCACACAGGTTGGCAATCGCAGTTAAGTTGTTAATGTACTCGAAGGACGCTGCTGCCTATTCTCCGGCTTTTCCCTTAGTCGACTTTTACGACACCCACGGGAGGAAATGGGGTGGTAGTATTCTGTGCCGGCACCACACGGCACAAACAATACATATCTATATATTTTTAGAGAGAGGTATGGCTATATAAATACTGAATTGTGATAATAACATACAAATATTATAATTAAATTGACAGATAATGTACTCTATCTATTTTAAAGTTTTTTTAAGTTTGTTAATCACTGTGTATGTAGTCCATTGAAAAGTTACATTTGGGGTTGCGTTTTTTAGAGGACGCAATTTTACTTTTTTGATGTGTAGGTGGGGTCAGTATAAAGCTAAAACCAAGTTTGTGGGGTCGCCACCCTTGTCCCACGGCCGCCATCTTGAAAATAGAGGTTGAAGTGGTTTTTACGATATAAGTCTTAAACTATTTATCTGATAAAAAAATTGTTAACATTTTTTCAAATTAAATTCTCTACAACTTTGGTCCAGTAACTTTTTGTCGTAGAACTATAAATAAAAAAGTTATAAGCAAAAATGTTCAGAAATTCGAGAAAAAATATTGTATTTTTTTATATAACTTTTTTTTAATCATTTTACGAAAAAAGATATACGACCATTTTTGTAGATCGTTTTTTAAGGAACAACTTTTATAAGCAAAATGTTTTCATGAAGTTCTTTTGAAGCTCTTGTTAAGAAACAAAGGCGTTCCACTTGCAAACTCTAAATGTTGGACAGTATTCTCGGTACTACTAGACGATGTACGACATACACTGCAATTGCGACCGAAAAAGACATTTTATTTCATTAATAAATAAATACGTAACGTAAATTGTAATTGTAAATAATAAAGTATTTTGTTTCATTTGTTATTACGCGGTCTAATAGCGGCCGCGGCGCCGTTTTGTAGTGCGATAATTTTCGTGTATGGCGCGTCTATTTTTAAAATGTTTGATTAGTAGTGATAGTATAATAATAACTAGTGGTCGCCCAGGGGTCGCTCATGGGTCGAAATTGGACCGTAACTCATTTTTATTTTAGGTTTAAAATATTTGCGACACATATTGTGCATACATTTTAACTTCCTGCACTCCTCCTCAATATGAACTTTAACTATGCCAAATTGCACACTCCATGCGCGCAATGTGCTTAAACAGGGGTACATAGTTTTGTCTTCACGTATACATACATAATTAACTCTAAATACGTTTGTAAGTTTTTTATCGTACGCATTGGCATATTTTGTTGTACAGCAGAAGAATGTCGGTTTATCGCGGTTTATTTACAGAAGTAAGTGTCTCGTGCAGCTCACTCACACCTGAAACTATTTATGCCATGCGGGGCTCGAACCTGCGACATGTAGTGCAGATATCCAAGCGCAGCCACTGCGCCAACGGCCATACCTGAAATTCTTATTTATGCGTTTGCATGACCCACGACACAACAAGATCTAGTTTGTTTTTTGTGGTCACCTCTTTCCTACGTAATAAACCGGTAAGTACCTACATCAAGGTTTTGTAAAGAGACATTATAATTTAAAATTAAAAGATTATATTGCCAACAAGCGCATAATATACCTACTAACAGTAAATAGCTACCTACGTCACACCTTCAGCAGAATAAATGTACCCACCCAAGACATACCACAAGAGATGATTAATGTTCTCCTCACTAAATCAGAGCGAGTTGGGCCATGTATCAAAGGCAGGCCACGCCTCCAAGCGGTCATCATACCAGAGACCAAGCCATGTTCATAATGACTCTTTATTACTCCGTAAGGTATGTTTACCGTTCAATTCTCAGTAAAGAACTCCACCCTACGGAATTCTGATGAGAGGATGGCCAACAGTGTGCTTTTATGGGGTAATTAGCCGCTTTACTGGTCGAATTAGGTGCGATGTCTACACTGCAACATATCAAGCTATAGATATCCAGTTTACGCTGGTCTCTCATCGTAGGGGAACCCTATACAATGCCAGATCAACTTATATTGGACGAACGTACCTAATAAAAAATTAAGACAGGTTAATAGTTTTTTAAATTTTTTATTTCCTCTAATAAGTATCCTAAAGATATTCTATTCCACAGCATAATCGACCTCTATACCAAATTCATTAGAATATGTTCAGTGGTTTGAACGTGATGAAGCTTGAAATATAAAAGGCTTTCATATTAATTTTAGTACACACAGCTGCATATCAAGCTGACAATAATCCAGTTTACGCTGATCTACCATCGTTTGGAAAGCCTATACACTGCGAGATCAGCTTTTACTGGATATTATAGCTTGATATGTAGCTGTGCGTACCCACACTAATCAAAATAGGCAGCCAGAAACTGGAAATCTGACAATCAGCCTAACTTTTAGATATCTAAATCTGAAAAATAACACTCATGTACCTAAATTAATAAATAAAGCGTTAAACAGCTGTAAAAAAAAGGCGTGACTAAACTCGGCATTAATATGGCGACTGTAGTAAAAAATTAAAACAGAATATTAATTTTCCGTCACGTTTATACGGCTATAAAAACCATAATGAGATACCGAGGCATAACTATTATAATATCTTCTGCATGTGCAATTGTTTATCTGCATAGTATTAAATTGAACAGTTTGAGCAGCAAAAAGTTCTGTCATGCTAGAATGCACCGTTATAAAATATCGTCATATTTCCATCCAAATAATTGCGTCTAAAAGAAAAAGATAATAAAAACATTCTAGATTACGATAGCTAAAAACAAAAACGAAAATTATTACAATACAAATGGTAGTATGTAACCACAGCTAATGATGAACCTACTCATAAACAACAGGTAACGTACAAAGGCTGAATAATATAATACGTTTGCCATAGCTAGAAGTCATTAATATCTGTCAAGTCGCTACGCTCCACCCGTTTGCGCAGTAACATTACCACGACCAACTTTAGCTTTGCCTTCGAGGCTTACAAATACAAACCTTAACACAATGTAATAGACTCTTGAGTATATAAGAAGAGAATTATTTTATATTTGTTTTTCGACTCCCTACATAATCGTCCATGATAGAGACACGCCTTCGCGCGCAGTATACTGATAAACGGATGTACATAAACTAACGTTTTTTTAAACTAAAGTATTTACTCCACGTAATGTTCAGTTAAGTAGTTATATAGAAAGATTAAGCATGTGTTTTTTTTAAGCGATGATCTAAACTACATTTTCTCGTGTCGTGGGGTAATGTTTACATAAATCTCACTTGCATAAACATTCATATCCAAAACAACTATCTGTCGATCATACAAATATCTGTTCAGTGCGGGGCTCGAACCCGCGACACGTAGCGCAGAATGCCAACTGGTCAAACGCTGCGTCAACCATGCTGTTGTTTCTTCAGTTAAAAACGTCTTTTTTGCACAATGATCTTAAAAGTTACACAGTGCAGTATCTTCGTTTACAGGCAATAAATTTAAAAAGAAATGCTGAAAGTAACGTTAAAATATAAAAATATTAATTCTATTCGGTTAGTGTGTCCTTCGCACCTAACTTGAGTGATGGTTACAAATTTCTTGCGGGTTTCCTATTTGGAGTGTTAGCATTGGTGACATTGCATCTACCTGATTCTATACACCCATTCTAAGTTTAAAAACAACATGTCAACGTGAAATTGTGCAAAGTAATCACATAACAAAAAGTTAAAAAAAAGAATAGATTTCTACTTCATTGGGTGTAGAAGACAGCAATCCGTGTGGAGTCCGGATTAAGAATATAGCACCACTCCATATCCTTCCGTTGGATGTCGTAAAAGGCGACTAAGGGACTTTAAACTAGAGGGACGGGCACAGCAGCGTCCCTTCTGTGGAACAGTACCCATACTGCGCTCACCAACCCACCTGCCATGCGTGGTGAGTATTGGCAAATACAGGGGGTATTTGCCATAAAATGACACAATTGTGAAAATCTTTGGGGAAGGCCTTTGTTCAGCAATGGACGTATAAATGGCTGATATGGTGATGATAATGACAGTCTACGGTAAATGGTTTAGGAAATGGCGGATCGAAGTTAACCCTATCAAAAGTAAAGCCGTCCTATTTTGCAAATTAGGCGACGACCACCCACGCTTCAGGGAGATCTCGATGCTGGGCCAATCGGTTCCTTGGGAACCGCACGCCAAGTATCTTGGAGTCACCCTAGACAAAAAACTGACCTTCATTCCCCACACAAAGACGGTGCGTGCCCGCGCTGCCTTTGTGCTCGGTCGCCTTCACTATATTTTGAACGCTCGTAGTAAATTATCCCTTAGAAATAAGGTGAGAATTTACACCACATGCATTCGACCCATCATGACCTATGCCAGCCCAGTATTCGCACACGCTGAATCATACCCACTCCGTAGATTCGAAACCCTCCAAACCCGTTTCATGCGCAAGGCCACTGGAGCGCCTCTGTACATGCGAAACGACCAACTCCATTTCGACCTTAACTTGCCGACCATCAGGCAATTTATGAAACAAGCGTCTAAACGCTATCTCGATTCTGCCCTGTCCCACCCAAATCCCCTTGTGGTATCAGCCGCCGATTACGAACCCTCCCGTATCAGTAGAGTACGCCGCCCGAGGCACGTTCTGGTCGATCCAGACGATAAAATCACGTTAGATCACATGAAGAGACTCGCGTTGTCTCGTTCACTAAACACCCGACCGTTGTACCGCCCTCGCCGCCGAGGATGCCCGCCTCACCGACGCCGCGGAGGCCTATCGCCGCGTCACCTTCCCGTTCAAATTAGCACTTTTCCCTCCCGTCTCTTGCTCGCGCCGGCCCGTGCTGAGCCTGTAGCTTTAAATGTCCCCTAATACAATTTAAATAATACCGATCCAGCTGTCCCCAAAACAATAGCTCGATATCCCCAGCAACGCCCTAAGCCGAGGTCCGTGTCCCGCAGGGGGCGCCCTTAGCGAAAGTTGCTTAGTTTTTAATATTTAACTTAAGCCTGGCTGGAGGCCTCTTTTGGCTTCGCCAGCAAATGACCGGTTAAGCAACCACATTTCCCAGAAATGTATGCGAGAAGCCCAACAAAAAAAAAAAAAAAAACCTTAAGTCATCCATTGATTGTCAGACAAAAACTATTTAGTTATACAAACAATACCCAACAAAAATTAATTACAAATAGTAACACAAACAACCCGACAATAGAGAACAAACATCAATATGACAAATAAGTATCAAATAACCATATAATTATACCAGTTATTGTAAAAATAACGTTAAAATAGAACGTTATACGCAATAGAATAAACAGTAACAATAGAAACCAATTGCATTGTAATTCATATGCAATTATTAAACATACTAGCTATTTATAACGGTTTCTCGCAATGGTCTCTTGAAATTGGATGTGAATGCAAATAAAACAAATAATACTTAAGGTATATAATTTAACAGCAATAATATTTCGTAGGCAGCCTTATTATTAAGAATTTAAAACTTGTATTTAATAAGTCAATTTGTCTAATTTAGGCTTTCGTGTGGTGTTCGGACTAAGAATATAGCAGCACTCCATCTCCTCTCGTGGACATCCACCACCAGCAAAAGACGGCTTACGGCTGAAATTAATAATCGATCTAATCTAAAATCTTTGGATTGATGATTTGTCCGTTTTTGTATTTAGTGTAATGTTAAAACAAAAACAGATCAAGTCTAAAATCTTTAATCTAAAGATTTTGCATTAAATTGATTATTAATTTCGGCCGTAAGTATCTCTAAACCAAAACAATGGGCAGTAGCGTTCGCATTGTGGAAAAATAGTAATTCTGAGTTCAGCAACCCGCCTGCCAAGCCTGGTGATTACTTACTAGCAAATTCCCTCCAAAATGACGACACAATTGTACAAATCTATGGAGGTGGTCTTTGTTCAGCAGTGGACTTTATTTGGTTGACAAGATGAGGATTAGGTTTTTGAATCATGAGCTGATGATCCTTCAGACAGCGCCAGGTCACAGTCATGTCAAATTATTGTAGTATCATCGATACTTGATACGTCAGTAAAATTTCAAGTCAGTCGGACATCTAGCGTGAAAATTGTAACTTCATGATTCCGCTGCAGTCTTACATAGTTATATACATACACATACAGGTCAAGCATATAGAAAGTTTATAAAATAACATAAAGTACTTATTTAAGAAATGTTTTAGGTTTTGCGATTATTACACATTATTATAAAACACTTTTAAACGGATTCTATCGCGTATATTTTAGATTTCATCATTTCGGCCGAATACCTAAAGTGCACTGCTGGACACAGGCCTCCCCTTAAAATCACTACCACGACCGATATGAGTGTGTGTTGTGTGCTCATTGGGGGGTTTTGCCATAATCGCCACGCTTGGCAGGCGGGTTGGCGATCGCAGTTTGGTTCATACTCCGGCTAATCCCTTAGTCGCCTTTTACGACACTTACGGGATGAGATGGGTTGGTGCTATTCGTAGCCAGCACCACACAGACGACATTTTAGATTTATATAAGTACACTGATTTGAAAATTTTAATATGCCCGTGTATATTTTTGTGGAAATTACCCGGATTTTGAACCATACCTGCATGTTTATACCGTTTGGTAATAAAAGCGAGATAAACTTAAGTTTAAGTTAAACCTCCGTCGGAGTTGACTGGGGCCAATGAAAACTTTTTACTGCCGCTATGAAAGTGGCTTTGCCAGCAGCCCCTACTACTTATCGTAATTATGGACAGCCTATTATAGTATTAACGTGTAAGTGAATTCCGTTTTTTTTTTAATTTGGGTAATGTAGCTGTAACATATGTATTTAGTTTCGTTTTGTTTTGCGTCTGGGCTCGGTCTATGGTTCGAATAATTGTAATTGTTACACGATACACTATCGGCGACGTTAAGCAACGATTGGCTTAGTCAGTCTATGGATGGATGGTAGATTGAGCGTCTCTGTGCTTCGGAGGGCACGGATAATCGTCGGCCGCAGTTGTTGGTATTAGGCGTGATCGTTATACCAAGGCTTGAACAACTCTCACATAAACAAAATAAAAATATTTAAAAAACAATTTGGCCACTAACCACACGACGAAGAAAGAATATACATTTTGTTTTAAACCTTGTATAGTCTACTATACAAGTCTACTATATCAAAAGTGAATTACCTATAGTATATAACGGATTTTTAATTCATTTCAAGAATTAATTTTCGTATGTATTATCTAAACATTTTAGTCAGAACTTCATGTCGCTAAATGTACACATATTTCTAGGTACGTTGTCATTCATTGGAGTGCAGCATTGACTGCGCTATATCTTGCAGCAGCGTCTCTCCTGTGAAACGGTAGCCATACTGCGCTCACCAATCCAAAATGCCAAGCGTGGTGAGTATTGGCAAATACCCCTCAAAATGATGACACAGTTGTGAAAATCTATGGGGGAGGCCTTTGTTCAGCAGTGGACGTATAAATGGCCGATATGTGAGGATGAATGTACATATTAACAATTGATTAACAATACTCGTAGTGGCACCTTTGTAATTTATTTAAATAACATACGTTAGACTCTTGTAGGTACAAGAAAAGGGATAGCTAATTTGAAATTCTACTTCACAATAATAATCAAAAGTGGTGGGATTCAACCTCGAGAGCAGAGGGCCAATTCTCGTAATTATTTAACAATATGATTGAAACTTCACCGAACTGAGATTCAATTATGAATTGACCGAAAAATGGTATTCTGCTACTCTTAAAGTTCGGTCGGATTTCAGTATAATCTCGATCTAGTCTCAATTCAATCTCGATCTAGTCTCAATTCAATCTCGATTTAGTCTCAATTTTGACGTTTATTTAATGATATTAGCGGAATACCGTTTTGACTTCGATCAACTTTCGATCCATTTTCGATCTCATCACAGTCTAAGTTTACGTTTGACGTTGTTTATTAGTTTAGGAGAATACCATCTGTGATACTTATGACACTGAGACTAGATCGGAAATATATTTTGAACATTATTAAATTACGAGAATTGGCCCTCAGGTCAACCTAGTAATGCTAAAACACCACTTAATATTTAAATCCCGCGTAACGATATGAGACGTCCCACTTCCTACCGAAAACGGGCCTCTCAAATCGTTAAGCGGAATTCAAATATTAAGTGGCGTCTCAGTATTCGGCCGTGTGTGACGGAATACCCACATTCAGTATTTTTGTAGTGAAAACTTCTTTTTAGCGCGGTACGCATATTTTTCATCATTTCGGCTGAATGAAGTCCACTGCTGGACACAGGCCTCCCCCAAAGATCACCACAACCACCGATATGGATTTGTGGGCTCATTGGGGGGTTTTGCCATAATCGCCACGCTTGGCAGGCGGGTTGGCGATCGCAGTTGAGTTGTTAATGTACTTGAAGGACGCTGCTGCCCATCCTCCGGCTTAATCCCTTAGTCGACTTTTACGACACCCATGGGAGGAGATGGGGTGGTGGCATTCTGAGCCGGCACCACACGGTTAATATATTTTTTTTATTTAATATTTTTAGATGAGATAAAATCTCTGGACTCGCGACACCGTTACGAGACGCAGCTATAGTGTGTGCATATATGCATGTACATATAGCAGACCGCGAACGCGTCTAGATAAATAAAAAAATGAGTTTTCACTTGTCTGCACTGCCGGAGTGCAACCCGTATTTTTTTGTCTTGTTTTATGACATATACTTACATATAGCATCATATCAATTACATCAGCCATTTATACGTCCACTGCTGAACAAAGGCTCAACAAATCTATGGGCTCCCCCACAGATTTCCACAATTGTCTTTATTTTGGGGGGCAGGCGAGTGGTGAGCGCAATATGGCTACTGTTCCACAGAAGGGACGCTGCTGCCTAAATCCCAGAGAGTTAGGCAGCAGCGTCCCTAGTCCCTTAGTCTGCTTTTACGACATCCACGGTAGATGAAGTGGTGCCATATTCTTAATTCTTTAATATTTACATACTACTTATTCAAAGACACAAAAACAATCATTACTCTAAATAAAAATCATTGCTTGCAATATCATAAGCCAGTTTTTATATAACCGACTTCAAATTAAGTCGCTTCTCGAACTGTCTTCGTATTTCAAACGTAAACAGTTAGTAGCGGTTGCGACACGTACGATATTGTGGTTAACCGTATGCATAGCCGCCGCAGATTGTGTCAGCTTCCTAGTAAACAGCCACTGTGTCAGAAGCACAGCGGGAAACACTACTTATGTCGAGAACTGGCTTGCGCTTTTGAGTACGGTAAAACACATTGAACTACAAGATGTAGACACAAAACTAGGGAAATCCGTGTTTTCCGAGGATGACTATAAAAAAGATATTAATTACCTAAAAATCCATTTCGAATCATAATTTCAGCCGAATAAAGTCCACTGCTGGGCACAGGCCTCCCCCAAAGATCACCACAACGATCGATGTCGGAGCGTTGTGTGTTCATTGGGGGGTTTTGCCATAATCGCCAGGCATAATTGGTAGGCGGGTTGGCGATCGCAGTTGGGTTCACCCTCCGGCTAATCCTTTAGTCGCCTTTTACGACAACGACGGGATGAAATGGGTTGGTGCTACTCTTAGCCGGCACCACGTAGCACTCAAATTCGATTCGAATCAGTGGTTACTAAAATTATCGTAAACCTTTGCCAGCAAAAAGCGAAGGATTTCCTTCCCCTTGACTAGTAGTGAACTAATTAAACATCGCTAAAGTAATAAAACAATTTTAAGTGGATTAATTACATCGCGTTTATTATAGATTTTTGTTTTTCCTGACGTTTCGAAAAGAGTATTCGAAATTGCGGCGTTCGTGGTCGTAGGATGAATAAGGTGACAAGAGTCGTTACTGATTTCAAAGTTATTTTATTTTAACTACCGTACGATTTGAATCAGTAATTAGTTTCGATACACACGGTAATCACTCACAGTATCTTGATGTTTTTTGTGTGGTATGTTGTTTGCGACTTTATTATTTTAATAACTGGATTCCAAACAGGTTGTACCTGCCAACTATCTTCATTTTTAGAAAAATGTTACCCCACAGTAGGATTTTGTCCTGTGTCGTGGGTTACAGACACAAATTCCACACAATACACCCAGACCCGGAACAACTACCTGCAGATCATACAAATATTTGTTCCGTGCGGAAATCGAACCCACGACCCGGGATGCAGTAGCCGACTGTATCAATTTTAATACGAATGGTGACCATTCGTATTAAAATTAGGATGTTTTTAAAATTTCAGTAGCCTCACGAAACATTCTAGGTACATATATCATTCCAGGTAGATCAAAATGAAGAAAGAAGAAGGCTTGTTCACACACTGCAGTCTTTGTGGAGCGTCTATGTTTGACGTCTATGCGTTGTTTAATTCACAGTCATTCTTGTCGAACCCTGCATCTTGTAAAGGTATGTGAAACTTCACCGGTTTAAGAATTCGTTGCGTCATGGGTTTAAACTCGATTAGTCTGCGGCACATCCTGAAATTGCCACTGGTCCCTATCTACTAAAGATTTTGTAGGTCCAGACCTGACAGGTCGCTGATGCGATTATTTCCTTATTACAACCACTTTACCTGCCAGCAAAAAAGGGTTATGTTTTTCCATAACAGGCGTGGCCAATACGTCGATCGCGAAGACAGCTGTCAAGCGCAATGCGACTAACAACAAAAACATTGTCAGTATTTTTCTACTTAAAAATCATTTAAAGTCAAATCGATCTAGTTTGACAGACCATCACGTCGCAGACTCTTTAAGGTTGGCATTATGTAATTATACTCCTGATTTTGTTAGTTAAAATGATGAAATGAAAACAAAAACTTCCCATTAACCTCTTTTTACCCGACTGTGCCAGAGGGTAATGTTGTTCGATGTATGTATGTATGTCTAACGTTACATAATGTCATCCGTGTGGTGTCCGGATTAAGAATATAGTACCACTCCAGCTCCGCCCGTGGATGTCATAAAAGGCGTCTAACGACTAACCCAGAGATATGGGCAGCAGCGTCCCTTCTGTTAAACAGTAGCCATACTGCGCCCACCAACCCGCCTGCCAAGCGTGGTGAGTATTGGCAAATAGTTCAATTACCATCCAAAATGATAACTTTCACTATTGTGAACATCGATGGGGCTTTTGTTCAGCAGTGGATGTATAAATGGCTGATATGATGATGGTGTAGGTATTGTAATAGAGTTCAAACTCTTTGGGAGAAAATCCTAGCCGCAAAGAATAAAAAGATATTATTTAAAATAATTGTATGAGAACATGGATGAGAGCGGCATGTGACCGCTCGTTGTGGAAATCTAAGGGGGAGGCCTTTGTTCAGCAGTGGACGTTCTGTGGCTGATATGATGATGATGATGATTTTGACAGAGAAAATAAAAGAGGAGAATGAATTCGGCCGGCCATCAGCACGGTGGTCGATTGTAGAAAAAGCGAATTGTATTATATTCTATATAAATAAGAAGTAGCGAATGTTTATTAATACCAAGCTCATACAGAAGTTCCTTTCCGTACCTATAATACGCCGACCCAATCACACATTAAGTTATTACAGTATGTATGTCTATTTCTTTGGCACGCTCTGTAGCCTAAACAGCTTAGCGGATTTTAACGTATGAGGTGTCAGATTCGTCGTAATTGTGGGAGTAACATACAACAGTCGGGTTTATTTCATTTTAATAATCGCATTTCACTTGTTATTTATGATAAACAATACTCAAGTCTGTTTAATGTTGCATCCACATCTCTAAACCAATAAGTGGATCCCCAGATTCAGGATTTTATTACTCGATTACCTACAGCTCTAGGCATGCTGGCCACCCCTGTTTTATAGTAAGTATGATGTAAATAGTGTATTTTATTTGTTTGATGACTGAAAATGTTAGCCAAGCAGACATCAAGTAAAGCTGTATTGTAGATTCTGAAATGTGTTCTCAACTCAAAAAGCTGCTAATTACTTACGAAGTAAAAGCGTTCTTGAGAGACTAAATAACTGATGGCTAGAGTTGACTAGCGCAGTGTGGTGACACGCAGGAATAGTCCTAAGTCCTGAGTAGCATTACAATTGTTACGGGCAGCAGGCGTATGACGTCTCGTCAATCGGTTGTACGAAAAAATAACTTGAGCCAGCCCTGGGGTGCAATTCTCTAAGTTCAAACATCCCTACATCCTTGAATACAAAATAACGGTGACACTCCAAGTTGTCCAGTTTCCCTTATGTCGTCCCCATGGCTCACCATCTCCAACGTGTCCTTGAATAGCTTCAATCATGTCTTAGTGTATACCAATTTGGTTTTTCACCGTCATTTTAATTCTGTACTGAAGGATGTATGGATGTTTGAGCTTAAGGAATTGCACCCCTGGGTGTAAAACCAATGCGGTATTCGCTAAGACATGATTGAAGCTATTCAAGGACACGTTGCAGAAGGTAAGCCATGAGGACCAGTCTCAGTGAGTACCAAATCGAGTTATCACAATTATTTCGAACCTGTATTTAAGGATGTATGGATGTTTGAGCTTAAGGAATTGCACCCCTGTTCCTAAACGCTACCTGTTAAGGATGGCAAAAATAAATTCGTTCAGTTTTCTTAGTTAATAAGTATTTTCTAGAATAATGAAATGTACGCTTACGAGATATCTCAAGAGTTTACAACAAGCATATCAAGTACTAGCACGTAAATCTGTTACTATAATTACAATAGAACGTCGTTTGATACAATAAATATTTACAAACAGCCGTCCAGCGATGTCTCAATGCTTATTGTGATTATGTTTTATATTGAAACAATCAATGATGCAAACGATTACCTAACCCTACACATTCTCAACAAAGGACATTATCATTTGAATTTTGTTCAATTACCTTATTCATTAGTATTTTATATAAACCTAAGACTAGTGTTTTATAGGTTTCAAAAAATACTTAAACTTGGTTGAATTAATTATTAATTAATGTCTGTATCAAAGCCATAATTTACACATTTTATTAAAACAGCGAGTTTATTGATATATCAAGATGTTGTCTGCAGTGAAAGTGCGCATTCATGGGGTGCAAGATGATAACTGGGTATAAAGGACAAAATCAACCAGTATCGGGGCCTAATAATGTTATATCAAAGTATTAGAGAGTTTTCATCAAGAGAACTTTAACAAGAAAATACAACTTGTTAGAATCAGATACACAAAGAACAAGAAAATGGAAATTTTTCATTTGGCACTTTTTATGAAAGGACTATGAAATTGGACTTCTGGGGTGGGGGCCTGGTGACCTGAAATACAGGCTTCAACCTAGTTTAGGCACCAGTCTCCCACAGTAAATTTCTATAGTACTGTAACTTTTTCGTTATTGTGGTGAGAAATAAATATCTATCTATATATTTAATTGCAACCTTTCGTATGAAGCTGACTATATGATTCATTGCTGCCATTGTTGTGTGTAATTTAACATCTGAGTTTATATTGGTAATTTGCATCTGTTATCGTCTATTTTTGCCATACATATAGGTTTTTATTTGCCATTTTCTTCAATGCCCGGTTAAGCAACCACATTTCCCAGATATGTATGCGGGAAGCCCAACAAAAAAAAGCCTTTTTCTTTTTTAATCTCTCTCTTACTGAATGATACCACTATGCTATATCAGTGTAAACATATATGTATGTAGACGAAATCTTTGAATGTAGGAAGCTTTTATATGTTTAGGTTGAGCTACACGAATAGACGAATCATATTATTCTGTGTGGTCGTTGTGTAAATCTATAAGGGAGGCCGTTCAGCAGTGGACGTACTTCGGCTGAAATGATGACGATGACGATGATTATTGTGTGCGTACATATAAAATAAATGGGACACATTAACATCACATACAGTGTGTAATTTTGTAATTTGTCTCAAAACGAAGCTGGGTTTCGCGTTTTGGGAAGCGTCATAGTTACACCAGGCACCAGCGTTCTCGTGCAAACAAGCAAGTGCACTAAATTAAGAGAGTCGAGTCAAAACGGGCTCTACTATTGGCAAGGAAAACATACATTTTACATGTTAAAACTGCTTGTAAGACAAAACTTTGTCACGTTAGGCATTAGACATTATCTCACGAGGACCTGGAGTCCCCCTTCCGTGCCGAAGATGACCGCTCCATTGGTTTTAGCCGGTAGGAGTCCGCCTTCGCCCTTCCCCAGGGCGTTGTAATCCCCAGTTTCATGTAGAATTTCCACTGGACAACATTTTTTTTTATTTTTGTTAAAAATGCATTAGACATTTACTCCCTAAAGGGTAATGATATGAAAATTAGCTATCCAAGTAAAGAGTATTGTCAATTAAAGTGTATTTTACGATAAAAACATCAAATCGTTTACTCTTACATTTTACTGCGTCATTAGAAAATGCGCTTTAAATCGATAGCCGTTTTTATGCCGCATTGACCTCACAATTACGGATCCTAACGTTTGATTGGACGGCGGGCTATCAACATTTATGATCGACCAATCCAAACACGTTTACTATTTCGATTGTACGTTTTACACACGAATAAGCAATTAGGTACAGTTTCTATTACAAACAAATAACGATTGATTTGGAGAATTGGTTCCATTTGTTCGTTTGTAAATAATCATTAAAAATTAATTAACTCTACCACTATGATCAATTAAGCTTGCGGAAGCAGTAAACCCACTCCGGATTCTAATATTATTCAATGGGATCGGACGCTTACGACCATTTAATGACTATGCAAATCCGCTTATCGTCGGACAATGAAAACTATTTAAGGGATCTTCCAAAAATATGTTAGTACCGGGATTTTAACAAGTCAAATCAATGCAAACATCATCCATATTTTTTCTCTCCAAGTGTAATAATAATGACTACCGAAATAGATATGCTGAAACCTTAATGTATTTTGACCACGCATTTATTAGCTTGGTATGTATCTATGTCACGGAATTTATTACCTCGATTTTCATCCCCTTCTTCGGAATCGTCAGATTGATTTGAAACTTCGCACACTTATCAACGTGTCATAGGTCGTGTGCAACTTCGTTCCAAAAAAACACGATTTTGTAGTTAGGCCCGCTAAAAAATAGAAAATTAAAGAAACTAAAAATACACACTTTTGTGGATAACCGAACTAAAAACACTAGGATTGTTTGAGTGTTCTAGTGTGCTGAATGAGCTTGAATATGGGATGGATCACTCTGGAAAGTAAGAAGATAGTGAAGGCCAATACTGGGAGAAGATCGGCGGGCAGATCGGGCCTATATTTTATTTTTTTAAACTTTCATGATAGTCGGTATTAACAGACATCAAAGCTAAATTCAATCATTTTTATTTCAAATAAAGCAATTACTGGCACTTACGAAACGTCAGAACTTAAGTCGCACGGTTCCAATTAGTTGATCCTATGGAGAAGAGCCGGCAAGAAACTCCAAGGATACTATTTTAAAACACTTGAGATTACAATACAGCAACATATTAAAACCATATACAAGGTGCTTAAAACTTTATCAGTACATCGATGAAGAATAAATATAGCAGCTATACAGTACAAATAGCACTTCAGATATATTTGGTTACCAGCTTCCCCACGTGTGTAGAAAAGGGCTAACGCCATATGTCCCTATCGTCATCATAACCTTTAATCCTGTAGGCTTTTGTATGATTGTTTTGACGTGTGCCTTAAATTTCCCGTCTGTGGGATCAGTAATTGCTGTGGGTATCTTATTGTAAAATCGAATACAGTTTCCTATGAACGATTTATTGGTTTTTGACGATCTAAATTTAGGTACCACAATTTTGTGTTTATTTCAAGTATTTAAACAATGATTGAACTTACCGTGTGGTGCCGGCTCAGAATACCACCACCCCATCTCTTCTCGTGGGTGTCGTAAAAGTCGACTAAGAGATTAGCCGGAGGATGGGCAGCAGCGTCCTTCGTGTAATTTAACAACTCTACTGCGATCGCCAACCCGTCTGCCAAGCGTGGCGATTCTGGCAAAACCCCCCAATGAGCCCACAACACACCCCTATCCGTAGTTGTGGTGATTTTTGTGGAGGCCTGTGACCAGCAGTGGACTTCATTCGGCCGAAATGATGATACAATGATTGCATGCATGAAGCAGTGTTTACGGACAAACAGAATAGTTTTAAACATGTAAAAGGAGGGCACTGTTAGTATATTAACATTTTTAAAAATATCTTTAAGTGATTCGCAACGAACCATATCATAGATTGCGCGGATGGACCTCTTCTGTAATATAAATATTGAATCTGTTTGCCGCTGCTCCCCACACCAGAACGCCATATGACATTATGCTGTAGAAATACGCAAAATATACAAGTCTGGCCGTAGCTACGTCAGTTGCTTAATGTTTCTGACTGCATCAGAACTTAACCTATCGGATAGTGACTGCAAATGCAGCAGAACTTAACCTACCGGATAGAGCCTTTATATGAGCACCCCACTGTAATTTCGAATCAATAGTTTTATACCTAGAAATAAAGTTTCATTTACCAACTCGAGTTTGTTGCCTTATTATAAATGTACCTTTTTTGAATGGGAAATAGTTCAACTTGAGGTACATTTTGCAACGAAAACTAAAAAACAATGGTTTTCTTTACTGTTAAACAAAAGGTTAATTGCAGCAAACTATCAAGACAGAGAGGGTAAACTATCATTATCACATAAACACCCAAACCCGGGACGACTATCTGTAGGCCATGCAAATATTTGCTCCGTGTGGAAATCGAACTGGCACGTAGCGAAGAAATCCAAGCGATGCGCCTGCCGTCGGCTTTTGGACAGATAATATTGTAGAGCAGTTCGATATCACTTGTTAGGCCTGCGCACATACCGCTGCCATTTTGGACATCAAGAATTGGCGTAACAAAGAGATCTACTCAACAGTAGGTTGCGTAAAATGTAATGGGACACTAACTGGGGAGTCGCCATGGCTGCACTGTAAAATGAAGTCACGGATAGTCCCCGGCGGTGTACAGCAAACAGCTATTTTAATTTTTTTTGTCTGTCTGTCTTTTTGTTCCGGGTAATCTCCGAAACGGCTGGACCGATTTTGACGGGACTTTCACTGGCATATAGCTAATGTTATAAGGAATAACTTAGGCTACTTTTATTTTAGAAAAACAATTTGGGATCCGCGCAAAAAAAAAAACCCCTTGAAATCCAATATGTATATTCTATGTCAAGTGTATATGTCGAAGTACTCTAAATTTCTTTTAAATTAAACGCGGGTGAAACCGCGGGTCCCAGCTAGTATGGAATATAAATGAGGAAAATCAGACGCCGCAGATACTTTATTAGTGCTATGAAAGGACTAGTTCTAGAAACACATTATAGCCAATTTCTTTACACATAAATATTTAGTAGGCATAACTGCTATTTAAGTTATTATGACAAGGTCTATAAGCTTCAGCTCTGAAATTTTACGAGTTTATTTAGCTTATGAGACCATAACCTTTGAGTTTGATTCGTTTCAATTCACGTCAATTCAATCATTTATTCAGAAATGAGGTCACAACAGACATTTAAATATCATATTGAAACAACGGAGGGCAATTTGCTACATGACAACCGCTAGGAAATTCCGAAAGAAAGTGAGTTCTTGAGTGAGTTAGGTATGATTTGATTAAATTAATTTTTATATGTAATTATAAATCAGGATATATACATTATTTAATACAGCTAGGTACAAATATTTCAGATGCACAGTATCAATCATTTTACACTCAAACAAAAAGTACAATATAACATAATCAGTCCATTACTGTCCCACTGCTGGGCACGGGCCTTTTCTCTGGATGATGACCTTGCGCGGGTTGGCAGACTACACACACAATTAAGAACATTTTTGTAGCCCTTTACGGTATGCAGGATTCCTTATGATATATTCCTTGACCGTTAACGCAAGTGATAATCAAATTCTGATCCGCAAGATGCGGACGGGGATCGAACTCAGACCCTCCTGTGTGGGAGGCAAGCGTTTAACCACTAGGCTATAAATGTAGTGTGCAAAATAGTGATTTGATTAAAATGAATATCATTATTTAACATTAAATAGATGCTCTGTAACGCCCCAGTCTTCACTCCGCAGTCCCGTGCTACAGCTATCGTGGCGAACAAAGGGCTAACTAATCCAATTCACCAGCACCCAAAAGGTGTCGGTCTGCGAAAAATTTCTCCGAATCGTTTAGCATGGTAATAGAGGCGCATGCGTGCATATACATACGCGTTGATCAGACTCACGGCCAGAATAAGAATAATTGTGTGACTGGAATTTATATGGCTGGCGATGCGGTAGGTAGGTATTGTCTACTTTATGATATCTCGACAGGGCTATTTTTGGTGATGGAAAATCTTAACAAGCGTCTTTTGTACCTTGCATTTACCGCTCATATAGGCATTCACACCCAGTTGGGTAAGGTTAGGCAACGCTCGGCACGGTAAGTATGGATGGGTGATCGCGTAGCAGCATAGAGTGCAAGCGTACTTCGGAAGGGACGTAAAATCGTCAGTCCCAGCTGTTGGAGGCCTTTGGGCGACTTGAACAACTCTGGCACAAGGTTGGCCGCAACCCAAACGAAAAAGTAACAATGACGGATGAAGTATATATCTGTGCCCCTAGTACGAGTTTCTTTTTTCAATCGTAAAGTAATAAACTACACGTTTACCGCGTTCGGCGCTCCAATTGGTCGATGTGTTTGGAGCGGGCCAATCGCAGAGCCAAACGCGATATAGATGTAGTTTTTACTAATACATTTCGATCGTAGAAAGAAAGTCGTACTAGGTAAAACTGACTGTCGTCCTTCCATCCGTCAAGCCTCATTTACACAACCAGTCATTATAAGAGACATGTTATGTGAATGGAACCATCTGAACTATCAATTTAGGAATAAACAGTTCGATTCAGTCGGTCGGCTGTTTAAAATCACTTTTTTTTTCTCTTTTTCGAGATGTTTAGAAGATGCAAGCATTAGTTGTCCAATGAGTAACGAATGCAGCATTCTATTGGTGTCGAGTATGTGATCTCGGGTTTATCAGGTTGGCGACGGATGTTTTATTTTTTCTGATACGAATATCAGTTGTTATTGTATATAAAGTTTGGAAGTAAAAAAGGGAGTGGATTCGATTGAATTGAATTGCAATACAATATCGTGTTTATTTTTCCATTAGAAAAATTTTGGTGTTGACAGCCGACGCGACTGAATTCAGTTTTCTTGGGTGATTGATCAAAAATACGATAATCGAATTATTCGAATGATTCGCACATTAATTTCTCTTCTCAATTGTAGGAGAACAAAAATACGTCTTGTGCGGTCCATATCTAGAAAGAAACTGACACTTGGCTATTGCACCGGAATTTGACACGACACGGCAGCGCAGGAAGCAAGAGTAGCGCCGCGCCGAAATAATTTCAAAGTGGTGATGTAGCCAAGCCCTAAATCCGCCCAACATCGAAACTATTTCATTTCTCAGCTAGTAAGTTCTCAATCCAGATTATTTATTTATCAATGGAAGGTACTGATGGATAGACTTTTTTTATTGGTGCCTAGTGGAAATTCTTCATGAACTTTCCCCGTCGGGAAGGGCGAAGGGGCATGCCGGACTCCTACCGGCTAGCTTACCTAGACTGATAGATAAGCCGAGTGGTTAAACGCTTGCTGTTGATACAGAAGGGTATGAGTTCGATCCCGACCCGCACCTCTGACATTTCAGATTAATGTGCGGGTCTGAATTTGATTATCAGTTCACGCGTTAACGGCGAAAGAAAACAATGTGAGAAAACCTGCCACCAAAGTGGGCTCCAAAATGTTCTCAATGGCGTGTGTAGGTAGTCCGCTAGCGTAGTGGACTAAGGCCTAACTTTTCTCATCGTGAGAAAAGGCCGGTGCCCAGCAGTGGGACAGCAGTGGGCTAATTATGTATCAATATATTAATAACTCAACTTTGTAATGCAACAAAATACTAATTTGGAGTGTTGCGATTGTATTTCGAATAAATTCATAATACGCGGTCACCGACCCTTGGAGTAATTTGCACTTTGCCAATAAACTTACAAATTGAATGAATTCTTGAAAGGAATCAATTCGGCCAGTACGACGAATTTATCATTGTTTCAATGCACTGCTTGAATTTATAGCAGTAGCCGCGACCCTTTTAAAAAACCTATGTTTTCCCACACTATGTGCTACTCCAGGATTCCAAACATACTTACAAATCCGTTCGACTGTTAATTCCAAAACAAACATCCTACGATACAGGATCGTATTTTTTTTTCTGTAACATATTCTAGTGACGACTCCAGCTAGTCATTCAACAGGAGATAAGCGTCATGCCTGTCCGTAACAATTTGTAATGCTACCAAAGACTACGGCCTGCGTGGCACCACACCACGCTCATCCCCTCAAACATTCGTTATTTACTCTATGCCCAGTAATTTCACTAGCTACTGTGCCTTCCAAAACGGATTTCAATAATGTTTAAAGTGACTGAATAATATATAACTTCCTACAAATATAGTAAACTATATTTCTAGGGATCAATTTGTAGGCTATGGGGATCACAGATTATAATTCCCATTTTATTTTTCGAAAATGTAGCAAGTAGGTACCTATCTGTTCGAGCATAAAAAATATATTTTTTTCACGTGTTTATTACACCTGTTCTTTATTTATCTACGTTTTGGTAAGTTACTGGCATTGTCAGTATTATAGCCTAATCCAGGGATCGCGAACATTTTTGCTTCAACGTCACGTGCCAAGAAAATTAATGCTGGCAATCATGAGTGTCGAGCTAACTAAAAAAATATTGTGGCAAATAATTATCAAATATTTCATTATTATGATCTTTTATTAACGACGATCATAAACATAATACAAACCCTTTTTATATTGCAATTTATAACAACTGCAGTAACTTTATATTATGAGAAATTTTCTACAAACAAACAAATAAATATTGGTAGTAGGTATCAAACTTTAACCAAAGAGATTTTCATATAAACCATTTACACGCACAAACAAAGTGTGTGTTGTATCCACGCGCTAGAAGTTACACTCCTTAGAAGTAACTGACTATTTATTCTGGTGATCCGTCACACAGGGTATCCTAGTATGGACTCCAGTCTCTCACAAAGGATTGTAATCTAATATTTTTAGAGTAATGTAACAATTATAGACCTTTGTGAAGAGAGAATAAATAAACTTTAAATTAAAAAAAAAAAAAAAAAATTCCACATGCCACTAATAATTATTAATTTACGTAATATATAAATAACTAAATGATCTAAAAAGATATTCATCATTTCGACCGAATGAAGTCCACTGCTGGACACAGGCCTCCCCCAAAGATACCACAACGACGATATGGGTGTTTTGTAGGCTCATTGGGTGGTTTTGCCATAATCGCCACGCTTGGCAGACGTGTTGGCGATCGCAATTGAGTTGTTAATGTACTCGAAGGACGCTGCTGCCCATCATCCGGCTAATACCTTAGTCGACTTTTACGACACCCACGGGAGGAAATGGGGTGATGATATTCTGAGCCCGCACCAAACGGACCAGCCGTCATCACACGGACCGAAGAAGATATTAAATATAATTAATAAAGGTTTGATTAAAGAAAATAATTAAATAAGAATTACATTTATTTTTATACAGATACAAAAACATTTAGTGACACATAAACGAGTCAAGTATATTTAAGATCAATTATTATTCAATGAAATAAATGTGTTCTTTTAATTACCTATCTTTGATGACTTACTTCATGCTATCGGATTATGACGGTATGCGCGCGCAGCTCCCAATTTTACTCTCGTCAAAAATCTTTGATGGCTAACTTCATATTGTTGAATTTTCGAGACTATAATATACGCGCGCAGCTTTCAATTTTACTCACATCAAACGTGCCAAATGAAATGTAACTTCAATAATTTTGTCATTTAATAAAGTTGCATGGCATTTAATAATATTTACATCTTCTCTTCTCCTTCGTACTCCTCATCATATCTCCAGCCGTTATGATGGATCAATTACAGTACACGGAGTGCGTCTCTGGAATTCTCTTCCATACTCACTACGTGACAGCCCTTCTCTAGACGTTTTCAAGAAACGACTTAAAAAACATTTCCTCTCAGTATAACTTATAAGTATGTATGTATGGTATATATTAATTTATATAGTTATGTATTTATTTGAGTATATACTCGTATTATTTCCATGTTGTATAGTTGGATATTTTATGACTAACAGTACCTACCCCTAAAATCCCTCGTTATCATTATTCTTAGCTGTTGTTTTCTTCCTGATTATACACTTGATATTGTCCTCTTTTTCTCTGTATTTTGTTCTTGAATCTGGAAGAATACTCAACGTTGAGTTAAGATCGAAATTAAGTCCCAAATAACGGCACTCGAATATCACGCATCACCGTCGCTCAGCTCAACCACATTGCAATATCCACGTCAAGATCAAAGTCCAAACACCCTAAATCATTTGCCTAAATAATAAATTCCAGTATTGTTACAACGATAAATTCATCGAACCGATCGACTTATTCCTTTAATACATATCAAGTATGCGTCCCCTCACTAACAATTCTAGTCCATATTTAAACAGAGTCGGATCTTCTTAGAAACTATTACATGAATTCGACACCGGATGCCTAAGAGACGAGAACGGACGGACGAACGAACCGGCTGTGTATATTACGGTACTATTAGAGTCAAAACAATGCGTCAATAACGACCCTAATGGGTAATGAATGATTTTCATATCCTTGCGCAAGATTGCATCCGTCCCACTAGGCTTGTAATTTGCGCGTGGTTTGAATAAAGCAGCTGTTAGTTTACAGTATTAAGTCGGCGGTTTAGCAGAAATCGGTATCAATGTATCCGAAAAGGTACGTTTTTGGCATGCATAACACAATAGGACAGGAATGTCTGCTTACACGGTTGGTGCAGTGGCTGATACAGTTGGCTGCTGCGCTCCGAGTCGTGAGTTGGATTCCCGCACGGAACAAATATTTGTATGATCTGCAGGTTGTTGTTCCGGGTCTGGGTGTATTGTGTGTGAAATTCATGTATGTAAACGTACCCACGACACAGGAGACATCCTAGGGGGGGAAACGTTTAAAAAAAAAAGGGATGTCATATTAACACATTATTTTCATCCTCCAAGTCACATTTTACTGTACCTTTTTGCCTACAAAAAAGGACCTCAAAGACTTCCACCGCCCTGGAGGATCGTGCCGGGCTCTTACCGGCTAGAACCCCACAGTGTTGCTTCTACCGACCTATGACTGGGGAGGCAGAGTTCGCTCGAGCAATGGCCCACAACCACATTTGAATCGGCCTGAAAATTTATTTGCAAACGTAGAAAACATAACTGTCCTAAAAACATAAGAAGTATCTGAGGATAAAACTAAGAAAATCTAGTAATTAAATTTAATTTGATTCTGTTTGTCCTGAGAGAAATGTGCGCGTACATTATCAAATGTTTTAAAATTCAAAATAATATCAGAATTAGAAAACAAAATTGAAACCTGATAAGTATTAGATTTGTCTAGAAAGTTTTAGGGACAAATTATACTAAGTTATCGATCAGTTGGCTCTATACAAAATGTTCCTATGCACAATATACTTTCTAAAGAAAAAACGATTTTATATTTTAATCAGAAAATTATGACAGCAGGCAAAGAGAAGGCAAGAATCAAACATAAATGCCATGTACAACCAATGTATTACAATTAACACTACAATAACAAATTATAAATCAATTAAGTAATTCACTAAATTACTTCAACGACAGTCAAGACATGACAATCTGTCAATCATATAGATCAACTAACAGGTTGTCTTTTTAACGTCACATCTCGTTGACATTTTCTTGACGCCAGTATCGATAAATCGTTAATCAAAAGGTCGAAACTAATAATCGATGACTATTAATTATTATTATTAACAGGCTGTTATTAACTTAAAGATAAGATAAAGATAAAAAAAGGTTTTTATTAATGTAAACCATACACTGGCACTTATGAAGCGTCGAGACTTTAGTTGCCGCGTTCCAAGATGTAGATTTCCTATGAAGAAGAACGGGCAAGAAACTCCATAGTTGCTCTTTTTAAATCATATTAAATGTTACAATATTTTATGAGCACATTATTGTAGAAATCAAGGTTATGTGAAAACAATGTAGGAGAAAGGAGTCAAAACTTCGTATCCAGTAATATTTTTTTAAAGTTTTGATTAAATTGTCATGGCAGCATTTGGCTGACCAATTAAGTCAATCAATAATTCATGTCTGTAAAAGCACCCACGACACAGGAGAAATCCTAGTGTGTGGCAACGTTTCAGAAAAATAAATTTAAAAAAAATGTACTTTTTATTTTATATATCATTTAAAAGCGTGTTTGAAACCTATTTTATTTTACTCCGCTTATTTAAAAGAGCCACTGCATCAGTATGCATCTTACATTTTATACCTGGAACCTATCAAATCAAATCAGTATATCGCATACACAGCGGCACATGTTACAAATTACAATATAATGAAATTCATGTACAGCCTGGCCAATAAATATCCAGCAAAATGGACAATTTCATTAAGTTTAGTTAGCAGGGAAGCTCGAAGAATTCTTGTCCTTGTTTAGTTGAACATATAGTTGACAGCGGGAAATTCTTAAGTTGGTTTAGTGCGTTTGTTGCACCAATTTATGAGGCGGATGGACTCAAAGGATTGCTTCAGAGACACACGGACGACGGGGCCGGTCGAAATTAGAGTTTATGTTGAACATAAAATTATGAAAATATTGTTTGATACTACGCTTAAATATTGATAGAAACCATTGTAAGGTTGTTAAGATTTACGCTAATTCCGAATCAAAAAAGCCTACCGCATAGATTCCACAATTGTGTCGAGATTTTCGGGGAATTTGCCAGTACTCACCACGCTTGGCAGGCGGGTTGGTGAGCGCAGTATGGCTACTGTTCCACAGAAGGGACGCTGCTGCCCATGGCTCTGGTTTAAGAGTCCCTTAGTCGCTTTTTACGGAAGAGATGGAGTGGTGCTACATAACTTCCATTAATTTTGAATTAAAGTACGTACTTCACAAATAAAGCAACAGTTTTAATCTATTGCATCCAAGCCAATCGGTGCATGTACTAGTCCAGCCGTATGTCACCGGTCATCTCAGTTTAAGGCATTCAAACTAATTACTAAGTTTACGAGTTCATCTGCGGGCGTACATTGAGATGTCTTACATTGTGAGTGATACGGCCTCTGTGAGCTGCCCACCTGACATTTTTATCACATGACGCCATCTTGAAATTGTACCCGAGCCTAATACCTGCTGCCATCAACTCACGACGAAGCCTTGCAATTGATGTACATAAAAACAGTTTTGACAATTATGGATTATTCAAGATATTAAACATAAGCCAAAATAAAAATGTTATTTTGTTATAAACGGAGTTAAATGATTTCTTATCATTCAATAATATATACTTTTGGAGGCTTCGTCGATCAGTTTAATTAGTTAATGATATGTTTTAGTTTTATCCGGCAGAAAACTTACGGAGTTTCTAAATCTTATATCTCTTAAACATGCATGCATGCCGCATGCATCTTAAACATTTGGGCATTTTACTCTGGCGTTTCTTTTCACCGGAGCTCTAAAAATATGAAATAAAAAGGCGTTGTCACTTTTTTGGTCCTTATAAAATAGATACTGTGAAACGTACAAACTTTGATATTTATAATATTAGTAAGTATGCTTTTCTAAAAGAAAATATTGAAGGAAAGCCTCGTCTAAATACATGCCTGCGATTGACATGTAATATATTTTGGTTTAGTCTGCATATTGCGGTTTAAGTTGCGATAGATATAATGGGTAAATTTTTCTTTTCCGGCTTATTACAGGAAAACTTGTATTTACAATAAAATACCTCCTATAGAGGAGGGTCTGATTTCGATCCCGGCCCGCACCTCTGACTTTTTTGGTTTCATGAATGGATCAAAATTTGATTATCACTTGCGTTAATGGTGAAGGTAAACACCGTCAGTGAGGAAAGGCCCGTGCGCAACAGTGGGACAGTAATGGGCTGATAATGACGATATGATGACCACTAATCACAAAAACTTCCCTTCAGTATAGTATCTACAGTGGTTTTATTTGCAAACCAGCACTAGTTTATTACTGCTACCGAAAATGATATTCAAATTTCTTCATCCCTATACTATAAACTCGTAATTTCCCTCACCCAACGTCAATCAAATTGTCGTCAAACGCACCCAGCCGTTATCAGACGCGTTTCCACGTCCCATTTGGCGGCGCCCTTAATCACATCCAAATTCCGGCTAGTTCGTACGCCAATGTTAAATGGCTCGGCGACTTTTTGCTCAAACAGTTTTTATTCCACGCAGATTTTACGATCAACAACAATATTTTACGACTTATGACTGTATCGCATCGGTTTATAATACTTTAATTTCACCGCCAGAAAACCATAAAAATATGCAAATGCAACATAAAAGTCGCTCTTGAGGCGACAATAAAATGCTTTAATCCGAACGACGGCAGATAGGTAAGCCATGCCGTCTACTTATCAAATGGACACGGAAAAAAGTAATGCGCAATTTAAATGTATCTATCTGTACTTGTTATAGGTATAAAATTCTCTCTGACGCATGTATTCACCGGTCACGGTTGTTTCGGTGGGTACCTGCACAGAATAGGACGCGAGGTTACGGCACAGTGCCACCATTGTGGAAGCGACCAGGATACCGCACAGCACACGCTCGAGGAGTGCCCTGCGTGGGCGGTCGAGCGGCGGATCCTGGTCGATCGGATCGGGCAAGATCTCTCTCTGCCGGCAGTAGTGTTAGTGTCGGCTATGTTGACAGAGCATGAAAATTGGAGTGCAGTGGTCTCCTTCTGCGATAGCGTCATGCTCCAGAAGGAGACTGCAGAGCGGGATCGGGAGAGGGCCGATCCCGCACGGAGAAGGAGGCAACAACCGTCCCGGCTCCCAAGTCCAACACGCCTGAGACTGTTTTTTTTTTTTATTGATTTCCAGTGGAAATTCTACATGGAACTTCCTTCACCCCGGGGAAGGGTGAAGGGGTATGCCGGACTCCTACCGGCTAAAACCACTGGAGCGGTCATCTTCGGCACCGAAGGGGGGCTCCAGGTCCGCGTAAGATCACACTAGAGCCGCCCATTGGTGCCACGCCTTTAGGCACATCTTGGAAGGGATGACTGTAAAGCGGTCACCCCCTCTAGCGGAGGGAAGGCGACTGTAAAAAGGTCGCCCCCCCAGGCACTTCTCGGGGAGGATTGTAAAGGATCCTCCCAAGCCTCGCTTTGCGCTGTGCTGCGCACACGGCGGCACGTGACCACGTGCGCGCCACCGTCTTCCCGGGGGTCGCTCGGTGTGAGCACGTAGACTCCCCAATCTGCGCACCCGCGACCCCCGAGGCACCATATGGGAAGGCATTGCATTGCCTTCCCATAGATTTTCAGATAGTATTAATCGATATACCATTTATGTTTTACTCCTAGCAAAAAAAACCAAACAGATCAGATTTAACTTTATGGTATAATTTTTTAAACATACTTGTAATGAGAATCGTTTACGGAATATTGAATGAATCTTGTGTAGCCACTATATTACGAGTATTATGTGGTTTTATGTTTTAAAAATAACGTGCCTCGGTATCGGATCATGTTAGAGCCTGTGTCCTACAAAATCGTTTTTATTGTGTGGCTTCTCACAAATAGTTCAGGGAACTGTTGCCGCCTAACCGGGCATTCTGGCGAGGCTCGAAGGGCCTCCAGCCAGGCATAAAACCTAAGCAACTGCAGCCCTGCCGCCACCGTGCAGGACTCGAACTTCGGCTTAGGGTGTTACTGGGGGGCCAAAACTAGGGACAGCTAGATGGATATTATTTAAATATTTTAGGGGATATTTAAAGCATCTGACTCGGCATGGGCCGACACGAGCAAGGGTCGGGGGGAACTTACAAATCATTCCTACGGAGGGCACATCGGTCCAGGTTGTCATAGAATATGTATGACAGGCGTAACGGGAAATCAGAAGTCCGAAATTCTGACAACCGGTCTAAACCTAACGATATAAGCATTTCCCAGCAATTGGGATGCGGAGTACAGATGGCATTAGTTCCGTGTATAATTTCGGCCGAATGAAGTCCACTGCTGGACACAGGCCTCCCCCAAAGATAACCACAACAACCGACATGGGTGTGTTGTGTGCTCATTGGGGGGTCTTGCCATAATCGCCACGCTTGGCAGACGGGTTGGCGATCGCAGTTGAGTTGTTAATGTACTCGAAGGACGCTGCTGCCCATCCTCCGGTTAATCCCTTAGTCGACTTTTACGACACCCACGGGATGAAATGGGGTGGTGGCATTCTGAGCCGGCACCACCGCGTGTAAAAAACTGATATTCTGCAGTATCTGTTTAGACTGGAAGCCGACGCCGAATTTCCACAATTGTATCGTCATTATGGGAGAAGTTGCCAATACTCACCACGCTTGGTAGGCGGGTTGGTGAGCACAGAATGGGTGTCTTTCCACAGAAGGGTCGCTGCTGCCCATTCCTCTGTCAGAGTCCCTTAGTCGCCTTTTACGACTTCCATAGAAGGAGATGGAGTGGTGCTATCCTATTCTTAATCCGGACGCCATACGGAATACCCAGAAGACCCAACACGTTATAATAACTACTAATAAATATTTATAGGTTTTTAATTAGTTCCGAGTTTAGAATAAAAGTGACGTATTTAATCCTAAATTTACCGCCCATAAAATTCTAATGAAGGCTTTGGAGGAGGCCCGATACGGTTTTTATTTCAAATTAAGACCCACCGCAGATACGCGGTTGAACTTTTTACAACAGATTAAGTGACAAACGCTTAAAATTATCATTGCGGTGGCCGTAAAACAACGCTTTTAATAGGAGTTTAATAAGTGTCATAACAACTTAATATTTATTATTATTAATATTTATTATCATTTCCAAACGCGAAGTCGGCACGGTTGGTGCAGTGACAGATACAGTTGGCTGCTGCGCTCCTGGTCACGTGTTCGATTCCCGCACGGAACAAATATTTGTTTGATCTGCAGGTAGTTGTTCCGTGTCTAGGTCCCACGGCTCAGGAGACATCGTAGAAAGGGGAAACGTTAAATTTTTTTGCACCTAAATGGCTGCTATGATTATGCACAGTTCGTATAATGGAACGTGAAAAGTCGTATTGGTAATGAGTATACATTTAACCAGGGTTGGATTTAGAGGTGTGAAAAGGAGTGGAAGCTCCTTAATATTTTACGAATAGGTTAAACTTTTTTTTCTACTAAGCGATTAAATATTTTTTTTGAAAGACAAATCAAATTATTTCCACAAACATAAATTCGAAGAAATAAGCCAAATTAAATTATAGCAGTAACGAATGCAACCTTTTTTATTTATTGATCCGGTGGAAATAACTCATGTACTTCCTCCGTCCCGGAAAAGGGCGAAGGGCTATGCCGGACTCCTAAATCCACCGGAGTGGTGATCTTTGGTACCTACCGAAGGGAGGCTCCAGGAACTCGAATAATCTCCATATAGAGCCACCCATGGTGCCACGACTATAGTCACATCTCGGAGGAGATAACTATAAAGCGCGCACCCCCTCTAGCGGAGGGAAAGCGACTGTAAGGAGGGCACCCTTCCAGGCACCTCTCGGGGGGATTATAAAGGATTCTTCCGAAGGCTCGCTACGCACACGGCGCCATGTGACCACATACACACCACCGGGGGTAACGAATGTAACCTAGAGAGCTTTATAACGACAAAAAATTATTGATGATTTCGCTGAAATCTAGCTCCCGGAGTAAATCACTTTCAATGCTTAGTAGCCTGTGATGCGGCCACAATGATGATGTTGCTTAGTTATTTTCATCCTCGTCGTTTCGGCCGAATGAAGTCCACTGTTGGACACAGGCCTCCCCCAAAGCTCACCACAACGATCGATATGGGTGTGTTGTGGGCTCATTGGGAGGTTTTGCCATAATCGCCATGCTTGGCAGGTTTGCGATCGCAGTTGAGTTGTTAATGTAGTCGAAGGACGCTGCTGCCCTCCTCCGGCTAATCCCTTATTCGACTTTTATGACACCCACGGGAGGAAATGGGTTGGTGGTATTCTGAGCCGGTACAACATGGCATAAATTTAACCTAGTAATTTTTATTGTGGGGGCACCGGGGCTGTAGCCCCAATTCCCCTAAATCCGGCCCTGTAATTTAGTATTAACGCGCGCCAATAATATAAAAATACGATAACAGGAAATATTTACAACTTAATGACACCAACACTTCACTTACCTTGAAAACAATATGAAATCCAACCCGACTACTTGACAATCATACAAAATATATCATTCGAGATAGCACACGTCCTTGACCGATATACACCAAACTAAAAATATACCATAACTCCTCGTAAATAAAGTTCAGTGTCGCTTGGTCATCATGTCTGCAATGGGATTTGTATGGGCAGTCCCATCACAATTATGCCTCGTGACCCAATGTCGCTAGTAACCTATTTGGTGAGGAAATTGAGTTTGGCGAATTCCATCAAAATTCGATGTGTACTCTTGCATTGTAAAACACCTCAGGGCCACTTGTTCCGATGCCCGCCACTCTACAGTTATTGAAGACTGGAGTAAAGTGTAGACACGTTATGTTTACTGGTTTTAACGAAAGATGTGGAGATATTAGAATAAGCCGTAGTTATCTTGTTGGAATAATTCTACTTTTGACCGCAGAATTTCCATGTGGTGCCCGTTAGTAATAGCACCACCCCATCTCATCCCGCGGGTATGGTCAAAGGTGACTATGGGATTAGCCGGAGGATGGGCATGGGCATAACGAGATTGGTTGCTTTCACATTCATTAAATATTACTTTTGACAACACGGTTTGTGCAGTGGCTGATACCGTCAGCTGCTGCGCTCTGGGTTGAGGGTTCGATTCCCGCACGTAACAAATATTTGTATGATCTGCAGGTAGTTGTTCCGGTCTGGGTGTATTGTATGTGAAATTCATGTCTGTAAACGCACCCACGATACAGGAGAAATCCTAGTGAGGGGCATTTTTTTGTTTTTAATGAATTATGGTTGACTTAAGATATTGAAAAGTCAGAAGATTTGATCAAATAAAATAAAAAAGTGCCGGAATCATCCAATTTCGTTAGTCAAAGAAATTGCATGAGTTGCATACCACCGTTATGCATGCCAAACGAGCGCGGTTTTGTGAGACTACTGTTCAAAATAAGAACTTTGGTACAATCAACTATATTATAGGTACAATACTGTAAGCCCCATGTAGGCTTGGCTGGCGTGCTCTGTATAACACTTCTAACTTTAAATTATTCTATTTCTGTTATTCAATATACTTGCAACCGTTTCATCCATTTGTCGGAACAATAATTTATTAATTATTTTCGCTACACTAGTATTTTTAACAAACGTTGACTCATGCCATATGTAAAAGTACCTACATCTCATTTTAAATTAATGGAACTACCTATTTTTTATGGCCAGTTATATTTATTATGTAGGTTACGATTTACGATAAATATAATACTACTCTTGCAAAAAAAAAAAACAATTCAAACCATACAACAACTAATTTATACAAGCAGTTTTGCAAATTTTTACACCTTAATACCGACACCATTTATGGTCTGAAAAAAATATCGCTTTTATCTCAATATGACAAAAGATCACGAATAAGTAAAAAATGTAAGGGCAACAAAATGTTCGAGTGAGTAAGTTCCGCCATATGTCAAAATGTGTGGCCATTGTGTGTTCGTGAACGCGCACCCATTGTGGAGCAATACTCAGTTGCATGTCGATCAATGTGCCGTTATAGATAAAATTGGACTCCTGTGTTGCTTATTGTTAGTCGCGAATATGTAACTAAAGAAAATACCTTTTTGAAAATGAACTTAAAGCTTGCCATCTGTCTTCTTTTTCCGGACACTGACCTCTCCTTGATGGAAGACGGGCGGGGAATATTACTAAAGTTCGAAGTTGTTTTGGTAAAGAAGTTGATGCGCGACGAGTGGTCTTCAATTACGAGCTATCGTAACGCCTACCCAAAGCCGACCCGAACAAGAAGTATACATGCATACCCCACCACTCAACTGGGCCAACACTACAGGCTTACACAAGCTATCAGGCTTCACACACCAGCCCATCCTAAACATGTACTTGCTGAACATGGGTACTCTCAATGATCACTAGGATAAACGGTCATAGGGTCATACTGGCAGCAACTATGTTGTTATTAGCGCACGGGAGGATGCTACTGCCTACTTACTGCTTTGGCGGAGAGGGATGGTCTTTTTCGGACCATATGGAACTGCCGATCGGTCCTGAATCATCACATCAGCCAAAGGACGTCCACTGCTGAAAAAACCTCCCCACATATTTCCACAACGAGCGGTTACATGCCGCACTCATCCAAAGAATCCCAGCGACCTTCACCAGGTCGTCTGTCCACCTCGTTGCAGGTCGTTCCACGCTGCGTTTTCCGGTGCGCGATCTCCACTTAAGAACCTTTTTATCAAAACGGTCATCAGTTCTAGGAGCAGATTTATGATTTTGAAATTCGTTCGTTTTTGTGTTAAGATCGCCTTTAACACAAAAAACTGACTAATCCTTAGTCCCAAATCTAAAGATTTAGATTCGACTGATTATTAATTTCGGCCGTAAGATGGCAAACATCCAACCACTACGTCGAGTCCAGGATGAGAAGTTCATTTTGCTCATTATGATCCATGAGGTGACTACGTATTCAAGTTAAATCACAGCTTGCCGATAAACGAAGCCTTACATGATCAGCTTAACTTATTTTGCGACTAATTTACAATGATTCATTAGCCGCGGAGGGGGGAGAGGGGGGAGACATGCTCTTAAAGACTAATAACCCCCTGGTATTAATCCGAGCACCTTGGGTTGGGGTCGCGGGAGGCGCTTGCAACCCGTCTTTGAGCTGCGCCAGAACACAAACGTGCCACTACCGCAGGCCTGTTTAGAAATGGTACGATGGGCTCCCCCATGGACATTGCCTGAGAGATGGAACCGAAAGCCTTTATACCTGTAGTCGTATATTAGCACTAGATCCTAATGACTCAGTGCTGTGACAGTACGTACTCGCGAGAGGCCCTTTGTTTAGTTGTGGTCTGCAATATGCTGATTTGATTGATATCAATGAGGTGTACAAGTACTTACATAAAGCTATTGCGCCTATTTATAGCTGACCCTAAATAAACATAGTTCACGCTAGTGTTGCACCGTATACGGGATAATCGAATAATATTGAGTTTCCAAGTCGAATGTTCGGCGAGAAGTTGGACTTACCTAACTGGACTCTTTATCCCAAGTAGACAGCAACTTCAAGAACAGAGTTCCCAACAGACATTGGGATGGGCACGACATGGGCATTTGATATAACCTAGTCTTGCCCAGTTTCATTTTAAGGCCCACCTGTTGGGAAACTCTGTTGAGATCATAAAACATTGTGCTGAGCCGAGCTCTTGCATCGATTCTGCCATGACTACAATGTCATCGGCAAATAGAAGGTGAGTGATATACTCACTATTGATGTTAATGGCTAATCTTTTCCCCTCTAGTAGTTAGAAAGTATCAAAGCATCCTCCATTGCAGCGATGAACAGTTTTAGAAAAATGATGTCGTCCCTCTCTGTAATGGAATTACCCCCGAACTCTGGTCCTGTACCTACTCGGTAACACTCTGACACCTCTATCTACCGAGAGTCAATGTTACCTCCTATTGTTATGTACCGCCGCATAGATTGTAGTACCGCCCAGGTTTCAACCGCATAGAATTATTTCTCATAATCCACAAACGCTAAGCAATTATGTACATTATACTCCTCGATCTTCTGTATAACCTGCCGCAGCTATGTCTATGGTCTATGGTTCTAAAACATTTTCGGAAACTGCCTTGTTCGGGACGCAGAAAGTCATCAAACCTTTGCTCGAGAGGATATGTGATAACCCTTGAAAGCAGCTTATAAACAATGCTCAGAAGGGAGATGGGTCGGTAATCATTCAACGGGGTGTTATCACTTTTTGAATAAGACCACCAGCTTGACTCTTTTTCATGCTTCCAGCGGTGTGGTCCCGAGTAAGACGGAATCGAATAGCTTCTCGAGAACTCTAAGTACCAGTATTCCACCCGGTTTCACAAGCTCTCTCGTAATTCCGTCACCAGGTGCCTTGTTATTTCCTCCCTTAGGTGCCGAAGATGACCGCTCCAGTGGTTTTAGCCGGTAGGAGTCCGGCATACCCCTTCGCCCTTCCCCGGGGTGAAGAAAGTTCATGAAGAAATTCCACTGGGCACCAATAAAAAAAAAAGGTACCTTGTTATTTGTAAGCTGTTTCATCGCCGTCCTAATTTCGCACAGGCTGATGTCCGGAATATCTTCGATATAGTGTCGGGTATTTTGACTCACGGGTCTGAGTCAAGTGTAAGCCAATGGTAGGTATAGTTCCCGAAGAGAAAACAGTTGAACTCCTCAGTCTCTCTCAAGACTTCTGGCTCAGACGATGCTACGCTGCCGTCCTCAGTCTTCATCTTCATAGTCCTAAACTTTGCCCAATGGACACTTTGGAGACCTGGTGCCGCTCAATCTGCTCTTTGTCACCGGTGGTAATAAATGTAACAATATCGCGACGCAGGGACTTCCATATCCATCTGTTGAGCAGCCGGTGTGCTTCAGCATCATCAGAGGATTGGAGCTTCATAGCACGTCTTTCTACTATTAGGTTGAGAATGTGATCAAAAAAATATTTATTCGAGTATTCGGAAGTCATACAAAATAATGAGGACGAGTACGAATAATTTATAACCTGAATATAATATACAAAATTATTTGGCGCATCTCTAGTCTAAGACATAAACTATGAAGTCCTTGGAGGGATCGCTTGTAAATTATGTGTTTACAATTACATTGTAAATTAGGTTATCTTGTCAGTATTCAATGATTATGAAATACACACAGTAATGAGAATGTATTTGAGATGCCAAGCTTGGACAAGTTGACTGTGTATCTGAGAGTGCGAATGATACTAAACCGAATAACTTTTTTTCGAAGTCGTGCTTAATTTAATGGAATCTGTACTACCCTATTTTCAAGGTATGTTTTTCAGATTATTTTAAGACGATTGTCCTACTATTGTCCAAATTTCCTATCTTTAGAACCCGGCATAACTGCGGAACGCGGAGTACTCCAGGCAATAAGATACTTGTTGCTGCGCAACTTTGGCGAATCATAGATATGGATTCAATTCCCGCACGGAACAAATGTTTTACAGATAGTTGCTAGGTTCTGGATACATGTGAGGTTCATGTCGGTAAGCTGTATCTACGGTAACGGTACGGCTGTAACAATTTAATGTTATCTTAAGGAACTGGGCAGGGCTGTGTCGAGACGCACAGCTGTTAGTTCAACAAAAAATGTCTATGGCAGCGATTGGCCTCTTTTCAATTAGCACTGGGCCCCTCCCCGCTACCCTACAACGCAAACTCAAGATTGTATTATCCTCCTGGCCATGAGGTAACAAACGACATTTTACTTATGTCTTAGAGGGTAATAGAGGTATAGATATTTAGACAAGGCGATACAGACGTTAAGTTGCGGTACACATCCATCCTGGTACCTAATACCTAGTACCTGGTCAAAAATAAACATCCAACTATGACGACACGGTTGGTGCCGTGGCGTTTTAAAAACGTTGCCCCACACTATGATTTCTCCTGTATCGTGGGTGCGTTTACAGACACAAATTCCACACACAACACACCCAGACCAAGAACAACTACCTGCAGATCATACAAATATTTGTTCCGTGCGGGAATCGAGCCCGCGACCTGAAGCGCAGCAGCCGTCTGTATCAGCCACTGCATCAATCGTGTCGTCTATACTAACATATACTTACATGCATGCACAATACACACACATACTCATCCCATACCCACGCGCAAAAGTGCACACACTTAAATTGCGTTAATCTCTTATCACATCTTATTAAATAAGTCTCATTTTGCAACCTGAATGTGCTCCAATATAAATGTATCCTACTCGTAAACTTCTATACTTATCGTGGGGTGAGGACCTAGTGATCTGTAATACAGGGTTATACCTATCTCAGACACCAGCTACTCACACAATTTATGTTCAAAAATGGAATATGTATCTACAGTACCTAGTAACATAATGTGAGGAGAAAAAAGCGATTATTATTGTTGGTACTTGGCATTCAAACCATAAAAAAAAGCTTAAAAACTAAAACCCGAAATAAAAGAAGTTTGAAGAAAATTTCATAAAGCAATGTTAAACTAATAAATACATTTTTCGTAGTCGAAGGCCAAACCGCGATGTACAAAGTATTACTACTAACGATTCTCGGCATTCGACTACGAGAAATGTATAAATTTATTAGTTTAACATTATTTATGAATATTTCTTCAAACTTGTTTTGTGCTTTTTCATAGTCGGGTTTTAGTTTTTTTTCTTATTTTTGTTTAAATTATTTTTGGGCTAGTGATCGTTATTCGAAAAACTTTTTAGACAAAATTTTGGGACTTAAAAATTAAAAAGATAATGGTTTAATGTGTGTATAAATATAGGTAATCTATGTATTTTTGAAACGTACTCGTTAATCGTTAATTTTTCATTTGATACCAAACACGATATTTTATATTTTTTGGTAGCAGTTTATATCCGCCATGAATTTCCATGTTGAATTTTATGTGACGTCATATAGCCTATAACCTGCGGAATAGCACGACGCTTCCAATGACGTCTCATTTGTCAAAATGCGACGAGTAGTTTAGGTGATCTGAAGGAACAGATGAATATACATACACACATAACCACAGACATACATACATGTCAAAATCATAACCCTTCTTTTTGCTTCGCCGTAGTTGGTTAAAAATAACCAGCACATTAAAACAAATTGGGTATATTCATTTCCATATTCAAATGAATAATTCTACAGTTATGTTACAAATGACTTTGGTTATTGTACAAATTGCCTTAGCCAGATGTTTTGCCTAACTGCTTCAAAACCGCGAAGTTCTCCGTCTTCAATGGTTAGCCGCATTATAATTTAAATGTTCACACACGTTTTCTATAGCCTTAGATAGCAAACCAAACGGACGGAAGAATAAATTAATAACGGGAAAGTTGAACAAAGGGCTTCATCCCTCATATGCTTGTCCTTACGATTGATGATGATACAAAGGTGGGAGAAATCGTTAGCTGCAAATAAGCTGGGTAATGTAAATCAAGATCATCTGCACAAGAACTGAAATTACTGGGCATATGAATCTTGTTTTTTTGTCGTGGGGATATCCTCGTGGACTTCCTCTGCCTTGGGAAGGGCGGAGGGGCACGTCGATGCCCACCCCCACGGTGTCCTTGCACTCACCTCTAGCCGGGGGTGAGGTGCACGCTTTGTCTGCATTTGGACACTGCTGTTGCCGGACCCCGACTTTGTGCGACCTGACTGGCCGCACATATCCTACAGAGAGGCGCGCGCAGAACACACGCGCCGCCATCGCGGGCCTGTTTCTGGTCAGACCGCCCCTAGTTCGTCATCCGCAGGCCACTTCTGATGGTGGCCGGAGATCGTTCATAGCCCTCCCTCGGCGCCCGCGCCCGGTGCGTTTTCTGAAGCGGGGATCAGAGGTCCTCCCGTCCCCGCTCTGCCGCCTCAATTGCTTACATCACGTCCTCGCAAAAGGAGGCGATGCCATCCCACGTGCTCTCGCTCCGGATGATGGATTGAACCACGCCCAGAAGCGTGGTGACCCGCTTCGACCGCCGAGCTGAGATCACGGCGCTGCGTCGCCTAAGGTGGGTACTCCTCCCACGTGTGCTGCGCCGTTTCCTCCTTTCTCGAACCATTCGACACAGATACTTCCCGAAATATCAATGGTTCGAGGGAATGCGTCATCCGGAAGGTGAGGGCGCCATGCCGCCGCTCCAGCCATTCCTCCATAACGGGTCTTACCACCGCTGTCGCAGCGTGCCCTTGGTCACAAGAGACTAATAAGGATTTGGTGTGGTGTCCGGATTAAGAATTAACAACAGGTTATCACTGTGCGTGTGGTCAAAGTCAACGACAAAGTCAAAGATGTCTGACTGGTGAGAGATGTTTTGTTTTTAAGTACCAACTATGTTTTTTTAAACACTACACATTAAGTTGGCGCTAAATTAATTTCTAGTAGCGCCCGGATTAAGAATATTACACCATCCATCTTCTCGCGTGGATGTCGTAAGAGGTACTTTAAACCTTTAAAGGACTTTAAACCGGAGGGATGGGCAGCAGCGTCCCTGCTGTGGAACAGCAGCCATTCTGCGCTCACCAACCCGCGCCAGCCAAGCGTGGTGAGTTCTGGCAAATTCCCCCCAAAATGACAACAATTTTGATCATTGTTGCAATCTAGGCGGAGACCTTTGTTCAGCAGTGGACGTACTTTGGCTGACATGATGATGATGAAGCGCAGTAAGAATGCGGTGCTACATAGGACTAATCTTTGACTTGTACTTATATGAACAGACGTCAATAAAAAAATTGCTTTTTGTTGTAATTAAACATAATTATATGCTATACAAAAATGAAGCGATATCTACCCACTGAGATATACGATATATAAGACACTGAGTGATTACTGCGTGCATCGAAACAATTTTTGATTAGATTTGTACCATAGATAAAATAATTTAAAAATCTATAACAACGCCCGTCACCTTAGTCATCCTGCGACCACGAACACAAAGTGTTCGAAATGTTAGGAAAAACAAAAATCTATAATATACGAGATGTAATCCGTTTAAAAGTGTTTTATTATAATGAGTAATAATCGCGAAACCCTAAGACAATACTAAGCTATATCTGTAACGTCACTTGTGATAAGAAGCAAATTTTATCAGGACTTGCTCAACGCTTTAGATTATTTGTAGGTCAAGAAAAAGGTGTAGGTATTTTATTTTATCCATATAGATATCAACATTCTTGTTCTGCAGCGAAATTCTATGAACGCGTAAATATAATCATTTAGTAAAAAATACAGTAACGGAAAAGTTTCGACTGAAGTGGTCTTAAATGTAGGCTTGCCTGCAAGATGCATAATATTTTGTTTTGCATTGAAGAGCTAAGGTCGGGTGCGTTTCGGAAATACAGACCTAAGGTTGGGTGCATTTCGGAAATACAGACCTAAGGTCGGCTGCGTTTCGGAAATACCTAAGGTTGGGTGCGTTTCGGAAATACAGACAACGAGTTCCTTTTCTTAAGGTGCATGAACAAGAATTGAAATTACCGCTTCTGCGTCAACAGTTTCAATTTCGGAAACGAAAACCAAATGTTAAAAGTTTTCGTTACCAAATAAATGTACGTCAAATCGACTTGGAAATCATTCTTGAAGACAACAAACTCGAGATAGTAAATGAAACTGTATATCTAGGTATAACCATTGATTCAGAATTACACTGGGGTGCTCATATAAAGGCTCTATCCAATAGGTTAAGTTCTGCTGAATTTGCAGTAAGAAAAATTAGGCAACTAACTGACGTAGCTACGGCGAGACTTGTATAATCTGCGTATTTCCACAGCACTATGTCATAAGGCACAACGCTATGACTATAAACACTGGTTTTTCTCCTTTTTTATTTTATGTCGTCGTTTCAGCCGAATGAAGTCCACTGCTGGACACAGGCCTCCCCCAAAAATCACCACAACGACCGATATGGGTGTGTTGTGGGCTCATTGGGGGGTTTTGCCATAATCGCCACGCTTGGCAGACGGGTTGGCGATCGCAGTTGGGTTGTTAATTTACTCGAAGGACGCTGCTGCCCATCCTCCGGCTAATCTCTTTAGTCGACTTTTACGACACCCACGAGAGGAGATGGGGTGGTGGTATTCTGAGCCGGCACCACACGGCAATCTGAGCCGATTATTTTATGTGTCCAGTGGAAATTCTACATGAACTTCCTTCGCCCCGGGGAAGGGCGAAGGGGTATACCGGACTCCTACCGGCTAAAACCACTGGAGCGGTCATCTTCGGCACCGAAGGGGGCTCCAAGTCTTCGTAAGATCGCACTAAAGCACGCAATGATAGCCTAGTGGTTGAACTTGCCTAGCATAGCGTTGGGTCTGAGTTCGATCCTCACCCACTCCTCCCGAGTTTTGGGATTCTTGTGCGGATCAGAATTTGATTATCACTTGCGTTAACGGTGAAGGAAAACATCGTGAGGAAGACTGCAAAAATGAGGTGGCTCAATGGTGCGTGTAGTACGCTAACCCGCACCAGGCCAACGCGGTGGACTAAGGCCTAACCTTTCTCATTGTGACAAAAGACCCGTGCCCAGCAGTGGGACAGTAATGGCCTGATTATGTATATTTTAACATGACGGTATCGATTCTGACGCACTACTACATAACATTTCTATTTCAATTTTCACAGATCGGTTAACAGACCAAGTTTGAAAGTTCAAAACAGTACTAATGTGAATTTATATTATCTAGATCTAGATCTTAATAGTCTAAAATTGTCGCAGGAGCGGGCGTGGTGATCAATGCTTATTTTCAATGTATATTATTCTTCTCGGTAAGGGATGAGGCCTTCGGCCTGCAGACATTGTCCTGCCCTTTCCGATAGGTGGCGCCATCTATCGAACCCTAGTATAGCTATGAACCGTCGTCTCGACGTAACAAATATACTGTGTGAAAATGACCTCAATCGATCAAGTCGTTATACGATCACTAACAGATGCATCAACCATTATATATATAAAGATTACATATATAAAGATTATATATATAAAGATTATATATATAAAGATTATATATATAAAGATTATATATATAAAGATTATATATATAAAGATTATATATATAAAGATTATAAATAATAATTACAATGCTTTTCAACCCAACGATGATAGAAAATTATATTTTCAGGGTTCCGAACGTACGAAGGAAAAAACGGCGGAACCCTTACAGGATCACTTGTGTGTCTGTCTCTCTGTCCGTCTGTTTTACATGTAATTACGTTTAAGATTGTGTGTTGAAGATACCGTCGTCCCACTAAAATACATTTAAAGTATTGCCCATAATGGTCACCTGAGATATTATCGACAGGTTGATAATGACCTGATGGTTATAATTCCCTCTATTTTATATAATTTAATATCTTCTACGTTTTGTAACTGTGAGAACTTCCTCGGCATGATTAGTCCTATGCGTTAATAATTTATAATTTCCTATTGTGTATTATAGAAACAATTATATGTGTGATTGTTGTGTGTAGTCTACTTTGTTCCCAGATAAGATCCTAACTTGTAAAAATGTAATAATTAAAATTGTAAGTTTTTTTTTATATATATAAAAACGTTGCCCCACACTAGGATTTCTCCTGTGTAGTGGGTGCGTTTTACAGACATGAGTTACACACACAATACACCCAGACGCAGAACAACTACCTGCAGATCATACAAATATTTGTTCCGTGCGGGAATCGAACCCACGACCCGGAGCGCAGCAGCTAACTGTCTCGGCCACTGCACCAACCGTGCCGTCAACATTACTTTTTTTAAGAGTAGGTGTGCACCTTATATGAATAAGGGCTCATATGAAGTAAAAAAGAAACTGTTGAGGCATGACTTCATGTCTGACAAATTCGTCAAGTTAGGTAGCGTTTATGCGCATAACGGTTTGAAACAGAAATATTAAAAAATGAATATTTGGCTCCAGTTTCCATTACTAAATTTTTGAAATTAGTTTATTATACACCTAACACGGTCGAGCAGTGAGATTGCACACTAATCTACTCAGCAATAACACCGTCTAACCACTGTCTGACTATAAATGTACTTGGACATGACTTTGAAACCCTTAGAACTTAGATTTTTATCATAATTATTACATCCAGCAATAAAAACCAACCAATGAATCTAAATTAATAATGTAAACAATGCTACACGATACGATCCATATTTTAATCAATGTCGTACGTTGTCGTCACACATAATTTGCTGCGACTATTAATCGCACGACAGCATCAATCACCGTGTCCCATGCTAATTGCGTACACGATCATAAAAAAATAATTAGTATGTCCTTATCGATACTAAGGCTTAATGTTGCAAATGCTCGCGTTAGTTGATTAATTAAATCTTGTTTCTCGATGTTATTGTTACATTTTGCAGTTTATTTTTCATTCAGATGTTGTAAGAGTAAAGTGGAAATAAAACAATAAAAATATTACCGCAGTAGGGTATAACCGTCAGTGTGGGTTATTACCGACTTTTTTGTTGAAATTAAATATTAAGTGATACTGAACACTATAGATGGCGTTGGTACTCACAAAGCGACTTTTTACTCGATACGCATGTCACAAAAGTTATTGCGAACATACATTCAGTTAAATTGTCTGAATATTTAAGTCTTAATAAATTCAAGACCTTAAATAGAGCAATAACTTTATAATAAATAAATACTTCATGCACAGTTTCATGCTTGACGCCTGACGGACGGGTCGACTCAAAACGGACGGTTATGGAACTTTCTTCAAAAGCCCAGTCTGGACGTTGCCCTACATTTTGCATATATCTGTACTTTAAAACAGAAACCTTCAAGTTTATTTCGGTATTTCTTCTAAGACGAGTAAAAGTGTTTCTTGATACCTACTTGCTATTTACCGAAGAACAAGCGCAGTCGTCACGGTCGAGTGACCGTCGTGTCTCCGACAGCTACTAACACTGTCAGCGCCAGCGAATTGCCATGCGAACATCTAACTTATGAGTTGTCACAAGGGATCACCTATCGAGGCACGAAGCAACGAAGTTTAATGGCATCTATTGCTTACTATATTTGTATTATTGTCATAAAAAGTTAATGATTAGGGTGCTGTGCGTATTTGAGTTCTAAGTTGTAGGCAATAACTTAAAATAGCATCGACAAAGTAACATAACAAATATATTTAACGAATTTAAAATTCCATGTGATATGTATGTGATTTATATACCATACATAATTATCACCTCTAACATACGTCGGTTTCAATGCAGAAGTCAGAAGTGAATAAGCACTCGAAATATAATAAATAACACCAAAAGAAAATTATACTATTTAGCATTTCATGCCAAATAAAATACACGGTCCACTTCTCCAGTGAAGAAATCAAATAAGTACCAATCTGTGTTAAACTCAATTTGACAGCTAATAAACATATTTCATGATAAAATACGAGTTTCAAGTAATATTAGTGCACAGAACTAATGTCATACAATACTCGCATTTAAAAAGCAAACAAAATATATTAAGTGCATGAAATACAATATCGATAGGTCGCAAAAAGCTTTGTGCGTTAGCTAAGGCTGCGCAGGGTGTGAGCAAGACAGCCGCTGCGCGGACGCAGATTCCGCGAACACCCGAGTTATGGCCCTACAAAACGTCAGGCGAATCATCAATGTTTAAATCGTAATATATTGAAGAATTTCGCAATTATCATATTTCATACTTATTTACGACGTCTAGGCTTCCAACTGACGTCTATCCAATGCGATCCTGGGAGGTCATAAAACGAATAAACCACACAGTAATAAACGCACGTTTTATTTCTTGTATAATTATATATGAAGCTATTTGTTTTTGACTTTTTGACTTCACATGTAGAGGGGGCGTTTATGACCCTCTCTTAGATGTATCGAGTGAGGTTTTCGCAAGAAAGGCATCGGTTTTATTAAGGAGGGTTAACTTAAACTCGGCGATGCAAGTTCACTGAGAACTTGCAAGGCTCCGAGTGACTTTTACTGTTCTAGTGAGTGGCGGCGATGAATTTAATGGATGGAAGCAAACACGTACGAGAGGAGAACGTCGGCGTTAAAATGAGAACATTTTATCGTAAGATAAGTCACATTTATGTGCCACGTAACTCATAAACGGCATGCAGACATAATTACGAACACCGATACGCCATTGTTGTGGCGGGAAAAACAAATGGAACACCGCAATGGCGCTCGCTGTTATAAATGCATATCATTTTCCAGCCAAAACAGAAAATCGTTTTTTCAACAAATTCTTTTAGATGACAAATTCTAGCAAAGTACAAACCTTATGGTGTTCTGCTACTGTATTACCTATAAAAAAATTAGTTCTTCGCGAAATAGACATTAGTATAGTACAGTGGTTATGGGAAGTCTCATGATGAAATGTGAACGTTTACCAGCTTCTATAGTTATGCTTCCTTCCTCGCATTTCGTGTCGTATACAGATTTAGCACCTCTCCATCACCTCCTGTAGATGTCGTAAAAGGCGACTAAGGGACTCTAAACTAGAGGGAAGGGGCAGTAGCGTCCTTTCTGTAGACCAGTAGCGATACATAAAAGAGTGTCTGTGGAGTCTCTTGGCGGCTCTTCTCCATTGGACCAACCAATTGGAACCGTGCAACTTAAACTCTGACGTTTCATAAGTGCCAGTAATTGGTTTATATGAAATGAAAAAATTGACTATACTGCGCTCACTAACCCATCTGGCAGAGCGTGGTGACTACTGTCAAATTCCCCGGAATGACGACACAGTCGTAGAATTGTTTCATTTTTATTTTTTAAACGTTGCCCCACACTAGGATTTCTCCTGTGTCGTGGGTGCGTTTACAGACATGAATTCCACATACAATACACCCAGACCCGGAACAACTATCTGCAGATCATACAAATATTTGCTCCGTGCGGGAATCGAACCCACGACCCGGAGCGCAGCAGCCGACTGAATCAGCCACTGCACTAACCAAATTCTGGACTTTGTGTAGCAGTGGATGTCCTTTGGCTGACATGATGATGACGTTTATACTCGTCGTGATGGCCTGGAGCTTCACGAAATCGTTTCTCAAGCACTAGGTTATATGTTCACGTGGTCACGTGCCACCGTGTGCTGAGCACAGTGCACAGCGGGGCTTGGGGGGATCCTCTACAATCCTCCCCGAGAAGTGCCTGGGAAGCGACTTTTTTTCAGTCGCCTTCCCACCGCTATCAAGGGTGACCGCTTTACAGTCACCCTCTCCGTAAGGCGTGGCGCCAATGGGCGGTTCTAGTGCGATCTTACCGAGGACATGGAGCCCCTATTGTGAGTCGGAAGATGACCGCTCGAGTGGTTTTAGCCGGTAGGAATGCGGCATACCCCTTCGCCTTTCCCCGGCGCGAAGGAAGATCATGTAGAATTTCCACGGGAGACCAATAAAAAAAAACGTTATGTGTTCAAAACCTGTCCATCCAATGTGTCTGTCATATACCAATGCGACGTTTTCGAAGCCATCTTTACTTCCTTAGTTAATCTAAAACAGTACTGACTTAGGTGAAGGAAAATATCGTGAGGAAACGTGGATCGAATGGACTAGAACACAGTAAGCGTGTGTGGTGATCTACGCAAAGACGGCACGGTTGGTGCAGTTGCTGATACAGTCGGCTGCTGTGCCCCGGATCACGGGTTCGATTTCCGCACGGAACAAATATTTATATGATCTGCAGGTAGTTGTTCCGGGTCTGGGTGTATTGTGTGTGGAATTTATGTCTGTAAACGCACCCACGACACAGGAGAAATCCTAGTGGGGTAAAGTATTATAAAAAAAATATATAAAAAAGAGGCATTTACCCCACAGTGATTGAACTACTACAGGCTGATAATATAATGATTATACACCAACATACCGAGTTCGGATATCGAAATGGAGAGACAGAAGAGAGTGTCGGACTACTTCGGAGGCTATATATTCATAAATAATCATCATATCAGCCATAGGAGTCCACAGCTGAACCAAGGCCTCCCCCATACATTTGCACAAGGAGCGGTCACATCATCCAACGACTCCCAGCGACTTCACCAGACCGTCTGTCCATCTCATTGGAGAACGTCCCACGCTGCGTTTTCCAGGGCGCGGTCTGCACTCGAGAAACTTTTTGCGCCAACGACAGCGACAGAACTAAAGTTGATTTGATCATATCATACTATGATATGCGAGGCTGATACTACATGCCGTGTGGTGCCGGCTCAGAATGCCACCACCCCATTTCATCCCGCGGGTGTCGTAAAAGTCGACTAAGGGATTAACCGGAGGATGGGCAGCAGCGTCCTTCGAGTACATCAACAACTCAACTGCGATCGCCAACCCGTCTGCCAAGCGTGGTGATTATGGCAAGACCCCCCAGTGAGCACACAATACACCCATACCGGTCGTTGTGGTGATCTTTGGGGGAGGCCTGTGTCCAGCAGTGGACTTCATTTGGCCGAAATGAGGCTGATACTGAAAACCAGCGATGTTGGTGTTGATTTTATCTCAATGCCGCAGTTTTATGCTGAATGTCAACCAATTTCTGCACACATGCGTCGCACAATCATTTTAATTTAATCATAGTTTTAAATAGGTTATTTAATTCATACGAGTATTAAGTTTCAACATACCTACTGTATCGCATTTATTTTATTACTAGCTGGGACCCGCGGTTTCACCCGCGTTTAATTTAAAATAAATTTAGAGTACTTCGACATAGGCACTTGACATAGAATAAATACATTGAATTTCAAGGGTTTTTTTTTTTTTTGTGCGGAACCCTAATTATTTTTCTAAAATAACAGTAGCCTAAGTTATTCCTTATAACATCAGCTATCTGGCAGTGAAAGTCCCGTCAAAATCGGTCCAGCCGTTTCAGAGATTACCCGGAACAAACAGACAGACAGACCGACAGACAGACAGACAGACAGACAAAAATGTTTAAAATGCATTTTTTGTTATATGTTCCGTATATACTTTCATATGCATTTAGTAAAAAGCTGTTATTCTGACATTACAAACAGACACTTCAATTTTATTTATTTGTATAGATTATGTTTGGCCTGGATTCCAGGTCCTTTGGCCAGTACTGTATTGCCCAGAATTAATCTATAAAGAATGTATGTATGAATGTTTATATGTTTACGACCCTTGATTCTAGTTCTTAAGCGCCTAAACCGTATTGCATTATGTAAGTGTTGCAAGGGGAAAACAAAATACGTTTTATAATTCTACACAGAGAATTATACACAGAGTATACAGGCAAATATGTATATATATATATTGATCTATCAATATATTTGCTCTTATAAAAAGCCTAGTTTACGACTAAAGAATACATTAAGACAGGAGCATAATTATGGCGATAATTATTTTCTGGAAACCAATTTATTTGTATCAATATAACTTGACGAATCGATTTTTACAATTAGACCGAATAATAACCAACACAGATCAAGCCCTGAGTTTATTCGAGATCTCAGAGGTTGTCATGTAGCGAAATGCCCTCCGTTGTTCCAGCATAATGTGTAAAAGTGTCTGTTAGGTCCTGATTATTAAAAAATATATTCTATTCTATAACCCTCCCATATACAACACAGCAGCTAAATACTGTTTGGTTAAAAGTTTCAGCTTTTACGCGACAATGATTATACCTACATTTGTTGGCAGACAATTTTAATTACCGGAGTATATATCTATAAGTTTGCGGAGTGGTCGAAACCCTTTTAGCCGGATGGGTATTATCCTGACAGTCGTAAAGCCCGTTTATGGGCTATAAAACCAAGTGGGGATACATACAGGCTGTGGTGCATTTCGAATACTTGTTGCACTTTTATAACCAATATATTCTGTTTGATTTGTAACTCCAGGACGATGCGAAATAGTGTCAATTTTTTTGGTCTGTCTGCGTTGCCGTGGGCGTACGTTAATCATAGATAGGGCTGTATAGACTAGCACATGTCAATAAGAAAAACATTTGTTTTTAACCTGTTAAATGGCCCTGGAATTATGTAAGAATTATTCGAATTTCAAATCTCGTTTAAACAGAAATGTTTTTTTTTCTGAATTCCGATATTAGATATACAAATATACGCGGCCAGGAATAATCAGCATGGGACCAGGAACTATATAAACTGTTTATATATCAATTCAAATTGTATCCGTGATCACGATCACACCAATGGTAACAGAACAAACGACTTTGGGCACGACCCACATATTTATATCAGCAATAAAACCCTTATCCGTGGGAAGTTTATGCGGATTACGGAACCGACACAGCAAGTTATAGCCCTTGGTTAAACCATCTCACCATATCCGTGGAGGTCTATTGCTGACAATAGGCACCAAATGAGCGCTACAATTATCAGTCATACGGCTATAAAGAGCACACTTGGTAGATGTAACACAATATATCCTCATTAGCGCATAAAAGGATGCTGTTCCTATTGCCTTAATCGCTTCTATGACACCCATGGCAAGAGAGGGGGTCAGTCGAAATATGACCGTAAAACCGTGATAATATGATATTTCGTTTGTCTATACCAGGGGTGACCAACACGTGGATTGCGATTGTCTAGTCAATCCCTGGAGATCGATCGCGAAAGTACAAAATCTATGAATAAGTGAGTTAGCATTTACCTACTTGAAAACGTTAAAAAGTAAAAACTATTACTTTACACTAATGATTTGTAATATTTTACCTGAAGAAAAGAAAACACAAACCTCTCTTCTTAATAATAAACAATACTAAATTTTGTTAAATTATTGTTTTATTCATCCTTATTTTTGTTATTTTTTTTTGGTAGTTAAAACGTTAATTAAAAGTTTGTCAGTTAAAGGTACACTTAGGCGCGATTTAACCATTCGCTTTGAAAACCGAATTTAATAACATTTCGAATGACTGACTTGAAATGTTGAGTTCGATCTTTTTCGATTCGATCTCGGTTTCCGTCAAACTGATTTCACCAGCTACATTTTGATCGCGTTCACGAAAACGAAGTTTAAAAACTTCATAGAATCTAAATGTCGTCACAGTCACAGACAAAAACTACCGCTTCTACTGGGACTACAATAATAGATAAGATAAAAATATTTTTATTCATAAAACCATATACAGGCACTTATGAATAGTCAAGGTTTTAGTTGCCGCGTTCCAAGATGATTTCCTATGGAGAAGAACGGGCAAGAAACCCCATGGTTACTCTTTTTAAATCATAATAATTGTTACAGTATTTTTGGTTACATTGTTCTCAAAATAAATAATGTGAGGACAATGTAGCAGAAAAAAGTAAACTTCAATAAAACTCACACTAAACAATTTTTTTTTTTTTTTTTTTTTTTTTTTGTTGGGCTTCTCGCATACATTTCTGGGAAATGTGGTTGCTTAACCGGTCATTTGCTGGCGAAGCCAAAAGAGGCCTCCAGCCAGGCTTAAATTAATTATCAAAAACTAAGCAACTTTCGCTAAGGGCGCCCCCTGCGGGACACGGACCTCGGCTTAGGGCGTTGCTGGGGATATCAAGCTATTGTTTTGGGGACAGCTGGATCGGTATTATTTAAATTGTATTAAGGGACATTTAAAGCTACAGGCTCGGCACGGGCCGGCGCGAGCAAGAGACGGGAGGGAGAAGTGCTAACTTGAACGGGAAGGTGACGCGGCGATAGGCCTCCGCGACGTCGGTGAGGCGGGCATCCTCGGCGGCGAGGGCGGTACAACGGTCGGGTGTTCAGTGAACGAGACAACGCGAGTCTCTTCATGTGATCTAACGTGATTTTATCGTCTGGATCGACCAGAACGTGCCTCGGGCGGCGTACTCTACTGATACGGGAGGGTTCGTAGTCGGCGGCTGATACCACAAGGGGATTTGGGTGGGACAGGGCAGAATCGAGATAGCGTTTGGACGCTTGTTTCATAAATTGCCTGATGGTCGGCAAGTTAAGGTCGAAATGGAGTTGGTCGTTTCGCATGTACAGAGGCGCTCCGGTGGCCTTGCGCATGAAACGGGTTTGGAGGGTTTCTAATCTACGGAGTGGGTATGATTCGGCGTGTGCGAACACTGGGCTGGCATAGGTCATGATGGGTCGAATGCCTGTGGTGTAAATTCTCACCTTATTTCTAAGGGATAATTTACTACGAGCGTTCAGAATATAGTGAAGGCGACCGAGCACAAAGGCAGCGCGGGTACGCACCATCTTTGTGTGGGGAATGAAGGTCAGTTTTTTGTCTAGGGTGACTCCAAGATACTTGGCGTGCGGTTCCCAAGGAACCGATTGGCCCAGCATCGAGATCTCCCTGAAGCGTGGGTGGTCGTCGCCTAATTTGCAAAATAGGACGGCTTTACTTTTGATAGGGTTAACTTCGATCCGCCATTTCCTAAACCATTTACCGTAGACGTTGGCTGTGGTTTGGAGGATCTTAGTTATACTATCGGGACTGCTACCAGAGTAGAATATGGCCGTGTCATCCGCGAACAGTGCTAATTGGGTCGTATTAGCAGGTCTTTTGGGGAGGTCACTGGTGTACAGTGTGAACAATAATGGGGCTAGCACGGATCCTTGTGGGACTCCGGCTCTAATGGGGTGGGGGGAAGAGAGAGCGCCCGTGATTCGATATCGGAAACTGCGATTTGACAAGAAGTCTCGTATGATGAGAACGAGACGGTCAGGCACTCCGAGTTGGTACAACTTATATAATAAGCCATTGTGCCAGACTTTGTCAAATGCTTTCGCAACATCGAAAAAGAGGACTCCCGTCATCAGGCCGCGTGAGAATCCGAACGTGATGTGTTCAACTAGTCGGTGGACTTGTTGTACACACGAGTGTTTGGTTCTAAAACCAAACTGTTCGTCGGGAATGAGTTTCTTGGAATCGGCATAATCCTTTAATCGGGAATAGATAATCCGCTCATAAATCTTCGCAAGAGAATTGAGAAGGCTTATGGGGCGATAGCTGGAAGGCTCGCACTTGGGCTTACCGGGTTTGGGAATACCGATAACGGTGGCCTGTTTCCACGTATGCGGAAATAGGTTATTGTTTAATGCCGCATTGAAGATGACGGTCATTAAGGCGATAAGACGTTCGGGGAAGAGTTTAATCACCTTGTTGGTGATACCGTCAGAGCCGGGGGCTTTGCGAGGGTGAATCTTTTTCACGAGATTTCTGACCTCGTCTGCCGTGACCGGAGGGAGGGGGTCGTCAGGGTCCTCGGCAGGCGGAATAGCTGCTCTACGTTCGACTTCAGCGTCAACCTTTTTGAGGTGAGCTTGGTCTACAGGTAGAGTGCTTGGGGAACATTGCGCTTCTAGACTGTCAGCTAGGCATTCGGATTTTTCGTCGTCATCAAAGGCCGGCCTTTGGTTGGGACGGTTGAGGGGGGGGACAGCATTGGATGTTTCGGATTTGAGTTTCCGTTGCAGATGCCAGAACGCAAGGTGGGTTGGCTCTAAGTCGCCCAACATCTTATCCCAGTTAGCCTCTCGGCACTCCTTGATACGTTCCTTGACAGCACGCTGCAGGTGGCGCATAAAGAGGCGATTGGGTTCGCTGGGAAAAGATGAGTACGCTCTAAGGGCTGCGTTCTTCTCCGTCATCAGTGCACGTACATCGTCAGGGAGTTTCATGCGATGGTCTTCCATCGCAGGAACTCGCCGTGAACACTCGTCCACGACGGACTGTACATGCCCGGTGAGGGAGTCGATCGCGCCTAGCGTGTCTGCGACTGACGTTATGCATTCGGGAATTCTATCTAACTGAGCGGACGAGGGGTCGTTGAGGCGTTGCCTAACTTTCCTCCAGTCCGTCGTCACAATGGTCTGAGGGGGTAGCCCTGTGTCCGTGGGGCCAAAGCGGGAGGTGAGGTGAAGGATCACAGGACGGTGATCGGAGTCTAGCTCTTGTAGTACTTCAATGGAATGCAACTTGAGGTTGACATTCATTAGAAGTGCTATGTCGAGTATATCCGGGCGATGATTAACATTGCTGGGGTAGTGAGTGGGATACATCGGGGCGATGATGTCAAAATTGAGGAGGTTACTGAGGGAGTATAATTTACTTCCTCTGTGGTTGTGGGTGAGACAGTTCCAAGACTCATGTTTGGCATTGAGATCTCCCGCCACTATGACGGAGTCACCTAGATCGAAGAGTGCTTCGAGATCCGATTGGATTGGATCGTCTTGGGCATTGGGGGATTGGTAAGCCGACACTATAGTGATCGGTTGATGACCTGTCATGCCTATTCTGCACACAGATGCCTCTAGATTGGAAAGGGACGGGGTATCTAGGGGCATGCAATAAAGGGATCTCTTATAGTAGATAAGAGTGCCTCCTCCACGGGAGTGGGTCCTATCGTTGCGCACTATATCATAGTTTGCAATTCTAGGGTTCCTGTGAGAGGGTTTCAAAAAGGACTCTTGTATCAACATAATGTCAATAAGGTGGTCGCGGAGGAATAAGGCGATTTCGTCTTTTTGGCCATTAATGCTGTTGGCATTGAAGATGCCTATTTTAAGGGATCGGGGTTTTATTCTGCACCTGCTTTGTGAATCCATTACGGATGAACGCGGTAGGAGAGGAGGGCGGATGAAACATCAGCGAAGTCGCTGAGAACTAGCATTAGGCCGTATTGGCCCTGGTTTGCCCTAATGGCTGCGGCCATTTGGGCGACTCTGTTCGGGTCGACAGAGTTGAGAAGACCGAGGCAAACTGAGAGTTCGTCAGTTTTGAGAAGGGGTGAGGGAGGGACGGCCCTCTGAGAGTGCACTTGTGGTGCGGGTTGGTTGTACGGCACGGGAAGGTACGGTGCCGTATGGGGGGCGGTCATCAGCGAGGGAATCGCTGACGCTTGGGTCGCCTGTTGGGTCAGTAAACTAGGCCTCAGGGCGGGGAACGCTTGTTGATGATTCAGCGCGTTCCACGGCGATGGCCTTTGAGGGCTGAGTCGTTGGGACGTGGGAGGGGCCTGAGAGGCGTAATGGGCGGCCGCGAAGGCTTGGGTAGCCGCTTTGCGCTTTGCTGCCTTGTTGTTAGCGCGCGGTGCTTTGGGGCATCCGCGATAGTTCGCGGGATGACCCGACTCACCGCAAAGCACACAACTCGGAGGCTCTGTGCAAAGCGTGCGATCTTTGGGGCGATCGCAGTTGGAGGTGCTGTGGTCACCTAGGCACTTAACGCACCTAGGTTTGGCGTAGCAGTGTCGCTGCGCGTGACCATAGAGTTGGCAGCGGTGACACTGCCCGGGAGGACCATAACGATGGGGAGGTTCGATTTTAATGCCTGAGAGGTGGCATACAGTCTTGATATTAAAAATCTTCCGATCATTATCGGCGGTCTTTTCGCATATGGCGAGGACCATATCGTAAGCTTCACCGCTGCGACCAGCGTGCATGCGATGAACTTCGAGGACGGGGATACTTTGCGACAGAAGGTCGTCTTTGATGGAGTCGGTGTCGATCTCCTTGGGGATGCCTTTAAGGACTACCCGGAGTGGGCGTTCCTCAGCGAGAGAGTACGTGTGAAAGTACACGTTCCTGTCTTGGAGGGCACGGGTCAAAGACCTGAAGTCTTGGGCAGTGGGAACTGCCACTTTGACCCCGACGGCTGTGGTGCGGGCACTTAGGTAGTTAATACCTAGCTCTATACACATTTTGGACACGTCATTCCCCTTGTCCTTGGCCTGAATGTATATAGCAGGCGGTTTTTTGTCCTTTTTAGGGACCTTGGCGGGCTGGGATTGGGAGTTAGCGGGGGTAGGGGTAGGGGGAAGACTGGCCTGAGAAGAGGCCGTTGTGGGGACAGGGGCAGAGGGCGGAGCGGAGGACGAAGCCTCGTCCGTTTTCGGGGCTTTAGCGGGCGCTGCTTGAGCAGAGGACTTGGCCTTGCGGGCCCGCTTTTTACGGCTACCGCTGACGAGTTGGAACTCGTCAGAGGCCGAATCGGAGGAGGGGATTTGGGGGGGAGGGGGAGAGTCCTCGCTCTCTGACATGTCCGACACGTCCGAGAGTATGGGCATGTCGGCTTCGGGGGACGTGGAGGCGTTCGTGCTGGCGGTGGGGAGGGGGGCTTTTGCCTGAGGGGCGGAAGATATACCGGCATCTAGTTCGGGGGTTGTGCCCCTTTTTTTGGGTTCGGGATAGGGGGGCTGCACTTTTGTGCCTGGCTCTAGTGGGGAGAGAAGGTTGCCATACTTGGCAACAAAGTAGGGGTCCTTTAGGAGGATCTCCCTAATATTTTTCCACAGCGTGGCGTAGTCGGCCATTTTGTTTATAAAACAAAATGGCGGACGGGGGGACGAAAACAAAAATACGCTATAAGCGCGGAGGAACAAACGCGATTTACGCGGTCCCTAACCTCCCGGGTTGGATGGGCCCGGGGGTGTGTAACAAACCCTCCCTGCCGGGTATAGGCAGGGAGGTGTGAGTACCTGTGGTGAGCCCTAAGCTAGTACCATCCGTGGCCAGTCTTAATGGGCAAACGGGTCCCTGACAGCTCTTTTGCAAGGGGCGATAAGGTATCGCCCGCAAGAGACTGTATAATCTGAAAATGTAGACTCGAACTAGGGTCGACTAGGGTAGCCCCCAAGGCCGGTGGTCCTAGTCCGCTGCCGACTAACTGCTTTGCCCTGATGGGGCTAGGCGGGTGTGCCGGGTCAACACCCCACTCGGCTTCGTTGGCACCGTAAGGTATCCGCCGAGGACCACCAAACAGTGGTTTTTCCCTGAAGGGGCACAATAACTCGATGAATTTAATCGGTCAAAGAAACAAAAATCAGTAGTCGCCTTGAAAAAGGCAACGCGTGATTTAAATGAAGTGACTGCAATCCGACGGGACGGATTGCGAACAAACACTACACGGCACACTGATCGGGGAGCGCGAGCACTGCACGACCGTCTGCGGCGAGCGTCAGACACGGAATGACACTAAACAAGCCTGATATTAATGTTAAATTATGATTAAATTGTCATGGCAGCATTAAGCTGACCAATCCCAACAGACAGCACTCGTTCACGAGCATGACGCATGCATCAGCGTCGCTCGGCTCAACCATAAAAACTGCACGCTGAGCAAGTGGCTAAGCGATTGGCTTTTTCTATTCCAAAAGGGAGATTGAACTAAAACGCAGAGCACATCGCTTTCAATTATTTTCACAATTGTGTCGTCATGTTGTGGGGAATTTGCCAGTTCTCACCACGCTTGGCAGGCGGGTTCGTGAGCGCAGTATGGCTACTGTTCAACAAAAGGGACGTTGCTGCCCATCCCTCTGGTTTAGTATCCCTTAGTCGCCTTTTACGATATCCACGACAGGAGATCGAGTGGTGCTATATTCTTAATTAGAACACCACACGAAAGATGTGGTGTGCGGTGCGTGGTGTGTGTACATATATAAACGATAATTTCTAATACGAAATACAATATCTAGACGGTTACATGTTTGTAGAAAACTCGAATTTATCTTTAATCTAGGTACTCTAAGGCATACAAAACTATCGGTTTCGCGAGACTTAAAATTTGTTAGTCTTTTTAATCAAGAGAGCCGAAGCTTTCTTCTTTTTCGCTTTCACTTGGACATCGAACAATGAATTAACCCTTATCATCCATTTTTCAAGAACTAAAGCTATTTACGAATATGTTATTAACCAAAAAAAAAACAATGTTCCGCATAATAAAGTTAATAACAATATGACTGCCTTCTTTCTAAACGCATTTAAACGGGCTAAACCTCGAAAATTGGGCGTCCAGATATTAAACGGAGTTCAGCCACGTCTGAGTTGCTGTTGCTACTGCGTTGACTTGTTGTTGGTGAAATGCAAATTGGAGATCTGAACTTAGTTTAATGCGTGCACCGAGTTTAGCTTTAACTGATCGCGTTCAGTTTCAATGGTGAAATCGGCCCTAAGAGATCCTACATACTATACTATAACATGTAATGCTACGGAACTCTCTTATGGCGCGAGTCCTACTCGTACTTGAACGCCTTTTTTACTATTATTTATTCATTTAATCACACCATAACGGCTGATAGGGTTTTAATGTCTATACATAAGCAGAGTGTATCGACCATGAGGTGCCGGCTAAGAATATATTTTTCATACAAATGAAGAAACGAAATCGCCTGGGCAGCATTCGGGAAACTTCGCAACGTCTTTTTGTCAACAATACCGCAGTGCCTAAGATGAAAGTCTTTAACCAGTGTTACCAACTATGACATATGGTACGGAGACGTGGACACTTACCATGGGCCTCGTAAGAAAGCTCGTCACTCAGCGAGCTTTGTAGAGATTTATGCTTGGTATTTCTCTACGAGATCGAATCAGATCTGTAGAAGAACTAAGTTTGCTGACATAGCTGAAAGGATAAGTAAGCTGAAGTGGCAATGGGTGGGGCACATTGCTCGTAGAACTGATGGCCATTGGAGTAAAAGAGTGCTCGAGCGGAGACCGTGCACCAGAAAACGAAGCGACCTGTACCCCGATTCTCGTAAAAAATAACAAGTCCAAATATCGTTGAGGGTAGAAAGTCGTTCGATCGAAGTTCTATCCAAAGTCGGTATTCACGTGATCTTGAACGCAGTTCTATAGGACTTTAACTCGATAGGATCAAAACTAAACGACTTCTAGCCAGTATTTTTATCTGTTTTGTACCGAGTTATTTAACCAATTTCTTTTTAAATTACGTGGCGAAGATGCTCAGTTCAAATACCACTACCTATGCGGTAACCCATCCATAGGCTGACCGTGCTAAACGTTACTTAACCTCTCTGATCGTTTACCGATCAGTGAATGCTACGCTTAGTTCAAATACCACTATGCGGTCACCCATTCATAGCCTGACTGCGCTAAATCTGCAAACGACTATCTTACTAACTAACTGATCGGCAAACGATCGGCGAGGTTAAGCGCCGATTACTGAGTGCAACTAGCTATGCCAGTGACAAACAATTGGTTCGATTTATTTAAGAGCTTAGTTAAGACTGAAAAGGTTAATTTTATTTATGATTTCAGTTTATTTAATTCTAACAACTGTTTTGTTTATAATTATTTTTATGTGTATAAGAAACATTTGAAAAGTAGCCATACGTTATAAAAAATGCAGTGGACGTCCTTTGGCTGATATGATGATGATAACATAAACGAAATATATATATCTCATCACCCCTTCGTTCACTCAACACCCGACCGTCTTACCGCCCTCGCCGCCGAGGATGCCCGCCTCACCGACGTCGCAGAGGCCTATCGCCGCGTCACCTTCCCGTTCAAGTTAGCACTTCTCCCTCCCGTCTCTTGCTCGCGCCGGCCCGTGCCGAGCCTGTAGCTTTAAATGTCCCCTAATACAATTTAAATAATACCAATCCAGCTGTCCCCAAAACAAAAGCTTGTTATCCCCAGCAACGCCCTAAGCCGAGGTCCGTGTCCCGCAGCGGGCGCCCTTAGCGAAAGTTGCTTAGTTTTTAATATTAAATTTAAGCCTGGCTGGAGGCTTCTTTTGGCTTCGCCAGAAAATGACCGGTTAAGCAACCACATTTCCCTGAAGTGGATGCGAGAAGCCGTACATAAAAAAAATCATCACCCCCTCACGCCATTTACAAAACAAAGTAAATACATAGTATAGTATTATAATATCAGACACACGGCGTTTTTTTCTCTCAGACCATTTCGGGGTAATGTTGCAATTGGCCATTATAATTTAGCAGTTTAGTTATTAATAATAATAAAATTATTTATTTATTTCTCGGATAACTATTGATCCACTATTGTTAGTAAAACACAAATTTGTACTTACATACTATGTCAGTAACTCTGATATTTATTTAACTACATTCATTATAATAAGTGAATAAAAACAAAATATATTTAACAGTCCAAGGTATCAGATAAAAGATTAAGACCGCTATCCCCTGCGCAAGCGCATCATAACATTGATTAAAACTTCGTTCTCCTGAAGAAACGAGTTCAAATTTTTATGATCAATATTTTATGGAATACTTTTACATTTTGTTGCATCGTCATTTATGTGTCTTCCATGTTGATTTGGGTAAAAGGGATGTTAGCTGGTCATTGATTCGTACAAGTCGTAAAAGTCGACTTTAATAAGGGTTAGGTACTTTTAGGTTAGAGTTAGGTATCTATAAATACAGTGGTGCTAGCATGCTTTCTTTCATGTTATTTTGGGTAAAAGGGATATCAGATGCTTATCGATCCGTAGTCGTAAAAGGCAACTGTTATTTTGACATTACAAACAGACACTTCTATTTTATTTATTTGTATAGATTAATTACTTTGTTTTACCCGATTTTTCTTGTTTTTCATTTGATTATTGGCCAAACTTGTGTCAGAGTTGTTCGAGCCGCCCAAAGTCTTCCGACTTTTCCGACTTGGCTTAACGACTGCCGTCTAATGACAACAGCTGGGACGGACGAGCCTACGTACCCTACGAAGCACGAAGACGCGCAGTTCAACCACTATGCGGTCATCTATCCTGACAGACAGCGACAAGCATTGCTTAACCTCACCAATCGTTGACTGATCAGTGAGTGCAACTGGCTACAAACCCGTCAACCCTTACCCGGTCAGACATCTACTTAATACGACTAATACTCAATTACAAAGCTGTAATTAATACTGAATCGTAAAAGGAATCAAATAAATGGCCTTAACACGAAAGCTAGCAAATTATAATGCAAAATCACGTTTATCTTGAAACGGTCCTAATTAATAGCATAGTAAATGATTGACAAGCAATAAATCACATTTATCGACGGTATAATGTACTTTACTTAATCAAAAACGTACCTAACTAATTACCTACTTATTAGAGCAGAAAGTATCTGATAGAAATACTGAGACGTCTTAATCTTAGGTCCGTTGTATTAAAAAAAAGCAGTGATAGCCTAGTGGTTGATCGCTTCCCTTCTATACAGAAGGATCTGAGTTCGATCACGGCCAGCACCTCTGACTCTTCGGTGTCATGTGCGGACCAGAAATTGATTATCACTTGCGTTAACGGTGAAGGAAAATATCGTGAGAAAACCTGCACACCTGAGACGGCTCGAAAAATGTTCTCAATGGTGTGTGTAGTCTGCCAACCCGCACTAGGCCAGCAGGGTGAACTAAGGCCTAACATTTCAAATCGTGAGAAAAGGCCCGTGCGCAGCAGGGGGGCAGTAATGGGCTGATTATGTATGTTGTATTCTTACCGAGCTTGCGATGTTCGCGGACATTTACTCTTCTTCCAAGAAACCGGCTAGGTTACCACTGCATAGATTGGATCATGTCTGATCATCACTGCATGGAGTCTGCGTGCTCATACCAAGCGAGCCTGGGAAGACGGTAGCGCGCACGTGGTAACGTGCCGCCGTGTGCGGCGTACAGCGCACAGCGAGGCTTCGGGGGAATCCTATACAATTCTCCCCGAGAAGTGCCTTGAGGCGACCTTTTTACAGTCGCCTTCTCTCCCTAGAGGGGCTGGCCGCTTTACAGTCATCCCTTCCGAGATTTGCCTAAAGGCGTGGCATCACGGGCGGCTCTAGTGTGATCTTACGAGGACCTGAAGCCCCCTTCGGTGCCGAAAATGACCGCTCCAGTGGTTTTAGCCGGTAGGAGACCGGCATACCCCTTCACCCCCGGGGAAGGGTCCCTTCCCTGAATTACTTTCTTTACAGCTTTGTGTCTATCGATTTCTTAATGATAACTTATAATAAAAGCCAAGGAAAAACTGCACTTAGTTTCGCCAACCTTGTATCGGAGTTGTTTAGGCCGCCCAAAGTCCTCCAACTTGGCTCAACGACTACCGTCTAATAACAACAACCGGGACCGACGATTTTACGTGCCCGAAGCACGGAGACACTTACCTATCGGACTGAATATTTGATCAAACATTTAACCACTACTAAACCATTGTTTGACCAAAAATCCTTAGCATTTTCGAGCTTGTCCACGATAAAAATACATAACACCATATATAAAAACCACGAACCCAAATCAATTAATATCATAAAATCAATGTTCTTTTTTTACTCAGAAAACAAATCAAATTAGATTAGCAGATTTCATTTGCATACGCACATTGTTTACATCGCACAAGAAAATGTCGGTGGAAAGCGGAATTCGGAGGCAACGAGTTGCGAGTTTAGTCCTAATTGAAGCAAATGAATTCTAGACAGTTGGAGGGTTCCATCGACTTGCAGACCGCTTTAGATCGGTGTGAGGTGGTGAGGGCAACATTGTTAGACGGAAGAAATGAGGAAATTCTTTTTTTTAAGTCAATTATTTATGTTGGCCTTTACCCTGTTTCTTCGGCTTAGCAAAAACAAGGGATACTGCGAGTTTTGTACAGCTTAAGTCACATACATATCTTACTTAATTCGATTCGTTTTCAATCTGCGTAAGTTTGACCATGTGTCGACCTACCGAACCCTTCTGAAATGGTTACCTATCCGGAAACGTAGAGAGCAAAGAGCATTGACTACCTTGTTCTCCTTTCTTGATTCTCCGACTTCTCCTACTTACCTTACTTCTCAATTTCCTTATATATGCTCAAATCATGACAGAAATCTTCGTTCTTCATATAATCGTCTCCTGCAATGTCCCTCTCACCGCTCTGACTTTATGCACTCTTCTTTCTTTGTGCAATCTATTCTTCTGTGGAATGCACTACCTCTGGAAATTAGGATGGCCACCAGTCGCTACTCCTTTAAAAGTAAATTGCGAAAGTACTTTCTCAATTCTTTGGCAGAATCATCTCAACGTTGATCTTTCTTATTATATGAATGTATGTATTATTATTGTGTATGTATTTATTATTGTATATATATTGTATGTAGTTATATTTTAGTATCTACTTTTATTATGTTATAGTTTAAAAAGCTTTGCGATTACTCATATAATTATCCTTTTTGTTAATAACTGATTACAGTCACAGTTTATGCCCTACCATGTTTTGTCTCTGCATCACCCTAAGGTCGACTGGTAGAGAATGCCTAATGGCATTAAGTCCGCCTCTGTACAAAATTTGTGCATAAAGTATTAAATAAATAAATAAATAAATACTAGTGTTTGCCAGTAGGCGAAATCCGACCGCGTTTTTTTTTTCAGCGCAGTATAGCTACTGTTCTACAGAAGCGATACTGCTGCCCATCCCTCTGGTAGAGTCCCTTAGTCGCCTTTTACGACATCCACGGGAAGATGGAGTAGTACCTATATTCTTAATCCGGACACTACGCGAATAATAGATATAGGTAGTAGGGAACGCATACAATTTCACACTATGGCTGTGCGCATGATGAAGATTGCGCAGGGAGTTCCACGTAATAGCTGTGTACATGATGAAGGTTGCACAGGAAATTCCACACTATGGCTATGAGCATAAGGAAAATTGAGAAGAAGCGCTGAGTACGACACATCGAGATAACAACCAAGATCTGATGGTAGGCTGCACTACAGGTCTGAAAGTCCGATGATACGAGTAAAAGATGTGTAAACTAGAAGTTTTACTGATCGTAGGTCTCATATCAATTCAGATGTGTAGATTTAAGCATTTTTTATTGTCTTATGTCGAATTTTCATGTGTTTTTTTTATGTGTGTTGTGCGAAGGTTCTCGAATGGAGACCGCGCACCGGAAAACGCAGCGTGGGACGACCTCCAATGAGGTGGACAGACGACCAGGTGAAGGTCGCTAGGAGTCGTTGGATGAGAGCGGCATGTGACCGCTCGTTGTGGAAAACTAAGGGGGAGGCCTTTGTTCAGCAGTGGACGTCCTGTGGCTGATATGATGATGATGATGATGTGCGTCGATGTGATGCAAAAATAAATAGTTTCTTTCTCTTTCTTATCGTCACCCCCTAGGGCTACCGCTTTACAGTCACCCTCTCCGAGATGTGCATAGGCGTGGCACCATTGGGCGGCTCTAGTGGGATCATACGAGGACCCTTAGGTGCCGAAGCTGACCGCTCCAGTGGTTTTAACTGGTGGGAGTCCGGCATGCCCATACACCCTTCCACAGGGCCGAGGAAGTTGTATCACTCCCGTGCCAGATATTCGCCGCTAAGCAGTAGTGTTTACACTTTAGGCATTACTATTATGGGGAACAAGGTGCGGTGTTCCTCCATAGAAAAGGGAGGATCCTCCAGCCAGGCGGATGGTATGCCTGGCGGGCCGAAGCCCAACGGTTGATGTTGGACGACCGTATATATGCTGCGTTGCGCGAATACTTTAATAGCGTGATTCAGGATTCTTTGACGTCATCGGAGAGTTGCATTTGATAGTCGAGTAGATGCCGTTGTAAGTTGTAGTTGTATTGCTGGCGATGTAGGTGTCGCCACACTATGTTCCGGTTGAAGGGCACTGTAGCTAGTGAAATTACTGGGCATAACACACAAAATAACTTTACTTCTCGAGGTAACGGAGTGCAGTGCGAAGCCTCGCAGGCCTAGTACTAAATAGCATTCTATATGTTATGGGCAGGCAAGTCTCTTAGCACCAGGCGAATGACTTATTAGTTTCGTCACCAAGTAGTATAAAAAAGAAATTAATAAAAACTACCAGGTGCGGGCTACGAATAGCACCAACCCATCTCATCCCGTGGTTGTCGTAAAAGGCGACTAAGGGATTAGACGGAGGATGGGCAGCAGCGTCCTTCGAATACATTAACAACTCAACTGCGGTCGCCAACCCACCTGCCAAGCGTGGCGATTATGGCAAAACCCCCCAATAAGCACACAACACACCGATATCGGTCGTTGTGGTGATCTTTGAGGGAGGCCTGTGTCCAGCAGTGGACTTTATTCGGCCGAAATGATGATGATGACCAGGTGAATTACACGCTCGTCTCGTTACTGGCTCGTATAAAAAATAACGTTATTTTTCCGGTAAAATCTTGATAAAGTAGGTACAAAAAAGACGTAAGGCGTCGGCTACCCGAGCTAGCTATATATTCCGACCTTGCCCGCCCGCGCTACTGCCCGAAATACGGGGGCACGTAAAATTTTAACCCTTACCGTAGGGTTGGCTACCCCCGTTTTTGTGCAGTTTATAAATCAGATAAAGAATAGTACTTTGACTTCAGATTTATTTATGAGGCACCTTTTTTTATGTATCTCAGTGGAAATTCATCATGAACTTCCTTCGCCCCGAAGAAGGGCGACGGGGCATGTCGGACCGGCTAAAACCACTGGGCGATCATATTTAGCACCTAAGGAGGGGGCTCCAGGTCCTCGTATGCTCGATAATACTAGAGCCACCCATTGGTGCCACGCCTATAAGTAGGCACATCTCGGAGATGGTGACTATAAAGCTGTCACCCTTACTGAGGAGATTGTTAAGGAGATTCCAAACCCTCACTGTAATTATGAGGCACCTAAAAAGTGTCAAGTCATCCAGAAATTGATTTTTATCAAGTAAGGCTAGCCTGGTCACGTCTGCCTTGCGCTGGAAGAGCCATGGGTGAAAACTACCCAGTGATTGCTGCTGTTAAGGACTCAGTGGTCCAAACAAAAAGCAAAAGCATAAAAGATGATGGCGGGATGAACTGGAAGACTTTCTAAAGGATTCGCCCCGGGCACCAATATACACGAATAAATCATCATCATCATCATAGCAGCTAAAGGACGTCCACTGCTGAACAACAGGCCTCTCCCACAGATTTCCAAAACGAGCGGTTACTTGCAGCCCCCATCCAACGACTCCCAACGACCTTCACCAGGTCCTCCACCTTGGAGGTCGTCCCACGCTGCGTTTTCCGGTGCGCGGTCTCCACTCGAGAACCTTTTTAACCCAACGGCCATCAGTTCTACGAGCAATGTGCCCCGCCCATTACCACTTTAGTTTACTAATCCTTTCAGCTATGTCAGCAACTTTAGTTCGTCTACGGATCTTCTCATTTCTGATTCGATCTTGTAGAGAAATATCAAGCATAGCTCTCTGCATATCTCGTTGAGTTACCTTGAGCTTTCTTATGAGGCCCATAGTTTGAGACCACGTCTATGTTCCATATTTCATCACTGGTGACACACACTGGTTAAAGACTTTCGTCTTTGGGCATTGCGGTATGGTTGACGAAAAGACGTTGCGAAGTTGTCCGAACGCTGCCCAGCCGAGTCGCATTCGACGATCGCTATCTGATTGATATCTTTCTCGAAGTGTGACCTAACTTTTTTTTTTTATTGATGTCCAGTGGAAATTCTACATGGAACTTCCTTCACCCCGGGGAAGGGCGAAGGGGTATGCCGGACATCTTCGGCACCGAAGGGGGGCTCCAGGTCCTCGTAAGATCTAGAGCCGCCCATTGGTGCCACGCCTTTAGGCACATCACGGAGGGGATGACTGTAAAGCGGTCACCCCCTCTAGCGGAGGGAAGGCGACTGTAAAATGGTCGCCCCCCAAGGCACTTCTCGGGGAGGATTGTAAAGGATCCCTCCAAGCCTCGCTTTGCGCTGTGCTGCGCACACGGTGGCACGTGGCCACGTGCGCGCCACCGTCTTCCCGGGGGACGCTCGGTGTGAAAACGCAGACTCCCCAATCTGCGCGCCCGCGACCCCCGAGGCCCCCCACCATGTAGTGACGGCAGGGGGCTCAGGCGTATTGGACTTGGGAGCCGGGACGGTTGTTGCCCCGGCGCCGTCTCGTCCTTCTCCGTGCGGGATCAACCCTCTCCCGATCCCGCTCTGCAGTCTCCTTCTGGAGCATGACGCTCTCGCAGAAGGAGACCACTGCACTTCAATTTTCATGCTCTGCCAACATAGCCGACACTACTGCCGGCAGAGATCTTGCCCGATCTGATCGACCAGGATCCGCCGCTCGGCCGCCCACGCAGGGCACTCCTCGAGCGTGTGCTGTGCGGTATCCTGGTCGCTTCCACAATGGTGGCACTGTGCCGTAACCTCGCGTCCTATCCTTTTCTGTGCAGGTATGCACCGAAACAACCGTGACCGGTGAATACCTGCGTCAGACGGTAGGTGACGCGCTCGCTCCTTCTGACCCAGGCTCCGAAGAGCGGCAGGATGGCCTCGACGACGCGCTTCGTCGCGAACTGCGACCGAAGGCGATGTCGCCACATCTCGAGTGCGCGCCGTCAAGCCAGCCGCCTCAGTCTGTCGAACGCCCCTGAAGGCACGTTTTCCCCACTTTGGCGAAGAGAGCGTGTCTGGTCGTAGACCCACGCATCCGTCTCCGCCTGGATGTCGAACGGCGGAAAGCGTGCCAGAAGAGTTGCCGCCTCGTAGGACACTGTCCTGTATCCCCGTGCGATCCGTATAGCCACTCTGCGCTGCAGACCGTGAAGTTTGTTTCTGCAGCGCTGGACGCCTGACAGTCGGGATGACCATACAGGCGCCCCGTAGAGGGCCACGGATCGCACGACACCCCCGTAGAGACGGCGAACTTCCTCGCTCGGTCCCCCGAGATTGGGCAGCACCCGGTGTAATGCACCCACTACCCTTTCGACTCAGGGGACGAGGCGCGCGAAGTGCTCTTCGAAGCCCCAATGACTGTCCAGGGTGAGCCCCAGGTACTTCATGTAATGGCCTATTTGCGCGTCACCAACGCGTATCCACGAACTGGGTGGTTCTCTGCTCCGCGGCAGTTTGTGGAACCATAGCGCCTCGGTTTTGTGAGGCGCTACCTGCAGACCCAGAGCGTGGATTTTGGCCACGACAGTTGCCACCGCTTGCTCGGCAAGCCGGATGGTTCCCTCGAAGGACTCCCCGCTGGCCAACACAAGAGTGTCGTCAGCGTAACAGACCAAGCTGACGCCAGCGGGGAGAGCGACACGTAGGACCGCGTCGTAGGCGAGGTTCCACAAAAAGGGGCCAAGAACCGACCCCTGCGGAACCCCGCACGTAATCTCCCTCCGCTTTACGCTACCGTCCCTGCCCACGTAGCGAATGTGCCTATCGCGCAGATAGGCCCCTATGATGCCCTGCAGGTAGGGGGGCATCGATGATGGACTAGTGCCCCCCTAATCGCGCCCCACGGGATGGAGTTGAAGGCGTTGACGATGTCTAAACTGACAGCCAACGCCACCCCACCCCGCTGGGACACTGCCTGTTCCGACAGCGAGCGGACGCGAAGAATCGCGTCGATTGTGGACCGCCGCTGCCGGAAGCCATACTGACTTTCGGCCAGGTCGGGACCCACTCGCGACAGGTGCTCAACGAGTCTTCGGGTAATTATTCTCTCGAATAGGTTCGAAGCCTCGTCGAGCAGGCAAATTGGACGATATGCAGAAGGAGACTCCGCAGGCCTTCCTTCCTTCCTCAATAGAACCAATCCGGCTTCCTTCCAGCTGGACGGGAACACGCTTAGACGGAGGCAGCTGGTGAACAGCCGCCTCAGGCGGTCCCCAAGAGACTGCAGTGCATACACCCACGCGCGGCCCGGAATGCCGTCAGGACCCGGTGGGGTGTTGCGACTCTTCAGGCGGCCAATGGCTCGGCCCAGCTCCCCTTCCGAAACCCCTAACTCCTCGGCCCATTCCGAGGCAATCGGGGGCGGAGAGGGACCAGGATGGTCCCGGACCGCTGGAAAGAGCGTTGAAAGTACTCCCTCCAACAAATCCGGGGCCAAGGTTTCGGTCACCGGGGGGACCCACGGGCGCAATTTGCCCACGACCATACGATAGGGTCTCCCCCACGGATTCCTGTCCAGTCCCTCCAGGAGCTCGCTCCAGGACCGAGCCTTCGCCTCGCGAATTGCGCTGTTTAGCGACTTCATGGCCGCCCGGTAGGCCAGATAGGCCTCCGCAGTCTCTCCAGCTGTAGCACTACGCCGGCGTCGGCTTCGTTGGTACCGGCGGCGGGATGCCAGGCAGACCGCGCGCAACTGCGGAATCTCCTCCGACCACCAGTACACTGCCGTACGCCGGGAGCGCCTGGCCCGGGGCATTGATGCATCGCATATCGACGTCATCGCCTCCCGGAACCAGGCCACTTCCTCTTCTGGATCGGGCAAGATCCCTTGATCGACCTCTGACCACGCCACGACGTTGGCAGCAGCGACGAGCATCTCTCGATCGAGCTGTGTGAGGGCCCAACGCCGCGGGCTGGGACCTAGACGGCTCGGGCCAGGCGGACGGAGGGCCACGTCAAAAACTATGTGGCGGTGGTCGGACAACGTTACCACCTCCTCCGCCACCCGCCAGCCCGACACCATGCTGGCCACAGAAGGAAGTTTGACTACTAGTACTAGAACTGGACAGTTTGTCCCAGGTAGACACAATCGTCAACAACTTCAAGAACAAATAGGTAGGTAGGATAGGTATAACATGGGTATTTGACATGTCTTTGGTCTACCCATGTTCATGATTTCATTAATAATTCTAAATAATTCAATAATAAATGATTATGTACCTGTTCTAAGCTGTACCTATAGGAGACAGGTCCTGCTTTATTAGTATTGCTAAGTCGTCAGTTGCCAAGATACTCAGGTTTTTGTTTTCTATGTTGCGTTTTATTGGAGACTAATTTCGCGCACAGAGAAACGCCGAGTAGGACTTATGTCTTCAACGATGTGGACAGACGACCTGGTAAAGGTGCTAAAAGTCTTCTGATGCGGGCGGCATGTAACCAGTCGTTGTGGAAGTCTATGAGGGAAGGTCTTTGTTTAGCAGTGGAAGTTATCTGGATGATATGATGATGATGATGATGATTTATACTCCACGTGGCGTCCAGATAATAATATAGCACTACTCCATCTCCTTCCGTGGGTGTCGTAAAAGTAGTTGTTCAGCAGTGGACGTCGTTTGGCTACTATGATGAAGTATAAATCATGTTAATATTATCAAACATTTTTTTACAATGAGGTCCGATTTTTTTTTGTAAAGTGTCACAGAGATTTCCTAATAATCAATACCGATATTCGACGCTGTAAATATTATACAAATCATTTATACTATACACGTTTCAGAACGACTAAAACACACATAAAAACAAATGGATCATATTAAACCGGCATTTACCGATATAGTCTAGCTCCGTTCCTGTATTTATTCACCCCAAGTCACGAGCGACAGCCCTGCAGAATTCATCCGAAATAGGGAAGTTTAATGACGAGCGGTGCGATCGTAAAACATCAAACGCTTGCGCCAGGGGTGTCGACTACCTAATACTCTTTTTGCTAACTTTATTGCAAGTGAAAATAAATTAAATGTTAAGTAGTTACAGCAAAATGGTTGACGAATATAGCTTAGTTAGAGTTACTGTCGCGTTTGTAGTGGAAGAGCATGATTTTAATGTTATGTGAGGATGAAAGTAGAGCATTGAGAGGCTAACTGCATGTCTCTGTATACCCAGTAAAGTATTATGACGACATGGGAATGCACGAAGTTTGGGCGAAATCACTGGAACAGAACTCCTCTTTAGTAGTGACTTAAATGTAGTAAAACACAGAAACATTTTTTTTTGCATTAGAATTATAAATGTAGGATAAATATTGAATGTACAGACAAAATTTAAATATAAATATCAGATCATACTTTTGCGTTTACATAACAAGTACTGATCTATTAAATAACGAAATTCTTAATAAAAACATGATGTTGAAGGGATGTTGTCACGCTTGTTGCTAAAACACAATTTTAATTCTAGAAATAAATCTATATGATTAAACCCTTGTCAATACAAACTTTACCAACCCTATACTGTAACCTACTACCCGCGAGCCGAACAAAACAAACTAGGTATCTGGGTATCATCCCTCCAGACACACGTATTGACGGAAATGCAACCATGTTTTCCGCTGAGTTTCCCTTCGAATCTTCCAACTAAGACTATTTGTTCAGATTCATTTGAAATCTACAAAAGAACCTCGAATTTACGAGTAAAGAACGCTACGAGAAGTTGGACAAATCAAAGTTCGAGTGGTTTTATCTATAGTTTTTTTGAGATATATGCATGGATTGCAATATTATCTGGGTTAAATATTCATCAAAAGAACATGCAAGTTGTATTACCCTATTATAGCATAAAGTCCGATAAATTGGACATCAACAATTAAAATTTTATGTTAAAAGATTTTTGTTGTGGTTTTCTAATCTGGGTGGAAAGTTACACGTCAAACGCCACTTCATCTAACTATACAAATAAATAAAATTGAAGTGTCTGTTTATAATGTCAAAATAAAAACTTTTTGCTAAATGCATATGAAAGTACATACGGTACCGTACCGTACGTGTTTTTTGTTGTACCGTACGGTACGGCACAACAAAATCTTTTTTTTGTCTGTCTGTTTGTTTCCGCAAATCTCCGAAATGGCAGAACCGATTTTGACGGGACTTATAGCAGGGGGACGGGCAGATAGCTGATGTTATAAGGAATAACTTCACTACTTTTGATTTAGAAAAATAATTATGGTTTTGAAAGATAGAAAAGAAAGAAAGATTTTGGTTTTGCATAAATACTACTGTCACTTGCCAGGTGTCTTCCACGGCCTCCGCCGAATAAAAACCGAGTACCTGATTACGGGGGCCGCGGGGTCACTAGAGATACAAATTTGCTCGATAATGTGCCTGACGACTCAGCAGAGAAGTTTGAAATCGTCTGTAGTCTGCGATCAAATGTTGTCCCCCGTGTTTATCTTGACGGAATTGGTAATGTCAGGTAAGTAATATTGTACCCCCATGACCTTAATAGAAAAATGTGAAAATTAATACAATACGACTACGTCGTTACAGTTACGTCGTTAGTCATCCTGCGACCACGAATGCTGCAAAGTATTCGAAACGTCAGGAAAATCAAAAATCTAAAATATACGCGATAGAATCCGTTTAAAAGTGTTTTATTATAATGTGTTATAATCGCGAAAATCTAAGACATTAATATAATATGTTTGATTTCTATACATACCTTCTTTTTACTCACAGCCCTTATTGCGATAGATGTCTCAATTTCTTCGTATTGAGTTATTAAGTTCATGATCGACACCCACTACGCATTTCTAAACCATAATAATTTTACACAGCATATGTCTTTAGTTCGTACAATATTTGAGTCTGCATGTAATGACATATTAAACGATATTAATCAGTTTTATTATGCAAAACGCACTCATGACTGAGTCAATACACGCACACATATGCTTTCCTTTATATAAAAAATAAAACAACTATATACATTATACTGTTAATCTTAAAAAATCATAAACAATATAATAACGTTTATATAATTGTCATAAATTGTAATTTAGCTTTATATTGTAGCAATTTTTTACTGGTTGGCATCCGTATGTCATTATGGACTCCAGCTGAAAATCAGCGCCGGGCATCACTGCTGTTATGCTTGGCATTATGCTGAGCTGGATAACAGTTTGACACGGACATGGGACACACAATGATAGTATGTATTTTTAAGATATAGTTGCTTAATGAAATCATAAGGCAAGTCACATTTATTCTTATTTAGAACTATGTTAATGTAAACAATATCCTAATCGTGTCAAATGTATCTCATCACCATCATATCGGCCATACAACGTCCACTACTGAACAACTCAACAAATATCTGGCATTTAAGGTGTTAAAAATACGCTAAGAAATTAAATATTTGCAATAACCATTTATTAATATTAGTGCTATTCATTGAAATGGGTGGGTTTTGGGTTTTAATCAAATGTCGACTTCTGGAAATTATATACAGCAATAATGGTTTAAGGAAGGTCTTCTTACTTTGCGAGTTGAAGGACATGGGCTAAATTAGAAATTAGGTACCTATACACGTCTCCAGATTTTAATTAATGAAATTGAGAGACTCGAATCGTCTAAAGAACCGGTTTAGTAATTAGTACTAATCTCTACTAAGCCCTATATTATCTTTAGCAGTTTAAGATTTATTGCGGATTTGTAGACCGACATCTCTTTTATGTCCTTTTCAAATAATCGGACACTGATTTTGTCAGTTAACATTTTGTCTCTTTCTTGTATAAATGGCTCAGATAAGCTAGCCGTCAGGCGAAACATCGCATATTTTTAAAGCCCAGCATTTTTTTTGTTATTTTTTACTTGTTACTTTAGTATATTTGTTTTATTTTGAGACGATTTTGGCATTAATTAAATCAGCCTCCAGCAAAATGTGAGGCGCCCACATCAAGTCGCATTTCACTGACAGGTTAACGATCAGTGAGGATTAGCAACGCTCGGCGCGGTCAGTCTATGGATAGGTGACCGCAGTAGTATTTGAACTGAGCGTAACCGTTCTTCGGAGGGCACGTAAAACCTGGTCCCGGTTGTTGTCATAAGATGGCAGTAGCGAAGTTGTGGGGAGGGGAGCCTTTGGGAGGCTTGAGCAACTCTGACATGAGGTTGGCAATATGAAAAGAAAGAAAGATTGTTTCTAGTGCTTTACTTACTTGCAAATTATATTAAACCAAAAAATGGCCGTGATCGGGACTGTCGGATAGCATATCTATATTATCCATCCAGCATTGCTGCGGCAGACATGTTGCTAGGAGTATGTCTATGCAGTGATAATACTGTAAATGTTTGTAAGTGATTATCAGTCTACAGTAGATAACTTGAAATAAAGATTGGCTTATCGAGCTTACAGCCGACTGATTATTGGACTTGATGCGGAAGAAACGAGAACCGGGCTTTGTGGCGCAACGTGGGAGAGCTCTATGTCAGTGTCGAGTATAACATCTTGTTAATCAATTAAAAGTACCTACAAGATTACCGAATCGTAGCAATTTACGATTTTTTTTCTCGTAACATTTAATATTTCTTCTGTGTCTCGGTTAGTTTACAGAAATGATTTCCAGATCCAGAACAACAACCCAACAAGGCCATTAAAAAAAATCTGTGCGGGAATCAACCCGCGACCCATAGCCCAGAAAGCCACTGCGCCAACAGTGCCGTCTGTCCGATTTGAAGGCTAGGAAAGCAATCACAACAAAGATATACTTAATAATTTAAAAAGTATCTATATAATGTTACGTGGCACTTGCAAGTTAATTAAGTTATACAATAAGTATTCTGCCGAACCCCTTAGATTATTACTTGTAGTCAAATCTCAGATCATACTGACTTGAACACAACGCAAGCGACAGAGTCCCTGGCGGACTCGCGAAACATATAAAACTGCTTACATAAGCATAGGCCCGCCCCGCCCATAGGCTTAAGTTTTTATTGCCACCCCACCCCATCCTCCCTTGCTTGGACGACCTATCGGAATGCTTCACCCCTCGGAATGGGGTACAAACTCAAGGCGAGAACGAGACAGCCACATAAATGCAGTTATAAAAGAAAGAAATACAACCAATGGGCGGTAACTTGTTTCTCATACTTATTGTGAAAACCATAATGAATTTTATATTTATGTAAATAATAATTTTATTGTTAATATATAGTTTTATTGTTGTGTAGAACAATTGGTCACATTTCTTCATAATGTATGTTGACATACGTATTATTTATAAAATTTACAATATTATGAGTATCACAATTTACAAATAGAATTCATTGAAAAATACAATAGATATCGTATATACCTGTTAAAAAGTTAAAATCATGTCACCTATGTTTATGGTTTGCCGTGTAGTGCCGGCTAAGAACAGCATCACCCTGTCTCATCCCGTGGGTGTCGTAAAAGGCGATTAAGGGATTAGCCGGAGGAAGGGCAGCAGCGTCCTACGAGTATATTTACAACTATACTGCGATCGCCAACCCGACTGCCAAGTGTGGCATTATGGCAAAACTTCACAAATTAGAATACAACACAAACCGAGACCGGTCACGGTGGCGATCTATGGGAAGGCCTATGTCCGGCAATCGACTTTTTTCGGCTTAACAGATTGTTAATTATGTCTATCGTGAAGTTATGTACATATTTCTTTACATTGCAAGGTGTTTAGACCAAACAAAATGGTAACAAAAAAAAACAAGTTAAGTAGATATTCGAAATTTTTAACATTTTTTTTCATGACCTATTTGACTAATTTCAAAACCGTTGTTTACACTGTGCAAGTCACTGGCAACTAAAGACCGCCGCGCGCTATACTGAATACGTAAACAAGCCCTGAAAATGCATAGGTACCCCGTTTTACCAGGGACCGTACAAGTCTTTCATGAGGTAACCTCTATAATGACGTTACCTCTTTGAATGTGTATTCTCCACGTAACACATTGAAAGGGTAAACTCTTTCATTTTGATAACCACTTGGAAGGAGTTACCCCTTCATTATGGTCGCTTAGGTAGCCCATGAGAGACGCTTACCTCTTCAACGGGTTTTATTCGGGTTACCCGTATGCTACCAATGGCAGGGAACCACCATTAATGGCGCTCGTTACATAACAATCACTTCCGAATTCAAAGTTAGAACAAGTATTGACATGAAAAAATCAAACGATTTAAAAAAAAATCCGACCCGCAAGAGTAAATAGTAAGAGTTTACATGTTTATATAATAATGTCTTAGGTTTTCGCGAGTATTACACATTATAATAAAACACTTTTAAACGGATTCTATCGCGTATATTTTAGGTTTTTTGTTTTTCCTGACGTTTCGAACACTTTGCAGGGTTCGTGGTCGCAGGATGACTAAGGTGACAGGCGTCGTTACAGATTTTAAAAAGTTATTTTATTTTATCTACCGTACAATTATAATCAAAAATTATTTCGATGCACGCAGTAATCACTCACAGTGTCTTGATGTTTTTTAGTGTGGTATTTAGTTTGGGACTTTATTATTTTAATAACAGGATTCCAAACTGGTGGTACCTGCCAGCCATCTTCTCTATTAAAATTAGGATGTTTTTTAATTTCAATAGCCTCACGAAACATTCTTGGTACATATCGGTTCTCTTTCGCGAGGACTTGAGGTTGATCGAAACGAAGAAAATGGTTAGGTTTATCTAAGGCATGTTCGCACACTGCAGACTTTGTGGAGCGTCTATGCTTGACGTCAGCTATGTGTTCTTTTAACCTGGTGGCTATACTACGCTTTGTTTGCCCTATGTATGACAACCCACACTCACAGTCAATCTTGTAGACTCCTGCATCTTGTAAAGGTATGTGACATTTCACTGGTTTGAGAAGTTGGCTGATCTTCTTATGCGGCTTGAAGTAGGTTTTAATAGAAGCACGCTTCAAGATATGACCAATTCTGTCCGTGACTCCCTTAATATATGGTAAAACAGCGGGTCGTCGATCAACCGTGGTGGGTTTCGGGCGGCTTCTGCGACGGGGATGTGGGGCTCTCAAATTGTTACGCTGGAGAACTTCCTTCACATGGTGAAGTTCCCCTGCCAGATGGTCGGGGTCGCAGATGCCGTGTGCTCTCTGTAACAAAGATTTAGCCACGGTAGCTAACTGACAAGGATGGTGGTGAGATTCACCGTTAAGGTATCTGTCTGTATGGGTAGGCTTTCTATACACGGTGTGACTAACAGAATGATCAGGATTATGGATGAGAAGTATGTCAAGGAAGGCTAAGGATTTATTATCCTCCAATTCCATAGTAAACTGAATTTTACCATGTATTGAATTTAGGTGTTTTAAAAATGCAGTCACCCTATTGTGAGGCAAGATGGTAAAAGTGTCATCTACGTACCGTTTGAACATCTTCGGTATAGTCGGGGCTGTCATCAGTGCTCTCTCCTCAAAGTCCTCCATGAAAATATCGGCGACTACAGGAGAGACCGGTGAACCCATGGCCACACCGTCAGTTTGCAGGTAAAACTCATTGTCCCACAAAAGGTAGCCATTGGTAAGGCAGTGTTCAAGTAACTCTGCATATTGAAGAGGCATGTCATGCTCACTTAACCGTTTCTTAACAACATCCATGCAGTCCTTTACTGGTAAGTTGGTGAATAAGGACTGCACATCAAAACTGACCATCACTTCACTTTCAGCTAGTTCAAGGTCTTTTATATGGCTGACAAAGTGATAGGAATCCTTCACATATGTGTTAGTCTTTCCACGAAGTTGAGAGAGTATCTTCGCTAGATGTTGTGCCAGTTTGTAAGTTGGTGTATCAATCTGGCTTACTATGGGTCGCAGTGGAACATTGTCTTTGTGAATTTTCGGCAACCCATACAGTTTAGGAGGTTTCGCGCAAGATGGAATGAGCTTTTTCACGTCTAATTCTAAGGTGTCGGAGTGTTTACAAATTAACTCTGAGGTCTTTTTGAGAATTTTGTTGGTTGGATCTTTGTTAACCTTTTTATATGTGTTTACATCCGACAAAAGCTCTAGAATCTTTCGATTGTAATCGGACGTGTCCATTATGACCGTAGCATTACCCTTGTCAGCACGGAGGATAGTCAGGTCTGGGTCTTTGTTTACGTTTTTTAATGCAAGATATTCATCGCGAGATAGATTCGGTTTGGTTCGGTTTAAGAAACGGTTAAGTGAGCATGACATGCCTCTTCAATATGCAGAGTTACTTGAACACTGCCTTACCAATGGCTACCTTTTGTGGGACAATGAGTTTTACCTGCAAACTGACGGTGTGGCCATGGGTTCACCGGTCTCTCCTGTAGTCGCCGATATTTTCATGGAGGACTTTGAGGAGAGAGCACTGATGACAGCCCCGACTATACCGAAGATGTTCAAACGGTACGTAGATGACACTTTTACCATCTTGCCTCACAATAGGGTGACTGCATTTTTAAAACACCTAAATTCAATACATGGTAAAATTCAGTTTACTATGGAATTGGAGGATAATAAATCCTTAGCCTTCCTTGACATACTTCTCATCCATAATCCTGATCATTCTGTTAGTCACACCGTGTATAGAAAGCCTACCCATACAGACAGATACCTTAACGGTGAATCTCACCACCATCCTTGTCAGTTAGCTACCGTGGCTAAATCTTTGTTACAGAGAGCACACGGCATCTGCGACCCCGACCATCTGGCAGGGGAACTTCACCATGTGAAGGAAGTTCTCCAGCGTAACAATTTGAGAGCCCCACATCCCCGTCGCAGAAGCCGCCCGAAACCCACCACGGTTGATCGACGACCCGCTGTTTTACCATATATTAAGGGAGTCACGGACAGAATTGGTCATATCTTGAAGCGTGCTTCTATTAAAACCTACTTCAAGCCGCATAAGAAGATCAGCCAACTTCTCAAACCAGTGAAATGTCACATACCTTTACAAGATGCAGGAGTCTACAAGATTGACTGTGAGTGTGGGTTGTCATACATAGGGCAAACAAAGCGTAGTATAGCCACCAGGTTAAAAGAACACATAGCTGACGTCAAGCATAGACGCTCCACAAAGTCTGCAGTGTGCGAACATGCCTTAGATAAACCTAACCATTTTCTTCGTTTCGATCAACCTCAAGTCCTCGCGAAAGAGAACCGATATGTACCAAGAATGTTTCGTGAGGCTATTGAAATTAAAAAACATCCTAATTTTAATAGAGAAGATGGCTGGCAGGTACCACCAGTTTGGAATCCTGTTATTAAAATAATAAAGTCCCAAACTAAATACCACACTAAAAAACATCAAGACACTGTGAGTGATTACTGCGTGCATCGAAATAATTTTTGATTATAATTGTACGGTAGATAAAATAAAATAACTTTTTAAAATCTGTAACGACGCCTGTCACCTTAGTCATCCTGCGACCACGAACCCTGCAAAGTGTTCGAAACGTCAGGAAAAACAAAAAACCTAAAATATACGCGATAGAATCCGTTTAAAAGTGTTTTATTATAATGTTTATATAATCTATTCTTTAGCTCTAAGGAGCCATAGAAACAGTAATCAAAGTACCGTGTTTATAAGCCGCTCGGTACGGAGCGACAAAACTCACGCCACGGCGGCATGACGCGTGCTGCAATACCAATGCTAATCAGGAGAATCAGAAATGAAATTTCACTGCCTCAAGTCCCGAATCGATCACATTGTGATGATTGTGAAAGTAGATGAAAGGGTACCCGTTGAAAACGGCTTAAAATAAGCCGTTCAATTTTTGTGTACCGGTTAAAAAACCCCATCAAACCCCTTAAACCGTACAATAGTGTAGCCCTTAGCGTGTGATTTTTTTGTCAACCGTTGAGAAAGAACCATCGAAAACCCTTTCAACGGGTAGCCAAAATGGTCCCTGCGTTTTACTGTCTCCATTCACTTTTTGGTAGTTGAAGAACTCACAGCCAGTTGCAGTCATTTAACAGTGAAGTTAAGTAATGCAGTGCGGTCAGTCTATGATGACAGAGGTAAGTCAGGCGGCAGTCGTTAAACTAACTGCTAATATGTAAACCCCAAAAAAAAAAAACATCAAAACAAGACGGTTATTTCCACATTATTCATCCGTTATTTATTCACATTCATCATTTCGGCCGAATGAAGTCCACTGCTGGACACAGGCCTCCCCCAAAGATCACCACAACGACCCATATGGGTGTGTCGTCTGCTCATTGGGGGGTCTTGCCATAATCGCCACGCTTGGCAGACGGGTTGGCGATCGCAGTTAGTTTGTTAATGTACTCGAAGAACGCTGCTGCCCATCCTCCGGTAAATCCCTTAGTCGACTTTTACGACACCCACGGGATGAAATGGGGTGGTGGCATTCTGAGCCGGCACCACACGGACAAAATTTATTCACATTATTTCATTTGTATTTCTTTTTCATTTATCTACTTAGAATCAACACATTCGTCGAGAGGAATACGTTACCTATGTCATAGACATACAAAAAAAACAATGACTCAAGATTCCAAAATTAAAAAAAATTAGTATATTATATTTAATTCCGCTTACTGCCCGAGGCTATCCAATCAAGCTCTCGCGTAATATTGTTTATAGTGATGACTGACATAACATACTTTACCTTTGAAGTACAGAAATGATAAATCACCTTTATTTAGTAAGTAGGTTTCAAGTAAATCACACGTCAATGAATCTAGATGAAGTCTTAACTACCGACTGCGTCTGAGATAGTCTGAAATAGAGAAACAAACTCGAAAGTTTCTGTTTTAAAGCCCAAAAATATTTTACTGTACAATATTAGGGGAAAAAAACTTTTTAACAAAATAAATATCGACTTCAAAAGACTATACGATATTAAAACCACAAAAAAAAACTTTATTTCTGAAGTCAGGTATAAAATATGACTCGTTGGTCTGCATGAACCATGGTTATGGCATACCTGGCCCCGCCCGACTTCATAAATAAAGTTTTTATTTCTTTTTAGTGGTTATAATATCGTATAGTATTTTGAAGTCGGTATTTTTTTTGTTAAAAAGTTTTATTTGTTTCTTTTTAGAGTAAATAAATGTAAGAACTTTTTCCAATATGGTATCCGTATCTAACACTAAAAATAAGTCTAAGAATCGAAACTATTAAAACATCATCTAGGTAAGCGCAGTCAAATTAAACCTGTTTATTGAAGCTGGTTAAAAAACTACTCAATCAAATGTCATGAAATTTATATGGGACCAATTCGAAAGCATTATGCACCTATTAAAAAAGAATTGCTCAAATCGGTCCACAAATCTCGGAGTAATCGGTGTACATACATAAAAAAAAAATTCGCATCGAGTTGAGAACCTCCTCCTTTTTGAAGTCGGTAGAAATGTAGAGAAACGTCTGGAATGGCCTTTTGAAGAAAGTCGCATAGCTGTGAGTGAGTGTGAGTGTGAGTGGACTCGTCCTGATACACTGCAAGCAGGAATCAGTCATCGTGAAGCCGTTTTATAAAATCTCAACGATCTGACGTACTACAATAACTTCAGTAAGACATTAATGCAGGCCACATGTATGCCCGAAATCACGGAACACAAATAATTTTACGTTCTGTGCCCGAAACCACCAAAAAGAACGTCCTTTATTGAATCAGCGCGATTAAAAATGAATGCAGCAATTTGAGTTATCTTACCTAGGTCTAGGTCACCACCTATAATTATATGTTATCTGTAAACGTTCAAAGTGTAGTTTCAATCAGTTTTAATTCAAAAATAATAATAGTGAACTCTGAAGCTAAGACGTCACTTACTTTCTTCAATGAACAAAGTTCCGGTTGGGTTATAGCCGAAAATCTGGAAACTGACATCCAAATTGCCTTTTACCGCACCGGACAAATAAACCGAGTACCAGAAACTGTAGGAGTTAGCAGCGATTATGGCCATCGCAACGCCAGTGTTTGGTTTCTAGTTTGTATACGAATTGTCCGGAGAATTAATTATTAAATCTCAATTTTAAAGACAAGGATCGTTAGTGGTAACGACTTTATGTTACCACTAACTTCACTTCAATAATTATAATTTATCTATAACACACTAACAGGTCCGTCCATTCAGTGTACTGACACTACTTATCTACATTAAACGGAGCAATTAGGAGTGACTTAATTCTAGATCGTTTTTGCGTAACTCAATTTATGAGACTATTGTTTTTTTTAAATAAGATGCAGTTTTGAGACAAAGGTACGTCCTGACTTCAAGGTTTTCTTGTTTTGCCACCGACCCGTAATAACCAAACAGGGCCGCGTCCAGTTTAAAATAAAATTGTGGACAAAATAGTCCTTTCTTACACATGGTATTCAAATCACGCGGACTGGTGATTGCAGTTGTTATTATCACACGACAGGATGCTGGTGCGCATCCTCTTGATATCAATCCTTATTCCCCTTTTACGACACCTATGGCTGAATATGGCCTATTCTTTGATGGAAACCAAACGGAATAGACAACCACCACTACAAAATAGACGGGAAAAATTAAGCTGCTAAGGCTTGACGAGAAGCCTCAGTCCCTGACGGCAGCCATCGACAGGTGTTGTCAGAGAATTGAGATCCAGCTAAATAATAGGCACATTTCCATCGAAGCCGAGACCACAGCCAATAAATCCCCGCAAACAGGCTGGCAGAATTCTCCGGTTGCGGTATGGCTTTGCCAAGAAGATATTAACCCAAAAATCTCACAAATATATATTGATCTACATACGAGTAGTTATGTAAATATGCTTATGTTATCATTATCACCTCTATTGACACAGCGACTGTTATCACTTGCAACTTTGATTACTGACATGCAATGAGCATATCTTGATAATTTTATTTGAGTGTTGCACGAGACATTTAAATGAGAACTATCGGATCTTTGTTTGAAGGATGATTTGGATATGTAAATAAAGTGTATTGAGTGACAGGCAAATTAAATCGCGTGGATTGTGTTCAGTAATAAATAGGCACAATATTAAAAATAACATCTGTACCTAAATAAATAAATAAACGTAGATATAATATTGCTCCTTAAATAAATAGTACACATAACGAGGAGTGAATGTCGTGGAGGCCCGGGCGCTTACAGATTCGTTTCTTAAGTAGTTACAAGGTCGTTGGTTCAAAACCTGGTATGTACACTGTGTGACATTTCAATGTCATATGTACTTTCTTAGTAATAAGACTTCACTAACGGTGAGGTGAAGGAAAACTTCGCGAGGAAACCTGGATATAATGTTCTGAAATCGTCAATAGGCACTGAGCAAGGAGAGGAATGCTCCTTTCTTCTGTGCTTGCGAAAAGGCCTTAGCCCTGCAGTGGACAACTCATAGGCATACTGACGGGGGACCCGTGAAGCTGGGCGCATGTTACGACACTGTTTTCCACAGTGAATAAATAAAAGTTCGATGAACAACGACTCAAAAAGAACCTGTTTCAGTTACAAAATACCCTAATCTTCGCAAAGCAAACTAATTTAAACTAAAACAGTTAAGAACACTCAACACACAGTCAAATGTTAATAATTCAAAATTGATTACTTTTACCGTGTCGCCATATTATCATTTAACTGCACAATTCGCAAAAGTATTTTTAGGTAAACAGGGGTATGTGCTGCTACGGCTAAATCAAACGTATTTAAAAACAAAACGACTATACACAAAAAAAAATTGTTTGATTTTATAATAATAAAACGTAACTAAAGTGCAGCCGCGGAAAGAATGCGTTCCTGACACCTGTCAGTTGGACTGGTTTCTTTTATATTAAACATTAAATTCAGCGCTAAACTATTTGTGTATATTGTAGGTTGACGTTAAAATATTAAAATGATTCGGAGTCGAGCAATTAGTTAACTTTAATTAGATTTTTAAACATTAAAAAACGGAAACAATTATTCAAGCATGAATGTCACATAATAATGTTCTTAATTTGCGACTTCACCGTTGCAAGACAGGAACCCATAAACTTTTGAACAAAAGAAAGCAAAGGTCGCGGTTAATTTTATATTATAAGACCTCCGATTATCCCCAAGAATTCTGCAATCAACACGATTTGAATTTGGAATACAAACGGAGCAGTATTCGGAAACATTGCGTCAATGTTTTCACTACATAATCCCCTTAAAATAACAAAATAGACTAGAGTCTTGTTATTTCGTGTTCTCTGCAACAACTTGTATGCCCTAATTAATCTCATTAACCCTTGTAGTCTCAAAGTTAATTAAAATTCTGTATCTCCATTAATTCGTTCGCATATTGTGAAGAAGTTTTTGATGCAGATTTTGCGCACGCCTAACGAGATTCCCTGAGAAACCTAGAGTTAACCAAGAGTTAACTAGGTACATTTAGTATAAAATTAATAATAAAAAAAGTTTCAGTCTTCACCTTCTATCTAAATGATTAATTTATAAAATTCTCTGCACACCTAACTAAGGAATTCTACTGCGTTCGAATTTCCATTTAGTATTTTCTTAAGATTTCGCTGTGTTAATAACTTAATAAGTCTAATATGGTACCTCAGTAGGAGGTACCGAAGATCGCGAGACCGTGACTGAATTTTTTGGTTTTTTCCTGGCGAATATGGTGTTAAAAAATCCTATCACGCACACGTTTAAGGAATATATGAAGATCTGTGATAAATAAAAAACAGTCTAACTAATTTAAGCCTTCATATTATCGGGATTATTCAATTTATACTTACTTAATAACGATAATAAAGTAGCTATCTTGGGAAATGTTTACCAATTTGAGTACCTAACTGGAAAAATCTAGTTTATAGATATTACAAGTGACATGTAAATGCATATAAATAAAGCGGTACAGGTTACAAACTTTTGTAGTTAGTATTAGGTACCATGTATTTACCAATTGGAAACTCAGATAACACCGTCCCCAGAAAAATCCTTAAATCAAAATTGACATGATTTGAAATTATAATGTAGATAACCATTCAATACACTCACAATATACATATATGTCACATTTGATGGAAAGAAACGTAGACATAGATTTTAATTATTTAGTTTGACTAAATGCATGATTATCTGACATTGTACTTATCTATAAATAGTGTACGGAATCTTAATTGTGCGTCACGTGCTACTATGTTCCACGTGTTAAGTGTATTGTGTAGGCCTAAGGCGACCGGCAAAGCTTGCCGCAATAACGCCAGTTTCGCCTACTCTTCTGTTATTCAAATGTTAACATACCTATTTACTTTTAGTTAATGGCATCGTTGCAAGAATAATATTACAGGTATTTATGAAAGCATCTCTAGTTTCCGTTTATTTTTTCGGCGTACCTATCAAAGAGTATTTGTTTTTGAAAATGGACATAATCTAGGAACAATTTTAAAGGAAAATGGTAATCTTTACTACTTACATTAGGTACCTACTTTCTAGTTAACTTTTGACACAATGATTTACACTCGTGTTTGACATAACACTTAATAGGCTTTACGGATGATTCAGATTTTCACTCTCAATGTTAATCTATCACTTGTTTAAAAGCGCGTAAAGATGCGAGGTCATTATAATATGCGAGTAAATTATTGTAAGAAAACCTAATGCGCGTACGCATATGCAAACATTGACCTAATACTCTCTAAACTTCACTTAACAAAAAAAATCACTAACCCGGTTGTTGTGGCGGCAGCAGCGGCGGCATCACCGGCGGCGGGGGCGCGGATGGTGGCTGCGGCGCGTACGGAGACACCCCCGGCGAGCCCGGCACCGAATCGCAGCTGGCCGAACCCATAGAACGCGGCGGCGGGGGCGGCGGTACCGCCGGGCTGCGCGGTGCCTTCACCATGGGCGGGTCAGGCCGGTCCAGCTCCACGCCGGGAGGCTGCAGCCCCGATTCAAGCGCGCGCGCACGCGCTTCATCTTGCGCCTGGGCGCGTCTCAATGCTGTTTGCAGCGCCATCACCCGCTGCCGGTCCGCTGTCAACCGACACTTCTCGCAATTACAGGAGCGGTATCTGCAGTACCGCTTATGGCCCTTCAGTTCTATCTTGAGCCGATGGTTGCGGCACCGCGCGCAATTCGGTGGTGCACGCGGCACCGCCGAGCTGGAAGCGCCAGGCTCGGAGCGCTCTTCACAATCGTCGGGTGTGCGACGCCTCCACGCGCCCATGGACACCATGGCTGGGCCCTCGTTTCAGCCGTGTTCGCGGCGAATTCGATGGGCGCGAAACAAACGCACACGCGGTGCGACGCGCGGTCACGATGCGACTGCTTGCCCTGCCGCCGGCATACTCTGCCCCGCCCCGCGCCCCACCCCGCCGCGCTACTGCATTTATTGCCGTGCCCCTATGCAACTATGCAATTCTTTGCATATAAATTACTTAATGAATTCAGGCACGATCATCTGTGACTGTCTTAGAATAATACTGGTACATAATAGGAGACTAAGGGGGGACTACAAATACAAGAGACTAAAGGGTTTAAGTTACATAAAAAACTACATTTTAAATTAGCATTTGGATTCAACTACATAGCTGATCAGGCCTTAACTTACGTATTTTAGTAAGGTAAGGTCTAATGGTCGTTTGCACAAAACATAGGCAGCTCCTAAGTCATCCCTAGGCCTTTCTTTGACATACTATTTTGAAATTCTAACAGCCGAATACTGAAACGCCAGTGAATATTAAGTTACACTTTAACTATTTGAGCCATCCGATTTCCTACCGAAAACAGGTTTCACGAATAGTTAAAGCGGGACTTATTACTAACAGGCATTTCAGTATTCAGCCATAATACTGTATTTCCCACCGCTGGGCACGTAATTACTTGTGCCCTTTTGCACTGAACGATAAGTTGATGCTTAACAGTAGGAAGCTCTTATGGCTGAATACTGAAACGCCTGTTAGTAATAAGTCCCGCTTTAACTATTCGAGAAACCTGTTTTCGGTAGGAAATCGGGTGACTCAAATAGTTAAAGTGTAACTTAATATTCACTGGCGTTTCAGAATTCGGCTGTTAGAATTTCAAAATAGTATGTCAAAGAAAGGCCTAGGGATGACTTAGGAGCTGCCTATGTTTTGTGCAAACGACCATTAGACCTCCAGACTACCATTATCTCCATATATAGAGTTGACCTTACTAATTTAAAATGTGTTGAACTTAATCTAAAAACACATATCTCTCTATGTAGGTTAGAGGTACCTACTCAGATAATAATTACATAAAATTTAAAGTTCTTACAATAATCGTTATAATTAGTGAGAACTGTTACTTTTACTATTACAATAATTAATTGGTAAAATTCAGCTAAATGAAATTTATGGTACAATTAAGAAATATTAATTCATAAATAGCTGCATACATAAAACACTACTGAAGTATAAAAAAAATATCAGGGATTTATTTAGTGTCGCTTATGCAAACGTGCACACGAATAAATGCCCCGAACTGCGTGTGGCTGCACTTCTACTACGATCGCGTGCAACCACGTCTGCGCACACATGCACACTATTCATCAAACGGCCAATCTTTGAGTGTGTTTGTAAAAAATACGTTTGTGTTGACGTCACGCGATTTTTACACGTGAAATTATCTAAGTGTGCATGATGCGTTTGTTATGTCACTGAAGTTTCGGAAATATGCGCTTCATTCAAACCAAATAAACATTGTTAAAAAACAGACTTGCGTATTTTAATGTAACGTTAGTTAGTTTTCATAATCTAACTTTTGTAAGTGATGTTAGTGTACTTGCATATGGCTTTAATCACGTGCTATTTCAAAGTAATTAATTCGTTAAAAGTGTAATAGGTAATTTACGGATCGCTTCTTCGCACTTCCCATGAACATCCGCAATCTTTGGCTGATGCTGGCTGACGTTTTAGGGAGACATACACTCTTTTCGTGCAGGTTCCCAGATTCTGCGCTTTTCGCTTTCATTCTGCCCAGCAACCTCTTCAGGTCGTCAATACTGCTTCTACCGATTCGCGGTCTTCATGCAAGGTCTCGCATGCGTCAACGGCTGTCAGACCTTTACCAGACATGACCAGCCCACCACAGCGCCTCCAGTCTTTTTTAGATTCGCTACGGATTTTTCCTTTAGATAATTGCGATAATTATAGACAACCTTGCTTAATATGTTATATTCTTTCCTCTATTGTCGTAAAAGGAGACTTTTATCAAGGATTAGGCGTATCAGATGAAGGTGAATAAACTGCAGCATCTCGCTGCATACTGATAACTTCCTACTACGATGATCATTCCACCTGTTAAACGCGGGGGATATGGCTCTATCGCCCAACACTGGTCGATTGTATTAGTCTAGATATCGTTCAGTAACGGCTCTAGGCTTTGCAAACATTTCAGGTATTTTATTTAACATTCAATCGTTTGGACCTGGTTGAACGGATGTACTGTAATATTCAATCATTCGTATGGTCACAGGAAAACGATTTGTACAAGGTATTGCATTCGGGAACTTCCGCTATGTCGGGCATAATAACGAATGTACACGAAGCCCAATTCGCCAAGTGGGTTCCAAGTAGGCAGTTGTTTTAAAGTTTACCAACCGTTTTTTCCATGTGGTGTCCGGATTCAGAATATATCACCACTTCATCTCCTCCAGGAGATGTCAAGTAGAGAAGAACGACAAGGAGGCAGTAGTTGTAATGAAAACTATAAAATTCTGTTAGAAAAATTATGTGGAATTGTGCTTATGTAGCGCTTGGCTTGCTTGCTTGTGAAATGCGAAATCTAAAGCCACACAGAGCCGTACAGAATTACGTGTGGTATCTGGATTAAGAATATAGCACCTTTCCAGCTCCTCTCGTGGATGTTGTAAAAGGCGAGTAAGGGACTCTAAACCAGAGGGATGGGCAGAAGCGGCCCTTTTGTGGAACACCAGCAATTCTGCGCTTACCAACCCGCCAAAATAACACACGGCATGTGGTAATCTATGAGTGAGGCCTTTGTTCAGCAGTCAACGTTCTTTGGCTGATATAGGCAATGAATTAGAGAACGAGAATCAATACTTAATAGCAGAGAACTTGAGTCGAGATTGCATCATTTAAAAATAAATGCTGGACGTAATTCGTATGGTTCATATTTGATTAACGCAATCTAGACTTGAGTTTTACTTAAGTTTGGATACGGGCTTTACCCATGTTTTAAACAAGTTGTTTGCGGTACTCAATTCCAACATTACTTATTTCATACGCAACTGTATTAATTTAACTATTGTGACGGCACGGTTGGTGCAGTGGCTGATACAGTCTACTGCTGCGCCCCGGGTCGTGGGTTCGATTCCCGCACGGAACAAATATTTGTATGATCTGCAGGTGGTTGTTCCAGGTCTGGGTGTATTGTGTGTGAAATTTGTTTCTGTAAACGCACCCACGACACAGGAGAAACAATTAAGGATGATAAGCTGGACAGCTGTATTGCTAGGTTTAACCCGTGACATTTGGTGTTTTATTCCATTTACGTCCTCTTCCAAGTACCTGTACAGTACAGTACAGTAGCCTGGACTGTAAATCTTACGTAATTAGTGGAATGTATTGGCATTTTCAACGTCAAATTTTATGAAGGAACTTGAAACGTTCTTTAAGATATCAGAAAGTAGATGGATTGTAAAGGATACTGTATAGAAGATGAAGAATGTGAGTATTCCGACGATGGCGTATAGGAAGCCACTTGAGCTCAGTGCGATACTCTGACAAATGATTATATTTGCGTAAACCAAATATAAACCTTAAACATAAATTTTGGAGTTGCTTATGTTTATCAAGTTGTTCCTCTGTGAGATCAAGATAGCTGGTATCGGCGTAGTCAAGAATCGGAATCGGATATTGGCAGAAAGTTACGTAGTTTTCGTAAAGACTCCGCAGATGCGAATAATTTACGACTGACTTCCTGTATTTGAGGTGCCCAGGACAAAGTTTTGTCCATATATATTCCCAGGTTCTTTGTCACTTACAGGAATGATGGTGCTATCAAAAAGAACCGGTTGTAAAAGGGTCCAGACAACACTTGAAATCATTCTAGAGCCGCCAACAACAATGTCCTGGGTCTTCAAAGGATTCAACGGAAGTCCACAGGCCTTGCTCCATCGGCTAATTAGTTTGAGATCACTATTTATGATGTCCACATGGGTATAAATTTGGAGATCATCTGCATAAAGGTGGTAGGATGAAATAACTCTATTAGAGATAGTATTTATAAATACGGCGAAGAGTGACGGAGATAAAACGCCACCCTGAGGTACGCCACCAGACAAATTGCACCAGGAGGAAAATGTTTCTTCAATGCCAACACGCTCCCGACGGCCAAACAGGTAACTGCGAAACCAATCAATCATCGTTGGAGATATGTTAAGAGAGCACTATATTCCAAGCAAGATATCAAAATCTACCATATTAAAAGCGTTACTGAAGTCCAGGAGTGAAAGTAGCCTTAGATTTCCATCCTGCATGGCTGACCTGATGTCATCCGTAATATTGATCAGGGCTGTGACGGTACTATGTCCAGGACGGAATCCGGATTGAAGGGGATTAAGGATGCTGTTCACGCAGAGAAAGGAGCTGAGCTGATTGTTAATTGGGCGTTCGAGCACTTTAGATAGGTATTCAGAAAAAGATTTAGTACCTTTTTTCCAAGCCGTTGGAAAGCAGCGTCTGGACATAAAGGAATTGAGGATAAATGGTCACATGAAAGCAAGGTAATTGCCCGGAGTTCATTTAGTCACTTACCGACCAGTGTCGCGGCTAGACGGCAATCTTAAAATTAGTTCTTGCAACATTTTGCGGAAAAAAGCCTTCTAGTGTTTAAAGAACATCTATGCACGAATTATACTGCACCTGTGAGAAAAAAACATCAGTTCATGCTTAAATCTATACTGGAAATAAAAATTACAGTATTTTGTTTTATTACGCGGTCTAATGACACGTTACGTCACACGCGTTCAAGCTAACGAGCATGCGCCATGCAGCTGCTAATGTCACGTAACTAACGGTGTATATTCATCTCTTTCTATCGACCGAAATGCCGTATGGTGGCTTTCATTTTATCTCCCTTCCCTCGCGTACTGTTTGAGAGCTGTATGTATATGTACTGGTAGTAGCTATAGTAAAATTTACGTCGTTCTGTTGTGTCATAACGTTCGTGTACGGCGGCGCTTCTATTTGTAAAATATCATAGGACACGGTAAGTTTTTGGATCCAACGTTTCCATTCTGGAATTTTTGACGTACAGAACCAGCTCCGTAGACGGCCGGAGACCCAAGTTAATAACGAGCAATTAAAAGTGACCGTGGAAGTGCCTCCATTGCAAGCCACGTCAGAATTAGCGGCAGGCTTCAGCGTGAGTGATAAAACAGATTTGATTCACCATTGACACAAATTGCAAAGTGTAAAAGCTTGAAAAATGGGTTCCGCATAAACTGAGTGAAGCACACCAACAAACACACGTCGAGTGTTGCGTTACATTTTCAACCGGCATTATTGTGCCGGTTGAAAATGAGGGGATTTTGAATCGTCGGGAATCGAATAGTTACTAAATTCCTAAAACATGCCACGCCGTCTGGGGATACTGCATCCGCTTTTTGCTGGACAGCGAGTACTGCGTTATTACTACTTCTGCGGCCCATCGGCTATTGGCTCACGTATGCGCCTACCTGCACGTACAGCAATATACCTAAGACGTCGCCGCAACTCCAGAGCTGTGCAATGCGGACGGCAGCGTCCCCGATCTACCGCCCGCTGGCGACTGTTAGGGTGGTATCAAGCGGATGCTATGCCGCCTGCACCGACCTGTCCGCCTGTGGCGGATCGGGTTAGCCAGGGCGTCTTTATCCCTGACCTGCTCCGCCACCTCCTTCCGCTGCCTCCCAAGCCCCCTCACTGTCAACCATAGCTTTTACAAAGCTGGCAGCGAGAGGACTTCCCCAGTTACTGCCATGAGGTCACGGTACTGCGCACTCCAAGCCGGGCACTGCACGAGTGTTGCTGCGCCGAGTCCTCACTGCAGCCGCATAGCTGGTAAACGGGAGTCGCCTTCCGCCTCGCCACTGTGTGCAGGTATTTGCCGCAGCAGCCATGCCCCGACAACACCTGCACAAGACGGAACGACAACGTCCCATGCCCTCAAGAGGATATACAGGGTGTCCAGTAAATAGCACGACATACTGCAGGGGGTGAAAGCTTGGGTCAAAATATCGAAAAATCTCTACCTTGACACAGATTTTTAAGCATCTCGTAATGAAAAATTCCTTTTCTAGTTTTTTTTTACCTCAATTTTATTGTGAATTATTACTTTACTCATTGATAATTGATGATGTTTAGTCTATTAAAAACGAAAATGTTTTCAAGAAATACAATTTTTATTTAAATTTTCACAGTACAATTTTCTTATCTTAAAATTTTGTACTACTGTAAATCCCTAAGATTTAGCTGAACATATATTGTGTTTTTTGGTAGGTATTGACCCAAGCTCTCACCCCCTGCAGTATGTCGTGCTATTTACTGGACATCCTGTATATGCGCTGTCTGCGTTCACGGCCTTATGTGATAAAGCTATTTCCTCATCTCGTCTTTAATTCTAGAACAAAGATGTATTTTTTTAAATGTATTTACTATAGTGTACGGCTGAGAATAGTACCGACCCATCTCATACCGTGGATGTCGTAAAGGCGACTATAGGATTAACCGGAGGATGGGCAGCAGCATCCTTCGAGTGCAGTAACAAACCAACTGCGATCGCCAACCCGCCTGCCAAACGTGGCAATTATGGCAAAACCCCGCAATGAGCACACAACACACCCAGAGCGGTTGTTGGGGCGGTCTGTGGGGAAGGCTTATGTCCAGCAGTGGACTTTATTCGGCTGAAATGATGATGATGATGAACATTCTATGCATGACATATTACGGGGTCACACAAAGTGTTTAGAAAATCAAAAACGGTATGATGTAGAAACCTGCTAATATTTTTATTGTTTTTCGAAGCAGTGTCCGTTTCTGTCTAAGCACCATCGCATGCAATGGAACCAATTGACTAAAGCATTGAGTCCACTGTTCTATAGGGATCTCTTCTACGTTTTTCTCGAACGCAGCCACTGCATCTTTCGGGATTCATACAGCGAATTCCTCCGAATTTATCTTTTGGGGAATAAATAAAAGTCGCAAGGTGCCAGATCGGGACTGTAAGGAGGATGGCTCACTAATTCCACACCTTCTTTAGACATATATTCGATTGACCGTCTGGCGAAGTGAGCTGGAGCGTTGTCATGATGGACGAGGATCCTGCATCTTGAGCACTGCTATCAAACATTTTCGAAGACAACCGGTAAACAATGACTAACGTACCGATCTGTAACTGTCCTTTTATCTTCTAGCACTGCTGCGAAATGACACGTCCGTCCAAAGAATGAGATAATCAACTTTTTCCTTTCCTTCTGCCCTTCTTTACTTTTGTTGGAAAATCTTCGAATGGAAACATCCATTGGGCATATTGTCTTTTGGTTTCGGGCTCGTATATCCAGCTTCCATCACTTGTGACGATGTCAAACACAGCATTCGAGTCACCTCCGTTATACTTGTGAAGCATTTCGCGGCACCAATCCAAACGACGACGCCTTTGATCTTTAGTCAAATTATGTGGTATCCATCTGGTGCAAAGCTTTCTAACGACTAAATGTTCCTGTAAGACTTTTTCATTTAACTCATAGCGCCTAAACTTGCGCGGATCTGTTGATATGTTACTTACTTATCAGCTTTTGCCATTAGCCGCACAGCACTCACGTTATCTTCAGTGGTCGCCGTAGGACGTTCTTTGTACAAATATAAATATATATACAAGGTCTTACTTTAATAGTCCACGATATTTTGCATGCAGCCTATGTGAATGCTGACGATAATGTAGGTATCACCAAAAAAGGACTGTTGGTTTTTTTCAGCATTTTTTATAAATCACTCATTTCTTCTTCTAGTAAGTTATAATAATATCCACTTGTACTCTAGTAAGAAAATGGTGGTCGCGGCCTGCCGACCTATTTAGGTAGTCGGCAACGTCAAACGAAACAGGCGCAAGAAGGCGCCCGTCAGCGTCGCACAAAAGAAACAAATTTTTCACCATCAAATTTTTTGTGTGTGTCATGTTTGTGTCATCATCTTTAGCATTTACTACGGTGCCATGCAAAATATCGTGGATTATTAAAATAAAACCTTATATACAAGGTCTTAATTTAATAGTCCACGATATTTTGCATGGCGCTATAGTGAACGATGAATATAATGTAGGTATAAAAAAAAACTTGTAACTGTTTAAAAAATTATTTTATTAAATCACTTATTTCATTACATCCTAGTTCTCTTAGTTGTGATAATATTCACATGCATCTAGTGAGACAATGGTGGACGGGGGGCTGGTTGACTGATATAGATAGTCTGTAACGTTAAACAAAACAGACGGCGCACGGTAGCGACATCACACAAAGAAAAGAAATGGATTTTTACCGTGAGTATTTTTTGTGTTCGGTACATCATCTTAAGCATTTACTGAGGCACCATGCAAAATATCGTGCATTATTAAAATAAGACCTTATATATAGTGACACGAGTTGGGGCTTCATCATATCATGCCAATCGAAGTCTACCATAACAAAGCTGTTGTTGAATAAGACCGCAACGAAAGTCGTAATAAATTATTGAGTGAAAATTTACTCTAGTCAAATTCAATTCGACGCCTAACACGCATTTTTTAATTGCCACAGATTTTAATATATTACATAATATGATTTCAATGTAGGTATATATATAGGTGTTCAAAGAGTTCTATATATTGGCAACTTTTCTTGCTGGCCTATTCTAAAAACAGTGTGACCCTCGTATACTTACCTATAACACAGATCTCGCTCCCGTTCCCGGCCGCATACGAATCCTGCATGCCTACTCACCTACTCTAATTCACAACGTGGGACAACTAGCTTACTGATCGGGGCAACCCACTTACTTACGGGACACTTCAAACCAGGACGTGTCTCGGTGTACCGGAAAATGTCCTGTATAGCGGCCCCACTATAGATCAACATAAGTACATATCTAACATACTTACGAGTATTTATACAACATTAATGAAGAGCGTGGAGAGTTAGAAAACACGTTGCACTATGCTAGGTACTTTGTTACCAACGTCCGTCTTCTTTACAGAGTAACACTGAAATCTTCCGAGTAGACAGAGATAGTATCGCATCGGTAAACAGGAGTAATTTTGGGTCTACTCTAGTATTAACTTCTTAGACTTCTGGTACAGCTTGCCTCGGTGCTTAAAGATTAATTTACTACAACTAAGATATAAAGGTAACAGGCTGCCTTTTATCACAGAATTTCTTTTTTTTCGATGGGACGTGATGATATCTACACACTTCCACAGATACACGATATAATAGTAAAAAAATGTACCTCGTACTCAAAGAGGAGGCTATTCAAGTTTTACGATCGGCCATGTTTTAATATTGTCAGTGCATGCGCATCACACATCCCCTTTAACGAGGCTTCGAGCGGTGGTGCACCCAATTGATGGTCGTTAAAGTATTTAATATTATTATAATCGTTTAAATGGATTACGAGAGAGGTTATGAGCTAAACAAGGACTTGAAAAGCCAAATGAATAAACGGACTGTCAGTCCAGACTGGTCAGCTATTAATGCCCTGCAAATTTATGTAAAGGACTTTTTTTTTAAATTGGCATTCCATTATTATTTATGTAAAGGACTTTTTTTTTATTGACATTTCATTATTATTTCTGTTCTAAGAATTCTATTGTATCTATCAAGATTGTAACCCTTATATTACCCTGAATATTTGAAAAGAGTGTCAATTGAACTTTCGTTTGCCCTTCTCGAACAACTTTATACCTTACAACTACATAACGAACTATTCGTAATGGAATCAAATGTTTAATGACCACCAAATCTAAGCGAGCAAAGGAGACTGGCAATCGCTCATACAACGGTAGCCCCCGAACTATGTTGGTAGTTACATTTAAGAAATTGTTGTGGTGTGATAGGGTATTTCATGAGTATTTAACTACAATGTTTTATTTTTATATTCTTAATTACGTTAAAATCCTTTTTTGTTACAGTGAGGCAAAGTATGGCGGTATGGTAAAGTATGGCGGTATGGTCCAATAGCTACTATCGTTTATTTTATCGCATAAATAATACCTTTATCTGGAATATTATTCGCAATATTCCAGACAAATCGGCATCCAAGAGAACTTTTTTTACATATCTGGCACAAGGCCATAGATAATAGTATGCGCTTGATTGATAATAAATTAAATGTCACCGGCTTATTCATGTTGTCTTCTTATTTTTTCGCGCGATAAATATCCAAAAAATGAAAATTTAAAAATTTAGTTAAGCTTTCATTTCTGGAACAGATCAGTCCCAAAACCATCCATGTCCTTTACGCTCTGTTACTACCTAAATAAAATACTGATTGCACACAAATTAAGTTGGGCCAAATATTGTCACAGAAGATTATGCTTCGGCTCACTGTGGAGATGATCAGGATACTGCACATTATGCGTTCGGAGAGTGCCCTGCGTGGGCTGCCAAGCAGCGGATCCTAGTCGAGAGTATCGGGCAAGATGTCCATCAGCTAGCAGTAGTATCGGCTATGCTGGCAGACCATGATAATTGGCGTGCTGTGGTCTCCTTTTGTGAAAGCGTCAAGCTCCAGGAGACTACAGAGCGGGATCGGGAGATGGTCGATCCCACTCAGAGAAGGAGGACACGGAGCTACGGTAACCTCTACGCTGCCCATGTTCAATACGCCTGAGTCGAAAGTAGCGAGCGCGCAGATTGGGGAGTCTGTATGCTCAAACCAAGTGGCCCCAGGAAAGACAGTGGTATGCACGTGGTCACGTGCCACCATATGCGCAGCGCAGCGCACAGCGAGACTTTGGGGGGATCCTTTACAATCCTCCCGAAATGTGGCTGGTGGGAACCTCTTTGTAGTCGCCTCTTCTCTATTAGAGGAGATGACCACTTTGCCGTCGTTCCCTTCGAGATGTGATTAAAGGCGTGGCACCAAGGGGTGACTCTAGATGGAGGTTTTTGAGTTCCTGAAGCCCCCCCATCTGAGCAGAAGATGATTACTCCGGTAGTTTTAGCCAGTAGGAGACCGGCATCTCCCTCACCCTTCCCCGAGGCGGAGGAAGTACATGAGGTATTTCCACAGAATAACTAAAAATTAAAAAAGTATCCGGTGCGGCTGGCAAACATTAGTCCTTGGTATGAAATTAACTTAGCACAAAATGGTGGTTAAATTTTGGTGGTCATAAATGTAACTCAAATTTATCTAAGTGCAGACCAACTTGGACAGCATAAGGGTACACTTCATAAGAGACAAATGAAGAAGCGAAATAACGCATAATATATGAGTATGGTGAAGGTAGCTGGGAGTCGTTGGATGCAACCGCTCGTTGTGGAAATCTAAGGGGGAGGCCTTTGTTCAGCAGTGGACGTCCTGTGGCTGATATGATGATGATAATATATGATGTTGCAGTTTTTAATTTTAGTGAATAGATTTTTTATTTTGAGGTAAATTTTGATTTTGCCGTGTGGTGCCGGCTCAGAATACCACCACCCCATCTCCTCCCGTGGGTGTCGTAAAAGTCGACTAAGGGATTAGCCGGAGGATGGGCAGCAGCGTTCTTCGAGTACATTAACAGCTCAACTGCGATCGCCAACCCGTCTGCCAAGCGTGGCGATTATGGCAAAACCCGCCAATGAGCCCACAACACACCCATATCGGTCGTTGTGGTGATCTGTGTCCAGCAGTGGACTTAATTCGGCCGAAATGATGAAATTTTGATTATGTTTAGCGAGCAAGTAAACATATACTTACCAATAAAATATTATTTTGTTTCGGTAATTGGCGCTTCCACCTCGTAATAAATGTTCGATATTCAAATCTGTCATGACCATTAAGCCTACGATTCTGCATAGATGATTGAGAACAGTTCGACTCACATCTTCGGGCGAACACATTGGTATTCAGGGCTCGAATTTAACTTTTAAATTCAAGTTATTAAAAAAATGGTGTCTCAAGGGTTCTGTATGAACAACACGACTTAATGTCCGTGTGTCCGAATACCTGTAACACTCAATCCCTTTATTTACCAAATCAAAAAAGCACAGTATTATATATAAAATGTATAAATATACCTTCTTCAATAACTTTGAGATAGACCTGGTTTTCTAACTCATGCCTTTTGGATCCTTACCCATTATTGATGTTATTGGCATGTTATAATCATGCCGCGCGAACCCTATTTTACGAGTCCGGAGACAAGTGATTGGAAGGTTTTGCATCTTCTGGTGGCCTACTCTCTTACCTAGTTATATATTGACTGACAGCTGTCAGATATACCTGGATTGATCATTCGTACAGTCAATTTAAGCGGGAAAACAGGTATGGAACTTCACTAAAAGATTATCAGTGTCCAGGACGCCGCACAGATTTCTGCTGCTGCATTCGCTTGCTGTACTTACATCCGTTACCTCCTGTTAACAACAACCCACAGGAATAGAAGCAGATTCTTGACCGGCAGGAACACTTCTAGATTTCTATTGCGTACGATATCAGCAGCAACGATAACCTTTAATATAGCTAACTAGCTGGGACCCGCGGTTTCACCCGCGTTTAATTTGAAAGAAATTTAGAGTTTTTCGACATAGACACTTGACATAGAATATATATATTGGATTACAAGGGTTTTATTTTTTTTGCGCGGAACCATAATTATATTTCAAAAATTAAAGTAGCCTAAGTTATTCCTTATAACATCAGCTATCTGCCAGTGAAGGTCCCGTCAAAATCGGTCCAGCCGTTTCGGAGATTACCTGGAACAAACAGACAGACAGACGGACAGACAGACAGACAAAATTTAAAAAAATGGTGTTTAGTTATATGTAACGTACATACTTTCATATGCATTTAGTAAAAACCTGTTATTTTGACATTACAAACAGACACTTCAAGTTTATTTATTTGTATAGATGTATTATGAGCTTTAGACCGCGTTACACACTTACACATTGGTTGCTTACGATATAAATGTCTCTTTCCCAAATAGAACACGAAGATGTCAAGGATCGAGATTTGAAAGCATTTTGCGACTTTGGTTTTTTTTTTTTTTTTTGTCTGAGGCGCCGCCGTCGTTGCCGCCGCAACGAAGTCGCGCGCCCTGTATGTCATCAACGCTCGTTAGGTTTGTACCAAGTTCGTACATATATATCTAACTGTAATGAGCCGGACTCACTCTATTGATCAACAGCGGGTTAGTCAAGGATTTTTTTTCATTAAATTTATAAAAACATCCGTGTGGTGATCCGGATGAATATCACTCCACCTCCTGCCGTGGTTGTCGTAAAATGCGATTAAAGGACTTTAAACCAGAGGGATGAGCAGTAGCGTCCCTTCTGCGGAACAACAGCCTTTTCTACGCTCACCAACCCGTCGACCAAGCCTGGTGAGTATTTACTGTAGTATTAAGGCAAATTCCCCCCAAAATGACGACACACGGGGTATAACCGGTCGTAAGTGGGGAAGTTTGTTCAGCAGTGGACGTCTTGTGGCTGATATGATGATAATAATGATGAGATTTATAAATATCAGCCAAATCAGTCATCATAAATATCATATCAGCCAAAGGACATCCAATGCTACACAAAGGGCTCCGTAGATTTCCCCAATTATGTCATGTGGAGGGCAATTTGCCAACAATCACCACGCTTGCTAGGCAGGTTCATGAGCGTAGTATGGTTACTGTTCCACAGAAGGGACGCTGCTGCCCATCGCTCTGGCTTCTGACATAGTCGTCATTTACGACATCAATGCTATATTCTTAACCCGGACACCACACCGACCTTATTTCTAAGAATACTTCGGGCAATTTTACAAACTTAAGGTACACCACCAAAAACATTATTTTACAGTACTTTTGCAACATAACTTCGATCTAAACTATGTATTTTTTACGCGAATTTCGAATCAATAAATCGTGTTATACTACAATCGTTATTCGATTAACATCGAAAACAATCGATGTAGGTATCGATAAAAACTGATCGACAATTTTGCTCTGAGTGAGTTCACTTCAAAGAGTGCCGATGTTTCTTATGCTGCACAGTTTATAAAACAATTTCTGTTAATACGAAAATGGTGACAAGAGGTAGGTTGAGATGATCGTGTGACAAAAAAAGTTGTAAGCGGTATTCCACTCGTAGGCTGTCTGTGTTTATTTTGAAAAGCCGGACTCTTCATCATCGGTCGTAAACCGAGCAACTGAGAAAATGATGTGGAATAATCGTTCCTACACTTATTAATCTTATTTTAAATATTATTTAAATAAAGATAACAAATTGTGTGTATAATTCCGTTATTTTGACATATGAAAACACACCAAATTATAATTATGACATTAAAATTAATAAAACAATTGACTCCGTTATGCAATGGTTATCTATGAATAATTTACAAGCAAATCTTAATAAGACTAACTTCATTCAATTTCAAACCCTTGGATCAAAGATTAACTCTAGGAATATATCTTATGATGGCACAAGAATTAATGAAGCTTCCAATGTCAAATTTCTGGGACTGACCATAGACAAGTATTGTGACTGGAAAAAACATATTGAAGGGGTTTGCGAAAAAGTTAATAGCTTCGTATATGTCCTAAATAGACTTAGGACTAGATCAACTCAACAGACGGTAATGTTGGCATATCATGGCCACGTAGGGTCCATACTACGGTACGGTCTACTACTGTGGGGAAACTCCACGGATTCCCAAAGGGCTTTCCTCTCGCAAAAGAGATGCATAAGGGCGATAGTTGGTATTCCTCCGTACGAATCTTGCAAGCCACATTTTAGAAAGTTACATATATTACCTTTACCAAGTATGTACATTTTTGAAATAAGCGTATTTGTTAAAACCAATCCACATATATTTGTAAAAGCTAAAGACATTTATCATCGGAATACAAGACGGAGAGAGCGTCTTGTTCTGGATTTTGTTCCAAAGACCTCACTTTTTCAGAGGAACTGTTATGCTATGTGCATCAAAATTTTTAATAGGTTGCCACTCCACATTCAGGAACTTCCTCTACCTCAATTTAAGCGCAAATTGAAGGTCCTATTACTGTTTAAAATGATATATTCCACACAGGAGTGGTTTGACAATAATAATAGAAAATGTAACATTGATAATATATAGCCATAAATGACTTATAACTTGACATATGCATCGATCGTAATTTCTACATTGACATTTTATTAGCAACTTATAAATTGTATCTTTAAATGTTTTATAATTTCACATGCCGTTTGAAGGTTAAATAGACTTGGAACTATTTGTCACGTGTAAACATCTATTGTACTCTATTTATTGTGAATAAAGAAATTTGAATTTGAATTTGAATTTGAATTGTATCGATGATATATGGAACAGACACGTGGTCACTGACTAAAGACCTCATAAGAAAGCTCAAGGTCACTCACCGAGCTATGGAGAGAGCTATGCGATACGATTTCTCTACGAGCTCGAATCAGAAATGAGGAGATCCGTAGAACGAGTAAAGTTGCCGACATAGCTAAAAGGATTAGTAAACTGAAGTGGCAATGGGCGGGGCACATTGCTCGTAGAACTGATGGCCGTTGGGGCATAAAGGTTCTCGGAGTAATACTTATGATGTCCCGATAGTCACACTTTATGAAACTCCTTTTAAGCAGGTTCCGGTTAAGTACTTCAAGTACTTGGGCCACTGGATCACAGATGACATAAATTATGGTATGGACATAGAGAGGGAACGAAGAGTGTTGTCGGTTAGATGCAATATGCTGGCTCCCAGTTTCGTGCGTTGTTCTTTCTTGGTTAAAGTGATGGTCTTTAGAGCATTTTGTCAAACTCTTTATCCGTGCGACCCGTGGGTCAGACATACCGTAGAGAGGCTTACAACGCAGTATAGTAATGGCTTCAGAATCTTGCTGGGAGTGCCGCGGCTCTATAGCGCGTCGGGGATGATTGCTGACGCGCACTTGACGACTTTTATGCCATCTTACCTTGCTTGCGATTCTATGCGTTCGACTGGTACCAGCAGCCAACTGAGAGTAGTTTCGGAAAGCTTTCAGCCCAATATAATGAGGCACTGGGTTATACTACACAAGCCCATTACCATTCTTGTGTCTCTGTAGTCAAATTATTGTTAAATTAAAGTATCTATGCACCTTGTATTTTCTTTTCGAACTTCTTGTATTATTATTTATTTTTATCATACGATACGAATATCCCTAGTAACACAGCTTAAAGTTTTATTTACTGTATTTTACTAACAATATGGATGTCTGTGCCTGAAATAAATAAACTAAATTGAATTGAACTTTGCCAAATATCCTTATACTAGGATTGGGAACACAATGATAGTGCTGCTAAGGCAGCTATCGATCGCATCTTGATCGATTGTAGTTAATCTAATATTGTCATTTTTCTTCATAAAATCAATATTTGATCTAATCCTGGGACGTTCGTCTTTCGAATGCGAGAATAATGGATATTTATTCGATCAAAATGAAAATGGGTGTTTGAGTACAAAAAACATAATTCTCATGTTGACAAATTAACTGGTGAAATATGAAGTAAACCAACAATGGTTTTTTGACGATTACGAAAATTCGATAATTTTTATTTAACGCTAAAGGCGCTACTCGACATCTTTTCGGCCGAATGAAGTCCACTGCTGGACACAGGCCTCCCCAAAGATCACCACAACGACCGATGTGGGTGTGTTGTGAGCTCATTGGGGGGTTTCGCCATACTTGGCAGGCGGGTTGGCGATCGCAGTTGAGTTGTTAATGTACTCGAAGGATGCTGCTGCACATCCTCCGGCTATTCCCTTAGTCAATTACGACACCCATGGGAGGAGATGGGGTAGTGGTGTTCTGAGCCGGCACCACATGGCAAAGCCGGCTCGACTCGACTACTCGACTTACTGTTTTATATATATTATGTACCGGTAGAAGAAATGTCGCTACAAACGTATAATTTTTATTTTATTTAGCCTAGTTGAAATTCTACATGAACTTCCTCCCCCGCGGAGACGGAAGAAGTGGCATTATGGACTCCTACCGACTAAAACCAATAGGGTGGTCATCTTCGGCACCTAAGGGGTCCCCAGGTTCTCGTATAATCAGACTAGAGCCGCCCACTGGTGCCACGGCTATAAGCACATGGTCACTGTAAAGCGACCCCCGTAGAGACAGCGAAACTCCTCACATGGTCCCCCGAGATTGGGCAGTAGCCGGTGTAGTGCACCCACTACCCTCTAGACTCGGGGGATGAGGCACTGGAAGTGCGCTTTGAAGCCCCAGCGACTGTCCAGGGTGAGCCCCAGGTATTTCATGTAACGGCCCGCGTGCCCGCGATTCGCGCGTCACCAACGCGTATCCACGAACTGGGTAGTTCTCTGCTCATTGGCAATTTATGGAACCATAGCGCCTCGGATATTTGAGGCGCTATCCGCAGACCAGGGCGTGGATTTTGGCCCCGACAATTGTCACCGCTTGCTCCGCAAGCCGGATGGTTCCTTCGAAGGACTCCCCGCTAGCCAACACCAGAGTGTCGTCAGCGTAACAGACTAAGCTGTCGCCAGCAGGGAGAACGACACGCAGGACCACGTCGTAGGCGAGGTTCCATAAGAGGGGACCGAGAAATGACCCCTGTGGAACCCCACACGAAATCTCTCTCCACTTTACGCTACCGTCCCTGCCCACGTAGCGAATGTGCCTATTGCGCAAATAGGCCCCTATGATGCCCTGCAGGTAGGGCGGACACCGATGATGGATTAGTGCCGCCCTAATAGCGCCCCATGGGATGGAGTTGAAGGCGTTGACGATGTCTAGACTGACCGCCAACGCCACCCCACCCTACCGGGACACTGCCTGTTCCGTCAGCGAACGGACGCGAAGAATCGCTTCGATGGTGGACCCCAGCTGGTGGGAGCCATACTGACTTTCGGCCAGGTTCTGGCCAACTCGCAACAGGTGCTCAACGAGTCTTCGGGTTCTTTCGAATAGCTTCGGCGCCTCGTCGAGCAGGCAAATGGGACGGAATGCAGAGTGAGACTCTGCAGCCCTTCCTTCCATCTTCAAGAGAATCAATCCAGCTTCCTTCCAGTCGGACGAGAATACGCAGGCAACTGGTGAACAGCCGCCTCAAGCGGTCCCCAAGAGACTGCAGTACATGTGTATGCACGCACGGCCCGTAGTGCCGTCTGTACCCGGTGCGGTGTTGCAACTCTTCAGGTGGCGAATGAATCGGCCCAGTTCCCCTTCCGAAACCCCCAACTCCTTAGGACAAACGTATACCTATGCGAAGTTTACACTGAGAAATATTTCTAAAATATTTTATAGACTTTAATACAAAGTTGTGGAGCTGCTACCATAGATTTAGGAAAAAGTAATATGTAACTATCCCACTCATAGAAATACATCATAATAGAACTGCAAATGGGAGAGGCACGCGTGCCAGCACAAGGCCATATATTACTCACTATGTGAAATGCTTATTCAGTACGCTCTACCATCAACATCTATACATCTATATACAAATAAATAAAATTGAAGTGTCTGTCTGTAATGTCTAAATAACAGCTTTTTACTACATGCATATGAAAGTATACACGGTACATATAACAAAAAACAATATTTAATTTTTTTGTCTGTGTGTCTGTTTGTTCCTGGTATCCCTCCGAAACGGCTGGATCGATTTTGACCTGACTTTCACTGGCAGATGAGCTGATGTTATAAGGAATAACTTAGGCTACTTTTATTTTAGAAAAATAGTTAGGGTTCCGCGCAAAAAAAACAACCCTTGAAATCTAATATATATATTTTATGTCAAGTGTCTATGTCGGAGTACTCTAAATTTCTTTTAAATTGAACGCGGGTGAAACCGCGGGTCCCAGCTAGTCTAATATAAAACCATGAAAATACACTCAGTCCCACTGCAGGGCTAAGACATATTGTGCATTTGAAATGTATGTGTGATGCAGGGGAGACAAACGTTATCCTGATTTCACTTGTTTATTGTCTGAAAACAATTAAAAACAACCTTCGACACGCACTACAGTTATACAATTTTATACGCCATCGTGCGTGATCGGTTATTTCTATTCGATATTAATTGCTTATCCGCTCTTACGATAATTAGGTGTAGGTATTACATTCAGAAACCATATCCAATCAATAAAACAACTGTCCGTCCAATCAATCAGTCCACTGTTGCACATCATGAAACCATATTGAATTATTTTAATAATGAGGTACAAGTATTAAACCCTACATGTATTCCATGTGGTGTTCGGCTTTAGAATTTAGCACCACTATATCTCCTCCCGTTGATGTCTTAAAAGGTAAGTAAGGGACTCTTAGTCGGAGGACTGGACAGCAGCATCCCTTCTGTGGAACAGTACCCATACTGAGCTCACCTATCCGCTTCCCAAGTATGGTCAGCCAGTACTGACATTTCTTTCTTTCATATGACGTTGCGCATGTGCTCGTAAGAGGTAGTAATAGATTTTTTGTTTATACATAATATTGTCTATAGTTACTTACTTGTTCTTAGTTCGGGACGTAAATATTATTGTATTCGATTTTGAGAAGTGAATACGAAGATATAATAAAAAGTCCTTATTAATTCCACGGAGTTTGTTGTACGTTCCTGAGTGCCCTAAGTTCTCCACCTAGCACGCTTTCCATTATAGTACCTAGTGTCTGTCCTACATCATAGCGGCCATTTATACGTCCACTGCTGAACAAAGGCCTCCCCCATAGATTTCCACAACTGTATCATCATTTTGGGGGGAATTTGCCAATACTCACCACGCTTGGCAGGCGGGTTGGTGAGTGCAGTATGGCTACCGTTTCACTGAAGGGACGCTGCTGCCCATCCCTTTGGTTTAGATTCCCTTAGTGGCTTTTACGACATCCACGAGATGAGATGGAGTGGTGCGATATTCTTAATCCGGACACCACACGGATCCTACAATGTTATATATAAGCAAATTCGTATTGTTTTAAAAAAAAAAGGTCTACACTAGGATTTCTCCTGTAAACTGTACCCACGGTGGTACAGTTTACAGATATACATCTATATATACTTATACATCTCATTTTAGGTTTAACTAATTTAAAGACGGCGTTAATCTGTTCCAAACCAATGAAGAAAGAGTGACCTTGAACCTTGTTGTCTACAAGCCTGTTAGCAATAGTGCAGCTACCCGCGACAAGTACGTAGCGCAGAAAGCGAATCGCTTAGCGACTGCGGCAATTGTAACGTCAAACCGACGCGCCGTGACACCAAACTAATGATCAGATTTAGAGATAGTGCATGTTTTCTCTCTCAATTAAAAAATATTCATTCCATCGCTTGATGACATGCAATAGTAGTGATTGTTTGTTCCATATTTTCCTACTTTTAATAATTTAAATTATATATTGTTTTCCTATTTTAACTTTGAATTATTTATCATCATTTTTAATTGCCGTGTGGCTCAGAATGCCACCAACCCATTTCATCCCGTGGGTGTCGCAAAAGTCGACTAAGGGATTAACCGGAGGATGGGCAGCAGCGTCCGTCGAGTACATTAACAACTGAACTGCGATCGCCAACCCGTCTGCCAAGCGTGGCGACTATGGCAAAACCCCCTCAATGAGCCCACAACACACCCATATCGGTAATTGTGGTGATCGTTGGGGGAGGCCTGTGTCCAGCAGTGGACTTTATTCGGCCGAAATGATGAGAATCTATATAATACATATTAATCAAATATATATATTATATAGATTCTGAGCAGTACACACGATGGTTTAACCGGTCCACTAATGTTTCACCACAACACCGTGGACAAATTTGAGTTTACAACCAACTTTTCAACGTTCACAAACAATTTAATATTTGGATTAATTTGGCAAAATCACGTTTATACCAAATATCATAGTCGTTTTTGGTGTTGTAGTCGCAGTTCTAACCTAACATATCCTTTTTTTTATTGGACCCCAGTGAAAATTCTTCATGAACTTCCTCCGCCCCGGGGTAGGGTGAATGGGCATGCCGAACTCCTACAGGCTAATATCACTGGAGCGGCCATCTTCGGCACCGAAGGGGGGCTCCAGGTCCTCGTAAGATCACACGAGAGCTGCCCATTGGTTCCACACCTTTAGGCTCATCCCGGAGGGAAAGCGGTTACCCCCTCTAGCGGAGGGAAGGCGACTGTAAAATGGTCGCCCCTCCAGGCACTTCTCGGGAGGCGAAATATAACCTAACCTAACCTTTAATAATAATGCAATTTGTAAAACGTTTTATTTTATTTCAACCGTTGTTTTACGAGTAATATGAATTAAAAATTTAATTGTTTGTCAAATAATACGTATATAAAAGAAAAACAGGTAAATATTTTCTTAAGTGAATTATTTGGCAAACTTATGGTTGTACGTATAATGATGAAATGAGAAATTAAGTTTTTGCCAATCGTTACTAATTGTCAAGTGTATAAGTTAAAAGTCGGTGAAATGATAGGACACCGGTTTAACCCCGACACTATTTATAATTATATTTAAATCCGAGCAATTAAAGAATAATATTGTATGATGAAGCTCCGCACTAGTGCCAGCATTGTCATTAATAATTCACAAATTGAAACACGATTGACATACAGTAATTATCGGTCATACAGAACTGACGCTCTATCATGGACTTCGAAACACCATGGTGGGAGAGATATAGGAAGCAAAGATATAAACCACGAAACTACCTTTCCATGGAGATGATAATAAGAAGGAGTTTCGTAGAGACGGTTAAAGAATACGTAGATTCGTCTTCAATTGCTGGAGTGAAGCAAATTTCTGATACGAATTCTTCGATTTTCCAACGGTAAGGTTTAACTTTACTATACCTACACCAGTTAGAAAGATTCAAATACTGTCGCGTTAGCATATAACAGCTACAATTTGCGGCACTTCATTTAGAATGTCTGAGTTAAGCTCTGAAATTGATGAACAATTATTTTGAAGTTTACAATGACTAAGCATGAATCAAGTCGCCTAAATCAAGCGAATAAACAAGCGCAGCATGATATGACTGAGACAAAATTAATAAAATTAAAAATAAAACAATCATTTATTCTAAATCTGACAGTATACCTAGTTAATAAAAATTTAGGAACCTAGTTAATAACAATGTAGTAAAGGTGTAGCAGAGTCCCTTGTAAATTTTAACAATGGGACAGTGCCTATATCAATGGCAGATAAATGCATTAGTAATATCACAGATATATGTACTCATGCATACCTAGCTAGCTCATAACACATATTCACTCCTAAACTGTATTCCCGTGACTCAGGAATCAGTATGTGGCAAGTTTGATCAATCAATAGAGATTTACTTTTTCCATAAATGTCTTGTTGGTTTCGTGTGGTTGCCGGCAAAGAATAGATCATCTAACCACCCATGGGTGTTTTAAATGACGAGTAAAGGTTACTACTCAAAGCCCTGCTTCCAGGGCTCTACATGCAGTATCTCTGCCAGATTGTATAGTGTGAATGTTTGCAGAGCCGATATTTATCGGTGGCTGGTTTAGGTTTGATATCAAGAAGATGGGCAGCAGTATTCTCCCGTGTGCGAATAACAACTACTATTTATATTGCGATCACCAATCCGCCTGCCTAGTGTGATGATTATAGCAGTATGACCGCTCATTGTAGTGATCATTGGGAGGCCCATATTCAGCAGTGGACGTTTGCTGTCTGAGGTGTATGATGCGTTTTTTGTTTCAGCTTGTTTTGGATAGGAATATTTTGTTCATCTCTCGTTACCGTAGTCTACTTCCTTCAGTATACCTGGGTATCAACATTGAGTAAGCCACTGGTGGTCACGGGCGAGTCTTTCACTTACCCTATTAAGGACATAGACTTCCCTGCCGTGGCCTTGTGCAACATAAACAGAATCAGTAAAAAGGCTTTGAAGAAATGCACGTTAGAAACGTAAGTTTTCTTTGTGTTGGAGTTTTCCAGTAACTTCGTTAGAACTGACAACTTCCACGCGGATGGTAATAGTGCGGGGCCAGTCATTCGCTACGTTTGGCGCAGTGGCGTCGCTTGGCTATCTGCGCTACGTGTTGCAGGTTCGATCTCTGCACGGAATAAATATTTTTATAACCTACAGATAGTTGTTACGTGTCTGGGTATTTGTGGGTGCGGGATTTATAAACTCTACCCACGATACAAGAAGAACCCTGGTGTGGCATCGTTTAAAAATGAATAACTAGTACCGAGATCGGCAAACATCTTGAAAAGAGACCTTGACTGCGCTTAGTGGATTTTTAGGTCTTAGATGATTGTAGGCATATACGAACAAAAAACGTACGAGTTAAAAATAAAATAAACTGTTTGTCAAAATAGCACCTGCAAAGTTGACACTTAAAAATAAATAAATCAACATTGCAATTATTACTTATTATTAACCATTAAATAATTTTTGGCAGTATGTAGCCGAGTATTTTTTAATCAAAACAATTTGGTAACGTTTCCTACCGTGATACATCCTACAAAAATAGGTAACATTATTTTAAGGGGACCATCAGTAGATTATCATCATCATATCCGCCAAAGAACGACCACTGCTAAGCAAAGGCCATATACATCCACAATTGTGTCATAATATTGCGGAAAATTTTCCAGTGCCACCCTTTGGAGGCGGGTTGGTGAGCGCAATATGGCTACTCCTCCACAGAAAGGACGCTGCTGCTCATCCCTCGAGCATAAAGTCCCTTAGTTGCCCTTTTACGACATCCATAAGAGGAGATGGAGTGGTGCTATATTCTTAAACTGGACATTACACGGATAACAAGGACGAGTAGGGAGGGCTATATGGATCGCGTTTATAAGTAGTTTGAAAGAAATTTTTATTTTTGCAGTTAATGATAATGTTTAAATAGTTTATCTCCATAATTTAATATAACGGTTTTACATAAAATAAAACCGATATTATGTGCCGAGAGGGAAAACATACAGAATAGTAGTGGGTGCATTACATCGGGTGCTGCCCAATCTCGGGGGACCGAGCGAGGAAGTTCGCCGTCTCTACGGGGGCGTCGTGCGGTCCGTGGCCCTCTACGGGGTGTCTGGTATGGTCATCCCGGCTGTCAGGCATCCAGCGGTGCAGAAACAGTCTGCAGTGCAGAGTGGCTATACGGATCGCGCGGGGATACAGGACAGTGTCCTATGAGGCGGCAACTCTCCTGTCACCCTTTCCGCTTTTCAACATCCAGGCGGAGACGGATGCGTGGGTCTATGACCAGACACGCTCCCTCCGGTTGTTTCGGTGCGTACTTGCACAGAATAGGACGCGAGGTTAAGGTGTGCCACCATTGTGGAAGCGACCAGGATACCGCACAGCACACGCACAGGAGTGCCCTGCGTGGGCTCCTGGTGTCTATGTTGGCAGAGCATGAAAATTGGAGACCACATGTCTCCTTCTGCGAGAGCTTCATGCTCCAGAAGGAGACTGCAGAGCGGGATCGTGAGAGGGCCGATCCCGAGAGAGAAAGTAATGATATAGGTGACGGCCCTTAATAGACGTGTCGCACTTGCATTGCCATTCGACCAAGAATTCCTCCCAAACCCCAGTCTGTGGTGTAAATAATCTGCAGATCCTAACACGATCGCGTTGTAGCAGAAATTCCGCGTCCATGTTTTCTCTAGTTGAGTAGTACATTGCAGCACGTCGCTGTATCTCAAGATCGACTGGCAAAACACCTGCTAGCACAGGCAGAGCTTCAGTACTTACTGTCCTATATGCCTTGCACAAGAATATCAATGCTAAGCGCTGGCTTTGGTCGTCACCTATACCGGTACTTTCCATCCATTCGTGAGCGGTTGGCAAGTGCATGGTTGGAAGTTGATCATTGCGTGGCTCAATTTTTCACCGGTCATGGTAACTTTAAGAGTAAATTATTTAGCTTCAAGCTTGTCACCTCACCATTCTGCAAATGTTCAACACCGGACTGTGAATATGAACAGTCTGCACATCATATCCTGTGGGAGTGTATTCTTTGGCAAGATGAACGCAATATTATGTTTGACAGCATGCAAGTTACATCCGGGGTTGTTTACTATACAGACCTTGTTGCGACTAGGACGAATTTCCGTGCGTTCAAGTGTTTTTGCCATACCTACTATTGGAATCAGTCACAATAGCTCACAACATAGGACCCGTAAATAAAAAAAATTGTACCCGTGGTGCTTGGCAACTGGGCTTAACCCTGTTGTAAACTCCCATTTATTGTGCATATGGCCCATCGTTTTTCTCTGTCTCCTGCTTGCAACGGAGGGAAGTGGAACGTATATTCTTTCCTACTCCTCCTTTTTCTTTTCTGATTAATTTCGGTGCGGGTTCCAAGACAGTTATTCATTTCTCTGGGACACACCGAGCTTCATTGATCGGTGTTCTTTTCGGTGGTCGCCATTGTAGATCCTGGCTTACAGGAGTTGCAGTGGTTGGGAATGTGTGGTGGGCTTGTCCCAAGGCTCCTAGTAAGGTGGGTTTTGGGACAGCTGAAACTCCTGCAGCCCAAACCCCTAAGGTGCTTCCGCTGCCAAGGGAGTGGGTACGTCGGGGTGTGCTGCCCCTCGGCGGTAGACTGCAGCGGACTATGCTTCCGCTGCGATAAGCCTGGCCATAAGGCAGCCTCCTGCGAGGTTACGCCGCACTGCGTCACCTGTGCGGCGGCGGGCAAGCCAGGGGAGCACCAGGTGGGCACAAAAGCTTGCCCTGCGGGGCGGGTCCATAGTGGACCTTACGTTTGCTAGTCCTACTGTTGCGAGCCTTGTCCAGGGCTGGCGCGTCATGGAGGAGATGGAGACGCTGTCGGATCACCGCTACATCCGATTCGACGTCTCCGCCCAGACCCTCAGCGCTCCGGCCCGGGCGGCCCCGGGTGGTTGCGGTCCGCGTTGGGCGCTAGGAAGGCTGCCCAAGTTGACGGCGGCCGCGTCTACACTTTCGCGGCTGCTGCCCAATTTGAGGGGCGGAAATGCCTCCTACCGGAGGCTCTACATGGGGGTCGTGCGGTCCATGGCCCTTTACGGGGCCCCAGTGTGGGCTAAATCCCTGAGGGTAGCCAACGTCGCCGTGCTGCGAAGGCCGCAGCGAACGATGGTCCTCAGGGTAATAAGGGGATACCGCACGGTAACCTAAGCCCTCCCGCCCTGTGCCGTGTGGTGCCGGCTCAGAATACCATCACCCCATCTCCTTCCGTGGGTGTCGTAAAAGTCGACTAAGGGATTAGCCGGAGGATGGCAGCAGCGTCCTTCCTGTACATTAACAACTCAACTGCGATCGCCAACCCGCCTGCCAAGCGTGGCGATTATGGCAAAACCCCCCAATGAGCCCACAACGTTCGTTGTGGTGATTTTTTGGGGAGGCCTGTGTCCGGCAGTGGACTTCATTCGGCCGAAATGATGAAGCTCTTCCCCAGACATTACTTAGACTTTAATAGAATCAAAAACGTATTCAATTATAATGTAAACAAATGTTTCACGCCTCAAAATGCTAGTGAGCTACGTAACTATTATCGCAAGCATATATTAGTATATTTCGTCAGCTTCTGTCAAATTTGTGACTCATGGTGCCATTTTATATGGTGACAGTTGAAAACGTTAGTGACTATAGAGTAAGATTAAAGTTTAAATTTTCAGGTACCCTAAACTCTCTAAGTTCAACATGACGTTGATAAATTTAGAGAATATCTACCTGGACATGGGCAGGCTGATAGACTTCAACTACGATGAGAAACGACCACATGCCAAACTGATGGAAGGTTTCTCTCTGAAGGAATTCAGCGGTAACACAGTAGAACTAATGGCGGCGGTATGGACATATAATTAATAATAATGATAATTTTTAAGGTGCCCATCTAGTGAGTGGCGACAGAATTTTACTACACAGGTTGAAAGGCCGTTTTTCCCCTTTTCCTTCAAGTTTTCATTCTATATAACACACATTGCAATAGACTAGATCTTTATAGTTCTCCATCTCATACAATAGTCCTACACAACCGGGGAAAATCCGTGTTTTCATTTTATTGTGGAACCATGGAGAATCCCCGGTTAGTGTCCCATTCAATTTTATATTTAAATTCTCTAAAGCACATCTCTGCGTGTTGGACCCATGACCCCGCGTAAGCCTATCAAAAGACCGGGTCCCTCTCTACAGAGGCTATTAACCTGTGAATAGTTATTAGAAATTATTATTTTTGACGTAAAGAAGTACAGTAATCACTTTTAAACTATATGTTATTTATTTATTTATTTATTTATTTATTCAGAAAACCAACAGCGATACAATAATGTGTACAAAAGTCATATATAACTGCTAAGTATGGCCAATTATAGGTTTCCCTAGGTAACTATTAGATTATATAATTCGGCTAAAGAACAGACGAAAAATGTTTAATAATATTTAAAAAAAAGATATTATGACAATAATCGAGTGCAGCTATATAAACCAGAAACGTTACCAAATATCAAACAAATTAAGCACTCTGATGGAGTGAAGTTAAATGGAGCTGCTTATCTTTTATAATTTTCATAAGTTGAGACTTAAACGATGTTTTAGACAGGCAGAAAAAGTCTGCATCACAGAATGTGGCATTATATGTTCGAGCAATGCGCGTGAGTACACCGTTTTTAGCATAGTTAGTGGCATGTCTGGGTACATTTAACATTGGTGTGTGTCGTGTGCGACGCAGCGGGGCGCTAAATGTCACTTGCGACAACAATTCGGGACAGTCCAAGCGACCGTTGAGTATATCGTACAATAGACACATATCCAGTATTTTGCGTCTATCTTCAAGGGTCAGCAAGCCGTGTGTGCTACAACTGAGTTCGTATGATAGTGGAGGTTTGCGTAGGCGATAGTTTAGGTGGTTAACAAATGTTTTTTGAATTCTTTCTAGTTGATTTGTGTATATTATATAGCACGGTGACCATATAGGGCAAGCATACTCTAGGGTGCTACGCACATACGAGAAATAAACAGTCTTCAAGGCTTCTACGTTCTTAAATACTCTACAAGATCTTAAAACGAATCCTAGATTTTTAAAAGCCTTTGTACTAATGTAGTCTGCATGTTCAGAGAATGACAGTTTACTATCGAACACAACTCCCAAATCATGAACTGTATTAACTTTTTTAATCGTGCTGCCTTTAAAGTTATATGGATAGTTAAAAGGGTGTTTTTTACGAGTGTAACTAATACTTTGACATTTTTCAATATTTACTGCTATTTTATTTATCGTGTAATAATTAGTTAGACTATCTAAATCTGCTTGAAGAGCTCTGCAATCATCAATGCAGCTAATTTTACAAAATATTTTCTTGTCATCAGCATACATTAAATGTTTAGAGTGCTTTAAAGAATCAGATATGTCGAACAAGTAAGCATTATAAAAAAGAGGCCCGAGATGTGAGCCCTGAGGCACTCCGCTGGGGATTTCGCTGAAGTTAGAGCGGTAACCTCCCACTACTACTGCTTGTGACCTTTTCGACAAGTAAGATTTGACCCAACGTAAGAGATCGCCACGTATCCCCAATCGAAATAGTTTGTTGAGCAGGATGACGTGATCCACGCGATCGAAAGCTTTTTCAAAGTCAGTGTAGATTACGTCAACCTGCCCACCATCATCCGCATTGTTAATGACATAGTTTGCTATAGATACAATAAATAAAACTAGTAATAGTGTTTGGTACCCATATCTTTTTACTAAATCTGAACTGATTAGGGTTTGATTCTGATCTGATTGTCGCGCGAATGGTCACGTGCCGCCGTGTGCACAGCACAGCGGAGAGCGAGGCTTGGGGAATCCTTTACAGTCCTCCCCGAGATGTGGTTGGGGTACGGCCTTTTTACAGTCGCCTTACCTCCGCGTGTGGGTGGGTGACGGCCTTATAGCCATGCCCTCCGAGATGTGCCCAAAGGCGTGGCACCAATGGGCGGCTCTAGTGTGATCTTACGAGGATCTGGAGTCCCCCTTTTGTGCCGAAGATGACCGCTCCAGTAGTTTCAGTCGGTAGGAGTCTGGCAAGCACCTTCGTCCTTCCCCAGGTCGGAGGGAAGTTCATGATCAATTTCCACAAATCCTCCAATAAAAAAAAGGTAGGTACTGTACTTTTTATAATCTATAAGAAATAAAGCTGAAGAGTTTGTTTTTTGTTTGAACGCGCTAATCTCGGGAAACCAGAACAGTTGGATTAAATTAAAGGATTAAAAAAACAATTGTATTTAGTAGCTTAATTCTTGACGAAGAATCTTTTAATTGTAATTTTTTTAACATCATGCTACGGCGCTTAGGAGCCGTGCAGAAAGAAAAACGTGAGAAAGAATGCTACGTGAAAACGAATTAACAAATAGCGCCGGCGGCTGATGCAACGCGGTGGGTCGTTACAACAACATTACATTACATATTACAACATTATTGGGAAGAGCCGAACAGTGCATACCTTCTTTTTTCTTTTATTTTATTGGTGCCCAGTGGAAATCTACATGAACTTCCGTCGCCCCGGGGAAGGGTGAAGGGGTCTATGGGTATACCTACTTTTCCTACCGGTTATAACAACTGGAGTGATTATCTTCGGCAGCGAAAGGGGGGCTCAAGGTCCTCGTACTGGGGTGGTACCTACCTAGCTGGCCTCTTGCAATAAGAACCCTACCAGTAAAATTCCACGATATACTGTACCTCTATCCCAAATTTCATTAGAATTCGTTTAGCCGTTTGGGCGTGGTTGAGCCTCAAACATACAAATGTTACATACATATTTTCATGTTTATAATAGCACCTGAGACAAAATAAATGTAACAGTTAGCACCAAGCTGCGAAGAGATGCTGATCAAATGCCAGTGGGCCGGTGAAGTGGTGGATTGTAACAGCATCTTCCACGTACGAAGAACTGTTCTAGGCCACTGCTGCGCTTTCAATTACGTGCTGGATTACGAATCGGCAGACAGGTAACAATTGTTCTATAGAACTGAACTGAAACTGATACTTCTGGTAAGTATACGTATTGGCCAGATTACCTTAGTTACCATTTATACTTACAGTTTAGTCCTACATCCACCGACACAATCCGTGTTTCTATAGTAAGTCTCCGATTGTTCAGTCACTCACAAGTCATAAACAACAATATTTTTTGTATATAAAAAAGATATCCCCAAAAAGAATTTCATCAAAAGAGTCAAAATAATCAAAGAAATAAAATCCACCATCACATGCACCACTCCATCTCCTCCCTTGGATGTCGTAAAATGCGACTAAGGGACTCTAAACCAAAAGGATGGGCAGCAGCGACCACAATGTGGAACACCGGTCATTCTGCGCTCACCAACTCGCCTACCAAACGTGGCGAGTATTGGCAAATTCCCCCCATAATACACACGGTATGTAACTAGTCGTTTATGGAGGAGGCCTTTGTTTAGCAGTGACCGCCTTTGGGGCCACAATATGATGATGAATACATCTAGTGATTCCAAGACCAGACAATTTGCAATTGGGGTCCGGTAGCACGGGGTTGGAATAGTAATGTGAAATTTCGATACTGCTTGGAGTTACTAGTAACTACCCTCATTGCCGAACCATGGACAGTGAAGGTATGGCACTATCTACCATGCCAGCTCATTTGTAGTCTCATAATTTGGTCAACAGCCCCCATGGAACCACAGAACCCGTGAAGAGTCAAGCAGTACCAGGTCTCAACAATGGCTTGCGCGTGATCATCGACACTATGCTGGATGACTACGCGTACCCTTTGGCGTACAGGACTGGATTTGAAGTAAGGTATATTAATATGGTCCAATCGGGTGCCGTGTGGTGCCGGCTATGAATAGCACCAACCCATCTCATCCCGTGGGTGTCGTAAAAGGTGACTATGGGATTAACCAGAGGATGGGCAGCAGCGCCCTTCGAGTACAATGATAACACAACGGTTCGCGGTGGGTTTGTGTTGTGTGCTCATAAGGGGGATTTGCCATTATCGCCACGCTTGGCAGGCTGATTGGCGATCGCAGTTGTGTTGTTAATATACTGGAAGGATGCTGCTGCTCATCCTCCGGCTAATCCCATAGTCGCCTTTTACAACACCCTCGGGATGATTTGGGTTCGTGCTATTGGTAGCCATACAACACTCGGCACATATGTACATACAGGCTAACTGAAAAACCCTTATTTTCAGGTTTTGATATTCGATCCGATCCATTTCGCTGACATGACTGGCGGGAGAGTGTTGCAGCGCATAGTCCAGCCCAACCAAGCGGAGGTCTTCCAAATTGAATCGATAAAACAAATCGCTGCACCTGAAGTCCGAAAATATCCGTTGAAGGCTGTAAATTTTTACTCCAAGTTTTTATATGATTATATTAGCTAACTAACCGGCAGTACTATTGTGTAAGAACTCATTAGCAAACTCACGTCCGAATTCACAGTAAAAAGTACTAAAAACAATACAAAATTAGAGATTTGACTAAGGAGTCAGAAGTGAATTAGCTAGTGAAGCAAACTCACTTATATGAATCCGCAGTGAAAAGTAATAGAAACAGTACGATATTAGCGATTTAGAAGTGAGTTCTTATAGAATACCCTTGCAGTTTAAAAATTATTTTCCATTGCAATACACTGCGTCTGCGGCTGCTGGCTTTGTGGCATTTTACCACTACCAGATAACAGTGTTGTGCTAGCAAAAAGTACAAAATAGCAAAATGTTTCAGTATTCAATAATATCAATAAAAAAATCTTTTACAGAGGAAATGCCTCTTCCGAGACGAATACGCCAAGGAATTCATGAACATGTATTCATACAGCGCTTGTTTGGTCAAATGTCGAATCCAATCCGTGCAGTCGCTCTGCAAATGTACTCCTTATTTCTTGCCCACGGGCTTGTCACCAAATACAAACGTCTGCACTTTGAAAAATTTGAGATGCCTCAATAAATACAAAGGTGCGTAGTAGCTTGTCTTATATCATTGTAAAGTGGATCATCATCATCATCATGATCATCATCGGAAGTGCACATCATGACTTTTTAATGATATCGGAAGGCAAACGAGCACGTCTAAACGACCCGCCGCCGCCCCTAAACAACCGTGACTCCAGAGTTAGTCAGAGTCGCCGATGTGTTTGCGATCTTTCGTGTTGATAAACACTCTTTCCTTCATCCTTGATGGTCCCCGTGTCGAACAGTATGTCTGCCATATTCTTGAGTGTTGGACTTACGGTATTCGTCCCTTACCTTACAAATCGCAGCAAATGTTGCTACTTCACGCCGGTATTATACTATTCTGTGACGCAGTGTTGCCAACCCCTAGAATTTGTCCCCCAAGATTATTTTAAAATCTCCCTAAAAACCCGTAACTATTTTTTTAGTACCTATATCTCGTATAGTTTGTTCAGGTTTACAAATACTTTTTATTGATGTAGGTAGTGAGTATATAATGCAACCCAAGAATATGGATACTGAGTTGCGTTCAAAAATAACATCGAATTTGATACCTAAATTGATACAAGATAAAATTTCGATAATCGTTAGATCGAGATTAAAAATATCGACTATAAGTATCGATTATTATACGAAAAAATATCGATATATTTTATCCAAGCCTAATTTACATCCCCGGCCGAGCCAGTCCATTTACGAACTAGTCATCTGATGAGGATCAAATACTGCCTGGGGAGGTATTCTCTTCCCCGATACTGACCCTGGATTACCTCATGGGTTAGTTAGATGAACCAATTAGGCTTTGACGCAGTGTAAAACCTCGGCTGACTTTATTCGGTCTTGGTACCAAATTTACACCAAGACAAAATTAAACAACTCGAAACATCAACCTCATGAACCTCACTAAGGTGCCCCCTGATATACCTGGCCGTCTCAACTATTTTATGCCACTGATATAAGTTATATCCATGAAACTTCTTGGTCGGGCAAAGTAGCGCGAGCTAGAACAGCCTCCAACCCGCATAATTATCTGCTGAACAAATATTATGTATCGCCAAAAGATAGCTGTTCCCAGTATATGCGTGTGAGATTTTTGTCTGTAAACTTTGCCCACGACAGTTTATTTACGATTTCAATCCCTACTGTTTTCTTTTCGCTAAATTTATATATGATTTGAAGCTGATTATATAATTCTCATGATATTAACAAAATTATCTGATTTATGCGTATCAGGTAAGTGTTGGACAATAAATTCAATACTTATTGTTTTAGAAAAGCTTCAATATTTGTATCCAATAGATACAGAAGATACCGAGGGATTAGAACAGGAGCTGGTTGATTCACTTTACTGTCCTGACTGTTTACCTGACTGCGAGCTAACACAGCACTCTACGAAATCTTACAAAATACCCTTACCTCAAGGGCCAAACGAGAGTACAGGATTCAAAGACCATTTTATGTTAGTATCAGATTTAATCTTACTTCTCTTATAAATGTGTAAGTTTGTATGCTTGAGATCCATCACATTCTCACATCTGCTACTTTTTGCAGCGCTTCTGCAGCGCTTTACTTGTGATGCAGCATCGATACAGTCGCTAACCGACTATCTAGGTTGGCTTGTATCGTGATACAGTCGCACGTTTCTATAACGCGCGGCTATATCGATGCAAAAAGTTGCAGTGTGGAACCGCCGTTAGAGGTAGAATATGTCAAGTAATAAGATAAGGGATATCGTTTTCCCTTAAGAAGTACACGGACTCAGTCGCAGGAAGCAACGAAATCAACACAAATACAAAAAAGTAGACATTTCTGTAGAATAAAAAAGACAATTACCTGAGCAGGTATAAAATTATACTACCTTACATAGTGGTCGTCATACGTCAAAGGGCTGCCAGATGGTCAGGATTCGTCTGGATTGTCCCAACATTTCATATGATGTCCAGAACTCCGACAAAATATAAAATTTCCCGAAAAACACAAAACAGCTTCCCGTAAAGTTCTTAACAAAACAGAAATTTAAAATTACCGCGCGCTTTCACGTTCACTTCACTCCGACTGATCGGAACGCCACTACTTTAGCCCATATATGCCCAAAAAAAAAAGGTCTGCAACTTTCGTGAGTTTTGGGTATATTACTCCAAAGCGATTTTAATTACACACGTATTTTTATTTTCTGTGGGATAATATGGTCCAAAAATGTATAGGAAAATAAAACGCGTTTTGTTAAATAAAAATTAGTCTACTTTTTATTATTAATGGGATTTTTTTTTTTTTTTTTTTAAAACGTAGCCCCACACTAGGATTTTTCCTGTGTCGTGGGTGCGTTTACAGACATAAACTCCACATACAATACACCCAGACCCGGAACAACTACCTGCAGGTCATACAAAAATTTGTTCCGTGTGGGAATCGAGCCCACGACCCGGAGCGCAGCAGCCGACTGTATCGGCCACTGCACCAACCGTGCCGTCAAATTTCATCAATCGTCAAAATTATAAGAACATAATCAACAGAGAATCAACAATACCGCTTAGGCATCAGGTCATCACTGATAAACTATAGAACACCAGGCAAGAAATTTCACATCTTAAACTCACACATTAAATCTCATACGACATAAACTGCACATTTTTATCGTATGTTTATTTCTGCATTAAGCGCACCTTTTTCGGTCCTGAGTGATCGTAATCATATAACCAGCTGCATGGCTCCTTATCATCATGTCATCACTGTTAGGGAATGTCCAGGTAGGCTCTGTGATGTCGATAGAAAGAACATTGCTACTGAAGTATGGGACTAACCCGTACTTCAGTAATAATATTCTTGCTATCGACTCCTAGAGTATACACTTTGGCTCCTAGTGACCTGACCATCAGTACAGGATTGTTCACGTTATGATGTATGATGTTGATGGTATGGTGTGGACTCGATGACCGACCTGTTGAAAGAGAGAGCGGCATTTGAAGTAGTTTCAGTGATCTTGCTCTCGATCTTACGTGTAACGTAAAACTAACTCAGCAAGAGCTAGTAGTTAATATCGGTTCAACCTTGCAATATCGTACCAATCTTTATTTTTAGGGATGTTATTAAAAATTCTTATTGCTATACAGTAGCAATTACTAAAATAATATTCAAAAAAGGGTGATGAAGGACATCCAATCCATAAAGTGGACGAGCATTCTTTAGCATAGGGTGTGGCTGTACTTAGGTACATGCCAGCCCGTCATTACAACTGACTATGTTTTCCATAGCTGTAATAAATGATCTTGTGCTTATGTTACACAAATTAAACCCCACTCGCCCGGTGTATCGCGCGCGAAGCGCACGCGTGTTTGTGTTGTTGCCGAGTGATTAAATATTTTACGCGTACCTACGTTTTTCGTTTGTAATGGAAGAAAGTAATAGTGATGTTGAAGACGTCAGCGATTCGGATTTTCTGGCTACTTGCCAACGAGAATACGGGCAAACGCAGGTGGATAGTCCGGATGTTGAAAATACTTGTGAAGAAGGGAGAAGAAGTGTGGTGAAGAGGAAAGAGAGAGAAGACGATAATAGCTCGGGAGATGATTTTATTACTGTTGTTAGAAGGAAGCCTAAACGATTTATTCGAAGTGAGTCCATGGAAATACAAGGTAACAAGAGGGTAGACCAAAATAAAAAGCAGAACGACCACTTGGAAAATGTTAATACGTATGAAGTTTGTGTCACTTCTATGGAAAGTTTGCCTAAACAAATGGCTTTAGCAAAACTTCTTAGATCGGAGAATATCAAGGGTATCACCAGAATTAAATATAAAAGTTTTAATAAGGTTTTACTTCAGTTTAATGAGGATGAGGATGCCATTAAGTTACTAAACTGTCACAAATTGAAAGAGATGGGTTTCAGGAGTCAGAAGGTAAATGAGCTGTCACTATCTTATGGCATTGTAAAAGGAGTGGACATTGAATTGAGTGAAGAAGAACTGCAGAATATAATAAAATGCCAGACTGAAATTATTTCTATTAACCGACTTAAACGATTGAATACAGATGGTAAATGGATTGACAGTGAGTCCGTAAGAGTTTGTTTTAAGGGAAACATTTTACCACCATACATATACGCATTCGACTGTCGTTTTAAAATTGAGGCTTACGTGTTCCCGGTGACTCAATGCTCAGGATGTTGGCAATTCGGGCATATATTTAAGTTCTGCCCAACAAAAAAGAAATTATGCCCTAAATGTGGAGGATGCCACGAAAATTGTGACATGAAAGAGTTTAAGTGCCTAAATTGTAAAGGACCACATTTTGTTTTGGACAAAACATGTCCCGCATATTTTAAAGAAAAACAAATTAGAATAATTATGAGTAAGGAACAGGTACCATATCGACGAGCACTTCAATTGTATATTGATAAACGCGGAACGACAGAATGTTTATCGCAATCTCAAACCTTACTTAACCCTTCTATAAACACAAATTCAGCAAGAGTTGTTGAAACGTTCAGTAACGTAGTCGCTAAGGCGACAGTGCATCGAGAAGCAAGGCCAATAGATATAAACTCAATGGAATGTTCTAACGAAGCGCTTGTGGAACCAGCATGTGTATCTCAGCCTAGTAAGACCCGGAATAATAGACAGAGAATAGAAGTAACTCAGTCTTTATCAGAACAGGTAGAGGAAGAGGAAAATGGAAAAACACAGAAAGAAGAACAGGAAAAGGGTAAAAAACAAGATGAACAGTTATGGTATAAATTTGAATTTAAAAAAATAATTTTAAAATTGAAATGTATTTTTATGTCTGAAGATAAATTAGAAGTTAAAGTTGGTTCAGTTATAAAAGTGATTTGGGAGGAGTTCAGGAGGATTTTAGTACTCATGTTTTCTAAAGGAGAATATATTGAAAAGTTTTTTAGTTTTATAAATGGCTAATAATCGTCATGATAATATACGCATAAACATATTCCAATGGAACGCACAAAGTTTACGTCCCAAATTAATAGCATTTACAGAACTGTTAAATCAGGAAAATATTCATATAGCTATACTTAGTGAGACATGGTTAGATAAAGAAACTCGCATTAACATTAATGGTTATAATGTGTATAGAACAGATAGAACCGATTCTTATGGGGGCGTTTCAATAATAGTACATAAATCTATTCAATCTTACTTAAATCCAATTTACTGTGCTAATTCGGGAATAGAGATTGTTAGTGTAAAATTAGTGAATTGTAAAGATTTAGAATATGTTGTAAGTGTTTATTGCCCTTCTTCGGTACCTAACCAATTCTCTGATTGGGACGATATATTTGCATCATTCTCCAAATCGACGGTAATAGCAGGGGATTTTAACGGTCATCACACCAATTGGTCGGTTAAAACCGATACCAGAGGCACACAAATTATGGATTCAGCCCTAGAAAATTCATTTGTTCCTATTAATAATGGCATGGCCACTCGAGTTAAATTGGTTAATGGAAATCTACAACAGACTTCGCCAGATGTTACATTTGTTTCGTCTGATATCGCGATTAAATTCTATTGGCAAGTGTTTAACGAAAATATCGGTAGTGATCACTTAATCATTAAAATGTCAACTAACATTGCAAATAATTTCAGTATGAATAAAAAAAGAAATTTTAAAAAAGGAAATTGGGTGGAATATCGGAAAACATTATCAAACAAATTTAATTTTTATAACGATAATAATGATCTTCAAGAGATGTATAATATGTTCATAGACCAAATTAATCATGCCGGTGATCAATACATTCCATATATAAGACACTGTTGTAAACCCACAAATAAATTTAAGCCAAAAGATTACTGGAGCCCGGAATTATCTAGAATAGTTTCACAGAGGAGATTGGCCCTGAAACAATTCCGACGTAACCCTACCCCAGAAAATTTATGTAAACTAGAAGTTAAAACAAAAGAATCTCAAAAATTAATAAATAAAGCAAAATGTTTAAGTTGGCAAAAGTTTTGCGACTCTATTGATCAAGCAATTTCGGCTCCTGAAATGTGGCGTCGCATGAGATGGATAAAAGGTTTCAGGCAAACAAAAAGCTATCCTTCCCCTGATAAACAAAAGAACCTGCTGTATTCGCTTACTCCCGATTATGTTTTAAATTCTATGCCCAATTTTGTTTCAAGAAATGACACTTTGGAGTGCAGTTTCAGCATTCAGGAACTCGAATGTAGCCTTAAAAAAAAAGATTCGGCACCGGGCGAGGATGGGATTTCATATTCCATGATTTATAATTTACCTGATGAAGCTAAACTAGTGTTACTTAAAATATATAACAAAATTTTCTATTCCGGTACTGTTCCCCATCAATGGCGAAACATACAAATCATTCCTATACCTAAACTGAATAATAATAGCCCTGAACTTAAACTTCGACCTATCTCTTTAATGTCCTGCCTGTGTAAGACTTTTCACATAATGTTGTTTAAACGTTTGGAATGGTACACAGAAAGGAAAAGTATTCTTTCATCTTACACTGTGGGTTTCAGAAAATCTCACTCCTGTTTGGACGCAATTACTCGTTTGGTTACTTACATACAAATAGGATTCTCAAAAAACATTCCAACTTTAGCATGCTTCTTAGACATTGAAAATGCCTACAATACTGTTTCGATTGATGTAGCGATAAATATTTTGGATCAGCTAAAAGTAGGATCAAAGTTCTGTACTTATCTATGGTCATTTTTAAGCGAAAGACGTTTAAAAATTAAGATGAATAATAACAGTGATTCAATTATTATCAGATGGACTAATAACGGCTTAGCTCAAGGAGACCCTCTATCTCCTTTAATTTTTAATTTAATAACTTATGGTTTAAGTCGTTTGCCTCTTAATGTAAAGTTGTCGCAATATGCAGACGATTATGTTCTGTATATTAGAGACAAAGATATTTATAAATGTGAAATGTATATGCAAAGAGCACTTGATTCCATAGTGCCGTTGTTAGCTGAACTTGGTTTAGAATTATCTCCTACTAAATCTAATTACTGCCTTTTTAGTAGGGGTCGAAGAAGAATACTGCCCACATTAAAGATAAATGGATGTAACCTGTGTTTTTTAGATTGCATCAAATACTTAGGTATGTGGTTAGATCGAAGTCTGCGTTGGGGCAAACACTTAAATGAGGTAGTTGAAAAGTGCTCTAAACTGTTAAATATATTAAAAGTACTTGCTGGTAGCTCTTACGGAATACATACAAATCACATGCGCAGATTGTACATCGCGTTAATTAGAAGCCGAATGGATTATGGTTGTTTTCTTTATGATTGCAGTGCCAAAACACATACATTAAAGTTAGATAAATTGCAAAATCAAGCTTTACGAATAATAGGTGGTTTTATTAAAAGTTCTCCGATTCACGTCATGGAAAGCGAGCTAAATATAATACCGTTATTTTTGAGAAGGCAATACTTAGCTTATAAATACAGTTTGAAAGTAGCTTCTTGGTCCAATAATGTAACTGCTAACATAATTGCAGATTTAAGTACTCTTTGTAATATAAGATATTGGGAACTCAAGAGAAAGCCTTTACTTGTTAAAACTTACAATGATGTGAATCAAATCCCTATTAATGCTGTTGGTATTCTTAGTATGTTTAATTTAGAAACATGGGTTACAGGTATTGACATTAAAAATAAAATTTGTGTAAATCTTGAAAGTATTCAATGTTCCAAAACTTGTTATGAGCCTAATATATTAGTGAACAATGTTATCGCGGAATTAAATAAGAACTATAATGGCTGGCACAGTATATTTACAGATGGGTCTAAAGGCAACTATGGTCTAGGAGCTGGATTTTATGACCAAACCCTAAAAAATAGAGTGGGCTTTAAAATACTTTGTGATGTGTCAATAATGTCGCTGGAACTCATTGGAATATATCAGGCCTTATCTTACGCAATTAATTATAATCTGAATAAAATTGTTATCTTTTCAGACAGTAAGAGTGCCTTGCAACATGTGGCTCGGTGCGCTTCTGGCCACAGAGGTGCATCGATAGCCTATGATATCCTAAAATCCATTATTACTTTTAATAAAAGGGGTAAAGAGTTAAAGTTGCAATGGGTTCCAGCACATATTGGTCTGAAGGGGAACGAGGAAGCGGACCGTATAGCTAAATTAGCAGCAGTAGCTGGTAAAATAATTAACTACTTACCGGATCATTGGGAATTAGTACATAGATTTAAAACGGTATGTTTTGACGACTGGAAAAAGCAATTTGAAAGTAAATCTATAGATAAAGGCATATGGTATAAGACCATACAAGGTGAGCTTTCTCGTGTACCGTGGTTTGATGACACTAATTTAAGTCGAAATTATGTTAAACTAGCCCTTAGACTTAGGTCAGGACACTATCCATCAGCAAAGTTTGCATACTTGATGAAAAAAACAAATTCACCAAACTGTGTTATTTGCAATAAAATTGAAGATGTACAGCATTTGCTGATGGAATGTGTCCGAAATAAAGATGAACGCGACTCACTGCTGGACGAATTTAAGCTAAATAGGCTGGATGTAGGACTCATTCAAAGTGTTTTATCAAGGCCAAAATCGGAGGCAGCTAAAAAACTTTGTCGTTTGGTAACAGTCGTTCAGCAGTGATTCGTTTAATTAAAGTTAGTAATTATAATTAAGATGTTTATTTTTTAAGCTGTGGATTATTATGTAAAAAGGTATGATGGGGTTGACATGTCCTTAATGGATAAAAACCCCTAAAAAAAAAAAAAAAGATTAAAAAAAAAAAAAAAAAAAAATTAAACCCATTGCAATTTTCAGTTACCCATGTCAATTAACCAGTTTTTATTTTTTATGTTGTTACAGTGACGGTATAAATCTTACCAATAAATGCATTATAAGCATTTACCAGCCATCTACTGGTGGTGTTTTGCATCGCCTTGATGTGGTTGCTTACTGGTTTGAAATTTTGAGTAAGAAAATATATTTAGTTTGATGAATTTATTGACATAAAAAAGCAAATTAATAAGATACGAGTTCAAATATAAGCATTACTTATTACAGGTAATATTGGTGGGTTTGCTGGTATGCTTATGGGAATCGGCATCTACACCATCGTCGAAGTTATTTATTTTTTGTTTATACGATTTCTGCAAACGATTTATTTTAATTATTTAAAGTATAATTAATTCTAATATATTTTCGAGCATACATTTATCTTAAAATGATAAAAATACTACGGCGAAAAGCAATAATAAAGGCCATCACACACGTGACTATAGATAATAAATGAATATGGAAATATATAGCACGTTGTATTACAATATCTTTTGACATATTTCAACATTATTGCGATACAGCTGATCCAATTTGCCGCGCGCACGATTTCCTCTCATTCCTTCAGATCCTGCACACTGCAACTATATGTTATGCTTGCTTCAATCATGTCCAAATTATATATTAATAATTTGGACATAAAATATATATATAATATATACATAAAATTGAAGTGTCTGTTTGTAATGTCAAAATAACAGCTTTTTACTAAATGCATACGAAAGTATATACGATACCTACAACAAAAAAACAATTTTTAAATTTTTTGTCTGTCTGTCTGTCTGTTTGTTCCGGGTAATCTCCGAAACGGCTGGACCGATTTTGACGGGACTTTCACTGGCAGATAGCTGATGTTATAAGGAATAACTTAGGCTACTTTGATTTTAGAAAAAAACTAGGGTTCCGCGCAAAAAAAAATAATCCCTTGAAATCCAATATATATATTCTATGTCAAGTGTATATGTCGAAGTATTCTAAATTTCTTTTAAATTAAACGCGGGTGAAACCGCGGGTCCCAGCTACTATAATAATAATAATGTAATAAATTCTTTATTTACAGGCTACTTTGGCACAAACTAACATATATATTGTAATAATATAGATTATGTTAGTGTAAAGAAACTTAAGTCTATGTAAGTAAAAACTTCACTCGCACTACGTCACTGTGCGTTCTAGTGGCACTTGTCCGTGGAAGCGACGGAACACCAGGCCTTGCGGACAAAAGTCCTTTTCCATGAGGAGATGCAGATAACATGTTGGTACTCGCACCACAATCGCCTTAAAGTTGACGTTACGACGTGACTCCAGCAACTGCACTCTCGGCGTGTACTTGGTCCTTTGACGCACCTACTCCACGATGCCCTCCGCCTCAGTGCGTGTTCGGCTTGGCGGCACGTATCGTTGTTTTGGACTCCACAGGAGCCGTGCCACAGCGGTTCTTATTGGTTCGCTGACGGCGATTCCTTCTTTGCACCAACCGAAAACCATTCTTATTCTTATTCTTTATTGTACAAACATAAAACGATACATAGAATATAAAATAAAGTAAATGTACAAAGGCGAGCTTAACTCAACATTGAGTTTTCTACCAGCAAACCCTTGAATGATAGAAGATAGAAACGAAAAGAGGACAGTATCAAGTATACAAATAGAGAGAAAACAATATTATGTAGTTAAGAATAATGAAAACAACAGATTTAGAGGTGCTATTACTAAAATACACAAATATACAGCATGAACACAATATATACTTAAATAAATACATAACAATACATACATACTTATAAGTCATACTGAGAGGAAATGTTTTTTGATTCCTTTCTTAAAAACATCCAGAGAAGGGCTGTCGCGTAGTGAGTGTGGAAGAGAATTCCAGAGACGAACTCCGCGTATTGTGAATGATCCATCGTAACGGCTGGAGGTGTGATGGGGAGTACGAAGGAGAAGAGAAGTGGATGTACGACAGGCGGTACCCCTGGGCACAAGATACTCAAAGCGCTCTCTAAGGTAAATAGGAGACTTAGGGTTGTGAAGAATAGAATAGAGAAGAGAAAGAATGTGAGAGTCACGACGTTGCCGAATAGGCAACCACCCCAGTTTCGCTCGGAATTCCGACACATGGTCATATTTTCGAAGGCCGAAGATAAAGATAAATCCTCATCAGCTTGCTTCAATGCCTGAAAAGGTGAACCGTTTCGGCGGTGCAGGGAAGAGCCGCAGAGATGGGAGCGGAGTTGGGAGGCGCGCGAGGTGCACACCCTGCAGGTTCAGCATTGGACGGTGACGGCGACGATGATGAAACTGCTGACGCGAAACTTGCCACCGATATATCGAGGCCCGCGTCGCGACGCATGTTTACGTTCTATGCACCCAATGTTGTTAACCTAGTTACCGCTACCGTTCTACGGTAAATCGGTGATGGTGCGCAAATCGGTGATGGTGTTTTGGGATGCATCTAATTTTTTCTGCATATCCGGTGTTTTGGGATACATCTAATTTCTTCTGCATATCCGCTAAGCTTGTCTTCAGAAAAACGATATCTTTTAGAAGTCTCGTCACGTCGACATGGTCAAAGGTGACGGAAGGGAGCTTCTGCAAGTCCTTCGCCACAAACGTTGGCACATCGTGCGGTTTGGTCTTCTTCGGCAGCGTGATGATGTCTTGTTCGCTTTTCTTAATCCCGTCATGCCGGCGGGACACCATCTGGTCAGTCTTGTTCAGTACTCTGTACAAGAGTAACTTGGAAGCGGCGATATTACTCTCACTGAAGTTCGTTGTGCAGACCTGGACTGCGGACACCTCGTCCATCATGTCCAACTTCTGCTGCAGGAACGCCAGTAGTTCATTCGCCACAAGTTGTTCACGAGCAATGGCTTACGCGGCGCTAACCGCTTTATGAATAATAAATAAACTTCAGCAAACACGTGCGCATCAAAACGCGTGTAATGCGAGACTTGACTTGTAACACCCAAAAACACAGGTGGCGACCAGATCTAATGCTTTACTGTCAAATTTTACTTGTGTTGTGATATAGGTCACATTTGCCGTTGAAAACTTAATACTTTTGGCTTTTTTCTGCGTTTAGGTGAAGATTATTGGCCGAAAACCAATTAGATATCTTGTGAAGTATAATCATTGGGTTCTACAAGATAAGCACCTATCTTCCTATATATAAGTGACGTGTCATCAGCAAACAAGATTATGTTTGACATTGTATCGTTTATCATATATGGCAGTTCATTAATATAGATCACAAACAGGAATGGCCCCAAAATTGATCCTTGAGGTACACGCATTTTAACTAGTGAGCCCATAGATGTGACATTATCGATTGCCACTCTTTGATCTCGATTTAACAAATAGGAGCTTACAAGATCTATAGACCTACCTTGCATTCCATAGTATTTAAGTTTCAGATTGAGTGTGTGGTGGTCCACGCAGTCGAATGCTTTGGACAAATCGCAAAATACGCCCAAAGCATCATGCGCATCCTCCCAGGCCCCTAATATAGTTTTAATGAATTATTTAGAACTCTGAAAACCCTTAATAATAAATGTGTAGCAAAATTGTTTTATTGTCAGGACGACGTGCTACGAGGGCAATAATATATATTTTAGCATAATTACCGTGTGCGGTAATTTTGCTTTGCTTTGCTATCATAAATTATATCATTTTATGTCTTTGATTTTTGCGATTATTACACATTATTATAAAACTTTGCAGCATTCGTGGTCGCAGGATGCTGCAAAGTATACGAAACGTCAGGATAAACAAAAATCTAAAATATACGCGATATAATCCGTTTGAAAGTGTTTTATTATAAATTAGATGACAGTGCCATATATTTGAACATGTTAAAGCTACGTGTATGACGACCTGAATTGTCCGTTCTGGATAGTGGGTATTCCAAAAAATTAATCACATCACCTCATCCCTCCTATATTTTACGTTTACGGAGCCAGTAAATAGAAATTATTTTATATTTCACAATTACTCTTCGATTTCAGATTTTATTTCAATATTATCATCAAACAACGTTATCGATGTAATTTTTTGATTGAAAAAATATATAGCACCTAAGTTTTAAATAATCGCTAGATTAGAAATGCTCACCGGGCAAAGTACACCGTAATACAAAGTTATAAATAAACCAATGAAAGTATTTATTTATTCTATCATTAAATTTAACACTAGCTGTATTCGAGAATGCGCTTTCTCTATCTGTCAAAGAAACCGTGGCAAAATTGGCAGAACCGGACAAAGGTTTCGATTCGCAATACAAACTATTTACGAACAATGTCTGCAAATTCACCGCCGGGGAAGAGCGATGGTGAGCTATTGTTATTTGTGGGACATTATAGGATATTTATATCGTGTTTATATTGCAATATTTTCGTATGATTGTAGGTGATGACCATGTAGATAGGCCTGCCCCTAGCGTCCCGCCAAATCCTATAGAAAGCTTAGGAGCCCGTTTCCGAGACTTAGATGTGGATTCAATTCGTCGGTATTTGGCTCAGAAACTGGGGTTCTACGAACCGCCTGAACCAGCGGCAGCGCCAGTCGACCGGGTCCTTGATGAGGTTAACTTGGAAGGCATAGTAAAATGGATAAAGAACGAACGGTGTAAAAATATTATAACTCTGGCTGGAGCTGGAATCTCAACATGTGAGTAAATTCTAATTTATTCCATAATAATTATATGTATTTATTTATAGATAGAAGATAGATTTTATTATGTATTAAGTAAACAGTGTCTGTTCAGCCTATAAAGCAAAATGATATAAGTAGTACTGTACTAGTAACACAAAATTATGAATGCACAAAATTTAAAGCCAATGCATGATCAAAAATACATGAAAAACATGTTACTAATGAGTCAGTCAAATTATATAGGTACCTAACATATGTCTTGGTATTATTGTTTATTAATCAATTAAGGTCATGTTACAATTAAAGCTTCTCTCTTTAATTCATCTAACATAGATGATTTAAGTTCATTGGCATAATGTACCGTATTCAGTTTAAACTAATACCTATTCAATTTATTAGTACTTACCAACATTTAGATCTAACTATAAATGGGTTATTTTTATTGTGAAAATTCTGTGATTACTGAACTAATAGGAAGTATATTAATGAATGTTTACAATATTTAGTGACTTGACACCTAGCAGTTCATTGGTGGTTGATAATTTAACGACTGTTAATAGCATAGTACAGTAACCATAATGTGCTCACCAACATGCTCGCCAAGCCTAAAAATAATTCCCCCCCCCCCCCCCCCATAATATGACATTGGGGTAGAAAATAGATAGGTGGACCAATGAGGATGAATAGACTGGCATTTGGAGCAATTTTGCAATTTGAGCGATGTGATCTCCTGAAAGGCAAAGTACGTTAATACTTCTTGAAATTGTTACAATCTAGGAGGCTTACCATGAACTCTTAATATGAGTCAATTAAAGACCTTAACTGATTTGTTTTGTTCATATGTACACACAGCTACATATCAAGCTAATATTCCAGTATAGGCTGATCTCGAATTGTACGGAAAACCTATACAATGTGAGGTCAGCTTATACTGGTAATTTATAGCTATATAATATATAGCTTTACTTATAACTTTTATGTACATTAAGTATACTTAATGTACATAAAAGTTATAAGTTAAGCCCCTGAATCTACCTCCATTGCAACCGATGCACTGTTAATTGTTAGATCTGCCTTTATTGGAGGCGAATGACTATCTAAACAAGCAAAGACACATGTCTTCTCCATTTTCCTCTTTGATCCTTCCGTTAGATCTGCCACCTGGTGCTGCTTCTTGCTCCTTTCTCCTTCTTTCTATCACAGGCTGAGGCAATGTTCCCTGGGCATTTACAATGAAAACACCTAGTCTTTACAAAGGGCCAGCCTTCGCCATCTCTGTGACGTCACGCACAGTGTCGACATTCTGCAGCAGTAATCCTACCAATCTCCCATAGGTTCGGCAACATCTGTATGAGTTTGCTTCCCATCGATCCTAGTGTCTGGATATATGTCTTTCACTATCGCCTGATGATTAAGACATAGCTGTACTGCCAAAGGTTTGGTGGCTAACTATTTGGGGAAGGCCAGGAAACATGTGTTTTACACTACAAGTTTTAGAACATATTTTTATTGATTCTGGAATTCCTGGGATTAAAAAGGCTTGTCCATGTTCAGGTTTCATAGTAAGTTTGACATCATTTGGTACTTAAAATCTCTACATATTTCGATCCCTGTTCACAACACGAAACTTACCCTCATAGAATTACCAATTGTTGGGTTTACACCACTGTACCCTCGGCCTAGTCATTTAGCAATCTCTGACAGTCTGAAGTGTTGTCTATTGACAACAAAAGTTAATTTATAAGTTTCTTTTGCAGACAGTTCTCCGAATGTACTTGAAAAATTTCATCAATAATTCCCCCTGAATGCCCTTAGAGGCCTTCGCCTGACAACTGTGGCGATTGGGGAGATCATTGTGCAATCTTTGGGGGAGGCCTATGCCCAGCAGTGGACGTTTTTCGGCTTAAATCTTCCGCTGGAGAAATGTATTTGCCATTATTATACATTTACGTAGGTACATAGAAGTATAAGAATATACAAATACAAGGATGTAGTCATGCTTATACTCAATATATATGATACTCAATGAGGTAAGTATATATTAAATACAAAAAACGAGTATATAGCTTGAAAGGCAAGGGGTTAACGTGGTTTATCACAATATATTAGGCGAATCATTGGCCTGCCTATAGAATAGACCACTGCAATATGGGAGAGTAAATACTCACACTCTTCCTATATTAATCTATAAGAATATTTTCTTTTGGAAAAGCCACTATTTATTTGAAATCCACGCATCTATAATTGTCTGATATTTTTTGCAGCTGCAGGAATTCCAGATTTTCGTAGTCCAGAAACTGGTCTGTATCACAACTTACAGAAGTATGACCTTCCAGAGCCACAAGCAATATTCGAGATCAACTTTTTCAGACAGAATCCAAAGCCATTCTTTATGCTAGCAAAGGAACTGTACCCAGGAAGCTTCAAACCTACGATTTCACATTATTTCATCAGGCTTTTACATGAGAAAGGTAATATCTGCTGTCTCTTGTCTGACTTTTAAAGCGCAATCATATTAGTTTTTAAACTTATAAAATGAACTATCCTCGTCATGGCAGTACAAAACTTTAATTCATAAACATCCTCATAATTATTCTATAATTACCAGTTCTTTTACCAAAATGACTTCAATAATGACAAAATTTAAACCATTTCTGAGAAATGATAACGAATATTAATTATCATATGAATTCCATTTTTATTTTGAGTTCAAGACATAGCATGGCCTACCTGTGTGATGAACAAATTAATAAAAACAACCAGCTGAAATGAAATACAATAATGGTTATTCAAAATCGACTTAACATATTACTTTTTAGGGTTCCTGACGTCCGAAGGAATAAACGGCGGAACCCTTATAGGATCACTCGTGTGTCTGTCTGTCCATCTGTCGCACCCGTTTTGCTCCGAATCTACTGGATCGTTTAAGTTGAAATTTGGTACACATATGGATTTCTGCGACCCAAATACGGACTTGTAATGTAAATAAACGAATTTTGAATATGGGGGGAAATATAAAAAATGACTAAAGTTTTGCAAACTGTACCATGTAACATATAAAATAGAAGGGCTTGTTGTGAGTCTCAATTATATTTATTTTAAATGTTTAAAGTTATTTAAAAAAAAAATTACTATAATTTATCTCCAAAACGACAGAGCAAATTTTTTTGAAAATCTGCTCTTTACTTATAGATTACAGGAAAACCTCATCATCATCATTTCGGCCGAATGAAGTCCACTGCTGGACACAGGCCTCCCCCAAAGATCACCACAGCCACCGATATGGATGTGTTGCGGGCTCATTGGGGGGTTTTGCCATAATCGCCACGCTTGGCAAGCGGGTTGGCGATCGCAGTTGAGTTGTTAATGTACTCGAAGGACGCTGCTGCATCAGGAAAACCTATGGTTCTTAAAATAACATGGTTAATCTTTCAATATCTTGCATACAAACATCGTTTTCAGTTGAATTTGTATCAGAGAACATGTTTTTCAACTACAATGTTAAGTTTGTTCTTGGGATAAGTTATTGGTACAAGATCTAATTCAACAATAGACAATATATTCAGCAATTTACCTTTACATTCCGCTACCATAGATACTTGTTTAGTTACGACAAGCAAACTTGAGTCAAATAAAAAAAACATGGTTAATAACATTTTCCCTCTACACGCAAGTTCAACTCGCACTTGCCCGGTTTTTTAATGTCAACGTAATATAAGACATTGTCCGTCTCCATCTCCTTCCGTGGATGTCGTAAAAGGCGATTCTAAACCAGAGGGATGGGCAGTAGCGTCCCTTCTGTGAAACGGTAGCCATACTGCGCTCACCAACCCGCCTGCCAAGCGTGGTGAGTATTGGCAAATACCCCCAAAATGATGACACAGTTGTGAAAATCAATGGGGGAGGCCTTTGTTCAGCAGTGGACGTATAAATGGCTGATATGATGAATATAAGACAAAATAAAATCCATAAACTCCCACCCTTCACCGCTTCCTAGTGTTTAAGCTGGGAAAAGAACCAGTGTGAAACAAACTAATTGCCGAGGTCACTATTTGCTTACATGACACCAATTCAAACCATATTTATATTAATGTTTTTTATCCGTCGTATGTCCACAGTTAACAATAATAAGTAAATTTCAATTAAAATAATATATATAACAAATGTCAGAAACATAAATAAAGAGTAAATAATGCAATATTAATTATTTCAACTCGCTCCATAAATGTTAAAATAAGATGGTCATGTTGTAAAATTAATATTGTGATTGCTTGAGTGTGTGGTGCTTTGCAGCTTTTGGTCAAAACAGATGCCACATCTATGTTACAAATGTAATAATATATTGTTTAATATCCAGGGCTGCTGCTTCGTCACTACACGCAGAACATCGACACTCTAGAACGAGGCGCCGGCATCCCAGAAGACAAAATAGTGGAGGCTCACGGAACATTCTACACGTCACACTGTCTCGATTGTCGCAAGCAGTACTCGCTCGAATTTGTTAAAGGTTCGTTCAGATATGTTGTTTTACAGAAGACTTGAATTCTGCTTTCTATAAGAAAATACTTCTTATCTTAATTTAATTGTTTATACCATGTTGCGTCGTCTAAGAATAGCGCTACCCCATCTCACACGGTGTGTGTCGTAAAAGGCAACTGAGATTAGCCTAAAGATGGGCAGCATCATCCTTCGAGTATATTTAGAACTCACATGCAACCAACAAACCATCGCCATGCTCGGTAGTTGGTGGTGGTTGTTAATGTTCTCTAAGGACGCTGCTTCCCATTCTCCGGTTAATCCCATACGACACCTACGGGATGAGATGGGTTGGTGCTATACGTAGTCGCCACCACACGGCTCAGTACAGTGAACTACTAGCTACTAACTATTCCATACAGTAATTCATCACCCTTCATCCGTTGCATATTACAGATTTTGATCAGTCTTTAATCTTCGTTATTTTAATTGCAGAGCGTATATTTGCGGATCAAATACCGATATGTACAGAATGTCCGGGCGTGGTAAAGCCAGACATAGTGTTCTTTGGCGAGAGCCTGCCCGACCGCTTCCAACGGTGCCTTCAAGAAGACTTTCAACACTGTGATATGCTAATTATCATGGGATCTTCGCTGGAAGTCCAACCATTCGCCTCACTTATTGATATGTAAGTGAAATTTTATCTCGGAAATATAGAGCCTCTTATTTTTCCATGGTGTACAAATAAAATGGAATCCTAGTGAGGCCATTTCTCTATCCGTCCGTTTCCATTGTAAAAATTAACTCAGAAAAATGTCTACTTAAATCAAAATCGTTTCGTCGTCGACTTCTGTATTCTAAAGACATTGATATATAATGAGTATCTGGGTCTGCACATATTAGTACTCCATTTGTTTACTACTGTGTTAGTTTTAAGTAAAGACGGCACGGTTGGTGCAGTGGCTGATACAGTTGGCTGCTGCTCTCCGGCGGCCTGATTACCTAAGTCGCAGACACTTTGCAACAGGCGTAAATTGCTCCAACGCCGCTGTCAAACGTCAATTTGGTATTACCTATTTGCCGATAGCGACTAAACAGGCGAAGATCTCTGACGCGCCTCTGTCGGACAATCAATGAATTAAAAACGTTCATTCTTTTTAGTTCCACTGGTGGTTACTGGCGCTAGTAACTATGCATCTTATACAATAGCGACAGGCGGGCGATGCCTTACGTAATACCAATTTTTTTGACGCTTTGCCACCGATGGATCCTTGGCTGCACGATAGCTGCTATAGCGTCTGCTGTTGCTGTTTTTAGCTAATCAGCCTGCGGGTCGTGGGGTCAATTCCCGCACGGAACAAATATTTGTATGATTTGCAGGTAGTTGTTCCTGGTCTGGGTGTCTTGTGCGTGAAATTCATGTCTGTAAACGCACCCACGACACATGAGAAATCGTAGTGTAGGGCAACGTTTTATTAAAAATCAAATCAATCAATCAAAGTCTAATAAAGCTGCCCAAATTGCTAAGTGGTAACCCAACAATCGTTTAATTTTCATTATTGTGTAGGGTTCCTGACTGGTGCCCGAGACTGCTAATAAACCGCGAGAAGGCAGGCATGGGGTCCCCGCTGATGCGCCTGTGGGGCGGCATGAGCGGGGGACTGCAACTGGATGAGGAAGCCGTACGAGATGTCGCGCGGCTCGGGGACTGCGACGACGGCTGTCAGGACCTCGCTGACAGACTTGGTTGGGGCGTAAGTAACATTTTTGTGCTATTAGTTCCCATGCTTACACACAAATCCAAGTGTTTAAATGCAAAAGCCGATAAAGGAACTCTAAACCAGACTGATAGTTTGTAAAACAGCAGACATTCTGCGCTATCAGCCTGGCTGCCAAGCGTGGTGAGTAAATGGCAAATGCCCTCTGAAACTACAACACACATGTTACCGTTCGTTTATTTGGGAGGCTTTTGTTCGGCAGTGGATGTCTTTATGCTGATATGGTGATAACATGGTATGCCGAAGTCGGTGTAAAGTTGATAGAACGAGTTTGTTTGTTGTGCAGGAGGAATTGCGCGCGCTAGTGTGCAGCGAACACGCGCGGCTGGAGCTGGCGGGGACGCCTGCGCAATCGTCGGCCGCACCACACGCTGCGCCCGCGCACCTCGAGCCCTCCGACCCCAAACTATGAGCCCCGCCTAACAACTATACTTATTTTATTTAGAATGAAGGCCTCCTTTGCCCTGGCCTAATTCATTTCAATTTGCCAAGCTCCTGGACATATTTTTTGCTCTTTGGTTTTTGTACTTACCGCGACGTCTGTTGTTGTGCTGCTTTAGCCAATAGCGAATAGCGTGAGATGGCATCCGCAGTCGGTGCCCGTAAGTCCAATGAAAATAGCAATCGAACAGTACTTATTTGAATATAATGTTTGAGATCCATGAATCAAGGGAGTTAGTTCCCTGATGCAAAAATCGAGGTTAAGGTTTTGTCCTCCAGGTATTAATCAGAACAGGACAGATCAAATGATTCACAACTAAATCTCATCTTTCTTCTCTATTATCAGATCGTTACTCGTATACGTAACTATATCAATAAATGGTGAAGCAGGCCTTAAAGGGTATCTGGATGATAGTATTAAATCCGACCGTTAGGATGAAATAGTCCCAAGCCTAATTACGCAACGCTCGCTTTTCATGTCTGCGCGAACGAAGATTGACGACGCGCCTTATTTCTTTTGTCATCCTGTACACGTGATAAAGGTGAAAATTACCCACACGATGTTGCAAATGAAACGCTCTCAAATTTGACCTTGAAATTTTACTCTAATCGCGCCGAAGTTTCACCTCAAAAATGATATTTTAATATGTAAGAGATCGCGATAGTAAGCGTGTTACGTAATAAGGAAACTGAATTTACACATGGAATAAGCGATTTAAATTTATTATAATGTGTAATACTCGCGAAAACCTAAGACATTATTATTTCTGATAATTATGAAATAATTACGGTGTTTTAAGTAAACAAATTAACTGCCGTACAAATATCTAAAATAAAGTGTTCTTAGTGATAATCAACACGAAAATAAGAATTTTAAAACAATTGAACAAGAAAACTCTGGTATGTACGAAATACTATGGTGAGGGGAAATTACTAAGCCTGACATTTTTAATTTATTCATCTTTTTTATTACTATAATTCCAGATTGGTACAAGTTAGCGAAACAGGTAATTAGTTCGAAAACTTGTTACTAATGTAATTCTTTTGGTAATTTATTTTATTTATTGCGGTAATGTAGGATTGATTTATGAAAAAGAAACATAAAATTACTTACGTTTTATATTTATTACTTTTGCGTGTTGTCCAGTAACGACAAATCAGTTACCAGTAGAATGGGGGGCTGCCCGAGTTCACCAGGTGACCCAAATTTAAATAACGTACATATCAGCCGAAGTACGTCCACTGCTAAACAAAAGGCCTCCCCCCATAGATTTTCAGCACGACGAAGTCGTGTGTTTTATTTAGGGGGAATTTGTCAGTCACCATGGTGGGCAGGCGGGTTGGTTAGCGCAGAATGGCTGCTGTGCCACGGCTGCACATCACTCTGGTTTAGTCCCTTAGTCACCTTTTACGCACGGGACGAGATGGAGTGGTGCTACATTCTTAATCCGGATGCCACATGGAAGCATTTAGTATTAATTTAAATTGCATAGTGTTGTCAGAAAGAATGACAAATATTTGGCTGTAATATTTTACTCAGAATGCACTTCAATGCTTAGGAATCATTCACCTTTAATCATAAAACTATATAGGTTCTTTAATGAGAGCTATTTGCGGTTTAGGATTATTGTAAAAAATATTGCTACAAATTTTTGGGTTGTCGAATGTTTATGGATATATAAGTATTATTGTTTATATATCTTTGTGAATCAAGGGCTATTGTTTATATTGTAAGGTAGTGGGCACTGGAAAGCATCTTTTGTAGGGACTTGATAGAGAAACTAATAAAATGTACTGGGTGGGGTATTGCCATCATACACACTTTTATGTAGTTAAATTTGTCATAGTCGCACACAAGCTAATGGGAAAATAAGATAGTAAATGGCGACTCGACTATTCGCTTTTCGCTTATGGATCACGCGTGAAATGCGAGAGGACAATAACGATATCAATAGATTAGACGCCATTTGTATGACCATTCTATAATTATTGAACGTTTTGTACGTGTTTCACCATCCACCTGATGGATCTACCATCGCTTATGGTATCGACAGGGCAAGAGATCAATCAGGTCAATTATTTGACAATGGCACCGAAGTGTTCGAAATGACAGAGTAAGATAATACTATATGACAGCTAACTGTTAAAAAGAAAGCAAACGTCACCCGGTTTGATTGACAGACTTATCGAAAATTGTGCGAAATAATTTAATGCGTAGATGTAAAATGGTCATCATCCACTAGTCAACATTGCGATTTATTTGTGACTTAATAGATACTATATTTAGACATCCAAGCAATTGTTAAACTAGTTTGCATGACCAATATTTATTTCAGTAGGTACATAATAAGCCCTATTATTTTTGTAATTTCTTATGTATGTCATCTAATTTATTTTTAATTTATGATATCTTTGTCGCCGACCTATTTATTAAAGGTGAAACCAATAATTGCATAAAATTATTCTGGATTGATAAAATATTAGGTTAGTTTAAGTTATTTTTATATTAAATTGCTTACAATAATGACGATAACATTTAATTTGTTTAATAAAAATAAACTCATGTTCCGTGGTTTGAGCTCTACTAATTTGTATGAAGAGGAGATACGATGCATTGACTTAAGTATCAGATATACGCATTTTTAACATACGACACCTGCCTTACTATCGACTGCCACATATTGTTGAGCTGTAGAAAATTTTAATAAAAATCCTATAGTTTGTAGTGTAATAACAGTCTTATGATACGGATACATATTATTATAGCCATAACTGCGTGCTAATATCAGTACATGTATAAGTTTCTTAGCAATATTTCATTAATTTTGTAAGGGGTGTGTAGAATTAGTTATTCGTGGAATTGGCGCATATATTTTAGGTTTCAAATATGTAGTTCCTTACTAAGGAGTGTTGCTCTAATTAAAAATAGTATAACTTTTTATAATTTACTGTATGTTAACTGTAAATCAACTCTTCCACTTATTTAAACTAAAAAAATATTGCCCTTATTTAAAATCAGCACGATTTACTTATTGGGAATACGCAAACCACATTTATACTCGAGCAATATAGGTCTCGTATTATCTGCTAATTTGTATATTGTAAACCATTTAGTGATATTAAAAAATATTGTATGAAGCAGGCTGCAGGATGGATACAGATTTTATATAAATTGTAATGATGTAAAATGAACAATGTAGTTTTCGTTAGCATATTTAGTTTCGGTATTAAACTAAAGTGTTTGTAAACCAAACAGTTTTGCTGTTTGTACTTGCAATTTATATAAATTGTTGTACGTCATATTGATAAAATAAACGCATAATATTTATTACAAATTTGTAGTTTTATTGACTTCATATAGTAATTATTGCTTATTTACAAGATTAAAATGAGAGAAAGATATACAAACTTATAGCTAAACAAGGCACATTCTCTGTTATCAGTAATTTTTACAAATTGATAAAATTAGAAGGTGATGAGTAGAAGCCCAAGACTTTTTTAGTATTTATGTACTTGAAACATTTTAAACTGGATTAAACAACATAGAAGAAATAAAAAATCTTAAACTTATAAACACGAAAAAGACGGCCTATTAACTCCATTGTTCATAATGTTTCATTCTGGGTACCCAAAAAAAACCGTTTTGGAAGCAGTTGAATACCTATCGACTAGCACTACACAACGTCAAAATTACTCTATTCCTTGGCGTCGGTGATTCCCTCAGTGCTGATTGCAAACATGGCTTCAGTCTCCGGCAGACACGGGCTATCATAGATCTTGCACACGCGGTTGTCGCCCCTCCCCTTTCGTAGATAAAGGCGTGTAGTCGACGCGTGCGCAATGATGTGTCCACCAATCGGTTTCTTGGTGTCGGCGTTAAACACGCCCACTGCGTCTACTTGTGCAACCACTTGGTTCGTTATCAATACTGCTACGCCGAACTGTTAAACAAGCATAAATAAATTACGGACATAGTATTGCGATTAATAATACAGTGCCCGGCACAGATCTTGAGCGGGCAGTGAAAGAATTGTTTTGCGCAGTTGGATACGGCCAAAAATCAAGCTCCAGAAAAGACTTCTGCGTGAGTGAAGGGCACAGCGTTCAGCGTACAAGATGGGTGCCGGCCACTATACACACTCATGGCTACTCATCATACCAGCTAAAGGAAATCCACTGTTGAACAAGCCTCCCCTATAACTTTCCACAATTGTATCGTCATTTTAGGGGAATTTGTCAGCTTAGCCACAAAATTATACGAAATACTTTATCCGAATTGACTTCAAAATGGCAAAGTATGCCAGTTTGCCACACAAAACACTTTATATTGGGCGAAAAAATTAGTTATCGCTGAATTAAATTGGTGAACTGAACCAACGAACCACATATGACACGGTTCAGAAATACTTACATATTTAGCATATTTTTTGCCGCTTTCACACCAACAGATATTTTCATAAAAAAATTATACTTAAAGACATGACGTGTTTTAAAATATTAGGTTCAGCTTCGCGATTCATGTATGAGAAAAGGTCAAGTCAAGGACAGTGGTGCGCGGGACTTTCCACTTCCACCGTCGATATCGTAACCTCGGTTTGAGTGCCGTGGTCACGTCTCGCGGCTTCAACCGGGACCGAGGATCTTGGCTTAACCCCACGGATCGCGAGGAAGAAGGCCTCTATAAAAAATCCCTGAACCCAAGCTAGCGTGCGGCGAGGGGTGCATGGCTGACGGGTAGTTCAGTCGCGAGCACGCAAACCCCAGGACCGGACAGGATAAGCAACGCTCGGCGTGGTCAGCCTATGGATGGGTGACTGCGTGGTAGTATTTTAATTAAGCGTCTCCGTGCTTCGGAATGTACGTAAAATGGTCGATTCCGGTTGTCATTAGACTGCAATCGTCAAGCCAAGTCTGAGGCCTTTGGGCAGCTTGGATAACTCCTGCACAAGTTTGGGGGCTAATATAAAACTACCTCCGTGACATCCCCACTTCTATAGTTCATTGGTCTAATGACCATAAGCGGGCCGATATGCGTCAGGTCTTACGTGTTGTCTATTCCAGTGTTGGCAGTGTATTATTAGATGTTTCCGTTAGAAAATCCTCAGTATCATTCCCAAGCTTAAAATTGTGCCTGATAAATGGCAAGACGCTCACTCACTTAGGACATAATCGACTACTGGTTTACAATTGCCCGTTTTGTTTGTTGTGGGGAAATCCTCGTGGGCTTCCTCCGCCCTAAAAAAAGCGGAGGGGCATGTCGAACTCTAACCGGCTAAAACTCCACGTTGTTTCTTCTTCATACCTGTGGCGGAGGGTGCGGTGTTCACCGGTTTGACATTAGGCCACACTCCTGACAGGTATCGGCCCGTCACTTGGTATGACGGCCCCGTCTCTGTGCGACCTGGCCAGCCGCACATGCCTCCAAAGGCGCGCGAATAGCACAACTCGCCGCCGACTAGGTCCTGCTTCAGTTCCGTCGATGGACTGCCTCTAGTTTGTCACACGCAGGCCACAACTCATTAAGGCCGCAGATCGGTCAGCGCTCTCCGACGACCCCCGATGCATTTTTGGATCACAGGCGGTCATTTTCCTCCCCGCTCTGCCACCTCCTTTGTGTGCATCATGTTCGACCACCGCGATGAGATCACGGCGCTGCGTCACGCAATCTGGGCACTCGTGCAGCATGTGCTGTGGCGTGTCCTCTGAGCAGTCTCCGCAGTGATGATAACTGGGCATCTCTTCCCGGCCCATGTGATACAGATACTTCCCGAAATACCCACATTGCTTCCGGCTGACGCAAGTAGTCTCGGGGCACCCCGAGAGTATCTGTGTCAGCCGGAAGGTGAGGACGCCATGCGGCCTCTCCAGGCAGTCCTTCGTGACGGGTCTTACCGCCGCTATCGCGGCATACCCTACCCTCTACTTGCTTGGGAATACTGGTCAGATATTATAACAAGACTAACAGTAACCGACCCACTTCGCTAGGCGTAAATTAAAATTTAGTTATAATAGTTTATTTTTTAATGACTAATAAAAATATCCTATTTTGTTTGCAACATAATCTCTATGACAAATTTCATTCGAACCCTTTCAACAGTTTGAGCTTCATGGAGCCTCAAAAAGTCAAATATAAATTCATTCACGTTTATAATAGCGGTAAGCTAAAAATTACCTCATCAGCCAGTCTTAGCAGCATTCTCATGAATCGACCGAGGTGTAGCTGCCTAGAGTTCAGCTCCCCACGGCCTGAATAGTCAGTTCTGTACAGAGCTGTTGCGCTGTCTACTATTATTAGGGAATATCTGGAAGAATAGTTATAACGATGAAAATGCGAAAAACAGCAGCAGCCCCTAGGTTCTAGGACTGCCGATGAGAGGTTTTGAATTCAAAACCCACTAATTGCAATATTGATGTGAAAACAATCCAAGCACATTAAGCTTGGTTGAAGATGTTTTTCTTATGTTTAATGCGATTTACATTTATAATCTTTTGAAATTATTAAATTAACTAATTACAGAATTGTAAATGTGTGAGCATCATGGAGCCATTAATGTTATAGATTTAGTGATTATATATAATGATGATGATGATTTAGTACGTATACTGTGTCTTTTGCCTGGCAGTATTGGTCTGTCATGCCCACTAAAATGTCTTGCTGGTGGCGACGTAACTACCTACCACAACTAATAATACAATGAGTATTGGGTTGTTAGGTTCCCTACAATATAGTTGAGTTAAGCGATGCAAGAATACTACTTTTGTGCAAACCTTACTGCTAATAAGCTTTTTATTCAATACTAGCTGAGACCCGCGGTCTCACCCGCGTTTAATATAACAGAAATTTAGAGTACTTCGACATAGACACTTGACATAGAAAATATATATTGGATGGATTTCAAGGGTTTTTTTTTTGCGCGGTACCCTAATTATTTTTCTAAAATAAATATAGCCTAAGTTATTCCTTGTAACATCAGCTATTTGCCAGTGAAAGTCCCGTCAAAATCGGTCCAGCCTTTTCGGAGATTACCCGCAACAAACAGACAGACAGACATACAAAAAAATTCAAAATTGTTTTTTTGTTGATGTACCGTATATACTTTCATGTGCATTTAGTAAAAAGCTGTTATTTTGACATTACAAAAAGACATTTTATTTATTTGTATAGATACATACAATTCATCAAGTAAAGAGGACTTTGCCATAATATATAGCGCAACTTGGAAAAAATTCTTCACAAGTTCTGCAACAAGCTTAGAATAGCGTAAGTTGATGAAGATGAGTGGAGCTTGTGGTGGAATGATGTGCAGACAAATTGCATTGCTGCAATTTCTGCTGTATGTCTTGGATGGATATTCTTAACACATCGAGACCTTCCTTTGCCTCAGAGAGCATGTTAAGCGGTCAACTCAAGTTTTCATACTAATGTGACAATCGTCACATGCCCTTATCGTCTGCCGGCTGTACCTTTAACCTTGGGAAGTAAGGATGTTACTTTGTTCCTAGGCTGGGAGTCTATACATGTGGGGCTTATGTCTGCAACTACTCCCAGGAAAGAGATATAACTGTCCATGTATTTTCTACAAAAATAGACGTGTTTCTGCATTACAGGCCAACAAGTGTATTCTGTCGAGTGCTCGACAACGATGCAGAAGACCTTTAGAAACTGCTGAACCCATCATTTATCCTAATAAGCGTAACTGGATAGAAGTGTTACCTCGACTCTGCCATCATGGCGCAGGCTTGCACCAGCAGTTGTGTCTGATGGTCGGTGTTATACGCTCTAGCGTACGCCACGTTGTCAAGCACGGCGGCGCCATCCATGCCGTACCGCTGAGCAACCGCCAGCAGTCGCTCCGGACGGAACGTGCCCTCCGTATCGATGTACATGCATTTACCTTCACCTCCCGACTGCTCTATGGGTAGCTGGAAATAAAATGTATATGCGACTGAGACCTGTTCAGACCACATACGGGAAATATTCGATGCTTCCACTATCTTAGTATGGGGCTAAAATCACTTTGCTGTGAACTGTACGAGTAGTTTAGTTTAGCAACTAAGTATTTGAAAAACAGCAAGAGTTGGACGAGAACAGTAGAGCCATGTAAACTGTTGTTTTGCTACAAAAAGAGCGTGCGATTATTACGTGGTGTTCTACATTTGCAGTCCCAGTTTACTGCTGTCGCCAACCATCGCAACCATTAACTGCGACAACAGTCTCCGAAGTCGGAACCCAAGGACACATACCGCACATCATCATCATTTCGGCCGAATGAAGTCCACTGCTGGACACAGGCCTCCCCCAAAGATCACCACAACCACCGATATGGATGTGTTGTGAGCTCATTGGGGGGTTTTGCCATAATAGCCACGCTTGGCAGGCGGGTTGGCGATCGCAGTTGAGTTGTTAATGTACTCGAAGGACGCTGCTGCCCATCCTCCGGCTAATCCCTTAGTCGACTTTTACGACACCCATGGGAGGAGATGGGGTGGTGGCATTCTGAGCCGGGACCACATGGATTATCTGTAGTGTGACATTCTCCGCTCCGCGTAAGGACAGACGCGCGTGATGGATTTATCGATTTATTACCAGAACTGTATGGGTATATGAATTAAACTATACACTTTGCATCTGTATACGATATCATCATATTTACTGACACTTTGTTAATAGCAAACGAGTTGAGGACCCACGATATGTTTTGTATAGGTGCGACCACATTTAATATGTTCTAAATGGTCTAAGATATCATCACCTTCAGGCTTTGTATGCAAGCCATCTTGTATTAACATGCTCAAAATTAAAATTTAAAGAATGTGTTGAAAATTCTATATAATATTCATCATCATCATCATTTCGGCCGAGTAAAGTCCACTGCTGGACACAGGCCTCCCTCAAAGATCACCACAACGACCGATGTCGGTGTGTTGTGTGCTCATTGACGGGTTTTGCCATAATCGCCACGCTTGGCGGGCGGGTTGGCGATCGCAGTTAAGTTGTTAATATATTCGAAGGACGCTGCTGCCCATCCTCCGGCTAATCCCTTAGTCGCCTTTTACGACACCCACGGGATGAGATGGGTTGGTGCTATTCGTAGCCGGCACCACACATAATATTAATTAACGAAAAATATTTAAATTGATTTGTTGATTTTATTTTAACTTGTTTAATCTTATCCATCCGTAGCCGTGGTGTCCGGATTTAGAATATAGCACCACTCCATCTCCTCCCGTGGAGGTCGTAAAAGGCGACTAAGGGACTCTAAACCAGAGGGATGGGCAGCAGAATCTTTTCTGTGAAACAGTAGCCATACTGCGCTCACCAACCCGCCTGCCAAGCGCGGTGAGTACTGACAAATTCCCCCCAATATGATGACACAGTTGTGGAAATCTATGGGGGAGGCCTTTGTTCAGTAGTGGACGTTGTATGGCCGATATGATGATGATGAATCCTATCTATTTGTATCATTCAATCTTATCAGTTTAACAGCATTTTAATATTATCATTTTATTTTAGTGGCTCTTATGACCAAACTAGCTTTTGCCCGCGGCTTAGCACGCGTGGAATTTGGAAATCTACATCATGTTGTTGAAAACGTGCAATAATGACCTGCGCTTTTATTAGGAATCACGCTATATCTCCGAATGACACCCATAGGCCTGCCGCATATTGCATCCAGCCTAGCCAGCCGAGTACCAGATCGCGCGCTATTGTCTTTTGTTTGGAAACGCTTCCCGAATGGCACTGGCAATCACTTACTATAACCACACCCCATATTTTGTCGTTTAAAGATAATACGAATCTAAATATACTACGAGTAAAACACAGCACTGATAGTATAAGAGGGCAGGTTATGCATTAAAAATCAAATGATATACTCATTAGATTATTTTTTAAATCCAGGTTAATGTTAATGCTGGCGTATCTAACACAAGCCTAAATTGATTAGCAATCAATATATTTTACCTGGCATGTAACAGCCAAAGTGTGGCAAATTTGAGTCTTCCCAGTTCTGAACTCTCCAAATATTTCAGTGATGGAACCAGTTTCTACGCCTCCACCTAGTAATCTGTCTAGCTCCTTTGACCCCGTCGTTAATTGTATAATTTCAGATCTAGAAAAAAAGCAATTTAAAGCAAATACAGTTCGATGAAAAATAAAAATAAACCACAGAACTCTTCCAAAAGCTACCGGAAGTATCTAAGAGAATTTTAACAAAAACCAACATTGCCAGACTGGTACCTTTACAGAAAGCACCATGAATTTTTATGGAGAGCCAATCGAAATATCCATCCCATCGTTTGGGTGTCGTAAAAGGCGATTAGCCAGAGGATGGGCAGCAGTGTCCTTCGAGTACATTAACAACTCCACCGCGATCGCCAACCCGCCTGCCATGCGTGGCGATTATGGCAAAACCCCCCAATGAGCACACAACACACCCATATCGGTTGTTGTAGTGATCTTTGGGCGTTACCTGTGTCCAGCAGTGGACTTTATTCGGCCGAAATGATGAATCGAAATATGGCTTAAAACCCATATTTTTTAAACAGCATGATAACTTATTGATTTATTGTTGTTTAGTAGTTGCTGTTAGTCAACAAGCTTTATGCCATCTAGCAATGAGAAGCAGAACCGAATTTCTGCTGCCTAATGCTACCATATAGTAGTCAGTGCAAGAATTCAAGCAAATATAATAAATGTTTTCTACCATCTACCTGGAGAGGAACCAACATCGCCTGGTCGTTATAACCATGGTAAAGGTTTCTGTCAATCAGGTTAGTATTTTTACAGCAATCCCTTTAAATCACACATACAAACAAATATAATTTTTAAATAAAATGTTGATTACCTCTTCTGGTGAAACTCCGTAGCAGTAGTGAAACCCATTGGTACTAACTTAGATGCTTCTGCCAGTATCTTGTCAGCTTTCGCTTCAGATATTCCTTTTATAGTAATCAGCCATTTCTTTGGGGCATAGGCTACAGACTCAACTGTGTGATATCCGGCTTCCTCCAACTTTTTAAGGTCTCCAGCAGTTATACCATTTCCCTGAAATTATATAATTCACAACCTAGTACAAAATTATTACTAATAATAAACAATACTGGATTAGCATCACTTTTTCTTTACAAATGTCTACTACACTAGAATTGTACTTGTATTATTGTTACAGTTTACAGACATAAAACTCACATGCACCATGTGAGTGCAACAACCAAACCTGAACAAGTGCCTGAAGTAATTAAAAATATTAAATTTGTTACCTGTGGCGATGGTACCGATAACCAGGAGCACAGAAAATGACTACAATATCAAATACTTGTCATAGACCACAATAATGAGTAGGTTCAAGTAAAATTGACATAATCATCACAATTAGCTGACTGATGGGAATTAATATATTAAGTTACTAGAAAGTTAGTAAAATGACAAGAAACACCATGCTTCTATGTCAATGATTTATTTTAATTATACATAAACTAGTAGATGTTAGGCACCTAAGGTGCCCATTATAACAAACACTATACACATATAATTATTATTTTACAGCATTTTAGAATCAGTAATTGAGTCAGTGATGAAAATAAATATATATTTTAACTAATTGCCCGCCCCAGCTTCGCACAGGCAAACCCGATTGCATCGCCACCTACCGGGACCAATTGTGAATCTAAACCATCCAGGGACCCCACTCGAAGATACACACAAAATTTCATCAAAATTGGTCCAGCCATTTAGAAGTTCAGTGACATGCACATGTACAGAAGAATTATATATATAAAGACTAGCTGCCTGCCCCAGTTTCGCACAGGTAGGGTAATGCAAACTTGACTGCAGTGCCACCTACCAGGTCCATTTGTGAATCTAAACCATGCCGGGACCCACTCAAACATACACACAACATTTCATCAAAATCGGTCCAGCCATTTAGGAGGAGTTCAGTGACATACACACGTACAAAAGAATTATATATAGTAGTTAACCTATAGATTTACCTCCTAAAATATTTTCCATTAATAAAGTAAGACCTTATATATAAAGATAACATGTACCAATACATTGAGAATTCTCTGGGTTTCTCTTTGATAAATGTAGGTATATATAACTATATATTGTATGTGTATGTATCATATGTATTATATATCATGGTTGTTGTGTTATTATTATGTAGAATATTTTATTAGAACTTTAAATGGGATATTTACCATGTCTTATATTTGATTTGAGTATCCTATATTTTCACACTGTTGCACCATGTTCACAGATAAACATGGTAAATATCCCATTTACAGTTCTAATAATAGTGTCAGTGACCATGTCAGTTTAAAAACTTAGAATATTTTACTCTAAAATTACACCATAAGCTAACCCTTGTACTTTCCATAACATTCCGGTCCATACAATGGTTGTATGGAAGAGATCGCATAATTGCAATAAGACCAGTAATTGTACCTTTTCCTTTATATGGTCAAAACCATTATACTTTTATTTTATTATGCTGTATAATAAAGGGCATTGATAAAAAAATATATACATTGCCCACACTAGGATTTCTCCTGTGTCGTGGATGTGTTTACAGACATGAATTCCACAATACAATACACCCAGACCCGGAACAACTACCTGCAGATCATACAAATATTTGTTCCGTGCTGGAATCGAACCCACAACCCGGCAGCGCATAGCAGCCGACTGTATACTGATACACCAACCGCGTATTTCAGAGGCAGTCGAATTAAGTCTAGTTTAGGGTGAGATTCAGAAACGAGTCTAAGCTAAGTTCACGCTTCCATCTGTCAAAATTAGGGGCGTAAGTAGTGGCATTTTGACATATGGAAGCGTAAGTTCACGCTTAGACTCGTTTCTGAATCTCACCCTTAGTCTAGTTCCAAGACTGTACTAGACTAAGGGTGAGATTCAGAAAGGAGTCTAAGTGTGAACTTACGCTCAGTCGAGTTCAGTCTTGTTCAGTCACAACACTCTATACTTGTTTTCGCAGACTAAATCCTATTTATGAATATTAATGCGTGTACTATAATCACTTCCGACCTAATAGCTACCCACACTTACCAGTTCTTCTATGCTGCTAGAGAGCTAGTGTATATAGTATCCAGGGGCTATTTCTATATTTCAGTAAATAATAATGTCTCCATATACCTAACTATATCTTACCTCAAGTTTGGTTATAAGTTGTGGCCCACATTCGTCTACGTCTCCATCCACAGAAACAGTAGCTGCTGATGCTGTGGATGTCATGTTGTCCCTTCAATCATTCACAATCACCGAAACATCTATTATTTATTTTTTAAATATTTATTTTTAAACTTGTTTAAACTAGTGTTCTTGGTTATTTCGATTATTTTAATGATAACCTTCTCTTATTATACAATTGCACAGTTCTGTCGAACAATTATATGTATCATATTTAGCTACAGCACAAAATAACCAAAAATGAGCGATTTTAAGTAGTTTTGGTCTCGTTCAGCACACATCAAGCTTCAAGTTCAAGCTAGCTACGCTACTATTTTGAAATTTACGGCGGGCGTTCGAACTTCGATCGAAAAAGTTATCATACATATGCGCATAGACTAATATGTACAGTATATATAAATGTACTCTGTGAGTATCTAGGAAACATAAGCGTAAAACGTTAGTCAATGTTAGAATAAACCAAGAAAAACAATAAAATATAGGGATGGCTATAAACGTCGATATTAAGTGAAAAAACATCGATGTTAAGTCTCCTAACACATCTATGGTATGAGAATATCAGAATATCGATATTTCCATTGCACTCAAATTCTATTAACTACCCACCCAATAAGTACCCGCTTCTCCTCGATTTTCACCCCCACATACGAAGTATCTTACTACCTATTCTGTGACCCCCACTGTGAACTACGCTGTCTTCCACCCCTTTGTCTTCTCAGTTAAATATATGTATCATCTAAATTCCACCCAGTGCTAAAAATTTGTATTTTCATACGTGTAGTCATGTATGCATACTAATGATGTGCCGGATGATTAAAAATGTAGATCCGCAGATACGGATCCGGATACGAATCATTGGCGTCAAGATCCGCGGATACGGATACGGATCTAAACTTTCTTAGTCAATCAGTGTCAGTGCGCGTGACCTTGAAACGGTAGTTGACGCCATTCGACGCTTTGCGTGACAGAACATGTTTGGACATGCGCTGCGCGGGTCTTTCTTTTGTTTTGTTTATAGTTTAGTGTGACACTGACAATATTTTATAATAACTCCCTATAGTATAGTAAGTGTTTACATATATATTAAACAGTTGATTTAGTTCCTTTAAGTTACGTACTATTGGTATGTTAACTCACTACGATAAATGATTGCAGTATAAAGATGCCAAATATTAGATTTTTAGAAATAAAACATAATTAGATTGATATTTAATAGTATTTTATTGCTACCTAATTACCTACATATAGAATTAAATATATGTATTAAAAATTAATAAGGCAAAAGATCCGTAAAAGATACGTCAAAAATGTAACGGATACGGACACGGATACGGATCTCTTTTCTCCCGCGGATATCCGCGGATCCCTATCCGTTACTTTTTGGCGGATCTTGAACGGATCTTTTGTACTAATAAATTGCATGCCGTGATGAAATTAAAAAAAAGTGTAGCTATGAAATACTATTAACCTCAATTCAAATTACTTTTATTTCTTCAAATCATATATTTGCGTATTTATAATCCAAAAATTAAATATTTAAACATTTATTAATCTATGTTACCCGTATAACAAGTTATAAGATACCTACTAATTTAACTATCTTTATAGTGTAATCAAAACTATAATGTATGTGATATACTAATTAAAATAATGATCAAGGTAAGGTAATACTAAGTGTTAAAGAAAGAGATAAATTATTTTTAACTTCTGCCCACACAACAGGCGCATGTAAACTAAATGACAAGGTAAAATAATAAAAAATAATCTAGAATCATAAAAATTGTTAACAATATTTTTTCCAATGAACTTCTTTTACCCTGCTGTCTCTACAGTAGAGTGAACTGGCTTAACCTCACATAATACATTATTGTGGATGTTTCCTCTGGAGGTGACTTTTGACGAAGTTGTACCTTTTCCCTTACGGGAATACATTCCTTCACAAACTTTGCATTTTGCACATTCGTCAGTTACCATAGTAGAATATTTCCATACTAAACTTTTTTGTAGACATTGTTTTTATATTATTGTAACTTTTTTTTTTTTTTCATGGCAATTGTATTCCATTTTGCCAGTGTCAAGTTAAGTTTATTTTAACTTATAACTTTTTCAAAATCTTAACCGTAAACTATGCTACCCTGTGTCACACTAATCTATAAACAAAGTCACGCGCAGTGCAAGTTAAAACAAGTCACGTTGATCCAAGGTCACTCGCACTGGCGCCGACATAACTATATCACTGTCAACATCGATGTTTTTCTAATATCGACATTCCTAATCAAATATAGTGCTTTGCTAGTATCCATTCTATCGACCGCCGCCGCTAAGAGAATGCATTTTAGATATTTGTTAATTGGACTAGTTTCATCATTATCATATCGGCCATTTATACGTCCACTGCTGAACAAAGGCCCCCTCCATAGATTTTCACAACTGTGTCATCATTTTGGGGGGTATTTGCCAATACTCACCACGCTTGGCGGCTGGTGAGCGCAGTATGGCTACCGTTTCACAGAAGGGACGCTGCTGCCCTTCCCTCTGGTTTAGATTCCCTTTGTCGCCTTTACGACATCCATGGGAGAGAATGGAGTGGTGCTATATTCTTAATCCGGACACCACACGGATTAATTAATTGGACTAGTTTATTATATATTAAAGATTAAATTTAGCGCTAAGGCTGCTGTGCTACATAATTATGGCATACCCAATTTCTTAATCAAAGATTTGATCTTTAACGACTGGGTCATTTTTAGAGGTAGCCATGAAGTTCAAAAGATAAGTGACATATTCAATTCAAAGCGCATCAGTTTATTCTTATAAATCTCTGTGCCTCTTATCATGAAGAAATGGTTTCTCTGTCAATAATTATTGATGGCTTTCATACCGTTCCATACCCATTATGTTGTGATGATTGAAAAATTAAAATGTCAGAATCTTTTAACAAATAAAAACACTTTGACGAGGTTAACCAATTTCTTTGATGTACATTGGACAAAGATATTTTATGAATGGCATCCCACCCTAAACAATTTTAGTTCATAGTAGACTGATAACGGCATGGCTGCAGTGGCTGATACAGTCGGTTGCTGTACGGTCGGGGTCCTGGGTTCGATTCCCGCACGGAACAAATATTTGTATGATCTGCAGGTAGTTGTTCCGGGTCTGGGTGTACTGTGTGTGGAATTTATGTCTGTAAACGCACCCACGACACAGGAGAAATCCTAGTGTGGGGCAACGTTTCTTTTTTAAAACAAAAAAGGTGTAATATATAGTAAATAAATGTCTTTTTGCTTAGTTGTAAAAAATCTTTAATTCGTTTAAAAATGATAAAAGATCGTTTAATATGGTGTCCTTTTTGTTTTCCATGATCGATTTATATTGAAAATATGATACCTGATAAGCTAATTGAATAAACATCAATTTTCAGAAAATCGACTACGATTACAAAACAACAGTGATCTGAAAAAGTATGGACTTAGTGGTTTTGCAGGAAATGATCATCGGAAATACTGCGCACGAACGTGCTAAATTGCTAATTAATCTGGTAAACTGTTATAAATTATAAAAATATATTTAATGTGCTGTGTGTTATAACGCCCAACATTAACATTGACTGTTAATTTGACATTCAAAAATAAACATTAACAATTGTACCAGTAAATACTGAGAACTTTATTATTAAAGCAAAGAGGTTTTAATAATCACATATTGTTTTTCTTTGGGACTTCTTCATTGTCGTCTTTTGTCTTTTCTGATGTGTGTCACAAAATAAATTTCTATTCATGTTATAATGTTTTGTATTTCATTTAAACATTATATGTGAACGAGAATACCAATCCCGTTCAGGTTATGGGCCCAGCACGAGTCTATTCAATGTTTAATGAAAAAAGTTGTTACCTATTATGGCGACTGAAGGTAAAGTTGTAAGTACAACTTCAAGTGGTGAGCGACTGGAGAGATTGCAACCACATGATACAGGTATGAGCTTAACGTCTATAGAGAAACTTGACGGAAACTCTAATTATAACACATGGAAGTTTATGGTAGAGCTGTACTTAATCCATGACGACCTTTGGGAGTACACTCAGACGACACCCGAGAGTTCAGATGTATTAGGCTTAAAAAGAGACCAAAAAGCTAGAGCCAGGATATGCTTGATGATAAAACCGCATTGCCTGATCCACGTAAGACATGCAAAAACGGCAAAGGAGGCGTGGGAGTCTTTAAGGTCAGCTTTTGAGGATAAAGGATTAAATAACAGATGCCGACTTTTATCAAAGCTTGTGAGCCTAAAGCTTGAACAGTTTACATCAATTAGGAGTTATGTCACCGAGCTGATGTCAGTAGCGCAGCAATTGAGTGACATCGGTAAGGAGGTTGACGATGAGTTATTAGCAACGTTGATGTTACAAGGTTTGACTGAAACTTTTCAACCGATGAGGCTTGCGATTGAAAACTCAAGAGTAGAGTTGACCACAGACTATGTGAAGACCAAGCTGTTACAGATGGAAGCTTCATACAGTTCAGGTCTAAGTACCAGCACCAATGATACTGCACTTCTAACCGATAAACATCGTAAAGCAAAGAAACCTGTGCCAAGAAAGGCACATATGATAAAATGTTTTATCTGTAATGGACCACATAAAGCAAAAGTTTGCCCTGAAAATCCAAAAATCAAGAAGAATGCTTCAGTAGCACTTGGACTTGCAACGGCAGGAGAGTACCAAGAATGGATTCTTGATTCAGGAGCAACTAACCACATGACCAATAATAGAGAGTGGCTGAGAGATTTCAGGATGTGTGGCCGAAAGATAGAGATTGGGTGTGCAAATGGAGGTAAGGTGTTTGGTATAGGAGTAGGGTCTGTGATATGCGAGAAAGAAAATGCGAGCGTAAGTAATGTGATATATGTACCCGATTTAAAAACCAACCTATTAAGTGTGAGCACTATTGTAAAGAGAGGCTTTGTGGTAGTGTTTTCAAGGAAAGGTTTTCAGTTGTTGCGAGAAGATGGATGTAAGGTTACAGGTGATGTTGCACATACAGGTGTTGAGGAGAATGGTGTTTATAAACTAAAACTCTGTTCACAGGAAATCGCACTAGCTTCGACTATCAGTGAAGATATGGAGTTGTGGCATAGGCGTATGGGGCACCTTGGCATACGTAACCTTACATTGTTGAGAGACAAATTAGCCACAGGAGTAAGTTTTCCTAACACTTCAACTAACTTAGAGTGTACAGCGTGTTTAATGGGGAAACAAACGAAACAACCGTTTCAGAGAGGTCGTGCGAATAGGGCTAAAGAAGTTCTCGGATTAGTTCATTCTGATGTTTGTGGACCAATGGGTGAAAATTCACTCAGTGGATACAAATACTTCTTGACTTTCATTGATGATTTCACGCGTAAAACTTTCGTGTATTTCCTCAAGAATAAGAGTGAAGTATTTGAAAAGTTTCACGAGTTCAAGACTTTTGTAGAAAAACAATCTGGGAAGACTCTGAAGATTCTTCGGTCGGATAATGGCAAAGAGTATGTCAACCGACAGATGAACAAGTTGATGAAGGATTGTGGAATCCTACACCAACTTACAGTAGAGTATACGCCCGAGCAGAATGGTGTTGCAGAACGTGCAAACCGAACGATTGTAGAAAAAGCTAGGAGTATGCTTCAAGAGGCAGGATTGGAAACAACTTTCTGGGCCGAGGCCGTAAATTATGCCGTTTATTTAAAGAATAGGTCTCCGACAGTCGCAGTCAAAGGGAAAACGCCAGAGGAAGCGTGGACGGGGAAGAAGCAAGATCTGAGTATGATCAAAGTTTTTGGATGTAAAGCATTTGCACATATCCCCGACGCTAAAAGGAGGAAATGGGATCCAAAATCGAAAGAGCTTATTCACGTCGGTATCTGCGGAGAGTCAAAGGCTTACCGACTAATCGATCCGGCAAGCGGACAACTTAGTAAGGCGAGGGACGTTGTATTTTTCGAAAATAAAAAATTCAACAGTGTGAAGCCTATAGAGAATAAGAATGAAGGGCATGTGATAGTCAGTCTTGAAGAAAATTTGACTAAGAATGTAGACGAAGGTCTGCACCTGAGAAAAGCTCAAGAAGATTTTCAAGGAGATACTGAAAATAAAGAAGAGAAGATTGAGCAACCGCCAGTGCAGGAGTGCATTGAAGCAGAGAATCAAGTTGTTAGTGATGAAGAGTGGATGACATCTGATGAAAAGGAAGATGATGATCATCATGTGGAAAGGAGATATCCTATTAGAGAAAGGAAGAAAAGAGACTTTCCAGGTTATATCACTTACCAAACAACCGCTGGTGAAGATGATCCACAGAGTGTCGAAGAGGCAATGTCTAGAAGAGACAAAGAAATGTGGAGAGCTGCTATTAAGGAGGAGCTGGAAGCGCTGAAGAGAAATAAAACTTGGACTTTGGTGGAGCTACCACAATCTTGCAACGTTGTGGATTCTAAATGGATATTTAGAATAAAAGAAGAGACGGGGAGAAAGAAGCGATATAAAGCTCGTCTTGTTGCAAGAGGTTTTAGTCAAAGGCGGGGGCATTGACTATTTTGAAACTTTCTCGCCAGTAGTGAGGCATAGCTCACTGAGGACGTTGATGGCATTAGCAGTCCATATGAATCTAAAAGTAGACCAAATGGACGTGAAAACAGCTTTTCTTAATGGAAATCTAGACGAAGTTGTCTATATGAGGCAACCTGAAGGTTTTGAAGAGAAAGGTAAAGAAAATCACGTTTGTTTGTTGCAGAGGTCGCTGTACGGACTTAAACAAGCTCCGAGAGCATGGAACAAAAGACTTCATGACGAACTGATAAAACTTCAGTTCAAGAGATCTGAAAATGAACCTTGTGTTTATACCAGATTTAATGAAGGAAAAATCATCATCATTGCAGTATATGTTGATGATATTTTATTATTCTGGAACGATGCTGAAGACTTGCGGAAGGTCAAGATAGATCTCGCCAACAAATTTGAGATGAAAGACCTAGGCAAAGCAGAGCTTATGTTGGGAATACGTATAACTCAGGATAGTGAAGGGATTAAGTTAGACCAAGAGCGGTACATAGAAAAGATCCTACGATCTTTCGGAATGGAGGACTGTAAGCCAGTCGCCACTCCAGCTGTATCAGGTTCAGGACAGCGTCTAGAGAAGCCGCAACCTGATCATAAATTGAATGAAGCTATTCCATATCGAGCATTAATTGGATCACTGATGTATCTGGCAGTGTGCACGAGGCCCGACATTGCTCACACAGTAAATCAGCTAAGCCAGTTTAACAACTGTTATGATGAAAAACATTGGATAGCTGCAAAGAGAGTACTACGCTATCTAAAAGGAACCATGCATTATTCATTGAGATACACGAGAGGTAATCGACAAGAACTTGTTGTAGGATATGCAGATGCAGATCATGCTGGAGACTATGATCGTAAATCTAATTCAGGGTGGTTGTTCTTGTCTCAAGGAGGAGCGATTTCTTGGGAGAGCAAGAAACAAAGAACAATTGCTTTATCAACTGCGGAGGCAGAATATATTTCACTATCTGAGGCTGCAAAGGAAGCGGTATTCCTTCGCAGGTTTATAGCAGAGATGGGGCGAGAATCAATTACGCTACCATCAATTACTATATTCACTGATAGTCAGTCGGCTATGGCGATAGCTAAAAACCCAGTGCACCACCAACGTACGAAGCACGTGGATGTGCGATATCACTTTGTCAGAGAGGCAATAGAGAAAGGTGATCTACAATTAAGGTACAAGGAGACAGCGCGGATGGTAGCGGATGTTCTGACCAAGGCGTTGTTAAGACAGAAGTATGAGTGGTGTGTGAGTAGTATGGGGTTGAGATGATGATGAGTGATGAGAGGAGTGCCAGGAGATATGAGATTAAGGAGGAGTATTAAAGCAAAGAGGTTTTAATAATCACATATTGTTTTTCTTTGGGACTTCTTCATTGTCGTCTTTTGTCTTTTCTGATGTGTGTCACAAAATAAATTTCTATTCATGTTATAATGTTTTGTATTTCATTTAAACATTATATGTGAACGAGAATACCAATCCCGTTCATTTATTATAATACAGAGGACATTGATCTAACTGGCAATTTTAATAAATAAGTGAGAATGGATAAATCAACAGATGTTTCGTTACTAATTGACGGTCAAACTTTCAATGTAAGAAAAGATATGCTAAGTGAATTTAGTGATTATTTTCGTGCCATGTTTAGTGGAAATTACGTGGAAAAGGAGCAACAAGAAATTTCTATAGATGTATGTATTATACTGTAAGAATGACATGAAATAACGTATTAAATGTGTAGTTTGAATAGGAAGGAAACCAGGCATTGTTGACGTTCTTAAAGATGATTTTTAGGATATTTTGAATAAACGATATTTAATTATTTATTCCATAAACTGGCAAACAAATGTATATCGTAGTCTATCAAGTACTATAGCATAGTTATTTATGCGATAGACTAATTGATTATTTAATTAACAACTTTATTTATGCAAATTTTATGAAGTCAGACAATACAATAAATGTAAATAATTATAATAAATTGCCTCTACGTTGCCTAGAATGAGAACATAGTTGGACTATTGGATATGTCTTTTTGTAGACCAACCAATTACTACAATACCATATTCTTTGTTTTTTGAATATGTAGTTTTAAGCTTTGCCGTGTGGTGCCGGCTGAGAATACCACCATCCCATTTCCTCCCGTGGGTGTTTGTAAAAGTCGACTAAGGGATTAGCCGGAGGATGGGCAGCAGTGTCCTTCGAGTATATTAATAACACCACTGCAATCGCCAACCCGTCTGCCAAGCGTGGCGATTATGGCAAAACCCCCCATTGAGCCTACAACACATCCATGTCGGTCGTTGTGGTGATCTTTGGGGGAGGCCTGTGTCCAGCAGTGGACTTCCTTCGGCCCAAATGAGATGAGTTTTAAGCTAAGAACTAAATAAATGTTACAACTTTATGATAATTAACAGAATTCTATTGTCCAAACTCACAAGTTTTGTTTTCACATGTAATGTTGATATTTAAAGTTTAATCTTCTTCTGTTTATTTTGGATTTTCAGGTAGTAGATGCTAATTCAATGATTATAATTTTAAGATATATGGAAATGGGGCTGGTAGATCTAACTGAATATTCCTTGTCCACTATCGGTGATCTTGCTATAGCTGCTAACTTTCTACAAATAACTGAGCTTATGAAGCAAATTGAATATAGTTTAGAACAACAGTTATCATTGTCAAACTGGATAGAAATTATGGAAATAGCAAACAATGCATCTTCTGCAAAACTAGAACAATTTTCAATGATACATGGACTTTTTTCATTTAATTTGATGAAACCACATTATATTCCAACATTACATAAACTATATTGGTACTTATCACATCCTTATCTAAATACAGAATCTGAATTACATGTTTTCAAATTTGGCCTACAATGGATCACACATGCAGAGATGGGTGCTGATGTATTACTAATTTTACTCTGTTGTTTAGATCTGAATAGACTTAAATGTAAAGAATTAAAAGAAATAAAAGATCTCATAAAAGATTATGTGAACAGTCTTGCTGAAAAAGTAGTTGACTGCCTGTATAAATTATCAACAGACTCAGAATTGTCTTTGTCAGCAATTAAGGAAAATAAACCAGCTTTATGTGAATCATATACTGGAAAAGTGTATTCTGAAGTTTTGAATTTAGTGGAAGAGAGTATTGAACGTAAGCTAAAGTTTACACCAGCAGTGCCACTTTGGTCAGTGAAAGATACAAAACCAGAAACATCACCACATTACATGTCTACGTTTACAGAAGAGAAAGGTTTTGAGCGATGGTTAGAAGTCGCTGAAAAGAATTTGTGGGGTTGGAATGTTGCCTCCTGGGGACCTACAAAAGTTGTAGTAGTTTCTGGTGAACATGGAAGAGGCACAGGAATATTTATGAGGGATGTGAAAGTTTATGACATTCTTAAAAAAGAGTGGATTCGACATGGAGTGAAGTTACCAAGTCGAAGACATGGAGGCTCTGTTATTGTTCAAGATTCATTATTCATCATTGGAGGTGTAGGTGGGTTTAGGTGAGTTGCAATTTTAAACGCTTTTTAAATTAATGTTGATTGGTAATCAGAGTCATGCACATTATTGCTGAATGATGTTGCTTGCTGGAAACGAAGTACATAACATAGTGGTATTCGAATTGAGTCTAGTTGCATTCACTGATCGGTAAACGATCGGTGAGGTTAAGCAACGTTTAGCGGGGTCAGTCTATGGATGGGTGACCGCAAGTGGTATTTGACCTGAGCGTAGTTGCATACACTGATTGGTAAACGATTGGACAGGTTAAACAACGTTTAGCGCGGTCAGTCTATGGATGGGTTACCGCATAGTGATATTTGAACTGAGCATCTCCTGCACGTAAAATCGTCAGTCCTGGTTGTTGTCATTAGACGGCAGTCGTTAATACGTAGAATCCAACTTTCTGCCAAATAGATAAAATGAAATCATGTTGATATCATATTAAATTTAATGCCGAAAATCACAATATTCAGAGTAAAAAAACTGATCAAATAACTCGTTAGAAACAACAAAAATACTGGCTACTAGTTGTTGAGTAACCGTTAAGTTTTGATCCTATCGAGTTAAAGTTCTATTTAACTACGATCAAGGAACATGTGAATACCAACTTTGCATAGAACTTCGATCGAACGACTTTCAAACCTCAACGATATTTGGATTGTTTGTTTTTACGAGAATAGGGGTATGGTACTCGCTTCTACATAAACGCCCATTGGGTGTCCGAGGCGCGCGCCGATAGCTTCGTGCGCTAGATGAGGGCACTTTTTAACGCATTAGCGATTAGTTGTAGTTTATGTCATTAGCGCACAAGAGCATGATGTCCCCGATCTACTTGACGTTATCATTTTATGGACTTACGTTAAATGGAAGCCTTTTAAATCTCTGCTCAGTAAATCTCCTGTCTTATCTCATGTTGTGTGATGTATCCCTACTACTATTATAAACATGTGAAAATGTTTGATGATCCATGACGCTCAAATGGTTGAACGGATTCTAATAAAATTTTACAAGAGGTAGATTATATCGTGGAATAGGATATCAAGTTCCCATAAGAAGGAGGTGGATGCGGAAAGTAGCTAATATTGTATATAGTTTATTTAGAAGTAAAATTAATAAAGATCGATCAATCAACCAACTCAGCCTATCGCAGTCTACTTCTGGACATATGCCTCCCCAAGCTGTGCCACAACATGCCGCATTCAGCAACCTTCTTCACCTCGTCCATCTGGCTGGGGGCATCGCATCCCACTTTGCGTTCGTCGATCCGCAATCTCCTTCGACTCAAGGACTCCTCTGATCCAACGGCTATCAGTCCTTCGACATGGCCGGTCTACTGCCACTTAACTTGCTATTTCTGCAAGCTATCTCGGTAACTCCAGTTCTTCTCCGAATTGTGCGTTGTGAACCATACCTTAAAGAACTCATACCTTGAAGAGCATAGCTCGCTGAGCGACTGTATTTGTTGATTATCCCAACTGTCAGTGACCACCTTTCAGCACAGTTTGTCATTACAGGCAGCTGGGCGCACTTGTCTTCAAGCATTGTGGTATAGACGATGAGATGATTACGAAGCTTGCCAAATACTGACCAGCCCAACTGGATCCTTCTATCGGCTTCTTTGTCAAGGTCGTGTCTACCAAGTTGAATTATCAGTCCCATGTAGACATATTTCTTTACGACTTCAAGTGCCGACCCTTCCTTGTAGATCGGTCGCGGTACGATATGTGCATTGAGCTTGAACATAACCTTAGTTTTGTCAAAATTTATACCGAGATCAATACAGTACCAAAAATACATATAACTTATACATCATTTATTTATTTAAAATTTTATGTACTTTGAGTATACATAAGGCGGACTTAATGCTATGAGGCATTCCCTACCAGTCAACCTTTAGGTTAAACAAAGCACTTCGAAAGGGGTATAAAGTCAGGGCGCTCACTAGTATTGATTTGCATCCAGTGCAGCATCAACCCCCGTCCGGTACATTTGCTGCGAAATATTATAATGCATTCTACCAAATTTTGTGATATTTCCTTCACCATTCAGGCTGTCCGATTATGGAATGCACTGCCTGTGTCAGTCAAGCATGCCCAGTCATTGGTTACTTTTAAAAAACTAGTAAAAGAATATTACTTGTCTGTTTAATTGTTTGTTGTATTTACCAATATAGTACTTTCTTCTGATTGTGTATTTACCATATACTTATTATGTTTATGTATGAATCCAATATTCTTATGGATTATTTATATTGTATTGGATAAAGTATAGTATATGGTTGTATATATGTATATATGGATTATTTATAATGTATATTTATATAATGTATATGTTTATATATTGTTGTATATGTGTGCATATTATTTAAGTAATTTATGAAATAAATACCTATTTGTATTATATTTAATAGATTCACTATTTGACTATATTAATATAATAAGTACACCTCGGAATACCCCTTTGTCTTTGTCCATCTTTTTCTTATCCATCCAAAGGTTGTCTGTAAGAAATCGCTAATAGCGATAAGACCGCCCATTGTACAATTACTATTCATTAAATTATTCCTAGTAGTTGTTTTTAAAATGGTGTACAATAAAGAATATTCTATTCTATTCTATTCTATAATGGGCGAAATAAGTAAACGGGAAACTGCAAGAATAAAAAAGTCTGTGCTTCGAAATATCAGAGAACTGACATGCTTCGCCAGCTTTGAAGAATTGCACCGCACAAAGAAGAAGAAACCATAGATGTAGAATAATATAAATATACAGACTCCTTTTTAGGAAGAATAAACGTGGCCATTACGTCTGAAAAATAAAACTAAATAAACGTTGACAACCGTATCAATCACTCGATTCCTCTTGGTGGTTTGGTTTCAAATGTTGAACAAATTGTCAATGCAGAAAGAATAAAAATACCACAAATATGTTTTCATTGTGTTTTGTAATTAACTGTGTCCGATGAATCGGTTTAATTAATTACGGTTTTTACATTTGCATGTTTAAATATTAATCGAAGTGATGTAATGATGTTCGGATTTAAATTATGTTACGTTTAAAAAATCTACAACAAATATCTGAAACTTGTATGTGTACCTGTAAATACCAGTAATAGTTTTGGAGAAATTTAATGGAAAATGTTCATCTCTTATTTCACGCGAAATGTCCGACACAAAATGCGTCTACTGCGCTTTAAAAATCCTTCGTATGAGAAGTAGTTCCTTGCAAGAAGCTACTAATTCTATGTTAAAAGTTGTTTATGATTCATTTCGTCCAAGTCCGGTATGTTTTGTCGGACCTAGCATTATTTTTATTTATTAGAAGAACAACAGGTACAGTTAGGACGTACCTGTTTTGTTCATAAGTTATCATGCGCTTTTATCATAGCAAAATGCGCCTATACTCCATGGAGAAGTCTGCTGAGACTAGGGTTCTCTGCCTGCCGTTTCTTGATTTAAGGGTTATCAGCTCTGCAAATCTGTCTTGACAACTAATAATATATCTCAAGAATAAACTTAACTTTGTAGTTGAAAAACATGTTCTCCCATACATTCCAACTGCAAATGTAAATCTGTACGCACAGTATTCAAATATTTACCACGACCTACGACAACAAGCCCTTCCATTTCATATGTTACACGGTCCAGTTTGCGTGGTTTAATTCCTTAATTTTCTAATTTGGCCCCCAAAAGGGACCCCTATATTGAAAATTCATTTACTTACGTCACACATCCGTGTATGTGCAGAAATACATATTTCAACTTAATCGCTCCAGTAGATTCGGACCAAATTGGTTGTGACAGACGGACAGACAGACACACGAGTGATCCTACAAGGGTTTAGCCGTTTTTGATTCGGACGTCTAGAACCATAAAAATACGGGTGTTCAATTATTTTTTTTGTTCAGCAGTGGACATTCATTAGCTGATATGATGTACGATTTCGTCTTTCTCCTAACCTAATATTGATCCAGATCTAACATACTTCTTTTATTAAAATTATATACTAAACACCTAAAAGATGTATGTAGTCATACGTACCCAACCAGTGGTTGCTCCTAAAACATGATGAATCAATTAGGTACCTATGCTTGGCGGACCGTGGAAGAAGCCGGGATTAATATCCCCAGACAAGAGATTTTCGAATTTCCAAACATGGTGGCTACTGTTCGACAGAAGGGACGCTGCTGTCCATCTCTCTGGTTTAGAGACCCTTAGTCGCCTTTTACGACACTCATGGGAAGAGATGGAGTGGTGCTATATTACGGACAATAATAGGAACTTGGCCGTCTTTAACATATATGTAAATTATATTACGTAGTACATTATAGAATATTATATCTCGCCCCAGTACACCGATTTCTCTATTCCTTGTAGGCATATTCCTTGTACATCTAAATATCTATCTATAAAATATATACCTTATGTTTCGCATTGGATGTGTATAGGTCGATATGGTAAACATAAGTGTAAATACCTAATTTAAACAGTCACTGCTGGTTTTTTATTATCCTTACTTTTATATATTTTAGGTTAGCTATCTAAAAAGAGTGTGTTCTGCATGTTGGACTACTGCAAAGAGAAGAGTTGTAAGGAGTAGCAATGTGTCATCTTCGGGATCCGCAAAACCTACTTGGAAAGCTATCCAGTATATACAGGAAATAAAAAATTCTCCTGCACCTATACCAAAAGAAAAACCAGATGTACCTGAAGTACCCATGCCTAGGGTGCCAGATGATCCTTTACCAGGGTTCCCATTTCCGGTCTTCCCGGACGTGGCTATTCCATTTGTGCCTGAAATTCCCCCACCGCGAATACCCAATAATCCTTTTCCAAGAGCGCCTGGAAAAAATACACCAAAAGTGCCCTTGCCACAAAAAAAAGTGTCAATATTACCAGTAATTTCCTTACCAGGGATGCCTGTACCAGTACCTCTCTAACTAACCTCTGGATAGCAATTGGCAATGGACAAGGGAGTGGAATATATTATTTTGAAATCGTACAAAAGAGCTGTATCAACATTAAGTTATAGCATACTGCAAAAAAGTAGACATTCCGGGGGACTTTAGTCCCAGCACAGCTAAAGTGTTGCTGCTGTTAAGAAATCACAAAATTGATATCCTTCGAAACGAACGTGTATGCAAAGGCCAATAAAAAAAAGGGACGAATAACTTCGCTATTTTCGTAATTTGCAACTGTCCTAGTTTAAAATATAACTTATCTATAATGGAGAATCATAGATTCGTCTTTCCCTGTATGGAAATGTTGCCTCCGAATTTAACTGATTATTTTTTGGGGAGACTTATGAATCTCATAGATTAATTAAATTGACATCGATGTTGCGTGGACAAGTGCATCGAACCAAAAAAGAGATGATTATACTTTGGTAACAATTAAAGGCGATTCAAATTACTGAAGGCAAAGTTTTAATTACAACAAGTATACTTGAAAGTTGTTTGGCTAACTAAACAGTTGAAAATACTAGATTCCCAATTCAAAAAAGGGTATACTCCCGTGTATAAAGACGAGTTTTTCTTTATAACTAATGGAAATGAGTCTATTGACGATTCATATTGTTGTAATGTAAATAAATTATTTATGAATTGAAGTCGAAACGTTGTAAGTGGCAATAAAAAAATTAAAGTATCATAAACAACTGTTAAAACCGTTTTATTCATGTTCTGTATGAGACAGTTTCACCTACGACCGTTCATTGTACCGGTCCATGAGAAAATCAATCTTCAGCAGCGGACGTTTATAGACCGATTGAATGGTTTTTTCTGTTAGTCAAATCGAGATTCGTTCCTCTTTCAGGTGTACTATATTATATAAGCAATTTTCATTTTTCTTCTTGTGAGTAGGGTTAAGATCGACAACTCATCGTCCTATCTAAAATGATATCATAGCGTCAAGCTGATACGACCCTGAGAGTTGAAGGTTTGAGGTGTAAGTACTGTTCTTGGGAAGCATGCATTTCCCTACATTTATTATACCATGATGATATTTACAACGGATGTTGAATGGCATTCACCACTTATCTGCAAAATCCCATGTCTGTATAAATATGGAAAAAAAAATACGATATATGATGGTCGAAAAGCAACAAAATAATAACAGAAATAATGTAAACGCAAGGGCACAGGCAAGAGCAAGTCTAAAATCTACTCAACAATGCACTATCAGAACCATTCTTCTCCGATCTAACGAACCGACGATCATCATGTTAGGTTTTGAAAGTTATATTGATCTCCTTAACTTAATGGACATGCTAGGACATTACTATGCTAGCTCATATTAGTTTCGAGGCTCTCAAAATATTATTAGATTATTTTTGTTCTTGGGATGTCTTGGGTTGTGAGTATCCCCTTGGTTACCTACCTATATAGGTATTATATAGAATATTAGGAGCATCTTGGACCTTGCTAGCATTTTACGTATACAATGGGAAGAAAAGAGAATGCATACCTATGGGGTTTTGTCTGAAACAATCATTTATCATTCTGATTAGTTCTTTTTTCTGACAAATGTGGTTGCTTAACCGGTCGTTTCTGGCGTAGCCCAAAAAGGCCTCTAGCCAGGCTAAATAAGTTTCGCTAAGGGCGCGGACCTCGGCTTAGGGTGTTGCTGAGGATAACAAGCTATAGTTTTGGGGACAACTGGATCGGTACATTCTCAATAATGCTGATCACAAAAAAAAAACGAAACTGTTTATGAATTCGTGTAGTACCAAAGCATCATTCATCATTTCATTTCGGCCGAATAAAGTGTACTGCTGGACACAGGCACACAAGATTACTACAACGGCCGATATGGGTGTGTTGTGTGTTCATTGGGGGGTTTTGCCATAATCGCCACGCTTGGCAGACGGGTTGGCGATCGCAGTTTAGTTGTTAATGTACTCGAAGGACGCTGCTCCCCATCCTCCGGCTAATCCCATAGTCGCCTTTTACGACACCCAAGGGATCAAGGATCAAGGGAGATTTTCATCTCAGATGGGTTGGTGTTATTCGTAGCCGGCACCACACAGCTTAATTGCACCAAAGCATAATTGAGTTTATCCCTCTCGACTGACTCTTAACGATTGATATAATTTGTATGTTTAAGGGTAATGTTGGACCGGGCCATTATTTACGACTTAAAGCAGAGGACTTTTAGAAGAATAGCTAACTTCCCCGACGCTATACAATGCCCAGCCGTTTGTTCTCACGACAACGTTGTTTACGCTGCAGGATACAAAAACATATACAAATATGAGGATTTTGGCGAACACGACCGGTGGTCGACGGTATTAATAACAGAAATAAGACCTAACTGTTTGGTCTCATATAAAGGTTACATTTATGTGACGCAGAGTTTTTTCAATAATCTGTATAGATTCAGACCAGATGTGGATACCAAGTTAGAGATGGTCTCTGATTTTAGTAATCCACCCGTTGCTGTATGTAATTTAGGTGAGTAAGAAATATAATTTGATGCTCTTAAACACAGCGTGGTAACAAAATATGTGCGTTTATATTTCCATACACATCTAGCAGTAGTAGGATGTCGATTGAGTAATCTTCTGCAACTCCACAGAAAGTTTATAAAATCTGGTACCAAAAAAATACCGATAATGTGATTGGCATCAAACCAAAAACAAAAACACTTGCAGCTTACATAAGCACCCGTTGCGTCTCGTGAGGCGGCACTCGGATTTATAGTACGTACCTACCACCCAATCACATGGTAGGAACAGACGGTCGTTGACCGCCAGCTGTTTTCGATTGAATTTATCAATGAAATATCTTATTAGATATTATATTGAAAAATTATGATATAGGTAGGCATTATTTTTACTGATTCACCTCCTAAAGGTGACGAAATCGTCATCCACAGTATAGTATGTAAATAGCTCAAATTTCGAAAAAAGACGTGTTATTGGAAGATCTCTGGCATCGCATTATAAGGCCTAGTTACGATTGGCATCATTATCAATTCTAGCATATGACGTAAACATAAAATAAAGGTAAGATAACACAATCACAGCCAAAATAATATTTTCTGTGTGTCTAATAATAATATAGTTTACTTCTATGTGTCTTTGCCGTGTGCATAGCACCAACCCATCTCATCCCGTGGGTGTCGTAAAATAATAGGAGGATGCCAGCAGCGTCTTTCGAGTATAATAACTCAACTGCGATCGCCTGCCAAGCGTGGCCTAAAACCCCTCCAATGAGCACACAACATACTTAGACCAGTCGTTGTAACGATCTTTGGTCTAGCAGTGGACTTTATTCGGATGAAACGACGTATGTCTAATTAATAATTTTGAATTCTTCATTATTTTCACCTAAAAACGACCTCGCACTCTATGTTTTCTCCTATATCGTAGGTAGTTTACATGCATGTACAGACACCCAGATCCGAAAGAACTATCTGTAGATCATACAAAATATTTGATCCGCAACACGTAACGCATTAACGAAAGCAAATTGCTTAGGCGCTGCTCTAAATGGCAGTCATTAGTACGAATTTGCGCGATTCATCACCAGTCATATCAGCCAAAGGACTGACCATAGCCCCCCATAGGTTTTCACAATTATTATGTCATTTTGAGGGATATTACCAGTAATCACCACGTGGTTGGTGAACGTTGTTACTGCTACTGTTCCATAAAAGAAACGCTACTGCCCATTCCTCTTCTTAAGTCCCTTATTCGCCTTTTACGACATCCACGGGAGATGGAGTGGTACTATATTCTTAATCCGGGGATGACAAGGTATTGTTCGATTAATATCAATTAGGATACAAGATCCAAGTATAACAGCCGAATACTGAAATGCTCGCGTACGATCAACGGGATGCGCCCTTCGCATGTTCCTGCGAGCAATTGCCAGTTAGGACAACGCCTTAGCCACGTCAGGTGTTCCATAATCACTGCCTACCATTGTATGCCGATTTAGTTATTATTCTATGAATGTTAATAACTATTACAGGGTTAATAGTTGTAAGTTATGTTGCAGGTGATAGCCTGCTATTTTTTACAAGTTCAGGCTGCGCGCCTTCAAATATTATTGCAGTAGAAGAATACAACGGAACAAAAATGACTCCTGACGAGAAACCAAAGGTTCTATGGTCTCAGATGGGTGCCGACTTCGATGTGAACAATGTTGCAGGGTTGTGCTCAGTTGTGCTGACGATGCCTCCGGTCAACCCACGCGTCTCACCGCACCACAAACGCTACCTCAGTACTTACAAACAGTATTTTTAATTAAACAATTGATTTGTTATTATTTTACATTTATTACGTCATTCATTTACATACTCGAAATTATTATAGTACATACAATTTGTACAAGAACTCCACGATAGGATAAGGCAAATAATGTTAATACTCACATAATATTATTCTAATTACCATACTTAACTAAAAGTGACAGCATTATATGCGATCTCAATGAGACTAGTAGTCAACAATAATAAAATAATCTTTGCAATTAATAGGTATACAACATGAAGCCAAAAAATTTAATCTAAAATTATTTTGTCACTGATATAAAATAACTTACAATAATATGTGCCTAATTAATGTTATTTACAATGAATAACGAACAAAATACGATAAATCTCCAGTATGTTAAGGCCACTCAATATTATGTATGTATACATACACCCCTTGAGCAAAGCACCAAATGGATCTAAGTCAAGCTCAAGGTGTTATTATGTAACATAAAGTTATATTTAATTAGAAATTAATATTAAAACTCACTTATCATATTTAAAAGCTCATATCCATCGCATATTTCTTATAAATAGCATTAATTATAATCAATAAAGTGATGTAAAATGTACGGAAGCATTTTATTTGTCAAGATTCTGATTGAAAAAAATATTTGGCATGGAATTCATCGGAAGCGCTATATATTAAGATATAAATGTTTCATGTGTTAATAGAATACTACGAATGCATTCTCTTGGTACAAAAATATCAACTATCATACACTCTCCATTTGAATTTCAACTTTCCTGAAGAACTTCATATTCAAGGCACATTTGCAAGGCCTCATCCATTCGCCATAACATTCAATATTAAAGGATATTGTTAGTGTTTTACAGACGGTACAAAAATAGTTCTTAATTCCAATTTCAATTTTAGAATACTTATACTATTATTAATTCCTTTACGAACGCCTAAACTATTTAGTTATCAAAAGTTCACATGATGGGACTGTCAGTTTCGTTATTAAATAATTTTATGGCTTATCTCTCTAACACATTGCGTTTGACAGAATGTTTACGTCCAACCTCCAGTGAGTTTATGGAAGAGTTCTTCATTCAAAGTCTGGTTGGCGTCCTTGGAACGCATCGAGAGGAATATGTAGCCGCCAATGAACTCGTGCACCACTTTGCAGTCGGCCGATTGCACCGAAAATATTATGTTGCCCTCCTCAAATTGTACCATCATGTGTTTTATCTCCCAATTCACGTTCCAAGCCTGAAATCGAGTAGAAACAATCAATTCATTTCCTATATCTAATTTTGAAAATATTATTTCCACTACGTGATAACGAAAATTAGAAAGAATATTATTCTACATTTTAGCATTTTCATCTCGTTCCAATAACATGAAATATCATGCAGTTCCCATATGTTGAAATCCTTAATGAAAAATTAAAATCTTTCGACATAATATTATCACGTCTCTTATTTCATGAAGGGTAGGGCAGATGGTATTGGCCAATCACATTCCACCGAGGACATATCGACCAATATAATAAATTTATTGTAGCATTTGCATCTTGCCCCAATTACTTGAAATCTCATGCAAGAAGCCGGTGAGGTCCATTATGAAAAAGAAACAATTTTCGACATATCATTACGTCTTTCTATTTCATGAAGGGTCGGCAGATGCCGCGTACTGTTGACCAATAAAATTTCGCCGATTATAATGATTAATGACCCACATATAATAAAAAGCGAGTCTTTTACCGGACTGTACTCCAAACATCGAGCTCCCACTGAAAAATTCTCAGTCCAAAGAGAATCGAACCCAGGATCTGACATAACCACCACCAGATCAAACAAGCAGTTCCTCTACGAAATCATCCTATCAACCATAGGTAGTCCACTGATGTACAAAGGTCTCCCCCATAGATTTCCACAATTGTGTCATCATTTTGGGGGGAATTTACCAGCCACGCATGGCAGGCGGGTTGGTGAGGCTACGAATCTACGAAATAAGTAAATGTTAAAGTACATAGTCAACAACTCAAACTCACTTTCATAGTACTAAACCGCCACGTCTTGATATGATCTCCTGTGTTGGGGTCGAGCCGCATAATCCTGTTGTTCGCGATGCTGATTATTTCGTCACGCTTGTGGCCCATGAAGCGCACCACGAACATGGTCTGCCCGTAGTCTCGAAGGTTCTGCCATGTCTTGATATACTGCAGCTTGGCTTCAAGTAACGGCAGCTCTTTCACGTTCGCATGGCTTTCTAGCACGCGCTGAGTAAACTGGTTCAAGAAAGATGGACGTCGTTAACACATTGGTTTTTAATAATAATAGGATAATTCTATAGATAAGATTATATAGATATGGTAAGACAAATCTATACGTATAACTCACAAAATCTCTCGAGTCTCTTGAGGGTCAATTCTGAGATGGGTAGATGATAGCCCAAAACGGGGTAGTGTCGCACAAAAGGGAGGAGGTTTATTAAAACGGTGCCCCACACTAGGATGTCGTGGGTACGTTTACAGACACAAATTCCACACACAATACACCCAGACCCGGAACAACTACCTGCTGATTATACAAATATTTCTATTGTGCCGGAATCGAACCCGCGACGCGGAGCAAAGCAGTCGACTGCATCAGCCTGTGCACCAACCGTGCCAGCAGTGGGTCATAAAAGGCCAGCAATGATGGTAATTGAGACGTATTATTAAGACTATTATATATGCGGCCGGAGCAGTGTGCTGGAATTTGCTCCGCTTCTTTTCAGCTGTATTAGTGGGAAGCGGCAAAATACGACGAACGATGAACTAGGATTTTTGTGAGCGTCAGGATGGCTGGACCAAGTGAGATTTTGAAAGTTTGAGCAATACCAAGTTTTAGTACCTATTTGGTACTATTTGGTACCAGAAATCAAATAGTTTGTACCTCGCTAAAGAAGCAAAACTATTACGAGGAGAGGACCCGGTCGGTTTCACCTAGTTGTAGGCGTTATACATAATTCATCTTTTTGTTTAAATTTAGTATCTCATTGGTACCTCAACATATGTTTTTATTAGATTTTTTCGATAAGCCAAAAAGAAGTTATTCTGAGACAATTATAAACTAATACAACCCACATATAAGAAGTTTCGCATAATGTTTATTTTTGTACAAAGAAAATAAATTGGTTAAAATAATTAGTTGGTGCAGTGGCTGATACAGTCAGCTACTGCGCACCGGGTCGTGGGTTCGATTCCCGCTCGGAACAAATATTTGTACGATCTGCAGGTAGGTGTTTTTTTCAAATTTTCACGAACGATGATATAACGTCTTGAACTAGGTGAAAAAAGTTTTACTGGGCGTAACTTTATTTTCGTCTTATCGAAAAAATATGAGAAAAACATAAAGAAACTTTACTTTACTTTCAGGTACCAATGAGGTACTAAATTTAAACAAAAAGATGAACTACGTATAACGCCTACAACTAGGTGAAACCGACCGGGTCCAGATTACATACAAAACTTTTTCTAGAAGTAACTTTCTTTTGGCTTATCGAAAAAATCTAATAAAGACATATGTTGAGGTACCAATGAGGTACTAAAGTTTAACGAAAATATGAACTGGTTATAATGCCTACAACCAGGCGAAACCGACGTGGTCCAGATTACATACAAAACTTTTTCTAGAAGTAACTTTCTTTTGGCTTATCGAAAAAATCTAATAAAGACATATGTTGAGGTACCAATGAGGTACTAAAGTTTAACGAAAATATGAACTGGTTATAATGCCTACAACCAGGCGAAACCGACGTGGTCCAGCCATTCTGACGTCAGAATGGCTGGACCACTTTCCTCGTAACAGTTTTGCTTCTTTAGCGAGGTACAAATTATTTGATTTCTGGTACCAAATAGGTACTAAAACTTGGTATTGCTCAAACTTTCAAAATCTTCCTTGGTCCAGCCATCCTGACGCTCACGGATTTTTCCTGTATCGAGAGTACAGTTTACAATTTAATAAATCTCAATCCACAAGCACCCGGACACATCCTAAACAACTATCTTTAGGCCATAAAAATATTTGTTCTGTGCTAATCGCTTTGCCACTGTGACAACCATAGACAGACCATGCCGAGCGTTGCTTACCTTATCGTTTAATGTTCGGCGAGTGCAACTAGCTATAAGCAACTCGCAGTTATCGTCTATGTAAAGTTGACGACGGCAAAATAAACTGGACGAGCTTTTGCCGTAGTGAATAAAAAATTACAAGGCCGGCTTATCACACTACCTCTAGGGCGTTATTGCAATTAAAGCAGCCCCCGTTCGTACTGGTTAAGTGTAACACTATAAGATGTGAATTGTATGTATACATGTATAGAATGTATGATGACAGCATGAAGAAGACATTGATTTAAACGTCACAAATTTATAAGAATAGACATTGATTTAAACGTCACAAATTTATAAGAATAGACATTGATTTAAACGTCACAAATTTATAAGAATAGACATTGATTTAAACGTCACAAATTTATAAGAATAGACATTGATTTAAACGTCACAAATTTATAAGAATAGACATTGATTTAAACGTCACAAATTTATAAGAATAGACATTGATTTAAACGTCACAAATTTATAAGAATAGACATTGATTTAAACGTCACAAATTTATAAGAATAGACATTGATTTAAACGTCACAAATTTATAAGAATAGACATTGATTTAAACGTCACAAATTTATAAGAATAGACATTGATTTAAACGTCACAAATTTATAAGAATAGACATTGATTTAAACGTCACAAATTTATAAGAATAGACATTGATTTAAACGTCAGATGTTATTGAAGATTTAGCGTATAATTGGTATTTGTGTCTGTAAACGCACTTACGATACAGGAGACATTCTAGTGTGGGGCAACGTTTAAAAAAAATACACAAATGTATAAGAATAATATAATTATATCAGTGCACGTAGAGCTCTCTATAAGTGATGGGGCACTTAGATATAAGTTATATTGTATCTCTGTGTCTTTCATTGTTGAAAACCCAAATAAACAAATTTAAAAAACACGATGGAGTCATCTCACCTTTCCTTTGAGTTTCTTGGCGAAGCGGGGCGCGAGGTAGTTGTCGGGCTGCAGGTGGTCGAGGTGCGGCAGCGAGTGCTGGTGCAGCGCGGCGCTGGGCTGCGGCCGCTGCAGCGCCAGCAGCGAGCGCACGGCGGCCGCCTCGGCGCCGAAGGCCGCGTCGGCCAGCGAGCGCCCGCGCGCGCCCAGCCGGCACGCCGCCACCCACTCGGCGTACTCGTCCTCCTGACATCGCAACATCGACTGGTGGTAGGTCTTTTATTGCACGGGCAAGATCTCTCTCTGCCAGCAGTAGTGTCGGCTATGTTGGCAGAGCACGAAAATTGGAATGCAGTGGTCTCCTTCTGTGAGAGCGTCATGCTCCAGAAGGAGACCGCAGAGCGGGATCGGGAGAGGGCCGATCCCGCTCGAAGAAGAAGGAGACGGCGCCGGGGTAACAACCGCCCTGGCGCCTAATTCCGATACGCCTGAAAACCCCTGCCGTTGCTATAAGGTGGGGGACCTCTGGGTTCGCGGGTGCGTAGATTGGGGAATCTGCGTGCCCACACCAAGCGACCCAAGAGAAGACGGTAGCACGCATGTGGTCACGCGCTGCCGTGGGACGCTTTGGGGGATCCTTTACAATCCCCCTGGGGGGGTGACCGCTTTACAGTCACCCTCTCCGAGATGTGCCAATAGGCGTATGCGTGCTCATACCGAGCGAAGACAGCGGTGCGCATGTGGTCACGTACCGCTGTGTGCGCAGCACAGCGCATAGCGGGGGAATCTTTTACAATCCCCTCGAGAGATGCCTTGGGGGGAGGCCTCTTTACAGTCGCCTTCCCTCCACTCGAGGGGATGACCGCTTTACAGTCATCCCCTCCGAGATGTGCCAAAAGGCGTGGCACCAACGGGTGGCTCTAAATGGAGATCTTTCGAGTTCCTGGAGCCTCCCTTAAAAGATAGAGTAAACGATCGTGCCTCTGCTAGTATCATGGTTAGTGGCCTTGTGTCTGAGTTGTTCAAGCTGCTTAAGGCCTCCGACTTGGCTTAACGACTGTAACCGGAAAAGACGATTTTACGTGCCCTCCGAAACACGGACACGCTCAGTTCAAACCACTATGCGGTCACCGATCCATGGACTGACCGCCCCAAGCGATGCTTAACCTCGCCGATGATTTACGCTATGAGCGCCTCGAGAAAGAAGAAAGTAATAATCTTACTATTATTATAAATAGTCAAAGTTTGTATGTTTTTGAGGCTCCATCAAGCTCAAACGGCTAACGAATTATTATGAAGTCAGAGATAGATTATGTCCTAATTGTTTATAAAAATAAACAATTCTCACAAAATTTTAATTTACGCCCTATCAAGCGGGACAGTTACAATTAGTAAATAATAAATCTTCTTCATTGAACACCATAATAAAATAAAACTCAAATTACTATAACCATATAAGAGAAAAAGCACAATTGAAGGTTGATCGCAATTCGGCCAGAAAATATTGGATGGAATGGAATGTTCTAGACGTTAAATTTAATACACGTATAAAATTTGGAGCTCAAGGTAAGAACTCCTTATAATAGTTATCTAGTACCTAGTGAAAAATCTAAATAATCTAATATTCTTAAAGTACTTTTTTATAAATAACTTACTCACTTAACCTTTGGTAATTATATAAATAGCGAAAGGAAAGTCCTTTGGAGAAATATCCATCAACATTTATATTTGTTTATAGTACTTACATTCTCACACTTGAGCCACATCTCGTGCATGGCGTCTTCGGCGGGCACCTCTAGCTTGATGCTGTAGCGGCCTGTCGCGGGGTGAGCATCCGGGGTTACCTGGTCACAATAGCCACAGTTAGAAATAAAAGATGGTTACCTAGTGTATAAATTTGCAGCATAGCATCACCCTAATGGGTACCCAGTGGGTACTTTTTAGACAACTTATTGAAAGATTTTGAAATCTAGAGAGGCTTGTGTCCAGCAAACATCTACTAGCTGATTTCATTATGACATGTAGTAAGGCCATCTTTTCATGTGATTGGTGGCCAACCTTGGTCCCAGAGTCGATTAAGCCTAAACGCCTCGGACTTAACTCGACAGCTGGAACTCACGATTTTACGTGCTCTTCGAAGCAGGGAGACGCTCTGTTTTAATACCACTGTGCGGTCACCCATCCATAGACTGGCCGCGCCGAGCGTTGCTTAACCTCATCGATCGTTTCGACGCCTCTAAACAGTACCTGGACGTTTATTTTTCATTGCGTTGGTATTGCTTTTGTATCATACAACACCCCTGGGGAGAGGGGCAAAGGTCCCTCAGGCCTTTGTTCGGCAGTACACGCCTTTTGGCTGATACAATGATGAAATAGAGCTCACCTCAGCGCCGCGCAGTTCGACGGCGTAGGAGGCTGGCTCTCCTTTAGCAGCGGCCTCGCGGGACGAGTGTATACGCAGCACTCCGTCGCGGCATGACACCCAGCCGCGCTTGTAGGCCTTTAGTGTGAAGCGCTTCGGCCTATAAACATACATAATAACATTATCTCTCTGCCAACATCGTTAGCTTACTTAGCCATGTAAGAATTATGTGGCCTTTCTATTTTTCTTAATAGGTACTGATAGAGTAGTTGACTAGTTTTAAAAACGGATAAGTACTTTATATGAATATCATATATAAACCGGTGATTGTTTGGTAATTTCTCATCTTTATCAGAACTAACACAATTTAATGGAGCCTGTATTTAATATGAATATTGTGTCTAGTGATTTGTTTCGCATACAAGCAAGGTATTTTGTTAAATTATTATATTTTATAAAACTTCATACATATCATCTGCAACTACAGTTGTATTAAGACTGGGTCTATTACATAATCATCTTATTACATCAATACTAAGTTTCAGTTTAACTTGCTCGTCGTGCTCTGAAATGATATAGTAAAAAGTCTTTTGGAATATGGTTCAAATTAATATTTAAAAAATGAATCACTGGTGGTATGTGTCTTATTGCAAGAGTCCGGTCAAGTAGGTGCCACCGTAGTGAGGCCTCGGGGGAATCTTTTACAATCCCCTCGAGAGATGCCTGGGGGGGTGGCCTCTTTACAGTCGCCTTCCCTCCACTAGAGGGGCACGTGGCACCAATGGGTGGCTCTAGATGGAGATCTTTCGAGTTCCTGGAGCCTCCCTTCGGTGCCGACGATGATCACTCCGGTGATTTTAGCCGGTAGGAGTCCGGCATGCCCCTTCGCCTTTTCCCGGGGCGAAGGAAGTACATGAGGTATTTCCACCGGATCAATAAAAAAAAAAGGTGCCACCGTAGTGCCACTCACATTGTTCCGGTTTCAATGGCATCTGCAGCTAGTGAATTTACAGGGCATAAACTACTAAATAACGAATGTGTCGAGGTGACGAGCTGTGTGGTGTTACGCAGAACTAGTCATGGGTAGCATTAAAATTTACTATGGGCAGGCGTTATGCCTACTACCAGGCGAATAAAGTGGTCGTCCCTTCAATAGGTTATCTTTTTTTTTATGTAACGCTACAACAGCTTAGCTATTCATGGATTTTTCGAAATTGAATGTTTTGGGTCCATTGAGAAAGTAATATAGTAATTATTTATTTCCTCTTACGAATTGGTATAATTCGAATTTTAAGTATTTCGGAGACCTTAAAATTAAATCTTATGACTTATAAATGTAGGGTAGATTTGAAAAAAATATAGTGATTTAGTTATAAAATACGGACTTCAAAGTTAATGTGAGTTTTAGTTGGATTACAATTAATACGTTAAAGATATTCAAAATACGTAAGTAACGTGAGTTAGTGACGAGTACATATTATATGTGTATTTTTATAGGGGAAGAGGTATTTACATATTGAACCAAAGAAACAAGCATAGCAGAAGTTTCTGATGTCTGTCTGTGATGAAATCTACTATTTCGAAAGAATTAATTTTGTTTTTAACCTCTACTATCTTAAGGCTTTTTTACATTTTGCTACTGCGATAGCCATATAAAAGTTTGAAGTTTCAGAAGTCCAAAATTACACTGGGTGGCAATTTAATTACTTTGTTACCTTTAAAGTAAGTGAACCAGACCAGTTTTTTACTGGAATCAGTAAAAACAAGAGAACCTTAATTTGTCACCAAAATATCTATTTATTGTCTAACACAGTCAATCAAAAACAGCTGTCGGTCAGGGGCCTTAAGGCGCTTACCAAATAATGGGATGGTACGTAGGCACAGTGAAGTATGAGACCCGACTTTGTCACATGCCTTTTTTGTTAACAAAACCTGATAGATTTAAACTAAAGTAAATATTAGAGTAAAACTGCCAAGCATCAAAATATTACATTATTATTTGACCCAGAAAATCAGAAAAAAATATAATTTATCTCAAACTACATACGTGAAATAAACCAAAACAATTATCTTATAAAATATTGAGATCTAGTAAAAATGTACGTTTTACAGCAATCAGCAAAGTCCTATGAGCCGTTTCCGTGTTATTACGGATTTAAACATTTTCTTATTTCTCGAAAAAGATACCTCACTAGCTCCTCTACATCTTTTATGTGAATATTTGTCTAAATAACCTTTACTAATAAGGACGACTTTTCGAAAAATAAAATAATTAAGGAAATGTTTAAATCCGTAAGAATACGAAAACGATCATACGGTCATAGGACTTTACTGATTGCTTTTTTTTTTTTTTTTGTTGGGCTTCTCGCATACGTTTCTGGGAAATGTGGTTGCTTAACCGGTCATTTGCTGGCGAAGCCAAAAGAGGCCTCCAGCCAGGCTTAAATTAAATATTAAAAACTAAGCAACTTTCGCTAAGGGCGCCCCCTGCGGGACACGGACCTCGGCTTAGGGCGTTGCTGGGGATATCAAGCTATTGTTTTTTTTTTTTTTTGCGGACAGCTGGATCGGTATTATTTTAATTGTATTAGGGGACATTTAAAGCTGCAGGCTCGGCACGGGCCGGCGCGAGCAAGAGACGGGAGGGAGAAGTGCTAACTTGAACGGGAAGGTGACGCGGCGATAGGCCTCCGCGACGTCGGTAATTACTGATTGCTGTAGAACGTAGGTTTTTAGTAGATCTAAATATTTCAATTGAACAATTTTTTGATTCATTTCAAGTAGTTAGAGTCAATTATCGTCTATGTTCAAAATTACAAATTTCTAGAACTAGTTCTGAAATATGTATTTTCATCTCATACATGGGAGGTCTACTCTAACATTTAGTTTAGTTTAATCTATCCAGTTTTGTTATAAAAATAAGGGGTGCCACAAAATCCCGTGGCCGCCTCGCGCTCAGTCATTGTACGAAACGGATGCGTAAAAGCTTATAAGCTACAAGGTCTAATCCGTTTAAAAGCGTTTCATTATATTTTACTATGATCAATTTAAGATGTTGAAATGATATATCAGTACTCCTGTTATGCGTTTTTTGTATCTTTGCTCAAAGTGATTTGCACCTCAATTAAAATTTAGTACTTGTGTTATGAGGGGAACGACAAATATCTTACGCGAAAGCGCAGTAATCGTTGTTACACGTGCTGGCCCGGCGACACGATGAAAGAAACATTGTTATTATAAATAATAGATATGAGAAAATGTAAATAAAATATTAAATAATAGAATAATTACGGATTATTATGCGATTTACAATCGAAATTTCAATACGTCACGTGACTACCAAGTTCTGGATGGAACTCCAAATGTAAACAGTATGTCTAATGATTCGTAATGTGTTATTCCAAACTAATTTGAATAGTCAATATATACAGGATGTATAATATAAATTGATTTCAAATTATGTAAATACGCCCTTTTAATCATTATAAAAGCCAGCAAGATTCAAGGGCAGGTAATAAGAGCGATCTGTTACACCGCAGAGACGAGGAGCAGATATAGCTTTTACCATAGTCCTCGGGCGTGATGCTCATCGGGTCCCTGCTGGTTTTGGATAGGCCAGATTGTCTATTATCTCGATGATATCACTCACCTAAGGTACTTGAGGTAGGAGGCGAGCTCGGGCACGTGTGTGATGTCTTGTTGCGGTGCAGGTCCGCCCTCCAGTTGTGCCTGCAGCTCGCACAGCGCTGCGTCGATCTCGTCCTCGGGTGCACTGGCTGCCGATGCGCCCGCACCGTCTGCTGCATCCACACTGCCTCCAGCGAGTGTTTGTAGCTCAATTTGGAGCTGCAACAAGTTTGATGTTTTACTGTTTGAGCCCAGTCGGTACACATGAACACGGTCTTCTAAAAGATAACTACTAAGAAAAGTTATACCATAATAACTATAGTGTTTAGATTGGTGTACACATTGTACTATTATCAGCATGTAGGAGAACGACTGTCACGGGGACAGAAAGTCTGGGCTAATTGTTTACCTGGAATCACGTAGCCATGGGACTTCATAATTACTGACCACAAATCCCTCAGGATACGATTGCTTTGTTAAAAATTGCCTTATTTTTACACTTACCATATTACTATATCAAAACCTACGTTTTTGGAAGAGTACTTTACATATGTATATTATATATATGTTAAATATAAAGATAACAATATACCATGTCTACATCTGTGCATATTTTAGGACGTATATGGCTTTACCTATGTAGTTAAAGACAACCCACATATATAAAAAGAAAAATAGCAGAATATTAACCTGTAATGCAGCAAACAGCAGCATCTCCTCCTCGGTACACTGAACTTCCTGGTTGAGGATTTGCCAGCGCGCCTGCTGGTACAGCTGGTTTAACCGCGACGCATCCTGCGCACGCGCTGTCAGGTCGAAGAACGAATAGAACTTGAACCGAAGCTGCAGAGTATCCCACTCGCGGACATACTGCTCCATAATAGACAGAGATGAGTCCAGCCAGCTGCGGAAATGTTGGAAATTGATAGTTAAGCCTCGATCATGACAAATTAAGTAGGCCTCCCCCTAAAATAATGGTTGGAGTAGAGTAATGATTAGTTTTTTTGGAAATATTAATGTCCACGTCTCGTCAGCTTCTTATCCTCTCAAACGCCTAAATCGGTCGGTGGCGAGACACAATACATTTTTAATTGTGTCTGGCATTGAGCCCGTTAATGAGTTAATTAATTTTGATCGAAAGATCGAGCAGACTATGACAATAGGAACACAAAATAATGTAATCAAGTGATCATAAAAGTTATTAATATCCCATTAGAGAACATTGTCTTATATAAAACTTATAGTTAGGATTAACATGACTGGACAAAACGAGGAGCCTGAATGCCTTTTCAATTGCCTCGAACTTGAAATTAATTCAAATACATACCCCACATTCATCCTAGCGCGTTCCATTAGTGACTTCGGCGTTAGGAGGGTCTCTCGCGACTGGCTGTCGGGTTCCAAGGGCGAGTCGGCTAGAGACAGCTCGGCTAAGGAGTCCAGGGCGTCTAATGAGGCAGCCCGAGGCGGAGTCCCGCAGTACCCGCCATCGCTCGAGCCATCGCTCTGAGTGCTGTATACACCCCCATACCTACGAAGTGTGCCGTTCTGAAAGTAGTACGGAGAAATTGTAACAGTACATTTTTAACTAATTAGGTTTCTGGTATTTTCTCAAGACTTTGGCACGATAACATTGTTAAAATATCATTTATCAACCGATTAGACCGAAACCAATGTTGGGATTTTCGTTAATTTTTGAGAAACTCTCTTACTCTGCTTGCCTAAAGTAAAATATGATAAACAACATATTTATACATGTAGGATAAACAATATACAATATAAAACAGATGCATTTTCCTGCATGATTCCTGTGTAGCTGACGAATAAAATTTCTATAAATAGCTTTGGACATAACTTGTTTATGCTCATACTTCATGCTTTTGTTTTATTTAACACTATGTACTGAACTGAGAAGCAGTTCTTTCAAATACATATACTGTAATGAATTGCTGTTTGAACTTGCTGCATATACAGCAGAAAATATTGATGCTCATTACACAAAAAAAGGTTTTCGCAAGGCACAATACTAGGTGCTCATGCATTTGATTTGATTAATTTTGACCACTATGAACGTGGTTGACACTTACTTGCTGTGGAGCAACAGGGGTGGCGGAGAGTGATCTTGGAGGGGGTGGAGTCGCAGGACATGGCCCATTGGACCTGTCGAGACTGTTAGAAGAGCCCCGCGTGGCTGCTATGAACGTATTGGTATCAGGGGGCTGCGAGGACTTTATCCTCTTAGCCTCCTTCAGGTTCTGGTAGTTCTGCTTGAGATGAGAAGCCTCTAAGGGATAGCAGAGGGAAAGCTCTTCTGGGTGTCGTATACCTGTAAATGAGGGGAGGAATATTGAGAAATTTTGCTGAGAGTTACTTTTCTTTTAGAATTGATATTTATCAGTGTGGTGCCGGCTACGAATAGCACCAACCCATTTCATCCCGTGGGTGTCGTGAAAGGCTACTATGGGATGAGCCTGAGGAGCAGTGTCCTTGGATTACATTAACAGCTCAACTACGGTAGCCTGCCAAGTGTGGCGATTATGGCAAAACCCCCCAATAAGCACACAACACACCCAGACCGGTCGTTGTGGCGATCTTGTGTAGTAACGGAGGTAGGTAGTTTAATTAAGCCGATTAGTTCCTTTGGTATTATAGTGCTAGCGAACTCTGGATCCTGGATTTGCTTTTCAGACCGCCAAAACCTTATTCGGTATCCTAAGAATAATAATTTACTTCCGCTACGTATCTATAAACGAACAATGAATGCACGAGGGCTATGTTATAAAACTACGCTTAAGTTTCTTACGGTGTTTTGATACTTACAAGAAACTACTGCTTGCTTTCCACAAATAAGTACTACAATATCCAATAGAGCTAATATTATGATAGCATAAGCCCCATCGTATTGGTCGTCAGGATAAACATTCAAGTTTTACGAGTTGATCGACTTTACGAGCATTAACATTTGGACGAGATAAAATACATTGATGTTGAAGCTAGAACTTGTAACCCGTATAAGGCATAAAAGTCTGCTCGTAAATCGACAAACCGTTACCAAGTGTTAAAAGGTATAAGTTTCGCCATAAAAATACGTATAATCTTCACGATCTTCTACGGAGGTAAGGAGATACATTGATAGTTTAGTTATTTTTGGAACTATCCAAGTGTTCCACCATAAAGAAGCCTTTGCGGCTCTCAAGGACTTCAAGAGATTTTACAACACTTGAGTAGGAAATCAGGCACTAGATTGTTAAACATATCAATAGGTTTAACAATCTAGTGCCGTACAGAGCCAAACCAAAAATAATCCAATCTTTAATTATACAACTGATCATATTGTTAATCGGTACCTTTAATAATATAATAAAATCAGACTTACCGAGACTTTTACAAAGATGTACAACGGCACTGAAAGTGTCTATAGAGAAGTCGATCTTGCAGTCAATGTATCTGAGGTCTGGGAGTTGGATTCGGAGTGGTTTGTGCATTGGAGTGAAGTGGAGAGCAGCATCTGCGTGGACACCGTACTGGTCCAGTGTGTGCTTTGGTCGAGAGAGCCATTTGTTGCGAGTAGGCCACCATAGAGCGTGATCTGACCAATCCTTTTTATATTCTGCAAAAAAAAAAATAGTTTGATAAGATTTAATTAACCAAGGTTCGGATGTGTAAGCTTACTTTATCGGCCGACTAAAATCACCGCCAGTAAATAAGAACAATTTCATGTTTAGGTAAACTGGGATAAAACTAATTAAGACTCTCACGACCGAATATTGAAACGCCGAAAAAAATGTAGTGCAACCTAAAGGAAATTCCTAAAAGACCTAAAACAAAGTGTGCACGAAAATGTAAACAAAAAGTATTTTCTTATTCTTTTTTAAATCAGTTGAAAAGAGATATCCCACTTGCTAAATAGGTCGTAAATATTCATTTTTCGTTGTGAGAGAGTCAGCAAATACTTAAATAATATGACAAGTTTCTTCATTAAACACCATGACCACATACAATGCTATAAATAAAATGAAACAGAGAAAACGCTGTAAAAGCAGCAAGAAAGTAACCAAGCAAATAGTTTTCACTTATACGCAAGAAAGCTAATGAATGAACGAACCAGGCGTGAATATGAACCCCTGAACTCAAAGTACACATGGCTGTCATTAGAGCCAAAATAAAAAGAAATCTCATCATCCGGCGAACGAACTCATCGTCGAAAAACGATCAGTGACGTCATAACATCGCAGTATGCACTGTATAACATTGTAGAGCTTCTCTTGAACCCCTTACACCGCTATTTAAAAGTGCAGGGGAGGTTAAGAGACACTGGTTTTCTTTAGTCGTGTAGATTTTGTTTTGCTTCCGTTGAACTGTGAGTCATACTAAGCTGGTTCGAGGATAGATGAACAAACTATAACATCTAATTGCTATGAGTCAGTGCTAGAAAAACCTTATAAATTGTTACACTTTTAAGGTGTGTAGGTACTGTAATTGGAAGTTCGATGGACCGATATATTTTGTTTTGTATTGAGTTGCTGACGGTGTACTGTGGCGTAATTTTAGAGAGGCGTACAATGAATGAGGTCAATTTTATGAACTTGTTTTTAAACTTAAATTAATACAAATATACAAATAAACCGCTATTCAGCACTTTAACGACGCACAATATTGTATAGATATGTGTAAAGACTGCGTTAGAAGGAAATATTAATTTATTGGTAAATGCTCATAAAATTCCGTTACTTGGGATTGCGAAAACTATTTTTATATTGCATCGCTTTGTATATTGTGACACACAAAACAAATCTGAATATTGTTTTTATTTATTTATTTAGCTTTATTAATCCCTCACAAATATACTTATTATTATTTTGTTGGTTCGTAGTGTTAGTATGTCTTGATAATTATGTAAGCAATGTGTTAGTTGTAAGGGCTGCCTTTTGCGGTGAAAGCCTCCTCCAAATTACTGCATATGACTCTATCCTGCGCCAGTTACAGCTACTTCGATAATGTCACCGCTCCTCATCCCATTCCACCTCTTGAATAGCCTACCTCGTCTCCTTTGCTGATATAACGGGTACCAGTTTGTTAACGTTTGTGACCACCTGCTGTCTATTATTCTCTGTATATGGATTATAAACAACAGTAAAGGCTATTGACGGATGCATATTCCAGAGATTAAATTTAAAAAAAAACTGTGTTTTCCCGACAAATAATAGACTACCTTTCTCCATCCAACAGAGTAGTAAAAGGCGACTAAGGGTTGATATCAAGAGTATGGGCAGCAGCATCCTCCTGCTTGTTAAAAACAACATTTTTGTGATAACCACTCAGCCTACCAAGCGTGGTGATTACGGAAATATCACGTATGAGCGCTCATTGTAGTGCTCATCAGTGCGCTACGTGCCGCGGGTTTGATCCCTGCACGGAACAAATATTGTATGACCTACTATATTTATGTCTGTAAACTGTACCAACGATATAGGAGATGAGGTGAACAAAGAAAGAAGCCGTGGACATTTACAAGCTGAAGTGTGTGTGCAGTCTGTAAATGAGCACCGATGAACTTTCGACGGATCTTATTATGGACACTCCACTACCATAAGGATCACTTTTGTATGGCATTCGTAAAATATGATGCACAACCATGACTATATCCATAGCTGTTGTCTGTTGAATTGTCTTTATTTCAAAGTAATTCAATCATTGTTGTTTATTATGTAGAACAGTTTATTTATAAACATGATGAATTTGAGTTACAGTTGTTATAAACAATACTGTAAAGAAAGACAAGATCGAGAATAAATTTTGAGATATTGGACGGTTCGTGTCAAGGCTCAAGTGCAGACTTGACGCCAGTCTCAATGAGAACGAACGTCAAATTTAGACCAAAGTTAAGAATTAAATGGGGGTTTCAACACAATTATGAAGTTTAGGTCACTGACCAAGTAGGTCAATGATTTCTAAAGGTTTAAAATGATTGACAGATGCTGGCAAAAATATAGTAATACAAATGTATTACAACTTATAATAATTGTACACAGAATGATTCATAGTGTTATATTTTATTTCTAGGAAAAACGTGACAGATGGGATCACGTTTTTCTATAATGAGCCAATTTCAATGACGTCACTCCATCGATCATTAATTGTATGAATAGGTTAAGCTTGGACTGCATAACCCGTACTCTTTGTATGAGTCATAATTTCAAAATCCTAAAATACTGCATCTGCAAAGTGAAGCATTGCAGTTATAAGTACCATCTGCTTACTTATTTGTAGACTTTTTATTACAATTCTTATTGAACAAGATTCAAAGGTTTTGTTTTCTAGGAAATTTTAATTATCATCCCATACTTCTAGTTTCTAGTTAGAATGTTAATTTATTTATTATTCAACGCATGTACATATCTACAACGTATACACTTACTGCATCATTATCGGTGTGCACACATACTAGTAACAATGCATATAGATAGCAGGTTCGACTCCTGCGGAGTCTGTGACCATATTTGTTCTCGGATAAGTTGGATAGACGCATTTGGCATCCACAGCTTTCGAGATTTTACCACTCCGATCACGTAGTGTGATTTCTTGAACAAGAAATACTTTGGAAATCTAAAATTGCGTTGTTGGAAACATGTTTGCCTATGTGAAGAAGCTTGGTTATTATGTTGTTGTATCCTAAAGAGAGAAAGCGTCGAGCCATACTCGAATAAGACGGATGCGCACAAGTACTTCGTAAGCTAGATACTGATATTCATCATTTCGGCTGAATGAAGTCCACTGCTGGACACAGGCCTCTCGCAAAGATCACCACAACGACCGATATGGGTGTCTTGTGGGCTCATTGGGGGTATTGCCATAATCGCCACGCTTAGCACACGAGTTGGCGATCGCAGTTGAGTTGTTAATGTACTCGAAGGACGCTGCTGCCCATCCTCCGGCTAATCCCTTAGTCGACTTTTACGACGCCCACGGCAGGAGATGGAGTGGTGGTATTCTGAGCCGGTACCACACGGCAAATACTGATATTATGTATTTGCAATGTCTGTAAAGAAAATCGCGCGAAGGTAAGCGTAACCGATAATCCAATATACAAGGAGGAAATGCACAAAAGAATTGGAGAATTTTTCCAACCATTTTAACGTCCCCTCACTGAATTATATTCATGCTCAAGGATCTTGTAGATCAATTAATTATTCCTGCGGTTACTAGCACTGCACCGTATATGGACGATTGTAGCCAATGTTGAGATGCCCATATCGTACCATTAAAGTACGCCTTACCCAGTGTAGATCTAAATGCGTATGACGATTCTACATCGATTTTACAGATGATGTATAGATAAGAGAATACTTTCTAAGAACATGATCAAAGAAGGATACTTAACGCCTTAAGAATTGTTTTTTGTTTAATACTTATTGTTCACTAAACTAAACTAAAAAAACATATGTTCCGAGGGATAAAAACTTATGAATGTACATATGTGGAAAGGCAACTGTTCACACAAACAATAAGCGTTTTAATAACTACGTGTTTTGTAATATTGAACGCAGTTATTTATGACAACATTGTTTCGCAAGCTTCCCCTACTAATTGGTTAGTTATTCTCGGTGTTATCGACAGTTATGTGGGACAAAATATTTTATTTATAGTGGCAGACAGTTTCTGCGCCACCGTCTCGATAGTAATGTGTTGACAGCTCTACGTAACACAATATTAACGTATGCACCTCTTGTACGAAGAAAGGAGATAAGATTATATTAAATAACGAAGACTTGGCAAGAAAACGGACAAGTGCGAGTTGAACTCGAGAGGTGAGGGTTCTGTACGATGGATATGTTATCTACCACATTTGTTTTTTTTAAATCTGACCCAAATTTGTTTGTGGTAACTAAAAAGTATAAATAGTACTGGAGTGAAAAGAGAAATTGCTGAAAATAGTGTCGATGGTTGAATTCTGTCTTGTGTCAATAATTTATTCCAAGAACAAACTTAACATTGTAGTTGTTATAGATTTCCTGTAATCTATGTAAAGAACTATTTAATGTAGTTTTTTCAACATTGTAGGCTCAGTAGTTTCTGTGATAAGCGGAGTAAAGGAATGGTTAATTTTCATATATTTTCTTAAATACTAGGCATGCCTTTTAAGTTCTGTCGTTTCCATATTTCCCGGCAATTTTGAATTTTGAACTGTTCTATATTCGAATGTGTTTAAATTTTGATTCTCAAAACTTTTTTGCAGCTTTCAAGTCAGCCATTTTGAACACCCCCACTTTAGAGTGGAATAAATGTTATAATCACTCGTTTGAGCGAATGGAAAAGTGTATTAAGCTACGTGGTGAATACTTTGAAAAACAATAAAAAGTACTATAAGGTTCTAGTTGTTTTTTTTCTACAAACGACAAAACTTAAAAGGCATGCCTCGTAACTTTAAAGGTATTTACATTTTTTTTATTGAGACCCTGTCAGAAGCCCTTTCATTTGATATGCTACACGGTACAGATTGCAATACTTAAAAATAAACTAATATGCCCGTTACACGTCTATGTTTGATTCACAGAAATTCACATGTGTATCAAATTTCAACCTAATCGGTCCGTAGGTTGGGAGTAAATTGGCTGTGACAGACGGACAGACACACGAATGATATAAGGGTTCCGCCTTTTATTCTGACGTACTGAACCCTAAAAAGAGTTTAAGTGAAATTTATCTGTAGCCATAATTACTGATAATACCTTGCACGAAAAGTATATTAATCTGTGATATACAAATAGGAAAGGTTTATAGCCACACACACAAGCCACGCGTGGTCAAAGCGGATGCATCAAGGTTAAATTGTGATAAAAAGGCAAATCTTTCTTTCTAAAAAAATGTTGCCCCACCCTAGGATTTCTCCTGTGACGTGGGTGCGTTTACAGACAAAAAATCCACACACAATACACCCAGACCCGGAATAACTACCTGCAGATCGTACAAATATTTGTTCGGCGCGGGAATCGAAACTGCGAATCGCAGCAGCCTTTAGTCTTTACTTGACGGCACGGTTGGTGCAGTGGCTGATACAGTCGGCTGCTGCGCTCCGGGTCGTGGGTTCGATTCCCGCACGGAACAAATATTTGTATTATCTGCAGGTAGTTGTTCCGGGTCTGGGTGTATTGTATGTGGAATTCATGTCTGTAAACGCACCCACGACACAGGAGAAATCCTAGTGTGGGGCAACGTTTTTTAAAGAGAAAAAAAAAAGAAAAAAAATAACAAACTTTATCAGCCATAGCACCAATCGTGCTGTCAATTAACGGATTACTGACGAGTCATACAGAGCAATAATTCGGGAGTATCCGAGATTGAATAGTTGTTATTTAGACATTAGAGCAGGTGTTAAAGTAGTAGATAACATAAATAATGATATAGTAAAAGAAACTTCATTTCATGTTAAGTTGAGGTCGATTGCTTTAACCCATATTTTTTTACCTGATTAGAATATCATTAGATTGTATACATGGTTTTAAAGCCAAATAGTGTAGATTTATAATTAATATAAAATATATTGAAATAATTAGCAAAAGTGGTTAAAATTTAGAAACTTGTTGACTGGAGTTCTAATACAGGTCACCGTCTGGAGGTAAGCGTTATTCTTTTTTATATTGCAGTGCATAATTCATGTTTTCTTCTTGTTTGTCAGTTGTATAAAGAGTCATCTAAAGGATAAACCGAAAATATAAGGTGATTTTAGCAATCTGTCAACAGGGGGGTTCCGTGTGATCAGGTGTCCCTGTACAGGGACATTGGGCAGATTACTAATATTTTTCCTCCTTTGTGCTATGTTTGATTACCGGCGTATGCCTTGGCTAGTCGATCATTTGACGTTATCAATGATTACCGAGGACTTGAAGAAGTTTTAGAAAACATTTTAGCTGAAGATGACCTTGACATCAATTACAACTTAGTGGCTATCCCTACAGATCCGAGTGTTTTGACGGATGAAGAAAAAGGCGATGACGATAATATATAGCTGAACATATTTCCACATGATAACCCAGGTAGAGTAGAAGATTTTGCTTCTGAGAATGACGATGAATGGGATAGCAGTGACGACGAATCTATACAAAAACAGGCCGAGGAGCAACCGGATATCGAGCCTTGTTGCACCCTGCTGCGAGAATTACGTGAAGCTAGCTATCGTGCAACGGGGACTACGCGAAAACAATCCACAAACCCTCTGATATCTGTCAAAGACAGGAAAAAGAAGAATCGAGCAGATTATGACTATTGATTTGATGCAGCCAATCAGATCTTATATGTTGGATGGCTTGATAACAGCCTATGCACTGTGAGCTCCGATTATGACAGTGTTCACCCACTGGGTAAAGTAAATGATGGGACACTATAGATAAAAGTAGACGAGGATATACCATACGTCTTCCAGAATTACAAAAAAATATGAGGATGGGTAGAATTGACCAAGCTGACAAGTCTATTACAATATCTATAGATAAGCAATTCGAAGCAAAAAAAGGTGGTAGGTTTTGTTCACCTGTATGCTAGATTTGGCTGTTTCTAATCCTATTCCTGGCATCTTCATACCCAGACCCCATGAAGATAAAATGAACCAGCTTCAATTCCGCCGAACTACTGCTCGATTCTTTTCGAAGGTAGTAGATAGACGGAAAGATAAGCGACGTGAAACCTCATCTGCTGTACTGGGAGTTGCTGGATTGCAGCTGATGGAGTTGGATACTTCCAGAGACTGCCAAGTAAAAACAAAAAAGTGAAATGGTAATGCAAAAAGTACACAAAACATTGTGCATCGAAAATAATAATTGTTCAAGCAATACCACACATGAGCCCATTGTCCCTGTATAAGGACGGCGGTTTTTTTTTTACCTATGGATGATTTTATTTCCATTTTTTTTCAATTATTTGCCTCCAAAGCCTTCTTTGATTATACCAATAAAGAGTTTTTCTAAATATTTCTGATAGTTTGTATTTCGGTCCAAATGGGTTAATATGGAAAAAACAATATATTCGACATTCAGCTCTGCTTCAATCTTTGTAACGAGTTCGTGTATTGCATTGTATACGATTTAAAATTAATAAATAGATTAATGTTTTCCAGAAACTCGCCAAATTTACATCTCACAAAATTATTACACTTATGCTACGCTTGGCTTTGTTGCTAAATTCTTTGAAGCCTTACAATATTATTAATAGTTTTACTATTGTTTACTATTGAAAATAATGCACATGATCTTAAATCATTTTGAGCCATAAGGAATCGCGAGGGACGTCGTGCACTACAGAGCCACGAGCACGATAACTGGCCGCACGTCGTGCAGTTCTAATAGGCGTTGCGACCAAACTTGCGACCCAACCGGCACGTTGCTGCCCCCGCCAGTGCTACGCGAACAGCGCATGCGTAAACAAGAGAGAATTCAATAAATCCATTTTCTAGGAGGTCTTCTCGGCCTTAAATAATAATATATACACGCAATTTCTATATCCATTCTGAAGGAGCTCAGCACGACGAATGCAGCTCCGGCCAAAGAATCCCATCACGACCACGCTTGGAGCTTCTGCGATCAAGGATGCGGCCACGACCAGGACTAGACGTAGCGTAGTGCGCGAGGTCCCTTATATGAAGAAATTACATGAAGAAAAACGTAAAGAAGTACTGAAAAAACCAGTGTATTAGTATGTTGATAGCTATATTCAATTGGATAAGTAGTTGTGAATGACCAGTCAAGGTACAAATATGTGTGGGTTGAACCGTTAGAGAACTGAAGACAAGCTAACAAGAAGTTAGTGCACCCAATGAAACTAGACCATCGGATGACCCAGGCCACTAGTATGATAAAGCCGCAAATGCAATAATATTTTACTAACACTTAAGTGATATCACGTACGAAGCAAGTTTAGTCACGAATTAACGAGCAGCTTGAGTTAATACAAAACAGTATGCAGGGTAAACATAAAACAGGCAAAGTAATTAAACTAACCGTTATCTTTACTAATAGTAAATAAATCGTGGAGTCTCGTAAAACAAATAGGGAGCAAACAAGTGCGCATGCGCAGACGAAGAACGTTTTGTTTATATAGAAAGATTTGCTTTGATTGCTTTATACTAATTCAAATGCGACAGTGTGGTTGCTAAATAAGAGTTAAGTTGGCAACAGCCATGAAATTTTACGTTTTTTAAGAAGAAAATAATATTGTAGTGGTTGAACTTCGGAGCTTTGTTGACATTTTGGGGCATTATTAGACTCATGTTAAAATATCGCTTTTCTCTGTATGGTGTCTGAATTAAGAATATAGCACCACTCATCTCGCGGATGTCGTGAAGACGACTAAGGGACTCTTGACGAGAGGGATGGGCAACAGCGTCCCTTCAGTGGAACAGTATCCATACTGCGCTCACCAAACCGCCTGCGAAGCGTGGGCAGTACTGACAAATTCTCGTCCACTGCCAGACAGAAACCTCCTCAAACGAGTGCCACAACGACCGGTATGGATTTCTGTTGTGTGCTCATTGGGGGATATTGCCATAATCGCCACGCTTCGTAGACGGGTAGGTGATCGAAGTTGAGTTATAAATATACTCGAAGGACGCTGCTAGCCATCCTCCGGATAACTCCCTTGGTCGCCTTTTACGACATCCACGGGATGAGAAGTGGGTGGTGGTATACCTAGCCGGCACCATACGGCACACACCACCAAAATGACGACACAATATTGTGTAAATCTATTTGGGGGCTTTATTCAACAGTGGGTGTCCTTTGGCTAATATGATGATGATGAAAACATTTAAGTCTAAGTCTTACTTTAGTTCATCGTCTACGAGCATTAAAATAACCTTTCTTTAAGTCTTACAAGACCATTAAGAAGCTTATAATATTGTATTATTTCTTTCATTCGCTGCACATCAATATGAAGATGTCTTTCACGGAGAATGCAAGATAGATGCACATTGCACTAAATTCGCGGACATTATATAAAATATATCCTGGTGTACTCAGTTTCATAAGTAAAGGTCCCACGTAGTCCTTGCGGTACCCCTTATGATCTACACTCTACAGCATGGGTCTACACAAGACATAGATCTGCTTTGAGATTATGGCAGCGGCCGTAAATAGCTTACAAAGGAAACGACTTAAGTTTTGTATCGCAATTTTGAATTTAAACCATATTTCTTTACTAAAAAGGTTTGGTTGACAATGTATAAAGCTTCAATGTAGGTCTGAAGGTGTTTCTGTTGTTTGTATACAATACACCGCTACTGTTGCTTAATAGATGAAACGCATATCCATTTGCATGATGAATATAAAAGCTATTCATATTATTCCCCATGGTAAACACGTGCCCAGTATACCGTCAGGTGTAGAATTGCCAGATTTAGTTTGAAGATTATTACGTAGTTAATCACTGGAAACTAAGACAGATGGGAATAACGGCCATTAAAAATATTTTTGGCTATTATTGGAACTTATAATGTTAGCGAACTGTAACTGTAAACGCAAAACGATAAAGTCGAATGTTGTCTTTCTTGGAATGAGGAACTATTGGGTAAAACTATTATTATAGGTGTGTTACTATAATGAGTTGCCGTAAGATTCCTCACAGCTGTCCTTATATGATATGAAGGTATAAGTGACATAATCGGAGAGGTGTAGGCGCACGCCCCAGCTGCCACCCACCGCTTCCGTCGCGGAGGCGGTGTTACAGTACCTGATCATTGTGTAGCAATCACAGGGTAAAGTTAAAGTAGATAAAGTAAATATAGTAAGATTGGTAATAGTATAGTAGTACTATTAGCAAATTTACCTTTTTTTTTTTCAAATTTATGCACACAATAGCCTCAACGATCAATCGATAAATACTACCCAAACGACGAATTAAAGTGATGTCGCGTAATTAGTTAATGGATTTTAGAATATAAGAACAGCGCTATAATTAAAATTCAAGGATATAATTATAGGAAAGGACCAATGAATAAAATTCGTCGAGCATAATTTATACGGTCATTGATTCCTGGTTTCTGATTGATGAACTGGACAAGCACGTAGGTGTTTACAATGAACGCAGGCAACGCTAATGTGCTCTATTTCCACTTTTGTAATAAAACATCTTGCAACATATCTAGTGAGGCTGTTATTAGGTGGGAACATGTCTGCATTTATGACAGCGATTGAGAATGAAATTATACTTAATGTTATAATCTCAGTGCATTATATTGACGTTAGTAGTTATTACAATTGACGTAATGAGCTCTTAGCAACTACGTTTGCGTCAGTCACCGCCATAGTTAATGGATGCACGTTTGTTCCTATATAATCGAAGGCATTAGTCATTGTAGTTTTATATAACCAGCTAAGATTGTAATACTTTATTAAGCAATTATAGTTTATTGCAAATGATTTAAAATAAACTTTTACGAAACCGGTTAAGGCTTTAAGGTTGTTCATCTTTTTCCTCGTTTTCTATGTAAACGCACGAGGAAGTGCTTGTTTCACGATTAATTTGCCAATCTAACGGACGATTCCATTTAAATTCCAATGGCGGTTTCATTTGTCGTGGTCACTGTATGCAGTTGTATAAAACGTTTAGATCAGAATTAATGTTTATGGAGGCTTGAAATTACGTACATTCATATTGTGTAATATGTACATTTAAACTACTCTTGATGGCAAACGCAGAAATTATATTATTAAGGCAATTAAAGTCTCGACGATTCGTGGTTTACATGAATAAAAATATTTTTTATCTTTATCTTTAAGACCTTGCAGTTTTTATAAGAGCTGATGTTGAAAAGGATTGTATGGCAATATCTCTAACTTGGGACAAAAACAAAGAAGTAGGCGAGCCTACGCTGTGCTTAATACAATCAAGAAACAAACCACGTAAAAAGGTATTAAACGACAAAACGAAAACTGACATCTATAAACCACAATACAATGAACAAGTAATCACAGCATCAATACATTATATTTATCGATAAATATATCTCATGCACGAGCATGTGAGAAAAGATCTTATCTCTAGGAGGTTGAATTCATATTTGTTGATACGACCGTACAATCGTACTACTTACCTAAAATGGTAGTAATAAATTAGGCATTTTATTGCTCGCGCTTCAAGACTGAATGTCCGGTGTCGCACTTAAGGTTTCCAGCGAAGGTTGCCCAGCAGTTACCGGTCTGCACAACCGCTATAGCATTGTGTATTTATACATCTACGTTCAGATCGTAATCGATTCGGTTAAATGGTTTAAATTGACCTTTATCAAACCTCTTAACGTGGACAATTTCGTCCCACGTTAAGTTCAATCCGCCTCAGCAAAATATAGAATAAAAAAGAAATAACTAAGATGAGAAATTGAGTCAAAATGAATAAGGGCGACAAATGACAAAGCGCTTGTTTTTAAATATTTGGTCAGTATACGTAGGCAAACAAAGTTACGCATAAAAACGATTGTTTAATGACAGAGAAGGAAGAAAGCGCAAAACGTAACAGTAAATTACGAAATCTTCAAGAAGTTACAGAACAATGGAACACGTGGAGACACCGTTAGCGAAACGACACCAGCATAACAAATTTAGTCGCTAATCTTATACAGGAAGAACATCTAAATAACAAGTCGACAGTCTTTAAAGCGTTGCGTGACGACAAACATTTTACATGCAAGCAAAATGAGTGTTTGATTATATATTACGCAATGTAACACAAGAATGACATGTCATGCGGTCATCAAATAATAATGATGTTTAAACATGGTATTATAAATTCCATTATCGTAGCAAGATCTGCAATTTGATTAATGATTTACCGAATTTTAGACATTTAAAGGTGGAATTAATTCAACGCCCACACAGAATTAGAAATCAAAGGGCCGTGTTCAACAGGTATGCCCATTGATAAATAAATTCCATTGACTAAACACCGCTAGTTGTAGCAAGAAAAGGTTACACTTGTTTTTATTGGAACTGGTGTGGTGGAGATTTAATAAGGGTTATTGTTTTGTTCATTCAAAGAAAGATGTTTAATCAATAATCAAGTATTATATTGGCATTTTACTATAAAAGAAAAATGTAAATATAGTAAAGCTTATCAAGGCAAGTCATAACAGAGAGAGTGGTTATCTGTCTCTGTATACTCTTGTCTTGCTCATAGGTGACAATTAACAATCATTACTCATATTGTTATTGGAGCCCAATTAACTATTACAATTGCTTGCCAACCACATGATAGCATAAAATGGAAAAAAAAGAATAAGTCAATCTAGCCGAGATTGGCTAGAAAATAAGTCATCCATATACCAGTATTTGACACGCAGCAAGTGCCATCCGACTTTCGCAAGCTTATTTCTGGGGTTTACAGATATCCTAAATTCGGGTTTCTGAATTTCTGTAGCGACAGCCGGGTCCAACGCATAATCATGTTCTCCGAGGCAAGCGTTAGATTGTGCAGGTTTACCTCGCAGATCGACGTTTTGCGTGGTAACCATTCAGCTATAAGCCCCTCTCGGTTGTATTTAGGTTATACAACCGAGAGTCAACGGAACGTTATTGACTGATATTGCGATTACCAATTTGCTTGATAGCTCTACTGAAATGGCCTGGTTAGTGGAGTTTTAAGGTTAGCAGCAGAGGCCCAATTCTCGTAACTAATTTACACTGTGATTGAAACTTGACCGAACTGAGATTAAATTAAGAATTGACCGAAAAAATGGTATTCTGCTACTCTTAAAGTTCAGTCGGATTTCAGTATAATCTCGATCTAGCCTCGTTTCAATCACAATTTTGACGTTTATTTAATGAAAATTTAGTATATGTGGCAGGTCGAAATGTTAGCAGAATACCATTTTGACTCAGATCAACTTTCGATCCATTTTCGATGTCATCACAGTGTAAGTTCACGTTTGACGTTGTTTGTTAGTTTAGGAGAATACCATTTGTGACATTTATGACACTGAGACTAGATCGGAACTATAATTTGCACATTTTTAAATTACGAGAATTGGCCCTCTGACCTTCATTTCAAACTGTTATAATATTATGTAATTTAAGTGTTGGGCCACTATAAAATATGCAGTATGTCGTAGGCAGATTATATTAAACGCAATTTAAAGCGCGTGGGATGCGGAAGCTTTCTATGTAAAAGCTTTCTTTGTGCCAAAGTAGTTCAAGAGTGTAACTTATACGCATTATTATATATATATGTATTTATGTTAAACAACAAACACATTTTTTTATCAGAAAGCTCTGTAAATTTAATATAGCTAACAAGATCATAGTGTCAAGTGTCGGCTGCCATATTTTAAGCATAAAACGAGAAAATTGACTTTTTGTTGTCACACTGGTTTTACTCGCACTTATTCCTTCGCAGAAATTCGCTAAAATTCCCTCATAATTTAACTTCATACGTATACGTATACTATCATCGTAAGTATGTTAATGTCAGTATAATCAGCGACATTTGTTCCACAAACTAATTGTTAAAATTCCAATTAGTGCATGGAAATCAAACGAGCGTTTAATCACGCCAATGACTTTAACGATTAATGTTCCACCGAAATTGTGACTACGCTTACCTCCGATACAAACTTACGATAAGGAACTTGTTCTTACGATTGCTCACCTTTACCTGTAAAAATAAAAACAAGTGTTAACAATTTTATCAAACAATTAATTGAGATTACACAACTAAAAAGTTCTATTCCAAGTGTCATCCAGATGAGTCTGATAATGATTAGTATATCGCTTTCTCTGTCGCCCACTCCAGAAAAACCAGTAGGCGACCAGTGAAAGTGGTCCTTTAGATGAATAGCTGTCATTACGCATTAGTTACTTGTGAAACCGAACTGTGATTGTGATGCAGTTGCATAAAAGCTACTCCTTCACCATTGGCCAATCATTCATTCATTGAACAGCCGCCAACTGATACAGTGCGATCTTTGTTACGATCAGAAATTCTGTGAAGCGGGAGACAAATTATACAACAATTACTTGTAGCGAAATTATAATGCAAAGTATAATGATAAAATTCAAGTACTATGAATTTTAAATGCTTAACTGCAACCCTTATCCGTTGTAATAAATAACTAAAACGAGTTAGGTAAGTCTGTTACCCTTGCTGATAAATTCGAGCAAGAAATTAATAGCAAAACCAAGGAGCAGAATACCTAAGCTCGCTGTGCAGCTAGATTACACGAACAATCTGTCACAGATACCCTATCATTATTTTAGTTCTCTATCCTGGATAAGGTAACCGTGTTTCATCCAACTACTATCTCCATTAGCGATTCTGAGGAGGTTGAATCGTGGCACGAATTAGAACCGAAGTAGAGAAATAGAGAACAGTAATTAGAATTACTGGAACAATTACTGAGTCAGTGGATTCCCGGCCGAGCCATTAGAGTAATAAAACACAAAAAACGTATTGATCATATGAATGAACTATTCAGATTGGTTATGGCATTCTACATTTAAAACATGCATAAAATTTTATTTCACTGAAAAAGTTCAATGAACTGCCGACTTTGATTAAGACCTTTTGTTAATATTGAGATTAAGAAAAAATCTTAGTAGCGTAAATGTTTGACAGTTGATAAAACGCTTAGGACAGTGTAGGTAGAAAGTAGCACATTGAGTTACTTGTTAGTGCTGATAAAATGTATCTATCTTATCTGGACTGAGCCAGTTTTCTCACAGTATCGTTTGTTTTATAAAAATATACCAACGAACTTACATCCAACCACTCATAAATATTCAATGAGTAGACACAAATACACAGAGTAAATATCTCGAAAGCGGAATCCTATAATTCATAGGACCTGTTACTAAAATAGGTTCAGCGAGCCGTCATCATCCACTTAGCACGTTCGGAATCGCCATCTTGGCCAATCAAGTCGTTAACCTCTGACTGGACACTTGTTTAAAGTGCCGTACTCATCTAAAAACTTCCGAGAGACTGATGCCTCCTCAATGTATTCAAATATTCCGTGAAATTTCTTAACCCAATATACCTACTAGATTTACCGCTTACAGCGCACCGTTTTATTTGCGCTATGCATTAAGATGTGTCCGGCATGTCACATGACTTATAAACATGCACTTTCAAAGTACTGGCACAGTACTTACGTATATAAAATCCAATATGGCCACCAGCTGTTCAAACATCTGCCATTGTGATTCTCTGCGCTTGCGCAAATTAATTATGCGTGCAATGCAGGCGCCGACCAAATCAAATGTGACTTTTAAACTTCAATAATGTATTTAATGTTCTCTTTGTCAGTCAATGGTCGGTAATTTACGACAGTTGACCGATATAGTGAGCTGGCGATTTGCAATTCATTACTTACATACTGTGGAGAAAATGTTGTAGCCGAGACTACATATCACTGCAATTAAATAAATAACGGCAATTAAGATGTTGATAACATGATTGCCATCGATGTTCACTCTCTACGACTTAGTCCATATAAGCACATAAATGGATCCGCGCCTACGGTAATACATAACGAGGAACATAATTTTCAGTATTTATCAAGTTTCTAGTGTAGGGACTTTCTTAAATAAAATATAGCAGTTAATGAAATGTGAAATGTGCATTGAGAAGATTGATGGCATGCTACACTGTAATTGTCTATTTACCACGGAATATAAACTTTACGACCCCAAGTCACGAAAGCCACGACCCCTATAGTATATCTCGATAATCATACGTCATCGGAGCGTATACCGTAGACAATTTCATTGAAGCAAAGCATCAATTGAACCGTGGCGTCGCATTATCTTTGTGAAGACAACTTTAGAAATTAGAACCATACTATGAATCATTTAATAGTGTTAGCCACGCTAAGACGTGCGTTGGTATAATTATTTTCAAACAGGAGGAAAAATACATTTGCGTTTGCAACTCAAATGCTCGTTTGCACTAAACGATAAGTAGATGCATAACTATCTAAGAAACTCTTAGCGAGTCAAAATTGTATGGCAGACAGACTTACGAATGACTTCCGAGCTCCTTATGTTTTGTGGAAACGAGCAGAAGCCAGCGTTAATTTACGACTATTGTGCCACGTAACCTTATCTTGGCTAGAGTTATTTTTATTTATTACTCTTTAAAACTGCTCGTAGAGCTCATGCCAGTGCAAATATTTAACAAATGTTGTCTCATGTCTCAAATTGTGCTTTGCCTTAGGGCTGTTGAGATCAGGGGGTTCACATAAAAAAAAATGTTAAAGAATGTCACGAATGCAAGCGGATGCAGTTTTCCCATCAACACGGTACACCATATTATAGGTGTTAAGAACGTTTGGATCAAGAATAAGCTTTAAACTGATTTCAATTTACTAATTCTACAGAGAAATCCAATGATATCATGCGCAAGGAAAATCAAGAAGTGAGGTCAATAGTTATGTAGGGTACAAAATCAAACAAGGTTTGCAAGAAACCATGACCCACATTACGTTTTATTTGTGGACGCGAATCATGTGGACTTGATCATATGACTAACGTAGGTACATACGAAAATGAATCGGTACACAGATTGGATCATCTCTTTTCATGAATTGGCATTCATACGGAGTCCGCGTGGTCATTCCCTTTTGGAGGCGATGATAATATTCTTCACTTATCCAATTATCCTAACTAGTTTGTCCAGCGTTACTTTCATCAATTGCATAATGTCACTAAGCAATCTCAAGGTGCGTATCGACTACGCGCGTCAAACTCTCGAACATTGGGTCGCTCGGCAGCCGCGCCTAATGGACACCGGTTTGCCGCGTGAGCCAATTCAAACATTGCCGCGGATCGAACCAATTTCTGTCGGTTTTAAGGGACGCGGCAAAGGTGCTTCAGTGAATTGATCGTGCGCAATTGAGACGTATGCGCTGTTGTTTGAATTCGCTCGCGCGGCAGAGCAACGGCTTATTACCTAAATGTTATTGTAATTTCTACCATGTATGGATTATACATATCTATATTGTATGGATAATGAAAAGTGCCATCTCCTTACCCAAATGTATGGTGCTAAAGATTTGTTGTTGAATAGTAAATCTCCACATACTAAAGCAAAACGTGAAGGTAAGATGCGTGGAATGAAATAAGTAAAATAATGGCTTAATATATTCTCGAACTAAAAAAGAAAATGACCATGGCGTTACGTAGAAGAGAGAAATCCAGGTTTGCTACGCAAAATCTGAGTTGATCTGTAGCAAATTACCGTTTAGCCGCGCAAGAACAAGGCGCGCGCGGCTTGAGCGCCTAATGCACACGCAGCATTAGAATTAGTGTAATCAACTTCGTTTCTGTCACACTAATATTGTAAAGCTTACGTTTGATTTAGATTCATGTCAAAAATGGCTTGAAGGATGGGTATGATGGTCTAGATTTGACAACGAACAATGATTTTATCAATATATAAGCTGAAACACGTCTACTACTGCAGAAAGGCCTCCTCATAGATAACCGGTTTCATGCCGTGTGTCGTCATTTTGGGGAAATTTACACTCGCAAATTCCACAACCCGGGTTGGTGGGCACAGACTGACCGCTGTTCCACAAAAGAGACGATGTTAATCATCCCTCTGGTTTAGAATCTCTTAGTCACTTCTTACGACGTCCACAGGAGTCAGATGGTGCTATATTCTTAATACGGACACCACATTGAGGATAACCATGGAAACTACTATACTTTCAGATACAATTTTAGTACCATATGGCGTAAAAGTTACACAAATAAAGCGAATATCAGCACCTCGAGCACGGTGTTAAATACCGTCAATGTCATCATTCAATAAACACGAATTGAAGCAGTAATATTTTTCGAACAATTTATAAATAGCAACAACAGATAGCATCATCGTGGTTACATCACTGGCTGGGTGCGACCTGTTTGTGTATGTTCTGCCATAACAGTTGAAAACATAAACATGTCACCTTGAGATACAACATTTTACATTAGCAGCAGAACCTTAACAGGTGTAGACTTGATGCTATTAACTTTACGTACTTCATACATTTAGATGCATTAAGCGTGAGTCGGCCGAATCCTTCCACGACCACAACGTCCCACTTTTTATCGGCATTTCGCTACATGATTGATGAGCTATTACCGGTTTCGTTGAAATGTTCCTGATTTATTGGGCTCGTTTACCTATTTTCGAAGATACCTTATTGGTAAATTGGGTTTGATTGCTGGTGATGGCGGCATATTTACGCGATGTGTTGTAGGCGCGGATACGGCGCTGCGTGTGCGCCAGGCGGATACGCGGCACGTATAAATAGCCACCATCTATTTTTGTCGGGACACAGCACCCGCAATGTGCCTGACGCCAACGTCTGGGACTCCACTGCAGTTGAAATTAATGAAATGCTTAACATATTGAACCACATTTAGAAGGGCCAGCAGTACATGAAAGAATATGATGATGAAGATATAATACTTTTGCTTTTTTTTAGTACCAAAACTGAATGCTTCTAAAAACCCAAATCGGAACCAAAAAATCCTTAAGTAAAATCGTGTTAATCACTTATGTGTGTAATAACGTTAATTTATACAGTTTACACAGTTTCTATTCATTGCCAAGGTCAGGGATCCAAGTGCTAAGTGTCGTATACAAATATTTATTTCACCACTCGCCACCAATGAGCAGTTTTCGCGTGGGAATCTGTGGGAATATACACACACTAATGAATAAATAAAGCGGTTTAGAGTCTAAAATTGAACGAATTTAATATTCCACTTCTGCATTTATTTGGTCAAAATGGAGTCATGTCAGGCTTCTCTCTAAGAGTCTTTCTAAGAGTAATTTTAGCACGTCTAACTTAAGTGGTCTGACAACTTTCCATTTTGAAATGTCTCGTTTAGTGTTAGTAATAAAATGTCTAAATACTTGAGAAAACACAGGTACTTAGTCTTAGATTAATTTGAATGGAAAATAACTAGAGGGACCACCCACAAAGAGTAAACTTCGCCGGGCATCATTTGCTTCAAACTCATCCAATATTTGACTGGAATAAAAACAGCTCGATGGTAATTATTTAATGAAGGTAAATTGACAATGACTAAAGATTTAAAAGCTAACTTAAGTGATGCATAGTAGATCATTGTAACAATCGGTATTCCGACACATGCGGGTGGTCTCATGATAGGGTTAATCTTGATTCAATTTCGACAATAAAGCTCTAAGTTGCAGTGGAATGACACGAGACTTTTGGTTAATGTTCCATTAAAAAATTAAACTTGACTCATGTCCAGTCAAAAAACTATAACCCACGTCATCGTGCTTGATTAGCTCCTTCATGTTATTCTACAATATGTTTTCTCCTTTATCTCGTGTTTTCTTTCGTTGGTTTGGAAACGATAAATTCACTTGTACTGTCTGAGAACGAAACAGAATCATGGTGCTTATCTACAAGTGTGAGTAAACTGAACTGTATTACAGATACAATTACATCCTATCCCATTCACTGCTGATAGCCCGTCACTATTACGATATTTAGCTATTGTGTTACCGAGGAATATAGCAACACGATACTGTTGTTTGTAGAAAAATATAGTAGAGAAATCAGACAAGATAGAGGTGTAGAAATAAGTTAAACATTTCACCAGGCTACCACGCGAAGGAAAATCATAGAAGAGGAGCAATAAATTTCTGCAGAAATAAAATATTTTACCAGGAGACATTAAGTAAAATACCATCATTGAAGGATCGTTAAAACTGATACAATGTAATAGATTTCAAAATGATACCAAGTAGGATAATCTATCAAAGCCGCTGAAAACAAAACTTTTGCGTAGGTATGTGGATGAAAATTTTATTTAATAAGGTTCGGAATCATATTTCATTCCGGCGATCCCGAAATTTAAAGTGCTCGAAACGTCAGGAAAAACAAAAACCTACAATATACGCGATAGAATCCGTTTAAAAGTGTTTTATTATAATGTGTAATACTCGCGAAAACCTAAGACATTATTATGCTCATAGAGTAATACACGAGTTAGAATCAGTCTAGTAGGTACTACTTAGTAATATTGCGATTTGGAATAATATCAGTCGATAATTTTACATACAGGTGTAAAGATCGACTTACAAGACCTGTATGAATCGTTCAACACCTATGGTATGTCGATCCAACTGCCAACGACCTCTTAGAGGGGACCAGAGGTCATCATTGCGGATTAAAGAATAAGAGGGAATAATATAGGATTCTTCTGACGTTCAGTACGTTAAGTGTTTAATTAAATGAATACTGTAAGTATAAATTTAGGGATCTAAGATGAGATTATATTGTTTATTATAAATATACCAGCTGCTTTGTGGTACCTAATCTTGGTAGAAGCTTGTTTAGGGATTTATAATCTTATCATGTTTATTTGGAAGACCGTTGATACTTTTCTAGGGTTTTGGAAACAAACTTTGGTGAATTATTTAAGGTATTATGTTTTTCGTAATATTTAAACTTATTAGACATCATTTTGTTATAATATTGGTTTGAATTTATGAATATAAAAACGTTATGCTTGCAAAAATAATTAAAACAATATATGGCAAAATTGCCAAATTTGAAACAATAACTACGTACATCATCATCATATCAGCCAAAGGCAGTCGACTGCTAAACAAAGGCCGTAGATATGGCTTTCCACAATTGCGTCGTCATTGTGGGAGGAATTTGCTAGTACTCACCACGCTTGGCGGGCAGGTTGGTGAGCGCAGTATGGCTACTGTTCCACAGGCGAGCCGCTGCTGCCCATCCCTCTGGTTTAGAGTTCCTGGGTCGCCTTTTAAGACATCCACGGGAATAGATTGGAGTGGTGCTATATACGAGTAGTATTGGTAAACAGCACCGCGTAAGTGTCAAATACATTATGTTCAGAGGCAGAAAATGTTACTTATTTTGCGTTTACAGTATGCACTGACGCCCAATCTCAATTTGGCTACTTTCGTCACTTACGCGGTATTTACTATAGCCTGACCAATATCGCTGTACCCCGCGCCTTAGGTATTTTTTTGGGACTAGCCCGCCACACATTCGCAACCACTGCAACTCCTGTAAGCCAGGATCTACAATGGCGACCACCGAAAAGAACACCGATCAATGAAGCTCGGTGTGTCCCAGAGAAATGAATAACTGTCTTGGAACCCGCACCGAAATTAATCAGAAAAGAAAAAGGAGGAGTAGGAAAGAATATACGTTCCACTTCCCTCCGTAGCAAGCAGGAGACAGAGAAAAACGATAGGCCATAGGCACAATAAATGGGAGTTTACAACAGGGTTAAGCCCAGTTGCCAAGCACCACGGGTACAATTTTTTTATTTACGGGTCCTATGTTGTGAGCTATTGTGACTGATTCCAATAGTAGGTATGGCAAAAACACTTGAACGCACGGAAATTCGTCCTAGTCGCAACAAGGTCTGTATAGTAAACAACCCCGGATGTAACTTGCATGCTGTCAAACATAACATTGCGTTCATCTTGCCAAAGAATACACTCCCACAGGATATGATGTGCAGACTGTTTATATTCACAGTCCGGTGTTGAACATTTGCAGAATGGTGAGGTAACAAGCTTGAAGCTAAATAATTTACTCTTAAAGTTACCATGACCGGTGAGAAATTGAGCCACGCAATGATCAACTTCCAACCATGCACTTGCCAGCCGCTCACGAATGGATGGAAAGTACTGGTATAGGTGACGGCCCTTAATAGACGTGTCCCAGGTGGCCATTCGGCCAAGAGATCCTCCCAAACACCAGTCTGTGGTTTAAACAATCTGCAGATCCTAACACGATCGCGTTGTAGCAGAAATTCCGCGTCCATGTTTTCTCTAGTTGAGTAGTACATTGCAGCACGTCGCTGTATCTCAAGATCGACTGGCAAAACACCTGCTAGCACAGGCAGAGCTTCAGTACTTACTGTCCTATATGCCTTGCACAAGAATATCAACGCTAAGCGCTGGCTTTGGAGCAGTTTACGTCTTGCCGCGCCGATAGTAGCCCTATCGGCCCACACAGGTGAACCATAGCAAATACAACCTAAGTAGGTAGCGCCGTAAATAGTTTTCAAAGTATAAAATGCTGTTGATATCCTTGTCAGGGCATAAAAGTTCCTTTTAGCTTTTTCACCTACAGATTTTATGTGTTCAACGAATGAAAAATTTCTCTCCAATACAAGACCAAGGTAGCACACGGACTCCTTTCTTTTTACGGTAACATTATTGAATTTAATGCTCGGTGATGTCTTAAGATTGCCTTTTAAAATTAGTTGAAAGGTTTTTTGTGGTGCAAACATTAAGCGGTTTCGTTCGCCCCAACTAGAGATTAAACGTAAACAAGTATCCGCCAACTTTTCAAGGCTCGCCCTTGTACTTGACTGAATAAGCAGAAGTCCGTCGTCTGCATAACCAGTCAATGAACAGCCGGACGGTAGTGGAATCGCCAGAAAATCATCGAAACCCATGTTCCATAGATAAGGACTAATAACGGATCCTTGAGGACATCCCATCGTGAGTTCCTTCGACACAGCGTGATGACCAAGTTTAAGTTTTGCAGATCCGTGTGCAAAATATGAGTAAACGAGAGTGTAGATGTTTCTGAAGCAACCGCGGGCTTTCATTTTAAGTAGTAGCATTGGCCACCACGCGTTGTCGAGAAGGCACCAGAGATATCAAGGAAGATGCCTATCACGTACTTATGTTCAGATGAATTTACTACTTTCCTGACAGGGATTGCCGCGTCAATAGTAGATTTTCCTATGCGCCTTAGGTATGCGAGCAGCGAGGCGAGGGTGCGAGCAGCCGCTTCGTTTCCGTCGTTTGTATAGTTCGTGCTCTTTCCTTCCCACTCCCCTCCTCCCCGCGCATGCATACCTAAGGCGCGGTACAGCGGTATTGGTCAGGCTATAATGCTAGTAACGCGGTATTGTACTTCGGGGATAGTAGAAATATAGATAGATATGTATTTATTGCGTATAATCTCTCGTAAGTGATACAAACTTGATTTAGAAATCAATTACGTAAAGAAATCATATTTTTTTAAGACGAAAGTGTTATTTTAATTAGTTGTCAGTTTTTCAGGGCCTTACTAAAATACTCTCAACAATTAGACGCGATATGGACGAGGAAACAAAGAGATTTCGTTTTGTATAACATGACTGTTTATTCGAATACTAACATTTCCGATAGCATAGCCCTCGATTTATAAGTAGATCTACCAATTGGAATGTTAAGAAGACCCATAAAATATCTCATAATGGTTGCTAAGTCAGATCAGATCAGATGAGTAATGTTTATAGGAATTCAAATTATTACAGAGTTAAATATAAATATTAGTCGCATAGCAACGCACACAGATCAATTTATCGCCGCTACGGTTACGAACGTAAGATATGGTGTCTGGTCAGGGCGGGCGGCGCCTTTGAAGTGGCCTTTTAAATGCCGGCGCCCTTTTAAAATCGCTTGCTGCAAAGGTTATGCATGAAAATAGTAATGTAGTTGCATATGCTGAAATTGCTAACGGTACTAGTTTTCATTACGTGGACCTTCAATGCATGGCTGTCTGATTTATTCAATTGTCCCTGTATTGTATTTCAGGCTATTGATGAATTTGATTTTAGCTGTTGAGAATTTAAATAACTCTCAAAACATTTCAGTGTACAACATGAAGTCATGTCTGAGTTGAAAGTACAAACCTAACAATTTTCTCACATGTAAATATCTACTTGCGAAATAGTTTCAGGCACGTCGGTAAAATGATGTAACAAAGTCTGGTTCTATTCCAGTAAATAGCTTTACAACAAACAATATAACATAAGCGACTTGGCTCCTGATTTATTTATACTTGCAAACATGAAAACAAATGTACGATATCCAAGATGGATGTTTGCATTAAATATGTGCCGACATCGTGGCTTGCGGATAAACAATCGGCAGGATATGAAAAGGGAAACACGAAGACGACCAAAATAACTTTAATGGTTAACGTAAGGAGAAAAGGCTTGAAGCTTGAAATAGATTTTTTGTTTAAGCCCAATATTAAGTATACCGCCCAATATATAGTATATTTTGAGCCGTGTGGTGTCCGGATTAAGAATATAGCACCACTCCATCTCCTCCCGTGGATGTCGTAAAAGGCGACTAAGGGAATCTAAACCAGAGGGATGGGCAGCAGCGTCCCTTCTGTGAAACGGTAGCAATACTGCGCTCACCAACCCGCCTGCCAAGCGTGGTGAGTATTGGCAAATACCCCCCAAAATGATGACACAGTTGTGAAAATCTATGGGGGAGGCCTTTGTTCAGCAGTGGACGTATAAATGGCCGTTATGATTAAGTATACATCAAAGGGGATTGCCCATTCTGGGCCCAATCGTGGACATGCCAATAGGACTTATTTGAATTATGGATTAATTTAGACAAAATGAAATGCAATTTTTAATCCTAGTCAAGAGTCCGCCAGCAGTTTATTACAAGTTTTGGATTTAAATGGTATCCATTAATTGAAACAAATATTATTACTGGCAATAATACTTAAAAATAACACTAATCGATTCCCGTTCTTTTTATTACGTTAATCCATTCCATCAGTCAAAACTTCTTGCAGTTTATTTCAGAAAATATGATTAAGTATTATAAAAAAACTGTAAGAGTCTTATATATTACACATTAAAAACATATTTTCTACTACTGCGATATCATTTATTCGGTTTAGATTTTCAGACTTTAGATTTCTGAAGTATGGCATCACTATTGACGTTTGTCAACTGTCACTCAAAGTCAATATTATTTATTTGCTTTATTATTCGCGCGTATCGCGAATGTGATTTCCATGTGTTTTAGATTTCTTTGAGTATTTTGAAGTCCAGTTTTAATCCAAAATAATACAAAAAACAACAAATAGTCAAACAAAGACACAAATCAATGCACATCGTTCGAATAATTTTCGCGGCCAATTCTTGTTTTACTAGCAATTTGTATTCATTGTGTGGCGTACTTTTTGATTAATTTTTCTCATATATTACACATTTACGAAACTAATAACTGAAACACATTTACTTTTATTTACTTTATTTGACTGTCCACTTCTGGGCCCACGGTACTAAGCACAATGGGCATTCCCCTTTCTGATTTTGTATTCGGAAATCATTTCCATAAATAAAATTCATTTCAATCAATTGAAAAAAGAGACATTTCAAGCAAACTGGCCGTAACACGATAGGTGAAGCCATTAGTGTCCGAAAATATTTCTTTTACTACCGTCTTAAACCAATGAGTAACATCTGGAAACTGGGAACTGTTGCACAATGTCCCAGTTTCCAGACTATAATTCGTTCAGCTATAAGTTCTGGCTGTTATGCTGAAATGTCTCAAATATTGTTTGCATTATAGTCCAAGATTTAGAAAGCGCTCAATATTTTCCAAACGTTGTATAGAATTAAATGGAATCGGGGTTGTGGACTTTACAGGAATATTTCGTGTTCGATGCAGGTAAAGGAAAATATACATGTTGATTAACGAAAAGCGTTCCCACTGTAGAATAATACCATAGGCCCACTAAACATTAAAAAAAAATTGCGCGTGCATTCGGTATACGTGACAAAATATATACTTTCCCGCGCTGTGCCGACCCCTTTTATGGCCGCGCATTCGCCGTCACAAAGTTACACACAAAACGTTGCACCCTGACCTTGAAATGTTACACTCATCGCGCATAAGCAAGTTACACTTAAAAAATCCAACCAAATTCTAATTAAATACGTTATCATTCATCATTAAAATTAAGTTAAGAACAGCGATTTTAAAAACATAATTGCATGCGCACTTTATTTTCTACTTAAAAAATGGCAACATTGTAGTATTTAATAAAACAGGTTCTAATTTATAGCCACTGGATAGATAAATCATAGCATAAACCTGTTTTAGCAGCTTATTAAATATGTTTTGTCCTTATCTTTTTTCATTGCGACGTTTCGTTATGAATATGAGGGATTGCCTCTGGTTATTAAATAAGATGTAAAGATGGCTTTTTTTTCTGACGTTAGTGTTCTTGTCTGTTAATATGTACCTACTAGTATCACTTACCGGTGTAAGAAATTCGACAAATTGTGTTTGTAAAGTAACAAAATGCAACTTATTTTTTATATAATTGATTGAAATTTTATGCAAATTCTTAATTCTTACCTTGCTGCTATGAGGAAAAGAGGCAGCTTATGGAAATTAATGTTAATTTTTTTATCATATAGTAGTAAATTTTTCTTTTCTAACCTTTCGTACTGTTCTTACTAACGTTACTATTAGTACTTTCTTACTAAGTCTTACTTTGTTACTATTTTACTCTCTACTTTCCTTTGTAACCTTTCTCACTTTTCTAATATTTAACCGAACTAAAAGCTTTTTGATCACGTTCATGGCTGTATTGAGCTAAGATCCCTTTGACTTTTCTGCACGGAAAAATATTATGTACCTACAACAGAAAAAAATACTTGGGATGAGGTGTGAGTGTCACGTTTGAAGCATAGCTTCTTACGCATTGTATACACGAATTCATTGATGAATTCAAAAAATAGGTAATTGAATTTTAACAGGAATGGAATTTTTATACTGATCAAAAGTTTTCTCTTTGAAAGCAAAAAAGCAAAGCCTGCCACGAAATCTGCGGCAGGTGAAGATGAGGTTTCCGAGATCACACTTTTTTGTTTGTTGTAATACTTTTCGTCCTAAGAGAAGGATGCTGTTCCATGTCTATGGTTAGAAATTTGCTCGCTGCTAATCAAATTTTTATTGCTATATCTAAATATGATGGTAGCCCAAACCTACACATTTAACTATTTCGCAACTTCGTTTGTTAAATACTTATACAGGCATTTTGAATTATTACGACGCATATAATGTTATTTGTCATGTTGCGAATTAAAGTTGGTTTTAATGGTTCTGTTTACCGAATTATAAAACAGAAAACGTAATAGGAGATATACACACACGTCAGACCGTAAACGTCCACAGCTGGACATGGACACATCACTATATTGAGCAGTCATATTGCCATAATCACCACGCTTGGCCGTGTGGTGCCGGCTAAGAATACCACCACCCCATCACATCCCGTGGGTGTCGTAAAAGGCGACCAAGGGATTAGCCGGAGGATGGGCAGCAGCGTCCTTTGAGTACATCTATAACTCGACTGCGATCGCCAACTTGACCGCCAAGCGTGGCGATTATGGCAAAACCCCGTAATGAGCCCAAAACCATACCGGTCGTTGTGGAAATCTTTGATGGAGGCATCTATCTATCCAGCAGTGGACGTTTTCGGCTGAAATGATGAATCACCACGCGTGGGAGGCGGATTGATGATCGCAGAATGTTGTTATTGGCACACGGGGGTATGCTGCTACTGGGGGATTTGTCGATCATACAAATATTTAAATATACGAATATTAAAATATACCTGCAATATAATAGACGGCACGGTTGGTGCAGTGGCTGATACAGTCGGCTGCTGCGCACCGGGTCGTGGGTTCGATTCCCGCACGGAACAAATATTTGTACGATCTGCAGGTAGTTGTTCCGGGTCTGGGTGTATTGTGTGTGGGATTTGTGTCTGTAAACGCACCCACGACACAGGAGAAATCCTAGTGTGGGGCAACGTTTTAATAAAAAAATAAAAAAACATTGTTCCGTGCGGGAATAGAACCCGCAACACGTAGCGCAGGAGACCAATTGCTTATAGCCACTTCGCCAACCGTGCCGTCTATTATATTGAAGGTATATTTTAATACAATAGAATTGCGTCATCTTAAACATGAGTAATACTCGTATATAATGTAGCTCATTAAAAATATTTGTGGTTTTCCTTGAATCTGATGAACCACCCAATGTAAACAGGATAAAATCCTATGACATGTCCCATTTATGGCAAACATGAACCTACTAGAATTCACTTAAATACATTAAATTTTTTCGTGTAGTGTGGGTAATAAGAACCAATCACCACTCCGTCTCGTGGATGTCGTAAACGGCAACTAAGGGACTTTAAACCACAGGGATGTGCAGCAGCGTACTTCTGTGGAACAGCAGCCATTCTGCGCTCACCAACCCGCATTCTGCGCTCACCAACCCGCCTGCTAAGCATGGTAAGTACTGGCAAATTCCCCCCAAAATGACGACACAATCGTCAAGTCTATGGAGGAGGACTTTGTTCAGTAGTGGACGTCTTTTGGATGATATGCAATGATAAAATATATTTTTTGCTTTTTTATACTTGAATTTCTCCTAGGTCGTGGGTACAGTTTACAGAGCTAATTTCCACATACACAAACACCCATACCATAAATAACTACTTGTAGACCATACAAATAAGTTCCGCGCGGGAAACGGAGCCGCGACCAGTGGCGCAGAAAGACAATTGCTTAGCCACCAACCTTAGATCACAACACACGGCTATATATTAAGCTATCATTTCCAGTATAAGCCGATCTCTCATTGTAAGGAACGCTTATACACGCGAGACCAGCTTATATGGTGATGTATAAACTTGATATGTAGCCATGCGTACGTGTCTGACTGTGTGTATTGACTTCATGATAAGTTCAGGAGCTGAAAAGAACATCACCAACAAAACAATAACACTTAGAAGGATAGTTTCCTGCGGCCTGCTGTCGCAAACTCGTAATCTAACCAGTATCCATGTGTGCGTAACCAGCGTTTTAACTTTCTCTCAAGCGCAAGCGCAGAGATAATGTTGTTTCAGTCAGTCATTTTCGTCACATGAAAAATCGTCAGTTAACTATGCTTCGGAAGCTTCGTGCATATGGAAAATTCAGATCAGTAACGGGCCGCCCAGTGAATGGTGTCATATTTGTCACTGTTCAAATAGTTCGCGTGTGCCGAATACCGTTGTAGGTTCAACATTTAAGATGTAACAAACATGGAAGCATAATACAAAAATGCTACCACGCTTGGATTCCCCAAAGTATAATACGCAGATATGTATGCTTTGTATTTTGTATTTTGTATGTCCGTGTGGTGTCCGGATTAAGAATATAGCACCACTCCATCTCCTCCCGTGGATGTCGTAAAAGCCGACTAAGGGAATCTTAACCAGAGGGATGGGCAGCAGCGTCCCTTCTGTGAAACGGTAGCCATACTGCGCTCACCAACCCGCCTGCCAAGCGTGGTGAGTATTGGCAAATTCCCGTAAAATGATGAAACAGTTGTGGAAATCTATGGGGGAGGCCTTTGTTCAGCAGTGGACGTATAAATGGCCGAAATGATGTATGCTTTATGAATGACTGTCAAGCCAATGAGACGGGGGCTGGCCGATTCAGATTCCCAAGAACACTTTGCTCGACCTGGAAACCGATCCCACGACGCTACGCTTGGTAGCCGCGCTTGGGCACTAGAGTGCCAGGAAGTGCACAAAAAACCAAAGCATTTTATAATCATGGCACCTAGAACTTATACCATATAAGTCATTAACTCATTACTGTCCCACTGTTGGACACGGGATTCTTCTCACGATGAGAAACGTTAGGCCTTAGGCTACCACGTGTGCACCTAGTGCGCTTTGGCGCATTTAATAGGCAACATTTTGGAGTCCTCTCAGTCTCAGGTGTACAGGTTTTCTCACAATGTTTTTCTTCACCGTTAACGCAAGTGATTATCAAATTCTGATCCGCATATTAATCCAAAGAGTCAGAGGTGCGGGCCGTGATCGACCTCAGACCCTCCAGTTAGGGTTGCCAGATGGTCGAGATTTGTCTGGACTGTCCCGACATTTCATATGATGTCCAGAATCCCGACTAAATACAACATGTCCCGACAAACAGCTTCTCGTAAAGTTCCTAACAAAACAGAAATTTAAAATTACCTCACGATTTCACGATTACTACACTCCGACTGAACGGAACGCCATCGTCATCACATTTGTTTTAATTGTCACCAAAAAAAAAAACAAAGTCAACCTATTCCACTGCACGCGGAGGGAATTTCATAAAGTGTCAATGGAGTTCGTTGTTAAATTACTTTAAAGTACAATTAGCACCTACAATAATTATTAGTTTGGTTATGATTTAGTTAGTATTAAGTTTAGAGTAAGTAGATGAGTATTTTTGATGGGCCTGAGGTAAGTGAATTGGGAAACTGTCATGCTTACCAAAGGCATGAATGTACCTACAATAAATAAATAAATAAATATTCGTAAGAAGAAAGTTCACAACAGAATTCATAAATCACAGTACATAATAAGGTATATAAAAGCATACCTTCTATCACGGAGCGAACGACAAGCGCTGCTCGTCGAGGTAAACATATGACTTTCTATTATGACTCTAATTATTATGACTAACCTATGTCATGATCAAGTCATGAGTCATGACTCATAATGTGCCAAAAATATTACGTTTTTTTTGTTGATGTTAATTTTAATAATAAAAAGTATGATTTTGATTTATAATATTATTTGTACCGACAACGACCCCAAAATCCCGACATTTTGAAATTTTGCCCCGATATTGTAGTCTTCACATATGGCAACCCTATCTCCAGTATGAAAGGCAAGCGTTTAACCACTAGGCTATCACTGCTGTTTTATACAATAATACAAATTATATCAAAATAAAAACTCGAAAGACAGAATGTTCTATCATTCGAATTTATCGCAGCAATAACATAAAAAATAAATAAAGCAAACATTGGCAAGGAATATAACTCACATAAAGAATTCATCAGTCATTTCTGCGAAAACAATTTTTTTTGTAAACGAAATGTCAGCTTCTCATTTGCAAAGGTCAAGCGAACCTTGCTTTTAGTGTCGTATTGATATAAAGTAAAAATATTGTCTGCAATTTAGGTACCCTAAAAGGTTATCCATTCGTTTGACCTCGAAGTAATATCATTGTAATTCTACTCTGCATATCAAAATATCGCCATCTTTATTAAGTTAAATTACAGATAGTATTGTCAATAATTGTAGAATTTGGACATTTGATCGGACATTATTTTTATGACACTTGAATATACTATATATAATTGCTTTTTTATGACTTTTTAATGCTTTTTTAACAAATGATGACTGATTCATGCTTGCCGTCTGTCAGGCCAGGTCATCCCAAAATGGCTATGGATCTTTCTTCAAAGGCCATTCCAGACGTTGCCCTACATTTTTCTCAAATAATTGTGTATCTAATTATGTCTGGACTTTAAAACAGAAACATTTGTGTTAGTTTCGGCGTTTCTTCTCAGAGGCAGTCAGTAGGAAACGCTGGTTTCATCTACATTTATTGACAAGTGAAAGTATTTCTTAAAAACTACTTGCTAAAATAAAGATAATTTCAATTCAAAATATTTCCATCAATATAAGTCGTGAAGATAGACTCTAACAATTCAACGTTAGACATCAAAATCCTTGACAACTATACATGCAGCACTTTCCAGAAGGGTACAAATAGTACGCATTGTGGACTATTTGAGTCATATGTGTACTTGCGTACTCTGCCTTGTTATTTTTTTATTGATTACTAGCTTAATTTAAAAGAAATTGGGTTATTTATCAATAATTTAGAGTACATATCTATAATTTAGACCACTTGATATGGAGTATATGAATATATTGGATTTCATGTTTTTTTTTGCACGGGAACCTAAATATTTTTCTAAAATAAAAGTAGCCTAAGTTATTCCGTATAATATCAGCTATCTGCCAGTTAAAGTCCCGTAGAAATCGGTCCAGACATTTCGGAGATTAGCGGGAACAAACAGACAGACCGCAAAAAACAGACACAGACAAAAAAATTAGTATTTTTTTGTCGTAGGTACCGTATATCCCCGGGGGAGTGACCGCTTTACAGTCACCCTCTCAGAGATGTGCCTATAGTCGTGGCACAAGTGGGCGGCTCTAGTGTGATCATACGAGGACCTAGAGCCTCCCTTAGGAACCGAAGATGACCGCTCCAGTGGTTTTACCCGGTAGGAGTCCGGCATACCCCTTCGCCCTTCCCCGGGGCGAAGGAAATTCATGAAGAAATTACACTGGGCACCAATAAATATAAAAAAAGGTACAGTATATACGTTCATATGGATTTAGTAAACAGCTGTTATTTTGACATTACAAATAGACACTTCAATTTTATTTATTTGTATAGATTTAGAATCGCAGCCAACATAGACTAAGAATTGTATGGCTAAGATACATACGAGTATACAGTGATAGCCTAACACTAACGCAATTTTAAAGTTGCGTAATCCTCATCCTTGGAGAAAACTTTTGTTGTTGACTTTGACCGCGGTTTTCTCGGATTTATTGATATTTTCTGAAGACCTATTTAATAATTGAATAGACTGTGTTATGTACTTTGTATAATAAATTATGCAGATAACTACACTATACTTTGCTATAGTTTTGTATACTATTTATGAGACTCGTACGTACGTACCATAGACCGTGTAACGTCCGGCAACGCTGCTATGCAGTATTATTGTAACCTTGACACAGTTCAGTATGTGAAACACGACATGATGCCACGTTTAATTATAATAATGAAATACGTAAAACATTACTATTAAGAGCGCATGCGCCGATAACGTCACTTACCGCACCATACAAGGAAAGTCCAAATAAGAATATCAGAAACGAACTAATGTGGTATTAAATGAATACAAAATGAATAGTCAAGTACACATAAATATACTTCCCCGCCCGTAAACGACCACTGCTGAACATAGGATAGGATGGTTATGGTGTGTCCCAACGATGACGAACAACTTGACGGCACGGTTGGTGCAATGGCTGATACAGTCTGCTGCTGCACTCTGAATCGCCGGTACGATTCCTGCCTCCTCGCGTATTTGTATGATCTGCAGATAGTTGTCCGGGTTATGTGTGGAATTTGTGTCTGTAAAGGCACCCTCTTTTAAAAAAAGAACGATCACTTCAATGAGCTATCGGATTGATGATCGCAGTTATTAGCACACGAGGATTGTGCTGCCAATGCTGTTGGTATCAATCTTTTACGGCTCTCATCGGTGAAGACGGGTGGTCTATTCTTTGCCAAAAACTCATGGAACATTGTTGAATACGTAAAAAAACATTAAGCGATAAGATACAGCAACTAGCAAGTACACACAACTACGTATCTAGCTATACAGATCCAGTTTAAGATAGTCTCTCATCGAACGGTAAGCCTATATAATTCGAGATCAGCTTATACTGGAAATTAATAGCTAGATATGTTGCCGTGCCTACGTGTAAACGAACATTAAGATATTGCTAGAAATACCTTGTGAAATGAGCCTTTGATGGTTATGGTGTGTCGAGACTAGACAACTCTGTTAATAAAGCTATTTGATAATTTCAGAGGCAGCGTACAAGCCAGAGAACATCGTCTAGAGGATGTACATACAACTGTACAATAATATTATACCATAGATATGTTACGTCCATATTAAATCGCGCGCAAAACTCAGTCTCTCTGTATGTAGGTATAAAGCTATAAAACTACACACCTATGCTGTAAGAAAGAAGATACAAAAACTACGAGAGTAACAGAGATAGCTATCTAAAATGACAACTCGTGTACTCGATGTCTTTGTCGCACCTGTGATAGAATATACGTGTTGTCTCTTTTCTTTGCGTGGCCTGTGTTTTGTTCGAGAATATTATTCTAAAAATAATTTGAATAGTATTTATTTTTAAATATTTTATACCGTTTGTTACTCACGTGTGTAATGAGATCTCTTGTTCTTTACTTAGTTTTGCTTGATAGTTTGTACATTTTCTATACGCACGACGGCATTGTAATTACTTAATTGATAAAACAATACAGATTGTGACAGTCTGTGCTCGTTGTCCTGTCTTGAGCGAACTGATTGCGAGGTGCTACAATTGGGGTAGTTTTGGTTCTTATTTTTAGCGCGCATGTCACATATTTACTTCTTTTAATATATAATATCATTGCAACTGTATAACAAAACTGCAAACATCTGTTTGCCTGTGCCCACATCACGTAAAAACTACTAAGCCGATTTGGATGGGGTGTTCAGAAAAATGTAGGGATGATCTTGGAATAAAATTAAGTATTTATATCATCTCAATCGGATTGTCCAATCAAAAGATATGTGAATTTTAATCTTTTTGCATACGTTCCTGATGGTTCTACTGCGAATACTATTTACCGTGAAGGTTTGTTGTATCGACAGGTTTAGAACATAAACTAACCTCACAAATGAGTAAATTAAAAAAAAGCTTTGTATATTTATGTCTGCTCTCAAAAACAACATTATCATACCTATTCCTATATAAACATTTGACAGGAACACCCGAGTACAGCATAGTTAAAAATAAAAACAGAGAACAAAGCAGTAGAGTGAGCATTAGCGTTTAATGGATTTGTAAATAAAGGCGCGGTGTCACACCCGGCATGAGACCTTGGCCTAAAGAGAAAACAACAACTGGATCACGACATAAAGGATTATATTCAAAACTAGCTAGGCCACGTGGTTTCAACCACCGTTTAATTTAAAACAAATCGGCATGTTTGTATAAAATTTACGGCCGAAATTAATAATCAATCTAATCCAAAATCTTAAGATTTTGAAATTCATCCGTTGTTGTGTTATGACATTTAACACAAAAAACAGGCTATCAGATTAGATCAATTATTAATTTCGGCCGTTAGAGTACTTCGGCATAGACGGCAGTAGGTACTACTATTATAATATCTGTGACGCTAGGCATAGAGTATAAATTGGATTGGAAATTGGAATTAATGTTTTTTTTTGTTTTACTATAATAAAAGTGGCCAAGATACTCCTTATAACATCAGCTATGTGCCAATGATAGTACCGTCAAAATCGGTCCAGCGTTTCGGAGATTAGCTGGAATAAAAAGACAGATAGACAGACAAAAATATTTAAATATAGGTTTTTTGTTGGTTATGAGTAGAATAGGTATATACTTTCATATGAATGAAGTAAAAAGCTGTTATTTTGACATTACAAACAGACACTACAGTTTTATTTATTTGTATAGATTAACATGTACTAAAATATAGCTCAAGTTGTTTTGTATGAAATATGTGTGAAGGTTAAGATTGTATTCTATAAAACTAATTTAAAGATTTGAAAAACTATGAAGTCATCATCCAATGATATTTTACAAAAAGATGCGCCATACACGACGGACATTACTACAGAACGCTGTACATTTTACTATAGCTACTTCCAGAACATATAACTATACAGCTCTTCAAACAGTGCGCGAAGGAACGGATAGAAAATGAAAGTCACCATGCAGCATAGCGGTTGTTAGAAAGAGATGAATAAAAATCGTTCGTTACGTGGCATTAGCAGCTGCATGGCGCATGCTAGTTGGTTTGAATGCGAGTGACGTAACGTATCTTCTGGCGCCAGCCGCCATTATACCGCGTAATAAAACAAAATTCTGTAATTTTTTATTACAGTATAGGGTTTACGCATGAAATAATGTTTTTTTCTCACAAGTGCAGAATAATTCGTCCATAAACGTTCTATAAACACAAGAGGGAATTATTTCCGAAATATGTAGCAAGAATTACGTTTAAGATTGACGTCTAACCGCGACACTGGTCGGTGCGTGACTAACTCAACTCCAGGCAAATACCTTGCTTTCATGTGACCATCATAGAGCGCGGACAACGTATCACCACTTATAAAACATCTTAGGTCATCATCATCATAATAGCCAAAGAATATCTCCTGAGCAAATGATTTTACCCCATACTAATAATGTATTACAATATCTGTGTCCATACCATACCCCATACATTTTTACAATTGTGTCGTCATTTTGGGGGGAACTTGCCAGTGTACCTACTCACCACGCTTGTCAGGCGGATTGGTGAACGCAGTGTGCCTACTGTTCCACAGGCGGGACGCTACTGCCCATCCTTCTGGTTTAGTCCGTCGCCTTTTACGCCAAGGGAGGAGATGGAGTGGTGCTTTAATCTAAATCAAACACCACACGGAGCTATGAAGGAGCCAGTTGAAACTCAGAGGGCTGACTGAAGCCGACCGAAATGAGATTGTAAAGTTCAAGTTGTTGTTAGTTTAGGAGAATACAATTTGTGACATTTACAACATTGAGACTAGATCGGAAATATATTTTGAACGTTCTTAAATTACGAGGGCGTGTACCTAAACCAATCGGCCGTAACAGCTTTGTACCGCGCGTAACAATATTTAATAACTCTATCAGTTAGTTTGACCTAAATGCGTCTTGAGATCTATGCCACAATCGTGATAAGATATTATTTATGTGTACAGTTTCGTTAGGATGTTAAAAGATAAACTAATTAAAAGCTCTCCTTAGATAAAGGCAGTGAACGTATGGGAAAAATACACGTTCTATTTTGTAGTCAAATTGTGCAGTGTCGGGCTGCAGACTGCACAAATACAGCGATAGGTGGGGACGGAACGCTGTGGGGATTTAGCCAGCATAAGTCAGCACCATTGGGAAAGGCGGACGGGGGTTCCTCCTACATAAGGATTTCTCGATCAAAAACCACACGAGAGATTGTGCCTAGCAATATGACTGCGTGGCGATTATGGCAAAACCCCCCAATGAGCACACAACACACCGATATCGGTCGTTGAGGTGATCTTTGAGGGAGGCCGTATCCAGCAGTGGACTTTATTCGGCCGAAATGATGATATGACTCGACCTAAAAGTTCCATTGTACCGAAATTATGTATAACTAGAGGGCACTGCGGTTTCACCCGCCATGTAATTTAAAATAAATAGGGAGTAAAATCATTCTAGAGTATATCGGCATAGACAGTTGAAATAGAGTATTTTGGATTTTATGGGTTTAATAATTTTGCGCGGGACGTTAATCTTTTTAAAAAAATAAAAGTAGCCTAATTTACTCCTTATAACATCAGCTATCTGCCAGTGAAAGTCTCGTCTAAATCGGTCAAACTGACACACAGACAAAAAATGAAAATTGTTTTTCTTTTGTGATACCGGCGAAAGTTGAATATGCATATAGTAAAAAGCTGTTATTTAATATGTTAATATTATTTATTTGTATGTTTAGATGTAACTCGGTCATAACAATAATTACCCATGACGAGAATTTATGACCATTTCGCTAAATCTCATTCTCAACGGTGCACAGCGCCCTTCATAACAGTGAGTTTTATATTTCTTAAACGCTCCTTATTTCGAACGAAGTCAAACGTTTATAAATAAAGGATCGAACGTACGTATTGCAGTATAATTTTACGCGGCGATTTACGATTTATTGCCAACAAGCCCCAAATACAAAAAAACACAAGAGAAGGCGCCGTTCGTCGTGCAACAAAAAGAACAATAAACTGACCACAAATTGAAATCTGTTAACAAAATTGAATGTTTATTTGTCGAACAATATTACGTGGGAATAAAATATGGAGCATGTATTTTGACAAACTGGTTATTACCTTGTTGTGTTTACTCATCATATTCATATCATCCAAAGGACGTCAAGTGCTGAGAAAATGTGTGATGGCACGGTTGGTGCAGTGGCTGATACAGTTGGCTGCTGAGCTTCGGGTCGCGGGTTCGATTCCCGCACGGAACAAATATTTGTAAGATCTGCAGGTAGTTCGTAGTCTGGGTGTATTGTGTGTGGAATTTACGTCTGTAAACGCACCCACTACACAGGAGAAATCATAGTGTAGGAAAATATTTGAAAAGAAACTCGCCCGATTTTCACAATAGTATAGTCATTTGGGGGGAGTTTGCCAATACTCATCCCGCTTGGCAAACGGGTTGGTGAGTGCAGTATGGCTACTATTTCACAGAAGGGATGGTGCTAACCTAACCCTCTGGTTTAGAGTGCCGTAGTCGCCTTTTACGACCTTCACGGGACATGGAGTGGTGCTATATTCTTAATCCGGACACTACACTATGTTTACCTCTACTCTTTGGTTGTGTAAATTCATTTGCACTACGTGACCTCACGTAACTTACTAATGAGTGGCAGTATAAATACTTAAATCATACACAAATACAAACAAGAATTTATTACTTCCTTTCTTAGGTGTCAAATTAAATTAATATAGAAGCCATTTACTAGTGTTTATCTACGTTTACAACGTCATGTCAAAGCATTCCTTTTATGACCGATTCAGTAACTGATATTTTATAAACTTCCAAGAAATCCATTAAGAAATTAAACAGCTCTTTCATTTGGCTTTTTGCCTTATAAAGTATTGGTTGTTCTCTCAGTTTCTCGGGGTGACGTCACAAGCCAACGCCGCAGAAAAACCGGTCGGAATCATGCATGACCGCTGCGGAGTCATCCGCTATCTTGAATCACGTTGGCTATGTTGCGGTATGACTTATATGTCATATTTCGTTTGGTTTGCACAAGCGTATTTCATCAATAAATTTTAATGACTGTACTTTTAATACTTTGACATTCTCGAAAAGTTCAGCGTACGTACTATGCAAGCTTAAGAAAAGCTTTCTTTGTCTTAACTTGCTTATAATTATTCAGAAAGCGTAGCCAATGGTTTATATTATGTGTCATATTGAATTGAGGAGTAAACTACCAAGCGCGTGTCAGTTTTGCATAACAATCGTGAACAATGCGTCCCCCTGTTCCGTTTTGCAAGTGCGTATGACGGAAAGCCACTGTTGCGGAATTGATAAAGAAAACAGAACTTTACACACTACAGTGAATTTGAAATGAGAGAATCACAGCAAATCTCTGGAGAGTTGCTCGTCCAGTATTTTCCCATTAATAACCATTCTGGATACATGATCACTTTTGATTGCAATCGTGTAGAACGAGACTAAATATTGTATTGCGTTTATGAGTTCAATTCCTAGTGAAGGCTGTCTTTAATATTAGTAGAGACCGATGTTTATTGCTAATGGTTTGTTGCGACATACATTACGTGATGGAAACTTGATGACTGTTCATTTATAATGGCACGTTTGAAATATTTATCATGCAACGTTACCAGTTGCCTGGAATGAATGAAATAATTACTTGCAAAAACAACAACGTCATAGAGTCGCACGCATGAATTTATTATACCTATTTAGTAACTCATTGAATATAATTTATGCAAGTTATTTTAAATTGCAAATAAGCAAACAAGCCGTGTGAAGCAATACGTGGTAAATCGTACATGACAGTTACATAGATACCTATGTAACTTACATACATACACAGTAAACATAAATAACATACATAACTTTTCCACAATTACCGCTGACACTGCGGGCTGGTTGTATATTTGTGTCGTCATGGGGGGGGATTTTTGCCAGTATGCTGCCCATCCGTCCCAAGAGTCCCTTAGTAAGTCCTAAGTCCCTTAGTCGATTTTTACAACATCCACGAGTGGAGATGGGGTGGTGCTATATTCTAAATCCGGTCAGTATACGGATACACATCCAATACTCAATAGTTTATAGTAATTTTATTTGGGACACACCTCATCATTTTTTTTTCATCATTTCGGCCGAATGAAGTCCACAGCTGGACACAGGCCTCCCCCAAAGATCACCACAACAATCGATATAGGTGTGTTGTGGGCTCATTGGGGGGATTTGCCATAATCGCCACACTTGGCAGATGGGTTGGCGATCGCAGTTGAGTTGTTAATGTACTCGAAGGACGCTGCTGCCCATCCTCCGGCTAACCCCTTAGTTGACTTTTACGACACCCACGGGAGGAGATGGGGTGATGGTATTCTGAGCCGGCACCACATGGCAGCCACACGGGACACACCTACAAAAGGATATTAATTACCATGCAGAGTAACTACAAACTTGGGTTTGTGGATATGCTGTGTTGTTGCTGCTTGACGACTGATAATTAAACAAGAGTTTCTTCTTTCCCAGCCTTTATCCACTTAGCTTAAAGATATTGGCTTTAGATAGACGAGTTCTCTGATAACAAGTTTATCGAGTTTTAAGTATGTACCATTACTGGTGTCTCCACTTCATAGTCTTCAGGGATACCAAGTTCTTCCTAGAAGCATTTATATTTTTAAGGGTATTTTCTCGTAAGTTGCTAAGCATTCAAGTCACAAGCTAGTGTATATTTAAGAAATCCTAATGCATATTATTGAATACGCATAGTGTCTACGTCAGACCACGGCAATTAGCCACGGGACTGTGGGGTACAAGAATGCGTGCGACCGTTAGCCTCCGCCTGTATCTGCCGTAGTTGGCACTCCCAGGAACAAGCGTCCTATGTACTGTGTTTATAGCCTTTGTAAGCCACATCAATATTATATCTGGCGAGGTTATTATCAGTTATAGTTATCACGAACGTTACGTCGTCCTACTGTTTTATTTTTATATTTGCTGTCGCATAACTGTTATTCTTATCTTTAGAGATTTGGACTTGTATAATATTAAGTCATATGGTTGTCAGTAATGTCTTAGACTTTCCCGAATATCACCCATTGTATTTTTTTACGGATTACAGACTTTTTGACTTTTATTGACACTTAAAGAAAAACATACATAAAACACCAAACAATATCATCATCATCATATCAGTCACAGGACGTCCACTGCTGAACATAGGCCTCCCCCTTAGATTTCCACAAGGAGCGGTTACATGCCGCCCTTATCCAACGACTCCCAGCGACCTTCACCAGGTCGTCTGTCCACCTCGTTGGAGGTCGTCCCACGCTGCGTTTTCCGGTGCGCGGTCTCCATTCTAGAACCTTTGTGCCCCAGCGGCCATCAGTTCTACGAGCACACAATAACTTAACATCAATCCATAACTAATGCGACGTAATCCATTCAAATAAGTGTTTCGTCCCTTTTTTTACATAGGATTCGGGCGTATTATATTGTCTATAGAACAGTGATGCAAAAAAAGGATATATGAAAAGAGCCTCCAAGAGTGGCGATACCTCAGTAGGTACGTCCAACGTCAGATATGTTGCCAAACTTGCTGACTGGCTAAACAATGTACAGCTTGTGCCGACACGAGAGAAGACTAGACCAAAAAAATAAGGAAGTATAAAAATATTATTATATATATATAATATATAATATAATATATATAATATTATTATATATTATTAAAATATTATGAAAATAAGGTTAAATACTTAATTAGAAATGTCATCATCATCATAATCACATCAGCCAAGGAATGTCCACTACTGAACAAATGCCTCCCACAGAGATTTCCACAATGGTGTCGTCATTTTGGGGGGAATTTGTCAATACTCACCACGCTTGGCAGGCGGGCCAGTGAACGCAGTATGGCTACTATTCCACAGAAGGGACGCCGCTTTCCCTCTGGTTTAGAATCCTTAGTCTACTTTTACGACATCCACGTGAGCAACGGAGTGGTATTACATTTTAAGTCAATTATTTAACATGTAAAAAATTGAAAATCTCAACAGCGTTTATTCCAACCATAACACATTTCCGAGACTTCTGTTTTTTTCTACTCAGACGCTTATATTTAGTACAGGAGTCAAGCTTCCTATCAATGTCATATTTTCACAAGGGCATATTGACACAAGGCTTTCATTGTTAATAGCTAGGATGTCACACTTATCACCTCACGGCAGACAGCTCACGTTCCCTTGTCCCTTCACACATCGACACATGCTGATAACAATAAATCGCTCTTCGGTAATGAATAATACAGCGTGGAATTTACCCAGGATATTACAAACAGTACTCCCAGATAAGAATGAACACAATGCAATTCGTTTCCCGATACGTCCTTACAAAGTGGCATTGGATTTTCCAAATAAGTTAATGTCCTTTAAAACAGTTAAAGCTTTGACTTTCCTGTTGAATGTAGTCCCAAGTCCAACATCTCGGAAAATTAACTTATAAGGAATGCAGAGATTTAACTATACATTATGGACAAACCACGCAAAGCTAAGTGAGCACTTTGTTTATATGTTGCTGCCACGTATCGTGTACCCCTTCAAAATATTTACTAAGCATGCTAAAAATATCAAACAAGTCAACGCCCTGCGCTACTGTGTGATTGGTCAAGTACCTCATCAGCATGTGGGAACAATGAGCGGATGATAACGCGTTATCTACGCCAGCCGGGGAGGGGGACGGAGGCGCCGGAAATACAACGACTCAACATGGCGGCTTCTCGGAACGTGCGTACGCGCATCCGACTCAAAGTGAAGAAAACCACGCTTTAGTCCGATGACCTACTACAATTTAGCACAATTTTTGTACTATGAAATTTGAAACTGGTAATGGTCGATTTGTGATAGAATTCAGCATATTACGTAAACGATATTACAATCTTATCAGCACTTCAGTTATGTATAGACAAGCCAGATTATGAAAGCGTAGGTAATATTTTATCTGTAATGAAAAATTTGCATGTCATTAATTTTATCGATTAATGATCACGCACAGCAATACGCTTATATTATTATTAATAAATGATAATTCAAGGTGATATTACTAAGATGGTTGAAGATAATAATCGAGACCGAAGAGACAGAATACAAATATATATATATATATATATATATATATATATATATATATATATATATATATATATATATATATATATATATATATATATATATATATATATATTCTTAAATTCTTTATTGTACTAACAGAAAATACAAATCAGACAGTCAATATAATTGTTATGTACAAAGGCGAGCTTAACTCAGACTGAGTTTTCTACCAGCAAAACCTTTGAGTGATAGAGAGTGATGGTAAAAAGAGGGCAAAGTCACGTGTACAATAATATTAAAACAATCATTTAATAAAAACTGAAAAAAATTATAATAATAATATATTTACTAATTAATAATATATGTGCGCCTATAAATAAATATATATAAATAAATTTATATATATGTATATTCTATACAAATATATTACATATTGACATGTAACGAATTTAAAAAGTCACATAGCAAGGAAATGCTTCTTAATTCTAGTCTTAAAAGCTTCCAGAGTACGGCTATCGCGTAGGGCATGTGGTAAGGAATTCCATAGACGTACGGCACGAATAGTAAAGGAACCGTCATAACGGCTAGAAGTGTGAAGAGAAGTCCGGAGAAGGAGAGAAGAAGCCGATCGACAGGGTTTTCCCCTGGGAACAAGATACTCAAATATATTGTTATAAATATCATAATAGAGTTTTGTAATGGTTTTATCAAAACTGTTTTGCCTTCAATTACTTGTGACATACCTATATGAAATTATTTCGTGACTGTTTGGCGAATTACCTACTTGCAGCTGTGACGAAATAGATACATAACTTGTTTTGAAGGTCATACAATACTTTTACGTCTTCTTATGTTATCAACATTATCTGGTAGTCGAGACTTGGTACAACAACGTACCAAAATATTTGGCGAATACATACTACATTAAAATTCACGTTATTTATATTATATCTCTTGAATAAACGATGGCTTGTTTCACAAAGCTATATTATTATCCCATATTTAAGCTTGTCTGTCTGTTGGCGACTGACTAATGAGACTCTATTATGGTACCATGCAGACGTCGTCTAGTTGTTTTCTTTGGCATACATTAATTATTCTTTATCTACGCATACAGTCTGAGTGGCCTTTAGGAGACTGAAGTGCCGATTCAAAAAACTTTATCTTAGAGTCCGTTTGAGGGGCAATTATCGTAATTTAAAATTTTCTAAACATAGTTTCGATCTAGTCTAAATGTCGTAAACTTCACTACTTCAACTTAGATTAAGGCTTCTGTTAGGTAATCTATTGTTTTCTTTATTACGTGGTAATCTCCCACGATTTCGCCAATGTCATGTATATCGGCAACGTTGTTCGGTGTTTGGATTAACTATCCATACATGCCGTGTGGTGCCGGCTCAGAATGCCACCACCCCATCTGCTCCCATGGGTGTCGTAAAAGTCGACTAAGGGATTAGCCGGAGGATGGGCAGCAGCGCCCTTCGAGTACATTAACAACTCAACTGCGATCGCCAACCCGCCTGCCAAGCGTGGCGATTATGGCAAAACCCCCCAATGAGCCCACAACACATCCATATCGGTGGTTGTGGTGATCTTTGGGGGAGGCCTGTGTCCAGCAGTGGACTTCATTCGGCCGAAATGATGATGATGACATTTCATAAAAAGTAATGATCTACAAAAAATGTCGGCAACGTCTTACGGGTTTTTTTGTAAATTTCACAAATGTTATTCTTCTAAACTAACAAGCAAAGTCAAACGGGAACGTATTTTGCGAAAATGGATCGAAACTTCATCGGAGACAAAACGGTATTCAGTTATCATTTTAAACTCACGCAGGTAGTAAATTGTCATTAAATAAAAATTTATTTCGCTTCGTTCCCGTACCGTCACTATGACGCCATTTAGTGTTGGTCGGATATTCGAATTAGGTTGGATGCGATATTTATGGCTTAAAATGTTACCAGTGGAAGAATTATATGCTGCCAATGAATTAAAAAGTGTACAAATGAATTTAAACCCTAAAACTATTTTAAAATAAGGTAAAAACGTGCACGGTATAGCGCGGTACCAAATGGTACCGCGTGGAGCAGACTGTCGGCATATTTTGGAACCATTGTGTTTCGTCATAACCCCAGGAGTATCAGTTCTGTAAACTTTCAGCCATAGTGTAAATTAATTACGAGAATTGGCTCTCTGGTCTAAAGACAGATTTACGCGATTGATGCTTTATGATAACCAAGTTTTGACTGAAAGTTCAGGCTTTAAGAAAGATGTAAATATTCCGCCGATAATAACAGAAACAAAATAGAGTGTACTGGGATCGGATCAGCGGCCAGGATGGATGCACCAGTGACATAGTCGTCGCTTACATCACTCGGAAAGGTATTATACAATGTCTTGGCGGTAAATTCTCGCATAAGCTGTTATGATTTTCTTAGAAATGACTGAAGTTATTGCCGCCTTCATAAATTAGGTGCCAGGTTGAGGTTGGACTGTGCAATCTGCTTAATGCGACATTAAAACAGGATACTACAAAGTAGTATAGATTATTAAGTTTAAATCTTTCTTTGGTAAACGAATGGCGGACAGATTCCTCATCGTTGTTGACTTGAAAATACATACTGCTTGCTGTTGAGCATCTGCCAGCCTTCTATTTGTTCACTTCTATGAGAATGTTGTTGCTGCTATACAATGTTTCCTTAATGAAAGGCGAGCCTAACTTTACCAGTATACCTTAAGCCCAGTTTACACAAAAAATAGTTCCCATTCATAATACAGGGAATGCAATTATGAAAACTGATATAAAAATAAATATAACTGCGGACGCACTTTCTTACAAACGAACATTAGCACTGTTCGATAAATAACGTTTCGGTCAGTAGGTCTCTGGATACGATGTTTATTCATTTATCAATGAGGAAACGTTCTCTTCAATAGTTCCGTGTGGTTCCCAGCAAAAAATAGATCACCTCTGCCCACCTATATGTAGGTGTGGTAAAAGGCGACGTTAATATCGTGAGGATGCCCATCCAGCAGTATCCTCCCATGCTAATAACATCATACTGTGATCACCAATCCGCCTGCCAAACGCGGTGATTACAGCTATATCTCCTATGGCCGCTCATTCTAGTGAGGCCTATGTGTGTTTGTATTTTAATAGTTAACATACTGTATTATTATGATCCTAAACATAAATAAATATTAATTACGGAATGACTTCAATGTTGACGTCTATTAAGAAATGCATGAAAATGATTTTTAGCCCATATTTGCTTAAGATTATGAAGTTGCTCGAGTAAACAATGACAGTATTGTCCCCAAATCTTGTTATTGCTTCGGTTAAGAAAGCAATCGGATTTAAGTAAACAACCCATTATTGTAACTAGGTATTTAAATAACATTGTTGTCTTGTTTAGCTGTGTTCTAACTATGCCATAGCTAGAGGGCCATGATAAGCTTCGAAATATTATTCGAGTTTTGGAGTCAAGTGGGCGAATAGCGGCCATTTTGAAAGTTATCAGCTATTTGGCGTAGGTGAGAATTTTAAATGGTTCGCGCGAACAGTTACATTATTTGCTTATTTTGTTCATCTCTGGAATTGGATAGAACTTAAAACAGAAATTTAACAAGAGAACTGTAGATAAATGATTATTTTAAAACAAAACAGGAAAAAATATCTACTGTTTTCTTACTCGCAAGTAATTTTTTGATATTGTATAACTGGAGTTTAAGCATATGGAGTAATCAATGATTGTATTGATCTGTTGATTTTAGTCTGGATCGATAATAGTGCTGCAACTTGGGAGGGGCTAAGAAGAGAAGATAAGAATTTCGGCTGCTCGGCCTTCACTAGATATTATTATTCTACAGTCTACAGTGCAACTTTGATCAAAAACATTTAGATAGGTATATCGTGTGAAACGTCACATTCAAACGTTTATCTATACAAATAAATAAAATTGAAGTGTCTGTTTGTAATGTCAAAATAACAGCTTTTTACTAAATGCATATGAAAGTATGTACGTTACATATAACAAAAAACACTATTTTTACATTTTTTGTCTGTCTGTCTGTCTGTCTGTTTGTTCCGGGTAATCTCCGAAACGGCTGGACCGATTTTGACGGGAGCTTCACTGGCAGGTAGCTGATGCTATAAGGAATAACTTAGGCTACTTTTATTTTGGAAAAATAATTAGGGTTCCGTGTAAAAAATAAAACCCTTGAAATCCAATATATATATTCTATCTAATCAAGTGTCTATGTCGAAGTACTCTAAATTTCTTTTAAATTAAACGCGGGTGAAACCGCGGGTCCCAGCTAGTATTAAATAAAAACCCCAATCGAAACTAATCGTTAGTTCACCTGCACAAGTGTGAGCAAAAAACCCAGGTCCACGACATAATCGGCCGCGAAGGACGCGTGCTTGCGTACGCGCATCCCCCGTATCACTCGGACATAGAATTCTATCTCGCTCACTTGGCTTTTTAATCAGGTAGGTATTGCTTTTATTATTATCTGGTCCAGACTGCAAACCAAACTGGCTTCTGAAGAATGATGAATATTATGAATATTAATAAGATGATAATTTTGCTTCTGACTTTGCTCTAGGTATGTATAAGAGATAAGTAGGGTATAAAAATGTATGATACATACAATGCAATGCATAATAACACTGATATAAAATAGAACATCAGTAGAGGATCAAATTAAATATTCAGCATTATGAAAATTTAATACATAATTGTTTTATTCTGTCCTCTATGTTGTCATTGTTGTCTCAGTAGTACCTTCTTAAAATGATCTATGGTAAATAATATGTGTAGATAGAATAATTTATAGCTCAGCATGTAAAGGGTAAGATGCATTTTAATGTATGTAATGATGTACTTATATGTATTAAAATATATGAAAATAACCTACAATAGTGTGAGTAAATAGTACGCATCCCCACTTAAATCATAGGTAAAGTAGGCTGTAGTGGAAATATGAACAAGCATGAATCATAAATTTAACTATTGGTAGCACATTTGAGTCTATTAGAATCAAATACCGCAATGTCCATAAAAAAGCAAAAATGCGTTTTCTATGCCGTATGAATCTACAGATTAAAAGGAATCTATTTGAATATTCAAAATGCAACCAAAGCTGCAATGTCATGTAGAAAACTGGCATTAAAAATTAAAGTATGCTACAAATATAGCATTATCCATTGGTGTATGTATATAAAAAATATGAATTATGGCCAGAACACGAAAATGGACATTGCGGTATTTGATTCTAATAGACTCATTTATTTCATTCTAAGGTCAGAGTGTAGCCTTAGGATCACTATGGAGTGAGGCCGTAGATAATAACATAATAAAAAATATCATGAAGGCCAAAGCAGCGTGTAGCCTTTTAACCTAACCTATCCAATTTGGATCTGCCTAAGAAAATTGACATGCCATGGAGGAATTTAAAAAGCAAAGTCCACGCTCCATAGGTCCCCTGGTTAGGCTACACTCCATCCTTAGCCTGGCCATTTGAAGAAACATCCACAGTCATTTTGGAATTAATGTCCTCACAGATGGCAAATATGAATCGGTCATCTTGTAGCTCAACCCTAATAAAGAGCTCAACAACCCATTGCACAATAATACTATCAGCATAAATACCAAAAGACATTTATTAAGTCTAATATCTCTCTCTAATCTCTTAGTGATAGGAATTTGTTGGTAAAGAAGAGTAAATTTCCAAAAAACTTATAGTATGCTATCTGGCAGGTCCACATAAAACTGGTATGGCATTGACACTTTTTCAAAAGGCTACAGTCAGGATATTGCCCTAAATTGTTTACACATAACTTGTGCAGCTATAATATGATAACAATGAGGGCTATTTTTAAAGAGTAACCATGGAGTTTCTTATCTGCTCTTCTAAATAGAACAGTGCTTTCATGGTCTATAAAAACAAAAATGTCTATTGTAGTTCACATATTTTCCATCCTAATCATTTTGTTGTTTTTATTATCTGCTAGATTTTGTTCCACAAATATCCTTTCAAATGACGAAATCCTCAGGTGGCAAAACACAATAGATTTTCAATTGTGTCTGGCATTGTGCCTGTTACTGAGATATGGCTTAATGTGATGTGTGTATATATACCAAAATTTCACTTTAACTCATTAACTGTTACAAAGCCAGACTCAATTAAAAATCTATGCTAGGCTAGATATTAATATAATCATAAATTGTTATTGTTGTTATTGTAACGGCACTATGCATACTACCCTTAACTAGAACTCTAACTGGCATTGGGCAGCCGAGATCTTCCAATCTCCCACAACAAAGATCTTACCTTCCGAATTGCTTCAAAAAGCTGAATTGGCTAAAACAACATTATCCCAAAAATCATTGGTGTCGCCAGGATTATGTTATGTCTATTTATTTATTGTAATCAGAACTGCTGTAGACCATACTCGCAATTACCTCTATGATGATCTTTTAATATCCTATTGCTAGTGTACCCTCTTGCACCCATGCTTAGGATGAAGGCAAAACATGATTTTTGTCTATTACAAAATAAATGAGTCGTTCTAGTTCCACCAAAATTCAAGGCCGTTTAAAAATACAGATGAGTCAACATACAATAAGTTTATTTATGAAAATAATGTAGTTCCGTAGACCATTTAATGAAATACACCATTACTACGTTACGTAAGGTTAGTACAGGACTACAAGAGAAGAGAGTAGATTCTTGTCTATCTAAACAATAAGTATACTCACCGAAGCTTTCTGTCAATTTTAGCATAACCCCTCCAATGTGCATGTCTCCTTTCACGACCATAGTCCGTTTCTCGTTCAAGTCTGTCACGTAGATCGTGAGGTTCCACGATCCATCGCCGACGACTTCACCATCCGCCAACATTTTCACAAGTTGTTTTTCACTTCACAATAGTTATAAATAATGTCACTTTAAGAGCATCGCGAGTCGTAACCATAGAATAAAAATTAACGACGTACGTCTAACACTTCAGCCGGACTTCCACTGACTGACAGACTGACTGACGTTGACAAGAATGAATCGAGGACTCATGACGGACGACGGTTGTCAGCTTTGGTTGTCAGTGCCATCTAACATTGACTTTTTTGTTATTAGTTTGACCTGGATTCCAAGTCCTTTGCCTCTAGCTCAGTGTTGCCACTTCTTTTCCACCTTCCCCCTAGTTACACAAGAAAACCCTAGTTTCTCGAGTGCGATGGACAAAAATCTGACGATTTATGGCTCATGTAAATCAGATTCATATAAAATATAAACATTTTTACGTACAAGCTACGTACAACGAAAACAAGCTAGTTGACCATTTTTGAGAGATCCGTACAGCCTTTCAGTCTATTTTACCCTTTTTCTAAATATCCGTAAGATTTTGCTAAACATGTATTGTGTTTTTTTGGTAGGTATTGACCCAAGCTCTCACCCCCTGCAGTATGTCGTGCTATACCAGTCCAGTAAGGACACCCTGTATATAAATAGAAAAGAGTTGTACAATAACAGTGGCTTTTGATTAAATTATGGCTGTTGATATTTCTCTATGTTGTTGAGGTTAGATTTAACAACTTAACGTTTTTTGGTCGTTTTAACATTAATGTGTACCAATGTCTTCTAGATAGAATCACGACCGTAATTAGTAATTTATCTACACCAAATCTTTAGATCACAGACTGAAAACTTCATCTATTTTTGTGTTAAGATCACACAACACAAAAATTAGACAAGTCCTCAATCTAAAATCCAAAGATTTTGTCATCAACCCATTATTCATTTCGGGCGTTAGTGACATGGAAAGCACGATAAAACCACCCAACCACCCAAAAAGTACCCTTGGTTTTAGGGAGCCCCCTAAAACTGGCAACACTTATCGGGTTTGGGGCTAGGGAGGGACACTGGCTTACCGCTAAATAATTATCCAAAATCTTTTAATATTTTGAACTTAATCTGTTTTTGTGTTAAGCTTCTCTCCAAAGCCTTGCTGTGCACTGTACTGCCCACACAGTGGCACGTGACCGCGCGTCACTTGCGCACTGCCGTCTTCCCGGAATTCATTTGGTATAAACACGCAGGTTCCCTAATACACGCATCCGCGACCCGCGCTTGGCATGGCTATTGCCATTTACTGACGGCAGAGGGGGGCACATGTGTTGAACACTGTCTTTGGGGCGGTTGTTAACCCAGTGCCCTCCCGTTCTTCTCCGAACGGAATTGCGTTAATGCGATCCCGACGGCGAAACGCCAAACTAAACGTCAAGCGTCTCGTAACGGTGTCGTGAGTCCAGAGATTTTATCTCATCTAAAAATATGCGTACTGCGCTAAAATAAGTTTTCACTTCAAAAACAATATTTTAAAATGACTGTATAAAATATTACACTTTAGCTCCTTAGGTCTACCCAAGGAAATGTGACTGAAAATGCGAGAACGCTATAAAGAGGACATTGTATGAAAATGAGGACATAAACGCTCCCGCTCTATGCAAGTTCCTTAAATTTTAATATCATAACTGTGAGCACGCGACAACCAAGCAAGTAGCAAGTTGCACATTTTACCTTTGCCATCACACTTTAGTGTGAGGGACGCGGTGTTGGCGCTTCGCGATTGTACGGCGAGGAGGGACAAACTTGGGCCAAAGCCATGGTTCAGAAGACGGACCCGGTGTTTTACAAAGTCAGTATAGGTAATGGGGTAGAGTTGACGCCACTCTGACCCGCTGACCAAATAATTTCGGCTGTAAATAACGAATTTATAACTAAACTCGTCTCACTACTCAGAACTTTTCTAACCACCCAAAACAGCGACAGATACTCGTCGCTGCACAAAAGTAACTTGTTACCACTAACTTAAGCATCAAACCAATCGACTTCAAATTTATTTGGAATTTAATCTAAAATGGAATTTTCAAATACTTGAATAGGCTGTATGTGCTATGTTTTCTTTGCCGTCAGACACAAGGATAACGAAAAAAATACAAGTTGTCATTCTGTGACGTACGTCAACGAGTGACGCTTGATATGCTGAGTCGATTTGAGTTAGTGTTATTTATATTTTATTCGGAACAAAATTGGTTGAATGTCGCATGCAAATCCTTATGAAAACGAATATTGCCTTTGAGCTATCCTTATGAACAAAGATAATAGAACCGCAAAAGATATGGTTGAGACGAGAAATAAAAATAAAGGTAAAGTATAATCATTCCACAATCATCAAAATTATTAACACGTTTTGTTATTATTTTAAGCGTTGTGTGAGTGTGTTAACTTATTTTATTTGTAACTTGCAGTAAGTTAGTCTCTGTCATATTAACAGCCTAAAATTTATTACGATACTTTATATTACTATGGTTTTTCAGTATTATCCAGTTCAACACCCGAACATCGGGCAGAATCGCCGTCAAGGGACAGTGACTCTATATGCGACTCAGAGGCGGCCAGCCCTGTACCATTTTATTGCACGCAAGATGGGGCAGAAGGGGAAACAGATGTTGTTTGGAACTTTTACACACCAAAATCAGAGTATGCAGCAAAATCACGAGTTAAAAATTCAACTCCAGTCAGTCGAAGAACAAAAAAATTAACAAAACCAAAAATAATTGAAAAACTGCCCCCCAGGCGGAGACCACTTAAAGCTACTCAAAAAAAGACTGAATTATTTCAAGAGCTACTAGAACTTAATCAAAATTTACATAAGTTGATGGCAAAAAACTCTCAGAACACTTTTACAGAAAAATTGAATTCAGGAAGTGAAGATGACATCTTCAATGCATCACCGGAATACTCTCCTAAAAGCAGAGTTAAAAGCAATTCTTGGTGTTTAAGAAGAAATGTCTTGAGCTATAATTTTGTGAAACCTGATCCAGAAACAGCACTGGAATCCGATGATTCTATGAATGAGTGCCTAATAAAAGCAAGTCAGGTTGTTGAGGAAAATATTTTCAATGAAGCACCAGCTGTAAAAAGGCCCTGTTATGAAACAAATATGAAAAAAAAAGATTTAAAATCAGATTTAAACTTCAAAATGGACAATGATTCAATGGATGCTATACTGAACAGTATAAAAATGGAGTCACCAGTTGTTAACAAAGTAAAAAAAAGTGCTTCCCCACTGTTGAATAATGATTCTTTTGATAGCTTAGTTGGTAACCTAAATGATAGTGCATTGGACCAATTAACACAGATGCCATTCAAATTAGATACTTCAAAAAGAAAAAGTAAATTAAATAATTCAAAAGATGGGAATATTTGGACAATAAAAGAATTAGTTGTTCATGAAAGTAGTCCACCCTCAAAATCAATATTCAGCCGTCATAACTCTATGCCAGTATCACCTACAGTTATGGATCCGAATAAGCCATCCACTAGCGGCATGGTTTTTGGAAGATACAATTCAATGCCTTTTGGAAAGGATGCTGATGAAAAAATGACAGGTACTGTTTACATAAATGCTTCTGCTGTAATTCACAAACAACTTGGTGAGAAGATATTAATTTGTTATGCAGACTTTATACAAAATTCCTACTCGCAATGTTTTTAAGTCTATCAAGTATTCCTCAGTGCTTTTCTTGGTACTTTAATTCATTTATTTATAGTGTCATATTAACCAAAGGTCCACTGCCGAACAAAGGCCACTCCATAGGTTTCCATAGATTTCCATAATTGTGTTGTCATTTTGAGGAGAACTTATTAGTACTCATCATGCTTGGCAGAGATTGTGGAGAGCTCTGTATGGCTACTGTTCTACTGAAGGGATGCTGCCGCCCATCTCTCTGGTTTAGAGTCACTTAGTCGTCTTTCACGACATTCACAGGAGATGGAGAGGTGTTATATTTTAATCTGGGCTCCACATGGAACGTTATATGGAAATTTATAATGTGAATGTTGATTATTAATTTTATCATAGTGTAATTTCCATAATTCTGCTTTTAACAGCCTGTGGTTTTGATAGACATTGGTGGTATTGTATTGTAAATTGTGGTATTGTAAATGTCTTATAGTTACAATTGCATTAATAATAATGAGAGCAATAAATTATTTACATGCCAAGGGGAATTGCCCAAAGACACTTATCATAACCCTTTCTTATGTTCAGTGAAAATGCGTAATGATAAGCAACTATACATAGAGAAGCATAGATAGTGGTGATAATGATATCCATCTCCATAAAAATAAATGTACTTAATAAAACTCTAACATTGACTGATAAACACATATCTTAAACTGGTGGATCTAGAACCATAGGAGTTCCTTAATTAAAGTAGGTGGGAACTAAGAATTCTTGAAAATTCATACCCCAATAGGGTCAAATCTGGTATACAAATTATAACTGTACTACAGTTATAATTTGTATGTCAATATATCAAATTTGATTGAAGCTGACTGTTAAAATTATTATTTATGTGCATGTGCTGTATTAAAGAAGATGTTGTTTGTAAAAACTAAGGATGGCTACATCTGAAAACTTCAATATTTGTTGATTTGCTCTTTAACAGACATGTGCAAAGTACTTTTGTAGGATATTGAGAATGCTAATGAAGGTGATCTTAACTTTTTATTATGTTGCAGTTTCAGGGGACTCTCCCATTAGGTGCACTCCAGAAGAAATAAAAAAGAAGCATCGGCTTGCCAGAGAAAGATTGTTAGCTAAGAGGCTCCTACCATTCACTTCATCACAGAACACCACATTGTCTGCACTATGCACACAAATGACCCAACAAAACATTCCTAAGAGAATTGAAGAAACTGCCATCTCTGAAAAGGTACCAGAAACGATTGTTCCAAAGAAGGCTCAATTTCAACCCAAGGTTGCAAGTGTAGCAATAATTAACGCCCAGAATAAAAGCTCAATTAATAACTTGCAACACAAATCAAGCAATGGTTCTCTAGATCTTAAGACTATAATAGAGAAGAAAAGGCAGGAGGCCTTGATGAAATTGAGACGCCGACAAATTCAAAGCAAATGAAATTGATTGAAAAAATAATTATGTTTGATATTTATATTCTAAGTAAAATTATGTTTTATTTGATTTATAGTTATAACATTATGAAGTAGGTGCCAATTTCGTAACTAAATATTGTCATGTGATACCAACTTGAATAAATATGATTAATCAACCTGTTTTAGATCTCATCAGCAACATATGTTTTAGATGTGGGCTTTATTAAGACGTCTATAGAGCTCCAACTCCAGCTATAGAGTATTGCCAGTAAGATTTAGAATTCTGTAATTTCACATACAACGGTTGGCCAATTTGGCAGTAGAGCCATCTACTGTCTGACAGCACTAGACAGCACGGTTGGCTAAACAATTGCCTTCCTGCGCGACGTGTCGGGAAATATTTGTATGATCTACGGATGGTTGTTTCGAGTCTGGCTCTTTGTGCATGTGAGATTTATGTCTGTAAATTGTACCCACGACAGGAGAAACTACTACTGTGGGGCAAAGACCGTACAAATATTTGTTCCGTGCGTCGACCGAACCCAAGACACCCCGCTAAAGGAAACTAAATAATTACAAACATAGTGTGGCACGTCTAAGGTTCCCATCTGACAGGCATTTTGCCGTAATTGACTGGCATTTGCCGTAATTGACAGGCATTTGCCATAATTGACAGGCATTTTACAGTTTAGACAGGCGTTGCGGCTGGCGCCATGCTGAGACAGGCATTTCGGAACGTTGCGGTCTCACGCAAGCCCGCCCCCGGGATGCAACTGGCTAAAATCTCACCACTAATTTTACATTAGACAGGCATTTTTCTGAAAAAAGCATGCTGTACATCCTAGACAGGCATCCTCCCTTACATAGATGGTAACCATAGGCGCGTCGGTATGTGTACATTTTGTAAAAGTGATTCGTGAAAACAAAACCTATCCACATCAACCCACAATGATTGGTTTTTACTTTTCCGTTTGCTGCGACGAAGTAAAAGCAATGTGTTCTTCGAAATCTATTTTTCAAATCTATATTTGGCTCCTAGTCTTAATTAAACTCCTAAAGTTCGAACCGACGGCTGCCGCGGCTCCCAGGCGCGGGCGGGTCAACGGCTTCAATTGCCATGTCGTTGACGATGTGCCACTCGTCTGCAAGCCCTTAGACGTTAGGCCTTTAGTAAATACCTATGATCACGCACATTACAGTAATTATGCCATCACAATATGTATAATCACCCCACCACGCGCAGGAATATAAGGAGTAGGTACGGCCTACGGGGAGTGTGATAGCTTTTTTATTTCTTCTTCTCTTAGAATATGGCTTCTGTAGAATAACTTCCACAATTTCGCCAATGTCAAGTTTAAGGCAACGTCGTACAGCTTTTTTATTTGTTGGGTAGTTGACCATCACCACCCGTGGTCAACTGTCACTGTCAGCAGTGCCAGTGGTGCCAACCTAGCGCGAACGGCGTTAGATCTGGCGCATTTTTGTGTATTGCATTTTTTAGCGCCTAGCTAAGGTTCGATGCGAATCGGGATTTTAGATTTGTATAATCCGTCCTTATATCTTTATGTAGCTAGTGCAGATACTGTAGAGTACTCGTAGTTTACTTTATTTATTTTTATTCAATGTAGCACAATTTGCTATAAGTGAATTTTAAAATAATATTTTTATGATTTATGATAAGTTTATAAATTTATTAGAAAGAAAGGTTAGGTTTTTACGTAATTTACTTATGTAGGGGAGTTAAAGTTATATACCTAGTTTGAAACGATACGATGATGATCGATCCTATAATCTATACAAATAAATAAAATTGAAGTGTCTGTTTGTAATGTCAAAATTACAGCTTTTTACTAAATGCATATAAAGCATTCCGTGTGGTGTCCGGATTAAGAATATAGCACCACTCCATCTCCTCCCGTGGATGTCGTAAAAGGTGACTAAGGGAACCTAACCAGAGGGATGGGCAGCAGCGTCCCTTCTGTGAAGCGGTAGCTATACTGCGCTCACCAACCCGCTTGCCAAGCGCGGTGAGTATTGGCAAATACCCCCAAAATGATGACGCAGTTGTTGAATCTATGGGGGAGGCCTTTGTTCAGCAGTGGACATATAAATGGCTGATATCATCATATTAAAGTATATACGGTACCTACAACAATAAACATTTTTTTGTCTGTCTGTCTGTTTGTTCCCGCTAATCTCCGAAACGGCTGGACCGATTTCTACGGTACTTTCACTGGCAGATAGCTGAGGTTATAAGGAATAACTTAGGCTACTTTTATTTGAGAAAAATAATTAGGGTGCCGCGCAAAAAAAAAAAACTAATTAAATCCAATATAGATACTCTACGTCAAGTGTCTATGCCGTAGTACTCAATTAAATTATATTATGTAAATAATGATATAATAGTTAGTTATTAATAAATAATCTAATTTCTTTTAAATGAAACGGCGGGTGAAACCGCGGCTCCCAGCTAGTACCTACAAAAAATTGAACAAAAAGATCGCAAATTTACCGTCGTTCCTTTGTTCCTGTACAGATCACAAGCACGAAATTTTGACTTTTTATCGGCGTCATTAGTTTCTTGACATTTTTATTATTTACAACAGTTTATAAAGGACACAAAAGTTTTATTAGGTATTTATAGTATTAGCATTACCCATAACAAAGTAATGTAAATTCTCGACCGCCGAAGAATAAAAAGCACAGCTTTATTCCAAAAGTAATTAATTTAATAAAAAGTAATTATTCCCGCCGATAAACAATTAAGTATATAGTGAAAATCTATATATAAATAGATTAAGTGCTCAAGTTCAAGGCTAAATCCTCGTCAAGGTCGTCCAAAAACTGCAGTCACCCAAGAAAACATTGATGCTGTGCGTAAGCTGATTGAGGAAGATCGACATGTGACATACCGCGAAATTCAGGCAACTTTAGACATTGGCATGAGTCAAATACAAATAATCTTGCATGAACAATTAGGTGTAAAAAAGTTGTTTTCCCGATGGATACCGCATTTGCTATGTGAAGAGCAAAAAGCGGCTCGCGTTACTTGGTGCGTCAGAACTCTCGAAAAATTCCACGCAGGATCCTCAAATGCTGTATACAACATCGTATCAGGTGACGAATCCTGGATATATGCGTACGAACCCGAAACAAAAAACCAGTCACGAGTTTGGGTGTTCGAAAATGAGTTAAAGCCAACAAAAATTGTTCGTTCACGGAGTGTTGCAAAAAAAATGGTGGCCACGCTTGTCTCCAAAACCGGCCATGTTACGACTATTCCTCTTGAGGGACAAAGAACGATTAATGCAGAATGGTATGCTAGCATTTGTTTGCCACAGGTCGTTTCTGAACTCCGTAGAGAGAACTGCAACCGCCGCATCCTCCTCCATCACGACAATGCGAGTTCTCACACCGCGCACAGAACAAAAGAGTTTTTAGAGCAAGAAAACATAGAATTATTAGACCATCCGCCGTACAGCCCCGACCTAAGCCCTAATAATTTCTATACTTTCCCTAAAATAAAGAATAAATTGCGTGGACAGAGATTTTCATCACCTAAAGAAGCTGTGGACGCCTACAAAACGGCCATTTTGGAGACCCCAACTTCCGAATGGAATGGTTGCTTCAATGATTGGTTCCATCGTATGGAAATATGTGTCAAATTTCGCGGAGAATACTTCGAAAAGCAATAAATACATTTTTAAATAGTAATGTTGTGTCACTTCCTTGATTCCCGAAATTTTCAGTGCCGCCCTCGTATCAATTTTGGAGTGAAGTAAAGCACTCCAAAGATGCCGCTGGTGCATGTCTCGGCCATGGTATTCGGCTACCACCCCAAACGAAAAGATCGTTGAGCTGGAAGAAGAGATAGATAAGTTGCACTGGGATGTCATGGGTTTATCAGAAGTCCGAATAGAGGGCAAGGACACGATGACCCTGAAGTCCGGCAACTTATTCTACTAGAAGGCGACCATCTGTCTCAAGGTGGTGTCGGGTTCCTCCTCCGCAGGTCCCTTGTTAACAGCATAGTGACCATCGAAAGTGTCGAGCAGGGTAGCGTATCTTATACTCAGAATATCCAAGAGGTATTCGTTGAAGGCCATACAGGTCTATGCACCGACCTCGACACACCCAGATGATAAAGTAGAACACCTCACTTCGCCTCACATGAAATGGAACTGGATGAGTCCCGATGGTTCCACAAACAATGAGATTGACTTCATCATGACCAATAAAAGACAAATGTTCAATGATGTCTCTGTGATCCATAGTGATCACCGAATGGTAAGAGACACATTGAATATTAATCCCAAAGTTGGATGAGATCTACGCTCCGGCCCTCTAGTGCTCATATCCAAAACCCCGAGATCTTTCTTCTCGAACTCCAAAACCGCTTCGAGTGCCTAGAACATTGCGTATCTATCTACGATTTAAATGGTAGTTTTGTAGAAACTGTCGAAACGGTTGGGTTTAAGTTATTTAAAACCCACCATAAAGGTAGACAAAAAAAGTTCTCCGATCACACTCTCGACGTTATGGCAGAAAGACAAGCCATGACACTGCAGTCCTCCGGTGATGCAGAAGCATATCGACTGCTTAATAGACGGATATGGCGAGTCCTTGCGTCATGATATCCGCACCTTTAACAACAACGGTGTTAAAGAGGTGATTGAGCGGAATCAAGGCTCCAAAGTGTTCGCAAGAGACAAATCTGTTGGGCAAAGTCGTATTATGAAGCTGTAGACCGAGGACGGCAGTGTAGCGTCGACTAAGTCAGAGGTTTTGAGTGAGATTGAAAACTTCTACCGGCAGCTATACACCTCGGTTACTATACCTGCCATTGGCTCTGACAGAGACCCGCGAGCCAAACTAACCCGACAATATACCGAGGTTATCCCGGACAACAGCCTGTACGAGATTAGGATGGCCTTGAAAAAGCTTAAAAATAACAGGGCGCCGGGTGGGGACGGAATTACGACAGAGCTTCTGAAAGCAGGTGGCACACCGGTACTTAAAGTCCTTTAGAAGCTATTCAATTCCGTCTTAGTCGAGGGCACAATGCTGGAAGCTTGGAATAGAGGTGAGGTGGTACTCTTCTTCAAAAAGTGTGATAACGCCCTATTGAAGAATTACAGACCCATCTCACTTCTGAGCCATGTTTATAAGCTGGCAGCGGTGCCAGATTGACTATCGGTACATTGGTACATTACACCTTATTTCCGCCAGGCAATTTGGGTTTAGGAGAGGAAAGTCAACGGAAGATGCTGTCACGCTACTAACATCAATAGTGTCACACCAACTTGACAGGAAAAGATTCAGTGTAGGCGTATTCCTAGATTTGGCAAAAGCCTTCGACACTGTGTCGATTCCAATACTGTTAAAAAAACTCGAAAAACATTTTGGCATTAGGGGCAAAGCACTCGAGTGGTTCAGGAGCTACCTCACGGAAAGAAGCAGCGTGTTAAAGTTGGTAACTATGAAAGTAGGCCACAAAACATAAATTTTGGCGTCCCACAAGGAAGCATCCTAGGGCCTACACTGTTTATAACGTACATGAATGATATACATACTAGTGTTGAGGCGGAAACAATATGTTATGCTGACGACACTGTATTAATTTTTAATGGTTCTTCATGGATAGAGACATTCTCAAAGACGGAGTCAGGAATGGGGCTAGTGTCCACTTGGCTGCAGCAAAATCTCCTAATACTTAATGCAAAAAAGACTAAATGTGTTTGTGTGTTTTCATAAAACGCGTGCGTCAGCTCCAAATGTTTCATCAGGTATAAGATTGCACAAGTGTGGGGACAAAAATCAATGCACCTGTGAAATGCTTCTGAGAACAGATGCCATCAGGTACCTTGGTGTGGTGGTTGATCAAAACCTGAACTTTAAGGAACATATAAATTCCCTTTCAACGCGAGTACGCAAAACAGCCAAACATCATGAAACAGCTTCGCTCCTCGGCATCACCCGATGTCTTGAGAACCGGCTACTTCGCTCTAAGTCAGTCACTCATAAATTATTGTATAAGCTGCTGGGGATGTGCTTCGAAAACTTTCATGTTGCAAGTAGAAAGAGCGCAACGCTTGGTACTTAAAGTAATGTTTAGAAAGTCCTTTAGGTTCCCAACAACAAAGCTGTACGAAGAAAGCAGAGTACTAAGTGTTCGTCAATGGTTTATGTTAAAAGCCGTTCTTAAAGTACACCGCGTGGTTAGCAACTCTGAAGAACATAAAAAACTGCTTAAGCACTGCGTGTATAGAATATCTTTACCAAAGGTTAACACAAACTTTGCAAGCCATATAAAGATCGATATATATATAACAAAATAGCAAGCTCATGCAACATAAAGCGATGCTCAACAAATGAAGCTAAAATAAAGATCTCCAGGTGGCTCTCTTCCCTATCGTATGACTTCACCGAAAATATCCTAGTTAATTTGTCATGACAAAGTCCGTGTATTATCAACACAATTATTTGTATAAAAGAGGACAGGATTAGTACTCATATAACATAATATTTATTGCTAGTATCACCTAAATGTATATATTATAGTAAATATTTGTCTACACTCAGACCCATAACACACACTCATACACACTACACCCACTCATACACAATACACACACTCTTACACATACCATACACTTCTACACATACTTTATAAATTTTAGTCATGAATTATGCTGACGTCAGCATGAATAAATAATGTTTTATAGTAATCAAAATGTCTCTAAACCTTTTTGGGCTGGTAATTAATTAATTAGGTACTTACTTGAATAATATCGACCAAGTAAACATTGAAATTTCAACTTGTTAAACTTATATTGTACCTGGCACCCACAGGACAGGCTTGCCTAATGTGGGGCCACTGGATAATTTCTTATTTTGTAATGTTGTTTCTTGGCAAATAAATGAATTTTATATTTTTTATTGAAGTGTTGAAGTGCTTATACAGAAACGCTACCATGTCGGTCCGAGTACATGAACAGAACACGGGGGTAATTCTATTGCAGAGAGGTGTGATACAGGGGGACGTCATTTCCCCGAAACTGTTCAACGCTGCAATAGAGGATGCCTTCAAGCTACTATAGTGGAAAGGATTCGGCATTAACATCAATGGCAAGTATATCACTCACCTTCGATTTGCTGATGACATCGTAGTCATGGCAGAATCGCTGCAAGAGCTCAGCACAATGCTCGATGATCCCAACAGAGTTTCCCAACAGGTGGGCCTAAAATGAACATGGGCAAGACGAAAGTCACGTCAAATGCCTATCCCAGTATCCGTTGGGAGCTCTGTTCTCGAAGTTATTGACGAGTATGTCTACCTGGGACAAACTAGTGTGTGTTACTAGTGATAACATATGGAACAGAGACGTGGTCACTCACACTGCGCCTCATAACAAAAGCTCTCGGTCACTCAGCGAGCTATGGAGAGAGTTATGCTTGGTGTTTCTCTACGAGATCGAATCAGAAATGAGGAGATCCGTAGAAGAAGTAAAGTTGTCGACATAGCTCAAAGGTTTAGTAAACTGAAGTGGCAATGGGCGGGGCACATTGCTCGAAGAGCTGATGGCCGTTGGGGCAAAAAGATCCTCGAATGGAGACCGCGCACCGGAATACGCAGCGTGGGATTACCTCCAACGAGGTGGACAGACGACCTGGTGAAGCTCGCTGGGAATCGTTGCATGAGAGCAGCATGTGACCGCTCGTTGTGGAAATCTGTTGGGGAGGCCTTTGTCTAGCAGTTGACGTCTTTTGGTGGATATGATGATGATGATAATCTGCCATATGACTTCCAAACTTGACGCTGGTGTAGCGAGTTTTTTTTACTAATGTATTTTTATTTAACCTGCAAATAACATAAGTAGAACTATACAAAAACGAGCACTTCGGCATCGAAGTAGCTACTTCTTCGCATATAGCTACATCTTGGCCTTTGTTCAGCAGTGGACATCCTGTGGCTGATATGGTGAAGCGTTGAGCAAGTCCAAGAATAATGATTTGATGTGCAACTTTTTTAGATTGTTGATTTTTATTTCACAATTATAAGATTTAATTTTTTTATTTGAACGTAATATTGTGTTAATGTATTTTGTCTATTCGTTTTAGTGCTGTGATGATAAATTTGTAGAGATCAGCTAGCACAATAGTGTAAAATTTGGCGCTAATGATGCGCTTTTCCACCAGCTTCTAGTCGGCGCGTTCTAGTCTAGCGCTTTTTAAAATGTCTGACAGCGCGTTTTTGATTGAAAGAGTTGGCAGTAGTGACTGTCAGTTAGTACTGGGTCGTTTCAGAATTTTCGGAAAATGAAACGTAACAGTTTTATTTTCTCAAAAAAGAGTTTCCAAAAACAGATTTTAAAGAAACTGTTTTTCCATGACCATGACCTAAGTATCATCATATCAGCCACAGTACGTCCACTGCTGAACAAAGGCCTCCCCCTCCCATTCCGCCCTATCTATAATATACCTATATTATTCTTCCGTGCTTCCGCGTAACTAGACTACGAAAACATTCTACTGAAAAATGAATTCATCAATTAACGGATATTGGGTGGTTTCGAAAGTGACTTAGGTCGTAATTATAAATTAATATAATTCAATATATAAATTGTAATAAATTGCATTCATAAATACGAAAGTAATAAATTTATTAACCATTCGTCATACTTTTTCTAGATATATAAGAACCATGCACGTATGACGTCATCCAACACTATACAATTTATGCAAGAATCAAATTTCAAACAAAAACGAACGTCCGACTAGCCGTCCTTGAAACGAGAGCCAAAAAGAAACAGTTTTTCTTCATCATGTTTTTCTACCACCAAATTTGTAGTTTGATATAAGATTCATTTTAGCGTTGTAACTAAAAGTAGTTACTTGGCGGTTAAAAACAACTGGTTGTTCTTCATACGATAATAGTTCTTATTACAATCATTGTAAGGTATTTAATTAGATGCTTCGTTCAAAAAACGTGCAAAGTAGTTGTACCAACCGAACGTTTGTGAAGAAACGGCGACTGGAACGATTTTTGAGAGAACGAAGTTTGCAGTGTATGATTACTCAGGTTAAAAATCTCGTTCGTTTTGGAACGTAATGTCAGTTAGCCGAGAAACCGTCCGTTCGTTTTTCGTCTAAAAACTGTTTTACTAAAGTGTTTCTGAACAAAACGCCCAGTACTACTGTCTAGAAGTGGGTAATAAAGCTTTTTGCGTGAACCGAACCGAAACTATGTATTGGTATCCGATAAAGTGTTTCAAAACTATGTATTTTCAAAAACTATTTATTGGACGATAAAGTGTTTATCAAATGATAAACGTTTTCGTGTCGGTTCATGTATTTGCTTTGAAACATGCTATCAACACAAAACTATGTATTTACGGTAACTATTTATTGGACGAGATGCGTATAAAGTGTTTCAAAACTATGTATTTTCAAAAACTATTTATTGGACGATATGTGTATAAAGTGTTTATGAAATGATAAACGTTTTCGTGTCGGTTCATGTATTTGCTTTGAAACATGCTATCAACACAAAACTATGTATTTACGGTAACTATTTATTGGACGAGATGCGTATAAAGTGTTTATGAAATGATAAACGTTTTCGTGTCGGTTTAGGTATTTGCTTCGAAACTTGTAATCAATAGTAAACAAATTAAAATTCGCTATCAACTGAAAATTTTATACTTTGGTTTTTTGTTCTTTGTCTGTGGTAAATGATTATTATGACTGGTAAAATACAATAATTTGACACAATAAATTATAGTCTTATGCAAAGTTCTAATATGTAATTTATACTCGTGCCAATATAGGATGGATATACCTAAATAACGTGTCAAACATTTGATAGCAGCATAAAAATGATTCCTAATAAAATAGAATAAAATGTGATTTTTATTATTATTATTTAGAATGACTAAAATTCATAAATGCGCGATCTCGCTTCTTGTTCGTGCGATCGTCGGTATCGGTCGGGTTTACTTCGGAATAACTCGGTCGGAGTCATTCGGCTAGTTTCGGTAACTGTTTATCGACGATCCAATGCTGTGTGAATAAAGTGTTTCGCCCGATAAATAGTTTCAGAAGAGACCAATACATAGTTTTAGGTATTGGACGCGATACATAGTTTCAATAACTGTTTACGGTTTGCAACGCACACCGCTACTACTGTCAGTCAATTGTGTCAAATATTTAATTTTTTGGTTGTAATTTGTGACTTAAATTAAATTATGATCAAAACTATCACTTTATGAATATTGTAGTTATATAATATTATTTATATATAACTAAATGTTTAACTATAAAATCTAACGTCGATTGTCTCATTGATAAAATTGTAAATAAAGTACATATTTCTCGAGTTATTTTACAAACGATATACAGCAAGAAATGGCACTGAATTACGTTCGACAAACCGTACTAGCTGCGTGTATGATTGTACCCAAACGATCTAATAATATCATTAGACTGTTAAGTACCAGTAAACCTTTAAGACTCGGTATGATACCGATTGTTGTGGAACAAACTGGAAGAGGTGAGCGAGCTTACGATATTTACTCTAGACTTCTTCGCGAGCGAATCATTTGTCTGATGGGTCCTATAAATGATGATATAAGTTCACTGATCGTAGCTCAGCTTCTTTTCCTGCAGTCAGAATCGAGTAAAAAACCTGTACATCTTTACATAAATTCTCCTGGTGGTAATGTTACCGCTGGACTGGGTATATATGATACCATGCAGTACATCACACCCCCTGTTGCTACGTGGTGTGTTGGCCAAGCCTGTAGCATGGCATCCTTACTTCTTGCTGCAGGAGCTCCTGGTATGCGACATGCACTACCTAACTCCCGCATTATGATTCATCAGCCTTCTGGAGGTGTCAGAGGTCAAGCTACAGACATACAGATACAAGCAGAGGAGATTTTGAAGCTTAAAGCACAGATAAATTCTCTGTATGTTAGACATACAGGTTTGCCTCTTGAGAGAGTCCAGAATTCAATGGAACGTGACTGCTTTATGTCTCCAACTGAAGCTAAGGGATATGGGCTTATTGACAATGTTCTGGAGCATCCACCCTCGCATGAAATGGAACAGCAATGTGCAGCAGGGGCTGCAGCAAAGCCTACTGCTGTCTGAAACCTAATAGACTGCTGACCAAATCAGTTTCACCATTGGCCACTGCTTTGATGATGTTGGGGAAAAAAGTGTTAATCTTTTGTGATAATAATTACAGATTACTTATTGTTATGGTATATAGTAAATTGTATTTATAAATATACAGCAATTTGTTTATTTATAATGATGTGTTCTTTTATTTTATTTTTATAGTTGATATTATAGATTATATGGAGCAAAAAGTCATGCAAAGCTATACTGACAACATCCATGATCACCATGTTGGTCATACAATTAGGTGTCATCCACATAATGCATAATTATGGAGGACTGGTAGGCAGTAGTAATCACTATGCAAAAGTCAGTATTGCTGCATACAATCAAAAGGATATTCCAATATGGCCATGAGTTGAGTTTGTTTGGGGAAAAGGCTTCCCCTGAGACTGGGAGGCTCTAATACACTACATTGTTTAGGCTGAACCTGCAGCGATAGGTAGGTAGAAGGCAAACTATGTGGTTTTAACCAGTAAGAGACCGGAGTGTCGCTCCGACCTTTTGGAGGGCGGAGGCAGTCCGTAAAGCCATGCACAAACAATTTGGTGAAGTTTTAATTAATTCAACACTGGAAATACACACAATGCACAACATCATAAAATATATAGCATCCATTGTGAGGATACTTAAAAGTGTTACTAAAAGTTTCCTACAAGTGTTTTAATAGTTTTTATTAAATGGAGGAATAAAAAAGTAGGTTACTTATCAGATGTTTTATTACCTACAATAGTTAAAAATAAGTCATGAGGTGTATGTGTATTTTTTTTAAACCTGACAATCCAATGTGCATTTTTCTTGGTCCATTTGTAATAGTAACTGTCATTAGTGTACACCATCAATGCTAGCAGTCTTCTTGATCTGAAGGAAACCAGTTGTAGTTCTTGATAGTTTTCAGTGACAGAATAACCACTGTAAATCATCATACAATTATTTTTGATATATAAAATTGTAATATGATAATTGTCTATGGGTGTATGCCTGCAATAAATGGTTAATTATTATGATCTTTATTTCAAATTAAAACATATTAATTGTATAAAAAAAAGGCACGATTTAAAATATAAAAAATAGTGACCAAACGGCAGCGGGCGCATGGTCCAAGCTACTGGTAATTAGGGCCCCAGAGAAAGAAACCTCCTCACTATGCGTGCCGTGTCGAGGAGTACAGCCGTCAGTAGCAAGCTCTTGATCCAGCCACCTAAGGAGAGCCTCTCTAGATGGTGGTCATGGCTCTCGTCATGCGGGATGGTAATATCGACAATCATCGTGCGGCGCTCTAATCGATCTATCACCACTATGTCAAGCCTATTGGCCACAATAGTCCTATCAGTGATGATAGATCGATCTCAGTACAATGCGACATGACCATTTTCAAGAATTGGGTCCGGCACACACCTGTAGTTCGGTACCTCAGATTCCACAAGGTTGCACTTGCTGGATGATGATCCTGGCTACTTGGTTATCTCTGTGCAAGTATTCGCTGTTAGCAAGTCGAGAACAACCAGAAATGATATGCCTAAGGGATGCAGCAGGACAGTGGCATGCTCGAAGATGTCAACTGTGCCAGCCTAACAATATAATTCCGGTAGTTGTTCGTCATGATAACTTCGTCCATAATTGCACAAACGAAACCTTCAGCTTCTCCGAATAGGTCAACGAAGCGTAGCCAGGACAAGCGTAAGCGTAGCTAGGAGATCGACATCGGGACCATTAAGTACCCGATAGAAGCGTCCATGTAGCTCCTTGCTTTGCTATATCTCCTTGCGGTCATTGGTACTAAGTACGACAGGTTTGCGCCAGTTCTCCTTAGCCAAACCGAGCGGGGTTAGTCCTTTATCCACTGCGACGACATCTCGGTGCATCCCCTCTTTGGCATGGAGGAGACAACCCTGATGCTGCACACCTCGCGGTTGTGGAGAGTCTTAGCAAACGCTGGAAAAGCCTCGTCCTCCACATTTTCGCGGGATCGTACATCCGTCTCGCTACCGAAGATCGAGGGTGATGCATCCGATTTGCAGTCAACTGTGTACGGACTTTCCTATCCAGGGCATCAAGTTCAGTCTGAGTCCACTTGAGTATGCCAAAGGAGTATCTCAAAACTGGCATGACCCAACCGTTGAAGGCGCGCACCTTATTGCCATCTGAAAAATTACTCCGTAGTACATTATTCAGGCGGCCAAAAAAACGCTACGTCAGTCTTTGTTGATGCCCAAATCTTCTGACATACCCAAGTATTTATATGACTCTATTGCGGAAAGTGATCTAAGGTAAATGGAATTCGAGAGTTGAACTCCCTCGGATTTCCTGATCTCCCCTCGTTTTACATGCATGACCGCACATTTATCCATACCAAATTCCATCCTAATATAATTTCTGAAAGTTTCAGTTACTTTCAGTAACGTTTTTGGTTGCAATTTGCTAGGAGCAAACAGTTTCAGGTCATCCATGTTAACAGTTGGGATATTACTTGACTTCCTCTCCGCAGCGGGACGCCCTGATCCCTCCAGCAATCTGCTGAGAGGATTCTAGGCCAAACAAAACCACAGGGGCTCAGACTGTCGCATTGGAATATTCCCCGCTCAATTTTGATTGTTTGATCGTTCCCCTGAATCTGTTGACATCCTGGATAGCGAAGTACCGTTCTCCATTGGTACATGACAACAATAAAGTGCGTAAGGTTGTTTTGATTTTATACAACTCCAGCACTCTCATGAGCCATGTATGTGGCACTGAGTCGTAGGCCTTCTTATAATCTATCCAACATGTCGACAGATTTTGTCGGGAGCGAACGTACCTTTTGGCTAATGGTCATGTCAAAGAGGAGCAGCTCTTTAGTGCCGCGGGACGCATTCCTACATCCATTTTGAGAGGCAGACATGATAGTTGTTTATAGCGTTCTTGTAAATATGGTCAGTAATGTTTTCTATCATGATATATGTAAGTTTATAAACCGTCGGTAAACATGTGATCGGCTTATAGTGTTTGAGCTCCGCTGCACTACCTGACTTGTAGAGTAGGTCGGTAACTCCTGTCGTAAAGAACCTTGGCAGCGACCCAACCTCTAAGGCTGACTGAAACTGGGATGCCGAACGAGCGTGAGAACTACGTAGCCATTTAAACCAAAAGTTTTGCAGTCCGTTCGGTTCTAGGGATTTCCAGTTGGGCATCGGACGGGCTGCACTGGCCACGCCTTGGGGAGAAAGAAATTTCTTCCATCTCTTGTATGGGTTCACACGCTCGCCCGACCTCCCGCACCCAGTCGCCCTCAGTGTGATTGACAGGCATCGACCAGATGCTGCGCTAGAATTCACTTATGGCGATATCATCCGGGGGATGCACGTCTTCCACACTTTGGCTAGGTCACTCCCAAGATCTGTACACCCGCCTTTGATCGCGTTGGAATATACGATTCTAAAAAATCGTTCTACTCGCCTCTTATACTGCCGAATATGACTTGCCCATCCATAAATCTTCTGCTTCAGGAAGTCGATGCGCTCTGTGACGCGGGACACATATTCTTGAGGGCTGATCCCAGTCCCCAAAAATGCCCGCCACACAAAGCGCATTACTCTAAGTCGCGTGTTACCGTCCCTGAAGCAGATTAATTTACCAATGAATAAATACGGGAATCAATCCTGCACTGTCAAGCTGGTACGGCCGATTTTGGTCGTGTAGCTGTGTCACCAACCGGAAATTTGACGTGAGCTACACGATATGCCGTTGCAGCTGCACAGTACAGGATTGAGTGAGTATCGGCAAGATCTTCGCTGCCTTCGAAGTAATCAGAAAGTTGAGAACCCAGGGCACACACCAATGTTCAGTAGGTTTATAAAGAGAAATCATTACATGTCTTTTGTTTTGCCAAATGTACACACCGCCATTACCCAAAAATAAAAATGATTAGTTGTGAACTCGTTTGGCTTGCTTCGCTACGTGTCGCGGGTTCCATTTACTATTATCTATTTGTATGGGCTACAGATAGTTATTATGGGTCTGGGTGTTTGTGAATGTGAGATTTAGGTCTGTAACGAGTCCACAACACAGGAATAATCCTAGTGCGGGTTCGGGATAGGGGGGTGGGCTAGATAGGCGGATTGGTGAGCGCAGTATGGCTACTGTTCCATAGAAAGAATGCAGCTGCAATTCTAATGCATATGGCATTAGAGTCCCCAAGGCGCTTTAAACGACATCCACGGGTGGAGATGGAGTGATGCTATATTCTTAACCCGGGCACCACACGGATTCTAAGAATTTTATTTTGTCCTAAGAATGTACATGTACAATTACTTTTCTGTCAATATAAAGGGAGAATTCTCCAAACAGTCAAGTGGTATTCATGGCCCTATATATGTACAGGTTTGGATGCGGTCGGCATGTACCCGGTCGATATGGAAATTTATGGGGGAAGCCTTTGTTCAGCATCGGACTCCCTTTGACTGATATGATGGTAAAGGGAACTGGCTGTTAACATAGCTATGGTCTGTAAATACTTTCCAATATATATGTATGTACCTACGTGTTTTATATTTTTCCTTGTCCGATTACCGAAGATCCGCAGCATGGATAGTTTTTTTTAAATATGACATGTATGGTTCCCTAGCAACGGCCTTATATAAATAAACATTTTTTTCACCCTGTTAAAGGTCATGTAGGAAACATGACCTTTTTTATATGACACATAGTTAACTATTACTTGTCAGTGTAATTATTTTTGTTTATAGTTTACTATCTATTACATCTGAATTAACTGTTTTTCTATATTTTGTCGAATGAATTACAGATTAAGAATGAAGAATGCATAATATAGGTATATAAACCCCTCCTTTTGGGTTAATTTTAATAGATGTATTTTGTTTTTCAATTGAATACGTATAACTAAAAACTTTTTGTCATTTCAAGCCTTGAAATGTAAACTCCAGCTTCACGAGATAAGATTTCATAACAGCCCGTCCATCAAGTTAATTAACTGGCGAGTCTCGGCCCAGATTAGAAAAGTTCAATTCAACTTTGTAAAGACGAGTTCTCCCATGTGCAAACAGTTTGCAAACCCTCATTATCTCTGAAATTTCGATGTCAAAATATATCAAATAGATTAAGTAAGTTTGAATCTTTTAGTTATACAAGCTACTTTTATCTAAAACTTTCAGACAGCGTCTATAAAGCTTTTAGGTAACACTTCGCAACAGGAGAGTAAATAAATGTAAATTATTGATGGAAGCAGCATTACCGAGAACAAGGTCGACTCGAAGATGGGGTCGCACTAAACGGAACAGCATGAATCTAGGTTGTTTCGTCGAAAACAATCGTGGCAGCGTGAGGCGTCCTTTCATTATCTATGAAAAGGCTGGACGTTGCCGAGTGGAGGCGAGCCTGTGCTTGAATGGTCAGGGTGGCGCATGCGTCAAGCGCGGGTCGATATGCGGTGACGTCAGTAACTGTCGAGCCTCAGTCAGCCGCCATCGGCCACAGCGCGAACATGTGGCTACAATGCTTGGCTGTAACGTTGCTCATCGCCGCTGCCGCGTCCCGCGAGGTCTTCACCAACACCTTCCTGGTGCGCTTCAAGCGCTCCGTGCAGCACGACGAAGCTCACCAGGTCGCGCTACACCACGGCTTCGACAGCCTCGGGCCGGTGAGTAGTGACCACGTGATTATACGTAAACATAGCCATAGACGTGCTCATATTTGCGGCAGTATAACTTGATTTATGTCGAGAGATATAATCCCAAATGTCCCAAATCGTACAAATTTTGTTGCGGCTCTGTTTTCGTAAATTGATACTGTTGGCTAATAACTATCACGTAGGGTGTAACATGTTATGTTGATTATTATGGCTTCGTGCATCGTAAACCCTCGGTTAATTGGAAAAGTATTCGACATTTCTTTATGTACTTCTGTTATTTTTATCGTCCAATAATCTTAAGTACCTTTTAGAGACAAAAGTGTGGAATAGATTTGCGCGCCATTCTCGTAGAGAAAGAATTTATTCCTTAGATTTGTATCTAAACGAACATATTCATTGGCACTTTTAGTCGGTTGTTTAGACCATTTGTTGGTTCAACAAAACTAGTTGCTAAACTAACTCTGTTGATGTGTTTGTTTCTACCAAGTGGCGCGCACCAATACGTACGAACGTAAACATTGTTATGTTAGTACTGCTTTGTAACGAGTTTGCAGAAATAGTTTAGGTTCGAATAGGTATATAAAAAGTTCTATTTTTATTTTGCGTAACTACTGGATATGTCATTGTGGTGTCCAGATTAATAATATAGCATCACACTCTCACATCTCCTCCCGTGGATGTCGTAAAAGGTGACCAAGGGAGAAACCAGAGGGATGGGCAGCAGCGTCCTTTCTTTGAAACAGTAGCAATACTGCGCTGACCAGACTGTCTGCTAAGTTTTTTTTATATTAATTTTTTTAACACGTTGCCCCACACTAGGATTTCTACTGTGTCGTGGGTGCGTTTTACAGACATGAATTCCACATACAATACACCTAGAACCGAAACAACTACCTGCAGATCATACAAATATTTGTTCCGTGTGGGAATCGAACCCGCGACCCGGAGCGCCGCAGCCGACTGTATCAGCCACTGCACTAACCGTGCCGTCAAAAAAGCTTGGTGAGTACTGGCGAATTCCATCCTACGACACATTGTGTAAATTTATAGGGGAGGCCTTTGTTCAGCAGCGAACTTTCTTTGGCTGATATGATGGTGATGACTGATACGCTAGCTCTATTGTACCCTTACAATAATAAATACATCTTAAATTTTCTCAATACGGATCCACCAAAACTTTATCATATATTTGTCAACTGGAAATATGTATTGTGTCTATATTTACTTAAACGATATTACTATCAACAAGTTATTGAAAGTAGACGAACGTTAAAAAATCGATAGCGATGCGAAAGAAGGACAAGTTATATATATCTTTCTGTCAACCACAATACGTTATCTTTGTTTGTAGGCATATTATAGTATAAATAAAGCTGTGTGTGTGTGTGATTAATATGATGCCGGCTGCGAATAGCACCAACCCATATTATCCCGTGGGTGACGTAAAAGGCGACTATGGGATTAGCCAGAGTATGGGCAGCAGCGTCCTTAAAGTACATTTATAACTTAACTGCGATCGCCAACCCGCCCGCCAAGCGTGGCGATTATGGCAAACCCCCCAACGAGCACACAACACACCCATATCGGTCGTTGTGGTGATCTTTGGGGGAGGCCTGTGTTTAGCAGTGGATTTTGTTCGGCCGAAATGATGATGATGATGATTAACATCTTAACACCTATCAGACTGAGCTAAGTTTTCTGACAACGGATTTCGCCGGTTCATCATAAAAATTAAAAGCCCGTATCTAATTTTTTCATGACAGCTTTTAATTCTCCTTTTATGAAATAATCGTTGTTAACTTGTTAATACAAAAAACAAGTTTATGTACACTAAAATTCGAAATAAATAAATAAATAGTACATTTTAGGTTAATTTAAGTTGATAATTGTAATTAGATTTCACCTGTAATTATAGCTCTATGCGAAAACCAAGTTATCCCTAAACGTTAATATCTTCTTTAAAAGTATTTAAAAAAAATGCGTTTATGTGTATGGATACAGTGCTGAAATCTCAGTACATGTCGGAAGTCGCAAGTCATTAGATACAAGTCACAGCTTCTAGTCACAGCATATGTCACAACATATGCCACATACAAGTTACATATCAAGTCACAGCATTTTCGTCCTTAAGTACCGCTACAGTTTAGTTAAAAGTTATATGACTCCAACATCATCTTAATAAGTCGTAAATGTCCACAATTCAACATAGGCCTGCATCAATGATCATAGGTGATGTCGAATAGTAACCACGCTTGAAGGATAGATTGTACTTAGTATACTATGTGCCGTGTGGTGCCGGCTCAGAATGCCACCACCCCATTTCATCCCGTGGGTGTCGTAAAAGTCGACTAAGGGATTAACCGGAGGATAGGCAGCAGCGTCTTTCGAGTACATTAACAACTCAACTGCGATCGCCAACCCGTCTGCCAAGCGTGGCGATTATGGCAAGACCCCCCAATGAGCACACAACACGCCCATATCGGCCGTTGTTGATCTTTGGGGGAGTCCAGTAGTGGACTTCATTCGGCCGAAATGATGATGCTATATATAGTATATAGATAGCATCGTTAGTATATATACTAACGATACTATCTTGTCAAACGTTAACTGCTGATCATTAAATAAAGGATATAGACCTCTCTCAAGTTGCTCCATAGGGAGATGTAATATCATTATTCGACTGCATCACTCGTGAGGAGCCTGTGGATGTGTGACCACATAGTGGTATTTGAAGTGAGAATCTCCGTGCTTCGGAGGGCACATAAAATCGTCAAAGTTTTCTTTCTTTCATCAACGTTTTTTATTTAAATAAACCAAATATTGGCACTTATGAAACGTCAGAATCCAAGTTGCATGATTCCCAATAGTCGATCTCATGGAGAAGAGCCGGCAAGAAACTCCATGGATACTCTTTTTAAAATAATTGTGATTACAATGCTGATTGATACAAAAATGTTTGTAAAACATGTACCGAGAAAAATTTAGGTTAATGTCTAAAGATGGAACACACCATAATCATTTATTTGCCGTGGCAGTTAATGACTGACCAGTCCCAACAGACGGCACCCGTCGTCCAAGTTATTGTCATTAGACGGCAGCCGTTAAGCCAAGTCGGTGGCCTGTAACGGCTTGAACAACTGACACAAGCCTGGCCACTACCCACGAAATGAACACGGAAGAAGAAGATTCGACTACAAAAGCAAAATTAATTATGTAAATATGGCATAGCAAGCTAAACGCATTGCTCGTAAAATTGATGGCCGTTGGGGCAAAAAGGTTCATGAATGGCGACCGCGCAACGGAAAACACGACGTAGGACGGCTTCCAACGAGGTGGACAGTCGACCTGGTGAAGGTCGCTGGGAGTCGTTGGGTGAGAGCGGCATGTGACCGCTCGATGTCGAAATTTAAGGGGGAAGCCTTTGTTCAGCAGTGGACGTCTTCTGATTGATATAATGATGAAGATGATGATGAAGCTAAATAAGTTAATTATCACTATTTGTTAATATTGCCAGTCAGCGTTTCCACAGTGTCCTATATGAAATAACCGGTTCAGTACACTGTATGACCCTTAATGCCGAGTCATGCAAGCCTTTGTTTCTATTCTTATTATAAATAGGTTACGTCTTAAGATAAATGAGGTCATTTCCGTCCTATACACGTTAAGCATTCGGTTTAAATTGCTCGGTAACACTAATGTTGACACGAGAACACTGTTATGGGGTAATAAAGATGGCGCCACTTAGTTGGCCTTTTTACACATGACTGCAGTTTCTAGGATTAATAAAATATAAAAAATCTCCGTGTGGTGTCCGAATTAAGAATGTAGCGCTCTCCATCTCCTCCCGTGGATGTCGTTAAAGGCGACTAAGAGGCACTAAACCAGAGGTATAGATAGCAGCGTCCCTTTTGCGGTACAGCAGCTAATCTGCGTTCGCCAACCCGCCTGCCAAGCGTGGTGAGTACTGGCAAATTCCCCCCAAAATGATAACACACGGCATTTCACCGGTCGTTTATGGGGGAATCCTTTCTTCAGCAGTTCACGTCTTTTGGCTGATACTTATTTAAACTTTCACATTGTTGTTGTACACTGTTGATACACAAGCTAGAGGCATTTTCTACCAGTCACACTACACAGTCAGTACTTTGGGTAAAATAAAGCACATTGAAAGAGATACAAAAACAAAGCATACTATAGATGATGTAGGTAAGGTTAAGCTTCCTTCTTGCCGTGTTACTATTAGTAACAAATGGATCAAGTGAAAATTCTTTGCATATCTTATTAAGATTATTGCTTGCTCGCAGATTATATGAGTTTTGCCTGTAATTTGAAGAACAGGAAGGAATGGAAATAGGGCGATTATATCTGATGGATCTGTACGGAACATCAAAATGGAGCTTATGTAGGAGATCGGGACTGTCAAATTAATTTGAGATTTTTTGAAAATGAACACAGTTGAGAACAACAAAGCCCTCAATAAAAAAACAGAATAAATTTAATGTAACGTGAGACAACAGTTTACGAAGAATCCTTAACGAAGTAGAATCCTTGCAATTTGTAATAAAGAATAGTTTAACCCTCTCTTCCCTAGTATCATAAAATTAGGCTGAGAGGTTATGTTTAGAAGACACTCAAGAGCTTCTAAGCGCATCGGCGAACTAGTGTGTGCACCTGTGCAGATAACAAATAAACGTTATTTTTTTGGAATTAATAAGCAATAAGGTTGTCATTTGTAATACATTTGTATATTGGATCGATTATGAAAAACATATGAGAGATACAATATATTTGAGGATTTAATTTATGATAGACTATAAAGTCTATGTTATTCAATGTCGAGGGTACCCAACTGTACTTTTATTGTACTTCGATGTAGTTGACCGATTAAAATAAAGATAACAACGCTATGCGGGTAGTTCATTGTACTGAGAAAATAAAACGCGTCGTATATGTGTGGTGTCCAGCCAGAATATAGTACCTCTCTACCTGCTCCCGTAGGTGTTGTAAAAGGCAACTAAGGGACTCTAAACCAGAGGGATGGGCCCCAGCGTCCCTTTTGTGGAACAGTATCAATTTTGCGCTCACCAATCCGCCTGTCAAGCGTGGTGAGTACTGGCAAATACCCCTCAAAATGATGACACATGGCATGTCACTGGTCGTCTTATGAGGGGAGGCTTTTGCAGGAGTGGACTTTTTTGGCTGACATAATGATAGCAGTATCAGCAATGGCATATGGCATAGAGTTATCTGGCTGGTACTTGATAGTTTTATTATGATGGTACTAAAGTTGTACTACTTGCCCGTAGTACCCCCATTCATTTCCTCTAGGGGCACAATGGAAAGAAAGCTTTTCCCGTAGTATCCTTAAATGATAAGTCTTATGACGAATTTGAGAGTCGTTGGATGAGAGCGGCATGTGCCCGCCTGTTGTGGAAATCTATAGGGGAGGCCTTTGCTCAGCAGTGGACGTCCTGTGGCTGATATGATAATGATGATGATGTCATAGAATAGGATGCAGAATCTTTTTTATTAAAATTATATAAAACATTTATCATACCTTTTCACACGACGTGAAAAGTTAGACTTTAGTCCACCATGCAGGCCTCGAGCTTAGGGGTAAATTTTTCTTCGAAGTTAAGCTATATTAGCGTAGTGAAACTTGGAGGGATGGGTCATATCATAATCAGCCCATTATTGTCCCACTGCTGGGCCCCCTTTTCGATGAGAAAGGTCCCCCTTAGTCTACCACGCTGGCCTAGTGCTTAGGGGTTGGCGTACTACACACACCATTGAGAACATTTTGGAGCAATCTTAAAATATTGACATGATCATTATCGCATGTCATGACGCATTACAATCTGCTATGACATAGGATTATTCTTTCACTCACTACTGACACTAGCAGAATTATCGTCACTGATTTGCCTATATTTTTTAATGGTTTAAGAGTACAAATGAGTACGCTGCCTGAGTGATAACCGCCGCCCATTACCATCCGCAACCCCAGAGGAGTCGCTGATGTGTTGAATTGAATTTGAATTATATTGAGAGGTTCAATCATCAATTCCTTCACAGTGTAGCTTGCTATTATAGACCACGTCCACATTGCCAGCCGTCGTAAAATGGGGAGCAGCACGTCTGCTCTAATGACAATATACTGTAATCTGTTTCTTTCTTTCTTTCTTTCTTCTTTCTAATCTGATTGATGATCTGTGACTAAATGGTAGTAGAGTTCCATATGAAGGGTTCCACTACTGTGGTACTACAGTTTTACCTATTTAACCTACAGTAAGAATGATGTGTGAGCATCGTTGTATTCCAGGTGAAGGTTAGGAACAACCAGCGAATTTACCGGAACGCAAGGCCTTCCATCTTAAGCCTTAGGGCGGCAATGAATCAGTAATTATTAGGTTTCTGAAATACATCCATAGATGCAGTTACTATCTACCATCAGGTGGGCCGTTATATCATCACAACCGATTAACATTGCGCCCAAGTGCAAAACTGGACTTTTAAAGGCTGTCATGTTTTATTGCTTTCATAATGTTACCGTGAAAATTCCTGCAAAGTAAGACAAAGGCTTAGAAGAAAGCAAAAGGATCGTCATGAACACGGAACTCAACGAACATGAGTGAAGAAAATTATATCCTTATAAGCACGCACGCTTTTATCGCATCATAAGAATAAATGCCTCTCGCGTTTCTAGGGCAACAGCTTGACAATTTAATTTAACCACTCAATAATTCATTATTTTATTTGAAGTTGGAAGCGAAACATCATGTAATGTTTTACGTTATGTGTATTACAAAAGATACCCATATAAAGGCTCAGAATGATATCATCCCTAAGGCGCCGGCCGATAGCAATGTCTGTACGACAAATTAGGGTTTTCTACATAAAACAAATTCAGCCAAGCATTGTACGCAGACAGTTGCTACGGGCTACGGTCTACGTCGTAGCAGAAATGGATCTATAGTAAGACGCTTTTTGCTACGAAAAAAATATACTGGTAAAAGTACTTTGATTTAGGCACATGATCTTATTTTAGGACTTCAAAGAAGGAAAGAAATATTATTTATTGGATAACAAACAACATGTTGGTACATGTTTATATAAGTTTTACGACATTAGCCATAAGTACATACATTAATGTACCAAAAAAGGTCCCTTATTCAGCGATATGCTACAAAACAGCTAAGCAGTTGTGCAGCGCTGGTTTTCTAATGAGGGACCTAAGCGACGTACAGACATTACGCCGGTGCACAAAAGTAATAACCTATTTAAATTCACAAACAATAAAAAGTTGTTTAATGTGTGTTCTTTGCGTACGTACCGCGTATCAAAAGCGTAATTTAATAAACGTAGTCTATAGGCAATCAAGTGACTTGACGTAATTATAATATAAATTAATTATTATAATTATAACGTAGCCTTCCTTACACGGGTAGGGCCAAATCATTTACCAGGTCCTTATTTTCTATCAGTTTGCCGGATAATTCCTAACATTGAAATTAGTTCAAAGCCTCTTTTTTGACTTCGATCTCGCCTGGAACGCGATGGTTGATGGCTACGATGGAACGAGTGCACCCAGAAGAGTAACCACTCTTACTTACAGGTTAACGGATTATAGCAGTACGGACACAAATGCGGGGAGAGTTCCACACTTTGGCTATGTGCATAATTAAAGTTGAGGAGAAGGGCTAAGTTCGAGCCTCTCATCTCGTGGTTGTCCTGAAAGGTGACTAATAGATCTCAAAAGGATGGGCAGCGTCTTCAATACAAGTCCGCTTGCCAAATATGGTGATTTTATTCACGACAATGCATTTTAGTAGGCAGATCTCATGTTCAATAGTGAATGGTTATGACTTGATACGAGATTAAGACATTTTTTTACGATGTCTCATCGTCTGTGTCTCATAAATTGATTAACAGTATATCAACACCCGAGGATAATTAAATTAGCGGCATCCATGGCGATCGTCAACTAATTAATTTATTGTTTGTGTGTGATATGTTGGGTTGTTTGATAAATATACGTATACATAGTTAAGTATTATGGATGTCTTGTACGTCACTTACAACCTACATTTATTCTTAATCATCCAAAAGGCATTTGAAAAACCAGGTGCGGGACCTCGTCTTCATTGACTGCACGGTTGGCGTGGCAGCTAAGCGACAGGCTTGCTGCGCTTCGTGTCGCGGGTTAGTTTCCTGCATGGATCAAATATTTGTATGATCTACAGATAGTTGTTTCGGGTCTAGACCATCCAGAAAATCCAGATGTTTGTGCAAGTGAGATTTATGTCTGTAACTGTACCCACGATACAGGAGAAATCCTGGTGTGGGTTAAGCTTAAAAAAATATGTTTTTGTACAGTGCTAATAGTGTGTCCGAAAATGAACTTCATGTGATTGATTAAAATGTGTGGTCTTGAACTAACATATGCCGTTCACAGGAAAGTATATTACTATAGTTGCATTCAATTCGTAAGCAAGCGATACATGAACCCAGGCATATATTTATTCTGAATCCTTCTAGACGTTTAACCTCTAGTATATTTGTTTAATTAACACAGTTATATTCTGTGTGTTTTTCTGTTATTTACCAAAAACTATTCAGTGGTCTCCAAGATAAACCTTTTTTTATTTCCATATAATATCGACCGAAAGGCGTCTACGCAAGCCTCCCCCATAGATTCCCATCACGGCAGGTTAGATGCCGCTGCATACAACGAATCCCAGCAATGCGTGGTCTCCACTCGAGAAATTGTCTTCCGCAACGGCTATCAGTTCTACGAGCTATGTGCCCCGCCTATCTATCTTAATAGGTTATCTTAGTTCTCAATAGATTGGACACAGACATAAGTTAGGTACAAATATAGATTCTGTGAATAACAACAGCTTAAAGTGCAAGAAAAAAACCACAATAACGAAGTATATTTGTGTACTTGAATGTATTTTGTGTTCAAGTTACTTATATGCTCGCCGAGAACTCGAAGCCGGAAAAATGTAAGGAGAAGAATCCTTACATTTTTCCGGTTTCGAGTTCTCGGCTTCAGCGGAAAATGATTATTTGATTGAAGTCATTCGTAGGCACGAGTGACTACGTCTTGGATATGCACTATGGACAAAAGAAAACCAATTCTGAATTGTAGAGGTAGGTAAAAACAGAAAATTACATGGGATTTGCGTATTTCGTTGCGAACAAAGTCACCACCAATCAATAACCTTTAAAGTAAGAGTGAATAGCCATCTTCTAGGTGCACTCATTCCTCCGTAGACCATCTATCGTTTTATATCAGGTGAGATCGAAGTCAAGAGCAGACAATGTCATGAATTACTCTACAAAGCACAGTCACGTACTTAATGATATCTGACGTTTGCTAGCCCAGAAAATTTACCATTTCACTACGTAAAGCAGAAACCCTGTACTCTTAGTATTTGACATTTTATGTGGGGATATCCGTCTTTTGGTTATTTTAGAGCGAAAATCCCGAATTAGTCGCTATCCACTCCAGTGATTCTCATGGTTGGACGCTTATATTTGCTTTTCATTTTGGAAACGAGACCTTTGCGTTATAATTGGCCGAAGTTGTTTTGTAGATACCTACAAAAATTGCAGGCATTTTGGCTTGTTTACGTGACATTTTATTTGTATTTCAATCTTCAATTTATAAATACACTGTTACTTTAATTGCCTTTGAGCCGATTATTAAATCAATCTAATCCAAAATCTTTAGAGTTAGGATTTTGAATTAGATCTGTCAATGTTTGTTTTGTGTTATTCTATAATCATGAATTTAATTCGTCAAAATATTTTTTATTAAAATAATTGCTGGTTTGTTTTGGTAGGTCGATTATTGCAAGACTACGGCTAAGTAGGTAGCACCGCAGTGCTAGACATTCACCGACAAGATTCCGATCTGAAGGGCATTGCAGCTAGTGCAGTTATTGGGCATAAGAGACGAAAAAACTAATGTCTCAAGGAGACGAACGCAGTGTGGTGCCAAGGCTAGGCCTGAGTAGCAATAAAACGGTTACGAGCAAAAGTGTCGCTTTCCACCAGGCAAGTTACGTAATAGCATTTTCATACTGCGCTCACCAACCCGCCTGCCAAATGTGGTTACTAATATTCCGTCCATAATAATATTCCGTGGTTACTACTATACTGGCAATTTCCCCCAAAATACCGTCATAATTGTGGAAATCCACGGGGATTACATTTGTTATGGACGTCCTTTGGCTGATATGATGATGTACCAACGTGACTTTTTCAATGTCATATGTACTTTCTTATAAATCTGAGACACCATGAAAACGGCGTATGGAAACCTGGATCGAATGGTATCGCAGCAGCGTCCTTGCTGTGTGGTACCGGCTCAGAATGCCACCACCCCATTTCCTCCCATGGGTGTCGTAAAAGTCGACTAAGGGATTAGCTGGAGGATGGGCAGCAGCGTCCTTCGAGTACATTAACAACTCAACTGCGATCGCCAACCCGCCTGCCAAGCGTGGCGATTATGGCAAAACCCCCCAATGTGCTCACAACACATCCATATCGGTGGTTGTGGTGATCTTTGGGGGAGGCCTGTGTCCAGCAGTGGACTTCATTCGGCCGAAATTATGTCCTTCGAGTACATTTACAACTCCACTGCGATCGCGCTAACCCGCCTGTCAAGCGTAGCGATTATGGAGAATCCCCTCAACAAGCACACAACAAAAACCCAGATCGGCAGTTGTGGCGATCTTTAGGAGAGGCCTGTGACCAGCAGTGGACGTTTTTCGGCTGAAATAATGATGATGAGTATATATTCGTATTAAATATCTCGCTCGCTCGAAATAAAAGCTTAAAAGTGGAATAAAATCTTATTTGTCCATATATCTTTTCAGTTCCAACTTTATGCGTAAGCTACTTGTTCAATCACAAAGAGAGTACTTAAGGATTCTTTGGATGGAGGTATTCAACGTTAAAATTAGTTTTGTACGCGTCAGACCCAAGGTGGCCGAATATTTTACTTCGTGAATATTTCAACAGTAGCTTTAATTTCGTGTTCTGTCCACTTAGGCTTAGCTGTATTTCTGTTAAAGTAACCTTACTACTTTTGTTCTTGAGTTCGGTTTAAGGTCTAAGTTGCAAAAAAAGTAATTTGTTGCCTTCTTAAGTGTGGTACGTTACACTTAAGAGTAGTCTAAAGTATAGTAATTAGTCACTTAGATTTTACAGGTTTATAATTATGGGGTCACGACGTCTATTTGAAACTCAATTATCCTGCCCTTTGGTAAAATGCATAGAGAGAGATATAACTTTTCAAAAAGATGATAGTCTTATAGTATCTTTGAATGTGCGTATGTAACCAGTAGTGTTTTAATTCTCTAAGCTCAAACATCCATATATAATCGAAGTAACAGTGAACAACCAGTTTGGTATTCGCTAAGACTCGTCCTCATGGCTCACCTCTGCAACGTGTCCTTGAATAGCTTCAATCATGTCTTAGTGACCCTCCGCATATCTTGAGGTTAGGATTTTGCACTGCAGCTTAAGCAGTACCAATGACATCAGATGCAGCTGTCTAGGTCTGTGTCTGATCTCCCTGATAATCTCGTAGGTGACGCTCATGACACCTATGGTAGTAAACAGAGGTGACACCTATGAGAGTTAATATATCTCACAAAGACAGGGATAATTGACGTATCATTAGTGGTGGAGTCGGTATTTTAAGAACAGCAGGTGAATTGTCATATTTTGCTATCTCATCGCCTACAATCAAGTGCTACAGGTGCCATTATAATGGTTGTGATAATTATAATACCCCCTGTATTTCCACCCACACCTTAGAAACTCATTCATGGTGATTTTAATAGATCACGTGGGAGTGTCCTCTCCATTGATCAGTAAACAACTTGTCACTTAGAATAACCTTAGGTTCGCCATAATGACGTCACCATGTTCACATTACTTGCCATTGAACTACCCACGAGGCCATGGACTTGTATTAATAGCATGTGTTAGTATAGATTATGTTAAAATATTGATGAGGTCGATTGTCATTCAATCGTGAATAAATATGGGATAACTTAATGAGGATATTTTTAAGTCTCTACCGACGTCACGGTACTGTAAGGTACACGGGGAATTGGGGGGCGTGCTCTTTATATTATATATAATAATAAAACTTCAAACTTTTAATCTATTATATTTTCTCTATTCAATACACAACCGTCTCGTCAAAAGTACATCTAATTTTTAAATGATGTTATATTTTGTTATCTACTCTCACATCGTAAAATTCTAATGATAAACTACAAAATGAGTTTATATTGACATATATTATAAACAGAATACCGAAATTTCAAAATATAATCAAATAAACTTAAACTCAAATCTTTATTGCATTCATATGTTCTTAAGTTGACAGAAAATTGGATGCATATCCAACATGAAACCCTGTTAGGGCGCAGCTATTATAACACTTCGTCACGAGGTCAAATCCAAGAAGTTAAGAAGGGGATTCCAATTCCTTTTCTTCTAATGTAACGGATATACAAAGCGCGTCGTTTTTATGGCATTACAAAAGAAAATTATAGCGAGGGGGCCCGGGGGTCACGGGCGCGTGCAAACGAGAAGACAGTGGCGCGTATGTGGTCACGCGCCACCGTGTGCGCAGCATAGTATAGCGCACAATAAGGCTTCGGGGGGATCCGTAACAATCTCCCCGGGGGAGTAACCGCTTAAAAGTCACCCTTTCCGAGATGTGCCTCTAGGCGTAGCACCGATGGCCGCCTCTTGTGTGATCATACAAGGTCCTTAGCTGTCGAAGATGACCGCCCCAGTGGTTTTAGCCGGTAGGAGTCCGGCGTGCCCTTTCGCGCTTCCCCGGGCTGGAGGAAGGTCATGATGAATTTCCACCGGGATCAATAAAAAGCAAAGAAAAGAAAGCCGAGCTACTTTTCTGAACCGTAAACCTTATTTGTTGATTTTTCTTAATAGTCACTAAGGCACGACACAACAATTAAGGTTCACGGTTCAGAAAAGTCGGTCTTATGGAAAAGAGCCGAAAAGATGTTCCATGGATAGTCCACTAAAACATACATTTATTTAACACCAAGTCAAACCAAAACAGCTGGCGGTCAATGGCCTCATGCGCCTGCCATATGATTAAATGGTAGAAGTATCAAACATCGCTCTCGCTCATTGTACGAAATGGGTGCGTATGTAAGCAATTGTTTCATAGAGATACTAATTACATTATCGTGTGTTTTTTTATTGGTATGAGTTTGAAAACATTTTTATTATTATAATGGTATCAATGTATCAATATACTTGCCGCATTGGAGTGTAGTAGTGATTAAATCGGTTTCCTTCATAAAAACGCAGTATTTACTAGTTCAGGGAACGCAAACCTTTTTACATGTACATTCCAATATTCTCCAATTTTTTTATTGTGGCTATGACTTGCCAATGTACAATCTAAGAATTTTTGTGGCAGAAATGTAATTGCCAATGACATTAGCATCCTATATTAACGATGACTTCTTGAGTTCGGGTGGTTCCAGGAAAATAATAAACCACCCCTCTCCCACCCCACCCATAAGTATTGTAAAGGGTGACTAAACGTTGATATCAGGAGTATGGGCAGCAGCATTTTCCCATGTGTAATAACAACATACCTACTGCGGGGATACAAATCGATATCGAATACGATAATTGCGAAATCCCCTATGACCACTCATTGGGAGGCCATTTTCAGAAGTGGACTTATTACGGGCTAAACGTGTGTGTCAAAGATTTTTATTTCAAATAAACCAATTAATTACTGGGACTTATGAAACGTCAGAATGTAAGCTGCACGGTTCCAATTAGTTGATCTTTTGGAGAAAAGCCGAAAAGAATCTCCATGGATACTCTTTTAAAATACTTGAGATTACAATATTAAACAAGGTAGAACATATTCAAGGTGTTTAAAACTTTATTAATACATTGATGAAAATTAAATATAGCAGCTATACAGCACCTCAGATATATTTGGTTACCAGGAAAGCCACATGTGCAGAAAAGAGCTAACGCCATATGTCCTTGTCGTCAACGTAGTCTTTAAAGACTAAAGACTAACTAGGTAGTCTTTAGTCTATAATAATAATAGTAGGCCTTTTTGACGAGAATTGTTTAACGTGTGCTTTAAACTGTATGTACCTTTAGTCCAATTTTATCGATAACATCGAACATTTGTAGTGTATTGCGGACAATCAATGCCGTGCTTACAATTTCCAATCGTGTGCCACATATGGCACGCGTGCTACAGGTACGCCAAACCTGGTTTAGTTTGTTCCACTTTCTAAGCCGCAATTAACGTTTTTTTGCAATGGAATTGCATTCTATGTAGGTCGCAGCTATTGTTAATTGATTGTCTCCTCTAGCAATTGTTACTGATTGGTTCGTAGAGATACTTTATTACTCACCCGTCGCTCTCTATGTTCAAGATACAATGCTTTATGGATTAATTTATTGTGTGATGTGCATATAGGGTCTTACTTTAATAATGGAAAATATTTTAAGGCTAGGCTCTATTTCATATAACAAGTATCGGTTTTACTGATAATAAATAAATAAATATTTAAATACTCGACCAGCGAAAGCTTTACCGATTCTATTATAAAAATATAATAAAAGGTTGATGTTATGTTTCTTTTTTTTACTAAAAAGCATAGTTGTAACCTATAGATTTTCCATGATTAAAATAAGATCTTATATATGTAAGTACTTACACCACTCCATCTCCTTCCGTGGATATCGTAAAAGGCGACTAACGGACTCTAAACTAGAAGGATCGGCAGCAGCGTTCCTTCTGAAGAACAGCAGCCGTTATGCGCTCACCAGCCCGCCAGCCAAGCGTGGTGAGTACTGGCAAATACCTCACAAAATGGCGACACATTTTTTTTTAAAACGTTGCCCCACACTATGATTTCTCCTGTGTCGTGGGTGCGTTTTACAGACATGAATTCCACATACAATACACCCAGACCTGGAACAACTACCTGCAGCTCAAACAAAATTTTGTTCCGTGTGGGAATCGAACCCACAACCCGGAGCGCAGCAGCCGACTGTATCAGCCACTGCACCAACCGTGCCGAATTGTGTATTGTGTTTCATGTTTAAAGGTAAGTTTTTATGTAAAGTCGATGCTATTATGTTCATACCTATCCTTTGTTATAGATAATAGCATAAGTAATCGCTGCATGTGCATCTTTTTACCGACTTCGAAAAGGAGGAGGTTCTCAATTCTATGCGTTTTTTTTGTGTATGTACACTAATTACTCCGAGATTAGTAAACCGATTTGAGCAATTCGTATTTTAACTGATGCAGAATGATTTTGAATGGGTCCCATATAAATTTCATTACATTTCATTAAGTAGTTTTTAAACCAGCTTCAATAAACAGGTTAATTTGACTGCGGTTATCTAGATGATGTCTTAATAGTTTCGATACCTCTCAGATCAGAGAACCGATTTGAGTCATTCTTATTTTTGGTGTTAAATACTGATATCAAATTGGGAAAAGTTCTAACATTTATTTACAGTAAAAAGAAACAAATAAAATTTTTAACAAAAAAATACCGACTTCAAAAACCCTACACGTTGCAAAAATATTAAACCACTGAAAAGGAAAAAAGAAGAACTTTATGAAGTCGGGCGGTGCCAAGTATAAAATATAACTTCTCGTTGGTCTACATGAACAATGGTTGGGGCATACCTGGCCCAGCCCGACTTTAATATTTTTATATCGTGTAGGGTTTTTATCTTTTACAATCCCCTCGAGAGATGCCTGGGGGTGGCCTCCTTACAGTCGCCTTCCCTCCACTAGAGGGGATGACCACTTTACAGTCATCCCCTCCGATATGTGCCTAAAGGCGTGGCACCAATGGGTGGCTCTAGATGGAGATCTTTCGAGTTCCTGGAGCCTCCCTTCGGTGCCGACGATGATCACTCCGGTGGTTTTAGCCGGTAGGAGTCCAGCATGCCCCTTCGCCCTTTCCCGGGGTGAAGGAAGTACATGAGGTATTTCCACCGGATCAATAAAAAATAAAAAAATAAATAAAAAGAAAGGGTTTTTGAGGTCGGTATTTTTTTGTTAAAAAGTTTTTTTCTGTACCCACTATTACGCATTTACCCATCGAAACTGAAAAGAAATAGGTAGGTAGGTAGTAACAATGAAAACATTTAATGTAACTATAATTTTAAAGTTTGGTAAATAAAATCACATACACGCATACATCCGCCCGTAAACGTTCACTAATAAACATGATCCTCCCAATGAACACTTCAATGAGAGGTCATAGGGGACATTGGAATAATCACCACGTATGGCAGGTGGATTAGTGATCGCATTGTATTGTTATTAGCACAGGATGCTACTACACATCCTTTTGATGTCAACCCTTAGTCACCTTTTATGATATCCTATAAATTGTGAAATACTCTTTTAGTAATTTTAATATTGCCGTGTGGTGCCGGCTCAGAATACCACCACCCGATCTCCTCCCGTGGGTGTCGTAAAAGTCGACTAAGGGATTAGCCGTAGGATGGGCAGCAGCGTCCTTCGAGTACATCAACAACTCAACTGAGATCGCCAACCCGTCTGCCAAACGTGGCGATTATGGTAAAACCCCCCCAATGAGCCCACAACACATCCATATCGGTCGTTGTGGTGATCTTTGGGGGAGGCATGAGTCCAGCAGTGGACTTCATTCGGCCGAAATGATGAATATTAATAATACCAGGAGCACACGTATTCGCAATTAAATTATGAAAAGGCGGCGCTGATGAGATATTGTTATTATATCATAGTGTTATGGTACTACCATTTTTGAATAATCAAGTCTGTATTAATATTACATCTGCCTCATCTCGCTACAGAATAATTTATTAATACATTTTGGTAATAACGCAATGTGTATATCGTAATAACTTCCTCATCTAACGACTCTCACCCGGATATCTGTCCGTCTCGTTAGAGCCCGTCCTATCTTGCGTTTGCCAGTGCGCGGTATCTCGTGATCTGGACATATTTGGTTAAAAGCAAAATGTTTCAGCCAACGCTTTTCAAATAATAACAGTTGCACTGTTCCCGATAATAATGAATTTAGAGACGAGAGCCGCAGAATTTCGGGATATTATCAGTCAAAATTCCAGCTGCCTATTTACAAGGTCTGACCTAATCCCTGGTTTTTTTTTGTTTTCTACGTATTTCATTATTTCAGCCGAAAGACGTATACTGCTGGGCAGAGGCCTCCTCAAAGAACGCCTCAACGCCGGGTCTGGGTATTGTGTGCTCATTGGGGGTTTCGCCACAATCGCCAGACTTGGCAGGTGTGTTGGGGATTGCTGTTCAGTTGTAAATGTACTGGTGTAACTGTGTGTAAGTGTGGTAGGTCCAGCAACACACGGTAAATGTATAAAAACCGTAGCCTTAACTAATATCGTGCCGAATAATAATGTATTCTTACATGAATATATGATTAATAGTTTCTGTACGCGACGTAGGGAAGTTTGGGCGGAAACGTTTTATGTTTTATGTGGATAATTAATTTGAGCGAATTGCTATCGAGGAATGTAATACCTATAATATGAATATCCTTATTTTAGAGGCTGTCACAGCCATATAAAAGGCTGAATTCCAATAAAACTAGACGACAAAATAATTTGTTGTTTTACTTATAGTTGTTTTCTTTTAATAAAGGAGGGCAAACGAGCATGCGTCGTCCAAGCGATAATCGCTGCCTTTAAACATCCACGACTCTTCTGGTCTCTCGACACATTAGTTATTTAGTCTCTTATGCCCAGTAATTTAAAGTTTAAACATTACTGCTTGGCGGCCAATATCTGGCACTACGGTAGTACCTACCTAGCAGTAGGTACTACAGCAGTCTATGTTGGCAGAGCACGAAAATTGGAATGCAGTGGTCTCCTTCTGTTAGAGCGTCATGCTCCGGAAGGAGACCGCAGAGCGGGATCGGGATAGGGCCGATCCCGCTCGAAGAAGGAGGAGACGGCGCCGGGGTAGCAGCCGCCCTGGCGCCTAATTCCCACACGCCTGAAACCCTCTGCCGTTGCTATAAGGCAGGTGACCTCTGGGTTCGCGGGTACGTAGATTGGGGAATCTGCGTGCTCACACCAAGCGACCCAAGAGAAGACGGTAGCACGCATGTGGTCACGCGCTGCCTTGGGACGCTTTGGGGGATCCTTTACAATCCCCCGGGGGGTGACCACTTTACAGTCACCCTCTCCGAGATGTGCCTATAGGCGTGGCACCAGTGGGCGGCTCTAGTGTGATCATATGAGGACCTGGAGCCTCCCTTAGGTGCCGAAGTTGACCGCCACAGTGGTTTTAGCCGGTAGGAGTCCGCCCTTCCCCGGGGCGAAGGAAGTTCATTTTCCACTGGGCATCAATAAAATAAAAATAAAAAGGTACTACAGCAGTGCCACTGCTATTTCCTTTGTTTTGGAACAGGCCTAAGCTCTGCAGTGTGTTTCAACAAAGTTCCTGCAGGTATTGCTACTGTCCTGAACCCATCAGAGAACGGTACCTAATGACCTAATATTATGCTTTTATATTACTTACATATATTCGTAGTTAAATGAAAAACAACACAGGCTTTAGGGATAATATGTCATTTACTGAGATGAAGGTGTGGCACTTTCATCCTACTTCCTAAGGGAAATGTGCGTGTGTATGGAATTTATTATTAACGTGAGAGTTCCTTCAAGGTCGCGAACAATGGTACTCCATGTAAACAACCTCTTTCTTGCACGGCAACCCCTCTGTTTTTTTTAAACTTGCGGGTTTGATCCCCGCATGGAACAAATATTTGTGTCATCATATCAGTCATAGGTAGTCCACTGCTGAACAAAGGCCTCCCGTATGAATTTCCACAATTGTGTCGTCATTTTGGGGGAAATTTATCTGTACTCACAACTTGGCAGGCGTGTTGGCGAGCGCAGTATAGCTACTGTTCTACAGGAGGAACGCTGCTGCCTATCCCTCTGGCTTAGAGTCCTTTACTCCCTTTTTACGACATCTACTGGAAGAGATGAAGTGGTGCTTATGTTCTTAATCCGTACACCACACGGAGAAGTATTTGTATGATCGACATATATAAATAATAAAAGCTGCTTGTGCGGTGTACGGAGGTTTGAAGGTTGCCTGCAGACTTGCGTGCTCACACCGAGCGAACCCCAGGAAGACGGTGGAGCGCACGTGGTCACGTGCCGCCGTGTGCGCTGTTCTTAACAATCCTCCCCGAGAAGCGCCTGGGGGGCGGCCTTTTTACAGCCGCCTTCCCTCCGCTAGAAGCGGTGACCGCTTTACAGTCATCCCCTCTCCGAAAAGTGCCTAAAGGCGTGGCATCAATGAGCGGCTCAAGTATGATCTTGCAAGGACCTGGAGCCCCCCTTAGGTGCCGAGGATGACCGCTCCAATAGGTTTAGCCGGTAGGGAGTCCTGGTATACCCCTTCGCCCTTCCCCGGGACGAAGGAAGGTCATGTAGAATTTCCACTAGACACCGATAAAAAAAAAGGTTGCCTGTACACTTAACTAGTTTGCCGTGTGAACTTTCGTCAGACAAGTCTAATATGGTTGAAGAGAAAATAAATCTTCAAATATTAAATTATTATTTAACTTAAGGTCTATGCATGTGAGTGCTAAGCAATAAGTATTCAAGTGCATATGAAATTTATGCCTGTAAAGTGAATCCATAATATAGGAGAAATGTAAGTGAGTCGCACCGTTTACCTAAAAATACGTATCAAAGTAATCCCATATTTAGGTTAGTTTTGCACGAATTCATGTTAAACTGCTGCTGCTGTTGCAGCTGGAACCCGCGGTTTCACCCGCCGTTTAATTTAAAAGAAAGTGGATTATTTATATATAATTTAGAGTACTTCGGCACAGACACTTGACATAGAGTATGTATATATATATATTGGATTTCATGGGTTTTATTTTTTTTGCACGGAATCCTAAGTATTTTTCTAAAATAAATGTAGCCTAAGTTATTCCTTGTAACATCAGCTATCTTCCAGTGAAAGTCCCGTAGATATCGGTCCAGCCGTTTCGGAGATTAGCGGGAACAAACAGACAGACAGACAGACAGACAAAAAAAATTGAATAGGTTTTTTGTTGTAGGTACCGTATATACTTTCATATGCATTTAGTAAGAAGCTGTTATTTTTACATTACAAACAGACACTTAAATTTTATTTATTTGTATAGATTGTCAATTTTATTATACTACCTAGTATAAGATTGATTAATTGAAAAATTAATTTTGACTGTATATTTTATAATGTGGACGCTATTTAGACTGTATTCTACTAGATTATAGTTTTACAACTATTTATCTCTCATCTATAACACTTTTATTATTAATTATAAGCGCGCAGCCACGTGCGGGCAGAGGTTTCGCTATTTACAGGGACTTGGACTCACGCACTCACTGAGACTCACAAAGAACAGCACGCTCCTGCCTTACGCATTTTATGCTGTTCTATTCTAAACCTTAAAAAAGAACCTGAAAATACAGGCGTAATGATATATTATAATGGCGCCTAACAAAACAACGTGCAGCTGCTTGGCTTCATGTTGCAGGTTAAACCCCCTCCTAAGTGTCATTATTCGTAGTTGTCGTAGCAGTCGTAGCTCGTAGTCAGCATACTTAGTGACTTGATCAAATTTTGTTATTAATGGTTTTTCAATTGTGGGCACAGTGTACTGAACGTAAATTTCAAATGCATTACACCCAAATTATGAACTACTGTTACGCCATACAAATATTTTAACCATTATGCGAACAGAGATAGAAACTCATATCGCCATTGTGCCGATGTAGGTTTCCGCTGAAAATCAGCGCTGTTCTGAGTATGTACTAGAGCAGTATGCTGAGCTGAAATTTTGCACGGGCATGACGCACTTCGGCCGAATGAAGTCCACTGCTGGACACAGGCCTCCCTCAAAACCAAAACGACCAATATGTGTTTTGCCATAATCGCCACGCTTGGCAGAAGGGTTGGCGATCGCAGTTGAGTTGTTAATGTACTGGAGGAGATGGGGTGGTGGTATTCTGAGCCTGACACCACACGGGCATAACGCATATCTTCCCAACTTTTGAACTTCTGTGTGTATTCATTATTGGTCACACAAGTGCGTCACAGCGTGGAGAAATTCGTGACCCGCAGCTTTGAAACCCTATTGCTTAGTAGCTGCGCCAATCGGCTTATCAACGGATCGATGTGATATGCAAGTCAAATAAAATGTCTAATCAAAGCAGAGCTCTAACATTCCACGAAATTTTTAAAACCTTTATTACCTGACAAAAAGTATCTACGGCGCACCTCTGACAAACCCTTCTCCAACCGAGACGAAAAGTTATACGCCAAAGTTAGCCCAAGTTACGCTGTGGGCAATTTTATCCCAAGGCTGGGGTCGCTCCCAATGGTGTAAGCATAACCATCGAACCACTTAGTAGGCTCTAAGGAAGTTTGCTCGTAACTTTGCGATCGGTTTACTCGAATAACATAGATACGCCCGTTTTGATCATTAAATTTCTCTCATGTTAGCAAAATGGTTATTTTACGACGTGTAAGGGTTAAATTAGATTGTAATTCAGTATGTGAGCTGTTCGTTAAAACGATGTGCGGGTTGGGGACGAGGGCTTAGCATTGTGATTTTTCTTGGAGGGGCCAGATTGAAGAAAGCACGATCGCGACATAAGGTTTTTTCGAAGTAAGTGTTTCAGTATAATTCTAGGTTGGGCCAGACCTTGGCGAAAGGCCGGGCCCATCTGTCCCCTTCCCCTTATACGCCTATCCTGTGGTAAAGGATAATGTTAGATTAAGTTATGTATAAAGTTTAGGCAGAAGATGCACGTAAGGAGCCATCTTGGGACTAAATGACGGTGCCATCTATATACTACAAATCAATCAAATTGAAGTGTCTGTTTGTTATGTCAAAACAACAGCTTTTTACTAAATGCATATGTATATACGGTACCTACAACAAAAACTAATTTGATTTTTTTTTGTCTGTCTGTCTGTTTGTTCCCGCTAATCTCCGAAACGGCTGGACCCACTTCTACGGGACTTTCATTGGCAGATAGCTGATGCTATAAGGAATAACATAGGCTACTTTTATTTTAGAAAAGCAATTAGGGTTCCGCGCAAAGACATAAGCCCACCCTTCACTGCTCCCTAGTGTTTGAGCTGAGGAGAAAAACTGCTGCAAAAAATACCCCAGCAACACGTTAGTCTGTCTGTGTGCTTCAAGGAGGATGGTTACTTTTAGTAACTTTGTCATAGCTAGATGTCCGCTAGCACACACCATTACACACTTAAATTAAGATAATGAACTCTACTTACAACATTGATATAAAAAAATTATGGTCACATATGCCACCATTTGAATTTAATTAAACCTAAAATCTAAAGAAAGTCAATAGGCGTGCCCATTTGCATGTGAAATAAAATACTATTAACATATTGTTGGAAAACTGATGTCACGCAAGTTTAACCAGGACCCGAGGAAATGTGATTACAAAAGAAGTAAATTATATACAATACACAGTCAGCAGGACGACCCGTCACCGCAAGCAGCACCCGTTCACGAGTATTCTATTTGTCTATTTTTATAAAACGTTGCCCCATACTAGAATTTCTCCTGTCGTGGGTGCGCTTACAAACACAAATTCCACACACAATACACCTAGACCCGGAACGACTACCTGCAGATCGTACAAATATTTGTTCCGTGCGGGAATCGAACCCACGACCCGCGCAGCAGCCAACTATATCAGCCACTGCACCAGCCATCATCCCTTTCGCCATGTTGGAGGGAAGGATGTTACCTGACCCATGACGCTACCGCATGCAGGGACATCTAAGGAAGCACGACGGACCTGCCACCATAGAATTGGAAAGCAGTACCATTAAATCACTTATACTTACCGAGTCACCGCTTAACTGCCCGATACCTGTTCGTGTCTTTTCAGTGCAATGATACAGATACATGAGGCAACTAACTTAAGTATATAATATAATGTCCATGTGTATTTTTTGTGTAAATTCTATTAGCACCTCCCATGGGGCAGAATACTCGAAGGACGCTGCTGCCTATCCACCGTCTAATCCCATAGTCGCCTTTTACGATACCAACAGGATGAGATGGGTTGGTGCTATCAGTTGCCGGCACCACACAGTTAAGTATGCGTATAGTACATAAAGGGTACATAGGAAACCGAGCTTCGGCAGGACAAATTTTTCCATTTCTAAGCCGTTGAATAATCTCACGCATATTTCCTCCTTCGTCAAGGAGGAAGCCGGTCGCGTTCAAGTTCGAAATTAGCAAAGTTAGCGGCAACACAAGTGGCGCATGTAAAGTGGGCACAGCTACCGTCGTATATATATATAAAGTTAGCACTTTGAGGCTGGCACCCAATTTATACCATTGTTTACTTACTTGTATATAAATCCTGCTTACACTATAAGTAGATTATCTCTAAGCTTCAAGAATGCTGAGTATTTTATAGGATTAGTTATCTAATCAAACACTGACAAATGAGGTACCGTATTGTCTGAAAAAGTATCAAAGCAATGATGCATTCAAGGGCGCTGTAGCTAGTTCATCATAATATCAGCCAAATGACGTCTACTGCTGGACAAAGGCATACAACAGACAATTGTCATAATTGTGGGATTTGGATTTGCCAATACTCACCACGCTTAGCAGGCGGGTTGATGACCGCAGAATAATGATGTTGTATCACAGAAGGGACGCGGCTGCCTATCCCTTTGGTTTATAGTCCCTTAGTCGCATTTTACGATATCCACGGAGGAGGAGAAATCTGTGGCCTTTGTTCAGCAGTGGACGTCCTTTGGCTGATATGATGATGATGATGGTGATGGTCAAGATGAGGATGAAGACTCCCATCTTCAAAAACATGGATAGGGCTAAATTCTTTAAGATAAAGTCGGGACTGCAGGTCTTTAAATATTGTACACATGAAATCTACAATCTTATATGAATACTAGATATTAGAATTCTAACAATCTAATAATTACTTTCTTCTTTCAATATTAATTAATTATAATTCTTCCACTATCAACATTTGAATTTCGTTAAGTGTTTACATCATTTAAAACCTGGACATACTTTGAATTCATCTCAAATATTGGCCTCAATTATTCTCATAATATTCTTTTCTCTATACTATTGTAATAATAAAGTCTCTATCAATTTCAAATACTTATTAAAGATTGTCTATATTGTTTCTTACCTGCTCTTCTCCACTGGACAAACGACTTGGAACCGTGCAACGGTTTCAATTTTGAGTATTAAAGTGCCTGTAAATCATTTATGTTAATTAAAAACCTTTGACTTGACCTGACTTGACTGACTGCTTTTAAAATGATTCCTCTATTCACTCTGGTTGTCATTTGTTTATCCACTGATTTATATTGCAAGTCTTTGCTATGATCATGTTAAGGCTAAATGATTTATTATGCAATAATTATCGTCTATCATATCATTCTTATTAACTTTCATAATCCATTTAAGCATCCATTTTGCTCCGAAAAAATCATTTAACATAATTTCCGCTGAAAAGTCAATGTTGGCTATTTAACACTGAGTTTTTGACACGATTTAAAGTGCCTTAGAATTAATTTTCCGACAAAAAGCGACACTATACGATGTTTCTTGAGCAACTTCTGTTTAGCAAACTAAACAAGTTAAACGGGTGTTTGAAATAAAAAAAATTGTCCGTAAAGGAGATAGGAGATGATAAAGCTTTGGAAATGTGCACGGAACACTTTTTATGACACCCAACGGACTAGGTTGGGGTGTAATCGTACACTAACAATTTTCCAATTACTGTACTAGGTCGTGCAATTCCATAGTGGTTCGCCATTTATCGATTTACATAACATACAACACCGAATTACACATTTCCAGATCTGAAAATTGCCACTGGAGTGCAGTTTCTTTCAATTTGTTTTCGAACATAATCGATTGGTTTTCTATTTTCGTCAAAACAACGTCTAATATTCCAAAAAAAAGGATTGGTTGTCGTATGTCCACTAATGGCTTGTTCTTGCCATAGCCGGCGCGGCGCAGTCAAAGCGCTAGTTATACCGAATCGATAGCCACCCTACACAGTGTACAATATGTAAAGATGATAGAAATTTTGGAATGAATATAATATAACTTCGTAATATTTGTAAAAATATAATTATTTAATTTTGTTAACTTTTATATTCAAGTTTATATTTATGTACCTAAATGCTTATTCTAATAGTAGTTATAAATATATTAATATATTAGTTTTACTTTAATTTAACGTCTCACACCGCGTTGTAAAGTGATGGCCTGAAACACAGGTTTCAATAACCTAGTTCGGGCAAGTCGCTTCATATAATTATAATTCCAAGTAAGTAATATTTTTGTAACCGTAATTAATATATTTTAGTTATACACTAGTTTTAGTTTACATATATATTTAGTAACTAATAAAACCTTTATATAAGGTTTAACCATCATTATTACTGCGACTATCTGTATTATTTTTGTAATAAGTTTTAATTTTTTTTTTATTATTTATATTATGTAGTGGACTCCGGCTGCGAACTGTAGTCATCAAACGACTAGGCGTCAACACCAGCTTGCAGCTGCCTTAGGGGAAGCGAAGTCGACCTGTTGAACTGGTAAATGAGCCATAACTCATCTGATGTTATTCGATGAAGCTGTCAACGATGGTGCACGCTTGTCTAGAAGAAACCTGTTCTTGGTGATTCCCAAGTCATAACTGTCAGGAAATACAAACTCAGGAAACAAGTTCCAGCGGTATGCCTAACTCATGCTCGAACAGACCGTAGGGAAACTCAGTAAACCGCTATACAACATTAGCAGGACATTAGACTGAGCATGACATACTTACAAGTAAGTGGTAAATTAACAATCAACACTGTACTCACACTAGATAATGTGTGATGTGATATATTTTTTGTAAATGATAAAATAATAAATAAACATAATACATTATTATATTTATTTAATATTTAAACATCACGAAACAAAATAAAATAAAGTCAAAATGATAACATACATATTTACATGTCATACTTAAGAGAATAATTTAAAAAAGGCAGTCGATACAACAAAATCGAGAATTTACATTTTAGCCTATGAAAATTATAGCAGCTCTATCACAAGCATTTTTATCACTCTGTAATTTTATAAAATACCCTTTATACACAGTTTCTGTTTTATTATCTGTTTGTAGCCGTTTTCAGGTTCTCGTTCCACATGGCTTGCAATATTAATGCAACCAGCTTTCTTCTCTTAAATCTCAATGCGATAAGCCGATAACATGCCATTATGAAATCATTGTATAAAACTCGACGATACGAACGATACTTTCCTTTAATAAATTAAACTTATCTTCCATAGCATGTGAATATATAATAACATTGAAACATATACATTATGTAATACATATAATTTCTTTTGGGAACAGTTCGAAGGTCGAGACCATTTCATTCACGCGTCGCTCATCTCAACATAATTATGAGTTTTATCTCCTGGGAGATAGGAAACATCTCCGTTACATGTTGAATTTAATAATTGCTAAATGTCATGCTGGTGGTGACATTGTGTATACACGATGTAACGACCAGCGTTGGGTACCCGACAGTATAGTGGAGCTAAGCGATGGTCATGCTCGTGAAAGGATGCCGTCTATCGAGACTGGTCAGCAGATAACTGCCATTGTAACTAATTATTATTGTAGTATATCTACATCTGTACATATTAACCTACATTCATCTCAGTACAATATCTTGCATCAATAAATATTGTCTAGCAATTATTTTTAAAGAATTTTTGTAGTTTCGTTTTCATGGAGTTTCTTGCCGGCTTTTCTAAAGGACTAACCAATTGGAACCGTGCAACTTAAATTCTGATTTTTCGAAAGTGATTGGTTTATTTGAAATAAGAACTTTGAATATTGACTATATGATGATATTGGATGATTTATAGATAATAGATTACTTAAATGCTGGACAAGTCTCGAAGAACAGAGAGATTAATATAATTTTGTAGTAGAATATGTTTATTTTTGATAGGTTTAGACAAAAGTTCCAAGGATGTGCGATTTTGGATTCTTTGTAAGCAAGAGCTGTATAGGAGAAATAAATCTGAAAGCTTCGTAGAACTAATCTACTTTCTTTACTACTACTACTCTTTGATAAAGAAAGTGTAAAGAGATTTTTCATTATAGAGTACCTAACCGATTCTCAATTCTAGAGCCATTCAACAGTAAAACTACTTTACAATAAGTATGTCCGTTTTCTGATTAAAGAAAGTTTTTACTGGTTTGTCAGGTGCATTCAAGTTTTTCTTACCCGACGTGTTAAAAGCTTGCTGAAGGTGAAGTTTTAATTTGTTTGTAGATAACACTTTGCAATTTCTTAATGCGTTAGATACAGAACTCAAAGAAATTTTTTAATGTTCTGTGGTTATAATTGTTATATGTTGTTTATGCATGGTATTTTTATATTAGTAGTAAGATTTTATATTGTTTACATTATATTTTTATATGAGCCTTATAGCCTGAATAAAAAAACCTGTTTGCCAAGCAACCTATTTTTTTTAGGTTTTTATGGAACGCCAATGTTCGGTAGTGGTTAATGGCTGATATGATATTAAATATATTATTTACAAGTAAAGCATATTAATTAAACATAAACATAAGCAGTTATTCAATGACAACGTTACACGAACTCTCTATTTAATTTAAATATTAATCCGAACAATGGATCAATCAACACGATTATAGACGAACCCTGTAATGCCAACCTAACCGCGATCACATCCGGCACGTTTTCTGCATTAACGGACAGTTTCCGAATGATCTATAAACGGACCACAACATGGCGGTAACCGCAGCCCGACGCGCAACAGTGGCTTGACACTATTATTTACAAATTTAATATTCATTTGAAGTTTGAATATCGAACGTTTGCGTAGTACGTATTTCATCCGTGAAATTTAGGGTGTTTATTGAATTACCTAATGTTTTAGTGATGTGTAACATCTTTCCTCTCGCTTTCCTGCAATCTGTGGTAGGGATTTCGAGAAAAGGGATGGAAATGTGTAAAAGGAAGCCGGGGAAGGCTCAAAAACAGAATCAAATTATAAAACCTTTTCTCTTAACATTGGCAAAATGTTACTACAATTGACAATAAAGAAAAAAAAACACTTTTTCTCTAACAAAATAATGTTATAGTTAAAAAATACCATTATGATACAGCGTAAATTCAGGAAGTTAATATCACCAAGGAGATTCCATCAATTATTTTTTTCTAATGGAACGCATGTGTGTAGCCCACCATTTTTATAGCATTACAAAAAAGTTTTCATTCCAATTACTACTTATCTGTGGTAGCGCCCGCTTTAGCGCATGCACGGTGATATGCTGGGTTTTGGCGCCATTCATACATTTTGTTGTACTCAAAGATATAGTTGTACTGAATTTCGATCTTTTATTAATGTTTTCAATACCAAGGTGAGATGTCAGACGTTACACATCATATGCGACTACTGTAAGGCTCCTCGTTTTTTTTCTGTATTTGCATCATTGATGTATAAATTACTATAGTAATGATAACAGTGGTTTTGATAATAATAATAATTTATTTCAGATAAAAATCCATACAATTCAATTCAAATTACAAACAAATATATAAACACAGAAATGATTAAATTAGTATTTTGACATGTCAATAAAGGCAAATTAATTAAAATAACAAATCAAATTAAATTAACATTTGAAAATCACTAAAAAACAAAATAAGTAACATTACAAATAACTAAGAACATAAAATCAATCGCATGTCAAAATGAAATACAAATAAAAATTTAAATTATAGGATATTGGGAGGCGCTAACGTGTAGTCGCATCCACTTCTGCAATAATGGCGAATCCCACAGCTCGGACAACACGCTCAGGATACCGTTCGTACTGCCACGTAGGCGACTTAGTAGCGAGCAAGCGCGCCTCAGCAAACATAGTAGAAGCACTACAATACCGTGGCAGCCCTAACAGAATCCTGAACGCGTTGTTGTACTGGACGGTGATAAGTTGTTGAATGAGAAAATTCCTTCATCGTCATCATAATATCAGCTAAAGAACGTCCACTGTGGAACAAAGGCCTCTCCCATAGATATCCACAACGACCACTTAGATACGGCCGTATCTGACGATTCCCAGCAACATTCACCAGGTCAAACATCGATTTCGTTGAAACCGTTCAACGTTGCATTTTTTGGCGAGTGGTCTCCACTCGAGGACAATACTGCCCCACTTAAATATTCTTTACGGCATCCTTGTTTCGCAAAGAGCAATTGGAAAATATTTACATACTAACATTTTAATTATGCTGTTTGCGCACGTAACGAATATATATGGTACAACTTTTTATAATATTTAACCATCTCAGATTCAGATCTCAAATCTTCTCAGATTTCGGTTTACCTGTATGGACTTTATCACGCGTGCCATCTGTCAGACCAGATCCACTCAAATCTGTGATGGTTCGTTTCAAAGGCCAGTACAGATGTGTTGTTATTACATATACTTGTAATATCTGCATTTTAAAACAGACACTGTTCAGTTTGTTTCGGCGTTTTCTCGTTCTTGTTCTTTGTTGTGCACAATAAAACATAATACACAGATTGTTAACTTATATAAAAAACCATTTCGAAGCGAGCTTAACTCAACATTCGAGTTTTCTACCAGCAAACTTTTGAATGATAATCAAGTGTACAACCAGGGAGAAAAACAACAGTTAAGAATAATTAAACTGAAATGTACCGCCCTGTGTGGGAACTTACTACCACTAAAACTATGCTAAGTAATGCCTAATATGATTAAATAATAAACAGATCTTCTGTACATTTGGAATGATTAAAAGCTTCGTAACGTGATATCATCTAAAAAGGTTTACCTAATATATCTTCAGAAAAACACAAAAGCAGATTGTCTCCAGCTCTAAAAATACACGTCGCGCTGGCTTCAACCTAAAAGTAGGTGTCATTTATCAAACTTAATGTAACGTGGGAGTATAAAAACATAAATGTGTTTGTGAGAAAAGTGCTATTTTATTGCATCCAAATAATATCACTTTAGTTTTGATAAACTATCCGAAATCAGTGACGTATTTAGCGACGTCATTTCTAATCAGAATGTATTGCTGATATGACGCACGAGATAACATAATAAAAGCTTTATTATGATGAATGAAGTACGTTGAAGTGAATTCTTTCTACCTATATGAGGTCATACTTTAGTAGTTCACGATATTTTGAATGGCGCCTTAGTGAATACTGAAGTTGGGATCACAAAAAAACTTTTCTATAGCGACTTTTTTTAATAATCGATAATTTATATTAATAATACTGGTTCTCTAAGTTATAATAATATCCACATGCATCTAGCAAGAAAATGGCATTTGTCGCCGGTTGATCGATTAAGGTAGTCGGCGACGTCAGACGAAACATGAAAATGGTGAATTTCTGGGAGGTACACCATCTTTAGCATTTACAAAAATATCGAATTATATACGTTATCGAACTATAGACGACGCCATGGTCTATCGGTCAGAACTTACTAAGCTTCTCTTGATTCATCATCATCATCTCAGCTGAAAACTACAACTATTGGACATAGGCCTCCCCCAAAGATCGCCTCAATTACAGGTCGGAGTTGGTGTTGAGTGCTCAATTGGAGGTTTTCCCATAATCGTTATGCTTGGTAGGCGGGTTGGCGATCGCAGTTTTTTTATTTTTCTCTTTTTTTGTTGTTGATTTGTAAATGTACTCGAAGGACGTTGCTCCCCATCCTCTGGCTAATCTCTTAATCGCCTTTTAAGACACCCAGGAGATGTGACGGGGTGGTGCTATTCTTAGCCAGCCAAAACCTCCTCCTTTTTAATATTTGATCTCTTGATTGTCAAATATTAAAATTTTAATGGAGCCTTTAACTTTTAAAATTTTTGAATTGTTGGTTCACGTTATTTGTTACAAAGGGATTGATAAAAGGTTCTCGTTCACTACATTGAAAACCATATTATTCTTCTGAACCCAAGACAAAAATTTAGCACGTATCATGTCCAAAACCTTTTAGTATCCAAAAATAGATGTTCTCTAATATTTTCAGAGAATTTAATAATTTACTTTTCTTTGGAAGACGATGTCTTGTCATATCTAATATTTCAAAGGCTAAGTAATCAGCTTTTATTAGATTCAGTCCTTGTCGTAGGCAAAAAACTTTATCACTGTTGTTTCATTCATAATTTACGTGCACACAGCGTTAATTGATCAGAATAGACTAGTGTTATTCAACCTTCTTTAATACGCGTACCCCTTTACATGTTAACATTCTGGCGATCCCAAGGACAGTAAACAAATAAAATCTTAATTAAACAAGCCAATTTTAATATTTACAATGATTGAATTGTCATGGCAGCATTAAGCTGACCAATCCCAACAGCCAGCACTCGTTCACGAGCATGACGCATGCATACGACGCTGATGCATCAGCTCAACCACATTGTAGGGCAACTAAGCGACCCAATACATGACACTACTATCAGCAGGATACTTGAATGAGCATGACATTCCTAAACCGCCGGACAACTATCATGTCAACCTTAGCTGCTTATCTTCCTTTGTAAGTCATAAAAGTCAGCCGAGGGAAAAGCAATATCTCGTGCAATCAATACAAGTAGGAAAGTAAAAGTTTATAAATTGGTAACATGAATACATATCGCTTCATCCGTTAGGGATTTTAATTGTATTATAATTAGACATTATCTTAAATAATAATAAAGCTATTCTTTTTAAGTATCTATACAAATAAAGAAAATTGAAGATCAGTTTATAATTTAAAAAAAAACATCTTCTTAAAAACTTAATAATATACGGTACGGTATCGAAGCAGAAATGAGGAGATCCGTAGAAGAACTATAGTTGCCTAAAAAGGTAAAGGATTTTTAAGCTAAAGTGGCAATGGGTGGGGCACATAGCTCGTAGAACTGATGGCCGTTAGGGAGAAAGGTTCTTGAGTGGAGACCACGCACCGGAAAACACAACGTGGCCTCTAACGGATGGACAGAGGACCTGGGGAAGGCCGTTGGGAGTCGGATGCGGGTGGCATGAAGCCGGTCGTTGTGGAAATCTTTGGGGGAAGACTTTTTCAGCAGTGGACATTCTTTGGCTGACATGATGATGTTGAATAATTAAGAATAGGAGGGTCCTACTACGCTGCTTCATTATTGGCAATAATACAAGAGCCGAATTTTTTACCAATAGCGGTCGGTAGGATATGGAATACCGGTATATATAATAAGTACTTGCACTTTGTGACAAAATCCCGAGAATATAAGTACGTATTTGTGTCCGCAGAAGGTCAAGTAGGCATATGACTAAGGCTGAGATCTGTAAAGAGTACGATGAGATGTCACTGTTTGCATTCTTGAGTCTTTGAATGAAGGTATATATGTATGTACCTACACCTTTTACCTATTGTGAAGGTTGGCGGGATGCAAGAGAGTCGTGTGTGTCTGTATTTTATAGTTTATTTGGTAATTAGTTATAACTGTAGTTAAAAGGAGTGAATTTTATTTAGACTAGAATAGAATTATTTATTCAGTAATTAGGTCATAGCAGACACTTTTACACGTCATATTGAAACAACGGAGGGCATTTCACTACATGACAACCTCTGAGAAGAAATGCTAAAAAAAACTCAAATTGTGTGTTTTTAAAATCACAATGAATGCATTGTTTTTATGACAATATATATGTGGGAGTAGTGCAGATATAGGCTATCTATAACTAACATGCTAGTGCCAAAAATCTGACTTAAATAGCTACATCACACTCACGTTCACAATGTGCATAAATAAAGTTATATAATAATAAATAACCGATGTAATCATTCATAATAATGTCACAAAAGAAATATCAATTATGTAAATGTCAAAAAATATCAATTATACAAATGTCGAAAAATATCAATAATGTTAATGTCATTTTTTTAAATTACTAATTGATTAATGAACAATGCCGTCGAAATGTCAACACAATGAAGCGACACTACGTGTAATACTAGTCTTGCGGAGTTGGACTAGCACTCTGCTACAACAAACATTTTTATCTATTAGATAATCATCTACCGGGAGAGGGCCGATCCCGCTCGAAGAAGAAGGAGACGGCGCCGGGGTAACAACCGCCCTGGCGCCTTATTCCGATACGCCTGAAAACCCCTGCCGTTGCTATAAGGTGGGGGACCTCTGGGTTCGCGGGTGCGTAGATTGGGGAATCTGCGTGCCCACACCAAGCGACCCAAGAGAAGACGGTAGCACGCATGTGGTCACGCGCTGCCGTGGGACGCTTTGGGGGATCCTTTACAATCCCCCTGACCGCTTTACAGTCACCCTCTCCGAGATGTGCCAATAGGCGTGGCACCAGTGGGCGGCTCTAGTGGCCGCCGGCCGATACGAGGACCTGGAGCCTCCCTTACGTGCCGAAGATGACCGCTTCAGTGGTTTTAGCCGGTAAGAGTCCGGCATACCCCTTCGCCCTTCCCCGGGGCGAAGGAAGTTCATGAAGAAGTTTCCACTGGGCACCAATAAAAAATAAAAATAAAAGATAATCATCTAAGTTATAACCAACACCGAGTCAACCTCACATATAGCGGATGAAGTTTATAATCTTAAATCTAAAGATTTTAGATTAGATTGATTATTGATTTCGGCCGTTAATACTTAAGAAGCTAGTCCGTAAATTTATGGGCCCCCATGACATTTTAATTAGAGCTTCAAGAAAATAAAACCTACATTATAACTATTTGAAATCACTTGTAACTCTAATGAACTAACTATGTAAACAAATCTTGGAAGTCGATATTAACCTACTTCTGATTGTCTTATAGATTTGATTCCGGATGACAGTACAACAATCTGGTACCATCGAACTGATCCGATGGTGGAGCCAGGAGGTGGATGTAGAACTCGTCAATGGCTACTAGTAAACCCCTCGAGTTTGGGCACATAAAAGATTTTGGTCTGACGATATCTGGTAGCATTCTAGAAAGAAAGAAAGTTTTCTATCGGTACTGTGGCGACGCCCGGCGAAACATCCTCAGTCGCGCATATAAAGAGTTCGCACATCGATGTATCATACAGACCCGCCTCACCGACGTCGCGGAGGCCTATCGCCGCGTCACCTTCCCGTTCAAGTTACTGCTTCCGGCCTGTGCCAAGCCTGTAGTTTTAAATATCCTCTAATACATTTTAAATAATACCGATCCAGCTGTCCCCAAAACAATAGCTAGTTATCCCTAGCAATGGTCTAAGCCGACGTCCATGTCCCGCAGGGGGCGCCCTTAGCGCAAGTTGCTTAGATTTTAATATTAATTTTATGCCTGGCTGGAGGCCTCTTTTGGCTTCGCCAGAAACGACCGGTTAAGGTTAATGGGGCTCCATTTCTCTGAAATGTTCGAGTAGCCCAACAAAAAAAAAAACATACAGACGCCCAATATTAACCATTGGACTTCGGCCCGCCAGGCAAAACACCCGTCTGGTTGGAAGATCCTCCCTTTTCAATGGAGGAACACCACGCCATGTTTCTTTATACTGGTGACTCCGAAGTTTATACAATGTTCCACCAAAGTACAAAACAGAGGACTTACATACATCGACGATATAAATTGAAAAACTTTGTTGTTGCTACGTTCATCATTTCGGCCGAATAAAGTCAACTGCTGGACACAGGCCTCCCCCGAAGACCACCACATCGACCGATATGGATGTGGTGTGGGCTCATTGGGGGGATTTGCCATAATCGCCACGCTTGGCAGACGGGTTGGCGATCGCAGTTGAATTGTTAATGTACTCGAAGGACGCTACTGCCCATCCTCCAGCTAATCCCTTAGTCGACTTCTACGACACCCAAGGGAGAAGATGGGGTGGTGGTATTCTGAGCCGGCACCACACGGTTGCTACGTTAGTGCGTAAAAATAAGTTAAATATGCAACTATAGTCCTGCACGTTTATGTTATGCCAACAATGGACTCCTCATTCAGCTCCATGATGCAATACTGTACAAGCAGTATAAATATATGGCGGGTGTAAGTGACATCGTAACGAAAACTGATACCATGGATTCAGTTCATGATCCTGGAACCCTCAGCATTAGAATTTTGCGTCGGTCTTTTCATGAATTTTTTACCAGTTTATTTCTGATTACAGTATAAAAAAAATTTTTTTTAATTTATTTTCAATAAAAATACAATAAACTATTTATTTTCACATGAAACTGAATTGTTAATAAAAAATAAACGGCTGTTGTTTCGCTACAGTTCACGGATGAGGTCATCGCTCACAGTAGCATAATAATATCATGTAAGAGTACAATAATCACGAAGTGTTTTCATCGCGTTGTTTACTATACATTGCGTGCTCTAAAATGTTTCCGAGTATTTCCGAGATAAATGAGTTTTCTATTTTTAACATAGGCCTAAGTGTAAGCTCTGCCCAAAAGTGTTTAGTACGTTGTCACTTTCAACCTGTATATTATAGGTAGAATACAAAATTATACATATGAGTCTGTGTTATGTGTGTGTGTGTGGGCATGGTGTATTCAGTGTCATTACCAGTCCACACATTTTATAGTTCCTTATGGCATTTACTGAAATCATCAAAGCAAGTCCTACTAACGCACAGATGCTACAAATTACGAGGTAAAAGAAGTATCTAATACAATACTCCCTGCGTTTACTTATTGTTAATGTCGTTAGTCGGAGCCTTCGCCTTGTTTGTTCAGCCTACGGCCTTAACCTTGTGTTTAGCAAGTAGGTTACACGTGTCGTCCTCATATCAAATATGCTTAAGAAAAAGAAAGGAGACGTGAAGATTTTCTTATCAAAAGTGTGTGAATTATGCCTCTGAATAATTTTAAATATTTGGTTGGGAATAGCGATTCCCCGAGTTCTATTTGTGAAATCGTAAACAACATTCGCCATTTTTAGTGGAGTGTGTTTGGAGATATTTTTTAAGGATTCTAAGATAGCTTTAATAATAAATAGAAATGACGTTGGAGTATTTTGGCTGTACTAACATCTGATAGTCCGTGTGGGGACACCACACGGAACAAGAAATAGCCCACTCCCCCCACATCCCGTGGATGTCGTTAAAGGCGACTAAGGGACTTTAAACCAGAGGAATGGGCAGCAGTATCCCTTCTGTGAAACAGTAGCCGTACTGCACTCAACAACCCGCCTGCCAAGCGTGGTGACTACTGGCAAATTTCCCCCAAAATGTGGTTGTATATGGGGGAGGCTTTTGTTCAGCAGTAGACGTCTTTTGGCTGATAGATGATGACATATGAAATAGATGAGCAGCTGTATCAACTTATTAGCAAAATAGACTGAGGTGATCCTAGCCATTGGCACTCACTGATCGGTAAACGATCGGTGAGGTTAAGCAACGCTTGGCGCGGTCAATCTGTGGATGGATGACCACGTAGTCAACTGAGTGTCTCCGTGCTTAGGAGGGTACGTTAAATCATAGATCCGGTTGTTGTCAATAGACAGCAGTCGTTAAGTGAAGTTAGAGGCCTATGGGCAGCTTGAGCAGCATGACTCTGTCACAAGGTTATCACGAAAAGGAAAGGAAGGAGTAACATAGGTTTTCTAGCTTAGATTTTAGCATAAAGCGTGTAAGGGGCTTATGTAGCCGCAATGTGACTTCAAGTCCCGAATAACAAACAAACATTTCACAAAAGTAATAGACTTGGATCATGAAGTGAGTTTTCACTTGAATGCGGCATACATCTAGGCCATTTGCTTTTTTTTTTTTTTTGTTTTTTTCTCCGTCGTGGGTACAGTTTACAGACTGATTCCACATGCACAAACCCCCGAGTAACCTGTCCGCCATATAAATAATTGTTCAGTGCTAGGAGCAAATTCATGACCTTTAGCGAGGACAGCCAACCGTCAATTATTGATAGTTATGCTCCAGTTCTTCTCCTGGGTGTTATAAAAGGTAACTAAAAGTCATAACACTGGGCTCTTGTGCGTCAAGAACAACAAACTGCAATCACCAATCCATTCGCCAGATGTGGGCATTATGACAATATTCCGTTATCATGGGAAGGCCTAAAGTATAATGACGTGGAGGCGTGGGTCGCGGACTCGCTTCTGAAACACAAGGTACGGTTGCGGGTTCAATACTTGTCATATGCTTATCTGACTCCTAATACGTACTTTTTTAGTTAAATAATTTAAGACAATATGTCTCTTATTGTAAGCAGCCGGCTAGGTAGGTACCACCACAGTGCCAGATATGCACCGCTAAGCAGTAGTGTGTGACGAAGTGATCCTTCATCTTCATTTCAATCAACCTCTTTCATGATTTCATACCTTTTAGGTATCTCCATCACTGTCCACCTCATGATTCATTCTTTATTCAAATCAAAATTCGAATTTAGAATGTGGTGTCGAATCGTTCTTCATACTTAGATCTTTAACGGCACGGTTGGTGTAGTGGCTGATACAGTCGAATGCTGCGCACCGGGTCGTGGGTTCGATTCCCGCACGGAACAAATATTTGTATGATCTGCAGGTAGTTGTTCCGGGTCTGGGTGTATTGTGTGTGGAATTTGTGTCTGTAAACGCACCCACGACACAGGAGAAATCCTAGTGTGGGGCAACGTTTAAAAAAACAAATACTTACTTTTAACTAGCTTAAATAATTGTTAGTAAGCTGTATTTTAAAAATATAAACATCAGCATAAGTGATAATTGAACTTGTGAATGACAATATAACAATATATATATATATATATTACGTTTCATTGATCACATTAACTGAACTCCGTTACTTGCTGCCGTGGAGAGAGCCTCCTAGTTGAGCTAACCGGGAAGGAAACACGGAGGGAAGCACTCTGCGACAAGTGTAAACTTTAGACATTACTGTGCTCCGGTTAAAAGGGCGCTGTAGTTGGTGAAATTACTGGACATAAGAGTCGAAATAACGTATGTCTCAAGCGACGAGCGCAGTGTGGTGCCCCGCAGGACTAACACCGAGTAGCATTACAATTGTTATGAGCAGGCATGATGCTTACCACCTGGTGTCTACTGCTTGCTCGTCTCGTCACCATGATAAAAAACACCATTGAATAAAAGGAAAACAACCCATGAAAATTTCGAGCTATAATGTTCTGAAATCGCCAACACGCAATGATCAAGCGTGGTAATTAATGCTTGTTCCTTCTATGTATGAGAAGGCCTTGCCATGGAGTGGGATTATAACAGGCTGGTATTATATATATAAGGGTTCAGATGTTTACCAATTGATGATAACGGTCTGATGTGAAGTGGACGACACCTTTGCCCTGTGCCTAAATTAAAAATAAACTCATTTAAGTCAGGCATCAAAGGTCATATAGAAATACAAATTAAATAATACAATAAAAATCTTACAACTAACATCAAAATACTATTTAAAAACAATAAAATATAAACACTATCTACACTAGTTCACACGCAGAGTCGGCATCGCGTGTCGCTCGGTGGCCAGTAGACGGCCTCGGAATCAACTCTCGGCCAAAGTTCTGGTATAATTTAGGGTCGACAGATGTTCGGTCGGTACTCTCATCACAAATAGATTGAAATTTAAATTGTGACGAGACTCCAACCGTCCGACCCTTGTGTGAATTAGGTCTCGGCCTGGATGTAGATACTCTACAATGTCACCCTTTGTAGTGTAATGAAGCCCTGGCACGTATAGTAGCGTAGTAAGTACAGCAAGACGCAACAGGTGGTTTGGTCCGGTTAGTGCAGTACCGCATTGGTTCCGACAAGTGAGCGAAAGAGAAGAGGAGTTTCTCTCAACTTGATCAAGTCCTCATTGCCGTACTGGTCCGTCACCGGACCCCAGTTTCATAGATCCCTGTGCATGAATTCAGAGCGTTTCAGCTTTCCCTCATTAAGCTGCTAAAACACATTAGCTCGTAAACATCCACTGCTGTACATAAGTCTCCCAATGATACCTAACAAGTTGTCATAGGGATCATATTCCTCTATGGTGGTTCAACTTCGGCTCAACCGTGGTTGCAGGTGGATTGGTGATCGCAGTATGTTGTTAACATACGGGGAGATGGTACTGCCCATCCTGGTGATATCAACCCTTAATCACCTTTTACGACATCCACAGATGAAAAGGGGTGGTCTACTATTTGCCCGGGACCACACTAAGCATAGCAGTTCCTATAAAGAATTCCTACCTAAGGCATTTATCGAATAGGAGCGTCTACAACGCTATGCTGTGAAGACTTTATTATTATGAAGTTTTAACTAATAACGGACGGTAAGATTTAGGAATTTAGCATCCGATTAGAAGGCTGAATTACGGAAGCGGCCTTCTATATCTTCTAGGCCTGATACCAGGGCTCGATTGGCAGAAATAGATAATTCACTATATGCTTTATCTAGGTTGTGTAATGATACTAAACCTAATTGTTATCATTTTACATAAATTACTCCCAAATCGGTCAGTATTCGATACAAAAGAGAGAGAAAATAAACAATATATTTACAAAAGAAACAAACAAATATATCTCCGCCCTTTGATACAGATAACAAAAACTATCGGTAAATATTTTAAGACTATTCTCGTATTTCGCTGTGGGCGTTCGGAATCGTCTACCGATAAAACAACTTAATCTAATATTCAGAATGTACGAACAGTTTTTTCGTAACAAATATGGCTGAAACAAAAGCGTAAGGTCTCGGGTTTCCTCTCTGATTTATTTATCCAGAGAAACTGGCCAACTTTGCGCATTTATTGTTTGCCACTTAATTTTCAAATTTATATGTGTTTAATGTCGTGTTCTTTTGAAAAATGTAGACTCTTCGAGTTTATTGTGAGTTATGCTTGCGTTTGAGGAAAGAGGGCAATTTAAAATTATGCTAGCTGATATTTTTTTTACTTATGACTGTGTGTTTGTTCTACATGTAGGAATTTATAACGAAAAAGTTTGGTCATTTCATCATTTCGGCCGAATGAAGTCCACTGCTGGACATAGGCCTTCCCCAAAGATCAACACAACGACCCATATGGGTGTGTTGTGGGCTCATTGGGGGCGATTTGCCATAATCGCCACGCTTGGCAGACGGGTTGGCGATCGCAGTTGAGTTATTAATGTACTCGAAGGACGCTGCTGCCCATCCTCCGACTAATCCCTTAGTCGACTTTTACGACACCCAAGGGAGGAGATGGGGTGGTGGTATTCTGAGCCGGCATCACACGGCAATTTAGTTTATATGTAATGGTCATTTAGTTTAGACAAAACTACGTTTCGAACATCGAATGTGTATCGTTGAAGTACTTACTTACTTCGTCTAAAAACTTCTAAATTTCGAACGATACTTAGTCATTTGTGGTGTTATGCATATTTACGTCGAGTTCATCGTGTCTGTAGATTAATAAATGTATGCTTTCATCTCTTAAAGCCAAGTTATTTTAATAAAAGAAAGGTATTAACTTTACCATTTATTTACACATTGTATTTTTTTAAATTATAATAATACCATTTCTTTTTTGTAAAAATAATCCCTCACTCTCAAATTGATATTATATTTTGGTACGTAAATACTCAAAGACACGTGTCAAGGTAAGCTTGAATAATGGATGCGTTTGGTACGCGAGATATAAAACAGTAGGCAATATTACATTTTCATCAGTAGCCTCTAGTATCCAGCGCGAAAATAGAAGTAAACATATTTTATTTTATCACTATATAGAATATGGGTTCGTAGATTGGTTTTTGTTTTCATTGTCGTTTAATTCTATGTAGGCAAAATTGAAAACCCGATAGAAGACAAACATCCTATCAAAGCTCCTTATATATGCCCAGAGTACCTATGTAAAAGCTTTTGTGGCTACATAGGCTGCACTAAAAGTATCGGGAATGGAATATTTCCACTGTTCCTGTCATATTAAAATCTTTTTAATTGAAAACTCCTTGGTTTTACAAATCGAATACCATTTATTTATTTAAAAAAAGATTCACGGTCTTGTCACAAGGTTTTGTCAAACTTGTTTAGTCGTTGAGAAAATGGAATTGACTCGAGAAAATTCAAGAGCGATGATTTATTATGACTTTCGAAGTGGTTTAACACAAAAACAGTGTGTTGACCGGATGATTTCTGCATTTGGTGATGAAGCCCCATCCAAAACCACAATTTATCGCGGGTTTGCTGAATTTCAACGTGGACGTGTCAAGCTCAGTGATGATCCTCGTCAAGGTCGTCTAAAAACTGCAGTCACCCAAGAAAACGTTGATGCTGTGCGTAAGCTGATTGAGGAAGATCGACATGTGACATACCGCGAAATTCAGGCAACTTTAGACATTGGCATGAGTCAAATACAAATAATCTTGCATGAACAATTAGGTGTAAAAAGTTGTTTTCCCGATGTATACCGCATTTGCTATGTGAAGAGCAAAAAGCGGCTCGCGTTACTTGGTGCGTCAGAACTCTCGAAAGATTCCACGCAGGATCCTTAAATGCTGTATACAACATCGTATCAGGTGACGAATCCTGGATATATGCGTACGAACCCGAAACAAAAAACCAGTCACGAGTTTGGGTGTTCGTTCACGGAGTGTTGCAAAAAAAATGGTTGGCCACGTTTGTCTCCAAAACCGACCATGTTACGACTATTCCTCTTGAGGGACAAAGAACGGTTAATGCAGAATGGTATGCTAGCATTTGTTTGCCACAGGTCGTTTCTGAACTCCGTAGAGAGAACTGCAACCGCCGCATCATCCTCCATCACGACAATGCGAGTTCTCACACCGCGCACAGAACAAAAGAGTTTTTAGAGCAAGAAAACATAGAATTATTAGACCATCCGCCGTACAGCCCCGACCTAAGCCCTAATGATTTCTATACTTTCCCTAAAATAAAGAATAAATTCCGTGGACAGAGATTTTCATCACCTAAAGAAGCTGTGGACGCCTACAAAACGGCCATTTTGGAGACCCCAACTTCCGAATGGAATGGTTGCTTCAATGATTAGTTCCATCGTATGGAAAAATGTGTCAAATTTCGCGGAGAATACTTCGAAAAGCAATAAATACATTTTTAAATAGTAATGTTGAGTCACTTCCTTGATTCCCGAAATTTTCAGTGCCGCCCTCGTATTTCAAATTGAACGCCTATGTTTTCTGCATTCTTTCAGTAACATTCGTGTGTTGGTAAATTAATGAACATTATCGAACGCTGACGAATAATGAATTGAAAATTATCTACCGTGGTAGATAACTTGTAAAATAAAGTGTTTTATTTTTGTGCTCTTCTGAGATTGTTCACTCTCTCTTTGATTATTCAATTGTTTCGGACTAGCGATGCAATCAACGAGAAATTCGTGTCATCTAAAAACAGTCCACTTCTGATTAGAAACCTTCCCTATAAGTCAACCGGTTATATTGATGACGTCGTCGATACGTGTGACGTCATTTTGAGGGCAATTTGCCTGTAGTCACCATGCTTGGCAGGCAGGTTGGTGATCGCAGTATAGCAGACGGAACGCTGCTGCCCTTACCTCTCTCTTAACTAGAAGGACGAGCAGCAGTGTCCCTTCCCGCCCACCTGCCAGACGTGGTGAGTATTGGCAAATTCCACCCAATAACATCATAGATACTAGTGTGGAAATCTTTGGGGGAGGCCTTTGTTCAGCAGTGGACGACTTGAGTGATCGCTTATACGGTTCCAATGAAAACATTTTAGTGGTCAAGGATATCTCCGCACTCTATTATGGCATGGGAACCTGTAAATCGGGGCTAAGAGGCATTTCTCAAATGCTAGTATGTGGGACAACATAGTTCACTTGGGGATAGGCAATGGGGAGAAGAGAACAATCAAGACGCCAACGCAGGTAGTAATTATTATCTTAGATATTGAGCTTTCTTGTTAATATTTAGTACCTTTCAAGACGTAGATTACGAACAAAAAGATATACCTAATAATATTACCTTCAAGTCCCAAGAGGCCCTAGTAGAGATAAAAGTAATCTACATTATATTCCGTAACGTGATCTTCAGCATTTGTTTTATACAATATAATGACGAGAAGACGATTCGTAAAATTCTATTAGTAGAATAATATAGTCATTCGCTAGGTGGAACGCCTGCACTGAACAATTGGAATGTTACGCAGAATTAGTCCTGTGTGACACCACACTGCGCTCGTCAGAGACATTAGTTATTGAGTCTCTTATGACCAATGATATTCTACAAATAGATGCGCCATACACGAACATTATGACACTACAGCACAGCGTAAATTTTACTATACCTAACTAGCAGTACAGCACTCAAACATGCGAGAAGGAACGGAGAAAAAATGAAAGCCACCATGCGGCATACCGGTTGTTAGAAAGAGATGAATATTCACCTTTAGTAACGTCAGGTAGCAGCTATGCGCGTGCTTGTTTGATGTAGTCCAGCCGCCGCCCGCCATTAGACCGTATAATAAAACAAAATACTGTACGCATAGAATGACGTTTTCTTGTCACAGTTGTATATTCGTGCATAAACCTTATACAAACAAGAATGCATTTTTTCCGCAATATGTTGCAAGAATTACGTATAAGAATGACGTCTAGTTGCGACCAGCCGCGACTCTAGTCAGTGCGCGACTAAGTGATCTCCGGGCCATTACCTTACTATCATGTGACCATCATAGAGCGCGGGCAACGCATCTACACTTATTTAACTTATGACCAGCAATTTCACTAGCTATATTGCCCTTCAAACCAGAACACAGCAATGTTTGAAATTTAAACACTATTGCTTGTTGATTCTGCCACGACTACGATGTTGTCGGCAAATCGAAGGTGAGTGATAAACTCGCCATTGATGTTAATGCCGATTCCTTTCTACTCCAGTAGCTTGAAGGCATCCTCCATTGCACCGGTGAACAGCTTCGGGGAAATGACGTCCCCCTGTCTCACACCTCTCTCCAATGGAATTGCCCCCGTGCTCTGTTCATGTACTCGGGCCGACATGGTGGCGTTTCTGTATAAGCACTTCAGCACTTCAATGTACCGGTAGTCAATGTGGCAGCAGCGTCACTTCTGTGGAACAGCAACCATTCTGCGACTTCCGACCCGTCTGCCAAGCGTGGTGGGTACTGGCAAATTCCCAAAGTGACGACACAATTGTGGAAATCTATGGGCAGGCCTTTGTTCAGCAGTGGACGTCCTTCGGCTGATGTGATGACGTACGTATATGTAAGTTTATTAATTATTATTCAGTTATATTTTAATAGCAATCACTATTCGACTTTGTGAAATAAAGTTCTTTGATTTTAATCTCCAAAACTTGATACTGAATAAGTTAATCTTCTCAAGTATATGAAATCTCGTTATCGATAATCACGGATCGTTGAATATCAAACAGAATGGTACAACAAGGGTATATAAGGGCATGATTGATTGGTTCAATCACCCACCGTCTACGAATTTATTGCCAAATTTTAGCACTTTGCATGCATAAAATACATCACATTTGTATGTTTATTACGTCCTATTACTCCTCTGTTTTCCCTATATCGTGGGTACAGTTAACAGACATCAATTTTTCACAAAATCGCCGGAACATCTATATTATATACAAATAAATAAAATTTAAGTGTCTGTTTGTAATGTCAGAATAACAGCTTTTCACTTAGTGCATATATACGTTACCAACAATAAAAAAAATTTTTTATTCATTTTGTCTATTTGTTCCAGCTCCGAAACCGCTGGACTGATTTTGACGGGACGTTCACTGGCAGATAGCCGATGTTATAAGGAATAACTTAGGCTACTTTTACTCTAGAAAAAGTTATATGAATTCCAATATATATACTCTATATGTCAACTGTCTATGTGAAAGTACTCTAAGTTATTCATGACGTGATGCTTACCACCAGGCGAATGACTTGTTCGTCTTGTATTTGCGTATTCTTAATCTATACAAATATATAAGTGTCTGTTTGTAATGTCATATTAACAGCTTTTTATTAAATGCATATGAAAGTATATATGGTACATATAACAAAAAAACACTTAATTGTCTGTCTGTTTGTTCCCGCGAATCTCCAAAATGGCTGGACCGATTTCGACGGGCCTATAGCTGGCAGATAGCTGATGTTATAAGGAATAACTTAGGCTACTTTAATATTTGAAAAATAAAAAGAATATAATATATGCTACATACTTAAATAATCAAATATCAGATTGCTTTTAAATTAAACAGCGGGTGAAATCGCGGGTCTTAGCTAGTCCTAATAAAATGGTAAAAAAATGTGCTCCAATAGCAGCTTTATTCAATAATAATTCAAATTTAAAGTAAAAATAAGAATTGTAAATCACCGTTTCTTTTTCAAATAAACGCTATCCTTATAACCTCCTGAGGGGACACCTCTTGTACATATGTTTAATAAGACTACATATTTTAATCTCCCAGATCGATAGTTCTCAACAGTATCCATTAATAAATTAAATTTAAATAGTAATTAACCAACTAACTAAACAATTCGTAGTTCAGGTAGCACGCCCATTCCATCGGGGAGCGATCAGATAAGTCGTTAAGAGGATAACAAATATGTCATAGTTATTTAAAGTGCTACAAATTATTCACACGGGTTATGAGCCAAATTGCGATAAGACTGCCAATTATTGTAAGGTACAATTATTTTCTTCTTATTCTTCCTATTTTCAAAATTATATTACTTTTACTTTATTAAGTATGGCATTCCATACCGATGCACACTTTTTACAGTATTTATTTATACGATTAGGCTTTCATGTGGTGTCCGGATTAAGAGTATAGAACCACTCCATCTCAGGTCATACAACGTGACTAAGGGGCTCTAAGCCAGAGGGATTGGCAGAAGCGTCTCTTCTGTGCAACAGCAGCCATACTGCACTCATCAACCTTTACCAAGCATGGTAAGCTCTAAAAATTCCTCTTAAAATGACACAATCTACAAATATATGGAGTAGACCTCCGATCAACATTGGACGTCCTTTGGCTGGTATGAAGATGATAATGATACATAGGCTAGGAGCGGGTTTACGTCTTCGAGGAGGCGGTACGCTCAGCCATAGAGAGCGCGTCCCTGGTCGTCGGCTGCATCGAGGAACTCGGTCGCTGGGTACTGAAAAAGACGGAGGCCCTGGTATTCTATGGTCACGCTGCCGGCCGCTGGCGGGTAGGTACTCACATTACCAGCGGTATGTGAGTATAGTGATCCGGGTGCAGATGCGCAACCTGGGCCTTGACAGGAGGTACGGTACTTCAGCATACGAGTGACCCTGGGATGATCCAGCGCGGGCTGTCGATGGCTTTATACGGGAGTGGTCCACTTGATGGTGTTTTACGGAGCTCCGGTATGGACCGAACCACTGACTGCTATTACTAGAACTAGGGTCTATTGCGGAGACCGCAAAGAGTTATAGTTGTCAGTTTGACATTTGTCCCCCGCCTAGCGCTGGTCGTAGGACCTATACAATAGAGGATGATCAGCCGATTCTACAAGAGCGGGTGTGGAGGTGGCATGGAACGTGTCTTTCCGTCTGGTGCAGGTGTTGTCGAGTCATGACTGCTTTGGTAAATATTGTACACAGTGGCTTGGTGAGAGGTGATTCCCGCTGGCCATCAGTGCGGCTGTAGCTAGGGTACATCGCAGCACACTCTCGAGCAGTGCGCTGCTTGGCTAGTGCCACGCCGTGCTCTGGTAGCAATAACCGGGGGAGACCTTTCGCTGCCTGCCTTAGTGAAAGTCATGATCAATAGCGACTCTGCCTTGGTAGGCAGTCGCAACTTGCTGCGAGGAGTTCTTCTGGCGGAGCGGGCCAGGGAGGAAGATGCTCTGGCTGAACTCAGTCAGCACAGACGGTATAACGCGTGCCTGATGCCGTTCTAACCGGAGCCAGTGGGTGATAGATCGGGGAGTCTGCCCTCCGTAATGTACAGCCTTGGAGTTGCGTATTTACGCAGTACTCACGTAGTAACACTCACGTAGTTCTCGCGCTCTACCTAAAAAGTGGAGACAGGCCATAGTTTTAGTGGTTGCAAGCCCCACATATCTACAGTCCGATACTCTAGGTATTGGGCTACTGTCACTTGCAAAAGGGAGAAGTAGCAGCTAGAGAAACTATGCTTACAAATTAGTGATAAGAAAGTAAACCAAATGGGGCAGACACTAATACTTAGATACTTCTATTATATATCTCTTGAGTTCGAAGTTTTCACAAAGGTCCTCGTACAGTGCTGTAAACTTGTTCAAGCTTCACCGGTGGCAGTTGTTGTTCATAACTTGGCAGTTAAAGTCATGTCCTTACTTGTTTTGATTTTGTACCTATACCGTTAAAAACTATAGTATACATTTTACGGCTGTACTTCTCTAGACAAAGGTATATATAGAAACTATTGTGTTCTCAGAGAAGGCAAAGGTATACTATTGTGCCCCCACATTTCGCCGGATACGGCATTTATGAGTAGGAGACGAATCTATTGGAATTTAGATCCGAAGCACACACAATACTTTTAGCATCGGCGATCAGCGACGATTTGGCAATTTGGCGACTTGTTGTCTGGTTGAGCTTGGTATCAAAATCACACGGTTTACAGATCCTATCAATGCTGCATCGGCTGACGGAGAGCTGAGCTGACAGTTTATTTGAGCGTATATCGTTATTGACGACGCTAGTTCTCGTATGGAATGAAAAAATACAGTCGCTACATCTAGCTTCCGAAAATAAAGGTGATATGTGCGGAGTTGAAATTCCAATGGCAGAATTGAGCCTCCGAAAAGCGATTAAATAGCTGGTCGCTGATGCTAAATGTGCGATACATTTGTGCTTTGCTCTTTGACGGGAATAGGAGAGATGATTTCCTAACAGACCGAAGAATCTAACGACTCTGCCCGACTGTAGGGTCTTTGGACAAGCCCCTACGGTTACTACCCACGCGTGTGACATTATCAAGTGTAATGATGTTATATGTATAATCAGATAGTCACTTAAGTATTATCAGTGAAGATGAGTTTTATTTGGTATATTTACGAGTAGGTATGTAGAACGTTGAAACGTCGTGTGAACCATGTGGTGCCGGCTACGAATAGCACCAACCCATGTCATCCCTTGGGTGTCGTAAAAGGCGGTATGAGTAACCGGAGGATAGGCAGCAGCGTCCTTCGAGTAAATTTATAACCTAACTGCAATCGCCAACCCGTCTGCCAAGCGTGGCGATTATGGCAAAACCCCCTAATGAGCATATATGGTGAGATAACGACTGCCCAGAGGGGTGTATATTATTATTATTATTTATTTATTGTCAGGCGACTAGGGCCCATAGTTAAAAATACACAAATATATTTAAATCTTATAAACTAATACATAAAAATCAATATAATTATGTACAAATCATTATACCTATCTTAGACTTTTTCCTCTTTCAATCCATGAAGAAAAAACTAAGGTTAAATCATGGCTTCTGACGCAGGACTACTATGAATTTGATATTACAAAAAACCACAAGCATCACACACAAGCACAAACACCCTCATATACACTTAACCACAGTCATAAATCATCACACATATTTTCTTCACAATATTCATATTTCAAATTAGATTTCAATATTTCATGATAAGCTTTGTTAATTTAATTAAAAACTTATTACATAAAAATTTGCTCACACAACTATTGGGAAATGACACTGACTCCTGTAACACAGATATTGTACCTAGCACGGGAGTCAGGGCCTCACTACTTTGTAATCAATTTTTATGCCAATAAAGAATAAAGAATTACTTTATTTAAGTTTTGTTAAACATTACCTAACATCTACATTTAGGCATCTAAGTATTCATCACTCAAACATCACATTAAACACTGTCTTTAATAAAACCTTAAACGTAAAAATAGATTAAGATTAGCTTTTACTTTTAAGAGCTTAATTTCTTCGTTTAATTCAGTCACATCTACTCAAAATAAAAACAAAATATTCTTTCACGAATTAAAGTTATTAGTTTGACTAGTGTTGTCGGCAATATTGTTTTTGTTTGACCTGCAGACTACAGTGCACATTTTCTACTTTAGTACTATCGGGTAATATCTGCATCTGCTTGAACATGGAGCCACGAAGATTGTAATAGTACAAGTCAAAATTGTTTCTGCAGATATAAAAGAAAAGTTCAAAAAAAAATATGTAGGTAACTTGTTATCAACACTATGGTAATCATAATCCAATTAATTATTTATTTGGGGAAAACTAATCTTAATACCCACTTCAACAAAATAAAAACGTTTTGATGAGTGTCAGTGTCAGTTTCATTCGTAATAACCGTAAACCGTACAACGTTGCCGACATATTTTTTAGAATTTTTCATTTTTGAGAAATATTTTTCTATCTAAATACCGTACGACGTTGCCTTATATTTGACATTGGCGAAATTGTGGAAGATATTCTACAGAAGCCATAATCTAAGAGAAGAAGAAGAACCGAGTATTCCTCGCCCATTCAGCGAGTCAGCGGTTTCTGTCGCTTTGGCGTTAATACGTCGGTGTGCAAGAAAGTCCATAGATCAAGCGCTGAAAGCGGAAATTATTGTATTTGTCAAAATATAGCATCGGGGTATGTGATCGAAGATAAAGTCGTGATATCACTTTTTAAAATCATCACGAGATTATAAAGTGTCCGTTCGATTGTAATACCACGCAATTTAAAGTATAAAAAAACCTATAAATTATTGTATAGGTTGCGTACGTTATCCATAGGCCGTTTTTAACAATGTCCTTTGTAAAAATTTGACAGTTACTTAATTTATTATGCTTACATGCTACTCCTCTGTCATTTGATGAATATCCTTTGTGTATTTATTTCCTTTTATTGTTTATTTGTACAACACTCTAAATGATTGACTAAAAATATAAAAAAATAGTATTTACGCCAAATCCATATAAAATCCAACTGCCGTTCGGAACACATATAATTGGTAGAGGGAAGTTTATTCACGTAAGATTATTTACTTAAGTCTTAAAAATTGTTCTTATATCAATAGACTAAACATACTTCGTTGTGAACGTCAAACTGATATAAAAATATTAAGAGCTGGAGGCTCCAAATGCTGCCCGAGGCACGTTCTGGTCGATCCAGACGATAAAATCACGTTAGATCACATAAAGAGACTCGCGTTGTCTCGTTCACTAAACACGGTCGGGCGTTTTACCGCCCTCGCCGCCGAGGATGCCCGCCTCACCGACGTCGCGGAGGCCTATCGCCGCGTCACCTTCCCGTTTAAGTTAGCACTTCTCCCTCCCGTCTCTTGCTCGTGCCGGCCCGTGCCGAGCCCGTAGCTTTAAATGTACCTTAATACATTTTAAATAATATCGATCCTGCTGTCCCCAAAACAATAGCTTGTTATTCCCAGCAACGCCCTAAGCCGAGGTCCGTGTCCCGCAGGGGGCGCCCTTAGCGAAAGTTGCTTAGTTTTTATATTAAATTTAAGCCTGGCTGGAGGCCTCTTTTAGCTTCACCAGAAATTACTGGTTAAGCAACCACATTTCCCTGAAATGCATGCGAGAAGCCCAACAAAAAAAAAGTTCCAAATGCTACCCAAATAATCGACTAGTATCGATACACCCACGAGTAAACTAAGCTTTTTCCGGCGGATTTTAATCGTTAATAATGGCTATCTGACATATTATAAGCTACTGACTATATAGTGATAATTGATAGCTTATATGTATGTATAACTAGACGTACAGCTGATAAGATAACGTTGTGGTCATACAAATTGATATAGATATTGAAACAAACACTTATAAAGTGTAGCATCCAGTTTTTAGACGACAGTATTGTTATCCTACTATTGCAATTTAATGGACTTTTATAAAATACTTGTGAAATCTGCCATGTGCTGCCGTTTCACATGGCGATCGATGGAGAGCGATGTGTTGCAGCGCCATCTAGTGGCGAGTTACAATATAAGTGTTTAGCATAAAAACCTTTTCCTTGAAAAATACATATGTACGGCATATTTAGACGGCACGGTTGGTGCAGTGGCTGATACAGTCGGCTGTTGCGCTCCGAGTCGTGGGTTCGATTCCCACACGGAGCAAATATTTGTATGATCTGCAGGTAGTTGTTCCGGGTCTGGATATGTGGAATTCATGTCTGTAAACGCATCCACGACACAGGAGCAATCCTAGTGTGGGGCAATGTATTTATAAAAAAGAAAGAAAAGAAATATGTATGCCAACTTATCGGTGATCGGTAAAACTATGTCCAATTCTATTAATATCAAAGATGTAAACCAATATCCGTTTTTATATATATATATATAGATAAAATCTATTGGTCCGCTTGTTGTTTCGTTTGGTGTTCGGATTAAGAATTCACCACTCCATCTCCTCTCTTGGATGTCCTGAAAGGCGACAAGAGGACTCTAAATCAAAGGTGTGTAGGCATCTGTGTCCCTTCTGTGGAACTGCAGTCATTCTGCACGTACCGACCCGCCTGCCAAGCGTGGTGATTACTGGTGGTACCCCAAATAGACGATAGATTTTTTTTTTTTTTATCCTCGTTGGAGGTATTGGCTTCGCACTTCTTGTGCATTTGCCAGTGTCAGGTTCTTAAACATTTTTCAATAACTTCGACGATAGAATTGTGGAAATTAATGGGGGAAATTTGACAGTGGACGTCACGATTTTAACGTACTAGTGATGCCCAAAGGTCGAAATTCAACAGTAGGTATATAACAGATATGAAAATAAACAAAAACCGGGCAAGTGATGGCAACCGGGCAAGTGGGGCAACGTTTTTTAAAAGAGAGAGTATGGTTTTTACTACATCGGGTTCAGAAGCGAGTTCTTCTGGCTGGAGGCCTCTTTTGGCTTCGCCAGAAATGACCGGTTAAGAACCACATTTCCCAGAAATGCTGCTGCTTGGATGCTACATTTTCTACTTTCACGTTTAGTACAGGACGTTAAACACATTTCTCTAGCAGTATTATTGAATTGTCTCTCGCTAACCGAATTGTTGTAAAGTGCACAATGGCTGTACAATTCGATTTTTTCACCGGGACAGTTTAGTTGAACTAGGCAGACGTGTGAGTTACACGTGAAGTTTGATTCAATTTTACTTAGCAGTAACGGCTCTTTGAATTTACGTCGAAGAGGATATCGTTAACTATTACGAAAAAGTGTTGAACAGGAAAAAATTCAATTCAAGAAAATTCAAAATTTCAAGAAAGTCCTCAATACTTAATTCTTTCGAAATCGAAGTATTGTTTACGGGTTTTCTTCAGATGTTAAATTGTTGGGGCTTGTATTATACATATATACTAGGTGCCCGCCCCAGCTTCGCACAGGCAGGTACATCCAAACCCGATTTCAGCGCCACCTATTGGGTCGAATTGTGAATCTAAACCAACCAACCCACGCAAACATACACAAAAAAATCATCGAAATCGGTCCAGCTGTTTAGCAGGAGTTCAGCGAAATACACACGTACAGAAGTATTGTATATACCTATAAGATAATAATATTACAAACACTATATAAATAATACTTTATAATTTCAAAGTAATTATTGTAATAAATTACTTTATCATTGTAATGAAATGCTAGGTTGCGAACTAAGTTATGTGTTATTATAATAAATATTACTTATTCCATAGTCATTTAAGTAACGAGTGCAAGTAACGTTACAGTACGAAGTACGACTACGAACGTATGTCGGTAATAATGATTCAGGTAGCGGTGTGCGTTGCAAACCGTAAACAGTTATTGAAACTATGTATTGGTCTCTTCAGAAACTATTTATCGGGCGAAACACTTTATTCACACAGCATTGGATCGTCGATAAACAGTTACCGAAACTAGCCGAATGACTCCGACCGAGTTATTCCGAACTAAACCCGACCGATACCGACGATCGCACGAACAAGAAGCGAGATCGCGCATTTATGAATTTTAGTCATTCTAAATAATAATAATAAAAATCACATTTTATTCTATTTTATTACGAATGATTTTTATGCTGCTATCAAATCTTTGACACGTTATTTAGGTATATCCATCCTATATTGGCACGAGTATAAATTACATATTAGAACTTTGCATAAGACTAGAATTTATTGTGTCAAATTATTGTATTTTACCAGTCATAATAATCATTTACCACAGACAAAGAACAAAAAACCCAAGTATAAAATTTTCAGTTGATCAAGTTTCGAAGCAAATACCTAAACCGACACGAAAACGTTTATCATTTCATAAACACTTTATACGCATCTCGTCCAATAAATAGTTACCGTAAATACATAGTTTTGTGTTGATAGCTTGTTTCGAAGCAAATACATGAACCGACACGAAAACGTTTATCATTTCATAAACACTTTATACGCATATCGTCCAATAAATAGTTTTGAAACACTTTATCGGATACCAATACATAGTTTCGGTTCGGTTCACGCAAAAAGCTTTATTACCCACTTCTAGATTCAGGTATAAAGAAAATATCTTTCCAACGCGTCAGGTAAAGTGTACCTACAGAATAATATAGAGGTATTCGATAAAAAAACGACTAAACTAACACCTAACTAGAAAAGAGATCTAACAGCTCTTCACTTTGAATGAGTTTGAAAAGAGGCGAATTAGCTAGATAGTTATAAAATAAGTACGCAACACGCATGTATCCATGAATTGTCTCATGACATTATTATTATCTAATAGAAATCTAAAGTCACCGCAATAATAATGATTGCAATAACTTACTCAAAAATTGCTACTTAATATTTTCTTATGAATACTTTTTTTATACTTTATATCAGTAAATAATGATACCTTACTATACTTACTTGTAATTCGATGTGAACGTAACCATAGCGCGATCTAAATCGACGCCAACGCCATCTAGTGAAGGAAAGAGTAAACAAGTAACAGTACTCAGCATCCACATAAAGGATCACCGCCGCATTATGTGATTTAATATAGCTGTTTAATGCAATACATTCATAGATTATACTCTTTTATACTCAACTTAACTTAAAAGTATACTGCTTGCATTAAACAATTAATCTGTAGTGTCAATTACATTTTTAAAGTATTCAAAGGTAGGTCGGTATTAATAAATAGGTGTGCAATTTCTTATTTATGCGGCTAGCAACTAGGTCGATGTCAGGTGGGCCAAAAGGTTTTGTTATTATTTTTAAAGACAACATCGGATGACTCCCATTCAATGCCAAGGTTTAACCCGTCTCGATTCAGCATCGGTGATAGTATTCTAGACTGATGCGATTTACAGTGAAGAAACGAAAAAATTACGTGCCTCACATCATTGCCATATTTTTTTGGTAAGTTTAGTTAAATGAGGAAGCTGTACACATCTCATGCGATTTATGATAGGAATCGCTGTTGTATTATCATTTATTAAATAAAAAAATAGACACTGAAAAAAAAAGTTGGCAATATTTTAAGTTTGGTGATATAGTGGTAATTGAAAATCATAATCTGTTTCAGTTTCTTTTATGTTGCCTTCGATTACCGCTTGTAGTTGAGGCGTAAGACTGGATTTCCAATTTGTTTTCATCAAATTTTATTTTACACTTACGATTATTGATAGAATTTATCCACCAGTCAAAATCAATCGATCTAATGTAGGCGGTATAGTCATGAACTTATCATAATCATTATTGCCTTTTAGGTTTAAGAATTTAGGTCTGTCAAACTCTTCGTATAGAGCCAGCCATATTAAATGGCAGGGCAGGCGATTGTTAGTAGTCCTATTAAAAGCGTAAAATCTAAAATATTGCATATTTTAAGTCTAGAATTTTAATAATCCGTTTTTAATTTTCACGTGTTTTTTCTAAAGGAAAGCAAAATTCCATGCCTGAAGTTCTCGGAGTAAGAGCTTGTAGATTCATTTATAATGAAGCAAAATGAACTAAGTAATTTCTTTGTGGTATCAACATTATCAGCACAATCACTATGGCTACTAGATACCACATGACATAAATATATCATCGAGATATATTGTAGACAGGTTACAGTACATCGTAGTAATTTACCATCTTGTTTCATTATTTTTGTGAAAGAGTAACACTGCGTAAGGTGCAGTATTGAAACCAACCAGTAAAATAATACATTCGAAATACTATGCCTCCCATTTAAATCCTTAGGACTTTTAAAAGGTTGATTGATGACATATAACCTTTAGATTTATGTTTTATAATCGTTCGAAAGTCCACTAATTTATAATTCTTTATCTTTATGTATACTCGTATAAACTCGTTTAAAATTTTGAATTGAGAATAGGGCGTGTTTGCCATTCGATTTGGATACTAGGAATATGCTGTATATGAACTGGCCATTACAACGTTCGCAGTTTGAAATACGAGTACTAGCTATAGATAGTAAAATATTGAATACAATATCTACAGCCTTGTTAAAATCAGTTAGTTCTTTCTGAACTAGTATAATTTTGAAAAGAGGGTATATTATACTGATATTGAGTTTGTAGGAAGAGGATTTCATAACCCTCTATCAGTGACAGTATAGTTTGGTCGAATGTTATTAATACGACCATTGATTACATAGCCTGCCGACATAGTTTAGCGTAGTATCTATTATCGGTTGCAGCTGCTGTTCGGACGTAACTCATGCTCTGGATGAGGGTGCGCGCTGTTGCCTCATCGTGGGTGCAGACACCTTTGTTCTCCGAGTCCCTGTTGGGAGACATCCAGTTTAAATTCCTATTACAAGGCGAGGGCAACGGACTTCAAAAGTTCTTGAGCAAAGAGCTAGCTATCAATTTTAGTTCTTTCTTCAGCACAGCCAATATAAATTACGTCTAGTGACAGAATCATAACGCTGACAGTTGCACAAGGTGCGCCTTGCGTCTACGAGTAGCTTTAATATGATTGGATCTTTTAGCTCCTTAGACAAAATAAAAGTGATAGCTTCCCTTAAGCATACGATAGCGCTGCCAATCTATTTCTGTTTAGCGTGAATGTCATGTCAATGTCAATTCACTATTAAGTCAGTGACATCTAATTTTAGGATTAAGGGACGGTGCGTCCAACAGCTTACAGTAGGCTGTAGGTAAACGAGACTAAGAGCACCTTGCAGAGTTCCTCGATCAAACCAGAAGTGATGATTTGTAATCATCATGACGCATGAATCATAAGCAGTGACCCCAAGAATGACGCTTTATTTGATGGAACTGGCTTGAATAAGTCCAAAGGTAGGTATTCAACATTTTCCAATTCTACAATAGGGTTTTTCTGCAACACTATTCCCATAAGGAAAACACACACAATATTCTAGTGTATTAGAATGCAACAATTATCTTTCGATAGTATAATTGTTATCATATTTTTGTTAAAATATTATTGGCAGTTGCGAAGTGGTGGTGTGTTGTGGGTTCAAACTCTTTGGGAGAAAAATCCTAGCCACATAGAATAAAAACAGACATTATTTGAAATAAGTATATGAGAATATTTTGACGGATAAAATAAAAAGGAGAGAGAGAATTCGGGCTGCCGTCAGCGAGGTTGTCGGTTATGGAAAAATCAAATTGTATTACCTTCTGAGAAATAAATTTATCTAGAAGTAACTAGAGTTTTATAATTATAATTCCAGAGTCATACGTAGGTTCTTTCCCGCGTACCAGTACGCTTACCCAATTAGTCGTTGCAGTACCTACATAGCTAACAGCAAACTTTGTAGCGAATAAACACAGCAGGTAAGATGAGCTCATAGGCGTTCCATCGTGAACCTGAGTTTAATATTTACAGATATGAGTCGATATGTTATTTATAAAGAAAGGTAGTACCTAAACAGGTTACAACTTTATTACGTGACGACACGGACAAATACAGCGGGTAAGAGGAACTCAAACGTTGCATCGTGAACCCGAGTTTAAAAAGGATAGGTTACAATTCGTGCATTGTAACGTTAATCCATATTTTTGTATGGGTATCAAACATGAACACATACCTTGAGATTTTGTTAACAACTTCATAGAATACGAGGATGATGAAGATCGGCGGCGTACTTTCAAATATTTCCTTCCAATTTTTTTATTTCCTTCTTGATTATAATTTCATGTATAGTTGTTATCGCGTTTGCTTATCGGAATTTATAATAAACACAAAAAATAACTACCCTATCGATTAACCTACAACATAATGATATAAGTGCGAAGTGGCGGAGCACTGGCATGTGAATGATGAATTTACCGCAGTAAACCTACAGAGAAGTGTCAACCTACCCACTTCTAATCTTATTTTTTATATAAACTATTTTTATCTTTAAACTGAGTGCATTATGGCGACATTTTATGTGTGACTACCTAATGAAATAAAGTGTATATCTAATCTCGAGAACGAAACACGGAAGCATAATTATTTATTTTAATTAATTAAACTTTTAATGATAATTATAACTTTCTATTTGTATTAACGATTATCCCTTCCTTAATCTTAATCTCATCTCAATTGAATTCAATTGAGTTTAAGATTTCCCATTGTTAACATAACTAAGTATATCTGATCCAGATATTTACCAGACTATGTGTTTTGGTAAATTTAATTCATCTCACCTCATTATTTTTACTTATCTAACTATCTACTATAAAGAACGCGAGTACGAGGAGCTCTTTAGTATAGAGCAAAAGTGCTCTATATTACGATAAAAAACCAACAGGTAAAATTGCCACTATTTTACCTGTTGATTTTTTATCGTAATATAGATGAATGGCGAGAGAATTGGCGATAGAAAAACCCCAACCAAATAACATAATAAGCATAATACCAATTTAATTCACAATTCCAGCTTTTGTAAATTTGATCTCATTATATCAACTAAAATACGTCAAAGGCCTCGCCCATATACGACCAGTGACATGTCGCGTGTCGTCATTTTGGGGGGAGTTGCCAGTATTCATCGCGCTGGGCAGGCGGGTAGGCGAGTGCAGAATGGCTGCTGTTTCACAAAAGGGTCGTTGCTGCCCATCCCATCTGCCCATCGAGTTTAGAGGAGTCAACTTTTACGATATCCACGGGAGGACATGAGGAAATGCTATATTTTTTTATCCAAATACTACACGGAAATATACATTCAGCGCAAATGGCGGATATTGACACTTCATCATTTATCATTTTGGCCGAATCTAGTTCACTGCTGGCCACAGTCCTCCCCCAAAGATCACTACAACGACCGATATGGGTGTGTTGTGTGCTCATTGGGGGGTTTTGCCATAATCACCACGCTTGGCAGGCGGGTTGGCGATCGCAGTTGAGTTGTTAATGTACTCGAAGGACGCTGCTGCCCTTCCTCCGGCTAATCCCATAGTCGCCTTTTACGACACCCGAGGGATGAGATGGGTTGGTGCTATTCGTAACCGGCAGGCACCACACAGCTAAGATATCGACACTTGTGAACAACTAATACAACACTGTGGTTTAATAGTTTGTAGACGACGATTGTTTGAAATGACGGTCGAGGATTGTGGCTGTGTAACGGCCGAAATTAATAATGAATCTAATCCAAAATCTTTAGATTTAAGATTTTGAACTTGATCTGTTTTTGTGTTAGGATCACAATTAATACAAAAACAGACATATCCCAAATCCAAAGATCTTAGATTAGATTGATTATTCATATCGTCCACAAGGTGATAAAATAGAACAATATATTCGACATAGATTGCGGTTTCAAATATTCATACTCAACAGAGGAAAAACTCGATAGATAAACTAAAACGTGGGGCTCATTCAGTGTTTCTATTTAAAGATTCGCCGTGACGCAGCATAATACCTACCTGTTTATTTATTTAAACTTTTAGGTACATTGATAGTAATTAGAATTAGGTTAGCTCATGGGAATATGCTCGTATAAACTTTATTTATTGGCTGTAAGTTTTTATTTCCATACAAGTAACGGTTTGATAAATATCCCGCCAACATTACATATGTAACCCCGATTCAAGGATAAGCAGGTAAGCAATTTCCGTACAAATTCCTTTGATGACGTGAGTACCTAACTACCTACGTTTAATCCAAGTGGAATATATTCTTTTGAAATTTCGATACATTATGTATATTACATCTTAGATAGTTCCCAGAAAGGATAACAAATAATATATTTGTACATTTGTATAGCAAAATAAACGCGGGTAATGTTATCTAAGTTTTCAAAGATTATGGATATTATCACTTTTATTTATTCGAAATGTGAGGAAAGGACCAAGAAAAATTCAACTGGTCCATTAGTCAAGGATTCTTCGAATAATTAGGTCCATCGAAGCCCGTAATTACGGATCGCTACGATATTTTACCAAGCTTCGTTCATTATATAAGCATAATGAAAGATCTCAAGTTATTAAAGGAACCACAATGAATAGCTGCCTCGTAGGTTGAAAAATAAGGTATATTTATTTTTATGAAACACTATACTTAAATATACACAGATGATGTCCTCATTTGATTAGACGGCAAAGGGACTATATTTTTCCTGAAGTAATTTCGCAAGCTTTATATTTAAAACGGCGGACTTATTATGTATTTTTATTTCCCTATCCTTTGTTCTTAAATCTCTTGTAATATATAAAAAGACAACTTTTCTCATTAATCTTTATGTAATCTGTTTATTACACTGGGAACTTTTTAACATTGGCGATTAAAGTAATTTTCCCTGATCATAATCCTACCATAAATAGCGCCGATCATACCGAGTTACTTTCACAAATAATCATGAATCGTGATGATGGTGCGTGAACGTGATGCGTCTAAAGAGGTTTCAAGACAAAATGGCCGCCGGATCATATGTGACAGATATGTTACTCCAAACTCGACATTTATGGAGGCGAACCGAACGTGTAGCGTGTGTTAAATCAAAATTTCTGAGCGAGTTCATCATTATAATAATATATTATTAGCGTAAAGTGTCCATTGTCGCGGAGGCCCATCGCCGCGACAATACCACTCCGTTCAAGTAGGATATACTTCCCCTCCCCCGTCCCTTGCTCGCGCTGGCCCGTGCCGAGTCTGTAGATTTAAACGTTAATACAAATGAAATACATCCGGTCCAGCTGTCCACAACACAATAGCTTTTTATCCCCAGCAACGCCCTAAGCCGAGGTCCATGTCCCGCAGGGCCCTTACCTTAAGTTGCATAGATTTTAATATTTTTCTTAAATTTTGGAGGCCTTTTTTGGCTTCACCAGAAATGTCCGGTTGAGCAGCTAGATTTCTCGGAAGTGTCTACGAGAAGACCAACAAAAAAAAAAGTTGTGACTTCATACCAGTTACATCATTTTATAGTCGAATTGATTTCATTAGAGATAAACTGTTGATATTTTGCTAATATGATTTTGGAACTTAATAAGGCGGTTATTCTCCAAATATTATTAAAATATAAATAATTGATATCATTAGTCTGTAGTCTCTTCTTTTGTAAGTAATTGTAATAGGAAACGCTAATTACCTATATTGAACGGTTTGAAATAACATTTTATTTTTTGCGTTTGTCAGTAAAATATACTTGACAAGGAAATAAAGAAAGAAATTCTTTATTTGGCTATAAAGCGAGATATCACAATAGGTAATAAACATAATGCCGTGCCGATGCCGTGTGGTGCCGGCTCAGAATGCCACCACCCCATCTCCTCCCGTGGGTGTCGTAAAAGTCGACTAAGGGTTTGGCCGGAGGATGGGCAGCAGCGTCCTTCGAGTACATTAACAACTCAACTGCGATCGCCAACCCGTCTGCCAAGCGTGGCGATTATGGCAAAACCCCCCAATGAGCCTACAACACACCCATATCGGTCGTTGTGATCTTTGGGGAGGCCTGTGTCCAGCAGTGGACTTCATTCGGCCGAAATGATGAATAAACATAATACAAAAGTGAAAATACATAAACCCGGGTTAACCAAATAAAAACAGAGAAATCTAGTATAAATCAAATGTCTGTTTGTTTCATCATCATCATCATATCCGCCAAAGAACGTCCACTGCTGAATAAAAGCCTCCCGCTTTAATTTACACAATTGTATTGGAATTTGGCAGTACTCACAACGCTTGGTTAGCCAGTTGGTGAGCGCAATATATAAAGTAAAATATAGCGAATTCAAAATATAGTACCATTTCTCCTCTTCCCGTGGATGTCTAAAAAGGCGACTAAGGGACTATAAACTAGAGAGGTGGGCATCCCTTCTGTGGGATAGCATCTGTTTTGCGCTCACTAACCCGTCTGCCAAGCGTGGTGAGTACTAGCAAACTCCCCCCACAATGAGACAGCTGTGGGAATCTATGGGGGAGGCCTTTGATCAGCAGTGGATGTCTTTTGGTTGATATTATATTGAAATACCATTGTGATTGATCCAATATCGTATGTACTTTTTAAGTTAATCTAAGACACCAATGACCTTAGGTGAAGGAAAATGTAGTGAAGAAATCTGGATGTAATGGTTTGAACTTTCCAAAATGTAGTGATCAAAGCGTGGTGGTCAATTCTCGTTTCTTTTTAGGGTTCCGAACGTCCCAATTATAAGATATAGTGTCCGTCTGTCTGTCCGTCTGTCACAGCAATTTGCTCCGAATCTACAGTACCGCTTAAGTTGAAATATGGCCCACATATGGATTTCTGTAACCCAAACACGGACGTATAACCTAAATAAATGAATTTTAATTACAAGGGTCACTTTTGGTGGGTAATATGTAAAATTTAAGTATAAAGTTTTGCAAACTATACCGTGTAGCATATTAAATGGAATGGCTTGTTGTAAGGGTCTCAAATATATTTATTTTATAATTTTAAAAAAGAGGTTTAAAGTTATTTAAGAAAATAGGCGGAAAAAGACCACCCACGCCTACGCAGCCTATTTTGAAAAACAATAATAATAATAGTTCTTTACTTATAGATTACAGGAAAACCTCTAAGAAGTTTATGGTCTTAAAAGAACATGGTAAATCTTTCAAAATTGTGCGTACAAACTTACATTTCCGGTTGGAATGTATGGGAGAATATGTTTTTCAACTACAATGTTAGGTTTGTTCTTCAGATAAATTATTGGCACTACTACTAGGCCAGGCATCTGCCACTTCTCGTACCTAAAGATCACATATTTATCGTACGGAACCCTCTCCACGCGGTGTTCAACTCACACTAGACCGATTTTTTTAAATGAGAATAGGGCGTCATAATAAATATATAAATTATGTCATTGTACGTATAAATTATTATAATATATAAACATATAACCCGTTACCGGACCACTTCTTAGCAGACATAAGAATTTTTGTGTAGATTTTTACTTTTATAATTCAGCTTCCTCTATTCCAAATGTCATTTTTATATTTTCTTTATTTGAAAACGATGTTCCTCAATATGATTTCTCCTGTGTCGTAGGATGTTTACATACATAAAGCTGACATGCACAAACACCCAGTACAAATATTTGTTCCATGCGGGGATCGAACCCGGACACGTAACTCAGAAAGCCAGTTGCTTAGCCACTGCGCCAACCATGGAAGAAGAGAAGAAGAAGAGACCATTAGAAGCATTTCAGCCACTTGAGCGTGATTGGAGTTTCAAACATTCAATTTTACATTTAGAATAGAAAGTAAGACTGTTATCATTCACCCCCATTTCATCACAATAAAGTCCACTGCTGGACACGGGCCTCCCCCAAAGATCGATGTGCTCATTAGGGGGTTTTGCCATAGTCGCCACGGTTGGCAGGTGGGTTGGCGATCGCAGTGGAGTTGCTAATGTCCTCGAAGAACGCTGCTGCACATCGTTCAGCTAATCCCATAGTCGCCTTTTACGACACTTGCGGCATGAGATCGGTTGGTGCTATTCGTAGACGGCACCACACGGCCGAAGACATATAAATAAAGAGAAATATACATTCCTAGTATACTATAATAACGTTATAAATAATTTTCTTTGACCAAGTTCAGCCCATATGAAATCATATGAGTATTCGTGGAAATCTAAAGTACTTAGTATCCTTAATTAATTCTAAGTTCATAAAACTTGATTGAGTTCGGTGTAGTGAGCGGTGAAGACTAACTTTAATTGAATGAATTCTTGCCATCCCGAGTGTTACAAGAAAAATATCTCCTATTTCTCAACCGAAGTAACAGAATGGTAGTAAATAAAAGAGCTAAATACGGAGAACAAATTAGATGTTTCAGGTGTCCGTAATTTGTACTTGGGGTTCTTGGGTCGAAGATTTCTTAACGTACTAACGAATCAAACGTCTGAGGCTTTTAATGAGCGACCTTCAGCTTTGAAGTATGTTTGCAAGAAATGGTTCTAATTCAAAAACGTTTCATTTTTTAAGGTTTTCATTTGGTTCGTTATAAAAGTATTAAATGCCACCACACTTAACTGACCCGAGTCGATTTAAATAAGAATTAACTCGGCGTAAAACAAGAAGGCAGGCCGTGGCCGTTTGCCGTGTGGTGCCGGCTGGCGAAAAAGAGATGTTGCTAAGCCTAAAGTCGCATCGCAGTTAAGTGCAGCGCTGATTTTCATCACCTCTTCTTGTTTTAATCATTTCGGCCGAATGAAGTCCACTGCTGGACATAGGCTTCCCCCAAAGATCACCACAACCACCGATATGGATTAGTGTGGGCTCATTGGGGGGTTTTGCCATAATTGCCACGCTTGGCAGGCGGGTTGGCGATCGCAGTTGAGTTGTTAATGTACTCGAATGACGCTGCTGCCTATCCTCCGGCTAATCCCTTAGTCGACTTTTACGACACCCATGGGAGGAGATGGGGTGGTGGCATACTGAGCCGGCACCACACGGCATCACACACACTGTAAATAAGAGGACATTATTGTAGGAATGTCAGTCTACATAAGCCCACCGTTAACCGTAACCCTTTCTAAGGTATATTGCCACCATTAGGAGGGGGATTGGTGATCGCAATTCATTTGACACGGAAAGATGTTACTGGTCTTCCTTTTTACCAATGATGATGATGATATGGTCATCATCATCATCATCATATCAACCAAAGCGCATCCACCGCTAAACAAAGGCCTCCCCGTAGACATCGACAGCGGGAGGGTGAGTGCAGAGTGACTGCTGTTCCACAGAAGGGACACTGCTGCCCTCCTCTCCGATGTAGAGTCACCTTTTATGACATTGAGGCGGAGTGATGCTATATTCATAATCCGGATACCACACCCATACCTCAAACATTACCCATATACCTTTTTTATATTTTAAATCTCCTCAGAAAATAAGTTCTTACATATTTGTACTTATTCCAACATAGTAGTTAAGTGAATTACGCGATACCAATGAGTTTTATCGGCCCCTTACAGCAGGTCAGTGAGTCGAGCCTGACCTGTGGGTGGACGGGAGTTAATTTCATGAATTACATAGGGAGCCAGCAAATAACTTAATTGCATTCTACTTGTATAAGACTGCACTGGTGTAGTTAGTTTATTGTAGGTTTTCTTCGTAGGGATACAAATTTACTTAGGTAATATTTGTTGTAACTGGTGGTAGTCTCTAATCGCAGATATTTGCAGTACTAAGCAGTAGTGTTTAAATTTTACTTTTACTGTGCTCCGGTTTGAAGGGCACTGTAGCTAGAGAAATTAAATATATAAAAGACTAAATAACTTAATGTCTCGAGGCAATGAGCGCAGTGTGATGCCACGCAGGGTAGCATTACAATAGTTATGGGCAGGTGGACGCTTATCACCAGGCGAATGACTTGCTCGTCTCGTCACGATGTTGTATAAAGAATGGTAACTATGAAGGTATTTTTTTAAACTTAGTGCATTCGGCAATTTTTTTTTAAAACGTTGTCCCACGCATGGTTTTCTCCTGTGTCGTAGGTGCGTTTACGGACATGAATTCCACATATACACCCAGACCCGGAACAACTACCTGCAGATCATACAAATATTTGTTCCGTGCGGGAATCGAACCCACGACCCCCGGCGCAGCAGTTGACTGCACCAACCGTGCCGTCAATCGTGTATCTATGATCAAATAAATGTATTTCTTTTATTCACTTTCTTATTTATTCTTAGACATCATTGACTTAGGTGAAGGACAATATCTCAAAGAAACCTCAAGCTATAATGGTCATCATCAGCGTGCGGTAATTAAGAGTGGTGATCAATGCTCGTTACTTGTCTGTACAAGAAAAAACATTTATATTGTTAAGCTGAAGTCAGAAACTGTCCTTATTAAAAAAAATGATAACAAGTTATAAAAAAAAAACTAGTTATATTTCACCTCTTACGCTACTCAAATAACAACAGCGCCAATCCCAATAAACCAATCTAAAATGTCTGCTAAGTTAAAGACCCAGAAAAACAAAACCAATATTTATTACATTTATATTTTACTTCCTAGACAAACTGGAAATATTTTTTACGCCACGTCGAGTTTGGAACGAGCGTGATTTTCAGTTCTGTGTGCAACTATGTAGTTCTTGCTCAACTGTAGAGATTTGCATTAAATAAAATGCACACTGAATAGTTGAAATACATATCGAACAAAGAAGAGATTTACCACACTAACATAAAGGTTTATTCGTAAAGCCTTGCCCTCCGTTGTTTGAATAAGATGTGCAAAAATATCTGTTTGGTCGATCGGCGGGCTGATTTAGTATGTCGCAGATGATTAAACAAGAGTGAAACAGGAGTTAATCGCGCAGATGCTGCTTTTGAAAAGTCATTTTGCTATTACGTATTTGCCGATAGCGATTTAACAGCCGAAGATCTCTGACGCATCACGACGTTTGACGATCAATGATAAAAATTACACTTACACAGCTAAATTATCGCGCATGGCACTAGTAACTATGCATCGATCAACAAGTAGCGACAGGCGGGAGAATGGCTTACGTAATACCATTTATTGGGCGGTTTGCCACCGGTAGGTCCTTGGTTGCGCGATAGCTGCTGTCGCTGTTGTCGCGGATCGGGTAAGGTCTCTCTCTATAGCAGTAGTATTGTCTTATGTTGGCAGAGCATGAAAATTGGAGTGCAGTGGTCTCCTTTTATGACAGCGTTATGCCCCAGAAGGAGATTCCGCTCGTAGAAGCTCACGGTGCCCGGTAACAACCGCCCTGAAGCCCATGTCTAACACGTCTAAGCCCTCTGCCGTCGCTGTATGGTGGAGGGCCTCCGGCCTTGTGGGCGCACAGATTGGGGAATCTGCGTATTAGGCAACCCCCAAGAAGACGGCGGCGCGCATGTTATCAAGCGCCACCGGATGCGCAGCACAGTGCACAGCGAAGCATCGGGGAAATCCTTACTTATCTACAGCCGCATTTTACCATTTTATTGACCACTTTTAGTGCCAAAAGGTGCAGCACCAATAGGTCGCTCCAGTTTGATTGTTTCTGAGATCCTGGAGCACCCCGCTTTGGTTCGGTATACACGCATAATTATTTAAAAACTGGATTAATGTTTAAAGTACTAGAACTTCTACAAATATCTTTAATAATAAATATATAAAAGATATGTGGCCTGCTAGCGATGTGTAAACAAACACACAAAAATATAAACCAAAGTCGTCCAAGCATAAAGTTAAAGGTCAAATTTGATATTTGTATTCAGTCTGGGGCGGAAAAGAGCGAGGTATTTACATAATCGAGAGCCGCGTTCACGTACAAAATGACCGGAGTTTTCACAACATCTGTTGTTGATACATTTGAGGCGTTACGTAAGCGGTGTGATGTTTTGTACGATGAACGAACAGTCCTGACATATTCGTTTCGAAAATAGAATGTATTCCTTTCCGTATAATGTAGGTAACTTATATAGTTTTATGCTGATCGTTGTACAAAAAAGACTAAGTGGTACCGGAATAATAAATATTATACTGTCAGATAAGTTCTTTTTTTTTAAACTTTGCCCCACGCTAGGATTTCTCCTGTGTAGTAGGTGCGTTTACAGACATAAATTCCGCACACAATACACCCAGACTCCGAACAACTACCTGCATATCATACAAATATTTGTTCCGTGCGGGAATCGAACCCGCGACCCGGAGCGCAGCAGCCAACTGTGTCAGCCACTGCACCAACCGTGTTACTTACTTAATACGTTTAATACTGTACTGCACGCGTGGTTGCGGAGTTTTTTATTTTTTATTGATCCGGTCGGATATTGTGATACATTTCGTACTTCCTCCGCCCCGGGAAAGGGCGGAGAGTTATGCCCGAATCCAACCAGCTAAAACCACCAAAGTGGTCATCTTCGGTATTTCCCAACAGGCGCACTGGCGACCACCAAGGCCTCGCGCCATATAAAGACGACAGGGGGCTCAGGCATGTTGGACGCGGGCACCATGGCGGTTGTTACCCCGGCACCGTGTCCTCCTTCTCCGAGCGGGATCTGCCCTCTCGCGATCCCGCTCAACGACCTCCTTCTGGGGCATGACGCTCTCACAGGAGAAAACCACAGCACTCCAATTTTCATGCTCTGCCAGCATAGCCGACATTACTACTGGTAGAGAGAGATCTTGCCCGATCCGATCGACCAGGACCTGCCACTCGGCAGCCAACACATGGCGTGTGCCGTGCGGTATCCTGATCGTTTCCACAGTGGTGGCACTATTCCGTGACCTCGCGTCCTATTTTGTGCAAGTACGCACCAAAACAATCGTATCCGGTGAATACCAGCATCAGGCGAAATGTGACGTGCTCGCTCCTTTGGAGCCAGGCTCCGAAGAGCGGCAAGACAGACTCAACGATGCACTTTTGCGCGTACTGTGGCAGCATGAGCTGCTCCCGCTACAGCACAAGTGCACGCCGCCGACCCTGCCGTTTCAATCTTTCGAGTGCCCTTGAAGGCACGCCTTCACCGCTCTGGCGGAGGAAACGTGTTTGATGATACACCCACGCATCTATCATCGTGAGCCCCAGGTACTTCATGTACCGGCCAACCTGGTTGGCGCGTCACCAACGCGTATCCACGAACTGGGAGGTACCCTGCTCCACGGCAGTTTGTGGAACTATAGCGCCTCAGTCTTGTGTAGTAGACCACTCGTCGTCAGACTGCGGCCCGCGGGCCACATGTGGTCCAAATAGAAGGATCATGCGGCCCCGTGGTCCTCGGGAAAACAAAATTTAAAAAAAAGTACTTTGATAGTTTACTTTGTAATTTGAATAAAAATCTAATCACATTCAAGTACAAACTTGTATTTTATACATACCCATTTACTGTCACGTGACTGAACATATTTCTATAGGTAACCGACTACAAAAATATCGATACGGCCATATGCGGAACTAATACTGACAACCAAGGCCTTGGGCCTTGCCCACGTTGTCAGTATTAGCTCTAATCCAAAAAAGTTTAACGAACACTGATAGATACACTAATAATCCCTAACTGACTGCATCATACGACCTAAGGTCACAGACGGAAGCTTTGGGTATCAGAATAAGTTTCAATCCTGGTGCTGTGCAGGCAGTATTCCTACTGCGAATATCGATTCTCATCCGCCATAAAAACTATTTGTGAGCGTAATCGTGTTCCAGGTAAACGGTAATAACAACCAGTGAAGTCGGCAAGGCATAGGTCGCTAACATCCAAGGCTGTGGTTACTTTTTATCATTGGGTAAGCAAAACCTCGGCAGCCATACCGTGACATATGAAGCCTAAATTTTACTGCGTAAATCGGTCACACTGATCAATTATTCATATCAGTAAAGGTATGCATAGAGCTTAACGTTTTCCAACTATACATATTTTAGTGCGTCATTAACTTTGTAGGCTTTGCTAACATAAATTTGCTCGGTCAATCTATTATTAATGTTACCACTTTCCAAAATTAATTGAAACGACCGTCCTGAAAGGCCATAATCCGGATTTGGTGCGTCAGTCCCTTTATTCAGAAGGCTGCGTTCTAAGATAAGTATAGGAGTGAAGAGGGCCCGATAGATTCTTATCTCTTTGTACACAGATATGCTTGTTTACCCTGGAGAGAAGAAACTTTATAACAAGTCTTTATCTGGAAATAGCAACCCGCTTTATGCATACTCAAGGCGTGTTTACTTGAACTCAAGTTATGTATGCCTCGTTGGAGATGTATTATTTACCTACGCTAAACGGCCAACATAATAGAAAATAGAACGTAATTGCCACTTATCTCCACTTGTAAGTCTTCATCGTCGACTAAGGGAATGATATTATAACGGTAACGGAAGTAAATTAATGCAGATGGGTGACAGTTCCTTACTTATCGAACATGTTTCGAAAAGAAAGTAGTTCTATGGTCATACGAAAGTCCATAAAAGTCAATACGAGAAGCAGGAAACCCGAAATTTTGAAAACCGATATTAAAGCGAAAAAAAAACATGTAAACCATATACTGGCACTTTTGAATCAACGAGACTTTAGTTGCCACGTTCCAAGATGTGGATTTCCTATGGAGAAGAACGGGCAAGAAACTCCATGGCTTATTACCTTAGGATATTGATATATGAATAGGTAACGGAGGTCAGATGTAAAATGTTCAAAATGTCTTTCAGAGTTTCTTACATTGTCATATAAGGAAATGTTCTGCGGAGTTTAAATATGTCGTGTGTCTGTCGGCACCTAATAACCTAATTATGACTATTATATTATATTCTGATCTGTGCTGTTCTATTGTATTATTTTCTTTTATATTTAATAAAACACTTTTAATCGGATTTTATACGGGGTAGAATCCGTTTAAAAGTGTTTAATTATAATGTGTAATAATCGCGAAAACCTAAGACATTACTATTTTTTATTCTATTCTCGTCGCTAAGTAAAAATACAAAAATTCTGCTGCAAGGTAGGACTCCAAATCAACTTCCAGATACACTGCAGCTTATCATCCGCACTTGGTTGATGTCCTGATATGTATATTCTTCACTATCCTTCGCGTGTATAACTCAACTGCGAACGGCAACCCTGCCAAGCGTGGTGATTATTTAAGCACACAACACAAACCGGACCGGTCATTGTGGCGATCTTTAGGACATAAACACACAAGGACATAAGTCCAACAGTGCACGTATTTCAGCTGAGATGATGATGGATAGCACCTCTGGGAGAGCTAGTTTCATCGTAGATCTCATCTATCGCTTTCCATCAGGCGAGATCCAGGTCAGGGGAGGACCCATTATTATAAATGAAAAAATAAAGTAGTAGTGAAAAGTCTTTGATACTTAGACGTAACGGCCATAACAGCGTCGCTACTACGGCGTAGCTCCGAGTAATGTCACACGTCGAACCGTAGAGCTTCTACGAGGTTGTGTTCCCCGTGTAGCAGTTTTTCTCGCAGCGTTTTCTCTCTCGCTGTCTGTTGTCACACCGCTCTTGAGACTATATCCTTGGTTCCATTAGGTATTCCAATTAATATCCTAACAATTTATGCTAATCGTAGAACCAAGTGTTTCGGGGCTATTTAATTTAAATTGTTACACGTGCTGTATGCCCTGTAGCTGTAGTTCGGCTGTATGTAAAGTACCGTTTCTCTAGTCTAGCAGAAATAGTTTTGATCCTAAAAGGTTTAGGAGCTTTTTTTAGAAAAGTTTTCATTACTGGACATGTAGTTCATGAATAACTAGGGTACGCCCCTGTCACGATCGATTAGATTTTGTGCCTAATTAAGGCAAAGAGCACCTAAGTATTCGAATGTAATTTATGCTTTGGCTTACTTAAGATATTCGCATATCAACGTCTGTTGCTTCAATTGCAAGTTACATATAAAATAACTAAAAGTATTTTTTAGTGTTGCCAGATAGAAAAACTAAAAAAATCGGGATTTTGACGTTGTTTTAGACTATGATTGCGGGAGTAGTCAGGAGACTGGGACTTCAATGTACTGGGAACCTGATTCTAGTCAGCCAACAGTGTTTTTTGAATCAGGCGACTGGAACTACAAACCACGTGACGCAAATTGTATAGTCATCAAAAACATCAGAAAACACAGTGATTTAAAAATAATTTTACAATAATATGGCATACATTATATAATCATTTTACAATAAATTATAAGTAATTTTATAATCATTGGATCAGGCAACCGGGACCGCGGTCCCAGTTTTGGACCGGTCCCAGTTGACTGATACGTTTATTTTGTTGTCTACACTAATCTTATAAAGAGGAAAGAATTGTATTTTTTTTGTTTGTAACGAATAAACTCAAAAACTACTGATTCGATTTCAAAAATTCTTTCACTATTAGTATACTCCTTGAGTAACATAGGCTATATTTATTACTAGAAAAAATTAGGGATCCCTACTAAAACTTCAATAATGTAAAAAAAAAGCCATAAAATGATTTTTATCGCATCATCATTTCGGCCGAATGAAGTCCACTGCTGGACACAGGCCTCCCCCAAAGATCACCACAACCACCGATATGGATGTGTTGTGGGCTCATTGGGGGGTCTTGCCATAATCGCCACGCTTGGCAGGCATGTTGGCGATCGCAGTTGAGTTGTTAATGTACTCGAAGGACGCTGCTGCCCATCCTCCGGCTAATCCCTTAGTCGACTTTTACGACACCCATGGGAGGAGATGGGGTGGTGGCGTTCTGAGCCGGCACCACACGGCTTTTTATCGCATGCGCTGTGGAAACTATTGATGATAGAACAAAAAAAATGTTCCACAATATTAAAGAACGTATCAATATCTAACTATAGTAGTTATGTAACTGTAACTTCTTTTTTACATTTTAAAAGTAGATAGAAATACCGACCAAAATCAGACCATCTTTACGTTTATCCCAAAAAGTTTAAAAAATTAATGCCCTCCGTGCGAAGCCGGGACGGGCCGCTAGTGAGAAATAAAGACCTTAAACCACTTTCTTTTCGCATTTCCCGCGTGGAACCAATAGCCTAAAGACAAACAACAAAATAAATGGATTAGGCAACTGGGACCGCAGTCCCAGTTTTGAAGCGGTCCCAGTTGCCTGAGTACAAAATTTCTGGACTTTTCGCGCAAAGATAAATCAAAACAATATTTTGACAAACCGCGACGCTTAAGCCAAGTTGCATTGATCGTGGTCTTGAGAAGACTGAAGTATGTGGGTGTCATTGCCTGGAGCGGTGGGTGATTGTTAGATCTACCCGCGGTAGATTTTGCATATTGTGACTGTCCGAAATACGATATGCTGAATTACCACACATAATTTAGACTGTTTTGGAGGACACACTTTATTTTTATTGTTTTACTGCTTTTACCCGCGGCTTCGCACGCGTATATATTGGAACATTTTCATCATGGATATTGTTCATACAAAAATACTAAAATTGTTATAAAAAATGGGGGGTGAGTATAGGAGAGTGAAAAATACTTTACCACCTATTCTCATACCTATCAAATATACCTACAAAACATCATTAAAATCGGTCGGGCCATTTCGGAGGAGTGTAACCACAAACATCGTGACACGGGATATTTATATATTAGAAAATATACGATGAAGCTCCATACTAGGAGTTCTCCTGTATTGTGGGTAGAGCTGTTTACAGAAATACATCTCACATGCACATATATCCAGGCCCGGAACAACTATCTGTAAGTCATACAAATATTTGTTCCTTGCGGAGATCGAACCCGCGACACGCACCGAAGAAAGCTAAGCTACTAGCCATTGAAAAAAAAGATGATTAGAGAAACAGCCTGCGACATACGCACGAACTGACATTAGGAATATAGATAGTCATATTAACATAATATGTAGGTTAGTCAAAGAGGATTTGTGTGAGTAATATCATGTGGAGTTTTACGTCATATGTCGGTACGGTAAACATGTGTGGAGTTCCTCATGTTTTTTCTTCTGCATATTCTAACTATTATTGTTCTAAGCGTAGTTTCTTTGAAATGTTAGACTGTTCACCTATACTTTCTAGTTAGCATAGTCACCCGTATAACCTATTTACATAATGAATACTGATTTAATGCTAATAATGGTAATATTTTCTGAAGTTTACGCGAATAGCATCCATTGAATCGAAATAGCTTACGGATATATATTGCGTTTATTTAATTAAATCTATTAAAATAATAATTAATATTAAAATAATAAGCATCTAAACGTGCCGTATACACACGTGCAATGTACAACCCTAGCACAATAATTATTATATTATTAATGCACAAATATACGAATTACAAAATAAAATAAGATTTTAGGTTCTACCCTATATACTTACATTTGTTCATAATAAATCAAACCCACGATCCGGAGCGCAGCAGCCTACTGTATCAGCCACTGCACCAAACGTGCAACCTAATCTGTAACCTATTTCGATTCAATGTTAGTAATGGTGTTTCGGTGTGTAGTAAAAGTAAAACCGTGATGTAATTGAGATTTTATTTCTAATAATATATAACAAATATAATATCAGCCTGTAACCGTCCCACTGTAGGGGTCCTACCTTATTTCATACAGAGGAAGAACAAGTATTGATCACCACGAAAGTACATAAATGATGATCAAAAAGTCACTCTGGTATTGCCACGTTGGCGGGTTGGCGATCGCAGTTGAGTTATAAATGTATTCGAAACATGCTGCTGCCCATCCTCCAGCTAATCCCATAGTTGATTTTTAGGACACCCACGGCATGAGATGGGGAGGTGATATTCTTAGCGAAACCACACGGCTATTAAGTTAGTTTTTCAAATATATAAACAAAATAAAATAAAAGTAGAGTACTTATTGCCCGGTGCCCAGAGTGCAGCGACCCGACGATGACTGCTCTTCTTTCTGGTTGCTGGTCCCTTTGGATACGTCCGAAGGGACCAGCAACCGCCGAGCACACGAGAGGGTTTTCTAACCTATCACTCAACCGGTACTCGACCTGGAACCGAAAGCTCACTATCTTCAAGAGAGCTTATGACAGTTTATCAAATAAGACGGTCAAAGCTTGTAGTATTTTGTTGGCCTGTGTGATTGGTGGAGTGACACTGTCTAAATTATAACTGCACTTAGTACCTATACGGAGAAGACACAGAATTGGTAGGAATATATAACGTTGCTAGGCAGGGTGTATTCGTAATCAGTAGGTAAGTGCTCTGGTGGCGGTGCTATAACACCAATTAACCTTTTGCCTTAATATTATTACGCTTACACGTGAAAACAGCGAACAATTGGCGGCGTATTGCTTGTAAAAGTTTATGGCCACTTCGACTTTACTCTCCAAGTAATAAAGTTTGTTTCATTTTCGCCTCAGTCTCGAGGCGTTAAGGCATATCGTGTCCCTAATAAATCCGAACAAGTTACGCCAATGTACATTATAAGAAAGCGAATTAATCATAAAATTTGTCAAGGGTACGTAAACCCAAATTGTTTTTCCATGAACGTAGATATATTACCAGAAAGTGTAACTTTTAATTAAACTTTGAATCGAAGAAGCCTTCTTACATTTACGGAATAAAGGATTCGAAATTCGAATTTGATTAGGAGAGATTTAAACCCAAACTTTTTGCGTCGACCTTTTTGTCTTGAAATTTGTATTTTTTAATTTATAATTACTGTAGTAAAATAGCGGTAGAATGAGGTTTAAAATCGTTGTGCCCTATAGGTATTGCTCTTATATTTTGAAATATCAGTAAAATACGTTATAAAGGTATCATGTAGTAAGATTCGGAAATGCTTGCTTACATTATTTGCGGTATCCATGCTTGTAGTAGGTAGAAGTTGAGCCAACTTTTAATTAAGGGTTCCTACGCAAATGTTTGGCCCTCAAAGAGCGTGTGAATATACTGAGTTTTAAAACTGTAGAGCGGCGATGTTAATCCTTGTAATTAAAAACTATTTTTAAATTGGCGGGCTTAGTGAGAGTAGAGATTAGAGGAACGCGTAAAACTTTCTCGGCACATGGAACTAGGTACTGAGCTTTCCTTATAAAAAAAATCATGTTCTCAGATAGATATCGGTATGTGATATGATATCTACTGGAATAGTTGTAGAAATGACGACTACCTGATACAGCATCAAAAACCTTTATCGAATAATGACAATCAATCGAACCTTATATACGTATAGATTTCTGTGAACGTATTTATGTGACAGTACATGTGCCGTTCTTGTATATTGGAAATAAAAGCGTGTAACACGTAAGTATCTTCGAAATTTGATGATGATGTATGTGTCTTTATACTAATATATAGGATAAAAAAAAATGAAAATCGTTTCAAGGCGACAATCAGAAGGTTATAGGGATCGCATTTATAAAAAAAAAACTGTAGGAATGCAATTTGATTGCAGTATTTAAACGATAAAATTGCTATTCGAGCAATTAACGAAAAATCTTTGACAAACACAATTAAGAATAAGGGAATATAAATACATTTTTAATCAACTATTGGAAAAATAATTTAACTTATTAAGTAATTATGTCAAAAATAGGAATCTTGCAACTTGTATTAAACCAACTTCAAAAAAGGAAGGTATTTTTTCCCCGAATGTTTGTATGACCGTGATTTTCTCATAAACTACAAGATCGATTTTTGTGATTCTTCACTCGGGTAATCTATAACTGTAGGCGTAGCATGACCATTTCAAAGTCTTCTCTTCCGAAGATAGACAGCGCGCTCTCTACACGTCTCGATATCTCTTCTTTCCGAGCATGAGCTGACATGAAGACTCGGCTGTTTTCGTAGATATAGACATGGAAAATCCATTCCATAGCAACGGAATGCCGCTAGTCATGTGCACGTGCAGTTGAGACTTTTAAAGACTATTTCTTTGAAAACAATTTGACATTCAAAAACAATTTGACTTTGACTTAAGCATCTAGACGCTCCACAAAGGCTGCAGTGTGTGAACATGTCTTAGGTCTATAATATACACGATGTGATCCGTTTAAAAGTGTTTTGTTATAATTGTTTTTTTTTGTGGTTCTTTTTTATAAATTTATATCCTATTGATTGCCCACTTTAAAATAAACTGAACTATACAAGACTGGGCGGCATAGCTTGACTGCCGATTGCTAAATCGGGGGTCCATTAGCACCTGCGTTTAGTGGTGGGGGCAGTCGTTCGTGACTCATGTTTACCTATTCATCTGAATGTGAATACGGTTTGACCGAGTAGTTACTGAAGTTTAGTATGAAAGAACTACTAAACTCACTATTTACAACTAATGAATACTTCAGTAATTTATTACTCAACTGTTCGGTCATAAGCTATAACTTATGCCTTTCAGTATAATTCTACTTAATTAATTTAGTTGATCTGTCTAACTTTAGCATTGCTTAACAACTGAAATAGTTTAGGGACTATATAACTAAATAGTTTAGTATGTAGTCACAGTAGCTTACCATTTAGTTACGAATAAGTTAAATTTAGGTAACACATTACTAAGAACTATTTTAACTGTGGCAGCGGGTGATCTTTTTTCAAAGTTCAAGTATATTTTATCTATACAAGTAAATCAAATTGAAGTTCTGCTTGTAATGTCAAAATAACAGCTTTTTACTGAATGCATATGAAATTATATACGGTACATATAACAAAAAAACAATTTTTACATTTTTTGTCTGTCTGTTTGTTCCGGGTAATCTCCGAAACGGCTGGACCGATTTTGACGGGACTTTCGCTGGCAGATAGCTGATGTTATAAGGAATAACTTAGGCTACTTTTATTTTAGAAAAATAATTAGGGTTTCGCACAAAAAAAAAACAACCCTTGAAATCCAGTACATATATTCTATGTCAAGTGTCTATGTCGAAGTACTCTAAATTTATTTTAAATTAAACGCGGGTGAAACCGCGGGTCCCAGCTAGTTTCAAATAAACCAAACACTGGCAGTCATGCAACGTCAGATTTTATGTTGCACGGTTGCAATTGGTTGATCCTATGGAGAAGAGCCGGTAAGAAACTGTACGATATACAGTAGAAATGCAAATGTGTGTATGAGATGTGAAAACACGAAAGAAAGTAATAGTTGTAATTCTGGCTCAAGCTTCTCCAAGTGCGACGTAGCACTACTTTTAAATAAAAAAATGTATAATGAAAATGTTTTTATGACTATATTAACTATAAAATTCGCTATAAAACTGTCATCAGCGATACTTATCTTAAAAATTATGTCATAAACGTGAAATGAGCATGTTAATTATATAATCTGCTTATATACCTAAATTATATTAATTCTTCGCATAATACAACATTACTTTTAGTATCGTATTATTAGTTATAGGCTTGTTGTCTACATATAATCATGGCGCACAAAAACTATTGCAAACGATTCCATTACTGATTCTGAGCACAGAAGTACGTTTGCAAATTTAAGTTTACGCACGATCAAATTGTGCTCCGTATTATTTAATGTTCAAAATTATTTAAACCATCTATATTATCTTGTGGTTAGTACCAATATGAAGTGTATAGTGTAAACAATATGTGCAAGTGTTATTAAAACCCATATATTTAATTGAACGTAAATATTTAAGATTATGTTCCGAGAACTCATTCTACAAACTGAAGTCAAAACTAAGTTTTAAATTGTGATCAAAGTGTAATCTGTGTAATATAAAAACATATATTCTGAACAATAACTAACTAAAAGTACAATATAAGTGACATAACAGAACAAAAAGTTACAAAAACAGTGTTTGTCATTAACAAAGAAAACGGACTTTGGACCCTAGAACAAATTTTAAATCCTCAACGAACTATTAATTATTTGATGTCCACATACAACCTATATCGCAATTTTAACTAGTGTACCAAGTGGTCCGGTGGCGCCTTGCATCAAGTGACGCCTGAATAATTTGACACGCAACATTAGTGAGTTCGCGCCCCGAAATTGGTTTCACTTTTTGCGATTTCCTCGACTGTTGACAGAAAGAATATTGATAACCACTGTCAATAGCTACAACATCTTATTGAACATTGGATCTGGATAATTAATGTTAAAAAAATAACACAAAAAGTAAAAGCATCTTACAATATTTTTATTAAAATTGCTTTCAGTTTAAACCCGCTTTATTACATGATGCAATAATTAAAAAACACCACTATCGTTGTGTTATCGTAACACACTCGCAGTATTTGTCATCTCTTAATTAGCACCATCTGTTATCCTTCAATTATAACTTTTTGAATTATGGCCAAGTGTGCAGCATGCGGCAAATTTTTGTCTCCTAAAGGGGGCGCTGCATGCGTTATATGCAAAAATAAATTTCACCTTGCCTGTGCTCACCTGCCCGAGTCGAAGAAGGTAAGCAGTGGTTGGAAGTGCCAGGACTGCAAAGGAAAGACGCCCAAATGCAGTAAAGCAAGTTTACCTGTAAAGGCAGTAAGTGGAGATTGCTGTGAGAGCACTCCCAGCCCGGGTAGTACCATTACTTCTTTCGAAGATGTGGCAGAGACAGGTGACTGTGAACGAAATGACCAGCTTCGGGACACTGTACCGTCATCCCAGATGGATGTAGGACAGGAATTAAGGCTCTTTAGGTCTGAGATCCGCAAGATGTGGGATGAGCTAAAAAGTGAAATCAGACAGTTTCACCATGAATTAACAGACTTTCGCGAAACACTTACCACCTGTAATCAACGGGTGGACAAGTTGGAGAGCAGACTTGATGCCCTTGAAAGCCGACAGTCAGGGACCCCCTCTGAGAGCATTGTCAGCCAACTTGAAAATACGGTGGCACTACTTAAGCAAGAGCTCAACAGTCGGGACCAGGATTTACTTTCCTCTGATCTGGAAATATCTAATCTTCCAGAGGATAGCGGTGAAAATGTGCTTCACACCGTCGAGCTGGTGGCAAAGAAGCTCGGAGTTTCCCTTGAAGCCCGCGATATAGTGTTTGCAGAGAGGGTAGGCCTCCGATCTAGTGAGGTGGGCGAGGGGAATGAGGCGGGCGGTGCGGGCGCGGCGCGGGCGCGCGTGCGGCCCGTCGTGGTGCGCCTGGCGCGGCGCGGGCTGCGCGACGAGCTGCTGCGGAGCGCACGCGTACGACGCGGCGCCACCTCGGCCGACCTGGGCATCGCGGCGCCTTCGCGCCGCTTCTTCCTTAATGAAAGGCTTACAAGAAACAATAAGCTGTTATTCTATCGCGCTCGTCAAGCTGCTAATCATTGCGGCTGGAAGTATACTTGGACGAAGCGCGGCAGAATACTTACCAAGCAGGATGATGGTAAGCGTACGTACAGCATTCAGTCTGAAGCGGATCTTGAGCGTGTTTTTAGTAGTGAGATGCTTAAAGACAGTAGCAATTAAAGTAAACATTTTGTCTGTAAAGTTATGTTATTGGCTGTTCCCTGTTCATTCAGTCTTGTTTATGTGTATAACGTTGTATGTGTCTGTCATGTGTATTGTTCATAGGTGTAATCTTTACCACCTTGTTTACATTTTTTACAAACCAACCCAAGCCATGTCTATATTCCCTCTGCCTCAACAGAGTGCAGAGATGGTCCCTACTTACTTACTTACAAAATTTACTAATAATATTGAAACAAACATATTATATGCATATATTTATAAAATAATTAATGCACAAATTCTTACTTATTATAATATATACTATACCATATTTTACCTAACGTACTATGCTATATCCTACCTCACATGTTATGTTTATATCTATATGCAATATGATACACTCACAAAAAACACAATAAATGAACAAAAATAAAAACATGAAAGTTGGGCTCTTTAATGCGGGATCGCTCGGATCGCGCCATGATGAATTTCTGGTCGCCATGGATGAACTCTCGGTGGATATCATGGCGATTAACGAGACGTGGCTTAGGGAGGGCGAGGAGGGCCGCGCACCAACAGTCCCTAACTATCGACTGCGTCATGCACCGCGGCCGGACAATGTTCGCGGGGGCCGCGGCGGTGGAATCGGCTTTTACGTACGCCGCGAGCTGCGTGTGCGCACCGTGCCGCACCCGCCTGCGCCAAATGTTGAGCAGATGTGGCTGAAGCTGACTGTCAACTCATACTCAGTCATCATTGGCACGGCATACAGACCACCGTGGCTTGACGTGAACGTCTTTCTGGACGCGGTGAGTGACTCTCTCTCCTCCTTCGCCAATGCTGACAGGATCCTTCTGCTTGGCGACTTCAACATAAATGTACTAAATGTTGCTGACAACAAAAGTAAGCTACTGGACTGTTTCTTGCAATGCTCAAACCTCACTAACGTTATTACGGAGCCTACTCATTTCACAGACCACAGTGAGACACTTATAGATTTAGTCTGCACTGACGCTAGTGTGTGTGGAGTCACAGTGTCGCACATCCCTGAGCTTGGCCAACATGCAATAATTTCGGTAGAATTCAGTTTCAAACTTGAGAAGCCTGTTCCTTATTGGATTTCTTATAGACCACTTAAGGATATATTATTTGATAACTTTTATAAGGACTTGGAAAGAATTAATTGGGAATATATCAGCAGCCTGGAGGATATCAACTGTATGGTAGCAACTCTGACTAATTATATTATTACCTTATTTGATTTGCATGCCCCATTTAAGAAAACTATAATTAAAAATAAATGTTATCCGTGGATCACTGACACCATCAAAGATATGATGCGGCTACGTGATAAGTCCCATAGGAAGGCAAAGTTATCAAAATCGGATGCCCACATTGAGTCCTACAAACAGCTTAAATATTTGGTTAGAACAGCTATTGACTGTGAAAAACGAGCCTATTTTGAAACCCACATAAATAAAAATATAAAGGCTCCAAAAAGGTTATGGAAACACTTAAAATCTACAATTTTAAGCAGTCAAAAACATGAGCATGATTTACCTCACCAATTTAATGATCCTGAAGCCTTAAATAAACATTTTTTGGAAATACCTGGCAGTGATAAAGTCTCTATATCTGATTTGACATACTTTGAGTTCCACAGATTCGGTACTTGTAGATTCCATCTTGAACCAGTTAGTAAGGAGGCAGTTCTAAAGATAATCCGCAGTCTCAAATCAAATGCTTTGGGTTGCGATGACATCTCGTTGGAGATGCTGATCTTAACTCTTCCTCAAACACTTTCTGTTATAACTTCCATCATCAACAAGTCCATAGTCATGTCTTCATTTCCGGATCTGTGGAAAATAGCAGTAATTAAGCCAATACCAAAAAAATCTAATCCTTCCAGTCTTAAAGACCTTCGGCCAATAAGTTTACTTCCTTGTCTCTCTAAAATTTTAGAAAAAGTGGTTTGTAGGCAATTCACTAATTACCTTGAGCAGTACAAGATTTTGCCAGCTCTGCAGTCAGGTTTTCGCAAAAGTCACAGCACTGCTACAGCACTGCTTGATGTAGTTGACAATGCTCTTGAAGCCAGAGACCATGGTATGGCAACAGTGCTCACTCTACTCGACTTCTCCCGTGCGTTTGATGGTATAAATATTTCACTGCTTCTTTCCAAACTATCATATTATGGGTGTGATGCGGAGACAGTGCAGTGGTTTCATAGTTACCTTAGCAACAGATTCCAATATGTCCAGGTTAGCAGTGATAAAACTGGTAATGTATCAACATCGTCTCTCTCTCAAGTAACTAGGGGTATCCCGCAAGGCTCTAATCTTGGACCTCTACTCTTCATTTTGTACAGTGCCGATATTACTAACTCCATAACCAACTGCAAGTTCCATATATATGCTGATGACCTACAGTTATATATCTCCTTCCATCCCCAGGACTGCCTTCACTCTGTAAATAAAATTAATAATGACTTAGATAGAGTTGCAGACTGGGCAAAAAGGAATTCACTGGTGCTCAACCCAAATAAATCAAAATTTTTAATTATGGGTTCTAGAAATCTTATCACTAAAGTTGGTATGGAGGACCCTGATATCAGAATTGATGGCTGTTCCATAGGAAAGGTACTTGAAGCTCGCAACCTTGGGGTGGTTTTTGACGGTCAGTTACAGTTTGAGACTCATGTGCTAGAAGCTGTACGTAACTGTTTCTACCGTCTGAAACTACTGTACCGAGTTCGTCCCTATATTAGTGTGGATATGCGTATCCTGCTGTGTGAGTCTCTCATATTGTCCAAGCTGAATTACGCTGACACAGTTTATGGGACCTGCTTGCTCAGTAGAACTGAGAGGCTCATTCAGCGGGTGCAAAACGCATGTGCTCGGTTCTGTTTCCATGTGCCGCCTAGATCACACATTACTCCTTTTTTAAACGAGGAAAGCATTATGAAGATGTCGTCTCGCAGAAGGCTCCATTTAGCTACGTTACTATTTGGCGTTGTATTGACTGGGAAACCTGAGTACCTTTACAATAAATTATCTTGGTCCCGTGACTATAACGAACATATGACAAGGGCTTCGTCTTACCTTATGACCACACCAAGTCATCGAACTGCTGCTTTCCGAGGCAGCTTCAAGTTCGCTGCTACCCGCTGCTGGAACGACCTGCCACCACCGCTTCGTGCCCTAAACACAGTTTCTGCTTTTAGTATTAATTATAAAAAGTATCTTTTATGTAAACAAAAGCGAAATTAATACTCACCATGGGTCTACACACTGATGGAAATGGTTTCTTTTAGCCAGAAGAGCTGAATGAGCGGCAAATTATTACTTTACAATGCAAACAAGGGTAATTCCGATGTTCCATATTTACACAATACACATAAACACATTTAAATTTTACGTACTGAATAATAAAATGTAACCAATGTACCACAAATTAATTCAATTCATATAAATCAAATAAATAATTATAAGGCACACAATTCACATGATAACTAATTAATTTTAATAATAATGTTATGAATGTTATCTAAAGTTTTTCACGAACTATTTTTGTTTTGTTTTTGTCATAGACAAAATATGTAGAGGCCACCTGTCTAGCGACTAAATCGATAAGGTAATCGATTGGTAGTCGATTATATTGTTAAGTTTATTTATAATCAGATTTGATATTCCTTCTTCCATTACGTTTGTATATTTGTTACTTTTATTTCTATATAATTACTTTAAATATAATAATCTGTATAAATACATTATTAATATAAATAATGTATTGGTAATCTAAAAATATAAATAATGAAATGTGCGTGATTTGCGTTCTTTTATCTAAGGTCCTATCGGAAGACCAGCGCAATGCTGAGATAGGAGCCTATTCTGATGTCTCACACAAAAATCTATTTGCATGCTTTTTATTTTTTAATTTGATATTTTGGAATATTCTGTGTTGTTATTTACAATTATTTTCTTGTTGTGTACGATCAGAATAAAATTATTTCTTTCTTTCTTTCTTTTCTTTCATTATTTGGAGGTATATACTAAATTATTTTCCGTGCGGTGTCCGGATTAAGAATATAGCACCACTCCATCTCCTCCCGTGGATGTCGTAAGAGGCGACTCAGGGACTCTAAACCAGAGGGCTGGGCAGCAGCGTCCCTCCTGTGGCACAGTAGTCATACTGCGCTCACCACCTCGCCTGCCAAGCGTGGTGAGTATTGGCAAATACCCCCCAAAATGACGAAACAATTGTGGAAATCTTTGGGGGAGGCCTTTGTTCAGCAGTGGCCGAATAAATGGCTGATATGATGATTATGATATACTACAAATAATGTTGTATAAGTATGAGGTTGGGATTCCGACAATAAATATGAAAACTTCAACTTTAAATATCCATTCTTTCATTATTTTGATACGACGTTTTTAAATGTCCGTGCGGACCCAATTACGGAATCGATGGTTCTATTCCCACTGCATGGTATTAATTATGTTGTTTTTCTTGCAGTATATAGACAATAATCTACGACACTAGTTTAAGCAATTAGATAACATGCCATATATACGTAACTGTTTCTACTAGAAAAAGGCTATCGGCTAAGAGTTTTGCTTTATTTCCTCTTTTTTCGTGTGGTTGATGGCCAACCTTGTGTCAGAGTTATTAAAGCCACCAAAAGGCCTCCAACTTGGCTTATATGACTGCTGTCTAATGACAACAACCGGGGCCGACGATTTTACGTGTCCTCTGAACCACGAACACTTCGCTCAAATACCACTATACGGTCACCCATCCGTAGACTGACCGCGCCAAGTGTTACTTACCCTCGCCGATCGTTTACCGGTAAGTGAGTGCAACTGGCCATGAGCGCCATTTTAATACTGATATTAACAACAAAAACCAAATATGGGCACGTAATATAAAAATCCAGGATAGCTTATTATTCTCAAGAATCCGATGCCACATAGAAATGTGTGGTGTTTGAAGCCCGCTCTCGATTTCTTTCACTATTTTGTTTTATTGCCACGTCTATAAACTCTGGGTAAAGAACGCTAGGGGTTGCTCTTTATTGGCATACACGGTTCTGTAGCAACCGAAATACTTTGAAAACTGTTTCTAACAATACAAATATATAATCACTTTGTTGATTAATCGTACCATGTATTTGATTAGAGAAATTTCGGAATGCATATTAAGGGATACCGTTCAAAGATATAAATAAGAATATGAAAGGGTTTTTCTACTATAAAATATTGTCTATCTACATTTACTATAAGTGTTTTTTGATTTCGGTTTGTCGAAGACAGTGCAGCCAAAGCGCTGTTTGCACCGAGTCGACTGCTGTCTCTGACAAGCGATTTCTGCTTTTTCGAATTCAGCGTGCGGCTTAGTCGAAGCTCTGGTTATACCATGTCAAACTGCCACTTGACACAGCTTACACCTATGTAGTTGATTCGATCGATTTCGGCTGCGAACTGTACCCCTAGTACGAGTTTCCTTTTGCAATCGAAACGTAATAGTAAACTACACGTTTACTACGTTCGGCGCCCCGATTGGTTGAAGAGTTTGGTGCGAGGCAATAGCAGCACCGAACGCGGTAAGTATATAGTTTACTATTACGTTCGTGAAAAGAAACTCGTACTACTGGAGTCAACAATCAACAAGGCGTTAGTCTTTGGCGGGCATGCGAAATCGATTTGTCGAATTGGTGTAAATAAGCCATTAGTATTACAGTATAACAAATATACCGGTTGTCGGCCTGTATAATATATACACGTATTTAGTTAATTATATAATTTATAATTATTCTGCCACCGAGTAAAATATGTTTTCTTCCAGGTACTCGGCTCTGACACAGAGTGGCACTTCACGCACCGGGGGCTGCCACACGCGCGCCCGCGCCGCTCCATCGCACACACACGCATGCTCAAGCAACACCCACTTGTGAGTATTAAAACACATCATAATCGCGGGTGGATTCTTTGAAGTGTCCGCCTCTAGGTAAGGCTGTTAAATTAGACTTTCCTGCTAATTCTTAGATCCAGGTCAGCAGCAGCAGCAGGAACTGCAGTCTTGTCCATCATAATAAAAATCATACCCGCTGAAGGACGTCCACTGCTAAACAAAGGCCTCCACTATAGATTTGCACAATGAGCGGTCACTTGCCGTCCGCATCCAACGACTCCAAAGTCAAAGTAAGTCGTCAAGACTGGGCTACTCCAGACAGGATTTGGAGCTTAATTGATACCAAGAAAGGGATTCCTAAGGAACAAATCATCCCATGGATCACATCAAAGGTATCAAATAGATTCGACTATACAGCCAAAAGGCTAAATTGGGCAGTAGTAACCTATGTTTACACTAACCCATGCAACCTGTTGACTGATCTCATTTAATTAAGCGAGAGCGTCATATCTGAGCGAAGCCAGCACGGTGTGAATTGAGCTTACCAATCGGAAAATGCATGGTTCACTGATTACCGATACACAAACGGCTTAAAACGGCTGGTAAACGATTATTCAGTTACAACTGTTGTACAAAACTACGATTATTAGTATAGTAGTGATATAATAGTTGCGGCTAGTAAACATATATTTCTATTGTTTGGTTAGTGGCTAGCTCACAAGCGCAGCTAGTTGCTCCTGAACGCTTTACAGGTATTCCTCAGTGAATCTAGCATCATGAATTATATGCACATACAAGACATAGCAACGGAATAGAGCGCTAGGGTCAGCAAAAAGATCCACAAGGGTCGAAGCAGAGCTGCTTTCGGCGACAGCTGAGCCCGACATTAGATAAGATTACGGTCAAATAATACGAGCTTCGATTCAATTCGGTATTTAGTACATATCTCGTATTGTAGAGCACTCAGGGATCACAAACTTTTAATCGATTCAAATTGTGGGCAGTTCGGTTAGAACCCAAACTGAAATGATTGCCGTACTTAAAATACAGATTAGCACGGCAGTTAGCAGCGCTTACATCGACTGGCATTTTATATTTATAATTAGCATTGGCGCTTTTATGTGAAACAGTCTTAGCTAATCGATTGGAAAAGTACAGTAAGTAAAGTAGTAAGAAAAACGATTCGAAGTCCATTAAATACGAGTAAAGTGAGGGAAGGATTCTATAAATGACGTAATCTAGTCGGTCATATTATGTGCACCTCATTAGAGCACCATATAATTATATCTAAAGAAACTGTATCAGCTTTATAGTGTCGTTCTTAGAGCAAACAGCCGAATGATGTTCTCATAAAAATAGAGCGTTTTTGCGTATTGTAGTACACACTGCAGCCCGACTGTTAGGTGCCCAGCGCTGCCGAAGGAAACTTCACAGTCTGCAGCGCAGAGTGGCTATACGGATCGAACGGGGATACAGGACAGTGTCCTACGAGGCGGCAACTCTCCTGGCGCGTTTTTCGCCTTTTGACATTCTGGCGAAGATAGATCACGGGATCGGGGGAGGGCCGATCCCGCCCGGAGAAGGACGAGACGGTGCCGGGGTAACAACCGCCCCGGCAACCAGGTCCAACATGCCGAAGCCCCCTGTCGTCGTTACATGGTGGGGGGCCTCAGGGGTCGCGGGAGCTCACATTAGGGAGTCAGCGTGTTCACACCGAAAGACCCCCGGGAAGACGGTGGCGTGCACGTGGTCACGTGCTAGCGGGTGCGTAGCACAGCGCACAGCGAGGCTTGGGGGCTCGGGGCTTCCTTTACAATCCTCTCCGAGAAGAGCCTGGGGGGCGGCCTTTTTACATCCACCTACCCTCCGCAACAGAGGGTGACCGCTTTACAGTCATCCCCTCCGAGATGTGCCTAAAGGCGTGGCACCAAGGGCGGCTGTAGTGTGACCTCCCTTCGATGCCGAAGATGACCGCTCCGGTGGTTTTAGCCGTTAGGAGTCTGGCATACCCCTTCGCCCTTCCCCGGGGCGAAGGAAGTTCATGTAGAATTTCCACTGGGCACCAATAAAAAAAAGGTAGTTACCTCCCCGGTGCCAGATATTCGCCGCTAAGCAGTAGTGCAAAAACTTTAGATATTACTGTTCTCTGGTTAGAAGGGCACTGTAGCTGGTGAAATTACTGGGCATAAGAGACTAAATAACTTGACGCTTCGAGGCGACGAGCGTAATGTGATACCGCGCAGGACTTGTCCTGGGTAGCATGACGGTAGTATGAAGTTTGGCGAATGACTTTGTAAAGATCCTCCCGAAGCCCAATGTGCGCTGTGCTACGCACACGGTGGCATCTCATCACATGTGTGCCGTCGTTTTCCCGGAGACCGCTTGTCACGAGCCTGCGACAGCGGTGGGGAGGCCAGGCTCTCCTCCTTCGAGCAGGATCGGTCTCCTCCCAAGCCCTCCGGATCTGGTACGCCCGCCACTACAATTGAAACATACATCTACATCTATATATTAATACGTGAAGGTTTTTTTAAGTAGTGCTTCTCGCACACACACACAAACATTCCGAGAGAAATGTAGTTGCTTCACCGGACATATTGGCGATGCGTGAATAGCCACCAGCCTGGCTTATTTAGGTATACTAACTGCGCCTGGAGGTGTCCCCTGCGGACACGGACCTCGACTCAGGGCATTACTGGGATAGTAATAATCGCAAGGGACTGCTGGATCAATGTTAATTGGCATATTTCACCGCCCACTAGTTATTATAGTTTGGATAAACCATTTTGCTGGTAAATATTGACACCACTGTAAACGTCGGTAACTAACTCAGTTTCATGTAGAGAAATAAATATTTTTAGCTGTGTACGTAAATAAAATGCAAACGGAGATTTGCTTCAGAAAGATAGATATTGTTCACTGAAGAACGGAGGTATTTTTAGTATGCTTCGAGCGCGATTGAATCTAAATCCTCTATTGTAAGATACTTACGAGGCGTACTATGAAAAGATGGAATCCAAGAATAAAATATATTCTACTAAAAGACTCATAGTAAATCGCAACCCAAGGTGATTTACAATGTAGACTATCACAACTGTAGTCCTGACAACAGAACTCGCAACTGCCATTGCAACTAAATTGTTATTATATTATTGTAGTATGTTCCATATTTACACAATAACCAAAAAAAAGTGTGTGTGTCCTCTCCGCCGCACGACTGGAGTTTACTCCGTAAGTACAATTGTCTCAGTATATAATAGGCAGTGAGGGTTAAAAAAAATCACGGATGTTTATATGTACGATATATATCATTTATGAAAATAAATTGAGAGAGGGATGGTCTATTTCTTGTCGAGATCCACACGGTACTATAAAATATCATCATCATCATATCAGTCAAAGGACGTCCACTACTGAACAAAGGGCTCCGCCATAGATTTTCACAACGACCGGTCACATGTCGTTCGCATCCAACAGCTCCCGGTGACCTTCACCAGGTCATCCGTCCACCTCGTTGGAGGTTGTCTCACTCTATATTTTCAGGCGCGCGGTCTCCACTCGAGAATATTTTTTCTCCAACGGCCATCAGTTCTACGAGCAATGTGCCCTACCCATTGCCACTTCAGTTTACTAATCTTTTCAGCTATGACAGCAACTTTAGTTCTTCTATAAAATATATATAATTGAAATTCGTAAACTACAATAAACATATATGAAATAACACATTTGTAAATGTATTTAAATCAATTATTCGTAGCTACCGAAGTATTGCGATGGCCGGAAACAATTTAAAACTTGAAGGGCGCACGAGGGAAACAATGTTACTTAAACTTAACCGTTCCTAAAAAAGTTAGACGCCTTTAGTGTAAACTTTGTGAGGAAAACGATGATAACTTATTTGAATAGAAAATGTGAAACTCGAAAATGGGCGGAGCTTCCGGACTGAAAAGTTATTTTTCTTATGTACACACAGAAATATTTAAAATATAATTACATGGAAAAAGTACAAAGGCACTGCTTATTTCTTTAAGAAATCTCTTCCAGCAGATCTGCGAGAGGAGAGTTTGAAGACAATGTAGACATCGTGTGTCATATACGATACATATAAACGTGTGTGTACATAAAAAGTAATAATATACCTACATACTACATATAATATATATACCTACATACATAAACATAAATATGAATACCTATACATACAATTAAGTAGATAGAGAGAGATAGTGCTCTTTAACTCGTTGTTTGAAACTATAAACTGTTTTACAGTTATTTGTTCTTATTATTTGCCATCATCATATCATCATCATGATATCAGCCACAGGATGTCCACTGCTGAACAAAGGCCTCCCCCTTCGATTTCCACAACGAGCGGTTACATGCCGCCCTCATCCAACGACTCCCAGCGACCTTCACCAGGTCGTCTGTCCACCTCGTTGGAGGTCGTCCCACGCTGCGTTTTCCGGTGCGCGGTCTCCATTCTAGAACCTTTGTGCCCCAGCGGCCATCAGTTCTACGAGCAATGTGCCCTGCCCATTGCCACTTCAGTTTACTAATCCTTTCAGGTATGTCGACAACTTTAGTTCTTCTACGGATCTCCTCATTTCTGATTCGATCTCGTAGAGAAATACCAAGCATAGCTCTTTCCATAGCTCGGTGAGTGACCTTGAGCTTTCTTATGAGGCCTATTGTGAGTGACCACGTCTCTGTTCCATATGTCATCACTGGTAACACACACTGGTTAAAGACTTGAGTCTTGAGGCACTGCGGTATCGTTGACGAAAAGATGTTGCGAAGTTTCCCAAACGCTGCCCAGCCGAGTCGGATTCGCCGATTGATCTCTTTCTCGAAGTTGGACCTACCTAACTGGACAGTTTGTCCCAGGTAGACATACTCGTCAACAACTTCGAGAACAGAGCTCCCAACGGATATGTTGAAAAGATTATTAACTTTATTTGCCATAGCTTAATAAAATTATGTCATATAGTAATTTATCATCATTTTCCAACCATGGGTGTCGTAAAAACGGAATTCATCATTTTTCATCATCATTTCGGCCGAATAAAGTCCACTGCTGGACACAGGCCTCGAAGATCACCACAATGACCGATATCGGTGTGTTGTGAGCTCATTGGGGGGTTTTGCCATAATCGCCACGCTTGGCAAGCGGGTTGATGCAGTTGAGTTGTTAATGTATTCGAAGGACGCTGCTGCCCATCCTCCGGCTAATCCCTTAGTCGCCTTATACGACACCCATGGGATGAGATGGGTTGGTGCTATTCGTAGCAAGTCTTATTACAATTTTGGCTGGCTAAGTCGATCCGAATCCCGGATTACAAAAGCATCATCATTATCGTCATATTAACCAAAGGTGCTGAAAAAGGCCTCCGCCATCGATTTCACAATTGTTTTATCAAATTTGGGGGAATTTCACAGTACTCACCACGCTTGGTTGACAAGTGCAGTATGGCTACTGTTCCATGGAAGGGATGCTGCTGCTCATCCTTCAGGCTTAAAGTGCTTTGGTTACCTTCTACGAAATCCACGGGAGGAGATGCAGTGATGCTAAATTCTTAATCCAAGCACCACACTGATTAAAATTAATTTTAAACTCGCACACATTCTCTTTTGGTTTAATTATCAAACACAGCGAAAAACCATGGTTGTATCCGTTTTAAACTAACTAACTTATACTGAAGCTTTACAGGACTGAAGTTTAAAAATTATGATCACAATGAACATACGAAGTATCTTACTACCTAGTCTGTGCAATGAACTGACTGTTCATTAGAATGTTTTTAACCTTCTTGGTAAAAAATATGAATAAACTTTTTTAATGCTCGGGCACAGACATTATAATACTGCTCGGGTTACACTAGCTAACGTTAAGGTCTTGACGAAGTATATGATGTTTGGCTTGAGTTCAATTTACAGAAATCAAATATTTATGTACGACAAATGTATCACATACTTTGCCATAATAATTATGCTCGTAATGCATCAGATATGAATTTTCTCAATAGACGGTACCTGTGCAGAAATATGAACGAACAACAACAACGAATACTCCAACTTAAATTACAAATGATTTATAAATCTTGATTCTGGAATCAAAGGCATTGCCGGCGCAGTCTAGAGATTTGCAGCAGATTTACGCCAAGACCGCCATCTATCACTTGTTAAGCCTTTCCCAGATTGTCATGCCATCTGCCGACAGCTAGCGTTAGATTTATTGTTGAAAAGATTATTATTTAACAAGACGCTATAAATGGCTTTATCAAATATTTCTCTGTTTATGATGTTTGACCGCGTTTGAGTTGAGTAAGGTAAGGTTAATTTGTCAGTGGTTAATATTTGTCTCGACTCTCTAGTCGTCTGTAATATAACTTAATTGATAGATCTTCACGTCTATTATGTATGTTAACACTTCTACATGATATGTCGTTTTTTTTTATTATTCACATCACATTCATCACATTTATATAGAATTCGTGTGGTGTCTGGATTAAGAATGTAGCACCATTATATCTCCTCCCATGGATATCGTAATGCGCTCACCAACCTGCCTACCCAACGTGGTGAGTAATGGCAAATTTCCCGCAGAATGACGATACAATTGTGAAAATGTATGGGGCTTTGCTCAGCAGTGGACGACTTTTAGCTGCTATAATGATTTATAGAGGGTTTAATCAAATGCTGGTCATGTCACCCTTATCGGTACAAACAGTAGCTTACAATCTAAATCCTCCCTTTACAAACTTGTAGAACTGTCTTGCATACTTTAACAAAGGGAACGCAAGTATAGTATTACATTTTCCAACATCATATCACTTAGACAATGATGTACTTCTTTCGGTCACGTTCCGAACACATTCTATTAGTATATATATGATAAATGTCTTCCACTACGTTATACTCTGAACAATTTGAAAAACTCAAGTAGTTTCTGCCCTCTCGGGCCGAATGCTGGGACCGTACCTTAATTATTTTATTTTGATTTACCATAGCACATATCAGCAAAAAACGGAGTTCTTAAAATTGGGATGCTTTACGAGGCTGAAAATGACCCCTATCTCAAGCAATAGCTACCTGTCACCGCGTTTAAAGGTCGAGCGGCCGTCATAGAGAATAACTAGTGCGAAACAAAATCCGTCCAGTTGTGTTATCCGCGGCGGCACGCTACACCGTTAATATATTGGTCTGGTTGCAAAATTTCACAATAAAAATTGTTCCGTAACATTTTAATATTTACATGATTCAGTTTGGTGACCCTGTTAACATTTATAGTCACGTAGGAATGCTTTTTCGTTTTAACTCCAAACTTTTCTGTTTAAAACTCGTGGAGCTGGGGAAAATTGTTTTCACATTTTCCGAAAAGTTCGGCGATATGAAATGAAGGAAAGTTCTCAGTAGAATTTTAACTATACCAAATCTGACATTCTTTACTAGTGATATCGCTCCCATTTTTGGGTTTGGGTGGATAGGTGTATGATTAAGACATCTGTGAGATGCGATATAGATGAACTGTAGCATTGCAAAGAAGTCGATTTAGTCGTCAAATAATGGTCCTAATTGCGGACCGCAGCAATGATTGCTGAGTTTTGGTACGGCTGACACCATGCGCAGGCACAGTGCACAAGCTAATAAAACAATGGAGTTGTGTGCAATAATTAATTAAAATGTATTTAATAAGATATGAATTATATACTTCAAGAGGAAGTTGCTACCTCGTAGTAAAGGAAAAATAATTCTGAATTACGCGAACAGTTGCAACCAGCTGCTGTAAGTTGATTGTACCTGTTAGGCAAGCAGACATCTTGTCACGAAACTTTTTTAACTAACCAACTTTGTTTCTTTCTAAACTTTTCTTACAATATCTAAGAATTGCAGTTAGATTGTATATTTTATGCAGTGTTGTAGGTTTCATACTTTTTTAAAACGAAGTCCGCACTGGTATTTCTCCTGTGTCCTTTGCAGACACGAATCTCACATGCACAAACACGCAGACCCAAAACAATTTTTTATTTTTTATTTGTCGCCAGTGGGAATTCTGCATGAACTTCCTCCACCCCGGGGAAGGGTGAAGGGGCATGCCGGACTCCCACCGGCCAAAACCACTGGAGCGGTCATCTTTGGCACTGAAGGGGGGTTCCAGGTCCTCGTAAGATCACACTAGAACCCCCCACTGAAGCCACGCCTTAAAGAGATGTTGGAGGGGATGATTGTAAAGCAGTCAGCCCCTCTAGCGGAGGGAAGGCGACTGTAAAAGGGGTGACCCCCAGGCTCTTCCCGGGGAGGATTGTAAAGGATCCCTCCAAGGCACGCTGTGCGTCGTGCCGCGCACACGTACATACGAACCCACGTGCGCGCCGCTGTCTTCCCGGGGGTAAAACAACTATCTGCAGATCATACAAATGTTTGTTCCTTATGGGGAACTCAATTGCTGAAAGTCAATTGCTTACCCAGCGCGCCAAACGTAAACAATTCTTATCGGTAGAGTAAACGCCTCTTTGTTTTGTCTCCGCCTATTTTTTTTTTACTGTTTGGTACGACACGCCATTCGTTTTTTTCTTCACTTGATCAACTGCACCTGAGTTAAGTTAATGCTACTAAGTTTTTTTTTAATCTTATTTATAGAAAAGCTGTACCCCGCGGTTTAATTTAAAAGAAATTGTATTATTTATAATCAATAAATAATTAGTACCTATATATATTGGATTTTATTAGTTTAATTTTTTTTGCGTGGAAGCCTACTCCTTATAACATGATCTATCTGCCAGTGAAAGTTCCGTCAAAGCGGATCAACCGTTGATTAGCTGGAACAAACAGACAGACAGTCAGACATTTTTTTATGTTATGAGTGCCGCATATGCTTTTTACTAAATGTTTATTTAGAATTTTGACGTTACAAACAGACATTGCAATTTTATTTATTTGTGTAGATACACGACTTTCTGAGAATGCTGATACTTACATTGGATGTAATGCTATGATTATAATTAAAAAAAATTGAACATTATGTAAAAAATGGGTTGGAAACCTGGATCACAAATACGAGTACAGAGACATAATTCGGGTTGGCTTTATAGAAACGGGCCGCATGAATTTAGGGTTGCTAAGAGTTGTATCATGAGAGATTGATTTTCCCTACCTCATGAGACCCCCCGCCCTTATATTGAGCCCTCGAGTAAGACGGAATTGAATAGCTTCTGAAGGACTTTAAGTACGGTGTTCCACCCGCTTTCAGAAGCTCTGTCATAAGTCCGTCCCTATCCTTGTCACTTGCCTTGTTATTTTTAAGTTGTTTCAAAGCTGTCAAATCTCGCACAGGCTGTATCTTCGGTATAGTGTCGGGTTAGTTTGGCTCGCGGGTCTTTGTTTAACGTAACGTAACGTTTAAACTCAGTTAATATCATAGGTAAAAGGAAATTTCCGGCTTTTAAGGCAAACTGTCCGGCCTAATATAGTACCGAGCCCGGCTTTTCTATTTTAGGGCCTGGCAACCTTAATCGCCACTTCCGAGATATTTCTCTAAGCGCGGCACCATCTGGCGGTTCCGGAGCGTTGAGACTCCCCCTTCGGTGTCAAAGATGACTGTCCAGGGGTGCATTTCTCTAAGCTCAAATATCCATACATCCTTGAATACAAAATTGAAAGAATGGTGAGAACCCGATTTGGTATTCGCTAAGACTGGTCCTCATGGCTTACTTTCTGCTACGTTTCCTTGAATAGCTTCAATCATGTCTTAGCGAATACTGAAATTGGTTTTACACCGTTATTTCAATTCTGTATTTAAGGATGTATGGATGTTTGAGCCTAAGGAATTACACCCCAGATGGTTATAGCCCGTAAGAGTGCAGCATACCCTTCTCTCCAGGGGCGTTGGTCGATGCATGAGCATTTTCAAGGTGGTGAAAAAGGTTATATAAAAAACGTACTTACTCCATCATGTACGTAAAAAGTACTTAGAGCAAGCAATGTCCCCCTTTCCAAACATTCGTACGAAAACAAAGAACCCTTCACAATTTTGCCAAAGATGTTTTATGTTTAAGGATTCTGTTTATTTCAAAGATTGCCTTCGTAATATACCTATTCGTACGTTTACGTCACGTTTCAATCTTTGAGCAATAAGAGGTTTGCTGGGCGTATTGTGTTGGTAATTGAAACCTTTTAGAGAGAAATGTTTCTTATAGAAAATTGTAAAGAACATTATTAAAAACAATCCTATTTTTAATATAATAGGTATTGTTTAATCCCATATTAATTAACCTTGCAATGTTCACATTTGTTTTTATTCAACCCGGTGTCAAGACGCACCACACTGCGTCACCTCCGAGATATTAAGTTACTTAGTCTCTTATGCCCCGTAATTTTACTAGCTACAGAAACCTTCAAACAGGAACATAGTAATGTTTAAAGTTTAAACACTACTACTTAGCGGCGAATATCTGGCACGGCGGTGGGACCTACCTGTTTTATTGGTCCCCAGTGGAAATTCATCATGAACTTCCTCCGACCCGTGGAAAGGCGAAGGGGCATGCCGGACTCCTACCGGCCAAAACCATTGTAGCGGTCAACTTCGGCACCGAAGAGGGGCTCCAGGTTCTCGTAAAATCACACTAGAGCCACCCATATGGTGACACGCCTTTAGGCAGATCACGGAGGGGATAACTGTAAAAGTGGTACCTACATAGGCGGACTGTGGCAGTAAGAATACACCTTTATTTTTATTTTACCTTATGGAATATATCATGTAATTTCTCCACCTCGGGAAATGGCGGAGGGGCATGGCCCGACTTCTACTGGCTAAAACCACCAGAGCGATCATCTTCGGCACTGAAGGAGGCTCCAGGCCTTAGATACAATCAGACTAGAGCCATCCATTGGTTAGGCACGTCTCGAGGGGATTGTAAAGAATCCCTCGCTGTACGCTATGCTACGCACACGGTAGCACGTGACCACGAGTGCACCACCGTCTTCTTGGGGGTTACTCGGTATGAGCATGCAGATTTACCAATCTGCGCACTTGCAACCCCGGGGCCCCCGTCATATAAGGGGGCTCAGGCGTGTTTGACATGAACATCGGGGCGAGTTGTTATCCCGCCTCGAGCGTGTGAAATATATTTTAATGCATAATTACAGTTAAAACTCTTAATGTAATGCACTGAATTATTCAAGAGTAATATTTTAGTCTCATTCGACTAAAACTCAAAGCAAAAGCTAGCAGTCGTGTTTGGCGCATGTGTTCTTTTTCCCAGGATTACTAATAAACGAAATAACATGAAAATTCATGAATTAACTTTAAGAAGCTCCGTTCATGAATGCAGTAAAGAAAATTGAAGCCATTATTAATATTTATGAGAAAAGGGCTCTTATAAACACTCTTGTTAACCGTTATGTTGGTATTAGTACCGTTAGACGAAAGTTTTGTTTTTAACTAAACATGTCACATGACCTCGTCCTCTTTAAAATCATTTATACAATGATCTAAATTCAAAAGCGAATTTATTATAAAGTAGAATGTAAATGTTGAAATAATTTACGAATAGCATTTGAAGTCCAATTTATGTTTTGGTTGATTTTATTTGTTACTTCTATTTTACTTTTTTCTTATTTTTCTTTTATAAGAACTGATTATTAAAATTAGAACTGTACACGGGCTATGTGTATTCAGCCAAACTGGTATGAATTATTGCATGTATTATTCTGAATTCAAAATATCGAAAGACAGCAAATAGTCTCTAGTTTTTAAAAAGTCTCGCTGCTTATTATAGCTTACAGCGTGTTGAACAAGATTTAGACCGCAGTTTTCATGATTTGTAGTTTTCATTCACATTATACTTACAACGACGTAATTAATCCACTAGACATGGGCAGCAGTGTCCCTTTTGAGGAACAGCAGCCATTCTGCGCTCACTAACCGCCTGTACAGTACTGGCAAGTTCTCCCCAAAATTACACATTCTCTACAGGCAATTGCATTGTCTGTTCATAATGACAAAATAACAGCATTTTACTAAGCTCGGTGAAATGTGGCCTCTGTGGGTGACCTATTTTCGTCACAGCCTGCGAAAACATCGCAAACCTCACAGCTGCTCAAGGAGAGTTACTCGAAGAAGACTTCGCGCCACTGCCCAAAGTCTAAGGCACCCACCCTTAAAGTTGGTAAAACGGATGAGGACGGCTTTACACTGGTGGAAGCGAAGAAAAATAAGTCTCGGTGTAATCGTAACAAACGCGGTACCGCTCCTGCAAGCAAAGTTGTTAAAGCTGCAGTACCTAACATGCTCCTGTATATCTCTCGATTGGACACCCAGACATCGGGAGATAAGCTCCTTCAGTACGTCATCAGAAGGAGTCAAGGTAGAATCGGTGCCGATGGAAGGGCGATACTGAAGCTGTCGCGGGTGGAGTCGAGTAGAACTACAAATTTAAGTCCCACATCCTCCAGACTCCAGCGACATACAAGTCCGTCTTTCTTAGTGCTGACTTTTGGCCATCAGGAGTGGTGATCAGACGTTAGCACGGTCGAAACTTCCAAGACCAAGTGTCCAAGTTTAGTTGTGTGTTTAATGTTATAATTATGTATGTTAGTCTATAAGGTATTAATGTATGGGCCTTTGTTACCTGAAATAAATAAACAAATATTTAAAAAAGTAAAATGTGAAAGTAGGTATATACGATCATTAAAATAAATAAAATTGCGGTATCTGTTTGTAATGACAACATAGCTTATTACTAAATGCGTATGAAAGTACCTATATATGATATTACAACAAAAAAAAAATTGTTTCTCTGTCTGTATGTCTGTTTGTTTGAGCTAATCTCCGAAACGTCTTTACCGATTTTGACGAGACTTTCACTTGCAGATAGCTGATGTTATGAGGAGCTACTTAGGCTACTTTTACTGTAGACAAAAAAAATGGGGTGCGCAAAAAAATTAAAATCCATCAAATCCAATATTGATACTCTATGTAAATTATCGATGCCGAAGTACTGTAAATAACTTAGAAATAATTCGATTTCTTTTAAATTAAACGACGGGTGAAACCGCGGGGCATAGCCCGTTAAGAATAAACGCGTTAATATCAGTGCTCCATTTGCTGTAAAAATTCAATCGTGCCATAATAAAGGTGTTGTTATTTACAACCTATAACACGTGTTTTATGATTTTATTCATGACAACGACGCGACGCCTTGGAATATCAATGAGGTGACTTTAAATTCCAGAGCATGTTGGATGTTGTCAATTTTCTAACGTCGTTTACGTGGCTCGATTGAACACCTTGAAACGTCGTCTTTTCCCGCCCCAGGCAATAGGGCTGTCAAATCGGAAAACCGATATATCTGGATAAAAATTCCAAATGACGGAATTTTTGCCTTGTTGTTAGGAGAATTTCAGTGTGGACTTAGTGTCTGTAAACGCTCCCACCCACGACGCAGGAAAAATCCTAGTGTGCAGCAACTCTTAAAAAGTAGAAAATGCACAAAGAAATTACATACTATATTTTGAATCAAAAACTAAATTTTTATTTTTATTTTGACTTACTTCTACATACTTATTAATAATTAACAGCTTTGAATACCTATGTATTAAGGCTATTCCGCCCAATAAACTTAAATTTCATATGGCCACACGTATTTTACATTTGTTTTCACCGAGTCCACGGATTTGGATCGGGAACTTTGTATTTTCTCGGAAACCGAGTCAGAAAAATAAAATGCTATTTGTTTTTATCGGGTTCTCGAATTTTGATCCTTTAAGAGTATACAGAAAAGACTATTTTATTTACATTTTACTTATAAATTGTACATAAACTTTTAGGACAAGCTGTTAGTCGGGAAACTTCGTATATTCTCGGCAGTCCGAGTCAAAAAAAAAATGCTTCTGCATATGAAGAAATGTCGGGAGAATCCAGACGAATCCCGACTATCTGCCAACCCTAGGTTGCAAAGTAAATCATAAAGATTACCGATAACATATCGAATGCTATTTCGCATAGAAGATTGTCGAAGTTTTGACGGCACGGTTGGTGCAGTGGGTGATACAGTCGGCTGCTGCGCACCGGGTCCTGGGTTCGATTCCCGCACGGAACAAATATTTGTATGATCTGCAGATAGTTGTTCCGGGTCTGGGTATATTGTATGTGGAATTCATGTCTTTAAACGCACCCACGACACAGGAGAAACACAAGAGTGGGGCAACGTTTAAAAAAAAAAACAAAGTGAGGGTATTTCGAACAGTACTTTCATTAGGATTATAAATTGAAATAATAATAATATATAAATCAATTTACAACTTTTGTTTAATGGACGGTTGATATATTCAATAAATAGAGTTGTAAATTCATGTATTTTTTAATACACTTGGAGTAGCGAACATTGCTTGTACATATGCATAACCGTTCTAACCACGTCATGCATAAATACAACACGGTCTAAAATTAATTAAATTTTGGGAAACATATGAGGTACGTTGTAAAGTTCACGAATTGCTTTCCTAACTCTGATGTTATTATCGCTTCAAATTGAATTTCAGAACTAAATCATAGCAGCAGAAGGCTTTTAGTTATGTTCCAGATGTGTACATAGCATGTAGATTTAGTTGAATATATGGTATAATGTGGTAATATGGTGGATCTTCCACCTGGTTGTTATGTTATAACGTTTTGTTCTTTTTTTTTATTGGTGTCCTGTGGAAATTCTACATGAAATTCCTTCGCCTAGGGGAAGGGCGAAGGGGTATGCTGGACTCCTACCGGCTAAAACCACCGGATCATCGGTCATCTTCGGCACCGAAGGGAGGCTCCAGTAACACGAATAATCTCCACCTAGAGCCACCCCCATAGACACATCTCGGAGGGGATGACTGTAAAGCGGCCATCCCCTCTAGCGGAGGGAAGGTGACTGTAAAGAGGCCATCTCCCAGGCACCTCTCGGCGGGATTGTAAAGGATTCCTACGAAGCCTCGCTATGCAGTGTGCTGCGCACACAGCGGTACGGCCCAAATGCACACTGCCGTCTTCACGGGGGTCGCTCGGTATGAGCACGCAGATTTCCCAATAAGCGCTCTCGCGACCCCCCAAGGCTCCCCGCCATAGAAAGACGACAGGGGGCTCAGGCGACACGGGCGCCACGGCGGTTGTTACCCCGGCTCCGTGTCCTCCTGCCCCGAGCGGGATCACCCCTCTCCCGATCCCGCTATGCGACCTCCTTCTGGAGCATGACGCTCTCAAAGAAGGAGACCACAGCGCTCCAACTTTCGTGCACTGCCAGCATAGCCGACAAAGCGTTGTAAGTACTAGCAAATCCGAAATAATGACACTATTGTTAAAATCTATGGCGGACGCCTTTGTTCAGCAGTAGTCCTTAGGCTGATCTAATGATGATGATTTCATTTCAACCTTTAATTTAATAACAAACAATGGCGACCAAACATACCAGGAAGAGTAAATGAACAGAAAATAAATCAAAGGCCCATTGTATTATAATAAATGCAATGTATTCAGGGCGGCACGTGCCAGTTAATATTCAGGTCAAGTTGAGGGGCACATTAATCAGTTTTTCGGTAACCCATTTATCCGGCAGCGGGTTGTCTGGAGAATACTAATTTATCCGGAACGTTGGGGAGCCCGTTTACAAACCATACAATGACTTACGTGAAAGATAAATAACGTGTTAAATAGCTGTGAGATGTTCTTATTTCTTTTCAAAAGTGAAATTATAAAAGCTGCACGTAATTTTGATCGACAATCTTCATTCTATAAATAAGCTTTTCTTTAATTTTGTTTTACAAAATAACACACGTCTAGGAACGATCGCTAAAGCAACTAAATTAAATGATACTATAGAGATTTATCCATGTGGTGCCGGTTAAGAATACCACCACCCCATCTCATCCCATGGGTGTCGTAACAGGCAACAATAGGATTATCTGGAGGATGGGCAGCAGCGTTCTCCAATCACCAATCCGTCTTCCAAGCGTGGCGATTATGGCAAAACCCCCCAATGAGCACAAAATACAAACCCATACCGGTCGTTGTGACAATCTTTGGGGGAGGCTTCTGTCCAACAGTGGACATTTCTTGGCTGAAATGATGATGATGGTGATAAAGATTTATTAAGTTCATACTGCTTTGGACAATATGCGTGCGTAAAAATGTCATATAAACACAAATACTAACATATGTAAGTCTGCAGACATCCGTAGATCGTAGAGTTTGTAGCTACTGTAGCCCGTAGCGATCAATCGGCATGTGTATGCTAGCACCACCAAGGCGCACCTTTACATATCATCGTATACTGATACATAAACTAGAAAGATATGGGGTTAGAGGAAATGCATTAAAACTTCCAAAATCATATTTAACGAAGAGTTTTCAAATCATAGAAATAACGACAATTACTAATGACACCAAAGTTGACCAAAATTAAGTATCAGATCCTAACATTGTACAGTATGGAATACCACAAGGTAGTATCCTGGGACCTCTCTTATTCCTCATTTATATAAATGATCTCCCGCAGTATATAAGCCCTGACATAATATTGTTTGCTGGTGTTAGCACAGCTGTTTTTTACTGACGACGATCTAAATGTAAACGACACTAATATTAACAAATAACTTGAACTTATCATAGACTAGTTAAAGTTAAATAACCTAAAAATACACCTTGAAAAAACTTACTTTATAAAGTAAAAGTATGACATTGAACAATATACAAATAAAACACAAGGGTGTGACAGTAAAAGAAGTAAATGACACAACATTTCTTGGTTTCCATATTGATTCAGGACTAAACTGGAAAAAGCAGACTGATCACATTTGCAGTTCAAATTAAATCAGTTTTCCTACGCCGTTTACAGCTTAGAAAACTTGGTAACGAGAGTGTATTACTACTAAGCGTGCACCATGCATAAGTCGGCTCCACATTAAAATATGGTGTCCTATTTTAGGGCAATTCTACTGACAGAGAACTTATATATATATATATATATATATATATATGCAAGTGGTTATAAATAAATATAGGTATTATAATAATTACAATAGAACTAAAATATTGTATCCATAACTAAAATATTGTACACCTAAGAGGTATGTTACAGCGACACTTTATTATATAACAACATCTGTACCATTTTTACCTGTGACAAGCACTAAATAAATTTGAATTTGCATCCGAGCGGAGTCGTTGTGCAGGGCTTTGAGCAACACAGCAAACATACAAGTTTATTGAAATGCTACGCAGTCTAATTTACAAAGAATTGGTACAGCCAGCGACAAAAATATGTAGATATGTACCGAAAAATGGATCTAAAGAAAAAGTTATGATTGATGTTATATTATTATACAGCCAGGTATGTTTATGACTTTTCAAATATCATGTGCACTTTATACATATATAAAAATGCGAGGTACTCACATAAGAAAATTCAAATCAAACTATTTTATGAGCACTAAAGCCGCTGTGCTGTGGTTAGCTATAATCGTTCAGTTGGGGATTAAGTTCATTTGTATTACTAGTAAATTCTCTGTGCAAGCACTTTGGTCTTTTTATCGAAATAAGTTCAGCTTAATGTGGGGAATTTCACTTTGACCAGTTTTAAGCTCTTGTGAAAATATAATATATTGGGTCTAGTGAACTAGAAAGTTACCAAGTTGTACTTGGGTAATACAACGTTGAAGGCGTTGTTTAAGAAACGGTTATGGTTGAATTGAAATTAATTGCAGATGGAATTGCAATAACAACGTTTAAGTATATTTTCCAGATAAAACTAGGTTTTTAGGCATACAACAGGCCCTCGGACTTAATCTTTAAGAATGGATTTAGGATTCCATAATCGCCAATACTCACATTTCCTTTAAACGTATTGTAGTTTTAAGCTTTGAATATTCACACCACAATGTAGATGACCTTCTGTTTTTACTCAAATCATTGAAATATGTTAAAAGGACATTTTCCGGGAAATGATTCGCTTCTTTCTAGTTTCCATTTGGTGAAATTATCACACACAGTGGTCACAGATTTTCAGACAGTATTTTTGCTTCTTCAGCTATTTCTGGCGGCGTTATATATAAATATGCTTCCGATGAACTACTCATTAAACAATTATGATACATCAAAACGTCTACAATACACAATACAGTATCTAATTTTCATTCGCGCCAATTCGATCGCACACCGACTTTATACTACTCGTATTATCGTCCTGCAGTGGACGGCTATTGAGAACTCTTTTATTAAAAACAATTTGTAATTTCCATATTTTGCCATACATGAGCAAAGATGCTATTCCAGCACTACATCGTTTAGTATAAAAAAATATTACAAAATTACACACAAAAAAGAACACGCGCCGCATTAATAAAATTGTAGCCTTATTAATTACTAACTGGGGCCCGCGGTTTCACCCGCCGTTTAATTTAAAATAAATTAGATTATTAATAAATAATTTAGAGTACTTCGGCATAGACACTTGACATAGAGTGATTAGATTTCATGGGTTTACATTTCTTGTAATTACGGTACCGCTACCCTAATTACTTTTTGAAAATAAAAGTAGCCTAAGTTATTCCTTATAACATCAGCTATCTGTCAGGGAAAGTCCAGTAGAAATCGGCCCAGCCGTTTCCGAGATAAGAACAAGCAGGCAGACAGACCGACAAACAGACAAAAAAAAATAGTTTTTTCACTCCTCTTGCTCAAAAAGACCGTCATTGTGGCATACCAGAGCGAAGAAAAATAGCATGTCTTTTTTTTCATTTTTGTCTGTCAAATGACAATGAGCCAACAAAAGCGAAAAAGTCTTTAGTCATCAGTAGAATAATCTTGAATAAAGACTCTACATATTACTGTTTCATAAAAAAAGAACATTTTATTTTTGAAAATGGAATCTCGGCGATCTCTTTGGTAGAATGCATGCAATTTAAAGAAAAGAATTTTTCAATTGCAAATTGAATTGGTAGTGACCGTAATTAATTTTACAAAAGTGAAAATGTCATCGTCTAGTGAGAATGGAGACCCTAATTTGCAAATAGAAGAGAAAGAAAAAGAAATCATTTTCAACCTGTTGTCGTCAAGGTCACAAAGCATTTGTTTAAATACTCACGAAAAGTTTATGAAGTGGAGTACAGAAAAACTACTGGATTCGCTTACAGAAGGAGATTTTCTTACGTATTTTGATGAACTTTCCAAAAAATATCAAAGTTCAACGCTTAGGATCACATATTCAATGTTACGAAGAACTATATAGATAAGACATAAAGTAAATTTAAAGAAATATATGTAAATTTGATGACTTTTCTCAAGAAATTATCCACCGGCTACAACGCCAAGAGATCCAAAGTTTACAAGAGGACATATATCGAGAATTTCAAAAATAAGGCACCAAATGAAAAATACTCAGCAACAAAGGTACATTTGTTTTCTATTATTTTCATCAAACTAAATTGCTCGGTAGAGGTACCAACCAAAATACAGCTAACACACTTATTTTTTGTTTTACAGGCTGCTTTAATTTTTGGGATCAGCGGTGCCTGCAGAGGGATAGAACTGACTAACATAACAGAGGAAGATGTCGAAACTGATAGCCATCATCAAGCCATAAATCTGCCCAATACAAAGACAAATAAGGAGAGGAAATTCGTTATTAGTGGAGAACTTCTAAACATTGTCAAAGCCTGCAAAGATTTACGGCCGAGTGGAGTGGGCACTAAGGCAAGTTATAGGCAAAAATAAATTAAGCAACATGCCAAAAGAGATCGCCGCCTATCTAAATTTGCCTAATCCGGAACAGTACACTGGCTACTGTTTCCGAAGAACATCCACCACTCTCTTGGCGGATTCTGTTGCAAATATAACAACGTTAGAACGCCACGGTGGATGGTGATCCGATCAAGTGGCGGAAGGCTATATCGAGAATTCCATTCAAAACAAATTTGATATCACCCAGCGTATCACATAACGCATCAATATTCTCCCAACTAGCCCACGAACATCGACATCCAGAGATCAGGCAACTCAGCTGATTCTCTATCCAGAACATCCGAACGAAGGACCCTCAAACCTGGAACTACGTGTATCTTCCACGTTTACCCCACAGACAACTTGATATTCATCTTCACAGAGGACTGAAATTAAGTTACCGGAAGAAAACATCTCGTTAAATATCCAGAATTGTGCAAATTGTACATTACATTTTTAATTAAATAAACTATTTCATATTGTATTGGATTTTTTTTATTTTCTCGCAATCGTAGTGTAAGGTAGAGTGTAATACACGGCGCTAAAAACCCATTAAAACTCGGTTTTTCACTTTACACTCTCTACTGTAAATTTACCTCGTATATAATGGTTCTTATTAGCCCCTTGTGTAACAACCTACTATTAAATTAATTACATCGCGTATATTATAGATTGTTTTTCGCGTCGTTTCGAACACTTTGCAGGGTTCGTGGTGGCAGGATGACTAAGGTGACAGGCGTCGTTACAGATTCAAAATAATGATTTTATTTTAGCTACCGTATCCGTTTAGAAGTGTTTTATTATAATGAGTTATAATCGCGAAAACCCAAGACTACATTTATTTGTGTCAATTCGATATATTATCGGTTCAACATTTTTACTCAGTCTTTGTTCAAGTCAAATTTAAGTCTTCCCGTCTACTCTGATGTTTCATACCTGATCAATTTGTCAACAGGTCCACACAGCAGTACAGCAGACCGGTTTTAAAAGAGTGAAGCGGGGTTTCCGTCCTCTACGGTTGCCGGAGCTAGCACCAGCGCCAGCGGCCGAGCCGCGCGATCCCTACTTCCCACTCCAATGGTATCTAAAGAACACGGGCCAGAATGGCGGGAAACCCAAGCTGGACCTCAATGTAGAAGCAGCTTGGGCCCAAGGTTATACAGGGATAAATGTTACCACAGCGATCATGGATGACGGTAAGGATTATTCAAATGTTTTCCTTCATTCCTTCATATTTAATAATTCTTCATAAACTGTCAAAGATATCCCTGACCGGCTTAGCAATACGCGCGTAGGTACTCCACAGTCCTACTGTATATTATAGTAGAGCAAAAAATCTTGATACTAGGGACTAATAATTACAATTACCTTTTTTTAAATTACGCAAATTTTACTCATATTAGACTATGATTTCGGGACTTTTTGCGTATATATATTTAAAGCATTGCCCCGCACTATGATTTCTCCTGTGTCGTGGGTGCGTTTACAAACACAAATTCCACACACAAATCACTCAGACAGTTGTCTGCCAGACACCTGCAGATCGTACAAATATTTGTTCCGCGCGGGAATCGAACCCACGACCCAGTGCGCAGCAGCCGACTGTATCAGCCTCTGCACCAACCGTGCCGTCAATCAGAACAATATTTTGACTAACCTCGACGTTTTGGCCAAGTTTTGTTTTGTTTTGTGTTTGTTGTATTGAAAAATATGAGTTTAATATAATTAACTTCTTTAATATCTTACGTAGCTCTTGTTCTTTCTATTGTAGAAAAAAGGGGACATATATTAAAAAAAATTTTACATCCCTTAACGGCTTGGCATAGTCCACACTTCCTGTGTGGTTCCGGCAAATAATAGACCCCACACTTCCACCCATGGATGTCGTAAAACGCGACCTTAGTCTGGGTCTTAAGCTGCCGGGAACTGGGGCCGGTGCATTAGTCGTGTCGTCATTTTGGGGGGAATACTCACCACGCTTGGCAGACGGGTTGGTGAGGGCAGAAATGCTACTGTTCATCAAAAGGGACGCTGCTGTCCATCCCTCTGGTTAAGTGTCCCTTAGTCGACTTTTACGACCTCAAAGGGAGGAGATGGAGTGGTGGTGGATAATTAAAATACCACCTCTCATTACTCACGGATGTCGTAAAAGTCGTTTTACGTTTATATCAAGAGGATGGCAGCAGCTTCCCCCCGTCCGCCAATAAGAACTGAACTGCGATCACCTATCCGCCAGTCAAGCTTGGTGATTATGACAATATCACCTCATAGTGATCATTGGGCCCGTGTGCAGCAGTGGACTTTTACGAGCTGATGTGATGATGTGTGATGATGATTATATTATTAGAAGGTACCAAGCTTGACTGGCGGATAGGTGATCGCAGTACAGTTCTTATTGGCGGACGGGGGGAAGCTGCTGCCATCCTCTTGATATAAACGTAAAACGACTTTTACGACATCCGTGAGTAATGAGAGGTGGTATATTAATTATAGTAGCTATATATTTATAATTACTCATAAAACGTTATTAATTTTGGCGATTCGGACACTTTTACCGTCATTCAAAATGTTATTATAAAAAAATCACTGTCTCGAGAATGGAATGGTAAATTTCATATATCTTAAAAACGTTTTTAGGCGAACTCTGCTGCCGGCGAATATTAATAAGGGTAACATAATTACGTCGAGAAAATTAATGAATATCAAAGTAAATTAAAGGTATCTACTTGACATGATTTAATAAAACACTTTCTAAATTAGTATTATGATTTATTTTATTTAAAATTATAAATTAACTCTGGAATTCGAAATAATGTAGTATGTTGTTTCAGGTGTCGACTATATGCATCCAGATCTCAAGTACAACTATGTAAGTAATTTGACATGGTTTTAAACATTCATATCGTTTGATTATTTTATATCGACCTATGCTAAATATTGATTATGAAAAATCACGAGCACACCGTTACGCACCGGCTCAAATCATCATCATCATCATCATAAAAGCCAAAGCCCGTTCACTAATGAACAAATGCCTCCCCTATAGATTTGACCTCAATTGTGTCATCATTTTCTAATTTGCCATTACTCACCACGTTTGGCAGGCGAGATAATGAGTGCACTATGGCTACTGTTCTACGGAAGGGTCGCTCCTGGCCATCCCTCTAGTTTACAGTCTCTTAGTCACCTTTTACGACATCTACGGAGATGGAGTGGTGCTATATTCTTAATCCGGACATCACACAGATAACTCAGGTTGGATTAAATAGCGACAGGTCACAGGTACAACATGCAACCCACGAATGCCCTTGACCTCAAAATAAAGGGTAAAATTTACAAATCCTCTGTATGACTATTCGGCCGTGAAAAAGACGTATAAGAGAAAATTTCTTAATGCGGAGATGAGAATGTTGAGATGGATGTGTGGAGTGACACAAATGGTTAATGTAAGGAATAAGTACATTAGAGGAAGTTTGAAAATGGCGTCAATGAGGGAAATATTGAAAGGAAATCGTTTGTCTGCACATGGGTATGTAACAATTAGGGATGAATGCTATGTAACTAAGGGAGATATATGGATGAATGTAAAAAGGGTGGATATGAAGGAAAAGGGAGTTAATGTTGAGGTGACGGCAGAGAGAGAATAATTGTTTCTTGTTTTACTTGTTTTTTAAAAACGTTGCCTCACACTAGGATTTCTCCTATGTCGTAGGTGCGTTTACAAACACAAATTCTACACACAATACACCCAGACCCGGTACAACTACCTGCAGATCGTACAAATATTTGTTCCGTGCGGGAATCCAACCCACGACCCAGTGCGCAGCAGCCGACTGTATCAGCCACTGCACCAACCGTGCCGCCGTGCCGTAATGGAGAGGAAAACCCTATTGCACCGATCCCATGTGACTTAGGACAGTGGCAGGAAGATGATTATGACGCAGATTCATGAGCAATCTGATGAGGGTGAGGTGAATCCACGAGTAAAGTCGGAGGAACATCTTTCAGTATCTTTGTTCTAACCACGATATTTATCTTCATCATTCATTTCAGGTGAAAAACAACACAAACGTGAACACAGGCCGTTGCCAAAAATGGCCACAACAATCGGTCTGGTTTGTGTTGTGTGCTCCTTGTGGGTTTTGTCATTATCACCACACTTTGCAGGCGGGTTAGCGATCGCAGTTGAGTTGCAGTTAATGCATTCGAATGATACTGCTGCCGATCCTCCGGCTAATTGCATAGTCCCTCACCCTAAGGATGAGATTGGGTAGTGCTGTTCATAGCCAGCACCATATGGCGAGAATCTATTTGTTCGATTAGTAATAGTCTTCTTCAATATCCTACTCATTACTCTGACCTTCTTCGTTCAGTCAAATCTACCTATGGAATACGCTGCCTCTCAAAATAAGAATGGCTTACAGTGGGCACCAGTTTAAAATCAAAGTACGAATGTAGTTTCTTGACCAGACGTCAGCTATTCGTATATTCATCTCAGTTCTTACGGTACGGTACTGAATGTATTTTTATAGTATAGTATATAATATATATAACATTATATCTCATAGAGGGATTGTAAGGGATCCCCTGGAACCCTCGCCGTGCGCTGTGCTGCACAAAAGGCGGCTCATAACCTCGTGCACGCCACCGTCTTCCTGTGGTGGCTCGGTATCAGCGATCTGCACGCTCGAGATCTATGAAGCCCCCCCGCCATATAACATATACGACGACGTTAGACTTAGGCGCTGGGACGGTTATGACCCCGGCGCCGTGTCCTCCTTCTCGGAGCGGGACGGGCCCTTACCCGAACCCGCTTAGTGATCTCCTTCTGGAGCATGACGCTCTTAGAAAACGAGACCTAAGCACTCTAATTCTCATGCTCTGCCAGCATAGCCGAAACTACTGTAGGCAGAGAGATATCTTGTCCGATCCGACCGACCAGAATCCGCCACGCCACGCACAGCACACACTCAGAGTACTCTCTGAGTGTGTGCTGTGCGATATTCTGATCGTAGTGGCACTGTGCCATGGCCTCGCATCCTACCCTGTGCAGGAATACATCGAAACAATAATATCTACTGAATATCTGCGTCAGGCATGGAAGAGTATTTTTTTTTAGATACTCTTTTACATGCGTATAAAATATAAAACCTTTGCAAAAGGGTTATAAGAATATTCAAAAGCACACGTTATATTAAACAAGGTATTTCGTTGGCGGCGATGAAAATGTGGCAATCCGGTTAATGCCTTATTCAACGGAGCGATAAATAATACTTGTTCCACAGCAGAATTTTAAACGAACACCTTTACGGACTCCACTGTTACTGAAATATTTAAAAACCTTAGAGTGAAATTATACTTTCTTATAAATAGATGGTTCTCTTCACTTAGTTATAAGTTGCACCGTTATATACAGGCTGTAAGTACCGAAAACTACGGGAAAAGTTTACACATGGGTTTATAATTTTTTATTTTATTGGTGTCCAGTGGAATTTCTACATGGAATATCCATTTTAATTCCACTTGGCACCAATAAAAAACAAATAAGCAATTTATATCAAAAATAAAAGGTTACAGGTTTTCACTTTTGAGCACGCAATGTATCGTAATCAACGCGATCAAAACGCTACGTGATTATTATACTATGATATTATATTATTATGCTACTGCGAGCAACAACCTCATCCGTGAACTGTAGCAAAACAACAGCCGTTTTTTGCCGTGAAAATAAATAGTACATAATGTTTTTATTCAAAATAGCGTTAGGGTAGACGAAAACAATTATTTTATAGATACTGAAATTAGTTAAATAAACACAAAAGAAAAACTGGAAATGCTTGAAAAGACCGACGCAAAATTCTAACACTAAGTGTTCCAGAATCATGTACAGATTCTATGGTAACAGTTTTCGATACGATGTTACTTACATCCTTAAACAAGATTTTTGACGGCACGGTTGATGTAGTGGCTAAATGATTGGATTTCTGCGTTACGTATCGCGGGTTCGATCTCAGATAGTTGTGTCGGGTCTGGATGCTTGTACAGAGTGAGATTGATGTAAAAATGTATGCAGGATAGAGGGAACATCATAGTGTGGGGCAACGTAGTCTTAAAACAAAAGGTATTCATTATATCATGTTTATCAGCCACCAAAAATCTCTAAAGTTACTCGTTTATGGCATTTTATATTATATTCGTACAAAAAGTTGATTATTGTCATACATTGTTATTCTATGAGGTCATTAGGTATAAGAGTGAGTTAGCTATAAGAATCCATCCCATTGGCAATTTTCGTGATATCCACGGAATATAAGCCAGGGAGGTAGGATTTTTATAACTTTGGACCTTATTTCTTCACACAGAGATTTAAAAGTTAAATGTTATATCTGTAGGTGTTGTAAAAAAGAATGTTTACGACAGCACATATAACTTGATAATATTATACAAGCCGTTAATATACCTAAAATGTTACTTTATGAACTTTATTCTTCAATATTAGAAAACCTTTTAATGAGAGCTTTGTAATATGTAAAACTGTTTGTACTTCCTCCGCCCCGGGGAAGGGCGAAGGGGTATGCCGGACTCCTATCAGCTAAAACCACTGGGGCGGTAATCTTCAGTACCTAATGGGGGGCTCCAGAACCTCGTATGATCACACTAGAGCCGCCCACTGGTGCCAGCCACATCTCGGAGAGGGTGGCTGTAAAGCGGTAACTATCGAACTATAAACTTAAACTATATTTTATTATTTATTATTTAACTATTAAATATAAACTAACTATAACCTTCGATACCGTCGGTGCCTCAATAAAAAATATGTGTTTATGAACACTATTATATACTCGTAACTTCCAATAACAAGCTTTGATAACTAATTTTTGCTAGCGTTATTAATGTTATTCACAGCTTATAGAAGTTTTTAGATTGTGTTACGTGTTCACTCAACTCAATTAAGATAATAAAGAAGCAGAAATAAAGGGCTTTGTTTATTATTCCCGCCTCTGTAAATAGTCCTGTTTTACTCACAGACTACATTAAATCTAAAAAAAGAATTGAAGATTCAATAATATTTCAAATATTTTTTATTCTTTATTCTGAGATTGCAAAGTTATATGACTGAGTATTCTGTATCGTAATGAAATCGATGTCTGTTGCGCAATTACTCGGTTAATTAATTAATCTAAATTTTAGTGGCTGAGCGTGGAAATTAATCAGGATTATCAGGGATTACGCGTAATTAACATTTGTCGCTCGATTTGCTTAAATTCTAAGGTCAAGGTCAAAGTTTAAATCTACTCGTGGTAGGTACTGTAACGATGGTCGCCTCTTTGGTATAACTTACTGACCACTATTAAAAAGTATACCATTTGAATTGAGTACTTATTTGAAAATGGTCTGACAGGACGTTTTGTGATGTGTACAAATGTCGGCGATATGATAAAGGTAGAAAAAAACAGTTGAAAACCGTACGTTGCCCACATATTTTATAGAATTTTTTCGTTTTTGGTAAATATTTTATGAATACACAAAGGCTCATTATTCTAAACACCGTACGACGTTGCCTTATACTTGACATTGGCGAAATTGTGGAAGATAGTCTACAGGAGCCATAATCTAAAAGAAGAAGAAGAAGAAGATAAAGGTAAAAGATTATTCCACAGAGTACCTTTTTATATATTCCATGATTTTTTGAAAAATATTTAACTATTATAGGGGTTTTATGAATATGTAAAGATTCATTATTCTAAACACCGTACGACGTTGCCTTATACTTGACATTGGCGAAATTGTGGAAGATACTCTACAGAAGTCTTAATCTAAGAGAAGAAGAAGAAGGTAAAAGATAAAAATATTACATCGTTACCTTATTACATAACATTGGCGAAATTGTGGAAGGTACTCTACAGAAGCCATAATATAAGAGAAGAAGATAAAAATATTTTTTTATCAAATAAAACCATATATAGGCACTTCTGAATGGTCAACGAATTCAGCCCCGTTGCAGGGTGTAGATTTCCTATGGAAAAGAACGGGCAAGGAACTCCATGGTTACTCTTTTTAAATCATATTGGTACAATGTTTTTTTTTACGGCACTATTAGTGCAGTGGCTGATACAGTCGGCTGCTGCGCACCGGGTCGCGGGTTCGATTCCCGCACGGAACTAATATTTGTATGATCTGAAGGTAGTTGTTTGGGGTATTGTGTATGGAATTTGTATCTGTAAACGCACCCACGACACAGGAGAAATCCCAGAGTGGTATCCCAAAATACGTTATTTTAAAAATAGATTTAAAAAAAAGAGTATATTTTTAACTACAATGTTCACGAAATGAGGATAATGTTAGGACAATGCAGGAGAAAAGAGTCTTAACTTCTTAAAAAGTCTACATTAAACAAGCCTGATTTGAATATTTACTCAATTTCAAATTTATTGATTCAATTGTCATGGCAGCATTAAGATGATCAATCCCAATAGACGGCACTCGTTCACGAGCATGAGGGATGCATTAGCGTCGCTCAGCTCAACCATATTGTAGGGAAACTTAGCGACTCGATACACGGCGCCACCATTAGTAGGACACTTGAGTGAGCATAACATACCTAAACTGCAAGACAAATATCACGTCAATAAAACAAAATAACTGAATAGCCCACATGGTACTCGCACTATAGATTCTTGCCTGGTGAATTGAAAATGAAACACGTGTTACAAGTTTAATATAAAATCTCAGATGCATAATTAAAAGAAGTCTTAATTTACATAACTCGGTACGAAGCTTTCCCACAGTACCGACTTACCTATCCTTACCTTCTATTTAGAGTATTGCAAGAGTTCGGCAAAGTAGGTACCACCGGATTGCCAGATATGACGACGGCGCGGTTCGTGCAGTGGCTGATACAGTCGGCTGCTGCGCTCAGGGTCGTGGGTTCGATTCCTACACGGAACAAACATTTGTATGATCTGCAGGTAGTTGTTCCGGGTCTGGGTGTATTGTATGTGGAATTCGTGTCTGTAAACGCACCCACGACACAGGAGCAATCCTAGTGTGGGGCAACGTTTTAAAAAGAAAGAACTAAAACAAGATATTCTGCCACCAAGCACTAGTGTTAAAACTATAAAACATTGCTGTGCTTATGCACACATGTGCTTATGCACAGCAATGTTTTATAACTAACGACTAAATAACTAACGCCTCAAGGTGACGAGCGCAGTGTGGTGCCACGCAGGACTGTCCTGGGTAGCATTGCAATTGTCATGGGCACGCAAGACGCTTACAGTCAGGCCAGGCGAATGACTTGCTCACCTAGTCAACAGGTTGCACAAAAAAGTATATTTAATTTTAGATATGTGATGGAACGATAAAGATATATATCATACTTGTACATCATGTTTTCAACTTTTTAAACAATATATGTAGTCGCTTACCATACAGGATATTAAAAGATTCACTAATATATCTAAATTCTAAAATGCTATTTGGGGGTATTTACTCAAATTTTTACAAATTAATATTGCTCAAATCTTACATTAATATATTTTTTGGAAAGATTGGAGATCTATTTAGTGTCATAGCATTTTTTTCCATACAATAATAAATAAATATTTGATCTCTTGATATGTACAAATCATAATGTAGAATCTCAAATCAGTTTGCCCGTGATCTTTAACGTTGTTCGGTTAAAAATATCGGCATAAATATAAAATAAGAACATGTGGCTATATCTCCAGCCGCGCTATCCTGTCGCTTGCAACCGCTTACACGGCTGGCTAAAGCCGCCAGAGGACGCTTTGAATGGCGCCAAATAAAATACGGTCGCTCTTACCGCGCGTGTGATTGTGTGAAACACTTGAATGGTTTCTTGTTTTTATTGAGTAAATGAAAACTTCATTTAATTTTGTTATTTATTAAGATAAGATGATGGTCGTTTTTTTGAAACAGCGACGACTTTTATTGTCGGGTTAATTAATAGAATAATAAAAACTTCTTCGTATAACATTTTTGGTAGCATCATATTTTGCTTTTCATTTTTTTATTAATGTTTTGGTAATTAATTTATATATTTTGGGTATTTATTTAAACTTCTACATAGGTACATTGCTGGTACACAAGGTGGACCATTTTGGCGGACTAATCCGCAATATTTCTGTATTATAGTTAAAGCAATATTATTTTGTAAGAAGAATCGAAATGCGTCACACCATGGTAACTTTAAAATATTGTTATTCAAGTTTATATTCCTACTTTAATATACTTACTAAATATCACTCTGATATCGATTTAAAATATTTAAGGGCGAGGTTAAACAACGCTCGGCGCGGTCATTGGTATCTGAGCTGGGCATCTCCATGCGTCGTAGAACACGTAAAATTGTCGGTCCCAAGTCGGAGGCATTTGGGTGGCTTGAACGACTCGACACAAGATTGGCCACTAACTTCAAGAAAAAGATCAATAGGCTAAAACTGGTTCAGCAGACAACTCAATGTTCTTATATAACTACCATAAAATATGTAAGAGTTTCTTTGTGATTATAAAGTTTTGTGAAATCAACAACAATAACAACTGCTGAAGTACCAATTTAATTATAAATAACAAGATATAACAACAAGGTCAGAAATTTGAAATCGAATGAGCGTTATACTACAATAGATACAGCAATATAAATACTTATAACTGTAGGTACAAATACAGCAAGCTCTGTTTCGGAGCTTCGAATAATTTGTGTCTCCGAAAGAACCTAATGTGAACGAATGTATAAATCCGATTAAGATATCGAGGCGCTACAAGAAAATAAGGAATTCGCAATACACTCCGGACGGAGGCAATAAAAAGACATTACCAAAGTTCGTTTTCTTTATCAAATCCATGTGGTGACCACTTAAGAATATAGGCATCACTCTATCTCCTGCCAAGTCATCACTAAGGGACTCTAAACCACAGGGAAAGGATAAGATAGATGAGAGATGAGATGATGTAACCGGTCGTTTATAGGGAAAAGGCCTTTGTTCAGCAGTGGCCTATTTTGGCTGATATGATGATGACGAAGGAACACATCAACTTACACGTGGCTTAAAAATCTTTTAGATGAATCCCTTCGCAATGAATAAAAACTCGATGATGTAGATATTCTTATCCTTATCATCCAGCCCTATCCATAATAAGACTCGCATGAAAACATACTATCATTGAGACCTCCAATGTGTGTAACATACTTCACTAAATATGTTCATTAACAATGAATAAATGCAAGACCTCCTCAGTATGGATGCACGTATACATTCATCAAGTGGACTGTTTATATTTGGTGCACTGGTCTAATCTGCAAAGAAAGACAATGTGATGTTGGACTTAAGTTTAAAACTTTACCGCAACGACGGCCTCCTCAGAGCTTGCTCCCGCCACGGCGCAACTGTGAGCAAAAGCGGTCCACCACACAGCTAATATAAGGTGGAACGCATCAAGACTCGTTCTACGTGAATATGCTCGCTCTACTTTTACGTTTATTACAAGAACCTAACATCATTAAGTATACTTTGCCTCTGCTATGAATGCATGTCCCCGCTTAAGCCTATCAAGACTGTGTTCCCCCTTACTGGGGATTTACCTAATCCCATGAAGGGAAAAAAATAAACAATAGAGTCACGCCAAGAATTACAACAGCTATGGTCCATTTTAAGCCGATAGCAGTAAGTACGATTACTACTCAGTGATCTGAGAAAATTAAATGATGGCCGTGAAATGATCCGAACGGCCATACAATGGAGCTGGCCTTTTTTTTATTGCTATCCAGTGGAAATTCTACATGAACTTCCTTCGCCCTGGGGAAGGGCGAAGGGGTATGCCGGACTCCTACCAGCTAAAAGCACTGGAGCGAAAACCACCAGTTACGTGTTTATTCAGTCCTGCTAAGTATACCAACGAGTCTTCTTTAATTCTATAGATCAATGACATATTAAATTTCGTGGTATTTTGTAGAAATTGAATAGCTAAATAACTTTAGTCGTGATAAATACAGAACGGATGTTCAACCTAATGTAATTCATCTCACACTCCGTTCGGTTAATTAACACAATACTATGATAAAGTACTGAATATACATTAATATGTTATGGTGTTTAAATTTGAAACATTTTGTATTCAGAAGCTTGTTTATCTCCAATGTTTTCCTTATACTAACATATTTTGCGAGTTTCCGGAATGTCTGTGCGTATTTCAAAATTTTGGGAAAACATTTGTTATAGTTCGTAACTCAAGGGTATATTTCAATTTGCAAGCGTAAAGTTATATATAAAATGCGTCCATACTATATTTTATGGAGGTTTTAGTTAATTTACGTGCAATAAAAATATGGATACATATACGCAAGACCTTATTCTAGATTTCGAGTCTTACCGGCTAAAACCTCACAATGTCTCTGTGTGCATATTGCATCGGGTCGCGGAGGGGCTAAAGCATTCATCTTAAACCCTGAAGTGCTGGTCCACCTGGAAGTGGGCTCCATCTCGTTTGATGACGGCTCTCGTTAGATATTATTTCCCACTCGATATGTCTTTGAGGTGCGCGCGTGGAATACTTATGCAGATGCACCGCCACTTCGACCCTGTTGGACAGAGCGACGGATTCCCCCAATTCGCTCACGGGCCATTGTGGAAAGAGCCTTGAGGGGCTAACAAGAATACGAATAAAGGGCAACAGTTATTGTAATAAAGCCTTAAAAAATACAATACTTACATCTCAGAGATGTACGTATATTTTTACCTGACTGTCCCTGAAAGAGGGTAATGTTTTTCGAGTATGCATGCATGTCTATTTCTTTGGCACGCTCTGTAGCCTAAACGGCTTGATGGATTTTAACATATGAGGTGTCGTTAGATTCGTTTTAATTGTAGGAGTAACAAAAGTTATAATATTCAATTATGCCATACGTTATTTTTTAGCAGCTGTTTTTTATTTTTTTGCCATCGCGTTTTACTTGTTATAATGATTCAACTCAATGCAGTGGGTGGGGGAAGTATATATGCCATAATCATATCGGCCATTTATACGTCCACTGCTGAACAAGGGGAGGCCCCCATAGATTTTCACAACTGTGTCATCATTTTGGGGGGTATTTGTATATATGTACTTATAAATTAATAATCCATGTAATTTATTTGTCGTAGAATGCGGAGGCTTCGTACGACTTCAGCAGCAACGACCCATTTCCGTACCCAAGATATACGGACGACTGGTTTAACAGGTAAGTTATACACATGACATTATGTATCGGAGATATTAGGACAAATATATCATCGAAATGTGTCACCACACGACTTCAAAATACGTAGGAGGAGGTTAAAATCACCCGCATTTTTGGGAATGCCTGCGTTGTGTTCAAACTTAGTTTTACCGCCTGAATATAGTGATGTTTTATGATCATCATCATATCGGCCATGTATACGTCCACTGCTGAATCAAGGCCTCCCTCATAGATTTCCATAACTGTGTCATCATTTTGGGGGGTATTTGCAAATACTCACCACGTTTGGCAGGCGGGTTGGTGAGCGCAGTATCAGTATCAGGCTACCTTTTCACAGAAGGGACGCTGCTGACCATCCCTCTGGTTTAGATTCCGTTAGTCGCCTTTTACGACATCCACGGGAGGAGATGAAGCGGTGCTATATTCTTAATCCGGACACCACACGGACGTAATAATGCTTATTTGCTGAAAAATGTAGAAAAACAAGCCGTTAGCTTTGCGCTAGCGCTTTGACGGATGTAATTTTATTTTTATAATGAAAATCAAAGAGTATCCTTATACTCGACACGACATAATCTACCTTCACGCCAAATTTTATTATAATCCGTACAGCTTTTGGGCATGCTTAGCCTAAAACATTTAAGCATAAAAACATTTATAATTTCAAGGTCATATACCTACATATTCTTTTCATGCCATTTTAATTAACATTATTCATAGTCATAATCGGTGCCGAGACGTGAACACTCACGGTAGGGCTGGTCCACAAGTTTAAAGTCGCTCAGCGAGCAATGGAGAGGGCTATGCTCGGCTATGCATAGTCTCTCTGAAGGATAACATCAGAAATGAAGTGATCCGACAGAGAACCAAAGTTATCGCCATAGCTCATAGGATTAGTAAGCTGAAGTGGCAGTGGGCTGGCCATATTAGTCGTAGAACCGACAACCGTTGGGGAAAACGTGTTCTTGAGTGGAGACCGCGTCTTGCTAAACGAAGGGTAGGACGCCCCCAAGCTCGGTGGAGTGATGACTTGCGCAAGGTGGCTGGCAGTAGCTGGATGAGAGTAGCCGAGGATCGCGATCAGTGGCATGCACTTGAAGAGGCCTATGTCCAGCAGTGGACTGCGATAGGCTGATGATGATGATGATGATGTTGATGATGATAGTCATGAGACTAATGGCTCCGTTGGAATTCGAAACTTTGCTGGCATTTTCGCATCATGTACATGAGTACACACTTATAAACAGTATTAAAACAATGTAAATATATGTTTAGCAGTTAGGATACCACAATAGTTTTATTATTATTAAATAAACTTTTACGATTAACACGTGGTTTTTCGATTAACACGTGGTAGGTAATAAGCATTTGATATCTCTTTCTTATATCCATGGAAGACTGAAACATTTCATACATGTAACTTTTTGTATAAAATTACACTAATAAGTTGAAATGGTTATCTGTTAGTAGCTCTTTTTAAGGTATGTGATTTTCTTCTAATATACATATAACATAGAATGGAAATGGTAAATTCGTGATACATAGCCATATAATAGATACCCTACTTGGTTCTACTAAGCGCGAATTTGTTTTTCACTATGGATTTAAGTAGTTAGGTAGTTTTAGAAACTAGATTAGTTAAAATTTTGTTTAATGTAGAGTCTGATACAAATAGATATTTTAATAACACTTTTTTGTAGAATTCAACGTAATTAAATTGTATCCCACCTCAATTATACAACGGTACCCGTTACAACGAAACTTACATAATATATATATAATAACGTTGCCTCTGACTTTGGCCGCGTGGATCACGAATCTCGTTATCTATTATTCATTACAAACTTCGGTAACCTCTTTAACCTTTAGGGGTTTATTAAAAAACCTATATTCGTGGATGCCTATTGCTAAATTACAAGATTGCAGAATAAGAGTTGCGGGGATTTCGTGTTGAAATAAATGAGTGACGTTTCTTATTATATTTTAATAGAGATATAGCCAGTTGCACTCACTGGTCGTTAAACCATCAAAGTCAAAGTCATCGGTGGGGATGAGCTACGCTCGATGCTGTTACTCTATGGCCGCATAGTGGTAGTTGAACTGAGCATCTCCATGCCTCGGATGGCACGTAGTACCCTTGGCTCCGCTTGTTGTCATAAGACGATAATCGTTAAGCCAAGTCGGAGGCCTTTGGGCAGCTTTAACAACTCTGACACAAGGTTGACCACTAATCAACCGAAAAGAAAAGAAACGTCATATTTTAACAAAAATTATTTACGACGTCTACCGCTGATCAAAGGTCTTAGATTTCCACAATGAGCGGTTACATGCCACTCTCATCCAACGACTCCCAGTGACCTCACCAGGTCGTCTATTCACCTCGTTGGAGGTCGTCCCACGCTGCGTTTTCCGGTGCGCAGTCTCCACTCGAGAACCTTTTTACCCCAACGGCCATCAGTTCTACGAGCAATGTGCCCCGCCCATTGCCACTTCAGTTTATTAATCCTTCAACTATGTCAGCAACTTTAGTTCTTCTACGGATCTCCTCATTTCTGATTCGACCTCATAAAGAAATAACAAACATAGCCCTCCCCATAGCTCTCTGATTGATCTTTGGTTTTCTTATGAGACCCATAGTGAGTTACCACTTCTCTGAAACAAGTTGTTATCATATGTCATCACTGGTAACACACATTGGTTAAAGACTATCGTTTTGAGGCATTGTGGTATTGCGGTATTGTTGACGAAAAGACGTTGCGAAGTTACCTGGTGGCAGCACAATCTTTAAATATCTTATATTCAACAGTATAATAAAAAAAAACAAATGAAAACGCGACGATCTAACAGAGACCGTACTTTCAAAGCCAAGTCATAGTTATTATTTAATATAGGCCCTAATAGGCGCTTAATAAATTCAACAACATTAAGTTGCACGGTTCGTAAAAGTTAGTCTTATGCATAGAGAAAGATGCAAGAGCCGACAAAACTTTGAAAGCACACATCTAAAGCTACACTCTAAAATAAAAATAAATAAAATAATGATTATATCGCTCTAAATATCTTAGTGCGAGATTTCCACTTACTACACTACTACACTTACAAAACTTTCTTATAGAGCGATTTGTCTTACTCAAGGCCTTTACCAAGAACTAGCTAAGTGTATTTTGGCTAGATTCTCGTCAAATATTGAGACGAGGTCAGCTCAGTATTCACTGCTAGAAGTTTAAACTAGTGAAGTAATACAGTTTAGAAATTCAACAATCCAGACAGATCAAACTCGGGCAGAGTACGAAAGAGTCCGGATTATATTCTGTATTGTCTTAGAAATTATTTTGATCTATTTTCACCGGGTGAAAAAATATAATAAAAAACGCACGGCAAACTTCAAAGACTTCACAGTTATAAACAATACGCGTATTATAACCAACCAAAGAATATTGTTTCCTCTTGAGAACGGTTGCGATGTTTGTCAAACGGCAGTTGCAACATGTCAAATTCTTATATTTTACCGAATAACGTGGTTATAGACAGTAAGGTAACAGAAAAAAAACCATGGTAAATTACACTAACAAGAACACACATTAAATGATAAAAATAAATAAATATATATGTAATATTTTTATTGTGAAATAATAGCGCAGTGTACTCTCTACATCGCATGCTTTTATTTTACATATAAAAATATTTTGTGATAATTAACTTAAATGGAAAGCGTGTGATTATTAGTGTTTGTAAACTATAATTTTAATTTTGTTTATCGTTTTAAATCCTACAATCTATAACTTCATTATTTACATTATGACTAGTGTATAAAATTATAACTTCATATTATATCTTTTTGAATCATGAGATGATGGGCTTGGCTTTACCAAGTCATAGTCATATCTAATAATTGAAGTATCATCGCTTATTGATCGCTCATTGATTCTTGATACGTGTGAATATTTTTAAGTTAAAGGACATCTATAAGTAGTTGAAAATTTAATTGCAAGATTCAATTACATTCATACATAGTCTACATACATACATACATACAGGTCATGCTAATGTAAAGCGTGTAAAATACGTGGATGAATAGTAGCCTAGTTTACGGTAGGCGGTAATTTACAACAATAGTTAATCTCGCTTCTTTTTATTATGAATGTGAGTATGTTTAATTATTTGAAGCTCTATCACACTCAAACGGTTCAACGGATTCTAATAAAATTTAGCACATATGTTGATTATATCCTGGAATCGGATACATTTTATTTTCTCAAGTTTACGCAAATAGCATCGTACAAGAATCGATATAGCTTACGGAAATATATCGCCTTTATTTCATTCATCATGGGATGTAAGGGAGCAAAAATCCATCTGAGTGCTCCAAGTCAACCTCACCTGCCCGCGGTACATCCTGCTGAACAACGAACGAGGCACTGACGACCGACTAATGGCGGTATATCCATCCAAAAACCTGCGTAGCAATTAAATTCCACAGACTGGTGACGGGCAGCAGCGTCACCAGTGCGACTAGCTGCGCCCTGCGATCGCCAACACGCCTGCCCAGCGTGGCGATTATGGGCATACCCTTCAAATGACAGTACATAGCAGAAAACGGCCCCTAGTTACCGGGCGCCCTGCTATCCCTGATCACGGTGGCGGTTATGGTAACGGCAGGTTAGGGGGTGCGAAGAATCCCCGGGTTACGGACAGCCGCCAACACCAACTGACCTTAGCAACGTACAACGGACGCACGCTACGACTCGACGAGCACCTGGCGCAGCTCGAAGAAGAACTCGGAAGGATAAGGTGGGATATTCTGGGGTTGTGTGAAGTCCGAAGAGAGGGAGAGGACACCGTCATCCTAGAGTCAGGCCACCTTATGTACTTCCGAGCGGGAGACCAGCTATCCCAAGGTGGCGTAGGGTTCCTGGTAAACAAAGCTCTTTCTGACAACGTTGTAGAAGTCTCCAGTGTGTCGAACAGGGTAGCGTACCTCGTAATCAAGCTCACCAAGAGGTACAGCCTCAAGGTTGTGCAGGTTTACGCACCGACTTCGACATACTCGGATGAGGAAGTGGAAAATATGTATGATGAGATACATAAGGCCTTACATTTTACCACAAAGGCCCACTACAACGTTGTCATGGGAGACTTTAACGCTAAAGTGGGAGTACAGAATTGCAGCGAGTCGGTAGTAGGATCCCACGGTTTTGGCAGCAGGAATCATAGGGGGCAAATGCTTGTCAACTTCCTCGAGAAAGAGGGGCTTTTCCTAATGAATTCGTTCTTTAAGAAACAGCCCCAAAGGAAGTGGACATGGCAAAGCCCCGACACTATGACCAAAAATGAGATCGACTTCATCATAACGGACAAGAAGCATATATTCAGAGATGTCTCCGCGATCAACCGATTTAACACTGGAAGTGATCACCGACTGGTTCGAGGCACTCTGAATATCGATTATAAGCTTGAACGTGTCCGTTTGATGAAGTCCAGGCTCCGACCTAACTTGCTCCAAACCGTGATGGGATCTGAAACATTCCAGTCAAAACTGGAAGACCGATTCGCTGCCGTGGAAACCACAGAAGACGTTGACCAGACCCTCGAGAATGTGGTAGGAATCCTCAGGGAGGAAGGTACGAGATTTTGCAGAATGCAGCGTAAAGGCAAGAAGTCGAAACTTTCGGAGGAGACTATAAAGCTTATGAAGGAACGACGTGAAAACCCACCAGTCACTTCGTCAGAATACCGGGCACTCAATACAAAAATAAATAAACTGGTACGACGTGACCTCAGGCGCTCCAACACTCTTTCTATAGAAAGGCCGATCGAGCAGAACCGGGGGTCGAAAGTGTTCGTCCAGAGTCTTGGGAGAAGCCACCTGACGAAGTTGACTACAACAGGAGGGGACGTCGTTGTTTCAAGGCCGGAGGTTCTTTTGGAAGTTGAAGACTTCTACAGCCAGCTATACGCTTCGCATGCTTCTCAACCTGACCCCGAAAATGAGGATTCCAGGGCCACATTGATCCGCCACTTCACCGAGGACCTGCCTGAGATCAGCCTAGACCAGGGGTTCCCAACCTTTTTTTGTCTATTGCCCACTTTAAGAATAAATTATTTTTTAACGCCCCCCTTTTTAAACATACTTAAAAACCGCTAAGTACTTATAACTGATTATTGAAACGCAAATTTATAGTATTCGGACAGAGTATCTTTTATTGAAAATAAAACAAACATAATCAATTCTTATATAAAAACTAATGTGAAGGTTGAATCTGATGCTGTTCAATAAGTTTGTTGATATCAGGTTCCAATTTACTCAAAAACAGCCGCAAGTGACCACGTTCGGTAACACGCAAACGATTTCTCTTTTTAGTAAGCAGCGTTGCCACAGCACTAAATCCACGTTCACACAAATATGACGATGGGAATGCTATCAAAAATCATTGAACAATTGACCACAATCCAGGGTACAATTGCGGGATCGGTTTTGGTAGCCAAAATTCTTGATATCCACTTTTGAACTTTTTTATTTCTTCGTTTGTTGTCAATTCTATAAGTTCTTCTTCCAGCTGAGGTGACATTGCTGTGTTTACATTTAAAAACGGATCCAACACCCAGTCTGGTATTTCCAAGTTTAAAATGTCCTGGTATCGTTCGGTGAAGTCAATGTGGGGGTTTTCCAAATGTTGGCAGTAGGCAAACAAGTCGTCGTTACTGGAGTATACTGATAAATTCGGAAAATTGTGAAACTCACGTCTGCCCATATTCTTTTTGTGCAGAAGCAGTTTGGCTGCGAAAGCAGCAACGACATTTTTTGTTTTAATTAAATTAGGTTCATGTCGTTGAACATTTTATACAGGTCTGTCATGTAAGCTATATCATTCTTTGATGTTATGAGCTTGTTGCGCAGTTCTGTATCTTTAGTTTCCAAGAACTCTATCATAGAGTCAAACAGGTTGTAAAATCGAATCAGACAATTGCCTCTTGACAGCCAACGAACTTCAGTATGTAGCAACAAACGGTTGAAATCTTCGTCATTAGTAACACAAAGCTGATGAAATAATCTATCATTCAAAGAGCTGCTACGAATTTTATTGACTGCTTTGATGACATATTGCAGTGATTGAAATAGTCGTTCACTTAAGTTTCTAGCAACCAAATGTTGTCTATGAATAACGCAATGTATAGCAAGGACATCTGGAATTTTATTCTTTAAGTATGCTATGAAGCCTTTATGGTGCCCTGTCATAGCCGGAGCGCCATCCGTAGCAACTGATATAATATTTTTCAAAGGAATCTCTTTCTCTTCACAAAACTTTTCCAATGTATTGAATATGGTTTCGCCTTTTGTATCTGTCTCCAAATTTCTGGCAAACAATAGTTCTTCACGTATTTTCTCATCTTCAATAAACCTCACGTAAGATAGCAACAACGCTTCATTAGTTGGTAAAGTGGACTCATCGAGCTGAATTGAGAATTGACTAGTCCTCAGATGATTGCACAATGATTCTTCAATGTTTTCAGCCATTTCATCAATTCGTCTTTGCACAGAATTATTACTCAAAGGAATTTTTCGGATAATATCTGCGGCCGGTTTATGAAGCACAGTAGTTATTACTTCCTTTATTGCTGGCAAAATTAACTCTTCTCCGATGTTGTGTGGTTTGCCTTTTTGAGCAATTAACAAAGAGATATTTTACGAAGCTCGAAGTCCGTCGTCATCTTGCTTAGCAGCCGCCGAAAATAGTTTTGATACACTTGGCTGAGTATTATGCTTCTTCTCTAGGTCTTGAAAATATGCTACATTCTTTTCTGTCTTATCTGGATGCATTTTATTCAAATGATCTTGCAGTCTTGAAGGCTTCATTGCTTCGTTCGAAAATGTTTTTAGACATAGAAGACACAAAGGCGACGACGGGTTTGTGGGATTTTCAATAAATCCGAATTTAATATATTCCGCAGAGTATTGCCGTCTCTTCTTTTTTACTTCCGACATTGTTTTGTTTTAAGAAATACGTAAGTGTTGAAATCAAGTACTGCTTATCTATTATGCGCGAAACCGCAAATGAAAATATAATAAATTTACGTCGTTTATATAGGATTGCATAAGCAGCACGCACCAACAGGAATAAGACAAACGTGCATAAACTCGTTTATCTCATTCGACGCCCAATCGTACTCGACAAGCAAGAACAAGTATTATAGAACCAGCCGATTGGTATAGGAATGTACAATTCGGATTATTTAACAAAAACTTGTTAAAACATGATTGCCCGCGGTCTTTTATATCGAACCGAGTTTGAGCTATATCTTAATTAATATTAGTTGATGTTCACAAGATGTAGTCGAGAGTCGAGAGCTCAGTCGGTGTCTAAGAGTCTTCCTAGCTAGGTAGATGAAATTATAAATGGACCCCAAAGCCCTACACAATGCCCCCTTTTTTTTCTGGGTCTCTTACCGCCTCCCTTTAGGCCTGCAGCGCCCACAAGGGGGCGTTATCGCCCACGTTGGGAAAGACTGGCCTAGACGAAATTGTGCTGGCTCTTAAACAGCTTAAAAATGGAAAAGCCCCTGGGGAGGACGGAGTTACAACGGAGCTCCTAAAAGCTGGTGGTAAACCTGTACTAAAGGAGCTCCTGAAAGTTTTCAACTCTGTTCTCTTTAATGGGAGAACTCCAGAGGCGTGGAGTAGGAGCATCGTCGTTTTGTTCTTCAAAAAGGGTGACAAGACCCTTTTGAAGAACTATCGACCTATTTCGCTCCTAAGCCACGTCTACAAGCTGTTTTCAAGAGTCATCACAAATCGTCTTGCGCGACGACTCGACGAATTTCAACCCCCGGAACAGGCCGGGTTTCGAGGAGGGTATGGCACCATAGACCACATTCACACAGTGCGGCAGATTATACAGAAGTCTGAAGAGTATAATCAGCCCCTGTGCTTAGCGTTTGTGGACTATGAGAAGGCCTTTGACTCGATCGAAACCTGGTCCATTCTGGAATCCCTGCAACGATGCCAAGTCGATTGGCGATATATCCAAGTGTTGAGATGTCTGTACGATACCGCCACTATGGCCGTCCAAGTACAGAACCAGCTGTCTGAGCATATCCCCCTGCATCGAGGTGTGAGACAAGGGGACGTTATTTCCCCCAAATTGTTCTCAAATGCATTGGAGGATATGTTTAAGACGCTGGACTGGAAAGGACGTGGCATAAACATAAATGGCGAGTACATCTCACACTTGAGATTTGCAGACGACATCGTCATAATGGCCGAATCGTTGCAGGATCTAAACCAAATGCTGAACAGTCTAGCTGATTCTTCTCAACGCATCGGTCTCCGGATGAACTTGGATAAAACCAAGGTCATGTTTAACCAACATGTGGTTCCGGAGCCGATTGCGGTACACGACAACACTCTCGAAGTTGTTCAGGAATATGTTTACCTCGGGCAAACCCTGCAGTTGGGTAGAAACACCTTTGAGAGGGAGGCCAATATAAGAATACAGCTGGGCTGGGCGGCATTTGGGAAATTACGTCGAGTATTCTCGTCATCTATTCCACAGAGCCTAAAGACTAAAGTCTTCAACCAGTGCGTTCTACCCGTCATAACATACGGTGCCGAGACGTGGACACTCACGGTAGGGCTGGTCCACAAGTTTAAAGTCGCTCAGCGAGCAATGGAGAGGGCTATGCTCGGAGTCTCTCTGAAGGATAAAATCAGAAATGAAGTGATCCGACAGAGAACCAATGTTATCGACATAGCTCATAGGATTAGTAAGCTGAAGTGGCAGTGGGCTGGCCATATTAGTCGTAGAACCGACAACCGTTGGGGAAAACGTGTTCTTGAGTGGAGACCGCGTCTTGGTAAACGTAGTGTAGGACGCCCTCAAGCTCGGTGGAGTGATGACCTGCGCAAGGTGGCTGGCAGTAGCTGGATGAGAGTAGCCGAGGATCGCGATCAGTGGCATGCACTTGAAGAGGCCTATGTCCAGCAGTGGACTGCGATAGGCTGATGATGATGATGATTTCATTCACTCTAAACACCTACGTGCCGTATACACACGTGCAACCCTAGCACATAACTTATATTAATATTAATACACAAATATATTAATTACAAAATAAAACAATACTTTATGTTCTACCCTATATAATCACATTTGTGCATAATAAATACGTAAAATATAATACGTGCAATACAGCCTCCGTGGTCACGAGCAGACTGACTGATCAGACGGCACGCTTGTCACATAAATCATGAATTTTATATTTCCGTTAGCTATTTAGAATCAGTGCATATATTGTATTAGAATTATGAAAAAAATGTCAATTGTTACTAAATTTTAATATATTCCCAGCGAGGTGGACTGTGATGTCGTGTGGTACCGGCTCAGAATACCACCACCCCATCTCCTCCCGTGGGTGTCGTAGAAGTCGACTAAGTCCTTCGAATACATTAACAACTCAACTGCGATCGCCAACCCGTCTGCCAAGCGTGGCGATTATGGCAAAACCCCCCATTGAGCCCACAGCACAGCCATATCGGTCATTGTGGTGATCTTTGGGGGAGGCCTGTGTCCAGCAGTGGACTTCATTCGGGCGCAATGATGAGGTGGACTGTTATCTATAAAGTCGAAAGTATGAGTCAATGAGTAATAAAATGTAAACTAATACCTATTTTGTATAATGGCTTGTTTTGTAGTTATAAAACATTTTTCGGATTTTGAACATATCGATCCGGTTTTAGGTTGTTTAGTCACGTTTTCGTTTATTTTGTAACGCAAAATGAACGAAATTGTTTGTATTTTTGTTTTGCTTGTCTAACAAAATGTTTTTTGAGAGTTAGTGAGATTGCTAGATTTACATATTTATAGAAATTAAATCTCTAACTAGTCCACTACGTTTTAGTAAAACTTTTGATGAATTTTATATTTATTCAGTACCTTAACATATTTATGAGAACAAAATATGTGAAATACATATTTATAATGCTTTCTGCATCATAGGTTGTAAACTGATTTGCATAACGTAGTTAGTCGCTTTACGCCTTTGGTCAAAAAACTATTTGTAATCCTGAGCTTACTTGTTGAAAATGCATTCGGTTTAAAGTTTTAAGCTTAGTAGCAGTAGTAGTACTTTCGAAATGGTTATTATTGACTTTAAAAGGTTGTATAATTATGTCAAACACGCGTTTATCTACCATCTACACATACTAAGAGGTCGCTGATTCCCATAGTCGGAAAATAATTTCTATAGTTTTGAGGCCTATATTTTCAATAAATCAATCAAAATAAATTATGTAAAATGTGATGGTCTAAATGTATGAGTCTAAGAATGAAGACTTCTTCAATTCTATTCTTACTTATGATTAAATGTACATATACGATTTCATTCGCTCACTTGCGTTCGTTCATTTCTTTCGGTTCTCGTACATATTTTACTCGCAGATCTTGTATCGAGTATACACAGAAGCTAAACGGTTCTCACTTGTGAAAATGAATATCACTCATGAAAGATCTAATTTTTTTTTTGGGTCGCATACCTTTCAGGAAAATTTGGTTACTTAACCGGTCATTTCTGGCGAAGCCAAAAGAGGCCTTCAGCCAGGCTTAAATTTAATATTAAAAACTAAGCAACTTTCGCTAAGGGCGCCCCCTGCAGGACACGGACCTCGGCTTAGGGCGTTGCTGGGGACAACAAGTAATTGTTTTGGGGTTCTAATTTAAAAACGGTTCTACTTAAATAACTGAAAATTAAATGAATATTTTATTGTTTATTATCCAGCCACGGAACTCGGTGTGCGGGAGAGGTGGCTGCTGCAAGAGACAACGGAGTTTGCGGCGTCGGGGTGGCGTACCATTCAAAAGTTGCTGGTAAGTGTTGATATTGTACTCTTGGTCGTTGTACTCCTTATATTTTATCTCCGTCTCGCAACCGTTTTCCTATGTACACTGTTATTGGTATATGTTTTTTAAACAGTGACATATGCGTTAAAGCATGCTAAACATTATCTTATCTAATTTATTAACAATCTGAAATGTTTTTCCTGTGCAAAACTTGGCCTTTTAAAATGTTGCTTAACCACGTCATTATGATCGATTTTTATCAAAATCAAGTTCGTGGTAAATCCATATAATATGCATTATTTTAACATTTTATCTGAAAGAAGTAGTTTGTTATAGAAAGATAGCTATAACAATAAAAAATAAATCCACTCTGCGGCTATAACTGGAAGAATATTAAGTAGGTCAGCTATCGGCTGCAACCGCGTAGCTCGTAGCGCCGCCGTCACTTACATCGTAGACGCTGCATAGTCTATTTTTTACTCTATAAAATATCTTGCGTTTGACGTAATAATTTATCAGCACAGTATAAGTAGTCTCCTAGACATCTAGAGAGACTAATTGTTTGAGGTTTGATTGATGATCGTAATACGTTGTTACACAGACTAATGTTTCTTCTATATGGGCATGGCTGTTAATTGAGAACGGAGTTTGAACCCAACCCATTGAACTATTAACGTGAACCGGCTTCTATTTTGTACTTTAGGTAATCCTCGTGCCTTCCATCGCCCTGGGTAGGGCGGAGGAGCATACCACACGTATCGGCAAAACTCTACGATATTCCTCCTTGCATATTGTGCTGGAGTCACGAGAGGCGCTATTGCATTCGTCTGCGGTCTCAGCTTTGTTGGTCCACCTCATTGGCCCCATCTCATCGGAGATGAATACGGTGTGGTTTTCCATCTCGACACGTATTTCAGGGCTGCGCATAGAACACCTGTATATCCTCGGACCCGTTTAGGATGATCACCGACCAATCTGGACCCGTTTCTAGCACAAGCAAATTCATTTAGAAATAGTAATAGGAATATTGTTCATGTGCAACAGAAAAAAGTGTTCTTAAGGAAAAATGATTATTTTGGTGATTTTCTGTGGCTTTCAAATACAATTTCAAATCAAAAATCTGCTATTTTGGATTCTGATTCTGATATGAGGGGAAGTTAAGAAATGACTATTGTCATTGTATTTTTTTTAAAATAAAAAGCATATAAAATTCTACTTACTTCATTCAAGATTCGTATTTGGATTTGTTTTCAACGCTGCAAGTCGTCTCTTTAGAACTGGCCCGTTTAACCCAAAACGGATTTTTGGTTTCTAACAAATCTGGTCGCCCCTTCATTACTTCGCGCCTCCAAGCAGCCTATATAGTACATCAGGCTCTGAATGTTGATTATACAAAACGTTAATGTCATCATCATCAACTCAACCAAAGGATTTGCTCTGCTAAACAATGTCCTGCCCACAGGTTTCCAAAATTGTGTCGTCATTCTGTGGTGAGCGCAGAATTGCTCCAGTTCACAGTTACCGATATAGTAAACTATAAAGTGTATCAGCTCGTTTACTAAACTTACATTTGTAGTTGGAATGTACGGGAGAACATGTTTTTCAACTACAATGTTAAGTTTCTTCATGGGCTAAATTATTTAACAATAGACAATATACTAAGCAATAACCCTCTACAATCCGGTAACATAGATACTTTTTCTAGTTATCAGAATGAAATTTGGGTCAGATAAAAAACATAGTAGGTGACATTCATTAATTCATCGTAGAGGGTATCACTCTGCACGCGAGTGTAACTCACACTGATCCGGTATTTTAGTTACCCACTATAGGCGATTGTGGTATTTTATTGTTTTAGCCGGTAGGGGTCCGGCGTGTCTCTCCTCCCATCTCCGGGATGAAGGAAATAGGGTGGAATAAAAAATAAACATAAGGGGACAGTGGTGTAGATAGTGTGTTGTATTGCAGCCCAAAGACAACACAGTGAGTGGCTATTGAGGGGTATCATGTTATAACTATCACAATTATCAGACCTGATAGCGGTCGCAGTACAATAATATTAGTTCCCCCGGCAAGAGATGAGATTACTTAATTTGGAACCGGAAGCCAAACGAGGTCGGTTACTCGATTTCATTAATAATAATTAAGTGGTATCGATGTTCGCGTTTGTTATATAGAATGTTTACTTATTTGTACTGTCTCTCTATCATAATCGAATGGTAAGACGGCCCGGTTAGCGTGATGGCTAAGCGATTTGAAGCTTTCTCACGAGATCGATCTATGCACAAAACAAATATTTGTAGACTATATTAGACACAACAAGGAATACCTCTTCTATAATTACATCTTATTGGAACTTAAGTTATAGTTTATACCAATCGCGTAACTATAAAATAATAATAAATGAAATCACCCGCAGAAAGCCGAATTGCCGTAAATTGAGTTTGAAAACTCAAACATTTCCTGGTTGGTCTTGACAGCTTGGCAACTAACTGGAAATGGGAAAGTACATTTGGTATGTTGGATTGATGTGTAAGTAATTGAATGCGAGTAAGAATTGTCTACTGTCTATTTTGGACGTAAGACTTTTAGTATTCGTCACTCACCGCAAGAAACTCAGCAATGTTTCTACGACACGCCGGTTTTCTGTGACAGTGTGGTACTTCCTCGACCTAGCTTATTTACGAGCTCGCCTCTATCGATGCCTAAATAAAAATAAAAAGGCGGTCCAGCGGAAAAAGCGTCTCATCTTTAAAAAGTCGTTTTGCACCGTTTCAGACTGGTCGAGAGATGAAAAACCTGTTAATAAGCTCCTGTAATTACCCGGAACACACTTGCCGTTAAGTCTATTTTTAAATTCTTGACCACACTTGATTTGTTTTTTACTTTTAGTTACTATTTTGTTTCGGAAATAAATAGAAGTCGCAAGGCAGGTTGGGACTGTAAGGAGGATGACTCACTAATTCCACAACTTCCATAAACAAATATTCGATTGTACGTCTGGCGTTGTCGTGATGGAGGAGGATCCTGCTTCTAGGGCGCTGCTGTCGAACATTTTCTAAGGCAACCGGTAAACGATGACTAACATGTCAATCTGCAGAACAGTCCTTTTATCCTCTAGCGCGTTTGAGCGAAATTACCAGTCCTTCTCGCAATCATCTTTTATCCTTGACATCTGCCATTCTTGACATTGCTGGCAAATCTTCGAAATAAAAACATCCAATAGGCAGATTGTCTTTCTGCTTAGCATTTAATTGCTTTTATCACCTGTGACGACTTCAAACACAACATTCGAGTCACCTCGTTATACTTGTCAAGCATTTCGTGGCACCGATCCAAATGACGGCGTTTTTGATCTTCAGTAAAATTATGATGTATCCATCTGGTGCATAGCTTTCTCATGCCTAAATGTTCGTGTATCGCCGATAAAACACACCTCTTTGGTTCTTGTACGTATAGTATGACGGCATCTCGCCATTCTTTAGCGATTTGGTGAACAGACCCGCATAGCACAGTTAAAAAATTGCGAGGTGCGTAGTTTGACGCGGATTTTCTAAGCGCACAAAAACAACATAAACATCTTTGAAATATGGGTGTTTTTAAATTTATATAGCCTCATGAAACATTTTTGGTACATATCGGTTCTCTTTCGCGAGGACTTCAGTTCGATCAAAGCGAAGAAAATGGTTAGGTTTGTCTATGGTATGTTCACACACTGCAGACTTTGTGAGGCGTCTACTCTTGACGTCAGCTTTGTGTGCCCTATGTATGACAATCCACAATCACAGTCAATCTTGTAAACCCTATCTTGCAAAGGAATGTGACAATTCACCGGTCCGAGAAACGATAGAAAAAATAAAACTCAAAGATGCGCGATGTCAATCATATCGGCCATTTATGCGTCCACTGTTGAACAAAGGCCTTCCCCATAGATTCTACAATTGTCATTATTTCGGGGGGTATTTGCCAATACTCACCACGTTTGGTAGGCGGGTTGCTGAGTGCAGTATGGCTAACCAGGGACGCTGCTGCCCATCCCTCTGGTTCAGATTCCCTTAGTCGCCTTTTACGACATCCACAGGAGGAGATGGAGTGGTGCTAGATTCTTCATCGGGATACCGCATGGATGTAATCCGTTTAAAAGTGTTTTATTGTAGAAATAATAAAACTTGTTTTGTGTTTTTCCTTTTGTGTTTTCCGTAGCCGGTATTAAGATTAATAAACGTTCTTTAATTTTTTTAATTGATAATCCCTTGATGATTTTTATCTAGTAAGCAATGGCTGACCTCGGTTCCCTGCACGTGTCGCGTCCCCGCTGACGTTACTCACGCTCCGACGGACCATGTGATTACTACATTTTCGAAGCCCTTTTTATAGCATCGTCTCGAATCTCAAACCGTTATCTACGCGGAATTTTAATTTTAAATCGTCCTGTTTGATTTTAGGTGGAAATGTCAATTAACGCCTAGTAGATCAACTCTTATCTGCGTGTACTAAAACGTGGTGAAATTTCGTCCAATAATGGTGAGGATATGTGTAATATGTTTGGCGACTACTTAATCTAATGAACGACGTGATAGTAATCGATTGTTGTCAATAGTTGATCAGACTGATGTTACTATATCCGACATCTGCTCTGTGGATGTCCGGGAAGAGGAAGTATTACTGTTGTTAAAACAGGTAGACCTTAATAAATCTGCTGGCCCGGATAACATTTCACCAATCTTTAACATCCAAATGTACCAAGTGTATATCTACTCTATTATCAATATCATTTAAACGGTCCTTTGTATCGGGAATAGTGCCTTTAATCTGGTAGTGAGCGTATATAACGCCAAGTCACAAAAAAGGACAATACATTCATCATCATTCATCCAAACTGACGGCATGGTTGGTGCAGTGGCTGATACAGTCGGCTGCTGCGCCCCGGGTCCTGGGTTCGATTCCCATACGGAACAAATGTTTGTATGATCTGCAGGTAGTTGTTCCGGGTCTGGGTGTATTGTATGTGGAATTCATGTCTGTAAACGCACCCACGATACAGGAAAAATCCTAGTGTGGGGCAACGTTTATAAAAAAAAACTTTTCATATTTGCTAACATTATGGAGATCATTATTTTCCTTCCGCGCTTAAATTAAACTTCTCTGAGCATTAACATGGATTTCTTAAAAGTCTCTTAACCTCGACCAATCTCGTGGTCTGTAGTACCTTTATTTCTCAATATATGTCCTTCCGTCTCAAGTCGACGTCATATACACTGACTACAGCAAGTATTTTGATCGAATAGATCATATTCTACTTATGGGCAAACTCTTGTTTATTGGCATTAGAGGAATATGTACAGATGGTTCGCATCATTCGTGCAAAATAGATGCGGTTGTTCTCAATGGTTACAAGAGCGGTGCAGATAACATCAGGGGTTCCTCAAGGAGCGATAATATATTAATGACATCGCCTCTTATATAATAATAATCATTTATTGCTTGAAACATGGTATAGTACATTGGTGTTAACATAATCTTTTTTGATTCACATGTTTCGCTGATTTCTCGGAATATGCAAAATTAGGAACACTCTTATTATAGCCTAGTATAGTAGTATCTTGTTTTCAAAGCTATTTTTTTTATTATATCCCAATAATTTGAAGGTTCTGAGACAAATTATGACCATTGACTTACTACTACAGGACGATCTAGACCGTTTTAAGACCTATTGTGTTAATAATATAAGTTCATTTTAAATGTTATGTATGTACATTTACACGCAAACCAAACCTGGCTATGGCATGGCTATGGCTATAAATATGATATATTTATAAAACGCGAGGTTTTCATGACATCTACTACAAAATTATTTCCGTAAGCAACAAAACAATCTAAACGAATTGTTACAAAATAACACATCCATTATTCATTTAAAAAGGCCATTTCTCTCGTCGTCAGGGGTGTTAAATATAAAGAGCCCTATGTTCGCTTTATTGTCCCATATAACCGTTCGTTTCCCGTAATATATCTCTTTCCCGACTTACATTACCATACTGAGTATTTAAAGCTTCTTTTCGATTCGAAACAAAAAATTGGACGTGAAATGCGTGTAACATTATGAATATGCTTTCTAATACCTTTTTTTGTAAACACGATGCCTCCCAGGACTGGATAGGATATTTTCCTGTATCGTGAGTACAGTTTACAGACATACATCTCACATGCATAACTGAGTGTTAACACCACAGAATTACATGAAGGTCATAATATAAATATTTGGTCCGTGCGGGAATCGATCCTTTGACACACAGCGCAGAAAGCCAAGCGATTTGCCACTACGCCAAACGTGCCGTGTATAGCTACACTTAATATATTTTATGCTTATCTATATATTATGCATAATAATACAGACAAGACATATTATCACAGGTCTCTCCTGCTAACTAATGTAGCTGTAGCCAAGCCTGCCAGGTTTACAGGATTGTACCGCATAATCTCTTTACTCGGTTAATGAGACCTTGTTTCCCACCTCATGTTTTCCAAAACATTATTCTCAAATGCATTATTTCCCCTACACATTATTTCTGATTGTCATGTCTCAAATCTATAGGAGATAGCGAATACAGTTAAAAGAAAATTGTGATACAAATGTTTACATAAATAAAAAATAAACTTTCTTCATTGTACTATTTTTATTTCATTACGATGAGGTCTATCATTGGCTAATAAAACTTTTTAAACAAAACGGAGGCAAGTATGCCGCAACCATGGTACACGCAGACCAACCAGAAATTATATTTTATACCTGGCACCGCCCGACCTCATAAATAAAGATGTTTTTGTGGTTTTAATGTTTTTATATCATGTATGGTTTTAGAGATCAATATATTAATGTCAATATGTTTAACTATTAAGACATCATCTAAGTAAGCGAAATCAAATAAGCATGTTTATTGAAGCTGGTTAAAAAACTACTCAATCAAATTTATATGGGACCAATTTGAAAGCATTCTACACCTATTGAAAAAATAATTGCTCAAATCGGTCTACAAATAAAGGCGTAGTAGGTGCGCATACATAAAAAAAATACACGTCGAATTGAGAACCTCCTCCTTTTTGAAGTCGGTTAAAAATATGATGACGCGTGATATCAGTCTTCCTGTTTGTGTACTTATTTGAAAATAGTTTGGCCATCGGTGTTTATTGCAAGTTAAAACATCGCCCACAGTACCTACTTCTACTCGCTACGTCTCGGTAAAACTTTTCTTCATAAAGTAAAACGATCTCAATAACACGAAGGGAAACATTTGCAAACACATAACACACACAGCAACACATTTGTTACAGACACACAAGAAAAATCGACAATGCGGAAAATGACAAACCTCTTTCAATTTTGTTATTTTTGTTTATTGATATAGTCTTTATTGATTTTGTTTGATGTTTGAGAATTACATAAAAATAATCAAAATAGGTATTATAGGGGGATTTATTGCTGGATGAGTTTTGTTTCTGGTTGGAGCTCTTGTAAAATAACAACACATTGACCAGTCATCATCATCATCATCATCATATCAACCAAATGACATCCACAGCTGAACAAAAGCCTCGCCAATAGACTCGTCATTTTGGGGGGAACTTGTCAACTCATCACGCTTGGCAGGCGGGTTGGTGAGCGCGGAATGTCTGCTGCATAAGCGACGCTGCTAGCCATCCCTCTGGTTAGAGTCCCTTAGTCGCGTTTTATGACCTCCATGGGAGGAGGTGGAGTGGTGCTATGTTCTTAATCCAGACACAAGGATCAGTGCAATTGTTAAATTAGTTTTGATAAGTTTATTAAAAGTACTGACTACCGTCTTCTATTAAATTTTGGTGGTCTTCATAGACATAAATATATACACACAACAGCCCGTAAACGGCCACTGCTGGACATGGGCCTCCCAATAATCACTACAATGAGTGGTTATCAGGGTTATTGGCATAATCACAACGCTTGGCAGGTGGATTCATTTCGGCCGAATTAAGTCCACTGCTGGACACAGGCCTCCCCCATAGATAGCCACAACGACCAATATGAGTGTGTTGTAGGCTTATTGGGGGTTTTACCATAGTCGCCACGCTTGGCAGGCAGACTGGCGATCGCAGTTGAGCTGTTAATACTATACTAATGTTCTCGAAGGACGCTGCTGCCCATCCTCCGGCTAATCCCTTAGTCGACTTTTACGACACCCACAGGAGGAGATGGGGTGGTGGTATTCTGATTTTATTTAGGTATTATTATTTCCGAGACGAACATTTTACATAACTATTTCTTATTTATTTTAAGGGTTTCCATTAGTGATTATTATAAGTGTTACGGTGTCATTCCCAGCTCATACTAATAACTAATCGCGACCTGAAACTAAATCTGCAGTCTTCTTAAGTAATAATTAGTTTCAGATTACACAAGGCCTTGACTACGAGGGCAACTTACTTCGAGTATTAAGTCTAAACCTTCGTCATGGTATAAGTAATAGTCTACCCTGGTGTGAGGGCCCACTCTTTGAATGAGGCTGTAAGACCCTTTTCGAGATTAAGACGGGTGCTTATTATGTTTGTGTATGTGGACCAAGAAAATAATCCCTAGGGGATTTTTCTATATTATTTTATACTAGCGTTATCCGTGACTTTGTTCGCGAGGGTAATTTAAACCCTTGAGGAAACTTGATGGTGCAACGATTTTTGTCCGAATTTAAATACTCGAAATCAGTTGATATCATTTTCAAGTACGAAATGTTTTTTATACATAATATAAGCCAAAAGGTGGACGCAATACGGAACTTTTTGGGTGCCCTAATAAAATTGCCCGTTCTAGCTTGCCCTACACATAAGTACGTACAGTTTGCAAAGCCCTTGGCATGAATAAATGTGATGGATGAAGATCATAAAATTGCATTGGTTGGCCGGTTCAATGCATTTATAGCCGAATGCTTTCCATAAAGAAATCGACTTTTATGACTTGTGTGGGTTGATAAAAAATGTTTTTAGTTTAGTCCCGGATTACTGAACCGGAAAATACATTTTTAGGGTTCAGTTTCCGGAACTCTAAATTCGGAGGAGTTCAGGTCAAGGAACCCTTAAGCTTGGCATAAATGTATCAGCAGTTCATAACAATCCAAATGTAAGAATAAAAATAATAAAATTATATACTTTTATTAATAGCACCATTCCATCCCCTTCCGTGAATGTCGTAAAAGACGATTAAGGGACTCTAATCCAGAGTGGCGGGTAGCAGCGTCCCTTCTGTGGAAAATGAACCATTCTACACTCACCCGCCTGCCAAGCGTGGTGAGCATTGGCAAATTCCGCTAAGACTATGAAGAAATGCTCCGAGAAGACTACACATATAACTATGTCCATTGGTATGTTCCTATTTATTAAATCATTATGATTAAGGAACCCTATTTTATAAGTGATAGGAAAAGACAGGCTATAGCAGGTTATTTTAGGGTTCCGTACGTCCGAATGAAAAAAGCAAAACCCTTATAGGATCACTCGTGTGTCTGTCTATCTCTCCGTCTGTCACAGCCTATTTGCGCCGAATCTACTACTATGGACGTATAACGTAAATAAATGAATTGTCAAGTTGTTCAGTTTGTAAATTTTGGGGGTGAATTAGAAAAATAAAATAAAAAGCTTTGCATACTATACCGTGTAACATATCAAATGAAAGGGCTTGTTGTGAGGATCACAATTTTAATTTTAAAATAAAATAAGTCGTTGTATTTATTTAAAAAAACAAATGAAAGCTTACTATTTTACGAAACAACGTTTTTGAAAAAAACACAGGAATTCGTTCTTTACTTATATATTACAGAAAAACTTAAAAGAAGTCGATGGTCTTAAAATAACATGATGAATCTTTCAATATTATGCGTACAAACTTAAATTTGCAGTTGGAATGTATGGGAGATGTTGATGTTTTTCAACTACAATGTTAAGTTTGTTTTTGGGGAAAAAAGAAACGTTTTTCTTGGGATAAATTATTGGTACAAGACAGAATTCAACAATAGACAGTATATTCAATCTACAATCCGGTACCATACATACTTTTTTAAATTACCATAAACAAATTTGGGTCAGAGTAAAAAACCATGGTTGATATTCATTGTACGAAACCCTCTCCACGCGAGTTCAACTCGCACTTGTCCGGCTTTTATTTAAACGGAGCCCCATACTGTGATTGCTCCCGTATCGTAAGGTTTACAAACATTTATTCCGTGCATGTATCAAACCCGTGACACTTTGGAATCCAATCGCTTAGCCACTGCGTCAACTGTGCCGGTAATAATGTTGTTATAAGTGTAAAAGTCGACTAAGAGGTTAACCGGAGGATGTGCAGCAGCGTCCTTCGAGTACATTGACAACTAAACTGCGATCGCCAACCTGTCTGCCAAGCGTGGCTATTATGGCAAGACCCTCCAATGAGCACACAACTCACCCATATCGGTCGTTGTGGTGATCTTTGGGGGAGGCCTGTATCCAGCAGTGGACTTAATTCGGCCGAAATGATGACGTTCAATAGTAATTGTAAGGAAAACTTTAATTTGCGAGCATATTTCAATGGATCGAAAACAATAGTGCCAGACCGCGAATAATGTTCGAAACTATATTTTCAGTTACATGTAATTCAATTTTGTTGTTTTCATCAAGTTGAGTTACTGAAAGATTACTTGGTCTTAATAAATGAACAATAGCGCGCGATCTCCTGTCTACATTATTAAAATTCAAATTTAGTGTTATTTTTATATTATATATTTCATATAATATAGTTTTAATAAAGAAACGGTATGCAACAGAACGGTATTACCGTATGATGTCTGGATTAAGAATCTAGCACAACTCCATCTCCTCCCGTGGATCCCGTTCTATAAACGACTAAGTCATTCTAAGCCAGAAGGATGGACAGCAGCGTCCCTTCTGTGAAAAAGAAGTAACCATTCTGCCCACACCAACCCACCTGCCGAGCGTGGTGAGATCTGCTGAATCTCCCCTAAAATGACGATACAATTGTGGAAGTCTATGGGGGAGGTCTTTGTCCAGCAGTGGAAGGGCCAAGGGACGGCTGATGATGATGATAGTCATGGTGATTCATTGCTAAACGCTCTGATTGCTCAGCAGCCCGAGGTCGATATTTTCAGCAATAGCATTAACTAATTTATTAGTTACTGTCTTAAATACCTAAATGACTAAATATAAGAAATATGTATTTACGAGTAGCATTATTACTTGGCTTACTGCGGGCGTTGGGCAACTGTAAGTACAGTAAACGGTTGTTAATAAAATAAATAAACTATCATTTCGCCCGAATTAAGTCCACTGCTGGACACAGGCCTCCCCCAAAGATCACCACTACCACCGATATGGATGTGTTGTGGGCTCATTGGGGGGTTTTGCTATAATCGCCACGCTTGGCAGGCGGGTTGGCGATCGCAGTTGAGTTGTTAATGTACTCGAAGGACGCTGCTGCCCATCCTCCGGCTAATCCCTTAGTCGACTTTTACAACACCCATGGGAGGAGATGTGGTGGTGGCATTTTGAGCCGGCACCACACAGCAACTAAATAAATAAATTATACAACAGAAATATTACGAGTCAATCACTATGTTTTATATATATATAATAAATAACGACCGCTCAAGGCCGGCTGGGACGATAAATGTATGTAATACCGTCCCAGCCTGACTTGGCCTTTTATAACATCTTATCTATTGATGAAGGTACAAAATAAAGCTAAATACCTATATCGTTTACGGTTTACACCATGAAATTAATATACGAAGACAACCAATCCGAGACTATTTGGTACAATATATTTGTAAGCCAGCGGCTCAAGCTGCGTGCAAAAGCTAATATAATATTAATTAGTATGTAAAAAGCCGCTTTCAAGTACTAAAATCAGATAAACAGGTAAATTACCGTTATCAGTACGGCTTCGTGTAAATCCCGAAGTGAGCCGAAGCGTTGCGGAAGCATTACCTCGCTGTTGACGCATGGAACTGGGGATTTGCGGCTTCGTAAGCTGATTGTGGGCTCGACTTCCCTTTGTAAAATAATTGGAGACTGGAGATTATATCTGTTTATTCATACATAATTTGAAAATATTTTTAGATTGCTACCCCGGGGTAATTGAAAATGGATTCGCGTTCCAAATATAATCAGTCTGACATTTAAACGTGCTGAAATTGAATTCATTTTAGTATCAGAAACTCATATAGTATGAAGATGGTCTGAATTTTAAAATATAAAATACAGCATCTATTATTTTATATAATATATATTCTATTAATAAATTTGTCTTTGGTCTAACCTTGGTTACTCACATAGGGTATGTAGACACATACTTTGCATTCCATTCGCTTATTCTGTCAAAGGTATGCATAGTCATTTGTAAGTTCTGTCCCATAGCTGTGTAATTGAATATTAGTGCATATGAGATGTAGCGAAAATATAGTTGTAAATAATAAAATGAATCTTTTGTTTGTATAATTAATTGAGATTCTTCTTGCCTCATCATCATCATGTTAGCCAAAGTACGTCCACTGCTAAACAAAAGGCTCCATTATCCTTCTCTATTTTTGTGGAGAGGCCCTCAGAAATGTATTTCTATATATATAGATATTCACAACGACGGATTACATTCCGTGTGTAGTAATTTTGAGAGGTAATTTCACAGGGCCTGCCAACCACACTTGGCAGGCGGACTGGTAAGTGCAGAATGGCTGCTGTTCCACAGAAGAGCCGCTGCTGCAGTGCTGCCCATCCGTCTAGTTTAGAGTCGCTTAGTCACTTTACACGGCATCTACGGGATAAGATGGTCCTAGATTCTTAATCTGACACCATACGGAATCCACACACAAACACTTCTTTCCTATCACAATTTAAAACATAAACTTTCATAAACTTTCATGACCATGTCAAGATTTAATCTGGCAATTAATGAGCACTTTTTTCAATTTAATCTTATTTTATACATTATCGTCGTTATCGTCCTCGCAAAATAATACTCAGAATTATTCTTAATAAAAAGCTACAATATTATATATACAAAATGCAACTTGTAAAGACGGTCTTTTCTTTCTAACTATTTTATGTATTTCTATAAAATTATATTTTTTATCCCGCAGGCATAAGAATGTTGGACCAGCCGTACATGACGGACCTAATCGAGGCCAACTCGATGGGCCACGAGCCTCACAAGATCCACATCTACAGCGCGTCATGGGGGCCCACAGATGACGGAAGGACGGTGGATGGGCCGCGCAACGCCACTATGAGAGCTATCGTCCGGGGAGTTAATGAAGTAAGATTTTAAATATCCTTTTTTGTAGGTGATAGTAATAATAAATAAATAAATAAAGCCTTTATTTCCAAATCCAAAAAGACAACTAAACAAATGGAAAAACAAAAAGATTTTTACATAATAGGTTACTGTACCTTAGATTTGCACAATAAACACATTCACTTTAACCATCACGAAGGCGAATAAATATGTTATCAGTTGTCTCAGGTAAAATTAACACTATTCTCCGAACTAGTAAAAACTGTATTACGGTAGGATAGGCCTCTTATTCCCCAATACATAGTTACAATAATATTTTAACTTACAGCTGTCAAAACTATTTTATATTAAGTGAGATGTGGTTAGAGATACGATATGTTATTATTGTACTTATTCAAAAGTACCTTACAATTTTTGAAGATTGCACAGTATATGTAAGAAAGATAGATGTTTGTTAATACTTATAATATTAGTACTAAAGTTATAGTATTGTTATATGTGTTATGTGTTTAAAGAGTTATGTATGTAATGTCTGTCTGTGTGGGTGTTAGGTGAAATATGCGAGCGTGTGCATGTTTATTATGTGTATATAAATATTTGTGTATATGTATTCAAGAATTGGAGTGTAATTTTTATGTAATGTGTTTTTTTTTTTTTAGGTTTTATTTTTCTTGTTTTGAAATATGATTTATATATTTATTTATAAGAGTTTAATACAGTATTTTTAGGAGATTTTCTGTTTCGTTATAGTCTAATGTTTTCAAATACTTATCAATTGACTTCCCATATTTATAACTCGTTTGATCTCGCATTTTGATATTTTTGCTACTTATTTTGTTATATAAACTGGGACCTAGGTAACTGAGGAATTTTTGTGCAAATGCTGTCTTATATTTAGGTACAGAATAAACAATGTCCTTTCTCCGTCTAGTATTAAAGTCAGGCTTTTTTCTGTGTTGATGAATAATTACAAGTTTGATAAATAGTTGTCTCACGGACAGTACCGGTATATTTGTATACAACAAGTGTGTGGGATATGTGTATCTTTTAAAGGACATAACTTTGAGAATTGCACGTTGTGATATTTCAACATTTAACATATTAGTTTTCGAGGTTCCTCCCCAAACATTTAAGCAGTAACTTAATATAGATTGACACAACGCGAAGTAAATATTAACCAGTAGTTCTTGTGAGCAAACGTGTCTCAGTGACTTAAAAATGAATATTAGTTTTCTAACGCGACTAGCCAGGTTTTTAGTATGTTCGTTCCAGTTAATATATCGGTCGACTATCACCCCTAGGTACTTAATGGATTCTACGCTACTGATTCCGTAGCAATTACAGTTTGGTTTATTATTACATGTATGTGCTTTAATTGTTATTACGTTGTTCAGAGGTTGTGTTTTATTAGATATGCTGAATGTAATACATTTTGTTTTTTGTAAGTTTAGTGTTAGCAAATTATTATCCAACCATGAAGTAACCATTTGCATACCTTCATTAGCTGCGTTATTAGCGTCTTCCCAGGATTTAGCACTAAACAATAAAACAGTGTCATCAGCAAATGTTATTATTTGACCCATATATAATTGAAGTTTACACAGGTCGTTAATGTATATCAAAAACAGAGTTGGGCCAAGCACGCTGCCCTGAGGAATACCGTACGTTACATCTTTTTCTTGGCTTACGTCTTCAAGTACCTTAACGCATTGTTTCCTGTTAGATAAATAATCTGTGAATAACTGCAACGGCAGTCCACGAATTCCAATGTTCTCCAGCTTATTAAGAAGTATGGGAACAGAGACGGTGTCGAAAGCCTTCGTGAGATCTAAGAATATGCCCAATGTTTTTTGACCATTATCCAAGTTGTCAACTATGTAAGAAGTTAATTTTTGTAAAGCATCACAGGTAGATTTATTTTCTCTAAATCCAAATTGATTAGTAGATAACAATTTATTGGATTCTAAGTATTTCTTCAACCTCAAATTAATTAGGCTTTCAAGAATTTTACAGAAACTCGGAAGCAGCGAAATTGGTCGATAGTTTGACACATTGTCTCTGTCCCCTGACTTATAAATAGGTACAACTATGGATTTTTTGAGTGCATCTGGAAAGACTCCTTTAGCAAGACAAAGATTAAATACACTCGTTAATGGACTTACTAATACATCAACTGCTTTTTTTATAAAAGAAACAGGTATTCCGTCCCAGCCTGAGGAACTAGAATTTTTTAGTTTTAAGATTATATCTTTAATTTCAATCTCATCCGTTGGTAAAAGCATAAATGAGTTTAGTTGCGGCTGATCTTGATGTACTTTCAAAAGCTCACAAAGCTCATCTTCATTCTTATGGGTTCTACGTAATATGTTTTTTGCCAAATCACTGCTGATATTGACAAAATAATTGTTTATATAGTTAAGAGAGTTCTGGATAGACGATTTACTCTGTAATAGTTCAGTTAATATTTTTGCTTTAGTGTTAAGATTACACATACGTTTTATGAGAGACCATTTGGTTTTTAAATTATTTTCATTCCTTTTTAGTTCATATTTATAATAATTTTGTTTTAGATTTTTTAGTAAATTATTACACGTGTTGCGATACCGCCTATATGTTATTTTTAGTACGCAATTTTCTGGATCTTGTCTTAATTTTTTGTGGAGAGCGTCTCTATTTCGCATACATCTACATAAACCTGGCGTTATCCAAGGTTTAATGTTCGTTTTACGTCTAGATAGCTTATATGTAAATGTATATTTTTTCAGAATCCCTGTTACAATTGTCAATAAAAGATTTGTAATTTTGTTTGGGTCGTCTACTGACAATTTTTCAGGCCAGTCAATTTGATACAAGTCTTTTATAGCGGCATCATAATCCGTTTTTGTATACATTAGCTTCTTTTTAGCTATATTTGTTTTTTTAGGTATGGAAGCCATAACACTTGAATGATCAGTCAGTGTAGAACTACAGACTATAGTCACTGGGCTGTATGGTGACTTCATGAAACAATGATCTAAACAATTTCTTCCTCTGGTGGGTAAAGTGTGGGATGCCAAAAGACCATGGGATGCAAGCAAACTCATATACAGAAGAGATTTATTGTCCAGAGACTCATTTAAAATATTTATATTTATATCACCTATCAATATTATACTTTTGAATGTTTTTAGCTCGAATAACACTTTATCTAACATTTCGAAAAATGGGTCTAGATTTCTAATAGCTGGTGGTCTATATAATGAAACGATAGCAAGATCATCGATAGTAGTCACCATGCAATTAGCTTCCTGGCAAACATATGGTTCTTTTACGGTTGCTTTCAGATTATCTTTTATATATATGACAATTCCATCATTTTGGTTAATATTATTATTTGAAGAATAAGATACATAATTGTCCATATATGGAATGATAGTAGTTTCAGAGAGCCAGGATTCGGTCAAGATAATGACATCAAAGGATATATCGAGTCGATTTAGTAAAATCAGTATATCATCATAATTATGGTTTATACTCCTAATATTTTGGTGTAAAACATTTAAACTGTGTTGTGTTATAGTAAATAAAGATTTGCAGTGTTCCGGCATGTCAACGAGCATAGCATTGCCGACATTGACGTTGTCATCAATGTCAGAAGAAAGTTCTTGAATATTAGCCATAGTCCATGTAAAGCGAAGCTTGATGGTACATAAGGGCAATGCCATGATCTAGACAAAATACGGAAACACCACTAATTATATATTTAAAATACTTGAATCTGAGAGTATTATGTTGAAATATGTTGCTGTGTAAGTTAAGTATATGTATTGGTGTTAATGTATTTTGTGGGTGTATAGTGTTATAATATATTACAAGATATACTTTATAGATGGAGTACTTCAAAAATAATATTCGAATTAAAATAGAATATAAAACAAACGATATGCAAAGGAAATAATGGAATAAATCCGTAATCAAAATTAAACATAAAAGAGATAAAGACGCGAAAAACTTGTTTTTAAATGGATTGCACCAAGCTAGTTTTTTTAGAGAAAACATTGATAGTCACTCACTGGATACGATGTTAGATGTATTCACACAGGAATCACTGAGTACGGAACCCTCAATTTGGTCAGCAGATTTTATATGTAGTGCCGGAAAGCCATCATCCTTTTTAACTAGCACCTTACCATAGGAGGTCCAACAGTACCTATAATAAGATTTCTTTTGTGCCTGCCTTGCCAGATAAAAGAGATGTCTTGCTGTGGGAGTCAATGATTCAGATATGAAGATTGGTAGTTTCTCTCCAGGGAGATTCAGTATTTTAGTGTTGAGTTTGTCATACTTATGGATGTTGTTGTAGTTTCTGAGAGCTTTTAGGACTTTAACGCGGGTCTCAGCCTCCTGGTATTCTACCATTATAAAATTGTTTTGCCCGGATTTTCTCCTTTGAATATGTCGGACTTCCTCTGACGTGACGGGAACATCAAGTGACTTATGAATTTTCATTATCATCGACCCAAGGTCTTGACCAGCTTCAAACGGAATATTTTTGATTTCCATACTACAGAGAAGGTTTTTTCTCTGTAGATCTTCAATCTGATTTTCCATTTTTTTTATGCTGATCTGGATATCATTGTTGGCAAGTAATACGTTTTCGTACTTTTCTTTAAGATCATTGTACATTAATGTGTTTTTTTCTAAGGTGCTCTGTATATTAGAATTTTGCTTAAGAATTTCCTGATTTTGGTTCTTCAGATCCTTTATCATATCATTAAGTGAACAAAATTTTGTATCTTGATCTTTTTTGAGATCTGAAAACATTGCTAAAATTTCGACTCTTAAATCAGCGAGGTCTTCTGCTTCCGTACGTACCTTCCTTTTTCTAGAAGTAATAAATTCTCTTTCATCATCCTTGCAGCTCGCTAGTTCTGGTTGCGATGAAGACATGTTTTTAGACATATTTTATCCTTAATGTTTGCGTATACTGTACACGCCGATCTTATCGCGATCACAGCCGAAGCGCGAGCTTTCCAGAATGTAATTTGGATGTTAAGTAAATATAAATTTTAACAACTGCAACTTAAGGTCAGAATTGCCAGCTTACGAACATTTATTTTTATTTTTGTAGCAAATTATAATTTCGGTTAAACACGACTATTCGCTATGAATGCGGGAAGGAGAATCCCAATAGGAGAATAATGATCTAGTTTCAAGAACGGAATTAATTATTTTTGGTATTGTTAATCTTTTTTCTGTTAATTTATTATATTCTAGTTTTGTTTTCTTTGGAAGTGTTTTGAAAATTTTCCTAATCAAATTATTGCATGTTTATTTAGTTTTGTTTGAATATTAAGTATTTATATTTTAATGTAAAAATTCTACTATTTCAATTTAATTTAAATATTGTTAATTGTTCTATATTGGTTCACTTAGATATACAAGAGCACGCTGTGGCTTCCTATAATTGGAGGTGCACACCAAACACAAACTTATATACCAATTTGTAATAGCCCATGTATGTGTGTATCCTCTGTTGGAAGTTCATAATAATAATTAAATAAATAAATAAACTTTCTTTAGTTTACAAAATGTCTAGTAACAAAATAAATTTAAATCTGAGACTGTTTTTGCACAACAAGCCTGTGCCGAAACGAGTAAGTCAATCGCCTGATGATAAGCGTGACACCTGCCCATAACAAACATTGTAATGCTACCCAGCAATAGACTTGCGTAGCACCACACTGCGCTCGTCAGCTCAAGACATTATTTAGGCCCGTATTACAGATCGAGAATCAAAACTCAAGTAGAACTTCGGGGGAGATTGCGTTAGTCAAATATAAACCCTATGTAATAAGCCCATAATTTATATTCAATTGATGCAATCTGGACTCAAGTTGCTTGAGCTTTGATTCTCTATCTATAATACGGGCCTTAGTCTATTATGCCTGGTAATTTCACTAGCCACAGTGCCCTTCAAACTGGAACAAGTAATGCCTTTTAAACACTACTGCTTGCCAGCGCATAACTGGCACTGCGGTGATACCTACCTAGCCGGTATCTTGTAATAAGAGATCTACCACCAGTATATCTGTCATATGTATATTATGCTTGGTAATTGAGCTAAACGAAAAATGACTGGAAAATGAGAACGTTCCAATAGTCATATCCCCAGGACATTAGTTTGCTTCATAATTCAATTGATAGTGGATACATTTTGGCATGTGATACTTACTAAGATTCAAATATTATTTCGTTGGAAGTGCTCATATATCTCCTGACTAACTATCGTAACTGACATTTTTGTCGTATCGTTTTAGAAAAATAAGTAAAGTTCCGCGCAAAAAAAACCCTTGAAATCCAATATAGATATTTTATGTCAAGTGTCTATGTACTCTAAATTTATTTTATATTAAACGCAGGTGAAACCGCGGGTCCCAGCTAGTATTTCAATATAAAAGTATTAAGACTGATTATAAGTACCAATTTCACAAGATAATACTTACATTAAAACTTACATATTTATACAAATATACAAAAAGAAAATGGATATGGGTCACAGAACATATGGGATACGGATATGGGACAAAGAAATTTGAACTGGCTACAAGTTTCAATGAAATGATGATGAAATATTTTTTTAGTAATAAGGTTTTAAGCAGCGTCCTTTTTGTGGAATAGAAGCCATTCTGCGCTCACCAACCCGCCTGCCACGCGTGGTGAGTACTGGAAAATTCCCCCCAATATGATGACACAATTGTGGAAATCTATGCTGGAGGCCTTTGTTGCCAAGTAGAGTTGAAAAAACTTTTTCACTCGTCAATAAATTTTGACAAAGCTGGCAGTTCCTTCTGACTGCCTCTGAAAAGAAATGCCGCAACAAACTCAAAGGCTGTTTTAAAGTCCAGACATGTTTCGATACAATTTTAAGAAAAATATAGGGTAACGTCTGGGATGATCTTTTGAAGAGTATCCATAGCGATCCATAGTCAATCCAGCTACATTTAGATTTTATTTGTGGTCACCGACTGTTCCAAACTCGACCGTTATTCATTTTCTTTTCTTTTTATACATACATTTAATATTTCTGCACTGCTCCTCCATATGAACTTTAACTATGCCAAATCTCAGTCTCCTTCGTGCGCGCAACGTAAAAGGGGTACAAAGGTTCTTCTTCACGTATTAATGTAAAGATAACGATAAAATCTTTATTTGCCTTAACATCTATTTTCCGCAACTGTTTTTTAAGCAGCACATTTTTTGGACGCAGGACGCAGGACGGTTTTTGGCTGATATGATGATCATGATGCCAAAGTTCATTGGAATCCGTTCAGCGGTTTGAGCGTCATGGAACCTCATAATCATTGAAACAGTACATACGCCATCAACATTAAAGTACTCATGTGCAATTTATTACTTATGTTTTCGCTGTTAGAAAATTCATTTTATGTTCCGTTTAAACTGCACCTCTTTTAGGTCCTACAAAAATATTATCAAACAACTTGGGATTAGTACCACTTATGTCTCAAGCTCACCATTAAAAACTAGCTTATATAGTCCATTAAAAACTGACACTAAGACCTCTCAGGGAGGGTTTATTTTCATCGGAGGTGGATAAAAGGGGAGCGACCGTCCCCCTGGGTAAATACAACCGTTTCGTAACCTTTGATATTTTAACTGTCACTTGCCTTAGTGGAAGTTTCTTCGGACTGTAGTGTCTGCAAATAATGTGCTGGACAGACGCGTCCCCCAAGATTGCCTCAACGACCGGTATGGGTTTGTTTCGAGTGCTCATTAGGGGGTTTTGCCATAATCGCCACGCTTTGCAGACGGGTTAGCGATCGCAGTTGTGTTATAAATGTACTCGAAGAAAGCTGCAGCCCATCCTCCGGTTAATCCCATGGTCGCCTTGTACGACACCCACGGGATGAGATGGGGTGGTCATCCACCACACGCTTAGTCGATATATAGGTGATACTGAATCCTTACAACATCGTTCTCTCGTTACGGGTTATCTCAATATGGCGCCACGTCAGAATATTTAGTTTGTTAATCATTTTGTGATTTACAATTCTGTAGTGTAATTTGGTCCGTTGCAGTCCAATTCTGAATTAACGCCGATGCGTTATGGGCCAGTAGCGGTACTTAGTTGAGGTGGCACGGTGCAAGCGTGCTTGTACGGAAGCGCGGATCACGCGCCGCCAATATAATCCAACATCTTTGCATTTGGAATAAAGGATTTGTATGTTTTTGTGGGAAAAGTGATTGTAAAACAAAAACGCATAAAGTTCAAATTCTTCAAAATCGAAAGATTTTGGATTAGATTGATCATTCATTTCGGCTGTTAATGTCGTCGGAAAACGACGTGTGTATTAATATAATATTTAATAAGATAACTGTTGCTGTTGTTGTTGATACTCGCTCGTTATTATCCCGATTTATTGTCAAAAGACAAAATACCATGTGATTACTATTATATAACCATTCAATAATACAACTTTTATGTTACCAGTTACCAGTCAATGGCAATAAAGTTATTTATACTGATATTTGCCCCTAAATGTACACTGCTGGGAAACATGGGCATCCTAATAACCGCTGCAACGAACGGGGACAAGAAAAATCTTAGGCTACGGCATTGTTAAATTACTTGTGTTGGATTGTATATTTTATTTTAGTTATTTTGTCTAATAAATGTCCTTCCTCTTCCTTCTTTCTTTCATAAAAAAACAAACCCAGCCACTGCAATTCCTTTGAACTATGAACTACAATTGTGATCACCGGAATAAACATCGATCAACGAAGCATCATGTGTCCCAGGGAAATTTACAAAATTGAATGTCTAAGTCCATTACGAAATTAATCGAGGAGTAAAAGGAGACAAAAATTCACTTCGCCCCGTACTAAGCTGGATACAGATACAAACTATAGAGCAAAGCATATAGGTCGTAGGGAACATTTGACATCGCCATTATTACTCAGCTTGTCAGGCGGATTCATGATTTTTAGCACACAGTAGGATTCTGTTTCAAGCGAGAGCAGCTTGGGGAGCCTACGTGCTTGTACCGAGTGACCCCCGGGAATACGGTGGTGGGCACTTGGTTACGTGCCAACATGTGCGCAGAACAGCGTACAGCGAGGCCTCTGGGGGATCTGTTACCATCCCCAACCAAAGATTTCCTGGAGGTGGCCGCCTTTTTACATCCACCTCGTTTGCTGGAGGGGGTGACCGCTTTACAGTCATCCCTTCGACATGTGCCTAAAGTCAAGCCCTCTTGTGTGATTGTATCCAGACCTGAAGTATTCCTTCGATGGTGAAGATGACCGCTCCGATGATTTTCGCCGGTAGGAGTCTGGTACTCCTGATCGATCGGATCGGGATCAAGATCAAGATCTTTCTCTGCCGGCAGTCGTGTCGGCTATGCTTGCAGAGCATGTGAATGGAAGTGCTATGGTCTCCTTCTGGAACATGGAACTCTCACAAAAGACCACTGAACTCCAAATTTTCTGGCTGATGGCCGATATTACTGCTGGCAGAGAGAGAGAGAGAGATCTGGCCCGATCCAATCGACCAGTATCCGCCGCTCGGCAGCCCACGCCGACCCCTTTGAGCGTATTCTTTGCGGGATTTTGGTCGCCTCCACAACGGTTACACACAGCCGTGACCGTGCGTCTTATCCTGTACAGGTACCCACTGAAAATACCATCTCCGTTTAACACCAGCTGCGTCAGGCTAAATGGTCGTGTCAGACCATAGATCCACGCATCCATATCCGCCAGGATATCGAAGGACGGCAAGTGTGCCAGGAGATGTTTGTTTTCCTATCGGGAGAAAATTTTGTGGCTTGAAACATTATTTGTGAAAGAGCTTATTTGAAACCAGCCGTACCTTCTCCAAAAATCTACCCTACACCTGATTTACCGATGAAAAATAACAGTGATTGGTCATATCCTTGAATTGATTGGTATATGTACAGCGAGAAAGCCCCTAGCCAGATGGATAGACGACCTGGAGAAGGTGCCTTAGGTAGACTAGACTCGGAAGGTGGAGAGCTGGATGTTATGGGGCATGTTGGGAGATCCTTGAATGCGATAGACTGCAGTGAATTCAAAACCCCGGGCTGAAAATATATGTTACCAGAAAGACTTTCAACAACAATACGGTTGGCGCAGTGGTTAAGCGATCGCTTCGATCCCGATCACGGAGCAAATTGCATAATCTACAGATAGCTGTTGTTTCAAGTCTAGGTGATTATGCATGTGAGATGTATGTCTGTAAACTGTACAGTTATAATCCATTTCAGTTCACCTTAGTAAACCTTGAACCCAACTGAACATTTAATGAGTAATTAATTAAACGAATGAACTAATATCACGACATAGGAGAAATAGTAGTGAATAATATATAAAATATAATCCGATTAAAGGGTAAGCCCTTGTCTATGTTAACAGATAAACCATTTCTCTATGTAAGGATATTTCAACATCTTTCCTTAACAGATTATACATTATACCCACTTAACTTCATCGACCTTTATCCCTTTTGAATCATTCATTCCGACAAGGTTTGTTACAACAATGAAAAGAAGATGGGGTTTCAAATCTGATTCTTTGTCATTGAAATACAAAAGACCTTTTGTTGGCAAATTTCTGACTTCTTGTTTATGTTAGATTCATGGCTGTAAAAGAGTTTTGCTATAATGAAGAATCTTTAATTTGAGTTCTCCATCTTGGATGTTTTATTGATTTACAACAATGACAGAATCTACTGTGGCTATGCGCAGACGTGAGAGGACCAATTCTCCGAATTAATATACCTGAGTACGACTGAAAATTGATCGAACTGAGATTAAATTATGAATTGACTAAATATGGTATTCTTCTCTTCTTAAAGGTCAGGTCTTCAGTTCGCTTTCAATATGATCTCAATCTAGTCTTATATCAACCTAAGTTTGCAGTTTATTTTAGGACGAGAACATCAATTTTATTATTTGTATAATTAATGGGAGACAGGAGCACATACTTCGTAAAAACTTGTGCTACGGGTCTCCTGATCTCCTTATCTCGGATACATTATTGAGATCTCTGCTAAGGATCAAAATTACAGCAGCAGGGAGCGTTATAAGCTATTTATAATCATATTTCTGACAAAAAGATTGTAGTTGAAGTATTTGACATAATATATGTTTATGAAAAATTGAGTTTGTGATATTGTTATCTGGGTGTATTTTGTGTATCGTGATTTTGTGGGTTTGGTGTGTGAGTGGGAGTTTGGGTGTCTTAGTGTGTGTGTAGTGCATGTGTGTTATTTTCATTTGTAATTGTTAATTCGTTTTACAGTGTCCTCGTGTGTTAAAAGCTATTTTGAAACCCTACGCCTGCATTCAATTTTCGTTACCGGGTATATAGTAAGCTATTTATTTGCAGTATTATACAGACGCGGCTCTTGAAAAAAGAAAAAGTATTGGCTGAAACCAATTCTAACTGGTTTTACTTGACAGACATGATGAAAACGCCTTCTTTTAAGGACTGGATTGGAACTACTGTATTTGTATCGGTTCAGAATGTTAGCTGAACACCGGTTTGACGTCGATCAAGTTTCGATCATTTTCGATTTCATATAAGTATTTGTAAGTTCACGTTTGATGTTGTTTGGTAGTTTAGGAGGATACCATTTTTAACATTTACGACATTGAGACTAGACCGGAACTGTATTTGGAACATCTTTTATTTAAGAGAAAGTGTTAAAAGAAAATTCTCTAATTTCATTTCAGTATTTCTATACGAAGTATATTCAGTTATATTGGAAGGATTCTATTTATTTATATACTCTTTACTATACTCCACATAAAACATAAAAGACAAATATTTACAAAGATAAGTGTACAATGGGCAGTCTTGTATTATCTATTACAAGATACCTACATTCAAAAAGTTTCAGTTAAACAACATCCTTAAAGTGAGTTTGATAATTAAAAGGCTAATAAATACCTGTAAGTACCAAACTGAATATTGCACAGAAAGTTTCCATCTTTCACTTCAATTAACCTCGAACCCAAGTAAACATTAAATGAGTAATTAACTAAACGTTTTAACAAAAGCAATCACCATCATTTTACTAAAAGCTACCATCCGTACTTAGCTTTATAAGTACTCGATCATTTAAGTTAGCTAGTCTCTATCTACCCTATTATACGCGACCTCGTTTCCTTTAGCGTTCGACGTCATTTCCGCAGCACTGAGTGCTGAAAGTGGAACGTTTCAGTTAAAAAAGAAGAGCGATAACATTCCCTGTATTTAACTAGAAGTGTCGCGACTACGAGTTATTAAACTTTAAGTTTAATCTGGGTTTATTCAGTCACTTCTAAAGAAAGTGTTTCTTTTATCTCATTTTAAGTGTTGTAGAAGTATGTTATAACATACAATAAACTTATACCGAAAATGGTAAAACCATTCACATAAGATCCAAATCATATCAGCTGACTGCTAAATAAAGGCCTCACCCATAGTGGGAATTTGCCAGTACTCACCGCGTTTGGCAAGCGGTTTGGTGAGCACAGTATGGCTACTGTTCCACAGAAAGGACGCTGCTGCCCGTCCGTCAGATTTAGAGTCGTAAAGGTAACTAAGGACCTATACGACACCCACAGGATGTGGACTTCGTGTGGTGTCCGAATCTAGAATATAGCACCATTCCATCTCAAAGTATATTCAACAAATAAAAAATTTGCATCTTTCGAATTTGACGTAATAAGAAAAGACGAATAGGAATCGTGCGTTGAGAAAGTTCCGTACCATTACATGTTTTATTCTCCATATTGTAGTGTGTCCAACGCGCGAGTGATAACTTTGGTGTTGCAAACGTTCATAGTTTACGGTAACCGCTTACCATCAGGTGGGCCGTATCCTTGTTTGCCACCTTAGTGTGTCTTGTTGCATGTTAGTGATATAAAAAACACGGTATGTGAAATTAATGACTTTCGCTTTTATTCCTTCACTTGTGCCACAAGACTTCATTTCGTGTCGAATTTCGAGATTGTAGGTTGCCTAGAAGTACCTTTATAGGTTTTGATGATCAGTAAGTGACCCACTCACTTTAAGTATAAAAAGTTGCTTTAAAAGACTTTCTATTCATCATCATCATATCAGCCACAGGACGTCCACTGCTGAACAAAGGCCTCCCCCTTAGATTTTCACAACGAGCGGTCACATGCCGCTCTCATCCAACGACTCCCAGCGACCTTCACCAGGTCGTCTGTCCACCTCGTTGGAGGTCGTCCCACACTGCGTTTTCCGGTGCGCGGTCTCCATTCGAGAACCTTTGTGCCCCAACGGCCATCAGTTCTACGAGCAATGTGCCCTGCCCATTGCCACTTCAGTTTACTAATCCTTTCAGCTATGTCGACAACTTCTACGGATCTCCTCATTTCTGATTTGATCTCGTAGAGAAATACCAAGCATAGCTCTCTCCATAGCTCGCTGAGTGACCTTGAGCTTTCTTATGAGGCCCATTGTGAGTGACCACGTCTCTGTTCCATATGTCATCACTGGTAACACACACTGGTTAAAGACTTGCGTCTTGAAGCATTACGGTATTGTTGACGAAAAGTAAATTGTCGTGCCCATCCCAATATCCGTTGGGAGCTCTGTTCTCGAAGTTGTTGACGAGTATGTCTACCTAGGACAAACTGTCCAGTTAGGTAGGTCCAACTTCGAGAAAGAGGTCAATCGTCGAATCCGACCCGGCTGGGCAGCGTTCGGGAAACTTCGCAACGTCTTTTCGTCATTTTTCTATTATGATGCTCGAAACCCTAAAAAGTGTATATTGTTGTGTCCAGTTAGTGGTAAATGTTTTAAAAGAAGGTTCCGATACAATTTAAAAGTTCTCATAAAATTATATCGAAACGGCAACGAAGTCAGATCGAAGCTGTAAAGTTATATTACAAGATTTGTTATATTTATCATATCAGCCTTAAATTGTTTACTGTGGGCTTTCCCAGTGATCAAGGACATAGCCATAATCACCAATCTTGGCAAGTGATATCGAAGCGCAATTTTTTGTGCTTAAGACACAGAAGAAGCCACCCTCTGTAAAGTCAGTGGTACGGTTGGCACAGTGGTTCGTGGCTAAGGGATTAGCCTTCTGCACTACTAATCGCGGGTTCGATTCCCGGACGGAACAAAAATACTTGTATGCTCTACAGGTAATTGTTCAGGGTCTGTGTGTTTATGCATGTGGAATTTATGTCTGTAAACTGTAACCACAACAGGAGACATCCAAAATAAACTGTTGTTTTAATTCCAATTATAAATTTTCTAACAAATACAGAATAAATATTCCTTTATTCTTCACCGGAAAATTCAGTTCTAATTTTCATCTCCATAAATTTCAATTCCAATTCCAACGTTTACGCCTACGTTTTATTTGATCGTTCTATTCATTGCTATTACAACAGCGACCTCTCCCTTTCTCTTACCCCATTTCAAGTTTACAACATAATCGATTCAGGGCCCTATCGGAAAACAAGTAGGTACATTCCCAGCCACCACAAGTATGTTCAATAAACAAAACTCCTGCGGAGAAATAGGAATATAAAGCTATGCACAATATTATTTCCACGCACGCCACGCACTGATATTAAATGAAATAATCTTATTTATGGAAACGTTATTCTACAATAATAATAATATATTTTATATAACATTTCATTACAATATCACATAAACTAACAAGTATGAAGTTGCTAAGATTATTTCGAGTCAGCCTTTACTAGGTCATCATTTCAGCCGAAAAACGTCCACTACTGGACAGAAGCCTCCCCCAAAGATTGCTACAACGACCGGTATGGGATTGTGTTGTGTACTCATGGTTTTTCCATAATCGGGACGCTTGGCAGACGGGTTGGCGATCACAGTTGAGTTATAAATGTACTCGAAGGACGCTGCTGCCATCTTCCGGATAATTCCATAGTCGGCTTTTACTACACCCACGGGATAAGATGGGGTGGTGGTATTCTTAGCTGGCACAACATGGCACTGTACTAGGTAATCCCGTGCTACAGGCGAGAAGATCTAACAAAGTGTATTAAATAATCACATCGTTATTATATTATACGTGCAAAGTAAAAATACCTTTAGTATAGGTATCGGTGAACAGTATATTTATTTATTTCAAAGCAACAGTATCCCGACTGTTCGTAAGCAAAAGTTTATTAACTAATTAATGTAAATAAAATATTACGACACACAGTTATACAGTTACACAGACAATAGTAACACAGTTAATAACTTTCCGTATCTTCGTACCTTTGAGGGCATCCTTGAAGATCGTAATACAATTACTGTAATTTACATATATGTTTTTATCGCATTCAGCCTGTTGTAGAGATGCGGGCCTAAGAACATGTGAATCTGGATGTAATATACGTGTTTTGTTCCTATTTTCCGAGGGTAAACTATATCTTTCCGTCTTTTATTATTAAATTCAGTGCTCTAGGGAGGGCTGCGTACCGTTTTAGTACTTACTATCAATAACTGTCGAACTGTTAATACTCTACAAGATTCATAGGAGATTAGTGTGAAAAAGAAAACGGCGGAAAGTAGACACTTTGGAAATTGCTCTCTGAGTTCTCTCGATGGTTTATCCCATGTGGGTAATACAGTATGTTAATATTGATTGACATAGAGCAAAGTAAACTTGCCAATTTTTGGGTCTGCAATCTAGCGTTACTTTTTGAAATATTAACTAACGAATTATATTATTAACAGCTTTGATATGTTGTTTGAATGTGTTCCATCTATTATGACAGAACTCACAGATTGGTTCTCAGTGGGGACTGTATAATAATGAGCGTATAATGTTGGATTAGATGATATTAGTTTGCGCATCAATGATATCATACTATAGATATGTTACGTCCATATTAAATGGCGAGCAAAACTGAGTCCAGACTGCACACCTATATTGCAACAAAGAAGATACAAAAACTACAAGAGTAAAAGAGATAGCTATCTAGGCGAAATAATTGCGAGTTGCTACAATTAGGGGAGTTTTGGTTCTTACTTTTGCCGTGCATATAACATATCTACTTCTTTTTAAATATATATAATTATAGTTGAGCATCGAAAAATAAAATGACTTCGTATCGGCCATTTATACGTCCACTGCTGAACAAAGGCCTCCCCCATAGATTCCACATCTGTGGCATCATTTCGGGGGGTATTTGCCAATACTCACCACGCCACCACCTGTTCACAAAAGGGCTGCCTATCCCTCTGGTTTAGAGTCCCTCAGTCGCCTTTTACGACATCCACGGGAGGAGATGGAGTGGTGCTATATTCTTAATCCGGACACCACACGGACGGATAATTTGACTTACCTGCATTTAATGTTGTAGAGTTCGTTTTCTGAATCTGTGGAAAACAGAAGATCAGTGTCATCACTCCGAGTGGCTTCTGGATTAAGAATATAGCACCACTCTTTTTCTTCCCGCGGCTGTTGTAAAAGGCGACTAAGGGACTCTAAGCTAGAGCAATGGACAGCAGCGTTCCTCCTGTGGAATCACCCCGCCTACCGAGCGTGATGAGTACTGGAAAACTCCCCCCAAAATGACGACAAAATTATGAAAATCCATGGGTCAGGCTACCTACCTACCTTTGGCTGATATGATGATGAGTGTCGTCAGCGTATGTTATGATTATTATTTAGATTACAAAGGCAATTGATGTAAAACAAGAATAGATTGGGTCCTAAAATACTTTCTTGCGTAAGATTTTAAGAAGCTACTCTACACTGAGCAATGTATCGGTAAAAAAATGTTATTATCATTTTTCTTTACTATGTAGTGACAAGACGAGCAAGCCATTCATCTGATAGTAATGGCTACCTATAACAATAATTATAATGCTACCCAGAAGAAGTCCTACGTAGCACCACACTGCGCTCTTCACCTCAAGGATTCGTTATTTGTCTCTTATGCCCATGAATTTAACTAGCTACAGTGCACTTCAAACCGGAATACAATAATGTTTTAAATTTAAACACTACTGCTTGGCGGCAAATATCTGGCACTGGGGGGGTATATACCATTTTGTTTTTATTGGACCCTGTGGAATTTCTACATGAATTTCCTTCGCCCCGGGGAAGGACGAAGAAGCATGCTGACTCCTACCGGCTTAAATCACTGGTGCGGTCATCTTCGGCGCCTAAGCGGGGCTCCAGGTCCTCGTATGATCACACTAGAGCCGCCCACTGGTCCACGCCTATAGGCACATCTCGCAGAGGGTGACTGTAAAGCGGGGAGTAGTACCTACATAGCCGGACTCTTGCAATAAGAGACTTATCACCAGTGCCAGCTGGTAGTAGCTACTGCTGTTGAGTTGAGTTGGTGAGTGACAAATGACAGTTAAAATAGAATTGAAAAACCAAAAGCAAGTAATCATATAATTACAAAAACTACACACTTGCGTATGATAATTTGATATATTATGACTGTTTCTGTTGCTAGTAATTATCAAATTACAAATCAGTAATTGCTGTAGGATTAGTAGATTAGGCATATGTACAACACTACAGTATAATAATTAAGAGCTGTTTAGATTTTGCTTTGAGTTAGAATTTGTATGGATTTTGCTTGGTTTTTCAAATTCAAATTGATATTGTAATCATTATGAAAAAATCCGTGTGGTGTCCGGCTTAAGAACATAGCACCACTTCATCTCCTACCGTGGATGTAACAGAAGACTAAGGGATCCTTAACAGCGTTTTTGTGTAGAACAGTAGCCATACTGCGCTCACCAACCCGCCTACCAAGCGTGACAAATTGCCCCCAAAATGACATAATTATGAAAATCTGTGGGAAGGCCTTTGATCAGCTGTGGACGTCCTGTGGCTGGTATGATAATAAAAAATCACAATTATGTTTAAATTATTTTGAGGTAGCAAGTTGAAACTGATTTAATTAAGGCTCATGAGTACATATTTACAAATAACAATTTAAAACTGGAAGCAAAGTACCTATCGCCTAGTAACCAACAAATCTGATCAATAATTTTAGTGGAGCAGTTGGGAGAGTACAGACCATCTAAATAACATATATGGTGTGAGTTACCTGAGTGGCGTGTAACAACTATACAAGTTATCATAATTCAAGAAATGTCCCATGTTGGGTTAGAATAAACTAGCATAGCATAACATAGCAAGACCAACATGGGTTGGAATTATTTCAGCAGCACATAGCCACGAGCCGCAAATACAAGCTACAAAGTTGAAATGTTACGAGAATGTTACAAAAGGGTAAGGCAAGGTTAATTAAACTTTAGATATCATCACATACTAAGGGATGATGAATTAATTCGCGGGGTAATTCTATACAGTTATATAATGTTTGAATTACAGTGTTGTTAGGTTTGGTAATAAGGATCCAAAATTTGGTACCTACGATCGAATTTTCAAGGTAAAGAAAGAAATAACAAGTGAACAGCGATTGAAAATTTGTAATGATTTTTTTTTCTTTTTATATTTGATTGAAAAAGTTATTTTATTTAAAAATCTGTAACGATGCCTGTCACCTTAGTCATCCTGCGACCACGAATGCTGCAAAGTATTCGAAACGTCAGGAAAAACAAAAATCTATAATATACGCGATCTAATCCGGTTAAAATTGTTTTATTATAATGTGTAATAATCGCGAAAATCTAAGACATTACTATGGAAAACAATGTCAGCCATCTTTTATTTGACGTCACGGCTGGTGCATGTGCTAACTGGCTTTATGCGCTACGGTTCGCGAGTTCGATTCTCGCACGGTACAAATAATTGTATGGCCTACAGTTGTTCTGGGTCTGGGTATTTTCGAATGTCAGATTTATGTCCGTAAACTGTAGGATACGAGTAGCCAAGTTATGGAAGCTATGGAACTACAAAATACGAAATCCTAGCGTGGGGCAACGATTTTATGTGGATTAAACTTAGCAAAAAGATCGTGCTACATAGTAGCTGTTTGCTGTTTTTCCCCAAGTACAATATTAAATAACTCTTATCCTACAATTGAGTCACACAATCTGCGTTCCGCATCCCATACGATTGTCTGATATCACCAAAAATGTTTTTATTTAATCTTAAATCGAGTAACATAAAATCTTCTTTCATCCGCCTCCGGCAACTCCTAAGTTGCCAATGGTGAATTCTTAAGAAACTCTGACGTAGAAAATGAACATTTCTTGAATTTGAATGGTTTTGGCAAGTACCAAATATGAACATGAAGTACCTATAGAAAAACGTTGGTAGAGCTTAGATTGTAGGGGTTTTCAAGAGGAAATAACGCAATAATTTATCATGGCGTGTTTGAATTAAGTATGATACAACCTTCCAACTACCACTAACCATACGAGCAAGTCAATCCCTTGGTGGTAAGGGTCAGGCTGGCCAAGGGATGAGATGGGGTGGTGGTATTCTTAGCCACACCACCACCACACCACATGGCAGATACAATATTATGGCGACATAAATGTAGGAAAACGGCTGGAATGGCTTTTTGAAGAAAAATTGCCTTTCGGGATGACCTGTCCTGACAGACGGCAAGCAAGAGTCGGTCATGCTTGTCACTCATCATTAGCAGGACACAAATGTCCACCACAGTGTATACCACGAGAGGTACGAGCTCATTTCTGACACTACAATAAAAAATTAATTATATTAAGCTAACACTAAACCGATAAATTCTCAAATGTAGCTTTTACAGCACTACTCCATATTCTGCGTAAATGTCGTAAAAGGCGACTAAGGGACTCTGAACCGGAGGGATGGCAGGAGCGTCTCTTCTTCAAGCGGTCCCACGTACTGGCAAATTTATCTCAAAATAACGACACATTTTGAGAGAATTTTTATTGTGGAAATCTATGGAGCTGACATTTGTTCAGCAGCGCTTTGGCTGATAATTATGATGATATGATATGATTTAGGCTAATAAGGTGTCTAGTCGTTACATATCTAAATTAATTTATGAATACCATAGATGTTATAATTGGAACGAATCTGTTACGTGGCTTGCAGTAGAGTGAACTGGCAGAAATCGTCACGTAAGGAATAAGCGCATAACCCTTCCAGGCAACCTTTCCCTATCTCTTTTTCTCCGTCTCTTTGTATTATAAACGGTTGTATGTGTGTGTGCGTGCGATTATCGAGTTCCGAGCAGCAAGCATTGTGGGCAGTCAGCTGTATAACCTCAATTCTGAACACGTGTAAATTTAATCTAATTTTATTTTTTGCTATTGTTTTAATTCACCCGAGATTTATCATTACTGTGTCATTATTGTCACATTGTTGTGTGATATGTGTCACTATTTCTTTTTGTTAAGTTTTGTTTCTTTACCAGGGACGTAACGGCCTGGGAAACATCTACGTCTGGGCAAGCGGTGATGGTGGTGAAGATGATGACTGCAACTGTGATGGGTACGCGGCCTCCATGTGGACGGTATCTATCAACAGGTAGGTGATCGCCTTGATGATTTAATAGCTTAGTTTAGTTAACCCTATGGTGTTACGACCTACCTATTGCTGAGGGTGCGGGAGTCGCTTGTGCATTCACCGCACCTGCAGCAGTTTGCGGCCCGCCACTTAGTTTGGCTTGGCTAGCCGCACATCTTTCTTAGAGGCTTGCTTCTGGTCTGGTTGGGTAACGGACTGCTCCAAGTCTGTCACCTGCAACTCATAGAGTCCAGAGATCAGACAGCATCCTCTAGCATCCGGTACATTTTTTGCGCAGATATAGTCGCTTTCCGTTCCCGCTCCGCTGCTTCCTTTGCGCACATTACCTCCTCGCAAAAAGAGGCGACGGAAATCACCATCTTCGAGCTCTGCAGTGAGGTCAGGGGCTACGCTTCTCAACCAAGGGCGCTCCCCCAGCACATGTTGTGCTGTGTCCTCTTGGTAGTCCCCACTGCTATGACAACCAGGTGTCTATTAGCATCTAATGCCTATTCGATACAGATACTTCCCGAAACACCCTGATTGTACCTGGGTCTGCTGGAAAGTGGGGACGCCATGCCGTTTCTCCAGCCATGTCATGACGGGTCCTATTGGTTCTATCGTGGCGACCTATATATATATATATATATATATAGATATATAGGATAGGTTCTGCCGAAGGTCTGACCTTACATCACGGTCTCCTTGTGCTGGTAATTTGCCCCATCTTAGTGCCTTGCAGTGCCACAGATTAGCGACGCGAGAGCTCTCGTTTCCAGATCCCAGAGGTGTGATTTGACAAAGAGGAGACCGTTTAGAGACCCTTCGCAGTGTTGCAACGTTGAGGGTTGTCAGGGGGAGTATAGTATCATATTGAAGGATAGCCAGTACACGCAATGCATAACCATTTGAACAATGGCATTTTGATGGATATTTGAAATATGACAACATTCGCTGGGCGTCCCGTGTTTGCTCTTTGATAACGCTTCTCTAGAAGAAAAAAATATGACGATTTCTGGTATGTTAAGAATGGCTAACAACACAAAGAATGATTTAAATCTTTGTAAGAACTTGCCGTGTGGTGCCGGCTCAAAATGTCACCACCCCATTTCATCCCGTGGGTGTCGTAAAAGTCGACTAAGGGGTTAACCGGAGGAAATGCAGCAGCGTCCTTCGAGTACATTAACAACTCAACTGCGATCGCAACCCTGCCAAGCGTGGCGATTATGGCAAGACCCTCCAATGAGCACACAATATACCATATCGGTCGTTGTGGTGATCTTTGAATTTCGCTGTTTAAGTACACATGCATATTGTTTAGGTTCCGCGTATGCGACAGCGGTCCGCAAGATATGATCCTTCTAAGTGTTATTCTTCTATGAGTATAAGTTGTATTAGTTCATTTCTTTTTCAAAATATTTGTTCCGCTTGTTCATATTTTGTAATTAGTACTTATTCAAATAAACAATTTACAAAAGTCTGTAAGTAATCAATTAAGTTGGTAAGTAAATACTTTTTCACTTCATACTAAAACAAAAAGTTTTTCAATAATGCTATTGTTCTTGAACTGATAAATGGGCCATTATACTACTTATAACTCAAATATTAAAGGGGATCCAACGAAGTTACGATATCCATTTTGAATTCGGAATATTTTCCATTATTATCTTATAATACAAAAGCAAAGTTTTTATCAATAAAGTTACGATATCCATTTTGAATTCGGAATATTTCACATCATTTTCTTATAATATAACCAGCAAAAGTTTTATGCATAAGTAAATAAGTACTTTATACTAAAATAACCGAGGCGAGAACATCCAATTGAGCCTAATTCTATTGAAATCAAAGCAAATTTTCGGGTTTGTTACCCTGAGAGAGCCGCCTAACTACACTTTACCTTTTCGGAACCAACTCTGACTTATATAATAAAAAAGGCTCTACCTAATTTTACTTTAATTTTCCGCTATCCTGTAACCCTTGGAGACCGTACCTCGTAGCTCAGAGATGACCACGATTTAACTTCAAACCATTTTATTTATAGAGTACCAGTTCAGAATAAATGCGAACAAATATGGTTTATATCACACACAGTTAATAAGAAGTTTCACGTGAAAAATCGGAGGCTTTTAGTGAAGATGCTGGGCTACGTTAAAAAATAAGGATTACTTTCAGGCACTGAAGTGGCGACCGTTTAAGGGTGCTATTTACTTAGTTGGGTTCTTTTATTAACTTTAAAAGGTGCTTTTTATCCATTAAGATTTTTTCTGTGCTTAGCACCTTCAGCTTATTTATGGTTTTGCTTTATGATTTTGATTCCAATTATGCTTGAGCGGATTTCATCTAAGGACTCGATTAGCATACTTCGGATATTCGTATAAAACTTGAGCTAGGATCATGTTTTAATTTACCTTTACCTACAATATATAGTCTACATAGCGGCTCAGCCTTTATTTTCAACAACCCCTGAAGTATATACTGCTGGCCTCCTAACTTATAGGTATACTCAAAGGCCGCTAGAAACATTGCTATATTCACCACGATTGCAAAAAGGATTCCTATAAACAAACTAGTGACGAGATGAGCAGGTCATACTCCTAGTGGTAAGCTTCACGACTGCTCATCACAACATTTAATGCTACCCAGGAGCAGTTCAGCGTGGCACTACACTGCGCTCGTCATCTCGAGACATTAGTTAATTAGTCTGTTATATCCAGTAATTTTACTAGCTTTTTCTTAAACCGGAATACAGTAAGGTTTTTAAACACTATTGCTCGGCTGTAGAGTATCTGGATTTGTGGTGGTCCGACCTAGCCGGGCTCTTGCAATCAGAGACCTTTTTTTTATTGGTTTTTTAAGTGTTCATTCTTCATGAACTTCCTTCGCCTCGGGGAAGGGTGAATCCACTGGAGCGGTCATCTTCGGCACCTAAGGGAGGCTCCAGGTCCTCGTATGATCACATTAGAGCCACTAACTGGTGCCACATCTATAGGCACATCTCGGAAAAGGCGACTGTAAAGCGGTCTCCCCCCCGGGGGGATTGTAAAGGATCCCCCAAAGCGTCCCACGGCAGCGCGTGACCACATGCGTGCTACCGTCTTCTCTTGGGTCGCTCGGTGTAGGTACGGAGATTCCCCAATCTACGCACCCGCGAACCCAGAGGCCCCCCGCCTTATAGCGACGGCAGGAAGTTTCAGGCGTATAGGAACTAGGTGCCAGGGCGGTTGTTACCCCGGCGCCGTGTCCTCCTTCTTCGAGCAGGGTCGGCCCTCTCCCGACCCCGTTCTGCGGTCTCCTTCTGGAGCATGACGCTCTCACAGAAGGAGACCACTGCATTCAGCAGTAGAATTGGTAATAAAGTAATTACTTTCCCGTTTGTAATTAATGCTTTGTACCAGTTGGTATAAGAGACACCATTGCCCTTTTTTAAACATACCTTTTACTGCTTTCAATGACTGTGTATCCTTGTGATATCCGGATTAAGAATATAGCACCACGCCATCTCCCATCATGGATATCGTAAAAAGTGACTCTAAACCAGAAGGATGGGAAGCAGGGTCCTTTCTTTGAAACAGCAGTTATTCTGCGCTCACAAACCCGCCTGCCAAGCTTGGTGTCTCTTGGATGGTACTCCCCAAAATGACATGGACATTGTGGAAGTATATGGGGTGCGGCTTTCTTTAGTAGTGACATTTGGTTGATATCTTGCTTAAAACCACACCGTCAATTTTATACTAAGTATAGAATCAAAAATCACTAAATAAATATTTTCAGCGCGATTAACGACGGTCAAAACGCCCACTACGACGAGTCTTGTTCATCAACCCTGGCGAGCACATTCAGCAACGGAGCACGGGATCCGAGCACTGGCGTTGCGACTACTGACCTGTATGGAAAGTGCACTGCCACGCACTCGGGGACATCGGCTGCTGCTCCTGAAGCCGCTGGCGTTTTCGCCCTGGCTTTACATGCCAAGTAAGTTTAACATCTTTATCTTCGTCCTGGAATTGCGGGTGCGGCTAAGATTTCATCTCAGTAACTACTAGTTAGTAGGTAGTTAGGCCGTATGGTGCCGGCTTAGAATACCATCACCTCATCTCATCCCATGGGTGTTGTAAAAGGCGATTATGGGATTAGCCGTAGGGTGGGTTGCAGCATCCTTTGAGTACAATTATAACTTAGCTGCGATCGCCAATCCGTCTGCCAAGCGTGACAATTATGGCATAAACCTAAGCATACCACAAAACCCCATACTGGTCGTTGTGCCAATCTTTGGGGGAGGTTTCTGTCCACTAGTGGACGTTTTTAGTCTGAAAAGATGATGAATGTTAAACTGCTAGTTTCGAATGGACTCAAGATCACTGCACTGCATGAAGTGCACTGCAAAGCATTCAGGAGTCCGCAATGGTTTTAAACGTTTTTTCACCTTATGTCTTCATCTTAACCTTATCCCAATGTAGATTTCACCCAATCTTACCACAAACCTCAGTTTTATTATTTAACACAAAGCAACTCTGTGTGATGTCCAGCTATAGCAGCATTCCATCTCCTTCCGTGGATATCGCAAAAAGCGACTAACGGACTCTAATCCAGAGGGATGGGCAGCAACGTCTCTTCTGTTAACCAGTACCCAGACTACGCTCACCAACTCGCCTGCCAAGCGTGGTGAGTACTGGCAAATTTCCCCCTAGATGATGACACAATTGTGGTTATCTATGGGGGAGGCCTTTGTTCAGCAGTGGATGTACTTTGGCTGGTATGATGATGATGATGACAATGCATCTTTCACCATCTAACTGGTGGGGGCTGTTATACAAAATTATTTTTAGTATGTACTAAAACTGGAAGTAGTTCGTTCAGAATCAGTAATAGAATCGATTGCAATGGAGATTGTACCTATATGGAGGATAGGGCTCATGTATCTGCTCACTCCCATACATTACTATAACTATCAGCAAACTAGAAGAACAAGAACCACTTCATATTCCTTCTGGTTACTGGATTAAGAATATAGCACCACTCTATCTCTTGTAAAAGGCCACAGCTGCCATTCTGCATGCACCAACTTGTCTGCCAAGCATGATAAGTACTGGCAGTCTCCCCAAAATACATATGGCATCTAACCGGTTGTTGCGAGAATTTATTGGGAAGGCCTTTAGTAAACAGTGGACGTGCTTTGGCTGGTATGATGAGCAGCAAGCCAAGTGCATGATGGCTCGATGAAAGTCGATTGACCACCCACCCCCTACGTGCCAAGTAAATGATAGAATTTAAATATAATCTCATGGAATCCAAAACGATTGTCTTTTTTCAGTCCAAGCTTAACATGGCGAGACATTCAACACTTGACTGTATTGACATCAAAAAGGAACTCTCTATATGATGCTAAGGTATGTACATACGGATATTAATTAAACTTGTAAAGAATTTAAAAGCAAAATATTCCCATACTAACATTTCACCTATGTCGTTGGTACAGTTTACAAACCTAATCTCACTAGCACAAACACCCAAACTCGGAAGAACTACTTGTAGGCCATACAGATATTTCATGTGGGAATCGAACCCACGCCTGTTAACACAGAAAGCCAAGGGTTTGTACAAAATGTGCCAACTTGACGTTTTAAATTTAAATGATTAAGGTGTGCCCGTCGTGTCTTTTTATTAAATAAATATAATTGATCAAATCTCAAGGCAATTATTAATAAATCGTTATCGCATTTTATTATAGGCAAAAACGAACAGTTATTATGTAATAGGTTTTGTATAAACTATACAAAATTCATGGTTTGTGCCCGGAAAACACACTTGAAAGAAATGAATGGTAAATATGAGGAAAAGTACTGTACAGTATGTATGTATTCAGATATTTATTGTATAGTAAGTACAATACAATAAATATCTGAATTTATACGATAAATTGTGTCAAATTTATAAAGAATAAGGAGAATAATAACTTATAATTGAACTGTAATGTAACAAATTTATTTAACATCTGGTATCGATAACTTATAATCTGCGATTTTCCTCATTCGGAGAACATCCGTCGCAACCATGACGTATTGCCATGAAGGTATATTTGCATAGCTTCGTCACTTACTTAACTGTCAACAATTATGTCAAACGTCAAAAAAACTTCTTGGTGCCTAGGAAATTATGTCCGTAAATTAATGATATTATATATTAAAAAGAAGTAGATATGTTACATGCGTGCCTAAAGTAAGAACCAAAACTCCCCCAATTGTAGCACCTCGCAATCGGTTCGCCTAGATAGCTATCTCTTTTACTCTTGTTGTTTTTGTATCTTCTTTCTCACGACATGGTTGTGCAAGAGAGACTGTATTTTGCGCGGCATTTAATATTGACGTAACATATCTATGGTTTATTATCATTGCCGTAAATATAAAACCCAGGTCCGAGCACAAATGTCTGGCTTCTGTTTACGAAATCTGGGCGTCAAGTCTGAAATGTCAAGGCAAAGTGAGAGTTCAGAAGTTAAAACTGATTTCAAAGTCGACTGTTTAATTTGATTTATTTTAATGCTTTTCCCTCTTATATTCCATGTCGTACTTTTGTTACGCTAAACTGGAAACGGAGTGGATGCGAAACTCTGAACTAAAATATTATTAAGATCTCGAACTGCTCGAAATTGGGCGATCGCTTGATATCAATTTATATTTTGACTTAGGGAAAAGTTTTTTATTTTAAATACTTTTGTTGTTATTTTTAGTTAAATTCTAGTTTTATTGCCCTGTGTCAGTTCGTATATCTAATAATGTACACCGTTATCACCACGTCTGCTAAACGGATTAGTGTTCGCAGCATATCGCTATTTGCACATGGGCACGGCATATTGCTGTCTATCCTCTTCACAAATATACTTTTATTGGTCTCCAGTGGAAATTCTACATGAACTTCCTTCGCCCCGGCGCCCCGGCTAAGGGGTATGCCGGACTCCTACCGGCTAAAACCACTGAAGCGGTCAACATCGGCACCGAAGAGAGGCTCCAGGTCCTCGTTAGATCACACTAGAGCCGCCCATTGGTGCCACGCCTTTAGGCACATCTCGCAGGGCTTCACAAATATGCTTAGTAAATTTTTTGTATACCCACAAATTAAGAGTGTGGCTTGTTGTTTGGCTGGACTCACATGTCCTGACGGAATATGTTTTGCAATCAACGAAATGTAAATCGCCAATTTAGTAGCCAATCATTTATTTTTATTTTATCACTAATATACCACAACACAAATATCATATTGCTATGTTAGCAGCGAGCACAACAAATCTGAGTAGGTCTTTGCAAATTACCTTTTTGTCGAACTGGCCACTTTGAACTGAAACATTTAATACAGTTGTACAGGAATTATAAATTCTAAAAACCCTCGCTAATATGGTATGGTATTCCTTTTTGAAAACTTTTATTCTTTGTTTTGTTTTTCTTTTCTCTCCATTTGCCACCATGGAACTCGACTTTTACTTATCGACACTACTGAAAATGCAGAAGAAAAATATTTTGTCACAATTGAAAACCGTACGACGTTGCCCACATATTATTTAGAGTTTTTCATTTTTGGGAAATGTTTTATGAATATTTAAATATTCATTATTCTAAACACGGTACGACGTTGCCTTATACTTGATATTTAAGATACTCTACAGAAGCCATAATCTAAGACAAGAAGAAAATGCAGAATACGTCACTAAGTTCTGGGCTGACACAATTGTGATTGCCATCGATATGCTAAGGAGAAGATTATGAGTGTGTAGTGTTTAGGTTATTACGACTAAATAAAGGTTTTTAATAAATAAAATGTTTGATATTTCCCATACAAAACAGCAATGTAATAGGTTGGTAAAGATCATTATTGAATAAATCGCCTTAAAAGTATGAGTTCAGAACATAACAAACTAATGTGTTCATCGAGCAGGTATTGCTAAATTACCCGTATTTACGAGCTGCGAACATATATTTTTGTTAGAAACGGGAGGCTTAAGTTTAGTAAAAAACACGTAACCCAACACCATTGACGATATGTACCTTCCTATTAGCTCTAAGAATCATTTAAGTAAATGAAAATTTTATTAAATTATTCTTGTAGTGACGGTAAATATTAGATCTTAATCTTAACAGGGCCTCTACGGCCTTGACTTGATGAAAAGCATTTGAACGACAATTTAAAGAAAATATATACTTCGTCTGCGTGGTCGAAGGAAGGACTTTCGATTAATAGAAACCTGTCAGTTTCAGGAGGCCGTGCTCTTTATATAACACCACACAATGCTGCTTCTTTTCTTAAGATGCCTTTATTCCCCGAATGACAGCTACAATAGACTAATGTATCCTACATTGAAATCAGAATAATTGCATTATTAAAGTGATTAAATACTAGAAAGCGGTGAAGGGTGGGCTTGTATGGCAGCTGTCTTATATTAAAATATATTTTTAGCTTATTTTCAATTTTGGAATCTTGTTTGTTCAAAGATATATGAATTTGATCCCAATAAACTATAGATATGCAATTGATATTATCTTTGGCAGACGAGTTAGTTTTGTATGATGGTGCAAATTGTGATGATATTGTTGAAATTTATTTGACTTAATAACTTTTTATGTATTTACATCTGATTTTGGACACAAAACGATAAAAATATGTAGGTACTATTATCGAGCATAAAATTATAGTATTGCTTAGGTAGATTATTATGTACATATTAATGTGCTACATCGGCTCCTCCACAATATTTTGTCCAGTTCAGGTTGCCTGAAAGAAATTGCCGAGTGCTATAAGGCTATCCATTGTCTCAGTACACGCTTTTGTTTTTGTATATTTTATTAAGAGGTGTAAAACAAAGATTATAGTAAATAAATCTTACATAATGTATGCGATGCCCCAGCTAGACAATATGTATGTAATAGCGCGATCTGAGAGAGGACAATGTCCAGGAGTGGATTACGATAGGTTGAGTTCAATGTAATCGTTTTGTATGTTGGTATTAATCGTGAAAACTATTTTAAACCCTCTCGTCATTCTAGAAAATATTTCTGGCAGAGGCAAGAAGCCTTGATAAAGGCGTCTAGGACACCTGTGTTTAATATTGAATAAGTTATTATAGACTATTATATATATTATCGATTGTTTAATTTAAAAAAAGTTATAGATTACTAACATAGGTTAAATTTTAATAACAAATTATGGATTATTATTATCTGAAATAAAGTAAATAAATAAATAAATAAAATATTACTTTACTGATTTGAGTTCAAATTCAGATTTGAATGCACGCTCTTTATGGTTGTTATGAAAGCTAATTGATGGTTTAATATTTGGTTGCAAAGTGTGTTACAATTACAATATTTATGATATAATCAAAATGGCTGGCCACTAAGTTCCCACCATCTTTTAAAATTATTATTTTCTATAGCAGTATGGGAGCATTCCATTTTCGCTGGAGTTTCCTTGCTTGACGCGAATTTTCGTGCAAAAGTTGTGTTAATCTCTTCATCGAACTTAACTGGACGGCCAGAACGAGGTGCATCTTCAAGTTCATTTTTTTGGATTTTGAGCTTTATGTACCAATCATGAGCGATTCTTTCAGCTATGGCCACCTCTCCAGACACAGAACAAATGTCGCGCGCTGCAGCTTTTGCGGCCTTAAAACCTCGATTAAAAGCAAAAACTCCTTCAAGTGTAGAAAATGGTATATTTTCTCAACATGACATACTATTTTAACGATCTAAAAATTAATATAAATTAACTCGAACAAAAATAAAAATAGATTCCCTTACGATAAAACATCTTATTTCGAATGATTTAACATATTATATGTACTTATGCCAAAACCATAAAAAATGGGAAAGGTTAAAATAAAATAAAAATTACGATGGATGTCAGTTGCCAGTCTTAATAATTACCAGTAAAACGGAGTGCAGGAATAGAGCGAAAGGCCCACTGTTCCAGCAATGGTCTCCTATAGGCTGTGTAATATGATTTATCTAAATAAGAAATAAAATATCTATTTTTATATTACCATAGGGCCGTTTCCACTGGACGATGAATGGCGTAGGCCTGGAGTTCAACCACCTGTTTGGATTCGGCGTGCTGGACGCGGGGGCTATGACGGCACTAGCGGCCAACTGGCGCGCCGTTCCACCCCGGTACCACTGCGAGGCGGGATCTGTTAATACCCACACGTGAGTTGACTTTCTTTACCTCATAATAAAACAATTTTAAACGGATTAAATCGCGTGTATTATTGCTTTATGTTTTTCCTGACGTTTCGAACACTTTGCAGGGTTCGTGGTCGAAGGATGACTAAGGTGACAAGCGTCGTTAAAGATTTAAAAAGTTATTTTATCTACCCTACAAAACGAATCAAAAATTGTTTCGATGCTATGCGATCTTTACGTATTAGTGTGTCACGACGGGAGTACATTTTTAGAGAATTAGAAAAAGATGTCCACTGCTGGATACAGGCCTCACCCAAAGATCACCACAACGACCGATATGGGTGTGTTGTGGGCTCATTGGGGGGTTTTGCCATAATCGCCACGCTTGGCAGACGAGTTAGCGATCGCAGTTGTTTTGTTAATTTACTCGAAGGACGCTGCTCCCCATCCTCCGGCTAATCCCTAAGACGACTTTTACGACACCCACGGGAGGAAATGGGGTGGTGGTAATCATTTATTTGTAAACAAGAAGAACCCTGGCTCTTGTCACCTATATTTTTTATTTATTGCGTGGTAGCATCATTAATCCTGGTATTTTTAAAGTAGTAGAGCTTAGCGTGCCGGATAATTACACAAACCGGTGACGTCGTCCATCTTTGTTGGCTACTGCCTTGGTATTCCAAGCAGCAGGACCAACTTGTTGACCTAAGCACTAATGACGCGCGCCCTTCGCACACCCAATGAAGTGGCTGACAGGGTTGGTATTTTTTATTGCTCTAGGAGTGAATTAAGAAAGATCACTTTAGAAATAATATGTTATTGTCAAACTATAGGATATATACAGATGTAAGGACCACGCTAACGCCCTAGGTAATCCTGTAAAGCTTTATGTAATAAATAAATAAATAAAATATTGATTTATACTTAAACTTTTATATGAGAAATTAACGCCAAATATTTGGAAGTATCGATCGTCGTGAAAATCAAATTAATAACAAAGCTCAATTTTGTGCTAATGTAGGAGGCATAATTCTCAAAAATTGCGTTTATGTAGTTGAAATAGTTTTAATATTAAACATGACTATGATAACGATAGATTTTCCCTTTAAATTTCATCAAGTTAAAGTTTACTTTTGACGTTGTTTGTTAGTTTAGGACAATAACATTTGAGACATTGAGACCGGACTGGTTTTTGAACATTTATAATTACGAGAATTAGACTCCGAACTTAACAAAGTACTTTATCTACAGACCAGTAATAGGTTTCATATAGGAAATCCTATTTCCTATTACCGACCACATCAAAGTAAACGTAAAATTATATACTACCAGTAGCCATGAATGTCTAATATTAAAACTTTAACACTATTTCAACTACAAACACACAGTCTTTGGGAAATACGCCTCGTGCTTTAACACAAAATAGAGTTAGTTTTAGATGATCCGTACTTTGAAATATATTAATTTCGTTAATTTCTCATATTAAAGTTTAAATATTAATCAATCAAATGATTATACCAGTGTATCAAAATATTAAAATTAAATTTAAGATATTCGTCAAACACCTAACACAGTCACGGGTCGGTAGTTGGCAGGATGGTTGACGATCAGTTCTAGAGGGGATGACCACTTTACAGTCATCCCCTCCGAGATGTGCCTAAAGGCGTGGCACCAACGGGTGGCTCTAGATGGAGATTATTCAAGTTCCTGGAGCCTCCCTTCGGTACCGACGATGATCACTCCGGTGGTTTTAGCCGGTAGGAGTCCGGCATGCCCCTTCGCCCTTTCCTGGGGCGAAGGAAGTACATGAGGTATTTCCAACGGATCAATAAAAAAATAAAAAAAGTATGGTTGACGATCGCAGTTCTGTTGTAAATGTACTCGAAGGACGTTAAACATAACACAAACACCACCGTAAAAATGCTAAAAAACATTTAGAGTTACACTGATATGGGAAAAACACATCTTAGGCCTACGGTAAAACTCAGTACAACTAAATGTGAACATATAACAGAACGAGCTAATATTTGGTATTTTCACGTATCAAACTAATTTTAGTGTGTATTATATTTTTTATATTTTTATTAAAACGTTGCCCCTAACTAGGATTTCTCCTGTGTCGTGGGTGCGTTTACAGATATGAATTCCACATACAATACAATATTATCACAAGACATTTATCATTGAATTTATTTAAATATTTATGTTTTTCAGTGAGATCCCAACGGAAGGCTTATTAACTTTGAAGATTGAAACAACTGCGTGTGCAGGCACGCCAAGTGAGGTTCGGTACTTGGAGCATGTGCAAGCGGTTGTCAGCGCCAATGGAAGCAGACGGGGTGACCTCGAATTCTTCCTCACCAGCCCCATGGGTACCAGGTATGAGACCATCTCTCTCAAGTAGGCAGTCTTTAAGTAGAGTTTTATATTAAGGACCCGACTGTGGCGGCACTAAAGTCCTTTTTTTATTGGTTCCAGTGAAAATTCCACACGAACTTCCTTCGCTACTACTACAGTCCTACCTATTTCACCTTCACAAAGGACGTTCACTGCTGAACAAAGACCTCCCCATAGATTTTCAAAACTTTGTCGTCATTTTAGAGGGAAATTGCCAGTACTTACCACACTTGGCAGGCGGGTTTGTTAGCGCAGTATGGCTACTGTTCTACAGAAGGGACGCTGCTGCCCATTGCTCTGGTTGAGTTTCCCTTTGTCGCCTTTTACGACATCCACGGGAGGAGCTGGAGTGATGCTACATTAGCCATACTGTCCGCATCAAGGTGAGTATTGGTAAATTCCCCACAAAATGTCGACACAATTATAGAAATCTATGGTCTCAAAGGTCTCCCTTGTTCAGCAAAGCAGCGACTATATATCAGGGATGTTGCGGGTATTCACATCGGCAATTGCGGAACTTCGGCATTGATTGGCATCTATTCAATTGATGTATATAGTTACGCTATGCATCTCTTAAAAAAACTTGAGATCCGCTAATGTTAGCCTCAGAAAATCAGCAGTCACATTTGCATCCACAGATGTGTAAAAATATCCGTTCGCAACATTTCTACTACATATCATCAGATAGGAGGGTCTCGTACGCGTACGTCACATAAAAAAAGACGTCCGTAGTATAACTGTGCTTCTATGAAGTCCGCAACCAGTGGCTGCGCAGTAATCGCTTTTTAGGTCTAAATCGTTTGCGGGGTAGACAGGGGCCGAAAACTTATAGAAACAGGCTCCTATCTGTGACGTACGTGCAGGTAGGACTAACTTCAGAGAGTTCAATTTATAATGCGCGTACTATGTATGCCTGAGCTATCATGGCTGCCCCGCCATATGTTCGTCATTATTTCAGCTCGTTAACGTCCATTGCGATTAGGTAACGATGAAATATCACTTATCCGTACACCACAGACTACTCGATTATTATTTTTCGTAACTTTCTTGTCCATCCTAAGGTTGTCAAGAAAAGATCGCTTTTAAAACAGTCCATTGTACATACATACATTGTATTAATATTTAAGTTTTCTTTTTAAGATCCAAATGGTGTACAATAAAGTATGTTCTATTGTATCATGCGCATTCAGAGTAAAATATTCTTAAGAATATAAATTTAATAATCTGTATTTTAGACTGATTGCATATAAGGGACATTGCCGTAATCACCATCACGGAAAACGGATTGATGACCGCAGTGTGTTGTTTTTAGCACATAGGCAATTACGCTACTGCATTGGTAAATGATCGATGAGTTCTAAGCAGCGCTCGGCGCGGGCAGTATATGGATGAGTGTCCGCATAGTGGTAACGGGACAGTGTCTCCGTGTTTCGGGTCACATAAAATTGATTGAATTTGACGGCACGCTTGGTACAGTGGCTGATACAGACGGCTGCTGCGCACGGAACCAATATTTGTATGATCTGCAGGTATTTGTTCTGGGTCTGGGTGTATTGCGTGTATAATTTATGTCTGTAAACACACCCATGACACAGGGAAATCCTAATGTGGGACAATTCTTTCTTTAAATAGTATAAAATAAATAAGTAAAATAAATTTTCGGTCTTGATTGTCGTCATTACGGCAGTTGTTAAGCCAAGTCGGAGGCCTTTGGCTGGTTTTAATAAAACTGACACAATGTTGGTCAGTACGGAAAAAAATCTATTTAAAAGGACGCTGCTATACTTTTGTTTGTTTCTTTTTTCTGTTTCGTCTGAACCAGCCGGTTGTTGTCGCTTATACAATCGTATATACAGCTACCGCAATATTTGTCAATTACAGGTCAATGATCCTGAGCAGGCGCGCGAATGACGATGACTCCCGTGACGGCTTCACCAAGTGGCCGTTCATGACTACGCACACCTGGGGAGAGTACCCGCAGGGTACATGGACTTTAGAGGTACACTACAGTTGTTTTATGACTTCAGTTGCCACAGTGAACAATTATCAGTTATCACTTTCAGGCTTACACACACATCGGCGGCATGGTTGGTGCAGTGGCTGATACAATCGGCTGCTGCACACCGGGTCGTGGGTTCGATTCCCGCACGGAACAATTATTTGTACGATCTGCAGGTAGTTGTTCAGGGTCTGGGTGTATTGTGTGTGGAATTTGTGTTTGTAAATGCACCCACGACACAGCAGAAATCCTTAGAGTGGGTTTTTTTTTAAAAAAGCACAAAAAAAACAAAGAAAGAAAATTACACGTCACAAAAAAAATTCGTGGTCCGCTGATCAGGTATTATGAGGAGAATTATCATAAAAAGTCAGTTATATTTTTAAGTCCTAAATTCATACTTCGTATTTAGCCATATTACACTATGACATGTTTGATAGGTTTGATCAATGATATAATATATTTAAAAAAAGTAGATATGTTACATGCGTGCCAAAAGTAAGAACCAAAACTCCCCCAATTGTCATCATTTCGGCCGAATGAAGTCCACTGCTGGACACATGCCTCCCCCAAAGATCACCACAACCACCGATATGGATGTGTTGTGAGCACATTGGGGGGTTTTGCCATAATCGCCACGCTTGGCAGGCGGGTTGGCGATCGCAGTTGAGTTGTTAATGTACTCGAAGGACGCTGCTGCCCATCCTCCGGCTAATCCCTTAGTCGACTTTTACGACACCCATGGGAGGAAATGGGGTGGTGGCATTCTGAGCCGGCACCACACGGCAAAATGTAGCATCAATTGTAGGTAAAAAACCCCCAATTGTAGCATCTCGCAATCGGTTCGCCTAGATAGCTATCTCTTGTACTCTTGTTGTTTATGTATCTTCTTTCTCACGACATGGTTAGCAGCGAGACTGTATTTTGCGCGCCATTCAATATGGACGTAACATATCTATGGTATAATAACATTGGGTTTGATACCAATACTAAGTAACATTGGGCGTTTGTCTTTATTTTTATTGTACTTTCAGGCTCGCTACAACGGTGGACCGATCAGCATCGCAGGGGAGTGGTCAGGGTTTTTCCGCGGTTGGTCCCTAGTGCTCCACGGTACTAGGGCTCCACCATATGCCCAGCTGCAACCTCAGGACCCTCACTCCAAACTAGCCGTCGTCAAAAAGGCGCATGAGGATAACGCGATTATCAAGTAAACACCATAGACACCGGGTTTTAGTAGCTGATCAAGTTCGGTTGGTTAAGAACCTTAGTTTGGAATGCTAGGACAGTATTATACATAAAGTATCTGTTGGTAAAGTAATAGTCAAGATTTTTGGTAAAGGTACTTCCTAGAATTTCACAAAAGGCAGATTTCAAAATGGGACTTGAGTTAATGATTTAACATCAGCTTTTTTTGATTCAAAAGTATTTTTGGGAGTCATTTATATTTCTAGAGATAGATTTTTTATTTAAATATTATTAGTAATTTTATTAAATAAATAATTTGTCGGACGAACATTCGCGTACAGTATGGTTAAAGAAGAGAAAAAAACGGTATATTTTAAATAAAGAACAGTGTTTTTGAATAGAGAAGGAAAGAACGCTACAATCCTGAACCAAACATGATCAGCGAATTTAAAACCTGGCATCTAGTATGTAGACGTAACATAGATAACCGAGTGACGTCATAGGAATAGTATTTACCTTAACCATCATCCTCTATTTTCCGTAACAACTCTATTCTCAATCTTTTTTTAATACTAATCGTCGCCGGTTGTACATGTTATGCTTCTTAATTCCGTGCGTTAGCAAAAATTTATGTATTTTTGTACAAAGCTTAAAATAACAGGAGCTAAGTATACATATTTGTTTCCCTATTTAATAAACGATAACTGTACTATTTTTATCGATGCATAATCATAACTGGCTGTCCTGATTTAGTTTTGGTCCACCAATCGTAATTTCGTAATTTTTTATGAAACTAAACGAGTTTAATTTTAATTTCTTTCTCTTTTACTATTTGAAAATAACGGTTATTATTATTATATTTTGCTTGTATGATGTGGGAATTAATTGGTTGGATTAATTCCTTGCGTTATATTTTATTTACTAACTGATTTCGCATTCTACTACAGTATATATTTTAATTAAAAAAGGTGAACAGAATTTTACAGTAAGAAACTGGATTTTAATCTTACGTAAACTTATTCTGTATTTTTTTTAACTATGTGAAGTATATGAAGACCCTATTATTAGTCAACAGCTATTCTAGTCTTTTATTGAATAATTATTTATGAATTATCTTAATGTCTTATTGTATCAGATTTATTTTATCAATATTTTTTGTGCAATATAACAAAAATGTTTAAAACTTAGTTTTGAATGTTACATGGTAAAAAACAGTAATTATGTATATAAAAGTACACTAAAGATCAAAAGTAATAAATATAGAGTATCTAAACTAATATTCCTACAGCGTAAATTGCAATGACATTATTTATGCAACAAGTGTCGCCGAAAAAATCACCATATTTAATTAATATGAATTTTGTTCATCTTCAATATTAATCTAAAGTTACATAAACAGACGAACATATCAGGTAGCTTCGTAATTTGCTGAACAAAAATACACAAATATTAACTATTTATTTTATATATTACGAAGTTGAACAAGATCCATTATGAATCAATTAATTTTAATATGGATTTATATTGAATAAACATTTATTGTTTATTTAACCGCAAATTTATTTTATTGGTTAGTATCAACCTGACGGTATTTTCAATATAAGCATTCCAATTTATCGAATTTTTGCAGTTACATTTTAAATATATATTCCAGTTTCATTTTGTGTTTTGTTAGTTAGTTTTTAATTAAATTCAAATGGCCTTAATTTAACCCAGCTAAATGAAGCTCATTTGAATACTTTTGCTTTTTATAATAATATGTATCAAAAGATTCGAGTGTTAGAGTATTTACAAAGAATATATTAGAAAATTATCGTTATCGAGTAAGATATAATAAAGCTATTTATGTGACATGGTTAAACACCTTCCTTTTGGGGCCCACTAACACTAAATATGGTTATTTATCCACAGCCCCTCTGCATATATTTTCTTAAAGAGTAAATTTTATTATTGAAGTAAATTTTTCAAGCGTTTTCACTTCCATATTAACCAAATAACATTATATGTATCTTACATTTAAAGTTGTATGGGCATAACTGTAGGTTTAATACAAATTCGTTAGGATAATGGTTAAGAAATTTAAAAAATCATATAAAGAAAAATATATTGTGTACTATTATTATAGAAAATATAATGTGATTTGGTGTTGTATTTGAATTAAATGACGTTTTTGTAATTGCTACTCCTTTCCCTTTAATAGATTAAGTGGGGTTTCTCAGTTATCTGTGGTTTGTATTAATCTAAAGCTGGCCGCACAATTTTATATGAAATAAGAGTATTTTTTCAAATTTACTATACAATAGATAGCTGAACAAATTATCAAGATAAACTAAATTAGAATTGATTAATCCATTAACTGAAGGAATATTTTAAAAGGGTATCATTTAAATCCTTTTTATCATCATCATCTACGCGCCGGGGAGGACTGCCGGAGGGGAGTTCCAGACTTTTACCAGCTAAAATCACCTGGATGGTCATCTTCGGCACTGAAGACCCACCTTGCACCAATCGGCATCGAGAGCGTTCGTTCGTTCTTGAGCTTCCAGAGCCCACTCTTCAGTGCCACGCCAATAGGCATTTCAGGGGGTGGCAGAAAACAGGTCTCTAGCGGAGGGTAGGATGCTGCAAAGAGGCCGCACATTTCTGGGGAGATTGTAAAGGATCCCCCCGAAACGCTGTGCGCTGTTCTTACGTACTAACTACTATATAATCTGTGTGGCTATACTGCGCACAAAGCGGTACGTGACGCCCTGCGTGTCAGTCTTCCCGAGGCTCGCTTTGAGGCAAGTTTTAAACCAGGCAAGTTTTATAAAAATATCGAATGATTTTGAAAAATGAAATAGAAAGTCCTTAATTGAGTTTTTAGCAGCCGTTTAATATCATCATCATTTCAGCTTAAAGACGTCCACAGCTGAACAATGGGATCCCCCATCATCATCAGGACGTCTACTGCTGAACAAAGCCCCCCTCACAGATTTTATCTAATCGTATCGTATCTATATATATTCCCCCCAAAATGACGATACAATTAAATATATATATTTATTTAATTGTATCGTCATTTTGGGGGGAATTACCACACTCAGCGAATTGGTGACCACAGCATGGATACTGTTCCGCTGAAGAGACGCTGCTGCCTATCCCTCTGGTTTAGAGTCCTTTACTCGCCTTATACGACATCCATGGGAGGAGATCGAGTGGTGCTATATTCTTGATCCGGACGCTATACTTAATACAGAACAGGGTAAATTTATTTTGACTAGGGATCGCCTGCCGACTGATAATTTTACTTTATGTTTGGCAAACAATTTTGGATTTAAAATCATTAGTAGCATTTTTACGTTTAGTTAGGTTACAAAATATACTAAATCTGCGAAGTTTTACAAATATGTAGTCCAAATTTGCCGTCATAAAATCAAACAATACAAGTATTTTTTAACATTTTATTTTTATTAACAAATGTATCGGGCAGTTTGTTTATCTTACAATAGTACTATACAGAAGTGTAGTTGAATTAAGTACAACACTATTTATTATTACACTATATACAAGTATGGAATATGTGATATGTCAAACGTTAAGAAGCAGCAACTTGCTCGAGAAACATTTTTTTATAAACAAGTAAGTACTGCTTACGAAGGCAAAAAAATGTTCGAGTGCAAGTATTGAGGGTTATTGTGAGCATAGGGTGCAGCCAATGCCTACACGGTGAATACCGCACTCCCAGCCATAGGTAAATGGAAGGAACACCGTGGGGTTTTAGCCGATAAGAGTCTAGCATCCCCCTCCACCCAAGGCGGAGGAAGTCGGGAAGTAAGAAGAGAAGGTTATTATGATCATGAATATGTTCTTTCGATTATTAACACTAGCGACGTTCTTTCCCACAACTCTTAAAATAATTCAAAATGGAACTTGTATATTTTAACTTTTTACTTGATCAGGTAGGTATTTACTTTAAATAAGATTGTTTAATTATGCATCTAAAATTTTGTGGAAAAACAACTAACCTAATTCAATCTTAATATAGAGAACTGTATATATAATTATAAATACTGTCCATAGATTTACATTTTATATTCACGGAGGTGAATTTCATAAATTAAATTAACAATTTATTAAATTCTTATTAGTGTGACAAGTTGTTTACATTCCAGTGAGGTTAAAACCATATTATTTATGCTCTTTTTTTTTATTAAGTTGCCGTGATAATAGTTAGTAATTCGTACCAATAACTTCAAATTAATAGGTTTCCTCACTTAATTACGCAGTCACCGAATGGAATCCCTAATTATTTAGTAAATTTTCATGAAATTCACCCACGGGATGATCTTGAAATATAAGTGGTATCAGTAGTACATCATTGATACAACTTCAATTCAATATTCAATACTTATAATAAAGCCATAGTCATACAACATACAACATGCTGATCATCTCCAGCGATATTGTAAGATAGTGAAGTATTAACCAAAAAATTCGAATTTCTTGTGTTAGCGACATGCTCGGCATAATTTACATTATTTTCTTATTAACGTGAGATAACATTCTCAGATGGATACTCGATCGCGTCTGACGTCAAATTCACCGATTCACTCGTTTAAGTGATGTCCTGCTTGGAGCGTTTCAATGTATGTTATGGACATATCTAAAGATTACATTTTTTGTATGTATTATATTGTATGGGATAATATTTGTCTTGGTAGTGTTTTTCTTTTAACTTTACATTTGTCTAATGCCATTTCTAAACTATTATATCATACTGCATGTCATGCACGATGTATCATGGCCAGTAAGACAGACGTTACTTCACATAATAATATATTACGCCTTTAAAGTAAACAATTAACAAAAGACGAAACCAGGTTCCGTATTGCAGATTCTTCCAAAACTACTGAACTAAGTAAAATACCAGTGCTGCTCCAATTTAGTTTACTCTGTTACAAGCTCTCAAAACACCAGTCCAGCCCCAAATCTACTGAAAAAGTTGAAATTTCTAAAATATGTACTCTGATCATCACTTGTAATCCTGCATGATCGTCTAGGGAGCGCATAGCGATATCGGAATCATCGCAATAGGCTGGGCCTTTAAAGGTGTATTTCGATTCTATAAATGAATTAAATTAACCGTGTGGTGTCCGGATTAAGAATATAGCACCACTCCATCTCCTCCCGTGGATGTCGTAAAAGGCGACTAAGGGAATCTAAACCAGAGGGATGGGCAGCAGCATCCCTTCTGTGAAACGGTAGCCATACTGCGCTCACCAACCCGCCTGCCAAGCGTGGTGAGTATTGGCAAATACCCCCCAAAATGATGACACAGTTTGTTTGTTTCTGAAAATCTATGGGGGAGGTCTTTGTTCAGCAGTGGACGTATAAATGGCCGATATGATGATATGATGAAATGAATTAAACATAATTGTTAAAATTAATATAGGTACAGATCACTTAATCGAATGTAAAAAATACAAACTCGTACACTAAAGTTCTCACCGTTTACTATCATTCACAGTTAATTTTGGTACAGTCACTCTCAATTTTGAATGGTCTCATACATGCATTTTTGTATGACTCATACACGCAACTCGCCATTCATTTTATCCTGTGCGGTGGCTAATTTACGTGTTGCGTAAATGTCTGCATTAGTAGTTAATATGGTGCTCTGAAAACGGATTTTGTCATATAATCCATTTTGAAGGTGTTGTATGGTGCTCATACACCCATCTCGTTGTATGGCCTGCCGTTGTGCATGTCGACATCAACGCCGCGCTCCGAGATCCCGTTGAGCCCATTAGTGTGCCCACGGGAACTTAACTGTCAGAGATCTGAAAACGGAAATAATGATAGTGATGTTAGATCAATTGAAGACTGTCATACAATGTGTTTATTTCATCATTTACTTATGAAGGCCATATATGGGTACTGCCTTATATTGTCGTGCAAAAGACCAATTTTTAGTCTATCTTAAATAAACGATATTTATATTCTATTTGTATTGTGTTCTATGTCAATTTTTTTGGATTTGGAGCAGCATAAGCTGCTGCAGCTCTACCTTGAGGGAAAAACGTATTAATCGAAAAAAGTCTATAGTGTATCAGGTTAATGCTAAAGAGAAAACCGCCTATACCTACGCCGCCCTACGTATTTATAAACTGATTAATTAAACTGCCATCAGATAAGTAATAAAAATATCGCCTCCTTTCAAACATTCTTAGGATGAAACTTGAAGTTAAATTTTTATTCAAAAACTAATATTAAAAATCCAAACACGGTTTTTGAAACAAGGTATTATTTATTATTTAGTTATTATTCTTAGCAAACCCTTTCATTTGATACACATATAATAAGGGTGCATAAAAAAACCGGTCCGCCATCTTTGGGAGTCCGCCATATTAGATTTCGAATGACGTCACTTAGCTGACCATACATTGTCAACTAAACGTGTATGCAAAATTTCAGCTCAATCAGTTGGGGGATAACTGTTTAAAAATTCAGTTTCTAGATTTGACCCATACTAACAAGGCAAGTTAAATTATTTTTTTGAAACAAATACTATATTAGGGACATATAGCACCGGTATAATCAGGGACTTACCCATGGTTTCCTGTTGTAACTCTAGTTTGTACGCTGGATTGTCATACGGCGGGAGAGAGGACTCTCGGGGAGCGGATGGCACAGCTGTGAACATAGAAATGAATGGTCACCACGAAAATCTTTATTAGGGGTGAGTCACAAATATATCTAATGTCTCAAAATACCAAGGAAGGTCTAAATAAGGTCAACCAGTGTGTGTTGCCAGTGATGATTTATAGTACTGAGACGTGGTAGCTCACCATGAGCCTCAAAAGAAGGCCTACGTTTCCTAAACTCGTTATAGCATTGTTTGGAATCTGTTGGAATTTGAATGGAATGTGTTGTCCAATATTTTCTGCTTGTGGTACTAATAAAGGGCGACTAAAAGATGATGTCAAAACAATTAGCTGCGATAACTTGTTGATTACTTATAACTGATCAACAGTCCGTTTTTAAAACTGTCGGTCCGTTTCTGGCGATAAATGCAATATCCGCAATGACCGTTCACTGTAGCTGGCATTAGGTGGTCCGTGTGGGCTGCGATAGGCTGTACACATACTAGTGATGGGCACGGATCGGGGGCGGTGCCTCCGGAGCACAATGAGCAGCAGCAGGAGTGACGTCAGCGCCCCTAACGCAGCAACTGCGCCAACGCCCACCAGTGCGCCGTAGTAGTCGCCGCTGTGACGCCCAGCTACCGATGATGCTTCTATCTCGTCTGGTGAACAACATAATGTATTAATATAAGGTAAATGATTATAGCACCGTGTGATGTCCGGATTAAGAATATAGCACCACGCCATCTCCTCCCATGGATGTCGTAAAATGCGACTAATGGCCGAAATTAATAATCGATCTAATCCGAAAACTACAGATCACAATTTTTGAAATTCATTCGTATTCATAGTCTTACGATCACATTTAACACAAAAACAGACATATCCGTAATCCTAAAACGAAAGATTTTAGATTAGATCGATCATTAATTTCGGCCGTTAGGGACTCTAAACCAGAAGGATGGGCAGCACCCATTCTGCGCTCACGCTTTTGTTCTGCACTGGACGTTTTTGGCTGATATGATGATGATGATGAAATGATTATATGTTGATAGGGTATGATGGCCAGATGGTGTTTAAGAAGAGACGCTTCTGAGCGCTTGATGATCGGAGATTTTGATTTTTGAAGGAACTTACATTACTGTCTGAATATTGACTGTATACGCAAACACGATTAAATTAGTTTGACGTCACGCGATCCGCAGGTGCTAAGTGCTTGGCTTTATGCGCTGTGGATCGCAGATTCGATCCCCGCAGGAAGCAAAATATATTTCTGTGACCTAGAATCTAAGTCCTAGATAGTTGTTCCGGGTCCGGGCATATGTGATGTGTAATTTACGGACGTAAATTTCACTTGCAACTCTACCCATGACATAGGAGAAATCATAGCGTCATGAAGAAGAATAAACATATTTGTCAGCAATTTGAAGGTTATGAGCGAGGGATGCCATGTTTTCAAATACTTCATGAGCCTATCCGTGTGGTGTCCGGATTAAGAATATAGCACCACGTGATGTCCTCCCGTGGATCTCGTAAAAGGCGGCTAAGGGACTGTAAACCATAAATATAGGCAGTAGCGTACCTTCTGTGGAACAGTAGCCATACTGCGCTTACCAACTCACCTGCCAAGCGTAGTGACTACTGGCAAATCCTCCCCAAAATGATGACATAGTTGTATATATATATATCTCCCCTTTGGCCTTTGTTCAGTAGTGGACGTCCTTTGGTTGATAAGGTGGATCAGCCTAGCATTTTCCTATGTATGTGTTTACCAGATGCTACCAAACATGAAGCGACTCCCTTCTTACCTCCGCTACCTAATCAATAACTAATATCGACGTCTTAAGGGATAACTTATCAATTATACTGATGTATGCCGTGTGGTGCCGGCTACGAATAGCACCAACCCATCTCATCCCATGGGTATCGTAAAAGTCGGCTATGGGCCGGACCGGAGGATGGGCAGCAGCTTCCTTCGAGTACATTAACAACTCAACTGTGCTCGCCAACCCGCCTACCAAGTGTGGGGATTGTGGCAATACCACCGAATGAGCACACAACACACCCAGACCGGTCGTTGTGGCATTTATTGAGGGAGGCTTATGTCCAGCAGTGGGCTTTATTCGGCTGAAACGATGACGACGACGACGATAGTAGGTACTTGCAGGTCTGCTGGAAGAGTTTTCACTGAAAATAATCATTACCTTTGTACTTTATTCTCCTAATTCATCGTTGTATCTAGTAGAAAATTAGTGTGTTCATAAATTGACAAATAACTAAAATACTTACTATCGATAGGTTCTGGGGAATCCAATGATTTTGTGTTGATTTCTAATACGTTACTAGTCTTTACTTTCCCGTTGGTCAGGAACAGTTCGAGCCACACACGACATCTGGTAGAAAGCACAGTTTGTTTTATAATTGCCAGGTTTTTAGTCATCATCATCATCTAATCATATAGATTAGATGATGATGATTGATGATGATCAATGCTCGTTACTTATCCATGTGAGTAGAGGCCTTTTCTCTGCTTTTCTCAGTAGAGCATCTACAGACTTATTATTAATTATTGTATGCTTAGGTGCTGTCAGAGACAGATTTAGTGCAGAACAATCGGGACTACGCCCCGGGGCCTACCAAATATAGGGGCTGACAATAGAAATTTCTAAGTAAAATTTTCTAACGTATACCCAAGGAAAACTAAACTTGATTTATATCTATTAATAATCTCGCTAAAGTTCATTCGTTAACACTATAATTCAATTTAGTTTAATTTTTGTATTTTATATCTACATATTTTTACTAAAAGAATTAGATTTATCTATAAAAAATAATATAAATAAAATATTACAATAAATTATTGAAACACTTGACACAATTTTTTTCCTATTTTTATGATTATAAAATAGTGGCCTACATTTCCTTGTTGCCCCAGGGCTCTACACCTCTAAATCTGGTCTTGGGTGTATTACAGAACGGTACAAAATCTTTTTGGTACATTTAAGATAGAAATCTCGATTTAGTCGAACCTTCCCTGTGGTTAAGATCAGTGGTATCAAGTTCATGTTAGGTGCAGTTCGGTCCGGTTTAAGAATATGGCACCACTCCATCTCCTTCCGCTGGATGTCGTAAAAGATGACTGAGGGACTCTAAGCCAGAGGCATGGGCAGTAGCGTCCCTTATGTGGAATAGTAGCCGGTCAGTCGGTGGTGAGTATTGGCAAATATCCCCCAACGAAACCATTGTATATAACAAATCTATGGTCTCCCACCTTTGTTCAGCCGTGGACGTATAATGGCTTATATGATGATTATGATGACATACTTGGTGTCTGGCTCCAGGCCCGAGAGCGTGATGGCGGGCGGCAGGTCCCGCGCCGCCAGGCGGAAGGCGTCCCGCTCGCGGCGGCTGCCGCACGCGTGCGCGCCGCGGTACACGCGCACCCAGCGCTCGGCCGGCGCGGGGATGCCGCGCCACCACACCTCGGCCGCCTCGGAGCCCACGGCTCGCGCCTCGATTGTTACTGTCCAGTTGTATGGGTCTGGGGGTTACAATAAAGTACCATTTTAAAGCAAATCGTATGGTGTCTGGATTAAGAATATAGTACCACTCCAGATCGTGGGTGTTGTAAAAGGCGACTAGGGGACTCTAAACCGGAGGGATGAGCAGCAGCGTGCTTGAAAATGTCGACTCAATTATGTAAGCCTATGGCGGAGGCCTTTGTTCAGCAGTGGATATCCTTTAGCTGATATGATATAAAAATATAAGTAACGTCTCATAGCGGTGCCAGGACGAAGGCCATACAGGTCAAAGATTGAGTTCCTCTAGTGGAGCATTTTCCACTTTACTGCTAGGCTGATTGCTAGATAAGACTAACCAGTAGACTCAACGAGCGGGATCGAGATAATGGAGCAGATTATCTAGACTAGAGTCTGGTAGGATTAGTATCTCGCCGTCAGTCGGTCGTTACACTAAGATAGAGTGCAGCACGAGCAGTTTCCAGAAACCATCTTACCACCTTCTATATAAAAAAATATCTACTTACCAACATAAGGAGCCGTATTAAACTCGATCTGGCCCGGGTCAATCAGTTCAGTTGTGGCCTTTGGCGGCGGTATGAGCACCAGCGATGCTTCGTAGTGGCTGCCGGGACGTAAGTCGTGCAGCTCAGCGGCTGATCGGCTGTGGTGAAGCAGCTCTGTCATACTGTAGATTGGAGTGCCCATTGGACGGTATCTGGGGAGATAAAAGTCGATTTAAAGATCTTAACAAGTTAAACAAGTTACAGCAAACGCTTTATAACAAGGATTGATGCTTCATGAAGTAAACTCATATCTTCCTTATCTGCCATCGTTAAGTTATTGAAAAATAAGTCAACCACGACCAATAGAGAATTAAGAAAATGTTTCACGTCTGTGTTGCTTTAATGTTGTCCGATGAAGCTGGTAGTGTTTTTGAAGTATGTATGGTACATGAAATAGCTTTTATCGAACTGTGGGAGCTAGAACGTGCGCCATGCGTGCACGCATATCACTGAGGATTACACGCGACTAGGCGTGTTCATAACGGCTATATATTGATAACGCGTTATAACGATACGTGATTTAAAAATAACCTAGTACTTTCTACGTTATAATATATTAGTTTGATATTTATTACTTCGTCGAGCGCCGCAGTTTTGTTAACGTTGCGGCCCACAACAGAGAAATAGTTCCACATTTGTCCTCTTCGAGATATTTTAATTTAATATAACTCTTATTTACGTAAATAACAACGTAAACATATAAATTTTTATTAACACTAAACTAAAATACTTATTTTTAAAGTTTCACAATACAAACTTACTAACTTCAATGTTCATAATGAAATAATATCAATAATTCAAAACTATCACGCAATCGTTCGCAATCTCCCGTAAAATACAACTTATGACGTCAAGCGAGTCATCCGCACTGATTTTGTTCAAATATAATCGTAGATCAAAACGACTGTCGAATAAAAACATTTATATTAGGTCCTTCTATTATTTATTAGTTTCGTTTTAATATTGATAAGAATCTAGCTCTTATAACTGTGCTGTGAAAGCATAATTTTGCATGTGGCATAAAATAACGTCTAAGATATATTCGTTTCATTTTGATAGGAATCTAGCTCTTATGGTTATGAGTTGAAAGCATAATTTTGCATGTGGCACCTTATGAAATATGTGACGTCCGGGAAGCTGTGGTCGTTTAGTAATAAAAATAATAGGGCAACATAAATAACCGTTACCTGGTTTTATAAATAATAGGTGATATGATTATTTTAAAATAATCGATTATATATTCAGCTAACTAATATATCGAACACTCCTACACGAGACGCAAGTATTTATATCGCGACCATTTTTGTTAATTCCTGCGCGCTATCTGCTATTGGTCAATTCAATTAAGCACACACGACACACTTTCTATTTACTAAGCCATGATTTATCAATATTTCATTTTCATTTCGGCCGAATGAAGTCCACTGCTGGACACAGGCCTCCCCCAAAGATTATCTCAACGACTGATATGGGTGTGTTGTGGGCTCATTGGGGGGTTTTGCCATAATCGCCACGCTTGGCAGACGGGTTGGCGATCACAGTTGAGTTGTTAATGTAATCGAAGGACGCTGCTGCCCATCCTCCGTGTAATCCCTTAGTCGACTTTTACGACACCCACGGGAGGAGATGGGGTGGTGGTATTCTGAGCCAGTGATATTGAATACGAAATTGTTCAATCTGAATACTAGTATTATTTACATTCCTGATCTGCCTGGTAAAGACCTAAAGAATTCTAGTAAGTACATTCAGTAGTCGTCAGAAAATGTGGCACTGCATCTTGTATCCCTTACCTAACTTGAATAGCATCAATGAATTGCAGTTCGTCTTCATCGAAGCGTCTCCAGGTAACGTGTGCGGATGTATCATTCACGTCCATAACCGTCAAACGGCTGTCAATCTCTCGCCGCTTCTCCTCTACCGGCGTTGGCTGAAACAAAACTTGACAATCAAATACTGGACGGAACCAGATGCAATTAGACGGTTTATAAACGGGAAGTCTAAAGGACAAGTCATAATATTAGGGATGCTGGGGAGACTGTGCCTTAAGCACCTTGGCAAGCGCTTCCGTGATATGTTTATAGTACTTATGTATATCATATATGGGTAGATGATGTTACCCATCATATCGGCCATATAGAGTCCACTACTGAACAAAGGCCTCCCCCATAGATTTCCACAACTACGTCATCTTATTGGGGGGAATTTGCCAGTAGTCACCACGCTTGGCAGGCGGGTTGGTGAGCGTAGAATGGCTACTGTTCCACAGATAGGACGCTGCTGGTGGTGACCTCTGGTTTAGTCCCTTAGTCTCCTTTTACGACATCCACGGGAGGAGATGGAGTAGTGCTATATTCTTAATCCGGACACCACACGGACAATGTTACCCATTTCCATGATATTCTATCTTATCATTTATTTCAATACTGCAATAGGAGATGGACCACAGGGCTGGAAACACTATGCAAAGAGACACTTCATATACGAGTACAAGTAACTCACCGAAGCCACTTCCTGCGTGCGTATCGTATAGATTTCGCTTTCTGGTTCCACGGGTAAGTTATGCAGGTACAGTTTTCCTCGGATCTTGTACGTGGTGGCGGGCTTTAAACCAGTCAGTCGGAACTCTAGTCGAGGGGTGGTCAGCACCTCGTCTGCTGGGGCGAATACTTGCGAGTACCAGTGGGAGACGTCCTCGTCACTGAAGGGGAAAAAATATTGAATTTAAGTTTGGATTGATAGTACCCAAATGGATATTTCAATAACAGTAGTTTTTAATCGGCGCACACTATTGTAGTGAAGCCATTTTTGGAATTATGGAGTGAAAATTATACAGACGGAAACCCGTACGGACGGTTTAAATTGTAATGTCGATGGTCTACCTATATGTATTCCTTTCAGCTTCTCACTCATTTTTTTATTTATAATCCATTTCTTTATAAATCATATAATGAATAGATGAAAATTTCAAAAAGCATATATGGAACTTTTTTTAAATCTCTGTTATTAATGTTATAATACTTACGCTTTATCAGTATATCTTAAATCAACGCTGCCTCTCAATCCCACTAGAACAGTTGGCAAACCAAACAGCATCTTGACACTGGTCGGTGAGTCCGCTTGCAAGGATATCACCGAAAGCTTCTTGTTCATATCCCCATATGATGGAGGCAAGGATAACCCTGGAGGTAAACCTTGTAATGCGGGCTCCACAGGATTCACGGGCCGATGAATGACGTTTTGGTCGTAGTCAGGAATGTCTTCCTGGGGGAAGTGGATTTCGGGAGGAATAGTGGGCAGGAATGTATGGTTTGGAGGAACGTCCGTTGTTGGTTGACCTGGAAATTTAACATTTAATTAACATAATTAGCATTAACGCAATTCAATGTTTAATAACATTTAAATAAAATAGAATGAACTCCCAACAATTTTGATGAGAACTTCCCAGTTAGAATTGCCTCCAATACATACAAATATATGGAGCTATTTATAAATACGTTACCTTAATACAATGAGGTGATGTAATGGTTTGTGATTGTTTGCATTATTGATGATAGAAGTAAAGTTACAAATATATAATACAGCATCAATACAGCTGATTTCATTTGAAATTATATCTGATAAAAGCATTTTAAATATATAAGTATTAACAATTTTCGATTGGTTTTCACTGATACAAAAATGTACAAAAGGCCAGAAAAGTCAGTCAACAAGTTACAAGTCTGTCATCAACACATCAAGGAGACACAAAGGTAAACACCAAGGCGAGGCAACAAACCTGCCGCGGCATCCGGACTCTTGTCTGCTGACCGTCCCAGGTTCTTATTCACTACAGACTCCACTTCCATCTGATTTAGCAGATGCTCAAGATCCAATGCTGTGTAACTTTTACTAGTTGCAGACTTTGCGTCACGATTGTATGAAGAACCGAGGTTTTTAGTTTTAGATACGGGTCGTAGCAGCACAGTCTCGTAAGGATTAGGCTCTTTAGTCAATACGTGTGTTTTCGAGTCTTCATCCCACAGTATGTCATGGTACATTTCAGTAGGTTTCGGGCTCTTCATATCCTTCGTTTTAAGTATTGTCACATGTTTTCTAAATGAAGTCAGGTCTCGGGAATTACTTTGTGGATGGATAACTCTGGGAACATGGTAGTCAGCGGATTTATTGTTAAAAACAGGTTCAAACAGGTTTTGTACGTGTTTTGGCAGGTCTGGTATGTCATAAGATTTAGGCCCAACCTGATTTTTTGCATAAGAAGATTCTGATATTGGTCTTCTTTCGAGTGATGGCAGGAAATAATTTAAGTTGTCAACTTTAGAGATTGGTATTTTTCTGACTGGCTCGTAAACAGATTTTACAGGGACTTTTTGAGAATCCATAGAATGTGATTGTGAGCGTGGACTAACTGGTGGTGTTTGGAAGTAATCATGCATTTTATTGTCTGTATTGATTAGATTAACACGATTTTCAGGGTGCGAATTTGAAGCTTGATTAAAAGAGGTGTGTGATTTCCTATAAGGGTCAGCTAGTTTAGGCGTTTCAGGTTTACGGTGCTGTACCTCCCAGTTGTCATGAGAACCCATTAAAGGTGGTTCTGGATGTATCGTTTTGAATGGAGCATCGATATCGTCCAATGTGAAAACCGTGATATTATCTCCTTGGGGTTGAGGGGGATTCGTTGGCAATTCCACTGGATATTGTGGGACGACTGTAACTGGGGCGGGAAAAACAGTTTTAATGTATTTGGGGAGAGACTTGACTGGGCTTAAATGTCGGTAGAAGTCTACAGAATTAGTTGTGATAGGAGGCGTGACTGGTGCTATTGTCGGTAAGTCAGGTGCCACAGGCGTCACATAGTTCATGACTTCACCGAGAACCGGCATGCTGTAAGTCTGAAAAGTCGATCCGTTTCCAGCTGCAAGCAATAATGTGTAGATGAGTGACATGCGAGTGATATTGTGAGATGAATGAGATGATAAAGCAGATGAATGGCACTCATTAAAAAGTTAGAGATGAATATGACTTTATGACGTATAATGTTCTCGGCGGCGCGAATTGAATTAAGGTAATTCTTAAATGAGTAACATTTTCATATTTTTTTAAAGTTTGGTGTCCTAACTTCAATAGTCAGTGAGTTTCGTATTTTAATAACTCTTTTACTAACCATTAGGCAGACAGCCCCACTGTTTGCAGCAGTCCTCATCAGATATATTGACTGCGCCCGGTCGGTGGTTTGGCGGACATCGCAACGTTTGTGGAGGTACGGGAGGCAGTGGAGAGCACACCTGCTGGCAGTCCAAGTCACCGTTCTCGCAAAAACAACGTTGTTCACAACCAGTCAAGGCTATTGGCACTTCACTCCAGTTTGGCACTCTATAACAGTATTTAATTTTGTAAGCCTTGGTCGGTGTGAGAATATATGTACACAAAGATGTCAAATTATTTGATGAATTCTGAACAAAATATCACGCAAAGGCGGTATTATCGTAATCCACAACACAGTTTATGTAAACATTTTATGTATATAATATGCTTAGTATCCATATAATAGATAGTATCATTATGCACAAATATACATCTACCTTAGTCTAAATATGTACTTTAATATACGTTCGGTTGCGGCATTGTGGATAGTTATTTATTTTTGTGGTTGCAGCTTTGTGTGACGCACACAGCACAATAGAGTAGTAACGTTATATCATTGTAACATAATATATTCTCTACCATATTATACATACTACGAGGTATTGCTCATAATCGAACTGCCGAAGCCGCATGGCTTTAAGCTGAGCAATAGGTACATTAGTGTTATATTATTATACAGTTATTCTTCCAGCTATCTTTATATTGCATGGTTTGTTGTTTGTTCTCAATATGTTTGTTAGTAGTTTGCTTTTATTTTGTTTTGCTTTATCTACTCTACTTATGCTTTCTGTAAGTGGTATGTGTTGCTTTATACCTATATCCAAATAAATTTATTTTCTTTCTTTCTTTCAAAGGTATAATGTCCTTTTTTATTCGCTCCCTAGTTTCTCAAGATGCCTGGACCCGTACTGGCTTATCTTACCTTTGTCCGGACATAAGATAAGCAAGTAATCTAAAGAGGGTAAGTGTTTTATTTGCCTTTTTTGCAGGATTTCAACTCCGCCTAGCTTGGCCCACGAAAGTGCGCTATAGTAGCAATTCAGACGGCATATAGGATACTTACGCGACTCCCTTATAGTGGCAAGTGCCGTCACTGAGGCACCTGGCAGAGCGCGGGCAGCAGTTGGGTGGCGAGGCAGGCGGGGATGGCGCCCAGCGCACGCAGCCCTTCGACACCAGTTCCAGTCCCACGTGTGATGGACAAACTAATGCTGCACACTCCCGCTTGTCCGGTCCCGTGCACTCGCACAGCTCTGTGCAGCCGATGTGGAACTCCTCACCTGTGCAAACAGAGGAAATTACAAATTTATTATTACCTATGCTTAGAGATTATTATTATGTTATGCTGCAGTCGGCACGTCATTCGATTCTTTAGTTTTTGCTAAAGGAGACTAAACAAGTAAATATTTGACCTTACATCTGTTTAATCTGCTGTGCCAATCTATTTTATATGTATCAGGCAGATCGGCAATAGCATTATTATAGTAGTAAGACTAGCGTTTCGCCATAGAAGCTGTATTATTTTGTGCGTTTTAAAACAATAGATGATCACGAATTCTGACTACTTAAAAACGATTCCAGGAAATTCGGGGAGTAATTATATATGGTATGGGTTAACATAATGCAAAAAGAGAGGAGCTCATAGCCAGCTGGACTGATCGGTAAACGATCGGTGAAGTTAAGCAACGCTCGTCGCGGTCAATTTATGGATTGGTGACCGCATAGTAGTATTTGAACAGAACGTAAAAGAGATCACGTAAAATCTTCGGTCACGGTTGTATTTAAATTGGACGCCTTTGGGAGGCTTGAAGAACTCTGCCACAAGGTCACACTAACCATACTAAAAAAAGAAAGAGACGCAATAAGAGAAACAAAGACAGAAAGAAAAGTTTGAAGATATAAAGACTACAAGACGTGCAGTGAACTTAAAAATCTGAACCTGGTAATAGCAGACTGATCCCACATTGTCGACGTTGCGCTAACGATACTTACGTTCTACATTACAAGCCACCAATTCACCACAATAACTTGATTTCTAGAATAAGTGTCCGACCGGCAGACATTCGGCAGAAAGTAGAAGTGTCTTCTGAACTTCCAAAAACAAGAATGTACTGAAATTACATCGCTTTTGTGTAGTAGAAAAGATATTTCTTCCGGACTTTATATGTTGATTGAACAAGTAAGATTTCCAAGATCTGATGAAATCAACAAAATAATTACAAACGTCGGTTTAGAAAGCGACAGAAAAGCAAAGAACGTCGCTCAGACGATAGCCGCTAATTAGCGATCGAACTTAGTCAATAATAATAACCTAATATGGAATTTCCGTGTGGTGTCAGCATTAAGAGTATAGCACCATTCCGTCCCCTCCTGTGAATGTTGTTGAAGGCGACTAAGGGTCTCTAAACCAGAGGGATGAACAGCAGCGTCCCTTCTATTCAACAGTATTCATACTGCCCTCACGAATCCGCCTGCTAAGCGTGGTGGGTACTGGCAAGTTCCCCAAAATGACAACACAATTGTGGAAATCAATGTGGGAGGCATTTGTTCAGCAGTTGACGTCCGAAGACCCCACCCACGACTCGGAGCGCAGCAGTCGACTGTATCAGCCACTGCACCAACCGTGCCGTCAAATATGATATTGAACTTAAGTCTATCTCGAAAAGAACACTCACCAACAGGATAAAATTGTCCATCCTGATAACACCCGACTTTTGAACCGTTATTCAGATCCTCATTCGGTACCTCATTCACCCCATTATAATTATCTGATGCCGTTATAGTAAAGTTGAACTTCGTTCCGGTTTCCTTAGTCTTCAGTATATAGTCCCTTCCACCTTCTAGATTTAAGATTAAGTTGGAGTATTTCAGTTCCACATCACTGAAGGACTTTCCTCCGTCGTTGCTGAGGAGGAGGTGGATAGGATCTTCACTTTGGTTCAGTTGCATCAGATTGACTTGTACGGAGTTGTTCTGGAGTACTTTTACGGAACCTATGGGTTCGGTTAGTACTAGAGGCCTAGTATTGATGTGTTCCGGTTGATCCTCGTAGTCTTGAAAGCCTTTGACAGCCTGTAAAAAGTTTAAAATATGAAGTCAGAATCAGGATCTAAGTTATTATGGTCTGTGAGACTGAAAGTATCTACCATCTTAACAAAATCTACTTCGTCATAATCTATTCGTATCGATATGTTTCAAACCCGAACGAAACTTCTCTATGGACGAGAAACATATCGGTAGTTACTTGAAAGGATATGCGTCCATGACTAGGTTCAATGACATGCCAGCTGTGTATTATTTTAAAAATATATATGGCAATACTGTTCAGTCAGTCAGTCTGTCAGGGACTGTCACGATTATCATTGCATGTAAATCGCTGCATGAAGATCTCGTAAATCTTCTATTAAATGTAGTGGCAAGACGCTATCATAATCACTATTAACTCGCCCGTACGTAGGTAGAGCTGGTCCTAAATGTACAGCAACATGACGAAAAACATGAATATAAAATTATTTTCTTCATTTTCGTATACTACGTTCATATCATAAACAAATGAGAAAACAAGTAGACTGGGTCTGGAAGCTAAAACGCATAATGTTGGGTTTTTACTTTAGGTTCTAAAATCAAAATTTTACCTCAGTGGTGGTAGACGTGGTGCTGGTACCATTTTCTGGTTCTTCGTGTACGTCATGGCTGACATCACAGACTTGCACCTCGCAGCAGGCATCGTTCGGGTCCTGCACGTTGATGCACTTATCTGATATTGGTAGGGGACTGCACCTATGAGAAGAAGTATTCAGGGTCAGTAAAATAAACGGAGATTCTTTTTGCATAGTCTTATAGTAATTCTTGTCTATAGCTGTCTGATATTTAGAAATCTCAATAAAAAGTTTTATCTTTATATGTATATGTATACTCGTTTAGTGTGAGTTTAAATCAGGTAATAAATAATATGACAGCCTGTACATAAAACCTAATCCCTCAAGTGTGTTCTCATTTAAAGTAAAAGTAGATATTAATTACAGAATATTAGAGAATAGGAAAAACTATTCTGTGAGACTGAACTGGAGATCATTTGCTTGCTTGATTTATAAATATCATAATATTCCGTATAATGACTTTGGTCCTGCACACACTTGACACAAAGAAAACTTAATCTTAATAACGAACTTTTAATAATGTTGCTTACCTCGGTTTGCACGTCACAACAGACTGAGGTTCGCATGTGCAAGTCTGTTCGCAGCCGATGTGCCACTTGGAGCCTACTGGGTGTGTGTCGTTACCGTAGCGGCACACTTCCAACTTCGCCACCTTCATATTATCTGGGAATATACAATTAATTGTTGAATGTATGTGAATATACAAAAAATAAATTGACTTTACACATTTTATTTGATCGTAATTAAGTTCAGTGCAGGATATGTCGTAAATAAGGAAAATGTATGCAGCAGCAGGTGCTGACTAATGTTAATAATAATAATTCCAAACATGTAACAGATTCAATGAGCGTTTTACTGATCAGTTTGGTGTAGAGGATTTTGATAAACCGTCTATCCCTGGATTTGAAGACAAGAATAAAAATAGATGTTTGTGTTGTAGATTTTTGCTTAAAGGAGCAGTAGTAGAGTGGTAGTATGGGTAGTAACGTCGATCAAGTGTTTATCATTACATTCAAGAATTATGCGTTCTATACATAATCAAAAATTGGCGGCACGGTTGGTGCAGTGGCTGATACAGTCGGCTGCTGCGCTCCGGGTCGTGGGTTTCGATTCCCGCACGGAACAAATATTTGTATGATCTGCAGGTTGTTCCGGGTCTGAGTGTATTGTAGGTGGAATTCATGGCTGTAAACGCACCCACGACACAGGAGAAATCCTAGTGTGGTGCAATGTTTTTAAAAAAAGAAATAAAATCCTTAATGTTTGAATTTGACAAGATATTATTATTTTGATAATTAACATTCGAAAGCACAGAAACAATTTTAAATTACTTATTATAATTTGAAAAGTATCTATAGTATTGGTTTTTTTCACCTCCATTACCGGTAGCACAGGCTATAATTGAACAGCATTCATCGACCGGTGACTCAAAGCACAGAGGATCGTTCAGCCGTCTACCACGACGGATGTAAGGGTGCTTGCAGCGCGGGGAGCACTCAAAAATCCCACTGGATAAGCACTCGCAGGTTTCTTCGCACCCTCGGTCCATTCTCTCACCGATCTAGAAATGGTTATGGTTAAAATCACAAAATAAAATGGTAGGTATGTGTTAATGACAAATAGTAAAATCTACATCATAATATTAGCCGAAAACAGTCCATTGCTGGACAAAGGCATCCAGGGTTCTCCCCCAAAGATCACCACTATGACCTGTCTGGATATGGTATGATATTATATGCAAATTGAGTTTTGTCACCATCGCCACGCTTGGCAGGCAGGTTGGCGATTGCAGGTGAGTAGTTAATGTACTCGAAGGACGCTGACGCCCATCCTCCAGCTTACCCATAGTCGCCTTTTACGACACCCAAGCGATGAAATGGGGTCGTTCTATTCTTAACCGGCACCATATACATGTTTATAACTTTAACACTTCCACTACTTTCGATAGCTCGCCTTACGCATTCAGTTGTACGAACTACTAATTTTTAAATATCCATGTCTTTACACTTTTAAAGCTATATACACTCGCAAATAACTCCAATCAAGCTAACAAATTTAAATTTTATAATCTATTAAATTTTCCTACTAACCTTATAAACAATTTCATTTTCTTTACACGTGTCCATCTCTTCAGAGCCTCTGTCTGCAGTCATCAGTGGATGGAATGGAGCCTGCAGATTGGCGTAGAACTTCTCTGGAATGTTCTTGTGCTTAGGTTCCGCCGGGATCATTCTCGGCTCATCGTCATCTTCTACATCCAGGTTCACATCGCTCAAGTCTGATAAATGTTTCTTCTGGCCCTTTGCATTTGTTTCATTGTGTAGAGCAATGGCAAAATTTTGCAATTCATCTACATTTAAGTTCAGCAGCCTGGCCCTTGGTTTTATTTCTGTGGGTGCGTCAGTAACTTCTGGTATTTCTGGTGTTGGTTTTGGGTCTACTTCTGTTCTGTTCTCTGTTGTAACTTCTGTTTTTAGTGTGGGTCTAGTGGATGGTAAGCTCGATATTGGGGGAACTTGTGTTGTCACCTCACGTTGTGGTGACCTATGTGACAATGCATCATCTTCTTCGCCTGTTATTTTACCTGAAAAAGAAATTTGATATATAATGTGTGACTGTTTTATAAGTAGGATATTTTTGTGTATAAAACTAGCCGTGTGAACCGTCTTTTTGTGATATAGTATAGAATAGTAGTAAATGAAGCACTAGGCCGGCTTACATCACCCCAAGACTGTGGCGCGCACGTGGTCACTTGCCACCGCGTAGCACAGCGCACAGCACAGCGCACAGCGAGGCTTTGGGGGTCCTTTAAAATGCCGAAGATGACCTCTCCAATGGTTTTATAGCTGGTAGAAGTTCGGCATGCCCCTTCGGCCGTCCCCGGGGCGAAAGAAGTTCATGAAGAATTTCCACTGGAGACTAATAAAAAAGGCCTGCTTACATCACTATATCGGAGACATAGGGTACCAATATAAGACGATCAAATAATAAACCACGATCGCTAATTTAATGGATGTAATAACGTTAATCGTCATATGATATCCGGATTAAGAACATATAGACTCACTTCATTTACTCTCGTGGGTAACGTAAAAGTCGACTAAGGTTCTAAACCAGAGGGATGGGCAGCAGCGTCCTTTCTGTAGGTCAGTAGCCACACTGCGCTCACCAACCCGCCTGCCAAGAGTGGCAAGTTCCCCCCAAAATAATGACACAATTGTGAAGATCTGAGGGAGAGGCCTTTTTTAATAAGCGGACGTCCTGATATGACGAATAAAGTAAATTGACTGTTTAGCTGATATCTAAATACACAATTCATTTATATTTAAATACAGATTTCAGTTACATTTAAATACACAATTCGGTTATATTTAAATACACAATTCAGTTATATTTAAATATACAATTCAGTTATATTTAAATACACAGTTCAGTTATGTTTAAATACACAATTCAATTTAAATTAAATTTAAATATACAATTCAGTTATATTTAAATACACAATTCAGTTCTGCCTTGCATGGGATGGATCTACACAAATTATATCTTCTCCATATCTAATAAAAATCATTTCTACAAGGTTTGGGTTCTTTATAAATCATATAGTTCAAAACGAATAAATATAATTTATGATGAGCGGAGGTTAATCTTTAGCAGGAAACGATAAGCTGTCTTAGCAAAAACATAACAAAACTGGTCCGCAAACTGGGGCAGGGTCAGTAGGTAAGCGATTTACTGGTCACGCAGCATTCGATTTGAACTGTTTTAACATTAAACAACAATAAATCTTATTACAAAGCAATGAGATCGAAAATTACATAGCACGCAACAGAAATCGGAACCACTCATAAATGACCTGTAGATCAAATTCAATGTAATTGTCAACGAACATCGATTACGTTAAAGCGATTTATACTGTTCCAAAACATGTTCATGGAATTGTAGACTTTAATACTGAAGGCATTAGAGTGCTATTTGTTGTTCAGTTCTTTCAGAAAACGTGTGAAAAATTTAGGACGTTTTGAAACTTAGGCAATTAATCTTGAACGTGAGAAAGTACTCTGTGGTACAAGTGATTATTCTTTTTCGTTCCTTCGAGTTATCAAGTATAGCACGTGCACCTAAAGTGTGAAAGTGCAATCGACCTCTAACCCTGACTTCACTTCAATTTCTTCCATTGTCGGATTGATAAATACTTTGATTTGAATATTTCTATACTAGTGCAGAGATGGATGATATCTTGTTCTCGATTCTCGTAAGTTCATCCGCCATACATAACCATAACAATCATTATAATGAGTCCAACATGATAATAAAAAGATGTTGTTACAATATTATGTTCCACATATTTGGCTATTTCATAGTATGCAAGATTGCAACTACGTACTACCTGTGTAACTAAGGCTTTGATAATAATATTGGGATGGCAAGGGTGGGATAGAAGCATTTCATTTTCTCCGCCAGTTCCCTTGTCGTTTGACGCGAGTTTTCGTGCAAGAGTTGGTTTAATTGCTTTGAACGAGGTGCGTCTATTAAGTCAGCATTACCATTTTTGAACTTAGCATACCAATCACGGGCGTTTCATTCAGCTATGGCACCCTCTCCATACACACTACAAATTTCGCGAGCATGTTTTGCGGCCTTAGAACCTTGACTCAAAACAAAAAGAAGGAGGAGTAGAAAATGCTTATTTTGCTCAAGTTGAGATTCCATTTTAATATTCTGAATATTAACATAAATTTACTCGAACAAAAACAAAACAAAGATTCCGTTAGGACAAAACATCCTCTGTCAAATGATTCAAAATATTATGCCAAAAACATTGAATGACATGCGAAATGCTAAAATAAACAAAAGGCGAACTTAGTTGCCCTCCTTAATATAAAGATTTTAGAGTCAACAGATTTTAATACCCCAAAATTTGAATAAAGTTTTGTGCCAGCACCGCACTATCAGGACAAATATACCAGATTGGCGCATTTTGATATTATTGCCGGTACTGCGGACAATAATCCTAAAGCGGCCTACTCAAAGCCCTGCCTGCAGGGCCTTACATGCAGCATCTCAGCAAATACTCACACTATACAATCCGGCAGAGATACTGCATATAGGGCCCTGCAGGAAGGGCTTTGAGTAAGCCACTTTAGTCTTTATAATCTATTCTTAACCTTAAATTAATGGGGTTGACACCAGTGATTGACTGTCATTATATAATGTCAAACAGTATATAAATGACGTGTAATGTGAAGATAATGACTCCGTCGTGTGCACCTGCGGGCTACATTAGCATACTTCATGGCCTGGTGTACCAGCGATATGTATCAATCATTTGTAGCTTCACCATGTGAGGTATATGTAGGTACTTGATTGCACTTAGGTGAAGTGCAACTAATGTTTTAATATATGTACAGCGCACATATACATACGTCTCTAGGTGTTATATTTATCAGAGACAGAGCTGATCCCTCTCAGAGAAGGAGGAACCCGACGCCGTATGTCTTCGTTATATGACCAGGGACCTCGGGAGTAGAAAGCGCACCGATTGGGGAATATGCGTGCTCATGCCGAACGACCCCGAGAATAGGGCGGCGTGCATGTGGTTACATGCCGCAGTGTGCGCAGAACATCGAGGCTTATGGGGGAGCTTTTACAATCTGAATCCCGAGATACGCATGGGGAGACTCTATCTATTCAGTCGCAGCCCCACCGCTAGAAGGGGTGTCCGTTATACAGTCATCCACTCCGATACGTGCTTAATAAAGGTATGGCACCAATGGGCGGCTCTAGTGTGATTGCATCGAGGAGTTGGGGCCCTTTGGTGCCGAAGATGACAGCTTCGGTTGTTTAAGCCGGTGCATGTACAAGTACATGATGTATTTACTATAAAAAGGTTATATTTAGTAAGGCTGTGTTCTTTCTGGTAAAGAGGCCACCTCACGCCACCCCCAGATGTCATACATGGAGATTTGGGCATTAGGTACAATAAAATCATTTGTGTTACAAACGTTTTTAATTAAGTCTTGCGATATTATTTAACTAGTCTCTACATTATAATGTAATAATAATTTGTAAGTATTAATTCATAAATCACTTTACAGGCTTTGCACAATACGCTTTATGATACCGAGTAGTGCCGCCTAAGAGAAGCACACAACATAAATCCTGACCGGTCATTGTGGCCATCTTTGGAGGAAGCCTTTGTCCAGCAGTGGACGTTTCCAGCTGTAATGGTGTTGATGATTATGACTTTACTTTTAATGTTAACTGAATTTGTCATGCTTTGAGTAAACCCGTCGTCATAGTACATTAAAGCTTTTCGTGTACTTGGCACTATTACCTATAGAACTCTATTGTCTTATGTTTGAAAGGTAATGCTTTGTCGGTATGAATCATTCCTTTGTTGCACGAAACAACAAAACGAACAAGAAGATATGTATACGTAGAAACGAAGGTAGACTGAGTGCGGCACACTGAAGATGTTATTATGGTACAACTAGAGGCGTTTAGTGAGCAGGTAATGGCAAAACGTTTGGTTGATTAGTTTTTATTGTCAAATATATGTAATATCTTCGGTATCTTCCACCAGCGCGGCGGGGTTCCGGAACGCATACGTCATGAAGGTCATGAAGATGCGTATATCTCCCTAAAATGTCGTCTGAATCTCGTCTGGTGTAGTAAAAAGGTGGTGATGAGTGCTTACCAGCAGGGAACCTGCAAGGCCTCGTCATTAATAAAAAATAGTCCGAAACTTTTACAGCGCCTCGTATAGCTTAGCCTCTGTAATTATAAGAAATGATATCTGATGAGATCTACTCTATTGATCTAGAACGCGTGGATATCTTGGTATAAGTGAGTTATGGCCTCAACTCGACCTCAGATCGATGTAGGTTAGTCAAAGGACGCGGGTGGCCGACCGGTTGTATGCGCGTGCGCTTGACGCGAAGCTGTCTGGCGATTGTTGTTTAAGTTGAACATCGATGGAAGAAATATGCAAATATGGATTTGAGAATGTTATAATGGTATCGGTCGCTAATTAATTTGAGTTTTTTTTTTTTAAATGCCGTTGCCCCACACTAGGATTTCTCCTATGGCGTGGGTGCGTTTACAGACAGAAAGTCCACACACAATACACCCAGACCCGGAACAACTACCTGCAGATCATACAAATATTTGTTCCCTGCGGGAATCGAACCCACGACCCGGTGCGCAGCAGCCGACTGCATCAGCCACTGCACCAACCGTGCCGTCCGTTTTTAGGGATGTTGCATCCAGCGGTAGGTACTTACTTGTGTGCCTACAATATTTAGAGGTTATGGGAATGACCCTCAAAAGTTTTATCTATGTAGGAGGTTTATGTTATGTAGTAGTTTAGCCGACCGCCATGTAACACGGCGGCAGATACCTGCAGAAATGGTGGTTCAATTGATTTAAATCCGGACTCAAAATGACGTAATCATTATAATTTAATCTTTACTTACACAATATTTTTAAGCCGTGTGGTGCCGGCTCAGAATACCACCACCCCATTTCATTCCCGTGGGTGTCGTAAAAGTCGACTAAGGGATTAACCGGAGGATGGGCAGCAGCGTCCTTCGAGTACATTAACAACTCAACTGCGATCGCCAACCCGTCTGCCAAGCGTAAGCTGCAAGCGATTATGGCAAGACCCCCCAATGAGCACACAACACACCCATATCGGTCATTGTGGTGATCTTTGGGGGAGGCCTGTGTCCAGCAGTGGACTTCATTCGGCCGAAATGTTGAAACGTGGGTCACTTTGTACATTTTGCTGTTGCCACGTAATTATGCAATATGTAGATATACCAATCGTGCCGTCTAGCAGTATTTTATGGGCTTTTCGCGTTCATCTCGAGGGAGATGTGGATGGCGAAGCGAAATAGCCTTCGGCCTGCCTTTTATTTATAAACTAAGTAACTGCGCCTAAAGGCATCCTCTGCAGAAATATATATTTCTGTGATTGGTACAATGACTCTGCGTTTGGCTTTTTGCGCTACGGGCCGCGGGCTCGGTCCCCGCACGTAACATATATTTTTATGGCGTTCAGGTGCATGTATAATTCATGTATGTAATCTGTACCCATTTTCTGTATCGTTATTTTAAGATATTAAGTTAAGTCATACTAACTTATATTTATCTTATGTGCTATTCCATGGCATAATCCACCTCTATGCCAAATTTCATTAGAATCTGTATAGCTGTTTGAGCGTGATCGAGCCTCAAAAACGACTCCACTGCCACTGAACTAAACGACCTCATTGATAATTAACACAAGAACTAAAGTCAAGAACATTGACTAAAGATCATATACAACTTAATGTAGTTTGATCATTGAAAATTAAAATTCTTGTAACTTGGCGCCAGTTGCCATTATTGATCAGTAATCGATCAATGAGGTTCAGCAACGTTAGGTGCTATCTGTCTATATATGGTGTTTATAACCTCCGTGCTTCGGAGGGCGTGTGTTATCGTCGGTCCCGGTAGTTCTCATCAGACGGCAGTCGTTAAGCCAAATCTTTGGGCCTTTGGGCGGTTTGAACAACTCTGACACAAGGTCGACCAATAACCAAATGAAAAATAAATAAAGAAGAAGACTAAGGGTGAGATTCAGAAACGAGTCTAAGCGTGAACTTACGTAAAATGTACTACTTACGCCCCTAATTTTGACAGATGGAAGCGTAAGTTCACGCTTAGACTCGTTTCTGAATCTCAACCTAAGACCTGTTGGCAGCGTTGCTTAGTATTCTTTGGTGACATTTTTTTCACAGCCGTGTTCTCCTGTTACTTTTGATGTCATTATTATTATTATTTAACCCTTTCTATTATTTTCGCGTACAATAAAGTTATAATACTCTGTTACATTCTAGATATGTTTTTAGAGAATTTTGATATATAGGCAAGCAAAAACATAATACGAGGGCGGCACTGAAAATTTCGGGAATCAAGGAAGTGACACAACATTACTATTTAAAAATGTATTTATTGCTTTTCGAAGTATTCTCCGCGAAATTTGACACATTTTTCCATACGATGGAACCAATCATTGAAGCAACCATTCCATTCGGAAGTTGGGGTCTCCAAAATGGCCGTTTTGTAGGCGTCCACAGCTTCTTTAGGTGATGAAAATCTCTGTCCACGCAATTTATTCTTTATTTTAGGGAAAGTATAGAAATCATTAGGGCTTAGGTCGGGGCTGTACGGCGGATGGTCTAATAATTCTATGTTTTCTTGCTCTAAAAACTCTTTTGTTCTGTGCGCGGTGTGAGAACTCGCATTGTCGTGATGGAGGATGATGCGGTGGTTGCAGTTCTCTCTACGGAGTTCAGAAACGACCTGTGGCAAACAAATGCTAGCATACCATTCTGCATTAACGGTTCTTTGTCCCTCAAGAGGAATAGTCGTAACATGGCCGGTTTTGGAGACAAACGTAGCCACCATTTTTTTTGCAACACTCCGTGAACGAACAATTTTTGTTGGCTTTAACTCATTTTCGAACACCGAAACTCGTGACTGGTTTTTTGTTTCGGGTTCGTATGCATATATCCAGGATTCGTCACCTGATACGATGTTGTATACAGCATTTGAGGATCCTGCGTGGAATCTTTCGAGAGTTCTGACGCACCAAGTAACGCGAGCCGCTTTTTGCTCTTCACATAGCAAATGCGGTATCCATCGGGAAAACAACTTTTTTACACCTAATTGTTCATGCAAGATTATTTGTATTTGACTCATGCCAATGTCTAAAGTTGCCTGAATTTCGCGGTATGTCACATGTCGATCTTCCTCAATCAGCTTACGCACAGCATCAACGTTTTCTTGGGTGACTGCAGTTTTTGGACGACCTTGACGAGGATCATCACTGAGCTTGACACGTCCACGTTGAAATTCAGCAAACTAGCGATAAATTGTGGTTTTGGATGGGGCTTCATCACCAAATGCAGAAATCATCCGGTCAACACACTGTTTTTGTGTTAAACCACTTCGAAAGTCATAATAAATCATCGCTCTTGAATTTTCTCGAGTCAATTCCATTTTCTCAACGACTAAACAAGTTTGACAAAACCTTGTGACAAGACCGTGAATCTTTTTTTAAATAAATAAATGGTATTCGATTTGTAAAACCAAGGAGTTTTCAATTAAAAAGATTTTAATATGACAGGAACAGTGGAAATATTCCATTCCCGATACTTTTAGTGCAGCCTGTGTATAGGTATGTGGTCATTTTGTTAGAAAAAGTTGTGGTTTTCCTTAGGTTTACAATTTTGCTTTTAAAGCACTTGATTGTGGGTTGAAAGCCTGGCATGTATTTACATACCTATGTGACTTTTTCATTTACATTATTTATTTATTTTTATTTACTCTTTATTGTACAGCATATACAGAGTACAATGGACAGCCATATCGCACGCGTTAATTTCGTCTAGACAACCTCAAAAGCTATTGTTATTTCTTAGTAAATCTAAAGCATCGTTGATTTTAGAAGAAGGAAAGTCTCGTGACGACATTTGGCTCAAAAAGAGCGAAATCTAAAATGTGAAATCGCATTGAGCAAGTGTGGTGATCGACGCTCAATTCTTAAGTCCTTACTTACATGCTAACATATATCTATGTTAAATGATTTATAGCGTGTGTGCTAGTGCAGTTTCATTCGTCAATTTCTTACGAAACAAGATGAGAGAATCGCCTTAAATTTTGAAAATTACAACATCTGTAACATACAAACCAATCAGCCTACCGTTATCATCTTGAACTTGTACAAAATTCGCTTACAGTTAACAAGAAAGTGGGCCACGCTACTCAACGCATACCGAAAATGCACCTCACGAAATTCCAGTGACTAAGTAGCCACGCAAGTGTGCCCATAACCAATACATGTTGCGTAAATCGCGTCAAGCATCCGCCTTGCTAAGGGCGACGACACATTGACGCGGTAAGATTACGCGACAACAATGCGAGACAATGTCACGCGGCGACTCGCCTCGCCTGCTAATGAAGTGACGCGACGGATATGTTTAGTCAATAATATATTCTTGAGTTCAATATTCTTGTAGCTACTAGCCTTTAACCGATTACCTTGTTGGAACGGAGTTCCTGATCTCACGTTATCGGTTTTCGGGCTGAGAGCCTAGACCGAAAAAAGTGTAACAATGAAAAACGACATCTTTTTGCAGTGATTTTTGAGGCACTACCCGATCACCTAGGAAACTAAAACTTTTTCAATCGATTAAGCTTGCCGTCAATTTTGAGAACATGCAAAAATATTTATAATTTTAGCGTTTAAATTCCCCTTTTTTACTATCATAAATAAATATAAATAATAATTTCAGAGTGATCAACTTTATTCCCATTTATTCCCATTTTATGATTCGTTTAATTACATATTACTGACTCTTTATTTTTTATTTAATCAAAACACAAAAAATATATAGCGAAAGGAACTCTCAAATTTTTTGTCCTATACGTTACTCCAGTAAGATTAATATTAACACAGTTGATAGTTTTAAGGTCGTTAGGTTTAAATAACAGATATTTAATGAGATAATCACAGTACTTCACGACTTGGGTTCGATCAATATGATGAATTTACTCACGATTCGAGTCGTCTCTGCGTGTTGATAACTTATATGAAGGGCAGCATCTGTCACGATTGCATTGTCGATATATAAAGCCCCGTCAAGGTCTAGACATACTGCCTATTTGGAAATAATCGATACCATTAATATGCATGCATCACACCAGGAACTAATAACCACTTAGTATATATTGATAGGTTAAATTCTAATCTAATCTAAATGGAACTTAGGAACTGAGCAATCGTATTTTCTATCAACTGTACATGTCGTTTCATATAATATCAATATCATCAATATCAAGCGAAACTGTGTCGTAATTGTTTTTAATTTAAGTTTTTATTATAAAGAATATTATAATCACTATGATTTGTTTACTTTTTGTGTCCAAACGTTTTTCAATCATGGCCATCGATCGATTTCTTCCTGTTCAAAGCTGCACAAGTTATTATTTTTATGATTGTTTTATTACTTTTTGCTATATATTTTACTTTTGATTATTGATTTATGACAATTGGGATATAATCCAAAGTCAAAATAAATTATTCCTTTCTTTCTTTCTATATATTATTAAATAAATAAAAACGCTGACAGAACATTCACACACATATCCATAACATAAGCAACCATATTTTATATTATTTCATACGTAGGTTGTAAGTCCTAATGGAATTTAGTGTTTTTAGCAACTGTAATCTAACATGTCATGATAAAAAAAAACTATATATAAATATAAAATATAATATAAATAGTTATTCCGCTTTTAGCTAACTTATAGTGTGGTAAGTTAGTAAGTTTTGAATTATTTCAATAAATTTCATTTCTATAAATACAAAGCAAATAATGTTTATGTACACATCAAAAGTAATTTTTTAAGTTTTTCTAACCTTTTTTAAATCACAGCCATCGATCGATTTCTTCATGTTCGAAGTTGCACAAGTAACCAAGAAATTAACTTATTATAATTATATCATTATCATCAACATCATTTCGGCCGAAAAAAACGTCCACATGGCTTCTCGCAAAGACCGCCATAACTAGGTACCGGTTTGGGATTGTATTTTGTGGTCATTGGGCGGTTTTGCCATAATCGCCACGCTTAACAGGCGGGTTGGCGATCGCAGTTAAGTTGTAAATGTACTCGAAGGATGCTGCTGCCCATACTACGACTAATCCCTTACGGATGAGATGGGTTGGTGCTATTCTTAGCCACACGGATATAACTATGTATAATGTTAATTTATTATTTATATACTTACTCTCAACAAAAAATATGCATTTCTAGTGAAAAATCTCCGACTAAAACGTTGTATGTAGCAAAAAGATACGTTAATTAATAACGCTATTTAATTCTAATCGCGTCAATGTGATTCAGCCCTCAGGGCACGCGTCCGAACGAAAATTTCTTTATCCGTTCAATAAATCGTTTCTGAAGGAAGTCCGACATCTTACGCTTGAACGAGATCACCTGTGTTGTACACGAGACATGAGCCTATGTAAGTTGTACCGGTTTTTAGTTAACCATTCAAGTTGATTAAGCGTAGCATTATGCAATGTATGTAGGATGTATAGTATATTCGTTTTTTAATGTAGTTACACACATCAGAACGTAAACATGAATGCTGAACATGCGCATAGTGGAAACATCGTCGCAAAAACCCAACTGTTCAGACCATTATTTTATCTATTGCACTCATAAAGCATTTGAGAGAGAAAGAGAGAGAGCAGTAAAGTTTTGACCAAAATGACATAACTGATTTTACTCTTTTCTAAACCATCAGATATATTGCAAATAGGGTTTTACAGGCATATGCGCATTATTCGAAAACAATGTCAAATTGCATCAAGAACCTATTTTGAACAAAAAAAACATTTTTGCAGGCGGAGCAACGACATGTTAAGTAAACTATGACAATTATAATGGCGGATGACAATTACCATCACATCAACATACTAGCCAAAGGACGTCCACCGCTGAACAAGGGCTTTCCCCATAGATTTCCTCAACTATCGGTTACATCCATCTACATCCTACGACAAACAGGGTTCACCAGGTTCTCTGTCCATTTCGTTGGAGGTCATCTCATGCTGCGTTTTCCGGTGCATGGTATCCACTCGAGAATCTTTCTCCCTCCGATGCATAGTTCGCTGATTGATTACCTCGCGAGACAACAAATCATTTTTGGCATTGTCCTCCAATAAAGAATAGTGAAAAGGTAAGTCCTGTCGTTAATCAAATCAAAGGTGAACGAGATGCCTTCAGTGCGGCGCAGAATCACGATTGGCAGAAGGCCAATCAAACTTCACAAGCCAAAAGTAGATCTTTAAGGCCGATACATATTTGGATCAATAATATAAATTGTCCTACAAAATAGTGAACTTCAATTCAGTAGATTATAGGGATAACATTCATAAAAAAATATTAATTTTAAATCTTTTGAAAAACAAGCTTTTGTTCATGATACTCATATCATGAAGATGCATGAAGAATAATTGGTCCGCCATCTTTGAGAGTCCTCCATATTGGATTTAGAATGACGTCACTTAGCATGCATTGTCATCATAACTAAACGTGTATGCAAAATTATAATAAAACACTTTTAAACGGATTCTATCGCGTATAGTTTAGATTTTTGTTTTTCCTGACGTATCGAACAGTGCAGGGTTCGTGGTCGCATCAAAAATCTAAAATATACGCGATATAATCCGTTTAAAAGTGTTTTATTATAATGTGTAATACTCGCGAAAATCTAAGACATTATTGTGTATGCAAAATTTCAGCTCTATCGGTTGGGGATAACAGTTTATAAATTCAGTCTTGCAGATTTGACCATTAACAAGGCCAGTTAAATAAAAGCTTGTAGAAACTAGTTATGATTTCCATTATTTTTCGCAATTCCCGACAGAACTGCCTATAGATTTCTTTACGAAGTCCCGTTGAAAAGAAAGTTCGCTTACCACAGTTAGTACTACTTACTTACAGACTAAAGCTCGGACTCTTCGCTTAGAGCGCCGCCGCTGAGACAAGTTTTAAACGGTTTGCATATAATGAGAAGTGATGAGCTTGTAATATTGATACAAAATGTTTTCCTTGTATTCCCAAATTAGCAAAAAATCTTGGCTTTTTAACTTACGTAAACGTGTTTTCTTGTCCTCTACATTCGCAACGAATACTTGCAGTTGCATACAGGGTTATTCAAAGCCACTCGGTAAGATAACGAACACCTCAAATGTGTCGGTAGCAAAATTAAATACCCTAATAATGTTGCTAGAGCCCGGAGGTTCCCGGACTCGCTTCATATGCACTAGGTTGTAGATTGTTGTGTTGCAACCCCTGGAGCACTAGATGATGCACTAGATAACAATCTACGACACTTAAGGGGGGACCAAGTCCTCGTACTATCACAGAATGAGTTGTGACCTATAGTAAAAACATAGAATTCACGTTAAAATGCTACATCTCAACAGTTGGAGATGATTAGCCAGACAAATCACCGATTCACATTACTCGAAACCGCCCAAGCATCTCTGAACGACCTTGAATAGCGAATATAACAGCTGCTCGACACACAGGCCAGCATCACATCCTCTTTAAACACAGTGTTTCATTGGAAAACGGTAGCAATGTGTCATCTGCTACTACAGACGAAACACTTTCACTGCGTCTCGTTTGCTGGTTGATACCTTCCAAGTGGCACAAGGTCAGCGCAACAATACGAATGATTCAATCTCAAATTTGTTCTTGCGTGGGAGAGCCTGGCTGTAGTGATTCGTTGACTAGAGCTCGTAAACGTACTGGCTCGACAGAGAAAGTTCCACGCCATCATAGAATATCGTTGTGAAGTAGCAATTTCATGTTGCTGCGCTTCGTACGGTGAGTGAGCAACCCAACCCCAACCGTCAAGAATATGGAAGACATGAGACATGGGTTACCGGTAGTACGTCTCTTATTGCATGAGGTCGGCTAGGTAGGTACCACCCCCGGGAGAGGGCCGATCCCGCACGGAGAAGGACGAGACGGCGGCACCGGGGCAACAATCGTCCCAGCTCCCAAGTCCAACACGCCTGAGCCCCCTGACGTCACTTCATGGTGGGGGGCCTCGGGGGTCGCGGGTACGCAGATTGGGGAGTCTGCGTCACACCGAGCGACCCCCGGAAAGACGGTGGCGCGCACGTGGTGCCGCCGTGTGCGCAGCACAGCGCAAAGCGAGGCTTGGGGGGATCCTTTACAATCCTCCCCGAGATGTGCCTAAAGGCGTGGCACCAATGGGCAGCTCTAGTGTGATCTTACGAGGACCTGGAGCTCCCCTTTGCTGCCGAAGATGACCACTCCAGTGGTTTTAGCCGGTAGGAGTCCGGTATATCCGCTCGCCCTTCCCCGGGGTGAAGGAAGTTCCATGTAGTAATTCCAATGGACATCAATAAAAAAAAAGGTAAGTCCCACCCCACTGCCAGATATTCGTCGCTAAGCAGTAGTGTTTTAGATAAGATAAAAATATTTTTATTCATGTAAAACCATTTATAGGCACTTATGAATAGTCAAGACTTTAGTTGCTTCGTTCCAAGGTGTAGATTTCCTATGGACTAAGAACGGACAAGAAACTCCATGGTTACTCTTTTTAATCATATTGGTACAATGTTGTCGAAATGATGGTAATGTGAGGACAATGTAGGAGAAAAGAGTCTAAACTTCATAAAAAGTCTACACTAAACAAGCTTGATTTTAATATTTACCAGAGATTTTGATTCAATTGTCATGAGAGCATTAAGATGACCAATCCCAACAGACGGCACTCGTTCACGAGCATGACACATGCATCAGCGTCGCTCAGCTCAACCATATTGTAGGGAAACTTAGCGACCCGACACACAACACCAACATAAGCAGGACACTTGAGTGAGCATGACATACCTAAACTGCCAGACAAATACCACGTCAATAAAACAAAATAATTGGATAGCCCACATGGTACTCGCACTTTTAACTTTAGACATTACTGTGCTCCGGTTCATCATTTCGGCCAAATGAAGTCCACTACTGGACACAGGCCTCCCCCAATGATCACCACAATGACTGATATGGGTGTATTGTGGGCTCATTGGAGGGTTTTGTCATAATCGCTTGGCAGACGGGTTGGCGATCACAGTTGAGTTGTTAATGTACTTGAAAGACGCTGCTGCCCATCCTCCGGCTAATCCCTTAATAGACTTTTACGACACCCACAGGAGGAGATGGGGTGGTGGTATTCTGAGCCGGCACCACACGGCAAAACCGTCACCACACGGCAAGAATAAGAAAGAAAAATGTGCTCCAGTTAGAAGGGCACTATAGCTAGTGAAATTACTGGGCATAAGAGACTAAATAACTTTACGTCTCGAGGTGATGAGCGCAGTGTGGTGCCTCGCAGGACTAGTCCTGGGTAGCATTCTAATTGTAATGCAGGCATGTCGCTTATCATCAGGCGAATGACATCATCCTCTCGCCACCAAGTTGTATAAAAACAAAATAAAATCGGGGCCTTCAAGGAAAAAGTGCATGTCTAAAGGTCCCTAAAGCTTGGCAACACGTCAGCTACGCTTACGGTGTTGTTGATGTTTATGAGTAGCGGTTATCGCTTAGGCGACCGCAAGCTCGTCCGCTAGGATAGGTATTAAAAAAAATACACATAGCAATATTTTATTAAGTAGGTATAACACCCTCAACTATATTTTATGTTTGTCATTTCAGCCGAATAAAGTCCACTGCTGGACACAAGCGTCCCCATAAGATCACCACAATGACCAGTCTGGGATGGTTGTGTGCTCAATAGGGCGTGTTGCCATAATCGCCACGCTTGGCAGGCGGGATGGCGATCGCAGTTAAGTTTTTAATGTACTTAAAAGACGCTGCTGCCCTTCCTCCGGTTAATCCTATAGTCGTTGTTTTACGACACCCACGGGATGGGGTGGGTTGGTGTTATTCGTAGCCGGCACCACACGATGCCCTTCACTTTTATGTTTACAGGATGACTATTTCATTACTTTAACGGTTTGAGAAGACTTTACTCGACATGTCAGATGAGCAGAGATAAGATCTTATACCTAAGTCTTAGAAGATATTATAGTTCGTTCTATATAAAAAGAATTAAAACATTTTCGCATTATCTACTAGCGAAGACATGTCTCATTAATATCTTTTGATTTAATTTTAAAGAAAAATGTCACAGCCCTATGTATTTTAAATTAACTTAATGATATTGAATGGATTGTTCTTGATAAAGAAAACCTCATAGCCAGTTAGACTCACTGATCGGTAAACGATCGGCAAGACTAAGCAACACTTAGCGCGGTCAGTCTGTGGATTGGTGACCGCATAGTGGTAGATATTTGAACTGAGCATCTCCGTGCTTTGGAAGGCACGTAAAATCGTCGGTCCCAGTGGTTGTCATTAGGCCGCAGTCGGAGGAGTTGGAGAGAGAGCCAAATTGGAGGCATTTCGGCGGCTTGAACAAATCAGACACAAGGTTGGGCAATAACCGCGAGAAGAAAAAGTAAACCTTTAGATTTCATAATAGGAATTAAGAAATCTTTGTAATTATTCATTAACTTGTAATGCGAATACGAGTATCTAGCTAAGAAACAGCTACCAAAAAAGGCAACATTAACCAACACGGATAAAACAAGACAATTTCGCAAACCGATCGGGCAAACTCGACGGCATTACTATGACTCTCTAAACGGCTTTTTGTTAATCTGACACAAATATTGCATCACGAAAAATTATCACACAATAACTAATAAGACAACTCTATCTTACTAACCTGTATTTCAAAGACACAATGTTCAAATTTGCGTGCCGATAGTTCCGCGCAGACTTTCCCGCGCAGAACAATGCCGCGCAGGCGCACGATGTGGTCTCGCATGACAGAAGCCTGTTATGTCAACGCGTTACGTCTCTTCCTATACACTGCCGACTTCGTTATTAACTGTATGTCGTAGACTTTATAAGGTACCTCGCTACATTCATCGCCATCATATGAACCTGGCAAAGTTTACAGCTGATCATGGATCTCCTAATCACAGCCACAATATGCATCACAATAATCTGTGAATCAGTCTCGCTCAGTCCATGATTGTCCGTTTATACATAAATCTTCTCACATGACACGCTAATTTATTTAGGGTATTCAATTATGAGTGATCTTTAGGAGCTCGTCATGTAAGTTACAGCCGAGCGGATTGAAAGATCTGCGATGTTAATCAACGTTTGCCGCGGTCAGTCCTTAGATAGGTGACCATTCCTAACACATTGAGACCCCTCCGTGCCTCTCAAAGCTCGTCACTGGTCCCGGTTGTCATATAAACATCTATGACAGTCATTTAATAATAATAATTTTGATATTGCTCAATATCCAGGTTGTGCAGGTCTGATTGCAGCCCGGAGCGGGATCGAGAGAGGGCCGATCCCGCTCGGAGGAGGAGGAGGACACGGAGCCGGGGTAACAACCGTCGCGGCGCCGGTGTCCAACACGCCTGAGCCCCCTGTCTTCTTTATACGGCAGGGGGCCTTGGGGGTCGCGATCGCGCTTATTTGGGAAATCTGCGTGCTCATACCGAGCGACCCCCGGGATTACAGCGGTGTGCATGTGGTCATGTACCGCTGTGTGCGCAGCACAGCGCATAGTGAGGCTTCGGGGGAATTTTTTACAATCCCCCCGAGAGATGCCTGGGGGGGTGGCCTCTTTACAGTCGCCTTCCCTCAGCTAGAGGGGATGGCCGCCTTACAGTCATCCCCTCCGAGATGTGCCTAAAGGCGTGGCACCAATGGGTGGCTCTAGATGGAGATTATTCGAGTTCCTGGAGCCTCCCTTCGGTGCCGAAGATGACCACTCCGGTGGTTTTAGCCGGTAGGAGTCCGGCGAAGGAAGTACATGAAGAATTTCGACCGGATCAATAAAAAAAAAGGTCTGATTGCAGTTGCTCCATGTAAAATTTCGATATTCAGCCGCATCTGGTTAAGACTAGAAGCCGACACCAATATAGTTGGGACAAGGAGAGAAGATAACATCTGAATGAAACAAGGATCCTCCAAGACGATGAAGTGAGTGATCTTTACTTGGCAAGTAAATACTTGCACTCATTCACTCTTCAATTAATCTAGCCGAAGCCGGCATTTCGCAGTGACTGCCATTGAGGAGAAATGCTGAAACAAACTCAAAGGTTTCTTTTTTAAAGTCCAGATATATTTTATATTACAATATTATGTGAGAAAAATGATGGACAAAGTCTGGAATGACTTTTTGAATAAACTTTTATAGCCGTTTTGAATTTATATGTCCTGACAGCTGGCAAGCATGAGCATCAGACATTGTGAAGCTCTATCGATCTTAATCTAAGGAGCACATCGATCTGACGTACAACAATACCATCAGCAGGACATTTGATTAGGTCACATGAATACCTAAAATTACCAGGTAGATATGAACTCTACAGGAGTGTGTGTGTGAAGACCACATGTGTTCGGCAGAATGCGACGAGAGTGAGATAGGCGCCTTTGTTTTACCACCCGACGCAACAGTTGATCGATGATAACTATGGCCGGCAATTAATATTAATTGTTCTGTAACTATCGCGGGGAAAAAGAGGTTGAAACACTCGTCAAATAATAAAGTCTAGCAGCTTCAACTGCCATCTTCAAAATAAATTATCGATTAACACGATTTAACGACATTAAGACGTTAAATGCAGGTCCACACCACTCAATTTAACGCATTATTTTGTGGGATATGTTTGCGCCTTAATTATTGAGATAACGGGCGTTAGACGTTAAACCTAGGTGTCCCCAGCATAAACCTATCCATTTTATAGCCCACATAAATAAATGAAGATCTCTGTCAAGTTCTCATTCGATTTATTTTATTAAAACACTACCTGCTATCAATTAGCGTCTTCGCTTTACAATGCTATTATCGTAGGTATAACGATTTATCTTGAAATTTTATGGGTTCTATGGTGTGGCAGAATCCTATGCCAACAATGAATAGAATTAACACCCACGCGCGGTTCGAAGCGTCAATCAGACCTACAAAACTATGGCCGCAAACAATGGCTTGTTTAGACAGTATATATATATATTTACTCACTTTCTTTACTCTAAATACATTAATTAACATATGTAATAATTATGTTTTCGGCCAAGGCATGAAAAAAATGTTTACCGGTAAATATAGGTGCGTTGTATTGTAAAATTTTGATGAAAATATTGAACGGATCACAAGCATTTCTTGAGTAACTTCATCATCATCATCATACGTCCACTGCAGAACAGAGGTCTCTCATTTCCACAATGGTGTCGTCATTTGGGGGGTATTTGCCAATGCTCACCATGCTTGGCAGGCGGCCTGGTGAGCGCAGTATGGCTACCGTATCAAAGAAGGGACGCTGCTGCCCATCGCTCTGGCATAGTCCCTTAGTCGCCTTTCACGACATCCGTGGGAGGAGATGGAGTAGTGCTATATTCTTAATCCGAAGACCACACGTCCCGTATGGGACTCTGAACCAGATGGATGGGCAGCAGCGTCTCTTCTGTGGAACAGGAGCCATTCTGCGCTCACCAACCCGCCTGCCGAGCGTGGTAAGTACTGGCAATTTCCTCCCTAGATTTACGACACAATTGTGGAAATCAATAGGGGAGACTAGATTATTAACTATAGTTTCAAAATAAGTAGCGTTTTAAATTAAATGTCAATTATCTTAGTTACCTAAGAGTCGTTTCCTACATATAACAGACACCTTATGTTACCTTTTTTGTTATTGGTGTCCAGTGGAAATTATACATTAACTTCCTTCGCTCCGGGGAAGGGCGAACGGACAACGGGACTCCTACCGGCTAAAATCACTGTAGCGGTCATCTTTGGCACCGAAATGGGGTTCCAGGTTCTCGTAAGATCACACTAGAGACCCCAATTGATGCCATGCCTTTAGGCACATCTCGGAGGGGATGACTTTAAGGCCGTCACCCCTATAGCGGAGGGAAGGCGACTGTAAAAAGGTCGCACTTCTCAGGGAGGATTGTAAAAGATCTCCCCAAGGTTCGCTGTACCATGGCCTCGCGTCTTATCCTTTGCAGGTACGCACCGAAACAACCGTGACCGGTTAACACCTGCGTCAGGCGATAGGTGACGCGCTCGCTCCTTTTAAGCCAGGTTCCGAAGAGCGACAGGATGGCCTCGACGACGCGTTTGGTCTCGATCTGCAACCGAAGGCGTTGTCGCCACATCCCGAGAGCGCGCCATCGAACCAGCCGCCTTAGCAAGCGAGTCCGCAAACCTCGGCGCCACCACGACATTGTAGGAAGTATAAACTATTAAAATATACATGCCTTGCGGATGTCCGGTAAACATCAATAAATTATAATGAATAACTGTACGGTAAATATAAGATATTGATTGCCCGATTTACTGGCCTTGACTAAAATATCTTAAGTTAACTCTTGGTTATAATAACTTTTGGTGAGGCCAACGCGTAGACGTCGTCGAGGTTTATCGGTTGTAGCTCATTAGTAATCAAACTGCGATAATCTTAAATGTGATAAACATCCGTAATCATAAGATTTTTAACTTGCTTTTGGAAATATTCAAGTGTCGGATACCTTAACGCTAAAACAATAAACTTAACGGTTGTCTTATAGATAAAAAAATCCTAAACTAATTGCAGTAATCAGTAACTCTTTAACTATGCAACAAATATTGTAGCATTACTGTCAACTCTTTAAGCTCTTGCCTTATACTTACAAAGAAAAATACATGACAAATGAAGCTAACATAACTGTAAAACGAATATAACAAAGATATGTTTTCGTTACATCAATACCAGTGTCGGTCTGTGATTTCATAATAAATGCCAAAACTAGCAAAAACTGCTATATAAACGATGCCTATTCATATATGACTGATTGCAGAATTTTTGTCTGTCTGTCTGAAAGATTTTCTCGAAAAAGCTCCGTAACAGCTCCGGATTTCAATGAAAATTTTAGGGATTAGAACAGGAATTTAAACTTAAAATTTCGTGTAGATTCCATTTTGATATTTTCCAGGGTTCAGAAGGTCTAAATATAAATATAATTTACGCCTAGTGAATCGGGCGGGTAACGATTAGTTGGCGCATGAGTAATATTTTTCTTGTTCTTCAGTCTTCTTAGCTTTTTATTTGTCTTTTTTACAAATGGTCTCTATTTATCAAAAGACATCCAATAGTTATTTTTGAAGTACGTATATGCCTATGGTCTCTATTTATCAAAAGACATCCAATAGTTATTTTTGAAGTACGTATATGCCTTTTGAGATCAATAACCTAAGAAACTTAAGCCGAGCTTTTAAAACCTTAGTGTTATACGGAAATGTAAAGTTAGAAACACCGTATTTGTTTTAGTGTAATTGGTGCTCATTTTACATAGTTACATCAAGGATCTTTGTGATTTGTCGGCCAAAAGGTAAGCTGTTATATTAAAGAAACTATTCCCTAAATTAATTTACATGATACAGGTAGGTACTATACCATAGATGACAACTATATTTTTTTGTATTAGGGTCACTCATTTATTTTTGAAGGTCGCCACCATCTGTTGCTATCTCACTCTTCTTGGGCCGTCCTGGTCCAAACTTTCCCAGCCACTGGGATAATATCGTCTCACCATCGTTGTAGTGGTCTGCCACGGAGTCTCTTTCCGTCTCTCGTTTTCTGTGGTCTTTGCGATTTGTCCTGCTCATATCCATTTTAGTTTACCGGCCATGTATATAGCATCTGTTACTTTGGTCTTTACTCAAGGTAAGCTGTTACGCTTCTTACAATTAAAGGACATATCGTAAAACATAAATTGATACCAAATGCTTCGTTTAGTTTTCAAACAACAAAGCAAAACCTTCTTCAAACTCAAAAATAATGTCATACTTAAAAACTACACAAGAAACGTACAATAAAATGAATTGACAGCTGAACCAACTCAACTACCGAATTGACAGTAAAAACCAGGTCTCTATCGTCAAGTCCACCTGATACAGAAGTCCGTTGACATTGAAACTGAACAATCATCCCACAACGACGAGACAGATTAGAAATAAAGCAAAAGCGAAGAATGCGTCGGTCTCCGAAAAAGGCGTTTAGAGTCACGACTATGCGCGCCCGCCATACTTTCAGATGTAGACCGTTACCAATTGGGAGGACATGCCTTAAGGCTTGACTAATGGACACCTGAGTCATTAACGGTTAATAAGTTTGACATTCGGCAACCGAGGGAAGTTACAATAGTTTCTATTTATGTTTGTTGGGTATTTAAATATAACATAACATAGTTAATTCTGTGGCTAAATCGATAAGTAATAAAACTAGTTGAAAAATAATATTTTGCTACTTTTGTACCGTGCAGTGGTTCCCGGCAAAGAAAAGACCACCTGCCTGCCCCCATGGGTATCGTAAAAAGGTAACTAAAGTTTGATATCAAGATAGGCAGCAGCATTGTCTCTTGTGCTAACAACATACTGCGATCACCAATCTGCCTAACAAACGTGGTGATTACGGGAGGACGTTTACCGGCTGAGATGCGTGTGTGTGTTTGAACTTTAAAAATTTAAGAATCCAAAGAATATGACGTCATTTAATCTTACTAGCATTATAAATGTGAAACTTTGGATGTTTCAGTCTCCATCACGCTCAAACGGCTGACACGTAGAGATAGATTATATAGGTTCTTTATTTGAATTATTAAAAATAGAACTACTTTTTTTATTTAGAGCGTGCGAAGTGTTTTTGTTACGGCTAGGTATATTTATAAGTTGTTATTTATTGATAAATAATTATATCTACTTAATAAAACTATAACGCTGATGACTGACACAACGTAGCTTAAACCGGTGGGTCTAGAAGCATGAAATTTTGCACACGAGTTCCTTATATAAAGTAGGTGAGCACTAAGAATGGATCTTTGATAACTCATCCACTAAGGGGGTTAAATCATGCATGTGACATGTGACTAGCAGAGTCATATATAAATTCAAATAGTCATAATACTCACAAATTATTTTATGATAAAGATTAATGAAGTTAAGATTAAACTCAGATTAAACATTCTTCAGTTTAATCTTAGTTTCTACATATCTAAAACATAATTGTAATTTTTATTAAATCGTCAACGATCTTTAGTTCATACAAGATGTATAAATGAATGCCAGAAACTCGTACTCCAGTAACCTAAAAATAAAAATCAACGAATGTTCGGACAGATAAAATATTTCTTGTTATGCTATGAGTCAGCTGTATTAAAGTTTTGCAATAATTTATCGGTTTTGGTTTTTTTGTGTTAAAACATCGCGTAACGAACGAAAACCGGTCGTTATTATTAGTTTTATATCCGTAAAGGCTGTGGGACTTGGAATAGGCTATTTCTAAGCAATTAACGGTGTTAACACTTACCATGAAGAGCTGTTACGCAACTAAAATAATGAAACAAAGGTAAGGTATAGTATAGTTCTTGTATCAGTGAAGAAATTTTAGTTTATTTCAAGAATGTTTGATGTTTTTTACCGACTTCAATTCAATGTAATTCTTGTAATTTTTATTTTATTTTTATACACAGATTACTCCGAGATTTGTAGACCGATTTGAGCAATTCTTTTTTTTAACTGGTGCAGAATGCTTTTGATTAGTCTAATAAATTTAATTACATTTGATTGAGTAGTTTTTTAACCAGCTTCAATAAACAGGTTAATTGACTGCGCTTATCTAGATGCTTTCTTATTAGTTTCGATTCCTCTCAGATCAGAGAACCGATTTGAGTCATTCTTATTTTTTGTGTTAAATACTAATACCAAAATGGGAAAAGTTCTTATATTTATTTACACTAAAAAGAAACAAGTAAATCTTTTTAACAAAAAAAATACCGACTTCAAAAACCCTACATGATATAAAAATATTAGGACCACTGCACAGGAAAACAACTTCATTTATGAAGTCGGGTGGAGCCAGGTGTGCCCCAACCATGGTTCATGCAGACCAACGAGAAGTTATATTTTAAATCTGGCCCCGCCCGACTTCATAAATAATTGTTTTTTTCCTTTTCAGTGGTCTTAATATTTTTGTATCATGTAGGGTTTTTGTAGTCGGTATTTTTTTGTTTAAATGTTTTATTGTTAATCATATCATATCAGCCAAATGTCGTTCACTGCTGAACAAAGGCCTGGCCTATAGGTTTCCACAACTTAGTCGTAATTTTAGGGGGAACTTGGCTATACTTACCACGCTTGGCAGGCGGGTTGGTATGCGCAGAATAGCTGCTGTCCTACAGATCTATCCTATCCAGAAGGGACACTGCCCATCTCTCTGGTTTAGAGTCCTCTAGTCACCTTTTAAGACACCCGCTGGAGGAAATGGAGTGGTGCTATATTCTTAATCCGGACATCTAACGGAATGTTTTTTCCGCTATTAACTATAAATTAAGACTTTCGGCGATCACTAATAATTGTAATTAAAATTTAACTTCCTTATATCAATGAGGAAACCAAATTTTAATTATATACCTATCAGATACACTTTTAGCAGTAAATAAGTTATAATATATTAACATGTAATAACAATAATGGATCGTTGTATAAAATTGGTTTATTTTACAAGACTGCACATCCATACTAGCCATTCGTATTTAAATCTGAAATGTTTTCTAATCGTGGTTTAATTTAAACGCGGACTCATCGACCAAAAATGTAACAGCAGCTGCGAAAAGAACAAAAAATGAAAAGATGATAACCAAAGCTGTTTGAATAATTAAACCATTCATGTTTATTATGAAGGAAATAAAATATGTTGTCATAACTTTTTGCGAGCATTATTCAACTCTTTTTAAGAGGTTATGTAGGTAGGTACTATGTTTGTTTAGTGCGTGTTCCAGCATCGTGATCTTTGAACAATTATTGTTGTTTATCTTACTGAACCGTTGGAGTTGAATGACATTGATGCTTTTGTGTGCGTATGGTGGACATGTTAACTCATTTACTGTTGCATCTTCTTCCTTACCTACTTATTGCAAAAGTTTTAAAGTTGTCCGTAAGGTGTCCGGATTAAGAATATATCACCACTCCATCACCCGTGGATGTCGTAAAAGGCGACTAAGGATACTCGTAAATCGGAGCTATGGGCAACAGGGTCACTTCTGTGAAACAGTCGCCATACTGCGCTCACTGACCCACCTGCCTAGCGTAGTGAGTACTAACAAATTGACGACACAATTGTGGGAATCTATGGGCTTAAGGCCTTTGTTCAAGCAGTGGACGTCCTCCGGCTGATGATGATGATGAACTATATACGCCATAAGCTTCACACAAGCCTCATCATTCAAACCTATACTGCTACAAAATGCTTTTTCATGACCATCTCAACTCGCCACTAAACCGCTATCAATGTTTTAACTTTATATTTTAATCTGTAGCTGTCTTTAAATAAATTTAAATATTATTCTGGCTTTATTAATAAGATCCTATTTGTTTGTGTAAAGGAAATGACAGAGCACTAACGAGGCGCCTAGCGAATGGTGTCGTATCCGTCACAGTTCAAATGGCTACGCATTGCGTGTGCAGACTATTTTTCTAGGTGTATTCTAAGGTCCTATTAATACATCTTTTATAAGAAATACGTGGATTTCTTTACATTAAAAAATTTACATTCGTACCTGCCAACATTTACGCCGGGCGACCTCTCATAACATTACGCTATCATGGATATCTGACACCAGCAACTAAATATCCAGGGTTATCACACGAGTTTATTCGCCACCGTAACAATTAATTATAACTTAGGAATTATGGTCCTTTATAGTTTGGCTGACAGATGTTTTGTAATATGTTAATTCGACGGCATTCGGTTTTTTGTGCGAACGTACTTTGTTGAACGAAGTTTTTGTTCACGTGTCTGTGGATTAGAGCAGAACAGTAAATTTAAACTGGTTTGGCTACAATTTCATTGGGAAAAATACGGAATGGTATATTGCCGTGTGGTGCCGGCTCAGAATGCCACCACCCCATTTCATCCCGCGGGTGTCGTAAAAGTTGACTAAGGGATTAACCGGAGGATGGGCAGCAGCGTCCTTCGAGTACATTAACAACTCAACTGCGATCACCAACACGTCTGGCAAGCGTGGCGATTATGGCAAGACCCCCCAATGAGCACACAACACACCCATATCGGCCGTTGTGGCCGGGGGAGGCCTGTGTCCAGCAGTGGACTTCATTCGGCCGAAATGATGATATTGGCAAAAAATAATGGTTGTCACTGCTACGGCATTTAGGCAGGATCGGATTCCTTACGTGATAGTGGGGCGGGCAAAGCTAGTAAAACTGCTGGTTATTGGGGCGGAAAGATTCTTAATTGCAGACCACGCACCGACAATGCATCGTGATTCAACGAGCGTTCGTTTGATCGCAGTATGCTGCACCTCGGATATCTATGGCTGCACCGTAACCGCTTCACGGTGCGAATATTATTCTATGCTTTTATTATTTTATAACTTGCGGTGAAATATAGCATAGAGCGTATGTAGCCTTCGCGTTCTTCACATGTCATCATCATATTAGCCGAAAACTCCTATATATATTATATATTTCCACAACGACCGATTACACGCGCCCGCATCCAACGACATTCAACAGGTCGTTTGTCCATCTCGTTGGATGTCGTCCCACGCTGCTCTCCACTCGAGAACATTTCTCCCGGCCATCAGTTCTACGAGTTATGTGGCACGCCCATTGCCACTTCAGCTTAAGTAAGTACTAATTATTTTAGCTTCGAAGGCAACTTTAGTTCTTCTACTTATCCCCTCATTTCTGATACGATCTCGTAGAGAAATACCAAGTACAGCTTTCTCCATTATATAATAGACTCAAATTATAATTAAAAAAAATTGGTTGAAGTTCAAGTACCGTTATACCTATAGATACGATAAACTGATAGTACATCAACAATATTAATTAAACAAGCTTTGGTAACAGATGGAAGCATTTAGTTAGTAGTTCAATGACTTAACCCGCTCTATACATACATAGATATATATTGTGTGCAATATAATATATTATTATCATTACATCAGCGACCGAACAAACCAAGGGCTCAAAGTATATTGCTCTGTATATAGTCTATGGTATATTATTCTTCTTCTCTTAGATTATGGCTTCTGTAGAGTATCTTCCACAATTAATACACAAATATATGAAATACAAAATAAAACAATATTATATTGTTCTACCTTATATACTCACACTTGTTAATAATAATACCTGGAAAAATCATACGTGCAATACATAATTAAGCAACACCTTTGTATAGTAGAACATAAATGCATGCGTGATAAATATATAAAATAAAATACTATTCTTGATTCGGTCTACGTGTCGATCACTGCGTAGCGTCCGTGGTCAGCAGACTAAGTCTGCGCGTGACCACAACACAACGTGACACGTGACAATATAATATTGTTCTATTTTGTATTTCATATATTTCTTATTCTTATTCATTATGTTGTACAAACAGAAGACAGAATTATTGTTAAATAAAATAAAACATGATGTACAAAGGCGAGCTTAACTCAACATTGAGTTTTCTTCCAGCAAACCTTTGAATGAAAAAGAAAAAAAATAGAAACAAAAGAGGACCGTATGAAGTGTACAATCAGGAAGAAAACAACAGTTAGGAATAATGATAAAATAGCCAACTATACAGCATAGATATAATATATACTTAAATAATTACATAACTATATAAATAAATATATACCTTAAATACATACTTATAAGTTATACTGAAAGGAAACTGCTTTTTGAGTTCTTTCTTGAAAACGTCCAGAGAAGAGCTGTCGCGTAATGTGTGTGGAAGAGAATTCCAGAGACGCACTCCGTGTACTGTAATGATCCATCATAACGGTTGGAGGTGTGATGAGGAGTACGAAGGAGAAGAGAAGAAGATTTTCTGTATTATTAATATAATAATTGTGTGTGCTAGGGCTGCACGTTGCACGTATAGATGCTGTACGTAAGTATATAGAATGAATTAATTAAACGCGATATATTTCCGTAAGCTATTTCAATTCAATGGATGCTACTCGCGTAAACTTCAGAAAATATTATAAAACGAAAGTGTAACTTTGAAGGGACTATCCCAAACAACAGCAGTGGCATTGACGTTGATACGCAAGAAATTAAGCGGGGACGACTGAAAGAGTTATGTAAAAAGCTCCAAACGCACCCGACAAGAGAGAGGACAGGATATCCAGAGAATTGGTACTCATTCTTGGCTTCTACGTTGAGTAATAAGATAACTCCTCAACCGGGATTACCCCCGAAATCGGTACCGTTTCGGTGCTAGAAGTTCTGTCTCACCTCGTGGAAGCAAAATTGACTAAATATTAGTATATGTTAATTAAGCGTTTTGTTAATTCTAATTTATCTTATAATTTGTTCATCATCATCATCATCATCATGATTTCTGTCAAAGGGCGTCCACTACTGAACAAAAGCCTGCTGCGGAAAGCTGAAGGATCATGGATTAACACAATTTACTTTTGCCAATACTCACCACGCTTGGCAGGCGGGTTGGTAAGCGCAGTATGGCTATTGTTCCACAGAAGGGACGCTGCTGCCCATCCCTTTGGCTTACAGTGCCTTATTCGCCTTTTACAACATCCACGAGAGGAGATGGAGTGGTGCTATATTCTTAATCTGGACACCACACGGACATAAAGTGTTACCTAATTATAATTACATGTTGTTAGAAAAACAATCCAGTTGCAGACATAATTAATGTCACTGAATCCTGTACTCCCTTCTGAAATTACAGGAATTGATAAAGACTTAATAGAACGCTGCGCCGTCTTCCTGGTTAGAAAATGAACACGGATAAGTTCTTCGCTATGGAAACAGCCAGGAAAATTGTCCAAACTTATCCGTGGTACTATCAACCAGCTTCTTTCCTTAAGATTTTAGTGCATGTCTCTGCCGTCATAGACTATCAATTGTTAAACATTCAGAAGAAGCGGTAGAGGCCAGAAGTGAACATTTTAAATTGTTTCGAATACGACATTCTTAACAGGCTACTCATGAGCGCATCAGCGCCTTGGTAACAGGGCTCAGGAAGCTGCCTAAAAAGAAGAAATCAATTTTTTTCTGAAGCTGTTTTGGAATTACTTAATTATTAAGTTATTACTCGGTTTATTTAAAAAAATGGTGACCTATAACATTATTTTATTAGTTATTATTTCACATGTTCTGAACATAGTAATCCTTAAAAAATAGTTTTGGTAGATTTTTATGAGTAACTTACTTTTCTTTTCTTTATTTATGTTAATAAATTATAAATACTCTTAAACAAACTTGTTTTATTCATAAAACCCTACAAACTATTTTATTTATTCGCGGTGTGCTGTGTATATCCGAAGCTTTTCTTCCCAGTAATTTTTTTCTGGCTAATGTGACAGTCTTAAGTTCAAAATGATTATAATATCATAGTAGAAAGATTGAAGGTAACGGTGTATGCGGTATAAAGCCAGCCCGGCTTTCGCCGCGATTGCAGGCACACACCATCGCGGCCGCGCCACATTGCGTTCTGCGTGCGCAAAAATAAGATATTTACTTACTCAGTTCAGTATCGCAGTCGGTATACTCGTGGTTGCAGTCGACAGTGTAAGCAGCAGCGCGAGCGCTCGCCGCGACCACCAGCGCGCACCATAGCGCCACTGCGCGTGCGCACATCTTTGGTCACCGTAGCGCCATCTGGGGGAAGAAGCAATATTTTTTTATTGTAACAGGAAATAATCTTCCCATATTGTTTACACATTAAGTCTCTGAGAGGCTGCCCGTGCAAATGCAAATAGCCCGTGTGGTGCCGACTAAAAATAGCACCACCTCCTCATGGGTGTTGTGAAAGGCGAATTCATTAGCCCGTAGATGGCCTACAGCATCTGTCGAGTACATATATAACTCAATGAATGCGATCGCCAACCCAGCGTGGGGAGTATAACTAGTCCCCCATTGACCACATAATACAGATCTGGATCCGTAATTGCGGCAAACTATGGGCAGGCCTATGCCCATTCAACAGTGGAAGTTTTTCGACTGAAAATGATGATTGAACGAATGATTATTACAAATTGGACATCATCGGCCTGCCGTTTATGTGACAGCGATTTGTGCGTCACTTTCGCAGCTGCTTTCGTTACAAATAATATGTAAGCAGCAATAGGCTAATCGCTTAATCGCATGATGATCGCAAAAGTCAAAGGCCTTGACTGCATATGGAGAGGATTTAAGTCCAACTTACAGAAGATTTGATTTGACAGCCTCGGGAATGCCTGCCTGACTCTTTCTAGCTGATTTCCCATGGTAAGCTGAAGTTCCAGTCTTCTTCTTCTTTTCCAATGGTTAGTGGCCAACCTTGTGTCAGAGTTGTTCAAGCCGCCCAAAGGCCACCGATTTGGCATAACGACTGTCGCCTTATGACGACAACCAGGTCCGACGAGTTTACGTACCCTCCGAAGCTAGGAAACGCTCAGGTCAAATACCAATATGCAATCACCCATCCATAGCTGACCGCGTTGAGCACTGCCTAACTTCACCGATCGTTTACTGATCAGTGTGTGCAACTGGCTACGGGATCTCCAGTGGACCCCACCGGTTCCCCCTGTGCTACGCAGCTCGCTCGTTTCGGGGAAAGCTATTCTACCCCGATACCAATACTGAACACTTCGTGTTGATCACGGTAGTAAGCGACCAGCACGAGAGACACGGTCTCTTTGTGTCCAACGTCTCTTTGTTGGATGACCAGTGCCTCCGCAACACAAAACGGACTCGCAGCAAGGCAGAAGTTCTGGCTTATAGTCCGGCTATGCACCGGGCTGGACGCCGCGCCAAGGAGAGAGCCTCCTCGCCACTTCCATCTCCAAGCGGATCGGACCTCTCTCGATCACCCTCAGCGACATTTTTCTGAATGATAATGGTCACACAGAAAGAGACAACTGCCCTCCAATTTAAGTGCTCTGCCAGCATGTCCACTACTGCCTGCAGATAGAAATCTTGTCCGCTCTGATCGACCAGGACCCACTGCTCAGACTCCTATGCAGAGTACTCTTCGAGCGTCTGCCGTTCGGTATCCCAATCTCCCCTATAGAGATGGATATTCACGGAAGCAACCGTGTCTGTGAACACCTGTGTAAGCAGGTAGACGTAACCTCACGCCTCATCATTTCGGCCGAATGAAATCCACTGCTGAACACAGGCCTCCCCCAAAGATCACCACAATGACCGATATGGATGTGTTGTGTGCTCATTGGGAGGTTTTGCCATAATCGCCACGCTTGGCAGACGGGTTGGCGATCGCAGTTGAGTTGTTAATGTACTCGAAGGACGCTGCTGCCCATTCTCCGGCTAATTCCTTAGTCGACTTTTACGACACCCATGGGAGGAGATGGGGTGGTAGCATTCTGAGTCGGTACCACACGCCTAGCACAAAAATATCAAGATTATTTGGAAGAATATGCAGGCCAAATTACTAGTATTAGTCTTAAAATGAAGGTATTTATCGCTGTATTCGAACATCTACAAATTTTGAGTTTATTAATAATATGGCAATTCCTTGGAAGGTAAACCAAATCAAATACCCGTTGTTTATAAACGTATAACTATCGATTAACTGAAATGAGAACTGGAACCTATTATGACTTGTAGTGGCAGACGGCCATATTACCTACATGAAAAAGACAGCTTATGACAGCAAACTGAAGGGCAGCTCCTAAACCATTGATAGATAAATTCCCGTGAGTTACACAATCAGAATAGCGGCTAAAATTAGATGTTAATGTTTTATAAATTGTGGAGAACGGCAGGAATTAAACCTTATTATTGCGATGCCAAGCGACGACTGATTGCCCTTCCCCGCTCGCTTCACATCCGCGAGGCCATATTCTTGTTCACGCATTAACTTTTAATACTCTTGACACTCCCAAGATGGGAAGAAACCTAAAAGTTAACGGTATTATCAGTAGCTGCTGAATCACTTCTTGATTAGGTTTGCAGCCTCGATAAGTCATCCAATTTAGGCCGCGGCTGCATTTGCATAGTAACGGGAACGACAAGAATATAATATGCACATGTATGCACATCGCGTTCTCAATGCGGACACTTGTACACCTAGTCACCTACACACTATGGTACGATATTGTTTTTCAAGACGTGAGTACACTCATTCGACCAATCACACAAGTCGAATCACAAACGGGAATACCCATTCCAGGCCCAATCGTGGACACATGAATAGGATTTATATAAAATATGGATTGATTTAGACAACAGTAAATCCAAATTTTATTCCTTTAAAAGTATGCTAACAGCTTTTTACATGTTTTGTATTTAAAACATGAAATAAAACAAATATTATTACTTCCTGCGGTTTATTTAGGAAAAATTATGCGAACTACTTATAAATTGTAATAATTAACTGTATTTTAAATACGTATCGCACTTTACAACATATTATCGTCACTGCAATATTGATTATTCCGTTTAGTTTAGTTACTTTAATTTTCAGCAGCAATTAGTACTGTCATAGAAAAATCTTTCTTAAATTTGATGATAGATATTTCTCATTTACGTCGTATGTCGTTTATTGTATGTATAACCGTATCGATATAAAACTTTTCAACTTTAAAAGTAACTGAAGTGCAAGTAAAGCGTGAAGTAGTGTAGCTAGTATTATTTTTTTCATTTTACAAAATGTATAGAAAATACTCAACCGCATTAGTAAAGTAAATCACTGTCAAAACTTATACTAGTCTATGATCCAATTTTCTTACTACTATTAAAAATGTGAAAGTTTGAATGTTTGAGGTTCCATCCACTCAAACTGCTAAACAAATTCAAGTCAAATTTGCGAGTGAGGTAGATTATGCCATAGAGCCTACTCTATAACATATTCTACCTCTGTGCTATATAGCAGAAGGGATCTACAACAAAACTTATTATATGCTCTATCTTTAGTATAGAATAAGTTTTATTGAAGATTCCTTAAGAGTTTAAACAACTTTCTTCGCAGACGAAGTCATGGGTAACAGCTAGTGTAGCGTATATCGCACATCGTAACAAAAGGTGGCACTACACTGCAAAGTTCTAATTCAATATGGCAGTTTAAGGATCTATGGTCATATTGATACTCAAATCCCAAACATTACTTTTTGCGACGTATATTACTCATCTTTCCGGCTTGTTGCATTCAAAATTACAGTTAGTCAGTTTAACAAATTCAAATCAAAGTTAAGAATCGACCATAAATGAATCACTTCAGAAATACCAGTTATACAAAAATCATTTCAATGGAAACCGCTTGCTTAAATAGAATTTCGATTAATTAGAAGTATCATAATTGATTCAAGCGAGGTTTTATTCAAAGATCCATTGTTTTGTGCAATTGGATCAGTCGGTATCTTTATCTGTAGTGTACAGTTACTTGAGACAGTGGGGCACTCGGCACCTGTATTGAATGTTGACCAAGTCACCGAGAACGCAAGCTAGTGGTTTTTGCGGTTGGAATTGGGTAATAAATATGTTTATTTATTTTTTCATGCTCTTATTCACATGTGGATTAGAATTTACAGGGGCCGGTGGACATCGGAGAGTAAATTGCCGATTCAAAAAATACTTTTTCCTTTTAATCCATATACAAATTTACACATTGATACACTTGCACTTATGAATAGTCGAAAGTCGTGACGCGTTCCAAGTTGGAGACTTCCTATGAAGAAAAACGGGCTAGAAACATGATAACTTTTTTAAATCACATCATATTTATGAGTACATTGTTCTCGAAATTAAGCTCATATTGCCAGCATCACCACGCTTGGCAAGCGGATTCTTAAAAGCACTGTTAGCCCGTTTGCCATACCTGTCACGTAAAAAAGTAATGGTGTTACAATAAGTATGATATCATAAATCGCGCGGAATCAGGCAATAGTTAAAAAGCAATGGACCGAAAAAGAACCCTGTGGGACTCTACTAGAGACTAGGACTCAACTTTATATATATATAGAGCGTAAGGGACAACGTACCCAAAATCTGGGGAGAGGTTAAATTTAGGCCTATAGGTAATAAAAATAGGAAAGTCATTTATCTCGGAAATAATAAGTCACAGTCTTACAGTACAAAACGCTGCCCAATTATTGAACTATGTTATGATATTATTTTGCTACTCCGAGCAATGACCTCATCCGTGAACTGTAGCGAAACAACAGGCATTTCATTTTTATTTACACTGCAGTTTTATGTGAAAATTAATAGTTTGTTTTGTTTTTATTCGAAATAGCGTCAGGCTAGACGATAACCATTATTTTATACCTTCTGAAGTTGGTTAAAGAAACTGATAATTCATAAAAAGAACGACGCAAAATTCTAATGCTAAGGGTTCCACGATCATGTACTGAATCCATGGTATCAGTTTTGGTTACGATGTTATTTACACCCGTTATTATTCGGTAGGTAATACGGCTTGGGACCTATTCTCCGTGTCAGAAGAAAACCATCTAAGTGTCTTCCCATGCCATTTAACTCCAATAACAGAATATCATGATCAATTCGGTCAAAAATCTTTGTACGAGGGCAGTTTGGCAACTCAATGATTTTAACGTTGAATAAAAACCGAAGCTTACTATGCTGCATTGTTAGATAGATTCAATAAAAAAGTTGATCAAGAAAGGACCGCATCTAGCAAAGAAAAAAATTATATGTCATCAGAATAATGCACCGGCCCACTCGTCTGCAATCGCGACATCAAAAAATGGTGAATTAAGATACGAATTATTGCCACACTTTCCGTATTCGCCAGATTTAACCCCCTGTGACTTTTTGCTCTTCCCAAACATGAAGAAATGGCTTGGCGGGTAAAGATTTTCGTCAAACGAAGAGCCGAAACTGAGGCCTATTTTACAGAGTTTGACAAACATATATTTTTTGATGGGTTGAAGAGGTTGGAACATCGCTGGACTAAGTGCGTAGAGTTGAAAGGAGATTATGTAGAAAAAATAAAAAATGTATATGTAAAAAGAGTGTTTCTTCTTTCCAAAGTCACTTATCAAACCGCCCTCGTATGGTCAGTGTAGACGACATCGACTTATTTACCGTTATTTATGGTGTCAGTGTCAAACTTATTAAGTAGGATCATGTTAAAACTTTTTCTTTCTTTCTTTCATGTTCGTGAAGGTCCAAAAATCCATGTTGAAAGGGATTGAATGAATTTTTGAGAGCAGAGCTGACCTGATTATAGATGATCCTTGTGACCTTGGCTATAATATATAGTTTCGATATCCGCCTTAGTTGATAACGTCTGTTAACTCCTTTTGATATACAGGCGTTATAAACGTGTAAGTAGACCGTACAAGTTTGGATGAAAAATTATCCAAGCTTGCCGCTTTTATTGCAAAGCAAGTTCGAAATGAACGCTGAAAATATTTACTACTTTTATTGTAGCAAAAGATAAAAATAGAAATCCCATTTTTTTTTGAACACATTCCCTATCACCTTTTTTTTAATGATCACCAGTGGAAATTCGTCATGTACTTCCTCCATCACGGGGAAGGGCGAAGGGGTATCCGGCTCGGAGTGGGTCAGATTCCTACCGACTTAAACCACTGTAGTGGCTATCTTCGGCACCGAAGGGAGGCCTACAGGGAAGGCGACTACAGTAATACCGCCTCCCAGGCACTTCTCGGGTAGGATTGTAAAGGATCCCCCCAAGCCTCAACATTCCCTATAACCTACCATAAAATTATCCTCATAAAATAATGTTTACTTGTTTTGTAGACGTTATAGATTGTGACGTCACATGGTGAATCACTCAAATCCACTTAGAAGACAAACCATTGTTCGTGTGTCGTATTCAATAATTGTATTAAAATTAGTTTTCGCTTTCGCACAAGGTCAGACACACAAAAAATATATAGGACACCGACAACATTGTTTTCCTTTTAAGTCAAGGTCGATAGAGTCGCAGTGTTGTACCTATCATTCAATTAAACTCGTAATTATAACATTTTGATGGAATCAAAACATGGCCACGCCAGGTTTTAGTTGGTAGGAATCCGGCATACCCCTTCACCCTTCCCTGGGGCGGAGGAAGTTCATGTAGAAATTCCACTGGAGACCAATATATGAGAAGATCCTTCTTCTTCTCCTGAAGTCGCGGGGTAGCGACCGCTCCGGTGCCAATGTCCAACACGCCTAAGCCCCCGCGCTCAGCGAGGCTTCGGCCTGGGGAGGCTGCCTCTTTGCACTCGCCTTCCCCTGTGCTGGTGAGGGTGACCGCTTTATAGTAACCCCCTCCGATATGTGTCTGAAGGTGTCTTCGGTACTAACTAGCGGCTCCGGTACCATTGTTCTCGAGATCCTGGAGCCCCTCTTCGGTGCCTACGATGACCACACAGATAGTTTAACCCGTAAGAGCCAAGAGAATACACCCTCCGCTCTTCTCCGGGGCGAAGGAGTCCATGATGGTTTTCCAGCGAGTACAAAAAACTACCAGAAGACTAAGCACCAGCAGTAGCATACATAAAAGAAAGTGTATTCCAATTCTCTTTAATCAAATAGAAACGTATTTCGTAAGCTACATTATCAATATTTAAAGTAAATACAGGTGAAAACTAAGTAACAAAAGCAAACAGATGTGCAATAAAAATGTGCATTGTTTATTCATTTATTATTTACTAATGTAAATGCATTTTAACATATTTAAAGCGATTTTCTGTGGTTTTATTTATGTCGCTTCCTTCGAAGTATTCCTAAAGACAAAATCGAAGTCAAATTGTTTTTATTCGTGTAAACCATTTGCTGGCACTTACAAATAGTCAGAATTTAAATAGTTGCACGGTTCCAAGTCGTTGGTCCTATGGAGAAGAACCGGCAAGAAACTCCATGGATATACTCTTTTAAAATAATTTTTTTTTTTTTAATTTATTTTATATTTCAGACTAAAGTCCATTATTGTTAGTATACAAACATTCACCTAAAAACTAATGTTAGTACTTACTCTAGAACCACCTAATTTTCAGCCGAATACTCAAACGCCACTCAACGCTAAGTCTCAACCATTCGAGAAACCTGTTTTTGGTACAAAACCGGGAGGCTCAAACTGTTTAAGCGGGGACCCAACGCCAAATGGCGTCCGAGTATTCGGCCGTATAACTCTAAAACTTATCATTTACACCACCGGAGTGTGCAGACGCATCCAATGTCCCACTATCGGGCTATCCCATCTGTCCGCTATAGTGCCTAGAATGCCGTTGGGACTGATTCGTACCCTATGCAAAATGGACGCGCATCGCTTACGCATAATGGCGTTGAACCCGTCAATTCGCGCCTCTGTGAACATTGTAGACGCACTGCAGTAGCGGGGTAGCCCCATCAGCACTCTGAAAGCATTATTGTATTGAACGCGCAGAGCGCTGTATGCCCTCTGCGTATAGTCCACCCACAGGCTGCACGTGTAAAAGGACTGACAGTAAGCTTTAAATAGCGTAACCTTTACATGTTTTGTACATCGCGCAAACCTGCGGAACAACATATTGCATCGAACAGACAACGCTCTGCGCTCACGTTCAATATCTACATTATCACGTAGATCTTCGGTAACCCAGTGGCCCAGATACTTGAATTTTGTGACCTGCTTTAGAGGAATCCCGCAAAGTTTAACCTGGGGTCCATTAGGGTAGAATTTAGCACCAGCTTTAAATACAAGTAATTCACTCTTCTTAACATTGTATCTGAGCCCATGAGCCTCCGCATATTCTTCACACACTTGAAGCAGTCTCATCATAGCATTTATCGATGGACTCAGCAACACCATATCATCTGCGTAACTAATATTGTTAACGCATACGCCATCCACGTGACAGCCTAGATAGGTGTTGCTGAGTTCAATGATCAACCGGTTAATGTACAGGCTAAAGAGGCGTGGGGAAGTTAGGCCACCCTGTCTCACCCCGCACTCCAGCCTGTAGATATCCGAGAATGAGCCTGCCCACCGAACACGATTGGTCTGATTATTGTACCAGTATCTTAGTAAATAAACTACTTCATCGGCCACTTCTGTGTCATCCGCAAGCTTCTGCCATAGCAATTCATATGACACCAGGTCGAACGCTTTGGATATGTCCAGGAAACACGCATTCACAGGAGTTTTTCTAGACGTATAATACTGAACCGTATGTTTAAGAGACAGTACGGCACTTTCTGTTGACAAATGTGGTCTAAATCCAAACTGTGCATCATGCAAATCAATGCGATTTGCCATATGTCTATCAAGTAGACCGTCCAGCACCTTGGCCATGACAGTAGCAAGCGATATAGGCCTATAGTTCGTAAGATCTGAAGTGTCACCTGTCTTATCTTTAATAATTGGCATTGACTATAGTTTTGATAAGATCTTCGGGAAGGTGAGAGTGACTAAGGCAGAGAGAATAAAAAAATGCCAGAACCCTCGGGAGGTGAACTCCAGCATGTTGCAGGTGCTCAATACCAAGATAATCGTGTCCTGGAGATTTTCCGTTTCCCATGTTCTTAATCACAGAAGTGACATCCTCGGTCGAAAACCTAACACTCACCGTCCCGGAGCGATGTCCAGCATCGATCTCCTGCGATGCCCGACCAAGAGGAGACTGTACCTTAAAACTATTTACAAAAGCATTTGCTATGGCAGTAGGGTCATGTTGTCCCGCCACACTCACTGGGAGACTCGGCTTAGGATTTAGCCTATTTGTATTCTTCCAGAACTTACTAAATTTTTTAGTTGAATGGTGCCCCGCTATGATATCCATTTTGATTTGGTTTTGATTATTCTGGCACCATTTTAATTTAGATTTAAAGATTTTTCTTGTCTCATTCATTTTTTCATATAAAGATCCCGATGTCGGTTTATCATACATGTTCCAAACTTGAAAAGCAAGTCGAGCCTCCCCATGAGCCTGCTTAACATGCTTGTTCCACCCAATTACACGTTTACGTCTTTTTACACCCCCTCCCACATTACTAGTACACTGGGACGCTTCTGAAAGTATACACACGATATCACCATACAAATGATCTAGCAAAACTTTGTGGCTGCTATCTGCACACATTCCGTTAGCGCATTCTCTAAATTCTTTTGGAAAATCTATATTTCTTAGTTTCACATGACACATTTCATGGTAATTCATTATTTCACAAGCGTCCCGCTCGCCCCATTTCACTTTATTGTTGACATAAGTTGGCTTAACCACTGTAGGACTCAACAAGCTGAAATTGCACTCGAATTGTATTGGCATGTGATCCGACCAGTATGTGTTATATAGCACTGTAGCACTAACTAGCAGTCGCCTCGCGGCCTCTGTCACTACACAGTGGTCGAGCCAGCGACAGCACCCATGGGCGTCACTCACATATGTGTACGTACCTCGCGGCAGTAAGTCCAAGTCCGCACATGACCAACGCCGCTCCTCACAGAAATTCCTCAATTCGATTAGCTCACCTGGGTGCGCATTAAAATCACCTAACATAATCACAGATTGCACATTACTATTTTCTATTATTGCATTCATTTCACTGAGACAATCTGTGAACTCAATAAGATTATCACTTGAATCTGTTGGCATATACACAGAGAATATTATCATAGAACGATCCCGAGACACGACGTTAATTGCTACGAGGCGATCGCTATTACAATGTATCACCGTAACCGATGAAAATAGGCTTTTTTTCCACAGTAAGGCTACTCCTCCATGTGGCCTGCCTCTAAGTACACCAGTAGAAGTTTCCACTGCTGAATTCCCAGTGAAAGAGAACTCGTCATCTATTTGCCCCAAAAAAGCAATATCATGGGGCAAAAGCCACGTTTCTTGGAGCGCAATAACGTCACCCGCTACACACAGTCGCTTCACGCAGTCCACCGATCTTGTAATACTTTTACAATTAAATGTTTCCAATTTAGTTGTATTATCCATTAAGATTTTTTGATACTATCAATTTTCAGAGCATTTTCTCTGCCTGTTTTCTTCTTAGAAAATTCAAAGAATTTGCGATACGATATATCTTCTGGCCAAAAGTCGGCATCCATGAGGAATTCCAATTTATGTTTTGGTACAAATATCTTGTATGCATCATATTTTTTTGCCACTTATATGCATACAACATATGAAAGTATTACAGTCTCCAATATACTCGCATTCACAAATAATAAATATTTCATCATCAGAACAATGCCAAAAAATATTTAAATTTTATCAGTTATTCAATAAATGTCATAAATATCAATTATACATCCAAAATCAACAACAAATAATAAGTATATTAGATTAGAGCAGCTGAATCCCAAGCATTTTTGTCGTCCATATAATCAGTAACTGTTTAGAAACCCTTTTTACATAGTTTCCTTTTTATAATGAATTTAAATTTATTAAGACTAAGATTTTTAATACTATATGGGTTCTTATTGTAGATATACGTATACGTTGGCACCTAAATGAATTACAAATTTTTTGGAGTACAAATAGTCCTACATGTGTACCTTGAAATAACACGTTAAGATGTCTATACATAATTTTACCCCCCCCCCCCCCCCCCCCCCCCAATGAGCACACAACACACCCAGATCGATCATCGTTGCGATCTTTGGGGGAGGCCTGTGTCCAGCAGTAGACTTTATTTGGCCGAAATGATAATGATGATGAGATACAGCTTATTTTGTGTAAGTCTTGTACGATGAATGTGTATGACTCTCATTAGTTTTTATCATTTGCGGAAGTCGCAAACACCAATTAAATACATAAAAGCCTACCCAGTGGCCCGTATACTCAGAAATATAATCAACTACAATTATGCATAAAACACTACCGCCATTTGCATTTCTATTGTCTAAACACAACAAAAGACGCAAACGATAAATTATTTTAGTATGTCAAAATCACCATAGAACACTTTTGAAAAGGAAATATTTTTTTAACCGTTACCCACACATTAACGTGTTGTGCAGCTCATTGATACAAGTGTGACGAATTTCTCATAAATCTGCAATTATGGTGAAAGTTTCGAAACTCAGATATGAAGGTTTATATCTATGAGCGTAGTTTAGAACAGGGTCTGACGGCTTGGCGTAATAGTGGCTATGCAATTTGTTTGCAACGCTACGGGTCGTGGGTTCGAACCCCGCACGGAACAAATGTTTGTATGATTTACAGAGTTGTTTTGGGTTTGGGTGTTTCTGGATATGAGATTAATGTCTGTAAACTGTACCCACGAAACAGGAGAAATTACAGTGCGGGGCAACGTTTTAAAAGAAATAAAAAAATACAGTTGACAATCGAATCATCATATTAGTCAAAAGATGTCAACAATGTCACAAACAAAGACCAACAAAAAAGGTCTACTTGAGTTTTGATTCTCGATCTGTTTGCAGGCCTTATTCAATTGGTGATTATACCCCAAAGGCTCCAACGACCACGACTTAATGATCCGCATCACATTTGTTTGTAGAACCTGTGACATGGAGTCCTATCGCGATGGTCGGTCATGCAGGAATGTATCGAGATAAATGGAAATTAGATTGGCTGAAGTCTAACATAATGCAGAATGGGGTGGGACTGCAGGAGGGAATACGAGTTCCCAGTTATGAATATATCACTCTATCCGTTCCTGTTTAATTAATCAAAGGGTGACTCAAAGAAGGTTGCATTTCCACAACATTGCGCAACATTGATCTGTGCTTGTACGATTAATTTCATTGTCAGGTTCTATTGATTGAGAAAAACAAGACTTGTAGTGACAAGCCTAAAAAGATGTGCATGACCTTTATAAAAAACAATTCAAAAGTTGATTGGAAACACTACCGCTTATATACCCATAACTGCGTGTTTCGAAGCCCACGTATAACATTTGAAAGATTACACATTTAGAAGTGTCTGCAATACTACTTTTTTGTAATATTCAAGCGGCAATATCCCAATGGCTAATAAAAATCTTGGTGGCTTGGAGGTTTACGGACTCGCCTCTTAAGCAAAACCTGGCATGTAGGTATTAGAGTGACTTTTTTTCAATGTCATATGTACTTTCTGAGTTAATCTTAAACACCAGTGACATCTTGTGGCGTCCGGATTAAGAACACAGTACCAATCTATCTCCTCCCATGGATGATATAAAAGGCGACTATGGTACTCAGCCAGAGGGATGGGCAGCAACGTCCGTTCGGTCGAACAGTAGACAAACTGCGCTCGCCATCCCGCCTGCCAAGCGTGGTGAGTATTGGCAAATTCACCCCAAAAAGTCGACACAATTGCGGAAATCTGGGGGGAGGCCGTTGTTCAGCAGTGGAATAAATACCTCTGGCTGATATGATGATTATTCCGGGAAGTTCCGAGCTGATCCGAACTAAGCCGATTGTCTGTTTGATTATTTAATGGCGAATTGAATTAGCCGGAGGATGGGCAGCAGCGTCCTTCGAATACATTAACAACTCAACTGCGATCGCCAACCCGCCTGCCAAGCATGGCGATTATGGCAAAACCCCCTAATGAGCACACAACGCACCGATGTGGTCGTTGTGGTGATCTTTGAGGGAGGCCTGTGTCCTGCAGTGGACTTTGTTCGGCCGAAATGATGATGAATGATGATTTGGTTACAGAAATTGTGGGCGAGGGCGTTGTTCAGCAGTGGATGTCCTTTAGCTGATATAATGATGATATGTCCACTGACTGACGGAAAATGCCGTGAGGAAACCTGGATTAAAGGGTCTAAAATCACCAGCACGCAGTGTGCAAGCGTGGTAATCAATGCTCCTATTAAAGGCCTTGTGGCAATACCTACATCGCCACCATATGTCAACAACTTACAGCGACATCTACTTGAACATTAAGTGCAACTGTTTGATGACACATAGCCTCTTCTTGGTATAATAAAAGGCCTTTGCCCTGCAGTGGGACAATGACAAACTGATATTATTGATCACAAACCCGTCAGACTTGCAAGCTACAGGTCGTGAGTTCAAACCCCGACCTTTGCACTGTTGATAAATATTTGCTTTGTGCAATGTTTATATTACAGGCGCTCATAGCTTGTTTCCTGCACTTATCAGTAAACGATGGGTGAGGTTAAGCAACGCTCAGTCTATGGATGGGTGACCGCATAGTGTTATTTGAACTGACGGTTTCCACGCTTCAGAAAGCATGTAAAACCGTCGGTCCCGGTTATTGTCATTAGACAATCGTTAAGCCAAGTCGGAGGTTTGTGGAATGCATAAACAACTCCTACCTAACCTTGGCCCAACATAAAAGAAAGAAGTAATGTGTATTGTGTAAGCCACATCGCTACTAATCTTAATAAAATAAATTTAAAAGATTTTCCCACAAATCATGTCCCCGTTACGAAAGGTCTTGCGGTCACAAACCCGTTATTCCAGTGTAATACCTTCAGGCATTACCTGTCTCCTTGAAAGGCCTAAGTTTTATGGTGGTTTGCTTAGTGCGAAGTAAGGTTTTTGCTTGCAAGACCCGTATACATTGAATGCGGAAAGCCTCCTCTCACCATGACAAAAGTGATGGACGCCTCTACCCCAATGAGTATTAGCAGCTTTCAAAGAAATGAAAGAGTAAATATTTGTGAGCGTCAGCATGCAGGGGCATTTTTTGAATTGAGATTAGGATTTAGATAAATATATGAGCCAATTTAAACCTTACACGACGCAGTGCATTTTTCACGATGTTCCTAATTTTATACTCCATAACGTCGTAATAAAGACTATTTTCAACTGGAGTCATCAATGGTATGAGTGGTTCCGACAGTACTTCTGAGTGGTGAATAATTAAATAAATGTCACCGAAAACCAGCGCAGTCGGTGTTACTTTGTTGCAAATCGCAGCTTCATGCTGAGCTACAGTCCTTTTTTGCACGGACGAGACGCACATACACTCGTTTTTACAGGGTTTTTATTTTTATTATTATCTTTAGTCCCAGTTGGGCTTCTCAATTTGCATGGTACACACACATGCTTGTATGGTTTGCGTTCTACCATGCGCAACGCTGCGCTTTCAATATATAGCTTGGACAAAGCTTTATGACCATTTAGACCTTTTTTATATTTTGACTTTCAATTTTTTTTTATTTTTTTTTTTATTTGTTGGGCTTCTCGCATACGTTTCTGGGAAATGTGGTTGCTTAACCGGTAATTTCTGGCGAAGCCAAAAGAGGCCTCCAGCCAGTTCCTTTTTACCATTTTATTATCACTATATATAGTCTCTATATTGTGTGCGTAAAAATTAAATACTTTGTTTTACCACTTCCTTACATTCACTATTTTTAAGAACTAACCGTTCTTTCTATGGATGTTTTTGTGGTCTGCTTATAAGGAGTGTCTGCAATGCAATACCTGCAGGTATTGCATTGCAGACACTCCATCATCATCCATTGCATCACATTGATAGATATGCAACCGGCATGGCACACCGTGGGTAGATCGTGAGATGATCACGCGTTGCGTCATATCCAGGTCACAGACGCATCGCACTCGTGTTGCTTCGTACGTTTGATTTACTTGTGAACACATCTACGCAGGTTTGCGTATGAGTTTTAATATGTAGATGGTAAACATTCGTAAAAACTTGTAAATAATGCCTCGATTGGCGCTGTTGGCAAAAGCTTGGTTTATTGCGAGTCCTGAAACGATCTCCGCTTGCGGGAAGCAAGAACAAACATTTGTAAACATATCGCCAATATCGGTACTCTACTTAGTGTGGTTTGTGTTATTTAAGATCCCTGTTTTAGGAAACTTAATAATGGCAATCTTGACACTATATGAGGGCATGGTTGGCACAATGGATAAGCGATTGACTTTCTGCGCAACGTGTCGCGGGTTCGATCCCCAAATATTTGTATGATCTACAGATAGTTATTTCGGGTCCGGGTGTCCGTTCTCGTGACAGAGTTCTTCAAGCTGCCCGAAGACCCCAACTGCCGTCTAATGACAACGATTTTATGTGTAACACAGGGATGCTCAGTTCAAATACTACTATGTGGACACCCATCCATAAAAAGACCGCGCTGAGCGTTGCTAACCTTATGTGATCTGACGTTTACCTATCAATAACTTCAACTGGCTTTGAGCGAGAGAAAAATAATTAAATTGTGACTATATGTAATGTAACGAAATTGGTAAACTATAACGATATAAAGTTTAACGGCACGGTTGGCACAGTGGCTGATACAGTCAGCTGCTGCGCTCCAGGTCGCGGGTTAGATTCCTACATGGAACAAGTATTTGTACGATCTGCAGGTAGTTGTATCGGGTCCGTATTGTGTGTGGAATTTGTGTCAACGCACCCACGATACCGGAGAAATCATAGTTTGCGACAACTTAAAAAAAAATATCGGACAAGTGCGAGTTGAACTCACATGGAGAGGGTTCCGAAATTGCTGAATATATTGTCTAATGTTAAATTCGGTCTTTTACCATTAACTTAACCCAAGAACAAACTTAACAACGTAGTTAAAAAACATTTTTAGTACGCACAATATTCAAAGATTTCCCAGAAGTTACCCCTTCGCCCTTCCCCGGGGCGAAGGAAGTTCATGTAGAATTCGCACTGGAGACCAATAAAAAAAGGGGAGTAGATGGAGTGGTTCTATATTCTCTTAATTCGGATACCACACGGATTGATTTCCATGATTTTGCTCATGCATTAACAATGCATATAACATAATAATAAAAATGTTACAAAAGGGGACCATTAATTGCCCCAACATAGTTCTCCAAAAGAAAAACTACGAGTACATTGTCATTGTTAGTATAGATCTACTTTACACGTGTGATCTCGTGAAACGACACCGGCGCGGCGGCGCATCGAACCGGGCCGATTTCTTCACAGCGTCTTCCCATGGACAAGATAGAAGCGTGACACACGAAACTCGGCCATTGTCTACCAAAGACGTTTACTAAGTGCTACTAAGTACCTCGGACGTTCAAATGAAAAATATCCAGTAGCTAATTAAATCCATAAGTTGTTCTGTGTAAATCAACAGTTTTTACAATAATTATTTTAAGTCGAGTAATTTAATAATAACTCACAATAATATTTATGTACACATTAAAACGAATTAAATATATACATTATGTATCATTAAACTAAATAAGTAAGTCTAGTTGACTTACTATAACTTTATAATTTACTGATAACGATATTTAAAACAATGATATAGAAATAAGCAGTTTTATTTTTATACATTGCCCCACACTAGGATTTCTGCTGTGTCGTGGGTGCGTTTACAGACATGAATTCCACATACAATACACCCAGACCCGGAACAACTACCTGCAGATCATACAAATATTTGTTCCGTGCGGGAATCGAACCCACGACCCGGAGCGTAGCAGCCGACTGTATCAGCCACTGCACCAACCAACATTCTCAGCGAGGAATAGGCCATCCTCTCCACCCATGGGTGTCAAAAAAGGCACCTAATGGTTGATATCAAGAGCCTCCGCCGTCCGTTGATATCCGCTGTTTTAATATACCATATTCTTAGCGAAAGAAATATGTTTAATAGTTAAAGAACCTGTTAAGAGTCCATTCCTGGTCATTATCGGCGAGAAATCTCATTCCCTAAGAATCCATTTGTTTAAAATGATACACAATTAAAAACATATATAAATAAACAATGTGTTACGGTCTCACCGTTTGTGACCAGAACCTTGTGGCTTTTATGACTAAAGAGTTAAGCAAAGGCATAATCACCATTACTCGTAATGATAATTAACATGAGCAATTGTTTAATTCGCGAAGATAAGGGTGCCTACACACACTACGATATTTAAAGACAGTTATCTTCATATCAGCCAAAGGATGTCCACTGCTGAACATCGCCTTCGACCTCCCCCATAGGCCATTCGCTAGTACTCAGCACGCTTGACTGGCGAGTTGGTGAGCCCATCCCTTTCTGGTTTAGGGCCCCTTAGTCGCCTTTTACAACATCCACGGGAGGAGATGGAGTGGTAACATATTCTTATAATCCGGATACCACACGGAGTATACGAATACCACTATGCTGTCACCCAACTAAAAATAGCCCGCGCCGTCCTTGCCTGACCTCACCAACCGTTATCGATCCATGAGCGCAACTAGCTATGAACGCCTCAGTCGTTTAAACCAAATTAAGTCCACTGCTGGGCACAAGCCTCCCCCAAAGATAGCCACAACGACCGGTCTGGGTGCGTTATGTGTTTTTTGGGGGGTTTCCCATAATCGCCATGCTTGGCAGGGGTTGCCTATCGCAGTTGAGTTGCTAATGTACTCGAAGAACGCTGCTGCCCATCATCGTGTTAATCCCAGTCGCCTTTTACGACATCCACGGATGAGATGGGTCGGTGCTATACGTAGCCGGCACCACACGGCACACAGCTAAGTCGCATATTTTTGTACTGCATTTGCAATAAGGTTATTTGAAGTCAATATTTTTTCCTCTCAAGCAGTATCTCAACTTTCAGTTATAGAATGTGGCCTTGTGTTTACACGAGTATGCGAGTTGATAAGCATATCGACAACTGTCTTTTTCATGAATTACCATCACTAATTACCATGAAAAAAGATCTTTCTAAGTACCAATCTATACTAATAGATTAAATTGAAATGTCTGTTTGTAAAAATCAAAATGACAGATTTTTACTAAATGCATACGAAATTTTATACGATTCTTTAAACAAAAACATTTTTTAAAGTTTTAGTCTGTATGTTGGTTCCAGCTAATCTAAGAAACGGCTTGACCGGTTTTGGCGGGACTTTCACTGGCAGATAGCTGATGTTACAGGCAGATTTTATTATTATTTATGTCTCTCTCTTCACGGGTTTGTATCCCCTGTAAGTACCCAGTCTTTTAATAGGCTTACGCGGAGACATAGGACCAACGTGCAGAGGCCATTAAGAGAATTTTAATCTAAAATGTAATGGGACACCAACCGAGGACACTCCATAGCTGCACTATAAAATAAAGTCACGGATTGTGCCCGGTGGTGTACGGCTATTGTATAAGATGGAACCTATAACGATAAGGTCTATTGTAATGGGTGTTACATGGAATAAAAAGTTTAAGAAATACGGGAACAATGGCGTCTGCCGTTCAACCTATAAAGTGAAATTCTGTGGCAGACGGTGACTTACCAGTCTCAAGATGGGCTCCCGAAATGGCCACCACTACAGGCGACAGGGAGCAATGCCGGTGTGTTATTATTATTTATATCACAGTGACTCTCGCTATAACTGCATCTTTACATGCATTGCCACACGACTTCATGTACCCAGTATTCCCACGTACAACACAATAGTTTCACTATACCCGTAAGTTTTTCTCGTCTAATCGGTCACTAGTTTCGCAATAATATTGTAGGTATGTGTGCATACGTAAGTATGCGTGTAAGAAAAGTGCATTGTTTTATCACAAACATTCCAAATTCAGCATATAAGCAGTAGTAACCGAAATGTATTATTCATCATTATGCATTGTGCTCGTGTTATTTAATCTGCAAATGATTGTTACGGCGTGTTATTAAAACAAACTATTCTAATCGTAATCATAATTAAGTCATTAAAGAATACTGTCATATTTTGATGATGTTTAGTAGTGGGAGGGACCATCCTCGTAAAACGATTGAAGTGGTTTTGAATGAAACCAAAAGTAACTCAGTAGTCGATTGTCTTCTAAGCGACATGGCGCTCATCGAATGTAGTACATTTAATCAAAGAAAATCAATAATTTCATCCAATGAACTAGCGACATTATTGATTTGATCAAAGATTTTGACATTTCAATATTTTCCATCAAACACATCTGGGTATGAAAGCAACATTTAATGAGTATTAAAGCAACCAATGCAAAAATTATAATACAAAAGCTACAGATTTGTAATACGCGGCACAAAGATTTGCTAGCTAGCTTTTGCCGGCGGCTTCGCACGCGTGGAATTAGAAATCTACATCATGTTATTGAAAACATGCAATAATGACCTGCGCTTTTATTAGGAACGTGTAATAGGTGAAGGGGGATCATGATATATCTCCGAATGACACGACCCATAGGCCTTTTTTTCTTTATTTTTTTTTTACCCCTGACTAGCGGCGCTTAGAAGACCTACATGACGCCGAATAAATGTCGCAGCTGACTGAGACTGTCACTGACCTCGAGAGTATCGTCCCAGTGTTTATCATCGTCAAGTATATGAAGTGCTCCGTAGGCTGGGCGGTATTTGGGAAACTTAACGGCATCAACTGTACTCAAGAATGCAAACGATTTCGGTCCGCGCACTGTGTGCAGTAAAAGGCGCAAGAAATCGCACTCGCTATTATCTGGACGTACAGTGTAGACCAGGGTTGTTGCGAATATCAGCATCAGTATCCGCGGATTATCGGCATTGTTTTAATATCAGCATCAGCAACAATCGATGCTGATTTTTAATGTATGTGTATGTGGAATTCATGTCTGTAAAATGCACCCACGACACAGGAGAAATCCTAGTGTTGTCCTAATCCAAGGTTTAAAAAAAAATGCTGTCATTCAAGTCGTAACGTGTTCATTGAAGGCGTAACCTAGCGCAAGTCACGTGGTGTTTTAACCAATCATAACAGACATTTAAAAAGAACTGTCACTTGTTCCCTCATTCGATTGTTTTATCAATATAAATTGGTTGGACACTAGTGACTTATTGTGTGACTTGCGTTGTGTAATAATTAAAAAAGTATTCATATTCAAAATAATACACCTATCACACTTGCTAATAATTTTAAAGTAGGATATATTTTATTTAAGTAACATATTAATATCAGCATCAGCATCCGCTGATATTGATTTAAAAAAACTGCATCAGCAACGACCCTGGTGTAGAACTTACCCAATGCGACGTCTGTCAGGACTCCTGAGAAACCAAATACTGTACTACAGCCCACGTTGACGCTAATCAACACACACACCTCTTTGCTTCTCGTACTTATAGTATATCTCGCCATCTGTTCGTGTTTCGACGAATATGAGAAGCGAAAATTTGATGTGGATTTTCTAAGCGCTCTATGACATTTTCAGGATTGCAATAAATTCGCTAGCCATTCTAAATCTAAACGGACGTCCAAATGCATGACCGTTGGATGTCGATCATGTATAGAGTCGCACGTCGCGCATCCTCCCACCCACGCTCAATTATTAGTTGTAGAATCAGCTCCCCACCTAGGTTTTATCAAGAGATTACAGTATAGCGATCTTCAGATCTTCTTCTACAGAGTCAGCAACATCGGCTATGTTGGCACAGCATGCAAATTAGATCGCAGTGCTCTCCTTCTGAGAGAACGTCATAGTTTAGAAAGACACCGCAGAGTTGGACCGGAAGAGAACTGATCCCGCACGGACGAGACGGCGCTGAAGTAACAACCACCCCGCGCCCAGGATCAAGGTCTTAGAACTGATAGACGTTACGGCATAAAGGTTCTCGAGTGAAGTCGCGCACTGAAAAACGCTGCCTGGGTCGGCCTCCAACGAGATGGACAGACGACTTGGTAAAGGTAGATAGGAGTCGCTGGATGTAGGCGACATGTAACCGATCGTCGTGGAAGTCTATGAGGGTACTGATCAGCAATGGACGTCCTTTGGCTGATAGATAACGATGACGATGATGATGATGAGCCTTAGAGAAAGATAAGAAGGAAAGAAAACAAGTACCTATATTATGAGTTCAGAAAATATTAACAAAACAAAACTGTTAATTTTACATCATTAAAAAGGGCCCCATCTCACATACATTCAGAGTTTATGCTAAACTCACAATAATTTACCATTGGTACTATTATGACACGGAAACGCGTTTGCATAATATATCAAAATCACGCATGACGTCAAAGAAAATGTTAACACACTTTCAACAAACATTTCGTATGACGTGAATTGGACGGTTTCAAACCATTCGTTAGTAGAAAATGTATTGATTGATGAAAGGTGGGATGGGTTGGATGCAGTTAGTAGAAACACACGGCGACTTTTTGAAGCGATAGGTAAAAACGCACTGCTGTCTCTTGGAGGTCGGAGGCGGTCCTTGGCCCTATACGGGGCGTCTGTATGGTCATCCTGCTAGGCGTTCAGAGCTGCAGAACTAAACTTCGCGGTCTTCAGAACCAAGAAGAAGTTTTTAGGGACCAAAAAAAGGTAATAAGCCGCGTTTGTGAACTTGTGACTGTATGGCGACACTAGCCTAGCAAGATAGATTGAGATATAGACTGTATGTAGAGATAGACCGTATCGCTGCTACATCGCGACTCAAGCGCTGCAGAAGCGCTGTAAAAATTCGCATTAAAGGTTTTTTTTTCACTCTGCACAAAGGTACGTAATGTATGAAAATCTTAAGATATACGAGTATGTAACATATGGAGTACTAATATGATGCTTTGCGAAAGACTGGAGTCCGTACTAGGGAAACCCTGTGTTGGGATGAAACGCATACGCATTGTGAACACGTTCTAAACTAAATGGACAAAGTAAAAAGTATATTAGTATTTTTCTTGAAGCAACATCTATGCTATTTTTATATTATTATTTATATATTTATATTATATTATTTATATTATAAATGTGAATGTAAGTTTGTTTGTTACGCTTTCACGTGAAAACTACTTAACCGATCATCATGAAACTTTGTACACATATTCGTATTAGAAGTAACATATGATACTTTTCATTGAAAAAAAAAATGAATGACGTTTTTACGAAAGATAAATAGTTGTTTGTCAAAATGAGTTTTTTAATGGCTTCAATGCGAGCGAAGCCGTGGGTAAAACCTAGTATAACATTTCTAAGTTTACTTACTAACTACTACGTAGGTAGGTAGTCATTTATTATATTTTTAACAAGGGGGACTCCTTTACTGCGTTATCCACCCTTGGAAAGACAGAGGGAAATGCTGGGCTCTTTGTAGAATTACATTACCAGGGGTGCGGGTTTTAATAACAGTACCTCCTAGTCAGTTATACTTACTAGTCGCCCGGTGATCTAAATTCCGACCGTAATTCACATACATATATGAATTACGGTCGGATATATATACGGGAAGAAATGGGGTGGTGCTATTTCTAGCAAGAACCACACGCTTTGTTATCATTTATGTATTATGATTTATAGATATTTATAAATATTTTTTTCCAAATAAATAAAGCGTTTTGTGTTATAAAGGTGCACGCCCGCCCAGCAGGATGTTCCATGGATACTCTTATTAAATAATAGTTAAGACTAATTAATAATATGTCTTATAATCAAATTAACATAGCAAATATGAGGTGAAAAGTTATAGTAACATGTTACAAATGTTTTAACCCTAGAAATCAGAAGCGTTATGTTATGAATGTAGGTAAGTATGTAGCTTCACAGTTTTCTCGAGGAAACATAAAATATGTTACTCAAATGCATACTTTCACGATTGCTTGTAAATTACTTCGTATCAAAATAAAACGGTCTCTAAATACGTCTTAACGGTAGACGATGGTTAAGTTTTGTAATATAACTACGGTTAAATAAGCACAAGTTTTTGCGTTAACTTCGATAGCAATTATGCTAAGACCGCTATTACACAATTATATTTCATTCTATAAGCAATTCGAACTCAAATTTAACACACACATATATTATATTTCTATTTTCATACTTCCCGCTAGCGTTGCAATTTTAAACCCAAATTTTCCATAAAAAGACTATGGATAGGTTAATGATAAACCATGGAACGAAAACCACCATCGATAATTCAATTTATTTTATCTAAAGAACATAGGATAATCTTTTTATGCTGTAATTTATAGTTCAAAAACAAGTATTTTAAATATAATTTGATTTTATTATCAGTTAAACGTATTTAGTATATTAATCAATTCATAAATATTTATATTTTTTTTCAGACTAACCTTGATGTTCGTGACATTTTCATTCGGGCCCATCAGACTATCAGCGCTGGAGCATATTGCTTGCTGTAGCGTTATTAGAGATATGAACCACTGTGGGCCTCATTCATTCATTATTATTTACACATCCTATTAATTTTCAATTACTATATATGAAATGTGCAACGTTTGTGTGAAATGGATTAAAAATAAACCAATTTTCTTGCTTTGTTTTTATGTTCAAACATTTCTTAATTGCAATATTACTACGAGGGCGGCACTGAAAATTTCGGGAATCAAGGAAGTGACACAACATTACTATTTAAAAATGTATTTATTGCTTTTAGAAGTATTCTCCGCGAAATTTGACACATTTTTCCATACGATGGAACCAATCATTGAAGCAACCATTCCATTCGGAAGTTGGGGTCTCCAAAATGGCCGTTTTGTAGGCGTCCACAGCTTCTTTAGGTGATAAAAATCTCTGTCCACGCAATTTATTCTTTATTTTAGGGAAAGTATAGAAATCATTAGCATTAGCTAGCATTAGGTAGCTTAGGTCGGGGCTGTACGGCGGATGGTCTAATAATTCTATGTTTTCTTGCTCTAAAAACTCTTTTATTCTGTGCGCGGTGTGAGAACTCGCATTGTCGTGATAGAGGATGATGCGGCGGTTGCAGTTCTCTCTACGGAGTTCAGAAACGACCTGTGGCAAACAAATGCTAGCATACCATTCTGCATTAACCGTTCTTTGTCCCTCAAGAGGAATAGTCGTAACATGGCCGGTTTTGGAGACAAACGTGGCCACCATTTCTTTTGCAACACTCCGTGAACGAACAATTTTTGTTAGCTTTAACTCATTTTCGAACACCCAAACTCGTGACTGGTTTTTTGTTTCGGGTTCGTACGCATATATCCAGGATTCGTCACCTGATACGATGTTGTATACAGCATTTGAGGATCCTGCGTGGAATCTTTCGAGAGTTCTGACGCACCAAGTAACGCGAGCCGCTTTTTGCTCTTCACATAGCAAATGCGGTATCCATCGGGAAAACAACTTTTTTACACCTAATTGTTCGTGCAAGATTATTTGTATTTGACTCATGCCAATGTCTAAAGTTGCCTGAATTTCGCGGTATGTCACATGTCGATCTTCCTCAATCAGCTTACGCACAGCATCAACGTTTTCTTGGGTGACTGCAGTTTTTGGACGACCTTGACGAGGATCATCACTGAGCTTGACACGTCCACGTTGAAATTCAGCAAACCAGCGATAAATTGTGGTTTTGGATGGGGCTTCATCACCAAATGCAGAAATCATCCGGTCAACACACTGTTTTTGTGTTAAACCACTTCGAAAGTCATAATAAATCATCGCTCTTGAATTTTCTCGAGTCAATTCCATTTTCTCAACGACTAAACAAGTTTGAAAAAACCCTGTGACAATCCCGTGAATCTTTTTTTAAATAAATAAATGGTATTCGATTTGTAAAACCAAGGAGTTTTCAATTAAAAAGATTTTAATATGACAGGAACAGTGGAAATATTCCATTCCCGATACTTTTAGTGCAGCCTATGTATATCATAACCAAACCATATAAGGCGTATGAGTAAGAATTTATATTTTATTTCTGAACTTATCACAGTCTAGATTTAAGAATTACTAATGAGTAAGTTACTTACATCGTGATTATGGATGCAGTCACAGAATTAATATACCTCTGTGGATGAAGTGGTCTCGTACGAAATACACAGACAGTGCGGCTCTTAATGTTTTAAGGAGATGGCCTCTTCTTTTCTTCATACAAAATATATATCTTACTAATATTATAAATGTGAAAGTTTGTAAGTATGTTAGTAAAAACGCCCAAACGGTAGAACGGATTTCAATAAAATTTGGCAGAGATTTAGATCATGTCTTTTAATAGGAAATCATCATCATTATTTGAGCCAAAAAGAACTACTGCTGGATATAAGCCTGCCCCAATAATCGCCAGAACGATCGGTCTGGGTTTTTGTTATGTGCTCATTGAGGGTCTTCCATAACTACCATGCTTGGTAGGCGGGTTGGCGAACGCAGTTGTGTTATAAATGTACTCGAAGGACGCTGCTGCCCATTCTCCGGCTAAGCCCATAGTCGCCTTTTACGACACCCACGGCATGAGAGCTGGTGGGGCGATTCTTAGCCGGCACCACACGGTAAATATAATACTATAGAATAAGAAATAGTGGATACATTTTAGCGTTATGCAGGTTAGTTCCCTCGCAGTGGAAGTCGCAGCTAACAGTTTATTCGGAATTAATAAAACGGGAATTTGGTCAATACTTTGATTTCGTTATCTATATAAATAAAAATGAATGTTTCTTTGCTTGTCTTTTAGGCGTTCCTATACCATTGATCCGACTGATTTTAAACTTAGTACAGTTGTTGTTAGCAATAGTGTGAAAGTTTCTTACATAGGAAAAAAAACGTGAACATTGAAAGAGGGAACAAGGCATTAAGCTAATGCCTAATGACATTGGCTAGTTTTTGATAAATGTTACTACCATATAATAAAACATTTTTAAACGGATTACATCGCGTATATTATAGATTTTTGTTTTTATTAAGGAAGCATAACGATCTTTAGTATAAAAAAAATTGTGTAGGTACATGTAACTAAATGAATAATAGAAAGAGCGCGTGTTTAAGTTCCATAAATATAATATTGTTCCAGATATATATACCTATAATATTCCATATATATATATATATACTCGTATTACTGACAACTGGAGACGAAGCCAGCTCTATATTGACATTAATTTATTGAAAATAAGATTTTAATAGTAATAGATTTTCGCGATTATTACACATTATAATCAAACATTTTTAAACGGATTCTATCGCGTATATATCGCGTGTATATATAGAATCCGTTTAAAAGTGTTTTATCTTAAGATTTTAAATTACACTCGTCATTGTTTCTTCCAAACTCGCAACGAAAAATCTTCGGCTCTATTTTTATAGAGCATATTGACAATGGTATCATTCTATATAATGCAAGAGCTGTCAAACAATGTCAAGATCGCCATATCTTTGAATTCAAGGAGGATAAACGGAGCGAAACCAGTTCGCCGCTTTTCGCGAAATCATCTTCTCGAACTGTATCGAACAGTGGAATTCTCCTTTTCGAGGTTTGTTTTTATTTTATGTTTTCTTGACACTTGTATTTGAACGTAGGATCATTGTGTGGAGCACCAAGTGGAAATAAAACAGGAATCCTTTCATTTGATAAATCTCGTAGTGCCTTCATATATACATCTGTTATATTCTCGAGTATTTCACAAATCTACAAGCAAGTAGAAGCAATAAGAGAACACAAATACTTTTTTTTAAACACGTCGTTAGTAATGCCCATGGAAGTTTGTCCTGAACTGCATTATGATGACACCAATGAGCCTTATTATAATGTAGGTATGTACCTACCTAACGTGTACTGAAAATACGAACGTGTAATCAATAAATTTATCTGAAAGCTACCTACGTGCTACCTAGGTCGAAGGTTAAATAAGTGAATCATTACAAACACTAATTCTGTTTTAAAAACTCGAAATATTTTGGATTTTTATGATTTATTAAGAGAGAATATAATCCCAAAATTATTATTGCACACGTACATACCTACATATTATATTATGTTCTGTGAAATGTAATTGAATAGTCGATTATACAAAGGTTCCCATCGTGCAACTTGCGCAAGTTGACCTTGTGAGCTGGGGCTTCGAGTCGCACACGGGGTCATGTTCACAGCTTGGGAGCTTTTGGCGGATCATGAAGGTAAATACCTACATGGATCTCGAACATGTTTTGATATGGAAATGATTCGTTTTATTATATTGAGGTAGTTTGAAAACACTTTCAACTTAAATATCTTTGTATGCTTGTAGTTTCTTTCTGTGTCAATAATAAATGCAAAAAATAAAAGATAATTTGCCTGATCCCTGTTAACAACAAAATTAATTTGAAAATGATGATAGTTCTGCGTGAAGATTTATGTTCTTAATTCTCTTTTTACAACCAGTATTTGTAATTAATGAGCAGTTTTAAAATTAATGGACGATACAGATATTTTTCCTCATAGCGGAGCATTAATAACATGCAAAGTGAAAGCATTTAGCCAATTTTTAAGACAATGATACATAATTTGGGGTACAATATTATATGCATAAAACTTAACGTTGGTACAATCCCACACAAAGTTTGGTCATTTATGCTAAAATTGTAAACAAAAGAGAGAGCTATTTAGGGCGTTATTAACATTAAAGTAATGACCGAAGATACAGTGAGCTCGTATCATACTGGTATAATGGCGTCCTTGATACATTAATTTATATCTTTTGAATACTTCATTATTCCACTTTCAGCACCGATTCTTTGGGCGCCTATTTTTAGTTTCAAACTAAACCAAAATATTGAGTGGCATATCTTTGGTGTTCAAAGGTGCCCGAATAATAGGTGCTCAAAGTGAATAATTAAAGAATTCTCGCTATTTTCACCATTGAAGAAAATTTTATGTAAAACCATTTCTTTTTAAGTTTAGTATCAATATGGTATACTTTTACACAACGGTGCTCTTGTTAAGTGTATACATATGCTTGTGTTGATAGTATGTTCTCCTCAACTTTAACGGCACGGTTGGCGAAGTGGCTCAGCGGTTAGCTTCCTGCGGTACGTGTCACGGGTTCGATCTCCGCACAGAACTAATATTTTTATGATTTACAATGTTGCTGCTCTTTTTTGTGCATGTGCAATTTATATCTGTAAACTGTAGTTACCGATACCGAAAAATAATATTTTGCAGGTCGGGTTCGAATTCGAAACACCATGCCATGACGGCGATTACAGGCATATGTTATTAAAGTATAGTAAATAGTATGACCAGTGAGTCCATTTATCATCTAACTTTAAGAAAATTAACATGCATATGTATAATAATATCTAATAGAACCTAAATAATAGCTATTTAGCTGTCCCGATTTGAAAATGAAAGGTCCGATATTTTTAATGTTTCGCCCTTATATTGAGGATACTAAGGGTGAGATTCAGAAACGAGTCTAAGCCTGAACTTACGCTTCCATATGTCAAAATGCACTACTTACGCCCCTAATTTTGACAGATGGAAGCGTGAACTTAGCTTAGACTCGTTTCTGAATCTCACCCTTAGTCATAGTGGACATTGCGACAATCACCACGGTTAGCAGGCGGTTTAGTGCTTGCAGTATTTTGTTATTAGCACACGGGAGGGTGCTACTGCCCATTCTCTTGTTATCAAACCTTTAGTCACCTTTTACGAAGCCCGTAGGTGGAAAGAGGTTCGCAGATTTGCGCTTCTTTTATTCATGCTCGCATATCAAAATAGCACCTTGGCAACAGTGGTGGATCCAGGATTTTGGTTTGGGAGGGGCTTGACCCAGCTGATGGTAGGCTTTGTCAAGGTAAACACTAAAAAGAACATTAAATGATGCCAATTATACTGTTGTACTTATACTATGATAAGAAGTAGTATTAGACGGCACGGTTGGTGCAGTGGATGATACAGTCGACTGCTGTGCTCCGGGTCGTGGGTTCGATTCCCGCACGGAACAATTATTTGTATGATCTGCAGGTAGTTGTCCCGGGTCTGGGTGTATTGTGCATGAAATTCATGTCTGTAAACGCACCCACGATACAGGAGAAATCCTAGTGTGGAGCAACGTTTAAAAAAAAAAGAACCTTCAATATCTGTATCTTGGAAGTGGGTTGAACTTGCAGATGATAAGATAAAAATATTGTTATTCATGTAAAACCATTTATAGGCACTTATAAATAATCAAGACTTCAGTTGCCTTCGACTTTAGTTCTATTTCCTCCAATGGTTAAAATAGGAAAGTACGAACAAACATATTCAGATATTTTTCACCGTAGTTTACCTACCTATCAGTTTTTGACAATATCGATGGAATATTTTGCCATGAACAATAAATTACAATAACATGATATGTATGATCATGGTGTATTGGTCTATTTGCGCCATTACAGTTACAGTACAAATCACTAGAAGTTTTAGCTATCAAAACAACACGATTCCAATATAGAGATAGAGCTAACAGTTGAAGTAAAAAGTCGTAGGCCGAGCGACGTTTCGTCACTCTATTTACCTATTATAGCCAAACTAACATTTTTTGACCGGTTTAGAAAAACCATAAACACTACGATTAAATGCCCACATCATTTTTACCTTAGACAGAAAATAGTTGTTCTTGGGAAGTTACCGAAATTAATCAGACAAAATAACACTTTCGGACGGTTACGAAATTTGAACCACACCGATTGAAAACCCACGTCATCAAAATGACCTGCGTGAGTTTTCTGTAAGAACTCACTAGCAAACTCAGTTCTAAATCCGCAGTGAAATCTCTAGTTTTGTATTGTTTTTACTACTTTTCACTGCGAATTCAGAAGTGCGTTTGTAGTAGGTTCTTACAGAAAGAGTAGCTAGATTTCGAAATAATAATTTAATTTGTTGAAAAAATATTACCTGGGTTATAGAGTGGCTTTTCGACCCTTTGGACTTCGTAGCAGCTACATAACCTTGATAGCGCAGCAGATGTGTAGTTGACCTCCAAAAGTGATTGGCCCCACATAGTTTCGGTATGATAATGTGAAAGAACGCTTCCAGCCAATAGCAGATTAATGTGGGTTTATCGTGCTAATTATTTAATCAATTTATGTGGAAAACGAGTTCCAGTTTATGTAATAGCGATTGGATTATACACAAGCAAAGTTGGTGACTATAGTCTATGATGCACGTGTAGCAATAATGTAAATTCATAAAACATCCGTGGAAAAATGGTGACGACAAAAAAATACTGGTGGTACTACAACTTCACATCCAAATTGTGTTTACTATTAACTTAGAAGCCTTACAAGAAAAGTCACTTTGAAAGTAATTGTCATGAGAACAGGCCCACGACAGTTTTGATCACGGATGGATAATGATTTATGATTTATGGTACCGACATCTAATTAATTCCGTGTGGTCCGGATGGAGTGGTGCTATATTTTTAATATAGCACCACTCCATCTCCTCCCGTGGATGTCGTAAAAGGCGACTAAGGGAATCTAAACCAGAGGGATGGGCAGCAGCGTCACTTTTGTGAACCGGTAGCCATACTGCGCTTACCAACCCGCCTGCCAAGCGTCGTGAGTATTGGCAAATACCCCCCGAAATGATGACACATTTGTGGAATCTATGGGGGAGGTTTTTGTTCAGCAGTGGACGTATAAATGGCCGATATGGTGATCTAAGTAAATAATGTTTTTTTTAATAGAATTATTATACACTTTAAATCATCATTTTCATCATTTCGGCCGCATAAAGTCCACTGCTGGACACAGGCCTCCCCCAAAGTTCACTACAATTGCCGATATGGGTATGTTGTGTGCTCGTTAGGGGGTTTCGGCATAATCGCCACGCTTGGCAGGCGGGTTGGCGATCGCAGTTGAGATGTAATGTACTCGAAGGACGCTGCTGCCCAACCTCCGGCTAATCCCACGTCTTTTACGACACCCAAGGTATGAGGTTGGTGCTATTCGTAGCCGGTACCACACAGCTTCTTCACACTTTAAATGCGATTGTAATATAACCCTTAAAATCGTTTTTTTTTAATGCCCGCCTTCATCAATAAAATGCAACCTAGAAATCACATACGGTTAGCATTGCTCAATATTTACTATAACTACCACTAACAGGACCAGTTGGTCCTTTGAGTCGCACATTAGACGCAGTATCGTACCCACCACATTTGCATATAAATTCGCGGCGACGCAACGCGGGGAAACGTCGGCGCATGTTAGTGGAATATTGATGTAATGGACTGATTTAGGGCTGCGTAGAATATTTACAAATGGTAACAGGATGTTTTTGACACAATAATATGATTTAAGGAGACCCTGAAAACTTAATAAACACTTTTAGTGAGCCTCTGTCATTTTCAGTTCCCTAGCGATAAGAATCTGACGCCCATGTAGTATACGTTGGTGTCAGTCAGTGGATTACACAAGAACTCTGCATTAGAGACACATTTGCAGTACGGTGCCAGGGTCCTTCCGATAAATCTCTGCAGAAAGCAATGACCTGAGGCTTCCAAGGACCTTACCTCATTGTTAAATACGATTATATCAATGCAATTAATAACTGTGTGGTGCCGGCTACGAATAACACCACCCCGTCTCTTCCCGTGGGTGTAGTAAAAAGCGACAGTGGGATAAGCTGGAGGATGAACAGCAGCGACTTACGAGTAAATTTACAACTCAACTGCGATCGTAAACCGGCCTGCAAAGCACGGCAATTATAGTAGGACCCCCCAATGTGTACACATAAGCAGCGTATGGTTACTATCGCTGTTACACGCGCACGCGCATAATGTTATTATAGTTGTGACGAAGTCATCCTTCATCTTCATTTCAATCAACCTCTTTCATGACTTCATACCTTTTATTTCCATCACTGTCCACCTCACGAATCATTCTTTATTCAAATCAAAATTCGAATTTATGTGACGTAGAGTCGCTCTTCATATTTTGATGATGATCATTAGACATTCGATTCTGAACGCTAGTGGTTCAACACACAGCTGTCGCTCTGACAAATAGTCTCCTGCAATATAACAATTACTTATTTTTAACTAGCTTAAATATTGTGTTTATAAGCTATATTTGAAATATATAAACATCACCATGAAGATGAAGTGTTGAAGTTGTGAATATCAATATACCTATATAACATATATGCTACGTTTCATTGAATCACAATAACTGAACTCCGTTACTTGCTGCCGTGGAGAGAGCCTCCTAGTTGAGCTAACCGGGAAGAAACATGGAGGGAGGCACTCCGCAACATAGTTAGCCGTTTTCGTCTCATCACAAATTGTCATATATATTATTTTTCGGAAGGTGCATTTACAAGGAAACGACAGGGCATTAACGCCTACCGAATGATGTCATATCCATCGCTGTTCAAATGGTGACTATACTTCTCGTGTTGTTACACACTGTAACACTGAACACCTATATTTATTTCGTTACTGAGTCGTATGGATGCCGGCAATAGCAAGCAATATCTTACCAATCTCAGCACTTGAGTAAGGGGATTATGGCAAGAACAGATGGGCAACGTGAAGAATATCTATTTTATTTTTAAGGTTAAATTAACGGTAAGATGTTCAATTTTCAATTTCAATTCCAAAATTAAAGTTAATATAAGTGTAGGCACTGGTGGCTAGAGGTATACGGATTGATTCTTAGGTTGTGCGTTCAAAACCTTACATGTTTCAATATAACTTTTCAATTAGTATGTTTTAAGTTCCCCCTCTCTCAATCTCAGGTCGCAATGAAAAACCAATCTAAAGATCTGAAATCGCTAACACACAGTGAGCAAGCGTGGTATCAAGGCTCGTCGACTCTGTACAAAAAGAGGCCTGTACTGTGCAGTAGGGCAGTGGTTTACTGGTGGGAGGTAGAGGCCGGCCAGGGAGGTACCACCCCAGTGCCAGATATTCTGTCGCCAATCAGTCTTTAGACATTACTGTGCTCTAGTTTGAAGGGCTGTGTAACTAGTGAAATTACTTGGCATAAGAGACTAAATAACTAATATATATAGGTGACAAGCGGAGCAACAATTGATATTCTATGGGCAGGCACGAGGAGCTTACCACCAGGCGAATAAATTTTCGTCTGGCCATCATACTGTAAAAAAAGTTACAGTTATTCTAAAAATATCATCATGAACATTATTTCAGCCAAAAAACGGCCACTGCTGGACAGAAGACTCTTAAATATAATTACAACATACTCTGATCACCAATCTGTCTGCCAAGAGTTATTATATATGTAGACCGTACATCATAGTGGCCATGCCCGAGACGCGGAGAAGCCACATATTCATAGACGTGCACAGATTATATGATGACATGATAGTACTTCTAAGCCTACTCATATCACTATAACAAACTAGTACTACTTCATAATTAAAACGCTCATGTTTAGAAACCAGCACACAATAACGGCAGTCTCGTCTCCGAATACCTACCTAAAACCTTTAATATCAGCTGTGATTTCCAGTTGAAGCAATCTTCTGAATGAAAATTATTGTTCCTCTAGGGTCAACTTGCTAACTAAACGCATAACACATTTTAAGAAAAAAATCTTAGCTTGTGCCTACAATTTTAGAATATAAAAAAAGAAAATTCTTCATTTTTTTTAATTATTGCTATTAAAAAAAACTTCAAAAGTCAAGTCCAAATAAATCATACTCTTATTTTTAGATTTTTGAAATTTTATTAGTACAATAAAGAAGTTTCCATTCGAATCATAATGTTAATTTCATTATTTACCTGAAAAATGAGTGGACCGCCTCAAAATATTGAATATATTTTTTCCACAAAATCTCTTTTTTTATAAACTACAAATTGTAACCCCACTCTGATTTTTGTTTTTATTTACATAATCCTGTAACAGAGTCCCTGCCAACCCTAGCGTGGCTATCGACCGGTACATTAACACGCTAGCATTTCTACCACGTTATGCGCAAGCGCCACATACGGTTACTTGTAAAACAATCCTACTTTAAATGTGCCCATTTTTGCCATTTTTCGTCCTCGATGACTTTTATGCAAATTGTATTATCTTATTAGCAAGAGCCAGTAAGCGTCCACAGTTAAAAATGGGTCTATATAAAGATCGCTAAAATAAACTTGAGGGATTATTGGCTTAAGAACTTAAAACTTATGTTAAGATATGCACACTTAAGATACCTACGCCTTTTACGATTCATTAGTAACACTTCAGTTTTAGTTACTATGTTAAGGGCGCAACCAGCTCTACCTATTTCACCCGCAGTATAAATTGTAAGTATATGTAAGCGATGGTTGTTTTCTGGGAAATTACCGACAATTAAAGATATTTTAACTTAAGCCTTAGATTGGCATCGCATAAGGTGGCCGCCGATCGTTTGCCGTTCCGAACATATAAAAAACCTAGAGATGGGGTAGGCCATGTTTCCGGGAACCGGCTACTAATCGCTCTTCTCTCCAGGGAACTATTTATCCAACAGCGTGTTATGTAAATGTCGCATATTATAATAAAATGGTTCGTAATATATTCCCACGTTAACCTACTTTAATAGGAACTGGAAAAAAATAATGCATTGTGTAGTTATCGGTGTTGATGTTCTCTACATTTTCTGGTTGCTTTCGCTTTTAGTTGGTTGTAATCAAATAGGTTAGTCAGTTCAGTAAGTAGTAATATTGCGGCCTGCATTCCTCAAACGGTTAAACAGATGTATGTGTCCCTCACATTCTCCGAGGTCTGTTTTAAATCCCATGTAAGGGACAAGTCTATTCTCATATATCGGGACAAAATAGAACTCAGGGTTGCTATTGAGAATTTTCAAAGCGAATAACCAAATGACACTTTGCAGGACATGGGATAAACTTGATTTCAGTATTGTCTTAGATGAACGCAGTCGTTGAACTCTATTGTACGGAGCTCGATAGCGTAGTCAATTTAGAAACCATAAAAGAAAAACATTGCTTGCGATGATCAAAAGACCAAATAAATATGCACCGAATATGTTCTGCTAAAATTGACTTGTAATATTTATGAATATTTAATTATAACAACAGCTTAAGAACTAAGAAATTACTGCGTTGAAAGCTCTTTAAATTCCACACTATTGCTGACGGCTACAAGGCCCACAATTTCTTTGGTGGAAAGTTACTTGTGTTTGTGACCATTTTAAACTCTTGGACATCGCATATAGATGCGACAGTTACGAGGCTTTCTTTCAAGGCGTTAAATGCGTTAACGGCATGCTTCCCTAAATAAAACCTCTATTAAGCGCTTAAAAACTTCAAACAACATACCGGTGGACTATAGAAAAACACTCCCGGCAGGTAGGAACACTTTCTAACAAAAAAAGTAAGTACAGTCCATTCACAGTCACAGTTCACACAGCACTGGGTTAAAAACTTAGGAGGATTGTTCAATAATTTATGAAGGATTCGATTAAAAATGTTTTTGATGACACGATAAAATTGTTAGTTTTTGTGCGCGTACGCGGTTCGCGCGTGCGTGTTAGAGTGTTGACGCGGTGCGCGGGACTGACGCGCTGCGCGGGCGCAGCCGACCGGTTGAGATTTCTCCCCGTAAACAACGAAAGCGAGCCTCCAAGCCTTTCTTCAACTCGTGGCGAAACGTGAAAGAGCCCACTACTAGCGGTCTTCGAACGGTAGACCGACCGAGTAAAGAGCTCTTCGTCCGAACTTAATAAGCAACGAATGCTTCTGTGACGTCTGACCAAAATGTATTTGATATCATCATTTTTGGTTGTTGGTGACTTAAAATTATAACTGTAACATTCTTCAGTAAACTGAACCTTTTACCGATATTGTTAATTTTAGCATTTCCACATTCAAATAACTTTGCTCATAGTGGACCAGCTAGTCTCAATTAAACTGTAAAGTAACGGATCCCCATTGGTAGTAAATTAAAACAAAATGCAAAGCACGTGAAACACATTGGATTGGGGTAATCACTAAACTGGCCTGAACTGGCTATGTGCAAATGGATGGTTCGTACTGTCTAAAACTAGACCTTAATACCGTGATAATTAGCAAGGATATAATATATAATTTATATAAGCAGAGCCGAAGAAATCCTCTGTATATAGCTTAATACACTACAGTACAAACAGTACACTATAAATATATCAAATCACTTGGCAGAAAGTAAGATACGAAATTATATATAGGTGTAGAGTCATGAGCACAAACATGTGAATTATAGCATGTAATTCTTTTTGTATACAATTTTTTATACTGTACTACTACTGTACATTACTATAATTATACAAACAAGTAGAAGTCGGCTGGCTTTCATTTGAGACTTTGAGTCACAACGTTCGATGACGCGACGCAGTCAGGATCTACAGATTCGGTCAAGGTGGAGACAGCACATTTATTACCTAGAAATGCTAATGTTTTTTGGAATCTTTGGATTACACCACACACGATCATTTTGTATCCGTGTGGTTTCCGGATTAAGAATATAAAACCACTCCATCTCCTCCCGTGGATGTAGTAAAAGGCGACTCCGGGACTCTAAACCAGAGGGATGGGCAACAGCGTCTCTTCTGTGGAATAGTAGTCATACTGCGCTCGCCAACAGGCGCGGTGCCAAGCGTGGTGAGTATTGGCAAATTCCCCCCAAAATTACTACATACTTGAGAAAATGTACAGGGGACGCCTCTGTTATTATTGAGTCGTCATGTTTTTATTTTACGAAAGCTTTGGCTATTCATACTCTGACATCATAATTACTTCGCAATAAGGTATTTAGTGAATGCATGTATCTGCGGATTGATTCAATATTGATTTAGGTATGGAGTTAAGCGAAATGAGTAGGTGATTACACCGATTACAAATATCCCGGCATCCAAGTTTAACATGCCTTTTTTATTATGATTTTATTGATCCGGTGGAAATACCTCATGTACTTCCTTCGCCCCGGGAAAAGGTGAAGGGGCATGCCGGACTCCTACCGGCTAAAACCACCGGAGTGATCATCGTCGGTACCGAAGGGAGGCTCCAGGAACTCGAAAGATCTCCATCTAGAGAAGTTTAACATGCCTGACCCCCTCTTGCTGTCACTACATGGTGTGGGGCCTCAGGGGTCGCGGACGCGCAGATTGGGGAGTCTGCGTGCTCACACTGAGTGACCCCCGGGAAGATGGGGGTGCTCACTTGGTCACGTGTTGCCTTGTGCGCAGCACAGCGCAAAGCGAGGCTAGGGGGGATCCTTTACAATCCTCCCCAAGAAGTGTCTGGGGGGCGACCTTTTTACACTCGCCTTCCCTCCGGTAGAGGGGGTGACCGCTTTACAGTCATCCCCTCCGCGATGTGCCTAAAGGCGTGGCACCAATGGGCTGCTCTAGTGTGATCTTACGAGGACCTGGAGCCCCCCTTCAGTGCCGAAGATGACAGCTCCAGTGGTTTTAGCCAGTAAGAATCCGGCATACCCCTTCGCCCTTACCCGGGGCTAAGGAAGTTCCATGTAGAATTTCCACTGGACGTCAATAAAAAAAGGTGATTACAAATAAAAGCAAAGCTTGTAATTTAGAAAAATCGGTCACCATGATTCTGAATGAAGTGATCTACGTGTTCTATCAGATTAATGAGGCTGCGAAATATATGATACGAGGCATTTATTACATGGACCTTTTCTTTACCTGTTAGTCTTGCTAAGTACCTATATTGATAGGTGTATTGTCAAGCAGTAGCGGATCCAGGGGGGGCTCAAGTCCCCCTAAAAGTATCTGGGTCTACCCCCGACAAATCTTAAATTATACTTAATACTTATCTTACCTTCTTCTAGTTATTATCTATATACTTATCTATTTGTTTTTTTTTTTTTTTAAAACGTATCCCCACACTCGGATTTCTCCTGTGTCGTGGGTGCGTTTACAGACATGAATGAATTCCACACAATATACACCCAGACCCGGAACTACTACCTGCAGATCATACAAATATTTGTTCCGTGCGGAATCGAACCCACGACCCGGAGCGCAGCAGTCGACTGTATCAGCCACTGCACCAACCGTGCCGTCTAATACTACTTCTTATCATAGTATAAGTACAACAGTATAATTTGCATCATTCAATGTTCTTTTTAGTGTTTACCTTGACAAAGCCTACCATCAGCTGGGTCAAGCCCCTCCCAAACCAAAATCCTGGATCCACCACTGTTGCCACGGTGCTATTTTGATATGCGAGCACGAATAAAAGAAACGAACCTCTTTCCACCTACGGGCTTCGTAAAAGGTGACTAAGGGTTTGATTTGTGTCTGTAAACGCACCCACGACACAGGAGAAATCGTAGTGGGGCAACGTCTTTATATTAAAAAAAAAACAAGAGAATGGGCAGTAGCACCCTCCCGTGTGCTAATAACAAAATACTGCAAGCACTAAACCGCCTGCTAACCGTGGTGATTGTCGCAATGTCCAGTATGACTAAGGGTGAGATTCAGAAACGAGTCTAAGCTAAGTTCACGGTTCCATCTGTCAAAATTAGGGGCGTAAGTAGTGCATGATGAGCACACAACACACCGATATCGGTCATTGTGGTGATCTTTGGGAGAGGCCTGTGTCCAGCAGTGGACTTCATTCGGCCGAAATGATGATGAAAAAAAAATGATGAAGTAGTGCATTTTGACATATGGAAGCGTAAGTTCAGGCTTAGACTCGTTTCTGAATCTCACCCTTAGTATCCTCAATATAAGGGCGATTCAATAAAAATATCGGACCCTTCATTTACAAATCGGGACAGCTAAATAGCTAAGCTTTTATGAGTTAAACTTTATTTTGAACCCTTCTTTTAATATATAATATTATTGTTTGAACCTAAATTACATTTCATGAAAATATCGGTGCATTTAGCAAACTAGCAAACAACTAATGATGCACTTTAGACACTGAAACAATTTTAATTCTTTTTTTTTTGTTTATAGCTTCGCGCACACATACCGAGAGGGATGTAGTTGCTTAATTAATTTTTAATGGCGCTATTTTTATAGCGTCAAGTTGGAGCCGGCATAGCGTGTGCTATACGTTGTGTGAATATAGCGCGCTATTTAATCGCGCTAGACGCTATATTAACCACCACTACTCGTGATCACACTAGAGCGAGTAACTCGTACCTAGTACTCCCCAGTAAATAAGGTTGCATAAACTAAATATATATTAAAATGATGGATGAATATAAATTAGTCAGCATTTTTCTTTCTAACATGCTGTAAAACAGCCATTAATGACACCCCAGTTTAATTTACCTACGTAGTACCTTCATTCTGATCAACCTGGTTGGTAGGTATATCTAAATAAAAAGTCGACATTCAAGTGGACGCTACATGTTATTAAATTTTATAACGCGTTACTTTCTAAACTTTCGAGCTGATTCTCGAATAGTCAGATAGTTAGTATCACTTTGATGAATGGATGCACGTCGCGAGTTCATTGACCCAATCAAGATAATTCTTTGTAATCTTCATGATTAAAAATTCAGGCCTGGCATAACAAATGACAGACACGCATCCGCCCATCACTGTCGACGGTAAACGATGCAAATAAAAGAGCCGTAAGAGAACATTGTTATAATCACTTCTAGGCTAAATGGTTGGTGATCGCACCTTTAATGACCAATGACGGCTTACTGAAGTTTAGTAGCAAACGCAACTATGAACATCAGCAATCTAACGATTACTGGGAGTTGTCTACGGCTTATGTTGAAATGCCTTTTATTCCAGTAAATTCACTAGCCGTTCCCTTTTTTTAATTCTATTTGGCTTCTCGCAAACATTTCATGGAAATATGGCTGCTTAACCGTACAATTTCTGGCGAAGCCAAAAGGCCTCCATCCAGGCTTAAAATTAATATTATTATGCTGCTAAGCGCGCCCCCTGCGGGACTCGAACCTCGGCTTAGGGCGTTGCTGAAGGGTACATGCTATTTGTTTAAGGGACAGCTAGATAGGTATGATTTAAATACGGGGGGACGAGAAGTAGTTAGGTACTAGAACGGAATGGTGGTGTCGCGGTGATAGGCCTCACCTTCACCCAGGGACATAACTACGCTCACACAGTTTTTATGACAGGAAGAAGTAATACCGCCCCAGTCGAGCCCTTTACATAGAACTCTACTAACCACTAAAGCTACGTTGTTAACAACGCATAATTTAATGCGTTTTGACTTGCTTAGTGCACTTACAGTTCGCAGACGAAATTACCTTTCCTTGCTAAATTGATAATGGTATAACAAAGATTGAATATGTGGCGAGTTCCTCAAATCTTTGTATATATGTAGGTATGGTTAAGGGGATTACATCGCAAAAATAACGTAAGTTTAAAGGATTTTGATGACTAATCCTTTTGTGCACTGGCTATGTCAAAAATATATGTTATACTAAAGGTCATCAAGGAAAATTTGTATTCTTTAAAATTATGAATATATTAGCCCAAATGTTGGCTTTTTTTTAACTAAATTAAATTTTGTCTCTTATAACGGCTCAATAGTCAGGGATGAATTTTACACCAAAAAAAGCGGAGTAACGTCTGTAACAATTCGTATTCTTTATTTTCTCATTCATTCGTTTTGTTATCATAGAGTAAGCCTGACAATGCCTAAATAGAAATATAGATGTAAAGTGAAGTGTGACCGAGCTGTAAAAAAAATGTTTAGTACTTACATTATTTCTAAGCTGTTTATTTTCGCTTTTACTTTCGGTACTGCTAGGTCATCCTAACTATAAAACCGAGGCGCTATGGTTTCACAAACTGCCGCAGGGAGCCTCCCAGTTCGTGGATACGCGTTGGTGACGCGCAAATCAGGGTGGGCCGGTACATGAAATACCTGGGGCTCACCCTGGACAGTCGTTGGGGCTTCGAGGAGCACTTCGAGCGTCTTGTCCCCCGGGTCGAAAGGATAGTGGGTGCCTTGCACCGGCTGCTACCCAATCTCGGGGGACCGGGGGAAGAAGTTCGCCGCCTCAACGGGGCGCCTGTTTGGTCATCTCGACTCTCGGGCGTCCAGCGCTGCAGAACTAAGATTCATGGTCTGCAGCGTAGAGCGGTTATACGGATCACACGAGGATACCGAACGGTGTCCTTTGAAGCGACAACTCTGTTGGCGCGCTTTCCACCTTTTGATATCTTGGCGGAGATGGATGCGTGGGTGTATCACCAAACACGCTCTCTCTGCCAGTGCGGTGAAGGCGTTGTTTGAGGCGTCGGGCTCGGCGGCGTGCACTCGAGCTGTGGCGCGAGCGGCTCATGCTGCCACAATACGCGACGAAGCGCGTCGTTGAGGCAGTCTTGCCGCTCTTCGGAGCGTAGCTCCAAAGAAGCGAGCGCGTCACATTCCGCCTGACGCAGGTATTCACCGGACACGGTTGTTTCGGTACGTACTTGCACAGAATAGGACGCGAGGTCACGGCACAGTGCCACCACTGTGGAGACGATCAGGATACCGCACAGCACACACTCGGAGAGTACCCTGCGTGGACTGCCGAGCGGCGGATCCTGGTCGATCGGATCGGGCAAGATCTCTCTTTGCCAGCAGTAGTGTCGGCTATGCTGGCAATGCAGGAAAATTGAAGTGCTGTGGTCTCCTTCTGTGAGAGCGTAATGCTCCAGAAGGAGGTCGCAGAGCGGGATCGCGAGAGGGCCGATCCCGCTCGGAGGAGGAGGACACGGGGCCGGGGTAACAACCGCCGCGGTGCCCGTGTCCAACACGCCTGTGCCCCCTGTCGTCTTTATATGGTGGGGGGCCTTAGGGGTCGTGAGCGCGCTTATTGGGAAATATGCGTGCTCATACCGAACCCCCGGGAAGACAGAGGTGCCCATGTGGTCACGTACCGCTGTGTGCGCAGCACAGCGCATAGTGAGGCCTCGGGGGAATCTTTTACAATCCCCTCGAGAGATGCCTGGGGGGGTGGCCTTTACAGTCGCCTTCCCTCCACTAGAGGGGATGACCACTTTACAGTCATCCCCTCCGAGATGTGCCAAAAGGGGTGGCACCAACGGGTGGCTCTAGATGGAGATTATTCAAGTTTCTGGAGCCTCCCTTCGGTGCCGACGATGATCACTCCGGTGGTTTTAGCCGGTAGGAGTCCGGCGTGTCCCTTCGCCCTTTCCCGGGGCGAAGGAAGTACACGAGTTATGTCCACCGGATCAATAAAAAAAAGGTCATCCTAACTAGTTCCCGTCACTGAGATCCGGTAAGCATTTACCTGATCATCATCAGACCTTCAGAATGTATTTTGTAAAATATCGTAACACTTAATGCTAAATAAGATAACTGGTGAAACTCATCATTGAACTATTTTATTATTCGGGTCTCTCAGAGAGCGAATAAAAAATAGGCAAAATATGACAATACTGCGTCACATCTGTGTAATGCCCTTAAAGGACTAGGATTACTAATATCAGAATAAGAAATGCAATCAATGCCAAATTGAGATCTGTCAATTATGCTAAGAAAATCGACGATTATGCTAAGAAAATAACAGAATCCCAAGATAAAAATTTGGACCCAACTGTAATTTATACTGATGCATGGCTCTGAGTCGACAATGTCGCAATGCCTCAAGACGAAAGTCTTTAACCACTGATAATATATGGAACAGAGGCGTGGTCACTCACAATGGGCCTCATAATAAAGCTCAAGGTATAAGTCGTAGGCAGTAATATTGTTTTTTTTTAATATTAATGATTTATATCGGTGATTTATTACCATTGTGAATGTGAGTATGCTGTGTGGTGCTGGCTCAGAATACCACCCCATCTCTTGCCGTGGGTTTCGTAAAAGTCGACTAAGTGATTAGCCGGACAATGATGCCAACAGCGTCCTTAGAGTTCATTAATAACTCAACTACGATTACGATCGCCAACCCGTCTGCCAAGCGTGGCGATTATGGCATAAAACCCCCAATGAGCACACAACAGAAACCGATACTGGTCGTTGTGGAAATTTTTGGCGGAGGCTTCTGTCCAGCAGTGGACGTTTTAGGCTGAAATGATGATGATGTCACATGTTATTTGAAAAAGATCAACAATCGAAAATAAGTGTACTCGTATATTTGGTGGTATACCGTGTGGTTTCCAGATTGGAAATAATTATAGTATACCCTGTATCTCCTCCCGTAGATGTGACAAAATGCGACTAAACAATGATATTATACCATAGTTAAGATACGTCCATATTAAATGGCGCGCAAAAATTCAGTCACGCCTGCACATCTATATTGTAAGAATGAAGACAACAACTGGATACAAGTCAGAACCATATTTTACCAGGTCTGGGGTAAGTCAGGGCAGTAATCTTGGGCCTTTGCAATTCATTCTTATGATTAATGACCTATCGGAAGTTGTTAAAGATGCCAAATGTTTGCTGTTTGCTGATGATCTCAAGCTGTCCCTCGCGATAAGTAACGTAGAAGACTGTGCCAGGCTACAAAGAGACATAGACAGAGTGGTTACCTGGAGCAAGGACAACCTCCTACTGTTCAATTTCTCAAAGTGTGTAACAATAACTTTTTCTCGCGCACGTTCTCCTATACTATATAATTACAAGATAGATGGGTTGCCAATGGTTAGGGTAACAGAAGTCAGGGACTTAGGGGTGAGCTTCAACACAGGGCTAACGTTTTGTGATCACATTATTAGTTGCTGTAGACAGGCTTATCGTAATTTAGGATTTATGCTTCGTATGGTGCGTGATTTTACCAATATTAAAGTCGTTATAGCCTTATACAATGCTTTGGTTAGAAGCCAGTTAGAATGTAACGCAGTCATTTGGGCTACGCACGAATCTGAATAGGCTCATGTTGGAGAGAGTACAGAATAAATTTGTTAGGTACGTGTACTCGCGGCTGTATGGTGTTTATCCATTGTATCCATTATTATACCCAACTTTATTTATTTTGGGCATGGTTGGATATAACGAACTGAGGGTCAGGAGGGATCTCGCACTCATTTTGTACATGTTCAAAATATTTAGAGGGAAGGTGTATAATGCCGACATCCTGGGGCAGATCGGTTTGTGTGTTCCGGACGGGTACGTGTGGCGACGACGACAGCCACGGCTGCTGGTGGAGCCGCGTGGCCGAACCAACCTCTTAAGTGAGGCGCCGCTGACGCGAGCACTCCGCACTCTCAACCTCATAGCTAGTGAGACTGACGTATTCCATTGTACTCTGAGTGATTTCACAAAGGTAGCACTGTTTATTATTTGTTACAAGATTAATTAAGAAGTAAAGTAAATTTGTTACAAGATTAATTAACAAGTAGATGAGAATATTGTATGCTGCACTATCGCATTAGGTATTTTTTTTAAAACCTGTAATGATAGTGGTAATTTTGAGAAATAAATAAATAAAACTACAAGAGTAAGAGTTAGCTATCTAGGCAAACTAATTGCTAGGTGCCACAATTGGGGGAGCTTTGGTTCTTACTTTCGGTGCGCATGTAAAATGTTTACTTATTTTTAATATATAATATCATTGCGACTAAAGGATTCTTAATCCGGGAAATGGGCAGCAGCGTCCCTTCTCTGAACAATAGCCATACTGCGTTTACCAACCCGCCTGCCAAACATGGTCAGTTCTGGCAAATTCCCTCTAAACTTGTGGAAATCAATGGGGGAGGCCTTTCTTCATCAGTGGATGTCCTTCGGCTGGTATTATGGTGTTTGTTAGTCAACAAGTACGAAACACATAATAGCTCGCATGTTAAATCATTCACAACATCACTATTGTCCATTATTTCATACACTACGAAATTCTTGTACAAAAGACAATAGTCGGAAATAATCAAAATCTCTTCATTCCAAGAAAATCAATAAAATTGCTTACAAACATGTCTTGTTAATAATCATCGTAAGCTGATGAAGAATCTATTTATGAAATGCAAGGCAGCAACGGCACACGGTGTTCCTAAAACGTTCACCCATTTAAGCCCGATGTTTGTAGAGGAAAGTAACCAAATATGGAATACGATTTTGATTTATGGATGTAAAAACAATTAAACATTATATATATATATTTCGTATGGTTAGTGGCCACCCTTGTGTCAAGAGTTGTTCAAGCCGCCCAAAGCTTACGCTTAACGACTGCTGTCTAATGACAACAACCCGGGCCGACGATTTAACGCGCCCTCCGAAGCACGGAGACGCTCAGTTGAAATACCACTATGCGGTCACCCATCCAGAGACTGACCACGCCAAGCGTTGCTTAACCTCGCCAATCGTTTACCGATCAGTGAGTGCAACTGGCTATGAGCTACATCACAAGTAAAAAAATAAAAATTCTAATCAGTCAGACATTTTCGCTTCAGTAATGAGCAGTCTTGTGTTAGATGTATTAATAATCATTATATAAAAGTATAAAAATCAAAATAACGACAGTACCCAAAGTAATCAAAGTGGAACATAAAAAAAAAAGGTTTTAATTATAAACACAACAAAAAAAAAATTTACTGACGAGACTTCAAAAAGGTCAAAAATAAAAAGTAAATTAATTTACTTGTACAAATCTATACAAATAAATAAAATTGAAGTGTCTGTTAGTAATGTCAAAATAACAGCTTTTTACTAAATGCATATGAAAGTATATACGGTACATATAACAAAAAAAATATTTTTGTCTGTCTGTTTGTTCCGGGTAATCTCCGAAATGGCTGGACCTATTTTGACGGGACTGGCAGATAGCTGATGTTATAAGGAATAACTTAGGCTACTTTTATTCTAGAAAAATAAATAGGGTTCCGCGCAAAAAAAAATCCCTTGAAATCCAATATATTTATTCTATGTCAAGTGTCTATGTCGAAGTACTCTAAATTTTCGTTTTAAATTAAACGCGGATGCAACTGCAGGTCCCAGTGCCATCAATATGTGCTCAGAGCCTACCACATTAGCATTTGATCAAGTTTCCCTTCCACATCTTCAGAAACCAGTCTACGGCAAAACATACATTCTGCATCACCAAAGTTAGGAGCTTCTTGGCCTTTTGATGAATAAGGTTCACTGTTTGTATCAAACTGGATACCGTTTTCAACAGAGTCAGTTTCAGAGTCTGCATCTTCAGAATCTGGTGGGCGATCAGTCTTATTTTTCTTTTTCCTTGTTTTATTTTGGTTTTGCTTCCAGTTTTCTTCTTAGTACTCATTTGTCTTGGTCAATTTATTTTCTTTTTCCTTCTTCATTGTTATCTATCAAATCATTTTTGTAAGGTGATGACGTTATGATTACTGCTATATCAGCATTTCTTACCCTGTTGGATACTTTTCCTCTGGCACTGAACTTATGTTATATAGGTGCAGAAGGTTTTTTTTTATTGATTTCGAATAGAAATTCTACATCGAACTTCCTTCACCCCGGGAAAGAGCGAATGGGTATGGCGGTTTCCTACCGGCTAAAACCACTTGAGCGGTCATCTTCGGCACCAAAGGGGTCTCCAGGTCCTCGTAAGATCACACTACAGCCATATAGGAGCAGACCTAGACTGCTGCGTTCGGGACGTACAGGGTTCAGGTTCACATTCTGCATTATGTCTAGGTACGTATACCTGAGTATTGGTATTCCCAAATATGGAATATACCTTAATTAGACCGTTATGAATGTCCATATTTGGAATTTCAGACAGGTTCAAACTTGCATATATATCTTGCAAGTCACCACACTGTAACGATGAAACGTCCTGAAAATATTAAAACAAACATACAACAAACAACTAATCAATGAAAAGTATTGATGTTTTACGGACCTTAAAAAGTATTCGAGCGTTGTCAAATCAAAACAGTCCTGCGATAGGCACTCACAAGACTGACGCGATGAAGTGAGAGCGCTAGTAAAGTGATTGTATGAAATAGAAGACGACCGTGTATCGTGTCTACAACTGTTTGTTTCTGAGCAATGGTGGGATTCCATATTAGGATACTATTCCATATTTGGTTACTTTCCTGTATATTATCACCATCAATCGAATTCATTTTAACTGATGAATTTATATCGTAGTTTCGTTTGCTGAAACTTACATATTCTTCCAATTTCTTAAACAAAAGTTGTTAATTCGTTGCAGGGCGATTTTGCCAAAAACCTATTATTACCGTGACTCATGATTTCATGCTACATTTTAGTTTTTACACGATTAAAAGATAAAATGTATTCTTTTTCGCTTATTTGAAGACATACTTTTGCGTTTATTACACGATGACATATTTTTATAATAATTAAATTAAATAGAGCCGTCGTTTTCACATGTCGCATGTTGGCAGATTTCCATCAGACGTTTCAATAAAAACATATTATGGGTGTCCGAAACATTCAAAATGGCGCTTAATTACATCAACTAGGCGAAAATATAAATCCGAAAAACTATTCGACGTAGTCGACATATTTATGTAGAATCTTTTCATTTTTGAGAAATTATAAAGACTGATTAATCTGAACACCGTACAACGTTGCCTTATACATGACATCGGTGAACTAGTGGAAGATACTCTACAGAAGCCATAATCTAAGTGAAGAAGAAATATAAATTCTACTTCCATCATCTGCGACTTTGGTAGTGAATTACCTGGAAAGCAAAAGTAGCAGAATGGAATAGGCAAGTTGATGACATACTGTGGCAATTGGGTTAAGTATAGCGGTTGTTGTCCAACACGCCTGTTGCCGTTATTACAAAGTGATCTCATGGAAGACAGCGGAGCGCACGTGGTCAAGTGCGTGGTCACCGCATGGCGAAATTTCACGAGAACCTCCACAATTCCGAGATATGCTTATGGGGCAGCCAACAGTCGCCTCCCCTCCGCTAGATGAGGTGACCACTTTACAGTCATCCCCTTGTAGAAGTGCCTAAAGGTATGGCACCAATAGGCAGCTCCGGTTTGATTGCGAGTTCCGAAAGTCCCCTTTCGATGCAGAAGATGATGAGACCACTCCGGTGAGTTGATGATGTACTTCCAACCGGGACAGTAAAAAAAAGGTCTAATGGCAACAGAAAACTAGATTTAATTTTGAAATAAAGTGCCAAATTGAAAGCGGATATCACACTTTTTTTGTTGAAAATCAATCTTTAATGACGTATGAGCCTGATAATATACTTATTGCTGTTCGAAATGGTGTCATTTTTAAGCACCGTCGCATGTCATGGAACCATTGACTGAAGCAGTGAGCCCACTGAGATCTCTTCCACGTCTTTTTCTCTCTTCGAGCTCCATAGAGCGAATTCCTCCGAGTTTATCTTTTTTTTGGGGAATAAATAAAAGTCGCAAGATGCCAGGTCGGGACTGCAAGGATGACTACTCACTAATTCCACACCTTCCATAGACAAATATTAGATTATTCGTCTGGCGGACTGAGCGGGAGCGTTGCCTTGATGGAGGATGCTTCTTGGGCGCTGCTGTCGTACATTTTCCAAGACAAGCGGTAAATAATGACTAACACACCAATCCGCAGTAATAGTCCTTTTATCCTCAGCGCAATTGTTGCGAACGTTCGTTCAAAGAATAAGGAAATTATCATTTTCACTTGACTTCTGCCCTTCTTTACTTTTGTTGGGAAATCTTCGAATGGAACCACCCATTGGGCAGATTGTCTTTTGATTTCGGGCTTGTAACAATCAAAGATATAGTATACTTGGTCTTAGGTAACAATGTATCCAGCTTTCATCACCTGTGACGATGCAAGATTATGAGAGATGCATCATTAGTCACCTCCGTTATACTTTTCAAGCATATGCGGCAACAATCCAAACGATAATCCAAACGATGGCGTTTTTGATCTTTCGTTAGATTACTAGGTACCCATATGGTGCAAAGCTTTCCGACACCAACATTTTCGTGCTAGACTTTTTGCAGTTGACTTATACCAAAGTCAACATTTTTTTTTAACATTACCCCACAGTAATATTTCTCCTGTGACGTGGGTGCGTTTACAAACGTAAATTCCACACATAATACACCCAGACCCGGAACAACTACCTATCATCATCATACAAATATTTGTTCCATGCGGGAATCGAACCCGCGACCCGGAGCGCAGCAGCCGACTGTCAGCCACTGCACCGACCTTTCTATTGTCTTTTCTTATTGGCCAGTTCTAATCCCCTCGTACTTGGGGTCGGTTGGGTTGTTTATTGCCTGTACCTCTGCCTATCTCTAAACTCACCTACAACCTTGAGACGAGACCAGAGGAACCCCTCCAGATCAAAAATCCTGGATCCACCCCTATACTAAGCCGCAAAGAATCTGATATGTCAGCGTCATTATGTTGCATTTTTTGTAATTATTTATTTCCATTCGGCTTAGTACTCCCTATCTGACCCGAACGAAAACTCGTGAGTAGAGAGATCTAAGCCTTGAAGGCTTATGAAGGAAATACACAAAGTTTATAATAAATATTTATTTGGAGCTCTACTCCACCAATTTATAAAACAAAACTTCAGCAACAGACTGGATTTTAATCACGCGAAATTTCAATGGCGACTTAAACCCCAGTCTATAGTAAAATATATTTATTAAAATTACATGTCAATACATTGTACACATAATTTAGATAGAATAAAGATATAAAGGAAAGGATATTGTGTAAAATATATGTATGAGGCACATTAATTTCGCAAAATTGCATAAGCACTAAAATTAAAATTCCATAATTAACTACTTGCTATGTTTTATAGATCCAGGCAGATTATTCAGTCTGAAAAAGAAAAAACATATTTTAGTTACACTATTTCTTCCACAATAAATCTGTTAGTATAAGTGAATAGATAATGCTGTCCCACATCACAAAGTTATAGTCGGTTTGTTTTAGACTATCACATAACTTCATTACAATTACCAATCGGCCGGAAAACCGTGGTATTAACTGAAAAATAAACTTAGCTGCAAAATGAGAAGTTAATTTAAGTCATACCTTTATTGCATTAAGGTCGCCATTACCCTGATCATGCGGGAAAAAATAACTTTTCTTCTTCTTAACATATGTAGCGTCAAGGTGTCCGCTGTAAACAAGAGGAAACAATGAGTAAATATTATTGTACACTAATATCGGCGTTATAAATCATGATTAATTACCATGTATGTAGAGGAAAAAAAGACTAAAAGCTATTTACAGGAAATATTAATTAGAGCGATCCCGAACTCAGTGGTTACTGTCTAACGGCCGAATACTCAAACGCCATTCAACTTTAAGTCCCCGTTTAAACAATTTAAGGCGCCCGGTTTTGTACCAAAAGCAGGTTACTCGAATAGTTAAAGCGAGGACTTAACGTTAAATAGCGTTTGAGTATTCGGCCGTTGATTAGATATAAGGTAGATTATTAGATTTAGCAATGGTAAGTATGACAGGCGGCTTCGTGACGTAAGCTACTTTAGAGGCCAAGTAAAAAGGGCGTCCATCCATTAAAAAGTTGCTTCCATTATAACAGGAAAATGCCTGTCGATAAATGATTGATGTCGGGCGTCCTATGCTTGGTGACGTAATTTTCAGAGTCGTAGACGGCGCTACTTGATTTTTGGCGCTAAGCTAGTTATCTCACTCTGTCATCCCAGTGGATTGCTTTAGAATATCATCATCAAATACTTGCCTTGTAGTTTTACATTAATTGCTTTATTCGTCAGCAAGAGATCTATCAAAACATACATCAATTATTAAGCGAAGGCAATTGTTTTTGTTTTTCCGCTCATTCATCGTCCAACGGCTCTGGGGAGAGGGCCAAAGGGTATGTCACTCCATGGTACGCATGTAAACCACCTGGGAGGTCATATTTGGCACCGAAAAGGGGCTCCGGTATCTCGAGAACTAATGCTCTAGAACCGCCCATTGGTGCCACGCCTACAGACATCTCGGAGGGCGGTGTCTGCAATGAGGCCCCCCGTCCGGGTGTGAAATGAATCCCTTCACAGCATCGCTGTGCTGCGCACACGGTGACGTATAGCCTGATGTGTGACACCTTCTTTCCGATGATATCTAGACAGTGTTCTGGATGACAAAGTAAGATAACACAGCCAAAAAAGACGCCTACATAACGCGAACAATTCAAATAACTGCTAATCACTAAATAACCACATGATGAACAGAAACATAATGTTTTAAATAAGTACATAGTTCTGCATAATGAAAAAAACCACTCATACTCTCATAGTAAGCACTCGAATTACATTACTACAACTTATGAATGATACTAAATAGACCAAATAACAATTTCTATAATGTATGAAAAGTATAAATCAACGCTAATAAATAATCCAATCACTGCAGAACCATGCACTTACGTAAACAGAAACAGTGGTGTTATAGCGAATCCCTCCTCTTAAATATGTGCCAAATTCCAGATATGTTTTTATAAAACGAATACTTCTTAGTGTGCCTTTGGAAACAAGAAAAGGTTGCATTAAAAGTTCTTTTAGTAAGAGCATAGTCCGCAGGTTTCTTGGGTGATTTATTCGAGAGCTAATACGACCTGACGTATGTACGTAGCTTTTAATGAACGATACTATTAACACCAGCGTTTCTAACGTCGATCGTCAACGTCAAACTTGCATGAATAACGTGGATGAGCAACTTTAGCCAGGGCGCCTGCATAAAGGCTGCCAAAGCCGATAACCCTGGGAGTGTGTCACCTACATATGAGAACGCGGATAATGTGTTGAAACTTATCGGTTACTGAAACTCTTACTAGCCTTAAGGCTCGCGTACACCTTTTTTTTATTTGTGCCCAATGTAAATTCTTCATGAACTCCCTTCGCCCTTCCTTCATAAAGAAATACCTGAAGGACTTGGAGCCCCCCTTCGGTGCCGAAGATGACCGCTCCAGTGGCTTTATCCGGTAGGATTCCGGCATACCCCTTCGCCCTTCCCCGGGGTCCCGGAAGTTCATGTAGACCTTCCATTGGACACCAATAACAAAATAAAAAAAGGTGGGAGCAGGTTGTCAAAATTTCGGACTGCTGATCCCAGCAGACTCCCGGTACCGAGTACCACACGGATATGATTATGTGTGACAGTCGGGGCCGACGGCTAAACGTGCTCTCCGAGGCACGGAGAGATCTTGTTGTGTAAAGAATGGTCATTCATCTAAAGCCTGATTGTGGCAAATGCTATTTAACCTCACAGATCGAGTGTTCTGTGTAGTAGCCATTTACATCTGTGTGGTTCCTGGCAAAGAATAGACCCCTCATTGGGTATCGTAAAAGGCTACTAAGGTTTGATATTAAGAGGATGGACAGCAGCATCTTTCCGTGTGCTAATAACAACATACTGCGATCAATCTGGCTTTCAAGCATGATGACTATGGCAATATCCCTATGACCGTTCAATTTAGTGATCACTGGAGGCCTGTTTAACAGTGACCATTCACGAGCTGATATGTGTGTCTGCTGCAAGCAACCTGGGGGCCAATTCTCTTAATTAATTTACACTATGACTGAAAGTTGACTAAACTGAGATTAAATTATGAATTGATAAAAAAATTGTATTCTGCTCCTCTTGAAATTCAGTCTGATTTCAGTGAAAGTCTTAGTACCTGTGTAATGTGTTCAAAATGTTAGCAGAATACAGTTTTGGTTTCGATCAACTTTCGATACATTTTCGATCTCATCGCAATATAAGTTCACGTTTGACGATGTTTGCTAGTTAAGGCGAATACCATTTGTGACATTTACGACAATGAGACTAGATGAAACTATATTTCGAATTTTTTTATTACGAGAATTGGCCCTGAACAATGGCTATACCGTATTGAAGAAACAATCCGAAATAATATGATCTATTTTAATTATAACTTTTATCGACTATATTATTGATCTTTTATCGACTATATTATTGATGCAAGTTTCACATATACATACACCGTTAGTTATGCGATCGACCGATAGAACCGCCAATGTACGTCAGGCCTCAATTCATAGTCGTATAACCAGTAACCTCTCTCATCAGGAAATTGAAGATGGTAGCGACCACATTGTATTTAGCGACATCTATCCCGTACTGCAGTATACTATTTGCGCAGTACGACGACATCGGCGCAACGCATGTATTATATACAAGTAACGCGAACATCCATTTTTGCGTGGAATTGCTGACTAGAGGGCGCAACTGACGCGACGTGCGGCCAGCCGGTAGTTCCCTTGACGTGTAACCAGGTAAAGCGATTGCAATTTTAGACACTTCGTCTAATTCTTCTGAAGTTTGGAATCTGGGAGATATGGGTTAGTTAGATAGGGGTAGATTTGAATAAAATTTAAATTTCATTAGATGCTTACCGTTTGTCAAAATAGGACGGCGGTGTTGTGTCGAGCGTTAGGTCGGTGGTTGTCGGCTGTAAGACAAATAAAGTTATTACTTTTTTGGCAAATAAATGCTAATAAAATACTGCTACCACTTATTCCGTGTGGGGTCCGTATTAATAATATAGCACGACTCCATCTCCTTGCATGGATGTCGTAAAAGGCGCTTAAAGGACTCTAAACCAGAGGGATGGGCAGAAGCGTTCGTTCTGTGGAACAGCAGGCTCTTGCGCTCACCAACCCGCCTGCCAAGCACGGTGAGTCAGTGCTTTAACAGTGTTAATTCACACCAAAATGACCACACAATTGTGGAAATTTATGGGAAGCCATTGTTCAGCAGTGGACAGTCCTTTGGCTGATATGATGACTACGACTCGCAATGCTGAGAGCACTCCAACATATCGACATAATCAATGAAAAGATTGAGTATGTTTATTTTTAAGCTGTGTAAATTATGACAGTATGCGTTTTGCTGTGTAAATGCTGCAAGTTTACCATTAATTTAATATAATAAACACAAAAAATTAATGGTCGCGGAGTTTCCAAAAAAAGAGGCTACGCCCTTTCATCCCGTAAGTGCTAAAGTCCACCTACACACCACAAGTCTCCTTTATTCTCCCTACCAAGCGCACACCCGTCTGTTCTTGGACAATTCCGTCTGGCAAATGCAGGTGAGGAACCAACAACACAATTATATTAGACTAACCCACATTGGACTTGACACAGCCACACATCTTGTTGGTACAATGACTGATGGCTACAACAAAGATCACTCAATACAATACTCACATTATTCTCTTTGTCCTCGCTATCGGACGACACCCGTCTATTCTTGCACAGTTCCGGCTGGCACCTGCATGCACCCCCACATCCCTTTTCGGACTTCACACAGCCGCACATCTTGGTAGAACAGCTTCCGCGACACATGCAGTGAGCTGCACCGTCACTTCCGCGTTTAACCGCGCGAACCGACGAATCCGCTACGGACTCGTCCGCCTGAGTGAAGTTCATTGTAAGACGGGAGCGTTGCGCCTGTGGAAATGATGTTCTTATAAAGTATTTGGCAGTGAATAGAAGTAGGCATAGGTGAAGATAACTTTTTGATACTTTATGCCGTACACAGGGCGGAACTTCCTTCCACAAGTTCTTTGAAGTTTTTATTAACACACTTTTATTAGCTTGGTATGTATCTATGGATCTATGTATCTATGGATCTATGTATCTATGGATCTATGTATCTATGGATCTATGTATCTATGGATCTATGTATCTATGGATCTATGTATCTATGGATCTATGTATCTATGGATCTATATATCTATGGATCTATGTAACGGAATTTTTAACTCGATTTTCATCCCCTTCAAAAAGTCGGATTGATTTGGCACTACACACACTTATCAAGGACCAATGACAATGCAACTTCAATGCATACCTGTATACGCTTGAACAGTGGCGTAGCCCTCCAGTCAGGATCTTTGTCGCGGTCTTCAAACTCGTCATCTTCTTCATCAGTAGGCTCCACATACTCCACTTTTTTCACAGTGTCTATTCCGACTTCTTTTTTGGGTCGCCTCTTGGCTTTCTTCCCTGCTGAGCGCAGTTGCTCTAGCTCGTCAACTAGCTTTTTCTGTGAAAGAGGTTAATAATATCTTATTTGAAGAATTCGTTCTATATATATATATATATATAATCAACTAATAGAGTAAACTAATAGATGCCGTGTGGTGCTGGCTAAGAATACCACCACCCCATCTCATCTCCTCAGTGTCATAAAAGACAACTTTGGGATTAGCTTGAGGATGGGCAGCAGCGTACGTCTAGTACATTATAACCCACTGTGATCGAAAACCCGTCTGCCAAGCATGGCGATTATGACAAAACCCCCCAATGGGCACACAACACAGACTTATACTGGTCGTTGTGGCAATCTTAGGTGGCTTCAGCCAGCAGTGGACAATATTCGGCTGAAATGATGATGATGAATCAATAGAACACACAAACTAGCATTTGTTCCTCTTTGTAATGATTATTTGAATTGCAAAATTACAAGAAATGACATGTTACAAATACATAAACAGATACAAATAAAAGGTAATAATATATGATGTGTATGGCATAAAAAAGCTGTTCATAATTTGTCTTATAGTCCTACTTTAAATAGATATCTAATTTTGAAATGATCTGCCAGATTTCTGGAATGTTCTTCAAAAGATATCCCCTCAATCTAACTACGACATAAAACCCGCATGTCATCTAAACTGATCTTTAATATCAAACGTCTAAGATTCACAATCAAGTGTGCCATACATTTTCCTCTTCAACCTGCTCCAGCCGTTCCTGCTGGTACTGTATCACATTCTGAAGATGTTTGCAGGCTTCGCTCTTGTCACCTTTGCCCACTACACCGCGTTGAAGCGCCACCAACGCTGATAACTGTAGGAATAGAAAATAAAGTTAACATTAACAAAGTTTCCAGGAGCACAAATATTTTCCGAGCTAGAAGGCGCAAACACAGAATAACTAGGTGCGAACAACAATATTACGATTCTCATTCAGGTTACCACTGTGATCACTAAGGGCATTGCTAATGGAAGAGATTTATGACCAGCATTGGATGGTCGTAGGTTGTTAATGAGATCATCTCTCAGCTGGGCAATGTGTTACATTAGTATAGTAGTGTTGTATTAGTAAGTAACAAGATCTGTCTGTTCTATACTTTTCTTATAACTACTAACTAATTTTTTACTTCAACTAAAGCTTGTTTTTTTTTAAATCTAAACGTTTTTTTATCTTAGTTTTTTTGTGTTACGATTGCACTTTACACAAAAACAGACAAAAAATCTTTAATCCCAAATCCAAATATTTCAAATCAATAATAGTACCTACTTTCTAACTTCTGATTGAATTTTAATAGTGTAGCGGCCGAATACTCGAACGCCATTTAACGTTAAGTCCCTGCTTAAACAATTTGAGGCGCCTGGTTTTGTACCAAAAACCGGTTTCTCGAATAGTTAAAGCGGGGACTTAACGTTAAATGGCGTTTGAGTATTCGGCCATAATACACACAAATAGGAAATAAGGAGAAGTGGTACGGGGGCGTAACCGCGCCACCGCGACATGCACAATCCGAGCCATTCGGAAAAAATGGCCGTTTTATAAATCAGTTGTGATTCAATCGCGTAAGTGAAACTTTGTTAAATTGTTATGTTGTTCGGTGATTATATGCTAAAACCGATGAGAAAATAACTTTATCAAGGAAAGAATCATATACCATATGCAAGTGAAAGAATTTTCGTGTGCCTATAAAACTAATAAATTTAAAAAAATTGTTTTCGTTATTATGTTACATTTGAATTGATGGAGAAGAATTTATTATTATTTTTGCATTGCTTCATAACTACTACTTTTAACTAGCAATCGGTGAATAATAAACGCAGTGAATAGAACAGCGAATGGTACTCCCAGTAAGCTTACGCGTTGCGTGGTACGGCTGCTGTGTTGCAGTATGTACGCTCGGCATGATTGGCTGCCTACAAAGTTGTGGGTGTGTTTTAATATGAGTAGCCAATTATAATGTTGTATATTCAATTCATTGGATGAGAACTTGTAACGGTGCGCTTTAGTGTGTTTTTATGAAGAATGGTAGGGGAAATCTGGATTTCTAGGCTCGCGTACATTACGAACTACATGGCATATCTCCTTTCTCCCAATATCTTTGGTGTAATCCCAACAATCGAATGTCGAATGACATTGCATCGCCGATTGTGAATCGCGCTCCACCACACAACAACAAGCGATCGAATAATAAAGCGATCGAATAATACCGATCAGGAGCAGAATCAGGATTTTAATCTGGGGGCCTCGGGTCTCTTGTTAAGATCTTCAGAGATTATTGTTGCTACTAGGTCTAATGTCAACTGCATCCCACAGTTAGCCCCAAAGGATCCGCCAGTGATACCGATTGTCTTTCAATTGTAAACAAACAAACGGAACAATCATCATGAGTTCTTCCACCCTGCAGTAAAGCAAAGGGACTTGCCGGACTCCTAACAGCTAAAACCACTGCATTGTTTATTTTTGGCACCAAAGGGGTGCTCCAGGTCCTTTATACAGGTACATCTCAAGGGGGAATGTAAAGAATCCCCGAAGCCTAGCTGTGCACTATGCTGCGCACACGTGGACGTGCGCGCCGCTCCCGGAGCTCCCGGAGATCGTTCGGTATGCGGATGGAGGAGATGAAGTGGTGCTATATGCTTAATATGGACACCACACTGTACACTAATTTCTATAAATACTGCTTACCTTCTGTTCACTCTGCAGCTTCACCGATGCCAGCTGCCTCTCAAACTCAGTCTTACTATTTTCGAAGTCCATAGCCAGTCTGTCATGAGCCTCCTTGATTTCCTCGTATCTCGCCTGGAAGCCCTTCTCGCTTTGGTTCGTAAGCTCCCGTTTCGCGTCCACCAGTAATTCAAATAGACATTTCAGAGCTACTTTAGCTTCTAACATTGACTGTATGTTGTCCCATTGAGTACGAGATTTGTTTTCTGTGGATAATATATTTTACACATAGCATTGCAGATGGTTCTGTTGAAGAGGTCAGGGCCTAGAAAATGGGAAGCCAAGTTGACTTGTTACAGTTGTAGAGTGTAACTCGACGAACGAGTCCAGGAATCATTACTAAATGCTCTCCATTCTTTTAATATAATGTGTAAAAGCATCGCAAACAAATCAGCCCATAAAATGTCCTCTGCTAAACACGAGCTTCCCAATGATCACTATAATAAGCGGTCATAATCAGCATGCTTTTGGCGCACAGATTGCTAGTTGCATAATATCGTTATTACACATGGAAAGATGCTGATGTCCGTCCTCTTGATATCAACATTTAGTCGTCTTTTATGATACTCATGAGCGGGTGGTCTATTCTTTGATGGAATCCACATGAAAACATAAAAGTATCTGTTAGCACCTAATTCCTGAATAATTGATTCCATTAAATTGAATACACCCGGACTTGAGAAATAATTAACTAAAAACTGAATTCTTTCAATATGCTTAAAAATCACAATCCTACGAGGCATTTGTCTATTGGGACGTCATAAAAATTGCAGATTAAAAACAGGAACTTTGGTTACAAAAATACGTAATCAGCATTTCAGCCAAATAAAGTCCACTGCTGGACACAGGCTTCCCTCAATGATCACCACAACGATCTAGGTGTGTCATGCACTCATTAGAAGTATTGCCATAATCTCCATGCTCGGCCGGCGAGTTGGCGATAGCAGAGTATAGATGCTGCCTCGCATCCTTGAGTAAATTACGCCTTTTACGACACCCAAAATACGTAGTAAGATACGAGATGGGGTACGGTATTGCTACAATGTTACCTTGATCAGCTGTCAATATCTTCTGCTGTAGGTCAGATATCTGTGCCTTGCGCAGCGCGAGGTCATCTTCCAGCTCTGCAATCTTCTTCCTGTTGCCATCCCCGTCCGAGCTGTTCCGTAAGTTTTCTATCTGCTCGGTTATCCATGCCCTATAATCAAACGACATTTATACATATCAACCTGTAAACATTAATTGCTAGACACGAGTTATCAAAGATTTTTGCAATTACTGCTGTCACAGGGAATGTTAGATCAACGTGATGGCTCATTTTAGTTTTTTTATCGTAAGGGTGTTGTTCCGAAACGTGTGGGCGAACAACGGGTGATACAGTTTCGTTTAGTACTGTCCGCCAATAAAAATATGGCACCTGGACAATTGCTTCTCTTTATAGAATTTACGAATAAACAACTCATACTCTTTAGCAATCTTCGACCTCACAATACCTCCGTCACGCTGCCCTTTGCATTGTGCTATAAGTCATCTAGGTTGTATGCCATCCATTGTTTTACCGTTACCTCTCCTCTTGTACGTTCTTTCAGAGATATCTAAGCCGCCACAATACTGAAGTGTACCTCCATTTTCTCTTCTATATACTATAACTGTACACCCGCCTTCACGCATCGTTTGCGTTTGCACTTTAGTTTATCCAATTACCAATCTTACCTATACTCCATGAGTTCTTCCAGTGACTTCTCAGCCTCTACAATGCTGAGGTGTACCTCCAGTTCTTGCTCAATGTATTGTTGCACAGCACCTGCCTTCACGTTGCCCTTCGCGTTGCGCTTCATTTGAGACAGCTTCTGACGCTCTAGGGCTTCCTGCCGTGATGAGAAAAAATAATTAAAACAAGTCACAAACATTACACATTAGTTAGGTTTGGTTCTACAAAGTCAGAAGCAGTGAGGTGAGCTTGCCCTTTCTCCTTTCTTAATTCCTAGTTATTACCAACACAGTTAATTTCAACCTTACCCTTACCCTGGAAGCTAAGATGACTGACAGATAATAGATAACCAGCCAGCTCAAATACCTTAGACTTCTATAGGAAATGAGCTTCACAACCAATACCAGCTGTGCGATAAGACTGGATTTACTGTCACAAACACGCTTGCCAAAGCTTGGTGAAATACCTTTTGGGACAAGTGTATGGCTCATAGTGAGCAGTGATAATCAGAGATACAAACCTTGAGCCTCCTATTAACGGCGACGGCCTCCTCCATTTTCCGCTTGAGCACGTTCTGCTGCTTGGCATGGAGCGACTCCATCTTGGCCATGGCGGTGGCCCGCTTGCGGTCCTCGTTGCGCAGCCGCAGCATAGCGCGCTCGTTGTCCGCCTTCCATTTACGGAATTTCTCGCTTTCTTCGCGCATTTGTTTTATTATTTTTACCTAAAATGTTCATCAAATCATCAGTTCTATGGTAATAAGGGTGAGTTTTGGTAAGCATTTTAGGCGTTACATGTCTACAGCATAATTTAAAAAATCTTACTGTACACACGTTATTTTCCAATTGACTTAACTATTCAAACAACCATTACGAAAAACAGACAGACAACAAGACATACCTTTGTGACCTTCATGGCCTGCAGTTCAGCATTGAGCGATGCAATCTTCGCTTCGTTCTTCTCTTTAGCCTTGATGATGTGAGCTTGTTGCTGGCAAGTCTTCTTCAAGTCCGATATCTCATGTTCGAGACTCGAGACTTTCGTTCGGCGTTCCTCGTGCGATGGGTCTTTGGTCTGGTGAGATAATAATTAAATTGCGGTTTATTTTTCAATAAACATGATACTCCTATTAGGCTGCTACACAGCAGTTTGTGAGGAAATATGATTACCCTCGCATTTTACGGGAAGGGGAACTGGCGTTACTATGCCAGCAATCGGCCATCAAAAATTTATATACCTACTAGCTGGGACCCGCGGTTTCACCCGCGTTTAATTTAAAAGGAATTTAGAGTACTTCGACATAGACACTTGACATAGAATATATATTGGATTTCAAGGATTTCTTTTTTTTTGCGCGGATCCCTAATTTTTTTTCTAAAATTAAAGTAGCCTAAGTTATTCCTTAGTACACCAGCTATCTGCCAGTGAAAGTCCCGTCAAAATTGGTCCAGCCGTTTCGGAGATTACCCGGAACAAAAAGACAGACAGACAAAAAAATTAAAAATTGTTTTTTTGTTATATGTCCCGTATATACTTTCATATGCATTAAGTAAAAAGCTGTTATTTTGACATTACAAACAGACACTTCAATTTTATTTATTTGTATAGATAAAAAAACATCCCCGTTTATCTCACCTTAGTTTTCAACTGTTGCAGCAACTCATCTCTTTCCTTCTCTAAGTGTGCGATCTTATCCTCGTTTTCTCGAAGATTCTTGTGGCTGTCCAGCATATCCTTGTTGTTGGCTAATATAGCCTGTACTACAGACGCTTTGATGGCCATCGCACGGTTCAACTCTTGAAGCTCTTGGTTGAGGGCAACCTGATGGATAAAAGATGAAGTAAGAAGACAAGTTAATAGCATCCAGAACCCAGCAAATATTGTCTATTTTTAAATAACTTAATACATATAATAAACCATACCTGTCCCATAGCCCTCTTCTCCTCTTCCATGACAGCCTGATCCTCATTCAACACCACCTCATCGTCCGCCTTTTCATGATCACCTTCATTCACAAATGACAGCTTAATTTCATGGTCTATTAGTTCCTCATTACTCTTCAAGTTGACAGACTGTAAGTCTTCTAACCTCGTCTTTATTTCTTTCAAGTAGTCTACGACAGTCGTCTTTTGATGTTCTTCATCCATATCTGTCGTGTTCAGATTCTCTATAGTCTGATTACATTGTTCTGTAAGTTCGTTTAGTTTACGTTCAATTTTGTCCTTCGCAGCTTCAGCAAGCAATGCCTTTTCACACAAGTTTGTGTTCTCAATCAACATGTTGCTGAGGTGTTCAGTGACTTGTTTGTGCTTTTTCAACAGTTCACCGTATCTCCCTCTCTCTCTTTCCAGTTCTTCTTGGAGTTGTTCGTTGTTTTTTTCGCTAATAGTAGGCATCTTGCCCAACAGCTGTAGCCTTAGCTCATTTACTAAGTTGTTCAACCTAAACGAAAACATTTTAGGTACAGATATTTTTAAAGCATGTTACGGCACGACTTTGTCGTAGCTGCTTAAGTTTTATTTTCCAATTATTACTTTTGACAAATTCAGGTGAACGTTGATCCCAAACTAGGTTAACCTGTATCATGGGGACCACCAATAGCATACATTTCGAACAACCACCGAGTGCTGCGGACTTGTATATTGATACTGCGTAGTGAACGAAATTAAATAAATTAAAACGCAAATTACGCACTGGTTTAAACCCTTTTTTTACAAAATTGTGACGTGACGAGCAAGTCATTCGCCTGGTGGTGAGCGTCACGCCTGTCCATAACAATTAAAAAGCTACCCCGGCTAGTCCTGCGTGGCAACATGCTACGCTCGTCGAAACATTAGTTCTGTAGTCTCTTACGCCCCGTAATTTCACTAGCTACAGTGCCCTTCTAACCGGAGCACAGTAATGTTTAAAGTTTAAACAATACTACGTGGAGGCGAAAATCTGGCACTGCGATGGTATCTATATACGCCAATACTAAATACCAGTACTATGCCAAAATTCCCACAAATAATAACCAAATAAGTGCAGTTGTTACCTGTTTTATACACAAGCTAAGTTTTAAACTTCGACGTGTAGTACTTACCTAACGATCTCCGCGGCCTTAGCATCCTGGTTAATGATAGGTTTGTTACGTATCCGTCTCGCGCGGTCCGCATACCGCAGTGTGGAAACGGTTTCGTCCAAATTGTAGTCAGCTGGGCTTACACATGCTACCATTAGAGTTAGGGAGTTACCGCCTAAACTGTCTGAAAGAGGCAAGTCGAATGTTATTACGTTATACTCATAGCTTAGAAGCAGATCCAACCCGATTGACTTAGAAAAGGCATAGCGGATGGCGGAGCTTAAACCAATTTTCAGCAGGCCCGTGTCTGCTCTGGGGAAGACTAACCGGATGTTTCGAGTACTGTAACTTTGATAACTATTATCATAGGCTATATAGTAAGCAGAGCTTCGCCGTGTGGTGCCGGCTCAGAATACCACCAGCCCATCTCCTCTCGTGGGTGTCGTAAAAGTCGACTAAGGGATTAGCCGGAGGATGGGCAGCAGCGTCCTTCGAGTACATTAACAACTCAACTGCGATCGCCAACCCGTCTGCCAAGCGTGGCGCTTATGGCAAAATCCCCCAATAAGCCCACAACACACCCATATCGGACATTGTGGGTGGAGAGCATTCGGCCGAAATTATTGATATAGTAAGTATGTACGACATATACTAGGAGGGATAAAATATAAAAGTAGTGAGAACGACATACTCCTTGGTAAGAAAAACAAAAAACTGGCAGGCATAGCTCAGATACATATTTGTAATATTAATAAAGAAAAAATCTTCGATTCTCTTTTGTGAATGTTGACTACATTGTTTGCTTCGTGTCGGCACGTGTTCTCGAAACGAAAATGGAGAAAAACGAAGTGCGAGCCGTTATTAAATACCTCTGTTTAAAAAAGTTAACGACGCAAGAGATTCATTGCGATTTGGAGGCAACATTAGGAGAGTCTGTTCCGCCGTATTCCACTGTCGCAAGGTGGGCTTCTCAATTTCGAGTAGGGAGAACGAGCACGGAAGACGAACATCGTTGCGGCTGTCCAACGACGTCAGTCACCCAAGAAAATGTTGCGAAAGTCGAGAAAATTGTATTGAGCGATCGAAGAGTTACCATCCGATACTAAATTCAAGAAACAGGCATTTCTTATGCCAGTATTCAATCAGATAAATAATATAATAATTCTAATACACTTGAAAAACGTATTCATAGTAAATAAAATAAAATACTACTAGATAGAGACTGAATAACAAGCTCAGGTCATCCGTCGTTGAGACGGGTCGACGAAATTAATAGTGTTTTATTCAAGAAATCAAGAACTCTGCCTGTGTCCGCAGAATTCCGCAGCTAAGTGTACTTGTGGTACATCAGTTGCCTAGTATTCCTGCACATCTTCACCCACACACTGTAGTACTTACGTACGTAATGGTTCAGGCCCTGGACAACTATGGACCTCTCCTGGAACATCAGTTGGACTGGCTACAAGGGCAAGCAGGGCATTTGGTTGCCATATAGGCATGGGCTATGGCAATATTTCTTTAATAAAACTAATAATTCCTGCCGAGCTTATTATTGGAGAGTAACTTATTATACTGCTAGCTGGGTAGTGTATGCGGCTACAGAAATTACCGCGATTTTTATATTATATAAATATATCATAATTATAAATTACATTTAAAGAAAACATTATAACAAAACACTTTTAAATATATTACATTGCGTATATTATAGATTTTTGTTGTTCCTGACGTTTCAAACACTTATTTTACTAACATGATTCTAAACCTGTACCTGCCAACCATCTTCTCTATTAAAATTAGAATGTTTATTTTTTATAATAGCCTCACAAAACATTCTTGGTACATATCGGTTCTTTTGTCGCAGGGACTTGAGGTTGATCAAATAGAAGAAAATGGTAAGTTGACCTAAGGCAAGTTGACACACTGCAGGCATTGTGGAGTGTCTATGCATCTTAAAAAAAAAACACAAATTCTAATTGGCTATTCAATCAAAAACTTGGCATTATCACCAATAGAAACACAAAAGGCTTAGTGTATTTCAGATATATACAAGAAAGATGGAAAGCCTGCTACAGAAATCTCGATAACATGTCTATCGGCTATTTATTAACTGATTTTATTTATTCTTATTATGCTGTTATTGTGATAATTTAACCTACTTTAAAGGAATGTAATATGAATTTGAAACACCTTTCCATTTTCAAAAGTAATATTTCTTACCTTGTAACAACCTAGTGAGTTTGCTATCCCTATAGCTGATGAAGCTCCTGTTAGTGCCATCCCCAAGTGCGGAGATCACATTGCCAAGCGCCAGTAGCCCTTGGTTAATCTTCACGCCTTCCTTGAGACGCTCGCCGCTTGCCTTCGTCTTCTTTATACGTTCAGAGCCCGCTAGATCCACTAAATGGAACTTAGATGTTGTTGCTAGATTTCTGTATACACAAAGAATAGAAAAATAATGTGTAAATAATTTCGCTTTAATTTACCTACTGAGGATAATCGCTATATTTTCTTCAAAAGGCGGTTAAAGAACTACTAGCTGGCGGTTTAACGTGGACTTACACATTAAACAGTAGATAATTATTTATATGATTTTTTATCATCAATAAAAGTATATCAGGAAGCTCTATCACACTACACTTAACCAAAAATAATAAACAAACTTACTTGTCAGCTCTACTCTCTTTACAAATAATGATGGTGAAGACAGCATGGCTCCGACTTGACGCCTGGTTCATGGCTGTGGATCCTGTCACTCGGCCTGATGATCCTCGCTCCAGTACCATCATTGTCTCCATTGTTGAAGACACGGGCAGCTCAGTTATGCCTAAAAGATAAATACATATTTATGCATTATATATTTTATTTATAAGTTATAATTATAAATAATTTTGCTACTCGAGCGGAGTGGTGTTGTCGTGGCGACAGGCCTCCGCGACGTCCTTGAGGCGGGCATCCTCGTCGGCGATGGCGGTAAGGACGTCCACTGCTGAACAAAGACTTCCCCCATCGATTTTCACAATGACAGGTTACATGAAAGATATAAAAACGATTCCTCATATTTAAAGTGTGAAAAACGAGAACTAAGACCGATTCCTTACTTTGACTTGACTTACGACAATAGTCCAGATGTGCCACTAATCTGATTATTAAGCATTTCCATGACAATTACAAGTCATATAGGACATAATCACCATCTATGGCAGGGTGGTGATCACAATATCTTATTTTAGCTCACAGAAGGATACTGCTACTTGTGGTCTGACCAAAACTAATCGCCTTTAACAACACCAATGGGTGGCCTCTTTTGTGACAGAAATAAATAGTCATTGGGTATGACTGACTGCCTGGTCGTAGCGAGTTTTCGACGACACGCCCAGCTGTCTGTGATCTTCTGAGCGATATTATGGTAGAATCATTGGGTGACACTGCTTTGAAAAACGCAAGATTGGCTTATGCCACAAGAGGAAATATATTAATCTGCTATTGATGGCAACATTTTACTATATTTATACTAAATACATTTCTTTGAAGAACTTAATCATCTGGATTAAATTTAAGTTTGATTTTAACAGGCAATACAACACACCACGAAGCCAACAAGAAATTACCTCAAGAAAATTAATAGTCTATATGAACCTCTATATCCAGCTTAGAATGTCTATAAGAAAAATCAGTTACCTGGTAAAATTACTCCCTTATTGATATCCTCCCTTATCTCTATAATACTGTGTCCACGCTCCTTGCCAGAGAGCAGATCGTAGCACTGCTCCTGGTACAACTCCATGAATGAAACATTTACTTTGAATATGAACATGTCCTCGTGTGCCTCTATGAAGTCAAATATGTCTGCCACAGCCTGGGGTATTACACCTAGAAATTGATCACCAAAGAGTTGTATACTTCATGATAGAATGTGGTAATAAGGATACTTTATAAGCAGTATGTAGTCAATGTAGGTATATAGAAAACAGTGTCCCACTCTTGCTCCACTTACATGATAATGTAACCATGTTTATCTAATACAGCATAGTTTCCATTGATATAAAATGGGATAAATAGACTTTACACAGTGTAAACTTGTGTATATATGTACACAAGTTTTAATCTAAATACTTATATGAGGCAGAGATATTTATATGAGATCTATATTTTATAAACCACTGCTATCTGACCTCAACAAGTTAGTTATTCAGGGATACCAATATCCTAAGAACTCTAAGAGAACACTTGCACGACTTGAAAATATTCATATGGCTGGCAGCGGTCATTCGCCATTCATTCATGTCGAGTGTGTAGTGTATTTGATAGGCAACATCAAATTTTGACGTGGCCGCCGCGCTGTTACCGTGCACCTATATTAATTAGTGGCGAATGTGTACTCTATTTGATAGATAACAACATTCAAATTCCCCACTTTCACCGGTCTTCATACAACCACCGCGCGACTGCCGCGTGGATGACGCGCAAAGCCGTGCAGTTAGGTGAATGCGAGCAATGTTGTTGCCTGGTAAATAGATTACGTACCTACTGTAGTTGTACACACTCGGCTTTAAATGAACATGAAAGCAGCGAATGCGCGGCGACCATTTGGCGTTTGGCGACGCACGAATATTTTTGAGACATGGAACTGTACAGGCCCTGGTTTTAGGATTTAAGAGCTCTTGACTATATATAATAAAAACAGCCTAGTAGTAGAAGTATGACAACTAGGGCTGGAACTACTCATGCTCTCCAAGAAATGAGCAGGTTGGAGGGGTGTCAGTATATTATAAAATGAAATGGAATAATTTATTAAATAATTAGGACCTAACATTCAATATTACACATCATATTAAAACAACAGAGGGTTGACTAGGCTATGGTCTATCCAAGTCTTCCTGCAACCAGCGTAATAGATTAATCAATCTGCTAAATAATTATATGTACCTATGTATATTGCCACACACCCATCATAATCACATTGTCCTTTCAATTTTAGTATCAATATAAATCTATGCAACTATGTCTTGATAGACCAACAAAAAAGACAACTTGCTAAGACTAAATCATGATATTTACAGCCAAAGGACATTCACTGCTGAACAAAAGCCTCCACCATAGATTTCCACAATGGTGCCATCTTTTTGGGGTGAATTTGCCAGTACTCACCATGCTAACACATCTGAGGTAAGTCAGTGGTAAGTAGAAGGACACCGTGAGGTTTTAGCCGCTAAGAGTCCAGCATGAGTTTGGCTTCGCTCTTCCCAAGGTGGAGGGAGACGACAAAAAAAGGCAGGTAAGTAGACTGAATAGTACAGACATAAAATTAAGTAATCCTGTTAGTTGATAACGATTACAAAAATGGACAATAGCCTAAACCAGGGTAGTGGTGGGAAAAGGAAAAGTAAGAAAAATACACACCCAGTTTTGTCGAGTCCCCATCAGATCCTGAATAGTTAGTACCCATTGTATAAGTCTTCCCAGATCCAGTCTGGCCATATGCTAGTATTGTTACATTGTACCCTGAAAATTTAGAGGACAAGTTTATTAACATAAATATAAATAGACTTATGAGACTGTAAGGCTATATGTAGGTTTATCAAATTATTTCCTGGTGTTATTATACCTATGCAAACTGATCTTAACTACAATATTCCTCTATGTGATGTCCGGATTAAGAATATAGCGCACTCCATCTCCTCCCGTGGATGTCATATAAGGCGACTAAGGCATCTAGACCAGAGCAATGAGCATCAGTGTCCTTTCTGTGGAACAGTAACCAACCCACCTGCCAAGCAATTAACCTTGAGCTAAGGCTGTTGATCAATCAACCAAAACCAAATATTTCAATTACGTTGATCAAAGCACCTTTTTTTTTTTTTTTTTTTTTTTTTTTTTTTTTTTTTTTTTTTTATTGGTGCCCAGTGGAAATTCATCATGAACTTCCTTCGCCCCGGGGAAGGACGAAGGGCAAGATCTCTCTCTGCCAGCAGTAGTGTCGGCTATGTTGGCAGAGCACGAAAATTGGAATGCAGTGGTCTCCTTCTGTGAGAGCGTCATGCTCCAGAAGGAGACCGCAGAGCGGGATCGGGAGAGGGCCGATCCCGCTCGAAGAAGAAGGAGACGGCGCCGGGGTAACAACCGCCCTGGCGCCTAATTCCGATACGCCTGAAAACCCCTGCCGTTGCTATAAGGTGGGGGACCTCTGGGTTCGCGGGTGCGTAGATTGGGGAATCTGCGTGCCCACACCAAGCGACCCAAGAGAAGACGGTAGCACGCATGTGGTCACGCGCTGCCGTGGGACGCACTGGGGGATCCTTTACAATCCCCCTGGGGGGGTGACCGCTTTACAGTCACCCTCTCCGAGATGTGCCAATAGGCGTGGCACCAGTGGGTGGCTCTAGTGTGATCATACGAGGACCTGGAGCCTCCCTTAGGTGCCGAAGATGACCGCTCCAGTGGTTTTAGCCGGTAGGAGTCCGGCATACCCCTTCGTATGATCAAAGCACCTATCAATGTGTCAACATCACTTGATGCTCCATCAATGCTCAATCAATGGTAGATTGGCTAGGTGCTCACACAATAATCTATACTGAACAGTCAACTCATCATTGTTCAAATCATCATTGGGTGTAAGGACACCCTCATGACCCGTAATACCGTAATACTGTAAGGATCAGAGTTATAAAACAATAGTTTTGAATTAACATATATTAAAATCAAGTTTTTCAAGCTTGCACCAGCCTTTCCAAGGATGGATGCAGATCGAGGATTTCCTGGTAAGGATAGAATACAACATTTTACCAGATTAATAACAAAATAATGCACTTAATTTCACGAACCTTGGAAGAGTCTTCCTATAAGACCTTTGACTGCAGTATCATAAAACTCTTGCTGTGTTATATGTTGAGGAAACACATAGTTGTATGTGAATGCCAAGTCCTTTATCTGCACCTGAGGCTGCCCTGAGACCACGTCAATACACTCATCGCATCCTCGATCGGTCTCCAATTGCATCAGTGGCCTTATCCGGAGAGCTACTTGCACTGTGTCTATTGTACCTTTACTATCTCCCTCCACCATCTTGATGGCAAATTTTTTGTAACAAAAATAACGCCAGTCTTCTTTTATTTTCTCAGCAGAGTTCTCACATCCCACAATTTCTGGATTTTTTGTATGATCAGGGAATTGTCAGTTGTCACTGTAGTCAGGTTTTTTAGCCAGCTTGCAATTTTATTAGGCCTGACATCGGTGTCTATCTCTGTAAGTAGGTTTATTTATTCGAACACAAACTCTTTAAAATTGCTATACCACTCCTATGTCAATAGATACGAGTAAGTTCTTTTTAATCTCAAATGTATGGGTATTTTGTTTAAGGATTTGTTACAGTAGCCAAGTTTACTACACGAAACTAAGCCTGAACCACATGACCGAATTGCACAATAACTTACCGCACTAAAAGACACTAACAGGTACTAACAATTTTATACAAACTGTAAAAGTAATTCTCATTGAACTTTTAGCTTAAAGCACAAATTACATGTACGTTTAAAAATACAACGGTTCAGAATCAACGACATATTCAAATTTAGGGCTACCACATACAATAAATAATAAAGTTTCGTTTTTATCAATCGACTATACCATGAATCCGCGGAAATCCACTAATGGCGAATATAATATACTAATAATAAGTAAAATATCAAAACAGCCTTTTTTTATCTTTCATGACATTTCTTGCCCCTTTTTAGTTTTTACATAAGGTGCAGCTATTTAAAATGGTATACCACCATTATTTAATTTATGATGAATGAACACGCACCAGACGTCATCACCATTTGTGAAAAAAGTCGAGTATTAAACTTTCTTAATTACTTACCAAAAATTGTCAATGCACTTTCCGTATTAATTTTTCATATTTCTAAAATAGCTATTTTTATTATTTTTATTAGGGAAAACAAACAATTACACACTTTACATGATTAAATGAAAGTAATTACATAAGGATGCATCAGCGTGCAACTAACTACGTAATCCACATCTTATATTATTATAATATTCATTCACGAGTATAATTTAACAATTAAACAATTCAAGAAAATGGAAAATTGCTTCAAATACCTATGTTCACTATAGCTTTATGAAGACATTTTTTAAATCGATTGGGTGACAAAGAAAACAAGTCTAAATCTAGAGAAAGGGTATTATAATTTTGTGCTAAGCGACGCAGCGGTGCGCGGATCCCAGCATTTGTGCGACAGGATGAGACTACAAATAATGGGCGCGCACACACCTCACGTCTTACAACAGTCCGAGGTACTATAAAACACAATTTGTTTGTTAAATCTGAACAGTCGTATTTGTTATTACACAAATTATAAAAAAACATTGTTTCCAGAAAGATGCGCCTAGTTTTTAAAGAAGAAAGTTTATAATGTTTCAGTAAATTTTCATAGGAGGTAGTTTTACGAAAGCAACGGTAATGTGTGGCTTTGAGAAATTTATGTTGTATAGTTTCAAGGCTCTTTATGTATTTTTTATAGAAAGGGTTCCATATTAGCATAGCATACTCTAATTGTGATCTTACTAATGATTTAAATAAATGAATGTAAGTATTACTACGTTTGAAATTGGTCATACATCTCATTACAAATCCATACATTCGAAATGCGTTACCAATAATGTTATCAATGTGTAAGTCAAGATGAAGCTTGCTATCTAGCAACACTCCAAGGTCCCTAATTGAACTAACTTTCTTTAAATAGACGTTGTTCAAATTATATGTTCTATACATTCTATTTTTAGTAAATGAAATAGATGAGCATTTCTCAATACTCAGTTGAATTTTATTTTTCGTACAATATGCCGAAAACCTATCTAGATCCTCTTGAAATAGAAGATAGTCAGATTCAATCTGAACTTTCCTAAATATTTTGAGGTCATCAGCGTAAAGTAAAAATTTGGAGTATTTGAAACACTCATCAATATCATTCACAAATAAAATAAATAGTAGTGGGCCCAAAATGGATCCTTGTGGGACGCCGGATGTCACGTTTATGAACGCTGATTCAAATCCCTTGATTACCACCTTTTGAGTTCTATTTGTGACATAGGATGTAATCCAACGAAGTAAATTTCCACGTATGCCGTTGTAAGCGATCTTTGTCAAAAGTAATTCATGGTCCACTTTGTCAAAAGCTTTTCGAAAGTCTGTGTACACAGCATCAACTTGTATTTTTTGATCCATATTAACAAACAAGAAATCAGTAAAAATTAAGAGATTTGTTGCACAACAGACATTGGTTGCAGACCTTTTTTTAACAAACCCATGTTGTTGTTTTATAATGATGTTATGTAATATAGGATAAATCTCGTCATGAACAAGTCTCTCGAAAAGCTTAGACAAGGTGGACAAAATAGAGATAGGCCGGTAGTTTTCAATGTTGTGCTTGGAACCTGATTTATGTACGAGTGTTATATTTGCTCGTTTCCATATCTCAGGAAATGAGCCTTCTAAGATACATTTGTTATAAATAATATGCAGGGGTACACATATGGTTCCTGCAGTTTTTTTAAGATAATACGCTGGTATACCATCTGGCCCAGGTCCTTTTGTAGTATCCAGCGACTTTAGGGCTTTCAAAACTTTATCGAGACAAAAAGAAATACTACTATTTAAAACACATTATAAGTGATTGTGTGATGTGAAAGTCATTATAAGTTTCTGGAGGAATCCGACTATTTTCGTTAAAAGTTGAGGTTTCATAGACCGAATGAAAAAAATTGGAAAACAGATTACATATTTCAGTTGGGTTACTTGAGCTATGATTTCTATAAGTCATTGTAGTTGGTATGCCAGGATTACCTTTATTATTCGAGAGGTAGCTCCATAGGTATTTAACATTTTTATTTATATTGTCTTCAACAGTATCAATGTATCTGTCGTAACATTTCTTACGTTCGATATGAAATCTATGTCTTAGAAAGGAAAACTGTTCGTAGTGTGATATATTCTGGTACACCCTCCATTTTACCCAGGCCTTATTCTTTGCGTTAAAAATGCGTATTAGACACTTGGAAAACCAAACAGGGAATTTAACTGATCGTGTAGAGGCTTTAGGGACATGATCTTTAATTGTTCGAAAAATAATATCATAAAAAGTATTCACAGAATCGTTGGCTGATATCCCTCTCAAAGCATTGACCCAATCTATGCCACACAAGTGTTGGTTAATAAGATTGTAGTCAGCTTTATAAAAGTGATTTTTTTTAACATTCGTTTTTAATAGAGTTAAATTAGATTTATAAGGAAACGTAGAGCAAAAAGGAGGGTGATAATTGTCTGTAGGGAGTAAAATAGAGGGCGGTGCGAAAATATTACAATTATAATTAGTTATTAGTAAATCCAAAATACGCCCTTTGTAATTTTTTATATTATTAAATTGGAATGCATTGAGTATTGACATGAAGTTGTTTATATGTTTACAGATAGTTGAGGTTCCATTATTTAATAGAGGCCCAGAGTTATCAGCAGTACAAGAAAACCATTCAACGTCTGGTAAATTGTAGTCACCAAATAAATAAAACTTACTAGAATTAAACCTGTCCAGTGTTCCGTGAAGGCTTTCAAAGTGATTCACATAAATATCTTCAGACGATTTTGGTGGAATATATGCAGCACTTATGTGATATATTTGATGATTGTCGCCTGGAAGCTGTAGAAGTACATGTTCTACATGTGAATTTGTACAAGATTGAGATGGCAAATATATGGCGTTCAGTTTTTTCAGGGTGGCCACAAGTACGCCTCCGCCCTCCTTTTTATTAGATGCAATACGATTTCTGTCACACCTATAGACCTCATATCGCTCGTCTATAAATTCGTTGTCAAATATGTGAGGTGTAAGCCACGTTTCTGTTAGTATAATAATGTCAACAGCACATCTCCATCGTTCGTTCGTTCCTTCCTTCCTTACTTGCTTGCTTTCTTTCTTTCTTTCTTTCTTTCTTTCTTTGGAACAGCAGCCAGCCAACTATTCGTTAAAATATTCATATATAAAATATTAAGTTTGGTGCGTATACCCCTGCAATTTTGGTAATAAACAATTAAGTTATCCAACATTATGAAACAACCATATTAAAAAAGTATGCCTAATAAATAGTGAAATTACTGAAAACAATAGTGATATGTTTGTAAGCTCTAGTCTTCGCTTACCAAGTAGTAATAATAACAAAATAAAAAAGTGCAATAACAAATCCATCTCTATCCATATATACCTATAAGACCAAGATAAAAATCTATAATTAACTAAACCGAAAATAAGATTCATGACATTTCTATAGCCTAACACGATGAGACAATATGCTTTACGGATCGCGGCATTGCATGCTTCAGTGGTGAGTTTCAGGCAGTTACTTATATTCACCGATGAAGCCCGTACCAGGTTTAATCTTTTTGATATCTTGCGATGATCGTATTGCCAGTGCTGGTGAGGTATCAATTTCACGAACAAGTATTGTAGCACGCTTGACCTACACATACTTGAAGTCATGCCTTTTGGCTGCCTCTCGACTTTCGCGAAATAATTGCTTCCTTTTTAAGGTTAAATGCTCATGCATATAAATACGATGCGAGTTCCCAGAGAATCCAAGCTGATCAGAGTTAAGGCCTTTAGCTAGTCGAAATGCACTCAGTAAATTATCTCTTAATATTCGCGAGCTCAATTTAACGATAATATTTTTCGGTTTTTTATTTTCTTTATGTGCATGTGGGACGCGATGTATGGCAATAATATCTCTCTGAGAAAGGGAAAAGCTGACGTTAGTACTGATATTCTCCATTAATGTTATCAGGTTTTCACTACGTTTTTCAGGAACATTGCAAATTTCTATATTGCAATTTCTGCTTTGTTGTTCCAAGGAATCAATTTTTGTCTCCAACCCCATTATTAAATTATTTATGATTTCAGCGTTTATTGCCCTAGTGCCAATATATTCAATTTGTTTTTTCAAATCGTTTTGTTCCTCGTCGACATGTTGTATTGAAGTTTTCAGATGAGACACATCCTGTATTATAGTGTTACAGTTGGAATCTAAATCAGAAACACGTTTTTCCAAATTTATGTGGTCATTTCGAAGAGAATTTAGCTCGTTTTTTATTTCTGATGTAGTCTGTATAACGGCAGCGAGATCGGTTTGAATGCTAGTAACATTTTCAGATATTTTCTTAATGGCACTATCCAAATCACTTCGCCATTCATTCATATTATCTGGAAAAACGTAATAAATCTTGAGGTGATTTCATAACGAAAAACATATAATAATAAATAAAAGAAAATTTGTCACATAAATTCGTCAACACCGTCCTGGCACCGTCAAAGTGGTATTTCTTAAATGTTCTGTCTACCGCGATCGAGAGAGCGATTGTTCACTTTCCTCGGTCTCTCTTATATAGGGGCGCGAAGCACACGTTAGATTTATCCATGAATGAGCCTCAAATTTTTCGACTTACATTAGCTTGTGGACAGTTTGTCAAATATTTACATCATCACCATTAAGAGAGAAAATCAGGTAAGCACCAAATATTTTTAATATCCACGCTTGTGTGTTTTATGTACATTAAAATGGCTGACTGTGTTCTTTGCAGCGTTTATATTTACTACTAGCTGGAACCCGCGGTTTCACCCGCGTTTAATTTAAAAGAAATTTAGAGTACTTCGATATAGACACTTGATATATAATATATATCGTGGATTCCAAGAGATTTTTTTTTTTGCGCAGAACCCTAATTATTTTTCTAAAATTAAAGTAGCCTAAGTTATTCCTTATAACATCAGCTATCTGCCAGTGAAAGTCACGTCAAAATTGGTCCAGCCGTTTCGGAGATTACCCGGAACAAACAGACAGACAGACAGACAGACAGACAAAAATAATTAAAATCGTATTTTTGCTGTAGGTACCGTGTATACTATCATATGCGTTTAGTAAAAAGCTTTTATTTTAACATTACAAACAGAGACTTCAATTTAATTTTTATTACCTATTATTTTTATTACTAAACGACCACAGCTTCCCAGACGTCACATATTTCATAAGGTGCCACATGCAAAATTGTGCTTTCCCTACAGAGTTATAAGAGGTAGATTCCTAATAATATTTAGTCGAAACTAATAAAATATATTAGACGTTATATTATGCCACATGCAAAGTTATGCTTTCACAACACAGTTATAAGAGCTAGATTCTTATCAATATTTAGTCGAAACTAATAAATAATTGGAGGACCTAATACAATTATTTTTATTCAACAGTCGTTTTGATCTCCTACTATAGTCAAAATACATATACAAAATCAGTGCAGACGACTAGCTTGACGTCATAAGTTGTACTTTACGGGAGATTGTGAGCGATTGCGTGATAGTTTTGAAATTTTGATTGTATGTAGTTATGAACTTTGAAGTTATTAAGTTTGTATTATGAAACTTTAAATATAAGTATTTTAGAATAGAATATTCTTTATTGTACACCATTTTAAAAACAACTACTAGGATTAATTTAATGAATAGTAATTGTACAATGGGCGGTCTTATCATATTAAAACCACGGCGCTCGACGAAGTAATAAATACTCATATATATAAAAGTAATAGGTGATTTTTAAATCACGCATCGTTATAATATATATATAGCCGTTATGAACACGCCTAGTATCTATCGTTGATTTGTGATATTATATTAAGATATAGTGATTCAAAGCATAAACATGTGCTACCATTTACCGTCAAAGAACAGCCATTACCAGTACAAAGCAGGGAGGCAATTCCAGTGTAGAGAGGTGTGAGACAGGGGGACGACATTTCCCCAAAACTATTCACTGCTGCAATCGATTTGCACAATCGCTGCAAGAGCTCAGCACAATGTGCAATGTTCTCAACGGAGTTTTCCAATAGGTGGGCCTTAAAATGAACAAGGGCAAGATGAAAGCCATGTCGAATGCCCATGTCGTGCCCATCCCAATATCCGTAGTTTTATGTGTATTAGATGTCAGAGTATGATAAGACCTGGATTGCGAATCAACACTGAACATAATAACAACATAGTTGAAATTAATGTGAGCATTTTAATCAATATGATATAAAAAATATCATCATCATCATATCAGCCCTAAGACATCTGCTGAACAAAGGCCTCCCCCACAGATTTACACAACTGTGTCATCATTTTGAGGGGTATTTGCCAATACCTACCACGCTTGGCAGGCGGGTTGGCGAGCGCAGTATGGCTACCGTTTCACAGAAGGGACGCTGCTGCTCAACCCTCTGGTTCTAATAATCTATACCTTAGTCGCCTTTTACGACATCCACGGGAGGATATCTCCTACTCTATCTAACTCTAACTCTATCGAGTTGTGCTATATTTTTAGTCCGGACACCACACGAATAATATGGTGAAAGAATGATGAATGATGGATTCAGGCATAGTTTCACTTACTTTTAATATATTAAATAAATAACTGTTAATATGTAAAAATATGATAATGTTTATCAATCGGTATAGTGGATAGTTGCGAAGTATTCAATAAAATAATAATCATACGTAAACGTGTTTAATAAAGAAAATACAACCTACAATTGTTTATTGATTTTTAAAGTTATAATTTCGGCCGAATGAAGTCCACTGCTGGACACAGGCCTCCCCCAAAGATCACCACAACCACCGATATGGATGTGTTGTGGGCTCATTGGGGGGTTTTGCCATAATCGCCACGCTTGGCATGCGGGTTGGCAATCGCAGTTGAGTTGTTAATATACTCGAAGGACGCTGCTGCCCATCCTCCGGCTAATCCCTTAGCCGACTTTTACGACACCCATGGGAGGAGACGGGGTGGTGGCATTGGTGAGCCGGCACCACACGGCTGTATTCGCATAAAATTCAACAAATTAATATAAACAGCACAACGGTGTGGTTAGTAAGAAAGGGGGGAGGGGATGACACTAATATAAATTGCTTTGCAGGCGATTTCAACTCAGTAATTCATGAAAAACCGTCTCAATGCAACTTTAACTCTGCCCTAAACCACTCAATCCCCTCGTGGTATAGGCCGCCCATCACCGACCCTCTCGCATCAGTATCGTACACATGGCTAAGTTTATACTGGAAATGTATAGCTTGACATGTAGCCGTGTGTACGCTGCCCGAGGTGCGTATTCACAGAACACCTGACGGGTGTGTACTGATTGATCCGGACGACAAAATCACCGAACACATAAAGTGATACGCGCAGTTAGTTACTCGTTCACATAACAGACTGTCATACCACTCTCACCGCCAAGGACGCCCGCCTCGCCAATGCTGTGGAGGCCTGTAACCATGACACTACCCGTTCAATCATCATTTCCCCCTGACCTGTACTGAGCCTGTAGTCTTAAACATCTCCTAAAATATTTAAAAACCAGTCCAGCTGTCCCTATATAGTTTGTATCCTCCAGGAATGCAAGAGAGAAGTCCAACAAAAAAAAGAAACGTCTCTGGCCGTGACCATGAACGTTGCAAAGCATGTATGTGTCGCATGTATGTTCAAATTAGGTGTATGTACTTAAATAGAGGCGCGAAGTCCGTATGTTTATATCAATTCTGAAAATGATTTAGTGTTTTCATTATTCCCGAAATCAAACTAAAAATGAAAGTTTACGAAATCTTGCAATAAAAAGCGAAGTTTGAAGAAGACAAATAATTATAATTAATTGACTTTAAAAACGTCATCCCCTCCCCCCTTTCTTACTAACCACGCCGTTGTGCTGTTTATATTAATTTGTTGAATTTTATGCGAATATATGCAGAACTGATGACTTACGGACTGTTTCACGCTACTAGTTATGTACATGCACCTAATTTGAACCTACGTGCAGCAAAGCCATTCGTTCATATGTTTTCTGCTTATAATATATTTTTCTAACTACTAGCGTATTGATTGTCCCTTTCAACCAATCAGGTTATGCGAGATGTTTCGCTCATCAGCTAGCTCTTTCGCACAGAGATGGGCACGTCGAAACCTGCTTAGCGCCTAATATTATTCGTAATACTGTTCTGACGAATAAGTTTAAACCTAAATGTTTGTACCATGAATATCATGCAATCGTAAAATAATATCTAACATACTTACTGCAATATTGAAGCTTGAAGGACCAAAAAGCTATATCTGCCACTGAATGGGCTGCACACGACTTTATAATAATAATAATAACAGATTAACGTAGCTGCTTGATTTCTTCCTACCTTCTGATCTAAAAAAAATAATATTATTAGAAAAAAGTATATTAAGTAGCTTATAGAACGCAGGCAGTTGGTGGCGAGCTGAATGTGAGTGGCGACACTGCGTGCCCGAATGCTCCAGAGACTCGGTCAGGGCCTCGTCTCCGGCTTGCCTTTATTGGTTGGTTGGAGTGATACCCCATTAGTGCCCGTAGGATTTTCAACTCTGGCTTACCTTAGTTAGCCGATCAGAGGGAGGCCACTCTGGTGGCCACACTATATGCTCGGGGGTGGAAGTGTCTAATAGCGTAATAACGGGAAAAACCTGCTCCGAGTCTTCGAGATGCGCGATGGTGAAACCGGTGCCGCATCTCTCTACACCCCTAGCCGCTCACACCAGTGTTGCTCCTTGTCGCCTGTAGTGGTGGCCATATAGGACATATATCTTGTGAGTAGCAAGTCACCGTCTGCCACAGAATTTCACTTTAAAGGTTGAAAGGCAGACGCTGTTTTTTCCGTTTTTCTTAGTATTAAATCCATTTAGCACCCATTGCAATAGACCTTATACTTGTAGTTTCCATTTCATACAATAGTTTTATACCTCCGGGGACAATCCGAGACTGCATTTTATAGTGCAGCCATGGAGAGTCCCCGGTTAGTGTCCCATTACATTTTAGATTAAAATTCTCTAAAGGGCCTCTACGTGTTGGACCGATGTCCCCACGTAAGCCTATCAAAAGACCGGGTTCCCCCTTACAGGGGCTACAAACCCGTGACAAGAGAGACATGTAGATAATAATAAGTATTCATTTATTTATCTCATCATCACATTACAGATTCACATAAAATAACATCTTATATAGAGACTGGTGTCTGAAATAGGTAAGACCTGTGTTACAGATCACCAGGCTGCCCTCTGAAGAGACTAATTGCAATAAACAATAGTAATGAGGGTCTCGACGTTTTACTATATTTTATTTCAACATTAGATAATTAAAAAGAGGCCAGAATGCATGAAATGAAAATAAAAATACCTACACTGAAGATAAAAAATAATACAATATGAATGTTGGATATACGGATTATGTACGGAATGGTAGTGAGAGCGAGTGTGTATTAATATGAAGGAGTGGGTAGTGTGATAGTAAGGGAGTGAATTTGTGACTGTGAATGGATGTAGATATGTATGTCATGTTAATAGAAACGTAAGATACAATAAGTTATGATTACGATTGCGGTTTTAGTAAACATTCTGTGGCAGCGTAGTACAGGCTTTGCAGCCATGAACAGAGCTTTTATTTGCATTTTGCTTTGGGAAGTGGGTAGATGAATAGTTCTTGATTGATTTTATTTTACAAGTTTGGACCTGAGAAGGCATAACATTTCTGGGATAGACTATTATTACATCGATTTTTTTACAAACGTCAGTTTTTGTTCGCTTGTCTGAGAGTGATTTCTGATCAAATTTTAACTCCGAGTGTTTTTTGAGAGTAATTGAAAAAACAAATAGTTGACATACTGTTAGAACTTTTACTTGATGAAATAAGTCAAATGTTGGGTAATAAATTGGAAGAAGCAGTCCGACATTAAACATAGCTCTCTGAGCTCGTTCCAGATTCAACAAATAAGTTCTAGCAGCTCCGCCCCATGATGTTACGCAGTAAGATAGTAACGATTGACATAACGCATAATAAACAGTTTTAAATACTGTGAAATCAGCGACGTGACGGAGAGCCTTAAAGATGTTGATTAGTTTGCGCGTTCTACTACCTAAGGTCTCAATATGAAGTCGACAGGAAAGTCTGTCATCTATAATTACACCCAAATACTTTATGGAGCTTGTTTTTAATAATTTTGGGCAGTTGCACGAATCAGTAAAGTTGCAGGAAGTGGCTATTATATGCAAGTTAGGTTGTTCTTGTTTCCCCCAGCTGTATGACATAAACTTAGTCTTATCAACGTTGACACTTAATATGTTTTCATACAGCCATTTAGATACTTGATTAAATCCTCTTTGAGAAAAGTGATAAACCTCCTCCCAAGTATCAGCATGAAATAACAGTGCAGTATCATCGGCAAATGTTATTATTTTTCCGTTTGTGAGCTTGATTTGACACAAATCATTTATGTAAACCAAAAATAATGTTGGGCCGAGGATACTGCCCTGCGGTACACCATATTCATTAGGAAGCTCATCACTTACCCAATTATTAACGTTTACAACTTGTTTTCGCCCTTGAAGATAATCTGTAAATAGCTGGAGTGGTAAGTAAGCCTCTGATTCCCAGGTGCTTGAGCTTGCTTAACAAGTTAGGGACAGATACTGTGTCGAATGCTTTGGCTAAGTCTTGGTATAAGAAATTCTAAGCTAGGTAAAGTTAGAAATGAAATGTCCCTGATAGCCAAAGATCCAATTCATATAACACTTACTACTACCACGTAACTGATGCTGAAATTGTTTAATATTAATAAAAGTGATTGTGTTCGCGACGCAACAACAAAACCTGCGATATGATATTTACACACCTAGCAATAGCGCTCGCGACATAACTCGCGATGTAATGTACATACGTAGTATACATAGTATTAGAATATATATAAAAATGTTTAGATAAATCAAATATGTACACTTTCGGAAAATTTGTAAAAAATGTAACTTTTGCCTATTAGTCCTAGACACCCGATAGAACAATAATTAGTACTTAGATTTTATTAAAACTAACCCTATGTACTAGATTTAGACTACTATAAGCCAGAAAAGGGGATACCCCTTAGTTAACCACGCCCTCAGCCCACAGATAATGTTTAATCGTAGAAAACTAGCATCACTACTCTTTGTAGCCACTAGGCCTAAACTACACACTGTACTAACTGTATAAGCCTAATCTATAAGAAAATATAAACAACAGTTGGCTAAGACCACTGCTCACACCCTTGAACTTAGAGTCAAATGTATAGTCCTATAGTTTCGACAATAAACGAAATTTGTTAAGTCACTCAGCTTCAACACCCTTACAGCTAAGGATCTAACTGTAAATACACAACCAACACACGTTATTTTACTCTTTCCCTTTGTATACCTGAAATGGAAACACTTTAAGGAATAATAAACACACACAATAAAGCTTTTTTTCTTAGCGTTTTTATTTATTAACGTAATCTCCGCTAAAAGTATAAGTGCACATACCGAATCAACACGTTCGATTGTTTGGCAAGTTTAAAAGTACTTCCGGAACCTATAGGTACAGGACGTCAGCTACTCATCACGGAGGTTCGCCCGTCCGGTACCGATTGTGTACAATATAACTTGTACAATGCGAAGCGACGGAAAGTGTGATTTAAGCTATGCCCACGTGCCATAACTCGTATACAACACCAGATACTATATTTAAAATATCAGCTTTTTGCGACATTTGTAGTAAGATCATTGGCCACTATCTATTATCCCTGGGGGCCCAGACGAAATCCCTTTTCTATGCACTTAAAAAATCGGTCATGATAAAGTGGCGATTTCTGTGATTCGCCCTCTAGTGACATCTGACGAGTCTTTTTAGTTACTTTTAGCGTTAAAAATAAAAATTCACTTGGCAACACTAGTGTCCTCATGTCCTGTATTAGGCTCTAAAGAACTAGAATCCAGGGCCGTTAAAATGTTACAAAAAACAAACTCATGGCCTGTGTCAGTGCCAATGTGTCAAATCATAATAAGTTCCGTCAAAAAGCGAGCGAAAACTAAAAAGTAAAATATAATTACGCTGGGGATATTTTGTTGTTTTAGTTATTTGTTTTGTGTGATGTGTAAGTAAGAATAGTGATTGATAGTAACACAGTTATCAAAACATTTGCTGGTGTGAATTATTGATGTTTGTTATTGCTTAGCGTCATGCCTCCGCGAATAAGAACAAGAGCTTCTAAAGCTCTAAAAGAAAATATTGATGTCGCCGAAAATAAATTAAAATCAGTTAAAGGTAACACAAAGGTACACAGAAAAGCTTTGGCAGACAAAACCAACTCTGCTTCAGATGATACGTCTGTAGAAGTTCTGGATAAGTCAAAGAAAACAGTTACAACATGTTCAAGGGCAGTGCCAAAGCAGAATATAGAGCAGCAACAGTCTGTTGAATCGAAAGAGAGAGTTGAACAGAAAAGAAATGTAAAACAGAGTTCTGAGATGAATGAAAACGTAAAACCTCTAAGTAGTGTACGACCACGTAGAGACAGGCGATTACCTACTCGGTTCGTTGAGACTGTTATTCGTAACAATTTATCAAGCAGCAAAGACAGTGCTAATGTATTAAACAATAGTTTGGAAACAAATCCTAAAGCTGACAATACTCCAGCTAAGAATGTGATTCAATCCAAAACTGATGTACCGGATCCATCTCCACTTACAACTCCAGCTAAAACAGATAATAGCTTACTTGCTCACCGTCCTAAGAGGATTTGTCGTTTACCATCTCGTTTTGAAGACCATTCCATTAGTCCTAGTAAGTATATACCAATAAAACCTGCAAATGCTAGCACACCTATACAGCAGAGTAAAACTAAGCCTCTTGCTCCACTGTCAAGGCATAAGATAAACACTGAAATGGGCAAGGAGTTACATAAAAAACAAGCTCTTTTTGTAACACAACCTAATTTAACCGGAATAGTTGCTCTACAAAAGGAATTAAGTGCATCTGATAAAAGCAGTCCTGATAGTAATAATAATGCTAAAGTTAGATCCACTAGGATTCAGAAAGCAGTTAAAAGTCAATCAACATTAAATAAAAAACAGTCAAAGGTGCAGAAAAATTCATCACCCATCAAGAAGTATCTTACACCAATAAACAAAATTCATTCATCAATAAAGAAAACTCAATCACAAAATAGCATACCTCAGTTACCAGTTAAGAAAAATACTTTGAAACAGTCTACAAACAGCAATAAAATTTCAGACAAAAATTTGTCATTTAAAGTGCTTGGTGCAAAGAAAACATCACAAGAAAGTGTCAATAATGAGCTTGATGTATATGAGTTCACTTTTGATCCTAATGAAGAACCACAACCAAAGAAAAAGAAACGGAAAAAAGCTATTGTAAAGAAACCTTCTAAACCTAAGACAGCTGTGTATAAAAGTAGCTATGATCAGAATATATCTAAAGCTATAGCAGCCCTAAAAACTGCTGTTAAGTCTCGAAAAAGTGTAGAAGCTCCCAAGTTGACTCAAATAACAGAAAGTAGTGAGGAAGTAGTAGAAACTGGCACACAAAACTATGTTACTGATAACTTTAAAGAAGTACAACAAACAAATGTTAATAAAGGAAATAATATGCCTTTAAATGAGAGTAATAAGATTTCTATTCAAGAATGTAACTATCCTTCAATTAGAGTGGAAGATATAGCAGCAGATATTGAACAGACCATTGATCACCATGATGACATAAATTATTCACCTGTAAATACTCCAAGGCCTAATGGATTCATGACACCTAATGCATCTGTCAATCACAGAGAAAGCCCAGGAAGGTCCATTCACAATAATGATCCTCTCAATTTGCTAGAAGAACTAAGCTTCTTTGATGACCAGCCTGTTGCTAGCAGTAGCATGAATACATCTGTCCGACATCCATTAGCCAGTCCATGGAGAGTTGAATTTGGTAGCCTTCCTATAAAATGGCCTGTTAATACTTATGTTAAGCCTAATATGACACCAGCTGTTGAGAGTTCCTTTATTAGCAGTGAAGATTCAAGTAAAAAGAAACATGTCTATACAAATATGCTACCGGAAACAAATGATATTTTGCAAGAAAATACAACACCAAATTTCAAGCAAACTAGCATTATATCATTTATACAAGAAATGGCAGAGAAGAGTGCTAAAAAGAAAAGAGGGAAATCAGATCATTCAATGAAAGCTGTCTATGAGGAGATCATTGACAGAAATGCAGAAAAAAAGATATCTACAAAGAAAGATAAGAGCAATGAAGAAGCTATTCTTACTGAACAAACTTCTGCAGAGGTATCAGGCAGCAGTGATAATATTTCAACTAATAAAGACAATTCTAAGAAAGAAAGAATAAATACAAAGCATAAGAATGGTGAAAACATATGTGATATACCTGCAAAGTCACCTCGTAAACAGAAGGACAAAGATTGTACATACTTTGGCTTTGATGAGAGTGAAAATCAAGAACAGGAAAATGTGTCTCCAATTAAAATCAACAATAATCTTAGAGGAAGGCCTTTAAGGTCCCGATCTAGAGCTGTGCTTCATGAAATCAATGGCCCAACAAGAGCAGCATTGCCAGTTGCTGCTAAAACTAAGATAGCTCCAAGTTCTGAGGTAGTCAACAGAGTCTATGAAGACTTAAAGTTGGCTGCTGATGCAACCCAGTTCCCAGAAAAAAATATTGATGATAACGCAACAAATCTTGAGTTAATTAATGATGATTCCCAGTCAGTTCACTTATTTGAGGATATTGAACTTATACACCATATGAAGGTAATTAATTCAAACCCTAAATTTAAGTGTTTTTACTACAAAATATTTTGTGGGCAATATTTAATTAAGCATATTACTTTTAAAATTACAGCCTACACGTAAGAGTTATGGAAAATCAAAGAAAGTCACCTTCCGCCAGGTTTCTACCTCTGACAGTGATACACAGAAAGGCCCTGTCACAGCAGATCAGGATGATTCAAGTGACTACGATGATCTTGCTGACCTGTCTTTTGAAATTGCAAATGTGAAAGAAAAGAAAACCATCAAGAAGAAAAAGCCTAAAAATCTGAGGTCTAAAAAAGAGGTATGAGTCTAAGAGTCTAATGAGAGGTACAGATGTCCCCTATTTGAGGGATGTTACGAATGTTCGCACTCACATCTAGGAATTATTCGCACTATTTTAAACTTTCACATTCATTCAGCGGACGCTAATGCGAGTATTATGTAGGGCGCGTCAAATAACTAGAGGACAGGGCAGGCAGATCACGCCGCGTTTGTTTCATATGTCAGTAAACAACTAGTCCACCTTTTTGAATTGTTTTTGATATTCTTACGGATCTTCAGATGGAGCCGCGAAAAAATGTGTGAATTACACTACTTAAAGGCATAATTATCAATAAATTATAAATAACATTATCACAATGAAGTATAAGGTAAAAAGACAAAATCATGAATTATAAATAAGACACAATTATTAATCAAAAATAAGGCACACATAAACATACAATTAACACATCCATGCATTGTTTTCACAAAACTTTATACATGTCCACAGAATAGTCTTCCAGGCATCCTCAAACAAATCAAAGTCGGGGTTAGAACCCAAGGGTGAGATTCAGAAACGAGCTAAGCGTGACATTAGGGCCGTAAGTAGTGCATTTTGACAGATAGACGTAAGTTGACTCGTTAGACTCGTTTCTGAATCTCACCCCAAGAGAGCACTAAGCGCAGTCATTGTCCGGGGTACGGGAGAATTGGAGTGTGCAACAGTACGATCCTTTAATTTAAATCAATATCCTCCGAAATTCACTAATTGCGACATATTTGTTGACACAATTTAGTGCACCATCTTGGTGTTCTTTCTTAAGAGTACTATTTTTTATTTATGGTGCAATCCTCAACATTTTGATTTACACATCTGCATTTCAAACATTCATTTGCATTCGCGATTTTCAGTGATATTACATTTGTAACATCCCTAATTAAAGACAACAACAAAAAAAATAAGTTCATCAACACATTTGTCGTATACTTTATGAGGGCACGGTTGGTGCAGTGGCTGATACAGTCGACTGCTGCGCTCCGGGTCGTGGGTTCGATTCCCGCACGGAACAAATATTTGTATGATCTGCAGGTAGTTGTTCGGGGTCTGGGTGTATTGTATGTGGAATTCATGTCTGTAAACGCACCCACAACCAGGAGAAATACTAGTGTGGGGCAATGTTTAAAAAAATTAAAACTGTTCTTATTAATCATTATGGATTAGATATTATCAGTGTGGTGTCCGGGTTAAGAATAAAGCACCACTCCATCTCTCTATGGATGTCGTAAAAGGAGATTACGAAGCTCTAAACCAGAGGGGTGGGCAGCAGCGTCCTTTCTGTGGAAGTAGCCATTCTACAGTCACCAACCCGCCTGCCTAGTGTGGTGAGTACTGGTAAATTCCCCCTAAAATGACGACACACGGCATGACGGTCCTCCTATGGGGCTTTTCAACAGTGGATGTTTTTTGGCTGATATAATGATGATGATACATTGGATAAGGCACAAAGTAAAAATAATATCATAATAGTTAGTATAATAGTTAGTTGTGTTGAAACACATGAATCAATATAGAACAGGTGTACTCTTCTTCATACTGATTAATACAACTCAAATCTAAGTCTACGTATTATAAATAATTGTAATCGCATTGTGCTATTTACAGTAATAAAACTAATAACATGTATCAAATATAGTAAAAACTAACGAACACTTATTATAGAACAAATTCTTATACAATTACTATCAGTTTTTGATTGAATAACAATATGCAACAGTGATTAATTCAAAGGCAAAAATATGACCAGCTTTTAAAGTGTAATAATTTAAGATTTGAGTATTGTGTTAATATGACACTAAAGATTAAGGATCTTAAAAAGCGATTAGCACTGGCCCTATGAGTCTCCTACTGTGTTGTTTGGCAGTATGAGTCTGTCATGCTCACTAAAATGTCTTGCTGATGGTGGCGTCGTGTATCGGGCCGTTAAGTTCCCTGCAATATGGTTGACCTGAGCGACGCCGATGCATGTGTCAAGCTCGTGAACGGGTGCCGTCATGTGGGACTGGTCAATCCTTACTGCCATTTAATCTTGTTTAATGAAATTATTTTACTTCATCTATTTTATTATTGTTTTACTTCATCTATTTTATTATTGTTTTACTTCATCTATTTCACACTGGCAGTACATTATTCTCACATAACTTTATGCTACTATATTGCAATGTATGTAACATTTTAAAAGAGTGACTATGGAGTTTCTTGCCGGTTCTTCTCCATAGGACCAACTTCTTGGAACCGTCCAAATACATTCTGACTATTCATAAGCACCCGTAAATGGTTCATATGAATAAAAATTGTTTGAATTTGAATTTACTGACTACTAGCTAAATATTGATTTGAATAACGAATGCTTATATTTAATTCAAATATTGTGTTTTCAGGAACAGGAAGCAAATGTATGGGCAGCCAACTTTAATTCAATGTGCGAGGACATTGATGATTTCTGTCTACTTGTTGAATAAAATAAAAATCTCTTAAATCATGACTACATGTATCTCATAATTGTTTTAAACCAGTAATTATGTCAAATAATCCTTAAGTATACTTTCAAAATACTCATATTATGATAGAAGTGCAATATATTGCACTGAAACAAAAGTGTTTGAGAAATTTGCATTCACAAAAATATTTTTATAATCAGGCTTAACATTGTAATGAAGAAATATCGTCTTATTTTTATGTACATAATTTGTGTTCAATTTTATAATCAAGAGTATATTATTGTGGCCATGTATGTAAATGCCATTTTATTTTAGTGAGTGTGACTGTGTACTTCATTATGTGTCTTATTTAGAGTTTAAGTTCAATAATTTAAATTTAATATAATAATTTCGACTGTCAATAATTGAACGCAATTCTCAAACTGGTTATAGAAGCAATTGAAGGGATTATTATTTTAATGTAATGTAAGAAATGCATTTCTACCTCAAGGGGTTGGCTGGGCTAATGGGTTTTTTTTGTTTTTATAAACGACACAGGAGAAATCCTCGTGTGGGTTGCCCCAAATTATATGGTTGCCCACACTATGATTTCTCCTGTGTCGTGGGTGCGTTTACAGACACAAATTTCACACACAATACACCCAGACCCGGAACAAATACCTGCAGATCATACAAATATTTGTTCCGTGCGGGAATCTAACCCACGACCCGGGGCGCAGCAGTCGTATCTGTATCAGCCACTGCAACAACCGTGCCGTCAAATTGGTTATCCATGTAAGGAATCATGACTTTTCCTCTAATTTTTGTCCAAAATTTAAGAGAGCTCAAGAGAGAGGTGAAGTCCTTGGTTTTCAATAAATGAAGGATCGCCATATATTCGCAATTATTGACAATCATGATTAATCATTATTTTAAGCTTTCACTTTAAAGTTTTAGTAATAAGTTGGATTTTTACCTCAATTTTATTAATAAGTGTAAATTTATCAGAAATGATTAGATACATTTAAACTAAGTGTTTTTAACGAAATATGAATGAATGAAATATGAGAAATGAAATATTTTTTATTTTGTGTTGCATCTTGTGATCATTTGATTTAAACAGTTTGTTCTGTCAGTGTTGTCGTTTTCTGTAACCCGAGTAAGAGTTTCTTTTCACAAAAGAAACTAATCGCTCTGTTGTTTAGTTCTATTTATTTTGCGACACGAGACGCAATGCTGGCTAGATTGCATCTCTCTAGTTTGCCTTACGGACACACTAAGTTTAATACATAATTTCTAACAGTAATGATTTTAATTTGTACATTTGAAGACTGGTTTAGATATCGTAAGACAGTCAGGTTCGAGTGTTGGGCGTTAATTCAGCCCAATAAAAGCGATGGATTCCGCTAGACGAGTGTGATTTACAAAAGGCGCAAGTTGGATGCTATTTTTATAAGGAGTTAAATTATTAGATTAAGTTTTGAAATAAAATACTTATAAAAATGGGTATTGATTATTTATTAGAAAAAACTAAGGCTAAAAATTGGATATTTCGATATGTAATAAAACAAAAGTAAGTCTAGTTATCCCACTAATATACTATACTATTTTTTATTTATTTTGTTTTACTAATATTGTAAATGCGAAAGTTTGTATGGATGTATGTGTGGATGTTTGTTACTCTTTTACGCTCAAACGGCTGGACCGATTTGGATGAAATTTGGTATGTAGGTAGCTTATACTCTAGATTAACACACAGGCACTTTTTATCCCGATCTCCGCGAGTGAACACGCGATGCGCAGCTAGTATATTGTAATATTTCAATTCTTAAAAATAATATAATATAATACCATAGTAAATGGTCATCCTACAAGTAGTCATCGTCGATTGAACAGTCCCAAATCCTCGTTTTTCTATCACTCTGTGGTATCTATATTGCACTACATAGGTTAACTACTATTATATTATTTGTAAGAATTGATATATGATAATATATTCTGTGTGGTATCCAGATTAAGACCACTCTATCTCCTCCCGTACGTCGTAATAGGCGAGTAAGGAACTAGCCAGAGGGTTGGGCAGCAGCGTCCCTTCTGTGGAACAGTACCCATGTTGGGCTCACCGAAGTGTGGTGAGGTAATTTCTCCTAAAATGATATACGGGATATTTCAGCAGTGGACGTCTTTTAGGTGTTAATGATGATGATTAAATATACAAGTGTATAATGTAATATGTATACATTGATACAACTTATTAAGATACTAACATTTTTTTGGGACATCAAAATACTCATTATTTTAATCTCTCAACAAAATGTGACCTGACTGACCCTATAATTGCGTTAGATCTAGCCTCCAAAGCGCTAAAATTGGGAGCTCAGATTTACAGAATGCGCATTCGTAGGTATTTGCCTCCAATATCATGCAGCCATCCATACAATCGCTAATTCCTTAACGTATTTGCAACAATTGCGATGGACGTGTAGGCAATTGCAGCTGCAGGGTATTTGATCGGTGCATAGACAATATGCAATTATCTGCAAAACAGACAAGAAACTTATGTCATCATATCAGCCAAAGGACGTCCACTGCTGAACAACGGCCTCCCCCATAGATTTCTAATACGAGAGATCACATGCCAACCTCGACTCCTTGCGATCTTCACCGGGTCGTCTGTCCACCTCGTTGGAGGGGAGGAGGGGGAGACCACGCACCGGAAAACGCAGCGCGCGTTTTCCGGTGCGTGGTCTCCCCTCGAGAACTTTTTTATCCCAATGGCCATCAGTTCTACGAACAATGTGCCCCGCTCATTGCCATTTCAGTTTACTCATTCTTTCAGCTATGTCGGCAACATTAGTTCTACGGATCTCTTCATTGCTGATTCGATATCGAAGAGAAATACCATATATATCTCTCTCCGTAGTTCGCTGAGTGACTTTGAGCTTTCTTATGAGGCCCATAGTGAGTGACCATGTGTCAACCATATGTGATCACTGGTAACGCACACTGGTTAAAGACTCTTCTTGAGGCATTGCTGTATTGTTGACGAAAAGACGTTGCGAAGTTTCCCAAAGGCTGCCGGATTCGACGAATGACCTCTTTCTCGAAGTTGGACCTACTTAACTGGACAGTTAATCCCAGGTAGGTAGACAGTCGTCAACAACTTCGAGACAGAGCTCCCAACGGATATTGGGATGAGCACTACATGGGCGTTTGACATGAGTTTCGTTTGCCCGTATTCATTTGAAGGCCCACCTCAAGACTAATATATAATACTGGAGACCTGTTGGGAAACTCTGTTGAGATCATCAAGGGTAGTGTTGAGCTCTTGCAGCTATTTATAATAGTCTTTTACGCAGATTGAACTAATGTCGATCATGCAGAGTTCAGAAGTATCGGCGAACTCCTTTAACCTTGAACTGCGAGAACACCACGAATAGCGGACGAATAACGATGAGCATTGGCAAATATCAACAATTACAGGTAAAATACACTCCACAGATTCGTTGGACTGTACCTATTCTTATCTCGAATAGATAATATATTATATATTGCACAATATGTTAAAATCTACCGAATACCCATTTTTGAGTAATTTCTTTTATTATTTGTGATACTTCAGTTTGGTTCATACGAGCTAGATGGCGTAGAAAGTCAATTTGTTGCGACATACATTAGCTAGTTCTACTAGGAAGCTAGAGATGGCGCTAGTAGGACCTTAGATAGCTAGCTAGATTTAGGCCGGGGACTATAACGTTATCGACATTGGACAGCTATATTTTCGGCATGAGTACAGCTTATCTACTCGGTAATCCGATCCGTATCCCCAAGTCTCAGCCGAAATCTGGATGAATACCTACTGTAATTTGAGAACTTTTTTCTTTTACTTCTATGTAGATAACCTTATCATGTTTGCAGACCGGCGGGCTGATTAGCTAAAAACAGCAACAGGAGACGCGATAGCAGCTGTCGCGCAGCCAAGGATCCACCGGCAGCAAAGCGTCAAAAAAAATTGGTATTACGTATCGCCAGCCTGTTGCTATTGTGAAAGATGCATAGTTACTAGCGCCAGTAGCCACCAGCGGAACTAAAAAGAAAGAACGTTCTTAAATTCATTGATTGTCCGACAGAGGCGCGTCAGAGAACTTCGTCTGTTTAGTCGCTGTCGGCAAATAGGTAATACCAAATTGACGTTAGACAGCGGCGTTGGAGCAATTTACGCCTGTTGCAAAGCGTCTGCGACTTAGGTAATAAGCCCGCGGAGAGGACCTACAAGGTCTGAAGTGAATCAGTCTATTAGGGGTCCATTTGCTTACAGTTAGGTATCCTTTATCAACCGATATTGAGTATAACAAACCAACCTTTATCAACCGCTATTGAGTAGTCGTGTGGTGCCGGCTCAGAATGCCACCACCCCATCTCCTCCCATGGGTGTCGTAAAAGTCGACTAAGGGATTAGCCAGAGGATGGGCAGCAGCGTCCTTCGAGTACATTACCAACTCAACTGCGATCGCCAACCCGTCTGCCAAGCGTGGCGATTATGGCAAAACCCCCCAATGAGCCCACAACACATCCATATCGGTTGTTGTGGATCTTTGGGGGAGGCCTGTGTCCAGCAGTGGACTTCATTCGGCCGAAATGATGATTGAGTAGGTGGGTGTTAAATTACAATAAGACTGACTTCCCAACTAACAAATTAATGTTTTGTAATGGTCAAGTAGACATTTTACATTTTTCAGTTAGTCTTATATGATTGGTCGTTTAAACATAAATGTTTATAAAACGCGATTTAGGCCCCAATTACACGACCATATTATCGTTTAGTAGTTACGTAGAAGTCGGCCAGTAACGGTATTTACAAGTTAAATAAAAGTATAACGACCGACTTTTCGGTTTAATACTGGTTGTAATGAAACACCTATGTGACCACGTAAGATAACCGTGGAAGAGACTGACTTATTCATGTAAATGAAAATGTTTGATGCATTTCATTCACAAACGTTTAAGCTACTTTTTAATTACATAAAAGTAATGTTAAGATTTTGCACATGATAACGATTGTCTTATGGAAATCTTTTATTTAACCGAAACGTTTATACGACCAATATGTTGTCCAATAAACGTCATGGCTGATACAATTGTACGACGTCGTATAAATTCATCATGAAAATGTTTATTCAACATACGCACTGACAACATTGTGTGTGTGTTGTCGAAAAAATTAGTCGTGAAAGCGTTTATTCAACGTATGCACTGACACCACTGTACGACGTCATATTAATTAAAAAACGTTTATTCTACATATCTCATCATATCAGCCATAGGATGTCCACTGCTGAACAAAGGCCCCTTTAGATTTCCACAACGAGCGGTCACATGCCGCTCTCATCCAACGACTCCCAGCGACCTTCACCAGGTCGTCTGTCCACCTCGTTGGAGGTCGTCCCACGCTGCGTTTTCCGGTGTGCAGTCTCCATTGGAGAACCTTTGTGCCTCAACGGCCATCAGTTCTACGAGCAATGTGCGCCGCCCATTGCCACTTCAGTTTACTAATGCTTTCAGCTATGTCGATAACTTTAGTTCTTCTACGGATCTCCTCATTTTTGATTCGACCTCGTAGAGAAATACTAAGTATAGCTCTCTCAATAGCTCACTGAGTGACCTTGATATTCTATTGATTCTAATATTATTGATTCATAAGAATGAGGCCCATTGTGAGTGACCACGTCTCTGTTCCATATGTCATCACTGGTTACACACATTGATTAAAGACTTCCGTCTTGAGGCATTGCGGTATTGTTGACGAAAATACGTTGCGAAGTTTCCCGAAGGCTGCCCAGCCGAGTCGTATTCGACGAATGACCTCTTTCTCGAAGTTGGACCTACCTAAATGGACAGTTAATCCCAGGTAGGTGGACAATCGTCAGCAACTTCGAGACATAGCTCCCAGCGGATATTGGGATGAGCACTACATGGGCGTTTGACAAGACTTTCGTTTGCCCGTATTAATTTGAAGGCCCACCTGTTGAGTCACTCTGTTGAGATCATCGAGCGTTGTGCCGAGCTCTTGCAGCGATTCTGCCATGACTACGATGTCATCGGCAAATGGAAAGTGAGTCATATACTCGCCATTGATGTTAATGCCGAATCTTTTCCACTTCAGTAGCTTGAAGGCATCCTCCATTGCAGCGGTGAACAGTTTCGGGGAAATTACTTCCCCCTGTCTCACACCTCTCTGCAATGGAATTGCCAAAATTGGACATGGTGGCGTTTCTGTATAAGCACTTCAACACTTCAATGTACCGATAGTCAATCTGGCACCGCTGCAGAGATTGCAGCACTGCCTAGGTTTAGATCAAATCGAAGGCTTTCTCATAGTCCACAAACGCCAATCATAGTGGCAGATTATACTACTCGGTCTTCTTGGCTTGTTCGGGAGGCTGGAAGTCAGCAAACCTAGGCTCGAGACGATTCGTGATGACCCTTGAAAACAGCTTATAAACATGGCTCAGAAGTGAGATGGGTCTATAATTCTTCTATTATATACTATATTCCTCGTACAGGCTGATGTCCGGGATATCCTCGGTATAATGTCGGGTTAGTTTGGCTCGCGGGTCTTTGTCAGAGCCAATGGTAGGTATAGTAACCGAGGTGTATAACTGCCGGTAGAAGTTCTCAATCTCTCTCAAAACCTCTGGCTTAGTCGACGCTACACTGCCGTCCTCGGTCTTCAGCTTCATAATACGACTTTGCCCAATAGACTTGTCTCTTGCGAACACTTCGGAGCCTTGATTCCGCTCAATCGCCTCTTTAACATCGTTAGTGTTAAAGGTGCGGATATCGTGGCGCAAGGACTTACATATCCGTCTATTGAGCAGTCGGTATGCTTCAGCATCACCGGAGGACTGCAGCGTCATGGCGCGTCTTTCTGCCATGAGGTCGAGAGTGTGATCGGAGAACTTTTTTGGTCTACCTTTACGGTGGGTTATAACGAACTTAGACCCAACCGTTTGGACAGTTTCTACAAACCTATTATTTAAATCGTCCACAGATACGCAATGTTCCAGGCACTGTTCCTGTTCCCTGGGGTTCCGTTGCCCATATCCAAATTGCCCCACTCTCAACTCACCATCGCACCGTTTTCCAGCTTCGCGTTGTAGTCCCCCATCACAACAGTCTTCGTCTTCGAGGTATGTATGGCCTTACTTACGTCCTCATACATACTCTCACTTCATCATATGGGTGTGTTGAGGTCGGTGCGTAGACCTGTATGACCTTCAACGAATACCTTCTTGGATATTCTGAGTGCTAGACACAGTTTCGATGGCCACTATGCTGTTAATGAAGGACCTACGGACGAGAAACCCGACACCACCTTGAGACAGATGTTCGCCTTCCCGGTAGTAGAATAAGTTACCAGATTTCAGGGTTATCGTGTCCTCCCCTCTCTTAGGACTTCTGATAGTCCCATAATATCCCAGTGCAACTTATCTATTTCTTCTTCCAGCTCGTGCAGCGTGTGTTATACGTTACCAGGGCCAGTTTTCGTTTGGGGTGGTAGCCGGATCCCGTCCGGTGATTCTTAGCACCCCGTGCCCCGCCGTTACCGTGGCTGCTTCCATGACCAGGATTAGCGGGGCTGCCGGGAACTGGGGGCCGGTGCATTAGTCGTGTCATCATTTTGGGGGGAATTTGCCGATACTCACCACGCTTGGCAAACGGGTTGGTGAGCGCAGAAATGCTACTGTTCCGCAAAAGGGACGCTGCTGCCCATCCCTCTGGTTAAGAGTACCTTATTCGACTTTTACGACCTCCACGGGAGGAGATGGAGTGGTGCTATATTCTTAATCCGGACACCACACGGAAAATCAAATCAACAATATCTACTGACACTATTTTACGACGGCGTATAAGTTAGTCGTGGAAACGTTTACTCAAACTATACAATAAGACATTACAGTCACGCGACTGAAACGATGTAAGATTAACGTTTATATAACGTAATAGTTCCCTAATAACCACTATATAATTGTTACATAACATGAAGTCGTATAAGACTGCAATTATACGACCTTTTTGCTTGTTGGGTTACTATTACTGGAATGATCATTAATCGTGTCTCCAATATCAGCCAATATTTCGTTACCTTATAGTTTATACCGTCGTTATCGTTTTCTTGCTTCTTGTCTTACTAACTTGTGGTTTAAGCTAGCTAGTTCACAACGTCCTCTACAATTATTCTACGTCATGGCTTTAAGGAGACTTTAACTAACAGTTGTTTAGATTTTAGGATTGTATATGTTTTTAAGCAGTGATAAATGGTGGTTGTCTTTCATACACCCGCTTGCCTTTCACACAGAAGAGTCGGAGTTCCATCCCTCCTGTGTGGAAGCCCCATAATGTGTGGAAGTCCCACCTCTAACTTTTCGGATTCATGTGCGGATCAGAATTGGATCATCATTTGCGTTAACGGTGAAGGAAAACATCGTGAGGGAAATGTAGATGTGCCTAAAGGCGTGGCATCAATGGGGGGCTCTAGTGTGATCTTACGAGGACCTAGAGCCCCCCTTCAGTGCCGAAGCTGACCGCTCTAGTGGTTTTAGCCGGTAGGAGTCCGGCACACCCCTTCGTCCTTCCCCGGGGCGAAGGAAGTTCATGAAGAATTTCCACTGAGCACCAATAAAGCACTAGCATTAGAACGTTCAAACGCTAAAAGTAATCTACTCGTAGCTAGTTAACCTCCTCCCAATTTTTATTTCTATAAATTTTTTTATGATATGAAATAATAGTAGTAAACTGGGAGATGATAACTTGAGCACACCAAGTTAGTAAGTGCATGTGCATTGTAGTAAACTTATCACAATAACAACACCCGACATCGACATCATTCGATGGCACGGATGGCTAGCGGGTAAGCGATTGGCTCGCTGCGCTACATGTCGTGGTTCGATTCCCGTTACCGTTACAGATAGTTGTTTCGGGTCTGGGTGTCTATGTCTATATGAGATTTATGTCTGTAAACTGTATCCACGACACATGAGAAATAAATAATGAGGACAACGTTAAATAAAAAAACTTTGTGATAATACAGAGTTTATTTTTAAACGTAGGCGTTGTTGACTATGCTTCCAGTAACTGTAAAAAAAGAAGCGGATTTATTATTTTATTTATTTAATTGATCCAAGTATCCAATCCGCCCTAATGTGATACCGACGATATTAAAATGATTGCTCTTTGGCAAATATGGCGGCCGGCTGAATTATACAGCGGAAGCAAATATTACCCTCGCAAACATACGTCCCGAGAGAGCGAGCTAGTTCGCGCACTCAAAATTAAAAGCACACAATGAAAATACAGTACCGAGTGCCCCTACTCGGATACCTATGTCGCGAAAAGTAAGGGCCTACTCCAACCATCGCTCTTAACACTCCGCGTGGAGTGGCCCACGCATTGTTGTCAATGAAAACAGTCGCCGCCAGAGTGTTTTTGTGTTTATAGATTCTTCGATGTTGCCACTCGAAAATAAATAGCTGCGCGGTAACGAGCAATATGGGCTTAACAAGCTGTAACGATGTTTTGTCTTTACAATCGATTGTTTGTTATTGTTCCATCTCGCCACGAACTTTATTTAATAGCAAGTGAATTGGTAAACGAGTCTATTGCGTCGGCCGTTAATTAACAAAGATACAAAGACTGGTGGGATTAATTAGTAAGCTGTTAGATTTAGTCGTGAGCTAGGTATCTATTTCATAAAGACTTTTTTATGATGTAGGCCTCAGATGAACTTATAGTTACTAGACATGGGCTAATGGGGTGTCGCGGTTTGTATTACATGTCACAGAATTATAAGAATTTCAAATAAATTATTTTGTTACCCACCTAACTACCGTTTTGGTGGTGGCTAAGAATTGGGTGTCGTAAAAGGCAACTATGGCACTAGCCGGAGGATGGGCAGCAGCGGCTTTCGAATGATGTGTAAATGTACATTTACAACTCATCTGCGATCGCCAACCCGTCAGCCAAGCGTGGCGATTATGGTAAAAACCCCTAATGAGCACACAACGCAAATCCATTGCAGTCGTTGTGGCAATCTTCCAGAGAGGCTTCGGTCCAGCGTTTTTCGGCTGAAAAGATGAAAATGAAGTAGATAGTAAGAAGTACGTAGTAGGTTCTATGTACCTAGGTAAAATTGATCCCACCCAATCATGCTATAGCAACAATTAATAATTGAACACCTAATAATATCCATTCCGAGAGTAGACTCAATAAATTAACAATTGGACTATTTCATTTAATTAAAGGGTGGCCGCGCACAGCCAGGTTGTTCGGTTCGGGAATATTAACCGCAATTCTCGGTCAACATTCACAAAATTGACACGTCAAATATTTGTAACTTCGCCCTGGGACCACGTTAGACGGCAAACAGAATCGTGTCTGGTCCTCCCTTAATTTCCGATGTTTCTACACTGTCGGGCTTTTGTTCCAATATGATTCTAAGGAGACTGATTTTATGGTTAAGTTTACTGTGAGTCACGTTTGTCGAGATAGCCGCTTGTCAAAACAAAATGGCGCTGACTGTGTTTGAATTGGGCCGTATCAGTCGCAAGCGGAGATTCATTTTGTCGCGTTGCTTAAGATCGTAGTAGAGTCTCCTACATATTGTCTCTGTACACAAGGTGAGTGTGTGCCCGCGTGTTAGGCTTGCATTTAAAGCTAGCTACAAATTTGTTGTTTCAGTACAAATACTACGATGATATTGTTTGCAGTTTGACTTTGCGTTCGATCGAGGAGTTTGTTTGGCAGCCTAGTGCCGACGTCGTAATAAGTCAACACTTGTATATTGATTATGATGATCATTGTGCTACTGCTGTTGACGTATTAACTACCGGTTTCGGAATGTGGCTTTTGAGAGATAAAGAATTGGGGTAGTTAGAATATCTACAAATTAGCTATTGTGTATATATAATATTCTTACGTTTATTTGAATGAGATTTTGCTTCTAATAACATTAATAAAAAAGCTTCCCATTGAATAATATGTTCAAAGGTCTTATTTACGTAATTGAAAACAGATTTGAGACATAAATTTGGTTAAATATTTCATAAATACAAATACAACATGTTTGCCAACTGCTTAAATGGTGTTAAAAAGATTCAACAATTCAATTTAGTCTATTTATGTAATAAAAGGATTAGTTTTCAAATTTACCTATGATTAAAAACCACATGTAAGAAGTAAACACTAACTTTCAAAAGAGGAGCATACTTAACAAATATTATATTGTAAACTTTACATTGGCACGGTAAATATTAAATAATATGTGTACAGGTAAATAATATTGTCGCTAGCCCGCGACCGCCGGAGTCTACCTGCCGCTCTCAGTGTTGCCATTATCATAAACCAAACACGTCAATATTTGTCCACACAAACAAGGGCGTAATTTTTAAATAAATTGTGGCATTTCGCGAAATTGCTTCCGCAAATAGAATTGTGGACAAGAGCCACGAATGTGTGTCCAACTTTTTTCGTGTCGTTATTCGACCATGGGCTTTATCGCATTAATTGGACGCTCAACGTGATTTTAAAAGCAGTAAAACATAATTACCCTTTACAAAGTTGTCTAATATGATATTATATAATTTAACTATCTTGTAATAGGTACATTTCTGAGCATAATAAACTTTGCGTAGCCCTGTTGTGTAGCACTGATTGATAGATGGCGCTACTTACATTATTTTTAAAGAGTTTATTTATTGCACATAGAGATTTTATTGTTATAATATTTATTGAAGTTTTATGAATTGAATGTTCACGTAAACTTCAGAAAATATTATTTCAAATATTTAGTCAGTAGTTTGCATCGCTAAATATTAATAATAGGTACGTGAAGTTAGGTATCCTTTGTACCCACTATGTATAGTGTATATATATATATATATATGTATGCATGCCACATTAAAATAATAATATTTTTTACATTGCTTTTTCTCGGGGATATCGGGGTCCTCAGGTACCTAATACAAGGGCGGATCCCGGGGGGCATGGGAGTTCCAAGGAATGATTCTTGTGAGGAAGGAAGGAAGGAAGGGTCATGCAGTTTCCTTCTGCGTACTGTACTATTTGCCTGTTCGACAAGTCTTCATAGCTATTCGAGAGCAGAATATCCCGAAGACTCGTCCCGTCCAGGTCAAATTCAATGTCAAAGTCAAATTTGTTTTTATTTATGTAAAGCATTTGCTGGCACTTACGAATAATTAGAATTTACACATTGGTCGACAGCTAATACAGCTTCCGGCAGCTGTCACTGCTCTGTTCGCTGTCGGACCCATCGCGGTGGGCTAGTTGGCTGTCAGCTTTGACACAAAAAACGCCTACAACGTATATCGGGGCGCGCGTTTTTATGGGGGACTAGTCCATCATCGGAGCCCGCTCTACGGGGTGGCCCGTAGACCACCTCGGCTGTTCGGCATCTAGACTGCAGACACAAGCTCTAAGGTTTGTAGCGCTGAGTGACTATACGGACCGCGCGAGTATACGGGACTGTGTCCTATGAGGCGGCGACTATTGTGGCGCGCCTTCCGCCTTTAGATATCCTGGCTGGCTGATATGGATGCGTTGGTCTACGATTAGACACATTTTATCCACCAGAGCGGCGAAAGTGCGCCCTAAGGGCTGAGGCGGCAAGCTCGACTAAAATAATTTTATGATTAATCAAATCAACGTTGTTTTTGTTTTTACTGTCTTGAAACCTATCTTCTATATAAATATATATTTATTTTGAAACCCTAGCCCCCACCCCTCAGATTAAAATCCTGGATCCACCCCTGACCTAGTCTCTAAATTATATACATACCTACATAAAAATATCCTAATTTTTGTCGTAAATCTACAGCTTCACGCTGGCTGTTTTAAGATAATTAAAGACCATTAAAGCAGGGCTAAGTGTATTAATGAAAGCAATATCTTAAATGAGCGGGGCCCGGAGGCGGCCATCTTGTCTCGGATTTCCCGCCATTACACTGGGGTAACCCAGCGTTCGGTGCAAGAAAGATAATCCTTGGATTGGTCGGACCAAACGCAAGCCGACGTGGGGTGGAGATGGAAGGTATCAATTTTCATATGGCCACTTATTTACTTTACCTACCGGACTTAAATTAAACATTATTCAGTACCTAGTGCTGTATATCATACGTATTAGATATGGATAAAAATACCTACGCTTTTACTTATTTAGAAACTTTGACTATTAGCTGTGTGAATATTGAATGTTTAGGCACAAATACATAATAATAATCCTGAGTTTCTTTTCTGCGATTGTCATGTAGCGAAATAGGCGGGCTATTTCGCTATCCTAAAAACTTTTGACTTGACTTATGACCTGTAAAAGTGTCTATTAAAACCTAATCATAAATGATTACATGATATTTACTTGTTCAAACCCGACTCGTTAAAACATCTAGTAGGAAATCAGCTTACTTAGGTACTTTTAGATAAGTATTCTATATAATATTATAAAAGGCAATCGAATACTTTTGGTGGGAAACCTGTAATGTTACAAATCAAACTTCATCGACAGTTTTTACAGATATTTTTAAGCTCTGTCATTGCAAGTCCGGCTAGGTACTACCATTGCATTGCAAAATATGCGCCACCTAGAAGTAGTACTTAAACTTTAGACATTACTATGGTCCGGTTTGAATGACACTAGCTAGTGAAGTTACTAGGCATAAGAGTAAATAACTAGCGTCTCGAGGTGACGAGTGCAGTATGGTGCCACGTAGGACTAGTTCTGTGTAGCATAACAATTGTGTAGGCAGGTGTGACGCTTACCAGCAGGCGAATGATATACTCGTCTCGTCACTAAGTTCTCGAAAAATACATTATTTAAAAACGTTTTATGGTTACACTATCAATTACTTTTCTAATAGGTTGTAAAATCAGCATTTCCTATCGGAAAGCGTTAAAATCGTTGCTGTTTATTGGAAATGAAATATTTTATGTATAACTTCTCGCTTAACGTCCCTGTGGTATCCGGAAGAAGGATATAGTTGTACTGCTCCATTTACTCCCGTGGATCTCGTAAAAGGCGACTAACGGCTGCATAAAAGCGGGTCTTAATATTAACTGGCGTTTCAGTATTCGGCCGTAAAGGACTCTAACTCAAAGGGATGGACAGCAGCGTCCTTTCTGTGGAACAGTAGCTATTCTGCGGTCACCAACTAGCCTGCTAAACGTGATGAGTACTGGCAAATGCCCTCCGAAATGACGACACACGGCATGTAACTGGTTTTTTACGGGGGAGGCCTTTGTTCAGCAGTGGACGTCTTTAGGCTGACATGACAATGGTGGCTTTAACCAATCATTGAATCTGAGTTCAAGGTGCAAGGCACATATTAAAGATTTTTTTTGGTGAAAAACCATGATTACATAAGTTATGTTTTGAAAAATAACTCAACGCTAACATAACACCTCTTCTTCTATAATTCGACAAAATAATTTGGGATAAAACTGTACCGACACGGCAGAGCAATATCTATCAAGAATCACGGGCCGTAGTAACAGCAACTTTGTTCGATAGATTATGTAGGGGCCGTATAGAGGCAGATGCGTTCAAGTTTCTATATTTACTTAGGCTGCGTGGCCCGCTTTATCAGAGCTATGCATGTCTGGGGGCGCCCGTTTGATCGTACGCCTGACAGAATAATTGAAAGCTCAATGCGCACCGAAATATATTGATGCCTTGTTATAAATAACGGAGTCTATGGATATAATTTTATTATATTTATTTCTAGGTAGTTGAAATTATCGCTGCATAGCAAACATACGATCTGATAGGAAATCATAAGCATATATCTATAGCAGCTATTTAGCCGAATTTGTCATTCAGTTGATCACCTAGCTCATAGAATTAAGCGCAATCAGCATCAGGTTCTTGAGTGGTCACAACGTACCGGATAACGCAGCGTGGGACGGCCTTCAACGAGATGGACTGACGAACTGGTGAAGTTAGCTGGGGGTCATTGTATGTGCACGGATTATAACCGGTGCTTGAGGAAATCTATAGGGGAGGTGTTTGTTTTGTAGAGGACGTCCTTTGGATGATATGTTGATGCCCGCGCTTGTCTATCAGGATATATCTAATAGTAAGGGTGATACATTTTTGGGCTAGATATGTCATTAATTGTAGAATGCCAACGTCATCAGGTTTTAACTGAATCTCCTGGCGCGTTTTCCGCCTTTCGACATCCTGGCGGAGATGGATGCGTGGGTCAACCATCAGACACGCTCCCTCCGCCAGAGCGGCGAAGGCGCGCCTCCAGAGGCGTTGGACAGGCTGAGGCGGCTAGCTCGGCGGCACGCACTTGGAAAGTGGCGTCGCCGCCTGCGGATGCAGTTCGCGACCAAGCGCGTCGTGGAGGCCGTCCTGCCGCTCTTTGGAGCCTGGCTCAGAAGGAGCGAGCGCGTCACCTACCGCCTGACGCAGGTGCTCACCGGGCACGGTTGTTTCGATGCGTACCTGCACAGGATAGGACGCGAGGCCACGGCACAATGCCACCATTGTGATAGCGACCAGGACACCGCATAGCACACGCTCGAGGCGTGCCCTGCGTGGGCCGCCGAGTGGCGGATCCTGGTCGATCGAATCGGGCAAGATCTCACTCTGCCAGCAGTAGTGTCGGCTATGTTGGCAGAGCACGAAAACTGGAATGCAGTGGTCCCCTTCTGTGAGAGCGTCATGCTCCAGAAGGAGACTGCAGAGCGGGACCCTGAGAGGGCCGATCCCGCTCGAAAAAGGAGGAGACGGCGCCAGGGTAACAACCGCCCTGGCGCCTAATTCCCATACGCCTAAAACCCCCTGCCGTAGCTATAAGGCTGGGGACCTCTGGGTTCGCGGGTGCGTAGATTGGGGAATCTGCGTGCCCACACTGAGCGACCCAAGAGAATATGGTAGCACGCATGTGGTCACGTGCTGCCGTGGGACGCTTTGGGGGATCCTTTACAATCCCCCCGAGGGGGTGACCGCTTTACAGTCACCCTCTCCGAGATGTGCCTATAGGCGTGGCACCAGTGGGCGGCTCTAGTGTGATCATACGAGGAAGATGATCACTCCGGTGGTTTTAACCTGTAGGAGTCCGGCATGCCCGCCCCTTCGCCTTTTCCCGGGGCGAAGGAAGTACACGGGGTATTTCCACCGGATCATTAAGAAATAAAAAAAGTTTTATACTATTAATTATTGTAGTTTTTTTATTTAATGTGTGATTTAAGGTGTATGTAACTTTTAATACATTCATTTTTAGCAATCCTCCAGAGCAATGTAAACAGAGATTGAAGTATCTTTTGCATTATTTCTTGTAAAATGATACCTTTTTTTTATTGGTGTCCAGTGGAAATTCTACATGGAACTTCCTTCGCCCCGGGGAAGGGCGAAAGGGTATGCCGGACTCCTACCGGCTAACACTACTGGAGCGGTAATCTTCAGCACCGAAGGAGGACTCCAGGTCCTCGTAAGATCACACTAGAGCCGCCCTTTGGTGCCACGCCTTTAGGCACATCTCGGAGGGGATGACTGTAAAGCGTCACCCCCTGTAGCGGTGGCTGTAAAAAGGCCCTCCCCCAGGCACTTCTCGGGGAGGATTGTAAAAGATCCCCCCTAGTCTCGCTGTGCGCTGTGCTGCGCACACGGCGGCACATAACCACGTGCGCGCTACCGTCTTTCCGGGGGTCACTCGGTATGAGCACGCAGACACGCGGACTCCCCAATCTGTGCGCCCGAATGTAAAATGATACCTACCCAAGCAAAATATATTTCATGCCTTTTCATTCTCGCCATGTTTATCAAGAAGATTATAAAATCAACAACAATAAGAAACAAAATTCAAGTGAACGATTCTAATTTATTACTTATATTACTTAAGTTAACATCTGTGCCTCCGCGCACAATTTCATTAATTTACAAAACTTAAGTAAGTCTGGGAGGCCTTAAGCGCCGAATCTACAATTTATGTAAAACGGGCTCGCCGACGTGCAAACACAATAGTTGGTAATACTCGGTAACTGTTCGTTGTAAGTAGATTAAGTATGTAACTACTTACTCATGTTTGGTAGTTTTCGGTTCAGTCATTCTGTTTAGCTTGCGCCAAAATTATTGTCTCTGTCTATGAAACCGGCAAAGGAATTAAAACCATAAATAATAGATTAAACAAGGGTCACACTAAAAGTTTTTAGATAATCACAAACGGAATGATGCGGGAACTTGTTAATATTTTTATTGATTTTTGGAGTAGTCTCCGTTACTTTCTTAGTCCCGTCGTATGCAACCATTGACTGGTGAGTGAGCCCTCGTCGTTAGGGATCTCTTCCACGTTTTTTAACGCAGCCACTGGCATGGTGCCAGGTCGGGACTGTAAGGAGTATGACTCACTAACTCCACACCTTCCATGGAAAAATATTCGATTGTCGTCTGACGGAATGAGCTTGGAGGTGGATCCTGCTTCTTGGGCGATGCTGTCGAACATTTTCCAAGACAACCGCTAAACAATTACTAACATACCACACTGAAGTAACAGTCCTTTTATCCTCTAGCGCAATTGTTGCGAAATAACATGTCCGTCCAAAGAATCAGGCTATCTTCATTTTACCTTGACTTTTGCCCTTCTTTATTTGGCAAACCTTCGAATGGAAACATCCATTGGGCAGATTTTATTTATTTATGTACTCTTTATTCTACACCAAAAATATAGTCACAAACGTTTTTTTAAGTTAAATTACAATAGGCCGTTATATATCGTTATCCGCGATCTCTTCCAGGCACCCTTGGGATGGAAGGAAAAAATAAATACATTGGACGGTAAATTTTCGTCTACTTTCTTAAATAACTTTAAAACTGTATATTTTAAAATTATGAAATAAATACTTTATTAATTATTTGAGACCCTCGCCACAAGGCCTTCCATTTCATATGTTACACGGTAGTTTGCAAAACTTTATTTTTTAATTTTCTAGTTTGCCCACCCAATGTTCTATGTGACCCTCATATTCAAAATTAATATAATAATAATGTTTGGGTCGTAGAAATCCTTACGTGTACCAAATTTTAAGTTAATCGGTCCAGTAGATTCGGAGCAAATTGGCTGTGACAGACAGACACACGAGTGATCCTATAAGAGTTCCGCCGTTTTTCCGTCGGACGTTCGGAACCCTAAAAAGCATTAAAACAATTGCTACTATTCTAATTTATTATGTGAAACTTCTATATGGATACATAACAATAAATAAATATTAATATCTATTGTTATTATTGTTATTTTTTTTGGTGATCATAATATCTTTTATCCGCAACGTCGGTGAAAGTCGTCAAGTTCGTGAAGTTTTACTTTAACCGCGTGTAAAGGTTGCACGCACAATTTTTTTATTTATTACTTATTTTAACTTCTCGATATGAATCTAAAAACTGTGGGATATAGTTGACCTTAGATCTAATATCAACAATAATCTCTGAAATTCTTGACATGAGACACCAAGGGCCCCCCCAGATTAAAATCCTGGATGTGCCCTTACCACTAAGCGAATGACTTGCTCGTCTTGTCACAAAGTTGACTAAGAAATAATACTTTAACAAAAAACTATTTGACTGTTTTTTTGCAATTAGACAGTTTTCAATGTGATTCAGAAGTGATCCTATGTACAAACAAATACCTATTCTATTCTACTAACGCTTTTGGAATATCTACTAATTTATTGTATCTTAACACTGTTGTAATAAAAGGCCCGATAGTATGAACCAAATCCTCAATAAGTATCATTTGCAATTGCAACGAATAAATTCCCATAGCCACTAATCATCATCAAATACGGTTTGTATTAAACGCTAGAAAAATCGCAGTTAATACCTCCGTAGCAGTATTACACGAGCGAATTAATTCCCCAGCGTTCCCACCGGCCATAAATAAAGGCCTCGCTTGTGCAAACACACGGAAAGTGCGCAAACAACATAAAACACGGAATGATTGCAATTAAAAACGCATTGCGAGGTCACGTGACCTGGCGGCCATCTTGCGACCGCGTGCTTACGATGCCTCGAACATTAATTATGAATTAGTTATGGGTTATAGTGAATGTGTATATATTATTACTTATTTTTGTATAGATGAAATTACCGTTGAAATAGAAATCATTTATATATTATTGTTATCACAGGTACACAAAATATGATGAAATGGTCATATTCTAAGGTACAGATTTCCGTGATAGACGGTGTACAACATTAATTAATTTAATTCCAAATGGATGGACTACTAATATCAAATTCATTCAATTATTATTATTATTTTACATGTTTATCATTAAGATAGTCAGCAATACTTAAAATATATTTTATTTAAAAACAATAGTTTGTTTTTATTCAGATTTAAATTAACTATGGTTTTATACACATTAACACTAAATATATATACAAAACAATAGTTTAATTTGTTTCTTAAATATTTTAATATTCTCCTCACTTCGTAAACATTGAGGCACCACACAATAAAATAGATTTCCAATTGAAAACAGTAAAAGTACATAGTTAATTATTTTGGTTCTATGATGTATGATCTACTTTGGGTAAAGACAAATGTAAATTATTTTGCCCCTAGAAAATCTTTTGTAAACTTTTGGTCATTATGTCTGTTATAAATTTTAAGCTAAATCTTCCTACTGTTGAGTACAAATAGACAAAAAATCGACTAAACTAACCAACTGCATCAACCTAGCTGATTAGTATATTATACGTTTTCTAGTAAAGACTGAAAATGTGTGAAAATATCTTTAAGTGCAATATACACATACACATCAGCCCGTAAACATCCAGCTAAACATGAGCAGTCCCAATGATCAATACAGTCAGCGGTCATATTGAGATGATCACCACGCTTGGCAAGCGGATTGGTGATTGCAGTATGTTGTTATTAGCACACGTGAGGATACTGACAGCTACCCATCTTCTTGATATTAACCTTTAGTAGACTTTTATGGTACCCATGTGTAGAGGGTGGTGGTTTATTCTTCACCGGGAACCACACGGCAGCTTTAAGCGCAATAATTAAACATTTTGATAAAAAAATATAGTTAAAAAAACTAGTCAAAGCATGTTTTTAATGAGATATGAACTAGAAAACACAAAATATTTATCATTTAAAAAAAATAAGCAACCTATACTCTACAAATGAATCTACCTTATATCCGATATCGGATATCGAGCACCAGCAGATATGGGGTACCACAATTATATAAATAATAAAATAAATAACAATATTAATTAAATCAAATGTGCTTTTTAGTTCTTATTTCATCAACATGTTAATATTATTCATCTTTATAGTTTTAAAGCAAAACTATCCCTTAAAACCTATAAATTCATTACTAAAGATTTATTTACACATGTCTAGTAAGTATATACTAATACCCTGTTATTAGGTTTTTTAAATCATGTCCTGATGACCCTACTGACAGCACCAGGTCATAGTTATGTTAAATTATTGTAGCATCTACGATTCTTGATACCTACGTCTGTAACATTTTTAGTCAATCGGATAACTAGGCGTGCGTGAAAATTTTATTGCAAGATTCCATTACATTCATACTTACTTACATACATACATAGTACACATAGATACAGGTCAAGCAAATATAATCGTGTAAAAAAGAAAACTATTTCCAATTTCCGATATTCTGGCATAATATAGACATAAAAAAAATATAAAAACTTAAAAAATATCTTTATCACTAAAGCCAACTGCAAAAACTCGCCTAAAAAATTGGAAACCAGACCGGATATCTGGGATTTGACTGCTAGTGCTGTTTGCGATCGAACTAGCGATTAAAGTAAATATAGATTGAGCGCAGCAGAATGCATCCAGTATCGGCTGTCGAGAAGTGATACCGATAGATTTCATATAGTTGATTTATACAATTATGTAGAGCTTAAACATTTTGACCTAGAAGTTCTGGCTCCAAATTCGATGATTTTTTGCTGATTCAGCTTCTTAAAACATACAGGTGTTTAAATCGGCATGTGTGAAAATCCTTCACAAAAAATACCTTTAATGAATGGTTCCCAGTGGTTCGCGGCAACGAATAGATCACTCCTCTTATTCTATGTTGATGAAAAACCTCAATTTGTGAACGGGACTCGCCCTTGTATAGACAAAGTAGGTAAGTGCAAGCGAGCACAGATAGGAGAAGAGATCCTTTTTTCGTATGGGGGTGACCACTTTACCGTCACCCTCTCCGAGACGTCCCTATAGGCGTGGTACTAGTGGGCGGCTTTAGTGTGATCATATGAGGACCTGGAGCCCACCTTAGGTGCCAAAGATGACCACCCCAGTGGTTTTAGCTGATAGGAGCCTGGCATGCCCCTTCGTCCTTCCCCGGGGCGGAGAAAGTTCCTGTAGAATTTGCACGGGGTCCAATAAAAAACATAAAAAAACGATCGACGGGCAGTTTACTAAGTAATGATCGAACTCGAACATCAGTCACAAAATAGACAACTAAACCTTTCGTTTTCTATTCTGTGCCATCATCAATTGCTACTTTTTTCTTTTGCTTCTTTTTTTTATCAATCTATCTAGTGATTACTGGCTCTGGCCCAAGTTAGCCTTGTATTCCGGTAATTTCAATTGCTGTTACTAACTTTAGTATAGGTTACACATAGTTATTATTGTGGATGAAATAGGTAGCTCTGTAGTACCGCCCCAGTCGAGTGCATAACTCTACTTCCACTGTACTGTACTCTTAGTTACAATTAATTTAGCATAGATACTTAAAAAATGTCAACAGCTTAAAACCCCTCTACATATACATAGGGTTATGCACCTATACATAGCGAACATCCCTTCAATTTGCAAAAATAAAAAAATACCGGTATTATATATTTATACCGGAACCCACCCTAGAGATTGTAATAAGTATTTTTTATTTATAGGCCCTTATTGCCCGCGGTGCTAATATCGGGTAAGATCGCGGATGATCCGAAGTTTAGGGAGCGGTGCCGGGGGGCTAAACAAGCGATTTTATGCACCACATCGCTTATACGAGTTTTATTGAATAACGCTCTATTTGAAAACGAATTGTTACTGTTGTTGAGTTGTTTGATTTCTAAGATTTATATGGGGAAAAATAAAGATGTTTAAATTAATTTCTTTGTATTAAGTACGTTTTATGGTTTACCGATAACTATTACATGTCCGGGAGTAGGTAACCTTAAAAGGAATTACACTGAATATAGTAAATATTTTATTCATGTATCAATGCAATAATAAATCCGTGTGGTGTCTGAATTGAGAATATAGCACCACTCTATCTCCTGTGCCTCGCTTGCCAAGCGTGGTGAGTACTGGCAAATTCCCCCCGAAAAGATGTCATAGCTGATATGATGATGATGACAATATTAACTACCCTTTTTTTACAATCCGTCAGTATACAGATACCTTGGAGATATTACCTTTAGGATTTAAAATCATCTATGCGTATTATATTTATTAGTCGTATTACTTTCTACACTGCGACCGGTTCTTGAATAACAATCACTTCTGAGTTCAAAATTAGAACAAGTATAAAATAATACGATTTTTCAAATTTCCGGCCAGGAAGAATATATATATATAAGGTTTTCTATGTTTATATTATTCTTTAACTCTGCAAAAGAGCCATAGTAATAATAATCGTATAGTCCCAAGTTTATAAGCCGCTTGGTACGGAGCGCCAAAGATTTCGCTGTGGCGGCAGAAGGCGTGCTGGCCTGAACATGCAGTTTTACAAACAGTGCCAATCAATAGAATCAGAAATCATATTACGCTGCTTCGAGTCCGAATCGGTTACCTAGTTACAGTGTTTGAGGGACTTGAAATAGTAACCCGTTTAGAACGGTTTAAATTAAGTAGTTCAATAATGTAACACATATCGAGTGGGTTTTTTGTATACCCATTAAAAATACCCATCAAAAACCCTTAAGCCGTTCAATAGTGTAACGCTTACCGTGTGGGATTTTGTCAACCGCTTCAAAAAACCTTTTCGAAAACCCTTTCAACGGGTATCCAAAATGGTCCCTGCCGGTTACATGCCGCTCGCATCCAACGACTCCCAACTCCCAGCTACCTTTACAGTCGTCCTCTCCATCTCTTTGGAGGCCGCTCCACGCTGCGTTTTCATTTGTGGATATAGGAGGCCTTCCAGCAGTGGACGTCTTTTGGCTGTCTATAATGATTATTTACTATGTACATATTTAAGTATAATTAATTTTATTTGAAATCAAAGGCCTGATTAATGAATTGATGAAGATATATCGAAAGCCAGTGCCTAAAAGCTATGCAACCAAATTGTTTCTTAGAAATTAACATTAATCACGCATAACATAAAGGTTGAAAATAATCTTATATGAATAAGTTTCCCTAACATTTTTTTTATACTTATGCGAGTTCTAAGAAATTCCTACGTTAGTCGAGGAGTATGGAAATATTTTAAGATAGGTACAGCGAACCAAGTTTGTTGAGTGAGATAAGCAATGTAGCGGATGCCGGCTTGTTTACATTTGTGTATAGTTATAGATACACGGGCGCGGCTGTTACGTGGTGTACGATGCTTTAGTATATAATAAAATAATAATAATATGTTACCTTGTACTTAATGGAATTTCCATTTAATTTCTTGACAAAGCCTTGAGTAATTTAGTTGTTAATGACTTTTGTCCTTATGGTGTCCGGACTAAGAATCTAGCATCACTCCGTCTCCTCTCGTAGATGTCGTTAAAGGCGACTAAGGGACTAAACCAGAGGGACGGGCAGCAGCGTGCCATTTGTAGAACAGTAGCCATACTGCGCTGTCCAACCCGCCTGCCAAGCGTGGTTAGTATTGTCAAATACCCCCCAAAATGACTACACAATTGTGGCAATCTAAGAGGGACGCTTTTGTTCCGCAGTAGACATCCGTTGTCTGTTATATAAAAAAAGAATTTGGATAGAGTTAAGAGTTTGTAGATATCGGTAGGAGTATTAACCTATGATTATACCTATGATGGTTATAACGTCACTTTTGATTGGTAATAAGGTTGATTTTTTCTTCTAATAAGGGGTTGGCTTAGCATTCATGGAATTGCGTTTTCTGATGCATGTTCTGAGTTAACCAGCACCCTGATTAAGTAATGCTTTCACTATTGCGATCGCCAACTTTCAGGCAGTTTTACAATGTTTATTCATCTAAGTACCGAGAGCCGATTTTTAACCCAACATTGCCAACGAAAATTAGTCAAACAAATTAGTTAAGTCGTACAAGTTCAAAAAACACGTATGTGGTAAGTATATTATTATTGAATTGTAAAAATAAATGGATCACGATTGCGATCAATTGATTTGCTTAAAACGGACGTTTAATGCTTTAAATTGGGCGTAAAACGTCGGAAAGAACTTCTATCGAATCGCACAAATATTTCATGTATCTCAACCTCTGTTATCCTTCCGTATTAGGATTAAATTAATACACAAATATTCAGACTTCCAAAATAATAAACAATCTTAACGTCATACTGGCATAGTATACGTGTTTTGGTGGCTGCTGTGGGCAGAGTGCTATTGCGTCTTTTTTCTGTTAAGTCAAAATGCGGCGTAATACTGGTCTAAAAGAAAAAACCCTGAAATTCTACCTTTCACCGCAACATATAACATGAATTATGTATGCCGATGTGTTCGTAAGCATACACTAAGTGCTACTGATGGCTTGTTTTCTGTTCTCATATTTGTAGGCGTGGTGCAGCCATCTATACCTACGTGAATTTTAATTTTATTTACTGGTAATTTGCTTTCAGTGTTTGCGTATTCAACCTTTTTACAAAATCGCGTTGTTAAATTAAGAATTTTAAAATAGTTTTAAAGCTTTATCATGAGCTTCATCTTTCCGCAGATGCTACAGGCGAATGTCAGAGAACCTTAGAATAGCTATCGGTTTCCTTCAGCAATTCCTTGCGTAGGCACTCGTTCCATATAAAAATGCATATATTCAACTAAGAGAAAATGCTAAGCTGACGAAGATTAAAGCTGACTCTATACTCATACTCAAATCAAAACGGCTATGGGTCTTTCTTCAAAATGCCATTCCAGACGTTCCCTACATTTATTTCTTATTTTTAAAACCTTTGCCCCACACTAGGATTTCTCCTGTGTCGTGCGTGCGTTTACAGACATGAATTCCACATACAATACACGCAGACCCGGAACAGCTACCTGCAGATCATATAATATCTTTGAGAAGCAGGCAGTAGGCAGTAAATGCCAGCTTCATCTTCATCAGGTTTATTGACGAGTGAAGGTGTTTCTTGAAACATGCTTGTTAAATAAAAATCACGTACCTTTTCAAAACCAGATTCACTAATTATCCTTCGGACTCTACCTAAACAAAATCCTGGCTACGCCAATATCTACGAAAACTGTTCTTGGTTTATAATTATCAATACAGTGCACCAATTTTGGGAAGTACTATTTTGTTTGAAAGCCGCCAGAAGTTGGCACACGGCAATCGCTTCGGGTACCTTCGGTTTCGTTTGTGGGTAAATGTCGAGCGGTTTTAAAAGGCGTGAAAAAATTGTACTGTGAAAATTTAAATAAAAATTGTATTTCATGAAAACATTTTAGTTTTTCACATTTCACACCCACAAATAATTTGAGGTAAAAAAAAAATCTGGAAAAGGAATTTTTCATTACGAGATGCTTAAAAATCTGTGTCAAGGTAGAGATTTTTCGTTATTTCGGAAAATTTGGTACTACTGTAAATCCGTAAGATTTTGCTGAACATACATTGTGTTTTTTTTTGGTAGGTATTGACCCATCTAGTGTGATCATACGAGGACCTGGAGCCTCCCTTATGTGCCGAAGATGACCGCTCCAGTGGTTTTAGCCGGTAGGAGTCCGGCATACCCCTTCGTCCTTCCCCGGGGCGAAGGAAGTTCATAAAGAATTTCCACTGGGCACCAATAAAAAAATAAAAAAAGGTATTGACCCAAGCTCTCACCCCCTGCAGTATGTCGTGCTATTTACTGGTCACCCTGTATGAAGGGAAAGTGTACTGTAGGAGGTTGATTTCTATTGACGAGTTTCATTATGTTTGAGATTGGTTTGTGATGCCTATCTATTTCACCCATTATAACCACTAGCATGTATGAGCGCAGCTGTGTTCCGCGTGAAAGGGGGAACAGACAGGGAATTTACCGGAATAAAAGGCATTCCAATCGGCCCGGAGGACACCACGCAGCACATACTGGAGGAACGTCCAGCTTGGGTGAAGAATGATGAGAAGAATTCATGAATGAAAAAAGATTCTTACCTCTCACTTGCAGCCACCGGCCGTGGTACAGTTCATTGTCCAGAACGAGAGCACGTTTGTTGCCGTCGCCGCTTGTTGCGCGGATATGAAGTTGGAGGCAGCTGGGCTCCAGCCCCCATGAGATACGTCCAGGGTCACATCAGTGATAGGCCGATACATGCCAGGGGTTTAGCCCAATGCCTAGCGAACTCCGCTTCCCAAGCAATAGGTGAGTAGAAATAGAGTAGTTAGATAGATGGCAGTATATAAAAGGTATGTAAGATATGAAGAAGGAGGAAGAATAACAAGAAAAGTTACCGAAATCTTTTTTCATGTGTTAACTGATGTTTAGTAGTCGAGTAACCAGATCAAGCGAAGCGTCTCTCGTGTCAAAACATTCTTAGATATTCCGAAGACTCCAGAGTTTATATAGGTACGTCCTTCAACTCTCAATCAGTTGACAAGTTTTGGAGTTGCGTAAAAGACGTTTTGAGTTGATCGGCCGCAGCCCGAACGACCAGACAAGCCTGTGTCAACATACAGGGAATTAGTCCAAATTATGTGCGCCTAGCCTCCCTCACCCCTCCTGGAGCCCCACCGAGTACACCCGCTCACACCCTCCTTCGAATCAATATTTGTTGTCCGTACTCTTCTGCCTTAATACACGCACAATGCTCACACACACCCATCTTTTAGAAAACCAACCGTACCTATTTACGTTAAAGTCCATGTTTGTATTATATCTGCTTGTGTACTCAAGTCGTTTTGTGTCTTAATGCTGTGGACTCATCCCCAGTGTTGCTTTCTCTTCGAACGCAATGCGGTCTCTTTCCAACGCAGTTTTCCACGAGATGCGTGGAACACCGGTATGTGAATTTGGTTATACAAATCATACATAATGTATAGAAAATGTCTTATCGGAAAAATGGATTTTGTTTCAAGACCTTGTGGCTGTGTTTTGTTTAAGATAATTACTGCTGACATGCTGGGTGCTGTTGTTAAGTTGAATTATTTAGGATATGAGGAAGGTATAATCATGATGTATTTCCAATGGGTGAAAAAAGAAATACTTAATTATGGTTGAGTATGTATGCTAGGCTGCTGTATGGAGTATTTAATTTATAACACATTTTCAGTCCTACATGTAATCGAATTATAGAACTAGGGGCGTTAAGATAAGAGGATACATGCTTCTATGCATTGATTGAGGTTTAACTTTACAAGATGAAAATACACAGAGAATAAAATAATTTCATGATAGAAAAATAATTTATCGACGAAACTGCTTTATAATCTGTAGCGAAATATAAATCCGTAATAAAATGTGGTTTACGCGTCGAATTTTAACAGTAAACACACAAAAGTGGCCCACAAAAGCCGTTTTCGTGTAAGTTACACATCAATTAATATAAAAACTCGCATCTCGACTCTTGTTGAATATTCATAAAGAGCTGTTAATTGCACAAGTCGGCAAATACGAGGAGAGAGCGACTCTACGGTTCCTAGTAAGGCACGTTTCCCCTCCCGCGTCTCCCCCTGCTCCCTCTCCCTCGTCGCAAAAGGCCATCCCGACGCACACAGATGTAACAAACGCACACATAGACAAGGGGCGCGCGCAACCGGGAAAACTACGGCCTTTTACGTACGTATTGTGTACAAGAACGCGATTATAGTATACCATAAAAACATGAATAATTTTAGCAATTTTCCAGAAATGTAATTTATTAAAAATATTAAGGTCATCATCATCATCACATCAGCCAAAAGACGTCCACTGCTGAACAAAGGTCTCGCCCATAGATTTACACAACGAGCGGTCACATGCTGCCCACATCCAACGACTCCCAGTGACTTTCACCAGGTCGTCTGTCCACCTCGTTGGAGGTCGTCCCATGCTGTGTTTTCCGGGGCGCGGTCTCCACTCGAGAACCTTTTAACCCCAACGGCCATCAGTTCTACGAGCAACGTGTCCCGCCCATTGCCATTATAGTTTACTTATCCTTTCAGCTATGTCGGCAACTTTAGTTCTTGTACGGATCTCCTCATTTCTGTTTAGATCTCGTAGAGAAATACCAAGCATAGCTCTCTCCATAGCTGAATGATCTTGAGCTTTCTTATGAGGCCCATAGTGAGTGTCTACGTCTCTGTCCCATATGTTTTCTTTCACTGGTAACACACACTGGTTAAAATACTTTCGTCTTGAGGCATTGCTGCATTGTTGACGACAAGACGTTGCTAAGGTACGAATGTTAGGTAATTTTTTCAAAAATATTGATACGACGCTTTTAGTACCTACAGTTCTCAGACTGCTGCTGGTATTAGAAAATTTGGTAGTTTGTAGATGATTTTTTTCAGTGAACAAAGTCATTTCACCGTCTTCCCTCGTTTAAAAGGTTTTTTAAATTCAAGCTACTGTAATTATTTTTCTGCAAACATACTTAAACAGCTTCATCCTATTTACAAGCATGTACTTTACAAAAACAAAAATAAGGTCAAGACTTTCATTTTCCACATTTATCTGATAACTTCACATATACTACGTAGAAAACGCGTGTTGGGTGTGTGCGCATCTATTTACGCGACGAGTAAATATGTACCCGCGCCGTTTGTGGAGGCTGCATTAATAATTCAATTGGTTGGCCCGCTCAGGTAGCGTTTAAACGATTTTTAACTTGCCGCCAAACGGATTAATCGAAGCCGGAAGACCGAAGAACCCCAGGAAACGATCGATGTTTGAATTTTTTATTTAATTGACTCCGAATACTTTTTAATTATCGTAATTTGATTGTTTTCTTTTCCCTTTTTTCTTGATCTTTCGGATCATTACAGCTTTTATGAGATTAGCTGTTTTTTACTGTTTAAGAAGAGTCACGTGAATACTTGTATTCTTTTGTAGTCTCTATAGGTCTACGCTTTCAATGAATGAAAATAAAACCTCTGTGCATACATAATCAGTCTATTACTGCCCCACTGCTGGGCACGGGGCTTTTCTCTCGCTGAGAAAGGTTAGGCCTTAATCCACCATGCTAACCTAGTTCGGGTTAGCGGACTACACACACCGTTGAAAACATTTTGGAGCCCTCCCGATGTTTTCCTTCCCCGTCAACGCAAATGATAATCAAATTCTGATCCGCACATGAATCCGGAAAGTCAGAGCTGCGGTCCGGGAATCAACTTCAGACCCGTCTGTATGGAAGGCAAGCGTTCAACTACTATACTATCACCGCTATAAGCTATAACTGGGCATGCATGAGTCCATTCGTGTAGAATAGAAACTTCACCTGTCATTAAGTCCATCTCTCCGTCATTTACCTAATATTTTTCATACTCAATGAAACCAAAAACAGTTGAGTGCCATCGAATTATGGTTGAGCATGTTAACAGCTCGATTGGGGTCGTGTCGAACAAACAGACGGACAAACGCCCGAACGGCCGCGGCTTGATTTCTTTGACAAACACTAATATTTGAAAACCAAGCTCGACGCGATTACAGTGTGATCTTCATGGCAGTTCTGCGCATGTGCGACGGGTCGCAAGGGGTACGTCAGGACGACATGCCCGCATTGATGTTGAGGTATTTTAATTCTGTGTATGTATAGGGAATTGGCCTACTTGTTGAATAAAGGTATATTATGTACAATTATTTACCAAATTGTTGTATTAAATTTCTTGGACCACATATTTTTGATTTTTAAGCAATATACCACGCTTGGTGTTTAAGAACAAACGCATAAAACAATTGAAAGAACACAAAAAAACTTGTTTGAGGCCACAAGATTTCTCTATCTCAATAAGCTGCAGTATTCTCCGGCTGCGCTGGTTTTCCGATAGGAGCTATGTTGGTCACTAGTGTGATCTTGCGAGGACCTGGAGCCCCCTTTCGGTGCCCAAGATGACTCCTCGAGTGGTTTTAGCTGGTAGGAGACCGGCATGCCCCTTCGCCCTTCCCTGGGGTGAAGGAAGTTCCATGTAGAATTTCCACTGGAAATCAATAAAAAAAATAAAAAAAGGAGCTATGTTGGTGCTATGGACGTTTACGACATATATTTACATAATGTAAATAATAGAATAGAACCTTTAAGTAAATAAAGGATAGAGGACCATACGGTTACACGTCATTTGCTGCAATGCGATTGCAATGCTACCCACGACTAGTCGTGCATGGCACCACACTGCGCTCGTCACCTCGAGACATTGGTTTTTTAGTCTCTTCATAATTTCAGCCGAATAAAGTCCACTGCTGGACACAGGCCTCCCCCAAAGATCACCATAACGACTAAAATGGGTGTTTTGTGTTCTTATTGGGGGGTTTTGCCATAATCGCCACGCTTGGCAGGCGGGATAGCGTTCGCAGTTGAGTTGTTAATGTACTCAAAGGACGCTGCTGCTCATCCTCCAACTAATCCCATAGTCGCATTTTACAACACTCTCGGGATGAGATGGGTTGGTGCTATTCGTAGCCGGCACCATATGGCCAGTAGTCTTAGTCTTAGTTTAGTCTCTATGTCCAATAAATGCACCAGCTATAATGCCCTTCAAATCGTAACACTGTAATGTTTAAACTGTGGTTTAAATACTATTTCTTGGCAGCAGAATATCTGGTAGTGCAATTGTGGTGGTACCTACTTAGCCGGTCTCTTGTAAATAGAGACCTCATCGTTCATAATTTGAGCCGAATTCAGTCCACTGCTGGACACAATCCTCCCCCAAAGATCGCCACAACGACCGGTCTGGGTGTGTTTTGTGCTCATTGGTGGTTTCGCCATAAACACCACGTTTGGCAGGCTGGTTGGCGATCGCAGTTGAGTTGTTACTGTACTCGGAGGATGCCGCTGCCCATTCTCGGGTCAATCCCATAGTCGCTTTTTACGACACCCTCGGGATGAGATGGGTTGGTGCTATTCTTAGCTGGCACCATATGGCCAGTAGTCTTAGTCTTAGTTTAGTCTCTATGTCCAATAAATTCACCAGCTATAATGCCCTTCAAACCGTAACACTGTAATGTTTAAACTGTGGTTTAAATACTATTTCTTGGCAGCAGAATATCTGGAAGTGCAATTGTGGTGGTACCTACTTAGCCGGTCTCTTGCAAATAGAGACCTCATCATTCATAATTTCAGCCGAATTCAGTCCACTGCTGGACACAATCCTCCCCCAAAGATCGCCACAACGACGGGTCTGGGTGTGTTTTGTGCTCATTGGGGGTTTTGCCATAAACACCACGTTTGGCAGGCTGGTTGGCGATCGCAGTTGAGTTGTCACTGTACTCGGAGGATGCTGCTGCCCATTCTCCGGTCAATCCCATAGTCGCTTTTTACGACACCCAAGGGATGAGATGGGTTGGTGCTATTCGTAGCCGGCAGATCTACGACCAACCGTTCAGCGATCGATACTTTCCCCGTATTCACACTGAGCTTTTGAGCACCATAAAATGTCAAACATTTGACAGGATACGGTTTTTCAAAAACTTTCAAAGCGACTCATTTTTTGACTGTGGACAAGGCCATACCGATGGGGAGGTTGTGAGTTCGATTCTCACTCGTGGCACTGAATTCAATCCTAGAACATGCATATTTAGGGAATTCAAGAAACTAACAGGAATAAGGTGAAGTTTGGGCTTTATAAATGAGTGCTTCCTTACGTCCGATGACTATTTTTAGTCTATTTTGAATCAACGATAACTCTTTTTCTTCTATCATCTTTTTTCTTTTGATCTTTCTTTCCATTTCTTTCTATGGAACACATTTAGCTAGCAATTCTAAAAACGATATCGCTAAAAGAAATGATTTCGTGACTTTTAATTTCACATTGGAAACGAGTAAATTGTTGAGGTATCAGAAAAATAAAAACATTCGTTCTAGAAATTTCCCAATAGTCAAATAATTATGCATTGTACGTAATTTAAAATGTGTATGTACACTAATAACACAATAATTCATCCGTATATTTTAATAGCATGTGTTCAAACATTGCCAGTACTCGTCTGCTGCAAATTGAACCTATTGTGGGTGGGATGAAATTATTGCTCCACAAGTGTGTATAATTATGTAATAAAACAGAAAATATTTTCATACAGAAATTAAGATGAAAAACTTATCCATGTACTGTAAAAAAATATTACTCGTTATTGTATTTTATATCACATATTCTTGCATCGACCGGTTTTTGCAGTCTACGAGGAACAGTGGCCGTTTACAGTCTCTATTTTTCTTCTGTTTGGCGAGAAACGCTCTGGCTGTTACTACGGACCGTCTTACCGTTCCTTCCATATTTGAAAATTTTAACACATTTTGTTTTCTTAATTTCTTCTGCAATAATGAAAGCCAAGGTTTAATCGTATGAATTTTTTTTTGTCGTTGTGTTATGACGCAACTTAATTTCGAGAAAAACTTGTAGATAAGATATTGTGCTAAACTATTTGAGTCATAATCACAATTAAAACAGTCGCATGTTATTATGACGCGGAGTTCTAAGCCATGTGTGCAGTGGGATGGTTAATGTTGGAGTTGAGCGCCCCCTGTATCTTTGTTGAAATATTTGCAGTGTAAGCGGTGACTCTATACAAGGGCTCGTCTACGTGTAACGTTTTTAGATGGAACAATTTCTATCAAAAACTTTACCAAAGTCGGTTTACTGATGTTGGTTTACCATACCGTGAGACGGTTGTGTTTTTTGGGTGTCAACGGAAATTACTTTTTTGTAAGCATAGCATAGATTAATCAATTCTTGGTTTTATTTAAGTGCTAAGTAACCTTTCAGCTCTAAGTTGCCGAAAATGACTGCCAAGACTTGTGCTTTAATTTTAGATAAGTAAAGCGTAATCGCCAACCCGTCTGCTAATCGTAGCTATTATGGCAGAACCCCATAATGAGCCCACAACACACCCATATCGGTCGTTGTGGTGATCGTTGGAGGAGGCCTGTGTCCAGCAGTGGACTTCATTTGGCCGAAACGAAAGCGTAAATATAAATTTGAGTTACATTCTCGTCAAGCTGTTCATGCCACGAAATTATATAAGACTAGCTTTGCATGTGAAATTATTTTAAAATAGAAAGATAAATACTCTCAGCGGGAATTGCTCAATTTTGATTGTTTCCCTAAATAAAAAGCAGTTTTGTGTAAAAGTTTCATTAATATTAGCAAAACTCATTCTATATGGTTAGTATCCTTTATTATATTATTTACTATATAGATATATAGCTATAACTATACATTTATTATATAGTTTAATTATATAGATACATCTAAAAATATGGTTCTTCGCGTGGTGTCCGGATTAAAAATATAGCACCACTCTATCTCTTCCCGTGGCTGTCGTAAAAGACGACTTAGGGACACTAAAGCAGAGGGATGGGCAGCAGCGTCCCTTTTGTGAAACAGCAACAATTCTGCGCTCACCAACCCACTTGCCCAGCGTGGTGAGTACTGGCTTATTCCCCCCAAAATGACGGCACATGGCTTATAACCAGTCATTTCGGGGAGGCCTTTGTTCGACTGTGAATGTCTTTTGGTTCATATGATGATGAATGATGATGAAAAATATTATGCTGTCATTTAAAATTGCTATTATAAACACTAGGTGCATTCTAGGTTGAATTTGTGTTCGCGTGCTGTAGTTGTTGTTATGACTAGTCTGTCATTCGATCAATTGTTATTCTTACTCAGACATTCATTCATTCGTTCACCTAATAGCAAGCGACACGCCAGCATGCATTCCAATTTTGAGTTACTTCAAGTAAAGTATTAAAGAAGTACTAATAAAAGTGAGGCGACACCTACACCATCATAGCGGCCATTTATACGTCCACTGCTGAACACAGGCCTCCCCCAAAGATTTCCATAATTGTGTCGTCATTTTGGGGGGTATTTGCCAATACTAACCATGCTTGGCAGGTGGGTTGATGAGCACGTTAGTATGGGTACTGTTCCATAGAAGAGCCGCTGCTGCCCATCCCTCAGGTTTAGAGTCCCTTAGTCGCCTTTTACGACATCCTACGGGTGGAGATGGAGTGGTGCTGTATTCTTAATCTGGACAGCACACGGACTATCCACCTACATCGCTTTTATGCAACTACAACTTACAGCTACATCTACTGGTGACCCTTAACCTTGAACATCAGCATAAACTTCACCATGCAGATAAGCAGTTACTGCTTCATCACTATCACTCCCCCAGCATTCCTGAGAAGCAGCGAGTCACTGCCAGCACGGAATCTTGGCTACAACAACCCTATACCACAGCCTGCAGCAGATGCAAGCTCGGTTCCTAACCACTTTGGCCTCTTCAGAAATTTGGTATCAGCACACTGCACCTACGGCCGGTCCAAGCAGAGCTAATTCTCCTGGTCTATGCAGCATTGCTCGTAGAACTGGGCCGTTGGAGTTAAAAGGTTCTCGAGTGGAGACGGAGCGTGGGACGACCTACAACGAGGTGGACAGACGACCAGGTGAAGGTCGCTGGGAGTGGCTGGGTGCGGGTGGCATTTAACCGCTCGTTCTGGAAATCTATGGGAGGCCGTTTTTCAGCAGTGGACGTCCTTTGGCTGATATGATGATGATGCAGCAGCCAGCTTCATATTAGCCATAAAAGTATTAATATTGTAGAACAATTACACTTTCATTTCATGACCTCATAAAGGTCTTAAAATACGTAGTTGCAATATAAACGGATCAGCATTTTGTCGCGAGATATGCTCGCACCCTTAGTCATACGTACCAATGTTAGGTGCCAGCTGATTGTTGGCACAGTAAATTTGTTCTCGTCTCACCCTGCGTCGGGATTAGCCTGTATTTCTACTAAACATAACAGTTTTATCTCGTTGAATGTTAATTGTGTATGTTTGCGTTGCGAAACTGATGCAGAGTGCGCTTTTGATGCGATTTTCTTAAGATTAACTACGTATTTGCGAAGCTAGTTATAGATATTACATATAGGATGCTGAGAGACCTTTTTTATTAAAATTGTGGGGTTTGGAGATTACTATAACAGTTGAAGGTTAATATCTGATATAGCTTTACTGGTTTACTCATGAAGTCCGCCTTGTGTACGGTGTGTGGTGTGTGTTGTGCAACTAACTGTAACTTCATAATTCTGCCCCATATTCGAAAATGCCGGACAGGAATATCATCATAACAGCCAAAGGACGTCTATAGCTGAACGGCCCCTATAGATTTCCACAATTGTGTTATCATTTTGGGGGGAAAGTGCCAGTATCTGCCATGCTTGGTAGGCGGGTTCGTGAACACAGTATGGACTATTTTGCAGAAGAGACGCTGCTGCCCATCGCTCTAGTTTAGAGTCCCTTAGTCGGCTTTTACGACACCCGCGGGAGGAGATGGTGTGGTGTTATATTCTTAATCCAGACACCACTCGGAATACGATAAGACAGGATGAAGCAAAATCAAATGTTGAAAGGATCCAATAGGATTTATGGTTGAAGATATATTTTTTTTTAAATACGAGTAGAATACGATTATTCACTCACAATGAGTAAACACTATAGGTGGCCCTGGGTGGTGGTACTACTGGGCCTCTGCCAAGTAGGTAATCAAGCCCAATACCTTAAAATTGATCTCAATTCTACCTGAAAGTCTGCAGATAATTCTTGCAGAGACTAGTCTTAACAAGAATTATCTGCTTGATGTAGCTGGAATAATAAACACCTAGGTGCGGAATCTACCTGTTTCTTTTGCCAAAATGTTCCTGTGCAAGAACTGCCAAAAGAGACAAATTAGTAATGTGATACATGTATTTCAATATTAATTTAGCATAAGATCTAACTATCCATTGGCAGATGTCGTAAAATACCTACATGAGTAGGTAGATTTATTTCATAATATTTACTACGTTTCATTTAAATGTTTTTATAGTCTAACAGTCAGACTATTCATTTAAAATGAAACACTAGAATTTAATCTATACCTACACCTACAAGTTCTACGTTTCATACTACATTTTCGTAAATTTATACCTGAAAGTAAATTATAGCCATTAAAACTAAAAGCTATTAAAAATAGGGCTCGAATATAGTTTCTGTAACAAACTTAATACGTTAAAACGGTAGTAATAACATAATAATTTAAAATTTCCAGTGTGTGTAACCTCGATTAAAGCAAGATGGCGGGCGTCGCGTTATCGCGGCCATATTGTTTGCAGAGCGGCCGGCGCGCGCTGCGCAAGAGTTTGTTTTCTGGAGACCTGTTTTACAAAGACCTTTATCATTCTAGAATATTAATGAGGACACTGGGAGTATTTCACTTGCGTATTTTTTATAATACGAGTTTTAAGCTCCGTATTAGCATAGGCTTATTGTGGAGGTGACGGATTCGAAGGCGTTACGTTTGAAAGCAAATATATCTGATGGGTGGTACCTTGAATTTTGAATACTTACCTACAGTTTTAAACTAAATAATGGTAGACTTATATATAGTTTTTTTTTATATTTCTTTGTATGAGTATAATTATTAGCAGCAGCAACAGATTACTACGTCGTATATTATGATGTCAGTGCCACCTTCACAATCTTTGTAATATTCGTTAGAGGTTTCAAAATGCAAACACAAAATCGCATGTGAGATGAAGATTAATCAATGACCTAAAGAGTCTTACAGTTAACCGCTTTAAGCAAGTCTTAAAGGGTAATAGATTACATCAACAAACGTTGGTGGCAGTGAAAGAATATGTAAACTAATTTATTATCTAAAAATAAAACATCAATGTTAGCACCATCTCTTGACGTTAGGCATTAATAAGTGATAGCATCTTCTCTAAATCTCCTAAATTGACATGTTCCTAGATTATTCTCCACAGGTCATCAAATCAGTTAGAAAATCAATCCCTCCCATCATTACAAAATCATAAACTCAAAAGTTACAAAGTAAACTAAGTTTTCTCCAGTGTCGCGTAAGGCCAAGGGGCCTTGTATTGGGCCCAGCTAAATATGTGCTCTATACACATAACAACACACAAACACACACAATATGTACACAGCACACACCGCGCTTGCACGGAAAATATTTGGTAACACAGCCAATGTAATCCAAGGAGTTTGCCTTGATAAATTAAATATACCTAGAGATAATGACGATTGTTGTGCGGACATATTAGAATTTAAATTTGTTTTCTTTGGAAATATAGCTTTAAATATTTGGCAAGTAAGACGGTTAGGATAAAAGGAAGGTTGGTTAGCATTTTGACGATGATTTCTTTGTTTGCAATCTGAAAATAGCGATGATCAATATTTGTTCTTTGTTCTGCGCGAAAATGAAATCTGCGTTGAAGTGTTTGTTAGTATAATTCATCATCATTTCAGCCGAGTAAAGTCCACTGCTGGACACATACCTCCCTCAAAGATCACCACAACTACCGACATTGGCGTGTTGTATGCTCATTGGGGGGTTTTGCCATAATCGCCACGCTTGGCAGGCGGGTTGGCGATCGCAGTTGGGTTGTTAATTTATTCGAAGGACGCTGCTGCCCATCCTCCGGCTAATCCCTTAGTCGCCTTTTACGACACCCGCGGGATGAGATGGGTTGGTGCTATTCGTAGCCGGCATATATACGTGTATATATTTTGTGGATATGGAAATGGCAATCACTGATAGCCAAACAACGATAAACAATATCAGCAAAAAGCAATGAGATTGATTGCAATTTCATTTTAATTATCATCATATCGATCATTGTTTAGCAGTGGATGTCCACTGTTAAACAAAGGGGTCCTCCATAGATTTTCACAATTGTGTTTTCATTTTGGAGGGAATTTTCCAGTACTCACCATGCTCGGCAGACGGGTTGGTGAGCGCAGTATGGCTGCTGTTCTTTAGAAGGGACGCTGCTGCCCACATTCTAGTTTAGAGTCCCTTAGTCGTGTTTTATGACATCCACAGGAGGAGATAGAGAGGTGCTACCTTCTTAATCCGGATACGGAGTCTTTTTGTTGACAAGTATTGAGTTAGCTGTAATATCATTAGTTATCTGGTCAAGAGTGGTGTAGCAGCACTTTATAATCACTGTACATTCCAAACACAACCCTAAAACGCGACAGTGTATCTCAATTCACATGTCAAACAATTTATTTTCAAGGTGTCAACTCGTAGAAAACTCAAAATATTGACAGTGTTAATGTAAACCATTTGACCTTGACCGTGACCTTGGCAAGCGGGTTCACCCGCGGACGATAACTAGAGTTAATATTGGCACCGTACACTGAACTGTTTGACAAACGCTCAACTCTATCAATATATAAACATAATATTTATATATGAAGCGCTTTCGGTTCGCTTACAACGAGCACTTGTGTAATTTGTCTGTGAAACTGATAATCTGTGTGTCTATGTAATTTGTGTGACGTAGAAATGTTTATTCTTTTTTGGTTTAAAGGGTTTATTAGGTGAAAACTACTGAGTTTTTGGGCTATACATTTGAAGCCCTTAATTTCCGTTATTACGGTTCTTGCCAGTTTTCAAAAACTAATAATAAATAGTACCATTGCAATTTTAACTATAGGTCTAAAGGTAGACGCCATTGTTTCCGTTTATTCCTTTAAGTTTTCGATCCATATAGCACCCATTGCAGACTTTATCGTTGTTGACAACTTTCATCTTATACGATAGTTCTATACACCCGAAGACAATTTGTGACAGTGTTTTTATAGTGCAACCATGGAGAATCCTCGGTAAGTGTTCTATTACATACGGTATACATGTATTAAAATTTACAAAAGCCGGTGCTTGTTGGACCCGTCTGGCAGAAAATAATCATAATATCAATCTCTAGCCGTTCTTCTCTGAAACCTTCTCCATGTCAGTCATTCTTAGGCCATTTTCATCGAAGTGTAACCGGCTTGTCTGCTTACTTACTCGTGGTAAGCCTCTTATTGATTAAGACTGGGTACCGCCATGCAGTAATTAATAGCTAAATATTATTAGTTATTACTGAGTTCCTATGTGCCGTGCAGTTACAGTGCCCTACTGTAGCTAGTGAAGTTACTTATGCCTCTTATAGTCTCTTATGCCCATAAGAGACTAAATAACTTCATGTCTCGAGGTGACGAGCGCAGTATAGTGTCATGCAGGAGTAGTCCTGGGTAGCATTACAATTTGTTGTGGGCAGGCGTGACGTAGCGTGGCGCTTAGGTGAACGACATCTCGTCTCGTCCATAGGTAGCATGTTTTTACAAAAACAATCAATTAGCAGCATTGTTATCACCTTTATTAAAATCAACACCTGAATTTTCCAGCTTGTATGAAGGCGGCAGTTAAATTTACCTGTAATCTGACTACGACTGGCCGAATCTTTTAAAGGAAATATGTAAACCATTAGATTGCTTTCATGACATTGAAGAATGAAGTTCGTTGAACGTTTTACCCCGTCCTTTTGTCCTTGTATTTATTAAGTACCTATTGTGATTAACATGTATGCAATCGGTATTTTAGACTATTATAATGATTTTCTACTTTTGTAATTGAGAATTGAAGATGAAATTTCAATTAAATTTTTGACTTTTTTAATATATTCCGAAGAGCAGTGTATTGACGTCATTCCAACGTTTTTATTGAAGGGTTAGGAAATGTTTATGTGATACTAGAGCAACTACAATTTCCATGAAATAATTATTTCCTCCTCTTTCCCAAAAGGAGGGCCTTTTATCAGCCAAAATATGTTCACTGCTCAACAAAAGCCATATATCGGATTATATACATATGTCGGATTATATTTGGGGGGAATTTGTAGCTACTCACCACACTTAGCAGGTGCGTTGGTGAGCGCAGAATTGCTGTTATTGAACAGAAGGGACGCTGCTGCCTATCTCTTTTGTTTAGAATCCCTTAGTCCCTTTTACGACATCCACGGGAGGAGATGAAGTGGGGCTTATCATGGACCATGGTCTACAAACTAACAAATAATCTAGGTTTTCGCCATCAGTAACTTATTGTTCGCTTGCTATCCTCAAGCTTATTTAATCTTGGTCGAGAGAACGTGAAGAAAGTGACTACACAACTGTGGAAATCTATTCTATATATATCTAGTGGCCTTTCTTCAGCAGTGGACATCATTTATGATTATGATGAGACCATGGTGAGGTAACAGTCGGCAGAAGCAGGCCTATTTCACAGATGCATCTCATACGGATGGCGAGTATGAATATGATTTAAAGTCGGGATGATTTTAAAGGCTTACGTAATATGGCTGGTTTATTTCCGGGAAAGAACAGAACATTCCTTTACACTCGTGGGCGAACAATCGATCGAATCGATCCACTTGAGAAATAGAAAATGCATGTACAGACATCAATCCACCAGCGATGCAGGGTGATTACGGATATTGCGAGGTAGGGTAGGACGTGGTATTGGAAGGCACATGTTCGCCCGTGGACGAACGTAACATAGAAGAAATATTAAGGTTTCGCATTATGGAGACTTTATACCATTAAATTGGTAGTATACGGCCCACCCGATGGCAAGCCGTAACTGCAACATCTTATAGACGCTTGTAACACAAGGAGTATCAATCTCGTTGCTGACCCTGCAAAAATCACTTTCACGCTTCTTTGAAGAACCTTGTAATGTAGTCACCTGGAAATCCTTGGAGTATCCAGATCGAAAAATGAGATCCCTTAGCTTTTTGACCTGAAAGAACGCAAGAGGAGAAGAGCTCTTCTGAAACCGCACGGTTTTCAACGGATCGTCTATGATAAAGTTAAAAATAAAATCATATTTTGTGAGAAGAGGTAGTAGAGAAAGACATGAAAAATAAAAGAAATGTAGAAAATAATTACATTTTATTGCATGCAGTGTATCCTTCGACAGTCAATAGAGGTAGTATATAGACCCCTGTTAGATAACACAGACAGCTCCGAGGTCCGTTTTACAGACATTATGTCAACTCGTACGCATCCCAAGTGTTAATGAGATGAGCGGTGGGTTTAGATTGCAAAAATTATCGGCCATACTGTAATATGACCCTCTCGTACCCTTTTACGAATTGTGCTTCGTTCAGTCGCGTGAGTGACTCGACGCACTATTGCTTGCTACACTCATAGTACATAGTGAGTACAACTAAATTAGGTAACAGTGTAAGCGGAAGAGTCGTGTTTTACAGACCGTATGGCATCTCGTACGCATCTTGAGTGTTAATGAGATGAGCGGCAGTTCCAGACTGCACAAATTAACGGCCACACTGTAATGTGACCCTCTCGTACCCTTTTAAGTTTTGTGCTTCGTTTACTAGTTTAGTTTAGTTTAGTTTATAGTATATCAGGCGAGTATAGTAGAGTTGTCCAATAGATACAAGAGAAGAAATTGAAATATAGTATTGAGTCGTTTTGTAAATGTTTATATTTTTTATTATAAAGCAGTATCAGCATTTTGTCTAAATAACTCTGAGTTCCTTCATCATATCAGCCACAGGACGTCCACTGCTGAACAAAGGCCTCCCCCTTAGATTTCCACAACGAGCGGTCACATGCCGCTCTCATCCAACGATTCCCAGCGACCTTCACCAGATCGTCTGTCCACCTCGTTGGAGGTCGTCCCACGCTGCGTTTTCCGGTGCGCGGTCTCCATTCGAGAACCTTTGTGCCCCAACGGCCATCAGTTCGACGAGCAATGTGCCCTGCCCATTGCCACTTCAGTTTACTAATCCTTTCTGCTATGTCGACAACTTTAGTTCTTCTACGGATCTCCTCATTTCTGATTCGATCTCGTAGAGAAATACCAAGCATAGCTCTCTCCATAGCTCGCTGAGTGACCTTGAGCTTTCTTATGAGGCCTATTGTGAGTGACCACGTCTCTGTTCCATATGTCATGAGTTCCTTAGTACTTAATAATTAATAGAGTACTTGATTTGTTGAAGTCACACGAGAATATAAGAAGAGGTTTAATACACTAACTAATTCTCCTTGTTTTAGATGACAGGATTAATCAAAAGTTAATTCCTAGTTGTAATAATTATAAAGAAGCAATCGGAATCCCGAAAATTGTTTTTGACATTAAAAAAAGTCATTTCGCTGAAGTTGCTTCTCAATGTAAGATCAGTTGCTTACTCCAGTCACTAGCCTGTTTAAGTCGTTCAAACGCGCATCCTCTCCAAAAGCGCAAGTCCAACTGTTTGCGCTAACAATTCAGGCACGCCCAGATTCGTATAGCTGGCTAACGCGTATTTATTTAGCGATATACTTATAATTGATTGCTGCGGCCGAATGTCGTGCACTCATGTTAATTTACTGCTTTGCTGATGTTACATTGAAAGGATCCTGTTTGTAAGTACCAAGATGGCATGTGAACTTAAGGACTGATTATATCAGTCACGGATATTTTCTTATGAAGATTTTGAATTGCTCAATTTAATTTCCTATCTACGGCAAATTATTCCGGTTCGTTGGTGTTTGGTGAAAAATAGACACATTTGGTGTTAACATAACAATGTAATCATCATTTCGGCCGAATGAAGTCCACTGCTGGACACAGGCCTCCCCCAAAGATGTCCACAACGACCGATATGGATGTGTTGTGGGCTCATTGGGGGGTTTTGCCATAATCGCCACGCTTGGCAGACGGGTTGGCGATCGCAGTTGAGTTGTTAAAGTACTCGAAGGACGCTGCTGCCCATCCTCCGGCTAATCCCTTAGTCGACTTTTACGACACCCATGGGAGGAGATGGGGTGGTGGCATTCTGAACCGGCACCACACGTAACCAATGTAAATGTTTCTTAAATTATGACTTAAATCTCCATCTTTTAAAATTCACATGTATTGTTAGAACGTTTATTATATATTTGCGCTTAAACTTTCTATGTGCTGTGTTACGATAGAATGTAATGTATCACCCAAAAAGAGTGATGTAAGACATAAATGAAACCGTAATGTAATTTTTATGACACGTGTAAATAATTTAAATAGACATTGTTTGTGTAATAACTACTATATCTTCATTTTAATAGTGCATATGCCAAGATATATGTTACCTTAGCCTTTCATGTAGACATTAAAGTAGAACACACCATGAAAATTCTACACATGTTCATATTTTGACAGGTTTGCACCTATAAATAATGATTACAACATGTAACTGCCTATGTACACGACAACTTGGAGCATTTAATAAAAAAAAAGAGTTAAATACTTGTCTAAATATAAACACCTATGTATGTAAGTACTAAGCATTGAAAAACATTGAAAATCAATTCATTTTATACTAAATAGCTATGACAATATTAAAACTGTAACCGAGAATCGTGTTGGCCAATAAGCAAGATCAAATAGTACAGTGGACGTGCGACTTCCAATAATTATGTTTGCTGAAATTGTTAGAGCCGCAGTCGTCCGCCATCTTGAACGCTTCACGGACAAAACGCTATGGAAAATCACAGACACACCAAATGTTACGTGTATAATAGTTGTGGCTGTGTGCTGAAATGAATACTGCAAATAAATAAATAAATATCTGAAACACGAATCGTTCCAATGTTAAATGCAAGCACGCGGCTTTACGACATTTTTATTGTTCGATTTTACTTATTTACTTATGTCAAATAGTGAAAAGCAGTTGTTGTTTAAAGTTGTTATAAGTACAAATACAGAACACATGAGTAACAGTGTATTTAAGTTATAATTTGGTAGGTACCTATGTTTTACAACAACGTCTGTATTAGCTATTATATACAAATTGTGTAAATTAGATAGAATTACTTTAAAAGCTTTTCACAATTTTATTTGAAGAATACACAACACGCTTAAGTTATTTTATTAATGGTTTTCCATTGCTTGTATTCCTAGAAAAAGCTTATCATCATAACTAGGCCGGTAAATGTACTAAACAAATTCTACATATTAACAATTACATATTTTACATCCATTTATTTTGAATTTATAATATTTTGGATATGTTAATACGTCCGATGCTTTGCAGGGTTAATAGATAAACAATTCAATGTCATGAGACTTGGAATAGTCCTAAGGAGAATGTTGCGTCTTTCGATTTAACAGTTATTTTGTCCGTACATTTCGTAAATTAAATATGTACCGATCTCATGTCGCCACTTCATCTTGTTATGCTTGCCTGGAATTGATGTGGATAGCGATAAGGCTGCCTATGGTACTAATATGTATATATGTTAAGGTGTCATCATCATTTCGGCCGAGTGAAGTCCACTGCTGGACACAGGCCTCCCCCAAAGATCACCACAACCACCGATATGTATGTGTCCTCGCTCATTGGGGGGTTTTGCCATAATCGCCACGCTTGGCAGGCGGGTTGGCGATCGCAGTTGAGTTGTTAATGTACTCGAAGGACGCTGCTGTCCATCCTCCAGCTAATCCCTTAGTCGACTTTTACGACACCCATGGGAGGAGATGGGGTGGTGGCATTCTGAGCCAGCACCACACGGCATAGCCGGCACCACACGGCATATTGTTAAGGTGTACAATAAATATTTTATTCATATTTGCAGCCTCATCTACTCGGTCCTCTTTCCTCGTGGATTCAGCCTTTGACAAGTGGAAACAACTCCGCACGCAAAAAGAAATAATACTCAGCATGTGAAACGTTTACACGCAAGAACGCAACGTTTACTGTTTTGTGAACCAAATATATATTATGGTCCACTATTTCTATAAGCGATTGGGCTAACTCGCATCCTTGCTCGAGCTGATCAGCAGTGAGCTCGTTGTTACAAATACGTCTCAAAATTAGTAAAATTATCCAGCTCTTTAATTCTGTTCCAGCAACGTCCTAACTCTTGACTTGAGGACTTTGGTCCAAGTCCTAAAATGGGGCGTTCTGATGCTTGGTTTGTAGTTAACATGTTCGTTCGGAAGCCATTTTGTTTGGGTAAGCAGCTGAGGCATCTTTATGCACTGCCAGAGGTCAAGCAGAGAAATAATGAATAAGATTAAAGGTCAATCAAAAATAAAAATAAATGTTTCCTTTGTTTTAAACTTATACGCCAATCAAATTTGTTAATAGTAAAGCAAACACTGCGACAATAGCTTCGCAAATAGTAAATATTTGTGACAACTAATGATAACAAACCGTTACTGTATTGGCTTTCATTATCAGTGCTCAATTCTGGCAACATTATAAATTAATTTGTCTTGAGACTTAGGAATTATTTTGCTCGTAAACATTTGAGTTCTCGTTTATTGATGTAAATATTTAATATTTGATTTGCGTTAATGTTATTACTGCAAGAGTATTTTTTGATTTCACGTTTTTGCATTTATCCGATAACCGACGACCGTGTCATCACGCTTTGTCCTTTGTGCGTTTAGATAGAAATCGTCATCATCATCATCATTTCAACCGATGGAAAAAATGAAACAAAACAAAGGCCTCTCCTGTAGATTTCCTCTTTCCACACAATAACTAAAGTTGTGGACAGCTGAAAGGGTTAGTAAGCTGAAGTGGCAATGGGCGGGGCACACAGCTGGTACTGGCTGCTGGGTCAGAAAGGTCCTCGAGTTTAGACCACGTAGCGGAAAACGCAGCGAGGGACTGCCTCCAACGAGATGGACGGATGATAAATCATCCGGGTAGCTAGCTGGGAGTCGTTGGATGCAGGTGGCATGTAACCGGTCGTTGTGGAAATCTAGACTGAAATCATCATATCAACCAAATGACGTCCACTGCTGAACAAAGGCTCAAGCTACCAGCTTCAAGCTTGTTGCCTCATCATTTTGCAAATGTTCAACACCGGACTGCGAATATGAATAGTCTGTCAATATCATATCCTGTAGGAGTGTGTTCTTTGGCAAGATGAACGCAATATTATGTTTGACAGCTCGCAAGTTACATCCGGAGTTGTGTTTACTATACAGACCTTGTTGCAACTAGGACGAATTTCCGTGCGTTCAGGCGTTTTTGCCATTGCCGGCTGATCAAATGTAACTTCTCTTTCACCAAGAGATTTCTTTGTTGTCAAGGACCACACCTCTACAATAAATTGAATAAAGAATTGCACATATACTTAATGGCTAAGAACACCCTTAGAGAAACTGTGATAACTTGGCTGCTAAATTTAAACTACCAAGAAACGGAGCAACTTCTTCATTCGCAATAATCGCTACGGATCGCAACTACACACACACTACACATACACACCCCCCACTCATGCACTCACGCGCACGCACATACACACATTATCATTTTATTAATTATTAATTACTTTGTTTCTTGTTGTTAAGCTGACATACATCTGTGTCAGTCTACGTATGATGTTAATCAACTAAATACAATAGTTTAACGCTTATTACACTGTACTGTTAAAGTGATCAGTTCATTGTCTATTAGGAGTTGGGGCTAGTATCTTTAATACAAGTTATTTTTTATAACTTAGCAAGGATGCTAGTAACGACACACTCAAATATGTTACAATATATAAGTCAAAAAGACAAGATGTAATGTGTTATTAATATGTGTTAACATTGTTGTATGCAAATAAACATTATTATTATTATTACGTACTATTAGAATCAGTAACAATAGCTCACAAAATAGGACCCGTAATTAAACAAACATACGTTAATACAAACATTTTTGTATCCGTGGTGCTTGGCAACTAGGCTTATCCTAGTTTTACACTCCCAATTATTGTGCCTAAGGCCTTTCCTACTCCTCCTTTTCTTTTCTGATAAATTTCATTGCGGTTTTCAAGACAGTTATTTATTTCTCTGGGAGACACCTAGCTTCATTGGTCTTCTTTTCGGTGGTGGTCATTGTAGGGCCTGGGTTACAGGAGCTGCAGTGGTTGGGAATGTGTGGCGGGCTAGTCCTAAATAAAAAAAATTATTAAAAAAAGAACAAAGGCATAGATTTCGACAATTGTGTCGCCATTTTGGGGGGAATTTGCAACGCATGGCAGGCGGGTTAGTGAGCACAGTACAGTCATTGTTCAATACGAGGGACGCTGCTGCCCATCCCTCTTGTTTAGAGTCCCTTAGTCGCCTTTTACGACATCCACGAAAGGAGATGAGTAGTGCTTGCTTATCGTAGCTTGGATATCAAGAATGATCATTATTATTTAGGGGCAAATATTAAGTTCCAGACTCGGCATGGGCCGGCTTGAGCAAGGGTCAGGGAGGGAAATCTCTACAAAACGTTGCCGCGTGTTATATAACATTTTAACATCACAATTTTATTTTTCACTTCTCGTTTTGTGGGCGACAGAATGCATTTACATATACACTTTAATTTCTTGTCTCCATTGACCCAGTCAAAAGCTCCGTGCGAAGTTGATAACTGCGCATGCGCATTCTCATAGATGTTCATGTTAATGTAGGGAACACAAAAATATTTAAATAGAAGAACCTGGTTTTTTTGTCACCGTCTCATAATAATGAAAAAGATTTCATTGTGTTGATTGTGTACATGGAGTGAGGAGGAATGGAATGCTTATGTGTGGGAGAAAGGCTTCACAAACCTCGGTATTCGATTCGTGTAAGTTCGTAAGTGCATTATTCGCTAACCGTGGAATTTAATCTAATTGATGACTCCTGTAATACAATGGTTAAACTAACGCAGGAGCTAAGATTTCTTTAAAATGTTTTGTCATATCATTTCAGCCGAAAAAAGTCCACTGCTGGACAGAAGCCTCCCCCAAAGATTACCACAACGACCAGCATGGGATTTTGTTGTGTGCACGCTTGGCAGACGGGTTAGCGATCACAGTTGAGTTATGAATTTACTCGAAAGACTCTGCTGCCCATCCTCCTGCTAATCCCATTGTCGCCTTTTACGACACCCATTGGATGAGATAGGGTGGTGGCATTCTTAGCCGGCTCCACACGTTTGTCAAATATTGTTATAATTATTATTTTATTGGGACAAGCCCGTCGCACCCTCCTAACCCCCTAAAAGTCCTATAAATCAGGATTTACAATTGCGATCACAAAAACCAATGAACAATGAATTTCGGTGTGTCCTACAGAAATGTCTAACTCTCAAAACCGACAGTGAAATTAATTAAAAGAAGCATGTAAGAGACGGAAAAAAATTGTAGGCCATCCGTACAAAAATAGGGGTTTACAAATAGGAGAAGACCGGTTGCCAAGCACCATGGGTACAAGTTTATTATTTAATTTATTTACGAGTAACGGCGGTGTATGCCAGTTGTGCAGTGACCGACGGATAATTCTGTAGGCAATTTCTTACCGACTATGGTTGATCCAGAGGAATCACCGCGGGCATCAACCCAAATTAATTATGGTTCTATTTTTTACAACCTAGTAGCGAGATGAGCAAATCATTTTCCTGACCACTTTTACTTTCCACACCTGACCATAACAATTGTAATACTACCCAGGGTTAGCTCAGCTCGACACCACACTTCGCTCGTCACCTCGAGACTTTAGTTATAGTTCAGGATTGAAAAGGATCCCTCTGAAGCTTCGCTGTGCGCTTTGCTGTGCACACGTAATGACGTGACCACATGAGTACCACCCTCTTTCCAGGGGCCGCTAGTTATCAGCGGGCAGAGTCATTTGACGGTACGGTTGGTGCAGTGGCTGATGCAGTCGGCTGCTGCGCTTCGGGTCGTGGCTTCGATTCCCGCACGGAACAAATATTTGTATGATCTGCAGATAGTTGTTCCGGGTCTGGGTGCATTGTGTGTGGAATTCGTGTCTGTAAACGCACCCACGACACAGGAGAAATCCTAGCGTGGGGCAAAGTTTAAAAAAAACAATTAAGTTAGTCTGCACACTCACGACCGCTGAGGCCTACCTATCTACCCAGCCTCTTACAATAAGGCATGTTTTATTACTTTTTATTTTACCTGGTGGAAATACATGTTGCTCTTCCTCCGCTCCGGGAAAGGGTGGAGCAACCACCCTCCTAGCAGCTAAACCCATCGGAGTGGTCATCTTCGGCACTGAAGGAGGGCTCCAGGAACTTGCCTTCAATCTACCTCTAGAACCTGCCATAGGTGCCGCGCCTCTAGGCAAATCTCGGAGGGGATGACTGTGAAGTTGTCACCCCTTATAGCGGAGGAAAGGCACATCTCGGCGGGAATGTGTGTGTGTGTATGTGCTGCAGCATCGAGACCACGTGCTCAGCGCTCGTCATATTTCCGGGGGTCACTCGGTATGAGGCCGCCCGTACATACTGACGGCTAAAGGCTCAGGTATGTTGGATATTGGTGCCGCCGCCGGGGCCGTTATTACCACGGCGCCCTCTCCTGTTTTTCTTAGCGAAACGTGCTCTCTTCTCACCCCACTCTGTGGTCTCTTTCTGGAGTATAATGCTCTCACAGGACACAATTGCAGTCCAAATTTTCTTGCCCTGTCAGTATAACTACAATACTGCCGGCATAGAGTTTGACCAGGATCCACCCCTCGGCAGCCTAAGCACGCACTCCTCGAGACTGTGCTGTGCGCTATCCTGATCACTATCACAATGGATGCACCGGGTGGCGTGACCTCGCGTTGTATTTTGTGCAGAGATATATAAGTATCCGGTGACCGTCAGGCGGTAGGTGACACACTCGCTCCTCTTGACAAGTCTCCAAAGAGCGACAAGACGGCCTCAATGACGCGCTTATTCGTATACTGCAACAGCTCGGTGCTCGCGCCACTTCTGGAAAACACGTTACCGACCCTGCCGCATCAGACTATCGAAATTTTACCGCTCTGGTGGAGAGAGCGTGTCTGACCATGCCCATTCATTCATCTACGCCAGGAGAGTTGCCGCCCGTAGGATCCTGTCCTGTATTCTCGCGCGATCCCTATAGCCACTTTGCGCTTTTGTTGCGATTTGTTTTCTGCAGCACTGAGCGCTTGACTGTCGAAATACTCACGAATATATAACGAATGCTATGGACCGCACGACCCCTCCGACCCCTATAGAGGCGGCGTTTTTCCTCTCTCAGTCTCCGGGCAATCCCGCTGCCAATGCAGTGACTGGAGCAAGTTACCCTCTCAATTCAGGAGACAAGAAGCGTCGTGTCACTTCGAGTGCTCCTCGAAAGTCCAGTGACTGTCCAGGGAGAGCCCCAGGTACTTCATGTACCGGCCCATCCTGAATCGCACGTCATCAGCACGTATCCACGAATTAGGTGTTTCTCTGCTCCGTGGCAGTGTATGAAACCATCCAGCCGCAGATCCAGAGCGTGGATGTCAGGCCACAACTTTTGCCACCATTTGCTCGACAAGCCAGAATGGAACGTGACGGACAGAGTTTTATAGCAGACCGCTGCTGCCAGAAGCCGTATTGGCTGTCAGCCAGGTCGGGACCAACTCGCGACAGGTACTCAACGAGTCGTCGGGCAATTATTTATGACATTGAAACCTCTCGAGCAAGCAAATAGGACAGTACGCAAAGGCAGACTCCACAGCCCTTCCCTCCTTCATGATGATAACCAATCCGACCTCCTTCCAGCCGGACTGAAACACGCTGTGATGGAGGCAGCTGATGAACAGTCGTCTCAAGAGACTGCAGTGTATACACCCAAGCGCAGCCCGGAATGCCATCAAGGCCTGGTGCGGTGTTGTAAGCCTTCAGGCGGCCAACCTCCTTCCGAAACCCCCAGCTCCTCCGCGCAATCCGAGGGTATAGATATGTGAGCAGTATTTTACTTATCGTAATTGTAAATGTAAAAGTTTGTAAGTCTGAATGTTTGATGCTCCATCACGGTTAAAGGACTGAACAGATTCTAATGAAATTTAGCACAGAGGTTAATTATGTTCTGAAAAGAACAAAGGATATCGAGTTCTTTTAAAGAAGGACGCAGATTAAGTTGGTAATAGTAACTATTTCTACTCAATAAATGGTGATGTAATAGGTGAGTAAGCAGTGATAGCCTAGTGGTTGAACGCTTGCCTTCCATACAGGAGGGTCTGAGTTCGATCCCGGCCTACACTTCAGACTATTCGGATTCATTTGCGGATCAGAATTTGATTATCACTTGCGTTAACGGTGAAGGAAAACATTGTGAGTAACCCTGCACGGCTGAGGGCTCCAAAATGTTCTCAATGGTGTGTGTAGTCCACCAACCCGCACTAGGCCAGCGTGGTGGACTAAGGCCTAACCTTTCTTATCGTGAAAAAAGACCCGTGCCCAGCAGAGGGACAGTGATGGGCTGATTATGATGACTAATATGTGAGTATATAAATATTCCATCATTACAACATTTTATTAAATTTCATAAGAAATTTTATCATACAGTTTCCATCTTATTTGCGTTCAAAAGATCTTCGGACTTATCTCGACAATACTCGACACACTTATGTACTCGGGCTCATAGTACATGAGTAATTAAAAGAAAATTTTCCACGAAGCCATCAGTATGATACCATGTTGATAAGGAGGGCCTGTCATTATTTATCTTGAAGACTGACGGTAAATTCTTTGTTTCGAGAATGGGATTTTATGTTGTGAACATAAATTAATGCTTGATAAGACCTGATTTCCTATGTTTGTGCAGAAAAAGTGGTAGAAGATTAAATAAATGACACCATGATTGTTATAGTGATGTTTGCAACACTGTATATAAATAGAAAGTAGCATATTTAACGTTAAATTATACCTAAAGATAGCGTTGGGTGGTATGTTCATTTTCTAGTATCAAACTACATTACTAAAAGACCTTACTGTCTCGAAATATGGTTGTTTTTAATTAAACTCAAGTAAATTTTGATACGAAGAACGTAAACATGACCAACTATTATTAAATTCATCCTGTCGCAGTTCACTGCTGGGCAAAAGCTTCTCCTAAGTTGCACCTTAACACAAAACAGCTAGGGTTCCTTATAAACTAAAATGTTTCATGTCCTCACACTGTAGGTTTTCTGAAGGCCTACTTTTTTTCAAGTTTACCGTGATTAACTTATTCTCTCATCCATGTGGGTAGTCTCCCGCCTACTGCAAAGTACAAATTCCATATTACTGCACACAAAACGCTAGTTTAAAGTCAAAGAGGACATTATTTGATTAACACTAATTAGTGTGAACCGGCTCTGCCTCATCCGGCGGCGATGCAAAGAAAGCGCCGCGTTCTTACACAACATTATTCACTGAACGAACTTAAATATTTTACACTCCTATCCTCCAAAGTGTAGGGGTCAAAATATATTTTTTAAAACGTAAAAATATGCTTGCTTTGAAAACCCAATTTATGTGACGGAGAAAGTAACTTTCTACACGTTTATAGTATAGTTTGTCATGATTTAAATTCATGGCACAAATAATGCTGGCTGCTATTAAATAAGTGCTGCCAGATGTTGGCAGACTTAGAATTTTATTTTGCCATTCATAGGTACAAGTAGAATTTTGGCAGCAGCTTCTAACACTGATTAAAAAGGTCATGATATGATCGAAAACCTATCAAAGTTCTATGGTGACAACCAATCTACTTAGGTACCAGACGATTGTAGGAGTTTCCGCCCAAAATTAATTAGGTAGCAGGAGCAAGACAAATATGTTCACTGTTTACAATTGACGCTTATGGGATGTTTAAGATGTTTTAGACACCTTACTACTACCATGTTTACCTCAAGCGAATATGTAGGTCTGTTGTGGATAATATCTACGTTTATCTGATACTTACGTAGTCCAATGGTTAGGTACTACTCAATACAATACTGCCATTGTTACACTGAAACAGATTGTAAATACCCTAAAATCGAATCGCAAACCACATCCCCTGTAATTAGTAAAATCATCAAACGTTTCACAAGACGGAACGATTCCCACCGTTCAATGAATCCATACATCTCGACCGATTTCATGGACAATCCCACACAAAAGGTACAAGTCAAACGGTATGACAAAGCCCATTCATTTTAAACGGGACCCCTAACAACATTATACTGATGTAATACATATTTCATTATTAATTTCCACCTTTCATGGTGCTTAATTTTATTGCTGTAGCAACCCCGGACGTTATTTTTTTATAAGGCCACGGCATGATGCTACAATGCCAGCCCGTTTAACAATAGGGGGCGTTGTATTGTTATACAATTATTTTTTTCTGTTTATAGATAGTTTTATAATCATGTACGGTTAGACGAATAATTCATAATCATTATTTATAGTAGAGAGAAGTGAGAATGGTACATAATGCATGAACATGGTTATTCTTTAATAAAATAAAACTTTCAGTAAATATGGGTGAAAGAGAAAATATTCGATTGAATAATATCCCCACCCATATTTAAAGAAGGTGCAATCGCACTTCAACAAAAAAACAATACTTCAACAGAATGTTTTAATAATTTTATTGTATGTAAACTTAAAATACTTTTGAGATTGAATAAAGAGTAAAAATCTAACTAAAATGTTTATTGATTCTAACATACTATTACCATCACAGATATGGGTACATCCTGTGAACGTTCAACACGACTCTAAAAGTTAGCTAAAACTCGGCCATTCTTTTGCTGACGGTACGTGATCTGACGTATCGACATCGTCCAACAGTTCCTGAACGCGATCAGGCTCATCCCATTCATAAGGAGACACTGCCTTTCGCTTCCGGTTGCCCTTTCATTGTGCAAGTCGGCGAGGCAGATCGCGCGCCGCCGCTGGCCATGCGCAACAATGGACTGATTCAAAAATCGAATTCGCGATTCAAAAGCGCATCGTTGAGGTTTATTGGCTTATCGCTTGATTGATTGTGCGAACACCGACGCATTTTTTTTTCATTCTATGATGTCAGTTTTTATTATCGAATAACTCGATAATGTATTTTGATTTGGGCGTGTCGAATTCGCGATTCCTTTTGTCGGCTACAGGAAGTTTTAAGCAACGTTCTCTATGTCCTGTAACAGGTACATTTGTATGAAACGTATGGAGTTTAGTACACTTGTGTTTGCGTTACGCCTATTAGGGTTTCCATTTATAGTAAAGAGGCACGCATTGTAGACTTGTAACTATTCTGAAATGGTATAAATTGTTTGGTTCTTTGCATACTTATTACACATATTACATTTCAATAGCTTACAATAGTTGTAAAGCAATGAAATATTCGTACTATACAAACAATGATATTATACCATAGATATGTTACGTCCATATTAAATGGCGCGCAAAACTCAGTCTCGCTGCATGTAGGTATAAAGCTATAAAACTATACACCTATGCTGTAAGAAAGAAGATACAAAAACTACGCGAGTAAAAGAGATAGCTACCTAAAATCACAACACGTGTACTCAATGTTTTTGTCGCACCTGTGATAGAATATATGTGTTGTCTCTTTTCTTTGCTTGGCCTGTGTTTTCTTCGAGAGTAATATTCTATAGATAATTTGAATAGTATTTTTCTAAAAATATTTTATAAAGTTTGTTACTCACGTGTGGCAGGAGATCCCTTGTTCTTTATTTATTGTTGCTTTATAGTTTGTGCATTTTCTATACACACGACGACATTTTTATTACTTAATTATTAAAACAATACAGATTGTGACAGTGTTTGCTCGTTGTCCTGTCTTGGGCGAACTGATTGCAAGGATTTGATTTGATTGATTGCATTACTACAATTGGGGTAGTTTTGGTTCTTACTTTTGGCGCGCATGTAAAATATCTACTTCTTTTAATAAATAATATCATTGTATACAAAGCATAAAATAAACTCTGATATCCACATAGGAATTACGCCCGTCTGTACAGTCTTCTGTACCAGCTTTCTTGATTAGAGTATAATAAGTTACACATACTACTGAAAATATGTGAAAGAACTTATTGTTGATGAAATAATAGAAAACAGACTTCTTGGGACTCGTAGAACTGATGGCCGTTGGGGCACAAAGGTTCTCGACTGGAGACCGCGCACCGGAAAACGCAGCGTGGGACGACCTCCAACGAGGTGGACAGACGACCTGGTGAAGGTCGCTGGGAGTCGTTGGATGAGAGTGGCATGTGACCGCTTGTTATGGAAATCTAAGGGGGAGGCCTTTGTTCAGCAGTGGACGTCCTGTGGCTGATATGATGATGATGAGACTTCTTGGGCATGTTACATTTATTCCGTTTGGGTGAAATCCGAAATGGAGGTTCTGTAGACTGGCGAGGTTCTACTTCTTTATGCATCAGTGTCACTGAAAAACAATATAAAAATTTTCAATGTGTCTTAATCAAATAGAATTTGTGTCTGTAAACGCACCTAGCACCATACAGGAGAAACCCTAGTGGGGCAATGTTATAAAAAAAATGAAATGAGTCTAACGTTAAACTGAATATAGAACTACAACTTTCAACGATGAAAGCTGATACCTATGTGATAGTAGGGATATACTAAGTTAATAATAAAGTAAATAAAGGTAGATGTTGTTAGTTTGTTAAGCCAAGTCGTAGGCCATTGGGCATAATGCCATATTGTATGAAAAATATGCCGTGTGGTGCCGGCTCAGAATGCCACCGCCCCATCTCCTCCCGTGGGTGTCGTAAAAGTCGACTAAGGGATTGGCCGGAGGATGGGCAGCAGCGTCCTTCGAGTACATTAACAATTTAACTGCGATGGCCAACCCGTCTGCTAAGCGTGGCGATTATGGAAAAACCCCCCAACGAGCCCACAACACACCCATATCGGTCGTTGTGGTGATCTTTGGGGGAGGCCTGAGTCCAGCAGTGGACTTCATTCGGCCAAAATGATCGATGAAAAATATAGCTCATTATACGTCTTCTTATTCATTACTGTGGTTAGTGGCCAGTCTTGTGTCAGAGTTATTCAAAGGCTACGACTTAGCTTAGAGACTGCAGTCTAATGACAAACATCGGGACCGGCAATTTTACGTGTCCCACGAAGCACGGAGACGCTCAATTCAAATACCAATATGCGGTCACCCATCCATTGTCCATCCGGACTGACCGCACCAAGCGTTGCATAACCTCGTCGCATCATACCTAAAAACCAAGTATGTAATATTACTTCTACATTTCAGGTGGGATCAAGTGATGCCCGAACGAGTCTATTTCATTGGTACACTTAAATTCCAGCACAAATTAGCCACGTCTAATTAGTCACAACAACCAACCGGATACTTTCATCCTTGAAATGTTGTTATAACAAATTCACGAACTATCTTATTTAGTGGGGTTTTCCATTAAAAATATAATATTTTATAAAGACAAAGTATATTAGCATAAGCGTCTAAAAGACAAAACATTCGGTTTCAACTCACGCGCAGGGTTCCTATTGGGTAACGAAATCACCAGATCCGTGTACGGAGGATTGCAACTTAAATTTTGCGTTTAATAACAAAGTCAAATGCACTTTTGTATATAATAATAAGGTGCATTGTTCATTGGAGTTCTTATTTATGTATACAAGGGTAAAGTTGTCGGTCAAAGGACCGTGACATATTTGTGCTACCGTGGATAAACGGACAGAGACACACTACGTTGAATAAGAATATGCACAACGATAAAATACACAATCAGATAGATTTTAATTTATTTTTTTCTGTTACCCTGCACACAATGTGCCTTTATCATCAGCGTGATGAATAATAACTAATAAAAAGGAGTTTAGTGTTCACAGACAACGGCTAACCTGATTGATATAATATGACTTTGTGAAGATGCTAGTTCTACAAGAATAAGATGGTATTATGCTAAATTTATGCCTACATAACTTACCGGTTAAAATCTTTAAAACCAAGTATATTAAGACCACCAATATTTTTAATCTTCTGATTAGAATAATTTATATTTACTGTTTCGGAGGCAGTATGTAGTCAATAATGATTTAATCTCAAGTACATGATAATTTCAGAAGCGTAATTAGGATAATTAAATACGTAAAATTCACCAATCACGCAATCCATTAAATAATTTGACCGACAAACTGTCTACTCAACAAAAAGACCATTAGATAACCATTATGAATGTTATTTTACGTATGACAACACTCAACAAAAGTATTTACATTCGATGTCAGTTTGTTTTACATCCGAAATACACATTGAATAAACGCGTAACATTTTTCTTCCAACATTCTCAGTTCTTTTATGCTTTGAACATAATGTCACGCATTATAAGAGGGCCATAGTTCCGTGGACTGGTCTTTGTTCGCACAAAGAAAGGTGAATGAAGAACAGAATAATAATAACACATGTTGGCCGATAGGAATTGAGAGTAAAAAAAGTTCTGAGATATGACAACACCGCCACGTGTTTAGAACACAATAGGATTTGAAATTTTGAAAATAGTGTTCTTTCGATGTTTGTTTTTTTAATGGCATTAATACTTACCATAGGTAAAAATTTAACGTAAAGCCTATAAATAGTATCTATGCGCGCGTAATTCGCGGGCTATCGTAGACGATATATCATAAGGGCGCTGTGTTTTTAACCGGGCGTGACATGTGATAATTTACGTATAATACGTAGTACGTATGTGCTCGGTGGGCTCATAAATTTGCAAGCCCGTGATTTATATGGGGATTAGAGCGCGTTATCATTACATGACTGCGGTTGTCTAAAGATACGTATTACAGGTAAGTATATAAGTATTCATTATTTATTATTCCTTAAGCCTCGAATGATTAGGTTAGGCCATACCTATGTAGTTCTTCCATTTCACAGGTAAGAGCACTGTGCAATATTTCATTATGCACACACACACCATCCCGTAAACGTCAAATGCTGGACATGGGCCTCCCAACGATCTTTACTATGAGTGGTCATATGGGATATTGCTATAATCATTACGTTCGGCAGCGGGTTGTTGATCGCAGTATGTTATTATTACACGACACACGAGAGGATGCTGCTGCCTATCCTCTTGCTATCACCCCATGGTCACCTTTTAGACACCCATGGGTGAAGAAGGGCGATGTATTTTTTGACACGAATCAAACGGAACATAACATAATGCACTATAATGTTCCGTCGGAAAACAGCGCAGGGTAAATATCGGCAGAATATTTTTGTTTGCTGGTTTGTTCATTGTTTAAACCTGGAAATAAACCGGAAGTCGAGGTTAAGAAATCGTAACTACAAATAAACCAGCGTAGCCACTTAATGATTGATGTAATATAATGATCATTCCCTGTCTCCCCAAATTCCACCCAGATTTAGTTAGTTTAGCTGTTAGTCACATTTTTGTAATAAGTTCTCATTTTTATCCATACAATAAATCAAATTGAAGTGTCTTCTAATGTCAAAATAACAGGTTTTTACTAAATGCATATGAAAGTATATACGGTACCTACAACAAATAAAGCTATTTGTAATTTTTTTGTCTATCTGTCGGTCTGTCTGTTTGTTCCCTAATCTCCGAAACGTCTGGACCAATTTCTGCGGGACTTTCAATGGCAGATAGCTGATGTTACAAGAAATAACTTAGGCTACTTTTGTTTTATGAAAATAGGGTTCCGCGCAAAAAAATTAAACCCATGAAATCCAATATATATGCATACTCTACGTGAAGTGGTTATGCGGAAGTACTTTAAATTGTATATAAATATAATCCAATTTCCTTTAAATTAAACGGCGGGTGACACCGCGGGTTCCAGCTAGTAATGAAATATATATCTTCACTCTTCCGTTCAAAACTAGGACGTTTTCGGCCGTAGAATACTGCCGACCCAATAGTTTGGGTTTGGAATTCAATATAATAGTACAGAATAGAATACAATGTTTTGCAGGAACAGTAGTTTTAGAAGGTCTTATTCTATTCAGTATATTAGTATCATGTTCCGCCTTTTCAAGGCCTTTGCAGACACATAATGCAAGCAAAACTCAATTATTACTCTATGTCACATTAACTTATCATTACTTTTTGTAGGTACATGCCAAAATGAAACTTAAACACATTTTATATACTAAACCATGTGACGTCAAACAGATGTCAATACATTATGATAGATGTTAATTCCTTAACAATTCAAAATTAAAAGAATAATAATATGTGTTTGTAGATACTTATAACACCAAAATATACTTAAAATTTTTTTATGCGTTTGACATTATCTTGACTTCTACAAGCATCCTTCTAGTAACCAGAATTTCAAGTTTCTTTTGAACTGACGCAATGGAAGATCTCTGATTGTTTTAGATATGTTGTTAAATACTTTAATAGTCATACGGCCGAATACTGAAACTCATCTCTTTAACTATTTGAGCCGCCCGGATTCCTACCGAAAACGGGATTCTGGAATAGTCGAAGCGGGGCTTAATATTAAGTGGCGTTTCAGTTTTAGGCCGTGCTAGTGCATTTTCTTATTACTAGCTTTCTCTTTACCCATTCAGTGAATCTACTTTCATCACTTCTTTTTGCAAGAAGAGTATTTTTAGAGTATTGAAGGTCAGAAGCAAGGGCTCTGAATAAAATACCTAATGATATTCAGCCTCAGATGACTTGAGACGATCTGGTAAAGTTGTTGCATGCGGGCGGTCTGCAATTGAGTCTAACAAGCTTTAAAAAGGCCAAAATATTGATTAATGGAAACCGTTTATAAGGTGAAAGAAAATGTTACTTTGTCTTAGTCATAAACTAAACGAAAGTTATTTGAGTAACTAGCACACGATAGGAAGCACTTTTTTGTAGAAAAAAATACTATGGCAGGTCTCTTGCATTACCCAGCGCTGCAGAACCAAAATTCATGGTCTGCAGCGCAGAGTGGCTATCCGGATCGCACGAGGATACCGAACGGTGTCCTACGAGGCGGCAACTCTCCTGGCGCGTTTTCCGCCTTTTGACATCCTGGCGGAGATGGATGCGTGGGTCTACGATCAGACACGCTCCCTCCGCCAGAGCCTGCCGCTCTTTGGAGCCTGGCTCAAAAGGAGCGAGCGCGTCACCTACCGCCTGACGCAGGTGCTCACCGGGCACGGTTGTTTCGGCGCGTACCTGCACAGGATAGGACGCGAGGCCACGGCACAATGCCACCATTGTGATAGCGACCAGGACACCGCACAGCACACGCTCGAGGCGTGCCCTGCGTGAGCCGCCGAGCGGCGGATCCTGGTCGATCGGATCGGGCAAGATCTCTCTCTGCCAGCAGTAGTGTCGGCTATGTTGGCAGAGCACGAAAATTGGAATGCAGTGGTCTCCGTCTGTGACAGCGTCATGCTCCAGAAGGAGACCGCAGAGCGGGATCGGGAGATCCTGCTCGAAGAAGAAGGAGACGGCGCCGGGGTAACAACCACCCTGGCGCCTAATTCCGATACGCCTGAAAACCCCTGCCGTTGCTATAAGGTGGGGGACCTCTGGGTTCGCGGGTGCGTAGATTGGGGAATCTGCGTGCCCACACCAAGCGACCCAAGAGAAGACGGTAGCACGCATGTGGTCACGCGCTGCCGTGGGACGCACTGGGGGATCCTTTACAATTCCCCTGGGGGGGTGACCGCTTTACAGTCACCCTCTCCGAGATGTGCCAATAGGCGTGGCACCAGTGGGTGGCTCTAGTGTGATCATACGAGGACCTGGAGCCTCCCTTAGGTGCCGAAGATGACCGCTCCAGTGGTTTTAGCCGGTAGGAGTCCGGCATACCCCTTCGTCCTTCCCCGGGGCGAAGGAAGTTCATGAAGAATTTCCACTGGGCACCAATAAATAAAAAATAAAAAAAAACAAAAATTTTTTTATTAGATCTTGAAATTTACATTGCTGTTGCATTTATTGAACATATGTATGTGTAGAAATCTATTGTTAAGAATATATTCACCACAATTCTACGTAATAGAGTCAAGAGGGCAAATTGGCAAGGGTTGGAGGAACTTCATTACCCGCTAACAAAATGGATCTTTTAGATAAAGTACGATGGTACTTGAAAGCGAGTAATAAAAAATGTACTGTATAGGTACTGATAGTTTAAATAATGTTATAAAATTCCGTAAACAATGATAGGTTCGGAACAAAATATATGTAAAATATTACAAGGAATTGTGACACAAATAAAATCCTATGAAAATAAAGATAGAATAACATGCATTTAATATTCTCAGGCACAATCACTCGATGTCTTTACCATGTCATGTGTTGCCAGCGTCGAGGGCCCTTGAAAATGGCGCGCAAACTGACGGCTCCTAGCAAAATTAACAAACAAAATGGTTGCAGATAATACCTTCACTGCTTTTATTGAGTGTGCCGCCTGAATTTGAAGTAGGGATTTTTATGTGCAAAATTCATTCAATGTCACAATATCACGCTATATTAATATTATGGATTAAGTACAGTTCTTCGTTTTTGCAATAGTAAGTATATAAGGGAGACCTTACAATTATTATGGCACCTCTACTATTTTAAAGACTTCGTTTTAAAAAGAGAATCTCGACTTCATTTTTAGATAAGGAAAAATACCAATGCGCCTCGGAATTAATTACTTCATGTGTTTAACTACATTTGTTTTCTAAGAAACGCGCTCTTGCAAAATATAAGGAAATAAAATGAAAATTATATCTAAACAACTGCCTATAGAAACCAAATTACGTAATTATATTTTCGTGTAAACTTCCGTCGTTCTATGAACTAAAATTGCTGGGAATATTCTGTGAAGCAATTTAATTAATTAACGAACAAGAAAGTTCCGTCGGCCTTCGGAAAACGTTAATCTTGCTGGCAGTGTAAAATTCACAAAAACTTTAATCCCCCGCACTGCGAGCGAGCCAGTAGTTTGAGTAGCGAACTTGTAATAGGTTTAAACTTTGAATATTTATATTGTCTACAGTGTAATTTTGAAATCACAATCGGTTCACTGGTTATTAATGTTTGTGTTCTTTTTGTTTTAATTGAACGGCTATAGATGTTTGCATTAGCCGAAGCGTAGGAGTATCTCATCGGGATATTAATTATATCCAATATAAAATAAGCAGTTTAATTGATTTAGCGCGTTTTCGGGCTAAAAGTAGGTTCTTCCACGCTAACACAGGATGCCATATTTGGCTATACACGCTACTGCATGCTTGATGGGTATAACTGTGCAAGCACACCCGTACAGGCACACCTAAGTTTTATAGAGCACATACACGTGAGAGTTTACCTGCACAGTTAAACTATAAACCTGTCAGTTGGACTGAGTTGGACGGTTGGAGCCATCGTGTCACCGACAATGGACGACGATGATATGTTACTACGAACGTGTTTTTTTTATAATTTCGTCTTTTGTAGCACCGCACTCCAATTCCTTGAGCTTTACTACAAATTTTCGTAATGCTGAAACTCTTTTATCTCTGCCTATCACGGAAGACTCTTTACGCTTTACGCGCCAAATACAGGGTTTGGATTTGTAAATATCAAAGAACTCCTTCCAATATTTGACGGCACGGTTGGTGCAGTGGCTGATACAGTCGGCTGCTGCGCTTCGGGTCGTGGGATCGATTCCCGCACGGAACAAATATTTGTATGATCTGCAGGTAGTTGTTCCGGGTCTGGGTGTATTGTATGTGGAATTCATGTCTGTAAACGCATCCACGATACAGGAGAAATCCTAGTGTGGGTGTATTTATAACAAATAAAAAAATACAGTATCTTACACTAAATATCTAAACAATTAGCTGCCCCACACCTGGTAGTCGTAAAGGCTACCAACCCAGCATTTGCTGGGCGTGGGGCACCAGGGTAAGGGTGGATCATCCACCATATAAGGTGGCGCATGCCTTTGGTCTGGTTATCGAGCAATTCCAACGCACTCTCGCCGAACTGTATAGTATAAAAAAACCGATAAGCTTGCATCTCTGCGTCTGTTCGAGGCTCTAGTGCTTTGCTTTGACCAGTGGATCGTTGGTAATGAGACTCGTAGCGCGACTCTCAATCACTAATACTTAGATAAAATAGTACTGAACGACCGATATTTCCTTCATTAGATCCACTTATAAGTTATAACACTATCCCCTTATTTCTATAAGAAACTATTACTTATTTCTACCTGGTTGTTGTCCTAAATATTCTTCTCGAGTAGTAAGACGGCATGGGGAGGGAGAGATAAATATTTACAGTATTTTCCGTGTGGCAACACCGGGGTGGCTGTAAACAATATTTTTAATCGACTCTGCAAACTGTGTCGCTTACACTTAGCGAAACTCGACGCGAAGTAAAAACCAACCAAATAAATTTCTTTAGACAACGTGTAGCGAATAAGTCGATATTTAAGGAAAATCGACTTCAGTATCTTACGTTGAAGCTGCTATATATATATAAAGTTACTAAATTTAGCATTGTGTGGGTTTCTTTTCTTTTCTATGATATTGCCAAACGGTTGGACGACACTTCACGTGGCCAGAGGGCTGGTCTTTTCTTTGGCCAAAGAATAATTATTGGCATTCAAGGTGACAATGCTGCCAGTCTTTAGGAACATTACCAGTTGACAGCGATGAGAAGGAGTACTTTGACGCCTAAAAGCCTCCCTTTTATGGTTTTATTTATTATTTATATACTTTGTCCAGGATGATTAATTCATTTTATTCAATTAGTTCTATGTTCCATCTTCAACTAAGTAACTAAGGACTTTAGTAGGTACATAAGGTAATAAATCTTCGTAATATAATATTTCATTTAATAATTCCCTAAAGCAGTGACTGTACTTAGACGTTTGCACAGTGTTTTAATTAAAATAATTTAAAATATAATCGCTTTAAAGCTGGAGTTTGTAACAAGGGAAGTTGAGAGTTTCCGAAACGGCGTAACAAGACAAAATAATAAAATATTAATAAACGCCCGTAGACGGTGGAAAAGTTTCATCGGGGGTAAATGTTTGTGTTTCAAATAAGGCGCGCTTGCGATACGATGGGGTTACCGGCGCGGACTCGAACCCGCTACCCTTGTAGTCGGCACATTCAGTTTTGCTTACAGTACGTTTATGTTATATTTTATGAGTATAGACCGATCGTAATTTTGTTTCGCGTGGACGAGGCAGGAAAATAGTTAAGGCGCAGATTGTAAGCAATTGTCTAGCTACTACTTTATTTCTACACACAGACTAATTTAGTTGTTAAAATTTCAACTTAGACTGCAAACCGATACGGTTGTAAAAGAAATTTGTGATCTTAAAGAAATTAATCATCGACTCCAGCGGCACTCCCTTCCCTTCATCATCATCATCATATCGGCCATTTATACGTCCACTGCTGAACAAAGGCCTCCCCCATAGATTTTCACGACTGTGTCATCATTCTGGGGGGTATTTGGCAATACTCACCACGCTTGGTAGGCAGGTTGGTGAGCGCAATATGGCTACCGTTTCACAGAAGGGACGCTGCTGCCCATCCCTCTGGTTTAGATTCCCTTAGTCGCCTTTTATGACATCCACGGGAGGAGATGGAGTGGTGCTATATTTTCAATCTGGACACCACACGGAACAGCACACGCTTCCCTTCAGCTTACTGATTGTGCGAGCTTTATTCATGAGCCAATTCTTTAATGTATAATTTTATTGAGAAACTTGTAGAGAAGCTCCGAGCATAGCTCGCTACATAGCTTGCTGATTCTCTTGAAGCTTGTGGACTGGCATAACTACAGGGTCCACTTTATTCGCAGCGCTGGTATGATAAGCATAGCCCACTAGTGGAAGTCGATCTTCTGATGCTAGTCTATGTCAAGACTCGGCGAAGCTAGCCGTTGTCACGCATCAAGATACGCGAAACAAAATAAACAATTGCAAATACTTACATAAAAAATGAATTTAATTCATTGCTTTATAGAAATAAGCGTTGCTAGAATTTATTAAAACGTTGGCATATAACACCACACAAACTCCATTCAATATTTCATAACGACCGAAACAAAAGCATTTAGCGAAATTGAACTGTTCAAAAACTCAAAAGTCAAATTGGAGTGGTAGAGCTACATTAAAAACGGTACATTCAAACCTATTAGACCGAGTGCCTAGTGGTAATGTAATATTAAAATAGTTGGGCGGGCGGCCCCGGGCGGGTACGCTACGAAAATAAATCAAATAGAACTACATATGAGTAACTTGTTAAAATGTATTGTCTATGCACAAGTCGATTGCTGAAACGACATTTTATATGCAATGGATGTGTGAGTTTTGCGTACTGGCCAGCAATTGTCTGAATAGAAACTATTTTCAGGTTTTCTATGCGGAATTGGAAATGTACGAGAAAAGGGATTGTTACATAAAAAATAACGGTTGGTGTAGTGGCTGATACAGTCTGCTCCTGCGCCCCGGGTCGTGGGTTCAATTCCCGCACGGAACAAATATTTGTATGATCAGCAGGTAGTTGTTCCGGGTCTGGGTATATTGTATCTGGAAGTTATGTCTGTAAACGCACCCACTACATAGGAGTAATCAAAGTGTAGGGCAACTCAAAAAAAAATTTGTGTTCGAGTTTTGACAACGAATTCTTTCTTGGAATGGATGTTCGTCGAGTGTGATTTTTAATGACAGTGCATAAGTAGTAGATCTTGGATATTTATAAATAAAAACTTAACAAAAGACTGGGATAAAGTCGGAAACAAGTTAAACCTGATTGAAAATAATAATAGACCTGACTGCGTAAAAAATAACATACGCCATAATTAAATATAATACCCGATGTCACCCCCCAATTGAGATGAATCTAACGACACCTCATATGTTAAAATCTATCAAGCCTTTTAGGCTACAGAGCGAGCCAAAGAAATAGACATACATAGTCAGGTAAAAATGCAAATAAGATTTATGTTCAAAATATTTATTCTATTGCGGAAATCTAGTCTTTACCATAACTTTAGCAGCTTCACCGTAATATGTTATGTATTTAAACATTTATTACTTAGAATAAGTATTTATTATAAACAAGCTGGGACCCGCGGTTTCACCCACCGTTTAATTTAAAAGAACTTGGATTATTTATGAATAATTTAGAGTACCTACTTCGGCATAGACACTTGACATAGAGTATATATATTGGATTTCATGTGTTTTAATTATTTTACGCGGAACCCTGATTATATTTCTAAAATGAAAGTAACCTTAGTTATTCCTTATAACATCAGCTATCTGCCAGTGAAAGTCCCGTAGAAATCGGTCAGGCCGTTTCGGAGATTAGCGGGAACAAACGGACAAACAGACCGACAGAGAAACAAAAACAAAAAAAAAATCGTTGTAGGTATCATCATTTCGGCCGAATGAAGTCCACTGCTGAATACAGGCCTCCCCCAAAGATCACCACAACAACCGACATGCGTGTGTTGTGTGTTCATTGGGGGGTTTTGCCATATCCGCCATGCTTGGCAGGCGGGTTGGCGATCGCAGTTGAGTTGTTAATGTATTCGAAGGACGCTGCAGCCCATCCTCCGGCTAATCCCTTAGTCGGCTTTTACGATACCCACGGGATGAGATGGATTGGTGCTATTCGTAGTCGGCACCACACGGCAGTATGTATGCATTTAGTAAAAAGCTGTTATTTTGACATTACAAACAGACTCTTCAATTTTATTGATTTGTACAGATATGACAACATATCTTTGTAGCAAAATATTCAGACAACTTTTCCTAAGCACATAAACCTAATGTAACTAAGCGATGTTTTAGTTTGATAAAAAACCTAATCGGAAGAAAAATGTTTTATATCATATCAGCCAGAAGATGTCCACTGCTGAACAAAGGCTTTCCAAAGCGCAGAATGGCTGCTGTTGCACAGACGGGAAGCTGCTACCCATCCTTCTGGTTTAGAGTCCCTAACTGCCGTAATTAATAATCAATCTAATACAAAATCTTTGGATTTGGGATTGAAGATTTGTCTATTTTTTGTGTTAATTGTGAAGTTCAAAATATTAAATCTAAAGATTTTGGATTAGATTGATTATTAATTTCAGCCGTAAGTCGCCTTTTACGACATACACGGGAAAAGATAGATTATATATATAGTGACGCTATATTCTTAATCCGGACACCACGCGGATATTTGATTTTTTGTTTTGAATTGTCAAACCTTTATTAATTGAGTTGATATCTTTCTTCAATAATTTTATCATTTTTCTTATAACGTAAATTGTTGCCATGTGGATTTAAAAATATTTTTCTACCCCAAAGATGTATTACTTCTATCGCCGTGCCATACCTACATAAGTACCAAACACCCTTTTTTTCTAATACTAGTGTTAGTACGTTTACTCGTAGGTACTTAATATTAACATAAATAGTGTATATAATTTTAGTTATCTATACAAATAAATAAAATTGAAGTGTCTGTTTGTAATGTCAAAATAACAGCTTTTTACTCAATGCATATGAAAGTATAGACGGTACATATGACAAAAAAACTAGGTATTTTTAATTTTTTTGTCTGGCTGTGTGTCTGTTTGTTCCGGGTAATCTCCGAAACGGCTGAACCGATTTTGACGGGACTTTCACTGGCAGATAGCTGATGTTATAAGGAATAACTTAGGCTACTTTTATTTTTTAACAATAATTGGAGTTCCGCGCAAAAAAATCCCTTGAAATCCAATATATATATTCTATGTCAAGTATCTATGTCAAAGTAACCTAAATTTCTTTTAAATTAAACGCGGGTGAAACCGCGGATCCCAGCTAGTAGGAAATATATTTTATGATCATGTAAATATTTTAATAACTGAAAACCAGACATTCCACTATACTAAGTTATAACGATGGTCTTTTTTATCTTACACTTTAGATTTTTGTATGGTTCTTAGCTAACATGAAGCAGGAAGTATTGAAACCCATTACGTTGGCAGGTGGGCATCATGTGTGGACATGCAAAGGACTCGTAAGTAGGTATTCGACAATCAGTGAACTGAGTGATAGGCGGGATGTAGCTGTGTGGCTCATCACGGATATAACAGATGTTGCGGATATGACACAAACGTAGGATAGATTTACGCTTTATTTTTTATTATTTAATATACATATTATTGTTGTCAGGCAAGAAAGGCAATATATTATATTCTTTCAAATTAAATGGCGGGTGAAACCGCGGGTCACAGCTAGTATATTATATATTATATATTTATCTTTTATCTAAATAATTAATCTAACGGTATGCAGTTTTTCTGAATAAAAGAAAAACGTCTTTTTGGTTACAGAATAATGACACAAAGCTTTCAACAGATTTTTCTGTAATCGAAGCGGTCTCTTCGCATGTAACCAAAACCTTCCCCTTATAATCCTGGGTTTATTTCGGCACTTCTTCTCAGAGGTAGTCATGTAGTGAAATGCTCTCCAAAGTTTCGATGTAACGTGTGAAAGTGTCTGTTAGAACCAAATTAGTGAATAAACGATTACATTCTAATCTTCATCAGATAAGGAAATGAATAGCCATTTATTTTAAACTCTAGAATTATTAATTGAACTGACTAACCCCGTAGGACAGCCTTCAGTGTAAATCCTAGACGTAGAATAATTTGAACAAATCCTGACCATTAGCAGCATTATAACAACACGTGATTTATTTAAAGTCTCTATATCCGTGTGTGGGATGTATTGGATGGTCGACGAGGCGGGGTGTGTAATTGAAAGCAAACATGCATTGTTGCTGCCCGTATCAATCAGGGATGAACGGCCCGATAGTTTTCTGCGATTCAAACATTAGGGGACCGAAACGTGTCTCTATTGCGACGGGGATTTCTTTTATGTTTTCAAAAATAAAGACAATACATATTTTTACTGGACAGCAGAAATGTACATATTTATGTATAAGTAATGGAATTAGAATATTTTTGTTTTGTCGGACGCCAGACGAGCATGCCCGTCTGGTAAATCTCTTTGTCTTTATGTAAGTAACACAAACGGAAAAATAAAATTATAATAAAACACTTTTAAACGGATCATATCGCGTACATTATTACAAAAATCTATAATATACGCGATATAATCCGTTTAAAAGTGATTTATTATAATGATTAATAACCGCAAAAACCTTAGACATTACTATGAAAAAAAAGAAAGTGCGTGACGTTGATATACATAGTGTACCTAGATTAGTTATGATTGCAGCACTGCTAGTAGGTCTCTCTTTCCAAGAGGCCGGCTAGGTAGTTACCACCGTTCGAAGACGGTGGCGCGCACGTGGTCACGTGCCGCCGTGTGCGTAACACAGCGCACAGCGAGGCTTGGGGGGATTCCTTTACCATCCTCCCCGAGAAGTGCCTGGGGGGTGACCATTTTTTTACAGTCACCTTTCCGTCACTAGAGGGGTTAACCGCTTTACTGTCATCCCCTCCGTTATGTGCCTAAAGGCGGCTCTAGTATGTTCTAACGAGGACCTAGAGCCCCCTTCGGTGCCGAAGATGACCGCTCCAGTGGTTTTAGCCGGTGGGAGCCCGGCATACTCCTTCGCCCTTCCCTGGGGCGAAGGAAGTTCATGATAAATTTCCACTGGTCAAAATACTATAAACGTAATTCATCAAATGAAATGTGTCTCATTCCCAGTCTGTCCTATCTCGGATGCCCGTGACTTTAACCCACTCATTAGGAGCGAGATGGTCGACATAACTAAATATGCGAGAACCATATATTTACATTTGGATAACCTGGATTTCGTATTCCGTGTGGTGTCCGGATTAAGAATATAGCGCCATTCCATCTCCCCCCGCTGGATGTCGTAAATGGCGACTAAGGGACTCTACTTGAAACCTGAGGGACGGCGGCAGCAGCGTCCCTTCTGTGAAATGGTAGCCATACTGCGCTCACCAACTCGCCTGCCAAGCGTGGTGAGTATTGGCAAATACCCCCCAAAATTATGACATAGTTGTGGAAATCTATAGGGGAGGCCTTTGTTCTTTGTTCAGCAGTAGACATATAAATGGCCGATATGAGATGAGATGAGAACCTGGATTTGGTAGACAGAAAAATATCACACATCAATCTGTAAACTGTCGTTTTTATTGTCATGGGGAAATCCTCATGGACTTCCTAAAACCCCACGGTGTCCTTCTAATTACTTCAGGCTGGGGGTGAGGTGTTCGCTTTGTTAGCATTAGACCGCACCTCCGGCAGGTATCGGCCCGTCACTGTGTGACTCACTCAGTGCGACCTTGTTGGCCATACGTATCTTCAGTCGCGCACGCAGAACATATGCGTCGCCATCTTAGGCCTGTTTCTGGTCGGGAGACGGACTGGCCTGGTTTCGTCGTCCGCAGGCTTCTCGTGGTAGCCGCAGATCGCTCAGCGCCCTCCTGGTGCGTTTTCTGCGGTGGGGATCAGAAGTGGTCTCCTCCCGTCCCCGCTCTGCAGCCTCCTTTGCTTGCTTCACGTCTTCACAAAAGAAGACGACGGCATCCCACACACTCTCGCTCCGTACGGTGGACTGAACCACGGCCGGAAGCGAGAGGTCACCTTCTTCGACCGCCGTGACGAGATCACGGTGCTGCGTTGCCCAAGCTGGCCACTCCTCCAAAGTGTGCTGCACCGTGACCGCAGTCTCTGCAGTGATATAACCGGGCGTTTCTTTTCGCCCTATTTTACATAAGAACTTGGGGCAGATAGGCTGCGGTTCCACAGAAGGAATGTTGCTGCCTATCATCGGGTTTAGAATCCCTGAGTCGCCTTTTAAGACATCCACGGAGAAGATGGAATGGTGCTTTATTCTTAATCCGGATACCACACAGACTCCGGACACCACACGGACTTCGGACACCAAATGACCTTGGACACCACATAAACTCCGGACACTGCACGGTAAGGTTTAAGTAAGACTAATAACATAATAAGACTATTGACAAAATTGACCCCAAACTACAAATGATTAAAATCAGTCATTCAAATTTCTAATTCCAAATTAACAATACCTCACACACACCATAATAAACTCGTCACACCAAAACCGGAGCGAAATGAGCAAACGATTTCGATAACACAATGGTGTGACATCTACCCTCATTATGGGGGTTAGTTGAAATTAGTGTTGGTCCTAGCCCTCGACACTACGCGTGCCGAGCGCGTGTCGCAAACACCAACGCGTGCGCACGCAACGCGCACCAATATTAAAAGGAATATGTTAACATGAGATAGAGTAGAGCGTGTTTCTAAAATTTTGAGATACGGACATTGTCGCTTAGCATAGCCGTTGACTATATCTTTCACAGAATGTATTATCATGCTTTAAAAGAAAATCCGCGTAATACTGTGGTTCCCCAATGACATCCGAGCATCGATAGCTTACATGTTAATGTACATGGGTTATGAGGTTATTATAAGGCAAACATTGTAAGGAAGAAGCTAGTGATGCGGTCCTATGATCTGCCACCAATTTCTCAATTCTCATTTGTTTTTGAATTCATCATATTCAACCACGATTTACGACTGATGATGAAAATATGAGCCGTGTTATGTTTACTTGTACCTAATTGATTTTCTCCAATAACAGATGTGGCTTGTAATTTTTTGTTGTATGAATTGTAACAAACATCATTTACAGTTCGATGTAAACCACTAAAGACTTCTCCTTTGACAGCAGCCCACGTAACAATCACAGCACCCTGTACAAAGCGCCCCTAGGCCTCCCTCCCGCGGCTGCCTGCTCCAGATATGCTCCACATTGTTATTCGTGTAACATTGAAACACTTAACGTCAGTACAGCCCTCCCTAGGGTGTGAAACTGTCGAGTCAAAAAATAAATCAGAATTCGACACTATAATCTTCTGGAACTTCCAAATAATTTGTCTAGATTTACATAAGGTATTTAGGATTATTCCTGTTATTATTAACTCGACTAATTCTTGCAGCAGGTGAACGTGTCAGCAAACAGAACCGACGACATGTGACGATCATCTAACGTTGTGAAAAAACTGACGGAAATGTTAAGTAAAGTCTGGATATCAAGAGTACAACTGGATTTAAGCCAAGTGATGGGTAAAGAGTTTGGGCTGCGATTATGAAATCTTTATCTATTAAATTATTTATTCATAAACTCTATACTACAGTATTTCTCTTTTATGTGGTATGTGGTGTTCACACATAAAAGAGAAACATTTACAAAGTTTAGTGTATAATGGGAATCTTGAAATCTTCTCTTCCAGGCTCTCTTTAGATGGACTGAAAGAAAGAAGAGAGATATTGGGCTGCCAAGTGTACAAAATATCATACTCGATACTACTTAGACATATTATTATAAAATACATAACAATACAACAAATCTTTTATATATAAAGCGATATCTATGTTTGACTAGAAAATGATTTTTTCTACATTTATCCTTTTGGGAGTAAACAACAAAACCACATAGTAAGGTCGCATCATGTGGTAAGTTCAGTTTATGCTTTTGAGTTTTTATTAGAACTATTTATACATTTGTATTTGTTCATGGATGAAGTTTTTACGAAACTTAGAACATCGAAAACTACAAGTTCTATCTCAAAACATGCCTCCCATTCTATATAATAACTTAGCTATTATAAGTACATACGGCCACAGTTATAAATTAAAGATGTACCGATTACTTGGGAACGTCACGCTCTTATAAAGTTGGGTTCTTGGTGAGCTGGGGTTCCATCGAGTCTAATCCGTCCGCTGGGCGGGCGAGCACGGCTGCGCTATCGCTACGCCGCAGCCGCATCTTCTAGATACAAGTCTATATACGTGTATTTGATTATGTATGAGCGAATTGGGTGGGAAGAAACTGGAATATTTGAAGTGGGGCAGTTTTACTTTGTGATACTTGAGATACGTCAGGAAAAAGCTGCTACGAGTACAGTGAGTGTGCTACGCCGTAGACTGTATAGGCCGAAATTCATTATCAATCCAATTCAAAATCTTTAGATTTCATATTTTAAACTTGATCTGTTTTTGTGTTATGATCATACTTATAACAAAAAACTGACAAATCCCTAATCCCAAATCCAAAGATTTTGGATTAGATTGATTATTAATTTCAGCCATAATCATTAAAGATCAGAGATATATCTCCATCTTATCTTACTACTATTATGAATGTGGTAGTTTGTTTTGTTTTAAACTGATTCTAATGAAATTTGGCGTAAAGGTAGATTATGTCATGGAATAAGGTATAGAATACTTTTTATTTGAATTATAAAAGAAAAACCATTACCATTACACTCTATTTATGCCAAGAGAAGCTGGCCGGTAACGTCTAAGATTTGCATATTTAATTATATAGATATTTAAGATAGAAAAGTAAGTGTAAAATTTGACTTTTATTTAGCAAGTAGGTTTCAAGAAACACGGCTGAAATTAATAAATAATCTCATTCAAAATCTTTGGATTGAAGATTTGAACTTAATCTGTTATGACAAATACGACATACGGCATGTAACCGATTGTTTATAGGAGCGGCCTTTGTTCAAAATTAGATCATATAGAAAATTTTGTCAGACCATCACTCGGTCATTATTTTAGCCGAATAAAGTCTACCCTTGGACACAGGCCTCCCCCAAATATCTCCACCACGACCGGTCCAAGTGTGTTGTGTGTTCATAGGGGATTTTTGCTATAATTGCTACGCTTGGTAGGCGGGTTGGCAATCGGAATTGATTTGTTAATGTACTTGAAGGACACTGCTGCCCATCCTCCGGCTAATCCCATAGTCGCTTTTTACGACGCCCACGAGATGAGATGGGTTGGTGCTATTGCCACACATACAATTCATCTAGGTATAGTTATGTATTAAATTGATAAAAGCGCCATATTTTTGTCGGTTACATATTTGCATTTTAATACAAATAATTTGCTACAGACGATCTGCTAGACAACATCTGAATCAATAGGAACTTGTATGTGGGACAATTAATGCAATTTGTTAATAAAATTAACGTTTCCGGGAAATGCAATTTCATTTATCCATTTAATAACATTTTCAGAAAGTAGCACAAACACTAAAATACGGTGAATAAATACTAAATATACAAGTGTAGTGTCTGGATTAAGAATTTAGGTTGGTGCAGTGGCTGATACAGTCGACTGCTGCGCCCCGGGTGGTGGGTTCGATTCCCACACGGAACAAATATTTGTATGATCTGCAGGTAGTTGTTCCGGATCTGGGTGTATGGTGTGTGAAATTTGTGTCTGTAAACGCACCCGCGACACAGGAGAATCCTAGAGTGGGGCACTGAAAAAAAAATCTCCTTATTATATATAAAAGGGGCAAAAAAAAAATCGCGTAAAAGTCGACTAAGGGACTCTTAACCAGAGGGATGGGCAGCAGCATCCCTTATGTGAAACGGTAGCCATACTGCGCTCACCAACCTGTATGCCAAGCGTGGTGAGTACTGGCAAATTCCCTCCGAAATGACGACCACGTACCCGGTCGTTTATGGGGGAGGCCAATGTTCAGCAGTGGACGTCTTTTGGCTGACATGGTGATGATGATGATATGAATAAATATTACTTGGTAAGTAGAACACTTTTTAAGTTCAAGTGATTAAGCGCAAACCAAAGTTATGCTTTTTATTTTTGGTATTGTTTTGATGTTAAGGCAATTTAACGGACACGCCTCTTTTCGTGGTATAGTGTGGTTGTAGTTGTTTGTTGTAGTTACTACAACATCTAGGACTATTCTTGTCGACCGCTCACTCAAGAAGATATCCTATTGTAAAATACAATATGGATGCCATATACGGGAAACTTTATAAGCAGACTAGCATGGTAGACCCAAAGGTATTTGATAACTCTGCGGGTACAGCTAGAGCTTCGCTCAATGGCCTCGCTCCAACAATGCGTTACATGCACAAGAAGATCCCCACTTGCCCGTCCACGGCGAAAGTCATACTGATGGTCACTGAGGAGCTCATTATCTTCAAGGTCTGATAGCATCTGGTGGTGAAGTTCCCTTTCTATGATTTTGCATAGTATGAAGGTTATAGGGCTCGGTCGGTAGTTAAAAGGGTCAGCACGACTACCTTAAGCACCGGCTATAAATTGGCAACCTTGCACTAATTAGGCAACCTTTAGACTTCTTGTACTGCTTGTCTGAGAGAAAGGCGCTACTGGTATGTCCTCCAATCCACTGGTTTTGTCCACAACAAGACTAGAAATGGCTTTACGAACCTTTTTTTGATGTTTGCGATCTTCTGCATCGTGGAGTCACAGCGAGGTATATTAGGTAGTACTTTCAAGCTCGTATCTAGTTGTGAATTTCGCGCAAAGAGATAAGCAAATAAGTTTGCCTTCTCCAGCGTGGTGTGGCTTAAGCATCGGAAGCAGCATTGGACAGCAGAAATTCGTTCCAACTGATTTGGCGAGGGATCAAAACTATTTCTACCAACAGGTACAAAAATGAAATAAAATATTCCATTCCCTGATGTATCACGTCGACAGTCTTATCAGCGCAGATAGAAGCGTTGCTGGAAGTGAAGCAAGTTTGCCACCATAGGTAAAATTCAAAGAAATGCCGCATCTCATCCCTGTCTGCCGACTCAGATCTCCTTACACGCCTCGTGCACACAGGGGCCAGAATAATAGCCCCAGGGTTATTACCCGAAGGAGAGCAGTGAGAGACAGATTCGACCAAACAATGGTCAGACGATCCCAGCAAACCCAGACCCTATATTGGTCTGTGCCTGTCCTGATCTGTTGTCAGCAGAAGGTCAAATCAGTTGGGTGTATGAACAACAGGAACAACGCAAACTTGCATGACGTCCTATCAGCATAGTCAGTATTCTGGTACGGGAACAACCTGTCCTTATTATAGGCATTGAAGTCCCCCAGAAAAACAAGCTCTTATATTCCCTTAGAAATTAACGTAAGAGAGACTCTGATTTTTAACGCTCTTATTTCCACAACAATATCTATATATTAATACGTGAAGAAAATACTTTGTATCCCCTTTTAAGCACATAGCGCGCACGGAGTAATATGAGATTTGGCATAGTTAAAATTCATATGAAGGAGGAGGAACGAAAGACTAAATTTATAAAAAATAAATTACGGGAATTTCGACCACTAGGCGACCACTAGTAATTTCAATGATGCGCTATGCAATTCTAGATTCAGTATTTCTCAACAAATTTACAATTCCGTTGATAATTTATTTGTTTGCCGCCCCTCCGTACAAAGAGGGTCATAAAAAAATTAATTAGCGTCCAAGTATTTGCCCAGAGCGAATCGCAATTATGAAGAGGGCACTTTGCTAACAGCGACATCTACCGGGCAGAGATAGCGTTTAATTTCGCCGGGTCGTTGTTTTATTAGTGAAATTAACCCGTTTTTAGTGAGAGGTGGTACATAAATAATTAAGGGAGGGACTGGCTTGCCCTCGATGTCTATGTAACTGTGAGATTAGTATGTAAATGAGTATGAATTAATATCATAGGCATGCTAAATATAAGTACGTACCTACTGTTTTTATTTATTTCAAAGTAAGTACCATAAAGTTTTGCGGTTTAGTTTATTACAATCTAGCCTCGTTATTAACGACGATTAAGTTATTACATTTTAACTAAAATGACTACTTTTAAACTTACAATTAATTTCTAAGACTCACTCACACAGTTTGATTATGTATGCTTGTAGGCAGTACTAATCACTTTTTATCGTCTCATCAGCCCGTTAACGTCCACTGCTGAACGTGAGCCTCCCAATGACCGCTACAATGAACAGTCCTTTAAAAAAAAAGTTATTGGTCTTCAATGAAAATTGCCGTGTGGTGCCCGCTCAGAATACCACCACACCATCTCCTCCCGTGGGTGTCGTAAAAGTCGACTAAGGGATTAGCCGGAAGATGGGCAGCAGCGTCCTTCGAGTACATTAACAACTCAACTGCGATCGCCAACCCGTCTGCCAAGCGTGGCGATTATGGCAAAACCCCCCAATGAGCCCACAACACACATCATATCGGTCGTTGTGGTGACCTTTGAGGGAGGCCTGTGTCCTAAAACCACTGGAGTGGTCATTTGGCACCGAAGGGGGGCTCCAGGTGCTCATAACATCACACTAGAGCCGCCCATTGGTGCCACGCCTATAGGCACATCTCGGAAAGGATAACTGTAAAGCGGTCATCCCCTCTAGCATAGGGAAGACGACTGTTAAAAGGTCGCTCCCCAGGGACTTCTCGTGGAAGATTGTCAAGGATCTCCCCATGCCTTGCTGTGCGCTGTGCTGCGCACACGACGGCTCCTCACTACGTACGCGCTACCGTCTTCCCGGCGGTCAATTGGTATGAGAGAGATGCACGCAAACTCCCCAATCGGCGCACCTGCGACCACAATTAACAGTTCTAGGAAAAATCACCATAATCACCACGCTTGGTTGGCTGGTTTGGTGATCGCAGTATGTTATTATGAGCACATGGGAGACTGCTGCAGCTCAAATTGATATTAGCCCATAGTCGCCTAATAACGACACTCATGAGTGGAGAGGGGTCACAAGGTCTGTTCTTTGACGGCAACCACGTACTTACTAGACTAGACATTTATTTTAAAGGAGGGAGAGCTGTAATTTATACACACAACAGTATTGGACCAATTACAATAATTAAAGATAGAAGACGTAGATAAAATACAAGATAAAGAATATAAAACAACTAGGGACGCGTCTTTCATAAATTCCTCTCGCAATGCTTCTGACATACTATCAGTATCTTCTCCCAATCATCCGCAATCAAATCACAACTCGGATGAGAATTCAAGAGTTCGTTGAGTAGAGCGAGAGTCTGCGGTATTGGCGAGTTAGCTCGCGCTACCGTGTGACATGAAGGAACAGCAAATAGCTTGTGTTTCCTGTTGCGGCGGTAATTATCTGGAGCGAAGAATCGAGCTATACAGTCGCAGATCGCTAAAGCCGTTATTAGGTCCTATCATTTACTCCTATTCCACGCTCCAAACTGCTACCGAGAACTACCTAACTGAAAAACCTAATATCAAATGAATTAAATCGATCCCAGGAACTGACGTTCGGTAACGTAGCTCTATAGGTGGGTGACCGTATTATGGTATTTGAAATAAGCGCCTCCATGCTTCGGAGAGCACGTAAAATAGTCAGTTCCGGTTGTTGTCATTAGACTGCAGTCCTTACCCGGGAAGACAGCGGTCTGTATGAGGTCACGTACCGCCGTGTGCGCAGCACAGAGCATAGCGAGGATTCGGAGGAATCCTTTACAATTTCCCCGAGAGGTTTCTGGGAGGATGGCCTTTTTACAGTCGCCTTCCCCCACTAGAGGGAGTGACCGCTTTACAGACATCCCCTCCGAGATGTGCCTAAAGGCGCGGCACCAATGGGTGGCTCTAGATGGAGATTATTCGAGTTCCTGGAGCCTCCCTACAGTGCCGAAGATGACCACTCCGGTGGTTTTAGCCTGTAAGAGTCCGGCATCCCCTTCGCCCTTCCCCGGGGTGATTCCTTCACATCATGTATTTCCACCGGATCAATAAAAAGAAAATAAAATACTGCAGTCGTTAAAACAAGTAGAAGACCTTTGGGTGGCTTGAACAACTTTGACTGGGCTGGCCACTAACCAGACGAAAAACAATCGGACAAGTGCGAGTTGAACTCGCGTGGAGAGAGAAACAAAATATCTATAACAAAAACAAAATGTTGAATTACAATCAAACATAATTAAGCGCTCTTCCTCTCTCCAACGAAAACGGGCACAGCACAGTGCCCGACAGGGTCCATAATTGATCCCATAGTCTTAAGCCTACCATCTGTTTTAATATTACATTATGGCATGCAATAAAGAATTGAGAATTGATTTTAGGGGAAATTTGCCTGTTTTTACCACGCTCGGCAGGCGGGTTTGTGAGCTCAGTATGGCTACTGTTCCAAAGAACTGACGCTGCTACCTATCTTTCGCTCTGAGTCGCCTTTTACGACATCCATGGAAGGAGATGGAGTGGTGCTATATTTAAATATCTTACTCTCTCTACATTTGATGGTACTACAATACCCATAAGTGACACGGTGAAGAACCTATAGATAAAAACCTTTCTTGGGGTCCACAGCTCCAAGAATTAAGTCGAAAAATATTTTCATCGGCAGGATCCTTGAGGAGGTTACGCAATTTTCTTCCAACTGCCACCAAAACTGCGCTTGTTCAGTCCCTTCTTCTACCCATCCTTGACTATGCTGATGCCAGCTATCTTGATTTGACTGAGGCACAACTAGATAAGCTTGAGCGACTTCAAAACTTTTGTATCACATTCATATTTGGTTTGCGCAAATATGATCATGTCTCAGATTTTCGCAATAAGCTCAAGTGGCTTCCAATATGAACTCGCCGGAATACTCATATTCTATTTTTGCTTTACAGCATTTTATTTAATCCCACAACACCCCTTTATCTTAAAGAACGTTTTAAGTTCCTTCATGACACACACACACCAGATACTTAAGATAATCGGAGAACTTGAGACTTCAGATGCCAATTCATTCCACCAAATTCTTCGATAAATCTTTTACAGTTCAGGCTATACGGTTGTGGAATGCATTGCCAGTGTCAGTGAGAGCTGCCAAATCATTACCCTCCTTTAAAAACTTAATAAAAGAACATGATCTGTCCTCTTAAACGTGTAATTTGTCTATGCTATTTCATTGTTATCACATTGCGTTTTATTTTACTTTATCATTTTTCTGTGTTCATAATTACCTAAAATGTATGTATTTATTATATATCATCAATGCCGGAGGGCGGCCGAATGAAGTCCACTGCTGGACACAGGCCTCCCCCAAAGATTACCACAACGACCGATATGGGTGTGTTGTGTGTGTGACCGCACCCATCTTTAGACTGACCGGGCCAAAAGTTGCTTAAACTCGTCGATCGTTTACATATCAATGTATATTAGTTATGATCGCCTCACTTGGAACACAACTATGCTTGCACATATTTTTATTTTTAAGGAACCCAGTGACATCCCGAACTTGTTGCGGTAAGCGTCACGGCTGCCCTTAGTAATTGTAACGTAAGTCAGGGCTAGTCTTGCGTGGCACTAACCTGCGCTCGTCGCCTCGAGACGGCAGTAATTTAGTCCATCATGGCCAGTGATTATACTAGCTACAGCGTCCTTCAAACCGGCACCCTGATTAGCTAAAACAGCGACTGCAGACGCGAGAGCAGCTATCGCGCAACCAAGGATCCAACGGTGGCAATACGCCTGAAATTGAAAAGCGAGGATGCAATTTTAGTACATTGATCGTCCGACAGTGTTCGTCAGATATCTTCGCCTGTTTAATCGCTATCGCCAAATAAGTAATACCAAAATGATATTTGACAGAGGCGTCTGCGGGATTTACGCCTGTCGCAAACCGTCTGCGACATACGTAATCAGCCCGCGGAACGCAGTAGTGTCTACAGTTTAAACACTACTGCTTGTTGTTATGTGTATTAAATAAGTAGAACTGTAGTCCTTCATATAGAACTTTACCTAGTATGGTAGCATTACCTTACAACACTATAGATGAAACTGGCCAAGGAACAGCAAAATTTGTACAAAAGAAGTGAGGTAGACAGGATACTCAGCAGTAGGTGAATACGAGCAGTAGAACAAATAGACACCTCGGATGCTTAATAATAACCCAACTGTTCCAGTTTTATTAATACGCCTTCGTACGCATAAATCACAGCTGATTCACATGTGTCCAAAAGTGCAGTAAACTAAAATCACCCGGTGATTAACACCCCAACTATTTGTAGTTTTAAATCGTTACATTAGTATCAAACAGCTTGTCAAACGAACGCAACACGCGTGTCCGAGTTATAACAATTAACATTGTAAATTTAAGTTTAACATAAGAGCAAAAGAAAAATAGCAGTTTCATGGGCTCGTGTTTAGAACTTAGGACGTTTTGGAATCGAATCGATGACTGTTGAAGGCTATTTAGTAGGGTTACCATGTATAAAGTGACTGCTTCAGGACAAAGTCCGTGATAGTAAATTGTTAAGGAGCATTTATGGTATGTCAACCTGAAGATGAACGGGTGCCGAATATCGGGATAGATCAGCCATTGACTGGCATGGCGAATAAATCATTATTATATTATTGTAGTATATTCCTTCTTTACACATGAACGAAATTTTTTCTCATTATACATATCCTTTACCTTAACTTGTATCAATCAACATTGAAATCTAAGAGTATCCCACCGAGTAAAACCGTCTCCCAGAATCCTGTGCCCTTAGTCACTCTATTCTCACCCCCGGCTGTTAATCTTTATTAAGGGGCATTATATGTGCATTCGTCGATCCTCCACGATTCGCCCCGCGGGATTTGTACCAGATTTATGTGCCAGACGTACCGTTTCATGATATCAATTTATTGCCCAGTTATCGTTTCGGTGATTTTACCGTTGAGGTGATTATTGGCAACGTGATCGTTACGTTTTCAATTAATGTTTCGGAAGGGATTTACTGTACCTGAGAGTTTAAGTAAGTCATTTACGAAATTCATTCTTAGTGGCATTTTCGGAAGGTTTAGGCTGAAACTTCTAAGCACCATCTTTCAGTCTTTGTTTTCTTCCACTTGCAATCAAGTACTGCTACTCAGATCAGCATCATCATCATAACAGCTGCAGATCGTCCACTGCAGAACAAAGGCATCCCCTGTAGATTTCCACTACGACCGGCACCAAAACGAGGAATATTGTTTAAGTGTACCGCCATTGTGGGGAACTTGACGGTACTCACCACGTTTGGCAGGCGGGTTGGGGAGCGCAGAAGGGAATTATGGATACTGTTGAAAGTTATGATTCAGAATCTCGTAGTCGTATTTTACGACTTCCACGGGAGTAGATGGAGTAATGCTATATTCTAAATTCGGACACCACGAATCCGTGTGGTGGCCGAATTTGGAATATAGCATTTATTAATATGAATTGATTTTTTTTTCATATGACATATTTGAATGTATCCTTTTAAAAATAAAGAATTCATATTAATTATCATCTGAAATATGTTTATATAATTCCATCTACCCGCCCGGTTGTTTTAAAAATGAGCCAAAGGTTTTCGTCCCCTCACATTTATAATGGGTATGAAACAGCTCTTAAAACACCGGTTTTATTCAAGGAAGTCAACCTACTTTATTTACTGTATTGTATTATGATTCGGCTATGTGAACTACTTACTTCAGCATCTCAAACGAAACTGTAACTTATTTTTATCAATCTATGTCTCACATTTCCTTACATCATTTATATCATGCGTTGCAATGTGGCAATCGTAACAATCAAACGCATAGTTAGGGGCTATACAGAGTTTATTTATTTTTTATGGTCGAACAAATTCGCGGAGACTTGTAGGGGATTCGGGGGAGCGTCGTAGGGCGGCATCTTAATGAGATGCGGCGTAAACATTACCTACAATTCCTTGGGGTAAGCCGGGGTAAAACCCACCCTCCTACTCTTTTGATTCCGACTGATATTTGCACACTATCTATTAATTGTTATTTGTTTATGAGGTTATTAAAAAAAGTTTAGGTACTGCGTGCATTCATTGAATAAATATATAACTTAGTTTTGACAGGAAAATGTGGTGAACTAGAATTTAGACTAACTAAGAAATCTCGGAAACAACTGGACTTGTACCTACGGAAAATAAATCGTTGTTGCAGGCATACATTACAAAACTGCGTGACTATTCGGTAAGAAATCATTAGCAAACTCACTTCTAAATCCGCAATGAATTCTTTAATATCTTATTGTTTTCACTGTGAATTCATAAGTGAGTTTGCAAGCGAGTTCTTACAAAATAGCACTTCTGATGTCTGAACATGTACGGCGGGGATAAAACTTATATAATATGTAATTTGAAGAGTATCGCACCATAGATGTGCACAAAAAAATCATGTGTGCATGTTGCCGCTAAGGTAGGTAAAAGGGTTAGACAAGTAAACATACACACATGACTTTATCCCTTTATCCATACTAAATGCTTGTGCTAAAGTCAAAGTATTTTTATCACGTTCATGGCTGTATAAGCTAAGATGCCTTTTCCTTCACGGACGGGAAAATATAAAATACACACGGCTACGCATCAAGCCATACATATCTAGTTTAAGCTGATCTCTTAAAGCCTATACAATACAAGATCAGCTTATACTAGAAATGTATAGCTTGCTATGTAGTCTTGCGTACATAAAAAAAGTTATGCATATAAATACATGGCGTTATTACCATTCTTCTTCCATCTTTAAAATTGAAATTCGTCACTTACCGAACAATTGGTTGAATTCTAACCACATTTGTAGTATAGTTTAACAATAAGTACCAAAATCCTGCATTGACCCAAAATGAGCGTGTAAATATTTCCATAGTGATACTTAATAAAATCTCAAGAATTACGAATTCTGCAAATATCCAAAGTTTATACAATTTACAACACGTAGCTCAAATGTACTTATTTCGTGTAAAATTGCCAGTTGAGAGAACCGGCCGATGGCCACATATCGAGACTGAATACCACCTTCACGGGTCGGACAGGCTTTTTGGTACAATACTGCATAAGCCAGGTGACCATGATTGGCAGGGAAGCCAGATTAATGAATGTCTTCGGATGTGTTCATTTGAGAGGTATGAATAAAAAATGCGCCATGCTTAAGTTCTCCATTGGAATGTCTGTCTTTATAAGCTCTTTGGATACACAATTTTAATTATGTTATTCCCTAGAATTATCCTTATGAATATCTTAAATGGACATACGTTTATGTCTTATAATTACCAAAGTAAAGTGTACCGCCGAGTTATTCAAATGTGCCCGGTTTTCAACCATAAAAAATTGTTCTCGTCTGGACTTTATGAATTAACTATGGGCCATAATGGCCAAAGTATTCGAGGTTATCAGAGAACACGTCGGTCGTATGTCGCGCGGAAGCACGCAACGACGTCGCGCGGTGAAATGCTTAATTATTCATAGAGTGTTTGTGCAGGTGTAATGCTGCCCTAAATACCAACTCATGAGTATGACTGAAACTAAAGACGGGAGTTTAGTCTTTTAATTGCAATTTTAATGATATAAAATTTATGAAAAGCTTGGCGATGGAAGTGAACGGGTCAATTTTTGTCGAGACAATTTATGGTACCCATAATAAATTACTTGTTGATAGGATACTATGCCGTTAAAGTGGTTAATTCAGTCCAAGTATTGGATAGGATCTATTGCACTTACTTCAGTGCTCAATTTTCGTGAACTTACTCTTTCACATACAAAGCCTACGCCTTCGATGGTTTTTGCACGGAAATAAAATTAGTATGAGCTAGTTATATGTAGTTGTTCTCGGCCTGGGTGCTTGCGCATGTGCGTTTTACGTCTAAACTTAATCCGTGACACAGCAGAAATACTACTCATGGTTTAAAAAAACATTGGCTGTGCATTTAGTAGAAATTATTCTATACCTTTCTACTAGTGGTAGCTCTCTTATTGCAGCGTCCAGCTAGGTAGGTACTACCGCAGTGCTAGATATTCTGCTGCTAAGCAGTCCTTAAATTTTAGCTAGTGACTAGTTGTGCCGTGCGTTTTCACTTGCCGTTTCATTTAAAAGAAACTCAATCGGATTATTCATGAATTATTTAGAGTAGTTTGGCATAGACAGTTGACATAGATTTTGTATATAAGGTCTTATTTTAATAATCCACGATATTTTGCACGGTGCCTCAGTAAATGCTTAAGATGGTGTACCGAACACAAAAAAAACTCATGGTAAAAATCCACTTCTTTCTTTTGTGTGATGTCGCTACCGTGCGCCGTCTGTTTTGTTTAACGTTACAGACTATCTAAATCAGTCAACCAGCCCCATCCGCCATTGTCTTACTAGATGCATGTGAATATTATCACAACTAAGAGAACTAGGAAGTAATGAAATAAATGATTTAATAAAATATTTTTTTAAACAGCAGATTCACAAGTTTTTTTTATACCTACATTATCTTCATCGTTCACTATAGCGCCATGCAAAATATCGTGGACTATTAAATTAAGACCTTGTATACTGGATTTCATGGGTATTTTTCTGCGCGAATCTCTGACTGTTTTTCTAAACTAACCTCCTCCTTTTTGAAAAATGTAATAAAAGTAGTATTACTTACTCCTTATAATATCTGCTATCTGCCAGTGAAAGTGCCGTCAAAATCGGTCCAGCCGTTTCGGAGTTTAGCGGGAACAAACAGACAGAAGGACACAGGCAGACAGATAAAAATATATCAAAATTATCTATTTTTGTAAGTACTAATATACTTTCATATGCATTTAGTAAAAAGCTGTTATTTTGACATTACAAACAAACACTTCAATTTTATTTATTTGTATAGGTAGATGTCACTGAGCATAAGAGACAAAATAACTAATGTGTCTAAGTGACGAGCGCAATGTGGTACCACGCAGGAGAACAGTCCTGGCTAGCATTACAATTGTTATGGGAAGGCGTAACATTTACCACGAGGCAAATCATTTGCTTGTCTCATCATAGAGTTATAAAAAAAGGGAGTTAGTGTCTCCCCATACAGTTTTATATCTTCTATTACGATTCTAATATAAGCTCTACCGAAATGTGTATCTCACGTTGGTCACTGTTCACTTTCAAAAGCTCATAATTTATTTCAGCTGAAAAACGTCCACTGCTGCACTGAAACCTCCCCCAAAGATTGCCGCAACGATACGTTATGTATTTATGTAGTGTGCTCATTGGGGGGTTTTTCCATAATCGCCACGCTTGGCAGACGGGTTGACGATCGCAGTTGTGTTATAATTGTTGACGCTACTGTCCTTCCTTCGGCTCATCCCATAGTCGTCTTTTACGACACCCACAGGATGAGATGGGGTAGTGTTATTCTTAGCCGGTACCACACAAATAATACGAAATATAAATGAATGGGTAAACTTCAGTAACAAATCGTGCAGCTTTTTTATATACAAATTAATAGGCTTGAGTTTGACCACTATCTCGCCTGATATTAGGCAACGATGCGGTGGCTTGCCTAGAAGAAAACTGTTCACTCGTGATTTCAAGATCCCCAGGTTATAGCTGATTAGTGATTCTGATTCTTCCAGGCCCAGGAAGGCGTTACAGCACAAGCCCTGTTAATGTTGCTGCTGGATGTGAGGTTCTCTCACAAATTTAATGAGAGATTGACAGAGCTAGCTCTCTTACCGGTAACGGTTGAGGGGTAGAAACGGAATAACGTACAGTACGTACAGTTAGAAGTGGGTAATAAAGCTTTTTGCGTGAACCGAACCGAAACTATGTATTGGTATCCGATAAAATGTTTCAAAACTATGTATTTTCAAAAACTATTTATTGGACGATATGCGTATAAAGTGTTTATGAAATGATAAACGTTTTCGTGTCGGTTCATGTATTTGCTTCGAAACATGCTATCAACACAAAACTATGTATTTACGGTAACTATTTATTGGACGAGATGCGTATAAAGTGTTTATGAAATGATTAACGTTTTCGTGTCGGTTTAGGTATTTGCTTCGAAACTTGTAATCAATAGAAAACAAATTCAAGTTCGCTATCAACTGAAAATTTTATACTTTGGTTTTTTGTTCTTTGTCTGTGGTAAATGATTATTATGACTGGTAAAATACAATAATTTAACACAATAAATTCTAGTCTTATGCAAAGTTCTAATATGTAATTTATACTCGTGCCAATATAGGATGGATATACCTAAATAACGTGTCAAAGATTTGATAGCAGCATAAAAATCATTCCTAATAAAATAGAATAAAATGTGATTTTTATTATTATAATTTATGACTAAAATTCATAAATGCGCGATCTCGCTTCTTGTTCGTGCGATCGTCGGTATCGGTCGGGTTTACTTCGGAATAACTCGGTCGGAGTCATTCGGCTAGTTTCGGTAACTGTTTATCGACGATCCAATGCTGTGTGAATAAAGTGTTTCGCCCGATAAATAGTTTCTGAAGAGACAAATACATAGTTTTAGGTATTGGACGCGATACATAGTTTCAATAACTGTTTACGGTTTGCAACGCACACCGCTACGTACAGTCACCCTCTTCGAGATGTGCCTATACGTGGCACCAGTGGGCGGCTCTAGTGTGGATCATACGAGGATGAGCCTGGAACCCCTTAGATGCCGTAGATGTCCGCCCCTATGGTTTTAGCCGCTAAGACTGGCATACCCCTTCGCCCTTCCTCGGGGCTGAGGAAGTACATGATGAATTTCCACTGCGATAAATAAATAAAGAAATTTAAAAAAGGCTCACTAAAACCACGCAATCTAAAGACATATTTTCTATTTATCACCTGCCCGTCACATGCCTCGCATTGTATTTATTCGCGAGGTCACAGTTTACCCGCTAGCTAGCTAACTCGCGCCCGTGTTTGCTTGTGACACTCGCATCTATTCGTTATCGCGCGACTCGGCAAACATCGGCAAACATCGCCCGTTCCATTAGTCCAGTTCTTTATTCAAATTCTGTTTGCTCATTGGTTGGTCCGCAGATAAAATCAACAGATAGGTACATGGTGCGGCGTGTTTGCTTTTAAATTTTAATTGTGACCTAATGACATAGTTGTAGGACCGTAAATTGTTTTATAATGGCTGGGTACTTTTTCATGGAAATCTGTCCGGTTTGTACGTACATATTGAGGTACATATTTCGCTGCAGGAAACTTCAAGCGCTTTTGAAAGATTGATCACATATTTTTTCATTGCATTAAAGTTGCTCTTGCGCTGCTGCCCATCCAGCTTCTGGTTTAGAGTCCCTTAGTTGCTTTTCTGACAATTTTAACATCCACAGCAGGAGATGGAGTGGTGCTATATCTATATGGTAATCTGGACACACCCACGGAAACTTGCACAACTACCTAGACTTGAAACAAATACGCAAAGTCCTTAGAAACGATCATACCTATACAGGAATCAAACGTTAACTGCCCAAGAAATCCGAACCAACCCCAGCATCTCTAAGGTCGTTAGTACCTACACAGGTTGCATGTAAAATGGGTGTAAGTGACATCGTGAAGAAAACTGATACCATGGATTCAATATATGATTCTGGAACCCTCGGCGTTAGAATTTTGCATAGGTATTTTCATGAACATTCACTTTTATGTTCCAGTATTTTTTAACTCATTTATATATCCTACCTTATATCCTAACGCTATAACACAATAAACGATGTCTTTTCACATAAAGCAGCAATGTTAATAACAACTAAACGCCTCTTCTTTCGCTACAGTTCAGGGATGAGGTCATAGATCGAATTAGCATAATATTATCTCATAATCCAATAATCACGTAGCGTTTCGATTGCGTTGTTTACGATCCATTGCCTGCTCAAAAATGACAAAGAGTGTAACCTACTATTTCCGAGATAAACGTCATTCATATTTTTATTTTATGTCTAAGTCTATGTAACCTCTTCCCTAAGTACGGTAAGTTCAATACATTGTCACTTACATCGTGTATAATATATAACGACGTATTATGTTCAAGCAGACACTTTTTATTACACGCCTTTCGCTCGCCTTAAGAAGCAACTCTCATCTCGCGAAATTAAGTTTCAAATATTAAATTCGCCTTTATGAAAAAGACACACCCTTCCGTCTTGCAAGGCTTACCGAACGTTGTAAAAATGAACTGAATATTGTACATATTACACTGGGTACAGTTTTTATATATGCGATGGAATATTACTTTCATATAGACCAGGGTAATTGATCATATGTATGTACGACTGGCATTTAAATGGGGTTGAACGAAATTTACCGTCTTACTAGAAAACATGTAAAAGTTTTTTTTTATCAAGGCGGTTTATGTCTGATATGGATATGCCAACTGACCCGTGTTGTGTCTCTCTTTCGACTCTGTTCTTTAGGTACTGCTTTAAAATTTGTAAGCCTATGCCTGCCCTCACAATTTTTCCTGTATCATGGGTCCATTTACAGACACAAGTTTTACACGTAGTTATATGCCGTACACAAAACAAAACGATATTTTCGCGCAAGCTTAAATCTCCGCCCTTAGGGCAGTCTAGCACTCAGTCACTGCACAAAATATGAAGGATAAATGAAAAATTCACATAAAATATTTATTCTGGACGGAGCCATCTGCAGGATTGTTCAACTTTATTTAACAATACGTGCGTTATGGTGACTAGTACTGCCTTTTTTCTTTTTTTTATCGGTGTCCAGTGGAAATTCTACATGGAAACTTCCTTCGCCCCGGGGAAGGGCGAAGGGGAATGTCCGACTCCTACCGGCTAAAACCACTGGAGCGGTCATCTTCGGCACCGAAGGAGGGCTCCAGGTCCTTGTAAGATCACACTAGAGCTGACTAGTATTACCTGGCGGCTCATCTAAAATGTGTTATCTAATAAAAAAGTTTTTATTGCTATTGAAACTGTTTGTGTATTTTTTGGCCTCTGAAAGTAAACTTATTAATTTGTAGTTTGAAAGCGTGCTTAACTTTTTATAAAAATGAGGTATTCATAATAAATTTCTTCGACAATGCACTTGCCTTGTATATATAATTCTACTGTACTCCTCCTCCTTTTTTTTTTTGTATATTTGAGTGGTTCTCTGTATAGTTTAGATTCACAATTGGACCCGATAGGTGGCGCTACAATCGGGTTTGCATGAACCTGCCTGTGCGAAGCTGGGGCGGGCATCTAGTTTTATATATATCCGGTGTAAGTTTTACACTTTTTAGTACTTTTGGAAATATCGCTGTATCCAGTTAGAAAAAGGAAAACTGTGTTCAGGGATTCCTGGCAAATAATAGACCAGCCTTCTGCACCTATAGTTAACGTCAAAGGTCACTCAGGGCTTGATATCAAGAAGATAGGCAGCAGCGCCCTCCCGTGTGCTAACAACATACTGCGATCACTAATCCGTCTGTCAAGCAATGTGATTATGGCATCTGACCGCTCATTTGCTGGGCTATGAACATGGGCCTCTCAATGACGTTCGACGACTTAGTTTGCGCAGTGGCTAAGCAATTGGGTTTCTGCGCTACGTGTCACAGTTTTAATCCCCACACGGAACAAAAATTTGTATGATCATCAGATAGTTGTTCTGGGTCTGGGCGTTTGTGCTAGTGAGATTTATGTCTGCACACTATACCCACAACACAGGGGAACCTAGTGTGTGGACTCTACACGTGCTTTTCATCGCAATAAATACATTTCCGAAGCAAAATCTGGTCCTCACAAAACTAATTAAAAATGAAATCCACACCCCAATACATTTAATTGTAACACCACGTTTATGCAATAAAAAAACAATGTTCGTGTACAACCCCTCCTGCCGCGTTGTCGGTTGGTCGGATCACTGCAATAGAAATCACGCCGCATGGACCAGGGGAAACTCGGGGAGAACCAGTGAGACAGGGGGCAAAATTAGATCCAGAAGGTCTACTTAAGTAACGTCGCGCCTGTGAAATCTTGAATGGGTGATCTACACCCCACAGCATCTATTTATTATTTAAGCCAAAACACGTCCACTGTCCAGACCGTACAACGATTGGGCCGGGTTTGTGTTCTCATAGGAGGGTTTTGCCGTAATCGCCATGCTCGACAGGTGGGTTGGCGATCGCAGTTGAGTTGTAAATGTAATGTACATCAAATCGGCCATACAATGCCCACTGCTGAACAAAGGCCTCCCCCATAGGTTTCCACAACTGTGTCATCATATTTGGGGGAATTTGCCAGTACTCAACACGCTTGGTAGGCGAGTTGGTAAGCGCAGAATGGCTACTGTTCCACAGAAGGGACGCTGCTGCCCATCGCTCTGGTTTAGAATCCCTTCGTCGCCTTTTACGACATCCACGGGAGGAGATGGAGTGGTTCTATATTCTTAATCCGGACACCACACGGACATCCGAACACCACACGGACAATGTAATGTACGCTGCTGTCCAACCTCTGGCTAATCGCATTGTCGCCTTTTATATCCACCCACAGGGTGAAATGGGGTGGTGCTATTTTTAGCCGGCACCACTCTGTGCTTTAGTTGTCATATAAAGCCGTATCCTCAGCTTATTTCCGACTAGTTCAGTAGTCAACGGTAACCAGAAGCTTCAACATTTTACTGACAACAGTCATTTCTAAGGGAACCTTCATAAAGTTTCTAATTTCCTAGGGGTTTGGTAATGTTACCCACTAAAACCCAACATAAGTAGGTACATATTATGTTGAAAGATCTGGCTTGTCGGATTGCTGTAGTCAAAGAACAATTGCTCACTGTTAATATAACCGTATCAGTTAGACTGAAAACTGACCCAAAAATGTTTGTTATAAGGCTAGGATGACGAAGTGCCTGTTTCTTACAAAATCTTCTGACAAAAGTCATTCTGGTATAGGCAAAACGGCGCAGTCTCGATTGATATTTTTGTATCGTTTAGTATCTGTCAGTGTAAAGTGGACCTTCTGGATGTTTACGGCTGCTACGGGGAGGGCATGCAACAGAAATCAAGGCTCAGTCCCCGGATTATCTCTCATTAGCACGAGGAGAGAGCGTTCGTGCATGCGTACCCTGGAGTGACGATCTGTGGGTGTTGTTGTTGATGCCGTCTTATGTAGTAAAGTTTGGTTTCATACGCACTTATTACAATAATATAGAGTGTACAAGTGATAATATATGGTACTTAGCGGTTTCCTCCACCTTATGTGCTCAGCCTGAATAGGCTAGATCCAGTGGGCGCAAGTTATTGAAGGGGAGGGCGATGCGTTTTTCGGAAACCAGACAACTGTTTTGGGTTAAGAGGAGCCAGTGCTAGTTTACCCCAGGTCCAGCTGCAGCGTCTAAACGTTCACCAAATCCAGATCTTCAATGGTGTTATTAAACAATTTTGTAGCTGTAATTTTCGTTTTCGATGACTAAACCCTTTCTGGCCGTGTGGTGCCGTCTAAGAATAACACCAACCCATCTCATCCCGAAGGTGTCGTAAAAGGTGACTATGGGAGTAGTCAGAGGATAGGCAGCAGCGTCCTTCGTGTACATTAACAACTCAACAGCGATCGCCAACCCGCCTGCCAAGCGTGGCGATTATGAAAACACCCCCCAATGAAAACACAATACACCCATATCGGTCGGTATGGTGATCCTTGGGGGAGGCCTGTGTCCAGCAGTGGACTTTATTCGGCTGAAATGATGAAAATGATGGAACCCTTTCTTGGCTGCTCGATTATGTCAGCCTAAAAGTGTAGCCTGCCAGCGTCTATTTCGCCTAGTGGCTATAACCTGTTAATCTTTAAACTAGGAGTGAATAGCATCTTCTGGATGAACCTGTTTCATCTTAAATCGCATCCATCGCTTTCCATCAGGCGAGAACGAGGTCAAGAGCGGACAATTATTCACATCCATTTCACAATACGTATCTATCATCTCGACACCCACGCTAAAGAACTCGGCAATAACATTTAACCCCGGTATAAACCCTCTAAGTACCCCCGCACACTTGCGCACCCATTTGTCGTAACAATACGCTTCTAATCGCACGACAAAGGCACGGTTTAGATATAAATACAAATCGTGTTGTTTTCGGTTGGAACCCCTGTGCGAACCCTCACAGTTTAAGGCGGATTGCAGATTGCCATATGACGACGCCGCGATGTTGGCGATTTTTCATGAAATTTTATCGTTTGAGTTTATTTTTCATTCTGATTAACAATAGCAATTATTTTCTTTTTTTAAACCATGCTTCGGACTGATTCTCCTGTGTCGTGGGTACAGTTTAACAGACATAGGTGTCACATGCGGAGACACCCAGATCTGAAACCACTAGAGCCGCCCATTGGTGCCACGTCTTTAGGCACATCTCGGGATGACTGTGAAGCGGTCACCCTCTCCAGCGAAGGGAAGGAGACTGTAAAATGGCCGCCACCCAGGCATTTCTCGGGGAGGATTGTAAAGGATCCCCCCAAGTCTCGCTGTGCGTTGTGCTGCGCACACGGCGGTATGTGACCACGTGCGCGCTACCGTCTTCCCGAGGGTCACTCAGTACGAGCACGCAGACTCCCCAATCTGCGCGCCCATGACCCCTGGGCCCCCCCACCATGAACTAACGGCAGGGGGCTCAGGCGTGTTGGACCTGGGCGCCGGGGTGGTTGTTACCCCGGCGCCGTCTCGTCCTTCTCCGTGCGGGATCGGCCCTCTCCCGATCCATCACCCGTAACCTAAGGATTCTTGTCTAATGCAAAAATGCTTGACTGTGGTAATGCGAAAGTTCAAATATAAGATTTAAACCTTCTAATTAATTGCTGTACGTAATAATTTTCTTATTAAATCAAATACGTTTAGGAAACATCATGGTTTCTAGACAATGTTGATGTGTGTTTAGTACTTTTTATATGCAAGCGACTATTCTATACACAAAGGCTATCCTGTATTCCTCTTAATCCCCTCCAAAGAGGGCAGAGTGCCGAGATTTTATTGTTCGCATGTGATTGTACGGGATTACCGTGACATAATTGAATAAATTATCGTTGTTTCATTGAATACATTTATCGGCGTTTTATTGGGGCAGTGTTAGCTGTATGTTTTTTAGGGCTGTTTTCTTGCGGGGGTTGGTTCGTAGGTGCCATATGTGGTAGATAGTGTTTATTTTTAATTTGATTGAGTTTTTCATGTCTGATTGTTAATCTTATTACGTTTTAGAGCTTATAGAGTATGTACATCATAAAATATGTCGCAATTTCTCGTTTTATTCATGTTTACATCTCAACTCCGCCTATAGCAATTCATTCCTGATAAAGGTGTCGGTAATCACCATTTTTGACATGTAGGTTGGTGATGGCAAAGACAGCTCATTAGCATCGGGGACTCTGCTTCTCGTTACTATATAAGGGTAGTGGGGCGTTTATATTTTTTCCCTTACACCAATGATTAATTCAGTGTTATATATAACGTTTACGTTATGACTATTTTGCCTGTAGAATTCTGGTAGATAACAGAACTGTTGGTCACAACTCGAAAATTAGACGAATTTGGACACTTGTGACGTCCAAATTACGCACATAATAAATGATGATGATAATGTCGTATCCGTGAGGTAATCGAATAAAGACTATGGCACCACTCCATATCCTCCCGTAAGTGTCATAAAAGACGACAAAGGGACTCTATACCAGAGAGATGGGCAGCACCGTACCTTCTCTGGAACAGCGGCCATACTGCGGTCACCACCCCAACTGCCAAGCGTGGTGAGCAAATTCCTCCAAAATGACAACACGATTGTGGAGATCTATAGGGGAGGCCTTTGTTCAGCAGTGTAGGTTCTTTGGCTGATATGATGATGATGGTGAAAGCAGTACGTACTTAACATTTATGTGTATAAATATTTTCCGTCAACTTTCACAAATAAATAATAAAAGCTCTATTACCATGAACGCCATAACTATTCATGGCTCACAAAATAACTATAATAATTAACCGAAGCGAATAAAATCAAAACAAACCCCGTACTATGGAATTTCACGCGCAACTAAATCAATTATTCTCGGGCATAACATTCGGGGTCCCGGGATCGACTCCCGCGCATATAATAGTACAAACTGTTGGGGCGGGACAATGCTTGTCAGCAGCTAAACGCCTGCGGTATTCTGGCTTATTGATGTTAATACAGGGGGAGGATAAAGTGTCAGCAATCGTTTTTATACAGGTTGCATGAACAAGATTTATGATAGAAAAGAATATGTTAAACAAATTATATACAGATAAGCAAGAAAATGTTCTTATTAATAGTGGGGACAAGACGGGAAGGCGGAATACTGAAAGAAATATGTAGTTGTGCAAACACATACACTACAATATACAATTTCATAATATTATCATCTCCTTCGTAGATATCGTAAAAGGCGACTAAGGGACTCTGAACCAATGGGATGGGCAGCAGCGTCCCTTCAGTGGAATAGCATCAATCTGCATTAACCAACCCGCCTGCCAAGCGTGGTGAGTATTGGCAAATCCCCCCCAAAACGGTGACAGAATTGTGGAATTTTATGGGGGAGGCGTTTGTTTAGCAGTGGACGTCCTATGGCTAATATACATGTAACAACGAACATACACTCTACTAATTAACATTTCGACACCAGTTATGCCCAAAGGTTCCAGGTGAAAACCAGCGCACTTGTGCCTGGCATTTAGCTGAGTTAGTCGTAAGCTCTTGTTTTTTTGTTGTGGTTAGTAGACCGCATTGTGCCAGATTTTCAGCCACCCAAAGACCTTCGACTTGGCTTAACGACTTCCGTCTAATAAACACAACCGAGATCGACGGTTTTACACGCCCTCCGAAGCACGGAGACGCCCAGTTCAAATACCACTATGCTGTCACCCATCCATGGACTGAGCACGCCGAAAGTTGCTTGACCTCACCGATCATTTACCGTAGTGACTTTGTGCACCTCTAGCAGCCGTGAAGTACTTAATGTACATTTCTTGTTTGTTAACCTGGATTTGGATCCGTGTGGTGTCCGGATTGAGAATATAGCACAGCTCCGTCTCCTCCAATGGATATCGTAAGAGGCGCCGCAGGGATTCTACCCTAAAGGGATAGTCATCGTCCTTTCTGGAGAACAGTAGCTATTCGGCGCTCAGCCTGCTAAAAGTGGTGAGAACTGGCAAATTAGCCCCAAAATGACGATATAGGTGACGCATGTAACCGGTCGTCTATGAGGGATGTCTTTGTTCAGCGGTGGACCTGTTTGGCTGATATGATGATGAGTATATTTATTGTTTTTTTTTTTTACGTATAGTTTTTTATTTTATATTACTTGGTATCTATCTATCTGCCTGTCTTGGTATTTGGTCACACAAACTGCTTTGATTTTCTTACAAACTGGGAGAGGCCTATGTATGACTGCGATAGGGGAAACTTGTTTAATTTTTATTTATTTTTATTGGTGTCCAGTGGAAATTCTGCATGGAACACCCCTTCGCCCTTCTCCGGGGCTAAGGAAGTTCCATGTAGAATTTCCACTGGACATTAATAAAAAAAAGGTGAAACTGTTTGATTGAAGAATGGCTAGGTAAAAACTAGCGATCAATTTGCTGGAGTGGGTGTTTCGTGTCGAAATAACATTTAGTTCTTACTTTTTAAAAAACGTTGCCCCACTCTAGGATTTCTCCTATGTCGTGGGTGCGTTTACAGACATGAATTCCACCTACAATACACCCAGACTCAGAACAACTACCTGCAGATCATACAAATATTTGTTCTGTGCGGGAATCGAACCCACGACCTGGAGCGCAGCAGCCAACTATATCAGCCACTGCACCAACCGTGCTGTCAATTTTGTTACATTGTTGAGGGGTTTGTAGCTAAGTTACAGCCACTCTGGGTTGAAAGATCTGCGAAGATAAGCAACGCTTGCCGTCCGTCCTTAGATGGGTGACTATTCCGAACACATCGAGACCTCTCCATGCCTCGGAAAGCAGGTTAAGCCATTTGTTCCGGTTGTCATATATCTATCTATGACAGTCGTTACGGGTAATCAGAAGCCCAATAGTCAGTCAAAAACTGGTGTAACATAAGAATTTCGATATTGCCCAGTATCCAGCTTGTGCAAGTCTGATAGCAGTCTTTTCATGTAAAATATCGATATGCACCCGCATCAGGTTATACTAGAAGTCGACCCCAAGGTTGGGAAATGGCTCGGAGGATGATGATTTGAGTAGTAGCTTCCATCAAAAATGCCTACTACAACATGTGATAAAAATTTCAGTAATTTTAGCAATTTACAATTACCTACATCTAGTATGTAGGTACATAGTTATACTAAACATACATTCTATTCTGCCTCTCACAGGCTCAGCATCAGCCGAACGCACTCCAACCCTATTGGGTCCCTTGTGTTGCCCAAAGCCATGCACTACTCCTCCGTCGGTAAATAAAATGTCCCTGTAGGTACTTCGCAATACCTTCCTGGAGCCACGCAAAATCATCAGGTGATGGATAAGCCATTCTTAGATGATTTGCCCTATGTTTTCTCAGAGCGTGCACAAAATGTGCAGCATTGACTCGTGATTGTCCATACAGAATCTGCATGTGTCCGTCAGCTTCATCCTATGGATCCTCCTTGGTGGCGTAGTGGCCTGTCATTACTAAACATACATACTGACCCACGTAAGTATATAGGTACATAAGTGCGAAAACCATTACCGGATTCTTCGTAACCGCAAGGAAAAAGAAGAATTAAACAAAAATTCCTCACATTTTCAAGCCCTTAGTCGACCGTGGTTGGAGTGCCAAGTACTTTAATTTTCCTAACGAAGTGTTATCGACCCGTAATTAGCACTTATACGGACGCATTAGTGGGATTAGCGGGAATTAGCAGAAATAGTGCCGACTGTTGTGTGTTGCTTTTTTAACTGAAGTTCCTTACTATTTTCTATGATGTCTTCGTGGCTCGGAGGTTTCCGGACACACTTCTCAAGCTTAGGCTGTGGGTTCAAAACCTGGCTTATACCAACGTGACTTATTCAATTATATATGTCCTTTCTGACTTAATCTAAGACACTACATTGAAAGAGAAACATAGTAAGGTAACCTGGAAATAAAGTTCTGAAATCGCCAATACGCAGTGAGCCAGCGCGGCAGCGTGGTGATTAATGTCGTTTCGTAGTTATGAGAAGAGGCCTTTGCACAACAGTGGGAAGTTACAGGCTGAAAAAAAAACACTGAATTTGGTCAGAACTTAAATGATTGTTTTAAAATATTACTATCTTTAGCATACCTGGCCCATGATGCTTTTTAAATTTAAAGTCTCTTTGTTTATTAGATGTTAGTGTTATATTAGGCCACATTCGCTTTATTTTATAAATATCGTCCACTAAACTAATTTAATTGTGCTCGATCAATTTGATGGCATGGTTGAAGCAGAGGCTAGCGGCTTGTACGGAAAAACAAATGTTTGGTTGTTCCAGGTCTGGGTGAAACTTAAAACTATTCGCAGTAAATTTCACCATCAGCCTGTACATATTTAAGCCGGCCCGGGGGGCGCTACACTGCTAATACTCCAAATTGAGTGACAGCCAGAGTTAATAAAAGTTGGCCGTAATGTTGGCCATATGTCCGCACCCTTTAGTTTTAGAGTACAACTGTTTAGTACTGATATATCTTAAAGGTTACCTATAGAATATTACTGTATTTTTTGGATTCTAGTGGAGTATAATGAAACGAACTGTAATGAAAATTAATATAGACGTAGATGTCGTCGAATAGGTATAAAGATTCCTTTTATTTCAATAATAAAAAAGTAAAAAAATGTACGCCTAACGATGCGGGCGGGTTACGGCTAGTATGTAAATAATGATTGACATCATCATCATCATTATAATATCAGCCAAAGGATGTCCACTGCTAGATAAAGGCCTCTTCATAAATTTCCACAGTTGCGGCGTCATTTTGGGGGAATTTGCCAGTACGCACCATGTTTGGCAGGCGGGTTGCTGAACGCAGTATGGCTGCTGTTCCACAGAAGAGACGCTGCTACCCTTCCCTCTGGCTTAGAGTCCCAAGTCCCGTTTTACGACATCCACGGGATGAAATGGAGTGATAGTATATTCTTAATCTGTCCACAAAACACACACACTAAAACGATTGTTTAGGTGCAGGCTATTATACACCAACCGTTTTGCACCAAACATTTGGCTTTCGATCTCCAATAAGGAAAGTTTATATGCTTATGCTTATGTACAAATATTAATTATAAAAAAAAAAAAAAAAATAATATTTAATACTAATTGATTAAATAATATTTTCTTAGCTATTTTTGTATATAGACACACTCTTATAATTATTATAATCATAGATCTTCATCATTTAATTCGTAGCAATGTTTTACAAATACATCTGAAATATCATTTAAATATGTGTTTTTTTAATTTAATTATGTACGTTAATTAAATACGTATTATAATATTAATTATTTATTAAATTATTATAGAATAATTCATCATTTATTTTACAGTTACATACAGTTTATTTTATGACACTTTAATTCAATTCTTTACCGGTCAATTCAAACTACTACTCGTACACTGAGTGTATGACACATATCACCAGTACCAAAATGGGAACCGGTCCTGATTGACATCCTTGGAGCACAAAGGTTCCAGATGATAACCAGCGTCAAGTGCTTGCACTTGCCATTAAGCTGATCTGGACACCTATTTGGTCCAGTTTTGAGACACATACTTAGGAATATCATTGTCTTTTACTTTTATAATGTCTTTTTTTGTAAATTTTGTGTCTCAATGTGCTGTATCCAAATAAAAGTTTCATTCATTCATTCATAAGTCATTAAGAATTATCGTTTTGAAATTCAGCGGTAATTATTGGAACAGATAAAGATTCCTTACTATAAATACCTTCCTAACATTTATTTATTAATGGAAGATAATAAAATGTACTCCATACACGCAACTTTCAACAAAAGCAAGCGACCAAAGACCGAACCAATTTAAAATTAACAGACGATTTTTGGCCAAGTTTAAATTAAATATTCAATTTACCCTGTACCCGCAGGGTTGACTGGCAATAACCCTGGTATCCTCTGGGGTACCTCACGCCACGGGGTACACGCGACCCCGTAGGGACCACTTGAGCCACGGTTAACCAGCCCGCTAGTGACTACGTAAGTTGTGATTATTTTGACGATAAAAGTATTTATGGGTATGTTATCAAAAGTACTTGGGGTTTGGAATACACGCGAGGAAAATGAATACCCTAAAAAATAAATAAATTTTACCTTGAGTTAAATTTTATTATAAATTAAATATTGCTGTTTTACCTTCCTATTAAGAAAGCAAGAAATTACCACCACACCTTTATAATTGGGGAATCTGGAGTGGGTATTGGGCTTTTTCAGGTAAACGAGGTATATCCTCAACCATAAAATAAAGAAATAAATAAATAATTTCTAATAACTCGTCGATATTTGAAACACCGTACAGATCGCCATCGAAATTTGAAAGCTTTCAATCTTTATAAAATTCTTCGCAAATTCCTTCTAATTCCAGTGTTTTAAAATAAACACCTTTCAAAGAAAACCCTATCTATTTTCGCTCACCATAAACAAAGCGAAGTGCAAAGTACACGGTATATTGCTTGCACTGCACAAGTGGTTTGACAGCAATAAAAATTCGCCATGTTTTTGCACCAGCCGCTCCTTGAAGCTGTCAATTACTTCTCCCTCGCAAGACAAGCATTGCACGCACTTGGCATTGTAAAGCGACTACTATATTGTGAGCACATGTAGTTGTAGTTTTGTTTGGGACTGAGGGCATGGATAGACTTGAAATATATGAATTGTGGTATAGGAGGACAAACGAGCATGAGGGCTGCCTGGGCAATTACTGCCGCTCATCTTCTTCGTTCTTTTTGTATGGATAGTGGCCAACCTTGTATCAGAGTTGATCAAGCTGCCCAAAGCCTTCGATTTTCTTAACGTCTGCCGTCTAATGACAACAACCGGGAGCGACGATTTTACAAATCCTCCGAAGCACGGACACGCTTAGTTCAAATATTAAATACAGATCCAGAGTACAACTTGATACGAAGGCCTGACTGCCGCGCCACCTATAATCATCCGCAACTCCAGAGGAGTCGCTGATGGTTTGCCGGCCTTTAGGGCTACACTTTTTCCTTGAAGGCCCCCATGTCTGCCATATTCTTGGTAGTTGATCTTATGGTATTCGTCACTCACCGTACGAACTGCAGCAAACATTGCTTCGTCGTTATCTGTGAGTATATAATATAGGACACTGCACTTTTGTGTTATAAATAAAGTGCTTTGTATTTACGAGCATTTATCATTTTTCGGCTTTAAATGGAATGAATTTCTTCTAATTGATTAATAAAAAATCTGTATCTGCTGCAGTACTCTCAATTATAGAACTGCGAATGTTCTTAATTTAAAAGACATTTTATTGGATAACTAAATAAAAACCATAGTGCTTAAATAAAAAAAATGGGTAGTCACCATTCCACGAAATCCAAATCAACTCAATTGAAATTGTAAATAACCCCCGCGCTAAAACTGATGTAGTCGTCTAACACGGGGCAACAAGACCTCGATAGCATTGGGCAAAGCCCGCCAGATGGCGTAGTGTTTACTCTGCCTGTTTGAGTACAACTTTGAATTTTGAACTATTAGCCGTATCCACACCTGTCGATGTTTGCAACTACCCCCAATAACTTACAGATAAACTTCTATGTAGAACAAGTTGACTCTATTTGAGTTCGTTTAGCATATATTTACGACATTAAAGTTTTGCAGGTGATGTAGTGAGCTTCGATTAGGGCGTAAATAGTAATTGGTTGTCTCATGCCGGGTATAAATTATCTTTTCATAAATATTGAAAGATACTCATCGTATTGAGTATTCAGAGATCTAATCTAAAAAGAGACACAATATCATCGTGTCTTTTTGATGGTATGTTCGGTGCAATGGCTGGTCGCTTGGCTTTCTACGCTATGTGTCGTTGGTTTGATTCCCGCAAGGAATAAATGTTTGCATGGCTTACAAATAGTTGTAATGTTTCGCGATAATTACTCATCTATATACTATTAGATGTCGTTAAAGATACTGACGGACTCTAAACCAGAGGGATGGGCAGCAGCGTCCAGTCACCATACTGCACTAACCAACCCGCCTGCCGTGCGTGGTGAGTGCTGGAAAATTACCCCCAAAATGACGACACATGGTATGTAACTGTGCATTTAAGGGGAGGCCTTTATTCAGCAGTGTACGTATTTTGGTTGATATGGTGATGATGATGTTTATGGGTAACGGTGATCGCCTCACATCCAGCAAACCGCACGCTCCTTACCACTCCGATACCTGTAAGTAGGTGTAAGAAGCAACCGCACTTATATCACATTTATTTTTATCACAGTTTATCATTGATAATTACTGTGGGAGACCTACACTAACCTGCCTAAACTAGGCTGAAGCCTGTACTCGGTCACCAAGCCTTCCATCCCAGAAGTCTAATTTTGCTCTTTCATAAACTGTGCCAAGGGAAAGATTTCCATTTTCTTGTTTTTCGTGTATCTGATTCTATCAAGTTGTTTCCTGTTGTTAAAGTTTTCTTGATGAATACTCTCCAATACGTTGATGTAACTTTACCAGGCCTTTTCACTGCAGACAATATCTTAATCTAACAATAAACTCGCTGTACTAATAAAATCTGTATATTATGGCTTAGATACACCTAATATTGACAATTTATTTTAAATTTTTCATATATTTGTTTTGTATATACATCAGCAAAGTACTAATTACAAACTAAGGGTGAGATTCAGAAACGAGTCTAAGCGTGAACTTACGCTTCCATCTGTCAAAATTATGAGCGTAAGTAGTGCATTTTGACAGATGGAAGCGTAAGTTCACGCTTAGACTCGTTTCTGAATCTCACCCTTAGAGTTCCGTAGTCGCCTTTTACGACATCCACAGGAGGATATGGAGTGGTGCTACCGGACCGGACACCACAAATTCAATGTCAAAACCATTTTTATTTCAAATAAACCATTTACTGGCACTTATGAAACGTCAGAATTTAAGTTGCACGGTTCCGATTAGTTGATCCTATGGAGAAGAACCGGCAAGAAACTCCATGGATACTCTTTTAAAATACTTGAGGTTACAATATTTAATTAGATACACATAGAACACAAATGTCTTTAAAACTTTATCAATAAATTGCTGAAACATAAATATAGCAGATATACAGTACAAAGAGCACCTCACACATAATTGGTTACTACAGAAGCCACATATGCAGAACGCCAGATGTCCCCATCAATCGATCGATCCACACGCACGAAACAACAGTTCATCATTTCGGCCGAATAAAGTCCACTGCTGGACACAGGCCTCCCCCAAAGATCACTACAACGACCGATATGAGAGTGTTGTGTGCTCATTGGGGGGTTTTGCCATAATTGCCATGCTTGGCAGGCGGGTTGGCAATCGCAGTTCAGTTGTTAATGTACTCGAAGGACGCTGCTGGCCATGCGAAACAATAGTTAAGACATTCTAACCCACCTGCCTCCAAGTTTGGCTATTTTGACAAAATAACCTATCATTTTAGAAGACATGAGGCCTATATTTAGCCGTGGACATCTATGAAGATGATGATAATACTTTGAAGACCCCTCAATCTACGTAAATATAATTTTAGGTCCGCTTTATGTCACAATTTAACCTTATGATTACAGCATAGTCTGGCGCACGCGATCGCCTGTGCGCAAGGCGATTACGATCGGCCAGCCAACACGCTAACTATCACAGCCAACTGTTAGTACATAACACGGCACTGCAGTGTCTTCATCTAGTACCTTACTAACAACAACACGACAACGATGCGATGATGATTAATAAGATTCCTCAACCATTCCATTTACCGTGTGGTACCTCCCTCCTTATGAGTACACGACACAAACCCATACCAGTTGTTGTGGCAGTCTTTGATGGAAGCTTCTGTCCAGCAGTGGACGCTTTTCGACTGAAATACTGATAATGACATATTGGAAAATACCAACCTAAAACTGTCCCACTGCTGGGCAAAGGCCTCTTCTTATACAGAGAAGGAACGATTGTTGATCACCATGCTTGCTCACCGCGTGTTGGCGATTTTAGATTCTGCACCTAAAGTCAATGATATCTTAGATTTTTTAATACAACTTGGTGATGAGACGATTAAGCCTTCTCCTGGTGGTAAGCAACATGCCTGCCCATAACAATTAGAATGCTACCCGGGACTAGACCTGCGAGGCATCACTCTGAGCTCGTTACCTCGAGACGTAAAGTTATTCAGTCACTTATGCCCAGTAATTTCACTAGCTACAGTGTCCTTCTAACCGGAGCACAGTAATGTCTAAAGTTTAAATCTACTGCTTAGCAGTAAATATCTGGCACTGGGTGGTACCTATAATTGTATTTTATTCATTCCCTGTGGAAATTCATCATGAACTTCCTCTGACCCGGGGAAGGTCGAAACAGCATGCCAGATTCCTACCGGCTAAAACCACTTGAGCGGTCATTTTCGGCACCGAAGGGGGCTCCAGGTCCTCATTACATCACACTAGAGCCGCCCTTTGGTGCCACGCCTTTAGGCACATTTGGCGCCAGGGCAGTTGTTACCCCGGCGCCGTCTCACACTCGGCCTATCGGCCCTTATCCCGATCCCGCTCTGCAGTCTCTTTCTGGAGCATGACCCTCTCGCAGAAGAAGACCACTGCACTTCAATTTTAAATTTTCATGCTCTGTCAACATAGCTACTACTGCCGGCAGAAAGAGATCTTGCTCGATCTGATCGACCAGGATCGGTCGATCGGCAGCCCACGCAGGGCACTCCTCGAGCGTGTGCTGTGCAGTATCCAGGCCGCATCCACAATGGTGGCACTGTGCCGTAACTTCGCGTTCTATTCTGTGCAGGTACTGGTACAACCGTGACCGGTGAATATTAACCGATGGGGTGGTACCTAGCTTGCCGCTTGCAATAAGAGACCTACCAACAGTCTATCTTACATACCTTACCTCACCCGGTGGAAATACTTCATGTACCTAATCCGCTCCGCGGAATGGTGACGAGCATATCGGAGTCCTACAGGATAAACGCACCGGAACGTTCATCTGAAAGGCTCGAGGAAATCGCAAGTATTACACTGAAGCATCTTAGATTAAACTAGAAAGTACATACTATAAACATTGAAATAGTCAAACTTAATACATGACCCACACCCACGTAGTGTTTATAAAGCGAGTCTATTAACATGCGATTTCTATACGAAACCGTCTCGACATCGCATGAAGTGAAATTTTAACAGAATTCAAGAACGGCGTTGAAGGATATGCAGTTCGATGCCGAGGTCAGGTAAACTGTTATTGGTTTTTTTTCTGTTAGTCAAAGATAGTTTCGAATCGAACTGTGAATAAAACAGTTTTTTTTTTAACATTGCCCCTCACTAGGATTTCTCCTGTGTCGTGGATGCGTTTACAGACATGAATTCCACATACAATACACCCAGACCCAGAACAACTACCTGCAGATCATACAAATATTTGTTCCGTGCGGGAATAGAACCCACGACCCGGAACGCAGCAGCAGACTGTATCAGCCACTGCACCAACCGTGCCGTCAACTAACTGTGATCTTCATCATCATCATATCAGCCACAGGACGTCCACTGCCCTTGGATTTCTACAACGAGCGGTTACATGCCGCCCTCATCCAACGACTCCCAGCGACCTTCACCAAGTCGTCTGTCCACCTCGTTGGAGGTCGTCCCACGCTGCGTTTTCCCGTGCGCTGTCTCCATTCTAGAACCTTTGTGCCCCAGCGGCCATCAGTTCTACGAGCAATGTGCCCTGCCCATTGCCACTTCAGTTTACTAATCCTTTCAGCTATGTCGACAACTTTAGTTCTTCTACGGATCTCCTCATTTCTGATTCGATCTGGTAGAGAAATACCAAGCATAGCTCTCTCCATAGCTCGCTGAGTGACCTTGAGCTTTCTTATGAGGCGTATTGTAAGTGACCACGTCTCTGTTCCATATGTCATCACTGGTAACACACACTGGTTAAAGACTTGCGTCTTGAGGCATTGCGGTATTGTTGACGAAAAGATGTTGCCTAACATTTTGTTCGTGCCAGTACTACGTTTTCTGTTTTTGTTTTAGGTTAACCTCATGGACTTCCTCGGCCTTAGGAATAGAGCGAAGGGGCATGCCGGGCTCTTACCAGCATTAGACCGCACCGCCAGCATGTCTGTCTTGTACCTATGGTTTTCGTTCTCGGATATATTTACAACTGTCAGTGTTCCCAATACAGTCGGTTACGGTTAAAAGAGAGCGCATAAAAATGAACGTATTTATGGTGCCTAAATAAATACTTTCTTGATTTATTTCAAATATAACGGTCAGTATGCTTTCGAGAAACTTCCTCCGCAAACTCGGTAGAAAGGTATACCTAAGAACAAAGTTGGGAATTACATAAACAGTATTGCAGGTTTACATATTTCAGAGCGGCAGTAGATATGATGAAGAGTCCGCCTTCTGAATCTCAATAATAGCAGTCGAGGACCCTTCACCGGCCTCCCTGGGAAGCGATGGACTCAGTGTAATTCAAAACAGAGGGTGTACGCATATTTATTAACAGTACCGGGGCATGCTTCGCTCGGTGTCTTCCAAGTTTACTGTGGGATTTCGATAACTCCCCGCGAGAAAACTTGTTTATATTTCAATAACATATTCTCTGGTCTCAGGGATTGCACTAGATCCATTTGGAAAGTATAACATTTTTTAAATACAAAATCTAATCTAAACCAATAAATTAAATAAAACAAATGATAAAATCTGCTTGTAATCTCAAAATAACGGCTTTTTACGAAATGTATATATATACTAAATAACTTTTTTGTCTTTCTGTCTGTCTGTTTGTTCCAGCTAATCTCCGAAACGGCGTAAAGGGTTTTGCTGGGACTTTCACTGGCACTAGCTGATGTTATAAGAAGTAACTTAGACTTTTTATTTTAGAAAAAGATAAAGTTTTAGGTTTCCTCGCAAAAAAAACCCATGAAATCCAATATATACTCTATATGTCAACTGTCTATATAAGTGCTCTAAATTATTGATAAACAATTCATTTCTTTTTAATTAAACGGCGGGTGAAACCGCGGGGCACAGCTAGGCACATATATATATACAAGAATAAAGATGTGTAAATATCATTGCAATTTAAAAAGGTACTGTGGTATTCATTATAAAGGATGCCGCTAATAACGCATAATGGGCTGATCAAACGTTTAGGTTTCATTAGTACAACTCCAAAGCAATACGACACAAGGCACAGAAGAAGAGACAAGGTTAAAAGTTGATTAATTACTGAATGTTTGACAGCATACTAGCTTGGGCACTTTGGTAATCACCGAAAACTATGATGACAATAAGTCAATCATTTGTATTCATATATCCATAGGTGTTTGAAATATTTGTAGCACCTCGCCAACTAAGTAAAGGCATTACAATATATAAAAAATCCTAGAATTCAAAGAAATATTATTATTTATTATTTGACTTTTGAAAGATACACTCACTAATCATTTTCATAATTAATCTCTTCCAAAAATTCTCAACATCAATCGTTTTATAAATGAATACTCTGAGAACTAGATTACTCTGTGCAGACGAGCAGTAGCCGGGGGGCTTAATATTAAAAATAAAATAGAAAAGAGCGATCTGGGTGTAGTGGCTGGGTATTGTGTGCTTTTTAATAAATGCCCAAATCACCACGAGAGGGCGCTGTTTGCCGTTATTGCATCCACGAAGATGTTTCTACGCTCCCTCACTTTTTGTGTTGAGCAAATTATGGTCAGAGTAGGTATTCGCACTCTACTTACGTATTCTGACATACTCATAATTCCGATTTTGTGTATTCTATAGAAAGGCGTGGTCTTTATAGTCAATTGTAGCAGCTTTCTTTAACGGTGCTCGCCCTTGGATTTCTCATGTATCGTGGATACAATGCACGTTGTTCATATGAGTTTTTTTTAAACACATTTCTAGCATTTCTCCGGTGTCGTGGGTGCGTTTACAGACACAAATTCCACACACAAATACACCTAGACCCGGAACAACTACCTGCAGATCATACAAATATTTGTTTCGTGCGGGAATCGAACCCGCGACCCGGAGCGCAGCAGCCGACCGTGTCAGCCACTGCACCAACCGTGCCGTCAATCTGGACTGCACCAATCGTCGTTTCTCTAGGGCATACAACAAATATTTGTTCCGTACGGAGATCCAACCCGCGGCCCGTAGCACAGAAGTTAATCGCTTAGCTACTGAGCGAACCATGTTTTCATTCTACTATGCCAGATATTCCGCAAAATTTTATATACCTACCTCACTCTTTAAATTAACCGTAAAGGTGAAATCGAAAAGAATCAGTAACAAAACAAGTAAATCTGAGAATAAAATAAAGCAATTAGCGCCCCCCGCTGGCGCTCGCGCCCGATGCGTTCCCTGCGGTAGGAATCAGAACTGGTTTGCTCCCATCCCCGCTCTGCTGCCTCCTTTACTTGCATCACGTCCTCGCAAAAGGCGTCGACGGCATCCCACGCGCTCTAGCTCCGGACAATGGACTGAACCACGGCCGGTAGCGAGAGCTCACCCTTTTCGACCGCCGCAACGAGGTCACGGCGCTGCGTTGCCCAAACTGGGCACTCTTCTGACGTGTGCTTCGCCGTGTCCTCCGGGCAGTCTCCGCAGTGATGACAGCCGGGCGTCTCTTGTCGGCCTATTTGACACAGGTACTTCCCGAAACACCCATGGTTTGAGAGTACCTGCGTCATCCTGAAGGTAAGGCCGCCATGCAACATCTCCCGCTATTTTCCCATGACGGGTCTTACCGCTGCTATCGCGGCGTGCTCCAAATAGACAAGACCTTGAATTTTAAAAAGAACCAGTTTAAAACATATTATCAGACAAGGTAGAATTCGCCAAAACATAAGCATTTTGCATAACATCATTAGTAGAGGCATTCATCATTTCAGCCGAATTAAGTTCACTGGACACAGGCCTCCCTCAAAGATCGCGACAAAGACCGATCTGGGTGTGTTGTGTACTAATTGGGGAGGTTTTTCCATAATCGACACGCTTGGCAGGCAGGTTGGAGATCGCAGTTCAGTTGTTAATATATTCGAAGGACGCTGCTGCCCAGCCTCCGACTAATTCTATAGTTGCATTTTACGACACCCACGAATTGATCTCAATTCGTGGGTGTCGTAAAATGCAACTATAACCCTACTTGGTTGGTGCAATTCGTAGCCTGTACCACACGGCCAAGTAGAGGCATTGCTAAAACTATATTTTTTTAAGTATATTCCAACTTGTAAATTCAGGCATGTCCCTTTATACACAGTTAAAAAAAGCTTTTAAGGTTATAAAAATACTGAAGATGTATGCGGTATATCCGTTAAAATACATGTTTATATAATAATCGAACATTGCCCCATTTTTTGCAAGAAACTTCAATCACTTTATCAGTAGTGGAAAATTCCCTCATTCGATGAACGCTTAAGTTATCCTAGTTTTTTAGTTATTGGCTGCAGGCAGATCCGTTTCTGTTTTTCCAGCATTAGGTAAAGTTTTTAAAAAGATTATGCTTGATCTAATTTCAATCCAAACGAGATTTTGCATGATCGACAGTTTGGCTTCAAATAACAGATTAATAAAAAACATATATTAGAAAATTTTAAAATAATGTTTTGCAAACTATACCGTGTTACATATCAAATGGAAGGGCAGGAAGGGAATTCTATCCACTCTTAATCGAATGGATTGATTATGTACCTGCCGAAGTTAAAATTTTATTCAGAAAAAGACATATCTGCTAATGCCTCCTGTATACTCACGACCATATGAAGCAATGCAAGGCAAAATAAACGAAGTTCAGGCAAAAGTAGAAGAGAACCAAGAAATATCTCTCTTTCACTTATTGCATTCACAGTCGTATAAAAATACCTAATCAATTATGTAATAAACCAATACTTTTACAGACATATACATAGTATGTATAGTATATTTTGGAGCACAAGCCCCGTAGTCTCATACATTATAATTACAAAGCCCAAGCCTAGAACAAAGATGGCGTGGAGTGGCGTATCAAAAACTGCATTACTGTAGACTACTCCCATCAAAGCATCACATACGTAGCACTTTGTCGGAGGCTGTATGAGACAATGCCGTATTCATAAAACTAAACAGAAGTTTAAATAATAACAAGATTGATTTTTACCATAGAAGTATTGCATTGATTTTGTTATTTCTTAGTAAGCTACTTTGACTCATACTCGTTATGCCATTGATGGGACTGCCGCGTTTCTAGCGTGTCAGGACTGTTTGTGGATGCGAAAGTGGACAGCTTTAGATCTATGCGCCAACGAGTAGTATTCCTTATACAGCGGGTGCGGGGTGGCTCTGCAGTTCTATCCAGCTTATAGCAGGGAGAGTGGATGTAGACTTTCCTATTATAGAGCACTAGATAAGGATGCTCACGTTGCTTTCTTGACTAAGGCTCCAATTCTAGAGTCCTAATTGTGATAGATAAATCGGGCTGTGTTGTTTATGAGACGGTTAAGGTCTTTCTATAATAATCTTTGTCCACATATTATATATTACATCCAGTAATTGTATTTAATTATTTGTATTTGTAACGTGTTAATAAGTAGTTCCTGGAAATTAAACCACTCCCCTCTAAACGTAGGTGTAGTAAATGAAATAGTTACTAATAATAACGATTTTTTTAACTTATTGAGACAGGCCCTTTTTTTTTTATAGGTGTCCAGCGGACATTCTTCATAAACTTCCTTCGCCCCGGGGAAGAGTGAAGGGGAATACCGGGCTCCTTCTAGCTAACATCACTGGAGCATCATCAGCACCGAAGGGGGCTCTAGGTCCTCGTAAGATAACACTTTAGCCGACCATTGGTGCCACGCCTTTAGGCACATCACGAAGGGGAAAAAGCCGCCCCCCAGGCATATCTCGGATAGGATTGTAAAGGATCCCCCAAGCCTTGCTGTGTGCTGTGCTGCGCACACGGTGGCACCTCACCACGTACGCGCCACCGTCTTCACGGGGTCACTCGGTATGAGCACGCAGTCTCCCCAATCTGCGCGCCCGTGACCCCCGAGCCCAATGTGGCGAAGGCGGGGGCTCAGGCGTCTTGGAGCTGGGTGCCGGGACGGTTTTTATCCCGGCGCCTTCTCGTCCTTCTTTTGCAGGATCGGCCCTCTCCCGATGCCGCTCTGCAGTCTCCTTCTAGAGCATGACGCTCTCGCAGAAGGAGACCACTGCACTCCAATTTTCATGCTCTGTCAACATAGCCGACACTAGTGCTGACAAAGAGAGATCTTGCCCGATCTGATCGATCAAGATCTGGTGGATCTCGACAGCTAACGCAGGGCACTCCTCGAGTGTGTGCTTTGCGGTATCCTGATCGCTATCACAATGGTGGCAATGTGCCGTGGCCTCGCGTCCTATACCGAAACAACCATGACCGGTGAACATCTGCGACAGGCGGAAGGTGACGTGCTCACTCCATCTGAACCAAGCTCCGAAGAGTGGCATGATGGCCTCAACGATGCATTTAGTTGCGAACTGCAATCGAAGGCGATGTTGCCACATCTGGAGTGCGCGCCGTCGAGTCCGTTGTTGAACTACGAAATTGTCGAACGCTCTTGGAGGCACGCTTTCGCGTCACTTTCACGTGTCTGATCATAGACCCACGCATTCGTCTCTGCCAGGATGTCGAAAGACGGAAAGCGTGCCAGGAGAGTTGCCGCCTCGTAGAACACTGTCATGTATCCCTGTGCGATCCGAATAGCCACTCTGCGATGCAGACCATGAAGTTTGGTTCTGCAGCGCTGGACACCTGACAGCCGGGATGACCATACAGGCACCCGTGACTCTCTCACGGACCGCACGATCTCCCCTTCATCAACCCACCTACCCAGCATGATGAGTTCTGGCAAATTTCCTCCAAAATGACTACACTATTGTGGAAATATATGGGGGAGGCTTTTGTACTGCAGTGTACGTCCGTTAGCTGATGTGATTATCTTAGAAGATGTATCAAGAAGAGGAGCACAAACTTCCCTTTGTGCACCAAAACTCAACATTCTGCATTACCTATCCGCCTGCCCAGCGTGGGCATAATGGCAATGTCTCCTACAACCAGGCGTAGTTGGGTGGCCCGTGTTCAGAAATTGTAGGGCAGAAATACCTTTTATGATGTGATATTTACCTTCTGATTCTTCTCTGCAGTAGTACTTGTTACAAGTGGCGCACGGTCGGCGGGTCGTCGTGATCAAAGGGCGCCGGTTCCAGCAACCGCGTTGTTTGTGCCAGCCGCCCCTGTCGGCTGCTCTGACGGCATATTGATCAATATGGCTCCTTGTGCAATTCGCTATGTATGTATGACACATTGGAAAGGAATTAGGTTAATTGAAGAGAGTATAGAGTGAAATGTTCAGAATTTTGTTGATGAAAGTTTTATCCATTACTAATTTCTTTTAGTTATCTATTATGACTATTAGTTATACGTATGTTGCTCGGCCACTGCTGAAAAATAGCCTCCCACAAAGATTTCCACACGTGTCATCATTTTGGGGAAATTTGCCAGTACTCGCTGCACTTGGCAGTCCACAGTAGGGGCGCTGCTGCCCATGCCTCCGCTTTAGTGTCTCACAGTCACCTGTTACGTCATCCACGGGAGGAGTTGGAGTGGTGCTATAATATTAATCCGGACACCACACGAAGGCAAGCATAAGATTTTCCAAATACAGGTTTTTGTGTAATCCCTCTAGATCCTTATTACACTTTATTGAAAGGATCGTCGTGGAGTGGTCTACCTCAGACGATTATAGATTTCTTTATGTAAATCAGTATTTACCAATACTTACTATTGAACTATTCCGACAATGTCTTTCTCTCAAGACACATAAATGGTTCGTTTTCGATATGATAAATAAATTAGTATTAATTATTTTTTTTATTTTTAATAATATATACGAAGGCTGTTACTAAAATATCTTTAAGGCTCTAGATGAATGTGAGTTTCTGAAATGGTTGTCTGTAATTCTTACGGCCGAATACGGAAACGCCTCCCAATATTTAAGTCCCGCTAAACTATTTACGACTCCCATTTTCGGCAGGAAAGCGGTCTCAAGTAGTATAAACGGCATTGGCTGTTTAAAAAACCGCCTCTTATCAGCACAATTTCAAGACTCGAGATCCCTGAATGTAAGTTTCTCAAATGGTTGTCTGTAATTCTTAGTGATGCAGTGATAGCCTAGTGGTTGAATTCCATACAGAAAGAAGGGTATGAGTCCGATCCCGACCCGAACCTCAGACTTTTTGGACTCATGTGCGAATCAGAATTTGATTATCACTTGCGTTAACGGTGAAGAAAAACATCGTGAGGAATCCTGCACACCTGAGAGGGCTCCAAAATGTTCTCAATGGTGTGCGTAGTCCGCCTATCCACTCTAGGCCAGCGTGATAGACTAAGGCCTAACCTTGAAAAGGCCAGTGCTCAGCAGTGAGACAGTAATTAGCTGATTCCTCATCCCACGTTCATTTTAAACCTTCTAGAATTTGTTACATAAAAATAAAACTAATATCTCGAAATAATTGAATACTAACTTTTTTGTAAGCCACACTTTTCTCACAAAAAGTTCAATTAACGTTTTCACTCTTATCGGGTACAATAAAATTCTACATAATCACGCTTGAATCAGACACATCAGGTCTTCATAGTATCGGCTCGTATAATAAAATGCCTAAGTTAAAACTCTAATAAGCAATATCAGATGCAAAGTGTCTTTGCGTTAGAGTGGGCCACTCACGCGCACTCGCTTTGTGGACGATTAGCGTCGTCTCATTAGTAGGCCGCTTTAGCACCTCGTTGCATTCACTTACTCACTCACTCGACATCGTGAGCGAATGATAAAATCGCAAGACTATTTCCCAACGGACTAATTTGACGCAAAATCTTATATTGTACATATTTCTGTGAATGAAAGGGACGTAATGGTTATTAAAAAAAATAGTGCCTCAAGATTACGACTGTTCTAGCAGTTAAATCTAACTTGGTAATCAATACATAATATTTTGCAATTAATAATAGGATTGCAGACTCTAAATGCAACAGGACTACCAAAAGCAAAACCTCTCAATTTCATGGAAGGTATTGGGGGTGCAGTGACTAAACCGAACCTTAGAGACTAGCCACAACTATAATTATAATAATATAATGAGATCAGTAGGCAAATTTTATACTCTTGGCCAACTCACGAAAATACTTAGTTGCGACCAAGTCCTTGTCTATACCGGGCCTGTATAATAAGTACATAAATATACTATGGCAGATACGCGTTCGGTTCCTAAATCTTATTTACAGACGATTATTGGTTAAAACTACGACTGAAAATGCGTAGTATTGTAGATCTTCACATCCAAAAATAACATGCAATGACAAGATTTGTTTACAACACTTTATATACGAACAATTATCGTAACGGCGTAACCAGATATCGTATGAAAATCGATTCGTTTTCGGATGGAAGATCCTGATAGTAAATAGTTCAATGTCGACGTTGAATACGCTCACAACTTAACCAACGCAACAAAAAATAGGATATAACATAACGGCCAGCAAGGGAGACAATACCAATAGTGTTCTATTACACCGGCCAGGTCGCGCATCGTCCGAACAAATAGCGAGATTACACGAGAACGTCGGCTCGGACAAACACACAAACACAACACGGTCGAACCTTCATTGGAAATTCTCAAAAACCACGCCGTTGTCTCGCTTCCATCAATATTTACACTGGCCAGTTATTGGCGGGTACATTCGAGTGCAGTTTAGAATTTGATTGTGTAATCATATCGGATTTTCTGGGAATTTTCAAAGTCAAAGTCAAAGTCAAATTGTTTTTATTCATGTAAACCATTTACTGGCACTTACGAATAGTCAGAATTTAAAAAGTTGCACGGTTCCAAGTCGTTGATCCTATGGAGAAGAACCGGCAAGAAACTCCATGGACATACTCTTTTGAAATAATATTTGAAAGTATTACAGTCTTCAATATAATCGTAAAAACTATGTGAGGATAATGCATGCCAATGTGTGGGATAAATACACACATATTTATGCACAATGATAATCAAATGCGTTACAATTAGATTACTATAACAGTTATAAGCTGACCAGTCCCGACAGAGGGCACCCGTTCACGGGCATAACGCATGCATCAGCATAGCTCAGCTCAACCATAATGCAGGGAACTTAGCCACCTAACACATAACGCTACCTTCAACAAGACATTTTAGTGAGCATAACAGACTCATACTGCCAGGCAACAAGCTGGTGTATATGTTATTACATTAGTGGCTACATAATGCTCACATTCACGATAATAAAAGAGTAAATTTTTATACATGCAAACGTGAATAAAACAAAACAACAAAAAAACATGTATAAACTTCACCTGCTTGGAAAGTTTAGTATCTATTGCTATTTATTATTTAAGTTCGTTCTCTGAAGCTAATGTATAATAATATCTGTGTCTGAAGGATCATATTAAATTGTAAGATGAACTTGAAATTAGGCAAAGCTTGCATGATGAGTGAAGGAAGCCAACAATTGCTCGTCTATGTACAGATTATTTTTGACGAATCGCATTGTGATCTGAGTTTTTTTAATTACGATAATTTAATATATAAATATCTTGTGTCACGGTGTTTGTGGTCACACTCCTCCGAAACGGCTCGACCGATTTTAATGATTTTTATTTGGTACGTATGAGAATAGTTTGCAGATTATTTTTCATCCTCCTACCCCCACCCCCCATTTTTGTATTCCACGCGTGCGAAGCCGCGGGGATTAGCTAGTAATCTGTCTAAATATTTATAAAAAGAGAAACTGCCTGACTGATTGACATATTAACGCACAGCCTAAACTCTGGGTCTAGAAACTTGAAATTTTGAAAGTAGGTAGTTTTTATAACGTAAAGAAGGATTTTTAGAAATTCCACCCCGAAGGGGGTAAAATAGGGGCTGAAATTATGTATGAAACTGCGTCATTATTGAAATTAGATGTATGAAAATTGGTATTTGGCTTTCTGATTACAAATAATGAAATGTTTCAGTTTTTTTACAAATTTTACCCTTAAAGAGGTAAAATAGGGTAATACAGTTTTGAAGTTTGTTATATGAAAAATTAAATTCGGCTTTTTGATAGAAAGGAAAGAATAATATGTTTCAGTGTTTTTGCAAATTCATCCCTTAAAGGGGTAAAACCGAGGGGTGAACGTTTGTATTAAAATCCGTCAGTTTTGAAGTTAATTCTATGAACATTTATATTTAGCTTTTGGTTGAAAATAAAGAAATACGTGTTTTTGTAAATTCAACCATTAAGGGAGTAAAACAGAGGGTGTAAGTTTGTATGTAAAATCGATCAGTGTTGAAGTTAGATCTATCAACAAATTGTATTCACGTTCTCAGTAAAAAATATGAGAAGACGTATTTCAGCGTTTTAGATAAATCTACATTTAAGAAAATAATATAAGGGATGAAAGTTTATATTAAAATCCGTCGGGTTTGATGTTAGACCTATGAAATCTATTTGGCTTTTTGATAATTGAAAATTGAAATATATTTTAGTGTTTTTGGAAATCAATCCTTAAGGGGGTATAACAAGGGGTATATTAGAAATCAGTATTTTTATTAAATAATTCCATTATAAATGTATTAAGTACTAAGTAGTAAGTGTGGTGCCGGCTAAGAATAGCACCAACCCGTCTGATCCCGTGGATGGCCAACAGCGTCCATCGAGTACATTTACAACTCAACTGCGATTGCTAACCCGCCTGCCAAGCATGGCTATTATGGCAAAACCCCCAACGAGCATACTATACAAACTCAGAGCGTTCTTCGATCGTTCTTTGTGAGAGGCTTATTTATGTCCAGCAACATTTATGTCCAGCAACGGACGGCTGAAATGATGATATAAATAAATAAATATGATATAATAAATTGTGTCTTTTGTTTTAATTGTGTAATTTAATGTGAAAGTACGAATGCATGCTTCGTCACAAGACAGTTAAAATTACTTTTATAATTTAGAGTAGAGTAGAGTAGAGTATACTTTATTGTACACCAAAAGAAAATACAAAGTAATTTTACATACATAATAATAGTACAATTGGCGGTCTTATCGCTAAGAGCGATTTCTTCCAGACAACCATTGGATGGACAAAAATCATAAAAGAAGAGAATAACGGGTAGTTGGTGTACTACTGTTGTATCTAATATTTATAAACAGTAATACTTTATTTAACAATACATATATTGAACAATGTAACAAAATGTATATACATAGTTTATTCCCAAATAAATACCAAAAAAAACAATAACTCTCAAAATATATAAATTAAAAATACATACACAAAAACAATACATAATATATAGAACAGTAACAATTAAAAATCCAAGTAATATTCCTTTACCATTTTTTTGAAAGTAACTAGCGTTTTAGCCCGTCTAATAAACACTGGTAGTGCATTCCACAAGCGTGTGGCCTGAACAGTAAATGAATGGTCAAAGAATCTTGTTGTGTGCACGGGCATCTTCAGTTTCAACGTTTCTGATGATCTTAGGGATAGTGAGTGTGTATCACAGGTGAATTCAAAACGTTCTTTAAGATAAGAGGGGGAAGCAGGATTGAACAGAATACTGTAGAGTAGTGAAAGAATATGAGCATAATTTAGTCTCATGTAAGTGAACTCTGTATGTTCTTATGAGAATAAAGTTTCTATAAACCTATATAAAAAAGTTGACATGTTGCTGCAATAATTGAAGGCAGAAGAAACAGTGTACAAATTTATAGACTAAATGAATAAATAAAGATTACTGTTCATTATCCAGTGGGATTTTTAAAATCTTCAAATCCACCGGGTCCACGGGTATGGGGAAATCTCTTTAACTACTGAAACGATTCTAAAATTTATTTCACTAATAGAAAGCTACATTATCTTTGAATGGCTTTAATTGATAAAAATAAACACGCGGGTGAAACCGCGAGCAACGGCTAGTAATGAATAAAAATGGACTGCTGATACGTATTAAATTTTTCACATTACTGAGTTTCCTAAGTCTCACATGCCATGAGTCGGTACGAGGCCCTGTAGAAAGAAGTTCAGTGTCCGTTGATCACGTTAGAATTGTAACACAGACAGCTCCTCGATTGATATCTACGTATGCTATTTTAAAGTCGTAAATATAGGCGAACACGCCTATAAATATTCGTGACAGATCACGCCGAGGTGTAGCTTCATCATTTCGGCCGAATGAAGTCCACTGCTGGACACATGCCTCCCCCAAAGATGTCCACAACGACCGATATGGATGTGTTGTGGGCCCGTTGGGGGGTTTTGCCATAATCGCCACGCTTGGCAGACGGGTTGGCGATCGCAGTTGAGTTGTTAATGTACTCGAAGGACGCTGCTGCCCATCCTCCGGCTAATCCCTTAGTCGACTTTTACGACACCCATGGGAGGAAATGGGGTGGTGGCATTCTGAGCCGGCACCACACGGCATAGCTGTATGCATGCCATAGGTGTAGCTTAGGTCACTCGTAACAAAGACAGTCTGAAAATCATATTTCTGCACCAAAAATACCATAGTCAAAACCAAGTGAGAAATTCCTAGTTTCCGCTTTAAGGTAAAATACCTTCGACCACCATTCTCAGTATATGGGGTATGTAAATACATGTTGTATATACATATTATGTCTCATAATGTACAAACACGAGAATCACGTAGCACACTTCCCCGAAGCGTTGTTAGCAACTATGTGTGAGCCGGTCTCGTTGGCCGTGGACAGTTTAACTTAAACTTATACAACTCTGCTTAGAAGGTGTTAGTGCTGTACGTTGGAAACGATACCGAATAGTTTTATGCAATACTACATATGACGTAATGTGAATGGAGTATTTTCGTATATTTTGACTGGCCCTAAGTAAAGTATCGAACCTGCTAAATTTCATTTTTGGATTATTACGTATATGTGGAGATTAACTCTAAACAGGGAGGATAAAAAAGGTAGTCCCCAAACGACTTCGACGCGGTCAGAACAACGTCATTCTCCATTTACACTTAACTTTTAAGCGATCAAACAATGAATATGTCAGTTACGTTAATAAAATACATTGAATTGAGAAATTGATTGGTGCTTTTTTTTATCGGTGGTAATCGTCAACAGCGCTCCATTCCTCTTTCTGTCATAGATCTTCATCAAAGAATGGACCGTCATTATACTCGGGCTCGAGAAAACCATTTTCCCACGGCGCAACGCCAAACACGCAGATTTAATGTATTTGCTCGATATCCACGTGGAATCTATCCTCAACGGCGAATAAGTTGTGTCCACTGTCGTCGTACTTGAGGTAACCGGCCCGGTATAGCTGCATACAAAATTGGGCCCGCAAAACTCCTAGGACAGAACTGCGACACAACAACAGCACACTACACCACAGTTTAGTTTCAAATTTAATATTTCACTTTCGATTTATACTTACGTTCGATTCCATTGATCATTTATATGGTAGAACAAATTTAGTCAGCTAGACCCGGCAAACGGTATATATTACGGAAATTAGGAGAATAAATTTAAGAGTAAAACAAGAAGATGAAGAACACGAAATTACCTACGGTGTTCCGCAACGATTTTAATTTCTCAATTATCTTATTTCTCTATGTTAAAGTTACCAGTTGCAGTAGTTCAAACACGGGCCGTCCCCAAGTCCACTTCATCATTAGCTATTCCAAAACTAGACGGCATCAAAGCCCTCTGAGGGCGTAATCTCGACGTGGCCTGCTCGCTCTTGGCACAGAATTGAACCATCTAATATTCCCTGTGTCTCTCTTACCCCGCTGTCTTGGGGGACTATTCTGACCATTGACGACTGTTTTGGAACATGGTGACAATTTTATATAATTTGTCATCATTAAAGTGAATTTTGTGAAAAAGAGTCGATGTTACACATATTGTGAGACTGCGACGCTCTTGCTAGGCTTAGGGCGAATCACCTGGGAACAGCTTATCCTGTACCAGATGATTATGCGTTGTTGACACAATCGCAGGGTACCTACAAGAACTCTTCGATGTGGCAGCAACGGAATAGAGGGTTAGGGTCGGCACAAAAGATCCACAAGGGGCGAGGTGCGTTCAGCGACAGCTGAGCCCTACATATAGGCGACAATAGATTAGATTACCATCAGTAAAATATTAGTTTTCATAACCAACACCTCAAGTACAAACCCACATAAGAAAACTTCACCATAAAACCATAAAATCTTTATATGTAGCACTTCGATAATAGGTTATGTTACCGCGGTCAGTCGGTGCCTTTGATCCGCCTCGCTGCGCCGCCCGGGCCCGCCCGCTCCCACTTAACGGAAATTAAAATAACACGAGCAATATACACCGACTATTAACAGTTTTTTTTATATGTAAACACCATTATTGCGGTATTCTAACGAGAGTTCTGAGAGAATAATATAAAAAGAGTAAACAAGACAACCCAATCACAGAGTATTTTAGAATTCGAGCCTTCATATCTTTTCAGTCTGAAATCGTCTAGTTCTGAATATATTAAGTCCCGTACAATAATGGGTCGTAGGTGACATTTAGTTTTCTAGTGTGATCTTACGATGACCTGGAGCCCCCCTTCGGTGCCGAACATGACCGCTCCAGTGGATTTCGCCGGTAGGAGTCCGGCATCCCCTTCGCCCTTCCCCGGGGTGAAGGCAGTTCCATGTAGAATTTTCATTGGACACCAATAAAAAATTAAAAAAAGTTACATTTTGTTTGCGTGGTTGGTAAAGGGATTGGTAATTCCGCCCAATGGACGGACGCCCACTGCTGAAAAAAAGCCTGCCTCAGAGATTTGCAAAATTGTGTCGTCATTTTGGAGGAAATTTTCCAGTACTTACTACGCTTGGCAGGCGGACTGGTGAGCGTAAAACTACAAAATTAAGACAACCCTATCACGGGCAATAAAGCCCAGGTAGTGTTAGCGGATTGACCACTGTTGAACCACTCAATAATCTTTATTATGAAGTGCCATCGTTTTTTTATAGTTCATGATGATATATATATACTGAGTAACGAGACAATTAAGTCTCAAGTTGCCGACCATCAGGCAATTTATGAAACAAGCGTACAAACGCTATCTCGATTCTGCCCTGTCCCACCCTAATCCCCTTGTGGTATCATCCGTCGATTACCAACCCTCTCGTATCAGTAGTGTACGCCGCCCGAGGCACGTTCTGGTCGATCCAGACGATAAAATCACGTTAGATCAAATAAAGAGACTCGCGTTGTCTCGTTCACTCAACACCCGACCGTTGTACCGCCCTCGCCGCCGAGGATGCCCGCCTCACCGACGTCGCGGAGGCCTATCGCCGCGTCACCTTCCCGTTCAAGTTAGCTTCAGAAAACAATAGCTTGTTATCCCCAGCAACGCCCTAAGCCGAGGTCCGTGTCCCGCAGGGGGCGCCCTTAGCGAAAGTTGCTTAGATTTTAATATTAAATTTAAGCCGGGCTGGAGGCCTCTTTTGGCTTCGCCAGAAAATGACCGGTTAAGCAACCACATTTCCCAGAACTGTATGCGAGAAGCCCAATAAAAAATAAAAAAAAAGACAATTAAGTCATTCGCCTCGTGTTAAGCGTCATGCCAGCACATAACAAACCACCCAGTACTACCCAGAACTAGTCCCACCACACTGCATTTATCACCTCGAGACATTAGTTATTTAGTATCTTATACCCAGCAATTTTACGGGCTATATGCCCTTCAAACTGGAACACAATGTCTAAACACCACTGCTTGGTAGCAAATATCTTGTACTGATGTGAAACTTGCCGTGTGGCGCCGGCTAAGAATACCACCACCCCATCTCATCCCGTGGGTGTCGTAAAAGCCGACTATGGGATTAGCCGGAGGATGGGCAGCAGCATCTTTCGAGTACATTTATAACTCTACTGCGATCGCCAACCCGACTGCCAAGCGTGACGACTATGGCAATATCTCCCAATGAGCACACGCACAAACCCATTCTCTCTCTGTCCAGCAGTGGACATTTTTACGGCTGAAATTTAGATGTGAAACTTAGCTGAACTCTACCTGGACGCTGCGCTAGACTTTGCAATCAGAGACTTACCACCTGCAGTAATGATCGTTGAGTATACCTATTTGAAATGTCGCAGCGCAAACGTTTTGAAACCAAATAAATTGATCAATAATATGGATGAAATAATACAAAATATTTCAGAAACTTCTTAGAATAAAAGTCCTATCTTTCTTCGCCCATTTTACTTCCGGCTAACACGTACTTACTTGGTTTGTTTGTCGAAACCGTTTCAGGTTAAGTTCATGTAAACTTCATTTGTAAATATTTTTTAAGACCCTAAGAGTGAATACCGCCGTCAGCTTTTTGACACCTATAAGTTCTAATTTAAGTTTGGTCAAGATACCTTATGGTTGAAGTGACAAACTTTAAGTGGTAGGTGATGAAGGCTAATATTGGTGATCGGTCTGCGGTCAGGTATACCGGACATGAATGCAGAGATGCTTAGTATTGATTAGAGGTATCGGTGAGATTGTATCTTATTAATTTATGTTCTGTTATTTACTTGAATATTTTCGGTGGGGATGCTTCGAGATCTAGTCGCCTCTTGAAATGTCTATAAGTAAATTATTTTAGGAGTACACGAAACTGAAGCACTGTTGATTATTTTTTACGAAAATAACTAGCTATTTATTACCTCCTGTTCAAAGTGATGAATACGGGTTTTGGTTTAGTTCGAAATTTGTTCGGCATCCCCGAAATTTGCACAAATGTTAACAAATTGGCGGCACGGTTGTTGCAGTGGCTGGTACAGTCGGCTGCTACGCTCCAGGTCGCGGGTTCGATTTCAGCACGGAACTAATATATGTAAGATTTGCAGATAGTTGTTCCGGGTCTGGGTGTATTATGTGTGTAATTTGTTTCTGTAAACGCACCCACGACACAGGGGAAATCCAAGGGTGGGGCAACGTCTTTATAACAAAATAAAGAACAACAACATATCAACCGAAGGATGCCCTTTGGTAAACAAAGGTCTCACCCATAGATTCCCACAATGATCGGTTACATAGTGCCCATATCAAAATACTCCTAGCTACTTTCACCTGGTCCTTCCCAATAGTACTCACGAAACTACCTCTAAAGTAATATTTAACGAATAAATAATACCACCGTTTTTAGACTGGGCAGAATCGAGCATTAATTTTCCTCAGTAATACAATTCATATTAGCCAAAGGAACACTGATAAACAAAGGCCTCCTCTATCGATTTTCGCAACTAATTGCGTTGGGGGGATTTGCCAGTATTCAGCATGCTTGCCAGGTGTGTTGTTATGCGCGGAATGGCTGCTGTCCCACAGAAGGCACTGCAATATAATTCTCTAAGCTCGAACATCCACACATCCTTGAATAGCGAATTAAAATAAGGGTGAAAAACCAATTGGGTATTCAACTCTAGTCACATCCACGAGAGGACATGAAGTGCTGCTTTATTCTGAATCCAGACACCACATAGATAATTCTTAATCCGGAAAACACAGAAATATGAGTTATAGAGTAAGGCAATATTACCTGTTGCGAACTGGCAGCTAAAGTTTTATTGGCAGCTAAGGTTTTATTTTATTTTTATATATTTTGACAAATGTTTTAAAAAGTATTGTCTGTCAGCTTTGTCTTCTACTTCAGCTCTTTTCCTTGTAATGGTTTCTTGTTTGTTTCCTTAAATTTTAATATATTTTTACATATAAAACTTGCGTTTACAGTCCACTAACATCCCAGTTACTAATATTACCAGTATATTTTTCATGAAGCTCCACAATCGAGGCTAAATTAATCAGAAAGTACGTAAGGCTAAAAACGTAAACATAGATAATAAATTCCAAAAACACCTCTACAATAAATAATACCGTTAAATAATCTGATAGTAGATTTAATTAGAACCATATTCAGTGTCACCGGTATCAACTGTTCAACGTGACGGTATCGGGCGTCGAACCCGCGATATCGACGAAGTTTACTACCAAGGTGTCTACTGCACTTCACCGATATCTAACACTTGACAGTTATCTGTCTGTGATGGTAGGGTATTTAACTTGCACTCTTTCTAGCAAATATAGCGAATTACTCATGTTAGAAGAGAAATGACATTTGGGATTACACGAGTATATATTGAGGGAACGGTAGCCTCAGATGCGCAGCAGGAACAAATATTTGTAATACAGATGTTCCTGGTCTGGGTGTGTTTGTGCAAGTCCAGATTTATGTCTGCACGCTGTACCAGAAGATATCCTTTTTTCACTCTGGGTGCAGTGAAAATGGTGTTTTACAGGCGGTAGGTCTACAACAGTCCTGGGTTCGCGGGTGCGTAGATTGGGGAATCTGCGTGCCCACACCAAGCGACCCAAGAGAAGACGGTAGCACGCATGTGGTCACGCGCTGCCGTGGGACGCACTGGGGGATCCTTTACAATCCCCCTGGGGGGGTGACCGCTTTACAGTCACCCTCTCCGAGATGTGCCAATAGGCGTGGCACCAGTGGGTGGCTCTAGTGTGATCATACGAGGACCTGGAGCCTCCCTTAGGTGCCGAAGATGACCGCTCCAGTGGTTTTAGCCGGTAGGAGTCCGGCATACCCCTTCGTCCTTCCCCGGGGCGAAGGAAGTTCATGATGAATTTCCACTGGGCACCAATAAAAAAAAAAAAAGGTCTACAACAGTCCAGATAGGTAGGTATCACCGCAAAGCCAGCTATTCGCCGCTAAGCGTAGTGTTTAAACTTTAGAAACTACTGTGTTCCAGTTTGGAATTATTGGGCATAAGAGACTAAGTACTTAATGTCACTAGGTAGTAAACGCAGGTCTAGTCCTGGGTGGACACCGCACAGCACACGCTCGAGTCATGCCCTGCGTGGGCCACCGAGCAGCGGATCCTGGTCGATCGGATCGGGCAAGATCTCTCTCTGCCGGCAGTAATGTCGGCTATGTTGGCAGAGCACGAAAACTGGAATGCAGTGGTGTCCTTCTGTGAGAGCGTCAAGCTCCAGAAGGAGACTGCAGAGCGGGATCGGGAGAGGGCCGATCCTGCTCGACGAAGGAGACGGCGCCAGAGTAACAACCGCTTTGGCGCCTAATTCCCATACGCCTGAATGCCCCTGCTGTAGCTATAAGGCGAGGGGCTCTGGGTTCCATACCGAGCGATCCACAAGAAGACCTTGGTGTGCATGTGGTCACGCGCTGCTGTGTGCGCATAGCACAGCGTACAGGGACGCTTCGGGGGATCCTTTACCCTACCGTGGGCGGTGACCGCTTTACAGTCACCCTCTCCGAGATGTGCCTATAGGCGTGGCACCAGTGGGCAGCTCTAGTGTGATCATACCAGGACCTGGAGCCCCTCTTGGGTGCTGAAGATGTACGCCTCAGTGAGCCGTGTGTAGCCGGTAGGCGTCCGGCATGCCCCTTCGTCCTTCCCCAGGGTGGAGCAAGTTCATGTAGAATTTCCACCATGAATGCTTATCACCAGGCGAATTGCTCGTCAGTTGACAAGGTTGGTAAAAGCTGTGGCGGGGCTTATCGCTGTGGTTTTTGTCTCTATAGCCACGATCGCAGTTGTTTCTCCCAAATATTAACAAACACTGTTTAAATCGTCAGCAAGAGACGTAGAAGACCCTAATGATGATAATAATTGGCCTCTTATGTATACGCACAAAACCAAAGATACAATTTGTATTAAAATACTGGTTGAGCATTCTTTAGCCATTATTTTAAAAACACTTCGTCATCAAAATCTTCATTTCGACGGCCACTACTGGATCGATGTCGCCCATGGATTTTCATACTGAACGGTATTGGACCGTTTGTATACAATGGCTCCCTGCGACCTTTACGACGTCATCTGTCCATCTACCATCATATGTATGTATCTACCTAAGTATGATCCACTTCCCGTCTATCAAAAAATGCTTATTTAAGTTAAGTCAGCAGCGTTCTTTCTGTGGACAGCAGCCATACTGTGCTTACCAACCCGCTTGCCAAGCGCGGTGGGTACTGGCAAATGGCTGTGAGTATTCAAGACCCGAAATGACGACACAATTGCAAAATCAATGGGGGAGGCGTCTGTTCAGCAGTGGATGTCTTTAGGCTGTATGATTATGAAGTATTTTGTTTTTACTGAGTCAATATTTTCGCAATGACAAGCTGAAGATATGGGCCAACTGCCTCCACCTTCCATATTTCGCAATAACATAAAAATACCATTTCAATTGTACAAACGTTTCGCATTTCGAAATTAACTGATACCAAATCTTGTAATAAGGTGGGCCGCATAAAAGTTTAAGAACCTCAAGCGATTTTAAACTTTTTAAGCACGAGATTAATGATTATTTTAAATTAATGCTTTGTATAGGTAAGTTGGTATTGCTTTATACATAAAAAGGCCGTTTTCTGATTCGGTGTACTGTTTGAAGCGCACACTTGGTTTGTTTGTTCAACTGAGATGGCGAGCGAAGACGAAAAAACGCCGAAACCGGCTCGCCGGACGATTTCGAAAATACTTCTCATGATATGTCGAGTACTGGTTGCAGAAACATAAATTTAGTAGACTTTATTATAAAGCGTTATTCTTGGATCGTGGAAAGTTTGGAAATGTTTATGTTGAGGGGCCGATGATGTTAGCGCTGGCAGCACCAAAACCTAAATCACTGCCGCAATGCGCAGAATCTGCTGCCGCAGACTATCAGTTATTAATGTACTCGAAGGATGCTGCTGCCCGACCTTTGGCTAATCCCATATCCGCCTTTTATAACACCCACGTATGAAATGGGTTGGTGGTATTCGTAGCCGGTACCACACAACATCAAAATCTATATGGTTATCATATATTTCATTTATACCAGTTGAAAGAACAGCCCATGGTCAATACTACTTAATCCATTAAAACAGAAACCTCTGATAGTAATGTCTTAGGTTTTCGCGATTATAACACATTATAATAAAACAATTTAGTCATCCTGCGACCACGAATACTGCAAAGTATTCGAAACGTCAGGAAAAACAAAAATCTATTATATACGCTATTATATATATATATTTCCTCATAAAGCAATCGATAAAAAATGGCTTCCGTAAATTTATTGACGCTTGAAACTGTTATTGAAACCTGCCGTCCCACTAAATAAAGATAATTTATTATGAAATATTCCGTTTCATGTGGTGTCCAGGTTAAGAATATAGCACTACTCCATCTCCTCCCGTGGATGTCGTAAACAACGACTAAGAGTTTCTAAAACAGAGGGATAGGCAGCAGCGTCCCCTTTGTGGAACAGCAGCCATTCTTCGCCCACCAACCCGCCTGCCAAGCGTGGTGAGTAATGGTAAAATGCCCTCAAATCAAAGGTCTGACCGTTATTCAGCAGTAGACCTTGTTTCTTTTTTATCTAAGGTCCTATCGGAAGACCAGCACAATGCTGAGATAGGAGCCTATTCTGATCTCTCACACAAAAATCTGTTTGCATGCTTTTTATTTTAATTTGATATTTTGCAATATTCTGTGTTGTTGTTTACAATGATTTTCTTGTTGTGTACGATCAGATTAAAATTATTTCTTTCTTTCTTTGGCTGATATGACGTTTATGAACTACGGGTAATCTGAATTCAATCACGCGGGACAGTGTTTATAAATTCACAATCAATGCATTAAAGAGTCCAGTGCCTTTTCTATATGGAACTTCCTTCGTCACCTAAGGGGGGCTCCAGGTCCTCGAAAGATCACACTAGAGAAAGAGTCCGGTGCCTAACGGCAGCTGTATAACTTTTCCATTTTTGAGGTGAAGCCGCGTTTAAATGCACTCACATAAAACATCAGCTCGTAGACGTCCCTTACATGTGCTTAACATGAGCCTCTCAATGATCACTATAATGAGCGGTCGTAGGGGATATTGCCATAAACTCCATGCTTGGCAAGGGGATTAGTGATCTTAGTATGCTGTTATTAGCACACGATGGTGCTGCTCACCTCTTGATTGAACTCTTAGTTGCCTTTTACGACACCCAAGGTGGAAAGGAGTGGCCTACTCATTGCCGTGAACCACACGATACACCATGTCGTACGTCAACTCAGCCACAACCGTTGGGGCCGTCAGAACTTTAGTCAGTAGTGCAATTCAATAAGCTCAAACATGCATACATCCTTGAATACAGAATTGAAATAATGGTGAAAAAACAATTTATTATCCGCTAAGACAGGATGGATTGGGTTTATCTGTTATTACAGTCTTGGTAGCAGCCCTATGTGTGCAAATAATACGAATTGAATGGCAATAAACTATGTTGTTTTTTGTTGGTGCAGTGGCTGATACAGTCGGCTGCTGCGCTCCGGGTCGTGGGTTCGATTCCCGCACGGAAGAAATATTTGTATGATCTGGAGGGAGTTGTTCCGGGTCTGGGTGTATTGTGTGTGAAATTAATGTCTGTAAACGCACCCACGTCAGAGGAGAAACCCTAGTGTGGGGCAACGTTTTTATAAAAAAAAAAACACTTTTTCAATTAATAAATGGTTACCCTCTTTACCTGGATGTTGCCTGATAAAAGCGATCGATCTACGATGAAACGAGCTCATCCAAAAGATGCCTGAGAATTTCAGCCGAATAAAGTCCAATACTGGATACAAGCCTTCCCCACAACTACAGGTCGGAGTAAGCTTTGCAGGCGGTTCGCAGTTGAGTTGTTAATGTACTCGAAGGACGCTGCTGCCCATCCTCCGGCTAATCCCATACTCGTCTTTTAGGACATCCAAGGGTTGAGATGGGTTGGTGCTATTCGTAGCCGGCACCACACGGTCTAGACTCTAGAATATGCCTATTTACTCTTAATTAAATGCAACCTCATTAAGACTGTTAATTTATAAAAATCTAACATTCTTGACGTTGCTACTATCTGTACCTTTTCAAGATGGCGGCGATACCTCGACGAGTCAGCGCGGAACCGCCCGCGCCGCCAACTGGTTACAAGCATTCCCGTTCGTTATATACCTAAGAAAGTATATGTACCTGTAGAATGAAGTTGTGAGAATATGTGAAAACATTTTGCATTTTGTTCGCTAGTTTATCTTATACTAAACAATAAGATATTCTATGACATCGAACTAGCTAGCTACTAAGCATGAATACTCGTATTTATTTTATTAGTCTTCATCATTTCAGCCGAAAGACGTCCACTGCTGGATATAAGTCTCAACCAAAGAACGAAAAACGGCCGGTCTGGGTATGTGCTGGGTGCTCTTTGGGGGTTTTGCCAAAATCGCCACTTCTGGCAGTAGGGGTGGCGATCGTAGTTTTGTTGTAATATACTCGAATGGCACATCTGCCCATCCTTCGTTTAATTCGATAGTCGCCTTTTACGACACCCACGGGACGATATGGGTTGGTTTTATTCTTTACCGGCACTACACCGCAAATTAAGTGCATTAAAACAACATACATCTAGTTTTACTTCACTCAAATTTAAAAACCTTTCCTATAGGTAACTTACCAATAATATTTTCAAAGTACCTACGTTTGGTGTTCTGTGTACCTCCTTATGCTGTTTGCCCATGAATGACTAATCTGATGTGGGGATTATAAAATTTATTTATCTATTTCAGACATACAAATATCTTTACAGGCTAAACCCAATGCGATATTGTAACATTAGTAACAATATTATCAGTACTTATACATAATATAATTATAAACTATAACATAAAACTTTATAACTAAATACTATAGCAGATTTTACAGACTGCTATCCTTGTGAATTCACTCAGAGCACAAATGAATATGTCTACATCGCTATCTATGAGGTTTAGAATTTAAATAAATTATTTAAAATACAATGCTAATATTAATTAATATACGTAGAAAATCAGAAGTAGCATCGATTTGCGGGGACGATCCCTTTAGAACACGTTTTTCAGAGCTCAAAACCGTGTTCTAAAGCCAGCATACGGCTCACAACACAATATTTATTTCCTTAATACCTACGACACAAAACACTCTGTTATTCCCTTATTAGCGACTGCTGCGCCTGCGCCGTCCCTTTCCCTCAGATAACTATGTTTGCGCGGCGGTTCCGGGATGTCGCCGGCCTTATCTAATGAGAACTGATAACAGGCTCGCAACCTCTAATGCACAGATATATACAACGCGGGTTTCCTTGTAAAATTTAATATACTTGTTTGGTGAGGGTTGTGTAATTTAAAACTACTTGAATGCTTTAGTCTTTAGTTAGAGTCTGATTGACATCGAAAGCAAACGCATGACTAGTTACATAATATACATAATCAGCCCATTACTATCCCACTGTTGCGCACGGGCCTGTCTCACGATGAGAAAGGTCAGGTCTTAGTCCATCACGCTGGCCCAGTGCAGCTTGGCGGACTTCACACACCATTACGAACTTTTTGGAGCCCACTTAGGTGTGCAGGTTTCCTTCCGATGTTTTCCTTCAGTGTTAACGCAAGGGGTTATCAAATTCTGATCGGCATAAATGAATACGAAAGTCAGAGGTGCGGGGCGGGATCGAACTCAGATGCTCCTGTGCCTGGAAGGCAAACGTTCAACCACTATACTAACACTGCATAACTAGTTAAAACGATCATAATAAGTCCATAATGTGTAACTTGTCTACTATTGTACTTTTAAAATGACGTGGGTAACTCGATAAAGTGTTGTCGTGATGAAAATGATAATATCGGTCATAGATAATATAAATTGTGTATTAGATAATTATTATTATCTCATACAAAGTCCATAAAGCACAATAATTCTAAAAAGGGTTACCTGCCTATTACTGTTTTATTTCTACATTATTCTTTTGTTTGTGGAGTAGTAACATTTTGCTTTTATTTAGTTCTAAATATGTCTCGTCTGTATTGATTGTTTTATGATGGGTGTAGTGTGTTGTCTGGTGCGTAGAAATAAATGTTTCTTTCTTTCTTTCTTTCTTTCTTTCTTTCTTTCTTTCTTTCTTTCATTCATAACAAGTTATATTTTAACGATGCCGGACACAAATTTTTCTTCTGCTTCTGTATCAAGTTCAGTATAGACACAAATCTCACATGCATGAATCCCAGATCTAGAACAGTTGTTCAGCAACACCTTTAAGGCACAAAATATTTTTTCTGTATTCGGCCCGAATGCTCATCTCGTAAATTTTTTTTTTTTTTTTTTTTCAATTTATGTGTATCACGTTGTCTGTATCAAATAAATATATTTTCTTTCTTCTTTCTAGCGCAAACACTCAAACAATTGCTCCTGCACAACTCTCACCGTACCTTATAAATGTTCACAAGTCTGTTGTCATCATCATATCGGCCTATAAAGTCCACTGCTGAACAAAGGCCTTCCCCATAGATTTCCACAATTGTGTCGTCATTATGGGGGGAATTTGCAAATAAACCTTGAGCTTTCTTATGAGGCCCATGGTGAGCGCCCATGTAGCAGTACCATAAGTTATCACTGACAACACACACTGGTCAAAGACTTTCCTCTTGAGACGCAGTGGTATTTTGGACGAGAATATATTGTGCAGCTGCCCGAACGCAGCCCAGCCGGGTTCGATCGACGGTTGACCTCTTTATCGAAATTGGCACTACCTTACTGGACGATTTGCCTCAGGTTGAGATACTCGACAACAGCTTATTTAGTCTCCGATCTTCATAGAAGTCATCATATCGGCCATTTATACGTCCACTGCTGAACAAAGGCCTCCCCCATAGATTTTCACAACTGTGTCATCATTTTGGGGGGTATTTGCCAATACTCACCACGCTTGGCAGGTGGGTTGGTGAGCGCAGTATGGCTACCATTTCACAGAAGGAACGCTGCTGCCCATCCCACTGGTTTAGATTTCCTTAGTCGCCTTCTACGATATCCACGGGAGGAGATGGAGTGGTGCTATATTCTTAATCTGGACACCACACGGAAGTGAACACTTCATAGAAGTAGTACGTGATTTTCGTTTTATCCATGTTAATTGTGGCAATACCTACATTGCCTGCATAACTACAACTTACAACGACATCTACGTGAATATTAATTGCAGCTCTCCGATGACATCAAAGATTCCTGAATCACGCTTGTAAAGTATTCGCGCAACGCTGCATATATACAGTTGCCTAGCATCAACCGGTGGGCTTCGACCCGCCAGGCATTACATCCGCCTGGTTGGAGGATCCTCCCTTTACTATGTAGGAATACCACACCTTGTTCCCCATATTAATTTTAGGCCTAATTCTTTCGGAGGCCCTAATGAAGTCATCGGGCCCTACACTGAGATCCTTCATGGTCTTAGTCATGACCACTATACAGTCGGCAAACTGAAGAAAGGAAGAGGGATATATTATGTTGATGCCTAGCTCCGTCCAGTCCAGAACCTTAAAACGTTTTCCAATGTGGCGGTGAACAGTTTTGTAGAGATATCGTCTCCCTGCGTGACTCCCTATGAGAGCTCCCTAGAGCGGTGGCCTGTTCTTTTCCGGAAACCACACAAAATATATCTACATTTATAATTAACTACCATGGAGTGACTTCGAGATCGATTCTAATCTTATATTATATATAAATGAACAAAGGCACACACAAGTTAAGAAAAAAGTATAAAATATTTAAAATCCCAAAACGCCAGAAGTTTACACTGACTCGGAAAGTAATTAAGAAAACAAAATTAAAGCCTAATCTAATCATGTAACTTTTAACAATTCAATTGAATCCCAAAGTTTGAATAAACATTGCTAAGGTACTCCGTTAAGCGGACATCGGGGTAGAAATATAAAGTAAAAATTTAACAAATTACCGATCTTCGAACGGCACTCTTAAATAAAGATTTTTAAAATTCAATCTTAATTGTTAGATGGATGGTTCTGGACGAGAGACTGCCAAGAACTACATTTTTATATATTATCTAGCTTTATTAAAAATAGTTGTTTTTTACAGGGCTAGCTATACCAGCTGCATTTTAAGGTCGTCGGTTCATCTGCTACTTACATGCTACGTTACTGTTGGCTATAGCCATATAGCTGCTGGAGTACGATTGATCATTATGAAAAATCACAGAAATAAACTTTGCTGACCTATATTGTATCTTTATTGAGAAAAAGTTTACGCGCGGGTTTAACCGCTGGTTTTTAATAATTTTTTTGCAGATTGCTTCACTTTTACATTAATCCATCCAAATAGCGTTGTGATTAGTCTCCAGTGAGTTTTTCCGTTCAATTGAACTTATGAAAAGTGCCAAGCGATGTCGTGTCACAGTCGCCTGCGTCCGCTAATCATTGTTTGATCTGCGACAAATTTGTCGCTCGCCTGTACATCGTGCTAATGAAGTGGACGTTCTTTTAAAGGCGTGAAAGTTTACGGTAGATTTTATATTGTAATTATTATCAAATAATTTGAAATAATTTGCACAGAAATCTGAATATATACTTATACACACGACTACAAATCTAGTTTAAGCTGATCTCTCATCGTAAGGAAAGCTTATAATATGCGAGATCAGCTTATACTGGAGTATATAGCTTGATATGTAGCTGTGCCTACGTGTTCTTACAATAATAAGTACTTTGTGAATATCACGTCCGTGATCTTGAAGGGTTCAAAAAAATAATAATAAAATTGGTGTGTCCATGTCCGGATTAAGAATATAGCACCACTCAGTCTCCTCCCGTGGGTGTCGTTAAAGGGACTCTAACTCAGGAGGATGGTTAGCAGCGTCCCTTTTGGAGTACAGTAGCCATTCTGCGCTCACCAACCCACCTGCCAAGCGTGGTGAGTACTGTCAAATTCCTCCCAAAATGACGATACACGACATGTCTCCATTCGTCTTAAGAGACTTTTCTTCAGCAGTGAACGTTTTCGGCTGACATAATGAATTAAGTGGGACCAAATGTTGTCACAGAAAGGTTAAAGTGCCAAGGGCCACAATGCTGCAAACATATATTCTTAATCTAATTATTTTTATAGCACAAAAATATATGTTAATAGTCACATACAACGGAGCTTATATTTTAGTGGTCATTGACTATTTTTGGCAATAAAAAGTATCTACTTTTTGTAATGTTATGTTATGTTGTTGTGTTGTTGCTTATGTTTTTGTAAGTTATGTTTTTCTATATGTTAGTAATATTAAACAATATATATACAATAGTATAGTTAAACATACCCGGCAACGAAATATGTCCTGATCGGCGGCTTTTGGAAAAAGGAGTTAATCACGAAGAGTCTCGCCTTGGCCAAAAAGTCAGCCAGCCTCTGTGCCCTGGGGTTCCGTTACCCATACCCAAGTTGCCCTACCCTGAACACACCATCACATCGTGTATGCTTTGTGTTGAAGTCCCCGATCACAACAGTGCAGTGTGTCTTGGAGGTATGTATACTAATGTCCTCATACATATTCTCTACTTCATAATCTGGGTGTGTCGAGGTCGGTGCGTAGACCTTTTTTTTATTGGTGCCCGGTGGAAATTATACATGAACTTCCTTCGCCCCGGGGAAGGGTGAAGGGGTATACCGGACTCCTACCGTCTAAAACCACTGGGGCGGTCATCTTTGGCACCTAAGGGAGGCTCCAGGTCATAACCACATGCGTGCTACCGCTTGGTGTGAGCACGCAGATTCCCCGACCTACGCACCCGCGAACCCAGAGGTCCCCGTCTTATAGCAACGGCAGTGTGTTTCAGGCGTATGGGAATTAGGTGCCAGGGCGGTTGTTACCCCGGCGCCGTCTCCTCCTTCTTCGAGCGGGATCGGCCCTCTCCCGATCCCGCTCTGCGGTTTCCTTCTGGAGCATGATGCTCTCACAGAAGGAGACCACTGCATTCCAGTGTTCATGTTCTGCCAACATAGCCGACACTTCTGCTGGCAGAGAGAGATCTTGCCCGATCCGATCAACCAGGATTCGCCGCTGGGCGGCCCACGCAGGGCACGCCTCGAGCGTGTGTCTTACGGTGTCCTGGTCGCTATTACAATGGAGGCATTGTGCCGTGGCCTCGCGTCGTATCCTGTGCAGGTACGCGCCGAAACAACCGTGCCCGGTGAGCACCTGCGTCAGGCAGTAGGTGACGCGCTCGCTCCTTTTGAGCCAGGCTCCAAAGATTGGCAGGACGGCCTCTACGCGCGCTTGGTTGCAAACTGCATTTGCTGAGATTTGCTGACACTCACCACGTTTCGCAGGTGGGTTGGTGCGCGCAGAATTTCCACTGTTCAACAAAAGGGAAGCTGCTGCCCGTTCATCTGGTTAAGACCCCCTTAGTCGACTTTTACGATCTTCACGGGATGAGATAGAGTGGTGCTATATTCGTAGTCTGTATAAAGTATGGCATTCGTCCGAAAAATATTAGCTGCTTTTTTCATCAATCCGTGATTTCATATTTCTTCGATTTAAGCGGAGCAGAGCAGTAAAGATGTCTATTGTGTATAGAGTGGTGCTATATTCGTAGTCTGTATAAAGTATGGCATTCGTCCGAAAAATATTAGCTGCTTTTTTCATCAATCCGTGATTTCATATTTCTTCGTTTTAAGCGGAGCAGAGCAGTAAAGATGTCTATTTTTAAGTACAGATTATAAAACTAACTGTGGTACATTAAGTATAAATATCGTCTCTTTAGGTTAGGTGTGTAGTATGGGCAGCAGCCCCCAATTTCACATTAATAAAATCTTACTGCATCGGTTCGGCTAAGCTAGAAATCGTAAAGCTACTAACTACTAAGGACTACTCGAGAACATCGTCTCGTCTATACAAATAAATAAAATTGAAGTGTCTGTTTGTAATGTCAAAATTATCAGGTTTTTACTAAATGCATATGAAAGTATATATGGTACCTATAACAAAAACACAATTTTTAATTTTTTTGTCTGTCTGTCTGTCCGTCTGTCTGTCTGTTTGTTCCGGGTAAACTCCGAAACGGCTGGACCGATTTTGACGGGACTTTCACTGGCTGATAGCTGATGTTATAAGGAATAACTTAGGCTACTTTTATTTTAGAAAAACGATTGGGGTTCCGCGCAAAAAAATAAAAATCTTGAAATCCAATATATCTTCTATACATCTATACAAATAAATAAAATTGAAGTGTCTGTTTGTAATGTCAAAATAACAGGTTTTTACTAAATGCATATGAAAGTATATATGGTACCTATAACAAAAACACAATTTTTTATTTTTTTGTCTGTCTGTCTGTCTGTCTGTTTGTTCCGGGTAAACTCCGAAACGGCTGGACCGATTTTGACGGGACTTTCACTGGCTGATTGGGGTTCCGCGCAAAAAAATAAAAACCTTGAAATCCAATGTATCTTCGATGTCAATTGTCTATGTCGAAGTACTCTAAATTTCTTTTAAATTACACGCGGGTGAAACCGCGGGTCCCAGCTAGTTGCTATATAAAAATACTGGAAAGTTCCGAGTATAAAAATTCAAATGAATTCAGAGTGCAAAAACACGATACTTCGTAAAAACAGCTAATATTAAAGCCGAGTTAAGCTAGGACGGCCTTAAACAATAATGAGCCAACAAGCCCTGTTAGCTTTGCGACGTCTACGTACGGGGAAGGCTTACATGTGGCCAGAATGTTATACATTATGTATGTACATAATAAAAATTGAGTAACGATTGTTTGAAAAGATGAATACAAATCAGCTGGCCACTCAATTAAAACCCAATTGGCTGGTTTTCTGGCGGCTGCATGTGTAGTTCTTATTAATATGACATAATCCTCCATGCACCGTTAATCTACAAAAACATATACATAATATAAATGCTCTTCGGACATTAGCACCGGATTATGACTTATTGGCAATGAGGCGGATGGATGTGTATCGTGTATGGTCGAGTTTCTGTGAGGAGATGAGAGAGATGAGAGTAACTGTTAAGTATTTGTATTTGTACGATGTATTTAGGGCCTCTTGCAATATATTTGTACAATTTTCTTTTTGGGTATTTATTTTCTAAAATTTTAAACGCCTGTACAACGCAGTGACTTCTTACTGTCTTGTATGGAAAAATTCGTGTGTTGTCCGACTTAAGAATATTAAACTCCATCTTCTTACGTGGATGTCGTAAAAGGCAATTAAAACTCTTTAGGGTGTAATTAAGACTCTTCTGGTTGAGAGTTTTATTTTTTAAAGCAATTAAAAAATAAAACTCTCATCCAGAGGCATAGGCAGCTGCGTCCCTTATGTAGAACAATAGCCATACTGCGTACACCAAACCGCGTTTTTTTTGTCGTGGAGAAATCTTCATGGACATCCTCCGCCTTGGGAAGGGCAGAGGGGCATGCCGGACTCTTACCAGCTAAAACCCCACGATGTCCTTCCACTTACCTCTAGCCGGGGGTAAGGTGCTTCGTCAGCATCAGACCGCGCCCCCTGCAGGTCACTGTTTGACGGGCCACGTCTCTGTGTGACCTTGCTGGCCGCACATATGGTACAGAGAGGCGGTCGGGCGCCGCGATGATCTCACGGCGCTGCGTTGCCCAAGCTGGGCACTCCTCCAATGTGTGCTACGCCATGTCCTCCGGGCAGTCTGTCTTCGCAGTGAGGACAAACGGGCCTCACCAACCCGCCATCCAAGCGTGGTGAGTATTTGAAAATTCCGCCCAAAATAACGACACAATTGTCGAAATATATGGGGTAAACCTCTGGCAGATATGATGATAGAAAAAAAAAACAATTCTATAAGCCTATAAAAGATAAAACTGCTCGACTTTTCGCTGTAGTGTGCAAAATTGAGGGGAAAAAACACTCGACTGAATTTTCATATTGTAGTAACACTGATGAAATTTGCATCATGTAACCGCGGCTTTACGCCGTACCTATCTGTAGATTATCCACAGATTTGGAATGGTACGGAAACATCTAGACTAGTTTACATAAGTAAATAATTACGTAATTATACATCATCCATTCCGTGTGGTTCCCAGTAAAGACTATACCAGCTCTCTTTACCCATGGGTGTCGTAAAAGACACCCATAGTAACCTAGCCTGGTAATCAATGATCGTTCCTCTTCTGTATGAGAAGAAACCTGATGCAGTGGGCAGTGACAGGCATGAGCCTCACATATTTTTAGCATAGGAATTAGAGTCTATGGTCTCCTTCTGCGAGAGCGTCATGCTCCAGAAGGCGACCCCAAAGTGGGATCGGGAGAGGGTTGACCCCACTCGGAGAAGAAGGACACGGCACCGGGATAATAACCGCCCCGACGCCCATGTCCAATACGCCTGAGCCCGATAGGGGGAATACATGGGGGAGGGCCTTGGGTGTCGCTAGCGAACAGATTGGGGAATCTGCGTGCTCATACTGAGCGAGCCCCATTAAGTATATCACTCAACTTCGCTTTACTGACGACATAGTAGTCATGGCAGTAACGCTGTAAGGGCTCTGCAAAATGCTCGATGATCTCAACAGGTGGGCCTTAAAATTAACATGGGAAAAAGAAAGAAAGAAAGAAAGATCAGTTTATTTGTCAAAATATAGTACAATTGGTGTTATAAATATATTTAGGTCTCTTATATTCTACCATTTCTGGTGTCCAAATATTTATTTTTATTTCTATTACAGCCAATTTACTCACGCAGCAAAATCTATTTTAATTACGTTTTCATTACTTACAAAGTTTTATCATTTAGGAAAACGTTTGTACACAACAAACGATTTCTTAAATGATTAAATGAAATAGCATTTGTCTATTAATATATTACATAATCTACACTTACACAAATTTAAATCAAGGCTTTTTAGAAAATTCGGTAATTTATTAAACACTCGAATAGCCATACAGTATGAATTCCTACTATACATTGTGGGTATACATTTGGGCGGGCGAAGGGTTAGAACATGCTGTGCTTGCTTCCTATGCCTGCTTAGTATACTTTTTATTTCCTTGCTTAATGTGCTAGCTCCTTGCCTACCTTACACGTCTTTCCCGGCGTGTAATCTGGCAAATGGCTCTGGGGGAAGCGCAACAGTCGTGATTGATCTCCAGGGCAAGTCCGACGATTTATCCTTCTAGAGGTAGCCGCCTGTTATTGGTTTGATTCCTTCAGAAACAAACGCAACTGAAAGCGTCGGGCGGATTCTTTATATTAAGTTTATGTATCGCTTTGTGTATTCTATTTTAGATACTTATGTATTTATTTCTTTTATTTATTATTCACCCTTACCCATCCCTTAACTCCTTTCAATCCTTTGCAATTTTGCATTATTCCCATCCTTCCTACCCATCCTATACCTCCTTCCTACTTCCACTGCGATGTCCCGAGGTCAGACATTGCGGTCCTACCATCTCAATACAGCAGCAGATGGTAGGAGATAGATACCACGTGACCTCCCGCGTGTTTGTGCCGTGCGCGGGAACCCGTAATGGGGGGTGAAGGAGTCCTGGAGGTTGAGCTGCACAGTAGACCGGCGGTCGTTGTCCGCTGTCAGCAACACACCTCTTTGGTCCTGAACTCCTCTAACACGGGCGGTTGTGGCTCAGCCAGCTGCCATTGATTGATTAATCGGCTGTGGCAGTCCTTAAGACTAGCTGGCTAGTTCTCTTGGGCGCTGGGGTCTACAGCCAGCAGTGGGAGCCAACTGCGTGGCGGAAACGTGGTGGTGAACGCTGTGTGGGCTCGCGGACAACACACTCAGGAGTACTATATTCTGCTGATAGCTCTGGTGTTTTGTGTAAGCATCCCCAAAGGTGCGGGCTCCGTGGAGGGTGGGGAATCAGCAGAATGAATAAAAAAATAACATGCGTATGGATAATTCCAAAAAAAACCGCGACCAGTCTCTAGGGACAACCCGGGGAGCTTTTTTAAGGGCAACCCAAAAAACACAGCCTCTGTTGGGAATGCCAAGAGACCTGACGCTTCGGGTACCACTGCAGCCTTTATTGGCAGCAGCTCCCAGAGCCAGAGGGGCCTCTGGCAGTACCAACGTACAGGCAGTAAGGGGAGGAACAGGCTCACGCCCAAACTCGGCTTGTAGACCTACGGAAGGCGAGGGCTGTACACAGCCTGACCCAGACGCAGGGAGACATCCGGTCAGGGCAGTAGTAAGGGTGACCAATACACCTGCTGTTGGCGGGGCTGGAGGCCCTGACGCTTCGGGCAATGCAGCCAAAACTGGCAGCAGCGCCCAAAGTAGAGGGGCAATCTGCCGTGTTAGCGTGCAGGTGGGGAGGGGGGAAACAAGCTTGTCCCTGGACTTGGTAAGTAGACCGGCAGGAGACGAGGGCTCTACGCAGCCTGACCCAAATGCAGGGAGACCACTGGCTAGGGGCGAAGTACAACAAGTGCGCAAGCACAAAAAGCCAAGTGGAGCCCAAAGGCGACGTATGGCCCTAATAAGGCAAGGAGCGGGATCTTTGGAGTCACTGTCACAGGACGTAGCCCGCATGCCGAATAGACTGAGGACAGAAGGCAGTGGAGACTCAGTTGAGGCCATCAATGTGCCCAAAAGGACCAAAGCACGGTCCTTCAGGGATGCAGTGGCTAAAACTAGGATGACCATAGTTGCGGAGGACCATCCTGTTCAGACCCTGAAGGTGGAGGATATAGAGGATATCCATATGAGGAAGCAGACCCGGTTAACGCCTTGTTACGTAACCTGGTTAATAACTGCGCAAACGAGAATCTCATCATAGGATGCGATGCAAATGCGCACCATGTTGCCTGGGGCAGTACAGACAACAATAAAAGAGGTGAAGTACTTATGGATTATCTGGTAAGCTCTCCCTTATTCATAATGAACAAAGGCAATAGGCCCACTTTTGTAAATAAACGTAGGGCAGAGGTCATCGATGTAACGCTAGCAACTAAAGGAGCTAGCAAGGCAACTAGAAATTGGCATGTGTCTGGTGAAATTAGCTTATCTGACCACAATTATATTTGCTTTAGGTACGAAACTACCCAAAACTTTGGTAAGGTAATCAGAAGAAATCCCAGGAAAACGAACTGGGCATCCTTCAAGGAAGATCTCAAAGTAGAGCTTAGGGATCCCACAACTAGTCTAAACTCTATTATAGATATAGAATTTGAGGCGGATAGAATATTACAAGCAGTAAAAACCTGCTGGATAAAGAACTGTCCGGAAAAAGAGGTGAAATCTCAAAGGGAACCATGGTGGTCACCTGCCTTAGAACATCTGAGACAGGACACCAGAAAAGTTTTCAACTATGCGAAGTCAACAAAAGACTTCACGATATATGCAAAAGCGCTAACGCACTATAGCAAACAAGTTCGCAAAGCAAAGAGAAGGGCGTGGGGGGATCATTGTCAGAACATAAGCAGCTATCCGGAAGGTATGAGACTGCCGAAGGCAATGAGCTCCGCGAAGGTCAATAAACTGTCATCCATAAGAAATGACCAAGGTAAACTCACAACAGATGGGAAGGAGACACTAGCAATCATGCTCAAAAAACACTTCCCAGACTCGGTAGAACTACATAATGTGAATGAAAATATCATCACAACGGAAGAACAGAATGCAAGAACTTCCAAGGACGACTGGCGGATTGCAAAGAAAGTCGTTGACGCGGATAAAATACGTTGGGCAATGGGGAGTTTCCGTCCATACAAATCCCCTGGACGGAATCTATCCCACCCTACTGCAAGAGGGCAAAAACATTCTCTTACCTCACCTCTGCAGACTGTACAGGGCCTGCATAGCCTTTGGGTATGTCCCAACAGTTTGGAGACAAGTCAAGGTAATCTTCATCCCGAAGCCGGGAAAAGCAGATTATGAAGATGCTAAATCATACCAGCCAATAAGCTTGACATCCTTCTTCTTAAAAGCACTAGAGAAGATGATTGACAGGCATGTTAGAGATGGAGCGCTTAGGCGCAGACCACTACACAACATGCAATGTGCGTATCAACAAGGTAAATCTACTGAAACAGCACTACATTATGTAGTAGACAGAGCCGAAAGGGCTCTGGCAACTAAAGAGATAGCAGCAGCAGCATTTCTTGATATTGAAGGCGCGTTCGATAGGACGACCTTTGAGTCAATAAGTGCTGCTGCAGAGAGACATGGCATAGAACCCACAATAATGAAATGGACAAACACTATGCTACAGGGCAGGATTATCCAAGCCAATCTACTGGGAGATAAGGTAGCTGTAAAAGCGACTATAGGTTGCCCAGAAGGAGGGGTTTTATCCCCAATTCTATGGAACCTTGTAGTAGACTCTCTATTGGTGGAACTAAATATAGGACCATTCCATAGAGTAGTCACGTTAATAGTCAGTTATGATTAAGTGACCATTTTGTGATTTATAATGTGCATCGTATTGAGATCATTATTATGCCTTATAAATAAAACCTGATACGGTCATTTTAGGCCTTCTGGACCATTTGGTGATATTTAATCTGATTCATATTATGATTCTGCTAAAGCGGCCTTTTTAGGCCCCCTGTCTACATGTTTCAAAAGGCCCAGCGCCACAAGTCGCTACTGTGCACTTTTTCTGCATTATAATTACATGTATGTATTTGAAGACGGATCCCACGTGACCATGATACGCTGTAAGGGTTGCTGTGTCATTTGCTGTTTTTCTTAATTCTCTCTAAGCATAGGTAAATTCTATTAAGTTTCTTGTATACTGAGTCTACATGTCATTTCCATCTACAATGTTCGTCCAAAGTAAGTCCTAAAATTTTAAACTATCGGATCTACTTATTTTCTCTCCTTCAAATGTAATGTCAATATATCGTGGAATTTGTTTGTAATTTGTGAATTGAATAGGTATATTTACTTTTACCTGAAGTTACTTATATATTGTTAAATATAAGCCAGTTCATTATATTATTTAGTGTAGCGCGTACTACCTCTTCATGGTTGTCAATTTGATTTGGACGGACACATCATCAGCAAACAGTACGCACTTATGGATGGTAACATTAGGTAGGTTATTTATGTAAACTAGGAACAGAAATGGTCCTAAAATACTACCTTTTACACAAGGTAGTATTTTAGGACCACTCCTGCCCTATTACGGCTAAAAGATCTGTGCGTTGTTAACACCATGTTTTCGTCAATGCGGAACACTTCTACACATTGGGATCGGCCGTAGAGGTAGCTTTACGTTAGCCACTCTAGAGCAGGATATCGGATGCCGTAACGCTCACATTTATCAAGCAGCTTCTCGTATTTAACTAGATAGCCTTGCTCATGTCTAGGAAGACAACACTATCCGGTTGTTTTTTATCTGCGTTTTCCGTTATACATAAAGTTAACTAGAGAAAAAGCGGCGAGTGCTGGAAATCGTTCTGTTCTTCACTAATTACATACATTATGTTTATTTAGAAATTCACATAATTCGAATACTTTTGAGAGTAGGTATAGGTATTAGAGTGATAGGTCTGTAGTTGTTCATGTCTAAAATACAATTTCTTTTTTAGTACCCTACTAACGGCAAAAAAAAAATCCTTACATTTTTTAAATTTTTTTATTATCCTTATATAACTATTTTAACAAGTTCCGTTGGTCTATGATAAATTTATTAAATTAGTAGTAATTTTAACTGTGTCTGCTATTGTATTGTTAATGACATTCGTAGCTAGGCTTTATTGCTTTTAGACGTACAATAATATTTTAATTATGTCTCATAATACGATTTACAAAGCAGTTAATAGTAGACCAGTCTCGTCAGAGGGTACCAGATCTCGGGCATGATCCATGCGTGAGCATATGTCAGTTCAACCATACTTGCAGGGAACTTAACCACCCAACACACAACGCTACCATCAACAACGTACTTTAGTTAACATGACACTCATACTGCACGACAAGAGGGCACTATAAATGTATTACCACTATTATAAATGTATTGTAATAATATGTTTTAATAATTTGTTTCATGACAACTTTTTTGTACGTGCAATTTTTAATCGTATTACTATTATAAGTGTGAACGTTTGTATGTTTGAATGTTTGAGGCTATATCACGGTCAAATGGATTCAAATAAAATTTGGCATACAGGTAGATTACGGGCTGGAATAGTTCAAGTCATCAAGTACCCTTAAGAGTTTAAATTATTTCCCTTGCGGACGCAGTCGCGGTTATCAGCTAGTTATATTAATAAATGTATATCTCCTTTGAATACGTACTCGCAAAGGTTTAAAGTCGGAGACGATATTAAAGGTACGGCAGGCGCTTTGCAAACCAGCGTTAATAGTGTATCACGCAAAATTCGCCGAGACGGCTGTTTATGCAACTTTTTGAAGAATTTTATGAGTTTAAAAAAAAAAAATTTAGAACTTGCGTCAGATAAACAGCCTCAACGTTTTCTTTTATCTACTACCCACTACAGTAGTTTACAGATTAGTATGGACAAATTATTTGAATTATTGTTATTACTATTTTCGCACATAAAAACTTATCTGCACATATATTCCTTTAATGATGAAACAATAGAGCTATGAAACGAGGCTGTATGTACCGGGCATCGCGGGGATATTCATTGTACAAATAAATAGGACGGCAGTATTGCGTCCGACCGGCAGATGGCGGCACCGTCACGTTTCGGCGTGATAAAAATAAATATACGCCCTTTATACGTGACGCTAAAACGCGTAGGGATTCAGAGATACGTGTTATTTAGTATGGGGATGCGCCTAAGTTTAAGTGCCTAGCTAGTGAAAAATAAAACGAGTTTTCTTGTGATTGTAAACTAAAATAATAATCTTCGCTTATTATGATTGAAGACGATAGAGGTTTCAACATAATTTCTGAAAAAAAAAGACTGGAAGTATTTCTGCATGTTTTCTGAATTCTGTATCTGGATAGAAAGGAAACTAACTCTTAACATAATTCGGAGAAGTGGTAGTAGGTATAAAAATTGCACATTGCGGTTTCGTCTCTAATCATCGTACCTACCAGCATCATTTTAGCACGGCAATATAGGTAATAAGTAAGCATACAGGGTAGACGCGGATATAGGGAGGGGGGGGTTACGGCAATGGGTGCAATTGCACCCCCCCCCTGAACTTTGACCCTTTTTTAGAACCGTATGACCTATGTTTTAGAATTTCTATAAGCAAGTTTGTATTAGGCATTCTCCCATATTCGCTTCATAAATCACCCAAGAGTAGAGAAAGCTCACTATACATGCTCGGATGATTTGGACAGTTCGGCAGCTATATTCATTCAGCATTCAGTTATGCATCGGCACACATCTAATTACAAGTAATATTTTTACTTTGACATGAAATAACATTCACTATTCCCATAGGCCTCAATTATTCAGGTTACAAAATCAAAGTACGAACGTGACAGCGCGAAGCAGCCGAGTTGTACCGAGGCCGAGGCACCGAGGCAGTAACACGCACCGTGTAGTATTGACTGTGCCGATTGCGCATGCCTACAATCCGACGGGTTTAGACGAGATGTAGCATTGAGTGGATGTGGTACGAAGGATAAAGGAAATAGAAATAGCGTTGGACAATTTTGATCATCATGATCAGCATCATCATATCGGCCATACAACGTCCACTACTGAACAACGGCCTCCCCGTATGTTTTCGCAATTGTGTCATATATTGGGGCTTTGCCGTGTGGTGCCGGCTCAGAATGCCACCACCCCATCTCCTCCCATGGGTGTCGTAAAAGTCGACTAAGGGATTAGTCGGAGGATGGGCAGCAGCGTCCTTCGAGTACATTAACAATTCAACTGCGATCGCCAACCCGCCTGCCAAGCGTGGCGATTATGGCAAAACCCCCCAATGAGCTCAAAACACATCCATATCGGTGGTTGTGATGATCTTTGGGGGAGGCCTGTGTCCAACAGTGGACTTCATTAGGCCGAAATGATGATTGGGGGGAATGTGCCACTACTCACCATGCTTGGCAGGCGGGTTTGTAAGCGGAGAATGGCTACTGTTCCACAGAAGAGACGCTGCTGCCCATCCCTCTGGTTTAGAGTCCCTTAGTCGCCTTTTACGACATTCACGGGAGGAGATGGAGTGGTGCTATATTATTAATCCGGGCACCACACGGCTTAAACAAGGACAATTTTGATGACAAGTTTGAAATTCTATCGCTGATCGTTAAGTAGATATTCTATCTAGATTGTTATAGAAAGAAAGCAAATTGATTGCTTTTTTCATCATTAACGACTTGCACTATACTGTTATATAAATGACGATCGATAAAATTACTGAAGTATTGATTTAGCATTTTTGACATCTGTACACACCAAACCGTAACATACTAAATTACTGACGTACCTACGACCGTACTACCGTACCGTACTACATACGACCGATATGGATGTGTTGTGGGCTCACTGGGGGGTTTTGCCATAATCGCCACGCTTGGCAGACGGGTTGGCGATCGCAGTTGTAATTGTTGATGTACTCGAAGGACGCTGCTGCCTATCCTCCGGCTAATCCCTTAGTCGACTTCTACAACACCCACGGAAGGAGATGGGGTGGTGGTATTCTGAGCCACCACACGGTACACAGTATTTTAGAACAATAAGGTATAATTAAGAGGTATTAAGAATCATTGGAACTAACAGCCAAATAAAAAAATAAAAAAATTGACCCTTATCCGTCACCTTTAACATCAAAAACATACAAATCCTTAGGCCCAAATCTAAAGATTTCGGATTGGATTGATTATTCATTTTGGCCGTATATCAGTTTCGCTAGGCATTTCTAGTAACTTTGTATCGTTGTCAGGATTCACCACTTGGAACTATTTTAGATGAAATGCGACTTAACTGGCTATAAAACGTAAAATGAAAATTATTATATTTATAAGTTTATCTGGTTTATTACAAATGGTAATTTTATATATGACTCACTTTCCATCTAACAGCTTAATCTTATCCGTATTACCAGCTACTTGGAGATCTCGGTGATATATAAAACGGCCGGTACTAAGATAGACTTCGTTTGCCACCAAATATCACAGATATTTAAGAGAAATACTTACTGTACGTCCATCCGTGTGGTATCCGGATTGAGAATATGTAGGGGAGAGTGGGGTGACACCGGACAGTTAAGAATAACGTACTATAAACTCAGTAACAATGTCATATATAAAAAAAACAACATCACATATCAAAGAACATACATAATACTTTACTTTGGCAAAATAATATCAGAGATCAATTATAATTATAGGAACTAGAACTTGTTTTATAAAAAAACATATATCCGGATTCACCCCATACCTATGGGTAAAACCGGATACCCAGTGTATACCAACGGGGTGATTACGGATATTAGCAAAATTACAAAATATTATAATCACTCACAGTGTTTGCATTCATAAAAAAATAACTCTGATGCAGAGCATTCAATACAACCTTCGTGAGCCCATTTAAGACATGCCGTGCATTGCAACCACTTATCAGACTTGGTTTGGCTGTATTTTTCGCCACAAACTAAACATTCCGAATCCTCTTGATTGTTTCCTTTATTAGTTTTGTTACTTTCGGTGACACAATATTGAATGGATATATCATTATTTGAATTTGAAAGTGTTTGTCTTCATGTAGTTGTACTTGCTTGCGGTGACGGAGTTCTTTCTCTAGGCACAGTATCCTGGGTGATTACATTTGGAGTTGGTGAAATCGATTTTCCTGGAGTCTGTGATGGGGAAATATCTGCGTCAGTGAAAACATTGGGATTCAGTGGGCAAGTGACCGTTTTACTAAAAGCAGAGACGGCATTTTGCATGCTTGCGACACGATTATAAGCAGTTCCAAATAAAGATGCCATTTGGAATTGAGTGACAACACGAGCAGGATGGTTGCGAAGCCATAATTGAACTTCGTGAGAGTCAAAAGTGCTTAAAGGCTCCATAAAACCAACATTAAGGGGCTCATGAGCTAACTCGATGGCTTCCAGGTTCTTGTGGTGTGACCATCTAAAACCACCAAACTCAGGATCTTTGCTTGGTCTTATACAACTAATAAAGTGACGCATTTATTCCGTGAAAATATGTTGTTGTACCCAATCACTAGTATGACACACAGCTACTGTTCCTGCTGGAGCACCATCCAGAAGTTCACTCTTCATTCTTACTCGAGGAAAATTCAGTAGTGGTGGGACATAATGTCCGGCTGCAGATAAGCAAAGCAATAGTCCTCGTTCAGCGAATTGATTGATTTTTACTGATATAATTCGTAAATTTTATAGCCAAAATCATGTCTGACTCTGACTATTGCAGCCTATCTGATTTTTTGACGTATACCCGTGGCATAATGAGGTCCTGTAAATATATGGAATACTTTAAAAAGTTAAGTAACCTAAACACACAAAACATATTTCGATTGAGGGTGAAACCGGATACCCGATATCACCCCGTCCGGTTGTACCCCACAGGTGCCATATTTGTTTGGACTCACAGTAACAATTAATGCAGGTTTATTGGCTTATTTATTCATGATTTCATGAAAAAATACTACACTGTGATAACACAGAACCAAAACCAAAGAGAATACGTCAAAAATACCAAAATAATAGATTACTTACCTATTTTTTCTTTTTACACGTATCGACGCCCGCGCTTCCATTCTACCACCACGGTCTTTTGCAACCGCACTGCGCAAGCATTAGCGAATACCGGCCGAGTGTCTAAAAATAGTCAGCGACACGGGTTCAAGTGAAATAGTACCTATCCAGTTTCACCCCCTGTCCGGTTTCCCCCCACATTCCCCTACGTGGCTGTCGTTAAAGACGACTAAGTGACCAGGCGTCAAGCGAGGCAATTATGGTGAACCGAACCCATGAACACAATACAAAGCCAGACCGGTCGTTGTGAGGATCTTTGGGGGAGGCTGATATTCAGCAGTGGCCGTCTTTCGGCTGAGATGATGAAGAGGCAGACTAATGATTACCAAAAGAGTCTACACTAAAGTGGAGATTCCCTATCTACACTTTAGTGTAGACTCGTGAACTGCTGGAATCGAAACTAAAGAACAGACAGAGAAGTGTGGAGAGACCATCTGCTAGATGGCAAGATATCGTTAAGGTAGCCGAGAACCGAATAATGAGGCTCTGCCAGTTGCAGTTTAGTGGACTGCATTGGGCTGATAATAAAAAATCTACAGTTACTAAAATTTTGGGACTCGACCTGTGTAAATATTCATTTTAGTAATGAATCGAGTAGTTGTTTGAACAGATGTTCGACTCACTAAAATCTATTAAAAAACTAGTACGTATTCTACGAAACAACTGCAGGATTAATATCTCGATAGATTAACCCTAATCTGACTGATTATTTTAACTCTAATTTCTATTTAGATAAAATTTAAATTAAATATAATAAGCATAGAAAAACATATTGTAAGATTTACTAGATTAGAAATCCGCGTGAAGTTTTCATTTTAATACTATAAAATATGAATCGAAGAATAATACTATAAAGGTGACAATAATACAAACATGGCAATTTCATCAATCAATTTAGAAATGGATTTTATTACTATCTTTATCACACAGTGTTACATTAAATAAATAAAAGTCTCAATGATGACGAAGACAAAGCATAGCATACAACGTTTATTTTTCACAGTGATATAAGCTTATTCATTATTTAACAAACATGAAACCGTAACAACAGCAGTTAAAAACAATGCGGCGCCAAAAAAAGAAACAATACATAAATCAAAATGAAGAACAATCCATTAACTCGATCTAAAATAAAAAAGAAAACAGCACGAGTTGTGATTGGCTAGCGGGTTGGCGGGAGTTTGTGATTGGCTGGCGCGCAGACGCGGTGCGTTCCGAAACTCGATACTTTTTAATAATGGCTCCTTTGGATAATGCGATCGGCTTTTATATTACATGGAGGTATTTTATTACCAAAATGCGGTCTTGAGTGGCCGAGCCGTCTGTGGGAAAGGGGGCCGGCCGGCAGTTCTTGTTGCGGCTCGATTAGGATGGATAATGTGTGGAGATTTGGGCCTCGCTTTATTGTTTGATTTGTTTTTAGCTTAGGATCATTTGGTAATTGGATTGGTCTGCCATTATGTGCTAGTTATTATTAGCTATTTTATACATTTATTGATGGCAGAAAACGTGAATTAATATTTGTTTACGTTTGACACATGTTTCACCTTAGATATCTAAATAAAATAATTATTATAGTTGCAAGCGTAGTGTGACCGCTTGAATTAAATTTGAATGAAAAGTATTAGGTATTTTTAGTTACGATGCCATCCATTGTAGTTACATTACATTGCTCAATTTGTGTAAACAAAATGATCATTATACAAAAAACGTCAGGTATGATAAAATGAAGCTTAAAAAAATATAAACGTTTCTACTATTCTACTAATCTGTAATAATTCCATATAGGAATAATTTTGTTCGGGCGCGTGACTAGGGAATATGCGTTCCCATACCGAGCGACCCCCGGGAAGACGGCAATGCGCACGTGGTCACGTCCATGTGCGCAGCACAGCGCACAGCGAGTCTTGGGGGGACCCTTTACAATCCTCCCCGAGAAGTGCCTGGAGAGCGACCTTTTTACAGTCGCCTACCCTCAGCTAGAGGGGGTGACCGCTTTACAGCCATCGCCTCCGAGATGTGTCTAAAGGTGTGGCATCAATGGGCAGCTCTAGCGTGATGTTACGTGGACCTGGAGCCCCTCTTCGGTGCCGAAGATGACCTCTTCAGTGGTTTTAGGTGGTAGGAGTCAGGATGCCTCTGCGCCCTTCCCCGGGGCAAAGAAAGTTGATGTAGAATTTCCACTGGGGAATGATTAGTAGAAGTTATTTATTCATAACTGCCATAAATATAAACAAAGACATCAAGGACGTGTAAAACATTTTGATAGTTATATCGGTGCCGCTAACACTTTTTTGTACAAACATAACAAATCACCCGCAATCGAGCTCTAATAGATAGAACAAAAAAATCATGAACGCAATCTAGAGGGCCGAGACTAATCACAGTGCAAGCACTGTAAAGCGTTATCAAACAAGTTATTGCTCAAATACGCAAGATACACTCGAGCCTCTCTCATTGATGGGCCTGTGCAAACAAATATATCGACTATTCGATAACGGGCAACGACGCGCAAATCGATACTGACCCGATACCACGACGATCGGCAAATACTTATCGTACATGATAATAACCAAACGCACCTCTTGCGAAGACACACCAATTCATTATTTGAATTCCAATGACATTTGGGACGTCGCCGTCGTCGCTACTTTAAACTTTGTTCTGCTTGCTGATTATCTTGTCTATGGCTTGACATTAATAATGGGCTCATAAAAAATTAGAAAGAACAATCTTCTAAATTATTATTCAAACCTGCTTACTTATAATTATTCGCTTAAAATATGTATTTGGTCTTAAATCGCTGCCTCAGAACGAGTTACTGCAAGGCAGACCTTAGCTGAAAAGGTTAATTAAATAACGTGGATTTGCGGAAAGTCAATTCAATAAACATGCACAAACTTAAAAACTTATAACTTTATAAGCTTCTTAATCGGTCTGTTGACAAGACAAAAAATTTTATCATCAAACAGATCAAACTACTTCATACGTCAGCGCAGTGAGCCGCCCTTTTCTAGAAAACGCGCGAAACCGAACGGCATGTGTGCTCGAAATACGAATAGATACGCACTAATATAACTTTATCAGAGTGTTTGCGCACGTTATCGATTGAAATTTTGTTTAACCGTCGATTGAGACTTTGTTATGATGATTCGCTACATTTCGGTAGGTGTTTGATCGATACTAATCAGCAGTACAAATATTGGTTGTTTGTTTGTAGGAAACAGTAAAAATGTACTTATTTTGATAACTTTAATTAATTGTTAACTAGTTATCTACTTAGATACATTCAGAAAAAATATTGGCTTTTCATATTTGTGAAATATATTACAGATCTCCACAAAGACATGTGACAAGCAAGATATTTTTTATGTGACAAGCCCGCCACACTCTCCCAACTACTGTAAGCTAAAATCGACTGTGACGACTCCCCGGAAACAACACAGACTAAGCTCGGTGTGTCCTAGGGAAATGAACGACTGTCTTGGAATCTGCAACGAAAGTAAAGAAACACAGGCATAAAATATACAGGTTTACAACTGGAACAATCCCAGTTGCCAAGCACGACGGGTACAAATTAATTTCTTACTTTATTTATTTCTTTGGCTGGAAGCCTCTTTTGGCTTCGCCAGAAATGTCTGGTTACGCACATTGAGCTATTATGTACTAAGAGCCGCATTTCCCAGAAGTAGTTGCGAGAAGGCCAATTTAAAACAAAATCTTTATGGGTGATTCTGATGATGATGAGTATTCGTGAGTATTGTGACTGATTCCAATAGTGAGTATGGATAAAAAGTTTGAAGGCACGAAAATACGTCCCTCAGATGTGACTTGGAAGCTGTCAAACATAATATTGTGTTCAATTTGCCAAATAATACAATTTCCACATGATATTATGTGCAGATTATTCATACTCACAGTTAGTTCTTGATCATGGTTATATGATTCAAAAAGCTTGAAGCTAAATTATTTACTCTTAAAGTTACCATGACCGGTGAGAAATTGAGCCGCGCAGTGGTCAATAATAATGGTGTCCCACCTGCATTGTCATTCGGCGAAAAGTTCATTCCAAACAAACAGTCTGTGGTTTAAACAATCTGAAGAGATTTTAGTAATACATTGCAGCACGACTTTGTACCTCAAGATCTACTGGTAACACACCTGCAAGTTCAGTACAGTATATGCCTTACACAAGAATGTCAACGCCAAACGCTGTCTTTGGAGCATTTTACGTCTTACCCCTCTGATAGTAGCTCTATAGGCCCATGCAGATGAACGATAACGTATACAAATTGAGTAAGAATCCCTATAAATCATTTCTAAAGTACAAAATGAATGGGGTAGCAGTTGATATCCTTGTCAGGTCATGAATATTCGTTTTAGCTTTTATACCTAAATATTTTATGTGTCCAATGTTTTTTTTTCTCCATAACTAAGCTAAGGCAACACAGTGACTGCTTTCTTTTAACGGTTATATTATTTAATTTTATAATGAGTTACTTTTTAATTTGCCTTTCAAAATTAGCTGCAGGTTTTTTTAATTAATTATACGAGTACGCAAAGGACAATATAACTACTTACAAACGAAGATAGGTAATAATAAGTCCTAAAGATGAGTAATAATATTACAATCACGTAAAAGGTTTCAATGTGTTAAACGAACACCCTTGAAATTGCTGCTTAATCTAATCTCCTTAAACCAACAAGCTGCAGACAACTTTAACTCTAATATCTTTAACCTTCAACGGGTGTATCACTAGGACCGTAGCATGGAAAATGTCGCGGTATAAAGAGTCGTTGTTGTTTCTATATTAAAACAATTATTTATCCAGTGATCAGGCCCTTACTAAGACACCCCTGTCTGACCGCTTTACAGTAATTCCCTCCGAGATGTGCCTAAAGGTGTAGCACCGATGGACGGCTCTAGATAGAGATTTTTCTTCGTTCCCTTGTTCCCTGTGTCCCTGTTCAGTACCGAAAATAACCACTCCAGTGGTTTTAGACAGCAGAAGTCCCAATGTCTTTCCGCCCTTCCCCTGAGCGAGGCAGTAGGTACATGATGTATTTACTCCGGGTAGAGAAAAAGGGTACGCTTGATAGACGGATTGGTAATCCCAGTCCACTTATTTTTACACTTACAGCTCACTTATTTACTCGCCATAACAACTATTCCTATTCCTATACTAACATTCCGTGTGGTGTTCGGATTAAGAATATAGCAGCACTCCATGTTCTCCCGTGGATGTCGTAAAAGGCGACTCAAACTTTAAACCAGAGGGAAGGGCAGCAGCGTCCCTTCTGTAAAATAGCAGCCATTCTGCGCTTACCAACCGGGGTGTCAAGCATGGTGAGTATTGGCAAATTGGCGACATTATTGTGCAAATCTATGGGCGAGGCCTTTGTTCAGCAGTGGACGTCTATGGGCCGATATGATGAACAACTATGCATAAGCGTCATTGTATCATTATCAACAGGTAGGCAGATAAAATAAAGCTTCTTGCGAAGCATTCAAAGATGGCACAGCTTCCAGACAATCCGGAATTGTTTAGGCAGAGGCTAAATGAGTTTCTAACTAAAATAATGTATTACAGTGTAAAGGAATACCTAGAAAGGAATCCTCACGGCCAATAACTTATAAATGTAAAATAAACATTGAAGTACATATTCTTGGTATTTAATTATTTATTTTATTTACAAAAAATTACAGATATTCCTTGTTACTAATTTTAATTGACATTTTAATGGATATTGATACACTTTAATTAAATTTGAATGTAACTAAATGCATGCCTACAATCTAGTATTATAATATTTTCCTATTGTTTTTCAGCATGGTAAATGATTTAATTTTGGTAAAATATTGTCAAAAAAATTACATGTCACTGTAATAGCAGAACCTGGAGAACTATGGAATATTTCGCCATCAATGTACTTATTACCTATGTTTGCAAATAAATAAATAATTATTTATTATTCCTCGACAACAAGGATAGTTGATAAATGAATATTTAGCAAGTAGGTTTCAAGAAAGACTCACTCGTGAATTTAGTTAAAACCGGAATTTCCTACTAACTGCCTCTGAGAATTCCGAAACAAACTCAAAGGTTTACCTGTTTTAAAGTCCACATGTATATTATTTTGCGATACGGAGTTTGAATCTTCCATAGGCATTTTCGGATGACCTGTCGTGACAGATGGCAAGGATGCAATGTGTAGCTTAGTCACTATAATCTGTTGACTCTTAGCGTAAGGGAACTCACTGAGTGACTGGTGTGACCTCACCACCATATATGTATACCTATTAGCGCAATGTTCAAATTCCTTACTCTTTATGCTCATTTACTCATCTTCATAACGCGCGTCTTTAGTCTCTCAAATTTAGCAACGTGTAAACAACTTAAATTACTTCTAATTACATTACTGTTTACACCGTTCTACTCTCAAAATTTTAGTTACCCTAAACCATTGATGTATAATGTACTACGTACTAGAGAAGACGCCTCAACTAGATCCCTCGTCACCCAAGTTAGAGCGAATACACTCTAACTTACTTAGTATGTGCCATATCTGTGTGCTGTGTTAAGTTGTATTAGCTAGATTTGCCGTCGTGTGCAGTGAGATATTGCTTTAATAAGTTGAGAAACATATTATGTAAAAGTCAGGGAGTGACGTGTCCTGCGATCGCAACTTCATGACCATATCGTTTGTTTGTAATAGCTACTCTAGAACGTAGTACATTATACCTCACTGCCTTAAACACCTACTGTCCCGCCGACGAGAGACATGTAAAGGTATAATCAGGCATACCTGCTTACAAAAAAAATGCTATCATATTTAGGTACTAGAAAACTATCACATATTCTCATAGACAACATTAAATTCGTAAATAATTGTCTTCACCTGCCTAATCATTTCCACAGCCTAATATTTATCGTGCCTGGTGATGGTAAACGTAGGTACTAATGAGTGTTTTTAGTAGGCATCTATTAAAACGCTTAGTTTAAGCGCTATGATGTAATAATTAGAGACATTACAAAATGGCCGCGGAGGTCAGTGCACCCGCGCCATTTGCAATCAAGCTTTGAGTGTTAACAATTAGGCGGTTTCATGAAATACAGATGTTATATTGTGGTAGAGAATAACTGAAAAAATTGATTGTAAAAAAATCTCTAGCTATTATAAAATTACCAGTTCTTATTTAAATTCGTGTGTTTAATACACAACACACCTAGATTTTCCAGAGGAGTGAGAGGTAAACATTTCCTTATTGTGTTACCTACATTACACTGATGTTAGTATAAGGTCCCATGTTATGGGACGAACTTATTTTCCCCTCAAAAGTCCACCGGTATGTTCTACTGGCTTCCTTTGGAGTCAGCTCGTAAGAGTCTTACCTTACATTACCCTTTACCCAGGGTGGAGGGTATTTATTAGGTATATCCCACGCGAAAATGGGCTCCATAAAATAACCGGCGGTAGGGGGTTACCAGATACAATACTAAACTCTGGGCTACTACTGAGATTAGTCTGATTTGAGGACCGAGTCCCGGATCTCACGCTTAAAAGCCGCCTAAAACTACTAGACCAATAAACAGTTGCCGTGTGGTGCCGGCTCAGAATACCACCACCCCATCTCCTCTCGTAGGTGTCGTAAAAGTCGACTAAGGGATTAGTTGGAAGATGGGCAGCAGCGTCCTTCTAGTACATTGACAACTCAACTGCGATCGCCAACCCGCCTGCCAAGCGTGGCGACTATGGCAACCCCTCCAATGAGCACACAACACACCCATATCGGTCGTTGTGGTGATCTTTGGGGGAGGCCTGTGTCCAGCAGTGGACTTCATTCGGCCGAAATGATGAAATGATGAATAAACAGTTAAAAATATACTATCTATAATATTTTTGAATCCATTAAGCTTCTTATCATTTTTCGATGAGTAAAACTATTAAAACATATAATTACAATAACATAGACAGTGAGTAATTGATCAATATCTAAGCTTAATCTAAAAGATTTCCTAGACCACCCGAACAGAAACAACAAACGGCCCTGAGTAAATACCTAACAATGTGGGTGTAACTACTGACTATGACTCAAAAGTATTCACACAAAACCTTATCAAAATTAGAATTCGACCACGAAAACCAGTATAATTTCCACGAAAATATATATCATGTAAATTGAGTTGTTAAAAGAACTGATTAGATTACGAATCCAGCGCATCTAATTTCGTATCGGGAACTCTACTAAGTACAAGAATAATCCTAAAAATTAGACCAAGAAAAAGGTTTCATTCAAGTTAAGGAACTTTTATGCCTGATACCGTCCCATTTTTAAAAAGAAAAGGATTCAACCTTCCGATTATAGATCCAAAGTTTTTGTGAAGCAATTCATCTTGCGAGCAGACAGGGGACGGTGGACTAGACTATCTGGGTTTGAACTCATAAATCATGAGAGGCCACGTCTTACTATGATTGGAGCTTGCCAGCTCGGGGGTTTGGTCCATAGGAAAAATGTAATTTGTGTTACACGATTACATCTATTGGATTATTGGATTTTGTTAGGTATAAATTTGAGAAAGGTTGTGTCCCGATATATTCTAGTGAGTCTTAAAGATTGTATTCAAAAACGTTTTTCACTTCACACTTGAGCTTTTTCACAAACCAAGTTAATTTACCCATTGCTTCTTTAATTTTTTCCGTTGCAAATGCACAGTACGGTTAATAAAAACACATACCTAACTCATCCCGTGGCCATCGTAAAAGGCGAATAAGGACTTAGCCGGCGGATGGGCAGCAGCGTCATTTGAGTATATTAGACAATCAACTGCGATCGCCAACCCGCCTGTCAAGCGTGGTGATTATAGCAAAACCCCCTTATGAGCACACAATACACCCAGACAGGTCGTTATCACGGTCAATGGCCATGTCCAGCAGTGGACTATAATCGCCTAAAATTATATTCTCAGAAATCTCTATCATCATTCTCATAATATTAGAAAAACTAATAACTTCACATGGCGACGATTCTAACCTCTATACCGCAACACATAGTACAAAATTACACAAAATCCATTACCAAAATTACTTAAACTTTGCAGTGAAACCGAGCACTTTCTTAGCCCTAGTCCAGGGCAGGTTATTCCGGCAATGCGACTAAGTGGCGTCCCATGATGGATGGTGTTTGCTCAGCAAATAGTTTTCAATTTTACGTGGCCATGCCGCGCCCGCGCTGCGCCCGAACCGGACCGACTGCCGGACGGTTTTCGCTTATATTGGGGAGCTCTTAGGATTATAGACCGAGAGTAAAAAAATAAACAAATCACTAGTCTATATTGCGTTAATCAAATGTGAAACCTATGTCCGGCATTTATACACAATTTATGCAATCTCGACTCAATTTCTACTTGAGTTTTATTTACGATCCGTAATACGGGCCTTTGAACTTTTTACGGAATATTGAAGCGCCACTTAGTAATTAACTCCCGCTAAACTACTTGAGATGCACGCTGTCCTACAGAAAACAAGCATCTCAAATACTTTAGTTGACTTAAATATTAAGTGACGTTTCAGTATTTTGTAGGCCTAGCATAAGTTAAGTTTAAATTTTATATAAATATATACAATTCATGCAATCTTGACTCAATTTTTACTTGAGTTTTATTTTCGATCCGTAATACGGACCCTCACGGCCGAATATTGAAGCGCCACTTAGTAATTAACTCCCGCTAAACTATTTGAGACGCCCGCTGTCCAACGGAAAACCAGCATGTCAAATAGTTTAGTTGACTTACATAATAAGTGGTATTTCAGTATTCAGCCGTTAGAATATTTCACTATATGTAGTTTTGTAGGCCTGGCATAAGTTAAGTTTGACAAACAAAGAGTGATATGTGATATCCGACGGAACCAAAAATATACCTACTCTACGAGTATACCTTGCTCATTCATCATTTCAGCCGAATTAAGTCCACTGCTGGATACAAACCTCCCGCAAAGATCGCCATAATGATCGGTTTTTCCATAATTGCCACGCTTGGCTGGCGGGTTGGCGATCACAGTTGAGTTGTTAATCTACTCGAAGCACGCTGCTGCCCATCCTCCAGTTAATCCCATAGTCGCCTTTTACGACACGCACGGGATGAGATGGGTTGCTTGGAGTGCTCATTTGAGTATAACCTAACTTGCAGGCATTGCGTTTCTGCCTATTACAGGATTAAAGACTATGTAGACGGCAGACATATGACTCACATATTATGTGCATTCATTTCTGCACATGTGGCTTCCCTGGAAACCACTGTATCTATAGTACAATTGGTAATATATAGCTGCTATTTTTTTATCAATGTACATTGAAGTGTAGCTAATGTTCTTAGAAGAACCGATTGGTATAACATAACAAAATGGAACGTAAAGTAACCAAATTAGTCCAATCTCCGAGTTCTTCTTATTCCTTCTCGAAAGTTTTCATGTAGCCTAATGCCCTCTGTTGTTTTATATTAAACAACCCGGTGCCGCGACGAACAAGTCATTCCACTAGTTGAAAGTGTCACATCATTTCAGCCGGATAAAGTCCACTGTTGGACACAGGCCTCCCTCAAAGAGCACCACAACGACCGATATCGGTGTGTTGTGTACTCATTGGGGGATTTTGCCATAATCGCCACGCTTGGCTGGCGGGTTGGCGATCGCAGTAGAGTTGTTAATGTTTTCGAAGGATGGCTCCAGCTAGTCGCCTTTTACGACACTCACGGGATGAGATGGGTTGGTGCTGTTCGTAGCCGGCACCACACGGCGTCAGTGTCACGCTTGCACGCAATGCTAAGCATGCCTAGTCTTGCGTGGTACAGCACTGCGCTCGTCACCTCGGGCTATTCATTATTTAGTCTCATATGCCCAATAATTTCACTAGTTACAGTGCCCGTCACACCGGAGCAGAGCTGGTTGGCGGCAGAATATCATGGCACTGTAGTGGTACCTAACTTGTCCGAAACTTGCAATAAGAGACCTTTTTTATTGGTCTCCTGTGGAAATTCTTCATGAACTTCCTGCGCCCCGGGGAAAGGGGCATGCCAGTCTCCTACCGGCTGAAACAACTGGAGCGGTCATCTTCAACACCGAAGGTGGCTCCAGGTCCTCGCACGATCACACTAGAGCAACCCATTGATGCCACGCCTTTAGGCACATCTCGGAGGGGATGACTTTAAGGCGACCACCCTCTCTAGCGAAGAGAATACGACTGTAAAAAGGTCTCCCCCAGTCACTTTTCGGGCACGATTGTAAAAGATCCCCCAAGCATTGCACAGCAATCTTCCCACACGGCAGCACGTGGCCATCCACCGCCATCTGCCCGGGGGTCACTCGATATGATCATCCCCAATCTGCGCGCCCGCTGCAATAAAAGACCTACCACCAGTAAAAAATTAGATGTGTAAAAGTGACTTCCTTCTTTCTTTCTAATAATCTTTGGTTAGGACATAATTACTCACTAACTAATTATATTATATTTAACTATCACGGACGTCCACTGCTGAACATAGGCCTCCCCAAAGATCGCCACAACGACCGGTTCTACTACTCGCATCCAGTGGATTCCCGCAACCTTCACCAGGTCGTCGGTCCATCTCGTGGGGTATCTGCCCATGCTGCGTCTTCCGGTATGCGGTCGCCACTCGACAACCTTTCAGCCCCATCGGCCATCCGTTCTATGAGCAATGTGCCCCACCCACTGCCAGTTAAGGTTAGCAATTCTACGGGCTATGTCGGTTACCTTAGTCCTTTTGCGGATTTCCTCATTTTTTATTCGATCTCACAGGGAATCTCCTAGCTAGCCCTCTCCATTCCCTTTGGGTGACCTTGAGCTTTCTTATAAGGCCCACGGAGAGCGACCACGTCTCGGTACCGTAGGTCATCACCAGCAACACACACAGGTCGAAGACCTTTGTCTTGAGACACTGCGGTATTTTTGACGAGATGATATTGTTTCCCGTCCGCTGCCCAGCCCAGTTGGATTCGACGGTTGACCTGTTTCTTTTTCTTTCATATTTATCTATCATATCATTTATTTATCATATTCATTATAACATTAACGAGTTTACATTCAATAAATGGCATATAGTATAAACCGAGAGCAAAAGATTAAGAAAGAAAAAAACATTACTCTTCTACATTTCGTATTTGGTACAGTTTGCGTACATAAATATCACATGCACTAATATCCAGTGTCAGACCCAATATCTGTAGATCATATAAACATTTTTTAAGTGTGGGGATCGAACTTGCGACATGTAGCGCAGAAATCGAATCGCTTATCCACTGAGCCAACCATGCCGTTAAAACTTACAAATAACAAACATTGTATTGTTGTAAAATCTTTTTTTTAATTAAATTTTTGTATGCACAAAGGATATAATAAAAGTATGCACTTTTACATAAAAAGATAGTAGTTACGAAACAATCAGCTGATGTAAGTAAGTACATAGTAACTTGGTGGATATAAAAATTCTAACGTCGGTAAACGAACCTGTGGCAGTATTTGTACAAGTGCACATTCGTTCTAATGCGTCCAACTATAGGAAACTAGTACAATAGCAACTAGCAACGGGCGATTAATATTAAAAACAATCGAATTATACGATATTTTCGTTTATTCGATTCGACTGTTGCTCGATTGTAAAGTGTTCCAAAACGTATCAGGTCAACAGAGAATATCAATGTGTTTGAGAAATAGCTGTTTCTGTTACTAAAGAAGACATTACTCTATTGAAAGCTTTCTTAACGATAAAGCATAACTTGTAATTGGTTACTGGTTGTACTGTAATTTTGATATTATGAATAGCTACATATTTTATTTTGAAGACCTTGATACTTGTGTTTATTTATTTGTTGTGTTTTATTTTTTGCTTTAATTTATTATTTATTGATTTTTTATTGAATGACATTTATTATCATTTTATTGTAATCGTAATTAATTTATAATAAGTAAGTTCTGGCAAAACCCCCCAATGAGCCCACAATACACCCATATCGGTCGTTGTGGTGATTTTTGGGGGAGGCCTGTGTTCAGCAGTGGACTTCATTCGGCCGAAACGACGAAGTAAGTTCTTTGGTTGATAGCTGTTATCCTAATTTGGATTAATTTCACTCTTTCATAATTTATACACCATCAAATGGTAGGGCATAAAGATCATTATATAATTATGTAATGATTATGTAAGTCTATACATATATTTGTAATTTTGATTCTGTGTTAATAAATGTAGTCGACTTTTACGACACCCATGGGAGGAGATGGGGTGGTGGCATTCTGAGCCGGCACCACACGGCACTAAGGGATTAGCCGGAGGATGGGCAGCAGCATCCTTCGGGTAAATTAACAACTCAACTGCGATCGCCAACCCGCCTGCCAAGCGTGGCGATTATGGCAAAACCCCCCAATGAGCCCAGAACACATCTATATCGGTGGTTGTGGTGATCTTTGGGGGAGGCCTGTGTCCAGCAGTGGACTTCACTCGGCCGAAATGATGATAATAAATGTGCTCGCATCTACACCTCTCACTCTTATTTTGTTGGTGCAAATACCTTGCTGTCTCTATTGCATCATTCAAAGGTCGTCTGGCAGAACAGGCCTTAAGAATAAATAAATAAATCACTTATAATGTATTAGAATGAGACACCTATTGTAACTTATGTTCACAAATAAATAAATTGAATTCAATTGTTATTTATCGCTGAGCGCGGTTTAAGGCTCTTCCAGACTGGTGCGTGATAACTGTCAATAACATCGCATGCGTTATTGCGTGATCTGTTTTTGTACATTTTGTATTAATAGGATGCAAGTAAGACTCACAAGGTACATTTAGACACCATGTTGAAGAACTCGAGCTTTGTTTTAGGCCTCATGTTGAATAAATACGCGCATATTGTTCGTTTTTAAAATTTCATTGGATTGTTATTCGGCGACGACGAATGTATCGAGAATCGAATACACGACTGCACAATAATTGTCGATTAATTCGATTGTTCTTTATAGCCATCACTAGTATAAACATACTTGTATACTGCAGTAAATACACAAATATAGTGTTTTTATTATAACCGATTGTGTTACAGTTCATATGGATCCTGTATCATCATCATAAATATAGACTCAAAAATCCTGTGACTTCCCATATAATCATCATATCTGCTAACACACGTCCACTACTGAACAAAGACCTTCCCAATAGACTTTCACAACGACCGGTTACCTACCGTGTGTCGTCATTTTGGGGGGAATTGGCTAGTACTCACCACGCTTGTCAGGTGGGTAATGGCAATTCATAGTCATGTATAGGTATCGGTCTATACCATACAACGGTATGGACCAATATAGATATTTTCCAAGGGTAATCTTTGTGCTTTTGGGGTAGTCCGGATACTTTAATTTGACGTATTAATCATAATAATAACGGTGTTGCGCTATGTCGCCTGTAGTGTTGGCTATTCAGGAGGCCAAGCTTTTGAATCACCGCTACCGTAGGGCACCTTGTGGCGGGCTGTATGTGAGTGGTGACACTGCGTACGCGAGTGCCCCAGAGAACCGGTTAGGGCCTCGTCACCGGCTTGCCTTTACTGGTAGACTGGAGTGGATGGACTCCCTGAGTGGCTACAGGCCTATCAACTATGGCTTGCCTTGATTGGCTGATCAGAAGGGGCCCGTCTAAGCTATGTGCTCGGGGTCCAAGTATCTTACACTGTAGTTACGGGGAAACCCGCTGCGAGTCTTCGACACACCCGGTGCCGTGTCTGTTGGCACCCCGAGTCGCTCACGTGTTGCTCCCTGTCGCCTGTAGTGGTAGGCATTTGGGTCTGCCACGGATTTTCATTGGAGGAGGTAAGGCAGACGCCGTTGCTTCTGTTTACTCAAAGTTTTCAGTAGTCCATACCTATAACACCCATTACAACAGACCTTAGAATTATAGCTTCTATCTCATACAATAGTCTAACACCACCAGGGACAATTCGTGACTATATTCGTATAGTGCAGCCATAGAGAGTCCTCAGAGAGTAAGGCCCGTACCGATCGAGAATCAAAACTCAGGTAGAACTTAAGTGGAGATTGTATCAATTGAATATAAATGCTGGACCTATTACATAGGATTCATATTTGATTAACGCAATCTCAACTCAAGTTCTACTTAAGTTTTATACTTGGTCTGTAATACGGGCCTTAGTATCGAATTACATTTCCAAGGGACCTCAACGGTTAGGTGGGTCCGTGTAAGCCCATTATAAGACCAGGTTCTGTCTTGAACAGGATTACCCGTGAAGAGTGAGATATAATAATAAAACACTATAGCAAGTCAAGAGTTTTTTTTTGCAATTATGTTCTTATTCGTTATCAACATGGCCGTCTGGTGTCCAGATTAAGAATATAGCACCACTCTATCTTCCCGTTGGATGTCGTAAAAGGCGACTAAGGGACTCTATATCAGAGCAGTACACTGCAGAGCAGCGTTCCTTTTGTGCAACAGTAGCCATTCTGCGCTCACCAACCCCAGGTGGGTTGCAGCGCTCACCAACCCCAGGTGGGTTGCAGCGCTCACCAAGCGTGGTGAGTGCTGCAAAATTCCACCCAAAAGACGACACACGGCATAACCGGTCGTTTATGGGGGAGACGATCATGTATCATTCTTCTTACCTTTTACTCTTTGCATTTTGTGTACTCGGAACTAGGTACCAAACATATCGGAATAAGGATTTTTACATTGGAATAAGATGCCTCGGACTTTTTTCAATTTTTATTTTATTTACATGCAAATAAAGATCTAATAATCAAATGCTTAGTCTATTTCAAAAGTAAAAACAATAAATCTTCTGATAAAAATAGTTAAACCTTCATAAATGCTTAATTAATAAATTATATTATGTTATTATTATAAATACCTGCCTTAACCTTTATCTCATAAAATGTACGCTCCGGATGAGACGGAATCGAAATATACACAAATCCGACTGATAGTATAAATCATTATATCTATCTTACCGGATGTCATAACAAACACAGGAAAAACGAAACGTGTGTCTCTTTGTAGGGTTCCGAACGTCCGAAGGAAAAAGGCGGAACCCTTATATGATCACTCGTGTCTGTCTGTCTGTCCGTCTGTCACAGCCAATTTGCTCCGAATCTACTGGACCGATTAACTTGAAATTTGGCACACATATAGATTTCTGCGACCCAAACACGTATGTGTAACATAAATAAATGAATTTTGAATATGGGCGTCCTTTTTGGGGGGCAATATAGAAAATTAAAGAATAAAGTTTTGCAAACTATACCGTGTAACATATGAAATGGAAGGGCTTGTTGTGAGGGTCTCAAATGTATTTATGTTATAATTTTATAAGGTATTTTTTTTAAGTTATTTAAGAAAATAGATGAAAATTTACAATCTCCTTATCTCCGAAACTACTGAGCCTCATCATCATCATTTCGGCCGAATGAAGTCCACTGCTGGACACAGGCCTCCCCCAAAGATCACCACAACCACCGATATGGATGTGTTGTGGGCTCATTGGGGGGTTTTGCCATAATCGCCACGCTTGGCAGGCGGGTTGGCGATCGCAGTTGAGTTGTTAATGCACTCGAAGGGCGCTGCTGCCCATCCTCCGGCTAATCCCTTAGTCGACTTTTACGACACCCATGGGAGGAGATGGAGTGGTGGCATTCTGAGCCGGCACCACACGGCATAGCCGGCACCACACGGCATTGCCGGCACCACACTGAGCCTAAAATTCTGAAAAAAAGGTAACAGCTCTTTATCTATAGATTACAGGAAAACCTATAAGAAGGCTATGGTCTTACAATAACAGGTTGAATCTTTCAATATCGTGCGTACAAACTTACGTTTGCGGTTGGAATGTATAGGAAAACACGTTATTCAACTACGATGTTAAGTTTGTTCTTGGGAAGTTATTGGTAGAAGACCAAATCCAAAAACAGACAGTGTATTCAGCAATTTCGAAACCCTCTCCACGCGTCTTCAACTCGCACTTGACCGATTTTTTATAGAACTAGGTGACTACACCCGCTAGTCATTCACCTGGGGGTAACTTTCACGCCTAACCATAACAGTCGTAGCTACCCAGGACTAGTTCTGCATAGCACCACACTGCGCTCGTCGCCTTGAGACCTTAAGTTATTTAGTCTCTTTATTATTTGAGCCGAATAAATTCCACTGCTGGACACAAGCCTCCCTCAAAGATCGCCACAACAACCAGCTCATTGAGACCCCTTTTTTATTGGTATCCAGTGGAAATTCTACATGGAACTTTCATCGCCCCGGGGAAGGGCGATGTTTGTTCCAGATTCAAAAATTCGATTTTGAAACTTGTTCGTTGCTCGGCAGCATATTTTTGATTTTCTTAAAACATTTAAGTGTTTAAACGTGTGCATTGTTAACTTACGTACGAGAGAAAAGAACTGTACATTTTTGTAAGAAATCCTGCTGGATCACCATATATCTATACTTCATACGTACACTAGTACTAATAATAATAATCTGCCAAAATACTGAAATTACAAACTGTTCATTGAGTGATGATGCTGACGGTATCATATTATTGATATCATGGAGGACTTACGAGCGATTATAAAGTATGAAAGAGGCACAGCTTGCATCGAACGCCATCTTAGGTGTGACTCAACGTCTATCGACTAAAACGTAGATAGCTATCGAAGTAATATTTAAAAAATCAGAGACATAAAGTTCCGTTTGCTTCCCGGCAAAGAATAGACCACCCCTCTCCATCCATGGGTAAAAGATGACTAAAGATTGATATCAAGAGGTTTTGAGGGCAGTATCCTCCCATATGCTTTCTCTTGTGCTCAGAGGGTTCAAGGCTAAGCAAAACCACACGGGGCTTAGATTATCGCCCTGGAATATGCCGCACTCAATCTTTATTGGTTCACTATTCCCTTGGATTTATTGACATCCTGGATAGTGAAAGACCGTCCTCCACAGTATTATACATGACACCAGGAAGGTGCATAGATTTGTATTTACCTTATGCAACTCTAGCACCCCTATAAGCCATATATGTGGAATCATAGGCGTTTAACCAACATACCGACGGATTTTTACGGTTATGTTAATTTAACCCGTTGGCTAGTGGCCATTTCTTTTGTTTGGTCAGTGGCCAACCATGCATTAGAGTTATTCAACCCGTCCAAAGGCGGTCACCCCTCGATAGAATGACCGTATGAGGTTAGCCTCACCGATCTTTTACCGGTCAGTGGGTGCAAGTATCTATGAGCGCTTCATACAATCTCCCGTGTGCATATACCACATACTGTGATCACCAATCCGCCTGCCAAGCGTGGTGACTCTGGGCATATCTCATACTCACCTATATATACAGCAGTAGCCGCTTACGGGTTGGCGTGTTCTATCGAGTAAATGCGAGTAGAGCATGATCGTTCAAATCACAGGTGATATTACGAAACTTGACGCATACGTCAATAAGTGGTTATGACGTAATAGTCACACTAGGTTAAGTGATTCGACCGAATCGTGCGGTAAAGATGACTTTTGAATCACAATTACGACTTATAAAACAAAGTTATATACCGTGTCTGCTTGTCGAATAATATTCTAGGTAATCATAAAAACTACTTGACGGTTTTCAGTTAGATTTCAAAGCGTTATTGAGCAAAGTTTTTATGTATTCTAAATTCGAAAAACCTGTGTCTTGTGTCTGCCTCCAAATGGAACGCGGTAATATTTAAACACTACTTGGCTTGGTGGCAGAATATCTGGCACCGCAGTGATAAGTATTGTAAGTTACACGGCAATTGGATAATTGGATGGCGAGCCCCATATATTATAATAATAACACTTATTGCGTTTACGATGACTATATTTTCTCTTTTTAATACACAACCGTCTCATTCAATCGTTGGGATAATAATTTATTCTTTTCGCGACATTAATTCGTTTGACATACGTCCAGTCCTACCAATTTCAAAAGTACTTCTTATTTGAAAAGAATGTTTATTTTTCTTACTAACCAATAATCTTCCTAACAGAGATTAGTAACATTATAGTACCTACCTAACCAAACACTCGAAATAAGAATACATCTGTGAAAAGAAACCGTTCTAACTAAAATTGAAAACAATATAATAATGTTTTTAAACTAAGGAATCAACAAACATTTTTGCGTAATAAATGTCAAGTTACCTTAAAACGTAGTAGGTATGTCATCCAACCACCTAACTACATTATATATTTCGAGTAGGTACATGAAAACAAGTTATACGAGTAATCTCCCAGCGCGGGCGCAAAGACGTTAACTGACAAAGGAACTTTTTGTCATTATCAGAGACAAATTAATGCCATGACGTCATCTTCCTCGTGATAAAATCTCCGCAGAATAGAGGTTATGTAAAAATGTGGAAATATACGTGTACCATTCTATGGTATGTGAACAAGTAGATTAAAATAGAAAAGAAACAGATACTTTTACACGTCATACTACATGACAAACTCTGAGAAAACACGTCGAAAGAAACTCAGGGGTTTAAGGCGTCATTCGTAGCGTTTCTATAGATTAGGAAAATTCACGAAATTCATTATTTAATCTTAAAAAGAAGATCTGGAACGAATACGAACATACCGGAACTATAACATGAGGAGAGCAGTAATCCTAAACCAAGAACCGCACAAAGCTACTATTCTATTATATTTTAATCCGACTCTCACGGGCTGTGCATCAGCCGTACGCACTTCACCCTATTAGATCCATTGTGCTGCCCAAAGCCATGAACTACTCGTCCGCTGGTAAATCAAAGAGTCCCTGTAGTTAGTTCGCAATCATAGCTACCAGGAGCCGCGCAAAGTCATCAGGTGACGGATAAACCATTCCTAGATGATTTGCCCTAAGTCTTCCCTTCTTTGACGGCACGGTTGGTGCAGTGGCTGATACAGTCGGCTGCTGCGCTCCGGGTCGTGGGTTCGATTCCCACACGGAGCAAATATTTGTATGACCTGCAGGTAGTTGTTCCGGGTCTGGGTGTATTGTATGTGGAATTCATGTCTGTAAACGCACCCACGACATAGGAGAAATCCTAGTTGCAAAAATGTGCAGCATTGGCGCTTGATTGTCCATACAGAATCTGCATGTATCGGTCGTACTAAGCTTCATCCTGTAGAGGTGCTCCTTTGTGCTGAAGTGACCTGTCATTGCGCCTATATAGTGCTTTAATTGGGTTTTGGTTAAATTTTCAAGTCTCTTAATACCGTCTACACTTGTGTTGTAGAAAAGTCTTGGTATGGTTTAGGCCTCTCGCTTCCCTCCATCATATCATCCAAAGGACATGCACTGCTGAACAAAGTCCAACGAGCGGATACATGGCGCTCTCATCCAACGACTCCTGGTGACCTTCACCAGGTCGTCAGAACCTTTTTGTCCCAACGGCCATCAGTTCTACGAGCAATGTGCCCCGCCCATTGCCACTGCAGTTTACTAATCCTTTCAGCTATATCGGTATCTTTAGTTCTTCTATAATATCTCCTCATTTCTGATTCGATCTCGTAGAGAAATACCAAGTATAGCTCTCTCCATAGCTCGCTGAGTGACCTTGAGCTTTCTTATGAGACCCATTGTGAGTGACCACGTCTCTGTTCTATATGTCATCACTGGTAACACATACTGGTTAAAGACTTTCATTATGAGGTATAGCGGTATTATTGACGAAAAGAAGTTGCAAAGTTTCCCGAACGCTGCCCAGCCGAATCGGATTCGACGATTGACGTCTTTCTCGAAGTTGAACCTACCTAACTGGAAAGTTTATCCCAGGTAGACATACTCGTCAACAACTTAGAGAACAGGGCTCCCAACGGATTATTATCCTAATGGATGGGCGCGACATGAGCATTTGACATGACTTTCATCTTGCCCATGTTCATTTTAAGGCCCACCTGTTGGGAAACTCTATTGAGATCATCCAACATTGTGCTGAGCTCTCGCAGCGATTTTGCCATGACTACGATGACGTCGACTACGAAACGACTAAATTAATTCTTATTCATATCTGCATTTCGGGAGGTGAAAGGCTATTTATTATAAATGAAATTTTTGGAGACTTAGACTTAGTTACTATTATTATGAATGTGAACGTTTGAATGCATGATGCTCCATCACGCTCTAACGTTAAATCGGGAGTAGAAATAGATAATGTCGTGGAAAATGATATATAATAATCAGCCCAAGAGTGTTGTCCCACTGATGACTGATGATGATGAGAAAGGTTAGGCCTTAGTCCACCACGCTGGCCTAATGCGGGTTCACGTAATCCGAAAAGTCAGAGGTGCGGTCCAGGTTAGAGCTCAGGCCCTCCAGTATGAAAGGCAAGGATATACCTATTTTATTGCGTTATAAAATTTCCTTAACGGTACCAATTGGTTCCCTCGTGGAAGAAGTCGCCATAATTATTAGAAATCAGTGATTTTTTTCCCCCCTAAATTTCACTTTTGACAAATATCCCCACCTCTCGATTTAAAGCTATGCAGGTTTCACGTTTGAACATTTAATATTTTCTTCAAAAAGTTCAGCGGTTATTTATTTCGTATTATAAGCAAAACAGTTTTAAGAAATGTTGTGCCGGTTTTTCCGTGCATCACGTGGGAACGGCGTGACGGATTTTTATAAGTCCTTCACCGTTGTCTAGGTTTTATTACTCACTGAATTTAGGATATGATTCATCTCAGTCGCCTGGCTTGATCGTGAAATACAGCTTGATCTCTGTATAGTATGTGATTCTACAGACAGCACAGACCATGATAAAGTGGCGGAGAAAAACACAGTTCTCAGAGTCTCTGTTTGTGCTCACCTAGCAAAAACTACATACTTGACAGATTTGAACAGGACTATCACTGGGATAAGTCTGAAGATCCAGATTAAAGTATTTTAAACACCAACGGATAGTATCTCGCAAAGTTTTTGTTAAGTTTATTCCATAAAAGAACTGCTAAGTGTGGGATCTACATCTCTACTACATTTGGCTATGTTCTGGTATTTGGTATGGTCTCATGTGGTGAACTAATTTTAGCTCCTAGAACTCTCATAATATATGAAGATAACGAAAACAACTTGCTAAATGCCTCTTCATAATTCGTAGAAAAGGCTAGCGGAAAACACGTACTTAACACACTAATTAATAGCTACGAATACATTATAATATTTATTGTTAGCAAAGAATATGATTCATAGTCTAAGTAAAGAAATTATTGGTATTGTTATCCCGTCTGACAGTTGTCGAAAGAACTGACTAAGCGTATTTTCGATAAGATTGATTATTAATTTCGGCCGTAACAGTACATCTCATTTTAATATACCCTAAAATAAAGCGAACTCTGTAACGTAACTTATAACCCAGATCCTCTCATCCGTTAGTAGAATACGCAGATATTGTCTTACGAGTCTTGTTATACCAATAGCGTTACCAAATACTACCACTGGTAAGCAAAACGATTCGTTTTTTATATTGGAACTGGGCATAAGATTTTCAAGATGTTTCATAGTCCAACCGATGAAACAGATGAATAGATTTGGATGCTATTAGAATATATATCCTGTCTTGAAAAATTAATGAAATCACAGAAATAGAGAAAGTGCAACCGCGGCTTTTTATAAAACCTATGTGGATGGGTTGCACAATTAGAATTAGTATAAGAGATATTATATATTCCATAGAAAGTAACGATCACAATGCCCGGTTTATTAGCTGAAAGAATTGTAAAATTGCTTATTTTATTAATAAGGAATCTCCACTATTTGGAGCTCTGACGAAAACCCAAAGATCTAGAAAAAGTTAACCCCAGGAGAACAAACATCGCACACAAATCATCTAAAAACAAATCCTAGAATTTAAACCATCTAACTTCTCGATCCAACTCACAATTCAAAAACAAACACCGTTAATCGAACAATGAAAGTGTTTATTATCTCTACGACGGACTGACATAATACCATATGAATTCAAATAAAAATGTTACAATAAAACCAAAACATGGACACCTCAGCAAAAAACCTTTGGGACTCAAGTGATTCACTGTAAATGTTACAAATGGACCAATATTCATATACACCGAACAAAAAAATCATTCAATAAAATACAGAGCTTATATCTTTGTGATAAAGTTCTGATTTCTAATTAATAAGCTGGACAACTGTGAAATTAAGTTTGTATATATGATGACTTGTGAAGCCGTTGGTTATCAAAGCATTGGAGGTGGGTAGCGCAGTAGCTTTGGCCGTAACAAGATGAATGGAATGACACACAGAATTAAAAGGTGAATAAATAAAATAAATCGCCCACACGTTGAGGGACGCGTGTCCATTCCAAAGATTTTTGAGGTAAGATGGTGATTACCATGTTAGTTTGGAAGACAACCTGCGACCGCGAAGCTGCAACGAGTTCGAAACTTTAGGAAAAACAAACATCTATAATATACGTGAGGTAATCCGTTTAAAAGCGTTTTATTATTCCCATTATTCAATTTAAACTGGGTTATATAAAAGTTGTACTGTCCCTGCGGTTTACAGAATCGCAATAGCAATAGGTTGCGAGGTCAAAACCAGACAATAGACAATGTGACTTTTTTCAATATCATACGTAGTTCTTCATTAATCTTTAGGCGAATCAAAACATCGTGATTGTATTGTAATTGTTTTAGGCCTATAACGTACTGTGTAGTCGAGTGTTCAACCCGGCGGCTGCAACCTCACTAAGTTGGCAAATCAAAATTTTAAACAGAGATAGGTACTTCAAAATGGCTGCGAATAGTTTCTAACAATTCTATAGTAAATATTTATTCAAAAATAGGAAATTCAGATTCGAGGGGCAAGCGGTAGTTTATAGGCATTGTATTTATTTGATATTCGATATTTATTACAAAACCACACATAAATACAGAAGTAATAAAATTGTGAACAAGAATTTAAAAAATATGCTATATTCATTAACATTTAAGTCCCAAATAGTAATTATAATCCCAGTATGTATTTTATAAACGTGATCCTATCCTGGTATAAATTGTATGTTTATGTGTATTTAAGTTTATAATAAGATCTAACTCTAAGAAAATTACCCTTAAAATTATTTCGTGTACAATTAAATAATTGGCTAACAGAAAAATGTTTCTATGCAAATAATATTAATATTTCGAATCTAAAAATAATTGAATTCGACTTTATATTGTTAAGAAATTTGTTAAATGTTAATAAAATCCTGGATTTTGTCGCACTATTTTAAAACGATTGTATGCCCTTAATTAGATGATCGATGTATCAACAATATCATATCTGTATAACAATACAGATTACTTTACTTTTCTTTTATTTACTTTACTTTTCTTTACTTTACTTTGCTTTGTTTTACTTTACTTTACTATAAGGATCGTAAGACCTTATTGATATTGTCCCCTTGAAATAAAGTACACTATTTCTGTCCGAGCCGATATAGATTTACTTTAAAAATCATACATCATTACTATTTCTTCTGCTGCCAAACAATCTATCCTAATGACACTATAGTATTTCCTTGAAAAATATAACATTTGATATCAAACCTTAATTACACGAAAGACCCATTGTACAAAAATTTCTTCTATTGTAAAATAAGGTATGAAAACGAAACAACAATCGTATCGTGTAACAATGGATACCTGTCATTCATTCTTGGTCCGCGCCAGTGGGTCAGCAGTGCTGTGGTTAGCTTTATGACGGCAGTATACCACCCGCGGCGACCCGCCTTCCAGTCTGGGGCGCTAAATACTTAGTTGTAAAGAATGAATTGATCTCCGTTATTGTTTTACATTGCGTGGTAGTGTCATTGCTAAGATGTGTCAAAAACTGATGTTATAAAGATAATAAAATGATCCTGGTTGAAAAAGCGCTAAACAATATTTATGTCGCTCAATAGCCTGCATTAACCTCACAATTCTATTGTAATAATAAGACTTTAAAAGAGGCGCTCAAATCCAGTTGCAATTATTGCTCGGTAAGCGATCGGCGAGGTTAAACAACGCTCGGCGCGGTCGGTATATGGATGGGTAACCACATGCATTGAACTGAGCGTCTCTGTGATTCGGAGGGCACATAAAATCGTCGGTCCCGGTTATTGTCATTAGACGGCAGTCGTTAAGACTTTGGGTGGTTTGAACAACTGTGACATTCATGTTTAGCCGAAAAAAAATCATCTGTGTACTGTACTAGTTAGAAACTGTATCGCAGGAGACAGGGTCTTCCATCAATATAGCAGATGTCTGAATGACCAAAAATAACAATTCAGTTTATTATTTAAATCTATTATTAATTGAGTATACGTAGTTAACGTTAAACTTTCGTTTGCTAACTTGCTGTGTAATAGTAATTAACCATTTCACTCCATCTCCTCCCGTGGATGTCGTAAAAGGCGGCTAAGGGACTCTAAACCAGAAGGATGGAAAGGAACCCGCCTGCCAAGCGTGGTAAGCAGTGGCAAATATCAAGTTGTTCAGCAGTGGACGTCTGTCTGATATGATGATAATGATGATGAATCATTAAAATAAGCATATTCAAAATTGTTACCAAATTATAAGCTAATCCTTGTATTGTACCATTGTTCTGCTATGATATGTTCAAAAATAAAATATTCCGTTTTACTAGAATCGTATAAGAATATTGCAAAGTCCTAAGTGTAAAATATATGCACATTGTATTGCAGTGACTATGTTTCATTGACAACATTATTTAACATAACTTTTTTATTTCAAACCATTTTCGCCGATTTCTTAAACAAATTAACACCAGCGTCCGCGTGTTTGCCCTTTTGTGTATTTTTATAGCTTTATTGTGGTCTTTGTCGTTCGTAAGAGATAACCCGTCGACGGCGACCGGCCAAACGCTTGCGCAAGCCGACAAAAGTGACAATGTCCGGCACTAAAAGTTGCGCGATAAGTACTCGTTTTTTTACAATTTTACTGTGAGTAAGCCTTTGTTTGCAAAGAAAGGGTTAAGGTTATTTAGTAGAGTACATCAACAGTATATTGTTTAGTATTATTTCGAAGCAAGTAAGCCAATGTTTTCGAAATGGCAATTTTGTTTTTTTAAATTGTGTCGGCTTCTTTTCCAGTAATGTAACTTGATATGATTGTAAAATCATTCAATCATATCGGCCATTTATATGCCCACCGCTGAACAAAGACCTCCCCCATAGATTTCCACTACTGTGTCATCATTCTGGGGGGTATTTGCCAATACTCACCACACTTGGCAGACGGGTTGGTGAGCGCAGTATGGATACAGTTTCACAGAAGGGACGGTGCTGCCCATCCCTCTGGTTTAGATCCCCTTACTCGCCTTTAACGACATCCACGGGAGGAGATGGAGTGGTGCTATATTCTTGATCCTGACACCACACGGATTGTCGTAACATCATCGATTCCGGGTAATTGTACACGTGTATGTCAGGTTATAATCATGAGACTGTTTGTATTCACTACATAGTGTGATATATGCGATTTGTGATCAGCAATACTTAAGAAATAAAAATATATGATTATAAACTCCAAATTATGTCAGTGCGGTATTGTTTGTAATGAAAGAAATGACAAAATAAAACTGTATGAGTACCCAGTGACCCGATAAACATGTTTTTACTATATTTTAATTCGCAAGGCCATTGTTTTAGAGTGACTTTATTAAACCCAAATTATATGAGTTTTAAAAATACCTTTGTTTTTAGTTAAATGTATAAATGAATTAAAAGAAAAACAAAATAGATTTGTAAATACTTAATTTTATTAATTCTGAAACTAACAGATGATATATAAGTATCCTATCTAGATTCGAGTAATACGACATAAAATATGTATTTATAGATACAGGAATTAATTTAGCACTACCATCAAATATATGCTCAAAACTCAGGCTTTTGGTAAGCGTGTGAGGTATCCAAATAGGCAAATGTGTACATTCTTAATTTATTAATAAACCTAACTATACAAACTTAAATTGAGCAAAGTAAATGTTAAAATACGTAAATTTATAATTCGAAATCGTTTTAAATGATCTTTTATCAAAGAATCAAGATTAATAAAAATGAATCTTGGTGACATTCCTGTGAATTGTTTTATTATAAACGAAATTAATCGATTCCTTAAATTTATTTAGAAACCGTTGCCATTTAAATCAACTAACAATCAATATGTTGGAAAAGTCCTATTTGTTTCATTCATATTATAGTTATCCAATTCTACTTTTAAATTATGAATATATAAATATAACTGCATATTTAAAACCATTCTGAATTTAAAGTACAACGACAGTTGTTCTTGTTGGTTATGTAACTTTTTACATACTATAAATAATATTCTTCGAACTTAACCAATAAATATAATTGGACAAATATAGCTGCAGCTATTATGTGTATATATATCTATAACAAATTAATATCTACAACCCAAACATCGTACACAAATAAAGTATCGTAGTATATACATATATCACGGGTATTTGCGTAGTGCGTGCCAACTTATACACCACGCATTTTACACGCAAGCATCGTACGTAAGCAAAGGTTGTTTTCAAGGTGTTCGATCTAAATCGGACCGGCCAAGGTAAACATCATTATGTCAATTTCGGCAACCTCCGGACACTTCGCGTTATTTCATTATTGACAAAATCCTTGTCACGCTAAGTGTCATAAAAAGAGGTTAGATTAAGTTCTGGGTCATCTTTAAGAGCGATTTTTGAATGATGAAATTAAGAAAATGATTTTGTATGCTTATATCATGAATATATTGCCGTTAGTAGCTTCAAAATGTTTCGTCAAAAACAAATGTGCATTTTATTTTAGCATACATATTAAATAAAATGAAATGTATGCAATTTCCAAACACATATTGAAAGGAAATTGAAAATAAACATTAAACAGAAAATTGTTTAACCCTGTTACCGCGACACTCATATATATTCTTCCATTTTTATCGCGTTTAATCATTAGTAGAATAATATGAAAATTAAATTAAGAATATATTTAAATTTTATGAAACTATTAAACAATATATGAAACATAACTCACCTCACACGCTTGCCAATAGTATCCGATGACATAAATGCTAAATTGACGCTTGCATATAAATAAATATTCGAATGGAATGTGCAGAAGCCGAGATAGGTACCTATCTTACACCGAACACCGTTATTTAAAGTCACATATTAATTAACTTACAAGTTATATATACAAAACTTATCTACACTCTTATCGCGATGGTCGATGAAAGAACTCAGATTCCATTTCGCCTAGCTAATTTATTTAGTTTTTTATACATATATTTTGTATGTTAATTTTATACACAATTTGTTACACAGACATTGCACAGTTCAACCGTCCACGATATGACGTCACTTCTCGATCCGTCGTATACCAACTCCAACTGATTATAATTAATGTTTTGCTGATGAATTTTGGTTGTTCCAGATTTTTTACACAGAGGTAGTTTACGCGGAGTGTACTTCTTAAAAATGTATAGGTATATATTGAGATAATTATAAAATATAATTATTGCTCTATAAGATTTTTATACTATCACTCACAATAATCATTTCGTGCTTTAAAAAATCACTGGGCTTCCAAATCTACGAAGCATAGCGTACGTAGCCTGGTAAAGAAAACATTTTTTTCATTTTAAAATTGAATTAGGGTTTAATTTAATCAATGAAAGTAAAAGACATCAACGCGCTACTCAAACAATTTATCTAAACAAGAATAGATAAACAAAGCGATAACACCGTATTGATCGCGTTATTTTAACGATTTTATCGAAACAGAGTACACTGACTTAGGCGGGCAAAGCTTTCGCGTAGCTATGCATCGATTAAATACAAAATCGTTTTACTAAGAGTTGGTATACAAGGAGGAGTCGATTATAATGACTATAAAGGACACTTTCTCAGATGTCCCACAATTTTTAGGCCTAACTTCGTGAAGCCGCCGCCCGCCCCGACACAACCCACATCGTCCACCGTGCACTAAACATCTATGCCCTACTAATAAAACGCACACAAAATGGACTCGTTTAAAATAATCGCAAATATTTACACAAATATACAACCATAACGTCGGGGGGAGCTCAGCAATCACGGTAATATCACCAGAACACGAAACGCTCACTTGGAGTCCAATATCAGGATACTGAGATTTGCCGTGTACATGCACGGCATTGGCGTAGTTTAGCAGCTCGGCTAAGGCGCAGCGAGATCCTGGGGCAAGCACCAGGCAGGCGCGCGCCGAGCCACCTACGCCAGTGGATACTGTCACAAGGGCGGCTGCGCGTGCGCGTGGTGGTGATGGTACAGGGATGACTGGTAGTAGTTGTCCGCCGGAGAATGACCGTACCCGTAGTTCACATCGTACATTTTGAGGTCCGCCTTCGTGTCAGCGCCGGGAAGCAGCCGCGTGATGCTGAACGGATGCTGAGCAGGTGCGTATCCCGTGGGCTCTTGTTTCAATTGCGCGTAGTGCTCGAGTGCGAGCGGCGTGTGTTCGGGCAGGCACAATTCAGGCGCCGCATGCAGCTGCGCCAACAGCTCGTCGCGCATTTCTTTGTCTTCTCCACCAGGCGGGGCACCCGGGCCCACGCCGCCCTTTTCATGACCGTGTTCTCCACGCTTCTCGTGTGAACCACCGTGGTGTCCGTGCCCTGTGTGTGCCTTCTGTGCTTGTCGTATTGATTCTTTCTTCTCATCTTTAAACCGTTTTTGCCGCCGCAAAAAGCAACCGTTTTCAAACATGTTCCCACTGTCTGGATGCAGCGTCCAGAACGATCCCTTACCAGGCTTATCGGGCGTTCGCGGCACCTTCACGAAGCAGTCATTAAACGACAGCGAGTGTCGGATGGAGTTCTGCCAGCGCTGCTGATTTTGCCGGTAGAACGGGAACAGGTCCATGATGAACTGGTAGATCTCGGAGAGCGTGAGCATGCGCGACGGGTTGTTCTGGATGGCCATCGTGATGAGAGATATGTAGGAGTATGGCGGCTTTGCGTGCGTGTAGGAGCGGCGGTAGGTCTTGTCGTTGCGCGCACGTTGCAGCGCCGACGTGGGCGAGGCAGCCTCCTGCTCGCGTGGCAGCGAGCCGTACGGGACAGCTCCACCGCCACCCATGCAGGACGCCATCGTGCTGGGTGGTGAGTAGCCCACGCCCGGGGAGCCCATGCACGAGCTGCCGGCCACCATGTTGTTGGAGTATAGGTTCGGATAGGGCTGCGCTGGCATGCAGCCCATGCCATTGACGTACGGGGGCGCGAGGCCCGGTGATAACGAGGACAGCGACGCGGACGTCGGCACGTCGCCGTACGACAGCTTCTGCGAGATCATGGCTAGCGCATCACCCGCGCGTGCACGCCGGCCAGGGGCAAACACTCGCACTGATTGAAAGAGTAAATAGAGGCCGGGGGCCCGCGCTCCCCTCCACTGCGCGGCCGATTGGCGCGCTGTGGGGCGGAGCTACACGGCCACGCCCAGAACACCGCGCGCCCCGCTCTCCCTTGTCCCCGTCTCCCCCCGCACCGTCCCCCACCGCGCACGCGACCGCTGTGCGCGACCCGCCGCTAATAATACCGCAGCTCCAACCGATAAAACCATGGAATTATCATAAGTGTTTCGGCAGGAATGTGTGCTTGTGACGACCGTTGAAACACGCCGTATAAGGCTCTACAAGTATTCACACACGTTTTGGTGATATACGTTTTGCCGAGATAAGTAGCGCCTGTAAATAATTTTATCATACGAGTATTTTCATAATGCAGCCATAAATTAGATCTAAATTTTGTTACATTAATAATAAAATTATGTAGTCTCTTGATATTAATCTGAACTAGATTAAAATAGATATGAAGAAGAGACGATAGAGTCTAAAGTCCATCATATTCATATTTATGAATGAATTTAGATGCTTACAAATTAAATATAAAATGTGCTTATAAAGTATAAGTTTATTTGCTTACAATTATGTACAGTATTTCATTTATTATGTCTTTAACTTTATTTACAATATATATACACATTAAAACTAATGACACTACATACATGCTTATAAAAGTAAATGTATTTTAAATCAACTTACTACAGTAAAAAAAAGGTAAATGGTAAAGGTTATCAAATATCTAGTATTCTTAATTAAATAATGCAGCGTAGAGCTATGCTACGGCTACGCGCCGCTACGAACTGATAAAACAATAAAGGTACTAAAACACATATTGCAATCGATATAATTATAAATGCAATTATTATAATATATGTACATATATAAAAGTGCTGTCTATACCCATTAGTTGCCACTCGTCTGTAAGTACATACGAGCATTTTAAATGATTTAAGATTTTAAAGAGAAATGTAGGCCGTTTGGTTCCCGGCGGAGGATAAACCACCTTTTCTCTACCCATGGACAAAAGAAAGACAACACAATACACTACGATCAGCTAAACGTCTGCCCAAAGTGATGATCATGGCAATGTGATAAATCAATATAGCTAACATTTGGAGGCCCATGTTTAGCAGTGAAGGTCACGGTGTCTAATGAATAAAATGTGTCTTATGAATTAGATGCAAAATATTTTAATATAAGATTATATTATTTTAATTTATTTTGTCTAGTAATTTGATTAATAGAAGATTAGGCGTGGCTGGAATAATTGAACATGTATAAAATAATTCAGTTTACAAATCTTTTAGATGTAATAAAAATATCCATATTTTATACCAAATAGTACATGTGTTTTAGGGACTATCACAATCATAATATTTTATAAAATAAATTCATCCGAATATATTTTTATTTGAAGTGGATAACAAAGTAGCCGGCTGAAGTTGCATTTGTATGTTTTATAAAATTTTATAGGACACGTAATTACTATTTTCCTTAGAAGTAGTGATAGCCTAGTGGGTGAAAGCTTGCCTTCCATACAGGAGGGTCTGAGTTCAATCCCGGCCTCCACCTCTGACTTTTCGGATTCATGTGCGGATCAGAATTTGATAATCATTTGCGTTAACGGTGAAGGAAAACATCGTGAGGAAACCTGCACACCTGAGAGAGCTCCAATATGTTCTCAATGGTGTATGTAGTCTGCCAACCCGCACTAGGCCAGCGTGGTGGACTAAGGCCTAACCTTTATTATCGTGAGAAAAGGCTCGCGCCCAGAAGTGGGCAGAAATGAGAAATAAATTATGTACGTATGTTATGTAATAAGTTTAATAAGTTGACCGATAGAGGCGATGCGACTCTCCCTGTAAATGAAACAGAGGCCTTTTGTCTAGCAGTTTGATAGTATAATTTTGGGGGCAAAATTTTTGTTTATTAGTAGTTTTATTCTTATTCTAGCATTATATCTACCGGCGGCTCCAAGTGTTTTTGTATCCTCATCATTTCAACCGTAAAATTTCCACTGCTGACCTTCACCAAAAATGGTCAAACAACCTGTCTGGGTTTATTATCAACATCATCATCACATCAGCTAAAGGACGTCCACTGCTGGACCAAGGCCTCCCCTATAGATTTCCACAATGGTTTCGTTATTTTGGAGGGAAATTGTCAATACTCACCACGCTTGGCAGGAGGGTGGGTGAACGCAGTATGGCTACAGTTCCACAGAAGAGACGCTGCTGCCCATCCCTCCAGTTTCTAAGCGAGTGGTATTGATCCCTTGGTCGCCTTTTACAACGTCCACGGAAGGAGATGGAGTAGTGCAATATTCTTATTTCGGACACCACACGAATATATGAGTTTGTTGTTGATGATGATGGCAGGCCAACATCAGCATATCGTTGCCTAGTACCTGGTAGTCTTTTGGAAAAAATTAGTCTTTCGTCCATCTTCATGACGTAGGCCATTTTGTATGGCCGATAATGGAAATATAGAGAGCAGAGTCAACGTATCAGCCGGTATATGTGCACTGCTAAACATATTTCCATTGTGATATGTACTGTATGTAGAGATAATATATTTATAAAGCAACAAAGCAATTGAAATTAGAGTTTTTACACTACGCTACAGTAGAACTGAAGAGAAGACGGTAAACGACTCGATTACTTGAGCCTGCTGCCTTGTAGTTTTCTGGACTTGGGCTCGATCCCCGCAAGTTCCAAAATATACGTATGCCCTACTGGTACTGGTTTTTGTTGTTGGTATAGGTGTTATAATGAAGGTTTATGACTGTCAATTGCTACCACGTCATAGGGAAAATGATAAAAGCGTCGAATATAAATATAACTTAACATTTTGAATGCAATATTGAGGTAAACTATAATTATTACGCGGTATTGCCGTCGCATCGCCAACTTGCTAATATGACCGCGTCCTAATGCATACTTGCTCAAATAAACTCATAAAACAGAGTAGGATATGTCATTGTATAGACATATTGGGAAATTTAATATGTAGTTTAAAGTCATTTCAAACAATGTTCGTTGCGCTGTGAGCTTGCCTCCAAGCTAGGTTGCCGGCAAAGCACCAGACTGCAAATTAAATGTGTGGTGAGCATGTGATCATATCAGCCAAATGACGTCCACTGCTGGAAAGACCTCCTCGATATATTTTCAAACCACCGGTTACATGCCACCTGCGTCCAATGACTCCCAGATACATTCACCGCATCTGTCCACCATAGGCGGGAATTTGCCAGTATTCATCACGCTTTGCAGGCTGCTCAGTGAGCGCAATATGGCTACTGTTCCACAGAATGGCGCTGCTGCCTATACCTCGGGTTCAGAATCCCTTAATCGCTTTTTACGACAGCTACGGGAGGAGATGGAGTGGTTTGGTCTAAATCCAGATACGTCCTTAGAACACAGATCTAATCTGGTGTTAAAGATACAATCAATATGCAACTACAGCAAAAAATCTGCTACATGATTTAATATCGATTAGTTTTAGTCGATGTCATTATGTATGTCATTAAAATCATGAATGTTTCAGATTTTGTAACGGATATTTTTAACTCACATCATATGTTTTCATTCGAGAACTTCACGGTCGACCTGATTTTGTAAGTAAGTACTTACATTTTATTATATTACTTATACGTATATATAAAAGCAAAATACCACTCATTCATCTCTCCAAAAAGGAACTATAAAGCTTTCGAAGGATCCCAGACAAAGACAAGGTGGACTGATGCATCGACGATCTGGTGAAGGGTATCGACGGGATGTGAGCAGTAGATCGGTTATTGGGGCGATCTTTGGGGGAGGCCTATGTCCAGCAGTGGACATCTTTCTGATAAGATAATGATGATAAAGCCTACAAATTTGAAATTTAGCAAACAAATTCCTTATACAAGAACTAATACTTTAGGCTATTGCTGAAAATCAGCGCTGCTGGCTCGTTCTGATGCCACATAATGACGCCGAGCAATCTATGTTTTCACAGTTTCGATACATAATAAGACCGTATTACATTATGGTAGGTGTTAGTAATTTCTAGTTTCCAATCATAGAATAAGAGAAGAAATAATTATCTAAAGAACAAGTACAAGTATTTAAAAAACAGTGCAGTGTGAGTAGGCGTTTGGTGTTCCAGTGTTTAGATTTTAGCGTTTATGTACCTAGTTATTGCGTGACATAGTTTTCGATGACAAAAACAAGTCTTTTTGTCTTTGACATAGGCATGGTAAGAAATGAATTCTATCGACTAGAAATCCACGCGGATGGAGTCACGAACAGAGATAGTTTGTACTACTTTGAACTTTGTCCATCATGGCCCATTCTGTATGCACCGTGAAATTCGGTTCGAGCCATGAACCTACAAACAAACATAATCATTAATATATATAATCTCACGACGATAGTGTTTATCTAAATGCGAGGCAAACATATTAGTAAACGATAGTAATTAGCTAAGTACGTTTTAGACGAGGTTGTTGTTGTTTATTCGTTAATTAACACAACCCATCAGCTATGGCAATTTGTAATTTGTTTAAGTGCATGCCAGTTAGAGGAGATTATACATTATATATTTATCATGTCAGCCAAAAATTGTCCACTGCTGAACAAAAGCCTCCCCCATAAGACGATCGGTTACATGCCGTGTCATCATTTTGGGGGGAATTTGACTGCAAGTGGGTTGGTGAGCGGCAGTTCCGCGGAAGGGACGCTGCTGCGCATCCCTCTGGTTTAGAATCCCTTATTAAGTTTTTACGACATCCACGAGAGAAGATGGAGTGGTGCTATAGTCTTAATTCGGACACAACAGTGATGATGAATATAATATAATACTAAACATATATAATAATAATAAATAAATTATAAAAATATTCACGGTGGCGATGATGATGCGATAGTAAATGACAATAATTGAAATGATGTATTGGAAAGTGCTTAATCACTTACGAATTTATTCTAAAGTTTCTCTAGTGTGATAATAAGAGGACCTTCAGTGCTGAAGATGGCCGCCCCAGTAGTTTTAGCCGGAAGGAGTCCAGCATGCCCCTTAGCCCTTCCCCGGGGCGGAGGAAGCTCATGATGAATGTCCATTGGGAAAAAAATAGTATACAGATTTCTTTATAAATAAGAATGTCTCAACGTGAAAGTCGGTTGGTCAAGGGTGATTGATTGGCGTGCAAAAAACGAGCTTTCACATAGTAGAATATATACATAGAACATAGAAACCAGACATTTGCCACTTTCACGTCCCTTAGTCTAGACGAACATGCGAAATATACAAGCAAAAATGGAGTGGGAAATTCATTGATTTTTGGATACAGTCGAAGAAGACGTGCGAGATTTTTTGCATGGGGGACCTAGCTTTTGTCATCGGTTAACTAGAGCTCGTAAATGGGCTGACTCGACCGGGGAAGTACCACACTGCCTCAGAATACTGGCCTGAAGTAGAAACATTTCTGTTTCGTAGGGTGAGTAACGAATACTGGAAGCAAACCTAAAAACATGGCAGACACGATATCGGGGAAGAAGTTAATGTCTGCTCTATTGATCAGCAACACGTCAGCAACTCTTCTAGTATTGCAGATGTTGGTGAATGCTTAGTAGACCCTCACGCTTGCTTGCCTACCTATGTTATAAATAAACCTTATCGATTGGACATAAGCCTCCCCCAAAGATTGCCCGTGAGTCCGTCTGGTGTCTGGATTAAGAATACAGCATCACTCCATCTCGTTCCGTGGATGTCGTAAAAGGCGACTAAGGGACTTCATACCAGAGGGATGGACAGCAGCATTATTTTTTATATCAATAGGCATACTGCGCTCATCAACCCGCCTGCCAAGCGTAGAGTAAAAATTCCACCCAAAATGATGACATAATTGTAGAAATCTATGAGGGTGGCGTTGTTCAGCAGTGGACGTCCTTTGACTGATATGATGATGATGAAAGGTTGCCACGACGACCGGTCTGGGTGTGTTTTGTGTACCCATTGAGGAGTTTTACCACTATCCACGCTTGGTAGGCAATCGGAATTGAGTTTTTGGTGTACTCGGGCTGTTCGCACGGCACCCACCAGATGAGACGGGGTAGTGCTTCTTAGCCGGCACCACATGATAATATCGGTCGAATACTTGAGTTCATATACCGAATCATCACCGCCATCCTGTATAGACTAACAATGATTAATTAATGTTTAAGTATCTTTACTAGCAGGCAGTTCAAAGCACGTCACTGGATACTAGGAATCTGGATCCATGGAATTAAACAATTGGCATCAAGAAGCAGCCCTCCCACAAGTTCCGCTACAACGGATCACTGTAGGGATGGGATACAGATGCCTCGATATGAATTTATTTCTTACTTTGCTATTTGCCGTAAATGTCGACTGTTCAACACATATATCATGTAACTATATTTTTGTAATGGCATTCTATAATTTACATAATTTCTTTTATTTTCACTTTTATTTAATTTTGTTTATTGTACTTTTAGTAGGTATTGTCCAAACTGTAAAAAAATATTTGTAATTTACGTAACGGTTGTAAATGGGGCGGACTGAAAACCAGCGTTGGGCAGTGTTACGGCTATACTGCTCACTGTCCAACATTTTGCTGAGACTTTTGCCACACCATACAAACTGATTACTTGTTATTCTTTTTAATTTTTTGTGTTAAATTATAAAGTAAATAAAATAATAAAATCTTCCTTTCTTTCTTTTTTCTTCTTTCTTTATATATATATTATAACAATACCTACCGCCACAATGAATGATCGTGAGGATTTAACCACGTTTGTAGCCACAAAGCTCCGTGTGGTTATCGGCAAAGTATAGACCACCCCGCTCCTCATGAGTGTCGTAAAAGGTGACTACGGGTTGATACCAAGAGTATGGGTGGCAGCATCCTCCCGTGTGCTAATAAAAACATACTGTGATCACCAAACCGCCTGCTAAGCATGATCACCATTATATGGCAATAAACCCCTATGACCGCTCATTGTAGTGGTCTGACAGCACGGTTGGTGCAGTGGCTGATACAGTCAGCTGCAGCGCTCCGGGTCTAGGGTTCGATTCCAGCACGGAACTAATATTTGTATGATCTGCAGGTAGTTGTTCCGGGTCTGGGCGTAATGTGTGTGGAATCTTTGTCCATAGACGCACCCACGACACAGGGGAAATCCTAGTGTGGGGCAACGTTCCATCATCATCATCATATTAGCCAAAGGACGCCCACTGCTGAAAATAGGCCTCCCTCAAAGATTTCCACAAAGTCCGGTCACATGCCACACGCATCCAAAGGCTCCCAGCAACGTTTATAAAAACATTGGGAGGCTAATGCTTACGGACTGATGAGTGTGTGGGTGTGTGTAGTTATAAAATAAATCTATGTTCTCTAAAGATTGAAGTCCTTGGCTTATTCTTTTTATTCCACTATTAATAGTGCCGACGGATATTCTGACTATTCATGTAAATGTAAAGGGCCTGTAAATTGTTTGTATGAACAAAATCTTTTGATTTTGAATTTGGACTTATATATTAGAGAAAGTAGACAAAACTGGCAATATTGTTATGCAGGCGTGTACTTATCTATACTTATTGTTTCTGTTGAAGCTCTATATTGCATGTATGTAGCCTTAACAATATAAGGAGGTTTAAAGTCCGTCTCGTCTGCTGCTGCCTAATGTGTTTGTCCGTGAAGTTTATTGCGCGGTGTTTGCATCGTCGTAAAACTGTAGGAAACATCTATGGGTTATTAAACGTAGGGTCTTTGTTTGCTGACATTCATTACGGCAGGGTAGGGACTGCCTAGATGCCATATAGTAACGTATATGATTTTTTAAGATCGGCTTCTCGCTGACATCTCAGAGAGTAAGTGCTGCTTAATCAGGAATTCCAGTGAAGCCGAATAGGCCAGCCAGGTACAAAATTATGACCTTAGCAACAAAGCTAAGGGTGGGACTCGTACCTCGACTAAGAGTTAAACTTGGGGCAGCTGGGTCGGTATTATATAAAATATTTTTAGGGCTTTTTTGAAGCTACCTCGCTCGGCACGGGCTTGCTCAAGCAACGGCTGGAGTAGGATTGAATGGGTGGTCCCGATGGGCCTCGACAGCGACACTAGCGTTGGTGGCGAAAACGGTATAGCGACCTGTTTGAATGAGACTGCGCGAGTCTCTTTTTGTGTGTTACATCGGTAAATGATTTCATCGTCCAGACCAATGAGAACGTATCTTGGAAGGTACGTTCCTTGGGGCAGGGTCGAAATACGGCTTAGACGCTTGTTTCATGAACGGCTTGATAGTCGGCAGGTCAAATCAATGGGGGATTGTTTATTACGAAGGTATCAGGGGCTCCCGTGCTTTGCACGATAAATCGATTGGAAGGATTAGCATCCTAAGGAATCGATAGGAGTTTGCATGTGCGAACACTACGCTGGCATACTTGGAGGAGAGTAGTCCCCAAGTCAAGTCCCTAGGCCATTAGGTTGCTGAAGAACTCTATGATGACCTAGATATTGAGCGGGAACGTATGCACCAAAGAGGTTAAAGTAAATTTTATTCAAACCATATTTTCAAGTATTTTATACCTGCAGCCTATGTGGGTCAGATATACTCGCAGATCGCTGGATACCCCTACGAGTTCAGTATACTGATGGTTTTAGGATGCTGATGGTGCTGCCTCGATATTGTAGCGTATCAGGTATGTTTACTATGGAAAACAGAGACAGTTTTCTAGCCGTGTTAAGCAATAGAGTGCATTCTCCATTTTTCTCTATTATCCGGCGCGTCAGGGACAGTGCCCGCAGCCTCCTAAACACCATACAGTGCAGAACTGATTGTCCCGTGGTGCGCCATTGAAACGCCATGCATCTATGTTTAATATTAAATAGTTTAGGTACTAACCTTAGGTTAAATTTTAATAACAAATTAAGGATTGTATATCTCTAAATTAAAATTAATATTATTATTGTAAGTCATAGTGGGACTCGATATTTGTTTAAAATGGTATAAGTATACAAAGTAAGTATCTATACTAAGTCGTAAGCATACATACAATGTCATATTATGTAATTATCTTAGTTATTGTAAGAGAAAACGCCATTGACTTTTTCGGTGAAGAAAACGTCATAAGGAAATTTGGATATAACAATATCTAATGGTCTGAAATCGCCAACATGCTGTGAGGAAGCGTGGTGATTAATGCTCGTTCCTTATGTGTTTGAGAAGAGGCCTTTGCCCAGCAGTGGGACAGTTACAGGCTAATATTATTCATCATCATCACCATCACATCTGCCAAATATCGTCCACTCCAACAAAGGCCTCCCTCCCCCATACATTTCCAAATCTGTGTCATCATTTTGGGGGGACTTGCTAATACTCCCCACGCTTGGAAAGCAGGTTGGTGAGCGCAGAATAGCTGCTGTTTCTAAGAAGGGACGCTGCTGCCCATGCCTCTGGTTTAGTAGTTTAGAGACTCAGATCAGTGTATTATCATATCCAAACTACCATGTAGGTACTTTTGCTTCTAAATGATCTTATAGGATAATCCCACATTTCCCATTATGAATGTAATTCCTATTGGTTTTACTCCCTTGCATATAATGCATTACATTATACCAATCAATTAAATATAGCGTACTGAAGTTAAACTTTGCTGTTGAGAGTTGGATCAAAGGCCAATCCAGTCCCACTGCGCTACAGAGGAGAACAGGTAGTTAATTTACTTAGATTGCGATAATGCTATTTTCCATACTTCATTCTATCACAAAACATCATATAAAAAGAAGAAAAGAAAGAAATAAAATATATTTATTTCTGCTGGCATCACGAGCGCAGGTAAAACAATAATAAAAAACACAAATTTAAAAACTATAGCTGAGTCACAAATAACACCTATTTATAAATAAAAACTAATCAATTTATTTTTCCACTTGCGACGATTAGGCATTATATCTTTTCAGGGACAAATAAAATAATATTTTAAAAAGTGGCAAGAGAATCTACAAAACTAAATATAGTTATAGGCCCAATTTGGAATAAAAACAGAAAACAAGTGCGCCGAGGTGTGCAGAAATTGGTTGACACTCAGCATATAGCCGAGGCGTTGAGACAACGCCAACAGCACTGATTTGCAGTGTCAGTCGATTGTTTGGACTAACATCCGTATTATATACAGGCGATATCTTAGTCATCTTTATAATCAATAACGGCCGAAATTAATAAAATCAATCTGAAATCTTTGGACTTGGAATTGAGAATTTGTATGTTTATTTTGTAATTTTAACACAATGTCAGTTTAACACAAAATGAATCAAATTCAAACATTAAAAAATAATTGGTATGGATTGTTTATAATTCCGGCTGTAACTTGTGTTGTGACATTAGTAGTGTTGCCATGTAAGTAGTAAGATTAACACGTATCTGTTTTGAATGGAACTTCAAGAAAAGGGGAGAACTTCATAAGTTATACCTCCAATAAAAACCCCCATCACTAACAGTACATGTAAACGTACCCTACTACAACACGGTATGTGAATATGAATGTAAAGTAAATGGAAAGAGATAATGTTACGTCGACCACGCAGGCGCAGGCGGCCGACGGAGACAATAGACGGGTTTGTTCCACTTGAGCCCGCTATACGTTCATTTTTATATTTGAGCGGGAAATTTTAGCTTTTGGTATATGTTGTTTAATTGCTTTTCTAGACTCTTAAATGTATCATTAGGTATTTTTATTAATTACGTAGGTCTACCTGATATGGCTTATAAAATATGTGTTACACTAATAAGTGCCTATAAATTTTTACAAATCCTATCGGCTGTTAACTAAGTAGCATCCCGACAATTACGTCGGATATTATCTGCTATAGTATCTAAAATGCGTAATAGAAAGAAAGAAAAAATAAAGATTTATTTTGGCTCGTGCTATATGAAATACCTACTGAAATTTTATAAATAACGCGATTTATATTATCTATAAGACGTCAAAAAAGGCTCCTATCCCAGCATAAGCTGCAAGCAATACGTTGCTTTTGGCTGTTTTTTATAAGGAATCTGGTAAGTGAGGACAGTAACAGTTAAGCCGTGCAAAAACAAAAAAACCGGTCAAGTGCGAGCTGAACTCGCATGGAGAGGGTTTCGAAATTGCTAATTATATTGTCTATTCTTGGATTCGGGCTTAACCAATACCAATAACTTATCCCAAGAACAAACTTAACATCGTAGTTGAAAAACATTTTTTCCCAGACATTCCAACCGCAAACGTAAGTTTGTTATGCACAATATTGTAAGATTTATCATATTATTTTAAGACCATAGACTTCTTAAAGGTTTTCCTGTAATCTATAGGTATAAAGCTATTACTATATTTTTTCAGAATGCTAGGCTTAGTAGTTTTGGAAATAAGGGGCGGGAATGGTCTATTTTCGTATATAGTATTAAATAACTTTAAATCTATATATTTTAAAATTATTAAAACAAATACATTTGAGACCCTCACAACAAGTCCTTCCATTTCATATGTTACACGGTACAGTTCGCAAAACTTTATTCTTAAATTTTCTAGATTGTATTGTTATTATTACCCCAAAAAGGACCCCTTTATTCAAAATTCATTTATTTACGTTACAAGTACATATCGCAGAAATCCATATGTATACTAAATTTCAACTTAATCGGTCCAGTACATTCGGAGCAAATTGGCTGTGACAGACGTACAGACACACGAGTGATCCACGAGGGTTCCGCCTCTTTTTCCTTCGGACGTTCGGAACCCTAAAAATAAAATAACAATGAAATATCAAAACCCACATCGTTTAAAAAAATCAAATATAACATCCAACCTGTTGTTGAAAGTGTTGTATGTTGTAACTAACTTACCTCTAAGTACTGACAGAGGAATAGATAGAGATACTGGCGGGTTACTTCTTTTGATTTATTTGTATCATCATCATCTCATTCAATACTTAAATCGAGTTTTTCGTTTTTAGAATCATTGCACTAAAATTTGCACCGTGCGCGAATCGAATCCGCGACACGTAGAGCAGAAAACTAAACGAAGCACTGCACCAAACTTGCCATTATTAATAAATTAGATAGCACATGTTTGAACAATGCTTTTTTTGGTGCAGAATTCAAGTTCATAAAACGACGCAATAGCTCAACATAGGGCCGACAGTCTGACTGGCGATTGAGAGGTGAGTTAGAATCTTATGCGTACACTATCGACGTGAACCCACTCTTACCATGACCAGGGCAGTCTTAACAACATTACGGGCAATGTGCATATCACAATCACACACTCAAATCAGCTCGTAAACGTCCACAGCTGAATATGGGCGTCCCAATGATCACTACAATGAGTGGTCATATACTGCCTTAATCTCTCGCTTGGCAGGCGGATTAGTGAACGCAGTATGTTATTTTTTTTTTAATACGCTGTAGTTGCATTGTTAGTACTTAAAAAACTTGAATAATGCCAGGAGAGCAATGATCTGGTATGGTCAGTAGAAGTATTTCTTTACTATTATTTTTCTGGTATCGTAGGTACAGCTTACATAAATTGTGAGATTTATCGCTTGCACATACACCCAAACTTGGTCATGCAAATATTTATGCCAACCGCTTTGCCAATGCGTTAACTGTACGCCCAACGATGATGACGTCTGGCAAGTTTTGACTTCTAGTCTTAGCTCAGAGTTGGGACATCGATCATATTATCAGATTGTTATTCATCGCTAAATAGCTTCACTCATTTCGGCCGAATGAAGTCCACTGCTGGACACGGGCCTCCCCCAAAGATGTCCGCAATGACCGATATGGATGTGTTGTGGGCTCATTGGGGGGTTTTGCCATAATCGCCACGCTTGGCAGACGGGTTGGCGATCGCAGTTGAGTTGTTAATGTACTCGAAGGACGCTGCTGCCCATACTCCGGCTGATCCCTTAGTCGACTTTTACGACACCCATGGGAGGAGATGGGGTGGTGGCATTCTGAGCCGGCACCACACGGCACAGCCGGCACCACACGGCACTAGCCGTTACCGCAATAGCTTGTTACCGCACAATAAAAGAACATGCATCCGGCTGGATACAAGGAGAGCATACCTAGTGTGTGCAACTCGACACCGGATCTGAGTTAATGGTGGATGCGTGTCGCGCCCTCGCGGCCACGTTAGTCGCTACGTGTGTAGACCGCCTATATGAGCCACGTACTTATATTATTTTAACTGTTTAGGATTTAATAATATTCAGTATTTTCATTTGTTATTATATGCTCAACACTTGGATTTTTCCTGTATTGTGAGTTTACAGTCCTCTCATGCATATACATCGAGTCCCGGAACAACTATCCGTAAGCCATACAAATATTTGCTCGCGGAAATCTAACACGCAACCCGAATAAAAAGAAAATCGCTTAACCACAGTGCCAGCCAAGCCGTCAAAAATATGTATCGGAAGCTGTAAATTTATTACAGTTTTACACAATTATTTGCGTAAATAATAATCAAAAAACAAAGGCACTCATAGCCAGTTGCACTTACTGATCGGTCAACGATTGGCGAGGTTAAGCAATGTTTGGCGTGGTCAATCCGTGGATGGGTGACGGCATAGTAGTACTTGTACGTTGGAACGAGCGCACGCAGAAGATGCTTATTTACTCTTACTTTAAAGGTTAACGGGCTATAGGCAGGGAAAACAGACGTCGACTATAGAGATGAATTGTAATAATTTACGGAAGTTTTTGCGGTTAAAACGAAACAATATCGGAGGTTATACAGCTTAGTCACCCTAGTCAGGTGTCTATATCAGTTATCTCTGCTCACTTTTTATACAATACGCAATAATAACCCTTTCAGTGAAGGTGGTTCAGTCTATGTGATCAAATTTATGTAATCAATCAAAATAACTAGAACTTATAATAAAACGAGCTTCTATTTGAAACCTACCATGGCCACACCGATCGTGCCGCGTGACCGGCGCGGGACCACATCAGCGTCGTCGGTGCAAACATGTTCAAACGTGAATTTACGCCTTTTTATAAGAAATACGTGCATTTTCACTACTTTTTGTAAAAAGATTAATTAAGGCTATTTTCATATTCATATATTCATATCGTCCATTTATACTATACGTCCACTGCTGAACAAAGGCCTCCCCCATAGATTTTCACAACTGTGTCATCATTTTGGGGGGTATTTGCCAATACTCACCACGCTTGGCAGGTGGGTTGGTGAGCGCAGTATGGCTACCGTTTCACAGAAGGGACGCTGCTGCCCATCCCGCTGGTTTACATTCCCTTAATCGCCTTTTACGACATCCACGGGAAGAGATGGAGTGGTGCTATATTCTTAATCCGGACACCACACGGAATCCGGAACCACGGAATCGAAGGCTACTTTAAAATTTGGTAATTATTGTCATTTTATTAACCCCCGACAAAAACAGAGGAAACACAGTTTCTGTCTGTGGCATCGTTGCTCACAAACGGATGAACCGATTTGGATTGTTTTTTTTGACTTAATCGAGAATGTTCTTAAATACGATTCAAGAAAATCTGTTCAGACGTTTGAAGATTATCAGCTGTTATAAACTGTTGATGAAGGGATGTGAGCAACTTCCACAGGTCTGATCGATTTCAAATTTGGTATCCTGTTACTTCAATGATATTTCAAGAACAGGGTAATGTTTTTTTTTTTACTTTTAGGAAGTATTTTTTTTGTGTCGGGAGTTTTTAAAGTTTATAATTTTTAGTTTCATCATTCATCATTTCGGCCGAATGAAGTCCACTGCTGGACACAGGCCTCCCCCAAAGATCACCACAACCACCGATATGGATGTGTTGTGGGCTCATTGGGGGGTTTTGCCATAATCGCCACGCTTGGCAGGCGGGTTGGCGATCGCAGTTGAGTTGTTAATGTACTCGAAGGGCGCTGCTGCCCATCCTCCGGCTAATCCCTTACTCGATTTTTACGACACCCATGGGAGGAGATGGGGTGGTGGCATTCTGAGCCATCATTCATTTTAGTTTATATAGTATCAATGCTCCTTTTTGGTCGAACAAGATTTTAAGTTACACGTGTATACTGTTTTAATAAGTAAACAGATCTATAAACTTTAATTAACCAAACATACTATTGTGATCCAGGTTAAGTTAATTATTTAAAAAGTTTATGAGATTTTCATGATCAAGGATAATCTTTGTTCTTAATGTTGTATGTATTGTTTTTTTTTTTTTTGGGTCAAGCCTGCCACACATTCCCAACCACTGCAACTCCTGTAAGCCAGGATCTACAATGGCGACCACCGAAAAGAACACCGATCAATGAAGCTCGGTGAGTCCCAGAGAAATGAATAACTGTCTTGGAACCCGCACCGAAATTAATCAGAAAAGAAAAAGGAGGAGTAGGAAAGAATATACGTTCGACTTCCCTCCGTAGCAAGCAGGAGACAGAGAAAAACGATAGGCCATAATAGGCACAATAAATGGGAGTTTACAACAGGGTTAAGCCCAGTTGCCAAGCACCACGGGTACAATTTTTTATTTTCTATTGTTTACGAAGGTAGTTATCCTAGAAGTAGGATACGTCGTTACCTTTGTATACTTATTTTAAGAAGTTAATAAACCTATTAACTTAATGAACCAAATATACTAATGAGACATAGGTAGAGTTAAATATTTAAAAAGTTTATGAGGTCATAAATAATTAATAAACATTCATTAATCTATATCATCATCAAGAGTGAATCTATTATTTATGTTGTTTCAATTGTTCACCTTCTGAGATATCTCGATACCGTTAATTATGACGATGGAAGCGGTAAGAGTAACAGATATACATCTGTAGTACCTGTTTATTTATTTATTTAGAAAAACAAAGTTGCCCCGCACTAGGATTTCTCCTGTGACGTGAGTGCGTTTACATACATAAATTCCACACACAATACACCAAGACCCGGAACAACTACCTGCAGATCGTACAAATATTTGTTCGTGCGGGAATCGAACCCACGACCCGGTGCGCAGCAGCCAACTGTATCAGCCACTGCACCAAACGTGCCGACTTCCGTCGTGCCGCCGTCCGTTTAACAAAGGATTCTACAGGCGGATAAAAATAATCCAACATAAGTATAAATTGCTAACAGATATCAGTCTTTAAATAATCATACCTGCACGTAAAAGCCCACTACTGGGCTATGGCTTCCCAATCACTACAAAATTAACGACCATAGAGGATATTCACAGATTCCTGATCACTGTATAATGTTTTAGCATAAAAGGGATAATCTCCTTCAGCGCTTTCCCCGTTAGTCGTATTCAGCGCCACCCACGAGTAGAGATACGGTAGCCTACTCTGCGCCGAGAAATATTATGACAAAAGACATAAACACTGGTACCTATTTGTTTGTTTACTACTTAATAACTTAATGGCTGCGGAGTGACGATCTTTGTACCCATTAGGTTAAATTGTACGTAGCACATTGCTGAACAGAAGCATTACTGCGCTCGCCAACACGCCTGCCAAGCGTGGTGAGTATCGGCAAATTCCCCCCAAAATGACGACACGACTAATGCACCGGCCCCCAGTTCCCGGCAGCCCCGCTATTCCTGGTCATGGTAGCGGCCACGGTAATGGCGGGGCAGGGGGTGCTAAGAATCACCGGACGGGATCCGGCTACCACCCCAAACGAAAACTGGCCCTGGTAACGTATAACACACGCACACTGAGGGCAGACGAAAAGATTGTTGAGCTGGAAGAAGAAATAGATAAGTTGCACTGGGATATCATGGGTCTATCAGAAGTCCGAAGAGAGGGCGAGGACACGATAACCCTGAAATCTGGCAACTTATTCTACTACCGGGAAGGCGAACATCTGTCTCAAGGTGGTGTCGGGTTTCTCGTCCGCAGGTCCCTCATTAACAGCATAGTGGCTATCGAAAGTGTGTCGAGCAGGGTAGCGTACCTTATACTCAGAATATCCAAGAGGTATTCGTTGAAGGTCATACAGGTCTACGCACCGACCTCGACACACCCAGATGATGAAGTAGAGAGTATGTATGAGGACGTAAGTAGGGCCATACATACCTCGAAGACACACTTCACTGTTGTGATGGGGGACTTCAACGCGAAGCTGGGCACTCGATGCGATGGTGAGTTGAGAGTGGGGCAATTTGGATATGGGCAACGGAACCCCAGGGGACAGAGGCTGGCCGACTTTTTGGAAAAGGAGGGACTCTTCGTGATGAACTCCTTTTTCCAAAAGCCGCCTCACAGGAAATGGACCTGGATGAGTCCCGATGGTTCCACGAGGAATGAGATTGACTTCATCATGACCAATAGGAGGCAAATATTCAATGATGTCTCTGTGATCCACAGGGTGAAAACCGGTAGTGATCACCGAATGGTAAGAGGCACATTGAATATTAATCTCAAAGTTGAGAGGTCTCGTCTGATGAGGTCTACGCTCCGGCCCTCTAGTGCTCATATCCAAAACCCCGAGAGCTTTCAACTCGAACTCCAAAACCGCTTCGAGTGCCTAGAACATTGCGTATCTGTGGACGATTTAAATGGTAGGTTTGTAGAAACTGTCCCAACGGTTGGGTCTAAGTTCTTTAAGGCCCACCGTAAAGGTAGACCAAAAAAGTTCTCCGATCACACTCTCGACCTCATGGCAGAAAGACGCGCCATGACGCTGCAGTCCTCCGGTGATGCTGAAGCATACCGACTGCTCAATAGACGGATATGGAAGTCCTTGCGTCACGATATCCGCACCTTTAACACCAACGGTGTTAAAGAGGCGATTGAGCGGAATCAAGGCTCCAAAGTGTTCGCAAGAGACAAGTCTATTGGGCAAAGTCGTATTATGAAGCTGAAGACCGAGGACGGCAGTGTAGCGTCGACTAAGCCAGAGGTTTTGAGAGAGATTGAGAAGTTCTACCGGCAGTTATACACCTCGGTAAGTATACCTACCATTGGCTCTGACAAAGACCCGCGAGCCAAACTAACCCGACACTATACCGAGGATATCCCGGACATCAGCCTGTACGAGATTAGGATGGCCTTGAAACAGCTTAAAAATAACAAGGCGCCGGGTGGAGACGGAATTACGACAGAGCTTCTGAAAGCGGGTGGCACACCGGTACTTAAAGTCCTTCAGAAGCTATTCAATTCCGTCTTACTCGAGGGCACAACGCCGGAAGCGTGGAACAGAGGTGAGGTGGTGCTCTTCTTCAAAAAGGGTGATAACACCCTATTGAAGAATTATAGACCCATCTCACTTCTGAGCCATGTTTATAAGCTGTTCTCAAGGGTCATCACAAATCGTCTCGAGCGCAGGTTTGATGACTTCCAGCCTCCCGAACAAGCCGGTTTCCGAAAAGGTTTCAGTACCATAGACCACATCCATACGCTGCGGCAGGTTATACAGAAGACCGAGGAGTATAATCTGCCACTATGCTTGGCGTTTGTGGACTATGAGAAAGCCTTCGATTCGATCGAAACCTGGGCAGTGCTGCAGTCTCTGCAGCGGTGCCAGATTGACTATCGGTACATTGAAGTGTTGAAGTGCTTATACAGAAACGCCACCATGTCGGTCCGAGTACATGAACAGAGCACGGGGGCAATTCCATTGCAGAGAGGTGTGAGACAGGGGGACGTCATTTCCCCGAAACTGTTCACCGCTGCAATGGAGGATGCCTTCAAGCTACTGGAGTGGAAAGGATTCGGCATTAACATCAATGGCGAGTATATCACTCACCTTCGATTTGCCGATGACATCGTAGTCATGGCAGAATCGCTGCAAGAGCTCAGCACAATGCTCGATGATCTCAACAGAGTTTCCCAACAGGTGGGCCTTAAGATGAACATGGGCAAGACAAAAGTCATGTCAAATGCCCATGTCGTGCCCATCCCAATATCCGTTGGGAGCTCTGTTCTCGAAGTTGTTGACGAGTATGTCTACCTAGGACAAACTGTCCAGTTAGGTAGGTCCAACTTCGAGAAAGAGGTCAATCGTCGAATCCGACTCGGCTGGGCAGCGTTCGGGAAACTTCGCAACGTCTTTTCGTCAACAATACCGCAATGCCTCAAGACGCAAGTCTTTAACCAGTGTGTGTTACCAGTGATGACATATGGAACAGAGACGTGGTCACTCACAATGGGCCTCATAAGAAAGCTCAAGGTCACTCAGCGAGCTATGGAGAGAGCTATGCTTGGTATTTCTCTACGAGATCGAATCAGAAATGAGGAGATCCGTAGAAGAACTAAAGTTGTCGACATAGCTGAAAGGATTAGTAAACTGAAGTGGCAATGGGCAGGGCACATTGCTCGTAGAACTGATGGCCGTTGGGGCACAAAGGTTCTCGAATGGAGACCGGGCACCGGAAAACGCAGCGTGGGACGACCTCCAACGAGGTGGACAGACGACCTGGTGAAGGTCGCTGGGAGTCGTTGGATGAGAGCGGCATGTGACCGCTCGTTGTGGAAATCTAAGGGGGAGGCCTTTGTTCAGCAGTGGACGTCCTGTGGCTGATATGATGTACGTAGCATCAACATGCCTCGTGTTAATTGGCTAGTATCGGACACTTTGTAATGCTGAATTCACACTGGAATTTGCAGTAAAACTGAAGCTGACAACTTAATTAACATGTATTGACAATAAAAAGGCAATGTGCATAATTTTGCACAAAAAATACAAACTTCTCCCCCATACATTTATTTATTTTTATTTTACAGGTTCATCTCGGTCTTGATGCTTCTTTTTTCCTAGTTGTTTTTATGTATTATATGTCACGTACGATATTTAGGATATTTATATATTTAATATATATGTAATGTTTATGTAAGTTTATACATATATTTGTAATTTTCTATTCTGTGTAAATAAATGTCGTCGCATCTATATACCTCTTGCTCTTATTTTGTTGGTACATCTACCTTGTTCTCTCTGCATCACCCGAAGGTCGTCTGGCAGGAAATGCCTATGGCATTAAGACCACATTTGTACATTAATAATAAATAAATAGAATTTACAATATCTAAATTTCAAGAAAGAAGGAAAGAAAGAAAGAAAGAAAGAAAAATATTTATTTCTTATCTGACACGGACATTGTCATGTTGTTTTTGTGATGTCCAAAATAAAGACTACTAATTCTTAGTATTACATTTATTGTAAAAATCATTATTACAGTCCAAACTACAAAGATCCACACTTAGTACAGTTCATCTCCCAAAAGCCACACCCAGTCCCCATAGACAATCACTTGTGATGCCCACTACAATTCGGTGTTGCCATACTGACATCCCTCTTTCTTATCCAATAATGCTTAGTTTAATTAAAGTTATATAAATCAACAATCTTGTTTTATTCACCTAACTTTCATTCATGTGGAAGTACTTTGGCTTTCTCAAAGTTCTTCCAAAACTAGATTTCTTTTCATTACTTGGAATTTGTTCAATGTTATTCTTAAAAGTTACTTTTTTACCCATAGAAGAACTTTGGGAAGGTCTACTTACATTATTTTCAGGTAAGCTCTGATAATCATTTTCAGGAGGTAAGTATACATAATCATCTTCGTACGGTAAGTTTACATGATCATCATAACTAAATTTTCTTAATGGAGAACCTTTAAAAATATGATATTTATTTCTAACAACTGTCTCCCCATTATATAATAAAATTTTATAAGATCTATTATTGTAATCTTCAACAATCCTCCCTTTTATTTTCTTATTACTATTCTTATCATGTATGTATACATTCTGCCCCTTATAGAATCTATTTATTTCAATTTTATTTTTCATATCATGATAGCATTTATATTTATGACGTTTATCTTCTACCCCTTTTCTTACTTTGTTATAATCAATTTTAGAAAAATTACTCTTAGTAGGCAAAAATGATGTCACCTGCCTACCTAACATCATTTCATTAGGTGATGTTAACTGATTATCAATAGGTGTATTCTTGTATTCGAGTAGAGCTAAATATAAATCTTTTTTCTCTGTAGTACATTTTTTAAACATTCTCTTTATAGTTTGAATATGCCTTTCAACCATTCCATTTGATCTTGCATAATAAGGTGTTGAATTAATATGTTTAAAGTTCCAAGATCTACAGAAATCTTTAAATATCTGACTCTTATATTGAGCTCCATCATCAGTATATAATAATTCAGGAATACCCCATCTAGAAAATAACACTTTTAATGCTTTAATATGACTGATCTTTCAGCTCAACTACTTCTACATATTTTGTTAGGTAATCTACAACCAACATATAAATGTTGTTATTTAGAAAAAACATATCCGCACCCAAAATATTCCGAGGCTTACTTGTTAAATTCCTTAACATCAGTGGTTCATAGGAATGATTTTTTCTATACTGAAGACACAAATCACAATTTTGAATTAAATCTTCAAGTTCTTTGTACATACAAGGCCAGAATAATAAGCCTCTGATTCTATTTTTACATTTGTCTATTCCTTGGTGATTGTAATGCACTTTATTTAACAACTCCTTTCTTAAGGATCTTGGTACTAAAACTGCTGTATTTTTAAATATTATACCATCTGTAACATATAACTCATCTTTAATAGAATAATAATATTTTAAACTGAAAGGAATATTTTTACTTGAGGGCCATTTACTTTGAATATAATTAATTATCAAACTAAGATCACTGTCTTTAGCTGTTTCTTTTTTGAGCAATTCTAGTATTACTTTGCTTATATTAAGACTCTCCTTAATTAAACATACATGTAGTTCTACATTATCATCTAATTCTTTATTACAAATGTTATCATATACATAGGCTCTAGACAATGCATCTGCCACTAACAATTCCTTAGATCCTTAAATTTCTTAGATCGATGGGTGTCGGGAAATCTCGACACGAAACAACAGTCCTAAAAGACATAGATATAGATTTACTTAATCTTCATTTTACCGCTTCGTCTAAGTTTGATATGACAACAAAATCAAATACATTAAAACATCTTTCATCTCTCCCGACTCCCAGTTATTCACCATTTGTCTTTAGTCAATTTTCTACGTGTGATGTTAAGAAGAGCATTTTATCGATTACTTCCAACGCAGTTGGAAGTGACTGTATCAGCCGTAACATGATCCTTCCTGTCCTAGACGTTATCCTTCCCGTCATATCACATATTCTTAACTATTCTATATCTAGTGGTATCTTTCCAATTGAACGGAAAACAGCTCATATCATCCCCTTACCTAAAAAATCCAATCCAACATCTTTTTCAGAATTTCGTCCTATATCAATCCTACCTTTCCTCTCCAAGATACTTGAACGTCTAATCCACATTCAACTTAACAATTTCCTCTCTAACAATAATCTAATTAACCCCTTCCAATCTGGTTTTCGTGCTGGTCACAGCACTACCACAACCCTAGTCAATATTACGGATGATATCAGGTCAGGCATGGAAATCGGTAATCTAACGGTTCTAGCATTGCTTGATTTTAGCAATGCTTTTAATACCGTTGATTTCGATGTTTTGCTTGGCATACTATGTTCACTTAACATATCTCCACCGGCAATTGACTGGTTTCATAGTTACCTGTCTGGTCGCCGCCAACGTATCTGCATTGAGGACACCTCCTCCTCGTGGTCCAATACTAATATCGGCGTACCGCAGGGTGGCGTTTTATCTCCTTTACTATTCGCAATTTTTATAAATTCTATCTCTAATAAACTACTTTCTTCCTATCACCTTTATGCAGATGATTTCCAAATTTACTGCCAAGCTCCTCTTGAAAAGCTACGAGACGCTGTTGCCACTATTAACGTAGATTTGGCCCGAATATGTGATTGGAGCAAGAATTACGGACTAACGGTCAATCCTATCAAAACGCAGGTCATCGTAGTGGGCAGTTCCAGGATGATATCTAGAATAGACTGGGTGACACTTCCACAGGTTTCTTTTGAAGGCACTTTAGTGCCTTTTAGTGAAAATGTTAGAAACTTGGGGGTGATCATAGATAGAAATCTGTCCTGGACTGCTCATCTGCAAGAGATTAGTCGTAAGATGTTTGCTTCAGCGGGATCCTTGAGGAGATTACGCAACTTTCTCCCTACTGTAACTAAAACTGCGCTTGCACAATCCCTTCTGCTTCCTATTCTCGATTATGCTGATGCCACCTATCTTGATCTTACCGAGGAAAAACTTGATAAACTTGAGCGCCTTCAAAATTTTTGTATAAGATTCATATTTGGTCTGAGAAAATATGATCACGTCTCAGAATTCCGCACTAGGCTCAAGTGGTTACCAATTCGCCTTCGTCGGAATACTCATATTCTTTCGCTACTTTACAGTGTACTTTTTATTCCTTCTACTCCCTCTTACCTTAAAAAACGCTTCGAGTTCCTTGGTGATACTCATACGCGAATCCTAAGATCATCAGAAAACCTAAGGCTTAAAATGCCGATGCATTCCACAAAATTTATTGATAAATCATTCACGGTTCAGGCTGCTCGTTTGTGGAATGCATTACCGATTCCAATAAGACGTGCTCAATCGCTGCCAGTGTTTAAGGGACTAGTAAGGGAACATTACATGTCGTTAAAGTCATAAATTTTGATTACTTTACCTTTATTCTGCTCTATTTTTCTTTTTACTACTAAATTATCAGTTGGTTTAATTATATTTTCATATATATATTATACATATGTTTTATGTTTATATGTATGTTTATATATATATATAACTATATCATCTTTAGTATTTATTTAGAATCGTTTTGTTTAGATATATTGTTATGCATTTTTGTGTGCACCATCGACAGACCCATTCTTGTCCAATTCAGTTTTTTCCATCCTAAGGTTGCCTGGAAGAAATCGCCGAGTGCGATAAGGCCGCCCATTGTACTCTATATACTAGGCCTTTCTATTTTTATTTTTTTGTATAGTAATTGGTGTACAATAAAGAGAAAAAAAAAAAAAAAAAAAAAAAAAAATCCTTACCAGGTTTATATTTTATTTCTAGGTCATATCCTTGTAATCTAAGTCTTAATCTTTGTAATCGCAGTGGTGTTTCATTCATAGATTTTTTCACAATGTGTTCCAACGGTTTATGATCCGTCTCAACAATAACATCTACCATATACATATTGATGGAATTTCTCACATGCATAAACGATAGCTAGTAGCTCTTTCTCTATTTGAGCCCATGACTTCTGACAGTCTGTTAATGCTTTAGAAGCATATGCTACTGGTGTATTTTCTTGCAACAATACTGCTCCTAACCCTGTACTACTGCTGTCAACTGATAATGTTATTGGCTTGTTAATATCAAAAAACTTTAGAACTGGGCTTGATGTTAGTAACTTTTTTAATTTATTGTAATCATTTCTCAGTTTATCACCCCAAACAAAAGCAGTATCTTTCCTTAATAATTCTCTCAATGAATATGTAACATCTGACAGGTTAGGAATAAATTTTGACACATAAGTCACAATACCTAGTATTGTCTGTAATTGTTTTTTACTTGTTGGTTCATCCATGCTCACAATAGCTCTTATTTTCTCAGGATCTGGCTTTACTCCTTCACCACTTAGTATATGACCAACATATTTAACCTCAGTAACCCCAAATCGGCATTTTTCTCTATTAAATTTAACACCAGATTCTAATCCGCGTTTTAGAACTTGTTCTAATCTCTCATTATGTTCTTGAAATGTTTCACCCCATACTATTAATTCATCAATATACTGTTCAACCCCTGTAATGTCTTTAAATAAATCTGAGAAACATTTACTGAAAACTTCCGGAGCTGAATTTAATCCAAAAGGTAATCTTCTATAACAGTAACGACCAAAACTACCAGCGTTGAATGTAGTATACAACTCACTATCCTCTGATAATTTTATCATGTAAAATCCTTTAGATGCATCTAAGACACTAAAGTATGTATTTAGCTTTAGGCATTTTAGCTACTAATTCTTCAAAAGTACTCATTTTATACCTCTCTCTAATAATATATTTATTTAAATTCTGGGGATCAAGACATATTCTAATTTGATCACCAGATTTCTTTGTAACTACCATTGAATTAACCCATTCTGTGGGCTCTTCCACTTTTCTAATAACACCAAAACTCTCCATTCTATCTAGTTCAATTTTAACTTTATGCTCTAATTTAAACGGTATTTTCCTTGGCCGCTCTGCAACAGGTATACAATTTTCCATTAATTTAATTTTATATTCATATTTTAGCTCTCCTAGTCCTTTAAACAATTCATTATATTTTTCAACAACTAAGTATGAAGTGTCAACATTGTTAATTTTATTAATATTTTGTAATATTCCAAGTTTACAGGCAGTAATATAACTAATAACACCAAATTTACAGCAATTTACTATATAGAAAGTAGTTTTACATTCTGTATTTTGATACCTAACAAGCTCAATACATTTTCCCAATACTTTAATTTGTGACCCATCAAAATTAGTCAACTTTATGTTTGTATTAAACATAATTAATTTAAACTTTTTAACTAACTCAATATTTAAAATATCAACATGTGAACCTGTATCTATTTTAAAACTTACCATCTGGTCCTTTACTTTCAGATCCAACTCCCAATCTTTTATTGCACCATCATTCTTTACAGAGTTTAAATGAAATGTATTGTCAGGACTCCCTGATCTCACCATATGACATTTATTGCGACACATTGCTCCAAAATGTCCATATTTACCACACTTTACACACTTTTTATTATATGCTGGACATCTTGCATATGGATGAGTGCTGCCACACTTCCCACAAACTCTTTTTTCTTGTTTTCTTGACTTTGACCTCTGTCTAGTAAATTGACCTCTTTGATATTGCCTTGACCTATTTTGAAATTTTCCTTTATTTATATTTGCTACTTCTTCTTGAGTATTAGTACTAATATTTAGTTTTTCTACCTGTGCTTTCGCTACTTCAGCAACTCTGCAGGCTGCCACACATTTTTCTAGATCTAAATCAGGCCGCTTTAATAAGTTCTCTTTTAAACGAGTATCTTTTATGCCCATAATGATTTGATCTCGTATCAAACCATCCTTCAAGTTCTCAAAATTACATTCTAGACTCAATTTCTTGAGCTCTGTTATAAATTCATCAAAAGATTCCCCTTCATTTTGTTTTTTACAAAAGAATAAGTGTCTGTTATATGTTTCATTACTTGGAGGACTACAGTGCTTTTCCAAATTCTGTAAGATTTGCTCATATGTCAACTTTTCCTTTCCATCGAAAGTATTATAAACTGCTAGCCCCTCGTCACCTAGACTATGCAACAAAAGAGCACGTTGCTGAACGTCTGTTAGTTTTACATCCGCTCCACTGGCCGTAAAATAAAGATCAAACTTTTGTTTCCAATTAAAATATGCTTGTTTGACGTCGCCCGCTGCCAAATTGAGCGGTGCTGGCGGTTTAAGCAAATCCATTATAGTTTTTATTATAATTTCTTACCAGTAATGGCGTACCTACTCGTTATGGCGTCCTCACCGATAACGTTGGGTGTCTTCTTCTTGTTTTTACTATGTTCCGATGATTTCGCTATGTCCTCAGCGCCATGTCATGTTGGTTTTGTGATGTCCAAAATAAAGACTACTAATTCTTAGTATTACATTTATTGTAAAAATCATTATTACAGTCCAAACTACAAAGATCCACACTTAGTACAGTTCATCTCCCAAAAGCCACACCCAGTCCCCATAGACAATCACTTGTGATGCCCACTACAATTCGGTGTTGCCATACTGACAGACATGACGCATAGCCGAACAATAAAAGATATATAAAACAAAATCAATGACAATGCAAAAGTGTGCGTCCCGTCCGCACAAACAGAAATCGGTATATCGCTCAGCTTGATGCAGTGGCGTCGCAAAACCACTGCGCTGATATTCTGCGACATCCTGGTATATGACGTATTGACGTCGTTCGGTATTACATAAAACCATAAAATCTTAAAATAAATAAAAACATTACTTATACTGGCGCTAAGCGTAACAGTTGTATAAACCGAATAAAATGTGTGATTTATGAGTATAATAATAAATAAATGTATATTGTTTTTTGTATATTGTGTAAATTTTAATGGAACGCTATCGACTCATACGCATTCGTGCTGTCACACTCACACAAATGTCAGTTAATCCAGCACCGAAACGATGATCAATATATACATAACCTTCCTTATTTATTTGTAACTCAAGGTGATTGGCGTTGAGGGCTAAAATACAGATCCAGTTAGGCCTCAAATGCTAACACTTTTCTGTACATTAACCGTGTGGTGCCAGCTCCGAATGCCACCACCCCACTTCATCCCGTGGGTGTCATAAAAGTCGACTAAGGGATTAACCGGAGGATGGAGAGCAGCGTCCTTCGAGTACATTAACAACTCAACTGCGATCGCTAACCCGTCTGCCAAGCGTTGCGATTATAGCAAGACCCCCCAATGAGCACAACGCACCTATATCGGTCGTTGTGGTGATCTTTGGGGGAGACCTGTGTCCTCACTTCACTTCATTGTTAGGTTAAGGTTGCTGATGCCCATCCTCCGGTTAAACCCTTAGTCGGCTTTTACGACACCCACGGGATGAAATGGGTTGGTGTTATTCGTAGCCCGCGTGGTGCCCACGCGGCTTATCACTGGATCGAAATCAAATAAGTCTTCAACTTCTTTCTGAAGCAATGAGACGCGCAGCTCAAATACCACTAAACGACCACGCATCCACAGACTGACCGCTTTGCTTATCCTTACCGGTCCTTAACCGATCAGTGAGTACAGCTGGCTATGAGCTACAAGCTTGGACGGCACGTTTAGCGCAGTGGTCGCTTAGATTTCTTCGCTATACTACTCTGTCAAGAAAGTAACGGGAAAAGATCAATAATACACAAAATGTTTGTTATTCATCCAAATTTATTTTATCACCTTCAAAGTATGCTCCTTCAGAAACGATAAACTTACGCCAATGAATAATCCAATCATCAAAACATTTTTTAAACGCTGTTTCCGGAATTCAGTCAGTTCTCGCCGCGAATTCTCCTTTATGTCTTCTACCGATTGAAAACGGGTGCCACGAAGTGGTAATTTGAGTTTAGGAAAAAGAAAGAAGTCGGCTGGAGCCATATCTGGTGAACATGGTGGTTGCTCGATGGTATTTGTTGGGTGTTTGGTCAAAAATTCGTTCACAATGATTGCCGTACGTGAAGGCGCATTATCGTGGTGCAAAATCCAAGAATTTTCTTTCCATAAATCTGGCCGTTTTCTTCGAATTTGCTCTCTTAAATGCCGCATAACGCTCAGAAAATAATATTCTTTATTTACCGTTTGACCTTCCGGCAAGAATACGGAGTGCACAACACCGCGATAGTCAAAGAAAACAATCAACATGACTTTGACTTTTGATCGACTTTGGCGTGGTTTTTTCGGTTTCGGTTCAGTTGGAAGGCGCCACTCCGAAGCTTGTTGACTAGTTTGCATGTCAAACTCGTAAACCCACGTCTCGTCACCAGTAACAATGCGATTCATGAATGTTGGGTCGGAATTGACTCGTTCTAGCATGTCCTCAGCGACTCTCATGCGATTGAGTTTTTGAAGAGAATTCTGGTTTTTTTAGGACTAGCGGTAACATGTTTCATACCCAAATGATTAGTTAAAATGGTACGGATCGACTCGTGAGATACAAAAAGTTCGGCGGCTATCTCTCTCAAAGTTGAATGAGGATTTTCAGTCACTATTTCCTTCACTTTTGCGATGTTAACTTCAGTTGCAGACGTTGATGGCCTACCAGAGCGAGGCAAATCTTCCATCACATCTCGACCGCTTTTGAACGCTTTGTACCACTCATAAGCACGTGTTTTTGATAAAGTCGATTCACCGTAAGCCTTCTGTAACATTTTCAGTGACTCCGAACACGAAATTCCATTGGCGATGCAAAATTTAAGACTAACTCTTTGTTCGGTGTTTTTGTCCATGATAAAATTCGCTATACATACTAGATATGATATAACTAAAAACAGCACTGTATTTAATAGAAATAACAGATGCAATTCAAACTCCGCGCCAAAACTGAAAACAGTTGTGCCAATCTAACAACAATAATCAAAACTAAAATTTGAATTTGGAACCATATGCCTATGCCGTGTGGTGCCGGCTCAGAATACCACCACCCCATTTCCTCCCGTGGGTGTCGTAAAAGTCGACTAAGGGATTAGCCGTAGGATGGGCAGCAGCGTCCTTCGAGTACATTAACAACTCAACTGCGATCGCCAACCCGTCTGCCAAGCGTGGCGATTATGGCAAAACCTCCCAATGAGCCCACAACACACCCATATCGGTCGTTGTGGTGATCTTTGGGGGAGGCCTGTGTCCAGCAGTGGACTTCATTCGGCCGAGATGATGAGATGATGAACCATAAACAAATCATCCATTCCCGATACTTTTTTGACTGAATGTATAACGAGGATTCCCACCAGTATAAATATTAGTTTCACCTACAGATAGTTGATTCGTGTCTGGGTGTGTGTGCATGTGACATTTATGTCTGTAAACTGTACCCACGACACAGGACACAGGCGAAATACTAGAGTAGGACAATGTTTCTAAAAGGAACTATAAATATATGAATAGGATTCTATGATACAAATAAAACAAAAAATTTGAACCCGACAGTATCTCTATCAGTTGTTAAAGCTTTGTTTATGAACTTTGTTGTTTACTCACGATTACGGCCAGCTAATTAGTGTTGTTTGTTCCTCAAGACGCCTATTTGTTTTATAAATGTTTTGTTTATAACAGTAAATCGGTATTATAAACGCTAGCTCTGGGCTCTGCTTCGTGAATTAATTGGGTAGCAACCTATATGAGGAATTTTAAACAATTTTTTTATTGTAAGCTCGAATAATTTTTTACTTGACTATTAATATTATGGCTAACTTACACCAAAGGCAGGCGTCTACGTTTTTATTATTATCTGCAGTGGAAAATCGTCATGAACTTCCTCTCGGGAAGGATTGTAAAGGAGCGCCCCATGCGTTGCTGTGCGCTGTGCTGCGCACACGGCAGCACGTGACCACGTGCGCGCCACCGTCTTACCGGGGGTCGCTTGGTATGAGCACGCAAACTTCCCAATCTGTATAAAGCATAGTACTTACATAGCAATTAATATGCATCAGTATCAAAACTACGAGTTTTAATTTAGAAAAAAAAATACGGGTTGCACTCCGGGAATGCCGACAGAAGTGAAAACTTTTTTTTTATTTATCTAGACGCGTTCGTGGTCTGCTATATGTACATGCATATATGCACACACTATAGCTGCGTCTCGTAACGGTGCCGCGAATCCAGAGATTTTATCTCATCTAAAAATATGCGTACCGCGCTAAAAGATGTTTTCACTTAAAATAATCATCATAAAATAAAATAAGTAAAGCCCAATTATGGAAAAGCACAAAAACAATTTTAAGAACCATGGAAAGTTTTATACCATTGACCATCCGCCACGAAAATCAAAGAAAAATTAAATACGATATATTATGGTGAACACTCCACAAAATAATGTTAAACTAATATATTATATTATAGGCACACCTATTTGTGTTTTGTAAGTCATATCCATGAGGTTATCACAACAAAAAGTTTATAGATACTAAAGGGAGAAATAAAATAACTTAAAATTACCTTAACCTAAATTCACTATCTATATAATAATCACTGCGCTCTGTACGAGGAGAAAAAGGGAGAGGAATGCTTCCTTTGAGGCGGAGGCGGAGGGAGGCTGGCCAATGAGTTACAGCAGAAGGAAGTTTAGCAGTTTATCGTCCAGTATCAGTTCAAACAAATTAAGGTATAGACTTTTATGGTACAGTTGTCCAGCAGAGTATTTATTTTCGATTTCAATCTATTCCTTAGTGCCAGATCCTTAAAGGGGAAAAATCCAAATTCAACTTTTGAATGGCGTATTGTTCCAAACTTTGAATTCCAATATATTTTTTAACATTTGAATGCATCAAAATCTTTCTATTTTCATATATGAATTTGCACCAATCATAAACTTATTGTACTAACGTAAAATAAGTTTAAGGTGTTGGTAACAAGGTATAGAAGACAATTTCAATATAAATTATCCTTTGACATTATTGATACTTACATTATTGATTACATTACATACATTATCAGCCCATTACTGTCCCACTGCTTTGCGACCTATTCTCATGATAAGAAAGGTTAGACCTTAGTCCACCACACCACATCGACATAGCGGTTAGCGGACTACACACACCATCGCGAATTTTATTTAAGAGCCCACTGGTGTGCAATTATCCTCACGATGTTTTCCTTTACCGTTTACACAAGTGATAATTAAATTCTGATCCGCACATGAATCCAAAAAGTCAGAGGTGTGAGCATTTAGTACATATTTAAACACAATCTTATTCAACGTTAAAAACACCATAACATAGTTGGAACTAAAATCTGATAAATGTCAATACTTAAACTTAAATTTCTTCAAGATAACCGGTAAGTCCAACATACAGTTCTAAAAAAGACACACCTCTAAATTATTCACACAAACGAAACAATCCTTACCCACCCAATTCACAAATAAGAATAGATAATCTCACAAAGCCATAGACAATAGCAATGATTGCATTAACACTAGCCCCGATAACGACAGGTACGTAAGCCACAAACACAAAATATTATCACGTATTACTGTACAATCCCTTTCTTTTGCTAATGTGACACAAACGTCACCGTACTGTGGTCTTTTGTGGTATGATCGAACTGAAATTGACGTGAGAGTTTAGCGTTGAAGATGCTAAAATAAATACCTAAGCCTACTTTTATTTGAATGGCTGGCGACCTCCTGTTGTGTCATCCGTGCTGATGTTAAATAGGATTTTTATTTTGATAACTTTAAGACTGTCCGTGTTGTGTTCGGATTAAGAATATAGTACAATTCCATCTCCTCACGTGGATCTTGTAAATAGCGTATAAAGGACAGTAAACTAGAGGGATAGGCAGCAGCGTCCCTTTTGTGGAACAGCAGCCATTCTGCGCTCATCAACTCACCTGCTAAGCATGCCGGTCGTTGTGAAAATCTATGAGGAGGCCTTTGTTCAGCAGAGGTCGTTCTTGGCTGAGATGATAAACATAAGATAGTTGGTACTTAGATTTCTCTAGAGAAATCTAACAACAAGTATTATCTTCAAGCTGGTTACGAGTTACGACATAACCTCTATGGCTTCCAGTTTTCCGCTTTTCGACATCCTGGCCGAGATGGATGCGTGGGTCTATGATCAGGCGAAAGAGTGCTTCCAGGGGCGTTCGACAAGCTGAGGCGGCTGACTCGACGGCGCGCACTCGAGATGTGGCGACAACGCCTAAGGTTGCAGTTCACAACCAAGCGCGTCGTTGAGGCCATCCTTCTGCTCTTCGGGCCTGGCTCAATAAGAGCGAGCGCGTCACCTAACGCCTGATGCAGGTGTTCACCGGTGTTGTTTCGGTGCGTACCTGCATAGAATACGACGCAAGGTCACGACACAGTACCACCATTGTGGAAGCGACTCGAATACCGCACAGCGCCTTTCTACATCCTGGCGGAGATGAGAAAGAAAGAACAATCCATTATTATAATTATATGACAAACAAAGAACAAAACATTTTATATACTCGTATACTGATTAATTTAATTAATGTACAAAATTTTGTATTCCTAGAAATAAGCGAAACATGTAGAGCCTTATTTTTTTAAGTAATGACTTGTATTTAACTACTTTTCAAGCAAGACATTATGTATTGTAATCATAAATAAACCGAACCAAAATATTTATTAATAACATGTTTATTAACCCAGTATTCACAACCCAGTAATACATACTGAAAGCCTCATATATTTTCAAACATTTTTGTTGTATGCTCGCGATCGGAGCCATTTCAAACAGCTAATGGCCCCGTGGGTAGACGGTGTTAACATAGTTTGTTATCCATTGAGAACCTTTTTGGGAAATTTCACCTTTTACACGGATAACCACTAATTGTGTGTGGTCGGCAGAGGTGGGCTAATCCTCTCTCACATGGTCGCGAACCACAAATTCCTGTTTAGGATAAATTAAGATCATATTATTGTGTCTTACTCCTGCTCACCTATGTAAGTTTATTAATGTTTGCTGTATTTTTACTCGTGGTATATCTCTTATTACACGAATAAAGCTAGGTATCATCGCCTCTATCTCTCTCTCTGTCGGCTATGTTGGCAGAGCATGAAAATTGGAGCACAGTGGTCTCCTTCTGTGAGCGTCTGTGTGAGCGCAGAGCGGGATCGGGAGAGAGCCGATCCCGCACGGAGAAGGACAAGACGGCGCCTGGGTAACAACCGCCGTGGCGTCTAATTCCCATTCGCCTGAATCCCACTGCTGCCACTATAAGGCGGGGGGCATTCATAATAACATCATAAAACAAAGTAAATACTTTTATAAAATGCCCATATATTTTTCATTAATGTAATAAAAAAACCGTGCCGTGTGGTGCCGGCTAAGAATGCCACCGCCCCATCTCATCCCGTGTGTGTCGTAAAAGGCGACTATGGGATTAGCCGGAGAATAGGCAGCAGCATCCTTCGAGTATATTTAGAACTCAACTACGATCGCCAACCCGTCTGCCAAGCGTGGTGATTATGCCAATATCCCTCAATGAGCACACAACACAAACCCATACCGGTTTTGGTGGCAATCTTTTCGGGAGGTTTCTGTCCAGCAGTGGACGTTTACGGCTTAATGATGAATAAAAATACATTTAAATAAAAAAAAAGACGATATAATTATATGGGTACCTATGTCACATTAAAGCAGCATAATCTCAAGCATTTTTCTCATCCATACCAACTTTATGGAAACCTGATTTCAAGATCGTAGACGGGTCAATTCTCGCACAGATTAATATCTAAATAATATTTTGACTAACCTCGACGTTTCGATAAAGTTGCATTGACCGTAGTCACGAGTTGTTACCAACTACCCGCACTTGCACACTTGCACACTACACACATGCAGCATTACACTTGGCTGATATGAAGATGAAATTTTGAATATTACTTGGAATTTAGTTGTAAAATCGTGTTTTTCCTTGTTTCGGATATTGATGCTATGATTATTACTTTTCTTTATAAAACAACTTATTTTATTTTTTACATAAATCAGGTTTTGACATATGTATTGAGATGGGACAGTGAGATGGACTGGTGCTATATTCTTAATCCGGACACCACACGAAAAAGCCCGGTTAAGCAGTGACATCTCCCAGACATGCATGCGTGAAGAAGCCACAAAAAAAGTTATTGCTAAATAACATTTACAAATGAATCACTCAAGCATGGGTCAGTCCCAACCAGTAGCTGTCTCAATATATTTACATATGCGTCTACAGCAGTGGCCCACTCGCCTCTGTACATACTCCATTGAAGGACTACTCTCATCTGAGTGAATAATAAAAAAATATACATTTTACACCGTTGCGATATTAATGTGGTAACGCACAAAAAATATGTTCATAATACATGTGTAATATAAACATTTATAGCATACACAATTTGAAGTTGTGTCAACTAGGTTATTGTACTGATCTTGCTTGTGTAGATCAATCTCGAATCATTTTATTTTAAGTATTTCCATATAAAGATGTACTTCAACTTCAACTCTTGGTTATGGCTTCTGTGGATTATCCACCACAATTTCGCAAATATCATGTAGTTTTATTAGTAACAAATGTGGGAATTGCTGTTCGTTCGGTGTTCAGATTGCTCTATTTAAATTCAATGTTTAATTATTCAAAAAATAATTAATAAAATTGAAAAATCTACGAAAACGACGGCACGAGGTTCGGTGTTTATTGTAAAAAAAAAAACTATGAAGATGTAATGTGCTATTCGTAGCCGGCACCACACAGCTATCTAAGACATAGGATTTCATAAAATAAAAAAACTCTAAATATGTTCTGTAGAAGAATGCACTCTTTTACAAAAACATGTAAGTCGGTACATTATTATGTAATCCCGCATTTGTCTTTACGTAAACTTATTTTACTTTTACTCTGTGACCCATCGCATTAGTTCGTGTACGTCCAACGCTGCGGGCCTCTAAATTACCGCAAACCATTATTGTGGTTATTTTGTTTTCTTCCTTCCCTATTTCCGTATTCACCACGGTAGGTAGGTAGTCGCAATATATTTAGTCATTAGCCCAAATAAGAACTCTGCCTATACTCATAAAATAATTACCTAACCAACTCTTACGACACCCAGAGGTGATATCAGGTGGCCTATTTCTTACCGAGAAAGCCAATGCGATCTATTTCTGCCTGTAACTAAGCCTAAGATGTGGTCTATCTCTTGAACTTTAACATGCTTGCAACGAATGCTTCCGAATTTAACATGCAGTTGGAAATATAAAGACAATACCTACTAAACATTTTACGATCAATTTAAAGGTTTCCTGGGTTTCCCTAGTCGCGGTGGGTGGTCTGTATCACGCCACTTAGCGCGTCACACACAAAAAATCACAACCAAAAAATATGAAAATATCACACTCATAACAGGGATGGACTAACGTGGATGTGCTAACTGGTGTTCAGGCTTTAGAATCGAGGGATGTGAGCCTCTTGCACAAAATGTAAGTTAATTGTTATTGGTGGTTATAATGAATTGTTTGTTGTTGAACTACAGATTTATTTGTAATAAAGCATGTAATTTCGTATCTGCGGTTTAAAAGACTTCTCAGGCAACCTTTCCACGATTATCTTGACCACGTACCTGCAAGTTGTAAAATGGCCTTTCTCCAGAGGTCATTCCGCAGACTTATAATCTAAACAGCTTCAAAGTCCATATAAAGAGAGTCCTTTCTGAAAAAGGTAGGTAACGCACCTGCAATGCCTCTAATATTACAGGTGTTCATAGATGGCGTTGACCACATATAATCAATTGATCCGTGGGCTTGTTTTAATTGAATCTAATGAGAAGGGTTTACTTTCTTGCCAACTCTTCCCCATAGAGCCAACAACTAAAAACATTTTGCACTGCATAACATTTTTACGAATAATTGCATGTATGTATATGGTTACATAAATAAAATGTTTGGAATGTGACGCAGGTGATATGCAACTTGGGAGCAGCCTAAATCTAGCACTAGTCTTCGATAGGCTAAGTTGATTCTGGAACTTTTGTGCGTCTATTTAACATGACATAATTGATTAGCCGCGAGTTTACAGGCAAATAGCAGTTTTTTTTATTTTGTGGGTATCGAAATAACGACCAAGGTTATATCAGAATTCCCCCCAAAATGACGACAGAGGGCATGTAACTTTCTCGGCAACAGGTTCTCGGCAGTTGATGGGGATGCCTTTATTCAGAACGTCCACTACGTTCTTTGGCTGATATGATGATTATATCAAGGGTTTAGGATTAGGAGAAGGATTATATGAACGCTATTAATAACATACAGATATAAACAATGGTGTTCGAAAATGTTCTCTTACTACTAAAAAACTACTTACTGAAAAAACGAGCATTGATCAACATTCTTGCTTACTGCGTGGTGGCGATTTCAGACAATAGATCCAGCATTCATGCGGTGTTTTTCTTCACCGTTCAAGTTAATGGTGTATTTGACCTCGCAAACTGTAGCTAGTGAAGTTACTGGGCATAAGAGACTAAATAACTTTACGTCTCGAGGTGACGAGAACAGTGTCTTTTTTTTGTCTTTTTAAAGAAAACGTTGCCCCAACGCTGCGTTTACAGACATGAATTTCACACACAATACACCCAGACCCGGAACAACTACCTGCAGATCATACAAATATTTGTTCCGTGCGGGAATCGAACCCACGACCCGGAGCGCAGCAGTCGACTGTATCAGCCACTGCACCAACCATGCCGTGATGCTTCGCAGGACTAGTCCTGGGTAGCATTATAATTGTCATGGGCAGGCATGTCGCTTATCACAAGGCGAATGACTTGCTTGTCTCGTCACTCATTTCTCATTTAGGCCGAATGAAGTCCACTGCTGGACACAGGCCTCCCCCAAAGATCACAACAACGATCAATATGGGTGGGTTGTGGGCTCATTGGGGGGTTTCTCGTCACTAAGTAGTAAGAGTATAAAAAAACTTGTCCTTAAGAAGCGAGTTCTTAAATTGGCGTGCCAACACGACAAGTGTTAAACAATTCCGAAATGACTTCCAAGACGAAAATTTACTTACTCTCAGTGTCAATGCATTTTTTTTAAATAAAATTATATTTACAGTTTCAAATTCATTATTATTGAACGGTCTGTCTCAAATCATAGATAATGTCCACAATCATTCCCACGTTGCCGTCGCCATGTTTGTTTTCCTAGGTCAGGTACGATGCGCGGCCGCACAGGTATGCCCCATCCGTCCCCGGCTCGAGAGCTTGTTTCCTTTGCCTTTTCACACGATAATGAAACAACAACTATACTAAACTGAGGTAAAACGTGCCTTAGGAAGAACTTTAAGATTTTTGGACGAAATCCTTTTGACAGCGACGTGTTGTGATTAGATACAGGATTCGTATTAAAGTAAATAAAAATACACTTGAGGTGTAGTGAAAGCAAATGGATTTGTGAATGTCCAGTTTGACTTTGCAAAGATTATTTATTTAACTAAAGGCTGGTGTCGTAAACCCTGATGATGAGGAGCACTGTCTTCTATGTGCTAGAAATATGCGATCACCAATCGGATGGCAAAGCGTGGTGATTATGGCAATGCGTCCTAAAACCGATGATAGTTTTAGTCACGGGGAAGCCCATACTCGGCGGAGAATGTTTATTGACTGACAATGTGAATGTCGTGTGCACTGACGAAGTAGAATAAAACATAGCACAGTAGTTTTCGCAATTTATATTTTAATAGCGGGTACTAGAATTGCGACTTCGTCCGCAAGGGGGACTAATTTAAACTCTTAAAAAAGCTTGATAACGCAATGACACGTATTCATTCTATGACATAATGTCTACCTTTCTGCCAAATTTCATTAGAATTGAATGGATTCTGATTTCGTTTGAGTATGATAGAACCTTCATAGCAGTAGATAAAACTAATTTAGACAAGTACTGACAAAAAATGCAAATATTAAAAGCTTGTAAAGATGATTACTATTTAAGTCCAATAAACCGCGCGTTGTGGTGGATTATAGTACCACTCTGTCTCCTCCCGTGGATGTCGTGAAAAGCAACTAATGGACTCTAGACCAGAGGGATGGGCAGCAGCGCCCCTTTTGTGGAACAGCAGTCCTAACCCGCCTGCCAAGGATGGTGAGTACTGGTATATTCCCCCCAAAATGACGACAAATGGCATGTAGCCGGTCTTCTATTGGGATTCCTTTGTTCAGCAGCGGAAGGCCTTTAGCTGATCTGATGATGATTATTATCATTTGCATGCCTATATTTTACGATATAATGTCTTCGGACAATCTACAACTTATTAACCAATGTACTATGATAATGTCTTAGGTTTTTGCGAGTATTACACATTATAATGAAACACTTTTAAACGGATTCTATCGCGTAAATTTATTTTTTTGTTTTTCCTGACGTTTCGAACACTTTTTTTTTACGTTGCGCCACACTAGGATTTCTCCTGTATCGTGGGTGCGTTTACAGACATGAATTCTACATACAATACACCCAGACCCGGGACAACTACCAGCAGATCATACAAATATTTGTTTCGTACGGGAATTGAACCCACGACCCGGAGCACAGCAGCCGACTGTATCAGCCACTGCACCAACAGTGCCGTTTGCAAGGTTCCTGCGACCACTAACCCTGCAAAGTGTTTTATTACAATGTACTATGTATGTCGAGAAAAGAGATGAAAAGATACTGCTGTCTCATTAGTTTAGTACTAGCACGGCTGCCGGGAATAAGTATATAACACCACTCCATCTCCTCCCATGTATGTCGTAAAAGGCGACTAAGGGACACTAAACCAGTGGGACGGGCAGCAGCGTCCCACCTGTGGCACAGTAACCATACTGCGCTCACCAACCCGCCTGCCAAGCGTGGTGAGTATTGGCAAATGCCTCCCAAAATGATGACATAGTTGTGGACATCTATGAGGGAGGCTGATGTTCAGCAGTGGATGTATAAATGGCTGATATAATGATGATGGCGGCTGCCAAGGCGTTAGTCTGATTTTGAAACCCAAGCTGTGTTACTGGGTTTCTCTGATTAGAAATTCTGAAACACGAATCAGCTCGTAAACGTCCAGTACTAAACATGGGCCTCGTAATGATCATTACAATGAGCGGTCATAGGGAATTTTGTGAAAACCACAAACCATAGTAGTCAGCCAGATCAGTAGACGTTAGAAAGAAGGCTGGTCTTGTACCTACCAATATGACAGTTTGTTATTTATTTTTATTTTTCTAGTTATTGACGAGCCTCAGCAAATACTCTTGGTAATAAGCATCACATCTAGCCATACTATTATAATACTACCCAGAACTAAGTATAAGTTTTGTGAGGCACCACCCTGCGCTTGCCACCACGAGACATTTGTTATTTACGTAAGTTTTAGGTTTAGTTAAAACTTACGTTAAATAATTAATTGTCAATATCCTAATAAATAATATCTTAAATCATTCTTCGAAGAAGGAACGACATCAATTTACCTTTTCAACGTCAATAGTTTGAAGCATAAACATTACATTCACAACACGTGAAGCACCTCTTTAGCACCGTTTACTGGAGGACCATAGAGTCTTAGGTTCTCATGCATCCCACGCTCTCCCTACGTGGCCACCGCGGCGTGTGCGCACTTAAAAAACAATTAATGTTATGCCACAAACTAGAATAGAGTGGGGGCTTACATGTTGGAAGTTTGAAGGAAAGATGGTTTAGTGATGGATAGATAAAAATGGTCATAATGGTGTTGATAAATTTTCATAAAAGGTTATATTGGCAATAAGGTTGGTTTTATCTTTCTTTTTGGTTTTATTTTATAAGAATATAGCACCTAGAATATAGAACATACACCATCTCCTGTCGTGGTTGTTGTAAAAGGCGACTAAAGGACTCTAAGCCAGAGTGATGGGCAGCAGCGTCCCTTCTGTGGAACAGCAGCCATACTGCGCTCACCAATGGCGCAGTATCGCCCAAGCGTGTGAAGTACTGGTCAAATCCCCATAAAATAACGACACAGTTGTGGAATCTATGGGGGATGCCTTTGTTCAGCAGTGGACATCCTTTGGTTGATATTATGATGATGACATGTTGACAATGTAAAAAAATATAAATAGATAAATTAAAAAATAAAGTAAGTAAACAGCCTTCGCAAAATAAAACTGGTTATTTGAGATATTTTTATTCCCTGAGGACAATATCCAAGGGCGAGCATCTGGCCTTAAGTTCGAGTTTGGTTCAGGAAAAGAGTAGTGTGTAATCGGTGTTTAAATAATTTGCTTACCATCGGTTTCAGTGGCCATAAATGAAGCTAACATTTAACAAACACAACAAATTGCTAACTTGGCGGGATGTAATTAACTTGCACTTTACAAAGACTGGAGACTGTAAACGACCCTTTAGTCGATTCGCATATCACCCATGGCAAGTGATAGAGCAGTCCTATTCAAACTTATTAGCCTAGTCGTATTATCACTCAAAAAACTAAATTAAGACTGAATTTACGAACTACATGTAAACCCACCCGTTGTGTCTCGATACGGCTCGATATCGCGAATCCCGGGCATCGCTCGCGGCTCTAATCCCGGCGCGTAATCCCGGGCAAGTGGCCGCCTCAGGGGATCGCTGGGAACTTTATTACGGGCCTACTTACGCATGTACCCGTGGTTTAGCCACCCTGCAACTCTCGAATATTTAACAGTCGTAATAAGGAATTAATTTGACCGCCCCCGAAGCAAGCTTATCTTCAGCATATTAAAAGTTCTAGTGGGATAACGACCCTTTTATTGTTTTGGGTTTGTCGTGAAATATGTATTTGAGTATGTGAGAATTTATATACTTACTTGCAAGTTTTTCTCATACATAGTAAATTGTATTTATTTATACTTTTACGTACAATGGTATGTGTATATACATATGGGGCAAAACTAATGTCATGTGGCATTCTATATCAGTCAAAATTTCGGTTAAAAAAGAAATTCTAGGTACTTAAACAATAAAATATTAATATAATATATAAATATATAATACTTACATATAAATCTACATACTAAAGGTACCGTTAAATACATAAGTTTAACTACATACAATAGGTACTATTTATCATTATAACCTTGTCAGAATAGTCGATAAGAATAAATAGCTGCACTATTCCAAGTAGTACTCCCGAACTTTATGTTTGAACGAAAATGTACTACGGGCTTTTTTTATATCAAGGGGAAGCACGTTCCATAGTTTGATTGCTGAGACAGCACAGGAAAGAAAAAACCTGTAGTAAGGTGAGAAGGAATTGGAAATGGAAATAAAAGAATAACTTAATACAGAATATTAGAATAAATTACCATAAATGGAAGAAATGGATTGATATGATATTGTATGATTCTACAGTTTGATTGTAAATTTTAATGTGATCTGATTGTAATTTGGTATTACAATCGGATCACATTAAAATTAAAATATAAATTAGTAAACATAATTATGAATCTATAAGTAATTACATAATTTTTATTGTAATAAATTTTGCTGTATCCTGCAGGGTCCATAATTGTGACTAGCTAATAAGCCATATTTATCACCGAATGTACATTGTGGAATGCAAATAAATGATATGAATATGAATCTGAAGAATCTAGTTCCCGGCAGCACGCAGGTTACGATTGTGAGAACAATACTAATACTAGGAAATATCTTTTTGGGACAATCAGGAGCACAAGGGTCGTTATTAACTAATTAAATTTCTAAATGATCTATGAAAAACGTAACCTTTTATCAATTTTTCTGATTAAGCGATGGTAACGCTCCTTCGTTTTCATCTTAGGTGAACTTACAGTTTAATGAACAACAGTCTGGAGACTATACAAATATTTGTTCCATACGAAATCAAATTTGAAGCTCATATATCTGAAAGCCGATCACGAGGCCAGTCAGCTTCTGACTGCTTTAAATTTAAAATTTGCTGACTTTCAGTCAGCAAATTTTAACATTTTCATAAACATCACGTCATTTTACCAACCTATTTCGTTTTGTTTTCCTAAAATGTACTGCAAGGGCACAACAAGTTCTGTAGTTTTTGTTTCCCCGTGATTTGAAGTGTTCGAGGCTGTGATGTAATATTTGACAAAATATTATCATGTCCCCCATAGATTTCTCCGATTGTGTCGTCATTTTGAAGGGACTAGTCAGTACTCACCACGCTCGGCACCTGCCACCCATCTGGGTTGGTGAGCGCAGTATGGCAATAGCTTATCTACTCTTTGGTAAGCTACTGATAACTGATACGCATGATGCTGAGATGGAGTGGATACCACACGGAAATAAATAAATATTGTATAATTGTTTTTAATTACCATTCTAAAATATATTTTACGATCCCCGCACGGAACCAATATTTGTATGATGTACAAATAGTTGTTCCGGGTCTGGGTGTTTGTGCATCTTCATCATCTTCATATCAGCCATACAACGTCCACTACTGAACAAAGGCCTCCCCCATAGATTTCCACAACTGTATTTTGGGGGGAATTTACCAGTACTCATCACGCTTGGCAGGCGGGTTGGTGAGCACAGAATGTCTACTGTTCAGCAAAAGGGATGCTGCTGCCCATCCTTCTGGTTAAGAGTCCCTTAGTTAACTTTTACAATATCCATGGGAGGAGATGGAGTGGTGCTATATTCTTAATCCGGACACCACACGGGCTAAGAATATAGCATGGGTGTTTGTGTATATGAGATTTATGTTCGTAAACTGTACCCACGCACCAGCAGAATTTCCGGTGTGGGGAAACGATTAAAAAAGAAATACAGAAAAGATAAGAAAGAAAGATTTATTTTCATTGCATTTTCTCCAACTTCTGTAGTTTTATCCGAACCTCTTTGGCCCACATATCGTCCTATCCTACGAAAAGGGCCGCAATTGATCTAATACTTAATGTTGATTGGTCATCTAGATTTAATATTCGATTGTATTTGTAAGCTACAAAAATGCTTATCCTGCACAGAAGGGTTTTAGCAATTGCGCTCCTTTTCGTAGGATATGACGATATTCTTGCCACAGCAATTACCAACCCTTCTCCGTGACCATTTTCTGTTCACCTATAAACAGAAGCTCTAATTTCTCGTTACTTCCACCTGATAAAATGTCTAAATTCGATTTTGCTATCTCTCTAGAGTCATCTTTGTAATTAACTTCGTGTCAATACATGAAACCCTTCAACAAATTAGAGTTAGTCACAGTCACAGTGATTGAACCTGTGTTCAGAAAATTGCACGTGAGAAACCTTGAGGTTGAAATAGAGCTTGAACTATTGGGACTTGAACCACACGACTAATTTGATCACTAACCTCGCGTATCGGGAAATGAACGTTGAGGTTAACCGCAAGTAAATAATAAATGCTGGGCGATCGTAATAGCTTGAGAACAGGGGGGCTGGTAACAGATGTTGATGGTATATAGGCAATGAGTTGGCTTAACGAAACACAGTGCAGCCGTGAATCACCTGTTGACTTGTCCATTTTGGTGTCAGCCAACAATTAATCTAATGGCTCGGCTTCTTCACAGTCAGGTGACTCCGTTCCGTTCCGCTAGAGGGAGTGAACGCTTTACACTCATCTCCTCCAGGATGCACCTAAAGGCATGTCAGCGGGCGGCTCTAGTGTGATTGTAATCAAGCTGGAGCTTCGGTGCCAAAGACGACCGCGTCGGTGGTTTTAGCCGCTAGGAGCCCGAATATCCACCGGGTGATAATTAAAAATAAGGAATTCCAGAGATCTGGTTGTTACTCCACGTAGTACCTGAAACTCGGAAAGTCATTAATTGTAGGAATACGAAAAATGAGAATGTTGTTGTTGACTGCAAGGTAAAGTTCGCCACAATACACAGTTGTAAAGAAACATAAAACCAAAACAGGATGAGTAGATTATTAGCAGTTTCTTTTAAAAAAGAATTCAATAAGCACAATGGATACAATCATTTCACGGATTTTTACGCTTTATAGGTCCACAGCCAAACCCTAGATGTGATCAGTGTTCAGAGCGAAGATCGCATAAATATCAACAAAGCAATAATTTCACAGAAATATCCCCTAACCCTTTAAGTACTGTTTGGTACATTTTTATACCGTTTAGGCGGTAAACCAGCTTTCGGCCCGCCTGATGGCAAGCCGTTACCGTAACCTATGATGACCTACATCACCAGAGGTCTCACTTGCACGTTGCCGACCCTAAAAACTGTCTACCTAATCTAAACTACCCATAACAATTAGTAAAAAGCGTACCACAGCGGCCACACCTACACGACTTCACGCTGTCCCACGAATTCTCCTAAATACCTTGTTAGCACACACTGAAATAAAAACATTGGTGAGGTGGTGCATCTAATTAAAGAGAGGGGGTTGGGATGAGGCTCAGCTTTAAGGGGAGGAGGGGGGAGTTGGTACACGGTAGCTATGGCGGGCGTTAAGTGGCACTCGCAGTAAAACCATCATAAAGTTGTGTCTTCGCCATAACCGGTACAGGGGAACGACATACTGACTCTCTCCGTCTCTGAAAATAAAGTATGGTAAACTAAACGACACGTCAGGGTAATTTAGTTGTTCGACAGTTCATAGTTAACATTAAATGGTGATTTTGATAAGTAATATGAACCATTGATTATTCATCATCTTCATCACCATCATCATATCAGCCTGTAAGCCTTTCCTGCTGAATATGAGCCTCCCGAAGACCGGTATTATGATCGGTGGTAATGGAGGACATTCAAACTCAAACTCAACTTAGTCTGTTTTATTTATTTTTTTGCAACAGGTACGTCAAAAAATAATGTTCCACCGTTCACAGCCTATGGAGAACACCTGGTAAGAAACCCCATAGACCCTTATTTAAAAGTACTCGATTAAGAGGGTGACGCCTGAACCAGCGTCATTTCATCATAATTATATCAGCCAAAAAACGTCCTCGGCTGAACAAAAACCTCTTCCATAAGACGGCCGGTTTAATTTAGAAAACTCAACGAGCCGATCCACAACGCCACTTAGTGGTGGTAAGATATTACCATAATCATCACGTTCGGCAAGTAGATTGGTGAACGCAGCATGTAACATTTTAAACCCAGACGGGCGCTGCTCTCTCTCTCTTCTTCTGTTTCTCTGTTCTTTAGAAACCTTTGATAATTTAAATATTTTTTTGATTAAGAAAAAGAATAAAGATTTCGTTTACTTAAAATTCCACAACTAGTATTTGTAACTCAATTCTGAAGCTACAGATAATCTCAAGTTTGTGTTTGAAACGAGAACGAAAGTAGGTCTGTTGTTTCAACAAGCCTTTCAATTAATTCTTTCGTACCCGAAGCACTAGTAAGCTAGGCTTATTTATAAGTTTTTAAACTATCGCGAATTTCACTCAGATTACTATGATTTCGGGACTTTTCGCGCACAGATAAATCAAAACAATATTTTGAAGACTCATTCACTCATTCTTCTCGTGACCACGGTCAATGCAACTTGGCCGAGACGTTGAGGTTAGTAAAATATTGTTTTCATTTCTCTGTGCGCGAAAAGTCCCGAAATCATAGTCTTATACAGGCTTATTTAATTAGAAAAACCCATTAAATCCCTTTCATGTTTAAAAAAACCATAGTAAGTTTAGCATTGCTACAAATTAATAAGCTTAAAAATCTCACATGTACATCCAGTTTACCATGTAGGTGTACAAGACCACCCGTGTTCGAGCACTCTCGAGCGACAAGAAGTATCCCTGGGATTCGCCCGCGCATGGAGGCGCGTCCTCCACAAACAGAGGACCCCTCGGCCTCTGATAGTCTGCTTTAGTTCCTGTCTAGTCTTACTAGGCATTTCTGTTCTGCTATTTATGATATTAATATCCTTTCAAAAGGATATTAAAGACATACTTATTGTCTTCTATCCAGTTTGTAGTTTTGCAAATATTTGTATTTCAGTGTTTGTATTTATCTATCAGGTATTGCCTTTTTTATAAGCAAAACAACACTAATAAGTATTTATTGGCTTACAACAGCGCGGCCGCCGAGAGAATGCTTTCCTGACATCTGGTAATTCTCTGTTATATTAATGACTAGCTGAGACCCACGGTTTCACCCGCGTTTAATTTAAAAGAAATTTAGAGTACTTCGTCATAGACACTTGACATAAGAGTACTTCGTCATAGACACTTGACATAGAATATATATATTGGATTTCAAGGTTTTATTTTTTTGCGCGGAACCCTAATTATTTTTCTAAAATAAAAGTGGCCTAAGGTATTCCTTATAACATTAGCTATCTGCCAGTGAAAGTCCCGTCAAAATCGGTCCAACCGTTTCGGAGGGTACCCGGAACAAACAGACAGACAGACAAAATATTTAAAAATAGTTTTTTTGTTATAGGTACCGTATATACTTTCATATGCATTTAGTAAAAAGCTGTTATTTTGACATTACAAACAGACACTTCAATTTTATTTATTTGTATAAATTTTATTTAGCGCTCAACTATTTTTATTGTATTGACGTTACTACATTAACATCATAATATATATGTGATGTAATCGGTTAAACAGTGATGATCTTAATATTTTGTTATTAGCACACAAAAAGAACTACTGCTCATCCTCTGGATTCTTAAGCCATCATCTACGACGCCAACAGGTGAACAGTTGGGGGCTTAACGTTTGTCAAGAACTGCACAACCATTTATCCAATGATTTCATTTCTTGTAATCATTCGTTGTAAATCGTGTAATTTTAAAACACAGTACTCACAACCCGGTTTTAATTAATCAATTCAGTCTATTACAGTTCACTGGCCTCTCCTATAATATCAGCCTATAACTGTCCCAGTGCATGGCAAATGCCTCTTTTCATGTAGAGAAAGAACGAGTATTGATCACCACGCTTGCTCACCACGTGATCGCGATTTCAGACCATTAGATCCGAGTTAAGCCGTGTGGTGCTGCTGCGAATAGTACCAACCCATCTCGTCCCGTAGGTAGGTAGGTATCATAAAAGGCGACTATGGGGATAGCCGGAGGGTGGACAGGAGCGTCCTTCGTGTACATTTATAACTCATCTGTGATCGCCCACCCACTTGCCAACCGTGGCGACTATGGCAAAATCTCCCTATGACCACACAATACACCCTGACCGGAAGTTATGGCGATCTTTGGGAGAGGCCTGAGTCCAACAGTGGATTTTATTCGGTTGAAATATTGATGATTGAGATCCAGGTTTCCTCACGATATTTTCCTTTACCAAAGACAGTGGGGTCTTACATTAATTAAGAAAGTATATATGACGTTGTAAAAGTCTAATTGGTACGGTCGCTGTCTAATAATGTTTATCAGTTTTCAAATTACATTCTTCCTCACACTGTCCGCAATAAGGTCTAAAATGTCATATCGAGGTATCTACTAATTAATTACGTGACAGGTTTTTGAATCCGTAACTTAGTGCTTAACAAAAGGAGTCCGTCAACCACCATTTAACCACGACAAAGTTTCCTAGGGTCTCTCCTAATATAACTATAAAACCCACCTTACTCCAGCCATCTTCTTCAAATAACTCTTGCTAACGTAGAAGACATTTCTTTAACCTTTTCACCGTTACTTACTTCATTTATTTTTTAAGGTGGTGATTTAACCAAAGTACTACACTTTCGAAAGCACAGTTTGAAAAATCTAATAATTGTAATAAGCAAATCGGTACCGTAAAATACGGCCTTTCCTAGTCTGCAAGTATAGGTAATGCAAGCGAGCTGCCCCAACTCAGCATTCTTATAAATGTTTGCCCAGACAATTAAACGGGGGCTAAGACAAACAGTGCGTGGGTGGCCTCGACCACTAAGAATCAAAATGACTTCGCGTTTTCTTATGAGCGTGTTATCATTTTTTTCTAGCTGTTGAAAATATTGAGTTATGTCAATATTGGGATGTTGAGAAGTCAGAAATTAACTTACAAATTTTAGAGACAGACTTGAATAATTTTCACATCTATTTTTTCTCTGTAGGTATTCGAACAGCTATCTAACTCTAGGTGCTTATACATACTTACAGATATTTAATACAAACATACATACAAAGATTTAGTTGCTCATGCAACACTGTACACTGATTGTTCTACCGATTAACATTTGCACAGATACTTTGCAAGGAATACATAGTCAAGAATGAGATACCTTCTTATTCCTTGCGTGTAATTGTATTACTCAAAATTGTAGGCAAGGTTATATATAGATACATTCGTTGCTATTCAATGGTTCTTATTTAACGTAAGATATTTTCACAACCCTAAAAACAATCTCGTTCACAGTACAAACAAATCTATGCAAAAAATAATATTTTCTCATATCAATAGCCCCAAAGATTCGTCACAAGTATAATTAAATTAATTAAATATAAACATTGAAAAAACTACGCGTGTCAGACACTACGCCCGCACTTCAATCGATGCGGATGACCGATTCCTGAACGAAACGCGCGCGTAGAATTCCCGTGCAAAAATGTTTTTAACAAAACAAACCTATATAATGCTATTCAACTATTTTCTGCCCTATTTTACGGGCATAAGGGTTAAATATCCCTGTTTCATTATTTATTCTCTCGCATAAAGTAATTATGGTCAGAATAATGCACGATGCATTTAAAAACATAACCTCAAAAGGGTCACACACTTCATGTAATTGGAGAACGATTTTGTTTATATTGGGGTCTGGTACAGATAATAATCTTTTCAACATTTGAACATGGTAAACTATAACTGAGATTGAGTAGTAGGTATTTATAAACAGTACCTATTAATTAAGTATGTAATATGAAAGAATTTAATTTAATAAGTAGGTAGGTACTTAACTTTCTCTGTGAAATGGCTACATAAGTACCTACAGATACATACTTATCAGAGCATATTTAATTTGTTTTTGTCTGGTAAAAGATATTGAGGAATCTCGTTGATCAATATTATTACTAATTCTCGTAGGTAATCAGTTATCAGTAAGGATCCTTTTCTTACTGTGTGAATGGGTAGGAGTTTTGACCGATTCGATCGGTCGATACTGATATATTTCCGTGGTCGATACCAACATTATTGTAAGGTGTACCAAAAGTCCTCCGCCTTTAATATAACAAGTCTCATATTATAAAAATTACAAATCGATTAAAAAATGACTAATTTTATACTATCTAAAAACTAGTAAAGCTCCAAAAACATTATAATAGAAGATAAAGCCAGAAGTTTCCAACAGTCAAATAGTCGTATCGAATACCATTGGCCACAGCTTTTGTTATCTGCATCCCTACAATAGACACCTGGTTTCACGCATCAAACTGGCGCTAAGCAAATTACGAACTCATCCCTTCATTCGTAGTTACACCCCTCTACCTGGAGCTCTCTTCCCTCCGCTCCCACGGAACCCTCCCTATAAAATAATACTTGTAAAAATATAATTATAATCATATGCGCACGTCCGAACTTCCGCTTTGTGATTGTAACATCACAAATTTTTAGAGTTCTGTTGGTCGCGAAATTTTATTGACTCACAATAAATATATCGTAATTCAAAAGCAATGGTATACTGTACCTATCACGGATATTTATAGTAGCTACTGTAATATTTTGGGTCTCATAAAGTACCTAGTACATAGCGTTTACAGGCTTGATGTCCTTGGCTTAGATTATATTATGTCGTCCTTGGGATTTCTTTTGAATGAAGTGAGTGTTATTCTGTGAGGCCTAACCATTGTTTTAAACTGTTGATGTAAACAAACTGGGAGTGTACCTATATGAAATTATGTCTTTAATCTGTGGTACTGAACCTATAGGAAAAGCCGCAACTCGAGTGTTACTCGGCAATACTTTTTAATACCTACCTACCAGAGGGTAGAACGGTAACCGTCAGTTTGACAGCGCGCGCTTTTTTAGTGTTGCCAACGTACTTAATATGTAATTTGTACGGATGGGACGCATGATAAGCATTAGGGGTGGCTGATTGATTAAATACGCGTGCGCCGACCAGATAGCCGCCAGTTAAACGTGTTTAAATGATAAGGGAGGAAATTATGCATATTGACGTATAAAAACATTGTACCAGCGATAATAATGAAATTAGAGAAACAAGTGAATGTATGAATGTAAGCTTGACTAATCTGCTGTGTAGGTATACTACATATCTTGGGATTTTTTGCCTGTAGCTCAATTGTGTATGTAATTTAGTACACGATTTATAGATGCGCTCGAGAATCGTTGAAATGTACAGATGTTGTAGTAGATATTGCATATTAAACAAAATATAAGTCTATTCTAGTAATTATAATTAGTATAATAAATTGTGCAATAGTCTAAGTTCTTAGAAAAACATAGGAAGCGGATTGTCATTTTTACTCTGAAGTAGCGAGATGTATGATTGGCATTTCATAGTTGTCTCAAAGTACAAATTTCCAAATAGGTGACTAACAGTAATTAAGTAAAGATAACGGTATTATAACACACTGGCTACATGTCCCGGCTTCGCACGGGCGGACAATAATTTTTTCAACTTCTTGGGATAAACGTAGAGTAAATATAAACATGATCTGATTTTGGTCGGCATTTCTATCAACTTTTAAAATGTAAAAATCAAGTTATAGTTACATAACTACAATAGTTGGACATATGGTGGAATCGGAAAGTTTTTTGTAGATATTGATATGTTCTTGTAATATTGTAGAACATTTTTTTGTTCTTTTATCAATCGTTTCCACAGCGCATGCGATGAAAGACATTTTATGGCAATTTTTTTACACCCTGGGGTTACATTGTTGAAGTTTTAGTAGGGACCCCTAATTTTTTCTAGTAATAAATATAGCCTATATTACTCTAGATCTAGCTAGGATATTGTAGCATTCTACTGGTGAAAGATTTTTTTTTATCGGATCACTAGTTTTTGAGTTTATTCGTTACAAAAATACAAATCTTTCCTCTTTCTAATATTAGTGTAGATAAAAAAGAACTGTGCTTAGTACTCAGCAACGAGTGGAGAAATGCTGCGTATGGTAGAGACCATTGGTGCAGTGGCTGATACAGTCGGCTGCTGCGCTCCAGGTCGTGGGTTTGATTCCCACACGGAACAAATATTTGTATGATCTTCAGGTAGTTGTTTCGGGTCTGGGTGTATTGTATGTGGAATTCATGTCTGTAAACGCACCCATGACATAGTAGAAATCCTAGTGTTTAGCCTAGCAACGTTTTTTTAACAAGAATAACAAGAACAAGAATAATAATATATCAATATATTTTTACTGTCTTAAAAATAACAATGTTTTTATCCATATCGCACTATTATTACAGCTTTAGAACATTTAAACTTTTACACAAATTGTATGGCAGGTGTGATAATAGCATCGGACACGTGCCGTGTTGCATAAAATGCACTCTCACGTCCGACTCACCGGTAATTTAATTATATACGAACCAAACTATTCCTTCATTATACTATGAAAGGTACGTATTCATTATTATTTATCCTTTATTGGACTAATTTGGATAACGTAACGGTATTGCCCAGTAATAAGTTTTTAAATTGACAGTCGCTGTGCATGCATTGAGCCGTATCTGCAATGCTATTCTGTAAGAACTCACTAGTAAACTCACTTCAGAATCTGCAGTGAAAGGTAGTAAAAATAATATGAAATTAAAGACTTCACTACGGATAAAGAAGTGAGTTTGCTAGTGAAGCCGACTAATTTATGAATCCGTGATGAAAAGTAGTAAAATCAATCCGAAATTAGAGATTTCATTGCAGATTCAGGCAAGTGAGTTTTCCAGTGAGTTCGGTGGCATGCCGCTACGCTCTCTGCGCCACAGATAGCTGGTTCAGTTTAAAACATTCTTATGACCTACAGGTAGTTGTTTCGTTGTTTACGAGATTGTTTATACTTTATGCACAGTGATGGTACACAAGGCGGACTTAATGCCATATGGCATTTTTTACCAGTCAACCTTTGGGTTAAAAAGAAATGCATCGAAAAGAGGTACAAAAAAAGATACATTACAAACATTTAATAATGAGATACACATACATCAAAATCTATATACTATAGATACGGTCAAATACATAGGTTTAAAATATACCACATATTCAAATTCAAATTCAAATTCAAATTCAAATGTTTATTGATTCAAAAAATATTACAACTCTGATAACTTATATGACTAATACATGAGGCATCTAACGTTGTTGATACAAATATTTGGAAGCCTCTGCCGCCGAACTAGGCGAGATACCTGTATCTCGGCGTACAGCGCTATTCCCCAGATATATAGTGACAAATTTATGAGAAAGAGCCATATAAATAAAATTAACACTACTTACGTAATATACATTTTCAAGGTTTATAATAATTGTTAATAAAATGGAAAAATTAGAATTAATTAACTAAAATAAAAGTTTACATGTGTAGAGTTTAAATGGATGGAAGTGTGTGGTTTGTTATGAGAGGGGATACAAGTGTACGTGTAAAACTGGAAGGAAAGGGTGTAGATGAACGTGTATGATGCTGATGAGAATGAATGGAGTGTGTGTAGATGTATTGAGTATGGTAACCAGTTACTTTGGGATATTTAATATCTCTTCAGTCTGCTCATATGAGAGATTTACGAGATGGTCTTGGAGTTTCTTTTTACACTGCTTTAAGCTGAGAGGATAAATATTAAGTTTAGTGTTTAGTTTATTGTAGGCGTATGGACCGACGAACTTGAAAAATCGCCTGATGAATGATGTTTTCGGAGGATAAGCTGTACAGACAGTATGTTTCCTGCGTTTTGTTAATAACGTTGGATCATAAGTAGATTCCTTATGTTGTTTTAAAATTATTGCTAAAATAAATAATTGACGAACGGTAAGAACTTGGCACGATTTGTAGAGTAAAGTTGAGGAATATAATATAGTTCTGAAAGTATACACTTTTAAGATGGCTCGTTGGGCTATTTCAATTGGCTTAATTGTAGTTTTGGTAGTACCTCCCCAAGAAGATATACAGTATGTGATGAGACATTGGCACAGCGAGAGATATACTGATTTAAGGATAGAAATGTCCGCGACATGTCGGAGGCTTTTAAACACATAAATAAGTTTCCGTATTCTGGCCGATAGTTGTTTAATGTGCGCCTTGAAGTTAAGATTAGAGTCAATTGTTACACCCAGGTACTTAATGTGTTCAACTCGTTCAAGAGCTTGACATGTGCAATTACCCTTAATCGTACAGTCATGGGGTATGATTGAGTGGGTATCAATCTCGTTAGGTAGTCGGCGTAAGCTGAAAGTGATATATTTGGTTTTGCTCACGTTCAGAGTCAGGAAGTTGTCACGGAGCCACTCTGTTACTTGGTCCAGACTCATCTGGGCAGCATTAAAAGCCTCCTCCCATGTATCGGCTGAAAAAAGGAGAGCAGTGTCGTCTGCGTAAGAGATTATCTCGCCTTGGACTAATTGGAGGTCAGTGAGTTCGTTAATGTAGGCAAGGAAGAGGGTAGGTCCCAAAATACTGCCCTGTGGGACTCCGTAGGTTACAGGGAGGTCACTACTTGTGTAGCTGCCTACTCGCACATTCTGAAGTCGACCTGAGAGGTAGCTTTCAAAAAGTTTTAACTGTGTACCCCTAATGCCAAGTCTCTCTAGTTTTTCAAGAAGGATGGAGACAGAAATCGTATCGAAGGCCTTGGCGAGGTCTAGAAAGATGGATAGACACTTTTTTCCGATGTCTAAGTTGGTAGCAATAATGTTAGTAATTTTATGCACTGCTCCATCCGTAGATTTACCAACTCGAAAACCAAACTGGTTGCTTGAAAATAAGTTATTTTGTTCAAGAAACTTTACCAACCGCGTATTAATAATCTTTTCGAGAATTTTTGAGATTGCGGGCAGTATCGAAATAGGTCTGTAGTTAGAGACACGATTTCTGTCCCCAAACTTGTGAATTGGGTGTACCTCGGATTTTTTGAGTAGGTCTGGAAATATGCCAGTTTCTAAACATTTGTTAAAAATGTAGGTGAGTGGTGGGATCAAAAAGTTTTTATTTAGCTTTAGCAATTTATTAGATAATTTGTCCCAGCCCATAGTGGAGTCCATTTTGAGATCGGTGATATAGCGTTCAACCTCTATTTCCGTCACGTCTACGAGTACCATAGATTTAAGATTAGTAAATTTAGAAGGGACATAGCTAGTGGTTTCTCTTGCAATGGTTTTGCTAAGAAGGCAGCGTTCAGCGAGGATTTTACCTACATTTATGAAATATTTATTGATTTCGTCTAAGGATTCTTCAGGACAGGAACTTAAATTTAGCAAATTTTCTGAATAATTTATTTTCTTTGCAGTGTTAGTTATTTGTTTGATAGATTTCCAAAGTGCTTTAGGGTTATTTTTAGATGTTTCTATAAGATTTTTTTCGTATGCTCTCTTTACTTTCTTCAACATTTTGGTGCAGAAATTTCTGTAACGTGTATAGGTAGTCTTTAGGATCTCATTGGGTGACATTTTACTTTTATGATGGAGTACATCTCTATTTCTTATACAGCGCAGCAAACCTGGTGTTATCCAGGGTTTTATTATTCTATTTCTCCTGGATACCGACACTGTTTTGGTATTATTTTTAAGTGCTGTTTGTAATTCATTAATTAGATACTTTATTGCAAAATTAGGGTCTTGCGAATTATATATAGGGAGAAGATTTATTTTTAAAATATCGTCAGAAAGGGTTTCATATTTAACTTGACTAAAAGTTATGGGTGCGACATTTCGTACCTGTTTAAGGCTCATAGACAAAACTACTGGGTAGTGATCAGTTAGGGTAGTTTGTGGAACTATAGTGATAGCAGGGTATCTTGTCTTTAGAAGAACATGGTCGAGACAAGACCCACTAGCTTCCCTAGTAATTTCAGTATGGGCAGGTAAAAGCCCGTGCATTAAAATGATAAATAGTATATATTATATACTATTTATCATTTTAACCATGCCCCGTAATTGTCAATTAGGATTCCAGCGAATTCAATAAGTATTCCCGAACTTTGCGTTTGAAAGAAAGTTTGCTTGGTAAGCACCAAGTAAATTTTCTTTCAACTATTTATATCAAGGGAAGCTCGTTCCATATTTTTATTGTTGAGACAGCAAAGGATTTAGAATTAACAGCTATACAGGAAACTGAAGAATCAAATTCTCGGCAGCACGCAGGTTACGGCTATGAGCGCTACCCAATACTAGAAAAAATCTTTTGAGATAATCAGGGGCACAAGGGTCGTTAATAATGGAGAACAGGAGACAAAGAGACCTCAGTGATCTTCACTGACGGATAGGCAGCCATTTAAGCTGGGAACGGTATAAAGAGATGTGGTCATACTTCAGAAGTTCAAAAATTAAGCGAACGCAGTTATTGAAAAGTCAATCCGATTTGTTGAGAAGGTCTTGTGACATTTATCTCTGTAAGCTGTACCCAAGATAAAGGAGAATCCTAGTCCCAGTTATAATTTTTTATAACTAAATCAAACCGAAGAAAGAGCGATGGCAAGATAAGTCCAGTTAAAAGACATAGTTAACCTGTTACAGGGAAAGATAGCCGTAAAAGGGAGGAGGTGCAGTCAGTTGAGAAAAGCTGCAGATGGGTATGTATAGCAGAAACCAACTCGTGGCTCAATTAAAGTAACTCTGTCTAAATAATAAGCATAAGGACATCAATGTATGATATTCAGAACGTCTCACTACCCGAACAACAACTGCTAAGAAACTCGCCCGGCTCATTATTTGAATTTCACTCGCGTGATGCGAGTACTGCACAATAGTGTTGCCAATTTAAACGAAGATGAATTACATAATATTAAAAACAATAAATCATAACATATGATGATCTAGTTAGACAAGGCTGGCAGCCGACCCTAGTACCTGTAGGTAAATATATCAAGATCAAGCAGTTTTACAATGTCTTGAATACGAGTATCCTGCTTACCATACGAATACCCAGGGAATCCAGGACTTCCCTGGGTAGAATAGCAGCCAAAGGATGTCCAAAATGCAAAGCTAATTTGCCAGTACTCACCATGCTAGGCGCCTCAGGATGGTTAGCGCAGAATGGCAGACAGTCTGCAGCATCTCGTTAGCAAGGAATCCTCCCCCCTCCTCCCCTAATATAGGTATAGTTGCGTTCATAAAAAGGTTTTAGCTAATGTGTCTTTTGTTGAATAGGGCCATATAGATACACTATAATACTATACTACAAAAATCTACTATCTTGTCACAGAAGATACTCCTGCTGCAAGAGAGGCTATGATGTCCGAGACGGTCGACAGGTTCGTCACAGGAGCTCCGAAAAGTAAGCTGTTGATTACTACAGCTACATTAGTAGCGAAACAACGAATGGTGTTAAACAATATATGTACTTATGGCCGAATAATGAAACGGCACTTAATGTTTAAATCCCGCTTAACGATAACTTGAAACGAAAATGCTCAGCAGTACCTATTTAACTAGTTTTACGTTCGATTTCAATATTTCATTCTGTATCCAACTGCTAAGAATCTCGTGCTACTGTCTCTGGAAAGATGGGTTACCTAGCTCATAAGCGTGTGGTGCCGGCTAAAAATAGCACCAACTTTTGTCTACCCGTGGGTGTCGTAACAGGCTATTGTGGGAATAGCATTGTTATTATATAAGTTTACCAACAGTTGTTAAAATGTTGGTTAACCAATATAATAAAATAAATGATGACTCTATTGTTACGGTCTGCATCACTTCCTTATCATCTCTTACGGGCAAAATTTATAATCAATCTTTACATTTAAGATTGAAAACTGTATCTGTTTTTGTGTTAATATCACACTTAACACATAAACAGACGAATCCTCCATCCCAAATACAAAGATTTTGGATTAAGTTCATTATTAATTTCGGCTCATAGTTGCACACAACTCAACGACTACTTTTTAAAGAAAATGTCCAGCTCTTGGAAATGAATGGCATAACCGCGCAAATACTTTGAAGAAAAAGAGAATCAGGTACAAAATAAATCATAAGTAAGTTAAATAATGTTACGTTCATAAGTAAAATAGTACGAACGTTTCGTAACTCGGTCCCCGGCACAGGTGGGGCTTAATCAAATTATACAAATTGCAACATACAATATTCATTGCGATAGGGACGCGCCGGGCACGGCTACGTCTCACCGTTTGTAGAGTTTCTGTTTAATGCCATGGTTTAACTAAGTACCTACGTAAGTATAAATGTACCGTAACATATAGGTTCGAATTGAGATTTTTGCATTAAGAAACTACTCACTAGCATTCACTTCATTAACATTCTTCTTACATTTCGACTCTCCACATAATTACCTACATATTTGGTTTCGTACGAATTTTTTTATACGACTGATTCGTTGTTGTAAATCGGTATCATAGCTGTTACAAAATTTATACAGCATGAGTTATTTTACCTCAATAAGCTGTTGCGATAAACAAACAAAAAATGCAATGTTGCAAGTTCAGTACACTGTCGATTTCAGCTTTCAGCATTTCTAACAATGAGTCATGTGGGCCAATTTCCATTACCTACTACGCTGGGTAAACGGTATCGCAAACACAGTATGGTGCTGGATGCTATTAGCAAACTGGACAATGATGGCGCTAGTAGAAGATTCTAGATACACTTCCCTTAGTTTGACAGCACGGTTGATACAGTTGGCTGCTGTGTCGGGTTGCGGGTTCCCTTCTCGGACGCACCAAGCATTTGTATGATCTGCAGGTAGTTGTTCCGGGTCTGGGTGTATTGTGTGCGGAATTTATGTCTGTAAACGCACCCACGGCACAGAAGAAATCCAAGTGTGGGGCAATGTTTTTTAAAAGAAAGAAAGAAGAGGAAGTTACTTTCTACGACGCCCACGAGTTTTTTTTGTGAAACTAGCGGCCTAGGCTCGTTTTTATATCTACTCGCTTCTGTGAGGTGCTTCGTATTCTACTACGTACTTCTGAATATTCTAATTATGGCTTTACTTAATAAATCTAAAACACCACTGACGTTGATAAAGGAATACAACGTGAGGAAACCTGGACTGAAATCACCGACACGCAGAGACCATATTTATCTGTAAGAAAAGGTCTTAGTCCCGCAGTGGGGCAGTTAAGGTTGATTCTCACTAACCCGGCCTAAGATTATTCGCAAGAAATACCTATTACAAAAAAATATGTTTATCGATACCTAAACTTCCCACCCCTATAAACAATCGACAAGTGTGATTAATTCATGTTCAGTAATGATGTGGAGGTTTCGAGCGGTGCGGTGGCGCGTCTGCGATTGATTTGTGCCCAATTTGACGCTACGGTCGCCGTGTTTGACTGCCATAGCTGCCCATACCGCAACTCAAATATTCATTGTCATAGTACCGGACAATTCCGCGTAAAATTATTTAAGAGTTGTTATTGGAAATCATTTCTAAGTCTTAAACATGACCTATTTGTTTTTTGTTTAATTAATGTTTTTAGCGTTCCGTACGTCTAAATGACAAAAACGGCGGAACCCTTATAGGATCACTCGTGTGTCTGTCTGTCTGTCCTTCGGTTCCAGCCAATTTGCTCTGAATCTACTAGACGAATTAAGTTGAAATTTGGTACACATGAATCCCTGCGACACAAACACGGACGTGTAACATCAAATAAATGAATTTTGAATATAGGGATCACTTTCGCAAAATTTGAAATTTAAAGAAAAATGTTATGCAATTAAAGCGCTTAACATATCAAATGGAAAATAGCTTGTCGTATGGCATTTACTTTACAATCTAAATGCTTTTTTTTTTTAAGAATTATTTAAGTAGTATTTTTTTTTTATTATTTAAGAAAATAAATGAATACTTATTATAGGAATACCTATGAGAAGTCAATGGTTGTAAAATAACATGTAAATCTTTCAGTATTGTCCGCACATACTTGGCATGTATGGGAGAACATGTTTTCCAACTACAATGTTAAGTTTGTTCTTGAGATAAATTATTGGCACAAGAGAGAGTTCAAAGAAAGACAAAAAAAAAATACCCGTTTCGATAGACAACGTTGTAGTAACGATATACCTTTACCGGCTTTACCCGTAGATCTAATGCACAGTAACAAGAAAGAAATAAGTATTAAGTATGCCACGGTTGGTGCAGTGGTTGATACAACGGCTGCTGCGCTCTGGGTCGTGGGTTCGATTCCCGCACGGAACAAATATTTGTATGATCTGCAGGTAGTTGTCCCGGGTCTGGGTGTATTGTATGTAGAATTCATGTCCAATGATAAATCCAAGTGTGGGCAAAGTTAAAAAAAAAAACAAAAAAAATAATAATAATATAATAATGTCTACCCTACAATCACCTTTAACCACAGATCGCGGGTTCGATCTCCGGACGGACCAAATATTTGTATGATTTCGTAGTCTGTAGAGATTATTGTTTCGGGTCTGGGTGTTCGTGCATGTGAACGACACAGGAGAATCCTACACAACGTCCATCAGATTGTCCGGTCATTATACCTTCATAGATACGCGAAAACTCGACTGTACTACTTACCTGCAGAGCCTTATTTATATATAGGCGAAATAGGCCGGAACGCCCCCAGCACGACGAGATTTGTCGCAACCAGAAAATTGTTTCGGGTTAGGGGAGGAAACATGCCAGTTTTCTCCCGGTAGCTGCAGCGTTAGAGTTCTCAAGATCCAAATCTTGAAGTGTGTAACTTGACTTTTTAGATTGCTGTTTAGACTTTAGATGCATTTTATTTTTATAATTTTTTTGGTAATGTTGAAGGCCTTCCATGAGCTGACCGCACCGAGCGTTGCTTAACATCCGATCGTTTACCCAGTTTACCGATCTATGTGTGCAACTGGCTTTAAGCGCCTTACGTGGAGGTCGTAAAAGGTTATTAATTAAGGCATCGTACAGGCAGCAGTGTCCTTCGGTGTGCTAATAACAACATACTGCGATCACTAATCTGCCTGCCAAGCATGGTGATTATAGCATTATCGTATGCTCGTTCATTGTAGTGAGAGTGATTGGACATCCATGGGTCTAATATACGATGGTAGGTAATGTGTTTCAAACAGCATACCTATTAGAATCATTGCTCCTAGGAATCTCAGCAGAAGTGTCATTTTTGATACTATATATCGATTTGATACATATTTACAAAATAAGTTCTGCAATTTACACACGTTCTCACCGACTGTCTGATAGATACATAATGGACACTCTAGCATGAGAATACTTTGAACCATATAATTACGTGTAACGAGCATCGCACCTCTGATAAGTTTTCCCACAACAATGCGTTCGATGACGCGTTTCCCGGCGGAAGTTCCCACCCATCGCGCAAGATGGCGCCGGCACGTGGCAGCCACGCGCGCTGCGTGTGCGCCGCGCCCCGCACGCTTCCACTGTTTTTATTGGAAACGATCAAAAATAATAGAAACAATACTGTGTTGGTTCACTCTCGAATAAATTAGTTCCGGAAGGGTGAGGTTAAAATGTAATTGAACTGATCATTATTTTCACATAAATACATTCAATCAGTTCAATTGATTACTGTCAAGAAAGTAGAAAGAACTTATTGTAAGAGTTGATTTCTATCTGGTCAAGTCATCATCATCCTCATCTGGCTGATATCAGTAATCTATGGGGGGAGGTCCCATAGATTTACACACTTGCGGTCACATGCCGCCGGCATGGCGCAGCTCCCAGCGACCTTCACCAGATTGTATGTCCACCTCGTTCGAGGTCGTCCCACGCTGCGTTTTCCGGTGCGCGGCCTCCACTCGAGGACCTTTTTACCCCAACGGCCATCAGTTCAACGAGCAATGTGCCCCGCGCATTGCCACTTGATTTCTTCTACGGATCTCATTTATGACTCGATCTCGTAGAGGAAAAATAAACAAATCAAATACAAAGCAGTCTCAGTTATATATACGTATCATCTATGCATAGCTCTCTCCATATGAGGCCCATAGTGAGGGACCATGTCTCTGTCCCATATGTCATCACTGGTAACACACACTCGGTAAAGACTTTCGTCTTGAGGCTTTGCGGTATTTTCGACGAAAAGACGTAGCGAAGTTTCTCAAACGCTGCCCAACCAAGTCGGATTCGACAATTGGCCTCTTTCTCGTAGCTGGACCTACCTAACTGGACAGTTTGTCCCAGGTCAGGACACACTCGTCTTCAAGAACAGACCTCCCAACGGATATTGAGATGGATGAGATGGGCATTTGACATGACTTTCATTCTGCTCATGTTCATTTTAAGGGGATGTTGGGAAACTGTTGAGATCATCAAATTTCAGACGTCATCCCGTAAACAGCCATTGCTGAATAGAGGCACCCCAATGGCCGCTAAAATGAACGCTCCTAGCGGATATTTCCATAATAGCCACGCTTGGAAGCCGGATTTAGTAGCACACGGGAAGATTCTGCAGCCCATTATCTTTTTATATAAAACACCCATGGGAGGAAGGTGTGGTCTATTATTTGCTGAGAGCCACACGGACCTTGCAGTATTTTGTTTTCGGTGTGGTTCTCGCAAAAAAAGACAAAATTAAAACATCAAAGATTTTTATTATGTATTTTATTGAAGCCCCCATCGTATTACAATCAATTATCTTAATAAACATGGGCAATGTGTATGAAACAAAAGCATGAGTTTAATATCAACAGGAATTACGGAGTATCACAACGGGCAGTATTAGTGCAGCACTTGCGTGCTGATTAATTGATATAGCAAAATAACAACACAAAACTCAAAAAAAAGTTGAATATTTAGCGTAGTTTTGTTTCAAACAACAGATTTTTTGGTAAGATGATGCAAAAATGTGTATAATTACAGATATTTGAGTATATGTTAGGAATCTTTAACAATTATAATATTCTTATTGTAATTTTAAAGGGACTTTATTTCATATTGAATACACCTAAACAACGAGACACTACCAGTCCCGCATTATTAACATTTTAATAGCACATAGATTTTACAATATACAATATGGTTAATAGAGCTCTTAGCAAGAAATATGAAATTGAGAAAATAGCGCAATTGAAAATTACTCTCATTATATTCACAACACTAAAGGAATCGATAAAGTAGCAGTGTTACCATTGCGATGGCACAGTACAACAGCAATACAATGTACTTACTTGGGCGGACAAGTTTACGTATGTAAGGCACCAGTTTTTTTTTATGATGGCTTGTTTTGAAGTCAATATGTATAAAAAGAAAACATTTTTTCCATTAGTCTGTTCCGAATAAAATGGTCGTCCAATAACTAACCCAAAATTGTTCAACATTTCCATAAATAATTGTGTATACTTTGTGCTCGGAATAGCACAAACAACGCATCTACGCATTGAACTCATTGTTTATTTAACCTAGGTACTAAGCGGCCATTGGGAGGCCTATTTTCAGCGGTGGACATTTACAGGTTGGTGTAAAAAGTATACTCATTTGCTTACTGATTAGCCCTTGATTTCTTCCAGATCGGCTAGGGTTCAGTGACCTACGTAATAGAGACTGCTTAACGGAGCTGAAGGATTAACACCGGTTTACACTATACACATCAGTTTACACTGAAAATCAGCGCTGTGTTGTGGCTCACGCTACGCCACAGCATCGAGCTCAGTGGGAACCTCATTGCAGCGACGTACCATTGAGTGTCGCGGAGTGCCTCCCTCCGTGTTTTCTTCCCGGTTTAGCTCAACTAGGAGGCTCTCTCCACGGCAGCAAGTAGCGGAGTTCAGTTATTGTGATTCAATGAAACGTAACATATATATTGTTACATTGGTATATTGATATTCACAACTTGAACACTTCATGGTGATGTCTATATTTCTTTTATATATAGCTTACTATCACAATAATTAAAAATGAGTAATTGTAATATTTCAGGCAGACTACAGAGCGACAGCTGTGTGTCCAACCACTAGCGTTCAGAATCCAATGTGTAATGACGAGTGATAAATTTGTTGATGTATTATTATTGTTTTCATATCTCTTTTTCAGTTTATATATGCACGTCGATATGTATCAATAGAATTTATTTCTTACTTATAATATGCAATCATTAAATATAATTGAAGATATTAAGTAATATAACATTCGGTGTTACAATACGCAATATTATTTAATGCTTTGACTTCAAAACAATCCATGTTTAACACATTAATAATGAGTAGTACGATGACCTACGTTACTATTATATACGGGGTGTAAAAAGACCCATCACCAAACCGAACCGTGCGCTCTGTAAATCTTAAGTAACATCGAGCAAACGAATTTTATTTCTATTATATTAAAATAAAGCCGTTTTTATAGCGAGTCTATAATGCTCGCTACAGACTGTGCCTGCATGTATTTTACATTGTACGGAACGGATTACGTCGTGTATACATACAATAACAAACAAAAAAACACAGCAAATACTAGCTTTCGTGAAACGTTAAAAAACATTGACTGACCTTCAATATATCTATAACCAGTCGGTTCCCAGGTATGGTCTAGTACAAGAAAATCATTGCAATGATCAGTAGAACATGTTGGCGTTCGTTTTCGTTAAATCTTCTTACACCCGGTATAACGTGAGTTTACATAATAACATATTATTGGAGTTTCTGAACTACAATAAGCTCTAATTAAACATAATTTAGTATAATTTATGCCCAAATTTTACTTAGATTAATCGTTAAGTTCTACTTTCTATTGTTTGCATACATATTGGTAAATACATACATATTGTAGTCTGCGTCTAACATGATATTATGAAATTCGAAGGTGGGTAACATTATGGATCCCCTAGCATTCAATGTTTTATGTACCCACAGAAAAAACCTCTTAACTTTTAAAACTGGTATTTCGAGATGACGACACGCCACATACAAAGTAATAGTTTCTAGAAACAGTAATTATTAACCGCTGGAAAATTTAAAGATCACGTTAGACGCAAAAAAGACCTTATTGCCATTAACTACAAAGCTACGTTATAAATATATTAACCGCTACAATATTACCGATACTTACTTAATCTCCAATTTGGTATGTGTCTTACGTGTAGTTAATAAATTAGTAAAATCAGTCTAATGTGATGACGTCGGTGGTTAGTGGGGTTGACCAGTGTTATTAGGGGTATAATTTGGGAACCTAAGCATCTAAAATTCTATCATTAGCTTTAAAAGGGCGTATACACCGACATTTTAAAGTGGTTTTTTTGTCTTGCTTGGATTAGATAAGTACAAAGTGCCGATTTAATCACCTGTAACATTTTAGAAGATGAATCAGTCCATGACTCTACCGGTATTAGTAAAAATAGTACCTTAATTTTTATAACCAAAATATTCATTTATTTTATGCGTCCAAAATAGTTGGCGGTCAATGCCCTCATGCGCCATATGATCTGGTGACAGGTACCAAAAATCTCCACAGAGCCCGCCTCGCGCTCGGTCATTGTACGGAATGGTAGCGGATGCGGGTTTTTTAGATAGATACTAATTAAAATAATAAATTAAAAATAATCTTGAATTTTTTACTAGTATGAGTTTTATTATTAATTGGATCATATCATGAGTGCTCTCATTGCATTGGAGAAATAAAATCGGCTTCGAATATATAGGTACCTTGGCTAGCGACATTTTAAAACGTCATTTCTTCTTTTACCTATTTACTTTGCAGTTTCATTCATAGCGGCCATTTATATGTCCACTGCTGAACAAAGGCCTCCCCCATAGATTTCCACAACTATGTCATCATTTTGGGGGGTATTTGCCAATACTCACCACGCTTGGCAGGCGGGTTGGTGAGCGCAGTATGGCTACCGTTTCACAGAAGGGACGCTGCTGCCCATCCCTCTGGTTTAGATTCCCTTAGTCACCTTTTACGACATCCACGGGAGGAGATGGAGTGGTGCTATATTCTTAATCCGGACACCACAGTTTTGTGTTTCTTTGCAGTTAGCGTCCTTTTATTGCTGATTGTACACACAACGTTAAAAGTAAACGTACCAAAACCTAAAATTTAGTTAAAAGTATTTTAAAAAAAATTGTGAAACCTTTCTGTTTGATAGAAGTATTCCGTTTTTACTTTGCGAGACATCTGAAACAACTTAAGATTATAACTTTCACAGAGAATTAACTTTAAAATATCGGTGTTACATGACTGCTCATAATATTAATTCCTATATTAAACCTATTTATAACATAGTACAGATTTATAGTCATAATATGTAAGTCACGTACAATATACAACTTCAAAATACCATTATATTAATTAGACGACAAAATTATATAAAACAGTTATTAATATTAAGTTTTATTAATAATAATTTCACTCGTGTTAAAATTTAATATAACTCAATACAAACACAATATTAGAGAGCAAACAAGTACAATCACACACAAAACACTTAACTAGAGAATTAAATTCGTTAAATAAACGATAATAACACAAACATCACAATCACATGAGCCACATGTAAGACAGAAGTCTTACAAACTATGAGCCATATACAGGATGTCCAGTAAATAGCATGACATACTGCAAGGGGTGAGAGCTTGGGTCAATACCTACCAAAGAAACACAATATAATATATATGTTCAGCAAAATCTTACGGATTTACAGTAGTACAACATTTTCGATATGAAAATTGTACTGTGAAAATTTAAATAAAAATTGTATTTCTTGAAAACATTTTAGTTTTTAATAGAATAAAGACTTCTCAATGAGTAAAGTAACTATTCACAAGTAATTTGAGGTAAAAAAAAACTACAAAAGGAATTTTTCTTTACGAGATGCTTAAAAATCTGTGTCAAGGAAGAAAGTTTTTCGATGTTTCGGAAAATTTTGTACTATAGTAAATCCGTAAGATTTTGCTGAACATATATTGTGTTTTTTTGGTAGGTATTGACCCAAGCTCTCAACCTCCTGCAGTATGTCGTGCTATTTACTGGACAACCTGTATAGAAATAAATATAATATAAAAACTCAGTTATTGTTCTGCATCTTATGAGTATTAATTATATTGCTTCAAATCTATTGTCAAATAAAACGTATTCATGACCATAAATACTAACTTCCATTGTTTGAGCAAACGGTTTGATCGTTATAATAACCTGACCTATTAATATAAACGTTCGCCTAATTTCAACTTCCAATCGGGTAATTAAAATTATCGCCGGCCTAGTCTTAAATGGAGAACTAATATAATTTGTTCGTAAATCCTCCTCCGTTCATAATTCAAATAGAGAAAACAAACTTCACTGATTGAAACAGACAGAAAATATTCACAAAAGATTACAATCGATTAATTATCACATCAAATACAAACAACGCAAATTAAGGTAACTCAAGGATATCTGAGCCAAGTTTTAATTAGATAAGCGAAAATTATTTCTCAATCATTGTCCTTTTAACGGGGTGCGAATTTAATGAAATGATATGTAATTTTTTTTTTAATGCCACAATCCACAACAACCGATAAATATAAATGTGCTTACCGCGACGGCAGCTATAGTCGACAAAAACTACGGTTCTAAAATACAGACTAAATATATCGATAACATTTTGGGATCCCTACTTTTTTGTGTTGGTATTTGCGTTGCATTCTTTGCTTGGTGCAGAGGGGCGCGATTTGAGTTCTGAACGTGGCAGTCCAAAGTTAAATATTATTTTCATTTTGGAAATATATAGATCAAAATCGAAAATTCCCAACATTTATTCCGTAATTAATAATTGAACATGAAGTTTAGATAAATATTATGATTTCAATGTATGGAACAATATCGTAATAAATGAAGAAAAACATTAGCACACAAACAATTCGGACTTATAGCAAACATTAAAACGCTTTAATGTGAAGGTGTGAAAAGGCAATTGGACGAAAATTGCAAACACCAACAACCGTGCATCAAGTTAGTAAATAAGAGGCGATTGCTATGTAAATGATATGTAATAATGTAATTGTAATCGTTAAATGATTGCGACAATAATGGATGCGGTAATCAGATGGTCAAATTGTCAAATTGTCATACCTAATGAATTGTATTAAATAAATAGCATATGCATTGTTGCTTAGGACTGTGTGGGCGGACTATTTTGAACCGATTTATGCTAGAAAGTACGCATGGCTACATACCTATCAAGATATAATCATCCAGTATAAGCTGATCTCGCATTGTATATGCTTTCCGTACAATGAGAGATCAGCTTATACTGGATATGTATATTTTGATATGTAGCCGTTTGTACCATTCATGTATATAGTAAAGGGTTATTTAAGCAAAGTATACCTAAGGCACTGTAAAACCAGGAATTTGACGTACACACCAACCGACTGTACTAACTTGATTGAATTATTCAAGCTATTGCAGTTTAATATCAATCAACAACAGAACACCAAGATTTAGCAGCATAACATAAAATATAAATTTGAGACGGAATATCACATCACGAGAAATGAGCAAACAATTATTGTTTCATATTATTATTATTAATTAAAGTTTCATGTGATGTATTTATTAATGTAATGATATGGTATATATAAATATATGTGATATCGTGAGCACCAAAATTAGCAACAACAATGTTATAAACCTTGTTAATGTGATACAAATCTTTGTTGCATATTACAACTTTTTATTCGATTTTTTACCTAACAACAATGTTAGTGATCTTTTTTTTGTAAAAATATACGCGCACATTTACAACAACTTAGCGAAGGTCAGTTCTATTTAGAAATAAGGGCCCTGACAACCGATTTCTGCCAACGAATTAATTTACACTATGACAGAAAGTTGATTGAACTGAGATTAAATTATGAATTATTAAAAAATGGTTTTCTGTTCCTCTTACGGGCGAATACTGAAACACCACTTAATTTTAGTCCCGCTTTAACTATTTGAGCCGCCTGGCTTTCTACCGAAAACAGGTTTCGCGAATAGTTAAAGTGGGACTTATTATATGGCGTTTCAGTATTTGGCCGTTAAAGTTTCAGCCCGGGTTTAGTATGATCTCAATCATCGACTTTTATTTAATGAAGAAAAAGAAAATACCAATTTTAATAGCTGATTCAGTTCCGAATATTAGCAGAAAACCGGCGAGGTTGGTGCAGTGGCTAATAAAACGGGTTCTATCAGCTATAGATGTCATGGCAATAGAAGTTCACATTTCTTTTTCTTCTTTTTTCAATATGGCAATCAGCTTCAACATCGAGCCATTTCTGCCAATGTCAAGTACGTTTGGATCTCGTAAGTTAAATTTTAGATATTTATATGGCGATATAGTTTGAGAGTTTGGTTATGAAAGTTCACATTTGATGTTGTCTGTTAATTTAGGAGAATACCACATTTACGACATTGAGACGGAATTACATTTTGAACATTTCAAATTACGAAAATTAGCCCTGAGGTCGCAGAACATTTATATTGGCTTCCCAAAGCGTTTGATTTCACGATCAGCGATGTGGTCGTCTACCCGTTTATTGTGTGATAGTGCCAAATTAGTGACTAAATGTGCGCGTATCAATAATCAACAAAGCTGTATTTACATCATTCCTATCTGGTCAGGATTCGAGAGCACTAATGACACTATTGGATTCTTAATTTAATCAATTCCAGTGATTGAGATTCCAAAACAAGCAAACGTGCACCAAAAGACACATATATTCTACAAGCTCACACAACTCCCCCACAAGTTTTCTGTATCATGACTGTATCATTTTTAAATCGAGACGAAATCACAAAGCACTTCTATTATATGTAAGTGTCTGTTCAGAAATCTTATATAATAGAGACCAGAATAGATCAGCGGCGAGTCCAACTGCGACATTCGCGAGTTCCATTCGCTACAAATCGGTAACAGGGCCGAACACCACAGTGGAATTGTTCGCCGAATTGATGCTCGTTCGGCGCGCGCGCACGTGCACTTCGTGTTCGGCATCGCTCGGCAACGAGTCGGGCCCGTTCGTCAATTGGAGCCCGTTGAATTTGGAACGAAGCTGTGTTACGAGACGTTCGAGTCTGCAACACGAGTTCAGTTTAGACTAGGTACCTGAAGGTGCAGAGCTAATTAATGACTACCCCGAGTGCATACTACAAAAATATAACACACAGAGTCAATTAAGATACGCAGTCTTCAAACAGAAGTTCAAGCCAGCCACCATTATAAAGAATCATGACAGGATTTGTACACAAAAAATAAAGATTTTTAGAGAAGTTGGAATAGTTTTACTCATATATTGACAGCTGGCGCAGTAGGCAAGCAATTGGCTTTGTGCGCTGTGTGTCGCGGGTTCGATCCTCGCGCGGAACAAATATTTATATGATCTGCAGATAGCTGTCCCGGGTCTGGAAGTTTGTGCATGTGAGATTTATGAGTTAAAAAAATGTAAAATTACCTTGGTCCTTAGAGAATAACTTTCGGCATTTAAAATATTTTTAGTACCTGGGGTACGGTAAGGTTTAAAATTTAATGTTCCTAAGAAAATCGTTGGAAATTGAGTTAATTCCTAAACGTCTCATACTAATCAACTGACAATGTTGTCACGTACAGAAATTAATCCAATGAAAAGTTAGGAAATCATAAAAGAAAATATATTTTTATTGCGGGGTATTAACAATTGGAAATCTATGAGGGAGGCCTTTGTTCAGCAGTGAGTCCTTTGGTTGATATGATGATGATGATGTATTTTAAATACTTAAGGCTATTCTTTAGACACCAAATATCAATAATAACGACAATCCAACGTCTCTAAAAATTTTAATCTTTTTGCATAAATCAATGTATGTGCCCCACCATGATTCTTTGCATTAATCCAAGCCAAATCCGATAAGCATAAAACATAAATTACATAATATCAATAATAAAATACATAATATTTACTTTAAAATACTCTAATACACTACAATCAGGGACAGTTACGCTACAAACTTACTTAAGTGAATGATCCTCGGCATTTTGCTTCGCTTTGCGCATGTCGGCAAGTTCTTTGCGCAGGCGCATAGTTTCAGCTTCGGCGTCTTCGACATTGCCGTTCGACGTCTTGTTATCGTTCGACTCGAACCTATTGAAAGATTAGTAATTAAATACTTGAAAAAGTAGAAAAGTTATAGTCAAATATTTTTATTTCAAATAAACCAATTACTAGCACTTATGAAACATCAGAATTGAAGTGGCACGGTTCCAATTAGTTTATCATACGGAGCCAGAAAGAAACTCCATGGATACTCTTTTAAAATAATTGCGATTACAATGTTGATTGATACAAATGATGGTAAAACATAACGAGAATAATATAGGTTAATGTGTAAAGAACCTTGATTTGTGTTTGGTCGAATATTAGTTTTTAAACTAATAAAAAGGGCTTTTGTCAGACAGACTCGTATGTGTTAATATGGATTATTTGGTTCTACACAGGCTGGATATTTGTGATGGGATTGTACATAGGCTGCACTAAAAGTATCGGGAATGGAATATTTCCACTGTTCCTGTCATATTAAAATATTTTTAATTGAAAACTCCTTGGTTTTACAAATCGAATACCATTTATTTATTTAAAAAAAGATTCACGGTCTTGTCACAAGGTTTTGTCAAACTTGTTTAGTCGTTGAGAAAATGGAATTGACTCGAGAAAATTCAAGAGCGATGATTTATTATGACTTTCGAAGTGGTTTAACACAAAAACAGTGTGTTGACCGGATGATTTCTGCATTTGGTGATGAAGCCCCATCTAAAACCACAATTTATCGCTGGTTTGCTGAATTTCAACGTGGACGTGTCAAGCTCAGTGATAATCCTCGTCAAGGTCGCCCAAAAACTGCAGTCACCCAAGAAAACGTTGATGCTGTGCGTAAGCTGATTGAGGAAGATCGACATGTGACATACCGCGAAATTCAGGCAACTTTAGACATTGGCATGAGTCAAATACAAATAATCTTGCATGAACAATTAGGTGTAAAAAAGTTGTTTTCCCGATGGATACCGCATTTGCTATGTGAAGAGCAAAAAGCGGCTCGCGTTACTTGGTGCGTCAGAACTCTCGAAAGATTCCACGCAGGATCCTCAAATGCTGTATACAACATCGTATCAGGTGACGAATCCTGGATATTTGCGTACGAACCCGGAACAAAAAACCAGTCACGAGTTTGGGTGTTCGAAAATGAGTTAAAGCCAAGAAAAATTGTTCATTCACGGAGTGTTGCAAAAAAAATGGTGGCCACGTTTGTCTCCAAAACCGGCCATGTTACGACTATTCCTCTTGAGAGACAAAGAACGGTTAATGCAGAATGGTATGCTAGCATTTGTTTGCCACAGGTCGTTTCTGAACTCCGTAGAGAGAACTGCAACCGCCGCATCATCCTCCATCACGACAATGCGAGTTCTCACACCGCGCACAGAACAAAAGAGTTTTTAGAGCAAGAAAACATAGAATAATTAGACCATCCGCCGTACAGCCCCGACCTAAGCCCTAATGATTTCTATACTTTCCCTAAAATAAAGAATAAATTGCGTGGACAGAGATTTTCATCACCTAAAGAAGCTGTGGACGCCTACAAAACGGCCATTTTGGAGACCCCAACTTCCGAATGGAATGGTTGCTTCAATGATTGGTTCCATCGTATGGAAAAATGTGTCAAATTTCGCGGAGAATACTTCGAAAAGCAATAAATACATTTTTAAATAGTAATGTTGTGTCACTTCCTTGATTCCCGAAATTTTCAGTGCCGCCCTCGTATAGCCAAATCCGAAACAATGAGAAATAGAGCGATTGCATTTTTTATGTGTTATTTGACCGGGAAATCAAGGTTTATCAAAATGTATGACACTGTATTATTACACTAAAGGGTTTTGCATAAGGATCAACACTTTCCAAGGAATGTATTATTGAAAATGAAAGGATGTGGCTTATTTTCATAATTTACTTTTTTTATGACATTACTGGCTGACACTAATCAAACTCGGATACCTATTAAAACTTTGTCGAAATGTATGTGGAATTCTATTATTCGTTTTGATTAAATTAACAGGCTATTTCAAAGAAAAAATAATTGTTGGTATTAAAAAATAGATTATTATTAATGTTTTGCTCATAATCTATCATTTGCCAAATTCATTTAATTGTGTTGTTTCGTGCTAAATCTTATCTCTTTAAATGAGCAATTCTTGTATGTAATTAGAATCTCGGAATCGGCTCCAACGATTTTCATAAAATTTAGTATATAGGGGGTTTCGGGGGCGATAAATCGATCTAGCTAGGAATCATTTTTAGAAAATGTCATTTTATAGGCGTTTGAGTAGTCTCAACTGAAAAATATGACTCTTCCTGACATCTATTGGCGAATAATAATACTATTTTTTGTGAGCAACTAATTGCTTTAACGACACAACAGCAGATGGCGTTGTTAAGTAACACGAAAATACCGAGCAAAGCTCGGTCATCCAGGTATATTAATAATCGAGCATAACACCATGTTCATTTTATACTATAATGTCAAGTATTATTTCACATTATAGTATAAAAGTTAATTATAATGGAAGTATTATAATTTTGTTTAGGTACCACTGACATTCAATATTAAATACTTTGTCCAAAAAAATTAATTTGGAGAAGTAGCATCTGTTACATACTCTAAGAACTATTTTATGAGGTTAGCTATGTAGTCTAATTTTGAGACAATGGAGTGCTTAGTGGTACCACTACTGCCGCATAGATGGCGCTAAACTCAAAATATTGAAGTTCAAGTTTTCTTAATCTTATATCTTTAAATTTGAGTAGTCTCAACTGAAAAATATGACTCTTCCAGACATCTATTGGCGAATAATAATACTATATATATATATACTTACGTAATTGATTGATAAACTGTAAAAAATTAAGTATTTGTTTCTAATATAAGATTAAACTAATTGCAATTTTTTTCTTTAAATAACCAGTTCATATTTTTTATTATTCTATCGGTAAGATCGAAAAATATTATTCATATTTCATTATTTTATTAGTAATTCGTACTTAAATATAATTTCCAGAAAACACAATTTAAAAATAAAAAAATACCGAGCAAAGCTCGGTCAAACATCTAGTATTAACAATTAATGTGTTAAAAATCTGAGAATTGACACTAAATCGGTTGTCATAGTTTTGAAAAAGCAATCATTTCAACTTCCCGCTTACGTAACGGGTAAAAAACGTAAATATGCATTTTTGTTTTCTCATAAATCGTACTCATGGCTTCTTACACCTCTTTTTATATTTCACGTAGACATCTTTTATATAGAACTCTATAAGTTTTTAGACTGACATGGTCACTATCATTAGAACTATAAACGGGATATTTACCATGTATTTTATTTATTTCGAGTTTGGCGAAACATCGGAATAAAACCAGATAGATACCCCGTTCAAAGTATATAAATATGTGTACTAACCCATTTGTGACTCTAAGAACCCGCAATTCGTCTTCCAGTTTGACGATGCGATCCATCATACGACGCTTGTCCGCTTCCGAAGCACGCAGAGAACTCTGCAACAAGATAACATAGAAATATAAGACGTATTGCTTGACTTGTACAGCATACTGCGCAGTTGAACTTGTGAGCGGGCAAAAGGGGAAAAGGGATAAGCTTGTAAAATTTAAATATTGTTGAAATCGCATTTTTTTTTTTGCGTGGAACGTTCAAACTCAGTTGGATAAATCTTGTCGCTTACTACGTTTTTATCTTTGAAGTGTCGATATAATGACAGCATGAGAACGCTACACGAAAAGCGTACGTTTAGTTTTTTTTTTATGATTCCTCTACTGCTGTGGAGACAATTTACAGGCATAAATTGCATATGGGTAAACTCCCAGACTCGGAATTAGTACCTGTAGGTCATACAATTGTTTGTTTCGTGCGGGAATCGAACCCTCTGCCTGTAGCACAGATAGTCCGGATTAAGAATTAGCACCACTCTATCTCCTCCCCTAAATGTCGTAAAGGCGCCCCTTTTGGAATTCTAAACCAGAGGGACGGGCAGCAGCGGCTTTTCTTCGGGACAATAGCTATACTGCTCTCACCAACCTGCCTGCCAAGCGTGGTGAGTACTAGCAAACTCCCCTAAAATGTGGACACTCTTGTGGAAATCTGTAGGGGAGGACTTTGTTCAGCAGTGGACGTCCTTTGGCTGATATAATGATGATGACGCAAACTAAGGCCTGATAGCAGTGTGAAACCGCTCTTAAACTTTTCTAAGTATAATATTTTCAACATTCCACACAAACTACAGGCCTGGTTTCACCCTGCCATCAGGATCTAGGTGTTTGAGGATCCATCACACTCAAACGGCTGAACGGATTCAAGTAAAACTTAGCAGAAAGGTATGTTGTAAAACGATATAGCATAAGTTTCCTGCGTTAAGAACTTCCCATAAGAGTTTAAATTAGATCCCTCGCGGCCGAAGTCGCGGGTGACGAATAGCAAATTAAATCTGTACTAATATAAAAAAGCTGAAGAGATTGTTTTTTTTTTAACTAACAGTCGGATTTAATAAAAAAACTTTTTGCATTCGGTAGCCCTATTCTTGAGGAAGGTTATATTTAACATCATAATACGACCCTTAGAAGCCGGGCAAAAAGAAAAATCCAGACAGAGCGCTAAGTGAAAACGAAGTAGGTAATAGCGCGGGCGGGCGATCCAACGCAGTGGGTCGGAGGCCGAGAGCGGCCGCCCGACGAGAACCGAGTAGGTACTACCGAGAAAACCTGAACTGTGCATGCCGAAACACTCCAGTTTATTTGTCAATAATCAGTTTTCTTTTGCATTAAACGTACAGGTAAAACTGCGGGGCACAGATAGTATTGTATAAAACTTTTTAACAAAAAAAATACCGAATTCAAAATTCTATAGGCTATTAAAACCACAAAAAAAAACTTTATTTATGAAGTCGGGCGGGGCCCATAAATATATCTCGTTGGTCTGCATGAACCATGGTTGGGACATACCTGGCCCCGCCCGAAGTCGGTAATGTTTTTTGTTAAAAAGTTTTATTTTTTTCTTTCTAGTAAATAAATGTAAGAACTTTTCCCAAATTGGTATCCGTATCTAACACTAAAAATAATTCCAAGAATCGAAACTATGAAGACATCATCTAGGTAAGCGCAGTCAATTAAAGCTGGTTAAAAACTACTCCATCAAATTTAATGAGATTTTTTATGGGACCAATTCGAAAGCATTCTGCACCTATTAAAATCAAAGAATCGCTCAAATCGGTCTACAAATCTCGGAGTAATCGGTGTACATACATAAAATAAAAATTACACATCGAATTGAGAACCTCCTCCTTTTTGAAGTCTGTAAAAACACCCAATTGTGAAAAAAACCCAGTGTTCTTTAGTCGTTGTGGCCAACGCGTTACATTTACGAACGATTCATGTGGTATGCACACCCGAGTGTTCTAGCTCCATCCTGTCTCAGAGCGCTGTATTTCACGTTCGTTCGTACAAGTGCAGTCGCCGATCGTTTGGCTGCGGCTAATGTATTCGTGGACACGACGCGCTGACCGCGAGGTTTTGTGTGCGAAGCTAAAATGGTGCTGGAGGCGTAGAGGCGAATATAGTTTATGGCAGGCTCGGTTTTTTGGACTGCGAGGAGCACTCGGTAAATTCACTAAGTATAAGGGCGAGATTCAGAAACGAGTCTAAGCGTGAACTTACGCTTCCATCTGTCAAAATTATGAGCGTAAGTAGTGCATTTTGACAGATTGTAGCGTAAGTTCACGCTTAGACTCGTTTCTGAATCTCACCTTAAAACCTGAACGACCGCGAAAATGGTATCATTTCTGCACGTCCAGTAATGTTACAGCTATAAAGTTATATGTGGACAAAAGATTCCATAATATTAAGATTCCATAATATTATCCACCTAACTTGCAAATTGTTCACGTAGACTATAACTCGGGCCAACGTGACCATTAATTTTACACGACATTAATAATTTATGTAGTATGATAAAAATGGATCTGACAGTAAATTTGCGATACCAGTGTAATAATAAGTAGGAAATAAAGGAATTTGCTGCTGATGGATCACGAGACATTTACGCACTTCACAGCCGCCTAAACCCGATTAAAAACGAGTTATACTCAAAAATGAAATTAAGTTCCTGGTGCAACATTTTAGCGCCGCGACTTTCTCGACCCGCACCGTGGGAGCCGTTAAAGCCGAAAGTGCCTCTATCTCTTACACCGGAACCGGCCAAGCTAAGCTACACAGTGTAATTTTATTAGTAGACGACACGAAAAGGATGTGCAGCAGCGTCCCTTCTGTGGAACAGCATTATTCTGCGCTCACCAACCCGCCTGCCAGGCGTGGTGAGTATTGACAAATCCCACTCAAAATGATGACGCAATTGTGGAATTCTATAGGGGAGGCCTTTGTTCAGTAGTGGATGTATTTTGGCTGATTTGATGTCACACTTGCGTATAATAGTTGTAATACCAGTCAGAACTAGTTCTGCGTAGCACCACATTAGGCTCGTCACCTCGAGACGTTAGTTATTTAGTCTCTTATGCTGTTTCAAACCAGAACACAGTAATGTCTGAAGTTTACTGAGGTGGAATAGTTTACAATAACATGCAATTGATGTCCTACCCACTTTCAAAAACGTCTCGCGAGGGAATTATCCATACGATAGCAAACTGTGATGAAGCCATTTGATTGCGGCGCAAGTTATCAGCTTAAAGAAGAGCTGTGAAATTCTGAGAATCTAGGCTTGGAAAAGGCGTCTTTAAGATTATAAAATAAAGACGTATATGAAGATGGGAGATGAGAAAAGACGGCTCTACGACAACGAGTTCACAAAAAGCTTTACGGGGCGGATCCCCAAATATAACACATTCCTCCTGTGGATGTCGTAAAAGGCAACTAGAAGACGAGACACGGGATAGGCAGCAGCGCCCGTTCTGTGGAACAGCAGCTATTCCGCGCTAACCAACCCGCCTGCCAAGCGTGTAAGTACCATTGGCAAGTTCCCACCAAAATCACGACTCCGTTGTGGAAATCTATTGGTATTTGTTCAACAGTGGACGGCATCGGCGCGCGCGCGATGTCGATTCCAGGAACTCGAATAATCTCTATCTAGAGCCACCCATTGGAGGCACGCCTTTAGGCACATCTCGGAGGGAGAGACTGTAAAACGGTCACCACCTCTAGCGGAGGGGAGGCGACTGTTAGGAGGCCATCCCCCAGGCACATCTCAGTGGGATTGTTCGAATTCCTCCGAAGCCTAACCTACCCGAGTCCTCTACTCTATTGCTGGCACATCGAAGAGTTCTTGTAGGTACCCTGAGACTGTGCTTCCATAGAACTGCGTGTAATCATCTGGTCAAGGATTAGTTGTGCTCAGAGGGCCAATTCTTGTAATTAATTTACACTATGACTGAAACTTGACCGAACTGAGATTAAATTATGAATTGACCGAAAAAATGATATTCTGCTAACCTTAAAGTTCAGTCGGATTCAGTATAATCTCGATCTAGTCTCATTTCAATCTCAACTTTGACGTTTGTTTAATGACAATTTAGTACATGTGACAGTTCGAAATGTTAGCAGAATACCGTATTGACTTCGATCCATTTTCGATCTCATCACAGTGTAAGTTCACGTTTAACGTTGTTTGTTAGTTTAGGAGAATACCATTTGTGACATTTATGACACTGAGACAAGGTTGGAACTATATTTTGAACATTTTTAAATTACGAGAATTGGCCTTCAGGTGTGGACAGTTACAGGTGGATATTATATCTAACCCCGGGTTCGCTTACGATTCACGCCCGTCAAGCGTTAAGTAAGATTACACTACTAAGTATATATGCGCGGACAAACACACCGGCGGACCGGCTAATTTTGTTTGTTCCGCCCGTTTCCTGCTCCAAGCTGATACATTGTCATCATAGATACATTGACTGGTGGTAAAAAACAAGTTTTATGACGTCAACCAAAAGTCGTCCACTGCAGAATAAAGGCTCGGGACCATAAATTTCCATTGTGTGTCATTTTGGGGGGAATTTGCCATTTTGCAATTTGCTTTTACTACTAACTGGTGTTGCCCTAACTTTTAATCCCAGGTTAGAACTGAAATAAGGTTGTTTTTTCTGCTAGAAAATCGTATGCTCTTGCTTGGCTTAGCACCGGTCAGTGGCCATGGCCATAGAGTTGATGGACAATTTGTTTCTTACTGCGAGGTTCTTGTTAATAGTTTTCGAGTGGAGACCGTGCACCGGAAAACGCAGCGTGGGATGGCCTCCAACGAGATGGACAGACGACCTGGTAAAGGTAGCTGGGAGTCGATGGATGCGGGCGGCATGTGACCGCTCGTTGTGGAAATCTATGGGGGAGGCCTTTGTTCAGCAGTGGGCGATCTTTGACTGATGTGATGAATACTGCGAGGTTCTCATTTTATGCGAATGCATCTGCCCTCCAAAATCCTATGGGTACCTTTCAATATATTACAAATTGTATGAAATTATATGTATAGCTAAATAATGCTAACATCCAACGGACAAAGAGATGTATTCTTAGGCAAGCTAAGCAATTACCTCGGTTATATGTTGTCATCTATAAAAACGAAAAAGGGACCTAAATGCGATCCCTGCGGAATTGCCGAAATGGATATATCGGTCACAGAAAAATGACCGTTAGCAACTACTACTCTTGACTTGGAGGTTATTTTTCAGCTAAACTTGGTACAGCGGTTATTTAGCTGGTATCGGTGACGCATTAACCCGACCATGTTAATCGTAAGTTGCCGTACGTTTTTGCACTTCAATTAACTTATTACGAGGCGAGTGGTGGCGCTAATGACACAGGTAAACGCGCCGACACCCACGCGTACCAAACCTATGTTCATACTTACGCATTTATGTACACACAGCTAAATATCAAGCAACTTCCAGTATAAGCTGATGTCTTATTGTATGGAACGCCTATAAAATGTGAGTTCAGCTTATACTGGAAATGATAGCTTGATATGTAGCCGTGCGTACATACAGGTTGTCCAGTAAATAGCACGACATACTGCAAGGGGTGAGAGCTAACCTACCAAAAAAACACAATATACTAGGAGGGATCGAAAAGTAGTGAGAACTACATACTCCTTGGTAAGAAAATAAATAAATACTGGCAGGCATAGCTCCAGATACATATTTGTAATAATAATAAAGAAAAAAATCTTCGATTCTCTTTTTTTTTCTGAATGTAGTCATTTGTTTGCTTCGTATCGGAACGTGTGAACATCGTTGCGGCCGTCCATCGACGTCAGTCACCCAAGAAAATGTTGCGAAAGTCGAGAAAATTGTATTGAGCGATCGAAGAGTTACCATCCGATACTTAATTCAAGAAACGGGCATTTCATATGGAAGTATTCAATCCATATTGAAACAATCTTTGAATATGAGAAAATTCTCTGCAAGATGGGTGCCGAGAATGTTAACCGACAGTCAGAAACAAAATCGACTTGACATTTCGAAGATATTGTTGGACAAGTTTCAAGAAGATTCTGAAAACTTTTTGTCTCGTTTCGTAACAATGGACGAAACATGGGTCCATCATTTTGATCCCGAGACAAAACAGCAATCTTCGCAATGGAAACGGGCATCATCACCGACCCCGAAGAAGTTTCATGTCGTGGCATCGGCTGGCAAGGTTATGGCCACAATATTTTGGAGCTCAGAAGGGATATTGTAGATTGATTACCTGGAGCGTGGAACCACTATTACAGGCCAATATTATGCAGCTTTAATTCTCAAGTTGAGGAATGCCATCAAAGAGAAAAGCAGAGGGAAACTTCGAAGGGGCGTGCTGTTTCATCACGACCGTGCACAGGTCGGCAGTTGCGATGGCTGCCATTCAGCAAGCTGGCTTCGAATTGGTTGACCACCCCCCTTATTCACAAGATCTTTTATCTGTTCTCCAAATTGAAAAAATACCTAAGGGGAAGCAGGTATGAAGACGATAACAAGGTGATGGATGCCGTGGAGAGCTTTTTGCAGGACCAAGACAAAACTTTTTTTGTGAAAGGGATTGAAGCCTTGGAAAAGCGCTGGACTCGGTATGTAGAGAGACTCGGAAACTATGTAGAAAAATAAATTATTAAGTTATCAATAGTCATTATATTCTATCTCATTCTCACTACTTTTTGATCCCTCCTTGTATGTTCAGCAAAATCTTACGGATTTACAGTACAAAATTTCAATAAGAAAATTGTACTGGGAAAATTTAAATAAAAATTGTATTTCTTGAAAACATTTTAGTTTTTAATAGAATAAAGACTTATCAATGAGTAAAGCCAACTATTCACAAATAATTTGAGGTAAAAAAAAAACTAGAAAAGGAATTTTTCATTACGTGATGCTTAAAAATCTGTGTCAAGGTAGAGATTTTTCGATATTTCGGAAAATTTTGTACTACTGTAAATCCGTAAGATTTTGCTGAACATATATTGTGTTTTATTGGTAGGTATTGACCCAAGCTCTAAGCAGGAGGTGCCTGCAGTATGTCGTGCTATTTACTGGACATTCTGTATATCTGTGGGGAAATTGTAAGGATGTCAGGTTTTCATCTTTGAACGATATGTTTTACATTCTATCAGAATTGTGTGTTCCATTGTAATTATTATTGAAGGAACTACCTTGTTTTTAGTGCCAATATAATTACTGCGTGAACTATGAATTTCTATTTTAGTTATGACAGAGTTTTCTTATGACGATTTCTCGTCGTCGCGTTGTTGGCAGTTAAATCTACACAAATAAATAAAATTGAAGTGTCTGTTTGTAATGTCAAAATAACAGCTTTTTACTAAATGCATAGGAATACACTAAAATACACTATTTTTTTAAAAATTGTCTGTCTGTCTGTTTGTTCCGGGTAATCTCCGTAACGGCTGGACCGATTTTGACGGGACCTTCACTTTTATTTTGGAAAAATAATTAGGGTTCCGCGTGAAAACTAAAACCCTTGCAATCCAATATATATTCTATGTCAAGTGTTTATGTCGAAGTACTCTAAATTTCTTTTTAATTAAACGCGGGTGAAACCGCGGGTCCCAGCTAGTCTTAAATAAAAATCAAATACCATAGAATAACTTATACTGTGTACTTGCTTTAATATGAAATGAATTTGATCATTAAAATCGCACAGCGTGCTGCTTAAATGATTGGTGCTCAATTTTTTATGATATTGCTAAATATTACATTAAAATAATGTATCATCATTTCGGCCTAATATAATCAGTCCAAGGCAGCACACAGGCCTCCCTCAAAGATCACCACAACGACCTGTCTGGGTGTGTTGTGTGTCTAATGCGGTTTTTGCCATAATCGCCACGCTTGGCAGGCGTGTTGGCGATCGCAGTTGAGTTGTAAATGTACACGAAGGACGCTGCTGCCTATCCTCCGGCTAATCGCATAGTCGCCGTTTACGACACCCACGGGATGAGATAGGTCGGTGCTATTCTTAACCGGCACCATGGAAATAATGTATAATAAATTCAAAATTTCCATTCAACTATTACACTCAATAAAGTAACAACGAACGCGCAATAGCATCAATATTATTAATATTACTATTAAAAATTAACGCGGTCGTGTTCGATGACGTCACTTGCCTCGTCACGTGACGCGACGGTGGGGTGGCGCGGCGCCTCGCTGCACCGCCATCCACTTACATCTGCCAATATTTGCTCACCAACCCCTACCCCTGCATCCCCTCGCACGCACCACCCGTTCATATTTCAAATGCTATGATGTGGGGTGACACTAAACACTACAAAATACAAAGTTACGTGGGCTATTGTTACACCGCTAAGTAATGTTTATCTTATATATATAATTCTTCTGTACGTAATTGTCACTGAACTCCTAAACGGCTGGACCGATTTAGATGATTTTGTGTATATGTGAGTGATTCTTACGAGACGTTATAGACTTACAATTGGACACGGTAGGTGGGGCTGCAATCGAGTTTGCCTGTGCGAAGCTGGGGCGGGCAGCTAGTTATTAAATATAAAATGTAAATGAAGTTATGTACCGGGACAGAAAATCAGTTTTATCAATTAATTAAAACAAATATACTTTGACCAACGTCTAGTAACCCATCGCTGTAGATTTGCCTAATTTGTCTCATCTAAATATACCAGGATTTACAGATTCTAGGCAGAAAAGTTATGATGATTTTAAAGTCTAAATGTCAAAGGAGCCTTATAATTGGTTTCCTTATTCATCATCATCATATCCATCCATATATATCCACTACTGAACAAAGGTCTCCCCCATAGATTTCATCAATTGTGTCGTCATTTTGGGGGGAATTTGCCAGTACTATATTAAGCTTGGCAGGCGGGGTGGTGAGCACAGTATGGCTGATCCCTAGAATCCCGTAGTAATCTTTTACGACATCTTCGGGAGAGTATCTTGACATTAATACGCTAATAAAACATTGAAATTCTAATAGACGCCAGAAGTTACAAATAAAGGTGCAGAATATCTTTTTGACGCACCTACATTTTGTGGATGGTACTGTTAAATAGAAAAAAGCGGCATTATTCCAACAATGCCTCAAGTGATTTATAATACGTAAAAGCTTTGAAGTAGTGATAGCCTAGTGGATGAACGCTTGCCTTCCATACAGGGTCTGAGTTCGAACCCGACCCGCACCCCTGACGTTTCAAATTTATGTGCGGATCAGAATTTGATTATCACTTGCGTTAACGGTGAAGGAAAACCTCCACACTTAAGAGGGCTCCGAAATGTTCTCAAGGGTGTGTGTAGTCCACCAACCAACACTAGGCCAGCGTGGTGTACTAAGGCCTAACCTTTCTCATCGTCAGAAAAGGCCCGTGCCCATCAGCGGGACAGTAATGGGCCGATTATGTAAAAGCTTTTTAATTCACTGAAGTCACATGCTTAATGAATATCTCACTGAATATATTAGTCACAAAGAAACAAGCAAAAGAGTACATTTTCTTGCGCACTTTATTTCATAGCTACAACTTATTTAAAACGAGGTATTAATATTTTTACTAGCACATAATGTGGACTTTGAAATAAACGGCGGAACCCTTATAGGATCTCTTGTGTGAATGAATTTTTAATATGGGGGCCACTTTAGGGGGGCCATATAGAAAAGTAAAGAATAACGTTTTGCAAACTGTACCGTGTAAAATATGAAATGGAAGGGTTTGTTGTCGGGGTCCCAAACGTATTTATTTTATCATTTTAAAATATTTAGCTATAAAGTTATTTAAGGAAGTAGACGAAAATTGACCCCCTACTTACCACCGACACTACAGAGTCTAAAATAAAAATAGTTAATAGCTCTTTACCTATAAATTACAGGAAAACCTATGAGAAGTATATGGTCTTAAAATAATATGCGAAATCTTTCAATATTGTTGTTGGAATGTATGGGAAAACATGTTTTTCAACTACGATGTTAAGCTTGTTCTTGAGATAAGTTGGTACAAGACCTAATTCAACAATAGACAATATATTCATCAATTTCGGAGCCCTCTCCACGCGCGAGTTCAACTCGCACTACTCCGGTTTTTTTTTACAATTACAATAATTAATACACGGCACAAATTTATACACGGCTCATTGTGATAGCGACCAGAACACCGCACAGCACACATGGCGGATCCTGGTCGATTGGATCGGGCAAGATCTCTCTCTGCCAGCAGTAGTGTCGGCTATGTTGGCAGAGCACGAAAACTGGAATGCAGTGGTCTCCTTCTGTGAGAGCGTCATGCTCTAGAAGGAGACCGCAGAGCGGGATCGGGAGAGGGCCGATCCCGCTCGAAGAAGAAGGAGACGGCGCCGGGGTAACAACCGCCCTGGCGCCTAATTCCGATACGCCTGAAAACCCCTGCCGTTGCTATAAGGTGGGGGATTTCTGGGTTCGCGGGTGCGTAGATTGGGGAATCTACGTGCCCACACCAAGCGACCCAAGAGAAGACAGTAGCACGCATGTGGTCACGCGCTGCCGTGGGACGCTTTGGGGGATCCTTTACAATCCCCCTGAGGGGGTGACCGTTTTACAGTCACCCACCCTCTCCGAGATGTGCCAATAGGCGTGGCACCAGTGGGCGGCTCTAGTGTGATCATACGAGGACCTGGAGCCTCCCTTAGGTGCCGAAGATGACCGCTCCAGTGGTTTTAGCCGGTAGGAGTCCGGCATACCCCTTCGTCCTTCCCCGGGGCGAAGGAAGTTCATGAAGAACTTCCACTGGGCACCAATAAAAAAAAAAGGTATACACGGCTATATATAAAGATATACATATCCAGTTTACGCTGATCTCTTATCGTACGAAAACCTATACAATGCGAAATCAGCTAATATTTAAAATGTATAGCTATACAATGCGAAATCAGCTTATATATAAAATATATGATATGTAGCCGTGCGTAAACAAGAATATTTTTAACAAAGCATTTTTTTCCATTATATTACAGCACGGTGTGATGCGCGGTCGCGTCAAACCGTTGAATGTGCGAAGTCGCCACGTTCAGTTAAATCGATGCGTTTCGTTTTATTCGCTCTCGCTGATTTTATAATCCTCACGTGTGCATACGGGTATGAAAATCAAACGGCTGTGTGTAAGCGCTCCCTTTTTCACGTTTAAAAGTTCTTATAAATTATTCCAAGCGCAGTTCGTTATGGAATCACGTCCACAATAAATCTTAAAACGTATTAATTTTATTACATCGACGGCACGGTTGGTGCTGTGGCTGATACAGTCGGCTGCTGCGCTCCAGGTCGTGGGTTCGATTCGCGCACGGAACAAATATTTGTATGATCTGCAGGTAGTTGTTCCGGGTCTGGGTGTATTGTATGTGGAATTCATGTCTGTAAAAGCACTCACGACACAGGAGAAATCCTAGTGCGGGGCAACGTTTTTAAAAAAATACAAAAACAATATTGTTTGGAAAGTCGTTAGAATGTCGGTAAAATAGTCCTGATAAAATTTACGTCGAGAAATGTCGGTAAAAATTATCGGAATGGTAACTAATCAGTACCAGTTCTCGGTAAATAAAGAGACCTGGCCTCTCCAGGAATGGGCGTCGTAAAAGGCGGCTAAGGGTTATGCGTATGAGTGGCGTGTACTTTATATCCTGCAAATAAAAATCAGCCTTCACTCTGTATGTTATGGTTCTTTACGGTATGTTATGTTAGGCAAGCACAGCAGAATAATAAAAAGAAAATAAGGCAATAGTTCACAATACACAGTAGTAGTAATAAGAGTCAGAAACCAGAGAAATGATGGAGTACATATAAGAAAGATTAAGGGATAGTACATGAAAATACAATTAGTTCAGTGAGTGACACGAGTTTTCCTCAGTCGTCTGCCTACCAACCGAATTGAAAATATATTTTATATGTATATTGCTATATTAAAATATCGATATATAGGTTTATACAGTGAGTAGGATACAGGGTTCGAAATATCGAAAAATCTCCTTGACACAGATTTTTAAGCATCTCGTAATGAAAAATATCTTTTCTAGTTTTTTTTGTACCTCAAATTATTTGTGAATATTTACTTTACTCATTGATAAGTCTTTATTCTATTATAAACTAAAATGTTTGCAAGAAATACAATTTTTATTGAAATTTTCACAGTACAATTTTCTTATCGCTAAACTTTAACCTACAGTGGTGAAAAATAAAATCCGCAAGATTTTGCTGAACATATATTGTGTTTTTTTTGGTAGGTATTGACCTAAGCTCTCACCCCCTGGAGTATGTCGTGCTATTTACTGGACACCCTGTGTACAGTACCTATGGCCAACTGCATCGTCCCGTGTGCTAAACTACAAACTGCGATAACCAATCCACCTGCCAATTCTATAATCACCACTCTTGCGCGGTGAGTACTGGCAAATTCTCCCCAAAATAACGACACGCAGCATGAAACCGGTCGTTAATGGGGGAGGTCTGATGATGATTCATTTTTAAAGTTATTAGGTTGTATTTTATCAATGTTTACCTTTTAAAATACCCTTTTTATTGTAACCTGATAGAACTACAATATTAATAACTTCTTTTGACTTCACTAAGATGACGCCCGCGCGCCTTGCAGCAATTGGGGGCGACTTTAATATACAAATAGTGAAAAATAACTTCGAATAATTCGCAAAGTCACGCTGCACGCTTCGTAGGCGTTTCGCATCAACAACAGCGATTGAACGCAAGTGTTGGATGCTATGGCAAAGTGCTACCACATGAAAGATACACAATGAAAGGTGCATACAATAGGGTATTAGCAAAACGTATTTATTTGAAACTTTAGCTAGAAACTTAGGAAATAATAACAATGGCAAATTGAGATTTTTTAAAATGCTTGATTAATAAGCAGTGGCCGGAATTAAATGAGTGACTTGACGAACGTTTCCTACCTTACCGTTGTATTGATAAGCCCGTCAAAATAAATATTGACTTAGCTGGTGTCCTAAATGTAAAATTAATTAATAATACTTTATGAATTTAATCATTAACGTTATCGCATAATATTCTTCTTTGAGACAAAGCAAGTTCCTAATGTTTGCTGTTTATTTTTATACGTCTCCGTCTCGGTATACGTAATTCTCAGAGGTTGCTAATCATAGCAAAATCTATATAGTTAAAAGTAGAAATTGCAAAAAATTACTCGAGCCATACCCATACTAACAATAACGTTTAAGTTTGATAACTTCAAACAGGTAATCTAACTATCAATCATTAGTTATAAACATTTAATAATTCTTAAAAGACAGAAACGCAATACCGAAATATGAAGTCATAAAACAACGCGGAAGTAACTCCACACAAGCTCTCTTGTGCAAGAACGGGACAGAGAATCTCCCAGATATTTCGAAAGCGAATTACGACTATCTTTATATTTTTTAACCGACTTCAAAAAGGAGGAGGTTCTCAATTCGATGCATATTTTTTTTATTTATGTATACCGCTTACTCCGAGATTTGAAGACCGACTTGAGCAATTCTTTGTTTAACAGGTGCAGAATGCTTTGGAATTGGTCCCATATAAATTTCATTATATTTGATTGAGTAGTTTTTTAGCCAGCTTCAATAAACAGGCCAATTTGACTGCACTTATCTAGATGATGTCTTAATAGTTTCGATTCCTCTGAGGTCAGAGAACCGATCTGAGTCATTCTTATTTTTAGTGTTAAATACTGATACCAAATTGAAAAAAGTTCTAACATTTATTTTCACTAAAAAGAAACGAATAAAACTTTTTAACAAAAAATATACCGACTTCAAAAACCCTACACGATATAAAAATATTAAAACCACTGAAAGGGAAAAAACAAACTTTATTTATGAAGTCGGGCGGCCAGGTATGCCATGATATACCATGTAGTTCAACGAGAATGAGAAGTTATATTTTAAACGCGGCTCCGCCCGACTTCAAAATAAACGCCATTGTCAGTTGCTTTGCAAAGGTCTTTCACGAGGCTTAGCAGAGGGCCTGATTACCACAGTAGCGTTATAAGTGTGTGGAGTGCTGATTAAGAATATAGTTCCATTTTACTATCTCCACCCGTGATGTCGTAAAAAACTAAAACTTTAAACCAGAAGGATGGGCATCAGGGTCCCTTCTGTGGAACAGCAGCCATTCTGCGCGGACCAACTCGCCTGCCAAGCGTAGTGAGTATTGGCAAATTTCCCCTAAAATTTCGTCACACGGCATGTATCCGGCCGTTTATGTGAGAGGCCTTTCTTTAGTGGACGTATTTTGGCTGATGATGATGATGACGTTATAAGCGCACATGATGCTGCTGCTGCTGACTTCTTTAAATTATTCTCAAATCGCAGTTTACAACTCTTTCTCTTGGCACAATACCTAAAACCCTCAAGATAGAAAAACAAAACAACGCTTTTGGCCGTGGATTACCCCTAAATCTCTTAAGGCTTATTGCGCACGGGTGACTTTTATCACCGTGACAATTTCGTCACTCTTATTAAGTCCATCGGTAGATATGGAGGTGCGCGCACATTACGAAGTGACGTGACATTTCCATACATATCCATTGATTTGATGTGGGTGACGAAGTTGTCACGGTGACAAGTCACCCGTGCGCGCTAGGCCAATGCATGATTGAAGTCGTGTAGGTCGTTAACGCTGCTGCTGCGTTTAATTCTATACATAATGCATCGAAGAAACGCAAAACGTTAATTGCCTAATCAACTAGGGCCTCTGAGCGGCCAACAGGTCTATGAAATTATCGACTATTGTATGAAGTGTTCCCTCTGTCAATTCTTATTTTGTGGTGCTACGTCAGTGCGACGCGAAGGCGTGAAGAGCACTTCACGGGACCACCCAACTCGCTCCGCAAATAACTTTTAATAGCACCGAATTGAGGTGAAAACGAAAAAAATACTAACCCAAGGAAAAAAAATATTGTGGAATATGAAAAAGTAATGTTGGTTTTACAATTCCTTGAGGTTTTATGCAAAGGTATCTTGAGTGCGTAAATAATATTAGGTATATATTAATGACATACTAACTGGTAATATTTTTTTACTTTATAACACAATATTATGATTGAGTATCATGTGCGGTATGGATCCATAAAACTGCCAATATACCTACTACGATTGTTGGTTTGGCTACGGTTTCTTAATATGTTCAGTTTCATGGTTGTAAAGTTATACGCTAAACGCTCGACTGGGTCGGTACTACGGTTCACTATGTGTGCGTAAGCATGGTTGTGTCCCGGCCGACTAGTAGTAACAGCTAAGGAAATAACTAGAACACAAGGCATTTCAATTATAGTCTTAAGATCGGCAACGCACCTCCATGGTTACGATTGCTACTAACCATCGAGTAGGCGGTAGGTCGTCGCTCATTAATGTATCAAACATAAAAAATACGAACCGGATTGATCACTCTATTTTAAGGGATTTAGGTTGAGCCGAATCGACATCGTATTTATATCGTATTCAGCATTTAAAGTGAATCGTTTTTTTAACGGTGTCCCACACTATTATTTATCCTGTGTTGTGCGTACAGTTTACAGACATAAATCTCTTATGCACAAACAAACACCCAAAAACAACAAGCGGTAGATCATACAAATATTTGTTTCGTGCGAGGATAGAACCCGCGATACGTAGTGCAGAAAGGAAATTGCTTAGCACTTTTGCCAACCGTGTCATCAAAATAATATTAGTAACATATTTATTTATTAGAAACTATAAGACTACATTCATTATTATTGCGGATTTAATACCATGCAACACCATCACCTTTCAAACAAAGTTTGGAAAAGAATAAAATGAGCTGTAGATAAAGCTATATGGCGATACGTTAATTTTTGTAATGTTATACCCTATGAAACCAACAAACGACTCCAATAGTACCGAAAATATTTAAAATATATGTTAACGCCATCTATACACTTTGTACCAAACGACGATACTACTACTACTACTACCCTCATGAGTACACAGCGCCATCTAGCGAAGCAGAGGATAAACTCAGAGCGCAGATAGGTACATGCTTGACAAATAGATGGCGTTGGCAGTAGTTAGCAGTAGAACCATACTAAAAATACCAAACAGATAATTTGACCCACCTTGATCTCTTCAAGAGCTTTTTCCGTGAACTTAGCTTCCGAAGATGTCAAACCGTTCTGTGGATAAAAATAAAACAGTTATTATAGGTACATATACTTAGTTCTTTGTAATGGGCTAAATTCCTTGTACCCACTGAGGCCGCATACTAGAAGCGACCCAGATTCATTGATCGATTAACAATGTTGCTAGATTAATAGTGTGTACATTAAGGTGAACAATTTAGAGCGTATGTAAGTGTTATTTTTTTACTGATGCTGTAGTAGTTTTCTTGTCGTAAAGGAATCACGCTGATATTAATTGTTGCATCACTCGATCTTAGACCTGATAATCTGGTTTAAAGCTTAATTACACTTCAACGAAGGAATAAATAAGCAAGGCGAGTTGGAAAGTTGCAATTAGCTAAACATCGCCAGCACTGGAACAAAAACTTGTCAAGTGTGGGTCGGTCTTGGTATAAAGTTGGGTTCCGTAGTCATCATCTATTGTTTGAACACACTATAGATACATACAGGAGAACAACTATTTTCGAAATTTGAATTTTTGGGGCGTTTGTAAAAGATTATGGAAAAACAATTGGACAGTACGACATTGCTGACATATTTAAAAAAGAAAATCTGTTTTGTGAAATATTTTATGGATATGTAACCGCACAACGTTGCCTTAAACTTGATATTGTGGAAGATAGTCTACAGAAGCTAAACTAAGAGAAGAAAGATATTATGGCATTTATTTCACATTTTGGACAGTTTTTTTTTCGAAACTCCTACTATTATCCACCCTTCGCCAAGGCTATATTGTATTCCTATGTATTCGTTTAAAAATTATGTTTAAATACCTTTTAGGGCACCATGGGTGGAAAGACCACTTTCTATTGTCTATTGTCTGCCAGGGTCAACACGGAACTTCTAAAACTCACTTAAAACGTTTTTAGATACCCAATAACCCCACACGCAGTATTTTATCATTACTTAGATTATCATGATGACGGAACCCTGCTGTATGATTAGGCCTTGATACGCATTCGACAGTCTTTTTAATCTGCCTTGGAAGTGACAAAGGGCAAGAGAGCTATTTTTTTCATACAATTCCTTCAAACTGGGTCGGAGGCGGAGGAGTGCATAATAGTCTTACTGGCTTAAACCACCACGGTATTCCTACGACCTACCCTATGCCGAGGGTACGGGGTTGAATCACGCATTCACCGTACCCCCTGCAGGTCTTGACCCACCCCTTACTTTACTGGTGGTAAATCTCTTATTTCAAGAGCCCGACTTGTTAGGTACCACTGCAGTGCCATGACATGCCCACCAATAGTGTTAAAACTTTAGACATTACTGTATTCTGGTTAGAAGGGCATTGTAGCTAGTAACACAATATTTCCTAGGAATACAAGAAAGGGTGACAGATTAGTTATCGGTAAAACACAGACAACAACCCTTTTTCAAAAAAGTTCGTATTCCATGTGTGTTAAAGTGTATAATGAAATACCAGAGACCATCAAAGTCCTTCCAGTCAATAATTTTAAAAATAAATTAAAGGTATGGCTACAGGCGATTTATTTAATAATAATTAATTGTAGTTTAATACTGTTTAATATTTGACATTGATCTGACATAAATAGGTAATCTATAATTAAGTATAATATTATTATTAATTTGGCCGTGTGGTGCCGGCTCAGAATGCCACCACCCCATCTCCTCCCGTGGGTGTCGTAAAAGTCGACTAAGGGATTGGCCGGAGGATGGGCAGCAGCGTCCTTCGAGTACATTAACAACTCAACTGCGATCGCCAACCCGCCTGCCAAGCGTGGCGATTATGGCAAAACCCCCCAATGAGCCCACATCACATCCATATCGGTCGTTGTGGTGATCTTTGGGGAGGCCTGTGTCCAGCAGTGGACTTCATTCGGCCGTTAGATTATTATTAATTTGATAAAAGATCTTGTGATTTTATATTTTTATTGTTATTTCTGACCGAAATTTCACATGTCTACCTAAGACGAAATAGGCTGATCAATGTTATAGATTAAGACCATATTATGTACCCTATTTATGTGAAATAAATTAATTTGAATTTGAATTTGAATTTGAACATTACTGGGCATAACAAACGAACTAAATAATTAATATCTCGAGATGACGAGCGTAGTGTGGTGCAACGTAGGTCCAGGTCCTGGGTAGCATTCCAATGGGCAGGTATGACGCTTACCACCGGGTGAATGGCTTGCTCGTCTAGTCAACAGGTGGTAAAACACTTCGTCGTTTTAGCCAAATAAAGTCCACTGCTGGACACAGGCCTCCCCCAAAGATCGTCGAAACGACGGGTGTCTTGTGTGCTCATTGGGTGGTTCGCTATAATCGCCATGCTTGGCAGCCGGGTTGGCGATCGCAGTTGTGTTGTTAATGTACTCGAAAGACGCTGCTGCCCATCCTCCGGTTAATCCCATAGTCACCTTTTACGACACCCACGGGATGAGATGGCTCGGTGCTATTCGTAGCTGGCACCTCACGGCAAAAAAAACTTACAAGAAAAGGTTAAGGCACTAAATTCACAATTTTGTATCATCAAGCATCGACCTACTGTCACACCCAGCAAGTATCAGCGTTATATTATTATTATTATGAAAAAATTACCATATCTAATCGAATATGTTATCGCTGGCACAAAAATACTGTTATCGTCTTATCACCAACGACATAACTTCAAACGAGTGAATATCTATTACGTCTGCCTTATTTGGTTATCGGAGACTATCTTATACCTTTTATGGTTTATAGCTTTCACGTTTATCTTTCGATTGGGATACTGCATGACCTCATTTTTCTTTTAACATAAACAACTTTTTTTTCAGCCTTATTTCGAAGCAAGCTTGTCATTGGAGTAGTAAGCGCGACGCCCGACCATAACAACCCAATAACCCAGGACTGCGCTCGTCACCCCGAGACATTAGTTAATTAGTCTCTTATGTCCAGAAATTTTACTAGCTACAGAGCCTTTCAAACTGGGACACAGAAATGTCTAAAGCAGGGGGGTTGGCAACCGGCGGCCAGCGAGTCTCCTCAGTCATAATTTCGGCCGAATGAAGTCCACTGCTGGACACAGGCCTCCCCCAAAGATCACCACAACCACCGATATGGATGTGTTGTGGGCTCATTGGGGGGTATTGTCTCCTCAGTGTGTTCCGTAAAATTTAGAATAAACGGGAATAAAAAATGTACCATGGATTATACTTTGTGAGGTTTTTAATATACCAAGTTATGTTATGCGGACTCTGATGACTGATTTCCGCGTAGAATTTGTGACCCTCTTATTACAAAAGGTTTCTGACCCATGATCTAGATAAAACACTACTGCTTGGCAGCAAAACTACAGATGCTCCATATATTTCTTTCTCCTGCACCCTGGGTTCTCTTACAGGAACAAATTTCACAGCAAAAAATGTCTTAGAACAATAACTGTAAATCAAGCAATGAAGAAATGACGCTTGGATATTCGGCCATGATTCAGCAGGTAGGTACGCTAGAGATTTCATTACTGACTAGATCCGCAACGAATTAATCATTAGTATGAGATGAAATAGAAACAGCACTCTAAATTATTTCTAACAGAGGTTACAGACGTGACGAATATGGAACCAAAATATTGACTGTAATGGAGAAAGTCTGAGAACTTAAATATAATACAATTACACTTAGAAGGATAGCCGGCACAAGCAATGGGTAACTATTTGAACGGTGACGGATATGACATCATTTGCTGGGCGATCCGTTAGTTCATTTCCTTGTGAACACTGCTCCCGAAAACCAATTCATCATCATCATATCAGCCAGAGAACGTCCACTTCTGAACAAAGACCTCCTCCATAGATTTCTATAACTGTGTCAACATTTTAGGGCGTGGAATTTGCCCTATACTCACCCCGCTGGGCATTTGGTAAGCGCAGTATGGCTGCTTTTCCACAGAAGAGACGGTGCTGCCCGTCCCTCTGGTTTAGAGTCTGATAGTCTCCTGTTACGACGTCCACAGGAGATGTAGTGGTGCTATATTATCAATCCGGGCACCATACGGAATAAAAATTAAATGGAAACCAAATTATGTTTGACGATGTATGACGTAAAAGAAACCCTAACAGCTTCTCAGTTCTGACAGACGGCACAAGTTCACAAGTATGACGGATGCATCAGCATCGCTCAGCTCAACCATATTGTAGGGAACCGCAACAACCCGAACCCGAACGCCGTCAACAGCAAGGTAACAAAGCTCCTTCTCTTGACACCATCTTCAGTGGCCATTAATCACATCATCGGTTGAAGAGAGGTGGTTATTCCCTGATGGATACCACACGGCCAATTAGTCTTTATTTTATTTAATCTTCATTTCAGTGTTGTAGTGGCTTGGTGGTTCACGGACTCGTTTCTTAAGGACAAGGTTGTGTGTTCAAAACCGCGATCGACCCTCTCCCAATCCCGCTCTGCAGTCTCCTTCTGGCGCATGACGCTTTCACAGGAGACCATAGCACTCCAATTCCTATGCTCTGATAGCATAACCGACACTACTGCCGGCAGAGATCTTGCCCGCTCCGATCGACCAGGATCTGCCGCTCGGCAGCCCTCTCTGAGCGTGTACTGTGCGGTGTCCTGATCGTTTCCATAGTCGTGGCACTGTGCCGTGACCTCGCGTGCTATCCGGTTCAGATCCGCATATGTATCAGTCTTATTATTGCAATGTCATATGTACTTTCTTAGATTATGTAAGACATCACTAACTTTAAGTGAAGGAAAACATCGTAAGGAAACCTGAAGCTAATGTAATGGTTTGAAATCGCCAACATGCAGTAAGCAAAAATGTTGAATAATGCTCGGTCCCTCTCTTTGTGGAAGGAGGCCTTCACCATGCAGTGGGACAGTGACTGGCTGATAATAATAATACTTATATTTTTACTCACAAGTACTGAAGTTTTTGTACTATATCGGAGCTTTTATCATTTAAGCTATCTACAAAAGAGATCATCGTACTCCAAGTTTAATCTCAAACCTATATTTGCAATTTTTTTTAAGCTATCGATATAACAAAGATGTCTACCACAAATGCCAATGCCATAATGACCATTCGTATACCATTATGTAAGGTTATTGAACTAAAAGTCGACACCGCCCGATTCCAACATATTTGGAGAAGAGCCAAGACGTTTCGAAAATGCCGTGTCCAGTCTGGACAACTGTTTGCACCTCTATTGAGAACTGAAATCTGCTTTTATCATCATTATGTCATACATTAGCATATGGCTTCGCTCGTATGGTCTGCATTGTCACTGCATTTTTAGAGCGGAACTCATTAAATACCCAGAATTACCTACTGAATGAAATGGCAAATGCCAACTGCAACTTCAAAAACGCCATTACTTTTACTGAGTAAGTTTTAGTGTTATTTCGTATGTAATGCTATGTTTGAAGAATCCGTCCAACTTTGCTTTGGATTCTTGAAACAATCTTCAAAGGCGCGGTGGTCGTCCAGGACAAGAAGTGTCTAGTATTCTCGTATGTCGCAAGAAATTCAAAAGATGGGAGTTAATAAGCTGAATCCCGCTTCTGCTATTACACTGAGAACTACGCGACTACACGGAATAAATTGTTGGCAGACGGAATAATTTAGAAATACATTTTAAAACTAACAACGCTTGTAACCTCGAATTATTTCGAATCGCTCTGATTTGAGACAATGTCTGCAATACTCAGATAAAGGGATTTCAAGTTACTGTAACTTAATAAATTCTGTTACGCATCGATTTTGTCTCCGCTAATTTGCCAGTTCCATAGCAAATCAAATATTTCATGGTACATTCGAGGTGGTTTTGAGCAGTCTACTATTCTACGAAAACGGTAGTGTCTCGGTACTGAGACGAAGGAAGACCGTTAGTCACCTATCTATGACACAACCAGGTAACTACTTTTGGCAACATGAATCATTATGCGCCTCTTAAAACACGCCTTAATTATATTCTACCGTATCTAACAGAAAGGTGACTTGTATGAAATTCGACACAGTTTTTCTTGAGGCAAATATGTTTCTTTTTTCGATATCCCACACTAGGATGTCACTGTTTACAGACATACATCTAACATTGATGTACACCACAGGTTACCTGACTTTCTTTCTCTACTTTTAAATGCATCCAACGGCTGTCTGTAAAATATCGTTTTCAGCGATAAGACCGCCCACTGTGCCACGCAAATTATTGTGAATTATTATTATTGGTGTAAAATAAAGTATATTCTATTCTATGCAATACCCAGAATCGAAACTAGTATCTGTAGATCATGCAACCATTTGTTTCGTGCAGGAATCAAAGGCGTAACACGTCGCGCAGAAAGCTAATCGCTTAGCCACTACACCTATCGTGCCGTCAACTAGAATATGACCTGTACATAAATAAGGAGACATCTCCTGCAGATGCAGATCCATGTTAAAGAATGACTGTCCCAGCCGAAGGTTAACGTTGAACCATCAAGACTTGACAGTTCGGCACGGCACCATTACCGGTACTATTGATTATGGTGAATAATTGAAGTATAAAAAAACGGCCAAGTGCGAGAAGGTCTCGGGCTCGGAAAGGGTTACCTACGAAAGTCACACTGAATATTTAGATACATTTTTTATGTTTTATAAATTTCGAATAAGGTACTCTTTGGCAAGCTGTAGATGAATATTGAATTCATATGTCATGAGTTTTTACAAATTGGCAGCACTTTAAAAGATGCGTGTCCTGGGTCGAAATGAATTTGGCTACAGATTTCTTTGCAATCATTGCTCTAGAGGATAACGGCACTATTACTCCAGATTGGTATTTTAGTCATTATTTACCGGTTGTTTTTGAAAATGGTCGACAGCAGCGTCCAAGAAGCAGGTTCCTCCTCCATCACGACGCTCCAGCTCACTCCGCCAGACGGACAATCGAATATTTGTCTATGGAAGGTGTGCAATTAGTGAGTTAACCTCCTTACAGTCTCCACCTGGCACCTTTTTTTTATTCGACTTTTATAATTCGCCAAAATAAAAGATAAGCTCAGAGGAATTCGCTTTATGAAATCTGAAAATGGCGTGGCTGCGTTCTAAAAAAACGTGGATGAGATCCCTAAAGAATCGTGGGCTCACTGTTTCAGTCAATGGTTCCATCGCATGTGACGGTGCTTACTATGGAACGAAGACTACTTCGAAAAACAATAAAAACATTATCAGGTTCCTACATTATTACGTTTTAATTTTCTAAAAACTTTTAGTGTGACCCCCGTACATGCTTTACATATTGTATGTAGTGACAAACTTTTAATTCAAGAGCGCTCGGATATTACACTGTATGAAATTAACCCCAATTATAAATTTGATATCAGCCAAATGACGTCCACTGCTGAACAAAGGCATACCCCATAGACGACCGGTAAATTACCGTGTGGTGCCGGCTACAAATAGCACCAACCCATCTCATCCTGTGGGTGTCGTTAAAGCCGACTAAGGGATTAGACGTAGGATGGGCAGCAGCGTCCTTCGAATACATTAACGACTCAACTGCGATCGCCAACCCGCCTCCCAAGCATGGCGATTATGGTAAAAACCCCCAATGACCACACAATACACCGATATCGGTCGTTGTGGTGATCTTTGAGGGAGGCCTATGTCCAGCAGTGGACTTTATTGGGCCGAAATGATGATGATGATGAACATTGTCGTCATTTTTGAGGAAATTTTCCAGTACCCACCACGCTTGGCAGGCCGGACGATCAACGCAGAACAGCTGCTTTTCTACAGAATGAACGCTGTTGCCTATCTCTTTGGTTTACAGTCTTTTACGACATGATGAATGGATGAGGAGGAGATGGAATGGACACGAGATTGGAAATTAAGGGTTTTATAATTTATACTTTAAATTATTAGATTATTGGTCACCGGGAAGTACCCGGTTTTGATAAACAGCTAATGAGTGGGACTTTTTGTATGAACATTTTTGTAGCGTTAAACAAGAAACTTGAATTTTTGCTGTCATCATTTCGGCCGAATGAAGTCCACTGCTGGACACAGGCTTCCCCTAAAGATCACCACAACGACCGATATGGGTGTGTTGTGAGCTCATTGGCGGGTTTTGCCATAACCGCCACGCTTGGCAGACGGGTTGGCGATCGCAGTTGAGTTGTTAATGTACTCGAAGGATGCTGCGGCCCATCCTCCGGCTAATCCCTTAGTCGACTTTTACGACACCCACCGGAGGAGATGGGGTGGTGGTATTCTGAGCCGAAGAATTTTTGTAGTAGTATGGAATTATAGACATTATTATTTTCCCATATTAATGATAGGTACCGCGTGCAATGTTTGAGTATAAAGGCCTTGACACACGGGCAGACAGACAAACGGACAACAAAGAGATCTTATAAGGGTTCCGTTTTGCCATCATGATGTACGGAACCCGAAAAATAATTAAAAAGTAATTGTATACGCTTATCCGACCTGTCATGGTCACAGCAATTGGTCACGGATAGAGGTACCTAGCTAAAAATATACATCCGAATATTTTTCAACCTTGTTTCTCCTATGATTTGTACTTACAGCTCCGAACATCACCTGCTGGGTGCTGGTAAAGAGATGGTATCGCCTCTCCTTAAGCGCACTGCATAATTTGGAATCAAGTAGCTTAAGTATTTTAAGGCCGCATCGGCTCTGAACGGGGTTTAAAATGGTTCCGATATAGTTTTCATTGCTATCAATGTTCATTAAAATTATGCTGTTTTGGGATGATGAGCCGCTGAGGTTGGGTAACACTTACATCGTTTCTCTCGACGACCATGGCCCGAACGCGCGAGTACAGCGCGTCCTCGCGCATGCGCGCTGCATCCCGGATCTCACGCACCAAGTCAGTTAGGAAGCCAGGGGCGTACTGGCCTGTCAGGTACACTGTAAAAGACAAGGGTTATAAAGATTTGTGCGAGATTAAACGGCTAAATAATGTCCAGAAAGCACTTATGTTACTAATTCGAATAGTAGAATAAAAGCGCCAGGATAGTGGACGCTGAATAAATTTGTCTCAGGAAAAGATGCATAGATTTCTAGGTTGCTTAGATCCCCCTGCCGTTGCTATAAGACCCCTGGGTTCGCGGGTGCGTAGATTGGGGAATCTGCGTGCCCACACCGAGCGACCCAAGAAAAGACGGTAGCACGCATGTGATCCTGGGATCCTTTACAATCCCCCGGGGGGGGTGACCGCTTTACAGTCACCCTCTCAGAGATGTGCCTATAGGCGTGGCACCTTTGGGCGGCTCTAGTGTCGTACGAGGACCTGGAGCCTCCCTTGGGTGCCGAAGATGATCGCTCGAGTGGTTTTAGCCGGTAAGAGTTCGGTATACCCTTTCGCCCTTCCCCGGGGCGAAGGAAGTTCATGAAGAATTTTCACAGGGCACCAATAAAAAAAGGTCGCTTAGATTTCCAGGTGACTTAAACCGAAATGTCAAGCTATTTAATGTGCCGGCTGAGCCTGTGTGTGATGTTGCGGATATTCCCATCCACATATGCGGAACATCTGCATTGATTTTGACATCTGCATCGGCTTCCGCAACAATGCATTGAGAGCTTTTGCGGAAGCTGATGTGGTGTAAGCTGTGACAAGAAAGTGCCATGCGCGTGTATGGTACTTTCACCGATTGACCAATAATAATCTCGGTTTTGGTCATGCGCCCCACACTGTGAATTGACAAGATTCGGCCGGGTTGTTTAACTTTGCATTTATTTGGAACAAAGTTCTTTTACGCGGCTTACATTAGTGTGAACTGGCAGAAATCGTCACGTAAGGAAAAAGCATTATGCCCCCTCCAGGCGACCTTCCCCTCTCTTTGTCTCTTTCTATTAAATACGGTAGGCGAGCTTTCCCTCTCTTTCTCTCGGTCTGTTTATATTATATACGGTAGGCGACCTTAATGTGCCGTGTGGTGCCGGCTCAGAATGCCACCACCCCATTTCCTCCCATGGGTGTCGTAAAAGTCGACTAAGGGATTAGCTGGAGGATGGGCAGCAGCGTCCTTCGAGTACATTAACAACTCAACTGCGATCGCCAACCCGCCTGCCAAGCGTGGCGATTATGGCAAAACCCCCCCAATGTGCTCACAACACATCCATATCGGTGGTTGTGGTGATCTTTGGGGGAGGCCTGTGTCCAGCAGTGGACTTCATTCGGCCGAAATGATGAAATGATGAGGCGACCTTTCCCTCTCTTTCTCTTTCTCTCGGTCTCTTTCTATTATATAGGGTTGTATTCGTGTGTGCGTGCGATTATCGAGATTCGGGAAGCAATCATTGTGCGCGGTCAGCTGTATAACCTCAACTGTAAACATGTGTAAATATTATTTAAACTAAATTTTTGGTTATTGTTCTAATTCACACAGGATTTATACTGTGACATTATTGCAATTAAGCAACTTCGTTCCCGTTCGTTCCCCCCTACTGCACAATTTTTTATTATATATTATGACTACGTGATTGTATCTAGTGAATTCCAAATATTATCAGACACGCAACATTTACACACGCATATATTTATCACCTCCTCCAGCCAGTGAACAATTATTTAATGGCGCTGGGATTTATAAACCTCTGCGAAACAGGCTGGAGCCTTAAAAGGCACTGAGTTTTATTAAATACAGTGCACTAATTTCTTTTTTATTATTTATACTAATATAATAAAGCTAATAAAGCTGAAGAGATTATTTGTTTGTTTATTTGAACGCGCTAATCTCTGAAACTACCAGTCGGATTTGACAAAACATATTTGTATTTGATAGCCCAGTTCTTAAGGAAGATTATAGTATGCTATTATATATACCTATTATATTAGGCTAACATCACGTTACGCCCTTAGGAGCCGAACGAAAAGAAAAAATGCCAGGAAGAACGCTATGTGACTACGAAGTACTAGCACGACCGGCGGTGCGACGCGGTGGGTCACCGACAAGAACTGAGCATTACCGAGAAGAGCCGATCTGTGCATGCTATGCTGAAGTACTCTAAATTATTTATGAATGATCCGATTTCTTTTCAATTAATTGGCAGGTGAAACCGCGGTGCACTGCTAGTTGTTAAATAAAAACAATAAGCTTACCTTCTCTTTAATTTATTCTTGCAATAAACTAAGTATTTATATAAAACACTCCTCAGAAAATACGCATCTGCGGATATAAAAATCTGGATCCGCAACATTCCTAGTGTGTACCTTCACACGCTTTCAGCTTTCTCGTTGCTACTTATTACGGAAATGCATAATGCAAATGCATTTTAATATCAGTATACATGAATACAAAATGTGCCGTGTAGATCCCGACTAAGAATAGACTATCCTTCTCCACCCATGGATTACGTTAATGGCAACTAAGGATAGACAATTTATATCAAATTAATGTGTAGTGCATTATAGCAATGCATGTGGTGATTAGTCCGTGTGGTGTTCGGATTAAGAATATAGCACCACTCCGTCTCCTCCCGTGAATGTCGTAAAAGGCTACTAAGGGACTTTAAACCAGAGGAATAGGCAGCAGCGTCCTCTCTATGAAACAGTGGCCATTCTGCGCTCACCAACCCGCCTGCCAAGCGTGGCAACTGGCAAATTCCCCCCAAAATGTTACCTGTTGTCTTATGGGGGAGGCTTTTTTCGGCAGTGGACGGTTTTAGCCATCAGTGGGAGGCCCATGTTCAGCAGTGGACGTTTACGGGCAGATCTGTGTGTATCATCATATATCGGCCATTTATACGTCCTCTGCTGAACAAAGGCCTCCCACATAGATTTCCACAACTGTGTCATCGTTTTGGGGGGTATTTGCCAATACTCACCACGCTTGGCAGGCGGATTGGTGAGCGCAGTATGGCTACCGTTTCACAGAAGAGACGCTGCCGCCCATCCCTCTGGCTTCGATTCCATTAGTCGCCTTTTACGACATCCACGGGAGGAGATGGAGTGGTGCTTTATTCTTAATCCGGTCACCACACGGAATGTACAATCTGTGTGTATACAATTCTTGATTTAAACATATTTTGATACTGTGAACGTGAACCAACTTGAACCGTCATAATACAAATCACAGCTTTTCGATTTAAGTATCGCAAAACGAAATTCTTTCAGTTTATAGCTTTATGGAGATTTAGGAGTTTCACGGCAATGACTAATAGTAGGAGCTAGTGTGCTAGGTAGTTTTCAGAAGTAGCTAATGTAAATGTTTCTATAACACGCGATGCTTTCCATATTGCGCGAAAGCCCGTTATCTACCTACGCATTGAGAAAGTAAATAAATATTTAAGTATGGCCTGAACTACAAATACAGAAATTGGAGGATCCATGACTCCGTCCTTTTTATTTTCACCTGGTGGAAATCCACCATGGGCTGCCTCCGCCCGGGCAGGGGAGGCGGGGTATGGCCGGAGTCTTACTGTCTCAAACCAGCTAAGTGCTCATCTGCAGCACCGAGGGCTGCAGCATCTGGAGACTAATCGCACTGGAATCGCCCGTTGCAACACCTTTAGGCATATCTTGGAAGGGGTGATTGTAAATCGATCACCTTTAACGGAGGAGAGGCGACTGTAAAGAGGCTGCCCCCAACGCCAATCTCGATATTGCGATGTATCCCCCCGAAGCCTCGCCGTGCGCTGTGCTGCGCACACGGCCACACGCGACCACGTGCAAGCACCGTCTACCCGGGGGTTGCTCGGTATGAGCACGCAGATTCCACAATTCGCACGCCCGCCATATTTTATGGCACAGTTGCTATAATTTATCTGATAGTAAGACCCGTAAAAATGTATACCTCTCATGATGAAGCTTCATACATTGTGTCAAAGATTTGTTTACTAATCAAATCGGCATCTCAAGAATCCGCAAAATATACTTAATATTGATTTAAAATATAAGACAGACTGGGATACTGGCCTTTAATCTCGTCTCTGGCATATGATAAAATAAACCGTGCGAAATACAAATCTTCTCAGACTCCCAATATCCCTAGGGAAATCAACGCAATGTGATATTACGAGAGCAAACGTGTGAAAACTGCTGCTATCTGAGGTAGATCTTCATTTGCTTTATGCAACTGTCATAGGAAAAGTTGGAGTAATAGATGGCTTAAGCTCCACATCACACGACTTATAATGCAATGGCCTCTTTTTTTTTTTTAGTAAGAAGGAATATAAAGCCCGCAATTACTGCACCAAATCACCATTTGGGAATAGGGTATTTTTAACTGATACTAATAAAAAGCGACTGCTGGCACTGTTTATAGATGTTCCGCTTGCGCCCATAATCCGCTGTCTGAGCTTCTAAGTCACTGGCAGGACGCTGAGCGTACAATTTAGGATTCATTTTGGCAATTGCGTACTCACCTTAAAAGTTTCAATAATTCAGACGTACCTATATATGTTACTGTAAAAGCTCAAATTAAGGTAAATCCTAAGATTTTACAGTAAAACCTAAGATTTACCAAGTCCTAATGGTAAAAGTCCGAACTGATCTGTGATAATCCTTAGTTTCGTACTTTTACTAACACTTACCTACACCGCAAATCTTAGGTTTTACCTCAGAGACACGGTAAATGTAGAAAAAACCTGCCTCAGTGTATCCTAAGAAAGTTACAATCACTAGCTTAAATACTGCCTTTATAATAAAAGGTTATTATTAATCTTAAAGAACAAATAGGTACTACCACACTAGATTATGGTGCGGCTAGGCATAAAGGCGGCGGCATATCTCTTCGCACTTCGCGCAAGAAGTTCATGAAGAATTTCCACTGGGCACCAATAAAAAATAAAGTTAACATTGTTTTATTCCCAAAACCAACATTTACTAATCGTAATTGGTAAAACCTAGCATGTGCCAAATTAATGGTAAAAGCCCGAAAAATCGTCTTATTTATATCAAACCTTAGATTTTATTTTTGAGTCTGATCAATGCCTAGGGCATATCTTCTAAGAGCTTAATTCTGGCATCGACTAAGAGAGTGGGGTGATGACTGGCAACCTCGAACTTACCTAATATTTATTTCTATTAAAAAAACCGTTTAAATAAAAATATTACTATTATTTTGAAGGTTTTCGTTTTCATTTTTGTTTTATTATTATTTGTTTCCACGCGTAATGGACATTATAACGGTCGACCTCCCATAGGTCCAATAGAAGCGCAAGGCAAGATGTGCCTAAGTCTTGAGGTGAAAACGCAAACAACATATCAATCTTATCCACCCTAATTCCACACAGTCCTCGACACGATACGAAATCTGGACTTGGGTGGGAGATCCATGCTTGAAAACCGATTCTAAATTAACAAAGTTCTTTGTTTTGATTAGATTTTAGTTTTAAAGTATGCCTAAACTCTATGATCCGCCATGCATTGTGTTCTACTTGTAAAGCCATTTGTTGCGTTCATTAGATACCCATTACCCATATTAAGGGGATTGAACAAATATGAAATACGCCATTTTGTACCAGCGGCCATTTTAGATTTGGAATTTTTCACATTCTACTAGTCAAGCCCTATCATTTGATACCCATATTGAGGGGACAGCCATCTTGGATTTACAATGATACTGAATATATTCAATTGTATTGTCATCAAAACTAAATATCAGATCAATCTGTCAACAGTAATTTTGAACCAAAAAACAAACATGGCAAGCTAAATAAAACCGTTTATCAAATTGACTCAGGTCCATTCTACGCGGTTCATACGTAAATAAAGTTACCGCATCTAATCTAAATTATAGGTATATCGCAATGGAAAAAGTCATTACAAAAGCCACGAGTTATCTCAGGTCACGTAACGCACGCGATCCACCGCACCACGCTGCCATTTAATTTCTATAAAATGTTTGATCTACGTCAATCGCGAACGGATTGAATCCCCTGGTTCAGCTATTGAAAGTATTGAGGTTATCGAGAATGTGTTTTTATAAGTGTTGTTGGCGGTGTGATCTTGTCTTCAATGACCTCTCCGAAGAGTCAGTGTATCGTTAACTCTTGGTTCGTCAATGACGGCGTTTGTTCTGTAGCCATTTACTCAGAAGTTCTAACTATAGCTTCAGTGGCGGATCCAGGATTTTAGTCTGGAGGGCCCTCGGGACTTATGTCAAGATTTTCAAAGATCATTGTTGACAAGGTCTAAGGTCAACCACATCCCACAGTTTGAGCATGGCCCCTCTGAGATGGATCCGCACTTGTTCAGGCTGTAACAGGATATTTTCTAACAGAAGATCTCTCAAATATAATACTTTTCAAGGCCGGAGAATCGAGTCTAATCTCTTTTGGACCCGGAGCCATAGTTGCGATTGAAGCCCTTGCAGACAAATGGAGCATTTTATTGTGGCCATCTTAGCCTTATGTATACTAAAATCTCCATAGCTAACAACCACATTTAAGCAGATATTGTTAAATCCTTAAATCTAAACGAGTCCTAGCCGAACAAAACTACGATTATGTGCACCAAAAAGATTATACAGATAAATACATATGCAAATGATGTGACCGCCTTCATATTTGTGGGTGGTACATTTCGCAAGCTTAGGCTGCGCCCGCGCTGATATGGCGGCAGTGACGCCAAGAACAATACAACTTCACACGACGCATTTGCAATGTCCCACTGCAACCATGCGGACGTTTATGTCGGTCGTCACGGGTTGTCGAGCTCCAAAAGTACTGTACTATTACCAAACTTAACTACATACATAGTGGGTGGCAACGGTCTGACCTATAGCAGTATTCCTCTCTAGTTGGTTGGCTGAGGATGTCAGATCGGAATCACTGTACAAAATACTGTGTTTTTTATTATTCAACATTAGACGAGACGAGCCAATCACCTGGTGGTGTACGAGTAATGCCTGCTCATAACAATTGAAATGCTACCCAGGACTCGTCCTGCACTCGTCACCTTGCCAAAAAGTTAGTTAGATCTCTTATGCCCAGTAATTTCACTTTCACTTCTCCTATATCGTGAATACAGTTTACAGGCATAAATTTAAAATCTGACAATTACTAAGACCAGAAACCACTATCTGTAGATTATGCAAATATTTGTTCCGTGCGGGGATCGAACCCGCTACACGTAGCTCAGAAAGCCAATCGCTTACTGCGCCAATTGTGCCGTTGGCATGTGCATTTACCTCGCGACTTATCAAGTCAGGGCTGCCACGACTAATTTAGAGTTGTGCCCAGTTCGTCGAGACTAACTACACTATTCTCATAAGTACATTATTCAACTATATTGTAATATAATGATGTATACCAAATTTACTGCAGTTTCTTTTCAGAGGTTGTCATAAAGTATTTTCCTTCCACCCTTTTAATATGTTCTATTCTACTTACATTTTTTGCAGGATATCTATCAAATATGCTAATTATAAATTGCTTATCGTAATTATTTATACCAATATAATAAAATAGAAGTGTCAGTTTGACTGTGAGTGTACATACATAGGACAAAAAAACGTAGTATAGCCACTAGAATACTAGAACACATAGCTGACGTCAAGCATAGACGCTCCACAAAGTCGGCAGTGTGTGAACATGCCTTAGGCAAAACTAACCATTTTCTACGTTTTGATCAACTTCAAGTCCTCGCGAAAGAGAACCGATATGTACCAAAAATGTTTCGTGACGCCATTGAAATTAAAAAACCATTCTAATTTTAATAGAAAATATGGTTAGTGGGTACTACCAGTTTGGAACCCAGTTTTTAAAGTCCCAGAGAAATACCGCACTAAAAAACATCAAGACACTGTGAGTGATTACTGCGTGCACTGAAACAATTTTTGATTAGTTTTGTACAGTAGTTATATATTTTTTATAATATTTTTTCAAAATCTGTATCGACGCCTGTCACCTTGGTCATTCTGCGACCACGAACGCTGCCAAGTGTTCGACGTCAGGATAAACAAAAATCTATAATATACGCGATGTAATAATGAGTAATAATCGTGAACACCTAAGATGACTAATCAATACTAAAATCTGTTAAATTGTTTTACTCATCCAACTAAACACTCGATCCCAAGAGTTTTTTAAAGTATATCACAGCCCTGGAGAAGTTGGGCAGCCCTATAGAACGTAATTTTGAATGGCTCGTTTTCACGAAACAATGTCTTTTTCCATTTTGTTTTTTTTATAAAAACGGTCGCAGCGTAATCGTCGAAAGGTTTTTGACGAAAGTACTTTGAAATTGGGAACGGCTACATCCTATATCTCCGCCTTAATTATGTAGCCTAGCTTGATGGTTGGTAACACGATAGTCTAGTTCGTTTTTAAATCCCGACTCAAAATAGATTATCTATTTGAATTATTATTACACTAACTACGATTATTTAAATGTTTATGTCACACCTGTAAGCCTAGTATAATAATCATATCGATAACTTTTTCAATCGATTGTAATTTTACTATTAATATCAGAACGCAGCCATATTGATGTGACTGACATCAATATGACAGTTGGAGAATTATGTGAGTGAGGTATGCCAATTAGGCACTTGTTGTTGAACTACCGAACTGAAAGGATTAAATCTATAAATTTCTATGCAATCCACATTTAATTGATGCAGACCTGACCCGATCTTTCATCTCAGAAGTGGGATTGAACAAGCTAACTATATATTTCTGGCGAAATCGTCCGCATTTTTGAAGATTTTCGTTAAAATTAACAAGTATTTCTGAATTTATTTGCAAATGGAAGATGGTAGTAAAACACCCGACAATGGAAATAATTGTCGTGGTTCGCATTCAAGGAAGAGGAAACACCGTGGTCGTGAGGACAAAAGGACTAATGCGCATCGCAGAGAAGACAAAAGAAAACGGCGCGAGAACTGTTCGAGGAGCGACAGTACGAGCACGGAAGTATCGTCGCGACGAAGTCGTACTCGGGAGCGTCGCGAATATCATCGGCGGCATCGCAAGAGCGGAAGCAGGCACCGTGAGCACAGACGTCCTAGCCGGATTGACGTACACAGCAGCAGCGGGTCAAGATCGCCATGCCAGCGCCCAAAATCACCAGTAAGACGTTCCAATTATAGTACTGACGACATGACACACTTACTTTTGACTAAGTTAGTAAATAGTTTAGTAAATAATCGTTCCGAGGGTAACAAATTCCCAATGTTAGGTAATGTCATACCTGATTTTGACCCAATGATAAAGGGTCAAACTATACAGATGTGGCTAAGCAAAGTTGACGAATGTGCGAAGTTGTACAAGTGGGGTGATGATCAGATTATACACTATGCCTTACCTAAGTTGATGGGTGTTGCTAAAACCTGGTATCAAGCGTTACCCACTATGTCGTTTTCGTGGCCCGAATGGAAAAATAAATTATTAGAATCTTTCCCTAGTAGTGATGATTATGCTGAGTTGCTAACAGAAATGTTATCCAAACGTGTGAAATACAATGAATCATTAGAAATGTATTACTACGAAAAGATTAACTTGCTGCATCGTTGCGACATTAGGGGTAAACGGGCGGTTGATTGTATACTGTACGGAATTGATGATCGTTCAATAAGATTGGGCGCCAAAGCATTGAAGTGTCAGGAACCCGAACAAATCCTAGAATATTTCCAATCTATTCGGCAACAACCGCGCGAGACTGATAAGTCACGAATTAATCATGATAGAAGACCAAATAATGGATTAATTAACTCTAATATTAAATTTTCTAGCAATAACGGCAGGGTTAAAAGTAATTCTATAGTTTGTTACAACTGCAATGAACCAGGTCATTATAGTTATGCATGTACGAAGAAAATACTCAAGTGTAACATTTGTAATAGACTAGGTCATACTACTGTAAATTGCACGAAACTACCCCCTGATAATAATAGTAGCCAGGCTGACAAAACGAGTCAGAAAGCAATATTACGCATAGATGCTGAGAACCTTGCCAATGACAATAATAAATTTATAATGCAATTGACAGTTAATGGAAAATCAATACTAGGATATGTAGATCTGGGTAGCCAATGCACTTTAATTCGTTGTAGTGACGCTAAAAACTTGGGGATTACGTGGTCAAGTGACTCGTATCTACCCACAATGAGAGGTATAGGTAACAATATTGTGTTACCTATTGGATTGGCTATGGTGACTATACAAATACAAAATATCATAGAAAAGGTAGATGTATTGATTGTAGAGGATGATGTAATTAAGTACCCTATACTGATTGGACACAGTTTTACGGAAAAACCTGGTATTATAATAACCAAAACATTTGATTCTCTGATATTTACACGTGACGTAGGGAATAAATTATACCTTAAGTTAGTCTCAGACATTCGTATAAGCCCCAAGGATATGTGCTTAGCTCAAGTTGATTGTTCAGTTGATTATTCGGGAATGGTGTACGTTCGAGGGTATCTTTGTGGAAAACCTGATTATGAGTTTTACCTTCTACCAGGCGAGTATGAATTGGATAAAGGTCACGGTTGTTTAATAATTCAAAACATATCTGAAAATATAGTTACATTAAAACAAGATTTCTTAATAACGCGTGCCTTTAGGACTGATAGCTGTGCAAATATTAATATTTTGAATGTTAATAATGTAGACTTTTGCTCAGAACTTAATTATGACCCAAGTTTAACCAGCAATCAATTAGAACAATTGAAGAGCTTATTGCTTAGATTTAAGGAGTGTTTTTCAAATAATTTAAAGGATTTGGGATTCACTAATATAGTACAGATGGAAATCGAATTAACTGATAATAAACCAGTAGTTTACCGCCCATATAGGCTTTCATATCCAGAGCGGGAGTTGGTGCGATCAATGGTGCAGGAAATGATCGAAGCAGATATAGTTTGCGAATCAAATTCTCAGTACGCTAGTCCTATACTGCTTGTTAAGAAGAAAACTGGTGAAAAGCGGTTATGTATAGACTATAGAGCCCTTAACAATAAAACAAAGAAAGAACATTATCCCTTACCACTGATTGACGACCAATTGGATATGTTGGCTGGAAATTCTTTATTTATCACACTTGATTGCGCATCAGGGTACTACCAATTGCCGATAGCAGCGGCCTCTCAGGATAAAACAGCATTCGTCACGCCTGACGGCCAGTACCAATTTAAACGAATGCCGTTTGGATTAGCGAATGCCCCGTCGGTTTTTCAAAGAGCTATGAATAGGATCTTGTCAAAGTCAAAGGTTGATTTTGCAATTGTCTTCATGGATGACGTACTTATTCCTGCTAGGTCGTTTGAAGAGGGACTTGAGCGTCTAGAGAAGGTTCTCGGATTACTTTCTGAAGCGGGACTGACTTTAAAACTTAAGAAGTGTAACTTTTTCTTTAAAGAAATTGACTTTTTGGGGTTTCAAGTTAGTGGGCAGGGCATTAGACCAGGGTCGCATAAGACCCTAGCTGTATCTAGTTTCCCAGTACCCAGAAACGTGCATGACGTAAGACGTTTCATTGGGCTTGCAAGTTTTTTTTAGACGATTTGTGAAAGATTTTGCGCTGATTGCACGTCCACTCACCGACCTACTCAAGTCCAATTTTGCATGGAAGTGGAACAAAGAACAGTTAAAAGCTTTTGAAACCTTAAAACAAAATCTTGTTCAACGCCCCATCCTAGCTTTGTATGACGCGAAACTGGAAACCGAGTTACATACCGATGCTTCAAAGTTGGGAGTTGCCGGTATTTTAATGCAGAGACATAGTGATAGAATGCTTAGGCCTGTAGCGTATTACAGTAGGAAAACAACAAAAGATGAACAAAATTTACACTCATTCGAATTAGAAACTTTAGCGGTGATAGCATCATTAAAACGTTTTCGTGTTTACTTGTTAGGTTTAAAATTTCGGATCGTAACAGATTGTAATGCGCTGCGTACAACGCTGACGAAACGCGATCTTATACCACGAATATCCCGGTGGTGGGTGCAGTTTCAGGAGTACGACTGCGAGATTGAATATAGAGCTGGAACTCGCATGACTCATGTAGATGCTCTAAGTCGTGCCCCTGTGACTGAACCAGTAACGGGTGATGATGAAACGCATGTCCTTGATGTTTTAAGTGTTGACATAAAGAACTGGATTTCGACGGTACAAAGTAATGATGAGGAAATACGAAAATTAAGAGACATATTACATGATGAAAATTCTAATTTTATAGCAGACGTCTGCAAAAATTATCAGTTGAAGGGTAGTCACGTGTACAGAAGAGTAGGTGATAAAATAAAATGGGTAGTTCCAAGGGCTGTGAGGTGGCAAGTTCTAAGAATGAACCACGATGACGTAGGCCACTTTGGTTATGACAAAACCCTAAGTCGGATACGTGAAACATTCTGGTTTCCCAAGATGCGACGCTTTACCAAGAAGTATGTGTCAGCTTGTCTCGAGTGTGCACACCATAAGGCACCGGGTGGTCCTAGGGAAGGTATGCTTCATCCCATACCAAAGCCAGATATTCCATTCCACACGATTCATGTCGATCACTTGGGTCCGTTCATTCGCTCTAGGAGAGGTAATACATATATTCTTGCGATTATTGATTCCTTTACAAAATTTATAAGCATTAGACCTGTACGAGATACAAAAAGTGCAACGGCAATTAGGATTTTTAAAGATCATTTTAGTGTTTTCGGAACTCCGTCACGCCTAATATCTGATCGAGGCACTTGTTTTACTAGCTCAAAATTCAAATCATTCATGGAGAACATGAATATTAAACATATACTTAATGCAGTGGCCACCCCTAGAGCGAACGGCCAAATAGAACGGTATAACAGAACAATATTGGAAGCTTTAAGCACAATAAGTCACGGTAAAAGTGATCATGCTTGGGATGAATATGTCGGTGACATCCAACTAGGCATGAACACTACCATGAATAAAGCCACGGGAAAAAGTCCCTCCGAACTTCTATTTGGATTTAAGGTTTTAAATTCATCGGAAAATATAATAAATGAAGTTTTAGAAGAAGTCATATGTCGTGTTAGTGATAATGATTTAAAGGAAATGAGAAATGAAGCTAAGGTTAGGATCGAGAAACAGCAATTTAATTCTAAGAAGGTATTTGATAGGCATAGGAAAAAGGCGCCGCCCTATAGTATTGGTGACCTTATCAGGGTTGAAAGAACAATAACAGATAAAGACCACGCGGGTAAATCTAAGAAACTTATACCTAAGTTTCATGGTCCATATCGTATTATCAAGATTTTAGAAAACGATAGGTTTCTTATTGAAGATACTCCCCTAACTAGGAAGGGAAATAAAAAGTATGAAAATGTTGTGGCAGTGGATAAGATACATCCTTGGCTCAATTATAAAAATATTTCCAGTGAAGGTAGCGAAAGCGACAATAGTGGTGACGAATTAGGTTAGACAATAATTTTGCTGTGGTTAATACAAGTTCATGGTCGATGATTATATCATTTGTGAGATTAATAAAAAGGGACAACACTTAAATTATTGGTTACGTCAGGGATATGTAATGACAAGCTATTGTATATATTGTGTATAAATTGAATGACTAATAAACGATTATACGAATATGATTTGACTAAATGATTGATCAGACTAGACTTGATAGTAGACGAGACAACAATGCATAGGCAATGAGCAATCAGTGCAGAAAGTGAATGGTATCGGAGCCTGATATCGCACAGATGACTGCAGATCATTGCAGACTGTGTATTAGCTGGATCTAGGCATAGGCTATGAGTATCCAGTGCAGAGCGTGAAAGATGACGAGAAATCGTCATCGCACAGATGGATGCTGATCATAGCAGACTATGCAACTAGATGAGGTAGAACAGGGCAATGAGCAGTCAGTGCAGATAGCGAATGGTATCGGAGACTGATATCGCACAGATGATTGCAGATCATTGCAGACTATGTATGACTTGGATCTAGGCATAGGCTATGAGCATCCAGTGCAGAGCGTGAAAGATGACGAGAAATCGTCATTGCACAGATGGTTGCCGATCATAGCAGACTATGCAACTTGATGAGATAGAACAGGAGAGGAGCGAATGGTATCGGGTATCGATATCGCACAGATGGCCGTAGATCATGCAGACTGTGCGAACTCGGCTGATAACGCATGGCTGCAGTGGTTAGTGTCGATAGCGAATGGTGTCAAGCAATTGACATCGCACCGACGACCGCAGATCAAAACAGGTGACCACAAAAAAATAGTGAAGTGAAAGATAGTGAATATGATTACAGTGAAGTGAAGAGCGTAAATTGAGTATTAGTGAACTACTACTATTGTATTTGTTTATTTTTTATTTATTCCTTTAGTAATTAAGTTTTATTAATCCTGTTTTTCTTTTTAATTGTTCTGTATTGTATACACTAAGTGAGAGGACTCACACTTGTAAGGATGGCCGAGCTGTAAGCCTAGTATAATAATCATATCGATAACTTTTTCAATCGATTGTAATTTTACTATTAATATCAGAACGCAGCCATATTGATGTGACTGACATCAATATGACAGTTGGAGAATTATGTGAGTGAGGTATGCCAATTAGGCACTTGTTGTTGAACTACCGAACTGAAAGGATTAAATCTATAAATTTCTATGCAATCCACATTTAATTGATGCAGACCTGACCCGATCTTTCACACCTTAACTTACAACCTTGAACAATTCAGTTTTGAGGGTAGCCAAAAAAAGAGACCATTTTTGTGTAATCATTTTGTTCTACATTTTTATTTCGAACTATATTTCGAGTTCTTATCCTTTTTGTACGTGTTTTAAATAAACACACTGTCTTTTCAACTTTGCTTGGGGTTAGAATTTTTATTTGGGTATGGGTAGCTTACCTTTTAACCTTAGCTTACCTTAACTTTAGTTATATCGACTAATTCTGCCAGCTCGCTCAAAATTTCGATTGAAATGCTTGTTTGACTGGACTAGAAGGTAATACCAATACCTTCGGTTCCGTCGAGTTTCGGTGATAACCTGCCATATATTATCAAAGAAATTAACATTATCTCTTTGTTTGTATAAAATATTACAGTTATAAAGATTGCTTTCCAGTATGTTTTACGAGTGCCCAAATTTAACGCGAACATAGTCGTGTAACTCCAGTCTCGAATAGAGCTACTCCATCTTATACCGTGGGTGTCGTAGAAGGCGACTTAGCGAATTTGGAACCCAGTGCGCACCATTAAGCACTTTGGGTTGCCCGCAAATGCTGGTAAGCCACCAACACTAGCATTCCCAAGGATTGCTGTCAGGCAGGCAGGCGGCCGACTTTCAACCCTTGCATGACTCACATATTGCGCCAACATGGACCAATCCTGCCTATAAGCATCAATCTCATCCCTCCATCTTTGCCTGGGTCTGTCACGTTGCCGTTGGACGGTTTCGGGGGTTGTCTTCGCCTAGTCCCACTTGAGCTTGACTGCTGTTTGTGTGACGTCAGCTATATGTTCTGGGCTCAGAAATGGCTTCATTATTTTTTAAAACAATACATCAATGGCTCTATTGCGATACGCAACAAAATAACACGCCAGTAATTTCCAATATAAGAATAATAGAAAATGCTGGACAGTATTTTTTTATTGTTATTCTTAGAGTGCGTGCAAGGTTTTTTAATTACACACTAACATAAATTAGGTGCTTTTATGTACACGACTCTTTTAAAGGCTGAATCAGCATGTCTACGATTTAAAAAAGAACAAAGACCGCGCCCTGTCAATTTGGCGCGAATGAAAATTAGATAGGTACCTACCTACCTGTACTAAGGATGTTTTCGTAAGTATAACACAATCTTAATTTATTTAAAAACATGAGTTCAGGGAAAGAAGAATAATTTAACTTTGTCTTACATACAAAATGTAATGTAACTTTTAATGTTACTCGCAAATCAGAGATACGATTCTCAGCCGAAATAGCAATTAAACCGCCTTATTTAAATAAAAAGAGGTTTTAAGACCACTTCCGAAGATCTCGGGTTCGCCTCGTCGTTCCAATATTACTTCGCCATCGATTGCTTTATTGCCTACACAGTAATGAACTCTTATAACCTATAAAGCTGTTTCGCTACATCCCTAACAAAACCTGTCTCTCATCAATTAAGATCATCTATGAATATCTCAACTAACGTACGATTACTTTATGAACTAATTCACACTCTGTGCTCTACTATGTCCCAACAAGGCCGTCATATGACGCGCTTAGTATTATCTACGACGGCCTAACACGTCGAATGCAAACATCTAGATTAATGGATAGAAGGAAAAACACAAGGCTGAGTGGAGCGCGATCCACATTATCAAGATCTAAAAATCTTCAATATATAAATAAGAATGGCAACATCACACTTATCCTGACTTATAAATAATATCGCTATATTTTATGTAATTTTACATAAAGGAATAGTCAAGGTTTTTATTTCTATAAACCAATTTTTGGTACTTATGAATCGTCAAAATCTAACTTACACAGTTCCAAATAGTTGATCCTAAAGACAAGAGCCGGCAAGAAACTCCATGAATACTCTTTTAAAATAATTAAGATTACAATTTTAAGATACAAATGATTGTAAAACATACCGAGAAAAATGTAGGGAGGGCGCTGTACGATCTCCGGCCACTATGAGGTCCGTCGCCCGCACAAAACAGGCCCGAGAGAGCGCGCGGCGCGTGTGTTGCACGTGTGACAGAATCACAGGACGCATCAATCAATGACAGGCCGACACCTGCCGTGGGTGCGGTCGAATGCTGAAAAAGCCAACAGCACACACCCCGCCATAGGTATGTGGAAGGACACCGCGGGGTTTTGGGCGGCAGCGCGCCTCTAGAGGAGTGAGCAGATGGGCATGTCAGACCAAGTGACGGGCCGATACGTACCAGAGGTGTGGCATCAGTTCAACCGGCGAGCACCGCACCCCCCGCCATAGGTAAATGGAAGGAACACCGTGGAGTTTTAGCCCATAAGAACCCGGCTTGCCCCTCCGCCCCTTTCAAGGCGTAGGAAGTCCATGAGACCCATCCATGAGATCACCACGCCAAGAAAAATAAATAAGAGGAACAGCTGATGCGTGCAAGGCCATTCTTTCATTCATTCCATTGATAGCACATATACTACTAGAACAAGTAGCATAATTCAGTGATAAATCTAAAAAGTGATTCATGTATTAAACCTGCTTCATGCGATTCCAATCTAAGACAAAACCTCCACTACTGACTCTATCTCCCCCGTAGATGATGTAAGAAGCACTAGGTCTCTAAAACATCGTCGAGGCCATCCTGCCGCTCTTCGGAGCCTGGCTCAAAAGGAGCGAGCGCGTTACCTACCGTCTGACGCAGGTGTTCACCGGTCACGGTTGTTTCGGTGCATACCTGCACAGAATAGGACGCGAGGTTACAGCACAGTGCCACCATTGTGGAAGCGACCAGGATACCGCACAGCACACGCTCGAGGAGTGCCCTGCGTGGGCGGCCGAGCGGCGGATCCTGGTCGACCAGATCGGGCAAGATCTCTCTCTGCCGGCAGTAGTGTCGGCTATGTTGGCAGAGCATGAAAATTGGAGTGCAGTGGTCTCCTTCTGCGAGAGCGTCATGCTGCAGAGAGCATGCTGCATGCTGAGATGCTGAGACTGCAGAGCGGGATCGGGAGAGGGCTGATCCCGCACGGAGAAGGACGAGACGGCGCCGGGGCAACAACCGTACCGGCTCCCAAGTCCAACACGCCTGAGCCCCCTGCCGTCAGTTCATGGCGGGGGGCCTCGGGGGTCGCGGGTGCGCAGATTGGGGAGTCTGCGTGCTCACACCGAGCGACCCCCGGGAAGACGGTGGCGCGCACGTGGTCACGTGCCGCCGTGTGCGCAGCACAGCGCAAAGCGAGGCTTGGGGGGATCCTTTACAATCCTCCCCGAGAAGTGCCTGAGGGGGCGACCTTTTTACAGTCGCCTTCTCTCCGCTAGAGGGGGTGACCGCTTTACAGTCATCCCCTCCGTGATGTGCCTAAAGGCGTGGCACCAAATGGGCGGCTCTAGTGTGATCTTACGAGGACCTGGAGCCTCCCTTCGGTGCCGAAGATGACCGCTCCAGTGGTTTTAGCCGGTAGGAGTCCGGCATACCCCTTCGCCCTTCCCCGGGGTGAAGGAAGTTCCATGTAGAATTTCCACTGGACATCAATAAAAAAAAATAAAAAAAAAAGGTCTCTAAAACAGGTTGGGCAACAGCGTCCCTTTTGTGGAACAGTAGCCATACTGTACTCACCAACCCGCCTGCCAAGCGTGGTAAGTACTGGCAAATTCCCTACAAAATGACGACAAAATTGTGGAAATCTATGAGGCCGGCCTTTATTCAGCAGTGGACGTTCCAAAGAACCAAAAACTGTCCGAAGCACTAGACTCTGTAGTAGGTACTTCAAAAACTTGACTCATAAAGCATTTGATTGTCGAGGACAATATGAAATTCCTTAGACGTAAACAATTCAACTCTTAAACGGTAGAATAATATACCTAAGTAATAAAATAAATATAACTGGTAACACTGCTTCTTTTCTTATATTTCTCACTTTTATTACTTTGCTTATTTTTTTTTACTTACCTTTCCTTTTTAAATTCTTATGAAAATTTAATAAAGTACTTGTAGTGTTTTTTATAGCTTTGATAAATTAGGAGTTTGCATACAATGCATAAGAAATTTCGCTTCTGTCGCGTTCCGTTAGTTAATGCATGTTATAGCGAAAGATTAAACTTTAATTTAACATACAGACATGTTTTTTCCTTGTATATTTCATTCCCCTTCTTTTATAATTAATTAATAATAAACAAAGGTAGTACAATGTTGATGTTTAAGTATGTATATAACGGTCAATGTGACAAATTAGTATTGATTATGACCCATCATGGTGATATTATTTGTGTAATTGAGGAAACATAATGAATCTTTATTTTCAGATACCAAAGTAGTGGCGATGTTACAGTCAATGTGATTACGATTATGCATAATGACTAGTCAATGGCATTAATATCGATGTCATCCCGTTAGGTTAGGTTAGAACTGTGACCTCAAGAAAATCAATCAAATTGGCCCTAACATATATTAATAATAAACAACTGCTTACCATTATCATTAAGGGAGTGATTAGGCGTGGCACCAATACTTGAACCTGACCCCTTCAATATGGCATTGTGTTGTCTTAAGTTCTCCAATTCCACTATAAACAAAGTTAAATGAATTTACTAAAGGAAAACATCTGTGAATAATAATTAGCGTATTGCAATAATTAATTACTAAAGACCGGATTATACAGGGTCACATCAAAAACGGAATTATGTAGCAACCTGTTAGGTCCGGCAACCGTTCTCCTAAGACCGATTCGCCATTGGACTGTTTGTCGAGAGAATAATTGATTTATTTCCGTTTTCCCAACAGTTTTTCACCTACGGACATTTCGCCAACAGAACCTTTCAACTACTTCACTTTCGACGACTAGCCTTTCCAGCAACAGAATGTTTCAACGACACGACGATAAACCTGTAACTCTTTTAACTACAGACCTTTCCATTTCCATTAATTCGCCGTCAATCTTAAGACAGCGATATTACAAAAAGTACACATCATCATCAAGAAATCTTTTTATAATCATGTTAATTGGTAAAACAACACCAAACATGTAATATTAGTTGGGTAGGTCAATTAAACAAATATGGCTAGATTTAGGTTAGGTTAGAACTGCAACCACTACGCCTGAGCCGAGCGAGCTCAGCGAGCGTGCGTGTTTGTGGTCGGCAAGTGTCAGAACCGTATTAATTCTACCTATTTTACTTATTATGGTTATCGATAATATAGCCCATATCGCTTGTCTTAACATTGACGGTGAATTCTCCGTAGATGGAAAGGTTTGTAGTTAAAAGATTTACAGGTTTATCGTCGTGTCGTTGAAACATTCTGTTGCTGGAAAGACATGTCGTCGAAAGTGAGGTAGATAAAAGATTTTGTCGGCGAAATGTCCGTAGGTGAAAGATTCTGTTGTGGAAACGGAAATAAATGAATCACCCTGTCGACGAACAGTCAAATGGCGAATCGGTCTTAGGAGAACGGTTGCGGAATTAACCTTTCAATATTTTAACTGTTTTTCGAAGTAGTCTCCGTTTCTTTCTAAGCACCGTCGCATTAGATGGAACCATTGATTGAAACAGTGAGCCCACTCTTATTTATAGGTCACTTCCACGTTTTAGAACACCACATCTTCTGGATTCATAAAACGAATTCTTCTGAGTTTATTTTGGGAGTAAATAAAAGTCGCACAGGCCTGGTCAGGACTGCAAGGACATTGACTCACTAATTCCACACCTTCCATTTATAAATGTGTAAACAGTGAACTGGGACGTTGTCGTGATGGAGGAGGATCCTGCTTCTTGGGTGTTGCTGTCGAACATTTTCTAAGACAACCGGTAAAAGATGACTAACATACCACACTGCAGTAACAGTCCATTTATCCTCTAGCGCAATTGTTGCTAAATGACCCGACCGTCCAAAGAATGAATTATCTTTTTCCCTTGACTTATTAACTTCCATTACCTTGTTGGCAAATCTTCGAATGAAAACATCCATTGGGCAGATTGTCTTTTTTCTTCGCATTTCATTGCTTTCATCACCTGTGACGACGTCAAACATAGCATTCGAATCACCTCGTTATACTTTTCAAACATTTTGCGGCACCAAACCCGAGGACGGCTTTTATTCTTCCGTCAAAATATGAGGTATCCATCTGGTGTAAAGCTTTCTGATACCTAAATGTTCGTGTAAGGCTTTTTGCAGTTGACTCATATCATGCCTAAAATTGCCCGGATCTGTTGGATATGTCACTCTTTGATCAGCTTCTACCATTACCCGCACAGCACTCACATTATCTTCAGTGGTGGCAGTAGAAGGTCGTCCTTCGCGCAATACATCTGTGAGATTGCTTCGACCACGTTTAAACTCATTAAACCAGTTATACAGTGTCACGAGGTGGGGCTTCATCATGAAATGCCAATAGTCTATCATAACATAGTTGTTGATTAACACCGCAAAGACAGACGAAATTAATCATGGAGCAAAAAATTAATATAAAAGTCAAAGTATTTTCGACACACGAAACGCACTTATTAAATAGCAGGCAATTTTTTTAAACAAATGACTTGAATTCCATGTACGTCTACAGCTTCCCAACAACATTTTTCATTGGCTACTTTACTTACTGGCCAATTCTAAAAACATTCAGTGTGACCCTTGTAGGTATGCATATCGAGATTTACAGGCTATTGCATATTTTACCTAAAATCTACGGATCCTGCATATTTAGACATGTTTTCTATCATTTTAACTGTATCTAACTTTAGTAGAGAAATTCGAAAATGTACATACATTATATGTATTACAATTATGTATGTACATTTTCCTTTTTTTTGTATAATGGTATTTTTGTATATAATCTTATTACCGAATATTTGGAACAGTACTTGTTTTTTTTTATGTTTTCAAGAACATAAATGATAATATCATGGCAAAAATAGTATGTTTTAATTTAAAATATGCAGCTTTTTAAATAAAACATGATTTATTAGTATATATTTATTTTGTTGCTTATTTCGAGCATTTATAATGAATGCATATTTCAACCATTTAAAGTCGCATGCGCTCCAGTCTCTACTAATAACCTACTGCAAAAACATGATTACCGGTAACTGCAGTAGTTTTTAATGCAATATGGATTTTAATACAGTCAACAAATTGAAAGGTGTAACTGTATTAAAGGTTAATGAGGATAATTGAGGAACACAAACTGTGTTATAAAAACACTGTGAACACTGTGAAAAACAATGATCATGTATAAACAATGTAATAACAATGTTTTCGTATTCCATCAGTCATGTTATCATGTAACAGGAAATGAGGTAATAAAAATATGTCCAAAATATGTTTTCAATAAACCCCATATTTATGGAATGAATGAATGGCTGGTGTTAAGCCTAACACCAGCCCGCAACAGACAAAACTCCTGCCTGTGGTGGTGGTTGTTGGTCACAGGTTCAATATTATTTATTTTTCACCAACAATGTGTCAAGTTGTTCAAGCTGCTCAAAATGCCTCTGGTTTGTCTTAACAACTGTCATCTAATGACAACAACCAGGCCCAACAATTTTACATGCTCTCTGAAAGCACACACTGCACAGTGAGGCTAATTTCAAATACCACTATGTGGTCACCAATCTCTAGATTGAGTCTTGCTTCATTGCACAAATTGCTTCCCAATCAGTGAATGCAATTAGCTATGAGGGTCTCAACATGTTACTATTTTATTTCGATTATATATTATTTATCATTATCATCATATCAGCCATAGGACATCAACTTTTGAACAAGGCCTCCCCCATAGATTTCCACACTTTATCATTTTGGGGGGGAATTTGTCAGTACTCACCATGCTAGGCAGGCGGGTTGGTGAGCGCAGTTGTGTTACTGTTCTATCGAAGGGACGCTGCTGCCCTTCCCTCTAGCAGAGAATTCCCTTAGTCGGCTTTTGAAACACCCATGAAAGGAGATGACGAGGTGCTATATTCTTAATCCAGACACCACAAAGTTGTCTATGCATATATTTGATTTCTACTTATTCTTGTGTAACATGAGGCCATACCATGAGCCTACCATGGCCATGAGAAATATCTGGGTATTTCTGACTACACTATGTAAAATATCTCCGACATAAACATGACATGACTCTAAGACAATAGGCTTAATAAATGTTAGTATATCAAATAGGTTACATTAGAAAAACACTATGGTAACTATAACATACAATGCCAGGACATTGTTAAAGAACAATTCTGCTGGAAATTCTGCAAACAATATAGCTCGGCCGGCACATTTAGTTTAAATAATCACAACCGAGATTATGTTAAATAGAAACATTAGTATGAAATACATGTTTAGTGGCCTATCCTTGAGATATCATGCATTGTGTGGGTGATTAAAATGTAGGTGTACTTGTTTTGAAAGGATGACCTTAGTGGTGATGTGCTAGCATAATGTGGGCAGTTTTACCAATAAATTTAGAACCTTGCATGTGCTGCAGTAAAGTATCCAAAGCTATAAATAGAAAAACATAAAATAAGGTTTTGAATATTCTGTGCCTTACCTTTGGTATCCATTAAGTCTTTATTCAGTTTTTCATTAGCCATTTTCAGTGATGTTATTTGGTCTAGAAGACATGTGAGGAGTCTACTGCCAACCTGACTACCAGACATGTCTGAACTGGCTTCTGAGGCTGACTCCACATCTCCATTAGCAGGCCTTGCTACATCAGGCAAACCTCTAACACAAGGGTCACTGTACCTTCTCGCATTACTGCCGTCATCCTTGTCATTGGCATGCATGTCACTGTTAGAATTTGTGTCACCTACTGATGTCACAATGGGTGGCAAACTTGCAAAGTCCTGACTGTCAGATAAATTCTTTGGTTGCAAATAATTTGTGTTGTGGGAATGGGTTGGAGTCCCTTGTCGTGAATTGTTCGCTTCCTCAGCCCTGATCTCACTGCGGCGACGCATTCTCGGCCTTTGCACTTGAATACTTTTGTTTACACTCGGCACATAACGATATTCAGGCCCGTAGAAAGGCATCATAGGTGTGTTGCCGTAAGAAGGTAGCGTAGGCAGAGACATCGGCTCAGGTGCACATCCGTACATATGCCTGTAAGGATCATAGCTGGGTGCGAACTGAGAACTACCCATCGGATAATTCATATTTGGATGAACGAAAGTATCATACGTATCCATGCTAGGAGTTGACTCCTGGATATGGTGCATTGTCTTGTCTAACCATTTCGACAGGTACGAACCTCTGCTCCCACGAGATTTCTTTCGCTTTCCCAGGGAGCCGTTACTATTCGACGGTTTGCCATTCACTTGTTTTGGTATAGAAGCCATTAATGTCACTGTTTTCCACTCAAATACAATGAGAAAACGCAAGAATTAAACTTCAGCTGTTTCTTCTAAGAATAAAACTACTATAATATTCCATTTACGCTGACTAAATAAAGCGCGCACAAAAACAATATAGTATGATTCGACCGACTTGGGCAATGAATTAAGAATGACGTTTACTGTCATTTTGTTTTGTAGTTTCCAATACAGTTAAAATATTGTCGGCACTTCTTTACGCGCAGAAGACGATATTAGGTATATGCGTTAAGGAAATAAACTGACGAGTTTACTTCCTTAATCTAGCGTTATTTAACGTTATATTATATAACTGAAATTGTTTTAACAAATAATCATAATTATGAAAATATACAATTGAGTAACATACAAAAGATATTTAAAACGATAGGAATAATGTACTGTGTGTGCACGTTTGCAGAACTCATCTTGGAAATCACTTACTTCGGTACTGCCATCTATTATCGCAAGTTATAAATATGTTAGACATTTCAACTGTTTTATTTTTAGACTCGACAGATAGATTGCGCTAGTTGTGTATTTGATAGTTCAATGAAAAGTAAAAGGCTATGTTGAAGGGAATGTTGGTGAACTCCCCGCCGATGGCAAGAGATGCGATTGTGGAAAGTTATCCGTTGGCATCATATCAAACAATTCCTTAGAACACTGTCCGTTATACAAGCGGTAGAACACACACAGGGAGGCGAAGTCTTTTCTCAGACTTAGGGGTTCTAGATCGCTTATGAGCTTGAGGTCGTCGACAATCCTAACTGTAGCCCAAGCACGAACAACTTGCGAAAAAGTATTCGTATCATAACGTTAATGTGAGTCAATTTGGAATCGAAAATACAACTATCCTATAGAATTTTCTGTAAAATTTATACGACAAACACAATTCGTATCATATATAGGTATGAATACAGTCTTCAATTTAAATAAAAAAGTATTTTCAATTCAAAATTCACTCACATTAGCGATACGTTTACATTACTATACGTAAAAATATTCGCGCTAGGCCCTCTGCACGTTTCTGTACAGAGTCAAAGTGGGTAATTATTCGCGTATCGATAAGGATGCCATTCTGTTCCTTACTGGACTAAGTCATTTCTGGAACACTGACCCCTCGCTAGTCGCTACTGAATAGTAAAGACATTTTACCCGACTGATTGTGACTTGACGTGTGAAAAGCTTTTTTGGAGAAAAAAGGGAAATATTTGTACTGTGACTAAGTGGAATTTACCTTTTTATCCTTTATAAAAATAAGGAACGAATAGAACTATGATTTACTGGGAACAAAATGTAATAGATGTGATTTTTCCAATGTTCTTAAAACAGATAACAAATATGTATCTCGCATGCACCCACCGGAATACCCGTCTGTAGAGTCATACAAATATTAGTTCTGTGCAGGAATCTAGCCCGCTATCCGCAGCCTAAAAAGTGTGCAAGGTGCATGGCGCACTTTTTAGCCTTCAATGCTAAAATGTGTTAAATTGTTCATTAATATTCGGCACAATTTCCGAAAAATCGATATCAATAACATTGTTCACTTATTTACTGGCAACCCGAGTTCGACTTTCCTTTACACATTATACAGTCTCTTGCGGGCGATACTTTATAGCCCCTTGCAAAAGAGCTGTCAGGGACCCGTTTTCCCAATAAGACTAGCCACGGATGGTACTATCTTAGGGCTCACCTCAGATACACTCACCTCCCTACCTACACCTGCCATCCAACCCGGGAGGATAGGAAATCGCGTAAATCGTAAATTCTTCTTCGTTGTAAGCATACCTATATTTTGCTTTGTCCCACGTCCGCCATTTTTTTAAACATAATGGATGACGACGCTCCCTTGAAATTCATTAGAGGATCCCTTTAAGGATCCCTATATTATCACCACCTATGGCAAACTAATATCCTCCGCCGACGAACTTCAACTCGTCGGCGGGAACCCAAAACAGCGGGCCCGTAAGGCCAAGTCCTCCACCATAGCCGCCCCCACGAAAGGCCTTAAAATGGAAGAGGCTCCGTCCTCCGCTCCGCCTTCTGCCCCTGTCCCTATGACTACCTCCTCAAAGGCCATATTTTTTAACATTATTTACTTATATTTAATAACTTGACATTTGACTTCACTCATATAAAATTTCAAACTTTTTATTTTATTTTCTTCAATATAATATTATTGCATTGATTGACTATTAGTTATTGTCAATATTGTTCTTGTGACATTAACTTATAATATTCATACAGAACTGTAAATGTGTGAGCATCATGTAGCCATTAATTTTATTAGTTTAGTATTTATTTTGATTGTCTTTTGCCCATTGAGGAAGATAGTTGAAGCAACCAGATCGAATGTTTTTCCAGCCAGATTTTTACATTTGCATATTTGGGTTACATTTGGTAAACCAAAATTTTCCCTGTATTTAAAGAAGATTGTTGACAGAATCCCAATTACATATTAAGTTTTATGTAACTTTAAGTTGTACAGTGTCGAGTGAGTGTAGTTTCCTTCTTATTTATTTAATTGCCACGGCAAATACCCTATTATTATACTATTGTGGTATGTTCCATCTTTACACATTAACATACATTTTTCTCGGTGTATGTTTTACAATCATTTCTATCAATCAACATGTAATCTCAATTATTTTTTAAGAGTATCCATGGAGGATATTGCCGGCTCTTCTCCACGAGATTAACTATTTGGAACCGTGCAACTTAGGATCCTGACGTTTGATAAGTGCCAATATTTGGTTTATTTGAAATAAAAATCTTTGACTTTTGACTTCTGTTGAAGCTTACACTTGGATCTGCAGCGCAGTGAGTATTTATTATGAGACGATTTCATTCAATTATAAAAATAACAAGCAGCCGCAGATCTCGGTAACAGTCCATTCATTTTGGACTAAATCATACATTTTCATTTATATTCATTCATTTACATTATATTTCGTATAAATTGTCATCCTGAAACTTGATGCATGCATTAAAATACTTGCAACATGATTTCATTGCCATAAGTTCTTTTGAACGACTTACTGTTAATTTTCGTACATACCGATTTGAACTACTATAAGGCAGTTCGTTAAGCTAGCGAGTAAACGCGTTTTCGACTCTGCCGTTCATCACCCGAATCCCCTCGTAGTAGCGGCGGCTAATTACAGGCCTGCAAGCATAAGCACATACCGCTGACCAAGGCATGCACTCGAGGATTCCGACGATCCAACCACCCTCCACATCGCAGCACACATGAAGAGACTCGCTTAGTCTCAGTCAAATAACAGATCAACATATCGACCCCGCCGCCGGGGCCCGCCTTTACGCCGTCGCGGTTAAACACGTTAAAGTAGTCGTAGCGTCGAATTAGATCCGCTATGGTTTCGTTGGCACAAAGTGATCTTAAAAGTCAGCTTGGATTAAACGCAAAACCCATCGACCCTTCACCGATTAGGTACTGCACTTGGGAGTGAATGTGTAAAATGTGTTTCTTCAGCATAGTTTACTTTCTTTACTTTTCCTTTTACTGTTCAAAGACGTAAATTTGCTGTTGCTACTATTATAACTGAAAAAAAAACCAGCATAATAAATTTACTTAAATATTGATTATAATAAAACATGTGGCGAAACCTACGTCGCCAGCAATACAACAACAACTTACAACGACATCTACTCGACTATCAAATGCAATTCTCCGACGACGTCAAAGAATCCTGAATCACGCTATTAAAGTATTCGCGCAACGCAGCATATATACAGACGCCCAACTTCAACCACTGGCCCCCCCCACAGATATGGTCCTCCCGGACAGTGTCACCGCTGCCAGCTTTACGGCCACGCGCAGCGACACTGCTACGCTAAACCTAGGTGCGTTAAGTGCCTAGGTGACCACAGCACCTCCGACTGCGATCGCCCCAAAGATCGCACGCTTTGCACAGAGCCTCCAAGTTGTGTGCTTTGCGGTGAGTCGGGTCATCCCGCGAATTATCGCGGATGCCCCAAAGCCCCGCGCGCTAACAACAAGGTAGCAAAGCGCAAAGCGGCTACCCAAGCCTTCGCGGCCGCCCATTACGCCTCTCAGGCCCCTCCCATGTCCCAACGACTCAGCCCTCAAAGGCCATCGCCGTGGAACGCGCTGAACCATCAGCAAGCGTTCCCCGCCCTGAGGCCTAGTTTACTGACCCAACAGGCGACCCAAGCGTCAGCGATTCCCTCGCTGATGACCGCCCCCCAAACGGCACCGTACCTTCCCGTGCCGTACAACCAACCCGCACCACAAGTGCACGCTCAGAGGGCCGCCCCTCCCTCACCCCAATCCACACCCCTTCTCAAAACCGACGACCTCTCAGTTTGCCTCGGTCTTCTCAACTCTGTCGACCCGAACAGAGTCGCCCAAATGGCCGCAGCCATTAGGGCAAACCAGGGCCAATACGGCCTCATGTTAGTACTCAGCGACTTCGCTGATGTCTCATCCGCCCTCCTCTCCTACCGCGTTCATCCGTAATGGATACACAGAACAGGTGCAGAACAAAACCCCGATCCCTTAAAATAGGCATCTTTAATGCCAACAGCATTAATGGCCAAAAAGACGAAATCGCCTTATTCCTCCGCGACCACCTTATTGACATTATGTTGATACAAGAGTCCTTTTTGAAACCCTCTCACAGGAACCCTAGAATTGCAAACTATGATATAGTGCGCAACGACAGGATCCACTCCCGTGGAGGAGGCACTCTTATTTACTATAAGAGATCCCTTTATTGCATGCCCCTAGATACCCCGTCCCTTTCCAATCTAGAGGCATCTGTGTGCAGAATAGGCATGACAGGTCATCAACCGATCACTATAGTGTCGGCTTACCAATCCCCCAATGCCCATGACGATCCAATCCAATCGGATCTCGAAGCACTCTTCGATCTAGGCGACTCCGTCATAGTGGCGGGAGATCTTAATGCCAAACATGAGTCTTGGAACTGTCTCACCCACAACCACAGAGGAAGTAAATTATACTCCCTCAGTACCCTCCTCAATTTTGACATCATCGCCCCGATGTATCCCACTCACTACCCCAGCAATGTTAATCATCGCCCGGATATACTCGACATAGCACTTCTAATGAATGTCAACCTCAAGTTGCATTCCATTGAAGTACTACAAGAGCTAGACTCCGATCACCGTCCTGTGATCCTTCACCTCACCTCCCGCTTTGGCCCCACGGACACAGGGCTACCCCCTCAGACCATTGTGACGACGGACTGGAGGAAAGTTAGGCAACGCCTCAACGACCCCTCGTCCGCTCAGTTAGATAGAATTCCCGAATGCATAACGTCAGTCGCAGACACGCTAGGCGCGATCGACTCCCTCACCGGGCATGTACAGTCCGTCGTGGACGAGTGTTCACGGCGAGTTCCTGCGATGGAAGACCATCGCATGAAACTCCCTGACGATGTACGTGCACTGATGACGGAGAAGAACGCAGCCCTTAGAGCGTACTCATCTTTTCCCAGCGAACCCAATCGCCTCTTTATGCGCCACCTACAGCGTGCTGTCAAGGAACGTATTAAGGAGTGCCGAGAGGCTAACTGGGATAAGATGTTGGGCGACTTAGAGCCAACCCACCTTGCGTTCTGGCATCTGCAACGGAAACTCAAATCCGAAACATCCAATGCTGTCCCCCCCCTCAACCGTCCCAACCAAAGGCCGGCCTTTGATGACGATGAAAAATCCGAATGCCTAGCTGACAGTCTAGAAGCGCAATGTTCCCCAAGCACTCTACCTGTAGACCAAGCTCACCTCAAAAAGGTTGACGCTGAAGTCGAACGTAGAGCAGCTATTCCGCCTGCCGAGGACCCTGACGACCCCCTCCCTCCGGTCACGGCAGACGAGGTCAGAAATCTCGTGAAAAAGATTCACCCTCGCAAAGCCCCCGGCTCTGACGGTATCACCAACAAGGTGATTAAACTCTTCCCCGAACGTCTTATCGCCTTAATGACCGTCATCTTCAATGCGGCATTAAACAATAACCTCTTTCCGCATACGTGGAAACAGGCCACCGTTATCGGTATTCCCAAACCCGGTAAGCCCAAGTGCGAGCCTTCCAGCTATCGCCCCATAAGCCTTCTCAATTCTCTTGCGAAGATTTATGAGCGGATTATCTATTCCCGACTAAAGGATTTTGCCGATTCCAAGAAACTCATTCCCGACGAACAGTTTGGTTTTAGAACCAAACACTCGTGTGTACAACAAGTCCACCGACTAGTTGAACACATCACGTTCGGATTCTCACGCGGCATGATGACGGGAGTCCTCTTTTTCGATGTTGCGAAAGCATTTGACAAAGTCTGGCACAATGGCTTATTATATAAGTTGTATCAACTCGGGGTGCCTGACCGTCTCGTTCTCATCATACGAGACTTCTTGTCAAATCGCAGTTTCCGATATCGAATCACGGGCGCTCTCTCTTCCCCCCACCCCATTAGAGCCGGAGTCCCACAAGGATCCGTGCTAGCCCCGCTATTGTTCACACTGTACACCAGTGACCTCCCCAAAAGACCTGCTAATACGACGCAATTAGCACTCTTCGCCGATGACACGGCCATTTTCTACTCTGGTTACGTTCCCGATAGTATAACTAAGATCCTCCAAACCACAGCCAACGTCTACGGTAAATGGTTTAGGAAATGGCGGATCGAAGTTAACCCTATCAAAAGTAAAGCCGTCCTATTTTGCAAATTAGGCGACGACCACCCACGCTTCAGGGAGATCTCGATGCTGGGCCAATCGGTTCCTTGGGAACCGCACGCCAAGTATCTTGGAGTCACCCTAGACAAAAAACTGACCTTCATTCCCCACACAAAGACGGTGCGTGCCCGCGCTGCCTTTGTGCTCGGTCGCCTTCACTATATTCTGAACGCTCGTAGTAAATTATCCCTTAGAAATAAGGTGAGAATTTACACCACATGCATTCGACCCATCATGACCTATGCCAGCCCAGTGTTCGCACACGCTGAATCATACCCACTCCGTAGATTCGAAACCCTCCAAACCCGTTTCATGCGCAAGGCCACCGGAGCGCCTTTGTACATGCGAAACGACCAACTCCATTTCGACCTTAACTTGCCGACCATCAGGCAATTTATGAAACAAGCGTCTAAACGCTATCTCGATTCTGCCCTGTCCCACCCAAATCCCCTTGTGGTATCAGCCGCCGATTACGAACCCTCCCGTATCAGTAGAGTACGCCGCCCGAGGCACGTTCTGGTCGATCCAGACGATAAAATCACGTTAGATCACATGAAGAGACTCGCGTTGTCTCGTTCACTAAACACCCGACCGTTGTACCGCCCTCGCCGCCGAGGATGCCCGCCTCACCGACGTCGCGGAGGCCTATCGCCGCGTCACCTTCCCGTTCAAGTTAGCACTTCTCCCTCCCGTCTCTTGCTCGCGCCGGCCCGTGCCGAGCCTGTAGCTTTAAATGTCCCCTAATACAATTTAAATAATACCGATCCAGCTGTCCCCAAAACAATAGCTTGATATCCCCAGCAACGCCCTAAGCCGAGGTCCGTGTCCCGCAGGGGGCGCCCTTAGCGAAAGTTGCTTAGTTTTTAATATTTAATTTAAGCCTGGCTGGAGGCCTCTTTTGGCTTCGCCAGCAAATGACCGGTTAAGCAACCACATTTCCCAGAAATGTATGCGAGAAGCCCAACAAAAAAAAAAAAAAAAAAAAAAAAAAAAAAAAAAAAAAAAAAAAAATCAACCACTGGGCTTTGGCCCGCCAGGCAAGCCACCCTCCTGGCTGGAGGAACCTCCCTTTTTCTATGGAGGAACACCACACCTTGTTTCCTATAAACACAAACGAATTTTATCGCGTATAGTTTAGATTTTTGCTTTCCTGACGTTTAGAATGTGTAATAATCGCGAAAACCTAAGACATTAAATATTGATGATATAACTTGGGTTACCAGAGGGTCGGGATTCGTCTGGATACTCCCGACATTTTATTTGATTTCCGAAAAAATACATAATGTCCCGACAAACAGCTGATCGTAGTTTTAAGCAAAATATATACATAAGTAAGTACCTAAGAAGTTTAAATTTTAATTATTTTATTAATAACACCTAAAGGATAAAATTGATAAATTCAGTGAAAACCAATGGAAAATTTATGTGGCAATGTAAAAAATATGTTCATCGGGAAAAGCATGAAAAGCATTAGGTAGCTACAAGTTTAATTTGATCTTAAAATAGTAATTCTTAAACTTTCGCGAATTGAATTCATGATTTTAAGATTGTTAAATTGTCATATTCCAAACGACTAAACATTATTCAATAACAATTTTGAGATCATGATATTAAGATAATATCGGGTCTGTTCGCGGACAGATTAATATTAAAATAATATTTGAACTAACATAAACGGTGCTCACGAGTAGACGAGTAAACTACTCGTGACCACGGTCCACTGTACTCGGTACACGATCACTACGTCGGTAAATGCAACTTGATCGAAACGTTGAGGTTAGTTAAAATATTATTTTAATATTAATTTGTGCGCGAATAGACCCGATATTATCTTAATATCATGATCTCAAAATTGTTATTGAATAATGTTTAGTCGTTTGGAATAAGACAATTTTTTATTTTTAAAGTAGAAAGTATGATTAATAGTGAGTGACGGCACGGTTGGTGCAGTGGCTAATACATTTACAGCTGCTGCACTCCGGGTCGAGGGTTCGATTGCCGAACGGAACAAATATTTGTATGATCTGCAGATAGTTGTTTCGGGTCTGGGTGTATCGTGTGTGGAATTTATGTCTCTAAACGCAGGTAGGACACAGGAGAAATACTAGTGAGGGACAACTTTCATTTAACAAGAAAAAGTAATTTAGAAAGGGAGCATGATTTATTCATTCAGGCAACAACGTCAAAATCCGAATATTTTGTTATTTTGTCTAGATATTTTGGTTTTTCGATCTGGCCTAGGCCTAGGGTTCTATATGATATCACTGACATTATAGATAATTACAACCTAAAAAGCCAAACTTCTGTGCATTTTTTATGATCACAAATTAAGATGGACTGTGAAAATGACCAATTTAGGTTATAAGGCGTTTTTTGTGTATTCGGTCGGATAATACCGTGTCATAAATATTTACTACTAGCTGGGACCCGCGGTTTCACCCGCGTTTAATTTAAAAGAAGTTTAGAGTACTTCGACATAGACACTTGACATATATATATATATATTGGATTTCAAGGGTTTTATTTTTTTTGCGCGGAACCCTAATTATTTTTCTAAAATAAAAGTAGCCTAAGTTATTCCTTATAACATCAGCTATCTGCCAGTGAAAGTCCCGTCAAAATCGGTCCAGCCGTTTCGGAGATTACCCGGAACAGACAGACAGACAGACAAAAAAATTCAAAATAGTTTTTTTGCTATAGGTACCGTATATACTTTCATATGCATTAAGTAAAAAGCTGTTATTTTGACATTACAAACAGACACTTCAATTTTATTTATTTGTATAGATAGCTCATATACATATTTCACTTCACAAGTACTAACTAATGTGACAAAACAATAGACACAAGCCAGTCGTACGATACAAGTAGCAGCAAAATCAGCTGATACACAACCGCCATCTTGTTACTTAACGCGTTAAACAAGGGTCCGGCGTTGCTTAATTTGACAGCTATGTAAATGTGTTGCTAAGACACTGATTAAAGATAAACAACGTTTATAAGTAAGAAAAATTGCTAATTCGTTGTTAATTGTTATTTAAATTTTAAGTAACGTTTATAAGTAAGACCGATAATCTATATATATAAAAAGAGAAACTGACTGACTGACATACCAACGCACAGCCTAAACCACTAGGGCTAGAAACTTGAAATTTGGACAGTAGTTATCTTTTATAACGTAAGTATCCACTAAGGAAGGATTTCATGAAATGCCATCCCTAAAGGGGTAAAATAGGGGTTGAAAGTTTGTATGAAATTCCGTCATTATTGAAGCTAGATATATAAAAATTGGTGTTTGGCTTTCTGGTTAAAAATAAAGAAATACTTGCATAATATATAGACTAATATATAATACTAACTCACACTCGCTCATCTTGTTATGAATCATTGGTTTATTTGGTTTCTCTTCTCTGAATACGAGACAGGTGCAAATAAATATTTTGGCGTTATACATGTGCAACAAAATCCAAAATTAAGTTGAAAGTGAAATTTAATTGGGTATTTAATATAGGGACCGTTTTTATAACGATACATCGTTTTGCATCACTAATACTTGTATGTGAATTTTGTTGAGTAGGTAGAGGTAAGTACTATGCGTCCGACTAATTTATGCCCCGATTCCCGCGATATTTTGTCTCAGCGCACATCTTGAACTCATTACTGCGCAGGCATACGCCTCGTGTTTAAAGATTGCGGCCAAAAAGATTGGCGTGACCTTGTATTTTATGCCTGCGCAACTCAGTAACGAATTTCAGACATACGCGGGGGAATGCAGAGCAGCGGGGGGTACGGTGCATGACCGCGCCATTCCCGCGTGGTGGGCACAAATCGACGAGATGCACGCTTCGCTTTAGCTTTAGTACGAGCGAGTGCCTCGTTTGTATTGATTGTACGTGTAACGCACTACTCTCAAGTACAGTCACAAATGTAAAGTTTTATATTATTTTACATTACTACGGACTAATCAGTGTTTTAATTTTAGGCACTCGGTTATTTGTGTTGTGTGTGTGTTCTGTTTGTGTTTTTTACTTCTTTAATTCTTTGTTTTTTTGTGAAGTTTTCTCATAACAATGCCTCGACGTTGTGTCCTGCGAACGCAAGCGAGGGAAATGGTTTATCGTGTGTCTCAATTTATGAAAAGAGAAGCTGAGGAAGGCATACAGTACAATATTAAGGCTGTTCGAAAAAGAACTGCGGCTGCCACAGGCGTCTCTGAAAGGACTGTGCGAAGAATTTGGACGGAGGGAGCGAACTTGCTCGAAGTATTTCGCACCCCAGGAAAGAAGAGGTCTTCAAAGAGAAGGATAACTGGCATGTATAATTTTGACTCAGGTACGATCAAGAGTTGTGTCCATAACTTTCACCGTATCGAAAGCGAATTGCCCACGGTCAATAAATTGCTCAGGAAGTTACAGAGTGACTACAATTTCCAAGGATCCGCTACAAGCCTCAGACGTATTTTAAAAGATCTCGGTTTTCGTTGGATGAAGACCGAAGATAATAGAAAAGTTTTAATAGAAAAAATAGATATACGCTTAAAGCGTATTGAATATTTGGAAAACCTGATGCAGTATCGTGCAGAGGGACGGCCAATAATATACACAGACGTTTTTTATATCAACTCAGTTCCAACAACATCTAAGTTCTGGTCTGATTCTTCAGAAGGACATAGGAAGTATATATCTAAAGGAGAACGAGTCGTGGTAATGCATGCTGGATCAGAAGCCGGCTTTGTTCCTAATGCACTTATGACATTCGTGGCAGGTTATAATAGTTCTGAGAATTGGCGAGAAACCATTAACTACGAAAGTTATAATGAGTGGATTCGCACACACCTGATTCCCAATTTACCCCCTCGTTCAGTTATCGTAATAGATAATGCTTCCTATCTCAACAAACAAGTAAATCCAGCACCGACATCGTATGCCAAAAAATCCGAAATGGAAGAATGGCTTCGCGAAAATAGAATACCATATAATTACACAATGTTAAAACCACAATTGTACAAGTTAATATGCCTAAACAAATGCCGAATTAAACAATATTGTATCGATCAAGCCTTTAAAGAACACAATCATTCAGTTCTACGTCTTCCCCCCAATCACCCAGAACTTAATACTTTAAAAGAGGTTTTCGCAACAATAAAATGCGATTTAGACAGTAAATACCAAACGTTTAAACCCAAAATGTTTATAAACTATGTCCAGGAACAAACAAATTTAATGGACGAGCAAGATTGGAAGCCTTTTTGTGGCAAAATTCGTCAAGTAGAAGAAGATTATATAAAAAGCGATCGTTTAATAGACGCGTTGTCTGAAGGATTTCATGTCAAAAGAGACAGCGAATCTGAATCTGAAAATGGCACTGATGGTGACTCTGATGAAGAGTCCGATGATGACTCTGATGAACAATCAGAATCCGACAAGGAAATGCGTAGTTCAAGTAGTTATATGTAAAATAATAAAGTCTACAGTATTTAATGTATACCTATGTTGTTTTAATTAAGTTTAACCTCTTTTCTTAGGTATGACTTACTTAAAAAATAATCACATATAGGTAAATAATAAACATAAATCGTCATAATTATCATCACTCAAGCTTTTTCCAACTACATAGTTCCGTTCGGCTTCCAGTTTAGCTAGACGCCACGCTAGTTATATAGTCCTCCAATCATAGTGAATTTCCAATTTTTATTTATGCGTTTTGTTTTTAATAAAGTTGCTATTTGAGCACTAAAAACATGCTATATTCACCATATCATTATAAGAAAAAATTACCCTCCCAGACTAAGAAAACGCGCCGCTGTAATAAAATAGTTTACAAAAAAGATTTATTTTTAAGTGCTCAAATAGCAACGTTACTTATTAATTATTGCAAAAAAAATATTGAAGTGACAATTTGTTTTTAAAACCTGATTGTCCTCTAGAACCAAATTTCACTATTTTTGATGGAACCAGAAGATACTAACGTTTTATACGGAGACCATTTGACCGTTGGCTGCAACCAAATACTGGGTGCCGCAATAATCTATTTAATTATCTATTTAATTTATTATATTTGAATCATATTTAGACTGGTTGTCAGACTTCAGACGTCTGATTGAATAAATGTCTAGGTAATATAGGTACATTAAAAGTAACAATGCATGGTAACGTGATAGGTTCCTGACAAAGAATAGACTACTCCTCTCTGCCCACGTGTCGTAAAAAGCGGCTAAGGGTTGATATCAAGAGGATATACAGCAGTATCTTCAAGTATGCTAGTAACATAACATGCAATCACAAATCCGTTTGCCAAGCATGCTAATTATGACAATATCTCTTAGAACCCTTAGTGACTTGTAGTGGTATTTGGGAGGCTCAGTTGAGATGGTTTTGTAGGTACCTTATAATATTAGCAAAGCGGCGCATTCAATATGCAAAGCGCCCATGATGTGTACTCTAAGCTTGTGTCGTTATAATAGGCGTAGCCGAGGTGGGACAAGGAAGGTTACTCGATATACATGCCATTAAGACAACTTACTGTTCAAACCACAGAAATAGGAAATAAGGAGATGTGGTACGGGTGCGTAACCGCGCCACCGCAACATGCACAATCCGGGCCATTCGAAAAAAATGGCGGTTTTATTTATCACATCAGTTGAGATTCGATCGCGTAAGTAAAACTTTGTTACGAGTGTCGTTTTGTTCGGGGATAACATGCAAAAACCGAAGTGAAAATAATAACTTTATCAAGGAAAGAATCATATAGGGTAGTTATTTGTCTATAAAAAAATTATTTTCTTTATTATGTTACATTTGGATTCATGGAGCAGAACGACATTATTATTTTTATACAATGCTTCTTACCTACCACTTTAATTAAACCAGCAATCGGTGAATAAAAAACGCAGTGAATAGAAGAGCGAATGGTACTCCTAATAAACAGACACGTTGCGTGGTACGGCTGCTGTGAGCAGTCAGTATGCTCGGCTCAATTGGCTACCTACAAAGTCGTATGTGTGTTTTAGTATGAGTAGCCAATTATAATGTAGTGTTTATTCAATTCATTGGATGAGAACTTTTAACTGTGTGCATTAGTGTGTTTTAATGAAGAATGGTAGGGGAAAATTGGATTACTAGGCTCGCATACATTTTAAACTACATGGCATATCTCCTTTCTTTCAATATCTTTGGTCCTAACTTACTCCGACCCCAAAGCTTTGACCATACTTATACAGCAAACTTGCCTCAAACCTACACCAATTCCTCGCGTCCCTACCCGTACCTGTACTTAGATGGCCTTTGTTTAACATAAACCTAAGATGCGGAACAGTAGGTAATCAATCCTCTTATTAGTTCGCCAACGTGATCAAACTACTGCTATTTAGCTGTTTGATTCCCAAAACTATTTAGTTACTATTATAGTCAGTTGCCGTGTGGTGCCGGCTCAGAATACCACCACCCCATCTCCTCCCGTGGGTGTCGTAAAAGTCAACCAAGGGATTAATTCTTCATTATTCCTCCGGGGATGGGCAGCAGCGTCCTTCGAGTACATTGACAACTCAACTGCGATCGCCAACCCGTCTGCCAAGCGTGGCGATTATGGCAAAACCCCCCAATGAGCCCATAACACATCCATATCAGTCGTTGTGGTGATCTTTGGGGGAGGCCTGTGTCCAGCAGTGGACTAAATTCGGCCGAAATGAATGAATGAATGAATGAAATAGTCAGTTGTAAGGCTCTTAAGGCGCACGTTAAAAAGTTCAGTAATTAAATAAGTCAGTGATGAGCGTAATTCTTTTTTATGGTTATAATAATCCGGCGTTGCTTCCTATCGTCCTGGGGCCATCTTCGAGTCACCGTCTGCCATAGAATTTCACATTATAGGTTGGAAGGCAGATGCCGTTGTTCCTGTTTTCTTTCCATATAACACATATTAGACCTTTATAGTTTCCATCTCATACAAGAATCATACACGACCGAGGACAATCCGTGACTTCATTTTATAGTGCAGCCATGGAGAGTTCCCCGGATTGTGTCTCGTTACATTTCAGATTTAAATTCTTCTATAGGGACTTCGGTGTTGGACCCATGTCCCATGTCAAAAGACTGTGTTCCTATCTGCGGAGGCTATTAACCCATTTATTATATTTGAAGTGAACTAAAATAAGTTCCTAATAGCTTTTGCTTACGAAATTGTTAGTTTACTTATGTAACCTAATATTATGATAAATATATCTAGGTACTTTATCTATGTTCAATGATGTACATAGTTTTGTAATAGCTGCAAATTTCCCTAGGATCACCAATAACTTCCATGGTCGTGCGTACAGTTTATAAACATCATCATTTCGGCCGAATAAAGTCCACTGCTGGACACAGGCCTCCCTCAATGATCACCACAACGATTAACATCGGTGTGCTGTGTGCTCATTGGGGGGTTTTGCCATAATCGCCACGCTTGGCAGGCGGGTTGGCGATCGCAGTTGAGTTGTTACTGTATTCGAAGGACGCTGCTGCCCATCCTCCGGCTAATCCCTTAGTCGCCTTTTACGACACCCACGGGATGAGATGGGTTGGTGCTATTCGTAGCCGGCACCACACGGCATTATAAACATAAATTCCATGAAATGGACATTCATAACCGTAATTATCTGTAGGTCACACAAAAATTTGCATCCTGCGGGAATCGAACCCGTGACCCGTAGGGCAGTAACCTAATTGCTTAACCACTGCTCCAGCCCTGCCGAAAAGTGGCCCTCGGGGTAATCGTAGATCTATCTAGCGGTATGCGCTATTGTGGATTTACCCGATAACGTCTCTTGACGGAATCACTGCTGACATGGAAGCGATAGCTATCGCTCCTATGTGAGCTCATTTATCATGTAGCTGTGTTCATATTCGCAAATAGTGATATCTTTCAGCTTAAAGGTGTAAATGACTCCCACGCCGTCCGCAGCAATAAGCACCATATGATCGCCTTGTCACACCACCGCACAAATTGAGCAAATCGGAAAGGTCTGTCTATATCATGAGCCCCTCAGTTTACAATAGATTGCCTGAGAGATAATAGATTAGAGATGCATCGTCTATGCAGATCTTCAAAACCAGACTAATAACATGACTGTGTCTCCCACACTCTCGTTGGAAAAGCTATTGTTAGATGAATATTACAAATAAATAAATAAAACTTAAATTACCTATGCTGTAGAGTGCGCTTCTTCAATACCAATTTATATTTGTGTCACCTCATCTCAAAATGGCTATGGATCTTTCTTCAAAAGACCATTACAGACTTTTCCCTACATTATATCAAATAATTTTGTACCTGTTTTTGTATTGTACCTGAATATGTTTAGAAGTTAAAACAGAAACATTTCATCATATCAGCTTAGTTTGTTTCGGCATTTCTTCTCAGTGGCAGTCAGTAGAAAAGAGCGGCTTTATAGAAGAGTGTTTTTTGAAACCTACTCTGTTCTCTACTAAAATAAATGTAATTTAATTTCAGTAGAGAACATTAAATCTTATGGACTTGTACTTACTTCAATATTTTGGCGGGGGGAGGGGGTTGACCGCTTTACAGTCCTCTCAGAGATGGGCCTATAGGAGTGGCACCAGTGGGCGGCTCTAGTGTGATCATACGAGGACCTGGAGCCCCCCTTAGCTGCCGAAGATGACCGCCCCAGTGGTTTTAGCCGGTAGTAGTCCGGCATGCCCCTCTGTCCTTCCTCGCGGCGGAGGAAGTTCATGTGGAATTTCCACTGGGCCCAATAAAAAAAGGATCAATCTTATATTAGGTAATGCAAGTCTCGTTAGGATCATTCGTTTCACAGAAATCAGAGGGCCTAGCACGAATATTTTGACGTATAGTATCGTAAACGTAACGCTAATGTGAATGAATTAAGAATCTAAAATACTTATAGGATATAAGCCAAAGATATTATATATTAAAAGAAGTAGATATGTTAGATGCGCGCCAAAAGTAAGAACCAAACCTCCCCCAATTGTAGCACCTCGCAATCAGTTCGCCCAAAAGACAGGAAAACGAGCACACGCTGTCACAATCTGTATTGTTTTATTAATTAAGTAATAACAATGCTGTCGTGCGTATAGAAAATGCACAAACTATCAAGCAATAATAAATAAAGAACAAGGGATCTCATACCGCACGTGAATAACAAACTATATAAAATATTTTAATAAAAATACTATTCACATTATCTATAGAATAATATTCTCGAACTAAACACAGGCCAAGCAAAGAAAAGAGACAACACATATATTCTATCACAGGTGCGACAAAGACGTCGAGTAAGTGTTGTCGTTTTAGATAGCTATCTCTTTTACTCTCGAAGTTTTTATATCTTCTTTCTTAGAGCATAGGTGTGTAGTTTTGTAGCTTTATACCTACACACAGCAAGACTGTGTCGTGCGTGCCATTTAATATTGACGTAACATATCTATGGTATAATATCATTGATATAAGCATTTTTGTTTAAAATTATGCGACAAACACAATTTGTATTATTTATATAAAGTCTTCAATTTAAATAAAATTATGTGCGAAACAAGTAAGTTTCAATTCTAAATTGACTCGCATTGACTTTACCTAGGATTGCGATAGGTGCTATACGTCAATATATTCGTGCTAGACCCACAGAGGACATTAGCATGATTATTCGAGACGCAAATTTTTCGTACCCACCTTGAAGTAAAACATGTAAGCTATGACAGAAATTTATTCTTTAAATATATAAAACAATTTGATTTTTATTTACAAATAAAATTTTCTTAGTTATAATATAATTGGTGTGAATTGTTTACGAGATGTATTGGACGCATATAACATGTATTAAAAAACAGCTAAAGAATCTGTAAGCATTTAACAAATTCTATGGCACTTTGCTTGAAAGAAGGAAATTATATTTTTACAGAAAAAAATAAAACATGTGCGAACATGAAAATTGGCAGTAAGTTGCTTAAATCAGTTTAAACTTAAAACGAAATCGTACACACTACAATAATTATGATTACTGAAACAATGTGAAATTGTTATAGTAATGTTGGGTCAACAATTTACATAAATCTTTAATTCGAACATTATGAAAATCGATAATCTTTTTTTAGTTTTATATAAACCAAATTCAAATCGAGCATCGGTCTATAACAATCCCATCTTAACATTACTTTTAACTAAATATGTGTGTAAATAATCTATCGAGATTTAAATTATAAGAAAATAATTGCATTAATTCATAATAATGGTAGAAGATTACTGATTGTACTTAAAATGTACGGCATGTAATGCAAACGTATCGTTTGGGACAAACGTGTTACACAAGAACCTCTATTTACCTAACGTAAGGTAAACTATTAACTTGAAATAAACGGTCTAAGGGAAACTGTCAATCAGCTTTGCTCTATTATTGCCATGTAAAATATTTATAAGTAAACTAGAAGTGAACACCAATTTTTGTTAAAATAAACCTACAACCCGATTGCAGCGCCACCTACCGGGTCCAATTGTGAATCTAAACCATCCACTCAAATATATATTTAAAAAAAACTGCAACACCGGTCCAGCCGTGATTTCAGTGACATACACACTTACTGAAGAATAACATATAATATACTAATAAAAAAATAGATAAGCAGAGTCTTTGTCAACATCAAACTTTAATTTGTATTTTCCAACATTAATATTCTTCGATATATAGTACCGAATAGTATTATTTTTTATTAGTTATTGCAAAACAACATTATAAATCATACCTTCTAAACTCTCTCTCTACATCTCTTATAAACAACTGATTGTCGCCTTGAAATACCACTTTTTGGATGTTATATAGACATCGTTTTATGGTTGTGAATCAAACCTGTAACATCAAATCTCCAAAATGTAAGAGGAGGAATTTATACGAGTGAAGGTGTCAAAATGCAACTGGAGACAAAAATATTAAGTGAGCGACTAAAAATAATTTCGTGTGCACACACGTTTGCGGCATTAGGGTGGCCCAACGGCTACCCCAGCCGCACCATAACCTACTTTGACAGTATTTGTTCTTTAAGATTAATAATAACCTTTTACTATTATATAGGTAGTATTTAAGCAAGTGATTATAAATAGGTAGGTAGTCCCTCAGTCGATATTTCTGGTTGCCCACTTACGTATTTGAGTAACCATATTACTATTTGCTAAATTTAAATACCTACAGAGCTTTCAAAAGTCCAAAGCTTAGGTAAACGAACAACTGAACTCAAGTGGAGATGGGCAGGACCTGTGACGAGGTGACGAGGCGACTATAGGTGAAGGGCTGATTACTTGAGTCGCAGACGCTTTGCAACAGGCGTAAATTGCTCCAACGCCGCTGTCAAACGTCAATTTGGTAGGTAATACTAAATTGACGTTTGACAGCGGCCGATAGCGACTAAACAGGCGAAGATCTCTGTCGCGCCTCTGTAGGACAATCAATGAACTAAAAACGTTCATTCTTTTTAGTTCCACTGGTGGCTACTGGCGCTAGTTACTATGCATCTTCCACAAGTAGCGACAAGCAGACATGGCTTACGTAATACCATTTTTTTGTCGCTTTGCCACCGGTGGATCCTTCGCTGCGCGATAGCTGCTATCGCGACTGCTGTTGCTGTTTTGAGCTAATCAGTCCGCGGGTAGTAAGTGGTGCCTCCGACATGAAAAAGAAGCGCGGGTCCATCACATATTTAAAATTGGCACAACGTAGGAATGGATAGCACAAAACGAAGGGAGGCCTATGCCAAACGGGCTGATAAATATTTTAATGCCTAAAAATAGAGCACTGCTAATGATCGTCTGTTACTTTAATTCTCATAAAACAAACATATAAATACAAATTATTCGAGAGTGCGTGGACCATTAGGCACTTATCGAATTTTTTGACTTATCGCATGTGACAAATGGGTAGAAATAAAAAAGAATAAATTAATAGTACCTAAATTTTTGAATGAAAGTAGGAAAAACAGAATCTTCGATCATACAAGATTATGATCCCTTAATGCCTAAATGAGTATACGATTTGATCATAAAATATAAATTAAAACTTACTTAGCATTTTTACTTAACTTTAAAGTCGGTACTCCTTTGAGAATTTTTCGAATGATTATAAATGAATACCATGCCGATTAATAGAAATTATATCAAATACCGTAAAAATTTGTAGAAACCTAAACAAGACAGAAATAAAGAATATTATCGAGATGTCAAGACCTTACTTATGAGATTTATCAAAGTAATAATTTCGTATAAAACTTTATATAAAATCCCTTTTACGTCAAAAAATTTGTTAACATACAGGTCTTACTTAATTCTGTCTTGATTTATCTGCGCTAATTGTTTTATATGTGTAGTTACACTAAGTAAACTGATAGAACCACACTCGGTCAACAATCATACCTAAAGACATACAAAATACATGGTAGGCATATCCAAATGTCATACACAATATATAATCTGTTATGCTAAGTCACTTCGTTCATTACCAAGGATTCCACAGAGTCAAATAAAATTTATATCAACGTTAACAACACATGTCTGTACATTTATGTTTAGTAAGGCTTATACATAAAAAAATATTTTAAAGTTCTGCACATTTGTGTCAGTGCCACGAAAAATCGCATGGAATCCTTTTGGCTTGTATTGTATTCTACCCTTTGCGACCCTGCATTCATTCGAGTGATTTCTAAAAGAATATGTCAACGAAAACAACATTTCTATTGGAATGTTTGTGTGAAAAACTGAATTCTCGGGCATTATTATTCCGAACGAAAGCTTGGCGGTGAACACAAATGGTTCAATCCCAGTATTCAATCATTACACAACTGTTCCAAGGGAAACAAAGAAATCACTCAACATTCAACGTTTCACACGCGAAGATATTCCTAAAACCTAAACTAATTTAACGTCGTCTAACGCCGTGAGCAGGTCACTGGTGCCTTGCAGCATGTCGGACTCGGTCCAGAAGTCCGTCGTCGTCAGCGGCACGCTGGACTCGAGCATGATCTCGGGCGTCTGGAGCGGGAACCCGGGACTCGACTGCATCTTGTTCGTGAGGTACGGGTCGCAGCCCTTCATCACGCCGACCGGTGACATCATCCTGCTCCCTGGACTGTATTGTTGGAACTTGCCTACCGGTGATAGCGACTGGGGAGTGGAGTATGGACTCATGACGCGCTCTCTTTGAGCTGGACTCATAGCCGGGCTGTAACTGTTCGGACTGGATGGTAGGGAGTACATGGGACTCACATTGAGACTTAATGGAGTCATGGGTCTGGCGTGCGTGCTGTGTATGACAGAGTTTATTGGCGTGTTAGAATGTAGTAATTGCTTGGTAGGCAGCCCTTGTAATAGGTTTATAACGGGGATGGGTATAGGATTTCTGTTTGTGTTCTGCGGGTTTATTGTTTGTGGGTTCCGGACCATTTGGTAGTTGGGGTGATGTTGTGGATTTAACCGTGGTAATTGCTGCTGCAAATCCTGAAACCATAAAATAATTGAATTTGTATATGTAAGTAATATTTCCTAGCTTAATAGTAATAAAAACGGATTGTTTTCTCAAATAAAAAAGTGCACGGTATTCAATAGTGAAGTAAGAAAAGGATAGATAGAGTATCAGCTTTAACCTTGACATTGAAGCCCTAGTTTGAACAATAAAAAAATCCATAATCTTATGGATGATTTGTCTAAATTATACTCGTTCACAGATTTGTGAAGAGAATAATTTGGTCAAGTCCTCCATTGTTATGCAAACATTGTGTTTAAACAGCCCGAGCAATTTGCCATCGCTTACACGCGGACATGTAGGTGGATGACGTACTGCAATTTACACACAGGCAAGATTTATGTTTTATAAAATATAGCTATCGGCAAATACAGCACAGAGAATCATGCTGCTCGTGTTACTTCTTTCGATTATAGAGATGTAGCCGACACTGGCATCTCTAATAGAGTTGGGTTTATATCTAGTTGTCGATCGATTCAATATTACGAGTACTAGCAGAGTCCAGCTACTTTAACATTTCATGACGGCTTAGTTAAAAGTGTTTCACTATAATTTGATGTTTACCAGCACCCGTGTTGGTGCATTGCGGTCTGGTGCGTCGACAGTTGATCAATACATTTTAATATCAACGTGCCAACATACCTACTAATGTGAACTGTTATGTTTTAGGTGTTAAATGGGGCCCAAAATGTCATATATAATATACAATACAAATATTAGAATTAGCCGAATAACAGGATGAAATTCGTAAATATTTTAGAATAAAACGGAACGCATCCCTAAACAGTTGAATTACGATTCGTGTATGCGAACATATTTTGTTGACGCTTAAGTTTGATTAATACAGGATTATCCTAAATCCAATTAACAAACTTTCCATAGCAAATACTATAAATAAAAAACGCTGTTGCCGAAAAATTAATACAATATGAATTTACCAGGCGTTAATTTTTATTATTAAAGTACTTGTATTTGTATCAACTAGTGTGTTTTATTTCCTTTGAAAGTAATCATAAGATTACGCATCGAATTGACCTCCTCCCCCCTCCCCTCCTTTTGGAAGTCGGTTAAAAAGTAGTTTTTGTTGCATCTTAAATTTAAATTTTATTGTTATTTCAGTTCGTTTCAAGTCCCCTATTCTGATAGACGTGTTATAAGAGGTTAATAAAATGCTTTTATAACTGCATTGCCGCCGCGTTCTAAGAAAACAACAATGGCAGGTAAAATAGTAGTCCAGTCAAACAAGCCTTTAATCTGTGGGGTACTGACAAATATTCTATACTACATTTAGATAAGCCTATTCTATACTATATTCACCCATGACACGGGAGAAATCCTAGAGTTTGCTTAAATGATACCCTATCGTAGAAAAAAAACATCGCTACCGTTCTTAGTTATTTTTTTGTGCTATTAAACTATTTAACTACAATAACATATTTTTTACTTATATGTGAATTGGCAGAACCTAGAATTGCCGTATTAATGCTAACTTATGATTGGGATTATTCATCATTTCGGCCGAATGAAGTTCACTGCTGGACACAAGCCTCCCCCAAAGATCACCACAACCACCAATATGGATGTGTTGTAGGCTCATTGGGGGTTTTGCCATAATCGCCACGCTTGGCAGGCGGGTTGGCGATCGCAGTTGAGTTGTTATTGTACTCGAAGGACGCTGCTGCCCATCCTCCGGCTAATCCCTTAGTCGACTTTTACGACACCCATGGGAGGAGATGGGGTGGTGGCATTCTGAGCCGGCACCACACGGCATTGGGATTATTATTGAAACTGAAAACGGGAAATAACAGTCGATTAAAAAAAATATTTATGGGATTCCCACACGGAACAAATATTTGTATGATCTGCAGATAGTTGTTCCGGGTCTGGGTGTATTGAATTCATGTCTGTAAACGCACCCACGACACGGGAGAAATCCTAGTGTGGGGCAACGTTTTTTTTTTTTTTTATAAAAAACTTTACCCATAAGTAATTGTTACATTGTCATTACTTTATGCGCATGTATTATTAAATTATTAGAGCGTACTGGCTGAAATTTTGATATACCTTATTAGATAAGTTTGAGGCATACGAAACATATTTATAAATAAATAAAAACAATATCAAACCCAGAGAAGGCATGAAAAATATTTTTTTAATTGTTTTATATAGGATAAGAACTAGAATCATGTTCATAGATACAAAAGCTTTGTGCCGACAGTTTAAACAAATCATTACAGGCACTAAACATTTGCAGTCTACCAGGATGAAAATAAGGTCTCAAAAACGGTCCACACTTTTTTTAATGTTACACAACTCTTAAACCTGGACCTTTCTGTAGGTAAGCCATAAAAATATTGATTCCGTGTGAAAATCGAACCGTTTTGTTAGTACTCGCAATATTTTTTGGTTTATAAATATACCGATTACGTACGAGTCTTATGGTGGTAATTTTTCATAAATGGCATAGACGTCATAATCTCATAATATACGCTTGTGTATATTTTCGGGTTGCTTAATTACAAACTTTCAATTCATATGCTTATAAAAATACTGAAATTTTTATGTGAAATTTAACCAACCAGCGAAAACTTTTCGGCCAGAGTCAGCTTTAAGTACTTATCCCGCTTTTATGCTTAAATTTACTCAAATTATCTAGGTATACAAGTATAGTTATTTGTCCTGACTGACTGATTCATCAGGCAGAGACTAGACCGCTGGGGCTGCAAACTTGAAATGTTGGCAGTTAATGCCTTTAATAACATAGGCGTCCACTAAGGAAGGAATTTTAGAAATTCCATCCATTCCGGTGGTAAAATAGGGGTTTTTAAGTCAGATCTATGAAAATTGATACAGGCTGATACAGTCGGCACCGGGTCGTGGGTTCGATTCCTGCACGGGACAAATATTTGTACGATCTGCAGGTAGTAGTTCCGGGTCTGGGTGATATTGTGTGTGGAATTTGTGTCTCTAAACGCACCCACGACACAGGAGAAAATGTGGGGCAACGTTTTTAGTTAAAATTAAAGAAATATGTGTTTTCGTGATTTTGTAACGCGGGCGACAGCTAGTTTTATTACAAAATGAAGAAAAAGAAATAAGAAAACTAAGTTAATTGAAAATACAGAGATGAGAACTTTTCCGCGTGACAACACTGATAAACTCAATAACTTTTTAGATAGTACTTCTTTCAAACATTTCTAAATATCAAAATCTATTTATTCTTCTGGTGAAACCGTCTATGATAAAGACACATTTGTTTGTTAATCAAATCTAGTCTAAAGACGCGTCCGAAAGAACAACTTGTTAACGGCAATTTGTGGTCAATAAGCATATTCAGCAATATTGTCGTATTGCTCGTGCATAAATGGGCACAGCATAATTGTCGCAATATTGTTGGTGTGGACGTGGGTTGCCGAACATTGCTGCTATCAGCGGACAATACAAAAAATTATGTGGTGTCGTGGGACACCAGGTAGGAACGAAGTTCCTTCGGCTAATGTAGAATCGACACTTATACACTACTCGCTTGTGTATGCGACTGTCGCGCCTTCGCACGTCTCATTTAACGGTTTTATTCCACGCACTTTTTTCCACGGATTTTTTCTTACGGTTTTACTATCACATTTTTTTCAGTTCGGTCGCGCAGCAAAATCCCTATCCCCTCCAAGCCTGCCGTAAGGAACTTCGTTCCAACAAATGGCAGCAAATTATGTTTTTGTATTGCTCTTGTGCGAGTATTTTTGAAATAGACGTAATGCGGGAAGGGATTAAAACTCTTAAATATATAACTATAAAGTTCTAATTATTTGTGTAGATGATTCGTAATTATTAAAAGCTGTGCCCGCGGTTTCACCCGCCGTCTAATTTAAAAGAAATCGGATAATTATTTATTAGACTTCGTGGGTTTTAATTTTATTGCGCGGAACCCAAATTCTTTATCTTTTCTAAAATAAAAGTAGGCTAATATCTTAGCCTACTTTTACTCCTTACAACATCAGCTATCTGCCAGTGAAATCCCATCAACATCGGACCAGCCATTTCAGCTATTAGCTGGAACAAACAGACAGACCGACAACTTTTTTTTTAGTGCCGTATATACTTTCATATGCATTTAGTAAAACGCTGCTGCTTGGCATTACAAACAGGCGCTTCAATCTTATTTATTTGTATTGATAAAGCCTTATATAATTACGTCTTTTCATTTTGTAAAATTACATGGGTACCTCTAAAGAAATACGTATGTGTTCATCACATTACTCGTCTAATCTAAACACAAAAGTATGGGCTATAATCGCCAGAGCCACAGATTGCACGGCAATTAGTGGGCATTGACGGCCATTCATTTCGGCCGAATGAAATCCACTGCTGGACACAGGCCTCCCCCAAAGATCACCACAACGACCGATATGGTGTGTTGTGTGCTCATTGGGGGGTCTTGCCATAATCGCCACGCTTGGCAGACGGGTTGGCGATCGCGGTTGAGTTGTCAATGTACTCGAAGGACGCTGCTGCCCGTCCTCTGGTTTATCCCTTAGTCGACTTTTACGACACCCACGGGATGAAATGGGGTGGTGGCATTCTGAGCCGGCACCACACGGCAAATATTGCCGTATATTGGCCATATATTGCCGTAAAAATGGTAGTTGTTCAAACGCCCCTTAAAGTAAACAACTAAGTAGTATCATTTGTTTCAATCTAGTCCACGATACGTAAGCATACCCGATCATGTGGGTAAAGCACAGATTATCTCGCACTGGCAATAATTGGAGCATCCGTTACATTGTCGGGGCCTAATCCCATCACTCCTCGGGGATCTTCTTACTATCCCTATCCGGGGTCAGGACATCATTAATAAACAGTTTCTTCGTACCGATCGCAACGTAATCATTTATAGATTATGAAATATCGCTAGTTTAGATTAGATTGTAGACATTACGTTCCATTAATAGCATCTTAAAAAATATTAAACTTTAGTTCAAAGAGACAATCAATAGTGCCGTGGGGCTGCTAATAGCACCAACCCATCTCATCCCGTGGGTGTCGTAAAAGGAGATTGTGATTAGCCGGAGGATGGGCAGCAGCAACCATCGAGTACATTAACCAGTCAAGCCTCTCTGCCAAGCGTGGCGATTATGGCAAAACCCCGCAATGAGGACACAACATACCTAGAGCGTTCGCTGTGTGATCTTTGGAGGAGGCCTGTGTCCAACAGTGAATTTTATTCGACTAAAAATGGCAAACTAATGCTGTGGTAATATTAATAAATGAAGTTATTATTCGAGCGCAAAGTTTCTTTTACTCACATGTTTTTATTACATACTAGCTGTGTCCGCAGTTTCAGCCGCCGTTTAATTGAAAAGAAATCAGATTATATATATATAATTTAGAGTAGGTACTTCGGCATAGACGTTCACATATAGTATACATATTGAATTTCACGGGTTTTAAGTTTTTTGCGCGGAACCCTAATTCTTTTACTAAAATAAAAGTAGTCTAAGTTACTCCTTATAATATCAGCTATCTGCCAGCGATTAACTGGAACAGACAGACAAAAAAATCTGTTATCGTATATAATACTTTCATATGCATTTAGTAAAATGCTGTTATTTTGACATTACAAACACACTTCAGTTTTATTTATTTGTAAAGATTGCTTGTTTTTAATTTGTAAGCGAGGGGTATTATTATATTCTTGAATAGCAACTTTATTCATTTATTGCAAAATAAATCGAAATTACAATTAGATTTTTCAAATAAACGCTATCCGGTTTAACCGACACATTGTCGCGTTGAAATGACAGTTAACTATTTTTGTATCAAATAACCGAACACATTATCTCGAAACTTTATCGTCAATGTCTCTCTGGAGTGCAAAGGTCCTTGATCTTACGAAAAGTTACAAATGCGAAGCAGTAAAACGAGACAAAAAGAAAAATAACGAAACCCTTGGAAGCTGTTTTATAGTAGTATGCTATCGGCGGACGCCCATAACGCTCCAAGGGACGGCTCAGAAGGGATTTTCCCTTTTACTTATTGCCTTTAAGACTTTCACAAACAATTCCGTCGCGACACGAAAACGTTATTCAGTAACAATTTAACTTAAGACTACGGTCCGAGTATTTTCTAGAATTAAACTCCTGAGAGATTCTGCAGGTGAATGAGATCTCTATTAATAATTCTGTTCGACTGATATTCTGGTAACTAGTTTTTTGGCAGCGACGTACAGTGGGAATGAAAATACTTTGCTGTATTAGCTGTTTTGCCTTGAAGGTTGAGTAAAAACATAAGGGACAGACACCGAAGGCCGCGCACATTTTCCTGATTGTTTGAAAATGTTTAATTGGTAGGTCTCTTATTGCTGGACGCTTTGGGAGATCCTTTACAACACTTCCCTTCCCCGGGGCGAAGAAGTTCATGATGAATTTCCACTGGGCATCAATAAAAAAAAGTGTCTTACTAGTTGTTGCTAGTTCGGCTACGAAGGTAGCAGCACCACTAAACGCAAAAAATTGCTGTGTTCAGGTTAGACTTTTACTGAAGCTGGTGAAATCACTAGGTATAAGAGACTAAATACTAATGTCTAGAGGTGACGAGGTGGTGCCTCGCAGCACTAGTTCTGGGTAGCATTATAGTTGCTATGGGCAGGTGTGACACAAATTTCCAAGCGAATGACTGGCTAGTGTCCACACCAAGCCGTACAAACAATGACAGTCCAATAATTGGATCGGACGACTTGTGAACACTTCCGATAAGTAGTTAGTATCCCACTTTTTGGTAGAGTTGCTTGTATCCAACTCGAACGTCCGATCCGATCCATACACAAGTAGTTTTTAAATGTAGGTCATATTTGTAAATTACTAGACCGATAGACTAAATTTAAGATGCTTGAAGTTAGAATGTTGGAAGAAGCGACACACCTTATGAAGAGTATGCTAACCTAAGCGAGTGACCAAATGCGTTCCGCCGTCTTCTCGTGCGACCCTCGGTGTGGGCAACCAGATTCCCCAATCTACGCACCCGCGAACCCAGTGGCCCCCCGCCTTATAGCGACGGCATGGGGTCCATAAACAAGACCTAAAGCGGCTAAAGCATATCGAAAGTATGTGATCCACCGATTCAATTGTCTCATCCGCCTATCTACAGTTCAAAATACTCAATAAGTCAAGCAGCAAATGGACCACTAAAATAGGTGACGGTCCAATTAAATTTTGAAACACCTTTAAATAGGCTTAGCAAATCGAAAATGTACCCGGTCTATTTCAATGACATGTCGACATGTTAGTGTTATCTTTGTCTAAGTGAAACATCCGGCCGAAAAACCAAATGGTTTGCCAATAAAAATAAAAGTTTCCACTACCTTCTAGACTGTTGCTGGGAATTAAGATAAAGGAGCGGTCCCAAAAAAAAACATTGTTAGTGATTAGCAAAACTATGACTATAATTTAACGGAATTTTATATTTATGGTCGTAGCCAAAATACTCTGTCCTTTTTCTAATTTAGCATATCTTAATAAATATTTACACATGGCTTTGTGTACCAAATGTACTGTAAAACTATTAGTAGTTCGGAATCGATGTAGACCTACGAGCGTTTTTCTTTGCGTGTTTGTTCAAAGTCTGGGGATATGCCATATTGATGCTATCAAAGATCAATATGCTTGAACATCACAGTAAATAAGCAATATTTTAGTAGTAATTGTTGAAAAAATGTATTATAGGGATTCCCGATATCTATGAACATCGATATTAATATCGGTAAGTTATTATCGATATTTGATTAATATAAAAATATAAATATTGATATCCGATACTATCGATTTCAATAAAAAATGAATTATGATTAATAATATCTATCTATCTATATTATTTAAAAATTATAAGGGAAGTGTCTTTGTAAATGAGGTATTTTAAAAATAAATAATTAGGCACAAAGCCGGTACAAAAAATAGTTTTTACAAAATAGCTTTTCGTGTAAGTACCTATTGTAAAAAAGTACTTTGAGATGGATTATATTAAAGCGAAGCAGCATCCAACAAACGATGTCTAGTATTAGAGCCATAAACTATTCCGAGTTATATATGCAAGACGTTAAGAAATTAATTTATGTTTTAATTCAGATTATAACTTAGTTCAAAAGCCCGCAATTATCGGTTTTTTGATAATGTGTATAGTGGTTTGAAAATCGTAATTTTGGCTCACAATGTCGATAAATAATTATATCAACACACAATATCGAACATCCCTAATGTAAAACATGTTTGATTTGACCAGATATTATGTTGTTTATGAGACAGCAAAATTCTGCACACTACAAGCTGCTGTTTATTAATTTTTTTCTGCTGCTTAATTTGCATATCATTGTTATTTTGGACATTGCTAAATGCAAATACGAGTAACTTGCTATTTACGAAAACCAGTTTCTGCAGTCGAGAAAATAGAGGATTTTAAATTCACAACTTTTTCATTAAAATATTCCTTTTATGCTATGATCAAAGCCAATACTCACGAAAGGATGTAAAGGATAGGACACAGGGGATAAAAAAAATGTACGTGCACCTTTTTACCAGAACTATTTTTTGTCTCTTTTATTTTTAGATATTTTCCGTCATCTTCACAATATTTATTTCTCTCCAGAAAAATAAATAGTTATATATTCTCTAGTTACACAATCATCCATATACACACTATAAATATATTAAAATAACAACGATGATAAGTGATGATATCTATATTATGTTTACGTCTTTTAAATTTTGATAAATATTCATATTGTGATGCAAAATGCCAAGCACATAATAATCTAAATGTCGAGTATCTCGTGATTGCTTAAAATATTATTATTCATCGTTGAATGACTCGTTCCCTAAATTAACACATTTCATGTTCACTAGAAATGTAAAGGCATCCAAATGTTCCGTATAAGAGACGAACATAAACCGTAATACAACACAACTACACTTTGTTCTAAGTTGTACTTTATATCATTTGGCAGTGGAAACTATTATGACATGTATCGACCATAGCAACGTCCAACTACTCGCCTGAGATAAAATCTCACTCTACAATAAACTCTCGATTAAAATACATAACGGTCGGAACAATAAATCTAAAATTATCCTAAACCGAACACTATACATATTTCGATGTGAAAAAAGATTAGGCGTAGTCTACGTAACTTAGAGTAACGAATAAATAGCGATAACCTCTGAGAACAGGGTTGATATTAAAACTATTAATATTGACTCGGTTTCAGCTACGAACATAAGACGGAGTGCACGGCGTGCACACCGGTCGAGCTCTCGGTAACTAAGTAATCTAGGAACGATACCGATACATCACATAACCAACACGATATGCACGTTCAACTTAACCATTAAACTCAACGACAACGATCGACTACTTCCAAAAATACATCATATTAACTAAAGCGCAGTACACTACACCCTAGATATCTAAAACTAATTCTGGTACGCCTTGTGGCGTAAGCACGAGATTTCAAGACTGTGGAAGATTAACTAAACTAACCAGCCCTAACACTAAGTCTTCACGACTAGCGGCGTGACGGTTTAATTGGCTTGTCTTAGCAGAATTTAATCTGGCTCCTACCAACGCTTATTGTCTCATAGGACTCTGATTACAATGCGACTTTCAGTCGGATACTGGGACAAGTGTATACGGTAATATCACAAGTATCGACGGCACTGTATTTAATATTAATTCGTATTCGACCAGAGTATAGTTCTGTGAGATAGACAGCACTGGTTTACAGGCAATTTAGTTTGAACACTGGACGCGCATTATCACAGTTTATTAATAGTTGCTGAGGCGTTTGCCTCAGGCTTTTGCTTTGTGTCGCGGCCGACACTGCACCATACAGATGTAGCCGGCGTCGACGTCGCAGCCGCTCACCAGGAGGTTCATGAGTACACTGGAGGACGGCGCCGGCGTCGTTTTCTGTACCGGTGAAGGGCTACGCTTTATACGTTTCGCACACGGCTCCTGCTCCTGCTTCATTACTCTTTTGACGCCAGTGTCCCATGATGCGACACCCCGGCTTGGTATTAGACCTGCTGGCAAAGATTTGAGTGTAATAAAGTCACATTTACAAGATCAACTCGTAGATTAATGCACGATTATGAGCTGTGTATACCTTGATCAGAGTATATATTGGTTATGAGATCCTGTGGCTGTGGTCCAGTGCTAGAGGCCGTCAGCAAGCGTTGCAGTGCTGGTGCCGGTGACGTAGTTTGCATCTCTGTAGGTTGTGGCCTTGCCATACTGACGCTGTCGGGCAAGGCCCCCCACATCACCGCCGGCTCCAGCACCGGTAGCTCATCACTCGCCGGGATAAAAGGAGAGTTTCCATCGTCAATGTCATTATCTGACCTATTACTGTCAAACGCGTCTAGTGACAGTTCTGTTAATAACGAAGACTGCTCACATGACGATTCGTTTTCCTGAAAAAATGTTACGTCAGAAATAGGTCAGAAGTAAAAAACAACAAAAGGTGTATAATTATATTTTTATAAACTGACTAGATAATTACCTGAGGCTCTGGCGACGACAACAATAACGAATCTGGCGTTAGGGAGTCCACTGGTGATCCGTTAGCCAAATCGTCTCCCAGAAGACTGCAATAATTGTCGCTCAGTATGAAGTCGTCGAACATGTCGAAAGGACTATTCTCAAGAGGTATACAAGCATCGCCAGCGGTGGGTGCCAAGTGTGTCAGATCTTCCGGCTCGTCTTTAAGCACTGTAAACAACACCGACATTATTGTACGGGAATCCTTGCCACGTGATAGAAATTCAATAAAGCAACAACGGATACCTAAGCTGTGGAAGTTCGAGTGCCACTCACTTGTAAGTCCCTCGTCTTGGGAGAACATGAGAAAGCCTTTATTCATTTCTTTCTTTCGCGGAGCGAATATTAGCTCTGTGACGGGTATGGGGCGCTCCTCCTCGGGCGGCACGATAGCGACAATGGCGCCGTTGGGTACGGGCTCGGGCGCGAGGGCCGGCACGGGCTTCAGATCGGCGTGCTGTACCTGGTGTACAGCAAACACCTCATCTTTGCACTCGATGCCACTGCGAACACAACATACATGATAACACAACAATGCCCCTACAGGGCAGAATGACTTATGCCATAATGCAAAAACTGTCATGGTCTACCGCCAATACGTAGCACATAAATCAGATGTACGTCATATAAGTGCCTCATATAATGGACTATAATGTAATCTGCACGGTTATTAGTTAAGAGAGAATCAAACATTCCAGTTTAAATTGGTTTTGTATACGTCTGAAGAAGCGGAAGGTGTGAATAGAGTGCTATATTAGAACACTATTTAAACACATTAGCGTCGCGGTGTAAGATGTACACTAACGAGTAATCAGTCAACAATATTCAAGGCCAGCGTACATACATATTTAGTATATACAAGCTCTATACTACAGATAATAGAATAGATGGATAAACGCTAATTCGTTTCAAGTCTAGTTTACGCCGATTGACATAAATACCATATACGATACAAAATTTGTGCACAAGCACATTAAAGACAACCGCAAATAAGGAAATAGTGATCAGTAGGTACATTAAGTTGAAAAATATGCAACGTGGGGAAAATCGAATAACAAACGAGGTAATAAAACAACGGCAGAAAACACTTTATTAGAATACGGCGTTGCCTAGGCGAAAATAAAAAAAAACCCCGTACCTACCTTATTTCAAAGTAAAGAGGAAGCCATTCGAAAGTAGTATATTTATATGTTCGACGGACACAAGTGTTAATGTATGTATAATTTTAAGTTTTAATGTAGCAAAAACTACACATAGTAAACAGAAAATCTGAGAGGAGACATCAATCAATGCGTGCGTACTGTATCACAGCTGACTCCCGTTTGAATAAACTGAAGCTATCCCTGATAACGAGATAACTAGCACTTCGTTGCGGCAGTCATCACGATGTTCAACATAGGATAAATTAACTAACACCCCATCATCCGATAACCTAAGGATTGGCCCTGTAGAAGACATTTGCGTCAATACTATCAAAATCAACATTGAGTGATACGCAAATACTCATGAGATAAATTGTTGACAACTGTCACGGTTCAAGTTTTCAGTGACACAATAATGCCTGTAATGGAAAATTACACGTACCAACACGAAATGTATAATAATTAGTGATTGAACAAAACTCAAACTCTGTTAATCTAAAAATCTTTCAGCTTGATGCACACGACGCGTCTATTTTTACTGTGTGTTTTGTTTATTTTAGTTACGCAACTTTTGGTCGTTTATCTTGTCGTTCAGAGCTTATCTGTATGGCAGTTACGTCTACTTCTTAATCACGTCGCAATATAAAAGTGCGACTCAAAGCAAACTATTCATCGTAGGCCAGACACAAAACGATCAGGGGTGTGTTTTATTTGGTCGCTGCATCTACGCAATGTTTTGGAAAGTGAATTTGTGTGAGAGAGATGGGTGAATAGGCGGTGTGAGCAGGAGAAAGAGATATAGTGATGCTAGTAAGTGCGGCCTTGCAAACGACCTTGCTTGTCGCACCCCTCGAACAGCCCCCCTTGTTTTCGCCAGACCGGCCATTCACCAAGAACGCGAGAAGGGAATGTATGCGCGCGCACAGAAGCCACGAGGTATCCCTATCGATTGAAGGTTTTAGATTCTTATCCATAGTCTTATGCCAACAAAACATCGCCAAAATACCACCCCTTTTATGTGGCTGCATTAGTTGCGCTTTCCTTTCAATACCAAAACTTTTTTGAAGTGGATGTTCACATTTTTATTTTTAAAACAGCATCTTATGTTAATTTTTACGATGTATCAGAAAATCTATACCAGCTTGAAAAAAAAATGAAAGCACTAACAGTTTCGATTAAATTTAAAGCGTAGCGGTCAAAATATTAAGAAATTTACTAAACACACATTTTATTGAGGCACGTTAAGATCTTTTCACATAACAAACATGTCTGTGAATTTTTATAATATTCACTGATACATTTTCACCTAGAGCAATACATAGAATAAATTGCCCATTAAATAATTTATTATAACAAAAACACATTAGTAGAACAAACAAGATCTATCTACCCAGACAAAATGTTATGCTCGGAAACCTAAATCAGCTGATAACACGATATCATATTGTCGCGTTGATATAGAAAAAAGCCGGCACGGATAACGATAGTTCAGTACATTGCGCAACTATAAGATTTAGATACGAAAGAAATAGACAGCAGCTGTTAGGCAACCTTGGCCGTGATACCGCTCAATGGGCAACGCAAATCAACAATTACATCTTCCACGGTCGAGGTCAGTTTGTGACGTCACAAGGCATACATCAACCTCATTGGACATCAATTGTCTTAAATACATCACGGTGCATCGTTAAGATATAATATAATTATAATTTTGTTAGAGGCCGTAGAGGGATTTTACCGTCAAGAGTTTCCTGACCACCACGGTTTATGTTTTGAAGACTTAATCCGCATATCAGATGAAGTAAACGCGACACTTAATAATTATGTGCTTGTTATTCGAAAACTGATGAAGATAAGATGAGATAAATAGTCAATTTACTCGATTTACACTGGCCGACTTTCTAAGCGATAAGAGATATTATTCCAGAAACTTTGAACGATAAAGCTATTGAAAAATTCGTACCCATGACAATATTGTATCGAACGCTCGGGTCGTAGAGGGGTCATAAAATTACCATAGGTCCAAACACGCGTTCAACAACAAATGCTAGCTTTCAGAACGTGCAATAAAACTGCAAGTCACCAACCAACGAATCCAGGGTTAAATCCACACAGAAAAACAAATTGAACTCCAACCGGCAACGTGTGAAGAGTGTACCCGTGGTCTGTGAACTGCGAATCAATAAAGAGATTGCAGCTAGCACAGGAGTTAAGAGTGCCGGCTGGCACTTGAGCTAAGCGGTTTATGATTTAACAATGCATGTTATCAATTTTATAATTTATAGATCTGACGTTTAAATCGAGTAGAAGAATCAGCATATCAGTCTGCCAATCGTAGCAAGAAGTGCGGCGCGGGAGTCAAGGCCGGCTCGGTGGCGCGCTTATGTAACCGTGCTGACGGCTGGGGGGGACGGGCACCGCTAATTTTAGCGGGTCTCGCACAAACAACACACTGACATAGCGCATCGGCGCAAACGCACTTAAAAAGACAATCCGGGAATGCAATGAAACAATATTACAGAAATAAGGTATGCAAAACTAAGTAGCATTTATCACGAAGACTAACAATAAATGCTAGGTTAAGCAGATGAAGACCCCTTGTGTTTCTTGGGACCAATTTACTGTCGCAAAATGTAGGTAGTAATCAATATTATGTAAGTGAGCATTGAATGCAAGAATTTAGTCATCACTGTAGTTGATGGAAAAGTTTCGCTTTAAATTTAATCGATAGAATCTGATATTACCGATATCACTGATTTATCGTAATGTCTACGTTTTATAGCACAGACATAACAGGCGTTTAAGATATTTGCTATACTGTTTTAAATTACACAATACAAGTTTACAGGCACTAAGTATGACGGCACATCCACTAAAGCACAATTTCACAGTCACTAAATACCGCACTGATCCTTACCATGATGTGATAAGTTGTACAATGTGTTGTCAAACAAGTTTTGTCTATGTTGAGATACGTCGGCTTGTTATTCAATGTACACTGAACAGCTGATCGGGAGCGCGAGTTCGTCGGGGGCGGTAGGGTGGCCGCGTGGGGTGTACGTTTGCGTCGAAGTCTGTAGCACGAATGATACGCGCGGCGGCGGCGGCGGCGCACTCGTGACGCGGCCCACCTAAACGCATACATTACCGTCGCGCGATACCAACTGATGATAAATTTTTGAGGATACCCGGGCGTTCATTCTATAGCCACGCGACTTGTAATCGAGTGCACGATCCACCGGTGGATCTAGCGGCACCGATCACGATCAGGTTAACGCGATATCACTTACAAAAGTATGATATTCACATGGTCGGGATGTTTAGAGCCCTGATAACTTATCCCATTCATAAAACAGCTGGTTAAGACTTATGCGAAAATATTTTTGCTTGACAACAAAAAAACACTCCGCTTCAAATATATCCAATGATTGTTCCCAGAACTTCCGTGACTCCGCCTCCTAATTGAATACAGAAGTCTATAATAAGGATTTATTTTAAGATTTGGTCTCGAACAGGGCAACGAACGACAACACATTTCGACGAGGGTTAAATCTTGTTTAGATACTAAATAATACAAATACTTTCAAATATTTACTATTCCTGAAGCTTATTCTTGTATTGTTGAGTATTTTGGTTTGTGAAACCTTATCACTTTCTTATCTATATGAATGTATCAGCAGAATACATAAATTGCGGCTTACTTAGAGTCGAGACGTATAAAATGCCTACGTAGGTAACAGAATGTTTCTGCATTGAAAATTTACATTTTGCGTCTTACATAAAATATTTTTTATTTAGCTATTTGCACACAATTTACATTGCTGTGATCGTCGGAATTAAATTATTATTTAAAAGAAGTATATTATTGGACAAAGAAACGGTTAGCCATCCCAAGTCAAGATTAAAAAAGTCCCGAAGAATTTATTACAAAATTATGCGCATAAAAACTGTCTTTATTGAAATGTTCAATTTTATCCACTGTGTGAAAATGTTTTTCTCCAATAACTTTGTGAACTGAACTGAACGGTGTGTTTTTTGGGACAATTTATGTGTACACCTGAACGTTATCTTGTTATTTAATCACAGACAAGCTACACAAGAAAGAGAATAGTTACACATGCCACAAATATTGAATGGAAATGATGATGAAACACAAGAAGAAATTGTAACGTAGTCCATTATACGATTTTTTTTCAATTAATGTTCAACTATCTGAAATAGAAAAGGTGAACAATAGGTTTGATATAAAAGTACGTCGAGTACTTGCCTTAATTAAGGTATTTGTTGATAATGAATAGGGTTTACTTTGCCAGTCTATCAAACGCTACAGACGCGACACTCGATACGTTTGGTCGGCGAAGCCGCGTTGTTCCAGTATTTAGCCGTGTAACTCAACACCGCGCTCTAATGGACCCTGACGACGGCAGCTACTGGGCCTGGGTGCCAGTATGTATCATGTAGCAACTATGATATGATTTATTGAGTTGTTAAATAATACTGTATGGAGCTTGCAGCACTGTTGGTGACAACATTAATTGTCTTCATTGCCAAACTTTTTGATTGCTATTATATCTGAATCTCAAATTATATTGTTAAATGCGGATAGGTACTGAGTGTTCTTCTGCACTCTATGAAGTATTTATATGTTATGAGTCTGCCCCCATGGACGTGAGTTTGAATGAAAGAGCATGCGCGAACTATGTCTACACGATTTTACAACAATTCGCAATCGTCTGATGTAATATATGGAAATTTATGTATAAGTCATATTATTCAGAAGTTCATTGCTGGGATTATCCTTATTAATTTTGTGGCTCAAAATATCTTAAAATTTACCGCGATTACTTCTATTAATAATACTGATTGAATAAGAACGCGTATTTTCCTGATACTTAGCACAGTCTGTTAAAATAATAGACGTACTACGTCCATCGCGTAGGATTCGTCACATGTTTTACGAATTTCGGTGCCTACGTGATGCGAGAAACGTTTTCATATTGATTCAGTGGTTCCTAACTTTTCGAGTGGCTAGTCAACTTCCGAAAGTTTCTTTTACGTGACCGAACGAGAACCTGTCCCTGTGAATTTAACTTTTTGTAGAAGTTTACTCATATTTGATCAAACTCACACCGGGTATAAAAACGTTGAAAACATGTTTTCAAAGCATTGACAATAAGACTGCTAGGACTATTATGGCTGACAATTATGGTAGTTAGCGTGTTGTATTCAAGATGACGACGCTAATTGGTTGCTCAGAAACAAGTTAGCAGATTTCGTGAAATTCACGGTGTTTTGCGAACTGCAAGCTGTTGTGCAATTAGGGCCAAAGGAGACCCACTCGCTGGCCATCGACCCGGCCCCACCCCCAACGTGGTTCTGACGTGCTACGTGACTCGAACGCCGTTGCACACACCTTGCGTCATCATTATTGCGAGGCTTGTCGTTCCGACGATTATGAGACGAGAGGGAAATGATGTTTTTAATGATGAATTTATTATTATAACTTTAAATAACGGCATAAACAGGAAGGAGCATTACGTCATTTATATTTGGCATACAAATAAAATACGGGCTCTACAAACTCATATTTTTACTACAATTGAAGAAACGCCTACACGTATACTTCAGAGCAAATGCATATAATGATTACTCTAATGCCATAAGTGAAATACCTACTTACATAATAGTTGTAACTTGTAATAATTATCACGAAGCAATTGTAAAATACATACATCAATAAGCTTTATATTTTTACAATAAAGATATCAAATATAAGAAATGTGGAGCGTCAACTTTCTTGAGTAAGCAACGGTGCACTACCATTGTGGCTGTCAGTCACGAATTTTAAAACAGAACAGAATGAGAGCAGCCACAATGCTCACGCAGAGACGGATTAGGTACGTCTCGCAGTTGTATTAAAATTCTAATACAACAACCTGTCCCATTTGAAATGTCCAATACTATCTAGTTCATATATTATGGACGAAGTGATTAATAAGGACATTATTTATAAATGTAGAATGAATAATAATTAATAACAAACCGAATCGGGCAATTTAAATAATAAGTATTTAGGTCAGTACAATTACAATCATGGGCAAGAAGCTTTTGTTTAATATTAAGTATTCCCGGCACTTGCGGCCCTTGGGCCAACCAGCCGTACCTCAACTTACTGTGACAGTGTTTGGGCCTAGTTCACTTATTATTTATCTAGCCTGATTGGATTTGTAATCTAATTATTCATACTGCTCGGACATTATAAATAATGTCCATGTTAATCACTTAATCTACGACATATTTCCGAAACAAACAGGAAGCGATAGATATTGACGCCATTCTAGGAACGAACAGTGGATGGAAATAAAATCTCAACCATATATCAATTGTAATAAATCAAACATTTTCGAACAAAACCTAGTAATGTATTCGTATGATGACATTTTCGAAGGTAAAACCTTCTAGTAACGGGATAGATCGAAACGGAATCTACGAAAACATTAAAATAAAACTATTTACTAGATTCTGCTGATAGAAGAATTTTTGCGGACACAAAAAAATACTGCTAACAACTAGCTAAACTAGACTAGAAACTAGAAGATTAAATCACATAATATGAGCCAATCATAAAAACCGTAACTGTATCGACTAGCGCAGGTTTGCTTAACCTGTAATTTGATGATAAGAGAAACCCGAAGTTTCTACTGTACATACATACTAATGTGCTGTTTACGAGGCTAGTGTTCATCATGTAGAAACACAACTCGTTCTCGTGTGCGTTAGACCATAAGTTTATGCCGAAATGTCTAGGAAACCTTTACCGATTCAAAATTGTATGTCAGAGGGAGACTTAGGGCCGATTTTACCATTGCAACTAAACGCGATTAGTTCAAGCTTAACTCAGTTTATGCGCTAAACTAAGTTCAGAGGTCTAATATGCATTTCACCAACATCAACTGAACGCAGTTAAAGCTCATGCCAATAACTGAACGCCCGATTTTCGACGTTTAGCTCGTTTAAACGCGTTTAGAGGCCAGTGATTATGGTTATTGACTATATTTTGCGGAGTTTTAGGATTGTTTATGAGAGCTGGCACTAGCCCTTGCCATATGTGATGATGGAGATGAATTTTAAACAATCCGTAGAAATTTTTTAATCGATTTTCTTTGCTTTTCGGATTTATCTCGACGAATGTGCGAGCATGCCAGTTTTAACTGTAAAATATTGGAGCAAAAAAATTTGAAGCATAAAATGTAGCCGATGTCACTCTCCGGGCCATAAACTATGTCGCAGTTACTTATAAACAATGCAAGACGCATCGCGTTTTTGTCTGAGATTGTGACGACATTTACATTCTATGGCATATATTTTCGATTATTAATACTCTGTGAAATCAGTTTGACGTAAACCGAGCACAAATTAAACATTTGAACTCAGCTAAGCAAAACTTGGTTTTTTTAAACTGAGTTTTTAATGTGAACGGTGAAATCGGCCCTAGCAATTACTTAGGAGCTGCCTAAGTTTAATTCAACGAGCATTAGTTAACTTATTTCACGTGTTTAAGTGCCACTATTTTAGGCTTCTAATAATATGGACATTATTTTTCAAACTGATGTCGCTCTTCTCGTATAATGATGATATTAATCAGTCTACACGTGCATCGGTAAAAATAAAGTCAGTGACCCCACTCATCAATATTGATAGCTTTGTATTGTAGAGGCCAGGTGTTGATGTTATTGGAAATTAAAATATAAATAAGGTTAGGGTAAAAGACACGTGAACAGCGTACAGAACTCAACACTTAACCGTGATTAATGAAACATCTCCAGTAGTCATAAGTCGTTTAGGATGGTAACAGAGCCCAAATTTTATAGCTCATTTAAAAACATTACTTGAAACGCAATAATCTTGCAGATATGACTTGCGAATTTGGAATTAGCAAAAGACGATGACACGAGTGATTTAGAAACTGAAGACCGGTACACAAAATTGCTTCCTCATACAAAGTAATATAATTATGGTACGACCCAGACAATCACATAAAGTACAAACCGGTTATATGTAGACATTACATAACCTACAATGATTGGAACTATATTATAAATCACTCTGGCAATGCGCGCACATGCTTGTAAGAAAATCAATATGCAGCATTTTTAAATTAGGTCAAACGATCTTGATACGGGTCTGTAAATTATATGGGTTTGTGAGCTGATGCAAATTTGGCTGTATTACATACGCAGAAGACACGAATTACAACGAGGCACGACAAACATGATAGCATGAAACGATTAAGTGATTTTACCGCTTATATCACATATAAAACAACATTGCGAAAGTTTCTCAACTAGGTGCTACGTGTTACAAAATTCCTTCCCCCTAAAATAACTCTTCAAGGACGGTTAACATAATTTGTTTTACAAAGGGCGCAATTGACGTCATACCGGTCTACCCTCGTTCGAGTCCACTCGGATCACATTATTCTCGTTAGGATCTCCGAAAGACAGTATTAAGCTGAAAGCAGAAACTTACAGGACAGAATTCTACAGTAAAACCTGCGCAGTGGCTAAGCAATTGGCTTTTGCGCTAAGTGTCACGGCAACACGGAACAAATATTTGTATGATCGACAAATAGTTTTTCGGTTCGGTTTTGATCATGTGACTTACGTCACTTACGTCTGTAAACTGTACCCACGACTCAGGAGAAATCATTATATGGGACATCATTTAAATAAAACCGGACAAGTGCGAGTTGGACTCGCGTGGAGAGGGATCCGAAATTGTTGAATATATTGTCTAGTGCTTAATTCGGTCTTGTACTAACTAATTATCCCAAGAACAAACATATATCGTAGATGAAAAACAAGTTTTCCCATACATTCCAACCGCAAACGTATGTTTGTATGCACACTATTGAAAGATTTACCATGTCATTTTAAGACCATGGACTTCTTATAGGTTTTCCTGTAATCTATAGATAAATAGCTAGTATATATATTGTTTTCAAAATTTTAGGCTGAGTAGTTTGCGGAGATGGTTTGGAATGGTCAATTTTCGTCTATTTTATTAAATATATTTTAAAATTATAAAATAAATACATTTGAGAGTCTCACAACAAGTCCTTCCATTTAATATATCACACGGTACATTTTGCAAAACATTATTCTTAAATTTTTTATATTGTCCCCCAAAATTTATCCCCAAATTCGAAATTTATTTATTTACGTAGCACGTACGTGTTTGGGTCGCAGAAATCCTTTTGTGTACCAAATTTCAACTTAATCGGTCCCGTAGATTCGGAGCAAATTGGCTGTGACAGACGTCCGTCTGATAGACACACGAGCGATCCTTTAAGGGTGCCGCCGTTTTTTCCTTCCGACATTCAGAACCCTAAAAAAGAATCAAAGGCAGAGCAAACAATATAAAGTGTATTTGAAACCTAGAACATTACTACCTATAATCATTTGAAATACAATGTAAAGGTTTTTAAAAGTTTCATCTGATCTGAGAACCTGGAGAACAAACGACGGGAGCGAGACACCCACGCGCAACATGTAAGCTATACTAAAATTGCAGTGTACCTACTCGGTAATAGGAAGGTTAGGTGAACGACCTAGGGGGAGGAGTGGGCGGGGAATTCATCCGGAGTTGCATAAACCGTGCGACGACCGCAGAGCTGTGCATCGTAACCAAGCATTACTAGTACAGAGATTTTTTTAATCAACCCTAATTCGCTCACCCTCTCCTTTGTTTACTAGGTATGTTGACTAAATGAGATAACGAAAAAGAAAACAATAAAATTATAAACGGACGATTGGTTATACCAATAAAGGTAGATAATAATGATATTAGGATGGAGGCCTCTTTTGGCTTCGCCAGAAATGACCGGTTAAGCAACCACATTTCCCTGAACTGTATGCGAGAAGCCCAAAAAGAAAAAAAAAAGAAGTTATGTACCGGGACAGAAAATCAGTTTTATCAATTAATTAAAACAAGTATACTTTGACCAACGTCTAGTAACCCATCGCTGTAGATTTGCCTAATTTGTCTCATCTAATCTAAGAAGCGGTTGCAAAAATGCAAATGGCTATAAAAGAACCAAAGATAAGATCCAATAGTTAAAATGACTATACTATTAACAACAAACAATTATTAAGTACAAACAATAATTTGTTTTGAGGATTTAATAGGAATGTCGGGAATGTAGTATTAGAACCGTGTTTATTAAAATGATAAAAACGTATATAACATGGACAGCGAAATTAAATCGTAGGCTGCGGGGCAACTTTAGAGGGTGCAGTCTAATGCTGACAAGGAGAACACTTCACCCATAGCCATAGGTAACTGGAAGGACACAGTGGGTTTCTAGCCGGTAAGAGTCCGGCATGGCAAATAAGAGTAAGTCCGGTAAGGCTCCCGAGGCAGAACAAGTTCATGAGGATTTCTCCTAGATAATCGAAATCATGATGATTCTGATTCTGTTAATTTAGTGTGGCAGACAATTTTTGAAAACAAAGCTTTTTACCTTATAGTTATTTTCGACTTTTTTGTATAATAACAACGACCAAGAGACAATTACATTCTAATAATAGAAAAAATCTAGGCGTGTCCCTTCATATGCAATGGATACAGATACGTGGTCTCGCATTGACCCACATGCGGCGTGAAAATATATTGCGGTGCAGTGTAACACACGACAAAGATATTATAAGTCATGCGAATGTCCAGGTGTTGCCATGTACTTGATCTCAATTATAAGGTCCTGTTAAAGGTCTTTTATTATATTATCTGTGATCTGTAGGCACAACATTAAATGTAAACATGTATTTCACAAAATCTACAGATAATATATACGATATTGATTAATTAAATGTCAAGTAGAAGATGTTATTAAGGGAAAATAATAATGTAAGTTTATAGAGCAGACAAATGTTTTTTTTTAAAGATTTGTATACTAGAATAACTGTCATGGCGTTATTACAAATCTTCAGAATACTCGTCCATAATTACAAGAATCTAAGATCCACAAGCGTAAACACGTAAGTACATATATAATTAGACCCTGAGCGTGTAAATGACTTATAGTGATAGGTATAGGGTCTACCTATGTGTGGCCATAGGTAGACCCTTCACTTCACCTCCAAGTACGACTTGACATAATTTAACACAACTAGTGCATAATCCCAAAAACCACAAACAAGAAGCGAAGCTAATATTGCTGAGCACAGCAATATTATTTTTAATAAACATCAAAGTAACTCCTGAAATTGAATTTCCGGTAGAAGTAATGTTAACTGTTGTATTAATGATAACATTATCATCGCTTAGATAATTAAATTATAATACATGGAGGATAATGGAGCATAGCAACAACGACACACGAGATAACCCCAAACGCATCTGATGCTCACGATGCCTCCGTTTGTCCACTATCATATGCAGTCAACACTGATAAGATAAATTTTCCATTGGAGTTGTTATAATAAGCCTACCAATTTAATTTAATAGTCGATAAACTGCTATATAAAGCTATTAACGAGTAACTACAAATTAATTGACTCTTATATAATAAGCAATCAAAGAGATGTAAGTACCGAAGTACTTAAAGATAGTAAAGTACAAGAAATAGAAATATTTAGATTGATTTTCAAATTTTATACATATGTCAAGCATGTTTACAATCTTTAAGTAGCGTTAAACATGATAGTATTTAAAATGTATGTGCTTCGTAGCGTTATTTAGAATTAATTACACGGATTATGCACAAATAATTTTAATAAAGGGGGATCTAAATACTAACTTCGCTCTTTATTGTAAACGCGCATTACAATACAAGGAATATATATATATATATATATATATATATATATATATGAATTATTATATTAATTAGTCTACTTTGTTCGCACATAGTTAGGTTACTACGATGTAATAACCAAAATTGTAATATAATTGTTTTTGAAAAGAGTGTATCCATGGAGTTTCTTGCCGGATCTTTTCCATAGGACCGACTTTTCCGAACCTACCGAGCCTATTAGGGCCTACACGAAATGAAAAAAATTAATTTGAAAGATTAGCTTAAACTAGATTTGTATAGCTTGATGTGTAGCCGTGCATACATATGCGAGCTTAACTCAAAGTTTTCTACTAGTAAACCTTTGAGTGATAGAGATGATAAAAACCAATGAGGCAAGTGGTCAACTGTCATAATATGGAGGTTTATTTATAGGCTATAATAAAACACTTTAAACGGATTACATCGTATATATTATAGACTTTTGTTTTTCCTGACGTTTCAAACACTTTGCAGTGTTCCTATCGCGTTTAAGTGTTTTATTATAATGAGTAATAATTGCAGTGTTCGTATCAAAATAAAATAATCGTAGTATCGTAAATAAAATTATGTTATTTTTTAGATTTTCGTGATTATTACACATTATAATAAAACAATTCAGTCATCCTGCGACCACGAATGCTGCAAAGTATTCGAAACGTCAGGAAAATCTAAAATATACGCGGTAGAATCCGTTTAAAAGCGTTTTATTATAATTTGTTTTTTTGCATATCATATTTAGTTTAATATTTTATCATGTTATATATCCTAAAACAACAAATTAAATTGTAAATACCGCTGTGATCCTACTAAAGCATAGCAAGGCATAAAGATAGATTGGATTGTGGAAAGGGATATAGAATACGTTTATCAACTTCCCTTAAATCCCCATCAAAAGCAAAGCCGTCCTATTTTGTAAATTATGCGACAACCACCCACGCTTCAGGGAGATCTCGATGCTAGGCAAATCGGTTCCTTGGGAACCGCACGCCAAGTATCTTGGAGCCACCCTAGACAAAAAACTGTCCTTTATACCCCACAAAAAGATGGTGCGTGCCCGCGCCGTTTTTGTGCTCGGTCGCCTTCACTATTTCCTGTACGCTCGTAGTAAATTATCCCTTAGAAATAAGGTGAGAATTTACAGCACATGCATTCGACCCATCATAACCTATGCCATCACGGCGTTCGCACCAACGAGCTGAGGCCACTGGAGCGCAATGCACACAGGCGAAATTATCAACTCCATTTCGATCTTAACTTATCGACCATCAGGCAATTTATTAAACGAGCGTCCAAACGCTATTTCGTTCTGCCCTGTCCCACCCAAATGCCCTTGTATCTATCTATATTATATCTTGTATCAGTCGCCGATTACCAACCCTCCCATATTAGTAGAGTACGCCGTCCGAGGCACGTTCTGGTCGACCCAGACGATAAAATCACGTTAGACCACATAAAGAGACTCGCGTTGTCTTATTCACTTAACACCCGACCGTTTTACCGCCCTCGCCTCCGAGGATGCCCGCCTCACCGACATCGCGGAGGCCTATCGCCGCACCATCTTCCCGTTCAAGCCCCCCCCCGTTTCTTGTTCGCACCGGCCCGTTCCGAGCCTGTAGTTTTAAATGTCCCCTAATACATTTTAAATAATACCGATCTAGCTGTCCCCAAAACAATAGCTCGTTATCCCCAGCAACGCTCTAAACCGTGGTCCGTGTTCCGCAGGGGGCGCCCTTAGCGCAAGTTGCTTAGTTTTTAATATTAATTTTAAGCCTGGCTGGAGGCCTCTTATGGCTTCGCCAAAACGACAGGTTAAGCAACCACACTTCCCAGAAGCGGAAGCGACAAGCCCAACAGTTTTTCAAATTGGATCATCAAGCAATATAAAACACCTCAATTTAGACTAATCAGCGTTAACTCTATTCTTAAGATTAACTTATTACTTTTAATAGTATTTAGCAAATCAATTGGTTGTCTATTTTATTTGTTTCTTATTACGCAAAAGAAAAGACATATTAGGTATAAACTTTACAGATAATGGTATTTCATTAAAATAATTCGGTTAACTGTGCACGGATGGTTCATATGGGGATAATGCCTACAATAAGATACAGATACAAAAACAAACATACAGTGGTCAGAATAGATAAGAATATATAATTTTATTAATATCATGTTTTTCACGGCCTACAGTGAATAGATCACGCGATCAGTTTATAATTATAGAAAGATAAAATACTGACCTGTGTACATGTTGAGCAAGACGCATTTTTTATGACTTATGAGTTTCCATTACTTAAACATTATTTAATTTAATTGCATCTTCTGAATTAATAACAACTCTGAAGAAGTACCTATTAGCGCAAAGTGTAACCGTCAGTGCAGATTCTTGCGAGGTGGTTTCATCGCTTTCTATCGTATTATTTACTAGTTGGGACCCGCGGTTTTACCCGCGTTTAATTTAATAGAAATTTAGTGTACTTCGACATGACACTTGACATAGAATATATATATTGGATTTCAAGGGTTTTATTTTTTTACGCGGAACCCTAAATATTTTTCTAATATAAAAGTAGCCTAAGTTATTCCTTATAACATCAGCTATCTGCCCGTGAAGGTCCTGTTAAAATCGGTCCAGCCGTTTCGGAGATTACCCGGAACAAACAGACAGACAGCGAACAGACAGACCGACAAATTTTAAAAAAATAGTGTTTTTGTTATATGTAATGTACATAATTTCATATGCATTTAGTAAAAAGCTGTTATTTTGACATTACAAATAGACACTTCAATTTTATTTATTTGTATAGATTACGATGGAGCAGATAACAGTAGATTTTTGTAGACGTTACGGCGGAAGACTGCGTCCTTGACCTTGCACTTAAACCAAGGTGACTTAATTTTATTCAAATGTTTTCCACCATATAACATTACACCAACAAAGTAATTGCTTAAACAGCGATCAAGATAAATTGCTATAGCTGCAGAACTATAATTATCTCCCTTAACGAATATCTACAGAATTTTAATAAAACAAGAAAGACCGTTCTAAAAGCATTATGAACAGCAGAAACAACGGAGAACCCAACATTCAGCGTGACCTCAAAATGTTAACAGCTTTCACACTTCCGAGGGAGTGCGACCCATAAAGTCGATTGACTGAATAATAGAGAAAATCAGTTAAAAATCCAAAATCCCCAAATAAAAGCAGTCCACAATGGGCAATTGAATTATGTAGCGAATGACGACTGCGAAAAGGATAAAAGAAAGCAATATTAGAACGAAGAAATTCCATTAACAATGGCGGTAACATTTGGTGAAAATATTTTCTTATTTGAAACAGAACTGCGTCGAGTGTCAAAGTTAAGGCACAGAGAAACGGCATCGTAAAAATAAAAAGAAATGTGATCGTCATTCATAGTAGACGACTATAAATATAATTAGATTTCAGTTTTTATATCATTTTAGATTCTTTACCTATATTTAGAACTCTAAAAATATTAAAGGCAAGTTTATTTAAAACCCGGAGATCCGAGTCCCCGATTCAAAAGTCAATCGCTGGAGTAGCTATCGGAAAATACTTCTTCACGGACAATTGCACTTCGCAGGAATTCTTTCTAAATGACTTTTACGATATTAAAGATGGGGCAAAAATGGAATGAAATATAGGCACATATAGGCACACTTGTGAGAAATTTACAAATGTGCGTATATTTACCTGAAAGTAATTTGGAAAAATGTCTAAACAAAAAAACTAAGTAAATAAATGGAATAGATTAGATATGTAGAAAAGAAAATTAAGTGCCGCAAGCCCGAAACTGCGTTACTTACATTTGAGGAAACCTTTGAGGGCTATAACGAAGTTGAAAATTTGACAATTCCATCAGGCCTGTTGTGACTTTAACTGACAAGTAGGTCTAACTAAACAGGAAATATATTATTACTAGCTTTTGCCCGCGGCTTCGCACGCGTGGTATTTGGAAATCTACATCATGGATATTGTTCATACAAAAATACTAAAATCGGTGAAAAATACTTTAAGACCTATTCTCATACCTACCAAATATACAAAAAAAAAAAAACATTAAAATCGGCCGAGGCGTTTCGGAGGAGTGTGACACGAGATATTTATATATTGGATATTTCTTACTCTTCCGTGCTACTTTTTGACAAACTCAGTAAGGCCGTTTGTATTTTATTCACAATTCATTATAGGTTCATTATATGTTTAACAAACCAATTAATAAGACTACAAATAATTTTGTGACATATATTAAATGTCTACTGAATTTTACGTGTCACCGAGCAACTAGATCAAAGAACATTGGTACAATGTAAATCATTAGTAAGTGTTTGTTTTATTAGCGTTTTGTAAAAGCAATTAAAAATAAGTACTTACAAAGTGAATAATAGCATAATGTATATTTTGAAATGTATAGTATCTTCCGTATTTATTTACAGAAGTGTTGTTGTACAATTGAGAGGAGTTTAGATACGTAATCAGTAGAGGTGTGCCAAGTATCGTATAGGTGCGATTTGGACGCAAACAGTTGTCCTAGACATCAGCTGAGGAGCCAGGTGTTAGTTAATTACAATAATGCACATATGTGTAATTGTGTATATATAGTGCATATCTTTAAAACGCTGACAAGAGTTGCAAACGAGGAATATGAAGCGAATCAAAGACGGAACAGTGCAAAATTTATATAATATTTTTTGGCAAAGCTCACTGAACAGATAGCTATTCAAGTTCGTTAGGCGAATTCCACATCATTTTCATAAAGAAATACCCAACAGGTTTTATTTATGTCCGACTGATTACATTGTAATCGTTATATGTAATAAAAGAATGTATAATTAAAAATATATCTGATCATAAATCTTAGGACTTGCGGTTGAGGTTAAAGAAATTTTATCTTTGTGTTGAGTGTGATTAGCCCTAAAACAGAAAAAGTAAAAAAAATCTAGTGTGTGGATGAGTGTGATCTTAACCCAAAAGTAGAAAAAGTTAAATATTTTAAATCTACAATATGTGGATTATATTACTTAACAAATTCGGCCGCAATCTGGACACGCAATAACATATTTCTATCGATTCTGGTTTTGAAAAAGATGTTTCGGCAATAGGCGCTAGAAATGTATGGGTAGTATTTAATCGGTCATTAATAAACCCGGGATCTGTACAATATACTATGTCAATTCTCAAAATATATACTAATTGCATATAAAAATAAGAACTTTTTTAAAATTGGTAATTATTAAATTACTCTAGCATTAATTCGTATATCTAATGAGAAAGATTTTATTAGGTATCATGTTAGCAGCATTAGGTTGCCACTTGGGCCACCCTAGTTGCACCTTAACCTACTGTAACAGTGTTTGGTCAAACTTAACTTGATGCGCAATCCGTGTTTTGATTTGAAATAACAATAAATAAAATTACATTAATTTTATGGTGTGAAGGCCATATACTTATACATTCATTAACAATTTAGCTGTGCACTGAGACAAAAAAAAAATGTTTTTGTTTTGACATAATATGATTTGAATTATTAGTTGTACTAGTTTGGTTAGTTAGTTGTTTGGTAAGCTTTTGATATCATCATTTCGGCCGAATGAAGTCCACTGCTGTACACAGGCCTCCCCCAAAGATCACCACAACCACCGATATGGATGTGTTGTGGGTTGATTGGGGGGTTTTGCCATAATCGCCACGCTTGGCAGGCGGGTTGGCGATCGCAGTTGAGTTGTTAATGTACTCGAAGGACGCTGCTGCCCATCCTCCAGCTAATCCCTTAGTCGACTTTTACGACACCCATGGGAGGAGATGGGGTGGTGGCATTCTGAGCCGGCACCACACGATTTTGATATGCAATAAAATATTTCCCGAAATGTATCAATGAACGCAATACACTTCCCTAAAAAGATTTATAAGTAATTATATTTGTTACAAACATAACGCTATGAGACTTTATATGAATAAAAAACACCACAATTAATGTCGGTCGGGGGAAATGTTACGGAAAATACCACAGCGTTTGATCAAAGGATTTGTTCCTTGCGTTATCGGAGCCTTATCTCTCAAGATATTACATTAGCCATGATAAAGTTCGAGTTGACAATATTGGACGACGCGGAAATTTTCGAGTTATGATTACTGAAGTTCTTCATTTGCCTGGCGTTTTCTACCAGCTCTCGAAAGAGTCCGCGTACGGTATTTACTGAAGATAAAGTGGAATAAACACCGTTGTGTATGCTGCGTGGTGCCGGCTCAAAATGTGTGTGCACGTTAACTTTCGACTTTTCTTAAGTGCCTATTAGGGCCTATATGAAATAAAAACTTTGACTTTGACTTTGAATGCCACCACCCCATCTCCTCCCATGGGTGTCGTAAAAGGCTGCTAAGGGATTAACCGGAGGATTGGCAGCAGCGTCCTTCGAGTACATTAACAACTCAACTACGATCGCCAACCCGCCTGCCAAGCGTGTGGATTATGGCAAAACCCCCCAATGAGCCCACAACACATCCATATCGGTGGTTGTGGTGATCTTTGGGGAAGGCCTGTGTCCAGCAGTGGACTTCATTCGGCCGAAGTGATGAAACACCGTTGTGTATTATTACCGCTTATGACATTTCATCACTGTTACGAAGTTTTTTCTTAGAAATTAAGTAAAACGTTAAAAATAAAATCATAATCTTCTACCGTACCGTAAGGCTACCTATATTTTAATTTGTCATCATTTCAGTAGTACAGTAAAATAAATCCACTGCTGGAGGCTGTGTCCACCTCCCCCAAATAACGCCACAATGAACGACAGATCGTCGAACTCAGAAGTTTGCGTTGTGTGCTTATTGGGGGTTTTGCCACAATCACTACGCTTCGCATGCGGGTTGGCGATCTTAATGGAGTTGTAATTAATGCACTCGAAGGACGCTCCTGCCCATCCTCCGACTAATTCTATAGTCGCCTTTTACGACACCCACGGGATGTGATGGATCGGTGCTATTCTTATCTGGCACCACACGTTTAAATCTGTAGATAGAAATAAAAGAAAGTAAAGCGATTTATTATCACTTCAATATCAATACATTCACATTAATCAGAGGGCCAATTCTCGTAATTAATTTACACTATGACTGAAACTTGACGGAAAAAAATGGTATTCTGCTACTCTTTAAGTTCAGTCAGATTTCAGTAAATATATCAGTAAATAATCTCGATCTAGTCTCATTTCGATTTTTAATTTTGACGTTTATTTAATGAAATTTTAGTATATCTGTGACAGTTCGAAATGTTAGCAGAATACCGTCTTACCTTCAACTTTCGATCCATTTTTGATCTCATCACAGTATAAGTTCACGTTTGACGTTGTTTGTTGGTTTAGGAGAATACAATTTGTGACATTTTTGACACTGAGGCTAGATTGGAACTATATTTTTAAATTACGTGAATTGGCCTTCTGACTAAAATCTACACTAAACCTGCAATAAAAAGTACCCAATAGATCGATTGACCGTAGAATAGAAATAAAAATAAAAAAGTTATTAAAAATAGCAGTTTTAGCTGATGCAAGTCTCAAATGTGGCAAAGATGTCAATACTCAGCATAACCCTGTGTTGTAACGTCAGCCACTAAACAACGCTGTTTTTCAGTGCTAGTCTAATACTTAGATATATTCATTATAGAATAGCTAAACATAAAACAATATTGACCATTAAAGAGGCACCTAGCAAAATTTTACGACGTTTTCTGGGAAAGTTATTTATTCCTAGTCCGTTTTATTGAGTCTCCACTTCTTTTATAGCCTAGACTCTAATTTACTTAGTAAATTCACAAATCAACAGTTATTAAATTAACGAAAGTTCTCCAAACGGGGGTGAGCCGCCACAATAAAGCTTTTCTGTGGAATCTATTCGTACGTTTCGTTAAATATAATGTGTGTTACGTAAGTTGTGCGGCAGTAGACCAGTTACATTAAGGCCTTATAAAATCATAATATAAAATAGTAATTACAAAAATCGATAACTTACCTTGAAATAAATTTTAGGTTGTTACTCCTGAAATGGCATTGAAAATCCAACAAAAAACACATTGACACTATGATAATTATAAAAATAAATATTTTGTTCTTATGTCTAGACCTACCTGATGACGTAATTGACGCAAACAACACTGATCGGCTTCTGTTGCTTGTCGTTGATGACTGTGGCCTGGGTCTGGACCCAGGCGTAGCCGCCAGTCCTGGCCAGGAACCGGTAACGGCCAGTTTCGCATTGCCCCTTCGCAATCACTGCAAAAACAACATATATGTAGCAACCGGAATAAGAAAACTACAGGTAGGTACATTATTTAGTGATGGTATTAATGACAGACGAGCGCGTGACAAATGCTCTATTTTTAGAGCTTAGCCAACAATAGATTTGTTTCGCTTTATCATCACTCGAACGCATGTCTTTTAATTATAATCATAACGAATTGAATCTTTACCATAAATTAAATTAGACATTTCCGTGTTGGTTCCGGAAAGACAAAGATCACCCAACTTCACCCATGGTACACCCTTGATATCAAGAGGATGGGTAGCAGCATCCTTCCGTGGTGTGCTAATAACGACATACTTTGATCACCAATTCGCCAGCCACGTGGTCATTATGGCGATATGGCCCCTATGCCATATGGTAAAACATTATATTTTCTTTGAATATTTTATGTATATTCAATTTACAGCACATACCTAGACACAGTATGACAATAATTTGAGTGCATGATTATGATGATATGCATAGTTTTAGATAATCCCTCCCAGCTGATTATCTGACACAACAACTTAATCAGTGCACGGCAGACTTGACAAATAAGTTGAATTTCAAAGACAGCTCTGAGAGAAACGGCAAAAGTCGAAAGAATAAAGAAAATAAGTTTTCTTTTGGTTAATTTAATAGGTTTAGATTTTTCATTTTTTAAGCGATGCCCTACTCTACGATTTCCCCTGTACCGTGGGTACAGTTTACTGATATAAATCGGACATGCACAAACTCCCAGAAAATTATGGCAGTGACATAAGGATCAAATTGAAAGGATTCTACCTCGTACACAGGTGCTATGTATGTATCATGCCATATTATCGTGACGTGTTATATCTTTTCCTAGTAAATTTTATATGATTAATGATTACCTACGCGTGAGAATTTGAATACGGCGCTTAAGTAAGTATACTTCAGAAAAAACAGCACATTAAATTATTGCTACATCGCATCGGCTTTACCAGTCACCGTGTACTCAAATGAAAAAATGCAAGAGCTAGATCTGAGTAAACGCGATAAATTGACATCCATAAAAATTATATATTTCATATAATAACGCCATAAATGTATCCATAAAAATAATATATTTTATTATAATTAAAACACTTTTAAACTAATTCGATCGGCGGGCTGATTACGTATGTCGCAGACGGTTTGCGACAGGCGTAAATCGTGCAGACGCCGCTGTCAAACGTCATTTTGGTATTATGCATTTTCCGATAGCGATTAAACAGGCGAAGATCTCTGATGCACACTTTATCTGAGGATCAATGAACTAAAAATTGCATTCTCGCCATTCCATTTCAGGGGATTTGCCAACGCTGGATCCCTTGCTGCGCGATAGCTGCTGTCGCGTCTGCTGTCGCTGTTTTTAGTTAATCATGGTGCGGGTATATTGTAGATATTTTGTTTTTCTTAACGTTTCGAACACTGCAGCATTTAGGTTTGATTAGAATTGTACGATAAATAAAAGAATACGTAACACTAAAATGACGTTTAGCTGCAGCGTCTGCGCGATTTACGCCTGTCGCAAACCTTCTGCGACATACGTAATAAGCCTACCGGTTAGAAAGATTAACTATAAGTAGAAAACAAACGAATGGACCGCTACTGACACTATTTGCCTTTGAGATGAATCATACCTACAGAAAACAAAGTATACTGCTTTACAATTAATTAATACTTAGTCACTTGGCATTGTCGTATTTAGATATTAACATGGCAATAAATTAACTAAAAATAAACAGAGCAGAGGACCAGTACCAACAATAATCAAAACATAAAAAAGCTATAAAATGTGTATCAAAACCACGCATATGTGTAACAGGGAATTATATATTTTTGGTTGGCAAAAATGGGAGCACTTAGCACAGTCAGCACACACACACACACCGTACGCCGCTGTGTAGGTTCTACCTCAAATACTGAACTTTATTTTAAAAGCACAATCTGTAGGTTATATAGATAGCGTTTATTTAAAAAAAGTGATTTTTTATCACAGCATCGCGTTTTTTCTGTTTGGATATTTGTAATCATCATCATCATCATATCAGCCAAAGGAAGTCCACTGCTGAACAAAGGCCTCCCCCATAGATTTCCACAATTGCGTCAACATTTGGGTTTGGCAATTTTACTCACCACGCTTGGCAGGCGGGTTGGTGAGCGCAGAATGACGCTGTTCTAAAGAAGGGACGCTGCTGCCCATCCCTTTGGTGTAGTCCCTTAGTCGCCTTTTACGACATCCACAGAAGGAGATGGACGTAATCCGTACACCACACGGGGATTTGCAATATTATGGTGATAAAAGATATATTTTTCTGCTCAACTAGCAACTTAATTATTCAATATAATTGCATTTTTTAGTTATTCGAATAGACACATTTTTAGAGTTATTTTAACCTACTGATTGTCCCATAAAATTCCCTATTTTTGATTGTGCCACTTACGTTTAAATTGAATGGTCGTCGCACAGCAATTGGGCATTGTTAATAAACTGTTAAGTATTATAAATTGGTACCCTATTACGAGAAGAAAAAAAAAACAACGTGAATAAACAAAAACCATGGGAGGCAAGGTATAAGACACGGCAAGAATAAATTAATAAATACCTTATTTTATAAACAAAATACAATGTATTTCCCCGTGTGGTGGTGGATTAAGAATATAGCACTACTCCATCTCCTCCCGTGGATGTCGTAAAAGGTGACTAAGGGACAGTAAACCAGAGGGATGGGCAGCAGCGTCCTTTCTGAGGAACAGTAGCCGTACCGCGCTCACCAACCCGCCTGCTAAGCGTGGTGACTGGTGAGTATTGGCAGTTTGCACCCAAAATGACGACACAATTGTGTTAATAGAGTAGAGAAAGTCCTTTGGCTGAAGTGATGGTTAACACCAAGACTGCTGGGATAACATGGTAGAAGCGTGGATGAAAACAATCTCCACCAACAACATTTTACTTATCCAGTAACCTTAACTTTTTACGTATTATCATCTCTATGTTTGCCAGCATCACACGAGGCAATTTGAACAATTCACGCTGAAATCAAACCACATTCGTGTACATAATCTGTTTATATCTAAATTGGATTGAACTATAATATGAACAGTTCAATGGAAACCGATATTCAAGTGACATAATATGATATTACGTCAAACTTATATTGTGACCTCGATAGGAAGCGACGGTTTCCCATACGGCACGAAACCCTCCCAAGACAATTTTACCTTCAATTCACGTCAGCACTGCTTCTGGTTGAATCAATACTAAAGAGAAAGATATTCGTTCTGAAGACGAAGAATTCGGCTGTTAGTTCCCATACAGTATTACTAATAAAGATTAATAGTTCCGACACAAGGCGCAAGCATCGTAATAAGAGTCTGTCCCTTGGCTCCAGTTATTACTCTTTTTGTAATATTAAGCCGGACATTTTTTTCGAAGATGTAGCTATTACAGAACGATCACAGATTAATAGCTCACTTAATATCCCGTCGTGTGTTAGGTATATATAAATTGAGGGTTAGCCTTTTAAATACAAGAAATGTTTGGATTGCTGGTTTAGTATTTGACCCCGAAATAACATTTTAAAAGTTTCACGCGCATGTTATATCTACGAATTGTATTTTTTTCAAACATTTATGGTAATAGTTATTTAGTACAATAATACTATACAAGTAAATTGAAGTCACTGTTTGTAATGTCAAGATAATAGCTTTTCACTGAATGCTTATAGAAGTATATACGGTACCAATGCAAAAAAACAATCTTTATTTTTTATCTGTATGTCTGTCGGTAACATTTATATTTTGTAATAATTAATCCATTCCACAATATTAAAACGTGCTTTAATGACACATAGTATCTTATCGATAGTGTTTATTTTACGTTAACGAGTTTATTGCATGATTTATCGCGTCATATTTTTTAAATAAGTTTGTATTCGAATCACACATTTACTAAAGATTGTGTAAAAACAGTAGATAGCCAATAGCATGCCACTATGAATGATAATTGAAAAAAAAAGAACAATTGAACCGTACGACGTTACCGACATATTTTTTTGAATTATTTTCATTTGTGTTAATATTTTATGAATATGTAACGATTTATTAATCTAACCACCGTACTACGTTGCCTTATACTTGACATTGGCGAAATTGTGGAAGATACTTTACAGAAGCCATAATCTAAGAGAAGAAGAATGATAATTGAATTATCCTAAAGACCGAGCTAAATACGTTTAATTAAGAACTATAGTAGATTCAAGCCAATATCCTCATTTTCTGCTGAAGTAGTAAATTGTTGGATGCACGCCAGCACAGCGGCTTAGCAACAGCTCTTGTAAAAGCAAAGGAATACATTTTATTGCAACCCAAATACGTAAGTTCATGATATAATTAACAATACCAAGTTGCTGCAAATGTTTTGTATCAAATGCATTCTTTCATTCTCCGCATATTAATTCATGCTAAAATAGATTAGTAGGAAAGTGCATTGCATAACGGAAACATTTTTCGAAGTAATAAATGAAATAAATTTGATGCATAACCTCGACTGAAGATCGCGGGGCGTTAGAGTATTAGACTGACTCCGGTGGCGTAGAAAGCAGAGGCCAATTATACTCAGCAGTGGGTGTTACAGACGTGAACTGATTATAAGAACAACGACTCAAAAACGACGTATGTACATAAAGCTTTGCAATAAACATAACGGTGTACTCTAGAACAAACAACTCTTAGTCATTTAGCCTAATTCGATAGTCTCGATGGAACACCAGCTATTGGCTTAACCCGTAACAGCAAATACTTGTGTCACGCAACCAGTCCTGAACTAACAAAAAAATGTTCAAGAAATGTCACTAAAAAGTACTGTCCAAATATTTAATAGGTCTACATATTTTATTTATGAAAGTAGTCCATGTCAATATTTCAAATAGTATTTTTCAAGGGTGCAATGAAATGAACTAGTATGGCTACTAGGCGAAATCTGTTCATGAATACAATGAGTTCCATTAAAGTTCTCTGACTGCTCCAAAAGGTATTTCGTGTTAAGGAGTTGGAATAGGATTCCTTGTCATGAAATACCTTTTCTAACATTCGGAGCGGAAAAGCGCCCGTTAAACTTTAATGGTAGGTAAACTTTAACTACGATAACACATCTGCAAATTAGAAGAAGGGGTACGTAAAAAATCAAGGACTTTGTCCTGTAAGAACTAAATGATGGTTTAGTACTATTTTACTGATCCAATAACTTTCAATTCGAAAAACGGAACAGTTAAAACAAGAGGAGTGCGACGAACTCCGATAGAGCTATAAATCGCGAATACCAGACCAGGGTTGATGAACTAAGGGCCGTGTAACGCGAGCCCGCTGATAGTGACGTCGTTGACTAGAGGCTTTGCTGCCGTACTCTATGTACATAGTGTGAGGGACCTACAGTGTAGATACTTAGGTTTTATGTACACAAGTAGCCGTCGCGTCGCTCGCAGATTCTCAAGTGTTATTATTATTTTACGACCAACTTGATTCCTTGGATAAAGCCACACATGGACTTCTATTTCTGATGAATTAAAATATAAACGGTTAAGACATAGTGGCGAATTGGTGATTTTACGAATACACACATGATTTCACGTAAAGCAAGAAAGAAGCTTATGGTGAGTAATAGGTTATAGAAGGGTGAAGGATTGATCAAATCAATGATAATAATAATTTGATTTAGATCTATCTTCATTTGTTTATACTTTTCATTTTCCAAGAGAATGTTGCGCAATAAAGAAGCGGCCAAACATTATATCTAATCGTGATTGCCAACGCCAGAAAACTAATTACTAGTGTTACATATATTTCTGTACTGTCATGTACCACAAAAACACTCGTGTATGTCATCAATCACTCCACGAGTATTACTAAAACATTAATTTGGTTAAATTCAAGCGTAATTTCACCTGTTCCCTGGCCCTTGTCACATCAGTTCCATCATCATAGACACGATTAAAACAAACGTGGAAGAAAAGTTAATGGTCACTTATACACGAGATTCTTCTAAATGATTAGGAGACGACTTCTATGCTTGGTTCCTAAGAGATAATTACTGTTCTATGAAGATAGATCCCCTCTATAACGATGACTACAATTATAATTAGGAAAATGTTCCATGATTCAAACGGGTTGGTGATACGTGCTTATCTAACGTGTGTAACTGAAGGATCAGATAATGACGTGATATGCACCATTTAAAATATGATTCAGCGTAACAGATTATATTTGCAGTATTGGATAGGTTTTACCTTTTATTATCTTGAGGAAATTGTCTGTGCATTTTAGATAAAATATTGAATATCAAAATATATATAGTATACTATAAGATACTTTTATTTAGCAATGGGCGGTCTCGTTTACCTACTCATTAGATTATTGCAATGCCAATTATAAAATTATTGTCAAATATCTTTAATTTTATTCTTGTTTCTGCGCTCTGTGTAGTCCTTATTTGTATAGTTATATTTGTTGACTTATTAGTAGGTATATTATGCAATATTTATTTTATATACTGTTTTTACACCCGTGAATTCACCGAAGGGTCCAGTTGAAAACCAGCGCTAGGCTCTTGTCTGGCTAATGCTGAACTGGTTACCTGTTTGGCGCAACTGTGGGCATTCAACAAATATTGTTCTTATTACTGTTAACTTAATAAATTTTTTTTATTGTTTTGTATTTATAACCCTATCCAAATTTTTTATCGTGCTTTCTTTCAGTTTTATATTTAGTTTTATAACACTTTGCAGTCAAATAAAGAATTTCTTTCTTTTTTTCATATAAAATGATAAATGCAATCTTGTGACGAACCGAGGAACGAACCGAAGTCATTCGCCTGGTGATAAGCGTCATGCCTGCCCATAACAATTGATTCAGGACTCATCCTGCGTGATACTACAGTGTGCTCGTCCCCTCGAGATATTAGTTATGCCCAGTAATTTCACTAGCTACATTGCCCTACACACAGTAATGAATAACTTTTAAACACTACCTACTGCTTGGCGGCGAATAACCGGCACTGCGATTGTACCTACCTATCCGGACTCTTGCAATAAGAGATTTACCACTAGTGAAAAAGCAATGGTGCATATCAACATGCGCAAACAATAGTGCATACTCACACTTAACCAATGACGATTTTAGGTCCCTACCTCGGAGTCAAATTGGGATTCAGAGGTAAATTTTAACCGGAGGCCGATATATCAAATTCGAAGTCGAAGCTTCGTAACATATCTAATTTTAAATCTGTTGCAATAAGGGATGAGCTTTTTGTTACTATATTGGAGCACAATTTCAAGCTGCTACTGAATTTCTCAGCTTGAAATTCGACTATAGTCCCACGCGCTCGCAGTCGCACTTGAGATGAAATGAGATGACACAATATTGAAGGAATTAACATTATTTAAGTATCTTCATTTGCTCAAAAAATGCTCAAAAGTTGCATGGTGTTGCTAATAGATCTAACTTCAAGGACGTATTATCATGTTACATATTCTAATCTCAATAGTAAACTCACATCAAAGTAAGAAAACAACAATATTTATGAAAGAAACCATTATTAATAGATTAACTATCGATCGTGCAAGATCTGTGCGTGGTTACAGGCGCTATTTCCGTGTGAGATAACTTAGCAACCAGCTGGTTTAACTTGTTTAGAGAACCTACTCCAGGTTGTCTGCTTCGTTAGCATGATACAGATAATTTCAACATGTCTTCATACTTGACTTTTATAAGCATGTAGATTAAACTGAGTGCTATAAAATATCAGAAGCGACATATTCAGGCGCACATTATGCCAATGATTAAGTTCCTCATTCAAAAGCACTAAAAAGTATACAAGAGAATTGAGGTTAAATATCCTGTAAAAACGTTTTTACTCCGGAGTGAATTATAATACATAACAGTGTGAGCACATTGAGAACTCTCTTTAGTTCACTAAGTGGGGCAGGATAATAAACCTCAGGTCAACGTTCGGAGGATGAGTGAAGTAATCAAAATTTCTGTTTGTACCTCTACATTATATTATTCATGAGGTTAAGCTAGTCTGTATCTGATTTCGTTCTGTCTTTACAGCGACGTATTTAGATACGTGGACAGTTTCGATTATAGCGTGCGCAATATGCATACATCATAGAGTGGAACAATATTACATAATAATAATAATAAATTCTTTATTCTCAGGCTACTTCGGCCCATAGATATATATCTTACAAACTAACATAGATATTATAATAATACAGATTGTGTTAGTATAAAGAAACCTAATTCTATATTAGTAATAAAAACTTCACTTCGCATTACGTCACTATGCGTTCTAGTGGCACTTGTCCGCGGAAGCGACGGAACACCACGCCTTGCGGCCAAAAGTCCTCTTCCATGACGAGGTGCAGATAACACGTTGGTACTCGCACCACGAACGCCTTGAAGTTGACGTTGCGGTGCGACTCCAGCAGCTGCACTCTCGGCGTGTACTTAGTCCTTTGACGCACGTACTCCACGATGTCCTCCGCCTTAACGGTGTAGTGTAGGCGAGAGATGTACACCGGAGTGTTCGGCTTCGCGGCACGTATTGTTATTTTGGACTCCGCAGGAGCCGTGCCGCAGCGGTTCTTATTTGGTCGATGACGGCGCTTCTTCCTTTGCACCATGACAAAACCTTCATCATCAGCCTGCTTCGGTGACTTCTCAGGCATGGGCTTCTTGGTGCCCACAGTGGCGCTGGTGGGAACAATCGCAGAGGCGCGAACGGAGTTAGGGGGCACGCGAGGTGCACACACTGCAGGCTCAGCATTCGACGGTGACGGCGGCGATGACAAAACTGCTGACGCGAAACTTGCCACCGATATATCAGTACTATACATGCTCGGTGGTCTCCACCGTTTCTTCCTCGATGGCAAATGATAAATAAAATCATAGATTCGACAAAAGAACTTGGTTATTCGATTGATAATAAAGATAGGATCTTTAAAAAAACGTCGCTGGTGGAAAGACAATGATACAAGTTAAATACTACATAACTTATTTCTTCTGTCTATATGCTCCACAAGTAAATAACTTTGGATAGAATAAGACATGTTTGCGACAAATCACTGCGTTGTAGTCAGGAGTAAGACGCAGACAGGAGTAAATAAACAATGTTTGCTGAGCGATGTGGTGCCAGCCCATAACTTTATACAACCTTTACGACCTCAATTTCTGACGATTGTGTGAAGGCGCATAAATCTCTCATTTCAGGCGTTGGAAAAGCCATAACATATTTTAAGATATAATCGTATTCGTAATTAGGTTATTTCAATTCTACAATGAGGAAAATATTAAAAACAAGACGCTAGTTAGTACATTCGATAAACATTAATTAGTTATATGTGATGTCACTTCTTTCAGAAAGCCTCGTTTTATTAAAATTAAGAACACATTTGAATATGCGTCAATTCGTCAAAATTCAGCGTTGACGGGTCAATTAAATAATCAACGGAGGGCGAGTTACATACAGCGAAAATGAGTGCATTAAGGACAATGTAATAATGTTTAAAAGGGACAGTTGCAGGAAATTTAATTTGCAAAACTAAATTTTAATTAATTAAAGGCAAATGGCATTTATTTGATGATAACAAGAATACAATGAAACAACTCTTGCACAAAAAAACAACAAATACGAATAAAAAATAAGAGTTCCAGCAATCGTAATTGTCGCCATGTAATGGCCGACCGCAATACTCGTTACTATAAACGTTCGGACACAATAATGGCCGAGAATAAAGTTGTTTTAACATGAACAACCAACGACCGTAAGCTGAAAATAACAATAAGAAAAATATTGATTTTGATTTTATCTCGCCCTCGGTTTAACAATCATTTTAAACACGCAAATCTGGAAGTCTAATGCGGCAGTAGAAATATCTAGGTTCTTACCTAGATTTTTAAATGTATTATTTCATATGGAAGGGTTTATTTATAAGCCTTCAACCACTAGCTGAAGTGAGTCGTATATTATCAAGCTCTGAAAAAATCCTGTGAGTAGCATAGCAGCAGCACGTAAATATTCCCAGGACGACTATACAATTCTGGACACTCGTAAAATTTGTTGCCGCTTGTTATCTCACCCTGAACTGAAATGAGAAACTGCCAAATAGCTGCCGACGACGGCTAGATAACTGATATCGACAAGGGATAACAATAAACTGAAAATATATTGTTTTGACACAGACTAGCGTGAATTTTGAACTGAATTAAAGGTTCAGCCTTAGATCATAAATAAAGTTGATGAAACCTCGCAGCTGAATATACTGTTATTGAATAAAAGCGCTTTGTTGAAGTTTATTAAAGGTCTAGAATATGCTGAGAATCCACAGTGCATGTCGTGTAATGTAATACACCCAATTCCATCTAAACCTTTTCAATAAGACCCGACAATTTCATGGGTCGATGGTTCAATTGTTAAGGACTGCAATTTACATTGTCCTCTTCATTCCCAGTGCCAAACGAGATTTGAAAACGATATGATCTACCATAACGGAGAGCAATGAGAATTTCCGTTGTGTCTTTGTATACCTTATGAATATAAATGTATTAATTCAGTTATGTTAAGGAATTGCTAATCTATAAAAAATATTGTCGTTATTACGATGATTTGAACTGAATTCAGCCAGTTTTAACTATGAACAATGCCGTTATGATTTTCAAACCATTTTGAATCAATTACAGATAGAAGAAAATGTTGAAATACTATAATAAAATATCATTATAGAAAGGGTCAGGAATCCGCTGATTTGAATAATCCTGGCGTCACAGGAACGTGGGTAATGCGGCATTTGTACGTCTGGGCACGGAATATCAGAATATAAAACCCTATAAAAGGACCTTTGAAAATCTATGGCTTAGTTAAATTTTGTCATCAATTTAACATTAAAATAATTTTCAACAAATTACGTAGGTATGTAAAACTAAATGGATGTGTTTGTATTCCAAATTAAAATTAATGGAATAGCAAATATATTTACCATATTAAAATTAAAATTCGCATTGAACCGTACAAAGTTATTTGACGAGTCCAAGACTTTAGAGAACAAAATACTATTATTAGCATCGTTCCACTGGCAGGATTCCTTACTCATGAAAGTTTCGAAATTGAGTCCCCTTTGAATTCCCTTTTCAATGGAGGAACATCACACCACGTTGTTCAATTTTGGAGTCTCTAGACGTAATACCTTTATGCGCAAGAAAACAGCCTCTTTGCTGCAGAGCTTACGTAGGAGTGGCGAAATCATCCTTAAATTGCTGCTTGTTTTGACTGCCCTTTCCAGAATCATTGGGTAAGGGTAGCACTAAGAACAGTCTCATTTATGAAATGTTACCATTAGTTCTTACAAACTAGTATATAACACATAGTATTGTTAGACCTATGGTCTGATAATAAAGAATTGTGTTATTAGAATTTTAAGTAGTTTTCTTAAAATTCTAATAACAGAAGTCCTATCCACTTATCATCACCATCATTTCAGCCGAATAACGTCACTGCAGGATATAGGCCTCTCTCAAAGGCTGCAGTGGTCAGGGTTTGTGATGTGTGCTTATTGGGGGTATTGTCATAGTCGTCACGCTAAGGGGTTGCCGATCACAGATGACCTATAAATGTACTCGAAGGATGCTGCTACTCATCCACCGACTAATCCCATACATACGTTTTACAAGACCTATGAGTCGAGATGAGCTATGCTTAGCCGGCACAAAACGGCGAATTCATTGGCTGATTATTATGTTAGTGGTAAAGTTAATCTATTTCTGTATTCCTTTGCAAATTCTTTCTAACTATTACGTGGTGGCACGTTTTGGTGACGTATATGTTACGTCGTTACGGTATTTTTATCGCTTCCTCGACCTCTCATAGATGTACGAAGGTCTGGTTTCATTGTAAAGATGTTTTTGTCTAACAACAGCTGAATGCCAATTCGTGTATATTGTGAGGGAAACAACTTCGAAGACGCGGAATAGATCTGTTTCCTGGATTATTTGACCACTGAGGTGTTCAAAATTATAAACCTTTAAACGCCAAATTGTTGTATTACAGGAATTTCACGCAGTTTTATAGCAATATTTTTTAGATATAGTACGAATAATACTAGACAATTGGGCCAAGGCGGTATTAATTCTAGTTCGTTACCGATATCCGTCACCTCGTTGTGAGCAATGAAGAGAGGAATTGGTTTTGAACAGTACTCACTAATTTCAATCTATACAAATAAATAACATTTAAGTGTCTGTTTGTAATGTCAAAATAACAGCTTTTTATCTACTAAATGCATATGAAAGTATATATGGTACTTATAACAAAAAATCAATGAAAAAAATAATTGTCTTTCTTGTTTGTTCCAGCTGATCTCCGAAACGGCTGATGCTATATGCAATATCTTAGGCTACTTTCTCCTCCCGTGGATGTCGTAGAAGGCGACTAAGGGAATCTAAACCAGAGGGATGAGCAGCAGCGTCCCTTCTGTGAAACGGTAGTCATACTGCGCTCAACAACCCGCCTGCCAAGCATGGTGAGTATTGGCAAATACCCCCAAAATTATGACACAGTTGTGAAAATCTCTATATCCTTTGTTCAGCAGTGGACGTATAAATTGCCTGGTTGGAGGCCTTTTGGCTTCGCCAGATACGGATGGTTAAGCAACCACACCTCCCAGAAGAGAATGCGCGCAACCCAACAAAAAAAACAACTGTCACCCGGATCTGAATAATTCTTTTTGCATTTGATAACCCAATTCTTGAGGACGGTTATAGGCTATTTAACATCACGGTACGACCCTTAGGAGCCGAGTAAAAATAAAAAATGAAAAGAATAGAAAGTACGCTAAGTGCAATCGAAGTAAGAAAGAAAGAAAGAACTAGCACGGGCGCGCGATGCGATGCAGTGGGTTCACCGACGAGAACCAAGCATTACCGAGAAGAGCCGAACTGTGCATGCCTATGTCAACTGTCTATGCCGAAGTAGGTCATCTTATCGGCCATACAGCGTCCACTATTTAACAAAGGCCTCCTCCATAGATTTCCACAATCCATCATATTGGGGGAATTTGCCAATACTCACCACGCTTGGCAGGCGGGTTGGTGAGCGCAGAATGGCTGCAGTTTTACAGAAAGGACGCTGCTGCCCATCCCTCTGGTTTAGAGTCCCTTAGTCGCCTTTTACGATCTCCACGAGAGGAAATGGAAAGGTGCTATATTCTTAATCCGGACACCACACGGATAAGTAGGCAAAAAGGTAGGTACTCTAAATTATTTATAAATGTCCAATTTCTTTTAAATTGATGGGCGGCTAAAACCGCTTGGCACTGCTAGTACTAAATATATATACTCTATTGTCTATGCCGAAGTGATTCGATTTCTTTTAAATAAAACGGCGGGTGAAACCGCTGGGCACAGCTAGTAGAGAATAAATATATTGGTTCATTGGTGTGTCATATAAAAGTAGATAAGAGAAAGTTGGCGGATGCGCCTAAACGTAATATAGATGTATTTCACAAGTAAATTACGTTGCAAGTTCAAGGCTAATAAATACGATACAGTCGTGATCAAAACGTGAACATGTCGCTATTGCATTATTATCAGCCCATTTTTGTTCGTTTATTGCTATATTATGTGATAGTAACCGTACGAGAATTTTTATGCTGCATGTAAAAATACACGCAAGATAAAACGTGAGTTGATTTCAGTACAGTTTTTTTGCATCTTCTAATAAACAAACGTTGGCGAGCGATCCAGATATTCGATATGTGTGTCGACATAACGCGCTCATTTCAACTTCATCATGTGACTGGTAGTTCAACCGAAGGGGGAGCTGCCGAGGCTCATTTTCTTATTATCCATTTAAAGGATGAAATAGGATTAATACGTCTTCAATAGTTTTATTGAGCAAAACATTTGGCTAGTTTCCTTTTGGTTTGTTTATGCAAATTTTTGTGTTTTATCTTGTATGTATTATTATCTAGATATCACGCGCAACACTCGTATTGGGAACGTGGTAGTTACTTTCAACCATTAATAATGATTAGCTGTTGCGTGTTACTATGGGACGAATAGGTACCTTCGCGTCGAACGGTAGTAACCACGTTGAGGCGCTCTGAAAATGATAGCGTTGATAATTACTCTTGACAAATCTCTTGATATCACTTTAACAACGTCAGAGACAGCGATATTATTGCTCTGAACTCTAAACATCGAATCTAGTAAAAAATCCATAGCACATAGCACCAGCAATACTGAGACACTTTAAAAAAAAGAAAAAATACTTAGCTACTTGGACGTGAGCGGACTCTTACCGGCTAAAAACCCACGGTGTCCTTCCACTTACTGGGGTAAGGCATTCGCTTTTACAGTATTAGATCGCACCCCCGGCAAGTATCGGCCCGTCACTGTTTGACGGACCCCATCTCTGTACCACCTGGCCGGCCGCACATATCTTCAGAGGCGCGCGCAGAACACACGCGCCGCCATCTTGGGCCTGTTTTCATTCTGGCCATTCGCCCGCAGGCCGCTTCACATGGTGGCCGGAGACAGTTAAGCACCCTGCGGGTGCCGCCGCGCCCGGCGCGTTTTCTACGCCAGGGATCGGAGATTCTCCTCGCGTCCCAGATCTTGCCGCCTGCATTGTTTGCATTACGTCCTCGCAATAGGAGGCGACGGTATCCCACGCGCTATCGCTCTGGACGATAGACTGAACCACGGCCGGAAGCGAGAGGTCACCCTCTTCCACCGCCGCGACGAGAGCACGGCGTCGCGTTGTTCGCGCTGGGCACTTCTCCAACGTGCGCTACGCCATGTCCCGGTGGACTGCCCGGAGGCAGTCTCCGCAGAGATGACAAACGGGGTCTCTTCTCGGCCTATTTGACTAGAAGGTGAGGGAGCTCTGCCAACTCTCCAGCCATTCCTCCTTGATGGGAGTTACCGCCGCTATCTACCTGCGCTGGCTTCCACTCCGCAACCATGATCCGCCGAAGCCCGGACCGTTGTATCTCGTCCTCACGAGGTACTGGCCGTTCGCCCCAACTTAGCGCCTCTCCGCGCCACTGATATAGCGACGCGAGGGCGTCATTAGCAAAGAGGCTCCCCATTTCATAGGAGACCGTACGGTATCCCTTTATAATCCTAAGGAACATCACTCGCTGCGATTTTCGCAATACAACGATGCTGAGGGTCCTCAGGGAGTTAACCCACTGTGGGGCCCCGTAAAAGGCCATGCAATCGTGTACTTCCCCTACGCCAGAAAAGGGTGGAGAGCCTCCTACCTAGGGTGTCTGGTATCTCGACCTTTTTTATTTCTCGAGAAACAAGAATTCTCGACCAAAATTTCTCGAGTTTCTCGAGATTTTATTAGTTTTTATAAATCATTATGTTATTTTCGAAATTTTGCTTTATTACACATTAAACTGATGAGATCAATTAAATAAAACGGTATTTTTTTTGTTACAAATTGCATTTATTAATTGACAAGTCAACATTAAACAATAAATTAAACAAACTATACTCGGCTGGTCTATATAAAAAGTAAAAAGTAGGATAGTATTTTTCTTATTTAAGTATTGGTTCCCTACCAGCGACCAAATGTACAACAGGCTTCAATTTAATAAAAAAAAATAGTAAAATTAAATCATCAAAATTAATAGACCATATGTTGAAATCTATAAAAACTTGTTTAAAAAAAACTAACATTTTGCTACCAAGTTAAACTAAAAATTGCTTTTATACATCACAGTCTTTCGATTTAACGATTCATAATTAACTTGACTCGTCACGTGTTATAGGCATGTTAGCACGGAATTGATTTCTCGAGTTCTCGAGGCACTGAGTTTTTTTTCCCATCTCGACTGAAGACAAATTTCTCGAGGATTCTCGAGGCAAGAATTCTCGAGCAGAAACCCTACCCCACCGGCGGGCTCCAGGACCTCGATACAATCACACTAGAGCCTCCCACTGGTAACACGCCTTTATGTACATTTCAGAGGGAATGACTGTAAAACGGCCGCGCTCCCCAGGCGGAAATAAACAAGAAATATTTCATATATCAATCCGTTTGTAAAACTAAATCGCGGTAGGTAGGTGTTGGCGAAATTTGAGCATATTATAAATATGGACCGGGTCACGTAAATAAATTTGTGAATAAGAAATCGTAATTAAATTACATAATCGCTTAAAAGCATTTATTAGCATAATAATGTCTTAGGTTTTCGCGAGTATTACACATTATAATAAAACACTTTTTCCTGCGACCACGAATGCTGCAAAGTATTTGAAACGTCAGGAAAAACAAAAATCTAAAATATACGCGATAGAATCCGTTTAAAAGTGTTTTATCATAACATTTACTAGCATCTAAACACGGCGCCTAGGTCAGCTATTCGACCTTCGTCAGTGTCATCCAATCAAAGACGAGCGTGATGAACCCACGGCCCAAATAAAATGTATTTTTAATTCTCCAAGCACGTGCTGCAACACGCCGACGCCTTTGGGTACGAAAAAAATACATTAAAGAGTATGTAGGTACGGAATGAAAATCAACAATTGCGGTTTATTTGCGTACGTTTTCATAGAAAGTCATTGTAAAGTTGTTTGTGATCCAACTTCCCTCTGATTTTGCAATTTTCCCAGCTTATATTTTTATCAAAAGCACCGGGTAATGAATGGATTTTGTTTTTCTTTTTAACTTATTTGAAGCCTTTCACCTTTGTTGCCATCAATGGCTTCAAATAAGTTATAAAAACAATTACAACAAATTTTAGGACCCTGGCAAAAACTGGGACAGGAAAAGGCGGACAGAAACAGAATATTTACAAAGCGTAGGTTTCCATTACAAAATGTTGAAAGATCATACGGACGCTGTGCACAATTATCCACATTTTCCCAAAACCTAGCTACAACCCCACTTAGGTGTCATGAAATTTAATTAAATTTTGCTTACGAAATTCCATAACAAAACAATATCGACCCGCGCTTAGCAACATGAATACTTATTAAAATGAATGAGCTCTATGTATGGAAGTCACCATATACTTTATATTGATAGATAATTAGATACCTAATGATTTAGTACTCATGTAAATATCTGAGGAGAAAAACCACACTTGTTGCTATAAAACATTTGCTGAACTACATGATTTAATAAATATGTAATGTTTCTCTTTGAAACAATTGAAATGTAAATACTCAACTGATATAACTCCGGAGAGCTATTGCAAAACCTTTCACAGTGCACGCAATTAGTCAGCAAAACAGAAATTACAACGATTCTATAGCTTGCTAAGGATCGATATTCTTCGAAATTAATTCCAATACGATTACATTCAAGTTTCAAAGATCGCTATTTGAAGGTTTACGACTTATTTTTGAGCGTAGAAAAATAAGATGCAAGTTTAGGTCGATTCACGGACCCGACAATCATTTGACAGACCCATTTAATTCTTTCGGGTTACGGTAGTTTACTTGTACGAGGAATTAATCAATTATATGGTGATGAGAAAAAATAGACTCCACCACAGGTAGGGTTGCCAGATGGTCGGGATTTGGATAGATTCTCCCAGAAAAGAGGCGAGGTGATGCTCTTCTTCAAAAAGGATGATAACACCCTATTGAAGAATTACAGACCCATCTCACTTCTGAGCTATGTTTATAAGCTGTTTTCAAGGGTCATCACGAATCGTCTCGAGCGCATGTTTTTAATGACTTCCAGCCTCCCGAACAAGCCGGTTTTCGAAAAGGTTTTAGTACCATAGACGTATGGAAGACATATCTATGCGCCATATGGTGCGGCAGGTTATACAGAAGACCGAGGAGTATAATCTCCTACTATGCTTAGCGTTCGTAGACTATGAGGAAGCCTTCGATTCGATCGAAACCTGGGCATTGCTGCAATCTCTGCAGCGGTGCCACATTGACTATCGGTACATCGAAGTTCTGAAGTGTTTATTCAGAAACACCACCATGTCGGTACATGAACAGAGCACGGGGGCAATTAGATTGCAGACGTGTGAGACAGCGGGACGCATTTCCCCGAAACTGTTCGCCGCTGCAATGGAAGATGCCTGCAAGCTACAGGAGTGGAAAAGATTCGGCATTAACATCAATGGCGAGTATATCACCTTTGATTTGCCGACGAAATCGAATTCATGGCAGAATCGCTACAAGAGTTCAGCACAATGCTCTATGATCTCAACACAGTTTCCCAACAGGTGGCCCTTAAAATGAACATGGGCAAGACGAAAGCATGTCAAATGCCCATGTCATGGGCACGACATACGACACCAATAACTATAGTGGTCATTGGTAGGCCCATATTCAACAGTGGACTTTTACGGGCTGATGTGAACATTCAGAATTCAATATTATATTATTTATACGCATCAACAAGTATGATGCAAGAGCTCAGCACAATGCTCGATGATCTCAACAGAGTTTCCCAACAGGTGGGCCTTAAAATGCATATGCAGGCATATGTCAAATGCCTATGTCGTGCCCATCCCAATATCCGTTGGGAGCTCTGTTCTCGAAGTTGTTGACGAGTATGTCTACCTGGGACAAACTGTCCGGTTAGGTAGGTCCACTTCGAGAAAGAGGTCAATCGTCGAATCTGACTCGGCTGGGTAGCGTTCGGGAACGTTCGGGAAACTTTGCAATGTCCTTTCGTCAACAATACCTCAATGCATCAAGACGCAAGTCTTTAACCAGTGATAACATATGGGACAGAGAAGTGGTCACTCACCATGGGCCTCATAAGAAAACTCAAGGGCACTCAGCGAGCTATGCAAAGAGCTATGCTTGGCATTTCTCTACGAGATCGACTCAGAAATGAGGAGATCCCTAGAAGAACTAAAGTTGCCAAAGTAGCTGAAAGGATTAGTAAACTGAAGTGGCAATGGGCACATTGCTCGTAGAACTGATGGCCGCTGGGACACAAAGGTTCTAAAATGGAGACCGCGCACCGGAAAACGCAGCGTGGGACGACCTCCAACGAGGTGGACAGACGACCTGGTGAGGGTCGCTGAATGCGGGTAGCATGCTTTTCTTTCTATATTTGTGGACTCAGTGAAAAATAATGCAAAATTAATTATACAATGTAAAAATCAAGTTAGGTTTATAAGAGTTTAATTGATTTCAAAACTGTCAATGACTGAATAATGTTTAGTCGTTAAAAGTACGCCAATATTAAAGCCGATTAAAAGAATTTAAAAAACAACATTTTGTTTCAAAAATAAGTATTTAAACAACGCCATAACTCCGAAATTTTGTCAAGAAATTTTGGTTTTCCGATTTAGCAGCCCTAGCTACATGGCTGGTCAACTAAGACGGGGGCGTAATTATTCAAAACACGGCACGATAAGGTCTCTTTTCAATGAATCATTAGATAATGCCGTCGGATACTACTACAGATAACTATTAAGTATTAGATCTTGTCAGTTCGATTAACTTGCCAGTCTGAAGTGATTGATGATTAGAAAAAAGTGGGAAGCACTAGTAAAGGAGTACCTATAGATAAATATGTATTTATTTAACTTATTGACAAGACGAACGACTCATTCGTCGCGTGGTAAGCGTCAAGCCTGCCCATAACAATTGTAATGCTACCCAGGCCTAGTCTTGCGTATGGCACCACACTGTGTTCGTCGCCTCGAGACATTAGTTATGCTAAGAACCAAATATTTCTGAGTATAAATAAACACGAAAGCTAAGGCGGGAGCGGAGCTTCTAACCTATTGGATTCGGACCCTTTTTTATTGTTTTATTTCAAATGGTGGAAACACTTCATATTCTTCCTCCAGAGGCAGGACAGAGGAGCATGCCTGACTTCTACCGGCTAAAATAACCGCAGCGAAAATCTTCGGCACCTAAGGGGGCTCCAGGTTTACGATACACTAGTCACTCATTGGTGCCATGCCTTTAGGCACATTTCGGAGGGGATTACTGTCGAGTGTGTCCTCTGTAGCGGTGGGGAGTCCACGGTAAAAACGCCGGCAGGCTGTGTAAAGTATCCCCCGAAGCCTTGCTGCGCGCTATACTGCGCACAGGGCAGCAAGTGACCACGTGCGCGCTACTGTCTTTCCGGGGGTTACTCCGTATGAGCACGCCAACTCCCTAAACTGCGCACCCGCGACCCCAGAGGCACCCCGATATAGGACGACGATAGATGGCACAGGCTTTTTGGAAGCTCGAAGAACTCTTCGTAGCACCAGTAACTGTCAAAGGTGAGCGCCAGGTACTTCATATACCGGTACCCGGCTGTTATGAGCGTCACCAACGCGTATCTACGAACTGGGAGGTTATTTTTTCCGTGGCAGTGTGTGGAACCTAACCTTGTGAGGCGATATCCGCAGACCCAGAGCGTGGATTTCGGCCACGACAACAGCCACTGTCGCTCGGAAAGCCGGATGGTTTCCTCGAAGTATTACCCAGTGGCCAGATAAGAATGTCGTCAGCACAAAAGACCAAGCTGACGCCAGCGGTGAGGACACGCAGGACAACATAGGCGAGGTTTCATAAGAGGGTCCGAGAATCGACCCCTGCGGACCCCGTACGTTGTCTCCGCTTTACGGTACCGTCTCTGCCCACGTTCGCTACGCCTTATGCCTTTCATACAGATAGGCCCCTATGATGCCATGCAGGCAGTGGAACCACCAATGATGGAGTAGCGCGCCACTATTCGCGCCTCACGGGATGAAGTCTATGGCGTTAACGACGCCTAAACTGACCGCTAGAGCCACCCCACCCTGTCGGGACACTGTCTGCTCCGACAACAAGCGAACAAAGAATCGTGTCGATGGTGAACACGTTCAACGGTGAGCCTTGTTTTCTGTATACAGTTGTATAGTTCAAGGGTAATTTCATATAAATACCGTACGGGACTGCTACGCGACCCGCAATATAAACACGTACAATTACGGGAGCGAGGCGCTCATAGCCAGATGCACTCACTCATCGGTAAACGATCGGCGAGGTTAAGCAGCGTGGATGGGTGACCGCATTGTGGTATTTGAACTGAGCGGCTCCGTGCTTCGTACTTCTATTTATCGTGTCCGTAAAATAGTCGGTCCCGGTTGTTGTCGTAGTCGTTAAGCCAAGTCGAAGGCCTTCGCGCGGCTTGAACAACTCTGACACAAGGTTGGCCACTAACCACACCAAAAGAAAAGCAAAGAGGGGATCCGACCTTCGATAATGGTACGATGCCCTCTCAGAACTACTCGCACTTAGTCTTCTTTCTATGTAAAGTTATTGCGATACTTTCGTGTTCTGCGCGTGGCAATATTTCACATGGCATAGCAAGGGCCCTGATATTGACAGAACGAAAACTTGGTAAATTTAAGGTTATTTTAAAAACCAAACCTATAAAATCATTCGATACGCTGTACGAACGATTAGTTGATCGTAAACGAAAACACGATCAAGATCCGTTGATCAGTTATCAAGCGAATGAATCTTCACTAAATCATAAACACATGCAACGGTAAATAATATGTTTATTTATTTATACTCCTCCATCAATGAATATCTAGTTCTGAATGGACATGTGAGTAATGAGAATATTACGAAAGGTCTTACAGCGAGGTCATATACATACATCGGTACCTTTTTAATTATGGTTACGGTCTCCCAAACCGGTTCCACAGATTTACAATTACAAAAGAGGGCTACATTGGATTATGTCCTGCACGTAGACGGTAAACGTAAGACGTAAAAATCTAAAACTATGTCTAGTGGTATCCACACCAAGACATACAATATTATATTTAATATTTAAGTTCCATGCAAAAGATAGGCTAAGACACAAAAAAGCACATAATGCTTGGCCACAAATAGTTCTGTTTAACCTGTGAAGATGCATGTAATTTTAATAAACGTAACGTTTTTAACATAACTCTAGTGATAATTGCGAAAATATTAAGCGCATATTACACGATATTATTATGTTGTTATACTTTATGTACTTTATGTTTACCACCAGGCAAATAACTTGTTGTTTATAAAAATAGAGTTATCCAGGGTTTTTTCATGAATATGATTGGTATCATTGTCATGGAAGTTCCATATTCCTTATTCGTTTTTATCTAACACAAAATGAACGACGCTCACATTGAATTCAATTATAGATTAGTATCATAACGTGTCTAGACGCGTGCATAACTGTTTGCAATCACAACCAGATGATCGGAAGCCCTAGTGTAAAATCGATTCTCTATACAATCAACAGATGGCGTACGAAGGAGAATGCAACACAAAATGTGCCAATATGGCGCCGAAATCCGAATGGAGGCGACGCGCTGCCTGCCGCTCACGGAGCCAGACAGACTTTTCAGACAGTGTTGCTGTTTAAGCGACTTTGTCGCTAGAACTAGCGGATTTTGTAAACGTTTCGCGGACAACATTCTAGTTTTAGCGGGAAAAAACTTTAGCGACTTCTTACAGCGTCAAACTGACGCCAGTCTGTTAAATTTACCAACTTAAAAATGTATGACTTGCCAAACATAATTCAATCAAAGAATACGTATATTCACGCACTTCCTAACTATCCATTAATCAATTTCAGATAGTAACTTTTGATGTCCTTGTTTGGATTTTGTAAGTACTTGGTAGTACTGTGATATTGTAAGGCAAAACGACATTGCCTTATACAAAAAAGAGGGAATGTATAATAAAACATTTTGTAGTTACCTACCATTGCGGGCTTTTGCCTTAATCGCCACGCTTGGCAGACGAGTTGGCGACCGAAATAAATTATAATAAATAAAACTATCTTTGAATTATTATATAAACCATTCGAAGCTTTAAGTAAGTCTTTAAGTATCTTTCTATTTATATCCAATGCAAATTGAACTACCCCTAGTGTACATACTTCCAAGTACCTATGTTACTATAATGCATAATACGTGATAAAGATTTATTCACGTTATATATAGCAGGTGTCTCTTTTTAAATGTATGTATGTATGTATATACGTGACAAGTCACTGTCAAAATCTCGATGGGCTGAGCATAATGAACAAATTTTAAATGTCTATTTTATACGCACAAGCATTTAAGGGCGTGTGCTGCTCTCTATGTTAAAGTATCCATAGCTTTACGACATGTAGACTGTGGCGTTTCATAATAATTCGTGTTGCCAAGAGAGGGCGCTGTTTTCAACTTGTGAAGGCAGACAAATTTAATATACGTGTTTCTAGCTGGTTCATTATTTATTACTTACATGATTTGAACTGCTGCACCAGAGAGCCAGCATCGGCTGCATGATGATACTCGTACACAGAACGACCGACTATCTCGTCTGGCTCGAAACCGAGCGTGTTCATCAATCTGAAAATAATTAATAGGGTTATCATTTCGTACCTATTAAACATTGATGTTAGCTATTTATATACTTTGTAACCATAGATTATGCGCCTTGCGATACCATCTTTTTTTTTTATAAATTTCTGTGTGCTCATAAAACAATATATAACGTAAAACCTAAAACATTATTATCATATTTATCTAGTTTAAAATCCTACCTTTGGCCATAAGTTATTTGTATTTTTCATTCCTATGTATCATAGGATACCAAGAACATTAACACAAAACCAAATTTAATCTTAAGAATGTGTCAGAAAACTACAATGTTTTAAAGGTCACCCCTAATTTGACCTGCATTCCCATGCTTAGGTCATGCTTGCCGGTGCATCTACAAAGTTAACCTTGAATGACCTACTGCCACTCCCATCGATGTCTCTTGCTACACTCAATATTATGATAACACAACGGTCTCATAATTTTTATCCCAGCATTATTAGGATTTAACATCTGAATATTTTGTTTGAAAACTACTTACAGCTGAACAATTTAAATATCCCGCCATTCTTAAGGATCCCAAAACTAAACCACATAAATTATAAACTATATTAAAACACAAACACACTTTTAGTCATCACAAAAACAAATCACACATCACGACACACAGAAACATCTAGTACTGAGCGATTTCCACGTAAGTTTATAGCGGACTGTGTACAAAACCGCGAAATCGCATCATGTTTAACCTACAAAATACATTTGAAGGTGATATTTTTGTTGATATTACACGGCTGAATAGAGCGGCACACCCTGAACACTAGAACACAATAGGCGACGCGCAACTTAAATCGGCCAGGTAATGCGAACGAATAGTTTTAATACAGCGCCATCTTGTAGATCCTCCCAAAAATACATCTACATGTTCTGTATTTAGGTAGTGACAATAACACGATTTTTAATACTGTGACGAATTACTACTCAACTACCTATTCATAATATTTGTTTTACCGTGCATAAATAATTGAGTCGACCTTTAACTGTAGTATAAAATGTACTTACGCTTCGTCAACGTATGTAAACTTCATGTCAAGGCTGTGTTTGGACAGGAACGTTTTGCTGTCCAGTGGTATCTCAATGTTGGATGGATGAGGGATAGGTCTACCCACAGCAACTAGTGTGCCGTTCTTGTTGGACTTTTTGTCGTCGGCATCTGGTTTCTTGTCATCAACTCCATTGTTATTTTTTTCAATTTTGTCTTTGGACGGCGTCAGCATGTGGCCAGTTATGTGTATCACCTGTACAGACAATAAAGTATAATGAACTGCTTGAACATCTAGGATCGATACTGGGAATCCATATTGCATAAAAATACCGCGATGAATTGTTGGGTTTTAAATTGTTGCTATGGAAACTTAGGTTTCATTCACAAAAATAATCACATCAGCCCTATATCTCTGCATGAATCTTATTATTTCTGGATTTGTTAAAGTATAAGGAGTGACTATATACCGACGTTATTAACTATGCTAATGTTGTGGCGAAGATTACGCTGATTCTCCTCTAATACCAAAAAAATATAAAAGGCGTACTACACTATAGATGATTAACCCTCTCGTTCTAGTTGAACACAAGATGATTCTTTATTCTTTCGAGATTTCCTTATTATTTCTACTTATAGGTATTTGTAATGTATCCCTGCATGTTTTTAATTATTTTATACAAAGATTTTATAATTTAGTTCGAATGCGTAATGGTGTGTGCTAGCAGACACGTATCTATGACATAGTTACTACAAGTTACCATCATCGTTATTAATTTTGTAAAATATGAAGCATATGTATTTTAAAATATTGTATTAACCATGACAGACTAATGTGTTGCTGGGGAGTTTGTTTCGCCGTTTCTTCTCCCCAGCTTAAGCACTAGGAAGCGGTGAAGGGTGGATTTATATGGGTGCTGTCTTATGTTGACATTCAAAAAGAACTATTTTCAGTCTATTTTGAATAAACGCTAGTTCATTTCATTTACCTTCCCAAGAATGTAACGAGGCAAGTAAAAGCTTGCAGGTACAGGATCTTTTGCGGACCTGATCAGCAGGAGCATTATCATATGCAGGTAATTCCAGGAAGGGAGCTCCAGGTCCTCGTAAGATCATACTAGAGCCACACATTGCTGCCTTGAGGCACATCTCGGAGGGGATGACTGTAAAGCGTTCACCCCCTCTATCAGAGGGAAGGCGACTGTTACAAAGGTCGCCCCCAGACTGGACTGTAAAGGATCCCCCAAGCCTCGATGTGCGCACGGCGACACGTGACCAGGGGCGCGCCGCCGTCTTCCCGGGCGTCGCTCGATATGAGCAAGCAGACTTCCCAATATGCGTGCCTGCTGCAATAAGCGACCTTTTTTTATTGATGCCCAGTGGAAATTCATCATGAACTTCCTTCGCCCCGGGGAAGACGAAGGGGTACACCGCACCCGCCCGCGCCCAGCGTCGAGCAGATGTGGCTCAAATTAAATGTCAATTCGCACTCACTCATCATCGGCACGGCGTACAGACCGCCTTGGCTAGACGTAAACGTCTTTTTAGATGCGATAACGGACTCTCTCTCCTCGTTCGCTAACGCTGATAGGATCCTTCTGCTTGGCGACTTTAACATCAATGTACTTAATGCTACCGACAATAAGACTAAACTGCTTAACTGTTTTCTGCAGAGCTCTAATCTCGAAAATGTAATAACCGAACCTACTCATTTCACAGACCATAGTGAAACACTTATCGATATTGTTTGTACTGATGCCCGAGTGTGCAGTGTCTCAATATCACACATACCGGAGCTCGGTCACCATGCAATAATATCAGTAGAGGTACATTTTAAAATTGAGAAACCTTCACCTCGTTGGTTAACTTACAGACCGTTGAATGACATACTGCCTGACATTTTCCATAACGACTTAAATAAAATACTATGGGACAATGCTGGAAATCTAGAAAACGTGGACTATATGGTGGAACATTTTAATAATAATATATTAACATTATTTGATTTGCACGCCCCAGTTAAAAGAATATTAATTAAAGAGAAAAGTTATCCCTGGATCACTGAAACAGTGAAAGACATGATAAGGCTACGTGACAAATATCATAGGCGGTTCAAGGTAACTAATTCTAACATTCATTTCAACTCATATAAAGACCTCAAATATATTGTAAGGGGTGCAATTGATAGTGAAAAACGTGCATTTTTTAATACCCATATAAATAAAACTATTAAATCTCCGAAAAAGCTATGGAGTCAACTTAAATCCATTATTGCAATGACTAAAAAACATGAGTATGATTTACCCTACTTTTGCAATAACCCTGAAAGTTTAAATAAACACTTCCTGGAGGTACCAGGCAGCGGCAAAGTTAGCATATCTGATTTGACATATTTTGAATTCCACAGGTTTGGTTCTTGTAGTTTTCACCTAGAGCCAGTAAATGAGACCTTAGTACTGAAGATCATCCATAGCCTTAAGTCAAACGCCTTCGGTTCCGATAGCATCTCATTGGAGATGCTAAAAATGACTCTTCCTCAAAGTCTATCAGTTATAACTTCCATCATAAATAGGTCGATATCCACTTCTACATTTCCTGATCTGTGGAAGACAGCAATAGTCAAGCCTTTGCCAAAAAGAACAAATCCTACTGGTCCTGAAGATCTTCGTCCGATAAGTATACTTCCATGCATTTCCAAAATTTTAGAAAGGGTGGTTAGCAACCAGCTGAGAAAATATATTGAGCAGGTCAAGATTTTACCTGTTCAGCAGTCAGGTTTTCGTTTAGGACATAGTACAGCCACAGCTTTACTTGATGTAGTTGACAATGTTCTGGAGGCTAGGGACCGCGGCATGGGGACAGTATTAACTCTTCTTGATTTTTCCCGTGCTTTTGATTCTATAAATGTATCACTTCTTCTTTCTAAGCTTTCTTACTATGGTTGTGATGTAACAACAGTGCGGTGGTTTCACAGCTATTTGAGCAACCGATCGCAATTTGTCGAGGTGACAAGTGACAAAAATGGTAGCAAGGCAACATCTTCTCTCTCTCACGTGTCCAGGGGAGTACCACAAGGATCTATCCTCGGTCCCCTACTCTTTATCCTGTATAGTTCTGACATCATCAACTCAATAACTAACTGCAAATTCCACATATATGCTGATGACCTCCAGTTATATCTTTCCTTTCATCCCCAAAACTGTATTGAATCTGTACGTAAAATTAATGATGACTTAAATAGAGTTGCAGAATGGGCAAGAAGAAATTCTTTAGTACTTAACCCCAATAAGTCAAAATTTCTAATTATAGGTTCGAAAAAAATCATTGGTAAAATTCGAAATTACAACCCTGATGTTAGGATTGATGGCTATTCAGTAGAACAGGTTCCGGAAGCTCGCAATCTTGGAGTAGTTTTCGACGGTCAATTACAGTTTGAGACTCATGTACTCAATGCTGTACGTAACTGTTTTTACCGGCTAAAACTGCTTTACAGAATTCGTCCCTATATCAGTGTGGATATGCGTATTATGCTTTGTGAATCCCTCATACTATCCAAGCTAAACTACGCTGACACGGTATATGGGACCTGTTTGCTTAGCAGAACTAACAGAGTTATTCAGCGAGTGCAAAATGCATGTGCTCGTTTTTGTTTTAATGTCCCTCCTCGATCACACATTACTCCTTTTTTAAATAATAATAACATGATGAACATGTCGTCACGCAGAAGGCTCCATTTAGCTACCTTACTTTTTGGCGTTGTATTATCTAAAATACCTAAATACCTGTATGACAAGTTTGCTTGGTCGCGAGACTACAACACGCACAAAACAAGGGCCTCTTCCTATCTCTTGGCTACACCAAGGCATGGCACTGCTGCATTCCGTGGCAGTTTTAGATTCGCTGCAACCCGCTGTTGGAACGACCTCCCACCCCCATTTCGTGCTATAAAATCGGTTAATATATTTAATTTAAAATATAAAAAGCATCTCATCGAACAGCAAAAATAAAATATATGAAGTTACCTTAAATACTTATAATGTGATATGATCGAAATCAGCAAAGCAGCGCTCTGCAGCGGTTTTTGTCTACTTTTATCTATTCTGTTCTGTTTGACTTTAGATTGGTACACAGCATGTGAATCGCATCGTATTACATCGTAATTAATTCAGATCCACCGGTGTATAGCCAGCAACATGAACGATTTAAAATTATGTATAATCTTCGCCATAAAATAGTTAGATTGCAGCACACTTGACTCACACTTTTATTTATTATTGATTCATACTAATACTATCAATTTAAACCATGTCCTATATAATCTTTCCTTTTCATTATGTCTATTTGTTTAACGTTTATTTATTCATAGTATGTACATCATCTACTTATTCTGTCTATATGTATATGTAGGGACCGATCAAGGTCTCACAACACGGCCCTATCTGAAAACCAGCGCTGTAACGTCCCACCGTTGCAGCATATGCTGAGATAGGGGCCATTTTTAGCCTCGTACAGCATCGATTTGTTTATAAGCATTCGTTTTTTATATTTATAATTCTGTTTCTGTAAGTGTTGTGCGAGTCCGAAATAAATAATATTTCTTTCTTTCTTTCTTTCTACCGGCTAAAACCACTGGAGCGGTCATCTTCGGCGCCTAAGGGAGGCTCCAGGTCCTCGTATGATCACACTAGAGCCACCCACTGGTGCCACGCCTATTGGCACATCTCGGAGAGGGTGACTGTAAAGCGGTCACCCCCCCAGGGGTGCAATAAGCGACCTACCACCAGTAAATATGAGTAGGTCTGTAATTTTACTTGAATTAGTGACAGTACTTGGAATTCTTTACACATTAGTCACCAATACATCCCGTAAACTGTGAAATCGACCGAACATTGCCTTGCTCCTCATTTTACTTTACTAGTCGGTTACTTATTGCAAGAGTTCAGCTAGGAAGGTAGCACCGCAGTGCCAGATATGCCACCAACCAGAGCAGGGCACTGTTGCTAGTGAAATTACTGGGCATAAGATAACTCTAACATGTTTTTATGAGTGTAGATGCGTTGCCCGCGCTCTACGATGGTCACAAGAAAGCAAGGTAATTGCCCAGAGTTCACTTAGTCGCGCACCGACTAGTGTCGTGACTCGACGTGAATCATAAGCGTAATTCTGTAACATACTGCGAAAAAATAATGCCATCCTGTATTTATAGACGATGCACAAAGTATACTGCCATTGTAAGAGATAAAGACGTTTTATTTCCTAAATAAATAAATACGTAACGTAAATGGATATTTTAAATAAAAAATAGTATTTCGTTTTATTTTTAATTACGCGGTCTAATGGAGGCCGGCGTGCCGTTTTGTAGTGCAATAATGTTCGTGTATGGCGCGTCTATATGTAAATGTCATTGAAATAACTAATGTGGTGCCACGACGGACTAGTCCTGAGTAGCATAACAATAAAATTGTGGGCAGGCAAGACGCTTACCAGCAGTCGAAATACTTGTCAGTCTCGCCACCAGGGCGAACAACAACCGGGAGGATAACTGTTTTACAGTCGTCCCCTCCGTGATGTGCCATAGGCGTGGCACCTTTGGGCGGGTCTAGTGTGACCTTACAAAGACCTGGAGCCCCCCTTCGGTGCCGAAGATGACCGCTCCAGTGGTTGTAGCCGGTAGGAGTCCGGCTAAAACCACTGGAGCGTATCATACCCCTTCGTCCTTCCCCGGGGCAAAGGAAGTTCATGAAGAAATTCCAGTGGACACCAATAGAAAAAAGGGCGAACAATAAAAGGATATATCGACCGTCCCTACGTAAAGAGACCCGCAAAATTGCATTTTTGTTTTCTAATTATAAAATTAACGTTTCTTATTATTACCGTTATGTGAGAGTCAAAACCTTAACAATATCACAATATCACTGATATGCTCAGTGTTAAAGTATCATGTTATTTATAGACATACAACTATCTTGAAGCTACGAAAAAAATACTTGGCGTTGTCAAAACTTATCATATCAATCTATGTGTATTAGTGAAAGGTAAACCCAGTGGAAAGTTTATTTTATTTTCAATTGATATTGATTATTCAATTATTTTCCGTATGGGGATTAAGAATATAGTACCACTCCATCTTCTCCCGTAGATGTCGTAAAAGGCGAATAAGGTAATCTAAACCAGAGGGATGGACAGCAGCGTCCCTTCTGTGGTACAGCAGCCATACTGCGCTCACCAATCAGCCTGCCAAAGCGTGGTGAGTACTGGCAAATTCCCCCAAAATGATGACATAATTGTGGAATTCTCTGGGGACGCCTTTGTTCAGCAGTGGACGTCCTTTGGCTGATATGATGATGTCATAACAGGGTTAAAACTTAATAAGTATGGTTGGGAAAATATTTCTCTTGATAACAATTCTATAGTAATGCATTTTTTTATTGTAGGTCTGGAATATTATTAGTTTAAGAGAAGCCACCATTCAAAGATAGACATAAAAAATTACGTTATGACAAATCTACCATAGACACATCAGCCCGTAAACGTCCACTGGTGAATATGAGCTTCCCAATCACCACAATGAGCTGTCATAGAGGATATTGTCATAATCACTACACTTGGCAGGGGGATTCCAGTATGTTATTATTGCAAGTGACCGGGTAGGTAGGTACCAACCCTCGGGGGTCGCGGGCCCGCAGATTGGGCAGTGTGTGTTCATACCGAGCGATCCCCAAAAAGATGGTGGCGCGCATGTGGTCACGTGCCACCGTGTGCGCAGCACAGCGCACAGCGAGACTTCGGGGGTCCTTAACAGTCCTCCCCGAGAAGTGCCTCGTGGGCGACCTTTTTACAGTTGCCTTCCCTCCGCTAGAGGGGGTGACCGCTTTACAGTCATTCCCTCCGATATGTGCCTAAAGGCATCAACGCGGGTCTCTAGTGTAATCTTACGAAGATCTGGAACCCTCCTTCGGTGCCGAAGATGACCGCTCTAGTGGTATTAGCCGGTAGGAGTCCGGCATGCCCCTTCACCCTTCCCCGGGGAGGAGGAAGTTCAAGTATAATTTCACTGGTCACCAATAAAAAATAAAATAAAGTTAGGTACCACCCCAGATATTCGCCGCTAAGAAGTAGTGTTTAAACTTTAGACAATACTGTGCTCCGGATAGAAGGGCGTTAGTGAAACTACTTCACGTCTCTAAGTGACGAGCGAAGTGTTATGCCACGCAAGACTTGTCCTGGCAGGACAATTCGTCTTAAAATAGTATAGAAAAAATGCACACTGGAGGATGCTACTGCCCAGCCTCTTGATATCAACACTTAGTCGCCTTTCACGACACCTATTGGTGGTCAGCAGTGGTCTATTTATTGCAGGGAACCAGACGGAACAACCAGCAACCTATCAGAGCAACCCTATCATCAACTCTCGTCATTTTATGTAGTTGCTTGAGCCGTAAGCTCGAGAACGCTACCTAGTATTTCGACCCAAATACCTATAATTATTAAAAAAAGTATTTTATGTAAGTCATTGTTTACATTTTAAATTCGTCGTGGCTTATAACCCCGTTTCTAACTAACCATGTCAACATCACCAGTTCATGTTATGGAATGTTTTTTCTTTTGTAAAGGGTTTAGTTTGATCACTATCTCGCCTGAGCGCCAATTTTGGTAATACAAAAATGTTCAAAATGTAATTTCAGTATAGTCTCAATGTCGTAAATGTCACAAATAGTATTCTTAAAAACTAACAAACAATGTCAAATGTGAACTTATACTATATATCGTGATGAGATTGGAAATGAATCGAAAGTTGATCGAAGCCAAAACGGTATTCTGCTAACATTTTGAACTGACAAATGTGCTAATATTATTGTCATCAAATAAACGTCAAAATTGACATTGAAATGAGACTAGATTGATGATCATACTGAATTCCGGCTGAACTTTGCAGAATACCAATTTTCTGTCAACTCGGAATTTAATCTCAGTTCGGTCAAGTTTCAGTCATAGTGTAAATTAATCACGAGAGGGCAACTCTGATGATGACCGATGACGCGGTCAACGATAGTGCACGCATGCCTAGAAAATGCCTATTCACTTCGACTTGAAGATGGCCAGGTTATAAACTGTCGGTAAACACAGTTTCCGGTAAAGAGTTCTATTCCCGCTAGCTCATGCTCATTCGTTCAGAGAAATGTGGTAGCAAACCACTTCGCTTCGTTACAGGTAGAAATCCACTATGTAACGATGGTTGGTTTAAATATATAAACTTGTAAGACTTATACGAATAACAAGCAGTTAGTAGCTCTGAAAGTCTAATAATGCGATTGATTTTTTTTTTTTGGGTTAGCGGTTACCCTGTGTCCGAGTTGTTGAAGCCGCTTCGGCTTTCGATTTGACTTAACGACTGACGTATAATGACAACAACTCGGACCGACGGTTTACATGCGGAGGACAGAGACGCTCTGTTGTAATACCAGTATGCGGTCACCCATCTAGAGACTAAACGCGCCCAACTTTGCTTTACTGCTGGCTATGAGGGCACCCACTCCAGATTTGTATAGTTATGATGATCATACCTTGTAGGAGGCAGATTTGAGGTGCACATTCCTGCCCTTGCTGGTGAGGGTGCATTTGAGACGCAGCAGCAAGTCGCGCCGACCGGAGCCATTCGAGCGCAGAGCGTCGCGGATCTCGTCGTGGTCGCAGGGATGGCTGAACTCGAACACGCTCTGGCCCATTATCTCCATCTGAAGTTGCAAAAACATCAATGTAGATGAAAAATAGCGGGTAGGTTCGGTAGGTAAATAAATAGGGGACGACCGGTTTACAGTCACCCTCTCCGAGATGTGCCTATAGGCGTGGCACCAGTGGGCGGCTCTAGTGCGATCATACGAGGACCTGGAGCCCCCCTTAGGTGCCGAAGATGACCGCTCCAGTAGTTCTAGCCGGTAGGAGTCCGGCATACCCCTTCGCCCTTCCCCGGGGCCAAGGAAGTTCATGAAGAGTTTTCACTGGGCACGAATAAAAAAAAGCTTCTTAAATAAGCCGCTTCTCAAAGTATGGGTAACAGAATCCTGTGCACTTATAGCAACCAGCATACTGAGATCTTAGAATTTGATTATCACTTGCGTTAACGGTGAAGGAAAACATCGTGATGAAACCTGAGGTGAAAAGGTGTGCACCTGAGAGGGCTGTAAAAATGTTCTCAATGGTGTGTGTAGTCCGCCAACCCGCACTGGGCCAGCGCGGTGGCGCAAGGCCTAACCTATCTGATCGTTAAAAGAAGCCCTTGCCCAGCAATGGGACAGTAACGGGCTGATTATGCTATGCTATTTACTGAGATCTCCCAATCAGTTTGCCAAGCAAGTTATTGCTCGCGATATTTATACGGCATACATCGCAGCCGCGTCACCAATGTTCGACTACGGATTGACAACATATGATAAGGCAAATATCATGTCACGGACATCCTCGCATCCAACAGTTTTAGTAGAACTATTTCACCTATAATCTATATGATGTCACTTAGAAATTCTAGGTTTTCTCAGAGAGGAAACGTATATCGTCACATTTTTTACTTCGGGGAACGGCTCTGACAACGCAGGCTGTGTTGAGAATACCTACTGCGACATAGCTCCTAAACCGAACGTAATAAAAACATTTAAAATTGTAGTTGATTGTTTCAAAGCATTCTAGGAATTAATGTAGTCAGGCAGTCGCCATGCGTACAAATCTAGGCGCCTCTGCGTCATCAAAATAGGAATTGTATGCAAATACATCATTATAATATATATAGTAACAATATTACTTACTTATATTAATGAACATTGCATTACCAGTTAGAATAAGTATTAAATAAACTTAGGAAAAATGTTAACATTGAACTACGCGATAGGTTCTTCATAAATGATATTTGCAGAGGTCGTGAAACCGTAAATCGTTAAACCGACGATTTCGTCTATAAATGTTACATGTAACCCAAATTACCCAAGGCTTGGAAACGCATCTAAAATCTTCCATTAGTGCGCGTGCGCTGTGACGTGGCTCGTGGCGATGACCTATATGTGCCCGCGAGTCTGCTAAACGCGCGTGTTCAACCATGTGCTACCGAGTTGTGCAAGTATAACCTTTATGACTCAAGGAATTACATACCTAAAAGTTGACGTTCAATTGCATCAGATAACGCTCGATTAGCCAAACGCATAATGGCGTATGTCGTTTTCTATTGATAATTCAAGTAATCAGGTCAGCTAGACCTCTCATTGTATGAAAAGCCTATACAATGCGAAATCAGCTTATACTGGAACTTTCCGGCCTGATATATACATGTGTCCATGAAGTATGTTTTAATCACACGTGAAACATCATAATCCGTACTTAAAATCAATTATTTTGGGAAAATAATGCCATACTGTGTCGTCTAAGTGTCATAGTTATCTTTTCCTCGACTCCCGCGCTGCGTAAATGTTTTTTTATACCGTTCACATTAGTCCACAGAAGCGCAACAAAAACGTCACAGCAACATATCAGTTCTGATAATTGTATTCTGAATTAAAATTCTTTTAAGATATGGAGGCCCTGTTGACCAAACTGGTTCTACGAGTTGTACAGTGGTTTCAAGTTGAACCATGACATTGGTTTGTTGTTCCTGTTTTTTGGTAGTTTGAAATACATATAGAAGTAACTTGCAGATGTAAATCATGGTTTTAGTAAAATAAGTTGTGTTTGATATTTTCTGCTTTTAATGGGGTAATGTAAAATAGAAAACATGAGGATCTACAAATATGTATCAGAACTTAATTTTTTTTTGGTGCCCAGTGGAAATTTTTCGTGAACTTCTTCCGCCCCGGGGAAAGGCGAAGGGGTATGCCGGACTCCTACCGGCTAAAACCACTAGAGCGGTCATCTTCGGCACCTAAGGGAGGCTCCAGGTCCTCATATGATCACACTAGAGCCACCCACTGGTGCCACGCCTATAGACACATCCCTAAGAGGGTGACTGTACAGCGGTCACCCCCTCGAGGGGATTGTAAAGGATCCCCCAAAGCGTCCCACGGCAGCACGTGACCACATGTGTGCTACCATCTTCTCTTGGGTCGCTCGGTGTGGGCACGCAGATTCCCCAATCTACGCACCCGCGAACCCAGAGGTCCCCCGCCTTATAGCTACGGCAGGGGGTTTTAGGCGTAATGTATAAGTACCTATGATAATGACTCTGGTTGATCGGCACACTGCCGGTAGATCTTTGTTAACTACTAGACTTTTGTTAACTATTATGGCTAAAAATATTGAAACATTGATTTTACTCATCACAGATTATTATTCTTCTTCTTCTTCTTCTCTTAGATTATGGCTTCTGTAGAGTATCTTCCACAATTTTGCCAATGTCACGTATAAGGCAACGTTGTACGGTGTTTAGATTGTCTTCATGATCTTTACATATTCAATAAAATGTTTCACAAAAATGAAAAATTCTAAAACATGTGTCAGCAACATCGTACGGTTCAATAGCGGTCCCGATTCTTTTTAATAATTTTTTTTGGCCTTATTCCATTGAGTCTAGGCCCAATACGATTCTGCCAATGTCAACGTTGTAAGCTAATACACGCTAGATATTCGGCGGTTGCAAATTTATAAAGAGATTGTTCAGTTTCCCGATTATTATCATTACACGGACATTAAATATTGATATGTCAGTATGACATTGAGTTTTGGGCGTTATCGCATATTATATGTATTTTTGCACGGCACAAATACAATGTGATAGATTTTCTTTTCTTTTTTTAAACTTTGACCTATGCTAGGATTTCTCCTGTCTCGGGGGTCGCGGGCGCGCAGATTGGGGAGTCTGCGTTCTCACACCGAGCGACCCCCGGGAAGACGGTGGCGTGCACGTGGTCACGTGCCGCCATGTGCGCGGCACAGCGCAAAGCGAGGCTTGGAGGGATCCTTTACAATCCTCCCCGAGAAGTGCCTGGGGGGGCGACCATTTTACAGTCGCCTTCCCTCCGCTAGAGGGGGTGACCGCTTTACAGTCATCCCCTCCATGATGTGCCTAAAGGCGTGGCACCAATGGGCGGCTCTAGTGTGATCTTACGAGGACCTGGAGCCCCCCTTCGGTGCCGAAGATGACCGCTCCAGTGGTTTTAGCCGGTAGGAGTCCGGCATACCCCTTCTCCCTTCCCCGGGGTGAAGGAAGTTCCATGTAGAATTTCCACTGGACATCAATAAAAAGAAATTTTAAAAAAAGGATTTCTTCTGTGTCGTGGGTGCGTTAACAGACATGAATTCCACACACAATACACCCAGACCCGGAACAACTACCTGCAGATCATACAAATATTTGTTCCGTGCGAGGATCGAACCCATAACGCGGAGCGCAGCAGCCGACCGTATCAGCCACTGCACCAACCGTGCCGTAATTTATTATAAATCTATCTAATAATTTCTTTCGAGAATTATTTTTTTAACAAGTATTACTAAATATGTGTTTTATGGCGCAACTTGGGAGAGGCCATAGCCCAGTAGTGGACTGCAAATACAGCAGTGAAAAAATAAAATCATCACACGTAAAGTAATGGCGCCATTTGATGCAGTTCAGGACATTACGTAGTAATAACGCATGAGTATTAATTTAATAAATAACGTGTTTATTTCCTTATGGGGTTTTCCTTCTACGGCTGATGTTAAATTTTTAATGGAATAATAAATCATTTTAAATTAAATACAGTCATGTTACTTGTGACACGTGACGTGGCTGTCTGAATATTCATAATCACCAGCTAGCATGGTGGGAGCATTGACAGAATTATTCACCACCCTTTGCAATCGGATTGGTGATTGCAACTAGTTATCAGCGAATTAGGATGCTGCTACTTATCGTCCCGTCTATTATTTGCTAGGTATCAGAAATGATTTTCATACTTCTTTAATCAAAAGTTCGCTGTCTCTTGTTCAGATAAAAGTAAGTATCTGTTAGCCGGTGGTGCCGGCTACGAATGGCACCGATCCATCTCGTCCCGTGGGTGTCGTAAAAGACGACTATGGGATTAGCCGGAGGATGGCAGCAGCGTCTTTCGAGTACATTAACAACTCAATTGCGATCGCCAACCCGCCTGACAAGCGTGGCGGTTATGGCTAAACCCCTCAATGAGCACACAACACACCCAGACAGACCTGTTATTGTGGCAATCTCTGGGGGAAGGCTGTGTCCAGCAGAGGACTTTATTCGGCTGAAATGATAAAGTATATGTTTTGTTCATATTCTTAACTACGGTAAGCCATTAGCAACCGGCAAGGAGAATAATGATAGCTAAGTTACAATCTCCATAGTAACGGAACAGATATGCCTTCTTAATCCCCAATGCTTGTCTATTTTTGCTGATGAGGTCAGCGTCAACTTTATCTGACAGACATCTGATGAATTTCCCCGAAGGTACTTAAAATGACACATCCGTCACATTGTTATCTGGGACTATCGGCAAGTGAAGCCTTTCGCTCCAAAGCTATAAGATATCTATGATCCGAGATATACTATGTAATAGAAATATGCAAGTCATTTTATATATGATCATAGATCTATGAACCTATTTGGCAACATGCTTGAAAATGGAACATAATTTCTTGTCTAAACAAATACGGCGATAAGCAAAAGTAGTGGTGTTTTTGAATGAAACAGAAACAACATAATAATATAAATTTATATTACAAAAATGTTCATTGCGGAGAGGTGTGAGATAAGGGGACCTCATTTCCCCGAAACTGTTCACCGCTGCAATGGAGGATACCTTCAAGCTATTAGAGTGGAAAGGATTCGGCATTACCATCAATGGCGAGGATATCCACCATTTCGGCCGAATGAAGTCCACTGCTGGACACAGGCCTCCCCCAAAGATCACCACAACGACCGATATGGGTGTGTTGTGTGCTCATTGGGGGGGTCTTGCCATAATCGCCACGCTTGGCAGACGGGTTGGCGATCGCAGTTGAGTTGTTAATGTATTCGAAGGACGCTGCTGCCCATCCTCTGGTTAATCCCTTAGTCGACTTTTACGACACCCACGGGATGAAATGGGGCGAGGATATCACTCAGCTTCAATTTGCCGACGAAATCGTAGTCATGGCAATTCTGCCGCTGCAAGAGCTCAGCACAATGCTCGATGATCTCAACAGTTTCCCAACAGGTGGGCCTTAAAATGAACATGGGCAAGACGAAAGTCATGTCAAATGCCCATGTCGTGCCTATCCCAATATCCGTTGAGAGCTCTGTTTTCGAAGTTGTTGTAGAGTCTACCTGGGACAAACTGTCCAGTTACGTAGATCCAACTTCGAGAATGAGGTCAACCGTCGAATCCGACTCGGCTGGGCATCGTTCGGGTAACTTGGTAACGTCTTTTCTCAACAATACCGCAATGCCTCAAAACGAAAATCTTTAACCAGTGTGTGTTACCAGTGATGACATATGGAACAGAGACGTGGTCACTCACAATGGGCATCATAAGAAAGCACAAGGTCACTCAGCGAGCTATGGAGAGAGCTATGCTTGGTATTTCTCTACAAGATCGAATCAGAAATGAGGAGATCCGTAGAAGAACTAAAATAGTCGACATAGCTGAAAGGATTAGTAAACTGAAGTGGCAATGGGCAGGGCACATTGCTCGTAGAACTGATGGCCGTTGGGGCAAAAGGGTTCTCGAATGGAGACCGCGCACCGGAAAACGCAGGGTGGGACGACCTCCAACGAGGTGGACAGACGACCTGGTGAGGGTAGCTGGGAGTCGTTGGATGAGGGCGGCATGTAACCTTTGTTCAGCAGTGGATATCCTTTGGCATATATGATGATTTTTTAAACATTTTAAAAACCTCCGACACAAAAATCCTATATAAAGTAAATGTAGAATTAATAACAATACAACAATAACAACAAAAACACTGATCAAATCGAATCCGAACACGACATATCTGCTAGTATTTTTTCAAGAGTGTTCTAGTGTGCTAGATTTCCTGGCTTCAGCATCAGGCCAAGAATTCCATAATCCTGCATAGTTATGTAGAATACATGGGTGTTTCAAATTTTAGGTTACACAAATTTGAAAGTAAAGTACTTACCAATTATGCGTCTAAGATCCCTACCGCAGCTAACAAAATTGCTGATGACCTTGAAATGACTGAACCGATTTTGATAAAACACGTCTAAGAACCACCGCTACAAAAACGTGCTTTCAAATAAAACGAACCGCATCCAAATCGGTTCCCCGTTCAAGAGCTACGGTGCCACAGACAGAAACCCATACCACCCGTGTTCAAACTTATAATACTCCTGTTTCTTGCGTCGGGGTTTAAAAACTATTGGCCGCTGCGGGATCCACAAGCGGTGCCAGATATTACTATAGATTGAGTTGAAATTTGGTACATGTATGAAGTTCTACGATCCAAATACGTCCGTGAAACGTAAATAAATGATTTGTGAATACGGGGTCACTTTTGCGGGCCAATATAGAAAATTAAAGAAGAAAGTTTTGCAAACTGTATCGTGTAACATATTAAATAGAAGGGCTCCAATGTATTTATTTTATTATTTTAAAATATATCATCATCAATCAAGTCAAGAATCAAGTCCACTGCTGGACACAGGCCTCCCCCAAAGATCACCACAACCACCGATATGGATGTGTTGTGGGCTCATTGGGGGGTTTTGCCATAATCGCCACGCTTGGCAGGCGGGTTGGCGATCGCAGTTAAGTTGTTAATGTACTCGAAGGACGCTGCTGCCCATCCTCCGGCTAATCCCTTAGTCGAATTTTACGACACCCATGGAAGGAGATGGGGTGGTGGCAATACTTTAAAGTTATTTAAGAAAATTGACCATTCGCCTTATCTCCAAAACTACTGAGCTTAAATATTTTGAAATACATATGGAAAATAGCTCTTTACTTATAGATTACAGGAAATCTGTCTATGGTCCTAAAATAACATGGTAAATATTTCAATATTGCGCGAAGAAACACGTTTGCAGTTAGAATGTATCAGAGAACATGCTTTTCAACTACAACGTTAAGTTTGCTCTTGGGATGAACAATATATAACATATTCAGCAATTTCCTCTACAATGCGGTTCGTTTCATACATTTTTAAGTACGACATACAAATGTGGGTAAGATTTCGGAACCCTCTCCAAGCGAGTTCAACTCGCACTTGCGTCTGGTTTTTTTAAAAATTGCGTTAGTTATACCAGGAATTTTCGTTTTTTCTCGAGTAGTTAACTGATTTCAGTACAATATTTTTCATCTATACTATATTTTGAATAAAAACACAATAAACTATTCATTTTCACATAAAAATGCAATGTTAATAAAAACTAAGCGGTTGTTGTTTAGCTGCAGTTCGCGGATGAGGTCATCGCTCGCAGTAGCATAATACATAATAATATCACATAAAAGTACAATAATCACGTAGTGTTTTGATCGAGTTGTTTACAATACATTGCGTGCTCAATAATACTATTTTTATCATAGGCCTAAGTGTTGACCTCCACCCCGAAATCTTCAGTACGTTGTCACATATTGATATTAATTTTTATTTATGTAAACTGTAATTTAGTGATTGCTTCGATTACAACAATGATATGAAAACATCGAGTCATTAAGAAAATGGTCGCCAGTGTGAATTCTACATGAACTTCTTTTAACCCAGGGTAGGGGGAAGGAGTATGTCGGACTCCTAAGGACTAAAACCACTGGAGCGGTCATGCTCGGCACCGAACGGGGGCACCAGTTCCTCGTAAGATCACACTAGAGCCGCCCATTGGTGTCATACCTTTAGGCACATAACGGAGGGGCTAACTGTAAAGCGGTCACGCCCCTCTAGTGGAGGGAAGGCGACTGTAAAAAGGTCGCCCCCGAACACTGCTCGGGGAGGATCCCAACAAAATCAAATCCTTTATTATAATACTCGCATAGTATCAGATCAAACATATTACCAGGATCATTTTATATGTGATAAGAGATAGGACTGCTATATCTATGATTGTGTAATATGGCCCTTAGAAACTAAACCTCACCTGTGAGACTCCAAGATGATCAGCAATATTGTCGCTACAGTAAACGATGTCACCTTGCTGGGACAGTACCAGCACGAAGCCGTCCAGGGCCTTCATGTAAGACAGCTCCGTTGACACCTCTTCCATGCCCTTGGGGTTCTGCATCTTGGGATGCTCTGATTCCGGCTCGGGGACTGAAATTATGCGATGGTATTTTAATTAGGGAGTATATTACCGTACACTGTGGGCTAGCCGAGACTTGATATTTTAGTTTTCAACGATGTGACACATTAGTATTTAGGAGAAAAATTAATGTGCACAAACACCCAGACCAGGTACAACTATCTGCAGATCATACGATGATACAGATATTAGTTCCGTGCGGGGATCAAACCCGCGACACGTAGCGCAAAAAGCCAATTGCTTAGCCACTGCGCCAACCGTGCTGCCAAAAAGAATACTTTACCTGACACCATTGAGCTATTATGTACTACATTATGTTATATCGCACTTCATTACTTTGTCCCATTCAATCGCCGCACTTCACTAAAAATCTTTAGATATAAGATTCTGATCTTCATCCGTTTTTGTGTCAGGATCACTATTTACGCAAAAACAGACAAATCCTTAATCGCAAATCAAAAGATTTTGGATTAGATTAATTATTAATTTCGGGCGTTAGTGAAGTGCGGCGATATCACCGCAATTGAATGGGACATCTTATTGAGTTGTGGTGTCTCCTCTAGTACATAGTAAATAATAGCTCAATGGCTGACACCAGTATTTTTTTTTACACTAATTATTATTATTATTATTCGAAAATGGTAGGACTCATCGCAGACAGCAGTTTCTACCAGACAACTTTGGGTTGGTTTGGGTTGTTGTCTCATCTCCAAATATAACGTCCCGGGCTTTTTGGGTGTGGAGAATTACTGTGACTTTCCTTTACACAATATATTTTATTTATTTATTTAGTGGTATGTACAGTTTACAGACATACACTCACATACAGAAACACCCAGACCCGGAACAACTACCTGTAGGCCAAACACATATTTTTTCCGTGCGAGAATTGACCGCCGCCTATACCGCAGAAAGTCAATCGCTTAACCAATGCGCCAACTGTGCGGTCTTTTTAACAATAATGCTTTAGCAATCATTAATCAAAAGAGGTTAGCGCCAATATCACTTAAAAATTAAAAAGCCCCCCATTCAACAAATGATATTGAAGAACTAATATGGATGAAGAGGTTTTAATTAAGTTTATTTATTTGGTGTTGCTTCAGCGCCATTCAATGCATACCAATTAAAGGACAAATTTTGCCTTAAAAATGTGTATCACAGAAATTTTCGACAATTTTACCCGCCCTCTAAAGCACGGAGACGCTCAGTTCCAATACCACTTTGCGGTCACCCATCCATAGATTGATCACGCCAAGCGTTGCTTAACCTCACCAATCGTTAACCGATCAGCGAGTGCTATGAGACGAAGAAGAGAGAAGATACAAGATCTGATGTGACGAAAATGGCGAACTACTCGTATGATCTATATATTAATACGTGAAGAAAAAACTTTGTACCCTTTTTAAGTACATTGCGTGCATGGAAGAATGTGAGATTTGGCATAGTTAAAGTTCATATAGAGGAGTGCAGAAAGTTGAAATCGATGTATAATACTTGTTAAAAATTTAATTAATTACGGTTGAATTTCGACCACTTAGCGACCACTAGTATGAAATTAAATGATCACTTATTCAAAATAGACTAAGAAATTAGTTCCTTTTGAACGTCAACAAAAGACAGCACCCCATAAGCCCACCCTTCACCTCTTGCTAGTGTTTAAGCTGGGGAGAAGGGACGCCGCAACAAACTACCCCGCAACACGTTAGTCTGTCATATAGGTACAATATTTTAAAATAGGTATTAGGTACACATATGCTTCATATACAAAATAATAAAGAGAACTATTACATTTGGTAACTTTGTCATAGCTACATATCCGCTAGCACACACAATTACGCAATATAATTAAGAAAATAAAAGTTCATAGTTACCTAGTATACTTACAAACTGAAATATAAAACATATTGCGACCTAGAGAGATCTAGAGAAAGTCTAGGTAAAGTCTTACTATGCGCTTAATTGAGTGACAGCGAAAGTAAACATACGCTGTTTACGCACAAACGAATAGTGTTAAGGTTACGCATTGCGAAAGCGATCCGCAAGAATCTGTCCTTCTAGGTGTTGTTATTCAAAGAGTCTACCTTATTTTGCAGATGGATATCTTTAAAGTCAACATATTTTATCATTTTCCCAACAGATTTCCATGTGATTTTGGTGGTGATTCGCCAGTAGTCACCACTCTTGGCAGGCGGGTTGATGAGCACAGAATAGCTGCTGTTCCACAAAAGTGATGCTGCTGCCCATCTCTCTGGTTTGGAGTCCCTTAGTCGCCTTTTACGACATCCACGGGAGGTGATGGAGTGATGCTATTCTCAATCCGGACGCCATACTAAATAATAATTGGAACCTTGAAGATCTATCATTTCACATCTGCAGTGCTTCTACAACAAGTTTTTGAACAAACAAGTGCAAAACCCAACATTGCAATTCAAACTGTACGAATAAAATCCTTAAATTAATTATGCAACGCAGTTTGCAGTTTTGATCTTTATGACGTCAATGTGGTTTCCAAAGCATATCATAATGAAATGCTTAATCCGCGCGTGCCGAACTTACTAATAAGTCGGAAATTTGCGGTTACGCGCCTTGCGCCTGCGCATTATGATTTCATTGCGTTCGTCCTAACAGGATACTGGGACACGTAAAATGTTTAATATTAATAAACACGTTGCTATTGTTTAACGTGTGATTACCACGATGAATTTATAACGATGCTCAACTCATAACTGCACTTACTTTTTTAAATTAATTAAATTCAAATCGTGTCTACTACAACATATTTAGGTATCGTTTAATACATTATGGGTTCCTCAAAGATTCTAGGTTGCAGATCCAGTGCCTTAGTGCCGTAGTCACTCAGTGGGGTGATGCTAGCTTGGTCAGGTTTAATGCTGCCAATATTTGTAATATTTGTCTGGTAAACGAAGGCAATTCCAACTTCGACAGGCTCAACTGGCTGCAAAAAATCTTGGCATTTTATCGAAGGTGAGATGGTATTTCACACCGGAACAGCTGTTCCACTTATACTAAGCGCAAGTTCGATCGTGTGTAGAATACTGCTTACATCTTCGGGAAGGTCCGTCAAGTATCAGCTTGAAGCGTTTGTGATACGCGCTAAGAGGCTCATTAATAACTATGCATTGGCCGGCGCAACGCTCCAGAGTCTCGAACACAGGCGCAGATCTGCAAGCTTTTCGGTGTTTCGGATACATGTCGGCTAGTTTGCATTAGAATTACAGGATTTCATTCCCCCAAGCCCATTCCATCATCGGACGGTTACACGGTTGATGTTCCACCCATACATATGAACCTTTTGCTTCCTCGTTTTCCGTGCGTACCGCTAAAGAGTGAAATTCCCTGCCAGTCTGTGTTTCCCGACCGTTATAACCTGGAAATCTTCAAGTCGCGAGTGAACAGATTTCTTCGAGGCAAGCGTGCACCACCGTCGACCGCATCATCGCTAAACATCAGGTGAGATAGTGGTAAAAGGCAATCTTATAAAAAAAAACCTGTCGAATCTCTGCATCGAACTCTAGAGACAGCATAGTAGTAGCAAGCTCTACTGTAAGGGCCAAAATAGAGGATGACACAGGACACCTGCAAGACAACATCCTTGTAGCACAAAGGTTGAAATGCCGTAACAGTGTTATCAAGCGACTCCTTCCCCGTACTGACGAACAGTCACAAACCAGAAGTGGACTCTGGTGAAATTGCTCCCCTTCTGCTCAATTTATTCCACCTCCCGTCATCATTCCGAGAATCTTCTACCTTAACAAGAGTTAAACTACTCTAAACAGAATTCGGACTCAGGTGCAAAAACCTGTTCAGGTAAGGATTCATAGATAACTGCAACTTGGAGTGTAGATGTGGTGCTGTTTCGTAAAGGAAGGGGCATTGTCGTCATCTCCTGACGCCTGCACGCAAGAGGAACTAATGGATACTAATTTGAATATTTTAGAATCTCTATCACGCTCAAACGGTTGAACGGATTTTAGTGAAACGGGAATGCCCATCTCCCATACAAAAAATGCCTAAGATAAACAATGATTAATTATATACCAATTTGTACTTCAAATCGAAGAAAACCCATTCGAATTTCATTAATCATCTAAAAACTAGGGAGAAGCCAGTTTAAACGTTTTTATGAAGGATAAGTTAAGAGCCGAAATTAATAACCAATCTAATCCAAAACATTTGGATCTGGCTATTTTGGATTAGGTTGATTATTAATTTCGGCCATTAGTCAAGGTTAGGTTAGGCATAGAATAAATAATAGTACTGACGTAGTTAGGGATTAATAACCATAAATGAAACAAAAAACAAACATTCAGAAAAAGCTCATTAATTGTAATTCAAGTCGCAAACGTAAAACAATGAATTATTAAATCAAGTGAAGAAATGAAAAAAATGAAATGTAGGTATTACCTACTCAGTCTACGGTATTACCGTAATGTCAGTAAGGCAAAGGACATGTAATTCATACAGCCTAAGATATGATTTATCTTTTGTAGTTATATTTTTTATTTTATAATATTAGCATCCGTAAATGATCATATTTACAAAAGCCAAGCCAGGAAGTCATGTCAAGTAAAATGATTGATTATAAATCAATCATTCAAGATCCTTGATGACCTTATTAGACGACAATCAAAGTAAATACTAAAAAAATAGTTGTACTTTTACCCTAGTTAAACAAACTGGAGAAAATTCATAAGGAAGTCATATTTTCTGGTCATTTCAGGCATCCCCCTTTGGCATTACGGTAGATTATGTCTTTGTACTAGGATAGAGGAACTTTTTATTTGAAGAAGAAAAAACAATTGACGTTTAATTGAAAAAATTCAACGGCTAATATGTCATACATACATACAGAACATAACGTTCTAATGTCTCTTGACAATAACATTTATTTAAAAATTAACAATAAAAATTCAACTTCGATATGCACGCTTACGGGTATTTATGTAGTTTCTACACAGTCGTTTGAGGTCTCGGGTATCTAGCCAAATGACTCCGAATAACCCGGATGGTATCATTGTGTAAGAATGTAGTCTACATATAAAATACTAGATGTTAAGTACTGAATTCGTCCGCGACGGAACTAATTTGAACCCAGTAAAACGTATACTTCTTATGTCGTATTCTATGACACAATCTACCTCTGTGCCAAATTTCCCTCGAATTTCAGCCTTTTGCGCGAGATTGGGAAACAAACACAAACTTTCACATTTATAATATATAGAGCCTATTACACTTCGGAGTAAAGAAAAGAAAGATGTTATTATTGGCACACAATATATAAAGTGTGGTGCCAGCTACGAATTGCACCAACCCATATCATCCCGTATGTGTCGTAAAGGCGACTATGGGATTAGCCGCAGGATGGGCAGTAGCATCCTTCGAGTACATTAACAGCCCAACTGCGCCCGTCAACCCGCCTGCCAAGCGTAGCGATTATAGCAAAATCTTCCAATGAGCACACAACACCTGACCGGTGAGACCTGTGTCTAGCAACTATAATATTAAAGTTGCAAAAATACAGCTACAACATTCTCCCAACAACGGCTCTCACATTCAGCTACATAATAAAGCTACTGTCTAAATGATTTGTTTGTCAAATACGACATTTGGGATTTCTGACGAACGAACGAACAAGAAAATAAGAGGTTTACTTTTTTCATCAATCAATCCGGCAGGTAGGCGATTAGTGTAGTCTACATTTTTTGTACCATCTTTTACCAGAAACCCGTTTGTGGCGCGAGTTGGCCCCCGTCCAACGCAGCTGACTGCGATTGTTTGACAATTATTGCGGCTAAGCCAGCTAAGTTCAACGATCCGATAAGAACCAGACGTTTTAACAATCACGTTCGTTGTCTGATGCCATTTAAAGCTCTTATTTCTTTATATAGTGCCCGGTACTGATCTTGAGCGCTTAGTGAAAGAATGGGAGATCGGTTTGCGCAGTTGCATACCGCCAAACAGACTCGAAACATCACTTCTGCACAGGTGAAGGTCAGCGCTCAAGATCTGTACCGGCTACTATATCAGTCTATCATCTTGAGGACATGAATTTCATAGATCGCTTTAATAAACGATCTGGTGAAGGTCGCTGGGAGTCGTTGGATGAGGACGGCATGTGAGCGCTTGTTATGCAAATCTATTGGGAGGCCTTTGTACAGCAGTGGACGTCTGTTGGCTGATATGATGATGATGAAACGGTTGGTTATTATTATCATAATCACTACGGGTACGAACGCTTGAAACCAAATAGTACTAAACGATCTGCGAGGTAAAGCTACGCTAATAATAAGTTGTATCCCCTGATGTACCAGAGTATGTACGTCATGGGTATGGTTGGGTATAACACCAGAATTAGGAGGGACGACACGAATTTGCTGGTGTTGGAGGCGCCTACTAGCCTACTTGCCTGCCAAATGTGTCGAATATGGCAAAACCCCCCAATGAGCCAACAATTCAAACTCCGACCGGTCGTTGTGGCGATCTTTGGGGGAAGCCTGTGTCCAGCAGTGGAAGTTGTACGGATGAAATTATGATGACGATAAACTAATAACAGTCGTTACGGACAATCACAAGCCCGAAAGGTTGACAACCGATCTAACCTAAGGATATCGGTATACCTCAATAATAGGGATGCAGAGGTCAGATCGCAGTCTCCTCGTGTAAAATAATCAGTTGCATTTGGAAGCCGACCCAGCATAGTTGAGAGATGGTTAGAATTACCACGAGGACATAATATATTGCAATCTGTTATTCACCTACTGCAAAAAAGGAAGGTTCTCTGTTTACCCCGTATGTTGATATGTGCGCGATTTTTCAGGAACATCACAATCGATTTTATTGATTTTACTGGGGTAATCTATATAGGTACTTATGGGATATATCCAGTATAAAAAAATATTAAGGTACCATTCTTATGTACAGACTTATATATAATAACTGTGGTTAGTTAAGTCAGTTTTATTTTTGCTTAAAGTTTTATTGCTATTATTGTTAGTTATACAAATTTGGCAATGGGCGGAGCACATTGGTCGTAGAACTGGTGACTGTCGGGGCAAAAAGATTCTCGAGTTGGGGACCGCACACCGGAAAACGCAGCTTGGGACGACCTCCAACGAGGTGGACAGACGACCTGAATTTAATTTAATTCAATATAATCTAGTGGAAACAAAGAGCCGGACACAAAACAACCAAATAAGTATTGAACGCTCTCTAGAATCTAAATTTAAACGTTATCCGATTCTCAGGTCAAAGTCCAGCATTTAGATCATTTAAGTCAAGAAGTAATCGTATATAGTGCTCGGCATGGATCTTGAGCGGTCGATCGAGTCAAAAGCACGAACTGCAGCAAAAAAATTCAGTATCCTTAATAAAGTAAAGCGATATCTCACACTTGGATAGCTTCTTTAATATTTCCAGCACTGGTCCGGTTTTATATCTCCATATAAGACCGCATATTGCAGCCAGAAAATACTCATACGACGAGGCGCGGGCGGCTGTAATCCAAAGCCTAGCACATCGGCTAGCATGGTTATGCTTGCCTATCAGTCTTCTACAGATTGTCCTTGGGGGAGTGTGTGCGAGAGCTACACGAGCTGATTCCTGATCACCATCACCGTCTACCACCGCCCTTGGTTGTTAAATAATGTGTATCATACTAAGCGCTTCTCCTCAACCTTCTTTACGCGTACAGCCAAGGCTTGAAACTTTGGCTTTGCCAGCATCCGTTTTCCATGCTACCTTACATAACCCATGAACCTTTACCTAAAGTAAGAGTGCATTGGCATATTCTGGGTGCGCTCGTTCCTTTCCATCATGCGAGAACCAAGGCAAGAGAGGACCCAGTCATGAATAAAAAAAAGATAATAGGGTCTTAGCAATTTAATCGCAAATTAGAGTTATCAATGCATATAATATGAACTAATTAGAGTTATCAATGCATATAATATGAACTACTTTGTAAGTGGGTACTGGTAAGCAGCTGCATAATTCAAGCAAGTATGACATGAAAACGAAGTGACATTTGATTTTTATCAAAAAGTCGACTTGTTTTTATTAACTCGTCTACTAAACTCGTTTACTAAATTCTATCAATGAATTCAACCAAAACTAGTGATGCAACGAATACCTCTACGAATAATACATATTCGAAATACGAATATTGATTCTAGTAGAACACTAGCCAATATTGACTCCTGGTCTTTTATTTAATTAGCACATTTACATTTTTTTGGCAACTCACACCGGTTTGCCAGACGTTGAAAATAGCCTTTCTGAGGTCACAGTGGAAGTTTTGTTAATTGGTTCAAGGATAATCAAATTAAAACGTCAAAAAAATGTACGGATACATGAATCTTGCTCAATTATTTACAGATGCGTGTTATCGAGTCATCATGTATTTGACGAATAAGTACGAATATTCGGTAATCGGCGATCCGTATTCGTAGCAGCAGTAAACTAAACCTGCCTTTTTTAATGGTCCTTAGTACAAATTCATCATGAATTTTCTCCGCCCCGGGGAAGGACGAAGGGGCCTTCGTCCTTCCGGATACCGGACTCCTAACGGCTAAAACCACTGGAGCAGTCATCTTTGGCACCAAAGGGCTCCAGGTTCTCGTAAGATCACATTATCACACTAGAGCCGCTCATTGGTGCCACGCCTATAGGTACATCTCGGAGAGGGTGACTGGAAAGCGGTCACCTCCCCGGGGGGATTGTAAAGGATCCCCCAAAGCGACCCACGGCAGCGCGTGACCACATGCGTGCTACCGTCTTCTCTTGGGTCGCTTGGTGTGGGCACGCAGATTCCCCAATCTACGCACCCGCGAACCCAACAACAACGCAACGGCAGGGGGTTTCAGGCGTATGGGAATTAGGCGCCACGGCGGTTGTTACCCCGACGCCGTCTTCTTCTTCGAGTGGGATCGGCGCTCTCCCGATCCCGCTCTGAGGTCTCCTTCTGGAGCATGACGCTCTCACAGAAGGAGACCACTGCATTCCAGGTTTCGTGCTCTGCTAACATAGCCGACACTACTGCTGGTAGAGAGAGATCTTGCCCGATCCGATCGACCCAGATCCGCCGCTCGGCAGCCCACGCAGGGCACGCATCTAGTGTGTGCTGTGCGGTGTCCTGGTTGCTATCACAATGGTGGCATTGTGCCGTGGCCTCACGTCCTAACCTGTGCATGTACGCACCGAAACAACCGTGACCGGTGAACACCTGCGTCAGCCGGTAGGGGACGCGTTCGCTCCTTCTGAGCCAGACTCCGAAGAGCGACAGGATGGCCTCGACGACACGCTTGGTCACGAACTGCATCCGCAGGCGATGTCGCCGCATCTCGAGGGCGCATCGTCAAGCCAACCGCCTCAGTCTGTCGAACGCCCCTCAAGGCACGCTTTCACCGTATTGGCGAAGGGAGCGTGTTTGATCCAAAGACCCTCGCATCCGTCTCCGCCTGGATGTCTAAAGGCAGAAAGCACGCCAGGAGAAACGCCTCGTAGGACTCTGTGCTGCAGACCGTGAATTTGTTTCTACAGCGCTGGACGCCTGGCATCCGGGATGACCATACAGGTGCCCCGTAGAGTGCCACGGACCGCACAACCCCCCCGTAGAGATGGCGAACATCCTCGCTCGGTCCCCCGAGATTGGGCAGCACCCGATGTAATGGACCCACTATCCTCCCGACTCGGGAGAATCTAAACCTACCTACTGTAGCTAGTGAAATTACTGGCGATAATAAGGCTAAATATCTAATGACACGAGTTGCCACGCATGACTAGTCCTGGGTAGCAGTGCAATATAGTTAAAGGCAGGCGTGGGTGCTCACCACCAGGCGAATGACTGGGTACTCTCGTAACGAGGTAGTATAGAAAATAAGCTTACAAAGATCGAGTTAAAACAGTCCACCAAATGGTGCCCACAAAAATAAAGGAAAGATATCAGACATTCTCTAACAGTCTACTTTTGAGCATTGTAAATACATTATTAAATAATTTTCTGAATTAAAGTCTGTCGGAAGCAAACTTAACTAACAGCGCGGCAAGTTCGATTTTAGCTCACACAGTTCGTGGCATGGTTGGTAAGGCGGCTTGCGTCATCCTTACGTTTTATATTTGTGGCAAAGTCCGATGTCACTGCTAAGTAAACATTTGTCAACTTTTTGGTAGCAAATTGCATAGCGCCGGACGAGGTTGTCAATCTCTGAGCGAGTCGATGGCTAATCAAAAGGTCGAATTGCGCTTCATGGACTGCGTGTTTGGTAAAAAAAGGTAAGCCATTAAGAGCCTACATAAGAGTGTGTTGGATTTTATGTGATTTAATGAATTTGGATTTAGTGAATCCTTATCAATGACCAAAAATAGCAGTCTGGATCACAGTACTTAATGATTAATCCGCTCTCGGTCTTTCCGTCTCAGTCGTAAATGATGGCTACGACAGCAATGACCGTTCCGTCTCAGTCGTAAATGATGACTTACGACCGAAAAAGCCACGAACGCTGCAAAGGGTTCGAAACGTCAGGAAAAACAAAAACACAAATTTTATTACAATGAGTAATAATAGCGAAATCGTAAGATATTACTATATTTCAAAAAATTGGGATTAAGGATTTCCTACAGTGGAGATCGCGTAGGTATAGGTAAACGTAGTGTGGGACGCCCACCGGCCAGATGGACGGACGACTTAAAAAAAGTTGCTGGGTCCAGCTGGATGCGGAATACTGATGACCGGGTGCGGTAGTGCACGCTAGGAGAGGCCTTTGTCCAGTAGTAGACCGACATAGGTTGATGATGATTTGTCTGTTTTTGTGTTAGGTGTGATCTTTAAGACAAAAACAGATCATGTTTTTAATCATAAATCTAAAGATTTTGGATTAGATTGATTATTAATTTCAGCCGTAAGTATTAACGGCACGATTGGCGTTGTGTCAAAGCGATTGTCAAGGATTCGATTCCCGCACGGAACAAAAACTTACATGGCCTATAGTTACTTGTTCCAGGTATGGGTGTTTTGCAAGGAGATTTAAATCTGTAAGTGAAGAATGACGACACCGTCCTCCTTTGTGTTTTCCATTTTCCTATATTCAGCAGACGTTGACGTACGATGAATGAATTGGTAAACAAACATTATCATTAACAGATACACAAGATACTCACGCAATGAAACCACATCCCGCACTTTCAAGTATGATATAGCGAGGCGCATGACAGAAGCTTTGTCGAGCTGATCCACGTCCTCTTTCCTAGCGGGGAGCGCCGCAGTTAGCTCGCTGAAGATCTGCATCTCTTTCGTGCGCCGGCACCGGGCCGCCACCCTAGACTTCTCCTTGCGTTTCTCATTATTCCTGATGGCAAAGAAAATAATATGTATTAGTCATTCAGTTTCTATTATATGGAAGGCGTAGCGCCAAGTCATCATCGTCATCATCGTTAGCCAATGTCTACTGCCGAACAAAGGCCTCCATAGATTTCCACAATGACCGGTTACATGCCGCCCGCATTTAAGGACTCCCAGCTACCATCACCAGTTAAAAAACCATTTGAGGCTGTCCCTGTCTACATTTCCCGCTGTATGGAGTATTGGAGCACAGTTAGGGGAGAAGACGACCAGCCAAGCCATTCTACGTTCACCAACCCGCCGTTTTTATATTCGTGCCCAGTGGAAATTCTTCATGAACTTCCTTCGCCCCGGGGAAGGGCGAAGGGGTATGCCGGACTCCTACCGGCTAAAACCACTGAGGCGGCCATCTTCGGCACCTAAGGGAGGCTCCAGGTGCTCGTATGATCACACTAGAGCCGCCCACTAGTGCCACGCCTATGGGCACATCTTGGAGAGGGTGACCTTAAAACGGTCAACCCCCCGGAGGGAATGTAAAGGATTCCCCAAAGCTTCCCACGGCAGCGCGTGACCACATGCGTGTTACCGTCTTCTCTTGGGTCGCTCAGTGTGGGCACGCAGATTCCCCAAACTACGCACCCGCGAACCCAGAGGTCCCCCGCTTTATTGCAACGGCAGGGAGTTTCAGGCGTGTGGGAATTAGGCGTCAGGGCGGTTGTTACCCCGGCGCCTGCCTGCCAACATAGCCGACACTACTGCTGGCAGAGAGAGATCTTGCCCGATCCGATCGACCAGGATCCACCGCTCGGCGGCCCACGCAGGACACGCCTCGAGCGTGTGCTGTGCAGTGTCCAGGTCGCTGTCACAATGGTGGCATTGCCCCGGGGCCTCGCGTCCTATCCTGTGCAGGTACGCACCGAAACAACCGTGCCCGGTGAACACCTGCGTCAGGCGGTAGGTGACGCTCGCTCCTTCTGAGCCAGGCTCCAAAGAGCGGCTGGACGGCCTCGACGACGCGCTTGGTTGCAAACTGCATCCGCAGGCGATGACGCCAGTTTCCAAGTGCGCGCCGCCTTCGCCGCTCTGGCGGAGGGAGCGTGTCTGATCGTAGACCCACGCATCCATCTCCACCAGGATATCAAAAGGCGGAAAACGCGCCAGGAGAGTTGCCGCCTCGTAGCACACTGTTCGGTATCCTCGTGCGATCCAGATAGCCATTCTTCGCTGCAGACCGTGAATTTTGGTTCTGCAGCGCTGGGCGCCTGACAGTCGAGCTGACCATACAGGCGCTCCGTAGAGGGCCATGGACAGCACGACCCCCCCGTAGAGACGGCGAACTTCCTCACATGGTCCCCCGAGATTGGGCAGTAGCCGCTGTAGTGCACCCACTACCCTCTCGACTCGGGGGACGAGGCGCTGAAAGTGCTCGTCGAAGGCCCGCACCAACCCGCCTGCCACGCGTGATGAGTACTGGCATATTCCCCCCAAAATGACGACACTTCACATGTGCCCGGATGTCTTATGGGGAAGCTTTTGTTCAGCTGTAAACGTTTTTGGGCTGTTATGAGGATGAAGAAGACATCTGCAATCGGCTCTGGGGCTTTATGCATGTTGCGCTATTATGATAAAATTTTATATCGTTATATTGGCATTTGAGTAGTTGTTTTTATGGAGACGTGGTAAAACGAGTAACCCCTAACCCTCTGCGACTGACGCGGTAGTGTGACAGAATACCACACAATCTAAAATTATGTCGTGTGTAATTATTTTTAAAGTTATGACTCCCGCGTTCTTCGTACCTACGTATCGCGAGCGCAAGCGTTCATTATGGGAACCAAAAGCGGTACTGGCAGGTCTACGCGAAAAGGTGTCTACCAGTTAACCATGTCAGTATAATAAAACACTGTTAAACGGATTACATCGGGTATATAACACTAGCTGGAACGCGCGGTTTCACCCGCGTTTGATTTAAAAGAAATTTAGAGTACTTCGACATAGAACATATATATTGGATTTCAAGGGTTTTATTTTTTTGCGCGGAACCCTAATTATTTATCTAAAATAAAAGTAGCCTTTGTTATTCCTTATAACATCAGCTATCTGCCAGTAAAAGTCCCTTCAAAATCGGTCCAGCCGTTTCGGAGATTACCCGGAACAAACAGAGAGACGGACAAAAAATTTAAATGTACGTAAAATGTACCTATTTCCTTAGTAAATAGTACCTACTTTCATATGCATTTAGTAAAAAGCTGTTATTTTGACATTACAAACAGACACTTCAATTTTATTTATTTGTATAGATAGATTATTGTTTTTCCTGGCGTTTCAAACACTGCAGTATTTGTAGTAGCAGGATGTAATCCGTTAAGTGTTTAACATAATGAGTAATAATCGCGATAACCTTAGACATAACCATCTCAGTGTTAAGGTATGTGTCAAATAAACAACTACCTCAGTAAAATAGTTACTACTTTCATAGTGTTTCTTAGACAACACTTCAGTAAAATTGTTTCGTTACTTCAAGTTAGATGATTTTTAGGTTACGACGGAACCCTTTTAGCATCACTTGTGTGTCAGTCTGTCTGTCCGTCTGTCACAGCCAATTTGCTGTGAATCTACTAGACCGATTAAGTTGAAATTCGGTATACATACGGATTTCTGCGACCCAAACATGTAAGTGTAACGTAAATAAATGAATTTTGAATACGGGGGTCCTTTTTGGGGGGGCAATAATGAAAATTAAAGAATAAAGTTAGGCAAACTGTGCCGTGTAATATATGAAATAGAAGGGCTTATTGTGAGGGCTTTAAATGTATTTATTTTATAATTGTAAAATATATAGTTTCAATGTTATTTAAGAAAATAAACGAAAATTGATCCCCCCCATCTCCCGAAACTACAGGGCCTAAAATTCTGAAAAAATGTAGGTAATAGCTCTTTACCTATAGATTACTGGAAAACCTATAAGAAGTATACGGTCTTAAAATAACATGGTAAATCTTTCAATATTGTGCGTACAAACTTACGTTTGCGGTTGGAACGTATGGGAACACATGTTTTTCAACTACGATGATAAGTTTGTTCTTGCGATAAGTTATTGATACAAGATCGAATCCAACAATAGACAATATATTGAGTAATTTTGGAACCCTCTCCACGCGAGCTCACCTCGCACTTGACCGGTTTTTTTAAACATCGTCCTATTATGTATTATAAACTTATCAGTCGTCATAATGGTGTCTGGTATACTACCACTTCAGTAGAATTGTGAAAATTAAGGCACGTCAGTCGCAGAGGATTAATATAAGTCTAAAATTAACATCAAGGTATGGTGTAAAAAAAGCATTGGTGAAGACTTATCTCTAGGCTCTTGGACTAGATCTCTAATTATCATTGAAAAATTAACAAGCGTATTAAGTTTCGGAAATATAGAGCGTCAATTTATTAGCGATTTGGCCACAAATAAATTCTTAAGCGACAGTACAAATTGCTTTATGGCGATTTGATTAGGAGTAGGTATCAGTTTCCGAAATATCATAAACAATCCACCATCCATTTGCCAGGTTTATTATGTTGAAACATTAGTAATTACTTGGTAACACTAATCTAAAATAATGACGTCACATAATTTTTTTTAATGGAAAAATAGGCGATTCAAAACGGTAGTTTTAAATAAAACAAATTAAATCACTTGACCGTTGTGTGTGTGCGTGTTTTGCGCAACCATTATCGACAAAGAAACTAAGATAAAATAAAATAAACCATACCTAAACAAGTTCCCCTAGAAATTCACCACTTAAAAACAGATCACTGTTATCAAATAATAAATTTTACACATGTACCTCTTCTTCATAGAACACCATTTTTCCCTGTCTTCAATAATCTCTGGAATACCCGGTACACACATTTTCGCTACTTCTTATGTCTGCTCATTAATACCACCAATTACGATTACTTTGTAACAAAATTGCGGAGACAATTTAATACAAGACAATTCCATACCAACTCACTTAGTGGTATGTTCGATTCTTTAAAGTTCATTCCATTCATTGTCATTAGGCTCCCGACGGTCGGCCATTTTATCACCCGTTCCAAATAGCGTATTTGAGAAATGCGTCACAAAATAATTTCGAACGATCGACGCAATTTTTTTAGTCCGAAACATAAAAAGAAGATTACCGCTGTTATAATGAACCCCGTCTATCACGTTAGACGGATTGTAATGTAAGTATCACGATAACATCCTTAAAATGTAGGTAACCAAAAAGACTACAAGACAGAATTTAAATCCACAAGCTTCTTTGAAATTAAAAATGCCATAAAAGGAATGCGAGCAATAATATGTTGCAAATTATTAGTGATGCAACGTCTACGAAAACGAATATTCGTATTCTAAAAATAATAGTCAATTACCAATATTCGTATTGGCCGAATGTCATGATGACAATCGTAACTAGATATTTATACACCATCCAAGGTGGCCACGAAAAGGATATTTTCAAGAGCTTGTATTATACAAATAGAAAAGATGTCGTCGGTCACCAATAAATAAGCAAAAGTTGAACATTTTAAATAAAAATTAAAAACAGAGATTACATAACGATTATTAACGAAGAACTTGTACGTATTAACCAGCTTCACTTTGACTATGAGTAAATACGTTCAGTTAGTCGTATGCGCCGAATTACTATTCGTATTTGTAAAAGTAGTGATGAAATTCGATGCATCTATATTGCTAATTGTACATTTCATTTGTGCATTTCATACAATTTAAAGGTATTACCGAAACTATTATCAACTTTACTGGACAAGGTACACACGGCTACATAACAAGCTATACATTGTCATTACTAGCCGATATATCATTGTGCCGAAAGCCTATACAGCCAGCATATACTGCTAATCTTTGCCTTGATTTGTAGTCGTGCGTACTTCGACTAATACCGATACTTTATCGGTACTTTTATCGCATTAAATAATAATTGAAAGAAATATCAATAAAACATTGTAGCGCTTACTACATATTATACAGTACTCTAATACGCGGGAGGCTCCTTAGATAATTATCACGCATCGTCAGGGAGGCCACATAAAGAGTGATTTTATCCAAGAAATAAATAACCTAGAATAATTTACTTTTTAATCTTGGTTCTTCGGCGTCTTCGCATTAGAAAACTTCCCACAAATATGCGTAAGTAGAAAATTCGGTGCCAAAATGATAAAAATGTTATATAATTACAAGAATACAGCTTTGCTTAGGTACTTCAGAGAAAACAAAAAGAGTTTTAACAAGACCTAAGACGAAGCATAAAAATGTAAGAAAGTATTGTTTCTAATTTTATTAACACAACAAAGTTGACTGAAAACTAAATTTTAGGTGAAATTACAGACTTATCTCATAATATGATGTCTTTGTCTAATATGATGATGAAATTACCAGGGTTCAAAATTATCAAGATAATAAATAATAAGTCTTGATAATTATCCAGATTGGATCAAGTTATTTATGACATTATCGAACCAAAAGGCTGGTTGTAATCTATATATCTTGACTTTATTTTGACTATTATAGCAATCAATATACAATTTTCAGTACATCATATTTTTTTCACTCAAAATTCACTTGAAAACGTTCGTAAGTTAAAAGGTGATTCCCACTACAGTGACGTCGCGTGGACTTATATTAGGCGTGTTCGCATATACATTGGAGAGGAGACGCGTTCCGTTTTACGTCAATTACAGTTTATTTGTTTCGTTGTTTTTATCAAATTTTGATGGCACGGTGTGTGCAGTGGCTGATACAGTCGGTTGCTGCGCTCCAGGTCGCAGGTTCGATATCCACACGGAACAAATATTTGTATGATCTGCAAGTAGTTGTTCCGGGTCTGGGTGTATTGTATGTGGAATTCATGTCTGTAAACGCACCCACGACACAGGGGAAATCCTAGTGAGAGAGGCAAAGTTTTTTTTTAATTGAAAATTTGAATATTTTTAGATGAGATAAAATCTCTGGACTCGCGACACCGTTACGAGACGCAGCTATAGTGTGTGCATATATGCATTTACATATAGATAAAAAACCTATGTTTTCACTTCTGTCGGCACTCCCGGAGTGCTGCTGACTTTTTTTTCAAATTGACCTAACTGGTGTCTAGCCCATCGGAACAAGATTAATCGAAAATGAGATTACTATTTTAATCAACGATCAGAGAAGCTTTACATATTTTCTTTACTCTGTGTGTATCATGTGTTAGCATGGGATCGCCGTCATGCATTGTACAACATAAAACAGCGTTGTATGCTGAAAACCATCTATACAAATAAATAAAATTGAAGTGTCTGTTTGTAATGTCAAAATAACAGCTTTTTACTGAATGCATATGAAAGTATATACGAAAATATATACATATAACAAAAAACCATTTTTTATTTTTTTTGTCGGTCTGTCTGTTTGTTCCGGGTAATCTCCGAAACGGCTGGACCAATTTTGACGGGACTTTCACTGGCAGATAGCTGATGTTATAAGGAATAACTTAGGCTACTTTAATTTAAGAAAAATAGGGTTAGGGCTCCGCGCAAAAAAATACAAACCCTTGAAATCCAATATATATATTCTATGTCAAGTGTCTATGTTGCAGCACTCTAAATTCCTTTTAAATTAAACGCGGGTGAAACCGCGGGTCCCAGCTAGTATTAAATAAAATATAAGTTCTACCGAACGTCATATGACGCGACTCCCGCGCTAGATGACAGATAACGTCCCCCGCACTCGAGAAGTAGGGACAACGCCTACGGTTGCAGTTCGCGACCAAGCGCGTCGTCGAGGCCATCCTGTCACTCTTCGGAGCCTGGCTGAGAAGGAGCGAGCGCGTCACCTACCGCCTAACGCAGGTACACACAGAATAGGTCGCACGGACACACGGCACAGTGGCATTATTGTGGAAGCGACCAGGATACCGCACAGCACATGCTCGAGGAGGGCCCTGCGTGGGCTGCCGAGCGGCGGATCCTGGTCAGTCGGATCAGGCAAGATCTCTCTGTCAGCAGGTAGCGTCGGGCTACGTTGGCAGAGCATAAAAATTCGAGTGCAGTGGTCTCCTATTGCGAGAGCGTCATGCTTCAGAAGGAGACTGCAGAGCGAGATCGAGAGAGGGCCGATCCCGCACAGAGAAGGACGAGACGGCACCAGGGTAACGACCGCACAGGCTCCCAGGTCCAACACGCCTGAGCTCCCTGCCGTCGCTATATGGAGGGGGTCGCGGGCGCGCAGATTGGTGAGTCTGTGCTGATAACGAGCGACCCCCGGGAAGACGGTGGCGCGCACGGGGTCAGGTGCCGCCGTGTGCGCAGCACAGCACACAGCGAGGCTTAAAGGATCCCCTTTACAATCCTCCCCGAGAAGTGCTTGGGGGGGCGACCTTTTTACAGTCGCCTTCTCACCGCCAAAGCGGATGACCGCTTTATAGTCATCCCTTCTGGGATGTGCCATCAACAACTGTGGGGCTCTAGTGTGATCTTACGAGGACCTGGAGCCCCCCTACGGTGTCGGTGATGACCACTCCAGTGGTTTTAGCCGGTAGGATTCCGGCATGCCCCTTCGCCCTTCCCCGGGGCGAAGGAAGTTCATAATGAATTTCCACTGGGGTGAAATAATACGTAATATACGTCCCCCCGGACATCGCACTATTGTACCAATAATCTAATAGATGGGATCTGACGGTTGTCGAAATATTCAATCTAGGTAGTTTGTAATCGTTTAGTTTAACTTAGGTAACCCTAAGTTTAGTGGATCATCTAATTCATAAAATATGAAGATTACTTTACTGATGACCGTTAGTTTCTGTACCATAATTTAAAGCCTGTGGCTGTTCAAATTGAAACCAAGGGACGCCGGACGTGTATTGTGTATGCTCGGAAGTAATCAGAACTGTCGATATTGTCATTAAAGTTATTTGAAATTGCTATTATTCCAAGCATAACTATCGAGGCCATTCTTTATTTATTTCATGTTTTAAATATGTGAATAAAGATTACACTCTCAAATAAATCTAATGTCGATTTTGTTTTTAAATATAATAGTCTAATTCATATTAATAACAGTATTAACCTGTAACTATCCCACTGCTGGGACATGAGGAGATCCGCAGAACAACTAAAGTTATATAGCATAGCATAGCTGAAAGGATTAGTAGACTGAAGTGGCAATGGGCGGGGCACATTGCTCGTAGAACTGATGGCCGTTAGGGTAAAAAGGTTCTCGCGTGGAGACCGCGCACCGGAAAACGCAGCGTGGGACGACCTCCAAGGAGGTGGACAGACGACCTGGTGAAGATCGCTGGGAGTCATTAGATGCGGGTAGCATGTAACCGCTCATTGTGGAAATCTGTGGGGGAGGCCTTTAATTCAGCAGTGGCCGTCTTTTGGCTGATATGATGATGATGATGACCTGTCCATCTTCTCCCAGGGATGTGGGAAAAGGAGACGAATGGACTCTAAGTCTAAACCAGAGTACCTATGTTCCAAAAATATATAGACTACCTATAGTTTTACATACATTAACCCATTTTATTTTTTATTTTTAAGTTCAATTGAGTAGGCTAAAACGCTTTTCCACCAAATATCTTTAATCCTAAACTAATTTTAATAAAAATTTAACATTGCTTTGTAAAAAAAAAACATACTTGCTTAGTGCCTTACCAGTCTGGTTTTAGTTCTTTTTAAATCTTATTTTTATTATTATGATGCGAAGAAGCTGTTTGTTCCCTTAGCATAAATAAATAAATAAGACAAATAATTACGTATCTACATTTTATTTTTAAACCAATCCTTTTCTTAATATTAATAATAATAATTAATAGTAGCGTCCTGTGTTTAAGAACGAAACGGTTCTTAACGAGTCCAAAACCATTTCTGGTATTTAAGTTTCAGCAAAATAACTGACACATATTTTGTTTTATTCAAGAAAAACAAGTTCATGCTGTTTTAAATTTCAAATACACGCGCAACAGTGTATATTTAATAGTAAACAAATATGAAGGGAAAACGATTAACGAAGGTTCGGTGTACGACTGATAACGTGGCCTCAGAGTGCAGTGTTCGCATTGAGGAAAAAAATATCAAACACTGGAATTTAGGAGCAACATGGCGTAAACAATTGCCAGCCATGTTTATTAATAAAGATGATTCTCAGTAACACGATCGAGACATAAATTACACGGTAACGAAACCTCTCAGACTTAGAAATAACATGTTCGCTCTAATTGAGATACGTGATTGTGCGACGACTTTACACTTAAGAATAATATTAGTCAAACGTAAAAGGAAAATGATAATAAATAGTGGCAACGTCGTAGATATGATAGTAATAAGTGTTCTAACTCCAATTAGTTACTAAGGGGAGATAATTATATAGTCCACCAAGGATTTTTTAAATAATAGTTCTTGTCGTTTCTGCGTTTATTGAGACAGAGTGTATGACGTAATCCGATTATAGCTTATGGGTAATGTTCGTCCCAATATTTACATACATCATTTGACATATAAGTAATTAATTATTTTAAGTCATATGGTCATTTAATTTTAATTTTAAGTTCTTTTGACATGTAATGCATTTGACATATAACTAAGTTACTGTAATATTTTGTATGCCTCTACTAATGGAGAAATATGTCGTGGTCTAATTTACCTAACAACTTGTGTACCATATTTCTAGCAAATAAATGTTTTTTTTTTAATAATACGACAAATGAGCATGCCACAACTTTTGAATGGAAAATCTCAAACAACATGGAGATTTTCGGCTAATATTAAGATTAATATCAACTCATCCACTAAATAAAACTGAAGAAATTCCACTTTCCAGGCAAGTCGTACCTATAAAATTTTGGGTTGATAATTTGATCGTGTGGAAGAGAATGCAATGGCTTTGGATATCAATAAAATCTTCTGCAACAGTTTCTGATTAATCAGGTTCACGTTGTTTGTTGGTGTATCCGCAACAGCCCGACAACAATTCGAAATACGATAACTAATTCCCTTTTAGCACAACACGTACGGTCTGCACATTGTAAATTATGATTTATCAAGTACTTTGATTAAGTATACAATTTAATGGTATCGCAAAACGTACGCTATTATCAGCTCAAAGAGGTGACTTTCTAGTTATTACAAGTACCTAAAACTACGCGTTATAAAAACAGTAGGATTTTTTTATGCCAATGAGATATGAGCGGAGCTTCCATTTAAGTGGCTAATAGAGATGCAACTACGTAATAGGTAGACAATTGGCGCTGATTGCAAAAATAATCGCGTTCCCGTCTACCAATCCTCTATTGGTAGACGGGAACGCGTCCATGACGTAGGATCTGCAATAAACGCTCTGACTGACGCTGGAACCGATTTGCCTCTAGTCACGCACGCTGCACGCTCGTCTTTTCTGCAAAGGGTTGCCATTTTGTACAAAAAATTAAATTAATGATGACTAATTTATATTAAGGGCGGAGGAGGATAATAAATAGTAATAGAAAAGAACAATGTTATTATTTTTATGTTTTAAATTCACATTTCTTTGAGCTTCCAGCGGAACTTATCAATTTTTGAAAGCAGCTTAAACTTCGCCAATGGAAATGAAGATAATAGGTAAATACCGTAAAAAAAGAACTGATTTTTAATTCGCTTTATTGGACTCTATTTCAGCCGTCCCGGCACTTCGAATTCATTGCTGAAAACACTATATCTGTGAATGTTGAGGTGACATGAACAGAAGGTAGATTTGAGACAATTGAAATAATATTTTCTTCTGAAGCATTCACCAGCCCAAAGCACAAGCGATACTTTAAGCATCGGTCATCAGCGAGTTTGCGGCTGCATCGAATTTTGGCTACGCTGCATTTTAGCGTAGTATCAAAATCGTACAAATTTTAGCGTTTCTGTCAATGCCGCGTCGGCTGGCGGAACGGTGAAGAGAAGGGGAAAGCAGGCGGAATAGTAGTACGCGCTCGGGATGACTGGTTACTTGATCGTAGATCAAAATTGATAACGCGTACCGCATTTGTGCGGGATAAAAAGTACATTCGCTGCATCTAGCTTCCGAAGCTAACGATTAAACATACGGAGTTAAGAATTCGATCGCAACATCGAGTTTTCGAAAAGCTATGCTAAAAGTGTGATTCAGCCCTAATACATGTTTCCATCGTTAGCCAGTACTCATTTTACGAAAGTTGATCTTTTTACGGTCGAATACTGAAACGCCATTAGAATTAAGTCCCGCTTTAATTATTCGAGAAATCCTTTTTCGGTGGGAAACCGGGCGGCTCAAATAGCGGGACTTAAAACTGAGTCTCGATTCAGTATTCGACTGGTATACTTTTATATGAATTAAGTTATTGGAACTGCAATATTTCTGAACATTATAATTCATCCATTACAATACTGAGCCCATACAATTTGAGATTATCTATGTTGTTGTCACTATCATATGTGACCAAATTTAATGACAATTAAATGATAAACAGCTGACTAAAGAAAACCATTTGTGATTGAAACAATTAAGTGATAGTGGATTGATAAATAAAAACTTTTTAAACCAAGCTTTTATTCATTATTTTCGTACCCTTCTCAACAAACCCTTTCATTTCATACCCACATTATGAGGATGTATACAAAATAACTGATCTGCCATCTTCGGGAGTCCGCCATATTGGATTTAGAATAACGTCACTTAGCTAACTATGCATTGTCATACAGACTAAACGTGCACGCAAAATTTCAGCTTAATCGGTTAGGTATAAATGTTTTAAAATTCAGATGCAAGATTTGACCCATACATACTAACAAGGCAAGTTAAAAACTTGTAAAACCAGTATTTTGCTTAAGTTATTTTTGTTGAACTGTAAACAAAATTATACAGCGGGATAAAGTATAAAACTATTTTTACCGACTTTAAAAAGGAGGAGGTTCTTAATTCGATGCGTATTTTTTTTTTTTACGTATGCACACCGGTTACTCTGATATTTGGAAACAGATTTGAGCAATTCTTTTTTTAACTGGTGATTTCGTATTGGTCCCATATAAATTTCATCACATTTGATTCAGTAGTTTTTTAACCAGCTTCAATAAACTTAAGTTAATTTTACTGCACTTATCTAGATGACGTCTTAATAGTTTCGATTCCTCTCAGTTCAGAGAACCGAATTGAGTCATTCGTATTTTTAGTGTTAAATACTGATACCAAATTGGAAAAAGTTCTCACATATATTTACACTAAAAAGAAACAAATAAAACTTTTTAACAAAAAAAAAACCGCCTTCAAAATCCCTACATGGCCTACACGATATAAAAATATTAAAACTACTAAAAAGTAAAAATAAAACTTTATGAAGTTGGGCGGGGCCAGGTATAAAATATAACTTCTCGTTGGTCATGAACCATGGTTGGGGCAATGAATGAATGCCGTTTGTAGTTATTAAGAGGGAACTAATCCAAATTACATAAAAAAGTGCTATGTATTGCATTTATGCTATCTGCTGCCTTTTGTTATCGTTTTCTAAATGCATCTAATAAAATAAAACATTGATAACTCAAGTGGGAACTGACCAAGTCAATGCCTTTAATTTCTTAAACGCGTCGAAAACACTTGTAATATGTACTTAAATATTGTAATTAAATAACAACTCATTATGTAGTTAATATAAACTATACATTTATATGTCAGTTCCTTGATACATAAATAAACCGGTTGTCGAAGGAGAAATCGATTCGTATGTAATTAATTAAAACAAATAATAATTCATCCACAGATAAAGGCTGTTTAAGTTTATAAATCAATAATTTCTGTCCTAATTCAGAAAGGAAAAACAAATGAGAGTATTACAATGCTTAACCATCGACTTCTAAAGATTGATACGACTAGCAGAGTAGTCGAGTAGTTAGTAGTTTTTAATTGAATGATGACCTACAATTAAGAGCTACTAACTACTCGACTTCTTCTGTAAGTGGCATGTATAACATACCTACTACGTAGGTACACACGGCTACACATCAAGCTATACAGATCTAGTTAAAGCTGATCTCTCATTGTGAGGAAAGCCTATACAATGCGAGATCAGCTTATGCTTGATAGCTTGATATGTAGCCGTGCGTACTACGTGCCAATAGAACAATGAACTTTGAAATATTGTCAATCTCTGTATTTGAGAGGGGAAAGAACTAGACTAGTGCGGATAGGCAAGCATATGCTCCTTTTAACTATTTTGGTGTTTGGTTTAACAATTGCCTTTGATTGACAATCAATGAGATGAAACTTATTCATATAATTAAAGTAGAGAGTAAAGTAGAGAGTAGAGTATATAGTAAAGTAGAGAGTAGAGTAAAGGGTAGATAGAGAGTAGAGTAAAGGGTAGATAGAGAGTAGAGTAAAGGGTAGATAGAGAGTAGAGTAAAGGGTAGATAGAGTGATGAGTTAAGTTAATAATAGAGTAGGTATAGAATAGTACAATATCCACTACATGACAGTTTAAGTAAAAATAAATATATTAGCACAAAATTAAAGCCAGTAAAAATGGCGATCTTTATCGCTTCAGACAACCATTGGACGGATAAAAAATGTGAAAAAAAAGATAAACGTTAGTAGAAAATAAAATGTATGAACAATATATTAAAGTATAAATAAATATTTGTTGATACATATACAAGGCATAAGTTAACCATAAAACCAAACAACAGTCATTAGTTAAAACGTTTCCGCTGTAACCTTAGCACCAACGACCACTCAATTTAAAATAATTTTAAAATATGATAATTTGGTCAAAAATCTGCATAATCAACAACAACAAAAGATATTCTTCATTTTCCTCAATCAGATATTTGTAGTGCGGGAAACTATTATTAATCTATTAAAAAGCAATTAATCTCATTGGGAAACGTGACACCTGGATACAACGTGTTGGGCGCCATTGTGTGAAACTAAGTCAACAAGAGTCGATAATTTTATGAGACTATGGATTATAGGTCATATTTATTTTATTAATATAGATTAAATTATTTATGTAATAAACACAATATTGCTTGTTAACACTTTCTGTAAGACTGGAGATTACTTGAAGTGATATCTATGAGATAAACTAAACATTTTGTTTGCAATGGCATGTGGTCTACTCCTGCATGGTAAGGTTGACGGCACGGTTGGTGCAGTGGTTGATACAATCGACTGCTGCGCTCAGGGTCGTGGGTTCGATTCCCGCACGGAACAAATATTTGTACGATCTGCAGGTAGTTGTTCCGGGTCTGGGTGTATTGTGTGTGGAATTTATGTCTGTAAACGCACCCACGACACAGGAGAAATCCTAGTGTGGGGCAACGTTTTAAAAAATAAATACAAAGGGTATATACATGTGCTTAACCTGAGTTTGAAATTTTGAGTATATGATTTGTGTATACAATATAATGTGGCGACCTGTATATACAACATAATGTGGCCTATGATCCGAACGTCATCGGGCATACAAAGGCCCACAGAGGCTCGGCCACATCGAGAGAATGTAAGATCGAAAGGTTAAGAGAGCCTATCTAGGGCAACTACAGAGACCTCCCGTGGGTCGACTCAGTTATCACTGGAGCGATACAGTGGAGATTTATCTTCGGGGGCTGCGAGCTAACAATTGAAACTGCTAAAGATTGAACGCGGTTTCTCCTATCGGAAGTCAAGACATATTTTGGGTCGCTAAGCCAACGTAATGTGTCGCAACTTGGGAGAGGCTGTGTCTAACAGTGGTAGTAGCAGTGATAGCCTAGCAGTTGGAAGCTTGCCTTCCACACAGCAGGGTCTGAGTTCGATCTCCACCCGCACCACTGACTTTTCGGATTCATGTGCGGATCAGAATTTGATCATCACTTGCGTTAACGGTCAAAGTCAAAGTCAATTTTTTTTATTTCAAATAAACCAAATATTGGCACTTATGAAACGTCAGAATCTAAGTTGCACGGTTGCAAATAGTTGATCTCATGGAGAAGAGCCGGCAAGAAACTCCATGGATACTCTTTTAAAATAATTGAGATTACAATATTGATTGATACACATTATTGTAATATATATACCGAGAAAAATGTAGGACAATGTGTAAAGATGGAACATACCACAGTGAAATTATAATAATAAATTATTTGCCGTGGCAGTTAACGGCTGACCAGTCCCAACAAACGGCACTCGTTCACGAGCATGACGCATGCATCAGCATCGCTTAGCTCAACCATATCGTAGGGAACCGAACGACCCGATACACAACACCACCGCCAGCAAGACATTTTAGTGAGTATGACAGACCAATACAGCCAGGCAAAAGACAATCAATATAAGTACTAAAATTAACATCAATGGCTACATGATTCTTACACATTTACAGTTTCGTATGAATATTATAATATAATGTTACAAGAACAATATTAACAATAACTAATAGTCAATGTCATAATATTAAATATAAGAAACTAACATTAATAGAAATGAAATTTTAAATGAATTTGTTCAAGATAATGTCAAGTTATTGAATATAAGTAAATAACATAAAAAATTATGTAATTTCAACTGAGTCAAGTTAAATGTCAAGGTATATAATGTCAAGGTGTAAATATTTAAGTAAATAACTTAAAAAATACAATTTTAAATGGGTCATGTCAATTTATTTTACATTAATAATATAATCAATTCCAATGTTTAAATATTAAACCCTTGATTGCAAGTTAAAACACTTGCAATCATATCCAATATAAGATATGTTAAAATAAATTATACAGCGCCAGAGGGTCGCAGTGTGCAGAAGGGAATCGTATGCCAGACATCTTTATCATCGATGTAATGATTTATGCTATAGTAGGCCTTCGACATTAAAACACGTTTAATCAAAGATTTGAACTGTAGTTCTGGCAAATCGGTAATCCTAGAAGGAATTTTGTTGAAGAACCTAACACTGTTTCCGATAAACGACTTGCTGGTTTTACTAAGTCTAAAGCCAGGCAAGACAAGCTTGTTCTTATTGCGAGTATTTAAATTGTGCACGTCACTTTTTTTTATTGAAACTAATAATATTCTTGCGTATATACATGATATTTTGGTATATATATAAGGATGGTAAAGTAAGTATGTTTATCTCCTTAAATAGATCCCGAAGTGACTCACGGGAACCCAGATTTTAAATAGATCGGACTGCTCTTTTCTGTAATATAAAAATTGATTCAACATCAGCAGCCGATCCCCACAATAAAATACCGTAGGACATAATACTGTGGAAGTAAGCAAAATATACCATTCTAGCTGTAGCCACATCTGTCACCTGTCTAATTTTCCTAACAGCATATGCAGCAGAGCTAAGTTTTCCAGACAGTGCTTTTATATGGGGCCCCCATTGCAATTTGGAGTCTACTGTAACGCCCAAAAATACGGTTGATGGGACCAGATCTAATGCTCTACCGTCAAGTTTTACTTGTGTTCCTATATAGGCCACATTTGTCGTTGAAAACTTTATACATTTGGTTTTTTCTGCGTTTAGGAGAAGATTATTGGCTGAAAACCAATCAGATACCTTATGAAGTATGTCATTGGGTTCTATAAGATACCTATCATTCCTATTTACTTTAAATATAAGTGACGTGTCATCAGCAAACAAGACTATGTTTGACATTGTATCGTTTACCATATATGGCAGGTCATTAACATAGACCAGAAACAGGAATGGCCCCAAAATGGATCCTTGAGGTACTCCCATTTTAACTAGTGAGCCCGTGGATGTGACGTTATCAATCACCACTCTTTGATCCCGATTTATCAAATAGGAGGTTACAAGATCTATAGACCTACCTTGGATTCCATAGTATTTAAGTTTCAGAATGAGTGTGCGGTGGTCCACGCAGTCGAATGCTTTGGACAAATCGCAAAATACGCCCAAAGCATCATGCGCATCCTCCCAGGCCCCTAATACTGTTTTAATGAGAGTAGATCCAGCATCCTCTGTAGATCTCCCCCTTGTGAATCCGAACTGCTTGTCATGTAATATTTTATTCTTGTTAAAATGTTCCAACAATTGATTTAATATAATTTTCTCGAAGATTTTGCTTAGGGCTGGTAGCACGGATATTGGCCTATAGTTTGATGCATTATTTAGGCATCCGGCTTTAAACATGGGTACAATTTTACTAGATTTCATCAAATCGGGAAATATACCGTCCGCGATGCAAGCGTTAAATATTACAGCCAAAATTGGCGCGATGTTAGTTATTATAGATTCGACGGCTTTCGTCGACAATCCCCATAAGTCCTCTGTTTTTTTAACTGCTATAGTTTTAAAAGTTTTTATTATATCAGTATGTGTAACAAAACTGAATTCAAAAAAAGGTACGCGTAAATCGACATTTTTCTTTAAAAATGCTTCAGCTGCTACCGGAGACGATATAAGATGCTTAGTAGTCTCAATTGGAATATTCGTGAAAAAGTTTTCTAGGAAATTTGAGACTACAGTCTTATCTGAAACTAGTTTGTCATCTATATTTAAATTTATTCCACTGTCACTAAACCTACTATCACTAGTTTCAGCATTTATTATTTTCCATGTGGTTTTTATCTTATTATTCGACTCTTTTATTTGGTTACTAATATAAGCAACTTTTGCTTGCACACAAACCTTTTTAAATATTTTAGAATATTGTCTCACGTAGTTATGAAAAGCAATATTAGGTGTGTAGGACTTTTTGTCGTAAAGTTCATATAATATCTCTACTGCATCTTATTCCCTTAGTTGCCCATGCACTAAACGTTAACTTAGGTTTTAAATTTATTTTATTAACTTTGCAAGCTTTTTGAAACTCGTTACAAATGGCATTAAATAAGGTTCGGTACTGTTCATTGGGATTAACATAATCCGTCTTTAAATTTTGGAGTTTAGAATCTAGATTTTTACAAAAACAATCTAGGCTTTTTTTTGATAAATTTCTACAGTGTATTATTTTGTGCCCCTTAACTGATTTATACTGTAACTTAACAATTTGGCACTTATGATCCGAACGAATTCCACTAATTAGACTACTATTGTTTATTTTAAAATTGGTTATAATATTATCTATACACGTGGCCGAGGTGGGTGTCACTCTAGTCGGCTCAAAAAACAAAAAGCTTAAGTTAAATGACTTAAACAAGGATATAAAGTTACGTTTATCTGTGGTATCTATCAGAATGTCTATATTAAAATCACCACAAACTAATATCTTTTTATTCATTTTTACTTTCCTAAGAGCATCCTCCATTATTAAAAGAAATTGAGATATATTAGAAGAAGGAGGCCTATATACACATAAAATGACAAACTCCTCCATTTCTGCACACGCGAGCTCACATACTCGTTCAACAGAGAGGTCGCAAATATCAAATCGCTCTTTACACTTTAGGTATTGTTTTATCATGATTAACGAGCCCCCACCTTCTGCTGACACTCTATGGAACGAACTGGCTACTTTAAAATTATTGACACTAAATATCATTTTATCTGCCTTCAGCCAGGTTTCTGTTAAGCACAGAATATCAACATTATATTTCTCTGTGAATAATTCAACATCTAAGATTTTGCCAGAGAAGTGATTAATATTTTGATGTGTAAGTATTAAATAATTACTACCCTTCTCTGTTGTCAGACGGTGAAGGAAAACATCTTGAGGAAACCTGCACACCTGAGAGGGCTCCATTAATGTTCTCAATGGTGTGTGTAGTCTGCCAACCTGGCCTAGGCCAGCATGGTGGACTAAAGCCTAACTTTTCATATCCTGAGAATAATAGGTTGATTATGTTATGTCCAAAAGTGGGCTACGCAGAATGTATTGGCTGATCGATGCAACAACGATACTGGAAGTCCCAAATAGTAGTTGGATGAGTGTGAATTGGCATGGCACCAGTCGCGGCTCCAGTGTGATCGTACGTGGACCTGCAGCCCTCGTTCGGTGCCGAAAATGACCGCTCCAGTGGTTTTAGCCGGCAGGAGTCCGGCATGCCCTTCGCCCTTCCCCGGGGCGGAGAATGTTCATGCAGAATTTCCACTAGGCGACCAATAAAAAAAAATGGACATCTTTATATCTAAAAACACTATAACATTTTTTTTGTTTTAATACTTAGATTAATGACTGTTAAACACATTATTTCCGCCCGTTATTGGTCGTATTTCTTCAGAAAACTATTACGGCGACCAATAATAAAAAGGAATGCTGTGAATTGATATTCATATTCATCATAATTCTGCACTTCCATGACAAACGGTACATTGATTTATTATTTAAATTGGACCACTTTGTTTGGCACTCGAATGTTTTGCGGTCTTCAATACATCAGTATAAGTACCTATCGGCTCTAAAGTGTATAAGGTGATAAAGTATATCGTTAAGACTAGTTATCGTATATGCACGCCCTCGATACCTTGATGTGCGGGTCACTCGGAGAGAGGTTACAGTTATCAAACTATAGGACAACCAGCTTGTGTCTCCTTTCACGTTTAACTTTTATCCTATACTGACAAGCTATATTTATGTTCGACCTTTCTGATAATAATCGGTTATCGATAACAATAAGCTGTTGTCGGTATCATCAAAGTCGTATTGCATACATTCGGGACAACGTTTTTCTCAATATCATTGATTGACAACAATATAAACTTTCCATATGCTGTTGATACTCTTGTTTAGTCAACGGTTACTTATATCAAAATCCTCAAAAATTGTGTGGGATACTGACACTGTATAATATTCTCATGTGACTTCTATTGCTTGAAGAATAGTACCTATTTTTAGTTCGCATGATCACGAGATTTATATTTTGGAAAGCAGCTATGTACTGGGAAACTCGTGTTGCAACATCACGAGGTTTTAGTTCAGCTGATAGAAATCTTTGGCGTACTTCCATGAATTACTAAAACAATAAAATGTAACCTGCTTGTAAACCACGTGGGGCCATAGTCGGAATGTCACATAATTATCTTCTTCTGACCCTTGCAACATCACGCATTTTCAACCTTATTACATAGTTCGTAAGACAAATTATTCAGTTCACGATTAGATAACATTCAAAACATTAAAAGTTGGTGGTAATATATAAATGGTATAACTCTCTTTTTGTGCAAGTACACAATACGAAGAACTGAAGTATTAGCAAAGAAAAAGCGGAATTACCGCTTTGGTAAGCTACCCGTGAGCAGCTACTGCGCTTCTGAGAAACATAAATTTGTAAGTAGGTAGGTTTATAATAGCCATTTAATTCCATGGCTATAGATAAATGGAGATCTCATAGTCAAAACAACCTTTGAAACATGTTTGGAACTTTAAACTAGTTGAACGACCGCTGTGGCCAACCTCCTAGTTGACATGTTCAAACGATTTCAATAGAATGTTTAATTATTTGGTTTAGTCTCTAATTGGACTTGTAATACTACACATAATATGCCTTGTGTGAAATAATTAGGACAGTAATGGGTTAGTAAGAATGTATGAACATTTCAAGATTTGAAAATAATTAACGATAATAAAATAAAGAGAGGGAGAGTTATGCTTGGTATTTCTCTACGAGATCGAATCAGAAATGAGGAGATCCGTAGAAGAATTAAAGTAGTCGACATAGCTGAAAGGATTAGTAAACTGAAGTGGCAATGGGCAGGGCACATTGCTCGTAGAACTGATGGCCGTTGGGGCAAAAGGGTTCTCGAATGGAGACCGCGCACCGGAAAACGCAGCGTGGGACGACCTCCAACGAGGTGGACAGACGACCTGGTGAGGGTAGCTGGGAGTCGTTGGATGAGGGCGGCATGTAACCGCTTCTCGTGGAAATCAAAGGGGGAGGCCTTTGTTCAGCAGTGGATATCCTTTGGCATATATGATGATGATGTATCAAATAAAAACAATTATCGACACAGTTGTACACAAGTATGTGCAGTGTGAACTTACATAAAATCTTCCAAGTCGATGACTGTCGTATATTGACACGGCTGGCCATCCACATTATAGCACATACTATTATAATCCCAGGCTGGCGTCTGATGGCATGGCAGGTTGTGTATCATGGGACGCGGCGGAACAAAATTCACAGACTGCTGATAAACCTCTTGAACCTGATAATATGGATGCATATTTTCATGGCCATATGGAACGAAGGGAACATTCCTATAACACTGCACAGAAGGACTTTGATAGTTTGAACTATAATCACCAAAACTACACTGGTTGCTAACTGTCTGTCTAGACCACTGATCAACCATAGGACACTGCGAATTCCATCCTCCGTCTTCGTAGGCCCCTACAACAGGGCAGTCCTGAGGAAACTGCCCGTCAAGACCGTTCACGAGCATTTTCGAATCCGAAACCTCGCATTCGTTTTACTGGAACAACAAAACTGTCCATCGAGGTACAAAAACAGCGAGCTACTGATAGCAGCAAAGATGTTCTTATCTACACTGAGGATAAAAGCCATAGTAGCAAAAACTTGATAATAACAAAATTATTAGATAACATCGAATTATTCGGCCCTGGCAAGTCTAACTCGTGAATGATATCGAACGCCTTATCGAGTTTTTATGGATTTTACATTTTAAATGTTTGACATTGTTTCGAAATATCGAGAGAAAATCGATAAAACATCATTAATTTTCATGGAAGATTAACTCTTTCTACCGGATCAAAGATGTTGGATATTTTACAAAGACAACTAACGTCTACAACCATGAAATACAAAAAATTCAAATTAAGTATACATACAGTATGCCTGCTTCAATACCAAGTGTGTGTGATAATAGGGAAAGTTCACTTTCGTAAACACATCATTATCATATCAGTCAAATCATGTCCGCTGCTGAACAAAGCCCCCCCCATAGATTTTCACAATTGTGTCGTCATTTTGGGGGGAATTGGCCAGTACTCACCACGCTTGGCTGGCGTGTAGGTGAGAGCAGTATGGCTACTGGTTACTCCGAAAGGACGGTGCTGCCCACTCATGCTTTTTGTATCGTAAGGAAATCCTCATGGACTTCCTCCGCCTTGGAAAGGGCGGAGGGGCATGCCGGACTCAAACCGGCTAAAACCCCACGAACTCCCCTTCTTCTTACCTCTAGCCGGGGGTGAGGTGCACGCTTTGTTTGTATTAGACCGCGCCCCCGGCAGGTATCGTCCGTCACTGTGTGACGGGCCACTTCTCTGTGCGACCTTGTTGGCCGCACCTATCCTATAGAAGTATAGAACACACGCGCTGCCATTTCGGGCCTATTTCTTTTCGGGCGCCGGACCACCCCTAGTTCGTCGCCCTGCTCCGGCACCCACGCCCGGTGCACTTTCTGCGACAAGGATCAGAGGTGGTCTCCTCCAGTGCCCGCTCTGCGACTCCTTTGCTTGCATCACGTCCTCGCAAAAGAAAGCGACGGCATCCCACGCGCTCTCGCTCCGGACGATGGACTGAACCACGGCCAGAAGCGAGAGGTCACCCCCTTCTACTACCCACCCCCCTGATTTAGAGTCCCTTAGTTGCCTTGTTTTGTCCATGTGGTGTCCGGATTAAGAAATAGCACCACTCCATCTCATCCCAGCATAATTTCAGCCGAAAAACATCCCTAAAGATTGCCACAACGACCGGTATGGGTTTGTTTTGTGTGCTCATTGGGGGGTTTTGCCATAATCGCCACGCTTGGCAAACGGGTTGGCGTTCGCAGTTGAGTTATAATTGTACTCGAAGGACGCTGCTGCCCATGCTTCGGCTAATCCCGTCCCGTCTCATCCCGTGGATGACGTAGAAGGCGACTAAAGGAATCTAAACCAGAGGGATGGGCAGCAGCGTCTCGTCTGTGCAACGGTAGCCATACTGCGCTCACCAACCCGCCTGCCAAGCGTGGTGTATTGCCAATTTCCCCCTAAAACGATGATCATCATATCAGCCACAGGTCGTGCACTGCTGAACAAAGGCCTCCCCCTTAGATCTCCACAACGAGCGGTCACATGCCGCTCTCATCCAACGACTCCCAGCGACCTTCACCAGGTCGTCTGTCCACCTCGTTGGAGGTCGTCCCACGCTGCGTTTTCCGATGCGCGGTCTCCATTCGAGAACCTTTTTGCCCCAACGGCCATCAGTTCTACGAGCAATGTGCCCTGCCCATTGCCACTTCAGCTTACTAATCCTTTCAGCTATGTCGACAACTTTAGTTCTTCTACGGATCTCCTCATTTCTGATTCGATCTCGTAGAGAAATACCAAGCATAGCTCTCTCCATAGCTCGCTGAGTGACCTTGAGCTTTCTTATGAGGCCCATTGTGAGTGACCACGTCTCTGTTCCATATGTCATCACTGGTAACACACACTGGTTAAAGACTTTCGTCTTTAGGCATTGCGGTATTGTTGACGAAAAGACGTTGCGAAGTTTCCCGAACGCTGCCCAGCCGAGTCGGATTCGACGATTGACCTCTTTCTCGAAGTTGGACCTACCTAACTGGACAGTTTGTCCCAGGTAGACATACTCGTCAACAACTTCGAGAACAGAGCTCCCAACGGATATTGGGATGGGCACGACATGGGCATTTGACATGACTTTCGTCTTGCCCATGTTCATTTTAAGGCCCACCTGTTGGGAAACCCTGTTGAGATCATCGAGCATTGTGCTGAGCTCTTGCAGCGATTCTGCCATGACTACGATATCGTCGGCAAATCGAAGGTGAGTGATATACTCGCCATTGATGTTAATGCCGAATCCTTTCCACTCCAGCAGCTTGAAGGCATCCTCCATTGCAGCGGTGAACAGTTTCGGGGAAATGACGTCCCCCTGTCTCACACCTCTCTGCAATGGAATTGCCCCCGTGCTCTGTTCATGTACTCGGACCGACATGGTGGCGTTTCTGTATAAGCACTTCAACACTTCAATGTACCGATAGTCAATCTGGCACCGCTGCAGAGATTGCAGCACTGCCCAGGTTTCGATCGAATCGAAGGCTTTCTCATAGTCCACAAACGCCAAGCATAGTGGCAGATTATACTCCTCGGTCTTCTGTATAACCTGCCGCAGCGTATGGATGTGGTCTATGGTACTGAAACCTTTTCGGAAACCGGCTTGTTCGGGAGGCTGGAAGTCATCAAAGGCAAACTTAACTAAAACCAAAGATGATTATAAAACTTGTGAGTTTAAAACAGAGAATGATGCACTCCCTGATTTCAAAGACAAGCGATGCAGAAGACAAATGCAATAGTTTAAATATGTCGCACGAGGAGAGCACTGAAATTGACCTGAATTTGCATGATGTTGAGTGCAATGTAATTGTTCAACATGGTCAGATATTCTGTTATTAAACACCAAGGCTTTAGTAACTTTATAAATTGAATATGAACTGAAAAAGAAGTGAGTCTTTATTTTAAAAGTGTGCATTTTATTCATATTCCTTGTACTCGTAGTATCCGGATTAAAAAGATCGCACCACTCCATCTCCTCCCGTGGATTTTGAAAAAGGCGACTAAGGACTCTAAACCAGAAGGATGGGCAGAAGCGTCCCTTCTGTGGAACAGCAGCCATACTGCCCTCACCAACCGCCTGCCAAATGTGGTGAGTATTGCCAAATTCCTCCCAAAAATTATTACAGTACATTAATTGTTGAAATGTATGGTGGACTGGCTTTGTTCAGTAGAGAACTGATGATAATGCATAACAACCGATAAGATACTGTGATAGCCAGTTTATTTGTCGATATTTTTCCTATATATGACTAAGATTCACTTACGTTTAGCAATGGACGTCTAAAGGCTGCCATACAATGATCTTACCATCCGTGTTTTATTAGGATGCATTTCGGCGAGTGTGCGCGTATGCGAATATGAACAAGGAGAGCGTCTTTATTTTTAAAGTGTGCAAACTTGGTAGAGACCAGATGATATGCAAATTAAAATTGTCGAAATATGCAATGTAGAAATTAAATACTACAAAATGTTTTTTAATAATAGAAATTTGCATCTGCATTCATGAAATTAAAACAAATTACCTACTAATTTACTACATCTTCAACGAGATATTTTCATTTTTGTTCTTTAAAACGTTCGCAGTATAGTACTGTTCCAAATGTTCGGTTGTAAGGATAATCTTGTAATAAATAACAAAATTAAGAAAAATAATGCATTTCGGCGAGTGTGCGTTGAAATTACACAATTTAATTCCCCTTACCCTATTCCATTATCGGAAAACTTGATGTACGGCAATACCCCATCGTTCATCATCACGTCAACCACAGGAAGTCCATTGCTAAACGCAGGCCTCCCCATAGATTTCCACAACGACCGGTTACATGCCGTGTGTCGTCAATTTGGGGGGGATTTACCAGTACTCACCACGCTTGACAGGCGGGTTGGTTAGCGCACAATGACTGCTCTTCTACCGATGGGTCGCGGCTGCTTATCCTTCTGATTTAGAGTCCCTTAGACGCCTTTTATGACATCTACGGGAGATGGAGTGGTGCTGTATTCTTAATCCGGACACCACTCGGTACGAGATGAGTTTGAGATGTCGGTAAAAAAAGTGAACACTCATGATCGAATCTAAAAACAATTAATTAACAAATTAATCACAGCAGTAGGTGTTAAAATACGGCTCTAGTGTGATCATACGAAGACCTGGAGCCCCCCTTAGGTGCCGAAGATGACCGCCCCAGTCGTTTTAGCCGGTAGGAGTCCGGCCCCTTCGTCCTTCCCCAGGGCGAAGGAAGTTCTTGTAGAATCTCCACGGGGCCCAGTAAAAAATATTTTGAAAATGAGTGTTAAAATAGGGGCAACGACAAATAGCTATAAAGAAAGTCGTGGAAAGTTCTCCCAACATCAACCTTGACTTGTTAAAGCCAAGTAGTCAGTTTATATTACGTCTGACTTTCTTCGAAGGGCCGCATAAATATGTATCGTAGCGTTTGGCTTATTGTGTCAGCCGTCAAAACTCATAGATATTCAACACAACGCGTTTGCAGGTCGCTGCGTCGCTAGGCGCCTCGTTTGAAACAAAGGTTTAATTTAAACATGTTTATCAGTGTGTACTCACATCAAAATATCTATTTAATAATATTTACACTCTGATAGCGGCCAGTATATGTTATTAACTAAACAAAATTAACTGTGTAACTGTGTTATGATATTTTACAAGCTCAAGATCTTTTATGTAAACCGCAGTAAATAGTAGCGTATTTAACATTACCATGTTAAATCTATGTTTTATGAAGAAGCAATTACTGTTTATTACTCAAGTGCCTTGTATTTATCTCATACTTTACCGACACTACTAGAGCTAGCAAGATAAATAAACGTACCAGTACCAAAAACAGGTACATATGGACCTGTAATGTATATGTTGCCGTTAAAATGCGAAATACGTTAATATGCGCATTAACTAGGTAATCTGCATATTACTGGGTCATCATTTCGGCCGAATAAAGTCCACTGCTGGACAGGCCTCCCCCAAAGATCACCACAACGACCGATATGGGTGTGTAGTGTGCTCAGTGGGGGGTCTTGCCATAATCGCCACGCTTGGCAGACGGGTTGGCGATCGCAATTGAGTTGTTGTGTGCTCGAAGGACGCTGCTGCCCATCCTCCGGTTAATCCCTTAGTCGACTTTTACGACACCCACGGGATGAAATGGGGTGGTGGCATTCTGAGCCGGCACCACACGGCACTACTGGGTACAATCCGTTAAAGAGCGAAATTTTACTTAAAGTAGCAGGTATCTGCACTTTACTTAGTTATTCTACATATTAACGTATACTACACCGTTAATTTGCGGAAGAAAGATAGCGAGATTATATCGTCCCTTCTAAGGCGCATCCGACTCAGACTTCATACGAATTACCTTCTAACCTTACCTAGGTATCGAGGCTGCAGCCATAGATGCAGATATATTATGCGATAGATGCAGATTCATTACATTTCTTAGATTTTTGAAGTGAAAACTTCTCTTAGCGCGGTACGCATATTTTTAGATGAGATAAAATCTCTCGACTCGCGACACCGTTACGAGACGCGGCTATAGTGTGTGCATATATGCATGTACATATAGCAGACCGCGAACGCGTCTAGATAAATAAAAAATAATAAGTTTTTACTTCTGTCGGCACTTCCGGAGTGCAACCCGTATTTTTTTTATCAAACATTATCTACGCTGCTTTTGAGTTTTCAAATACCGCAATCCCTTAATGAAAAAGTAACATTACATAATTCATAGGTCAATACGGTTCGAGTAACAAAATACCTTTCCTTGTGGTGTCCGGATTAAGAATATAGCACAACTCCATCTCCTCGAGTGGATGCCGTAAAAGGCAACTAAGGGATTATAAACCAGAGGGATGAGCAGCAGCGTCCCTTCCGTGGAACAGCAGCCCCATTCTACATTCAATATGACGACACAATTGTGGAAATCTATATTTCTTCAGCAGTGGACGTCCTTTGAATGATATAATAATAAAAACAAAATAACAAATACGATATCGAATATAAATGATTAAAACGCGTCGATCATTGAAAGTCTACTATCTTTTACGTCAAAGCCATCGAGTGCATTCTTATTCGTTGTGGTGCGAAAACAACCTTTGATACGGCGGATAAACCAGTGTCCCCTAATGTTGTGTCATAGTTATATTTAGAGTAAGTCTAATCTCGCAATATACCGATATAGCATCATCAATTCAGACAGATTTTTGCAATCATACTTTTAAATATATTGGTTTAACAGTACCCGAAATCCTAATCGCAAATTTATTGTGACATTCCTATCCTTTTATCCTAGAAACTAAAGTATACATTCAGTAACGCAATAAGTCCGCGTGGTGTCCGGATTAAGAATATAGCACCACTCCATCTCCTCCCGTGGATGTCATAAAAAGCGACTAAGGGACTCCAAACCAAAGGGATGAGCAGCAGCGTCCCTTCTGTGGAACAGCAGCCATACTGCGCGCAGCAACCCGCCTGCTAAGTGTGGTGTGTATTGGGAAATACCCCCCAAAATGACGACATAATTGTGGAAATCTATGAGGGAGACCTTTGGTCAGCAGTGGATGTACGAATGGCTGATATCATGATTATGATGATAAACGCAATAGAAGTACCTACTGTTCACTGCAGTTTAATAGTGTCCTGCTTGACCAGATTTTGGCATTGACGTATCTGTGAGTCATGTCGTGTCTATGGTCTGTCTTAAATTCCATGATATATGTGAAAATTATATTATCTCGTCAGTTTAACCCAGTGTTAAAGGAAACATTGTAAAGTAATGCTACTTTCAGCAAATAAATATTGATGTAATTTTTAATTAAGCGTGTCGTATCCAAGGACAGCTCGAGGCATGCCGTCTCCTTCTGGAGCATGACGCTCTCGCAGAAGGGGACAACTGCACTCCAGTTTTCATGCTCTGTCAAAATAGCCGCCACTACTGCTACTGCAGAGACAGATCTTGCCCGATCCGATCGACCAGGATCCACCGCTCGGCAGCCCACGCAAGGCCCTCCTCGAGCGTATGCTGTGTTGTATCCTGGTCGCTTCCATAATGGTGGCATTGTGCCGTAACCTCGCGTCCTAGCGCTAGTGTGATCATACGAGGACGTGGAGCCCCCCTTAGGTGACGTTGTTAAGATGGTGATGGTTAAGATGGCCGTGATTTTAGCCGGTAAGGGTCCGGCATGCCCCTTCGTCCTTCCCCAGGGCGGAGGAAGTTCATGAACGGGCCCAATATTTTTTTTATAAAATAAAGTGCATTTCTGCACCCGTCTCGAGCCCGCAGGTAAAAAGTAATTTATTACTACACTACATCCACCAAGACCAAAAGACGTGCACTGCAGAACAGAAGCCTCCCCCATAGATTTCGACAATTGCGTCGTGATTTTGGAGTGAATTTGCCAGTGCTCACCACGCGGGTCGGTGAGCGCAGTGGCTGTTTGACAAAAGGGACGCTGCTGTCCATCCCTCTGGTTTAGATTCCCTTAGTCGCCTTTTACGACATCGACGGGAGGAGATGGAGAGATGAAATGGTGCTATATTCTTAATACGGACACCACACGGAAAAGTTTGGATTGCTGCAGTTCCATATGGATATTTTTATAGCGTTCTTTTTCGCCAACTCCACATCATATCATCATCATCATCATATCAGCCACAGGACGTCCACTGCTGAACAAAGGCCTCCCCCCTAGATTTCCACAACGCCGCCCTCATCCAACGACTCCCAGCGACCTTCACCAGGTCGTCTGTCTACCTCGTTGGAGGTCGTCCCACGCTGCGATTTCCGGTGCGCGGTCTCCATTCTAGAACCTTTGTGCCCCAGCGGCCATCAGTTCTACGAGCAATATGCCCATTGCCACTTCAGTTTACTAATCCTTTCAGCTATGTCGACAACTTTAGTTCTTCTACGGATCTCCTCATTTCTGATTCGATCTCGTAGAGAAATACCAAGCATAGCTCTCTCCATAGCTCGCTGAGTGACCTTGAGCTTTCTTATGAGGCCCATTGTGAGTGACCGTCGTCTCTGTTTCATATGTCACCAACTCCACAAAAATTCTAAATTAGAAAGCTTATCTTCACCAGTGTTTGTATTCAAATCTGCATCAAGCCTATTTAATTAAGAGCACAAATAACGAGTAAAAAATATAGTCAGACTTCTATACAGTAAGCTGGTTATATTCTTTCAAGGTATAAAGATAAAATTACAAATTATCTTTCTGTTATTACTTATGACACAGTGATATATACGTTTTTTAGCACTTAACTTCATTATATACTGTAATTCGCTTATCTGGGCGTATATTGACGTCACGGTGTATGATAAAAGTAAAAAAATAGTTTTTAACTAAGCTGGAAGAAAATGCAGCCTTCGGTTTTAATAACATACACCTGTAAATTACAGAAAACTCAGTTATAACTATGATTGCTTAAGATAAAAGATTACATTTAGAGACTGATGATTTCATTGTTAGTTTTTTTATTTAGGGAGAGAAAATATATTGCTCTTGAGTTTTCTTGCTGGAGATATCATATTCCCTAACAACTTGCACAGGATGAACTGATTTCAGTATTTGCTAAATTTTAGATACAGGAACTGTCCCAATAAACAAACAAGGTTTAAAAGAGAACTTCTGTATCACCCTGGAACGATTGACGGTTAAACATTTTCCGATACCGTATCAGCCGGACACGAGACCCTTATCGACTCTCTGGAGCATTCCGGTACGCTGTGTCGCCTCTCACTTACAGCTCGCCACAAGCTGACCTGCGTTCTGTAAGCTTCTTAGATCTCCTTACGATATACTTTTTTTTATATTAAAAGGGAGGAAGTATGGTGGCTTTTCACAACACACGACGCGACACACGGCACACACACAGTGCGCGACTGTATGAAGGTGTTTACGTCATAGACTTCGGCCCGTATTCCAGAACGAGAACGAGAATCAAAACGTCAGTAGAACTTGAGGCGACATGCAACAATTCAATATAATGCTGGACAGCTTTTTAGGTACTTACAGGTTAAAAAAAGTGTGCATTTAATTATATTTAGTCTGAGTGTTTTTTGTTTTAGGTTTTTTTAAGCTGTTTTCAAGGGTTATCACGAATCGTCTCGAGCGCAGGTTTGATGACTTCCAGCCTCCCGAACAAGCCGGTTTCCGAAAAGGTTTCAGTACCATAGACCACATCCATACGCTGCGGCAGGTTATACAGAAGACCGAGGAGTATAATCTGCCACTATGCTTGGCGTTTGTGGACTATGAGAAAGCCTTCGATTCGATCGAAACCTGGGCAGTGCTGCAATCTCTGCAGCGGTGCCAGATCGACTATCGGTACATTGAAGTGTTGAAGTGCTTATACAGAAACGGGGGCAATTCCATTGCAGAGAGGTGTGAGACAGGGGGACGTCATTTCCCCGAAACTGTTTACCGCTGCAATGGAGGATGCCTTCAAACTACTGGAGTGGAAAGGATTCGGCATTAACATCAATGGCGAGTATATCACTCACCTTCGATTTGCCGATGACATCGTAGTCATGGCAGAATCGCTGCAAGAGCTGAGCTCAATGCTCGATGATCTCAACAGAGTTTCCCAACAGGTGGGCCTTAAGATGAACATGGGCAAGACAAAAGTCATGTCAAATGCCCATGTCGTGCCCATCCCAATATCCGTTGGGAGCTTTGTTCTCGAAGTTGTTGACGAGTATGTCTACCTGGGACAAACTGTCCAGTTAGGTAGGTCCAACTTCGGGAAAGAGATCAATCGTCGAATCCGACTCGGCTGGGCAGCGTTTGGGAAACTTCGCAACATCTTTTCGTCAACAATACCGCAATGCCTCAAGACGCAAGTCTTTAACCAGTGTGTGTTACCAGTGATGACATATGGAACAGAGACGTGGTCACTCACAATGGGCCTCATAAGAAAGCTCAAGGTCACTCAGCGAGCTATGGAGAGAGCTATGCTTGGTATTTCTCTACGAGATCGAATCAGAAATGAGGAGATCCGTAGAAGAACTAAAGTTATCGACATAGCTGCAAGGATTAGTAAACTGAAGTGGCAATGGGCAGGGCACATTGCTCGTAGAACTGATGGCCGCTGGGGCACGAAGGTTCTAGAATGGAGACCGCGCACCGGAAAACGCAGCGTGGGACGACCTCCAACGAGGTGGACAGACGACCTGGTGAAGGTCGCTGGGAGTCGTTGGATGAGGGCGGCATGTAACCGCTCGTTGTGGAAATCTAAGGGGGAGGCCTTTGTTCAGCAGTGGACGCCCTGTGGCTGATATGATGATGATGATGATGAGTGACACCCGTCCACGGCACAGTCACACGTCACACAAACTGGTTAAGTTGAAAACCAGCGTTAGGCACCGAATGTCTAGCATATTGCTGAACTGAACCTGTTTGGCGGAGATGTGAGACACACATAAGGTAGTTTTCTTTTGTTTTAATAATTACTGTTATATGTTCTTTAATTGTCTTCTCTCGTTTTTGTTGCCAATTAAATGCTTATTTATTTCTTTTTTCTTCTTCTTTCTAGCTACGTGGTAGACGTAAGATTCATGTTTGATTAACACAATCTAGACTTGGTGTGGTAGTGTCCGGATTAAGAATATAGCACAACTCCATCGCCTTCTTGAATATCGTAAAAGGCGATACGGGACTCTTAAACTAGAGGGATAAGCAGCAGAGCACTCTGCTGCAGCAGTGCATGTGGTTTGGATGTTCCCACGGCGCACAGTGGTTTGTCTGTGTATGGACAAGATGTTGGACAAAGGGTACAAACAAATTATATGTCGTAATTTCACAAAACTCTAAATACACCATTGGATTCTTCTAAAAGCACTGGACTTTTAGAGTAAATCGAGTAAACATGTATTATTTGTATAGCAACCTATAAATATGAAAATCTCGTGATTTTGGCCGATTTTCGTCCGGAAAATGTTATACCAGTGTATACGAGTGGTGTGAGTGGATGGTGGAACAATACAAAAATTTCCCCTTTCCTTGGCGAAAGCTGACTTCTTTTTTCGTTCCTGCCTCGGGGAAAAGATGTTCAGATCAGGCTGAACATCCTGAAGCTGACAGAAAGGTTTGTACATGCTCTCGGGAACTTTGCCTTGTATTTAGCCCATCAGGCGTTAGGGTAATTGTTCTTTTGACTACAAATGTACATTGAGGTACATATCAAGCTACGATGTGATTGAGCAGAGGGAAACGGGCGGGTCGCGTGCAAGAGAAGTAGTAAGTTCAACGTAAACATGCACTGACCACGTTTCGCGTCATAATTAAACTAAGATCCGACCAAATTTCGGATCTGGTATGATCATTATAATAAAACACTTCTAAACGGATTACAACACGTATATTATAGATTTTTGTTTTTCCTGACGTTTCGAACATTTCGCAGCATTCGTGGTCGCAGGGTGACTCATCAGGAGTCAGGAGAAACTATAATATACGCGATGTAAACCGCATAAAAGTGTTTTATTATAATTTAAACTTATATTATAAAGAGAATATATTTGTTTTTTTGTTTGTGACTCAAAATCTACTTAACCGATTTCGAAAATTCTTTCACTTGAAGCTACATTATCAGCAACTAAAATAGGGTATTTTATTTACAAAAAAATTATAGATCCCTACAAAAATTGCAATAATGTAACCCAAGGTCTAAAAACTTTGCCTATCGATGATACATAAAATAATGTACTACATGGTAATAGTACTCATCATTATCCACAAAAAAAAAGCGTCGAAGCTATATGTCTAACTGTTATATTTAAGTCACAATAACCGCTTTTTGTCCAATCAGTCAATCAAAATACGGGTAGAATCGAAAGATGATGTCATTCGTATCATTCGTTCATCGTATTAATCCTTATCCAACTAAATAGTTTCATAAACACGGTTGATTATGTAAATGTAAATTCCTCTTTAAATTATTTAAATCAGACCTTTCGTTTTGAAGTTACGGCGGGTATAAAAATGCTAAAAGTAAGAAAATGTTTCATCTGGCTGGAGGCCTCTTTTTGCTTCGCCAGAAATGTCCGGTTAAGCAACCACATTTCCCAGAAATGTAAGCGAAAAGCCCAATAAAAAAATAATAATAAATGTTTCACGATAAAATAACTTACAACTCAAAATTGCACCCGTGCGAAGCCGGGGCGGGTCGCTAGTGGAGTCATCATCATGATCATATCAGCCAAAAGACGTCCACTGCTGAACAAAGGCCTCCCCCACAGATTTCTACAATGAGCGGTTACATGCTACCCGCATCCAATGGTTTCAGGCGACCTTCACCAGGTCGTCTGTCCTCCTTTACAATCCTCCCCGAGAAATGCCTGGGAGGGCGACCTTTTTACAGTCGCCTTCCCTCCGCTTGAAGGGGTGACCGCTTTACAGTCATCCCCTCCGTGATGTGCCAAAAGGCGTGGCACCAATGGGCGGCTCTAGTGTGATCTTACGAGGACCTGGAGCCCCCCTTCGGTGCCGAAGATGACCGCACCAGTGGTTTTAGCCGGTAGGAGTCCGGCATACCCCTTCGCCCTTCCCCGGGGTGAAGGAAGTTCCATGTAGAATTTCCACTGGACATCAATAAAAAATATATAAAGGTCGTCTGTCCACCTCGTTGGAGGTCGTCCCACGCTGCGTTTTTCGGTGCGCGGTCTCCACTCGAGAACCTTTTTTCCCCAACGGCCATCTGTTCTACGAGCAATGTGCCCTGCCCATTGCCATTTCAGTTTGCTAATCCTTTCAGCTATGTCGGCAACTTTAGTTCTTCTACGGATCTCTACATTTCTGATTCGATCTCGTAGAGAAATACCAAGCATAGCTCGCTGAGTAATCTTGAGCTTTCTTATGAGGCCCACTGTGAGTGACCACGTCTCTGTTCCATATATCATTAGTAGTGGAGTAATAATATCTAAAACCTATGACTTCAAACCGCACATTGCGCCAAATTTCGGCTTCGGTGTAACCCTCATTCGGCCCATCTCTAATGGTCACCAAAGCCAAATATCCATGGTTTCAAGCTTCTGCTCTACATTTAGTGATGTCAGCTAGATGTAGTATATCATAAATTGCTCAAACCGAACCGGTGCGTTTGAATTGAGCATTTAAGGCTACACGGCTGCTATACGAGCAGAGACGTGACAACATTATCATGCAGCACGACAACGCTCGGCCACATGGTACCATCCCGGTTAAATCCACTGTAAACACTTAAGTAGGAAGTTCTACCCCACCCGCCATATTCACCGGAGATTGCCTCTTCCGATTATTACTTGTTTCAATCGGTGGCAGAAGACCTGGCTGGGCAGCACTCCCAATTTTAAAAAGACGCTAATTAATTAATGGATTCTTGGATAGCCTCAAACGAGGTTCGTTTTTAGTGGTCGTCGTTGAATGAACGAACAGATTTCTAGACCGTTTCTTCGGTGTCAACGCATATACCGTTTATAGTCAACCGATAAACTAGATGAAACATGAACGATATAAACGCATCGCGTTGTCTACGTAGAATCGTCCGAAACGAACGAAAAATGAACGACGATAACTATTTCTAGTTATGCTGTTCAGTCCCTGAAATAAACTGGTCGAAAATTCAACTGGTTTACCAACTAGTTCAGCGTCGACGATAACGGTTTCGTTGCGTCGATGATAAACATGTCAACGACCCACCACTAATGGACAATACTTTCAGCGAAATCTTTTACTTAAAAACCAACATTTTTACATTACATAACAGCAGTGAGGTATAAAATTGGAGTGGAATTATTAACTAGTACGCAGGGGGAATCGGAAGTCCTGTTTTTATCGAATTCTCGGGAGCGTAAGAGATTAACGGCATCAAGATCTATACATTAGTTTCCTTGCGAAATAGATATCTCCGTTTAAATTCCACGTCATTATCACATTGAACATTCCGTGTGGTTAAGTCTTGATTAATAAGAATATAGCACCACTCCCGTGGATGATGTGGCAATTTGGGCCTCTCAACTAGTAGGATGGGCAGCGGCTCCCTTCCGTGAAAGAGAAGTCATTCTGCACACACCAACCCGCCTGCCAAGCGAGGTGAATATAAGCATATTACCTCCAAAATTACGACACAATTGTGAACATTTTTGTTCCCTTTGGCAAAATATTGAAATGGGTATTGTCCCGTTTCAATATTTTTTACTGTCATACTACTTAGGCGTGCTACTTGATACTGTAAATGTATTTCTTCTTTTATTTCATATTTTAAAAAACGTTGCCCCTCACTAGGTTTACTCCTGTGTCGTGGGTGCGTTTACAGACATAAATTCCACATACAATACACCCAGACCCGGAACCCGGACATGCTGATCATACAAATATGTAAAAGGAACCGAAACAAGTCAGCAGACAGCTATAAATTTAATAAGAAACAACTAATAATTTTAAGTATGATTTTGACATTTACTTCCACACACATTGGTTAAAGTAGCTAATGTGCAACTTTAGCACAGAGTGTACTTAATTAGAGCATAGTGCCGCCCAACTCTCAAGAGATGTTTATGAAACGAGGTTTAATCAACTATGGGCCGAAGCCTACTATCATCACCATATCATATGAAGGACGTCCACTGCGGAACAAAGACCTCTCCCATAGACTTCCCAACGACCGGTCCGATGCCGCCAGTATTGAACGACTCTCAGAGATCTTAACCAGGTCGGCTGTCCATCTCGTTAGAGGCTGTCCCGAGCTGCGTTTTCCGGTGCACGGTCGCCACTCGAGATCCCTTTTGCCCCAATTTTAGCTAGCAGTTCTACGAGCTCCCCGTCCATTGCCACTTCAACTTACTAACTGGGATTAGTTACTTTAGTTCTTTCACGAATCTCGCAGAGAAATACTAAGCATAGCTCTTTCCATAGCTCGCAGAGTGACCTTGAGCTTTCTTATGAGGCCCACATTGAAAGACCATATTTCTATCCCATATGTCATCGCTTGCCGTGTGGTGCCGGCTCAGAATACCACCACCCCATCTCCTCCCGTGGGTGTCGTAAAAGATGACTAAGGGATTAGCCGGAGGATGGGCAGCAGCGTCCTTCGAGTACATTAACAACTTAACTGCGATCGCCAACCCGTCTGCCAAGCGTGGCGATTATAGCAAAACCCCCCAATGAGCCCACAACACACCGATATCGGTCATTGTGGTGATCTTTGGGGGAGGCCTATGTCCAGCAGTGGACTTCATTCGGCCGAAATGATTGATTGATGATATGTCATCGCTGGTAACACACACTGGTTAAAGATTTTCGTCTTAAAGCACTGCGGTATTGCTGACGTAAAGAAGAGGCCTTACTATGCGTACCCATAATGTTGTTATTGAAAACGGTTGTTAGTCGCCTAACACGACAACGGGGAAGAGTGTCGCAAATATATATCACATGACTGTCTAAAATAAATTAAATTAATTAATTGTTTACATAGTCATTAAAGTAGATACTTTTATAATAAAACGAACCCACTTGGTTCCAGCTGCTATTGTGATCGCGTGCAGTAAGGCATTATTAAAGCAAAGAGCACTACAGAGCGCAGAGTATTATTACGCACGGCTACATGTCAAGCTATACATTTCCAGTATAAGCTGATTTCGCATTGTATAGGATTTTGGTACGATGAGAGACCAGCGTTAACTAGATTTTTGTAGCTTGATATTATCTAGCCATGTGTATAATATACGTTGGATAGATAATTTACCACTTTGACGGTTGAAACACACGTAGTGATTGAAATGATGTTCGAAAATTGTATAAATAACGATACGCTTTGATGTTTTGGTACGAACATAAGATTTTAATAATAATGTTGATTAAAGTATTTCTATGGCCGAAATTCCTGATGTCGTGCATATTTTTCAACATTATACACATAAATATAGCCATATAAACAAACCGATTTTGTAAAAAGGCGTCAAACACGACACTGAAACACTCTTGTTCGTAAAAGTCGTCAAATTATAAATTATCGTTACTTGATACCGTAGTCGACTGAAAAGAGTCAAAGTCAGAAAAAAACATAATGTATTGTCGTCGTACGCAGAGTTCATGGTCGCTTGCGCAGCACGAGCACAGCCAAATAAATAAGTAATTGTGATAAATTCGACAAAAGTTTCTTGCTAATACAATTTAGAGCGATTCTTATTCGCAACAAAAATAAACTAGGAAATGCTTGAGGCAACGTCTGCAGGAAAATATGAGAAAAACTATTTCTGCATATTAACCCGATTTATCATTCGATACTGTTGGCTGGAGACAGTGTTATCGTAAAATTAGTGTTATGTGACCCACATTAAACATACATTTGATTAACCTGAGGATTCCTGATGAAACTACTGATTATCTATACCGGCGATTGTTTTATTCCGATATTGTTTTCATAAATTATACCCTTAAGGGGGTAAAAGGGTGAAAGTTTGTGCGGAGTAACCGTTATTTTTGAAGTTAGATTTATGAAAATTGTTAGTTGGTTTTTTGGTTGAAAATAAAGGAAGTCGTGTTTTTGTAACGAAGGTTAAACCGCGGGCGACGGCTAGTATAATATATTTATAAATCCTAACGAAAGTAGGTGTAATCAGATAATGAGGAAAATAGATATCTTCGGGTTAATCAGTGTTCTATTTTTTTTTTATGATTCCCCAATCTAGTATTTCTCCTGGGCCGTGGGTACAGTTTATAGTCCTAAATTTCACATGCACAAAATCTCTACCTTAAACAACTATCTGTAGTCATACAAATATGTGTGCAGTGCAGGGTCGAACTAGCGACACGCAGCACAGAAAGTCAAGCGATAAGTCACTGCGCCAAACGTGCCGTCAATGTATTCATTAGATAAATTAATCTTCTTCTCAGGATATAACCTTCATCTTTAACATTGTTAAATTCCCAGGGAACTAAAATATAAGAGCCCAATACTGAAGCGCCACTCAATATTTAAGTCCCGCTTAACTATTTGAGAGGTCTGGTATCCTACACAGAAAACAGGCGTCTCAAATTGTGGATATTGAGTGGCGTTTCAATATTTGATGGTAAGGGTCATACCGCTAGTTTAATATGGCTCGTCAGGTTAAGTTATATCAATAACTCCACAAAATAAGAAGCTTTGACAGACGTTTGGAATTGCCGGCTATAGGGGATTTAGCTCTTGAACAGCGCCGTTATGACGCTTCACAGTAATACTAAGGATTTCCATAAAACATTTCTTACCAATAATTTACGAAACGAGTAATCGGTTATAAATAGTTTACCTCTTAAACAACAGTGCTTGGGTTTTTTTATCAATTTTGGGACCTAAAATAAAAACATGGCAAAGATAACCCGTACAGCCGACGACCTAGAAAAAGAGTAAACGAGAAATTCGTCGAAGCGATAATTTATCTCGATTCTCGCAAATGATTAAGGAAATCGAAACTCAAGGCCCTGATTCTTATAGAAATCAATAAATACAAAATAATACATAGATATTATGCTTATTGTTTCGTCTAACGACCCCTGTACCTCATGTTTTATCCCTGTTACATATTTTATCTACGAAATACAGCATTTTCACCACAAGATATCAAGAAGGTTAAGTATTACAATTTGTAAGTGCCGTAAATAAACATCATCATCATCATCATTTCAGCCGAATAAAGTCCACTGCTGGACACAGGCTTCCCCCAAAGATCGCCACAACGACCGGTCTGGGATGTTGTGTGCTCACACTCACTCACTTGCCATAATCGCTTGGCGGGGGGGTTGGCGACCGTAGTTGAATTGTTAATGTACTCGAAGGACGCTGCTTCCCATCCTCCGGCTAATCCCGTAGTCGCCTTTTAACGACACCCACGGGCTGAGTTGGGTTGCTGCTGTGTGACCACACGTTTTTATTAAATAAATATATATTACTTAAAGAGGAAAAATCATAAAAAAACGTCTTACAGCACTTTTCAGCTAATATTTTAACCTTATCTGATGTAGTAAGTAGTGTGGTGTCCAGATTAAGAATATAGCACCACTCCATCTCCTCCCATGGATGTCGTAAAAGGCGACTATGGTAATCTAAACCAGAGAGATGGGCAGCAACATCGCTTTTGTAAACCGGTAGCCATATTGCGCTCACCAACCCGCCTGCTAAGCGTGGTGACTATTGGCAAATACCCCCCGAAACGATGATACAGTTGTGGAATCTATGGGGGAGGCTATTGTTCAGCAGTGGATATATAAATGGCCGATATGATGATGTAGTAAAATCTTCAAGAATAATCACGTATGTAATTCGAAGGTCCGAATTTACCTCAGTTCTATGTCGGGGCTCGGAATAGTCTGTAGACGACTTCCGTTCCTGGCGAGGTGTTGTGTTCGGTAGAGCAGCGTCGTGCTGCGATCTGTTGAGACTCAGACCTACGCCAGGTAATTCGTTTAAAAAAAAAAACTACTGGAAATTCTTCATTAAAACAATTTATCTATGAAGAGTATGCATTCCTAGGTAACACCCCATTAACTAGATATTTCAGTTTATAACACTTAAACAGTGCGTGGGCGACTCGTGCACGTCGCGTGACAGCAAGACGCTAGATAAAAATGGACTGGACAGTTAACAATAAGCAAGGCTAATTATGCAGCGTAAACGCGGTACTCACGTAGAAAAAACGCTAACGCGCGCAATATGCCTGTGTGGTCGGTGTTTAACATCACACCTTGCAATGTCAAAAGCAGTCAACAGGGTTGAAAACGGTATCATCATATCAACCAAAAGACGTCGCCTACTGAACAAAGGCAACATTTTGGGGGTAATTTACCAGTACTTACCACGTTTGGCATAGGCGGGTTGGTAGTGAGCGCAGAAAGCCGCTGTTCCATAGAAGAAACGCTGGTGACCATCTGGTACTAACCAGAGGGATGGGCATCAGCCCTTAGTCGTCTTTTATGACATCCGCGGGAGGAGGTGGAGTGGTGCTATATTCTTAATCCGGATACCACACACCACGAAAATGTTATGTATTAACTATTTCTCTCTGGAGTCCATAAAGGACTTCGCAATATATGCATAAGCGCTCCACATAAGCAATATCCAATAATCCAATAATTTCATTATTCCCTTCACCTGCGCCACGAAGTGATTTTGTGGGTGTTTGGCGGTATGCAACTAGGCAAACTAATCCCCACTCTTCCATTGAGTGCTTAAGGCCTGTGCCGGGCACTGTATAACCCGCTTTCAAATCGGTTGATTCCACGAGGTCGTCGATTCCAGTCACGCCGTGATTGCGGCGGTACGATCCGTCATGGCGGAGTAACTGGAGGAGCGGCATAGCCCTCTAATCTTCCGGATCACGCAGATACTCTCGGGGCATGGGTGGTATGAGAAGTATCTGTGAAGCATAGGGCGGGAACAGACGCCGGTTGTCATTACTGCAGACTATCTAGGGAATACGGCGCAGCATACGCCGGAGGAGTGTCCAGGTTTAGCAACGCAGCACTGTACTCTCATCGTGGCGGTCGAAGATGGTACCTATCGCTTACGGCCGTGGTTCAGTCCACTGTCCGGAGCGAGAGAGCGTGGGATACCGTCGCCTCCTTTTGCGAGGACGTGAAGCACGCAAAGCTAGGGGCCCGGGCGCATCCTCAGCAATAGGTAAGTATAAGAAACACCGTGGGGTTTTAGCACGGCCCCCTTCCCCAGGGCTGAGGAAGTTCATGAGGAATACCCCACTAAAAAGGATGGCTTTAATAGTTGGAAAAAATCAAACCTAGTGTTAGTTCCGTTTTGGAATTATGGCCGTTAAATGGCAATGTTATAGCCACAACAATATTGGAATCTTAATCTTTCCACGAACATCATTACCATCATCATATCAGCCAAAGGACGTCCACTGCTGAACAAAGGCTTCCCCCTTAGATATCCACAACGAGCGGTTACATGCCGCTTTCATCCAACGACTCCCAGCTACCTTCACCAGGTCGTCTGTCCACCTCGTTGGAGGTCGTCCTACGCTGCGTTTTCCGGTGCGCGGTCTCCATTCGAGAATATTTTTGTCCTAACGGCCACCAGTTCTACGAGCACGAACAGATGGTACACAATTGCTTACTAATTGAGAAAAAAGTCGCACACATATTATTATTTAACTCAAAGTTTACGTTCAGCATTTTTGTTATGCAAACAACGTATTTGGTATCAATATCCTTAATTTACAATGTCGGAAGGCGGAAATAGGTAGAGTAACTGCTAGTTACAGGCTTACAAGGAAATATATCTATAAGGTATGTTAATGACATTTTTTATTTCCAGAAATCTGAATATAGACATGCTATACAATAGAAGTCGGTTTATTTTTCTTTAATATGAACTTTTACCTTTGTATTTCCGTATTTCAGAAGTAAAGTATGTTATGTCACTTGAGAGAGCATGATTGGATATTCCTCGGACTCGATGGACTTAATAAGATGGCGGTGTTTTTATTTTAATAAAGGTAACATAAATTATATAACACATTATTCTACTCTACAAAGATATTCTTCCGAGCACAAATGAAAAAAAGGATTTGACACATTTTCCTTCTGAAGGAGATTTATATTTAGTAACGGAAAAAAATCAGGTGCAAAAGGTAAATTAGGCAATAAACTTTAAAATAAAACATTTAATGTATCATTTAAAAAAGAAATCCGTTTGGTATTTTATTAACTGATATTCAGTAAAAAGCCCGATATCCTAAGGGCGTATCCATATTAATATAATGTCTGAGGTTGTTGACCCTCGATTGCAGTAGGTACTTACCTATTCTGATTACTGTTTATTACTGGTAAACCAAAAATTGCGGTCGCTGAAAGATTTAAGCCTTTATTTTTTTTTTATTGATGTCTAGTGGAAATTCTACGTGGAACTTCCTTCACCCCGGGGAAGGGCGAAGGGGTATGCCGGACTCATATCGGCTAAAACCACCAGAGCTTTGGCACCGAAGGGAGCCCCTCGCCGGGTTCTCGTAAGATCACACTAGAGCCGCCCATTGGTGCCACGTCTTTAAGCACATCACGGAGGGGATGACGGTAAAGCGGTCAACCCCTCTAGCGGAGGGAAGGCGACTGTAAAAAGGTGGGCTACCTTTTTACAGTCGTCCCCAGGCACTTCTCGGGGAGGATTGTAAAGGATCCTCCCAAGCCTCGCTTTGCGCTGTACTGTACACACGGCGGCACGTGACCACGTGCGAGCCACTGTCTTCCCGGGGGTCGCTCGGTGTGAGCACGCAGACTCCCCAATCTAGCAGAAATAGCGCTGATAAGCAAGACATTTATCTTATTTTATTAAAATGAGTTAACCCATATGCAGCAAATAATGTATCACTTATAATTAATTGTCTGCCGGTACTTACGTGTAGTATACGACTACCCAATGTTTGTAGTTTTTGTAGTTTATAATATACATCGCCATAACCACCACGCGCAGCAACAGGTGGATTCGTAATATATTACTTTAAGTCACAGAACAGAAAAAGTTTCAAGTAGACCACAAAGAAAGACACTGCTGCCATTTTATTTTCAAGACAAGCACGTTTGAGAGTGTGTGACCTATATACCAATATGACTTAAAAAGAGTAACTATGCAGTTTCCTGCCAGTTCTCCATAGGAAATCTACACCTTGGAGCGCGGCAACTTAAGTCTTGATTATTGATAAGTACCTAAATGGTTATACATGAATAAAAAATATTTTACCTTTATAGCCGGGACCCACACTGCCAATATTGAATAAAATTCTTATGAAAATTATAGATTTATAAATCAACAGTGTCCGATGAGTGCGTTTGTATTCCCATGAATAGGTGTATATCGGAAAGAACTTACGAGAATTAGAAAGTTTTAAAATAAATTTGGAACCGCTTTTTGAGGTAAATACACACAGGTCTGAGTAATTCAACATGAACGAATCCACTAGCGGGCCTTTTACTAAGCTATGGTTGTTACGCGGCAATTACGAGTCTGAGACAAACACTGAATCTAATAGACTGAAGAATTGAAGTTGCTTAAACAGAGAGGCTTTTCTTTATTGATCCGGTGGAAATACATCATGCACATCCTCCGCCCTGGGAAAGAGCGCAGGCGTATAGACTCCTACCGGCTAAAACCACCGGAGTGGTCATCTTCGGTACCAAAGGGAACCCGAATAATCACCATCTAGAGCCACGCCTTTAGGCACATCTAGGAGGGGATGACTGTAAAGTGGTCACCCCCTCTAGTGTAGGGAAGGCGACTGTAAAGAGGCCACCTCCCCTGAATACCTGCGTCAGGCGGACTGTGACGTGCTCGCTACATTGGAGCCAGGCTCCGAAGAGCGGCAAGACGGCCTCAACGACTCGCTTTTGCGCGTACTGCGGCAACATAAGTCGCTCACACTACAGTAGCGAGTAAGTGGACGCCGCCGAGCATGCAGTCTCAAACTTTTGAGCGCCTCTGAAGGCAAGCCTTTACCACTCTGGCGGAGGGAGCGTTTGGTGATACACCCACGCATCCATCTCTGCCAGAATATCAAAAGACGGAAACCGCGACGTGTATAGCCGCTCTACGCTGTTAATCTTGCTTCTTGTTCTGCCTTGATATCTTGATATAGTCAACGCCTTTAACTCTACCTCGTGGGGCTCAATCAGGGGGCGCTAGTCCACTATCAGTGTAACCAGGAGGTATCAGCGGGGCATACGAGGGCGGCACTGAAAATTTCGGGAATCAAGGAAGTGACACAACATTACTATTTAAAAATGTATTTATTGCTTTTCGAAGTATTCTCCGCGAAATTTGACACATTTTTCCATACGATGGAACCAATCATTGAAGCAACCATTCCATTCGGAAGTTGGGGTCTCCAAAATGGCCGTTTTGTAGGCGTCCACAGCTTCTTTAGGTGATCAAAATCTCTGTCCAAGCAATTTATTCTTTATTTTAGGGAAAGTATAGAAATCATTAGGGCTTAGGTCGGGGCTGTACGGCGGATGGTCTAATAATTCTATGTTTTCTTGCTCTAAAAACTCTTTTGTTCTGTGCGCGGTGTGAGAACTCGCATTGTCGTGATGGAGGATGATGCGGCGGTTGCAGTTCTCTCTACGGAGTTCAGAAACGACCTGTGGCAAACAAATGCTAGCATACCATTCTGCATTAACCGTTCTTTGTCCCTCAAGAGGAATAGTCGTAACATGGCCGGTTTTGGAGACAAACAAAACCATTTTTTTTGCAACACTCCGTGAACGAACAATTTTTGTTGGCTTTAACTCATTTTCGAACACCCAAACTCGTGACTGGTTTTTTGTTTCGGGTTCGTACGCATATATCCAGGATTCGTCACCTGATACGATGTTGTATACAGCATTTGAGGATCCTGCGTGGAATCTTTCGAGAGTTCTGACGCACCAAGTAACGCGAGCCGCTTTTTGCTCTTCACATAGCAAATGCGGTATCCATCGGGAAAACAACTTTTTTACACCTAATTGTTCATGCAAGATTATTTGTATTTGACTCATGCCAATGTCTAAAGTTGCCTGAATTTCGCGGTATGTCACATGTCGATCTTCCTCAATCAGCTTACGCACAGCATCAACGTTTTCTTGGGTGACTGCAGTTTTCGGACGACCTTGACGAGGATCATCACTGAGCTTGACACGTCCACGTTGAAATTCAGCAAACCAGCGATAAATTGTGGTTTTGGATGGGGCTTCATCACCAAATGCAGAAATCATCCGGTCAACACACTGTTTTTGTGTTAAACCACTTCGAAAGTCATAATATATCATCGCTCTTGAATTTTCACGAGTCAATTCCATTTTCTCAACGACTAAACAAGTTTGACAAAACCTTGTGACAAGACCGTGAATCTTTTTTTAATAAATAAATATTCGATTTGTAAAACCAAGGAGTTTTCAATTAAAAAGATTTTAATATGACAGGAACAGTGGAAATATTCCATTCCCGATACTTTTAGTGCAGCCTATGTATCTGCGCGACAGGCTTAGTCTGTTACGCTGATGACACTCTTATGTTGGCCAACGAGGAGTCCTTTGAGAGATCCATTCGGCTTGCCGAGAGCCTTGCGGGATGGTCCGCTTCCCGTGCCCGCGCCAGTGTATAGCGACACTAATAACTCACAGTCACGTGATTCACAAACGCGCGTTTCATCATTTCAGCCGTAAAACGTCCACTGGACCGCAGCCTCCCCAAAGAAGCCTGCCCATTCTCGGGCTTATCCCATAGTAGCCTTGTACGACACCCACGGGATGAGATGGGGTGGTGGTATTATTAGCCGACAGACACCACACGGCAAACGCGCGTTTGCATCACTGCAAAAAGCGCCCTTAAATAACGAATGCCTTCAGATGACGAGCGCAGGACTAGCCCTGGGTAGCATAACAGTTTTTATGAGCAGGCGAACGCCTTGTTTGTCTCGTCACCATGTTTTATAAAACCAAATACATGGAGAAAGGAATGAATAAAAAAAATGAAATCGAATTAACAATAAGAAAAGTTCTTACTGACACATCTGAGGATTGATTATGTACATAAATATGTATACATAGCACATTATACATTATTATTCTTATTTTGGTTAGTTTCAATTATCTATAGAACCTTTTTTAGAAAGTATGCAACATAAATAATAAATTATTATAAGGTATAAAAATCAAAAAAATTCTACTTACACAATAGTGTATATCATATTTTGGAAATACAATCTACCCTATCATTAAACTTAAGGATAAATATTTTGGACACCATACTCTAGTGATGTTCATTTTGTATGCACGTACCTACTTCTATTCTGTAAAATATAACCTAAAGTGTTACCATGTGCATAGTTGCAATTTCAACCTTTTGTCTGTGCTATTAAAGTCACATGACTGTCTTAATGTAATGCATGCTAATTTATTTGTTCATACTATGTTGGGTACAATTTTTTTTGTGGATTCATGTTATACGCACGTACACTCCCAATCAATCAAACAAGCCTTTTTTTGTACCTTTTTTTGTCTGTGCCTTACCCAAGTTGTGCCACATCAATGTTATGCAATGAATTCTTTTGATTAATCTGGTGCTTCTTATTTCCATCATAATATTGATTTTAAAAGAGAATGCATTAGTGTTGACATTTGATAAATATGCAACTATATTTGCCCAATTACAGCAACATTTCTTGATCACATTGTATGTAATCTTGGCAGGACTAAATGATGATGCAATAACAATATCATACATTTTCAACAAATAGATTTGTTTAGGAATGTTATTATTACCAATTATATCCAATAATAGTATTGTAGTATATACTAGCATTACATTTAATTTTGCCGCTACCTTTGATCCTTGTTGTGTTCTATTGCTAGCATAAAATTAAGTATGCCAACACCGATAGCTGAACTTTATACTTGTACATTTATCATGCAACGCCTATTTATAATGGTATTGACAAGAGTCTAATAAGGTTTCTTCTGCAAATTATACATATTCAAACGCGGAATAGGGAAACACTCCTATACTAATATTATCAACTGTAATTTGTTTGCATCACAGACAATTTTTATATGCAGCCTTCAAGTATACACGTTCCTGTGTATAGATATACACATGTATGTATATAGAATAGACAAATGCAGTTAAAATTAACCAAAGATTAGAATGAAGTCCCTTTAAGTTTCCTGCACTACTATTTTAGACTCCAAGGATTGTGTAGGAATCGTTCAATTGGCTTTACAAAATCAACTTACCTTTGGTATATGATATAATCCTCAAATAGATTAATATTGAAGAGAAAGTTCAATGCTCATGGTGACACTTGGCAACCAAGATAACAGGAAAATATAGAAATCATACATTACGAACATAATACAATTAATCATTGGACGTAACTCATAGGTTATGATACAAAAAACACGAAAATAATTATAAACACTCACCTCCTTTTCTGATTAGCTGGTTTTGAAGACATCTCGGTTTTTCTCATATAGACACTATTAGGAAACTTCGCGATATAAACACAATCTTAGAACACTGCCAAGGAGAGTATCATATCGCTGTCCACGATATCCTTTTTGGTTTGTTTGATCATACACTACAAATAAGTTTCACTAATCACAATTTAGGTCATTTTACAATGCACTACACATAAAAATGCACTTTGTTATCGTATACTCGCACAGTAGCAACACAAGATCAAAAACGAAGTTATAGAAGTCAGTTCTTTTGCCGAATTGTATTTTTGGTAAAGATATAAGTCGAGCCGTTTCATTGGTTAAATGATCACAGTTACGTATAAACACCAATCATATATTGACTACTCTGATATGCAAACAAACTTACGTGTCACAAATACCTCAAGAACAGCATTGATAGATGGCGTTAGCTAGAGACTACTGCACTGCACTACTTAAAACATAAAAAGGAAATATGTAATTAAATAAGAGGTAAAAACAATACTGTATATTATTATCTTATTATTGCTTGCTTGCTTCAGAAATTTCTACTATGATTTTGATATTCTACCGTGTTTTGCTGATATATTTTGACAGCTGTCATCAATATTAATAATGAGGTATGTATGTTTAAATAGTACATTTACAAAATGAGAGATGGCAGCACCAAGACCATGAAATCTAGTAAATCGCCATCAAAGATAAAGTTTTACCTAATCGCCACAACCAGACGCAATAACGTAATGGTTCAAAGCTGGGATTGCGCATTTTTAAGGCACTAATAACTTAGTTTGCCCTGCAAGGAACTCCTAAATTAATATATATATATAATTATTGCACTAATACCTACCTCGCCGAAACACCTGATCACCCCGTACCTAGTGTTCATAGTAGGATTCCACTAACCCACTCCTATTTGTTGTTGATGGGAAATCCTCTTGTACCTGGTCCGCCATGAGGAACGTAGATAGGTGTGCCGGCCGCCTCTTACTGGCTAAAACCCCAAAATGTTCCTCCATGCATATTATATTGCACCCTGGGGCGTGAGAAGCGCTCTCGCATTCAACCACAACTGGCCCAATGGCCGGTTTTTTTTTGTCGGGCTTATCGCATACACTTCTGGGAAGTGTGGTTGCTTAATCGGTCGTTTAAGGACGCCCCCTGTGGGACACGGATCTCGGCTTAGAGCGTTGCTGGGGATAACAAGTTATTGTTTTGGTGACAGCTGGATCGGTATTGGTCGGTGAGGCGGTCCCAATGGCCGGTCAGCGTATCTCTTTAATATACTGTACTGTATGTATGTCTGTTGGTCAGCGCGGACTGAAACAGGCCCGTGACAGAGCGACGAACGGTAAGTTCGCCGCTTACAGACCGCGATTATGACGGCTTGATTTCGGCATTATCTACCCGTCTTCTGGTGCTTCTGATGGTTTACTACAAATTCGAAGAGATGTAGAGTATTCCCACAGGACCCACCGCTGCCGATCAGAACTTGGGCCAAAAACCAAGTAAATGGTTTAGAGATGCTGTGGAGTCCCACGAATGCATCGTTTTCATTATCTAATCAAAATACATAAAGACTACTACCTACCTACCTAATAGAGAGAATTAATAATATTCATTATACGGACAAATAAAGAAAAAGCGATTGTGCCACAAAATATATTTAAAGGAGACTAGCAATCGCCCATACAATAGTCCCCGAATTGTGTTGGTCGTTACATTAAACAAATTGGTATGATGGGATAGGGTGTTTCATAAGAATTTAATTATATTTTTTTATTCTCAATTGCATTTATGTAAAATCATCGTTTTTGTGAGTAGTATAAGTACGGCGGTATGATCCAATAGTTATGTACAATCGTTTATTTTATCACACAAACAATACATATACGTATACCATACATGTATTTAAGGAATTGTTCGCAATATTCCAGACAAATCAGTATCCAAGAGAACTTTTTTACACATTTGGCACAAGGCTGTAGACAATAGTATGCGTTTCATTGATATTTCACTGATTTGTTCATGTTGTCTTCTTATTTTTTAGCACGTTTTATTTGATTGTAAATCTCAAAGATACTTAAATAGCGAAACAAACTATAAAAATATACACTTATTTATAGTTAAGCTTTCATTTCTGTAACAGATCAGGCCCAAAACCACCCATGTCCTTTAAGATTAGGAGCCTGGAGTATTGAAATAGTTGTTAAGACTTCTGGTAGGTACCCGGACTTCGAAGAGCAATTCGACCGCCTAGTCTCCCGGATCGGGAATGTAGTGGATGCCTTACACTGGATGCGGCCCAATCTCGGTGGACCGAGAGAGGAAGTTCATCGCCTATACGAGTGAGTCGTGCGGTCCGTCACGCATGTATGGTCATCTCGAGTGTCAGACGTTCAATGCTGCAAAGCCAAACTTCAAAGCGAAAGCACGCCGCCAGGGGCGTTTGATAGGGTGAGGCGACTGGTTCAGCGGCGCGCACTCGAGAAGTGGTGAGAGCACCTTAGGTTGCGGTAAGCAACCAAGCGCGTCGTCGAGGCCGTTCCGCCGCTCTTCGGAACCTGGCTCAAAAGGAGCGAGTGCGTGCGTCATCTACCGCTTGCCGGTCACGGTTGTTTCGGTGCGTACCTGCACAGGATAGGACGTGAGGTCGTGGCACAGTGCCACCACTGTGAAAGCGGCCAGGATACTGCACAGCGCACGGTTGAGAAGAGCCCTGTGAGCGGTGTTGAGTGGCGGATCCGTCTATCTTCTATCTGCTGGCAGTTGTGTTGGCTATGTTGGCAGAGCATGAAAATTGGAGTGCGGTGGTCTTCTTCTGTGAGAGCGTCAGGCTGCAGAAGGAGACTGCAGAGCGGTATCGGGGAGGGCCAATCCCGCATGGAGACGGGCAAGACGGCGACGGGATAACAACCACCCGGGCTCCCAGATTCAACACGCCCGAGTGGGATGCCTTCGTCATATGGTGGGCCTGGGGGGTCAAGGGTGCGCAAATTGGGGAGTCTGCGTGCTCATACCGAGTGACCCGGGGGTCAGACGGGGGGAAGACGGTGGTGCCCACGTGGTCACGTGCTGCCGTGTGCGCTACATATCGCTCAGCGAGGCTTCGGGGGATCCAAATTGAATTGAAAGGATCCTTTACGATCCCCCCCGATTGCTTTGGGGAGAGGCCTTTTTACAGGTGCCTCCCCGTCGCTAGAGGGGCAGACCACTGCACAGTCATCTCCCTGAGATGCGCCTACAGGCGTTGCCATGCCTGTGGTGCACCAATGGGGCTCTAGTGTGATTGTGTCAAGGACCTGAAGCCTCCCTTCGGTGCAGAAGCTAACCGCTCCGGTGGCTTTAGCCGGAAGGAGCCGGAATTTTCTTGGATGAATCAGATTGAATTCTATGAATCGACCTTACAGAATCGACACGAAGTCTATTCCGTTTTTTATCCATTCAATCCCTATCAAAGAACACCAAGCCAAGGACTGGAAGAAACTGTATCGGTCGTCGGGAGCGGGATGAGCGGACGACATTTTTCCATCGCGGTTCGAACCTGGATGAGATTAGCATGAAAGCGTGAAGATTGTCACAAGCTCGGAGATCCAGTGGCACCCAACAATAAAAGTGGTTAAAGTTAAGGAAGATACCGTGGAAGGTTATGATGATGAAACTTTTACGCAACGGTCCGGAATATTATCCGGTTTTTTGTTGATCTGGTAACTCTAGATTGGTACCTACGACATATACTCCAGGCCAAAATAATAACTTAAAAAATACCTACGACAAAAATGACAGTTTTCGCATTGTTACTCGTCCTCGCTAAAACCACTGAATATGATTTTTCGCCAAGTTTTTTTAACCGTTTCTCGGGAATCTACTCGTGCGAAGCCAGGACGGGTACAATACTGACTGGTTTATTTATCTGTATTACCCTATGTTGCAATGATAAGCTCATTTACTGGAACCGTTCATTGGGGGAAACTCGACTGAATCAGCAACATTCCTACTTAAATCATTTCTATTTATTTATAAATAAACTGTTTTTGTTTCTTATGTCCTTTGCACTAATATCCATTTTGGTCAGTAGTGGACGTCCTTTGCCCGATATGATGATACAGAAATTTCCAAAGATGGACCGAAGCCAATGCATAGCTTCGCTACGTGAAGCGTTGTAGTCATTACTTATTAGATTGAGATCTCTGTGGTCCATTGGTTGGACGGAACTCTCGCTGGGAGTTATGTCCAAACTGTGTAATGACAAATAGGTATTGTAATGAGAAGATTAATCGTATAATTCAGTAATAACGATATTTTTATTTTACGCAACTTAGAGCAAATATTGGTTTTGTAGTACATAAAAACAAAGGGGTTTTGAGATTGAATTTAGGACTCTGTTATTCCTTTTTGTAATTCATATTAGACAATAAATATACATTAATTAACTGCCTGTTCATTATTTTTATTTACAAATTGCACCATTGAAGTAGGATAAATCATGAGAATTGTATCGGTGCTGGAGACGCGCGGGTTCTAATAAATGGCATTAATTTAAAATTAGAAGTCTTTTGCTATAGTATAAAACAATTAAAAGTAATTAGGTGAGTCGCTATAGAAGCACAATAAATTATTTTATCATAGCGGTGCGTGTTCTTTATTTTTCGTAATCAACAAAATTAAATGATTAATAAATACAACACAATCTTTATTTGACTGAATATGGTTGTTACAGGTCTTAAAGTTAGGGGTTACAGTTTCATCATATTCTGACATTTGTGGCATGCAAATTAACACACAATTAAATTAAAATTAGGACACACATTGCAATAAAACATTATTACCATACCTACTATAAAATAATTAAGATGTCCGAAATAACTACTGTTATCTATTAATTATTAGAATAGAACCACATTTTATAGTTATATTAGGTATACTATTAGAATAGGTTTATTTTATAATGTCTCAATAGATTACTTAAAAGTATCGTTCAAGAAGTCAACAATGCTATAGTAACATTTGCAATGCAATAAACCATTTAATTTCTTTCTAAATAATAATAGTTTAAGTTTAATTCTTTATAAGTGGTTGGTATTTTATTGTAGATTTTAGGTGCTGTACAAAAAATGCTTTTCTACATAAGGGCTGTCCTAGCGCTGTGAATACAAATTTTAGGGTTATCACGTCTGTTGCGATTCACAAAACATGAAAGCCGTGGAAAGAATTGAGGGTTTAATTTTACAAAAATGGAAACTTCCAATATATACAGACACCGTGTTAGAATTTTATATTTAACAAAGTATGGTATATAGCTGCCAGTTGTTTGAAGCCCAAACATTGCCCTAATACATTTTTGCATCTTAAATACTACTTCTTTGTCTGTGAAGTTGCCCCAGAAAAAGTCGCCATATCGCAATAAAGATGCCACGAGGCCATGGTATGCGGTTAAAAGTGCATCTGGACTTACTTTTGGGGCTAGTTTATATAATGCATACGAAGCACTGCTAATTCTTTTGCTTAATGCTTCAGTATGTACCTTCCAATTAAGTTTTTTTTTAATAATTAAACCCAGAAACTTAGCATTTTCAGTGTCATGTATTCTGTTACTCTGATAATGTATGTCTATTTTTTGTGTAGTGGTTTGTCTTTGGCTTAAATGCATTATTTGTGTTTTTTGTAAGTTTATTTTTAAATTGTTGTTGTCTAACCATGTAATTATTGATGTTAAAGCATGATTCATTTCCGTTCAATACGTCTCCATATCTTTACCTGAAATTGTTAACGTGCTATCATCGGCAAAAAGTGTTATAGGATAGTTAGTTGCTTACGGTAAATCATTAACGTAAATGATGAATAGCAGCGGACTCAGAACACCGCCCTGCGGTACTCCAAATGATATTAAATGTTCTTTCGATTAGTAGACTTTTTCCACGTTAGACTTCGAATCAATCCTAGTAATTGCAGTGGATTGCTTTCTATTCGACAGATATGATTGAATTAAATTTAGAATATTTCCTCTTATACCATAAAACTCAAGTTTGGTTATTAAAACTTTGTGATCCACATCAAGTTAAAAGCCTGCATCATGTCGCATAACACATCACCGACAGGATTTTTTTATCGATGTTAGTTATAATGGTATTTCAGAATTCATGCCTTTTTGTTCCTTGCATAGAATATTATTTTTCTCAAGATATGAGTACAGTTTTTGATATATAATTTTTTCTAATATTTTAGAGATAATAGAAATAAATTGGTCTGTAATTATGCATTTCCTCTTTATTTCCTTTTTTGTGTAGGGGTTTAATAACAGAAACCTTCAAACTTTCTGGAAAAATACCGTGGCTTATGGATAAATTTAAAATATAGCTGAGATGCATGTGGGCAAGTAAGTTACCTACAGATTTTATAACCTTTGTGGATAGTTCATCATAGCCTACACTATTAGTATTTTTAAGCTGCATAATAATTTTCAAAACATCATTGGGTAGACTCGGAGCCATAAACAATGAACCCTGTTTGCTGTTTGATGTCCTGTGTGATCAGACAAACCGAATTCTATCACTTCCGCTATACATGATTTCTTAAAATTATGCGCGGAATTATTAATGCATGTTCGATTATGTATTCTAGTTGGGTGATCTAATGCGAGGGTAAAGTTAAAACTTTGTAGTAGACATTTTTGTTCCAGAGTTACCATATTACTTTTCATTACATCAATATTTAGATCACCTGCTATTATTATGTGTATACATAATTCATCATCATCACCATATCAGCCATAGAACGTTCACTACTGAACGGCCAATGTTGTATCCTACCTACCAATATTATAAGTATGAAAATTTGTGAAGATACTCGTATTTTGATGTTTACTTATTACTCAATCACGCTGAAATGGCTGAATGGATTTGGATGAAATTTAACGAATATACCACGCATTACGCGTGCAGTATAACAACGCGTTTAGAGCTATGCTCAACCTGCCGTGGCGGTGTAGTGCATCTGGCATGTTCGCTGAGAACAGGGTTGACGATTTTTATGCAGTAATGAGGAAAAGGGCCGCGTCCTTTATGGACCGCATTAGAAAAACCAAAAATGTAATTATCACGGCTGTGTATGATAGCTGTAAATTTGGTACATGTTACATTTAATTAATTTAATACAATCTAGTAAGGTCGATTTTATTTAATGAACATAATTTATCCTACCATGATCTATTTGACTATAACTAATTTGATATTAATTCCAAAATGTTTCATTCGATTTTAAATGTTCTGACCTGACTGGATAAGATTGAGTCAGATGATAGTTCAAATCAATCTATTTGTTTAAATCTATTTGAGTCTGAATTTATATTATTAACTTGTGATCATATAGAAACAGAATAGAATTTAATGTTATCAATACGTTTGAAAAAATCTTGATTTGTATTATGATGTAAGAAAAGCTATAAATTATGAGTTACGAATTGTGAATTATGAATTGTAAATGAATCGTGAATCAAATTATTAAATTATGAATTATTGTAACTTTAACTTAAATTAAATCCTGTAACAAATTTTCTAATTGTATTATTTTCCGTGTGGTGCCGGCTCAGAATACCACCACCCCACCACCCCATCTCCTCCTGTGGGTGTCGTAAAAGTCGACTAAGGGATTAATCAGAGGATGGGCAGCAGTGTCCTTCGAGTACATTAACAACAAGACTGCGATCGCCAACCCGTCTGCCAAGCGTGGCGATTATGGCAAAACCCCCCAACGAGCCCCAACACACCCATATCGGTCGTTGTGGTGTACTTTGGGGGAGGCCTGTGTCCAGCAGTGGATTTCATTCGGCCGAAATGATGATTATTTTCTATGGGTGTACTTGCCTGAAATAAATGTTGATTATTATTATAATAAAACACTTTTAAACGGATTCTATCGCGTATATTTTGATTTTTGATTTTCCTGGCGTTTCGAATACTTTGCAGCATTCGTGGTCGCAGGATGGAGGATGGAGGATGGAGGAGGAAGACATTGATTATTATTATCTACATGTCTCTCTTTTCACGGGTTTATATCCCCTGTAAGGGGGAACCCGGTCTTTTGACAGGCTTACGCGGGGACATAGGTCCAACACGCAGAGGCCCTTTAGAGAATTTTAATCTAAAATGTAATGGGACACCAACCGGGGACTCTCCATAGCTGCACTATAAAATGAAGTCATGGATTGTCCCCGGTGGTGTAAGGCTATTGTATGAGATGGAAACTATAACGATAAGGTCTATTGCAATGGGTGTTACATGGAATAAAAAAACTAATACGGGAACAACGGCGTCTGCCTTTCAACTTTGATCGTGAAATTCTGTGGCAGACGGTGACTCGCCACTCACAAGATGGGCCCCCTAAATGGCCACCACTACAGGCGACAAGGAGCAACACCGGTGTGAGCGGCTAGGGGTGTAGAGAGGTGCGGCACCGGTTTCACCATCGCGCGTCTCGAAGACTCGGAGCGGGTTTCCCCGTTATTACGCCATTAGACACTTCCACCCCCGAGCATATAGCTCTGGCGGCCCCCTTCTGATCGGCCAACTAAGGCAAGCCAGAGTTGAAATTCCTGCGGGCACTCATGGGGTTCCACTCCAACCAACCAATAAAGGCAAGCGGAGACGAGGCCCTGACCGACTCTCTGGAGCATTCGGGTACGCAGTGTCGCCACTCACATTCAGCTCGCCACAAACTGCCCTGCGTTCTGTAAGCTACTTACGAGGGCGGCACTGAAAATATCGGGAATCAAGGAAGTGACACAATATTATTATTTAAAAATGTATTTATTGCTTTTCGAAGTATTCTCCGCGAAATTTGACACATTTTTCCATACGATGGAACCAATCATTGAAGCAACCATTCCATTCGGAAGTTGGGGTCTCCAAAATGGCCGTTTTGTAGGCGTCCACAGCTTCTTTAGGTGATGAAAATCTCTGTCCACGCAATTTATTCTTTATTTTAGGGAAAGTATAGAAATCATTAGGGCTTAGGTCGGGGCTGTACGGCGGATGGTCTAATAATTCTATGTTTTCTTGCTCTAAAAACTCTTTTGTTCTGTGCGCGGTGTGAGAACTCGCATTGTCGTGATGGAGGATGATGCGGCGGTTGCAGTTCTCTCTACGGAGTTCAGAAACGACCTGTGGCAAACAAATGCTAGCATACCATTCTGCATTAACCGTTCTTTGTCCCTCAAGAGGAATAGTCGTAACGTGGCCGGTTTTGGAGACAAACGTGGCCACCATTTTTTTTGCAACACTCCGTGAACGAACAATTTTTGTTGGCTTTAACTCATTTTCGAACACCCAAACTCGTGACTGGTTTTTTGTTTCGGGTTCGTACGCATATATCCAGGATTCGTCACCTGATACGATGTTGTATACAGCATTTGAGGATCCTGCGTGGTATCTTTCGAGAGTTCTGACGCACCAAGTAACGCGAGCCGCTTTTTGCTCTTCACTTAGCAAATGCGGTATCCATCGGGAAAACAACTTTTGTACACCTAATTGTTCATGCAAGATTATTTGTATTTGACTCATGCCAATGTCTAAAGTTGCCTGAATTTCGCGGTATGTCACATGTCGATCTTCCTCAATCAGCTTACGCACAGCATCAACGTTTTCTTGGGTGACTGCAGTTTTTGGACGACCTTGACGAGGATCATCACTGAGCTTGACACGTCCACGTTGAAATTCAGCAAACCAGCGATAAATTGTGGTTTTGGATGGGGCTTCATCACCAAATGCAGAAATCATCCGGTCAACACACTGTTTTTGTGTTAAACCACTTCGAAAGTCATAATAAATCATCGCTCTTGAATTTTCTCGAGTCAATTCCATTTTCGCAACGACTAAACAAGTTTGACAAAACCTTGTGACAAGACCGTGAATCTTTTTTTAAATGAATAAATGGTATTCGATTTGTAAAACCAAGGAGTTTTCAATTAAAAAGATTTTAATATGACAGGAACAGTGGAAATATTCCATTCCCGATACTTTTAGTGCATGCAGCCTATGTAATATAATTTTTTTTTTTTTCTTATGATATACTTTTTTTTTACCATAAGGTATGAAGAAATCAAGCAGCTACTTTAATCTGCCCTCCAGGATTACCTTATCCCATGGTGAGATAACGTTTGCCCAGAGGGGTTTATTATTATTATTTCCTTTATTTTCTTAGTATACATATTATTACATTTTTAAATATATATATAAAACAAAAATAAAAACATATATTTAAAAATATAAAAATAGTGACCAACCGGCATCGGGAACAGGGTCCAAGCTGCCGGTGGTTAGGGCTCCAGAGAGAGGAACCTCCTGACAATACGTGCCGTGTCAAGGAGAACCACTTTCTGTATCAGGCCCTTGATCCAGCCGCCTAACAAGAGCCTCTTAAGATGTTGGTCGAGGCTCTTGGCGATCAAGCCGTTGACCGTAACGACTATCGGCACAATGATTGCTGAGTCAACATCCCACATGTCGACAATCTCGTGTGCCAGGTCAAGATACTTTATTTGTTTCTCTTTCTCGGCTTTCACGAGATTCTCATCATGCGGGATGGTAACATCAATAATCATTGCGCGGCGCTCTACTCGGTCTATCATCACTATATCAGGCTTATTAGCGACAATAGTCCTATCAGTGATGATAGACCGGTCCCAGTACAATGTGATATGACTATTTTCGAGAACTGGGTCGGGCATATACTTGTAGTATGGTACCTCAAAGGCCACAAGTTTATATTTCAGCGCAAGTTGCTGGTGTATAACCCTGGCTACTTGGTTGTGCCTGTGCAAGTACTCGCCGTTAGCAAGACGAGAACAACCAGAAATAATATGTCTAATGGATTCACCCGGACGGTGGCATGCCCGACAAATGTCAACCGTACCATCCTTAACAATATATTTCCGGTAATTGTTCGTCATGATAACTTCGTCCATAATCGCACAGACAAAACCTTCGGTTTCTCCAAAGAGGTCTCCAAAACGTAACCAGGATACTGATGCTGGAAAATCTACATCGGGACCATGGAGGGCCCGATAAAAACGTCCATGCAGCTCCTTGCTCTGCCATATTTCCTTGCGGTCATTGGTACTGATGACTACAGGTTTGCGCCAGTTCTCTTTTGCCAGACCAAGCGGGGTGAGCCCGCTGTCCACTGCCACTACATTATTATTATTATTAACACATAGATTGACCATAGACCGTATTAAAATATTGGTTAGGTACTTTTTATTCCGATAAAATAAATAGTTCCCGAGATATGCGTGACAAATCTTTACGTGATAAGCCGAATTATACGCGAGCGAAGCCGCGGGATAAGTCTAGTATCATAGTTCTGCCAGCTGCGTTCTACGCAGACCGCATTCTGTAAGACCCTTCAGAGATGCGATTCGCGCTATAGTTTCGAGCCCCGGGTACTTTACCTTACATACTTGTTCCACCGTACTTTCAGTAAAATCGCTATTTTTAAACATAAATAAACCATTGATAACTTTAAATTGCCTTAACGTTATGTAATAGCAATCTATCATCCCTACGTGACTCACAAGCGGTAAACGACCACATTCTACACCTTATGAGGGTACGGCCAGGGCCGTATTTAGGATCTGGAGACACCTGCCCTAGGCTAAACCTGTATCGAAAATCGCGACTGAAGTTTTTATTTTATTGTTAGACAATTTTTGTCTGAAAACATTTTTTAATTTTATTTCGTAGCATTTTCCTGTGTTACAAAATAATGAATAATTCATGATATATTAAAAATCATACAAAATTGGAAATTATTTAGGCTTCAACATAATTGATTAAAGATAGTAAGAAATACTTTTTGTAACAAAAATACCATTTATTGTGATTCATGTCTATTTTTATTTAAAACGTTGCCCCATATTAAGATTTCTCCTGTGTCGTGGGTGCATTTACAGACATGAATTTCACATACAATATACACCCAGACCCGGAACGACTACCTGCAGATCATACAAATATTTGTTCCGTGTGGGATTCGACCCCACAACCCGGAGCGCAGCAGCCGACTGTATCAGCCACTGCACCAACCGTGCCGCCGTCTATGGTCCAAATATCCAACAATTTGTCCCTAATAATTATTTTTAAGCCTTCTTTTTTGGGCTCCATTTTGTTATTGGTCACCTATATATAGCACAGATATTATAATAGGTACACTAGCATAGATAGCCCGTGTGTGAATGCAGCCCTGGTTACGACTACAAACTTAGTTATTCGTTTAAACTACAAGCCATCAATCTGTAAACGTGTGTTATTGCTTAACATACACAGCTTTATTTAGGCCCTACCCATTCCGTTTTACTAGTCTAGACGGGAATATTCCCATCATGCTAAACGAACCGCCCGGCTCTTTGGCGCCTTCCAATAATTCCGTTTTACTGCTAGTGTTTGGAATTCTCGTACAATTTTGTTCTTAATTGGAAAAATTTGAAAGTTCTTGGCTAGTTATCTTATTTCTTTGTGAGTTGGAGTTGGTACCTATCTTATTAATATATATCAATACCGGTCAATAACGTTCAGATATAGATACGCTAAACGTGTGTGGCGTTGAGTTGCGGGTTCAAAACCTGGCACGCACCACAGACTTTTTGTCATACGTACTTTCTTTGTTATTGTCCACTGACAATAACGGTGATGGAAAATATCGTAAAGATACTCAGCAGTCTGAAATCGCGCACACGCAGTGAGCAAGAAAATGGTCTATTGACGTTCCTTTTTTTTTAATCAACATATAAAAGAAAATCTATCTTTCTCCCGTATATTGGTTCGGCACGAGTGCCTATATAAAATATAAGGGCCTAGAGCCTTACTTCAGTACCAAAGATTACCGCTCCGGTGGCTGTAGGTAAGAATCCGGTGCCCCCCGTCCTTCTGATGGGCGAAGGAAGTAAATAGCGTACATGTTTAAAAAACCGTCTACGCTACTAATGCGTTTAGTGTTTTTTATACATAATCTATGAAAAAGACGACGTAGTAGGTCTCTTAGGCCCTTTCCCGGGGCGAAGGAAGTCCATGAATTATTGCCACCGGATCAATAAAAACAAAAAAAGGTCTCTTATTGCAAGATTCCGGCTAGATTGGTACCACTGCAGTGCCAGATGTTCGCGGCCAAGCAGTAGTGTTTATCCATTACTGTGTTCCAGTTTGAAGGGCACTGTAGTGAAATTATGAATAAGAGACTAAAATATAACGAAGCTCTCGAGGTGACGAGAGCAGGCTGGTACCTGCACGCAGGACTATAAGTTTTCGGTAGTATTACATTTGTTATGAGCTGGCGTGATTCTTACCTACAGGTAATGACTTGCTGCTTGTCTCGCGTAAATTAACAGCACAACTTAAACTAGGGCCTTTGATAGCCAGATACTCTGTATACTAAATAATAATGTCCTCACTGAATAGTTACCTATTTACTTTTGGCTTTGGATGACCGCGCTTGTATACAAGCCTTACTGCCTATACGTATCTTGGTGTCCGCAAAATATCTAGTGTAAGTTTACCGGCGTTCCTGTCCTCGGTCATCAGTACTGATAAACTAACCAGGAAAATCTTTTTTATGTTTGTTACTCTGATCTATCACAAGAACTTCTTAACAAATTGGATCGACTTCTCAACAACGGTATTCGTTACATCTTCGGATTGCGTAAGTACGACCACATTTCTTCCTACCGATCTAAGCTTAAATGGCTACCTGTCCGTCAGAGGAGAGCCGTTAGATCACTCTGTTTGCTTTTCACTATTATAAACGATCCTTGTGCTCCTAATTATCTTAAAATTTTCTTTCAACTTTTAGGTGGATCTCACAGTCATGACCTTCGGGCTTCTGAAAATTTAATTCTTAACATTCCATCCCACCATACAGGGTTTATGTCCAAATCCTTCGCTGTTTCAACAATAAAGCTCTGGAATGCGCTTCCTCTTGATATAAATAAAGCTCCAAATAAATTCGCGTTTAAACGTAAAGTGCGTCAATACTTCCTGAAATTGTTACAATCCTAATCAGTTTTGTCTTCGTCATTAGAGTTAATATTTATATTAGATATTTATATGTATTCTATTTAACTATTTATAATTATGTAATATAATATAGTATCTATTTTTGTATTAGTATATATATGTATTCCTATTTCTAATTCAGTCTTTTTTAACATTAAATATAGCTTTGCTTTTATACTTCTTTCGAAGTGCTTTGTTTAACCCAAAGGTTGACTGGTAGAGAATGCCTCATGGCATTAAGTCCACCTTATGTGTACTCAATGTACATAAAAGTTTAAATAAATAAATAAATAAAATCTTAGCATGTAACTTTTCAACTTTAGCAGCGTAGCTGGTTGATTTTGAGGTACCTATAAGTACAATTTGCCACTTTTTGCATCAACTTTTTTTAGTAACTAAACATATACATGCATGCCATGTATATGTTTAGTTACTGCGTAGGTTGCATAGCACGGCATTCCGATGTAAACGACGATATCGTCGTGCTCTTGTCACCGCGTGTCAGCTGTATAGAACCCAACGGCTTGGCACGTGGCGATGGCAAAAGATCAGACTGTGTGACATGAAAAATGAGTATTTCCCATCTTCCAAGCGGGACTGACTATGCTGGCGCAGCCGTTTCTGCAGCAGAAGCTCTCAAACTGCGCAAATATAATAACCTCATCGGAATTAACTGTTTTGAACCCATGGGTCCTGGGATTCGAGTGCATGTTTTCAAAGATATTGCCAGAAGGTTAGTCAACAGTTCACATGACCAAGCGGATTGGCGTTTTATTTCGCCAAATAATAAGCATTGCCATTCAACGTTGCAATGCTGTCTGTCAGAAAGTAACATTACCAGCTGACTTCAATTAGTCATATTGAAACAACGGAGGACATTTCGCTACATGACCACCTCTGAGAAGAAATGCTGGAAGAAACTCAGGGTTAGGTCCTTTTTTGTCATTTTCTTTTTAAACGTCTTGTACAAATCTGTTCATTACAAAGTATTTAAATTAGTTATGTATACATAGATAAAATATAAATATAGCAGCTATACAATGCAAATATCACTTCAGATATATTTGGTTTCCAGGGAAGCCACATGTGCAGAAAAGTACTAACGCCATATGTCCCTATCGTCAACATAGTCTTCAATCCTTTAATATGCTTTTTTTATAAGAATTGATTTGACGTGGGATTTAAACTTCCCAACTATCAGTTCAGTAATTTCTTTAGGTATCTTATTATAAAACCGAACGCAGTTACCTAAGAACGATTTGTCGGTTTTGGACAATCTAAATTTAGGTACTTTATGTTTATTTTTGGTGATTATACAATGAATGTCGCTTTTAACTTTAAAAATTTGCAAGTGTTTACGGACAAACATAATATTTTCAAAAATGTAAAGAGAAGGTATTGTTAGTACATTCACATCTTTAAAGAGGTCTCTAAGAGATTCGCGAGGGTTCATATTATATATTGCGTGGATGGCTCACTTCTTTAATATAAATTTTGAATCCACACCAGCTGCTGCTCCCCACAGCATAATGCCATATGATACATATACTGTGGAAATATGCAAAATATACACGTCTAGCCGTAGCTACGTCAGTTGGGTGCCTAATTTTTCTGACTGCAAATGCAGCAGAACTTAACTTACTTGATAAAGCCTTTATATCAGCACCCCATTGTAGTTTATAATCAAAGGTTATACCTAGAAATACGGTTTCATGTACAATTTCAAGATTGCCTTCAAAAATTATTTCTAATCTGTCTTGAGGTACATTTGGCAACGAAAATTTTAAACATTTTGTTTTATTTGCATTTAATAAGAGATTATTTGCAGTGAACCATTTAGACAGAGACTTTAAACTCTCATTGACATGTACAACTTCATTGACTTTCATGTTTATATTAAAAATAAGCGGAGTGTCATCAGCAAATAAAATTGTATTACATAATGCCGACATCATATAAGGCAGATCATTAATATAGGCTAAGAATAGAAAGGGGTTCAAAATTGAGCCTCGTGGCACGCCCATTTTTATTAGAGACCCTGATGGTGTTCTACATTTTATACCTACTTTTAGTTGTCGTTTGGAAATGTATGATCATACAAGGTCGAGAGCTAGTCCACGAATTCCGTAGTGACCCAATTTACAAACGAGCGTATTGTGACCAACGCAATCAAAAGCCTTGGCAAAATCACAGAAGATACCAAGCGCATCCTGTGAGCCCTCCCAGGCTTCTAATATATGAGTGATTAGTTTTGCGCCCGAGTCCAAACTGCTGGTCATGCAAAATCTCGTTTTCATTGAAATGAATCATCATCTGATCAAGCATGATATTTTCAAAATCTTTACCCATTGTTGGAAGCACAGAATCAGGTCTATTATTAGAGGGATTATGCTTACAACCTGATTTAAAAATTGAGATAACTTTACTATGTTTCATCAAATCAGGGAATGTTCCACTATCGATACAATCATTGAAAAGCTTTGTAAGAAATGGGTTCGTAAGAAACCTCTGACCAACTGGACGAAGTTCCTAATAAAAGCTAGAACTACATACATATTTACATATATTCTACGCTAGCTGCAATAAAAAAGCGTCGCGTCCACCAACTACTTATCTGTAATTCAATTACCACAAGCGGCCCTAATTACTTGTCGGACGTATTTATGACTCTTTAACTTGATCAGATGCATATCTTCTAAGTTTAATTATTTCCGGTGCCACATTACTTTATAATAAATCGTTTGTAATGCGGAGAGTTTACACAATAGGTCAACTTTTTATTTGAGGTGGTACAAGGTGTTTCTTAGTAATGCAATCTGGCTTCCTTTATCATTCCAACATGATGGACACATATATCGTGTAGTTTCCGGATTAAGGATATAGCACCACTCTATCTCCTTCCGTAGATATTGTAAAAGGTGACTACGGGACTCTAAGCCAGAGTGACGGTCAGAAGCGTCGTTTTGTGGACCAACAACCATTCTGCACTCACCAAACCGCCTGCCAAGCGTGGTGAGTACTGGCAAATTCCTCCCAAAATGACCACACAAGTCATGTAACCGGTCGTTGTGGATATCCATGAGAAGGCCTTTGCTCAGCAGTGGACGTTCTTTGGCTGATAAGATATATAATCGAAGTAGCAAGTAGTAGTAAACCAGCAATATAGCACTACACAATAAATAAAATCCAAACTTGGTGTGTAAAAGAAAAGAGTCAGCCTAGAATTTGGGCTCAAGATCACAGTAAAAAGAAAATAATTGGGCAGACGTAATGGCCCACTCCTCTGGTTTACACTTCTTGTCTCTAAAGGCCTAGGCAGAGGTTAAGGTACAGCGGTAGGTTCACCTACGGTGCGCCAATGTTAGTTGATCTCACGTCCGGTGTGATATAGGGAGCACTGCTACCGGGAACAAATCCAACTCCGTGAATTAAACCAAATTTAATTGCTAACACAACCTAGTAATCCCTAACGGCACATAACTCCTGAAAAAAGGATGAAATCAAAAGATTTAGGGATGAAGGATCATAGTACGTAGCGCTATAAAGTTACTACTTAAGTAACCCACCCGTTGGAATACGGCGAAATTTTATTTATGTTCGTATTTAATTTCCTCTGCCAAATCCTCATGAACATCCACCGCCCTGGGGCAAATAGAGAGGTATGTTGGATTGTTACCACCACGGTGTTCCTTTGACCTTCCTTGCGCTGGGAAAAGCGGCATTCGCTGCTGCATTTGGCACACTCCCAACAGATCATGTCCTGCCACTGATTTTGGCTGACCCCATTCCCCTGCACGGCCTTGCCAGCCATACAATCCTCTGGCAAGGCGCGCGCGAAAAACGCCTCGATCAGGTCCCGGGATCTTGTCTCCGATCAGGCGACGGACTGCCTCAATTCTGCCGCCTGCAAACCGCGCAGGCGGGACTACTTAAATAACACATAATGAAAAACAAATATTTGTTCCATGTGGGGATCGAACCCGCAACCCGAACCGCAGAAATCCAATCGGTTAGCCATTGTGTCAACAGTATCGTCAATTTATGCGTCAAAACGGAATGATCACTTATTAAAAATATGATACAATAATCACCTATTCAATCCTTTGAAGTTTTGTTAGCTACCTAATCTCGGTCTGCAGATCTGGCTTTAATCTGGCCCATCCCAGAAAACAAAATATCTCCAGCCTTGTTCACTGCGCGAGTGTTCTTAGTTTATATTTAAACATATTATCAAGTTTCATCCCTACATTAGCCGAGAGAAATTTCTAGTTAATATAAACACATTATGCAAATTGATAATTTCGAATCAAACTGGAATACGGAAAATTACTTTCTAGAAACCCGTTTTATGTAAACAAAATAATTTGTATTCGTAATAATCATAATGCAAGGAGATGCGTTGAGCTGGGGCCACATTCCTTGCAGTGCATATTGCAATTGCCATCTTGAAGTTCCATCCGGAGGCAAACATATATTTATTTATACATATAATTGAATTGCATAACTGGTTGTGATGTTTGTCTCTTATTATTAGATATCCATATAGTGTGTTAATGTAGTCTTCACAACTCAACTCATCTTTTTGCTCTATTCATAATTGTATTCAGTCTTATATTCAATCAATATGTTTATATTTATTTTTATAAAATAACTATATATAAAAATAACGCAGGATTGAGGTGTAAACCTACATTGACGTTTTGAGAAGTTCGTTAGAGACTCGCCATTGTAATCGCCTGATGTTATTGCTAGATTTGGCGACGCTCCATTTAGCTTTTTTCTTACTAAATGAACCTTATGTTTTATAGAATAGTTTTTCTTTTCAATTAGTGTACCTAAAGCTCATTACTGTGTTTACTTTAATTTAAGTATTGTATCGGTAAGTGTTTTTCTATTATAATGTCGCGGTTCCGAAGACAGCGAACGTGGTCGGGCCGGATCTGGTGGACAACCAGTTTCGTTTCAGTCAGGAGCGCCTTTCCGTTGACATGATCATGCACGTGAGAGCTCTGGTGGAGAAAGTAGTATCCGAGGGTGAGGTGGTGGTCGCGATTTCTCTCAACCGAGCTAATGCCTTCAGCACCTTGCCCTGGAGTTGCATTAGGGAGGCAATCGTGTATCATTTGCTGCCGACCTACCCCCAGCATAAGGAAGTGATTTTGGCCGATAGAAGTCCGGCATGCCTCTCCACCCCTCCCAAGGCGAGGAAGAAGACTTCCCCACAGCAAAAAAAGACTTCATGCGCTCATAATATGGTCTGGTGGTCTTCGCGCTCGGTCATTACACGAGACGTGTGCATATGTAAGCTACAAGTGTTTTGGTTGGATACTAATTGATAATTAGTAATTACATTATCGCGTGTTTTTTAATGGTATAATTTTGAAAACATTTAATATAAGGTGACTGAGGGATACTAAACTAGAGATCTGTGACTCTTCTGTAGAACGGTAGCTCTACGGCGCTCACTAACCCGCCTGGGAAGCGTGTTGAATACTGGCAAATCCCACGCAAAATGACGACACTATTTTGGAAATATATGGGAAGGCATTTGTGGCTGATATGATGACGATGATGATGAATAATGGGATCAGTGCTCGGCCGCATTGGAGTGTTGGAGGTGGCTAACAATCGAAATTAAAAATCAATCTTATTCAAAATATTTTGATTTGGGATTGAGGATTTGTCTGTTTTAAAAACAGATCAACTGATTTTTAATCTTAAATAGAAATAAAGAAAGAAATATATTACTTTCTTAACAGACACGGACATAAGGCATAGCGAAACCATAAAAGTTATATCAAACAAAAATCAATTACAATGCAAAATTGTGCGTCCCGTCCGTACAAACAGAAATAGGTATATCGCTTAGCATAATGCGTCACATAAGTGGCGTCACATAAGTATAAAAACACTGCGCTGATATTCTTCGACATCCTAAATCAAAAGATTTCAGATTAGATCTATTATTAATGTCGGCTGTAAATCGGTAGCTAGGATATTTTTACTCATTGAATATCATGTTATCACAGTTCACTACTAGACATACCTTGTAAGTACATGATAAAAATATACACCATTTGATAAAAAAGAAATATAAACCCGCAAACACAATACCAATGAAATGGATAGAGCACTATGAAACAACAATATTTTGATAAGAGAGCGACGGTCGATCAATAATATGAGAGAAAATTGAACTGTTACAATGAAAAATAATAGAAACAATGACAAAGAATGCTTTCGCGTGTGATGTGGGAGTCACGCGACGAAAAGAAAACATTTTGTGAACGTGCTGCTACATATACGTAAAGGGGGACTCTTATTAGGCCATAAATTACTGTCAAAAGCGCTATCGACGTGTCTAAACAAATTGCGACGTTTGCCACCATTACTGCTTGTGTGTCATCATTAGGATATGACGTCGTTGTCTGTGATGCACGCAATGGCATCACGACTGCTTTAATAGTCTTGTGAAACTTAGACAAGTTTCACAAAGTCAGCAATAAATTGCTCAATAACAAATATAGATTTACGAGAATGCTCATAAATGACAAAGGATATACTAAAACTAGTCTCTGATGTTTTCTGAATAGTTCCATTTCGGTCATATAAAAATGTGAACTTTATTCAAGGGACAGTAGCGTTTAAAAAATATAAAGTTATAATTTCTTATGTCTATTTTTGGGATTACCTACTAAACTATATATATATACGATCATCACTGGCTCACTGACTGACTATGTCAGGCTGTAAGATGATTCATTCTTTTGATTATTTATTCTTTTAGTTTTTCAACGATAGCCTTACAACTCCCCAGTGTTTTTTTATTTTTTTATAATTATTAAATGAATTATTTGAGCACAAAAAATACCTTTTTACACAATTTTATTTCGAAAATGCACACAGATGAAGAACAGGAGCCGTTGTATAAAATAGTGAAAAAAGGTTTTTTTGAAGTGCTGGAACTGCAACCTTACTTATTGATTGTGATGCACAAAATAGTAATTATAACTGGTTATTTTTTATAAACGCTATCCCTATCTATACCGAATTATAAAGTAAACACCTTAAAGTTAACAATTTTTTTAAGCCGCTATTGCATTGTACCTCAAAGCTTAATATGTTATCAAGTTAGAGTGGGTGAGGTTAAGAACCTATAGTTTAGCAAGCACATACACATAAATATTTAGTTTATTGCATATTTATTCCAAATACCAAGTATTGCTCTCTCCATGGCTCGCTGAGTGACCTTGAGCAATGTTATGAGACCCATACTGATCGACCACGTCTCTATGCCATAATTATGTCATCACTACGCGCTGGTAACACATAAAGGTTAAAAGACTTTCGTCTTGAGGTACTCCGGTTGACGAAAAGACGTTTCGCAAAAGCTGCCAAGCCGAGTCGAATTCAATGATTGACCTCCTCTTAATGGACCTACCTAACTAGACGGTTTGTCAAAGATATACATAATCTTCAGCAACTTCTAGATTTTGAAGCATCTCACACCATTGCGCTAAACCCACGTACTACGTACGTAGTACATAATAGCTCAATGTTTTGAGTTTGAGTTTGCTTGCAGTTCACATTCACATTCAAGCGTGAACATTCTCATGTTAATTCTACCAGTGGATAATGTAACAGTCCCAATCGACTCTAAGCATTTGGAAATGTCGAAGAAATGCAAACAAACACCGGTGTTTGACAACGAACAAAAGGCCGACAAAATAACGGAATAGATACTTAAAACAGTCCAGTTTGCTTTGTCACCCCATTAACTGCGCCAACCCTTGACAACAATAGTTTTTGCTAACTGAACGAAAGTAGGTTTTTAATTGTGTAGCTCTGTTTGGGTAAAGAAAAACGCAAAAATGACAAGTCCAAAGTAGCATTTCCAAGAAAAGATTAGGAGAAGCCAAAAAACATATTTGGGCCATATTGGCGTGCATTTAGTCGGTTATTTCTTGCGTTTAATATAGCAGGGTAGGAGAATAAGAGAAATAAAAAGAATCATGATAGCAAGCATCAACCGGAGTATTTAAAAAAATATAAATAATCTAGTACTAAGACAACATTAAGTAAAGAGATCGTTCACTCCGCTCCTTCTGTCGAAACTTTGTCTAAAATCCAAAGCTTAATGTACCGTATAAATTACAAATCTTTTTATCCGTAGATCTGAACTCGACAGCAATTCATCTGGGAGGGCTTTGAAAAATATTCGAGTCGTTTATACAATTAATGGTTTTGATGTGGAATGTTAATTCTAGACGTTGATCTTCTGAGGAAGTTCAATCATCATTAGATCTATCGAGTCTTGTGGTATTCAAGTTTAAACAAAACCTAAAGTCGTAGTATAAATGTTAACACAATAAAGTGTAACTGTAGGGCCGCACAAACTAAATTGAATCAACACTCACTAGGTCACAGTGAAAGTTTATCATCCCACACCGTGGTTGCGTGAATTATTGTGATTGCTAAGTATGCACAATATATAGAGCGTCTACGGGATAATGAACATAAAACACGAGTATGTATGAGTCACCGCTCCGAGCGGACGAAATACATGATGTATTCTCACCGGGATAAATGAAAAGCAAAAGAATGAGTCACAGGTTACAGGTGTTTCAAAGAAAGATATATATATATTATGAAGATAAGGACGAAAAAGAAACGTCCAAAAAAGTCGACCTAAAACGGAATTCTCCAGCCTCGAGAAGTTCTTCTGCGCACAATAAAATACCACTCGAGTAAATACTTGTGAACACAAAAAGCCGTGGTGAAACGTTTGAATCAGGGAGAGCTGTATGACGGGGTTCGGGTGAGGTTCTAAGAAGTCAGCTCTATCTATAACCGCATGACGAATCCCACTTTGCCCCTGCTAGCTCAGGCATACACATTGACTGGTCGAGTGGTCCGTGAAAGTCAATGCAATAATTATTTTCTATAACGCATTCGTCTGGTGCAAATTGAATTCTGAGGGCCTATCACGAATATTTTAGTATCCTAATCGTAACATTAATGTGAGTGAAGTTTGAATCGAAAATAGAACCTTCTATAGATAGAATCTTCTAGCATTTTTATTTAAATTTATACGACAAACACAATTCGTATCATATATATATGAATAACGTCTTCAGGTTAAATAAAAAATATGTGCGGATCAAGTATTTTCAATTCAACATTCACTCACATTGACGTTACGATTACAATACTATACGTCAAAATATTCGTGCTAGGCTCAATTTGGTGATTAAAAGCTGTAATGGTTCAAGTACTCCGTTAATTATCGGCCCTTCGCAACGTATTGCCTAAGGAAGGTAGCAGCGACAGCATTAGCGCTCTACAGCCTTGATTTATACCCTGAGGTGTTCTATTCTGTTTGTTATACCGATGGGAGTTATGTCTTTATTTAAGGAATTTGGGTAATAATTTAAATTGTGAGTTTTATCACTACACCATGTGATGTATGATGATGAATGAGGAACGGATCTGGGTCATCGCTTATGTACACCATAATAAATCATATGCGAATACAAACAACACGCTGCGGACGTGTATATTTCCTTTTCTCATCCCTGAATTGATTTATAACTTAACTATAGACTGCGTCTAGGTTTTAAGTCAAACAAAATTAAAAAATTTAACTGTTAGCTGCATGTCTAATTTTTTCAATTACATTTGGGTACTGGTTTAAACAAAAGATAACTGTGTCGTACCTAGCGGAAGGAGAAAACAACTCGGATAAAATAATTCCAGGTACCTACCCGGGTTTTCAATACTTTGAAGGCTTTCATTGCTTCGCTTAACGAATATCCTTCCAGAATGAGAACGGGACGCTATCAGATCGTTGTCAAACTTAATCGAAGTACTTAATTAAGTACGGGAAGCACTGTAATTTGCATAAGTTCTGTATTCAAGCGAATAAATGTCAAAGTCCATAGCAGTCAGCTTAAAGCAGAAAAAAGTCGTTTACAACGCCAGAGGGCAGGTGTACAATAAAATTCAATAATATTTCGTTTGTCACAATGTCCCCATTATGTTGCCCATAAAAGTACATGTATGAATAACGTTTTCTTTTAATTGTATGCGTGCGGTTGATTTGTGGATTGAATAATTAATTAATTAAGCTGTATATCATTGTGGTATCTACTTTATAGCTTTAGGATTTATGAGAATGCCTGGACTATCTTTAAGTAGCATGTATTTGATGGTACTAGTGGTCGCCTAGTGGCCGACATTTGACCATGTTTTTTAACCTAAATTTTAACTTTCTGCTCTCCTCCTCCATATGAACTTTAACTATGCCAAATTCCACACTCCTCCGTGCGCGCAATATGCTTAAAAAGAGGTACCGAGTTTTTTCTTCATATATTTATACACACTCGTAGGTAATATATCTTCAAAGGTCTCATAATGTTTATAACTTAATATATCCTGACATCACCTTTCGAATAATTATAAGATCATCATCATAACAGCCAAAGGACGTCCACTGCTGACCAAAGGCCTCCCCCATAGACTTTTGTGTTTGGTTGTGTGTTTGTGACAATTGTGTCGTCATTTTTGGGGGAATTTGCCTGTTGCTTGGCAGGCGGGTTGGTAAGCACATTATTTCTACTGTTCTACAAGAGGGACGCTGCTGCCCGTCCCTCTGGTTTAGAGTCCCTTACGGCCGAATACTGAAACGCCAGTTAATATTAAATCCCGCTTTAACTATTCGAGAAACCTGCCTTCGGTAAAAAACCGGGAAGCTCAAATGCGTTAAAGCGGGGTTTAATGTTAACTGGTTTTTCAGTATTATTTATACCGTGAGTCGACTTTTGCGACCTCCACGGGAAGAGATGGAGTAGTGCTAGGTATATTCTTAATCTGACACCAAGCTGAAAACCATAAATAAACATAATTATTTTCAGTTGTCCTATAACAAGCTTTAGTGCGTAAGCAGTGGCTGTCCGATACAACAGATGTTGTAATGTATAAAACGATGCTATAAGTTGTATTCAAGATGTCACACTGATGCTAATGCGTTTGCAACACGTCAATAGTGCGGTGCGTAGTACGCGTCACGCATGCCCTTTATGTAAAGCGCTGCCGTTTTTTATTGGTTTCCAGTGGAAATTCTACATGGATTTCCTTCGCCCCGGGGAAGGGCGAAGGGGTATGCTGGAATCCTACCGGATAAATCCACTGGAGCGGTCATCTTCGGCACCGAAGGGGGCTCCAGGTCCTCGTAAGATCACCTCTAGCGGAGGGAAGGTTACTGTAAAAAAGTCGCCCCCCAGGTACTTCTCGGGGAGGATTGTAAAGGACCCTCCCAAGCCTCGCTGTGCGCTGTGCTACCCACACGGCGGCACGCTAGCCCGTGCGCGCCGCCGTCTTCCCGGGATGTAACGCGTTGCCTAACACGCACTGGCTGCAACCGTACTGCATTCGTGGTTGTCAAGCTTGCTCATGACTTACTATGAGGCGCTAGTAGCCAGTAGCACTCATTGATTGGTAAATGACTGGCATCGGTCATCTATGGACTTATGACCGTAGTAGAAGATGGGTGACCGCATGGTGGCATTTGGTATTGACAGAGAGGGGGTCACTCACAATGGGCCTCATAAAAAAGCTCAAGGTCACTCAGCGAGCTTTGGAGAGAACTTTGCTTGGTATTTCTCTACGAGATTGAATCAGAAATGTGGAGTTACAAAATAAGGGGCTAAAGAAGTGCCTGCGTTAACTTATGCCTATATATTACACATCAAATAATATGAACTAATTAATTCTCGCGGCGGCCGACCGGGGCGTCGTCATCGCTGATACCATGGTGCCGCTTCAACTCGAAGCTCGCCTGCACAAATAAAAAGGTTGGCACTGCGCGAGAGACCGCTTTTGTCCGGTTAAGCATCCCCCTTGGGATGAGTGCGAGAAACCCAAAAAAAAATTGCGAGAGACCAGTGTGGTGCCCGCCGCTGATGCGAATGGATGTGTGTTCCTTGCAGCTACAAGTCATAGTAAAAAGGTTCTTGAGTGGAGACCGCGAGAGACGACCTGTTGAAGGTCGCTGGGATCAGTCGTTGGATGAGGGCGTTGATGGAGGAGGAGGATATTACCGCTCGTTGTAGAAATCTATGGGGGAGGCCTTTGTTCAACAGTGGACGTCCTTTGGCTGATATGATGATGATGATGATGACAGTGGTATTTAAACTCCGTCTCCGTGCTTCGGAGGCAAAGTAAAATCGCCGGCGTTAATTGTTGTCATTAGACGGCAGTCGTTAAGCCAAGTCGGAGGCCTTTGGGTGGCTTGAACAACTCTGACACAAGGTTGGCCACTAACCATACAAAAGAGATGATCACTTCGATCACAAAAGCGATGCTTCAAGTGTGGTGATTTACCCTTATGGAGCTTTGAAGTAGTGGACTCATAATGTTGACGATGTATTTGATGCCCAATAAATAATATACCAACCTGTTATAGGTGCCGTAAAAGGCGTCTAAGGAGCCATGAGAGGAGAATGAGCAGTAGCAACCTGTAACAACATCTATCAACTCCTTTTCAGCAGCGAAGGTAATTCAATAATAAGGTTTGATATTCTTTTCTCTCGTGTCGGTACGAGCTATATTTCTCATGCTGGTTACTCATACATCGCGATGATATCCTTGCACAAAAATTTTGTCCTCGGCCTAGGTTTGGCTACATACATAACGCAAATATTCGCGTTATTGCGATGATTGAGGCCTAGGCATGACGGGAACATCGAAGTGAAGGAAAATAACCAGCGTACAAGGTACCACGTATCCGTGTGGTGTCCGGATTAAGAATATAGCACCACTCCATCTTTTGTTGGATGTCGTAAAAGTCGATTACGGGACTCTAAACCTGTGGGTCAGTAGCCATAATGCGCTCACCAACCCGTCTGTCAAGCGTGGTGAATATTGGCAAATACCCCTCAAAATGACGAAACAGTTGTGGAAATCTGTGAGGCTGGGCCTTTGTTCAGCTGTGGACGTATAAATGGCTGATATGATGATGATGATGATGATGACAAGGTACCACTACCCACAGTTCGCGCACGTACTCTGATATAGCCTCTTGAAAGTTTTTTTGATACACCAGTATGATATAATGATGGGGCACGATCATGTATACTTACTTCGTCATACACTGACCTTATTAAATATAGGTAAACTCTGGGCCAGTTGAGTAGAAGTTCAAATTATGACGGCACGATTGGCGCAGTGGTTAGTCGCTTGGCGTTCTGCGCTGTGTCGCGGGTTCAATCCCAGCACGGTACAAACATTTGTAAGTATAGTTGTTCCAGGTCCAGGTGTTTGTACATGCACAGAATAGGGCGCGAGGTTACGGCACAATGCCACCATTGTGGAAGCGACCAGGACACTCCACAACACACGCTCGAGGTTTGCCCTGCGTGGGCTGCCGAGCGGCGGATTCTGGTCGATCGAATCGGGCAATGATTTTCTCTGCCGGCAGTAGTGTCGGCTATGTTCGCATAGCATGAAAATTAGAGTGCAGTGGTCTCCTTCTGCGAGAGCGTCATGCTCCAGAAGGAGAATGCAGCGCGGGCTCAGGAGAGGGCCGATCCTGCACGGAGGAGGACGAGACGGTGCCGGGGTAACAACCGCCCTGGGGCCCAGGTCACGCAACACGCTTGAGCCCCCTGCCGTCGTTACATGGTGGGGGGCCTCGGGGATCTAGGGCGCGCAGATTGGCAGGTTTGCGTGCTGACACCGAGCGACCCCCGAAGATGGTGGCACGCACGTGGTTACATGACGCCGTGTGCGTAGCACAGCCTAAAGCGAGACTCGGAGGATCCTTTACAATCTTCCCCGAGAAGTGCCTGGGGAGCGGCCTTTTTACAGCCGCCTACCCTCCACTAGAGGGCGTGACCGCTTTACAGTCATCCTATCTGAGATGTGGCACCAATGGTTGGCTCTAGTGTGATCTTACGAGGTTCTGGAGCCTTCCTCCGGTGCCGAAGATGACCGCTCCAGTGGTTTTAGCCGGTAGCAGTATACCCCTTCGCCCTTCCCCGGGTTGAAGAAAGTTCACGTAGAATTTCTAATGGGCAACAATAAAAAAATAAAAATTTTGATTCAAAAACTAATGACCACTTATGTAATAATAAACACTTAAGTAGACTACATAATTATCCAGAAACAAATCAGAAGCAACTATCCTCCGCCTCGCGTGCACCAAAATAACACCTTTACCGCCATAATCTTCATTAAAGTGATGCCTCAAAACAATTTTCTCCTCGGCACCATGTACTTAAACCCGTGTCAAAATATTAACCTTTGTAACACAATCCGTGGGCCTTATATTTAGCCGATCTTTACATGCAGACCTCGTTACGATAAAGTATAGTTATAATGAGCCCCAGCCGACAGGTTAACAAGCTCTTTCATCTGGCATCGCCCGTGAAACGCTGTCTTTTTAATTATATTGACAGGTGATGATGTTTTGTACACTCAGCCTTAAAGCAAGTATCCACCTTAACCACTCATCACGACTTTGGACTTTATTGATTGTTAGTGTATGGTATAAATTTAGTTTCTGTTTATATCTTCTACATTAACACACACATTTTATTGTGCCTCGCTGTTAACTTGTTTTCTCTTTTTATAGAATACCACACAATAATGGAGACATATCATTACATAATTATGTATAAATATTTAGATATTACCTTGTTTATAGCACAGGTTCGTGTAATATTGGAAATGGACTTTCTAGTTTCGTTTCGGCATGATATCAGTCCAAACAAGCTTGAAACAGCGAATGAAGCTGTCACATGCCATGATATGCAGAATAAAATGTGGCGATAGGTTGGCTGCAATGGCTGCCCGTGGATAGAGACGCCTGATAAAGATTGATTGAACCTTGTTTATAGCACAGGTTCGTGTAATATTTGAAGTCGACTTTCTAGTTTCGTTTCGGCATGATATCAGTCCAGACAAGCTTGAAAAAGTGCATGAAGCTGTCACATGCCATTACATGCAGAAAAAAACTGTGGCGGTATATTTCCCGCACGTGGATAGAGACAGGTCTGATAAAGATTGAGTGAAATATTTGTGTGGTGACTATTTGTGTACTGAGGGCCTAGCACGAATATTTTGACGTATAGTATCGTAATCGTAACATTAGTGTGAGTTAATTTGGAATCGAATATACAACAATCCTATAGCATTTTAGTTTAAATTTATACGACAAACACAATTCGTATCATATATAGGCATTCATAAAGTATCCAGTTTAAATAAACAATATGTGCGAATCAAGTATTTTCATTTCAAAATTCACTCACATTGCGATACGTTTACGTTACCATACGTCAAAATATTCGTGCTAGGCCACCATTGGTAATTATTTGCACGTTTAATTCGTTCGTTGACTGACATGTTATCCGGTGAACTGTACTTCCTGTCGATGCAATAAAAATAAAGCAAAACAGCAGTAGTTGCGTCGGCCGAGAATTGCCGAAGTAATTGAAATAATAACTGATCCCTGCTGTAGCGTAGGGTTAACGATCTCCGACTAATGGGGGGTCCGGGAGAAATTGACGGGTACGCGATAAGCGCGCCTTTTTAAAGGCGGCTGATCATTAACCAAGTAACTTTGTAGGTAGTAACGTATAATGTTAGGTTTAAATGAAACCTGTTGTTATGCCACCTTGCTATCTTAACGTGAAATTTAATTAATTTCGAGTTCCCGGAAGGATCAGGAATAACTCCTGAGTATTTTGTTCGATGATCAATAGATTGCTTAAATTTTAGTATAATAACCTGACACCACAACGCCTTCTATCACAAACTAGTTGAAACTATATACTCTCTAGCACTGTTTTGTGATTACGACCTGTACAAAAAGAAGCAAAAATATAATATAAAATCATCAGATCAGCCAAAGCACGTCAGTACTGAACAAATAATACAATAATAGATAGAATAGATAAAAAGTAATTTAATAATAATAAAGTAATTTCAGGGCTTCGTATCCGGTTTAACTTTATTGGTCGGCTGGAGTGGAACCCCATGAATGCCCGCAGAATTTTTTATTCTGGCTTGCCTTAGTTGGCCGATCAGAGCGGGGCCGTCAGAGCTATATGCTCATGGGTGGAAGTGTCTAATGGCGTAATGACGGGGAAACCCGCTCCGAGTCTTCGAGACACGCGATGGTGAAACCTCTCGATAGCCCGAGCCACTCACACCGGTGTTGATCCCTGTTGCCTGTAGTGTTGGCCATTTAGGTGGCCCATATTGTGAGTGGCGAGTCACCGACTGCCACAGAATTTTACTTAACGGTGGAAAGGCAGACGCCGATTTTCCGTTTTTCCTAGTATTAAATCTATTCAGCACCCATTGACCTTATAATTATGGTTTACATTTCGTACAATAGTTTTACACCTCCTGCGAAAATGAGACTGCATTTTATAGGGCAGTTGTGGAGAGTCCCCGGTTAGTGTAGTGTTTTAATCTAAAATGTAATATTTTAGATTAAAATTCTCTAAAGGGCCTCTGCGTGTTGGACCCTTGTCCTCGCGTAAGTCTATCAAAAGACCGAGTTCCCTCTTACAGGGGATATAAGCCTATAATATAATAAAGAAACATGAGTAGTTTAATAATAATAAAGTAATTTAATAATAATTTATTTTCTCACCACAATCATGAAAAAGTTGCAGCACAATACAATATTGCCTAGTTACAGTATAATACAAATTTACTGTCGAAGACTGGTACCTTTATGCTAGGCCGAAGCCTGTGATTCACCAATAGAAACGCCTCCCCCATAGATTTCCTCAACGACCGATTACATGCCGCTGCATCTAAGAATCCCCAGCGATCTTCACCAGGTTGTCTGTCCACCTCGTTGGAGGCCGTCCCACGCTGCGTTTTCCGGTGCGCGGTCTCCATTCGAGAACCTTTGTGCCCCAGCGGCCATCAGTTCTACGAGCAATGTGCCCTGCCCATTGCCACTTCAGTTTACTAATCCTTCCAGCTATGTGGGCAACTTAGGTTCTCGACCGATCTCCTAATTTCTGATTCGATCTCGAAGAGAAATACCAAGCATAGCTCTCTCCATAGCTCGCTGAGATAAAAGAAGATAAAATACAGTCGTTAATAACCTTATTTTCGCAAAAATTTACATAAGTACCAACTGAGGAAAGTGGGCCTCTCTCACTGCACCAATGCAAACACTACAATATTTTACAAAGCTCAAACACATTAGTGAGTATGCTGCCCTGTGCACACTTTCATAAGACTCATCGATTTATGATTGTAGTTATACGATGGATTATCTTGATTCCTAATCATCATCATCATATCAGTCAAAGGACGTCCACTGTTGGAACCGGAAGGACGGCCACAAAAGCCTCCGCCATAGATTTGTCCACAATTGTGTCATTTTTTATTCATTAAAAAAAACATCTAACTACACTTACAGGGTTGCTCAAAGCGTGCAGTGAGCCAGTTGACAATATCAATCTAGGTACTTAAGAAAATAACACATAATTCATAGAACCTCTTGGCTTTATAGTGGAAAACATCCACCTCTGGTTGTTGAGCGATCAGAGCATTGAGTAGAGAGATGGCCTGATTTATAGGAGCAAATTGTGCTGCTAGTGTACGAACCGGTGGGGCCGCCAGAAGACGGCGCGCACGCAGGTGCGTGTACTGGGGCGGCGCGGATAGCAGGCAACGGGACAAAGCAGGGAATTTGCCATTATAGCAACTGTGCGCGCAGTATAGCAGCTGTTTCACAGCTGCTACTCATCTCTCTGGTTTAGAGACCCTTACGGCCGAATACTGAAACGCCACACACACATCAATATGATGATGAGAAACCTGAAACCGGGTGGCTCAAATAGTTAAAGCGGGACTTAATATTAAGTGGTGTTTCAGTATTCGGCCGTAGGTCGTCTCTTACGACATCCACAGAAGGATATGGAGTGGTGCTATATTCTTAATCCGGACACGACATGGATACCTAATAGCCGTTTTCAATAGCCTATTTCTCGCATTTTTCGGCTATTTACACTATTAGAGATTCAAATATTGCATAGAGCAAACCTCTTATTGTATTAAAGTTATAGTATTACTAAACTAATAAAAAAACGCTTGAATGCAACAAATAAACATTGTAATTCCTGCTGACTGCCTCTAACTAACGCTGAAACAAACTCAAAGCTTTCTGTTTTAAAGTCCAGACATATTCAGTATAATATTACGTGAGAAAAATGTAAGGGAACGTCTCGAATGGCTTTTGAAGGAAGATCCATAACCATTTTGGGTTCACTTGTCCAGACAGCCGGCAAGCATGAATCAGTCATCGTGTTGCTCAACGCTATTTTATAGAGTTCAACGATTCGTTACATAACATACCATCAGCATGACATTTGTGTAGGTCACATGAATACCAAAAACCACCAAACAGATATTAAGTGTAGTGTGTACAGTTAGCCTACATAGTACTCGCATTCATAAATGTTTTATGATCAGATCAAAGTAAAAAAAAAATTGGTATGTCGATAATTTCAATAAATATCATAAAAAAGTAACTATACATTAAATCTCACAAAAATAATGTACGATCAAAAACAACACAACCATGCAAATAATAAGTATTATAATAATACACTTTTAAACGGATTACATCGCGTATATGATAGATTCTCTTTTTCGTGACGTCACGAAAACTTTTTTTTAAACATTACCCCACACTAAGGTTTCTCCTGTGTCGTGGGTGCGTTTACAGACATGAATTCCACACACAATACACCCAGACCCGCAACAACTACCTGCAGATCATACAAATATTTGTTCCATGCGGGAATCGAACCCACGACCCGGAGCGCAGCAGCCGATTATATCAGCCACTGCACCAACCAAACAACCAACAAAAAACTTTGCAGGGTCTGTGGTCGCAGGAAACGTGTTTAATAATTGCGAAAACCTAAGACATTGCTATAATAATAAGTATGTCAAATTAGAGCAACTCAATCCCAAGTATATTTGTTGACCATATATATAATCTGTAACTTTATAGAAACCCTTTTTACATAGTTTCTTTTTATAACTGACTTAAATTTATTAAGGCTGCAATCTCCATGCTGCATTATCATTAACATAAGTATATGTAATCCCGGATTACATACATGTACCTGCCTGTTCCTTCCTCCTGTTGCTCCCTGCAAAGTATCAACAATACCAGAAATTAAGGTTTAAATCGACTTCCAAGATTTATTTATATAGTTCGCTAGTTACATTTTATAAGTGAAGTTAACAAAAGCGTGTTAAAAATGGCATTGAGTCGCGTTATGACAGCTGTCACAATTATGACTGATAAGAGATTGATTCATAGTCATGATTACAAAGAAAATATTATTATAACATCCTTCGAAATTCGCGTTAATATCAAAAGGAAAACTTTGCGTCCTTTTCCACTTCAAATTATGTTTTCAAATGAAGAGTGTTCGCTAAAGTTTCATTTATCGAACCAATAACGAAAACCCAAAACTTAGTACTTTGTTATAAAGTTATTAGTTATAACCACTTAGAAGATAGTAGGCAATTAAACTGATATAGGTAACATTTTATTCCATTAAAATCCTTAACAAAAAAAAAAACACCAATAAATACATAAAGTATAAAAAAACATTGTAAATTTGAGTGAATAGTCGAGTGTCCTAGATTGAGAAAGAATATGCCTGGGTCAAAGACGACTCGGCTCGACACCCAGGACGGGCGGCATCGAGGCTTAGGAGGGGTCCTTTATAATCTCCCGAGATGTGACACAGGGGCTGGTCTTTTTACAGTCGCCTCCCTTCGGCTAAAGGGGGTGACCGCTTTACAGTCATCTACTCCGAGACGTGCTTAAAGGAGTTTGCGAGATCTCTTCGGTGCCGAAGATAAGACCGCTCCGATGGTTTTTGTCAGTCCAGAATGCCCGCCCCGGGGCGGAGGAAGGTCATGAAGAATTTCCACAGAATGAAAAAGAACTCAAACACGGCTTTATTCGCTTCAGTTAGAGGCTGACACCTTCCTTCACCGTCATCGTCTTCGCAAAGCTTCTTAACCTTTTTCCAAAGTCTACGTAGAAAATGTGTCTAGATTAAAAGGCTTATTCTTCTAAGCTGATAAAGAAAAACAGTTCTACCTTATTACCATCTGGTGACGAGACGAGCAAGTCATTCGCCTGGGGGTAATCTTCACCATCTACCCAGGACCAGTCCTGCGTGGCACCAAACCAGTTTTCTCCCCTCGAGACAGTTTTTTAGTCTCGTATGCCAAAACGTCCTTTGGTTGGTATGATGATGATGATGATGAGACTAAATCAGTTTTCAGGCAGACTCATATTAACTTACACATTCATAATTTGGAGTCTAGAAGTTCAATGTGGTTCCCGGAAAAATAAATACCCAGACACGTGCTAGTTGAACTCGCGTGGAGAGGATACTGTACGATGAATATGTTATCCCTTTAATATATTATATATTATGAAGGGAATGGTCAATTTTCTTAAATAACTGAAAATCTATGTATTAAAAAAATATGAAATAAATATAATTGAGACCCTCACAACAAGCCCTTCCATTTCATATGTTACATGGTACAGTTTGCAAAACTTTATTCTTTAACTAGCTAGGACCCGCGGTTTCACCTGCGTTTAAATTAAAACAAATTTCGAGTACTTCGACATAGACACTTGACTTAGAATATATACATTGGATTTCAAGGGTTTTATTTTTATGCGCGGAACCCTAATTATTTTTCTAAAATAGAAGTAGCCTAAGTTATTCCTTATAACATCAGCTATCTGCCAGTGAACGTCCCGTCGAAATCGGTCCAGCCGTTTCGGAGATTACCAGGAACAGACAGACAGACAGACAGACAGACAGACAAAAAAAAATTGTTTTTTGTTATATGCATTAAGTAAAAAGCTGTTATTTTGACATTACAAACAGACACTTCGATTTTATTTATTTGTATAGATTTTCTATATTGCCGCCCAAAAGTGACCCGATATTTAAAATTTATTTATTTACGTTACATGTCTGCGTTTGGGTTGCAGAAATCTATATGTGTACCAAATTTCAACTTAATCAGTCCTGTAGATTCGGAACAAATGCGACAGTGTGCGTGTGCCTACATTCCGAAAAATATTCGAAACCGCACATCGTAAACTTCAAAACAACGCACTCTGTTCAGCTAGCAGAGGGCCGACAGTGAGTTACTTTTCGTAATCGAAACATAAACGCGTGTGACGCGTTTACTGCATTCGATCCTCCAATTGGCTGAACAGTTTGGACTGCGCGCTCGCCGAACGCGGTAAACGCGTCGTTCGCATTTACGTTTCGAGCGTGAAAAGTAAGTCACACTGCAGTGCTGTTCTGTTAGAACTCACTAGCAAACTCACTTTAAATCCTCAGTGAAAAGTAGTAAAAACAATTAAATATTAGAGATTTCACTGCAGATTCAGAAGTGCGTTTGCTAATGAGTTCTTACAGAATAGCCACGCTGATCTGCAGTACTATTCTGTAAGAACTTACTAGCAAACTCACTTCAGAATCCGCAGTGAAATTTCTAATATCGTATTGTTTTTGCTACTTTTCACCGTGGATTCATAAGCGAGTCGGCTTCAGTAGTACACTTTTTTCTGAATACGTAGTGAACACACCAATTTCGTATTATTTTTACTACTTTTAACTGCGGACTAAGAAGTGAGTTTGCTAGCGAGTTCTTACAGAATAGCACTGCTGCAATGCTAATTCGTAAGAACTAACTAGCAAACTCACTTCTGAATCCGCAGTGAAAAGTAGTAAAAACAACACGTAATTAGTGATTTCACTGCGGATTCAGAAGTGAGTTTGCTAGTGCGTTCTTACAGAATAACACTGCCGGTGCTCACTTTCGGTAGCTAATCCGACGCACTTATCGCATGTCATTGTAAATCTGGTTGGTTTGTTCGTGCGTATCTGTGTTACACTTTTTATGTTCATGTACTCAATTACAAAATAAGGCTCGACCAAATTAGGTTTAGATGGCCTTTTACGTATTTGCGTACTGTCAGAGAGTGTGACGATACCCATATAGACGATCAGGGCTGTCGCGTAATTATAATGAACATGAAAAATTTGTTTATGGTCTGTGAGACGAGATTATTTGCAAAATTATTTACCGTTACAGTATTTAGAATGATTTTTTAAGAATGTTGTTTAAGATGTTTAGAATCCATCAGCTATATAAAAGTGGACACGCGTCCTTCATATCAAGCAATACATATAACAACGACGTAGACACACCGTGCGATGAGCCATATGTATGATCTCGATGGTTTCTCTGTAAAAATATAATTGTAAATATTTGTTCGAAGCCTACATATGTAATGCAGGCACGTAATCACACGCTACTTGGAGGCGAACACGAGACATCGCATATTTGTACTAAATTGACAAATAAGCTCATTGTTCATATTATTCACGGTAGTAGCTTGCTGCAAAGTTTCGCTATATGACTTACAGAAGATTTTCAACCTTCAAATGTTATAAAAAAGGTCTTAAATCATATTTTTTTTGTTGGGCTTCTCGTATGCATTTCTGGGAAATATGGTTGCTTAACCGGTCATTTCTGGCGAAGCCAAAAGTGGCCTCCAGCCAGGTCTTAAATCTGCATATTACTTACTTTTTATATATATTCACGTATTGGTATGATAATTAGACCCCATTTTCTTATTTCATAATAAATAAAATTACATGCTACTTTGATAGTACATAATCAGAATTCTGTTAGAATAAGATTGGTCAAGAAACAGATTTTATTACGTAATTTGAATATTAAAATAAATAATTTATACGCGAATGATCCAAAGCCTAGTATAGAATTTCCAATCAATATTGATTTTATCATGAAACCGATGACAGAAAAGATGGAAATAGTTGTACGAATGGTAATCAGGGAGACTGGGTACAGTTCACTTTATATATTTTTGCTTCTAGAATCAAAGTTTTACCTCGTTATCGCGATCATTTGTGACTATAGAGCGGTCACCACCTTTTTATCCCAACGGCCATCAGTTCTACGAGCAATGTGCCCCGCCCATTGCCACTTCAATTTAGTAATTCTTTCAGCTATATCGACAACTTTAGTTCTTCTACGGATCTCCTCATTTCTGATTCGATCTCGTAGATAAATACCAAGCTAAGCTCTCTCCATAGCTCGCTGAGTGACCTTGAGCTTTCTTATGACGCCCATAATGAGTGACCACGTCTCTGTTCCATATGTCATAATTGGTAACACATTGGTTAAAGACTTTCGTCTTGAGAAGTTGCGAAGTTTTCAAAACGCTGCCCAGCCGAGTCGGATGCGACAATTGACCTCTTTCTCGAAGATGGACCTACCTAACTGGACAGTTTGTTCCAGTTAGACATACTTGTCAACAACATTGAGAACAGAGCTCTCAACGAATATTGGGATAGTTACGACATGGGCATTTGACATGACTTTCGTCTTGCCCATGTTCATTTATGCCCCACCGTTTGGGAAAATCCGTTGAGATCATTGAGCCATCAACTACTGTGCCATGACTACGATTTCGTCAGCAAATAGAAGGTGAGTGATGTACTCGCCATTAATGTTAATGCCGAATCCTTTCCACTCTAGTAGCTTGAAGGCATTCTCCATTGCCGTGGTGAACAGTTTCGGGGAAATGATGTCCCCCTGTCTCACACATCTCTGCAATGAAATTGCCACCGTGCTCTATTCATGTACCTGCACCGACATGGTGGCGTTTCTGTATAAGCACTTTAACACTTCTATGCACCGATAGTCAATGTGGTGCCGCTGCAAAGACTGCAGATTCGATGAGTCAAATGCTTTCTCATAGTCCACAAACGCTTAGTAGCACAGTGGCAGATTATACTCCTCGGTCTTCTGTATAACCTACCGCAGCGTATGTATGCTATAATACTAAATCCTTTACGGAAACTGGCTTGTTCGGGAGGCTGGAAGTCATCAAACCTGCGCTCGAGACTATTCGTGATAACCCTTGAAAACAAACTTATAAACATGGCTCAGAAGTGAGATGGGTCTATAATTCTTCATCAGGTTGTCACCCTTTCTGAAGAAGAGTACCACTTCGACTCTATTTCATGCTTCCGGCGTTGTGCCCTCGAGTAAGACGGAATTGAATAGCTTCTGAAGGACTATAAGTACAATTCTGCCTCCAGCTTTTAGAAGCTCTGTCCTAATTCCGTCACCACTCGGCGCCTTTTTATTTTTAAGCTGTTTCAAAGCTATCCTAATGTCGAACAGGCTGATTGCCGGGATATCCTCGGTATATAGTCGGGTTAGTTTGGCTCGCGGGTCTTTATCAGAGCCAATGGTAGGTACAGAATGTAGATACATTCCCGATATACCGATTATACAAATACACTTACTGATTTAATTTAAGATGTAAATGATGTGATAGGAAAACTGAAAAACGAGATCGTACCATGTGTACCTTAATATGGGAGACTTGATCCTGGCTGTCAGATGATTTGATCCGAGGCATCAGCTGATAACATTAATTAACTTACTAGAACCATACGATGATCCAAATGAATCTACACACATTGATTAATCATCTTAAAATTGCATCGTCATTGTAACTTTTGCAAATTACATTTACATTTTGGTAACGTAAAAATAAATGGAGTGATCAACTTTACTCTTTTCCCTAGATATACATTTCAGCCGAATTAAGTCCACTGCCGGACACAAGCCTCCCCTAAAGATCGCCACATCGACCGGTCTGGGTGTGTTGTGTGCTCATTGGGGTTTTGCCATAATCGGCACACTTGGCTGGCGGGTTGGCGATCGCAGTTGAGTTGTAAATGTACTCGAAGGACGCTGCTGCCTATCCTGCGGCTAACCCCATAGTCACCTTGGACGACATTCACGGGATGAGATGGGTTGATGCTATTCGTAGCCAGCACCCCACGACATATTTCTTTTACTTACCCTTAATCACTAACCCAATCACTATTTAATATTTTAATTGAGAAAAGCAATACTTACCTCAAAAAGATAGTTGCGTCCAGCTGTTATGAATTAACTGCTACCATTTAAAACCGTTTGAGAGAATATTTATTCTACTGTAGAGACCAAGCTTAACATTATCAGCCCATTACTGTCCCACTGCTGGGTATGACCCTTTTTTCACGATGAGAAAGGTTAGGCCTTAGTCCACCACACCGGCCAGGTGCGGGTTGGCGGACCACACACCATTGAGAACATTTTGGAGCCCTCTCAGATGTGCAGATTTCCTCACAATGTTTTCCTTCACCGGTAACGCAATTGATAATCAAAATCTGATCCGCACATGAATCCGAAAAGTCAGAGCTGCGGGCCGGGGTTGAAGTCAGACCAGAATGCATGGCAAACGTTCATTCACTAGGCTATCACTGGCGGTCAAGACCAAGCTTAACCTTAATGATTTGAAGTTCAAAGGAATAACCTTGAGGCACCACTCATCCATCATCATTATATTCAAGGATAGATTGCATCCAATTCACACTTTAAAACGTCTATGTTCCTCACAGATATAGAGGAACGGATATTACAAGCCGCGATGTTAGTCTAGTAAGTTTTCGGACTGTTAGCTTTAGAAATGCCTTTTTAAGTTTTGTCTGCAATATGAAGTCTTATATGCAATAAGAATCTTTTTCATGAGTCCAACAGGCAGACGCCTTTTAGATAATTTTAATCTACATTACCAGTGACTCTCCATGGCTGCAATATCGAAATGCAATCTCAGATTGTCCCCGGATGTGCAAAACTGTATGGGGTAGAAATCGCAATTATAAGTTTTATCTATTGCAATAGATGGTAAATGAATTGAAATCTTAAAATACGGCGTCTGCCTTTCCACATTTAAATTAAGTTCTGTAGCAGACGGTGACTCGCCACAATTTTTTTATTGGACTTCTCGCATCCATTTCTGGGAAATGTGGTTAACCGGTCATTTCTGGCGATGCCAAAAGAGGCCTCCAGCCAGGCTTAAAATTAATATTAAAAACTAAGCAACTTGCGCTAAGCGCGCCCCCTGCGGGACATGGACCTCGGAAACTCGCCACTAACAAGATGGGCCCCCTAAATAGCCACCACTACAGATGAAAGAGAGAGAGCATCACAAGTGTAAGCGGCTCGGGTATTTACTTTTGTAAAATTTTATAACATTTCTATTAAAATTAAATGACTCATATTGGTTTTTAATACATTAAATTTTACTGTTGCTTTCAGATCATTGGTTAGTGTTTTGTATGGAAACATCTTTATTTTAGCTGCCTTGACAGCAACATACACTTTGTTTTTTGTTCGCTTTGATGGCACAGTAAGTACTTACAAATTATATATATTCGATTCCCCTCCCTTTATAAAAAAAAACTTTATAAACTAAAAAAGGTACTGAAAGTTTCGATGTTCATGTATTTGATATCATGATTATTATATTAATATTGATTATAAAATAGAGGTGTTTCATTTCTTGTTCAGTAAACGTCGTGTAAAATACGAGGCTCACTTAGTTTTTATAAAAAAATATTAACTTGCGACATCCGTTCCCTCTATGTCTGTGGTTTTCCTCACTTCCCTATTACTACACCGCGCCACTTCATCCTCTACAATCTTCGATAATTAAGTGGTTAGTGGCCATTCCTCATGATCTTCTATAGCCTCATAAACATGCTAAATTGGCCGCTTTTTACGAGGCCCTACTAAATGGTATCAAACGATCTAATTGCTTTATTCTGCCCGACTCCTTTATTACTGCATACAATGGCGGCGGAGTTTATTTTTCCTATTTTGTAATAAACTTTCGTGCTTGCAGCTTACTGAGGTTTATTAGTATTTTTACCATCCTGTTTCTAATAATTACTGCATACAAGAATTTAATTTTTATATTAGGTCCAGGCGTATTAAATATTTAAAAAAGGTCCAGGATTATTTACGAACGACACAAGTTTAGTAACAGTATTACAAATTAATTAATAGCCTCAATGTTACATAAATAACGCTACTATTGGGGTAGTTTTTTTTAAAATATGGTGAAGTCACGAGCACGTCCTTCGTCTGGTGGTAGGAGTCATTCCTGCCTGTAATAATAGTAATGTTACCCAAGACTAGTTGGATGCAGGTGGCATGTAACCGCTCGTTGTGGAAATCTATGGGGGAAGCCTTTGTTCAGCAGTGGACGTCCTGTGGCTGATATGATGATGACTAGTCCTACGTGGCACTACACTGCGCTCGTCAGCTCGAGACATTGAGTTATTTAGTCTCTTATGCCCGTTAGATTCACTTGCTACAGTGCCCTTCTAACCGGACCACAGTAATGTCTAAAGTTTAAACACTACTGCGAATATCTGGCACGGGCGTGGTACCAACCTTTTTTAATTTATTATTAATGGTATCCAGTGGAAATTCTAGATGAACTTTCTCCGCCCCGGGGAAGGGTGAACGGTCATGTCGGACTCCTACCGGCTAAAACCACTGGAGCGGTCAGCTTCGGCACCGAAGGGAAGGGGGCTCCAGATCCTCGTAAGATCATACTAGAGCTCCCCATTGATTCCACGCCTTTAGGCACATCTCGAAAGGGATTCTGATCCCGATCTGCGGTCTCCTTCTGGAGCACGAAGTTCTCGCAGAAGAAGACTACTGCACTCCAATTGTCCTGGTCTGCCAACATAGCAGACTACTGCCGACAAAGAGAGATCTCGCCCGCTCCGATCGACCGGGATCCACCAGTCTGCTGTCCACGCAGGATATAACGTGTTGTGCGGTATCTTTCTTCCAATGTCTTTGTGCGGTTCCTTGTCGCTTCCACGGTCTGCGTGCTAGCTGGCGCGCTCACTCCTTTTGAGCCAGGCTCCGAAAAGCGGCAGGACAGTCATGATGTCGCGCTTGGTTGCACATCGCTTTCTAAGGCACTCTAGCTACTTCTTGCAATAAGAGACCTATCTTACAGACGTAAGTAAGAACTCGGCTTTCGTAAGTAGTTAATATAATTTGGTACTACACAACCTATTAAAAATAATTGTTCCTATTTCAAAAGGTTTGGGCCGTTATGAACCAAACGATTGTGCGACTTCAAAACTAGCTCTTACCTTTACGACACATTTAGAGACAGGAGCCATAAATATTCCTCTACCTTTACTTTGAATAGGGTTTTGTCCCTCATCACAGTTTTTATGTTACAAGTATTGCTTCTGACTTTTATGGGCCCACAAATAATTTACAGTCAAGATAATATTCCTTAAAAAATAAGTTCTTCAAGTCAATATACATAACTGTTATCGAACACCTAGTCATTATAACAACTGTAAGCAATTGAGACCGAATTAAATTCAATTATGTAACAGGTCCGTAATCACCGCATGCACTGAAAAACGCGAGACGAATCACAATTGACTTAGCTCTCGGCGGTGATAAAAAATACAATCAACGTAGCATTGGCGATTACTGTTATTATTTGTGTGAACTGATTTTGTAATTCACCTGCTAGGGTAATATAGCGTTACACAGTAATTGGTGTGTAGTTCCCAGTAAAATATATGTACTTAATTTATTTATTTCTTTTTTTGAAAAACGTTGCCCCACACTAGGATTTCTCCTGTGTCGTGGGAGCGTTTACAGACACAAATTCCGCACACAATTACACCCAGACCCGGAACAACTACCTGCAGATCGTACAAATATTTCCCGCGACCCGGAGTGCACTCGACTGTATCAACCACTGCACCAACCGTGCCGTACGTACACACAGTGTCCACCAATTTTTAGAAGAAGGGTCAATATCAAGAGGATACGGAGCAACAATCTCCTACGGGCCATAGCGACCACAGAATAGTTTCCTGTTCTGTAATAGTGACATACTATGTGTTATCACCAGCTTATTAAAATTTTGTGAGAATTGACCCAGTATTTCTATTCTATTGTGGCTCTCACGGGCTCAGCATCAGCCGAACGCACTTCAACTCTATTGGGACAATTGTGCTGCCAAAAGCCCTGCACTACTCCTCCGCTGGCCAATCAAGAAGTCCCTGTAGGTACTTCGCAATCATACCTGCCTGGAGCCGCACGAGATCCTCAGGTGATGGATAAGCCATTCTTAGATGTTTTGCTCTACGTCTTCCCAGAGCATCACTGATGCACAAAATGTGCACTCTTGATTGTCCATACAGAATCTGTATGTATCCGTCGTACTAAGCTTAATCCTATGGAGGTGCTCCTTGGTGCCGAAGTGGCCTGTCATTGCGCCTATATATTGCCATAAATGGGTATTGGTTAGATTTAAAAGTCTCTTAAAACCATCTATCTACCCTTGTGCTGCAGAAAGTCTTGAAATGATCTTTTCCAGCAAACGCATGTAATGCCTGTTGGTAGGTACCATGAGGTATTCCTACAAATCACTCTTGGCTCGCCCAGTATTACTCATGACCTTTGACCGGTATCATTAAACTTGCTACGATCTTAAACATATCAATGTGGTGTTAGGATTAAGAATATAGCACCACTTCATCTGTTCTTGTGGATGTTGTAAAGGTGACTAAAGGGCTCGGAACCAGATGGATCAGCAGCATTGGGAGCAGAGTCCCTTTTGTGAAACTGTAGCCATACTGCGCTCACTAGCCCGCCTGCTAAGACCACGCTTAGTATTGGAAAATTCCTCCCAAAATTATGACACAATATGACTATGATGGCTTTCTTTGGCTGATATGATGATGATGATGAATCACCAGTCGGATTTCTAATCCTGGTGATTATTCCAATATATCCTTAATATCGTTCATTGTAGTAGTCTCTTAGGAGGACCCATGTACAGCCGAGGGCGTTCACGGACTGGAGTCACAATCTGTGGACAAACACTCGTTGAACAGATGACATTGTAAAGCTAGATGAAAAGGTGAAGTTACGGAAAGCGAGTATAGGTGGTTAAGGAACTGATGCGGTCAGCGCGTAGTATGAATCACGTCCTCCAGCGCAAGGACATGGTTTACTCCCGTGTTTCATTATTTGTTTTAAAAGAAAGAAATAGATTAATTTATTTGGACAAACCTGAGAAGAAGATTTACATAGCAAACAAAATGTATATATTGGTAGTTAAGAGAGTAAATACACCGCATACACCATACTAGCATAAACATTACTTATAACTATTTTAAGGCCGCAACGCAACGCACTACACTGACGGTGTCCTGATAATAATTATTATTCAAAGGTAATTTCGCGTTATTTCCCGTTTCTTTGAACCGTGCCGTTTTCTTTATCGTACAGCAGGAAAGGTTTAAAGTTAGTAAAATACAGTACCTCAAGTCAGGTGACTTAATTTGACAGTTATTTTACTCAACTTGAATTATTCTGCATCGGATGGGCTCTCTGAAAAACCGTGAATATACAACTCAGAACTCTACAAGTTCAAGTGTAAGCTAAAATTATTGTGACCCATCTAAGGATTAACGTGTATCCAATTAATGTAGTTACATATTTAATACATAAGCACCATTATAAATAAAATAATTACAGCTTATTGTTTGAAAGTAATTAGCAAAATAGTAATTTCAGTAACTTTGCATAAATATTTAACTCATATAAGCCGCAACTGTAAGTTATAGGATTAATATATTGTTACTAATAATGTATGAGCTTGTATCTGACTAATATAATATAGACTAATATAATATAGCTACGTAATAATTTAGTATTTAGGTACTCTATGTAAATGTAATGTTGTGAATAGTCTGCTATTTGCAATCGCAAAAGTCTCTATGAAGAAAAGAAAATTCGTATTTGAATTTTTTAAACATCGAACAATTTCGCTCACTTTCATCGCGTATTTTTTATATCTATTTAAATATACATACCACCATGAAATTACACAAGTTCTCTTTATAAATTAAATTTGGTGCTTTTCTTAAAATACATTGTGTTGTACTATTTCTCCTGAATGTTTTGTACTAAAACTGCCCCTGTAAAAGCACTTCTGTGTTCGCGCGAGTTTTACTTACCATTTAGAAATTCCTTAGTACTCATAATACATACCGTCTATCACCCGTATGAGTAAACGTAGCTAAATGTACTGTTTGACACCGTTGGCCGGAAAGATGATGGCTCCGTGTCATAAATGCAACCTCATGCAGCTCTAAATAAATGATAAATAATTTAACAAGTAGGTTTCAAGAAACACTTTTATTCTTCAATTCGCTCATGGTTCTTCCAGAATGCCTCTGAGAAGTAATGTTGAAACAAACTCAAAGGTTTTAAAGTCCAGACTATTTACAGCACATCTGTGTCATAACTGTCATCGTTCATATGATAACGTATTGCGTGTACAGACTATCCTTCTACTTCGAAGTAAATATAGTCAGGAGGACTACTGAATATTCATCATCATTTCATAGTAAGATAAAGATAAAAAACATAAACCTTCCATATTGTAAATATTCACATGCTTTCACCTTTTTTCGAGCACAAAAAGGTGTTTCGCAATGAAGATCTCTCAACGGCCATTACGATCGGCTTGTTTACCTGTATTTCTTGTTTACGAGATAGCAGCAGTTAAACGTCAGCGTACACATTGCATGCGGCACACATTTTGATCCAAAACTGTACTAGCTTAGGAAATACTTGGGTAACTATAGAGTATGTAACGTTGTAGAAGAAATTCCTGTTGTCCGTTAATTTCTTGGGTGTTTCTCCTGAAATTTTTAAATCAATTTAACATACCTAGCTATTCATTTCTCTTCCTTAGTTTCTAACACTATCATGCTCAAATGTGAAGTACACACGTGTCCAAAATAAGTGCCACTTAATGTTTTCTCAAGTTTACGCGAATAGCATCCATGGAGTCGAAATAGCTTACGAAAATACTATATGTCGCGTTTATTTAATTAGCGGTCACCTTCGACAGCGATGATAGGCTCCAGGTCTTCGTAAGATCATAATAGAGCTGCCCCTTGATGCCACGCTCTTGGGCACATCTCGGAGGGGATGACTGTAGAGCGGTCACCCCCTCTAGCAGAGGGAAGGGGACTATAAAAGGCCGCCCCCAGGCGCTTCTCTGGGAGGATTGTAAAGGGATGCCCCAAGCCTCGCTGTGCGCTATGCTGCGCATTCCCTAATCTGCGCGCCCGCGACCCCCGAGGCCCCCCACCATGTGGCGACGGCAGGGGGCACCATGCTGGTCTAGTGCGGGTTGGCGGGCTACACACACCTTTGAGAACATTTCAGGCTCCCAGGAGCCGTCTCAGGTCTGCAAGTTTCCGACGACGTTTTTCTTTATCGTCGATGCAAGTTATAATCAAACTCTGAGCCGCACTTGAATCCGAAAAATGCTGCGCACACGGTGCCACCGTGACTACCGTGACTACGGCCCCTGGTAAAACGGCGCGCCACCGTTTTACCAGGGGCCGCTCGGTATGAGCACGCAGACTAAGATGAGCACTCGCGACCCCCAAGGCCCCCCGCTATATAGCGCCGGCAGGGGGCTCAGGCGTGTTGGACCTGGGTGCCGGAGCGGTTGTTACCCCGGCGTCGTCTCGTCCTCCTCCGTGTGGGATCGGCCCTCTCCCGATCTCACTCTGCAGTCCCCTTCTGAAGCATGACGCTCTCGCAGAAGGAGACCACAGCACTCCAATTTTCATGCTCTGCGAATATAGCCGACACAACTGCTGGCAAAGAGAGATCTTGTCCGATCCGATTAACCAGGATCCCCCGCTCGGCAGCCCACGTAGGCCATGCCTCGAGTATGTTCTGTGCGGTATCCTGGTCGCTACCAGAATGGTGGCGCTGTGGCGTGACCTCACGTCTTATTCTGTGCAGGTACGTACTGAAATAACTGTGACCGGTGTGATTGGGCCCACCGGTGTAATGCGCCTACTAGCCTCTCGACTCAGGCACTTGAAAACGCTCAAAGTGCTCCTTGAAGCCCCATAGACTGTCCAGGTGGAGCTCCAGGTACTTCATGTACTGGCCCACCCTAATTTGAGCGTCACCAACGCGTATCCACGAACTCCTGCTCCACGGCAGTTTGTGGAACCATAGCGCCTGGGTTTTGTGAGGTGCTATCTGAAAACCCGGAACGTGGATTTTGGCCACGACAATTGCCACCACTTGCTTGGCAAGCTGGATGGTTAACTCGAAGGACTCCCCACTGGCCAACACATGAATATCGTCAGCGTAACAGACCAAGTTGACGCCAGCGGCATGGAGGACCGAAGGGCGGGGGAAGGAGGGCGAAGAACCGATCCCTGCGAAATCCCGCATGTAATCTCCCTCCAATTTACGCTACCGAGCCTGCCCACGTAGTGAATGTGCGGATCGCGCAGATATGCCGCTATGATGCACTGCAGGTAGGAGGGGCACCGATGATAGATTAGTGCCCCTCTAGATATCTCTGTGCCAACGCCTGTACGATACATACACAAAGCAAACAAAGTTATTGGAGGTTTGCTAGTTGTTACCAACGTTGCTGGCCGGCTATAACAAACTAGCTGTGCCCCGCAGCTACCCCCACCGTTTAATTTAAAAGAAATCGGATTATTTATACAACGTTTAAAGTGCTTCTTCGGTATTGACAATATTTTTAGTCACATTTTCGTTTAGTATATAAATATAATATAAATCGCTTTTCGATTGTAAATATAATAACAATGATCCCAGATTTTAAAATTACCTGGAATATAACATCACTTTACACGAGGAAAATAAATCTTGAAATTGATATTTAAGTATTGTGCCGCGATCATGGATAGAGCCTAAGTTACACCGTACCGTAGTCATATAAACAATCATTATGTAATTTAAACAAATGCATTATTACTTTCGGATGAATTTAATTATCTGCTTGGTTTTTGTTATGATTATGATTGTCCAAAGAATCAACTTCTTCTCATTTTCTGTGTCCCTGATCCAGCAGCGGCTGCAATAATTTCAGGCAGATATTATAGCGTTCTGAGCTCAATCAGTTTGCTATTGTTAAGATCCGTAATATTTAAGAACAATCAGTTCAACGAAAACAGTGGATCTGGGAAAGTAACGGATCAGTAATTTGTCGACAGTGTATGACGCGATTTGTTTCTTATATTTTTTGTAGAACATTGTATTTGTGTCATATGAAATGAAGGGAAATTCACGGCATTAAAAATGTTCAAAGTATAGCTTCGATCGCCTCAATGTCGTCAATATCACATATGGTATTATTCTCCTAAACTAACAGACAGTACCAAATGTGTACTTAAGTGATGCAAGGTGTCAATCGATAATGGATTGAAAGTTGATCGAAGCTGAAACGTATTCTGCTAAAATTCTGAACTAACACAGGTAATAAAATAAAAATTGGCATTCCTATCCTTAAATAAACTAGTAAGTAGAAGTAGTAATAAATGAGACTAGATTGAGATCATGCTGAAACCGGACTGAACTTGAAGACGATACCTAATCTATACAAATACATAAAATTTAAGTGTCTGCTTGTAATGTCAAAATAACAGCTTTTTACTAAATGCATATGAAAGTTATATACTTAAACGGTACCTACAACAAAAAAAAAACTATTTTAGTTTTTTGCCTGTGTGTCTCTTTGTTTCCACTAATCGAAATGGCTGGACCGATTTCTACGGAACTTTCACTGGCATATAGCTGATACTATAAGGAATAAATTAGGCTACTTTATCTTGGAAAAATAATTAGGGTTCCGCGCAAAATAATTAAAACCCATGAAATCCAATAATTATATAGACGCATATGACAAATGTCTAAGTACTCTAAATTATTTTCAACAATCCAATTTCTTTTAAATTAAACCAGCTAGTAACATATATATTTTGTCAATGATTCATAATTTAATCTCAGTTCAGTCATCTTTTAGTCATAGTGTAAATTAATTACGACAAATTGGCCTTCTGACTAAAACTAACTGTAAGTATTAATCTATACAAATAATACAGGTAAACAAAACATGTCTTGGCACGCCATACGTCAAAAATTACGCGTGGCGTAGTGCCATCAATATTTATTCGACAACCATGATACACGTGCAATCGTAAATCAGTTTTTTTTTAATAACAAATTTTTCTCGTTTGTTAATTGCCTCCGATTAATATTCCACAATCAAATTTTATTTTATTTTTTAAACTAACAGCTGGCCTCGAACGCTTTCAGTTGGGAAAGCCATAAAGTCAGCCGGACAAAATACCGGAATATGTACATTATTTATGCATAAGTCTGGCGTTATCCACACACATGGGGCAAAGTGATTTGTTATCCCATAAAAACGCCTTTACTTTCATTGCGAGATGGGAAGTCGCGGCTACTGCACAGGAACAATCCTGCCTACCAAGTTTTTATGGCTACCGTTCTTTGAAATGCAAGTGGAGTTTGGAGTTACCGAGTAAATTTGTGATTTTCAAAACCGTACAGCGAGTTACTTCGTGCAATATACTCAGTTTAAGCTGGACAAATGGACAATATGATTTACTGCAAACGCCTGCGACTTGCACTCAATAAATAACAGCTTATTTTGTTCCGAACGAAGTTGTATCGACTAGTAAATTGTATTCAGGTACTTTAGCACGTAACATAAGATATTGCTGTTGCGGCTCCGGAGTTAAAGTATAGCGTAATGATAATAGCTAGCTTCCATTATCGTATAATTTTATGGTTTCGGGCTGGAGGTTTTTCCTTATTAACTAACAGACAGAGATACAAATTATGCCTAAATAGGCGCGCACAATTATCTTTGCTACGAATAAAACCTATACTTATCTCCATCATTTGGGTAGCTGCAATAAAAGAATCGTTAAAGATAACACACAGCCGTATAATTTTATTTGTGAATCACCTTGATAGTGCCAACTAGAAAATAATGATCTACTGTTCGTTATATTGTTTGTAGTCCAGTACTATTTGTCATGTAATATTAATTATACTTAAATAAGTAGGTACATATACGTCAAACGAGATGTAAACTTATTTGATTTATCAGACAACGCTTCGTACATTACTGAAGCATCTATCCGACGCTACCTCCGTAGGTACTCTGCGCACACGCAGGTCAAGTGGTGCGTTCTTGCTGTCTATGTTTGTCGTCACGCCCGACTGGTCACGGAGAATTTGACGCCCCACACGTGAAGTAGTGGCTGTTCACACGCCATATTATTTTTAGCATTACAATACTATCTAATTTGTGTTAGCTACTAGAAGTGGATGATCTTGTTGTAGTGTGATCTTACGAGGACCTGGAGCCAATTCGGTGCCGAAGATGACCGCTCCAGTGGTTTTAGCCGGTAGGACTACGGCATACCCCTTCGCCCTTCCCTGGCGCGAAGGAAGTTCATGTAGAAAAAGTAAAAGTACGTGGAGCATTTCCACCGTATTAATAGAAAAATAAAATAATTGGATTTGGACATCGCCTCGCCTATGATGAATTTCATTCATATCATGGTGTAAAGTCATCAAGTTTTAATTTTCATTTTTGGACGGCACGTTTGGTGCAGTGGCTGATATAGTCGGCTGCTGCGCTCTGGGTCGCGGGTTCGATTTCCGCACGAAACAAATATGTGTATGATCTGCAGGTAGTTGTTCCGGGTGTGGGTGTATTGTGTGTGGCATTTATGTCTGTAAACGCACCCACCACACAGGAGTGAAGAAATCCTAAAGTGGGGCAACGTTATTAAAAATAAAGAAGAAGAAGAAGATAACTTTCATAAAAAAATTGACGAGTATTATAGATTAACTTTGTGTTTATATGTAAATGTTTAATGTTTAAACCCTGGGCAAAGATTCCTTGTGAAGTTATTTACTACAGTTCTTGGTTATATCTATGATCAAGACCTAAAAGACAAGCATTTGTCCATCCTAATCTTACTGCTCACGATGTGCAATACATTTTACTCGAGATTTCGTATAAAAAAAACCGACTAATCTCCATGTTTTACGACTTAAAACAGCCGGATATTATTGCCAACACAATGTTGGTTTGTACTTAAATTTAAAATACGTAGGCACTTAATATGAATTACGTATGTTTTTTACAAAAAGGTTCTTCTGCAGTGTGTAACAAATGAACAATGTCGTGTTGTTCGCCATACAACTGTAAATAAATTCCTTTGCGGAATATTTATAGGCTACAAATAGGGAGGTATGCGTGTGCGCAGGAAACGGGTATTTTAGCGGCAAAGCAACTTTTATTCTTTCAAGCTTCATTAATACAAGGACGTATGGGTAACTCAAAAGGCATAGGTAGTGCTGGAAATGTATCTATAGTTCCTGAAAGCAGGTTTAATGTTTATCATGGTAATGTTACAACATAATTGATAGTTATGTATGTTTAAAGCTAGAAAATGTCCGCATACTCGGTCTCGTGGTAAGGCCCAGGTCAGAAGAAGAAGGAAGAGAAACTATCAATGTTGGCCTCTCCTGATGCACCTCATCTATACATTAAGAAGCACCTGTTGCACTACCAACACATAAAATAATTGGTGCAGTGGCTGATACAGTCGGCTGCTGCGCTCCGGGTCGTGGGTTCGATTCCCACACGGAACAAATATTTGTATGATCTGCAGGTAGTTGTTCCAGGTCTGGGTGTATTGTATGTGGAATTCATGTCTGTAAAACGCACCCACGACACAGGAGAAATACTAGTGTGGGGCAAAGTTTAAAAAAATAAAAATTAAGCAGGCATTTTGCGGTTACCGTATTATTCCGTGAATAGGTAATCATCATCATCATCATACCGGCTGAAAGACGCCCACTGCGGAACAAAGGCCTCCCTCATAGTTTCGAATAATTGTGTCGTCATTTTGGGGGGAATTTGCCTTTGGCAACTTGGCAGGCGGATCAGTGAGCGCAGAACGGCTACTGTTTCACAGGAGGGACGCTGCTGCGCAACCCTCTGGTTGAGAGTCCCTTAGTCGCCTTTTACGACATCCACGGGAGGAGATGGAGTGGTGCTATATTCATAATCCGGACACCACACGGATACTATATATACTACCTAAGTTACCTTGTCATCCTTTATCTTCATTTCAATCAACCTCTTTCATGACTTCATACCTTTTATCTCCTACACTGTCCACTTCATGATTCATTCTTTATTCAAATCAAAATTCGGATTTAGTATTGTGGTGTCGAATCGTTCATATTTTGATCATCATCATTACACATCCGATTCTGAACGCTAGTGGTCGGACACACAGCAGTCGCTCTGACAAATAGTCTGCCGGCAATATAACAATTACATCTTTTTAACTAGCTTAAATATTGTGATAGTAAGCTATATTTTAAAATTTATATAATCATCAGCATGAAGTGTTGAAGTTGTGAACAATATACCTACATAACATATATGATACGTTTCATTCAATATCATTAACTGAACTCCGTTACTTGCTGCCGTGGAGAGAGCCTCCTAATTGAGTTAACCGGGAAGGAAACACGGAGGGAGGCACTCCGCGACATCCTCAAATCATTTAGTTTGGAAGAGGTTAGCTATATGTGGCAAAAAGAAAAGACTGGTCAATTGCCTACAAGTACCATTGCAACTCGTTTTCCTAATTGATTTTCACTACCGTGGGAAAATGAACAGCTGGTGTATTCTTTTTACTATTCCATTCCGCTTTAACACTGGAATGTTAATAAAATTTCACTGTAAAATACATTTTGTACAATTATTTTTTCAGAACCTAGTCACACGACATGGTTTAAAAATAAGCTACAATATCTTTGTCCTTCCAGGTTCGTAAGAGGTGAGATTACATATATACAATGGCGAAGCTTCGACCGTCTGCATGCTCAAAATGACGTCCTACCAAAAAAACCTGATTCTGGTTTATGAAAGAGCATTTTCTGTCAAGGACGCGACCGCGGCGTGGCAACGATGAAAAGGAACTCAGGCATACCCACTAAATACATGTGTACAAGGCATAACGAAAGTATGTTCGTGACTTTGTTATTAATAGCACGGCTGGCACATGGGCTAAGCGTTTGGCTTTCTACGCTACGTGTCGTGGATTCGATCCCCGTACGGAACAAACATGGTGTGATCTACAGAAAGTTGTTTCAGGACTGGCTATTTGCGCATGTGAGATTTATGTGCGTATTTTACTTAAGCTTACTTTAAAAAGCAATTTTATGTCAAATTTAGAATCTATAACATAAATACTGTTTTATAAAATTACTTATTATATAAGAAGTGTTTAATATTTAACTTCTCTGATTATTCCTATTAGTGACACACCAAAAACGTCGTAATTTTCTACTAATGGCGGCTCCAGAAATCTACTGTCATGTTTGAAGGACAAGGCAGATGCGGGACACAAGATCTAAATCAGCAAATACTTTATATGACCCAAAAATTCAGAAAAATGTACTCACTAAAATTCGTATAACAGTGCCACATATTCCAAGACTGAAATGTTTGACAAAGCCGTCCAACTCAATACCCGGGGTAGTAGCGTTTCTTTGAAAGATTGTTCCAAAACTGCAATAATTGATTGGGACTGTAAAATTACACCTCCTCATCCACATCGCGCGCAATGGGACTTCCTGGTGGAGAGGATTATTATTAAAATGTTTTGCCTTTATTGCACCGTGAATTATCCGTGTGGTGTCCGGATTAAGAATAAAGCACCACTGGATGGATGGATTCCCGTGGATGATGTAAAAGGGGACTAAGGGACTCTAAACCAGAGGCTACTGGCATTCTGTTCCACAGACCCTTCTGTTCTGTTCTGTTCCACAGATGGGACGCTGCTGCCCAGCGTCCCTTCTGTGGAACAGTATTCATACTGCGCTCAACGACCCGCCTGCCAAGCGTGGTGATTATTGGAAAATTCCCTCCAAAATTATGACACAATTGTGGAAATCTATGTGAAGGCTTTTGTTCAGCAGTGGACGTCTTTTGCCTAATATGATGATGTAGAATTTTTCATACATTTAACATTTTTTAAAATCTTGTAATACATTAAAACCAAAACGGAATAAAAACGTCTACTTTTTATTATTCAACAACTTTTGATGAAAATATTAGACATACCATAATAAAACTGGCTTAAAACGGCTTATGCTCATTACGTCCCATAATCACACATCACAATAAAATAAACTTGAGTCCCATATCCTATTAGTTACGCTCCAAACGCATCGGAACTTAAGGACTGATAGTGAGTGACTTTATCACCTTGTTAACTTTACTTATCTCTAGCTTTCCAGTAATTAGATTCGAACAATATTGACAGCGCCTTATTGCGAAGACGATAAGGTTGAAATTGTGTGAGTATAGTTTACGATGTGGGAGATAAGTGGGGGCTACTAAGTGCGTAAATATAGTTGCGTGTTGGTAGCGATAATTATTGGACAGAGTTTATCTTTCCTAACTAGTAAAGTAACTGTTAGAAACTGGATCTGGATTGGTTAGTGCGCTGCTTAAGAGACTGTAAGTATTGTCCAAGGCAAGGTAAGAAGTTTTTATTATTGTTTTTTTTTATCTTTGCCCCACACTAGGATTTCTCCTGTGTCGTGGGTATGTTTACAGACATGAATTCCACATACAAAGGTATGTTATACTATAATCTTGTGCACTTACATTCCAGCTATGGTGGTATTTAGTCTGTATTCGTAGAGGGGCAAGCATGGGCGTACCTAGGAGAGGTGGGGCAGCTGCCAAACCTGGATCCGGTATGCCAAAAATATGCATATTTTTTTTGTTTCGGCTAAAAGTTGGATACGTTCCTTTCACGTAACCCCCAGACCTTAAGCTGGGTGCGGCCATGGGGCAAGCCTATGCCTTTCAATAGGCACGATTTCAAAGGCTGCTACTAAGTTTTACTAACAACCAACAACACTTCATCCGGCCTGTGGATGAATAAGGACCTCACAGGACAGCCGCGTTTGCAACCACTGCATCAATGAGCACCGTGTGGTGCAAGCTAAGAATAGCACCACCCCATTTCATTCTGTGGGTATCGTAAAAAGTGCGTATGAGACTAGCCGGAGGATAGCCAGCAGAGTCCTTCGAGTACATTAGTTACAATCCAACTGCGATCGCCAACCCGCTTAGCGTGGCGATAACGGCAGAACCTCCCAATGACCACAAAACACAAACCCAGGGCGGTGGTTATGGTGATCTTTGAGTGAGGCCTATGTCCAACGGCGGTCGTTTTTTGCCATAAATGATGATGATGCCATCAATGAGACACAGATTCGCAACAGCACTAAAACAAAGACAATCTTGAGTCGAATCATCAACCCTTGCAATCTCATCTTCAGCTGTCGGCAATGACAACCTATGTTCGAGAATGATTGGTCTCCTTCTTTCATTACTGCTTCCTATTCTCACTCACATTTTTAACTTTTCATTAAGTTCCGGCTATTTTCCGTCAGTCTGGAAACGGGCTCACATCATACCTTTGCCCAAAACAAAAGGTCCTTCCTTATTATCAGACTATAGACCCATCTCTATCCTCCCTTTTCTTTCTAAAATTCTCGAGCACATCGTTCATCGGCAAGTTTCTATGTTTTTAGCGTCCAATTCACTTATTTCTCCTTACCAATCCGGCTTTCGTCTAGGTCACAGTACTGTTACTGCACTCCTAAAAGTCACTGATGACATACGCTGGTCTATGGAGAATAAATCTCTCACTGTACTAGTATTACTTGATTTTAGCAGCGCGTTCAACTCAGTTGACTTCGATATTCTACTAGGCATTCTCCAATCTATTAATTTCTCTCCTACTTCTTTAGCCTGGTTTGATTCTTATCTTCGGGGCCGCTCTCAGTGTGTCCGCCTGGAAGAAACCTCCTCTGACTGGTGTGATCTCACTATGGGTGTGCCTCAGGGTGGCGTTCTTTCTCCTCTTCTTTTCTCTATCTTCATTAATTCTGTTACTTCAGTCATCTCTTCTAATTTCCATCTATATGCAGACGATTTGCAACTTTATCGGCATTTCCTAGTGGCTGATGCTGGTTCCGCCATTACTGCTATGAATTGTGATCTGGCTTGTGTCACTGAATGGGCTAGGTCTTACGGGCTAAAAATCAATCCTGCGAAATCTCAGGCTATGATCATAGGCAGCCGGTATATGCGTAATAGACTTGACATGACATCCTTGGCACCTTTATATCTTGATGGTATCCAAATCCGGTATACCGAAACCGCCAAGGACCTAGGAGTAATTATTGATTCAAATCTATCATGGCGTGCTCATGTCAGTGAGGTACGTAGAAAGGTGCATTTTTCCATTCACTCGCTAAAATGCCTCCAGAGTTTCCTGCCCTTGAATACAAAAATTTCTCTCGCACAAACATTGATTCAACCGATTATCGATTACGCTGACGCCTGCTACTTGGATGCTAACGAGGAGCTATTAAACAAGCTTGAGCGCCTACAAAACCTATGTATTCGTTTTATTTTTGGTCTTAGGAAGTATGACCATGTCTCTTACTTCCGTAAGCAGCTCAAGTGGCTTCCGATCCGCCTTCGCAGGAACACTCGGGTATTATGTCTCCTTTTCAACATCCTTCACAACCCCTTATATCCCTCCTATCTGCGAGAGCGTTTCTCTTATGTTCGCCCATCTGACGCCCCGTGTAGATCCCACCTCAAAACCCTTCTTAAGTTCCAACCTCATAAATCCGATTTTTATTCTTATTCCTTCACCGTCCACGCAGTAAGATTGTGGAATTCACTTCCACCTAATATTCGCGATTCAAAAACCATTTCGGTCTTTAAAACTCGTGTTAAAGAGCATTACCTCTCCTAATTATTTGTAATATTTTAGTATGTATGTATGTATTTAAATTTATATATATTTATTGTATTATTTTATTTATCTTTTCGTTATTTTATTTGTGCCAAATTATATATATTTTCATATTATGTGTTTAAATTTTAAGATTTATACAATAATTATGTAATTTCTCCTCTTCTACCATTACACACTGCTGTCTACATTTTATAACTTATCTCTCCTGTCGCAGGTCTGCTGGCAGAAATTTCTTTTGAAATAAGCGGTACCTTTGTACTCAAGTGTCTGTATATAGCTACTGTATCCTAATACATTATCGCTGTGTGTACATAAATTACAAATAAATAAAAAAATAAAAAAACAAATAAAAGGAATTCAGAAAGAAGAAACCGGATGTCTACAATTCACCACAACATTCATCAACAGCAGAAAACATCAGAAAAACAAAAATATCGTTTACTAATCCGTATAAGTTAATTCCCAAACTTCAAAATCGATGTCAAACACATTACCTAATGCTACTGTCTACACGAAATGCTTCGTAGTATTCGTGGCCACAACCTTTCAATTTCCATTAATAAAGCTCTTTAACACTATCTTATCAATGGTACATAAACTTCAAATTCCGACAAACTAGTAGATTATGTATAAATCCCCTATCTATTCCGGCCCTTAGCCGCGGCTGCATCGAAGTGGAAATGAATTGGTAGTGATATCGATTAAAATCATGCGCATATCGTTAAATGTTTAATATTAGCAGTAATTGGATGGTTAAGGTGATCGTTAAACATTTTAAATAAAATATCGCTTTATTTATGTGAACTTTTATGTGTATTGACATAAAAAATTTTGTCGTGGAGAAATCCTCATGGAGTTTTTCCGCCTAGGAGGGGCGGAGGGGTACTCTTACCGGCTAAAACCCCACGGTGTCCTTCCACTTATCTCTGGCTGGGTGTGAGGTGTTCGCCTTTAAGCATTAGACTGCACCCCCGGCATGTATCAGCCCGTGCGCATAGCGAGGTTTGGGGGAATCCTTTACAATCCTCCCCGAGAAGAGCTTGGGGGCGGCGTTTTTACAATCGCCTTCCCTCCGCTAGAGGGGGTGACAGCTTTACAGTTATCCTAGATGTGCCTAAAGGCGTGGGCGGCTCTAGTCTGATCTTACGAGGACCTCTTCAGTGCCGAAGATGACCATTCCAGAGGTTTTAGCCAGTAGGTGTCCGGCTCCCCTTCGCTCTTCCCTAGGGCGGAGGAAGTTCACAATGAATTTGCACACACACAAAAAAGATATCAGCCGGTCACTGTTTGACGGGCCCATTTCTGTGCGACCTGGCCGGCAGCATATACCTTCAGAGAGGCGCGCGCAAAATGCACGTGCCGCTGTCTCAGGATCTCTGTTTCTGTTCGGGCGACGGACTGCCCTTATTTCATCGCCCGCGGGCCGCTATTCATGGGGGCCGGAGATCGTTCAGAGCTCTCCGCCGACGACGCCCCTCTATGGTGCGTTTTGCTGTGGCGGGAATCAGTGGTGGTTTCCTCCCGTCCCCCCTCTGCCGCCTCTGGAGGTCGAAGGCCTAGTGCTTACACCATAGATATCCGAACTTGCAGTGTGTGAGAAATTTACGCTTTTTTACAAATTTGAGACGGTTGTCCATACCATACATTATATGTAATGTCCGACTGACAACCAGTTTTAGACCGAAGCCGAAAGCCAGTTCTTCAGCTCTTGCCATAACTTTGACTTGCTTATTTAAAATTGCAAACTCTTTTTTTGATATCAAGTATTTACTTATATTTAATGTTACGGCATTGATTTACTATCATTTATTCTTGTGCCATTAAATTAAAATACGCGGGTCGTCGGGTTCCCCACAAAATATGGTTGTGCAGAGCGATGCTTATGCATGATGACTCATGCTCGTAAATGGGTGCCGTCTGTCGGGACTGGTTAGCTTTTAACTGCAATGATAAATACATTATCATAATATTATTGTACTATGTTCGTGTCCTGTCTGTGTCTTGTCTGTGTCTTGTCTGTGTCTTGTCTGTGTCTTGTCTGTGTCTTGTCTGTGTCTTGTCTGTGTCTTGTCTGTGTCTTGTCTGTGTCTTGTCTGTGTCTTGTCTGTGTCTTGTCTGTGTCTTGTCTGTGTCTTGTCTGTGTATTGTCTGTGTATTGTCTGTGCCTTGTCTGTGTATTGTCGGTGTCTTGTCTGTGTATTGTCTGTGTCTTGTCTGTGGCTTGTCTGTGTCTTGTCTGTGTCTTGTCTGTGTTAGGCCGCTTGCCGCAACGTGACATGTTTGAGTGCTAAATTGTATTACTTAGATATGGCCTTCATGTGCAGTGATATATTGTTTTAATAACTCGAGAAATATGTAAAAGTCAAGAAGTGGCGTGCCCCGCGGTCGCAACTTCATGACCAGATCAATTATGTGTAATAGCTACTCTAGTGCGTAGTACATTATACTTCAATGCTCCTAAGGCCCAACTGTTTTTTACATGATATTTGTAAGTGGCCTATCATAAGGAACCAATTATCACTATGGCCTCAGGCCCAAACACAATTATTTTTCTTTTTTGATAAACTCTTCGAACAAATGTTTAATAATTCGAACATAGTTTAATTTTCTAAAGATGTTTTTTTTATTAGACCAGTACAGATAGGTCTTTGGGTTGTAATTACAAAGCTAGGTATAAAAATTTGACACTTTTCAAAGGTTTTTGGGCGGTAGATCGATCTTATGCATTTGAATAAAGAGGAGTGTTTAAAGATAAAAGATTTTAATTAGCTTTGAGAGATCACTTTGAGGAACAATAAATTATACATTCCAATATTTTTTGCCTTTACGAACTGATTGTACACAATGTAAATCTTTCATAAAATATATTTCACCTTAAAAGAACACGAGACATTATTATTCAATCTAAGGATATTAATCTGTCCTAAATACTACAATTGCGTCAATCACAATAAAAAAACTATAAAATTTGTCTAAGCCCATGTTGTACTACACTATCAGTATGTCATTTAAGAATTTTCTCTCAGAAAGTTCTCTCTCGGTTGTGTCGATTGCCTCGCCCTCTACCTCTAAGAGAAGCTTTTTGGCCTAGACTTGTAAGTTACGAATCAGATTCTGAAGACCAACAGTCTGAAGAATGTAGTTCACGCTGAAGTCGTCCATTTTCGGGGTTATAATCAGCATCGTCTATATCATCTCCATATTTGACTCGTCTAGTAAAGCACAGAGTCTGAAACTGCTCACTTGGACATGAAACATGTAGAAACCTTTGCGACCCTAAAGTCTTCTCGTAGAACTAATTTTCACAGCTAGATACAGCGATCCTCAGCCTTTTTATAGTACTAAATAATTCAGATATTTATAACTAAACAAATAATGACACGATCAGAGGAATAAATTAACTTAGTTGATATTTAGATTAAAATAACGTTTTCTTACTAAACTTGTCTTCTTCTTCTCTTAGATTTATGGCTTCTGTCAGAGTATCTTCCACAATTTCGCCAATGTAATGTATAAGGAAATGTACGGTGTGCAGATTAATTAATCTTTACATATTCAGATTTTTTTTCTTAAAATTGCAATATTCTACAAAAATATGTCGGCGACGTCGTACGGTTTTCTAATCTTGTCTTCGCGTGTTCGGCATAAAGCAAGTAACCACTACGTTTTAGTGTTCGGTATGATGTTCACTTCATCACCAAAAATGACAGTAATGCTTTCATAGACGAGAGACGTTATGATGTTCTACAGATAAAATACGAACCAATTTGTGAAGTGATTGAAATAAAAATATCATTTTATAGTACACTAGTTTACTTCACACAACGCGAAATATAAAAAAATAATCTATTAATAGGACCTTGGGTGGTAATGAGTGTAAAGCCAAAATCAGTTCTGGGTGTGAGGGATAAAATAATAAAGTCCTTTTAAAAGTTCGTTGAGCCTTACGAGGAGTACCTATGTTTTACTAATGTTTGTATCCACATAACACAAAACCTTTTGACGTTATTTTAGGGGCAATTCACCAGTACTCACTACGCTTGGCAGGTGGGTTAGTTACTGCAGAATGGCTGCTGTTCAATAGAAGGGACGCTGCTGCCAATCCCTCTAGTGAAGAGGCCCTTAGTCGCCGTTTACGACATTCATAGGAGGAGTAACACTCCACGTATTGCTATATCCTTAATCCGGACACCACACGGAGCTATCTAACTATGTAACTTCGAGAATGTTCTATGAATTTCTGAAAGATTATATGAAGATTCTAGGTGGTTCTATGAGATTTCTAGAGGGTACCATGACATTTCTAGAGAGTTACAGAAGTTTTTCGATCATATAGTCTAACTATCAATTATACTTATATAATATCGCCGTTACATCTGTACGTCATAACCGTAAATAGGTAAATGTGACACCAAGACAGAAGGATACAAAATAAGTTTAATAAAGGCAACCAAAAAATAAACTCGGTGGTGATTTTTATTGATAACGTTATTTAATAACGATCTGAAGAACTAAATACACCACATCACTAGCAGCTACTCACTCGGACTTAGTTGCCATTCGTGGAATAAAATTTAAAATATTTTAATGTTCGCGAATAGCAACCGTCGAAAATATTGGCAGTTGCCCTACCGGGAATATCTCAGTTGCTATTCGCAAAGTTGCTATGAAGTAGTTGCCATTCCTGGAATTCATAATTAAATTATATTTATTAATAAAAATACTTTCCTATTAAAATGTAATTTCTATTCTGTTAGATATCTACTTACATTTTTTATAGCTTTGATAAATTAGATTTTAGAGTCTATCTAATGATTTGTGTCATCTGGTATTTTTGAAGCTATTAACATGGCAGCACAAACACCTTGGTTTTGGATTCACAGACGTCCATTTAGTGTTTTTTTGAAAATATCTTTAATGAGCAGGAATAGCGTTTTTACAACTTTATTATAGTAAGTATCGATTTATACCCAGCATCAATGTTCATAAAATCTGTGATATTAAAGTATCAGGTCGACTTTTGCTGTGAAATTCGGCGTTGAGAGCTGAAGATTTTTTTAATTGCCGCTCTTTTGATGCGACACGATTCATTAGACAGACTAAATTAAATGCGTAAGAAGCTTCGCTTGTCCCACGACCCTTCAAGTGTTTTTACATATCCCCCATCCTAGGATTGCTCTTGTGTTGCGAGGTCAGTTGACAGACATAATTTCCACATATACAATTACATAAACCCAGTAACTATAGCTATAACGGCGCCAAAAGTTCCGTGCAAATATATTTCATTATATTTCAAATACTTTTTTATTTATCTAACTTCAAATAAATCCTATTCATATTACTGATGTAATTACTTCGGTACAATTAGTAAGTAATCAAACAAAAACTTCTAAATATTTTCTTCCAATGCCATCTAATTCAGTCATAATTATTGTAGTTCTTACATGGTAATTAGATGGCGTTGTACGACCGTATTGTACTAAAGATGTTTGCATCGCATGCTAATAATATGCCTTCAGTAGTTGACATAAGGCTTTATTAAGAACGCTCTTGTTAGTGTGTGCAGCGACATTACCGAAGCGCGTGTTACGTTAAAACACAATAGCCCCGTGACGAATACAAATAAATCTAAACGAGCGTTTCATTTGGAATAAGCTATTGGCTCTTCATTAATCAATCCGACACTTGGTTATCGGCCATGCATCTGTATCTTGTAAGTATTACTAAACAACTAATTATGATAAATACGCTTACGACTCGTTTTACTTTAGTAATTACAAGTACAGTCATAAGCAATATATAATGCACTTACATCAGGGCTGCTATACGTCCCAGGATACCGGGACGTATCCCAGTTTGAAGCGTTATGTCCATGTGTCCCGCGGGCTGATTAGCTAAAAACAGCAAAGGCAGACGCGATAGCAGCTTTCGCGCAGCCAAAGATCCACCGATGGCAAAGCATCAAAAAAATTGGTGTTACATAAGCCATGTACGCCTGTCGCTATTTGTGGAAGATGCAAAGTTACTTGCGCCAGTAGCGATAAAGTAGCCACCAGTGGAACTAAAAAGAATGAACGTTTTGAGAGAGGTGGGTCAGAGATTTTCGCCTGTTTAGTCGCTATCGGCAAATAAGTAATACCAAATTGACGTTTGACAGCGGCGTTGGAATAATTTACGCCTGTCGCAAAGCGTCTGCGCCTTAGGTAATCAGCCTGGCTCTAGTGTGATCATACGAGGACCTGGAGCCTCCCTTAGGTGCCGAAGATGACCGCTCCAGTGGTTTTAGCCGGTAGGAGTCCGGCATACCCCTTCGCCCTTTCCCGGGGCGAAGGAAGTTCATGAAGAATTTCCACTGGGCACCAATAAAAAAAAAGGTAATCAGCCTGCGGGTCAGTAAGTCAGATGTCCTGGTTATGAATAATAGAGTAGGTAGCTAGCACGAGTCGTAAGTGGCCGAGAAGGACAAGATATCTGAAAATTCTAAACTTACATTAATTATATTAGAACTTTATTATTATTTTAAAGGTGAAAAGGGGAGTTTCTTAAAAAAGCCTAAGGTTCGGAAAAACAAAATTGGCAAAAATAGTGGCACCGCGCCGGAACTGGAGCAGCAGAGTAGGTAACGCTAAGAAAATTTGGATGATGATTTTTTACTTCTTGTATTTTTATATTTTCTTGATTTAATAACTATCTACAAAAAATTTAAATAGAAGTCCCTAACCGTCTATCTAAACATAAGCCTAAATTTAACTAGTTTCTTGATTTAGGATTTTAACTAACTTACATTCGCTCGCACTTTTAATCTATATATAAATACTCGTCCTGACTGACTGATTCATCAACGCAGAGCTTAGACCGATGGGGCTGCAAACTTGAAATGTTGGCAATTGATGCCTTTAATAACGTAGGCATGCACTAAGAAAGGAATTTTAGAAATTGGTAAAATAGGACAAGCAATACCTACTAGATTTGGGAACTAACCAAAATCATATTATGCCCTTATAACAGCATTTGACCAAATGTTACAAGATATCTTATTTTTGGTATAAAGAGATCTTTTATTGTAACAAGGCAAACAAAACCCAAATGGAATCAAATCTTGCCACGTCAGCATTATTTGAACATATAAGTAGGCAGGGGGAGGGATCATGGGGATTCTAACAACACCCTCGAATTTTTGTTGAGACGGAAAATACAGTTTATTAAATCGTGTTTTATGGGTCGCTGAGTTTTGTGAAGATGCTACTTATGAACCATATAACTTGTCAAGTGGATGTACCTAATAACTACATACTGGAATAAACATTGCGTCTCCCAACTGTGGTGATTTTGGGTGCGGTATAAATGCGCGAGCTAACCAGACCTCCAGGAATGGCCAGCAGCGTCCTTTCTGTGCAAATTCTCCCCCAAATTATGACACACGTAACCATACACACATATGTAACCAGTCGTCTTACGGAAGTGGCCTTTGCTGATGCTACTTTTCTGGGTTTCAATTCTGATCCCAGTTCTGGGGAGGATTGTGAAGGATCCCCCTAAGCAGCGCTTTGCGCTGTGCTGCGCACACGGCGGCACGTGACCTCGTGTGCGCTATCGTCTTCCCGGGGGCTGAGTTTCAATCTAGGCAACCTATGTTCATGAAAGCTCCATAGCCATAAAGTCAACTCTAATATAAACAAATTTTCCATTTGCACTGTGGCGACTTACGGAAATCAGTAATAAAACGATTGCTTTCCAAGCTTACCATGAGTATGTGGCATCCCAATTACGATATGCCATACTCAGTTCATATTAAAAAGGGCATTCATATCCCAGAATCAATGTATTCGAGCACTATGCAATGCTCCACCCTATATATGTGGTACATATATAATATGGGTGCTCGTGAGTCTCTCAGGGTGAGATTCAGAAACGAGTCTAAGCGTGAACTTACGCTTCCATCTCTCAAAATTATGAGCGTAAGTAGTGCATTTTGACAGATGGAAGCGTAAGTTCACGCTTAGACTCGTTTCTGAATCTCAGTTTTGGAACTTTGTTTAAAGGGCCAAAGCAGCGAACATGTCAATATGCACCGGTGTTTGTCCGGTTCTAAAAGATGTGATAAAACAAAATTGGGGATTGCCGATATACACCGCTGGATCTTAACACTCACTAATATCGGACATCTACAGTAACATACACATTTATGAAGCCGACTCTATTAGTAATTATTCGTAAATGCCGAAAAATAACTGGATTACCGTGTACTACCAGAGAAATCGTTTTAGAATTTTTATTGTTCTTCGTCCCCGGATCATCATTTCCGGGAAACATAATTTCGCCGGCAAAAGTTTAATGAAAATACTTTATCTGGGCTAATATTGGCTAAGTCCTAAAGGCCTACTTTTGTTGAACAAGCGAACGAATTGTCCACAGAAAGTTTTGGCAATTGCTAACTCGACCTATGTTTTCAATTTGTTGTATGGGCGAAGTTGTTTTATTATCCTTTAATTTCGGGTTACTGAACGCAAAAAAGCATAAGATAATATTGTAAAACCTGGAGACTTTGACATGTTTGGCTCTGAGGCTATTAGCTCAGCTTTTCGTGTTACGTGACGCGGGTTATATCCTTCTACGGAACAAATTTCTACGGTCTCCAGGAAGCTGTTTCGGTTCTGGGTGTTTGTGCATGTGTCATATAAACTATATATGTGTCTCTAAACTATAACCACGACACAGGATAAATCAGCGCTGTTGGCTCGTTCCGATGCTACAGCATTATACTGAGCAGCGACCAAGTTTTTGCGCAGATACGACGTATAATTTCCACTTTTCCGTTCATATTTCATAACGTTATTGTATTATAATAGATTCGCTAAAAAGCAGGCAAAGGTCAGAGACATTCAGCCTAAATGCCATAATTCATACAATGAAACGTGTAACGCACTATCACATCTAGGGATTAGTATATTATTATTATTATTTTTTTTTTTTTCATTTATTACGGGCATTGGTCTTACCATCAACCCAACAAAAATTAGTATATTATATTCTTATCAGTGTTGCCAGCACGTGTATTAAAATGTAAAGATGTAAAGCTTTAGTTATTATATTCATAGGTTTAGTAGATTGTATATTTTCTAAGCTTTTTTAGCCTTCTGTCAAATTTTTATATTTTTAATGTGTATTGTGCGTCGATGTGTAGCGAAAATAAATAGATTTTTCTTTCTTCCTTTCTAGGAGACAAAGAAGTGTGTAGAAACTTTAAAAAAAAAGTATTCGTTACTACATTAACTTTAATATAATACATATATATATAACACAACAATGAATGAATTTCAAAATGATGACTTAACGTAAGAACTTGGCGTTCTGCAGTACTGGCAATTTTAAATATTTTCTTTTTGTTTTCCTATTATTTCTAATTTAATAATTATTGTATTTTATAAACATCGATAGGAACCTAGCCAGCATTTTCAGTAGATATAAACTTTAAAAAATATATAAATCTGCATATTAATCGGTGTATGTTTTCAATTTACCTCGAAATTTCTATTGTGGAAGCCCCGGAGCTGTAGCCCCTGCTTACCTCCCCTAAATCCGGCTCTGATATATATATATATATATATATATATTATTATTGTGTTACAATTAAATTTAACACTAAAAACAGACATATCCGTAAACCGAAATCCAAAGACTTTGGATTAGATCGATTATTATTGATGATATACATATTGGATTTCGTGGGATTAATTTTTTGTGCGCGGAATTCTATTTCGTTTCGATAAACAAAAGTAGTCTAAGCTACTCTTTATTACATCAGCTATCTGCCAGTGAAAGTCCCGTCAAAACCGGTCCAGCCGTTTCGGAGATTAGCCGGAACAAACAGAAAGACAGACAGACAGACAGACAGACAAAAAAGTTGTTAATTTGTTATCAGTAAGTTATTGTATATAAAAAGCTGTTATTTTGACATTACAAACAGACACTTCAATTTTATTTATTTGTATAGATAACTGAGGATACCATAAACAAGTAAGTACGTAGACGATGTACAATCAAGCACAATAAACGTAATGCATACAGCTGCGCGAGCGCTGCGATACGAGCGTATTATTACGCAGATTGCGTTTATTTATGCCGCAAGAATGGCTAGATGTGTATCGCAATTTGCTGCACTCAAATGACCGACCAATGCAATGATATATGTTCTGTACTTGGGTAAGGTTTACACTTAATAATAATACCCACACAGATAGTCTATACACGCAATGTGTAACCATTCGAACGGTGACGTATATGGCACCATTCGCTGGTTGACCCGTTAGAGCTCTGTCGTTTTATTATGAATACTTTGATTTGAGGTGACAACGGGAGTAAACACACTCAAGTCTAGGTTACTCGTTCGTACCCCCGGGAAGACGTGTGCGCAGCCCAGCGCAAAGCGAAGCTTGGGGGATCCTTTACAACCCTCCCCGAGAATTGCCTGGGGGGCAACCTTTTTACAGTCGCCTTTCCTCCGCTAGAGGGGGTGACCGCTTTACAGACATCCCCGCCGTGATGTGCCTAAAGTCGTGGTACCAATGGGTGGCCTTCCCCAGGGCTAAGGAAGTTCCATGCAGAATTTCCACTGGACATCAATAAAAAAAGGTTTCTCGTTCATGACAGCAGTGATCTGCGAGAGACTATCCTTCTAGGAGTTATTGTTCTAAGAGATTCATCATCATCATCATCATATCAGCCAAACGTCCACTGCCGAACAAAAGCCTTCCCCATAGGTTTCCATAACTGTGTCGTCATTTTAGGGGGAATTGTCCGGTACTCACTACGCTTCGCAGCTGGATTAGCAAACGCAGTATAGCTACTGTTTCCCAGAATGGCCGCTGTTACCCATCTCTCTGGTTTAGAGTCCTTTACGACATCAACGGGAGGAGACGGCGTGGTGCTATATGGGTATGCTTAATCCGGACACCACTCGGAATACCAATAAATAGCACTGTATATAAAACACTTTAAAAAATCTCTCTAATCTCGTATTTCCCAGGGATTGCTGCTGTAAGCCTCCGACTAAACCGCTACAGCAATCGTTTGTATGGGAATATTAATATACTCTTGATACTTGACCAAATGGAATAGTCACAGCAAGATAAGCAATGAAATAATCTGTATATTTAAGTCACATTTTCAACTAGTTTTATCTTCCCACTATAGTTCTATATTTTTATCCTACACCCGTACTTCCATGACACTACTGACATTGACAGAATTGTCGAACGGTAGTTTGCAAAATTTGAACTGAATTGAGACTAGATGTTGTTTTTAAGTAATATGGGACTATGGTTTTTCCTGTATAGTGGATACAGTTTACAAAGATAAATCTCACATGCTCAAACACCCAGATCTCGAACTCATATCTAATGATCATACCAATATTCGCTGTACTAGTATAGAACCCGCGATACGTAACGCAGAAGGCAATCGCTTAGCGTTTACATTAACCATCCTGTCAAAATATGATCACCCCTCCAAAAACGCTTAACAACTTTAAATATAGGACAGCAACAGTTCTTCGTGGTAAGACTTTGTACACTTATCAACGCCTTATCCCTCAGTCAATTAACGGCCAATTATTGTTCCGTTTTCATCAACTCAATCTATTACTAATGAAAGATTCGAGAGTTGTGGGTCCTCTCGAGATCTCAGGAAAGGATCCAAAGAAAGTAATTTCTATTCTTATGTCTTTTATAAATATTATTTCTACTTCGCCTCGTAACGATGAAGCCGTACAAAAGTAATTCACATTATTTTATCACGTCCAACTTATATCGTAAATATGAGAGTGCGTTCACTTGCGTTGAAATAAATTAGCGACTTCTTGATTAATTGTTACTGAACTTACAGCTTGATAAATTGCGTAGTTGCTTGAATAAAAGATTTTTCTTACTAAGAAGTTGCTGCCAACCATCTAAATATTTTATTTCTAGTTTCAGGAGCTTTGCGGGTAACGATTGCTATTTATATACATTTTCAAATTGTAAGTGAATAATGATGATATAAGCTCAAGGATCCCTATTACCTCCTCCATAGATTTCCATAATTGTATCGTCATTTTAATTAGATTGTTGTTTGGAATCAGGATCGTAGGCATAGATCCAAGATTCGTCACCAGTGATGATGTCGTAGACGTGATTTGACTCTCCTCGGTTGAACCTTTGCAGAGTTTTCTTACACCATCTGACGCGGTCCGCCTTGTGATCGTCGGAAAGCAGATGCGGTATCCAACGGTAAACTAGCTTTCTCACACCAAGCGCTTCATGCAAGATCTTCTGAATGGTTGTCCCTGAGATGCCTAATAGTGCCTCTATCTCTCGATACGTCCCATGACGATCTTCGAGAATTAGTTGTCTCACAGCAATGATGTTATCTTCAATGAAGGCGGATTTTGGGCGTCCTTCGCGAGATTTGTCACTAACACTAGTATGTCCACGCTGGAATTCTAAATACCAGCGTTCGACAGTCCGCAGACATGGGGCTTCATCACTGAACACAGATGTTAGCTCTTCAAAACACTGAAGCCGTGTCAGGCCTCTTCTAAAGTTGTAGAAAATTATTGCACGAACATTTTCCTTAGAAAGATTCATTTTCGTACGTAACTAAACAATAGCATTAATCCTAATACTTTCAACTGTTTTGAGATTCAAAATTTAAACACATTCGAATATAGAACAGTTCCAAATTCAAAATTACCGGTAAATATGGAAACGACAGAACTTAAAAGGCATGCCTAGTATTAATAAAAACGGGTATTTAAACGTTAAAATTATCAATATTTCTGCATATTCTTTTTAGTTTCCTAGGTGATCGGAAAGTGCTTTAAAAATCACTGCAACAAGATGTCGGTTTTTGGTGTCGCTTTTCATTGTTACACTTTTCTAGGTCAAGCCCCTCAGCCCGTAAACAAATCAGAACGATAACGTGCGATAAGGAACTCCGTTCCAATAAAATATAACTAGCAGAGTGAAACACCCACGTGAGAGTTCTCTTAGAGATGTTTTTATGTATTACTATATCAAAATGCTGACTTCTTCAATAATCCCAACCCTCGTCCCGAGACATGAAGTTGTTATGACGGGTACCTATGGAATAGGAATAAACGAAGCTTATCAGGGTTCTTCAGATACATTCGGTTAGACCTGTCTAGCGTAGAGATTATGCCGAAACAACACATCCAGACCGGTTGGTGTGGCGATCTTTAAAGGGAGGCCTGTATCCAGCAGTGGACTTAATTCGGCTGGAATGATGAATTGAATTTTTGGGATGATTCATAAGATTTAAAAATGATTCCAGGTTTCGAGCATATAGTAACTATAGCTGTTCTCGATGAAGCGTAAACTGGGCTCACTTTTTCGACCATGAGCTGGTTGCATGATAAAAATAACAGCAAATTTGACTTCGATAGCGTCAATTGTTTCAGGTTTATTGACATAGTGACTTCGTGTATCTTGTTTTACGTGTCGCAAGACCTTGAAGGCCAATTTGACGGTACAGTTGGCCCCGTGGCCAAGCAATTGACTTCCTGCGCTACGCGTCGTGGGTTCTATACCAGCACGAAACAAATATTTGTGTGATCTACAGACAGTTGTTCCGGGTCTGAATGTTTGCATATGTAAGATCTGTAAACTGTCCCACGATACAGTAGAAATAATAGTGTGGCGAACGTTAAAAAAGAAAAAGGTCTGTTCCCCGAAATAATCTCATCAAATTATGATTTCAATAAGCCGATAGTTGCCGTCGCCCGATAGCATGTAGAGCTTTTCTATCCTATCCTGACGAGATGTGGTTTCAACATCTCGTCAGGATCAAAGTTCTCTTTATTTTCAAATAAAATCTATCACATTTCGTCGTATGACTCGCTCAGAAGCACGATTATATGGGTAAGAACATGAGAGTCGCCTGAAGATGCGCGAATCGAAGGATGATTTCCATAAAAATCATCCAGCGTTGTTCAAGCGTTAGTCTATTCATGAGGAATTACCAGATTATATTGATCGTAAAATGTCAAAAAAGAACGCAGTATGGCAGCTAGTTTGTCAGAGATTTTTAGGAACGACATCTAACAAAAAAAAAAACAGCCATTATCTCTGTAGAACATACAAATCTTTTTCCGTGTCATAGTCGAACCTCTGTTCAGTTTGTTGCGTCTTTCCTTCTGCGAGCTTAAATACTAGGAAGCAATACGGTGGGCTTATATTGGTGCTGTCATATGTTGTGTTGACGATCAAAACGTGGTCTTTTGTACATACGACAGCAGGATCTTTAGATTATTTTGATCTCTCAAAGTGCATAAATTTGATTATTGGTACAAAATATACCCAGCACTCCATTCTTATTACTTCTGTGGCGACGTAAGCGCTATCTAAAATGGGTTTATTCCAACTTCAACTCCCGAGGGACCCGAGCCGCGTAAGTGGTCACTACGCCCGAGAGCTTCTAATTTATAAGATTTTTGTTACATTATAAAGAAATAAATTGCGGCATAATTTTATCACACTACAATTACGATTAGTAATGTTCTTGTACTTGTGGAATGGGAAGAAATACTATAGGATACAATAATACCCTTTATAGTATACCAGAAACTTGTTTCTTTCTAGTTCTAGTACAGAAAATGCCATGTACAAAAGGCGGTTTTATCAGATGCTACTATATCTGCGAGATAACCTTAGGATGGACAGATTCGCAAGTGAAAAAGAAAGGGTTGTTTCAATAATTATAAGTTATTACGTAACAAGTAATTAAATTAATATGACAAACATGATATACCAGGTACATATTCAAACAATAACGACAGATGAAATGATAACTTTAATATGGTATAAACGCTAATGTCCAATATTTCCTCAACTTAACATACGAAGCCCCAAGTCCCGGGTCTTTATCAGCACTTCATAACTATGTTTATAGTCTGCTAGAACTGTAAATAAACTAGCGGCATCGCCAACGGTAGAGTTTATGCCGACATAAAGTTGTTAATTGCATAATATTAATAGGCAGTATCGTTTCATGTTACTAAATTCATTTAAAGAGTAATTGGTGACATTTAAGCTAAGAGGTTTTTTTTATTCTTACAAGACACGAGACGGGTACGGGTCATCATCATGTCAGCCATACGATGTCCATTGCTGAACAGGGGCCTCTCCAATAGATTTTCATAACTTTGTGGTCATTTTGAGGGGAATTTGCCAGTTGTCACCACGCTTGGCAGGCGAATTGGTGAGCGAAGTATGGTTAACGTTCTACGGTAAAAAGCTGCAACCCCCAGGCACATCTTGAGGCGGATTGTAAAAGATCCCCCCGATCGCTGTGCGCTGTGCTGCGCAGACGGCGGCACGTCACCACGGAACCGCTCGGTATGGTCACGCAAACTCCCCAATCTGGGCGCCCGCAAACCGCAAACCTACCGCCATAACACGACAGCAGATGCGTGCTGTGACCTATCCTTTGCAGGGACGCACCAAAACAACCATGACCGGAGAATACCTGCACGCTTGCTTCTTTTTGGCTAGGTTCAGAAGAGCGGCAGGACGGCCTCGACGACGCGCTTGGTTGCACGCACGCGACTGCTTCATCCTGTCGAACTCCCCTGGTGGCGCGCCTTCGCTGCTCTGGCGGGGGAGCGAACTGATCTTAGACCCACGCATCCGTCTCCGCTAGCAACGCTGGTATCTACCCAGACAGATTCTTGTAATAAGATACCCCTATCACATAAAGCAACTACAGACTCTTACATTTATATTTCTTTGGTAGCTATAATTAATAAAATAAAGAAATCAATAGTAATAAACTGTCTTATACTATACAAGGGTTGCAAGAGAAATGTGCAACGTATTTTTTTATTATTTATGTGGTATTTGAGGGCTTGCCTTGCACAAGTCAATCGATATGGTGTCAGGAATACGTGTAATGTCTGGAATTACGGCCGAAATGAATAATAATCAATAAAGTCAAAATCTTTGGATTTGGGATTTGTCTGTTTTCGTGTTGATCTTGATCGGTTTTTGTGTTAAGATAGCACAAATACCGATCAAGATCATTCATAATGATTGATGTCTACCATTAGAATATAGCACCACTCCATCTCCTCCCGTGTTGTCTTAAAGGTAACTAAGAGACTAAACCAGAAGGATGAGAAACAGTGCTTCTGCGGAATAGTGGCTATACTGCGCTCACCAACTCTCCTGCCAAGCGTGGTGAGTACAGGCAAATTCCTCACGAATAACGAACCGGTCTTTGTGGAAATCTATTGGGCTAACAAATGACGACAGTGTTAACCGTTCTTTGCGGTAATCTATGGGGGCCTTTGTTCAGCGGTGGACGTCTTCCACCGAACCTGTCCTTGAACCGCTGAACGTCAGCTGATATGATGAGTTACTGCAACCTGTGGGCGGTGGATTTGGGACTTGCCTGAGACGGTGTGTTGCGTGTGCGGTGTGCGCGAATGCCTCTAGAGGACTTTGCAGCTGGCCAGGCCCAATCGGGGGACGGGGCCCGCTAGATAAAGCCCATCCTGCCCCAGGGTGGAGGAAGTCCATAAATAAGGGAACTGGGCTTGAGGTTTGAAGAAGCATACATACTTAACCTTTTTTTTATTGGTGTCCAGTGGAAATTCTGCATGGAACTCCCTTCGCCCCGGAGAAGTCTCCTTCTGAAACACGACGCTCTCGCAGAAGGAGACCACTGCACTCCAATGTTCATGCTCTGCCAACATAGCCGACACATACATACTTAACCTAAGGTTATTATGAAAGCTACAATAGCGAATTCCAAGTACTTAAACAAAAGTTATTCGCAAACATCCTACACCACTCAATTATATTGTTAATCTAAATTTACCATTTGAAGCAGATTATATCTGTACAATGAATGTTTACGTAACCTTAATACAAACCGAGTTCAAAATAATCACTTCGTCTATTGAGGTCAAAATAATCACATAACAACACTTAAAATGTCATAAATTAATAAAGACTTCATTATTCAACCAAGGCTTTTGATTTTAGATTTTTATAAACATATACGCAAATGGGATATTTATAATGGTCGTAATGGGTGTTTGGGAGGGTAGCTGTTGCCGATAAAGCGTACTCCTCACCCCCGGCTAAAGGCTAGATGAAGGACACCGTGGGGTTTTAGCCGGTTTGAGCGCGGCCCCTCCGCCCTTCCCAAGGCGGAGGAAGTCCAAGAAGGATTACCCACGTTAAAAAATACAAAAAAAGGGTAGCTGTTGGCATCAGTTGACTAGAGCTCGTTAATGACTGGCTAGACCGGGGAAGTACCACGCCGTCACCACGGGATATCGGCGTGAACTTCTTTTTTATTGGTGTTCACTGAAAATTCTACATGAACTTCCTTCGCCCCGGGGAAGGGTGAAGGGGTATGCCGGACTCCTACCGCCTAAAACCACTGGAGCGGTCATCTTCGGCACCGAACGGGGGCTGCAGGTCCTCGTAAGATCACACTAGAGCCACCCATTGGTGCCACGCCTTTACGCTTTACAGTCATCCCCTCCATGATGGCACAACTTAGAACTGTAAAGCGGTCACCCCTTCCAGCGGAGGGAAGGCGACTATAAAAAGGTCGCCCCCAGGCACTTTTTGGGGAGGATTGTAAAGGAACCCCCAAGATCGGCGTGAGCTAGCAACATTGCTGCGATTCGTATGGTGAGTGATGAATACCGGCAAATATGGCAGACGATATACGGGCCTTCAAGGAAAACGTGTGTGTCAGACAATACAATAGCGACTCCTCTGGTGTTGTGTATGTATTGGGCTTCGGTTCGGTTGGGTTCGCTTAGGCGAGCCCAAAACTCGTGTTAGTAAAAAAAGCGGCATGTGAACCATAAATAAACGAGTTTTACTAGAAATGATCACACTTGAAATGCCATAGTTTATACGTTTTCTAATAAGATATTTACATTTGCCTATAAAAAAACCTTCAACGTAAGTAAGTAGCCGAATCGGACCAATAATTATGTTAATTTCATTCAATAGCGATTTAAACACGCACAAATATTTTCATTCCGACCGTTACGAATAAAAAACAGCATAAAACCAGCATTTTAATCATAAAGATCTTACTGAAAGGGAAAGTTCATGACCACAGATTCCACGCACTGCAAGCGAGTGTTAGGTTATCTTTAAAGATATATATCTATAGATATTTGACTGCAACAAATTCCTAATGATCGTATAATTCCATCGATTAAACGTTTATAGAACGATTTACGGACGAACGATGACTGAATAGCCGACCACAGCACATTTAAATGATACTGAAGAACGTTTATTCCTTTTATATGATATTTAATTTAAATTATCGGATTATCCGCGTGGTGTCCGGATTAAGAATATGGCACCCCTCCATCTCCTCCCGTGGATGTCGTAAAAGGCGACTAAGGGACTCTAAACCAGAGGGATGGGCAGCAGCGTCCCTTCTGTGGAAGAGTAGCCATTCTGCGCTCACAAACCCGCCTGCCAAGCGTGGTGAACATTGGCAAATACTCCCCAAAATTATGACACAGTTGTGGAAATCTGTGGGGAGGCCTTTGTTCAGCAGTGGGCGTTCTATGGCCGATATGATGATGATGATGACGATATTTTTATAACTAAAAGTTTTTAATTAGTAAGTTGGGAATGTTTTCTTGGTAGAGCCTTAATAGATGGGTTTAAAACGTCCGAAAAAAAATACCACCGAACCCTTATAGGATCACTCTTGTGTCTGTCTGTCCGTCTGTCACAGCCAATTTGCTCTGAATCTACAGGACCGATTAAGTTGAAATTGGTACATATATGGATTTCTGGGACCTACCTCTCTACCGCTCTACCACTGCATCACTAATGGTTATCATCATCATCATAACAGCTATAAGGCATCCACTGGTAAACAAAGGCCTCCCCCTTAACTTTCACGATTGTGTCGTCATTTTCGGGGAATTTGCCAGTACTCACCACGCGTAGCAAGCGGTTGGTGAGCGCAGAATGGCTGCTGTTCCACAGTAGGGGCACTGCTGCCCATTCCTCTGGCTTAGAGTCCCATTGTTGCCTTATAAGACATCCACGGAAGGAATTGGAGTTGTGCTATATCCTTAATCCGGACATCACACGGAATATAATGTAGGCAATTAGAATAAACAGAAAACGGGCCGCTCCGCCACTGCACCATTAACGGTGTCTATGTCGATATCCTTAGTACAATATTTTGTCATCATCTCATTTCGGCCGAACGTAGTCCACTGCTGGACACAGGCCCCCCCCAAAGATCACCACAACGATCAATATGGGTGTGTTGTGGGCTCATTGGGGGGTTTTGCCATAGTTGGCGATCGCATTTAAGTTGTTAATGTACTCGAAAGACGCTGCTGCCCATCCTCCGGTAAACCCTTAGTCGACTTTTACGACACCCACGGGAGGAAATGGGGTGGTGGTATTCTGAGCCAGCACCACACGGCAATATTTTTTATATTACCTATAACAATATTTTACTAGGGCGGGGACATATCGAAACGTAAACGGCACTTAATAAGCCTAAAAGCTTTTATACGTGGCAACGGCTACCTAATTTACATAGTTTCACTAACAAAGGGGAATTAGCATACTACGTTTTTTTTTTGCTAAAGAGAAAGGTGAATCGATTTCCAATGGGAATAAATTTAAATCAAAGTCAAAGGGTATTTCGTGGATTTCTTGTCTACCAGATGTAAACACTGTAGTAAATATTGACTTTTCCCAACACCGTCTCTGTTAAAAACTGTAACGAACAATCCCTAACTGATACACTTTAAATGTGAACTTAAAGTGAGCTAAGATTTATGGACATAAATATTTGGTTAAAGCGGTCATTATAAGACAGACCACTAGTTAAAGTTACCATTTAAATTTAAAATCAAATTTTAAAGTGTTGTGGAAGTCTAAGGGGAGGCCTTTGGCTGATATGATGATGATGATGATGATGAATGTAATAATAAAAAACCATGAAAATGTGATGTATGATTATATAACATATCTTTGTCCAAGTCTGAACAATGGCGTCCCTTTTAGATGTCTCACCACGTTTGGCAGGCGCAGATTGGTCGCTGTTCCTCAAAAGGTACGCTGCTGCCTATCCCTCTGATTATGAGCCCCATAATCGTCTTTTACGAAATCCACGGGAAGAGATGCAGTGGTGCTATATTCTTAACCCGGTCACCACATAGATATATAAATAAACAAATAAATTACAGGGGTGGTCTAAACGCTTAGAGTTATCGACTGCATCTCAGAAAATATTTTCAGTACAGGTAAATCGCTCTATGCCTTCAAAGGTACTCGGGTCAGAGAGGCGCGAACCTTGTGAAGCTAAGGTCGGGCCGCTACTCACTGATATACGATTGTATGTTAATTTTTAATTCGATAATGTGTCATTCGGTATTTATAACCTACGCGTGCATTGACATTTCATTTTGATTAATACGTTCAATTCAAAATGAGCGTTTATAGTCCCATTGTCAATTAATCGTAGTGACTTTAGAGTTTCAATTACTTTCCTTTTATCGGAAGTAGTTTCTCTTTGTGTGATTTCTTCTTTATTCTAAGGCATACCCTTATGCTTATACGATCTTAAGATATGGCGATTTTCTGGTTGGTCTGGAACATAAGGGGATGCTTAAGCGTTTCAAATAGGTACTGCTATATCCATCAAATATAACAATCTCTCAATTGCTTCTTCCGACCACCTTCTCTCCACCCGGACAAGTCTTACGATCTGTTTTAAATGTACCTTTTCTCCATTCCATAGAATAAAGCAATCCCAATTATAACAAGAAATAAATTATTTAGCTTTAAGTAAACTCACGACCGAAACATAAATTTAATCTCAGCGAGTTTCGTTAATTGTACGCACAGTCATAACATTTATAAACTATAATGAAATGGTCTAACAAATAACAATATTAATGTTTGTATAACGAGCATACATTGGAGGATTGCATCACATATAATTACAAGTTATTTATAGTTTTTATTTATAGTTAACAAACATTTTGTTGATAATATTGTAATTGGTAATGTTACCAGATGAATTTATTTTTGGGCTTATACTTTTTAAAGATACACTGTTTAAAATATATGGCGTGGAAATGTTTATTTCTTATGTTAAAATATCGTTGATGGGTGTTAAAATTGACGTAAGCGAAGAATTCCTAATTTGATTTATTTTTCAAAAAGACACCGTCTATCTAGTCCCAGACGTCGTTGGGCCCAAAACTTAATGAAGCGTTACAAGTTTCAAATTAGTTTCATTTATTTGATAAAGTTATTTTCTATGAGCTACCATAGTTTTGGTTTGATCGACAGTGGCATAATTAAAATATATGGAATTGAATCTTTGGCAAGATTATGTTAGAGATTGTGTCATTTTAAGAATATATTATTACTCTAGTTATGTTTAGATGGCTAATTGTTAAAACTTTAGATACTTTTTACTTAAATTAAATGAGTTAACTTGAAAGCATGCATGGTGTAAAGATAAAGCATTCACTCGCGCGTAAATAAAGCGAATGAAGAGTTTATTCATCATATCATATCAGCCAAAAGACAACCATCACTGAACAAAGGCCTGTCCCCCACAGACCACAAGCCGTGTGTCGTCACTTTGGGGGGAACTTGCCAGTACTCACCATGGTTGGCAGGTAGACGGGTCTTTTTGGGATTGGTAGCGCAGAATGGCTACTGTGACACAGAAGGGACGCTGCTGCCCATCCCTCTGGTGTAGAGCCCCTTGGTCGCCTTTTACGACATCCACGGGAGGAGATAAGGTGATTCTTAATCTGGACTCCACACGGAGCATGTGTTTATTTCGTAGGTTACATTGTCATTTTGATTTTGACATTGACATTTGGTTTATGTCAGGCCGTAAAAAGCAGCAAAGGTATTGTAGCCATTTGACGGCGGCGAAGTTCATCTCAATAAAAACATATACATATAAAAATAAACTGTATTTATCAACTGAAAAAAATAGATTTTCCTCATTGCGTACCTATTTGTGGTTTTTTGTGACGGGTGGGGCCAACAATGGGCTAAGCACCCTAAGAATCTCCTTTATAATCTTGTGTTGGTGCAGTTGTTGATACAGTCGACTGCTCCGCTGCGGGTCGTGGGTTCGAACAAATATTTGTATAATCTGCAGGTAGTTGTTTCGTGTCTGGGTGTATTGCATGTGGAATTCATGTCTGTAAACGCACCCACGACACAGGAGAAATCCTAGAGTGGGGCAAAGATTAAAAAACAAAAAACACTATTTTCAAGGCATTGTGAATTTTGAAGTTTCTCGCTTTTGCCCGCGACTTTGCCTGGGAAGGAACTAATCAAAGACAAAGTCAAAGTTAAAGTTATTGATTTCAAATAAACCAAATATGGCACTTATGAAACGTCAGAATCTAAGTTGCACGGTTCCAAATAGTCGATCCAAAACCAAATGGTTAATTTAAGCCTCCATGGAAAATTAGAACGCAATAAAACTCCTATGTCCTCCACTTCCGTGTTCCATGATCAAATCTATCTCTTTGACAAATTTCACTTGAATCAATTTAGTCGGGTGACTCTGATTGAGAGACAAGCATCCAAACATACCAACTTTCATATTTATAATATCTGTAGTAAGACGAAGATAACCATAGATGTTTGAAGCGTCAATCGAAGTACTCTTATATGCAGCAAAATTCGGCAAAAATAAATAAATATGAAAAGCCTTTTTTTTATTGGTGTCCAGTGGTAATTCTACATGGAACTTCCTTCGCCCCGGGGAAGGGCGAAGGGGTATGCCGGACTCCTATCGGCTAAAACCACTGGAGCGGTCATCTTCGGCACCGAAGGGGGGCTCCAGGTCCTCGTAAGATCACACTGGAGCGAAAATATGAAAAGCCTAGCCAACTATTTAAGTAATCTGTAGAGACTACAAATTGCAGTCTTTTTATTAAGGTATAAATGGAATAAAATCATCAGTATCTCTAGTAAAAATGGGTGTGCCACAGGGCTCGATCCTGGGCCCGTCTCTGTTCCTAGCCTATATAAATAATCTCCCTGATATAATGCCACCATTATTTGACATTACTTGATTTACTGATGGCACTACGCTTGTTTATAATATCAACAGGGAAGTCAATAAAGTTGTGCACGTTAATGATAGTTTGCCCTCACTGTCTAAATTAATAAATCGAAATGTAAAAAATTTCGTTGCCGCACGTACCTCAATTCGGATTAGAAATAATTCTTGAAGGCAAAAAACTCGAGATAGCAAATGAAACCGTATTTCTAGGTCTTACCATTGATTCTAAACTACATTGGGGTGGTATTATAAAGGCTCTGTCAAGTAAAATAAATTAAATGCAATACATATTATATTATATTACAGAAGAGAGCCATCCGCACAATATATGTTATGGTCCTCACGAATCCCTTAGCGACCTTTTTAAAGATATTAAAGTACTAACAATGCCTTTCCTTTATATTTTTGAAAATATTATGGTTGTCCGTAAAATCATGCTAATATTTAATGTAAAAGCGATGTTCAGTGTATAATTACTGGAAATATACGTAAAACCTGAATTTAAATTGTGCAAAACCAATAAATCATTCTAGGGTTTGTGTTCGGTTTTATAATAACATACCTAAAGCTCATCTCGCAGTTGGGAATTTTAAACAGCACAAAGTAGTAATAGTTCAAATCAATTCTTATTTAAAATACATATAACGGAATAGACTAAAATACTATGTTGACGATAGGGACTTTTGGCGTTAATTATTTTCAGCACATGTGGCTTCCCTGGAAATTCAATACATTTGCTTTGTATAACTGCCTTATTTATTTTATCAATGTATAGATAACTGTTGTAAACAATGGAAAGAACTGATTTGGGTTTATTGCGAAATTCCTTCTCAGAGGTAGTCATATAGCGAAACCCACCGTTGTTTCAATATGACATATAAAACCTAGTACGCTGGACTGGAGATCGTTATCGTGGTTGTGAACTACTTGATTTTTGAGCTGATAGCAGCAGCGAGCAACAGTGAGTGTCTGCGGGACTAATGACAGAGATGGGCCCTTCCTCGGGGCGAAGAAAGTTCATGAAGAATTTTCTTTTATTTAATAACCAGTAACCAATAAGACCAGTATTTGACAGACTATTGAGCTTCAGACTACCCGTAACGAATGTCATAGACGTTTATATGACAACTGAGACCAACACCTTAACGGGTTTTCGAGGCACGGAGGGGTCGCGGTGTATTAGAAATGATCACTCATCTAAGGACTGACCGCGGCAAACGTTTCTCCACCTCAGAGATATTTCACTCCGTTCGGCTATAACTTACTAGCACCATAGTGGTGATGCGCGTCTCAATGAGATTTATCTTTCCCCAACATTTTCCCACAATCGCTCCTAATTCCTCTTACATCGTAAGTTTTCAATTTAATTTAAATTATGTCTAAATGTTAATACATTAAATGAAAGCTTCCTCTTCCTCAAAACTGAACGTGTTTTATCCTACCTAATTTAATTAACGCATACCTTAATACTTAATTAGTTGCTTGTTCTTGAGTGTTTTATTTCTTACACTGTTCATAATTTTCTTCTAATCAACATACTGCTGAGTGATCCAACATTCAAATTCTTAAGTATAACTTTAATACTAACTGGTTTATGTGTTTTTATTTAGGACTAGCTGTGCCCCGCGGTTTCACCAGCTGTTAATATTTATGTGTATAATACAATTAGTATCTATATATATATAGGGTTCCTGGGTTTTAGATTTTATGCATGGAACCCTAATTATGTTTTCATAAAATTAACACCTAAGTTAATCCATATAACACCAGCTATCTGCCAGTGAAAGTCCTGTCAAAATTGGTCCCGCCGTTTCGGAGATTAGCGGGAACAAACAGACAGAGAGACAGACAAATAAAATAAAAATTGTTTTTCTTGTTGTGTACTGTATATATTTTCATATGCATTTAGTAAAAAGCTGTTATTTTAACATTACAAACAGACACTTCAATTTTATTTTTTTGTATAGACTAGCCGTGCCCCGCGGTTAAATCCACCGTTTCATTTAAAAAGTTTGGTTTATCCCGGTATTGCTCGGTTACCGTCAGGCGGCCGCCCTCGGTCCCCAACCCACCGCATCGCATCGCTTGCCCGGCTATACCTTCTATTCTATTCTATTGTGGCTCTCACGTGCTCAGCGTCAGCCGAACGCACTTCAACCCTATTGGATCTATTGAGCTGCCCAAAGCCCTGCACTACTCCTCCGCTGGCAAATCAAGAAGTACCTGTAGGTACTTCGTGATCATACCTGCCTTAGCCGTGCAAAATCATCAGGCAAAGGATAAGCTATTCCTAGATATTTTGCCCTATGTCTTCCCAGAGTGCCACAGCTGCACAAAATGTGCTGCATTGACTCTTGATTGTCCATACAGAATCTGTATGTATCCGTTGTGCTAAGCTTCATCGTATGGAGGTGCTCCTTGGTGCCAAAGTGTCCTATCATTGCACCTATATAGTGCCTTAAATTTGTTAGATTTAGTCTTCTCTTAAACCCGTCTATTCTTATGCTGCAGAAAGTCTTAGAATGGTTTAGGCCTCGCTTGCCTCTATTCTATGACATGCTCTGTATCAGCAAATGCATGTAATGCCTGTTAATAGGTACCATGAGGTCTTCCTACAAATGGCTCAGGGCTGATGAACTGCTCATTCGAGCCCACGCTTGCTTGTTGATCTGTCTTGTCGTTACCTTCAATACCTTCGTATCCAGGTACCACCGGCTATAACTTAGTTTTCACTTAGCGTTTTTCAGACTTCTTTTTTGGCGCCTAAGGGTCGGAGCGAAATGTTAAACAGCCTATAACCTTTCTCAAGAGAAGGGTTAACAAATACAGAAAGATTTTTCAAATTTGACTGGTAGTTCCAGAGATTAACGCGTTCATACAAATAAACTTTTCAGCTTTATTATATTAATTGTAGATGAATGCAACGCCGAAATCAAGTTCACAATGGCAGTTCGATTTACAAGATAGTAACGGATAATGGATTTTATTTTTACTATAATGGGGATATAGCCCATTTATGTAAGTTATTACATTAGGTACTTTCTGGATCAAAAATACACCACTCGAACTCCTCGCGTGGATGTTGTAAACGGCGACTAAGGGACTAAACTATAGAGATGGGCAGCAGCATCCCTTCTGTGAAACAACAGCCATTCTTTGCTAACCAACCTGCCAAGCGTGGTGAGTACTAACAAACACCCCCAATATGACAACACACGACTGTAACCCGGTAATTTAAGGATAATGCCTTTAAACATCAGTTGGCGTCCTTTGGCTGATATGACGATGACAATAGGAAAGTTACAGTCATATTTAACCCTAAGGAAGATGGAGATACGTTTAATAAATAATCATGCAGTTAATAAGAAAGCTTTATTACTAGGTCATGTATCGTAAGTACTAATACCAGGAACAATTGCTGCCAATTGAGATAGCCAGATGCCCTGAATCTCTCGACAATTTCTTAAGATGATCAGATATGATCGTGCAGTATTAGAGTAAATTGATTGATGCGATAATAATTTTCCTCTCATCAGTAAGTATAGTTTGTTGCTTTAATATACATACAGCCCACCGATTCCGTGTCGTGTTCAGATTAAGACTATATCACCACTCCATGTTATGTGGATGTCATGAAAGGCGATTAAGGGACTCTAAACCAGAGAGATGGGTAGTAGTGTCCTTTCTGTGGAACAGTAGCCATACTGCGCTCACCATCCCGCCTGCCAAGCATGGTGAGAGGTGCATATTCCCACCAAAATAATGATATTTTTTTTGAATTCTAAGGTGGAGGCCTTTGGCTGATATGATGATGATAACAACCGAAGAGTTCTGGCTGACTTTATTTTAAGTATTTTTTATTTCACTCTGTGGAAATTCTTCATGAACTTCCTCTGCCCTGCGGAAGGGCTAAGGGGCATGCCGGGCTCCTACCAGTTAAACCAATGGAGCGGTCATCTTCGGCACCTAAGTGGGGCTCCAGGACCTTGTACGATCGGTAGCGCTAAAACCCCGACTAAATAAAATTAAAGTTAAGTTTCTTTAAGTTTTCATTTCATGTAAAACCATTTCAAGAAACCTTACCGTTATAGTTTCCATCACGTGCAATAGTCCTATACCACCGGGGACAATCCGTGACAGCCCGTGAGCGTCCCCGGTTGGTGTCCTATTACATTTCAGATTAAAATTATCTAAAGGGCCTCTGCGTTTTGACCCTTTCGTAAATGAAAAGACCATGTTCTTCTTTGTAGAGGCTAATAACTTGTGAGTAGAAAGACATGGAGATAAATTAATATCGGTTTATATATTTACTGTTACTTTTTGAATATTCCCGCCATATTTTTGATTTTTGCCGCTACATTCGTTACACCATAGCTTTCAATTACCTCTTATTAACTGCTCGCGCGTGCTTGCCCGTGAAGTGTGCCCAAGCACACGTTTTCGCGCTGCTATCCGCTAGAGCAGATTATCTCTTGTGTACTATTTACAACTATATTTGAATTGCATAAGCGCAATATTTAATTATCAGTAGGAAAATTCTCGAGTAGTTCTCCACTTAAACTACGCTAAACCTATATGAAATTTTAGTTAAAAAAATTGTAATAATATCTTTTATAAATATCACTTATTTGGTTTTCCTTTGTTTTTGTTCTTTTCTCTTGTTTCTGTGTCTTGTTATTTGTTTTGATATTTACACACAAACATCAGCCCGTAAACGTCCACTGCTAGACGTGGGCCTCCCAAACGATCACTGCAATGAACGGTCATTGGTCGTCGGTAGATATTGGCATAATCAAAAGTCTTGCCAGGCGGATTGGTGATCGAACTATGTTATTATGAGCGCACAGGGGGATTCTGCTGCCCATCCTCTTGATATCAACTCATAGTTTTCTTGTATTACACCAAAAACAGGAAATGGGTGGTCTATTCTTTGCCTGGAACCACATGGAACGGAACGGAATGTTTTAATGGACAGATTGCCTAAAAAACTGCCTTAATAATTATAAATCTGTCCGCACTTTCATGCTGTATTACAGGTAAGCTTATGTAGCCATGCTACAAGATCAATTGACTTAAGTGCTTATAATATGACGGAATTATTGTCATAGCACTTTTCTTCATTGTCATCAGTAGCTTGATTCAATAACTTGAAAGGGCGCAGTGGCAACATAAGCAACGCAACAATAACATTGAGATTTATCATCCACTTTAAGTGAAAGTAACTATAACTTATGTTAAGTTGAGTGCTTAGACCCAAGAGGCCTTGTGCCGGTATGCCACACATAATGATCGTTCATATTTTATGACAATGCGTTTATTAATAAAGTTGATATTGCATTACGGGTTACGTTGATAGAATTTACTGTTAGTTTGGCGTAAATGTGTTTTAACATCGTAATAAATTGTATAGCCGTGTGGTGCCGGCTACGAATAGCACCAAACTATCTCATCCAGTGGGTGTCTTAAATGGCGACTGGCGATAGGCAGCGTCCTTCGAGCACATTAAAAACAACTGCGATCGCCAACCCGCCTGCCAAGCGTGCCGAGTGCAAACCCCCCCACCCAATGAGCACACAATACACCCGGACCAGTAGTTGTGGCCATCTTTGAGGGAGGAAGAACAGACTCTATTCGGCTGATACGATAATGATAAATTACATAGCATACGGTCGTGATGGCCCGGTACTCCATGGACTTGCTTCATAAACACAAGTTGCGGGTTCAAAACCTGGGATATATCAATAGGGTTATTTTAATGGCTTTCTTAGATAGTCTGAGACGCCACTGAGGTTTGTGAGGAAATCTGGATGAAAAAGCCTGAATCATCAACACACAGAGAGCAAGCGTGGTGATCAATGCACGCTCCTCGTTCCTATGTCATGCAGTGTGGCTGTGGCAGGCTATTCTATATTTTTTTTATTTATGGTCGTCTGAAGATTCAGTTACCACCTCTCGCTCCTTCTGCTGGTGTAGTAAAAGCTGGCAGAAGCTGCAGCAGTAGCAGCTCCGTTCCGGAATCCGTCTGTCAAGCGTGGTGATTACGGCAATATCTGCCTGAACTTAATTGAGGTCAGCAGTAAACATTTTCAAGCTGTAAGGTGTAATAATGTGATGATGATGACAGTGCAATTGATAATGCGACGTATTTAAATGCAAATTATGTTTGCATTAAATGATGAAGCTTTTTCTTTTTCACAGAAGATAGAGAGGTTTTCTAGAATCATAGCGAATCAAAACATCACGGTGTGTCTTCTACCTCCACTACCCCGGTCGAGTCCCATCCCTCTGCCCAGCTCCTAGCCAGCCGAACAGCCTGGCCAGGCAAACTACCTTCTCAGCCCCGTGTCTGTCAGCCCGCAACTCTTGAAGACCGAACATTCTTGATTCTGAGGTTTGCCTTGAATCCAGACCTGCTGATAGCACCTTTAAAAAAAGCCCTGTATTTATGACAAATGTTACTTGTTGTAAGAAACTATAGGACTATTCATTCAATTATGCTCGAATTAATACGAGACATACGATAGCCTATCGATTCAAATCTAAGTTTACTACTAAGATAAACAACAAAACCCGCTACTCTATCATACAATTATTGGACGTAGTTATGCAAACCGGAACCAGCCTACAACTTTGAGATAAGACTAAAACATGATCAGAATAGACAAAAGTTATGCCAGTAAAGATACCAACCCACTAAAAGAAAGCATTGTAAAATACAGATTAGAATATGCTGCTTCGTTTCAAAAACTGACATCTGGTGGGTTGGTCCCCGTTTGCATAACTACATCCAACGATGTTATTATTCACAACTTTTATGGACCGGAAAATTTATCTTCAAACGTAACAATGTTCGCACTTATCTTAACAACATCTGGATATTATATAACATCGTGTAGGTTATATAAAAAATGGTAGCTATATATCCCCGCACTTGTGTCCAGTGACATTTCATGGGTATTTCGAGGGCCACTTGAACCACGTGGAGGGACTTTTGTTGAACTATTGTTTATTTATTTTTATTGTTTAATATCGTGACGTAATCTGATGGCTACGGTGAAAACTGTTACGAATAAAACTGCTATTAGCTATATCTCTGTTTTGAAATTATAAACTATTATTTATTCATGTTACTTTTAGGTTTACGGACTCACTTCATCAGAAAGCAAGATATTTTTTTATTTTTAATCCTCATTCACACACACATTGCACATTTATATATGCATATATATGCAATAAATGAGATGTGATAGCACGTGTAATAATTATGAATGCATGAGGCCAATATACCAGTTAACAATAGCGCTAATATTCTGATAGGGTAAAATTGTTTTTTTTAGGTAATATTGTTACTAGCTGCGCCCGCGGTATCACCCCCCGTTTAATTTATTTAGAGTTCTTCGGCATAGACAATTTTTTTGTCATATTTTCGTGTGGTATTAGAACATACTGGTTTTTGTACGGTAGATAAAATATTTTTCAAAACGTGCGACCACGAACACTGCGAAGTTTTCGAAACGTCAGGAAAAACAAAATAATATACGCGATGTATGTCCTTTTAAAAATGTTTTATAATAATGAGTAAAAATCACGAAACATAAGGCATTACTATTATATTATTATCAAATAAGATAATAATTATTAAATTACTATCGGCCGTGTGGTAACGACTACGAATAGTATCAAACCATTTCATCCCATGTGTGTCGTAAAATGATACTATGGAATTAGCCGCAGGATGTGCATCAATATCCTTCGAGCACATTAACAATTCAAATGCGATCGCCAACCCACCTACCAAGCGTGGTGATTATGGCAAACCCCTAAATGAACAGGCAACACACTCAGACCGGTCAATGTTGCGGTCTTTGAGGGAGGCCTGTGCCCAGCAGTGGACATTGGCTGGCTGAAATGATGATAAAGTATTATTGCAAAGGAGTAGGTACTTTATTTGTTGGATTTAACAAAAGATGACCATTTCTACAAGTGCAAACTTATTACTGGCTTTCTGAAATTTGGCCTACTCTTCTATTTTCATTTACGATTATTTAGGAGTTACTTCTACGTCTTTCTCATCATATCGGCCATTTATACGTCCACTGCTGAACAAAGGCCTCCCCCGTTGATTTTCACAACTGTGTCATGATTTTGGGGGGTATTTGCCAATACTCACCACGCTTGGCAGGCGGGTTGGTGAGCGCAGTATGGCTACCGTTTCACAGAAGGGACGCTGCTGCCCATCCCTCTGGTTTAGAATCCCTTAGTCGCCTTTTACGACATCCACGGGAGAAGATGGAGTGGTGCTATATTCTTAATCCGGACACCACACGGACTCTTTCTAGTTTTTGATTAAACGCTAAACATCTTCTGTACCTTACTCAACCTTGAGGGTAACCATTTAAGGGTAACCAAGGCTTTCTATTCAAATATTTTTACAATTATCGTTTAGCTTGTAAATATGTCCACTGCTAATCCGTTATTACGTTATCCCTGTCACTGATCGATTTTAGGGTACATTGCCATTATTAACTACGCTTGGCAAATGGACTGGTGGTGGTCGCAAACTATTCTCGGCAAGAGGGGGACTCTTGCCCAGAATAGTTTGGGTTTTCCAAAATCAGACTTATTTAGAACAAAGCTCAAGGTGTTGCTATTGGAAAAATTACTCAACAGATGATTTATGATCTTTATCTACGAATACGTAAATATGTGCATAAAAATGTAATTAATTATTGACACTATGTTTGTGTGTGTGGGTCTGAGCCCCCATAGCCAAATTACTTTAAAAATCCTATCTGTAGTTTTTGCCTATTGTTACAAAACAAGTGAGTACATTTGACATAATTTTCTTATCTAAATTTAACAAAATAAATAGACATAAAATTCTGTAAATATCAAGTGTATGTATTAATACAAATTAAGTAGGTAATTTTTATTTGAAAATAAAATAGTACAGATAAAAAAAGGAGTGTCTTGTAAACCTTAAATCTCCGCGTTCGTTGATTTTCAAACGGTTTCTTTGTTTTGTCAAAATGTTTGTAACCACTCTGAAGACTTTTTCGACTAAAAGTACCACAATGATACTTCCTACTATAATATTAGTCATTCTTATAACAAGTTGGTACACACAGTTACACATCAAGCTATGCAATTCCAGTATAATCTGATCTCGCATTGTATAGGCTTTCGGTATGATAAGAGACCAGCATAAACTGGTTTTGTATAGCTTGATTTGTAACCGTGTGTACACGTAACACAACTTATACAGTATCTTGAAAGTTTCAAATAAGAACTTGTGTTAATTAATAGGGGTCGATTTTTAGACCTCGTCGACACCCAAAGTCATTTTTTGTTTATATCGACCCCTCGGGCTCGATATCGACCACTTTGTGAATCCCTCTATTAGAACATTCAACATTTTAAAATTTATGCTACCTATTTCTTGGCAACATTAGCAGAACCCTTTCGCGAAATGCATCTAAAGCGGTCAGTTCAAAGTCACGTTAAATCTGTAAGTGCTGGGTTTACAGTCAACAGATTTATTGGACGTAAACCTCTTATGGTACCGCCTATCAATTTATTTCAATTGCCAAACAACATTACATTTTATTCTCTTCGAGAGAATGTAACGATTTGCACGAAATTAATACCTTGGCGGTATTCGTGATACGAGGACTTTACGGGGTTTCCATGAAATTAGGTTCGAGATAAGGATAATCCCGCAGTGGAGGTAGGGTTGCCACATTTTATATGATACAGACTTACGAAAAAATGCAACTTATCATAAAGGTTTAGGTACAATTTATAAGTATAATGTACATCATTATCGACATCATATCAACCAAAAGAGGTCCACTGCTAAACAAAGGCCTACCCCAGAGACGACAGGTTACATCCCATGTGTCATTTTAGGGGGAATTTGCCAGTACTCAACCCGCATTGATGAGCGCAGTATGGCTGCTGTTCCGCATAAGGGATGCTGCTGCCCATGCCACTGGTTTAGATTCCCTTAGTCGCCTTTTACGACATCTACGGGAGGAGACGGAGCGGTGCTATATTCTAAATACGGACACCACACAGATTAGATTAGTCTATTCTTAGTGGTCCTAAAAGGTTCTCTTTGATGGACTCTGTGAAAAAGAAATACAAAATATGTGTGGCAAGGTAAACATTAAATTAATTATGTTTGAGTTTAATTATTGATCTCAATATTGTTGATTAGTTACTGAATAATCCCGTGTGGTGACCAGATTAAGAATATAGCACCACTTTTTGTCTGACTATTCCAAACCAAATGTATGGGCAGCGGCATCTCTCAAGGGACACAGTGGCCATACTGCGCTCACCGTAGTAATAGCAAATTCCCCCCAAAGTGTGGTATGGATCAAACAATTGTGGCAATACTATGTAGGAGGCCTTTGCTCAGCAGTTGGTGTCCTTTGGCTGCTGATAGTGAATAATTGTTTGGTACGTATGTGTAAGAAGGTTGTCAATATTTAAAGAAAAGTGAGCCGTCGCGGGACGTTCGAATAATTTCGATGTTTCACATCAGCCAAGCGATATTTTGTGTAGATAATATACATAAAAGTAGCAGTAGTATACAATAAAAAAAGTAGTAGATAGTTTATGAAAGGAAATAAATATGGAAATAATATATATAATAAGAAAATAAAAATAAAATATTCAGATTATAAGAAGAAAAAGATGAATGTTTATTTAATAAACATTTATATTAATTTAACACAAAAATTCATAAATTGGCGAGAGAGTTACACAGTCACTTGTGCTTGGCGACGCGCATCCGCTCTGTCTTAGATGTTTCATACCACCATATAGAGTGGCGAAGCATGACGTGGTGATGTCGCCACGCCCACAGTCGGTCTGACCCGCTGCATTAGATGTTTCTCATCAATAAAAAATACGTGTGGCACTCGGGGACTGCCGCGGTAATGCTATTGCATAGCATTTTGTATCAACTTATGCAATTATAATTATTTATTTATTTTATTTATGCAGTATTTCTTTTTCTTTGATATTAATTCAAGTTACACTTTTTGAGCGTGGTGACCGATAAGAAAACAATTTTTTTTCTTTTATTAAATAAATAAAAAGTTATAATTGTTTGAAATATTTTTATTATTTTACAATACATGTGGGTTTTATTATCTTACAGTAGCTGTTGGTTATTCAGGAATCATTGAAACTATAGGTTTGTGATAACTGAAATAAGAAACATAAGTTTGCGACTTAATAACCTCTAAATACCTAGAAAATACCGCGTCAATGGTGGTCCCATATTTTGTTGTGGACTCTTGTGGATCATTATTCATTTTCAAATTCAATAGATATAATATCATATATATATACTTTCTCTGCGCGGCATTCATGTGCATTATCTATACACCAAAAACAAAGGTACTGAATAGTACACGTGCTTGGTTCGATGGCTTCTGTTATATACATAATGAAGAATGAATTTATTTATATATATATATATATATATATATATATATACTATACGCGTGTGTGTGTTTGTGTGTATAAAAGAAGGCTACTTTTAATATCGCTCATTTTTTTTATATCAAAAATTTAGGTTATCTTTATAGCAGTATTATATTTTCAATTCAAAATTAATACTGCATTTGTGATAATAATAAAATGTATGTATATAGAGTACTCACTCATTTTCTTTCACTATTTTTTCGTGACTTTCTTCATTAATAATAAATGCACTTTGTTCATTCATATTCAAAACACTTTATACACAAATTTTACAAGTACAGCTATTCACTATTGTACATAAATACCTATACACCTCGTACTATACGGCTAGTTGCACGCACACAAACACCGTGTCGAAGACTGCCGAAAAGAAACGACGTTAGACAATACACGGCCTTCAAGCCACACCTCCGTGCCCGCCGGAGTGGGGAGCGTGAGGTTTTATTTCGTTACGGAATTTCTGGATTCGGTCCCCGCGCTCAAGGCCCTCGATAGAAGCTATGCAATAGCTTAAAAAGTTAAAAATTTAATTTATAATATAATATAACCGCAACGTGACAACGAAACTTTGTCTAGATATTTCGGTTTTCCAGCCTGGCAACCCTGGTGGAGGGTTAACGACAGGTGCGACACCTATTAGCAAATGACAGTAGCAGCCTTTTCGCCGTGTGCATGTGATTGTCAAAGTTGATGGGCTGTTTAACTTAAAGGGATATAATTAAGTCTATAACAGAAAACTCCAGTCGCGTTTTTTCTTCAGTATTAAAATTTTAACGAAGACTACTCACAAAGTACTCAGAAGCTTATACATTTAGATGTTACACGTGTGTCAGTTGATTTTTTTGTCCGGATTTCTAATGTTCCAATTATATGTCGTACTTCTTTTTTTTTCATTAAGTAGTAATGGGGTTTGTAGTAGGACACACATTTATTAAATTTATCGGATTATAATTAACGCGTAGGTAACTATTTCTATTCTATAACAAATAATATAAATATGTAAGTACGATTAATATATTTTGTTGTCAAAATAAAAAAAATTACAAAACAGGTAATAGGTACTGAAAGACTTTATATCAACATGTCCAGCACCAATCCACAAATGTGTGACCAACTGTCAAATCATGGCATTATTTTGTTCTATATAACAGAAGCTATATTTGAAAGTCCTTTAAAAACTGGAATGTTGCCAAAATTATTGACGTCCTGTGTTCACCAATTTGGCAATTTGTCATGTTATCAAGCGTCCGCCAAGTTACGACCGACGTCGGCCGGGTTGCCATCCCAGATAGCACTTCACCCTTCCAAAACTTTTGTTTTAACTGTTAAATTCTAGTTAACACAATTTCTGGGTTATTATATAATAGAATAGTTTACTGTTAGAACATATACATACAGTACATTGGCGGATCTACTATCAGCCTCAGTAGGTTTTAGGTTTTGTGGCAGATTTTAGGGGCAGGCAATTGGGGACTGGATCTATTAAAAAAAAACTTATGTAACAACTCAGACCGCAAAAACATCAAACAGATTTCTCTTACATGTATTTCTTATGTATTGCAGAAAGAAGTCTTCAAGTCGTATTTCCATTGACATTTCATACCTAAACGTTTGTGCAATTTCAACTAAAATGCTAAAATGCAAACGCTAAAATAAACTGGAAACTGACCGTTATAGATGTAAGGGTGGCAAATAAAAATAACAGCCTATACTTCACAATATGTAAATTCGCCACTGCTACATAACATTTTTATTTATACATATTTTAAACAAATTTACAGAAAATTTATAATATTTTAGAATCATATAAAGCTTAAATAACTTTTATACCTTCCGGATATACCATTAACAAACACAGGTGAAAGTAAACAAAGTGAAATATTTGAACTAAATTGGAAATCAATTACAAAGACCATCCTAAACAAGTTAATGATGCTTCTGCATGTAATGCTTGAAGATAGGAGCTGAACAAATGGAAAGTCGCCAGCTAATACTGATTTAAGTTTGTTTAGTCTCTCTCAGCCGATTGGAATAGCCGACGGGCGTTAAAAAACTTGAAACGGCGCCCGAGTCATTAAAATGTCATTAGGTACAAAGCTCCGTGAAATAAAAATGTAATAGTTGTGACACACGGCCCGTGTGTTTAAGGGGCAATGGATTTAGGTATTAGTTATTTACATCGTTCAGTCCATCGTCCGGAGCGGGAGCGCGTGGAAAGCCGTCGCCTCCTTTTTCGAGGACGTGGTGCAAGCAAATCAGGTGGCAGAGTGGGGATGGAAGGAGACCACCGCTGATCCTCGCCGCAGAAAAAGCAGCGGGTGCAGGAGGGCGTTGAACTATCTCCGGTCACCAGGAGAAGCGGATGTAGGCCCAAGACAGCGGCGCATGTGTTCTGCGCGCGCCTATCTGAAGATAGATACGACCAGCCGGGTCGCACAGAGACGGGGCCCCTCAAACAGTGACGGGTTGATACCTGCTGGGGGTGCGGACTAATGCTGACAAAGCGTGCACCACACCCCCAGCCAAAGGTAAGTGGAAAGACACCGTGAGATTTTAGCAGGTAAGAGTCGGCTGCCCCTCAGCCCTTCCCAAGGTAGAGGAAGTCCATGAGGAATTCCCCACGACAGCAAAAAGGTGTTTGTATTTTTCTGTATAACCTTCTTTAAAGAAAATTGCAAAACTTAATTGCCTTTACACAAAACAAACCAACAGACTAACAAAACTAGTACAACAAAGAATTCAAATCATATTTATTTATTTATTATTATGGACTTCCAACAGAGGATACACACATACATAGGCTATTACAAATTGGTATATAAGTTTGTGTTTGGTGTGCACCTCCAATTATAGGAAACCACAGCGTGCTCTTGTATATCTAGGTGAACCAACATAGAAAAATTAACAAAATTTAAATTAAATTGAAATAGTAGAATTTTTACATTAAAATATAAATACTTAATATTCAAACAAAACTAAATAAACATGCAAAAATGTGATTAAGAACATTTTCAAAACACTTCCAAAGAAATATCATATATATATTATCATCAGAACTGGGTTAATTTTTTCCCCAGTTACAGACTGGTACAACAAATTATAAAAATCTGTTGAAAACAACATAAAAATGCGCACGTCAGATGTGGCACAACGCGAATGAGCTTATATTTTGTGTAGACCGTAAATTTTGATGTGGCGACGATGATCAATAAAAAGTCTTGTTGAAACAGCACATAATTTGAGAGCTTGGAGCACACGTCTATACATTCCGAGGATGGAGAGAGAGAGAGAGATAACTGTATAATATATTTCAGTTTCCATAACAATATAATTTTATGTTGTTGCCAACAAAACCATATAGCAGAACTGGTTCACATTTTTTCTCTCCTCCTCTTTTTCTATCTTCTACAATCCCCTCCGAGAAGTGCCGGGGGGGGGGGGGGGGGGGGGTCGGTGGCTTTTTACAGTCACCTTCCCTATGCTAGAGGGGGTAACCGCTTTACAGTTATCCCCTCCGAGCCTTTAAGGCGTGGCATTATGGGCGGTTGCAGTGTGATCTTACAAGGACCTGGAGCCCCCCTTCGGTGCCGAAGTTGACTGTTGACTGCTCTAGTGGTTTTAGCCGGTAGGAGTACGGCATGCCCTTTTTCCCATCCTGGGGCCGAAGAAAGTTCATAATGAATTCCCAAGGGGGACTCTAATCCAGAGAGATAGGCAGCAGCGGCCTTTCTGTGGAAGCAGGTATTCTGCGCCTACCATGCCGTGTGGCAGGATGGGCAGCAGCGTCCTTCGAGTACATTAACAGCTCAACTGCGATCGCCAACACGTCTGCCAAGCGTGGCGATTATGGCAAAACCCCTCAATGAGCCCACAAAACACCCATATAGGTCGTTGTGGTGATCTTTGGGGGATGCCTGTGTCCAGCAGTGGGCTTCATTCGGCCGAAATGATGAACCCGCCTACCAAACGTGGTGAGTATTGGCAAGTCCCCCAAAATGAAGACATAGTTATCGAAACTTATGGGGGAGACCTTTGTTCAGTAGTGAGTGACATATGGCTATTTATTATAAACTTGAATTAATGCTAGAGTATTTTTTTAAGTTGCAATTTTATTTTTGGTTTGCAATCAGTATTATTATTGAGAAATAGACATAGCATGTTGTAAAAATCCCGAGTTCTTTGTGAGCCATTAAATACTAACCTTTTTATACTTGGGGATATTTTAATGGACGTCCCGTAAACCAGGGATGGGGGAGGGCTTGCCAGACTCTTACCGGCTAAAATCACCGCGGTATTTTTCGAGAATGTGCGTGCTCATACCGAGCGACCTCCGGAAAGACAACGGCGCGCACGTGGTCACCGTGTGCACAGCACAGTGTCTAACGAGGCTTTGGGAGAATATTTTACAATTCCCAGGACGTGACTGGGGGGTGGCCTCTTTTCATTAATTCCCCAAGATGTGCATAAAGGCGTGGCTCCAATGGGTGCTTCTAGATTATTCGAGTTCCTGGAGCCTCTCTTCGGTGCCGAAGATAACCACACCGGCTTTAGCCGGTAGGAGTCTGGCATGCCCCTCCATCATGATCCGGGGCGGAGGAAGTATATGACGGATTTCACTGGATCAATATAAAAATAAAATAGAAAAAAAGGACTATATGACATAGCTAGGACGTTAGTACCACTCTAGTTGAGGCTTGAACATAAAGATTATATATATTCTCAGTTGTTTGAAATCCATGATTAAAAGATTAAAAGTCGACATACACTTAAAACTACCGGCTTGGCACGGGCCGGTGCGAACAGGAAACGGCCCCCCCGTTAGTACTAACTTGAACGGGATATTGTCGCGGCGATAGGCCTCCACGACGTCGGTGATGTGGGCATCCTCGTCGGCGAAGGGCGGGAAAACGGTCGGGTGTTCAGTGAACGAGAAGAATAATCTCTTTATGTGATCTACGGTGATTTTATCATCTGGGTCGACTAGAAGGTGCCTCGGGCGGCGTACATTATTGTTGCGGGACAGTTGATGAAGATAGCTGAAGTTTCTTATTATATCTATAAACGTTTTATACTTGTAGGGTAACCTCAAACCTCGCTAATGATTATACTTTAAGAATTATGCAACTGCAATGAAATGCAATACATAACAATGTCTGGCATCTCTCGTATGAGCCTACTATGGAATTAGTTTCAAAATACACACATAACGACCCAATTAAACATTAGTTAATCGACCACAAAAATCAATTACGTATGAAAATATTCACGAAATGTTGTTCATTTACAGTTAATTAGAAACTTTATAAGTGACCTGAATTCTGAGATATTAAATAAAGATAATTAGGCGAACGAAATGCAGAGCAAGATACAAGAATGCCTCTCGTTATTCGAATGTATCAAAGACATCATGCTTTCTCGTCGTATTTAACTAGTATATTGGTTATCTGTACGATAAACGATAAAACAGTTAAGATATGAGAAAATAATTCAGATTCATAATATTTATTTTAGATTGGTTGCGGAGATTATTACACTGACCGAAGTTTATCGGACAACATTATAGAACAGTTTGCATAAATTGTAGGTTATTTCGAGTATTTTGATTGTGTCAAATTCCTCATCTTATTCATTTAACACAACTTTATATGCAAATACAGAAATATATTTGTCACCAAACAAAATCCTACGTGGTAATAAAAAACAGATAATTGAATACATTCACAATGATATATAAATAATTCCTAATACTTGCCGTGTGGTGCGGGCTCAGAGAGCCAATTCTCGTAATTAATTGACACTATGACTGAAACTTGACCGAACTGAGATTAAATTATGAATTGACCGAAAAAATGGTATTCTGCTACTCTTAAAGTTCAGTCTGATTTCGGTATAATCTCTGCCAAGCGTGGCGATTATGGCAGAACCCCCCACTGAGCCCTTAACACAGCCATATCGGTCGTTGTGGTGATCTTTGGGGGAGGCCTGTGTCCAGCAGTAGACTTCATTCGGCCGAAATGATGATGATGATATAAATAAATCTAGGTCCAGCAAATTCTTCTTTTCTTCTCTTAGATTATTGCTTCTGTACAGTATCTTCCACAATTTAGTCAATGTCATGTATAAGGCAACGTTGCACGGTGTTCTGATTAATCAATCTTTACATATTAATGAAACATTTCTTAATAATGAAAAAAATCTACAAGAATATGTCGGCAATGTCGTACGGTTCAATTGCATTGCGTCCAGCAAGTTAGTAAAATTAATCTAAGGAATTGTGTGATCGGACCTGTCAGTCTGGGGACTACGATACGTCAAAACATTCGTGCTCGGCCCTCTAAAAACGGATTATACGTAACCTATAAACATCAAACCTGTTTGCTTCGAGTTGCAGGCAAAGGTAGACACCTTTAGTAGTGCAGTCAGCGAAATATAGGAAGGTATAACCGAAAATTCTTTCGATCATCTTCTAGTCGGAGAGCGCACCCACATTTTGCCTATGACGTATAAAGTATAATCTAATTGGAAAAGTCTATTATCTATAGGGACTATAATCTAGTTCTTGCACTATCTTGACCTCGGGACAATTTCGATATCAGTCTCGACTCCCATAAATCGGGTACGATGATACGATCTCGTAAAATTAATGAGATTGAGCGACAGCATACATTACTATCCTACATAGTACAACATGGCGCGCTGCGCGGCGGACAATGAGAGCCTCTTGGGAAGCTTTGGAAAAGCATCCCCAGATTAGATGTTTGATTTTGGAAATAACTTTCTCACGTGTCTCCAACCCGCACTAGGGCAGCGTGATGGACTAAGGGCAATGCCCAACAGTGGGTAATGGGTCAGTAATTATGTAATTTATGTATGTGCCTCATGTGTTATTTTATGAATACTTTGTAACTGATAATATTATTTGGTAATTATTGAGTTTGTTTTGTTTTTTTTTTTTTTTTACGGGCTCAGCATTAGCCGAACGCACTTCGACCCTATTGGATCCATTGTGCTGCCCAAAGCCCTGCACTACTCCTCCGCTGGCAAATCCAGAAGTCCCTGTAGGTACTTCGCAATCATACCTGCCTGGAGCCGTGCAAAATCATCAGGCAATGGATAAGCCACTCCTAGATGTTTTGCCCTACGTCTTCCCAGAGCGTCACAGCTGCACAAAATGTGCTGCATAGACTCTTGATTGTCCATACAGAATCTGCATGTATCCGTTGTGCTGAGCTTCATTCTATGGAGGTGCTCCTTGGTGCCGAAGTGGCCTGTCATTGCACCTATATAGTGCCTTAAATGGGTTTTGGTAAGATTTAATAGTCTCTTACACCCGTTTATTCTTGTGCTGCAGAAAGTTTTGGAATGGTTTAGGCCTCTCGCTTGCCTCCATTCTCTGACATGTTCCTTATCAGCAAATGCATGTAATGCCAGTTGGTAGGTACCCTGAGGTATTCCTACGAAAGGCTCAGGGCCAATGAACTGCTTACTCGAGCCTGCCCTAGCTAGTTGATCCGCTTTCTCGTTACCTTCAACACCTTCGTGTCCAGGTACCCAGATAAGCTTTACGTTATTGTGTTTTCCTAGTTTGTTTAGTAAGATAACACCTTCCTTGACTAGTTTCGAGTTTACTTTAAAGGAGATTAATGCCTTTAGAGCTGCTTGACTGTCACTGAGTATGTATACGGTTTTTTCCTTCACATTCCTCCTTAGCATTTCTTTAATGCTGACAATTATAGCATAGGACTCCGACTGGAAAACCGATGTATATTGCCCCATGGATTGACTGATATTGCAGTCATTTGACCAAATTCCTGCTCCCGTACCTGATTTCATTTTAGATCCATCAGTATACCAAATGAGATGAGCAGTGTCATTTATGGGCTTGAGTCCTCTCTGCCACTCTTCCCTTGTGGGTATATGTACGCTGTATCTCCTATTGAACATATAGACTGGATTGTCAGCATCACATGTCATGTCCATTAAGTCATCCAGTTCTTTCACAGGATCCAATGATGTGTGTTTTGTGCAGGGCTTGTATCGATTCCACGCGCCTGCCCTTGCAAGTCTATAATGAGATTTTCTTGCCTCTGTTTGTATGTGAATATGAAGTGGTTTAATGTTCAACATCCACTCGAGTGCCATAGTAGGCGTGGTTTTAAAGGCTCCAGTGATGCCCATGCAGGCTACCCTTTGTACCTTCCTTAAGGTGTCTTTGCAGGTTTGTAACAAAGTTCTCGTCCACCATACTGCGCTGCCATATGTTAGTATTGGCCTCACCATCATTGTGTATATCCAGTATATGACCCTGGGTTTGAGTCCCCACGTCTTGCCATAGGCTGAACGGCACATATTGAACACTCTTAGGGCCTTTTTAGTTGCATTTTCAACGTGAGTACGCCACGTTAGTTTCTTATCCAGTGTTACACCTAGATACTTTACCTCCGTGGCCCATTCGATTTTAGTGCCGTACATTTTTAATTCCTTGAGTCCACTCAGGTCTGCTTTATTTGTGAACGGCACTAAAACAGATTTGCTTGGATTTATGGATAGGTTGCTCCTATCACACCATCCCTCTACTTTGTCCAAAGCCTCCTGTAGCAGGTCCGACACAGTGTTCGGGAACTTGCCATTTACTTGTATGACTATGTCGTCAGCATACCCTACTGTATGGAATGGTCCTATATTTAGTTCCACCAAAAGAGAGTCTACCACAAGGCTCCATAGTATTGGGGATAAAACCCCTCCTTGTGGGCAGCCCTTCGTCGCTTTTACAGCTATCTTGTCTCCCAGTAGATTGGCTTGGATAATCCTGCCCTGAAGCATAGTATTTGTCCATTTTATTATGGTGGGTTCTATGCCATGTCTCTCTGCAGCAGCACTTATTGACTCAAAGGTCGTCCTATCGAACGCACCTTCAATATCTAGAAATGCTGCTGCTGAGATCTCTTTAGTTGCCAGAGCCCTTTCAGCTCTGTCTACTACATAATGTAGTGCTGTTTCAGTTGATTTACCTTGTTGATACGCACATTGCATTTTGTGTAGTGGTCTGCGCTTGAGCGCTCCATCTCTAATATGCCTGTCGATCATCTTCTCTAGAGCTTTTAGGAAGAAGGATGTTAAGCTTATCGGCCGGTATGATTTAGCATCCTCATAATCTGCTTTTCCCGGTTTGGGGATAAAGATCACCTTAACTTGTCTCCAGACTGTCGGGACATACCCAAAGGCTATGCAGGCCCTGTACAGTCTGCAGAGGTGAGGTAAGATAATGTTTCTGCCCTCTTGGAGTAGGATGGGATAGATTCCGTCCGGTCCAGGGGACTTATAAGGACGGAAACTTCGTATTGCCCAACGTATTCTATCCGCGTCAACGACTTTCTTTGCAGTCCGCCAGTCGTCCTTGGAAGTTCTTGCATTTTGTTCTTCCATTGTGATGATATTGTCAGACACACTGTGTAATTCCACCGAGTCTGGGAAGTGTTTTTTGAGCATGATTGCTAGTGTCTCCTTCCCATCTGTTGTGAGTTTACCTTGGTCATTTCTTATGGATGACAGTGTATTAACCTTCGCGGAGCTCATTGCCTTCGGCAGTCTCATTCCTTCCGGATAGCTGCTTATGTTCTGACAATGATCCCTCCACGCCCTTCTCTTTGCTTTGCGAACTTGTTTGCTGTAGTGCGTTAGCGCTTTTGCATATATCGTGAAGTCTTTTATAGACTTCGCATAGTTGAAAACTTTTCTGGTGTCCTGTCTTAGATGTTCTAAGTCAGGGGACCACCATGGTTCCCTTTGCGATTTCACCTCTTTTTCCGGACAGTTCTTTATCCAGCAGGTTTTTACTGCTTGTGATATTCTATCCGCCTCAAATTCTATATCTATAATAGAGTTTAGCCTAGTTGTGGGATCTCTAAGTTCTACTTTGAGATCCTCCTTGAAGGATGCCCAGTTCGTTTTCCTGGGATTTCTTCTAAGTACCTTGCCAAAGTTTTGGGAAGTTTCGTACCTAAAGCAAATATAATTGTGGTCAGATAAGCTAACTTCACCAGACACATGCCAATTTTTTGTTGCCTTGTTAGCCCCTTTAGTTGCTAGCGTAATATCAATGACCTCTGCCCTACGTGTATTTACGAAAGTTGGTCTATTGCCTTTGTTCATTATAAATAAGGGAGAACTTACCAGATAGTCCATAAGCACTTCACCTCTTTTATTGTTGTCTGTACTGCCCCAGGCAACGTGGTGCGCATTTGCGTCGCATCCTATGATGAGATTTTCGTTAGCGCAGTTATTGACCAGGTTATGCAACAAGGCATTAACCGGGTCTGCTTCCTCATATGGTAGATAGGCAGAGGATAGGATGATGCTTTTCCTTTTCCCCTCTATCCCTTCGTTAATCTTCACCGTGGTGAGATCCCTAGAACAGTAATCATAAAGAGGAATTGCTTCTATACCTCGTCTAGTATAGATACAAGTCCTCATATTATTTGTGGGACATTTATATGACAGTTGTCCACCACCAGTATTTAATCCCTTAATGTCCCCCTTGTATACATATGGTTCCTGTATAAGGGCTACATCATATTTGTTCCTGTTCAGCTGACGACTGAGTATTGCCGTGGCTGCCTTACTGTGATGCAGGTTAATTTGTACGCACCTTAAATTGCTCATCGTGATGGCTTGTGATGATGCCTAGTGCTGTTGGCCTCCCTCTCCCGTCTCTGCCAGCAGCTCGATGTCATCTGGAATGGCCGGTGAGGAGGCAATCCCCAGTTCGTCCAATCCCAAAGTGAGATAGTCCGATCTCATCGAAAGTGGCGATGAGACCGGATCGTCCCCCCGTGGTTCAGAGTCACCTGTCTTCACCTCCTCACCATCCATTCCATCTGTAATTTGCTTTTCAGCATTTTCGGGAGCCGAGGTAGTTGGCACGCCGTCCGCGATCTGTTCAGAGGGACCGCCGGGGCGCTTTAGCCCATCGTCTAGGAGCTTAAAGTAGCTCCGGTCCATCCCCGCGTGCAGATTGTAGCCCTGTTGCTTGATGTAGTCGGCCGAAGCCCTATCCATCAGGATAATGCTACGGGCGACCACACCTTCAACCACTTGATCCACCACCTTCCACTCAGCAGTCGTGAGATCTTTATTGAACGACCGGAGCATGTCGAGCTCCTGTGTTAGGGTCGCTTTTCTGGATGGCATGCGCCTTTTCCATGCCATCTTTACCGGTCTGGGCAGGTCCTTCGCGTCTACTACACGTAGACTTAGGGCCCCGTCCCTGATCGTCTTCCCTTGCAGTGTCTGCAGCCACGTGACAGCTGCTTCACCATCGCACACTACTTGCAGTGCGCCTGCCGTGAGTCCATTTCCTAGGACGAAGATGGGCCTAGGTTCTGGCGTATCCACCATCTTTTCCCACAGGAGGTCTCGGATATCCTCTACATCCTCGGCCTTCAGGGTCTGAACAGGATGTTCCTCTGCAACTATGGCCATCCTAGTTTTTGCCACTGCATCCCTGAAGGACCCTGCTTTGGTCCTTTTGGGTACATTGATGGCCTCAACTGAGTCTCCACTGCCTTCTGTCCTCAGTCTTTTCGGCATGCGGGCTACTTCCTGTGGCAGTGACTCCACCGATCGCGCTCCTTGCCTTATTAAGGCCATGCGTCGCCTTTGGGCTCCACTTGGCTTTTTGTGCCTGCGCACCTGTTGTGCTTCGTCCCTGACCGGTGGTCTCCCTGCATTTGGGTCAGGCTGCGTAGAGCCCTCGCCTCCCGCCGATCGACTTACCAAGTCCAGGGACAAGCCTGGTTCCCCCCTCCCCACTTGCACGCTAACACGGCCGGTTGCCCCTCTGCTTTGGGCGCTGCTGCCAGTTATGGCTGCATTGCCTGAAGCGTCAGGGCCTCCAGCCCCGCCAACAGCAGGTGTGTTGGTCACCCTTGCTACGACCCTTACCGGCTGTCTCCCTTCGTCTGGGTCAGGCTGTGTACAGCCCTCGCCTTCCGTAGGTCTACAGGCCGAGTTTGGGCGTGAGCCTGTTCCCCCCCTTCCTGCCTGTACGTTGGTACTGCCAGAGGCCCCTCTGCTCTGGGAGCTGCTGCCAATAAAGGCTGCAGCGGTACCCGAAGCGTCAGGTCTCTTAGCATACCCAACAGAGGCTATGCTTTTTGGGTTGCCCTTAAAAGAGCTCCCCGAGTTGTCCCTAGAGACAGGTCGCGGTTTTTTTTTGGAATAATCCATACGCTTGTTGTTTATCTATTCATTCTACTGATTCCCCACCCTCCTCGGAGCCCGCACCTTTGGGGATGCTTATACAAACACCAGGGCTATCAGCAGAGTATAGTACTCCTGAGTGTGTTGTCCGCGAGCCCACATAGCGTTCGCCACCACGTTTCCGCCACGCAGTTGGCTCACACTACTGGCTGCAGACCCCATCACCCAAGAGAACTAGCCGGCTAGTCTTAAGGACTGCCACAGCCGATTGATCGCAGCCGGCTCAGCTACAACCTCCCGTGTTAGAGGAGTTCGGGACCAAAGAGGCGTGTTGCTGACAGCGGACAACGACCGCCGGTCTACTGTGCAGCTCAACCTCCAGGACTCCTTCACCCCCCATTACGGGTTCCCGCGCACGGCACAAACACGCGGGAGGTCACGTGATATCTATCTCCTACCATCTGCTGGTGTATTGAGATGGTAGGACCGCAATGTCTGACCTCGGAACATCGCAGCGGAAGTAGGAAGGACGAATAGGATGGGTATGAAGGATGGGAATAGTGCCAAACTGCACAGGGTTGAAAGGAGTTGAAGGATGGGTTAGGATGGATACTAAATAGAATAAATAAATAAAATAAATAAATAAGTATCTAAAATAGAATACATAAAGAATACATAAACTAAATAAAGGAAAGGAATCCGCCCAACGCTTTCAGTTGCGTTTGTTTCTGAAGGAATCAAACCAATAACAGGCGGCAACCTCTAGAAGGATAGATCGTCGGACTTGCCCTGGAGATCAATCACGACTGTTGCGCTTCCCCCAGAGCCATTTGCCAGATTACACGTCGGGAATAAAACGTGTAAGGTAGGCAAGGAGCTAGCACATTAAGCAAGGAAATAAAAAGTGTACTAAGCAGGCATAAGAAGCAAGCAAAGCATGTTCTAACCCTTCGCCCGCCCAATTAATTATTGAGTTTAGTCAGTGATCCTTAATTTTAGATAAAAGGTCTTTAATCTATATATTATAACGTAATGAATAAACTTTGTAGCTCTTTTTAAGCACACTGCGCGCACGTAGGTGTGGGTGATATTTGGCACAGTTAAAATTCATGTGGTAGAGAAAGCGCACGTACAAAACGTAAACTTTGTGTGATAAAACAGAATATTGATATTCTGTTTTATCACACAAAGTACTTCAAGTAGCGTTATATGAAAGAAGCAAAAAATTAAAATATACATTTCTACGCTCCATTTAACGCACTACAAACATTATAAAATAATCAATACAGACGAGACATAAACTAAACAAACGCAAAATCTTATTATTCGACAAAGAATGGATAAAGTAAAAGACATAATTTCTTTTATTACTTTTTAAAGATTACCCCCCACACTAGTATTTCTCCTGTGTCGTAGGTGCGTTTACAGACATAAATTTACACACATTACACAACTACCTGCAGATCATACACCCGTGCGGGAATCGAACCCACGACCCGGAGCGCAGCAGCCGACTGTATCAGCCACTGCCACAACCGTGCCGTCAAATACTTAATCGATTCAGGATAAATGTTCTCTATAGACACCGTATGATCCATTCCTGGTCTATGAACATTTATCTATGACCGGCATCATCAAAACAACATTTAATAAACGAGCTAACTTAATTAATTTAAATTAATTATCAATAGAAGACAAGTAACAAATAAAATTATGTCATACATGTCTGTGCTGTGCGTCGTGTGTGCGCAGAAACTGGTCATTGTTCAGCATATTGCTGTGACATCGGACGGACCTAATACCAGCAGGTTATGGTTTTCAACAATAACCTCATCACGTTTTTAGCTGTATGAACAATAATAAATGCAATATTTTAAAAATATGCGAATCTCGGAATTGCTTTCTCGCTTCGAGAATAAATTCGATGGCTGGATAACATTTTGCCAAAGTTATAAAATCCAGGCTGCTCCTTAGCGTTTCCTAACGAATAAGCCAGACTATACTTGGCTAGAATTTGAAATCGAAACCAAGAACCTTGCGTACTCCAACCGCACTTGTCACCTCTTGACTAAGGAGGGAGAAAACGAAATGTTATAAATTTTCATGATTACTCACAATTATTTTCTATTGGCAATCTGTTACCGTAACTCATTGGAAGACGTAGCTTGAGGCGTAACTTCAATGAGCATATAAGTGATCATTATCTGCTATAAAATCTCGAAAATGTGGTCAAACCTACCAATCATATACTCGTAACTATTCACATGATTAAAATTTAATGTACCTTGTAAACGCAATCTTGCCGCGTGGTGCCGGCTCAGAATGCCACCACCCCATCTCCTACCATGGGTGTCGTAAAAGTCGACTAAGGGATTAGCCGGAGGATGGGCAGCAGCGTCCTTCGAGTACATTAACAACTCAACTGCGATCGCCAACCCGCCTGCCAAGCGTGGCGATTATAGCAAAACCCCCCAATGAACCCACAACACATCCATATCGGTGGTTGTGGTGATCTTTGGGGGAGGCCTGTGTCCAGCAGTGGACTTCATTCGGCCGAAATGATGAAATGCAATCACGTGGATCATGCTCTTAAACATATGCAAAAGAATTCGTGTGGTTCCCGGCAAAGAATAGACCATCTCTCTCCACCCATACGTGTCATAAAAGGTGACTAGGGGTTGATACTAAGAGGATAGACAACAGCACCCTCCTGTGCGCTGGTATAACATATCATTCCCTTAAGAGCCCATGCTGCATGTGCGAAAGAATTAGACGGGACGGTTGGTGCAGTTGCTGATACAGTCGGCTGGGCCCCCGGGTCGTAGGTTCGAATCCCGCACGGAGCAAATATTGGTATGGTCTGCAGGTATTTGTTCCGGGCCTGGGTGAATTGGAATGTAATGTAATTGAAATTCATGTCTGTAATGGTAGCCGGATACCCACGACACAGGAGAAATCCTAGTGTGGGGCAAAGGTTTATTTAAAAAAAAATATATACCACGCTTTTTAAAAGTTCTGCAGGGGGAATTTAGGTCGTGCGTTGCTGGTCGATGGAAGTATTCATTCCAAAAATGTAAAAAAGGCATTCACATGGTTTTCACTCTAAGACGACGATGTTACGATCATGTCACCAATATACCCTATGACCGCTCATAGTAGTAATCATTGGGAGGCCCATTATAATTAGTTGACGTTTACCGGCTAATGTGTCTGTGAATCAATCCGGATGATAGATCAAAGTTCAAAGCGAAATTAAATGGCTCTAATAAAATAATGACGTGACAATTTGTTTTTCGAAGTAGTTACATGATCCGTGTGGTGTCCGGATTAAGAATATAGCACCACTCCATCTCCTCTCGTGGATGTCGTAAAAGGCGACTAAGGGAATCTAAACCAGAGGGATGGGCAGCAGCGTCCCTTCTGTGAAGCGGTGGCCATACTGCGCTCACCAACCCGCCTGCCAAGCGTGGTGAGTATTGGCAAATACCCCCCAAAATGATGACACGATTGTGGTATCTATGGGGGAGGCCTTTGTTCAGCAGTGGACGTATAAATGGCCGATGTGATGATGATGATGATGACATGATTTTAAATTTATCCAATAAACTAATTAATGTTGATGTGTTTAAAAAAATACAGGTTAAAAGGCAGATGCCTTGCAATGTAAAAATTCTACAAATATAAGGGATTCGTTAGGCACGAGTTTAATTAATCTCAGAATTATTAATTATTGAATATAATGTCTTAGGTATTTAAGTCTTGTTAATTATTATTGAATGTCTTACTCTTGTTAACCTTTTGAAGAAAATAATCTAAAAATCGATTTAAAAAGTAATATTTGATTCATAATATTTATTTCACCAGGCAACAATGCCAGAGATTCTGATATTTTATCCAGTTATTTTGGTTTTCCGGTCTGGCAGCCCTAATTCCAATAGATCCTGACGTTGTAGCTCCTAGTAGCTCCCCCCCCTCCACCCCTAAGCTTATCAATAGACCAGGTTCTTTACTGCATAGGATATTAACCCGCGAGGCCAGACATAATATGAAATTTCATTCTAATAATAGGTATGTCAAAAGAAATTAAATAATTAACTTATTTTATTCTGGATTCATATCTATCATCATCATAACAGCCAAAGGACGTCCACTGCTGAACAAGCTAAAAAAGCGGCTAAACTACTTTTCATAAAATATAATTTACCGCTACAGAATTTTGAATAATAATTAAGTATATAAAAATTTTACTTTCTTCTGTTACCGCATCCGTTTCTACAAAATTTACTTTTGACATCTGTTTCCGTTTCTACTTCCGTTGCATCAATAAATCTAAATAACTTGATCATGCTGCAAAACATATATCAGCAAAATTGCTGACAGCCCATTTACGAGCCCTAACAGCAAGCACCGCGTCAGTGTGTAACAACTCCGTTACCTCGTTAATGATGAAACAAAACAACTTGAGAATTAAGTGTCAACTATCACGAATGTCCTGAAGGCAGTAAAATCGGGAACTTTAATTAGACCCCTGTATTCCGACTAAAAGCGCTGTTTTATGAGTTGCCGGTAGCGCTTTATCGCTTTCCGATTATGGTGATTACGATTGCCTACGAGTGGAAATTACGTCGATAATTCTTGTAGATTTTAATATGAGAAACAAATGGTTTTGAACTTTGCGTGCTGTAAATACGTATTAAATTTAATCCTGCGTGTCGTAAAAGAGCAGATGAAAATTGCCGTTTGGAAAAGCGACAGCTTGTGTGAATATTGTGTGGTCTCAGTGTTGTAATATCACGACATACCCATTATCTAATTTTAATTAAATGTCACCGTCCTGACAAGCGACATGTGTACATAAGTGTCTTGTATTAAGTGATTAGAACTTGATTATGACACTAGCATTACACTCAATACATAAATGTTCTTACATTATTAACACCTGCGTGCTGAGCGTGTATGGAAGCTAAAATGAAACTTAAGAATGTAGAATGGCAGGTCGGTATTGGGTGTACATTAACTATTCGCGTATGGGATATGGATATGATGAACTTGATGATACACTTAGTTGCGCATAGAATGCACTTCGCGTTCGGCTACCCCCTTAGCTCAGAAGCATTGAGCAAGTATAGCCGAACATAGAGATTTGTCAGCAACTGCGTCTATTTCCATGAGCATGAAAAGACGTCACATTCTGCACTAAATATGAATTGAAGAGGTTTCAATTCAACGGAATATTGAAATGAAAGAAAAGAAAGAAAGAAAGAAAAATGTATTGGCTTACAGCAGCGTACACATAGGACACAGGAAAAATAAAAAATAAATGCAATTCGGTGTCTAACGGAAAAAAGAAAATAGGCAGTAAAACAATTACCTAAGTACTGTATATATATAAGTGCTATATTTATGCTGTTATAGTGGGCATTAACTTATAAATATATTACACGAGAGAGAGAGAGATAGAGTATAGTAAGGGGGGCTCCAGGTCCTCGTAAGATCACACTTAGAGCCACCCATTGGTGCCACGCCTTTAGGCATATCACGGAGGGGATGACTGTAAAGCGGCCACCCCCTCTAGCGGAGGGAAGGCGACTGTATAAAGGTCGCCCCCACAGGAACTTCTCGAGGACTTCAGCGAGAGCCTAGATGACGTACGATTTCGGCCAGCGGTCGATCATAAAACAACACTTATTGCATACATAATAACTTATATATGTATTTAATACATATATCTTACCGTTGTGTATCTAAATTTAGTTTGTTGTAGGGGTCCAACCAACCGGGAGAGGGCCGATCCAGCTCGAAGAAGAAGGAGACGGCGCCGGGGTAACAACCGCCCTGGCGCCTAGATTGGGGAATCTGCGTGCCCACACCAAGCGACCCAAGAGAAGACGGTAGCACGCATGAGGTCACGCGCTGCCGTGGGACGCTTTCCTTTACAATCCCCCTGGGGGGGTGACCGCTTTACAATCACCCTCTCCGAGATGTGCCAATAGGCGTGGCACCAGTGGGCGGCTCTAGTGTGATCATACGAGGACCTGGAGCCTCCCTTACGTGCCGAAGATGACCGCTCCAGTGGTTTTAGCCGGTAGGTGTCCGGCATACCCCTTCGCCCTTCCCCGGGGCGAAGGAAGTTCATGAAGAATGTCCAATAGGCACCAAAAAAAAAAAAGGGTTCCAACCAAACAAATTCAAAACTTGTTTGTCAAAGAAATAATGTATTTGAGTGTCGTTCCCCCCTACCATTGGAATGTTCGTAGCCTTAGCAAGTACTGCAATTAGCGTCCGTGTGGTGTCCATGTCTTCCCGTGGATTTCGTAAAAGACGACTAAGGGACTCTAAACCAAAAGGATGGGCGGCAGCGTCCCTTCTATGGAACAGTAGCCATACTGCGCTCACCAACCCGCCCGCCAAGTGTGGTAAGTATTGGCAAATACCCCCCAAAATGACGACACACGGCATGTAACCTATACAATTAAACATTAAGTACTGCTTAGCGGCGAATGTCTGGCACTGCGGTGGTGCCTTCCTAGCCGGCCTCTTGCAATAAGAGGCCTACCACCATTATTAGATATATAATAGAATGTGTGCTACTGACAAATTCCAATATGAATGTAAATCAGCACGATTACGAGCTAATGAGTTGTTTATTTCAGGACGGGATTTGTTATTGTTATTTTAAAAAAACGTTGCCCCCCTAGGATTTCTCCTGTGTCGTGGGTGAGTTTACAGACATGAATTCCACATACAATACACCCAGACCCGGAACACCAGCAGATCATACAAATATTGGTTCCGTGCGGGAATCGAACCCACTACCCGGAGCGCAGCAGTCAACTGTATCAGCCACTGCACCAACCGTGCCGTCTGTCTACAGTTGTAGTGGTCTTAAATTTTCACCAATCCACTTCCTTTTTTGAATAACCTGATTCCCCTTCTCCTGACCTAAGTGCATTATATTCCTGTACCCGCATTGTTCGCCATTGCTGTCTAGCGAGCTGCTTTCCTATACACAAGATACATTAAATTGATATCACTTCGCGTTAAACATAAATCTGGCTTGAACAATATTTAAAAGAGCAAGTCGCAATTTTAGTGTACAAATGGCTAGCATTAGTTATTATCATATTTTCTGTTGCTTTCATAGTATCAAGTTCAAAGTGATACGGCTGAGAAAATTATACTTACAAACTATATTCATTATATTCATCGCAGGTTGGATTTCCGCATCTGGCCAAATATTTATAGCATCGTCATATCAGTCAAAGGACGTCCACTGCTGAGCAAAGTGGTGGGGGAGGCCCCCATAGATTTCCACAATTGTGTCGTCATTTTGGGGGGAATTAGCCAGTACTCACCACGCTTGGCATCCGGTTTGGTGAGCGCAGTATTGCTGCTGTTCTACGGAAAGGACGCTGCTGCCCATCGCTCTGGTTCAGAGTCTCTTAGCCGCCTTCTACGATATCAACGGGAGGAGATGGAATAGTGCGATGTTATTAAACCGGACACTACACGAAAAATTCGTATAGATATCCCACAGATATTTGTTCCTTCGTCTGTGCGGCTGTGATATTTGTATGTATATGTACCTAAATGCATGTATGAAAATAATGAGTATTTTTTAATGTTAAGCTGTTATCTACATTCATATCCACAACCACTTATATTATGAGTAAAAAAGGCTTATAATATCATTGCATACAACGTTATAATTGCGCGGCAAAATAAAAATATCTCAATAACTTTATTACCGCACACACAGAAAACCACATTCATAGAAACTCGACCAAGCGTAGTCAGAAATAACGCACATTATAATACGGAAAACGGAGATAAGTATTACCATCAGTAACTTCTATCTTTCACTTGAAAAAACATATCGCATTATTGCTTCGTGACCCTTTAGATTATTCATCAAAGTGGCCGGCCCGCTTTACGACCGTATATCGAAAAGATACTGCTTGATATTTTCACGAAATAGTTTTGTTTAGAAAGTCGTTCGATGCCTCATTGAATGAATGGTTGGCATATCGTGGAGCTGGGACCACCACGTTTGTTGATTTCGTAGGATACGTATATTTATATTTAAGCTATTTTATTAACACTGGAGAGAGCTATGCTTGGTATTTTTCTACGAGATCGAATCAGAAATAAGGAGATCCGTAGAAGAACTAAAGTTGTCAACATAGCTGAAAGGATTAGTAAACTGAAGTGGCAATGGGCGGGGCACATTGCTCATAGAACTGATGGCCGTTGGGGCAAAAAGGTTCTCGAATGAGAACCGCGCACCAGAAAACGCAGCGACGGATGACCTCCAACGAGGTGGACAGACGAGCTGGTGAAGGTCACTGGGAGTCGTTGAATGCGGGTGGCATGTGACCACTCGTTGTGGAAATCAGTGGGGGAGGCCTTTGTTCAGCTGTGGACGTCCATTTGGCTGATATAATGATGATGATGATGATTAACACTGGCGGATCAGAGTACAGGTTTCGTGATATATTACTGCACTTGTATTATACTCTGTCGTCCTTTAACTAGAAGGCCGCTAAGCCCAAGAAATTGGTTTTAAGTAAAACAAAAGGTGGGGTTATATCTAAAAACACTATAATACTTAGATCAATGACTGTTAAACACATTATTTACATTTGTTTCCATCCATCATGGGTCTTACTTGTTCAGTAAACTATTTTCAATCAATATTAAGTTATTTATTTAGCTAATGATTTTAGCAAGTTAAAAGTCGCTAACCTTACCTTAACGTCTTTTATAGTATTTATAACTCTGGAAGTATCACTAATATAAGTATTATTGTTAGATAGGAAGATATAGAATTTAAAACTATATCACATTGCATTAAAAAGTCAAAATCGACTTCCTGAGAGTTTACGCCTTTATACGTCCTTTAAAGACGGCAGTACTGTAAATTAAATGTCTATGGAAGAAAAAACAAAGCTGGACTTATTAAAAGTGTGCATTATTCCCTGATGCATGGATAAACAACGAAAAACACTATATTTTGAGTATAAATATCGTATAAATAAAACATTTATATTACAGACATTCAATTAACTATGTTGATGATATTATCGGACACTTAAAACGTTAAACAGTATTTGTGAGTAAAGCTGGGTAATAATAACCATGCAATTTTTTTATGGCGTTGATTAGTGGCCGTAATAATAATACTTAGTAATAACGAAATAAAATATCTATTTCGTTAATATAGAAACATTTACGGAATAATATAATATAATCAGCCCATTACTGTCCCACTGCTGGGCACGGGCCTTTTCTCAACAGGAGAAAGTTAGGGCCTTAATTTCCACGTTGCCCTAGTGCGAGTTGGTGGACTACACACAGAACATTCCAACCCGTCTGCCAACCGTGGCGATTATGGCAATAGCTCCTAATGAGCACACAACACAAACCCATTGCGGTGGCTGTGGCAATCTTTGGGGGAGGCTTCTGTCCAGCAGTGGACATTTTCGGCTGATAATTATGAAATTATGACACAGAACATTTTGGAGCCTGAGTCAATAGCCGTATAGTGACGGCAGGGGCGCAGATTGGAGAGTCTGCGTGCTCATACCGAACGACCCCCGGGAAGACGGCGGGGCACACGTCGCACGTGCCGCGTATTGTGCGCAGCACAGCGCATAGAGCGGCTTGGGGGATCCTTCACAATCCTCCCCGAGAAGTACCTGGGGGCGGCCTTTTTACAGTCTCCTTCCCTCCGCTAGAGGGTCACCCCCTTTGCAGTCACCCCCTCCAAGTTGCTGCTGCCTATCCACTTGATATAAACCCTTAGTCACTTTTTACAACACACAAGGTACTGCACTGTGCCAAACCTGAATTAGATAGGTTATGACTATCCCTAAAAATCTTAACAAATATGGCCACCCTTCAGTGGACGTCGTTCGTCTCAACTTAATAGCTCTATCTGATATAACTGTGTGCTCGAAGTGCGGCATTCGTGTTTAACTATTAGCATTATAATGTGTATGTTATGGTGGCTATGGGAACACGCCATAGGTGATGTTGTTATCTCCCATTTCGTTATACCGTTGTGAGATATTGGCCATTGGGCCTATTGACGGCCGACAACGCTATCTCAACAGAATTCCTTTTAAATTAAACGCAGCCACGTTTAGTTTTTGATTGATATTTAATTTGGTTTATCAATGTTATAGTTAAGAATGCTATTAATTAAGAATGTCTATAAAGATAGCTTATAAGTAGACGAGAAAAAGATACATAGATATGTTATGAAGTTGTGAGGGAAAGGCGCTTAGAATGTACATATTGTGTGTTAACTAACGCCGTGCTCCAGCTAATAATACCACGTTTATAAAAACAAAATGTAATTTCCAATTATTTTTGGAGTAATTAATAAATAAAGTTGCTATTCGAACACTAAACAAATATTTTATTAGAAAAATAACAAGTAACGCTTATTCTTTATAAGCGTAGTAAAATTTTGAAAAAAGAAATCTCTAATGTTAACTTCATTTATAAATAAATATAATACAATACATATAATATACTACAGTTATTAACTGACAACATGTTTATAACGCGCGTTTATTAGCTTCACTTGTAACTATGTAAACAAATCTTGGAAATCGATTTTAACCTACTTCTAAGTGTCGTATCGACTTGAAACCTTGTAAGTATATGTAATCCGCATGACAGTACAATAATCTGGTACCATCGAACTGATCTGATGATGGAGCCAGGAGGTGAATATCGGAACTCTTATGCCTCAATAATTGGTTCCTAATAAACCGCACGAGTTTAAACTCATTTTGTTCGATTTAACGAGTTCTTTATATTGCACTTGGTGACGAGGGTCTGATAAATGTGCCTAGAGATGGATAGTGGATGACAAAGCGTATATTTTGTTTTTAAACTATTGTAATTTATTTAATAAACACTATCTCTGTAACCTACTGATTGTCCCCTTAAAAAGGGGAATAAAAGGTTATTCACTATTTTTATCCATCAAAAATAAAGAATTTTGTATAGTTCTAACGCTCTGTGGACTCTCATCCTACTTCACGCACCCTAAATTTTGTGCGGAATCATAATAAGACTTAGGCCGCAATGAGCATTTTATTCTTAACGGCAAGCAAAAAAATATTCTTTAACGATATTACTCTCGTTAAATACTAAATACCGTAATAAAAGTGAAAAACGGAAACGTAATCAAAACCGGTGGGTTCAAATCACGGGCGAACTGAAATATGGGCTGCACACAATTCTATTTTATAACAATTTTTATGCAGATTCCTTTTATAACTGCGCTATGTAGATTCAGTGTAATAAAATTCGTATATGACGTTTATTAACATAATTATTATACGACCGCTATCTTTATATTAAAAGCAATTAACAGTCATAAATTTTAACTAAACGTTAATCACAGCCTTGACAGTAATAGTGATATTAAAAATAATAAACCTACATTTGTCTTATTAAAATATTTCTATAACGCATCATCCTATGCTATATAATTATATTAATTAGGAAAAGGATACACACAACACGGTTGGGTTGCCAGTAAAAAAAAATAAGACCACAAATTGAGATGACTCGGAGGTTCGATGTGCCCTTTAATCAGGGTTGCCAGGGTCGAGCAAATAAGAAAATATGTCTGAACCAACTTCTAAACAGACGTCTCGTTAACATTGAAAAAAATGTGTGTCAACAGGGTAGCAAATTTAGTTTTGTATAAAAATTGTAGGTTATTTCCCTTTTTATTCTCATAATCGTGATTTATGCTTACCGCGGTACGACGAAACGAGATCTTATTGATTTCGATAATTGGCGGGTTGGCAGGCATAATGCATCAAAAAATTATCAATAATTTTGCCAATTCTGCCAACCAAGCAAGCCAAGCTTGAGCTTAAGAGAGAACCGGATCAATTAAAAAAATTGAGACCGGCATACCCCTTCACCCTTCCCCGGGGCGAAGGAGGTTCATGGTCAATTTTTACTGGGCAAAAAAGGAAAAATTATAATTCTTTTCATAATAGACTCATGTCTATTTAATAATAAATTTGTGGTCATGAACGACATTTGCCAAGAATTAGTCTTAGGACAAAATTTCTTGTATAATAATGAGCAGTGATGGACTTAAGTAATGGTTGTATTATAAAGAAAAATACATTTCGAAAATAATAAGTGAAATCCATACCTTAAAACCATAATAAGCAGTACGCACTGCTCTTTGGCCAGGTATATCGAATCGCATTAACGAATCTATTTCATTTAGTACACACATTTTCTACTTGGAGCTTCCAATTACAGTCTTGGTCTATTATAATACCAGTAATGGTTGTATCTGTGGCTTCTTTGAGACATTCACCTTTATAGGAGATATTTAATATTGGACGATGCACAATATAATTAAAAAAATATATAAATTTTGTTTTCGATATTTGCACAGAGGTTATTTGCTGCTAACCAGGACATTACTGATTTTACAGTCCTATTCAGTGTGTTTTCAAATGCACATAAATTATTATCTATATAGAAAGAAAGAAAGAAAAAAGTTTTATTAAGGTCTCGCACAGGAAGTTACAAATAACATAAGTAAAAATAAAAATATTATAATTAAATTAAGGCAACCTGGACGAGGCCAAAAAAGGCCCCTATCTCAGCATAATGCTGTGACATTTAAATAAAAAAATGCCACAGCGCTGGTTTTCAGATAGGACCAAGACAGTTGTGATACCACGGGCGGTTACGACATAGGCCAATAAATAAGTTAATAAAAAGACATGCCGAGTAATTAGTCATTATATCAGGTATTATTATTGACAAGTCATCGGCATATAGGATAGACTGGTGCTTTGTTACATTAGGTAAATCGTTTATATATGATATAAATAAAAAGGGACCCACCACGTCCCCTGGGACACCGAACCAATTTTTAAGAAAACGAGATATGTGTGATGTCAATTCTAAATTATTGACAATTCTCGTTATTTCAACACATTGTCAAATAGCTTGTGATCTATTCAAGTGGTGAACCTCGAACTCCATATCTGTCTAAAACTGATTGATAAAGATAAAGTAAAATCGAAATGTAAAGATAATATTTTCTTAAAAAAAATCTCACTCAAAAAGAAAGATAAAGAAGTTTTTTTTACTGCTCTACTCTTCTATTTCTATTGCCTCTACTCGTATATTGTGTCAGTCTACCTATATTCACCCATAAATCTTATATTTTCAACTCTAATCTAATTTTCCATTTTGGCTTTCCGCTTTAATTTCGATTAAAAACGATATAAACAGCTTTATAAAATAAAACAAACTACGTTTTGATTTGCACAACACTATTTATATTTGTAACTAAATAGTTACACGTTACAATTCAAGCAGATAATATTTTTTTAACATAATGCAATACAATATTCGTTATAGTAAAATTATACAAGTAAAATTATCTATACATCTAAATAAAACTAAAGTGTCTGTTTGTAATGTCAAAATAACAGCTTTTTACTGAATACATATGAAATTATATACGGTACATATAACAAAAAAACCATTTTTGAATTTTTTGTCTGTCTGTTTGTTCCGGGTAATCTCCGAAACGGCTGGACCGATTTTGACGGGACTTTCACTGGCAGATAGCTGATGTTATAAGGAATAACTTAGGCTACTTTTATTTTAGAAAAACAATTAGGGTTCAGCGTAAAAAAAAACACTTGAAATCCAATATATATATTCTATGTCGAAGTACTCTAAATTCCTTTTAAATTAAACGCGGGTGAAACCGCGGGTCCCAGCTAGTCAACAATAAATTCCTAGTCTTTCGCATTATAGGATATATGAATCAAGAAACACAATTAATTATATTAATGGCCATTTAGGATGTTCACTATTCAGGCAGCAGATACAATAGTTAAACAATCGCCCTATTCCATATGGCTCATTAGACTGGGTTAAGATTACATCAAGTCAGGTCAAGACTATTGTACAAATTTATTCATTTATTTTTATTTTTATTCAGTCAACAACAGTTTGTAAGAACGAAACGAAACGCATCAACCTATAATTAGATGATAGCTTACTGACACCTAACAACAAACACCAGATGATTGTGTTTTAAGCTCAAACATACTCCGCTCGTCTTAAACAGAGGCGCCTGCGTTGGTTTGGACATGTGCATAGGACGGAGCCCTCCCGATTACCACGACGTGTTCTGAGCGCAGTAGCGAATTCAAAAAGAGACGTTGGGAGACCGCTGCCTCGCTTTAAGGACTGCTCCAAGCGAAATATATTGACCACAGTAACTGGGAGATGTTCTGTGTGATTTCCAGCAGAGAACAGACCACTGCTCTCCACCGATGGTAAACGGCAACTAGGTATTCATAGGATTATTAACATATTAGGTAATTATATATGAAAATATTGGGCAAACGCCCCGGTGATCTCCAACCTCCCCTTTAAAGTCACCCCTGACCCATCAACACTCTGTACTAATCGTACACTTGTCTTCTTCGAATGAATTTGCGCCGGCCGCTACCTATAGTTCTCCCGCACGCTGTCACTCGAATGACACGTCATGGGGGCAGTGTTGTCAGCCGAAATACTGGTTTGCTAATAGGATGGACAGTAGCATCCTCCCGTGTGCTAATAACAACATACTGCGATGACCACTCCACTGCCAAGCGCGGTGATTGTGGCATGATTATGCCCGTGTACAGCAGTCGACGTTTACGGGCTTATATGTGTGATGTGTTAAAGCGAGAAGCTCGCTGAAAAAAGGGAACGATTGGGGCAAACGTGTAGTGGAGGGCCGCAAGTTCTTGCGATGAAGCCTGATTCAAAGTAATCGCTGACAACAGACGGAAACCACACCAAAGCAGCATCAACCACCGCAAATATCTTGTGGCAAGCCTGTGCTAGGTTATGTCTGGCAGGTGTTGGATTAACCACTAACAAAGCTGTGTCTCAGACACTGCGCCATGAATCGTCTGTAATGCACACAAAGGTATTTATTTCCACGGCGTGAAACCAGTCATTGTGGAAACCTATGAGGGAGGCCTTTGTTTAATAGTAGACGTCCTTTAGCCCATATGATCCTATTATCAACTTTATCAACTCTCTTTAATTGACACTCTGTTTTCTACCTTCCGCATTGAGTCCATCAATGCTTCTTCAGGTATCCGATAATTAATTTCTAATTCATGAGTGCTTATTGAGGTGCTCATAGCCAATTGCACTCACTGATCGGTAAACAATCGATGAGGTTAAGCAACGCTCGGCGCGGTCAGTCAATGGATGGGTTGGATAGACCGCACAGTAGTATCTGCCAAGTGTCTCCATGTTACGGCGGGCAAGCCGTTAAGTTAAGTTTAGCCAAGTTGGTGCGTAGCCTTCAAGGCTTTTACAATTCTGCCACAAAGTTGACCGCTCACCACATAGAAGAAAAGATTCATAAGGACTCCAGTCGAGTCCAAAACTAGTCTAAGGCTCGTATTACAGATCAAGAATCAAAACTCAAGTTCTACTCGAGTCGAGATAGCGTTTATCAAACATGAACTCTACGTAATAGGTCCAGCATTTATATTCAATTGATGCAATCTCGACTCAAGTTCTACTTGAGTATTGATTGGCAATCTGTAATACGGGTCTAAATATCCCTAAATATACACGAAAGTAAATTTTATGAACATTCGCACAAATAACATCATTGTCATACCGGATACACACAGCCCTGCGTGCATACATAATTATAACATTCGTCTACAGGGGCCTTTATAATTAAATTCCGAAGCATCTACACTTATCATCAGTTATATTAATTAAAAATTAATTATGACCCACTGGAGGCTTTGAGTGCAAGCTTCTCGAATTAATTGTGTGCTTTACCGGCCATCCTGTTATTAACTTATTTATTTTTAAGCTTGATACTTGTAGAATTGTAGATATTGTTGTTGAGCGAGCGTAAGAATACAGTGTGAGATTTAATATTCTGATAACCTAGTAGTTCACCCTTCACATACATTTGTAAACCTTCAGTTAATTAATATAATCAAGGTGTTAAAATCCTACTTTGGGTTCGAAAGCGCCGAATTTAGTGGTGTGTTAAAATTATAAACATGTTTGAGACCCTCAGAACAAGAAAAAATACTATAAATTTATCAAATAGAAGGGCCATTTGATAAATTTATAATATTTAAAAAAATATATATTTTAAGTTTTATGTTTGCCCAAAGTGGGTCATATTAATTATAAATAAAAAATTCATTAATTTACTTTACACTTCCGTGTTTGGGTCGCAGAAGTTCATACGTGTACCAAGTTTAAATTTAATCGGTCCAGTAGATTCGGAGCAATTTGGCTGTGACAGACAGACACACGAGTGATCCTATAAGGGTTCAGCCGTTTTTTCATACGGATGTTAACCCACGGATGGAACCCTAAAAATGGCACTGGCTCAAAAAAATCCTGTACATGTAAGTTTAAAACGTAAAATAATCTAATCTAAAAAGCTATCATTTTAGGCTTTGGATTCCAATCTATTATCAATAAAGGATGCTTAACTTCTTGAATAGAATGGAACACGTTGTTCTTTCTTTCTTCTTTGTTTATTCATGCGTTAATTAACGTAATTTGTATTTATGACGAACCCCTTTAATATCTCGAGTCTTATTCCACAACGTGTAAGCAACGACTGTCAGAGTCTGCGTCTAAGTCAATCTAAGTAATCCAATTTCTTCAATGTACTTAGAACTTGGACGTTCCGATAACTGTTAGATACTGTTATTCTTGTATCGGCGAAATTACATTAAAGTATATTGTATAATGAACTTCCGCAAAGATAAGATAATGCATTTAGATCAAAGGATTGTTCACACGCACGATGTAAACCGCAATAATTACCGAAGAACCAAAACAGCCAAGTCAATTTATAAGTACCGAGATCACAATCCTATCTCCCGTCAAATCTTGTGGGAATCCCGTGTCTGTTAAAAAGAGGCACATCCTGTGAATCTTTTTTGCGCAGTAGTGAATTAAGCAAAGAAACAAAAGAGATTTTGTAAAATATTTGTCGAGTTTGAGTTCACACACGGTAGAAGTGAAACTATGTATTTTGGTTAATTTGTAAGTAAATGAGATGAATAAAAAAAACTTTTTAACAATAAAAGTACCGTCTTCAAAATTCGATACGATATTAAAACCACTAAAAAGAAAAACAAAACTTTATTTATGAAGTCGGGCGGGGCTAGGTCCCAGCCATGGTTCATGCAGACCAACGAGTTATATTTATGGGCCCCGCCCGACTTCATAAATAAAGTTTTGCTTTTCTTTTTAGTGGTTTTAATATCGTATTGAATTTTGAAGTCGGTATTTTTTTTGTAAATAAATTTATTTGTTTCTTTTTAGTGTACATAAATGTAAGAAGTTTTCCCAACTTGGTATCCGTATCTAACACGAAAAATAATTCTAAGAATCGAAACTATTAAGACGTCATCTAGGTAAGCGCAGTAAAATTGAACCTGTTTATTGAAGCTGGTTAAAAATAACTCAATCAAATGTAATGAATTTTTTATGGTACCAATTCGAAAGCATTTTGCACCTATTAAAAAAATAATCGCTCAAATCGGTCTACAAATCTCGGAGAAATCGGTGTACATAGATAAAAAAAAAATACGTGTCGAATTGAGAACCTCATCCTTTTTGAAGTCGGTAATGAGAATGAATAAAAATGATGGTAAACACAGAGAAAGAAAATAGAATATGTACGTTCTAGTCAATTTTCTTCGTGTGCTGGTAAGAAGAGCATTTTATCGATAATAAATATGGTACAAGCCCATCACGCATTCCCAACCACTCCTGTATGCCATGATCTACAACGGTGACCACCGGAAAGCACACCGATCAATGAAGCTCAGTGTGTTCCAGAGAACTAAATAAATATCTTGGATACCGCAACGAAATTAATTAGAAAAGAGAAAGGATGAGTAGAAAAGAACATACGTTCCACTTCCCTCCGTAGTAAGCAGGAGACAGAGAAAATCTATATATCTATAGACCATAGGCACAATAAATAGGAGTTCACAACTGGGATAGATCCAGATTTATCGATTACTTCCAACACAGTTGGGAGTAATCAACTGCTTTTAAACGACTACCGGAATTTCCGACAAAAAATGAAAGCTCACCGCTTCCTAACAGCAATTCTCACCCAACTTGGGAATCAGGATAGTTTTAAACTTCTAACCTATAGCTTTCATATTTTTTACGGAAAATATTGAGCTTTTTGAGAAACTAACTTGAATTTTGGGATTCGGCCTACGAGTTATTTAAAGAAAAAATATTTAAGAATTTGAAACTTTTAAGGGCTGTGACGTCATCGGTGACTTAAATTTGTATCGTTGTCTCACTAATGTCAACCACACGCCATCTGTACCATAATGTCAAAATATTTATAACCTAATATTTTATCCTGTATTGGACAATTTTCTATCAAAATCATAGCGCATTTTAAACAGAAAGTTATTTTTGAATTGTAACACTACGCTATCGACGCTGTGCTGTTATTGTTTGTTTTCTCAAACCACAAATAATAATACTTTTATTAAGGTTACATTTTTGACACTGACAGTAGCTAGCGCTTGACTGACAACTCTTGATTGATATTGTTTTTTTTATTTTACTTGTAAAAATGCAATGTAATTTTACCATAATTCCTCTGACGACGTCATTGAAGGTAATATAAAAGTCAAACGTATTTCTTGAATAATATCAGAAATCTTAGTTTTTTTTTTAAATTCTAACTATATAATTATCAATAGCAAACAGTTTTTCAATTAGAGTTATTTTTCACTCAAACGAGTGTGGGAAAGGCTGATTAAGTAATCCGGTAAAAGTGATGAGCCCATACTTTTAATGTGAATATCCACTGTTGTGTAATGATTTTAATAATTACAAGTAAGTAATAGGTAGCCAAAAGCAATACATTTTTCGGCCGACTCATATGATCTGTGTTAAAGTGTCCACACTATGTTCTTTCAATTTAAAATCATCGTTTAAAATTATAATGAACCGGGAACCCAAATATGATTTATACGTCACTTCCCGTTGCAAGAGTAGTCGCGGAAGAAATAACCATTATCATTAATAGCATTTAAAATATATTATAATATTGAAATCGGTCAGACAGAGCTGCAGTGGTCGGCCACTTAACTTTCTCTAGCAGTTACATTTGCTGGGAAATATGTTTTGAATCTTAGAATAATAAAAACTTAGAAGGATAACTGTTGGTAGACGCAATGCGTAACCATTTGAACGGTGACGGATCTGACACCATTCGCTGGGCAGCTCGCCCAACGCCCGTGCCTTGCCATTGCCATGTAATAGCTGTTCGAGATTTTTTTATATTAAGTTTTGTCCCGAAAATGGCTAACTTCTCATATAACAAAATATTCAATGTGCTTGTGTGTGTGTGATGGCGAAAATATGTTGCTTACTTACGCACACATGAATAGTAGTAATTTATACATATTTGCGACAGCGGTCCGCAAGAGATACACGCTTTCGCCGGAACGCTCATATTCTTTCTTTGCTTTATAATGTGCTCTTTAAACCTTCTACCCCTTTTTATCTTAAAGAACGCTTTCAGTTTATTTGTGAGACACATTCTAGTTTCTTGAGATCATCAGAAAATCTAAAATTAAGTATACGTATGCATTCCACTTCCTTCTTCGATAATTCATTTACTATTCAAGCGGCTCGCTTGTGGAATGCATTACCTATTGAAGTAAGACGTGCTCAATCACTACCTATTTTTAAGAAAATGGTGAAGGAGCATTACCTTTCTCTCTAATTTTTCTTCTCCTATCCTAGTTATATTTGATGTTTATTAGTATATTTTATCATCGTTTTATATATATAATATTTATTGTATATATTGTTATGTATTTTATATTTTTATGTCTAAGTAATATTGTGTATGATATATTGTACACTTGACAGCCCAATATCTCTCTCCTTTCTTCCTGTCCATCCAAAGGTTGTCTGGAAGAGATCGCCCTGTGCGATAAGACCACCCATTGTACATGTATCTTTTTAAATTTTTATCTCTATGTATGTATTATGTGGTGTACAATAAAGAGTATATAAATAAATAAATAAATAAATAAATCTAGGCAAAGAACATTTCAGACGTTGCCCTACATGTTTCTCAAATAATATTGTATCTAAATATGTATGGAATTTAAAACTGAAAGCTTTCAGTTTGTTTCGGTATTTCTCCTCAGGCAATCAGTAGGAAATGTCGGCACCATCTTGTTGACGAGTGAAAATGTTTCTTGAAAAAAATATCAATTCGTCATTTAATTTCAGTTGTTATTATTCTGAAAATTGTTCGTTTTTGTGCGATAAATAACAACGAATTCATTTAAGCCAAAGCCCAAATAGGCACCAGACAAGGTGCCACACGGCGTGGTCACACGTGTCTTTTGAGAACACCGAGAGGGTGTCGGAAAAGATGTCTCAGTTTCCGTGATGTGACGGAGCGCGGCACGGGATCACGGCATATGTGAGTTCCACTAGAGACTTCTCTACACATGTACGAAACGCATTCAGTGGGTTTTCAAGAATTCAGAGTGGTTTAAGTAAAGCAAGGTTATTCACAAATAAATAGATCTTATCCATTCCAAAAATGAACTTGTGTCATTACGCAGCTGTAAAGTCTAAATCATTGGTCGGCAACCTTTTGTAATGAGAAAGAGAGAGAGAGAGAGAGATCGTGGAGAATCACTAAGTGTCGTACGTCATAACTTTATGCAAATATTGTACACATTATTTTTAAATCTTCAGAGACCACACGGTGTTCATTTTTTTATTCGCATCTGTTGTATATGTTGCGTGCCACACCGAGGCGACTTACGGGCCGCTGACGATCGCTGGTCTAAATAATACAGAATATGATAAAAATGTTTATTAATATAACTGATGTAGTACGTCACCGGTCCTCATTTCGCACGACAAATGGTCCTTTTCTTTATTGATCCCCAGTAAAAATTCATCACGCAACTCCTTCACACCGGGGACGATGAAGGGGCATGCCGGACTCTTATCGGCTAAAACCACTGAAATGGTCATCTTCAGCACTGTAGGACTCCAGGTCTTTACGATCACACTAGAGCGTGACAAATGATCTTGCCGGGATTTCCGGTATTTGGACGTCTGCACTGACTCTGAACTAATTGCTCATAGTACCCGTCGCGTGAAGTGATTTTGGAAATTAATAAATATAAACCATTACATACCATGTCTTGGTGGCCTTAAGGTTTACGAACCCGGTTGCGGTTTTAAACTTGTTATGGACCAATGGGACCTTTTCTATATCTTAAATACTTTTTTAGTTAATCTAAGACATCATTGACTTCAACGGTGAAGGAAAACATTAACGCCAACGCCACCCAATCATCAAGGTAGTGTTTGAAGTTGAACTAAGCATAACATATAATAGCCCACTAAAACCACTGGAGCGGTCATCTTCGGCACTCAAGGTTGGGGGCTCCAGGTCCTCGTAAGATCTATACAATTAGTTGAAATTTAACTAAAATGTCTGTTATAGTCCGGTCAGGTTCTAAAAGTTATATTTTACAGCGAATATTATGAAAATTTCATACAAGTGAACCATAATGCTATATCTAAAGGGAGCTAAATGACCAATTATAAGAATAAGGAGAGGTGGTCTCCTCCCATCCCTACTCTGCCGCCTTTTTTGCTTACATCACGTCTTCGCAAAAGAAAGTGACGGCATCCTACGCGCTCTTGCTCTGGACGATGGACTGGACCGGCCGGAAGTGAGATGTCAACCTCTTCGACCGCCGTGATGAGACAACGACGCTGCATTGCCCAAGCTGGGTACTCCTCCAACGTATGCTCCACAGTATCTTCCGGGCATCCATCCACAGTAATGACCACCAGGCGTCTCTTCTCGACCCCTTTGGCACAATTACTTCCCGAAACGCCCATGGTTTAAGCACCTGCGTCATCCGGAAGGTTAGGGCACCATGCCGTCTCTTCAGCCGTTCCGCCATGAAGGGTCTCATCGCCATGAAGCACGACGTTCAACATTCAACATCATGAAACATTTATTTTGTTATAGGTAAATATATTATACTAGTACAATAATCACGTAGCGTTTTGATTGCACCATTTACGATATATTGCGTGGTCAAAACTTACAAACAGGACGAAACTTAAATCATGGTCTCAAATCACCAACACGCAGGAAACAAGCGAGTTGAGCAATGCTCGTTCCATAACTGTACGCAAAGGCTCGTTGCCCTGAAGTTGGACATTTACAGGTTGATATTATTTGTATATTATTTCCAAATTTATTACACACAGTTCCCTGACTGGCAAAACAGTTCTGTTGAACTTCTTTTCAAATGCAACAGTACTTTTGATAACTTAGACTACGTAGTGGAAGATTGACAAATGTCAAAATAGCTCTGTTAACTATCTAATATTAAATCTGATTTGGTACAGAAATATTAAATTTTATCCGTAGGTACTCAACGGTACCGATGACATTAACTTGTATGTTCACAATATCATATACGCCTGTAACATTCGATACAAGCCGCGCGCCTAGTGGATGACGTGTCCTTTACGCCATCATAATATGTGACGTCAGATTAGATAACAACGACGGCGACGCCGCGGCTGGCCACGTGGTCCTGTGTACTACTTGTAAATTGTATCATGCTTAATTAATTATTCACTACTAAGATGCAATAATAAACCGCCAATGTAAAAACTTGAGACATGAACAATTAACATAGTTAGGAAAACAATTTCACGTCACTACAATAGTGTCAACAGGCGCTCGATTGATTCTGGTGCTAGGAACATTCGCTTGATTCGGAATGTTTCGGCTGGGATAGGTATCAACATCCACGGAAAGCACAACGGAATAAAATGCCTGAATCAACGCAAACTGGTGGACAATAAGTTTGCAATTCACCACCACGCATGCCGCTAAGCAACGACATGATTTTACACGACCACACAACACACGCTTCAAGCATTTCAGATCAGATTGGTCGGCGCCTAAACATATACAAACAAAATGGATTTCATAGCTATAACCAGAAATTTGCGTCGACTGCGATTTAGGATGGGATATGTATATAATAAAAATGGAACATGGATGCCAGTTGCAAATATACTAACTACAGCACGCGATGAGTACAGGCGACGACTAGCGTATGGGATGTTTACCCGTGATTCTTCAACACCCTGTGAAAGCGACGCGTGTTCTGCACCACTAGCACGGAGCGTCTGGGTTGAAGACTTCTTGTCTCTATACCCGAATGTCGTGATGAATAAACGTACGGATTTGTGCTCTATCACAGTTTCAACCCAATGTATAAAAGAACAACGCGCAACACGGCCGACTCTAGACCGATAGATAATAACATTCACGGACATCGATTATATTGAATAGGGCTGGGTTTTTGGCGCGGTCGAGCATACACTACAAAGATGAACTAATTTAGCTTGTTCGGTCTAACAGGAGAATGTCGTGTGTCGAGAATAACTAAGACGTGTGAAGGAGCAGGTGAAGAAGTGTTATCTTACTACAACTAATTGACCGAGACGAAGTCGCCAAAGTCGACATTAAGTTCGCGCGCTATCTCCACAGATTCTACCACACATAATTTTACCGAGTCAGCTCGGTAAAACAATCACATAAGTTATATTCCCGCAAACTCATGGTATTATTAAATCCGTATACTAAATGGTTTCGGTCACAGTTTCAACCCAATGTACATAAGAGCAAGGAACAACACAGCGGACTCTTGACCGATAAATGATTACATTGAATGGGGCTGAGCCGATGCCACAGTCGAGCGTACACGTATATGGTGCTCCCGCAAACACAAAGTCATTTCAGACACGTTACTTTAGTATGGTAGTCTTGGGCGGTATTGTAAGCCTGCTCCAAGCTAGCCCGAGCACAAACGCTGTATACGAGCAGCAAGGGTTAAGTTACTAGCACAATATTTTTACGGAGACGATGTCGCCAATATCTACAGTAAATTTGCGCACTATCAGGTCAGATTCCACCACACCAAATATATGCCTCCACCTCGGTATAACAAACACACAAGTTATGCTCCCGCTAACTAAATTGTATTGGGAAGAGTGAACAACGCACCGACCACTCTTGACCGATGACATAGATTTTGAAGATAATCTTTATATGCAAATTATTTCGCAGATTCGATCTACGTGTTACTTACCATAAATAAGTCACTCCTAATTAGGTAATCATAATATGAACTAAAATGAAATGATCTTTATTTTAGCAAGGAGGTTCCAAAAACACTTTTTTTTTCTTGACATAAATTTTTGATGAAGCCGACTTTACCTAATGTCTGCCTCTGAAAAGAAATGCCGAAAAAACTGAAAGGTTTCTATTTAAAGTCCAGACATATTAAGATACTAAATTATTTAACAAAAATGTAGGGCACCGTCTGGAATGGTCTTTTGACGAAAGATCCATAGCCGTTGTGAAATGACTTGTCCGGTCAGACGTCAAGGATGAATCAGTCATCGTGTAGCTCAACCCTATTTTAGTTAGGTACAGATATGTTCAGATCAATAAATTAAACAGTAGTTATTACAATGTTCGTGAACTTAAGCTTTTAGTTACAAGTGCAATTAATCATTCATTAAAACTGGCACTACTAATTCAACATACCAGAGCCAGCAAGACACAAAAATTAAAAATGTTCCAGTTGGTAATAATTAATATTTAATTGCATGATGTGATGATAAGTGTTGATACTTCCGAACATAATTATGGACCCCTGAAGTCCGATGAACATTATAATTATACGGTAATTAACTCGGAGCTTGGTTAAGGTCTTGAGATCCCCCAAAGCTAACAGAAATAAAATAGTATCATAAAGTTTTCGCTGCTCATGCAGGTTATTGATTTGTAACATCTTGTTACGATAGTAACATATATACATCAATGTTTCCCGCTATCTATAGTCTGGCTCCATAACAGGAAGCCGGGAAAGATTTAAAAATAGCATCAAATGATAACACTTTTTCACTAACAAAATAATGTTATAACACATTTTTTTCCATTACGATACGGGGCAAATTCAAGTTAATATCACCAAGGAGATTCCATCAATATTTTTTCTCTAATGGAACGAATATGCGGAGCGCGCCATTTTTAAAGGATTACAAAAAAAAATTTGTTCCCATTATTACTTAGCTGTGGCAGCGCCCGCTTTAGTGCATGCGCGATGATGTGCTGGGTTTTGGAGTCATTTAACATTTTGTTGTATCGAATTTCGATCTTGCTTGCATGTTGCTTATTGCCAAGGTGAGATGTCACATCATAATGCGACTATGGTAAGGCTCACTCGTTTTTTTAATTATCTTTGCGTTAAGCATAAGTGCTGTGGTTCACCTACATTTCACCAATGGCGTATTTTATAGAGGGGAGCGTACATCCTGGGTTATTACAATGACATCCCAATAGAGAAACGCTAGCATGACTGCTGATCTCTTGCATGTCCACCGTGTTCCAACGGCCAGGTCGATCAGGAGGATAGATCTTGCACAACTCTTGTTTATATCTCCAAGATTCTATTCTACAATCTTGAATATAGTGCACTCATGGGCACAGAATAGGTAATTAGGAAAGAAAGCCAGCGATCGAACTTGAGACAAACAGCCTCTTTCCCTGACAATACCGACACGACCGCTCTGTCAACAAAACGACAGCGAACAAGGTACTTTTTGCTACGAAACCCTAAAAAGAAAATGAAAAAAGTCGAATTAATGTATTTCTTTTTCCTATTTCATTTTAATGATCACGACTTCAACCCACGAAGCTAACGGGCCAGCCGTAATCCGTCCAAATATTATTCCAGATTAATTTGTCTAATTCACTTAAACTCCATTATTCAATCATTAAAGCTATCATGATCGATGTCAATGGTGGGATTAAATTTAAGCCGACCGATTTATAAACATTTCAACATTTTATTAATTACTTTCCGACATAATTTCGATTTATATCATGTTCGTTTTTGTAGTTTTTTGGCATCTACATTGGGTCGTCCCACGCACATTAAAACCTTTTGTTAATATGGTTAGGTTAGCGATTGACTGAACTGCCGTTCTTCCGCAAAGTCATGATCATTCAACCACCTGTTGCACCAACAATGCTACTATACGTGTCATGGCTCCATTAGTCTACAAAGTTCCAAGACATTACGCCGTACATCTGAGGTACGACCACATTCACACTGAGGGTCGAGAATATGTGTGAATTTTAATTCCTTCGTGGGAAGAGTGCCGACCGAACATCTGTCGAACCTGATGATGGAAGGTTCTGAAGGAAGAGTTTTGGTATAGTTTTTCAGCGATTTAGAGGCGGGCTACACCGTGCGAAGCACGAAGGTGGCTCATCGTGTGAATTAGTGTTTATGAAGTGTTTTATGTTAGTGGTAAGTCGTGTTATTTATTTTGTTATTGTATTTTCCTTGGGCTAAATGAACAAATACTGATCATGATTACATGTACGAAAACGTGATTGTTGTTATTTAAATTACAGTATTGACATCGTCTTGTTGGCCAGTGTGTGTTACCAGTGATAACATATGGAACAGAGACGTGGTCACTCACAACAACAATCACTAATAAGAAAGCTCAAGGTCACTCAGCGGGCTATGGAGAGAGCTGTGCTTGGTGTTTCTCTACGAGATCGAATCAGAAATGAGGAGATCCGTAGAAGAACTAAAGTTGTCGACATAGCTGAAAGGATTAGTAAACTGAAGTGGCAATGGGCGGGGCACATTGCTCGTAGAAGTGATGGCCGTTGGGGCAAAAAGGTTCTCGGGTGGAGACTGCGCACTGGAAAACGCAGCGTGGGACGACATCCAACGAGGTGGATGAGAGCGGCATGTGGCCGCTCGTTGTGGAAACCTAAGAGGGAGGCCTTTGTTCAGTAGTTGACATCCTGTGGCTGATATGATGATGATGATGATTAACATCGAAAACTAGTAAATTAACATCTACAACAGTGTTGACATCTAAATATTATCACATATTTTGACATTGTTAACATAATAAGTGTGTATTGTGGGAACTTGTCATTGAAAAACGTGCACCCAGTGAAATGACTTGTTTATTGCCTATATTTTTACTTTTTTTTATTATTTTTTATTATATTATTACCTTATCCTAACGATACATCATATACATGTTTATGGGAAGAAGAATCTTTTGAATTTTAAACTGAATTCGGGACTTGATACCCAAATTAATAAAAACATTACTCCTATGATTTGACCTTATGAAGTTCTCTCCGATACTGTAGCCAATGTTTAGGTAGCATATAACTAAATATCGAAAGTAACCACATTTCAAGTTCGTATAAAGGCTAGAATCGGAAACGCTGATACTTGAATGTTACTGCTTTTAGCAGTTATTCGAAAGGATAGTTAGTTGTTTGTTCACATCCTCTTAACTTTTAGATAACCTTAAAGGAATTTAATCAGATGATTTTCAGTGCTGAAAATCAGCAGCAACCTTTCCTTTTAGTTCTTTGCTAGCTGTTAAAAAGCAGTCGTTCGCTAATGAACCCGTACGTAGAATTAGAACAAAAGAATTTCTAATTAATATTTCAAACCTGTTTCCATAAAACAAGACATCCATTGAATCCAATCGTATTTAACTTAACCCACAAATGGAGCTGCACGTGCCTAAATTAATAATCAACGTAACTTTGGTAATGCTTTTATTACATTTGCTACGACTTGATAATTAAATGAACCTGACATGGCACCACTGTTCGAATAATATTTAATTCGACTGAAATCAAATGAAATAATTTGTATATGTATTATATGTAACTTCTAAGAGATAATGATAAAGGAGGTTTTTATTCATATAAATCGTTTACAGGCACTTTTGAATAGTCAACTTTAATGGTCACTTTCCAAGATGTAGATTTCTTATAAAAACGCAAGGCAAGGCTCTATAATTACTATTAAAAATAATCAGAATATGTTATAATGAGCATACAATATAAGCCCAGATCGTTCGTTGTGGCGATCATAGGGGGATGCTTAAGTCCAGCAGTGGACCACCAGTGGGAATCACTTAAAGATATCTTTAAAAATGTTAATTTTTATTTAAAAAAATATTATGTTTATCCGTAAAAACCCGCATATGTTGAATGTAAAGAGCGACATTAATTGTATAACCACTAAACATAAACATAAAATTGTGGTACCTAAATTTATATTATCAAAAACCAATAAATAATTCTAAGGACTGTTTTGCCGTGTGGTGCCGGCTCAGAATACCTCCATCTCATCTCCTCTCGTGGGTGTCGTAAAAGTCGACTAAGAGATTAGCGGGAGGATGGGCAGCAGCGTCCTTCGAGTAAATTAACAACTCAACTGCGATCGCCAACCAGTCTGCCAAGCGTGGCGATTATGGCAAAACCCCCCAATGAGCCCACAACACACCCATATTGGTCGTTGTGGTGATTTTTGGGGAAGGCCTGTGTCCAGCAGTGGACTTCATTCGGCCGAAACGACGAAGGACTGTTTTTTTATTCGATTTTACAATAAGATACCTGAAGCAATTAGACCTCACAGACGGTGAGTTTAAAGCACACGTTAAAATAATTCTCCTGAAAATAGCTACTATAGGATTAAATACTACGTTGATGATAGCGTTGGCTCTTTTCTGTACATGTGGCTTCCCTGGTAACCAAATATATCTGAAGTGCTATTTGTACTGTATAGCTGCTATATCTACATCAATTTATTGATAAAGTTTTAAACACCTTGTACGTGTACTTAATATCTTGTTCAATATTATAATTTCAAGTATTTTAAAAGAGTATCCAGTTTAAAGGAGTTTCTTGCCTGCTATTCTCCATAGGATCGATGAAACCGGACCCGTGCTACTTAAATTCTGACATTTCATAAGTGCCAGTAACTGATTTTAATTGAAAGAAAAATAATTGATTTTCAGCTGAAATGATGATGTTGTTACAACATTTATAACCATACGGTTCAGGAAATAAAGGTTATGCAAAAAATGTAGGAGTCTCAACCTCTTAAAAGTCTACACACAACAAGCCTGATTATTTTCATAGCAGCATTAAGCTGACTAATCCCGATTGAACGGCATCCGTTCCTGAAAGTGACGTATGCATCAGCATCGCTCAGCTCGACCATATTTGCATATTGTTTAGTATGAAACCCAGCAACCTGATACACGATGCCACCAACCACAGGACATTTCAGTTAGCATTACATACTTTATTATACTGCCAGATGACTATTACATCAATTAATAAAATCATTAAGGCAGGTACTCATATACCGGGGTGCAATTCTCTAAGCTTAAACATCTATATATATATACGCCTTTGAATTTAGAATTGAAATAACGGTGCTAACCCAATTTGGTAATCGCTAAGACTGGTCCTCATGACTTACCTTCTGCAACATTACTTTGAATAGCTTTAATCATGTCTTAGCGAATACCATATTGGTTTTACACCGTTATTTCGATTCTGAATTACTACAAGGATTTATGGATGTTTGAGCTTAAGGAATTGCACCCCTAGCGCGCCCGCTCGGCACGGCGAGTCCCGCCACCGCTTCTTTTCGCACCGCGATCAATCGCTCAATTCTATAGGTAAATATGGCTGCAGATCAGGGAGCACGTCGGCGCCGCGTTGCTTTTTCAAATATCGAACTCTTCGATATCGTATCATTGAAGGTACATTTAAAAAAAAGTAGTACGGACGCGTAACATATGGATGAAACGATTCAAAGAGTATAATAACTATTTATAAGAAAAGAGAGCCCTCTCGAGTGAAAATGTTGTCCCTGTAGCAAAGCCACCATCTATCATTGGCGGCTCTAACTAATCTTTATATATGAATGTAGGTTGGTATATACTTATAGTGTACTAATGAATAAACATAAGACAACACATTCAAATTCTGCAAGTATTAATTAATATTATTGTATTTATATTTTTTTATATATTATACACGAATAAAAGCAATGGTAGGAAATACTAACAGAATCTGAAAGTGGAATCAAACCAACCAAATGATGACAAGGGAACACTATTATAAACAAAATTGCTGTCATTAATAATTATATATTTATCTGTTTACAATTTTTCTCAAAATAAAATTGTGCAGCTTGCTTTGTCTTGTCATCCCCATCGAAAATGGTCACTCATAACAGAACACTCAACAATACTTAACTGAACAATGAATAATAACAAGATGGGGAAATGTAAATTTAGCAACTAAATCTCCACAAGAACTCGGAAATGCACGGAATCGAAATTAATTTACACAATTATTTGAAATAACTGCAATAGTTGACAGTTGTACTCTGTGGTAATAAACAAGAAGGCTACGTTCCATTCATCAATCTTTTTAAGTACTCTGTCCTCTATACATTCAATATTGCAAAATTAAATCAGGCATATACGTAGAAAAATGAAATATTAGAAAAATGATTAACAATTAAACAGAATGGTATGAAAATGTGACGATTCAAACTCAAAAATAACTTGAAGAATTAAAATATTAGCGAAACCAAGTTTCTGCTATGCATGAAATGTAACGTCAAAAATACTAGCTTTCTCCTAGTGGCATCTAGTGTGTAAAATAAGAAAATATGCGCCTGTTTTATCGACAATGTCATAAAAATATGAATCCAACGCTGAGGGATGGCGTAACCTTCTTTGCAATTTAGCGTCTGAACTAAGATTCCCCCCCCTGAAACGATTTCCCAACCGTGATGTGTGTAGTGTCCGCGAATTAAAAAGACGTAAAACGTGCTTTCCGCGAGTTAAACGCGAAGATTTTGTTCTGTCAAGGCTCGGAGACAATTTGCGTCAACGTGTGAACACCTGTTGCGTCTAAACTAAGCACGTAATTACCTTGGTCATCGTCATCGTTTCAGCCGAATAAAGTCCACTGATGGACACAAGATCGCCACAAGGACCGGTCTGGGTGTGTTGTGTGCTCATTGGGAAGTTGGAATAATCGGCACGCTCGACAGGCGGATTGGCGATCGCAGTTGAGTTATTAATGTACTCGAAGGACGCTGGGCAGTAGCCCAGCCTCCGATGAATCCCATAGTCGCCTTTTACGACACCCCAGGGATGAGATGGGTTGGTGCTATTGGCAGCCAGCATATGGCAAACGTAAGTAGGTAAATTTACGACATATATTGTTTTTTTTTTATCTAGTGGAGTAAATAAGATGATACGGGCTATAGTGAATTGTTAATCAGGTTTAAATAAGATAATTCTTACTTTTTTAAATACGCCAAAATACTTAAATGAATAAAAAAAAATGTGTACCTAAGTAGGTACCTACATTTTACAAACACACACAAACATTTTAGAAACACAGTTTTTGAGTAGGTTTAGGTATTTTTACCGATCCTAAGCCCAGAGAACGTATGAAGAAAAGCCGCTCATTTTGTTTCCACCTTTCGGCAATGATATTTTAGAAATAGATGCGCCATACACGAATGACACAGAGCGGCGTAAATTTTACTATAGCTACTACCAGTACATATAATTATACAGCTCTCAAACAGTGCCGGAAGGAACTGAGAGAAAATGAAAGCCACCATACGGCATTCCGGTTGTTAGAAAGAGATGAATATACACCGTTAGTTACGTAGCATTAGCAGCTGCATGGCGCATTTTCGTTGGCTTGAACCAGTATGACGTAACGTGTCTCCTGGCGCCAGCCGCCATTAGACCGCGTAATAAAAAAAAATACTTTAATTTTTATTTAGAGTAAAGATGTATCGCATGAAATGATGTTTTTTACGCACATGTGCAGTATAGTTCGTGCATAAACACAAGAAGGCATTATTTTCCAAGAATATATTGCAAGAATTACTTTTAACATTGTTGTCTAGTCACGACACTGGTCGGTGCGCGACTAAGGGAACTCCGGGCAATTACCTTGCTGTCATGTGACCATCATAGAGGGCGGGCAACGTATCTACACTTATAAAAACATCTTAGCCTGTCGGCTGTTGTATCTATCTCCGGCTCGCGCTAGGTACTAACGTTATCAAAAGTCCACATTATCAAAGCACCAGCGAAGTGTCCACGAGTTTCGTGCGTTGTAGTAAGTATAAGAAAATCGTGTTTCGATTTCTTGGTACTGGTATGTTATTGAAAGTTATTACTATCATTTGTTTTTTAATATATCAGTCATACTACCGTGCCCTTAAATTATTCTCGACTTTGCATATACATCCTATATAACAATTATTATATAGTATTACAAAGAATATTCAGATATTACAAAGAACCTCAGATCTATTATTAATGTATCCCCACCAATTAATATATAAACCTATGTATTAAGGACAATAGCTAAAAGACTTTTGGGTCAATCGAAAATATTAATAATGTAATAAACCTACCCAATGCCAACTTAAATACCATTTAAGGACGACATAATTGTCGCATATTTAAGATACAACTTGTTTTGTGTTGCCTAGATTATAGAACAGCGAAGTGGTAAAATTCATACCTACCGAACCCTTATTATTTTCCGTTTTTACTGAGATGTAACTAATTTGTTTCCTTTATTAATTTACTCAACATTTCAAGCAGTATATGTATCGAAGTATTAATATTGCTTGTAAAAAGTACTGAAAGTGTACATTGCCTGATTAATTATTTGATTTCCGTTCTCATCATCATCATTTCAGGCAAATAAAGTCCACTGCTGGACACAGGCCTCCCACAAAGGTCGCCACAACGACCGGTCTGGGTGTGTTGTGTGCTCATAGGAGCGTTTTGCCATAATCGCTATATTTGGCAGGTGGGTTGGCGATCGCAGTCGAATTGTAAATGTAGGTATTCGAACAAGCTCTAGTGTGATCATACTAGGACCTGGAGCCTACCTTAGGTGCCGAAGATGACCGCTCCAGTGGTTTTAGCCGGTAGGAGTCCGGCATACCCCTTCGCCCTTCCCCGGGGTGAAGGAAGTTCATGAAGAATTTCCACTGGGCACCAATAAAAAAAAAGGTACTCAAACAACGCTGCTGCGCACAGAACTTAAAACTAAGAAGGGACCATCGGGCACCATTTGTTCGAAAACCGTCACCACTTGTCACCGCTTGTTACCTAGTTACTCTCACTAACTCTCTGTGCTGCTTTTCTTCCTCCGGGTAATCCCATAGTCGCCTTTTATGGCTATTTTCACCCACGGGATGAAATGGGGTAGTGCTATTCTTAGGCGGCACCCGGTAATCTCTTCTATAGGTATCTAATTCGCATTACATAAACTCTGATTTACATAAGGCCGATTGAATTCAGTAAACATATTTTTCATGCCACTAATATGGCTTAGTTTCAGCTGCACAGATTGGTATACCAAAGCGCTAGCTAGCGCTGGCTTTATTAGATATACCAAAAGCGGCTAAAACCTCGGGTTTATAGCAAAACTAGCTAGGACCCGCGGTTTCACCCGCGTTTAATTTAAAAGAAATTTAGAGTACTTCGACATAGACACTTGACATAGAATATATATATTGGATTTAAAGGGTCTTAACGCGGAACCCTAATTATTTTTCTAAAATAAAAGTAGCCTAAGTTATTCCTTATAACATCAGCTATCTGCCAGTGAAAGTCCCGTCAAAATTGGTTCAGCCGTTTCGGAGATTACCCGGAACATACAGACAGACAGACAGACAGACGGACAGACAGACAAAAAAAAATTAAATTGTTTTTTTATTATATGTAACGTACATACTTTCATATGCATTTAGTAAAAAGCTGTTATTTTGACATTACAAACAGACACTTCAATTTATTTGTATAGATGTAATTCCATTAGAATCCTGCGGGTTGCATTCGTATTGTGCTCGTCTAATAGCCCGGCGGCATATGGCAGGGCAATCATGGAACCACGAAAACAAAGCAAGTATATTTTCCTTATAACAAAAGTTCGAGGTTGGGGATTCATTTATCTGTGCAGGTCCGTTCATTAATCTACCTCATTTGTGGATATTTCATTTCGCAGTCAATTACGGACCACTCTGAAGCTTCAGTACAATTTCCTGTCTACTTTTTCCTTCCTATGACTTCCTATTGTTATAAGTGCCCTTTGTCAATGTTTCTCATTGAAATTAAGTTTATGGTTTCAGTTTTTTTATTCATTCTGTATTGGTTTTACTGTCGGGTTGAGGCTCTGAGCGCGAGGAACTTGAGTTAGACACCCAGGTCGGGCAAACAGCTTTGGAGTTTTCAGTTAGAAAATGCGTACTAGCAGCCCGAATTTGGTATGGAATAGGTATGTTTGTGTTCGGTAAAATTAAAAACCGAAATTAACAATGAATATAATCCAAAATCTTCCGGTGTAGTATTATGAGCTTCATCAGTTTTTGTGCTAAGATTATATTTAACACTAAAAACAGACAAACCCTTAATCCCAAATCCAAAGATTTTGGATTAGACACATAATTAATTTCGGCCGTATCTAAATTCAGAGATCAGCGAATTGAACTGTGGATGTTCCTTCAACATTACACCTCTGCACACCATCCGAAAACAACAGAGTTGAGATTTATAGATAGAAAACAAAAGAAAAACCATTAATTTTTAGCATCACAACATCAGTTATAAGAAAATGTGCGAGTTGAACTTGCATGGAGAGGGTTCTGTACGATGAATATGTTATCTACTATGTTTTTTTTTTATCTGACCCAAATTTGTTTATGGTAACTAAAAAAGTATGTATGGTACCGGATTGTTGAGGGAACCTACTGAATAGAGTTATTGTCTATTGTTAAATTCTGCCTTGTACCAATAATTTATTCAAACAACAAACTTAACATTGCATTTTAAAATCATGTTCTCCGATACATTACAACTGTAAATATAAGTTTGTACGCACAATATTGAAAGATTTACGAAGTTATTTTAAGACCATGGTCTTATTATAGGTTTTCCTGGAATCTATAAGCAAAGAAGTATATCGCTATTTTTTTGAAATATTTAGTGTAGTAGTTTCCGAGACAAGGATTATTTTATTTCATCTTTTTTCGAAAGTAACGTTAAAAATTAATTTGTACCAAATTTCAACTTAATGGGTCCAATACATTCGGAGAAATTGGCTGTGGTAGACAAACACCCGAGTGATCCTATAAGGGTACCGCCGTTTTTCATTCGGACGAACGGAACCCTAAAACCCATTTAAACTATCTATAAATCATCTACGTTATGATTAATTATGTTTATATCCGAACAACCGCTTTGACAATCTTAATTCTTTATTAGCTTTCTGACACAAAAGCAGCATACGATTAAAAATCAGCCATTAAAATACAGCCATATTTGGCATATGTTAATCAGCATAATAAAACAAATTTCCCAATATGGTAGAGCAAACAAGGCCTTCATCATCTTTCCCAAGATGACTAAGCAATACAAACTGCTGAATACCAAACAGGTAATTGGCATATATTTCCTTCAAACAAAGACCATTTTTAAATATAAGAACGCGTGTCGGTCAAGTAGTCGGAAAGTCTTAAAAATATTTACCAAGAGCTCTGTCAACAAATTAGTGAGTTGAAGCGACAGCGTCCTACCGTGAACGTAATTTTAATGATGAACGATGGTTCCGTAAATACTATGTTTAGCTCATCGACCCGTTTTGCCTGACCTTAAAATAGAAGTGATTTATTGACTGAATAATTTACAGGATTTGTATCTATGTGAAAGGAAGAAGAAGAAAGAAGAACTTGGAGAAGACTTCGCGCCACTGCCCAAGGAGTAAGGCACACACACACATCAGCCCGTGAAAGTCTACTGCTAAATGGCCTCCCAGTGATCACGACAATGAGCGGTCATACCACCATAATCACGCTTGGCAGAGGGATTGGTAAACGCAGTATGTTGTTATATTAGCGCACGGGAGGATGCTACTGCTCATTCTCTTGATATCATCCCTTAGTCGCCTTTTAAGACATCCTTAGGTGGAGAGGGGGGTCTATTCTTTGCCGGGAACCACATGAAGCGTGATTTAGCAGTGATCGCCCTTAAAGCCGGCAAAGCGAATGGGGACGGCATTTCACTGGAGAAAAGTCGGTATCGACGTAAATAAAACAAACGTGTTACCGCTCCTGCCAGCGAGAATTTTAAATCTGCAGCGATACGGAGCTGATATATTATCCAGGAGGAATTAAGGTCGACTCAGTATTGTAGAAAGAGCGATACTGAAACTGCTGCGGAAGAAGTCGAGTAAGACTACAAAGACTTACATCTTTCGAATTACCATGACGTACAAGTCCGTCTTTCTCAGCACCGAATTTTGGCCAACAGGAGTAGTGTTGAGACAATACGAAGCGTGACCCAAACTTGTAAGTCCAAGTTTCCATATTTCGTTTTAGTGTATATTATAATATCTATTATGTTAGTCTATATGGTAGGTATCCGTTTAAGGGCTGTTAACTAAAAAAGAAAACGATTTAGATTTTTTGATTAGATTTTATAGATGCATAACCTCGCTGGACGTAAATGAAAATATTGACACGTAACTGTTCTATCTGAGACTTACAAACGACCGCATACCGAACAGTAATAGTATTTTAAAATAAGTAAACTAAAACGCATCCAATACATCCTATTATACGACATATTCTAAGCTCTATGGCAAATTTCGTTCAGTCATTTGGGCGTGAGTGAGGTGAGTGCCGTGTGGTGCCGGCTCAGTGCCGTGTGGTGCCGGCTCAGAATGCCACCACCCCATCTCCTCCCATGGGTGTCGTAAAAGTCGACTAAGGGATTAGCCGGAGGATGGGCAGCAGCGTCCTTCGAGTACATTAACAACTTAACTGCGATCGCCAACCCGTCTGCCAAGCTTGGCAATTATGGCAAAACTCCCCAATGAGCCCACAACACATCCATATCGGTCGTTGTGGACATCTTTGGGGGAGGCCTGTGTCCAGCAGTGGACTTCCTTCGGCCGAAATGATGATGATGAGCCTCAAAAACATTCGAACGCAGAATTTCTCATTTACACCTTAATTTTATTTATTACTAGATCCGCTCTGGACGTCGATCTCGGTTGACACAAAGCGATGGATGAGGTCTACGTTGAGTTCTATGAGAAACCATCATCATCATATCAGCCAAAGGACGTCCACTGCTGAACAAAGACCTCCGCCCTCTCTCACCCTCCCATAGATTTCCACAAACTCCGGTCACATGGCCACACCCATCCAATGGCTCCCAGCGACCTTCATCTTGGGCCTCGTAAGAAAGCTCAAGGTCACTCAGCGAGCTATGGAGAGAGCTTTGCTTGGTATTTCTCTACGAGATCGAATCACGAATGACGAGATCCGTAGAAGAACTAAAGCTGCAGACATAGCTGAAAGGATAAGTAAGCTGAAGTGGCAATGGGTAGGGCACAATGCTCGTAGAACTGATGGTCGTTGAGACAAAAAGGTTCTCGAGTGGATATTTCGCACCGGAAAACGCAGCGTAGGACGACCTCCAACGAGATCGTCGGATGATCTATGAGATGTACACACACAAAATTCAAGGTGTACCAGAAAGGATATTTATAACCGAAAGAACCTATAGATTAATGATACTACCGTAAATACAGCGAAAAAGTAGGAATTCTCAGTGACAGAATGAAATCACAGACCGTCGATTGATTGCTTACAAAACGGTTTTATTTTTACATTTCCTCTGCGTTGACTTACCTAGCCTTCTGTATAACTGAATTTACGTACATATTAGCTATGCTTGCAACTCCGTGAGTGTGGAATTTGGATACTTGAGAATCAGTAATTGAAACGCAATCACGTTCATCCTTACATTTATACATACATTTAGAATAGAACGTAATACATTTATTTGCTCAAACATGTGTACAGTCAGCTAAACAATTTTAATTTTTGAAATCGGTAATATTCCTATTTGTAGAGACGTTGGTGAACAGTGTCAAAACCAGATAGTGGAACATAATTAAATATTGCTTTGATTAAGAAAAATAAGGTTATGATGCAAAACAAGGGAGTGCAAGTGATTTATGTCGCTATACATACATGAATGTCATGTGCATGCAATATAACAAAAAAGTAGAAATTTGTCCTATAGCCTGACCAATACCGCTGTACCTCAGGTATGCTAGCAGCGAGGCGGGGGAGCCGAGCATCTGCTCCGTTTTGTCATTTTGTCTCTTTCATCATTTTCATTCATTCAAATAATAGATAATGATATCAGCGTGTATCTGTCCTAACTTTCATGCATATTTTGCGATCGATTTCTAGGAGCACACACTATTTACGGTGCAGCCTGCGAGAGAATGTGTTCCTGAATGTGTTAATTGGCCTAATTTCTGCTAGATTAAATATTTAATTTAGTGCTAAACTATTAAAGTTAAAATAGTGTGTTGATGTTACTCAACGCATTCTCTCAGTGGCCGCACTTAAACAAAGATTATTTGGTATTGCTGGAAATGACAGATGTCAGGATCGTCGACATTATGTTTAAATGAATATCAGTCCATATGGGTTCCCTTTCTATGTAATTATTTACGTTGTTGCGATATCTGAGTGTCTATAAAAACGATAAAATAATTTGAAGAAAGAATAACTGATAATTACTTTGGTTATGAATCAAAACCGAGATTAAAGAGATTGAACTGTCATCACCGAAATGGTCAACACAATTAATATCAGTAATTTTTCACTCTCTAATATATACATATATAATTTTTGTGAAATGAAAACAGAGCGTCCTTTAATTTAATTATTAATGAGTGATTTATTTATTTAAATTTAGAATGCACCCAACAGCTATAAAATTTTCAAAGATAACGAAGTTAGACTAGATTTTGCTAAAAGTAAAAAATAAACATGTATTTGTTAGGGTAATAAGAACTTAAAATTAAAACATAGTTTTTTCCTACCAATATTTACTTTTTTTAAAGTATACTTTATTTTCTTCAAAAAACGTTGACAACCCTAATCTGTCCCACTGGAGAGAAGGTTTGTTCTCATACAGAGAAGGAAAACATGATTCACCAAGCTTGCTCACTGCTTGTTTGCGATTTCAAACCATTAGATTCAGGATTCCTCACGTTTTTTTCACCTATAGCCAGTGTTATCTTAAATTGACTAAGAAAGTACATAGTTATGATATTGACCAAGATACTCTACAGAAGCCATAATCTAAGAGAAGAAGAAGATATTGACCAGGTTACGAACTCGCAACCGTGGCCGTAAACGTCTGGATCACTACGACATTATAAGTATATAAGTATAAACAAATAATCTTCTTTTTAATGCTTACCCAGTTGAATTTCGACACAAATTTCCTCCGCCCCGGGGAAGAGCGAAGGGGTATGACTTCTACCGGCTAAACCTATTGGAGCGGTCATCCTCGGTACCGAATGGGGGCTCCAGGTCCTCGTACGATCACATTAAAGCCACCCACTAGTGCCACGCCTATAAGCTCTCCCCATCTCGGAGGGGGTGACTGTAAAGCGGTCATCCCCTCGGGGGATTGTAAAGGATCCACCCGAAACTGCGCTGTACGCAGTGCTGTGCGTACGGCCGCGCGTGACCAAATGCGCGCCACTGTCTTCTCGGGCGTCACCCGAACATACATAAATTACCTAGGTCATTTATTGATATACAAATGTACCAAAAACCGCATGAACCAATGAGTATTACAGACGTGTTGCTGGGGAGTTTGTTGCGCCGTTTCTTCTCCCCAGCTTAAACAGTAGGAAGCGGTGAAGGGTGGGCTTATATGGGTGCTGTCTTATGTTGACGTTCAAAAGAACTATTTTATAGTCTATTTTGAATAAAAGATTTTTGACTATTATGAGGAGGTTCTCAATTCGATGCTTATTTTGTTTTTTATGTACCCGTGTACACTGATTACTCCGAGATTTGTGGACCGATTTAAGCCATTTTTTTAACTGGTGCAGAATAATTTCGAGTTGGTCCCATTTAAATTTCATTACATTTGATTGAGTAGTTTTTTAACCAGCTTCAATAAACAGGCTAATTTCACTGCGCTTAATTAGGTGATATCTTAATAGTTTCGACTCCTCTCAAATCGGAGAACTTATTAAAGTCATTCTTATTTTAAGTGTTAAATACTGATACCATATTGGAAAAAGCTCTTACATATATTTACATTAAAAATTAACCTTTGTATGCCCCAACCATGGTTCATGCAGACCAACGAGAAGTTATATTTTATAGGTACTTGGCTCCGCCCGACTTCTTAAAGTTTTTTATTCCTTTTCAGTGGTTTTAATATTTTTATATCGTGTAGGGATTTTGAAGTCCGTATTTTTTTTGTTAAAAAGTTTTAAATACGAAATAAGTAGTTTTGGGCTACTTCTTTTTGTAAATAGTATAACTTTTTACATTTTAAAAATTCGTAATTATTTTATTTTCATAAAATATAATTCAGGGTCAGAAAGGGTTTAAAATACATAATTGTTGTATATTATGAAATATTCATGTAGTAAACAAAGACATTACAATATACATTGTAGGTATTTGTTTACAAAGTGACTATTATTCAAGTTGTACCGTGGTCATCACAACTAAAACACAGCAGGGGTACGACTAATTAATTTGATGTAACTTAATTAATTACAAGTTCTTCTTTTTCGGATTCACATTGAGTTTTGTGTTTATTGCTTTGTATTTCAATATTAGTTTAATATAACGCTTGTTGGTGGTCCATAGAAAACTGGGTAGAACGATAAAATCTCTGCTCATTTTCACAGTTACTTTTATGGTGGGTCTGCTGAGCCATAATCGACCAAAACAAACTAACAAAACATATTTTCGAAAACTCTGCTCTCTGCTCTGTCTGCTGCAACTTTATAAACAAAAAGTCAACGTACAACTTTTCATCAAAACTAAAATGAGTACGGCCGAGGAAGACGGTTGATGTTAGAAGTTATTTTACATGCAAGAACAAGAAACTAACATCGCGATAGACTATGGGCGGGTTGTTTCAAACAACTGGTTAACGTAATATACGTACGTTAAATGTTAACGATTACGTACGATGTTTAACTTTCGTTAAAATCAGAGCGTTGTTTCATTGCATAAAAAGCCGTTTGTTAAAGTTATTCGGGCTGCCAGTAGAAAACAACACCTTTTCCCAATATAAATGCTGGGGAGATTTTTCTGTTATGGCAACATTCATCATAAGAACGTTAAATTTAATGTATTTTTATGCGATTGACATTTATAGTGTTTAATTACTGTATTTTTGTAGATAAATTTACACCACAGTAGTATTATAATTATGAAATTAATTAATTTTAAAGACGTTATTATAATTTTAAATAATAAAAAATTCTAAATAGTGAAGTAATAATTTTAATGAAATTATGACCTGAATTAGTAGTCTAAAGGAAGTTATAATTTTTATTGATTTTTTATAATCATAATTATTTTATTAGGTGTACAAATAAGTTTTAAGGGTTTCTTTTTCAAATTATGAATTTTTATTGAGAAAAACTGGTACAATGTATATCATTCAAAATATTGCCCGTCGCTTTCTATTACCTTTGCCCATCTTTCAGGCAGCAAACGGATATCGCGTTTAAAAAAATTCCTCATCTTATGAGGCGATTCAAGAATCGAGCCAATTTTTCACATCTTCGTAAGTAGTGAAGTGCTGCTCAGACAGCGTATGAGCCATTGACCGGAACAAGTGGTAGTCCGAAGGAGCAATGTCTGGCGAATACGGCGGGTGAGGTAGGACATCCTAGTTCAGTGCCTCCAAAATTTCCTTGTCAACTTTAGCAACATGTGGCCGAGCGTTGTCGTGCTGAGAGATCACTTTGTCATGTCTTTTGGCATATTGGGGGCGTTTAAGCTTTAATGTTCGACTCAACTGCATCAATTGTTGTTGATAACGTTCCGCAGTTATAGTTTCGTTAGGCTGGAGAAGTTCATAGTAGATAACTCCGTCTTGATCCCACCAGATGCACAGCATTATCTTCTTGCCATGAATACTCGGTTTGGCCGTTGAAGTTGAGACATGGCCGGGCTTACCCCACGGTTTTCTGCGCTTTGGATTGTCGTACTGGATCCATTTTTCGTCTCCCGTCACTATTCGATGCAAAAATCTCTTCCGGTTTTGCCTTTGGAGCAGTTGTTCGCACGTGAAAAAACGGCGTTCAGACGTCTCTTGGCTTGAGTTCATGCAGAACCCAATGTCCTTTTTTTTTGCACCATACCTAATGCCTTGATGCGGTTTGAAATCGTTTGTTGAGTCACTCCCAAGGTTTTAACATAAATACGTAAGTTTCAAGATAGTCCGATGCGATTTAGTAGTAGTTATGCCATCTTTTGTAAACCCTCAAAACTTATTTGTACACCTAATATTTTGTGCCGTGTGGTACCGAACTACGAATAGCACCAACCCTTCTCATTCCGTGAGTTTCGTAAAAGGCGAATATGAGATTAGTCAGAGGATGGGTCAGCAACGTTCTTCGAGTTCATTAAAACTTAACTGCGATTGTCAACCGTCTGCCAAGCGTGGCGATTATGGCAAAACCCCCCAAAGAGCATACAACACATCCAGACTGGTCACCGTGGTGATCTTTGGGGGGCCTGTATTCAACCTTGGACTTTATGCGGCTGAAATGTTTTTATTTTACAGTATCTTACAATAAATTCACGTTCATCCTATAGGTCTAGGTTATTAACACGTGTTTTATATACTTTTTCTTTCTACACTATTTGTGTCATCATAGATGAAGTATCGTTGAATAAAGACGAATACAAAAGACAGTCCATAATGTTTACGTTCCGTTTGAGAACAAAATGACGTTAACCAGTGGCTACAGCACCGGTTACCGTACTCGTTATATTTTAACGTACGTTAAGACTAACATTGGTTGAAGCAACGCTTTTTCTGGTTTGACGATGGTTAGCGCCATTTTTAACGTTTACCCGTGCGTCATGTAGCGGTGAAACAACCCGCCCTAGTAACATATATACATCAATGGACTATATATACAGCTACGGACGCGTAAAAAGCGATGTTGGTATTGTATTTATTCCAACTCATATTAGAAATAAAGAAACAAAGAAAGAAAAAATAATAATGATTGCGATAAACATCGATGCACAAAGTAAATATACATATAGGCTCGAATTTAATGCATGGCGCAACTAACCAAATGACCAAATTTTCAAGCCCTCATTTTGTTAGAAAAACATGTTAGGACCCATTTTTAACGAAAACCTGATCACAGCAAACCCGGGTTTACAGGTTAAAACCACCACAGTGCCCCTACCTTTAATTTTGCGCTGTGGTGGAAATCCTCATGGACTTCCTCCACCCTTCCCCAGGGCGTACTGGGCTCTGACCTGCTAAAACAACCACGGCGTTCCTTCGGCCTACCCTTGTGCCCGAGGCGAGGGATTTACTTGCATCTGCCACTTTTAAAGTGGAGCCCACTCCTCTGTGCGGCTTTGCCAGTCGCATGATACTCTTGACAGGCGCGCGTGGAACATGACGTGCCACGTTCTCAAATCGGGCATCTAACTGCCACAAATCTGCCGCCCGCAGGCCGCGTGCTGGCCGCCCCCAGTGGCCTGGCCAGCCTGAGAATCTTTTAGAGAGACGCCCGCAATACGCCGTCGTCTGAGGCCTGAATCTGATCGAACAATGGACTGCCTCAAGTCCACCGCCTGCAGCCCGCCACCCAAGAAGGCCGGGAATCGGTTTTCAGTTGACTCCTGCGCAGTCAGGGATGTTTTAAAGACAATTTACTATGCAGAAAAGCGTAACCTCTATTTACATTTAATTGTATTAAAAGAATAGAATTTATTTATTTTTATTTTTAATCACTATCAATTATAAAATTAGAAGCATTTTTGAACTTATTATTTACTAAATCTGAGTCTCCAAAAAATTGTTTACCTAGTATAAAACCTAACGTAAAAGTAAAATAAAATTTCAATCTTGAGCTTAATAAAAACTTAAAAGCAGTTTAGACTCGTTCGACTCGACTAGAAATGTTTTGGTACTTGAATTACCGAGCGTTATTTTGAGCAAACACCATTGTACTGTCTGCTAGATTTCTATTTGTTCAGAGCTCGGTCAAACCACGACACAGTGATCACTCTAATTTCATCATATCGGCTGAATAGAGTTCACTGCTGGACACAGGTCTCCCCTAAAGATCACAACAACGACCGATATATGTGTGGTGTGTGCTCATTGGAAGTTTTGTCATAATCGCCACGCTTGGCGGGCGGGTTGGCGCTCGCAATTGAGTTGTTAATGTATTCGAAGGACGCTGCTACCCATCCTCCGGGTAATCCCATAGTCGCCTTTAACGACGACCACGAGATGAGATGCATTGGTGTTATTCGCAGCCGGCACCACACGGCATAACTCTAATTTGGTCTTTGGAAATTATGTTTTATTTTATAATTTCTTACTATATTAAAAAAAAAAAGTGTAATTGGATATATCTGTCTTTTAGCATTTAAGAGAGCCATCTTTGTCAAAATAATGTTCATAACTTAAGCACAGAGCGTGTTTTTCATATGTTACACAACATGTACATAGAAAAAGTCTTAAGTTAATAGTAAACTGACGGCACGGTTGGTGCAGTGGCTGATACAGTCGGCTGCTGCGCTCCGGGTCGTGGGTTCGATTCCCGCACGGAAGAAATATTTGTATGATCTGCAGGTCCGGGATCCAGGATCCGGGGCTGGGTGTACTGTATGTGAAATTCATGTCTGTAAACGCACCCACGACACAGGAGAAATCCTGGTGTGGGGCTAAGTTTAAAAAAAGAAAAAAACTCCACAAAAATACATTCATAGTGATGTGATATAAGTTCTTACGATAGATATTACCCCACCTCTTCTTTGTTATAGGAAAGATATAAAGTGCCATACGAAGCCACATTTGTCACTACTTGTGTTCCACATTATTACCACAGTTGTGGTACAACATCTCGATATCGATTATCGATTGAACGTCTACGACGAGTCGATAATATATAGCAGGTCAGCCTCCCAGCATTAACCTATCAGTTTCGAGCCGCGACTTTCAAGATGGAGCTCCACCAAAAGCGAAGCGATCTTTCACTTATAGACGCGTGTGACGCGTTAGTTAATTGACTTCAAGAAGAATCTTAACAAGACATTTAGTTTATCTAGCTAATAATAAGATTATCTAGCTAATAATAAGATTCCAATTACTTGACCCACGTGAGAGAAGTAAAGAATATCTACACAATCTCTTTTTATTTATTTATTTCGATATAAAGTATATACACTTGTGTTGGTTATTTATAATATATACATATTATATATATTTCGTTATATATAAGTATAACTTAAATATTAATGCTGTTTCGCATCTATGAGTCACTAGGGGTCTAATTGAATAGCGAGGCTTTTAGGGATACTTTACCATACTCCCCGATAAGTACTTGGGGGCGACCTTTTCACAGTCGCATTCCCTCCGCCAGAAAGGGTAACCGCTTTACAGTTATCCCCTCCGTGATGTGCCTAAAGGCGTGGCACGAATGGGCGGCTCTATTGTGATCTTACGAGGACCTGGAGTCCCCCTTCGGTGCCGAAGATGACCACTCCAGTGGTTCTAGCTGGTAGGAGTCCGGCATACCCCTTCGCCCTTCCCCAGGGCGAAGGAAGTTCATGTAGAATTTTCACTAGAAAAAAGGGGGTCTTATTGAATTACTAGTAGTACTACTATTCTATACATGTCTATCTTTTCACAGGCTTTTATCCCTCGTAAGGGGCAACCCGGTATTTTGATAGGCTTACGTGGGGACATGGGTCCAACACGCGTCTCCTTTAGAGAATTACATAAAATGTAATGGGTTTCATTTTCAATTTCAATAAAAGTTTTAGGAATTAAAACTTGAATTCTAACTAAAGTTGTTGTGTATGTTTCTTATCGATATCTTGCAGGGTTTAGAAGATATGAATATAAATATAATTTACGCTTAGTGAAGCGGGCGGGCCACGCTAACGGCTAGTCAAGTTTAAAATTAGACACACACAATTACCACAGTTCCCACACTTTTAAAATAAAACATCCTATTTAGTTTCAGGTTGTCCAAAAACTACGTGGCAATTATTGATTTCAGGTATTTAGCGACAAACAATGTATGAAAAAAGCGTTTAGGTTACACAACACAAAATGAAACGAGCGGCGTGTACCTAAAATGATACACGGATGTTCTAACAGTATATATTATAAACGATACACATGGCGCCAAGGTGTTAAGTTGGTTGGTATTGACTTTGATTTGTCCAAGCCATAACACGAGTCAATGTAAAAAAGGCAGGAGTCAAACAAAGCAAAGCTAAGCGAGAAAAATCCGCTACGCCCATAGTGGAATCTAGCATTATAAGAGTAGTTTATTACTGCTCATAGGCGCTACGTAATTTGAATGGGGTGTGTAAGAGTTATTTATCGCTTTATTATATGTTCTATTCAGCTCTGTTTGTTACAATTTACAACATTTTAAGCTTTGGTTGCTGCTAAATTTAATTGGAGGTCTTTATTTATCTCAGATATCTATCTTGCTACCGTTTATTCTATGTAAAATGTGACTAGCGTTTCAAGTTTGTCCTCGTCAGCTTTATCAGTTTTGTCTTTATAATTCGAACTCAAAAACTCAAATTCAAAGTTTTTATTTCATATCTATATATATATGAAAATCATGGCAGGTCGCCATCCACAAAAATATAGGTTAAATCGCTGCAGAGCTGGGCGAATTTTGACGGCATGGTTGGTGCAGTGGCTGATACAGTCGGCTGCTGCGCTCCGGGTTGTGGGTTCGATTCCCGCACGGAACGAATATTTGTATGATCTGCAGGTAGTTTGTTCCGGGTCTGGGTGTATTGTGTCTGTTATTTCTCCTGTGTCGTGGGTGCGTTTACAGAGTGGGGCAAAGTTTAAAAAAAATGTGTTTCAATAAATTTTTCTCCTAACTATTGTGATGAACTATTAATACTAGTGTGAAGACAAACACTTTGTGATCGGTAATACTTTTATTTGCACAACTACACTGCTTCACAGTCACACAACAACCAACCTTCTTCCGTAGCGACATGTACGAACCAAACTAAAGTGACATTCTCCCCTACCATGAAACACGGCTTTATCGTCACATCCGTTATGTCAAAAGTGTTGACATAGTAAATATGAATCAAATAATTTAATATTTACAAATCAAATAATATTTAACACTTAAATCAAGGCAATCATAACACTAGAATTCGAATTAAACCATAGAAAAACTGATGTGCTTGTTTCATTCCTGTCTTGACGTTACAGGAACGGATAAAATCAATGTGCAATGCATAAACTTTCACTGAGTTACTATGTAATAACGTAAAAACAAAAATAAAAAAAATTGTTTGTATAATATTTCATCATATCAGCCCAAAGACGTCCACTGCTGAACCAAGGCCTCCCCCACAAACGACTGCTTACATGCCTTGTGTCGTCATTTTGGGGGAAATTTGCCAGTACTCACCACGGTTGGCAGACGAGCTGGTGAGCGCAGAATCGCCGCAGTTCACAGAAGGGACGCTGTTGCCCATCCCTCTGGTTTAGAGTCCTTTAATCGCCTTCTACGGCATCCATGGGAGGAGACGGACCTGTGTCGTGGGTACAGTTTACTGACATACATTTCACATGCACATACACCCAGACCCATACAAATGTTTCTTCCATGCGGAGATCGAACCCGCGACCCGTAGCGGAGTAAGCCAATCGCTTAGCCACTATGCCAAATTATGACCTTGTTAGAAACATGGCACAAAAGATTTGTGGTGACGTGTGGTGGTGGGATATTGCCATAATTGGTGATCACAGTATGTTGTTTTTAGCACACAGGAAAATTATGTTGCCCATCTTGATATCGACTCTTAGTCGCCTTTTACAACAGCCATGGAGAGGGGTAGTCTATACGTAGCCTGGAACCTCACGGAAAGGCCACACGTTTATACCTACTAATATTACTGCAGAAGTCTATTAATACTCGGATATAGTGAATGGTTACTTAATTCAACATTGGTAAATAGTTAATGGTTACCAAATAATAACGAGTAGGATGTTTTGTCCAACGATTAAAATCGTTTTAACTGTCAATGTTTTTAAGTCAGAATATGTTCAACGGACTTTTAAATAAATTTAGCTTTGAGCCTAATTTTGATTAATTCACTTCTTAAGTATATGTTTTTATTTTATATTATGAAAACGATATTCCACATTAGGATTTCTCCTGCATCGCGGGAAGGTACAGAAATATCGTGCCAAAGCAAATAATGCACAAATAACTAGACCGGAAACAACTATTATTAGTTTTACCGTGTGAAAGAAAGGAAAGAAAGAAGATAAGAAATAAACAACTCCATCTCCTCCTGTAGATGTCGTTAAAGGCGACTAAGGGATACTATACTAGACGGACGAGCAGCAGCGTCCGTTTTGTAGCACAGTTGCAAAACTGCGCTCACCAACCCGCCTGCCAAGCGTGGTGAGTATTGGGTTGGTGAGCGCAGTATAGCTACCGTTTCACAGAAGGGACGCTGCTGCCCGTCCCTCTGGTTAAGATTCCCTTTGTCGCCTTGGACGACATCCACAGGAGGGGACGGAGTGGTGCTAAATTCTTAATCCGGACACCACACGGTTTATTCAAACATATAACTTTCACAATTATTATAGTAGTACGGTCTTATTTAATAACTAGCCGCTACCCCACCCGCTTCGCTAGGCGTAAATATTATTTATATTAATATCTAACAGGGTCCAGATATCGAAATGGAACATACACGGAAATTTAAGTTAAAATTCCTATTTTAATCCCTAAAATTTAAATCTCGTGAGCCGTTTCGAAGCCTATTTGAGACAAACTTTTAAACAGACAAACATTCTCAAAACGGTCATTTAAGATCAGGCATCGTAGAAATGGCAGTTTTCACTAAAATGATGGCATTTATTTTGACATCACAGACATCACTTCAATTTTGTTATGTTGGTATAGCTTAGTATTTCTGCTTTATTGTTTTATTTTGTTTAAACTTTATCTTAACAAATAACCAAAAACCATAATGTGATATATCCACCTTAATTCACCCACACTCGAATACCATATCGCAATCCACGTAGGTGTTGTTTATTAACGCTAAAATCTAATACTTAGCATCAATCCGCGATCGATATCAAAGTTTAAATGTTCCATTAACAATTCAGCAAGTTGAGGCATAACCGATGCGCGTTATTACGGCCTACGAATAGGTCCGTAGCAAACAACAACTTCCGTTTTCTAAACTTTTACATTGTTTAAGTTTAACGTCGTGTAAGATTGAGTCGGTGAATTCGAGCTTTTTGCTTTTTGACATTCTTTGATTCTTTGTGTTCGTGATTAGGTTTTGTTTGTTAGAGAACGAGTTCTAAATTAAAGTCGTTACTTTTTGTGTTTTTGTAGTAGGTTCAGGCTAGGTCAGTAGGCAGTTGAGTCTTTTTAGGGTTCTAAGGGGTAGCGGCGATTGTAACTGAAAATATCTAGTAAGTCAACAATTGTGCAGTTACAAAACAATTGCGACAAGCTTAGTTAAAACTAGCTGGGGCCCGCGGTTTCACCCACGTTTAATTTAAAAGAAATTTGGAGTACTTCGACATAGACACTTGACATAGAATATATATATATATTGGATTTCAAGGATTTTATTTTTTTACGCGGAACCCTAATTATTTTTCTAAAATAAAAGTAGGCTAAGTATTCCTTATAACATCAGCTATCTGCCAGTGAAATTCCCGTCAAAATCGGTCCAGCCGTTTCGGAGATTACCCGGAACAAACAGACAGACAGACGGACAGACAAAACATTTAAAAATAGTGTTTTTGTTATATGAGTCTATTAGAATCAAATACCGCAATGTCCATAAAAAAGCAAAAATGCGTTTTCTATGCCGTATGAATCTACAGATTAAAAGGAATCTATTTGAATATTCAAAATGCAACCAAAGCAATGTCATGTAGAAAACTGGCATTAAAAATTAAAGTATGCTACAAATATAGCATTATCCATTGGTGTATGTATATAAAAAATATGAATTATGGCCAGAACACGAAAATGGACATTGCGGTATTTGATTCTAATAGACTCATATGTAACGTACATACTTTCATATGCAGTTAGTAAAAAGTTGTTATTTTGACTTTACAAACAGACACTTCAATTTTATTTATTTGTATAGAAGACGGTCAGGAGCGCGTAGGCTCATACCGAGCGACACTCGGGAAGACGGCGTTGCGTACAATGGACACGTTGGTGCGTGTCCATTGTACGCAACGCCGTGCGCCGTGCGCCGTGTGCGCAGCACAGCGCATAGCGTGGCTGCGGGGGAATCTTTTACAATCCCCACCAAGATGTGCCTAGGGGCGGCCTTTTTACAGTCATCCCCCCGAGATGTGCGTAAAGGCGTGGCACCAATTGGCGGCTCTAATATGATTGTCACGAGATCCTAGAGTCGCCCAGCGGTACCGAAGATGAGCACTCCGGTGGTTTTAGCCGGTAGAAGTCCGGTATGCTCCTCCACCCATCCCCGGGGCGGAGGAAGTACATGATGTATATCCACTGGATGAAAAAAAGGATTCGTGCTTTACGAGGGTTTCCTACCATCATCGGAAAATCGGGAAAAGTGTGTGCTGTTTAGTGACAAACATATTATAAATTAAATGTATACATAAATTAACCGCAAATATGAGTTTGTTGCATAATAATTTCACACGGGATTTTGAATGAATGTTTCTCGGTCGTCACTTGTGCCAAGAAATGTAACATACCTAAGAAGTAATTGTAGGTTTTAACACGAAACATTTAGGATTAAAATACCTTTGAAGGTCTGTATCTTTTTATCGCGTTAAACTGTCAACTTAACAACGGTAAACTTGTTTTTTTTTTAAGCAGTTTAACGACTACTCTACACGAATTTCAATTGGTATCAAGTTTTTCAACTGATACAAACAAGATTATAGTTCACCGTAAAGTACACAACAATACTACTAGTATTGTAATATAGTGATTTTCACAGGATACATTTAGTATGAAGATACATTTGAAAGGCCGCATCTTATTTCGTTACAGCAATATAAGGCTATAAACCTTATTATTCCAAATGAATTTAAGTTCGATACCTCAAGCCGGTTCCGAAATATAGGCCTGGAAACACTGAGAGACAGACGAACAACAAAGTGATCTGGGGGTGCCATTTTTACATTGAGGTATGCAACCCTACGACTAGCTTCATGACTGTTTCACACCATTTGTCCTTCGCAATATTCGTAGCTATTGCCTAAGTGTGACTTAGTACTCGGTAACTACGTTGAGTCGGTAATATAAGTCCAACTTGACAGATGCCAGTAACTGTCGCCCTTTCCAAGTCATTGCACACGTTTAGAATTTATTATCTATTAAACGTGCTACCCACAGCGTTTTCCTTCATCGCCTTTAAACTGCTTTATTACTATTTTGCGGCGTTTAAATTGTGTTAAAATCTTATGTCTGTGACCCAGTACGTAGTCATCATGCCACTTCATTTTCGAGGTAAGCAGAGAAGAACCCAACCAATAACCTTTTTTACCGCCATAATATGAAGAACTCTACGTCATAGCAACATAATCAACGTAAATACCAGCAAACAAGAAACACTTCCAACCCCGAGCATATAGCTCAGGCCAACTAAGGCAAGCCATCGTTCAAAATCCTGCAGACACTCATGGGGTTCCACTACGACCGACCAATAACGGTAAGTCGGTGACGAGGTCCTGACCGACTCTCTGGAGTGTTCGGGTACGCAGTGCCGCTACACACATTCAGCTCGCCACAAACTGCCCTGCTTTCTGTAAGCTTCTTAATAGATCTCCTTATAATATACTTTTTCTTATATCAAAAGGGAGGAAGAAATCAAGTAGCTGCTTTAGTTTGCCCTCCAGGATTACCTCATCCCATGGTGAGATAACGACGGCCCAGAGGGGTTTATTATTAATATAATATCAGAAATTTGTTATTTTGAAACGTCAACAAAAGACAGCACCCCATAAGCCCAACCTTCATGTGATGGACGCTATGCATTGACTCAATTATTTACATATATGTACGTTTCTCCGTACAAAGTATGTAGGTACATTTGATATTGAAAAAGTTACTTTGGTATATGCTAGTTATTAAACCGGCAATTCAGTGCTTGAAAAAGGAGTCTGTAAACCTCCGCTCCACCATGACATTTGCTTACATCAAAGTATTATTAGATATCTGCATTACTTCTGGTACACGTTTTGAAATACATTATTACGTACAACACCTACGTGTTGTATGTTCCTCCAGGAACACGGTGGCGCGTACGTGATCACGTGCCGCCGTTTGCGCAGCACAGCGCACAGCGCGGCATTGGATCTTTTACTATACCCCCCGAGGTATGCTTGGGGGTGGCGGCATTTTTACAGTCGCCTCCCCTCTGCTAGAGGGGGTGCCCGCTTTACAGTTAATACCTCCGAAATGTGCCTAAAGGCGTGGCGCATCAATGTCGACTCTAGTGTGATTGTATCGAGTGTGGAAGTTGAGTGCTCCGGTGGTTTTAGCCCATCCCCCCGGCAGATGAAGTACATGATGTACTTCCACCGGGTTAATAAATAATAAAAAGGTAGCCCTCGGGCTGGGTGGTATGAAATTTTCTCAGTTTCGATAAAAAAGTTTAAATAAACTTGTTGTTGTAAGCAATTAGATTTATTGAGTAATAATTATTCATATTTTTAAATTATCTATAAACGTTTTGTGAAGGCAACGCTGTTCTAAGAAATGGCAGCTAAAATGTCATCGTTTATTCATTGATCATTGCTGTTGGTTTCGTCGCCTAGTTGAAATGTTATTTTCAATACAGAAGATATTTTCAATTTTTAACTTGGCATTCAGCTGGGCAATCGGTCGCTCGTCGTGGTTTTTTCCGATCTTGATCTTCAATGAGTGATATCCGGATTAAGAAAAAGCACCACTTCATCTCCTCCCGTGGATGTCGTAAAATATATACCTACCTACATGATTTGTTCAAAATGGTGTGTGTCAAAATACGTGAACATTTAGCTACACATTCATGTTAGTATCATAATTGTTGATAAGTTCTGTATAACACAGGTATGGTTCTGGTTTATTACGTATCATCATTTCGGCCAATTGGGGGGGTTGCCATAGTCGCCACGCTTGGCAGACGGGTTGGCGATCGCAGTTGAGTTGTTAAAGTACTAGAAGGACGCTGCTGCTCATCCTCCGGCTAATCCTTTAGTCGACTTTATCGACACCTACGGGAGGAAATGGGGTGGTGGTATTCTGAGCCGGCACCACACGGCAATTTTACGTTACTACGTACGGCACGTTATTACGTATACGTTAGTTAAAAGTAGCGGTGTAAATCTGTGAACGTAGCATACTGGTCTCACAGTGGGTTACTTTTTAGCGCGTTTAACGCGACTGAATTGACCCTAGCTCAGCTAAATTGCTTGATTAATCACCAATGCTAATGTAACCTTTTCTTTTATTTATCAATCTCCAGTGAAAGTTCATCATGAACTTCCTCAGCCCCGGGGTAGGGTGAAGGGGCATACTTACTCTAGAGCCACGCATTGGTGCCACACCTTTAGGCACATCACGGAGGGGATGACCCTAAAGTGGTAACCCCCCTCTAGCGGAGGCAGGGCGACTAAAAAGGTCGCCCCCCAGGCACTTCTCTGGGAGGAATGTGAAGGATCCTCCCGTATCTCTAGGTTATGTGGCTCTAAATTAAGTGTGAGTTTATCTGATTCTCGTCAGCCAGCTTAATTATTTATAACCTAATCACTTCACTTAACTCACATTTGATAAGTAGCGGTCTCACAACTTTGTGTATTTAAACTCTATTTTTTGTTTTCTGTCCATCGATCTTGTTTACTAGTATAACTATACACGATATACGTCACCGCCAGTCCCGAAAATCTAAATACGAAAACATGTCTCCGAGGGTTGTAACTGAAAACCAGCGCTCTCGGTGTTGCCTGTCGCAAAATCGCAGCTTCATTCTGAGCTACTACCATTTTTTGCACAGACGTGACACACATACTCCCATATACAGGTGAACACCAGTGAACTTAATGGTTTTTATTTGTTTGATTTTTATTTTTTGTCCTAGCAGGGTGCAATTTGCATGGTACACTCGTTTTGCCTTCTACGAGTACCGCCACGCTGCGCTTACATATATAGCTGGGACAAACCTGTATGGCCAATTTAGCTTCTAATAGTTTTTTTATTTTTTTTAAATTATGTAGTTTTTACTTTTTTATATAATATTGTTTCTACATTTTGTGCGTCCTTGTTTGTTTAAAAATAATTTTTTTTCTTTCTTTCTTCTTTCTAAATCCAAACAAATACTGCAGTCTACAACCAAGATCCATTTTGACATCCCATACTTGGATATAGAGGACAGTTGGGGCACCCACAAGAAAAGACAAGTACCGCATTAATAACTAGAACATAACGTGTACACATTAAATTTAAAAAAACAAGAGAACTGAGCAAAGAAAGTCACCTCAACAAAACCCATGACCACACAAATGTAAATAAAAAAACAAAACGACGCTCACACACAATAAAAACAAAACATTAAGTAAGCGGGTCCCGGCTCACGATAGGTGGTCAACGAGTAAAAAATTAATGAAACGCGGTCCGTACCTACTTCCGGCGACTCCCGAAACTGATGTGAATGGGCACGGGCATTATGTTGTTGAAATATAGCGTTTTAGTTCCTTTGAGATAAGCACCAAAGAATATTTTTTTGATCTTTTCAGTTTGTCAAAATTAGAAGACAGGTAATAACACACAACATTATTTACTAAGCAAAACAGATTTAAGCCGATACGTGGTTAAATTGCACTTTTTCAGAAACCTATTTTAAATGCTCGTATCATTTTCGATATTTATATTTCATCATCATCATCATATCAGCCACAGGATATCCACAGCTGAATAAAGGCCTCCCCCTTAGGATTCTACAATGAGCAGTTACATGCCGCTTTCATCCAACGACTCCCAGCGACCGTCACCAGGTCGTCTATCCACCTCGTTCGAGGTAAAAAGATTTATGTTTATATTTCGTGTATTTTTTTCCCTTTTCTACTTAAATTACAAAATTTAAGGCATTTGGTTTGACTAATATTTTATAATTACTTTAGAGCTAGCGCGCACGGGTGACTTTTGTCACCGTAACAATTTTGTTACTCTTATCAAGTCCGTGGGTATGTATGGAGATGCGCGCACCTTACGACGTGACGTGACGTGACATTTCCATACATATCCATAAAGTGACGAAATTCTCACGGTGACTAAAGTCACCCGTGTGCGCTAGCTCTTAAAGAGCATCTAATTTCAAAATGATAACGTTCGAAGTCTGGCTAGTTTTTAAGTTAATTGTTATGAAACTAAAACTTAAACTGTAAGGTCGTGCTAATATTTAGTAACCGTTATTCTAATACACCTACTAGTTCCGTATCACTGTTTATATACTGTTACTGTTTGTAGAAGGATATACTGTAATAAATACTGAAGGTAGAAAATGCGTTTTCATCAAACTCGTTTTATTATCTAGCATATTATAATTTATGCACTTTATTATTTTCAACCAAAAGACTATGACTAACACAATTTTAACTAATAGTGCTTATTACTTTTATCTAGGGCGTCGTTTTTAATCTATGGATATCTCTTGGGTACAGTTTACAGACAATTCTCGAATGCACAAACACCCGGGACCCGAAACAACTATCTGTAGATCATACGTGCGGGAATCCAATTCACAGAAGGTAGCGTAGTAAGCCAATCGCTTAGCCACTATGCCAACACCCACCGTCAACCGTCACCGTGGTTCGGTAATCACGAAATGCAATAAAGGTGCAATACCAAGGTTTGAAAACGACATCATCATCATCATATCAGCCACAGGACGTCCACTGCTGAACAAAGGCCTCCCCCTTAGATTTCCACAACGAGCGGTCACATGCCGCTCTCATCCAACGACTCCCAGCGACCTTCACCAGATCGTCTGTCCACCTCGTTGGAGGTCGTCCCACGCTGCGTTTTCCGGTGCGCGGTCTCCATTCGAGAACCTTTGTGCCCCAACGGCCATCAGTTCTACGAGCAATGTGCCCTGCCCATTGCCACTTCAGTTTACTAATCCTTTCAGCTATGTCGACAACTTTAGTTCTTCTACGGATCTCCTCATTTCTGATTCGATCTCGTAGAGAAATACCAAGCATAGCTCTCTCCATAGCTCGCTGAGTGACCTTGAGCTTTCTTATGAGGCCCATTGTGAGTGACCACGTCTCTGTTCCATATGTCATCACTGGTAACACACACTGGTTAAAGACTTGCGTCTTGAGGCATTGCGGTATTGTTGACGAAAAGACGTTGCGAAGTTTCCCGAACGCTGCCCAGCCGAGTCGGATTCAACGATTGACCTCTTTCTCGAAGTTGGACCTACCTAACTGGACAGTTTATCCTAGGTAGACATAGCTATGCTTGGTATTTCTCTACGAGATCGAATCAGAAATGAGGAGATCCGTAGAAGAACTGAAGTTGTCGACATAGCTGAAAGGATTAGTAAACTGAAGTGGCAATGGGCAGGGCACATTGCTCGTAGAACTGATGGCCGTTGGGGTACAAAGGTTCTCGAATGGAGATCGCGCACCGGAAAACGCAACGTGGGACGACCTCCAACAAGGTGGACAGACGATCTGGTGAAGGTCGCTGGGAGTCGTTGGATGAGAGCGGCATGTGACCGCTCGTTGTGGAAATCTAAGAGGGAGGCCTTTGTTCAGCAGTGGACATCCTGTGACTGATATGATGATGATATCAGCCAAAGGGCGTCCTCTGCTAAACTAAGGCCTCCTCCAAAGATTTGGATAGTCGTTCTATTTTGGAGGTATTTGCCAGTACTCATCAGGCTCAGCAAGCGGGCTGGTGAGCACAGTCTGGCTACTGTTTCACAGAACGGACGCTGCTGCCCATCCCTCTAATTTAGAGCCATTTGCGGCTGAAATTAATAATCAATCTAATCCAAAATCCTCTGAAACAACATTTTTAAAAAACATCCGTTGTTGTGTTACGATTTTCCATGTGGTGTCTGGATTAAGAATAGAGCGCCACTCCATCTCCTTCCGTAGATGTTGTAAAGGAGGCGACTAAGGGCCTCTAATCCAGAGGGAAGGGCAGCAGCGTCCTTTCTGTAAAATGGTAGCTATACTGCGCTCACCAACCCGCCTGCCAAGGGTGGTGAGTATTGGCTAATACTCCAAAATGACGAGTGACGAACGATTGTGGAAATCTGTGGGGTAGGCCTTTGTTCACCAGTGGTCGTATAAATGACTAAGATGATGATGATGTGTTACGATCTCATTTAACACAAAAACAGACATATCCGTAATCCTAAATCCAAACATTTTGGATTCGATTGATTATTAACTTCGGCCGTTTACGATATCCACAGGCGGAGATAGAATGGTGCCGTATTTTTAATTCGGACATCACGTAAAATCAGAGTACCTCTGTCCGGTTCGGCTCCGGTTACAATTAATTTCGAGCCAAAGTTCTCGTACCATCACTAACATGCACGGAAATCTTAAATAAAACTTTTTCGTTTGGCGCTGGCTACTAAAAATTTATTGGCACAATATTTTCACATATATTAAAAAGAGTATCTATAGAATATCTTGCCGGCTGTTCTCCTCCTATTTAAATAAGTGCCGCAAATGGTGTACATAAATAGAAGTCTTTGTATGGATAAAGTTGGATGTATAACAATAATTAAACACATTTTAGTATTGTTTATAATTAATACGCGGGAAAGGAAGAGGGGCGAGGGTTAGTTGCGTTTTCATTTCTTTAGCCAAGTTAACTAAATCAATAGTATAATTCATTGAACTGACGACTGTGTAATTAGATAAAGACTCTTCTGTGTGGCGGTATGTCAAAATAGATCCATTTTTCCAATTTTACATATCCAAGAGGGAAAATGCGTAGGTGTCACTTTTTCAGTCTGTTTTTATGCTTTGTCCTTTCGCGGTCGACCCCTCTGTCTCAGACTATCGACGTTTTGGCCACCCCTGGTCTTTGTGACGAAGCCATATGTTAGCAGTGGTCATCTACGAGTCTATTCCTCAATTCAGTTTATTATATAACTCCACTGTTCAACATAAGACTCTGTTATGGTAGGTATTACCTGTTCCCGGGGGGGCGCGGGCGCGTAGATTGGCGAGTCCTCGTACTCATACCAAGACCAAGGGAAGGTGGTGGTGCGCTCGTAGCCACGTGCCGCCGTGTGCGCAGCACAGCGCACAGCAAGGCTAACCCGCTCGATATGTGCCTCTTTACAGTTGCCTCCCCTCCACCAGGTAACCGCTTTACAGTCATTCCCTCTGAGTTGTACCTCTAAAGGCGTGGCACCAATGATCAGCTCGAGCGTGATTGTTTGCGAGTTCCTAGAGCCCCCTTCGGTGCCGAAGATGACCGATGGTTTTAGCCTGTAGGTACGAGTGCGGCATGCCCCTCCGCCCTTCCCCGGGGTGAAGAAAGTACATAAAGTATTTCCAACTGGTGAAAAAAAAGTACTACTAGTAAAGTAATGAGCGTCGAGAAGTGTCCAACCAGAATACTACCTAGGGGACCCAATAACATACAACATAAAAACTGCTATGTCAACGTTAAAACTCACAATTCAATTAGGTCACGAAAATAAAGTTACTAACAAAAGTTGATGGGCGTCCATCACTCGTCATAAGTCATTCGGTCGCAGATTACCTAAGACTTACTTCTACGCACGGTCCTCAGAGACTTCGCTCAAGATATATTACGATAGCCTTTAGCCACGATCAATATGAAGCATTTGTCAAATGTAGTTTTTTTTCGTCTTGGATACGCTTATCTGAAATAAATTACGGGCTTAAAAGGATCCCGCTGACCTTAAACACAATTGTAACGCAAGATGGCGTACTGCGGAAAAAATGGTCTGAATTGAGGAATTGGTAATGGTACTTTAACCTCTGCGTTTTGCTTCGAAAAACTGTTGGTGGTTGGACTGTGAGCGTATAATCGAGTTATCATTCATGATATGCGGGTGTTGTATGAAATCTGCATCTTGTTCAATAACTTTATAAATGTATGTTGGCGCCTCGGCTGATTTGTGACAGCCTCGCCCACAATGTGGTTTCATGGTACACGATTCGTTACGACAGTAATCCGCAGTCTTCCGAGAGCACGTGTATGAATTATTGCAAATTGATCAATCACCGTGAACCGACCGTTTCGTGGCAACCTAGTGTTCATTCTGAAAGTTCGCACAATATTAAGATCAAGAACACTTATAACTGACAACCTACAGATTTGTTTGTCCGAACTGTTTGGGAGCACGAAACAGACTACCTCGTTTATCTTCAAATTTTCCCGCACAACAATTCTGCACACGTGACGGCTCGCGTCAATATTGCCAACTTCATAGGTAAAAGTACTACGAAATTAAATGAAATCCTTTTTATCATAAAATTATCCTTAGCGACGTATGGTTTTGAGTCATGGCACTAACACTGAAAAACAACCAAAATCGATGTTTATGATATTTAACGATTTAATTAGATCATCATCATCATATCAAATTCGCTCACTGCTGAACAAAAGTCTGCCCAAAAATTTACACGATTGTATTACCATTGTAATAAAATACCTAAAACGGATTCTATCGCGTATATTTTAGATTTTAGATTTTCCTGACGTTTCGAATACTTTGCAGCATTCGTGGTCGCAGGATGACTAAGGTGACAGGCGTCGTTACAGATTTTAAAAATTATTTTATTTTATCTACCGTACAATTTTAATCAAAAAATTAGTTTCGATGCACGCAGTAATCACTCACAGTGTCTTGATGTTTCTTAGTGCGGTATCTTGGGACTTTATTATTTTAATAACTGGATTCCGAACAGGTGGTACCTGCCAACCATCTTCTCTATTAAAATTAGGATGTTTTTTAATTTCAATAGCCTCACGAAACATTCTAGGTACATATCGGTTCTCTTTCGCGAGGACTTGAGGTTGATCAAAACGAAGATAATGGTTAGGTTTGCTTAAGGCATGTTCACACACTGCAGACTTTGTGGAGCGTCTATGCTTGATGTCAGCTATACGTTCTTTTATTCGGGTGGCTATGCTACGCTTTGTTTGCCCTATGTAAGATAAACCACAATCACAGTCAATCTTGTAGATCCTCCTCCATCTTGTAAAGGTATGTGGCATTTCACCGGTTTGAGAAGATGGCTGATCTTCTTATGCGGCTTGAAATAGGTTTTAATAGAAGCACGCATCAAGATATGGCCAATTCTGTCCATGACTCCCTTAATAAATGGTAAAACAGCGGGCCGTCGATCAACCGTGGTGGGTTTCGGGCGGCTCCTGCGGCGGGGATGTGGAGTTTTCAAATTGTTATATTGAAGAACTTGCTTCACATGGTTAAGCTCCCCTGCCAGGTGGTCGGCGTCGCAGATGCCGTGTGCTCTCTGTAACAAAGATTTGGCCACAGTAGCTAACTGACAAGGATGGTGATGAGATTCACCGTTACATTATTATGATTGTATCACCATTTTGAGGGGATTCTTTACAGTACTCATTGTGGTGTGCTGGCTATGGTCCACAGAAAGGACTACATTGTCCATCACTCTGGTTTAGAGTCCCTTACGGTCGAATACTGAAATGCCACTTAATGTTCCGGAGCATTGCGAAATTCTTTTTGATGAGATGAATAATATATACCTATAAGGTATTTACGCAAAATATTAGAAGTCTGAACCATAACTTTGATGAACTTCAAGTTCTACTGACTAGACGTAATATTACATTTGACTTCATTATTCTGACAGAATGTTGGTTAACTAAAACCACACATCTGCCCAATATTACTTCATATCAAGTGTATGCAACATCTAACCATTTGAACCAAAACGACAGTGTGGTTGTTTTCGCCAATGATAGTTTAAAAGTTACAGTGACGGAACCAACGAAGGTCAATGATGACGTAAACTGTCTGGTGGCTTCTATAAAAATGAACGTACAATTGTATCGCTATATAGGCCCCCCGCGTATAAAAATATTGATAATTTTCTAACAGCATTAGACAATAAATTACACAAATTAAAAAGACAGAAATATTATTCTTATGGGGGACATTAATGTCAACATTATAGATAATAACGACATTAGAACCTCTAAATATATGGACCTATTAGCCTCACACGGACTACTTGCATCACATTTTCTGCCGACAAGAGAAAACAACTGTCTTGACCACTGCTTTGTCAAGACCAATTTTCATACAAATACCATAGTGTGCAATTCGACAATTACGGATCATTGTAGTGTAATGATGTCTCTTGCAAAAAAAAGGCAGCAGCCGTTAAAAATCGTACTATATATAAAAAACTAGATTTTTGCGCTGTTATTAGTGATTTGGAACAAATAAATTGGACCTAAATGTTTGCTTCTGACAATCCCAATGAAATCACAAATATGTTCCTATCGGTAATAAGTAACTGCATTAAAAAACATACTTACATTTACAAGCTCTCCCATAGAAAAAGATGCTTAAAACCGTGGATTACACCTGGAATATGTGGCATTCTGTTCCCATACTACTCATAAAACTAGAAAATATGGGTATTCGTGGGGTTGCTTTGGATCTTTTAAAAGATTATTTGTCGAACAGGACCCAATGTGTAAGTATGAATGGCTACATTAGTGAACAGGAACATGTTCAATTTTGCCACAGGGCAGTATCTTAGGCCCCACACTATTCCTTGTATATATTAATGATTTGTGTAGCCTCAGCCTGAAACAGGGACAAATAATTTCTTTCGCTGATGACACTGTGCTATTATTTCGTGGACGCACATGGAGGGAAGTATACAAATTGGCTGATGAGGGTTTTGTATTGGTAACAAAATGGCTCGACTGCAACCTACTTACATTAAATGCACCAAAAACTAAATACATAACCTTCAGCATTCGAAATATCACGCAACCACTAAATAACTTACAAATAAAATTACATGCTTGCAACAACGTCCCAACCTGCCTGCCTGCCTGTTACAGCCTCACAAAGGTATCATCAGTCAAGTATTTGGGCTTGATGGTAGATCAAAACCTCACTTGGAATGATCAAATAGCCACTATGACAACTCGTGTTAGAAGATTGATTTATATATTTAAAAATCTACGGAATATATGTGACCCCAAACTATTACTGACTGTTTATTTTTGTCTATGTCAATCTATATTGTCATATCGTATCACTGTTTGGGGAGGTGCATCAAAAACCACAATGATAAATCTCGAAAGAGCTCAGCGCGCTGTACTAAAAGTAATGACATTTCGGAAATTTAGATATCCTACTCATTGATTATATAAGGGTCTCTCCTTGCTTGCAGTTAGGCAATTGTTTATTAAAAATGCAGTAACGCTACAACACACTACGTTGCCACATTTTACAACAAGACGAAGAAAAGATCTGGTCTACTCTATTCCTAAAAGTAAGAAGGCGTTTGCTAACAAATTCTTTGATCATCTTGGGCCACTTTTATATAATAAATTATCAAAGATCATCAATTTACGGGATTTGACCTTCTATACTTGTATTCCGTGTAGTGTCCGGATTAAGAATATAGCACCACTCCATCTCCTCCCGTGGATGTCGTAAAAGGCGACTAAGGGAATCTAAACCAGAGGGATGGGCAGCAGCGTCCCTTCTGTGAAACGGTAGCAATACTGCGCTCACCAACCCGCCTGCCAAGCGTGGTGAGTATTGGCAAATACCCCCCAAAATGATGACACAGTTGTGAAAATCTATGGGGGAGGCCTTTGTTCAGCAGTGGACGTATAAATGGCCGTTATGATTATGATTATGACTTGTAAAAATGCTTTGGATAGACATCTCATACAAATGAACTATAACGATACTGAACAGCTGTTAGTAAATCTATCATAAATACATTCACAAAAATACTTTCACATGACACCTAACGCAAACACACCCACACGTAAACAACATATTACACACTAACTTACTGACCTTTCAACTAATACAAACATTATTATTTATTATCTATTATATATTATACGTTGTTTAATTCTTTTATGTCTTAGTTACACGAACTATTTGTTTTCTAGTATAATAACATCAAGTCATCAACACAAACATACATTTTGTCTGAAATTTTTGCGTATACACTTCAAATTAAAGAGGTACCACATCAACAGCGTCATCAAAATTAATTATAACACCCGCAAATTTTTTTTCTTTTGTATCAAGTTTTAAACTAATTCTAGTGTATTATATGGATAATTTATGGAATACGTGTGATTATTTGGGAACGAGGAGGACTGACCTATCGTGATACAGTATTCACTAGTACGGAGGTCAGTGTGAATCTGGCTCAAACAACCGTAAAATACCAATCACCTGAGTCCTATGTTGGTAAACACAAATCACGGGATTGTTGTTACATGTGAATTATAATTAAGGGTTGTTCTTGACTTTTGCTAATAAACTTTATTAATATTATCCACATGTCTCACTTTTCACGGGTTTATATCCCCTGTAAGGGGGAACCCGGTCTTTTGACAGGCTTACGCGGGGACATAGGTCCAACATGCAGAGGCCCTTTAGAGAATTTTAATCTAAAATGTAATGGGACACCAACCGGGGACTCTCCATAGCTGCACTATAAAATGAAGTCATGGATTGTCCCCGGTGGTGTAAGGCTATTGTATGAGATGGGAACTATAACGATAAGGTCTATTGCAATGGGTGTTACATGGAATAAAAAGACTAATAAATACGGGAACAACGGCGTCTGCCTTTCAACATTGATCGTGAAATTCTGTGGCAGACGGTGACACGCCACTCACAAGATGGGCCCCCTAAATGGCCACCACTACAGGCGACAAGGAGCAACACCGGTGTGAGCAGCTTTATTATTATTATTATATTAAGTCCCGTATTAACTATTTGAGCCGACCGGTTTCCTAGCGAAAACTGGTTTCTCGAATAGTTAAAGTGGGACTTTAACTGGCGTTTCAGTATTCGGGCGTTAGTCATCTTTTACGACTTTTACCTTCTTCAGTGCCGAAGATGACTCTACAGATGGTTTTAGCCACTTAAAATCCGGTGTACTCTTTGTCCGTCTCTAAGTCATGTTGGACGAGGCATGATGATAAGAAAAGTAGATTTCCTTAGGTTTAACTAACATAAATGCTACTTAAAATTGATATGGTTTATTTTTAACCAGAGATAGACAGGCAATTTAAGTCACTAACATTTAAAATGAATTTTACCTAAATTAATGGTAATAGAATATTCTCTTTCTTATATGACTGTTGAACGGTATTAATATCTATAGAATTTCTTAATATCTAACGTAGTCTACAGTAAATCTTACTTTATATTCTGTTTCAACTACGTGATTAATAACGAACATGTTATGTCTAACATCGGTCTGGTTCATGTGAAGAAAATATTTATATAAAGCTCTTTACTTAAAAATACATAGAATATTACACGTAATAAATTAATTTAAATAAACTCAAAATAAGCTTATATTCGTATTATTTCATCATTTCAGCTGAATAAAGTACACTGTTGAACACAGGCCTCCCCAAAGATCGACGCCATGACCGGTCAGGGTATGTTGTGTGCTCATAGGGGAGCTTTTGCCATAATCGCCACGCTTGGCAAGCGGGTTGGTGATTGCAGTACAGTTGTGAATGCACAATTCGAAGCACACTGCTGCTCATCCTCCAGGTAATCTCACGGTCGCCTTTTACGACACCCACGGAATGAGATGGGTTGGTGCTATTCGTAGCTGCACCACACGGCAAAATTATTATTTCGTTTTATTCATATTGTTATACACATGATTCTTATTATTTACATCCCATTAAATAGTTTAAGCGACGGTAGAAAAAGCCATATTTTAAAAGAAACAATCGTCAAGGGCCATTAGGTGCACGATTTGTTTATTTTCTTAATTACCATTAACGTATCCGCCTTTCAGAGTATTTTATTTGACTTTTTACGGTAACAGTGTAATTACGAATGCTTCTCATTAACATCTGCTTTCTACATAATTGGAGATGACCATCGGGCATTCAGTCACGTCATAAAAACGTTTCCAATAATGTAATGTGTGAATTGTGTCGTAAACGTTGCTTTGAACAAACTTTAATTAAGGTAGAACTCAGAGGAATTTACCTTATTACCAAAAGAGAAGGGATTGGGGTTACCATAGAAATAAGGAAGTGACGGCAGGGCTTCATTGCTTGATTACAGTGCGGAATGAGAAGTGTTGGAACAAATACTACTTTTACGAATACATATTTAAATTTGAATGTAAAGAGCAACATTATAATAAAACAATTTCAAACTGATTAGATCGCGTATATTATAGATTTTTGTTTTTCCTGACGTTTCGAATACTTTGCAGCATTCGTGGTCGCAGGATGACTAAGGTGAAAAGAGCAACAGTCGTTGTATAATACGTATTTTTTATGATATAACATAAATTATATATATGTAATATAATTTTAAAAGAGTAACAATGGAAACAAACAACAAAGAAACAACAGAATGCCACCACCCCATCTCCTCCCATGGGTGTCGTAAAAGTCGACTAAGGGTTTAGTCGGAGGATGGGCAGCAGCGTCCTTCGAGTACATTAACAACTCAACTGCGATCGCCAACCCGCCTGCCAAGCGTGGCGATTATGGCAAAACCCCCCAATGAGCTCAAAACACATCCATATCGGTGGTTGTGATGATCTTTGGGGGAGGCCTGTGTCCAACAGTGGACTTCATTAGGCCGAAATGAATGGACTTTCTTGTCCGTTTGTCTCCATAGGAAATCTACATCTTGGAACGTGGCAACTAAAGTCTCTACTATTCATAAGTGCTACTAATGGTTTAAATTAATAAAAACCTTTTTATCTTATAGATACCAGAAATAGGAGAATGCCCACTAAATGCCTGAAAGGAACTGAAACTACCGATAGTCCTAAATACTATTTAGAATAAAAACTGAATAATTTTATTGTTCTCAAGTTTGCTTAACTAGGGCAAATGTATACCTATTATTTTAGTATCTAATTCGACTCTCGTGCCATGAAGTTACTAACGTACTTGAATGATTGATTTATAATTAATCATTCATATTTGACATGACTTCCTGGCCTGGCCTTTGTAAATCTAATAATCTAAGCATGCCAATATCAATAAAATCAGGTGGCACGGTTGGTGCAGTGGCTGATATAGTCGGTTCCCGCACGGAGCAAATATTTGTATGATCTGCAAGTAGTTGTTCCGGGTCTGGGTGTATTGTGTGTGGAATAATTCATGTCTGTAAACGCACCCACGACATAGGAGGAATCCTAGTGTGGGGCAACATTTTTTTTTAAGAAAAATAGTAAGATTATTTTTAAAAACTACAAAATCTGGATTATATCTTAGACTGTGTGAATCAGATATCCTTTGCCTTACTGACAACTTGGCATTACCGTATTACATTTTATTTTTGCATTCGCTCACTTGATATAATTAATCGTTGTGCGTTTGCGACTTGTATTACGAACTGCGTTTGCATTAGTTTTTTTGTAGTTTAATTTCTTAAGAATCCCTAACTACGTCAGTACTATTATTTATTTTGTGCCCTAAACTTGACTTATCCTATCTTTCAGAAAAAGGTTGAAACTGGAGTTACCCTAGTATTTAAATAATTAATGAAATAGTAACGGGTTTCATTCGATTAGAAATTCAATTTGGTGTAAAATGCATTTTTGTTAATCTCATGCATTTTGTAGGGTATATGGGCCTTCCCCTGTCAAAAACCAAATAATTATTTTTAAGGAACTGTGTTCGATTTTATAACAACATATCTAAAGCAATCACTGATTTCTCAGTGGGGAAGTTTAACGGCCGAATACTCAAACGCCATTTAACGTTAAGTCCCCGCTTAAACAATTTGAGCCGCCCAGTTTTGTACCAAAAACAGGTTTCTCGAACAGTTAAAGTGGGGACTTAACGTTAAATGGCATTTGATCATTCGGTCGTAAATTACACAAAACAATTCTCATAAAAAGCCTACTATAGGATTAAAGGCTGTGTTGACATTAGGGACGTATGAAGTTAGTTATTTTCCGCACATGTCGAAATCAAATATATCTGAAGTACTGTTTGTATTGCATGGTTGCTGTATTTATTTTTCATAAATGTATAGTTCACTATAAACGCCTTGTTAAGAACAGATTTTTGTAAAAGACCTAAAAACCCGAATAATGACTTAAAAACCTAAAGCTGAGTTTCTTTCGGCATTTCATCTCAGAGGTTGTCATGCAGCGAAATGCCCTCCGTTATTTCAATATGACGCGGGACGTGTGAAATTATCTGTTAGGACTTCATTACTGAATAGATGATTCTATTCTAATCGGTTCTACAAATTTACAAAAAGATAAAACGAATACCAATATGTACGCTGAACGTATTATCTAATAAAAAGTCAAAGACAACTCCTGGTATTTTTTATTTAAATAGCAAGGCTTTCCAATTTTTCTCAACAGACGATTTATTTTCTGTTTTTGTATATTGCCAGCTGTTGAATGTAGCCTATTTAAAGCCACAGTCAAAGGTTTGTTAATTAGTTTAGTAATATTTCAAATTTTAGAGTCAACTAAATATTTCGGTACATGAATCGTATCTCGCTATTTTCGTTCCGTTTTACTCAAATATTTATTACAAATGTCATCATGATATTCAGCGAATACGTATTCGGTGCATCAGTAGCAATAAGTAATAATTTTGATCATTTTAATCCCACACCAGCTACTCACACACACACACACATATACGCACCTCTACTGCTGAACATGGATCTCCCAATAATTTGATGATTTCCTAGTTTGTCAAGCACACTATCTACTACTGCTGGACACAGGCCTCTCACAAACCACAACGGCCCATAGATATCCGACAACGACAGGTCTTGGTGTGTTGTGTGCGCATTGAGGGATTTTGCCATAATCACCGCGCTTGGCAGGCAGGTTGGCGATCTAAGTTGAGTTGTTAATGTAATCGAAGGACGCTGCTGCCCATCCTCAAGGTAATCCCATAGTCATCTTTTACGACACCCATGGGATGAGATGGGTTAGTGATATTCGTAGCCGGTACCAAACAGCAAACTAAAAGACTATCATCTCAACTGTATAATATAATAAATAGAAATACATACAATATTATGAATGTAAATAACTTATAGATAAATGGATAAAACCACTCACAAATGAAAAAACAGAAGCAGTATAATTACCACAGAAATAGGAAATAAGGAGAAGTGGTACGGGGGCGTAACCGCGCCACCGCGACTGGATCAATTTGGGCCATCCGGAAAAAATGGCCGTTTTATAACATCAGTTGAGATTCGATCGCGTACTTGAAATTTTGTTAAATTTTCGTGTTGTTCGGGGATAACATGCAAGAACCGAAGCGAAAATAATAACTTTATCAAGGAAGGAATCATACACAATATGCAAGTAAAGGAATTTTCTTGTATTTGTCTATAAAAAGAATAAATTAAAATGATTGTTTTCTTTATTATGTTACATTTGGAAAGATGGAGCAGAACGACATTATTATTTTTGAACAAAATACAATGCTTCTTATCTACCACTTTTAACTAGCAATAGTTGAATAACGAACGCAGTGAATAGAACAGCGAATGGTACTTCCAATAAAATTCCGCGTTGCGTGGTACGGCTGTCGTTTGCGGTCTGTACGCTCGGTATGATTGGCTACCTACAAAGTCGTCGGTGTGTTTTAGTATGAGAAGCCAATTATAATGTTGTGTTTATTCAGTTCATTGGCTGAGACCTTGTAACTGTGTGCATTAGTGTGCTTTCATGAAGAATGGTAGTGGGAAAATGTATTTCTAGGCTCGCATTCATTTTGATCAAAGTCAAAGTCAAAGTCAAAAGTTTTTTATTCATGTAAACCATTTGCTGGCACTTACGAATAGTCAGAATTTAAATAGTTGCACGGTTCCAAGTCGTTGGTCCTATGGAGAAGAACCGGCAAGAAACTCCATGGATATACTCTTTTAAAATATATGATTTATTACAATCTTATTACTTTACACAATATATTCGGAAAAAAACAAAAAACTATTGAGAATAATGCAAAATGTAAATTATTATACTATAATTAATTTAATATTATAAATTATAACATTATTATACTGATGTCACAAATATGATCCAATACGATCTTTAAACATGTTTAAAATACTATGAGTTGTTTTAGTGAATGCAGTAGGTATAAAATTAATTTCAAATTAGGCTACATACAATGTAGTCATGTCAATCCATGCAACCAATTAGAAAGGGCCAGAGAGCCGCAGTGTGCAGGGCGGAATCGTACGCCAGGCATCTTTATCCTCAATGTACTGATTGATATTATAATAAGCTCTTAACATTAAGGTTTGCTTTATAACTGACTTAAATTTTATATAAGGCAATTCAGTTAAACTAGTTGGGATTTTATTATAGAACCTTTTTTTTTTTTTTTTTTTTTTATTGGTGCCCAGTGGAAATTCATCATGAACTTCCTTCGCCCCGGGGAAGGACGAAGGGGTATGCCGGACTCCTACCGGCTAAAACCACTGGAGCGGTCATCTTCGGCACCTAAGGGAGGCTCCAGGTCCTCGTATGATCACACTAGAGTTATTATAGAACCTAACACTGTTTCCCAAAAAGGACTTGCTGGTTCTGCTAAGTCTAAAGCCGGGGACCACAAGTTTGTGCCTATTCCAAGTATTTAAGCTACGTGTATCACATTTTTTATTGAAAGTGGCAATGTTTTTGCGGACGTACATAATGTTTTGGTATATATACAGGGATGGTAAGGTAAGTATATTTATCTGCTTAAATAGTACGCGAAGGGACTCTCGAGAGCCTATGTTATAAATAGATCGTACTGCTCGTTTTTGTAATATAAAAATTGTCTCGACATTAGCAGCGGATCCCCACAGTAAAACACCATAGGACATGATACTGTGGAAGTAGGCAAAATAAACCAACCTAGCTGTATCCACATCAGTGATTTGTCTTATTTTCCTAACAGCGAAAGCAACAGAACTCAGTTTGCCTGCAATCGCCTTTATATGAGGCCCCCATTGCAGTTTAGAGTCTACTGTAATGCCCAGGAATAAAGTTGAAGATCTACATGGCATATATCCTTTCTTCCAATATCTTTGATAATTACAGTATAATTCTTAAAACATTTACTCACACCTACACTCACGCACTGCTAAACACACATCACGCATACACAATTCATTCCGAATAGTAAACGAATGCGATCGATGCACGAAGTATACTACAACTATGAGAGAAAAAGACGCTTATTTCATGAATAAATAAATATATTATGCAGTCGCAATAAAAAAGATGAAAACAAGGAGCGAGATTCAATTACCATTCCTCAAAAGTTTCGTATAAAATTATATATTATTTTATAAACTAGACGCTTAATTATGTTATAATAATTACTTCTAAAGCTCACTTTATTTTATCTAGGTACGCGTATGCATCTTTCTGCTCATGACCAATGTATTTTTAGGAGAATTACCTTCGATCTGGAATAAACTTCTTCTCGGGTACCTATTCAATAATTAAGTTCAAAACTATTTTAACTCGTTAGACCAACTTTTTCTACGTACGTGTTTTTAAACTACTCGCAATTCTATTACAGTCTTGCTTGTCTGCTAGCGCTATGAAGTTTTTACGAGCTGTAGTCTAACTGCAAGAATTAAACTCCGTATCACAGGAATTGGAATAGCAGAATTACGTGAATTGCTTACGATCATCATCATATCAGCGAAGTAACTTCCATTGCTGAACACATCAAGGCAAAGGCCTCCCTCAACAACAAACGACCGAGAACAACATGCCGTGTCATTTTGGAGGTAATTTGCTGGTACTCACCACGCTTAGAAGGCTGGTTGCTGAAGCGACGGTGCTGCCCATATCTTTAGCTTAGAGACCCTCAGTTACCTTTTAAAAATTCCGCAGGAGCAGATAGAGTGGTGCGATATTCTTTTCCGGACACCAGACGGACAATATAACAACTAGGCCTTATAATAGCAGCTTTTAATTGTCCCAGTATACGGTAAATGCCTCTTCTCATACAGATAAAGAAATGAGCAATAATACCCACGCTTTCTCACCCTTTGTTGATGATAACAGACATGATACTTTGATACTTGCCTGGTGTCTAAGATTCTCTGAGAAAATACAAACGAAAATGAAAAACTCACATTGACACATGCAGGATTTCAAACCAGCAACCTAGTGCTTAGACATCAAGACTTACAATCAGATAAGTACGATGTCTTATCTTGGGAAGTGGGTAATAAGTGCCAAGGCTTTGAGTGGTTGTATTTTAACAATAAAATGTCGCGCGTCCAAAGTCGCTTATGTGCGCACTCCCTTGAATTTCAATTGAGTCAGTTTGATGACCGCAAATTTCAGCACTTCTAAGCCAGTTCAATTTACCTTTAAACTGTTATTAGTTGAAATTCATAAAAATATAATGAACGCCCTGAGATTTATTCAAGTAGACATCCTTACTTTGCGTAGGGTTCAGATTTACTTACTAATAGAATCGCACCTTGACTGCAAATTAAAATTATATCACAACGACTGGTTACAGGTCGAATGGCGTCATTTTGGGGGGAATTTGCCAGTACTCACCACGCTTGGGAGGCGGGTTGGTGAGCGTAGAATGGCTGCTGTTCTATAGAAGAGACGCTGCTGCCCATGCCTCTGATTTAAAGTCCCTTAGTCCCCTTTTACGACATATACTAGAGGAGATGCAGATTATTTTCGTACGTATCTGTTATTCCATTTCAATTTATAACCCTAACCAATTTCACATACCACTAGTGATTAAATATGTGGCGACCGATTTTTTACCATTGTACCGTATTACCCATGTTTCTAGCGAAATATATATCTCATTTCATTTAATTTCAAGATTCAAAGAATGATCATAATAGAGAATTTGAAATATATACAGACTAATACTTTGGAACTACTTACTTTATTTACTTTAGAATAAAAATTGTGTTATTCATGCACCATTGGTCGTAATAGAGAACTAGAAATATAACGAGCCCGACAATGTTGTGCGATTATTGGAAAATAGATGAATAGAATCTTTGAGTGACATGAAAGGACAAAATGTAACGATAAAAGGCAAACATAGCAAGCGCCCTCCAAATCTCGAGGAAAATACGTTTGTTTGTGACCCGGCCCCCATTAGCAGTCCTATGTGGCCGTCACATGTTTGTCAATAATATTTTTTATCTGCGACCCTTACCTCGACGACTCATGGATTTTCTAGTGACATGTCCGGCGAATTATTTAGGATTTCTAATAACTTACCAGTATACTCAGAATACCACCACCCCATCTCCTCCCGTGGGTGTCGTAAAAGTCGACTAAGGGATTAGCCGGAGGATGGGCAGCAGCGTCCTTCGAGTACATTAACAACTCAACTGCGATCGCCAACCCGTCTGCCAAGCGTGGCGATTATGGCAAAACCCCCCAATGAGCCCACAACACACCCATATCGGTCGTTGTGGTGATCTTTGCGGGAGGCCTGTGTCCAGCAGTGGACTTCATTCGGCCGAAATGAAATGAAAAATGATGATACCAGCTTTAGCTTTTTTATTAAGGTCGCCCAGAGAATATCTGCATGAGCTTCCTTTTTTTTTACTTATTTACCCAGGTAAAAAACGAAAAATGGTAAATAGAGTTTCAAGCTGATATGCATAGATTTAATGAGTAGTGTAATATGTAAATATAGTATATCAAAGAAAATATATACTATAACTATACTGTTATCAAAATCATAAATAGTATCATATCAGCCTCCCCCAAAGATTTCCACAATTGTATCGTAATTCTGGGGGGTATTTGCCAATACTCACTACGCTTGGCAGGCGGGTAAGTGAGCACAGTATGGGTACTGTTCCACAGAAGGGACGCTGCGGCCCATCCCTCTGGTTTAGATAATTTAACCAAGTACAGATATTAATATGATACCTTGGTACACATTGGTAACATGCCAGATAAAAATATAAAATAATCCATCATAAGATTATATACCAATGAACGTCTGGGACTACGATATATCATTATGTCAAAAATAACGTAGCTACAATATCCATTATGTGAATCTACCAATGGCTTAGAATAGAATATTATAATCATTTATTCAGTAATTAAATACTCAGACACATCATATTGAAACGACGAAGGGAATTTCTCTACATCGCAGACTGACATGAAATTTCCCAAACCTAATTCAGGGTAAGGTCTTTATAAATTTGGGGCATTCATCATATCGGCTATTTATACGTCCACTGCTGAACAAAGGCCTCCCCCATAGATTTTTATAACTGTGTCATCATTTTGGGGGGTATTTGCCAATACTCACCACGCCTGGCAGGCAGATTGGTGAGCGCAGTATGGCTACCGTTTCTCAGAAGGGACGCTGCTGCCCATCCCTCTGGTTTAGATTCCCTTAGTCGCCTTTTACGACATCCACGGGAGGAGATGGAGTGGTGCTTTATTCTTAATCTGGACACCACACGGAATTATTACGATACTAATTATTGTATCCATTGTATTGACATTTGACAAACTATATGTCAGAACAGTTGTTAAATTCTGGACAAACTGAGCAAAAATCTGAATCAGTCATGGTAGCCCTTGAGTTGCCTAGTCCCGACTAGTACACGTCGATAAGCCTCACTTATTGTAAGTTAGATACATACAACTTTAGTCATAAAAATTACATTGTTGCAACTCCCATAAAGTCCAATAAAAAGTTATTTGCCATAAAATATTAATAACTTTCCAACAAATTGAAATTAAATAGCATCATCTCGCATCGTTAATTCCGCTCCAAAAGTCCTGTGAATACGAGCACAAAGTTCAATTAAAATTATTTACAGTCCACGCATTATTTGATTTCACAGTAGAGGTGTGGCTGAAAATCAGCGGCGTATCGCTGTGATGTGGGTTTAGAATGAGCAAAATCTCTATTTGCCGGGTACTATAACGCGCACAGATTGTAGTGCACGTCGCAGTACCGTACAGTGAATAATTTACCATATCAATAATTCAGGAACCCAACATATCGTAAGTTTCCTTTAGACACTAGTTACTCATTTACCGAAATTATCGTCTTCATCATAATAACAGCCAAAGGACGTCCACTGCCGAACAAAGACCTCTGCCATAGATGTCCACAATTGTTTCGCCACGCTTGGCAAGCGGGTTGGTGACTGCAGCAGAATGGCTGCTGTTCCCCAGAAGGGACGCTGCTATCCATCCCTCTGGTTTATAGTTCCTTAGTCACCTTTTACGGCATTCACGGGATGAGATGGAGTGGTGCCTATATTCTTAATCCAACTACCACACTTATAATAAATACAATAAATAGAATAGACATATTTCTCAAAATAAATACGCCCTATTTTACCAACTTATTGTCTCCTACAAAATATTAAAAGTAGATTGCCCCGAAGCGTTTCACAGTGATAATTCATCCGAAGCACAATGATCGTGGCGAGTGCCAAATTCACTGCAGTAACAGACACTTGATTAACTATGTTGTTAATGAAATGGCGCAGTGGAGGTGTGAGGTGCGACTGATCTCTGTGCTCGGGTAGCAAAATGTATCCCGTATTGGTACAAAAATCTAACATACTTTGCCTGATATTTTTCTCCGAGGTGTATGTTTTAAGATTGCTCGGGTAAATTTAATACGAATCTGGAGTATAAATTTATAGTGTATGTTTTATATATGTTTCTTTTGTTTTACAGGTGAGGGACTGTAACAGATACTGTAATTAGTTAAATAATGTTAATATTGCATATAAATAAAGTTCAGGTCTTTTTTATATTATATCAAGTTTAGAAAATATCTTTAAATAAGTATATTTATTCTTCACTCTCATATATTTAATTCAATGTCACCACTGCCAGCACCGTGTGGTGCCGGCTCAGAATGCCACCACCCCATCTCCTCCCATGGGTGTCGTAAAAGTCGACTAAGGGATTAGCCGGAGGATGGGCAGCAGCGTCCTTCGAGTACATTAACAACTCAACTGCGATCGCCAACCCGCCTGCCAAGCGTGGCGATTATGGCAAAACCCCCCAATGAGCCCACAACACATCCATATCGGTGGTTGTGGTGATCTTTGCGGGAGGCCTGTGTCCAGCAGTGGACTTCATTTGGCCGATATGATGATGATGATCCCAAGTGACCGAGCCCACATATGCCACAGTTGCTGGGTGAGAGCTGATAGAGATGCTCGGCGTTTTAATTTCACACCGTCTGGTTCATCCCCATCAGCATATGAACCTGGACAGCAAGAGGAACAACCTACCAACCATCCTCCAAGACTAAGTGATAGCATAGTTTTACCAGACTATGTAAGGGCTGCAGAAACTGAAAAAACTGAAACTGCCAGTTGTGACATCTATTAGCTTTGTCGATAACACGCTTTGCCGTGTAGCATAAAGAAAAGAGCTCGTATATGAGTGAAGTACTTTACATATATAAAATATATTTATACATATTTATGTGTATAAAGTTATATGTGCCCCGCGGTTTCACTCGCTGTTTATATTGATGTATATAATATTTCTTGGGTTTTAGCTTTTTGCGCGGAATCCTAACTATTTTTCTAAAACAAAAGTAGCCTGAGTTATTCCTTAAAACATCAGCTATCTGCATGTGAAATTCCCGTTAAAATCGGTCCAGCCGTTTCGAAAATTAGCGGGAACAAACATACAGACAGACAAAAAAATCTAAAAGTATTTTTTGTTGCAGGTACCGTATAATATATGCTTGCGTATGCATTTAGTAAAAAGCTGTTATTTTGGCATTACAACCTGACACTTCAATTTTATTTATTTGTATAGATATATTCATAAATAAATGATTAAATCCACTTTATTGCACACCAAAACACAATATAGGTATTATTATAGAAAGCCAGTATAATTGGCGGTCTTATCGCATCTCAGCGATCTCTTCCAGACAACTATTTCGGAGGAATGGAAATCTAGGTGATGCACAATAAAATATTTTATCACATCATCACATCACAACAGCCCGTAATCGTCCACTGATGTACATGGCCCTCCCAGTGATCACTACATTAGCAACATAGGGGATAGCGCCATAATCGCCACACTTGGTAGGCGGATAAGAGATCGCAGTGTTATTATCATCACACGGAAGCATGCTACCCGTCGTCTTGATATCAACCTAAGTTGCCTTTAACGACACCCACGGGTGAACACGAGTGGTCTATTCGTTGCCGGCAACGACATGGAACATATATTTACAATAATTCGAATAAAAAACAGAGCTAGAGCTTGTTTGTGAGACGCTTAAAGTAAGTCTGCTTGGGTCTAGCCAGAACGGGCCACTTGCATAATTGGTGAACTGGAACTAACTAAATGAATTGGGAAGAAATGAGATTCGTACGACAAATTTCCATGGGCTGGAAATTCCCAATACAAAAGGGCCTGACCACAAATTGCCACCGCACACAAGATAAGATAAAGCCATTATATAAATTGAGGCTTGTTTACGTAACTGTTCTAAGATATTGCACAATAAATTGTATTATCTTTGTGTGCTGTGTAAGGTACCTATTGAGTTATTCTTATTGACAACTTACCAGCTTGTAAATGTACTGCTGAAACTGCGTTCACCTCACCCCCAGGCAGAAGTAAGTGGAAGGACACCGTGGGGTTTTAGCCGGTAAGAGAGAAAGAGAGAAATACGCCCCCGCCCCTCCCAATGTAGAGGAAGTCCATGAGGATTTTCCCATGATAAAAAAGAGGACTCATCATCAATGTCGTCAATGGTAATTGAGTTCTATGACCTAGACCTAGACTGCACTAGTATTATAATAAAATCAAGACAAGTACCGTAGGAAAATCATTACAGAAACCGTTTATCAGATTTAGCAAAATATCGTCTCACAGTCACATAGAAAGTGACAGAACAGGTAGCTATAGTGTATATATATATATATATATATTGCCGTGTGGTGCCGGCTCAGAATGCCACCACCCCATCTCCTCCCGTGGGTGTCGTAAAAGTCGACTAAGGGATTAGCCGGAGGATGGGCAGCAGCGTCCTTCGAGTACATTAACAACTCAACTGCGATCGCCAACCCGTCTGCCAAGCGTGGCGATTATGGCAAAACCCCCCAATGAGCCCACAACACATCCATATCAGTCGTTGTGGACATCTTTGGGGGAGGCCTGTTTCCAGCAGTGGACTTCATTCGGCCGAAATGATGATGATATATATATATATATATAGAGAGAGAGAACCAAGGCAGTAATGATAACCGAAAGTTTCAAAGATGTTGCATTAATATACAGCTGCAGTTAAAATCGGTAGGCAGTAGTAATGGTTTTAGTCGGTAGAAGTCCGACACTGCCCAGGCCATCTTGTTTGTGAGTTGATCTGGGCGTACACGAACTGTAGTACTAGGTCTATTTCCCCCGTCAGCTATATATGAGCGCAGTTGTGTCCAGGTGAAGGGTGGGCACAGCCAGTGAAATTACCGGACCAAAAGGCATTCTGACTTAAACCTTAGGTTGGCAACACATCATCTCTGATATTCATATCCCCGGGAAGTTGGCGATGCGTATGTGTTCACGTGCCGCGGTGTACGCAGCAAGCACACAGCAAGGCTTCGGGGGGATCCTTTAAAATTCTCCTCGAGATGTGCTCGGGGATGGCCTCTTTACAGTCGCCTCTCCTCCGCTAGAGGGGGTGACCACTGTCATCCCCTTCGAGATGTACCTAAATGTGTGGCACCAATGGCTGACTCGGGAGGATTGTAAAGGATCTTCCAGAAATCTTGCTGTGCACTGTGCTACGCATCGATCGATGGACCGACCCTCTCCCGATCCCGCTCTGCGGTTTCCTTCATACCTTTCTCTCTTCCACAGAAGTAACGCCAATCCTCTGATTTAAAGTACCTTAGTCGCTTTTTACGCCGTCCACAGTAGAGAAGTGGTGCTATATTAAGAATATAGCCGGACACCACACATCATGAAATAAACAATAATACCAGCTTATGCCGTCCGGGTTTTTAAATATAAACTGGAAAAAATTATGTAAAAATGCCAGAGCATTTTTGTTTTCAATAGCTTTTCCATAATCCTGATGTTCTTCAGGGTTTGCAATTTCTATAAAAAAGTTTCTAATCGTCTCATTGAAATAGATTAGATCAGGTTAAGTACAGTTGGTTCCCTGTTAGGTTTAAAGGGACACAATTACAATGCGCAATCACGCCATTTTGTCTTTTTATTACCAAATGGCGCAGTTATGCAAAACGGCTAGGCGTTTTTGTACACAGACGAATTAAAATTCTGGCTGCATCCTACTCGTAGATATGTATAAAAGTAACCTTTGTCGCTTGCACACCATTTTTATCAAAAATGTTCAGAACTTTGGACATTTGTAATACTTACAGAATATAATACTAAATACCGTAGATTGGGGTTACTTTGATTCGCGGTAGAGACGGACCGAATTCCCGGTTTCGGTTTCTGCCAGGTTCGGCCAAAGATGCTGGTTTCGGCGGCAGTTCCGTTTTCAGCCAAAAATGCCCGAAACTTCGGCTCCGCCGAAACCAGCGTTCGAGTTATATCGGGTATGTTCAAAACGGTTTCACTCGGTTATACTGCTTGTTGAGTTTAACCTCAGCAGTGTTATTCTGCAAAAACTCACTAACAAACTCACTTCTGACTCCAAAATGAAAACAATAAGACATTAGAGATTTCACTGCGGAATGAGTAAGTGAGCTCGACGGTATGTTTGTACACATTTTCAAGTATTATGTTTGTTTTTGTTGTTTATTACGATATCATTCAATTATATCTCATAGAGACACTTTAATGATTGAGTTTAATAAAATAGCTAACGCAATATGGTACTTAATCAAATTATTATCATCATTCACAGTTTTTAGCACTCACTATAGGGCATAAGTGACCTCCCTTTTGCATCTTTCTTCCCTGTCTTGTGCCAATCTTGTCCAGGTCTTGCCGACAATTTTGATAGTATCATCAACCCATTTTTCGGTCTTCCGGGGCTTCGCTTGTCCGCTCTCAGCCACCATTCTGTCAGTGATTTACACCTCCTGCCAGTAGCGAATCTATCCAAATGTCCTTCCCAACACCACTTGAGTTTTGTTATATGGACACTGATATCCTCAACGTTGGCCTTTTCTTAGATAGCCGAATTTCGTAACTCGATCAATCAAAGTTATGCTACCTTCATTCACCCGCTCGGAGAAGGAGGACATGGAGCTGAGATAACAACCACCGCGGCGCCCGTATCCAATATGCCTGAGCCCCCTCTCGTATTTATATGGCGGGGGGCCTTGGGGGTCGCGAGTGCACCTATTGGGAAACCTGCTTGCTCATAATGAGCGACCCACGGGATGATGGCGGTATGCATATGGTCACGTGCCGCCGTGTGTGCAGCACAGCGCATAGCAAGGTTTTGGGGGAATCCTTAACGATCCCCTCGAGAAGTGCCGGGGGGTGGCCTCTTTACATTCACCTTCCCTCCACTAGAGGGGGTGACCACTTTACAGACATGTCCGCTGAGATGTGCCTAAAGGTGCGGCACCAATGGGTGGCTCTAGATGGAGATTATTCGAGTTCCTGGAGCCTCCCTACGGTGCCGAAGATGATAACTCTGGTGGTTTTAGCTGGTAGGAGTCTGGCATAGCCCTCCACTCTTTCCCGGGTAGGAAGTACATGATGTATTTCCACCGAATCTATAAAAATAAGTCCACTTTCTTGATGGTCTTTTATTATTCAAAGCATGAAAAAAAGAACAAGTTCTTTTCAAGAAAATCGACCAAGACCTGGCTTCCGGTTGGGATTACCAAAACCAAAGTTCCCAAAGAACTTTTCGCTGCCGAGCTGTGGGCCGATGTTAGCCTTAAAATAGCCTAAGATGATATTAAAATGGCAAGATTTCTCTATGAGAGCTGTTTCCACGTCTTCGTAAAACCTTTCGACTCACCATATCATCATGAGTGGAAGAAGGAACAAAAACTTGGATGACTTTCAAAGGATAGTGTCTGTTTGAGAGTAACAATATGAGACAAATGTGGTTGGAGACACTCTTAATTTCCTGTATAGAAATTACTATTATGATACATAACTTTAACGACTTAAAAATTGATATCAGTTACAATTTTATGGGTTTCTTTTTATAATTTTGTACCTACATTGCCTTCCAGAAATGTGATTCCTTTATAAATTGTTGAGTCTTTTCTTTAATCTAATCAATTAAGCTGTTACAAAGATAGGAAAACCACTATATTTCTGGGTATGATGAAAATGTAACTGAGTTTTATCTTCACTACATAAGTTCAATTTTGGTTACGGTTCTGCCGAAATTAGAACAGGAGCCGCATATTCGGTTACGGTTTCGGCTGAAAATCGTGTTCCGGTCTGACACAAATTCGCGGTGTGACTGACGGTGTGTCGAAACTTTATTTCCATCTGCAGAAATGAATTTGACAGCTTAAGTGTTACTATCCCAGAAAAAACTACCAAATTGCATTTACCTTTTACGCAATTAGCGTTATAATATGAAAAGGAAGTTTCAACCAAAGTCACCTCGCAAATCAAAGTAACCCCCAATCTCCGGTAGATTGGGGTTACTTTACTATACAGTATACAGTAACGCGCGAAACTCATAATCAACCTAACCCCAAATTTTCAGATTTAAGATTCTGAAGTTGATCTGTTTTTGTGTTAGGATCACAATTAACACAAAAAACCTTCTCAATCCCAAATCCAAAGAATATTTTCTTATCACTCAGTGGGGATTAAGAGAGATGCGTTTTGTCGCCTCTCCGTACTAAACATTATTCCTCAAATCTTAATAAATTCACATGTATTCTAAAATATAAAGCTTTTTATAGTGGGGAAATCTTCATGGACATCACCAGGCCTGGGGAAAGCGAAGGTGGCTTACCGGCTGAAATTTCCACGGTGTTACTTCGACCTATCTTTGGGAATTACCTTAGACCTCGTGTTTAATTTTTTTTTTGGTAAAGATGTGATTGGTTTGATATTCTTTTTGTCTTGTTTTTTAAACGATGCCCACACTATTTCTCCTGTGTCGTGGGAATACAGTTTACAGACATACATTTCACATGCACAAAAAGCCAGACCTGGAACAATTTTGACGGCAAGATTGGCGTAGTGGCTAAGCAATTAGCTTCGTGCGCTACGTGTCGTGGGTTCGATTCCCGGACGGAAGAAACATTTATATGATCTACAGATAGTTTCGGATCTGGGTGTGTGTGCATGTGAGTACCCAGGACACAGGAGAAATCGAAGTGCGGGCCATCGTTATTTTTAATAGAAAGAAACTAGAATAATAGTATGTGTTACGTGCGGGGTCTTTGTTGTGTAGTAGATGTTATCACTTGACATCGCTGCCTAAATTCTTAAAGGTAGAAGTGATTCAATCATCCGTATCAACCTGAGTTCCAACTAGTACAATTAGTATTCCAAATTGAAAAAAAAACAGATTTGTTCAAAGTCAAAAGGTTTTTATTCATGTAAACCATTTACTGGCACTTACGAATAGTCAGAATTTAAATAGTTGCACGGTTCCAAGTCGTTGGTCCTATGGAAAAGAACCGGCAAGAACACAACACAATATAATCGTAAAAAAAGAAGCTATGTGAGGACAATGCATGCCAATGTGTGGTATAAATACCATATATTGTTGTAGGTAATATATTTATACAGTGGCTTATGTGACCAGTATTCCTGTATATACTTATTCTACTCTTTGAATCTAACGATCTGCTGACAAAAATCACAAAAACAATTCCACTGACATAATTCTACACTAATTGAATGTTTGTTTTGTTCTAACAGGATTTGGTTCACGAGGCCAGCTTCAGCGGTATAAAACCTCATTGCGCATAAACGCTACAGTACCCCGTCACCTCACACCAAAGCCTCAGAAAATGGAGGTACATTTGTAGCCAAAACAACATGGCAAAACTCAACGTAACGGCAATATACAAAACAAAATACAAGGACGACGTTTCGCCAAAGTCCCGACACAATTTTCTTTAACAAAATATTCTTTTACGAACTTCTATGAAATTAGGTATTCCTCGTAAAAAGTAGGAGATGTTTTTGTACTCATGTGTTCTGTACATTAACATTCAGGAAACAATTTAGTTTTGTGTCCTGGTACACGAGCGAGAATTGTCTTTTCTAAACGACTAGAAATACCTATTTATCGGAGTTATATTGCTCCAACCACAATTACAAAAGAATTCACGAGAGATATACATCTGCAACACATCATCCTACATAGATAATTATTTAAAGAAAGTTGAATATGTACTTGGATCCAATAAATACAATTAGATTTGGCAAAGTGTAATCATCGTATGAATTTGTGTTATTATGGGGTACATAAGGTAATAAGGCTGTGTGGTGCCGGGTATGAATAGCACCAACCCATCTTAACCTGTCGGTGTTGTAAACGGTGAATATTAGCCGGTGCCGGTGGGTGATCTTTAGGGGAGGCCTGTGTCCAGCAGTGGACTTTAACTAGCTGAATAAATAAATAAATACAAAAATAACATATATTATTATATATATATTATATATATAATAAAGAGGAACTCGGTCTGTTTAGGCTTACACAGGGACATACATTGATGATGTATGTCCCCGATTGAATGTTAGTATCTCGATGGGGACATAGGTTCCCTGCATTTTTCTTATTGTATCTAACAATCCAAAGATTTTGGATTAGTTTGATTATGAATTTCGGCTGTAAGTAGATACTGCGTGACGTAGACTCCGTTCCGCAACTGGAATGACTTAAAAACAAAGCAGCCAGCAACCTAACATCATCAACATCATCATATCGGCCATACAACGTCCACTGCTGAACAAAGGCCTCCCCCATAGATTTCCACAATTGTATCATTATACTGGGGGGAATTTGCCAGTACTCACCACGCTTGGTAGGCGGGTTGGTGAGCGCAGAATGGCTACTGTTCCACAGAAAAGACGCTGCTGCCCATCCCTCTGGTTTAAAATCCCTTAGTCGCCTTTTACGACCTCCGCGGGAGGAGATGGAGTGGTGCTATATTCTTAAACCGGACACCACACGGACAATCTATCAATCTAACATAACACAGTAAAAAATTAGAATTAAAAGATCAGGCACATGTTGGCTACTCTGCATTTAATGCAATGAGTGTAAAATAAAATAAAAACTAATGGAAGTGTGTCCCACGTGTGCAGAGAAATGGGCGTCGCTCAGCTTATTGCCATTAGTATTATAATAACACCAATAACGGTGGTTTTCAGCGACAACCTGGTGACGTAGTGGCGTCTCCTAGCAGTGAGGTAAAATAAATATAAAATATTATAAAACAGAAACTTACAAATTATAAAAAAGGAAAACAATTTAATATACGATGGAAGGAAAATATTAATTACATAATAATTATTGCCGTGTGGTGCCGGCTCAGAATGCCACCACCCCATTTCATCCCGTGGGTGTCGTATAAGTCGACTAAGGGATTAACCGGAGGATGAGCAGCAGCGTCCTTCGAGCACACAACAACTCAACTGCGATCGCCAACCCGTCTGCCAAGCGTGGCGATTATGGCAAGACCCCCCACTGAGCACACTACACACCCATATCGGTTGTTGTGGTGATCTTTGGCGGAGGCCTGTCCAGCAGTGGAGTTTATTCGGCCGAAATGATGATAATAATTATCTTCGTGCGTATGTGAATAGTGATTTTGATTAATCAGAAGTAACATCACCAAGTATAAAACATCTAGATGGACAATTTTTGAGTTCCTGGAGCATCCTTCGGTGCCAAAGATGGCCACTCCGGTGGTTTCAGCTGGTAGGAGTCTGGGATGCTCCTCTGCCCTTCCCCGGGGAGTTGATGTACTACCTGATATGCTGTATTTATACCGGGTCAATAAAATAAAACAAAAGTTGTATAAAAGATATACTATGAATTTGCAATTCGATAATTGACGGCGCGGTTGGTGCAGTGGCTGATACAGTATGCTGCTGCGCTCTGAGTCGCAGGTTCGATTCCCGCACGAAACAAATATTTGTATGATCTGCAGGCAGTTGTTCCGGATCTGGGTGTATTGTGTGTGGAATTTGTGTCCGTGTTGTAAACGCAACCACAACATAGGAGAAATCAAAGTTCGGGGCAACGTGTTAAAAATGAAAAATAATACAGAAATGCAAAAATTATCCTTCAATACAAAATGCCAATTTATTTTATTCCCGTCTGAATATCACGAAGAAGTTAGTCAAGCCTACGCTATCGAAATATTATAGAGGGCCTGTCGAAGATGTCATATGAAACGGACGAGTTGTAACCAGGGACCTAGTTATATAATAAGTTCTTCAACTTATTGTATCAGTACAACACAATAGAAACTACTGGCTATCTAACACTGAAGAAGGTTTTATTATAAAACTTTTTCTATCACTAAAATTGAAACATTAAAACAAAATCCCACAGTATTCAAGCGATAACTATTTCACTTCGCATTTTGGACCAGGTGACGCAAAATCATTTATTCAGAACTGGGAATCTAATAAAATGTGCTGTCTTCCCGACTTTAAGTTACCTTTATAAAAGCATAAATTGGTGAAATAGCTTCGTAAAGCTGTCTGTGCCTCATTTCATCAGTTTATCTTTCCCAGCTGTACCACATTCCCAATACGAATTCCCGAAGCTAACGTTTCAGAGGCACTTCATTCATTACGAACCACCCCTCTTTTGTCTTATTGAGTTCGCCAACGATGTATAGAATATAGAAGAGATAAAGTTCGTGTATTGTAAACTTGTGAATGGTTGATCATTCGACAGTTTACAATATACGAACTTATCGGCTGACTAAACTGCCGACAAAACTTCAATAATTTAATGGGTTTTAACACTGCGATTTACACCTTAAATTTAGAAAAATATTTTTATTTATTTTAGCCAAATAAGCCATTGTATTAATAACAATACTTAACTTATAGTAATTATAAAACTTTCGCGAACTGAATACATTACTGAACACAACATTGGGTCTATTCGCGCACAGATTAATATCAAAATATAATTTTAACTAACCTCGACATTTCGATCAAGTTGCATTGACCGTGGTCACGAGTAAATAGGAGTGGGGGGTGTCAGCGTCGAGATGAGCGGGAGTTGTCAGCAACTTACCTTATAATTAGTGTTATCATATCAGCCATTTATACGTCCACTGCTGAAAAAAGGCCTCTCCCATAGACTTCTAGAATTGTGTTGACATTTTGGGGGGTATTTTCCAATACTCACCACGCTTGGCAGGCGAGTTGGTGAGCGCAGTATGGTACCACTTCCACAGAAGGGACGCTGCTACCCGTCCCTCTGGTTTGGAGTCCCTTAGTCGACTTTTACGACATCCATCGGAAGAGAATGGAGTGTTGCTATATCCTTAATCCGGACACCACACGGAAAAAATTGTGTTAGCGATACTAGAATTACTACGGAAATTATTTGCAGAATTTTAAGCCGTCTGTGTAGAGGACGCTTAAAACATGTAATGAGTTTCTTAATTGATCATTCTCCGCACAAAATGTGTCAAAATACAAAGTACAAACTGTTTTCGCATTAAACAGTATACTTATTGTTTACATAATTATTATATTTTATGAAGCTTTTAAAAACCTGGGTTTTTTAAATGAATCGTGTGATGAGAACTGCACTTCGTCGACCTGGTGGTAAGCTTCACGCCTGCTTGTAATGCAGCTCATGACTAGTCCTCCACCACGACACCACACCGTGCTTGTCAACTCAACTTTAGAACTATGATGATTTCGGCCGAATGGAGTCCACTGCTGGACATAGGCCTCCCCAAAGATCACAACTACATCTGACATGGGTGTGTTGTAGGCTCATTGGGGGATTTGCCATAATCGCCACGCTTGGCAGACGGGTTGGCGATCGCAGTTGAGTTGTTAAAGTACTCGAAGGCCGCTGCTGCCCATTATCCGGCTAATCCCTTAGTCGCCTTTTACGACACCCACGGGACGAGATGGGTTGGTGCTATTCGTAGCCAGGCGGCTTTAGAATTATATATTTTAAAATTACAAAATAAATATATTTGAGACCCTCACAACAAGCCCTTCTATTACATATGTTACACGGTACCGTTTGCAACACTTTATTCTTTTAATTTACTAGGCTGCCCACAAAAAGTGATCCCCATATTCAAAATTGATTTATTTACGTTACACGTCCGTATTTGGGTCGCAGAAATCCATCAAACTATACCAAATTTCAACTTAATTGGTCCATTAGATTCGGAGCATATTGGCTGTGATAGACGGACAGACAAACAGACACACGAGTGATCCTATAAGGGTGGCACCGTTTTTTCCTTCGGACGTTCGGAACTCTAATAACAAAAGTGCGACATCCTGTCATAAAATAAGCAAAAATTGCGACTAATCGTGCCTAACTTACAGACAACAAAAGTGCGATAACCTGTTTTAAAAATAGCAAAAGTGCAAAACGCCTGCCGAAACAATCTTGGTATAAAAACTGCGATGTTGAGATCTAAGGGCTAAGAATGTTGGGTGGGCTAATTCAAAAGATCAATTACCAACATTTACACTCGTAAAATTTTAAAAGATGAAATTAAGCAAGTAATTTGTTAGTCAATTCTCGTTAACATTTACGTACGTAAGAAGTTCAAGATCATCAAGTCAGAAGTCACTGACATTTCATCGTCGATATGTAAAATAATATACATTACATAACATCACATAAAAGCAAACAAGGCATCTCATTCAGGCATGAATAAATAATTTTCCTTATAGTAGGTAGGTAAGTGATGCAACAGAATTGTCATAACGGAAGTAGAAATGGAAACAGATATCAAAAGTTAATTTTAACAATGAAACTGAAACGGATGCGGAAACGGAAGTGTAAATACTATGAAATTACACATATACAATTTTTTTTTATTAAATTGATATTCAAAATTAAGTAGCAGTAAGTTATATTTTATGAAAAGTAGTTTGGCCGCTTTTCCACTTAACAATATGTTCCGGTGTTCTTCATATATAAAAATTATGCCCGCGCCTCATCCGCCGTCAAAAACCTTAACTTCCGATCAAATATCTGTTATAGAAGTTGCGGAAACAGAAGCAGAAACGGATGTGAAAAAGCGCGTGGTACCTACGCAGTTGCGGAAGCAGAGGTCTGCTGCATCACTAGTAAGTACTTACTCCAAACAACACCATACCGTAGTCTTGCGTAATTTAATTGGTATTTTTTTATGTCGGCTATTCATAAGTTTAATGTAGCAATTAGTAACTTTATATCTTGTTTGACTATGTGTAATGTAAACCTTAGATGTCATGTTTACATAATGTATTAGTATTATTTATAATATATTTTGTAATGCTCATGAAGGAGCACAGTTTTGTTTTTATTTCATCACAAGTGGTTGTGGAGTGTTTTTCGTGTGATATCCGTAAGAATAAAGCACCACTCCATCTCCTCTCGTGGATGTCATAAAAGGCCACTAAGGGAATCCAAACCTGAGGAATGGGCAGCAGCGTCCCTTCTGTGAAATGGTAGCCTTACTGCGCTCACCAAACCGCCTGCCAAGCGTGGTGAGTACAGGCCAATTCCCTCCAAAATGACGACACAATTGTGGAAATCTATGGTGGAGGCCTGTGTGAGCAGTGACGTCCTAGGGCTGATATGATGATGGTGATGATGATTAGGTTATTTCAAGTTAGATTTCTACGGGATTTTCACTGGCAGATAGCTGAGATGAGAAATGACTTAGGCTACTTTTAGAAAAATAATTAGGATTAAAAAAAGCATAGGCGCAAAAAATAAACCCATGAAATCCAATATATATATCCATTGTCAGGTGTTTACGCCGAAGTACTCTAAATTATTTATAAATAATCCAATTTCTTTTAAATTAAACGGCTAGTCATGAATTATAATCGCAAAAACGTTAAACATTATTATAAGTTATTAATTATCTTTATATGCGAAAAAATATGTTTGGCTTATTTGAATAAATCATATTTCTGTTTCTTATTCAGAAATTTTAAGGTATATATACATACGTCATATGTATACCATGCATGGCACCAATGGGCGGCTTTGGAGCCTTGAATCTCGAGATCTCGGTGCCAAAGATGACCGGCTAGGTCTCTTTAATCAGTAAGAGTAATACCCTTCAGCCCTCTACTTAGGGGTGCACAGTTCAGCGTGCACGAGCATTTCCAGCGAGGTGAAAAATCATATGCATCCAAGATTATTTGACGAGTATAAAACTATATATTTTAAATAACCTACCTTCCACAGGTTGTGTATTAAACATTACTCGTAAATGTCACATAATTATGTTGTACAACTTGTGACAGATTACCCTTTCGCCTAAGCTCAGTATCCAATTTGCTCCGTCAATCTAAGTGCGTCGCCAGTAAGCGGGTTATAATTGATTTTCACATTAGATTATCAGTAAATTATCCGGTATTAGTCTACTGACGTAAGCATACAACTACATAGAGAAATCGATAATGACTTTGACAATCTTAAAGAGGTCGAATATAGACTCGCGATGTGCATATCTAAATACAGTCACGAACAAAAAGAAATTGTTGTACCTACTTTAATCATGGGCCTAGCAAATAAGGGGCGACACAGCCGTTCCCGGAATTCTTCTAGCACGCCCCAGAATTGTGTTGAAACAATTATATGAAGATACAACAATCTCCTTTTTTTCATGGAAATTATGATACATACCTTTTTTTATTTCTTTTTTTATTGATCCGGTGGAAATATGGGCGAAGGGGCATGCCGGACTCCTACCGCGTCGGGGCGGTTGTTACCCCGGCTCCGTGTCCTCCTCCTCCGAGCGGGATCGGCCCTCTCCCGATCCCGCACTGGAGCATTACGCTCTCACAGAAGGAAACCACAGAACTCCAGCATGAGCCGCTCGCGCAATAGTCTGATGTCAATCTGCATGCAGTACCTACTGGTGTCAAATTGGGGGCCTCCCAGTAAAAATAACTTTACAACATCCTTGACTGTAATCTCATCCTCATTATCATCGTATCAGCCGAAAGACGTCCACTGCTGAACATAGACCTCCCCCATAGATTTCCATTTGGTTGTTTGTTTGTATCGTTATTAGGGGCTCCTAATTAATCGTATATTAATAGCCAATTTACCAGTAATTACGACGCTTGGCTTGGGTTGGTGAGCGCAGTATGGGTACAGTTCCGCCGAAGGAGTTCTCCTCATCTCTTTAATTAAGACTCCTTTAGTCGCCTTTTGCGACATCCACGGAAAGAGATGGAGTGGTGCTAATGGGCTATGGATATTCTAAATCAAGACACCACGCGGAATTTCATCCTATTACAAGATCTGTTAACTTTTTATGCCCTGTTGCGCATGACCACGAATTGATGAAAGATACAGTTGAACGAGACTCGTTCGTGAAAATTGACCGATTTTTAATTAGTTTCGCTTATTGCTTTTGCTTAGCACTGCGGCCGTTAACTTTTCTTTTTACATTAGACGTTTTTTACTGTGTCTTAATCTCTCTGTAAGGGCGACTGACAGGCCAAACGTTGCATAATTCAGAGGTCCTTGTAAAAAAGGTTTATTTTAAAATAATAATGATTTACGATTATTATACAGTTTCATTCAGAAAACATATTAAAATCATATCAACCCCCCATTTAAACATTCTCAGTACCATCTGTTTTGTTTATTAAATTCCCATAATTATTTCCTTTCATTATATCAGCCGAAGAACTACCACTGCTGGACTTAAGACTTAATATATCCTTTAACACTAGCTTATTCGTTTTGTCTGATGTAGTGTTTTTACTTATAGTTATATTTACGTTTTACACACGGTTACACATCAAGCTAAGCAAACCAGTTTACGCTGATCTCTCATCATACCGAAAGCCTATACAATTTGAGATCCGCTTATACTGGTTTTGTATAGCTTGATGCCGTTTGTACCAGTTTAATTTAAACGTCTTAGTTGGACTGCTGTTGTTTGACAGCAGCGGTAACGAGATTAAAGCCTGTCGCAAACCGTGTGCAAGATACGTAATCAGAAGTACTGCTTTATAATGTCATCATTAAATAAAGAACATAGATAAAATAAATTTCAAATGAGAAATAAATAAACAAATATATTTTTATGCTCTTTTCACTTCTTAATTCATTAAAAGCGTTTTTATTACATTGTTCTTTTAGTAAATATAATTTAAACCTGGACCAGTCCAACTTCATATATAAAGTTTTTTTTCCTTTTCAGTGGTCTTAATATTTTTATATCGTGTAGGGTTTTTGAAGTCGGTATTTTTTTTGTTAAAAAGATTTACTTGTTTCTTTTTTGTGTAAATAAATGTAAGAACTTTTTCCAATTTGATATCAGTGTTTAATACTAAAAATAAGAAGGACTCAAATCGGTTCTCTTATCTGAGAGGAATCGAAACTATTAAGACATCATCTAGATAAGCGCAGTCAATTAACCTGTTTATTGAAGCTGGTTATAAAACTACTCAGTCAAATGTAATTAAATTTATTTGGGACCAAATCGAAAGCATTCTGCACCAGTTAAAAAAAGAATTGCTCAACTACTCTCGTCGACAAATCTCAGTGTAATATCGGTGTACATAAATAAAAAGAATTAAAAAAATACGCATCGAATTGAGAACCTCCTCCTTTTTGAAGTCGGTAACAACAGCTTTTTACTAAATGCATATGAAAGTATAGTAGAGTAGAGAAGAGTAGAGAGTCGAGTATACTTTATTGTACCTACACCAAAATAAATACAAAGTAATAACACTACATACGGTACTTATAACAAAACAAAAATCATTTTTATTTTTTTGATCTGTTTGTTTGTTCCAGCTAATCTTCGAAACGGCTAGACTGATTTTGAGGGGTAAAACCGCGGGTCACAGCTAGTTTCAACAATAAACATGTCACACGTAAATGTCACATGTCGGTAAACCTATAAAGATTATTATTGTAGGTCAAGCTAATATTAAGCGTGTAAATAGATAACACTCACGCTCATAGCCAGTTGCACTCACTGATCGGCAAACAATGCTTGGCGCGGTCAGTCTGTGGATGGGTGACCGCATAGTGGTATTTCAACGGAGCGTCTCTGTTCTTCGATGGGCACATTAAATCGTCGGGCCCAGTTGTTGTCATTAGACGGCAGTCGTTAAGCCACGTTGGACGCCTTTGGGAGGCTTGAACAAGTGTGACACAACGTTGGCCATTAACCACATGAAAAGAAAGAAAAAAAGACCCTTTTTAAGAGCTATCAAATAGTAACCGCACACATGGGTATCGGCAACCTACTGATGGCTGATGGGTTGCCGACCTAAGGCTTTAGTTGGAATTCCTTTTGTTCCGGTTGATTCACTATATCAGACCCGAAACAGAAATACGCTAACATATAGTCGTCAGCACGGTTGGCGCAGTGGCTAAGGGGTTGGCTTTCTGCGCTACGGGTCGTGGCTTCGATTGCCGTACGGAACAAATATTTGTATTGCCTATAGATAGTTGTTTCGGGGTTAAGTGTTTGTGCATGTGAGATTTGTCTGTGAAGTGTGCCCACGATACAGGAGAATTCCTAGTTTGGGGCAATGTAAAAAAAAACGTAGTAGATAGTTGTCATGGCCTGTGAAATAGACAGAACTGTAGTACTGACCCAATCGAGCCCTTCACATACTTAGAGCTCTACTGCCTTCTTTACCTCCGTCTTCTAATGATAAATATCGGCTCTACCTTTTTTTATCTCCCCGAGATAGGGCTGGGCATTGTTCGTAATAACATGATCAATTCGTCTCAGCAACACAACAGCTCTAGTTTATTAATCATCTGAATAATTTCAAATACCTCTAAAATCACTAATCTTATAATCCTATCGTTTCACAATATCCCAATTACAGATAACCACTTCCAGTGCGCATGAATCAACAACATCTGATTAGGGTGACAATGAGCCACAGTGACAAAAGACAATTCCCGTTTCCGAACGATAAATAACTGCCGGCATAAATACATCGGCGCTCCCTAATCACGCAGCGTGGTTATGGCGTTGTTAGTCGTCCATTGCAGCTTATTGGTTATTTATTTTATTGCCATCACACCTGATTGTTATGTAATATTGTGATATAGATAGTAATAAAACTGCCATTTTTATAATCCCCGAAAGGCGTGGCATCAGTGTAGTACTTACTTTAGAGCATACACCCGCAGTTCACAGTCACAATACGTACAATAAGTAGAGCTTTAAGCTCCCCTCTCAATGATAGCGTTTCTATCAATTAAGGCCTATTCAGATTTAAGTAATACTCGCTACCAATAACGAAAAATACCGAGCGGTATCCTGCCGAGTATTTGTTATTCTAGTTTCGCACTAGCCGCGGAAGTTCATATCGCGGAATATCTCTTAAATATTAGTATTGGCCTTAAAGTTAAGACATAATTTGTTCTATGAGGTTCCCAGCAAAGAATAGACCACCGCTCTCTGCCTATGGGTGTCGTAAATGGTGCCTAAGATTGATATCAAGAGGATGGGTAGCAGCATCCTCCTGAGGGCTAATAACAATATACTGTGATCACCAATTCGAAAATCCCCTATGACCGCTCATTGTAGTGATCATTGAGAGGCACATGTTCAGCAGTGGGCGTTTACGGGCTGATGTATGTGCGTCAGTCACGGCCACATTTACATTCCCGGGCGTAAAGGTTTTTTTGACACGCAGACCAAATTACACTTTAGTCAGATATGAAGATAAAGTCCGGGACAACAGTATAGCCATACTTACCGTTAGTCCAATAAGGTGAACGAACCAAATACTAATTGGAACTGTTGTTACTATTTAATACCGTCCTTAATTTAGAGCGATTGGTTATTATTTGAATAGGACTTACAGGTTGATTACTCAAAAACAAATTAAACCCAAGGGGCTTCTCCAAAAGGCTTACCATTACTGTATTTTATTTTCTTCTCTTCAGAAACCTATTTTAAATAAGAACATTTAAATATCCTTCGAATGTTATTCCAATTAATTAGTTGTGAACGGGCGAAAATGGCAATTTTTCATAATTGAATTCGAATTGCGAAGCCCACGAACACTAACAACGGCGAGCACTTGATCACGTTTCCATTTATTTAAAAAACGAAGCACTTTAATTAAATCTGACAGTTGACCATTTATTGATCTTGCAGCGTTCTAAAATATATTTTTTTATCTAGCTTCTGATTGAGACTACTCACTTATTGTATTATATATATAAGGTCTTCAGGGTTTTACCAGCCAGGTTGAGTGGCCAGCCAGGTCGCGCAGAGACGGGCCTCAGCAGGCCAAGTGTCGGGCAGATACCAGCCAGGAGTATGATCCAGTGCCTGCCCGTCAAACCCCGCATCCGCAGCCATAGGTAAAGGAAAGGCACACCGTGGGATTTAGCCGGTAAGATTCCGGCTTGCCCGTCCGCCCCTCCCAAAGCGGAGGAGGTCCATGAATGTACCACGACAAAAAAAGAGGGAATCGTACGTCTGTTACGAATACCAATCAGGCCTAGATACGTTTTATTATTACAACTATAATGGCACCATTGCTCTATTCCTATACATATAGTCGACTCATAAATACCACATTACACACTATCACTTTTAAACAAGGTGTTACTTTAACAATTGACTAGTAAGGTGTAGTCACTACTAAGGTGGCAATCTAGCGTAAAGCCCGCCTAATGGTAAGCGGTTAACGTGACCTATGAACGCTTGCAATAGGAGAGGTAAGACTCGTATATTGCGCCCTAAAATATTCACGCCCCTTTTGACTGTCCCTTGATGTAACCTCGTAAACTCTTATAAGCCTCGCTAGGGAGCTGATTCCACAAGCTCAGCGTACGTGGGAGGAAGTTCCTTACTTACTGGTTCTGTTACGGCCGAAATTAATAATCAATCTAATCCAAAATCTTTGGATTAGAGATTTAGGATTTGTGTGTTTTTGTGTTAAGTGTGATCTTAACAGAAACACGGATCAGGTTCAAAATCTTAAATCTAAAGATTTTGGATTAGATTTATATCAATCTCGGCCGTTAGTTGTAATAATATCCACATGCATCTGACGGACGCTGCGGATGTCGACTGACCGATTTAGATAGTCGGCAACGTCTAACGTGACAAGCGTCAACGTCGCACAAAAGAAACGGTTTTATACCATCAGATCAGACCTTTATCAATTACTAACGGCCGAAATTAATAAGTAATCAAACGAATCCAAAACCTATAGATTTACGTTTTTGAACTTCATCTGTTTATGTATTAGAGGTCACATTCACATGTAGAAAATCAACCACTCAAGACTCGTTGAATAACTTTAATAGGTACTTCGTTAATGTTGGTAGTCATTTGGCGAACACTATTTTGTCTAGGGCCCACTCAAATGAGTTAGACTTGTGTAAACAGCATGGATCAAAACCAAATACCAGACCTCTAAACTCCTTCATGCTCCTCCCAATAGATAAGGGGGAAACAAATATAATAATAACTGGCTTAAAATCCAAGAACTACTCGGTGTGGGACGGAATGTCACCAATTTTTATTCAGTGAGTAGATGCCCTTGTCAAACTACTAGCGCTTATATTTAATGTTTGCTTATCTGAAGGAGTATTTCCATATGCATTTAAAAGGGCTATCACTGCTCTTATCTATAAAGCAGGAGACAGAGATATGGTGTCTAATTATAGGCCAATCTCACTTCTCATCAGCTTTTCAAAAATACTTAATATAAGGCTAAAACACTACCTAGAGACTCACAAACTACTTTCATATAGTCTATTTGAGTTCAGGGAAAAACTAGGCACCACCAACGCTTTACATAAATTAACAGCATAATTATGTAGTTGAAAATCTGAATAGAGGTCAGAAAACTCTAGGTATATTCCTTGACCTAGCAAAGGCGTTCGACACCGTATCTGTTCCCATATCCTAAGCAAAATGGAGAACTTGGGCATTCGAGGAATACCACTGCAACTCTTTCGGGACTTCTTGTTCTATCGAAAACAGGTTTTAAACATTAATTACAGTTAAGCCATAAGGAAAATGTAACTTTCGGTGTACCTCAAGGCAGTGTGATAGGCCCTACTCTGTTCGTAATATACCTTAATCCTAGAAAGATAACCTACGTCGCAGAGGCACCCGTGTTGGAAACATCTCTGTTGCTTTTTGTCTGATGCGTGTATTAGTTTGTCCTTCTCTTGTTATCTTATGTGCCACTTTTAAGAATTGGTAAGTATTGTAATTTAATTCATGTAAGGCGTATTTTTATTGACGTTTTTACGTTCCTGAATATGGACCATCGCAATCGGCCAAAATAGAAGTTAGGTAAAGCAGTTAATGCGCGTCTTAAAAATAAATATTGTCGAAGATGACCTGCCCTTTTAGTGCAAAGAAACTGTTCGTAGCACGCATAAGAATGACGTTTGCTATGAATGTCTCTAAAAGTATTTTTATATTGGTTATTTTTACTTATTATGTCGTATAGTCAAATAGTTTACAACAAAAACTATATTTTAATGAGAATTCTCAAGTGAATTTATTCTTAAATCATAAGGCTGTTGACTTTCGTTATTTTTTGTGCAGGTGTACTCATTTAGGTTTAAATTTATTAAACTCCAAATTCTACCATTATTCAAGCACACATTTGTAACGATATGAGCACCTGTCAGTGTAACCCAATCACTAGAGCTAATTCCGTCAAGTACCCGGTGTGATAGTGGATGAAAACTTAAACTGGAAAGAACACATCTTTAATCTACGTAAACGTGCAAGAAAATTATTTTTTGTTTACCATTAGAAATGCATGCAATATTAAAACACTACTTAATGTCTGCTTCGCACTATGCCAGTCCACATTCGCATACGGAGAGAGTGTCTGTAGAGGAACCAACTATGTAAAAAAAAATTAAACAACTATGTTCGTAGTCGAAAGAGCTCAACGCACGATCCTAAAAGTAATGTCTCGTAAAAAATACACGTATCGCACAGCTTTACTATACACAGAGCTGGGAGTCCTCACGGTATGAAAATTATTTATTAAATTAGTTGTGTTATATTAGTGTTGCATAACATAAAGTCAAACCGCACTTTGTAACAAGACGAAGAAGAGATATAGTATATAACATACCATACCATATCTAAACCAGAGGGATAGGCAGCAGCGTCCCTTATGTGGAACAGTAGCAATACTGCGCTCATCAACTCGCCTGTCAAGCGTGGTGAGTACTGGCAAATTCCCCCAAAGTGATGAAACAATTGTGGAAATCTATGGGGGAGGTCTTTGTTCAGCAGTGGACGTATTTTGGCTGATATGATGATGATGATTCTCAAAACCATAACATTACCTGTCTAGCAGACAAAATAAAAATCGATCAGATATCACTATTTTTGGATCACTACTTCAGTCAAAATTTACATTAACATTTCACTACGTGTAGTCACGTACGTACGTTGTAGACAACTATACTCGTACTTACATGGGAAATATATAGTTGAGCAGCTCATAGCTAGTTAAACTCAGTGATCGGTAAACGAACGGCGAGGTTAAGTAACATTTGGCGCGATCAGTCTATGGATGGGTGACGCATATTTGTATTTGAGCTGAGCATCTTTCTGCTTCGGCGGGCACGTAAAATCGTCGGTCCCGGTTGTTGTCAATGAGATGGCAGTTGTAAAGCCAAGTCAAAGGCCGATGGGCAGCTTGAACAGCTATGACACGAGATTTGCCACCAATCACACGAAAGAAAATGGAAATTATATCAGCATAATACTTGCAAACGTAACGTAAACAGCATCAAAACGAGTTTACATTGACATACTTTATAAACACAATACCAAAATTTGAAAGGAGAATCAAATTATAAACACCTTTTCTCTAACAAAATCATGTTATAATCTAAGAAGGTTTATAATTAGTGATGCAACGGAAGTGACATAACTAAATAATACTTTTTTACAAATGTAATATTTTATTAAATTAATATTCAAAATTAAGTAGCGTTAAGTTACATTTTATGAAAAGATGTTCAGCCGCTTTTTCATCAAACAATCTGTTCCGGTGTTCTTCATATATGACTTACGCACGCGCTTCATCCACCGTGAAAAACCTAAACTTCCGATCAAATATCCGTATAAAAGTTGCGGAAACAGAAGCAGAAATATAGGTTAAAAAGCGCGCCGAACTTCCGCAGCTGCAGCAGAAGCAAAGGTCTGCAACAGTCCACTAGATCTAGTTAGACTATCATTAATTATAATATAAAAATAAATTCATTACATTACAGGGCAAATCCAAAAAATCAATATCACTAAGGAGATTCCATGTTTTTATTTTTGTTTTTGGTCAATTTGTTTATAATGGTCAATGCATATTTAATTGAGCTGTGCTAAAGGTTTTAGGTGAAGGGCATGTCGAAGGGCGAAATATCTCAAATGAAACCGGCTAATAGCTTTTCAATGTCATTGTTAAATCTCTATGTAGGTATGATAAAAACATTTGTTTGTCAGCTTGCTTAATTAACTCCTGCCATGTTTTAACACTAGTATGTAAATATATTGCGTTCGCGCGTGACGCCTGTTTAGTAGAAGTGTATTGTCAAAATCGTACTATTATTAGTATTTCATAAAACTGTTGCATAATGAAGGGTATTAAAACACGAATGACTGTTTTAATACCTAGTTATGTGCAGTTCCCTACACTATTTTATCTAATCTCATACATTCATTGATTGAAGCTACTAAATAAAATATCAAAGTTAATTCAGCACAACAAAATGTATGAATGGCGCGGAGTGGATTCAGCTTTTGCGATATTAAAATGAAATATGCAGAAGAGACGATATCGATTAGCGAACTTAGTCTATGACAATTCAAGTCAAATCTATAAAAAAACTTAATTTCAAGTAATTAACGGCCGAAATATTAATTGGATTTCGGATTGAGAATTTATGTTTTTGTGTTAAATTGGATATGCCTACCACAAAATCAGATCAAGTCATGAAGCAAATACAAGGTTTTGTTGCATTTATTTTTTGTATTTTTTTCATGCATCAAGTTCAAAATCTTTAATCCAAAGAATTTGGAGTAGATTGATCATTAATTTCAGCAGTTAGGCTGTCCAGTGTCCATCCTTTGCACACATATAATTTGATGGAACTAAAATTAGTCTGGCAATGTACCTACCTACCAACTACCTACATTTAAGATTTACGATACGGTTCGGTCTAAAAAGTACTTTTTAACTAGGGTTTCTTTTTCTGTATAGTGGGGACAATTTATAGATACATCCTACACGCAAAATACACCTAAACTCGAAAAAAAACTTGTCTTATATCATACAAATATTTGCACCGTGCGGCAATCGAACCCGCGACACGTAGCGCAGAAAGCTAATCGCTTAGCAACTGCGCCAGCCGTGGTCTAAGGGTGAGATTCAGAAACGAGTCTAAGCGCGAACTTACGCTTGTCGAAATGCACTAGTTACGCTCATAATTGTATTCACAGACGATCGGAACACGACTTAGCTTAGCGTAAACTAAGCTAAGCCAAGTAGTGAAAATCGACTACTTTGGGCGAATCTAGCGCCACTAAGCCGGCAAAGATGTGCTCGCAACAGGAACTATGAATTATGGATATATGAGAAAGTTGTTTACTTTGATTGTCATAATTCTAATTAGCTTTTATCTATGGAGGCTACATTAGTCCAATACGGTCAACTATTTAACAAAATATCGTGCTTCCTTACTCGCTATGCAGCATGTAAGAATAATTATGTATAGAATAATAAACTGATCTGATTATTATATGACCTTGTTATTTCAGTCCACATCCCCAAATTTCTTTTTATTCAAGTCTGCGTCAGTATTTTTATTTCTAGTATGGTTGGTGGATGTGGAGTTTCAAATAGTAATTTTTACTCGTAAAATGTTCATCTATTCCTGCGATTTACAACATAAGTAAGTAGATTTGTATTCGATATTCTGTTTCGCTCACTCCAATGGCATTTCATATATTGCTATCCTTTTTTTTTTTTTTTTTATGCCTGACTACACAGTTTTGTAAATACGGCATCTCACCGATAAACATTCTCGTATTAAAAATGGTCGTAGAGAATTGAGTTCAAACTTAGCCAAGACCGATGTAAGTTTGAGAGGGACTGTGTCTCTGAATACGAATTTTGAAGATGAGCTTAGCCACTACTTGGCTTAGAGCGCTCTTAAGCCCGTCTTAAGTTCATGTCTCTGAATCTCACCCTAACTTAATAGATCGGTACCTATCACCTTTTAATTAATATAAAGTAAGTACCCAATTCGCTCTTTAAAAACATAATGCAACTTTTTTATCGAAAATATTTTGTATTAGCAAATTAATTCAGACGGCACGGTTGGTGCAGTGGCTGATACAGTCGGCTACTGCGCTCCGGGTCGTGGGTTCGATTCCCGCACGGAACAAATATTTGTATGGTCTGCAGGTAGTTGTTCCGGGTCTGGGTGTATTGTATGTGGAATTCATGTCCGTAAACGCACCCATGGCACATGAGAAATCATAGTGTCGGGCAACATTTAAAAAAAAAATAGCTTGCCGCTTCTTATATTCCGATTGTTATAAAATAAAATGTATTTGCCTTCATGTTTACTTTAGAAGAACATCACAGTACAGAAACTGCTCTACCAATATCATACCTTGGATATTGTAAAAAGATTTTATGCCTGGAATCCAAAATTACTAGGTACTTACTGTATTTATAAACGCCAGCTTCTGTGAAATATTTAACAACGAACACATTAGTGTTTGTTTCATACCAACAAACTGAATAACATTTTGCATAAAGATAGATATAGCAACACTTTAGCTACATTATGTTGATATAATTATATATTATACACCCCAATTTCCCAAAAGAATATTGAAAAAAAATGATTTTAATTCAACATCACTCAAATATCTCATACGTAACCTCTTGTTTCCGTACAATGGCGATGTCTATTATAATATGCTATAGCCGCTTTCCGGTATGCAAATGACTCAAATAACTGACACGCCAGAGGACAGGTTTTCACCAACCTACCCGTTACAAACACAGCTGGACCACAAATCTATTAAAATAATAGCCGTCTCATTCAATTCTCATTTCTCATAGCTCTCATCCTGTAATGAGTCAGTTGAAAAGGCCGCACTTCAAATGCCGGACAGTCCAAAACCGACTGTAGCGTGAGTCGCACGTGTGCTCCGCCCGTCGCGTGAATCCGAACGCGCGGTTTACGAAACTCGAATATCGCGTTCCGAATTTAAATTCAAAACAGATACAAATCATATTCAGTGTGCTGTTTGATGTGAATCCGAACAATTAAGTTTAGTGTGTATGTGAATGAATATATTTTAAAATAAAACTTGGTTTTTATGGTTGAATAAATTAGGTGCAGCTTTTTTTATTTACATAAACTGTGTCAAATATTGGTGTGGTTTACCTTGGCTTGGTACCTACAGAGTACATATTTCGTAAGTTGTTTTTATTTTTTCTTTACATGATTAATGTAAGTGGTTGTGGAACTAACTAGTAAGTGTAATTATTACATTTATTGTTAACCAATAATTCTAAATAAATGTATAAAATAAAAGGTTTCCCTTTTTGGTGTGCGTAACGTAACATGTTAAATTATTTATAGCATAGAAAAAGTCATGCAGGTACTTTATTAAGATTAATTATAATAATCCAACTTCTTTATGAATCATATAAATAGTGTGGAAAATTAAAGAATTGTCATTATTATCCTCGTTTCGGAGGAAAGTCAAGATACTATTTTTTTTATTTCGGTCGAATAATTCCACTGCTGGACACACACCTCCCTCAAAGATCACCACAACGACCGATATCGGTGTGTTGTGTGCTCATTGGGGGTTTTGCTATAATCGCCACGCTTGGCGCAAAAAAGAAAGGAAAGGAAGGAAAGGAAGCCTGAAAAAAGCTTGTCGGGTTGGCGATCGCAGTTGAGTTGTTAATGTATTCGAAGGACGCTGCTGCCCATCCTCCGTCTAATCCCTTTGTCAGCTTTTACGACACCCACGAGATGAGATGGGTTGGTGCCATTCGTAGCCGGCACCGCACGGATTCTCTCAGATGTACTCCCTCAAGGGTAGTAAATTCAATCCGATTGCCTTCTCAAAGTGTATCCTCCCTGTCCCGACAAGATACTTACCTATATAAAAATGTCTATTGCTAAAAGGAAACGTCATTATAATTTTTGGTTACAGGCGTGATGAAATATTCATACAATCATAAACATATATTTATGGGAGTAAAAAAACCTCTGTCCAGCTGAGTCCCACAATAGTGCACCTATTAGTCCTTTATAAGCCTAGCACCCCCTATGGTCACCACAGATAACCCTTATAAATAAAACAGAATAACAAAGCTACGCATACCATATTTTTTAACACCATTTATATGTATCAAAATTCAAGCAGCGTAAAAAATAACAAAATTGTTTATTCAAACGTATAATTAGGTACTATCATAACACATACACTCTAGCAACCCACACAGTATATATTATCTGTGGTATAATTTTACATTCTGTAAGTTAATGTATGCCTATATTAACAAATGGCGCAGATTTTCACCATTTGAAGATAAAGTTTTATCTTTTATTCAGAGGCGTTATCTCGTCCTCTGCGATCGGCCTCCATTCAGCGTGGCTACGACCGGAGCTTGGCGACAACTTTAAATTTTCTACTTTATTATTTTTATCAAAGTAGAGCTCTTATTTTAAATATTTCTCACCAGGGTCGAGCACTCCTCGAAGTTAATTATATTAAAAAATTGTATGAACTTTGGATTCTATTTATTTCATGTCGTTATTAGTGAAGTGGAGTTGCATATTTGAATAGAGTTAAAACTTTTCATCATTAAAACTGGTTTTAACTATCCTATTAAGGTGGAAGCATCGCGACAGTTCTCCATAATAATTATAAATGTAGTTAGATTCTAACTTAACATTTTTTTATAAAAGAAATGTCATTCGCGATATTCATGAATTAGTTATCGTTATTGCATAATGCTACCAGCTAAGACTAACTGACGGCACGATAGGCGCAGTGGCTCAGCGATTAGCGCTACGTGTCGCGAGTTCGATTTCCGCACTGAACAAATATTTGTATGAATTACAGATAGTTGTTTCGGGGTTGTTCCTCGTGCACAAACGCCCAGAGGTGTTTGTGCATGTGAGATGTATGTCTGTAAACTTTACCCATAATACAAGAGAAATCCTAGTGTCATCGTTTCAACCTATTTTTGACTGAATTCTCGTTTTAAAGATTCAGAATCATATTACAATCGTTTCTTTTTGGCTCTAATTCTTCAATATGTAATAGACGATTCACCATTGTCCGTGTGGTGTCCTGATATATCAATATAGCACCGCTCCATCTCCACCCGTGGGAGTAGAGTGATAAGCTACGGCTTCCCTTCTGTGGAAGCAGCAGCCATTTTATGCTAACCAACCTGCCCAGCGTGGAGATTACTGGCTAATTCCCCCCAAAATGACAAACGCATGTAACCGGTCCACTATGGGCGCGCCCTTTATCCAGCAGTCCAGTCTTTTGGCTGATATCATGATGATGATCACTACTACTTATCAACGACTGACTTTTCGCGTTGTTACTCTTTTCCTCCAAAACCACTGGATAGGTTCGAATGGAGTTTACTCTGTTGGATAACATGGTTCTGCGACAAGATTTTAGGTTACATATTTCTTCAAGAAAATGTCGTGACAAGCAAGCTTATTTAAAGCTTAATGCATAAACCTACCTGCCCTGGTCTATTTCTGAGATCGCGATTGTCCTTGACTCCTTTTAAGGTCCTATTAGAAAATCGGCGCTGTAACTTCGTTGCAATTTGTGCCGAGATGGAGTCCATTTTTGATTTTGCAGTACGTTTAAGGTTAATTTATGGGTAATGAATAAAAATGTCAGTCAGTTCTACGTCCACTCTGATCAAAGGCCTCCCCCATAGATTTCTACAATTATGTTGTCATTTTGGGGGCATCTGCCAATAATGCACAATTGTTAATTTGTAATTGTTTTTATTATTTTTCTTTTATTATATATTTGATTTATGTACAAATATAATAATTTATTTCTTTCTTACCAGTGCGAAGCTGAGTTGATTCATAAATGGCGCATTTTTTAATAAAATTAATTTCCACTTCTGGACACGGACCTTTTCTCACGATGAGAAAGGTTAGGCCTTAAGTCCACCACGCTGGCCTAATGCGGGTTGGCGGACTACACACACCGTTGAGAACAATTTAGAGCCCTCTCAGGTGTGCAGGTTTCCTCACGATGTTTTCCTTCACCGTTAACGCAAGCGATAATCAAATTCTGATCCGCACATTAATCCGAAAAGTCAGAGGTGCGGGCCGGGGTCGAACCTAGACCCTCCTGTATGGAAGGCAAGCGTTCAACCAACAAGCTATCATTGTTATGAATTAACCGTTGTATTTGAGCAATACAATTTCATATTTTAATTTCTTTAGCGTAGATATGTAGATTAACATTAGAAGAACATTTTATTACTAAAAGTCGTTATTTCATATTCACTCAATATTCTGACTTGGAACAGTATTATTTTCTTGCCTCGGGTTTGAGCAAAAAATCGGATGTATCAGCTGTCGTCTTCCCTCGCTTTTGTAAAACAACTGGAGGATTTGGGTCACTGGCCGCTGAGCCAATGCCCTGCCGACTGCAGCATTAATTATTAATTTCTATGTTCAGTGGTATATATATTTTTATAACATAAATTTTACAAATGTTTGCTTTTACCATTTGATGCCACGTTTGGTGCAGTGGCTGACCGATTGTCTTTCTGCTACAGGTCGCGGGATCGATTTCCACACGTAACAAATATGATTATAACCTATAGGTAGTTGTTTCGGTGGAGTCCGGATTAAGAATATAGCAACACTCCATCTCCTCCCGTGGAGGTCGTAAAAGGCGACTAAGGGACTCTAAACCAGAGGGATGGGCAGCAGCGTCTTTTCTGTGGAACAGTAGCCATTCTGCGCTCACCAACCCGCCTGCCAACCGTGGTGAGTACTGGCAAATTCCCCCCAGTGGACATTGTATTGTCGATATGAAGTTGTTTCGGGACTTAGTGTTTGCACAAATGATATATAGTGACAATATTTTTTACTTCAAAACGATCGTACCTACTCTACCATTTCTGCTGAATCTGCCGTTTAGCCGCTTAAGTCTCACCTGTCTGGTTATACAAATATTTGTTCCATCCTGGTATCTAACCCAAGATAAATATATAAACCAGAAATCAAATCGCTCAGGCGCATCATAAAAAATCAATAACATAATGTCACAACTGTTTACGAGTCACGGGGTCTTAAAAGCACCACGGTTGATCGAAGAGCTGCTGTTTTTAAAGGAATTCGCCATATCTTGAAGCGTTCTTCCATTAAAACCTACTTCAAGCCGCGTAAGAAGATCAACCAACTGCTCAAACCGGTGAAGTGTCACATTGCTTTACAAGATTCAAGGGCCTACAAGATTGACTATAATTGCGAGTTATCATACATAGGGCAAACAAACGTAGTATAGCCACTAGAATAAAAGAACACATAGCTGACGTCAAGCATAGACGCTCCAAAAAGTCTGCGGCGTGCGAATATGTCTTTTAGACAAACTCAACCATTTTTTTACGTTCCGATCAAACTCAAATATTCGCGAAGCTTTTGAAATTAAAAAATACCCTAATTTTAATAGAGAAGATGGTTGGCACTGCGAGTGATTACTGTGTGCATCGAAATAACTTTTGATTGGAATTGTACGGTAGATAAAATAAAATAACTTTTAAAAATCTGTAACGACACCTTGGTCATCCCACGACCGCGAATGCTGCAAAGTGTTCGAAACGTTATAATACAAAAATCTTAAATATACGCGATGTAATCCGTTTAAAAGTGTTTTATCATATTATTATAATTATTACTTTATAGTATTTTTTGTTATACATATATCTACTATGAATGTAACTACTCGTTGTAAGTACAAACTAACATTGAACCTATATAGCATACGGAAACATAATCGCGTTTATTTCATTCATTGTACATACGTGCAGCATCCTTACATGCGATATACATACGTGCAACATGCAACCCAAACACGTGCTTATACCATTCATGCACATATATGAAATATAAAATAAAACAATAATTTATGTTCTACCCCGTACTTCATACATAAAAACTTCAGAAATCATTATTAACTGACAATCAAAAATCTAACTTTCTCGAGTAACATTTACACAAACAATCTAAAAATTAAGTTCCCGCTTGAATAATGTTGTAGGTAGAAAAGTGATAGTTGAAAATTGTTCTGCTACGCCGCCCGTTTTATCCTATATTCGGTGTCTAGAAGTTGCGAAAAATATGCTTAGCAAATTCTGCACGTTTCACTTCTCAAATCATGTTGATAGGTATACCTACGCAAAACTAATACATCATTCTTAAACGTGACTAAAAGCTTTTTTTAGACATGACCTACGAATGAATTTCTAACGATTAATATCTAAAGTAATCTAAGTACTACGGAGCCTACAATTACAGTATGTAATGGTCTAATTTCGGCAATGTATGTAACAATGTACACATATTAATTTAATGTAGTCGTCAGTTTCATTACGTAGAAACTCGCCGCTAGCATTAACTATTCAAAACAAATCGCTCTGTGCACCTAATTAACTAATTAAGGACAAAAGCTGGGACACAATTAACTGAAACTATGCCTATAAAACATTTATGCGCGTCCGCCCTTTGAATATGTTAGTTTACTTACATACTCGAAGCTCGTATCTAAGTTTTAATAATTAACTTGGTAACTAAAAGGCATAAAATACAAAGGTAATGTTCTATATAGTACTTTAAACACTAAACTGCATTTATGAGATTGTCTTTTAAAGTAAGTTTATGTTGCGGGATGAATTTACAATCCTATAAACCCTCATAGTAGCTCGCTAGTTCCGGAATTTATGTACTTGGCAATCAAAGTCCCTATATCAGAGTTTTGATCAAGGAGGCTACACATCTGTCCGCATTAATCCAGTGTCCACATTAATCTACAGTGAAATTATCTCTACGTTGGAAGTTGGAGGCATTAATAGGATTTTCATTTTATCAAAATTATTTCCCCCCTAAGAAAGCTCAAGGTCCCTCAGCGAGCTATGGAGAGAGCATTGGTATTTCTCTACAATATCAAATCAGAAATGAGGAGATCCGTAGAACTAAAGTTGCCAACATAGCTGAAAGAATTAGTAAACTGAAGTGGCAATGGGTAGGGTACATTTCTCGTAGAACTGATGACCGTTGGGGTAAAAAGGTTCTCGAGCGGAGACCGCGCACCGGAAAACGCAGCGTGGGACGACCTCCAACGAGGTGCACAGACGATCTGGTGAAGGCTGTTGGCACAATTTTAGGCTCGGTAGTTTCGGAGATAAGGAAGGGAATGGTCAATGTTCGTCTATTTTCTTAAATAACTTCATAACTATATATTTTAAAATGATAAAATAAATACATTTGATGCCCTTACAACAAGTCCTTCCAGTTAATATGTTAAACGGTACAGTTTGCAAAACTTTTGTTCTTTTATTTACTATATTACCCCCCAAAAGTGACCTCCATATTCAAAATGCATTTATTCACGTTACACGCACGTGTTTTGGTCGCAGAAATACGTGTAACAAATTTCAACTTAATCGGTATAGTAGATTTGCAGCAAATTGGCTGTGACAGACGGACAGACAGACACACGAGTGATCCTATAAGGGTTCCGGCCGTTTTTCCTTCGGAAGTTCGGAACCCAAAAAATATTAGGTTATCTAATTTCCTTGATGAAATACACTATCGACTAAGATTAAGAGTGGCATCCCACTAGGATACTTCACGAAAGAAGTGAAATCACGGTTGTTTTGGTATGATGACATTGACTGGTATAATTCAAAAAGTTATGTAGAATAGAACAGTATTTTTTGTATTGTATAATGTGGTGACACCTACATCGTCACCATGTTGCTAAAACTTACACCTACAATTGAACAAAGAATCCTGAATCGCCCAAATAAAAAGATCACACAACGCTGCATATAATACAGACGTCTAACATCAAACATTGGGTTTCAGCCTGTCCATAACACCCGCCTGCTTGGAGGATCCTACCTTTTTGAAGAACGCCACACTGTGGTTTTTCACACTTTGTTCCACCATATACACCATTAGGAATAAAATCTACTACGAAACATAATAATTCTAAAATCAGTAATTGTACACTGGGCTGTCATATCGCTAATAGCGATTTCTTGCAGACAACCTTCATATTATTTAGCTTCGCTTCTGTAACTCATTACATACATGACGATACATTGTAATACGATTGCAAATACATCGTAAAATTATTATCTCATATTGAAAACGGCAAGCAATACAAGTTACGGTCTGAGTCGATTAGGGCGCTACAGAATTAATGGTAGACGCGCGACACCGCAGCCTCGGTTTGCGGTTAGCTGGCCTTACACGCAGCTTGATTGTCATATCACTTACCAATACGTGTGTATACATCTATAACCTTCGAAGACAAAACAAAGGTCCTGTGATGAGTCTGACGATATTTGTCATAATAACAAGCGAAATAGACGAAGTGCTATGTGAAATTTTGTCTGCCAAAAGTAGCGCCGCCGTTTGTATCCAGCAAAGTACACGAAATATTTTTATTGTGTGGTATATGAATTGAACCAGCAGCTCCTAACCTAAGCTGCATCGGACAGTATCCATAGAGTAGGAAGAATGCGAGAAATGTTTAATCAAACTCCGGCGTAGTGCACTAGATTTTCGGGGCAGTCTGGTACAGTAGCAAGCAGTTCGCGTTCACCGGAGAACCGACTTTTACGCTCATGGCTCATTTACATCCGGTCGACTACCGCGAACAGTGACTTCGGCTTTCGGCACTAAACCATGTCGACTGGGGCCTCCAGCAAGCGACTTTGGCTTGCTGAAGGCAGCGCCGTCGAATCGCTGGACACAGCGAGCCAACTCAAACTTTAACTGTGTCGTTTACACTTATTTATTCAACTCGGGCAACTTTAACTGCGAGCTATAGACATCAAAAGACTGGTCTTTTACTCGCCTAGGCGTTTAGGTCGGGTAGGTTGCCACCTTTGGCGGGCAAGCGACGACTACCTGTCGGCCTGGTGTAAATGAGCGATTAGTTCCTAAATGAGTATCAAAAATAGAAGTCGTATACATGAAGTTGACTTTAAAGCCTTTTGTTCTGGATCATAAGAAACAAATCATCTTAGATTTTCCGTAGCATTTGCATTAGTACCGCCTGTCTTTCAAATTCCAGCTCTGAACGGCGATCAGAAATGTATTAAGGAATCCACACGTTTAAAGAAAAATGTAATCTCTAGAGATCGACGAATCGGACGGTAAACGGATAGAGCTGTATCGAATGATAATATATTATCGAAGACTTGTTAGGAACTTTTTAGTTTATCAGCCCGGGGTTCGGAATTTAGTCCGATGAAAAGCTATAGGGTTGCTCCCTATTCCAGCGGATTATATTCTAATCTCATTATTGACAATTTGAGGATGGTATTACACGACCCCTTTAAGCATACAAATGCCTGTATCACATCAATAAAAGCTAAAAGCGTTAACCTTCTACAATTACATGCACACATGTGTGGAAAGCCACGTAATGATGCTATCGCCAAACCGCGCGAACGAGCGAAACACAAAATTGCAATCAATCGCGCGCTCGTTACATAACCGGTGCAACTATTGCCTGTAGCAGGTATACAGTGAACCAACCACAACATGATACACTGAGCCGCCAATCAAAGCATTCGAACGCAACTACGTGTTGCTAATAATCACTTATGTTATATGATCTGAATTAATAAAGCAAAGTCGAGTGCAAGACATTTATTTATCTTGATAGTATAGAATAATTAAATAAGCTGTTAGAGAAGCAAATGTATCTATCACTTAAAGGTAAAAGCTGCTTACTATTTGTGCTCTAAACACGTACTACTGTAGTCGCTAAACCGCGTGATGGAGCAAAACACGAACTAGCAATCAATCGCACGCATGTTACACAACCGGTCGCTCCTACAGCGCGTATAACAAAAGATTAAACCGTAGCCGTGAAACTACGCCATCTCGTAGATGAATCGCGTAAACAAATCGTTGCAATAATCACCTGAGGGCCTTCCCCTTATTAATTAACACTTTGCCTGAAAGTTGAAACTGAGATAAAATTATAAATTGACTAAAAAAAAAATCTGCTCTTAATGTTTAGTCCGATTTCAGTATGATCTCAATCTAGTTACATTTCAATGTCAATTTTGACGTTTTTTTGTCCTGTCCAAAATGTTAGCAGAATACCGTTTTGGCTTCAATCAACTTTCGATCCATTTTCGATCTTTTCACAATATAAGTTCACGTTTGACGTTGTTTTCTAGTTTAGGAGAATACCTTTTGTGACATTTACGACACTGACTAGATCGAACATATTTTATTACGATATTTGGCCCTCTGATTCTTTTTAATTAGAATCGAGATAAATCAATAGCCATTAAAGAGCAACAGTTGCATTTGACATTTACAATTGCATTTTGAAATAAGAAGTGTTTAAAAATCCGGTTGCTACAAATAGTACGAAAACATCGCGAAGAAATAAAGATCTTTACAAATCACAAGCGTAAGTTGTTGATTTTAAACAATAAACAGAAAGTGCCAAACATTTTCTGATACATGACAGCTTATTTAACTCTGACTGTGAAAATAACAAGAATAATTCCTTTTTACTTCTAGATTCGTAAAATTTCATTAGCTACGTCCTTTTTCTGTGAAAATGTGAAAAATACTTTTGTACTTTTCTCGAGTTAATACCGAACGAAAGTTTGTTATTTAATAATCGCTTACGGGGATAAGTTGGAACTTTTGTTAACGTTATTTGATTTTCTACGTGTACAGGGTCTTTTATGTAATATTTACTGATACCTGTGGCTTTTCTTTTATAGTATTATTATCAAAATGTTCTAGTCGAATTCCATAATACCACAAAGAATAGTATATCATAAAGCTAACATTCGTATCTAAGTAAGTAACATAAACATCGCTGCAGAACCAAAATTCACGGTCAGCAGCGCAGAGTAGCTATCCGGATCGCACGAGGATACCGAATGGTGTCCTACGAGGCGGCAACTCTCCTGGCGCGTTTTCCACCTTTCGACATCCTGGCGGAGATAGATGCGTGGGTCTACGATCAGACACGCTCCCTCCGCCAGAGCGGTGAAAACGCGCCTCCAGGGGCGTTGGACAGGCTACGGCGGCTGGCTCGGCGACGCGCACTTGCAAAGTGGCGTCACCGCCTGCGGATGCAATTTGCGACTAAGCGCGTCGTCGAGGCCGTCCTGCCGCTCTTCGGAGCCTGGCTCAGAAGGAGCGAGCGCGTCACCTATCGCCTGACGCAGGTGCTCACCGCGCACGGTTGTTTCGGTGCGTACCTGCACAGGATAGGACGCGAGGCCACGGCACAATGCCACCGTTGTGATAGCGACCAGGACACCGCACACCACATGCTCGAGGAGTGCCCTGCGTGGGCCGCCGAGCGGCGGATCCTGGTCGATTGGATCGGGCAAGATCTCTCTCTGCCAGCAGTAGTGTCGGCTATGTTGGCAGAGCACGAAAACTGGAATGCAGTTGTCTCCTTCTGTGAGAGCGTCATGCTCCAGAAGGAGACTGCAGAGCGGGATTGGGAGAGGGCCGATCCCACTCGAAGAAGAAGGAGACGGCGCCGGGGTAACAATCGCCCTGGCGCCTTATTCTGATACGCCTGAAAAACCCTGCCGTTGCTATAAGGTGGGGATCTCTGGGTTCGCGGGTGCGTAGATTGGGGAATCTGCGTGCTCACACCAAGCGACCCAAGAGAAGACGGAAGCACGCATGTGGTCACGCGCTGCCGTGGGACGCTTTGGGGGCTCCTTTACAATCCCGCTTTACAGTCACCCTCTCCGAGATGTGCCTATAGGCGTGGCACCAGTGGGCGGCTCTAGTGTGATCATACGAGGACCTGGAGCCTCCCTTACGTGCCGAAAATGACCGCTCTAGTGGTTTTAGCCGGTAGGAGTACCCCTTCGTCCTTCCCCGGGGCGAACGAAGTTCATGAAGAATTTCCACTGGGCACCAATAAAAAAAAAGGTAACATAAACATGTGCACAGCACAGCGAACAGCGGGGCTCTGGCTCTTTTACAATCCCCCCCAAAAGTGCTTGGAGGGGCGGCCTTTTTACCGTTGTCTCCCCTGCGCTAGAAGGGTTGATATAGCTGCCCCATCACTACTCTTTAGATTATTTACAATACTTTTTAGATGATATAGTATGCACAATGGCTGATTCGTAGAAGATTGGCAGCTTCCGACTCACAATTGAATTGACGTGAGTGACACAGAATATTACTGTTTCTTTGTGTTGAGATGTCGCATGTAATATTTAGAGCCTGATTTAACATATATGCTAGAGCCTGGGGCACAATGTATTAAGGGGGCGACGAGATTCGCTGGAAAATATAAAATCGTTTCGGCTTAGGGTACGTATTTGTTTCCCGCTGAGACGAACTCATCATATCAGCCAAAGCACGGCCACTGCTGAACAAAGACCTCTTCCATATATTTCTACTATGGAGTCGTCATTTTGGGGGAAATATTCCAGTACTCACCACGCTTAGCAGGCGGGTTGGTGAGCGATGCATGGTTACTGTTTACCAGAATGACGCTGCTGCCCATCCCTCTAGTTTAGACAACCTAAGTCATCTTAAGATATCCACGGGAGAAGATGGTGTGGTGCTATATTCTAAATCGGAACGTCATATGGAATGCTCGAGAACCTACGTAGAACGTAGTCTTACGTAGTAACTCTTACGTAATTTCTTTTAATAGGTATACAACCTAGTGATGAGAATTGCAAGTCAATCGCCTGAAGCGTCACGGCTGCCCATAACAATTATAATGCTACCCAGGATTGGTATTGCGTTCGCCCTTCAAGCCAAAGTCCCAAAAACCCTGACATTGAAACTGTAATCAATGTCGGTATACTCATCATATCAGCTGACGATAAAGGAGCGGGAGAGAGAGGTACAGATACAAAAACAGCTGTGTTAGTGCAAAACAATGGTGGTAAGAATAGAACAAAACGAACGAATTCCCATTTATCCTGTTCCCTTGGGATTACAACTTTTACATGTGGGTAAAATAAAAGCGAACAAAAGAGGTTTAAAAATAACAGAATGCTAAAATCGAAGAGGCGTGTTTAATTATGTATGGAATGAGGTCAGTTCCTTGTGAACTATTGCGGAGGTTTTAACGTTGTGCTTCCGGAAGCTGAGCCTGAGATATAGCAACAATGGATTACCATTGTTGGATAATCCTTGTTGACGGTAGTTAAAGGTTCATCCGGCACTGATATTGTTCTGTCCTACACCCTAAGATTAAGGTAGAAAATCCTATAACAAAGTGTGTGTTAATGTCAGAGAATTTCCTAAGACAAAAACGTAACTTTGGAACTGCTTTTTTAAGTGAGTAAATTATCATGACCTAAAATCCCATGGCGTTCCTTCGACCTACCTATCGCTGGGGGTACGGAATTCACCAGCACATCGTTTTTTTGTCGTGGTGAAATCCTCTTGAATTTCCTCCACCTTAGGAGTGGCGGAGGGGCATGCCGGACTCTTACCGGCAAACCCACAGTGTTCCTTCCAATTACCTATTGCTGGGGGGCGGTGACCATACTTACTCACACTGGCGGGCATCGGTCCTTTACTTGATCTGATGGCCCCTCTCTGTGCGACCTGGCTAGCCGCACATTTCTCAGAGAGCGTGCAGAACACAACGCGCTGCCATCTCAGGCCTGCTTCTGTCTCACAGGTGACTCATTGAGCCTGGATCGGTCAGCGCTCTCAGCCGGCGCCCGCGCCTCGTGTATTTTCTGCGACGTGGATCAAAGATGGTCTCTTCCTGTCTCCCCGCTCTGCCGCCTCCTTTTCGTGTATTCCATCCTCGAAAAGGAGGTGCCGGCATCCCACGCGCTTTCGTTCCGGACGATGAACTAACCCACGGCCGGAACCGAGAGGTCACCGACTTTGACCGCTGCGACGAAATCACGGCGCTGCGTTGCCGAAGCTAGGCTCTCCTCCAGCATGCGCTACGCCGTCTCCTTTGGGCAGTCTCCTCAGTGCTGACAACCGGGCGTCTCTTCTCGGCCTCTGCGACACAGATACTTACAGAAACACCCATGGTCTGAGACTATCTGCTGCAGCCGGAAGACGAAGGCGCCATGCTGCCTCTCCAGCCTATCCTCCATGATGATCCACCGCAATCGTGGCGTGCCCTGCACTAAGTAACACAAGTAGCTCCTTCCATTCCACCACCAGGAACCGCCGAATCTTAGACCGTTACTCCTTGGTTTTAACTGGCCACTGGCCGTTCGCTCCGACTTAATGTTTACTGATATAGTGACGCGAGGGTGTCGTTTCCAGATCCCAGGTTGGTGATCCGGAAAAGGAGGGTCTCAGCCTCATAGGAGACTATACGGTGTTCGCACTTCACACACGATCCTGGGCTTTGATCACAGTAATCAAACCTGGTTTTCAGGTTCGGCAGGCGTGTTTGCGATCGCTTGAGTCTGTGATCATCATGGATAAGACTGATAAAGATTTTACCTCTATATTAGATGCAGTTTAACCAATTATAATAAGCTAGTTAATTTATTCTGATACCATGAACAATAATTAAATTCTATTGCTTAATTAAGTTGAAAATCGGGTTGAAATTAAAAACAAATCGATTACACGCTTTCGTTTTTACTTACATTTCATGGTTGTCGCGAAGTTTCCAAAAGATTGCATGACGTAGGGCCGGTACCCCGATGGTATTTGTGGGTACTTGACGCAACTACAGCTTTAACGTTATTTGCATTACTTATAATTAAACTAAAACACCGTTTTAGTGCCCACTTCCTACAAAACTTGCTCTAAACAGTAAACAAACCGGCAACATGGCAGGTACAACACCACTTTAGCTGTCTGCCCTCCGAGCTAGAAGACGGCCCTATTTATAGACTCCTCGGTATAAACCGCACGAATCCTATGTTTTTATTTAAATGTTTTTCGTACAACATTATTATGTTCGAGAATTATTCGATGTTACTTTATCATCGTGAGTACAATTTACGCAATAAATATCTTAGTGAAGTATATATATAGTAACTTTAAATTATTGAACAAAATTTGCGTATGAAAAATATGATGGGATATCCAGTTTTATTTAAGTGTTACTATTATATACGCTCAGCGTGTTATGCCCGAGGGCAGACTTTGTATAGAATTGAACAAAAAATATATTATTACTTTATATTTTACCCATAAAATAATAGCTTTGACACTTGAAGTCAGAACAAAGACTATTTGTGTTTTTTTTTTATTGATATCCAGTGGAAATTCTACTGGAACTTCCTCCACCCCGGGGAAGGGCGAAGGGGTATGCCGGACTCCTACCGGCTAAAACCACTAGAGCGGTCATCTTCGGCACTGAAGGGGGTCTCCAGGTCCTCGTAAGATCACACTACAGCCGCCCATTGGTGCCACGCCTTTATGCACATCTCGGAGGGGAGAGAACCACGCGGCCTAACGGTTTCGGTGAATAAAATGAATGAATGAATGTAATTATTTTTACCTTCTATGATCGCGATTATTGCGATTTGATCTGTTTCTCATGACACTTTCACTATTACGGCTAATACGTTTCCGGTGACCAAATGTCTTACTATCTCATACTGCGCAGTTATTATTAGTTTTATACAGAAAATAATGATTGCCTCGCTAATGTCGCCGCCTTATCATACTAAAGTCGCGGATTCGATCGCCACATCAAAACAAAATAACAAATATTTGTACAACGTACTGTGGGATTTTGCCTGTAAACTGTACCCACAATATAGAAGAAATCTTATTGTTTCCAAACCACATACAATTGCAAATATACAACATTATTAATTAAAAAGCTTTTTTCATTATTTTTATATTTTTCTCAGCAAACCCTCTAATATGATACCCATATCATGGTGGTGCATAAAAAATAACCGGCCCGCCATCTTTGGGAGTCCGACATATTGGATTTAGAATGGCGTTACTTAGCTTACCATGCACTGTCACCGAAACTAAACGTGTATGCAAAATTTCAGCTGAACTGAATTGGAGATAACTGTTTTAAAATGCAGTTGCAAGATTTAACCCATACTAAGAAAGGAAGTTAAATAAAAGCTTGTAATAAAACATTATGTACTTACCAGTACATTGATAATAATAGTACCAAAATTACAAACTATAATGATCCGTAGATTAACCAGTATTAATTATAAACGTTACCTTGGCCGCCCATAGTTTTTTGACAAGCTTTTTTGTCAATATCAATCAAAGAGGTCATGTGTTTCCACAGGCTATAAAAATGACTCAACAGTTTCAAAGTATAATAATCTTCTACAGTTCGTTAACGGTATTGGTATATTTTTTGCCCCTAATGTATATGTCAGAACTTCTTCATTGTCATCATATTTAGAATACAACCAAGTTTTGTACGTTTCGAAGTACTAATGTGAAGGTAGAGTAACTCCAAGATCAGAAGACCAGGGAGTGGCAGAATTTCACTCGCGTAATTTCGCGCAGTTTGTCGTGTGATGTTGGGATTAAGAATATACTCCATATCCTCCCGTGGATGGCGTAAAAGACGACTAAGGTACTGTAACTAGAAGGATGGGCACAAGCGTCTCTTCTGTGGAACAGTAGATGCGATACTTCACTTACAAACCCACCTGCCAAGTGTGGGTACTGGCAAATTCCCCCCTAAATGATGACACAATTGTTAAAATGTATGGGGGAGGCCTTTGTTGCACAGTGGAACGTCCTGAATTTGAGATTGAGTAATCAAACCCTTTTTTTTACCCAGTAAAGAGTTTAAAAAACGAGTCCAACTAAGTAAATATGTCAGAGATACTCTGATGCCAAGTAATAGCGTTTATCACTATAGTATTATATACAGAACGCCAGAATTTATAATATTTTAAAATATGTATGTGAATGCGATGATCTGATGATGGTCTTGCGAATCGTAGATACCTTGCTCTTTGGTAAATACTTAAGATATTATACTAATGATTAATCTAAGTGGAAGCATCCTGCTGTACCGAGGCCAAAGTTGCTTCTATGATAAGGTTGAAGTCTAATTCGTTGAGGCTGGCTTTAGCTGTCAACAAGTCCAAGAAAGTGCCAAGCCAAGCAATAGCGTTTAAACCACAGTTTAACTTTATGTGTTCCGGTTTAAAGGCCGCTGTATCTAGCATTAGAAACTAAATAACTAATGTCTCAAGGTGACGACCGCAATGTGGTGTTACCCAGGACTAGTTCTCTAGGTAACATTACAATTGTTATAGGCAGGCGTAATTAACATCCGGCGAATGACTTGCACGTCAATAGATAGAAAAAATCGGCCAAGTGCGTATAGGACCACGCACAGGGAACGGTTCCGTAGTCAAAACAGTTACATATACAGAACTCATTCGAGTCTTGTCAGCCCAAACTCGGCTTTTTTACATTAACCCCTTCGTTTGACGGAACCGTTTGAATTGCGCTTTCTTTTTAACTATTAAAGATTACGGTTACAATTTTTGTTTACGGTTGTTTAATATAGAATTAAAATACTTTATTATTTGCACACCACACAACTTAAAAATAAAAGCGAATATAAACAATAGCACAGTACCTTTTTACTTTTCATTATTCTACCCAGGGGAAATTCGTCATGAACTTCCTCCGCCCCGGGGTAGGTCGAAATAGTATGCTCGTACCGGCTAAAACCACCGGTGCGCTCATCTTCCACACTGAAGGGGGCTATGGTCGTAGGGGCGTATGATCACACTAGAGCCACTGGTGCCACGCCTATAGGCACATCTCGGAGAGGGTGACTGTAAAGCGGTCAACCCCCCCCCCCCCCCCCCCCCATGGGGATTGATAGAATCCCCCGAAGCGTCCCCGTGCGCTATGCTATACTGCGCACATGGAATAACACAGTACCTGCATACAACTGGCAGTCTTATCGCCTGTGCTTCGCGATTTTTCTAACTTATTTTTAATAAGCCTACTCATCCGTGATATCCATGCCAAATGTCAACTTCATAGCATTAACAGTCTGCGGGTAAAATGGTGTAACAGAAAGTCGGACAGACAGACGTACAGACGGACGAACAGACATATGGACAGACAGACGAACAGACAGACGGACAGACGTGGCGAAACTGTATGGGTTCCTAGTTTGAATACGGGACCCTACTAAAAACGTAATTCATACATTACACTTTTAATACAACGTCAAATAAAGTCACTAGATCTGTGTAACAATGAATATCGTCCCGGAATTCAGTGTGACGCTCTACACAATATGTAATATCTGCATAGCGCACTCAAGAATTTCTATTCCATTCCATCTAGGATACCGCATAGCACGAGCAACCGCAATAAACAATGGAAACCATAGAATAGCCCGATAAACCCTTTGATGACTGCAGAAAAACTTTACTCATTAGTCGATAAATTTCTTGCCACCGAAAGCCGATCGCCACTGTCGCAACTAAAAGCAATAATGTTTATATAATACCTACGCTGTGACCAGATGAATTAATTAGAAATTTGGAAGCTCATCGTAAAAAAAGGGCTTCGGGGCTTTGATTCGGCCCCGACTTTGATCTCGGAGCGGGGCGTCTGCACCGAGATTAATAACGTAACACTCCATATAAATCACTTAACGCATTTTTAACTCAAATAAAATGTCTTAACTTAAATTTAATGTTATCGATTAACGATAAAAGTAACTTTGGGAACGTAAAACAGCTTTTGGCTGGTTTATCAACAAATTTCTCAACAATATTGGATTATTTTTCTCGGGGCGGTCGTAGGATAAGATCAATAGAACACCGTTGTTAGGCAATATTTGCCGTGTTTTGTATCTAAATTGATGTTCCTCTATTTCGGCACAGAAAACAGTTACCCACTCAAAGTTTGTGTGGCTGCGGCCTTAATTCGAAATTGCGTAAGTTGTCAACCTCAATACATTAAATTGTCCTCAGAACAAGTATTTGTGTACATTTAAAAATATACCTTACATATAGGTTGTATATGACTGTAAAGAGATTTTTATTACATTGTTAATGTATTTGTATGATGTATGCATTTTTGAGTTGTTTCCCACATCATTAAGTGCCGTGAATTGAAGTCATTATGTCGGGAACCCTCGCTATATAATTTGGTTTTATTGTTATGGAACTGGTCAAGCTCGAATGTTCTAGAACGTGCGTCAATGCTGAAATAATTAAAATCTAGACTTGTCTAATGACAGTCAATTAGATGTGGCAGTTGATATAACTTATCATTCGATGGTTCTAGTGATTTACAAATAGCTAAGATCAAAAGGTTAATTAATATTAAACTTAAAATGTGAGATTGTTCACTATAATATGCTAATTAAAAACCAATATTTTACTTAGCAAAACCCGTTTCGTATTTACCTATTTTTTTGCTTTATTTTTATTTTTTTATAGTAATATTCTTATACTGATGTTGGTAACTTGATAAATCTCGTAATACAAAAGTCCACCTAGGTACGTAGCTACCATCGCAGTGCCAGCTATTCTGCAGCCAAGCAGAATGGTAGTGTTAAAGCTTTAAACTTAACTGTGTCCCGGTTTGAAAGGGACTGTAGCTAGTGAAATTAAGAGACTAAACTGCCGTGTGCCGGCTATGAATAGCACCTACCCATCTCATCCTGTGGGTGTCGTAAAAGGCGACTAAGGGATTAGCCGAAGGATGGGCAGCAGCGTCCTTCGAATACATTAACAAGTGTGATCGCCAACCCGCGTCAAGCGTGGTGATTATGGCAAAACCCCCCAATGAGCACACAACATACCGATGTCGGTCGTTGTAGTGATTTTTGAGGGAGGCCTGTGTCCAGCAGTGGACTTCATTCGGCCGAAATGATGAAGAGACTAAACAACTAATGTGTCGAGGTGACGAGCGCAGTGTGGTGCTACGCAGGATTAGTTTTGGGTTATTACAATTTTTATGGGCAGGCGTCACGCTTACCACCAGGATAACGGCCTGCTCGTCTTGCCACTTAAATCTATACAAATAAATAAAATTGAAGTGTTTGTTTGTAATGTCAAATTAACAACTTTTTACTAAATACATATGAAAGTATATACGGTACATATAACAAAAATATTATTTCTTAATTTTTTGTCTGTCTGTCTGTTTGTTCCGAGTAATCTCCGAAATGGCTGGACCGATTTTGACGGGACTTTCACTGACAGATAGCTAATGTTATAAGAAATAACTTAGGCTACTTTCATTTAAGAACAAGAATTAGGGTTCTGCTCAAAAAAAATTAAAACCCTTGAAATCCAATATATATATATTATATGTAAAGTGGTATTGTCTTAGGTTTTCGCGATTCTGGCGGGGATGGATGCGTGGGTCTACGATCAGACACGCTCCCTCCGCCAGAGCGGCGAAGGCGCGCCTCCAGGGGCGCTGGACAGGCTGCGGCGGCTAGCTCGGCGGCGCGCACTTGTAAAGTGGCGTCATCGCCTGCGGATGCAGTTTGCAACCAAGCGCGTCGTCGAGGCCGTCTTGCCGCTCTTTGGAGCCTGGCTCAGAAGGAGCGAGCGCGTCACCTACCGCCTGACGCAGGTGCTCACTGGGCATGGTTGCTTCGGTGCGTACCTGCACAGGATAGGACGCGAGGCCACGGCACAATGTGATAGCGACCAGGACACCGCACAGCACACGCTCGAGGCGTGCCCTGCGTGGGCCGCCGAGCGGCGGATCCTGGTCGATCGGATCGGGCAAGATCTCTCTCTGCCAGCAGTAGTGTCGGTTATGTTGGCAGAGCACGAAAACTGGAATGCTGTGGTCTCCTTCTGTGAGAGCGTCATGCTCCAGAAGGAGACTGCAGAGCGGGATCGGGAGAGGGCCGCCTGAAACCCCCTGCCGTAGCTACAAGGCGGGGGACCTCTGGGTTCGCGGGTGCGTAGATTGGGGAATCTGCGTGCTCACACCAAGCGACCCAAGAGAAAACGGTAGCACGCATGTGGTCACGCGCTGCCGTAGGACGCTTTGGGGGATCCTTTACAATCCCCCCGGGGGGGTGACCGCTCTACAGTCACCCTCTCCGAGATGTGCCTATAGGCGTGGCACCAGTGGGCGGCTCCAGTGTGATCATACGAGGACCTGGAGCCTCCCTTAGGTGCCGAAGATGACCGCCCCAGTGGTTTTAGCCGGTAGGAGTCATACCCCTTCGCCCTTCCCCAGGGCGAAGGAAGTTCATGAAGAATTTCCACTGGGCACCAATAAAAAAAATAAAAAAAATAAAAGGTTTTCGCGATTATTACACATTATAATAAAACAATTTTAAACGGATTAAATCGCGTGTATTATTGTATGCTTATTCTTCAAAATAACAATTTAAGAGCGCCATATCCCCGTCGCAGAAGCCGCCCGAAACCCACCACGGTTGATCGGAGACCTGCAGTCTTACCATTCATCAAGGGAGTCACGGACAGAATTGGTCATATCTTGAAGCGTGCTTCTTTTAAAACCTACTTCAAGCCACATAAAAAGATAAGCCAACTTCTCAAACCCGTGAAGTGTCACATTCCTCTACAAGATGCAGGGGTCTACAAGATTGACTGTGATTGTGGGTTGTCATACATAGGGCAAACAAAGCGTAGCATAGCCACCAGAATTAAAGAACACATAGCTGACGTCAAGCATAGACGCGCCTCAAAGTCCGCAGTGTGTGAACATGCCTTAGGCAAACCCAACCATTTTCTTCGATTTGATCACCCTCAAGTCCTCGCGAAAGAGAACCGCTGTGTACCAAGAATGTTTCGAGAGGCTATTGAAATTAAAAAACATCCTAATTTTAATAGAGAAGGTGGTTGGCAGGTACCACCTGTTTGGAATCCAGTTATTAAATTAATAAAATCCCAAACAACACACCACACTAAAAAACATCAAGACACTGTGAGTGATTACTGCGTGCATCGAAACAATTTTTGATTAGTTTTGTACGGTAGATAAAATAACTTTTTAAATCTGTAACGACGCTTGTCACCTTATTTATCCTGCGACCACGATCCCTGCAAAGTGTTCGAAACGTCAGGAAAAACAAAACACACGCGATTTAATCCGTTTAAAATTGTTTTATTATAATACGTAAAGTGTCTATGTCGAAGTACTCTAAATTTTTTTTAAATTAAACGCACTGAAGCCGCGGGTCCCAGCTATTACAAAATAAATTTACAAGATATTTATATTTGAAACAGTATGGGGTTACCCTTATTATCCGGTCATGTATCCAAGCTTGTTCGTCATAAGCATGGTTGGGCACAGCAGGCTGGCTGTAAGGAGGGACATAGCTCTCATCAAGTCCATGTTCAGGGTACTAAGAGGGCTGGTGCACCATCCCGAGGTGCTGGAGGAGCTGCAATTGCTTGCACCCGATGGGTATGTGGACGCGCGCCGTCGCCCAGCTTTGCTAAGTGTGCGGCCGGCTAGGACTAACCTACTCAGGTTTGCTCCCATGTCACGTGCCATACGATTAATTAATAGCCTTTCAGGAGATTTTTTTTCACAGCCGCCGAAATGCATTGTATTGACAGGGAGGAGCGTTGAAAGGGGTATAAATTTGTAAGATTTAAATACCATATTATAATATTTTTTATTTTTTATTAACTATTTAATTGAAATAATCATATCGTATTAGCCATTTAAGTACTGTAATGGTGTTGTAATTGTATCATAAAAAAATCGTTTCAGCCGAATAAAGTCCACTGCTGTATACAACCCTCCTCCAAAAATCGCCACAGCGATCGGTCTGGGTGGGTTGTGTGCTCATTGGGAGGTTTTGCTATAACTGCCACGCTTAGCCGCCGCCCGCCTGGGTTAGCGATCGCATTTGAGTTTTAAAAGCACTTGAAGGACGCTGATGGCCATCCTCTAGCTAGTCCTATAGTCCCCTTTTTCGACACCCACGGGATGAGATGGATTGGTGCTGTTCGTAGCCGGCACCACACGGTAATAAATAATTAAACATCTTGGATACAATAAATCCAAAGTGAGCGTTAAGTATTAACTAAAACCATAATAAAGAGAACAAGTGGACAGCAAAACAAATAATGACAAAAAGGTCATGCCGACGCGAACTGACAGCTTAAACCTTTGCGTAACACTACTTATAAACTAGAGTGTAGTTCGAAAAAGTTACGCCATCTTAAACTTTTGATGGCGATTACGTCATATTAATCTTACGGCGAAAAGGTTAACACAACCATTTCAACAAACCTACATACAAAGACGAAGTTCGAAATCGAGTTACCATTTATCAAATTTTTGTAGACATTCTTGACATTGTAAAGACGTGATGTTTGCGAAGAGGAAAGACAGCGAAAGCTAAGTATTTTTGGTCCCAAAATCTGGTCACGCTACGAAGGTGTTTCTGCAAGCATTTACACGTACATTCAAGAGTAGTGCCCGTGATCGCCCGCATTACAATAAAATTGTCCTTAGTTGTCTCGGAAAAGAGTGTGTTTAGCCAAGGTTAATCCCACCACAGTACAGAAAACTTTTTGTGGTGTAGTATATTCAGTGAACACTTCTGTGCTCAGTTTATGTAATACGGCACGGTTATCGCGGTGGCTAAGCGATTAGCTTTCTGCGCTTCGTGTTGCGGGTTCGATTGCCGCACGGTATAAACATTTGTATGATCTACAGATAGCTATTTTGGGTCTGGGTGTTTGTGCATGTCAAATGTATGTCTGTAAACTGTACCAGTGGTTTTAGCCGGTAGGAGACCGGCATACCCCTTCGCCCTTCCCCGGGGTGAAGGAAGTTCCTTGTAGAATTTCCACTGGCCACCAATAAAAAAAGAGGTGTTTAAGATTATTATTCATTATAATTGACGGCACGTTTGGTGCAGTGGCTGATACAGTCGACTGATGCGCTCCGGGTTGTGGGTTCGATTCCCGCACGGAAAAAATATTTGTATGATCTTCGGGTAATTGTCCGGGTCTTCCGGGTCAGGGTGTATTGTGTGTGGAATTCGTATCTGTAAACGCACACACGACTCAGAAGAAATCCTATAGTAGGGCAACGTTTTATAAACAATAACACAAATAATATAATACTATTATGCCATTATGCGAAAAAACTATTTGTTTAATAACGAACTAGTACCGACTGGCCCTACACGTTCGCGAGTGAACATCGCGCAGCTCAGCCATATCGCTGGGAACACAACGACCCGATACACAAAACCAGCCACATTTTAGTGAGCTTAACAAACTCAAACATATATTATATGTACTTGGCAACATGACGCTCAAATTTACAGGTTTTTTGCATAGTACCTTGTCCATCTCATCCCGTAGGTGTCGTATAAGGCGATTATGGGAGTAGTCGGAGGATGGGCAGCAGCGTCCTTAGAGTACAATTATAACAACACTACTGCGATCGCCAACCCGTCTGCCAGTCGTGGCGGGCAACGGTCAATCTTTTGTGTAGCAAGCGTTCATAGAAAGAAAGAAAGAAAGAAAGAAAAACTTAACTGTGCCCCGGTTTGAAAGTGACTGTAGCTAGTGAAATTACCGGGCATAAGAGACTAAACTGCCGTGTGGTGCCGGCTATGAATAGCACCTACCCATCTCATCCTGTGGGTGTCGTAAAAGTCGACTAAGGGATTAACCGGAGGATGGGCAGCAGCGTCCTTCGAGTACATTAACAACCCAACTGCGATCGCCAACCCGTCTGCCAAGCGTGTGCAAGTGGCGATTATGGCAAGACCCCCCAATGAGCACACAACACACCCATATCGGTCGTTGTGGTGATCTTTGGGGGAGGCCTGTGTCCAGCAGTGGACTTCATTCGGCCGAAATGATGATGATGCCAGCATCCTCAACCGTTAATCGACATTAGCTACAGCGGTGATAAGGACTTATAATTAGATATTATAAAATGAATTGTATGCAATATTGAGCCGTCGTCGGGTTGTCCTTGTGTAATAAATACACTAAATTAAAATGTAAGTACCCAAAACAGAATCCGTGTAGTGTGCGGATTAAGAATATAGAACCACTCCATCGCACCTCGTGGATATCGTGAATTGCAACTAAGGGACTCTAACCAGAGGGATGGGCAGCAGCGTCTCTTTTATGTTTGACATCAAGTATTCACGTATTCTGTGTATTAATTTATTGTTATTAACTTATATCGGTAAGGCAGGCGTAGTATTAATTAATATGCGTACATACCAGGGACAATTTTCTTCACTGAATATATATTTATTTACCCTTGTTAGACGTTCCTTGGTCGTTTTCACGCAATATTTCAAGTATAATAAATACCCTCACACTGTATTTTACATTATTACAATACATAGGCAGAATTCTATTCATTTTTATGTGGTAGACGTGACCGCTGCCATTAGAAATATATTGGTATAATTATGTGAATAAAAAATGTTGTCCGGCTACGCTATTCTATTTTTGTTACCATTTGTATGTGTGTTACCATTTATATGGCATTGAAGTAGTTGGAAATAAAAATAATTCATTCGTCAAGCGATTTGAATGAATTAATACGCAAGACTCCTTTCGTAAAATAAATGAAATTAGCAGATGAGATAATATCTAGTCACTAGTATATTATACTGTAGTTGATCAAACTGACTGATAATATAATACCAGTTAGTTTGTCCAGTATGGCGGCAAAGGCATTATGCAAAGAAGAGCAGCATCTGCCCTTGAGCGAACAATAAAATCGCCAATCTGTTTGCCAACCGTGGCGGTTTTGGAAATATTCTCCAACGACCATGCAGTGGAAGTCTACGGGGTAATATGTATTTTACAACCCTGAAGGTTCTAACAAACATTGTAGTGATAATTAAACATTGTAAATGCGAGTGTTCACTTAGACTTCATATCTATCTTATATAATTCTTCTGTACGTGTGTCACTAAACTCCTCCGGGCCCAATTTTAATGCAATTTCTTGTGTGTTTGAGTGGGTCTCTGGGTAGTTTAGATTCACAATTGGACCCGGTAGGTGGCACTGCAATCGGGTTTGCATGTACCTGCCTCTGCGAAGCTGGGCCGGGCAGCTAGTTAAATTTTTGGGCTCATATCTATAATAAATAAAATTGAAGTATCTGATTGTAATGTCAAAATAACAGATTTTTACTAAATGCATATGAAAGTATATACGGTACATATAACAAAAAAACAATGTTAATTTTTTTTGTCTGTCTGTCTGTTTGTTCCGGGTAATCTCCAAAACGGCTGGACCGATTTTGACGGGACTTTCACTAGCAGATAGCTGATGTTATAAGGAATAACTTTGGCTACTTTTATTTTCGAAAAATAATTAGTATTCCGCGCAAAAAATAAAGCCCTTGAAATCCAGTATACATATTCTATGTCAAGTGTCTATGTCGATGTACTCTAAAGTGGTCATCTTCAGCACCGTAGGGAATAATCTCCATCTAGAGCCACCCATTGATGCCACACCCTTAGGCACATCTCGGTGGGGATGACTATAGAGCGGTCACCTCCTCTAGCGGAGGGCAGGCGACTGTAAAGAGGCCACCCCCAGGCTCTTCTCGGGGGGATTGTAAAGGATTCCCCCTGCTGCTCTGACAGCGAGTGGACGCGAAGAATCGCGTCGATAGTGGACCGCCGCTGCCGGAAGTCATACTGGCTGTCGTCCAGGTCAGGCCCAACGCGCGACAAGTGCTCAAGGAGTATACAGGCAATTATGCTCTCAAATAGCTTTGAAGCCGTCGAGCAGACAAATGGGTCAGTACTCAGAGGGACACCCCGCGACCCTTCCTCGACACGCTGCGACGTAGGCAGCTGTTGAACAGCCGTCTCAAGCGGTCCCCAAGAGACTGCAGTGCATACACCCATGCATGACCCGGAATGCTATCCGGGCCGGGTTGTTGCGAGCCTCTAGGCGGCCAACGGCTCGGTTCAACTCTCCTTCGGAAACCACCAATTCCTCAGCCCATTCCAAGGCAATCGGCGGTATAAAGGGACCGGCATGATCCCGGACTGCCGGAAAGAGCGTAGAGAGCACTGTCTCTAGCAAATCCGGGGCTATGGTTTCGGTCACCCCACGGGCACAACTTGCACTGTATGGTATGGTAGTTATACGGTAGGGTCTCCCCCACGGGGTATTCTTGTGGCCTACACAAATGTCCTGCTGATGGTACCTATTGCTGATGTTGCTTGTGAATTCAATAACCTCTCTAAAATAAAGTGGAACTTCACGATGACTGATTACCTATGGTCGTGTCGTCTGTCACTTAAAACGGCTATGAAACTTTCTTCAAATGCCATTCCAGACGTTGCCCTCCATATACTTAAAAACAGGAACCTTCTAGTATGTTCCGGCATTTCTTATTTTTATTCTTATTCTTTATTGTACGATATATGTTTTATTTATAACATAGATTGTCAAATAAAATAAAACATGATATGCAAAGGCGAGCTTAACTCAACATTGAGTTTTCTTCCATCAAACCTTTGAATAATAAAAAATAGAAAAACAGGACAGTATCGGTTTACAACCAGGAAGAAAACAGCCGTTAAGAATAATGATAACAACCGATTTCGGGGCTGCTGTTAATCATGAAATACACAATTATACAGCATGGACATAATATATACTTAAATAAATACATAAATAAATATATACCATAGGAAGGAAATGCCGGCTTCATCTACATTTATTGACAAGTGGAAGTGTTTCTTGAAACCTACCGGTAAAATGAGGCTGTTCGGGAACCACCTTCATATCAGCCAAAGAACGTCCACTGCTGAACATAGGCCTCCTTCATAGGTTTCCACGATTGCGTCATTATTTTGGGGGGTGTTTACCAGTATTCACCACGCTTGGCAGGCGGGTAGGTCAGCGCAGTATCCCTCTGCCGCCGCTTCAAGGCGGGGGACCTCGGGGGTCGCGGGCGCGCAGATTGAAGAGTCTGCGTGCTTATACCGAGCGACCCCCGGGAAGACGGTGGTGCGCACGTGGTCACTTGCCGCTGTAGACGCAGCACAGGTCAAAACATGGCTTAGGGGATCCTTTATAATCCCCCCCAAGAAATGCCTGGGTGGCGGCCTTTTTACAGCCGCCTACCCTCCGCTAGAGGGAGTGAGCGCTTTACAGTCATCCCCTCCAAGATGTGGCTAAAGGCGTGGCACCAATGGGCGCCTCTAGCGTGATCTTACGAGGACATGGAACTCCCTTCTGTGCCGAAGATGACCCCTCCAATGGTATTAGCCGGTAGGAGCCTGGCTTCACGTAGAATTTCCACTGGATACCAATAATAAAAAAAGGTCAGCGCAGTATGGCTACTGTTCCACATAAGGGACGCTGCTGCCCATCCCTCTAGTTTAGAGTCCCTTAGTCGTTTTACGACCTCCACGGGAGGAGGTGGAGTGGTGCTATGTTCTTAATCCGGACACCACACGGAATGTAATGCTTACGACGGGCTAATCATTATATTTATTTGAGGAAATTAATAGTATTTGTTACTCGAAATCCCAATTAGCCTCCTGGGTCCCATATAACATTAGTAAGCAGTGACCTCACATTAGAAAACTTATTCAAAAACTTACTATGCATTCTCCCGTCTAGGTAAACAAACGAACTCATAAAGCGAAGCTACGTATTCCCAGAGCCGCCATTCCCCGCCTCTTACTTAATATTTTTAATTTGTCAGCTCCCTTCTACAACAAATTGTTTCATGTCAACGACACTGCAAGCCAGTTCTGTGTAATAAGCTGCGGACTCATAAGTTACGGCTATGACGACGTTTCTGTACGTTACTGAACTTTGAGTAACTTATTAAAAGTTTACAATTTCGTACATATTGTTTGACTGTAAGCACACGGTGTACAAGCAGGCAGCTTACAAGCGCAGGTGCAGGTTTACGAATAGCACCAATCTGTAAGTGTCAAAATAAAACAAAGATGATAAAGTGAAAATGAATTTTGATAAATCGTCAATATTAGATATATCAAAGCCATAATATACACATTTTATTACAACAGTCAGTTCATTGTTATATCAAGATGTTGTCTGCAGAGACAGGGCCTGATAAAGTTACATCAACGTATTGGAGAGTATTCATCAAGAGGAAACATCTCGATACAATCAGATACCTACACGAAGAACAAGAAAATAGAAAAAATTCGCTTATACAGACTATGAAAGAGCAAAATTGAACTTCTGGGGTGAAAGGCTTGGTGATCTGAGATACAGACTTCAGCCTAGTTCAGGCACCAGTCTTCCAAAAATTTTTTTTTTATAATACTATACATTTTTCATTATTGTGGTGAGAAATAAATAAATCTATCACATCCCGTAGGTGAAGTAAAAGGCGACTATGAGATTAGCCGGAGGATCGCAGCAACGTCCCTTGAGCACATTAACAATTCAATTACAAGCGCCAACCCGCATGTCCAAGGTAGCGAATAAAGCAAACCCAACCCCCCAATGAGCACACAATACACCCAGACCAGCCGTTGTGGTGATCTTTGGGGGAGGCCTGTGTCCAGAAGTGGGCATTATTCGGCTGAAATGATCATGATTATGTTTGCCTGATATTACTCCCTCCGTTTTTAACAGTGTATGTGAAGTGTAGCATATAGGAGCCTATTGCACAAAGCAAGCTTTTATTTAATGGTTTTTTATTACTTTAGATTCAACTGTGTTACTTTTACAGTGTTCATTTTGCACGTCAAAGCAAGCACCCAAATATTTTTACAACTACGCTCACAAACCTCCATGTCAATATTTGATAGAGTTACCAACACGTTGGAATACCTGTATGAACCGGTAGAATTCGAAACTAACTTCGAAGTAGAGCAAGCTAAGAAGGAAGTAAAAGTTACTGATTTGCCTACCCTATGACCCTAGAGGGTCCCCCGACGGTCTTAAATCTATCTTAAGGTCGGATTTGATTTCTAATTTTGAGTTATTCATGTTTGAATGAGGGTTCCAAAGCTTACCCACATCCCTTTTGTGTTCAATGAAAAATTCTGGAAATACAAAGCCAAAGAAATTCGGGGAACAATTTTCCGTTACTATGAAAACAATTTGTTCTTTGTGGAATATTTGTTGGTGAATGAAGTTAAACGTTCGAAGGGTTAGAGGTTTCTGTGGAATTTTAAGTTACTTGTGGGACATTCATGATATTTACCACAGCCAGCTCCGCAGGGTTATATTCTTGATTAGCAGTCACCCGCCTGCTTCGCTACGCGTAATTTATATATATATATTCATATCTTCTGAACCCTGCCAGATATCGAAATGAAAGATACACGAAAGTGTTTAATCACTAAAACTTGAATTGAAATCCCTTTAGCCGTTTCGCAGACTATTCGAGACAAAGTTTTAGACGGACAGACAAACACAGACAAATTCTAAGAGTGGTCATTTATGATTGTTTTCACTTAAATTTTAGTATTTCTTTTGAAATCACAGACAGTCACTTCAATTTTATTATATTGGTATAGATGACTAATAAAAGCTAATATACGCGAAGTAATCCATTTAGAATTGTTTTATTGTTACGACGTATGGGTTTGTGCTGTGTGCTCATTGGGGGGTTTTTCCATAATCACCACGCTTGACAGACGGGTTGGCAATCATCGTTGTTGAGTTATAAATGTACTCGAAGGACGCTGCTGCGTATCCTAGTTAAGTAGTTAGAGAACAAGCCTGACTGTAATTATTTGTTAAAGTTTTGCTTAAATTGTCATGGCAGCATTTGGCAGACCAGTCCCAACAAATGGCACTCGTTCACCAGAATGACGCATGCATCAGCATCGCTTAGCTCTACCATATTATAGGGCAGCGGTTCCTAAAGGGCATTCCGCGGAACCCTGAGCTCCGTGGAAGGATCACGGGGGTTCCGAGAATTTGCCGATGTTGGCTGGCACTTTTATCGATATCGACCCGCGCAAGTAATCGTCGCTGTCGGTACCGACGAGTAAGGCAACACGAACGAAAGCATTGACGGCGAAACTGGATTTTTAGCTTACACAAACACAAAAAAACAAATTGAGAAGTAGACTGGATGTCGCTCCAGACCTTCGCATTCAACTATCGGACTTCAAACCTAAGTCTAGTGCTATTATAGGTAAACCGGAGAAATACATCATACTTCACATTAAATATATGCAAATAAAGTATTTGAATTCTAAATGACTAGTCTTTTTACTTACATATATAAAAAATTGAAAACTTACACCTGTCACTTACTTTTCGTTGCAATTTCACTCTATTCAAACAATAAGATGCCAAGAGTATTTTAACGATATGTAACAAAATGAGCTGGGGTTCCGCCAACAACAGGTGAATAACTTAGGGACCCATAGCCAAAAAAGGTACACTTAGCGACTCAACACACGACGCCATCATAAGCAGTGCCACCGTAAGCCCTTGAGTGAGCATGACATACCTAAACTGCCAGACAACTATCATGTCCATTTAACAAAATAATAAATAACCCACATGGTTCCCGCACTGTAACTACACTAACAAATCATAATAAAGTGACTATAAAAAGAAAAATAAAGAAAGAAACAATTCGGAATCATAAGTTGTTCTAAACCTCAATAATGCTACTGAGCGTGTGTTCTTAGTGCGTAAAACATTTAATTTTGTAAGTGATGACATTTAAGACGGAGTTCTGTAATTAATTTGTGCCAATGCACGACAAACTCTTGAGCGAGTCAATACACGCACAGATATGTTATCTTTTTATTAATAAAAATACAACAGTAAACAACTATAATATGCAAATTACACTTATACCTAATCTTGTAAAAACATAAACCAGTTATATAATTTATATGTATAATCTACATCAGCAGAAAAAACAACTCAATATTAATGTAAATTATATTATTATATCAATTTATTTATCTTCTTCTTATTAGTTCTTACTGATTGGCATCCGTGTGTTACTATGGGCTCCAGCTGAAAATCAGCGCCCGGCATCACTGCCCGGCATTATGCTGAGTTGGATACCTATTTGATACGGACTTGGGACACACCATTAAATATGTAAAATATCAGTATACATTTTATTTAAATCTATTATTATTTTAAACTAGCTGGGACCCGCGGATTCACCCGCGTTTAATTTAAAAGAAATTTAGAGCACTTCGACATAGACACTTAGCATAGAATATATGTAATGGATTTCAAGAGTTTTATATTTCTTGCGCGGAACCCTAATTATTTTTCTAAAATAAAAGTGGCCTAAGTTATTCCTTATAACATCAGCTATCTGACAATGAAAGTCCCATCAAAATCGGTCCAGCCGTTTCGGAGATTACCTGGAACAAACAGACAGACAGACAGACGGACAGACAGACAGACAGACAAAAAAATTAAACATGTTATTTTGTTGTAAGTACCGTATATAATTTCATATGCATTTAGTAAAAAGCTGTTATTTTGACATTACAAACAGACACTTCAATTTTATTTATTTGTATAGATAACATAATTGTGTCACACCTGTGGTCAAATAAATGTCTTTTATCTATCAACAAGCCGATTCATAAGTGGAGTATGTTTCACTAGCAATCTGCAATCAGCAATCAAAACTGAATCCTTAGTAAAATCTCTAATTTTGTATTGTTTTTACTACTTTTCACTGCGGATTCAAAGGTTAGTTTGCTAATGAGTTCTTACGGAATAGCACTTCTATACCCACGATACAGGAAAAATGTTAGTGTGGCTTTTTTTTACTTAGATCCTTTCGCACAAACACTTTATTGCTTTTTAGTTATTTAATAGACAGTATTTCAAGATTATCTGTTAGTACTATAATACTACATGTAATTGAACTGTTATATGTCTGGTGCTATATTCCCAGAGTAGGCTCCCAGATAAAAGACTCAAGGTCAATGTCAACCCTTTTTACTCATAATAAATCCATCATAGTCAGCGTAGGCAATGTCAAATCCTGTCAAGGCATAATTTTTCAGTTAGGATGATACATGAGGATTAATTTGTCTTTTAAATCTTTTTTATTTTACTTTTCAATGTCTTTCATACGTTTAGATTTACTTTTATATTGTTATTTAAGTTGTAGAGGTCAATAATATTTAAAAACCCATGTTAAAATATTGATTCTTAAAATACAAATTAAGTAAGTTCTCGGGTAACCATAATGAGCTTACACTTTAAAAAAACATAAAATCATTATCAGCCGAATAAAGTCCACTGCTGGACACAGGCCTGTTCCAAAGATAGCTTCAACGACCTGTCTGAGTATGTTGTGTTCTCATACGGGGATTTTGCCATAATGGCCTCGTTTGGCAGGTGGGTTGGCGATCGCAGTTGAGTTCTTAGGGTACTCGAAAGACGCTGCTGCCCAACCTCCAGCTAGTCCAATAGTCGTCTTTTACAACACACAGGGTATGACATGGGTTGGTGCTATTCGTAGCCGGCACCACACGTACCCTTTTTTCAAAGTCAAAGTCAAATATTTTTAATTACAATAAACCAATTACTGGAACTTATGAAATGGAAACATTCATAACTGTATTATTTTATTCTTTTTTAAGTGAGCATGATGTAAATACTAAAATTTAAATAAAATTTGATTTGACAATAGCCCATTAAGTAGTTATATATTGCCTTTATCTACACGGTTCTCAATTAAACAATATCGACAAAGATGTGTCAATAACTTCTAATTGTATCATTTCCAATCTTGAACGTCTTCATTTGAATGTCAAAAAATAGTCAGAAAATTAGTAGAACTATTAAATAGGTAGGTATTAAATAAGCTCCTAGTGTGATCATATGAGGTCCTGTACCCGTAGTGCGAGTTTCTTTTTGCAATCTTAACGTAATAGTAAACTACACGTTTACTGCGTTCGGCACTGCGATTGGTTGAAGAGCGATTGGCCGCTAATCGCAGCGCAGAACGCGGTAAACGTGTGGTTTACTAATCGTTTCGATCGAAAAAAGAAACTCGTACTAGGGGTACTGGAGCCCAATGGTTTTAGCCGATAGGAGTCTGGCATGCCGCTTCGTCTTCCCCAGGGCGAAAGAAGTTCATGATGCATTTCCACAGGTACCAATAAAAAATAAATAATTAAGGTATCAAATTAGACGGTATTTGTCGGATTAAACGGTATGGTTGGCGCCGTGGCTCACCGATTATCTTTCTGCGCAATGTGTTGCGGGTTTGATTCCCGCACGAAACAAATATTTGTATGATCTACAGACAACTGTTTCGGTTCTGGATGAATGTGCGTGTGAAATGTATGTCTAAAACTGCAACCACGATACAGGAGAAATCCTAGTGGAGTACGACTATTTTCAAAAGACAAAGACTAGAGAAAAAACTTCTTTAACTCATCCACTTCAATTCAACTTCAATCCAATAAAATCCTCCAATTTTAAAAAGTACTGAGAATTATTTAAATTAAATAACCGTCTCTTTCGTCTCTTCTATAACCCATTTTAAACTCATAATGATCATAACATCCAAAAGACGTCCACTACAGAACAAAGGGCTCCCCCACAGATTTCTACAACTGTTATATTCTTAATCAGGACACCACACTATACTATTGCTAAGGCTGTTGAGACTCTCTGGTGTGATCTTACGAGGACCTGGAGACCCCCTTCCGTGCCGAAGATGGACAGCTCCAGTGGTTTTGGCTGGTAGAGCCGGCATGTCGCTCTGTCCTTCCCTGCGGCGGAGGAAGTTAATGTAGTTGCCAAATAAAAAAAAGGTAAATTAAAAAATAGACCACACCGATCATGTCATTAAATGCGCTCGGTGGTTTCAATATGACGTGTAATTATTATTTGTTAGGAGTTCTATTTTATTTAATCTAACAAATTCATTGGTGAGATGCTTGTTTGAAAACATTTCTTCATTTCTTGGTATGGAGACTTTTGAATCACTGTTCTAAGTGTGCACTAGGGCATGAGAGCGATCACACAGTGGTGAAAACTTCTTCTTCTCTTAGATTATGGCTTCTGTAGGTTATCTTCCACAATTTCGGAAAATCCATTTAACTTTGTCATGTCCACGCTTCGAGCGGCTGTCACAATGTATCAAATGTAAAACTTCAAATAACATTCCCAATTGACATAAATCATCAATCATTGCCAAAAGAGGCTTGTATTGAAAGCAATTATATAAGGTTTTACAAAGCTGAGGACAACTACGGATTAATGGTTCTCAACAAAACAGTCGCTCGCATATTAAATATAATTTTGTTGAGTATTATGCTAATGTTGGTTTTTGTAAACGTTAATAATAATTAAATCGCAATTAACAACCGTTTTTATGTTGGAATGGAATGTTTCGTTTTGTTGAATAAAAACATATAGTTAGGTAACATACGCCCTTATGTCATCATCATCATCATCATTCAAGCTGAAAATCGTCCACTGCTGGACAGAGGCCTCCCCCAAAGATTACCGCAACGACCGGTAAGGGTTTGTGTTGTGTGAGTTGTGTGCTCACTGGAGGGTTTTGCCATAATCGCCACGCTTGGCAGACGGGTTGGCGATCGTAGTTAAGTTATAAATATACTCAAAGAAAAGAACGACACCTACGGGATGGGATGGAGTAGTGGTATTCTTCGCCGGCACCACACGGCCCTTTTATCATCGTAAAAAAAAAAATGTTAGGTTACAAACTTGCTGCAACATATTTCAATGTTTTTATTCACCTTTGAGGACTCTGTTTTATTAAACATATTAGTAAACTTTGTGAGTAAAGGTCGGTGCCATCAGTCTATAGATGGGTGACCGCATAGCGATATTTAGGATACCAGGAGCCAGGCACAATTTTAGTTACCCGTTGAAACGGTTTTCGACGCGTTTTTTTATGCGGTTGCTAAAAACGATGTGTTACACTATTGAACGGTTTAACGGCCATTCTGAACGGGTTACCCTTTCAACTCCATAAAACAATGTAACAAGGTAACCGATTCAGACTCGGACAAGTGTATAATATGATTTCTTGTTGATTGGTATTGGTTGCAAAATGGCAGTTCAAGCCAGCACGCGTCATGCCGCATGCCGCCGTGGCGGAATCTACGTCGCTCCGTACCGAGCGGCTTATAAACACGGGACTATGATAATAGTAATCTACCTACTATGGCTCTTTAGAGCTGAAGAATAATCTAAACTCTAGTTTACATTATTCTTAATTCTTAAACTCTAGTTTATATTATTCTTACTGGCCGGAAATTCAAATAATCATATGATATTTTCATGTCACTACAAGTTCTAGCTTACTCGGAAGTAGTTGCTTTTAAACGAGCGCCATCAATGCTGGGGAGAAACCTTTTTTTTATCGTGGGGAAATCCTCATGGACTTCCACCGCCCTTCCCAAGCCGGACTCAAACCGGATAAAACCCCACGGTGTCCTTCCTCTTACCTCTAGCCGGGGGTGAGGTGTACGCTTTGTCTACATTAGAACGCGCCCCCGGCGGGTATTGGCCCGTCACTTTTTGTCGGACCCATTCTCTGTGCGACCTTGCTGAACACGCACGCGCCGCCATCTCGATGGATAGGACCCTGCCAATGCTGGTAGTCCATTGAAATTGTGCTGTATACCAACACAGCAGAAATGTTATTGGGAACCATGAGGTAACCTGAACAAAACCCGTTCAAGAAGTAAGCGTCTTCAATGGTACCTAAGTGAAAGGGGTAACCCCTTCAAGTGGTTATCATAATTAAGAGCTTACCCTTTCAATTTGTTACGAAAGGAATACACATTCAAGCGGTAACATCATTATAGAGCTTACTTCATGAAAGGGCTACTAATCCTTCGAAAGACTTAACTCTTAACCGGGGGTTGTACGGTCCCGAATAGAACGGAGCGTGCTTTGGAAGGGCACGTCAAATCGTCGGTCTCAGTTGATTGCTTGGGAGGCTTGAACAACTCTAACACAAGTATGGCCATATCAATTTTCAATCAATCAAATCAAATTGATTTGATTTGACGGCATGGTTGCTGCGGTGGCTGAAACAGTCGGCTGCTGAGCTCCGGGTCGCGGGTTCGATTCCCCCACCGAAACAAATATTGGTATGATCTGCAGGTAGTTGTTCCGGGTACCCACGACACAGGAAGAAATCCTAGTGTGGGCACGAACAAAATGAGCTTTGGACAGATTTTTTGTAGACCCACAGTATAATATTATTAGTAACTCGAAACTTGTTCAGAAACATGTCCATTATATAAGTAAAATAAATAAGACACCTCTCCGTTCATAGTAAAATTGATTAAAAAATGTTTTTTTATTTATTATTTATTATTTTATGAACGGCGTGCATGCTTTATCCGTATGGCGTCCGGATTAAGAATATAGCACCACTCCATCTCGTCCCGCGGAGGTCGCAAAAGGCGAATAAGGGTCTCTGAACCAGAGGGATGCGCCGCAACGTCCTTTTTGTGGAACAGTAGCCATTCTGCGCTCACTAACTCGCCTGCCAAGCGTGGTGAGTACAGGCAAATTCCCCCCAATATGATAACACAGTTGTGGAAATCTGTTATATGATGATTATGATGATGACACGGAACTATCAACATATCGCATTAGACGATATAAGTAGGTATTTAAAAAAATCTTAGTAGATGTAATTTTAACTTACCTGTCATGTACGAAAAATCACAACAAAAAACGAGTATAGGCAAAGAATTACAAGATTATTGTATAAAAACAGTAACTAATCAAGTAATCAAGCATCGGACAAAGTATTATTTAATTATAATTTATATTACTATCGACATCATATCAGCCAAAGGAAGTCTACTCTGAACAAAGACCTTTCCCATAGATTTCCATATTTACGTCATTATCGTGGGATTTTTCAGTGCTTACCACGCTTGGCAGGCGGGTTCGTGAACGCAGTACTGATACTGTTCCACTGAAGGGACGACTTCGAGTACATTTACAACTCAACTGCGATCGCCAACCCGTCTGCCAAGCGGGGCGATTATGCCAAAGCCCTCCAATTAGCACAGCATCCAGACCGGTCGTTGTGATTATCTTTGGCCGGTCTATGTCCCGCAGTGGACGCTCTTCGGCTGAAATGATAATGATAAACTGTTATAACGGCTTTCAGAATGGAAAGAAAAAATCACCACTGATCTATGCAAATAAATAAAATTGAAGTGTAACAGTATATAGAAAGAAAGAAAGAAACCAATTTTGTTTATTTTGAGTCCCCATTCAGACACCCGTCACACATGTATGTGAATGAAGACTATATGTAACTCAGTTTTTAATTAATACTTATCGGTAACAAGTGCCGTTATAATATGATTGCGAACGCGATGTATTTAAAGTTCTGACGAGGTGACTAAGACCGAAATAATTTGCTTGGCAAAAAATCCTCCGTTAATTCAAGTATTTTGGCTCATCACGGATCTACAGCCAACCCACAAGGACGGTCATTAATTCTCAAAACATCGCATTATGTCATGGTTATAATGAGTTAAGTATATAATGCATGGTACGAGTCATATATGTAAATCCCCATCCCATAATTAATAGTCAATCTTTGATGATTACGCAGATTTCGGAATTTCTACAACTTTGGGTTCTCTCAGTCCGTGTAACGTCCGGATTAAGAATATCACCAGCAATAGCACTCCATCTTCTCCCGTGGATGTCGTATTAGGTGACTAAAGGACCAAGCAAACCAAGGGATTGGCAGCAGCGTCCCTTCTATGCAACAGCGGCCATTCTGCGCTCACCAACCTGCCTGCCAAGTTTGATAATTACTGGAAAATTCCCCCCAAAATTTCATGTACTGGTCCTTAATGGGGGAGGTCTTTGTTCTGCAGTGGACTGATTTAATGAGGATGATGATGGATTTTCTCATGCGTCCTGGATAAACTTTAGTAATTACACTTAAGCCGGGCCCGATCCACATAAACGATTTTTTTTTTCAATTATGCAAGCATACAAGCGAATTTCATGAATACATACAGTATTTTAGGCTCGTATCACAGATCGAGAATCAAAACTCAAGTAGAACTTGAGTGGATACGGGCCTTAATTTCATTAGGCGATCTTATTTTGTTTTATAATGGGTTTCTCGCAAACTCATCAAGGGAAATGTGGCTGCTTAACCAGTCAATTTCTCAGGCTTAAAATCAATTTTATAAACTAAGCAACTGCTGCTAAGGGCGCCCCTTGCGGTACTCGAATCTCCCCTTAGAGCGTTGCTGAAGGGTACAAGCTACTTAGGGGATAACTGGATCGGTCTGATTTAAATTTCTATTGGGCGATATTTAAGACTACAAGCTCGGCTCGGGCCGGTGCGAGCAAGGAACGGGGGAGAAGTTAATTGAACGAGATGGTGTTGCGGCGACAGGTCTCTGCGACGTCGGTGAAACGGGCATCCTCGGCGGCGAGGGCGGTAAAACGATCTGTTAAGAGAACGAGACTGTGCGAGTCTATTCATGTGATTTATGTGATTTTGTTCTCCGGGTCGATCAGTACGTACTTCGGGTGGCATGGCAGGGCAGGCAGCGATTAGACGCTTGTTTCATGAATTGCCTGATTGGTAGGCAAGTTTAAATCGATATTAAGTTGATCATTGCGAATGTATAAAGGCGCTCCGGTGGCCTTACGCATGAATCGATTTTGGAGGATTTGGAAACTACGGATTGGATAAGACTCAACGTGTGCGAAAGCTTCACTGGCATGGATAATGATTGGCCGAATGCACGTGGTGTAATTTGGTTTGTGGATACTGATACCTGTGTCCTCTTTCCACATATGGCAATATAGAGGCGTCGGTCTTATATCGTGACTGTAATTTCAACAAGTCGTTTGTAAACACATCATGTTTTCAAGAGACAAAATACAATGCACAGTTATTGCACGTATTTAAAAATATTTTAATTGAGTAGCTTTTCTTTTAATGCATCACGTTCAGATCACGATCCAAACCACGCATACAGCCAATAAAAAAATAAACAACATTTTAATATACGACTTTTTATATACGACTCGTTATTCTTTTTTTACAGATACGGTAATATACTGTTTAAGTACCGTAGGCTTGTAAGCTTTTTCGGCTTCCACAAACAATGCGAGATGTTTGCCATGCTTTAATACCCAATAATGGCTTGCTAACAAATTGTATTTCCCATCTCTACACGTATGGATGATAACAATTATGTGTATGTAGCAAATGTACCAGCAGGTTAGGTGTAAGCCTATCGCAGTCCACTGCTGCATATAGGCCTCTCCCAAGCCAAGCAACAGCACTGGGTCCTTCGCCTTCTGCATCCAGTCTGTCCCAGCAGCCTTCATCAGTTAATCTTGTCCCACACTACGTTTGCCGATACGCGGTGTTCACTCAAGAACTCATCTGCTCCAATGTCCCACTGCGACTTCAACTTGCTAATTCTGCAAGCTAGTTCTTTTTGATGTGATTGCGCTTCGAATCATATAAAATAATCATCTCGTCAGATTATGTCGAGGTCAGTAGGTACATATGCCTGCAATATACCTTAGTATAAAGACCGCTCGAACTTTACAAACGACGCCGCCACGACACGACCTGATCGCCGTGTACCACGGGCGTGCGGTTTTCATACAAAGTAGCACTCTATTCAATCCACCAGTTCAGGCCGTCGCGGCGACACCGTGAGAACTACTAAGTACAAAACACGGGCACGTACCCAACCGCTGTTTCGTTCTTTATTTACTGTATACAGAAGTATTAGGTTTCATTACAATTCACTTTTACCTTCTATAAACTTCATCATCATCACGGCCGAATGAAGTCCACTGCTGGACACAGGCCTCCCCCAAAGATCTCCACAACGACCGTTATGGCTGTGCTGTGGGCTCAATGGGGGGTTTTGCCATAATCGCCACGCTTGGCAGACGGGTTGGCGATCGCAGTTGAGCTGTTAATGTATTCGAAGGACGCTGCTGCCCATCCTCCGGCTAATCCCTTAGTCGACTTTTACGACACCCACGGGAGGAGATGGGGTGGTGGTATTCTGAGCCGGCACCACACGGCAATAAACTTATACAGATAATATTTACTTGTATAACACACTAGTGTCTACTAGCATCGATATCATCTCATAGATTACATCCCTGAAGTTTTCCGTTTTACAAATGAATTTATGTGTGGTGTCCGGATTAAGAATATAACATCACTCCATCTCTTCCCGTGGATAACGTAAAAGGCGAAAAAGGGATCAGAGGGATGGGCACCAGCGTCCCTTCTATGGAATAGCCATTCTGCACTCACCAACCCGCCTGCCAATCGTGGTGAGTACTGGCAAATTTCCCCCAAAATGACGACACACGGCATGTAACCGGTAACCGTGAAAATATGGGGAGGCCTTTGTTCAGCAGTGGACGATTGCGGAGAGGTAGATTATGTCGAGGAATAGGATTTAGCAGTGATAGCCTAGTGTTTTGACGCTTGCCTTCCATTCAGGAGGGTCTGAGTTCGATCTCGGCCCCCACCTAAGACTTTTCGGATTCATCCGCACATGAATCCGAAAAGTCTCAGTCAGGATTAGATTATAACAAGTTTATTAACGCAAGTTCTCAATGGTGGGTGTAATCCGCTTACCCGTACTAGGCCAGCTAGGTGGACTAAAGCTTGTCCTTTCTCATCGTGAAAAAAGGCACGTACCTAGCAGTGGGTAATTGCCTGATTACATATACGTTTTTATTTCGTTCTTAAGGGTTCGAATCTATTGTTCCGCGGATGAAGCCGCGGTTAGCAGCTAGTGTTACGATATGACGTGAATCATACAAACCCGCAACGTCCACTACAGAACTTCCCCTCCTATACACCGTTACAAGTATCGGTTATAGGGGTCACCCCTTTTTTTTTTATTGGTGCCCAGTGGAAATTGTTCATGAACTTCCTTCGCCCTGGGGAAGGGCGAAGGGGTATGCCGGACTCCTACCGGCTAAAACCGCTGGAGCGGTCATCTTCGGCACCTAAAGGAGGCTCCAGGTCCTCGTATGATCACACTAGAGATAGGGGTCACCCCTACCTAAATAGATTTCAATAAATATTTCAATATACAAACAGGATTAATCGCTACCAACAATAGAACCATTATAAAAACATCAATAAAATCGTTTGACAGCTACTAACGTGAATACTGAAGTCTTAAACAATTTGTTTTATTTTTATGTTTAAATTATTTGATGTTATCATCATACCAGCTATAGGATGTTCACTGCTGAACAAAGGCCAAAGGCCTTGATCACCACAACGGCCGGTAATACGCCGCCCGCATCCAACGACTCCCACCTACATTCACCAGGTCGTACGTCCATCTCGTTGGCGGTCGTCCCACACTGTGTTTTCCGGTGCGCGGTCTCCACTCGAGAACGTTTTTGCCCCAACGGCCATTGTCACTTCAGCTTACTAATCATCTCAGCTATAGTTTAGCAACTTTAGTTATTTTACGGATCTCCTCATTTCTGATTCGATCCGTTAGAGAAATACCAAGCATAGCTCTCTGCATAGCTCGCTGAGTGACTTTAAGCTTACTTATGAGGCCCATAGTAAGTGACCAGGTCTCCGTGCCACATGTCATCGCTTGTAAATATTATAACGTAATATAAATAATTCCTTTTGTGTCCAGATCAAAAATATAGCACCACTCCATCTCCTGCCGTGGATGTCGTAAAAGGCGACTAAGGGACTCTACACCATAGGGATGGGCAGCAGCGTCTCTTCTGTGGAACAGTAGCCATACCGCGCTTACCCACCTGCCTGCCAAGCGTGGTGAGTACTGGCAAATCACACTAAGCGATGACACAATTGTGGAAATCTAGAAGGGAGGCCTTTGTTCCGCACTGGACGTACTTTGGCTGAAATGATTATGTTGATGCATATAAATAACATTATTTGTGAAATAAATAAACATAATATTGAACTCTGTATGTTCACATCAGCCCGTAAAAGTCCATTGTTGAATATGGGCCTACCAATGACCACTAGAATTATTAGCGGTCGGATTGGTGATCGCAGATATTGTGGTACACGGGGGGATGCTGCTGCCCATCCTCTTGACATTAAACCTTAGTCAACTTTTATGACACAGATAATAGGAGAAGGGTGGTCGATGCTTTGCCGGGAACGATACGGCCTGAGGAGGGTTCTGGTGTCTAACATTATAGGTTCTATAATCACAAATATTATGTTATAAAATAATTACGACTTCAAATTTCGTCGTGAGTAAACGAGTGGCTTATCGAACTAAAGTTGCGGATTCGATCGCCACACATTATAACAACATAATAAATATTTGTATGTTTGCTTGTTTGTTTCCTGTTGTTGCTGTCAACTGTACCAACAATATAGGCAATTTGCATGCTATTTTATCGTAGCAAAATGGTCTTATACTAGAATATACCATTGTTTTACAACATTTAAAGCAAAAAATAAATCAACTGAATTGAATTCCTATTTAAGTTTTTAAAGTATTGCGAATTTCAATTAGACTATGACTTCGGGACTTTTCGCGCACAGATAAATCAAAACAATATTTTGACTAACCTCAACGTTTCGGCTAAGTTGAAGATAAGTCTTCTCGTGACCACGGTCAATGCAACTTGGCCGAAACGTTGAGGTTAGTCAAAATATTGTTTTGATTTATCTGTGCGCGAAAAGTCCGAAATCATAGTCTAATATGAATTCCTATTGTTTTCAAAACACATAAAATGTTAAAATACTTCTACAAATATTAAACATTATGTTCCGGTACGCTGATAAGTACCAAAATTACAAACGACGAATTATAACGATTCGTAGATTAACCAGTATTTATTATGTAAGTTACCTTGGCCTCCCATAGCTTTTTGTTAAACTGACAATATCAATCAAAGAGTGTGTGTGTCCACAGGTTATAAAAATTACTCAACAGTTTCAAATTTCGTAAATGGTATTCATTATAATTTTTTGCCCTTAATTTTTATATCTGAACTTCTTCATTGTTATACTATTCCAAATACATAGGTTTCGTACGTTTCGACGTACAACCTACTCTGGTAAGAGTAGAGTAACTCCCAAGATTGGAACACCGCTACTACCACTGAGTATGAGAGTTAAGCCTAGGGACAAATCGTTCTCAGAGATGTGCCTATAGGCGTGGCACCAGTGGGCGGCTCTAGTGTGATCATACGAGGACCTGGAGCCCCCCTTAGGTGGCGAAGATGACCGCCCCAGTGGTTTTAGCCGATAGAAGTCTAGCATGCCCCTCTGTCCTTTTCCACGGCCGAGGAAGTTCACGTAGAATTTCCACAGGGCCCAATAAAAACAAAATAAAAAAAGGAACAAATCGTCTGGTGGTCGCAGTATGTTACTGTTAGCACACGGGAGGGTGCTGCTGCCCATCCTATTAAAATCAATCAAGAGGATGGGCAGCAGCATCCTCCGTTTGCGGGTTGATACCCTAAGGGGCCTACTCAAAGCCCTGCCTACATCTCTGCTGGATTGTATAGTGTGAATGTTTGCAGAGCCGATATTTATCGGTTGTATTTGTTATTTTCTTTTACAGTCGGTGATAATTTCTTTACTGGAAATTACACGGAACAGATACCATACGTACATTGACTGTAGGTTTATTGACTTCAAATAATTTGCGCACGGATTAATTATTATGTGGACGCTGTTTCCTAACTGATACGTATAATCCCTTACATGGATCTCGTAATGCGCTATCCAGCGAAGCTGCATCCAATTCGGTGTACCATAAGCACTTAATATTGGCTATAGAGCTTGGTTGTGTAGTAATGTGGGCTTGGTCGTTGGTCGCATCTTATGACTCCCTGGGGAAGAGATGGAATGAATTATTCTTAATAGGCGGCCACACGGAATTATGTCATGTCTATAAATTTAATTCCAAATTCTAGCATTAACAAAATACTATTTCTACCTCTTACGAGCACATGCGCAACGTCATATGAAAGAAAAAAGATGTTTATAGAGTTTTGGTTACAGCAAAATAATCGAATAGCACCGTTTCGTACTAAAGTAATAATCCACTTTCTGTTAAAACTGTTAGCGTCGTGTGTTAACCAGATGGTTTCAAGTAAATATAGCTGTAGGCGCGCAACGCCTCAAGACGTGCGCGAACGGTTAGTTTTTTCTCTTTTTATCACACGTATTACTCGCTTTAGGATGACACGTATTTGAGAAAGGAAATTTGTTCAACTTAATAGGCTCTATATATGTGCGTAAGTAATCGAATACTATATCTTTGCAATTAGGCTTTTTCAGGTTCTTCCGCATTCTGGCATTTAGCTACGACAAGAATGAAAGTTTCAAGTTTTCAAGTTGTAGGTCCTATGGAAAAGAGAAGGCAAGAATCTCCATGGATCATCATGTCAGTCGATGGACGTGCACCGCTGAACAAAGGCCTCCCGTATATATTTCCACATCGACCAGCCGGCTTGTAACCACGTGCCGCCTGCATCCACCGACTCCCAACGACCTTCACCAGGTTTTTTCTTTCTTTCGTGTCGTGTGTCGCCCAAAGGCTTCCGACTTGGCTTAACAACTACCGTCTAATGACAACAACCGGGACTGATGATTTTACGTGCCTTCCGAAGCACGGAGACGGTCAGTTCAAATACCACTATGCGGTACCCATCCATAAACTGACCGCGCCAAGCGTTTCTTAACCTTTCCGATCGTTTACCGATCAATGAGTGCAACTGGCTGCGACTTCAACAGGTCTAACATCTAGCCACTTTGCTCTTCGGCGTTGTGTTGCACGGCAAACCTGAGTATTTATATAGCAAACTGTCGTGGTCACGGGAACTGAATCCTCATCACACCAGGACCTCATCATATCTTCTGGTCACATCGAAACATAGAACAACTGCTTTTAGAGGTAGTTTCAAATTTTCTGCGACGCTTTGTTGGAATGACCTTCCGCCATCTCTAAGAACACTCAAAACACCGCGATTATTCCATAGCAAATATAAACATATTTTATTAAATAAACAAAAACTAGGAGTTATATAACTCTGGAATAATTATGACACTTTGTCAATAGCGGCAAAGTCAAAGGCGGATCGTCGGCAAGTTAGTTCAGGATGCAGATGAGTCCTAGAAATTGATTCATTTGCCCACACTATACACAATAATATTTTTATTAAATTTATTTTTTTATTATTTCTATTAACATTAATTTAAATATATTACATTTTGAACTTTAATACTTCCCGCGAGCGTTGCAACTTTAAACCCAAAATTGTAATCAATAGGCTATGGATAGGTTATGGATATTCCCGTAGAATGAAACGCACCATCGACAGTTCTATAATTGTTTTTACCGTTAATGTCTTTTTACATTCTGATGCAAAAAACAGTATTAAAATCTTTATTTATTAGATACACCTATTTACATATTAATGAATTGAATCATACATATACAAATATGTTATAATTCTATATATACGAGTATATTTCTCTGCTATCATATTTTATTTACTGTTTATATAAAATTTGCAACGTGTGTATGAATGAGGACTCAAAAAAAAGCAAATATTCTTTCTTTCTTTCTATTCTTTCTATGTGCTCCGCCCATTTCCACTTCAACTTACTAATCATTTGAGCTTAGTCGGCAAGTTTAGTTTTGCTACGGATCTCTTCATTACTGATTCGACCTCATAGAGAGATACCAAACACTGTTACACAATAGATACTCTTTTAAATAAGATTACTTACATGCATTCTTTTCTTTCATGCACGCTGTTTGTGATACGTTTCTGAGCTTCTTTGGAATACATTACAAATCACGTCAATATGGACCAATGGTCAATGTCACGACAATATGGTCTTTTGTGGATCTTTTGTATGCAAAGGATGTAAATGTGTAAAACCAGTTTGGTGATATGGCTCTCTAGAAGACGTAGATTTCAAATAATTCTATTGAATGGAACACACTCAACAGTCCGTAGATCCGCTGCTGAAGATGGGCCTCCCACTATGGGCGGTCATAGGGGATACTGCCGTAATCACCACGCATGGTTAGCAGATTGGTGATCGCAATATGGTGTTATAACACATGGCAGGATGCGGCTGCCCAGCATCTGGATCCTTAGTCGCCTCTTAAGACACCGATCGGGTATAGAGCGGTTAATCTATTCTTTGCGTTTTTGGATGTCATTACAACAATATAATTACGTATCAAAACAAGATTCAGTTATAGTGATTGATTGGACTGTAATTTATTACTTATCGTATTTCCTCCTGAAGGTCGTCCCAAAATCCTTTTTCCTGGGAGGCCTAAGAATTCCTGATAACAAACCAATATTTATATATTTTTAACTTCTGTATTCTATAGGTATAACTAATTGATTGAGTGACGACCAAATTGCTGTAATTTCACTTAATGATAGGTAGTATTATTCCGTTTGTAGTCCAATTCAATATGTATATATATGTACTTTTAATCGATAGTACTATAGAGGTTTCATACCGCCGCAACATATTTTTGTATCCTGGATGGTTTTAATTTTGACAGACATATTAAAGATAAGTTTTTTTTAAATAGTTCTAGTTCTGTGTTCTTCTCGCAGTATCTTACTACCTTGTCTGTGGTTCTAGTTTGTTTAGAGAAACAGTCGGATTCGGTTGCCTGACGTATATCGTAGTATACAATCAGTGATATCGAATTATAATTATTAATACACTTATCATCCACCGATCCTTCTGTGGAATCTTCACGCTATCGTGCTAGTCTCATTCGAGTTCGAAATGCGATAGCAACAATATCGTTCACCCATCTCACCGTCACACGACCGACATTCTTTCCACTTGCGCCTTGCCAGTGTGTCAGTGTTCTGCGCAACTGCATTTGAGTTATGTTGCCGTTTTCCGACGTCAAAGACCTTAGTGCGTTTTCGGATCTCAACGTTTAGAACTCGATCTATCATCTATACAGAGAATAGATCGCTCTATAGCTCTCTTTGAAACTCTCAACTGTACACACCGCTTGCGTGAGCGCCCAAGTCTCGACACCGTAAAACATGGTGGGCAGAACATACTGGTTATTGAAATTATGTAATTTAAGATGATTTCAGAATGTCTTCTGCTTCGTTAAATATGTTACCGTAGATTGGGGTTTCTTGATTCGCAGGGTGACTTTGGTCGAAACTTGTTTTTTACATAAAATATCAAATCTACAGAAAGATATTTGACAGTTAAAGTGTTCCCATCCTAAAAAAAACTACCAAATTGATTTAACAAGGAAAGGAAGATTCTGCAAACGTCACCCCGGGAATCAAAGTATCTCTAATCTAGCAGTACATTAATATTAGTACCTATAGATATCAATGTAAATGGACTATGTAAAACATGAGCTACTTAATGGACTTCTAGAATGAACAGTCGTAGACTCGTAGCTGAACACGTTCACCTTGCGTATTGATTATGGCAATTTATTATTAACCCATATTGTTATAAACTTATAATTATCACATCTAGAATACGAGTTCTATGCAGAATAATCTCTTCGTCGAACTATACAACATCCACTTTAAACTTAAATAGGGGTCCAAAATGTACGTTACCGAAATATGTTAGCAACACAACATCAATAGCAACACAAATAAAATCTGCAAAACAGTCTGTGTCTACGCTACACTTGTGTTTATTTATTTTGCAACGTTGGTAATTGTTGTTTATTTAAGCTTTATCCTGTTGTATATCTAATATTATATTCTATTTGATGTTAACAATGTCATTAGTTTGTTGTTCAAGGTATAGGCATATAATATTAAATGTGTGGTTATCAAGCGATTAACGTATTCGCATTTATGGACAGCACTATATAAAGGCGTTCGGATAAAAATGTTTTATTCAAAATGATAATGTGGGTGCAGGTATTATTAATGTCTGTTTTTTTTCATGCTAACCAATCATTACATATTATCATACGAAAATAGTGAACTTTATTTTATATTGACAATCAGTAGGTTATAGGGATCGGTTTATTAAAAAGCAAGTGGTAATTTTCATAGGTATGTCTTTAATATATAACTTATATAATATATAACTAAAGTTTGTTATTCGAGCAATAAAAAAATACTATTTTACTACAGCGGCGCGTAGTGTTTAGTTGAGTGCGTTTGCTAAAAAAGGGTTAAATATATCTATATTATTTTTGCTCAATTAGCTATATTAATTAATTATTCAATATAACGAAAAATAAATGTATATTAGTAGTGTCTTAGGTTTTCACAATTATTACTCATTATAAAACAAAAAAATTGAATACACGCGTTGTAATCCGTTGAAAAGTGTTTTATTGAAATGGATATAGCTCTATAAAAATAAGTTGTTACTTTCAATATTATTTACATTTATTTGTAAGTTAAAGTTGTTTTTCGAGCATTTCAAAATACTATTTTATTGCAGTAGGGCGTGGTGTTTCTTTGTGTGCGTTTTCGTGTTAAAATGAGAATAATATCTATTATTTGTGCTCAAATAGGTTTATTAATGAATTATACTTTTTTATTTTTTAAATTAGTATTAGTAATGTCTTAATATACTTACCCAATGTAATTCATTTAAAAGTATTTAATTATAATGGATATTGCTCTTTTTTATAAACGGTATAAATGTAACCTTCTGGCTGTCTTCTTAAAATATAGTTCACTGTTGTATTAGGACCCTCCATAACACGACAAAATTACTAATGCTATAAAAGCCTCGTTAAATATTGTATAACAGTGCCCACTTACAGAAATATAGAGCAAGAAAATATTCAAATAATATCCCCTCCCACTTGCGAAATCATGCCATGAAAAATACAATTCCAAGAGCCGCGAGTCGGGCCTAAACTAACATCAAAAATTGAATTGAAAATGGTCGCTTACAGCTGAAGGCACAGCCCTGCATCGTAATGTATATTCGTGTGAAAAATTTGGCCCGTGAACGTGACCCAATGAGACTACAATGCACGATCATAGTCAATAATCCAAGTTCTTATTTAAACTAAACGGATTACTGGCACTTATGAAACGTCTGAATTTATGTTCATGTCAGCCCAAGACCACTGCTGAACAAAGGCCGCCCCCATACACGACCGACTTAGACGCCGTGAGTCATCATTTTGGGGGAACTAGGCAGTACTTACCACGCTCGGCAGGCGGGTTGGTGAGCGCAGAATGGCTGCTGTTCCACAGGAGGGACGTTGCTGCCCATGCCTCCGGTTTGGAGTCCGTTAGTCGCCTTTTACGACATCCACGGGAGGAGATAGAGTCGTGCTATATTCTTAATCCGGATACCACACGGACGAAATTTAAGTAACACGGTTCTTATTGGTTGATAATATAGAGCTGGGAAGTAACTCTGTGGATATATTTTAAATCAATATTGTTTGACTTCCTCCGCCTTGGGAAGGGCGGAGGGGCATGCCGGGATCAAACCGGCTTAAACCCCACGGTGTCCTTCTACTTACCTCTAGCCGGGGGTGAGTTGTACGCTTTTCTGCATTTGACCGCTCCCCCGGCAGGTATTGGCCCGTCAATGATTGACGGGCCCCTTCTGTGTGCGGCCTCTTTGGCCGCACCTATCCTTCGCAGAGGCAGAGGCGCGCGCGGAACACGCGCGCCGCCATCTCGGGCCTGTTTCTGTTCGGGCGACGGACCGCCCGTGGTCGCCCGCAGGTCACTCCTCATGGTGGCCGGAGATCGTCCAGCGCCCTACCCCGGTGCCCACGCCCGGTATGTCTTCTGCGGAGGGGATCGGAGATCTCCCTCCGTCCCCGCTCTGCCGCCTCCTTTGCTTGCATCGCTTCCTCGCAAAAGGAGGCGACGGTAGCGCTCTCGCTCCGGACGATGGACTGAACCACGGCCGGAAGCGAGAGGACATCCCCTTCGACCGCCACGACGAGGTCACAGCGCTGCGCTGCCCAAGCTAGGCACTCCTCCAACGTGTGCTGCACCGTGTCCTCCGAGCAGTCTCCGCAGTGATGACAACCAGGCGTCTCTTCTCGGCCTATTCGACACAGGTACTTCCCGAAACACCCATGGTTCGAGAGTACCTGCGTCATCCGGTAGGTGAGGGCGCCATGCCGCCTCTCCAGCCATTCCTCCATTACCGGTCTTACCGCCGCTATCGCGGCGTGCCCTGTCTCGGCCAAGGCCTGAAATTGGCGTTAAGAGCGGTAGCTCTTATATTAGCGTCGGTACCCGGTTATATTAGCTTAGGGGTACCTAAGCTACGCGCAAAAGCGCGTCGACGAGGCTGTCTTGCCGCTCTTCGGAGCCTGGCTCCAAAAGAGCGAGCGCGTCAGATTCCGCCTGACGCAGGTATTCACCGGACACGGTTGTTTCGGTGCGTACCACTACTGTGGAGACGATCAGGATACCGCACAGCACACGCTCGGAGAGTGCCCTGCGTGGACTGCCGAGCAGCGGATCCTGGTCGATCGGATCGGGCAAGATCTCTCTTTGCCAGCAGTAGTGTCGGCTATGCTGGCAAAGCATGAAAATTGGAGTGCTGTGGTCTCCTTCTGTGAGAGCGGAATGCTCCAGAAGGAGGTCGCAGAGCGGGATCGGTAGAGGGCCGATCCCGCTCGAAGGAGAAGGACACGGACCCGGGGTAACAACCGCCGCAGTGCCCGTGTCCAACACGCCTGAGCCCCCTGTCGTCTTTATATGACAGGGGGTCTCGGGGGTCGCGAGCGCGCTTATTGGGAAATCTGCGCGCTCATACCGAGCGACCCCCGGGAAGACAGCGGTGTGCATGTGGTCACGTACCGCTGTGTGCGCAGTGCATAGTGTGGCTTCGGGGGTATCTTACAATCCCCTCGAGAGATGCCTGGGGGAGTGGCCTCTTTACAGTCGCCTTCCCTCCACTAGAGGGGATGACCGCTTTACAGTCATCCCCTCCGGGATGTGGCACTAATGGGTGGCTCTAGATGGAGATCTTTCGAGTTCCTGGAGCCTCCCTTCGGTGCCGACGATGATCACTCCGGTGGTTTTAGCCGGTAGGAGTCCGGCATGCCCCTTCGCCCTTTCCCAGGGCGAAGGAAGTACATGAGGTATTTCCACCGGATCAATAAAAAAAAGAAAAAAAGGCGTACCTAAGCTAATATAACCGGGCACCGACGAATGCCTTGATCACTATCGAGGAAAAAACATATTGTAAAGTGTCAAAATAGTACAATAGGTTCTAATTACACAAATCAATTCTGACACGTACAAAACGGATTTTTGGTTTCCGTCGCCCCTTCAATAACTCGCGCCACCGGGCTCTAGCCTATTTAGCCTGTATGATAAATCAGGCTTTGCTCCCGACTAGGGATGTAACGGAGCTTCGGCTCCGAATGCGATAAGTCGGACGGAACCTCTGGTTCAAATTTTACCTCCGAATCCAACTGATTCCATTACTCTCTAAACAAAGTTTAACGGAGATTAGCGGTTCACTGACGAACGACGAAGAGTCAAATGTCATGCGATTGCGATTGCGATTGTGTTAATTTTATTCACAACATAAAGCACCGATAAAAGTGAGTGAGAAAGATGGTAAATATTAAAGACCGATCCACTTGTTTTGCGTTTTGATTACGTAATGTGACTCTCTTTTTCTTATTTTCGAAGTAAATATTGTTTTCTACAAACGTCCATTGGATTTGCTGACCTGCGGCTCCGACTCCGATTCACCTCTGATAAAAACATCTCCGTAACATCCCTAGACGACGGCATTCGTTCACGAGTATGACGCATGCATTAGCATCGTTTAGCTCAACCATATTGTAGAGGACCGACTCATAGGGGATATTACTTCAATCACTTCGATGGTGATCATATATTATTATTAGCAAACAGGAAGATGTTGTTACCATACTCTTGATAAAATCCCTTTGTGGCGCATTAAATGGATATAGTCAGTTTATTCTTATGGAAATACACGACCTGCGTTTTTAGCGTATTCAGGTAGAACCCAGAAATACATGGTGACCGATTTTTTAATAACAGAATAGAGTAGTAGTAATAGAATTTTGTACTACTGTAAATCCGTAAGATTTTGCTGAACATATATTGTGTTATTTTGGTAGGTATTGACCCAAGCTTTCACCCCCTGCAGTATGTCGTGCTATTTACTGGACACCCTGTATAGGGTACTTACTACAAAAATAGTGAACATTATTTCAAGAAGACATCGCGCGAATATTGATTCGCGTTTTTAAAAAAACAAGTTGTCATTTCCATGATATCACTAGAAATCAATATATATTCATCATTTTATTACGAAAACGCACACAAATATAAAACAGGCGACACTGTTATTTTGAATTTAGAACCAGGTAATTGCGCAAATGCGCACAAACAATTCTTGTGTGCTCAAATAGTAACTTTATTTATAAATTAATAATGATAGAAAAAAACGTGGAATTTACAACGTTTGTTTAAAATGAACATAGTCCCTTTAAATAAATTCACTGTTTTTTTGGAAGATAAACAAATACATACCTATTGTATAAATCGATTGTGACATTTTGTAAGAACATAAAAAGAAAAGGAACGGTAAAGGCAGGCAAGCTATATTTTTGTGGCCGACCTATGTCGTACACAATGTATATTTCGGTACGATTTATTTAATTTGTGTTGTAAACATTTACATGATTGCGGTCCAGTAGCAGAAATACTCTAAATGGCTAGTGTAGGTAATTTTCAAAATTTCTTATAACAATCGAAATTACAACAATGTTCTAATCAAGCGTGATATTGTTAGCAAAAAACCTTTAGATATGCTTAGGGTATCCGGTTCCAATCATTCTGGTATTGAAAAAGGTTGCCAAAAAACTGTTCCAACATTTTTTATGTAATTGGCGTGGCCAAAGAACTGTTTGCTGATTACAATAAAATTAGTCCGAAATTCTGAAACGTCATTAGTCATTACTAACAGCAGAGCAGTCAGTGAGGCGATCATCTGACACTAATGATCTACAACTATCTCCAAACTTAATTCGCTTCTGCTTGATGTGGCACAATCTTGTTATAAACATATCGACCGATATTTTGTACCTCGAGCTAACCGTGAATTTAATTTAATGGTAGATTTGGTACATTTTTAATTCCGACTATACATTTAAAGTGCAAATGTAGTTGCCATGCTAAATAATTAGTGTCTCAGTTTTATGAATCTTTGTGAATAAAGTTAAGGACGTAAAATTATAAATAGTTGATATTATATTCACCAAATGCAACCAGATCTCGTCTGATTTGAAAAAGAGGTGCAATATAATTAAATTGAAGTGTTTGTCTGTGATTTAAAAATAAATGCAAAAATTTAAGTGAACGCTGCTATTTATACGATCATCATCATGTTAGCCAAAGGATGTCCACTGCTAAGCAAAAGCCTCCCCCATAGTTTTCCACAACTATGTGGTCAATTTGGGGGGAATTTGCCAGTACTCGCGACGTTTGGCAGGCGGGTTGGTGACCCCCAGCGAGGCGGTGGCGCGCACATGGTCACGTGCCGCCGTACCACGCCAGCACACAGCGAGGCTTGGGGGGATCCTTTACAATCGGCCCCGAGAAGTGCCTGGGGCGGCCTTTTTACAGCCGCCTGCCCTCCGCTAGAGTGGATGACCGCTTTACAATCATCCCCTGCGAGATGGCGTCCCTAAAGGCGTGGCACCAATAGGTGGCTCTAGTGTGATCTTACGAGGACCTGGAGCCCCCCTCCGGTGCCGAATATGACCGCTCCAGTGGTTATAGCCGGGAAGTTCATGCAGAATTTCCACTGGACATCATAAAATAAAAAAGGCAGGTTGGTTAGCGCAGTATGACTTCTGTTCCACAGAAGGGATGCTGCTGTCCCATCCCTCTGGTTATGAGTCCCTCAGTGGCCTTTTACGATATTCACGGGAGGAGAGGGAGTGGTGCTATATTCTTAATCCGGACACCACACGGAGTGTTTATACGATAAGATATAATGCCCAATAATATACGACCGTTTATAGAATTTTTGTATCGTCTGTCTGAAAGTTTGTCTGGAATAGGCTCCGAAACGGCTCAACGGATTTCAATAAAAAAAAATATAATTAAACAGGAATGTTAACTAAAATTTTCATTTCGACATCTTGCAGGGTTCAAAGATATAAATATAAATATAATTTACGCCTAGCGGGCGGGTAATGGCTAGTTATAAAAAACTACGAATCGATCTGACCCCTCGTTAAATTTGGAACTCAGCCGCTACAGAACAACAATAATGTAATAGTAATATTTGATCTATGGTCAGTTTGCTATAGAGATAGAGAGGACAGCGAGGTGCAACGCTCGGACTGTCTAAATTAATAGCTTTGTACGTTTATAAGGTCCTTCCTTTATTTGTGTTCCGTATTTACTCGCATTACTCATATTTTACAATTGAAGAATGTTTTTAAAAAGCAACCAATATTAAGTTTTTTTTGGTTCTGCCTATTCTTTGTAGTCCATACTACAATTTGGTTTGGGTGGGTAAAAATGGTCAACCCTCTACCTACACAGTACACATCGAAATATAGCCCCAAACATAATATTTCTGTAAAAACATCCACGGTCCTTAATCTTTCTGGCCAAATAAAAAGTTATCTGTAGAAAAATTAAAAAGGAAAAATAAACGTAATTTTTATACAAAATTAAGTGTTTGTAAAATAATTTAAATTATTCTTTTTTAAATATCATTTTATAACGTTTTATTTAGTCCCTGTAAAATTTGCACAATCTGACAGTGATATTTTTTCCTAAACACTCATCAAATATGTACCTACTTCGGAACAAAAATGTATTATGTCCATATTTCTCTTTTTATGTTCAGTATCATCAAATTATGTGTTTAAATCCTTTAAATTTGACGGCACGGTTGGTGCCGTGGCTGATACAGTCGGCTGCTGCACTCCGGGTTGTGGGTTCGATTCCCGCAGGGAACAAATATTTGTATGATCTGCAGGTAGTTGTTCCGGGTCTGGGTGTATTGTATGTGGAATTCATGTCTGTAAACGCACCCACGACACAGGAGAAATCCTAGTGTGAGCAACGTTTAAAAAAATACGGGTTGCACTCCGGGAGTGCCGACAGAAGTGAAAACTTTATTTTTTATTTATCTAGACGCGTTCGCGGTCTGGTATATATACATGCACACACTATAGCTGCGTCTCGTAATGGTGTCGCGAGTCCAGAGATTTTATCTCACCTAAAAATATGCGTACCGCGCTAAAAGAAGTTTTCACTTCAAAAAAAAGAAAAGAAAATAAATTAATTAACTTACAGTTTCCAAAAATAAAAATTAAGTGCTCTCATATTAAGCCTTCTTACAGCCCGACACATATCCATACAAATGCTCTCAAATATAGCTCTCCTACAAATTCATAATGAGTGACATAACATACTTTACCTCTGAAGTACAGAATTTAGCCAATATTTTTTTGCTAAACAAACTTGGCATGTCTGAGGCATATTTTTTTAAAACGGATCGAATAACTAAAAGCCTTCGTGGTTCGTAGAATCCTAAGGAAAGAAAATTATGTGTACTTTTTCAAACGAGGCTTTGTATTTTTAGCTTTAAGTGTTTGTCAATTATGCTAAAAAAGGAAAAAATTGCGAGGTACACAAACTGTGTATTAACTAACAGGCGACGTGCAGAATTTATTTCCATAAACACACGCCGGCTACCAGGAGCACATAATAATAACAGAGCTAAAGCAAATTGATACATATTCGCAGCCCATCGCCTTTCGCTCAGATAAGTCTTACAGCTTGCGTGGAATGATAAGCAGACACTACGTCACTTTTTCTTAGATGTTCAAGTCAAAATGGTAAATTGTACCTGTATCTAGGTATATCTTATTTCTTATGTATTGAGAAATAGAAAATTAATGTGGACTCTAAAACAGCTGGTGCGGACTCTCTAGGTACACAGGCCACAGTTGCAATTTTTACTTGTATAGTCAACATCAAAACTAAATGATGAACAGCCAGAGAGTCAATTCTCGTTAATTTACACTGCGGCTGAAAGTTTACCAAACCGAGATTATATTATGAATTGCAAAAATATTGAGATTCTGCTCCTCTTAAAGTTCAGCCCGATTTCAGTAAATCTAGTCTCATTTAAATCGCAGTTTTGACGTTTATTTAGGGACGAGAATACCATAGGTACAATGGTATTACCTGTGTCAGTTTAGAATGTTAGTAGAATACCGTTTTGGCGTCGATCAACTTTAAACCCATTTTCACATCACAATATAAGTTTACGTTTGAGCTAGTTTGTTAGTTTTGGAGAATATAATTTGTAGCATTTATGACATAGAGACTAAATCGGAACTATATTTAAAACATTTTCTTTCACTTTCAAAAATTGTCCTCCCGGCGTCCAAACTATTAATCATAAGTTATATTATATTTTTATCTATATCTATATATCTATACTAATAAATAACATTGAAGTGTCTGTTTGTAATGTCAAAATAACAGCTATAAATACGGTAATAAAATACGGTACCTACAACAAAAAGCTATTTGTATTTTTTTTGTCTGTCTGTCTGTTTGTTCCGGGTAATCTCCGAAACGGCTGGCCCGATTTTGACGGGACTTTAACTGGCAAATAGCTGATGTTATAAGGAATGACTCAGGCTACTTTTATTTTAGAAAAATAACATTGGTTCCGCACAAAAAAAAATCCTTGGAATGAATAGTATCAAAGTACTCTAAATTTAATTTAAATCAAACGCAGGTGAAACCGCGTGTCCCAGCTAGTTAGTCATAATTTACTGTTGACGGTACGAGTTACGCTAGGTGTATCGAGGTCTGGGGCCTCGGGGGTCGCGGGCGCGTAGATTGGGGAATCTGCGGGCCCAAACCGAGCGACCCACGAGGAAACGGTGGCGCGCATGTGGTCACGCGCCGCCGTGTGCACAACATAGCACAGCGCACAGTGAGGCTTCGAGGGGATCCCTTACAATCTTCCCGGGGGGCGGACTGCTTTAAAGTCTCCCTCTCCGAGATGTGCCTAAAGGTTTGGCACCAGTGGGTGGCTCTAGTGTTATCATACGAGGTCCTAGAGCTCCCCTTAGGTGCCGAAGATGACCGCCACAGTGGTTTTAGCCGGTACGAGTCCGGCATGCCCGTTCGCTCTTCCCCAGGTCGGAGGAAGTTCATGAAGAACTTCCACTAGGACAAGTAAAAAAAATGTGGTTCGTACATGTGTACATGGCATATCAGTTGACAAGCCAACTAATCAATATCTAGCATCCAGATTGCCTAGTATATGGGGTGAATCAGAGACTGGTGGGCTACAAAAACTAATCCGCAGATAGAGCTTTATCTTAAGATAATATTTCATACTAGCTGGGACCCGCAGTTTCATCCTCTGTTTAATTTAAAAGACATTGGATTATTTATACATAATTTAGAGTACTTCGGCATAGACACTTGCCATAGAGTATATATATATTGGATTTCGAGGATTTTAATTTTTTTCCCGGAACCCTAATTATTTTTCTAAAATAAAAGTAGCCTAAGTTATTCCTTATAACATCAGTTATCTTCTAGTGAAAGTCCCGTAGAAATCGGTTCAGCTGTTTCGGAGATTAGCGGGAACAAACAGACAGACAGACAGTCCGACAGACAGAAAAAAAAATAGTTTTTTTGTTGTAGGTTGGTGCAGTGGTTGATACAGTCGGCTACTGCGCTCCGGGTCGTGGGTTCGATTCCCGCACGGAACAAATATTTGTATGATTTGCAGGTAATTGTTCTGGGTCTGGGTGTATTGTGTGTGGAATTTGTGTCTGTAAACGCACCCACGACACAGGAGAAATCCTAGTGCGGGGTAACATCTAAAAAAAACAAAAAAAAGTATATACTTTCATATGTATATAGTAAAAAGATGTTATTTCGACATTACAAACAGACACTTCAATTTTATTTATTTGTATAGATTAAAATAACTGCAGTTTTGCACGGTTAATGTCTGGCAACAGCTCACTTTGAACTTTGAATTGTTTCATTTGCACTGAAGAATTACAGACGTACTTCGAAGTTACAATTTATATTTTAATACTAGTCAAGTAGTAGTCATTTTCAGTACAGTGACACTGATCTTGTCCGTCGTCATTATTTAAGTTACGTTATGAACTTGTAATGGCACATATTCTGGTCTTTAGTTATTACGTATACTAATTAAATCTATTAATTTTTAGGCTTATTCATTAATCATTATACTGTACAGACGTTTTCGTAATTATACAGTGAGTTCACCGCCTAAAAATCTTGCCAATCGTCCTTTCAGAGTGCGGATGCTTTCCAAGAGCGTCGTAACTCGTCTGTGGGAACTAAAGCCTTATTTACGCGTCTCCCGTAATTACTCAACTAAAATTTTGTGACTCAAACCGAGTAAACGAACTCTAGACTAAACACGTATTCTAGAGGGGGTGACCGCGGGTGCTTATAGGCCACGCCTTTAGGCGCATCTCGGGCGGCTCTAGTGTGATCTTACGAGGACCTGTAGGCCCTCTTCGATGCCGAAGATGACCGCTCCAGTGGTTTTAACCGGTAGGAGTAAATATACAGCATAGCCCTTTCTTTCCTTCCCCAGGGCGAAGGAATTTCATGTAGAATTTCTACTACACAACGACACACGACAAAAAAAGAAAAAAAGTCAACACTTATTACGAAGATGTTTAGCGCTTTATTGGCAACGTATGAGATCTGCTTCAGCTGAAGTCACATCATACTAGCTTCTCTAAGAATTAAAACTCGCTAAAGAAGCCTTTTATTCCTACTGCCAAGGTGGCTAAAGAAAAGAGACACTATACAACGCTTAATAACGGAGCAAAAAGACGAAGACCCAACTAAAAAAGAACGTAAAGCTTACAGTCGTTTGAAATTTGTATTCTGCCTGTTATATTCTGCCTGTTATATACTTTTTACGTAAAACGACTATGAGCAGAGATATAAAAGTAAAAAAATACAAATCAGGCTTTATATATTCTTATTTTACTACTAGCTGGGACGCGCGGTTTCACCTGCGTTTAATTTAAAATAAATTAAGAGTACTTCGACATGGGCACTTGGCATAGAATATATATATTGGATTTCAAGGGTTTTATTTTTTACGCGGAACCCTAATTATTTTTCTAAAATAAAAGTAGCCTAAGTTATTCCTTATCACATCAGCTATCTGCCAGTGAAGTTCCCGTCAAAATCGGTTTAGCCGTTTCGGAGATTACCCGGAACAAACAGACAGACAGACAGACGGACAGACAGACAGACGGACAGACAGACAAAAAACTTAGAAATAGTGTTTTCGTTATATGTAACGTACATACTTTCATATGCATTTAGTAAAAAGCTGTTATTTTGACATTACAAACAGACACTTCAATTTTATTTATTTGTATAGATTTAAATAGTTTTTCATCATTCCACGTGTAGGTACTTGGAAAATAAACCTGAGCGTTGACAAGCGGTAATGGACCAGAATAACTCCATCATGAGAAAGCCCTCAGACGAGCCGGGTTCACTAGATGAGCTCAAAATTGGTACCACCTTCTTACTTAAATCTCTACAAAACACAAAGGAAAATCCATAGCAATAACTAACCTAACATTTCTACCTCCACTTAACATACAACAAAAGCTATAAATGGAATTTAAATTAACTACACAATTCACGTTTGTACCGATACGTTTGTAATATAAACATGTACACAATATCGATCAAAATAGTCTCATCATTCGCCTGGCAACACACGACATATTGGGCCAACAAATGTATGACGTAACATATTGGCCCAGTATGTGGTCGCCAACATTAGCATAATGCCCTAGGAGATTTATTGTATTCTCCAGACGCTGACCTCGGCTGAAGTTTATTCGTTGTATTAAGGTAATATTTATAAACATGATTTGTGGCAAGCAAGTTTTGCCATGATCTTTTATATCTTTGAGTAAAATATTTTTACGCGTCTTGGTAAGTAACTTTCGTGAAATGAAACTACTTTTACAGATAATTTCGCGGTTTATTAAACTTTTTTTATTTGTTGGCGGCTCGAGCCCTTAACAGCTTAGTCGGGGTGATGGGAAGTGGTCCCTAGAGAGCAGTTCACCTGAATTTTTACTTTCAGTGTAAAATTCTCGAAGACACGATAGCCTAAAGTTAGTTTCATTTCGCCGTCTAAATAAATATTAATATGTAATTGTAAAATTGAAATATAATAAACATTAAATTGTGTAATATCATTTCGGCTGAATGAACTCCACTGCTGGACACAGGCCTCCCCCAAAGATCACCACAACGACCGATATGGATGTGCTGTGGGCTCATTGGGGGGTTTTGCCTTAATCGCCACGCTTGGCAGACGGGTTGGCGATCGCAGTTGAGCTGTTAATGTACTCGAAGGACGCTGCTGCCCATCCTCCGGCTAATCCCTTAGTCGACTTTTACGACACCCACGGGAGGAAATGGGGTGGTGGTATTCTATGCCGGCACTACACGGCAAATTGTGTAATATGTAACATCTTAATTAAAAGTAATTTTATAGAACCTGATGACGAGAGTCATGCCTGCCCATAACAATTGTAATGCTACGCAGGAGTAGTCTTATGTGCGACACCACACCGTGCTCGTCACCTCGAGACATTCGTTATTGCGTCTCCCATGCCCATTAATTTCACTAACAATTTCTTACTAAAACACAGTAATGTCTAAGTGTAATAACTACTGCTTGACGGCGAATATCTGGCACTGCGGTGGTCATACCACCTGCAACAAGTTTATTTAGAAAAGCTAATTGTATTTATTAAAGTAGTGATAGATTCCTGGGTTTGCTTGAGTGCCCCAGAATAGGCCTGTCTAAAATATTAACCTAAAGATAGGCTACAACGCTATGTACATTTTAATACATAATAATCACCTATAAACTTTGAGGAGGTGCATCAGTCAAGATCCGAGCAGATAATATAAAATCAGTAAAAAAGCACCTTAATCTTAACCCAAAAATACCCATTTGTTTTTTAACCAATCGTTAATCCAACATAGTTGGCCGTCCAAAAATTGATAGCGGCGGTATGACCCATCATGGTGGAATTGCTGGCGCCCTCACCTTCCGGATGACGCAGATACTTTCGGACCATAGGTGTTGGGCAAACTAGGGGCAGTCTGTCGCCCGAACAGGAGTAGGCCCGAGACGGTAGCGCGTTGTGTTCAGTACCCCGCACAGCACACTGCGCAAGGCACGCCTCGTGCGTATGCTGTGCGGTATCCTGGTCGCTATTACATTGGTCCCTGTGCGACCTGGCCGGCCGCACATTCCATCAGAGAACGTGCGCAGCACCCCTAGTACTTTTCTTTTGACAATCTAGACGTAATAGTAAACTACTACTGCGTTCGCGGTGCTGTGATAGGTTGAATGGTTGAGAGCGGGCGCTGTGATAGCGACCAGGATACCGCACAGCCTCGGGGGTCGCGGGCGCGCAGATTGGGGAATCTACGTGCTCACACCGAGCGACCCCCGGGAAGACGGTGGCGCGCACGTGGTCACGTGCCGCCGTGTGCGCAGCACAGCGCAAAGCGAGGCTTGGGGGGATCCTTTACAATCCTCCCCGAGAAGTGCCTGGGGGGGCGACCTTTTTACAGTCGCCTTCCCTCCGCTAGAGGGGGTGACCGCTTTACAGTCATCCCTTCCGAGATGTGCCTAAAGGCGTGGCACCAATGGGCGGCTCTAGTGTGATCTTACGAGGACCTGGAGCCCCCCTTCGGTGCCGAAGATGACCGCTCCAGTGGTTTTAGCCGGTAGGAGTCCGGCATACCCCTTCGCCCTTCCCCGGGGTGAAGGAAGTTCCATGTAGAATATCCACTGGACATCAATAAAAAAAAAAAAAAAAAAAAAAGGATACCGCACAGCACACGCTCGAGGCATGCCCTACGTAGGCTGCCGAGCGGCGGATCCTGGTTGATCGGATCGGGCACGATCTCTCTCTGCCGTGTGTGGAATGCAGTGGCCTCCTTCTGTGAGTGTCATGCTCCAGATGGAGACCGCAAAATTGGATCGGGAGAGGGCCGATCCTGCTCGAAGAAGGACGAAACGGCACCGGAGTAACAATCGCCCTAGCGCCTAAGTCCCATGTGCCTGAAACCCCGTGCCGTCGATATAACTCGCAGCGCGGTGCGCAGATTGGGGATTCCGTGTGCCCACACCGAGCGACCAACGAGAAACCAGTGGCGCAAATATGGGAACGCGCCGCCGTGTGCGCAGCATAGCACTGCGCACAGTGAGGCTTCGAGGGGATCCTTTACAATCTCCCCGGAGAGCCGGAGTTTTACAGTCACCGTCTCCGAGAGGGTGGGACTAGTGTGATCATACGATGACCTGGAGCCCCCCGTAGGTGACCGCCCCAGAGGCTTAGCCGGTAAGACTCCGGCATGCCCCTCCGGCTGTCCCAAGGCGGAAAAAAGTACCAAACATCGTCACGGTACCCTACCTTGCGCCCAGCCATTGTACGAAACGGTACGTATGTAAGCTGCAAGTGCATGTATTGGATATACACATTATCGCGCGTTTTATATTTGTATGAGTATGTATTTTATTAATAATGGGATTAGTGCTCTTCCACAGTGGGGTGTTAAAGTCGTTGAAGGTAACTTAATCGGCACACAGTATTGTGTCGCAGTCTAAATCTACCTTAAGGCTAAAAAGTCTTGACTACATTAGATATTATCTTACAATACTTATACAAATTGCTTTTATAAAAAAATCGAACATGGAATACCTCTTTTCACTAACTAAAATTATAAATTAGTATTCTATGGTGTTACTTGAAGAAGGCAAGTAAAGCTTAATGAAATATAGCTCTTACTTGTTAGCTCGCGCATAAATATCGTTATAACTTTGCTGAACTTGCCAACTTTAATTAAATAAGGCCTGAACATAATTGTATGAAATTAATGAATGAACGAAAAAGAATAACTAGTATCATTTATTCAATATAAATTACCAAAATAATATGTGTTCGCGGCAATGCATCGCCGCATCAAATGATTATACATCAGTTACAAATAGTATATACATAAAATTTATGTATTATTATTTATAGCAAGAATGCTAAGATAACTTCATGTTAGAACAAACAAAGGATCATCAATTTTTATATATATATATTAAAATATTATATTATCGTATGTAATAGCCGTAATATTACCATCGATAAATTCTATACGGATCATAAATATACAGCATAGTTCATTTAGTTCTTATTTACTTTAACTGTAAAATAGGCATAATAACCTGATCAGCATGATGGAAATATATTTTACATATTTTTTATTATACTTAAATAAAAAATATATAAAAGTAGCAGTAGCAGTGCCTACTCTGTATGCTCCGCTTAAATTTAAATTTTTATTCCATTTCTATAAGCGAAGACTTGTTATTGGCTTTCCTTTTACTAATTTTGTGTTATTTTAGATTTGTTTAGCTGTAAGTCTTCCATGCTTTAATTAAATAAATAAAAAATATACATGAGACGATTTCATGGCTCTCAAAAAGGTAAAGATTCGTAGCTGCACTGCTGGGGCATGTTTTATATACGTAACGGTGTTGTCAATATACAGTAGTCATCGTCATAGAACAGTATCAATATACTACAAAATTGTGGTAATCTATGGAGGAGGTCTTTCATGCCAATTTTTTCTTGTTTAGAAGTAGACACCTTTTGGCCGGTATGATATGATGATAATGGCGTTTAATAATAAGTAATTATGTAATTATATATGACATATATATTCACGTAATTATTAATAGTCACGTAAAAATCATATTAGTGGATCGTAACACAGAAACTAGTCAACGTTTTTGTTATTATTAAACATAGTTGTGTAAAAAATGGATTGGTACCAAAGGCACTACTCACCAGGAAACTTATAATAAATGTGAGCAGTAGTAGGTATATTGAATTATATTTTTTTTTACTGTCATCATTTTCTAATATACATAATTATGTATAAGTAACTAGCTGAACTCGGCCACGCTTCGCTGTAGTTCAGTCTAATATTAATTATAAGAAGTGTAAATCTTATAAAATATATAATCTATATAAAAAAGTTTATCAGATATAGTTAGACTTGTAATCCGAGTAGCCGGAGGATGGGCTGCAGCGTCCTTCGAGTACATTAACAACTCAACTGCGATCGCCAACCCGCCTGCCAAGCGTGGCGATTATGGCAAAACCCCCCAATGAGCCCACAACACATCCATATCGGTGGTTGTGGTGATCTTTGGGAGAGGCCTGTGTCCAGCAGTGGACTTCATTCGGCCGAAATGATGTAATCCGATTGAAATTTTATAAGCTTTCTATACACGCTATAAGTATTTACATTTCATGGGTATTTTTAGTATATAAATTCTCTGTCAATATTTTTACTGCTTTGAATTGCTCTTATTTAAACTTCGCAAAAATTTTTATACTATAGCATTCAAATTTCAAGTCAAGTCAAGTCAAGTTCAAGTCAATCCGTAGACGACATTTTTGAGTTTTACTGTTTTTTGTATATATTTTTTTTTAACTTTGCCCCACACTCGGTTTTCTCCTGTGTCGTGGGTGCTTTTACAGACACAAATTCTACACATAATACACCCAGACCCGAAACAACTACCCGCAGATCATACAAATATTTGTTCCGTGCAGGAATCGAACCCGCGACCCGGTGCACAGCAGCCGACTGTATCAGCCACTGCACCAACCATGCCGTCGAATATATGGAAGCTAATGATATTATCATATCATTGTATATATATATAATTTCATTGTATATATATAATATCATTGATGGAAGCTAAATTATATATAAAGAAAAGTAATTTTACTGAGATTAAGTTGGAATTGTAATTATAATTTCTTCCATAACGACGGTTTTCATGGCAACAATTACTATGGTTACTGTTGTCATGACAACCGTTACCATTGCACTGGTTCCGATAGCAACGGTTACTTAGCAACATCACTATGACCAATTATAAGTCACTCGAAACTATTTGAATGTTCCGTTTCCGTTGCAACTTCGGAATAAAAAGTACATGAAAACACTCTCCTGTTCAGAAGCTATGTTGTGAACAAATTTTAAGTCAATCCATCGGCTAGCTTTTGAATTTTGTGGACACAAACACAAGAAAAGTGATTTTTTTTATAAAATGTGGTTACGAATAATCGATATTTCAATAAATCAGGGAATCTAAGGTCAAAAGTAAATTAATTGTGACCGCGGTAATTAAATTGACGTGCGATGAAATATTGGTACCTCCATCGTCGCACGTCAATTAATTTGATTAATCAGCATAACATACTAACAAAGAAACATTCACACTGTGATGTAATTCACACACGCAAAAATATTGTCACATTTAGATTTGAATATAGTTTCCAAGCGTGGCGATTATGGCAAGACCCCCCGCTGAGCACACTACACACCCATATCGGTTGTTGTGATGATCTTTGGGGGAGGCCTGTCCAGCAGTGGACTTTATTCGGCCGAAATGATGATGATATATTTATATACTTCTTACTCTAAAATGTAAACGATGTCCTCAAGCAAAAGTACGTAGACAATGGAAAGTTGACCGAATTGAAATTAAATCATGAATGGACTGAAAATTGGTATTCTGTTGCTTCAAGTTTAGGCTTGAGGGAACAGAATTTTCAGTATCATCTCATTCTAGTCTCATTTTAATATCAGTTCTGATATTTACATGGCGGATGTTATTCTGTGTCAGTTCAGAATGTTAACAGAATACTGTTTAGCTTCGATTAACTTTCGATCAATTTCCTGGCTATGTTAGTTTAGGAGAATACCATTCGGACATTCAAGCCATGTTTGTTACAAACATAAACCCTAACTGAAGAATCATGGTATCCAACAGTGAGAACCCCGTTACATATCATTTAGTGGCTTTGAGTAGCAGATATTAACGTGTAAAGCAACTTTCATTTTATAAAAGTGATACGGTCATAAAAAATATTATTCTGTTTGCCAATATTGAGATAAATCCCAGCCGGGTTCAATAGGCTAAAACAAAGCAGGTATCGGTCCGTACTTACATGTCCATAATAAGATGTTATTCTCTGAAGTTAAGCCTCCAGTTTCAATTCTACTGGTCAACCATTGTGCAAACTTTATCATCTAAAAAGTATTGTGTATAACCTAAAGAGTAGTGATGAGACAGCTATATCATGTACATTTTTCATTAATTTAATTTTACTTAGTTTTAGTGGTGATAAGTCTCTTATAGCACACCTCGTCCCCCGAGACGAAAGGGTAGTGGGTGCATTACACCGGCTGCTACCCAATCTCGGGGGACCGTGTGAGGAAGTCACACGCCGTCTTTACGGGAGGGTCGTGCGGTCCGTGGCCTTCTACGGGGTGCCCGTGTAGTCAGCTCGACTGACAGGTGCCCAGCGCTGCAGAACTAAACTTCACAGTCTGTAGAGCAGAGTGGCTATACGGATCGCACGAGGATACCGAACAGTATCCTACGAGGCGGCAACTCTCCTGGCGCGCTTTCCGCCTTTCGACATCCTGGCAGAGACAGATGCATGGGTTTATGACCAGACACGCTCCCTCCGCTAAAGCGGCGAAAGAGCGCCTCCTGGGGCGTTCGACAGGCTGAGGCGGCTGGCTCGGCGGCGCGCACTTGACAAGTGGCGTCACCGTCTGAGGATGCAGTTCGAGACCAAGCGCATCGTCGAGGCCATCATGCCACTCTTCGGAGCCTAGCTCAGAACGAGCGAGCGCGCCACCTACTGCTTGACGCAGGTATAACCGGGTACGGTTGTTTTGACGCGCACTTGCACAGGATAGGTCGCGAGGTCACGGCACAGTGCCACCACTATGACAGCAACCAGGATACCGCACAGCATACGTTCGAGGCGTGCCCTGCGTGGGCTGCCAAGCGGCGTATCCTGGTCGATTCGATCTCTCTCTGTAGTGTTGACTATGCTGGCAGAGCATGAAAATAAGAGTGCTGTGATCTCCTTTTGTGAGAGCATCATGCTCCAGATGGAGACTGCAGAACGGGATCGCGAGAAGGCCAATCCCGCACGGAGAAGGACGAGAGGGCGCCGGGGTAACCACCCCGACGCCCAGGTCCAACACTCCTTAACCCTCTGTCTTCGCTATATGGTGGGGGGCCTCGGGTGTCGCGAGCGCGCAAATTGATGAATCAGCGGTCCCACACCGAGCGACCCACGAAGAGGAGGTGGCGCGCATGTGGTTACGTACCGCCATATGTGCGCAGTATAGCACAGCGCACAGTGAGGCTTCGGGGGGATCCTTCACACTTCACAATCTCCCCGTGGAGGGTGACCGCTTTACAGTTACCCTTTCCGAGATGTGCACCTGTGGGTGGCTCTAGCGTGATCATACGAAGACCTGGAGCCCCCCTTAGGTGCCAAAGATGACCACCCCAGTGGTTTTAGCCGGTAGGTGTCCGGCATCTCGGAGGAGGAGGACACGGAGCCGGGGTAACAACCGCCGCGGTGCCCGTGTCCAACACGCCTGAGCCCCCTGTCGTCTTTATCTGGCGGGGGGCCTTGGGGGTCGCGAGCGCGCTTATAGGGAAATTTGCGTGCTCATACTGAGCGACCCCCGGGAAGACAACGGTGTGCATGCGGTCACGTACTGCTGTGTGCGCAGCACAGCGCATAGTGAGGCTTCGGGGAAATCTTTTACAATTCCCTCAGAAGATGCCTGGGGGGGTGACCTCTTTACAGTCGCCTGCCCTCTACTAGAGGGGATGACCGCTTTACAGTCATCCCCTCCGAGATGTGCCTAAAGCCGTGGCACCAATGGGTGGCTCTAGATGGAGATCTTTCGAGTTCCTGGAGCCTCCCTTCGGTGCCGAAGATGATCACTCCGGTGGTTTTAGCCGGTAGGAGGCCGGCATGCCCCTTTGCCCTTTCCCGGCGCGAAGGAAGTACATGAGGTATTTCCACCAGATCAATAAAAAAATAAAATAAAAGAAAGGTGTCCGGCATGCCCTTCGCCCTTCCCCGGGGCGGAAGAAGTTCATGATGAATATCCACTGGGATAATAAATAAAAGGAAACACCCCAATGCTAGTTATTTTGCTGCCAAGCAGTAGTGTTCAAACTTTAAACATTACTGTTTTACGGTTTGAAGGGCACTGTAGCTAGTGAAATTACTGGAGTTATGTGGTTAAATAACGAATATCTCGAGGTGACGAGCGCAGTGTGGTGCCACGCAGGGCTGGTCATGGATAGCATTACAATTGTTATGGGCAGTCGTGACGCGTTACCACCAGGCGGGAATGATTCGATCGTCTCGTAACACGATTATATTTAAAAAAACGAGTAGAAACGCCTGAGGAATAAGATAATCTCAACCAAGCTCTCTTCGTTTACCGTCTCCAAACAAGATTTGTTCTAGCTGTATCCGATTTCCACGTATGTGTTGGACTTGTCTGAGCTTGTTCGCTATCAGGAGAAATATGGCCGTATCATGTTACAATACAAGCACTGGCTTCCTCTAACATTAATGGATAATTGATCGTGTAGTTCTTTGCTCCTTATATGTAGGAATATACGGAGGCACGTGTAGTTTACGAATAGGACTACACTGTATCTTCGCCCATGGCTGGTTTAGCCATAACGGTGTTCCTTCGACCTAACTTACGCTAGGGTAAGGTACGTTATGACTTAGGTTAGGACTTCGGTGGGCTTTGTTTCCGCTGCGGCAGGTTGGGTCATCTGGCGGCTACATGTTTGGCCAAATCCCACTGCCCAGTATGTAAGGTAGCACAATTGCAAATGACAGCATTGGAGGAAAGGTAAGGAATACACATATCACCTCGTCGCAAAAGGAGTCGATGGCTTCCGACGCACTCTCGCTCCGATCTATAAACAGAACCACGGCTGCGAGCGAGATGTACCCACTTGCAACGCCGTGACCTCATCGCGGTGGTCGAAGTCGGCGACCACTTTGTCGCCCGTGCTGGGCACTCCTTCGGCGTGTGCTCCAGGCTGTCTCCGTAATGGAGACAACCAAGCGTCTGTTCTCGGCCAATGCGTCACTGTGTGAAACACTTTTTTATCCCAGTGGAAATACTTCATGACCTTCCTCCACCCCGGGGAAAGGCGAAGAGTCATGCCGCCTAAAACCACTGGAGCGGTCATCTTGGGCACCAAGAGGAGCTCCAAGTTCTCGTATGATCGACATCTCGGAGAGGGTGACCGCTATATAGTCACCCTCTCCGAGATGTACAAGGGAAGATTGTAAAGGATCCCCCCGAAGCCTCATGTGCTGTGCTGCGCACACTGTGGCACGTGACCACATACGTACCACCATCTTCTCGTAGGTCGATTGGTGTGGGCACGCAGATTCCCCAATCTGCGCACCCGCGAACTCAGAGGCCCCCCGGACTTATATCGACGGCAGGGAATTTCAAGCCGGCACCGTATCCTTCTTCGAGCAGAATCGGGCCTCTCCCGATCCCGCTCTGCAGTCTTCTTCTAGAGCATGACGCTCTCACAAAAGGAGACCACTACATTCCAGTTTTCGTGCTCTGCTAACATAACTGATACTACTGCCGGCAGAGAGAGATCTTGCCAGATCCGATTAACCAGGATCCGCCGCTCGGCCGCCCACGCACGCGTCGAGCGTGTGCTGTCCGGTAGCCTGGTCGCTATCACAATAGTGGCATTGTGCCGTGGCCTCGCATCCTATCCTATGCACGCACTGAAACAACCATGCCCGGTGTACACCTGCGTGAAAGCGTAGGTGACGCACTCGCTCCTTCTGAGCCCGGCTCTGAAAAGTGCCAGGACGGCTTCGAAGACCCGCTTGGGTGTAAACTACATTCACAGGCGGTGACGCCACTTTCCACCTGTCTGCCGAAAATATCCGCGTCAGCTGGGAAGTAAGGGCGCCATACTCCCTCAGCGAATCCTCCATGATGGGTCTTACCGTTGCTGTCACGGCATACTCTTAGACCATGTACCAAGACGATTCGATGTATTTTGGCAATCACCCATAAGTAGGCAGAATAGCACCAACCCATCTCATCCCGTGGGTGTTGTAAAAGGCGACTAAGGGATTAGCCGGAGGATGGGCAACAGCATCCTTCGAATACATTAACAACTCAACTGCGATCGCCAACCCGCCTGCCAAGCTTGGCAATTATGGCAAACCCCTCAATGAGCACACAACACACCGATATCGGTCGTTGTTGACTTTGCCTCCCGCCTGTGTTCAGCAGTGGACTTCATTCGGGCGAAATTATGAAAAATGACGAGGCAGATCAAGATGAAATATAACTGAAAGTAGGTTAGATCATTTTTATTCATTTATTACACTTTTACATAAATAAAGAACACACACCCGTTTTATCACATACATTGCGAGGATGAATAAAATCCGTCCGAATCCAAAATTTTTACACCAATTCTATTTTTTTTACCTTGTTGTTGTTGAAGCTTTACTCTCATACTTAATTTATAAAAACAACACATGTTACGAAATAGCTTAGTAAAAAATATATCACCACTCCATCTCTGGTGCCTGCTCACCGTGTGGTGCCGGCTCAGAATACCATCACCCCATCTCCTCCCGTGGGTGTCGTAAGAGTCGACTAAGGGATTAACCGTGTGACGAAGTCATCCTTCATTTTCATTTCAATCAACCTCATTCATGACTTCAACAAGTTGCCTAAAGATATTAAGGCGACAAATAGTTTACGCTTATTTAAAAAAATGCTTATGGGTTTCTTGGTGGAAAAGTCATATTATTCAGTAAATGAATTTCTAACTGATGCAGCAACAGGGTAACAACGAAATGAAATTCTATGGAATCCGATTTCTTCGTTAAGTCCTTTATTATTTAAAATATAATTATTTTTTGCCTGCATTATTCCAATTACTTATTTTTCAACTAGCTTAAATATTGTGAAAATAAAGCTATATTGTGAATAGATGTTATCATCAGCATGAAGTGTTGAAATTGTGAATATCGATATACCAATATAACAATTGTCGTGTGGTACCGGCTCAGAATGCCACCACCCCATCTCCTCCCAAGGGTGTCGTAAAAGTCGACTAAGGGATTAGCCGGAGGATGGGCAGCAGCGTCCTTCGAGTACATTAACAACTCAACTGCGATCGCCAACCCGTCTGCCAAGCGTGGCGATTATTGCAAAGCCCCCCAATGAGCCCACAACACATCCATATCAGTCGTTGTGGACATCTTTGGGGGAGGCCTGTGTCCAGCAGTGGACTTCATTCGGCCGAAATGATGAATATAACAATATATATGTTACGTTTCATCGATCTCGTTAACTGATCTCCGTTACTTGCTGCCGTGGAGAGAGCCTCCTAGTTGAGCTAACCGGGAAGGAAACACGGAGGGAGGCACTCCGCGACAACCGGAGGATGGGTAGCAGCGACCTTCGAGTACATTAACAACTCAGCCGCGATCGCCAACCCATCTGCCAAGTGTGGCGATTATAGCAAAACCCCCCAAAGAGGTCATAATACACCCATATCGATCGTTGTGGTGGTCTTTGGGGGAGGCCTGTGTCCGAAATGATGATGATCTCCTCCCGTGGATGTCGTAAAAGCCCCTTTTGTGGAACAGTAGCCATACTGCGCTCACCAACCCTGCCAAGCGTGGTGAGTATTAGCAAATTCCCCCAAAATTACAACACAATTGTGTTAATCCACAGTGGACGTCCATTGGCTAATATGATGAACCACAATTACTACGTCGTAGGCATTTATTAATAAACTTTGTCTCGCCCTAGGATTTCTCCTGTGACGACACAGTTCACAGACATAAATCTCACATGCACAACCACACTGCATGTAGATCATAAAAATATTTGTTCCGTGCGGGTATCGAACCCGCGACAATTAGCGCAGAAAGCCAATTGCTTAGCCACTACGCCAACCGTGCCATCAAATTTATTTGTGCCGTGCTTTATTTTTCTGTTCTGCCAAAATACACATATTTTCTATCATAAATTGTAAGAAACTCCTGGTAATAAAATGTTAACAGAAATATAATATTGCGTCTGTGCTTCATAGTATTTGGAAATAAAGAATAGCTTAAGCATTAATATTCCTAGAAATCTTCTATACAAATAAATTAAATTGGAGTGTCTTTTTGTAATCTCAAAATAACAGCTTTTTACTAAATGCATATGAATGTATATACGGTACCTATAACAAAAAAACATTTTTTTTTTCTTTCTGTCTGTCCGTCTGTCTGTTTGTTCCGGGTAATCTTCGAAACGGCTGCACCGATTTTGACGGGACTTTCACTGGCAGATAGCTGATGTTATGGGGAATAACTTAGGCTATTTTTATTTTTGAAAAATAATTAGCGTTCCGCGCAAAAAATACCTTGAATACCAATATATATATTCTATGTCAAGTGTCTATGTCGAAGTATGCTAAATTTCTTTTAAATTAAACGCGGGTGAAACCGCGGGTCCCAGCTAGTAGTTTAATAAAAGCGCAGGTGTTAAATTATACGGCTTCAGTTCCACTATAAAGACATTAAAATTATTAATATCGCTCCTAAACTTTTTTACAAGTAACGGACACAGACAGTAAGATACGAAGTGATCTACTGGTAACTTTTTATGTATATTTCTAATGTAAATCTTGCTCACACGGCACACCTATGCTAATTCTGGTTGCCTTACGGAATAATAAATCGAATCTAAAATCTTTAGATTTAAGTTTTTGAACTTGATTTCGTTTTGTGCCATGATCACATTTAACATAACAGCAGACAAATCATCAGTCCCAAATCCTAAGAATTTAGATCAGATTGATTATTAATTTCAGCCGTTCACCGCATTCAAAGTTAATTATATATTTGAATTAATGAAATAGAGATCTCCTCAAGATGCTCTTCAAAAGGCATAGAAAGGTCTTGTTTTACACGGAGTGACTAAAGCCAGACGATATCAGCAAGGCTCTCAGGCATTCAGAGATAACAGGCTTTCTAAATAAGATAGTATACGCTAAATCGCTTCCTTATTTCCCACGAAAAAAAAAAGTACATTTAGCGGGAACCGCCAATTAAATATTTTTACACATAAAAACTTGGCATCATTTTCACTTTCCCCATCTCCTCCCATGGGTGTCGTAAAAGTCGACTAAGGGATTAGCGTCCTTCGAGTACATACAACAACTCAACTGCGATCGCCAACTCGTCTGCCAAGCGTGGCGATTATGGCAAAACCCCCCAATGAGCCCACAACACATCCATATCGGCCGTTGTGGACATCTTTGGGGGAGGCCTGTGTCCAGCAGTGGACTTCATTCGGCCGAAATGATGATGAATGATTTTTGCTTTCCAGTATTAAATAGATTATTAAGAAAATTACTTGCAACAGGAAACTGCGACTTTTATGACGAAAAATTCTTGTAATACCGGTTAACTAATTACAATGTAATGTTGAAGAACGAACGAACGAACGAAGAAAACATATTTGCGTCTAAGGGAATTGCACTAGAGTATGAATATGACAAACGCCAATAGTTCCTTTATAAGTTTCTTTTGAAAAACCTCACGCAAGTATATATCCAGAATCAAGGGCACAGTTTGTAAATGTAAATGTCTAATGCAAAACACACAAACATGATCGATGAAGAACTTGCATTTTGAGGATATTATTAAGTAATAATAAATCTGGACTGGATTTACTATACAAAATGACAACTATTTTTTGTACCGATTTGAAGCACCTCCTCGAGTGTCTCCGGGTCTAATGTTGACAAATATTGATAACATAATTGTCTCTATCTTCCAAAGATTCTCACTGCTGCTCGCTGTAGTTATCAGCGCCAAAATGACGAAAATCAAACAGGTTTACTTCGACGATATCGATCTCCAGTCCAACGTTCTAGGATAATGAAGGTCATTGTGACCAAACTATCGTGGTCCTCCTGATTAAAAACAGCCTAGGTAAAAAGGGCACAGGACATAGTATTGACACCCTTCTAAAATTTAAATTAGGAAAATAATATTATATGCCTTGCCATTTTCTGATTGTCGGAGCAAAAGAACAATTATATCCATAATTTAAATAATCTAATGCATATGTTGACATGTAGTCATAGTGACAATTTATTGTTTCTGATACTAACTAGACCAAATAAATAGACAATGGAAACAATGTTTCGGTCTAAGAAATTGTTAAATATAAATACAGTTATAGGTAGTATAAATAAGCTAAACAATACTATCCAGTTTTTCTAATAATATCGTGATTCACTGTTTAAACTTTCACAATCATCAATAGAGAAGTGTAATAATAATATCTTATATATCTTTACCACCAAAATATAAATCACTTTTCTGGCAAAATACTAGATGTGGAGATGTTAATAGATTAGAATTACCATACGGATATTTTATGTTCCTGTGAAACATGGATAATCCCGACAAAATGTTAATAAATATAAATAATGTTGTGGTTGCCAGTGTGTGTTATTTTACATTTAACCTTTAATTTTTAAACAAAGAACGATGACTCTATAATGTCTCCTGTGTCGTGGGTACAGTTCACAGATATAAATTTCGCATACACAAATACCCAGACTTGAAACAACTATCTGCAGATCATACAAATATCTGTTCCGTGGGGGATTAACCCGTGACACAGAGATAGATACACTGCGCCATCCTCCCGGGTGGTAGGCAGATGAAGCCATATTGCGCTCAGCAACCCGCCTGCCAAGCGTGGTGAGTACTGGTAAGTTCCCCCCAAAACTACGAAACAATTGTGGAAATCTATGAGAAAGGCCTTTATTCAGCAGTAGACAGCCTTTGGCTGTTATGATGATGATGATAATCTACTTTGCTCGCACATACCTAACTTGTTAAAATCTAATAATCAAAATTATAATATCACCATTTATTTAAAGAGTATATCCATTCCGGCTCTTCTCCATAGGACCGAATTTTCTTTTGACTTTTTTAAGAGCCTATTAGTATATGAAAAAAAAATCAAATTTTAATCGAAAATTATGGAAGGTACATTGTGTAAACTGCTGACACAATACAATTTTTTCAAGCATATGTAGAAGGGTATATTGCTTAATGCGAGTAAAGTAAACATGAGAAGTAAGAAGAACCTAAATCATTAGAACTCCAGTACTTAGACCTGGTACCATGGTATCTCTCAGTCGTCATTAAAAACTGATCGTTACCGAAAAATACCTTGTATGACCTATAGACAGTTGCTGCTGGTCTGGGTTTTTGTGTATGTGGAATTGATGTCTGTATGTCCAATCGTTCTAAAAAGAAACAAATCTCCACGCATTCTGTAGTTTCGCGTCACGCAACCTTGTTGTATTCGTTTTATAATTTCCTTTTAACTACACAACTATAACAGTGAATGAGACGATGAATTTGAATGCAGCAGTAGAGCAGTTAAAACTTTCCAAAGCGCTCTATAGCTGGTATTTCATACTCCAAGTTAAATGAATTGAAACATGTCTAACTTCTAAGGGACTGTAACGGTATTGGGAAGTCCGGCGGTGAAATACAAAGCTATTCTGTTTACAGTTTACGACCAGCCGACTATAATGTCTGGCTGACATGATCATTAAACTTAAACTTACATATTAATTTTGACGTGAAACTTCTTTTAGGACGGTGTGAATTGGATTTTATGAAACGAAAATGTGTAACAAAAGAGAGACAACTATAAATCTACTTATAGGGTTTAGGCTGTGAGACGATGAGATAAAATGGGAAACTATATAGAAACGTGTTCTATATAGTTTCCCTATTCCCTATTGTCGATCTATCGCTCCCTCTCTCTTTCTCTGTTTACCACCTCCATATTCATCTCATTCTCTTACAAAGTAACCAAAATACAAAGTTTCACTTCTACCGCGTGTGAACTCACACTAGACAAATTTATTTTTCTTTGCTATGTATTTATGGTTTGACTCATCCAGCCTCTATGTTCAACAAAAAATGTTGTAAAACTACATTTAATAAATTATTGTAGTATTAAAAGCATACATTATTTTTTGGTTTAAATAATAAGCGTTTCATTCACATAACATAATTATCTGTTACTTTTCGTTATTTTAATACCTATATAGAAACTATACCATAGAGGCATCGAGCGAAAACCGGACGTAATAAAATACAAAATGGTTCCACGGTTCCACTAAATAATAAAAAGAACCACAAAATGCCACTAAAACAACCTAATTTATGCTGCGATTAATAATATTTGGTTTTTGTGGAGTATCCAAATAGTATATACCTACTCTTGAATGATAGGTATGCGACATTATTATAATAAATGATCAATCCCATATAAGTATTATAAAACTATAATCCATTTATAAGTAACATTTTATAAAAGACGTTTACAGAAAAAGCAAGAATTCGAAACATTTAACATTCAAACACATTTCATCCACCGAAACATAACATTTTATTTTTGTAATAAAGTAGAATTTCGCGTAACAATTACAGAATTATTAGCCATCATTTCAACCCAATTGAGTCCACTGCTGGACACAAGCCTCCCCCAAAGATCGCCATAACCACCGGTCTGGGTGTGTTTGTGCTCAATAAGGGTTTTGCCATAATCGCCACGCTTGGCAGGTGGGTTGGCGATAGCAGTTGAGTTGTTAATGTACTTGAAGGACGCTGCTGTTCATCCTCCAGTTAATTCTATAGTCGCCGTTTACGACACCTACGGGATGAGATGGGTTGGTGCTTCGTAGCCGGCACTACACGGTATACTTAATAACTATCAACACTGATTTATAAGACGTAAGTAAAGCTATATGTAATACAAGGTGTACAGCCTTACACTGGATACAAATCATAACTGGGAGAAACATATAGAAAATACCAATGCAGAACTTTGTTACCCTACTGTTAGCGCTGTGGCTAAGCAATTGGCTGTCTGCGATACGTGTGGCGGGTTCGATCCCTGAACGGAATAAATTAATATTTTTTTATGATCTACAGATAGTTATTCCGGGTCTGGGAGTTTGTGCATGCGAGATTTATATCTGTAAACTGTACCTACGACACAGGAGAAACCCAAGTGTGGAACATCGTTTAACAATAAAATAAAAACATGTTTAAACTTCAGAACTCAAAATTCATCTACGCATTAAGCGTACTTAAATCTAACACAAACTATCGGCCGAACATTGAAACGCCACTTAATATTAAAACCCGCTTTAACTATTTGAGCCGCTGACGGTGGCGCGCATGTGATCACGTGCCACCGTGTGCACAGCACAGCGCACAGCAAGACTTGGGGGGATCCTTTACAATCCTCCCCGAGAAGTGCCTGGGGGGTGACCGCTTTACAGCCATCCCCTCCGAGATATGCCAAAAGGTGCCACCAAGGGGCGGCTCTAGTGTGATCTTACGAGGACCTGGAACCCCCCTTCAGTGCCGAAGATGACCGCTCCAGTGGTTTTAGCCGGTAGGAGTCCCCCTAGGCATACGAAGGCGAAGCCCTTTCCAGGGGTGAAGGAAGTTCCGTGTAGAATTTCCAATGGACACCAATAAAGAATAAACAAAAAGGCTTCGTACCGAAAACAAGTTTCTCGAATATATTACTGGCGTTTCAGTATTCGGCCATAAGACACTGCGTTATCAGCGTACTTACGCATAATATGCTGGCTTGAATTAAGGTTACATAATCCTTTAGGGTGAAAGTACAGACTTCAGCGATCTTTTCATAATGCAAACAAAATGTAACCGTATTGTAGTGAAAATTGAATTTCATCAACAAATATTAAGTCTAACTTGTCTATACATATAAATTTGTTTATTTGTTAAGATATATCGCAGTTTCATCACATCGAACCGAAGTGGAATCAATCAAAACTACAATAGACGCAATCCAAATAAACTAATCATACCTTCAACTGATCAGCAAATAATAGGGATTTAGGTTAGGACCTATCTTTAGATTAGTATCGATATAACTAGAATAAAATCCCCGAATACTTATTTATTCAGCAAAAAGCTCAAATCCTATCTAAATAATAAATGTTAACATTCTGTAGAAGAAATTAAAATCGACAAACACAATATCACAGACAGACAAAAAATGTCTGTCTCGAGATAAAAATATAACAAAGCATTTAATACATTATTCGTGAATGTACTCATACGGCTCTAATTAATAAAATACTACCTCTGTAAAATGATGACGAGTATCTGTTTATAAAAAACGACTTTTAAACGGATTACATCGCGTTTAAATGTGTTTATTACAACGAGTAATAATCGCGAAAACCAAAGAACATTATTTAATTATTTTCATTATCTACGACGAACGAAAACTAATACTAACATTAAAACTAATAGTGTATCTATGACGAGAACTTTGTGCAGCAGTGGCACCTTTTGGCTGATATGATTATTAATACAAAAGTGTGTCTTTTGGGTGTTTCTCTCACGATCACACTGAAACGGCTAAATAGATTCAAGTGTTTGTTAGAGAAGTAGGTACAAGTACTTCTCAACCAAATTTCACTTGAATCGCGAATTGAGTATTTCTTGAAATAGGCCACGACACATTTTCTTTCAGTATCGAGAACACTTAAAGTTGTAAATTATTTCTCTCATTAACGAAGTCACGGGATTTTGTTTTACAAGGGTGTGACCCTCTCTAAAACTTTTTATGAAATCAAAAACGGAATTACGTAGGAGCCTGCTAATATTTTTATTGATTTTTGAAGTAGTCTCCGTTCCTTTCTAAGAACCGTCGCATCCGAGGGACCTTTGACTGAACCAGTGAACCCACTCTTCTTTAAGGATCTCTTCCACATTTTAATCGTACGCAGCCATGTCATCTTCGGGGTTCATAAAGCCAATTCCTCTGAGTTAATCTTTTATTTTGGGAAATAAATAAAAATCGAATGGTGCCATTTTGGGACCATAAGAAGTAGAGTCACTAATTTCACACTTTCCGTAGAGAAATATTCAATTGTCTGTCTGGCGGAGTGAGCTGGAGCGTTGTCTTGATGGAGGAGGATCCTGCTTGGGCTTGGGCGCTGCTGTCGCACATTTTCCAAGACAACCGGTAAGCAATGACTAACATACCAATCTGCAGTAACAGTCCTTTTATCCTATCGCAATTGTTTCGAAGTGACCCGTCCGTCCATAGAATGGGCAATCATCTTTTTCCCTTAACTTCTGCCTTTTTTACTTTTATTGGCATATCTTCGAATAGAAACCATTTCATCCATTAGGCAGATAATCTTTTGGTTTCGGGCTCGTAACAACAAATCCAGTTTTCATTACCTGTGACGATAGTAAACACAGCATTCCAGTCACCTACGTTATACTTTTCAAGCATTTCGCGGCACCATTCCAAACGACGGCACTTGACTCATACCAATGCCTAAACTTGCCCAGATCTGTTGATATGTCACTCTTTTCACGCACAGCACTCTCGTTATCTTCAGTGGTCGCCGTAGAAGGACGTCCTTTGCGCAAATCATCAGTGAATTTGCTTCGACCATGTTTGTTATTATAACAGTGACACGAGATGGGGCTTCATCATAAAATGCCAATCGAAGTCTATCATAACATAGTTGTTGATTAAGACCGCAACGAATGTCGTAATAAATCATGGAGCGAAAATATATAAGTCAAAATCATCTCAACTCACTACACGCATTTTATTTAATTTCTGCCAATTTGTAAAAACAAGTGACATATGAATTTAATGTGTAGATGTACACAGTTTCCCAAAAAGTTCTCTATTCGAAACTTAAATAAACTTTTCTTACTGGCCAATTCTAAAAACATTCAGTGTGACCATGTACAACTCAAACCCAGAGACGAGAACGCCATTTGCTGCTGGTAAGCGCGACGCCTGCCCACATCAATGTATAATGCTGCCCGGACTAATTTTTTTTTGGACAAAGTTGCCCCGCACTAGGATCTCTCCTGTGTCGTGGGTGCGTTTACAAACACAAATTCCACACACAGAATACACCCAGACATGGAACAACTACCTGCAGATCGTACAAATATTTGTTCCGTGCGGGAATTGAACCCACGACCCGGTGCGCAGCAGCCGACTGTATCAGCCACTGCACCAACCGTGCCATCATTCTAATTTAATTTCGCCAACTACATTCCCTTCTAACTGAAGTTATGTCAACAGCTGTTGATTATAAAAAATATAGACATATTACCCGATGCCGTTAGAAATCTTCGATTGAAAGTCATCCATCTTTATAGCTAGGCACACAATGTGCACCCGGCGTGAAACACGGCTTTACCTTTCGCCTTGCTTTAAAATTGATTGTCCAAGTGAGGCTATCCTTGCTTCTCATGGTGTTCCGAAAGATATGTTTGTGTACTTAAATTACTTCAAGAGAGAACAGTTGGCGCTGTGGCTAAACTATTGGCTTTCTTTGCTACGTGTTGCAGGCTCGATCCCCGCATGGAACAAATATTGGTAGAAACTACAGATAGTTGTACAGTGGATCTGGATGAAAGAAAGGAAGAATAGGAGTAAAAGGTACAAAGGTACTGCTTATTTCTTTAGAAATCTCTTCCAGCTGACCTGCGAGAGGACAGTTTGAACAAGAAGAAATGTACACAAAATGTGTAAAGAATTAAATAGATGAAATGTAAGAATATCATCATCATATCCATCTCAACATTATCATCTCCGCAACGTGCAATATTCTCTCATCCGTCTTCTACAGCCCACGGAACTATACAACTCAGCGAATTCCGTGATCGTTTTATAGTAAACTTAAACTATTAATAACAACAAAGTTTAATCATTCACTTTTAGTACATTCTGAGAGTTGTTGAAGGTTATGGCCACATTGAACTAGGAAACAAAATTATCCTTGACCCTTTCACCCGCCATCTAACGAATTCCAACGTCCAATGTGTGAACTGTGAACATAAAACTCAAAACAAACATAGATTCAAACCTCCGTTTGAATTGTTCATTCGATCCTAATTCGGTATGAAATGTGTCCATTGTACGGACCCAAGTTAATATTTACACAATCGAGTTTGCTTTTAGATAATATATCGTACATCTGTAACTACAAACACAGCTGGTACGCCAATGTTTATAATATCTATATTCAAACCAAAGATTCGACCATTATTGGAAAATATTTTATGTAAATAACTGATGAACAAAAGGGCGCAAAGGTTAATGGAGTCAATTTAGGAATTGGCTGTGTTCAAATCATGTTTTTGTGTTGAAATTAATCATTTGCAACGAAACTCGTAGTAAATTTCAATGATTATTTCCGGCAGGTCGAAATATCAACTTTTGAGCAAGCTTAGATATTCAATTCGAAGACTAAATTTGATGGTTCATAGCCAAGTAAAAAAATATCTCAGTATTACGTGTTTTTTAAGTTAAATAATTGCTCAAAACCTGGCTACGCGCGGTTATTCTTTCGACTACAGCAAATAAATTGCGTTCGTGTAGGTTAATTTTCTTTCGGAGGCATTTGGTTTTAATTGTCCGGTCAGTTTTTTTTTAGATATTTATTTATAAATTAAACCAAATAGATATTTTTGTGATACAGGGCCAGAAAGCCAACTATGGTTCATATATAGTGTATGCGCTACTAATCGATTCATGCGTCAGGCCACGAGAGCCCGTGGTACCTTCACAATTATCAACTTCATATCGATTTCTGCCGAGCATCAAGTGGTTGTTGAAACTACGACTAAACATTATTTCGATTCTGCCATCCAAATCCGTTATTATGATCGATCACTCTCTACAAACCTGCCCTCATCAACGACCGTCGCTGCACGAAGTTTTATTTAAGCAGTTCGTCATACTATCCTCGCCGGTGGAGCCAGTCGCAATGTACCACCCCAACTCTTGCACGAGCTGGCCAATGCCAAGCCAGTAGCTTTAAAAATGCCCTTAAATATGAATGATTATTATTATCCAGCTCCCTGAACCACAGCAATGATTTAAGGCGCGACCCAAGTCCCAGTAGGGAGTAAGTTATCGCCTAGCTGGGGACCCTTTACGCTTTGCAAGTTTGTCCCGTTAATCAGCAACAGCTCCCTGCTCCCTGTGAAAATCCCACAATAAATACACTACTGTTTATTCGGTTAGCCCACGACAAAAAACGTCTCCGACAATGCAGCGTGAATCAAGTCTTAACCAAGATTTAAGAGTATTCATAATTTCTTATCCCACCAAAAATACATCAGTTAACCTAATTTTTTTGAGCTTCTCTTGTACGACATTGCTGTCTTCATCATTCTCTTGACATCATTCCCCCTCGTCTTTTATGACATACACAGGAAAGGGGAGAGCTTCGCTTTGCCGAGAATAATTTTATTTGCTACTCATTATGAGTCTGTTCATTAATTTATTTTCAAACATCCGCAACTTTTGTTCTAACTTCGCAACTTCGATTACTTGCAAACACAATTTGAAGTTAACTAACGTGTACTTTAGCTTCTCAACAAAGAGATAAAGGCGATCTGCTTTACAAATTATGTAAGTAGATATTTATCTCTCCGAGTCGAAGATCGAATCGTCAGATAATCCGTGAAGTTGGCTTTGCTTGACTAATCAAAGTTTTTGTTAGGCGAGGTGAAATGCCAATACAAATGTCGGATAAGATTAACTTGTTACTTTTTAGGACTGGGTTACTTAAATTTAGAATACGTTGGTAGAATTGAGGACCCCGCTGTCGTTAGGCGTGTTCTTTTCTCTTGCTGACCGTCGGCGCTGATTGTTGAATATGCATCTCTTTTTTTTAACATTATTAGAAGAAATACAAGTGTGGATTTCTCCTGTGTCGTGGGTAACGTACCCAGTACAGTACAGACATAAATTCCACACACAGTACACCCAGACCCGGAACAACTACCAGCAGATCATACAAATATTTGTTCCATGCGGGAATCGAACCCACGACCCGGAGCGCCGCAGGCAGTCGGCTTGTACACCACACGCACGTGTGGTCGTCGTTCAAATGTAGCGTTTTATAGTTACACTGATTCGCTCACCGCTGAGCAGCGGACTCACGCTATAGAATCGCTTGAACCGACCGTCCGCGCCGATGACGGTCAGAGTATAAAGCCCACCTTATAGCTGAGCGCTAGGCTTTCCGGGCTACGAACCTCAAGTTTGATCTCTGCAGCAACAAATATTCGTGCAGAGAATTTTAGTACATGTAACTCCCAAGATACAGAAGACATGGTTAAAGGCGTCTGCCCATTACCCCGTACCATAACATGGCGGTGCTATAAAAGTATCAGACACAGAAGAGAGATGACGCAGACTTCTACGCACACTAAATGTACTGGCACCTACTGGTGAAATCGGCCTCGGTCCGATCATGGCACGCTACGGTGTAGGACGGTGATGGAACGGACTAGTGGAAGTTCATCACCATCATCATCATTTCTACCGAATGAAGTCCACTACTGGACACAAGCCTCCCCCAAAGATCACTACAATGGCCGATATGGGTGTGTTGTGGGCTCATTGGGGGGTTTTGCCATAATCGCCACGCTTGGCAGACGGGTTGGCGATCGCAGTTGCGTTGTTAATGAACTCGAAGGACGCTGCTGCCCATCCTCCGGCTAATCCCTCAGTCGACTTTTACGACGCCCATGGGAGGACCGTCTCGGTGGTGGTATTCTGAGCCGGCACTACACGGCGTTGCGTTAGTGGAAGTTGTTTCGTATTAATTCATGAAAATAATATTTTTTTGCCTGCGTAAGGCAAATGAAAGTGCCTTGTGGTGTCCAGGTTAAAAATATATCACCACTCCATCTCCTCCCGTAGATATCGTAAAAGGCCACTAAACCAAAGGGATGGGCAGCAGAGTCCCTTCTGTGGAACAGTAGTCATACCGCGCTCACTAACCCGCCAAGCGTGGTGTGTGAGCAAATATCCCCCAAAATTACAACACAATTGTGGAAATCTATGGGAGAGGCCTTTGTTCAGCAGTGGACGTCTTTTGGCTGATGTTATGTTCATAGCACGGTCATGGTATGGCACGGTAAAATAGGCAGGCTCCTTAAACAGAATGATCTCCGTAAAAATTAACATTGTTAACACAAACAAATTAACAAAATGTCGGTCTTTTATTGAAGTTGTGTTGACTTGTCTAGACTAACAATTACAGTTCCAACTATTAAAGTAAAACTGTCTTTAAAACAAACCATCGCTATTGACAGGAATTAATTAATCAACTGTCGCTACCGTGTTTAGTTTACAGAACTAATTGGACTTGAAAGTTTACTCTAACCAAATTATTTCCGCGGAACAGTCGGAACATCCTGTGGTAACTGTTACTTTCCCCATGGTATAACAATATTATACATAATTTGAGAAACGGGTAAAGTCTATAGAATTATTGTGCATAAGAAGGGTACAGTTTGCTTGACCGGTACGATTCGGCAGATCACGTACGGTGTCGGGCTATAAAATAAGCGATGATAATGTTCATCATCCATCAACAGCCTATCACAGTCCATCCCTGGACATAGACCTTTGCTGGACAAGCACACCTTACAGTTAACTGCGTCGCATAGAATCGCTATTTACTACCAATCTACAAACGGATTGGTGGTTATTAACGTTCTTACTAAACACAAGAGGAGCTACAATCCATCCTCTTGACACCTCCCCTCTGTCAGCTTCTGTGAAACTCACGGTAAGAGTGGCAAACAAGCCAAAAACCGCATATCACGGCACGCAGCTAGTTGTTCAGTTGTTATTGCGCGTCCGGTTGTTATGAGCAATATGACAGTAGACAGGCAAAGCACTGAGATGGGGAAGCTGACCGAGAGCTGAACTAAGTAGCTGATCAAGCTGTTCTGACATTTCAGATTTCCATTAATTATCAGTAAAACCAAGTTTTCCAAGTGGTGTCTGTATTTAGAATATGGCACCACTCCATCTCCTCCCTGGAACTCGTTTCACAGAGTAACTTAGGAGTTTTAAACCCGTCCCCTTTGGCGCCGAAGATGACCTCTCCAGTGGTTTTAGCTGGTAGGAGTCCGGCATGGCCCTCCACCCTTCCTGCGGAGTGGGCGGAAAAAGTATAATATCGCAAAAAAAGAAAATTGGAGGGTTGGCAGCAGTGTCCTGCCCGTCTATGGAAGGGCTGTGTTGTTGAGCAGTAGCCATACTGCGCTCACCGACCCGCCTGCCATATGTAGTTTCTGGCAAATTCTCCACAAAAGGTTTTTTTTTTTTTTATAAAAACGTTGCCCCACATTAGGATTTTTCCTGTGTCGTGGGTGCGTTTACAGACATGAATTCCACATACAATACACCCAGACCCGGAACAACTATCTGCAGATCATACAAATATTTGTTCCGTGTGGGAATCGAACCCACGACCCGGAGCGCAGCAGTCGACTTTTCGCAGTCGTTGTGCGATATGCGCGTGGTGTAAGCTGGCGTGGACACGACGCGACGTTGAGTCGGCTAAGCAAACATTTTAATTAATGTCTTCGTAAATACGTTTACTGTTCCACAACGTACACTAGGTTTTAGTGGCTAACCGCTGAAAATACAAACATTACATTTACATTAACGTTTGTGTGTTTGTCGCAAGAATGTAAATTGTATCGTCGCCGCGTAGCTGCGGTGTGTCAGCCGCAAAACCATTAACGTACCATCCAATATTGTTTTTGAGCGTTCTTGTTGAGGAGTTTTAGATTTATTGAAGTGTTATTTTGTAATAAAAGGCACTTGTGCCCAATATAATGTCAGCCAAAAACGTCCACTGTTGAACAAGAGCGTCCCCCATAAGACGACCGGTTACATGCCGTGTGTCGTCTTTTTGGTGGAATTTGCCAGTACTCACCACGCTTGGCAGGTGGGCTAGTGAACGCAGAGCTTCTGGTGGAGGGACGGTAGTACCTACCTACCATGACGGACTCTTGTAATAAAGTACCTACCACCAGTAGATTCGATGTGCAAGGTACAGGACGATATGTTGTGGTGCAATTTGGGCAATGCCCAGCAAACTGATTGCATCTAGAAACTGTGGTAGACTGATTTGATTGAAGATAAGCGCTTAAGTTTACAGCTATCTGTAGACCATACAAATATACTTTCCATATGGGAATCTAACCCGCGACTCGAAACGCAGATAGCCAACCGCTAAAATAATCACTTAACTCTTCATCATATCAGCCTCCAAGTTTCACATGGAACTCCCAGGCAAAACAAATTACTTGCGTCATGCTCGTGAACGAGTGCCGTCTATTGGGACTGGTCAAACTAATGCTGCCATAGCAATTTAATCATAAAGTTTAATAAGTATTATAATCAGGCTTGTTTAGACTCTTTTCTCCTACATTGTCTTCACATAAAGAGAAACCATGGAGTTTCTTACCCGTTCTTCTCCATAGGAAATCAACATCTTGGAGTACGGCAACTAAAGTCTTGACTATTCATAAGTCTAGTCTAGTCTGTAAATGGTTTAAATTAATTAAAAAAATACTTTTATTTTATCTTTCAAAGTTCTTCTTTTATTAATGTGCTTACTGATCAAAGCAGTTCCCAGAAATCCCACATTTCTCGTTGAGCTCTATAACTATACCTTCTTAAGGTATGAAGTTTTAATTTCCTTTGATAACTTAAACGTTACACGCTCTTTGTTTACAACTTAACTACCACTTACAAACTAATGAAAGCGATCCTTTTATGTTATCCTCTTTCATATTAAAATTAGTTCTAATATCTAAAAGTTATAAAGCTTTGTTACCTTTTTAATTATTGAAGTACTTAAGTGATATGACTTGGTATAACTTCAAATGATTTTTTATTCTTCTGATACATTTTGACTTTCACGTTGATTTTTATTGTTTCATCGTCATACTGCTGAACAAAGCCCTTCCCTATAATTTGCCACAATTACCGGTAACATGCCGCCAGCTGCATCGAACGAGTCCCAGGGACCTTCACCAGGTGGTGTGTCCATCTTGTTGGAGGCCGTCCCATGCTGCGTTTTCCCGTGCGCGGTCTCCACTCAAGTAACGTTTTATTGTTAACGTACTCAATTTTAATCCATTTACATAACATAATCAGCCCATTACGGTCCCACTGCTGGGCACGGACCAGAGAAAAGTTAGGCCTTAGTCCACCAGGCTGGCATAGTGCGGGTTGGCGGACTACACACACCATTCAGAACATTTTAGAGCCCTCTCAGGTGTGCTGGTTTCCACACGATGTTTTCCTTCACCGTTAACGCAAGTAGTAATTAAATTCTGATCCGCACATGAATCCGAAAAGTCAGAGGTGCAGACAGGATCAAACTCAGACAGCAAGGCATAGCATACACTCCTAATCCTCGCAATGTTTTCGGCAATAATGGCCACACAACCTGTTCCTAAGAATATTTAAAGGCAATTGAGACAATATCAAGACGATTAGTAGCACTAGCCTTTGCGTTAAGAATTAATACCCAATCCATTAGACAATTGTCGTGATTATCCGTACATTACAGCGATGTGCACGCTAACAGTTTGATATAAATATATTGTAGACTCAGCCCATCTCATAAGCTAAAATACATTCACTCCTAAATGAACGCCTTCCCCATAGATTTCCAAAACTGTGTCGTGTTTTAGGGGGAATTTGCCAGTATTCACCACGCTTGGCAGGTGGGTTGTTGACCGCAAAATTATGCTCGACAGAAGGGACGCAAGCTAAGCCCACGAGGCCCAAATTAGGGTTCCAAAGTTCGACATTTGATTGTGCATATTGTTTGTGTGTAATGTCACTCTTACACGAGGGATCGTATCGAATATGAAAAACGGATGTTACGGAGCTTCTACTCAGTTCCGATATGCCCTACCTCTGGTTCAAATCCTACCTCCGATACCGATTCTGGTTCCGATACTATTAAAACAAAGGCGACGAACGACTCTTCGCCGTTAGTCATTTGTAATACGAGTTACGACAAGTTTCGATAGAGACTATTTATATGTTAAAATTATAAAGCACGGGTAAAGTGAGTAAAAGAGACTGTAAATATGAAAGACCAATACACGTATGGCACGTTTTTTTGATTACGTAGGTATTACTCTGTTTTTCTTATTTTCTAAGTAAATAATATTTTCTACAAACTTATTTGTTTTGTGACGTCTATCTCCGACTACTCCTCCGCCTCCGATAAAATCACCTGTGTATCATCCCTAGTGCGAAGCAATATCCACATTTTATTTAGTTCACACCGCTGATTTCGGAGCTCCACCATTAATAATATACCGTGAAACCACAAGACGAGCCGGAACCGCAGTGGCCCTTGCCCTTGCCTTGGCATTTCCGTTCAATTACCTGAATCATGTTCGATCCTAATCTAATGATTAATTCTGTTTATTTAAGGGTGCCTCTACATCCGTTTTTATCGTCAAAATAATGTGAATCGAAAGTCTTTTGGGCATCGATATCAAAATTCTAAAAAGCGCTACGAATGGTCGTGAGAGTAGGTATTTTTCATAATTACAACGCTAGGCTAACTGACCGGATCTTGCTAAAAGCTCATAAAAGGACGCTAATACTCGGTCTCTATCTGAGCCCACTTTATGACACCTACATAAAGACAGAAGCCACTATATTTTGCCGAGATCCACACGATATAGATGGTCATAGTGCCAAAATAAAAAATCATCATCATCATATCAGCCAGAGGACGTCCACTGCTGAACAAAGACCCTTAGATTTCCACAACGAGCGGTTACATGGCGCTCTCATCCAACGACTCCCAGCGACCGGCACCAGGTCGTCCCACGCTACGTTTTCCAGTGCGCGGTCTCCATTCGAGAACCTTTGTGCCCCAACGGCTATTAGTTCTACGAGCAATGTGCCCTGCCCATTGCCACTTCAGTTTATTTTTAATCCTTTCAGCTATGTCGAAAACTTTATTAGATTTAATATTAAAAACTTTATCTGTTTTTGTGTTAAGATCAGGAGTGCAATTCCTCAAGCTCAAACATCCAAACATCCTTGAATACATAATCGAAATAACGGTGTAAAACCAATTTGGTTTTTGCTAAGACATGATTGAAGCTATTCCAAGACACGTTGCAGAAGGTAAGCTATGAGGACCAGTCTTTGCGAATACAAAACAGCCAAAGCTTCAATCCCAATTCCAATAGATAGATTTTGAATTAGATTGATTATTAATTTCGGTCGATAGAATGTAAGACATTTTAGAGATTAGCCATAGAGGCAAAGCCATCTTCAGCGACCAGCGACTCTTTCTGTTCCAATGGCAATTGGCATTTGATATTATACCGAGTACAGTAAAAATTGTTGATTGAGATTTTTCCACCGGAAATCTCAAACACATTGCGTGGCCTCAGGATTGTAAAGGATCACCCAAGCCTCGCTGTGCACTGTGGTGCGCACACGGCGGCACGTGACCACGTCTTCCCGGTGGTCGCTCTGTATGAGCACGCAGACTCCCCAATCTACGCGCCTGCGACCCCCACAATCCTGGTTACCTATGGTTACCATTACAATTATTTTGGGCGGGAGTGACGCTTACCTCCAAGCGAATGACTTGCTCCTCTTGTCACTAGGTAGTAAGATTTTTTTAAATTTAATAACATAGGTATGTCAAAATGATTACTTTTATCCCGTAACAGTTATTTTTAACAAAATGAAGATAAAATCCGTCAAAATACTCTTTGACGATATCTTCCTCAAATAAAACCATCAAAGCAACGCTATCTCACTGTATCATCTACTGAGAATAAAACTCACCCGCCCAAGTCGACTCGAGCGGAATATTACACGGGCAAATAGTTCACGATATAACTTCATCAACGAACCCAAGAAAAGTTAATATACAACCATGATAAGAAAGAACTGGGCCTCACAACTTTTACTCGAAACGAAATTAATATTCCTTGGCTGCTCTCTTAAGGGTCGTTATTAAAAAAGTATCAGCCATTTTCGCGTTATGTGTATGATAATAAACGAAAAAGATACTACTTTCGTATAAACTTACTTTTTCATCGTAATTTACATTATGCTTATCAAAGTTACAGACAAGTTTCGTTATTATTTACCACGAATTTAATAACTCAACGTTATTCATTTGCGAAGCAATTAACAATTTCGTGTAAGTGCCGTTCTGCTCAAATTAACTTAGGTTTGTACCGTGAGAGCCGAATAAAACTAAAGTGAAATTATATTAAAAAGTTCAGTAGATTTTGACCAATTAATAATTCAGTCGATGTTGTAAAATATATCGATTTTGGATGTCTAAGCAAGTTTGCAAATGGTGTAGCCCCAGAATCTAAAATTTTAACAGTTTTAACCAATTCATCATTATCAACAGCCTGGGCCTATACCCACTGCTAAGAATAGGCCTCTCTATGTTTATGCCACGGTTTTTGGTCCTGTGCTACTCGCATCCACCTCAACCCAACGATCCTTCTTATATCGTCAACCCATCGCACTCCAGGACGTCCTACACTCCGTTTTCCATTCCTCGGTCTCCACTCTGCCAACATTCGGCTCCGTTCATAATAATGTGAATCGAAAATATTTTGGGCATCGATATCAAAATTCTAAAAAGCGCTACGAATGGTCGTGAGAGTAGGTATTCTTCATAATTACAACGCTAGGCAAACTGACCGGATCTTGCTAAAAGCTCATAAAAGGACGCTAATACCCGGTCTCTGTCTGAGCCCACTTTATGACACCTACATAAAGACAGAAGCCACTATATTTTGCCGGGATCTACACGGTATAGATGATCATAGTGCCAAAATAAAAATCATCATCATAGTCATAGTCCTTTATTGGTAACTAAGTGGTTACACGTCAAATTGATACATAAAATACAAAATTAATAAATTACACAGTACATCAATCATACATAATCAAATACAATATTCATTCCAGTATAAAAAAAAAAAAAATATCAGCATATTAAATGTCAGAGAAGTATCAATAATAAATTCATAATCTTTCACATTTTAGAATCTACGAATTGAGGAAAATAAAATAAAAGTAGGTACAAATAAATAATAATTAATTATTAATAGCCATTCACTGTCCAAAAGGTGGTCAACACTAAAACAACCGCCCTCTACCACATGGCTCTTTGGACAGGGAATGGGTTCATATCATGTCAATTCAGGTACACACTCACTATACTTATAGAATGTCTGCTCAGCTAGCCACTTCTTTAATTTATATTTAAACGAGTTTCTGCGAGTGCAGTGCTGCTGCTGTGAGTGCGTTGCGAACGTTCTCTGGCAACCGATTATATACGGCTGGTGCCATCACGTGCACTAGTTTGGACGTCTTCGTCAGCCGTCGCGGAACTGCTTTCAGGCGATGCGCGTTCCGTACATTGCTCCCGCGCCCATAACCGAGCCTCAAGTATTCATCGAGATGGTCTCTGGCATACAATGCTGCCTGAAAGCACACCAGACCTGGTACTGTTAATATACCCATGTCTCGAAAATGTGGCAGTGCAGATGTTTCCCGTGACACTCGCACTATGGCTCTCACCGATCTTTTCTGCATTCTGAAGACACGCTCCCAATCAGCAGCACGCCCCCAGAGTTCTACGCCATATCAGCCAGAAGACATCCACTGCTGAACAAAGACCCTTAGATTTCCACAACGAGCGGTTACATGTCGCTCTCATCCAACGACTCCCAGCGACCGTCACCAGGTCATCTGTCCACCTCGTTGGAGGTCGTCCCACGCTGCGTTTTCCGGTGTGCCGTCTCCATTCGAGAACCTTGTGTGAGCCGAATAAAACTAAAGTGAAATTATATTTAAAAGTTCAGTAGATTTTGACTAATTAATAGTATCCACTCTGCCAATATTCGGCTCCGTTCGGATCCATCACCTTGTGATGTCCTGCCCAATTCCATTTGAGACGATGGGTCTCCATGGGACCCAGTCTCCGACATCTTGAACCTTCGTTTGTCATCGTATCTGGGGGTCTCAGTCTTGTAATTTGATTCCGAGCATGGACCGCTCCATGGCTTTCTATGAGACTGAGTTTGTACATAGCCTGCTTTGTGAACGTTCATGTCTCGGAACCATACGTCATTGTGGGTAAGACACATTGATTATAGAGACCCCCTTCAGGCACTATGGACCTTGCATTGTACACAAAAAGTCATCCTACTTTCCAAACGCCTCTCATACAAGCTGTATTCGTCTGGCGATCTCCTTGAGTCGGCATTCCTTGCCAAAGGCCTTTTAGCCAATTACATGAAAAGAAATAAAGAGTCACATTAGGAAATCAAGCGTGTTCCAGTTCCAACCAATAATAAATTATATCAAACCTCCTTTCGTTTTTGCCAGCGTTCTTGATCTTTTGCCCCTCGTCCAGGTTTTTCCCGCATTTTTCACAATGTCGTCAAGCCAACACACTTTAGCGAAATACACATTATGTACTATAGTAAATTTTATACTAATTACGTATCTTATTATAGTTAGACAGAGACCTTTCAAAGTGTTCCAACTACCTCGCCAGTTTATCAAAGTTGTCACAGCATAGGAGTTGAGTAGATTACGATCTGTTAGATCGTAACCATCCAAAATCCAGGGCTATAAGCCAATTTTTTTTTTATACCCCTAATGTGGCAATCAAGCATACGGCTGACCGCCACCTGATAGTAAACGGTTACCTTAACCTATGGACGCTTGCAACACCAGAGGTATTAATTGCACGTTGCCAACCCCGTACAAAATCTTTTCATGCCCTTTTTGAAGAGCCCTATGCTGTAGTCTCTTGGGAAAACCTCGGTAGGGACCTGAAACCAACAACCCGAGCCTACGCGGGAGAAGTTCCTCTGAAACCGTACGGTACGTGGATAAACTTCCCGCCGATGGCGGAAGGTGCTACTCTAGGAAGTACCCGTAATAATACTCACTCATACTCATACAATACTCACACAATAAAGTTATTATAGAGACGCTCCCAATAACCTCAAATCAAAATTCGAAGGTCCCATAGTTACTCCACCGTATTTCAATCGGATGTGCGAAAGAAACCTAAATCCAGTCATTCATACCCCATAAGTTCCTCTGTTTATTTATGTATCTTCTGAATTCCCCCTTCAGTATACAAGCATGTAATACGTTTATTTTTCATTTTTACGAGCTACATCCTGATATTTTCTCGATTACAGCGTAGGTGTGCTTACCGTCATACTTTTAATTTGGATTTTATTACTTACATAAAACAAGGGTGCTTCTACGAATTCTGGTGCACCGTGTGATATATCGGCCATTATCTAATTGTTTATCCTTGATACACATGGAGCGATCGAACCTCCTCTCTTACCTATTTGTTTGGTAGCTACAAATATTTTCGCCCCTGTTAATTTGTTAGTGAAATGCATGTACATTTTGACGGCACGGTTGGTGCAGTGACTGATACAGTCGACTGCTGCGCCCCTGGTCGTGGGTTCGATTCCCGCACGGAACAAATATTTGTATGATCTGCAGGTAGTTGTTCCGGGTCTGGGTGTATTGTATGTGGAATTCATGTCTGTAAACGCATCCACGACACAGGAGAAATCCTAGTGTGGGGCAACGTTTTATAAAAAAAAAAACAGGTGTACATCTTGACTGCACGGTTGGTGCAGTGGCTGATACAGTCGACTGCTGCGCCCCTGGTCGTGGGTTCGATTCCCGCATGGAAAAAATATTTGTATGATCTGCAGGTAGTTGTTCCGGGTCTGGGTGTATTGTATGTGGAATTCATGTCTGTAAACGCATCCACGACACAGGAGAAATCCTAGTGTAGGTTGCCCCACACTAGGATTTATAAAAAAAAAAACAGATGTACATCTTGACTTTGTTCGGTAATATTTCTCAGGACTATTTATTTACTTGTACTCTTTATTGTACACCAAAAAATAGTCACAGAGGTTTTGAATTAAGTAACAGTACAATAGGCGGCCTTATCGATGTCCGCAATCTCTTCCAAACTGAGTGAATCGATTACAAATATTTCAACAGCTTTCATTCCTACATATCACACTGATCACCGTGTGGTGTCGGCTACGAATAGCACCAACCCATCTCATCCCGTGGGTGTCGTAAAAGGCGACTAAGGGATTCACATTAGCCGGAGGATGGGCAGCAGCGTCCTTCGAATACATTAACAACTCAACTGCGATCGCCAACCCGCCTGCCAAGCGTGGCGATTATGGCAAAACCCCTCAATGAGCACACAACATACCGATGTCGGTCGTTGTGGTGATCTCCGAGGGAGGCCTTTGTCCAGCAGTGGACTTTATTCGGCTGAAATGATGATGATGACACTGACCACACACATCAGCCCGTAAACGGCCACTGCTGAACACGGTCCTCCCAATGATCACTGCAATGAACGGTCGCACATATTGCCATAATCACCACGCAAGGATTGGTGATCGCAGTTTTTTTTATACAACTTGGTGACGAGACGAGCAAGTCATTCACCTGGTGGTAAGCGACATGCTTGCCTATAACAATTAGAATACTACCCAGAACTAGTCCCGCGAGGCATCACACTGCGATCCTCGAATCGAATTTACCGAAAATCACTTGAGTCGAGATTGCCTTAATCAAATATGAACCTTACGGCCCTAGATCCAGCATTTATATTCTATTGATGCAATCTCAACTCAAGTTTTACTTGACTTTTGATTCTTGATACGGGCCTTAAAGTCGACTGGTGAAAAATGCCAAAGGGCCATAGCTAGTTATAGCATCATATTTTCTATCAAATATTCGGTCCAATCAATATGGTTGATCTAATACTATATGAGCATTATACCTATATGTTACTTTTCACAGTAAAAACCTAATAGTAAACTACACGTTTACCGCATTCGGTGCTTTGATTGATTGAAGAGTTTTGGGTACAGATGTGTTCATAATATCATAGTGGTAATCGAAGTAAGTAATCACTACTAATTGGTTATAGAAATGGAATCTGAAATATCCGCATTTTTAACAACTATCTGCAGATCATACAAGTATTTTACACCATTCTGTCATATAGGATCACAGATCAAAACAAATCATATGTTTACCATTGCATTGTCATATTTCTATAAGTAAATACGCACATAACCAGTTGCATTCACTGATTGGTAAACGACCGGTGAGGTAAAGCAACGCTTGACGTGGTCAGTCTATAGATGGGTGACTGCATAGTGGTATTTGAACTGAGCATCTCCGTGCTTCGGAGGGCACGTAAAATCGTCGGCCCCGGTTGTTTTCATTAGACGGCAGTCGCAGGGCTTTGAGCAGCTTGAACAACTCCCACTCAAGGTCGTAACACGGTCGAAGACGAAAGAAGTAGAAGGAGAAGCAATATATCTCTGATCATAGAATATTGTAGTGCAATATGGGCCTAAGGCATTAAATCCTCGCCTGTGCATATAAAGGAAACCCTATGAAATGTTAAAATCTGCAATTCCGATTCATACGTAAAGCCATCGGAGCGCCGTGGTACATGCGCAATGATTAACTCCATTTCGATCTTAACTTGCCGACCATGAGGCAATTTATTCTTTTATTCTTTTTTATTCTTTTTAAAAAACGTTGCCCCACAGTAGGATTTCTCCTGTGTCGTGGGTGCGTTTACAGACATAAATTTCACACACTATACACCCAGACCCGGAACAAATACCTGCAGGTTGTACAAATATTTGTTCCGTGCGGGAATCGAACCCACGACCCGGAGCGCAGCAGCCGACTGTATCAGCCACTGCACCAACCAAATTTATGAAACGAGAGTCCAAACGCTATTTAGAGTCTGCCCTGTCCCACCCAAATCCCCTTGTGGTATCAGCCGCCGATTATCAACCCTCCCGTATTAGTAGAGTACGCCGCCCGAGGCACGTTCTGCTCGACCCAGACGATAAAATCACGTTAGACCACATAAAGAGACTCGCGATGTCTCGTTCACTTAACACCCGACCGTTTTACCGCCCTCGCCGCCGAGGATGCCCACCTCACCAACGTCGCAGAGGCCTATCGCCGTGTCACCTTCCCGTTCAAGTTAGCACTACTTCCCCCGTCTCTTGCTGGCTGTAGTTTAAAATGTCCCCTAATAATTTTTAATACTTAATACCGATCTAGCTTTCCCCAAAACAATAGCTTATTAGCCCCAGCAACGCTTTAAGCCGAGGTTCGGGTCCCGCAGGGGGCACCCTTAGCGCAAGTTGCTTAAATTTTAATACTAATTTTAATCCTGGCTGGAGGCCTCTTTTATCTTCGCCAGAAACGACTGGTTAAGCAACCATACTTCCTAGAAGGGTATGCGAGAAGCGCAACAAAAAAAACAAAAAGATGTTAAAATCTGATGGTCCATATTGTATGGTCTGAATTTTTTGAAGCAATCTAGATAACTTGGGTTTTGAAGACCTCAAATCTATTTATATTGTATTCTACTATTCGATTTTGGATGATACATTTATTCTGGAAGACCAAATTACCAGAATAACCATCAGTTAATGCTCAAGCTAAGATCAATAATGTGGCAAGCAAAGCGGAATAACAGTACAATGAGATGATTGATCACCAACTGATCAACGTTGATTGAGAGTTGAAGGATAAAATATTAACTTATTTTACGAGATAATGGTCAAAGAAAATCCCTTTCACGGAAAAGTTTAATGTAACGAACGCCTCTTTTGTCTTCAATTTAATTGAACATTTCTCGTTCTTGATTCATTTATGCTTATAAATCCGGATAATAGGATCTGATGTATTTTAACCACAACATTATACCTAATTACGGTGTTTTGACGTGGTAATGTCAGTTTATATTAGACACATGTTGACGTGTATTAAACATGTTAACGGTTACATAATTATAATTAGTGATTTATACATAATAAACGGTGAGCTAGGGATTATACATTCCTAACACATGAAAGCGTCCGCCAGCGTTTTAAATATTCAAATATAATAATTAAAAATCATTGCAGATTTATGTAAAACGAAAAATAACAACGAGTTCTGTGGCAAGGTCTTGTTACTATTACTGTTAGCCTATAGGTATCATTCCACTGCTGGGCAAAGGCCAACATGATTTCCAAACCGTTCTATCTAGAGTCAATGTGGACCATTTATAATTTAAGTTATCCAGGCCGGGGTTACATGAATCAATAATCACAATCACAATTCACGATTTATTTACTTCTCACCACAATAAAAGTTATAGTATTATTCAAATTTATTGTGAGAGACCGGTGCCTAAACTAGGCTGAAGCCTGTATTTCAGGTCACCAGGCCTTCCACCCCAGAAGTCCAATTTCGCTCTTTCATGAACTGTACCAATAATAATTCCTCGTTGTATTGATCAGTCTATATAATATTAAGGGCAACACAGCACAGCTCCTTGTTTAATCAGTCAATCAGTGAATTAATCAATTCAGTCTATAGCCGTCCACTGGTGGGCAAAGGCGTATTCCAATTTGTGCCCGATATTCTGCCATTCACGTCCAGTCAACACCGACCACCTTCTTTAGATCGTCGGTCCATATAGACCAGCCAGATGACTATGGGGCATCCCACGCTACCTTTACCGATTCATGGTCTAAACCATAAACTTAGTTGGTGCAGTGGCTGACACAGTCAACTGTGCGCTCCGGGTCACGGATTCAATTCAAATACAGTTAGTTGTTCCGGCTCTGGGTGTATAGTTTGTAATTGGTGTCTGTAAATGCACCCACGACAGGAGAAATCCTAGTGTCGAGCAACAGTTTTAAAAAGAGAGAACAGAGAACAGCTTCAACTAATTTCTAGGGTATATTACTTAAACCTTACAAGTACAGTTGTAATACAAGTATTTTTACAGTACTTCTGTTTTGTTTTCTATGTGTGTATTGTGTTTTGTCAGTCTATAAAGATGACACTTATATAATATTTGACGTCTATGTAAAATTTAAATAAAGTCTATGTTTTAAACTTATATTATGTAAATCAAATTACCACATATTTAAGCATGTCAAAATGTATATATTTTCAATTTAATCTGTCAAACGCTTTGACAAATTAACATGGATGTAGCAAAATTACTCCTAATTAGGCAATTAAAATAATAACATACATTAGGCGTTACAGATAAAATATGTTGTTAAAGATAAAAACCTGAGCAATAAAAAGAAAAATGAGGTTTTTAAAGTAATATATCGAAGACATTGTTTGTAATTTGGAAGTAAATAAAAGGCTTTCTTGTACCAACGTTAACACTAGTAAAGATTTATTATCCCTTCTAATCCCAACATTAATCCGATTAGATGCTGGATCAAGTGCGGCAATATTTCTCTTTTTTTATTATTTGCCAGCTGTAAATCTTAGATGTCAAGATAAATGTTCGTATTTCTTTGTATTCTTAGAGCAGGTAAGTAATTAAATAAGTACATTTAGCGTAGATACAAATTAGTAACCTTATACAGGTAAATAAATTACATCTTTTGATTATTGATAAGGATAAAATATTTTTCGAATTATTTTTATTTTGTAATTCAAGTATATGTAATAAATATATAATAGGTATTTTGAATTCTGGAGAGAGTACTTTGAACGCTCTTTCCGGCGGTTCGGGACCATCCTGGTCCCTCTCCACCCCCAAATGCCTCGGACTGGGTCGAGGAGTTGGGGGTTTCGGATGGGGAGCTGGGCCGAGCCATTGGCCGCCTGAAGAGTCGCAACACCGCACCGGGTCCGGACGGCATTCCGGGCCGTGCGTGGGTGTATGCGCTACAGTCTCTTGGGGACCGCTTGAGGCGGCTGTTCACCAGTTGCCTCCGTAGTGGCGTGTTGCTGTCCGCGCGTCCGGCTGGAAGGAAGCCGGATTGGTTCTATTGAAGAAGGAAGGAAGGGCTGCAGAGTCTCCCTCTGCATACCGTCCCATTTGCCTGCTCGACGAGGCTTCGAAGCTATTCGAAAGAATAATTACCCGAAGACTCGTTGAGCACCTGTCGCGAGTTGGCCCCGACCTGGCCGAAAGTCAGTATGGCTTCCGGCAGCGGCGGTCCACCATCGACGCGATTCTTCGCGTCCGCTCGCTGTCGGAACAGGCAGTGTCCCGGCGGGGTGGGGTGGCGTTGGCGGTCAGTCTAGACATCGTCAACGCCTTCAACTCCATCCCGTGGGGCGCTATTAGGGCGGCACTAGTCTATCATCAGTGTCCGCCCTACCTGCAGGGCATCATTGGGGCCTATCTGCGTGATAGGCACATTCGCTACGTGGGCAGGCACGGTAGCGTAAAGCGGAGGGAGATTACGTGCGGGGTTCCGCAGGGGTCAGTTCTCGGCCCTCTCTTATGGAACCTCGCCTACGATGCGGTCCTGCGTGTCGTTCTCCCTGCTGGCGTCAGCTTAGTCTGTTACGCTGATGACACTCTGGTGTTGGCCAGCGGGGAGTCCTTCGAGGGAACCATCCTTCTTGCTTCTCGCTTGCGGAGCAAGCGGTGGCAATTGTCGTGGCCAAAATCCACGCCCTGGGTCTGCGGATAGCGCCTCAGAAAACCGAGGCGCTATGGTTTCACAAACTGCCGAGAAGCAGAGAACCACCCAGTTCGTGGATACGCGTTGGTGACGCGCAAATTGGGGTGGGCCGGTACATGGAATACCTGGGGCTCACCCTGGATAGTCGTTGGGGCTTCGAAGAGCACTTCCAGCGCCTCGTCCCCCGAGTCGAGAGGGTAGTGGGTGCTCTACACCGGCTGCTGCCCAATCTCGGGGGACCATGTGAGGAAGTTCGCCGTCTCTACGGAGGAGTCGTGCGGTCCGTGGTCCTATACGGGGCGCCTGTATGGTCAGCTCGACTATCAGGCGCCCAGCGCTGCAGAACCAAAATTCATGGTCTGCAGCGCAGAGTGGCTATCCGGATCGCACGAGGATACCGAACGGTGTCCTACGAGGCGGCAACTCTCCTGGCGCGTTTTCCGCCTTTTGACATCCTGGCGGAGATGGATGCGTGGGTCTACGATCAGACACGCTCCCTCCGCCAGAGCGGCGAAGGCGCGCCTCCAGGGGCGTTGGACAAGCTGCGGCGGCTAGCTCGGCGGCGCGCACTTGTAAAGTGGCGTCATCGCCTGCGGATGCAGTTTGCAACCAAGCGCGTCGTTGAGGCCGTCGTGCCGCTCTTTGGAGCCTGGTTCAAAAGGAGCGAGCGCGTCACCTACCGCCTGACGCAGGTGCTCACCGGGCACGGTTGTTTCGGCGCGTACCTGCACAGGATAGGACGCGAGGCCACGGCACAATGCCACCATTGTGATAGCGACCAGGACACCGCACAGCACACGCTCGAGGCGTGCCCTGCGTGGGCCGCCGAGCGGCGGATCCTGGTCGATCGGATCGGGCAAGATCTCTCTCTGCCAGCAGTAGTGTCGGCTATGTTGGCAGAGCACGAAAACTGGAATGCAGTGGTCTCCTTCTGTGAGAGCGTCATGCTCCAGAAGGAGACCGCAGAGCGGGATCGGGAGAGGGCCGATCCCGCTCGAAGAAGAAGGAGACGGCGCCGGGGTAACAACCGCCCTGGCGCCTAATTCCGATACGCCTGAAAACCCCTGCCGTTGCTATAAGGTGGGGGGACCTCTGGGTTCGCGGGTGCGTAGATTGGGGAATCTGCGTGCCCACACCAAGCGACCCAAGAGAAGACGGTAGCACGCATGTCGTCACGCGCTGCCGTGGGACGCACTGGGGGATCCTTTACAATCCCCCTGGGGGGGTGACCGCTTTACAGTCACCCTCTCCGAGATGTGCCAATAGGCGTGGCACCAGTGGGTGGCTCTAGTGTGATCATACGAGGACCTGGAGCCTCCCTTAGGTGCCGAAGATGACCGCTCCAGTGGTTTTAGCCGGTAGGAGTCCGGCATACCCCTTCGTCCTTCCCCGGGGCGAAGGAAGTTCATGATGAATTTCCACTGGGCACCAATAAAAAAAAAATTAAAAAGAAAGGTATTTTGAATTTGATTTTTCGAAGTCGAGCCGATAGGGCCGATGTTTCACATTTTGCAATAGAAATCATTATTTATATAGCTGGCACTAAAATCTCCGTCTCCTTTGCCTCACCGACGTCGCGGAGGCCTATCGCCGCGTCACCTTCCCGTTCAAGTTAGCACTTCTCCCTCCCGTCTCTTGCTCGCGCCGGCACGTGCCGAGCCTGTAGTTTTAAATGTCCCCTAATACATTATAAATAATACCGATCCAGCTGTCCCCAAAACAATAGCTTGTTATCCCCAGCAACGCCCTAAGCCGAGGTCCGCGTCCCGTAGGGCCCTTAGCGAAAGTTGCTTAGTTTTTAATATTAACTTGAAGCCTGGCTGGAGGCCTCTTTTGGCTTCGCCAGAAATGACTGGTTAAGCAACCACATTTCCCAGAAAGGTATGCAAGAAGCCCAACAAAAATAAAAATATCTCCGTCTCCGTCATAGTCATATTTTGGTTAGACGGCCGATACAAAGGAAATAATAAATGTTGCGTAAAATCACTTAGTACCGGATATTTTAAAACTGGAACTAAATTCCGATAGGTAATTTGAGAAACCTGCCAGTTTGCGTCCTTTAAAATACACAAAATAATACAAACATGGAATTTATTTTTTATGTAACTTTCCCGTTATGAATCTCAACCAAATTGGCAAAACTTGATGTCTACTGAGACTTAAGTGTTTATAATGGACATCAAGGACATGCCAGAAGATCTATTCTAATAAAATAATTAATATAATTGATTTTCCAATTCTCTACAGTGTTTTTTACTATAACGGCCTGTTGATATCAAAGAAAAACAAGTTTCCGAGGTGTTTTTATTGCCTTAATCCGTTATTTATATTTAGTAGTTTGGCAAAACCCAAATGAACAGGCTCGACATATCGTAGTAATGGTACCACAGTAAAAGGAATTCGAAAACCCAACGACCTGTAAGGAATATCAATAATCTACTATTCTGTCGAAAAAAATGATCATATAGACATTTGCATAAATTATAAGTAAATGTTTGCAAAATAGTTGAGTGATGTGCGAAAACGAAACTTAATGTTGTAGCCTGAAAGTCGAATACTAAATGACCAGTCTTTCATTATTTTGTACCTACGCGAGATTATAGAATTAACTAAATAGATTCACACTAATTCTATAAAATCCGCAAAAATAATGTATTTAAATAAGGGATCACTATTTAGATTATCATACAAAATAATTTTATTCATGCGCTTTATCTGTTCTTAATACGCAGTAATGATCATAAAAATACAAGACCGAAACAACTCTAGGAAGACAATTACACTTATTTACATTTTAACGAACGAGACAAATAAGAAGACATTGCCTTGACAGATATAAAAATAAAACGGATTATCGAAAATGTGTTAGTATTAAGCTGGCATAAAACGCGGATAGTTACAGCCGTTTTTATTTTTTAAAAATAAGTCATTATCGACCTCCCACGTGACAACCTTGAGTTAAAATCTATTATAGAGCCTAATGTTATAAAACCACAATCCATGTACCACCATACAATTGTATTGGGCAACTCCACGCCCTAAAGTCGTAATGACTCAGTTTCGTTCGATTGATGTGCGTCCATTCATCATGTTGACTGTAAAATATGCGTCTGATGAACATATACAACAAACGGTAATCATTTAGTGCCACAATCCAAGGCACGGTGTTGTTACATGCAAATATGTGTGTATGTATACACAATAGTAGGTAATTTACACAATAAATAATATTTTTTAACTTGGGCTTTTATTTCAGTACAATAATTATGGTTCCGCGTAAATATAATATATAGTAATTATTATTATTTATAAATAATCTGATTTCTTTTAAATTAAACAGCGTGTGAAACCGCGGGGCACAGTGAGTTGCTAAATAAATCACGCTAAGAAAAAAAACTGCCAGCATAAAAATAATGACTCTAGCAATCAGTTTAAAGGAATTTATGACCTCAATAATAAGTGACGTCATAGGAACTTCGTTAATTGCCTTTATGTGTACATTTTGATTAGAGGAACTAGCTAACTGAAATGTTAAGCTTATATTGTATTGTGCTTTTATAGCATTAGAACCAACTTTTGCTTTGCAAAATATTGACAAAACTTAAATTTGTGTTTCGTGAAAACTTTTTGATAGATGATTGACATGTTATTGAGAATTACTTGACTATTTACCCGTGGTTACAAACGTGCTTTACTTAGAAGTTAGTTAGTTGTTAGTTTTTATATCCAGTAACTTCTTTTTTCGGGTCCGGGTGTTGGTGTTTTTCTATAATCCATGTTCCATGTGGGAATCGTACTCGCGATCAATAGCGCAGAAAGCCAGTCGCTAAGCTACTGCGCCATACGTGTCGTAATTTTAGAAGATTATTACTCTAGTCACTAAAATACATGGATATAAAAAGCAGAATTCTGCTGATGTTCAAAAGGAGTGTATGAATAGAAGTAGAGTTTTAAGTCTCTAGTCAGAGATCTTGAAGTCAAATCTTTTTATCATGCTATAGTAAATAATCATATATAGCATGCAAAAGTTCCCTTTTAAAAGAAAAATATTTTAGTCTTGATTATTTTTGTTTAATATGAACGGTCAAAGAAAACATTATCCTATTGACTTTGATAATTAATTGCTCGAGAACTAATGTTATAACAGAAAATTTCAGTACATTTCTGAAAACTTCAGAGCATTCTCAATAAAAAGATTTTTATAGTTTACTTATCAAAACCATTTTTTGTTGTTCAAGAAAATTTATTTAATAGTAAGTGAAACAATACGTTTTTAGGATTTATCGTTTGACTTTGGATAACTTTGGAAGTAAGTTATGAACAGACACAATAAGTTACATTCTTGATATTATAACTTCTTTTAACGCGTTTATTGAGAGTGAAATTGGGAACTGCGAACGCATATCGTCACGAAAACCCGGCGGTAATATTGGCCGTCACAGCTAATTAAAACTACATATATTTTACTGACTAATAAATATTTTTTAAATATATTTCACTTGTTTATAAATATGAAAATAAATATTTTAATACATTTTAACTGTTTGAAAATAAATCACATTAAATTTAATTTAATTGTTCTTTAATCAAACTTTTATTAATTGGATTTAATAAATTTCATCGATTATTTTATCGTTTCTCCAATTTACGTAAATTATATATGCCTGCGGAATTTTTTATTTTATTAATAACAAGGTTACCCTAGCACGCGTTGCTGTGGCTAAATGCCCGTAAGTACAACATGATTATGCTTCTGAATTACACACAGCTTTTTTTTACGTCACATACCTTTTTTTTTATTGGTGCCCAGTGGAAATACTTCATGAACTTCCTTCGCCCCGGGGAAGGGCGAAGGGGTATGCCGGACACCTACCGGCTAAAACGTCACGTACGTAGGTATCACAAAGAAAACCTTAAACATTCAAACCGCTGTGATTATTTTTTCAGTGATACGAACAAATCAATATGTAGGTTTTGCTAAAAAATCTATTAAAGGATTCATACGTATGCATATCGAGGTTGTTTTGTATTTCCGTCACCAAATAATATAATTTAGAGAATAAATAAAAAACAAATACTGTTCATTATTTATTTTCAACGTGATTATCTAAATAATCAGCCGTGTTTCTGCAACCACGGCATCTAGCATTTATTTTAAATGTCAATTTACAAATTGATTGGGTTTATTCGTATTCGTATACTATATTTACTTCTAGAATTTTTGCTTCGAGCATTGATAACTCTTCGATAAATCATCGTACTTACAGATTTTAACGTCCATTAAAATGTAAAAAAAAAAATTTTTTTTTGAGGAACCATTGTGTTTAATTTGATTTCTTTGGCATAGATTTTTATGATTATCTAGTATAAAATGGTCAATAAGTGTGGTCGGCAGCACAATACATGGGCGACGGAGATCACATAGATGAAACGCATGCTCGTTTTCCCTCCAATATTGTAAAAAAATACCACTAAGCGGTCACCCATCCATAATATGACCACGCCAAGCATTGCTTAACCTCGCCGATCGTTTGCCGTTCAGTGATTGCAGCTGGCTTTGTGCGCCTGTTTACACATATAATGTAAGCAGTTTTTTTTATTTAGAGCACGTTCTCAAATTCCAATCCAGTTTTCATCTTGATACAACTGTCCCTATTGTATGCAGAAATTCAAAATTAGCTTTGACAAGGGCCTACATATTGCTGTTCCTATCTATTTATCAGATTATGGTAATGTATTGTTTTAACAATAATAAGTTCGTGACTTTCATAATCAGGTGTAATCTCATCATTGGAAAATCAATAACTGTATTAGCGTGTTGTAATGTAGTAATGGAATGGCCGTTCTACATATTTATCGACAACGATTTCTCTTTTGGATTAAATGAACTTCCTTATTGGCATATAACTTTATTTATACTGGTTTCAAAATATAAGTTTTTCAGTTCGAAATTTTCGGTATTTTTTATTCATATTTTCTGGTGCAAAAAATCTCAGCTCTCGTTCGAATTTGGAACTGTTCCAATAAATAGCAATCAGCTCGTCCCCTAGGACATTGCGACCTAGTAAAAATTGGTTGTACCAGCACTGCTTCAGAAATTAACTTACAACTTTTATTTACAAAGTCCCTTTCATTTCATACATTCATCATACATCTACAAGATTAACAAACGAATGACTGAAATAACAAACGTTCAGGCGAAACTTGTTATTTCAGTAATTCTAAAACTGAAACGACTAGGTTTCAGTTTTAGACTTAACACGGCTGCGAAACTAAATGCTTGTGTGAGTGCTCCCTGAGCTTGGAACCTGAGCTTAAACTCGTAAAAGTTACATAAAAGTTAGGCTTGTACATATAGCTACGTAGAGTTTAAGCATACCATTATATTTGACTAAGAATAACACCACCCCACCTCTTCACATCAACTTGAATCTCAAACCAGCCTATCAAATGTGGCGATTATGGCTCTACTCCAAACTCTCCAATGAACATGTAACATAAATCAAGACCGGTCGATGTGGCGAAGTTTGGGAAGCCCGATGTCCAGCCTGCAGTGGACTTTTTTTTAGCTTATCATAATCATGACCTTGAACTGCATATAAATAAAACTTTAATACGTTGTTCCATGCCTGGAGACATTTCACATGGCCTGGCGAATAAAGGCTTGTTTGATGCCTTTGCGAATTCCATAACAGTTCAGTTTTCTGTGACACGCAATTTCATTAATCAGCTTTTCTTTGATGGTTTTATGGAAAACAAACGATACAGACGGGACAGAGAGATGTCTGCTGATGTACCCACGATTCCGAAAAAGCCCTCGAGAGGGAGCATCGTTTAAAAAAAGACCCAATTAAATTATATTCGAATCAGTCCCTTTTCGGTCATCGACCACGTTTTTGCGTGTCAACCACTTTGCTTGATATGTCCAAACCACGCCCAAACTAGTTCGTAAACATTTACATCAATTAACGCTTCCGAGTGTTCCCCGCTGTTGTTTTGTAGCTTTATTAAGATTTATCTTTTGATCAACGCATTAGAAAATTGTAACCGTTTACATAATTGCGGTCTTAGTTTATGGCATTTGATTTTCGAATAAGCCATACAAAACTTTTTAACGTTGTGCCTATACGTTGAGAACTTCGCTTACCGTATAAATTTTCGTAAATTTATCGTTCTTACCTTAATTTTGATTGCGTTCTAAAGGGCCCTACACACATTCCGTTTCTAATATTATCTGATTAGAATATAATAGAATCGTTTATTCAGTAATTAGGTCATAGCAGACATTTTTACACGTCATATTTAAACAACGGAGACCATTTCAGTACATGACAACCTCTGAGAAGAAATGCCGAAGAACCTCAGGATTCGGTCTTTTTTCCAAATCGTATATGTTTTAAAAATCACAATGAATACATTGTTTTTATGGCAAACTATATGTGAGAGTAGTGCAGATATAGGCTATCTATAACTAACATACTAGTGCCAAAAATCCGACTCAAATAGCTACATCACACTCACATTTACAATGTGAATAAATAAAGATATATAATAATAAATTACAGATGTAATCATTCATAATAATGTCAAAACAGAAATGTCAATTATACAAATGTCAAAATATATCAATGAATGTTAATGTCATGTGTTTAAAAAATTAATGATTGATTAATGAACAATGCCGTCAAGATGTCAATATAAAGAAGCGACACCACATGTTGTTCTAGTCTTGCGCAGCTGGACTAGCGCTCTGCCAAATATTGTTTTCTATTAGATAATCATCTAATTTATTATAATATGCCCGTGTGCATAGAGTATGTTTTAATTTAAATTTATTTTGTGGTAATTGTAAAGCGATGCCCGGTATTTTATTATAACATTTTATACTTTATCCCATGAAAGAAAGCTAAACGAAATGTTGGCTAAACTAATTTAGTTCAATGTCTAGTATTATTGTTATGTCGATGACATTTTCTTGTAAAAAGGCTTTATCAGTGTTGTACCTGGGTAGGGTTACCATCCGTCCGGAATTGTCTGGACATGTCCTGACTTTCAGCCTTCCGTCTGGACTTAGAAAAAAATTATAATAATTCATTCAATTACTTATTTTAAAACGTCCAGCTTTTTGTCAGGACTTTTCAAATTTCGAAATGGAAATCCTTTATCCAGAGAGACTGGCATCTGTCCTCCGAAGGCTGTCTATTCCTCGGTTAGACCAGACTTGTCATATTTGGCGCAGTGGCTAAGCGTGTAAGTGGCTTTCTGCGCTACGTTGAGCGGGTTCGAGCTCCGCACGGAACAAATATTTGTATGGCCTACAGATAGTTGTTTCGGGTCTCAGTGTGTGTGTGTGAGAGAGATTTATGTGTAAAACTGACCTTACGACACAGGAGCAGTCCTAGTATGGGGCAAAGTTATAAAATATGCAATTTAATTAGACGTTCCTAACCTACGTCCTAATTATACCTTAATAGTTTCTAGTTTCGTGTTTCAAGGTTTTTCTGTAATATTAAACGAGTTTTTGAATTAACCATAGTATTTTATACTACTTGTAGTTTTTAATAGCCGTTATCCGCCCGCTTCGTTAGGCGTAAATTATGTTTATATTTATATCTTCCGAACCCTGCAAGATATCGAAATGGAACATCCATGAAAATTTAAATTAAACCAAATAAACTATGCTGAGCACAGGAGAAATCCTAGTCATAGTAAAAAGATTGCCAATGACTTAATTTGATGGCTGAGCCATAGCGTGTTCTGTGTATACAAAGAAGATCGCCAATCAAAGATTTGATCGCGGTATTGCATCGATTTGCGCGAACGAATATAGCTTATTTTCGCCCTACAATTCGACACAAAATAAAGGATAAAATAACGCGGCATAACCCTCAATGGGAAGGATAAAAGGGCAATCGTCCTAAATCAAAAGATGTATAGGATCCTCGAAACAATGTTAGAGCTCCGGTACACATTCTGTGATGGCGGCTTTGAAGTTAATAGCAGCATTAAGAGTATTCACTAGACCAATATACGTCGTAATAACTTCCTATATAATCGCCTTTATGTATCGAACTACAGACATTGAAAAGCCTTAACAACAGTCGAGGTTAATTGACTCGTATTATGCCTTAAGTATATATGGCCGTGTGGTGCCGGCTCAGAATACCACCACCCCATCTCCTCCCCTGGGTGTTGTAAAAGTCGACTAAGGGATTAGCCGGATGATGGGCAGCAGCGTCCTTTGAGTACATAAACAACTCATCTGCGATCATCAATCCGTTTGCCAAGCGTGGCGATTATGGCAAAACCCCCCAATGAGCCCACAACACACCCATGTCGGTCGTTGTGGTGATCTTTGGGGGAGGCCTGTGTCCAGTAGTGGACTTCATTCGGCCGAAATGATGATATATGTATCCCGTGTGGTGTCCGGATCGAGAACTTAGTACCACTCCATTTCCTCCCGTTGATGTCGTAAAAGGTGACTAAGGGACTCTAGACCGGAGCGATGGACAGCAGAGTCCCTTCTGTGGAATAGTATCTACGTTCACTAACCCGCCTGTCAAGCGTGGTGAGAACTGGTAAATTCCCCCAAAAATGACTACACAATTGTGGAAATATATGGAGGGCCTTTGGCTGATATCATATGATGCCATATCATTAACATAATTGAATAGGTTGTCTGAAGCAAACTATTATATGTGGTCCTCGGCAAAGAATAGACCACCCCTCTCCACTCATTGGTGGCTAAGATATCAACCGGATGGGCAATAGGGTGCCTTCCATGTTGGACGTTTGACGGCAAGTTTGGTGCAGTGGCTGATACAGTCGGTTGCTGCGCCCCGGGTCGTGTGTTCGATTCCCGCACGAAACAAATATTTTTATCGTCTGCAGGTAGTTGGTCCGGGTCTGGGTGTATTGTGTGTAGAATTTATGTCTGTAAACGCACCCACTACACAGGAGACATAGGTAATAGTGTGGGGCAACGTTAAAAGAAGTGATTATAGCAACATACTTCGATCACTAATCCACCCTTTTTTTTTTATTGGTGTCCAGTGGAAATTCTACATGGAACTTCCTTCGCCCCGGGGAAGGGCAAAGGGGTATGCCAGACTCCTACCGACTAAAACTGGAGCGGTCATCTTCGGCACCGAAGGGGGGCTCCAGGTCCTCGTAAGATCACACTGGAGCATCACTAATCCACCTGCCAAGCGTGATGATTACGATAATATCCCCGACAGCATGACAGCTCACAATTGGGAAGTAGATGTTCAGCAGTGGACCTTGTGGGCTGATGTGTGTATGTGCATTGAGAAACCAAAGCGGAACTATAGTTTTTCAATAGAGTTTCACACTAAACAGCAGCTTGAGCGCCGTGCTGCTGCTCATGCTGCACCAAGGTGTCAACTGCTACGATGTACTCTTACCAATTCAAGTTATTAATGTTATTTAATTTCTTTGTAAGATTATCTCACTGAAAATCAAGTGACCAAACTTATATTGAAAAGGAACATAGGGCGTTGACGGTGCGTAGTGGTATGCTGATTCGTAGGTTTTCTCGGTGTTCCAACGCAGTTAATATCACCCTGTTAAAGGTGTACTGCCAATGCTTTTACGCGGGCAGTATGAGGACATCGTACACCCCGTGCCTACAACGTCCTACGTGTCCAATACAATAACATTTTCAGGGCCCTGTTGAGGCTTTCACGCTTTTGTAGTGCATCAGGTATGTTTGCTGAAGCTGAAGCACATACAGACGACTTTTACGCCATGATGCTTAAAAAATCCAGTTCCTTGATGTACAGGTCATATGGATGTGGTAATGGGATCCTGAAAATGTTAATGTGCCGCATTCAACATCACTAACAAGGGTTAACATGTTGAAAAGTTCCATTGCTTATGAGCGCAATTAAGGTTTTAGTAAGCTGTATTTTTTTTTTAGTTTTCATTATATATCGGCCATTTATACGTCCACTACTGAAGAAAGCCCCATGGATTCCACAACTGTGTCATCATTTCGGGGGTATTTGCCAATACTCACCACGCTTGGCAGGCGGGTTGGTAACCGCAGTATGGCTACCGGTTCACAAAAAGGACGCTGTTGCCCATCCCTCTGGTTTAGATTCCCTTAGTCGCCTTTTACGACATCCACGGGAGGAGATGGAGTGGTGCTATATTCTTAATCCGGACGACACACGGACCGTAGTTTTAATAAATTGGTAATGTTGTTGTAATGTCTATGGATTTTAGTCCGAAATAAGAAAGAAAAAGAAACAACGTATTTATTTATTATGTATGCACGTTGATGTGTGTGAAGAATTATATTACTTTCTTCTTTCTTAAATTCTATCAGTTCTAATACGTCATCATCATCATATCAGCCGAGGGATGTCTACTACTGAACAAAGACCTCCCTGATAGATTTCCACGACGACTGATTACATGCCACCCGCATCGAAAATCTCCCAGCTACATTCACCATATTGCCACTCAGTCCACATATCTCGGCAAATTTAACTCAAGCATTGCTCTCTCCATAGCTTTCTTAGTGACCTTAAGCTTTCTTATGAGGGTCATAGTGAGAACCACGTTTCTGTGTCATTCATAGGTATGTAATGATTAATGTTATACTGTTAATTCCGCTTAATTATTGAATGAGGGCTTCAGTTTAATTCCCTGTCTATTTATACGACTTTACGTTAGAAAAATGTTTAACCATAACCCGGGGCTATGCCTGTTATATTACAATAGGCTATTGTAATAGGAACCGAATTATATTACCGGGAAAATATGGATGTTTTGTCTAAAACTCTTCTGTTAGTACAGGAGAAGCGGGTGGAATTAAGGGTTATATACATTTGACATATAAAAATATTTGAATTTATTTCATTTATTCTATATACCTACGTGCAGCATCCATACGTGCCGTATACACACGTGAAACGTGCAACCCTAACACATACAACTGTTACATTATGAATTCACAAATCTATAGAAATAAATAAAAATGAAGTGTTGTTATGTGAAAATAACCGAAAACAATTACCTCTCGGAGACATCTCGGTGAGGGTGACTGTAAAGCGGTCGGACTGTAAAGATGTAAGGAATCCCCCTAAGCGTCCCGGCAGCACGTGACCACATGCGTGCTACCGTCTTCTCTTGGGTCGCGTGGTGTGGGCACGCAGATTCCCCAATCTACGCGCCTGGGAACCCAGAATGATGACTAACCTACACTCAGTTTTTCTTTCGTCTGTTAGTTATTTCAGAGTTATGCAGTAAAGTTTCAGCTACAAACAGTGAAATACGGTTTCGTTCTCGTGCTATTATGATCCAACTTATTCGGCAACAAATAACTACGCTTTGTGATTCCGTCATATAAATGTTCAGCTTTCGTTATGATTTGCCGGCTGTTGCTGAACTAACTTCTACATTTGAAACTAACTAAAATATGTATATGTCCACTACGTCCGCGTGAAAATAGATCTGGGGTCCTAGTGTAAAGTGGGTTTAGGTCCAAAATGCATGAATACCAAGTACAGTTTCATTAAAAAATGAATCGAAAATGAGGGTACATCAAAATACCTCTACGTGTGACGATAACTAAGTACATTCGGCGAACTCTGGGTCAGCCAAAAATATGGGCTGAGTCGCTGGGGCATGATAGGCGAAATGGGCGGCTGTATAGGCTTGGGCAGCCGCTTTGCACTTTGCTACCTTATTGTTTGTGCGCGGGGCTTTGGGGCATCCGCGACAATTCGCGGGATGTCCCGACTCCCCACACACAACTCGAAGGCTCTGTGCATTGCGTGAGATCTTCGGGGCGATCGCAGTACTATAGTACTGTAGTAATACTATTTTTTCTATTTCAGGTAGCACTTGAAAAAACATGGCTCGACTGCATAGATGATGTCACGAAAGTCGTGACGGATGCGCGAGGCCAGCGCTTCCCTCGACCAATGAAAGAGCAGCGCGGGAGCATGGATGGGCCGTAGAATGCGCCTCACTCCGGCGCCGCTATACATATTCCTTCTCATCTGTACCTGTGGCTATGCTTTTATACCTGGCGTAGATGGTAAGATATATGTCAACATTATCATATCAACATTAGTTTTTTTAAATACTTTAACTGACATCTTTTTTTATACACTTTTTATTGACATTCAATTTATAGTGTTATAAGACATATTATTAAAGTAAAACTTTTTATTTATATTAAATTTACATACATTTCTGACATTTTCATTTTATTTATGCTATAATTTTTTATTTATATGATCGAATATAAAAAACTAACGTGTTGTTGGGAAGTTTGTTGCACCATTCCTTCTCCCAAGGTTAAACACTAGGAAGCTGTGAAGAATGGGCTTATATGGGTGCTGTGTAATGTTGACGTTCAAAAAGAACAATTTTTTGTCTATTTTGAATAAACTATCATCTAATTTCATTTCAATATTCCAATACACACAATATTTTTCTCTTTCAAAAGTTAGTAATTCGCAGTTCTAGAAGTCTAGGCTATTTTCTAGTCAGTAAATCTGGTTTAATAAGTTTAAACGAGGTCGAAGCAGTCTCGCTGATGATTTGCGCGAAGGAAGACCTTCTACGGCGACCACTGAAGATAACGTGAATGCTGTGCGGCTAATGATAGAAGCTGATAAAAGAGTGACATATCAACAGATCCGGGCAAGTTTAGGCATTGGTATGAGCTAAGTGCAAAGTCTTATACGAATATTTAAGCCTGAGAAAGCTTTGTAACAGATAAATACCTCATAATTTAACGGAAGATCAAAAACGCTGTCGTTTGGAATGGTGCCGCGAAATGCTTGAAAAGTATAATGGAGGTGACTCGTATTGCTGTGTTTGATATCGTCACGGGTGATGAAAGTTAGGTATACTGTTACGAACACAAAACCAAAAGACAATCTGCCCCATGGATTCCATTCGAAGATTTGCCAACAAAGATGACTGCCTCATTCTTTGGACGGACGGATCATTTCGCAGCAAGTGCGCTAGAGGATAAAAGAGCTGTTACTATAGATTGGTACGTTTAATGTTTACCGGTTGTCTTTTAAAACTTTCGACAGCGGCGCCCAAGAAGCAGGATCTTACTCCATCACGACAACGGTCCAGCTCACTCCGCCAGACGGATTAGTGAGTCATAGTCCTTACAGTTCCAACCTGGCAATTTACGACTTTTATTTATTTCCAAAATAGAATGTAAAGAAATCCCGAAGATGAGGCTGAGTTAAAAAAAACGTGGAAGTGATCCCTAAAGTATAGTGGGTTCACTTCTTCCGTCAATGGTTCCATCGCATGCAAAGGCGCTCAGAAAGGAAAGAAAGTTTGGTAGAGTGGCTGGTGCGCTTCAGGTCGCGGGTTCGATTTCCGCACGGAACAAATATTTGTATGATCTGCAGCTATTTATTCCGGGTCTGGGTGTATTGTGTATGGAATTTATGTCTGTAAATGCACCCACGACACAGGAGAAACACTAGTGTGAGGCAACGTTTATAAAAAAAAAAAAAAAGGAGACTACTTCAAAAAACTTGTTTCCATTTGTCTTCTATTACTCAAAAAAAGTTACAGAGAAAAAAGAGAAAAAGGACGAGCTGGCGAAGGTATCTAAGCAATCTTCTTAATTAGCCTGAAAACACAGACTAGATTAGAAAAATATGAGCTTATGAGGTTGCAGTCCGCAAAAGCTCAATGTTATTTTAGTTCAAGTTGACAAAATTGGTCGTAAATTTGGGACCGACTATCAATCTAAGGTAAACAATACAGAGACCTGAATTCTATTGGCTCAAGAAAGATATATTAACCAATAAATCTGTTTAGATAACAATTCAAATTTAGTTTCTATTTTAGAATAGGTTTTAGCTGTTCTTATTTTGTTGCTCGGAGGGACAGTGGGTCGTGTAGATTGTGGTCACCTTAATATAAAGATCTAAGCAGCTAAGCGTGCTTAAAATTGCTCAAACCATGAGTTATCCAAATCTGTAATCCCTTAATCTGCTGTCAAATCTCATTACTAAAAATGATTGGTTGCTCAAAGACCTCCCCGATAGATTTTGCTTGGCAGGCAGGTTCTAAAGCGCAGTTTGGTTACTGCGCACAACAGTTTTACAGAAGAGAGGCTGCTGCCCATCCCTCTGGTTTAGAGTCTCTTAGTCGCCTTTTACAACATCCACGGGAGGAGATGGAGTATATTCTTAATCCGGACACCACGCGGAAATTGAGTTCATGGTTTTGGTCAACCAATGCGACAACTGACACGAGATTTGGCAGATTTACTGACTAGAAAATAGCCTAGACTTCTAGAACTGCGTATTACTAACTTTTGAAGGAGAGAATAATTGTGTGTGTTAGAATAATGATATGAAATTAAATGATAGTTTATTCAAAATAGACAAAAAATATAGCTCTTTTTGAATGTCAACATTTGACAGCAACCATATAAACAGTTGTACCAGCTTGATAATGAAATGTCAATCGAAGTCTATCATAACATACTTAGTTGTTGATGACTGCAACAACAGTCGTAATAAATCAAGGAACGAAAATTTTCTCTATTCAAATTCATATCGACACATGACAAGCACTTTTTAAATAGTCGCCAGTTTGTAAAAACAAATGACTTTTTTTGGCAATTGTATCATATGAACTAAATGTACATCTATAGCTTCCCAAAACATTCTTTATTCGAAATTTAAAATACATTTATCATCGGCAACTTTTCTTACTGGTTCTTACTTCTAAATACATTCAATGTGGCCATCGTATGTATGTTAAGTCTATTAGGTATTTATAAAAGGGTTATAAAAGGGAAAAAAAATACTAATAAAAAGATGACTCTTACGACTTTACGACCAGTATATCGAGGCATGACCATCCGACTTTACTAGCATTGTATTGTATTAAAGCCCACTCGCGCACACTTGCCTCGTTATTATCTGCAAAAAAAAATTTTTTTTTAGGCGTCCCATTCTGTTTACAATTTACAGACATAAACCTTACATGCAAAAAGCCCGGTCCCGAAACATCTATCTATAGAACATACAGATATTTGTTTCTTGCGAGATGCCAGTTGCTTAGCCCCGGCGCCAACCGTGCTGACAAGAACTTTGTACAATCCTCAAGAAATATTGTCGTCAACATCACGCTTGGGGTACTTATGCTGTTTGTATGCATCCAGGAGAATATGCTCCCTGTTCTCTTGTCATAAATCTTGTCCATTTACGACTACGACAGACAGAATAGGGAACCACGCCACGTCAAACATCAAACAACAAACGTCAGACATCTATCTACTCATATGTGTGTGGATAAATTGAGGTTTGATCTTTATTTCACAGGTCCTGTATCCAATGTGGAAGCTTTAGAAGGCGGCGATGTCACTCTGTTATGCGATTCAACCCCTGACTCATCGGACGATGAGTTCATGATCTTAGTTTGGTACAAGAATAATATGCCCATATACAGGTAAGAACCACTTACAAATTTATCCTTCTTATTTATTTTAATTGATTATAATAGTATCTTACAGCTTCATACGCCAAAACGCTTCCTATCTTAATTTATGACTTCAATATAATTTTACAAAAAGAGAAATAATAATAATGCCCTCTGGGCAGTCGTTATCTCACCATGGGATAAGATAATCCTAGACGGCTGATTAAAGTGCTGCTTGACTTCTTCCTCCTTTTTGATATAAAATAAGTACATCATAAGGAGATCTATTAAGAATCTTACAGAACGCAGGGCAGCTTGTGGCGAGCTGAATGTGAGTGGCGACACTGCGTACCCGAATGCTTCAGATAGTCGGTCATGGCCTCGTCTCCGGCTTACCTTTATTGGTCGGTTGGGGTGAAACCCCATGAGTGCTCGCAGGATTTTCAACTCTGGCTTGCCTTAGTTGACCGATCAGAGGTGCGCCGCCAGAGCTATATGCTCGAGGGTGGAAGTATCTAATGGCGTAATAACGGGGAAACCCGCTCCGAGTCTTCGAGACGCGTGATGTCGAAACCGGTGCCGCACCTCTCGACACCCCGAACCGCTCACACCGGTGTTGCTCTCTGTCGCCTGTAGTGGTAGTCATTTAGGAGGCTCATCCTGTGAGTAGCGAGTCACCGTCTGCCACAGAATTTCACGTTAAAGGTTGAAAGCCAGACGCCGTTGTTCCGTATTTAATAGTATTTTCATTCCATGTAACACCCGTTGCAATAGACCTTATTATCATTATAGTTTATATCTTATACAAATAGCCTTAAACCACCAGGGACAATCCGTGTCTTCATTTTATAGTGCATTACATTATAGAATTATCTAAAGGGCCTCTGCCTGTTGGACCCATGTCCCCACGCAAGCCTATCAAAAGACCGGGTTCCCCCTGACAGGGGATATAAGTTCGTAAAGAGAGAAACCTAATGATAATATAATAATAAACTTTATTTACCAGTCTTTTTTATGAGTCACACAGTGTAGTCACTACGTAGTTTACAATACATTTCATCCTATAAATTGTAATTTTCACAGAATTATAAACCTTTGATACCTAAGCTAAGATTAAACTTGTGTTATGGGTGTCAGGGCTCTCTAATGTAGAACTAGATGATACAATACGTTCACGGTTTCATAGTGAATTATACTTGGTAGCAGAATACAATGCGATAAGGTTTTAATGTTTTATCTCTACCATTGTAGTATGGAGTGTAAATAATGCTTGAGTATTTGTGCGTGCATGCGTTAGTCCGTGCGAGTGTGCGTTTTTGTTAATGCTTGTGTCTATAGTGTTTGCAAGGGTGTGTATTATGTGTGCGTGTGTATGCACTCATTTATTCATTGAAAATGTCGACATGTTGGAACTCGTGGGCAAATGCATTTAAAAGAAAGAAAGAATCCTTAAGGCTGAAGGTCCTTCATAGCTTAAGTCATGATATCAAACTTCATTAGAATCCGTTCAGACATTTGAACGGGATGGAGCCTCAAACATATAAACAAAAATAATCTATAATAAGCAATTTATAATAAGCAGATATAGTAAGATTACTATTAATTATAAGGGTATAATGCAAGATATCGAAGTTGGCTTTCATCATATCAGCCAAAAGACGTCCACTGCTGAACAAAGACTTCACCTCATAGATTTCCACAAATTGTGTCGTTATTTTTGGGGGAATTAGCCAGTACTCACCAGTCACCACACTTGGCAGGTTGGTGAGCGCAGTATTATTCCACAGAAGGGACAATACTACCCATCCCTCTGGTTTAGAGTCCCCAAGTCGCCTTTTACGACATCCACGGGAGGAGATGGAGCTGTGCTATATTCTTAATCCGGACACCACACGGACGGTAAAATAATATGTGACTCTAAATTCATTGATTTTGGTAATGTCTTTGTATACCTCAAATGCTGCCAACAATATTCACTATTCAATAACACACTGTAATAAAAGCTAAAACTAGCACATTCAATGTTTTGCTGAAGTAAATGACGATCAACAAACCTACGAAATCCCACAAACGATCAGACCAAAACACTAAACAGAAATGAAAAAGTAAACACCAAACGAGATCAGCGTAATACGAAATGTAACGTCCCAGTCTCCCGCAGCTTCGAGATCCCAGACAAACAATGGTCAGAGCCGTCGTTCAACACGAGCGCGAGATTATACGCCGATATCCGTGCCCAGCCGACTGCTGTCACCATATCCTCGCTGTCAGAAGACGACCAGGCCATGTACCACTGCCGCGTCGACTTCCGACTGTCCCCCACCAGAAATGTTGGCATCAATGTTACTGTTGTTGGTAAGAACGATTTTTTAATATGGTTTTAACTTGGTTTATTGTTTGATATTGCTCTTATGACCGAAATTAATAATCTATCTAATCCAAAGTCTTTAGATTTAACATTAAAACCTTTTTTCTGAAGTTAACGCGAATAGCATCCACTGAATTGAAATAGCTTACGGAAATATATCGCGTTTAATTCATTCATTCTTCATTACACTGGATCTATACGTGCAACGTGCAGCCCTTTTTATTTTTTTATTGGTGCCCAGTGGAAATTCTTCTAGAACTTCCTTCGCCCCGGGGAATGGCGAAGGGGCATGCCGGACTCCTACCGGATAAAACCACTGGAGCGGTCATCCTCGGCACCCAAGGGAGGCTCCAGGTCCTCGCATGATTACACTAGAGCCGCCCACTGGTGCCACGCCTATAGGCACATTTCGGAGAGGGTGACTATAAAGTGGGGAACGTGCAGCCCTAGCACGTACAATTATGATATTATTAATACACAAATACATGAAATAAAACAATATATTATTGTTCTACCCTATATACTCACATTTGTTCATGATAATACCTGAAAAGAAAATCATACGAGAAATACACAATTAAGCAACACGTTGCACGTTGCTGTACGTAAGTATATATAATGAATGAATTAAACGCGATATATTTCAGTAAGCTGTTTCAATTCAATTTAAAACTTGATTTGATTTTGTGGTCAGATCACGCATAATACAAAAACAGTTAAGATTTTGGATTTGATCAATTATTAATTTCTGCCGTTAGTTTATCTCAGCGTAAGGTTTGAGAATATTTTTATACTCATTCAACTTAGTTCGGCATCCTCATACGTACATCATATGGGGGGTATTTGCCAATACTCACCACGCTTGGCAGGCGGGTTGATGAGCGCAGTATAGCTACCGTTTCACAGAAGGGACGCTGCTGCCCATCCCTCTGGTTTAGATTCCCTTAGTCGCCTTTTACGACATCCACAGGAGGAGATGGAGTGGTGCTATATTCTTAATCCGGACACCACACGGAAAATCCTCATACGTACGCGCAGACGTAATGCGCTAATGAATTAAGAATATTAGATATCCTTTAAAATATATTTTTACAATTTGGTTTGTTTTTCTACCATTTCTGACTATTAGGTGTGTATTTGTTTCGAATGGTTGGCACTCATGGTTACTTGCAGCTTACCACCAGCGTTTTAGGTGGCTGGTATTTCTGCCTCGTAACACTATGCTGACGCTGCTGACTAATGCTGACTGTGGACCGATTGGCGCGATAAATTTCTTAACTTTATTGTGATCTATATTTGTAACTTTTATTTTGCTCATTTTATTTATTTTTTTGTGTGTTTTTTCTTGTGCTATAAGTAAACCCATTGTATGCTTCTTCTTCTTCTTTTGTAATATCATCCCGCAGGTGGTCAGTGTAAATGGTGCTTCCAATTGCGCAATGACGCTGATGGATTGACATACTGCGAAAGTATTTTGTTGTTAGCAACACAGATAAGAGGACGCTGGATCCTCTCCCAATGAAATATTTTTGAGAAAGCCCGCCACACTATTTCTGTGCCCACTGCAACTCCTGAAGACCAGGATCTAAAATGGTGACCACTGGAAAAAAACGTTCAATGAAGCTCGGTGTGTCATAGGGTGTTACAGTAAATAAGTGTATAGGAAACCGCAAAAAAATATCAAATAAGAAAACATGAACAGTAGGAAAGACATAATCCTTAATCGACACCACGTTAGGAGAGGGAGTGGTTATTTGCCGGCAACCGTACTGTACCTTTCATATCGCTTTCATCATTTTAGTTAGTCAGATGTAGTATGATGAGGTCAGGTAATCGATATCAGGTGCTGGTATAGATTTCTGAATAGTTTAGCTTACAAGTGGTAAACACAGATAAAAATAAAAAGAATTTTATTCATATAAACCATTTACAGGCCCTAATCAGTAGTTAGACTTAAGTTGCCGCGTTCTAATATGTAGATTTCCTATGGAGAAGAACGGACAAAAAACTCCATGGCTACTCTTTCTAAATCATAATAAAGTTACAATATTTCTGACTACATTGTTCTCGAGATGAAGGTTATGTACGGACAATATAGCAGGAAAGAGTCTAAATTTCTTAAAAAGTCTACTCTAAACAAGCCTGATTGTAATGTTTATTAAAGTTTATGATTAAATTGTCATAGCGCCATTAAGCTGACTAATCCCAACAGATGGCACTCGTTCATGATTGTGATTCATGCATCAGCTTCGCTCAGCTCAACTATATGTATGAAAACTCAATCAATGTAGGTAGTATTTTTAATCGAACATAATGCCAAACTGTTTCAATAGAGAACAAATTTATCTGTGGATACAACTAATTATGGATGGGGCTACTATGCTACGATATGGATACTACGCTTCATTTTGACCATTGCTGATGCTAAAATATAGAAACCAGACATTTGTAAGCCCGTTTCAACATTCAACACGGCGCCAAACCCGAACTGACAAATAAATTTAATACGCACACTATAATTACTTAGTAAGTAGTAAAGTAACATAAACCTTATTGTGAAACCTTAACGTGACCCAAGTTATAAATAAGGTCATGCACACATGGACACAAGCCCTCACCCACTTAAACATTAAAATGACTCAAAGTTAGATTGATGTACAACATGGTTAAAGAGTTTGCTATCGTTAAAGCATTATCAAATTAAAGTAAATTTGTGTAGACCATCCAAATAATTTACATTTTTTTTTTACACGATCACGTAACCCTATTGAGCAACGTCTTACAAGCACTGGGCTTTTATATTTAAATAAAATAAAGCCACCAAGGCAACATTCCGTGTCTGACGCTCGCCGCAGACGGTCGTGCAGTGCTCGCGCTCCCCGATCAGTGTGCCGTGTAGTGTTTGTTCGCAATCCGTCCCGTCGGATTGCAGTCACTTCAATTAAATCACGCGTTGCCTTTTTCAAGGCGACTACTGATTTTTGTTTCTTTGACCGATTAAATTCATCGAGTTATTGTGCCCCTTCAGGGAAAAACCACTGTTTGGTGGTCCTCGGCGGATACCTTACGGTGCCAACGAAGCCGAGTGGGGTGTTGACCCGGCACACCCGCCTAGCCCCATCAGGGCAAAGCAGTTAGTCGGCAGCGGACTAGGACCACCGGCCTTGGGGGCTACCCTAGTCGACCCTAGTTCGAGTCTACATTTTCAGATTATACAGTCTCTTGCGGGCGATACCTTATCGCCCCTTGCAAAAGAGCTGTCAGGGACCCGTTTGCCCATTAAGACTGGCCACGGATGGTACTAGCTTAGGGCTCACCACAGGTACTCACACCTCCCTGCCTATACCCGGCAGGGAGGGTTTGTTACACACCCCCGGGCCCATCCAACCCGGGAGGTTAGGGACCGCGTAAATCGCGTTTGTTCCTCCGCGCTTATAGCGTATTTTTGTTTTCGTCCCCCCGTCCGCCATTTTGTTTTACAAACAAAATGGCCGACGACGCCACGCTGTGGAAAAATATTAGGGAGATCCTCCTAAAGGACCCCTACTTTGTTGCCAAGTATGGCAACCTTCTCTCCCCACTAGAGCCAGGCACAAAAGTGCAGCCCCCCTATCCCGAACCCAAAAAAAGGGGCACAACCCCCGAACTAGATGCATGGCCGCAGCCATTAGGGCAAACCAGGGCCAATACGGCCTCATGCTAGTTCTCAGCGACTTCGCTGATGTTTCATCCGCCCTCCTCTCCTACCGCGTTCATCCGTAATGGATTCACAAAGCAGGTGCAGAATAAAACCCCGATCCCTTAAAATAGGCATCTTCAATGCCAACAGCATTAATGGCCAAAAAGACGAAATCGCCTTATTCCTCCGCGACCACCTTATTGACATTATGTTGATACAAGAGTCCTTTTTGAAACCCTCTCACAGGAACCCTAGAATTGCAAACTATGATATAGTGCGCAACGATAGGACCCACTCCCGTGGAGGAGGCACTCTTATCTACTATAAGAGATCCCTTTATTGCATGCCCCTAGATACCCCGTCCATTTCCAATCTAGAGGCATCTGTGTGCAGAATAGGCATGACAGGTCATCAACCGATCACTATAGTGTCGGCTTACCAATCCCCCAATGCCCAAGACGATCCAATCCAATCGGATCTCGAAGCACTCTTCGATCTAGGCGACTCCGTCATAGTGGCGGGAGATCTCAATGCCAAACATGAGTCTTGGAACTGTCTCACCCACAACCACAGAGGAAGTAAATTATACTCCCTCAGTAACCTCCTCAATTTTGACATCATCGCCCCGATGTATCCCACTCACTACCCCAGCAATGTTAATCATCGCCCGGATATACTCGACATAGCACTTCTAATGAATGTCAACCTCAAGTTGCATTCCATTGAAGTACTACAAGAGCTAGACTCCGATCACCGTCCTGTGATCCTTCACCTCACCTCCCGCTTTGGCCCCACGGACACAGGGCTACCCCCTCAGACCATTGTGACGACGGACTGGAGGAAAGTTAGGCAACGCCTCAACGACCCCTCGTCCGCTCAGTTAGATAGAATTCCCGAATGCATAACGTCAGTCGCAGACACGCTAGGCGCGATCGACTCCCTCACCGGGCATGTACAGTCCGTCGTGGACGAGTGTTCACGGCGAGTTCCTGCGATGGAAGACCATCGCATGAAACTCCCTGACGATGTACGTGCACTGATGATGGAGAAGAACGCAGCCCTTAGAGCGTACTCATCTTTTCCCAGCGAACCCAATCGCCTCTTTATGCGCCACCTGCAGCGTGCTGTCAAGGAACGTATCAAGGAGTGCCGAGAGGCTAACTGGGATAAGATGTTGGGCGACTTAGAGCCAACCCACCTTGCGTTCTGGCATCTGCAACGGAAACTCAAATCCGAAACATCCAATGCTGTCCCCCCCCTCAACCGTCCCAACCAAAGGCCGGCCTTTGATGACGACGAAAAATCCGAATGCCTAGCTGACAGTCTAGAAGCGCAATGTTCCCCAAGCACTCTACCTGTAGACCAAGCTCACCTCAAAAAGGTTGACGCTGAAGTCGAACGTAGAGCAGCTATTCCGCCTGCCGAGGACCCTGACGACCCCCTCCCTCCGGTCACGGCAGACGAGGTCAGAAATCTCGTGAAAAAGATTCACCCTCGCAAAGCCCCCGGCTCTGACGGTATCACCAACAAGGTGATTAAACTCTTCCCCGAACGTCTTATCGCCTTAATGACCGTCATCTTCAATGCGGCATTAAACAATAACCTATTTCCGCATACGTGGAAACAGGCCACCGTTATCGGTATTCCCAAACCCGGTAAGCCCAAGTGCGAGCCTTCCAGCTATCGCCCCATAAGCCTTCTCAATTCTCTTGCGAAGATTTATGAGCGGATTATCTATTCCCGATTAAAGGATTATGCCGATTCCAAGAAACTCATTCCCGACGAACAGTTTGGTTTTAGAACCAAACACTCGTGTGTACAACAAGTCCACCGACTAGTTGAACACATCACGTTCGGATTCTCACGCGGCCTGATGACGGGAGTCCTCTTTTTCGATGTTGCGAAAGCATTTGACAAAGTCTGGCACAATGGCTTATTATATAAGTTGTACCAACTCGGAGTGCCTGACCGTCTCGTTCTCATCATACGAGACTTCTTGTCAAATCGCAGTTTCCGATATCGAATCACGGGCGCTCTCTCTTCCCCCCACCCCATTAGAGCCGGAGTCCCACAAGGATCCGTGCTAGCCCCATTATTGTTCACACTGTACACCAGTGACCTCCCCAAAAGACCTGCTAATACGACCCAATTAGCACTGTTCGCAGATGACACGGCCATATTCTACTCTGGTAGCAGTCCCGATAGTATAACTAAGATCCTCCAAACCACAGCCAACGTCTACGGTAAATGGTTTAGGAAATGGCGGATCGAAGATAACCCTATCAAAAGTAAAGCCGTCCTATTTTGCAAATTAGGCGACGACCACCCACGCTTCAGGGAGATCTCGATGCTGGGCCAATCGGTTCCTTGGGAACCGCACGCCAAGTATCTTGGAGTCACCCTAGACAAAAAACTGACCTTCATTCCCCACACAAAGATGGTGCGTGCCCGCGCTGCCTTTGTGCTCGGTCGCCTTCACTATATTCTGAACGCTCGTAGTAAATTATCCCTTAGAAATAAGGTGAGAATTTACACCACATGCATTCGACCCATCATGACCTATGCCAGCCCAGTGTTCGCACACGCCGAATCATACCCACTCCGTAGATTAGAAACCCTCCAAACCCGTTTCATGCGCAAGGCCACCGGAGCGCCTCTGTACATGCGAAACGACCAACTCCATTTCGACCTTAACTTGCCGACCATCAGGCAATTTATGAAACAAGCGTCCAAACGCTATCTCGATTCTGCCCTGTCCCACCCAAATCCCCTTGTGGTATCAGCCGCCGACTACGAACCCTCCCGTATCAGTAGAGTACGCCGCCCGAGGCACGTTCTGGTCGATCCAGACGATGAAATCACGTTAGATCACATGAAGAGACTCGCGTTGTCTCGTTCACTAAACACCCGACCGTTGTACCGCCCTCGCCGCCGAGGATGCCCGCCTCACCGACGTCGCGGAGGCCTATCACCGCGTCACCTTCCCGTTCAAGTTAGCACTTCTCCCTCCCGTCTCTTGCTCGCGCCGGCCCGTGCCGAGCCTGTAGCTTTAAATGTCCCTTAATACAATTTAAATAATACCGATCCAGCTGTCCCCAAAACAATAGCTTGATATCCCCAGCAACGCCCTAAGCCGAGGTCCGTGTCCCGCAGGGGGCGCCCTTAGCGAAAGTTGCTTAGTTTTTAATAATTAATTTAAGCCTGGCTGGAGGCCTCTTTTGGCTTCGCCAGCAAATGACCGGTTAAGCAACCACATTTCCCAGAAATGTATGCGAGAAGCCCAACAAAAAAAAAAAAAAAAAAAAAAAAAAACCAAGGCAACGTGCAAGTGCGCGTGCCATCGTGCGGACGTGCCGGGGCGTGTTTGCTAAGCATCAAGTAATTTACTTATATAATTATCCTTTAAACATCTGAAATTCGAGAGTAATCATCACAAATCATTATATTAGAATGATCAATATAATCATAAAATTGAGTCCGTGACACGTGAAAATAAAACAAGCTAAGAACGACTGTCATCCTTATGCCTTTTTAAACATACACATTTATTTTTGTGTTATGAAATTAGATAGGTTTTCAGTGATATAATAGGAGAGTCAAACAACGATTTCGATTAAGTTAATTTCCTTGTGTGGCAGCTCTACAAGAATACCCTAATATAATCGACTCTCCAAGAGAGCTGTCTTTCTGCAGCTTTTCTTCTCGGTGTTTTTACGTGGGAAGTTACAGTGAGCGTACACATTTTAGTGAGAGACGAACAAAACGAAATTCTGAGGCTGAGTTTTACTGCGGCACCCAAATAATAAAATAGAAGCTATGGTGATAACTTTATCCGTGTTGCGCGTTAACGTCTAAATTACGACCCCGAGCTTGAATATGTTTGTTACGTTGGGAAATGTACATAAACTGCTGAAAGGTATCTTATTGAATGAGGCCGGCTAGGTACTAGCCGCCAGCTCTAGTATGATCTTAACGAGGACCTAGAGTCTTCAGTGCCGAAGATGACAGCTCCAGTGGTTTTAGCTGGTAGGAGGCATGCCTCCATCCCTGAGGCGAAGGAAGTACATGATGTATTTCCACCGGATTAAATAAAAATAAAATGAAAAGAAGTTATTCGCCACCAAGCAGTAGTGTTTAAACTTTAGACATGTGCTCCGGTTTGAAGGGCACTGCAGCTAGTGAAATTACTGAGCATATGAGACTAATTAACGAATGTCTCGAGGGGACGAGTGCAGTGTAGTGTCACGCAGGACTTGCCCTATGTAGTATTACAATTGTAATGGGGAAGCGTGACGGTCCACCAGCTCAGCCTAAACTAGCTCGTCGCGTCATTGAGTTTATAATAAAATCTGAAACATTAAATAAGCTGGAATACTAATACTATGAATTCCAATGTTGTAAACAAACTCTTCGGTCAAGGTCTCAACTCGAATCAAGCGATGTCATCATAAAATCTGTTCAAGAACGTTTAACGGTGGTTTAATACTCGTATCAAATTGCATGAACAAACAAATTAATTAAATCGAGGTTTATTTAGTTTCTTGTTCCTTGGTTAATTGACCAAATGACGCGTCATTCCATTCTCTACATTATGTTGTGACAGTCTATAATTCTGTTAGGTACTTCTGAAAGCACTCGGGAGTCGCGGCCGTGCTAATTGGGGAGTCTGCTGCAGCACAGCGAACAGCGAGTCTTGGGGGGATCCTCCCCAAGAAGTGCCTGGTGAGGTTACCTATTTACAGTCACCGTCCCTCCGCTAAAAGGGGTTAATTTCGTTATAATTGACTAGTTGAAATTGTTTTGCATTTTCACATCATCACTTTCACTAACAAATTTATCTGAACCCCAACACAGTCTGTCTTTAATTAACACAAGACCTACACACTAGTTCTTTTTTTATATTTCTGTGTTAAGTTTAAGAATATCCAGCGTGTGACCGTGTGTGTAACCTTCTCCCTCCATTTCTATTGTTAATAAATTGATAAATAGCTTAGGCCTTAGTTGCTGCCGGGTGTTTGCTTTTTTTGCAACTAATTAATATTAAATTTTAATCAGCATTTCAGTATTCGTAATATTTTATTATTTTATCAATACGATTTTATTGACAACCTATAATTACCTAACTTCATAACTCAGAATAAATTCAGAAGCAATTCGGTTATTAACAGTACAGTAATGTGAATTAACTAAGTGACAAAAATATTGATATAAAATGGGCCATATAACGTAAGTTCAACCTGTTGATGGCATTGCAATTAAAAATTTACGCTCATCACTGCCTCACTGGCTGACTCTGTCACTCTTTGTTTTTTTTAACATTGCCCTCCACTAGGAGTTCTACTGTGTCGTGGGTGCGTTTACAAACACAAATTGCACACAAAATACACCCAGACCCGGTACAACTACCTGCAGATCGTGCTAATATTTGTTCCGTGCGGGAATCGAAACCACGACCCGGCGCGCAGAAGCAGACTGTATCAGCCACGCACCAACTGTGCCGTCAGTAAAGTTATTTTATTTTTTCATTGAGAGTCATAAGGACATTAGTAAGATGAGCAAGGACAATTTATTAAAGATGTATTAAAATTTAATCAATATTCTATTTCATTCATTTCATATCTACGTATGCATTCATAATTTCTGCCCAAAAACCCTAAGATGTTTTTATCAGTGAGTGCCCGAGTTCACTTGTCGCGGACCGACCAGTGTCGTGGGCTCGATGTGAATTATAGGCGTAATTCAGTAACATATTGCGAAAAAATTATGCCAGCCTGTGTTTATAGACGATTGTCAGAGATAGTTTTATTTCATAAATAAATAAATACGTAACGTAAATCGATGTTTTATTTATGGCGGTCTGATGGCGGCCGGCGCACCGCTTTGTAGTGCAATAATGTTCGTGTATGTCCATATGTAAAATGTCATTCATCATTTCGGCCGAACGAAGTCCACTGCTGGACATAGGCCTCCCGCAAAGATCACCACAACGCCCGATATGGGTGTGTTGTGAACTCACTGGGGGTTTTTGCCGTAATCGCCACGCTTGGCAGACGGGTTGGCGATCGCAGTTGAGTTGTTAATGTACTCGAAGGACGCTGCTGCCCATCCTCCGGCTAATCCCTTAGTCGACTTTTACGACACCCACGGGAGGAGATGGGGTGGTGGTATTCTGAGCCGGCACCACACGGCAATGTCAAATGTCATTGCAAAAACCTAAATATTTCCAAACCGCCTAAAGTATCGAATATTAGATATGAAGAAAACAAATTTTCAACAATAATTAAAATTGATCACCTGTTACGGTTTAATAAATCTTTAGGGATCTAATAAAACCTCCGGCTTTATCTTCCTGCCACATACGTACCGTAAAAAATTACTTGAAAAGTAAAGCAATCATTTATCTAGTGACGGGAGCTCGCACCAAGCGATGCGAAAACTGAATACATGAGAGCTTTTTGTTTTTCGATGTGGCAACCCGACATATTTTATTAAAATGTTTTTTGTGATGTGCGCTTCCCAAGTGTAAACGTGGAGTTGTGAATAGCAGCACTCGGAGCTTTATTTTAGGCGCAAAATGCCTAATTAATTTTCAAAATGGCAATTAAGTCTTGTGGTGCCGTGTGGTGCCGGCTATGAATAGCACCAACCCATCTCATCCCGTGGGTGTCGTAATAAGTGACTAAGGGATTAACCGGAGGATGGGCAGCAGCGTCCTCCGAATTTATTAGCAGCTCTACTGCGATCGCCAACCCGCCTGCCAAGCGTGGCGATTATGGCAAAACCCCCCAATGAGTACACAACATACCGATGTCGGCCATTGTGGTGATCTTTGAGGGAGGCCTGTGTCCAGCAGTGGACTTGTTCGGCCGAAATGATGATGAATTAAGTCTTTAATGGACCAATTCACAAAATGGGACACTTCAGTGTCCGTCCACACTGTGTCTAGCTCTACAGGTATCGAAATTGTATAGAGTTAATTCATGAAAATGCACAATAGCCGACATTTTGAACTTCGTATCATATGTTTTTTTTTTTTTTTTTTTTTTTTTTATTTCTTTATTTATTTAAAGAGGGTTTTTTCATACATGAAAACGCCACCCCCATGATTGAATACAAAACATAAATAAATATTAATTAATTAAACTAAATATCAAACTCATCCACTCGTAATCTTAGACATATGAAAATAATTTTGTACAGCATTCTAGCATCACGCGATAATGGTGAAGCCAGAATACTATTATAAAATCCTAGGCTAAAGTCTATGTCACCAAAAATGTGACGTCTCTGAGCCTCTACGCGTCTGCATTCAGCTAAAATATGATGGGTGTCCTCAACGATTCCACACACAGCACAGTTTGGGGATTCCACTTTGCCCATCATAAATCCAAAGCTGTTAAGTGGTACATGGCCTGACCGAAGTCTCAAAGCCGTCACAACCTCCTGCCTACACATCCTTCTCACATTGAACCACATCGAATGAGGAAGGGAAGGCTGAATCACCTTGTACCAAATACCCTTAGTTAAAGATCGCTTGTCAAAATATTCAGACCAAAGTTCAAAACATGTTTGTTTGACTATGGGAATAAGTTCAGTGTGCCAAGGCAAGCAACTAAAGTGTTCTCCATCAGAGCCAGCCTCGTATGCTAGACGGTCAACTAATTCATTTCCATGTAGTCCAATGTGAGAAGGAATCCATTGTAGTATAATCTTTTTCTGTTTGGCAACAATTTTGTAGATGCTTCTTATAATAGAATAAGCCAATGGAAGTCCTCTAAAGGGTGAAGTACAGCGAATCAAGTGTTGAAGAGCACTTTTTGAATCTGTAAAGATAACAAAACGCTCACAATCTAAAGATTCGATATACGCTAAAGCCTCCGCTATGGCAATTAGTTCTAAATGCATAATGGACACTTTTGCACTAATTTTGAATTTATAAAAGGTACATCTTTGTGAATCTAAAAACGCAGCGCCAGAGTAATTCTTGTGCCTAGAACCGTCGGTATAAACAGAGTAAAAGTCACAGTATTGATCATTTATAAATTCACAACAAAGCGTCCTTAAATTATGTTCATTATAACAACGCTTAGGTTTGACAACAGAATCTAAACTAGGCTTAATAATAAGAGATAAGTCCATATTGCTGACCCAAGTGACCATTGAAAACATATCAGAATTACTATTGCAATAAATAGGTTCATGTCTTAAACTATTATGTAATATAACTAGAAGTGGTTTTTTCTTACGTCTCCAATAATTATTATTATAACAAAGATCATGCAATTTTTCGATGATATTTATTATAGGGAAATCATTACATTTCGATTTCAAATAGAACTTGCCAGCTAAAAATCGACGGCGTACAAATAAGGGGCACAACTGAAGTTCAGACTCCATTACGTGGATCGGAGTACTTTTAATAAAACCACCGATCAGCCGTAGATACACATTTTGTGTTCGGTCAAGTTTAGTCAGATGCGTATCGGCACTGGTATCGAATATAAAGCTTGCAAAGTCCATCCGGCTACGAACGAGCGCAATATACAGTCGTCTCAATTGGAGGGGATGGACGCCCCACCCAGGTCCTACTAAAACTTTAAAAATATTTGTAAACTTGGCAACTTTTTGACAAACTTCGTTTATATGTTTCTTCCAACGAAGTCCTCTATCCAACCACATACCTAAATACCTAACGTTATCCACTAACTCTAATGATGTACCGTTTAAACGGACATCAACAACTTGTTGACGAAATCCTCTACTAAATAAACAAATTTTACTTTTATTTGGAGAAATGTCTAAACCTATTTGTGTTAACATGCTGTCGATCAAGTCAAGTGCCGATTGTATCTTAGTCTGCCCCTCGAGAACCGATTTACATTGCACATAAATTGCAAAATCATCAGCATATTGAGAGATAAAAACATCATTCTGCAATTTTTTGCATATCTCCATTGTTATTATATTAAATAACAATGGAGATAGTGGGTCCCCTTGAGCCAAGCCGTGACCAGAAAATCTACTGATAAAGTTGTTGTCTAATTTTATTTTAAGAGTTCTTTCGTGTAGAAAATTCCACAAGTATTTGCAAATACGTGTCCCAACTTGAAGATTATCTAAAACATAAATTAAAGCAGAAATATTAACATTATTATACGCACTATTAATGTCTAAAAAGCAACCCACAGTGGAACGCCCCTCAGACCAACCAGCTTGAATTCTAGAAACGAGGCAGCTTAAACTATCTAAACATGACCTAAATTTACGGAACCCCACCATAAATGTGGAAAAATTTTTTTTTTTTTCAAGGAACCATTCTAATCTACGACATAAAATATAATGGAAAATTTTACACACACAAGAAATCAAAGATATAGGACGGAGGGAGGGAATGTCATTTGTATTACGTCCAGGCTTTGGAATAGGTACTATACAAATATCGCGCCACTGAAAGGGGACAAAGCTATAAATAAAAAAATTGTTATACAAACACAACAAAACACGCTTACCCACATCAGGAATGTTTTTAATCATAGAATATGATATATCATCACACCCAGGAGATGTATCCTTTGATTTAATACATTTTTCGAGCTCTTGGATAGAGACTTCACATTCTAAAATAAGATTACTATGGTAAACATTCGGAGACGGGGGTGCCACATAATCGGGGGTTAAAGAATTTAATAACCTTTCGGCTCTTTGAGGGTCAACATAACGTCTCGCAACACGGTATCCTCTGAGCCATTTCATTTTCTGCCACATTTCACTGGAAGATGTTGACTCATCGATTGAAGAGCAGAAAAATTGCCAATCCTCTTTCTTAGCCTGACGCAATAACCTTTGACTTGTACGAATCCTTTCTTTCAAAATGTCTAAATTATGGGGAGTAGGGTTGCTTCTAAATGTGGCCAAAGCCAGCCTACGACGAGCAATAGAGTGTGAAAGTGTGGCAGTCCAATATGACTTAGGAGCAAACTCTGAGTTAGGGTTTTGGTTGAATTTAAATAACGGAATGAATTTACTAGCGGCGTCGTTAACGATATCTATAAATAAGTCATAAGCATTTTGAAGGTCACTTGGTAAGACGAAATTGTTAAATTTTTGTTCTAAATATTTGTTGTATGAGACCCAATCTGCCTTGCTAAAATTTCTTTTAATTATCGGGGGAAAATAAGATGAGCATAGGGTTGAAATTTTAATAATTAAATGATCACTGCCCAAATTTTCATTTAAAACAGCCCAGTTAAGTTGAAGTGCAATATCCAAGGACGCAAGTGAGATATCAGGCGAGGATTGTTGCAAATTGCCATCCACTAATCGGACTCGTGTGTGTGTTCTGTCATTTAGAGAAATGAAATTGCTATCCATTAGTGAGTCATGAATTAAACTACCTCTAAGATCAGTTTTATATGACCAGTTGATGTGATGGGCGTTAAAATCGCCTAAAATTAAAGTTTTTGATGGTAATAATGTTAAAAGACTAGCCCAATCTTGCTGAGTAGTAACAATACTAGAAGGACAGTAGACAGAAACGATATTTTTTATTGGTTCACAGTTAAATAGCTGTACGCACACTAACTCGATACCGGTATTGTCAATATGCAGGTGTCTTTGTCGTGCTTTAATCGACTTGTGTACTGCTATAGCTACACCACCGTATGAATCATCACGGTCCGTGCGATAAACATCATAACAACTTACTTTAAAATAACTTTCTGGCTCGAGCCACGTCTCACTAAGGGCAGCAATATGGACTTTTTCCTGGCGTAAAATTTCTAAAAAAGAGATTAACTTCGGCTTAAAACTCTGGGCATTCCATTGGAAGATATTTAGCTTAATCGGTTTATTAGCCATCACAGTAAGCAGTAAAATTGAACAATTTTTTAATCCACGGCCATTCCGAAATATAATTAACTGACACTAACATCAACCATTCAAGGCACAGCTGGATAACAGAGTTTATTTTTGAGGAAACACTGGCTTGTCGGAGAAAGATTACTTCCTTAATGCGGGACCATAGCTCACTGAAAGGGGGACATTTATCCTTTTGGTTCGCTCCGTCGTCGGTTACATTATGTACATTCTCGCAATCGGTATCCACATTCCAAGATGTCCAATCGTCTTCACTAGGGTGTTTTTTGTTTTTAGTCAACCTCGGATCGGTTTTATTAGATTGACGTGTCGATTTGGTATGCATCTCCACGTTGTGGGTGTTAATCTTGGGCTGGGCGATTTTCGCATAGGTAGCACGATGAGGGGTATCAGGCGTGGAAAGGTGATCAGGATCGCCTTGAAGTGGTGGAAATTGGTCACGGGAATCAGTAGCCAGCGGACCTTGGAGGGGTTTACAATTTTCAGGTGGAGTGTAATATTCTAAAGCTTTTCTATAGGTACACCTCAACTCGGCCATAATTTCCCTAAGCTTCCTCTCCTTCTTATATATTGGACAAGTTTTACTCATGGAGATGTGATTCCCACTACAGTTAACGCAAGAGAATAATTTGGTGTCACAATTTTCATGCCGCCCGCCACACTTAGGACAAATGACCGTTTTTCCAGGGCACATTTTGCGGACATGACCTAGTTTCCAGCATAGGGAACATTGCGATACCTGGTGAATATATGGGAAAACCTTAACACTAATGTCACAAACACGAACATGAGAAGGGACACAATCACCACTAAAACAAAGCCTGATAGTTTCGCTGGGGCACCAGCCTCCTTCATCCCTGTTACGACGATTTAACCGCCTAAATGTTAAGAGTTTTGCAGGCGCAGGGCATGAAATATTATTAAGAATCTCGTCATCGGCTAGGTCAAGGTCAACATCCTTAATAACGCCGTAGCTTATAGACACTTCCATCGCTTTCTGAAACTTCCACCCTTTTTGTAACAGATTCTCACATTCGATAAGGTTTTTAGCAGCAGTTTCATTTTCAAATTGGAGACGTATTTTAAAAGGGCTCAAATATTTAATTTGACAGATCTTTATTATTTTATTTTCCTTAAGAGTGCGTGCCAACGCAAATTGTTTTGGAAGACGGTCTTTTGAAGAAATATATACCTCGTACTTATCCTCTTTTACTGAATTATTACTATTATGGCGTGACTTTTTTCCTTTAACTGTTGTCCAACCCTCTTCTTCCGAACTACCATTTTCTCTTTGTCTCTTCGTTGTTCTTATCAGCTCCTTTTCATTCTCGCTACAAACATCTATCGCATCCATGGGATCATTTAATGGGCGCACTATATTATTTTGTAGCAACGGCGACTCAGATCGCGATGAATCGGTCATTGCAAAGATAGTCGTGCCACCGGCACCGAGAGGTCCGGCGCGCGGCCACTGCACGGGGTAATGCGTAAACAAGTGAAAGTGGCGATAAGGACAGGTTCCGCGACAATAAGACACAACCTGCCCGAGCGAATGCCGACAAGGGACTGATCATATGTTTTTGTAGAATCTTCTGCATAACTGCCATAAAAGTGAAAACAAATGCATCTATTGTACCAAAAGACATAGGTATTTTTGTACAATATGTGTACCTGTTGTTACAAAAGTAGCTGACACAACTTGTGCAGTAGGTAAGCACTTCGACATAGAACTGAACACAGAGAAGGCTTGACTAGGGCGGTACTACAGACTTTTTTTATTTATTGCACCCGTCGAAATACCTCGTGTACTTCCTCTGCCCCGGGGATGGGCGGAAGGGCCTGCTCAACTCCTACCGGCTAAAACCACCGGAGCAATCATGTTCGGCACAGAAGGCGCGCTCCAGGAACTCGAAAACAATCATACTGGAGCGACCCATCGGTGCTACGTCTTTAGGCACGTCTCGGAGCGGATGACTATAAATCAGTCGACCCTTCTAGTAGAGGCGAGGTGACTGTAAATAGGCCGCCTATCCTGGCACATCTCTGGAGGGATTGTAAAGGATCCCCAAAGCCTCGCTGTGCGCTATGCTGCACCCATAGTGGCACGTTACCACATGCGTGCCACCATATTCCCGGGGGTTGCTCGGTATTAGAAAGCAGATGCTCCAATCCGCAACTCCTGAGGATGCTGTTTTATGACCACGGCGTTTTGGACATGGGCGCTGCCGGGAAGGCACTCTCCCGATCCAACTCTGGTACTACAACCCTATTTCACCTGCCATAACTACTACATGTAAGCGAGTGTACCGGGACAAACAGCTGAAGCTGGCAAAGCGTAAATAATCATTAGATTGCTGATGCCATGAGTCCTGTTGCTACTTACCATTAGGCAAGCTGTTGGTCATTTGCTGTACTCATCTATATAATATGAAGACTTTACGTACCGTCGCCGTTAACTGTACCTATCAATTTAAAAAAATACAAAGTTTCTCCGACTCTTTTCATCTATTAATCTGGTTGAGTAGACTTATCTAAAGGTAAGTGAACACAGAACTAACCTAGCTTAGCTTGTGCTTGGCCTAAGACTGACAACTTTAAAATTCCGTCAACCTCAGTAATCGACGGATTACTGAAATAAGGAAAAGGATTAACAGAGAAAGAATGCATCGCACCTAAATCTAAACAATGTTAGTAAACGGTGTTGGAAATATCAATGCTACAGATGTTTATTTTGACGCACGCGCACTACAGATAGTTGATGAATGAATGCTTCAGCGAGGCATTAGCAAAGGAAAAACTTTGTCTTCTATCTTTAATCGGCCGGAAAAGATACATACACATTTAGGTAGGGCCGCCATTCGTCTTGACTTTCTCGCATTTATCTTAGTCTTCAAAGTTTAAAGTTATTTCTATTAAAATAATCTACGGCTTGAAAAAGATGATAAACGATTATCATTATTTAGTAAATAACAAGATATTAGTATTCATAAAGGAATAGTTTATGAATATTAATTTCTTTTATATGTTTGAGATTTCGTTCATTTATATATTCTGTATTTTACTCATCAATACATTCAAGTAAAATTTATTTCCTGACACATTATATCATTTAGACGTGTGATAAAAGCTTTAATGACATTTAGTTAAGTAATTTATACTTAATTCCTAAGTTTAAATATCAGGTTGTTTTAGTATTCTCACCGACGCGCGGCGGTGCGCTACGTCGCAACACTGCGTGGGCCGCACTTGGCGAGGGCCTTTAAGGTGATACCATTCGGTCTCTGAGGCAACAAGCCTCTTTGTTGGATCACCACTCTGGGATCTGGAAGCGAAAGCCCTCGCATCGCTATATCAGTGATGCGGAGAGTAGGTGACCATCATGATGACGTGGCTGGAGAGGCGGCATGGCAACCTGGACATCTGACTGACACAGACAACGTTTCGTATAGTATCTACACGTATAGGCCAGGAACAAACTCCCGGTTGCCAACAACACTGTGGAGAGAGTTCGACGGACAGCTTCAGCACACGCTTAAGGAATTCCCAGCTTGAGCGACGCAGCGCCGTGACCGCGTTTAAAGGTGGTGCATTCTGGCTTCGGGCCGTAGTTCAGTCCATAGTCCGGAGCGAGAGCCTCCTTTTGCGAGAAGTAATGTACGCAAAAAAGGCGGCGGAACTTAGAGGAAAGGGACCAATTCTCTTCATTGCCACAAAAAACGCACCGGCTGCTGGAGGGTGCAGACCGATCTCAAGCCTCCGTGAGTCTCGGTCTGCAGGCGACGAACTTGGGGCAATCCGTCGCCAGACCACAAGCGAACCCGAGATAGCGCCGTGTTCTATGCACGCCTCTGAGAGGCTGATAGGGATGTACGGCTAGCTAGGCCGCACAAGGACAAGGCTGTCAGGTCAATGGGTGGGCCGAAACCTGCCGGGGGTGAAGTGAATGCGCGAACAAATCGCGCACCCCCGGCGATAGGTCGATCGAAGGAACACCGTCAGGTATTAGCCGATAAGAATCGAAGGGCGCAGAAAGCTTATGAGAGTATCCCCAAGTAAAACAAAAATATTGGTTTGTGGTAAAAATAAATAAAACTTTAACAAAAAAAATACCGACTTCAAAATTCAATACAATATTAAACTCACTAAAAAGAAAAAGGGGTCCCATAAATATATCTCGTTGGTCTGCATGAACCATGGTTGGGGCAGACCTGGCCCCGCCCGACTTCATAAATAAAGTTATCTTTTTCTTTTTAGTGAGTTTAATATCGTATTGAATTTTGAAGTCGGTATTTTTCTTGTTAAACAGTTTTATTTGTTTCTTTTTAGTTTAAATAAATGTAAGCACTTTTCCCAATTTGGTATCTGTATCAAACACTAAAAATAATTCTAGGAATCGAAACTATTAAGACATCATCTCGGTAAGCGCAACCAAATTAGACCGGTTTATTGAAGCTGGTTAAAAAACAACTCAATTAAATATAATGAAATTTATATGGGACCAATTCGAAAGCATTCTGCACCTATTAAAGAAAGAATCGCTCAAATCGGTCTACAGATCTCGAAGTAATCGGTGTACATACATTTTAAAAAATATACGCATCGGATCGAGAACCTCTTTTTGAAGTCGGTAATGACGACAAAGTTGAAAAGCGACAAAATAAGAATGGGTAACATTCATTTCAAATTGACAATGTTTCGAGCAACCCTACACAAATAATACAATGAGATAGGTACATTAGTCCTGTTTATAAAAAAGCTTTCAATGTACGTTTGATATGAGCAAAGGAATAATACCATTCAGTCACAAGGAGATCAACCTTGTGTAGACCGGAAAGTGTAGGTGTACAGATAATGACTACTTCGATATAAATATATAAAAGTTAATCTGTGAATAATATCGGAAGATAAAACGTGACGGTACTTTGCTGAAAATAGGCAACCTTATCTAATCCCGTGGGTGTCGCAACAGGTAAAGTAAGGGCAAAAATATTCGCTACTTTACATTGATAAAACTGAATATCCAAGTTTAGGAGCAGATTACAATGAAAGCTCTTGTTCCCAAAGGTGTAGGCAGGGGTATCTATCCCCTATCAATTTCAAGCCAATTCACATTTACCGGGTATAATTCAAAACTCCGAGCAGCTTCTCAGTATTTCTTTACAAATAACAATAAGACATGAACTCGCGCTTACCAGCCTCCATCGCGATCACTAGACCACTGTGTTGATTTCGAGTAGATAAAAAGATTACCCCGGACCTCAATGACCCAGGATTCATTTTGATCGAACGCTAACCGTTAAGAGAAAGCTAGAAAAAATTTGAGTTAGATTTGGCTCTCTTTATCGCACAAAGTAGTCATATAAATTTGATCATGCAGGGGTATGAAGCCCAATCTGCGTGCCCACACCGAGCGACCCCCGGGGAGACGGTGGCGCGCACGTGGTCACGTGCCGCCGTGTGCGCAGCACAGCGCAATGCGAGGCTTGGGGGATCCTTTACAATCCTCCCCGAGAAGTGCCTGGGGGGGCGACCTTTTTACAGTCGCCTTCCCTCCGCTAGAGGGGGTGACCGCTTTACAGTCATCCCTTCCGAGATGTGCCTAAAGTCGTGGCACCAATGGGCGGCTCTAGTGTGATCTTACGAGGACCTGGAGCCCCCCCTTCGGTGCCGAAGATGACCGCTCCAGTGGTTTTAGCCGGTAGGAGTCCGGCATACCCCTTCGCCCTTCCCCGGGGTGAAGGAAGTTCTATGTAGAATTTCCACTGGACATAAATAAAAAATAAAAAAATGCATGATCTTGACTGCAAATTAATATCTAAAACTAAAATTATAAATACCTTCTAAATATTATTAGCAAGCAACACAATATTAAATGTAGTTTAAATTGTATAGATCTCACACGACCAAATACTGAAAGGTCACTCAGTATTAAGACCCACAACTGTTTGAGACGCAAGTCATCCTGCCAAAATTGTTTCAGTATCTGGCCGACAGGTCCTCAGCTTAGGCACAACATAATTAATGTTATACTTTATGAATTCAGCTACATCTATGTACTACTAAAGTACTATACACTTTAAAACAGTTCCGATTTGTTATTTGATAATACATAGGCTGCACTAAAAGTATCGGGAATGGAATATTTCCACTGTTCCTGTCATATTAAAATCTTTTTAATTGAAAACTCCTTGGTTTTACAAATCGAATACCTATTATTTATTTTAAAAAAGATTCACGGTCTTGTCACAAGGTTTTGTCAAACTTGTTTAGTCGTTGAGAAAATGGAATTGACTCGAGAAAATTCAAGAGCGATGATTTATTATGACTTTCGAAGTGGTTTAACACAAATACAGTGTGTTGACCGGATGATTTCTGCATTTGGTGATGAAGCCCCATCCAAAACCACAATTTATCGCTGGTTTGCTGAATTTCAACGTGGACGTGTCAAGCTCAGTGATGATCTTCGTCAAGGTCGTCCAAAAACTGCAGTCACCCAAGAAAACGTTGATGCTGTGCGTAAGCTGATTGAGGAAGATCGACATGTGACATACCGCGAAATTCAGGCAACTTTAGACATTGGCATGAGTCAAATACAAATAATCTTGCATGAACAATTAGGTGTAAAAAAGTTGTTTTCCCGATGGATACCGCATTTGCTATGTGAAGAGCAAAAAGCGGCTCGCGTTACTTGGTGCGTCAGAACTCTCGAAAGATTCCACGCAGGATCCTCAAATGCTGTATACAACATCGTATCAGGTGACGAATCCTGGATATATGCTTACGAACCCGAAACAAAAAACTAGTCACGAGTTTGGGTGTTCGAAAATGAGTTAAAGCCAACAAAAATTGTTCGTTCACGGAGTGTTGCAAAAAAAATGGTGGCCACGTTTGTCTCCAAAACCGGCCATGTTACGACTATTCCTCTTGAGGGACAAAGAATGGTTAATGCAGAATGGTATGCTAGCATTTGTTTGCCACAGGTCGTTTCTGAACTCCGTAGAGAGAACTGCAACCGCCGCATCATCCTCCATCACGACAATGCGAGTTCTCACACCGCGCACAGAACAAAAGAGTTTTTAGAGCAAGAAAACATAGAATTATTAGACCATCCGCCGTACAGCCCCGATCTAAGCCCTAATGATTTCTATACTTTCCCTAAAATAAAGAATAAATTGCGTGGACAGAGATTTTCATCACCTAAAGAAGCTGTGGACGCCTACAAAACGGCCATTTTGGAGACCCCAACTTCCGAATGGAATGGTTGCTTCAATGATTGGTTCCATCGTATGGAAAAATGTGTCAAATTTCGCGGAGAATACTTCGAAAAGCAATAAATACATTTTTAAATAGTAATGTTGTGTCACTTCCTTGATTCCCGAAATTTTCAGTGCCGCCCTCGTAATATGGTAATGACATTAAAACTGCATCATTATAATAAGTAGAACACAATATTTGCTTTCAAAATACGAATCAGACTGTTTCGTGAAACAAAATGTTTCTAAACTGTCAAACTAGTCATGAATGTTCGAAATTTAAATGCAATTGTCATGTCCCCATGTACTATCATGTATCCTTTTTTGTTTGAAACAACGCGTTAATACATTGTGGTCTTTATAAAAAGAACTTTTATATAGTCTATTTCGATAAACATGTGAAAACAGAGGATGGAGGTGTTTTATTATAGCTTTAGGGATCCTACACGGTATCTCTGTGCTCACTGCAACATCTATTCCTCCAATCATATTCATAAGTATAAATATAAGTATACAAACAGTCTATTTAACTATTTAAATGGAGTGAATTTCTTAGACGATTTTAGCCAACATTGTAAAATAATCGCATTAAAATGCCTTCGGATATCATTATGTTCAAAATACAAAAGAGCCATAAGCTCATCACTCTACCTCCCTTCCCTTTCTCCTCATTATAAAATCCGGCATCGCCTGATCTTGAAATAAAACAATAGAATTTGGGCTTGAAGTCTTTTATTTAAGAGTTAGTTTTTAATTGTGCTTAAATACCTTGGCGACAGTATTTCTTACTTATTTTCCTAGGTAGATGGTAACAGTAAAATTAGATTTTTGGTATATCCTATGTTGCAGTTATAGTACAAATTATTTATGGTTAAAACACTGGAAACACTGAACTTCATAATACGAGAAACACTGCACTTACATAAACATGTGTTATTATAAGATAATTGAACACTAGGAACACTAGTTTTAATATCAAAGACAACAGAAACACATTTTGTGATAAATAAAGCGTTATTAAATATATGTTTACGCTCGAAACAAGTAAAAATTTGGTTTCAAGAAATGTTAAAACAATTCGTACTAACTCTACAAAAAAAAATTAACTGTACATTTAAATGTTTCATTTTGAGTGCATTGATGAAAAATGAGCTACATCTTATAATTTATATACGTTGAAATGTAGCTAACATCGACCATTGTGTGCATCAAAGATATTGAAAGAAAAGAGATATTCCATGTAGTTCAAAATATACGCGAGCCTAGAGATCCAGTTTTCCCCTACCATTCTTCATAAAACACACTAATGCACACAGTAAAAGTTCTCATTGAATGAACTGAATAAACACAACATTACAGTTGGCTACTCATACAATTTGTTTTTTTTCCTGCGAAACGTGGTTGCCTGTCATTTCTGGGCGAAGCCAAAAGAGGCCTCCAGCCAGACTTAAAATTAATATTAAAAACTAAGCAACTTGCGCTAAGGGCGCCCCCTACGGGACACGGACCTCGGCTTAGGGCATTGCTGGGGATAACAAGCTATTGTTTTGGGGACAGCTGGATAGGTATTATTTATAATGTCTTAGGGGACATTTAAAACTACAGGCTCGGCACGTGCCGGCGCGAGCAAGAGACGGGAGGGAGAAGTGCTAACTTGAACGGGAAGGTGACGCGGCGATAGGCCTCCGCGACGTCGGTGAGGCAGGCATCCTCGGCGGCGAGGGCGGTAAAACGGTCGGGTGTTACGCGAATGAGACAACGCGAGTCTCTTTATGTGATCTAACGTGATTTCATCGTCTGAATCGACCAGAACGTGCCTCGGGCAGTAGGAGAACCATTCGCTGTTCTATTCACTGCGTTTGTTATGCACCGATTTCTAGTTAAAAGTGGTAGATAAGAATCATTGTATTTTGTACAAAAATAATAATGTCGTTCTGCTCCACAATCCAAATGTGACATAATTTAGAAAACAATATTTTTTTATTAATTATTTTTATAGACGTAGCTATGGTATATGATTCCTTCCTTTTCAAAGTTATTATTTTTGCTTCGGTTTTTTGCATGTTATCCCCGAACAACACGACACTTTAACAAAGTTTCACTTCCGCGATCGAATCTCAACTGATGTTATAAAACGGCCATTTTATCCGACATGCCCGGATCGTGCATGTCGCGGTAGCGCGGTTACGCACCTCTACCGCTTCATGGTTCCTATTTCTGTGGGGGGCATTCACTACTTTCATATTAGATAAAGATAAGATAAAAATAAAACTATTTTATTCATTTAAAACCATTTACAAGCACTTATGAATAGTCAGACTTTAGATGCCGCGTTCCAAGATGTACATTTGCCATGGAGAAGAACGGGCAGGAAACTCCATGGTTACTCATTTTAAATCTATGTTTACATTATTTGACTAAATTTTTCTCGAAATGAAGGTTTTATGTGAGGACAATGTAGGAGAACAAAGTCTAAATTTATTACCTAAGTGATGTTCATGTGCTTAAGAGATAATAATTCTAATGCGACCTGTTTTATTTCAGTGCTCCCCAGCCCACCATTCTTCATGGACGAGATGAGCGATAAGGTAGTCGGTCGAGTGGGCCCGTACCACGACGGCGACACCCTAGTACTGCGCTGTCTAGTCATAGGAGGTGAGGAAACTGCTCGTTTTGTTTATATGTAGAACATAATACTACAAGGTGGTAGACCAAGTGGGTCGCGACAGTCTGTTGTCATAGGTGAGATATATTTTTATGTAAGTATCGTAAAAAGAAGAAGAAGGAGAAGACGGCGCCGGGGTAACAACCGCCCTGGCGCCTAATTCCCAAATGCCTGAAACCCCCTGCCATTGCTATAAGGCGGGGGACCTCTGGGTTCAAGGGTGCATAGATTGGGAATCTGCGTGCCCACACCGAGCGACCCAAGAGAGGACGGTAGCACGCATGTGGTCACGCGCTGCCGTGGGTCGCTTTGGGGGATCCTTTACAATCCCCTCAGGGGGGTGACCACCTTAGAGTCACCCTCTCCGTGCTCGTGCCTCTGAGCGTGGCACAAGTGGGCGGCTCTAGTGTGATCATACGAGGACCTAGAGCCTCCCTTAGGTGCCGAAGATGACCGCTCCAGTGGTTTTAGCCGGTAGGAGACTGGCATACTCCTTCGCCCTTCTCCGGGGCGAAGGAAGTTCAGGAAGAATTTCCATTAGGCACCAAAAAAAAAAACGTTTTATGAAATGTTTAAACTTAGTTGCATACTTTATTTATTTATTTAGGGATTCAATCGCTTTATTATTATTAAGTAAAGAATAATTTTGCAGGGACAGAAAAGTTTAAACACAATACTTAATAAGCCACCAGAGAAGATAAATGTGAAACCACTGTCTTTCACAATCAAATAGACGGCACGGTTGGCGCAGTAGCTAAGCGATTGTCTTTCTGCGCAACGTGTCACAAGTTCATTTCCCGTTATAAACAAATATTTGTATGATCTACAGATAGTTATTCTGGGTCTGGGTGTTTGTGCATGTGAGATGAATGTCTATAAACTACTTACGGCAGGGGAGAAATCCCAGTGTGGGGCAGTGTTTATTAAAAGAAAAAATACAATGCATAGGAAAAACAAAACACCTATACGACCAATATGTGTTGGCCGTAACATGAAACGTCCAACTCTGACACTGTAGATTTAATACCGTTAGTTAGTTACTACCTGTCTGTTTGCCCTTGTTTCGTCAGGCTAAGTCCCCTGGGCAGTGAGGGCAAACTAGTACGCGGGTAGTTTTAGTTGAGCTGGTATTTGAACTGTTAACTCTACAGAACTTTGACCAGAAGTTGACCATAGATGTAAAAGAGAATTATATAAAATAGTCATAAATAGAATCACAGATATATAAGGTGGCGATCACGATGCAGCATAAATGAATGAACCCACGTAGTCGGTAATGCGTTTAAGTCAAGACTGTTTTTTCAAATTTCAAATTAGCTTGTTGCCCGCGATTTCTTTGTCAACGTAGATACAAATATAGCTTATATCACTCGAAGATAGTGTAACTTTCTATTAGTGAAAGAAATTTTAGAATCGGTTCAGTAGTTCCCGATATTATCCCTTACATACAAACAAACAAACAAAACTTCTTTATAATATTATTAAATTAGCAAATCCAATGATATACAGCAAAACTGCTCAACGTGATATCCGGGGTTCAATTTCGTGGTCGGGCAGCTATAAGACCGTTTTCTGTAAGAAAATGATTAGCCAATGGCCCGGATTTTGAAGGTGTTTAGTAGATTTTAATAAGTAGCTGAAAATATGTGGGGTACCCAATACTGAGGTAGTTAAATGGGACTCGACGTACAGATATAATTTCAAGTTTCTAGCCCTAGTGGTTTAGGCTGTGCCTTATGTCAGTCAGTCAGTTTGTTCTTTTATATATAAGTACATATAGATAGATAAACCAATTACTGGCACTTATGAAACGTCAGAATTTAAATTGGCGATGCAATCTCGAGTCTCGCATGATAAGTCTGGTGTCGAGATTGGCCATTCGAGAGCTCATCCGACAATCTGGCGAGGTCTCAATAAATCTCGAAAATATCTAGATACAGCGATTTTTTTAATGATGCGTTATTTTTTATCAATAGTGCTTAAACTCAATGAAAATCAAGACAATCCACTTAGGATATTGCCGTGTATTTTGTAAATAAAAAACAATATTACCACGAGAGCGCCTTCCGACGAGTTTGAATCTCGAAAAATGCCTCGAGATCTCGCGAGATCTATCGTTAATATTACATTCCCAACATAGTTCCTATAGTTGATCTTGATCCTATGGAAAACAGCCAGCAAGAAAATCTTTTAAAATAATTGAGATTACAATGTTGATTGATACAAATGATGATAAAACATATAACGAGAAAAATGTACTTAGGTTAATGTTTAAAGTATATAGTAGTACATAAGTACTACAATCTAATATATAAATATCTCACGTCACGGTGTTTGTGGTCACACTCCTCCGAAAGGGCTCGACCGATTTCAATGTTTTTTTTTTGTGTATTTGGTAGCTATGAGAATATGTTGTAAAGTATTTTTCACCCTCCTCCATCTTTTATTGCGATTTTAGTATTTTTGTATGAACAATATCCATGATGTAGATTTCCAAATTCCACGCGTGTGAAGCCGCGGGCAAAAGCTAGTAATATAATTATAATTTATTTGCCAAGGCAGTTAAGGATCTTTGAGTGTACGAAAAAGGAACATTTTCCTGAACTTTATTTGCTTGCATTTTTCGCGTGCACCCATTCGTCTAGATAAGGTGATATGAATATGGTAACGTGCTGATTTCTGTGTTTTACGTGCGTTAATAAGAAACTAGAAACAAGACTCTTTTGTAGAAACAAGCCTCTGACCTGCCTAATTTTAAATAGTAGGTGTAAAATTGTTACTTGCATGCAGAAGGAAACCGCAGTGTGGGATCGGGAGAGGTCCGATCCTGCTCGAAGAAGAAGACGACAGCACCGGGCTAACAACCACCATGGCCTAATTCCCATACGCCTGAAACCCCCTGCCGTCACTATAAGGCGGAGAACCTCTGGTTTCGCGGGTGCGTAAATTGGGGAATCTGCCTGCCCACACCAAGCGACCCATGAGAAGACGGTGGCGCGCATGTGGTCACACGCTTCGGGGGATCCTTTACAATCCCCCGGGGGGTTACCGCTTTACAGTCACCCTCTAAGAGATGCGCCTATAGGCGTAGCACCAGTAGGCGGCTCTAGTGTGCGCCTTATACGAGGATCTGGAGCCCCCCTTAGGTGCCGAAGATGACCTCCCTAGTGGTTTTAGCCGGTAGGAGTCCGGCATGCCCCTTCGTCCTTCCCTGGGGTGGAGGATTTTGAATTTTTTTAAAATATAGCATACAATACACCCAGACCCGGAACAACTACCTGGAGATCATACAAATATTTGTTCCGTGTGGGAATCGAACCCACGACCCGGAGCGCAGCAGCCGACTGTATCAGCCACTGCACCAACCTTGCCGTCACGTTAGGTGGTTTGCAGTTATTTTAACTCTAGCCAGATAAAGATCTTTTTTTATTTTTTGTATTGTTCTTATGTTAAGTCGAACTCGGAAAAGGATCGAACGAACTAAAGACCGCCGCGGAGCTGGGAACTAGTTCGCGTAGTTCGTCTAAAAGAGCGCTCATTCGCACTAGGTCGTTCCCAACTACACAACACTAGCAAGAACCCCACCCATTCTCTATTGACATGAACCCGTTTCTAGAACAAGCATATTACGTCGGATAACTGGAATACTGTTGAATGTTTAATTCATATTACCCGTTGTAATCAGTGTAACCATTATATTAATTAAGGAGCCGTTTAGTTGCGTAAGTTTCGTATCGGTACTATCTATAATTTGCTTTAGCTCGGTAACGACATCCTATACTGAACTACGCGACATTTTTCCCGTTTTCTTTGAATTAAAACGATAGACATTCTAGAGCAAAAAATCAATTGAACGCAACTATTTCAATTACATCTTAGTTTCGCTGACTCGTTTACAAGAATTTATTTTAGTCTTGTAAAAATAACATTACAATTCGCGCAATTTTAGTCCGTTGGACAGAAGTTTATACTTGGCGCCCAACTTCAGTCCGGGCAGAATAGATTTCGATTTGCGCGTATTATAAAATTATTTCACATTACGTTCGGATGTAGAAAAAATTATGAGAAATTATATGTACAGAGCTTCATTCATTCATATCAGCCATAATACGTCCACTGGCTACTGTTCCACAGAAGCGACATTGCTGCCTATCCCTCTGGTTTTGAGCCCCTTAGTCGCCTTTTACGACATCCACGGAATGAGATGGAGTGCTATATTCTTAAGCCGGACACCACACGGATACAGAGCTTCGTTATGGAGAATGGAATAAACACGTGGTCGCATAAATTAACAACAGCTGTACCACTGCCAGCAACTGTACCACTGCCAGGCAAATGATCCCAAAACATTGACCCCCACGCTTGCTTACTAAATGTTGGCAATTTCAGACCCCAAGGAGCTAGGTTGCCTCGCGATGATTTTACCTACAGTTAAAGTCGGTGTTGTCTCAGATTATTTAAGAATGTACATATACCATTGAAAAAGTTACATCGTTACATGCTATGTTTGGAACCGGCTCTGGAGCGTCGTTCTCGAGATGCCGCAGATCTTCAGCGTCTAAGATGACCACCTAGCTAAATATAGCCGCAAAGGGTCCGGCACGCCACTCCGCCCGAATGAAATCCATGAGGATTTCCAATCCTAGGAATACCAATCGAATATATTTCATGCGCTCCACAATAACGCTCTCACAGAAGGAGTCCACAGCATTCCAATAATTAATTTGCTTTTAGTACATTACCTACAGAACCTGAAGTTTTCAGCTGCGGGGCACATTGCACGTAGAACTGATGGCCGTTGGGGCAAAAAGGTTCTCGAATGGAGACCGCGCATCGGAAAACGCAACTTGGGATGACCTCCAACGAGGTGGATAGACGACCTGGTGAAGGTCGCTGGGAGTCGTTGGATGAAAGCGGCATGTGACTGCTCGTTGTGGAAATCTAAGGGGGAGGCCTTTGTTCAGCAGTGGACGTTCTGTGGCGTATATGATGATAATGATTACAATACCTACATCATTATTATCTAAATTTACGGTAAAACTGTTTAACTTAAAAAATATTTACCAATTTTTTTAAGTATCTTATCTTTATTCGACACTGCTACTTATACACATATGTTCTTTAGTGGGGTTCTTACTACGACCCCATCCAAAAGTAAATAAGTTTATGTTAGGGATGGTTTCGTAAACGTCGTAATAATTCGGGGCACGCCGAACCCTTAACTTTTCCAATAGGTAACATTCCAACTGTTGGCCAGTTATCGCTTCATTTTTACCCAACTACCCTTGTCTCTGGTCTGACTACTGAATGGACATCCAATGTTTTGGATGAGTTAGTTTTGGGTTGAGAGATAGTTCCTCTCTAGGTATTACAACATTTTTGAAATAGCAAATCAGCAAAGTACTGCAATTAGGACGTGCGCTACATTATTTTTAAGTCGTATTTGTTTATTTTCTGTTTTGTTTTCTGTACCTATCTATTAGTACTATTATACATTCGGAAGTTTGTATGTTTGAGGCTCCAGCTCCATCGCGGTTACATGGCAAAGTCAAATTGTTTTTATTCATGTAAACAATTTACTGGCACTTACGAATAGTCAGAATTTAAATAGTTGGACGGTTCCGAGTAGTTGGTCTTATGGAGAAGAACCGCCAAAAAACTCCATGGATATGCTCTTTTGAAATAATATATGAAAGTATTACAGTCTTATTACTTAATGCAATATAATCGTAAAAAGCTATGCGAGGATAATGCATGCCAATGTGTGGGATACACATAATTATGCACAACGATAATTAAATGCCTTACGTTTTGATTGCTATAGCAGTTATTATAAGCTGAGCAGTCCCGACAGAGGGCATCCATTCACGGGCATAACGCATGCATCAGCATAGCTCAGCTCAACCATAATGCAGGGAACTTAACCACCCAATACACAACGCTACCCTCAACAAGACATTTTAGTGAGTGTGTTAGCCAGGCAACAGGCTGGTGTATATGTCATTACATTAGTGGCTACATAATGCTCACATTCACAATAACAGAAGAGTAAATTATTATACATGCAATATAAACTTAATATCATATATAGTAAAATTATTATACTGTATCAAAAGTAAATGTACCAATAAAAAAAAAAAAAAATGTTATAACAAATGTAGTAATCCATTTTATGAAATGATGCAATATCAATGTCAAAATAAAAATAAATAAAATTTATACATCATCATCATCAGATAGGTACATCAATACCAAAAATATCAACGCCTATTTTTTTTTCCTTTTTAAAACAAACGTTGCCCCACACTAGGATTACTCCTGTGTCGAGGGTGCGTTACAAACACAAATTCCACACACAATACACCCAGACCCGGAACAACTACCTGTAGATCATACAAATATTTGTTCCGTGCGGGAATCGAACCCACGACCCGGTGCGCAGCAGCCGACTGTATCAGCCACTGCACCAACCGTGCCGATGAACATAGAGTAGCTCAGTCAAAATTTCATTTTTGTCGTCCATATAGTGTGTAGCGTTATAGAAACCCTTTTTACACAGCTTCTGTTATGGACTTGAATTTATTAAGAGTAAATTTTTGAATATGACTTGGAATTTTATTGTAAAAACGTACACATTGACATTTAAAAGATTTGTTTATTTTCTGAAGCCTAGTAGCAGGAACAACCAGTTTGTGTTTGTTCCTGGTATTAATACTATGAATATCACAGTTTTTTTGCAAATAAGGATATATTTTTATGTACATATAAAACATTTCAAAAATCACTCATAAAATTTGATCAGGAAACACTCTCAGACAAGTGAAGAAAAACTGCCTTTTGTAAAAAAAATGGATGTAATAATAGTCTATCCCAGAACATTTTTTACCTTCTGAGGTCCATACTTATATAATAGAATAAATAAAGAACTATTCGTCTACCCACTTCCCAAAGCAAAATGTAAAAAAAATATTCTTGGCTGCAAAGCCTGGACTAGCTGCCACGGATTGTTTACTAATACCGCTATCGTAATCATAACTTATTGTATCTTACGTTTTTATGAACATGACATACACATCTACATCCACTCACAGTCACAAATTCACTTCCTAACTCTCACACTACCTACTCGTTCATACTAATACACACTCGCACTCACTATCATTCCATATCTACAATATGTCCAACATTCATATTGTATTATTTTTTATCTTCAGTGTACGTAATTTTAATACTATTTATCTCTCTTTTGTTTCATACATTCTGATCTCTTTTTATTTGTCTAGTGTATAAATAAAATATATTAAAACGTCGAGAACCTTATTATTATTATATAATGCAATTAATAGCCTGGTGATCTGTAACACAGGCCTTACCTATTTTAGAGACCAGTCTCTATTTATTTAATGTGACTCTGTAATGTGATGATGAGATAAATAAACTCTTGTTATAAATATATATATATAAATAAATCTACATGTCTCTCTTTTCACGGGCATATATATGCACGGCCCTATAAGGGGAAACAGATCTTTTGATAGGCGTACGCGGGGACATGGGTCCAACACGCAGAGGCCCTTTAGAGAATTTTAACCTAAAATGTAATAGGACACTAACCGGGGACAGCATAGCTGCGCTATAAAATTATGTTACCAATTGTCCCCGGTGGTGTAAAGCTATTGTATGAGATGGAAACTATAACGATAAGGTCTATTGCAATGGGTGTTACATGTAATGAAAAGTTTACGAAATACGGGCACAACGACGTCTGCCTTCCAACCTTTAATGTGAAATTCTGTGGCAGACGGTGACTCGCCACTCACCCTTATTATTGTTAATTTCGTAAATGTACTGGCTGAACGGATTCTAATAAAATGTTGTATAGAGGTACATTATGTCGTGAATGTCATGTAATATACACATATATCACAGGGTACATTTTATTACTTTATCAAGTTTCCTTGAGGAATTTAATGACCTACATTAGGCCACAAGCCATCGCTTTGTGTGCTCACTGAAAGATCTTTGAAAGAATAATGCAACATGACTCAAGCCGAAAGCACTGACAATAAGTGTCCCGGTATAATGTTCTATAATTCGCGTTTAATTAATCCCTTGATCGCACTTCTCATAGCCAGTGCCCATAGCTAAATGCACTGACTGATCAGTCTGTTAATGGGTAACCACACAGTGGTATTTCAACAGAGCGTCTCCTTGCTTTGGACGCACGTAAAATGATCAGGCCCAGTTGTTGTCATTAGTCGTTAAGCCAAGTTGGAGGCTTGAGCGGTGGCCAAATGAAAAAGAAAAGAAACAAGTCGGTGCGAGAAAACCGGTGGGTAGCTTAAGACTTCATACTAGATATTGAGGAGTAGGTACAGTAGGTAGTAGGTACCTCCCGCACGGAAAAGGACCACACAGCGCTGGGGTATCAACCCGGCGCCGTCTGCCTGGGGGGCGACCTTATTATAGTCGCCATCCCTCCACTAAAGGGGGTGACCGCTTTACAGTCATCCCCTCCGTGATGTGCCTAAAAGCGTGGCACCAATGGGCGGCTCTAGTGTGATCTTACAAGGACCTGGACCCTTTCGGTGCCGAAGATGACCATTTCAGTGGTTTGGCTAGTAGAAGAAGATACCCCTTCGCCCTTCCTCGGAGCGAAGGAAGTTCATGTAGAATTCACACCAGATATCAATAAAAAAAAGGTAGTAGGTATATATGCTTTTTTTAACCATGCCCCTGTATCGTGGGTACAGTTTACAGGCGTAAATCTAATATGCACAAACACTCAGACCCGAAACAATTATCTATTGATTAAACATCTTTTTCCATGCGGGAATCGAACCTGCGACACGTAGCACAAGATGCCAGTCTCTTAGCCACTACGCCAACCGAGCCGATTTTCATAGCGTAAGGAGATGCTGAAGTACATGGATACCTACCCAACAACACTGTTAAATTAATTTATGAATAAAATCAAATACAACCTAGTTAAAAAAGTTACCGTATATCCACGTTGGCGGCGATTATTATTAATTTACAATTAAACAATTTCACACTTTTATTTGAAAACTAGCTGGGACACCCGTTTCACCCGCGTTTAATTTAAAAGAAATTTAGAGTACTTCGACATAGACACTTGACATAGAATATATATATTAGATTTCAAGGGTTTTTTTTTGCGCAGAACCCTAATTATTTTTCTAAGTTATTCCCTATAACATCAGCTATCTGACAGTAAAAGTCCCGTCAACATCGGTCCAGCCGTTTCGAAGATTACCCAGAACAAACAGACAGACAGAAAAAAAAATTTATTGATTTTTTTGTTATTTGTACCGTATATACTTTCATATACATCTAGTAAAAAGCTGTTATTTTGACATTACAAACAGACACTTCAATTTTATTTATTTGTATGTATAGATAGAAACCGAATTCACTGTTGTCTGCCCTGATTTGAGATTTTTCTCTCATTGCAGGTCGACCGCCACCACGTATAAGCTGGTACTCCGGCGATACCTTGGTGGACGCATCAGACGGGGACAGCGAAATCCCAGCTGTGCGGGAGAATGAATTGTACCTACCACTGACGAGAGACAACGCTGCTGCACTCTCCTGCCGAGCGTCTAACACGCACCTCGCCCCACCTATTGTAGCCAGCTTGGAGATTGAACTTTATTGTGAGTTTAATTAAGTATTTGGTTACGTGTTTCAACTGTTAGAACGATTGAGGCTAGAACATAATGAACTTTACTTGTGTCTGCCAACCGAAAACGGAAAAGGCAGAGGCATTTTTCTGCAGTGCTATTTGAAGATTGAGCTGTGGTAATGCATGGTATATGGTTACATTAAACCTAACCATGTTTGCCCAATTAAAATTATACGAAAGCATAAGTTCTAAAATAATTTTTTAAGATCAGGTCATAGTCGGCAGAAATAGTGATGACTATCTTCGACGTTGTTCCTGGTTTTCTTGGCCGTATTGTCTCGTTCATCATTTCAGCCGAGATACGACCACTGCTGGTCTTAGGCCTCCCCCAACTCTAGTGTGATCTTACAACGACCTGGAGCCCCCCTTCGGTGCCGAAGATGACCGCTCCAGTGGTTTTAGCCAGTAAGAGTCCGGCATACCCCTTCGCCCTTCCTCAGGGTGAAGGAAGTTCCATGTACAATTTCCACTGGACATCAATAAAAAAAAGGTTCCCCCAAAGATCGCGACAACGACTGGCTCAGATTGATTATTAATACCACCACAATAGGCCACGCGCTTCTTTAATATTGTCTCGTTATCAACAACTATATAACTATAGATATCTGAAGATATCTCTACTTCAAGATAGCTCAACAAGCGTACGAAGGGTTTTTTGGCCAGGGCCAATGATATTATAATTATACCATAGATATCTTACTTCCATACTAAATGGCGCGCAAAATGCAGTCTTGCTGTATGTAGGTGTAAACCTATAAAACTGCACACCTATCCTGTAAGAAGGAAGATTCAAATACTACGAGGGTAAAAGAGATAGCTATCTAAAATGACAACACGTGTACTCGATGTCTTTGTCGCACCTGTAATAAAATATATGTGTTGTCTCTTTTCTTTGCCTGGCCGGTGGTTCTTCGAGAATATTATTCTATATTATAATTTGAATAGTATTTTTATTCAAATATTTTGTACAGTTTATTACTCACGTGTGGTATAAGATCCCTTGTTTTTTATTTTTGCTTGATAGTTTGTGCATTTTCTATACGCACGATGGCATTGTTATTACTTAATTAATAAAACAGTGCAGATTGTGACAGTGTGTGCTCGTTGACCTGTTTTGAGCGAACTGATTGCTAGGTGTTACATACAATTAGGGGAGTTTTGGTTCTTACTTTTGGCGCGTATGTAACATATCTACTTCTTTTAATATGTAATATCATTGGCCAGGGCTAGTTTTTGATTTTACTCAGTACGAATGCTACCTGACCTGCGTATATCTTAGAAATACCAGGTCAATCAATGTCATACCTACATTCTTCTTTATTCCCCAGTGCCTGCTTACAACGTGTCGATCCACTGGGTGCGCGGCACCGCGGGCGATGCGCTAAGCGCGGGCGGAGCGGCGCTGGCGCAGTGCACGGCGCGCGGATCCTACCCGCAACCCGAGCTGTCCTGGTGGCTCGACCACAAGCACCTCACGCATCATAGCAACCAGGTTATATTTTAACTTAATATTCTTGTTCCTTGTGATTCCAGGAAAAGAAAAGACTACCCCGCTCCCCATGGGTGTCGTAAAAGGCGATTTAGGGTTCATATTATTATGCCATCAAGTGAATAATAGCGCAACGTGCGCCATCATTTGATGTCCAGTAGCTGTACTACGGCGTGTAGTAACTGCCAGAATGTTCGGGATTGTTTTATGTGGCGCGGTCTGGTGTCTAGTAGCGGTACCACATAGCCTGGATACGACACAGTGAAGAACAAGTGGAATACCAAGCGATTATCCTGCAAGTGTTGTAGTGATTATAAGTTATATTAATTGTGAAAAGGAATAAACTGAGTGTAAGATGTATGTATTATGTATACACATCTCTGACTTTTCGGATTCAAGTGCGAATCGAATTTGATTATCAGTTGCGATAACGATGAAGGCAAACATCACTTAGATCTGCCTAATGACCGGCTTTCGGACGTATATAACCTTTCCCCGGCATCCAGATCCAACACGCCTGAGTCCCCTGCCATCATTATACAGCGGGGGGCCTCGGGGGTCGCGGGTGCGCTAATTGGGGAATCTGTGTGCTCATACCGAACGACCCCCTGGAAGACGGTGGCGCGCACTTGTTCACGTCCCGTCGTGTGTGCAGCCGGTGGCGGCCGTTCTACATTCGCCTTTCTTATACTAGAGGGGGTGACCGCTTTATAGTCCCCCCTTCCGACATGTGCCTTAAGGCTTGGCACCAATTGGCAGCTCTAGTGTGATTATACGAGGACCTGGAGCTCCCTTCGGTGCCGAAGATGACCGCTTCGGTGGTTTTAGCCCGTAGGAGTCTGGTATGCCGGAACAAAGTATTTTTAAATAGATAATTATAGCAACACTGCAAACAACAAACAAACATCCATTAACTCTTACAAAAAGTGGCAACCCCGGGAGTGAACAGCAACTAAATCAATTAACTAACGAGCTGAATCCAGGTAATTACTAGATGTCAATCATTTACAACGCTGCGCTCGCCATTATGTTGCTTGTAATTATGTGTCATGTACAATTAATGTCGTAGGCAAGTCGACTAAATTTCGCAAGAGAGAGGGTTGATTAATGAATAAATGTACAAATTCAATTCAATTGACGGCACGGTTGGCGTAGTGACTAAGCAATTGGCTTTCCGCGCTACATGTTGCGGGTTTGACCCTTGTTTCGGTTCTGGGTGTCTGTGCATGTACTATTTATGTCTCTAAACTGCACCCACGATACCTGGGAAATGCTTATTCCCATAATCCCAACGTTAAAAAAATCGAAACAGTTATATATAATACGAGTACATAGTTAGAAGTCTTAACTAACTCCCTGTTAGGGCTCTCCAATATCATCATCGTCACATCAGCCTAAGGAGGTCCACTGCTGAACAAAGACCTCCACCATTGATTTCCACAAGTATGTCGTCATTTTGGCTCCCAAACGAGTATGTGGGTCGCCTAAGCGATCACCACCACCCCTAAACATCCGTAACACTTTGGTGTTGCTGTGTGTGTGGAGTTGCTGATTTGCTGCCGACCTTTAGGGCAGACACACTGTTTCCTTGAAGGCCCCCATGGCTTATGTAAGCAATATTTTCTGTGGTTGGGCTTCCGGTATACGTCACTCACCTTACGAAACTCAGCAACACTATTGTTACAAACAATGCTGCTACTCCACACCGGTAGTCTGCGGCGGCGTGGTACTTACCTGGTCGAGCCTGCCCTTTACGAACTGTAGTCAATCGATGACTAAAGCTGGGCTCTCCCACGCATGAACTTCCAATTTACCTACGCCAAACAACATGACATCTCTTAAAAAACGCACAGAATCATCCAACTAGATATTTTATTCAACATTTTGCACAACGACATCGAATGCCCTCGACTATTAACAAAACTCAATTTCAAAGTTCCCCATAAGCACCCCTGTCTTGCCCATTCCGTATAATTAATTGTCTTAGATTCTGATTCGCCAGTCCCATGACTATACACCCTGTGAGTGACAACGTACCGGAATTTTTATGAAGAGGTTACACTAAGGCCTTTAATAAAAACAGGGAAGCCATTGGGCTCAGAAGTAGTTTACAGTTTTCGTAATTTATGAACACGCAATGTATCATAAACAACGCGATCAAAACGCTACGTGATTATTGTACTATGACGATGTCAGATTTGGTTATGATCTTAATTACACTCGTTATTATAAATCTAATGATCAGATAGATATTTTGGCACTACTCTTCGAAAACTCATTCACCAATTCCACAAAATAATCGATTAAAATGTAGGTGAATAATTTGTATAAGATTTAGCTATTTCAGGCATTAACGCTGTAACTCTGTTATTTTATTGGATCGTCTGTCTCCCTTCTTTCCAGACCTGGTTCAATTCGTCTCTCACAGCGATATCGTACCTAGAACTAAGTCCTGCGGTGAGCGATAACGGTGCAACTCTCGCCTGTGTCGCTACCAATCCAGTAATGGCGCCCAACAGGGGCTCCAAGGCTGATGTCATTACGCTTAATGTTACATGTAAGTTATCAAAACAGTACAACTGATAATTTGAAGTATTTAAAAGAAACAGTTTTCTTATTCGAAATTAGTTTCAGCCCGCGAATCGCCTCGAGGGAAATTTGTTTTGGCACGAACATTATACTGTTATCGACTACAGAATAATTTAACAGAACGTACCTGTCCGTAGTTAAAGTTATAATCTCACGCCCTTTTTTACGAAAATTGTACGTGATCGATTCATAGTCTGTTTAATAATGTATGTCCTTCCAGATAGTCCAATGGTGGACGTGATAAAGTTGGGTGACGGCACCCAGAACGACGTAGTGGAGCTGGACTCGCTGCAGCTGGAGTGTGACGTCAGAGCCAACCCACCAGTTGAGGAGTTCATATGGTATTTTAATGTAAGTCGACAAATATAATATAGGCCTCTAACTGTCCTGTGCCTCTTCTTATATAGAGATGAAACGAGCTTTGATCACCACGCTTACTCACTCCATGTTGTTGAATTCAACATCCGGGTTTACAGCGGTGTCTTAGATTCTGGACAGTTTATTGGGCCGTTTCTTCACCCCAACCTAAACACTAGGAAGGGGTGAAGGGTGGGCTTATATGGATGCTGTCTAATGTTGACGTACAAAAAGAACTATCTCATCATCATCGTTTAATCCGAAAACCGTCCACTGCTGGACAGAAGCCACCCCAAAGATTGTCACAACGACCGGTACCGGTGGTTTTGTGTTGTGGACCCATTGGGGGATTTGGCCATAATCGCCACGATTGGCAGACGGGTTGGCGATCGTAGTTGAGTTATAAATAATCCTCCGGCTAATCCCATAGTCGCCTTTTACGACACCCACGGTATGAGATGGGGTGGTGGTATTCTTAGCCAGCATCACATGGCACTAGTACTAATTATTTTAGTCTATTTTGAATAAATGATTATTTCATTTCATTTAGTTAACTAAAAAAGTATTTATGGTATTAAAAATTACATGCCAGGTGAATCCACAACACGCTTAAGAAGCGAGTCCTGAAACTACTAGCTAACTAGTTTTAATTTTTTGCGCGGACATCTAGTTGTTATTCTAAAATAAAAGTAGCCCAAGTTACTTCTTATAACATCAACTATAGGCCAGTGAAATGCCTGTCAAATTCGGTTCCGCCGTTTCGGAGATTAGCTGGAACAAACAGACAGACATAAAGACATAAATGAAAATATTATAAGTACCGTATATACTTTCATATACAATTTAGTAGAAATCTGTTATTTTGACATTACAAACGGTCACTTTAATTTCATTTATATAGATTAATAAGGCGCTCATATCCATTTACACTCATTGATCGGTAAACAATTGGTGAGGTTAAGCGACGCTTGGCGCGGTCAGTTTATGGATGGGTGACCGCATATTGGTATTTGAACTGAGCGTCTCCGTGTTTCAGAGGGCACGTAAAATCGTCGGCCCTAGTTGTTGTCGTTAGACGGAAGTCGTTAAGCCAAGTTTGAGGCGTTTGGGCGACTTGAACAACTCTAACACACTAACCACTATAGGATAAAAATAATTTCTTGAATGTGTAAATTTTACTTATTGGTCTAGTTTTTATTAAATATGCTCACCGTATATTTTACAGGATATAGAAATAAAGGCCGGTAACATTTGGGGCGATGAGACTGCTTCGTACCAACTGTTGGTCGAAGAGGCGACGCGTGCGCATGCCGGACGGTACGCGTGCGCAGCAGTCAACGCGATAGGGGAAACCAGATCTGATACTATCAGTATTACTGTGTTCTGTGAGTACCTTTGTGGCTATATACATTTTAAATATAGAGACCTTGATTCATACAAAAATATGCTTCATCATTTCAGCCGAAAAGCGCCCACTGCTGGACATAGGCCTCCCCCAAAAATCACCACAACAACCGCGGGCTGATTACCTAAGTCGCAGACACTTTGCGTAAATTGCACCAACACCGCTGTCAAACGTCAATTTGGTATTACCTATTTGCCGATAGCGACTAAACAGGCGAAGATCTCGGACGCGCCTCTGTCGGACAATCAATGAATTAAAAACGTTCATTCTTTTTAGTTCCACTGGTGGCTACTGGCGCTAGTAACTATGCATCTTCCACAATAGCGACAGGCGGGCGATGCCTTACGTAATACCAATTTTTCTTTGCCACCGGTGGATCCTTTGCTGCGCGATAGCTGCTATCGCGTCTGCTGTTGCTGTTTTTAGCTAATCAGCCCGCGGGTTGGCGATCGCAGTTGAGTATTTGTAAATATACTCGAAAGATGCTACCCACCCTCCAGCTAATCCCATAGTCGCCTCTTACGACGCCCACGAGAATAGACTAAGATATAGAATAGATTAAGGGTTTGTTTGATTCTGCTCAGCTAACAACTCTTGTTACTTATATCCCAGAAATGTTTAGTTAAATGGTGACATTTTAACGTGTCCACCATTACAAAAAGAAACTCATAATATAATTTCGTACGTGCAAAGCATTTCGTGACATCATGAGAGCGGCATGTAACTACTCGTTGTGGAAATCTAAGAGGGAGGCCTTTGTTCAGCAGTGGTCGTCCTTTGGGTGATATGATGATTATGATAAAAGCATTGCATGCTACGGAACTTTACCACACACTTTAGATTGAAACTCATAAAAAGTGTCCAACTGCAGAGACTACAGCTTGGGGCGTTATACCTCTGGCGTTACAAGCGTTCATAGATTACGGTCTGATGGTAAGCGGTTACGCTTACCATCAGACGGGCCGTATGCTTGTCTACAACTTAAGTGGTATAACAAAATCTGTATCACAACCTCAGGTCACTATAGAAAAACTAAAAAATCTTTCGTTTGGTGTACGGATTAAGAATGTAGCATCACTCCATTTCATACCGTTGATGTCGTAAAAAAATAATAAGGAACTCTTAACCAGAGTGGTGGGTGGCAGCGTCAGTTCTTTGAAAAGTAGCCATACACCCCTTACCAAGCCACCTGGTGAGTCAGTACTCACCATTTCTTCAAATTCCTCCTAAAATGACGACATAATTGTGGAGCTCTATGGGGGAGGCCTTTGATCAGCATTGGACGTCCTTTGGCAGACATGGATAAAGAAACACAATTCCTACACAATCAGTAGTGATCACAATCAATAGCTTAAACTTACTGTATTTTATTCCAGACCCACCCGAATGCACAGGCCACGGTATTAGATTGGCCAAGGAGACTATTCACTGCAACGTCAAAGCTTTGCCAGTTCCTGACACTTACTTCTGGCATATCCAGCCTTCCGGCTTCGAGGTTCAGCACTTAACCACTGGCTCACCATTATTGCCTCTGGATCAAATCACGGGTCCCTTGGCTAAGACCTTGAAAGCCAGCTGTGAAGCCAGCAATGGCGTGGCGTCTCAAGAAGAGCCATGTGACAGAATATTCACCTTTGAGCATCTGAGGCCGCCGCAGCCCCATCAGTGTGATATCGCGTACGAGTTTGGAGAGTTCCAGATGAGGTGTATACCTGGTAGGTACTCATTTCATGACTACGTCTATCTAATGAATTGATTTGTTATTTATTCGAATAGAAGTGAGTCTAAAAAGACGTCATCATAATTTCGGCCTGATTATTATAGATATTTAGGAGAAAGAGGGTGGATTTTACTTTTCCTGGAATCAAACGATATTGTCGACGATAGGCACTAACTTAGGCATTCCTAAGTTAGTTCTAGAAACATAGTACACACACAACGATGACAAATATGGCACATTCGCTGTCCAGTACGTGAGAGAACGAATTTAGAAATGTGCCATTTGTGTTTATAAATAATGGGGTTTGAGTGAACTAAATCCAGGATTACTATCGTGAATAAAATGCTAATATATATTTTAGAAAACATCTAGAACACCTGTTATCATATCAAGACAGCCAGATTCCTAGCATTTAGGTATTACATTTCAGTGGAGAACGCGACATACTACGAGATATCTGTGTGGCGGATGTCAGAAAGCAACTCATCCTTAGTCCTGGAGCGGCGCGCCGGCGTGGGGCTCGGCAGCGGGCGAGCATTAGCTGCGGGCACGGGGGGAGTGGGGGGCGCGGGGGACGGGGGGGGAGCCGCGCGCCTGGCCGTCCGCGCCGCGCTCGGCGCCGTGCGCCGCGGGGACGAGGCCGGCGCTAGGGCCTGTAACAGATACGGCTGCTCCACCCCCCTGCTGCTGAGGCCTACGGATACCTTGCTGCACGCTGCTGATCCACCGTGGTGGCATTGTAAGTACTTATCGTATTTGTACTACCCGTATCCACGCAAGCTGCTTTTGCCTCAAATTCTGTCTTGGGAACTGTTGTTATAAATCATCATGTTGTTGTTGATATAAATCATACACAAGTCGGGTACAAATATACAACTAACAAACACATGTATAAATGAGTAGACAAAAAACACACTATTGGACGTTATTGAGGGACTATGCCAACTACCTTCGAAAACCTGCAATAATTGAAAAAATAATAAGATAGAAAAAATATTGAATCGCCTACAGCATTGTGGTGCCAGCTAAGAGTAGCACCACCCCATCTCATCCCGTGGGTGTCGTAACTAGAGACAATGGGGTTAGCTGGAAGATGGGCAGCAGCGGCCTTCGAGTACAAATACAACAACTCAACTGCGATCGACAACCTGGCTGCCAAGCGTGGTGATTATGGAATAAACCCCAACGAGCACGCAACATCAACCCATACCGGTCATTGTGCCGATCTTTGAGTCTGGCCTCTGTCTATTGAACACGCCAGTGTCGTTGAGTACTGAGTACGCATTAATATTATAAAAAAACGAACAAATATAAACAAATAAAACACATGATAGGATAATTAGTATCTATCCAAATCCGTTGCAACTTACAAACACAAGGTGTCTCGTACAATGACCGCGAGGCGCGCACTGCGAAGTTGTTTGGTACTACCGATCATATGATAAGCGCATGAGGCCATTGACCACAAGTTGTTTTGGATTAAGTATTTTGTAGAATATTATGGGGAAATATTAAGGTATATATTTACTGAATCGGGTAGAGAATCGTGGACTGAGTCGCCCCCCAAAAGGTTACCGGTGATTAAATCCGCATCTTGTATATACATACATACATGCTGGCTTAAGCGTGGTGACCCCATCGGCGGCCCAAGGCGAAGGAACACCACGCGCCAGTGGTGTAATAAAATTATATAAATATATGAAATATATGATAAATATTTTGTAAGTTTCCCTCAAAAAACAACACAATTGTAGCAATCTATGGGCTCCCCATCATATATCAGATTTTTTATCAGCAGTGGACGACATTTACCTAGCTGATATGATGAGCAATGCTAATGCAGCCTCCAAACACATTCCGTCATTTTTATTCGCTGCAGGTACCGCATCGTATTTATCATATTTCGATAGTACCATATAAGTTTACAAACTTATTTTCACTTTAGTACAATACTATATAGTAATATTTCAATTCCTTCCTCTTATGAACAGCTAGAGCCACCTAGCGGGTATCGTAATAAACATTAAGTTTTCAAGTTCCCACTTTATAAAATAGATGACGCTTACTAGCTACAGTAAGTGCCATCTCTTATATTGAATAGGAACTTGAAAAGGCAATGGCAAACGCTAATGAAAATCAGCAATACGTGAGGAACGTGAGTGAACGAATGAGGTGGTCGTTTCCATAAATCGTTTTCATCATACAAACATTTCAAGGCCCAATCATCAGCCATCAATAAACTCCCCTTAATCCGTAATCACAACATTCGCTGTCCAGATGTTAACTTTATCTTAGGGCGGTAGGCAATTTATCCAATATCATTGCCCACGTCATCAAAGATATTGCATATATCTTATCCAATATATCATTGCCCATGTCATCAAAGAAATTGCATATCTCATTGAGTATCGCAAAACGAGACACAATTAAAAATCTATTGTGTCTACACGGCTGCCGGTAATTGACACGCGAGAGGATATCTTATACAAAATTTTATTTTTGTTTTTATTTATTCAGAGTTTTTGACATTTTAGTATGTTCAATCAATCACAACCACAACTAAATGAATATGTAAGCGACCAATGTCTCAGTCTTTATAATACAAGGCACAGAGACTATAATTTGTTATAATGCGTTTAGAATTGAATATGGCACTTGTCAAACATCACTTGGACAAAGATATTGGAGGAACAGTATGACGCAGTCGATAAAGAAAATTGATCAAATGTTTGGACAAAAACATCATCCAGGAGTGGCATCCGCATAAGTCATCTTATTGTATGTATACAATCTGTACCGGTATCCTGTCGTAAAATATGTGTCATGTATCCACCCAAAAGTAGCCTATTTATATTTTTATAGTAAGTTCCTATATAAAATGACAATGTAGAATTGTGATGATATCCAAAATTAAAACTGTTTTGTTTACAACAAATAACGAAAATTTACTTATCTCTAACCATCATTTCGGCTGAATGAAGTCCACTGCTGGACACAGGCCTCCCCCAAAGATCACCACAACGACCGAAATGGTGTGTGTTGTGGATTCATTGGGGGTTTTGCCATAATCGCCACGCTTGGCAGACGGGTCACCGGGATCGCCAGATCGCAGTTGAGTTGCTAATGTACTCGAAGGATGCTGCTGCCCACCCTCCAGCTAATCCCTTAGTCGACTCTTATGACACCCATGGGAGGAGATGGGGTGGTGGTATTCTGAGCCGGCACCACACGGCTGTAATAAATAATAATATAATAGAGTATGAGTATGAACAGGCATGCATCGACGCGCCGCCGTACCGATCGTGTGACACGATCAGTGTGGCCGCAGTAAATTACTAATGTAGTAGTAATGTTAAAATCAGAAAAGAATTATATAATTTATATATGACCACAATCTTATTGATATTTAACGCCCCTTCGCGGATCGCACCGAGTTTTAATAACATTCAAAGTCGATCTTAAAAATGAAAATCTTTTGGATGTTAATCGCCATACTGTTCATTCTCTACCAAGCTATTAACAAAGCACAACATTGCTTTTAAATTTAGTAAAAAATAAATATATAACCTAATATTTTTCTCGTTGAAGTTACAAAGCTCCCAGACAGCCCAAGCAGTATAAATCAAACTAGGTAATCTCTTCAAAACACAATTCATCCAATGTTTCAGTTTTCCTGGAGAAAGACGTGGGCATATCGATCGGTGCCGTAGTCCTGGTCGCAGTGTTCATCATATCCTCAGTTCTGCTGGTGCGGCTGGCGAGGCGGCCTCGCTCCAAACCCACGCAGCCTGTCATACAGGTGCTACAATTAGATGATGTGGCTAGGAACTACCTGGATAATATCGGAGGTATGTTGTTTCCATACAGAGAAGCACGAGGCGGTGCCAGGGTAACGACCGCCCCTGTGCACAGGTCTAACACATTTCCGCCCCTGCCCCTGCCGCCACTATTAGGTGGGGGACCTAGGGGTTCGCGGGCGCTCAGATTAGGAGTCTGCGCGCTCATATCGAGTGACCCCCGGAAAGACGTCGGTGCGCACGTAGTCACGTGCCGCTGTGCTGCACAGCGCACAGCGAGGTTTCCGGGGGGAATTGCGCCTGAGACCTTTTTACAGTCGCCTCTCCTTCGCTAAACCCCTATACAGTCCAGTACCGCTTTAAAGTCATCCCTTCAGAGATGTGCCTAAAGGCGTGGCACCTATGGGCGGCATGTGTATATATCATACGAGGACCCGGAGCCTCCCTTCAGTGTCGAAGATGACCGCTTCGGTGGCTTTAGCTAGTAGGAATCGGGCACACGCCTCCCCCTTTCCCTGGGGACGAGGAGGTACAGGATGTATTTCAAGTTTTAAGACTGTCTTTTAGTACTCTTGACATCGTATGTTAAGCATCCCGATTTAGAAAGAGAAACTGTAGGCCATAGTGAAAACTACTTTTTTTACCCAGATCAAACATCCATATGCGTGTCAATAATTTCAGGTCAATGACTAAATTGCTTTATTAATATTTTGTTATGTAACCATATTTCTTATATAAAATTGATATGAGTTCTTATTTATCGTGGGTACAATTGACATAAAATTGGAACAAATCTCTGTAAGACAATTTGTCCAACTGACATTCATTTACCATGTGTTCAAATCAAGTGTTCTATTTCAGAGCACAAAGTGCACGCATCATGCAGCCTCCGCTCCTGCAGCAGCGGCTACTCGGACGCGTCAGGCGAGTCTGGCCCACCGTTGGACCGCCGCCGCAAGCCTGCCTGGGAGAGGTGGGAACCTCCCCCACCTGATGTTACTCTGACGTTACATAGAGAAAGTGCTGTGTAAACATCGACTGACTTGAGACTTCTTTATTGTTTCTATCCAACCCTGCTTCGGGCTTGTTACCTTAAGCGTATGTATATTAAAACCGCGGTCCAATCCCTAAGAAATTTGTGACGTTCAATCGTTTATTATTATTACTTACTTACATTACTTCAAGAAAACTGTGGTAAGATTAAAAAGTTCTAGTTCGATGTTTTGAGTTTGATGTTTCGAGTTCGACATTTTCGAGTTCGACATTTCGAGTTCGACGTTTCGACTTCGATGTATTTGTCAGTTTCTAAATTCACGTCGGTTTTGGTTTATACTACAATTGTTAAATGCAAGATCTTATTATTATTAATGTGTGTACATATTTTGGAACTTATGACCGCGCAGCAGTAACTACGGTTCCTATAATGCATACATCAGAGCAGTCGTTAGCTATTGGAACCTAGTTCTGCTCTTGCCATATTTATAAAAACAGTATTCAAATGTACCTAAACCTAGATTAGGTTTTCAATGACTTCGTCATCGTCATATGAGCCAAAAGACGTCCACTGCGGAACAAACACCTTTCCCATAGATTTCCACTATTGTGTCGTCATTTTGGGGGACTTTTTCAGTACCCACCACGCTTGGCAAGCGGGTTAGTGAGCGCAGTATGGCTACTGTGTCACAGACGAGACGCTCCTGCCGTTCCCTCTGGTTTTAAAGTCCCTTAGTTGCCATTTTCAACATCCACGGGAGAAGACTGAGTTGTGCAATATTCTTAATCGGAACACTATTCGGAATAAAGGTACAAAGTATTTCATAAAATATAAAACCTTGTTTTTACAAGCTTTTATTTAACTTACCTTGTTAACTGAATTATAAAACAGTTATCCCCAACCGATTGAGCTGAAAGCTTAGTTTGGATGACAATACATGGTTGGCTAAGTAACGTCATTCTAAATCCAATATGGCGGATTCCCAAACATGGTGGACCAGTTATTGTTTTTGCACACCAATGATATGGGTATCAAATGAAATGGTTTGTTGAGCAGAATACGAAAATATTGAATAAAAGATTGCTTAAAAAGTATTTTTTTATTAATAAGTAATTTTATTGATATTTGGATAAAAGTGGTTTTCATTTAAAAAGAGAACCAAAAATCGAATTACTTTGCCATATTAAACTGTTGAAGTTTATAACAAAAAGGTTTTTTATTTTAATATGGCACAGTCTGTGCCTTCTTTAGAGAACAAGCTACTGATGCGCCATCTTTTGTGAGCCAAGATGTTACACATCATCTATAAAGCTTTGTAAAAGCTATAACTGAACGCATGATAACAATTAATGCTATATCCTTATTCGTTTATTTTCTATCAGGAATAGGCCACAAATAAAAGAATAGTTGATAAATATCTCATTTTAGTCTATATTAAAGAATACATAATCAATATCGAACAAAGTTACCATGCGTTCTAATCCTATTAAATTGTTTATGTCGATCGAATTCTCTCAAATACAGAGCACACAAGCAACTGAAAAAAAAATGCTTTGCCAATTTCAAAGGGATGTGATGTATAGATAATTTTATATGATAATTGTCTTAAGGCTTGTGTAAAGCAAAACTGTCTTTATTAATAGTAAATCGAATACCTTTATTTGAGGATTTGCTAAAACATTAATGTTGTTAAAGCATCCATATCATTTTATAACTGTGCCATGATACCTGAAAGGCTCTAATGAATAAAACCGGCTTTAAATTATTCAAAAATGTGTTTATTACTTAAAGCTTATCATTAGAAATATATAATTAAGCAAATCTAATAATAAAAATTTAAAAGTAATGATGTCTATTTATTTACATTACTCGTCTGGAATGTCTCCTCTGCCCTTGTTATTTTCTTTAATATCAACAGAGACCCCATTTGTGTTTCCTCTTACACTTATAGAAGAGCCATCAGCATTCTTCTGATGGTAAACATAATACGTAACATCCGATACAACTATTGGATTGTCTTTAAAGGAAGTTGTGCGTTGTTCGTTTTTTTTTAATGAATTCTTCATAGGCACATCCGTGCTAGAATTTGTATCAGAATCATTTACTACATTTTGTATTTTTTCTGTAACTTGATTAGTGAGAACACCATCCTCTTTTACTGTAGTATCACTTCCAATTGGTGCATCGCTATTGATAATCGGTGGTACGTAGTAAAAATCATCTGGCGTTTTTACGTTCGAATTAGTTTTCACTTTCTCATTTATCTTCACTTTGTCGGCAAGTTTCACAGTGGCTATATTTGGATTATCCTGATGTTCGTAAACATAACTGGGAATAATTCCATTAGACACAGCATCTCTTGAGCTCACATTAGTGGCACAATTCGTTTTATCAGCCAGTTTGTCTTTTGATCCTACAGGGAGTCCATTATTGATTGTATCCGTGATGTACTGAGGTGGTATGGGCCCTAATGTTTGAAATATTTCAATCTTATCGTCCAGTTCAGTTATAGCATGTACTTGACTAACCGAATGCGAATTTGGACTAACATTCTTTTTTGGCGCATTAACATTATCTACGTCTAAATGGGGTGATTTATGTAATGGTGACGGTAGAGGGTTTATAGCGTGACTTTTTGACGGTGTTACGTTATGATGAATGGAGAGGTCCTTAAAATGCTGAGGTCCCAAATGAAATTTAGCAACACTTCCTATTTCTTGTGGTAATATGAAAGGAAACCCAGATTTATTTTTCACATTGACTTCTGCTCTTCGGAATGAGATGTCCACAAATGGATGTGTTGGAAACGGATATATAGCTTGTACAGGAGCCATTCCATACGGGTCAGTACCCAACATAATGACTTTTTCAATCCTTTTCCTATTAAAAGGCGGTAACTCGGGCTTCATTTCTATTGTTTCCACCACTCTCATACCAGGGTTATTTTGAGCAGTATACAGCATTACTGGTGAATTACTCTGTAACCGGTTATATAAATATGTTGGTACAAACGGCACTTGTTGGTTTACTTTTGCTTCATAAGGTTCAATTACCTCTGTAAGGGCCGGCTCTTTCGGTTCAACTATTGGAACAGTTTCTGTACCTGTTTTTTTCTTAAGATTGACAATTTCCAATGCTTGAAACATTGGAACAATGCTGTCTTTCAACACTTTGTTATGTTGTCCATACAAAATACCAGACGAGAGTAAATTATGCACGACCTTCATTGCTTCTAGTGTATTATTGGTAGATTTCGTGCCAATAACTGATCCAAAGGCTTTTAAGTTTACCGGTTTCATTTTAGGAAACATAAATTCTCTAACGGGTGATTTTGGCAATGCCTTAATAAAAATGTTATCATATCCAGGTATTCGATATAGTTTATACCCGGTTCCTGCCATCGAAACTTGGGGTGATCGGATATTAATTTGCCTTCCGAATACAGCCGATGTCATTAAATCCCTGATGTAAGAAAAGTGTCTTTTCTGTCGTCCGTTCGGTAGTGCTGCAGTGATACTTGCTATCAGCAAGCACTGAAAGGTAAACGAACAACTCGGTAAGTCTATGAAGGGTAAACAAATTGACGGCATGGTTGGCGCAGTGAATGATACAATCAGCTGCTGCGCACCGAGTCGCGGGTTCGATTCCCGCACGAAACAAATATTTGTATGATTTGCAGGTAGTTGTTCCGGGTCTGGGTTTATTGTGTCTGTAAACGCACCCACGACACATGAGAAATCCTAGTGTGAGGTTGCCTCACACTAGAATTTAAAAAAATCTTAAGAAACGTAATAATAATAATAATTGTCTTATAGTAAAATACATAAATAAGGTATCACTTCCTTACAATAAAGAATAAAACAAGCCCCTCATTTACTCCTCCACTACGGTAAATAGTTGTGAGGATAGTCTATAATCAGAACTTCGCAATATGATTGGAGATCGTAGATTATAGCACGAAAAGAGAATGCTGCTGCCCATCCTTCTGAAATAATCCATTATCCGCATTTTAAGATACCGGCAAGATGAGAGCAGTACTATTCTATGCAGTATCCCAACGGTTAAACAAAAATTTTGTCATTACATCGGCCATTTATACGTCCACTCCTGAACAAACGACTCCCCCATAAATTTCCACAATTGTGTCGTCATTTTGGGGGGAATTTGCCAATACTCAACACGTTTGCAGGCACCCGGGTTGGTAAGCGCAGTATGGCTACTGTTCCACAGAAGGGACGCTGCTTCCCATCCCTCTGGTTCACCGTTTCAGCCGAAAAACGTTCACTGCTGGACAGAAGCCTCCCCCAAAGATTGCCACAACGACCGGTATGGGTTATGGGTTTGTGCCGATTGCTCATTGGGGGATTTGTTATAATCGCCACACTTGGCAGACGGGTTGGGGGTCGCAATTGAGTTGTTAATGTAGTCGAAGGACGCTGCTGGCCAATCTCCGGCTAATCCCATAATCGCCTTTTACAACATCCACAGGATGAGATGGGGTGTAGGTATTCTTAGCCGGCACTACACGGTGAGGTTTAGAGTCCCATATTCGCCTTTCACGGCATCCTCGGAGGAAATGGAATGGTGCTATATTCTTAATCCGGACACCACACGGATATTAGATACAGCGAATGTTTCAATCAAAAAAGATAAATTATTCTTACGACTGACGTGACCCGGAGGTTAACGGACTCGCTTCCAACAGATTGCGGCTTAAAAACCTGGCGTTAACCAATATCACTTTTTCTATTTTATTTATGTAGTTTTTTATTTAATCTAAGACACCGCTATCTTTATCGGTGAGGAAAATACTTCGGGAGAAACCTAGATCGAATGGTCCTAAAATCGCCAACACGCAGAGAGCCAGCATGGTGGTCAACGCTCATTACTTCTCTGTATAAGATGATATCTATTAATATATTCTGTATATAAGGTCCTATATAAATAGTGAACTGTATTTTAAGAATACAACCAGTAGGTTATACATATCCGCTAATGTAATCGTACGAGGATCTGGAGCCCCCCTTCCGGTGCCGGAGATGATCTCTCCAGTGGTTTTAACCGATAGGAGGCAGCACTTTGCCCTTCCCCGGGGCCGAGGAAGTTCATGAAGAATTTTCACGAGGCGACCAATAAAAAAAGTTTATAGATATTGCGCTTATTAATAACTATTAAAGAAAAAAAGAAACCGACTTCAAATTAACACAGTTTTTATATTTATCCAGATACCATACGGAAAACTCGTTTTTACTCTCGCTTCACGGAAAATTTTCATATATTTTTAAATTTACTAAACGCTATCCTTAAAACCTATTTATTGGCCCCTTGAAATAAAGATAACAATTTATTTAGGACCTAACCTAACCTACCTAAGGATGTTTAGCAAATATAATTACTATGCTCATTATTCTTCTGTCACTTTTTACTATTGGAAGAACCGTATAGTGCCTAAGGCGTAGCCAGACCCTGAATAAGGTATAAATGTAAACTTACTTTGATTAAACATATTTAATCTTAGTTTTAATTAAGTTATAAGTTAAAAACAATGAAATATGACACGCACGCATATCAGCCGGTAAACTGATATCCTACAGCTAATCCTCTAGTTGCCTTTTACGACACCCACGGGATGAGATGGGTTGGTGCTATTTGTACCCGGCACCACACGGAACAGGCAATGTAATATAATAGAAATAAAAAATATTCATAATAATACTCACAATAACAAAAAACAGACGCATGTTAAAAATACACAATATTCACTAACACGCATCAAGCACATACTAACTCAAGTACACCCTCGTCTAAAATTTATATAGCCACCATTTGCGAAGAAAGCCCTCATTTTAGGAAATGAGGCAACCTTCTATATAATTAGATAATTGCATAATTCATAGAAAAATGCAATAATTAATTTGCATTTGTAGTAAAATTCCTGTCATATCTAACGATGCTCTTTTTCAAATTGGTGATTAAATAATGTAGGTAGTTATATGACAAAGCTTCCTTATGATATTCTTTTATTTGTTAGCAGTAAAGTTGAAGCTGTAATATTCCGTTTCAGAATTTAATGCAATAGCAGTAAGCGTCACTTTTGTTAATTACGGTTCGAAACGGGCAACACGGGTTCGTTTCAGCCGAATAAAGTCCACTGCTGGACACAAGCCTCCCCCAAAGATCGCCACAATAATCATTCTGGGTGTTTTTTGTGTTCATTGGGGGATTTTGCCATAATCGCCACGCTTGGCAGGCGGGTTGGCGATCGCAGTTGAGTTGATAATGTACTCGAAGGACGCTGCTGCCCATCCTGCGGTTAATCCCATAGTCGCCTTTATGACACCCACGGGTTGAGATGGGTTGGTGCTATTCGTAGCCGGCACCAAATGGTAACACGGGATTCAATGAGGTTCTCAGGAAACCAATTTCCATACCCAGCTAACCCACTATTACCGACATTGAAGTAACATCGATAAAGAATACGGTTAATTTTAAGATGTTCATTTAATAAAACCAGTATATCTATTCATATAATGTTTATTATCTCTAATGGAAGACAGGAGTTACAATCAGTGAAGTATCACAAAATCATCTCCACTTACATAGGTACGTTTGTAGTACCAACTACTTTTTTACAATTCTTCTGTAGATCGAACGTGAGTTTAAATAACACATGAATTCTTTGTTTTCATTACACGAATATTCTTACTCGTAACTTGTTACATAGTTAGATATTTACGGCAGAAATTAAAAATCAATCTAATCCAAAATCTTTGGATTTGGGATTAAGGATTTGTCTGTTTTTGTTTTTTTGTTAGATGTGATCCTAACACAAAAACAATTCGAGATCAAAAACTGGATTCGATTGATTATTGATTTCAGCCGTTAGAAATCAGGAACTTACTGGAATCTAATCCATGTTTAGATCATGACGGCTACTATAATAGTACACGTAATTATAAATAAATTAAATACAACTGTACAAAATAAATTGCTACTTATCAACATTTTGATAAGGTAGTGCACACCGTCATCTCGGACTTGCGATACTTACAGATAAGTTATACATGTATTTTTCTGTTAACAAGTGTAATCTGGGTTTTTACGAATTATTATGAATCAGGATTTGTTAGCCTGCCTTGGGATTAGCTTGAAATACCTATTGATACTAAATATCTGAATATATGAAAAGCTCGACAATGACCATCAGAATCAAACGTGTCGATATACTCAGGGGCGGAAACAGAGGGATTGTATGCAATGGTAATTTTAGGTTTCACACAGACTAATCGTAAAATTGGCACGAATTTCTAGGAAGATAACACATTAAAATCGAGAAATATTGAGAAAATCTAAATCCGCACCTGGTTATACTGTAAACATTACAGCAGCTCAAGAATATCTAACATAGTCCTATTTTCTCTAAGTTCAAAAGGTTCTGTAAAAACTTAAGCACACCAGGGCACCTCAGCGTCAAACACGTGTCTTGAAGGGTGTATGGCATGGGGAGCATGGTGAGGTTGAGGAGAACCATGCAGCAGTTCGCACATGAAGCTGATGTAGGTGATGGCCAGCCGGAGTGTCTCAATGCGGGAGAGACGTTTCTCGTACGCAAAAGTTGGCACCTGGACCAAAGTATGAAAATCATATTATAGTTTGTCAATTGTACAGGATTATAGACTTTCAAAGGTTTAAAAAACATCTACCAAATTATTTTTGTATTTTATCAGGATCTAAGTTGATTTTCTTAAAATACTTTCATATTCAGAATGGAGTTAACTTGGTATACACCAACAACATTGTCGAATATAAACAGCTCTGCAGCTTACACAGATTTTAAAATACGTCAGTTAAGTAGAAACAGCTAAATTTGTTAATTTTTTCATTGTCATAGTGTAATGTCGTAGGTAAGGCATTTTACTGTGGAGAAAATGGCTTACCTACGACAAGATATTCAAGATATATTTATATTTCAAGAGAGCTAATGGAGTTATTTAAATAAACTGTTATTATATTTAGAATTTATCACTTTAATATTTTATTTTGAATTGAAAAATTCATACAAAAATGTACATGTGTGAGCAATTTTTTTAAGTTTTCGATCTGTTTGTCTGTCTGTTTCTATGTTTGACTAACTGGGACCCGCGGTTTCACCCGCCGTTTTAAAAGAACTGCTAATATTTATATATAATGTAGAATATTGCGGCATAGACACTTGACATAGAGTATGTATATATATTGGATTTCATGGGTTTTAATTTTCTTAAACTACTACTACTACTCTAATTATTTTTCTAAAATAAAAGTAGCCTAAGTTATTCCTTATAACATCAGCTATCTGCTAGTGAAAGTCCCATAGATATTTATTGGTAATAATAATGATTACAAGTCGTACAACATTTCATTCAGTAGGTACATTAAATTACATTATTTAAATTAATTACATATATGATCATTTGTGGACATTGCTTAATTTATAATTCTTTACAATTTAATAATAATTATTGCCTAATTAACATAATATCTATTAAGTCATTATTACATTAAATATAAGGATCCATCCAATGTCTTAAAAAGGTATAAAAAATATTTTAGTAACGCCCTACCCTATAAAGTCATTCAAGTGATAAAAGCTTTTCTCAATCAGCCAGCATTTTAGTCTGGTTTTAAACGACTGCATCGATGGTGCGTCCCTGATGTGCTCTGGGTTGCAATACTCTAAGCTCAAACCTCCATACATCCTTGAATACAAAATTGAAATAATGGTGATAACCCGATTTGGTATTTCCTCATGGCTTACCTTCTGCAACGTGTCCTTGAATAACTTCAATCATGTCTTAGCAAATACTGAAATTGGTTTTCACTGTTATTTCAATTCTGTATCTAGGGATATATGGATGTTTGAGCTTAAGGAATTGCACCCCTGGTAAGCGATTGTATACCGTTGGCGCCATCACATGTACCAGCTTAGATGTTTTAGCCAGTCGCCGAGGCACTGCGCTCAATCGGTACACATGCCGTGTATTGTAATTGTGCCGGTCGCCCAGCTTAATGCACTCATTTAAGTTTTTCTTAGCATATATCGCTGAATGAAAAATCACTAAACTAGGAACAGTAAGTATTTTAAACGAGCGGAAATGCGGTTGTGCTAACTTCACCCGAGATACTCGTGCCATTGCCCTCACCGCTCGCTTTTGCATCCGAAACACGCGTATCCAATCTACTGCTCGTCCCCACAGCTTGATACCGCATTGTATCACGGACTGCGCCGACGCAAAGTAGCAACTCCTGACCATTGCGGTCGGCAGAGTAGCCGATAGACGCCCACAGTGCAAAACATGCGCGGCCTATCTTTTTACATACACAGTCTATGTGTTTCTCACAAGTGAGCGCCCTATCAAGAGTAAAGCCAAGGAAAGTAGTGTGATTCACGCCTAGTATAATTTCCCTGGCCATATTTACTTGGATCTGTGTGCATGCTCGACCTGAAATATTAAATTGCATAAACTGCGTTTTGCTTATGTTAAGTATCAGACCATTGTGCTGAAACCATTTGTGGAGATTGCCCATCACCGCACCCATCTTCTGCTCTAACTGCTCAATAGTGGATGAACAAACAATTGCAGCAACATCGTCAGCATACATTAGGACATGGCCTTCGTTAATATTGTCCGGCAAATCGTTAAGAAGGAGCGAAAACATGATGTTGGATATTGGCGAGCACACCTATGTTGCTGGTCAGTGGCGTGGAATTTATTGTCCCTCGGTCACTAGTAACTATTTGGGATCTGCATTTGATGAAGTCAAATATAAGTGTCAATGCTGGGACGTCATTACCGTAATGCTTCATTTTTGCTGAAAGCACACTATGGTCTGTCACATCAAGCGCCTTGTCAGGTCGCAGAAGATGATCGCAACGTGCCGGTATGCATATTGCCTTTCTGACAAGGATTTTCTCTGACGGGTTCCAAGCTCGTGCTCTAACACTTTGGCAATAGCTGGAATTATGGACACGGGTTGGTAGTTGGTCAAATCATCCTTCTTCCCTTTTCCTTTGAAGAGAGGTGCCACCCTTACATTTTTCAGTGCTTGGGGATAGGTGCCCATACTTATACATCTGTTAAACAAATGAGATAGCACACGAGCCAGCGGAACAGGAGTCGTGTGAATCAATGCGACTGATATATTGTCATCGTCATTATTTTATTTGATTTGGTTGTTATTGATATAGGATTCAAAAGTTGAAAAATGAATTTTAAACGCGCCGTGATCGTGTGGCTCCTTTAGCCACTAAATGTGAGTGCAACGCGCGGACTTTATCTGCAGAAAGCACGCAGTGCCAGACACAGTTCGGTGCCCAACGAGTTGTCACTGCTATCTCTCGATTACAAGAAAGTAATGGATGACGTGAATTACGTCTTGCAAGCGATCGGCAGTGCCATGCTGCATCACGTGCCTTAGAGACTTACACCCAGCGCGAACCATCATGAATTTGGAGGTCCATTCCACTTTGAAAATCCGCGTCAAACTACGCTCGCTTCTCATATTTTTTTACTGTGCGAAGAGGATCTGTTCGCCAAATCACGAACGAATGGCGAGATGTCGTCATACTATACGTACGAGAAGCAAAGAGGTTTGTTTGATCGACGTCAACGTGGGCGCGACGTCAATATTACGATTTACTTACATTTAATAAAATTACATTTGCCTTGACTCATTTGAAATTTCATAATGTTGTATGGTATTTATTTATATTTAATAACTTGACTGATGTAAACTCACATAATATTTTTATGTTTGTTACGTATATTTAATATTATGGGATTAATTGACTATTAATTATTGTTACTGTCACAAGAACATTATTGTTAATAATGTTCTTGTGACAGTAAATTATAATATTCATACAAAACTGTAAATGTGGCATCATGTAGCCATTAATGTCATATGTTTAGTAATTATACATTCAGTCAAAAAAGTATCAGGAATTTGTGTATTATTGATCTTTTCCCGTTACTTTCATGACAGAGTAGTATTGTGTATTTTCCCTGGTGGTATTGGTCTGTCATGCTCATATAAAATGTCTTGCTGGCGGTGGCGTTGTGTATCGAGTCATTCGGTTCCCTACAATATGGTTGAGCTAAGCGATGCTGATGCATATGTCATGCTCTTGAACGGGTGCCATCTGTTGGAACTGATCGGTCGTTAACTGTCACGGCAAATAAATAATTATTATATTATTGTGGTATGTTCCGTCTTTACGCATTAACCTACATTTTTCTCGGTATATATTTTACAATCATTTGTATCAATCAACATTGTAATCTCAATTATTTTAAAAGAGTATCCATGGAGTTTCTTGCCTGCCTTCTCCACGAGATCAACTATTACCGTGCAACTTAGATTCTGACGTTTCATAAGTGCCAATATTTGGTTTATTTGAAATAAAAAACATTGACTTTGACTTTACGTTGGATGGAGCTCCGAATTTCTCCAGTCTACTATAATGTTTTAAAACTTGCCTTCCTGTCCATTCCCGTCACTCATGTATGTTGGACTCGCGACTCCATACCGCTGGTAGGCGCGCTCGGATTGCTTTATTATTAGTATTGTATACAAACTTGTATTTATTACTAACCTCCCTGTGCAACTTATCGAAAGCTTCGGTGACGTTGAGCATGCATCTTCGCACGCGTATATTCGCGACGTTGCACGAATTACGGGACGCGACGACATGGCTTCTTACCGCCACGAGGTCTAGCAATACTGTAGTGTAAGTGAGTACAAACCTTCCTGAGCAACTTTCAATGGTTACATTACTACTGTACATAAGTTTTCACGACTGCCACGAAGACGAACTGAGGCGATACGGCTTCATGCTGCCGGGCAGAGTCCTTGCATTGCTTTAGGGTAGGTATTAAGTACACACCTTTCTGCGCAACTTATCGAAGGCCTCATTAAGGTTGAACGTGCGTCGTTGCTCGCGTATGTTAGCAGCGCGACGTTGCGTGACCGAGGCGACGCGGTGCCTCGACTTCTTGCCACCTGGCGATGCACACGCATTGATTTAGCTTAAGTATTAATTACCAACCTTCCTACGCAACTTGTCGAAGGCTTCGTTTAGATTGAACATGCGTCGCCGCTCGCGTATATTGGCGGCGCGACGTTGCGCGACTGAGGCGACGCGGCGCCGCGGCTTCTTGCCACCGGAGGGAACGCGTGTGCCGCCGCGCGCGCCGCAACCCGCCGCCGACCACACTGGTCATGTCAATTTGCTTGTTAAGTATATAGTTTTACGGTCCCTTTATCTGGGTATTATATTGAAAATTGCAACAGCCTGGCAAGCATCCCGCGGTTCCCAAATTGTTTTTCTGACTAAGTTAGGGTTGGCGGTCAGTATAACTAGAAGAGCCTTGCTGCTTCTATCAGCATTCTATCTCACCTCCACAATCCTTGAGCAGGGAGAAACAATATCTTAAGGTTTGACCGGTTGACAAACTTTGAGTTAAGTATCTGACTGTCCCAGACCTTCCTATGGACTGAGGAGACGTCACCCATCCACCATCCATGTCATGGCATCGTACCAAAAACGCCTAATCTTGCCACATTATAACATTCTATACCAAATTCAACCCGCTTAAAGGTGTTCTAATGATTCAATCAATATTAAACAGTTCTTACCCAGGTCGGCAGGCGGGAAGGCCAGGATGTCCGGATACGGCACGGGTGCCGGCGGTGCGTCCCACAGCGGTCCGTATGGCGACACCTCGCTGCCCTGACGAAAAATCTAGTTTTCTTATCACACTTTTCCGCTTTTGTGTGATAATTGGGTAATTTTAGGGAGTGACAAATGTATGGATTTTACGGCCGAACACTGAAACGCCAGGTAATTATAACTTGTTAAAGCGGAACGCTTTTGAGACGCCCGGTTTTGTACCAAAAACATGTTTCCCGAATAGTATATGCGAGATTTAATATTAACTGGCGTTTCAGTATTCGGTCGTTAGTCTCTTGCAATTCAGATCTTGGTAAAGTTGTGAAAATGAAGAATCCTACTATTATTATAAATGTGGAATTTTCTATGTTTGGATGTTTTTGAAGCTTCATCACGCCCAAATCGCTGAAAGTACTCGTATTCTAATGAAATTAAGGTATTATAGAGAGAACTAAGTCGTGGATTAGGATCTTCGTGATCATTATATCAGTCATAGATTCCAACGACTCCTAGCGACCTTCACCAGGTCCATCGTCCATTTCGTTGGAGGACGTCCCACGCTGCATTTTCCGGTGAGCGATGTTCACTCGAGAACCTTTTTTGATAAATAAGGAATTGGGTACTGGAAAGACATTATTTTATTTAAAAAACAATTATCACTGAATTTTAACTTCCGCCCACCGATGGCGCGTTACGGCTACTTTTAATAGGTATAAAAAGCAAATTAAGACATAGATTCAAAATACCTTCAAAAGGCATGGGCCGTTATTTTTCTGCCACAGCCGAGAAAGCACTAGAGTCGGATAGCAAAAAGAAATGACCAGGTACGTACTGCTGAGCTGCTCCAAACGTGCGGCGTCTCGCTGCCGTAGGACATTAGCGGGAAATGAATTTTGATACTTTTGCACACACACTAGGACGAAACTGACACCACCGTTAATCCACCGAACAGAAGTAGCCAACCCGACCAACCCAAGGACCGACTAGAAACCGCCAAATATCAAACTCGACTAAATCAAATTATTATATCTTCATGCTATACCCAAATATGACCGTCGCAGTTTTATTAATTCCTCATGCTAATTAAATATATACCCTAAAATTATGACTCCAAAGTCGAAATTGCCTGTATCGGAGCTCAAAAGCACCCCTAACTATGGTAACGTCAGTTTTCTTGCTCCAGATTGGCGGAGCGAGGGGTGAACTGAGGGTGGTTGACTGCGATTGGACGCAGCAGTTGCAGTAGGCGGGCAATATCGACTTCTTGGCTCTGAATTTTACTGTAAAACTGCTGTTTTTCAGGTTAAAAATAAAAAAATCATGAATAGATAAGTAAGTACTTATACTTAAAATTTAGGTAATCATTTTGACTGTACTATAAGGTAAAGAAAAGCCATTTTAATTACTCAAAAACAATGAATGATCGCCAGTCTGGGGCATATTAATAACAGCAATATGCAATATGTAGGTAGATACAGGTGGAGTGAGAACTTAAAGGTGGCAGCTGAGGTATATATTAGGTAAGTACTAGTTGCGGAGGGAAGGTGGACCTAAAGAGGATATATACAGTAGTCGACTGCTGTTAGGCAGATTCGATTTTAGTATAAAAGTACTTAGTATTCAGATAACGTATGGTCTCAATTCTTTTTCAAAAAAGGAATGTTAATGTGGTACATGTTCTCATTGCTCCTAGCCTTATTTCACATATTGCTGTTTTTTTATACCAACCAAAATTACAGTATACCTTACCCCTACAATACCCTTCAAGCAGATAATCATAAGAATATTTTTACCCAGTCGCTATCTCACCATGGGTTAAGGTAATCCTGGAGGGCAGATGAAAGCAGTTAGATTTCTTCCTCCCTTTAGATATAAAAAAAGTATATCATAAGAAGATCTATTAAGAAGCTTACAGAAAGCCGGGTAGGCGATCTGAATGTGAGTGGCGACACTGCGTACCCGAATGCGCCAGAGAGTCGGTTAGGGCCTCGTCTCCAGCTTACCTTTATTGTTCGGTTGGACTGGAATCTCATGAGTGCCCGCAGGATTTTCAACTCTGGCTTGCCTTAGTTGACCGATCGGAGGGGGGCCGCTAGAACTATATGCTCGGGGTAGAAGTGTCTAATGGCGTAATAACGGGGAAACCCGCTCCGAGTCTTCAAGACGCGCGATGGTGAAACCGGTGCCGCACCTCTGGACACCCCGAGCCGCTCAGTGAAGTATATTGGCCATTTAGGGGGTCTATCTTGTGAGTGGCGAGTCACCGTCTGCCACAGAATTTCACATTAAAGCTTGGAAGGCAGACGCCGTAGTTCCCGTATTTCTTAAACTTTTCATTACATGTAACATCCAATGCAATAGACCTTATCGTTATAGTTTTCCGTCTTTCAGTATCTCATACAATAGCCATACTCCACAACACACAATCCATGACTTAATTTTATAGTGCAGCTATGGAGAGCCCCCGGATAGTGTCCCATTACAGTTTAGATTAAAATTCTCTGATGAGGCCTCTGCATGTTGGACCCATGTCCCCGCGTAATCCTGTCAAAAGACCGGGATCCCCCTTACAGGGGCTATAAGCTCGTAAAAAATGTAGATAATAATTTATACATTTTGAAAACTTAGGTTTGGATATTGGCTTTGTCATATAATTTTTGTAAAAACTATTTCTATTGTGAAGATAAGCACACAAAAAATTTACTTCAACAGTACCCATTTAAAAAATCCAGTCTTTTGTGAAGAAACGTAGACTATTGATATCTGACAGGAAGTTTACCATGAGAGTACCACCAATATTATTTGTAGATTGAGGACTCGTGTGTCTTTTCAACCGGCACTAAAAAAGGTACCAAGCATACTCTAATAAAACAATCTCATCATCATCATCATCATCATTTCAGCCGAAAAATGTCCACTGCCGGACATAGGCCTCGTCCGAAGATGAACGGCCGGTATCGTTGTGGCGTGTATTCTGTGGTTTGTACAAGACACACCACAGAATACACGCCACAACTTATGTGCTCATTGGGGGATATTGCCATATTCACCACGACGCTTGGAAAACGGTTTGGCGATCGCAGTTGAGTTGTTGTATACGAAGGCCGCTGCTGCCCACCCTCTGGCTAATCCCATAAGCACCCACCGGATGAGATGGGTGCAATGGTGCTATTCTTAGCGACACAAGACAGAAAACATCTTAATCTTATCTCATTGATTTATCATGGGAGGATTTTGAAAGTACCAAAGTAATGAAAAGAATTATGAGAAAAATCCTAGGACGTAAAATTCGGCTTTTCCCTATGTACTACGTATAGGACGCCGGTTGTCAGTTAAGTTGTATTATTCTTAGGACAGACATATGTGTATTTTTTGAGAATTTCCTAGGCAAATTTAAATTCGAGGTCCGTGAGCGTGAAGATGGAGTCTATTTCTTGTGATGATGGAGTATATTTGGTATTTCTTTTGTATTTCCGTTCATACTGAGTAACCCCCGGGAAGACGGTGGCACTCATGTGATCAGGTGCCACCATGTGCGCAGTAAAGCACAGTTAGGCTTCGGGAGGACTCATTTACAATTCCCGAGATGTACCTTGGAAAACCTCCCCCTTGGTTTACGGTCGCCGCTCCTCCGCTAGAGGGGTGACGTCATTACAGTTACCCCTCAAACCCTCCGAGATATGCCTAAAGGTTGATTCGGCGCGTTCGTTCTCGAGAATCTGAAATGACCGTCCAGATGGTCATAGCCGGTAAGACTGCAGCACCTCTCTGCCCTTAACCGGGGCGGAGGAACTACATTATAAAATTGTCAAAATCAGACGTTATTCTAAATGAGAATGACATACAGTAAAACTATTACGGATTGGCACAAAAAAACAAATGAATTTGGTATTTTCTTGCATCCTGCTACACGGTAGCAGTAGAGAACTGAATGGTGAATGATGAACTACTATAACTTGTGTCATTGCTGAAATTATTCCAAGGGATGACAATTGGGTAAAAAGCAACAACCATACACATAATAACAAATCAGCAAAAAGCTGCACATTTTGGTGAGTGTGCAGCTTTTTACTGTTATGTTTTGCAAAAATCTTTTATATCCACAGTAGTACTAATTCCAGGAACAAACAAAATGGTTACTTCTGCCACTGAGCTCCAAAAAATAAGCAAATTATTTGAAAGTCATTGTAAACGTTTTATAAAAATAAAATCCCATATCATAGTCAAAAAATAAGTTTATTAAATTCAATTGAAAAACGTCAAGTGTCAAAGTAAAACAATGATATGAAAAAATGAGGTTGCCAAATATTTTATGAATATGTAAAGATTTATTAATCTAAATACCGTACGACGTTGCCTTAAACTTGACATTGGCGAAATTGTGGAAGATAATCTAGAGAAGCCATAATCTAAGAGAAGATGAAAAAATGAAAATTAATTTTGATATTATATATAATATCCAATAATATTGTTAATATTGGGTGTATCAAAGCCATAATATACACATTTTATTACAACAATGAGTTTATTGTTATATCAAGATATTGTCTGCAGTGAGAGGGCATGATAAAGTTATAACAACGTATTGGAGAGTATTCATCAAGAGAATTTTAACAAGAGGAAACAGCTTGATACTGTAGAACGAACGCAGAACAAGAAAATGGAAACATTTCGGTAGGCACAGTGTATGAAAGAGCAAAATTGGAATTCTGGGGTGGAAGGCTTGGTGACCTGAGATACAGGCTTCAGCCTAATTCGGGCACCAGTCTCCCACTATAAATTCGTACAATACTATATATTTTAATTATTGAGGTGAGAAATAAAAAATAAAAAAGTCTCTTGAACTACTAAAAAAAAAATTCCATTATAAAACAGAAGCTGTGTTGATTAGGTTTCTATACAGATGCAGAGCACGAGTGTATGGAAGACAAAAATGCTTGTGATTGAGCTGTTCCAATGTTCATAGAGTTCATAGGTTTATATTGACACTCTTGGTTTTGATGTATCAAATACCATTTTTTTTTTAAATCTTGTAAGTACATGATTTCTATAATGGATTAAATTAATTCATATATTGACATACAATCACATTTAAATAACTTGTTTGTTTTTTTTCTTTTATATTCACTTAATTTATTCAGATTTGATACTTTAAGCTGAGAACCATGTGGGTTCCTCATTTATTTTGTTTAATTAGCGTAATAGTTCGATATTCCGCCGTCGGTAAATTCTCATGGACTTCCTCCGCCTTGGAAGGGGCGTAGGGGCAAACCGGGTTCTGGCTAAAACCCCACGGTGTTCCTTCCATTTACCTATGGCTGGGGTGCCGTGTTCGCCGGATAGGCCACACCCCTGGCAGGTTTCAGCTCGTCATTAAATCTAACGGGCCCCATCTCTATGCGACCTGGCCCTCGCGCGCAGAACACAATTCGCCACCGTCTCGGGCCTGCATCTGTTTAGGCGACGGATTCCCCCTACTTCGTCGCCCGCAGGCAGCAACTCACGGATGATGGAGACCGGTCAGCGCTCTCTACCGGCACCCGCGACCGGTCGTTTTCTGCGGCGAGGATCAAAGGTGGTCTCTTCCCGTCCCTGCTGTGCCTTCATTGCGTGAATCGTCCTCGAAAAAAGGAGGCGCCACCCTCTCCCACCACTCTCGCTCCGGACGACAGATTGAATCACGCCCGGAGGCGAGAGGCGCCGTCTTCGACCGCCGTAATAAATTCACAGCGCTGCATGTGCCCCGCCGTGTCCTCAGGTCAGTCTCCGCAGCGATGGCAACCGGGCTTCTCTTCGCGGCCTATCATCATTTCGGCCGAATGAAGTCCACTGCTGGACACATGCCTCCCTCAAAGATTACCACAACGACCGACATCGGTGTGTTGTGTGCTCATTGGGGGGTTTTGCCATAATCGCCACGCTGGCATCGCAGGCAGGTTGGCGATCGCAGTTGAGTTGTTAATGTATCCGAAGGACGCTGCTGCCCATCCTCCGGCTAATCCCTTAGTCGCCTTTTACGACACCCACGGGATGAGATGGGTTGGTGCTATTCGTAACCGGCACCACACGGTCTACCGGCACCACGCGGTACTATGCGACACAGATACTTGATTCGCCATGCCGCATCTCCAGCCATTCCGCCATGATGGGTCTTACTGCCGCTATCGCGGAGTGCCCTATATATTGTTTTTTTTTTTTTTTGCTCGGAAGCCTAATTATTTTTCTAAAATAAAAGTAGCCTAAGTTATTTCTTATAACATCAGCTATCTGCCAGCGATAGTCCCGTCAAAATAGCCAGCCGTTTCGGAGATTACCCGGAACAAACAGACAGACAGACAGACAGACAAAAAATTGTTTTTATGTTATATGTACCGTATATAATTTCATATGCATTCGGTAAATAGCTGTTATTTTGGCATTACAAACAGACACTTCAATTTTAATTTTTTGTATAGATAATCCAATTTATTTTAAATTAAACGGCGGGTGAAACCGCGGATCCCAGCTATATGACTCAAAAAGAGTAACCATGGAGTATCTTTCCCGTTCTTCCCCACAGGGAATTAGAATGAATTAATTAGAACATGGTAACTAAATTCTGACTATTCATAAGTGCCCTGTCAGTGTATAAAATATAATAAAAAATATGTTCATCGTATCTTTGCATCACCATAGTCTAGTAGATGCCCAACTTTTAACAATGACTGCATTATTGTTACTTACTTAACAGAGTAAAGAAAAAGAAAAAAGAAAATAAAGAAAACCAGCGTTGGGCAGTGTTACGGCCATGCTGCTCACTGTTCAACATTTTGCTGAGACCGCTCCTTTTGCCACACTATACAAACAAATGTCTTGTTATTTTCTTGTAATTTTTTTTGTGTTAAATTAGTGTGGTAGTAAATGCTTTCTTTCTTAAAGAAAAAGAAAATGATAACACAAATTCTCTTACTACTCGGTAATACACCTGCACCGAGTTAAACTAATTCGAAGCGCGTTTACTAATCTGTTACTGATCATATCGCATTAGCACGATAGGCGTGACCCCGGGACAGATGGCAGGTTGGCCACGCCATGCGTTGTCCAATACTGCTTAAATTGAGGATATTTGTCAATTCTGACGCGAAATTGGTGCAGATAGGGTAAATCCGTATTCATGCTTTCAACGAGGGGTTGTATTGAAATGTTAATTATTATTTTTGTATTTTCATGTGACAACTTACTGTGGTTTCATTTTCACATAGTCCTATATAAAGGATAATTGAAATCTTAATTTCTCATTAGGTAATTTACTCAAAAGGAAGGTTGATAAAAACTATTTGCTAGAACATGCACTCGCAATAATGATTAAAAGTTTTTTTTTATATACCACATTTTTAGGCTGACTTAAATACATCAATCTATACACAAATAAATAAAATTGAAGTGTCTGTTTGTAACGTCAAAATAACAGCTTTTTACTTATTGCATATGAAAGTATATACGGTACCTACAACAAGTTTTTGTCTATGTCTGTCTGTCTGTTTGTTCCCGCTAATCTCCGAAATGGCGGAACCGATTTCTACGGGACTTCACTGGCAGATAGCTAATATTATAAGGAATCACTGAGGCTACTTTTATTTTAGAAACATAGTTAGGGTTCCGCGTAAAAAATGTAACCGCTTGAAATCCAATATATATACATACCCTATGTCAAGTGTCTATGCCGAAGTAATCTAAGTTGTATATAAATAATAATCCAATTTATTTTAAATTAAACGGCGGGTGAAACCGTGGTTCCAGCTAGTATAATCATATAATTTACAGTACAATACAATAATATTGATAGTAACTTAGGTGAAGTATTCGTGTTTCACTCTATACCATGCGCCCAACATTTTTCGTTTTAAATCTTATGGGGCTTTAGAGAAATTATTTGATACTATTAGTCCATTCTAAAAACGTGGCAAGTATATAAAATATGGTTTTTTAATTAAATTGCATTTTACTTTTTTGGTTAAATTGCATTGTCACCTAGCTACTTCTATTTTATGTTTCAAGTCTTCTTGCCGGGAAGTGTGGTCCAATCGTTAATTTGCTTTTTACCCAAAATTTGTACCGGACAGACAAGCAAACAGACAGACAAGCTAGTTAAAATAAAAACGTGATATAAAGATAGGCAGCAGCACCCGGACCTGTACCAATCGAACAAACATACCGTCACCGCCGACGATCCTCGTCATCATGACACATTCCATCCACTTCCCAACCCTTGCTCAAGCCGGCCTCTGCCGAGCCAATGACGTTAAATATGTCTCTAAAACATAATCATTCTTACGTAGTAACGCTCTAGCGAGGTCCGAGTCCTACTAGGAGCTGCCATATTGCTTTTTTTCAATGCTAAAGTATTATAATAAAACACTTATAAACGGATTCTATCGCGTATGTTTTAGATTTTAGTTTTTCCTGACGTTTCAAACACTTGGCAGGGTTCGTGGTCGCATGACTAAGGTATTTTTTTATTCATAAAAATCAGTAAATTACAATTCGTTGGTCCTATGGAGAAGAACCGGCAAGATTATTTAATAAATTTATGTTTATTTATCTATGTACAATTCACAATCAAATACATCAATATTTAAAATTTCTTTTCATATTTGAATACTAATTGCAATTTTGATATTATTAATTAAATGAAATAATATGTAACATAACATGGCGTTATGTTATAAATATATAATTATAGGATGCCAATATGTAATTATAAAATCGATACTCAAATGATATAGATATCAAATTATTTAATTAACTCAGAATATAATATCACGCGCAGGTACGGCACGGTTTATGTAAAAAAATTATATACATATAGTGGATGCTTAATATCCATATAATGGATAATGTATTTATGTACAAATATACATCTACCTTAGTCTAAATATGTACTTTAATATACGTTCGGCTGCGGCATTGTGCATAGTTTTATTCTTTTTGTGGTTGCAGCTTTGTGTGACGCACACAGCACAGTGGTGTAGTAACGTTATATAATTGTAAATCGTAGAGGCACAAAAACTGTACATTGAATATTTTTTGAAAAAAAAACACTGTCGCGTGCTTCTGGAACGAGACTGATGCCGAAAATACAATTGTTTGAATTTCTGTCTGCTTGTTTCTATATTGGATGAGAACGCAAAAACTACAGTATAAAATTAATTTAAATTTGGCAAAAATATTCACCACTGTCCAAGGAGGGATCTAGACAAATCATAACGCTTTTGTACTTGGGAGTTGAGTAGTATAACAATATGTTTATAAAGTTTTGTTTTATAGCGAATATTATGAAAAAATAAAAGTGAACACATTCGTTATCAGTACGTAATAGGTAAGTATTATTATAAAAAATCCATTACCATCACGCTATATCTAAAGGGAGCTAAACGACAGATTTTAAGTGCATAATTCGTAACTTAGAAAGTAATAATTAAATCTTACTTTTTTGCTTATGATTTGCAATAATTTTATTCTCTTAAAACTGTTAATGTAAGTGTAATTTACTTTGTTTTCTGTGGCCTACCTTCTAAATTCACAATTTAAGTAAACAGCACGAACTAGACAGCGAAAGAGGATTATTATCGAACCACTGCGAGTAAAAAGTTAAAAAAGGACGAATATCTTGCGAAGCTCATGGGGTTCTAAGATGCAAAGGCTAGCTCGATTTCTCAAAACTGCTGCTGATCGGGAGGCTCAGTTAGCTACTAAACGTGAGTGCAATGCACAGACCAAAAAAGACCTGTCACCGCACATGAGATTCGAACCCACCCACCGCTCGCCATCGAACGCACCTAGTTGAATACGTTATCCACTATGCTAGCATGCCATATATTAATAGGTCAAGACCGGTATGGGACGGTATCGACCTAGTTTTGTATGTAAATCCGCATCCGCAGGGACTTGATTGAAATTATGAACTACAATTGTGTGGATGTCTATAGTATAGAACCTATTTAATAAAATAAGGCCGTAAGTCAAACCAAAGCGTCAACTTATTGCGTTGTGAGATTGCTACTGGACTTACGAACGCGACCTTAATTCACTGAAAATTCATACTCTCACCTTCTTAATTTTACTCAGCCCATATCTAGATAGTTACAAACACAAAACGTTAAAATCTCAAATCTTAAAAGTCAACTTTAACAAGGGTATCTTTATCCGTGTCATATTATGAGATTTAGCAAAACATGTTAACTGATTACACGCTTCAATTACCAACACAAAGGGCGCCGATATTAAAATCGGGGGGCGTAAGAGCGGCAGCACGTGGCGACGCTGGGGGACAAAATATGTTTTGATATGATAACCAATGCTTCATATTGTGATCTAATTGTTTAGGGTGCTGTTCGTTACGCAAGTGTTCCAAAGTGTTTCGTATTTAAAATTTACTTAATATATTGCCACACAAATCTAACCGGCTTCAACATTTTGTCTCCACTATGTGACCTAGGGTTGCCAGATTGGAAAACCGAAATATCTAGACAGGATTAAAAAATGCGTTACGCATTTTGGCGTTGTTGACAGGAGAAATAAATATTATAAATCAAAACGCACCTAATTATAAAAAACAACTTATTAACAAATAACTTACTTTAAGGGACTAAACAATATCAATATATAGCAATTTTGAGAACAATTTACTTGGTCTAATGAATTTCCCCAATGAAATTCATTTTTACATTGCCACGTGTATTTCACATTTGATTCCACCGAATGTTCCAATTTGGATCCTTTAAAGAAGACTAAAAATTTAAAGATTTTACTTATAAATTGTGCTGAAAACGTTCCGGTAACCTGTTTAGCGGGAGATTTTTATTTTTTCATAATGTATAAAATGACGGGAGAATCTAGATGAATCCCGACCATCTGGCAACCCTAAGGTAACTCTAGCGCTTTCCCAGGTTATATCTATGTGCGCTGCATAGCATACGTCCTTTTAAGTCCTCGCTCTTTTAATCATCCGTGACCTGCAGTGCTATTCTGTAAGAACTCACTAGCAAATTCACTTCTGAATCCGCAGTGAAATCTTTAATAACATATCGTTTTTACTAGTTTGTGTGTGCTAGTGAGTTCTTACAGGATAGCACTGCTGACCTGCCCGCGGCCTCAGGTCTAATAGTTGATATTTTCGATATCGAGTTTACGAATACTACAATTAGTTACAGTTTGCCCCTTTGCAAGTCATTTGCGTGCAGGGTATTGAGTTCTAAAGAATCCAAATGCCGAGAGTATACTGATACTCAACAGCTAAGAGCCCGAGTGTAAAGTAATTTTACAGTAAAATCAGTGTGGGGCTATTTTAATAAGGGTACCTACTAAGTACGTAGCCAGTATTAAAATATTTTTTTAATATAATAATGTGCACACAAGCGCACATTCGCCTTTTCGACGCAAATACGCTAATATGATTTTAATTGTGTGAAACCGTACCTAATTCTTTCGTTTGGACACACGTTCACACAATGCGGGGACTATGTAGGGTGACTTAGCGTAGGGTAGTCTACCGTAAACTTAGTGGATGATATTGGTGATGTATCTTACTACTATTTATAGTATAATTGAAGCATATTACATACAAAAAATATAATTAATTACATAATAATTTTAACATAATCACAAGAAAAGAATCATTTGTACGAGACAAATCATCATATTACAGCAAATTCATTCTTGCATTCATTATTTCTATTCCCCCTTACACAGCAGGCACATACACAACACATATATTATATATACTGGTGTAAGGTAATGTACGAGATGGAAACTATAACGACATGGTCTGTTGCAATGGGTGTTAGTGTGCTAGTGAGTTCTTACAGGATAGCACTGCTGACCTGCCCGCGGCCTCAGGTCTAATGGTTGATATTTTCGATATCGAGTTTACGAATACTACAATTAGTTACAGTTTGCCCATTTGCAAGTCATTTGCGTGCAGGGTATTGAGTTCTAAAGAATCAAAATAAACAGAAATACGGGAACAACGGCGTCTGCCTTCCAACCTTTAATGTGAAATTCTGTGGCAGACGGTGACTCGCCACTCACAAGATGGACCCCCTAAATGGCCACCACTACAGGCGACAGGAACCAACACCCCCGAGCATATATATAGCTCTGGCGGCCCGTCTCTGATCGGCCAACTAAGGCAAGCCAGAGTTGAAAATTCTGCGGGCACTCATGGGGTTCCACTCCAACGGACCAATAAAGATAAGTTGGAGACGAGACCCTGACCGACTTTCTGGAGCATTCAGGTACGCAGTGTAGCCACACACATTCAGCTGGCCACAAGCTGCCCTGCGTTCTGTAAGCTTCTTAATAGATCTCTTTAAGATATACTTTTTTATATCAATAGGGAGGGAGAAATCTACCTGCTTTAATCTGCTCTCCAGGTTTGCCTTATTACTAATATTAATTATGTATGTGAAAGTTTGTAGGTATGGTTGAATGTTTGAGGCTCCATCACGCCTAACCAGCTGAACGGATTTTAATGTAAATAGTTCTACTAGATTAGGTACGTCGTGGAATAGGGAATCAAGGATATTTTTTATTATAATTAAAAAAATATATTTTCACTGTATTTTTACGCCCAGCGAATCGGTTGGTTTTCGATTTTCCGCGTGGTGTCCGGTTTAAGAATATAGCATGCACCACTCCATCTCCTCCCGTGGATGTCGTAAAAGGCGACTAAGGAAATCTAACCAGAAGGATAATTCTATGGAACAGTAGCCATAGGGCATAGGGCATGTACTGTACTGCGCTCAACAATCCGCCTGCGTGAGGGGTACTGGCAAAGTCGCCCCAAAATGATAATACAATTGTGAAAATCTATGGGGAAGCCTTTGTTAAGCAGTGCACGTCCTTTGGCTGATACGATGATGATGATGAAGCGGGTGGGTAACTTCTAGTACAAAATATGACGTTTTGAACCGCCGGACTTGTATCCCGCAGATTTCCTGTAATCTGTAAGTTAAGAACTATTTGAAGTACTTTTTTCAAAATGTTTGGGGAACTCATTTGTTTGGTGTTTCGTCATTTTATTATTTTTCATTTTGCTATGGTCAATATTTATGTGTTTTCTTAAATAACTGTAGAACTATTGATTTTAAAATTATAACAAAAACATATTTGAGACCCTCACAACAAGCCCTTCCATTTGATATGTTACACAGTAGAGTATGCAATTATTTTGTTTTGTACTTCGCCCCCAAATGTGATCCCATATTCAAAAATCATTTATTTACGTTACCGTACCCAAACACGGACGGTTTGGGTCACAGAAATTCATAGGTGTACCAAATTTTGACTTAATCGGTCTAGTAGATTCGAAGCCAATTGGCTGTGACCGCCGTGACAGACTGATAGACAGTTTTTCCAGACCGGAGTTTTTCCATCGAACGTTCGGAACCCTAAAAAAGCGGAATATTAAAATTTCTATTTATTTTAAGGGTTACTATATTCGAACATTCATAACAAAACAAAGATTGTATGTCAAATTTATTTTTCAATAAACATTCAAATAGAAAAAGAATGCAATTCTAAATCAGCTTTAGACAAAATTGACATTTTCTTTTAAGGCAGCTTCCTGATTCCAGGAGTACCCTGTTGAGGATGTCCATGTTACAGTTGTGGACATTTTCCAGGTATGCATATGTTATAATCGGAACGATTTAATGTATTTATTTATGGCCACTGACGCTTCTGAAAGTTCATCTATGTAAATGGCCTGAGACGGCAGAGCCATGCACAAACAAAAAATATGGACAAAAGCTGGCTGATAATACCACGGATACGTTTTGTCAATTTTACTAGCAGTTTCCTTGGCTAAATCCCCAAACTTAGCCGGCTCATTTTTATAACTACGCATACAGAAGCCAAAGTTTGTAGAATGAGGGCACGCGTATTCTTCTATTAAGTATTTATTAATTCCTGTAATTTCATTAAAAAAAATTGATAGTAATTTTTGTCTGCATTTTCTTTTCTAAACGACACAGAATTGTAACTACGTACGTAACAAATTATGAGATAACGTAAAAATCCCTTAATTAACATAATATATACTGATATTTAGTAAGTGATATAGTACATCTTGCAGCGAAACGGTACCAAGCTTGAGGAGCTATCACTCCACGCAGAAGCCATGAACCCACCCATGCTATGGATCTCCTGTCGTCTTCATTGTCAGGTGCGTTTAGAACTCTCTCCATAACCTTTCCTAGGTCGCTGTCGTGTCCTTGCTTGTGTAAATATAGACGTTAAAACGGAATGGTTACTTACTCTGTGGTAGACGTGCTGTTGCTGTTGTTTGGGATAATCCCCCCAAACATACACTTTCGGAAGTTGTTAGCCAGTCGTTTTGAAAATCTATCCTTCATGTAGGAGATTTTTCGCTACAAATGTGTGATTATTGCACATAAAAATGTTCTGCGCTTATGTAACTCACTAGTCGATATTTTCTTTATATTCTATGGACACATGCTGGACCCGTTCACTAATAGTCTAAACACTGCAGCTATATTTGATCCAAGTATTGAAAACAAACGTAAATACACATTTTTTGCTTCGACCTGTACGACGCAGCCAGTGTATTGTGAGCTATTATACAAGTTGCGCACTATAGCTCTGCGAGTTATACATTTAGTACTAACAGTTTAGAAAGATAAAGAGGTGGAATGCAGGAACCAAACAATTTACGAATTAAGTTTATTTAATAATATTTTACTTATAAATTAATAATTTGCCAGCAACTTTAAACACTCTGTGCGCTAGTGGTCTGAGAGTCGTGCGACTGTTCGGAGGTGGGTCCCGGGTCCACGATGTCGCGGCCCAGTCTCCGATGTCAAGAAACTTCCTTCACTTTTCCGTTCTCCGTCGCTTTGGTGGTGATTCGCTCCATCACCTCATGGTTGTAGGTCGAGTGTAGCATCAGGCCGAGGACGCCAGCCCTGGATGAGGAACACAATTAACATTCTCAGACTGGTTTGTTTAAAGTCATCGACCGATCGATACGAGTATATAATGACGCCACTAAAGATACATACCCCAGACCCCACAATATTAGTTTAACAAGCTTTGATGAAGATCTATCGGCGATATAAAGCAATGGTGGGCGAAAATCAATGGATGGGTTTACGGACACGCATCTTAAGCATTAGGTTGTTGGTTCAAATCTGGCATATACCAACATATACCAATATCCTTTTTTCAATGTTATATGAACTTCCTTAGTTAATCTAAAGGACACTACTGCAATCATATTTTGAAGAAATGGGTAACACGCCATTTTAACAAAATTGGCGCGTAGCCCAACTGTTAAGGGCGTTACCAAAACTGTTCATCATCATCATTATCGAAGATGACCGCTCCAGTGGTTGTAGCCGGTAGGAGTCCGGCATACCCCTCCATCCTTCCCCGCAGCGGAGGAAGTTCATGAAGAATTTCCACTGGTCAACAATAAAAAAATCGGCTTTTAGGACATGGAGTGGAGGAGATGGAGTGGTGCTCAATCCGGACACTAGACGGATTATTACCTTTTTTATTTGCAAAGACGCTTTTGCCGTGGAGTGGGGGATATTTACAAGCTGATATTTAAATACTTACTTACTTAAAAGTTTTGTTTTAAACTTTCTGTAATTACCTAGATGCCATAGCTAATCTGATGCTCCTCTCCTGCTCCACAAGCTCATCCAACTTCAGCCACTGCCTGACCCGCTCCATGTCGATCTCAGCGCGGCGCAACTTCTCCCACTGGTAGTGCTTTAAGCAGGACTTCTTGGGCGCTCGACAAAACTCGCCCGTTGGCTTGAATACGTTGCGGACGAGGGGGCAGCCGCACACGTCCTGGTCACTCACCTTGGGGTCTTTGAAGTGCTCGGGGCACATCACCTAGTTAAAAAAGGGGGATGAAAGGTTATACTTGGTAGACTAGACAACTTAGAGCAAGTGAAAACTCTTAAAAGATAGCGATTATAACAGTATATACTAATATTATAAAGAAAAAAGATTTGATTATTTGTATGTTTGTTTGTAATCGATAAATTCAAAAACTACTTAACCAATTAAAAATATTATTTCATCTATAGAAAGCTGCATTATCAGCGAATAACATGGGCTGTTATATTTTCAAGTTAGAGATCCCTACGATTTCAAATTTCAATAATGTAACCCAAGGTATCAAACATTTGCCAATAAAAGTAATGATTTGGGTGGCCTTCAAAAACTATTGATGACACATATAATGTTACTACATGTTTACTGTACTCATCATTATCCACAAAAAAGTCCTCAAGGCTTTGTGTGTAACTGTAATAATTTGAAGTCACACTACCCGCTTTTTTTTCAAATTAGTCAACTAAAATACGGGTAGAATCGAAAAATGATGACATCGTATCATGATATTAATCCTGATCCAACTAAAAAGTTTCATTATCATTTCAGCCGTAAAAACAGCCACTGCTGCCTGCCCAAAAGATTGCCACAACGACCGATATGGGTTTATGTTGTGTGCTCATTGGGGTGCTCATATTGCCATAATCGCCATGCCTGGCAGACGTGTTGGCGATCGCAGTTGAGTTATAAACATACTGACGCTGCTGGCCATCCTCCAGCTAATCACATAGTCGCCTTTTACACCTTTGACACCCACGAGATGAGATGGGGTGGTTGTATTCTTAGCCGGTACCACACGGCATAGTGTTTCATTAACAAGGTCAATAATGTACATGTAAATTCATTTATAAATTATTCAAATCGGACTTTTTGTTTAGAAGTTATATAAATTTGTATAAAAATGCAAAAAGTATGAAAAACGTATAACGATAAAATTACAACTCTAAATTGCACCCGTGCGAAGCCGGGGCGGGTCGCTGTGAGACGCTGAGTGACTAAAAAAAGTGAGCCGTCGCGGGACGCCCGGCAGATGTGAAATATCGAAATTATTTTGTACAGATAATATGCATAAAAGGATAGTTTATGAAAGGATATAAATATGGCATAATCAAAAAATAAAATATAATGATTTTTTAAAGAAATTGATGATTTTTCATTTAATAAACATTTATATATAATATCTACACAAATAAATGAAATTGAAGTGTCTGTTTGTAATATCAAAATAACCGTTCTTTACTAAATGCATATGAAAGTAGATATGGTACAACAAAAAAAACTATATTTAATTTTGTTGTCTGTTTCTTACCGCTAATCTCCGAAACGGCTGAATCGATTACTACGGGACTTTCACTGGCAGATAGCTGATGTTATAAGGAATAACTGAGGCTACTTTTATTTTAGAAAATTATTAGGGGTCCGCGCAAGAAAATTAAAACCCATGAAATTCAATATATATATACTCAATGTGAAGTGTATATGCCGAAGTACTCTAAATTATTTATAAATATTCCAATTTCTTTTAAACTGAACTGAAACTGCGCGTCCCAGCTAGTTTATAATATAAGACGAAATATTTCGAGCCGAGTGGGGAGTCACTGTCACTTACGCATGGCAACGCGCCACCATACAGTATTAGATGTATCATCCTATCATATAGACTGGCGACGCATGGCATGGCGACGTCGCCACGCCTGCAGTCGGTCTGATCCGCCGCATCAGATGTTTCACATCAATAATAATACTAATTCTATTATTTACTCACCCTCAATCTCTTACAATACGTCGCGTTGATCGGGTTGTAGTAATCGCAAAACATACTCTGTCCATCAATTCGCGTGCGATGTCTGCTGCCGAACGACGCCTGAGCTTCGTACTTTACGAAGCACTTCTCCATGTGTTTGACTGCGGTGCGCGAGTGGATCTCGTGGCCACAGGTTATGCAGTACATTGACGTTTCGTCGTCTGCGTCCTGGTAGAAAAAAAAAAAACTATATGTCTTTTATATACAATTTTCAATTCCAGTTTCAATTCCGTGTGGTGTCCGGATTAAGAATATATAGCACCAGCCCATCTTCTCCTGTAGATGTCGTTAACCCGACTAAGGGATTCTAAACCAGAGGGATGGGCAGGAGCGTCTCTTCTGTAGAACAGTATCCATACTGCGCTCACCAACCAGCCTGCCAAGCGTGGTGAGTTCTGGCAAATTCCCCCGAAAATGATGACACAATTGGGAAAATCTATGGGGGAGGCCTTTGTTCAACAGTGGACGTCCTATGGCTGATATGATGATGATGGTGATATACAACTTGGTGACGCAAACTGCACGATGGTCATTCGCCTGGTGGTAAGAGTCATGCCTACCCATAACAAATGTAAAGTTACCCAGGACTACTACTGGGTGTCATCACACTGCGCACATCACCTCGAGACATGAAGTATTTAGCGTCTCGTATGCCCAGTAATTTCACTAGCTAAAGTGCCCTTCTAACCGTAGCACAGTAATGTCCAAAGTCAAAACACTACTGCTTAGCGGCGAATATCTGGCACTGGGGTGGTACCTTTTTTTATGGGTACCCAGTGAAAATTCTTCATGAACTTTCTTCGCCCCGGCGAAGGGCAAAGGGGTATGCCGCACTCCTACCGGCTAAACCCACTGGAGCTGTCATCTTCGGCACCGATCTCCAGGTCCTCGTAAGATCACACTAGAGCCACCCATTGGTGCCACGCCTTTAGGCACATCTCGGAGTGGATGACTGTAAAGTCGTGTAAAAAGGCCGCCCCTCAGGCACTTCTCGGGGAGGAATATAAAGGATCCCCCAAGCCTCGGTGTGCGCTGCGCTACGCACACGGCGGCACGTGATCACGTGCGCGCCACCGTCTTGCCGGGGGTCGTTTGGGGTGGTACCTACCTAGCCGGCCTCTTGCAATAAGAGACCTACCACGTACCAAATATATGACATTAAGAACTTAAATATTAACAAACCGAACCGAATAGCTAGTGCTGGTACTAGCCCTTGGGGTAATAAACCCGGCGACTAATCCTGGTTAGCATGTTATGCCAACATGTTGAGGTAATTACATTCTACTTTATTATTCAGTACATGTGAATTTTCAAGTAAAATTAATCTATAAAAATAAATAAAGTTGAAGTGTCTGTTTGTAATATCAAAATAACAGCTTTTTAATAAATGCATATGAAAGTATGTATAAGTATAACAAAAAAACATATTTTTTTGTCTGTGTCTGTCCGTCTGTCTGTTTGTTCCGGGTAATCTCCAAAACGGCTGGACCGATTTTGTCGGGACTTTCACTGGCAGATAGCTGATATTATAAAGAATAACTTAGACTCCTTTTATTTTAGAAAAGTAATTAATGTTCCGCGCAAAAAAAACCTTGAAATCCAATATATATATTCTATGTCAAGTGACTCAAGTACTCTAAATTTCTTTTAAATTAAACGCGGGTGAAACCGCGAGTCCCAGCTAGTACAATATAAAATCCCATATCTATTGTACAAAAGTTTAGCTTACGCACCTTGTCGTCAGTACACTCAATAGTAGCGTTTTTAGCTCTCGCCACAATAGCATCTAAGTCCGAATGCTGCGTGTCCAGTGTCCGTAGTGCGGTCTGCGCACGCGTAATTTCTCCGCGCACCAGCTCCAGCGACTTGCGGTTCTGTTCCTCTGCCACGCAGGAAGATAGAGACCACTCTTGGATGCGTTGGGGAAGCACCTGGAATTGAGTTCGTAGTTAGAAGTGGCAATGTGCAGTGTTCAAAAATTACTTTTGCAATAGCTTATAAAGCTTTCGTGGAACATCGCAAGGATATTAGGATAGGATTACATATAGGTATTTGAGAGTTATTACATAGAATACAGATACAACAAACTTATGTCTATTGAAAGATACATGGATCCTCTAAGGGTACTACAACATTGCTACTGTTGAGTCAACATTATTTCAACTTTAGTAACACAATTTTCAATGGTTATTAATTTGCCAAACTGTAATTATACATATACTGGGTGCGAATACCAAAATAAAACCTTAAATTTTCACCAAAATATCAATTTATTTTCCAACAAATTGTCACTCCAAAACTACTAGCAATCAATGGCATGTGCTTATCATATGATTAATCATTTCAGCCAAATTACGTCCACTACTGGACAAATCTCTCTCAAAGATCGCCACAACGACCGGTCCAAGTGCGTTATGTGTGGTCATGGGGAGGTTTTGTCATAATCGCTACGCATGGCAGGCGGGTTGGCGATCGCAGTTGAATTGTTAATGTACTCGAAGTCGCTGCTGCCCATCCTCCGACTAATCCTATAGTCACTTTTTACGACAACCACGAGATTAGATGGGTTGGGATTTGTAGCCGGCACCACACGGCTTATCATTTGATTAGGTGGTATACTTTCAAACTACATTATCGGGTATTTTCTGTGGGTATCAGTTTTTTAAGCTAACTGTGCTTTCATCATCATCATTTCGGCCGAATAAAGTCCACTACTGGACACAGGTCTCCCCCAACGATCACCACAACAACTATATGGGTGTGTTGTGTGCTCATTGGGGGGTATTGCTTTAATCGCCACGCTTGGCAGGCGGGTTGGCGATCGCTGTTGAGTCGTTAATGTACTCGAAGGACCCTGCTGCCCATCCTCCTCAATTCCATATGGTATTATTGCCACTTGCCTGATATATCCTGGCCGTGGCCAACCTCATGCCGCATTGTGCCGAGCAGTACTTGGACGCGAATTGAGCAGGGTGTGTGCACTGCGGTCCGTAACATTGGCGAGCTTCAGCAGTTTGAAGGTGCGCCAGAGACTCCTCCGGCTCGTGCGGCTCTCGCTCGTGGTGCTTCTTCTTTATTCTATTACTGCTACTGGGAAAAGGTTTTAAGTATAGTTTTTTTAATATAATTGTCTCTTAATAGCCAATTACACTCTTTAGTACTTTACTAGTAGCAGGTCTTTTTTTGCAATAGTCCAGATATATATAGGTATAGGTGCTACATTGCCAGATATTCGCTGCCAAGCAGTAATTTTTAAACTTTAGATATTACTATGCTCCAGTTACGACAGTGTAGCTGGATTTGCCACATAGCACATAAAACGGCCTTGTTTGATAAAAGTATTTTTGGTATGGTTTCTAAAATATATAATAGGCTACCGCATGATCTTATATCATGCGGTAGCCTATTATGTATAATATAATATAGATAATCCACAACTATTCAAGAAAAAACTCTTTATATTTTTGATAAAGAAAACATACTACACGATTCTGAACTTCCTTGTAGATGAATAAGTACTTAATTAGGGTCTGTTGTTCTATTTTGTCCTTACACTATAGACTAGGTACTTGCATTGGTAATAATGACAAATACAAGTCAATATGAAAATGTGCATGATGATCTAATTTATTTGAAATTTTGTACGCCTCACGGCAGCACATGGAGATACTTAAAATTATGTAATTACCATCAACCCGACCTATGCTTAACAAAATAAAAAATCTTTGTCTTTGAAATTACTGGGTATAAGATACTAAATAACGAATGTCTCGAGGTGACGAGCGCAGTGTGGTGCCCGGCAGGACTAATCCTGGATAGCATTACAATGTTATGGGCGGGCATAACGCTTACCACCTGGCGAACGACTTGTCCAATCAGTTAACACAAAAAAAAAACCAGCATTACCTTCAAAGCATCAGTTACAATTACCATAACTATATAACTAATGTCCACTTGACAGCTGTTAACTAATACTATAACGATGATGGTCTGTGGATAATGGTCATCAAGAGAAAATATACAATTATGACTTGCCTTTAAAATGGTAGGGAATACTTGTCAAACGAACGAATGTCGCGCGGAGATTTGATTAGTGACTGTGTAACTGTGCGGTCATTTGAATCTCTTCTAAGACCAAGTATTTATAGACGGATAGTATTAAGCATAAACAAAAAATCTATTACTATCTCTTACGAGCACATGCGCCTCGTCATATGAAAGAAATAACACCCACTATAGAGCATTGGTTACAGCATAATAATCGAATGACACCGTTTCGTACTAAAGTAACAATCCACTTTCTCTCTCTAAAACTGTTAGCGTCGCGTGTTAACCAGATGGTGACAGGTAAATATAGCTGTAGGCGCGCAACGCTTCAAGACATGCGTGAACGGTTTGTGCTTTCTCTTTCTATCGCACGTAATGCTCGCTTTAGGATGACAGGTCTTTGTAACAGGAAATTTGTTCAACTAAATAGGAGAGCCTACGAGAGATCTATGTACATAGGTAATACTATGTCTTTGAGTATCTTTAGTATAAAAGTAATAAATATATCTATTAAAGAATAAATAATATTAATTAATGGCACTAACGAGAATGCTACCCTACACTTACAATACTTTATGTCATAATATTGAGTTAAATACCTGGATTGTCTAGATGTCTTTTTATTCTTGATACATATCCTCATTTTGCACTTCAGTTTCACCTTATTATTGCTGGCATGCTTGTACATGTCTTCGCAGGCATCACAGCTGAAAGAAAAAAGAGCTTAATGTTTTGTTCTTAACAAAAGTATTGTCTATACTCTATATCATAATATTATGTGCTGCGGTGGTGCCATAGTATTTATATTCAAGGCAGGTTGAGCAAAGATAATGGATGATCGTTATTGATATGTCTGCATAACAATCAATGTTTACAAACGATAATATTGCTAGAATTAAGAGTAAATTAAAAAAAAACACACAATTTATCCTAATACTGCAAAAAGTACTATTTACATTTGTTTTTTTTAAACAGAAGATTCAAATAATTAAACAGTTTTTAAGAAACTAAAACAATCGCAACATTCTGTGATGTTTTCTGTATGCTACTGAACATATGATGAAGATCATCTCATAGTCACTTGCTCGGACTAATGCACCTTAAAATGCTGTTTTGTTCAACTTTAACAGAAAGGGCTTTTTTAAAGCACAGAACAAAGTAGTAGCTATATGTAGATAAACTAAGCCACATAATAAGACCAAACAAAAATATTGAACATTATTACAAGGAGACAATCTGTAGGTAACTTAAATTGAAAAGAACCTATCAATTGCGTTTTTTTTTAAATTATTATATTGAATAAAGTCTCTAGTTTTAGTGCACGAACACTGTCGAAATAAAATTCAATCTCCAAAAATCTGTTGTCTGTTTTTTTTGTTTTAAATGTGATCTTAACACAAAAACGATGAATTTGAAATCTTAAATTTAAAGATTTTGTATTAGATTGATTATTAATTTACAAAAACGCACACGACAAGTACACGTACTAACGCACTGCTTCAAAAATATTTATTTTATGTGCTTGAACATTAATTTTTACTAATTGGAAATTCCAAAATGTTTATTAGTAAACGCTATCCGTATGACCCTTGACTTAATGATTGTCCACTTGAAATAAAGATCGCTATTTTGAAGGTACCTATATACTTAAAGGGAAATACTAGGAACTGTGAGCTGCCAGTAATATCACATAAAATTATGTAATTATAACATTTATTTTGCCTTCTGGTGCCGGCAACGAATAGCACCAGCCTATCTCATCCCGTGGGTATCATAACAAGCGACTATGGGATTAGCCAGAGGATGGGCAGCAGCATCCTTCAAGTAGATCAACAACTCAACTGCAATCACCAACCCGCTTGCATGCAAGCATGGCGATTATGGCAACAGATCTGTTTACTAATTACATCATAACCTTTCGGCAGGGAACTGATTGCCTAACAGACAGACACCGCAACCCCAGCCCTAGGTAAGCTGAAGGAACTCCATGTAGTTTTAGTCTGTAAGTCCCCCTTGCCCCTCCGCCCCTACCCAGGGCAGAGGAAGTCCATAACAATTCCCCCACAACAAAAAAAAAGGGAATGGATTACCTTACATTATTAACCTTGTAACTAGGTCTAAGGTCAACGTCATCCCATAGTTTGGGGGGGCTTGGCCCTCTAAACCCCTTCCCTGGATCCGGCCTTGCCGGTAACCATAATTTATATCCCGTTCTGGTAGTAATGACTATCTATAAGCATACTCACTGTCCACAGTCATTCATCTGTAGACATCCAGGACAGTCCCCGCACCCATCTTTAATGCTTGGTCTCTTTGAAGACTTATTCTCTGAATGGTCTTTCTCCTTGCGCTTCTTTTTTCTATCATCACTTGCTATAAATAATATATAAGATGTATATAGTAGCCGTGTGGTGCCGGTTCAGAATACCACCACCCCATTTCCTCCCGTGGGTGTCGTAAAAGTCGACTATGGGATTAGCCGGAGGATGGGCAGCAGCTTCCTTCGATTACATTAACAAATCAACTGCGATCGCCAACCCGTCTGCCAAGCGTGGCGATTATGGCAAAACCCCCCAATGAGCCCACAACACACCCATATCGGTCGTTGTGGTGATCTTTGGGGGAGGCCTGTGTCCAGCAGTGGACTTCATTCGGCCGAAATGATGATGATATAGTATACTAATTGAAATTAATATTGAAATATCTAAATAAAAAATTTATTATATAAATTATAAATTTAAAAATACTTTAAAAAGATTTGAGATTGTTTTCAATGACTTGTAATTATTATGCAACTAAAGACTGACTATTCATAAGTGCCTGTAAATGGTTTACATGTACACACAGCTACACATCCAGCTATACGAAACCAGTTTACCCTGATTTCTCATCATACCAAAAGCCTATACAATGTGAGATCAGCTTATATTGGTTTTGTATAGCTTGATGTGTAACTGTGTGTACATGTGGTGTCTGGGTTAAGAATATAGCACCACACCATCTGCTCCCATGGATGTCGTAAAAAGCGACTAAGGGCAGGGCCCTTATTTGGAACAGTAGTCATACTGCGCTTACCCACCCACCTGCCAAGTCTGGTGAGCATTGGCAAATTCCCCCAAAATGATGACAAAATTGTGAAAATCTATGGGAGGCCTTTGTTCAGCAGTGGATGTCCTATGGCTGATATGATGATGATGGTTTACGTGAATAAAACCTTTTTAAACTTATTTTTATCTTTTAATTTCATATAGCTGACTCCGTATATTGCAGATGGAACTATTATGTTTCATTGTAGATAGTTGGAAAGACATTTATAAAGTAGTATAAAAGAATACCAACATAATTTACCAACATCTCCATCATTTTCTCTTTTCTGTGGCCTGAACCTGGTCTTAAGAGTAGGATCCTCTTCTCGACAACGGTCACAAAAGTAGTTCTTGATATACTTTGCTTCTCTCTCTGATATATTTATGCAGTCACCATGATACCATTCCTCACAGGAGTCACAGGCTCTAAAAATAACTGCTTATCTTTATGCAACCTTAATGTAATTTCAGGATCTGGGTACAAATTCTATAAAATGAAGATTTATCAGTCATATTACTGTTCTTGCATTCAGGGGTTAATGTTATTGCAAGTTCCCAGTCCAGCAGTAAATAACATAGCATAACAACAACACCGGTATGTAAATTCCTGCACTGCTTTAGATGGATTCTAGTACAGGTGAAGAACCCAGGTTGTTAATTTTAACAACTTTTTCTCTATAAAAGTAATGTCACATAAAGATGCATCAACCTGAGCAATTATAAATGGTTTGAAAGTGAAAATTGGTTATATAGACTTTGAGAAATTCTCGGCCTTCTTGACTCATCAACACATATAACTAGAGTCATAATTCTGTAAAATCATAGACATGGCATCTAGTTTTAAAAGATTATTATAATAATATGTTGAACTCTAGTCAAATGTTTTACAAGATTTTACACCATTCTACGATTTGAATGCTTAATAATATGGTTTTAATCGCATTCTACGAAAGTAAAAATGTTCATATGAAATTGATCTCACATCATAAAACGGGAGCTATCTGATGATCGGCATATGCAGTACGCTTGGCCAGCCTGATTAAGTAAAGTTGTTATTTTGGATTGTCGCTCAGGCAGATCGAATTGCTTGGCTATATCTGCTTTCTGTAAAAAATATACAGCGTAAGCCACATAACTATCCAAATATCACAGAACTTAGCATCTTACCATAAATTACTTACGCTCTGTCTGTATTTTTTGTCACTCATGCTGATTTTTATGTTTTACATAAATTCACAAAAACCTTGCAGCCTCAAGTATTTAACTTTAAACATTAATATTACGGAAATCAATAATCACAACTGTAATCGGCGTAGTGTACGCTTGCAATTTGCTATGAAAAAAATTACATTGCTGAAATAATGTCAATCAAATCAAATATCTTTTTTGTTACTACTTATTTGGCCTGGGTTCCAAGTCCTTTGGCAAAAATGACAAATTACAAGTCAGTGTGGCCAGATAAAAAGGACAAAGCTTTATCGTTGAAGGTCACTTTGACTATACTATAACTTCATGGTCTACGCACCGACCTCAACACACTCAGATGATGAAGTAGAGAGTATGTTTGAGGACGTAAGTAGGGCCATCATACCTCCAAGACACACTTCCCTGTTGTAATGGAGCACTTCCAACGCAAAGCTGGGCACACGATGCGATGGTGCAACGGAACCCCAGGGGACAGAGGCTGGCCGAATATTTGGAAACGGAGGGCCTCTTCGTGATAAACTTTTTTTTCCAAAAGCCGCACAGGTAATGGACCTGGATGAGTCCCTTGCTCGTAGAACTGATGGCCGTTGGGGTTAAAAGGTTCTCGAGTGGAGACCGCGCACCAGATAACGCACCATGGGATGACCTCCAACGTCCAAACGTCCTTGGGCTGATACGTTAATGAACTAGTAATTAGAATATTAGACTGACTTTGTAGTCTTTGTACACCCTAAATCACGGGCACGGGCAGCTAAAACTAAACGCATAAAGTCATCTGTTTCCATAGCAACTAGAATGTTTATTGAGGTTATAAAATTGTAAAGCTTCAATTTATATTCCATTCATGTAAAATATATCAGAAGTCGATCAGCCATGGAAGAGTTAGATACTCCTCAAATAATTACGCATATTGAACATAACATCAATCACTCTATATTTGATTGTAAATGGATTCCCTGTTCGGCCAAGTTTGTTGTTATCGGCACTTTGCCGAGAGGAACTGGTACGATAGAAGTGTTTGAAATTACGTCCGGTGAGATTCAAAAGATAAAGGAGATAGAAAGACCAAACTCGTTCAAATGTGGAACGTTTGGTGCTAGCAGCGACGTTGAAAGAAGACTAGCAACTGGTGATTTTAAAGGCACTCTAGAAATATGGTTAGTTCTTCATATCACATATACAAAGCAATGTCAACTAGTGGAAATATACCGGATAATTATTACAAAAAATAATAATCTTGTATTAATTAACAGGGACCTAGAGAAAAATTGTCAGATGTACATAACAAAGGAACATACAGACATTATAAATGCCATTGATGGAATAGGAGGCAACACAATCAACTGTGGTGCTCCTGAAATTGTTACTGGTAGCCGAGATGGTAATTATATTCTTCTAAAACATATTATACCACACCTCATACTAACAGGATACAGGTGGGCTCTACTATCACTAGAACAAAAGATGCAATTCTCTGAGCTTAAATCATCTCTACATATATTATACAGTGTATGTGTATGGTAAACAAAGGCACATTAATAATCCAGAAGTCATTCTAATACACAATTCTGTAGATGTTTAGATACTTTTACTTAAAACAGTATACCTGGCCAGGGAATCAAATGCAGGACCACACACTCAGCAGTTAGGCATAAACCAGTAGGCAGTTAAGCCAATATTAAAATTCTTATTTTGGGTATTGATATCATCCTGAATGTCAATTTTAATAAAAAAAATCAAATCAGCATGTATTTGTTTTTTTGGATAGTATAACAACTCCTTGGTTTATGAATAGGTTGGCTTATTTACTCTCATCTATGCTAGGCATTGATTGGCAGTCCAAGTGTAATGTAGTGTTGGAAAGGGATATAGCAGCTAGGCTAGCGGTATCTACTTTAGCTAGGGCATATCAATATTTTCTTGCCTGGAAGGGCCAAGATTGAAACCAGTGCAGACTGACATGTTATTTTCAATTATTAAATAGAAGGTAGGCCAGGCTTCTGGGCAGCCTGGCAGATACCCCTACGCCCTACTATGCCTTTGGTTATGTAGGACTTAAAAATAAAACAATAATTTCAGGTACCGTAAAAGTGTGGGATCCACGTCAAAGAGGTAAACCAGTTGCAAATATGCAGCCAATGAAGGGGGAGACAAAACGCGATTGCTGGGCTGTCTCCTTTGGCAACTCATTCAATGATTCAGAGAGAATTGTAGTAGCTGGTTATGACAATGGAGACCTCAAGATGTTTGACTTACGCACTATGTCCCTTAGATGGGAATGCAATTTGAAAAATGGGGTATATTATTTTCTTATTTTGTTGATCTAATATTGCAGTTTCACAGTAGCACAATGTCCTTATGATGCTAGGCTGAAGTTTGCTCTGTTTTTTCATAAACAGTACCTATTCCAATATAGGTTTACACTATGTGTGGTCCATTGAAAGACATTGATTTTGACAGAAATAAAATCCAGACCTTATAGTTGACAGCTTATATTGACAGCTTTATCACCGTCATACCAGCCAAAGTACTTTCACTGCTGAACAATTGTCGTCATGTTTGAAAGAAGTTTACCAGTACTCACCATGCTTGGCAGGCAGGGTGGTGAAGGCAGAATGGCTGCTGTTCTACAGAAAGGATGCTGCTACCCATCCCTGTGGTTGAGAGTCCATTAGTCACCTTTTACGACGTCCACGGGAGGAGATGAAGTGGTGCTATATTCTTAATCCAAGATGAGACGTAGTTTTATGTTGATATAAAAATATATTTTTTAGGTGTGTTCCACTGAATTTGATCGCAAGGACATTCCAATGAATAAGTTAGTCGCGACAACTTTGGAAGGCAAGTTCCATGTGTTTGATGTTAGAACACAGAATCCTAGCAAAGGTTTTGCACAAGTAAGCAAGGAACATTAAAATATATATAACTTGTCAGCGTAAAATGTGCATTATAGATAATCAACTTATTTTAGGTCCTTGACAATTCAACAAAAAGTGGGACGATATGGGTGGCGCGTCATGTCCCACAGAACCGCGACATATTCGTAACTTGCGCAGGCAATGGCCAAGTCTCCTTGTGGAAATAGTAAGTATAATATCACAACTCTGTCTACAGTTTCCCTCGTAAGGTTTACTGATTTTATTATCATATGTTATCAATAATTACCTAACGACTAAAAGTTCACATCTTTTATCTCGAAACACAACTAACTACCTTTGTACTCAAGTGTCTGTTTATACCTACAGCACCCTAATCAATTATCGCTATATGTACATAAATTATAAATAAATTAAATTACTTATAAATAGAATTGTTTTTCAAGTAAAACAGTGGGAGAAGCGTTGTTAAAATATATTCTAATAACAAAATAGAATAAAATACTCTTTATTGTACACCAGACATAACAAATAAAAGGAAGATCAAATACATAAAATGACATGTACAAAGGGCGGTCTCATCGCACTCGGCGATTTTTGCCATACAACCTCGGTTTCTTTTTATACAAACGTTGCCCCTCTCTAGGGTTTCTCCTGTGTCGTGGGTGCGTTTACAGACATGAATTCCATTTACACTACACCCAGACCCGGAACAACTACCCGCCAATCATACAAATATTTGTTCCGTATCTCCTCCCATGAGTGTCGTAAAAGTCGACTAAGGGATTAGCTGGAGGATGGGCAGCAGCGTCCTTCGAGTACATTAACAACTCAACTGCGATCGCCAACCCGCCTGCCAAGCGTGGCGATTATGACAAAACCCCCCAATGAGCCCACAACACATCCATGTGGTTGGTGGTTCTGGTGATCTTTGGGGGAGGCCTGTGTCCAGCAGTGGACTTCATTCGGCCGAAATGATGAGAGTAAGGGGTAATTCGCGGTGTATCAATAATTATAACATAATATATACGACAAATATGATATATACGAGGAGGGATCAAAAAGTAGTGAGAATGAGATAGAATATAATGACTATTGATAACTTAATAATTTATTTTTCTACATAGTTTCCGAGTCTCTCAAAAAGTTTTGTCTTGGTCCTGCAAAAAGCTCTCCACGCTCTCTCATCCATCACCTCGTTATCGTCTTCGTACCTGTTTCCCCTTAAGTATTTTTTCAATTTGGGGAACAGATAAAAGTCGCTAGCCGCCAGATCTGGTGAATAAGGGGGGTGATCAACCAATTCGAAGCCAGCTTGCTGAATGGCAGCCATTGCAGCTGCCGACCGGTGCGCGGGTGCGTTGTCGTGATGAAACAGCACGCTCCTTCGAAATATCCCTCTCCTTTTCTCTTTGATGGCATTCCTCAACTTGGGAATTAAAGCTGCATAATTTTCATTTCGGCCGAATGAAGTCCACTGCTGGACACAGGCCTCCCACAAAGACGTCCACAATGACCGATATGGTTGTGTTGTGGGCTCATTGGGGGTTTTGCCATAATCGCCACGCTTGGCAGACGGGTTGGCGATCGCAGTTGAGTTGTTAATGTACTCGAAGGACGCTGCTGCCCATCCTCCGGCTAATCCCTTAGTCGACTTATACGACACCCATGGGAGGAGATGGGGTGGTGGCATTCTGAGCCGGCATAATATTGGCCTGTAATAGTGGTTCCACGCTCCAGGTAATCAATCAACAATATCCCTTCTGAGTCCCAAAATATTGAGGCCATAACCTTGCCAGCCGATGCCACGACACGAAACTTCTTCGGGGACAGTGATGATGGCCGTTTCCATTGCGAAGATTGCTGTCTGTCTCGGGATCAAAATGATGGACCCATGTTTCGTCCATTGTTACGAAACGAGACAAAAAGTTTTCAGAATCTTCTTGAAACTAACAACAATATCTTCGAAATGTCAAGTCGATTTTGTTTCTGACTGTCGGTTAACATTCTCGGCACCCCCATCTTGCAGAGACTTTTCTCATATTCAAAGATTGTTTCAATATGGATTGAATACTTCCATATGAAATGCCCGTTTCTTGAATTAAGTATCGGATGGTAACACTTCGATCGCTCAATACAATTTTATCGACTTTCGCAACATTTTCTTGGGTGATTGACGTCGATGGACGGCCGCAACGATGTTCGTCTTCCGTGCTCGTTCTCCCTACTCGAAATTGAGAAGCCCACCTTGCGACAGTGGAATACGGCGGAGCAGACTCTCCTAATGTTGCCTCCAAATCGCAATGAATCTCTTGCGTCGTTAACTTTTTTAAACAGAGGTATTTAATAACGGCTCGCACTTCGTTTTTCTCCATTTTCGAGAACACGTTCCGTCACGAAGCAAACAAATGACTACATTCAGAAAAAAACAAAAGAGAATCGAAGTTTTTTTCTTTATTAATTTACAAATTGTATCTGAGCTATGCCTGCCAATTTTTTTTTTCTTACCAAGGAGTATGTCGTTCTCACTACTTTTTGATCCCTCCTAGTATATAATATGTAAATACATATCTAATAAAAAAAAAAAAAAATGGATGTAGGACATTACAGAGAAAGATAGTTTTCTTTTAATAGTCTTTTAAATATTGTCAGGGACTTAGCACGTCTAATTGTTATTGGCAACACATTCCATAAGCGAGCAGCTTGGACTGTGAAGGATTTTCCAAGGAAATTAGTGGAATGTGTTGGCATTTTCAACGTCAGATTCTCTGATGACCTTAAGAATCTTGAATGTGTATCATGAAGGAACTCTAAACGTTCTTTAAGACAGCAGGGGTACAGGGATTGTACAGGATACTGTATAGAAGCTGAAAAATATGAGTATTCCGACGAAGGCGTATAGGAAGCCACTTGAGCTTATTACGATACTCCGACACATGATGATATTTGCGTAATCCAAATATAAATCTTGTACAGAAGTTTTGGAGTCGCTCAAGTTTATCAAGTGTCCGTAAGATCCAGATAGCATATATATAGATAGATTGAAAATATCTATTGAAGAAAGCAAAGCGTATGCTCTATTTGGCGCGGCCCGATCGTGCTCTGCGGTTCCGGATGGGGACGTGTGTTCTACTGTAACAGTGTGTATGACGCCTTACTCTATTGTATATTGTATACATTACCCTTACTATTCCAGTGAATACCCCGACCACAGATACCATGTGGACCCACAAGGCGTGTCAAGCGGCGTACCAGGCAAGCTGAAGCGGCTGCAGCGCATGGTGATCAGCAGCCAGCCCATCAATGCGCTGGAGTGGAACCGTGACCACCTTGGTCTCGCAGTCGCCACTGCTTACGACCAGTACGTTAGGATCCTAGTCACAACTAAACTTAACTTGCAATAGTTTTTGTGTATAATGGCAAGAATTTAAGATTCTTTTTGAATTGCCTTCTAGCTATAATGTGAGTGAGTGAGTGAGTGCCTTGAGTTACTGATATGATTGCAATAAAAATATATTATTTATTATTAAGAACGAAATATCTTCATTTCATTTGATTTTGCTATAATGACCATTTATCCATTGATGTATATAACCCCAAATTACATAGTTCGCTTTAAATGACACATATACTGTAGCTGATAGGTAAAAACGAAAAATATGGCCAAAGATTAGTCAACCAGAATTTGTGATCCTTCTTAGAGAATGGTGATGGAAATCGGCTTATATGGACTCCTGGCCATTGATGTGTATCTTGGATTTTTTGTTAACCCATTATCAATTAATAAAACAAATGCCTTAAATGGCAAAGTAAAAGTTTCATGTCTGGGAATGATTAAAGATCCTATAAGTGACGTGCATAACCTAAATACTCGCAATAAGAACAAGCTTGTCTTGCCTGGCTTTAGACTTAGCAGAACCAGCAAGTCGTTTATGGGAAACAGTATTAGGTTCTACAACAAAATTCCTTCTAGTATTACTGATTTACCAGAACTAAAATTCAAATCTTTGATTAAGCGCGTTTTAATATTGAAAGCCTACTATAACATACAGCATTACATCGATGATAAAGATGTGTGGCAAACGATTCCCTTCTGCACACTGCGACCCTCTGGCGCTGTATAATTTATTTTATAACTTCTGATAATTGACATGATTGCAAGTGTTTTAACTTGCAATCAAAGGCATAATGTCTACAAATTGGAATTAATTATATTATTATTGTAAAAATAACTTGACATTTCTAATATCGCATTTAAAATTGCAAATATTTATGTTATTTACTTATAGTTAATAAATTGACATTTGACTTGACTCATTTAAAACATTTAAAAAAAATGTAAATTTACTTATATACATTGATTGACTATTTGTTATTGTTAATATTGTTCTTGTGACATCAAATTATAATATTCTTACAAAACCGTAAATCTGTGAGCATTATGTAGGCATTGATGATATATATTTAGTACTTAATTTTGATTGTGTCTTTTGCCTGGCTGTATTGGTCTGTCATGCTCACTAAAATGTCTTGCTGATGGTGGCGTTGTGTATCGGGTCGTTCGGTTCCCTTCAACATGGTTGAGCTAAGTGATGCTGATGCATGCGTTATGCTCGTGAACGGGTGCCGTCTGTTGGGACTGGTCAGTCATTAACTGCCACAGCAAAAAATATTATTATGGTACGTTCCATCTTTAGACATTGACCTACATTTTTCTCGGTATTTGTTGTACAATCATTTTTGTATCAATCAGCATTGTAATCTCCATTATTTTAAAAGAGTATCCATGGAGTTTCTTGCCGGCTCTTCTCCATGAGATCCACTATTTGGAACCGTGCAACTTAGATTCTGACGTTTCATAAGTGCCAATATTTGGTTTATTTGAAATAAAAAACTTTGACTTTGACTTTGACTTTGACTATTAGGATAGGAATAGAAAGAATATTGTGTATTAATTTTACTTGTCGAATACGATAAAAATACGTGGTATTGAATGAATGATGAAATGAAAATCACGCGACGTACGCTCGAAACGGCAATATACATGTTTATTTTCGCTCCGTAAAATGTTTGTAAATGTTAGTATAAAGTGAAGTTTAGACAATAAAATTAACATATAAATAGTAAAAGTAGCCAATACTTTAATCGTGGAAAAAATTACGTTAATACAACACGGATGTTAAGTATAAAACATTAAATATAACTTGAAAAAATCATAAAGTGACAATGCAGTACCAGTGTTGTGTTGAATTCGCCTGTTTTATTTTTCCTTCATCTTTTTAGAATTGTCTTTGTGCTGAGAAGCGAGCCATAATTTAACAATAATATTCAGTGTTAAAGTAGCGTATTTGGTTAAGCGTAATACCAAAATAACATACACAAGATATTTTTGTGATATTTTATAAAATACTTGCTGCAGGCCCCAGCTTCGCACAGGCAGGTACATGCAAACTCGATTGTAGCGCTATCTACCGAGTTCAATCGTGAATCGAAACTGTCCACGGCCTCCTGGACAGTCAGATTCTCAAAAAAAAAAGTTTCAGTCAAGAGATCACCAGCCTTACGATGGAAATCCGCTGTCTCCGCAGTGAGGTGAACGCTTTGCGGGCAGAAGTACAGGAACTTCGGGAAGAGATGTCGGGGCTTAACGTAACGGTGAAGGTATGCAGCAACCGTGTAGACGCTCTTGAAGACCGTGTCAACGTACTCGAAGAGAAGATTGAGCAGGCGGATACCCCTCGTCTGAGTCAGCTGGAGGCAACGATTGGGGAACTGCACTAGCAGCTTAATGAGCGAGAGCAAAAGTCACTACTGAAAGATGTGCAGCTGTCTGGCGCTGAGGCTAATGGAGAAGACCCGACCCAACTACTAAATATCCTTTGCAGTCAAGACGTCGTTTATCTTTGACGTTTGACCTACGTGACCGCACTGAAGGCGAAGACGCCCTCCGCCCTCGCATCATCGTCGTCCGACTTGCGAGACGCACGACTGCCGACATGCAAGTGACGCCGAATTTATATAAACGCACCCCTGACAAAAGCCAACCGGCAATTGTGCTTCAAAACACGCCAGGCCGCTAATCACTTGGAATGGAAGTATGCGTGGACCAAAGATGGGTGATTCTTGAGCGCAAAGAAGTGGGCAAGTCGGTAGTACGTATCCAAATGGAAATAGCGCGGATTTTTTCAGTCCGTAAGTTTTTTACTGTCCAATGTAAAAAACGTAATACAGTTATCATCCGTCTTATCACCACTCGAAACTCTTCCGAATTATCCATTGCTTTGTTTGGTACTTAGTTCAATAAGAATGATTTGCATGCGATTGTACTGTAACCTATATATAGTTAATTTTCTTTTTATTGACATATTATATCCTTTCCTTTTTATAGATTGTCCATCTGATATAATTATTTTTGCCTTAATATAACTATTTATGTTACCTTATACCAATAATTTGTGTAGCTCACGGTGTCAGACGACTTTTTGGCGTATTTAATAATATCCCACCCAACACAAATTATTATTTATACCACACAATATTTACAGGATATTTACCTCAAATACAGGAAGTCAGTCGTAAATTTTTCGTATCTGCGGGGTCTTTACGAAGACTACGTAACTTCCTGCCAATTTCCACCAAAACTGCGCTTGCACAATCGCTTCTTCTTCCGATTCTTGACTACGCCGATACCAGCTATCTTGATCTCACAGAGGAACAACTTGATAAACTTGAGCGACTCCAAAATTTCTGTATAAGGTTTATATTTGGTTTACGCAGATATGATCATGTGTCAGAATACCGTACTCAGCTCAAGTAGCTCCCTATACGCCTTCGTCGGAATACTCATATTCTTCATCTTCTATACAGTATCCTGTACAATCCATCAACTCCCTGCTATCTTAAAGAACGTTTCAAGTTCCTTCATAAGTCATAACACACATTCGAGATTAAGGATCTCGGTCATCAGAGAATTTGACGTTGAAAATGCCAATGCATTCCACTAATTACATGGGAAAATCTTTTACAGTTCAGGCTGCCCGCTTATGGAATGTGTTGCCAGTGGCAATTAGACGTGCCCAATCCCTAGCAATATTTAAAAGACTAGTCAAGGAACATTATCTATGACTGTAGTTTCTCCTTTACTTCTTTTATTTATTTATTATATTTGTATATAAATATACAATTTATCTATTATAATAATATTTTTTTATCTATTATAATAATATTTTTTTATCTATTATAATAATATTTTTTATTATATATCTATCATGTTATGTATTAACTTAAAATTATTGTTACACCGCGAACTACCCTTTTCTTTATCGCTTACAAATCTGTCCATCCCAAGGTTGTCTGGCAGAAATCGCCGTGTGCGATAAGACCGCCCTTTGTACATGTCTTTTTCTAAATTGGATCTTATTTTTGTTATTTTTGGTGTACAATAAAGAGTATTGTATTTATTTATAGAACTAGCTGTTGCCCGCGGTTTCACTACCGCGTTTATTTTTATCAATATAAATACAAATATAGCCTATATCAGGGATAGTGTAGTTTTCTATTAGTGAAATAAATTTAAAAAATACCGGTGGCACCGCCTATTTTTTAATTTTGTGTTATTAATTTGATCGTCTGATTAATTATTATTTGTATTATAATGGATGGTTTCTATTCTATTCTATTCATAGAATGGATGGTTTACTTTATCTTTCTTTTATACACCGCAACATTGATTTATTATTACTATATTACTTACCTACTAGTTATACATATATATTATATTTTAGACCTACTTTTAAGCACTTTATAACATGCATATTGAATAATATCAATGATATCTTCCTAATTCCGAACGGTACGGCACTCGTGGGTTGCAGCTGAAAATCAGCGTCAGGTAGTGGGTACCTTGTACTGCCACCTGACATCGTGCTGAGCTGATGGCCCTTTGGCACTTCGGTTCAATCACCATATTTTTGCCAATAAATACATTTCTTTCTGTCTTTCTTTCTTTATTTCTGAATGTGTAAAATAAAACATCATGTAAATTTTCTAACTAAAAAGAGCGATTTATTGTTAGCCCTAGTACTTAGGTACACATTATAAATAAATTTAAGGCTAGCATTCAGTTCTTATGACCACTAATAAATTTCAAGTAGATTTGATGGTGCATCACTCTAAAGTCGTGTCCGGCTCGACTCCACGCGGTCCGGTGCATGTCTTAATTACTTGCACTGATAAATGAGGAATTTCCTTATCACGTCAGACCCACAACTTTAGAATGTCGCGACGATAAGTCGACATAAAAGCGTGACTACATTCTTCACATAACATCCGTACTCTAACAAAAATTTTATTCTAATTATATCAAAATTCTTGAAACGCAATTAAAACATAGTCATTGCTGACGCTACAAAGTTAAATTGTATGGTCCAATATTTCCGTAGCTTTATGTTTTTTAATTATGCAACCACACCAGTAAAATTATTCAAAATCATCCGCATAATGTGGCTGATAACAATCCTAAGCCGATTTAAACGACTACATTATATCGACTCTTTAAATAAGCATTTTTTACCACAATCTTATGTTTATAGTCTATACCATTGTGTGCAATCCAGATGCATATTATAGTTCACAATTTCACTTGGATAACACATTAGTTATTTTGTCTTGTAATTTATCACTCGAAGGCAATAATTTTATGTGTAACCCCTAACTAGTGAATTGTACAAAAACTATTTTTATACTCCATAAGCTAATGTTCACTACTTCTATAAAACTTACCATTATTTTTCACTCTCATGTGTGTTGGGACTCATTACCATCTGCTTCTAATAAAGCTACAATCAAGTGTTTTCTTTCAAATATCTTGAGATTGCATGCTGGCAATCGATTCTTGTTGCACTCATTTGAAACCTTTTGTTAGATGTTTATTATAATATATTGCATATTGGACCTTGACATAATGTGATGTTGACGTAAGGCAAATAAAAAATATCGTAAATGTAAAAAGCGTTATCTGCCTTAACGTTATATTAGTTTGGTCGAAACAGCCCGACTTCGTGTTTTCGCGCTGTTTGGACCAAACCCCGTAATATGACGTTAATCAGGCACGTTCCTGACTTAGGTGTTGCTAACAAACTATGCAGCCTAGTTTCCGGGTACGTGACCTGCCTAAGGCCTTATTTACGCATTATATCATATGGTCAACTGCAAATCTGTAACTATTATCGTAGTCCAACCACTCAATACATATAATTTATTAAATCATGGTGTTTAGTCAGTTTTTGTCTACATAGTCTTGCCTATGACTACACCAATTTCACAGCATGTAACTTTATGACTTCTATATTTAGACGTAACAGCTCGTTATACAGAATATTTCACTTAAATACAATCTCTAAATATAACAATCCACTGTATATTCTTATAATAGTTTATGCTTATAAATGAACATCGAATTGAAAAATAACTGCTTATGGTCTATAGTATTTATGTGTATATTTTATTTTACATATATCCCAATATTATGATTGTCAAAAGGAAATGAGACCATATTGAAACGAAATTGAATCTTATTAAACATATATCAACTTACCAATTGAAGCTAGCTCCAGTTAGTATCTATATTCTACCGCTAAAAGGCTGGCTCATACTTAACTATTAAACACCTCACACGCTATGGAGAAACCAACATAAATTACTTAACTATCATGTATAGAAATGAACATACATTGAATATTTACATTTGATTTAAGTGCGGCCGCTGAGAGAATGCGTTCCTGATACCTTTAGTTGGACTGTTTTTTTAATATTAAAGATAAAATTTAATATAGCAACGTCAACGTACAATGAACTTAAATAGTGTAGCGCTAAATTAAATAATTATTATAACAAAAGCCAGACCAACTAACAGATTTTAGGAACGCATTCTCTCGGCCGCCGCCCTGTACCTTACATAAATAGGGCTGGTACTACACTATCAACAAAGTCTGTTTAAATCATAGTATAATGCGTGTTTGTCACATATAATGGCGGTCAAACACTAGTTTGATGATGTAGTACCGAATAAAAAGAAGGTGAATTCAATAAAATATCAAGAGGCATGTGCAATCAGAAATTATTGTATTCTAGAAGAGTTTCAAACGAAACCTGTAATAATTAAATAATTCAGTTCATTCATAATTAATTAATTATATCGATAAAACCAGCTCAGCAATGTACAAAGCATTAAATATTTTTTATTATTTCCTGAATTTTCTCTTCGCCGTATCTTACATGTTGTGTTCAACAAATAAATATTAATAGTTTATAGCAAATTTATTATTAAACTTAAATTAAACATACACCGTAAACGTAGAAATATGAACGCAACACATTTAGCATACATTAAAATTATTTTGCAATCCATAAACTATCAATTAATATTCCATAATATTATTTTATTGACAATTGCGAAATTATTACAATAAATAAGTAAACCGATTAGGATTTTTTTTATATAACGTTATTAATTAATTTATCGTTTGTCTAGTCAATCACATTGCAAATTTATGAGCGTTTGAGGTGAAGCCACAGTGTACAGTGAGATTCCGTCGTACTGTGTGGTGCATAGCCAGTAATGCAGTAGTTAGTAAATACTTACTAACGTAGTCATGTAAATACCCTCAACACGTTGAGGATCGCCATAACTAGGTACAATGATAACAACGATAACGTAGCGTAAGCTAAGTATCCGTTGTCACGAGCTCGGGGCTTTCTTGGCCTGCTGTCATTAACACATCCGTCCATGCACTTTGTTCGCACACGTCAAAAAGCCGTCGGCGACCTGCAACAGACATGTTTGTATTAAAGTAAATACATTTACTCGCTTTTTTTGTATTGGTCTCAGTGGAAAATAATCATGAACTTCCCGGAGGAGGGGCGGACCCCGGGGTCGATATAAGGGGCATGCCGAACTACTACCGGGTAAAACCACTAGGGCGGTAATCTTCAGCACCTAAGTGGGGCTCCAAGTCCTCGTATGATCACACTAGAGCCACGTCCATAGGCACAGCCCGGGTAACTTAAGGGGGTGGGGGTGGGGGTTTAAAAACACTTAAACAATAGAATACAACGTAGATCTAACATATAAAATGACGGAGTCTCATACAACCTTTCCACCCCTATTTTACCACCTTAGGGGTAGAAAGTTCCAGTTTCCAGTATGCGGCAAGGAGGCAGTTTGCAGGCGGCTTAGGCTCTACGTTGATGAATCATGCAGTCAGAACAAGTAATTGTATATGTATAGATATTAAAACCTGTTGGACGGGCTTATTTAATGTGCTTAGAAAATGTTTTCAATTAGGATAACATCTGCTTCCGTTTGTTTGTGTGTTCAACCTTTATGAATTATTTATAAAGTCCAATGACGATTTTGTTTGTTCAGAAACTTGTATCCTGCAGCCTTTACATGTGAACAATAACGTCCTCCATATTACGGCTACTATCTTTTGTCGTAATCTTTTATTTCTCTAATTGGAATAAATGTTTATAATTCGATATTATTTGAAACACTTCCTTAAATAACCATTTACACTTTTACAAATATGCTAAACAAGAACGCAAGTAATGAAGTACCATGCGTTTCAAACAAAGGGAGAGAAGCAATAACATATTTTGTCTCACATCTGAACAAGAAAAAACAATTGGCGGGTCTGCGCCAAAATCTAATAAAACGAACTAACAAAAGAGAATAAAAAGTAGCTGTCTGTTGCAACTTTACAAACAGAAAGTCAAACATGACTATGAGATTAGCCGAAGGACGGACAGCAGCGTCCTTCGAGTACATTAACAAGTCAACTGCGATCACCAACTCGCTTGCCAAGCGTGGCGATTACGGCAAAACCTCCCAATGAGCACACAACATTACCAGACCGGTCGTTGAGACGGTCTTAGGGGGAGGGCTGTGTTCAGCAGTGGACTTTATTCAGCCGAAATTATGATTATTATTCCTTTTATTACTTTTTTTTATACATATATATTACATTTTTGGGCTAGTGAACAAAATGATGTACATTATTGTATTCCACATGTTAAAATTGTGTTCCACCCAATTTGTGTACGGCTATATTTTTTCTGAGCTAATGAATATAAATATGACATAAAAAATATAATACATAGTGACCAACCGGCATCGGGCACAGTGTTCACGCTGCCGGTGGTTAGGGCTCCAGGGAAAGGAACCTCCTTGCAATGCATGCCATGTTGAGTATAACTGCTTACTGCATAAAGCCCTTGATCCAGCCACCTAGCGAAGAGCCTTTTAAGGTGTTGGTCGAGGCTCTTGGCCATTAGGCCGTTGGCCCTAACAACTATCGGCAAAATGGTTGCAGAGTCTATTTCCCACATGTCGACAACCTCGTGCGCCAAGTCAAGATACTACTTATACTGTCTGTGATGATAGATCGATCCCAGTACAATGTGACATGGTCATTCTCGAGATCTGGGCCGGACACATTCTTTTAGTATGCCACTTCTGAACTCACAAGGTTGTATTACAGTGCAAGTTGCTGGGGGATATTCTACTACTATATGGCTACTTCGTTATGCCTGTATCGCATTGTATAGGCTTTCGGTATGATAAGAGATCAGCGTAAACTGGTTTTGTATAGCTTGATGTGTAGCCATGTGTACAAGTACTCGCCATTAGCAAGACGGGAGCAACCAGAAATAATGTGACGGATAGACTCACTCGGACGGTGGCGTGCCCGACAGATGTCAACCGTGCCATCCTTCACAATATATTTCCGGTAGTTATTCGTCATGATAATTTCATCCATAATTGCACAGATTATTATAATTATTAACCTACAGGATTCTCCATCTGCGGTATCAAATCAGAAAACATCTGGCTAATAACTGTACTGTATTTGTAGTTTACTTCAACGACGGGTACTGTTGGCAAAAAAATTAGTGGCGGCGCTGGATTTAACTCTGGTCCAGTTATTTGTGCTTTATGATCAGTTAACATGTTGATATAAAAAACAACATGAATTTATATTCATAAAGTAAATAACTGTGTTGGCGATTCACGTATTTCATTTTAATATTATCTATAATCTATAACTATAATAATAAATCTTTAAATGGTCAATTTTATTCGCACACCATATTGAAGTAAATTTTATTTGAACTGAAGTGAAGAGAGCAGTAGTTCACAAAACGGCGCCTGGCCGAATGTTTTCTTGTTTTAAATGCATATTAACATAATCATATTTTACTTATCATAACATCGCTTCGCCACGAAGATTTGTACTGAATACTACTGACCTGTGCGAGCATTGCGAGATTCAGTCGAGGTTGTCCTGGAAGATGAGGCGCACGTAGCCGGGCGAGCCCTGCAGCGGCGCCGCACAGAACGGGCAGATCGCGTGGAAGCCGTTTGTGCCATGCGGGATGTCCACGGTCGCCCAGTATCTTTACATTTAGAATTATGAGAACATTTGCTAGACCACAAGCATTATTATAGACTAGCTTTTACCCGCGGCTTCGCTCGCATTGAAGCCATTAAATAAGTCAATTTTTCTATCTTTCGTAAAATGTTTTTTTGTAATATCCTATGTTACTTCTAATACCTCCAAGAATATGTGTACAAAGTTTCATGATGATCGGTTAAGTAGTTTTCGCGTGAAAGCGTAACAAACAAACTAACTTACATTCACATTTATAATATTATAAGTATGATTTCGAGTGGTCGTTAATTTAACCGTGAACTCATTCCATTACAAACATATTCAGCTTACTTGGAGGGCGTTTTCAGTGGCGATCGGGGATTGTTAGTAAAAACTATAGTAGTATATTCATTTAGTCTAGTTTGAAAACCATTGTATAAGACTTAATATACTAGGGCATGTTTCCCTTAAAAAAAAAAACATTATTTACTTATAATTTATTTTACTTATTGTATTATGTATTCATTATATATGGGTATTATTGTTAATTTATTTACTATTACTTCAGGTACTTATTTTATCATGTATTCGTTTCTATCGATGGTATTGTTATTATATAATTTAATTTGCTATTATGTTTATTGATGAGATGTATTGTGGATGTTTTCATAAGTTTATCACAATGCTATGTCGTAAAAATGAGTATTTCATCTAAAGAAGAATTAGATTTTACTCCGCCAGACATAGCTAAAAAACAGAGATACTGTCTGAAAACCTGTTACTACTGACATTGAGAGAGAAATGTGAAAAAGAAAGCATAAATTTATTGTTCGCACTTCTCACCTCACAAATAAAAGTATTATAAGAGTCTCGGCTGAAACAGGAATTAATGGTCTCGTTTAGTAAAAACAGTCAGGTAACAGCCTCGTTTTTTTAAAATCACTTCAATGGTACTCCGGCTTCGCCTCGTCCTTCCAATATTACTCGGCGGTCAATTACTTTATAAAATTGTACTCACTTGACGGTCCTCTCGGAGGCCATGTGGCCGCAGGGGTTGAAGGCGTAGCTGGGCGGGCCGGCGTCCACGTAGAAGGCGGGCTCGATGCCCATGCACACGCGCACCACGGGCCCGGCCGTGAGGCACATGGGGCAGCGCCGCGTGCCCGCCTCGCTGCCCTCCGCGCCCCACGAGTGCTCGCCTGAGGACCGAACCGGGTTACACATCTTTCTGAACTGCTCATCTCAAACCGGCTCTGGGATATAAAGTATAGAGTATGAAAACCATTTACTACCATTTTTTTTTCATTCCATATGGTCCCCTTGCACTACTCCATCTCCTCCCGTTGATGTAAAAGGCGACTAAAAGACTCTAAGTCCCTTTCGAGAAACAGTAGCCATACTGCGCTCACCAACCCGCCTGCCACGCGTGGTGAGTTCTTGCAAATTCCCCCTGAAAATGATGACACAATTGTGGAAATCTACGGGGGAAGCTTTTGTTCAGCAGTGGACGTCCACTGGCTGATATGATACAATATAAAAAAAATATACAAACCATCACATCAGCATATCGACCAAAAGACAGTTCTACAGAAGGGACGCTGCTGCACGTCTCTTTGGTCAAGAATCCCTTAGTCGACTTTTACGACATCCACAGGAGATAGAGTGGCGCTATATTCTTAATCCGGACACCACACGGCTAACTATTGTTACTGTTTATAATTATAATAATCATATCAGCCAAAAGTCGCCCACAGCTAGCTGAAGGCATCCCCTATAAACTACCGGTTACATGCCGTATGCCGTCATTTTGGGGAGATTTGCCGATACTCACCACTCTTAGTAAGCGGGTTGGTAAGCTCAGTATGTCTACAATTCCACAGAAGCGACGCTGCTGCCCATTACTCTCGTTTAGAGTCCCTTAGTCAACTTTTACGACATCCACGGGAGCAGATGGAAGAGTGCTATATTCTTAATCCGGATACCATACTGAACACTGTTTATATTATAATTGTTAATAAACAGTCAGCCAAGTAAGCGCTGCATTCTATAAGGTGTTACAAATGAACAAAGCTCTGATAGCCAACAAATAGGAGATACCATAAAACTTGTCAGACTTATTCCCTTATCTGAGGGCCAATTCTCGTAATTATTTGACACTGACTGAAACTTGACCGAACTGAGATTAAATTATGAATTGACCGAAAAATTGTATTCTGCTACTCTTAAAGTTCAGTCGGATTTCAGTATAATTTCGGTCTGGTCTCATTTCGATCTCAATTTTGACGTTTATTTAATGAAAATTTTGTACATGTGACAGTTCGAAATGTTAGCAGAATACCATTTTGATTTCGATCAACTTTCGATCTCATCACAGTGTAAGTTCACGTTTGACGTTGTTTTTTAGTTTAGGAGAATACCATTTGAGACAGTTTCAACACTGAGACTAGAACGGAACTATATTTAGAACATTTTTAAATTACGAGAATTGGCTCTCTGGTTTATAGGTAGTAGTTTCACCGATGAAAAATTCATCAGGGCATTACCTAAGACCAGTTCGATTCCAGCATGGAACAAATATTTGTACGATCTGCAGGTAGTTGTTCCGGATCTGGGTGTGTTGTGTGTGGAATTTGTATTTGTAAATGCACCCACGACACAGGAGAAATACAATAGTGGGGCAACGTTTTAAAAAAAAAATTGTAAGTGATAAACATCTGGCTTATCTGTCACAGACAATACAATAACCTATTTCCCCCAATTATTTTACAACTTGAGAGTGATTAAATACAAAACCCTAATACCATAATCTACCATATCAGTATATTACCTACTTTACCTACTTTAGCCTCAAATGGGCAAAAAGAGGATAACTAGTCAAATATTAAATGTAATACTATTAAGCGAGGAGAACATTTTGTGAAGGCTCGTTAGGAATAAATGTGATGCGTTGACCTACTAACTATAAATATACTGATAACCCTTTTTCCCTCGGCCCTCAACTATTACGCACAAACACACCGCTAAAACCTGTTATATAAAGGTGGTTGCGCCACAGAGCTAATTAGCACAAAATTCTAAATTATTGTTTAGCTAGTACCTTAGTATAGGTGAGCTTGTATCTGACAGAACTTAAAAGAAAAATAAGATGTTCAAGGTTTTTGTAACGAAAAAACAATTGAATCGTACGACGTTGCCGACATATTTTCGTAGAATATTTCATTTTGGGAAATATTTTATGAATATGTAAAGATTGATTAATCTGAAAACCGTACAACGTTGCTTTATACATGACACTGGCGAAATTGTGGAAGACAATCTGCAGAAGCCATAATCTAAGAGAAGAAAATGTTCAACTCGCACCGCACTTGACGTACAAAGAAAATGGGAGAAAATCGGATAATATCACCGCAAAGACCTATAAGAAGAATATCGCCCCGCGAACACAAGAGATGCATTGAGGGCATTCTGCTGCGTCCCACCCGTTGCTTAAGGTAAGGTACACATTTTGTGAAATGTTTGCCTCAGTAGTAGTAACTTGCCGATTTTATCACCTTTCACTTTTTAAGAGGCAAATCAGTCCATGATTCTCTAACCCAATCAGTATAAATATTGTACCTACATAATTTTATTTTCCACAAAATATTTGTTTTCTAATACAGAGTCAATCCACATCAGCTGGCGGTCAATGGCCTTATGCGCCTATGATCAAATGGTAGGTACCAAATATCTCCGCAGTGCCCGACTCGCAGTCGGTCATTGTACGAGACGGGAAGCATGTAAGCTGCAACTGCATTGGATCGATACTAGTTACATTATCGCGTGTTTTTTATAGACTATGAGTATGAAATATTTTTTTAATTATTAGTAAGGTCAGTACTCTCCCACACTGGAGTGTTGCACATGATTGAATAGGCTTCCTGCACATGGACAAGATAACTTACTAATTTGGTAATTACTAATTTAATTTGCCAAAATTTGGATGTATACGAGTGACGCTCAGTCCCGCAATATCGCCTGAGCCTTAAAAGAGACGCAGTTCTTAAAGAATCGAAATGTCTATTCTATATATGGGATCATCTGGCTGGTCAATGGGTTATGACTATCCTTCGTAAAATGAATACTTTTCTGATCTGATATTGTTGACTTTTTAAAGGGGATTTGAAAGAAATGGGTACAGGGGTAAAATTCGAGCCAACAAAGAACATCATATGCGGTACGCCCGCTCACGTCACGGGCAAAGATAGTAATTTATGTCCTAATACGCATCTTGTTAATTGAAATCGACTTATCATGAAACGAAATAAAATTCTGTGGAGAAGAACTGGAATCACCTTTATAACTTGCAGAATTGGCAAGCTATGTTGAAGGACCGTTTCGCCGCTGAATCAGACGTGTCCTTCAATGAAGATCAACGGCCAGATGAAACCATGTATTGAAGAAGGCATATCATTATAATGGAGTGCTCCGAGAATAGGTCCAACATGTTTCCAGCCACGGATTACCACCACCACACTGACCTGACCTCAAGTCAAAATTCAATCTTCACCGCATTTATGGGTAGCACTTTGGTTTTCTAGTCACTTTTTCCCTCGTACGCATAGCTACGTATAGATCTATACATTTCCAGTATAAGCTGATTTCGCATTGTATAGGTTTTTCGTACAATCCGAGATCAGCCTATACTGGAAATGTATAGCTTGATATGTAGCCGTGTGTAAGACTAAAATGTGGAACCAGCTTCCGTCAGCGGCTTTCCTAAATACATACGACATGGGACAAGAAAAGAGTGTATGCCTCGTATGAAGACTAAAGACTGATTGGTGTAGCGAAACTTGGGAGAGTCCATTGGGCATCAGTCTGCGTTATGCTAAATTGCTTGATGGTGTTTACCTTGCACGTGTCCGCAGTTGAGGTATACGTAGGGCTGGTTGAGGTCCTGGTGCGCTGTGGACAGCTTGCGCGGTATTACCAGCGTGTTTAGTCCTACGGGGCATTGCGGCCGTCCCGCGTTCAGCTCGTCTACCAACGCTTCGAGATCGCGTTTAGTCTGCAAAGTGATTTAACAGATCATGTAATGAATTTAACCGTGCGTGACTCTTCTATAATACATTGTATTTTTTAACTTATACATTTTTAGAATTTCCGCCGAATGTCCACTGCTGGACACAAGCCTTCAAAAACCTTGGAAAGATGTCCATAACGACCGGTCTGGGTATGTTGTGTACTTATTGTGGGGTTTTGCCATAATCACCACGGTTGGTGAGCGCAGATTGGCTGCTGTTCCACAGAAGGGACGCTGCTGCGCATCCCTCTGGTTAAGAGTCCCTTAGTCGCCTTTTACGACATTCACGGGAGGAGATGGAGTGGTGCCATATTCTTAATCCAGACACCACAAGATTTATGTGAGGATTATCCTCACATAAATCTGGCCAATATTGAATACGTGAACACCCCGATGTACCAATTACTTGTCCGTGGTTAAAACCATGGCGAAGTGATACGAGGCCAACTTACCGGTGAGTTTTTAAGTCCTTCAGCACTCCTCCACAGTAGCGTCGCGCCGCATAAGTCTATCATAGTGCCATCTCTGAGTACGTTTGTCTCTGCTTGGCAGGGTAGGCCCTATAAACAAACAAAAATAAATGACTACCTACAAGTTTGTAACTAAATGCCAAGGACGTATATAGAATAAATAAACATCGTAAAGTATAAACGTTGAAGGAATCTCGAGGGCTTCCCACGCGTGTTTCAAATTCCAAACGAATTCCAAGAAGAATTTGTCACCTGTTTCTTTAGATTTCCAAACAGTATCAAATCAGTTGATTTTCGACTTACTAATAATGATTAATGAATGATGCATTGCTATCAACTCTTGTGGCACTCGATTACACATCTGACTTTTTTGACAGCTTGCTGATACTTTTAGTATTTTTTTATCAGAATAACACGTGGCGTCGTAATTCGCACCAAGCGGTCTTAGGGTGAGATTCAGTAATGAGTCTAAGCGTGAACGTACGCTTCGTCAAAATGCACTACTTACGCTCATAATTTTGACAGATGGAAGCGTAAGTTCACGCTTAGACTCGTTTCTGAATCTCACCCTTTGCCTCTCGCGTGTCAATTGCCGTGTAGATACAATAGATGTCTCGTTTTGCGACAGTTAATGAGTTAGCTACTTGATTTGCGTGTAATAATGTAACATTTCAGAATTCGATCACGACTATGACATAGTGTGATGATCGATTTCGAACTCATCATCATCATTTTAGCCGAAAGTCTACTGCTGGACACATGGAGGGAGGCCTCCTTGGGGAGGTTCATAATCGCCACGCATGACATGTGGGTTGGCGATCGCAGTTGAGTGGTTAATCTACTCGAAGGATGCTGCTGCCCATCTTCCGGCTAATTCCATATTCGCCTTTTACGAAACCCACTAGGTCAGATGGGTTGGTGCTATTTGTAGCGGGCACCACGATCTCGAACAGATATATGAGGCGGTGAGAGCAAGAGTGACCTATCGTTTCCAGACACAAATTATTTTAATTGTGTCTGGAAAAGATACAAATAGTTAGAAAATCCAAAAGTGCACGCCTCATAATCTTTAATTTATTAAATAATAATTAAACTACATCGAATTATACCGTGAAAAGTAATAGGCTTCTATTACTCAAAATACTGAAGCTTATAAAAAAAAAAAAAACTCGATAAGTGAAGTATTTCGCTCGTTATCGTGACCACAAGATACGGGATCCGCACATACAGACACACGGACGTCCAAGACAGAACTTTTTTAAACAATTTTTTAATTCGTTTAAATAATAAAAAGAGATTTAAAAATATCACGGGTGTTAAAAATAGTGGTTTTTCTCAACATTTGTCTATTGATATTCACTTATAAAAGCAATAAAGAATTAAAAAAGTGACATTTGAAGTTGGAGAATCGGTGTACGTAAACTGACAGTAATACCCATCTGAACGCTTCGCTTATGAGTCGTGCAACACGAGTCCGGGACTTTATAACGTACCTTCTGTTGTGCAGAGCGGCTCTCCCTAAGCGAGAACACTGCGCCTCCGACGGACGTCTCGCGCCACGGGCCACATGTGGCGCTACCTCCACAGAAATCACCGCGTGGGTGCATTATCAACACTCCATTTGTCGTAAGTCCATCTATTTCGTGGTTCTCTGTCCATTTTGTAGCTTTTTCCTGGAATAGAATATGCCACATAAAAAAATGGCCTGCGGCTGTAACTTTTGCTAAAGGGAAAACCCCATTACAGCCTATGTTATGAGAGCTGACTAATTTATCAGGAGCATAGTTAATGTCGTTGTCCTTCGTATGAGCCCGAAAATGATTAATAATTATTATGAATCCGCCAGTCGTGATTTAATTTAGTGAGTACTCGATTTTGCCTGCGGCTTCGTCCGCTTGTGCTTTAGTATAACACCTCCAAGAGTACCATGTGTTATGTGTGTATAAGGCTAAAAGTGGACAGAAACTTTATAATAATAAATGAATTGATTTTTTAATATTTCATACCTAAGAGAAAAAAAAAAATAAGGTTGCTGGAAAGTAAATAAATGTGCCCATAGCATGTCTAAAATAGTAATCTTGTCTCTAAAACACGTTAAATACGATTATTTTTTACAAAAGTAAATACTTTGTTTATTGTTATGATATTACTTTATCGATCTATTTAATAGTTACACATTAAGAGGTTATCTAAGTGGATATGGATAAAATAAAAAATGGCCCGCAACAAAAGATGGCACTGCCTTGTAGGCGCAATCAGTTTAAATAAGTACTTATTAATGCGACATTTACATATATTTTCCGGCAACTAGGTTTGCAAATTTGGAAAAAAAATAATTCTGGAATTCATTAATTAAATTCTTTAGCGAAAATACTTTTAACTGAGCGACTTGTTGACGTTTAACCGAGATTAGGCATTGCCTTTTGTGTAAATCCTTAATTTAATCATTAATTATATATGTATAAAAATGGCCGCAATGTGTTGGACCCCTGCCCCCGCATATGCTTATCGAAAAAACGAGTTTCTACTTGCAGAGGTTATTAACCCGAGAAGGGAGGCACATAATAATATAATTAATCATTGTGTTATTCAATTTCAACAACAGCTATAATGATAATAGGACTGATCAAGCAAACTTTTATCCGATTAATCATATACTTGACTATGACTTGTCCTCAGCGTGCCGGTGATCATCATTTCGGCCGAGTGAAGTCCACTGCTGGACACAGGCCTCCCCCAAAGATCACGACCGATATGGGTGTGTTGTGTGCTCACCCCCCGTGTTGCCTTAATCGCCACGCTAGGCAGGCGGGTTGGCGATCACAGTTGAGTTGTTAATGTACTCGAAGGACGCTGCTGCCCATCCTCCGGCTAATCCCGTAGTCGACTTTTACGACACCCATGGGAGGAGATGGGATGGTGGCATTCCGAGCCGGCACCACACGGCAAAATAGATAATATCCTTTAAAATTATCTTCTTGAAGTTCAGCATAAGACTGAATACGTAAAAAATTGCTCTAAAATGTTATCTCTAAATGTACACCATTTAAAATCTGTGTATATAAATGGAGGCCTCGTTGAGTGTAAATGGCGTCTAAATCGTTGGGTATTAACCAAACGTTTACGTGACGAGGCGAACGTCACAGCCGCCTACAGATGACGTCAGAAGCGTCGAATTTATACTTGGTTAAACAATGATTTATCCTAATTAAGCTTTTAGAAACTCTGTATTAGTGACGTTGTTTGTTTGATACTCAAGTTTCCAAACAACCTAACAATTATATCCTTATGAGTCAACCTACTGCTGTTATAGATCACTCACTGACTGTAAAGTTGAGAACCAACCCATTTTAAGCTTTCTCGTCATCTCAAGAGTCATTGAAAAAAGGCTAGACATATTTGTAAAAGTCAAAGTCATTTATTCGCTAAAATATGGGTACAAAGATGGTATTTAAAGATTTTAAGCTGCCACATATTGACCATTTCTGGTATGCGAATTAATATTATTTATACATCATACTAAAGCTGCATGTAGTTTAATGCAAGTAATAACTATCATTAGATACTTTAATAATATTTTCAGAGACACTGTAGAAAATAAAATAAACACTTCGGTATTCCCTGTTACTCATTACTATTAATTCAAAATACATCATTTTTCCGTTCGACATCAGTTACGGTTCATATATATCGGATGCGCTACAATAATAACAATAATTCAATAATAACAATAACCCGTTCTTAAATTAAAACATAATTACCGTTCATAACTTTAGGGATTCCATTCATTTCAAACAAAAAATTACTTACCCCTAAGAATATATTTCTGGAGGAATCGAAGCCTGCTGCGTATATGCGACAGTTATTGACGTCATTTCGGTCTGCAATGATGCGACACGCGAACCGCGATATTGTGCTCTGCAGGACTTTTGTGTCGCCACTCTTGTCGCCGGCCACTGTGTCCATTACCACGAAGTCGATCGGAGATTCTGACGACCTGCCGATCTGAGAACAAAGATAAATAATTGTTAAATAACTAAGTCAAAGACAACCAGTCTAACCCTAGTATTCCTGATAACAAGGTTGAGTATACATTATTGTACACCAAAATAAATAAATATACATAATCAGCCCATTGCTGTCCCGCTGCTGGGGAATCGCCTTTTCTCACGATGATAAATGTTAGGCCCTAGTCCATCATGCTAGCCTAGTGCGGGTTGACGGACTACACACACCATTGAGAACATTTTGGAGCCCTCTCAGGTGTGCAGGTTTCCTCATGATGTTTTCGTTCACCCTTAACGCAAGTGATAATCAAATCCTGATCCGCACATCAATCTGAAAAGTCAGAGAGAGGTGCGAGCCGGGAACGAACTCAGACTCTCCTGTAGGAAAGGCAAGCGTTTAACCACTAAGCTATCACTGTCAAAATATATACCAAGTAATAAAAACATAATAACAGTACAATTGCCGGTCTCACGGCTAAAAGCTTTCTTCCAGTCACAACCATTGGACGGACAAAAATCATGAAAGAAGAGTGATAAAGAGTAGCTGCTAGCTGGGTGTTGTACTACTGTTGTAATCAATATTTAAATGTAATGTAGAATCAAAAACTCATTAGGTATATCAAACATACATTTAACAAACAAATATAACAAAATAGAAATACATTTGCCTTCACAAATACACATTGTACATATGTATAAACAAATGTATATAAATAAATTGTAACAATTACAAGTAATATTCCTTTACCATTTTTTTTAGTAAGCAGTTATAAGCTGTTACCAAATGTCTTGTCTTGCAGTGTGGTGCCGGCTAAGAAAAGCACCACCCCATCTCATGGCGCAAGTGTCGAAAATACGACTATGGGATTAGCCGTAGGATGGGCAGCAGCGTCCTTCAAGTACATTTATTTTCACCAAAATAACCATTTATGTTTTAACAAGCATCAGCAAAAACAGCTGGAGGTCAATAGCCTCATTCGCCTACCATTTGATCCGGTGGCAGGTACCAAACATCTCCACAGTGCCCGCTTCGCGCTCGGTAAGCTGCAAGTCTCGGATAGATAGAGAATAATTACATTATAGCGTGTTTTTTGATGATCTGAGAATTATTATTATATTTTTTCGCTATGCACGGGTTAATAACCTCTGCTAAGAGAAACCCGGTATTTTTATGTGTTTACACGGGGCATGTGTCCAACACGCAGAGGCCCTTTAGAGAATTTTAATCTAAAATATAATGGGAATCTAACCGGGGACTCTCCATGTCTGCAGGGACTCTCCATGTCTGCACTATAAATTGAACTCACTTGCACCACCAAGGATTGTCCTACTAATGAGATAGAAACTAAAACGATAAGGTCTGTCGCAGTGGGTTTTAAATGGAATGAAACGTTTAAGAAAAACTGACAGAGAACAACGGCGTCTGCTTTTCAAATTCAGTGGCAGACGGTGGACTCACCACTCATAAGATGGGCCTCCTAAATGGCCATCACTACAGGCGACCGGGAGCAACACCGGTGTGTTATTATTGTTTCAATACTGTACCACACTGAAGTGTTAAAGGTTATTGAATCTCTACCCGGTAGATGGTAAGACACCAGGGACCGACAGCCTAACGGGCTCCCTGAGGCACGAAGGGTTCTTGATAAATTCTATTGTCTAAAGTACAAAAATGTGTTAATTTCTATTTTGTTTAATTAATGCATTAAGCAAAATGTCAATGAATAAATCAGAAACCGAAACATGTTCAGAAATTGATATAAGCAATTACTGCGAAGAAAACAGAAATTCGTAATTTATGACCTGGAACGTATTGCGATGTCAACGACTGTCTTATATTGTCTGGGCTACAAATAAAACGACCAATTGCCCTGGGTCGTGCAAGCGAACTAAAAGATAATTTAACATCTAGGGGCTAAACGGCAGCACTCCTGTTAAAATACTTTTGTTAAAGATCATTCACAATTGGTTTTCTTCTGTGGCGTGGGTACAGTTTACATACATCAATCTCACACTCATAAGTACCGAAACATCTATCTGTAAGATATACAAATATTTGTTCAGTGCGCGGATCGAACCCGCGATACGTAGCGCAGAAAGCCAATTGCTTAGCCACTCCGCCAACCATGCCGTCAAGCTTATTGTATAAATACAATACAAAGGGCCCTCCCAGGCGTCGCGGTTGATTAAGGTATAATTCGCCCAAGAACTTGTGCAGTGGTTGTCAAGTTCATTTTCAGCTAAGGAGTTATATAATAGTAACACCTATTGTAACGTGGTGTAAGAACACTTACTAAAACTTTAATTAATTAAATTTGATGTCGCAAACAGTGTTTGTATAATATTCTTAATTAATAATAAATGAGTTGATGATATGAAGTTATTAGTGATAATTTATTAATAATAATAAGGTCGACTGGAAGAAAATGCCTAATGGCATTAAGTCCGCCTTTGTACAGTTTTAGTGCATAAAGTATTAAATAAATAAATAAAGAATTTTAAAGTTATAATTTTACATTATAATAGTCATTACATGTTCCGTGTGGTGTCTATATAATATAGAACCATTCCGTCTCCTCCCGTGGGTGTCGTAAAAGGCGACTAAGGGACTCTACACCAGAGGGATGCGCAGCAGCGTCCCTTCTGTGAAACAGTAGCTGTACTGCGCTCACCAACCCGCCTGCCAAGCGTGGTGAGTATTGGCAAATTCCCCCCAAAATTATTACACAATTGTGGAAATTTATGGGAGAGCCCTTTGTTCAGCAGTGGACCTATTTTGGCTATAGATATGATGATGATGATGATAAGCCATTACAACGACAATTTATGTATGTACTGAGATTGAGCAAAATTATTTTGTGTACGCGATGCACTCAGTTTCACAAAATCATGTGAAATTTTAAATGGCTGAAACTCCAGAACAAAGTCGTAGGTTTGAAGATGAAGTCCCAGACTCTTTAGGTACCACATTGTATGTGAATAAATACAGGGAACCGTCTGGAATTGTGAACTGCTGTTTTGAGGAAAGAGTACATTTCAGCTGGCCTGTCCAGACTGGTAACTAAATTGGTTAGTGGCATTACCGAAGTCATAAAAATACCAAAGCGTGTAAAAACAATCGGTCAGATAAAAGACTTGCTTACGTTGGGAATTCCGTTTGTTACGTTATACTTATACGATAATATTAAATGATAATGGCAGTGTTGTGCCAGCTAAGAATACCACCACCCCATCTCATCACGTGTGTGACGTAAACAGCGACTATGGGATTAACCGGAGGATGGGCAGCAGCGTCCTTCGTATACATTTATGCGATCGCGAACCCGTCTGAACCCCCCCTTTCCCAATGAGCACACACAAATCCATACCGGTCGTTATGGCAATCTTTGGGGGAAGCTATCGTACAGCAGAAAAAACAGCAAAAACGTCCGTTTTTTGGATGAAATGATAACAATAGGAAGACGTTTTTCTTAATTAATAATTTAATAACAGCCTATAGCTGTCCCACTGCTGGTCAAAGGCGTCCTCCCATGCAAAAAAAAAATACCATTGTGTACCACGCTTATAAGCTATAATACTTAGCCACGCAGATAAGCCCGCCCGGTTCTCATGACTGCGGAGACTGCCCGGAGGATACTGCGCCGCAGACGCTGTGGGAGTGCTCACCTTGGCCGACGCAACCAGCGACCGAAGATGGTGACCGTTCGCTTCCGGCCGTGGTTCAGTCCATCGTCCGGAGCGAGAACGCGTGGGATGACGCGCTGGAACGAGGGCAAGAAGAAACCACCCCTCATGTGTATTGCAATAAAGGCCGAGCGTCGGAAGGCGCTGACAAATCTCTCCATAACGACCGAAATGGTGTGTTGTGGGCTCATTGGGGGGTTTTGCCATAATCGCCACGCTTGGCAGACGGGTTGGCGATCGCAGTTGAGTTGTTAATGTACTCGAAGGCCGTTGCTGCCCATCTTCCGGCTAATCCCTTAGTCGACTCTTACGACACCCACGGGAGGAGATGGACCACCACACAACTTTTAATTTAATACATCTTAATATGTAAAGGCTTACTTAAATAATAATCAGAATATTCTATCATCGACTCCCAAATTTAGTTCGATAAAATGTAACTGCCCGGTAACAAAGTTTTATGGTAAGAGATCTAAACGCGTGAATGGCCACCATTTCCTAATGGCCAAAAAACTTGTGACTAGACTGATGCAATTTGAGGTGACAAAGACTTTTTTTATTTGTGTTACGGTGCTCAACTACCAAATGCTTAACAACAGCCACCAGGCATTAGTAGAGGAGTGTGAAGGCTGCGTTACGTCACCCGTTCCAAAGAATGACTGCAGCGCTCTGATTGTCAATGGCGAGAAGTATTAGCGAGCCTCCTGTAAAGTGCTCCTCCGAATGCATCTTAAAGGCCAGAGGAAGTTGTAATTGTTATATTATTAAGTATTTCCTTGAAAGTATAGTTGGTAGTGGCAAGTTGATTCTGCGATTGTGAATAGAGGCTGAACAGGGCATTGGAACAGTATTCGGCAAGACGCGTCTTAAACTGAAACTAAATTTACTCGACAGATGCCGTACACAGTCAAAGACAAAGTTTTTTTTTATAAACTTGTTTACTGGCATTTATGAAACGTCACAATTTCAGTTGTATGGTTCCATTGGTGGATCCTATGGAGAAGAGATACAAGATACAAGGAACCCCATGGATACTGTGTTAAAATAATTGAGAATACAATTTCGGTTGATACAAAGACGGTAAAACATAAAATGGAAAACATGCAGGTTACTGTTTAAAGTACTGTTTATAATAATATATTAATAATTGCTTTGCGCACCGGAAAACGCAGCTTGGGACGTCCTCCAACGAGGTGGACAGACGACCTGGTGAAGGTCGCTGGGAGTCGTTGGATAAGAGCGGCATGTGACCGCGCGTTGCGGAAATCTAAGGGGGAGGCCTTTGTTCAGCAGTGGACGTCCTGTGGCTGATATGATGATGATGATGAATTTCTTTGCCGTGGGAGTTAACGGCTGACCAGTCCCGACAAACCATTCACGAGCATGACCTTTGCATCAGCATCGCTTAGCTCAACCATATTGTATGGCTTTGCCTGATATACAACGCCGCCACCAGCGAGATATTTTGGTGATCACAGTATGTTGTTATTAGTACACGGGATGATACTACTGCCCATCCTCTTGATATCAACCCTTATTCACCTATCTTGACACCCATGGGGAGAGAGGGGTAGTCTATTCTTTGCCAAGAACTACACGAAAAGCGTTCTAAATAGTGTTGAATATGGTACCGAAAACAGCAGTTACGAAGATTGTCCGAAATACGAAGAGATCGTCAAACACGATATCGATTCTAAACAGATTTTTCAAGTCCAATATCTCAACACCAGTTGATAGCCTTGTTGTTCAATTTGTTGGTTTGGCAATCTTGCACCTTATTCATGCGCCAACTGGGACGTAAGTATCATTTTATTTTTACACTAACACCAGACATAATCTTTAAACGTATTTTCACGTTACGTGCGTTGGAGGTTACCTTCAGAACTGAAAACATTCAAGTGATTCGTAATTAATGCTTGTTTACACGGGTCGTTCTCGAAGTAACCTTATAATTCCCAATTACGAGAAACTTGAAATTTAATTTCACCCGACGTTGGCTAAGATGGGAGTTCAATTAACTTATAATAACTTGAGGATATTACGAGCGTCACGATTCAATGCAAATACATATACGAATCTTGCTACCCATTTGGATTACATGGTTATATACAAATAGATTGGAAAGGTAAGCGCTAAAATGTAATAATGTAAACTAGTATCGACGACTTATCGTAATTCAACCCAAAAAAAAACCTTCATTGGAATTTATGTCTGCAAATTCTTAAGTCTTACCTTGACAACATTTTTGGAAACATGTAATTCCTTATTCGTAAACAATTCAGCGATTACTTAAAATATATGTGACTTCAGTTTAAAAGAAATTGAAACAATGCTATTTTTATGGCGAAACTTCTTTTCTTCATCTTCTTCCTGTCATTTATTTTCTTTCTTTCCTGCCCTTGCCTTCCCGTCCCTTACCTTACCTTTCCTAAAACGTCTAAACCTAAAGATTCCCAAATTAATTTCTTACTCAACGATATTCATTAAAAATATTTTATTTTCTATTAAAACTCATTTTTCATTTCTTTAATAGCTTTGTTAAATTTAATTACATAGAACACGTAAGCTCCGCTTCTGTCAGTTGTCACACGATTTCCGTATGATTTAATGTATTTTGTGTCTCACGACATCTCAAGTTTTATTTGTACATAATATTTTCCCGTGCAGGGAAGGCAAAGGCAAAAATCTTAGCTCATAGCTATATGAGCTAAGATTTTTACTGAAAGCATTTTGATCACGTTGATGTAGCCATCATCAAAATTTGTTTCTTAAAAATCATATTTTATTTTGCCTGCCTTAACGGCAACAATCTCCATTTTTTGTCTGTGCACATCTTTATCCGAGTACCTTTGGAATTATACAAGTCTCATGAATACTATTATAAAAAAAGGTATTGAAACTTTCAATGTTCATGTACATATATTAATATTACAAAATTATTGGCAAAATTCGCATGCTTGATCACGTATTGTTCATTAAGTTCGGTGTAAAGACAATGGCTAAAGGCGTTGATCAATCAACATTGGAATTGTTAATGTTGATGTTAGCATTTTCATTGTCACTGTAGGGTATCCATCATATCGCACTAGATAGCATAAGAATGCAGATTGGCATGATCGTCGTCGAGCCATTATTAGGTAAATTCAGGCAGACAAAAGCCATTTGCGTCACGAGCTCGACGCAGCACCAGCACCGGCTGGAGGCCGTCACTGCAAACATTATGAGTAAACACAGCCCTGTATTATGCATTTTGGGAAATTAAATTTATATCAGCCAATAGGCCAGTCGTTAACTCAGGCCACCAATGAAATTTATAGACTTTTTAAACTGCTGTAAACGTCTTGTCCTTTCAGAATACATCAATACACAAGTGATCAAGTCAAAACCGGTTATATTCGTTAATGTTTCAAAAACATTTGCACATAACTTTCCACGAAAAATCTAATCACATTCAACTGCCACGACTCGGTGTCTTTTAATATTATATGTTAATTGCGATGTGATGTGTGACATGAGAGCTGCTTGCTAAGTTACTATTACTCCAATGAGTGATGTCAGAGTGGCAGTAAACCCATTGCCTCGGGACAGCTGCGTCTAGGTTTCAATTGAGCAACTCTGAATAATATAATTTTCTCTCCAAACCACAGAATTGGATCAGCGGGCGTGACGAGAGAATAAAGATGGTGGAGATAACACGCTATCCGGTCCCCATCCCGTTATGTACTGCCAGTTGCGTCCAGTGTAATAGTGCCTTTACAGCCAAGACTAATCTAATCTGGCCACGGTTAAATATTAACCAAAACAATCGATAATTACATCTTGTGCAAAGAGATAAGGACCCTGTCACGCACGGGTATCGGTCGTGTTTCGAATGTGTATTGTTCTCAAACTGTCTGTAATTTCGTAGCCATTTCAAAGTGTTTCTCCGTCGTTATTAAAGTTATCCCACAGGTATAACACATAGTACAAATCTACGGTTCGTATTATTAACTATACGTGTATAGTATACGTGTACATACTCAGGATTTTAATTTCTCAATCCTATTATTTGAAAGTCCTAATAGTTAATCATGATAATTCAGATTAAACGATATTACATTGTAGTACTAGGGCACTGCAAACATTAGGCAGTTGTTGAGTTACATTTTATAAAAACGGGTAATCAAACATAATAAAAATTACTTAAATTGATTGTTATAGTTGAGATTTCATTATAAATAGATTTTACTGATTAATTCATTAGCATAATTAAGAATTACAAATTAATTAAAATAGTTAAGTGATTTCAAACTATTTAAAACAATTAATTCCAAATACAAAAAAGAACAAAATACATTAAAAATAAATAACATCGGTTAAGATATCTATATGTATGTGCAAAATGTCAGTATGTACAAAATGTCTCTCTACTCTTAGACTATGGCTTCTGTAGAGTATCTTCCATAATTTCGCCAATGTCAAGTATCAGGCAACGTTGTACGGTGTTTAGATTAATTAACCTTTACATATTCATTAAAATATTTCACAAAAATGAAAATATTCTAAAAAATATGTCGGCAACGTCTTACGGTTCAAATATGTAAAATCAATATCAATGTCAATAGTGTCAGGTTAGAAGTTATTCTTCTTACTCGGGTTGTATTTCAATTTAAATGTTGGAGATTAAAAATTTAGGTTTAGAAAAGTCGTCTGATTTAAATTACTCAACAGTATAGAAGGCTTTTTTAAATTATTAATTTAAAAAAGCCTACTATACTGTTGAGCAATTTAAAGTGTTTTCAAATTGCAATTTGTTGTATATAGTAGTCATTCTTAAACCTGGTTAAATATTTCTGTCAATTACGGCTATCTTACACTATGTAGCTGAAATTAAGCATTGCGAGATTTACAGCTCATGCATACAGGCAGAATTATAATCAATTCTAAGAAATTCTTCAGCTCTTACATTGATCCGGTAACAGAAGTGCGATGTTTAGTCGGTGGACTTCCGTCAGTAGGCACAAGCATTATTTATTACAATCAGCTGTAATTGTAGATGCGAGCGACGCCATGTTAAACCTGCTATATCGGTAAGGTAATGCAGTGGCTGACGGTAACTGATATCAGCTGACCGCAGCCAGATAGGAGGATCATTTAATACCACAACGGTAAGCTATTTTATAATTACAAATGATTTATTTGCAGACACAAAGAAAAATGAAGAAATACATTGTCAAAAGATAATTGAGAGCGTTTACAAATTTTCCATTACTCGTCTCGTACGTAATTGCTTGGCAACGAACGTAGATAAATAAAATTTAAATTATACGTTGTACTATTGGCGTGCTCGTAAGAAAATAACCTTTTGTACTGTTTAGTTAGTCCTTTAAGGACCATTGTGATGGCGCGTGCTGCATCTTGAAGATTGCCAATTGAAAAGTAAATTCGATTTGCTCTTTTAGCTATTTCCTCTATTATTTTTGTAGGTGCCGTTTGTGAAGACTGTGTTTGGTAACTTTTATATTAATTTAGATCTAAAACTGAATTTTATAATTCATTGACTTTATTGTATAAACTCTAATATAGCCATAGTTTATTGAGTACAATAATGAAGCCGTATAAGGGGACAATAAATATTCCCCTTCTTACGAACAAATCCATTGCATCCGCAGATGCGGACGGTTAAAACAGGGGCTGTGCTTCGACTCGGATAGCAATGAAGCCTCCATTCGGAGGCAATTTCCTTTACATAAACTCGATACTAACGTTATCATCACGCTTGGGTTGCTTAACAATCTAATTAAAGAATCGGGAAGCGGGTACACACATATCTTTACTGGGCAGCAGTTAATAAGGATTTGACTGAAAAATTAGAAATTTATACTATACATACAATTCGTTGAATGATGCTATGTAGTAGTAAATACTCATCATCATCATCATCATCATTTCAACTGGATAAAGTCAACTGACAGAATACGGGATTCCCCCAAATATCGCCACAATAAACGGACTGGGTGTGTTGTGTGCTCAATGTGTGATTCTGCCATAATCGCCACGCTTGGAATTGAGATTGGCGATCGCAGTTGAGTTGTTAATGTACTCTGAAAGACGCTGCTACCCAAGCTCCGGTGAATCCCTTTGTCACCTTCTATGACAACCACGGGATGAGCTGGGTTGGTGCTATTCGTAGCCGGCACCACAATTCAAATACTTTACTACTGCAAATTTGGTGTTACTTTTTGTGCAATTTCTCTACTGGTACTCTCTCTGGTGGTATAAATGTAAGTAAATAGTTATCGGTTAATCGTGAATATACTTCATAACCATTGTATTTATAAAGGCTGAAAGTACGTGTAATCTGCAAAGCGAAATCTATTCAGATTTAAATTCCGCCCATACTACAATCAAAACATACTAACATTTCTCAAAAATATGTCCCGGTCTTTAGAAAGTACCGTCTGGCGCCATTTACCCGACTGTTCATTCATCTATTTCCTGTTATTCGGCACACAGCACGGCGACAAAAAATCGGGTACAGAACAAACACTATTAAACGCATTGTTCAAGTATAAACCTAACTATTTTCGGTAAATAACGGAGAAACTTTGCATACCACGTCACATTACATTTCTAAGATCTTTTCAGCAAAAGTTGTAAATTAATTTGTTTGGTTATCGCGGCTTCATTACTTTGAAAGCGGATACTGCTGAACAAGTCACGTCTCTATGGTGCATTATATTCTACACATGTTTTGGACTTTATATTTTCTGTAACGTCCGTTATCGATTCGTTTGTGCGGTGTTCAGTGAAGCTCGATTTCATTTTGATTAAACAACGTTGTGATATGGATGGGCTCGTTGAGAATTCAATACACCTAATCAACCGTATAGTGCAATAGGTACAAATATGATAAACCTGGGGTTGCTGGGCGTTTAGAAAAACGTAAACCTTTTAAGAGGATCTTAACAACCTTAGCATTCAAAATATTATTAACCTATCCAAAAGGTCCTATTAATATTTGTAATATTACGTACGGACGCACTCATACGGGTAATTGAGTGAATTCGTGTCTAAGATAAGTGAATCTCTGCCTTGGCTGCGATGGAAGACAGAACATTCGAATCGATCGCTTCGTAGGCGGCATGTAGGCGAAGATACGGGGGCTACAAAAGACTTATCTCCAAAACATGCAGTATACATAATTGAACCGGATTATCTGAACAATGAATCTTCAATATAAGTCGGTATCTAATTCCATCTACATAATTTGATTAGTGCCAAAAAAGAAACAGCCAGTGTTCAAATTTACTATCGACTGATTTGTTCAGATACAGTATTACAAGTCATCATCATCATCATTATCATCATTATATCAGCCAAAAGACGTCCACTGCTGAACAAGGCCACCCGCATAGATTTTCACATTTGCGTCGTCATTTTGGGAGTAATATGCCACTCACCACGCTCGGCAGGTGGGCTGGCGCAGTATGGTTACTGTTCCACAGAAGGGACGCTGCTGCCCATCCCTCTGGTTTAGAGTCCTTTAGTCACCTTTTACGACATCCACGGGAGATGATGGACAGGTATTATATTCTTAATCCGGATACCAGGCGGATATTACTAGTACTTCTCATAAATCCTCCTACATTAGGAGGGTTAGTCAATGTTCACTCTAAATTATGTAATGTGACTTCAAACAAATGCGATGGAGTGCTTTATCATTTCGGCCGCATGAAGTCCACTGCTGGTCACAGGCCTCCCCCAAAGATCACCACAACCATCGATATGGGTGTGTTGTGGGTTCATTGGGGCGTTTTGGCATAATCGCCACGCTTGGCAGACGGGTTGGCGATCGCAGTTGAGTTGTTCGTGTACTCGAAGGACGCTGCTGCCCATCCTCCGGCTAATCCCTTAGTCGACTTTTACGACACCCACGAGAGGAAATGGGGTGGTGGTATTCAGAGCCAGAACCAAACGGCATCGACATCGCTTTGTACGGCCCTGAAATATAGTATAGTAAGCCCTTTGCCTAATATCCGCACATGTCATGAGTATGTTAAGTTGTTCAAACGCATCTGCTCGTGTCATATGCTTCCTGCTACCTGGAAGTTCACAAAATTTTCATCAAGCGATATTACATTCTATGTTTCTTGAAATACAGTATGTATTGGAGAAACGTAAGTTAATATTAAATACGATATGGATACGTGAGTGTAGGGAAATCGTCCGGAAGTTTCGCTGTTGGCCACGTGGCTGACTGTCAAGTGTCAATAGAGGCAGCTTCCCATACAGGCGGACGTATCAACGGAAGCCGAAAATCTTCTAGAAAGGTCGAAAATGGTGAACGTTAAATAAACACGATGCTTACATTGGTCGGAAAATTACATTGTGCCACGAGGGACGCCACGCATCGATAAGTTTACGCACGTGTCATGTTTATTACACCACGGCACCCCTCTCCCGTGAGTATAATAAGAGGGATTATAATATTAGGATCATTGGTGTATGGGTAGTAACTTCCACTTAGTAACATGGCAGTAATGCAATCTACTTTCACTGAGAGTTCACAGATTGGGAATTGAGAAACCTGCCCTAAGGACGGATGTAAAAGTTTCAGAGCGTTTAGGCTGTTGCTAGAGGATGGAGGATGCCGTGTAATACCGGCTACGAATAGCACCTACATATCTCATCCCGTGGGAGTCGTAAAAAGCGATTATGGGATAACCCGAAGGATGTGCAGCAGCGTCCTTCGAGTACATTAACAAATTAACTGCGATTGCCAACTCGCCTGCCAAGCGCGGCGATTATGGCAAAACCCCCAATGAGCATACAACACACCCAGACCGGTCGCTGTGGCGATCTTTGGGGGAGGCTCGTGTGACAGTAGACTTTATTCGGCTGAAACGAAAAGCTAGAAGTGTACGGGTGGACAAGAAATATCACGTATCGCCATGTCAGCCAGAGGACGTCCACTGCTGAACAAAGGCTTCCCCCATACATTTCCACAACTGTGTCGTCATTTTGGGGGAATTTACCACTACTTACCACGCTTGGCAGGCGGTTTGGTGAGCTCAGTATGTTTACTATTCCACAGAAGGTGCGCTGCTACCTATCCATCTGGTTTAGAGTCCCTTAGGCGCCTTTTACTACATCCACGGAAGAAGCTGGAGTGGTGCTATATTCTTCTTCAGAACTCCACACGGAATCACGTATCGTTACATAAATATGCCAACACGTAAATGTCCTCGTAATTTAAACACACATATTTCAAAACGACCAAGTCCCGTTCAATGTTGATCGTGTCGGTAAGGCTAATGTCAGTTGTATGCTACCTACACAGATATTACGCCGCACTGGAATGGAACATTTACCACCAAAACAACCAATAATCAAGTAAACGTAAACTACAGTGTGTGTTCATAGATAGACATTACACGTTAGCTAGTTAAAGTTGCATATAGTTTACAGTGCAGTGACAGCCTAGAGGTTGAACGCTTGTTTTCCATACAGAACGGCCTGAGTTCGACCCTATCAAACCTCTGACTTAAAAACTGACACTGTGACAGAAAAATATCGCGACGAGAGGAGAACCTGCACCTGAGAGGGCTTCAAATTGTTCTTAATGGTGTGTGTAGTCCGCCAACCCGCACTAGGCCAGCGTGGTGGACTAAGGCCTAGCCATTCTCATCGTGAGAAAAGGCCCGTGCCCAGCAATGGGACAGTAATTGGCTGATTATAAGTTAAAGTTGCTTCGTAGTTTGATTTGACATTGGCCCCCCTGGTTTCCGGCGAAGAGAATGAAGAATTTCGATTGTCGTTAAATGCAACAAAAGGATTGTGTTAATAAAGTAGCATAATAAAGATTTCCCCCACGAACGGTCAGACCACAGTCGTGCGTTGGGAATTCCGGAGATCCATCTTAACCAGGCAACGTTTAGTCTGGTATGAATGAAATTGCTGAGAGCAAACAAAAGTGAAGACGAAGGAAGAAATAGTCTTTCAGCATCAATCACTTGTCCTTACTGTCTAGGTTAACATACGATAACAATCTATAGTATAGATAGACATAGAAATCGGTTATTCGAAAATCCACTAGTATTGGCCAAGAGCTATTGCATTATACTGTGAAACACAGTAGCAATACCAGGTATAGATAGATATTGAACGAATTCCGGCGTACAATGTGGCCGTCCCACGCAAATAGCGCGAAATGGGACATCCTTCGTTCTAGTTGCATGCGTTGCATTGTTCTTTCGCAAGCTAGCGTAGTAGAGCATTAATTAAATAAATTCGTTTATACAACGATCGTTATAACAGTAGCTTCCCCTTGAATTGTTTTCTAATTCAGACAATGAGAAATTATAATTTTAAATCACTGAACAATTAAAATCTATATAATCTAGGTCAATCTTAGTGCTGAAATGCGCTGTTTGACCAAAAGTAAAACTTCAAAACAAGTAATATCATAAAATATTTTTAATGAAAACTATTCATCCATGCATGTAGCAAATGATCAATAATATCATTAGGGGACTATCATTTCACGGCATATAAGTTTCATATTTAAAAGAATGCAAACATTCGCATCGCACGTTTTCCCATATAAAAATAATGTGATCTGAATAATATATAGCTAATAATATGAACTGGGGGAAATATTTCATTATGAAATTCCATGAGGAAATTTTAAAACAATGTAGATTGCCGATTCGTGTATCACAGAAGTATTATGTTATTACCGTTAATGAGGTTTCCTAAACGCCTTGGGTTGTAATTGATTCGACCATGTATGCCTTATACTAGAGAAGAGACACCTCCGTCAATCTTATCGTAATGACAACTGCTTGTAATGTAGTGATAAGTGACGACTTATAAATAATAAAAATCCTTAACTTATTGCCTATGGTGCTTAGATTCACTATACAGGTCTTGTGGTTAAACAGCGTGGGTATTTTTATACTTTGCATGAGGGGATAACACCTGAAGCATTCGACTAATATAATTACTGGCACGCATAAGATACTTACGGTAAAAGCCAGAGAAAGCAAGTTCCGTATGGTTCCCGACAAAGAATAGACTCTCTAGCGAGGACCTTACCTTATCGACACCCATGGACGGCCATGGGTGCCGTAAAAGGCAACTAAGAGTAACATCAAGCTAATGGGCAGCAGCATCCGCTCGTGTGCTATTAACAACATACTGTGATCACCAATCAGCCTGCCAAGCGTGATGATTATGGCAATATCCCTTAAGACCGCTCATTGTAGTGATAATTGGGAGGCCCATGTTCAACAGTGGACGTTTACAGTCTGCACTGTGTAGTAAAAAACGTATCGAGATGTAAGTAAGTACCTGTTGAGTAAGTATTCTAGTCAGACAGACAGAGTGATATACAAATACAGGTGGAGGTAGTAATATGCAAACAATGGGTCGTATTGGTAAATGAATATAAGCAAGTTAGTCTTACCCAGATTAAAGGGAAAGAAATTGGACTGCTGCCTAGTGTCGTGTCAAATGTCTATGTGATGAAACGTAGGATACTGAAGGAGAATAATGAACGATGGTATTAAGCATCGGTAAATAGAATTCAAGGTTAATCGAAAGTGAATACTATGACAGCTATTTGATTCCGTGTGGTGTCCGGACTAAGAATATAGCACCACTCCATCTCCTCTCGTAGATGCGGTAAAAGGCGATTAAGGACTGTAAACTAGAGGGATGGACAGCAGCGCCACTTCTGTGGAATAGTCGCTATATGGCGCTCACCAACCCGCCTGTCAAGCTTGATGAGTATTGGCGAACTCCCGCTATGGCCTTTGTCCAGCAGTGGACGTCCTTTGGCTGATATGATGATTTGAGATATAAGCATATAATTATCTTAAAATCGTATGTTATTTATGTTCGGTTGACAGACACTATATGCTGTCGTGTTCGCAGCATTGTTTTCCACAACTTGACCTTAAAGAACCGCCGTCGGTCAGTGCGTAAATAAAACTCTATCCATTCAGCACAAAAACAAACTGGGCTCTATACAATACAGCAAAACAAATGTCCTAAACAAACTAAAATTATCACCACAATGATTCGTAATGAGTAGATGATTGTTTCCCATTGTCCACATATTCGCACATGTTTTCGACAGGCCATCCCAATTCTCGGCGCCATTGTTGTACGAACAAAGGCCATATTCCAAGATGGCCGGCGGTAAGTACAGTCGCACACACGTCCTTACTTGTGGTCTTTAAAAAACAAATGGGCAACGTACGCCAGCGGTTCCTCAGATGACCCAATTCGGAGAGTCCCCAAGGCACTAAATTGCGCCTTTCACAAACCCAACGCGTTGCGTTTCAAAACGTGAAAATACTCTGCATTTAAGTTCCGGTATACATGTATGTTTTGCTTTCAATTATATTAAAACAGGGGTGTCTCGCTTAACAAATTGCTGCGTTCAACGCAGTTTCAACATTTTCGCCAATGTTACTGTACAAGCCAGAAATATTAAGGAATTCAAATAAATAAAATATAAATCATTTCACTGCTTTCGAGACTTGCCCAGTCTGATGATAGGTACGTACGAAAGATAACAATATCATATAGGTAATCTCGTAAGCTTGGAGATGAATGCAAGGCCAATAAATCTTATTATTATTCATCACAATTAAATAGATGAAACGAAGAAATTTGACCCATATTATGCGGTAATTATTTAGAATCACAGAATGTTGCTAGTCGAGTATTAATGTGGCATATTCGAACACAGAAAATCATTTGTTATGTTACATTCGCTAGATTATTATACGTGTCTACTGTATGTGTATCCAATATGTCAATACTTTGTTCATAGTTCGCCAAATGATTCACTTTTTTATCGATAGCGTCTGCAAGGTGGATAAAAGCAAACGTAGTTTGTGGACTAATTTTGATATAAAGCACATAAATATATTAATAAAGCATAATATGTTTTATGAGGGAAGTTGACGGATTGTCAAACGGCTTTACCGACCCACAAGGAGGTCGAATACACAAACCTAACGGCACTGTCATAATAGTCTTCGTGTGTTGAATGAATTATTATAGACTGCTTTGGTTTTTACGCCTTTGCGTCGTCCTAAACATCAATCCCTAAATTCACGTGTTCAGAATGTGGAATTATGCTGCTCCACATACCGCATTAACTTCTTTTTTTTTAAATACCTAAAGATTCTTAGCCAAAAGATCAAGTGAAAATAAACTATCTATGCATTATGCGTTTAGAATCAAAACTGGTATCAATTATGCATTCTTGAAACGGGATAACGTCTTTAAGATATCTATCGAAAACATTTGAGAACATTATAATTAATATATTAAAAACAGGTTCTCATGACATTCAATAACGGTATGTCAAATGGTTACCTAATACATATAAATGATAAAAGTCATGATTTGTTTATGAGAAAACAATATTTATTATTATTTATTGTTTATAAAGTAACACGCATTACCGATTCAAACTAGAATAGTACCTATCTAAGTAAAAGATAATACGAGTAGAAAGGCTTTCTTTTTCCAATAGTGACTAGTGACCTAGAAACAGCAAATAACAAAGAAACAATTTGCTAGGTCTTGTTAATAAATGCTGAAAGCTGATAGCGAAAAAAGATCAAGATCTTGAGGCACTTACTTAACGCAATATTTTATTCGTTACAACTTATAATAATTATTCTTCTAATTATTTTCATATAATTCAGATTCTAAACAAGAGTTATTGTTGTTGAACAATAACTACATGTTTATAAGATGACCGATGTCCAGCTTTGGACTTCAAAAGGTTGTTGATGATAGGTAGGGGTGTGGATATACGTGGAGAGGTGTATGTTAATCTAGGTAAACAAATAGATATCATTACCGTTTTCCGAAATCCTGTTATCATCCCTTTGGCGCGGTGACGCGACCGTGTTTATCTTAGATCAAAACACTGCTGCACACTCCACGGTCGCGGAAGCTCAGTTCTTTCTTCCTCCTTTTTGTTTTGTACGTGGGTATATTCTCATGGAGCTGCCGGACAAGAGTCCGGTAAGAACCGGTTAAAATTACCACAATATTCACGCACGTATGCATGTGACCACCGCCTTCCCGGAGGTCGCTCAGTATGGGCACGCAGATGCCCTAAATTACGCGCCCGTGAACCTGGTCACCCGCCATATAGCGAAAGGCAGGGGGCTCAGACGTATTGGACATGGGCGCGAGTCGGCCCTTCCCAATCCCGTTCGTGTTCCATCAATGTACCTAGCGCTGCACCACCGGCAGGTCCTAGCCCGCCACTTGCTCTGACAGGCCCCGTCCCTGTTCTAACGAGTCATTCGAAGAGACTTGGTAGACTATTTTTATATACAGAGGCCGATTTTATTGTTTGATACTGTAGTAATATTATGCATTAATATTATCTCATTATTATATCAATACTCAATTCTACTTTGTTATGAATAGGGCTCTATTTATGTACATAAAGTTACAACAATATCAATTACGAATATGATCTATATGACCGTGTTCAGTGACTTCAGTTAGATCAACAACATCTTGCGTCTAGACGTGAGATAATGAGCTTTGAGCGTCGCTTCTCCCACCTACACTGGGGTCCGATGAACCGTCTCGCCGATACCCCCTACCCAAAGTTATCCACCCCAACCTAGTAGAGCATACCTAGGTGAACAATCCTTCACATTCGTCTTTAAATTCAGTACCAATGTCACTAATATTTGCGTACCTTAATTTCACATGTATTTGTTAGGTATCATATGTTTGAACCTTTCTATAACACATAGTAACTATTTCAAATTGCTCATTTATCACTAATAATATGAAGTTGTTTTGAAAATCGATACAAACTTACAAAGTAAACACCGGAAATCACGGAACGTCTACACAAATTAAATTGTTGAAACGCTAAGAAAACAAAATGTGAATACGGCATATTGTATAAATACTGAACGCCTGAAATACACAGATTTGAAAAACATATTTGATATAAGATTTATTGTTTATTCAAACAACACTTGTTTACACAATCTGGAGACTGATCGTAATTTTAAAAGTTTCTATTTAAAAGCTGTATAAATAGTTGTTTGTGAACGGATCGAGAATCGGGAGAGTTTTGGAGTGAAACACTTCATTAAAAGATGAAAGGGAAACTTAGACTGGGCGGTACTTTGTAAAGAAAGTTCCGTTCTTAGAACAATATCGAAACAACCTTCTAACTTCCAGTGAGTGAAGTATTGCTTTAATTTTAGTCTGTGGCAGAGTAAGTTGTGCGGTTTCCCCGCAAATAGTAGGACAACATTAGACTTGAGGTATAATGGAAAAAGTTTCACCTGCACTAACGTGTACCGGCAACGACGATATGCATGAACTCGACGCCGCTGAATTGCACATCCACGTTTTTTGGTTTGCTTTGTAATTCAAAACGTTATTACATTGCACATGATAGACGAAACGTGGAAACGCTAGAAAAAACGGTAGGAAGGATTTTACAGAAAATACATAGATTTTTGCTGATATTATTGCAGCAGTAAAATATCCAAACGGAATACTTCCACCAGTTTACGTTTCAAATCAGGAAGTGTTCTGGACTCTGGCCAGGACTGCACTCTCGGCACTAAAGCCCAAGATTTCCGCAGTAGGCTATTTCGAATTGTGATAAATCACAATTAAATTATCTTACAAATTCTTGGGCCATGGTGTAGGTTAATGATACAGTTGCATTTAATGCAAAATTCCATAATACCGACCGATACGATGATGGCCTGACACAATACAATATTTATTTGCATGTGCAGATCTGAAAGGTGTTATGCAATTTTAATTTGTATTGCCATGTATTGCGTGTGTGGTGGTAATTTAGTGAGTCCATCTAGTGCGAGGGTGGCCAAGAATTTTAATTTAACGTCGAAATGGAGACGCCCTTATTTACGGGTAATTAAGATCTATTACATTTCGTACCTACTAGTCAGTCTCCATTTAGTGTCCAATTTCAGATTAAAATTGTATAATTTCAGCTTTTGAAACATAACTAGAAAACAATACCGTAGATCATCACATCACATAATCTAGAGTTCATGAAAACGGAAACCAGTTTCTCTGCTCGTGAACTTGAAGGTTGCACGAAGATAAAACACGAGTGAAAGTAAGTTAACCAGGGCGGGGTGAACACGTAGCAAATATACTCCATGTAATATACATGAGACGGTGAATGACCGTTAGACGAATAACCCAACCTCAACATGACTTTGCAAGGAACCGTAATAAAAGTTAACATCGTTTGCTGGGATAACGCAGCCCGATATAGGACCAAATCTACAGAAAATCCTTTACATCTAATATACATACAATTGCAACATAACTTGAATTTACTATAAAAACAACCGTGCGGTGCCAGTTAAGAAGAACAGCACCCCATCTCATTACGTGGGTAAGGTAAAAGGCGATTAGGGTATTAGCGAAATTAATAATCAATCTAATCCAATATCTTTAGATTTCGGATTACGGATATGTCTGTTTTGTGTTAAATGGGATCGTAACACAACGGAAGAATCTGAACATCTTAAATCTGAAGATTTTCTATCAGATTGATTATTATTAAATTCGGCCGTTAGAGTAGGTATATTTACAACTCAGCTAAGATTGCGTGGCGATTTTGGTAAACCCCCCAATGAGCACACAACACATCCAGCCCGGTCGTCGTGGCGATCTTTTGGGGAGGCCTGTTGTCCAGCAGTGGACTTTATTCGACTGAAATGTTGATGACGATGATAACTATGAAAACGCAAATAAATATTGGATCCGTACCAAGTCGAATCTCAAATATTTGTTTGAGAAAAAAGTTTATTGATTGTGGGAAATGTCTTCACGTAGTTAGTTCTAATTGTATCCTATATATTAGTTCTATATCCATGTACGTCTATCGTATGGTCAGGTAGGTCAAGGAATCAGGCGTATGTCTAGAATGTCTAGATGTAAGGAGCAGTTTATTGCAAATCGCGGTTGTCAAGCCGCGGTATTGATTGCGGCGGGTGTTGCGCGCCGGTCGGCCCGGCGACGTCCTTGGCCCGACCACGCCGTCTCATACTCCCACCCCTTGGATGACGTCACGCCCCACCCTCGTTGACATGTGGATCGGGTCATCTGTGACGTCATGTGTCACCCCGTTAGCGCCATCAAGCATGATGCATCACTGGTTTTTTATGAACATCTGCGTTGCCAATGACAGTGCTAAGTTTTTTAGCGTTGCTTTACCTTACCTTGGGCTCTGAACGCATCAGAATTTTGAAATTAACCAACATGTTTTAAAGTATTGGCTTAAATTTAACGAAATGTAAACTGTTGAATATTTTCATTTATTTTATCATCATATCAACCCTTAGATTTCCACAACGAGCGGTCACATGCCACTTTCATCCAACGACTCCCAGCGACCCTCACCAGGTCATCTGTCCACCTCGTTGAAGGTCGTCCCACGCTGCATTTTCCGTTGCGCGGTCTCCATGCGAGAACCTTTTTGCCCCAACGGCCATCAGTTCTACGAACAATGTCCATTGCCACTTCAGTTTACTAATGCTTTCAGCTATGTCGACAACTTTAGTTCATCTACGGATCTTCTCATTTCTGATTCGATCTCGGAGAGAAATACCAAGTATAACTCTCTCCATAGCTCGCTGAGTGACCTTGAGCTTTCTTATAAGGGCCAATGTTCATTCATTTTATGAAACCACACAAATAACACTTTTTGAAGTTGAGAGGATTGTTATAATGAATTTATAATCTCACACTCTGAATTTATAACGTCGATATACCATCACTGGGTCGTTTACTAGCATTCGATTCGTTCCTTAGGGTCTCTTATTGCCAGTCCGGGTAGGGAAGTACAAACTGAGAGCCAATTCAAAAAATTCGCAGTCATTCAGTAGGACGGTAGAGAATGGCATATGTGACTAAATAACTGATGTCTCGGGGTGACGAACGCAGTGTGCCACGCAAGACTAGAAGTGGGTAGCATTTGAATTGTTATAGGCAGACATTAGACCACCAGGCAGGTGACTGGCTCATTCCGTCACTAGGTTCACTAGGTATTTACAGTTATCTTCTCCGAGATGTGCCTAAAAGCGTGGCATCATAGGCGGATCTAGTGTGATCTTACGCGGACCTGGAGCCATCCTTAGGTGCCGAAGATGACCGCCCCTGTGGTTTTAGCCGGTAGGAGTCCGGCATGCCCCTCCGTTCTTCCCCGGGGTGGAAGAAGTTCATGTAGAATTTAGAAAATGAAAGATAAAAACCAATCCACTTTTATTAAAGTTAAGAATGTTTTGCTGTTGTTGATTTATGAGGAACAATGAGAATTTCTTTCACTGTTATGGATACACACATACGTGTGTATCAGTATCTTCTTCGACAATAACATTGTGTAATTAATATTATTTAACGACGACATTTATTACGTATCTAATAATAACATAGCGTTTCATGGATGGTAGTGCGCGATATTGTTGTCTTGGGGATTTAGAAAAATGCTTACTCTCTAACAATATTAAACTGAATAATAGTTTATACGTAAAGAAATAATGACGCTTCAGTTGTAGGTCACTGGGTCCTTTAACCTGTATGTTGTAGAGTTGTGGCTCATCGTTACAACGTTCACTTCGGAACATAACATAAAGGAACATTAGCATATTCACAAAAACTAGCTACACGTAGATATTAGGCCAACAACGCGGTGACATAGTATTTTTTTTTCTGTAAATATAGCATTGTAGATGGAACATGGCCAATAACATGTCTGCTTATCCCGGTAGAGATGCAGTGGTGATAATTTTAATTGGTGTGAACGCCCTTGGCGTTATGTAATGGTAAGTTTTATTGTCAGTTTTGTACAAACAATCGGAAAGATTTTATCGTCATGATTTACGCAGTCAGCAAGACCTTGTCCAAATCGGTCAATGCTTACTACTGTACACTGTAGATAACGAAGCGTAGACAACAAAACATATCTGTAGTAGATGCAAAAATTGTCTTTATTACTGGCAATTTATTTTTACTGTTTTGATAGACGTGTTCTGATAAAGTTATAATCCAGATGGAATACGCTGTAGAAAAATGTTTGGAAACAATAATTGCGATCTCACTGAACATGAAAGGACGATATTTTATCCGGAAAATGAAAGAGATATCATTCATGACTTTGTATCTAGGCGAAAACAATGACGCGATGAATGCTAATGTCGGATTTACTTCCGGAGCCCACTATGCCGCTCCGAGCAGAATATTTATTTGGGTGTTCGTATAAAAATTTACGGCAAGTTTGCGATGTGTAAGTGTTAGCAACAATGGAAATGGCGTTCAATCAAATGAGCAGGATATGGAACAGTGCGTTGACCGCAGCGGCAACGAACTTCATCGCTCCATAGAAATTAGTAAGTGTGCGGGCGACGTCAAATGTTCACTTAGATCAAGACTTTGTAAAAAAAACAATTTCAAACAATCAAACTCGTTAATATTATAGTGGTATGGAAGCCGAAGTTTTAAGAAGTTAAAGCATATCGCATTACAGTAACAAGATCTGCAAACAAAGGGCAAAACTATGAAACGATGCTTCATTTAACTACAGCGAATTCTGCCTTGTTGTATGTACTTAACTTTTAACATTGTTGAAATAAAATAGGAGCCTAAACACGAATGAGGAATTTATCAATAGGCGACATAAGTTCGGGAGCAATACCCTTATCACTAACTATTGTTGTAGATCCTTTATACTGAACGATATCATAACACTAGGAGTTATTTTATATGATCTGATAGTGTGAGCCTGCGCAATCGGTAAACTCATCAGTGACGGTCGTAGGGACCAACGCATTGTTCTCCCGGGGGGCACTAACCCACATGTGCCGATTAGATATGAGAGACGCCACGACTCGCCGCCGAGCGACGGATAAACAATGCCTCACGCGCAACGCAAAACGTAAACAAGAAGATTTATAACAACAAACAGTGTGACACTTTGCGAGTAATTTTATATTAAAAAGGTAGGACTTTTCGTGGATCTGTGGCCCAATTACGGTGCCCATTTTTAGTCATGGTAAAATATTACAGCATTAAAAAGGCGACGGTTCCATTAGATAGTTTTTTTGGCACCATACCAACGGTTTTTCTTTCAATAATAATGTTTTAATCAAACCATTCTGGTGGCTCAGTGCTTACTTATATTTGCGCATTGCGATATTTTAAAGGTGGTTACGAACCGAGGGTTGTTTTCAATACCGGTGTAGATGAAATACTCGTCCCCATTTAGCAATCGTGTATCAAATCCCATTGTTTGGAGTTCGTGTAGCACATTGTTCAGATGTTTTGTAGTGCAAACAGACAGCGTCTGGTGCCCGATAAGAGGTCCCAATGCGAGGGAAAATTTCGAAACCATAAAGCTGTTTTTTTGTCTCATGAAGTAGCAATATTTGCTGAAGTATTTAGAAATAAAGAAATTATATTTACAAATGACTGTGTGGCTCCGGTCGCGAATACTGTCCCATCTCATCCCGTGGGTGTCGTAGTGGTGACTAAGGGAGTTTGCAACCCGGTGCGTACCACCACCAACACTAGCATACCCATTTTCAAAACCTTTGCAACGTTTCATATTGCGGCGACCCTTTGATATAGTTTGGGACCAGGGTAGCAAGAAGAAGATTTAAGTATTTATAGGTACGTAAGCACGTACTTATTCATACTATCAAATGTAAGAAAAGATTTATAATAAAACCTATTAATATGTACAATAAAACACGAGAAATATGTTGTACTGCTACTGCTAGATATATAGCTATCAGCCTACTCCGTAGAGTAAGCGTAAACAGTGCTTCAAGAATAACTCGGAAAAACCACACTTCGAAACCGGACAAACGTAAATCCTGTTGACATGTCTTCAGTCACGTGTTCTTAAGTATGTGACAACGTTAATACAAAGAATATTGTACTTTAAAAACAAAACGGAAAATGACGAGTCGTTCGGGCCTCTGATATTATATTGATGAGAATTCAACGATAAAACGGGACTGAGCAGTACCCACAGCGACAAATAAAACAACATATACTAGTTTCAAATGTGCAGCGCCTAGTTTCGTTGATGATTTCTAGTCATCCCTTTAGTTCTGACCAAAAACATTATCCAGAACTATAATCACTATGTGAATGCAATCAGACGGCACGGTTGGTGCAGTGGTTGATACAGTCCGCTGCTGCACTCCGGGTCGCAGGTTCAATTCCCGCACGGAACCAATATTTGTATGATCTGCAGGTAGTTGTTCCGGGTCTTGGTGTTGTTGTGTGTGGAATTTGTGTCTGTAAACGCACCCACGACACAGGGAAATGCAAGAGAGGGGCAAAGTAAAAAAAAAACCGGAACATCACTAAAGAACAGTCAATAATGCTCACATAGAAGTCTTATAAAATATGGTCAAAAGAACTACCTGGAACATATCCGTGTCGGGGTCTTCCGTGTATTCGACGATAACTGCCTGACTGCGGCTAAGTGTGTACGAGATGGAGTGCTGGCTAGCATCGAGGATTGCCTTGCTGCTGTGCGGAGTCTTGACCACGTAGTGCTTGGAGCGCCGTACGCCGTTCGCTGAAGGTCGTCGGTACAGCACAAACTTGCTGCGGCGCCGACCACGCTCCCCGGCTGGCAGGTATCCATTGTAACTGGAATAGGACCACTTATTAAACTTCTACGCAGGGAATAGAAAAGTTCTAGAGAGAAAATTACCCTCGTGTGTGGTCTCGTCGCTGTAGACGAGCATCGTCAATGTAGGGAGATACTTCAGTAAACGCGGTAATGAAAAGGAAAGAATAAAACCGATGTTTCGCAATACCAAAGGTTTGAGAAATAAATAGTAGACTTCCAAGGAAAACATGGAAAACAAAAATATTCTTCGACTACGCATATATTATCGACATAGTATATGTTCGTCAATATTTTATCTAAATACTAGTTTTACCCTGCCACGCGTTGCTGTGGCTAAATGCACGTTATTGCAACACGATTTTGATTCTGAATAAAAAACTATTATGGGTCTCCTGGTTTAATAAATACATGCGCGTATATGAATACAACGACATGTTAAAATCAAAACGATCGGTAAAGCACTTTAGGAAATTTGCGATTTTGAACAAACGAACATGAAATTTTTATATATATAGATAGATTTTTCAATTAAGAACTTGTAAAACTGTATTACATGAGAAGCATGAAAGTGTTTTTACTGGTAAAACACAGTGGATTGAATACATCGAGAAAAAAATAGAAACATGTTGTTGCATCATCAATCCATAAAAATAAATTAAATTCACAACAACAATAATACACGCTCATGTTGTGCCAACAACGGACTCCTCATTCAGCTACATTCTGCAATACAACTCCATAAAAACTAATATCCTTACATCAGTGTTAGCTCTCAAGGGTTACAATTAAAATGCTCATTGTAATAGTCGCTTATGGCCATTATATGTATAAGTCGTCGATGGGAAAGGTTAAACTTCCGTGAGAATTAAATCGCGAACAATCGACACGTACTTAATATCTTTCGGTTATATTCCCACAACTAAGAATCTATACAAACCAATCATTCGTGGTCAATTTAAGAATAGCTGTATGCTTAATTGAGTTATATGTAAACAATAGTTAATTTTGATTACTTATGTTATGAGTTTAGAATTGAATTGAATTTGAATCGACGGTTGCAGTTAACTTCAAGTTCAAGTCATTTAATGATTTGAAAATGACGTAAAATATCGCGTTAAGCTGTCGTAAATTTCATAACTAAGATACGTCAGTAATTACTACTGGTAGTTCACACTGCGTAGTATTTTATGAAACGGCAAGAAGTCTGACAATGTTATCGGCTCGACGCATGGGAAGCTGCACAAGTGCAAACCTTTTGTGTGGGGTTATATAAGTCGGCGTAACACTGTCTGACATAACACTTTTTTTTTAAATGATTTACCTCACGGATTCCCACCAGATAAACCCCGTTTCCGCACTAGGCGGTCGCATAAGGCATTTTCACATTTGTATAAATTATGAGGATCTTTTATGACTGTTAGGATTTTACTGAATGAATTTATATTTCCTCAGTAGAGATGTGTCATAAAGGTCACCAACATCACCGTATAGTGTAAATAACATTTTTATTTCTCAATAAATCAGCAATGGAATTGACTGCTTGATGAAGAGCCGCATTTTACCGTTTAATAAAATATTCAAGTACAGTCAATCAAAGTAAATGTACTTACGTTCTCGGAACTCAATAGTCAATTACCCTTGATGTTCAAAATAAAGGCAATCAAAACTTCTCCGACCTATAGTTTCACCCCGGGCTGTCATTGTAAAGGAAAATCGTTTCAACTCATATTCAATATAATTAACCACATTAAGTCCAATAAAGGTCTCGGGCCAACAATTTGTGGTTGCTCGGTCACTGAATATAGAATAGAGACACGGCACGGATTGGTACAAATATAGCTATTATATCAATGCGTAAGAAAAACAACTTGGAAATAGAGAGAGCAATTAATTATGTCCGAGCTATATAATGGATAAATTGACTAAATGCGGCATTGTTTCTGTTAACATAGGCCAACCACCGTAAATCTGTACACTTACATAATATTCGATCCTTCTAGTGAACTTTATTTCAAGAGAAAAATGAATAGATTGTAGTGACTACGTTTATTAAAAAATCAAAACCGGACAAGTGCGAGTCAACTCGCATGGAGAGAGTTCCGAAATTGCTTAATATATTGTCTATTGTTGAATTCGGTCTTGTACCAAGAACAAACTTAACATCATAGTTAAAAATATGTTTTCCCATACATTCCAACCGCAAACGTAAGTTCGTACGCACAAAATTAAAAGATTTGCCATGTTACTTTAAGACCATTGTCTTCACTTCACTTCTTATAGGTTTTCCTGTAATCTATAGGTAAAGAGCTATACTCTATTATATATATATATATATTTGATTTTTTTTCAAGATTTCGGGCTTGGTAGTTTCGGAGATATGTGTTTGGGTCGCAGAAATCGATATGTGTACCAAATTTTGACTTCATCGGTCAGTAGATACGGAGCAAATTAGCTATGACAGACACACGAGTTATCCCATAAGGGTTCCGCCGTTTTTTCCTTCGGACGTTCGAAACCCTAAAAACTAGTTGTAATTTCCATTTTTTCTTTTTCAATGTCCAATTTAATTAATAATACCGTAATACGTAATAAGAACAGTTACCAGTTCAGCGCAAAAAACATTTTCACCATTTTATTACAGTGGCGTGTACTATTTACTTTATGTGCGTTTTCGTTATAAAATGATAAAAAAAAAATATTTTCATTGCTTGAATAACAACTTTATTCATTATTGATTATAAGCGTCAAATAGATTTTAAAAATGTTAAAAAAAAAGAAAACGTGATCAGTTGGGAGCTCTGTTCTCGAAGTTGTTATTGAGTATATCTACCTGGGACAAACAGTTAGGTAGGTCCAACTTCAAGAAAGAGGTCAATCGTCGAATCCCACTCGGCTGGGCAGCGTTCGGGAAACTTCGCAACGTCTTTTCGTCAACAATACCGCAATGCCTCAAGACGAAACTCTTTAACCAGTGTGTGTTACCAGTGATGACATATGGAACAGAGACGTGGTCACTCACTTAAGTAAAATACACGTATTTGCAGCAGTTTTATTATTCGGGGATATTGCGCGCATTGAAATTCTTTGCCCAAAAACTACATCTATCAGCTTTGAAAAATGCTATATTGAACGGGTATATTTCTTTAATAGAATTTTGCACATCAAACGATGTGTAAACATAAAAATGTCATTTTTAAATATTTTAGTTCAGCCAGGCGAATACTGACGCATGCGAAAATTAAATAACATTGGATTTCCTGCTTTGGAACCTAACGAACATTCTGAGAAAGTTTGAGCAAAATCCCAAACTAAGCTGGTTTTATCGATTAGATCGTTACATATAGAATGACTCTATATATAAGTTTATACTTATAGTATCTTTACACGTGTATGTTTTATTTGTAAACGAAATATAAAGCCAGTAATTCACGAGTTTAAAATAGATTTGTTTTCACATCGCTAGGGCCTCGCAAGACGGTACAAAATCCTATTAGAAACAAATCGATTATAGCGCCGGCACATGAGTCCCGGGCTGGGGAGCAGGCAAATGAATGCATTACTTTAAGCGGTAAGAAAATAAAATAAAATATAGCGTTTCAGTAGCGCTATTCTGTAAGAGGTCACTTGAAAACTCACTTCTGAATCCGCAACCAAAGTAGTAAAAACAATACTAAATTAGAGATTTCGCTGCGGACTTAGAAGTGAGTTTGTTAGTGAGTTCTTACAGGATAACCACGCAGTTTAATGATATTAATGTGGTCACACTGTTATGCTTTTCGCATCTTATGGCGAGTCGACCGTATTGAATAATATTTTTTAATTACACAGACGGTTTGTTTTTAGCTCAAAATAGACTTCACAAAGAATATAAATGTTATTATTACTACAGTCTTACAGTCTACGAGTAGGTTCAAAGGCGTCGCTTGTTGGCTGGCACGTAATAGAATTACGTGTTTTCTTCAAACCAGCATTGGAATACCGTACCGTAACCGTTATTACGCATTATGCTTCACGGCGATTTTATATCTAAAACCTGATAAATTAAAGTACTTATACTGAGTACCGATTTAGTCACCAATACAGAAGAGGCACTAATCCTATTAAAAATAAATAAAATAAAAACTCATACTAATAAAAAAAAATACGCGATAAGTAATTAGTATCCAACCTAAGCTGTAACTGTAGATGTTCAATTAACAGTTTACATATCATCGGTAACAAAACCGCACAAGTCAAATTTGAGTACTTTTCAGGAAAATCTAGTTCCGTAGGTAAACTATTTTACTTGTTTCATTAAAACTTTCATTTAGAGAAATAAATAACATAAAAATCCAGTTTCTTCATATTATGCACCAGTCTCGTACAATAACCGATCATATGCACGTAGGCACACGAGGCCATTGACCGCCAGCTGTATTGTACTGGTGTAGTAAATAAATGGATATTATTATAAAATTTAATGTACTACTTTTTTGCTGATTTGGGTAGTGGATCATGGACTGATGCACCTCCTAAAAGGTTATCGGTGATTAAACCTCCACCCAGTATATATTACAAGAACAGGGATATTCGATCTACAAGTCTTTATTGATGGCTTGCTAAACGGATTACGTGTATCGTTATCGAAGTCTACCCTACCGTGAATACTAACCCAAGTTATGAACATTTTATTGCTAGAATCTGTGGGGTATTACGATCCCACAAGGGGAAGATATTGAAGCTTCTGCATAATTTCATTTGGGTTTATCATACAAAGTTACTATAGACAGTTCAGTATTATCGTAGACATTTATGAATATTTATAAATGTTGTGAAGTTTAATTAAACGTAGATCTATCAAAATTATACACGCTAATCGACTCACCAGGCGTGAAAAGCTATAAATAAACAACTAAGCACTCCTTTACCATATCTACTTGTTGTACAGCATCCTGATGAAAGTTCTGTTTATTAGTTTTAAAATTATGTTAACAGAAAGAGATATTCAATGTGGAGAACCAATAGTTTTGGATGAAATATAATAAATAAATAGTTTAAAAGCTTATCTCTAGCCATAACATTTGAATTCAATGATATTAGTTAAGAATAGCATTTTTTTTTTATTGTTTCCTAGTGGAAATTCCTCATGAACTTCCTTCGCCCCGGGGAAGAGCGAAGGGGTATGCCGGACTCCTACCGGATAAGGGAGGCTCCAGGTCCTCGTATGATCACACTAGAGCCGAGTTAAGAATAGCCTATAATTTCTCTGACGATTAAGGAAATATAAGTTAGTTTGGCCAGCACAGCAGCAGACCTGGCTTCAGGTAGTGGCGGTAGTTCCTATCAATATTTCATAAAACACAAAGCTCATCTTACGCGTGACTGTAAATATTACACCGGAATGATACCATATTTGTTTTTTTATTATTTCGATACTAAACACGAATAAAATAAAACTAATGGCGACAAAATACTTAATTTTGTCGCCATTAGTGATGGAAAAGTGATTTCATGGCCGCATTATTACATTTAAACGAAATCGGCACTATCACTTTCCTTTAAAATCACGCTTTTACCTCTTTACATCTTATAATTATTAACTACAGAAAGAACTGTCACAGCAAACAGATTTGTATCTACCACCGTAGCTCATATTTTCCTTAGGAGACGTTCTTAATTCGCTAATGGCCTTGAAAATATTGAAAATCAATTTAATTTTGAACCACATCCGTCCACCACCCACTGATAAAATAATAATGTAGCTTACCAACATTCTAATATAATTATTTGGATTCAAATAGCAGGCCACATAGTCTGCACGTTTCAGATATCGTGTAAGAACCTTGTGCTCAGCGCACGTGACCGAATATTAACTGAATCCAAATAACTGAAAACAAAGGCCAAATATGCAGACGCCATGTAAATTCATTCGACCTCTGTACTCAATCAAACGTTAACTAAAAACAAGCAAACATGAAATCTTTCGAGTTTTAATTTCAAACAATAGTAGTACTGAAGGCTTTTGGCAGAACTTACTCAAGGACGGTCAATATAAATGAAGAAGTGTTTGAAATTAAAGTCGAGGCTAGAATATTTCTCGCCAAAGCAAAGTACCTACTTCCGCATCCGTTAGCCGAAAAATTCATAAGAAAGCGTATTGTTGTGGTTGCACTATATAGAGTCCTATAAATATAGTGAACTTATTTCAAGGGGACAATCGGCAGGTCATAGGGATTGCGCATATTGAAGAAATAGTTACCTTTATCGCAAAAAATATATATAAATATTGTAGCCGATGTTTTTATAAGTGGAGATGCTTTGCCCGCGCTCTATGATGGTCACATTTTTTATTTCGGCTGAATGAAGTCCACTGCTGGACACAGGCCTCCCCCAAAGATTACCAACACCACCGATATGGATGTGTTGTGGGTTCATTGGGGGGTAAAGCTTTCACTAACGGCCAAAATCAATAATCGATCTAATCTAAAATCTTTGGATTTCGAATTACGGATATGTTTGTTTTTTGTGTTAAATATCGTAACACAACAACGGATGAATTTCAAAATCTGAAATCTGAAGATTTTGGATGGATTGATTATTACAGTTCGGCCGTTAGTCACGCACCGAACAGTGTCGCAGCTAGACGTGAATTATAAGCGTCATTCTTGTAACATATTGCGAAAAAAGAATGCTTTCCTGCGTTTATGATGCACAAAGTAAACTGCAACTGTGAGAGAAAAAGTTTTATTTAATGCGTAAATCGATACTGTAAATAATAGTATTTTGTTTTATTACGCGGTCTAATGGCGGCCGGCGCCAGCATGCAGCTACTAATGCCAATAACTAAAGGTGTAACCGGGGACTCTCCATAGATGCACTATAAAATTAAGTTATGGATTGTCCCCGGTGGTGTTAGCGCGTGACCAGGTGCGCGCCACCGTCTTCCTAGGGGTCTCTTGGTGTGAGCACGCAGACTCCCCAATCTGCGCACCAGCTTCAACCTGTCTACAGCGCATAGTGTGATATTTCAGGCACATTACTCGGAGAAGATCGCTACAAATGGAGGCACTTGCAAGCTAAAGCGGAGTCACGATTCTCAGCAGTAGGGGAACGTTTGCTTGCGTTACCCTACGCTGTGTTGCTTTACTCAAGCCAAGATTCTAATCCAGTGCCCGGCGAACGACAGACCTCACCATGTGCACCCGCGAGAATCGTAAAAAGCGATGAAGGGATATCGAGAGAGGTCTGGCGCAGAATGTGCACTTCGCAAAATGTGGACCTGATGCAAAATGTGCACATTTTGTAATATTTGTGTGGTTATCGTACCGGGTGTAACGTACAATTTGGTTCTGGCACTTGCCTGATGCTGTGCGACACGCTCGGCTCATGCGATGTGGATACAGTTCTAACCTAACCTAATCTATATGCTTCGGTAGGACTTTATTTCTCTCAGTCCAGTCAGTATAATTATGCAAATAGACATAAAGAATGTTCTATTTGAACGTCAACACTAGGCCTAATGTTGTATTAATTTTTTTTAAGCTCGAGGCCACGCTTACTTGCTTTGAGCGTGGGCTCACCGCGTCAGTCAAAGCTAGGACGAAGAAACGGCGAAACAATCTTCTCAACAAATTGCATGTGATCGCTTACAGATTAATATAGTTCACCCTCAGGTAAGGTTCTGGATTTATATATAACGATTGGCATCGACCTTCTAAGGGCTACCTGGTTCAAATTATGAGTTTTTAATGTGTAGGCGGAAGCTGCTGAGTGCTGATTTTAAATTTAAATGACCTTTACGACAACCGCGAAAAAAATTGTAACTGCCTGCGGTCTATTTTTAGCAGGACCCGATGTAATAAATAACAAGTAACGATTTTAGGTTGTTATAATATAAGGTATAGGAGCCAATCTATTTTGGCCGCATCGCTAGTCTCGCGCAGACATACTTCCGCAACACGTCGTTTCTTTGTCTGATATAAAGAAAATAATGAACGCATCGAAAATTACGTAACGTCGGTTGTAAGCCTGTATGCCTACTGTAAAATATTTCGTAATTCCGTTTTACTACTAATATAAAGCAACATCTACAGTTTTAACAGAAAACACATTAACAAAACATTTAAACCTGACATACTAACCTATTAATCTGATAGGTTTGTTGCATTTAAAGCTGATATTCTAGAGGCGTTGCCCGATGATGTAACGTTTTAATTCAAATTCAGAATACACGAGTGGAATTTGCGGGTAGCGTAGAGCATATCATTAAAAGTGACTTCGGTTTTTGTTTGGCTATCATCATTTCAGCCGAATGAAGTCCACTGCTGGACACAGGCCTCCCCCAAAGATCACCACAACTACCGATATGGATGTGTTGTGGGCTCATTGGGGGGTTTTGCCATAATCGCCACGCTTGGAAGGCGGGTTGGCGATCGCAGTTGAGTTGTTAATGTACTCGAAGAACGCTGCTGCCCATCCTCCGGCTAATCCCTTAGTCGACTTTTACGACACCCATAGGAGAAGATGGGGTGGTGGCATTCTGAGCCGGTGTTTGGCTATAAGCGGTTAGTAATAAGAAAACTTGTAGCGTAATTGTTTTTTAATTTTTATCAACGCGTACTTTTTTGTGTGTCGCTGTGACGCATTCGCGCTGTTACCTATGGACTCCACAGTCAGTGGTCATTTCAGGTCATCGCTCATCAGGCTAAGCTCGTCACTAAAATAATTGATTCAACAACAACAGCAACTTAACAAAATATTCGTGACAGAATGGAGAAAATTAAATCTCCGTAATATTTGAAAGCGTATACAATTAAAGGCCGGAGTTACGTTTCAGTAATGAGTCTCGTTCGCTATTTCCACTCTTCCTCTCACATCATATTTAAATCACAGATGTCTCTCGCTTGCTCGTATTTCGGTCACAACAACCCGCGACAAACTGGCCAACAAATTGTTAAAACGTAGTTTTGAAGCAGAAGCGATATGTATGAACTCTACGCAATGAGAAACCAAGTTTTGCGGTCAGCTGGTCTTGAACTCGATGTACAACAATTATTATTATGAATTCATGTCATGACCGCGATTATGAGAACCCACATGCGTGCTGTAGATTACAGAAACTAAGTACACCGTTCGTTGTGATCACGACGCCGCAAACTATCTGCTTGCTCGGTAAATAAATAGGTTTAAATGAATTAGGTTTGTTGATTGCAATAAAATAGAAAGTGGTACATACCATAGTGCAGAACGTGAAAGATAGTGTAAACAGTCCTCAAGAGGCATGGCATGCACGATAAGCGCTGTCCATAAAGATTAAACAAGACAACATTGTCTCAAGTGATGTCATCTAGTCATCCTGCACATTAGTGGACATTTCATTGGTTTCAAAGCCAGATCAAACTTGAATTGATTTGATAGCTTGCGGTTTCGTCTATACTAAATAGAAAGTAGTCCTCTCTGAAATATCTATATCCGTTATCCTTAATGCTGTACTAGAATAATATAAGCCAGGGAAATTTGTTTTTAATTTAGGCGTACGTGATATCGATGTTGATGGTTGATGTCCGTGTGGTGTCCGGATTAAGAATATAGCACCATTCCATCTCCTCCCGTGGATGTCGTAAAAGGCGGCTAAGGGATGCTAAGCCAGAAGGACGGGCAGCAGCGTCCCTCCTGTGGAACAGTAACCATACTGCGCTCACCAACCCGCCTGCCAAGCGTGGTGAGTATTGGCAAATGCCCTCTAAAATGACGATACAGTTGTGGAGGTCTATGAGGGAGGCCGATGTTCAGCAGTGGACATATAAATGGCTGATATGATATGATGATATGATGATATCGATGACTAGGGAGGTCTTCCAGGTTTTGTTCACTATTTAACGCTCGACTCAGTCACAGAAAGAGACGGAAGAGTTTGGATGAAAATAAAATGTGTGCACTTTTATTCGTATCGGAAGATTTCCTTAATGAGTATACATGACCCCGATCCTCGCGTACTCAGGAACGAAATTAATAATCAATCTAATCCAATCTTTAGATTAAGATTTTTAACTTCATCTGTTTTTATGTCAGGGTGACATTTGACACAAACAAAACAAATAATAGTTTAAATAACACGCTTTTATAGATAACCAACCTAAAAAGCAAAAAATTATTTTCAATAAGTTTAAAATAAGAATAGCGATTAACAAAAAATAAATATATCATTGTAAAAAAGCGTGGGGTGCTTTATCAGATATTTTCATGATACTTTTACAAATATTCACAAAAATACGTATACAATATATTTACAACGATAATATAATATATTTACAACGATTGACATCAAGCCCCCACGTTTTTTTACAATAAAATATTTCTTATTGTTCATCACTATTCTTATTTTAAACTTATTGTTAATTATTTTCTACTTTTTAGTTCGGTTCTCTATAAAAGCGTGGTTTTTTTAACTATTATTTGTTTTGCTCATGGCTGAATGTCCATGTTGCCTGTTCGTAGCCTTAATAACTCCGGTGGTAATTATTTACCCAAGCATCTTCCTTTCGACGTGTAAGTAAACAAATTCTCCCTCCATCACGGATAAAATCATTGATGAATGAGACACTATTCGAGTCTCATCGCACTCTTGCCGCGGAAAATTTAATCGACATATTATGGAGGTATTATTTTTTGTGTAAGTTTCGTCGATGTATTTTTCATTATATCCGGGTATCAGAGATGAAAAATTCGCGAATCCTGAGGATCCTGGCAATGGATAATGGGACAAATTATTTAAATTATTGCATTGTCATCAGTCCTTGACAAGTGTGCGAAGTTTCAAATTAATCCGACCTTTAGAAGGGGATGAAAATCGAGTTCATAATTTCTGTTACATAGATTCATAGATACAGACCAAGCTAATAAAAGCGTGTTAAAACAGACAAACCCGTAATTCTAATATCAAAATTTTCGGATTCGATTGATTATTAACTTCGGCCGTTAATCGAGTGTCAATAATCGTTTGATTACATAGCAGTTAGTACTCAGCAAATGTCCTTTGGTTAAAGCGACAGGTAAGAGCATAACAAACATATATATATTTATTTTGACGGCACGGTTGGGGCAGTGGCTGATAGTCTGCTGCTCCGGGTTGTGGGTTCGATTCCCGCACAGAACAAATATTTGTATGATCTGCAGGTAGTTAGTTGTTCCGGGTCTGGGTGTATTGTGTGTAGAATTTATGTCTGAAAACGCACCCACAACACAGGAGAAATCCTAGTGTGTAGTTAAGTTTAAAAAAAAGTTAAAACATATCTGATTATTCTCTGTTTTTGTGACAGAAACGTTTTTCTCCCACTCAACATTATTGAGGATGTGCAGCATTTATTCATTGCTCAATGACTGATAGTATAATGAAGTATCATTTTAATGAACTCAACGATAAGATAAAGCTATGGCTACTTTAATGTGGGACAATCACTTCGCCTATGTCAGGGGTACTCAACATGTCTAGAAATAACTGTGATGAAAATTTATCTGGATGAGTTAATGAATGATTAAACAGACTTTAGTATTGTTTATCTTCTATATATATATATATATATATATATATATATATAAATTAATGTTTGTGTGTATGTCCTTTATAGAATTGTAAACTATGCATTTGATCATGTCATGATCTTCAGCAAAGTGTTGTGCATGAGCCCCCAAAGGTTTCCGAGTTAGTACGACCAATCTTTGACAGATGGAGCAACTATTATTCTAATGAATTTCATTTCTATATATATAAAATTAAACAGCGGGTGAAACCGCAGGTCCCAGCTAGTTATAAATAAAAGTAAATGTTTGTATGTTTGTCCGCTATGCGTTCATAAACAATTGATCCGATTATGGTGAAACTTTGCACAGTGGTTGTTGAAACATGGCTGAAGGATTCTAAGACTAAAGTATTTTTTAAGGTTCAGGCACTAGCTAGTTACTAATAAAATTCTTTTTCAATAATGTAAAGTACACGCTTTTAATGAAATATGAACTAAAAAGCACAAAATAGCCTATAAATATACAATTATAGCGCGGGGTGCTCTCTACTTATATTCTCATATTTAATCTACCTATGCCTTTGATATCGAGCACACCACGCTTTAATTTAATTTACAGTTAAAAAATATTTGTTCTTTTTAGTTCATATTTCATTATAAATGTGTTTTGTTGTTCTTTTTAATTGGAACTATAATATTATTTATTTAGTTTAAAACTAAAACTAACGCAATACATTAATTACTTATAGATTCGAATTCATTATTTACTCAACGTCGTGTATAATAATTAACTGTTATTAGGTTTCTTAATCATATGCTGTTGCTCCTTTTTTTTTACGTGGGAAAATCCTCTTGGACTTCCTTCGCCTTGGGAAGGGCGGAGGGGCATGCCGGGCTCAATCCGACTAAAACCCCACGGTGTCCTTCTTCTTACCCCTAGCCCCGGCCGTGAGTTGTACGCTTTTCTTACGACTGCAAAGTTTCAAGTCGTCCGAATATCATGTGGGTGAAAATTGCACTATGTAATGGACATAGTTGAATACTGCGTGTACACAGTACACAGGTCAAGTAAATATAAAGCGTGTAAAAAGAGGTTAATGGGTAGTTTGTGTTTTCATTTCTTCAGTTAAATTAACAAATTCAGACCAGGATGGTTACCATGAGCTCGAGTCAATTGAAGACCTGAACTGATTTGTTATGATTATATGTACAAACGGCTCTAGGTCAAGCTATATATTTCCAGTATAAGCTGACCTCGCATTGTATAGGTTTTCCGTACAATCCGAGATCAGCCTATAGTGGAAATTTTATTGCTTATAGCCGTGTTGTACATATAATTAAAACAAATCAATTGAGGTCTTCAATTGACTCGTATTAAGAGCTCATGGTAAGCCTTCTGTTATTGATTTTTATTAACGTTTTTATGTTTTTAAGTACGAAAATGCGGCGCAATGTGCGTTGCGTTGTATGTCCCGTCGCCCGTGCGATTCTCGATTCGTTCGTTGAGAGGTGTGTGAAGCGTGGCGATACCTGTGGCGGAGCTCACATCGTTGCTCGCGGCGTCACACGTGCGCATACAATAATATGGCGATATGTTATCTCGTTTTCTAAGACGCGGGCCGATGCGCGACACGTGCAAAATTCTACATCCCTCAAGTTTGCCTGAGACGACGCGTGCAACGCAGCGAATACTATTCGACAGACACATTTTGTTTTGTCCTTTCGCGATTGACCAGTCAGTCTCCGGCGACCGAATATTCGATTGCGTTCGACGTGTTGGCCACCCCTGGCCTACGAGACACAAAGATATGATGATTTAAAACAATGGAATGTTTAATATAAATCATTTTGCTCAACAACACGGAAGAAAAAGATAAAATGTCTGCGGTAACTCGATTATTGTTTTCTTGGTTAGTTTAGTATGTAGAGTGACTAAAAGAAAAATAAACAAGTCATAATCATAATATACTAATATTTATCGCTGGACTAAGTAACCATTCTGTCATTACGGTACATTATGTTAATTACACAAGATAATATTATAACTACATAAGAAATTACTTATTAAATTAGGCGTAATTATGCCCATTATATTCATACTAGAACAGAACTCTTAACAGATACTTTATCTGCTCCCTTTTTTACCATAGAATTTCGTTGCATATTAATTAATTAATGGTCACGTTTTACTTACACCGTATAGAATTAATTTTTAATCACAAGATTACATTTTTACAGCGTACTTCCAATTTGAATCTATATTGGCAAACCCTTTCACAAGACAATCCGTATAATAGATGTTTATTTGCTTTGTCCGTTTTATAGGGAAAAAATTATTCACTTTGCCCCGTTTGTTAAGATAAACCGTAACATAATTTACGGAATATTTCTAGTGGCATCACTACTGCCTATTAAATATACCTGCGATGGTAAGTATTTAGTTGTTCTTAGACTAACGCTAGGGCTCCACTTGACGGGTTTTGCAGAAGACTGGTGTTGTAGCGGTATCGATAACCCGACTACAATGCACGCCATATTTAACGTGCATGTTGACCATACTTGCGAGCTTAATGAATCTACCAGACGTCCTGCTTTTGGCGGGACGTCCCAATTTTCTACCTGGGAATAAATAAACACGCGCGGGACATGGCCGGACCCGCTTTTTGTGGATTTTAAGACAATGCGGCGCGGCGGCTCTATATATATCACGCTTTATATTAGCTAGACCTGTGTATGTAGGTGTGTATGTAACCATGTATGAATGTATTGGAATCTAGCAATACAATGTTCACCCACTTTTAGATATCTGATTCGACTTCGTAAACGTATGAAAAATCAATGACACTGCAATCATTTATGACCTGTGCTGCCACCAGCTATGATTTCAAAATAAATACCAAAGCTTTAGTAAAAACTGCTATTTATACGATTGCTAATCATATGTGACCGTTTATAGACTTTTTGTCTGGCCGTCTGAAAGTTTGTCTCGAATAGGCTCCGAAGCGGCTCAACGGATTCAATGAAAATGTTAGCCACTTAAATGAATCTCGCACGCAACTCCTGCCAAGCGTAATGATCATGGCAATGTCTCGAATATACTCCGAAACGGCTAACGGATTCAATGAAAATTGTATCCACTAAAATCAATCTTGCAGCTCCTACCAAGCCTGATGATTATGGCAATATCCCCCGCTTTAGGTACACATAGCCAGTTGCACTCACTGAAAGGTAAACGATCGGCGAGTTTAAGCAACGTTTGGCGCGGCCTGTCTATGGTTGGGTGACCACATAGTGGTATTAGAACTGAGCGTCTCCAGTGATCGTTGGTTGGCCTTTTGGACGGCTTGAATAATTAACCACTAATCACACGAAAGAAAAAGAAGATGGCAATGTCCCTAATATAACTGCTCATTGTAGTAATCAGTATGAAGCCCATATTCAGCAGAGGACGTTTACGGGCGGATGTGTATGTGTGTTATCAATATCACAAGCTCTTGAACTTGAAACCAACTACATCTAGATATAAAGACGGAATTTTATAAGTCATGGTTATTCTTCAGTGTCGTGTTTTAGATGTAATTACTATGTATCGTCTAACAAACAGCAAAGTTAAATAATTAACTTTACGGAATACGCAAAAGCTCTCATGTACTATACAACACAGAAGTGCGCAAAGCGAAGCGTAAATCATGGAAGGCAACAGCCTCCCAGAGGGCATGATACTTACTAAGGCTCTGCGAAGGTCAATCCGCTATCATCTATCCGGAATGACCAAGGTAGTCTTTGTAACTGGGCAGTTAACACCTCAACTAATGTTAAAGAGGCACTTCACGGACTCAGTAGAGATACAGAATGTGACAGATAACGTCATCTCCATGGAAGAACAAAATGTACTAACTTCCAAAAATTACTGGGTTATAGCAAAGAAAGTCATCTATGCGGACGAGTTACGGTGGGCTATAAATAGCTTCCGTCCGTTTAAGTCCCCGGGAACTGGGCTATAAATAGCTTCCGTCCGTATAAGTTCCCGGGACCTGATGATATATACCCCATCCTACTACATGTCCCTCGTAGGCGTATTCTAATACCTCATTATGCAGATTGTATACAATCTGAATAAATGAAACAAAGCTCTATAGAGCTAGACGAGCCTTTGGACATGTTCCATGAATGAAATGAATGAAAAACTGATAGACAGGTATATAGGAGATGGCCCATTAAAGGAAACGACCACTCCATAACCTGCAATGTGCGTATCAAGCTGGTAAATCAACCGAAACGGCATTGCATTATGTAGTAGACAGAGCTGAAAGTGCTCTTGAAACTAAAGAAATCTGTGCTGGAGCATTTCTTGACACTGAAGAGGCGTTTGACCAAACGACTTTCGAGTCAATAAAGGCTTAAGCACAGAAGCATGGCATAGATTAACACTATGCTGCAGGGCCGAGTTATTGAAGCCAATCTACTGGGGGATAGGGTAACTGTCAAAGCAATGAAAGGTTTTCCACAGGGAGGAGTTCTATCCCCATTACTAAGAAGTCTAGTAGTGGAATCTTAACTAGTGGAACATAACGCCCGTTCCGCACAGTAGGCTATTCAGATGACATAGTAGACATAGCAGGCAAATTTCCGAAGGTAATGTCGGATCTGCTTTAGGAAGCCTTGGATAATGTGAAAAGATGGTGTACGAGGGACAATCTATCCATTAATCCAAGCAAAACTGTTATAGTCCCGTTCACGAGGTAGACCAACCTTGGTCTTAACGACCTGAAGACACCAAAATGACGGACTAAACTGAAATGGGCCACGGAAGTTAAATATCAGAGGGCCGATTCTCGTAATTAATTTACACTATGACTGAAACTTGACCGAACTGACATTAAATTATGAATTGACCGAAAAAATGGTCAAAGTTCAAAATGCTTAAAGTTCAGTCGAATTTCAGTACGGTCTCAATCTAGTCTCATTTCGATGTCAATTTTGATGTTTATCTAGTGACAATTTAGTACATGTAACAGTTCGAAATGCTAGTAGAATACCGTTTTGACTTTGATCAACTTTCGATCCATGTTCGATCTCATCACAGTATAAGTTCACGTTTGACGTTGTTTGTTAGTTTAATGCTAGACAGGATACTAACGTGGCGCACTCATGTCGACGAAACAGCGAAAAGGGCCCTACGAGTCTGTAACATGTGCCGATCTGCATATGGTAAAACATGGGTACTCAAACCTAGGGTGTATCATTGGATCTAAACAATGATGGTGAGGTTCTTACATATGACAGTGCAGTATGATGGACAAGGACGAAATTAAGTTTCCAAGGACACGTACTTTAAGGAAGGTCCAGAGCAAGAAGGTGGTATGCATGCCAATCAACGGGGCCTTCAAAACTACGCATACATTGGCACATGAGTGGAGAATGTGTCTAATCCAACTGCGTATCCTGATTCAGACAGATGTATGAAAGTCGCTGTACTTGCAAAAGTAGGAGCTTGGAAGGAAGATGAGCCCTGCACAAAACACACATTTATGAATACCGTGAAAGAACTGGATGACCTGATAGATATGGTATGTAATAAAATAAATCTAACATACATGTTCAACAAGAGGTACAGTGTTCATATACCAACAAGGGACGAGTTGACGAGTTGCATTCAAACCGGTTGGTGAGCCGTCCGTGTACCATGTGTGGTGAGTCCTCAGATGGTACACGGACGGCTCCAAAATGCACTCAGGTACATGCGCAAGGATTTACTCCAATGACTGCAGCATCAGTCAAAGTATGGGGCATTGCGCATTGGTGTCCCAAGTAGGAACATATGCGTCAACTGCCAGCATCAAAGAAATGCAAAGGAGGATGTCAAAGGTAAAAAAGGCATTCACACACTCAGCGACAGTCAAGCGGTTATGAAAGCGCCCAACTTCTTCAAGGCTTCTTCTACTTCTTTAGCTCACAACTGGTCAAAGAAAGCGGGTCAGGCTTAAACAGCCTGGGAAGACACAATAATGTCAGCCTTAACTGGGTACCTGAACACGAAGGTGTCGACGAAAATGAGAAGGCTGATGAATTAGCAAGGGCTGGCTTACAAACGAAGTTAGTTGGCGGAACGGAACCTATCATCATGCATTATATGCACCTGCTAGAAAAGAGAAAGCAAAAGAGTAGCGGGAGGCAGCAGTCCTAAATCACTCCAGCACACTATCTAACTCAAGAAAAGACTGAAGTGAAATGATTAACCTTAAACAGATCACAACTAAGACGCCTTTCAGGTGCACTCACCGGGCACTTCGGTACCAATGAGCACTTCTACAGAATGAAACTGAGCGCGATGGATACATACAGATTCTGCAGGGGTGCAAAAGAGTCTATGTTACATATATTGTGTGACTACAACACTCTTGCTAGGAGTAGGGCGAATCACCTGGGAATAGCTTATCGGTACCAGATGATTACGCGCAGTTCCATGCTGGCACAATCGCAGGGTACCTGCAAGAACTCGTCAATGTGGCAGCAACGGAATAGAGGGCTAGGGTCAGCACAAAAGATCCACAAGGGGCGAGGTGCGTCCGGCGATGGCTGAGCCCGACATATAACCGACATTAGATTAGATTAAGTAGATGTATCGTATCACACACGTTATAATGCGCGTACTATATGTAATATTTTCGGCCGAATAAAGTCCACTGCTGGACAGGCCTCCCCCAAAGATTACTACAACAACCGATATGGTTGTGTAGTGTGCTCAGTGGGGGGTCTTGCCATAATCGCCACGCTTGGCAGACGGGTTGGCGATCGCAGTTGAGTTGTCGAGCACACACGAAGGACGCTGCTGCCTATCCTCCGGTTAATCCCTTAGTCGACTTTTACAACACCCACGGGATGAAATGGGGCGGTGGCATTCTGAGCCGGCACCACACGGCAATGTAATGTATAAAAAAAGAAAACCGTAGGTCTGAAATAAAAGATTTGATACATATATAAAATTAGTACCGCAAGCGGTCTGTTGGCCGGCAATAAAATTCGTTCAAGTGATGTCACGTGGCTAACACGAATTTGTAACTATATATATATATCATCGTGACTATGTTCGATTACTGTATCAATCGATATTCACGAGATATTTGTAATTGGTCATGGTGTGCCTGCCACCGTGTGGTTCCCGGCAAAGAACCACCTCTCTCCAGTGATGCCACGGGTGTTGATATCAAGGGTATGGGCAGCAGCATCACCAATCCGCTTATAAATCGTGGTGGTGGATAGCTTTCTGTAGTGATCATTGGGAGATCTATATACAGCAGCGGACGTTGGAGGGGTATGACGATGTGCCTGCCACCTAGATGTACAAGGCGTTTGAGGATGACGTTACCCAAGCCCGTTATATCTACGTTTTAATTCAAAGACGGCATGCACCTTGTTTATTTTCATTGGATTCTCTTCATAATGGTTTATTACAATATATACATCTTTCGAAACTAGTCCATCTCGAAACCTATTTATTGCGTTTTATAGGGGTACTTCTACATAGGAACTACTATTCCTAACCGGGTACAGTTTTTTTAAAATTATTATCTTAAAGTTTGAGTGTATTAGGCCGTATATAACGCATCCGTGTGGTGTCCGGATTAAGAATGTAGGACCACTCCATCTCCTCCCGTGGATGTCGTAAAAGGCGACTAAGGGAATCTAAACCAGAGGGATGGGCAGCAGCGTCCCTTCTGTGAAACGGTAGCCATACTGCGCTCACCAACCCGCCTGCCAAGCGTGGTGAGTATTGGCAAATACCCCCCAAAATGATGACACAGTTGTGTAAATCTATGGGGGAGGCCTTTGTTCAGCAGTGGACGTATAAATGGCCGATATGATTAACGCATATATAACCTCCCCAGTTACGTGCTCACACCGAGCAACCCTCGGGAAGACGGCGGCGTGCACGTGGTCACGTGCCGCCGTGTGGGCAGCACAATGCGCGGCGAGGCTTGGGGGATACTTTAGAATCCTCCCCGAGAACTGAGAAGTGCCTGGGGGTCGACCTTTTTACAGTCGCCTTCCCTCCGCTAGAGGGGGGTGACCGCTTTACAGTCATCCCCTCCGTGAAGTGCCTAAGGCGTGGCACCTATGAGCGGCTCCAGTGTGATCTTACGAGGATCTGGAGCCCCCCTTCGGCGCCGAAGCTGACCGCTCCAGCGGTTTTTGGTAGGAGTCCGGCATACTCCTTCGCCCTTCCCCGGATTCCTAGAATTACCCCTGAAGCGCATTTGAATAATAAAAAGCCTTATATCAAAAATAAAAATGACTTCTTCATAGGACTGACTATTTATAAATTCATAAAATTACGTGTTTATTAGGGCTTATATGAAATAAGAACTTTACGATGATAAATGTACAGATTCTCTTCATAAGGCCAATGGGTAGTACTGGTTCGATATAATCACTCAAGTGAATAATTATGCATACTTAATTATTTTTTCCAAAATGACGAGGGCGATGTATTGTATACTTATCAGACTGATTCGAATTTCAATCATGAGATTTGAATGGTCACCATAAGATACTAGTAATAGATACCTTTTTTAAATTTCACCTTTCTAGATTGATTCAGTAATCACAAAAAAAAAAGCAGTTGTAGTTCAAAACCTTTTTGTGATAAAACGACTGCTAACAACGTAAACAAATCTTTCTACGCAGTTTTATACGAGTACATGCCTTGATCAAAATGAGCTGTTCGCAGCTTTACATGTGTAAAAGCTATTGCGCGGGATTTCAATTTGCATTGTGAATGCGCAATTTGTGTCAGTTTTTATCACCGTATCTACGTTGATATGTACCGTGTGCTGGTCGCATCTTCTCGCTTTGCACTCGAATGTTAAAGTACAATTCACACCTAACGGAGCGCGTCGGCGCGGACGGAAGCGCAATTTGCAATACAATAAAGGAAATTGAAATGTCTACTTGACGAATAAAGTCCATATTTCTCGGCTGTTCGGCTGCTGCCGGGTGCGCTTGGCTGCACTCAGCTGCCGTCACCTGCACTCGGCAGCTCTAGCCTGTGCTCGGCTGCCGTTGCTGAATGAATAGAATAGTTTGACTGAAGAATACGCTTTTTTAGGAAGGGCTTCTTGCATCTATAGGGAGATGTGGTTGCTTAACCGGACAAGTGGCGAAGCTTGAATAGTCTCCAGCCAGGCTTAAAACTATATATACTATGTAACTACGCCTAAGGGCATCCCCTGCGGAACACGGACCTCGGCTTAGGGCGTTACTGCGATAACAACAAACACAAAGGGACTGCTGGATTTATATTATTTGGGGTGTAAAGGGGATCTTTTATTACGACCGAGTATGGCCTATGCTCGGTAAGGATATGAAGAATACGCAAAGATGCACGAGGATTTTAGATCGCGCCCTCAGCCGGACAAATCAGCGACGATGCGCGTGGATCGGCCCTCTCCCGATCCCGCTCTGCAGTCTCCTTCTGCAACATGACGCTCTCGCAGAAGGAGACCACTGCACTCCAATTTTCATGCTCTGCCAACATAGCCGACACTACTGCCGGCAGAGAGAGATCTTGCCCGATCCGGTCGACCAGGATCCGCCGCTCGGCCGCCCACGCAGGGCACTCCTCGAGCGTGTGCTGTGCGGTGTCCTGGTCGCTTCCACAATGGTGGCACTGTGCCGTAACCTCGCGTCCTATTCTGTGCAGGTATGCACCGAAACAACCGTGACCGGTGAACACCTGCGTCAGACGGTAGGTGACGCGCTCGCTCCTTTGGAGCCAGGCTCCGAAGAGCGGCAGGATGGCCTCAACGACGCGCTTGGTCGCGAACTGCAACCGTAGGCGATGACGCCACATCTCGAGTGCGCGCCGTCGAGCCAGCCGCCTCAGTCTGTCGAACGCCCCTGAAGGCACGCCTTCCCCGCTTTGGCGGAGAGAGCGTGTCTGGTCGTAGACCCACGCATCCATCTCCGCCTGGATGTCGAAAGGCGGAAAGCGTGCCAGGAGAGTTGCCGCCTCGTAGGACACTGTCCTGTATCCCCGTGCGATCCGTATAGCCACTCTGCGCTGCAGACTGTGAAGTTTGTTTCTGCAGCGCTGGACGCCTGACAGCCGGGATGACCATACAGGCGCCCCGTAGAGGGCCACAGACCGCACGACGCCCCCGTAGAGACGGCGGACTTCCTCGCTCGGTCCCCCGAGATTGGGCAGCACCCGGTGTAATGCACCCACTACCCTCTCGACTCGAGGAACGAGGCGCGCGAAGTGCTCTTCGAAGCCCCAACGACTGTCCAGGGTGAGCCCCAGGTACTTCATGTACTGGCCCACCCTGATTTGCGCGTCACCAACGCGTATCCACGAACTGGGTGGTTCTCTACTCCGCGGCAGTTTGTGGAACCATAGCGCCTCGGTTTTGTGAGGCGCTATCTGCAGACCCAGAGCGTGGATTTTGGCCACGACAATTGCCACCGCTTGCTCGGCAAGCCGGATGGTTCCCTCGAAGGACTCCCCGCTGGCCAACACAAGAGTGTCATCAGCGTAACACACCAAGCTGACGCCAGCGGGGAGAGCGACACATAGGACCGCGTCGTAGGCGAGGTTCCATAAAAAGGGGCCAAGAACCGACCCCTGCGGAACCCCGCACGTAATCTCCCTCCGCTTTACGCTACCGTCCCTGCCCACGTAGCGAATGTGCCTATCGCGTAGATAGGCCCCTATGATGCCCTGCAGGTAGGGGGGGCATCGATGATGGACTAGTGCCCCCCTAATCGCGCCCCACGGGATGGAGTTGAAGGCGTTGACGATGTCTAGACTGACAGCCAACGCCACCCCACCCCGCTGGGACACTGCCTGTTCCGACAGCGAGCGGACGCGAAGAATCGCGTCGATTGTGGAGCGCCGCTTCCGGAAGCCATACTGACTTTCGGCCAGGTCGGGACCCACTCGCGACAGGTGCTCAACGAGTCTTCGGGTAATTATTCTCTCGAATAGCTTCGAAGCCTCGTCGAGCAGGCAAATTGGACGATTCTCTACGGAGGGGTTGTGCGGTCCGTGGCCCTCTACGGGGCGCCTGTATGGTCAGCTCGACTGTCAGGTGCCCAGCGCTGCAGAACCAAAATTCATGGTCTGCAGCGCAGAGTGGCTATCCGGATCGCACGAGGATACCGAACGGTGTCCTACGAGGCGGCAACTCTCCTGGCGCGTTTTCCGCCTTTCGACATCCTGGCGGAGATGGATGCGTGGGTCTACGATCAGACACGCTCTCTCCGTCAGAGCGGCGAAGACGCGTCCCCAGGGGCGTTGGAGAGGCTGAGGCGGCTAGCTCGGCGGCGCGCACTTGGAAAGTGGCGTCACCGCCTGCGGATGCAGTACGCGACCAAGCGCGTCGTGGAGGCCGTCCTGCCGCTCTTTGGAGCCTGGCTCAGAAGGAGCGAGCGCGTCACCTACCGCCTGACGCAGGTGCTCACCGGGCATGGTTGTTTCGGTGCGTACCTGCACAGGATTGGACGTGAGGCCACGGCACAATGCCACCATTGTGAAAGCGACCAAGATACCGCGCAGCACACGCTCGAGGCGTGCCCCGCGTGGGCCGCCGAGCGGCGGATCCTGGTTGATCGGATCGGGCAAGATCTCTCTCTGCCAGCAGTAGTGTCAGCTATGTTGGCAGAGCACGAAAATTGGAATGCAGTGGTCTCCTTCTGTGAGAGCGTCATGCTCCAGAAGGAGACCGCAGAGCGGGATCGGGAGAGGGCCGATCCCGCTCGAAGAAGAAGGAGACGGCGCCGGGGTAACAACCGCCCTGGCGCCTAATTCCGATACGCCTGAAAACCCCTGCCGTTGCTATAAGGTGGGGGACCTCTGGGTTCGCGGGTGCGTAGATTGGGGAATCTGCGTGCCCACACCAAGCGACCCAAGAGAAGACGGTAGCACGCATGTGGTCACGCGCTGCCGTGGGACGCTTTGGGGGATCCTTTACAATCCCCCTGGGGGGGTGACCGCTTTACAGTCACCCTCTCCGAGATGTGCCAATAGGCGTGGCACCAGTGGGTGGCTCTAGTGTGATCATACGAGGACCTGGAGCCTCCCTTAGGTGCCGAAGATGACCGCTCCAGTGGTTTTAGCCGGTAGGAGTCCGGCATACCCCTTCGTCCTTCCCCGGGGCGAAGGAAGTTCATGATGAATTTCCACTGGGCACCAATAAAAAAATAAAAAAAAAATAAAAAAAGGCAAATTGGACGATATGCAGAAGGAGACTCCGCGGGCCTTCCTTCCTTCCTCAACAGAACCAATCCGGCTTCCTTCCAGCTGGACGGGAACACGCTTCGACGGAGGCAGCTGGTGAACAGCCGCCTCAGGCGGTCCCCAAGAGACTGCAGTGCATACACCCACGCGCGGATCACCAATACGCCTACCAAGCAAGATGACAATGTCACTGGACGTTAATGGACCGGTCTGTGTGTTTGTGTGTGTGTGCGTGCGAGCCTACATCATATCTTGAAAAGAACAACAATCCTAAGCGTCATGATATTGCGATTTATTTGGAAAATAAAAAATAAACACACTGAAGTTGTGCAAAAGATACGTTAAACAAATTTAAAGGCAATTACGGTAACATGCACAGTTTTGGTAAATAACTAGATATATGAACTGCGCATTTCAATAATCTACAATATATTACAACGTCACTAACTACTTGAAGCTATACAAACAAATATGTTGACAGAATCAAAGTCCCTTGTCTTTGTTGACAAGGACCGAGCTTTAACGGTACATACCATATTCAAACCAAGATAATTGGAAGGAGATTGAAACAGGCTGCTTCCTGATATTGTATTCTGATTTCTGTGATGCGATTAGTTTGCCTTATTGAGCAAGTACTGAATGTTACGACACGGCAATTTATCTTTTCCTTATCAAGCGGTTTCTAGCGAAGTTCTCAAAGAGCCCACTATGGTTGTTTACAGTATACACGGGTTCAACGCCTCCGACTATCTGATTTGAATCTTACAATATAATACACTTCTTTTTAATTTTCCTGTCTCTTAAGATACTTACGTGGGTGGGTATAATTGCAATATGCTGACGATTGTTTAGGAAATTTGGAATTTTTTGAGTAATTTATGAATTAAGTTTTTATTTGAGCAATAAAAGCGCTCATCGCCAGTTGGTAACTGATAAACCATCGGTGAGGTTAAGCATGTTATCCGTGTGGTGTCGGATTAAGAAGCTCCATCTCTTCCCGTAGATGTCGTAAAAGGCGACTAAGGGAAACTTAGCCAGAGGGATGGGCAGCAGCGTCACTTCTGTGGAACAGTACCCATACTGCGCTCACCAACCCACCTGCCTAGCATGGTGAGTATTGGCAAATATCTCCCAAAATTGAGACACTATTGTGGAAATCTATGGGGGAGGCCCATGTTCAGCAGTGGACGTATAAATGGCTGATATGATTGAATGATGATGATTGAGGTTAAGCAACGCTTGGCGCGGTCAGTATATAGATGGGTGACCACATAGTGGTATTTGCACTGAGCGTCTCCGTGCTTCAGAGGGCACGTAAATTCATCAGTTCTCAGCTGTTAAGCCGCGCTGGAGGGAGGTCTTTGGCCGGCTTGAACAACTCTGACACAAGGTTGAAAAGAAGAAAGGAGCATAAAATATTTTGTTTCACTGTTTAATACGAAGGCGCACTCAAAAATGGAACACACGTCGCTGTAATAAAACAGTAAATAGTTTTTTTGAGTGTTCGATTAGCAACTTCGATTATTATTAATTATAGCAAAAAAAATATAATAGAAGATAAAAAGATTGTTATTCATTTAAACCATTTACAGGCACTTATGAATAGTCTAAACTTAGGTTGCCGCATTCCATGATGTTTATTTCATATGGAGAAGAACGGGCTATAAACTATGGTTTTTTGCCCGTAAACTCTTTTTAAATCATCTTACAATATTTATGAAGTATTATTGTACTGCAATCTGAAAATTTAGATTTTGTTTTTGTTAGTAAAAACTTTATGATTAAATAGCTATGGCAGCATTAGGTAAAATGAAACCACAACTTATTTTTTAATAAACACGACCCTATAACCTGCTTTTGTCCCCTTTAAATAAAGTTCACTATTTTAGGACCCTATATAAAACTGACGGCCCGGTTGGTGCAGTGGCTGATACAGTCGGCTGCTGCGCACCGGGTCGTGGGTTCGATTCCCGCACGGAACAAATATTTGTACGATCTGCAGGTAGTTGTTCCGGGTCTTGGTGTATTGTGTGTGGAATTTGTGTCTGTAAACGCACCCACGACACAGGAGAAATCCTAGAGATGGGCAACGTTTTTATAAAAAAAAAAAACAAAATAAATAAATATACAGGAATAAACTGTTAATGTACATTTATTATTTTATATTACTAATAATCGTCCTCGATAGATGTGTAGGACTGTTGCACAATATGATAACTTGGGGCCTCAAAATGTTTTTCTACAAGGTGAAGCCGCGCTCGCTGTGGTCAAGTTTTGGCGAGGCCGGTATGTCGGTCTGTTTGAGACTTTCAGAGTCTTTTATTGTGTGCTTCTTGGGTGGAAGGAAATGATTTCATCGAGGACGTGAACAGAAGACATTACTCACCCGAGAATAACAAGTTCTCCATATTTTATGAGAGGTTTAGGCTTTTGTTCCGAGCCGCTCTCGCCAGCTTCCTCCAGTATTGGTGAGTCCGCACTGTCCGCAGCACTGCAACAAACAAAAAATAAATTAGAAACAAACTAGTCGTACACGGGGCTCCGTCGACGTTATTATTTAATTTGTAGAAATTCAATTACAAAAATAGTGTATTTTATTTTAAGGGGACCGTCTAGGTCATACCTCTGTCTTTTTATGTTGCATTAATGCAATTAATTTTATTAATTATTGCATAAAAATAATAGAAATACTATTTATGTTCACTAGTTTTGTTTTTAGCCTTAAAGACGTATAAAGTCAGCAGACAGACAAATTAGTGCTCCGCGATTTAATTAAAAAGATATAGGACCATTATTTAATCGTTTTCGAGGGTTTTAATTATTTGGCGCGGAGCTCAAATTATTTTTATTTTTCTAAAATACTTCTTATAACATCAGCTATCTGCTAGTGAAAGTCCCGTCAAAATCAGTCCAGCCATTTCGGAGATTAGCTGGACCAAACAGACAGACCGACAGACAGACAATAAACCGAATATTCAGTCTTTTTTTGCTCTGACGTATGCACTGAAAGTCCAAGATACCTAATTTCAATTCAAATATTGATTGACCCCCATGGATAATTTGGCGAGTGTAGTAGGTACATTGAAAAAAAGGCATATTAATGAAACGGTCGTAAAATATCCCCGTATTCCACCCACAATGCAAAAATATTCATTAAAATATGCTGGTAGAGTTTCCCACGAATATAAATAAATAAAAGGAAAAGACTTGAAAAATCAGCAAACCCTTATGCAATCTTTAGTTTTGCGGTACGAAAAACGAATACATGCTAAGCTTATATTTCCATAGAGCATAATTAATTAGTTAAAAAGGAAGGATAAGCACTATTAGAACTATTTTGATAAAAAAGTTTCTATTTTATCTTTACACTCGCTGATACACAGCGCCAGTTAGTTCGTGCATGGCACAAACTTCGAGTGGGTGTAGGTTTCTTTATGATGCTGTAATGATATCATACTTAGCACATTTAGTTATTTTTACTGATTGCAGCCTCACCTAGTTAGGTACTACATACAGAACTCTAGGCGCGCAATTCACCGGGACGGTGGCGGCGCGTTGTACTCCGATCGCGCCACTCTGAAGGAATGTACGGCCGGCCAGGTCGCCCTGATACGGGACCCGTCAGACCAAGTGATGAGCCGATACCTACCAAGGATATGGTCCAATGCCAACACGACGAACACCGCACCCCCAGCCAAAGGTCAGGAAGGGACACAGTGGGGTTTTAGCCGATAAGGTCCGCCGTGCCACTCTGGCCCTCCCAAGGCGAAGAAAGTCCATGAGCATTTCCCCACGAGAAAATAAACTCGGAAAGGCTTAAACTATCTATCATCGGCGTATCAACGTAAACAATCATTAAAGGGATCATGTTTCTATAAACTGACGCTTTGTCGGGATCATCGTCAACATGATCACCACCCACATCTTTATTTTAATATGCATGTACTTCCGCACAAGAGATCGTTGATATGAAGGGTCAAGTCTTTTATATCAGACCGAGAAACTGGTCCGAGACAGCTGTGGGTCAAGATTAGTGGTAAATTATGACCACGCCCGGAACCGGTTACGGCCGATGCACCGACACTCACGCAAGCCACATAAAGCTTACAATTATTAGTCTTTCGGTTATTAAACAATAAATGTTCGTAACCCTCTATTTGCGTCTATGAAGTAATTAAGTGACGACTAACATAGTGCAATGAACAGATTTACTTTGTTCTCAGGCCTAAAGGCAACTTGATGTTTCGAGTGGTTTATCGATCATATCAACGATAACTTATCGGTGCCTGCCTGCGAACTAGGGCACTCTATCTCTAAACGTACACTTTCAGCGACCAAGTTACCTGCGAATGGCACAGTTTAACTATCGCTTTCGTTGTGACCGATTAGATATTAATTGTTATCATTGTTTTGTAGACAAAAGAAATGATATCAGATGGCGTCGTTCATAAAAATTACAAGTTGAACGAGACGGGATAGCAAGGACAACGGCGGTGCGCCCAGAGCGGCCGTGATTACGGGCACGGGGTCAAAGCCCTGCGCCTCCCGCTGCCACCCCCTTCACTCCTGGCCCAACGATAGGACACTCCTAAGCCGACCCACAATTACCGAGGTCCAACATTTTAATAATAATAACACTCTCCAGACGGTCCATTGTCGATATGAAATATTAAATCATCTGAAACAAAGGTTGGGTAATTAACACTCGGTGATTTTAATCAGTTTGATTATAATCTAGAATGTTTCCTTAGTAATTGTTCCTTGTTTCAGGTATTATATAAAAACGAGGCAGTTGATTGCGTGACACTTACAATTAACTTCATTTGCATGCAGACTATAATTTTTCCGCACTATTCTTCCGCTTGTCTCGCCTTTGTCTAGTGCTACAATTTTTGATCCGATAATACATTTGATTCAATAGTGATTTGAAGAAAACATTAAGGCGCTGATTAGTTGAATACAATAGGAGTGTGATCGTAGTAAAAATTCTGAGAATTACTACGGAGCTGCGGAGGTGATTCACGTCACAGAGGTGACGCTGGCCCATCATACCTACCGTTCGGCACACTAAGCACGTGGCGATAAAAAGCTACGCCATATCCGGTTCTGCCGCAACACACCAAATGCGGCGAATGTGGGAACGCCGGAAGTTTACGAAGAATCACTCCTACACGACGTGAATTCCTTTGACTCATTTCGAATGATTTTAAGCAATATGACACGATACAGTACACACACCTACTCAAAGTGGACGCTTCTCGATTGACTAGAGTACCAAACCAGTTCTGTATACTCACGGTTTCAATAAAACTACTCTCGAAACAGAACGAAAATAAAGTTATTATAAAATGTGCTATTGAGTCCTTTGTTGTGCCTGTACTTTCACTATTCGAACCGTCACGATCAAGACTATTAGCTCCCATGGAGTCTGACCACACTTTCTACGTCGCCAGGCGTACGCCAGATTTGATCATATTTTATTATACTTTATTTAAACTATGTAATTCTAGTAATATTGAAGGAATAAGTTGAAGAATGCTGCATGCATCTTGAGTGAGAGTGTAGTACATACCTTTTAGTGTACCTTAATTTAGTTTAGAATCATTCTTTAGTACCTTTCAAGTGAACCAAGAGCAGTCAAGTACAATATAAACCTTTGTGCATTGCTCTGCACAGCAGATTGTGACACACGGACATTACATTGACAAGACTCCTGAGAATGGTGATGTAATGCAATGCTATGGCTGTAACTCCACAGATAAAAAATAGGCAAAGTTATTCAAGTTTAGTGTAATCAACTGCCAAATTGCCAATGCGCCACGGTCACTGATAGAACAGCCATTTTTTACAAGGAACGGAAATTACTTTGACTCGACGCTCAATCCGGGCACGAAGCGATCTATGCCCGTTTCGGATTTGATGACACAACTTTACGTTGAAATGATAGCTGCCGACACTTCTGTGATTCGCTTACAGCTGCAGTAGCATTAAACTTCCCATAAATAGTTCTATATGCTTTATTCAAAGGTAAATCTCATGTATACTGCGAGTGAAACTCGGATAACATAATAATAACCCTTGATTTTTCTCGTGAAAATGGTAACACAAATTCTCAAAACTGTCGTTCTCATTAATGTCTCATAAACAATTATTAAATATGTTTAACAAATATAGTGAATATTAATTAGTACTTATATAGATCATAACCATGAAACTTATCATATAAATGTTTAGATTTTATTTTTATAAAGTCAAATTGTTGTAACCTGTGTAAACACCAACAATTATCTAAGCAACCGCTATATGTGAAAATCTGTAATTGGCTTTCTGTTTCCTTATTATTATTGTTAAACCTGTATGTTTAGCTGTAGATTTTCCAGTAATAAATAAATAATGAAAGGCATACGCGGCAGAATCATTAAAGACATTCCTTAAGTCTAGAGTCAGGAGTTCTATCCAAAGAAAAAAAAACAGAATTCGAACTGTTTCGAAACAAATTCAAAATTACGTTCAAAAGTGTGTACAGCTAGTCAACAACTGATACAGGAATGAGGAGATTTGTAGAAGAACTAAAGTCACCGACATAGCTTAACGGATTAGTAAGAAGTGAAGAAGTGGTAATGGGGGAAGGGGCAGGGCACATTGCTCATAGAACTGATGGCCGTTGGAGCAAAAAAGGGTCTCGAGTGGAAACCGCGCACCGGAAAACGCAGCGCACTCACGCACGTACGCACCAACGAGATGTTATGTTATTACATTATTATATTGTCTAATTACAGTATTATTCAAGTTTATTGTGAGAGACTGGTGCCTAAGCTAGGCCTAAGCCTGTGTTTTAGGTCACTAGGCCTCCACCCCAGAAGTAATTTTTTGCTCTTTCATAAACTGCCTAGTGAAATATGTCCATGTTCTTCTTCTACGTGTATCTGATTCTATCAAGTTGCATTTTCTTGTTAAAGTTCTCTTGATGATACTCTCTAATACTTTGATCTAACTTTATTAGGCCCCGATACTAGTTGATTTTGTCCTTTATATCCCAGTTATCATCTTGCATCTCATGAATGTACTTTCGCTGCAGACAACATCTTGATATAACATATATTATGGCTTTGATACAACCAATATTAACGATTTATCAAAATGCATTTTAAATTTCCTCATCTTTATTTTACCTTGACACTTGGACAGACGACCTGGTGAAGGTAGCTGGGAGTCATTGGATGCAGTAGGCGGCTTGTAACCGATCATTATGAAAATCTATGAGGGGGGGTCTTTGTTCAGAAGTGGACGTCCTTCGGCTGATATGATGACGATGATGATGATCCTTTACTAACCAGTTTCTTTTTACTGTATGTAGTTCTGTACTATCATATTTACTAGTGGCGTGAGAAGTTTACAGACTATCTCACATCACAAACACCCAAACCCAAAACAACCAAACAACTATCTGTAGATCATGCTACACGAATGGCTGCCGGCTATTTACGCTTCGCCAATTATCCGGTTAAGCAACCACATCTCCTTAGAGATATATTCGGGAAGACCTTAAAAACAATTTAAAAATACTAGGCTAATACTTGTTCCGTGCAGCGGGGACCAACTGGTCTCTTAGCGTAGAAAAGAAGCGTCTAACAACTGCGCCAAGCTGTGCCTTTGTTATCTTATATATATAATTCTTCTGCAGGTGGGTATGTCACTGAACCTCCGAAACGGCTAGGCCGAATTGGATGTCATTTTTTATGTATGTTTGAGTGGGTCCCTGGACGGTTTATATTCACAACTGGACCCTGTAGGTGGCGCTGCAATCGGGTTTGCATGCACTTGCCTGCGCGAGATGAAGCGGGCAACTAGTTTTGTATAAAAATGACATTCATTTACTCACCACTGGCTGGCTGTTAGGAATTAAATTAAAGCCGCAGGTAGGCTCGATACCCGGGAAAATAATATCCTATATATTATACTTATTTACTTTCATTATAACCTATCCCTATCCTAACACCATGATACGAAAAATCTGATACGAATAGCGATGGAAATTAATAACGCTGAAAAGCATGGCAATTCAAAATATCAATTATTTGCAAAATTTCATACAGATTCTGTCTTAATATAGTTCCAATCTAGTCTCAATATCCTAAATGTCAAATGGTATTCCCCAAACTAACAAACAACATCAAACGTGAATTTACACTGTTATGAGATCGAAAATGGATCGAAAGTTGATCGACGTCAAAACGGGTTTCTGCTAACATTACGAACTGTCACATGCACTAAAATTGTCATTAAATAAACGTCAAAATTGAGACTGAAATACGACTAGATTGAGATCATACTGGAATCCGACTGAATTATAACCAATCTACAGTCATTGGCTCGAAGTTCATTGAAGTGCAAATCGGCACTAGAGTTAACATAATGTCACACAACAATATCGATTTTAATATTTTTAAATTATTAATACTGTGAATTATTATAGTCAAAACTAATTGTAATGTCACTTCTGTAATTTATGTAATTGGGACTTAGTGCCTTAAATAAATAAACTTATTCTTATTATAATCTACATGTTTCTCTATTACACGGGTTTATATCGGAACCCGGTCTTTTGATAGGCTTACGCGGGGACATGGGTCCAACACGCAGAGGCAATTTTAATCTTAAATGTAATGGGACACTAACCGGGGCTCTCTATGGCTACACTATAAAATGCAGTCTCGGATTGTCTCGGCCATTCCGTGTCTGACGCTCGCCGCAGACGGTCGTGCAGTGCTCGCGCTCCCCGATCAGTGTGCCGTGTAGTGTTTTTCCGCAATCCGTCCCATCGGATTGCAGTCACTTCAAATAAATCACGCGTTGCCTTTTTCAAGGCGACTACTGATTTTGTTTCTTTCACCGATCAAATTCATCGCGTTATTGTGCCCCTTCAGGGAAAAACCACTGTTTGGTGGTCCTCGGCGGATACCTTACGGTGCCAACGAAGCCGAGTGGGGTGTTGACCCGGCACACCCGCCTAGCCCCATCAGGGCAAAGCAGTTAGTCGGCAGCGGACTAGGACCACCGGCCTTGGGGGCTACCCTAGTCGACCCTAGTTCGAGTCTACGTTTTCAGGATATACAGTCTCTTGCGGGCGATACCTTATCGCCCCTTGCAAAAGAGCTGTCAGGGACCCGTTTGCCCATTAAGACTGGCCACGGATGGTACTAGCTTAGGGCTCACCACAGGTACTCACACCTCCCTGCCTACACCCGGCAGGGAGGGTTTGTTACACACCCCCGGGCCCATCCAACCCGGGAGGTTAGGGACCGCGTAAATCGCAATTGTTCCTCCGCGCTTATAGAGTATTTTTGTTTTCGTCCCCCGTCCGCCATTTTGTTTTATAAACAAAATGGCCGACGACGCCACGCTGTGGAAAAATATTAGGGAGATCCTCCTAAAGGACCCCTACTTTGTTGCCAAGTATGGCAACCTTCTCTCCCCACTAGAGCCAGGCACAAAAGTGCAGCCCCCCTATCCCGAACCCAAAAAAAGGGGCACATCCCCCGAATTAGATGCCGGCGGCATCTCATCCGCCCCTCAGGCAAAAACCCCCCTCCCCACCGCCAGCACGAACGCCTCCACGTCCCCCGAAGCCGACATGCCCATACTCTCGGACGTGTCGGACATGTCAGAGAGCGAGGACTCTCCCCCTCCTCCCCAAATCCCCTCCTCCGATTCGGCCTCTGACGAGTTCCAACTCGTCAGCGGTAGCCGTAAAAAGCGGGCCCGCAAGGCCAAGTCCTCCGCTCAAGCTGCGCCCGCCAAAGCCCCGAAAACGGACGAGGCTTCGTCCTCCGCTCCGCCCTCTGCCCCTGTCCCCACAACGGCCTCTTCTCAGGCCAGTCTTCCCCCTACCCCTACCCCCGCTAACTCCCAATCCCAGCCCGCCAAGGTCCCTAAAAAGGACAAAAAACCGCCTGCAATATACATTCAGGCCAAGGACAAGTGGAATGACGTGTCCAAAATGTGTATAGAACTAGGTATTAACTACCTAAGTGCCCGCACCACAGCCGTCGGGGTCAAAGTGGCAGTTCCCACTGCCCAAGACTTCAGGTCTTTGACCCGTGCCCTCCAAGACAGGAACGTGTACTTTCACACGTACTCTCTCGCTGAGGAACGCCCACTCCGGGTAGTCCTTAAAGGCATCCCCAAGGAGATCGACACCGACTCCATCAAAGACGACCTTCTGTCGCAAAGTATCCCCGTCCTCGAAGTTCATCGCATGCACGCTGGTCGCAGCGGTGAAGCTTACGATATGGTCCTCGCCATATGCGAAAAGACCGCCGATAATGATCGGAAGATTTTTAATATCAAGACTGTATGCCACCTCTCAGGCATAAAAATCGAACCTCCCCATCGTTATGGTCCTCCCGGGCAGTGTCACCGCTGCCAACTCTATGGTCACGCGCAGCGTCACTGCTACGCCAAACCTAGGTGCGTTAAGTGCCTAGGTGACCACAGCACCTCCGACTGCGATCGCCCCAAAGATCGCACGCAATGCACAGAGCCCCCGAGTTGTGTGCTTTGCGGTGAGTCGGGTCATCCAGCGAACTATCGCGGATGCCCCAAAGCCCCGCGAGCTAACAGCAAGGCTGCTAAGCGCAAAGCGGCTACCCAAGCCTTCGCGGCCGCCCACTACGCCTCTCAGGCCCCTCCCACGTTTCAACGACTCAGCCCTCAAAGGCCATCGCCATGGAACGCGCTGAATCATCAGCAAGCGTTCCCCGCCCTGAGGAAAAGTCTATTGACCCAACAGGCGACCCAGGCATCAGCGATTCCCTCGCTGATGACCGCCCCCCATACGGCACCGTACCTTCCCGTGCCGTACAACCAACCCGCACCACAAGTGCACTCTCAGAGGGCCGCCCCTCCCTCACCCCTTCTCAAAACTGACGACCTCTCAGTTTGCCTCGGTCTTCTCAACTCTGTTGACCCGAACAGAGTCGCCCAAATGGCCGCGGCCATTAGGGCAAACCAGGGCCAATACGGCCTCATGTTAGTACTCAGCGACTTCGCTGATGTCTCATCCGCCCTCCTCTCCTACCGCGTTCATCCGTAATGGATTCACAAAACAGGTGCAGATTAAAACCCCGATCCCTTAAAATAGGCATCTTCAATGCCAACAGCATTAATGGCCAAAAAGATGAAATCGCCTTATTCCTCCGCGACCACCTTATTGACATTATGTTGATACAAGAGACCTTTTTGAAACCCTCCCACAGGAACCCTAGAATTGCAAACTATGATATAGTGCGCAACGACAGGACCCACTCCCGTGGAGGAGGCACTCTTATTTACTATAAGAGATCCCTTTATTGCATGCCCCTAGATACCCCGTCCCTTTCCAATCTAGAGGCATCTGTGTGCAGGATAGGCATGACAGGTCATCAACCGATCACTATAGTGTCGGCTTACCTAACCCCCAATGCCCAAGACGATCCAATTCAATCGGATCTCGAAGCACTCTTCGATCTAGGCGACTCCGTCATAGTGGCGGGAGATCTCAATGCCAAACATGAGTCTTGGTGTACATTATCGGTACAGGATCACCAAAAAACCAGAGGTAACTATATGTAAATAAAACAAAGTTCCCTCAGAGCGAGATAATTTATTCAAAATATGTTCTGGTGTCTATGACTTGCGGTAACGAAACCATAGTGAGATCTAACTCGATCCTAACGCCATCTAGACGCGATCGAGACAACAAATAAACATTGGTCACTCTTGACCCCATATTTTGCGGTAACGAAACCATAGCGTGAGCTAATTCGATCCTAACGCCATCTAGTCGCGATCGATACAACATTTAAATCAATATTGAACATTCCGCCCACCAAAAGGATTATATCCTTTTAGTACCGCCCACCATGAGTAAACAAAAAAAACAATTCTTAAACAAGAACAATGGACTGTATAATTTTTAAGCGATAAAGTGTGGACAGTATTTGTATATATGTAAAGGCAGATTACTAGATGGCTTCAGCATTGAAGCGAATGTCATGCATCACGCTATGGCAAGTCCAAACAAGTACTATAAAACTGTTAATTAGTATATCAAACAATAACAAAAAAAAGTTGCAATAGAAATGTTAATTTAAATTTCATATGACCTTCTTATAACACCTCAAACTTGTAAACGCTAAAGTAAAACAATATCAATAGCAATAAATATGTAACAAGAGTAAATGTTCAGACAGAAACATTTTATTATAGAGTTTAAAATATGAACATGAAATCAATCTAACAAAATTATTAAAAATATAGGTGTAAACATAAAAAACGTATAAAAAAAAACATGCAGTCTAAAACTTTAAAAATAACAACCTTAAAATAACTGTATGTTAATTTAAAACAAATAATAGTGCATTATTCAGCCAAGGGAAGCAAACATAATTTTGAAGCTGGACGCTTGAGATTAGTGCCTTTACAGCGGATCGTCACCACGCGCGTTATATTATCCTTTCCGGGATGCAGTTGGATTATCCTACCATACAACCATTTAGCAGGAGGTAAGTTATCTTCTTTAACCAATACGATATTTCCAATCTGAAATTCAGGGATTCGAGCAGCCCATTTATGCCTTTGAAAGTAATGCGTCAAATATTCCTGATTCCACCTGCGCCAGAAGCTCTGCACCATTCGTTGCACTAATTGCCACCTACGTAACGTGCTTACAGTCGCGTGTTCGTAATTATAATCCAGTGGTACTATCAAGGGGTGACCTACTAAGAAGTGAACGGGTGTTAAAGGTGTTGGATCTTCTGAATCGTTGCTGTCTGCCTGAGATAACGGCCGGGAATTGAGACATGCCTCAATTTGTGAGAGAACTGTGGCCATTTCCTCATACGTCAGAGTGGAATCTCCGACGACGCGTTTCAGGTGGTGCTTCACACTTTTTACCCCTGCTTCCCACAATCCACCGAAGTTAGGAGCGTGGGGAGGGATGAAATGCCATTCTGTGTGAGAATTAGCCAAAGCCGCTGCTACGTCATGAAACATTGAGCTTTCTTGAGCAAATAGCACCTTCAGCTCTTTGGCAGCACCAACAAAATTTGTTCCGTTGTCACTCCAGATGTGGCGACAATGACCACGCCTAGAGACAAACCGTTTGAAAGCGGCTAAGAAGCCTTCTGTTGTCAAATCTGAAACAGCATCCAGATGTACGGCACGTGTGGCCATACATACAAACAAGCAAATGTACCCTTTGTACGAACGCTGACCGCGACCCTTAGAGACTCTTAAGTTAATGGGGCCTGCATAATCAACACCAGTGTTCAGAAACGGCTTGCTGGGGTTCACTCGGCAAGCTGGAAGGTCACCCATTAACTGGGTTTTAGTAGTGGCTGCGTATCGGATGCAAGGGACACAGCTGTGTATATGCGCCCGGACCATATTCTTAACCCGTGCTAGCCAGTATCTTGAGCGTATAAAGTTAAGCACCAGTTGTTGTCCTCCATGAAATGTTCTTTCATGCGCGTCTGCTACTATCAACTTTGCCAAATTTGCATCATGAAGAATCACGACTGGATGCTTAGTTTCATCAGGTAGTTGGGAATGTCGGATTCTACCCCCAACTCGCAATAGTTCGCAGTCGTCAACAAAAGGGGTTAGCTTGTATAGTGGACTCTTCTTATTTATGGGTTTATTTTCTTTCAGAGCTTGAATTTCACTGTCGAACCATTGCTGTTGACTTCTCCGGATGCAAATATTTAAAGCCTTTTTAAGCTCTATAACTGACAGGTAAGGAGTTACAGTTACTTTTGCTTTACGATGTTTTGTCAACAATAGAAACCTTCTGCAATACGCGATTACCCTTACTAACTTTCGCAATGACGAAAACTTGGACCAAAGGTGATCATCATGCTCGCATTCTACTTTGGTTGTATGGACTTTAACCGTCTTCTTCTCCATGTTGGTACATATAGAGCTAGGTCTTGAATACTCTATCGTATTGCTACTTAACCAACTTGGACCTTGTTTCCAGAGATCACTTTCCAAAAGAACAGTTGGAGATGCTCCTCGCGATGCAATGTCGGCAGGATTGTCCTTGGATTGGACATGTGCCCATTGTGTGATATCCAGCAAACTGAGGATCTCCGATGTACGATTGGCGACATACGTTTTCCATCGACTTGGGTGATCGTTTAACCAAGCTAGCACAACAGACGAGTCACTCCACGCATGTAAGTTTGCCTTTGGAATATTCATTACCTCAGCTACTTCAGTCAATAACTTAGCTGCTAAAACCGCACCATTTAGCTCTAGGCGGGGAATTGAAACCTGCTTTATTGGGGCCACCTTTGTCTTTGCTGTTAACAAATTACAATGTATGCTGCCATGAGCATCAATAACTCGACAGTATACAGCAGCTGCATAAGCGATGTTTGAAGCGTCTCCAAACCCATGTAACTCTATTGTAACGTTGTCTGTTTTTGTTCCTAACCATCTTGGAATGTGAAAGTCTATTAGCCTTTCTAGTTCTCCTCTATAATACTTCCATTCATTCAGGAGTTCCGGTGGCAGTTCTTCATCCCAGTCCATCCCAGCAATCCATAGCTTTTGAATAAAAACCTTTGATGTGATAATGCATGGAGCTATCCAACCCAAAGGGTCATATAGACGCGATATTTCAGAAATAATTGTTCTTTTTGTTTCAGATGCTGCAGGAGGTGACATCTTCACGGAGTAGTCAAATTCATCGGTGTTTCGATTCCAGGTAAGTCCTAAAACCTTTGTGACCTTATCCATTTTTATTTCCAGATCTCTGCCCGACTCTTCCTTCAAGTCCTCTAACAACTGAACCCTGTTGCTTGTCCATTTTTGTAGCTTAAAACCTCCTTTTTCTAATAATTTGTTTAATTCTGTATATAATTTAACAGCTTCCGTTTCAGACTGGCATCCTGTCATGAGATCATCCATGTAGAAGTCCGACTTTACCTTCTCAGCAGCCAACTGATATAATTTGCCTTCGTCACAAGCGACTTGTTGCAATGATTTCACGGCTAAGTAGGGTGCACAAGAGGTGCCGAAGGTTACTCGTAAAAGTCGGTAATCCTGAATACCATGGGAAGGATCCTCTCTCCAGACAATCCTTTGGAAATCAACGTGGTCGTTTGCCACTTTAATTTGGCGGTACATTTTAACAATATCCGCAGTTAGGCACACGGGATGTTGTCGCCATCTCAACACAATATGACGCAAGTCTGCCTGGAGAGTGGGTCCCACCATCAAGGTATCGTTTAAGGAAACTCCATTAACTCCCTTACACGATGCATCAAATACCACTCTTGTTTTAGTAGTCAGCTTGTCTTGTTTCACTACTGCATGGTGGGGCAGGTACACTACGTCATTACGAGTTTTTTCTGACACTTCAGTTATTACTTCCATGTGACCAAGCAATAAATATTCGTTTATTACCTCGGAATACTGCTGTTTTAGTTGAACATCCCTTGCCAACTTCTTTTCTAGGCCTAGTAACCTTTTTATGGCAATAGGCTTAGAATTACCATATAGACATGGTGGATCGATTGAACGAAAAGGGAGACTAACAATGTATCGACCGTCATCATCTCTTTTCGTAGTAGAGGAAAAGTATTCCTCACAAGCCTGTTCTTCAGGCGTGAAGGGCTTTTTAACAAACGAAGCCTCAGAGTCAAGTTCCCATAATCTTTTTAACATGTCATTTTCTTCGATTTGAGCATGCATGGAGAAAATAACGTTATGCTGTGTATGTGAACTATCTTCTCTACCTACATGACCGGACACAATCCAACCTAAATAAGTGTCTTGTGCTACCGGAGAGCCCCTTGGACTCTTAATTAAGCCTTCTTTTAATATATGGCAGTAAACTTCTGCCCCTAACAGAACGTCTATTTTGTTGGGTGCATTAAACTTAGGATCCGCTAACTTAATACTATGAATTTCAGGCCAATCCTGAATCCTAAATTTAGTATCTGGCATAACCGTAGTCAGTGAGCTTAACACATGCGCCGTTACTTCTATTTTGAAGGAAGGGTCATGCAACGACTGTATGTTTATTTTTACTACATGTCTAGAGACGACGCTGCCATGACTACCCCCTATACCAGCTATCGTAGTTTTTGTTGCTACCTTTTTCAAACGAAGTAACTGCGCTGCTGCTTCGGTTATGAAGGATGCTTGCGATCCTTGATCTAATAATGCTCTCAGAATTTGAGAGGACCCATATTTTGACTCAGCTTTTATAAGAGCTGTGGCTAGCAGGACTTGACCCCGTGCATGTCCTTTCAAAAAATGGGTTGCAATATTCGCTGTGATCTCGAGCTCTGGTGAGTCAGAATGTTCTTCATCTGCGGCTGTATTTTCTACTGGTGTAGCAACCGCACTAGTTACGCTTGGTGTTTTGGGATGCAATAAAGAATGGTGCTTGCGGTGACAAATGCGGCATTTAGTAGAAACTCGGCAAACTTTACTTGAATGATTGTTACCTAGACAATTGAAACAAATACCCAATGAAAGGGCAATATCACGGCGTCGGTCAACATCCTCTTTAGAGAATTTCTTGCAATTGTACAACTTATGGTCCTCGGAACAATGAGGACATGACCAAGTGGTCATACCATGCATAACCTTAGGTTGTGATGTGTTACTGGGTGGAACCCTTGGTTTGACCTGAGGTTCGACAAATTCGAGAGCACGAAACCGTGTCTCTAAAAACGCGCTAAATTGTTTAAAGGTCGGTAAATCCTCGGATGATTTACTAACATGCAGCTCCCACTGCTTCCGAGACTCTACGTCCAACTTCAAACTTATTACATAAATAACAATAACATCCCATCCACTTATATCTATACCCAGATTGGACAACTCATGTAAGCAATCAGATGTTACATCTAATAGTTCTTTAAGTGCCCTGGCTGATTCTACCAACATATTGCGCTGACTAAACAAACGTTTTAATATGCAAGTTGACATGAATTTTTTGTTGTTGTAACGACTTTCTAACATCTCCCAACACTGCTTATAATTACTTTGAGTAATAGGTACATGCCTTATTAGCTGCTCCGCCTCACCTGACAATTGCGTTTTTAAATAATGTAAACGCTGGACATTATCTAAAGTCGGATTGTTATGGATAAGTGATGTAAACAAATCCCGAAAAGACGACCATTCTGTATACTTACCGCTAAATGTAGGTATTTTTATTTTAGGTAATTTTACCAAAGTATCCCCTTTAGACCTGTCAGATGAAACATCGCTACCTGTCTTAGTTTGAACAATCTTAAATTTAGACAAAGCTCTTTTTAGATCGACTTTATAGTTTAGGTACGTCTCAGAAACAATTTCGAAAATATCTTCTTGGAAATGACTTGATATCTTGTCACTCCCGTAGTCACCTATCATTGCCTCGTATTTTACAGAAAAGTTTTTAAAAGCTGTTTCTAACATTTCCGATTTTACCTCCACATAATGTTCAATCAACCTTTCTTTCGGTGTCTTTTTAAAATTTCTATATCCTTTTTCAATTTGTAGTTTGTGGTCTTCCAAAATTCGTAAGTCGGTATCCATTTTTGTTTTAAATGACTGATTCAATGTTCAAGTCTATGTTCCTTATTGAAATTTTCTAAGTCTCCTGAGTGGTAAATATTACTAAGTGTCGTGTAGCCAAAATTCGTCTAAGTCTTTTAACAACACAAATTCGCACAAATATCGGGCGTGGATTCCCCGTCTCAGCCAATTTAAGCCGATTATTCTAAGTCCTAAACACTTGCAAATTTTCTAAGTCCGGACACCGACTTTATTAATTTTTAAAGTTAATCTGTACACTTGTCACAATATAGATAAAAGTACTCACAGGGTGTCCTCCACTTTGTACCTTACCACTCACAGTCCAATGTGTTACGTCGGTCAGCAACAGCAACAACAGTTCACTTCACAGTGTATTAATCTTAATTTATCTTAACTTTTTCAATGATCGGAGCATCACTAATAATATTGCCAACTTTAAGTTTCATCAAAAATGCCCTTCGACTCGTTAGGACCTTGTACATTATCGGTACAGGATCACCAAAAAACCAGAGGTAACTATATGTAAATAAAACAAAGTTCCCTCAGAGCGAGATAATTTATTCAAAATATGTTCTGGTGTCTATGACTTGCGGTAACGAAACCATAGTGAGATCTAACTCGATCCTAACGCCATCTAGACGCGATCGAGACAACAAATAAACATTGGTCACTCTTGACCCCATATTTTGCGGTAACGAAACCATAGCGTGAGCTAATTCGATCCTAACGCCATCTAGTCGCGATCGATACAACATTTAAATCAATATTGAACACTTGGAACTGTCTCACCCACAACCACAGAGGAAGTAAATTATACTCCCTCAGTAACCTCCTCAATTTTGACATCATCGCCCCGATGTATCCCACTCACTACCCCAGCAATGTAAATCATCGCCCGGATATACTCGACATAGCACTTCTAATGAATGTCAACCTCAAGTTGCATTCCATTGAAGTACTACAAGAGCTATACTCCGATCACCGTCCTGTGATCCTTCACCTCACCTCCCGCTTTGGCCCCACGGACACAGGGCTACCCCCTCAGACCATTGTGACAACGGACTGGAGGAAAGTTAGGCAACGCCTCAACGACCTCTCGTCCGCTCAGTTAGATAGAATTCCCGAATGCATAACGTCAGTCGCAGACACGCTAGGCGCGATCGACTCCCTCACCGGGCATGTACAGTCCGTCGTGGACGAGTGTTCACGGCGAGTTCCTGCGATGGAAGACCATCGCATGAAACTCCCTGACGATGTACGTGCACTGATGACGGAGAAGAACGCAGCCCTTAGAGCGTACTCATCTTTTCCCAGCGAACCCAATCGCCTCTTTATGCGCCACCTGCAGCGTGCTGTCAAGGAACGTATTAAGGAGTGCCGAGAGGCTAACTGGGATAAGATGTTGGGCGACTTAGAGCCAACCCACCTTGCGTTCTGGCATCTGCAACGGAAACTCAAATCCGAAACATCCAATGCTGTCCCCCCCCTCAACCGTCCCAACCAAAGGCCGGCCTTTGATGACGACGAAAAATCCGAATGCCTAGCTGACAGTCTAGAAGCGCAATGTTCCCCAAGCACTCTACCTGTAGACCACCTGGCTCACCTCAAAAAGGTTGACGCTGAAGTCGAACGTAGAGCAGCTATTCCGCCTGCCGAGGACCCTGACGACCCCCTCCCTCCGGTCACGGCAGACGAGGTCAGAAATCTCGTGAAAAAGATTCACCCTCGCAAAGCCCCCGGCTCTGACGGTATCACCAACAAGGTGATTAAACTCTTCCCCGAACGTCTTATCGCCTTAATGACCGTCATCTTCAATGCGGCATTAAACAATAACCTCTTTCCGCATACGTGGAAACAGGCCACCGTTATCGGTATTCCCAAACCCGGTAAGCCCAAGTGCGAGCCTTCCAGCTATCGCCCCATAAGCCTTCTCAATTCTCTTGCGAAGATTTATGAGCGGATTATCTATTCCCGATTAAAGGATTTTGCCGATTCCAAGAAACTCATTCCCGACGAACAGTTTGGTTTTAGAACCAAACACTCGTGTGTACAACAAGTCCACCGACTAGTTGAACACATCACGTTCGGATTCTCACGCGGCCTGATGACGGGAGTCCTCTTTTTCGATGTTGCGAAAGCATTTGACAAAGTCTGGCACAATGGCTTATTATATAAGTTGTACCAACTCGGAGTGCCTGACCGTCTCGTTCTCATCATACGAGACTTCTTGTCAAATCGCAGTTTCCGATATCGAATCACGGGCGCTCTCTCTTCCCCCCACCCCATTAGAGCCGGAGTCCCACAAGGATCCGTGCTAGCCCCATTATTGTTCACACTGTACACCAGTGACCTCCCCAAAAGACCTGCTAATACGACCCAATTAGCACTGTTCGCGGATGACACGGCCATATTCTACTCTGGTAGCAGTCCCGATAATATAACTAAGATCCTCCAAACCACAGCCAACGTCTATGGTAAATGGTTTAGGAAATGGCGGATCGAAGTTAACCCTATCAAAAGTAAAGCCGTCCTATTTTGCAAATTAGGCGACGACCACCCACGCTTCAGGGAGATCTCGATGCTGGGCCAATCGGTTCCTTGGGAACCGCACGCCAAGTATCTTGGAGTCACCCTAGACAAAAAACTGACCTTCATTCCCCACACAAAGATGGTGCGTGCCCGCGCTGCCTTTGTGCTCGGTCGCCTTCACTATATTCTGAACGCTCGTAGTAAATTATCCCTTAGAAATAAGGTGAGAATTTACACCACATGCATTCGACCCATCATGACCTATGCCAGCCCAGTGTTCGCACACGCTGAATCATACCCACTCCGTAGATTAGAAACCCTCCAAACCCGTTTCATGCGCAAGGCCACCGGAGCGCCTCTGTACATGCGAAACGACCAACTCCATTTCGACCTTAACTTGCCGACCATCAGGCAATTTATGAAACAAGCGTCTAAACGCTATCTTGATTCTGCCCTGTCCCACCCAAATCCCCTTGTGGTATCAGCCGCCGACTACGAACCCTCACGTATCAGTAGAGTACGCCGCCCGAGGCACGTTCTGGTCGATCCAGACGATAAAATCACGTTAGATCACATGAAGAGACTCGCGTTGTCTCGTTCACTAAACACCCGACCGTTGTACCGCCCTCGCCGCCGAGGATGCCCGCCTCACCGACGTCGCGGAGGCCTATCGCCGCGTCACCTTCCCGTTCAAGTTAGCACTTCTCCCTCCCGTCTCTTGCTCGCGCCGGCCCGTGCCGAGCCAGTAGCTTTAAATGTCCCCTAATACAATTTAAATAATACCGATCCAGCTGTCCCCAAAAACAATAGCTTGATATCCCCAGCAACGCCCTAAGCCGAGGTCCGTGTCCCGCAGGGGGCGCCCTTAGCGAAAGTTGCTTAGTTTTTAATATTTAATTTAAGCCTGGCTGGAGGCCTCTTTTGGCTTCGCCAGCAAATGACCGGTTAAGCAACCACATTTCCCAGAAATGTATGCGAGAAGCCCTATAAAAAAAAAAGTCCCCGGAGGTATAAAACTATTGTATGAAATGGAAACTACAAGTATAAGGTCTATTGCAATGGGTGCTAAATGCATTTAATACTAAGAAAAACGGAAAAAACGGCGTCTGCCTTTCATCATTATAAGAGTAGCACAATACTATATTTTGTCAATTCATAATTTAATCTTAACTCGGTCACGTTTCAGCCATAGTGTAAGTGTAATTAATTACGAGAATTGGCCCTCTGGGCTTTATGTTCAACACGGAGCTGCATGTTCAGCAGTACATATTTAGGGCCTGATGTGATGATGTGGTACATACTAACGGAAAAAACATGCGAGGAAATCCAAGCGTTTTATATCAAAACATTCGTGCCGTGTGCAATGCCTAGACGGAGGAAAAAGCTAACATTACTAAGCATCTTGTGCATAAATCTGGAATGGCTTGGATTTCACTGTCGGGATTTGATTGAAGTGTGATTTTTGGTCTGGCAGACCGTGTGGTGTCCAGATTAAGAATACCACCACCACTTTATCACCTCCCATAGATTTCGTAAAAGGCGACCAACGGACTCTAAACTAGATGCGATGGTCAGCAGCAGCCCTTATGCGCTAACCAACCCGCCTGCCAAGCGTGGCGAGTAGGTACTGACAAATTATCCACAATATGACGACACACGGCATGTTACCGTTCGTTTATAAGGAAGGCATTTGTTCAGCTGTGGACGTCTTTTGGCTGATATGATTATAATATTAATCTGATATTTGTGAGAAACAAATCCTTCTAAAGAAGGTTCTCGATAAAGTGATTTTAAAGCTAGATTAGAGATACAATGGTACACACCCATAAAACCGTAAACGTGCTTCAGCCTCCTAGTAATCGCTACAATGAGCGGTCATAGGTGATATTACCATAATCACCACGGGTGGCATGCGGTTTGGTGATCGCACTATGTTGTTATCAGCACTCATGAGGATGCTGCGGCTTATCCTCTTGATGATTGACGGCACGGTTGGTGCAGTGGCTGATACAGTGGACTGCTGCGCTCCGGGTCGTGGGTTCGATTCCCGCACGGAACAAATATTTGTATGATCTGCAGGTAGTTGTTCCGGGTCTGGGTGTATTGTATGTGGAATTCATGTCTGTAAACGCACCCACGACACAGGAGAAATCCTAGTGCGGGGCAAAGTAAAAAAAAAAAGTATTTCAACCCTTAGTCACCTTTTACGTCTTCCATGGGTGGTCTACTCTATGTCACCCACACGGGTTGACAATGATATGTTCGCAGTTATATATATAAATATTAAGATATTAAGATGCCTTTCACGTGAAGGTGGTTTGTAGTAGTTTAAGCTAACCATATTTCCTCGTGGGCGTTAAAAGAGGCGGGATTTCTTACGGTGCATGGATTAAGAACGACGCCACACATTTTTTAATTAATATTTACTTTCGTCGTATCGTTCCGTTATCGCCCACTGCTGAACATAGGCCTCCGAAAAGACCGCTACAATAAACGGGCGAACGAACGTTAGAGAATATTGCCATAACCCCAAGCTTAACATTTGATCGCTGTACGTGCCCATAAGTGTACAGGAGGATGTTGCTTCATCCTCTTAATTTTGTGTAGTCGGCTTCAACATCACCCACGAGAAGTGAGAGAGAAGGGACTGGACATTACAAAGAAACCACAATGCCGCAAAATTGTTACGCAAAGAAAGTCGCTCAAATGTAACGTACTTAAGTATAATTTTGCGACGCCAATGGATCAATAAATCTTTCAAATATTAACAATGCAGTCGTAAATATAGCAATTGCTGGATAGGTGCTGACTCTTGCGATATACGGGTGTCAAGACACGATTAACGTTGCAATTGTGGCCTCGTTGTGGTTAACCTTGTCCCCAGTTGGTACAAACTACTCGAAGCAGACATTTAGAGTTACATTTTGCTCTAAGTAAGTATACTCAACCGGTACAAACTATGGCAACTGTGAAGTGGATGCGATGCCAGAACTCGTTTATCACGGTGAAGGCATTGTATATCGCCACTACAATACGATTCCAATCTGCAGAGCAAGCAGAATCTGGATTATTTCCTATTCAAATGAATAGAAAATAATCCAATTAACAGGCACAGTAATTGATCTTTAAACCCATTTTGAAGCGAATCTTTTTTTGGCGCGACTAAGGGGTAACTGCATGCTTTGGTGTAACCGAAGTAACGAATGTAGCGGGAATATTCAAAAAGTTATAAAAACAAATACTAATAACTTAAAAATTATTATTATATATATTAAATGATGAGTGAAACTTCAATACGCGCGGTTGAAGTTTACACGCACTATGTTTTTTCTGTGGTTACTACCCCTACCGGATCTTAAGTAGCAACCGCTCCCAATGGATATCTGTAACCTTCTGATTACTGATGTGTTGCCAACCTAAGGTTTACGTACGATAGCCTTGACAAGAAGAGCCTTCTTGAGAAGGCGGCAAAAGAGGCCGATCAAGAAGCTGCCCGGCTCCCTGCTCCCGTTCCAAGGCTGTAGTATTAAAGCTGGAGCCTGGAGCAGAGGAGAAGGGCCTTACATGCGACAGGGTTCTGGCCAAGGCCGGAATCAGCTTTAATGGACTGGGCATCGAGAGCCTTCGGTGCAGGACTACGGTCTTGCGGGTAAGCTAAGGGCGTCATTCGAGACAGAGGAAGTCGAGGTGTCTAAAACGACGAGATGCGCAGTGCTGCGCATCTAGGGCTTGGACGACACCGTCTCGACTGAAGAACTGGTGGCTGCCATCGCGAAGGTCGGAAGTTGGGAAGTATTCTATTCTATTCTATTGTTGGCTCCCACGGGCTCAGCATTAGCCGAACGCACTTCGACCCTATTGGATCCATTGTGCTGCCCAAAGCCCTGCACTACTCCTCCGCTGGCAAATCCAGAAGTCCCTGTAGGTACTTCGCAATCATACCTGCCTGGAGCCGTGCAAAATCATCAGGCAATGGATAAGCCACTCCTAGATGTTTTGCCCTACGTCTTCCCAGAGCGTCACAGCTGCACAAAATGTGCTGCATAGACTCTTGATTGTCCATACAGAATCTGCATGTATCCGTTGTGCTGAGCTTCATTCTATGGAGGTGCTCCTTGGTGCCGAAGTGGCCTGTCATTGCACCTATATAGTGCCTTAAATGGGTTTTGGTAAGATTTAATAGTCTCTTACACCCGTTTAGTCTTGTGCTGCAGAAAGTTTTGGAATGGTTTAGGCCTCTCGCTTGCCTCCATTCTCTGACATGTTCCTTATCAGCAAATGCATGTAATGCCAGTTGGTAGGTACCCTGAGGTATTCCTACGAAAGGCTCAGGGCCAATGAACTGCTTACTCGAGCCTGCCCTAGCTAGTTGATCCGCTTTCTCGTTACCTTCAACACCTTCGTGTCCAGGTACCCAGATAAGCTTTACGTTATTGTGTTTTCCTAGTTTGTTTAGTAAGATAACACCTTCCTTGACTAGTTTCGAGTTTACTTTAAAGGAGATTAATGCCTTTAGAGCTGCTTGACTGTCACTGAGTATGTATACGGTTTTTTCCTTCACATTCCTCCTTAGCATTTCTTTAATGCTGACAATTATAGCATAGGACTCCGACTGGAAAACCGATGTATATTGCCCCATGGATTGACTGATATTGCAGTCATTTGACCAAATTCCTGCTCCCGTACCTGATTTCATTTTAGATCCATCAGTATACCAAATGAGATGAGCAGTGTCATTTATGGGCTTGAGTCCTCTCTGCCACTCTTCCCTTGTGGGTATATGTACGCTGTATCTCCTATTGAACATATAGACTGGATTGTCAGCATCACATGTCATGTCCATTAAGTCATCCAGTTCTTTCACAGGATCCAATGATGTGTGTTTTGTGCAGGGCTTGTATCGATTCCACGCGCCTGCCCTTGCAAGTCTATAATGAGATTTTCTTGCCTCTGTTTGTATGTGAATATGAAGTGGTTTAATGTTCAACATCCACTCGAGTGCCATAGTAGGCGTGGTTTTAAAGGCTCCAGTGATGCCCATGCAGGCTACCCTTTGTACCTTCCTTAAGGTGTCTTTGCAGGTTTGTAACAAAGTTCTCGTCCACCATACTGCGCTGCCATATGTTAGTATTGGCCTCACCATCATTGTGTATATCCAGTATATGACCCTGGGTTTGAGTCCCCACGTCTTGCCATAGGCTGAACGGCACATATTGAACACTCTTAGGGCCTTTTTAGTTACATTTTCAACGTGAGTACGCCACGTTAGTTTCTTATCCAGTGTTACACCTAGATACTTTACCTCCGTGGCCCATTCGATTTTAGTGCCGTACATTTTTAATTCCTTGAGTCCACTCAGGTCTGCTTTATTTGTGAACGGCACTAAAACAGATTTGCTTGGATTTATGGATAGGTTGCTCCCATCACACCATCCCTCTACTTTGTCCAAAGCCTCCTGTAGCAGGTCCGACACAGTGTTCGGGAACTTGCCATTTACTTGTATGACTATGTCGTAAGTAAGTAAGTATACTGTTGGTGGGTCGAGCTGGGTGTCGGCGCAGGATAAACTTGGTGATGCACAAACAAAAAATGTTCGAATGCCGTTTGTGTTTAGGCAATTGTCATTAATTAAAGTCTCTAGACTCTAAAGCTGGTGCTCTTTTTACTCCAGTTATTTTTCGGTGACCAAAACGAACACAGGATAGCAGTACAGTACAGTACAGTACGTATAGTACAGTACAGTAGCAGATAGATAGAAAGTACAGAATGCTTTTTTGGTTTGTTTATTGCACAAGCTTTTTACTTAAGTATATTTTATAATGCGTAATCAAAAACAATCTACTGCTCCTAGAGACAATGGGGCACAAAGTTTCTTGAGTGGAGACCGTGCACCGGAAAACCCAGCATAGGACAGCATCCAACGAGATGGGCAGATGACCCGGTGAAGGTAGCTGGGACTCGTTATATTCGGGCGGCATGTAGACCGTCGTTGTAGAAATCTATGGCAGAGGCCTTTAGTCAGCAGTGGACGTCCTTCGGCTAGTATGATGGATGAATCAAAAGTCATCCTTTATAGTTTTTGTCAAACGTATTATATGGATTTGCAACAACCAATCCGCTCTATAATAAGGAAAATTAATTGTTGCAGTTTTCAGATTCTATACTTTACGTAGGGACAAATGTCGAATGAGAAATCTCGAGCAATTTCGTCCAAGACGATTTCAGCAACTGTCAGGCAAAATCGACCTATAAAAACAGCTGTAGTATGTTGCTTTTAGCGACTGTGTAGTGTGTGTTTTTAAAAGCACCTACTAAAAAATATATTAATTACAGTTATATTAATCTCTCTTGAAAAAATCGTGTTAAAAACAATTGTGCGGAATCAGATACAATTACATTCACACCAAATTAAATACCACCGTGTGACTAGGTAATAAAATACCGCCATTCAATAAACACATAATTTGACACATCTTAATTACCGTCAAGAAACGGACAAAAATTGGCAACTCTATGCACTGAACGAGGCCAAGTGATGCCATGCGGTCAGCGAACCGTAACATGTCGGCACTCGTATGCGGCCATGCGCGCACGCAGCATTCGGAGGGTTTGACCTTCTGATTATTCACCAAATTTAATTAAACGTAAGGAGACTCCTGTCTATGTCCTGTAATCCCTAGGTTTCACATACGCACATTAGCACATGCCTGGTTTTCGAATTTTCAATGAGGGGTGTATTTAATTAATCAACTGTTTAAAAGATAAATAATACAATATAGAGCTTTGAAAATGGTAGTATTTAACTGAAAACTACGTTATTTTAAGGGCCACAAATAGCACTAGGGAATGAGTAAAAGAGGGTCTCCTCTGGCAGAATAAACACATCTGTCGCGCAGGTGTGAGCCAACACCGGTGTCTACGGCAGGTGTAGAACTACCGGCGCGCGGCCCATAATTATTTTAAATCATTAGAAAATTATTTTTAATAGAAATCAATAACAACCATAATCAGTGCCATATTAGTATCATTACGTCCAGCATTCTTGTACCACACCTTTATCGCCGATAGAAAAAGGATAAAAAATGAACAAACATAGCAACCGTAACAGACACACAATACGTCTATACAACGTGACCCTATTTTAGTACGATTTACAGTTTTCCTTTTCTTATTGAATCATTTAAACAGTTATCACGGCGTGACCTGGGTTTTACAAGTAAACATTCATGAGTAAGCTTGAAGCCACAACCTCTATCAAAAACACATTTCCATAAAAAAACATAATTTACATAGAAATATCTTTTAATTTTATACGATAGGTGTAACGTTAAAGTAAAACATGGTGGAACATATACATCGCAGTAAACCGGAATAGGTGGATAAGTTCTGATAAATATAATGACGTCTAGACATGTATTTAGCCCGGCTCAACTTGCTAAGTGCCTAGCTTCCATTCTACACTAGCGTCTTTGATTTTATTTTATAGTGCTTCAACGTAAGTAGAGACTCCGCCCGTACATTTCCTCTGGGAAATTATTATCTTTTTGCCATGGCTAGGTAAATCGCAACCTATTAAGGATAAGCATGTGAAAATTCATGTGGGAGAAGTACCAGTGAACATCCAGCTATACCGCGTAAACTTGTGGGGTTTGTGACCGTGAAACAGGTGTAGAACCCACCAATCTTCGCGGCAATGGCCTCAATATTCTGCTACGCAAAGCTATTACATTGAATTTAGATTACTGATACATCTAATTATTACAAAAAGTTAAGAAATATACTAGGTATGAATGAACCGGAACAAATGCGTCAGCACTAGTCCTTAAATTTTCTGCGATCAGTATCTTTTGGTAGGAACCAGGATACTACCGAGAAATAAGTAATGGTTTTTTTTTGTTTTTTAAAACGTTGCCCTCACACTAGGATTTCTCCTGTGTCGTGGGTGCGTTTACAGACAGAAATTCCACACGCAATACACCAGACTCGAAACAACTACCTGCAGATCGTACAAATATTTGTTCCGTGCGGGAATCGAACCCGCGACCCGGAGCGCAGCAGTCGACTGTATCAACCACTGCACCAACCATGCCGTCAATGTAAGTAAACACACATAAGGTATATAAGTGTAATGAATTTACAAATGACCATAAAAAAATGTGTACGGGAGCTAGCAACGTTTGGAAAGTAAGAATTTTAGGTCAGCTGATTTTGTGATATGTCGTCCTTCTTGCACTTTCGGTTAGAGTCTGGGCTATCTGGCTGGCGGTAGCGGTTGCGTTCTTTAGTGCGCATCCTACCTGTCCAGGTAATAATCCTGGATTTTAAAAACATTTTAGAAGGCGTAATTTTTATTTTTTTGTTTTTAAATAAGTCTACCTGACATACTTTTTTTATTGCCAGACATTTTTGACAATGCTAACTATGTGCCATACGCGATTTTTTTTATTTTTTTATAAAAATTTCAAAGTATTTTATAATGTCTGTAATTTTAATATTATGTTATTTAAAGATAAGAAAAACTTAAAATAAATTTGCCAGACATTAATTCGATTGTTAAGTCTTGAATTAAAATGAAAAAGTCATGAAAAGTATTGCAGTATAATGCTAGTAGTCCGAGAGAGTCAGTTGCAGAATAAGTCGAGAATGATACAGAGAACCATTACGAAAGTAAATGACTTTTCATTGTGCATATAATAAAAATAAAAAATAATAATAATAATAATAATCATTCTAGTCCGAGCAAGTTTGAAAAAAATTTAAGCATAAAAAGGAATATAAAATTAGATTAAAATTTAAAAAACAACACTTTTTATTTAAATTGTTCTGATTACTAATTAAAAATTATAAATAATTAATATTAAGTTTTTCAAGTTGTTTCAGCCTTTAGTGACGTCACAAAAAAAAGAGGCATCTTCATAATCATCATCATCATCATCGTCGCTGTCTTTGTCAGTGTCATTCATATCATCTTCTTGGGAATTTTCGTTATCTTCTAAAACTCTATCATCTGCAACAGAAAAAAAAAAATTGTGTAATTCTTCTTGTTCGTTATAAAACATTTTAGTTATTATTGATAAATATTCCATTTCACACTTACTTTGAACAATAATATCTGCAACTGAGGATGGTAATTGATCTCCCAAAAACCAGACAAAATCATATTTGTCACCGTTAATGGTCCAACCGAAAGCCATTGGAGATAAAGATGTTGGATGTTTTGAGTGAGCATTTCTCCAAATTTTTCACGCATTCACCAGTAATTAAGTCGTTTGTTTTAATTTTCGATGGTAATTTTGATTTTTCAATTTTTAAAATAGCATTTCGCAAGGTTAATGCAACTTTATCAATTAAGTTGTCTTCTTCAAGTTTTGTAAAATCATTTTCTAGTAAGCTGCAATCTTTATGAATGATAATTTTCTTCTTTTGCTTCGATATAAATTTAATACTTTTCTTAAAATGTTTTTGAATTTTTTCTTCTAGATAATGATTAGTTTTTAAACTAATATCTGACTGAGGGTCTAGTTTCTGCTCATATTCCAAATAATGATTGTACGTATCACAGAGAGATGATAACAATACACAATTTTTTTTTTGCAAAACTTCTTCTTTTACCGTTGATACAATATGATTAAAAATATATTTATGAATATTACGATTTTTATGCCAAGAAGTATGTGGAATGTCTGAAACTATTTTATTATAATCATTTAAATAATTTAATTCACATAAATGATGATAAAAAATTGTTTTATTTTCAGATTTAAGACGATTAATTTTCTGTAATAATTCTTCGTTATTAAGTTTTTCCATCCACTCAATAATTTTATCATAAAGCTTTGCATCGTTTGAGGAATAAAGATTTTGTTGTTTACCCTTATTCTGTTTACGATCTTTATCACAAAAAAAGCAAACATTTTTGAGTTGTCGTTTTTTTCCAATATCTTCAATATTAGTGTCAGGAATTTCATTAAAAACGTTAGTTTCATTGATACTTAAATCACAAGTCGAGCTGGAAGCAACATCTTCTAACGTTGTCTGACTATCTAAATTTGAAGCAGCATTTTCTGATGATATCTCACGGTTAAAATCTAAATCAGGATGTCTTGATATGCTCTGGTTATTTGAACTAGGAGCAACATCTTCTGGAGTTATTTTACTGTTCAAATTCAATTCAAAATCTCCTGATTTTGTTTGAATGTTTAAACTTGAAGAAGCAACCTCACTGTAGGAGCTTTGAGTTACATTTCTTGGAACAGTTTCACTAATATCTACTGGAGTACTCGGTGACAAAGTGAGTGAAGTGGAGTTACTGGCATAATCTGTTTCTGATGATGAATCACGGTATTTTGCCATTAAAGCAGTAAAACTACTATAACATTGTCTATGATATCCATCTGTCTTATTTATTTGCGTGGGCAGCTCAATGTTACTGTACTTTAATTTATATTTCACACGTACACTTAAAACTTGCTGACATTTTTTTAGTTTATCATTTACGAAAAGTATTATGTTATCGTTATGTCCTTTACAAAAAACACATTTTATTTTATCACTGGCCATTGTAATCAAATTAAAAAATAAACATTAAAATCAAAACAAAAACAAACATGTGACATTAGACTGACGCCATCTTGCAAACTTGCCTGTCGCGCCACTGTCGTTGTCTATCTCTCTCGCACCTTCAGCTGTCTCTGTCGGACTACTAGCATTATACTGCAATACTTTTCATGACTTTTTCATTTTAATTCAAGACTTAACAATCGAATTAATGTCTGGCAAATTTATTTTAAGTTTTTCTTATCTTTAAATAACATAATATTAAAATTACAGACATTATAAAATACTTTGAAATTTTTATAAAAAAAAAAAAAAAAATCGCGTATGGCACATAGTTAGCATTGTCAAAAATGTCTGGCAATAAAAAAAGTATGTCAGGTAGACTTATTTAAAAACAAAAAATTAAAAATTACGCCTTCTAAAATGTTTTTAAAATCCAGGATTATTACCTGGACAGGTAGGATGCGCACTAAAGAACGCAACCGCTACCGCCAGCCAGATAGCCCAGATTCTAACCGAAAGTGCAAGAAAGACAACATATCACAAAATCAGCTGACCTAAAATTCTTTCTCGAAAACGTTGCTAGCTCCTATACTATATGGTGTCTTATTCTATTCTTGGGAAATACCTACAGGGACTTGATTTGGATTTGGGATTGGGCGTCTGCGTGCTTATACCAAGCGACCCCCAGGCATACAGCGGCACGGCCTTTTTACAGCCGCCTTCCCGCCGCTAGAGGGAGTGATCGCTTTACAGTCATCCCTTCCGAGATGTGATTTTATAGAGTATAAAACCGTAGTATCAAGGGTGGCTCTAGTGTGATCTTACGAGGACCTGGAGCCCCCCTTCGGTGCCGAAGATGACCGCTCCAGTGGTTTTAGCCGGTAGAAGGAAGTTCATGTAGAATATCCACTGGAGGCCGAGTAAAAAAAAGCCTTTGTGCGGCACAATAGACCCAATAGGGTTGAAGTGCTGCAATCAGCTGATGCTCAGCCCGTGAGAGCCACAAAGTATAGATATGTAACAACACTTATTACGTTTAAAAATAAATATTGGGCGTAATCACTTTGCTGACTCGTTCTGCGACCCGAAATTATCTCAGCGACTACCATCCACGGACACAGCCCTACCAAGATGAAACTTTAATGAGCGAGGGTTAACAGAGGGCACCACGCACACGCCACTGTCCTTTGTTCGTACGGGTTCCGTAAAAATAAAACTTAAATGATATAACAAAACATTGTACTTCGAGTACCTGAGGAAAACCGTTTCAAGTTGCATGTTTTAGTTCAAGTAATTTCTGGCAGGAGTGGATGTGGATTCCTGTGTTTAAAATATGGTCCATAAAAGTGGACGCAAACTCGCAGAGGTCTTCAAAAGGCTGAGATAACAACGTAAGAATAACATTAATGGCGGACTGTTCTTGAATGCCAGTGCGACGCAATAGAGGCACGCAAGGTCGCAAGTTAGATTACAAGGATCGACGCATAATTTTATAAGTTCCTAAATAAGTATGCATTGTTATTGAGGAAGCAGTACAATACCGATTATAATCATCTGTTTACAAATAGCTCGAGATTACAATATTTAAGAACTTCAAAGTCTAATTGGATTTTATTTTAAACAGTAAACAAAGGCCATTAAACGTGAGAAGGTTTTAAAGGTTAGACAAAAACCTTCGCTTGGTTCAGTTGTCTAGAACTACGCCAAACTTACTAAAGTTTGGATGGTCCTACATACAGTCAACTCAAACGCACGACTGTGTGCTTACTTTCATACGTTTACAAGCTCACTTCTGAATTCTCAGTGTAATCTATAATTTCGTATTGTTTTTACTACTTTTCACTGCGGATTCAGAAGTGAGTTAGCTAGTGAGTTCTTACATAACAGCACTGCAGAAGTGAGCTTGATGGTGAGTTCGTACAGAATAGCCATGCAGGAAATAATTCGTGCGTGATCAATGATGATAGACCCGTCCGTTACGTCATACACAATAATACCCCTGCCTATCCCTGGGGAAATAATAAGCGTGACAGTTGCCAATGCGACATTAATACATACGAAACATATCACACAAGTCGGTCGATATGGACATCATTTTGAAGACGTCGATCTTAAATAATTTCTCATTCTTAACTACCAGTGAGTGATAACACTGGTCAACACGGTTCTTTGCTGTTAGCTGATTTATACATTTCTTGTATCGTGCATGCATAAGTAATAACAGAAAAGATCTAAATATTTTAAATACATCGAAGATCTAAATATATGGCAAATGCATGCATAATATTTATTACTACTGAGTTGTATAAGGCGCCTCAGGAGCCCGTTGGAAAAGTAAAACATTGAATTTGATGATTCAATGTTTTACTTTTCATTATTGTTTGATTTTCAATAATGCATCATTTCACCATTGAGAGAGACCGCCAGTGTGTCCGTCAGTGAGTCCATCAGTGGGTCCACCAGTGAGTCAGTCAGTGAGTCCATCAGTGAGTCAGTCAGTAAGTCAGTCAGTCAGTCAACAGAATGAAGAAAGATAGGGGTACTTATAAACAAACTGGGCTACGACTAGTATTGCCAGGTGTCCTGATTTTCAAAGGTCTCTGGACACATTCCGATTTACTCTTGATCGAGATACCAAATGTACCGTTTTGCATTTACTGATTTCTTTATTTTCTACGGCATAATGCTTTAAGTTACACATATATTGTAAATATTATTGAAAAACTTAAAATTCACACATTTATTTTAAATGAATACTCTTTTGTATGTGTTGTGAAAGCAGCACAAAGAAGAAAGACCTAACCTTACAGTGGTAGTTGCCCATTCACTTCATTTCACCTTCAAAAATTATCCCGATTTCAAAACTTTTTATCTTAAGCCCAATTATATTTTTTACTGAACCTGGCAACTTTAGCCATGACTATTATGATATTGCCTTAAGCCTACTGTGAGCATAAAATCATTTTACCGCCCCTACACATCAAATGATGTAGTGCCTTGTGGAGCCGGCTTAGAATCTTAGAATACCCCATCTCCTCCTGTGGGAGTCGTAAAAGGCGACTAAGGGATTAGCTAGAGGATGGGCAGCAGCGTCCTACGAGTACATTAACAACGCAACTGCGATCGCCAACCCGTCTGGCAAGCGGTGGCGATTATGGCAAAATCCCGCAGTGAACCCACAACACATCCATATTGGTCGTTGTGATATCTTTCAGGGAGGCCTGTGTCCAGCAGTGGATTTCATTGGGCCGGAATAAGGACACATCAAATTGGATTTTATAAATAACATTGTTAAAGCCATAGATTTCTCTATTTAAAAAATAACTTTCCCCTGATCAAGCCATCCTAAATTAAAAGTAAGCATTTTCATAAGGAGGGTCTGGCTACCTCCTGGTAGTACTACCACGCAGAGGAATGTTTAGTTTTCCAGAAAAGCGAATTCGAATTTTCACAAAACTGAGGTTAGTTTACTAACATTATGATATTTATCAACATATAGTAGTATTTTTAGAACTTGTTAATACATACCATGCTTGGCAGGCAGGTTAGTGAGTACAGACTTGCTGCTGTTTCACAAAAGGGATGCTGCTGCCCATCCCTCTGGTTTAGAGTCCCCTAGATGCATTTTACGACATCCACGGGAGATGTAGTGGTGCTATATTCTTAAATTGGACACTATACGGAACCCTCAGAATCTCCAAATTTGCACACTGCATATAGCATGATGTGTAGCTAAGTGTACAAAAAAAAATATCAAATTTTCTGTGAAAAAATAATTAGAACGACCCATAAATTGCATTCTAAGCACATCAGCCAAAGGACTTTCATTGCTGAACAAAGACCTCCCGATTGTGTCATCATTTGGGAGGCATTTGCCAGTACGCACCATGCTTGTCAGGCAAGTTGGAGAGTGCAGTATGGCCACTGTTCCACAGAAGGGATGCTCTTGTCCATCCCTTTGATTAAGAGTCCCTTAGTCGCCTTTTATCACATGTACGGGAGGAGTTGAAGTGGTGCTTTATTCTTAATCCAGGTACCACATGGATTGCATTCTCAGTTTAAGTTATTTAAAGGATGTTTTATTCAATAACAATTTGCAATAAATTGCAATTGTTGCCTTGCTCTACTTACTTTTTTTCTTGTTATAAGGTCATTCTACAAGGATTTCCTTTATACCCAAAAGTCTATGAAGTAGTTACTTGCTCATTGCTACCGATTAATACTTAACCTCTAAATGTTAATCTATTCAAATAAATAAAATTAAAGTGTCTGTTTGTAATGTCAAGATAACAGCTTTTTACTAAATACGTATGAAAGTAAATATGGTACAACAAAAAGACAATTTTTAAATTTTTTGTCTGTCGGTCTGTTTGTTCTTGCTAATCTCCGAAACGGCTGGACCGATTTCTACCGGACTTTCACTGGCAGATGGCTAATGTTATAAGGAATAATATAGGCTACTTTTATTTTGGCAAACTAATTAGGGTATGCACATAAAATGAAAACGCATTTGATCTTATATATACTCTATGTCAAGTGTATATGGTGAAGTACTCTAATTAAATTATTATGAAATGATCCAATTTCTTTTAAATTAAACAGCGGGTGAAACTGCGGGTCTCAGCTGGTTTATTATAAATTTACTAAGCACTAATACTTAAAATAACAGCTGTATTCATTACTAATTAAACAATTAAATATTTAGGTACCTACCTGAATAACAGTAACTACATACATGTATTTTTAGTACTTAGTATAAAATTTGTAATCACAGAAATAACTAAATGAGCATGCATCAATTCACTTCACAGACCTATAATATGAAAATCCTAAGGAATAAAAATTAAAGAAGCTCAAAAGAAGTAAGTTTGTTTTTTAAGGTAGCCAGGTAGAAGTTCATTGTCCGATCTGCATGTTATCTGACAGACAAAACTGATTAACTGCTACCATGGACTAGTCTGTTACAGTTATTTATGTAAATTTTATTGTTTTTCTACCTTATTTATATTGCGTGCAATTAGGTACAATGTACATTGTTCAAATGTTGTTTTTATTTACCTAGTTAGGTATAATATAATAAGTACACAGAAATGATGATGAAAAAAATGAAAGCAACATAATGCATTTGTGGGATCTTTTCAAATTAAGAACAAAACAGTTCATCGAGCTTTGATTAGCTACCTTGTAGTACATGTTTTGTGATCGATAATTCTGACAAAAACGCATCGTAGGCCCGTTTTGCATTTGAATACGTGCAATAAAACACATGGCAAGTACATAAAGAAACAACATTATACTAAAAATCACGGATCCTTCGTCTATTGTACGGATTCCTACCGAACCAAACATAAACAAACAAAAATATCTATATATGCGACTAGTACTTCCTATAAATACACATTTGGTCTAACTAGAACATAACGTCCACCCATGAAACAAAGCATTTTTCAATTAAGCATACATCTGGTTTCTACCCACTAATACTAAATATGTTACAGGCACACGTCGTAGACCAAAACTCACCGTTTTACGACCATGATAGAATCCGTCTCCTCGTTTGTGGACCCTATGATTCGAATTATTTTTCACAAACGGCACTAAGAATATCGGAAACACCATGAAATTTAAGAGATCACTATCAATTCAATATATGAACTTCACACATCGCTAAAAAGCGATAAACACACTTTTCTTCATAATTCCACTAACTTCGAATAATTCGCACTCAACTTCGATGAGTATCAAATCTCTTAACTCATAAACACAAACTAAAACTAAAATGTGTTTTCAGATTACAACAGCACGAACTTCACAGCGGTATGCATTTTTTATTCTGTATTAATAGCCCTGGATTCTAGTCCTATAGTCAATGAGGTATGCAGTTTTTTTTGTAATATTTTAACGGCCCTGGATTCTAGTCCTTTAGAACCAAAGGTATCATCATCATCATCAACCTATCGCAGTCCACTGCTGGACATAGGCCTCTTCGAGTGCACGCCACTGATCGCGATCCTCGGCTACTCTCATCCAGCTACTGCCAGCCACCTTGCGCAGGTCATCACTCCACCGAGCTTGAGGGCGTCCTACACTACGTTTACCAAGACGCGGTCTCCACTCGAGAACACGTTTTCCCCAACGGTTGTCGGTTCTACGATTAGTATGGCCAACCCACTGCCACTTCAGCTTATGAGCTATGTCGATAACTTTGGTTCTCTGTCTGATCACTTCATTTCTGATTTTATCGTTCAGAGAGACTCCGAGCATAGCCCTCTCCATTGCTCGCTGAGCGACTTTAAACTTGTGGACCAGCCCTACCGTGAGTGTCTACGTCTCGGCACCGTATGTTATGACGGGTAGAACGCACTGATTGAAGACTTTAGTCTTTAGGCTCTGTGGAATAGATGGCGAGAATACTCGACGTAATTTCCCAAATGCCGCCCAGCCCAGCTGTATTCTTCTATTGGCCTCCCTCTCAAAGCTGTTTCTACCCAACTGCGGGGTTTGCCCGAGGTAAACATATTCCTGAACAACTTCAAGAGTGTTGTTGTGTACCGCAATCGGCTCCTGAACCACATGTAGGTTAAACATGACCTTGATTTTATCCAAGTTCATCCGGAGACCGATGCGTTGAGAAGAATCAGCTAGACTGTTTAGCATTTGGTTTAGATCCTGCAACGATTCGGCCATTATGACGATGTCGTCTGCAAATCTCAAGTGTGAGATGTACTCGCCGTTTATGTTTATGCCACGTCCTTTCCAGTCCAGCGTCTTAAACATATCCTCCAATGCATTTGAGAACAATTTGGGTGAAATAACGTCCCCTTGTCTCTCATCTCGATGCAGGGGATATGCTCAGACAGCTGGTTCTGTACTTGGACGGCCATAGTGGCGGTATCGTACAGACATCTCAACACTTGGATATATCGCCAATCGACTTGGCATCGTTGCAGGGATTCCAGAATGGACCAGGTTTCGATAGAGTCAAAGGCCTTCTCATAGTCCACAAACGCTAAGCACAGGGGCTGATTATACTCTTCAGACTTCTGTTTAATCTGCCGCACAGTGTGAATGTGGTCTATGGTGCCATACCTCCTCGAAACCCGGCCTGTTCCGGGGGTTGAAATTCGTCGAGTGGTCGCACAAGACGATTTGTGATGACTATTGAAAACAGCTTGTAGACGTGGCTTAGGAGCGAAATAGGTCGATAGTTCTTCAAAAGGGTCTTGTCAAAACGACGATGCTGCTACTCCACGCCTATGGAGTTCTTCCATTAAAGAGAACAGAGTTGAAAATTTTCAGGAGCTCCTTTAGTACAGGTTTACCACCAGCTTTTAGGAGCTCCATTGTAACTCCATCCTCCCCAGGGGCTTTTCCATTTTTAAGCTGTTTAAGAGCCAGCACAATTTCGTCTAGGCTGATCTCTGGCAGGTCCTCAATGAAGTGGCGGATCAATGTGGCCCTGGAATCCTCATTTTCGGGGTCAGGTTGAGAAGCATGCGAAGCGTATAGCTGGCTGTAGAAGTCTTCAACTTCCGAAAGGACCTCCGGCCTTGAAACAACGACGTTGTAGTCAACTTCGTCAGTTGGCTTCTCCCAAGACTCTGGACGAACACCTTCGACCCCCGGTTCTGCTCAATCGCCCTTTCTATCGAAAGAGCGTTGAAGCGCCTGAGGTCACGTCGTACCAGTTTATTTATTTTTTTATTGAGTGCCCGGTATTCTGACTAAGTGACTGGTGGGTTTTCACGTCGTTCCCTCATAAGCTTTATAGTCTCCTCCGAAAGTTTCGACTTCTTGGCTTTACGCTGCATTCTGTAAAATCTCGTACCTTCCTCCCTGAGGATTCCTACCACATTCTCGAGGGTCTGGTCAACGTCTTCTGTGGTTTCCATGGCAGCGAATCGGTCTTCCAGTTTTGACTGGAATGTTTCAGATCCCATCACGGTTTCGAGCAAGTTAGGTCGGAGCCTGGACTTCATCAAACGGACACGTTCAAGCTTATAATCGATATTCAGAGTGCCTCGGACCAGTCGGTGATCACTTCCAGTGTTAAATCGGTTGACCACAGAGACATCTCTGAATACAAATACAATACAACCAAAAGTATGCATATACCAAAAGTGTTACCACACCTCAACTGCAAAATTAGTAGATATGGTAAAAATTGGTATGGTGTTGCGAAAATATCAAGACGGTGTGGCGGACATATCCATAGAACGATAACTGTTATGTCTTAAAAAATGCACATGGAATCTAAAAACATATATTCCAATTACTAAAGAATAATTATAAAGATAAAATATACATGAAACTCCATAATTACGAAACTAGGGGGAAGCCACATAATAACATTTCATGTGATAAAATCTATCGAGTTAACTGTTCATTAAAGGTGGCAGATAATGGCCCTAAATATAGGGTCTTTAGGGAATGATGATGATAAACAGTGCAGTGTAGACAGCTAGAATGCAGATCACCATCCAGATGCTCGGGAGACATCATCAGTGTAGCTTGTAGAAAATTAATAAGAATTATACGGAACAGGATATAATAGATTTTTAAAGGTTTTAAAAGTTATTATTTGTTTATTATTAAATGAATTAATCGACTTTTAAACGTTTTAAAGTGAAGGTCGATACCCAACAGTAGATAGAAACAGGCTGATATGATGATAATGCTGAAATTTAATGAAACTATTGGACAATGCTCCATAACACGCCGTTTAAGTAAAATAGACTGCCGACCTCTGCCCAACAAAACATCAAGCAAACATAACTGTATCACCACACAGTTTAAATAACTTTCAACTAGACAAAAAATCGACCAACATATTCATAACTCGGTTTAAGACGGAGACCCAACTAAAGTCTGAAAATTTCTTAAATCACTGGGGATTGGAAACTTGCGACACTACACAATTTCTAGAGATTTAGATCTTGATTCGCTCAATAACCACTTCACAACTTCGTCCAATTTTGATAGGGCTATTCAAGGATTTTTTTTATTTTTTATTGATCCGGTGGAAATACCATCATGTACCCAGGAGGGTATGCCGGGCTCCTACCGACCCAAACCACCGGAGTGGTCGTCTTCGGCACCGAAGGGAGGCTCCAGTCATAGGAGAATTGTATCAACAACATCAGCCGTAAGATAATTATGCCCATCCTTGACATCTATACAAATAATGATATAAATAAATAAAATTGAAGTGTCTGTTTGTAATAAAATTGAAGAGTCTGTTTGTAATGTCAAAATAACAGCTTTTTACTAAAGACATATGAAAGTATATACAAGTACCATACAACAAAAAGACTATTTTAATGTTTTTGTCTGTCTGTGTGTTTCCGCTAATCTCCGAAACGGCTGGACCGATTTCTACGGGACTTTCACTGGCAGATAGCCGATTTTATAAGGAATAACTTAGGCTACTTTTAATTTATAAAAATGAAAACCCATGATATCCAATATATATACATACTCTATGTCAAGTGACGCCATAGTACTCTAAATTAATAATAAACAATCAAAATTCTTTTAAATTAAACGGCGCGTGAAACCGCGGGTCCCAGCTAGTCCTTACTATAATTCATCATCTCCTCAATTTCTCCATAGCAAGTAGTGTTTTTCCATGTGCATGGAAGGATGCTCATATTATTCCTCTGCCAAAAAGCAGTAATTGTGAATTTCATCTCTCAAACATACTTTTTCCTACCACCTATATGCAGATGAATCTATCTTGAAATTTTAGCCAAGCTCCTCTTGAGAAGTTATAGATACGATCAATCAGGACCCCTTAACATTGTAATAATATTTAAGAACCTTAATGTCAAAATTTCTAACGGCGTCCAGTTTTACAGGCACTTTGAGGAAAAAGTCTAGCTGGTGTCCCTAAAACTCTGTGTGCTAAAGAAAGCAAGGTGGCACTTCTCATAGGGGCAAAGACTGCTACTTTATAGCTTTAGTAGCACCTAGCTACCAGCAGTAACCCTATATGGAGTACTGTTGTTACTTGTGAGCTCAGCACCTGGACACCAAATTGAATCTTTTGGCTCGTTCCAGAGACGTACATTTAGAATTGTCGAAGATCCCAAACTCACAAACAATCTAAAATTCAAAAGACTGAGGAGACTTTGCCTTCCTGTGTTCTACCGTTTCTACAACGGATATTATTCTAAAGGATTGTCCAATCTGATGCTAACAGCTGCTATTTACCATCGCACCTATCGCCATCTCATCGGCGAAGAGTTTATCCGCATACCCTAGAGCTAAAATGTTATCGAAACTAACAGTTTCAGGGGAACGTCCTCCCACGTACACTCAGTGTGTGGAATCAGGTCCCCACCGAAGTTTTCTCAAGGGACATGGTGGTAAAAAGATTTTAAAGGGCCAGCAACGCGCGATTGGTGCCTTCGGTGATGCAAGCGTTCCTAAATTAAGGGAAACGTTTAGTATGCTAGTTTGCTACCTCAGTGATATAAAAAGGTTGTAGTAAATTGTTTATCCTTGTCGCAATTACATAGTTTTAAACATATAGGTATAGCAAAAAGTTTAGATTTATCTGGGTTCGGCAGATTGTTGCAAGCTAGTTGCATCATTTTCCTTCCTCGTAAACCCACGAGAAACTTTACTTATCACAGACAATGTTAACTGATAATTATATTATACTAAAATAAGTAAAACGTTTATAAGGCTTGCTTCCGCAATCTGTGTGACTTGCGGGTGGCGAAAAGTGACAACAACAAAATTGGCGCATGAATTACTCGCTTGAGCTTGAAGCCAAACATAAGATGGGTGCTCTACCCCTGACTTGCGTTCGAGTGGAAGCTAGTGTCATACTATGCGAATACCCAATAACTAAACATGGTGTGATCAGATGAGATCAGATCAATAAGTATTTTTAGTGGGTATCTGTTATTTTAAGATGATAAATTGTTATATAGTTAAGAACTCTATCCCAATAAACATAAATTATTGTTTTTACCTTTGTGTTACAGTCAATACGGTTACAGTAGAAATGGTAATAATCTTATACATATCAATCACAATATATAACGGCTTACTTTAATAATGGAAAATATTTTAAGGCTAAGTTCTATGAATGGCATAGAATTCATTTTAAATATCAAGTGTCGGTTTTACTGATAATACATTCATTATTTTTTAAATACTTGACTAGCGAAAGTTTTACTGACTCTTACTTTAATAATGGACAATGTTTTAAGACAACTCTATGAATGGTACAAAATTTATTTCAAATATCTAGTATCGGTTTTACCAATACTAAATTACTTAGTTTCTGGTTACTTGACTAGCGAACGATTTACTGGCTCTGTAATATTTCCATATCCATCCATGCCGGTTACTACGTAGGTAGTAGTAGTATTGCGTTCATTGTGACAGGCGGCGTAGCGTGGCGGCGGTGCGGTGCCTGCGCAGTACGGCCATTATTTACCTATGATCGTAGCCGATAATCAAGTATGCTGTTGCGGCACTCCGATGCACGTGCCCCCCAAGCGCACCGTGTCACACACGCTAGGCAAACAGACAGCGGTATCGTCGAAGATCGCTCATATCTGAATAATCGTTTATGCATGTTGCCCAATCTAGTCACTCATTGCGTTTATCAATGTGTCTTCGAAATTACCTGACAGGAAACGAAATCAGTCGAAGAAAGCCTAAATTAAATTAACTATCCAAAATAGTTTAATTCACTAAGCCACGCGCGGACCGCGTCGGCCACGTAAGTATAGAAAATTGTCTCATTTAACGCTTGAAATGTTAAGATAAAATGAGTATCAAAATCTAAACACACCTCCATGTTTACCTTAGGAGCCAACCATAATGAAAAATCTAAATCAACAAAGAACATAATAACAACACAGTAAAAATTAATGTGTGCATTTAAAAAAATACAATATAAAAAAATATACCGAATAAATCATATTCATCTAATGACAGCCTTTATAAAATCAAGTATGGCAAATAAAACTTGACTAGTAATGGGTATGAGAAATATCTTCACGCTTTTATGTAATATACGGCTGAATCGTGAAACCGGGTGGCTCAAACAGTTAAAGCGGGACTTAATATTAAGTGGCGTTTCAGTATTCGGCCGTTAGTTAGACAATTGTATTTATGACTTCCAAAAGACAGACCGTAAGTTAAATCAACTTAAAAAATAGTTAAGTATTAACAACCAAATAATACTATATACTAATAACAACAGCAGTGATGGCATGGTGGTTGAACATTTCACTTCCATACTAGAGAGTCTGGGTTCGATTTTCAGCCGCACATGTATCCGTAAAGTCAGAGGTGCACTTTTCGGATTCATGTGCGGATCAGATTGATTATCACTTGCGTTCACGGTGAAGGAAAACATTTAAATATTTAAACTGACTTTATAAGTAAAACGGTACCATTTTATATACTAACCCACCTTCCCATAAGTATACAGATTACCACAGTGAAAGAATCACAATAATAAACGGTCAAGTAGTTTCTAAATAAAACAAGCATATACAAACAGAAACAAAAAGCTTCCTTTTCTTAAGTCGCTTAAAATATCGGTAAAAGTGGCGATAATATCATATCACACTAAAATACGTTTATCTATTTCTGAACGCAGGAACATTTGGCATATACCTAATTTCATATTCGGGCGCGCTTAAATTTGAATTGCAAAACACTATTCGATTCTAATTTAATAATGAATTGGATATAACGATTTTTTATAACATTATACTAATCACTCGAGACCCCCGGAATACCCCGCCTTCTTCTGCACAGAAAAAAAAGAGGTTTAACCTATCGGTATTATTTTGAAACAGTATTAAAATTATAATAAATTTTCCGCATAAAGTATATAAAAATAATAGGTATTTACATCTCATGGTGCGTATAAAATCTTATTAACGTTTTATTAGTATTAAAACCAGTTCTCTCTTTCCATGGTGGGTTACACCAATATTACTGTGCTAACACAAATTTTAGAACCAGCACAATACACTTCCCAAGCTTATAAAATGTAAAGCGCATATTTAATTGGTAGCAGGTTAAGACAAGTTCGGCAGCAATTTAGATTAGTGTATTTACACACTATACTAAGTAAGCTGAGATGGACACTCTGGCCCTAAATAAACCTAGGTAGGTAATAAATATCTAACACAAGTATTAAAGATATATATTAAAAAACTCACCGCTTCAAACGTGTCCTCACACTTTCATCCATTAAATAACGCAAATAAATTGAATTTACAATATAACTACCGTGCTTTGTATTCACACAAACATATTTTTCAGTCTTTACCCTCTCAATGAGCTTGCTTTTTGAAAATTTCCTTATTCTCTGCTCTTGAGATTTGCAATAGAAACCCATAATAAGAATAAATAATTTTGTCGAATATATTAATTTGTATCACATTAAATAATGACTAGAATTTATTGTGTAGGCTATGAACACAACACCCGGATTGGTGCGAATTAAATTTGATAGTAAACAAGTCGCTTTGAATTCGTTTCGGACGACGTGGTCGGCTGGTCGGTCGGTCGTGTAGCGACATGTCGCTTTTCGTAGTGCTGTTCAATTTCAACCACCATTATGCCCATATGCTGGCAATTATCGGGAAATAAATCAAATTGATGTTATACTAGGTAGACCACAGTAAAACCAAACCTTGTATAGATGTTTCTCAATCCTTCTCCACTGCAAAAAAATATATATTATTACGTCCAAGCATAAGATAATATGTCAAGGTTTCATTTTAAAGTCACCATATCGGCCATTTATACGTCCACTGCTGAACAAAGGCCTCCCCCATAGATTTCCACAACTGTGTCATCATTTTGGGGTGTATTTGTACCACGCTCAACACGCTTGTCAGGCGGGTTGGTGAGCGCAGTATAGCTACCGTTTCACAAAATAGACGCTGCTGCCCATCCTTCTGGTTTAGAATCCCTTAGTCGCCTTTTACGACATCTACGGGAAGAGATGGAATGGTGCTATATTCTTAATCCGGACACCACACGGACTGACCGACATTTTAAAGTACCTAGCTGGGAAGAAAATTATGCTAGCTGATGATACATTTATAAGTAGGAAAATTCGTTAGGACACCGCCAATGGCTAAAGTTGATCAAATTGTTAACATTGGAATGTCTATGTAATTAATGCCGCTATTAGCACTCCTATGTCTGCCAATACCCGGTAGGTACTTATAATTACACGTTATTTATGTTCTAATTACAATCTTAAAATAGCGAGACACGAAGCAAGACGCCTCGAAACATCAAGAACAACACTAACGCTTGTTTGCATATAAGTATGCACTTCACCACCTACTTGGGACCGTTTCAAAGCTAGACACACGGATACACTGTGTTCATAGCGCTAAGACTATGACGTATCGCGCTTAGTCACGTTCATGGTATAAAGGCAGCCGACAAAAGAGACAAGTCCGCGGTAGGAAAACTGTATTCGATGCAGGTTCAGACAAGTTTGTGTGCTCGTATTATCATTGCGGTGGCGAACTTGTGATGTAATCAGATGACAGTTATAAAAAGTTCACGACAGCACCGCATTCCGATATCGATTTGTGAGATGCGATTACTGACTTCTCTTTTAACACTTTTTGTATTGTATAGATTTGCATACATGTGTATATAAAGCGGCAGCGATAACATTCTGAACCTGGGCAATGTTGGATCTATTTTTGTACACGTCATTTATTATATTATGTGTAAATATCGTGTTCTGTTCTAAAGATTTTTGAAGTGAAGTGTGAACTTCTTTTGGGACGGTATGAATTGGATTTTATGAAACAAAAATGTGTAACGAAAGATAGACAACTATAATGTACTTATAGGGTTTATGCTGAGAGAGAATGAGATAAAACACGTTTCTATATAGTTTACCTATACCCTATTGTCGATCAATCGCTCTCTCTCTCTCTCCCTCTTTTTACCATCTCCATAGTGTATTCATCTAATTCTCTTACAAATTAACCAAAATACAAGTTTCACTTCTACCGTGTGTGAAATCACAATCACATATAAAAGAAATACAATAATAAACTGCCGTAGGCATGAAATATCGATATCTGTCACATTCATCCAGCCTGGTCCAATAAAGAGACGTTATTAATTTAATTAAAACCAGTTATTATATATATAAATCTTTTATTTCTTTTGTTAAAATATAGGTACACTTTGATATCGCGAAAACCTTTTTCGCGATAACAAATATATAGTCTGTATATTTGACATAGCGAAAAACTTTTTCCTTTTTTCGGAAAAACATAATTTCAATATTACTTTTCTCGGGTTACAACCAAACTTCTGGTCTATTTAAGGTTTAGATTAAAAGACTATTGTACAATTGCCTTACAAAATAATAATACATCTTACAAAACATGAAACTAAACAATATAGTTGTATAGCTCAAAGCTTACTCATAAAATGTCATACTATAAGGTATGCTTTCGTCATTGAATTTTAGCAAAAAAGCGAGAATATTTATTTGACGCGGTTAAGATGTCTCATAGGTGGTCACAATTTATGTAAATAAATACTCAACATTTTCCAAAATCAATGCCGTAAACAAGCCCTGTAAGGTTATCGATTAGTCAGAGTAAACTCATGAATTAGTTCATTACTAACAAACGTGTAATTCGCTACAATACATTAAATACCTACATAATATATAAGATCTAGTTTCTACTTCCCATCTTGATTAGTTTTCTCTTCTAATACGTTATTCAATGCTTACTGCACAAAAATGCTAGTAGTTTATATATATATTGGGTGAAACCAAAAATCATTTAAATTTCTAACTAATCCAGTGACCCGATATGGTCCGGAAAATTAGACTCGACAGCTATAAACACTATCATAGTAGAGATAAGCTCGCTCGTATTCCACCAAGTGAGACCTATCTATCGGGTACCTATGGCTAGGTTGACGGAAGTAAAGGATTTGGGAGTTCCTTTCACCACTGAGCTAACATTTCGTAACCACATAGTTAAGATACGTAAAAAAGCATATAGGAACCTGGGTTTGGTGCTCCATATGGCCAAAGGCTTTACCAATGTTAACTTTATTACTGTATTATTATTATATAATGCTTTAGTAAGGTCCCGACTGGAATGCAATGCAGTTATCTGGGCTCCACATGAAACAAAGTTTAGTCTCATGTTGGAGCGGGTACAAAATAAGTTTACTAGGGGTTGCGGGCGCGCAGATTGCGTGTTCACACAGAGCGACCCCCGGGAAGACGGTGGCACGCACGCGTAACACAGCGCACAGCGAGGCTCGGGGGGATCCTTTACAATCCTCCCCGAAAAGTGCCTGGGGGGCGGCCTTTTTACAGCCACTTGCCCACCACTAGAGAGGGTGACCGCTTTACAGTCATCCCCTCCGAGATGTGCCTAAAGGCGTGACACCAATGGGTGGCTCTAGTGTGATCTTACGAGGACCTGGAGCCCCCCTTCAGTGCCGAAGATGACCGCTCCAGTGGTTTTAGCCGGTAGGCGTCCGGCATACACCTGCGCTCTTCCCCGGGGCGAAGGAAGTTCACGTAGAATTTCCACTGGACACCAAAAAAGAAGGATATTATACGAGACAATACGGGGTTTATCCATATTATCCGCTGATGTATCCAGTAGGATTTGATTGTTTTGAGTATGGGTGGATATTATGAGCTGAGGGTCAGGAGGCAACTCACACTTGTTACCTATATCTTTAAAATAATTAGAGGGAGGGTACACAATGCGGATATATTGGAGAGGTTAGGTCTATTCGTCTCAGACCGGTATGTGCGTCATCGGCATCGACAGCGGCTACTAGTAGTACCATGCACGCGCACTGAAGATCTTGCAGACAACCTTCTACACGCGTAAATCTAAAGGCGCTGCTGTCAAACACAACAACAATCTAACTACCTATAACATCAGTGATATCATACTTTATCAATGATAGTAAAAACAGTTCATTTTATTTGTTCCCCCATTGTCGTTTTGACTGTACATTTTACGGCTGTCGTAGTTTTCGTAGCTTCTGGCAATGTTGCAAGTACATATTAGAAAAAAGACCCCGTGGACAGTATGGCCTGTTCATATAACATAATGCCTGAAATCCCACAAAATTGCACTATTCTGGTGACTGCTAATTAGTAATCACAAAACATTAGCATCATGGGCGAAGCAAGAAAGTGACTTCCAGAGTTCTTCGACATGTGACTCCCAGTCGAGATTTCTAGAAATGCCGATTTACATTCTAAACACGTCAATCAAAAGTCTATGTTCATGATTATGTCCAAGTAATGAGAAAAAGGAGTTAAGGTGCAAACGAACACGCCATCTTGGAATCTGTACGAGCTTTATCACTTCGTATATATGTAAGCGCGATCCTCGCCTGTCTGACGGGTCACCGTCGATTGTCAAATAAGTGGTGATTTCTGATCTCTTGTTCACCAAACAAATTGGCGGGTTCGATTTCGAAGAGAAATATGCATATTAGTTTAGAATAATCTTATTTTCTTACAATTTCGTAGTATGTTTTAGTATACTTTTATACAAACTAGCAAACTAACGGCCCTAAATATATAAACCAAATCAGTCAAAAACGTACATTGTTTCTACCTGTCATCATTGAGGTAGAATGTACTACATACTAGAGTAGCTATTACAAATAAATGATAATTGGTCATGAAGTTTCGACCGCGAGGCACGCCACTCCCTGACTTTTACAGATGTTTTCCGAGTTATTAAAACTACATCTCACTGCACATGAAGGCATATCTAAGTAATACAACTTAGCACTCAAACACGTCACATTGCGGTAAGCGGCCTGAAATAGACATGACATAGGCTCAGTGAGTTAGAGTGTATGCGCTCTAACTTGTGACAAAGGATCTAGTTGAGATGTCTTCTCTAGTACGTAGTACATTACACCTCAATGCCTATTATTTACGATTTCAAGCCAAATTTCACTAAAAATTTGTTATGTATCGGCAACGTGGTCTATTTTTACATATAAGTATTTTATGGAAGATGCATTTATAAAACGATAAGGGGTAAAGCGTACGACTGGTTTTGTGCCCGACTTTACTTTAGTCGGAGTAAGATTTTACGCCGTCTCAACACAATCTTCCTCAACACCACAACACGGTGCTTATAATAGCAAATACCGATCGATTTTATGTGAATCGAAACAATTAGACTCGAGCTGTTCGTTTTTAGGGTTTGCATTGGCAAATATCTACAACAATGAAGCATGTTACTTTTGCTGTTACATAAGAATATTAAACATTTAAATAAAAAATAACAATTTTTAATCTAGAAGCGATCTGATGAAATTGTTGAGTCGATTTTCGTATCGATCAAACATGATGCATTGCGATCCAGAATATCGATATAAAGTACTCGAGTGAGCATCCTTACTCGCTCCCGACAAATGTCTCTTGTCCGCGTTAGCACATGTTCACTCGTATGTTCTATCACTCTATCCGCCTTACCGCCGATAAAAATAGGATCGGATCGGCGAGTCTTTCGTAGTTACTTCGACTTTTAAGGAACCATTTTTTGTGGGACGTTCAAGTTAAATGACTAAATGTCTAATATTCTATTTACACTGACTTTTGCCGCACCTATTATAATGGGTCGTCTGCTTTAGGCCTAAAACCGATAGATATCAAATTTATATATCATAATTCATAACACATTACTTCTAGTATTGAAATGTAAAAAAGCAATGAAATCGTAACTTTTCCTTATCGTAACTAAATAAATAAAAAATTATACCTAAATAAATCATAAATACATCTGCAACTTTTATTCTCAGAATACTTTACATCAATATGAATATAGTTGATATCGTCAACTACTGCAAGCCATCAGTGCATGCATAACAATTTTTTTTCTTCCAAATAATTCATCGAATGTTTTGCGTCATAGATATTTAAATAGTAACCGCCCCAGCTTAGCACAGACAGGTATGCAAACCTAATTGCAGCGCCACCTACCAGGTCCAATTGTGAATCTAAACCATCCAGGGACCATTTATTTTACTCAAATATATACAAAAAAAAAACATCTAAATCGGTCCAGCCGCTTAGGAGGAATTCAGTGACATAACACACGTACAGAATAATTATATATATAGACTAGCTTTTGCCCGCGGCTTCGCACGCGTGGAATTTGGAAATCTACATCACGGATATTGTTCATACAAAAATCGCGATTAAAAAATGGAGGAAACTAATATAAGAGAACTAAAATAGGAGGGTGAAAACTACTTTAAGACCTATTCTCATACCTACCAAATATACAAAAAAAAAACCATTAAAATCGGACGTGCTGTTTCGGAGGAGTGTGACCACAAACACCGTGACACGAGATATTTAAATATTAGATTGTTGTACTTATGTTTCATCTTTAAACATTAACCTAAGTACATTTTTCTCGTTATATGTTGTACCATCATCTGTATCAATCATTTCAATCTGACACAAATGATGGTGGACTGAACTGAACCAAGGATGAACCTTTTATTTTCGTTCTCGAGAACCTGGAGCCTTCTTTCAGTGCCGAAGATAACCGCTCAGGCGGTTTCAGTCGGTAAGAATCCGGCATGCTCCTCAACCTCTCCGGGGCGGAGGACGTCCATGAGGATATCAACAGAGTTGACAAAAACCGCCTGCTTTTAATTACCGTTTTAAATGAGAAATCATTTGCGTATGCCATATTTTGTGTAAACTTTACTGACTGATACTGTAAGCATCTAAATTCTATATACCTATCTAAAATCTTGATTATCTCTCGGAAGCGCCACGACACTAGGTTTCGTTGTTGTTGTGAATAATTGTTGTATAGTCGGCTTACGTACACCATTTCGTTAATGTCACCAATTTATAATAATGAATAATTTAAACGCTCGTTTCCTTTTTTGAACATCATAAGGCCTCCCGCACACTCGCGTTCTTCTAACGAGTGAAGAGCGCGAACACGACCCGTATGGTTGGTCTAGTACGAATATTTTGATGTATAGTAACGTAAACGTAACTCTAATTTGAGTGAATTTTGAATTAAAAATACTTGTGTCGCACATATTTTTTACTGAGATTGAAGACTTTATTCACGTCAATATATGATACAGAGTGGGTTTGTGGCATAAATTCAATCGAAAATTCTATAGGATAGTTGTATTATCGATTCCAAATTCACTCACATTAACGTTATGTTTACCTTACTATACGTCAAAATATTCGGGCTAAGCCTACTGTACCGACTGGTACGAAGGCGTTTTCGCCGAAATTATAGCAAATACAACCTTGTAGGAAGTACAACTTTTCTCGTCCTTAGGCTTTTTCTACCGTTTTTGTAATGTTCGTTTTTGAAGTGTCATTAGTCTCATCTTGTTTACTGACCGTACCTAGTCGCTTCAGACGTTCAAGAAACGCACACGCTTAGGAAGCGCTAGTGTGTGCGAAGGCCTAAGGCTTTAACTAAACTACAGTGAGCCAAAGTTCACAAAATGGCGACAGGTCATATGTTTAAACGAAATGCATAGTGGGGTACTGCTGTCAAAGCTTACAGGTTCAAGCCACTTATACCTAGACCTATAAATAACCTAAATAAAAATAAAATCCAGATCCAGTGTTGCTCTCAATTTTCGATTTCGAACTGGAAACATGAGATCATAGCTCTGACTGATCGGATACAGCTCGTATCACATAGAGTTACCATTTCTAAATTTTAATTTTTTTGACGTTTTGCTGGAAGAATTTTAGTACAAAGAATACGTAAGTTTAATGCAATAATTAAATATTAATTCCTGAGTATTTCAATCTAAGTTCCCTACAGTATGGTTGAGCTAATCGATGCGGACGCATGCATCATACTGAACGGGTGCCGTTTGTTGGGACTCGTCAGTCGTTATCTGCCACAGTAAATAAATTATTATTACTTTGTGGTATGTTATCTGGTATCTTTACACATCAACCTACATTGTTCTCGTTATATGTTTAACTAGCATTTGTATCAATCAACATTGTAATCACAATAATTTTAAAAGAATATCTATGGAGTTTCTTGGCGTCTCTTCTCCACAGTATCAACTATTTGGAACCGCGCAGGTTTCATAAGCAGTATATCTATATCCAGACTATTTCAAAAGCCGGACAAAGTTAGGACAGAAGGCTGAAAATCCGGATAGGTGGATCTTGTCTCACTCCACTGTAGCCTGCACTATCTAAATACTTTTATTCATGTGGTTAAACTGGCCATGGACTACAAAAAGCAAAGGTCGCTGAAAACTTAAGCTCATCTATAGATATAGATAGATAGCATCCAATACAAATCGAACCGTCAGGGACGCGGAAGCATGCCACATACTTTACCACTACTATTTAGTCATGCGGACTATTCCCGTGTTTTTTTAAATTCTCCTGTGTCGTGGGTACAGTTTACAGACATTAATCTCACATACACAAACACCTAGACCCAATACAACTATCTGTAAATCATACATATATTTGTTCCGTGCGGGGATCACGCGCCAAGCCTCGTCATGCCGTCAAACATGTCAGACAAAATCATGCCAGGTATTCTATTGAAGAGGTTCTCGCAAGCAAGTAGCAGGAGTAGAGGAGTGGTTGGATCGCACAGAGAGGGTTGACGGGCCGATGCCTGGGGGCGCGGTCGAATGCAGATAAAGCGTACACCTCACCCCCGGCTAGAGGTAAGAAGAAGGAGACCGTGGGGTTTTAGCCGGTTTGAGCCGGAATGCCCCTCCGCACACCCACGTTAAAAAAAGACCAGGTCGTGGTTGCCAGTCGCGTGGGTGAAACTGAACTGGCAAGCATGAGAATATCATCGGCATTTGGCTATGGGTGTTAAATCCCATGTGACATGACGCAGGCTTGTCGGTAGCATCAAATATATCATCATATCAGCCAAAGGACGTCCACTGCTGAACAAAGGCGATATATCAAATATACACACTGGTTTATATCAATATTCTTCGAAATCGTAATAATCGTCGTCCTGCCCGTTCTGCAGCATGGCGGCAAGGGACAGCTCTCCGCCGACGTCCACTGGCTCCGGCTCGATTTCATCCTCGTAGTCGTCTGCACCGTCTGCGATTGTGTACGAAATATTAAATTAATATACAGGCTGGGAGTGACAATGCACTGAAAACAATAAAACCTATAATATAAATAGGATCTTAGAAATAATAAGTTACAGTTTTTATCATTTTTGAGCATGAAATGTATCGTAAACAACGCGATCGAAACGCTACGTGTTTATTTATTTATTTAAGGGACTCCGACAAAAGATATACACAGAAACCCTCAAATAATGATAAAAATAGGTATTAGGTATGTGTACTCCTTCAATTATAGGATACCACATAATTAAGTTATCAAAATTAATACAATAAAATAGTAATAGAAATTTGGACCGACAAATATGGAAATCATTAATTAATAGAATAAAAAAGAGAAATCGATTATAATAATTACTGACAACAACTTTATTGCATTATGATATGATATTATTATACTACCGCGAGCGTTGCCCCCATCCGTGAATTATAGCGAAACAACAGCCGTTTAGTTTACTTACATTGCAGTTTTATGTGAAAATAAATATGTCGCTCACTGTTTTTATTCAAAATAGCGTTAGGATAGATGAAAACAATTATTTTATATTAAAATCAGTTATATAAACTGAAAAAAAAAACAGTAATTTTATGATAAGAACAACGCAAATTTCTAACGCTGAGGGTCCCAAAATCATGTACTGAATCCATAGTATCGGTACCCGTGATAAATCTAAACTTATTTTCTCGAAATCGTAGCCCTAAAATATACTAAAAATATACTATTGTTCTTCGCTGTCGCTGACCTTATAGTCACCCTCTACTAAACATGGGCTTCCTAATGACTACAACAAACACCCTCATATACACTTAACCACAGTCATAAATCATCACACATATTTTCTTCACAATATTCATATTTTATATTATATTTCAATATTTCATGATAAGCTTTGTTAATTTAATTAAAAACTTATTGCATAATAATTTGCTCACACAACAATTGGGAAATGACACTGACTCCTGTAACACAGTTATTGTACCTAGCACGGGAGTCAGGGTCTCACTACTTTGTAATCGATATTTATGCCAATAAAGAATTACTATTACTATTACTATTACTATTACTATATAATGACTGCAGAAATGAACCATAGAGGTAATTTATATTACAGTGGGTACCGTTTACGTTCATGGACATATATCTCATACGCACAAACACCGAGACCCGAAACAACCATCTGTAGATCATACAAATATGTGGTCTATGGCGGGAATCGAACCATCGATCATCGATCGAACCCAAAGCACAGAAAGCCAATTTCTTAGCCATTGCGCCAACCGTGTCGACAAATTTATTCATTCAATATTGCCATAATCACCATGCCTGGTAGAGGGATTGGTGATCGTGATGGCAGTATAACGTCATTAGCTAACAGGAGGACTCCTTTACGCCACTTTCCCTTTTGTAATGATAATTCCTAGCCTTTAGGCGTCCATGGGAGAGGAGTCTCCTATGATCTACATCGTACATCACAGCCCAATTCTAGTCAGCGCCAGAAATGGGGGGGGGGGGGGGGGGGTTGGGTGTCGGCAGTCTTGTTATTTGTAGTTTTAAAAATAATGTATGTGATGGAGATGTGTGAATGTCAAAGGTTTGTCACTGTCCTTTCGTCGTTGCTATACTGAAGCCTTGAGTGGTAGACCACTGTATGGTGTACGTAGTTACGGTGGAGGTTACGTTAAGGGACCAAGAACGATAGCATAAATGGTACACAATGACACTACATCATAAGGTCTGGAAACAGTGAGTTAGGCCTCAGTCAAAATCATACTGCCATATTCACCATGCTTGGCAGGCGGATTGGTGATCCCACTATCTTGTTATTAGCACACGGAGGATGCTGCATTTCCATCGTCTTGTTATCAACCCTTACTTGCCTTTTACGACAGCCATGGGTGGAGAGGGATGGCCTATGCCTTACTTAACTTTTGCTTAGCAGAGGGATAATGTGCGGTAACAACAATGCCTTAAATAAAACATTTTCATGAGAGAGAAGGTTATATAGTAATATAAAATCAGATGACGTCATAGTTTAATTTAATATGCATGTCTTGTCTGAGTTACTTAGAAAAGCAGGAAATGGCTACGGACGCCCATAAATGGTTATTATCTTGATTAGATATATGTAGTTGATATGAAAATACTTACCGGCGAGTGGCTGCGGCGAGGGGGGCGCGGGGGAGGCGAACGGAGCGGGGGTCGCGGGAGTAGCCGGGGCGGCCGGGGTGGCGGGGGTGGCCGGAGTCTTCTTCTTGCGTTTGCGGGGCACTGGCGACGCTGGCACCACCACCGACGGTGTTGGGGGTTTGGCACTACGAAACGTATAAAGAGGAGATAATCAGTTAGCCTTCAAACTTCAAATGTCGAAGATCTTTGAAATAATATTATTGTTTCGTTTGTAAGTGTATAGTATATTGGGTTCATAATATCATCATCACCATCACCGTCATCATCATATAAGCCCAAGGAAGACGTCCTCCCCTCACCCGACTCCTGAACAACGGCAGTGAGGTGGAGTTGTGTCCAAATTAAGAATATATTAAACTTTATTAACCTTAAAATCACTGGGTACCGAGTAACGAAGAGTAAATCATAAAGTAACAAACACAAATAAATAAAATTCAAACTATAACGAAACAAAATTCAATTATTAAAGTATCGCTTAGTGGTCGACTAGGGATTGGGTACCGGGACGTTTCGTGTCCCGAAGTTCCGGGATTTCGGCCCAAATTTACATGCCTCGTGTAAATTTGGCTTTGCGAAACTTTGAGTCAAGACTCTAGTGGAGTCATATATGATACGTATTCATTTAAGTTATAATAATTTTCTTTAGGAAAGAAAATCATAATTTTACCAGCGCCACTCTTTCGCTTGGGCATAGGTCATGAATCAATGCAATCTGTTAGCTTAAAGCTGATTTATTAGTGATATAAATTACTTTAAGTCTGAAACCAAACAATAACCCTGTAATTATGTCAATTAAAGAAGACGTAATTAAACTAGCATTAAAATTGTAGTTTATTACATTATAAAAGTTTTATTTATGTTTAATATAGGTTGATTTTCTTAAACTAGCGATTTATGATTATTACAAAAGATATAATTCATCGTTGATTAATAACTTTTTTTAAAATTAATTTAATTAATGTTACATATGTTGGAATTAGGTTTTATTTATGTGAATTAATGTTGATTTAACAAAAATGAATATTTTACTGATACGTCTCAGCGAAAATTTATTCTACGTTAATCCTATTTCGAAGTCTCGAAGTCCAGAGGTGTCACGGGACTTCCAGCCTGAGCCGTTTCGTGTCCTGGGACTTTGAAAATATCGTGACTTCCCATTGCCTACTTACGACCGACTGCAGCAACTGCGAGTTTAATTTAATGTATTCTTACTGCATAACTTTATTTATTTCTGTAATCAGTAAATACGTTTTAGTATAGTTAACTTGCTACTCACTCAACAACGACAGTTTGCTTAGGCGTCGCTGGCGGCAGCGGCGTACCGGGGTGATCCAAGCTCTTCAGAATATCGTAGTTAATCTTGGAACTGATCTTCTTCTCCGCTATCATCTTCTCGATGGCCTCTCCGGCGGTGGCTGCATTGCACGGCGTCCTCTTCTTATAAGAACCTCGTAATTTCTTCTTTTTATCTTTATTTTCCTCGCGTTCTTTGGCGCGAAGCTCTTCTTTTACTTAAACATGTATAACTACAAATTAAGATTTTACGGTTGGCGCCGTTTTCTGTACACGTAGAAGAAATACATTGTAAGTCTGTGCAAGTTGCAAACATATAAGTAACATTCACAGAAACGCACGTTGTAATTTATATTATAACTAGCTGGGCGCCGCGGTTTCACCCACCATTTAATAAAAAAAAACTGATTATTAATAAATAATTTAGAGTACTAAAAAAATTAAAGCCCATGAAATCCAATATATACTCTATGTCAACTGTCTATGCCGAAGACAGTTGACAAGGAGTATATATTGGATGTTATGGGCTTAAATTTTTTTTTGCTCGGAATCCATATTGTTTAATTAATAAAAGTAGCCTATGTTACTCCTTATAACATCAGCTATCTGTCAGTGAAACTCCTGTCAAAATTGGTCGTTCGGTTTTTGGTCGGGCGTTTCGGAGATTAGCTAGAATAAACAGACAGACAAAAAGTAAAAAATTGTTCTTTTGTTGTATGTAACCATATATACTTTCATATGCATTTAGCAATAACCTGCTATTTTCACATTATAAACAGACACTCCATTTATTTATTAATAGATAAATAAATGAAGTGTCTGTTTATAGATAAACTTGTTTATGGCTACCAGTTAGATAACGAGCATATAAACGGTCGAAATTATAATCATTCTAATCCAAAATCTTTGTATTTCGGTTTTCGTATGTTTTATCCTGATAAATGTGATCTAAACTTGAAAATAGATGAAGTTAAAAAAAAAACTACAGATGTTAGATTAGACTGAATTTAATTTAGGCCATTAAACTTAGACAGATAATATCATAGCCGTCTGTTGGTCAAGTATAAGTTGACAAATCGATTTTGTTTAGTGACGCAAAAAAATAAAAATATTCTGTCATCATCATGATATCAGCCAAAAGACGTCCACTGCTGAACAAAGGCCTCCCCATAGACTTCAGCAATTGTGTCGTCATTTTGGGGGGAATTAGCCTATGCTCACATCGCTTGGTAGGAGGGTTGGTAAGCGCAAAATGGCTGCTGTTCCGCAGAAGGGACGCTGCTGCCCATTCATCTGGTTTAGAGTCCCTTAGTCGTCTTTTACGACATCAACGGGAAGGGAGACGGAGTGGTGCTATATTCTTAATCCGGACACCACACGGAATACTACCTTTGTTTTATTACCTTTAACTAATTACGTTCAGTGTAATGGTATTTGTCCTGGCTCTTCCCAGAATCCTAGCCCCGCAGAAATAACGTGTGTAACAAGACATAAGAATAAAAACAATTTTAAGGTTCCGCTATGTAGAATTCGGGCCGGTGGCGTGAGGGGATCGGGCTGCGATCGCCCCGGTTTCATTGTAGCGTCTTTGATACACATTACTGTAACAGGTGTAACAAGAACCCTAACGAAAACGAAAGCCACATATTCTACCAGACATTGCGATGATTTTCTTGTACTAGACCATACCTGGATACTGACTGGGCGACTGGTTATTGAGATATTGAAGGACAAGGTTCAAGTTCTTTAACCATGGCTATAAATCGCTACCGACCCGCGTTTTATTCAGCTGACCCATTATAATTATTAAATATTAAATTTTCCCGCCAATTCGATGTTTTTTTTTTCTGGGACTGGCCAGATTGAATCCCGTGCTGCAGACGGACATCAGGTAACACAGATTTCAATACAAAAAGGTCAGTTTTTGTATTCTATTCTAAATAAGTGGTTCAACTTACGGGGTGTCAAAACACCCACCACCAAGCCGAAATCTAAGCACTCTGTACAATGTAGACTGATATGTAGCCACGTCATGTGGTTACATATCAAGCTATAAGTTCCAGTATAAGCTGATCTCGCATTTTATAGGCTTTCCGTACAATCAGAGATCTGCATAAATTGGATTTGCATAGCTCGATATGTAGCCGTGTTGTACATCTAAGTAACGTTAAGTAAAAATAATTTATGGGAAACGAATTTCATTTTTAGGTCATATTTATTTATTGACGGCACGGTTGGTGCTGTGGCTGATACAGTCGGCTGCTGCGCTCCGGGTCGTGGGTTCGATTCCCGCACGGTACAAATGTTTGTATGATCTGCAGGTAGTTGTTCCGGGTGTATTGTGTGTGGAATTTGTGTCTGTAAACGCACCCACAATACAGAAGAAATCCTAGTGTAGGGCAAAGTTTAATTTAAAAAAACATGAACGACGTAACAAATGGCGCCTTTGACCTTAAATATCTCCATCTATACATCCAGTCTGTTCCCAGGTATGTTCTAGTGCGAGAAAATCGTCGCAATGATTAATACAACATGTTGGCTTTCATTTTCGTTAAGATTCTTGTTACACCCGTTACAGTAATATATATCAAGACGCTACAATGAAACCGGGGCTTTCGCAGCCCGACCCCATCATGCTACCGCCCCAAATTCTACAAACCTTAAAAATCCTAAATTGCCTTGAAATACCTACTTTTCTGCTCCTTCAAATATCCGGCGTTGATTTTATTCCACATCAGCGCCTTGTGCTTGACCTCCTCTTCCGTCATGATGAGGGAATTGATGTAATCTTCGTGCTTCTGTTCCAGGACCAGTTCATCTGCGTCATGCAAGTCCTTGGTGAACTGTTTCGGTTCTGGTCTCAGGAACTTATCCGTCTTGTCTTCTTGCTGACTTCCTCCCGCAAGGCCTATCACGGCTAAGTCGGGACCTATAGAATTATATAATAATGAAAATGGGTATAAAATTGTATCATCATTTCGGCTGAGAGATATGCAGCCTGCAAAAATTATTAATACAGGCTGAGCCCCACGGTTTCACCCGCCGTTAAATAATTTAGAGTACTTCGGCATAGACAGTTGACATATATATTGGATTTCATGGGTTCTAATTATTATTGTTTTCTTAAATAAAAGTAGCCTAAACAGACAGACAGACAAATAAACAAAAATTTAAAAACTTTCTTTTTTGTTATAAGTATCGTATACACTTTCATATGCATTTAAAAAAAACTGTTATCCTGACATTAGGAACAGACACTTCAATTTGATTTATTTGTATACATGTATAGATACTCCATAATATGAGTGTATGAGCTATAAATGTAAAATAGTGTAATGAAACAAAAACTCAATCAAACATCGTAAGTCAAAGTCAAATAATTTTTATTTCAAATAAACTAATTGCTGGCGCTTATAAAACGTCAGAATTTACGTTGCACGACTAAGATTTATGAGACATTATTTTTAAATTTAATTGGCATATACAATATATAGTTTAAATCTTCGATCAAAAATACTATTAGAAGGATTAGGAACAAACACATCGCGCTACTCGCCGCGATTGCATATTATTATACTTATACATTTATATTTCTTACTACTAAATCTAGAAAAACTAATAACAATTTCAGTTGATTATAAACCTTAAGTACTTGAGATGAAAAAAGCCATGCATGGCTAGGGGCAAGCCTAGTCGTTAGCGTGCCACACTGCCCTGGGACCGGGCGACCCAGAATTAGGCTAGCCTTACCCTGGCATGCGGGGCTCTGCTGGGGTGGACAAACCTTTCCCTTGCTATTCGTGGGAACGCAATGGATAATAATAATAATTTAATTAACCAAAATGGCGGCGATGTGGTTCGCCACCCATCACGTCTCGTCTCTCGCGGGGGCGAAAAGCGGCCCATGGAGAGCCGCTTCGCTACGTTGAATGTAAGAGGAGGAATGGATGGTAAGGTAGATGAAGTATGTCAGATGATGGATGAACGATGCATAGATATTCTGTGCGTGAACGAAACCAAGAGGAAAGGATGTGACACCACGGTTCATGGTCCCTACACGGCATACTGGTCGGGAGTCCCCCAAACCAGCCGAGGCTGTCAGGGAGTTGGTGTAATTCTTTCCTCTCGAATAGCTGAATGCGTGAAGGAGCATGAATGTGTAAGCCCAAGACTCCTCTGGATTAGGTTAAAAGTCGGACTCACTCGCTTGTTTATCCTTGGGGTCTATGCACCGACGGATCAGCGCGGAGGTGGGTCAATAAAAGCCCAACAAGAGAGAGAGGAATTTTGGGATAGCATGAGAGAGGTCTTGAATAAATGCGGAGAAAATGAACGGATCGTGATGTTAGGAGACTTTAATGGGTGGGTTGGAGTAAAGCGTGATGGGTATGAAGGAGTTCTAGGTACGTTTGGGGACGAGAGAGTGAATGACAATGGGAGAAGCTTGCTTGAAGTATGCTTGGAATGGAATCTTTACGTGGCCAACACAATGTTTGACCACAAAAAGATCCATTTGTATACAAGAGATGAGGGTGAGTCTAGAAGTATGATTGATTTTGTAATTGTGGATGAAAGACTGAGGAAGAAAGTGCTAGACACTCGGGCATACCGCGGTGTAGGCCTCGACACAGACCACTTCCTGGTCATGGCCCGAATGCGTGGCCTCTTTAAACGGTGGCGACACCGAGGGGCCGAGCCTACGAGTGTTTTGGACAGAGTAAAAGTGGAAAATCTACAAGAAAAAGAAAAGAAAGATGAGTATGTAGAGAAACTGAAAGAAAGTTTTAAAGGCATGGAAGAGTTAGGTGTGATTGAGGATTTGTGGGAGACATTTAAGAAAGGGGTCGTGAATGTTGCTATTGAGGTATGCGGGGTAGCTAAAAGAAGGAAAGGAAGAAAGAACTATAATGTGTGGATGGATAAAGATGTACAAAGGGCTGTGCAAGAAAAGAAGAAAGCGTGGTTGGATTGGTTAGCAACAAAAGCTAACCAAAAAGTTTGGAAGGCAACGGATAACGAGATAAAGGAAGCGAGAACGAAGTATAAAAGATTGAAATCAGCAGCGAAAGAAGTTGTGTCTAGAAAGAAAGAAGAACGAAAGGATGATTTTGATAGGAGGCTCACTGAAGATTTCCAGTCAAACATCAAGTTTTTCTGGAAATCGATCAAAACAGCCAGAGGAAAAACTTCTACCTCGGAGCTGAGTACAATCAGGAGTCAAGATGGGAGCATTATAAAAGGAGAAGAATGTGTGTTAAAGAGATGGAAAGAGTATTTTGAAAGTTTGTTTGAAAGAGAGGAAGAGCAGGTACAACGTCCGACACCTTCCATGGAAACTGATATAAATGATGATGAAAGTGAGATAAGCATGGATGAAATAGTGAAAGCGTTGGAAAGAATGAGATTAGGTAAGGCTGCAGGGTATGACAGGATTACCGTCGAGATGCTGAGGGCTGGACAGGGCATAGTGGCTAGCCAGCTGTACCACCTTTTCAATTTATGCTGGCGAAATGGGCAAGTACCGGGAGACTGGTGCAAAGCCGTAATCGTGCCATTGTATAAGGGAAAAGGGTCACGGCAGGACTGCATAAATTACCGCGGTATAAGCCTTCTCAGTGTCGTCGGTAAATTGTATGCGAAAGTGTTGATTGAAAGGGTTGTGAATGAAACAGACGAAAAAGTATGGGATGCACAAGCGGGATTTAGAAAGGGAATGGGATGTACGGATCAGGTCTTTTCCCTGCGGTGTATAGCCGAAAAGTGTTTGGCTAAAAACAAGAAAAGCTATTGCACCTTCGTTGATCTAGAAAAGGCCTATGATAGAGTGGTGAGAAATGAATTGTGGTCAGCATTGTCCATGAACGGTGTGAGCAGTATCCTCATACGAGCACTGCAATATCTTTATAGGGATTCTAGTGCTTGTGTAAGGATAAACGGGGCGTACACTGAATGGTTTAGTATCGAAAAAGGTGTTGGACAGGGATGTGTAGCGTCACCGTGGCTGTTTAATCTGTTCATGAACAATTGCTTGACAGATTTAAAAGAGAATGAAAGTGGGTTGAGAATGAATGAGTTACTCGTCAAATGTTTTCTCTATGCTGATGACCAAGTATTACTTGCGTCCTCGGCAGAGGAGTTGCAGGAGATGGTAACTGCTATGAGTGGAGCTCTTGTTAGAAAGGGAATGAAGATAAATGTGAAGAAGACGAAAGTGATGGTGTTTGAAAGAGATGAGGCAGTGACAGACTGCAATATCGTGATTGGAGATGAACAAATTGAACAGGTGAATGAGTTTGTGTATCTGGGTTCAAAGTTTACAAGAGATGGAAAGTGTGAGAGTGATATTGAAAGAAGAGTGAATGCAGGAAACATGGTGAATGGAGCTTTGCACTCCTTTATGAACAGTCGGAAGGTGTCTAACAAGGCTCGTTTGGCTGTGCATGAGGGGGTGTTGGTTCCGACACTCATGTACGGAAGTGAAAGTTGGGTATGGCAGAAGAAACATGAAAGCAGAATAAATGCAGTTGAGATGAGAGCGTTAAGAAGTATGATAGGAGTTAAACTGAGTGACAGGATAAGGAATAGTGAGATAAGAAAACGTTGTGGTCTGAAAGAAGATGTAGTGACAAAAATTGAGAAAGGTATGCTGAGATGGTTTGGCCATGTTGAGAGAATGAATGAAGAACGATTGACGAAAAAAGTGTATAAGGCGAGTGTGAATGAAAGTGCTGGAAGGGGTAGACCTAGGCGGACGTTTCAAGACCAAATCAGGGACGTCTTGGAAAAAGGCCAGGTCAAGAGTACCCTAAACCGAAGAGCATGTATGAAGGGAATAATGAAAGTGGACGAAGCGAAACAAGTATGTAAGGATCGTAGCAAGTGGAAAGAAGTGGTCTCTGCCTACCCCTACGGGAGAGAGGCGTGATTATATGTATGTATGTATGTAAGTACTTAACTTATAAGTACGAAAATATATACTCTAAAATAAAACAGATTTTATTATTTTAAGCAATAAGGTTGAAAAAATATGTTGACATTTGGTGCTGACTCTATTTGGAAACTAGACGCATATCAGTCAATGTTTGAAAGAAACGTAATAATTGTTCCTTTATTTATATTTCGCGTTTAATTCTTTTTGTAATACATAATAGTTTAATTTTTACATATACTTATCGATAAAACGATATTCCTTTAGAAATATTGGTGTTAGGCAGTTATTTTCAGAACTTTAAAACGCTACGCAACGTAAAATTTTGAAGGTCTTATTGTTGGCAATGAATGATTGGACCAGACTAATATCGAATAAGACCTCAACATTATTTGTGCTCTTATTTTTCGGGCCGTTTTTGAAGCGATCAGCGGAAACATAGTACAATTGTTGATCGAAGGCTTAAATACTTTTATTTTTTTACTAGGCATCACTAGCTCACATCGCATGGCGTTTTTTTAAATACAGATGTTTTTATATAAATATTAAAAGTATCCCATATCCTATTCCACGATATAACCTATCTCTATGTTAAATTTCATTAGAATCTGTTCAGCCGTTCGAGCGTGATGGGGCTTCAAACATACAAACGGACATTCCTTTTTTATACAACATGGTGACGAGACGAGCAAGTCATTCGCCTGGTAAGCGTCATGCCTGCCCATAAACATTGTAACGATACCCAGGACTACTCCTGCGCGGCATCACACTGCGCTCGTCACCTCGAGACATGAAGTATTTAGTCTGTGATGCCCAGTAATTTCACTAGCTAAAGTGCCCTTCTAATCGAAACACAGTACTGTTTATAGTTTAAACACTATAGCTTATCAGCGAATATCTGGAACTGGGTATCAACCTAGCCGGCCTCTAGCAATAAGAGACGTACCACCAGTACCACTCATTGGTTGGCAGGAGTTGAATCACATGAGTGACCCGCAGGACTCTCAACTCTGGCTTGGCTTAGTTGGCCGATCAGAGGAAGCCGCCAGAGCCATATGCTCGGAGGTGCTAGTGTCTAATGGCGTAATAACGGGGAAACCTACTCCCGAGTTTTCGAAACCACCCCTCGACACCCAGAGTCACGTAAGTGTTGCTCCATGTTACCTGTAGTGGGTTTTAGGGGCCTTGTAAGTGGCGAGTCAGCTAAAGAATTAGACTTAAAGGTTAAAAGGAAGACGTTGTTCTCGTTTATTGTTTAGTTTTCATACCATTTTCACACCCATTGCAATAGACATTATCGTTATAGTTTCAATTTCATACAACACTACATTTTTATAGTGCAACCATGGAGAGTCTTCGTGCCCTATTACATTTTAGATTTAAATTCTCTAAAGGGAATTTGCGTGTTAGACTCTTGATCAGCATAAACTTATCAAAAGACCGGCAAGGTTGCAGAGGATATTAACCCATGAAATGAGAAACAAATTCACAATATACATACCAAGTCCTTTCTCATGCCTCAGGTTGTCAGTATCTTCTTTGGACTGCACGGTCTCGGCTATTTTACCGATGCGATCCAACGCGTCTTCTGCCGCGAATCTCGAAGCCTCTTCATCTTCACCACAAGTTTCGTCTGAAAATTAGAAAATAAATTATATTTTATTGTTAGTTAATTATTCGAATACAATTAATAGATTTTTTCATTGACGAGTCCCCTAATTGCCGTTCACATTAACCGATAAGTTGAAGACAAAAGATGTTTGTTTTTAATCAATAAACTCAAGAACTACTAAACCGATATCAGCAAGTAACGTGGCCTGAACTTTATTTTCAAAAAATTAAAATTTACATATTATTTTGGTATTAAAAAAAACACTTTTTATTAAAATTATATTATATATCAAAATTATAATAATATACCTACGAGAATTGCAATTATATAACCTAGGTATAAAATAATTGCCTTTAGAAGTTATTATTTGGCGTGCGCAACGAAAACTATTGATGATACATAAAACAATGTACTACATATTTATAGTACTCGCAATGACCCACAAGAAAGTCCCGAGGCTATATTGCTAACTGTTATAGTTAAGTCACAATAACCGTTTTTGTTCAAATTAGTCAATTAAAATACGGTACAATCTAAAGATGATGACATTCATAATTATCATGATATTAATCCTTATTCAAATAAATAGTTTTATAAATAAGGTTGATTATGTACATGTAAATTCTTTTAGCCGTGCCGTGTGGTGCCGGCTACAAATAGCACCAATCTATCTCATCCCGTGGGTGTCGAAAAAAGCGACTATGGGATTAGCCAAAGAATGGGCAGCAGCGTCCTTCGAGTACATTAACAAATCAACTGCGATCATCAAACCGCCTGCCAAGCGTGGCGATTATGGCAAAACCCCCGAATGAGCACACAACACACCATATAAGTAGTTGTGGTGATCTTCGGGGGAGGCGTGTGTCCAGCCGTGGACTTTATGCGGCCGAATATATGAAATTCCTCTTTTAATTATTCGAATCGGAACATGTTATATTAATATGAATTTGTTACAAGATTAATTAACAAGTATTATATATATTATTACTAGATGAAATATTGAATGCTACACTATCGCATTAGGTATATTTTTTTTAAACCTGTAATGATAGTAGTAAGTTTGAGGAATAAATAAATAAATAAATGTTTTCTTTCTTTTGACATTATAATATAGCATAAGTGTGAGCATCGTGTAGCCATAGCCATTTATATTCAGTACGTATACTGTGTCTTTTGCCTAGTGGCCAATGGTATGTCATGCTCTACCGTCTAAAAGTCTTACTAGTGGCAGCGTTGTGTATCGGGTCGCTCGTTTCCCTGCAATATGGTTGAACTAAGCGATGCTGATGCATACGTCATGCTCGGAAACGGGCGCCGAATATCGGGGCTGGTCAGCCAATAACTGTCATGGCAAATAAAATATTATTATATTATTGTAGTATAAAGTTATTTATACATTAACCTACATTATTCTCGTTATATGTTTTACCGTCATTTGTATCAATCAACACTGTAATCTAAATGATTTCAAAAGAGTATCCATCGAGTTTCTTGCCGGCTCTTCTCCATAGGATCAACTAATTGGAACCGTACAACGTCTGACGTTTTTTAAGTGGCAGTAATTGGTTTATTTGAAATAAAAATATTAGAGTTTGACTTTGAAGTGTGCAGGAAACTATTAGCGATTCAAAATATTATATGTCAGAGAGAGACTTAGGAATGAACTAGGGTGAGATTCGGAAACATGAACGTAAGATGGGCGAAAAACGCTAAGCGCATCTTCAACATTCGTATTCAAAAACACAGTCCCCCTCAAACTTACGTCGGTCTTGACTAAGTTTGCACCATATCTCTATGGTAATTTTTAATAGGGGAATGTTTATCGGTGAGATACGGTTTTTACAATACTGTGTAGCATGCACAAAATACCAGTGGGCGAAACGAAATATCTGACATATAAACCTATATAAAATTATGATGTAACATCTTTCTGAATATATGGAAATTTTTGACCAGTGAAAATGACTACAAGATAGGCCTCTTTTTTAGCGTTTGAAAATAATTCTTAAAATTATTAAATGACTCCACATCCACTATACTCGTACTAGAAATAAAAAACTGAAGCAGGCTTTAATAAAAATAAATTTGAGGCTGTTGACTGAAATAACAAGGGCATATAATAACTCCAAGATGCTAAGAAATAAATTTAATATCCCATACATAATTATTATTACATGCTGTATTACTGCAAGTAAGTAAGCACGACATTTTGTTGAATAGTTGAACGTATTAATTAGACTAATGCAGCCTCCACAGTACAAAGCTAATTTGAATGGTTACAATCAAAGTACACAACTTCCTCATATATTCATACTTCCTGTTGCAGGCAACCATGCAACTATTTCGAAAGCTTTGGTTAAATCTGAAGTCCGGAACAACAAGGACAACTCGTAATTATTTTCAATATTAACTACTCTTTTGTATATTTCTATGTAGTGGCTCTAGATTCGCCCAAATTAGTCGATTTTCACCACTTGGCTTAGCTTAATTTACGTTAAGCTAAAGTCGTGTTCCAATCGTCTTTAGGTAAGAGGTTACACTTTGGCCCATCTCGGAAATCGGTTACAGATTTTGTAATTTTTTAGCACGCAATGTATCGTAAACAACGCGATCAAAACGCTACGTGATTATTGTACTAAGAAATAATATTATGCTACTGCGAGCGATGACCTCGACCGTAAACTGTAGCGAAACAACAGCCGTTGAGTTTTTGTTTAAGTACGTTGCCGTTTAGTACAGTGTAGGGGTAAACAGTGCGGATAGTGTGGGACTAAGCTTTAGTCGACTATCACGAACATTTTATTTTATATTCATATTCAAATTACAGTACAGCTAAAATCTCTGTTCTTTCATATTATCGGTGTGATTATATTTTAACTTAGTTTTTTTATTTGATTATTTATATATTCTCTCTCTTTTTTTGTATTAACGCGAAGCGACGTGACTCTCCGTGTACTCACTTAGCAGGTTCCTTCTGAAAAACAGCGCTGCAGTGACGTATTGCTGCAGCTTGTGCTGAGTTAGGAACCTTTTTTGACCTCGTATAGCTAGTACAAATAACATTTGTTATATTTGAGTATTTTAAGATTAATATGTATGTACGGGTCAAAAATACATTATTTTCTTTCTTTTTTCTTTTCAGTGAAAATAAATAGTTTATGTTTTTATTCATAATAGCGCTAGGATAGACGAAATCAATTCTTTTATACCGAAATTAGTTCAATTAAATTAGTTAATTAAATTAGAAATTAGTTCAAAGTTCAAAAAATTTGGTAAAATTACGAAAACACCGATGCAAAATTCTAACGCTGAGCGTTCCAGAATCATATAATGAATCCATGGTATCAGTTTCCATTACGATGTCATTTACATTATATTATTATTTACATCTGTCACTAGTATTTTATTAGTTGTAACGGCCACCTGTTGAATGACCGAACAGTTTTTTTTACTGTTTCTTCAGCGTCAGCGCATAGTCCGTTCAGAGTCCACCGATAAACTACTTGAATCATGAACGCATAGCGTTGTCACGTCGAATGTTTAATCGTCTGGTGAACGACAGCTAGGAACGCTGTTCTGTCTATTAAATAAACTACTCGAAAATTCAACTGGTTTTGTGAACTAGTTCACCGTCGAAGATAACGGTCTCGTCGCGTAGGCGATAAACAAATCAACGACCCACCACTAATTGCTTTATTTTGTTCTTTCATCATAATATCAGGTCCCGTCCACTGCTGAACAAAGGCACAACAATTGTGTCGTCATTTTGGGGGGCATTTGCCAATACTCACCGCCCTTGGCAGGCGGGGTGTTGTTCCGCAGCGACATTGCTGCTCATTCCTCTATTTTAGAGTACCTTAGACTTATTTTTGGTGACTCGATTATAGTCGCGCTGTAAAATGTCACAGAAAAATCAGTGCGCGCACTACGGCGAAAAATGATGTATTGATTATTTTCAACATATATTAATATTTCTATCGATTCGATCGAGATCGATTTTAAAATCGCGGTGTGCGCATGGCCTATCAACCTCCATAAGCTGCAATTTCCTTTTACAATCGCGTCAGCAGCTCTTGCGGTAAAATATCAGAAATCACTTTATTTTAAAATCGCTGCGAAGGTTTTCTCGTAAATCCAAAAATCTAAATAAAATTATCGCTCGATAAAAAGTCGTAGTAGGTCTTAGTCGCCTTTTAAGAAGTCCACGGAGATGGAGTGATGTTATATTCTAAATCCTAACCACGCGGAACTTTATACTATAACATTTGAATTTGTCCCGTGTGGTGCAGGCTAAGAATATCACTAACCCATCTCATCCCGTGGGTTTCGTGAAAGGCGACAATGGGATTAGCCAGAGGAAGGACAGCAGCGTCCTTCAAGTATATTAATTATAACTCCACTGAGATTGCCAACCCGTCTGCCAAGTGTGTCGATTATAGCAAAACCCCCTAACGAGCACACAACACTTACCCATACCGGTCGCTGAGGCAATCTTTGGGGAGGCTCCTGTCCGGTAGTGGACGTCTTTCGGCTGAAATGATGATAATGATGAACTGTACTAAGAAAATATGAACATACCAATTCCCAAGAAAGCGGTGGATGTGCCAATAACAGCAGCAACTTTTCTTCTTTTATTGCCATCTCTTTCTAACTGCTGTTCTATCTCCTTTTGCAGTTCAGTTAGCTCGTGTTCCCCATCTTCTTCATCCATTAACTGGAAATACAATGCGATATTATACATTAATTTGGCGTACGTTTCTTGGGATTAGTAGCCGCATGTAGAACAGATCCCTTACATTTTCTTTATGTGCAATTTGCTGTCCGTTCTTCACATTTCATGGGGTCATATCAGCCTAAAGACGACTCGACTGTTGAACAAAGGCTACCCCCATAAACGACTGGTTACATACCGTGTGACGTCATTTTGGGGGAATTTTCCAGGACTGACCTCACTAGGATAGGCACCACGCTACTCTAGTGTGATCTTACGAGGACCTGGAGGCCTCCTTCAGTGCCGTAGATGACCGCTGCAGTGGTTTTAGCCGGTGGCATACCCCTTCGCCTTACCCCGGGGCGAAGGAAGTTCATGAAGAATTGCCACTGGACACCAATAGAAAGAAAGGACTCACCAGGCTTGGCAAGTGAATTGCCGAGCGCAGAATGGTTGCTGTTCCACAGAACGGACGCCTCTTCCCTACCCTCTGGTTAAGAGTCCATTAGTCGTCTTTTACGTCATCCATGAGAGGAGAGGCGAGTGGCTCTTTATTCTTAATCTGGAGACCACAGGGACGTGTCATGGATACGCTTGAGCGTCTCGTTGTTCGTATGACAATTTATTTTGCAAACTTTTTGGCAACCATTAATGAGTTTTGTTCCATTTACTTGAAGCACGCATCAACCAGTGGACCGTCAAGGCCGTGAAGGCAGTATTTTTAGATCATTGTGTTAATAATAAACCTTAATCTGCCACTGCTCTGTAGCGAAATAGGCTATAAAAGTACCAATCTTGTTGTCACGTACGGTAAGTTTTACTGTTATCACCAGCAGTAGTTCATTTTGTATGTAAATGCTTAGAATTACCTATTTACACGATATGCAAGATATAACACACAAATAACAGTCTGTACCATAACTGGAAACAACCAAGTTTTACTCGGTAATTCGTTTGCCTATGACAAAATGCGTTCATTATTCTATTAATGTAATAAAACATAACACATAATCCACCGTTTAATTAAAAAGAAATTGGATTAGTTGTAAATAATTTTGAGTACTTCTTCGTTAACGATATTTTTAGTCATATTTTCGTGTCGTATTACTATTAGATACTGCATACATAGTTCAGCTCTTCTCGGTAATGCTCGGTTCTTGTCGGTGACTCGCCGCGTCGCATCGCTCGCCCGTGCAAGTTACTTCGTTTTCACTTAACGTTCTTTCTGTCATTTTTTCTTTTTGCCCGTCTCCTAAAGGTCGTAGCGTGATGTTAAATAGCATATGGCCTTCCTTATAAACTAGGCTATCAAATGGAAAAAGTTTTTTTCAAATCCAACTGGCAGTTCCAGATATGAGCGCGTTCAAACAAATTCTTCATCTTTATTATATTACTAGCTGTGCCCAGCGATTTCACCTGCCACTTAGTTTAAAAGAAATTGGGTTATTTATTTATTATAAATAATTAAGAATACTTAGTATATATATGCATAGACAATGTTTTAGTCATGTTTTCGTGTGGTATCAGTGTATAAGTCGGGTGGCCGCCCTCGGCCCCTGTTGTTGTTGTTGCTTCGTTTTCAAATACTGTTCTTTCTTTTTTCTTTTTGCACGACTCCTAAGGGCCACAGCGTGATATTAATATATATAATATTCCTCAAGAATGAGGCTACCAAATGTAAAAATATTTTTTCAGTACAGACCAGATCAGTTAGTTCCAGAGATTAGCGCGTTCAAACAACCAACGGACAAACTCTTTAGCTTCATTATATTAGTATAGATAAGTGCTTTATACAAATACAGGAAGAATATCTTTCATCAAACATCAAATTATGTTGTTTATATTAATTGCCCTGATGCGTAGAATGCTCAATCTGCGAGATTCAGCTGCCGTGATCAGTCTTTGGATGAGTGACCATTTACTTCACAGCAAGGACCCTCCGTATACAGAATACCACCACCCCATCTCCTCCCATGGGTGTCGTAAAAGTCGACTAAGGGATAAGCTGGAGGATGGGCAGCAGCGTCCTTCGATTTCATTAACAACTCAACTGCGATCGCCCACCCGTCTGCCAAGCGTGGCGATTATGGCAAAACCCCCCAATGATCCCACAACACACCCATATCGGTCGTTGTCGTGATCTTTGGGGGAGGCTTGTGTCCAGCAGTGGACTTCATTCGGCCGAAAATGAAGGACCCTCCGTGCCCCGGAGTGTACGTTAAGTCAGTCCCAACGTCATACGAATATCTATGACACTCGTTACGGGAAGTCAGCAGCCCGAAATTCTGACAACCGATCTATACGTAAGGATCGGTGATCCCCAGTGATTGGGTTGCGGACGATGGCATTTGCTCCCTGCAAAATACTGATATACAGCCGTGTCTGGTAAGACTGGAAGTACACCCCAACATAAATGAGAACAAGCTAGGAAGCAGATATTATTATATCATCATGATACTGTAGAGACCGACACGAATATTCGACAGTTTTAAAAAACCGAAATCTGTAATTTCCATTGCTAAAGCAGGATTTAGTGTGGTCTCCCGAGTCCAGAGGGTAGTTGGTGCATTACACCGGTTGCTGCTGGGATCGAGCGAGGCAGTTCGCCGTCTCTACGGGGAAGTCGTGCGGTCCGTGGCCCTCTACGGGGCGCCTGTATGGTCATACTGGCTGTCAGGCGTCCAGCGCTGCAGAAAAAAGCTTCAAGGTCTGCAGCGCAGAGTGCCTATACGGATCGCACGAGGATACACGTTCGACAGAATGCGGCGGCTGGCTCGACGACGCGCCCTCGAGATGTGGCGTAATCGCCTACGGTTGCAGTTCGCGACCAAGCGTGTCGTCGAAGACATCCTGCCGCTCTTCGGAGCCTGGCTCAGAAAGAGCGAGCGCGTCATCTACCGTCTGACGCAGATATTTAGCGGTCACGGTTGTTTCGGTGCGTACCTGTACAGAATAGGACGCGAGGTTATGGCACAGTGCCACCATTGTGGAAGCGACCAGGATACCGCACACGCTCGAGGAGTGCCCTGCTTGGGCGGCCGAGCGGCGGGTCCTGGTCGATCGGATCGGGCAAGATCTCTCTCTGCCGGCAGTAGTGTCGTCTATGTTGGCAGAGCACGAAAATTGGAATGCAAATGTGCAAAGAGGTCAATCGTCGAATCCGGCTCGGCTGGGCAGCGTTCGGGAAACTTCGCAACGACTTTTCGTCAACAATAGCGCAATGCCTCAAGACAAAAGTCTTTAACCAGTGTGTCTTACCAGTGATGACATATGGAACAGAGACGTGGTCACTCACAATGGGCCTCATAAGAAAGCTCAAGGTCACTCAGCGAGCTATGGAGAGAGCTATGCTTGGTATTTTTCGCTTTCTTCGAATCATAAATGAAGAGATCCGTAGAAGAACTAAAGTTGTCGACATAGCTGAAAGGATTAGTAAACTGAAGTGGCATTAGGCGGGACACATTGCTCGTAGAACTGAGGGCCGTTTGGGCAAAAAGGTTGTCGAATAGAGACCGCGCACCGGAAAAAGCAGCGTGGGACGACCTCCAACGAGGAGGACAGACGACCTGGTGAAGGTTGCTCGGGGTCGCTGGATGAGAGCGGCATGTGGAAATCTAAGGGGGAGGCCTTTGTTCAGCAGTGGACGTCCTGTGGCTGATGTGATGAATACTTTTGGCCAAGGCTATATTTTATACGTTTGGACATTTCCTACTATTCTAATTTTGAAGTGTAGTACGAATTATGTAGTGACGTGATTGATTGACACGGAAACAGTGATTAGACCGGCTTTTTATTGCAAATCTATTTCAATGTAGGAAAAGCTTTGTTATGATTGTATAAACGATACATATTTAAATAGTCTACATACCGTAAATCAATTTGGTTTATTAACAATTTAGAGTAATAAAATAATATATGAATAATATGTGAATCATTTATTTTTTCTAGAATTGTATTTGATAATTCATTTTATCTACCTACTCCCTTAACGTAAAATTAGGCTTATAAACTTCAAAACGAGTTTATATTGACATATTTTATAAACGCAATACCTAAATTTTAAAAATAGAATCAATCTACCTGTAACAGTTTTGCTCTAACAAAATAATAATAATAAATAAAGACGGTACGGTTGGTGCAGTGGCTGATACAGTCGGCTGCTGCGCTCCGGGTTGTGGGTTCGATTCCCGCACGGAACAAATATTTGTATGATCTGCAGGTAGTTGTTCCGGGTCTGGGTGTATTCTATGTGGAATTCATGTCTGTAAACGCACCCACGACACAGGGAAATCCTAGTATGGGGCAACGTTACAATAAAAATAAAAAGTTTTATTACATTTTTTCCATTACGATACAGGGCAAAATCCAAGAAGTCACCAAGGAGAGTCCACCACTTTTTTTTCTAATGGAACGTATATTACGCGGAACCCGCCGTTTTTATAGCATTACAAAAAAATTTTGTGTGAACTTAGATAAAGTACCCAGTATATGAAACTGCACATAGCTAGGTAAAACACCCATGTGATACTATTTAAACATTCGTGTTTTCGTACCCCTTATTATGCAACCGTTTCATAATCTAATATTATTGGACCTCTGGAGATACAGGAGGTGCTGTAACAATACAGTTTCATCTTTCTTTCTCGGAACATAATCGCTCCAATGAAAGTAATCGTGTTTGTGTGGGATCAATACTCATCATACCAGCCATAAGACGTCCACTACTAAACAAAAACCTCCCCATAAGTCGACCGGTTACATGCCTTGTGTCATCATTTTGGTCCACCAAAAGGCCGCTGCTGTCCTCTGGTTTAAAAACCCATAAGCGCTTTTTACGACATCCACGGGAGGTGATAGAGTGGTGCTATATTCTTAATCCGAACACCATACAGATACTACACACTATACGAGATCAATATCATCTAAGGGCGAATTCTCGTAATTAAGACTGAAAGTTGACCGAACTGAGATTAAATTATGAATCGACAAAAAATGTATTCTGCTCCTCTCAAAGTTCAGTCCGATTCAGTATAATCTCAATCTAGTTTCATTTCAATGTAAATTCTGACGTTTAATTAATGATAATTTTAGTAGGTACCTGTGTCAGGTTTTAAATATTAGCAGAATACCTCTCTGGCTTCAATCCACTTTCGATATTGTTAGTTCACGTTTGACGTTGTACCATTGTACCATTTGTGACAATTACGATTTTGAGACAGATCGGGACTATATTTTGAACATTTTTAATTACAAGAATTGGTTCTCTGAGCATTATAAATTTATAATATATCTGATTATTTTGGTCTTGTCATTCCTCTGGCTGTATGACCACGACGATCATGTTTATCAACATTTTCATATCGATCAAAACACCTTTATAGAAATAAAAAACCGGTATTTCTGGAAATAAATGTAAGAATGGTGTTATGCTAATAATTAATCTAATATACATTTATGATTATACCTTCTGTAAACGCTCTTTATCTCTCTTCCTAGCTGCTCTGAATGCTGGCGGATCCTGTTCTTCTTCTAAGTCTACCGTCATGAACTCTTCAAGGGTCAAGGCACTAGAAGGCGTGTCTCCAAACTCTAGAAGGCGCTTGCGCAGCGTCGATTCGTGGACTTTTACTATTCGTACAACATCGGCTGGTGTTCGGTTGAATTCGTGGAGCCGACCTGCTATTAGCAGAGCTGAGAAAGAAATGTACAAGTCACTAAACGACTATGCTTCAATGTTGGTAATAAAAGTTAAATCTAATCAGAATGTGTTAGCCTACACTTCCACAATTACTTTTAAGTCGTGAAGTTTTATGAATGTTGGCAAATACAGGATGTCCAGTAAATAAATAGCACGACATACTGCAGGGGGTGAGAGCTTGGGTCAATACCTACCAAAAAAACACAATATATGTTCAGCAAAATCTTACGTCAATCGTCTCCCGATCTCGTTCTGCGATCTCCTTATGGAGCATGATGCTGTCGCAGATGGAGACCATAGCACAAGCAAAGCAAATACTACTGCTGGCAGAGAGAGATTATGCCCGATGCGATCGACCAGGATCCGCCCTCAGCCGCCCACGCAGGGCACTCTCTGAGCGATGCACAACACCTAGACATTTAGACAGAATATTTGTTCCGTGCGGGGATCAAACCCGCGACACGAAGTACTGAAATCCAAGCGGCTTGCCACTGCGCGAAATTTGCCATCACTTAAACGTTATTTAAAATATGCATACCAGGAAACGTGTACATCAGTTGAAACAAAAATTATTCATATCATAAAAAAGAATAACCCAAATATAGAAATACATCGGACGAGGCTTTCAGGCTTTGCTTCCGTGTTAAATGTACCAAAGACACAATGAACATAGAATTTTTTACTTATGATAATGTTTCATAATTATCAGATCTAGACTCGTTGAGGAGGCACGTAATTATGAAATAAACAACTAAAGAACCGAACGAGAACGGTATTGTAAAAGGCGACTAAGGGTTGATATCAAGAGGGTGGCATCAGCGTCCTCCCGTTTGCTAATTAAATCTTACTGCGGTCACCAATCCGCTTGCTTGGTGGTGACTGTGGCAATATCTGTGGTAACAGACCCGTGTTCAGCAGTGGACGTTTACGGGCTGATGTGTGTGTGGGTGTGTGGAACGGAAGTGGGGATGCAATTGTTGCTACATCAAATCACCAGTCTCCAAAAGGCGTACAAAATCTGCATCAAAGTATAGCGTTCATAAGGCTAGATGAAAGATTGTTTTAATAAGTCCAGGATTTCGTCAATCGTTAGTAAGTAGGACCAAACAGGTAGAATGGGTTATAGTAGTAGGATATAGAGGAGTAAATAAATAAATAATTAAACGTTATTTTGAGATATGACGATTAATGTTATTTAAACAATATATATATAAATACTGGCAAACTGAACCAGAATAACAACAAACATCTTCGCAAACCATTATGCTTAAAATCAAAAAGGCAGTGTTAACTCCGAAAATCAAGTTTTATATGATGCCACTTTGCTAAAAATATCAGTCGAGAAGGCCAAATGTGACTGCGGGTTAAATGGAGGAATCTTATTTGGAAAACAGGTTATTACGGTAAAGCGGAACGCGGGACACATTGTTGTATTCAATATTTTTGCATGTCCTGATCTGCAGAGCTATTCTGTAAGAACTCACAAGCAGACTCACTTCTGAATCCGCAGTGGAAAGTGGTAAAAATAGCACGCAATTGAAAATTTATCTGCTGATTTAGAAGTGAGCCGTACTCACTAGCAAACTCACTTCTGAATCGCAGTGAAAAGTAGTAACAGTAGTAAAGTAGTTAAAAATAGTACGAAATTAGAAGTTTTAGTTCTTGCAGAATAGCTCTGTTGGCGGCTGAGCGCGTATGGAGCTTTACAAATCGCGTTTCTGAACGTCGCCAAAGTCTCAAATTACGTGTGATTTCGTTTACGATCCTTTGGGGTGTTCCGTGTGTTATCCGAATTAAGAATAGAGCACCACTCAATCTCCTCCTGTGGATGCCTTAAATGGCGACTAAGGGATTCTAAACGAGAGACATGGGTAGCAGCCCCTTCTGTGGAACAGCAGCCATACTGCGCTCAGCTACCCGCCTGCCAAGCGTGGTGAGTACTGGCAACTAGAAGTTGCCAGTACTCACTGAAAATCACGAGAAATTGTGGAAATCTATGAATGCCTTTATTCAGCATTGGAAGTCCTTTGGGTGATATCATGATACTTTGATCATGATTTTGCTAACATATCAACATCATGAGCTTTAACACACATTGCAATTCTCCAAAACGAACTAATCTATAATTGCGAATTATATAGCGTTTTGTTTTGCAGGAATGGCCTTGCTGATGCTCAATAGCAACCGAATCCATGGATATCACCAACCTACTGCTGCATTGCCGACCTGAGGCTTAAGTTAGAATGTCGCTTATTCTGGTAATTAAACGGCATTTTTCTACCCTTGGGAATTAAATAGGTAGGACTGTATTACTGCCCCGGTCGAGCCCTTCATATTCCACTTTTTCCACTACCACAGGATTCGTGATGACAACTCAGTCTGTAGTGGTAAATAAGATGGACTAGTGAGTGATGGCTAAACAACCAGCAGCTATACCACTGGGTGTGCTTGTTATAGGTCATGTGTCGCAGTGTGCGCACACAGCACACAGCAACCCTACGGGGGGATCCTTAACAATCCCCTCTCGAGATGTGCTTGGGGGGAGGCCTCATTATAGTAGCCTCCCATTGACTAGAGTAACCGCTTTACAGTCAACTCCTCCGAGATGTGCGTATAGGCGTGGAACCAATGGAAGCGTTCGTCTCGAAGATTCTAGAGCCCCCTTCGCTGGCGAAGATGGCCGCCCAAGTGGATTTACGGCCGAAATTAATAATTAATCTAATCCAAAATCTTTGGATTTCGAATGCAGGATTTGTTTTTGTGTTTAGTAGTAATGATCTTATTGTTTTTCCTGTCGTTTCGAATACTTTGCAGCATTCGTAGTCGCAGAGTGACTGTGAGTGTGAAACAAAAATCTAAAATATGAACGATAGAATCCGTTCAAAATTGTTTTCTTATAATGTGTAATAATCGCGAAAACCTACGACATTAGTAATGATCTTAATACAAAACCAGATCAAGTTCAAAGTTTTAAATCTACATATTTTGGATTACTTTGATTATTGATTTCGGCCATTAGCCGATAATTACATGCACTCTATCCTCCGCCCTCCCCATGGCAGAGAAATTCGTGAGGATTTCCACCGCGGTAAAAAGGTATTTTTGTTATATTGACGTTTAGGGCAGCAGGATATTGCCCTTTCCCTAAATAACAGTAAAACTGTGGGGTGGACAGAGTGGAGTGGAAGCAATAAAATTTAACTAATAGGAACTAATCTTTTCTCAGTTCTCCTTATTATGAAAATATTACTATCGTATTATACCCAACCCAAATGGTTTAGCTAAAGGAAATACTTACCGGCTCCACAAATACCAGAAGGTCTTCGCCCAGAATGTATGGAGTCCCTTTTCATCCGTTGGACTAGCCGCAGGGCAGTCATGCTGACCTCATGCGATTTGTCACCGAATTGCAGCTGGGAGGAGAACCGAAGAATGTAAAGACACGGATCTGAAAAGAAAAATAAGGTTATATATACATATAGCTTCACGAGGTCTCTTGTGGACTTATGGGTCATCATCATCATTCCAGCCAAATTAAGTCCACTGTTGGACACAAGTCGCCCCAAAGATCGCCACAAGACCGGTCGGTGTGTGTTCTGTGCTTAGTGCTGTGAACTTAGGTGGTAGGTACATATTTTTAGATCATTATGGACCCTGTCGGGCACACGAAATTAGGGGAGAGGACGAGCTAAATGTTTGTTAATTATATGTACTTTGAAATTTTATCGTTTAGATATTCGTTAATATTATAATAATATTTGGATGTTAATAGTTGTTTTAGCTTTTCATTTCAGCCAAATAAAGTCCACTGCTGGATACAAGGCTCCCCCAAAGATCGCCACAACGACCGGTCTGTGTGTAATATGTGTTCTTGGGGGGGTTTTGCCATAATCGCCACGCTTGGCAGGCGAGTTGGCGATCGCAGTTCTCCGGCTTATCCCATAGTCGCCTTTTACGACACCCACGGGATAAGATGGGTTTATCTTCTCTTTGTGTGAAGAAATGTCGATACTTTCTCACAAATTTACCTATTTCTAAAATATATTTTGTATGTACAAGGCAGGGTTAGGGTTTTGTGTTCTGGGAAGTGAGGTTTACGTTCACAACTGTCGGTGTCATCTTTATGTACGTCTATCCTTACGCCAACGCATTCCTTTACACTATTGAACGTCAACGCATCGGTTTCTTTGAAAGCACCTTCGCATTGCATTGGATAAATTTGAATTTATCATGAAATAAGAATAAGTATGTACTTAATTTGCATGCTCTAATAACTTAGATACACAATGTTCGCTCTATTGTGACGCAAGGAAGTCACATTGCGTCGTACCGATATAAAATCGTGTGATCCAGATTATCGTGTCCGTAACTCCACTACAATTGCTATGATACTGCAACGACTACCTACAACTAGGCTGTAGTGAGCACGTGATCAGAGTGAGTGAGTGTCAGTCTCCGAGTTCACCCTGTATTTTGGAGCTAGAACTGAACTCATGGCAAAGCAGTGGCTTATGGCTTAGGCTATGACACATGTTCCTGTGATAAGGTCAAGCCACACAGCCGTCCGGTCAGTCTGGTCGCAAGCTGCCGAACGCAAGGACTCTTTATAGTGTTGCTTTTTTTTTAAAGAAAACGAAATTCCTTTTTTTGTTAGAAAAAGGCTTTTTGACCATCATTCGGGAAATGTGAGTATGTACCAGGATACCTCCGCCTACGACAATCGAATGTATACAGGCGTGATTTTGATATAATTGTTCATGGCTAACAGATTTTTGTACTCTATACTATGTACATTGTACCCTTTAAATATAGTACTTTGTTTGACTAGCTGTCTAACACTGCACGCCTAAGTGATCCCAGGACCAATTAGACAACAGTCTTACCGATTTACCTTTATAATTTCGGTCCTTATGGGTTCAACACGCAAAGTCGCGTGATCAACGAAATACCCAGAATACCGAGCTATTACTGCATTACCAACGATGGCAATGATATTATTGACGATAAATACCGACCCCTTGTTTTTTCCGATAACAATTACTTAAAGGATCATTCGGAAATAAGTACCTATATTGCCTTGTTTATGAGAAACAAAAATTGCTATTGTGATGTTCATCATGATTATCATATCAGCCAAAGGACGTCCACTGCTGAACAAAGGCCTCCCCCATAGATTTCCACAAAGTCCGGTAACGTGTCACACGCATCCAACGGCTCCCAGCGACCTTCACCAGATCATCCGTTCATCCCGTTGAAGGTCGTCCTACGCTGCGTTTTCCTGTGCGCGGTCTCCACTCGAGGACCTTATTGCCTGATGCGATGTTCAAAATGCCTAGTATGGATAGTGTATCGTAACAAAGTGTACACAACAGGACATAAATGAGATCATCCAGTGAATGTCACAAACATTTTAATCTCAAAAATAGAGAAAGTTGGACGTACGGTACGAAAAACCATATTAGTTTACACCGATTTTCCATTTGACGGTTATTTGAGAACAAAATTTGCAAACCCTGCCATTAAAATATGAATCAGGTAACAAGTAACCTTTATAGTAGTTTCAGGTAAACGTGTGTATTTTTGATACAGACAAACATAGTTCTGTAGCGGTCAACCTACAAAACAATCGAAAGTGGGTGTTGTGCCGTTTTACCGTAAAACGTAACAAGGATATCCGGATCCTATAATAAATAGCTTCCTTGAGTTTTACTGAAGGTTAAGGCGTTAAGTTTTATCGCAAGTTTGTAAATGTACTAGTAAAAATAAAAAGAATAAATACTTTTAATTTATTACGTAACAAGTAGGAAAAACGATATGCTTCCTACTCGAACTAATTAATCAAGAATAATTAAAATCTTATTAAAGCATTAAATAAATCAAAACGAATGCGCGTTCGCTTGATATCTTTGACACAAATATTCGTAAGGTTAAATTGTGGACGATTTAAATTATATATGTAAAAAAAAGCTATAAAGAGGGCAATGACATTGTTAAGTTCGTCTACCTTGACGTGCGCAGATCGTTTATTAATAATTTTGATGAAAGGAAGAAAAAGAAAGAAAGAACGGGACATATTGTAAAGGAAAGGAAAGACCAACGTACTAATATCTCTTCATTGTACCAAATGGGCGTCGAGCTATATTACCTGGCGCTGGTATTCTGCTGGATGCCTGTTGTGTCAAACGGATGTCGAGTAACAAGACACGAACGTATAAGATAATAAAAAAGCAAACTTATACCGATTTAGTCACCTTCAACACTACAATGCGGTATAAGCACTGATCACATTCATAATAAAATACCATCTAAAATGTAAAAGCCATCGCATCGCAACCTCTCACTCTAATTTTGTTGGTGCATCTACCTTGTTGTCTCTGCAACACCCAAAGGTCGTTTGTCAGAAAATGCCTATGGTATTAAGACCGCCTTTGTACATTATTGTGCAATAAGAATAAATTAAAAAAGTAATTAAAAAATGTTTTCTAACTCATACCACTTAAACTAAAACACGCGATAATTAAAACATTTAAGCTTTTTTAGCTTTTTTAGCTTTTTTAGCTTACATAATTATGCACACGTCTTAGGTACCACCCGATCATATGGTAGGTACACACGGCTACACGTCAAGCTATAAAAATCTAGTTTAAGCTGATCTCTCATCGTAAGGAAATACAATAGATAAGAGATTTGTAATTATATTTGTATGTAACTATGGGGATGACATGATCATGCCTGATCAAATCCCTTTACTCAATAAAGATAATGGATAAATAAAAATAAAGGAAATACAATGCGAAATCAGCTTATACTGGAAACGTATAGCTTGATGTGTAGCCGTGTGTACATGAGACTATTGACCGTCGGGTGTTTTGGATTGACTCCAATTTAAAAACGAAATGGATATTATAGTGAATAATTGAGGTAGATACTTTTACTTTAAAAAAACTGTTTTGGGTTAAGAATCGTGGACTGATTCACCTCCTAAAAGGTGAAAAGTGACGAAATCGGCACCCCACTCAATGATATTTTACAAATAGATGCGCCATTCACTAACATTATGATACTACAGAAGGCATAAATTTTACTATAGCTACAACCAGTACATAATTATAACTATACAGCTCTCAAACAGTGCGCGAAGGAGAGAAAATGAAAGCCACCATGCGGCATACCGATTGTTAGAAAGAGTATAACCGCTAGTTACGTGGTAAAGCAGCTGCATGGCGCATGCTCGTTGGCTTGAACACCATTATACCGCGTAATAAAACAAAATATTGTAATTTTTATTTACAGTATAGATTTACGCATGAAATTATGTTTTTTTTCTTACAGTTGCAATATAATTCGTGCATAAACGTTCTTATATACACAAGAAGGTAATATTTTCCGCAACATGTTGCAAGAATGACGTTTAAGAGCGCAGCGGAGGTAGAAATGCCCATACAAACATAATACCAAAATCATTCCTAATTCAAACATATTTGCACCATATTGTGCTATTATTCGGATTCGGATAATGTTTATCTAGGTTCTTGCCTGAGTATTTTTTCAAAATACTTACCCAAAACGAAATATTTTTCAATTTTTTACGTCATAATAGACGTGTTTTCATCTTATAAGTTTCGTATTAAAAACAACGATATTTAAAGTATTTTTCAAGAAATAACACAGATTATATAGTCAATTTTTATTATAACACCATTATATGGAATAAACGCTAATTTTTCACTCATAATTTTTGGTATTACGGATTCCAACAGAATTTTGAATATTTTCCGAACGAACAGTACCGCTATCCTGTTCAATGATATACACACACGCGCACGCCAAATCATATAAAGTATGTCGGTCCCCGCACTATGTGCAGTTAAAGGCGCAAGAAATAGCACTCGCCATTATTTGGATGCACAGTGTAGACCAATGCGGCCTCTTTCATAACTCCCGAGAAACCATATACTGTACGCCCACGTTGTCCTCGATCAAACACACCTCTTTGCTTCTCGTACGTCTATACGTATGACGGCATCTCGCGATTCGTTCGCGATTTGGGGAACAAATCATCTTGGCACTGTTTAAAAATACGAGAGGCGTAGTTTGACGCGGATTTCCCAACCACTTTATGACATTTTCAGGATTGAAATAAATTGTCTAGCCTTTGTCTAAATGGACAAATGCATGACCGTTGGATGTCGATCATGTATAGAGACGTCGCAGTGCGGATACACTGCGAGCTCCATCGCGATTCGAGCTGGGTGTAAGAATCTGAGGCGCGTGATGCAGCATGGCACTTCCGATAGCTTGCGAGGCGTGCTTGAAAGAAAGAAAGAAAGAAAGAAAGAAAGAAAAATATTTATTTTGGCCCCGCACAACAAATAAGATACTTGACAATAACAATAAAAAATAGGCATACAACAGATATGTAGAATAAATGAAATACATTAACAAAGAAAGAAAAAATTGCTGTACGAATCCAAAAATGGAACCTATCTCAGCACATGCTACAACACGAAGTGTTGCAACGCTGATTTTCAGATAGGACCTTACTGACCTACGGACACTCACGACTATAAAAATACGTTTGTATTATTAACTTAAATATTTTTAAATTAACAAAGTTTTGGTAATTTCATTGACATAATACATTCATTACATTCAATTCTTAATTAAAAAATAGCAAAAGCTGCATTTAATATTATAAGTATAAACAAAATAGAGTAAAAAATTGTGCACAATCAACGTAACAAATATTTATGTTTTGTGCCATAAATTCGTTCGATTTGTCGACTTTCGTATATCCTCCGACGCACTGCTTCTATTGTCAAAGACAAGAGAAGTGACGCACGAATCACATTTAAATAATCAAAAAATAATAATAATAATAATGTGGACGATATAATTAATTGAATAGTGATATAATATTATTTTTATATAGATAAATTGCAAGTATTATTATTTGTAAAATACAGTAATATATAAATAGTTTTGTATTAAATTATTGATTTAAAACCAGATGTTTGTGTAGGTATGAAATTAGAGTCTGACTTAATTACTTTCTTGTGATCGAGGGGTAGCAGTGCCAGCTCGTTGGGTACCTAACCGCGACTGGCGCTACGTGATGCTGTCTGCAATGAAAGTCTGTGCGGTGCACTCACGTTTAGTAGCTAACTGAGCCTCGCGATGATCAGCAGGTTTGAGAGATCGAGCTAGCCTCTGCATCTTAGGAGCCCATGAGTTTTTAGAGATGTTTGTCTTCTTGCTAGGAGGAATTAGTAAAATATTCCTTTTTAAACTTTTGAATCCGATATATCTGAGCTGACCCTTAACATCGCTTATTGCCAACGAAACCATAGCGTTATCTAATTCGATAGTAACGTCATTTAATTAGAAAGAAAGAAATAAGTATTTAAATTTTATAAACTTAATCACGATTACAACTAAGTAACCCCGAAACATCGTAATAAATAAATATATTATTATCCTTTATTTAACTATGACAACACAAATATTTTGTAACGCTTTTTGTTTTAGGGGACACAGCAATTACGAAAATTAAAAATAATCCTCCAAAAGAACTTTTGGCACCGAAGTCAATAGTTTTCACTAATAAATAGCTAAAACACTCCTCAACAAACAAATACTTTATTAAACTATGTCAGTTTTATGACAAATGAAAACTTATGACTTAGTCCAAAGAAAAGACCGGCTAGCGACATCTGCTGCCGCTTTCATTATTATAATTGCCTTAAACCCGTGACGCTGTGACTTATTGTTTGCACCCGTCTCATAATACACATTCAATAATTAATAAAATATCAACTACAGACCAGATATTTTTAATATAGAAATTGCTTTTCAAGGGAATAAAATTAATACAATACATAATCCAAAAAGTAAGCACAAAACAATCACAACCCACGCGTCAGTTTAGTAGGCTACGTAACGAATTGCAAAAGGGTACGAAATAAGCGTTCTTATTCTTAAAATCTGTCGGTGGTATTTTTTTGATAAAACTTATTACGTACTGATCACATTGGTAATTCACTTGTGTAAAACAAAACTTTGTAGACATATTGATATACTACTCACCACCCATGCACAAGTCTGATAATTAAAACGGACTTATAAAGTATTATTGGAAAGTAATCCATGTTGTCCAACTTCATAAATACCCAGTGCAGAAAAGAGGAAATACCACTAGATATATGACAGACATCAATTAAAAACTTAGGTGTTTATTACGTCATTATCATAATTTCTGCCGAAAAACGTCCACTAGACCTCTCTGAAGATCACCACAATAACCAGTCTGGATTTATGTTCTGTGCTCGTTGGGAGGTTTTGCAATAATAGCCACGCTTGGTAGGCGGCTTGGCGATCGCAGGTGAGTTGTAAATTTACTCAAGGACGCTGTTGCCCATCCTCCGGCTAAGCCTATAGTTGCCTTTTACGACACTCACGGGAAGATATAGGGTGGTGCTATTCTTAACCCGGACCACACAGTATTACGTATCTAAATGAGTTTTCGTTTATCGATGGCAGTCTGAATAACTAATTCGCTTATATTTTAAGTGAGCCGATTGTGATGAAGTAAAATCTTAAAGTTTCTTGCAGTCGGAACCTTCTGTTGTTCTGGAAACTTCTTCAGAATTAAATTGGAAGTTTCTTAAATGCATTTAACCACTGCAACTGCAACAAATGGTTACACTACTGTAATCGCTGAGTGTCATTGTACGGCCTTCAGAACCGAACAAAACATTTTACTCGATCAAGTGTATATGAACTTTATTTATACTTATTATAGCTCTCCCACATACATAGATGCGATACGATAACGCCATCTCTATTCCTAATACATTTTACATGAGAACACGCGAATCAAAACACTGCAATGATTAAATTGTACTAGATAAAGTATATTGCACCTGCGCTATTGTGAAGATTAACCTAAAAACAGGAAACCAACAACTTTGTTACGGATATGGGTGAGTTATAAAATCTGTACCTTTCATCCCAATCGGTACTTAACATACTACAGAAAAGCAGAGTTACTGACGGCACGGTCGGTGCAGTGGCTGATACAGTCGGCTGCTGCGCTCTGGGTCGCGGGTTCGATTCCCGCACGGAACAAATATATGTATGATCTGCAAGTAGGTCCGGGTCTGGTGTATTGTGTGTGGAATTCATGTATGTAAACGCACCCACGACACAGGAGAAATCCTAGAAAGTTCAACACATGGAATATCAACTCGGGAAACTAAGAACTTTGCGCAAACGATTTCATTATTCACTAACGATTATTTAGAACTGGTAGTTGGAGTTTTAGTGTTCTTTAGTGTAGTGCCGGCTCAGAACACCACCACCCCATCTCCTCCCGTGGGTGTCGTAAAAGTCGACTAAGGGATTAGCCGGAGGATGGGCAGCAGCGACCTTCGAGTACATCAACAACTCAACTGCGATCGCCAACCCGTCTGCCAAGCGTGGCGATTATGGCAAAACCCCCAATGACCCACAACACACCCATATCGGTCGTTGTGGTGATCTTTGCGGGAGGCCTGTGTGTCCAGCAGTGGACTTCATTCGGCCGAAATGAATGAAAAAAGTTGAAGTTTTCCGAAAAGTTCCGTTGCCTATCGCGATGGGACAGCTAGATCTATATGCATCAAGGAATCGCTAACTTATTCAAGAAGACATAAATATCTTAATTGACTATAAAAACTCAAAACACGTAATTATGCGTAACTCACCCGCAATTGAAAATGCAACTGTTTTGTTTATATTACGAAACGTGCTATTGTCGCCGAATCAGGCAAATTTAATGTGTTTTTAATTGCAATTGTTTTCGTATGCCAAAATCGTATTTGTGAGCTAAAGGCCACTGCAAGGGACCTTTACTGCAATACCTATATGCATATGTTGTTCAATAAACTTATAAACCAGTCCGGTGTAGGTATTGCAAAATATGATAAAAGCCACCAAAACCTTATTCTGTTGTCCTACAAAAGGTCAAGGATATAAATACATTATAATACTTAATAGCGGTGAACCGTGAAACTAACGCAAATTAATTATTCCTGCGCAGAGATATATCAATTAATTTTTATATAGATACTTAATATTATTTAATGTAGCTCTGTCTTACATGATAATCTTACAAAATCATTTAAAAAATCTTTTACTCAAACACGTCTTCCGATCGAAAGAAGGCCGAGCCCGCATGGGGGACGAGACGGCCGGCGTGACGGCGCCCATGTCCAAAGGCGCCCGGCCTGAGCTCTCTGCTGTCGGGACACGAAAACGGAACGTCCTCGGGGGTCGCGAGCGCGCATATAGGGGAATCTGCACGCCCATAACGAGCGATCCACGGGAAGACGGCTGTGTGCATGTGATCACGTGCCGCCGTGAGCGCAGCACAGCGCACAGCGAGGCTTCGGGGGATCTTTTACACCATCATCATATCGGCCGTACAACGTCCAACATACGTCCAACCATAGATTTCCACAACTGTGTCATCATTTTGGGGGGAATTTGCCATTACTCACCACGCTTGGCTGGTGGGTTGCGCTTGGCTGGCGGGTTGCGCTTGGCTGGCGGGTTGCGCTTGGCTGGCGGGTCGCGCTAGGCTGGCGGGTTGCGCTTGGCTGGCGGGTTGCGCTTGGCTGGCGAGTTGGTGAACAGAATCATACAGAGGAGGAACGACCATTGATCACTACGCTTGCTGACTGCGTGTTGCAGATTTCAGAACATTAGATACAGGTAGATCCTGGGAACCTGATGATGAAACTACATATCACAATGAAAAAAAAGTCCGACTAGGTAGGTACCGCCACAGTGCAAGATATTTGCCGTCAAGCTAGTGTTAAACACTAGCTTGACGGCGACCTTAAACATTATTGTGTTCTGGTCTGAAAGACACAGGCCGGTGAAATTACTGGGCATATGTTTACAACTCAACTACCATCGCCAACATACAAGCGTAATTATGGCGAAAACCCTTCAATAAGCAGACAACACAAACCCAGACCGCTCGTTGAGGCGATCTTTTGGGAGGCCTATGTCTAGCAGTGGACGTCTTTCGGCTGAGATGATGATGAAAAACATTTACAACTAGTTTTACGGAGATTATGACGCCAATGATCGCTGAGATAATGATTTACAGTACAATAATGTAATACCTGTAGCAAAATAAAAATTCAGATGGCTTGTACCCTCTCGTTTTGCATCATATCCATATTTTTTCTTAATATAGTCATTGTTTAAATATGTTGCTATTATCTGGTTATGAAAATGTTCACTTTAATGTTGTTTAATCTGTTCATGAACAATTGCTTGACAGATTTAAAAGAGAATGAAAGTGGGTTGAGAATGAATGAGTTACTCGTCAAATGTTTTCTCTATGGTGATGACCAAGTATTACTTGCGTCCTCGGCAGAGGAGTTGCAGGAGATGGTAACTACTATGAGCGGAGCTCTTGTTAGAAAGGGAATGAAGATAAATGTAAAGAAGACGAAAGTGATGGTGTTTGAAAGAGATGAGGCAGTGACAGACTGCAATATCGTGATTGGAGATGAACAAATTGAACAGGTGAATGAGTATGTGTATCTGGGTTCAAAGTTTACAAGAGATGGAAAGTGTGAGAGTGATATTGAAAGAAGAGTGAATGCAGGAAACATGGTGAATGAAGCTTTGCACTCCTTTATGAACAGTCGGAAGGTGTCTAACAAGAGTCGTTTGGCTGTGCATGAGGGGGTGTTGGTTCCGACACTCATGTACGGAAGTGAAAGTTGGGCATGGCAGAAGAAACATGAAAGCAGAATAAACGCAGTTGAGATGAGAGCGTTAAGAAGTATGATAGGAGTGAAACTGAGTGACAGGATAAGAAATAGTGAGATAAGAAAACGTTGTGGTCTCAAAGAAGATGTAGTGACAAAAATTGAGAAAGGTATGCTGCGATGGTTTGGCCATGTTGAGAGAATGAATGAAGAACGACTGACGAAAAAAGTGTATAAGGCGAGTGTGAATGAAAGTGCTGGAAGGGGTAGACCTAGGCGGACGTTTCGAGACCAAATCAGGGACGTCTTGGAAAAAGGCCAGGTCAAGAGTACCCTAAACCGAAGAGCATGTATGAAGGGAATAATGAAAGTGGACGAAGCGAAACAAGTATGTAAGGATCGTAGCAAGTGGAAAGAAGTGGTCTCTGCCTACCCCTACGGGAGAGAGGCGTGATTATATGTATATATGTATGTAAAATGTTCACATACGTTTCTAAAATAAAGAGAATTAACGACTAACATTTTTTAATTGTTCAGCGACTTACGTCGCTGACTGTACCGTATTCTATAGAAAACCTAATCAAGCCTGGTGTAGATATTTGTAGGCCCATAATTTCTACATATTCCGTGTGGTGTCCGGATTAAGAATATAGCACCACTACATCTCCTGTGGATGTCGTATAAAGCGACTAAGGGACTCTACAAGAGGGATGGGCAACTGCGTCCATTCTGTGGAACAGCAACCATGCTGCGCTCACCAACACGCCTGCCAACCGTAGTGAGTACTGGCAATCTCCTCAAAATGACGACACAATTGTGGCAATCTATGGAGGAGGGCTTTGTTCCACAGTGGACGTCCTTTGGCTGGTATGATGATGATGATGAATTTCTACATTCAGATGACCTTATCGGCACAAGTGCGTGCAAGGCATTTATTCATGTTAATTGAAATTTAAATAATTTTCTACGACTGCATTTCGCCATTCTCGTAATAATACGCAGTTAATTTAAAGGTCACTGTCGATTTACAAAATGCGGGCGATACAAATATTATCAATTTCTGACAGTTCATGGCTGTTAGCCAGTTTTCGACATTGCCTACGCATCTCATCGAATATAAATATATTACGATGTCTAAGGCGAACGAAAGATATACAGACAGTGAGGTAGGTACTGTTTCTCTCTCTTTATTTAATCTATATATTAATACGTGGAAACTTTATACCCCTTTTTACGCACATTGCACGCACGGAGGAGTGTGCCATTTGGCATAGTTAAAGTTAAAAAGGAGGAGCGCAGAACATCAAATTCTTTTTTTTCTTGATTTTTGTTTATAATTTACTGAAAAAAATTCGGGCTCCTGGCGACTACTAGTATTATTAATTCGGCCTTAGGGTTATTGGAGCTATGACAATAAGATCTGAACGTAATTCAAGGAGTGCTGCGAATTGATTAACTATGAAACTACACTACTGGTGGTAGGTCTCTTTTACACACGCATGTGGTCACGCGCTGCCGTGGGACGCTTTGGGGGATCCTTTACAATCCCCCCGGGGGGTGACCACTTTCCAGTCACCCTCTTCGAGATGTGCCTATAGGCGTGGCACCAGTGGGTGGCTCCAGTGTGATCATACAAGGACCTGGAGCCTACCTTAGGTGCCGAAGATGATCGCTCCAGTGGTTTTAGCCGGTAGGAGTCCGGCATACCCCTTCGCCCTTCCCCGGGGGGAAGGAAGTTCATGAAGAATTTCCACTGGGCACCAATAAAAAAAAAGGTCTCTTTTACAGGCTAGGTCGGTACCACCATAGTGCTCTAGTGTGATCTTACGAGGACCTGGAGGCCCCCTTCGGTGCCGAAGATGACCACTCCAGTGGTTATAGCCGGTAGGAGTCCGGCATACCCCTTCGCCCGTCCCCGGGGTGAAGGAAGTTCCATGTAGAATTTACACTGGATATCAATAAAAAAAAGGTACCACCACAGTGCCAGATATTCGCTGCTAAGCTTTAGATATTACTATGCTCCGGTTGGAAGGGCACTGCAGCTTGTTAATTACCGGGCATAAGAGACTAAATACATAATGTCTCTCGAGACCGTGACCGTCACGTCGGTGACGAGCGCAGTGTGGTGCCACACAAGACTAGAAGTGGGTAGCATTACAATTGTTATGGGCAGGCATGACGCTTACCACCAGGCGAATTACTAGCTCGTCTCGTCACCAGGTTCGTCGCGTTCCTGTATCGTGGGTACGGTTTACCGACATAAATCTCACATACACAAACACCCAGACCCGGAACAACTATCTGTACACAAATATTTTTTCCGTATGGCGATCAACTCATCACCAGTAGCGTAGAAAGCCAATCACTTAGCCAATGTGACAACTGTCGTGACATTCATGACGCGCGATCGATCTTAACACGTTTTTTCTTCTGTCAAAAGAATCAGCGTCGATAACACTACCCAACACGACAAAAGCATAGTTTGGTATTTTTAAATGGTCTGCGGTTGCCATAACTGTGTTGTTATTGTGTAACAGCAATTATTGCGAGAATGACGCCACTCATAGTCGTAAACCTCAAAAATCTGCAAAACAAATAACCAAACCGCGGGATCCAATTAAAGATTTTATCAAATTTTAGTAGATTTCAATCTATTTCCGTATTGTGTCCGGGTTAAGAATAACAGATGGAGGGGCTATCTCCTCCCGTGGATGTCGTAATAGCTGACTAAGGGAAACTTAACCAAAGCGATGGGAAGCAGCGTCCCTTCTGTGGAACAGCAGTCATACTGCGCTCAAACCTGCCAAGCGTGGTAAGTCCCCCTAAAATGACGACACACGGCATGCAACCAGTCGTTTATGGGGGAGGCATTTGTTCAGCAGTGGATGCCTTTTGACTGAGACAATGATGAATCTATTTTTTAAAATTAAAATTACTATAGATCGGTCCCATGGCCGTGTGGTGTCCGGATTAAGAATATCACTCCATCTCCTCCCGTGGATGTCGTAAAGGGCGACTAAGGGACGTAAAACCAGTGGGATGTGCAGCAGCGTCCCTTTTGTGAAACAGCAGCCCTTCTGCGCTCAGCAACCCGCCAAGCGTGGTGAGTATTGACAAATTCCCCCCAAAATGGCGACACAATCGTGGGAATCTATGGGGGAGGCCTTTGTTCAGCAGTAGACGTCTATGATGACGTTGATGATGGTCCCATGGCAAATCTGATAGCATCTAGATATTAATATGTAAAGAAAAAACTTTGTACCCCTGTTTAAGCACATTGCGTGCACAGAGGAATGTGAGGTTTGGCATCGTTAAAGTTAATTTGGAGGAGGAGTACAGAAAGATAAAATGTATGTACAGTATGTGTTAAAAATACTATAAATAAAAAAATCTTTTTTATTCAGTCACGGTCAAATTTCGACCCCTGGGCGACCACTAGTTTCAATAATACCCCGACCATATTTTTTTGTTTTTAAATTACATAGACTAGAACTTAACAACTGATTGCATTTACGTAATCATTGAAGGCAAGCTTCAAGGTTGATGCGTAAAATTCATGGCAAATTAATTTGCAGCGCGTCCGGTTGCGTCACAACTTTTCACAAGATTTGCCTACTCTGTTTGTATTTAGTCATCAAAAACAAACAGTAGGCAGAACGGCAGACTACTTAGTCTATAGAACATCAGACTTCCCTGTGGACTCTCACAAGGAAAGACTTTAGAAGAATAATCAAGATGCTTGTCAGGCAAAACGTTGATCGCGATGACGATTAATACAAATGTAGATACGAGGTACTGCCTATTTCCTGGTATGATTTCCTTAGTAGCTTCGTTAGCTCGGACGTAAAACTTCCCGGAAAGACGGTGGTAAGCATGTCGACACGTGTGCGCAACACACCGCACAGCGATGTTTCGTGGGGATGCTGTAAAATCCCTCCCGAGATGTGCCTAGCGGGGTGGCCATTAGTGTTTAGATAACGCAGTCGAATGTAGGGTGGCATATAATATTATAGGAAATTAAGTCCTAAGTGACAGTTGGAACTTCATTTGAAAGTTTTGTGAGTGCAAAACACTTGAGCAAGGAAACCTAGTAAGTTGCACAGAGAATATATTTATTGTACTATATTTGTAACATCGTAGATAAAATACAGCTATTTAAGGAAAATTTACTCAAAAGTCTTTCTCGTAGTAATCCTGGTGACCTCTACCGCGACAATGGTGTGTTAGAGTAGTCTTAGTTTTCCTATTGTCTCTTTGTGGCCTTATTGCTGTTTACAATCACGCGGAATAGTAAATAGTTTGTATTGAGAATAAGTTATGTTCGGTATATTGAAATCGAAATAATTATAATTTATAACAGTTACTATGTGTGGAGTTAATTGGTTTTTGATTATAACGAGAAATAAAATGAACGATATCAGATCATTTACTTATAAATAAATAAATAAAATTGCCTTTATTCACTGACCATTGCTTAACTTGATCTAATTTACCGCCGGTCAGGTTGCCTAGACATAGGCCTCCTCCATATTTCACCATTCAATTCGGTCTTGTGCTATTTTCCTTCCAGTTCTTGGGAAAGTCGTCTTCCCACCGTCTCACCTGTCCATCTCTTGTTCGCTTACCGTCTCGAGGGTACCACTCAGTTATTTGTTTTGACCACTTTAAAGTAGAAGTAAGAAGAGTACTATTTTAGTCTTCTGGTAAAATTTTCGTTAATACAGAAATAATTCTGTATTTATTTATTTTTCTTTGGTCAAAATCGATTAACAGATTTTTTTACATATATAAAAAAAAGATTAACTGAATCGATTGCTATGATGAATATAACTATAGCTTTTGAATATGTATTTCATACATTCTCTACTAGGTACAGGAAGGTAGGTAGGCTAGGTGCTGCCGTGTGCGCAGCACAGCGCAAAGCGAGGCTTGGGGGCATCCTTTACAATCCTACCCAAGAAGTGCCTAGGGGGCGACCTTTTTACAGTCGCCTTCCCTCCGCTAGAGGGAGTGACTGGTTTACAGTCATCCTTTCCGTGATGTGCCTAAAGGCGTGGCACCAATGGGCGGCTCTAGTGTGATCTTACGAGGACCTGGAGCCCCCCTTCGGTGCCGAAGATGACCGCTCCAGTGGTTTTAGCCGGTAGGATACTCCTTCGCCCTTCCCCGGGGTGAAGGAATTTCCATGTAGAATTTCCAATGGACATCAATAAAAAAATAAACAAAGTTACAACTCCCAATTTTGTTGCTTAGTTGTAATATAACGTGTAATATAATCAATATAAAATCTATGAATATACAACTCAGTACCAATTCCCAACTTTTCAAAAACTGTTCTGATTGTAAAACTGTTTCGAGGAATAGAGTTGCTACTGGTGTTTGTGTGGTTAAATTTAAAAAGCTTCTAGATAACTTGGAATAGATTGGAGTTTACGTTTGACTTTTAATTCAGCTTAAGTAACGTCATCAGAGGAATTATGATAAAATTACTTAGTTAAGAAGACATACATATACATACACAAAAAAATCCCCAATGTATTATATCAAGAGTTGTCAGTCGAGCGCTAGTGTCAGTGTCAAGAACATAATCTCTCTCTCTGCTTTAGTAAAACTATCCCTTAATTGTGGTTTCAGAAAAAAATCACAACGCAGCTTACGTCTTATACATTAAAAAACAACTTCCTGATTAAAAGTGTCATGATTTCGACCGAAAATAGTGCAATACAGGTTGACGACGTCACAGCTCTTAAAAGATTCGAATTCTTATTTATTTTTTGTTAATAACTACTGGCCAGTTTATAAAAATATTCAAATTAGTTTCGTAAAATGCTGTATACGAGTATAAAAATATAAAACTATATTTAGAAATTTTAAACAATCCCCATTTTGAAATGCCTAATTATTTTGTATTTTATTTTTCTCGTTAATTAGCCAACATAACGGTGTCGGTGACTATACGACAACCAAACGTTTCATGCTAAAACAAAAGCGATCTTGCTCGGCAATAGCATTTATATGGACTGCTTACAGCCTACGCACGCGCGTCTTGAATGCCGATGGCGCTATATGCCACCCGCACTAACCTCATTCGTCGTATGAATATGAGGTGTGAATTAAATAAACATAAAAAATCACATACTTATATGAAGGCAGTGCGACCTCGACTCGGTTTCAAAATCACTTTGGGTCTTGAACCAGTTCACTTGGTGAAAATAAGGAGGACAAAGCTATTATAAGGGCACGAAGTATCAGTATCGATTTTGAGATTCTCATCATGAATACAGAAAAAACAGACTCTTTTGTTTGTCATCAAAATAATATCAATAAGTTTACATAAAATATTTAAAGAGCCGTAACTGGACACTTTGCTTTGCATAAACATAACATTGACTTGAATTATGTGTTTAATCATAGAATAAAATTCTGATATTTACTTTCTTACATGAATAAACAAGTGAAAACCGTCGAATGGGGAATTGCGAGTTCTCACCACGCTTGGCAAGCGGGTTGGTGAGTGCAGTATGACTGCCGTTCTTTCAGGCGGGACGACGCTGCAGCAGACCAGCCCTCTAAAATAGAGGGCTGGTCCTAACGAGTGAAATTAATAGTTAATCTAATCCAAAATATGAAGACTTTGAACGTGGTCTTTTTTAGTGTTGACCTCACACTAAACACAGAGTACAGACAAATACTCAATCCCAAATCCATTTTTTATATTATTAGATTGTTTATTAATGTTGGCCATTAGTCGCCTTTTACGACATCCACGGGAGGAGATGGAGTCAAACGGTCCACCGACCTAATATAAATTTTGAAATGCGGCTTTATACTAGTATCCAATATGGACGGCAAGAATCAATTAAGATTCTATACAGTTGTAGATCATAAACTTATAATGAGGTCGCCAAGTACTACCATTAACGACCAGTTAGGAAACACCAACATTACCACTAACTTAATGCATACCTACAGTTTTGTCATAACCGCTAAGTAATTAGAACCACCTTTACCGTTGCAACAAATAAAACCTTTGCCAACCCTATACATGATATTATGATGTAACTTTATGAAAAAGGAGTAAAAATCTACGAGTAACTCAAGAAGAGAAGAGTATTTCCACTTTGTAACGCTGAGAATGTTAAGAACTCGAAGATGAAAAGGGTGATAGTAGAGGATCCGAAGTAAAATCGACCTTCACTCATCTGTTTAATGGATGAAAATAATTTTATAAGTAATTTAAAAATTATAAAAAAAATGGGTTGACTGAAAAAATCCTGGCCAGGCTATAATTAATTAATAATTAAAAAATCACTTTTTTTTTTATTTGTACCGATATGTTTAATGAAAAAATTGTACACCAACCGTAAGTACAAAGTCTATAGAGTATGCAAACGTAGGGTTGACTATATTTTTCCCGGCCTAACTATTGAGTTGATAGGTATAAACAGGTATTTTGGTCTTAGTTATTTTCACCTACTTGTTTAATCTATAAATTAAACATAAAAATAAGCGCTGTTTTATTGCGAACACAATTATATAGTGTTGACTGCAAAAAGCCTGTCCTGAAGGACGGTTGTTGAATTTAAAAAAATAAAATTTTAACGCGACTGCGAAAGTGCGACACAGAGGTCCGAGACAAATTTCTCGTGCGATGGACGAAGACCGAGTTGAAGTCGCGCGCGGCGCGACCGTAGGATGTAATAGAGTGCGCATGTCAGTAGCTCATGCAATAGAAAATGATAGCGATAGACTAGTAAACAACAATACTTTGGAGCAGTTAATAACCTTAAATATTGTATTGCTATTGACAACACATGCTGATTTTTTTTTGTAATTAAAAATGGTTAAAAAGTGTTTCTTATGTGACTCAGATAATCCCGTAATTGATTTTAATGATGAAACCTTCAATAATTGTGTTTTCAAGTTAGCTTTCCGTAAAAAAAAGAATTTTAAATACAATGATGTTGTGCTTACCAAAGCATCACTTGAGTTTGTTGGTTGTCATACCACATGTTATAAAAAAGTGACTGCTTTACAAACAACATTTAATGAAGAATTCAAAATATTTCGTGAAGATAATGCAGTAAGTATATAATATATTATTATTTCACATTTTTGTACAATTTTTATAATATCTGTTGTATTTAAATAATATAATATATGTTGTATTTAATAATGAAAGATCATAAGACTGAAAATTATGAAATTCTAACGTAGATTAAATTTTTTCTAATGACATTAATTATTTAAAAAAAACCTTTGAAAAAACTTGTACTCTTGTTAAAGTTTCTACATTCTCAATTTTCTATCATAATGAACAAGACATCTTTAATAAATTTTTTGTGATGTAAATAAGCACAAAAAGTTATTATTTTTGCAACTTTCTGTAATAGTATCAAAAACGTTATTTTCATTCAACAATGTAAATAATAGATTTTAAAGAAATGAAGTCTGCAACATTATGATTTCATAATAAAAAATAATTTATAGGAGCTTGTTAATATTTCTATCACTGATGAAGGACCAGCATGTCTAGATTCTAGTGTCCATTCCAATAATTCCATTTTTTATAACATGTGGTATGATAACCAACAAACTCAAGTGATGCTTTGGTAAGCACAACATCATTGTATTTAAAATTCTTTTTTTTATGGAAAGCTAACTTGTAAAAACAATTATTGAAGGTTTCATCATTAAAATCAATTACGGGATTATCTGAGTCACATAAGAAAAACTTTTTAACCATTTTTAATTACAAAAAAAATCAGCAATGTGTTGTCAATAGCAATACAATATTTAAGGTTATTAACTGCTCCAAAGTATTGTTGTTTACTAGTCTATCGCTATCATTTTCTATTGCATGAGCTACTGACATGCGCACTCTATTACAACCTGCGGTCGCGCCTTTGTACTTGGTGTTATACGGCTAATTAGAACAAATTATACTCGTAATTGTTACCCAGCAGGTTGTTACATTTAAACTGTTATTAATGTTCTTTTTAACTCATTCAATCACTTTAGTGCAAGATTATATTGTAGTACGTACATAGAAAAAATAAAAGAGAAAATATCGCAATAGTCATAGACATGCGAGTAATGTTGCAATTGTTGAGTAGTGGTTCCGGCTCAGAATACCACCACCCCATCTCCTCCCGTGGGTGTCGTAAAAGTTGACTAAGGGATTAGCCGGAGAATGGGCAGCAGCGTCCTTCGAGGACATTAACAATTCAACTGCGATCGCCAACCCGTCTGGCAAGCGTGGCAATTATGGCAAAGCCCCCCAATGAGCCCACAACACACCCATATCGGTCAGTATGGTGATCTTTGGGGGAGGCCTGTGTCCAGCAGTGGACTTCATTCGGCCGAAATGATTGATGATTGATCCGAGTAATAGTAGAAAAATACGTAACATTTAAGCGGAAAGTTCGAGAATACCTTTTTAACAACATGTTTGCAGAATTGTCTTAACATCTTCTCAAACACTTAAAATATGTTATGTATGTATTTATTTATTTCTAGTATATATGTATGTATATGTAGAGTATTATTCATAAATTTACTTGTGTATATCGTAAAATTTCCTACATTTCAAAGTTTGATTTAAACATATTGCACCTGCCATGTTATCTCTCCATCACCCTATGGTGACAGGTAGAGAGTGCCTACGGTATTAAGTCCGCTGTAAGTACTGTTGCTGCATAAAGTTTAAATAAATAACTTTTAGAGGTAATTAACACAAATAAAAATTTATTCGCGGACATTTCGGCTACGATAACGGTCTTAACAGCCTCAGAGACAATGTAACGGATCATCGTTGTCCCACAACGAGATACGAGCAAACGGGATCTAGGTATGCGCCAGATTACATTCAGTCCGATCGGTCGAAAATTCGAGATCCTGCAGAAACCACTATTCAAGTGCGTGCAGGCGTCATTCACACACACGCTAGGCTCATGACTCGTATTCTGTAATTGACGGGAGCAGTAATTAGGTAAGTGTTGTAATGCTGCCAAATAACATTACATTGCATCAAACAGCTTTTTGGTTTTAAATTAATGAGACTATCCAAAAAGAGCTAATTAACGCAGTGCGAAACAATATATTTTCAAATCCTGAAGCTTTACGATGCATTTGAAGAACGCATATACCTGGAAATAAAACTCCATACATAGTAACCAATCCTCTTAAATGGCTAAATCCGAGGGTGGCGAGACACAATAGGTTTTTAATCGTGTCTGGCATTGAGATAACAGCATACTTAGACGAAATCGATAACCAAAACTGCATTTTATGCCCTGCATTGATAACCTATGACATCATTTATAGTTTCGGTCCAACTTGGCTGCATTGGAAGCAGGTGTCCCCAGTGGCCTTGCGCAAGAGTGGGCCGGTGTTCGTGAGCCGCGCCGTGAGATCGAGCGCAGTCAGTCGAGCGCAGTCAGTCGAGCGCACTGGCGCGAGCGCATTGATCACGTAAAAAATACAAAAACAGTTCCGCTATTCATTCGAACTATTAGTTCGTTAACCCGTGTTTTGTTAAGTGTACTAATATTTAGTGTTGTGCATCTGAATTTTTTTTAAGTCAGCCAGTGGTCATGTTGCAAGGGCACATTCGGTGTCCCGAAGGAATGAAATGAAGGGGAGGGGCTATAGGGCGCCCAGTAAGCTTCCAGTGGTGCTTGGGAAAGTACTCCTGCGCTGGCTATTCACCAAAGCCGACCTTGTATTTTTTGTTTACCGGTTTGTAATCTATGATATAATGTTCTATGATAAAATTACTTCCTTGTACCTACTTGACGCCTGTTTGTTACTGGTATGGAATAATAAAAAAATTATGTCTGATTAAAATTTACATTAGGTAAGTGTAATTCATTGATAGACAAAAAGTGATATTCCAATTTATCAAAATTATATTTCGTATTAAGTAAACTATTATTGAATTGAAAAAATACATTCAAACAGTTTCTAAAATCATAACTCTAATATCGTCTAGCGTTAGGAACCTCGCCAAAGACCTTAATCCTGCACTACATAATTTTTCCTTCAGTCTAGCTGATGGCTGCTTAATTAATAAACAAGATTTTAATTATAATACCTAGCGTGACAATCAACACATTGATTTTTATAAAGCAAATGGCGATCATTGAATCTTAAGCGGACCACGATTTTAATTGCCGGCTAACGAAAATAAATATAATATTTCAGTAGATTATATACTAACAGTCTATACATTTTTCTTTGTTCTATGTTTGAAAGTGTAAAATATATACATATTTGTATTTTTATGTATTTGCGTAGCCAAAAGGTTTTTAATTTTCTCCATACAACATCATTGAGCGACGCAGGGCTTGTTGTCGCCCAATCTTTTTAACCCGAATATAAATGGGCGTTACCGATATTAGCTTAGAATGTTGAATACAGATGATTTGCTAATGGCACCACCTCTTTTAGGTATCGCAAAAAGATTTTTAGCGTTTGTTACAATAATGTTAGTAATACATCGCCTCGCAAACGCGTCGCCAGAATTATACCCTGGACAAATTATTCAAGTACCTATAGAAGCTAGAAGGAAACAGCATGTTCAAAAGTCAATGTTATATTTCATGCTTTGCTATCTTTGTTGAAAAGTAAAGATAGATAAACAAGATTGTTGTGTAACAATTTTTCATGATTCATTACCCGAATTACAAGCGGACGATCTTCCTGGCACAGTTTACTATTAAATAGATACTCTAGATAAATTAAACGAAGTACCTATAGAAGCCAGAAGGGACATCGTTTGTCAAAAGTTAATGTTAAATATTCGTGCTTTTCTATCTTTGTAAAGATTTTGATAAACAAGATTGTTTTGTGAGAACGTTTCAAGATTCATTACCCGAATTACAAGCGGACGATCTCGCTGGCACAGCTTATTATTAAATAAACAATAGACGTTTTGAAAATTTAAATTACAATATCCGTTGCAAATTGATTAAATATTTTCCTGTATAAAAACAACTTGTTTTTATGCTGATAGTCGATTAATATTAATGAGGTACCATGATCTGATTGTAAAATAATAATAAAAACATTAATACTATTATATATTAATTACACTTAATTTATTAATATATTAATATCTAAATCCGCAACTAACCTTACCTACCTGTGATTGAATATTGTTTAATAGCTTAACTACCATATTCATTCAGGATTTAGGGGGCTCGATTCCCCCCCCTATCTATACTGTGAGATGCAGTTGACCTTAGACCTAGAAGCAACAATGATCTGAGAAAATCTTGACATGAGACCCGAGGGGATTAAAATCCTGGTTCCGCCGCTGTCCTGAAGTGGACTAGACGAAGCTGGTTGAATTGTTTCTTTTCAATGACCACTCTAGCAATTCTCCTGTTTCGTGGGTACTGTTTACAGACTTCAGTAGTACAGTACTTATATAGGATATTTTATCAATATTACATATTTCACTCATTACTCAGTATGTCTTTTTATTAACTTATTTATGTCGTAACCGTATCACAACTCGTTTTGGTCCTATGAGCAAAACAGCGCTGTGGCATTTTTTAAATTGTCGCAGCATTATGTTGAGATAGGGCCTTTTTTGGCCTCGTCCAGGTTGCCTCAATTTCATTATATATTTTTTTTAAATGTTATTTGTAATTTCCTGTGCGAGCCCAAAACGAAACAATCTTTCTTTCTTTCTTTAAAAATCTCATATGCACAAACACCCCAAAACATCTAATATAGGGGGGTCCTACAAATACCTAGTAAACTTTATTTTAAGGGACAATCAGTAGGTTATAGTGATCGCGTTTATTAGAAAACAAGTAGATATTTTAATTTTAATTTTAGCAATTATTTTTGTTCAAATACGGAGAGGGATTAAGAACACGCGATGCTGTTATTAAAATGGGAAAAAGAAGTATGGACTTTGGTTTCACATTGTATCACGATGTACCTTGATAAAACTTACCTCAATATGTAGGGTTTCAACTGTACCTACAATTACAAAAATCATAATATCTCTAGTTCGCCGGATTTGTGAGAAAAAGGATAATGAAGTTTATGAAATTAGGTAATTTTTTATATGCAAACAGAACATATTTATCGATTTTATCATGTTTTTACTTCCATTTGATGAAACAAATCGTTATCATTTTCATGAAAAACAATAGGTAGGTCGGCAAGAAATACTTTTTTTAGAATGATTCAGCATAATAAACGTGTACGTGAAAAACGTGCAGTTGCACCACCGCATTCCATTATTCTTTATATGAAACCCTACGCAGATCCTATCCTGAACTTGACAGTCTCACTATCTATAGACTTCCTCGTCCTTATTTTTATAAAGATGAATCAGAGTGAATCGATTGTATTGTATTTAGTAAATCGATAGTCGTAAAATACTGGCAACTGTACAAGACAATGCCAAAAGTAAATTTCTGCAGATTTTATTCCGACGAAGTTATGACTTGGTATTTTAGAAGGTATAGTGAATATTAATTGATACCACCACCTTTGATACCAGTTTCATTCTGTCTGATACAAAACGAAGCCATGAATGGGCATTCTCCTTTACTTATTAAATATTGCAAGATAATATAGAAATTACTTGTTGTTTTTAAATAAACGCGAACCTTTATCCTAACGATTGTCCTCTTAAAATAAAGTTCACTATGTTTCAGTAACCTATATGTAGATCATGCAATTATTTGTTCCGCGCGGAGATCGAACCCACGGCAAGTAGCGCAGAAAGCTAATCACTGAGCCAACTTTGCCGTCAAAATAATTTACATAATTGATCATTTTAAATATAAATATTTGATCACTTGAAATTTATTGCCCCTAGGATACCCGATCGTAATCAAGTTACGGAGCTACCAAAACTTCGCGTTTGCAAAATAATATTTATTCCATAAAACTTTTAAAAAACTAAGACAACACTTAAAGGTCATCGTCATCATATCAGCCAAAGGACGTCCAGTGCTGAACAAAGCCCCGTAGCAGCCAAATATATTTCCACAATATTGTGTCTTCTCTTTCTTAGTTCTTTCAGCCATGTAGGTATCAATTAAAATCACATTTCCTGTAGTTTATATGCGATACTTATCGTCGGTTCTGGACAATAAAATGCGCTATATATACCCGTATTACGAGTATATTGTTCTTTTTGTTAAAGAATACTTTTTAAACGTTGCGCAAAAACGAGTTCATATACCAAAACTATGCTGCTACGCCCTACGCTTGTGATTTAACTTGATTGATTGGTTTCAATCAAAAAGTGTTGCTATCCTCGAATCTCAGTTAAGAAATAACATCTCAAGTGTGTCAAAACAGTCCTTATTTTTTATTTTTTATTGGTGCCCAGTGGAAATTCTTCATGAACTTCCTCCGCCCCGGGGAAGGGCGAAGGGGTATGCCGGACTCCTACCGGCTAAAACCACTGGGGCAGTCATCTTCGGCACCTAAGGGAGGCTCAAGGTCCTCGTATAATCACACTATAGGCGCCCACTGGTGCCACGCCAATAGGCAAATCTCGGAGAGGGTGACTGTACAGCGGTCGGGGTCCCGGGGGGATTTTAAAGGATCCCCCAAAGCGTCCTACGGCAGCGCGTGACCACATGCGTGCTACTGGCTTCTCTTGGGTCGCTTGGTGTGAGCACGCAGATTCCCTAATCTACGCACCCGCGAACCCAGGGGTCCCCTGCCTTGTAGCTACGACAGGGTGTTTGGGAATTAAGCGCCAGGTCGGTTGTTACCCCGGCGCCGTCTCCTCCTTCTTCGAGCGGGATCGGCCCTCTCCCCTTTTGAGTCTTTCAGTGTGCTGGCCTGATTAACATTTCATTATAAATACCGACCACTTCCACTTTTAGAATATAGCACCACTCCGTCTCCTCCCGTCTTAGAGCATTTAACGTGGTAGTCGTACGAGACGACTAAGAGACTCTAAACCAGGGAGAGGTGCAGCAGCGTCCTAATGTGTAGCAGCAGTCATTCTGAGCTCACCAACCCTCTTGCCAGCGAGCTGAGAACTGGCAAATTCCAGTCCAGGCAGTAGACGTATTTTGCCCGATACGATTATGATGAATAAGTGAAATAAATATTTCTATCTATCAGTCAGTGCTTATCATGATATCAAGTCATATAGTTCTGTAAGGCTGTTGTATTGAGGTTGAGAGGTAGTCTCTCTACATTTTTACCAAAGAACTACTCCTTCATACTACAGACTCCGTTTTTCCAGTAGCATATTAAATATAAAGGCACCAAGTGCAGGTTAAACTCGGTAACGCAAATATTAGATTATATGGTAAATACTAGAATCACTTTAGAGAAAGCTTAATTTTAAACGCTTTTGAAACCTTAAATAACCCAGGTTGTAACTGTAGAATCTTAATACATAATTAATCTTTATCTAAATACTTAAAGTTGCTTTCTTATCTATATATCGTGGGCTAACGATGAAAACGCAGATTTGATCAAATCCCTAAAGTTGTGGCATACCCCCAAGACTATGTGGGGTGATTTCCCTAAATAATTTAAGTGATTTTGTCAAAGCCCTTCAGAAAAAAAAGAAAGGCCAAGGCGGGAGCGAAGCGCATCGGAGTTAGCCTTCTAACCTAAATTATCCGAGTCGGATTCACCCGTTGTAATTTTAACATCTTCCGTGAATTGATCATCTACCTTACGGATTTGATCAAATCTCCGTTTTCACCATTTCCCTGCGACAGATACACAATGTAGATCTCTGAATGGAGTCTAGATAAAGTTTAATTCCGTACGAATAGGTAAGGACAGCATTGAACACAAACAATTAAATCCAAAGAAAGTTGTATCTATGCTAGTTGCTATGAGCGAGAGATTCTAACTCCACATATAAATTCGCCCGGGCCGACATCACGAGTTCACAACATGACACTGACTTCATCAATCATCGTTAAGGTCAACTGTATCGTAGCTGTAATAGTAACATGAGAATAGTCATCAAGCTCCAACCGTAGCAAATCCATACAACTTTATAAAAACACGGTATAAGTAAACGAAAAAAAATAGTATTCAATTGTCGATACATACCTGTTATTTTTCATCATCATCATCATATCAGCCAAAAGATGTCCACTGCTGAACCAAGGCCTCGTCATCGGTTGCATGCCGTGTGTCGTCATATTACGGGGACTTTACAAATACATACTCACCACGCTTGGCAGGCCAGTTGGTGGGCGCAGTGTGGCTGCTATCCCACAGAAAGGACGCCGCTGCCCATCCCTCTGATTTAATCCCTTAGTCGTCTTTTACGACATCGACGGCAGGAATTGGAGTGGCGCTATATTCTTAATCAGGACAACACACAGATTACCTACACTGTTATTGTTATACAGACACTAAGCTGTTTATGTAAATATGATGAGTCATCCTGCGACCGCGAACCCTGCAAAGTGTTCGAAACGTCAGGAAAAAGAAAATCAATAATACACGCGATTTAATCCGTTTAAAATTGTTTTATTATAATATGTAAATAAAGTTGACCTGAGCTCGACCGTACTGTAGAAAAAATACGCATAATTTAGAATGTTGTTCCTTGTCTATATTTTTGTAGCCATCTTCTGTTCGCATTCTACTGCCGCGCACCGTGCCGCATGCTTCGTTTGTATACTAAATCCGCTGACTTATGTAATATGCTGGGGCCACACTAAGGTTTAACGTCTAACGCCCATTATCGCAATAATTAAAACGCAAAAATATTTCACAACATAATGCGGTAAATTGAGTGGCCACACTTGCATTTAACGTCTTAACTAAATGTTGATAAACCGCGTCATTTTAAAAATTATTTTCAAGATGGCGGTTGAAGCTGCTAGACTGTATTATTTGATGAGTATCTCAACGACTTTTTCATTTGTCTAATCCATAGTCACAGAATAATTAATATTAATTGCCAGCCATAGTTATCATCGATCAACAGTTGCTTCGGGCGGGAAACAAAAAAGTACAATCCAATCGCAATCTCGGTGCATACTGACAAACGCGGCTGTAGCCACTACACGCATTAAATAACGCGCTAACTCTCTTTGATGTGGCAAAAAAAGCCACCACCATAGCTATTGCCTAACGTGTAACGGCATTATGAATGTCATTAAATAATTAGCGCGTTCGTGGCTATACCTATATCTAATCTCGTTTAACGCGATAATTAACGGTGTTACACCTTCGTGTGGCCCCAGCATTACAAACGTTCTTAAAGGGGTAATTTTTCTGTCGGAATAATCTAGTTAGCTACAGATGGCATTTACTTACCCACAATAAACTAAAACGGGTATCTAAATGATTCGTAACAGCATAAAAAATACTAAGAAGGACTTGGTCAGTTAGGAAATTGATTTTATGGGGACTGGACAATTCGTGCAATATCTACATATAAATTCTAGGAAATATGCGTTGTAAATTTGTTGGACGTTTTGGGATAAGACATTCCAAATCTAAAAATAACATTTATCACCTTTGACACAGTGTAGATATTATTATATAGAGTAGGGCTATAGGTTAAATTTGATTGAGATGACGACAGGTGGAGCCGCACGTCGGAAAATGGCCGACGACATAGTCAAAATCGTAGATCGTAAATGCGTTAGATTGGCACAACAGAGGGATGGATGGCACATACGAAGGGCCTATGCCCAGCAGTGGGATGATACTGGCTGCACGTAATGACGATGATCAGGGTTTTCTCAAACTATCAAGCCTAATACAATATTTCAAACCAGTCTAATGTAAAGTGAATAACCTCTAGACCCCGACTGATAGATTAAAAGCCCACTGCGCTTCTCCAACTTCTTATGATCATGGGCTTCTCCGTTATGTGTTCACATTATTCTTATTTGCCCTTGAATTAAATATCCATACATTCCAAAGACAACACAATCGTCTTATTTAATTACCATCACTACCGTTCTCTCTATTGTGTTTATACTTAGGTAAAATATGCTACAAAATACATAGATATCTTCTCAGGTCCCCAATGTTCATTTTCCCATGCAAATCGTGTGTACTTGTGCCAATTTATCATTTTCATCATTACAGCCAAAAACGTCCACTGCTAGGCCTCCCCGAAAGACCGCCAGAACGACCGGGCAAAGTTCAGGTTGTGTGCTCATTGCGGGATTTTCACCATAATCACCACGCTTGTTGGTTGCCGATCGCAATTGAATTGTCTGCCTGTAGGACGCTGCTGTCCATCCACCCGTTAATCCCATGGTCTCCTTTTACGACACCTACGGGAACAGATGGGGTTCAAATTTATAATTTCTAATAATGGTAAGAAGCTAACCAGCGGTCATTATGGTCATTGTGAATATGATGAAAATAATTATTTTCGTGATTATTGCGTGTTTCGCATCCAATTCTGAGTACCTACCCACGTATAAACTGAAAAGTCTTAAAACATATTTAAGGTGCATTTACTCGTAATGCTTTATTTCTAAGAATTAATTTTGTTTACATTAATTACAATAGTGAAAATACCATTTCAATTCATATTTTTAAGAAACGACACCGATCATCTTTCTTCGAAGTTCGTGCCTGGTTAATCTTGGCCAATCACCAAACTTGGCAGGTTCATTTGCAATCGCGGTTCTCAACATCATTATGTTCCTGCCTTAGCCCTTGATTGATTCCAATTTAGACTCCAAAATTACATATATGATTTGTTACATAACCCGACATTAGTTATGAGGCCTGATTCGGTTAGAAGCATTTGACATATTAGGTCTTTTTAAAGCACACTGTTTAAAAGTAACCATCTTGAGTTTGTAACAAATGCAAAACGAAACTTATTCAGTACTAGCTGGGACCCGCGGTTTCACCCACGTTTTATTTAAAAGAAATTTAGAGTACTTCGACATAGACACTTTACATAGAATATATATATATATTGGATTTCAAGGGTTTAATTTTTTTTGCGCGGAACCCTAATTATTTTTCTAAAATAAAAGTAGCCTAAGTTATTCCTTATAACATCAGCTATCTGCCAGTGAGTCCCGTCAAAATCGGTCCAGCCGTTTCGGAGATTATCCGGAACAAACAGACAGACAGACAGACAAAAAAAATTAAAATTGGTTTTTCTTTTATAGGTACCGTATATACTTTCATATGCATTTAGTAAAAAGCTGTTATTTTGACATTACAAACAGACACTTCAATTTTATTTATTTGTATTTGTATAGATATAGATTACTTTACCGTGTGGTGCCGGCTCAGAATGCCACCACCCCATCTCCTCCCATGGGTGTCGTAAAAGTCGACTAAGGGATTAGCCGGAGGATGGGCAGCAGCGTCCTTCGAGTACATTAACAACTCAACTGCGATCGCCAACCCGCCTGCCAAGCGTGGCGATTATGGCAAAACCCCCCAATGAGCCCACAACACATCCATATCGGTGGTTGTGGTGATCTTTGGGGGAGGCCTTTGTCCAGCAGTGGACTTCATTTGGCCGAAATGATGAGATTACTTGAATTTATAATAAACAAAGAAATAATTTTAAAGTAAGGAAACATTTATTTGTTGCAAAACTTGACATGAGACAAAACTGTTACATTGTAATCAGCAATAGCAAAGTTATAGGTAAAATGTGTCTCCAGGCTGCATCAAATAGGTGTCCAGTTCAGCATGTGCCAGGCAGCTGGGCCTGACGGTGATTTTCATCTAGAACCCACTTTGTAGGTGACACAAGGACATCAAACGGAGTACAGACAGCCTCATCATACATACATGCGAATGTTGTAAGTTGTGAATTGGGTGTTGCGTCTTTGTATACTGTATGATTATTTCGAAGATACTATATGTACGATGGGTTATGCCTTACAAAATCACAGTACAGTACATGGGTACTACTAAGTACTTACAAAGCCAAACAAGGATATAAAAAGTTATTATTAGAAATTGATTATTAGATAAGTGCGTGAATATTCATTGATCTATTTATGTTTGGAAAGTCATACATTATAAGTAAGTAAATTTAAAAATAAATGGCGTCTGTTTGCCCCTCCAAAAAGTCCTCAGAAGGCGCTAAACATTTTTTTCCCGATAGAACCAGAATTTTGACCGCTAAAAGTTCACAAAATCCGATAGTTATAGCGACGAAGTCGCTAAAACGTCTAAAACACTGCAAATAACGTTTAAACGGGTGAATCGGGCTACAGCTTAATAGCTAACAATTGTCATTATTGTATAAACGTCGACTGTTATTCTATTGTTATCTAATTAATTTAACAATCGAATGATTCCAGATGTTTGCGATCGCAATCGCCTGTCGCCACTCCGTTATATATTTGCCTAAATCAGAGCCGCAGACTTCGTTTACGTATGCAGCCTTACGATCCGACGCGTGACAGCCTGAAATGCTCCAAAATTCTACATCCAAGGAGGTGACAACGTATAGCGAAACGGGACGGATTTCCTGCAATTACCATAACTACACTATTGTGACGGCACGGTTGGTGCAGTGGCTGATACAGTCGACTGCTGCGCTCCGGGTCGTAGGTTCGATTCCCGCACGGAACAAATATTTGTATGATCTGCAGGTAGTTGTTCCGGGTCTGGGTGTATTGTATGTGGAATTCATGTCTGTAAAAGCACCCACGACACAGGGGAAACCCTAGTGTGGCAACGTTTAAAAAAAACCTATCGGTTTCGATGTAGTAAACGAGAAAAATTCTCAGTGTCTGATATTGGAAAAACTACATTATTCTTAACTGTGTATACCTTTTGTTTCAGTTTTATTTGGTATGCGTGTCACTTACACGTGCGATCCTCAATGAATAGCAGCGTGGATTTTTTTGAGAGCCTAATAGACGAAGATGGGCGATTCGCCGAGCTAAATTGTCAAGAGCCGCCACGAGGATATCGACCGCGTCCTCGACAACTAGCCCAAGGTTTTTTTATGGATTAATATTAGAGTTTAAAGTTTAACCCTCTTATTTATAAAAAGATACGTAAAGCTTTGTTCAAACCTTTTTTAGCTTACGTTTTGTCTTTAGCTTTCATTGGCGAAATTGTGGAAGATAATCTACAGAAGCCATAATTTAAGAGAAGAAGAATGCTTTAGCTTTCATTGTGACGTTTGGTTTTGAAAGAAAAGGTAAAAGCATATTTTAACTAAAAAGGGAATTTGCACAGACGATCGATCTAATGCTTGATAAACGGTTAAATTTTCAAACCATTTAAACCTAAGTACGTATGAACACGTTTCAGTTTCATTCCTGTTATCCGGTTATATTAGGAAACCGATATTTTCATGAAACGTTACATTTAAGGTAACGTCGATTAACCGGTATTAACCGGTACCGGTATTACCGACCGAGCAATCCGTAAGCTATGTATGCCGATTCGCGGTAGCTCCAGTTCTTTCCCGGATGATTCCGTTAGGAATTGCTTTTAAAGAAATCCGAGTTAAGCTCCCACTACAGCCATTATTTTGCTGACTAGTCCAACGCTCCGGGTCTGGTTTCGGGGTCGCGGGTACATGTTTCATTTTTTTTTTGGCAAACTTATATGAGTTGTACAAATATCACTAAGTTAACTTGCTTCTTTCGTCTTCGTTTGTAATAAAGACTAAACCGACAAAACATAACCCCTTTACCGAGTATCAAACCAGTTCCGACATTTGGTTTTATCTATATATGATTATGATTATAAGCCTTTTAGATTGGGACATGTATAAGTACGTCATTCATGATATAATTGCTCATAGATGGGTATTGTATCCAAACGTAGCAAATGTCACTGCTTGCTTGGTAGGCATGCAGTAGTGTTGAGTAGGACATACAAGAGGCGGTACATTTGTCCCGTACATGACACAATATTGTAAGAGCGGCTCAACATTATAACATGTACCACTTCAAATTTTATGTCGCGTTACTTTACTCTTCGCATGTGAACTGTAGGGTGAGAGAGAGAGAGAATGAGGCACATGCTTCAAAAGCACGTCTTTTTATTCAACGGACATTATCGTGACTGCAAGAGACAACATGATGTTTTATTCACTCTATTTACAAATGTACTAGTACAAAGTACGAGACGCGACAGTTTTAGAAAAATATGATTTCATGATGTTGTTAAATACCTATTTGTTTTGCTTGTTTATGTCCGTGTATTAGGTATATTTTAAATCAAAATCATGTTTTACAAATAAGTCGCTTGCACAATAATGCTACAGTGGCTAATAAGTAGAAACGTCGATACAATCGTCATTCGTCTAAAATCGCTTTTTATTACTTTGCTTTAAGTATTACCTCAATCACACTTTGTAAGACAGGGCAGTACAAATACAGCAACAGTACATGAAATACTCGTTCTTTCAAATGTACCGCCAAGCTTCATGAAGCTGCAAATGAGGCGAGGCGTCATCACGTCGGGCAGTACAAATACAGCAACAGTACATGAAATACTCGTTCTTTCAAATGTACCGCCAAGCTTCATGAAGGTGCAAATGAGGCGAGGCGTCATCACGTCATGACGCCTCGCCTCATTTGAAGTGGGACATTGTACTGGCGCAGTACAAAAAAGAGGCTACTCTTACAAACTCATTTTTAAATCGTGTCCTACTCAACACTAGCATGCAGCCCGACCAAGACATAGATAAGTTGCACTGGGATATCATGGGATAACCCTGAAATCCGGCAACTTATTCTACTACCGGGAAGGCGAACATCTGTCTCAAGGTGGTGTCCGGTTTCTCGTCCGCAGGTCCCTCATTAACAGTATAGTGGCCATCGAAAGTGTGTCGAGCAGGGTAGCGAAGAGATATTCGTTGAAGGTCATACAGGTCTACGCACCGACCTCGACACACCCAGATGATGAAGTAGAGAGTATGTATGAGGACGTAAGTAGGGCCATACATACCTCGAAGACACATTTCACTGTTGTGATGGGGGACTTCAACGCAAAACTGGGCACTCGATGCGATGGTGAGTTGAGAGTGGGGCAATTTGGATATGGGCAACGGAACCCCAGGGGACAGAGGCTGGCCGACTTTTTGGAAAAGGAGGGACTCTTTATGATGAACTCCTTTTTCCAAAAGCCGCCTCACAGGAAGTGGACCTGGATGAGTCCCGATGGTTCCACGAGGAATAAGATTGACTTCATCATGACCAATAAAAGACAAATATTCAATGATGTCTCTGTGATCCACAGGGTGAAAACCGGTAGTGATCACGAATGGTAAGAGGCACATTGAATATTAATCTCAAAGTTGAGAGGTCTCGTCTAATGAGGTCTACGCTCCGGCCCTCTAGTGCTCATATCCAAAACCCCGAGAGCTTTCAACTCGAACTCCAAAACCGCTTCGAGTGCCTGGAACATTGCGTATCTGTGGACGATTTAAATGGTAGGTTTGTAGAAACTGTCCAAACGGTTGGGTCTAAGTTCTTTAAAGCCCACCGTAAAGGTAGACCAAAAAAGTTCTCCGATCACACTCTCGACCTTATGGCAGAAAGACGCGCCATGACGCTGCAGTCTTCCGATGATGCTGAAGCATACCGACTGCTCAATAGACGGATATGGAAGTCCTTGCGGCACGATATCCGCACCTTTAACATTAACGGTGTTAAAGAGGCGATTGAGCGGAATCAAGGCTCCAAAGTGTTCGCAAGAGACAAGTCTATTGGGCAAAGTCGTATTATGAAGCTGAAGACCGAGGACGGCAGTGTAGCGTCGACTAAGCCAGAGGTTTTGAGAGAGATTGAGAACTTCTACCGGCAGTTATACACCTCGGTTACTATACCTACCATTGGCTCTGACAAAGACCCGCGAGCCAAACTAACCCGACACTATACCGAGGATATCCCAGACATCAGCCTGTACGAGATTAGGATGGCCTTGAAACAGCTTAAAAATAACAAGGCGCCGGGTGGAGACGGAATTACGACAGAGCTTCTGAAAGCGGGTGGAACACCGGTACTTAAAGTCCTTCAGAAGCTATTCAATTCCGTCTTACTCGAGGGCACAACGCCGGAAGCGTGGAACACAGGTGAGGTGGTGCTCTTCTTCAAAAAGGGTGATAACACCCTATTGAAGAATTATAGACCCATCTCACTTCTGAGCCATGTTTATAAGCTGTTTTCAAGGGTCATCACGAATCGTCTCGAGCGCAGGTTTGATGACTTCCAGCCTCCCGAACAAGCCGGTTTCCGAAAAGGTTTCAGTACCATAGACCACATCCATACGCTGCGGCAGGTTATTCAGAAGACCGAGGAGTATAATCTGCACTATGCTTGGCGTTTGTGGACTATGAGAAAGCCTTCGATTCGATCGAAACCTGGGCAGTGCTGCAATCTCTGCAGCGGTGCCAGATTGACTATCGGTACATTGAAGTGTTGAAGTGCTTATACAGAAACGCCACCATGTCGGTCCGAGTACATGAACAGAGCACGGGGGCAATTCCATTGCAGAGAGGTGTGAGACAGGGGGACGTCATTTCCCCGAAACTGTTCACCGCTGCAATGGAGGATGCCTTCAAGCTACTGGAGTGGAAAGGATTCGGCATTAACATCAATGGCGAGTATATCACTCACCTTCGATTTGCCGATGACATCGTAGTCATGGCAGAATCGCTGCAAGAGCTCAGCACAATGCTCGATGATCTCAACAGAGTTTCCCAACAGGTGGGCCTTAAAATGAACATGGGCAAGACAAAAGTCATGTCAAATGTCCATGTCGTGCCTACCCCAATATTCGTTGGGAGCTCTGTTCTCGAAGTTGTTGACGAGTATGTCTACCTAGGACAAACTGTCCAGTTAGGTAGGTCCAACTTCGAGAAAGAGGTCAATCGTCGAATCCGACTCGGCTGGGCAGCGTTCGGGAAACTTCGCAACGTCTTTTCGTCAACAATACCGCAATGCCTCAAGACGCAAGTCTTTAACCAGTGTGTGTTACCAGTGATGACATATGGAACAGAGACGTGGTCACTCACAATGGGCCTCATAAGAAAGCTCAAGGTCACTCAGCGAGCTATGGAGAGAGCTATGCTTGGTATTTGTCTACGAGATCGAATCAGAAATGAGGAGATCCGTAGAAGAACTAATGTTGTCGACATAGCCGAAAGGATTAGTAAACTGAAGTGGCAATGGGCAGGGCACATTGCTCGTAGAACTGATGGCCGTTGGGGCACAAAGGTTCTCGAATGGAGACCGCGCACCGGAAAACGCAGCGTGGGACGACCTCCAACGAGGTGGACAGACGATCTGGTGAAGGTCGCTGGGAGTCGTTGGATGAGAGCGGCATGTGACCGCTCGTTGTGGAAATCTAAGGGGGAGGCCTTTGTTCAGCAGTGGACGTCCTGTGGCTGATATGATGATGATGATGATTACAGATCGCGAATCAAAACTCGAGTAGAACGAGTCCAGATTGCATCAATTGAATATAAATGCTGGACCTATTACGTAGGGTTATATTTGATTCTCGATTTGTAATGCGGGCCTAAGTATTTCGTCACAATTTTATTTATCATTCGTTTTTGCTTCGGGATGCGGGAATGATGTTATGCACATGATTCCATTTTTCGATTTATTTTGGCAGTCACGTTTCCGACATAGAATATGACTAAGACAATTTTTTCCTTTTTATGGTGTTTTTACTTTTTAAAACGACCTTTTGGAGCTAGAGCTATAATTTATTAATTATCACACAATTTTAATTAATGCCGTGTGGTGCCGGCTCAGAATACCACCATCTCATCTCCTCCCGTGGGTGTCGTAAAAGTCGACTAAGGGATTAGCCTGAGGATGGGCAGCAGCGTCCTTCGAGCACATTAACAACTCAACTGCGATCGCCAACCCGTCTGCCAAGCGTGGTGATTACGGTATTGAATATTACAAAACCTCCCAATGAGCCCACAACATACCCATATCAGTCATTGTGGTGATCTTTGGGGGAGGCCTATGTCCAGCAGTGGAATTCATTCGGCCGAAATGGTTGACACAATTTATACATGATATTTCTTTTTTTAAGATTTTATTTCACTTTTTCTGTCCAATATAACCAATTGTACGTTTTTAAAGTTCACGATATAGCAACACAGACAGATCCGCTCCGCTAGCCGTAGCCACTTCGCCAGACAAACAAAATGGCTGACGTCAGTGCTTAGAAGATCTCGGCCCTAATGTTTGCGATAGAATTTTAAAAACTGTAGGGTCACTTAATCGCTATGTCGAATTTGTGTTCTAGAATCGTTTCAAAACCTTCAAAAAGGTTACAGGACAGTAGGGATAGTATGTCTGTTGCGCAAACGAACACTTGGATGAATGGTGAGCTAGTGAAGCATTGTAAATGTAAATATTGATTAATTTGAATGTCAAGTGAAATAATTAGTGCTTTTACGCCGTTGTAGTGGTAAAAAAATAGGTCAATCACGGTTGCTGGGCTTAACAAAGTCCATATCTGTGTATTTTACTACCTCTACACGATTAAGTTTAGCTCGCGACCCAAATTCTTTGGCATCGGTTGTATTTTTAACCTAACGATAATATCATTTAACTACAAAATCGTGTTTGGGTGTTCCTAGCTGAAAACATCAACAATGGTGGTGGACTTTCGTTGTCACCGCCACACACCGTGTCACAGCGTGAGACTGGTACCCAGGTATCTCAGTGCTATAGCGGGCCGCCGTCTCCATGTGGGTCCACCAGTGCGACGCCATCCCCCACGACATCTCCGGCCCCTCCGCCTGGCACCGCCACTTTAGACCCTAATTGGCAAGCCACTAAACCTACTGTACGCGAGAGAAATGCAGCGATGTTCAACAATCAACTTATGTCAGATATCACATTCATTGTTGGAGGACCAGGTATGTAATATCATAAATGGTAGTTATTACAGATTTTTATCTGACATATATATAACAACAATGTTAAAAGATTATATTTTATACCCTGCTCTATGCTCTAATCATCATCATCACCATTATTTCAACCAATAATATGTCCTCTACTGGATATAAGCCTACCCGAAAGGCCTCCACAATAATCAGCCTGCATTTGTACTATATGCTCTATGGTGTATTTTGCCACAATCACCATATTTCACTGGACAGTTGATGATTGCACTTGTACTCAAAGAATGCTGCTGCCCATCCTCTGGCTAATCCCATAGTCCCCTTTTATGACACCCATGGGATTAGATGTGGTGGAGCTAATCTTAGTGAGCATTGCATGGTTACTATCTGTAACATAATGTAATATTAAAGATATTGTAATACCTTGACTTAATAACTTTTGCAATAAATTTTATCAGATTCATATCTAAACACAATGAAATAACTTTTAATTAACATATAGCTTTAAATATATTTTTCAGGACACTCTCAGATAATACCTGCACATAAATATGTATTAGCCACTGCCAGCTCTGTATTCTATGCTATGTTTTATGGAGGGTTAGCAGAATGCAAGCAAGAAATTGAAGTTCCTGATGTTGAACCATCTGCTTTCCTTACACTGTTAAAGTGAGTGTTTGATTATTTATTTTGAATAAAGCTGCATGTGTCTTTATTTAACAATTTTTACATGTGTTTTTATTATTTTAGGTACATTTATTGTGATGAAATTCAGCTGGAAGCAGATACAGTATTATCAACTCTATATGTTGCTAAAAAATACATTGTTCCACATTTGGCCAAAGCATGTGTCAATTATTTGGAAACTAGTCTAACAGCAAAGAATGCCTGTCTACTACTCAGTCAGTCCCGTTTATTTGAGGAACCAGAGCTAATGCAGAGGTGTTGGGAAGTGATAGATGCACAGGTATGTGAATGTACTGAGAATCTCACCACAATGTGTCTTGAACCTTCATCGTCCTACAGCAGTCTGTTAATGGAACTATCTGAATCATCCATTCACAATTTTTCTAGTCCAGATAGTATGGAAAATGTTTATGGTATTTATAACTGATTATCTAGAACAGCAGTATAATAATAACCATAATTCTACCCATTATTCACTGATGTTCCTACCATTAAATAATTATAACTTCATTTAAATTATATAATTTATATTCATATAATTATATTCTATATTATGACTTCAGATAATTTTTTACATACCACTCAAAACAATTATTATAAAAATGGTTCTAAGTAATTTAAACAAATTTATATTAATATGCTATATTATCAAACTTGAAATTTTTGTGCCACATAAGTAATGCATTTGTATACTCAATTTTAGGTTGTGATGTAGGCTTAAGGGTGAAATGCTATACATATTATTATTGTAATGCATAAATATTTTAATAATTTACATTCCAATAAATAAGCTCTCTTTGTGTACCTCTAGTCAATGTAATAATGTATGATCTAGATTAACTGCAATACAGTTTGCTTGAATTAATATGCAATGGTATATTATACAAACATTATGTATGTTGTGTAATGCATGTAATTATTTGAATGGCAATTTGTAATATTTTTTATGTAATTAATACATAATATTATAGATCTGAATAAACTATTGAACAAATTGTATTGCAGTTTCAATAATCCTCCACCTATAACAAAAATCTTTTATTTTAGGCAGAAATGTCCTTGACATCAGATGGCTTTGTTGATATTGATGTGTCAACATTAGAATCAGTGTTAGCAAGGGAAACACTGAATTGCAAGGAAATCAACTTATTTGAGGCAGCTTTAGCTTGGGCACATGCTGAATGTTTAAGAAGAGATATTGATCCCACGCCAACAAACAGAAGAGCTATGCTGGGAGGTGCCATATACCTGATAAGGTTTCCTACGATGTCCTTAGAAGAATTTGCAAACAGTGCAGCACAGATTGGAATTTTAACTCCACAAGAGACAATAGATATATTTTTACATTTCACTGCATCAAGCAAACCACAATTATCTTATCCCATAAAAGCAAGAGCAGGACTAAAGGCTCAGGTAATATATTTAATTAATGAAATATTGTTTCCACTTTTTTCTAATGAGAAAGCCAAAATCTAAATCATATTTTAATGGTTTCCAGATTTGTCATCGATTCCAGTCATGTGCCTATCGAAGCAATCAGTGGAGGTATCGTGGTAGATGCGACTCTATACAGTTTTGTGTTGACAAGAGAATATTTGTTGTTGGGTTTGGACTTTATGGATCTTCCAATGGAGCAGCTGATTACAATGTTAAGATTGAATTGAAACTACAAGGCAGAGTGCTGGCAGAGAACAACACAAAGTTCTTCTCAGATGGATCAAGTAACACTTTTCATGTATACTTTGAAAATCCAATACAAATTGAACCAGAATGTTTCTATACTGCTTCCGCAATACTAGATGGGAGTGAATTAAGTTATTTTGGACAAGAAGGTCTAAGTGAAGTATATATGGGAACAGTGACTTTCCAGTTTCATTGTTCTTCTGAGAGTACTAATGGCACAGGAGTGCAAGGAGGACAGATACCTGAACTTATCTATTACGGACCCACAGTCAACACCTCAATGGCCAACACAACGACTAATGAGGACTGACAAATGAGTAGACTTCGTCTTATTAATTATTATTCCGTATAGTAAAATCGGAACACTTAATTCTACATTTATAATAGTTGGCCAAACATCTCAATTGAAACTTTATTAAATGTAGGTACTTAACCATTCCCAAATGTAAAACTGTTATGTTGGAAAACATTAATTAGATTGTGTGTATATTGTTGAACACGTACCTTAAGAATGTGATATGGGTGTCGTAAAAGCTCTCTATAAATCGATATGTTCTAGAACTATATTGATACAAATTCGTTGCAATATACTATAGTAAATACTTAATAATTAAATGTCGTTTTAATTTCCTAGTCCCTATAAACACATTGAGGGAAGTGAATAATGAAATATTTTAAGTAATTAACTTGAATCAATTATGATCAATCTATTTAATCTTTATGGGGCTGATTATGGGATTAACTTATGGCCTAATATATAATAATCGATCTAATCCAAAATCTTTGGATTTCGGATTACGGATATCTTTTTGTGTTAAATGTGATCGTAACACAACAACGAATGAATTTCAAAATCTTAAATCCGAAGATATCGGATTAGATTGATTATTAATTTCGGCCGTTAGCGAACAAGCAGACTGAATAGACAATTTTACTGCATGGACTTATTCTCACTAATATACAATGCAACAATAGTTCAGACATTTCCGTTGTTACTCGAGCATGCCGTAATGGTTAAAGGGCGATTCCGCTGTAGACGATTCTTAACATATTTTTTTTATCGCGGTATTTGTTAGTTTTTCTTATGCCAATACAAAGCAAAAAGTCCAAATTAAATAATAAAACTACTTTTTTGGACCTAAGAGATTTCATCAGAGGAACGTACCGTTTACTATGGAATTACACAGGGGAGTGTACTAGGTCCTTTACTTTTTACACTACATTAATGATTTTCCTAGTTCCATCCTTCATCGTATGACTCTTTTAGCAGATGATAGTACAATAACTATACCTTGTAATCAGAGAGATTTCTATTAAATATAGATAACACATTGATTAAAACTATTGAATGGTTAGATAGTAATAACTTAAAACTATTACTATTTTTTTTTAATAACTCTAATATTGACGCTATTAATACTACAACATTTTTAGGACTAACAATTGACCGGAATTTAAATTGGAAGGCCCACATAGAGAACATTGGTAAAAGAATTAGTAATAGTGGGTATGCTTTGTACACGTTGTAGACGACTCTTAATATAGATGCCTAATTAACAGCTTATTACGGTTTAGCTGAGTCAGTTTTTAGATACGGCATTATCTTTTGGGGTAATTCAACTGATAAGGATATCGTATTTAAAGAACAAAAGAAATGCCTTTGATCCATCTTTAAATTGAGAACTACCAATAGCTGCAAGTAAAGTATTATACGTTATAAAATATTAACGTTACCGTCCCTTTATATTATATTTGTCAAAACTAATCCGAACTTAGTTTGACATTGTTTATTGTAATTTTATTCGTATTTGTGGTTATGATTAGTTTTTGTTATTGTATTCATCATCATATCAGCCACAGGACGTCCACTGCTGAATAAAGGCCTCCCCTTCATATTAATTGTATTAATTGATTAAATAATTAATATTGTTATCGTAGCTAATCACATAAAATTTGCACGCCATAGCCTATGCAGTTTATTTTTGTATGTATACACATGTTTGAGCAAATAAATAAATCTGCATCTGAATATTCGAAGGTTTGGTGCAAACTGAAAATAACCTTAGCAATACTAGCGTGAAACACCTGTTACCAATAGTTTCACATTATATACATTCGATTATGAAAAATCATATGAGTACTTGCTATTATGTTTAAGGCTTATTGACTACAAAAAGCCATTGCTATCTTGTTGCATCTGCGATGAAAAAAATACACAAAAGTTTGGTTTTCTCACAGAAGTAAAGTGCTAACGTTTTGAAACTTTGTAAAAGTAAGAAGAAATCAAAGGGTAACTTAAATCAATCGTAATCAGAACTTCAGAATTATGTTGTTATGTTGCAAATTAGTTGCACCCGCGATCGCAATATTTGTATCGCGGGTGCTACACTTTTGACTTGTAACATTATGATGTAATTTATCATATTGAATTGATTAAATTAAACCCTGGATGATAATATATGCTGTATGTATATGGGATGTTATATATGTGCGTGTGTGATTAGTAAAGGTGGGCAATATTTCGCTCTTATTATAGAAAGATCGGCTAAAATAAAAACGAAAAACAACAGAAAGAGACTGCTTCACAATAATATAGGAGAAAACTAAAAGGACATGCTTAACTTCATGCAGACTACTCCGTCGAGAAGGGGATCGTGATGAAGATTTGAAAATAAAGACCATAGTCAAGTCAAAGCACAACAAGCATATTAATTAGTAATGTATTTGTTAGATCTCATAATTATTTTATTTAAGTGCATAGAATGACGTTTATATTCACTTTAGTCAGACGCGTTGCACCCGCGATTGCTTTAAAGGTAAATCATTCATTGTTCGGTTTTGTTTTTTATGTTTTGTGTTACATTGGTTGATATATTTATAGTCTTTCTAAATATGAAGCCATAATTTAATAAACGTTTCACAATTAACAGTACTTCTTGTTTTTGTATGTACTAAGATTTGGAAAGGTAGGGCCAAGTTCATTGCACCTACGATAGCACTAATTCTCCCTCGTCACGAAATTAATTACTTATAAACAAAACAAAAAAGAACAGAGGGCCAATTCTCGTAATTAATTGACACTATGACTAAAACTTGACCGAACTGAGATTATGAATTGACCGAAAAAATGGTATTCTGCTACTCTTCAAGTTCAGTCGGATTTCAGTATAATCTCGGTCTAATCTCATTTCGATTTCAATTTTGACGTTTATTTAATGAAAATTTTGTACATGTGACAGTTCGAAATGTTAGCAGAATACAGTTTTGATTTAGACCAACTTTCGATTCATTTTCGATCTCATCACAGTGTAGTTCACGTTTGACGTTGTTTGTTAGTTTAGGAGAATAACATGTGTGACATTTTTGACACAGACTAGATCGGAACTTTATTTTGTACATTTTTAAATTACGAGAATTGGCGTTCAGGCTAAAATGTAGCCCTTCATAGAATAGTTTATTTATAAATGTTTTTTTATTTCATATGTAATGAATATTAAATTCGTGTAAATGTTGCACCCGCGATAATGCAATCGCCCTGAACTGAATTAAATTGACTTGAGGTAGAATGTACAAGGAATAGAGCTGAGAAAGTACTGTCACAAAAAGTAAAACTTTTAAGCATAGCCAGTACCTAGTAGATTATATTTATTTTAATTGAATATAATTTTAAATTTGAGACGATCTAGAAACTAACATCAGACGTAATTTTTGGAAGTATATCGCTTTATCATAATATTTAAATCGAAATATAAAAATTAAGAGTAGTTTTGTTACCAAACGAAAGGCGATCTTGGCCAACGCGAACGAGACGGGCAGGTGCGATAAAGACAGCATATTAGTTAAGGGAATACAGCACACGGTAAGTTTGGCGATGCAGTTCTCATAAGGTTAAGTTTAAAAGTACGTATACATATTACAATCTTAACCTATTTAACTTTTATTAATGTAGTAACTTGTGAGCTTCTTCAATGTACTTTCAAATATCTATAGGATATAGATGTATGCAGATACGCGAGACTTAATGAGCGTATCAGAACGAGTTAAAGCTTAATGCGTTATAGTTGGCTGTGATTAAGTATTTGCTGTCTAGTTTACTTACCAGTAGGTGGAATATTGATGCACAATGCTCTTGACAGCTTGAAGTATGTGCGGCCAACTTGATAACAGCAAATTGGTACGGCATCACTCACGTCGATTAATAGATCTGTTACATTTTGTTTAGGAAGTTAAGTTATAGCTGCGGAGATCTCAAGTTGGCTTAAGCCTAATTACGCGTCTGCCGTTTATAGTCCAGTGCGAAACATAAATATACTACAATGATATGACTAAAGTCGTGTAAACCTCCACTCATAGTTCAAGTTACTTTATACTTAAATGATGGAACATTAGTGTTACGACAGACCATATAAGTTCACTTCTAAATTTGGGCCTCGTCATTATATTTATTACTGACAAAAATGGACACTAAAAAAGCAGGTGTAATCACCAGGCAGACACATTGGTGAAAGAGAATTTACCTAATATATTCTGACCTCTTGACCCAACCGAACTTTACGTAAAACGTGACAAACTTAATTTTAGCTGCATAGCGCTAACTGTAGTCGGTACGTTTAGTCTGTGTTTTCGAAACCAGCGGGCAGTGCAGCGATATTTATTTTCCAGAGCCGTTCTCGATGTCAGTGCAAATGGGGCAGCCCGGTGAGCTGAATATGCGCGTGCCAGCGCAGTGAGTTGAATGAACATGCGCGGGCCAGCCCAGTGAGGTGAACATGCGCGGGCCAGCGCAGTGAGGTGAACAAGCGCGGGCCTGCGCTGTGAGCTGAACATGCGGTGCCCAGCGCGGCGAGTGCGAATGTGCGAATTAGCGCGGCGAGCTGAACATAAGTGGTGCGGTGACATCACATTGGGCATAATGATATTTTGATTTAATTATTAAACTATTATAAAATAGAACTAGTGGGCAATAGCAGGATACAGGCACCCTATCAGTTGTTTCAACTGCCTGCCTGATAATTTTTAATAAAAACATATAATCTATGACGCCATGTCACACACACGTCTAAAACTCAGTGAGCAGCACCAAAAATCCACAAAGGTCGAGGTGCGTTCGGTGACAGCTGATCCCGACATATAGTCTACAATAGATTAGGTGCGGACTCGTACCGCCTAAAACCATCTGAAATAATCTCCACCTAGAGTAGCCTAATGGTGTCAACATTCCGGCAGGGATGACTGTAAAGCCATGACCCGCCTCTAGACAGGGGAGCCGACTTTGAAAAGCCTACATCTCAGGGGGATAGGAAATTAACCCTGCGAAGCCTCTATGTGCGCTGTGCTGTACGCACGTTGCGTTAGTACGTGACTACGTGCGCACCGTCTTCCCGGCGGTCGTTCGGTATGAGGACGCAGATACCCAAATCTGCGCAGTTATTAGAGTGATGCCTCCGCTTCGCTCAGAAGTCAAAGTGGATTCCTCAAGCAATTCTGCTCGCTTTAAGAAAATCGTCATAGTTCAGGTTCTTTGTCTATCGTGTCAATGATTGATCATCATTTCAGCCGAAAGACATGCTGGACATAGGCCTTCCCGATAGAACGAATAACAACCGAGGATACGAACTATCTAGATTTGTGTCATGTGCTAATTGGGGGTATTCCCATAATCGCCACGCTTGGCAGGCGGGTTGGCAATCACAGTGAGTTGTAAATGTACTCGAAAGACGCTGCTGCCCATCCTCCGGTTAATCTACTAGTCACCTTTTAGCACACCCACAGGATTAGATGGGGTGGTGCTATTCTTGGCCGGCTCAAACGGTCAAAACACATTAAATACACCAAAAATTTTCTCATGAAAAAGTCTAACTATTGGTGAAAGCTGGAATAAAATAATAATTATGTTATGTTAAATTAGTGCATACTTACATATAGACAAACAAACGCTCACGAGGGGCTTTTATAATCTTTGTTCTGATGATATTGATACTGATTACTATTTGTTAGAAATAGAGATATTTTAGTTTCCCACAGTATATTGCTCGAAAAACTGGAATCAGTCGGTATCAGGGGTCCTACACTTCAGTGGATAGCATCATATCTTAGTAACAGACAACAACGAGTCATAATTAAAAAAATAGACGACAATCAGGATATGGTGCCTTTTTCTTCAGAATACAAGCACAACAAATGTGGTGTTCCACAAGGAAGTGTACTGGGCCCTGTCCTGTTCTTGTTGTACATAAATGACATTATAAATGTAACCAGCCACCAATGTATATTATTTGCTGATGATATTACTATTATTATAGCGACAGAAAAACGTAATAATTTTATAAATAATCATGAGATTGAAATTAATAACACTATAGATAAATTAATACAATGGCTTGATATAAATAATCTTAAAATAAATCTTAATAAATCCGTATATATTTATTTCAATAAATGTAATAATCCTAAATATAATATTAAATTAAACATAACAAAAATTAAAGAAGTAGCACAAACAAAGTTTCTAGGCGTAATTATTGATAAGAACTTGGGCTGGAAAGAGCATGTAGATAATGCTTCAAAGGGAATAAATAAATTTGTATATGCTCTTAAACAAATAAAAACTGTAACAAACCTAAAAACAGCTATCATGACCTATCACGCATACGTAGAATCCTTACTACGCTACGGGCTTATAATATGGGGAAATAGCACAGATATAAACCGAGTATTTGTTGCTCAAAAAAAGTGCATTAGGGCAATGTACGGAATGCATCCGGACGAATCGTGTCAACCCATATTTAAAAAACTGGGTTTGTTACCGTTACCGTCCCTTTATATTTATGAAATATGCATGTTCGTTAATAAACATAAAGCTTTGTTTAAATCAGCCAATGATATTAATCCTCGTAGCCGGCGTGATCCACAGAGACTCGTTCTACATAATCTTCCGAAGCTTGCTAAATACAATAAAAGCTGCTTATGTAATTGTATTCGTATATACAATAAGGTACCGAGTAACATAAAAAACTTAAACTCTAGATCATTTGAAATTAAACTGTTTGATTGGTTGACTTCTAGTAATTTCTATAGTAAGAATTTATGGAAAAGCTATTCGCATGTTAGTACTAAGTGGAAGATTTGCATGCTAAGTAAAATTCTGGCAAAACATGTAAGCTCTTTTATATAACTATTTTAACACCATATATACCATGTTTTATGCAAATAAAGATATTGTTATTGTTATAATACATACAAATTTATTGTCATCATATCGAAGTTGCTTTTACTTGACGTTTTTAAAACGTACATTAGTGGAGACACGCCTGAAGAGTTCCTGCATGGGACTCAGCTGCGGTCCCAGTCAATCCTGCTCGTAGACGGAGACAACCGTCTCTCGGTATAATCAGTGTCACTGTCGGGAGAGTCTTCTCCTGAGATGAGCTGCGGTGAAGTACATTAGGAGAACAAGAGCATTCAACTGGAGATTACGGTGCCCCTCCATATGTTCTAAAGACCACTGTGGTGGTTTTACCCAGATTTTTCCAGGACCCATTAGGTTTAACTTTATGAAAAGTAACAAAGCCAGCACAGCATTTGACCGTGTACATAAGTTTCGTGGTTTTCTCTTGATGTACAGCGATAAAGGGTGATAGATCAGACCCGTCGAATTACAGGACTATCTATCGCTATTACCTCCTTGCTCTGTATGGTGATGGGACGGGTAATAAATAAACAGCTTTTCGAATACCTACAGGATCGCGACCTGATAAGCGACCGCCAATATGGCTTTCGTCATAGTCGGTCAGCTGGTGACCTTCTAGTGTATCTCACTCACTGTTGGGCTCTTGAGAGTCAAGGTGAGGCATTGGCTGTTAGCCTAGACGTAGCGATGGCGTTCGATCGGGTCTGGCACCTCAGTCTCCTTAAATTACCATCATACGGACTACCCGAGAGATTATGCAACTGGATTACCAGCTTTTTGTCCAACAGAAGCATAAGAGCCGCTATCGATGACAGTTGCTCCGAGGTTCCGTACTGTCCCCGACATTGTTCTTACTGCATGTCACTGATATGCTGTCTATCGACGGCATTCATTGCTATGCGGACGACAGTACTGGGGACACTTATTATACGGGCCGTGCTAACTTCCCTTTTTCTATTGGGCTACTTTCGTCACTTGTGGTATTTACTCATGTTAGTTATGTGGTATTGTAGTATCCCCGACGATAGATAAACTGGATGGTTGTTCAATCATTTCTCCACCAGTAGCCAAATGCAAATCTCTTCCAACACTTCATTAGTGGTTTGCCACTGTTGCACCCGAAGAAAGCTGATGTAGCCAATCTTCCCAATGAAATCCTGCGTACGGACGCAACACTTCACCGTCGTATTTTTGCTATTCCGTGTGGTGTCCAGATTAAGGACATAGCACCACTGCCATCTCCTCCCATGGATATCGTATAAGGTGACTAAGGGACTTAAAGCCAGAGGGTGACCCACCTGCCTAACTTGGTGAGTACTGGCAAATCCCCCCTAAATGGATGACACAATCGTGGAAATCTATTTATGGAGGAGGCTTTTGTTCAGCAGTCGATGTCCTTTGGCTGCTATGATGATAATGACGTACTTTAGCTGCTCACCTGGTCTAAGGTCAATACTTACTGCCTGCTTGTTCAGCTGCTGTCTGATGATATAGAACGTCTTTACGAAAAACTGGCTTCTTTGATCAAATGCAAGCTAAAGAGTACAGTACAGTAGAAGAGTTAAATAAAAAAAAAGTTTATTTAAATTTGCAAACATTAATCACACTTAGAAAAAGACCATGCTGGAGTCAATTATACTAAATTGATAAGTTTACTAGAAAAGGATACGAGCCGTGCCTTCTGTTCTGCAAGTCATATAAACACAAGCAGCCTGAGTGTGACTTGAGGGTCGTCCGATTGTGAGGTGCCGTGACAGAGCCATCTTGTAGAAATTACAGGCGATGTCTATGCACTGTTGGTTAAGACGCAACTGTTGGCAGAGTGCTGTGATGCCTTCACGGGCTTTTCTTAGTGTCACCTCTCTCGACTCTTGCCCTATGCCAGCATTGAAGGCTGAAATAATAAAAGGTAATATAAGTGACATAAGTCAGTGTGATGATATTAAAATACATAAAGTGCCTAGCATGAAGCTTATTTAGACATCTTTATGTGACGGTGAGATACATAACTTTAGGTACCTACTTAGTTTATTTCTTTTAAGATCTTATTTTTTGTCTCCATTGTGTAAATGCATAATAAATGTACCCCTTTTTTCTTCTTTCTTTGTCCTTTTAATTAAATAATGAAAGTGAATCCTTAAAAATATTTGCTGGTGACCTTGTTATGTGAAGAACTTAGGATTTAAGGTCCCTTATTGAAACACAGTCACCAGCTCGTGAACATCCACTGCTGAACATGGGTCTCTCAATGACCACAACAATGTGCAATCCCAGAAATGTTATATTGCCACAATTACAATGCTTAGCAGGATTGGTGAATGCAGTGTGTTATTGTAGAATGCCACTCCCCACTCTCTTCATATAAATCCATAAGCCCCTTTTGTGACACCCATGGGTAGAGAGGTGGTCTGTCTTTTGCCAGGAACCACATAGAACAGTAAGGCATCTAATACTACTGACATATTATGGAACTTTAATTTTTATTCAAAATATTAAGTATATTCCTAGCTGACTAACTGAATAAAGTTGTACTAGGTAACAACTTTTATTCAGTTATGTATCTTAACTATAAGAACCATAAAACTAATCAGTTTTCAACCCTTTAGATTCAGTTCTATCTGGAGCCCTTTACACTTCAGTTGGCTGCCTGTCTAACAAATAAGTACATGTACACATTCATACGAAAGTTGCAATCATTGCTTATTAAAAAAATAATTAGCTAGTAAATATCTAGATTATATATTTACCGCGTCCAAAACCTGTGGCACCTCCTTTAGACTCCGCAGACACAAACTGTCCTATAGTAGATGCTCCACCGTGGGCATTCTCTTGAAACTCTATTTCAGCCACAATAATATTGTCTTCCAACACCGATCCACAGTTCGTACACACCGCATCACCACGGGCCGGGTCTACCTCAATGTCCGAGGACCCGCAGTGTTTACACTTCTTCCCAGACATTCTTCTGTACACAAAAAAATAACATACAAGATTGTTGTTGTTTTAGGTTAAGCGAAAGAAAATAGTACAATATAACTTCTGGTCACCTTCAGCTCAATTTACCTAAAATCTAATTAAGTAATATAAATGTGTGATTAGAAAGCAGCCAGAAGAAGAAGAACGAAGAAGACTGAATTACAGAGTACCTACTCAGGTAAAAAGACAAAATTATTCACTGTGCTGAAACTACTGTTATATAGTGTTCTGTGGTTGATAGTCAATAGCAAAGACTACAATTAGTCTTTGACTACAATAGTATACTCGATAGGAACATATCTGTCAGAGTCACACACTAGGTAAGTAGGTAGTAGAACGTTGGTAGAACGTAAACTGAGTATTCTATAGATACTTCGTATGTCAGAGTTGTCAGACTGTCAGCAGTATCAGTTGTATAGTTGTCTAATGTCATGTCAGATAAAATGTACCGGGTTTGGTACCGATTCGAAATCGAAACTGTTTGGTGGAATCGGGATGTAGCGAATTTACGTTACAAAGTCTTAAAATAAAAAAACAATTAAACCTTACGACGCTGCTGCCATACTAAGTCATATATCACCTAGGGCAATATTGCCCTAGGTGATATTTGACTTAGTATAGTATAATATATATATAATATAGTATAATTGTGTTGTACAAAACCAAAAAAGGTCCCTATCTCAGCATATGCTGCAGCAGTTTATGCTACAGCACTGGTCTTCTGATAGGATAATTTTATAAGCAGCTACATACCTCGGTAGCTCGTATCACGGAATAAAGAAAACAAGTTTCGTAGCTCGTACGTTTAAAGACTTTTAAGCGATAATCAAACTCAAAGTTCAGAAAATACTTTAAAGTATTTTGATACCTGGTTTTGGCACTGGTATTTGAAGGTGGACGTACTTCGAAGCCCAAGTACTGAATTTAGCAAGTACGACCCATACCTAAAACGTAGTGGATATTATCTTTGGCCTAGGTTCTAAGTCGTAACGTAAATTAGCCCTGATATTTAATAAATGTATTGACTGTGGTATATTACCTGACCAAAGAAAAATAGTAAATTAACACCTTTGTTTAAATCAGGTACTACATCAGACCTACCTACGTTTAAGGTTTTCAAAAAAGTAGTGTGGACTTAAATGCATTTATATTTTAATAAAAATAATTAATTAATAAAAATATTGTTAGGTAGACTGTCACTTCAGTTACTATAGTTACCTTGTCAAACAATGTTTAAATAAAATATTCTATTACAAGATCCAGCTATTATTTATTTTACTTTAATATGGTAGCAGAGCGTTAGTATTAATTAATAAACTAATTAAAAAAAAACTATAATAAGCATGGCATCAGGCTCAAATACTAAAATTGAGTCACTGAACAAAGAGAATTTTGAAACATGGCGAATACAAGCAAAGGCCATACTCATCAAAAATAAATTATGGAATTGTGTTCAGAAGCCACTGGATCTTGAAAAAGCCGACGAGCAGATGAAAGAGAAGGACCTTATTGCTCAATCAGAGTTAGTGCTACTAATCTCGCCTTCCGAACTTAAGCAAATTAAAAATTGCAAGTCAGCTTACGAAATTTGGACAAAACTTGATGCAATCTATGCCAGTAAAGGACCTGCACGAAAAGCCTCCCTTCTTAAGCAGTTGATACTCTCTAAAATGCAAGATGGTAATGTAAGAGATCACCTGAATAAATTTATGGATATTGTAGACAAGTTACAAGATATGGACATCCATATTCACGATGATCTACTATCTGTCATGATGCTCTACAGTCTTCCATGTGAGTATGACAATTTTCGGGTAGCAATTGAGTCAAGAGACACAATACCAAAGCCCGATGTACTAAAAATAAAAATTATGGAGGAGTCAGAGGCGAGACAAGTTAGTAATAGTTCAAATACTAAAGATGAGCAAGAAGAGTCTTACTATGTAAAAGTATGCAGATTTTGCAAGAAGAAAGGACATGCCATAAAAGAATGCAGAAAACTAGAGTACAAAAAGAAGAAAGGAATGAATGTACAAGTTCCTAGAAATTCATATGCTCTATCCATGTATTCCAAAAGCAAGGATTCCAAAAATGAAGAAAATAAATGGATTCTTGATAGCGGTTGTACTTCGCACATGTCACATAAAAAAGAATATTTCAACAAATTCGGTAAGTCGAATTCGCAGTCACTAAAATTGGCTTCAAAAGAAGCGACAGCCGAAATCAAAGGTAAAGGTCAAATAATTTTTAAAGTAAATGCCAGAGATAGTGAAAAAATTGGAGAAATTACTTTGAAAGACACGCTTTATGTGCCTAGCCTGTGCTTAAATCTGTTATCAGTTGGAAAAGCCACAGAATCAGGATGCACTGTGCTATTCACTAACAAAAAGGCTACAGTGAAACATCCTGACGATGGTATTATACTCGATGCACCGAAAGACAAAGATGGTTTATATTACGTAAATCCTGCATCGTATAGATACAGCAAAGATAAATGTTGTTTGGTAGAAGAAACCAAAATTCAAACATGGCATAAATACTTAGGCCACATGAACGAAGCTGATATGAAGCTGGCCTTAAAAAATGAGATTCTTGTTGGTCTAGATTTCAAGCCAAATGAAAATCTTGGAGATTGTGAAGTTTGCATTCAAGCAAAGATTAAAAGACTGCCTAGTAAACCCAATACTACACCACGTACTACAAAACGATTACAGATAGTACACAGCGATGTCTGCGGTCCAATGAAGACACAAACCCACTATGGCAACAAATACTTTGTAACGTTTGTCGATGACTTCACCAGATACAGCCGCGTGTACTGCATAAAAAACAAAAGTGAGGTATTAGAGAAATTCAAGCTGTATAAGGCAGAAATGGAAAATTTCACTGGCAACACAATTATAAGTCTCCAGTCAGACAATGGTTTGGAGTATTGTAATCGAGACTTTGGAATTTTACTGAAAGAGAATGGTATTACCAGACGCTTAACAGCGCCATATACACCACACCAGAATGGTATTGCAGAACGTAAAAATCGTACCCTTTTGGAAAAGGCTAGATGCATGATGATTGAATCGAAAGCACCTCAGAATCTATGGGGAGAAGCTATCCAAACTGCAAACTATCTTTCCAATAGAAGTGTCAACAAAACTATTTCTGCACATGATGGTACTATCACTACACCCTTTGAGAAATGGGTGCAAAGGAAGCCCTGCGTATTCCACTTGCGTCAATTTGGAACAAAGGTCTTTATTCTTCTGAAAGATGGGAAGCAACATAAGTTTCAAGCAAAAGCAATACCTGGAATGTTTGTTGGCTACTCAGAGACCTCCAAAGCGTACAGGATTTGGGTACCTACAAAACAAAAAATCATAATTGCCAAAGATGTAAGATTCACTAATAAACTCTACTATACCGAGACGACAAAACCAACCGTAGAGATTGCAGAATCTTCAATGAAAAATGTTGATGAAAACCGCTATGCAGAAATAAATTTCTTTGAAGAAGATGATGTAAGCGATTATAAGTCAACACAAGGTGATGATGAACAAATATCGATCCCAGATACAAATATTAATGAGATTATCGAAGAAGAAAACACAAGAGAAGAAGTTACAAATGAAATTCCTCTTGAAAAACGAGAACTTCGTGATCGTAACTGTCTCAGAAAACCTGTAAGGCTTGATGACTTTGTTAATATAGCAACAGAAGAATTTAACGAGTACAAAGAACCAGTAACCTATCGTGAAGTTCTAGAAAGAAAAGATAAAGATAAATGGTTAGGAGCTATGCTATGCGAAATAAACTCTCTAAATGAAAACCAAACATGGGAACTTGTTCCTCTACCCAAGAACAGAAAAGCACTACCATGCAAATGGGTATTCAAAGTAAAGAACAATCCAGATGGTACCGTAGAAAAATATAAAGCGAGACTGGTAGTAAAAGGATTTTCGCAGAGACCAGGCATAGATTATGATAAGACTTTTAGTCCTGTAGTGCGCCTTACCACCGTCCGTGCACTATTAGCTGTAGCAGTGAAGGAGAATTTATCCCTCTGTCAGTTTGATGTGACGTCAGCCTTCCTAAATGGTAATATTGTAGAAGAAATATATATGAAACAGCCAGAAGGTTATAACGATGGAACAAACAGAGTGTGTCGTCTAAAAAGGAGCTTATACGGTCTCAAGCAGGCCCCGAGATGCTGGAACACCAGTATACATGAATTTCTTGTAAGTTCAAACTTCACTCAAAGTACTTCGGATCCATGCCTATACATCAGAGAGCAAGGAAAATCTAAAGTTCTGATTGCTCTTTATGTCGATGATGGGCTAGTTGCGTCAACCACAGAAAATGAAGGAAAGAGGTTTGTCAACGAACTCCAAAATCGTTTCAAAATAGTGACAAAGCCTGCTTCTTATTTTCTTGGTTTGGAGATCGAAAAGACTAATGGTGGCAATATAACACTAAGTCAAAAAGGTTATACGAAGAAACTATTAGAAAAGTACAACATGGCTGAATGTAAACAAGTAAAAACTCCAGTTATAAAAGAGACTCTTAAGAAAGAGGATTCACCAAACGGAAACGAAAAATTTCCCTACAGGCAAATTGTAGGTTCTTTAGCTTATTTAATGGTTGCTACAAGGCCTGACATTACTTTTGCAGTCAGCTCTGCCTCGAGAAACTTAGATAGCCCGTCTAAAGCGGACATTTTGGCAGTAAAAAGAATACTACGATACCTAAAAGGTACTGTGAACAAAAGCCTAGTATTCAGTAATGATAATAAGCTAAACAAATTGATTTGCTACAGCGATGCAGATTTCGCGGCATCTCACTCGACATCAGGAACGCTATGTCTCTATTATGGACCGATCAGCTGGCGAAGTCAAAAACAAAAAACCGTTGCTTTATCGTCAACAGAAGCAGAACTGGTGGCTGCCTCAGAAACTACACGCGAGATAGTGTGGCTAGAGAAATTACTAGAGGAAATCACTGAGACTGAAAAGCCTCCGGTTCTTTACGTAGACAACGAATCAGCCTTAAAACTGGCATACAATCCACCACATGAGCTACATAGCCGTACCAAACACATACAGCGAAGAAATCTTTATGTCAGAGAGTGTGTATCGGCTGGCATGCTTGAGGTCAAACAAGTACCAACGGAGGATCAACTGGCTGATTGTTTAACAAAGCCCCTGTATGGACCCAGGTTTGAAAAGTTAACTAAAGCCCTAGGCCTGAGTTCTTAAAAGAGGAGTGGATGTTAGGTAGACTGTCACTTCAGTTACTATAGTTACCTTGTCAAACAATGTTTAAATAAAATATTCTATTACAAGATCCAGCTATTATTTATTTTACTTTAATAAATATCTATGATGGTTGGGAGGATTCACATGATGCGTTATGTGTGTTTTGTGATTTACAAAGGCCTTTGATTGTATCCATCACGAAACATTGGTTAGAAAATTGGATCACTATGGTATTAGAAACGATGCTCTGAATCTTCTTATTTGTTACTGTAGTATATTGAAAACTCTTTAGACAGCCGTCTGTATGTTAACTCGCTAGAGGCCATATATTATAAGATGTCAGGAATACTGTCTGTCATATTTAAATAAATGATTTTACGAATTAGCAAGACTTGTTATTGGCGACGAGAAAAAGCTAAATAAACGTTGTGTAAATAGAAATATGAAATGGACAAACTAAGAAAATATCGTGGCACCCTGCGCGGGATGCTCACGCGACTCGACACCTATATCGATCAGAGGGCAACGATGTCTGACGAAGACATTAATGCTCGCTTCCTGGGCCTGAAGGAGACGATCCTAGCTATACGGGAAGTACAAGAGAAAATCGAAAACAAGACCGTCGACGACAAGGACGATGACGCTTATGATCAAGAACAAGAATACAGGTACGAGTTCGAAGAACTTCATACAACGATAAAAATTAAACTTTTAACTAAACAGACACAGAATGGAGGTCAACAACAGAACCAGCAACAACAACAACACATAAGGCAAAGTGAATCCAGGCATAAAAATACACCGAAGATACAATTTCAACCCTTACAACAATCAGAAACTTTCAACAATTTCAAAAAAAGACTGGAAGTATACTTTCGATTGAACGATATATCAGATGCACACATGAAATCAAATATCTTACTGTCAACATTATCACCAGAGCTCCATGAAAAACTTTGCGATTTATCCTCACCGGAAGAACCAATGAATATGTCTTTTGGTGATATCACTGAAATACTTAACGACTACTTAGACCCAAAACCTAGCAAATGGGCGCTACAACATAAATTCATAACAAGAATGCAAAAAGTTGATGAAACTGTAGCGCAGTACGCCGCAGAGTTGAAGAAACTTACCACTAACTGTGATTTCAATTGCCAACACTGTCAGAAAGGAACATCAGAAAGCTTTTTATCCCTACAATTTATAAGGGGATTGAAAGATAGCGATGCACGTTTAAAAATCTTACAAGACCGAACAGTACATACATTCAAATCACTGACACAGATTGCGATATCTATTGAAACGGGTAAGGCAGAAAACGCATCAATGATTACTAATGAACAACCAAGTGCCAATGGTGACCACATCAACAAAATTACCCCCTATAAGCGACCGGCAGGACGAGGACAAAGTCCAAGACAAATTACACCTAAAGATCTAAAAGGGAAATGTTTCCGCTGTGGTGCTGCGAATCACGAATCCAACAAATGTGGCGCTATAAACGTTACATGCTATAAATGCAATAAAATAGGTCACCTAGCCCGTGTTTGCCTTCAGCGCCACTCTAATGCGAGTATTAAAAAGAATAAACCGAATACGAACCTATTAGAAGACTCAATGACAAGTGACCACGATGACTGGAATAATATTAATATCATATCTGGAGAATCATCTGAAAAATATATGATAACGGTACATATTGAACACGTTAAGATAAAGATGGAATTTGACACTGGAGCTACACTAAGTTCAATGTCATTACGAGACTATAAAAAACTAAACATTGGAAGAAGAATTTTTAAGACAAACCTAAAACTCAGAACATATACTGGAGAAATAATTAAACCAACAGGCGTAGCATACGTTCAATGCAGATGCCAAGGAAAAGAATTCCACGGAAAACTGTACATTATCAACAGCAACGTTGATCCAATTTTTGGCCGCAGCTGGATGAAAGAACTCGATACACTTAACTTAGCAGACATAAAAGCTGTACCACTTACTGAAAACATAGAATTAGACCAACTTCTGGAGCTCTACAAGACATCAGTCTTCAGAAACGACCTTGGCGAAATACCTAATTTCAGAGGACACCTAAACCTGAAAGAGAACACTAAGCCAATTTTTATTAGACCACGTAGAATACCTTATGCTTTAAAAACCAAAGTGGATGAAGAAATAGAGCGACTATGCACACAAGGTGTAATCACGAAAGTTGACCACTCTGAGTGGGGTACTCCAGTAGTACCAGTTGTCAAACCAAATGGGGATATCCGATTATGCGCTGATTATAAGGTTACCCTAAACAAAATTATACAAGATGAACAATATCCAATACCTATGATTGAAGATATTTTCTCAGAGATGAATGGAGGTAAACTATTTTGTACACTCGACATAACTCAGGCGTACCTAAACATGGTAATGGATGAAGAGAGCGCAATGCTACAAACACTCAGTACACACAGAGGAACTTACAGAGTAAACAGGCTCATGTTTGGAGTTAAGGTAGCTCCGAGCCTATGGCAGAAATTCATGGACAAACTGTTACAAGGCCTAGAAGGAGTTAAATGTTTCTTTGACGATATAATAATACAAGGAGCTAACAAAGAACAACTACTACATAGGCTCAAACTCGTACTCAATAAACTAAAAGAAAGTAACCTTCGAGTAAACAGAGACAAGTGCCATTTTTTCCAAACAAGTATAAATTACCTTGGACACACTATTGACAAAGAAGGTCTACACAAAAACAGGGACAAGATAAATGCAATAGTTAAAACAGAACACCCAACCAATACAGCAGAATTAAGAACATTTCTTGGGATAGCAAATTTTTACAACAAATTCATACCAAACCTAGCATCGATCACGAACCCACTAAACAACTTACTAAAGAAAGAATCAAGCTTCCTCTGGTCTGCAGAGTGTGAACAAGCTTTTAAACAAATAAAGAAAGAAATTGTAAGTGAAAGAGTACTGATACACTTTGACTCGAAGAAGCCGTTAGTACTTTCAACAGACGCATCACCACTGGGAATCGGAGCAGTACTATCACATAGACTTCCAGATGGATCAGAAAGACCTATAGCATTCGCTTCGAGAACGCTGTCTAGTAGCGAGAAGAATTACAGTCAAATCGACAAGGAAGCCACAGCGATACACTGGGGATTGAAAAAGTTTTTCTACTATTGTTATGGTCGGAAATTCATCCTCGTCACAGACCATAAACCACTGACAGTAATTTTCCACCCACATCAAACGCTACCGGCAATGAGTACGATGAGGCTGTTTCACTACGCTCACTTCTTATCTGGATTTGACTATAACATCGAATACAGAACTTCGGCGAACAACTCAAATGCTGATTATTTATCCAGGTTCCCAGTAGAAAACACCAAGACCAACAGAATTGACCAGAATTACAGTTTTCAATTTCAGCAAATCCATACCATTGATATTAATCCAGATGTCATAGCGACAGAAACAAGAAAAGACGTCGACTGTACATCTTTGCTACAAGCATTGGAAACTGGCCAATCACTAAAAACACTCGGTTACAAGGACAATGAATTTACTTTGCATGATGGTTGTTTATTGAGAGGATCACGAGTCTTAATTCCAAAAGCACTACGCGAACAAGTGCTAGACGAACTACACCTCGGTCACCCAGGCATTGTAAAGATGAAGCTATTGGCTCGCAGTTTCGTATACTGGAAAGGAATTGACAACGAGATTGAGACCAAAGTCAAATCATGCAGAACCTGTAGATTGCAACAAAATGAACCAGAGAAAGCGCCACTGCACCATTGGGAACAGCCAAATGGCCCATGGCAAAGACTTCATATTGATTTCGCTGGACCTGTGCACGGACACCAACTTTTAGTTATTGTAGATGCATTCTCAAAATGGACTGAGATTATACCAACCAAGTCAACTACAAGCTCTTGGTGCATACAAAAACTGAAAGAACTATTTTGCACCTTTGGGACACCTCACATCTTGGTTTCAGACAATGGTCGACAGTTCGTTTCAGAAGAGTTCGAAAAATACTTAAAAGATTGTATGATCATTCATAAGACCTCCGCTCCATACCACCCTGCAACCAATGGGCAAGCCGAGCGTTTTGTGCAGACAATTAAGAGAATCTTACGAAGCATAGAGGGGGAAGGAGGTAACTTAGTAGAGAAGTTGGTGACAGTGAAAACTCGTCTCCGACGGACACCAAATGCTAATGGTCAAACTCCGTACCAGCTTATGTTTGGCAGAGAAATACGCACGGCACTACATTCTATGTTTTTAAGAAAAGAAAAGGAGACCGCACCAACGCTTCAGGAGGTCAATGTCAGAGAGTTCAACCCAGGCGATCGGGTACAGGCTCGTGACTACACGAGTGCCACGCAGCGGTGGCAGTTTGGCAGCATCATAAAACGTTTGGGCAGACTGCACTACGAGGTTCGCACCGATAATGGTGATGTCTGGCGCCGACACCTCGACCAGCTTTTGGGTGCACCCTTGATCCACAGCAGCTAGGAGGGGAGAGATGTAGTATATTGAAAACTCTTTAGACAGCCGTCTGTATGTTAACTCGCTAGAGGCCATATATTATAAGATGTCAGGAATACTGTCTGTCATATTTAAATAAATGATTTTACGAATTAGCAAGACTTGTTAGTTACTTAAGCAATAGGATTCAGAAATTCGATATCAATGGAAATAGATCTCCGGGGATTGTGATAACAATGGTAGTTCCACAGGGCTCGATTCTCGGGCCTTTTTTGTTCCTAATTTATATAAATGACTTACCTTATCTCATGAAGGATAATCACGAGATTGTGTTGTTTGCAGATGCTACATCACTTCTATTTAAACTCAGACGACAACAGTTAATTACTGACGGTGTAAATAACGCTCTCTCTAAAGTAGTACACTAATTTAATGTTAACAATTTACTTCTAAACGAAAACAAAACTAAATGACGTAAGATTTACAACATCTATGTCATATGTACCTGTCTCATAGAGAGGTGCAAACCAGTGTTCTAAAAAAGGAAGAAGTGTTGGACCTTGTGGACACTACTGTTTTTAGGCATCACTTTAGATGCCAAGCTGCAGTAGGGCCCACATATAGATAAATTATCAAAGAAACTTAGCTCTGCAACCTATGTGGTCTTTAAAATACGCCGGTTGACTGATGAAGAAACAGCCAAATTAGTTTATTTTAGTTACTTTCACAGTGTGATGAGTGTGATGTCATCACTGATGACATACGGTATTTTGTTGTGGAGAAATGCTACTGATATTGAAACTATATTCACTAATACTTACTAATATTAGGTATTCTTATAATATATAATAGCTAATTAATATCTAAGGCACCCCTTGCTGCAATTGAGTACATTAAACGAAAATCATATCATATTAATCGAAATTATAAAAATGTCCAAAATCCAAAGTCCAAAAATCCTCTCTCCTACCTTTTTGCCGTGCCCGACAGGGCCCATATGTGATTCCTATACTATACTGTAACACCTAAGTAATTTGTGGAGTGCAATAAATGTATTGAGTATTCGTGCTGCAGAAGAGAGCTATTCAAGCAATTTATAATTTAAGTATCAACCATTCATCATTCATCATCATCATTTAGGCCAAATGAAGTCCACTGCTGGACACAGGCCTCCCCCAAAGATCACCATAACGACCGATGTGAGTGTGTTGTGGGCTCATTGGGGGGTTTTGCCATAATCGCCACGCTTGGCAGACGGGTTGGCGATCGCAGACGCATCCACGGGAGGAGATGGGGTGGTGGTATTCTGAGCCGGCACCACACGGCTAATCAATCATTCACTAAAGGTTAAATTTAGAGAAATAAATATAAAGACGGTCGCATCACATTATATATACGAAAATCAAATTTATGTTCAAAAGAATATTAATATTTTCACTAAAAACTGTGATAGCCATGGCATTAACACTAGAAATAAAAATAAACCAACGACTAGGCTCCAGAAAACAAGTAATTCATTCGTACATCTTGAAATTTAACCGCATATTGCTTGGCAGTATGAGTCTGTCATGCTCACTAAAATATCTTGCTGATGATGGTGTTATGTATCGGGTCTTTGAGTTCCCTTATTCATAAGTGCCTGCAAATGGTTTATATGAATAAAAATATTTTGCATTTGAATTTGAATCATGTCTTTCAGGCTAGAGGAAAACTTCCTTCAACTATACCTGCCATTAAATTAAATGGAACACCACTTCAAAGCGTTGAACATTTTAAATATCCTGGACATGTGTTATCCTCCGACCTGAAGGATGATACAGACATAGAGCGCGATTGCAGGGCGTTATCTATGAGAGCGAATATGTTGGCCCGCAGGTAGGCTCGTTGCACCACAGAAGTTAAAATGACATTTTTCAGAGCTTATTGTACATCCTTTTACACGAGCAGCTTGTGGGTCTACTCGCGCAAACAATACAACGCCCTGCGTGTGCAATATAATAATGCGTTCAGGGTGCTGATGAGATTGCCCCGATTTTGCAGCGCATCTGGTATGTTCGCTGAATTACGAGTAGATTGTTTTTATACAACTGTGCGGAAACGATGTGTAGCCCTGGTGCACAGGGTTCGGGCCAGCATCAACAGCATCCTTAGGTTATTCGCTGAGAGGTTTGACGTCCAGTACTTGAACCATTGCTATATGATTCATGCACTGAGTAATAAAAAACTGTAGGTAGGATATATTGCATTTAAATTTTATTGTCTTTTGATTTATTTTTCCATGTATGATCCTTTGTTGATCGAAATAAATTATTTATTATTAATTATTTAAAATGAATACATACAAATTACATTTTAAATATACATCATATAAAAATATACATTTAAAAATGTAAAAAATAGTAGCCCACCGGCATCGGGAACAAGGTCCAAGCTGCCGGTGGTCAGGGCTCCAGAGAGAGAAACCTCCTAACAATACGAGCCGTGCCTAGGAGTACCGCTTTCTGCATCAAGCCCTTGACCCAGCCGCCTAACGAGAGCCTCTTCAGGTGTTGGTCGAGGCTCTCGGCCATTAGGCCATTGGCTGTAACAACTATCGGCACAATGATTGCAGAGTCTACTTCCCACATGTCGACAACCTCGTGCGCCAAGTCAAGATACCTAATTTGCTTGTCTTTCTCGGCCTTCACGAGATTCTCCTCATGCGGGATAGTTATATCCACAATCATTGTGCGGCGCTCTACTCGATCTATCATCACTATCAAGCTTATTGGCTACAACAGTCCTGTCAGTAATGATAGATCGATCCCAGTACAATGTGACATGGTCATTCTCGAGAACTGGGTCGGGCACATACTTGTAGTATGGCACTTCTGAACTCACAAGGTTGTATTGCAGTGCAAGTTGCTGGTGGATAATCCTGGCCACTTGGTTATGCCTGTGCAAGTATTCGCCATTAGCAAGACGAGAACAACCGGAGATAATGTGACGGATAGACTCACCCGGACGGTGGCATGCCCGACAGATATCAACCGTGCCGTCCTTCACAATATATTTCCGATAGTTGTTCGTCATGACAACTTCATCCATAATTGCACAGATAAAACCTTCGGATTCTCCGAAGAGGTCACCGAAGCGTAGCCAAGACACGGACGCTAAAAAGTTTACATCGGGCCCATAAATGGCCCGGTAAAAGCGTCCGTGAAGCTCCTTGCTCTGCCATACCTCCCTGCGGTCATTAGTGTCAAGCACTACAGGTTAATGCCAGTTCTCTCTAGCCAAGGAGAGCGGGGTGAGACCCTTGTCCGTCGCAACCACATCTCGGTGCATCTCCACATCGGCTTGGAGAAAGTACTCCCTGAGGTTGCACACCTCACGATTGTGGAGGGTCTTAGCATTTAAAAAGCCTCGACCCCCACACTTTCGTGGGATGTACAGCCTCATCACCGATGAACGTGGGTGATGAATCCGATATGTGGTCAGCAATATACGGTCTCTTCTATCCAGGGCGTCCAATTCAGACTGTGTCCACTTGAGTATGCCAAAGGAGTACATTAAAACTGGCATGACCCAACCGTTAAAGGCGCGCACCTTGTTACCGTCTGACAAAAGACTTTTCAGTACTTTTTTCAGGCGGCCAATGAAGCGCCCCCGTAACGATTGTTTCATGTCAGCTCCGTTGATAGCCAACTCCTCCGACATACCCAAGTATTTGTAGGTCTCAGATGAGGAAAGGTATCTGATATGTATGAAATCCGAAAGTTGTAATCCCTCGGATTCCATAATCTTCCCTCGTTCCACACCAAGTTCCATCCTAATAGAGTTACTAAAATTCTCAGTTACCTTCAGTAACTCTATTAGCCGCAAATTGTTGGGGGCAAAGAGTTTCAAACCATCCATGTAAAAGAGGTGAGATATTATCTGACCACCTTTTCTCATCTGGTAGCCTAGCCCCAAACCCTCTAGCAGTGTGCTCAGAGGGTTCAAGGCCAAACAGAACCACAGCGGACTCAGGCTATTGCCCTGGAATATACCACGCTCGATCCTGATCGGTTCACCGTTCCCTCAGATCTCCCTACATCCCGGATAGTTAAGGACTGTCCTCCATTGCCCCATACATGCCATCAGGAAGGTGCGTAGGATTGTATTTATTTTATACAACTCTAGCACCCTCATGAGCCATGTATGCGGCACCGAGTCGTAGGCCTTCTTATAATCTATCCAGCATGTAGACAGATCCTTGTGGTTACGTCTAAGCTGTTGGCTAATAGCCATGTCAATAAGGAGCAGCTCCTTAGTACCACGGGACCCTTTCCTACATCCATTCTGAGAAGCAGACATGATGTGATTATTATCAATATGTGTGTTAATTTTTGTTCTTAGAATGGATGTAAGGATTTTATTGACCGTCGGTAAACAAGTTATCGGTCTATAATTTTTGGGTTCCGTAGTACTACCTGATTTATGGAGTAGGCGGGTAATTCCTGTAGTAAGAAACTGAGGCAGCGAACCTGACTCTAAGGACGACTGGAACTGGGACGCCAAGCGAACATGTGAACTACGTAGCCATTTAAGCCAAAAATTGTGCAGCCCGTCCGGTCCCGGAGATTTCCAGTTTGGTAATGGACGGACTGCACTGGCTACGTCTTGGGGGCTAATTATAACTGCCCCCATTTCTGCTATCGGTTCACATGCTCGTTTGATCTCCCGTATCGTATTCGGTATGGTTGACTGGCACCGACCATATGTTGCGCCAGAATGCATTCATGGCATCATCATCTGGTCGGTGGACGTCACCCATACCTTGGTCAGGTCGCTCCCAAGTTCTGTATACCCACCTTTGGTCACTTTGGAATATGCAATTCAAGGTATACCGCCCCACTCGCCGTTTCTACCTACGGATACGATTCACCCATGCACAAACTTTCTGTTTTAGGTAGTCGATGCGCTCTGTGACACGAGAGATATATTCTTCGGGGCTGATATCAGTCCCCGAGAATGCTCGTCTCACAAAGCGCATCACTTTTGGGCGGGTATTGCCCTCCCTAAAGCAGATTAGCTTACCAATCTGTGCCCTAGCCTCATTAATACGACGTTCAATCCTGCACTGCCAAGCTGGCACGGCAGATTTAGGTCGTGTGGCCCTATCATTATTTGGGAATTTTATATGGGCCACACGACATGCCGCAACGGCTGCGCAGTACATGATTGAATGTGTATCGCCGAGGTCTTCGCTGTTGTCAAAATAATTTAACAACAGTGAATCCAGGGCACAGATTAGCGCTCTATTTCTTTTATGCATAGGCAAACGTGGTAGGCGTGGCCTAAGGACAGGTGGTGCATATCGATACTCTTGAATCGCACTATCCAAAGCACTCCTTAAAATGTCATTGCACTGGTTAACTGCAAAACTAGCTCCATCATCCTCTTCCTCATCCATGCAGTTGGACCGCGGCACAGATGTTTCTTGCGGTTGTACCGCGGCCCGTGATGGGGAAGAGACGACACGGTTAGTCTGCATCTCGAAGTGTAGCCGATCAAGCACGGCATCATCCAACCTGTGATCACGTTGTATGACCCGCACTTGATCCGAAAGTCGTTGTGCCGAGACGTTGACGGCTTGTTGAAGTCCCTGAAACAAAGAGAGCATCCTGCCACGGTATGCAGTCAGGTTAGTTTCCCTCTCTGTCGCCCCAAAGTATGCGCGCATGACATTTTCATTGATGGGTTTTGTCCATCTCATGCGCTGCACACTTCCACCGGAAGCGGGGACCCTGTCAGAGGCAGGTGGGCCTCGAGGTCCCAAGCTGGCTGGCGGTCGGACTCTTCCTCGTCGACGCGCAGGTGTTGGTGACGTCGGCGGCGAAAAGTACTCGTCGCTCGAGCTCGACGCAACTGCAGCGGCCGATACCACAGCACTCACTGTTGAGGCAGGTTCCGGTGGCTGCGACGCGGAGCTGAGTGATGAGGCCAAGGAAGAACATTATTCTCACATAACTTTATGCTACTATATTGCAATGTATGTAACATTTTAAAATTATTTTAAAAGAGTGACTATGGAGTTTCTTGCCGGTTTTTCTCCATAGGACCAACTTCTTGGAACCGTGCAACTACATTCTGACTATTCATAAGCGCCCGTAAATGGTTTATATGAATAAAAATCTTTTGAATTTGAATTTGATGGTGGGCGTGCGTTTAGTAACAATCTGGCTTTATTCCGTGTCAGCATTATCCAGGTTTATCCAATTTCCAAATTTTCATTTTTAATTTTCAGCTGTCATTTCAGGGTGTCTATGCCATTTCGAATATATTTTTATTTTCTTGTAATTTTTGATACTATTTGTTGTGTATATTTCTCCATGTCGTTTCTTATATATTTAATTTCGTTATAATGTATATATATGATGTATATTAGGAGTTATTATAAATTTTTGATTTAAAATATATATGGTTCTGAAAAACTTTGGCAGGTTGACAACGGTGTTGCCAGGTTATTATCACAGGTTATTATTGTCCTTTATTCTCTTAGTATACATATTAGTACATTTTTAAATATATATATAAAACAAAAATAAAAACATATATTTAAAAATATAAAAATAGTGACCAACCGGCATCGGGAACAGGGTCCAAGCTGCCGGTGGTTAGGGCTCCAGAGAGAGGAACCTCCTGACAATACGTGCCGTGTCAAGGAGAACCACTTTCTGTATCAGGCCCTTGATCCAGCCGCCTAACAAGAGCCTCTTAAGATGTTGGTCGAGGCTCTTGGCGATCAAGCCGTTGACCGTAACGACTATCGGCACAATGATTGCTGAGTCAACATCCCACATGTCGACAATCTCGTGTGCCAAGTCAAGATACTTTATTTGTTTCTCTTTCTCGGCTTTCACGAGATTCTCATCATGCGGGATGGTAACATCAATAATCATTGCGCGGCGCTCTACTCGGTCTATCATCACTATATCAGGCTTATTAGCAACAATAGTCCTATCAGTGATGATAGACCGGTCCCAGTACAATGTGATATGACTATTTTCGAGAACTGGGTCGGGCATATACTTGTAGTATGGTACCTCAAAGGCCACAAGTTTATATTTCAGCGCAAGTTGCTGGTGTATAACCCTGGCTACTTGGTTGTGCCTGTGCAAGTACTCGCCGTTAGCAAGACGAGAACAACCAGAAATAATATGTCTGATGGATTCACCCGGACGGTGGCATGCCCGACAAATGTCAACCAGGTTATTATTATTATTATTATATCATCATCATTTCAGCCGAAAGACTTCCACTGCTGACCATAGGCCTGCCCCAAAGATCGCCACCGGTTCTGCGCTACTCGCATCCAGCGGATTAACGCAACCTTCATCAGGTCGTCGGTCCATCCCGTAGGGGGTCTGCCCACGCTGCGATTTCCGGTACGGGGTCGCCACTCAAGAACTTTTCGGCCCCATCGGCCATCCGTTCTACGAGCAATATGCCCCTCCCACTGCCACTTAAGTTTAGCAATTCTTCGGGCTATGTCGGTTACCATAGTCCTTTTGCGGATCTCCTCATTTTTTATTCGATCTCGCAGGGAAACTCCGATCATAGCCCTCTCCATTGCCCTTTGGGTGGCCTTGAGCTTTCTTATGAGGCCCATGGAGAGCAACCAACTCTCGGTACCGTAGGTCATCACCAGCACCACACACTGGTGAAAGACCTTCGTCTTGACACACTGCGGTATTTTGGACGAGAAAATATTGCGCAGTTTCCCGAACGCTGCCCAGCCGAGGTGGATTCGACGGTTGACCTCTTTCTTAAAGTTGGACTTACCTAACTGGACAGTTTGTCCCAGGTATATATAATCGGCAACAACTTCGAGCGTAGACTCTCCGATCATAACGGAAGTTGGTACTACGTGGATATTCGACATGATCAAGACGAATCTTGTCCATGTTCATTGTAATACCAACTTTTTCGAAGGCTCTAGTGAGGTCATCGAGCATTATACTGAGGTCCTCCATGGTCTCAGCAACGACCAGCGACATCGACATCTACTATCGACAGCAAATCGAAGGTGAGTGGTGTACTCGCCGTTTATGGTGATGACTAGCCCGCCCCAATTCAGAACCTTGAAAACGTCTTCCAGTGCGGAGAGAACAATTTTGAAGAGATAACGTCTCCCTGTCTGATTCCCCGCCGCAGCAGGATAGGTTTCGAATCCTGGTCATGTAGTCGGACTGACACTGTGGCGTTTTCGTACAAACACTTCAGCACTTCGATGTACCGGTAGTCGACTTGGCACTGCTGGAGGAACTACAGTACAGCCCAGGTCTCGATCGATTAAAAGGCTTTGTCATAATCCACAAACGCTAAGCAAAGAGGCAGGTGTTCTGTATAACCTGCCGTAGCGTATGTATGTGATCTACGGTACTTGATTCATATAATCATCATTAATCCACTCAAGTGTAATTTTTTCGGCTTAGGAGCAAAAAGCGTCTCTTTCTATGGGTATATAGGAGAGTCTTATGTTCTAAAGTAGATGATTAAGCATTGATTACCAACACTTTTTTAAATTCTATTTTTATTAAGCTCAGTGGAAATTATACATGAACTTCCACCGCCCGGGAAGGACGGAGGGGCATAACGGACTCCTACCGGCTAAAACTACTGGGACGGTCATCTTCGGCACCTAAGGGAGGGCTCCAGGTCCTCGTATGATCACACTAGAGCCATGATTACCAACCCTAGTTTATCTATAATTTTGAGTTAAGTATAAAAAAATATAAACAAGACGACTTACGTCAAATTAAAAACGATACTAGAGAATTTTTATATTACCTACTTCAGTTTGAGTCGCGCAACTTATTTCGTCAAAAAAAATTATATGACGTCATAGAAAAGAAGCGTCGCGATTGGCCGAATATCACGCTATTCCGTTTAAAGACGATGAGATCACCCTTCAATTTCGTTTAGCCAGAACTGAAGTCTGCTTATAGTTCCAAAAAGTTATTTTGCTTAGGATATGTGCAGGCGCTTACGTCGTTTTGTAACAAGATGTCAAAATTCTTCGTAGAGAAGGGCATCCCCAAACCGACGACGACGTCATCGCTTGTGTGCAAACTGCAATGATGAGTCATCATTGTTGTGTTCTCGTTAGTTGGATAATCTTTTCAATTCAAGGCGCTTTATTTTGATTTCGCTGCTGTCATTACTGTGAACTGTCACAAGCAACTTACTTCGCAGCATTTTTTAATTACACGGAACTAAAAACTTTGTTTGAAGTTCTCGATCGAATTGATATTACGCGTTGTTTGTCGAACAAATTACGTAAATCGTATCTCGTGTTGTTGAATCTTGGGCTTAAGTGAATTTGAACTAATGACGATGAAGCTAGAAATCAGTGATAGTCAATCAAACCAATCGGATATTTCCTGCGACAGTCAATCTTCGCAGGGATCATCCACAAATGACTTCGTTTCTTCTGTACCGACCTCTCGATCGTTGCTTTCGGTAAGTACCTAATTAATTCCGCATTGTTGACGTAGTTAATTTATATAAATGATACGATTATTTCACAATAAGTATAATTTCAAAGTCCATATGTGTTTCCAAGCATATAGAATGGATTGGGAATGTTTTTACTGCCTGTCAATTAACTAGATTTTCAAAATATTTTGACTATATACCTATCAAAGTTTATTGTTTATTATTAAATAGTGTAGTGTAGACCTTGGTATCCACTGACCATTAAAAACTGACTTCCTAGTATACCTATAACATCATGTTAAATAAAAATATGTAGTTCAAATTATTTTTCAATGATTCCAAGCAATTTTGCTATATTTCTTAACATTTACTTGGAATATAAGTCTGTTAAAGGCCACTATAACATAAAGAATGGGCAATGGTTTAAATAATTTTAAAAAAATCTGCAAATTACAGCATCGAAAGAGGGAACATATGTTGAAAAACAATAATAATGTTTGATTTTAAGTACAGAATATAAGGAAAACAAACATCTTATGACCTTAACAATTTGCAAACATTTCAGTAGTAATTAATATAATAAATGAGTTTTGCTAATGCGGGTTGCATAACAATGAGATAATTCAGTATTTATTATATTATTACTGCCGTCTTTATTAAGTAAATTCAAAGCAATGTCTTTATCAGTATATGGTTTGTGTGTGTTGAAGTAAAACTTATCTTCTTGAATAAGAAAAGATGATTGGCCTTTTTAAATCGGTACAAATTGATACTCATAGTTTTATGTTATGTTCCCCTAAAGTCAGTTTACTGATTGATAAAAACAATTGAGTCAACTTAGTATAAGATTTGCAATTATACTTATCATAATAAATATGGGCAACAATTTTGCCATATAGTTCCTGAAAGAGTATTGATAAGATTCCAAAACAGCTCTTATCTGTTATCTCCTGATAATGTGGATAAACACCTACCTTGATTAGTCACCTTTCTATAAATTCAGCTGCTGTGTCATGGTAAACAAGTTCTCGTCTCAGGTCTGATAACATTCCTAGAAATACTATGTTAAATTATTTGATGCTTTATTATCATATCAGCGCTTAATGTCCCACTGCTAGGAAAACACCTCCCTAGGGACACAGTATTGCATGACTAGTATTGATGCTATACTCATGAGTAGCATTGGTAGTAAAATATCATAATCATAAAAGTATTAACAAGGTTTTTATACCCTTTTCTATAGAATTTTCCAGTTCCACAAGTGCTTAAAGAAAGAATGTAACATTTATGAATTGAAACATTTTTTATTAATTATCTTCTTTTAATTATGTACTTGATACTTGATGATGTATGCAGTGTGGTGCCGGCTCAGAATGCCACCACCCCATCTCCTCCCATGGGTGTCGTAAAAGTCGACTAAGGGATTAGCCACAGGATGGGCAGCAGCGTCCTTAGAGTACATTAACAACTCAACTGCGATTGCCAACCCGTCTGCCAAGCGTGGCGATTATGGCAAAACCCCCCCCAATGAGCCCACAACACATCCATATCGGTCATTGTGGACATCTTTGGGGGAGGCCTGTGTCCAGCAGTGGACTTCATTTGGCCGAAATGATGATGATGAATTATGTACTTTACTTGTCTCTGTTCATAACATTTGCTTCTGAAAAACAATGTCAAATACCATCATATTTGCCATAGGACATACTGAACAAAAGCATTCTTCGATATCTGGATCTCTGACTTGCACAATTGCGTCGTCTTTTTCGGGTTAACTGGCCAGTACTCACCGCACTGCTTGGCAGGCAGATAGGTGAGCTCATAATAACTGCCATTCTACGCAAGGAATGCTGCTGTAACCCCCCTGGATGGATGGAGTTTCTTGCTGGCTCTTCTCTATCAATAATAATAACTGTTGACTTTTCTTAAGTGCCTATTAGGGCCTATATGAAATAAAAGGTTTGAGTCTGGTCTAGAGTACATTAGTCGCCTTTTACGAGATCTATGTGACGAGATTGAGTAGTATTGTATTCATAATACGACATCACACAGAAAAATAAAAATAAATTATAATAATATATAATATAGTATAATAATCCTGTATTATTCGATATATTGTCCCACAAGGTGGACAGACGACTTGGTGTATGTTGCTGGAAGTTGTTGGATGTGGGCAGCATGTAACCGCTTGTTGTGGAAATCTATGGGGGAGGCCTTTGTTCAGCGGTGGACATCCTTTGCCTGATATGAGGATGATAATGGGATATTGTATTTTGAGAAAACAAAAACAAAATTATTTGTAGGTTTTGAGGGTGGGTTGATAAGTACATAGCCTAGCCAAACCATTTAAAAACAAGTGTGAGTTGAAATCGCGTGGAGAGGGTTCCTAAATTGCGAACCATAGACTTCTTATGGATTTTCCTGTAATCTATAAGTAAAGAATTAATACTATGGATATCACTGGTTTTTTGCAAATATATTCATATTTTTATGTATCTATAATAGATTTTTATAAAAGTACTGAGATGGAACAGTCATTATACTAACCACTTTAAATTACTCTGAGTGAATATTTAAGGCTTATCTTATAAATTGACCTGATCTTTAAAAATTGAATTAATCCCGTTTTTGCTGCACGGAAATAGTTGGAACGTCGGCAGAATTACCCCTCAATAAAGTGTCGTACGACATTTGTCTCTGAACTTAAGTATACTAGTTGGGCTATTTCTATATTCGTTAAATTACGAATTTTGATAACCGCGTATGCTGCAAAGCTAAGCCTTTTCTATAATATAAATATGTGGGGGCCCCACTGTAGCTTAGAGTCTAAAGTACCAAAAACGTTGCAGTATCCACAAGGTTCAACTTCGCACCATTCATAAATACACTAGTTTCTACTTTTCTAACATAAGGGGATTGTGAATCTCATGCATTTAGTTTTTTTCTCGTTCTGAATTGTTTTGAACTTTGAACCAGTGAATCATTCTGGAGATATTTACATCGCCAGTAGCCATATCTTAACGTTGAAGTTTTAAATAAAACCGATGATCTACTAATAACACTACCTCATGATTTTCTCTAACGAAATAAGGTAGGTCATTTATATAAACAAGAAACAAAATATTAGCCTAGAGCCCTGGGGTACTGCCATTGTGACCCCAAACCATATAGCGGGAGGCTTCGGGGGTCGCTGACGCGCCGATCGGGGAATCTAGCGTGCTTATGCCGAATGACCGCCGGGAAGACGGCTCGCGGCACGCAAGTGTTCACATGCCGCCTTGCGCGCAACACAGCGCACAGCGAGGCTTCGGGGCGATCCTATACAGTTCGCCCCGAGATGTGCCTGGGGGCGGCCTTATTACAGTCGCCTCCCCTCCGTTAGAGGAGGTAACCGGTTCACCGTCATCCCGTCCGAGATGTGCTAAAAGGCGTGGCACCAATGGGCACCGCTCCGGTGGTTTTAGCTGATAGGATTCCGGCATGTCGCTCTGCTCTTCCCCGGGGCGGAGCAAGTATATGATGTATATCCACGATGTGAAATAAAATAAAAAGGCACCTTATATCTAAATATCAGCTCTGCAAACATTCGCACTATACAATTCGACAGAGATACCGCATGTAGGGCTCTGCAAGCAGTGCTTTGAGAAGGCCGTTTAAGCTTTCCTAAAATAAACAACCTTATTAAATAATGTTCTTATGAATGAATTCGTAAATAGTTGATTGGCTGTGTGGTTCCAGCAAATATAATAATAATAATAGAATTTAAAACTGTAGTAAACGGAGACAATGGCGTCTGCCTATCCACCAGTTAATGAAATTCTGTAGCAGACGGTGACTCGCCACTCACAAGATGGACCCCTAAATGATCACTACTCTAGGCAACAAGAACCAACATCGGCGTGAGCGGCTCGGGGTGTCGATAGATGCGGTTTCGCCATCGCGAGTCTGGTTTTTTTTTTTTTTTTTTTATAAACGTTGCCCCACACTAGGATTTCTCCTGTGTCGTGGGTGCGTTTTACAGACATAAATCCCACATACAATACACCCAGACTTTGAAGCGAGTTTCCCCGTTATTACGCCGTTAGACATTTCCAACCCAACGCATATATCTCTGGGGGACCTCCTCTAACTGACCAACTAAGGCAAGCCAGAGTTAAAGTCCTTCGGGCACTCATGGGGTCCACTCCAGCCAGCCAATAAAGGCAAGCCGGAGACGAGGTCCTGACTGACACTGAGGCATTCGGGTACGTAATAATTGCACTTACATACAGCTCGCCATAAGCTACCCTGCAATTTGTATGCTTCTTAACAGACCTTATGATTTTTGTGTCAAAAGTGTGATGAAGTGTTAAGTAATTAGGTCCTAAGAAATGCACTTCACGTTATATTGATACAGCGGAGTGAGTGAGTGCGTAAGTGTTTTGTCCGATTCGCTTTGTAGGAATTTTCCTACAAATTTCGCATGTGTTCAGACTTACTAGCTTTTGCAATAGGTAGTAGGTGCTTTGCGGTAGACCCAGGTTGCTAAGGGACTCCTATAGTTGTGTCCATCTACGTCAGTTGAGCATCGACTAATTTGTAAATCAGATGAGACTGGTTGTGTGCAATACGTACATTTCGAGGCATTGAGATTTATGATTCCATTTCGTAGGCTATTTTGTTTAAGTCAATATGAATGGTCGTAGTCGATTAGTGGGTTTACAAATATTTTCGTGTCGCTAGCAAAGATACTGTCATAACATTGTACGCAATAGGGAAGACCAAATGGGTATATTATCACACTGGGCCCAGTCTAATTGTTCAGGTCACCAATCATGAACAAATATATAGGACAACTAAAACGTCATTATATGAGGTCTTTTAAACTGTCATTATTATGGTAACAAGCACAACGCCAGTGGTTTCCAGGTAGCTAAGGTATTCAAAAATATGAAACATGCTAGTAAAATGAACTTTATCTTAACCTCATAGCGCCTCATTTATCTAAAGCCATGTCAATTTTACACAAACATATGTAGAAGATTTAATATAAAATCATTGCAAATTGAGCCCTGTGCCCTAAACATAAAGTTCATTTTACTAACGTGTTTCATATTTTTGAATACCTTGGCTGCCTGGAAACTACTGGCGTTGTGCTTGTTACCATAATAATGACGGTTCTAATGACCTCATATAATTACTGTTTTTGTTGTTCCGATATATTTGTTCAAGATTGCTGACCTGAACAATTAGACGACCATGGTTGACGGGATATCAGTGATCACTTTGGATGTTTCTAAATATTTGGTTATGGTGTAAAACCATTGTAAATGAACTCAGTGTAATTTATTGTGCTACTATTTACCAATTATGGTATTATTTCATTTATTTGTTATTGTTAAAATATTTTTCCTGATAAAGTATTAATAATTTTGATAAGGAAATATGATATCTATTCCTCAGGTTGATAGTACAAATGATTTAAAAAATTTATCTCCTTAGGTTTAATCATTACGCGTCTGGGTTCGCGGGTGCTCAGATTTGGGAATCTGCATGTCCACACCGAGTGACCCACGAGAAGACGATGGCGCGCATGTGGTCACGCACCGCTGTGTGCGCAGCAGCGGCTTTCGGTGGGATCCTTTACAATCTCCCCGGGGAGGGTGACCGCTTTACAGTGACCCTCTCCGAGATGTCCCTATAGGCGTGGCACCAGAGTGTGGCTCTAGCTTGATCATACGAGCACCTGGAGCCCCCCTTATGTGCCGAAGAGGAGCGCCCCAGTGATTTTAGCCCGTAGGAGACCGTGTTCGTGACGAATTTCCACTTTTTTTTGGGATAAATAAAAAAAAAGGTTTAACCATTATGATTTTATGATGAGGATGTTTATTTATACTGCGTGTAAAACAATTTAAACACTCCAATGCGGTAGGGCACTGATCTTATTAGTAATAAAAAAATATTTTTAAACTCTTCTCACAAATAAAACATGCGATTATGTAAAAGCTTGTATCTAAAAGATTTCATAATGGTTATATCAGCCGAAGGACGTCCACCGCTGAACAAAGGCCTCCCCCATAGATTTACATGCCGCCCGCATCGAGTCCCAGCGACCTTCACCAGGTCGTCTGTCCATCTCGTCGGACGCCATCCTACGTTACATTTTCCGGTGCGCGGTCTCCACTCGAGAATCTTTTGCCCTAACAGTCATCAGTTCTATGAGCAATGTGCTGCTGCCATTGTCACTTAGCTTACTAACATTTGAAGCTATGTCGGCAACTTTATTTTTTGTACATCTTCTCATTTCTGATTCGATCTCGTAGAGAAATACCAAGCATAGCTCTCCCTCTTGAGCTATCTTAAGAGGCCCATAGTTAATAACTAGGTCTCTGTGTCATATGTCATCGCTGGTTGAAGAATTACTTGACGTACTGCGGTATAGTTGACAAACAGATGTTGCAAAGTTTTCCGGACACTGTCCAGCCGAGTCGGATTCGACGATTAACCTCTTTCTCAAAGATGGATCTACCTAATTAGACGGCTTTTCCCAGGTAGCCATACTCATCAACAACTTCGAGAACTCTGTTGAGAACATTGAGCGTTATGCTGAGCGTGTATTTCTTTAGTATAGACAAAATATTTGTTGAGGCTGGAAATCCACCCAGATATGTATTTGGAATAAGGCTGGAATTATAACGAAGAAATACCAAAACATTGGTGATACTAAGAATATGAAAACAAAAACTAAGACCATGTATTGAATACATCTTCAAAATATCGAAAAAAAAATTCCGGCGGCATTCTGTATTCAATTCAATTAGGATCTTTATACTGTTTCAATATGACGTGTAAAAATATCTGTTCGGACCTAATTATTGAATAAATGATTGATGTTGCTTGTAAGTTACGTTTTTATTAAAAACAGTATGAGTTTTTTTTTATTACCTAACTTTTTAATGGCGTAGGTCGTCTAAATTCTTAGCGCAATTTTGCACGGCCTCTACCTTGTACGACACCCTTGAACCTCAGACACGCCTAATGATATTAAGGAATAAATATAGCACGAATAAAATTCACCTGAGGCTCAGACCGACCGAAGTACGATAAAAAAATTTAAATAAGGCGTAATTATAATAAATTGTGATTGTTAGTTCTTTTGCAGTGTTTTGTTAAGTGTAACACGTGTAAGTGTACCGTGTTAAACAAATACTACAGAGTTATGATAACAAATTGTTTTGAACAATGGTGTTTCCTTAATTGCGTAACGGCGGCTTTAATTTTCCAATAAGTAAATCTTAGTGCATCCTTCATAATTATGGTTATTTATATGTGTATATAGACATTTTATTATCATATTTTTTACTGAGATAAATCTCGATTATGATGATATAACCTTTAAGCTGTGTTTTTTGAGTCCAGAATGTTGGAAAAATAATTTCCAACTACATAATTTTGTCTTTCGGCCAGAGTGACGAAACTGGTATGTACTGTTAGCTCGTTGAATCATCATTTCGGCCAAATGAAGTCCACTGCTGGACAAAGGCCTCCCCCAAAGATCACCACAACCACCGATATGGATGTGTTGTGGGCTCATTGAGGGGTTTTGCCATAATCGCCACGCTTGGCAGGCGGGCTGGCGATCGCAGTTGAGTTGTTAATGTACTCGAAGGACGCTGCTGCCCATCCTCCGGCTAATCCCTTAGTCGACTTTTACGACACCCATGGGAGGAGATAGGGTGGTGGCATTCTGAATCGTTGAACGTACCTGTCTAATTGTAGGAGAAGATTCAGTATACCAGTGTACAGTGTACCTTCGTGTACATTTATACGTCCGCTGCTGAACAAAGGCCTCCCGCATAGATTTTCACAACTGTGTCACCATTTTGGGGTATTTGCCAATACTCACCACGCTGGGCAGGCGGGTTGGTGAGCACAGTATGGCTACCGTTTCACAGAAGGGACGCTGCTGCCCATCCCTCTGGTTTAGATTCCCTTTGACGCCTTTTACGACATCCATAGGAGGAAATGGAGTGGTGCTATATTCTTAATCCGGACACCACACGGATAACTTCACTCAACAACACTCCTTCTAATGCACCTTTCAAATTATGCATTTATTCTCAAGAACCTTTAATACGGCAGAAATTAAATTCGAAACTTTTATCCGTCCAGCGGAGGCCCTTTCCATCCTTAGTATTTACAAGTGTAAGTAGCACACGAAATGGTGGTGTTTTCAATGTACATGTGGGACCGCCCGTTGCTACTTCAGTTTAGTGTACTAATTGCTCGAAGAACTGATGGCCGTTGGAGCAAAAAGGTTCTCGAATGGAGACCGCGCACCGGAAAACGCAGCTTGGGACGACCTCCAACGAGGTGGACTCTGGGTGATGGTCTCTGGGAGTCGTTGGATGAGGGCGGCATGTAACCGCTCGTTACGGTAATCTAAGGGTGAGGCCTTTGTTCAGCAGTGGACGTCCTTTGGCTGATATGATGATTATGATGATGAAATTCATTGATCTGATGATGAAATTCATTGATCTGATGATGAAATTCGTTGATCTATTTAATACTGCTATGAGCTCTTTCTAGAATTATTTTAACTAATACAAAAAACAAATATCATACAAAATTGGTACCTATTTTGCTTGCTTTCCCATAATAAGTTGTTTTGTTTTGTGGTTTTGTCCTGAACGATTGCGGTAACCGGGAGGAATTTATTATATTATATATTATAAATAACATCCATATAACGGAGTCCTAAGAGTGATAACGCTCAGCTTTGCGTTGAAATTCATATGTAAGTAATACTTAAATGTATCTTACATTAACATGAACTAATATAATTATTATCTGTAACGAAAATAAATTTCATCTATTCTTCGTTGATCACTGTTGAAAGATGTAGAACTAGCGCAGAATAATGATAATGATTGAAATGAGATAAAACTGCTGAAACTAATTTGCCAATTTACTAATTATGAAGCGGCAGACATCAATAAATCCAAATAAGTAAGGTTTACTCCAAATAACAACTTGCCCTTGTAACAACCACAACACACGCACACTGAGGACTTACGAAAAGAGAGTTGAGCTGGAAGAAGAAACTTTCACTGGGATATCATGAGTTTATTAGAAGTCCGAAGAGAGGGCGAGGACACGGTAACCCTGAAATCCGGAAACTGATTATATTATTATATATTATATTACCAAGAACGCGATCATCTGTCTCAAGGTGGATCCAGGTGGTTTTAGCCGGTAGGAGTCCGGCATGCACCTTCCCCCGAGGAAGTACATGAGGAATTTCCACAGGATCAATAAAAAAAAAATAGACCGAGGAGTATAATCTGCCACTGTGCTTAGCGTTTGAGGACTATGAGAAAGCCTTCGATTCGATCGAAACTTCGGCGGTGCTCAGCGTTGTCACATTGCCTATCGGCTCATTGAAGTGTTAAAGTGCTTATACAGAAACGCCAGACAGGTGGACGTCATTTACCAGATACTGTTCACCGCTGCAATGGAAGATGCCAGAAACTAATTCTACCAATTTCACTCGGTTAGGCCAGCGTATGTCAGTACAGTAAAAGGACAACAACGGCATAAGGTGTGTACATCGTGTAAATGATACAAAACAACTCTTTTTCAACTGATTTGTAAATAGTTAGATTTATCTAATATATTGACGTTTTGTGAAATCACGAATTTGACATACGAATTATTTGGTGAAATAAAACATTTATAAATTATACTTTAACGTTCAACACATTTGAAAAATAAAACATTCGCGAAATATGTATTTGTCAAATGATATTTTACAAAATGTTTGGGGAATACAATGTCCGTCATTTGAATAGTTTTTAAAATGATATTTATCTAACGTTTTTTTTAACCAAACATTAGTGAACCCATTATTACCACTTTGATGTGTATTAGTAATAACTATTTTTGTTTGTATAATATGTTTGCATGCCTCACGGACGAGGACGGCTACGACCTATACTTAAATGAATTTGGTCAGCCATATTTATACCTGTATTCGCAAATAAACGATTATGATTATGATAGTCTTGTTACAAAAGACATTGTTCCTACCATAAAGTGAAACTAGAACAAACAAAATTACATATAAGCATAACTCCTGAATAACCAATCTCAATCTGGGATTGTACTCATAGCTATCTAACGCTGAAAGAATTTTCTGAATTGATCCAGTACTTCCCGAAATCACCGCCCACACATAAACTCTCTCTTTATAATATAAGTATAGATAAGTACAGTGCAACTTCCTTTTTTTTCGTACATGGGGAATTAGGCCTTTACCTATGAAATTGCCGTTTTGTACGAAGTAAAGTATTGTAATATTCTTTCTATCTTTTTCATTTTATTTGTGAGCTGGAGCGTTGTCTTGATGGCGGAGGATCCTGCTTCTTGGGCGCTGCTGTCGAACATTTTCTAACAGACCAATCTGCAGTAACAGGCCAGAAATGACCCGACCGTCTGAAGATTGAGGCAATCATCTTTTTCCCTTGACTTCTGCTCTTATTTACTTTTGTTGGCAAATCATCGAATGGAAACATCCATTGGGCAGATTGTCTTTTGTTTTCGGGCTTGTAACACTATATATCCAGCTTTCATTACCTGTGACGATGTCAAACACAGCCATCGAGTCATCTCCGTTATATTTTTCAAGCATTTCGCGGCTGCAATCCAAACGATGGTGTATTTGATCATCCGTAAAATTTGAGCTAACTATCTGGTGCAAAGATTTCTGACGCCTAAATGTTCGTGTAAGACTTTTTGCACTTGCCTCATAGCAATGCCAAAACTTGCCCGAATCTGTTGATATGTAACTCTTTTGTCGGTTTCTATCATTAGCGGCACAACACATGGTCGCCGTAAAAGGACGTCCTTCGCGCAATTCTTTAGTGAGATTGCTTCGACCACGTTTAAACTCATTAAACTAGTTATAAACAGTAGCACGAGATCGGGTTTCATCATGAAAAGCCCACACACGATCCGCAGTTTTTAAATTGTCACCAATATGTAAAAACAAATGCCATAATGAATTCAGTGTACATCTACAGCTTCCCAAAGTGTATTTTTTCGAAATTTATATAAATTTTTCACCCAACACTTTTCTTACTGGCCAATTCTAAAAACATTCACTATCCCTCGTAGATGGCGCTAAATCATTTTGATCTACGTTTTAATTTATTATAGGAAGCCTAACTTTAGGTACCATAATTAATCCCAAATTATTAATCATTCATCTGTTTACTTTACATTGTAAATTGCTGAGGATAGCCTATTTGAATTTTTCGCTTTAAACATAAAAATAAAACGGTAACGTAGTTAAAGCATAATAATCAAAACTAACTAACTAACAAAAAGGAATTACTTTTAATTAACATTCCTAATTCATCATATCATCATCATTTCGGCCATTTATACGTCCACTGCTGAACAAAGGCCTCCCCCATAGATTTTCACAACTGTGTCATCATTTTGGGGGGTATTTGCCAATACTCACCACGCTTGACAGGCGGGTTGGTGAGCGCAGTATGGCTACCGTTTCACAGAAGGGACGCTGCTGCCCATCCCTCTGGTTTAGATTCCCTTAGTCGCCTTTTACGACATCCACGGGAGGAGATGGAGTGGTGCTATATTCTTAATCCGGACACCACACGGAATTTCTAATTATAAATGAAAAATTACAAATTTAGTAGCTTTTATATTAACATTTAATAAACATTGTTTAATCGGATAATTAATAATAATTGATCCGTCATTACGTATTGCTGGCCAAGTTTGTATCATCTAATCTTTGATCATAGTATATTAATTGATCGAAGCGTCTAATCCATCACTGGATTAGACGAATGTTTTTATAATTGGGCCAGTAAGAAAAGTGTCGAATGAAACATGTCTATAAATTTCGAAAGAAGAACACTTTGGGAAGCTGTAGCTGTACGCTGAATTAATTATATAATTTGTTTTTATATATTAGTGGAAATTTAAAAACTGCGGATCGTGTGTCGGAGTGAATTTGACTGGAATTTTTCGCTCCATGATTTATTACGACTTTCGTTGCGATCTTAAACAACAACTATGTTACGAGGGCGGCACTGAAAATTTCGGGAATCAAGGAAGTGACACAACATTACTATTTAAAAATGTATTTATCGCTTTTCGAAGTATTCTCCGCGAAATTTGACACATTTTTCCATACGATGGAACCAATCATTGAAGCAACCATTCCATTCGGAAGTTGGGGTCTCCAAAATGGCCGTTTGTAGGCGTCCACAGCTTCTTTAGGTGATGAAAATCTCTGTCCACGCAATTTATTCTTTATTTTAGGGAAAGTATAGAAATCATTAGGGCTTAGGTCGGGGCTGTACGGCGGATGGTCTAATAATTCTATGTTTTCTTGCTCTAAAAACTCTTTTGTTCTGTGCGCGGTGTGAGAACTCGCATTGTCGTGATGGAGGATGATGCGGCGGTTGCATTTCTCTCTACGGAGTTCAGAAACGACCTGTGGCAAACAAATGCTAGCATACCATTCTGCATTAACCGTTCTTTGTCCCTCAAGAGGAATAGTCGTAACATGGCCGGTTTTGGGGACAAACGTGGCCACCATTTTTTTTGCAACACTCCGTGAACGAACAATTTTTGTTGGCTTTAACTCATTTTCGAACACCCAAACTCGTGACTGGTTTTTTGTTTCGGGTTCGTACGCATATATCCAGGATTCGTCACCTGATACGATGTTGTATACAGCATTTGAGGATCCTGCGTGGAATCTTTCCAGAGTTCTGACGCACTAAGTAACGCGAGCCGCTTTTTGCTCTTCACATAGCAAATGCGGTATCCATCGGGAAAACAACTTTTTTACACCTAATTGTTCATGCAAGATTATTTGTATTTGACTCATGCCAATGTCTAAAGTTGCCTGAATTTCGCGGTATGTCACATGTCGATCTTCCTCAATCAGCTTACGCACAGCATCAACGTTTTCTTGGGTGACTGCAGTTTTTGGACGACCTTGACGAGGATCATCACTGAGCTTGACACGTCCACGTTGAAATTCAGCAAACCAGCGATAAATTGTGGTTTTGGATGGGGCTTCATCACCAAATGCAGAAATCATCCGGTCAACATAAGTCATAATAAATCACCGCTCTTGAATTTTCTCGAGTCAATTCCATTTTCTCAACGACTAAACAAGTTTGACAAAACCTTGTGACAAGACCGTGAATCTTATTTTAAATAAATAAATGGTATTCGATTTGTAAAACCGAGGAATTTTCAATTAAAAAGATTTTAATATGACAGGAACAGTGGAAATATTCCATTCCCGATACTTTTAGTGCAGCCTATGTATGACAGACTTCGATTGGCATTTCATTTAAACTTATCAGTTATGGGGTACGGTGTATTTCCGGAATAATGGGAGGGAAAACACTACGTTTGTCGGATGTTGGTACATAAAAATCATTAAAGAAAAGAGAGGCAAAGGGCTGTGGCGACACCTACATCGCCAGCATACAACTGCAACTTACAGCGACATCTACTTGAACATTAATCGCAACTCTCCGATGGAGTCAAAGAATGCTGAATCACGCTTGTAAAGTATTCGCGCAACGATGCATATATACAGTCGCCCAACATCAACCACTATCACCAACATCACCAGGCATACCACCCGCCTGATTGGAGGATCCTCCCTTTTCTATGGAGGAACACCACACCTTGTTCCCCATAGGGCTAGTAAAGTGTATCGTAAGTCAAAGTGTTTTCTTTGTGCAAAGCTTCCACCAGACGTGCTATGCCGCCTGGGCACTCCACCTTGTCGTAAATTGTATTGTTGATAGATTTAAAAAAATATATATTTTAACACAAAAATAACAGCATATATCTAAACGATGCATGACATCTGACGCGCGTCCCGCGACTGCTCATTTTTAACAATAATCGTATTGATACGGTTGAATTGCTCTGTCTGCCTTGTGCCTGCCTACCTAAGCCGAAAACCAATCCACGCCCCTGGTGCGTATGCGCATTGTCGCCTCTAAAATGTCTCCGTACAAAAAGTGGTTTCACTTGTTTAATTATTCACGGTCCACAAAACGCCAAATGTTTGATGTGGGTGATTGAATACCTGATAAAAAAAGACTTTATCATGTTCCCCTGAGTAAATACTAGTTTTTCGTCTGATTGAATGAAACCTTAATAATTTTATAGCTAAACTCTAAATTGGGCTCTAATTTTGCGTGACCGAATGATATGAACTTGAAATCCTTTTGAAAATATAAAAACAACCATTCGCTACGTCATATCATTTCGGCCGAATGAAGTCTACTGCTAGACACAGGCCTCCTCCAAAGATCACCACAACGACCGATATAGGTGTTGTGTGCTCATTGGGGGGTCTTGCCATAATCGCCACGCTTGGCAGACGGGTTGGCGATCATAGTTGAGTTGTTAATGTACTCGAAGGACGCTGCTGTCCATCCTCCGGTCAATCCCTTAGTCGACTTTTACGACACCCACGGGATGAAATGGGGTGGTGGCATTCTGAGCCGGCACTACACGCTATGTACTCTTGTGTAAAATTATGAACTTCTTTTAATGTTTTATTAACTGAAAGGTAATCCTATACCTTATAAGTTCTGACTTTTGAGTTTATCTTTTCAAACACATTTACTCGTACATTAAGATAAATTACATTTTAATGCAATAAGTAAATAAATTAACTTTTCAATTAGCCTTTTGTGCCGCTGTGCTTGGAACAAGGTTATAGCAGGAAAACATTGACGAGTGGCGATGACCGCGCTCCGTGCTGACGTCAGCGTTTCGAGGAAACTCGGTTCTCGGGCCCACGCGTCGCGTACACAAGTCTGCCACGAACCAATCATACATACACCAACACTTTACACACTATGTTACCATAGATTGGTGAAACGTTATAGTCCTTATTATTTTATAATAGTACTCGTATCATACTGAAATTAAATAGTAGTACTACAGATTCGCGGAATTTGTTGCTACGATTTTACGCGGGGACCTTGGGAGTGGCATGTGGAACGGCTCAAGGTAATGCAGTGTGAAACAAGCAAACAGACGGCCTTCTAATTATATGCCTTAGTAGCTCACGCGTATTGATGAAAATCTATGCAAAATCTGTCTACTAATTTCGTTTAGAAAAGCTGATAATAACTGATGAGAATCAAGAACAGAAAGCCATTTTAGATTCTTTCCGCTAATTCATGAAAACATTATAGTAATCGTAAATAATTAATCATTGTTACTTACATGTTAAAAATTACTCAGTGTGATACCTGGCCAAAAATCGGCCACCTCTCTTCGCCAATAGATGTCGTTAAAGGCAACTATGGGTTGATATCAAGAGGATGGGCAGCAGCGTCCTCCCGTGTGCCAATAACAACGTGTATTGCGATCACCAATACGCCTCCCAAGTGTAGTAATCATGATAAATAATATGTCATAATAATAATAATAAGGTGTAGCTGTCGCCTGTAGTGGTGGCCATTTAGGGGGCCAGTCTTGTGAGTGGCGAGGTACCGTTTGCCACAGAATTGACGGCACGGTTGGTGCAGTGGCTGATACAGTCGGCTGCTGCGCTCCGGGTCGTGGGTTCGATTCCCGCACGGAACAAAGATTTGTATGATCTGCAGGTAGTTGTTCGGGGTCTGGGTCTATTGTATGTGGAATTAATGTCTGTGAACGCACCCACGTCATAGGAGAAATCCTAGTGTGGGGCAATGTTTAAAAAAAATACACTGTAAATGTTGAAAGGCAGACGCCGTTTTTTCAGAAGTATTTATACCATTGGGTGCTCCATTGCAATATACCTTATAATTGTAGTTTCCATTTCATAGAATACTTTTACACCGCCAGGGACAATCCAAGACTTCATTTTTCTAGTGCAGCCAGGGAGAGTCCCCGGTTAGTGTCTCATTACAGAGAGAGACATGTATAATAATAATAAATTCTTTATTCTCAGGCTACTTTGGCCCATTGAGCCTTAAAAAACCTTACAAAGTAACATAGTTATTATAATAATACAGATTATCATATAATAATACATATACTTATATCGGCCATACAACGTCCACTACCGATCAAAGGCCTCCCCATAGATTTCCACAACTGTGTCATCATATTGGGGGAATTTGCCAGTACTCACCTCGCTTAGCAGGCGGATTGGTGAGCGCAGAATGGCTACAGTTCCACAGAAACGACGCTGCTGCCCATCCCTCTGGCTTAGAGTCTCTTAGTCGCCTTTTACGACTTCCACGGGAGGAGATGGAGTGGTGAGTGGTGTTGAGATGGAGTGGTGCTATTTTCTTAATCCGGAGACCACACGAATAATACATATTATCATATAATAATACAGATGGTCATATAGGGACCGTTCACTGTAGTAAACCCGTGACTGCAAAAGTGCAGGTGTTATAGCAGAAAAGTATGTTTGGCATCTGATTTAAATATTAGCAGTGTGTCTTTTATACACAGAACAATTTTAAAAAAAAGAACCACTGTCTTACTATGTTTATAAGGACATATTTCCCATGTTCTTCCCTTTAAAAATCTAACATCAAAACAGTCAAATATGGTAGTACACTAATACACTAGTGCACACCTACAGGTAAATTTGAATTCAAAATTTACCTTTAACTGTTCTAATGACCTATATTGTGTTAGTCAATGAACTAGTATACAAGTGTATACCAACTTAGAAGCTATAATTATGAAAGCTTAAATGGGTCGATATTCGAACTTTAATCATCGGGAGGCCCAGTGGTGCAATTCTCTAAGTTCAAACATCCATACATGTATGGATGTTTGAACTTAAGGAATTGCACCCCAGGTCAGCAGTGATGTGATAAATTATTTACACGTGTCGTTAATTGAAACAAATCTTACGCGACTGTTCTACGTTTGATATCATAAAAACATCATCTATAAACACGATATCAAAAGGTTTACTTGAGTCCGATTCGAGAGTGAGTTAAATGACCCACTAATCAATGCGTCCGTAACTTTATTAATTCCAATAAAATGACGTGTTGATTTAATTTGTTACATAAATTGTTATCAGCAATGCTTTTTATCATATCAGCCAAAGGACGTCCACTACTCAACAAAGGCCTCCCCCATAGATGTCCACAACGCGCGGTTACTTGCCGCCCGCATCCAACGAATCCCAGCGAACTTCACCAGGTCGTCTGTGCACCTCGTTGAAGGTCACCTGTTGCTGCGTTTTGCGGTGCGCGGTCTCCACTCGAGACTAACCTTTTTTTATACAACCTGGTAACGAGAATAGCATGTCATTAATCGCCTGGTGGTAAGCGTCATGCCTGTCCATAACAAATATAATGTTGCCACCTCAAGGCGTAAGTTATTTGGTTTCTTATGCCCAGAATTTCACTAGTTACAGTGAGTGCCCTTCTATCCGGAGCACAGTAATGTTTAAAGTACACTCTACTATTTGGCGGTGCATATCTGGCACTGCGTTAGTACCTACCCAGCCAGACTTCCAATAAGAGAACTACCACCAGTAAAAAACTAAAATGTTCTAACCGATTGACTGCGTAAAATGTTTTCTCTATTTTTGCACTGACCTTCATTTTCTTTGTAAAAGGTTGCTGTTGTTTGATCGAAAATAATCTACCGATTGTTTTTCTGATAAATAGGAATTCAGCATTAGTGGCCGGTGCGCACACATTAATTAGCAAATCAATTAACGTGCGTTCAGGTTGGGCAAGCACCTCACACCTTCACTGCCTCAGATTTATTGTTCCCGTTAGTGATTCCTAGATAGTCTACTTAGATAGCAGTGAAAATTACTGTTGGGCTTGTCAGGAGCAAAGTAGGTAAGGTTAAAAATTAATAGTCAGTATGTGGTAGAGTTATCTTTATCCATTAGTAAATTACAAACCTGAATCCATTTTAGATTTTTTGTGATTTATTAGAATTTTCCGTGTGGTGTCCGGGTTAAGAATATAGCACCACTCCATCTCCTCCCGTGGATGTCGTAAAAGGCGACTAAGGGAATGTAAACCAGAGGGATGGGCAGCAGCGTCCCTTCTTTGAAACGGTAGCCATACTGCGCTCACCAACCCGCCTGCCAAGCGTAGTGAGTATTGGCAAAAACCCCCCAAAATGATGACACAGTTGTGAAAACCTATGGGGGAGGCCTTTGTTCAGCAGTGGGCGTATAAATAGCCGATATGTTATTAGCATTAGGAAGAAATCTGATCCGTCCAGTTTAAAATAATATATACCTATAATAGTTTGTAAAACTTGAGCTTACCGAAAATAATGAAAACTTAAGCAGACTTGCTAAACTTTATCGTTACCTTACATCGAAAAATATAGCAAGCTTAAAAACCTAACCGTGATGTCCTGGAATGAATTAATAAATGAAATTTGACTGCAAAAGCGTAACAGCTTGTGGTTGTGAGTAACTTAAGCAAATAAATAATTTGACACAAGTCTGATTTTCATTTTAATATATTCTGGAAAATTTTAACACTGAAATTTGTTTTACAGAGCTACTTATTTACATTTATTATACCTAATTGCTGTAAATTTAAAGTGTAACAATTTGAATAATGTAACTGCGGTTCCAATGAAAGGCATTTGTGAGATTATCACATGCGATATCAATATGAGAACATATTTATTTTCAACTATGACAGCATTGTGAGTTTTCGTGGAAAATGGGGTTGAACTAGTGGAAGCATTCGTTCGCGTGACTGCTGGTCAAGGACGGGCCCTTGAACTGTCCTAGAGTTGAATGACTCGCGCTCTTTGTAACGATCTTTCACGAACTAACAACAAGCACATGTTCTAATTGACTTGTGTGTAAATTAATGGAGATTTGAATATTAACAGTAATAATCAGACTTGTACGTCTACCAATACTGCTGAGCGTGCTCGTTTGCTGGCTGTGGGTGAATGGGAGTCGGGAGTCTAGCTTCAGGCACTCCCGTTACCCGATATAGGTACTATGTTGGATGACTATATATACGTATACCACTACACGCCAGTATTAATGTCATTATTCGTTATGCTCTTGTCACATCCGGCGCGCCTGCTGTACAAAAAAAAAAAAAATTGATGGCCGTTCAAATTATGATATGGTTTGAACTTCGACAAACCACGTTATTGAGAATATACCAGTGGATTATGTGGGCCAATTACTGTGGGTAATTACCTGAATCAGAAATGAGGAGATCCGTAGAAGAACTAAAGTTGCCGACATAGCTGAAAGGATTAGTAAACTAAAGTGGCAATGGGCGGGGCACATTGCTCGTAGAACTGATGGTCTAACTATTAACTAAGATAAAAAAAATTAAAACTACTAAAAATATACATGAAGCGTTTGTAAACAATTATTTCATGCAAAACAATTTCAGATTTCCTTGAGAATTTATTCGTATACTAGCTGGGACCCGCGGTTTCACCCGCGTTTAATTTAAAAAAAATTTAGATTACTTCGACATATACACTTGACATAGAATATATATAGTGGATTTCAAGGGTTTTATTTTTTTATGCGCGGAACCCTAATTATTTTTCTAAAATAAAAGTAGCCTAAGTTATTCCTTATAACATCAGCTATCTGCTAGTGAAAGTCCCGTCAAAATTGGTCCAGCCGTTTCGGAGATTACCCGGAACAAACAGACAGACAGACAAAAAATTTAAAAATTGTATTTTTGTTATAGGTATCATATATACTTTCATATGCATTTAGTAAAAAGCTGTTATTTTGACATTACAAACAGACACTTCAATTTTATTTATTTGTATAGATTATTTATAAAGTCCTGATACAAAACATGTGTTATGATAGAAATCTACTCTTCGTTGAATTTTGTATTGCTGTTTCCTTTATTGAGGAAAAGGGGGACAAATATTGTAATCAAAACACTGTTGCTTTATTTGTGACTGCTACAATTTCCCGTGAAAATGATATAAAATGATAAGCAGTGCGAGTTACTGCTAGAAAGTTGACGTCATGTTTTTATCAGACCATCTTATGCAATGACCAGTCGGTTATCAGACGGCGTGGTTCCTTCCGTACGGTACTTTATAAACTACAACAATGATTATATCATAAATAATATCGTGTGTATTTATTTGTTTAAAGTCTGTTACACAACTTGCACGATGCCCTGTGTCAAACCCGATGCTTCTATAATACATATTGATACTTTAATGATCTATATGTGAAGCCCAGCTAGTGGAAATGAAGCGAAATTATCAGCATGTGTTTTTAAATGTATCAAAAGTTTACGTTAATAAAGACGCGCCGACGAAAACGTTGGGAAAAAGAACGTTGGTCTTTTATACAACATAATAATGAGCCGAGCTAGTCTTTCGCCTGGTGGTTAGAATAGAATATTCTTTATTGTACACAATTTTAAAAACATAACTACTGGGAATATATTGTAGAATGGGCGATCTTATCGCTATTAGCGATTTCTTACAGACAACCTGTTAGTGTATCTGACACAGTGGTACTACCACAGTCCGTTACCTACCTAGCCAGATTTGCAATAACAGACCTACCACTAGCAGATGAAGCTTAAATGGCTAGGTTTATGATGTTCTGCTAGAGGGAGTAACCGCTTTACAGTCATCCCCTCCGAGATGTGCCTCAAGGCGTGGGTGGCATCATGGGCGGCTCTAATGTGATCTTACGACGACCTGGAGCCCCCCTTCGGTGCCGAAGATGACCGTTCTAGTGGTTTTAGCCGGTAGGGGTCCGGCATGCCCTTCGCCCTTCCCCGGGACGAAGAAATGGCATAATGAATTTTCACTGGAGACCAATAAAAAAAAGTGTTTATGATGTTCTGTCTGTTAATGTAGACGGCACATTCAAAATTGGTTGCCAATACCTAAGAGGTTAATTTATCATTAAACGGTAGTGTATACTTGATGTTTGTGATACTTATTAACAAAATGCTGTTCTAAATATCTACGTGCAAGTCGTCGGATAACTTAGCTTTTGCTGCAACCAGTTACAGCTTGCCGCATACAGCAGCCTCATTATTTCTAATAGGCATTATTTCAATTATGTCAGTCAGAAATGGTGAGGGCGAAGGGGATTTATCAACCGATCTTCGGTCTTTCATTCCTGAATTGTTAGTAGTTTGTTTCCAAGAAGTACGCACAAGAGTTATTGCAAAGTAGTAATTGTAACAATTCAAATGCCGTACGATTTGTTTTGTTGGATGAGTCATTGTAATTATTGGCATTGTGGCGGTAAAACATTTAGTACCTATACTTTGCTGTTCATATTGTCTATTATCTAAGGATAGCAAATGACCCACTTAACCATGTTAGTTCTGTCACAACTTTTGGTTAAGGTTTGAGTTACTGTTCGAAAAGTATGAACAACTTGTTTGCGAAGCACCATACCAAGAAAATTGAAATCCCTGGTTATTTAGTCACATTACACATATTCTGATGTTTTGTTTTTCTTGCCAATTGATATACTTGTAACTGCATAAAAATATTTACTTCGCATGTCATGGAAGAACTATTCATTGAATCATTGGAAGCTTCATTCAAATAATCGTAAAAAAATGTATTTGGCTCGGTTAGCGAATTGTTGAAATGGTTGGACATGAGACGTTTTGGTTTCGGGGCAATGTTTGCGCGTGCGCCGTACGGCCGCTTGGTATCATACAAAACCAGCCACAAGCCCGCCAACTGACTCAGTCTGATATAAAACATTCTAGCTACGCGTACGTCTACAGTTTGTAGAAGCCTTCATATGACTCATGCTCTTATCATATTGTGAATTGACACGCTGTGAATTTCGCGAACTCTGAATTGTGAACTTTTATTTTGAAGTCCTTAGTGGATAAGTTAGTTTGGACAATTTTTGTGGAAAGTGGTCTTCATGTCTCAGCTGGTGCCATACCACCTCCACAGCAGCGAGCAAGACGACAGTCTGATGTTCGCTACCATGTTTGATTACCAGACAGACGAATACAGGAAGCCCATGGTAAGTTTTTAAACCATCAAGTTTGTAAGATTTGCGTATTTGAAGTTAGTTTTTCACTTGACACTGGAATGGCTTCGTTAACAACTTTCTTTTAGAAACAGTATGTGTGTATGGTGCAATCTTTAAAAAAATCCATCCATTCTTTTGGAAATATCTATCGCTATTTGATTGACCCTGGGATACAATTTGACATCCTAGTTACGAATTAATAATTATTAATAGCGTAGCTTAAGCATTTAATTAACGTATTTGTATTTTAGTTCACCGTATGCTTAATTAACTTTAACGCACAAAACAATACTGGTTCTGTTGTGACACCGATAATGTAGTGCCCTGTCTCTTGAAACTGGCTAGGACGCGATTGGTGTGGCGATTGTGCGAAAAGGACAAAGATTAGATCTAACGAGACATGCATCACGTTTGCCAATATTATCACTTATTCTGTAGTCAGCTTTGTAGCGTTTTTTTAAAATTTTACATTATAGTACATACCTATCAATAAGCGTTTCATGTATTAATTTGGTGGTTTTAATAGTAGAATGTTCTAGAAAATGTCAAGAACATAACACCTGCCGTACAATAGGTACATTTGATAATATTTAATTTAACGTGAATTGCGATTCCAGGAGTTGTTTGTTTGATATACTTACACGTTACAGTAATTTATTCCTATTATAATATAATGACGTAACCTCCACTTTATGAACTGTAGGCATAGTCGTCAACAATAAAATATATTGTTGTAATTTTTTCATTATTACGGACTATAGCAGTTTCCTTTGTTTGCAATAGATGGCGCTATTATATGTGCGCTGATTTGGCTTATTTTAATTCAGATAAATCATGCAACACAATTTGAAAATACCGTAGAGATTTAATAATGTTCTTTATTGAGATTTAACTCTCGATTTACATGTAATCATTGTCAAATAATAGCAAATGAAAAATTATCAAATTTTATTTTAAAGAATTCATGTAACGCCGTATGTAAAACACATTTCCACTGTCACGTGTAAGATTTTCTTCTTATCACTGCGTGCCTTACGTCACATATGGTTCGACGGAGTGACGTCATCGGATGACGTCATCCTTGCCCCACTACGCGGTGCGAGTCTCGAGAAGTTCTCAAACTTGTATCGCTACCTGTACCATTATTATTATGTTAACGACTGTACGGTTATTATATTATTTTATTGATCACTTACTGTAATTATTACTATAGTGATAAAAATTTGAACTGCCTCCTTAATATTATGAAATAATGATTGTCGTCGCCTCTATATTCGAACGCTCTTGGCCTTCTCTCAATAACAACATTGATTTTCATAATGGGGCTTGTGTAAAATGATTCTACTGTGATTAGTTTGTTATTGACTGTAAATTGCATCTTGCAGAGATGTAATTCCACAAAAGCTGATAAGAGTTTTTTATCGACTATTCCTCTAAGTAAAATCAAAACGTGGATTGATGGAATACAAACAGTTTTGCAGAGACTATAAAACGCATCCATCTTAAAGAAATTGTCGAAATCGGTCACTGGTATTTACGCGGACTGATGGTCCTAGAACAGACTTCAGTCACGTAAACCTGTGGTAAAAGTAGGTAGGTACGCTTGTTTTCCAACCACAATTCAATTTCTCTTCAATGACGCATCTATAAATGAAATAGAACGTACCCAAGTTAGTTTAGGTACATATGTATTTCTTAATCTTGCATAAGAAAGTCTTAAATGTTTTTTCGCCATTTAGTTATTTATGGTACGATATTATGAAATAATTGGATAAATAAAAATTCCCACACTGCAAAAACAGGACAAAACAAATAAAAACATGCTTAATTTATGATGTCATACGCTAGACTTGTTTACTTTCAATATGCATGAATGAAATCCTTGGATTCCCCCAATACTTGTGTTATTTTACGTGTACTGTGTATTACCAACATACGTTCATAGTGAATCCTATAAAGTTACTATTTACAAAGGAATAGCTATTACCATATTGTACGGTAATCTATTCTGTGTGTTGCGTCAGATTATCAACATGGTGCAATAAAGGTGGGGGAAAGTATCTAAGTAGTTGTAGGTAGTGGAGTAGTAAGTCCTCCTTCAGCGAAAGCATTTGATGCCTAATAAGTGGTCCGATCCCTCTGAAAAAGCCTATTCACTAATCACTACATTGTAGTAACAACAACTGATCTTATAGGATCTGATAAACGAGACTATCAGTTGCGCAAGCGCAACCGGATTTGCCGGGCGGCAGCGCAGGCGCAGTGGTAATGGTAACCTTTGCGAAGCGAAAACGTCAAGTCCGGCTGACTTGACCTACTTTGCGCGCTTGTGAAATTTCTCCTGCGCCTGACTGCTTCCAAGAACACGTCCGTGGTTGGGGAATCCCCACACGCTAGAACGCAATACGCTCGCATTTACCTGCCTCAATTTCAATGCAATGTTGTCGGCATCTACCGTTACTACATAATCAAATAGATCATTCGACCTGTAATTGCTGACCTATTTCATTGACGAAAGGGTAAAACTATTACAAAACGTAACGGATACATTATCTATGGAAATGTAAACTGATTTCAACTAACTATTGACCTTGTTGACTTCAGCAGATGTATTTTATTGACGAACACTTAACTGATGTAGTCAATACGGGCCGGATGGAGACAATTTGTTTTAATTGTAACGAACTCTGAATTGGCCTTAGTTTAATATAGTCAAGGAAATATACTTTCTTGTGTGATCATACTTGGAGGTAAATCCAAAATAATGTTTGTGAATTTACCAGTCGTGACGCAATGACAGGACACTGGCACCAAGGAGCACCTCCATAGGATGAAGCTTAGCACAACGGATACATGCAGATTCTGTATGGACAATCAAGAGTCAATGAAGTACATTTTGTGCAGCTGTGACGCTGTGGGAAGACGTAGGGCACAACATCTAGGCTTGGTCTTATAATAGCTTATCCTTTGCCTGATGATTTTGCACCTTTTTTTAGCGGAGGGAAGGCGACTGTGAAAAGGTCGCCCCCCCAGGCACTTCTCGGGGAGGATCGTAAAGGATCCCCCCAAGCCTCGCTTTGCGCTGTGCTGCGCACACGGTGGCACGTGACCACGTGCGCGCCACCGTCTTCCCGGGGGTCGCTCGGTGGATTACGAAGTTCCTACAGGGACTTCTTGATTTGCCAGCAGAGAAGTAGTGCAGGGCTTTGGGCAGCACAATGGATCCAATAGGGTCGAAGTGCGTTCGGCTGATGCTGAGCCCGTGAGAGCCACACAATAGAATAGAAACCCAAAATAATAGTTTATGAATTTACCCGTCTGTGTGTGTGTGAGTATTGAAGCGTTCCTGCTTTTCCCTACTCCCGTTTCATGTTTGACGACTTTTTACAAATGTGTATCATTTTGTTATTTAATATATTGATTATTGATGTTCTTCGGTACACGGAATTTACCGTTATAACGAACCGCCTCATTGTTTTTCCTTTTTTTATACTACTTACCCACTGAGGAGGCGAGCATGTCGTACGTATGGTGGTAAACGTCACGGCTGCCCATAACAATTAGTTATTGTCTCTTAGGGTGAGATTCAGAAACGAGTCTAAGCTAAGTTAACGCTTCCATCTGTCAAAATTAGGGGCGTAAGTAGTGCATTTTGACATATGGAAGCGTAAGTTCACGCTTAGACTCGTTTCTGAATCTCACCCTTATGCCCAGGAATTTGACTAGCTACAGTGCCCTTCTAACCGGAACACAGTAATGCTTCAAGTTTAATCACTACTGCTTGGCAGCAAATATCTGGCACTGCGGTGGTACCTTTTTATCGGACCCAGTGGAAATTCTGCATGAATTTCCTCCGCCCCGGGGAAGAATGAAAGGGCATGCTCGGAGAGGGTGACACTAAGCGGTCAGGGGATTGTAAAGGATTCTACGCACACATCGGCGCGTGACCAAATTACCGTGCACACAGATTGCCCAATCTACACACCCGCGAACCCAGAAGCCCCCCGCCTTTAAGGCGACATTTTTTAATATAGCGACGACAGGAGGTTTGGTACCTTGCCAGACTAAACAATAAGAGACCTAACACTGGTTTAATGTACGTATGACCTACTACTAGTTATTTATAATATGTAATACTAGTTTGTGGTTCGTCGTAGACTTGCGGATTGTTATCGATATTATGGTGTAACAGACGGATTAGATAATCTCCCTTATTCATATAAAGTATTCTGAGAATTGTGTGAATCATCGGAAGTCGACAAAGGTATAGTTTTTAATACGGACATGACAAATACTTGCACCATTACTCCTTGGCATTAAATATGTCATAAATCATAATTTATCAAATAATTTGAAAGCTTTTAGCGTTTTTATTTCATCGGCTAACACTATTTACCGAATGATATACCTACATTGATTGGTTGCCAAATTAATAAAAATGTTGGATATAACTTTTATAATTATTGTCATATCAAATAATTAGCTGTTAGGTAATATTAATACGTATTGGGTCACTCCTGTATCATCAAATGTTATATAACCGTTTAAAAATACAGTTGAATTTATCGTAAACAGAGCGCCTAGACCAGTATTATAAAATAATTGACCAACGGGCAGATCCAATTTTTTAAATTCTTTGTCTGTTTTTTGTGATTACTCTAACCAAACATTTTATGATCCTTTGTGAAGTCTTTATGTTCGCAAATTGCAACGGATTGGGGTACTGATGCAATTCTCCAATGTAGGTAAAAAAGTCGCAGACCGCCCACCTGCGCGCACTAACAAATGACGTCAGCCATAAAGCACGCGGTTCTGTGAAACTTATTGTTTATATCCAACAATTTTAATAGACATTTACCTTTTAAGGACCTTTTTTCATCTACCTACCTTTAGCTTACTGCTCCAGATTACCATTCCTCGTAATAATTTACTCAGGGTCAACGTAGCAGTTCATTTTCAAAACAGCCGACTGTATCAGCCACTGCACCAACTGTATATCATTCTTGTATAACAGTACCTCATAGAACATTTGATATTAAAGCCAATACTATAAGATATTGCGAAGTGATAAGAGCTATCACTATATATACTAAAATACAAAACGAGCTTTAATGCAGTTGCACAAGTAGCTACAATAAACTCTCAGGCTGCCTTCTTTATTACCTCCAGAAGATAACACGGCTCCGTTATCCATTTTGACCCATTACATAAAGTGTTTTCCATTGTCTCCTGGCGTTCATTGCATTCGAACTATGCTACTTTAAATCTTACAAAGGGAACAATATTGTGAGGATAGTGAAAAGGGCTTAGTTGTTAACGCTTTCTACAATTTTTTTCTGCTTCTAAATTCTTGGATCTTACGTGCACTTTTGTGCGTTACCAGCATTTATTTAAATCTGAGTGCAACTATTTTAATTAATGTACACTATGGTTGAAAGTTGACTGAGACTGAGATTAAATTATGAATTGACAAAATATAGTATTCTGCTCTTCACAAAGTTCAGTTGGATTTTAGTATCATCTCAATCTAGTCTCATTTCAATGTAAATTTTGACGTTTATTTAAAGACAATTTTATAGTACCTACTTGTGTGAGCTCAAAATGTTAGCAGAATACAGTTTTGGCTTCGATTCACTTTCGATTCATTTTCGATCTCATCACAGTTTAAGTTCACGTTTGACGTTGTTTGTTAGTTTAGGAGAATACCATTTACGCCATTGAGCCGGATCGGAGCTGTATTTTCAATATTTTTCATTACGAAAATTGGCCCTCATATTCTTTTAGCCGTGTGGTGCTGGCTCAGAATACCACCACCCCATTTCCTGCCGTGGGTGTTGTAAAAGTCGACTAAGGGATTAGCAGGAGGATGGGCAGCAGCGTCCTTCGAGTACATTAACAACGCAACTGCGATCGCCAACCCGTCTGCCAAGCGTGGCGATTATGGCAAAACCCCCTAATGAGCCCACAACGCACCCATATCGATCGTTGTGGTGATCTTTGGGGAGGCCTGTGTCCAGCAGTGAACTTCATTTGGCCGAAATGATTCTTTTTGACTCTGTCCAAAACAGTTAAGGTATTATGATGTTTTTTCTAGCCAGTTTTATGATGTATGAATTGTAGGAGCTAGGACATTATAAAATTTAAGGCAATTATAACTGACTGTAATAAGTCTAGACTTGTAGTATGTAGCCAATATAATGACTTGCAAATAAAGCTGTAAAGTACAACCATGAATAATAAATGAATGTAGATTTTATCGTGATTGCTTATATTATTACTTCTGAACAAAGTTAAAGAACATTATTTAATTAACTACTATATCAATTGTTCTGTTGAATTCGGTTCAATTACAGGTAGTTTCAAACAATCACTGTGATGTAAGCTACACTCATACTCGTTATTAAAATCTTTAGGTAGGTAGGAAGGAAACTTTACTTCTTCTATGGTTTACACTTTTTCCTTCACAACATAATTATTTAATTTTCTCGCACAATCACATCTCTTCCAATCGATAAGCTATCTCGGTCACATTAAGTTGTTAGAACATGGTAGCCGTCGCCGCCGCTAAGTCATGCGGCCCAGTCTTGTACTATAACCCACCTCCCACGTTGTGCAATGTCATGTTGACGTTTATCCATATCAACGGCATCATAAACTCTAGTATTTGTCTGCAATTAAAATGTAGGATATTTGTCGTGTCAACGGCAAGCGGGAAGCAGGGAATTGGAGGAATAAAGATTTAATGTTGTCTTTGGACTAACAAATTGTTTGAGGATAGATTTGGTCGGGTGAATAGAATCCATTACTGGGAAACAGCTCTTTACGATAAATGGAGTATAATAATGCCACCACCCCGTCTCCTCCCATGGGTGTCTTAAAAGTCGACTAAGGGATTAGCCGGAGGATGGGCAGCAGCGTCCTTCGAGTACATTAACAACTCAACTGCGATCGCCAACCCGTCTGCCAAGCGTGGCGATTATGGCAAAACCCCGCAATGAGCCCACAACACATCCATATCGGTCGTTGTGGACATCTTTGGGGGAGGCCTGTGTCCAGCAGTGGACTTCATTCGGCCGAAATGATGATGATGATGATTCAATCGTATATAACAAATAGTGCTTAATCAATTTAACATTATTTGACCTTAATTTGACATTTGAAATAAACATTACAATTATAGAGGAAACAAAATAATTAAACTATAGAGGAGGTGTCAATGATCACTGATCAGGCTGTCTCATATTGGCTCTTATTGCCAGACTGTTATTAGTGAGAAGCTATCATTTTGCATGACAAATTCTGGTTTGGTTTAAATTTTGCTAATTTCATTGAAATAAAAATAATAATAATTCGAATTAATCATTTTGAAATGTTAAATAATACCCAAATGATTAAATATAGAAAAGACTTACAAAGAACACATAATAAAAGCAATAGTAAAGCACGATAAGAAAATAAGTAAATATTCAATATATAAAGAAGCACGGATAAACTCAGGAGAGATAGGGTTAACGAGGTAAATTATACAGGTAAAGAAATTAGTAATGTAGTAATTAAAACAAAAATAGAAAGATAGAAAGCTAAGCCGCTTCACGGCCAGTTTTATAACGCAGTAATAGAGCCAAATATAAATAAAACTTATTCATTTCAGTGGCTTAAGAAGCAACCGGTTACGCCAGGACTAGAATCATCGGTATTTACAATACAAGATCAAGCAGTCGTTACTAGGCAGCATGAGAGAGATATTCTTAAAAGAGCAGTTGATGGTAAATGTCGACTATGCTCAACGTAAGACGAGAGCACACAACATATTATTTCGGGCTGTGAAATGCAGGCTGGCACTTACTACAAAAAAAAAACACAATTTTGAAGTGTCGCATGTATGGTGGAAAGAGCATCTGATCGATCACACAACCGCTTGTTAAAGAAAATGCTACGGCTAAGATAATGTGGGAAATGGCAGTTCAAACAGATCTTGCAATAGTTCACAATAGCCCAGATATCATTTATATAAATAAAATAGAAAATAAACATATTTGATAGACAAACCACCAGATTAGAATACAGGAGCTAAAGAAATAGAAAAAATAAGTAAATAACCCTTAAAAACAGAAATAACCAGACTTTGGAAAACATCCACCGAAGTCGTACTTATTGTTGTCGTGGCCACGGGAATAATAGCCAAAAGACTACATAGGTATTGCAATAAACTAGATTCACACATAAACATTCACATCATTCAGAAAAAGGCAGCCATACACACAGTCACAATACTCCCAAAAGTTTTAGGGTATACAGTTTTCGTCAGGGGCGATCTGAGCCACCTCTTCTGTGAAGGTCTCGGGGCGGGGTCTTAGAAAACACCGAGTTGAAAACCTCGAGTAGAAAGCAATATATATATTTTTTTCATAGACAATGTGCCAGTATTTTATTGATAATATAATACTGGCACTTTATTTTATCAATATAATACTGGCACATTGTCAAACCTACTAATACAATTTATAAATTATTTATAAACTGTATTATTAGTAGGTTAGGTAATGGATGACATTGTTTACAGGCCAAGTTTTATAACTCCTGTTTTTGATTTTCTAATAAATGGTTCTTATATCTATAATTTAATGTATTTACTGATTTTATGGCTCGAAATGGTGGCGGCAGGACATTCCAGCAGCAAATTTAAAATTGCCACGAAATGAGCAATATTATGTCATAACCATAAGATACGAAGAGGCCTTGGTTTTTTGCTTGTGCTCTCGCGACCAAGATAATTTGCTGTAAAGGTATTTCGGTTTTTCTGTTACATACAACGCCAAATAGTAAAGTTGTAACTCTACAAAGGTTTGCAAGATTCGAAAGATGAACATCAATAATACTTCTTATGCATCTCTTGTTTGGTAGAAACCACATATTCTCTGGAGAGCACTAAACCTTCAATGTTATTTTGGAACATTTTTCTTAATTCTAACCGTGTATCTCAGATTTCATAATTCCTTTAAGGCTGGGCCCATATTTCCGGTTTGTCAGCTCGCATTTTTCGAAATTGTCGGATCGGAAGACAATCTTGCAGCGATAGATTGCCAAAGTATCATAGACATTTTATTTAATTCCTCGCGTTCAGACGCGAGCATATCGTTTATTTGGGCCTGATCACAGCAAATGTCTCCGAATGTTCCATAATGCAACACTCTTATACCAGTTAACACATAATTCCAAGAAAAAACCACTAAGGTTCCTTTAACACAAAACTGCATATTTCATGAGAAAGTAAATCCAAGGTCGCTAATTTCATTCATTATAAACAGATTAAACTCCTCTTCTATATCTATTTCTGCTAATAATTATAATTGTTTTCAATTTGTGTCACTTACGACGGGGACACTGTCATACAATCAAAGAGATTGCATTGTTTAGTATGTATCCTCCTGAAACGAGTGAAGATAAATTGTACACCGATATTATTAAACATCCAAAAGTCAAATGATTATGACGTTTATCTAAACCGAGGTGGGAAAACGTTTTAGTCTTTTATTGTAATTACAAATACATAAGTGACACAAAATGAAGTTATTTTAGTCACAGACCCAACTGTTATTATCCATTTGATATTGAAATTTCCTGTTTGTTATAGCGCATCGTTTATTATGTAAAATGATGTATTGAACAAAGTCTATGTCATTGTATCCTTCTGAGCCCCTTCCTTATTCATACAAACAGACTTGACTTCACTTGATATCCATTAAAGCTTGGTAAATCTGACCCGATAATGACATTTGCTTCAAAGGATAAAATTTTAGAATAAATGTGATGTGTGTTATGAATTATGATTTTGATCTAGTGAGGTGCTCATAGCTGGTGACACTCACTAATCAGTAGACGATCGTCTGTAGATGTAGATGGGTGACCGCATACTGGTATTTGAGCTGAGCGTCTTTGTGCTTCGGAGGGCACGTAAAGTTGTCGGTCCCGGTTGTTGTCATTAGACGGCAGTCGCTAAGCCAAGTCAAAGGCGCACGGTTGGTGCAGTGGCTGATACAGTCGGCTGCTGCGCACCGGGTCGTGGGTTCGATTCCCACACGGGTCTGGGTGTATTGTGTGTGGAATTTGTGTCTGTAAACGCATCCACGGCACAGGAGAAATCCTAGGGTGGGGCAACATTAAAAAAAAAAAAAAAAAATCTGGCAGGGTTTTCAGTTAGGTGCTCAGCAGTTGTAATGTATATTTTGGAATCCAGGACTTTGGCGAAATGTGCGTTTACAATAGTACACCTCTGTTTAATCTTTGGGAAAATACAAGCATGATGGTAAATAAAAGGTCAATGTTTGTGTTTTGATGAGAATTTATCGTAGCTATGAAAAATGTTCCAAATAAATGACGCTTATTAATGTCTAACACATTCCAAATGTAAATGAATTCTACAACTCATGGTTGATTGATGCGCCCCATCGCACCTTTTGTTACGGCTACTTATGGTTGAAAAGCGAAACACGCAACCTTATCCAAATAAAAGGAAAAGTATAATATGGTTTTGTTGTTTAGTCTCTCCGCTTCTAATCTTTTGTTTATGTTGGGTTGTCCGATAACACAGGTTTCATCGAACACAATCGGATGACAATGTGATGCCATAAGTTTAGAGAAGCCTATTTACAAGTGATGCTGCAAAGCTTCCTACTTTAATTGCTTCCTGGAGCTCTTTTGGGAGATATTGTAACGGTGCAACAATAATTGCATCGAGTTCTGTGTATCGGGGATCCGTTAAAAGTAGTTAGGGATCCCGGCGGTTGACCACGGGCACCCAATGAGTCACCCGTTTGGCTCGCACGGCATTCCGCCGGACATTCTGTCCATACCGTTTATTTATCTTGATCGCGGGATTACGAAGCTAGTTTGCCTCCACAATTAAACAAGTGCTATTGCTATATTATTATATTGGTAAGTAAAAAAAAACTAAACAAAGGATACCCTGCATAAATTAACGAGCTTAATTTTCTTTGTTTCACGAAGCAATAATAATTACGTCACAATAATAAGCATGGAGCTGATATTTACAACAGCTGCTGAGTCCTTGTTCCGATTATGGGCAAGAATCGTGCTTACCGCTCCGTAGATTACTGACATTTTCCGCGTTTCCGCCTCGAGAGCCTTATTAAAAGATGTTATACTTAGCGGTACAGGCGAACTAGTTGCATTAGATCACTGTTATAGATATTTATGCTGATAGGGTTTGCCCGTTGGTGTCGAACCATTTATAGAGCAGAATTTATCTCAAATTGATAGAATTTTAACACCTGGGACATATTATGACTTGGGTAGAAATGGCATAAGACCAGCGTGCATAAGTTCTAACGCATGTCGACATCTTGTTATTACAGTGTCACATTAAATTAATTATATTGCCAGGTTAATGTTTTTACTTGCGTCTTAAAACAAAATACTTCAGGTTGAGCTATTTTGCTAAGTACAAATTTAAAAGGCAGAAGTATAACGCAATTAGCTAATAATTTATAATTAAATGACGCTATTTGTTATTGTTGATATGAGGCATCTACTTAATAGTCGTAATAACTATTTCAACCCTCAAATAGGGTTATGAATTGTAAATTGTCTGCTCCCGCCCACAACAAAATTCATGATAGACGGCACAATAACCGCTACCAATACCAACGCCATTATTTAATGAACCCTCGTCAGATGGAAAGGTCAAATTATTTGAAAAGATTAATCTCGTAATTTATGTGGGCCTAACGCGCCCCGCCAGATTTCTCCACAGACGGACAGAGTTATATGACATTCATTTGATATTTTATGTAACGGACAAAGAAATATGGGACACGTCTTTTCACGTTTTTCGAGACGTGTCCTACGGTATAACAATCTCGTTTGTTACAAAATATTTTTTTGTGCTCTAAATATTTTGAGCGCTTATTGTTTTGCTTTCTTTTTCGACTTACCGTGCTCAACTGCCGGGGTTAATATTAATCCAAGAACGTAATTCTCCAATGTGGTATAAATTGTCGGGCGGATAATTTGCACGGGCATGCCAGTTTATCGAGAGTAATGTACTCGTAAATGTTTACGACTGTGGCTGCGTTTTCAATGTTATTTAAATCATTTTTTTGAGATTCCTCCTGCACTTTTATATTGGTTTTCCCATTACAGATTACCGATGATAAATATTTTGCCTTCATGGCATTCCATTAAATTTGTGCAAATTTTTTATCGCCGTAACCTTGAGCGCTTGTAAAGATTGCGTACTTTAAAACTTTTAATATGAATATTTCATAGTCAGATGTGTTATTTGCGATACTGTCGTGTTTTGATTTTTATTAATTCAGTCACCGCATCAGTTTTACCGCAATCGTTGAACGTTCTTCCAGTAAGTTGTTTTGATAACATGGGATGTCGGTAAATAACTGAATTAATGTATTTCGAATGATTGGTTGCTTGCCGCAATTCTTTGAATCCAATTTTGTGTTTGGCTACACCTACGCAGTTCTTAATTCTGATACATTTGCAGGAGGTCGTGTGTCACGCACTTTGTTACTGGATATGTCCTGCATTTTATGAATCTCTCTTTAATTTTCTTATTTAGCACGGCGTAACTGGCGTATCTATTGCGTTGTTCATCTAAATTATGAAAACGTGCAATTAGTTTGTTAATTTTGTCTGAAATGTTTTCTAATCGTTACCTATTATGTACTACGCTGTACAACTTCACAGATCATTGAACCTCTCTTCGTACGGGTGATCAAACTTATGATCCATGTGACCTTGCATGATCACCTTGAACAGGACTTTTTATCTATTCTTGAAATGTTTCAATATCTTCGTTTTTAACAATTGATTTTGTAACCACAGAAGCATATTTTTGTCAATCTTTCTCTGTTCTGTTCTATTTATGGTTGATTACGCGCATTGCGCATTCATGTGAACGATTCTTCACATGCATGGTCGATTGCACGACTGTAAAACTTCTGCATTAGCACTATTTTTATGTCTCTCTATTACACGGGTTTATATCCCCTGTAAGGGGGAACCCGGTCTTTTGATAGGCTTACGCGGGGACATGGGTCCAACACTCAGAGGCCCTTTAGAGAATTTTAATCTAAAATGTAATGGGACACTAACCGGGAACTCTCCATGGCTACACTATAAAATGCAATCTCGGATTGTCACCGGAGGTGTAAAACTATTGTATAAGATGGAAACTACAATTATAAGGTCTATTGTAATGGGTGCTAAATGGATAATATACTTCTAAATTTTTTTTTTTATTATTATGATGAAATAATCCTGTTTCAATGACCACTGCTGTATGCTAAGCATTGTACGTTGCTAACTTATTGAAGATAGTGAAAGTAATATTTAAACAAATTAAAAAATGTAGATCGTTTTCCTATTCAGATTCAGATCAGAAAAATATATATTTTACTGAACTCTAGCTTTCTCTGCTATGCACTTGCTAATAGGCAGTTATTGATTCGATAGCGAAGGGTATAGTGATGACTATTTACGCTATCAATGTTTGTTAATATTTCTGTAGTAATGTTGTAAATCAGATATATCAATTATTTACATTCAATACGTTAGTATTGGTGAAAGAGGTGAGCAGCAGTGGTCTGATGGCGGCAGCTCGGCTGGTAGCGCTCGACATGTTCCCACTAATTCAATTATTCCGTTTAAGTAGCGCACCGATCGCGTTGCATATTGAATTTCTGCCCGGCGCACCACCAGCCCAATTAGGACGAAACTAAAAAGGTTCTGCGTTTGTTTGCGCCTCATTGTTCTCCTCGGTATCTGGGCTGCCGCCATAGTTTCATAACTGGCAAGTCACTGTTTCCTCGTCTTTTTAAGGAATCGAAAGTTGTTGATTTTCTGCAACACGCCGAGGTGCCTTGCAGTTGTGAAATTGTGCGTAGGTGCGGTGCATAATGCGCGGGGGCCCGTCTGGTCGGCGGCGGTGGCGGTGGCTTCGTCGCCGGTGCCGGGTGCCGAGGGGCGGCCGGTGGTGTTTACGATGCACCGGTGCGGCGGCGCCGAGTGGGGCGTAGGCGTCGCCGGGGGGCGTCGCGCCAGGCTTATCAGACGGTGGCGGGGCCGGCGCGCGAGCCTCACTCCACGTTCTACCGCTGGCCGCGCGTGTCGTGCATGCTCGCTGACACCGGTTTTAGATAACAAAAACCTTTGTCCAGTCGAGGCAATAATATTTACACACTGCGTGCTTTGCGCCGCGTAGTTTCTGAGGGGTTTTCCGACGCCGACCGACATCTGTCAGCCGATTGTTTTCGTTGCGCGCACGCGGGGATCGCGCTTGTATCAAGTTACGACAAGTTTTTTTAAGTTTTTATTGAAGTTTCCTGTTGCATTGTGAAGTGTGTTATTTGGATTGCAGTTAGAGGAAATCAGTAAGTGTTAATATATTTTATAGGCTGAAGCATCGCAGTGCAGGAGGGAATTCCCTTGAGGTTTCGTAATTATGTTTTTACCACAAAAAAAGATTATTTTGTTTGTCATAATCTGTTTCCTATTGCATCATTTGTATTATTGGTTTTGCATTATCATCACTTATCAACGTAAAGCTATTAAAGAAGTAAATGTAAGGTTGAACAATGTTATTGGAAGGCATCTTCATGATGTTCGTAGTGGAGCGCATAGAAACATAATGGGGTGGTATCGCTGTCGAGATGGTTGTCGCAGCGTGTTGTAGGCAGCCGCGGCGCTGCGCGGGCGCACATGTGACGCCGCGACGCAGAGCGCGCGCCCCGTGTCATCGCTCGCGGTCAGTTGAACGAACCCTCCGCCGACCGACGTCAACCTTGCCATAATCGCGATTATTTGCATCGCTATTGTACCCACTGTGGGCTGTAAGTGAGCCTCTAATTGTCTCACAGATGCGCAGATGAACCCTGAAACGTTTTATCAATACAGAATAGTCCTGCAATTTTTTTTATTAAATGTTAGCAACAGTAAATAAGGTCGTATTACGATCATGATAAGAACACTGTGGAACATTGTTTGCTTTCTATTTTATCGGCACGTCTGCTGATAATTTTTATTGAATGCCCCATCGTTCCTTGACGCCATGATGTTGTTGCAATGTACGCGGGAAAATGTTTGTGACATATTATTACACCTCTTTATTATTTTATGTACATATAGGGTAGACAAAACTATAGCTTCTAGAGGGGAAGTACCTTAAATATCTAGCATAGCAATTTTTTTCTTCAGGGAAACATTATGTACAAATAACTAAATTTATTGAAAAGCACTGAAATCAATCATTTTACAGTGTTATTAAAAGTGTTTATAGCATTGTATTTTTATAGCTTTCCTTTAATTTCGGACCTTATTTTTATTAAAGAGATTTGTTTTCGATTTGTGCCATAAAAATTCAGACCGCGATATTTTTTGTATTTACGTCAGTTCTAGGCAAATGCAGCTTTCCTATCTTCAATTATTTTTTAACTTTCCCTCTAGTTGTCGTTTAGCTTTTCCCATACTATATGATATGTTTAATTTGTAAATTAATACTGAATTAATATTTTTATTACTTCAATTATTAATCATTGCCAATAAGATGGATCATGGTAAATAATTAAATTGTGTTTATTTATAATTGATCAATGTAATAAAATAAAACAATAATGAACAATCCATTTTAATGCTATTCAAGAACTGTACCATAACATGTTTGTCATTTTAATGATAAGATAAATATTTTAAGTGATAATAAGACACTAGAAAATATGTAGGAACGAATTTATTGACATCATGGGTGACCTTTCCCATATGCACAACAATAACATGCAATTACAGAAATAATAAAAATACTACTACTTTTTGAGTTATAATTATAACTTATAACCGCTTAAAGTTTTAATAAGTTTTATTACCATAATTCCGCATAAAACCAGCTAGGATGTGTAGGTAAAGTAAAATATATTGAATCAAACATATTATTTTATCTCGCCATGTGTTTAGTCTCTATTGAATAAATCCATTACAATTTAAAACCAACCAACAAACCATTTTCGATTTTTTATTTTTTTCTTAAGGAAGTCTTCACGTTATACTATAGCATATAAGAGCTGGTGTCCAATTTAAATGAACTCCGTGTATAATATGCAAGTAGGTATTTGCATTGGGATAGTAATAATATGAAAATAAAAGTCTGCAAGGATACAAAACAGCGATTGAGTACATACACCGTGTCAGCGTAAAATAAATATTTATCGCAGTTATTTAAGACAAATGTGGGGAAATATACATGCACAACAGAGCATCCTGTTGCGTTATTCAAATTAGTCTCATACAGGAGACATTATTCTCGTGGTACCATAAAAATTATAAAATCTATTTTATGCGGGCTTATTATTCGTGGTGTGTCGTATAAATGCGTCTTGGCTTGATGACAACCATAGAGAATATCTACAGTTTCACGTAGGCAAACTTTTTTCTTTGTTTCACATGACATTATAGTACCCTAATGTTTTTTGAGTGCACCTTCTTTATACTTGGTTTGGACGTTTTAAATTTTACGAAGATTTTGTGTAATGAAATGTGAAATATGTAATTCGGATGAGAGATAAAACATCGGAAGTTTTCCTTTTTCTAAAACTCTTATGCTTAAAATGGTTAAGAACGTATACAACAACGTAGTTATGAGATTACTTCCAATTACAGAAACGCAAAGCGATTCAACTATTCTTTGGAAACATACATCCATAGTTCACTGAAGTGGTTTGGTCAAGTCCTCAAATACATTTTCCTTTCACGTAGAAAGCGTTGTACACCAATTATGACATATTATTCGGTTATCTGTCTGTATTGTGATACACGGATATGAAGTGCGTTTGAAAAAACCTTGGGCTTTTGCCAAGCTGATGTCAGTTACACGTATGTACACTTCTTGATGTATTGTATCTCGTAGTAAAACTAAATCTGCATATACCAGTACATCTGAAATTATGTATAATTTATTATTGCATAAGTACTGAACAGACTGACAGTCTTACAATTAAATATTGTGATACGCAGCTGTTCCTAGTGCTTTTCGCTTCGCGTCTGGGTAGTGCTTTTTATGTCTACAGTTGTCATTTTAGGGGAATTTACCAGTATTCACCACGCTTGGCAGGCGGGTTGCTGAGCGCAATACCGCTACTGTTCCACAGAAGGGATAATACTGCTCTGGCTTAGAATCCCTTAGTCGCCTTTTACGATAGCCACAGAAGAAGATGCAGTGGTGCAAAATGCTTAATCCGGACACCACACGGAAAATCTCAATCACCTCACCATCCCAACCACCAATTACGGAAATTTCATCGCCTTATTGATTCAATTTCTGGCATCTTAATGGCGTGGGTTTAATTTCCAGGGCTAAGAACAGTTGAATGTTCTGATTTTTCAGTTAAAATATTGCGCAATTAGCTTTCGCGCGAGTAACCGCGGGATCCTCGCCATAGCTTAAGACCTTCGGAGTTATTATTTATGATAAATGCAAAAGTCCATCAATAAAGTAAGACCGTATACGGTTCATTCCCGTTTCATCAGTAAGACTAATTGTGAAATATTTTGCGATAAGTGCAAGTGTTTGTGCAGCTAAGTGTTCGTGGAAGGGCGATAAGCATAGTGCCGGTGTAGGCAGGCGATTGGGATGCCGCTATCTGCGCTGATAACGAAGGGACGAGTCCTGCAAATTGAGACATACCCGGACAAACAAACATTGGGCCATATTTAGACATTAGAACCGATAGAATAGCAATTTTTGTGTAAAGTTATGGATGAAGTTGTCATTCTATTAGTGTTCTGATAATCATTCAACGTACTACCCGTCTAAAGGTTGCTCCCAATAGTTTCTTGTTGGGCAAGTTTGCTATTACGGAAAAAGAGTATTGCGTTCTTTAAAAAGAAGGTCAGTAAAGAACAATTTTGGATTTTCCACACCATTTCATGTTGAAATATAAAAACACGTTTTTCCTTGAACGCAACAAAATACGGTGTGACGTCATATGATGGGCGTACAATTATCTCGTCGGTTCTCGGGTGGTGCTAGGCGGTGCCAGGGCCACAGCGAAGTGGCGGCCTTTCCGCACCCAACTGATAAACCGAAATGCTTTCAACTGCGCACGCGCAGCTGAGGCCATTTTGTAACAGATTAACGGGATCTCCCGACGCCTGTTTATAATGTACGTATTTTGCAGTTGCATTATTGTTTTCTCGGAAAAATTAACACATTTACTGAAGTACTTCCAAGTGAAGCCAAGGCATTCATTCTCTTAAGTATTTTTTTGCTAATATATAACAATCTCACGATCACGTAAATATTATTCCGAATGCTACTGGCGTTAGTATTGACTATGTACTTAATCTTTACAAAGATCGGTTTGGCGGTGCAATTGTATTTGGTTAAAATATTTGCAGGTAATAAAGCGTTCTGTTAGTTCGTAGAGGAAGGCTCGAGTGTACCTCAAAAGAAATTAGCATAAGTGCCGCCAAACACAGCGAGTATCAAGACAATGGCTTTGTCTGTCTATCCGTCCGTACGTCGCCTACTATAACTGTTTCGTTATGTTTTACAATGTAATTTAAAATGTGCACCGCCAAAGTGAATAAGTGCTCATATATTTGCATTGTGATCTTAAAAACGCTCACTACGTCTTTAAACGCTACGAGTGGCGTAAACTTTATTCTCAATGTTTGCCGTAGCTTGTTTTTTATTGACTACAATTACCGGTTGAAAGTTAATGCCTACATTGACTTTATACTCCATTTTCTACACCTAACATTTATGTAAGAATTTCATTTTAAATCTATACCCACTAACGGCCGATATTAATAATCAATCTAACCCAACATCTTAACACAAAAACAAAAGAAATCCTTAATCCCAAATTGAAAGATTTTGGATTAGATTGATTATTAATTTCGGCCGAAGGAGTTAGTTATTATCATCTTCCGAATACTTAATTCGTTTGTATCGTATTTTTTCCGAGTTTCGACATGATAATTAGGATTTACGCTATGTTGACACTTCAATGACCTGAATATGTCAACTTTAAATGCATTTTAGCCGAAGTATATTTAACTTTAAAGAGCGCGAGTAAAGTTGTTGAACTTTGAATTTCATAAGTACTGCAAAGACGATTTCTTTAATGGCAATGTAGGCGACGCAATTAAAAAATGAATAAAACAAGGAATACTTACTTACTCGCGCGTAGGCGTCGCGCGTCGCTCTCAACTCGACAGTTACGACGCGGCGCTGCGGCGGGTTACTAAGGATATCTCAGTAATAATACAGTACCTAGTGCTTATTCAAGTCAGCAATTTAGTGCCTAAGGTATCCAATATTTATTAAAAGATGATCTATTATTAAAAAGTTATCATGCAAAATAGTATAAATGTTTTTAGATAACATCCATATGAATTAAAATTACATGCTTAAGCAATTTACTTATCAGAATTTTTATCAACCGGGCCGAAATAATATAACGTATATTGATTCAGTCGGCCAGAATAACGCTATGAGAGTACGTCAATGTTCATGATATCAGCCAAAGGACGTCCACCGCTGAACAAAGGCCTGACACCATGGATTCCCACAATCGCATCGCCACCATTCCGGGTGGAACCGGCCAGCACTCACCACGTTTGGCCAGCGGGTTGGTGAACGCAGTAAGGCCAGTGCTGTTCTACAGAAGGGACACTATTGCCCAGCCCTCTGGTTTTGAGTTCCTTATTCGCCCTTTTACGACATCACCAGGAGGAGATGGAGTGGTGCTCATATTCTTAATCCACATGGAATGTTCATATTGAATTTATTTCGTTATTGCGTCATTCTTTACAGCTAATGAATTCGAGATAATGCACACAAGTGCAAGCAATCTGACCATGCGAAGAGTAACAAAACCATTAGCGTAGCGATATAATTTGCATTTCCATTTAACTTGTTAGGATTATACCTCTTTGTTCTACCGCATTCGTGCAGCTGCCTGTTCCTTATCGGTTCAGAATAATAAATACCGATTTAAAACAGTTCTCACTGTAGATAACCCGTTATGCCCTTCTGCAATATTCAATCTTAATAATTAAATAGTCTTTGTCCAAAATTGTGCAGTATTCCATGAAACAAAGGATGACCTAAAACCCAGAAGTGGTAAAATGAATTTTATATCGATAGCGGTTATTTTGATGAGCAAAAAACGCAACTTTTTCGACAAGTGTGCGGTTAGCCGTGCCCGTCGGCGCCCGCGCGGAATGTTCGCCATTTCCGGACGATATCCGGTCCTTGCTTCGGCGCCATACGTAGCGCTTTAGATAACATTATCTTGTAGTTATGTGTGCGTAATCATAATCTCTATTACAAATATATGAAATAAAATACAAAATATATTGTTGTGTTAAACTAAATCAGCTACTGAGAGACTGAGACAGAACTAAGATTTAGGGAAGTCCTAACTCTTTCTTGTCTCGTTACTTCCTTTAACTTCAACCTTGAATTTACCCCGTAATATATCCGCAATATTAGCCTATTTTTCACACATAGGTTATACATAACACGATTCTTGTAAGACATATTTTGTTATATCATATTACCTATATTTTTTAAATTTTCTCCCATGGCGCGCGATGATTCATAGTCCAGAATGAATCATTCAACCTAATCGAGTTTTTGAATTGAGCTGACGACGTCAAATGTAAATACGCGATCGTAGTGACCCGCGATCGCGATAGAGAGCGAATGACGGTGACTCACGCGGGTTTTCCGAGAAACAGAATGGAACACTTTTCGTGAAAACGAAGGTCGACTCCGGTCGGGCAGTCGCTGTAATGACCACCGCTTTTGTGCCGACACAGACTAATTTTCTTTATAACTCCAACTTTGGCATATTGTGGAATAATGGGGTAAAGTACCCATTAATTTGTAACCCTTTGTCCTTTGAAGTCTCTAGGATATGAGGGTGCATATGGAAAGCGACAGTGCATCGATCGAATCGTACTAAAAACGTATTCTTTTTGACGCTGCCTGGTGTTACATTCCTTGCTGTCTAGGTTCGTGTTCACGTTCAGAGGTTTACGTTTACGCAGCGATGGTTTTCGCTTGAACGTTAGTTTCGTACAATAAAGGTAAAGTGAAGGGACGTTGGCGCGGTGCCAGGGCGTCGATTTATTTTATTATTCGCTCGGTAGCGGTCAATGTCGCGACAGTCCGTCGGCGGCGCCACACATCGGTTGCATGTGTTGCTCTTATTATTAAGTACAATTTACACTTTTATTATACTTTGTTACATGTTTGCTTGATGCAATATTTCAACGTTAGAAAATTTTCATCAGTTTGGCCGCAGGTCATTTTTACGATTTAAGATTATAGACACTTGTTTTCTTATACATATTCGGTTTAAAAAACGGTTTACTCAAATAATTATCTAACACAGGGATTCCCAAACTATAGATAGCATAGCCAAATTACTTTCAAAATCCCATCTCCAGTTTTTTTTCTATTGATACAAAATACCAATTCCTAATCCTCCTATTCCTACCAAAATATTAGTCATTCTTATAAGAAGTTGGTACACGTAACACAACTTATACAGTATCTTGAAAGTTTCAAATAAGAACTTGTATTTATTAATAGGGGCCGATTTTTCGACCTCGTCGACCCCCAAAACAGTTTTCGTTTATGTCGACCCCTGGGAAACCGATATCGACCACTTTGTGAATCCCTGATCTAACGGAACCTTGACGTGCACCTTTTCTTTCTGGATAGACAATTTAGCAAGGATTTTTTTACTGTTTTTTTGTTTTGGCACATACTTATGGTGCCATTTTGATCATACTTATGGTGACATTTTGATCATACTTATGGTGCCATTTTGATCATAATATTTCAATATAAAGATCTAAACATCCATAAAATAAATTGCTCGAGGCCTGTCCGTTCAATTTAATTATGCGCTCCAAATTATCCTCATCACATAAAGTAATGCAACACAAGCAGTTCTTTATTTTATATAGAATCAGTTCAAGGAATTTTCTAACTCGCCGGAGCGTCGCTATTAGTATGAGTAATTAGCGTTCCGTTAATGAGCTCCCAGACAACCGGCCAGATACGAAAAGATGGCTAGAGAACAAAATCTTGACGGCTGGCTGGGTACTTAAATTTGATGGGGTAATAGCATGGGAGTGCTTTATGGCGCCCATGGTAAGCGATGTCAATAAGTTCCATATCTCCTTGGAATTGGGGTCAGTTTTCTAACAGCTCAAGGTTTGTTACGGCGTGCCAGGAATTTCACATTGCCTTCTCTTGTGCAGTAGTGTTCTCGGTAACCATTTGCTGTAGATTGTGTATGTACTACTGTTTGTCTATTGTTGACTTCGAATATTTTACTCCTTTTATCTAGCTCTAGTTATCTTTACGTCAATGCCAAGTTTAGTCTTTACCGACTCAGTAATCTTCTTAAGCTATGTCACTAATTGTTCGTGGATGGGTAGTATTATCAGCTTGGTCTTAAGATTTCATGATCTTACAGAGAAAACTGTATGATGTTTTCCGTAGTAGAAAAGTGAAACAATTTTAAACGTTTTAATCGTTATCATGGCCAGGGCCAGCTTTCTCTCTGTGTCTTCTACACTCGATTGTATTTTATTTCTATTTCTTTTAAGAATTTATTAACATATATTTTCCAATAAATCCAGACACAACATTATTTCTTGCCACCATAAAGGTCTAGGAACAGCTGTAACCTCGATAGTTTGTGACCAAACATTGTGCGCGGTGGGCGTGCCTCACCTGTCACATCACGCGGTCGCCACGTGCGCACGCGCCTGTTCTATGTACGCGATGCGCATACTGATCCTAGGCTCGTTATGGCGGATCACTTATTTTACATATAGGCCAATTTTCGAGGAGTTACTAAACCTTTAACAACATAGCCTACCCCACTGAACCCTAGTCTACACATTGAACGAATAGGTATATCTTCTGTTTTTTTATTTTTTTATGTTGCACCACACTAGGATTTGTCCTGTGTCGTGGGTGCGTTTACAGACATGAATTCCACATACATATCAAAATGGTAATTGTTTTTGCACCAGATTACAATTACTCTAAATTATAATATATACAATAAATACAATACATATATACAATAAATTACAATTATTGTAACGATGTTTCTATTTTGCTATACTTCTCCGAAATTCGTGTCTACGCTCTATCGTATCAGTAAAACAATCACGGTATCATACAATATTATCAGTGTGGAAATCTTTTTTTAAGGACACCGTCATATAGAAACAACAATACAAAAACACTGCGGTGCCGTTTATGTGTGACATGAACATTATGAACAAGTGGTTTACGAATACTAATTTCGCGCTATTCTGACGGGTCATACACCTTTAGCGTTGATATTGTTAAATAAATTGAGTGTGCTGCGAGTCTTAATTTGTAGATTTTGTAGAAAATTCCAACATATTTTGAAAAAAGATGCTTCAGTTAAATCGGCCTTTCCCAGGAAACGTGGTTCCCTTCTGCATAAAACCTTTGTGCGACAAATACTTAAATAATTGCTTTGTGCGATTTGCAGATCTCTTTCTTGTTTCTAGCGTTTCCTGGCCTTTTGCCAGGGTCCGGGTTGTCTACGTAGGTGAATTGGTTGAGAACTCAATTAACACATCACAGCGGTTTTTTTATTTGAGATTCTAGGTTTACGCGGTGCGACCGCAATTTGATTTTGGCCTTTCATAGGGAAGTCAGATTTTCGTACTGCGATGTTACATGGATCTAGATGGATACTGCTGCCTATCTTATACTCTGACAAACATATATGACATAACTCTAGTGATAGAACTGCTCCTTTCCAACCATTACCATTTTATTCGTTTACCAAATAATGTTTTTTTTTTGGTTTTGTACCATAACATCTGAAATGGAAAAACCTCGGCTTGATACGAAGCTAAATAAATTTGTGACGATACGTTTCGGGAAACATCGCGACACTGTACTTTCGGTTGAGGAAAATCTAAACGAATAAAAGTTAGGCTTCTGCGAAGCACCTGTGCGAGTGATCGTAGCAATATCCTCATTGATATCTGCTGAATATCTACAAGGAAAATTATACGGTATCTTTGTCAGGCCTTAATGAGCAGAGTTAATGAAAGAAATGGGTTCAATGGTCCCAAAAATAAAATATCATAAAAACGAATTTGTGGTATTCTATTGAGGTCAGGTCAGATTTCAGGAAATCCACAAATGTGAACATGAAAACGCCATGTGGACAATACACACAAACGATTAGACATATTGCATTGTGTGGGACGGCACACGTGCGGATAACGTTTTACCTTATCACCTAAGCTTACAAACCTCGCCTAACTAGACAAAAGAAAATCTGTATTTCGCAACTTAAATGAGTATGTCGACATAGTACTTGCGAAAATATTGTGCAAATTTCATTGGATAAATAAGCACATGTTTACTTGACCTTACCTTACCAGACCTTGATACTCTGAACTTTGTTCCTGTAAGTGACTTATATACCTAAATTTACTTTTGAGTGTAGTAAAAATGTTTGATCACCATGCACCAACTCGTTAATCGGTCAAGTGACGTCAGTAATTAGTGCGTCAAATAATGGTTAAAGTGTAACAGAACAACATTTGAGAAGCGCTGTACGTTAATACGTCACAAATAGATATAGTGGTGATCTCATTGGCGTGCTTACAGCGCGATAACGCCGTGTCCTACGTGCTCTACGAACCCTCGAGGGCGACGACGCAACGAAACCGCAACGCGTATTATACTTCCAAGAAAATTTGTATAAACCCTAGTTTACAATACACGCAGGAATGACGCACTTCGGTCTATAGGTCAAGGTAACAATTTCTTTATACTTGTAACAGTAATATGAAATCAGAAGTCTCTACACAAAGAAAACATTCGTGACATGATTGCAAAAGTCTTTGTCGTTGCACACAAAGCAACAGAGTAAAATATCTTAACAGTGGAAGCCAAGAGCAACGCGAAAAAGATCTAAACACCCGAAAAACAACATCACGAAGACTAACAAGCAAGAATGTGGTAATAAAGCGTTAGTTAATTGTTAGGTAAAGCACCGTGACCAATTAACGTACATGTTACCAGCTATACATGCGCGCGCGCATTTGAGACGAATTTCATTTAAGCAATTGTAGTAATTGACCGGGCACAGCGCCTTCCGGAGCAGTTGTCGCCTGCTTTGTCTCCTCACTACTTGCACTGGTGCATAAGGTCGGAAATGTCCGGATATCTTGTTATACGTTGGTATCTGAATCTGTAATTTATTAATCGAGTCATCTCGTGAGTCTTGTGTGGAATTTTAACAATCTAATAAATGACTATATTAGGTAAAACTTTGAAAAAATGATTTCTGTACTTTTACAACAGCACCTTATTAGGTAGTATTGACGCGAGTCTATGGCCGTAATGAGCGCCCACTGGTCCAAAGCGTCCTTGCGACAAGGTCCAACCAAGCCTCCCGCCCACCGGCTGCGTCACCGCTCGCATCATAAATCTAATAGGTAGTTGATTGTAACCATAGGGAGCTCGAAATACCGTATTCTTAACAGGTGATAAAACACTTATGTTAAACGAAAATGAGCACGGTGGTGAACCCCCTGCCCCTGAAGTTTGAAAGCTGTCTCAATGCGTGTCGATGTTTTGTTTTGAGCAAAGAGAGTAAAGCATTACCTCAGATAAGTAACCATCGCGGTGTGCGATGCGAAAAGATGCGAAATATTTCCGGAGTAGAGGAGTATTCTATTAATAAATGATTCGACGTCGCTCGTGGGCGAAGATTTCGGGCGAGCGTGCGCGGGTGCGGCAATTCAGTAGCGCGCGATCCGCCGCGGCCGGCCGCCGTACGCGCGCCCAACGAACGAACGACCCGCACTCCCGCGCACACGATAGTCCACGCGATACATCGCGCCATACGACCTACGATCCGCCCCTAAAGACGCGTTACCGCCGACCCCCATACTCAAGTCCCGTGATATTAAATCTCAACGGTGCACCGACGGATCGACCTCACGTAGTTAATACCTACTGCACTTTGCGAGGGCGGATTATAACGAACAAATCGACTAACAAACTCGAACCGCACGAAGGTGTCGCGTCGCAAAAAGCGCAACACAATAGAGTAAGCGTCTAATTATAAACGTGGTTGAGTTAGCACCGCAACATGCAGAAAATTGATCCTCTGGAGATCGCCAACATCCTCGCCACGGAGCTGTGGTGCCAGCAGGTATACCACACATTATGACTCTGATCGTATTGTAAGCTTTAGAAGCAGTCTACATGTCCCACATTTAAAGCTTCCTACAATGTAAAAAGAGTTCTGGCTCTTGTTCCAGTTAAATGTGTTGCAAAAGTCGAGTAAATGTGTCTTTCCGCACTAATTACCAGTTTTTACGTTACCGTTTACAATAACTAGAACAGTAATTCAAGTTAATAAATCCTTATCACTACTAATTTGTAACGCATGTACCGAGAGCAGTACGCTTCACACTAGAGCATCAGTTTTTAGCTGACAGATTTATTGGTTGACTTTCAACGCACACGCCATTAGCGTGCGTACACACTACACTAGCTTACTCCCAAGATAAACAAAATTAAATACTAAAAGGCATTAAAAACAAGTACTGAAACAGGAGCATTAAGTTATTAAAAATTATGCAAGAATAAATTAATTAATATGTAAATAAAATTGTTTTTTGTTATGTTGTTGTTACGATACATGTGTTATGAAAATATTTTGCTGATAAATTATGATCGGAATGTGGAAGCAACTACCGACCGATCAAAACAATAAATATTGCATAACAAATATAATAATTTTGCAATGAAATAATGCAAAATTGTAATTGCTATCAGTTATTTTAATTTTATAGTTGATTTTCTAGAGTACCTTTGTGTGTTGGTTGAGTTCACGTTCTGATGACGATGCTTTAGAGTACGTAGCAAACAAGTTGTAACAGGTTGACATACAAGATTCCGTATACTGGACGCATGTACACCGTTCTGTGTGGATCACAACGGTACACCAATAGTTTAAAAACGATATGGTCAAATGGGATAGGGGATTGCTTATCAATCAATCACTGTAACCAGTAATGTATTTATTGAAAGGAAGCCTTTGGAAGCACTATGGTAACTAAAGTTCATACTGTGATGGTTAATTTCCATTCAATTTTCCTATACTTGCAGTGCCCTTTAGGTCTTAATTAGGACCTTGAATCCTGATGCTCCTGTTCATTGAAAGCGGATCTTATATTTTCGTCCTGTACTGATAGTTGTATTGTCTTTTCAGTTGGCGAACCTCGAGGGCCTCCAGTCGGGGGTCCCAACCCGCACCACGGCCACCATCACGCCCACTCAGCTGCGAAACTTCGAGCAAACGTATATCGAGCTGACCAACTGCCGCAGCGAGCCGACAACTCACGCCGGCTTCGTACCACCTTCAGTTACGCACGCCAACAACTACGGTATGTATTAAATGAAAATAGATTTTATTGGTACTTCAAATGGATCATAATGGATGGAATTTCCAAAATCTTATATGGCCAATCCTCGTTATTAATTTACACTGTGACGGACACAATCAATTAGGAATTGATAAGAAAAAATATCTGCTCGTCATTTCTGAGGCTCTCAATTTGGTCTCATTTCAATTGAGTTTTGAAGTTTATTTAAGGACTAGACTATCAATTTTATTACCTGTGTCAGTTCAGAATGTAAGCAGAATTCCGTTTTGGCTTGGAGCAACTTTCGATCTATTTTCAATCTCCATCACAATATAAGTTCACGTTTGACGCTGTATGTTAGTTTTGTAGAATACTATTTGTGACATTTACCACATTGATGCTAGACCTGCACTATATTTTGAAGGTTGTTAAGTATGCGAATTGACCCCTGGTCACACGCGTTTCCAGCCACTGACCCGTAAGCCAGTTTCGCCAATAAAATAAACATTGAGGCGTAAAACACATCGATACTTGGCTTGGGACTCATATATATATCATCATCATCATCTGGACGTGTCCTCATTAAACTGTCATTAAACAAAATTGCCGTGTGGTGCCGGCTCAGAATGCCACCACCCCATTTCATCCCGTGGGTGTCGTAAAAGTCGACTAAGGAATTAGCCGGAGGATGGGAGCAGCGTCCTTCGAGTACATCAACAACTCAACTGCGATCGCCAACCCGCCTGCCAAGCGTGGCGATTATGGCAAGACCTCCCAATGAGCACACAACACACCTATATCGGTCGTTGTGGTGATCATTGGGGGAGGGAGGCTATGTCCAGCAGTGGACTCCATTCAGCCGAAATGATGAAACAAATTGTTCAGAATAGGAAATGGGAGAAGTGGGAAGTAAAAGTAAATACAATATCATCATCATATCAGCCAAAGAACGTCCACTCCTGTACAAAGGCCTCCCCATCAGTGGTTATATGCCGTCTGTCGTCATTTTGGGGAGTCTCTTAGTCGCTTTTCACGACATCCACGGGAAGGGATGGAGAGGTGCTATATATTCTTAATCCGAACACCACACGATTTAACATTTGAACGCAATATAACATAATTATTTCGATATTCCAGGCATCCTGAATTCGGTGGGGTACTGCGATTCGGGCCCGACGACGGCGCTGCACGTGTCGCCGGGCCCGCTCTCCGCCAGTGGCGACAGCAGCAGTAGCCCTGGCTTGCCTACACCAAAACGGCGCAACATGGGCGGCCGAAGACCTACAAAGGCACCCTCTGACATTTCGCCAGAGGAGGAAGAGCGCAGAAAGATCAGAAGAGAAAGGAACAAGATGGCCGCTGCTCGCTGTCGTAAACGCAGACTCGACCATACGAACGAGCTGCAAGACGAAACTGATAAACTTGAGGAGAAAAAACAGTCACTTCAGGAAGAGATTCGCAAATTGAATCATGATCGGGAGCAGTTAGAATCAATCCTCCAGAGTCATATGCTGTCGTGCCCGCTGGGCAAGCGGTCTACGAGTCCGCCTGATGTGAAACCCTTCCAGGAGTACTCTTACCCGGATATCGCTGAAGACGGTGTCCGCGTTAAAGTGGAGGTTGTGGAGCCTGTTGTGGACACGGTATTGGTGTTGGATAATATTTTCACATCGCCGGCGAATGACAAAAAGTAAGTATTCATTATATTTTTTATGTTAAATAGCAATTTTATGCGATTTTTCCGTTCGAATCGATTGTAATCGAACAACAATCGGTGTTATTCGATTGGTGGTCTATTAATTATATTAATCGCATGTGGAGGAGGGCTGGCGGAGTGCGCTGCGTGCGGTTCACAATTTCGAATGCACTGATTCGCTGTGCACAATTGTCTCGATTGTTCGACATTAGATTTTTTACTAGCTAGGCGCGGTGCGTGTTTGTATTTGGTTGTTAATTGTCGATTATTATTCGACTACAACAAATAAAACTAAAATAGAATACGCGCCTGCACAATTGTCTGTGAATTATTTTATCAGTGACAATTGCCTGTCGATAATGTGGAATCATTTTATATCGAGATACTTATTTAGGTTTTTCGTCTTTTTTATTAATATGATACATCGGATTACCTAAACACATATTGTAAGGACAACGTACCGAAAACTTTGGGAAGCGGAAACGGTTAGGCCTATAACAGGCCTATAATAAAAATAGGAAAGTAATCTCAGAAGTAATAAGTTACAGTTTTTGACATTGCACGCAATGTATCGTTAACAATGCGATCAAAACGCTACGTGATTATTGTACTATGATATTATTAAGCTACTGCGAGCGATGACCTCATCCGTGAACTGTAGCGAAATAAAGCCATTTAGTTTAAATTAACATTGCAGTTTTATCTGAAAATAAATTATGGTGGTTTTATTCAAAATTGCGTTAGGTTAGGCTCACCTAGACGAAAACAATTATGTTAGACAGTTAAATAAACTGGCAAAAATATAAAATGCTTAGGGTGCCGCGCATAAAAAATAAAACCCTTGAAGTCCTCCAATATATATATTCTATGACAAGTGTCTATGTCGAAGTAGTCTAAATTTCTTTTAAATTAAACGCGTGCGAAACCGCGTCTCCCAGCTAGTCATATATAAGTTTAATTGAACTTCCAAAATTAGATTTCTGAACGACAGTAAATAACAATGTATACTTTTATTTTGCAGAATTATGCTGTCGGCGGCCAACCCAGCCGTGGTGACGAGCTCGATGCAAGCGTCGCTGGACACGCCGCCCGTGCTATCACGCCCCAACAGACCCAACTCCCTTCAGGTGCCGCTCAGCCTCACGCCAGCACAGGTAACTATCATATACCAAACTTCTAGAAATGTTTTTTGACCGTTCATATACGGAGACACTGGCCTCGATATATGAGCTGTATGTATGAGGTGCCGGCCATGCCGTATCGTGCCGGCTCAGAATACCACCACCCCATCTTCTTTCGTGGGCGTCGTAAAAGTCGACTAAGGACGACGGAGGATGGGCAGCAGCGTCCTTCGAGTACATTAACAACTCAACTGCGATCGCCAACCCGTCTGCCAAGCGTGGCCATTATAGCAAAACAGTGAGCCCATAACACACCCATATCGGTCGTTGTGGTAATCTTTGGGTGAGGCCTGTGTCCAGCAGTGGACTTCATTCGGCCGAAATGATGAACGAATTTTGTGTCATATATGTACAGTCAGCATCATATATAAAGTGGCAGCCACAGTAACCAAATATTTAGAAACATCCAAAGTGATCACTGATATCCTGTCAACCATGGTCGTCTAATTGTTTAGGTCACCAATCTTGAGCAAATATATCGGAACAACAAAAACGTCATTATATGAGGTCATTCAAACCGTCATTATCATGGTAACAATCACAATGCCAGTAGTTTCCAAGCAGCCAGTATTCAAATATATGTAACACGCTAGTAAAATGAACTTTATTATTACTGCACAGGGTTCAATTTGCAATGATTTTAAATTAACACACCGAACTAGGTGCACATTACGATCTAGGTATGTTTTGTGTAAAATCGACATGTTTTGTCTAGGCTAGAGATATTCTGCGTGTACATAGGTACCACAGTATTGAAATTAAAGTGTCTAGGATCGTAAAATAATATTGTTTACAATCCTGTTTTAGTTCACCGGGCTAATTATAAATATTGCCTAATTGCCAATTATTATAAATTCAGTTGGTGTGGTGTGAAAGGGGCTTTAGAACTATCAAACTAAAATTATTATAATAATGGAATAAAATCAATTCTTTTAACTCATTTTTAATTTTATTGAAACAGCAAATTACAAAGTCTTTGCCGTGTGTCTTGCTTCTTAGCAGGCATTCTATGGTGTAAACCATTTTCATGAAGCCGTCGTCGATCTCGTATTTAATTATCTATTATCTATAATTCACACAGAACAAATTAAGGAACAAACAGATAATTCATAAAATCATCTTCTTCTTTTAGATTATTGCTTCTGTGGAGTATCTTCCACAATTTCGCCAGTGTAAAGTATAAGGCAACGTTGTGCAACGGTGTTCAGATTAATGATCTTTACATATAAAATATTTCTCTATAATGAACGAATTCTACAATAATGTCCATAAAAGCATCGTAAAACGACATGACATTATGCAGTTGACGTGTATGAATTTAATCATCAACTATTATACATACTGATAATAAAATGAGGTTCACTTAGCATCTAAAAATATGACGTAGACTTAAACTCGCTCGTTTTAAGAAAGAGTTTTTATATCTCATAAAAAAAATCAATTGGGACTGAAGGGAACAAGTCTTCATAGTCTTGCACGCATTTATTTACCAATTTGAAAATATAATCATAAAACAAAACACATGCCAATGACGTCACGCATGAAATGAAAGAGATAGGTAGTATATAAGAAATATGTTTTATCCTACAATATTGTCAAGTTCAATGTTGTGTTTAGATAAATGAGACACTATGAGGTTAAGATAAAGTTCATTTCACTAGCGTGTTACATATTTTTGAATACCTTGGCTGCTTGGAAACTACTGGCGTTGTGCTTGTTACCATAAAAATGACGGTTTGAATGACCTCTTATAATGACGTTTTTGTTGTTCCGATATATTTGATTATGATTGGTGACCTGAACAATTAGACGACCATGGTTGACAGGATATTAGTGATCACTTTGGATGTTTCTAAATATTTGGCTACCGTGGCTGCCACTTTATATATGATGCTGACTGTACATGTAAACTCTATATTACACAATACCATTAGCAGAAATATGAGCTCTAGGAAAAATAAATGTTGAATGCCTGTCAAACAGCATTTTGCACACATTTATAATTTGGCCGGGTGGAACCCGAAATATAGCTTGATCTCTTTATGTTGTACAAAGTTTTGATGTTGGTAAGTTCGTTGTTCCATGTGCATGGAGTCTCAGACATAATTTTTTATTTTATAAATATATTTGTTTAGCTGTCAACCATCGGCTTCAAGAATCCTTAAAACATCTCCCTAATAGGAACTTTATCATTCCAGATGCACAACAACAAAGCGCTGGGCAACAACAACAAAATACCGGGCATAGAGATAAGCACGCCGAGCAACGGCATCCCGTTCAACTTCGACAGCCTGATGGAGGGCGGCACGGGGCTGACGCCCGTGCACCCGCACCCGCACCCGTGCGCGCAGCAGCAGCGCGCCGCGCCCGACGCCGCCTCGCCCGACGCGCACGGGAGCCTCGTGAGCCTCTGAGGTGCCACAGCCGCCGCACGGGAGCCTCGGGAGCCGCTGGAGGCCACACACGTGCCGCACGGGAGCCTCGTGAGCCTCTGAGGTGCCACAGCCGCCGCACGGGAGCCTCGGGAGCCGCTGGAGGCCACACACGTGCCGCACGGGAGCCTCGTGAGCCTCTGAGGTGCCACAGCCGCCGCACGGGAGCCTCGGGAGCCGCTGGAGGCCACACACGTGCCGCACGGGAGCCTCGGGAGCCGCTGGAGGCCACACACGTGCCGCACGGGAGCCTCGGGAGCCTTTGGAGGCCACACACGTGCCGCACGGGATCCTCCTGAGCTTCTGAGGCCCCACAAATGCCGCACGCGGAACCTAGTTCGTGTCCAAGACTACGCAATACTTATTTATTCGATGTATGTACTCTCTCGGCGGTGCCGAACTTTCACTTCGTCTTTCTATTCTCCCGTTCGGTCTACTGTGAGGCTATCGGATCTTTCTAATTCTCTTTATTTATTGAGAGCTATATTTTAAGTAACTTACTTGCTCACTTGTGCTTTGTATTTATATCGTAGTCTTGTTAAATTTAGTAACGGCTTAGCGTCGCCGGCCTACTGAAGTCAATTTACTAGCTGTCTTAACGTTCTAAAGAAAAAAATATTTTTATAAATAGATGTGTATTTCTTCAAAAATAATAATTGTGATCGAAAAATAAAACAGAGTTTTATTTTAAGCATTTCAGGGATTTATTTTCGTGTTGTGCTTAATGTCTAGCGAGGCTAGAATAGACGGTGCGTTTTATATTATAAGGTAATATGTAGAAGATCTCTTTTACAATGTTCACTTCAAAATATATCGGCACAAAAATGTATTTATTGAACGATCCTCAAAGTGTCTTGTCATAATAAATCTTGTGCCATTTACTACGTCTACTCTCAGGAATACAATAAAAACGAGTACGAAATATTTAGTTAACCATAAACTAACAGCAATATTACTTAAAGAATAATTAATATATTGAATGTAAGTTAGCTCAATGTTGATGTAACGTCTTATGGTTCCATTGGATTAGGTACTGGTAGTGTAAATTTATTGTTAAGCCTTTTGTGATACGTCCAGTGATTTAGTGAGCGCCCGCGGGCCACCGCCGCGTGCGCACTTGTCTTATTATATGTATTGTAGACTCATGCCATTACAAGTTGTGTCGTTGAACGTACATACATGCTGCACTGACTGCATTTTTATACTCACATTATCTAATGTTAACTACATGAAATTTACTATTTTCTAATGAATGTTATTGAAATTGTTGCAGTAAATAAAAATATTATTAGTCAATTAATTATAATAAAATATTTATATTTATTCTATAATATTGAGCATTGGATTGGGCATTGGCATGAGTTTTGTAGGATGTCTTTCATCGGTAAAGACTACCGGAATAAAAAATAAATTAGTTTAAGGCAATAATTAGTGTAAGGGCACTTAACGATTTAATTGTATATTATATGCATAACTTAGACCAAATTATTACTTCATGTGCTTTATCGTAGTTGTAATTAAAATCTAAGCCAAATATTGAGTTTATGTCGTTACTTTAGATTTAGTTATTCCCGTTAAAGTATTATTGTCTACGCGCCGAGAGCGGAGAGTATTTATTTAGTACCTACGAGTTATTGTATGAACCTTCACGGATTATATAATATCTAGTGCAATAGTGCGAAATAATTGCCTATGGTTTTATAAGCGACATTTTTTGCTATGAACTTTATTACTCATTCGAAATATTATTACGCATAATATGAACATCTAGGATTAATAAGAGATGTAATTTTTTCTAGACGATTTTTCTTAACGCAGTTATAGAATACTTTTGTATTTTTTCATGAAAATTAGCAAAGCAATATATTTGATAAATCTATTGGAATTTATAAGCAGATGTAGTAAAATATATATGTAAGTCAGAAAATATAAATTTTGTTTACATACACCTGAACTTGGCTTTTTACTTTTGATAAACCTTTACGTCCTTTCTGGTGCAAAAATGTGGTAAGTATTGGAAAAAATTGCGATCGTAATTATCCGATTGTCAACTGTTTTTACATTAAAATTATGCTTAGACCATATTCTATTTTATTTGAATAAATTGAGCTATATAGAATAACGTTAAATATAAACAGTTAAAACCTATAAAAAACAGGCATACTTAACTACCTATGTAATACACAATGACAATAATGGCAATATTTATGCATCTATTTAATATGGTAATTTCTACCGACTTTCAATTGTTACTCAATGTATTTCGCCGCCACGCTTCCAGTCGACGACGGATGTGGTTCTTGATGCCAATGTAGATGTAGAACATCATCTCTAATACACTGATGCCACTGCACCCCATGAACAGTCCGAACACTCCACCCAGATTTGCTAAAACATGAAATAATCGTAACATCATCATGTCAGCCGGCACACAAATCGTGACAATAAGGGACGTATCGCACCATGTGTGTCGCAAGTGAACGTGAAGTCGGACTTCATCTTTCTGAAATTATACGCGTAGCGTGATAACTGCTCCAACAACTCTAAACCAGAGGGATCCGAGGGAGGGAGGGAGGGTGAGTACTGGCTAATTCCCTCCAAAATGACACGGTTGTGGAAGTCTATGGGAGACGAGAGGGAGGGAGGGAGAGTACTGGCAAATTCCCTCCAAAATGACACAGTTGTGGAAGTCTATGGGGGACGAGAGGGATCCGAGGGAGGGAGGGAGGGTGAGTACTGGCAAATTCCCCCCAAAATGCCACAGTTGTGGAAATCTATGGGGGACGCCTCCGTTTTGGGGGGCCTCGGGGGTCGCGGGCGCGCTGATTGGGAAGTCTGTGTGCTCATACCGAGCGACCCCCGTGGTGCGCACGTGCAGCACAGGGCACAGCGAGGCTTGGGGGGGATCCTTTACAATCCTCCCCGAGAAGTGCCTGGGGGACGACCTTTTTACAGTCGCCTTCCCTCCGCTAGAGGAGGTGACCGCTTTACGGTCATCCCCTCCGAGATGTGCCTGAAGGCGTGGCATCAATGGGGGCTGTAGTGTGATCTTACGAGGACCTGGAGCCCTCCTTCGGTGCCGAAGATGACCGCTCCAGTGGTTTTAGCTGGTAGAAGTACGGCGTGCCCCTTCACTCTTCCCCGGGGAGGAGGAATTTCATGTAGAATTACCACTGGACACCAATAAAATGCCGGGTGGTGCCGGCTCAGAATACCACCACTCCATCTCCTCCCGTGGGTGTCGTAAAAGTCGACTAAGGGATTAGCCGGAGGATGGGCAGCAGCGTCCTTCGAGTACATAAACAACTCAACTGCGATCGCCAACCCTTCTGCCAAGCGAGGTGATTATGGCAAAACCCCCCAATGAGCCCACAACACCCATATCAGTTAAGTTGTGGTGATCTTTGGGGGAGGCCTTTGTCCAGCAGTGGATTTCATTCAGCCGAAATGATGATGAAAAAATGACCAGTAAAAAAAGAAAGTCCTCCGTTTAGCGGTGAACTTCTTATGGTTGAAATGATGAACAATTGCCTTGAGCACGAAAAGTTGCTCTTATTGTATATATCATTGAAAGTTGTACGGGCGAAATATAATATATTTGATCATCATCATATCAGCCGAGCAGCGTAGTTTCTCACAACGACGGGTTAAATGCCGCCCGCATCCAACGACTCCCAAGCGTCATTCACCAGGTCGCTTTTCCATCTTGTTGGAGGCCGTCCCACGAGATTTTAAACTATCATCGTATCAGCCGAAAGACATTCACTACTGAATAAAGGAGTCTCCCATAGATTTCCACAACGACCGGTATAGTGCCGCCCGCATTCAACAACTCCCACCTACCTTCACCAGATCGTTTGTCCATCTTGTTGGAGGCCGTTCCACTAGATTTTATGACTTCGTCATCATATCAGCCAAAGGACGATTACTGCTGAACAAAGGCCTCCGCCGCAGTATGGCTGCCCATCTTTGTGGTTTCCCCTTTACGACATACACGGGCGGCGATTATGGAGTGGTGCTATTTTCTTAATCTGGACATCAAACTAAATTTTGACTTTAAGATGTTACGGCTGACTGTCGAAGTAATGCTACCTACATCTCAGCCAGGCCAAGTTCTCGCTAGGCCAAGATTTTACCTATTGCAAATAAGAACCTCTAGTTTTAGCCTTTAAAAGGATTTTGCTTGAACCACCTGCGACTGGCTGCAGCTAATTCTAGCCGGCTAACCCTATAATAAAATATAATCTTTAATAAACATAACACCTGCTTTACTTACATGCTAAACTGATGATTGACATGACTGTCTCTTGTTTCTGTTTCATATACACTGGGTTAGTGAAGAAGAAATGCAATACACTCGTACTTGCGTTGAAAACTAATCCGACACTGCAATACATATGTATGTTAAAGACGGAGGACCTCCTGGATAAATGGCTACTGTGCAAAACAATCGATCTGCGAGATCGAGGAGCTAATGTCCGTGAGGTTTTGGTTGCCTCCCTAATTTAGCCACTCTAGGCTCGGGCCTCGCGGATCTAAACCTTAACCCGCCCCTGACGACCACTCCGCGCCTCAGAGAGCATGTTAATCACAGAACGAAGATTTTAAGCCTTGGGTCCCAGTTGTAATACGAAACTTGGAATATTTATGACAGCCGTTTATAGAGAATAATAATGTTATAGTTAAACAACAAATAAAAACACTCTTTTAATGAAATATAAACTAAAAGTCAGAACATATATTTTAAATGTAACAAAAGCGCCTGAAAAAGGCTCCAGAAAAGGTCCATGGAATGCGGATTTTTAAGTCGCTTGGAATAACATATCATTTGCGTTTTCAGCGCCTAAAAATCTCAATAGCCTTTACAGTACCCGCAATTCTCAGCCGTTGTTTTTGTATCCTTGTGGGGTTTCCCGCAGGAGTGATACCTGCAGGGCATCATACGGGCTTTTCTATGCGACTGGGACGTTCGCTGCGTGGGCAGGGACGATAGCATAAAGCGAAGGGAGATAATGTGCGGGGTTCCGCAGGCGTTAGTTCTTGGCCCCATCTATGAAACCTCACCTGCTACGCGGTCTCAGGTGTCATTCTCCCCGCTGGCGTCAGCATAGTCTGTTACGCTAATGACAGACTCGTGTTGGCCAGCGGGGAGTCCTTCGAGAGAACCATCTGGCTTGCCGAGCAAGCGGTGGCAGTTATCGTGGGCAAAATACACGCTCTGGGTCTGCGGAGAGTGCCTCACAAGACCGAGGCGCTATGGTTCCACAAACTGTCGAGGAACTGAGAACCAAGTAGTTCTCGAATACGCGTAAGACCCCGATTAACCAGGGAGCTCGGAAATTATCATGCCAAATTTATCATATGGTCATAAACATTTCAATAGCTTATTAAGTTATTACTTTTTATTAAAATAACAATAGTCGGTAACTGTTATAGTGGCTTCAAGCCTATTTCCTACAGTGGCCAAAACCATATAGTTATATTCGCAGACTGTTTTGTTGTCTTACAAATGGCGGTGTTGTTTTTATTTTTTGCGTTGAGGAGTGACCTGGTATTACAGTACCCATGATAATTAATTACTTTCACTCTATAACTTTTCCTTAGAAAACACTTTAGAGATCAGAACAGCTGTCTACACAGTACTAAACAACTCTGAGGAAACTGTCATATTTGAGATACCAGATTTTCCTATCGCATATAGCGTATATTAAGCAGGGTTGATAAATTCCAAGAGGGTGTTGTGCATGTGAGATTAATTATGCCTGTAAACTATAACCACATCATCATATCAGCCGTAGGACGTCCACTGTTGGATAAAGGCTTCCCCCATAGATTTTCACAATTGTGTTATTTTGGGGTAATTTGCTAGTAGGTATTCACCACGCTTGGCAGGCGGGTTGGTGCCCAGCGCTGCAGAACCAAAATTCACGGTCTGCAGCGCAGAAAGATAGGACGTGAGGCCACAGCACAATGCCACCATTGTGATAGCGACCAGGACACCGCACAGCACACGCTCGAGGCGTGCCCTGCGTGGGCCGCATCCTGGTCGATCGGATCGGGCAAGATCTCTCTCTGCCAGCAGTAGTGTCGGTTATGTTGGCAGAGTATGAAAACTGGAATGCAGTGGTCTCCTTTTGTCAGAGCGTCATGCTCCAGAAGGAGACCGCAGAGCGGGATCGGGAGAGGGCCGATCCTGCTCGAAGAAGGAGGAGACGGCGCCGGGGTAACAACCGCCCTGGCGCCTAATTCCCATACGCCTGAAACCCCCTGCCGTTACTATAAGGCGGGGGTCCTCTGGGTTCGCGGGTGCGTAGATTGGCAAATCTGCGTGCCTACACCGAGCGATCCAAGAGAAGACGGTAGCACGCATGTGGTCACGCGTTGGGGTGGGTGGGACGCTTTGGGGGATCCTTTGCAATCCCCTCGAGGGGTTGACCGCTTTACAGTCACCCTCTCCGAGATGTGCCTATAGGCGTGGGTGGCACCAGTGGGCGGCTCTAGTGTGATCATACGAGGACCTGGAGCCCCCTTTGGGTACCGAAGATGACCGCTCCAGTGGTTTTAGCCGGTAGGAGACGGCATAACCATTCGCCCTTCCCCGGGGCGAAGGAAGTTCATGAAGAATATCCACTGAGCACCAATAAAAAACAAAAGGATGGTTGGTGAGCGCAGTATAACTGCTGTAAAATAAATATGGAATAAATAAAAATATTAATTTGCGAGACAGCGACGAAAAAAAATTTGAATAAACTTAAAAAAAATTACGTTTGGGAAAAAAAACAGTAAAACAAAGAATTTAGTTTATGTCGCAGTAGGAGTAGCTACTAACTATGGATTCCTCAGAAGATAAGGTAAAGCCTTGAAGTTGCCCACAGTAAGTTCGACGCGGTATCGTCGAGACACGCAGTCTCGTGGACACTCGCATTGTTTATCCGCAAGCCAGTTGTACATATCACCTAAAAAAGTTATGTATAGGTTAAGTTATATATTTCATGAGTCTAATGTTTGTCTGTGTGGTTTCTCCAGCAAATAATAACCAGAATAAACCGTCTCTTTCCATTCGTGGGGACGAAAGAGACTAATGGATAAAAATACCATTCTGCCCACACCAATCCAATTACCAGGCGTGGTCATTATGGCAAAATCTTCTTGGCCCGTTCATAGCTGCGGTCACTGGGAGGCCATGTGCAGAAGTTTACGTTTCCAGCTCATTATAAGATAGGTTTGATGGGTCGCAAACACGGCAGATATGCGAGTCATATTGGTTATGATACTCGGGTCAGGCAGAGCTACGTATGAAGAAAAAAACCGGACAAGTGCTAGTTGATCTTGCGTGGAGAGAATTCCGTACGATGAATATGTTAACCGCCATGTTTTTTTGACCGAAATTTGTTTATCGTAACTGAAATATATTGTCTATTGTGGAATTCGGTCATGTACCTACCAATAACTTATCCCAAGAACAAATTTAACATTGTAGTTGAAATACATGTTCTCCCATACATTGCAACTGCAAGTGTAAGTTTGTACGCACAATATTGAAATAACCATGTTATTTCTCAGTGGTTTTGGAGATAGGATGCGGGGGGATGGATCAATTTTCGCCTAATTTAATAACTTTAAATCTATATACCTAAAAAAAAATTATTTACGTTACACGTCCATTTTGGGTCGTAGATATAAAGGGTGTTTGGTGCATCGTGTGCCAAATTGAAATGGTCGACTGGGGGGGTCATCTGCTATCCTTTCAGACCCCTAAACATTTCTCATGCCCTGTGGATTATTTTTTCATCGACTTTTTATTGTTTTATTAAAAAAATACCCAAATTTTACATTCAAATACAAATGAAAAAAAAAGTATAAGTCGTAGTCGAATTTTAATTTTATTTAGATGTGAATTGTATTACAGTAATTTTAAATTAGTGACATTAGCCATCTAGTTCTTTTTTTAATTTACTCGCAAAGTTTCGGACATAAATTAAAGCTGTCCATTTATGTTAGAATAATCTATGATTTACACCAGAATCTGCCAGTGTGAAACTTGTACTGTAAGAAACGTCAATTGATATTGACAATCTTCTATATCTCTCTCTGCTCTCGAACGTCCATTGCGTGAGACGTTTTAATTGTAATCTCACTATATCCAATGAATCCTATAACTGGAAGTGTAAATTCTAATGTGATATGTTTGTGGTTTATTAATATAATGTAATGAACATATTACACATTTGAAACTGCGTTTATATCTTTTTATTCCGCACCACACCACACCACGCTCCCTCGTCGTTACAACAACTTACTTACTTACTAAGTTACACAGCTATTTACATGGCTATAAAAAAAACCAAAAGCGACCGGGATCTTCCAACTCTCTCAAAAATTCTCTAGTCTATCCTCATGCTAGTGATGTGTCACATGCCATAAAAAGCTTTTTACAACTTTGTGAATTAGCTAGAATTGTAAATCGAGCCACAAAATACTAAATTCTAAATTATAAAGAAAAAAGTCTTTTTGCGTAATTGTTACTTGAGAAACTCGCGAAGTAAAATCTATCTTGTATTTCTTTCTTCATCATTTCGGCCGAATGAAGTCCACTGCTGGACACATGCCTCCCCCAAGGATCACCACAACGACCAATATGGCTGTGTTGTGGGCTCATTGGGGGGATTTGCCATAATCGCCACGCTTGGCAGACGGGTTGGCGATCGCAGTTGAGTTGCTAATGTATTGGAAGGCCGCTGCTGCTCATCCTCCGGCTAATCCCTTAGTCGACTTTTACGACACCCACGGGAGGAGATGGGGTGGTGGTATTATGAGCCGGCACCACACGGTTCTTCTCTCTTCTATCTCTTTCTTGCATAGCGTAAATTAGTGTGAACAAACGACGAACTGGCGCCGACGACGCCGTCAATCCGTCATTATTTTAGTCGAGACATCACTGCCTCTGCTACCTGACGTCTGTGCTAGTTCATCATACTCCGCGATTTTTTCATTTTGTTACTTTGTTTTGTTGGTTTTTGTTACGTTTTAACTTTTGGTGTTATTGTTAAACTTTGTTAACTTTTTTGACTGTTTTTGTTTGTTGACGATGTGTTCCCCAATGCGTAGATGGCCCTATTGCATGGCCGGCACGTTCCCCAGACCTAGATCTCCACTAGACTTTTATGTCTGGGGACGTGCCAAAGAGCTGGTATACGCCACGGAGGTTCCGACTAGGGAGGTATTACTACAACGCATTTAAACGGCGTTCAATACAATTAAGGAGGAAATGCGACTTCGTACCACAACAGTGGAAATACGAAGTAAATGTCGGGCCTGCATTCACAATAGAGGCCAACAATTTGAGCAGAATATGTAAGAAAATATTAAATTAATGTTAAAAATGCTTTTTTTTTTATTTCTAGTAACCCAAAAAGAGAGATACGAGACCGATTTTACCTTATAAGAGTGAGATAACAGATTTAATAGGTTTTTCAGGTATCATTTAAGCAATATTTTTTTTAATCATAATTTGGAATTTAGTATTTTGTGACTCGATTCACAATTCTAGCAAATTCACAAAGTTGTAAAAAGATTTTTATGGCATGTGGCACATTACTAGTAAGAGGATAGACTAGAGAATTTTTGAGGGAGTTGGAAGATACCGGTCGCTTTTAGTTTTTTTTTTATAGCTATGTAAATAGCTTTAACATTGACAGCTTTAATTTAAGTCCGAAACTTTGCGAGTAAATTAAAAAAATCTAGATGACCAATGTCACTAATTTTGAATTTAAAAGTACTGTAATACAATACACATCTAAATAAGATTAAAATTCAGAGTCTACGACTTATACTTTGTTTTTAATTTGTATTTAAATGTAAAATTTGGGTATGTTTTTAATAAAACAATAAAAAGTCGATGAAAAAAAATCCACAGGGCATGAGAAATGTTTAGGGGTCTGAAAGGATAGCAGATGACCCCCCCATTCGATCATTTCAGTTTGGCACACGATGCACCAAACATCCTGTATATGTAGACAAAATTTCATATAATAATATCGGTCCAGTACATCCGGAGCAAATTTGCTGTGACAAACGAACAGACAGACACACGAGTGATCCTATAAGAGTTCCGCCGTTTTTTCTTTCGGACGTTCGGAACCCTAAAATGAAATAAACATGTATTCTAGTATCGCACACGAGAACAAAATGTATGTAAATGTAACAGGTCAAATTGGGGTTCTCTCTTTTGCCTGGCTGTATTGGTCTGTCATGCTCACTAAAATATCTTCATGGATCTTCGGGTCATTCGGTTCCCTACAATATGGTTGAGCTAAGCGATGCTGATGCATGCGTTATGCTCGTGAACGGGTGCCGTGTGTTGGGACTAGTCAGCCGTTAACTGCCACGGCAAATAAACTATTATTATTATTATATTATTGTCGTAACACATTGACCTACATTTTTCTCGGTATGTGTTTTACAATATTTTGTATTAATCAACATCGTATTCTCAATTATTTTAAAAGAGTACCCATGGAGTTTCTGGCCGGCTCTTCTCCACGAGATCAACTATTTGGAACCGTGCAACTTAGATTCTGACGTTTCATAAGTGCCAATATTTGGTTTATTTGAAATAAAATATTTCATTGTAGTAATCTGAGGTTTGATTTTTGTGCCCGCTATGGTAATAGGCCTCCTTACATTCAGCCTAAAAGCGTTATCGGAAAGCTATGATGTAGTGCTCTACAAAATATAAACATAATCTATCTCTCTCTGTACTGCTGTACAGACTGACACACACTTAGACACTGTACAGTGTGTGTGAGAGAGATCGATGTTTAAATGGTTTGACACATAACATTTTATATCTACTGGTTACGAATAACACCAACCCATCTCATCCTGTGGGTGTTCTGAAAGGTGACTATGGGATTAGTTGGAGGATGCGCCATTTACAACCCAACTGCGATCGCCAACCCGCCTGCTAAGCGTGCCCATTTTGGCAAAACCCCTCAATGAGCTCACATCGCACCCAGAAATGCTGTTTCCGCGATCTTTGGGGTAGGTCTGTGACCAGCAGTGGACTTTATTCGGCTGAAATGACGATGATGATTTTATATTAAGACCCCCAAATCCATTCTGAATGGTTCCCGACAAATAATGGACTACCCCTCTCGACTCATTGGTGTCGTAACAGGAGACTAAGTGTTGATGCCAAGAGGGTGTGCAGCAGCATCCTCCCATGTGCTAATTACATACTGTGATCACCAATACCCCTGCCAAGCGTGGTGATTGTAGCAATATAGGGTATGACCGCTTATGGTAGAGGTCATTCGGAGGCCCATGTTCAGCATTGGACCATTATGGGCTGATCCATTATCATAAATAATTATTTTATAATATGAAGCAATCGTGACGCAACACTTCCGTCCGTGTGGTGTCCGGATTAAGAATATAGCTCCACTCCATCTCCTCCCGTGGATGTCGTAAAAGGCGACTAAGGGAATCTAAACCAGAGGGATGGGCAGCGGCGTCCTTTTTGTGAACCGGCAGCCTTCCTGCGCTCACCAACCCGCCTGCCAAGTGTGGTGAGTATTGGCAAATACCCCCCAAAATGATGACGCAATTGTGTAAATCTATGGGGGAGGCCTTTGTTCAGCAGTGGACATATAAATGGCCGGTATGATGACGCAACACTTCAGGCCAATGGATGACGTAACAATCGTACAAGGTCGATCTCGATTATCTAAATAATTGATGACCCAAGTAAATGGCGACCCTATCACACAGCTATTGCATAAATTGCTAATTATTATTATGATCATTATATAAAAGAATATAATAAGTATATTACATAAAGACTTATAAACATATTGCCGTGTGGTCCCGGCAAAGAATACCACCACTCCATCTCATCCCGTGGGTATCGTAGAAGGCGACTATGGGACTAGCCGGAGAATGGACAGCAGCGTCCTTCGAGTTCATTTATAACTCAACTGCGATCACCAACCCGTCTGCTGCGATAATGGTAAAAACCCCCAATGAGAATGTACCGATTAGGAAATATGTATGTTTAAATAAAACTGACTGAATGTAGCATGGAAGAGGCTTCTGTCCAGCAGTGGACGTTTTTTGGCTGAAATAATGATGTTGATGGCATAAAAACTACACACTTACATACTAGAAGGTTGAGACGAAGAGAGCAACAATGGGACCTAACTCTAAGAATAGTCTTGTCACGCATTGCTCAACCTAAGAAATCAGTATTCGGATTTAGATAGGTACAGCGATAGGCACATGAAGTAGCTAAGCATCATTATCATTATATCAGCTGAAGGACGACTACTGCTGAACAAAGGCCTGCACTGTAGATTTCCATAACGACCGGTTACACGCACCCGTATCCAACGACTCCCAGAGACCTTCACCAGGTCGTCTGTGCATCTCGTTGGAGGCCGTCCCACGATGCGTTTTCTCGATGCGTGCGCTCGACTCGAGAACCTTAGAGTTATGTGCCCCGCCAATAGGCAATGGCCTAGCTTACTAATCCTTTGTGCTAGTCAAGACCAATTTAAAGTAATATGTGATCAAAGTTAAATGTATTAATACATAATACATACATACATACATATAATCACGCCTCTCTCCCGTAGGGGTAGGCAGAGACCACTTCTTTCCACTTGCTACGATCCTTACATACTTGTTTCGCTTCGTCCACTTTCATTATTCCCTTCATACATGCTCTTCGGTTTAGGGTACTCTCCACCTGGCCTTTTTCCAAGACGTCCCTGATTTGGTCTCGAAACGTCCGCCTAGGTCTACCCCTTCCAGCACTTTCATTCACACTCGCCTTATACACTTTTTTTCGTCAATCGTTCTTCATTCATTCTCTCAACATGGCCAAACCATCTCAGCATACCCTTCTCTTTTTTTTTTTATACATAATATTAAATTAAAACCTTCAAACTCACTTTTCACTTTGATAATACAAGGGATGTTGGTAATCTTACAAACTGCGTCGGTCCTCACGTTGGGTAGGAACGCTAGGAAGCAACCACAGCCTTTAAGCACTGCTTGCACGTAACACATGTGGTCGCAATCGGAGTTACGGTACTTTCCGAAGAACGGCAAGTGGTGCTCGTTTTCGAAGTAGCACTTACGACTGGAAAATGAAACTTGCTAGTTAGGTAGGTGAAATTAAGTAAATATACAGTGATAAGAACCCGGTCTGATCAGTGAGGGTGATATTGAGTATCGATATGTGATCATATTTATGTAGGTAATCATTTTCAGAAAGTAATGGCCGAAAACTGAAACGCGATGGGGTTTACACCCAAACTGGTTGTTGTAGCGATTTGTAGGGGAGGCTTGTTTTTTGAACGCTTTTCAGCCGAAATGATGATATGAATAGGCCCATGTAAATTTGTGACGATTTACGGGCTTGTATGAAGTTCGCAGTTAGTTAGATTACCTACCACGCAGTGTTCATCTGCGTGGTAGGTAATCGTAATCGTAATTTGCATCTAGAATTCACGGAGGATTCCTTAACACGAAATGTAATGAAACAAAATGCACGCATACAAGCTAAGTTGGTAGCCCTTTCGGCATGGGCATGTTCGTCAGCACACTTATTTTTTAATTTGTTTTTGTATATTCTGTCAAATATGTCGTGTGTCGTTTTTTATTCTATTTGTAATTTACCTCCACACGGGCAATGTCTGCACTTCATCGGAGCAGTACGTGTAAGTAGCGTATAAAATGTGGTAAGACTCTCCGTTAGGATCCACGATGTTGGTCTCATCGTCTGCCGGAAATTCAGTCCAGTCCGTATACATCACCTGGATATCAAATATGTTATTAAGATACATTTATTACATTACGCTCCGCGCCGCACCGCTACCAACTGCTTTAAAAGTGGCGTTGCCTTTACTATGGAGAGACTCGCCTGACGGTAATCGCATAATTAATCTAGCATGGATTTTACTTGCTTAGAAGATGTCGAGTTTGTGCTTCAAAGACTCTCGAGGTTATTTGTCGTGGTAGGGATACCCCTACCATGACCAATAGCCTTGTTATATAACAGAAGTTGTTTTATTAAAATTGTAGTTAGAGCACAAGATTCAAATTTTGATCTTGTTTTTCGGTTGAGAGGACAAGGCTGCTCCTGCGATTACAATTGGAAGTTCCGATCTTTCATGCGTTCATTAGAAACGGGAGCTGTGCTTTATATTGCGACGAGATCGGTCGTAGTTTTCAAGTTATAACTTTACAGAGATTTCACGAGACGTTCTGTGTAAAATTGCGACAAAAATAAGGTAAATAACCGTGTATTGCAATAATTTGCGACATCATGCAATTTACATGATTTTTCCTTTTATTAAATTCTTACGCTAAACGCGACATAATATCATCTATCTCTCTCATTTTATTAACTGAAGTATTTAGTGTCTCTTTGTCGTTATCAATATCATATTCCTTATCATAATTAATCGAAATATATTTTTGCTATCTACACTTGGATCTCTATCTCTAATTGTTTTTCAAATGAAGTGATTCATGGTCAGGGTCAGAAGATCTAACATTATTTGCCGCAATCGTTTAATTTCCTAACGAGCATCCTACAGATACTTAATCTAGTGCAACCAAGTGTATTAAGGTCTAATATGTGATTTCGCACTTGATCGCAGCCAGGTTTCAGAAGTACATCCAAGTAAGTATTCAGGCGATGACGTGTCAAAATATTTCTTTAAGATAGAAGAGATATAAGCTGATCCGAAAATCATCAGATGACAAAAGTCCACAGACTCTGCTGGCTCGGCCATGTCGAGAGAATAGGAGAAGATGGAGGGGTTAAGAGAACAGTCGACCCAATTATCGCTGGAGCGATAAAGTGGAGGCTGATCTTTAGGTGCTGGGAGCTATCGATTCGTGAAAAATGTCGAAGATCAAACTGAGTGGTGTTCTTTCATGACTTCAAATTCATCTTCAGAAATATGAAAACGGAGCTTTTAAAAAAAAACGGTTTTCAGTTCCGTGTGGTGTCCGTATTAAGAATATAGCACCACTCCATCTCCTCCCGTTGATGTCGTAAAAAGTGACTAAGGTACTCCAGAGGAAAAGGCAGCAGCGTCCCTTCTGTGGCACAGTAGGTAGCTATTCTACGCTCACCAACCCGCTTGCCAAGTATAGTGAGCACTGGCAAATCCCCTCTAAAATGACAACCACGTAACTGGTCGTTTATGGGCCTCCCTGGCCTTTGTTTAGCATTGGACGTCTTTTCGCTAATATGATGATGATATGATAATCCCGGTTTTACTGACTGCCAATTTTCCTGCAGCATCTTATATTTTTGAGACTCGGGATTCCGGTTTCTGACCCCTAATACATTAAGATCATCAGTAGATTTAACCCTAGTTACCCGAATAGCTCCTGCATTGAGGAGAGTGCCTGGAATAGCGTCCTCTGCTTCATAGTCCGTAACCACAGTCAATGCGTTGTGTATGCCCACAGCTTTCACGGTGCGGTTCATAAAATCTGGGTCAACTGTATTTCTGAAATACAATTCCTATTATAGATGTGCTTACTTCTGTTATGATAGCGGAAGATTATTCATTTAAAAAGGAAGCTTAATTTCTAAAATCACGTTCTTACATTGTCAGCAGTGATACCAGAAAAAAGCAAGTAACAATGAATATTAGAGAACTCTCTACTTGGATAGACAGTCCACTTCAGCTGTGGATTTCTATCTAGGATTGTCGGCTTCACGATAATCCCAAAATAATACAACAAAATGCAAATTGTATATATATGTACCTTTTGCCATTAAAGGTGTAAATACTATTGAAAGTGCAGCAATATCCATGAGTGGTGAGGATTGGTTTGAATAAGGCTGCACAGTTATCATAGCGCTTGCCTTCCAAATAGCAACGCTTCAGGAACCTGTCACAGCTCTGTGGCATTGTGCCCATTACTTCGGGTATCTGTAGGAAAAGCCAATTCTTAACTGCAAAATATGCACTTCTTGGCGAGTTTCTCTATAGCTGCTATTCGCTAATAGTTTATAGGAGCAACGAATACAGCGCAGCTATACAGCGCTCAAATGGTTAGAGACCTGGACCTAGAGCTTATGAGGCCGAACCCCATCCATAGCACTGATGACGTGACCCACACTCAACATTAAGTATATAATTTAGCCAAAGGGTTATTTTCGTTTTCAGCGCGATTTTTCCGAAGGTAAAAATACACGGAAATAAAACATTTCTTTTATAGACAGAAGTTACATATCATATTTTTAAGCAGAATTCGATTCATAGATAAGATAAATATTTATTTTATATAAAATATTATATAGTTTTATAAATTATCTAAAAATAAATATGAGTAGAAACATTGCCAACGCATCATTTGAATCGGGTAATCATCTATGACGTCTCATAGTGTGTATTGAATATATTGAATAGGGTTAAACATACAAACGCTCTAAAAAAATGAAGGTTAGCTGAATTAAATAATATTTTTCGATGCTGGCGAAGTGCCCCAAGGAGACGCCGCTTCGAGCGACCGCCCACTTGGCCCTATGTACAATGCCTTTACCTTAGTTGGATATATTAATATATATGTGTCTAGGAAGTTAGGTTACACAGTTATTTATCTTCATTCAGTTATTAACAGTAAACTTGTAGAATTTGTGCAAAATCTATGAGGGGAGGCTTTTGTTCAGCAGTGGACGTCCGTCGTCGGCTGATATGAAGATGATGATTACAGTATTTAAACACCAAAACGCATACTGTCGTAATTTACGCCTTTATTGTTGTTTCCTCTGTATTTAATTACAGAGGAAACAATAAAAGGTTGCTTATAATTTCATTAAATATATCATTATGTGGGTTACTCGTTGACATTTAATGTAAATATTTAAGGCAAAGCGCACTCAGTCTGCCCTTGAATTCTCGATCCAAATGCCTTATCAATTATCTATTAAAAACTGGCATCGACCTGTACCCCTAGTACGAGTTTCTTTTGATTTAGCGCGTTTAGCGCTCCGATTGGCCCGCTCCAAACTCTTCAATGAATCTGAGCGCCGAACGCGGTAACCGTGCAGTTTACCCTTGGTAAACTGGTTCGTAAGTTGGCACCATGGAGCAAATACAAAGTTTTTATCTGCTCCATGGTTGGCACACACGGCTTACATATCAAGCTATAAAATCCGCTTCACGCTGATCTCTCATCGTACGGAAAGCCAATACAGTGCTAGATCAGCATAGGAAATGCATAACTTGACACGTAGCCGCGTGTACTGAGGGCCGAGTGTGTTCTTTTCGTAGGTTATCGAACCGTAAACACGTGCGGTGCTTTTACCGCGTTAGGTTGGGCCAGTTATACGTTTGACATGCATTACGACGAGATCCTGAAAATGAGGGTGGTTCTGCATTAATTAGCCACTTTACTGAAGGCCTGCTAGAATTCAGCCTTGACGAAATTGACATGGCTCTAAAGCAACCAACCCGTTGGTCACGTGCTGCTCCAATTGGCTAAAGAGTTTGGAGCTGGTGAATCGCAGCGCCGAACGCGATTAACGCGTCGCACGCGTAAGTGTGAAAGATACTCACAGTCGGCGATCTGGTTATAGAGTTTAATACTCACAGTGTATCTGTTTAACTCTAAAAGGTCCTGCAAGTGTTTTAGATTATCTTTATCTAACTTATTCATAACTTCGTAGAAGCCTAACATCATGGGCAGTGCAGCTTCCAAGTCGATCGTAAGTTTACCATCTCTGCAATGACAAATATCACTGGTGATATACGCGAAACATAAAAGTGGGGTAAGAAAGTGGTTACAAATTAAAAGCTCTGTTAGTTTGTTTCTTTAGGGGACGGATAAACGGTAAAATAACCAATTTAATTTTTTGACTATGAGGTAGCTTGCTCGTTGAAAGTATAGGTTTCTTGAGGCGGCAGGCCTGACGCCGATTGTCTGGCATTTGTATTAACGAAGTATCAGTGAATTTTTTGTATGTACGATTTCGATTTCGGAACGTGATTGGTAGCTTTGTGTTCTTCAGGCGAATGTAGACGAGGATACCAGCAAGGTTTGTTATAATTTCACAAATAACGCTAGCTGCAGACGAATATAACATCTGGACACGAAACCATTATAGGGTAAAGTAGATTTATTACCATCCTCATCTTAATACACAGGTTGTAGCGTAAATTGTGATCAAACGGGGGTCGGAACACCGTAGGTATATTCAGCTATCACATACCACAATTTGAAGCATTTTTACTTATGGAAGGTACCAGTTTTTTTATGTTTACAAAAAATCGTTATAATTTCAACAATTGACAATATTACTTATTTAGTTTTTGATGCGAAGCTTCTTTACGCGCCTTTGGGATGGGGACTTAACTCACAAAATGTGAAACGTGCCAACGCGAATGTTGCAACGCACCTCATTGACTGGGAAGCGCATACAGCGAGATACAGTACAACAGAGTTTATAATACAAGTAGACATTTGTACTATTATGAGTATGTGTACTTGTTGGCCTATTTTACTTTCCTTTCAATTCCCTTTCCTTTTTATTATTGTAAAGATTACATTCCTTCAAAATTCAACAACAAAAATAAATTATCGCTTAGATAAACGCGATCTTACCTACATATAAAGCGTAAGAAGCTTCGCTTTTTAACCTAACTCTAAAAATCCACAACTTTTTACGGATTTGGAATTTTGTGCATGTGAGATTTAAGTCTGAACTGCCTCGACATCGGAGAAATCGAGTGGATCATATTTTTAATATGATTTTTGAAATTTTGAATATGATCCACTCGACCACTTTCGCACAGCACAACACATTTTATAAAAAAAGTTTGTTGTGCTATGCGAATGTTTGGTTGGCGATATTAACTTTTAATTTATTGGTTGACCGGTGGAGATTAATTATGATCTTCGCCCCGGGTAAAGGCGTGTCGGCCTCCTACCGGCTAAAATCTCCAGGTCATCTATGACACCGAAGGCAACCTCAAGGATTTAGAGAAATCTCCCATCTAGAGCCACCAATTGGTGGCTCGCCTTTAGACACATCGGGGAGGGATGAGTGTAAAGCTTTCACCGTCTCTAGCGGTGGGGAGGTGGCTGTAAAAAGCTCGCCCACCAGGTACTTCTTTGGGGGATAATAAAGTATCCCCGAAGCCTCACTGTGCATTGTGCTACGCACACGGTGACATGTTACCACGCGCGACCGGCCGTCTTCCTGGGGATCGCTCGGTATGGGTACTGGCTCCCCAATCTGCGTGCCGGGTATGATAACTATGTTTTGAATGATTGAAAGTAGAGATAACTATTTCTAAGTCACATTTTTTTGCTGTTAGTTTGAATGTTTGGCATTAAGTCTCACAAAACGTCACGACGGTTATCACGGAAGTTCAACTACGCTACAACTTACACTAGACTCCTGTTAAAATACTTCAAAGATGAGACGGTCATCTGGTTGGGTGAGCACAGTGTGATGGCTGGGTAAGGCAGGTTAATCACGGGCTCGAACTGACTCTCGATGGTGACTCTCGTCGGCATCTCGTCGAACCGATTGTATAGCAGAAGTGTTAGTATTAATGACATTGCCAGTACTGATATCATGTTGATCGCCCAAAAGCATCTGCGTTTTGAAAAAAATACTGTTACCCACGACTTCGTCCACAAGGGAACTATTTTAAACCCTTAAGGGCACTTGATTACACAATAAAACGTATCCGATATCCTATACCACTATCTACGTCTACGCCAAATTTGATTAGAATCTGTTAAGCCGTTTGCACGTGATAAAGACTCAAACATAGAAACATACAAAGGCAATGCCCAATCTCGGCTAATCTGGACAAGTCACTCAGTAATAAAACTTTTAAAAAAATACGCATGGAATTGAGAACCTCCACCTTTTCGAAGTCGGTAAAAAGTATTATCGTAATTAATAAAAAAAATATACTTTTGCGGTCTGCAAAAGTATTTTTTTGGTTGCCGGAAAGCAAACCGTTTAAACCGTTTGCGCCATTTTTGTTGCAGGTAATATTATTGAAGTAAAGGCAATGCCACCACCCCATTTCCTCCCATGGGTGTCGTAAAAGTCGACTAAGGGATTAGCTGGAGGATGGGCAGCAGCGTCCTTCGAGTACATTAACAGCTCAACTGCGATCGCCAACCCACCTGCCAAGCGTGGCGATTATGGCAAAACCCCCCAATGTGCTCACAACACATCCATATCGGTGGTTGTGGTGATCTTTGGGGGAGGCCTGTGTCCAGCAGTGGACTTCATTCGGCCGAAATGATGAAAGGCAAAGAATTGATTTTTGAAAGAAATACTCATATTAAATGTTTTTTAGTGACGAGATTACAATTTTACATATGCTAGATATGGCACATTTACTGTCCTGATACCTTGTTATCTTTTACATTTTGTTTCTCTTAGGTATGAAATTTTAAAAAAGCAAGTAATTTGTTATTATAGTTTCCGTCCACTTATGGCCAAAGCATCCTAACAAACTCAACTCCCATTACAAACTTTCACAGATATAGTAGGAAAAGCAACTGAAAACCGTACGACGTTGACGACATTTTTTGTTGAATGTTTTTCATTTTTCAGAAATATTTTATGAATAATTAAAGATTGCTTAATCTGAACATCGAACAACGTTGCCTTATACATGACATTGGCGAAATTGTGGACGATACTTTACAGAAGCCATAATCTAAGAGAAGAAAAATATAATGCAAATATAAGCATTCATATTGATCAATTTGACCGTGGCATCGATCGTAGTCGTAGACTATAAAAATATCTCTCATTCAAAACACATAAAATAGACTAGTACTTTTAGAACGTCAAAAACTAAAGATGGTCCCCAAAATTGTTTACGTTTTACCGGTCAGTTCTGTTTAATTAAAGGTGGAGAGTAATCCTTCAAAATCCCCGTCCCCGCTTTGCCAAAAATGGGGGTTATATAATGTCTCACTTTAATAATGGACAATATTTTAAGGCTAGGCTCTATGAATGGCCGGGGGAGCGGTCCAATGCAGAAAAGCGTACAACTCACCCCCGGCTAGAGGTAAGAAGAAGGACACCGTGGGGTTTTAGCCGGTTTGATCCCGGCATGCCCCTCCGCCCTTCCCAAGGCGGAGGAAGTCCAAGAGGATTTCACCACGATAAAAAAAAAAAAAAAAAAGGCTCTATGAATGGTATAGAATTTATATCAAATTATTCAAGTAACGGTAAAACCTGATAATAAAGAAAAAACTTAATTTCGAATTTGACGTTCAGTTCAGACTTAAAAGAAAATAACAACTAAATGTATAAGAACCAAGAATTGTGATTATGGGATAACTTTAAATTATAATTATGATCATACGACACTTTAAAGTTATCATCAAGATTTAATGGCAATTGCAAGGATAGAATTGAAGAATATTACACGTTTTTCAATATTGAACACTTATAAATATAACAGACGTATGCAAAAGAGAGATATAGAATTACTCGTGTGCGAAAATACCTTGATATGATATCCGGGTACAGATAAAAGTACTTGAGTCCTACTATTGTGCTCTCTAAGCAGTAAGTTCGAAGAAGGCGCCTGAAATTTTTCATTATTTTTGTTGATAATAGTTTTTAATATTTCTACTACTAATTCATTATCAAAAATGAAAATGTAAAATATAGCCTTGCGCGCTAGCGTTTCGCTTTTATATAGTTGGTGATAAATGCTTTGTTATCAGTGAATGTATGGTTAAACATTAATTTGTGAAATATACCGGAATTTTAAAAATTCTGATTATCAAAGACTGTCACGATATACTAATTAATATGAATAATTAAATTATTTAATCTTTAAATCTACAGTGAACAGACTGGTGCATTTCTAGTTAAATAAAAAATAACATCACAGGAATTGTCGAGTGGGCTTCGATCAGACTAGTTTTAATTATAATTTATAATATATTATATTATTAATATATTATTGAAGAATTGATGCTCGAAGAAAGTTATTGGAAAGCAGTACCACTTATCTAAAAACTTAACAACTTAAGAACCATCATCATCATATCAGCCATAAGACGCCCACTGCAGAACAAAGGCCTCCCCCATAAATTTTATCAAATTGTATTGTCATTTTGAGGGGAATTTGCCTTGGCAGGTGGGTTGGTGAGCGCAGTATGGCTGCTGTTCCAAAGAAGGGACGCTGCTGCCCACCCCTCTGGCTTAGAGTCCCATTTTTAAAGGAACCTTCTTTTGAGTGAATTGAATTTTATGAAACGAAAATGTGTAACGAAAGAGACAACTATTAATGTATTTATAGGGTTTAGGCTGTGAGAGAATGAGATAAAACACGTTTCTATATAGTTTCCCTAGTGTCGATTCAATTCAACTCTTTACTGCATTCCATAAGTAAATTATTTAAAAAAACCGATGGTAGGTTTATATCTATAGACCAATTATGGACCCTGTTGGGCACAGCATAGTTAACTAGGAGAGAGGAAGAGTATTAATAATAAATCGTAACTAAAATGTATCGTCGATGAATTTTTTTACGCTATTCTAGCTTTTGCTAAGCTACAACTAACTAACACTTTAGAACACAAGAAGGGATATTGTCTGGTCCAATGGATGTACTATGTTTAAGCTTACTAATACCATGCTCCACATCTTTTATTTCAATTTGTTCTATGCTAAGTTGCTATCGCTAGAACTGATAGCTGTATTGAAGGCTGTATTTCTATTATTAACATCCTATATTGGAACATCAGAAAGAAAGGCACTCGAGAAATATTTGGTAAATGCTTCGGCTGCCTTTACTCCGGAGAAAGTCTCTACGTCGTACGAAACTCTTGGGTTGAAGCCACTCTTGGAACGCATGCTGCTGAAATGAGGCCAGAATTCCGAAGGGTTATCTTTTATATTGTTTTCTATGCGCTGCATATAAACTGCATAGGCCCCATGAACACGAGTCTTTAGGTTGGTTTTTAGATCTGCGAAAGAAATGTAAGCATAATTGGATTTTGACTTCTTCCAAATGCTATGTAGCTCACGCTTAATTCGCATGTCACTTGTAATAACCTTAGTAAACTAAATAGGGTAATGATTAGTGTTGTTTTTAGGTCTATGCTTTTTGGGCGTACATTGATCAAAGATGTTGTAGAGCTTATAAGAGCTTATAAATATAAAAATGCTCGGTTCCTGATGTTACGTCCTTAGATTAGTAGACTTCGTCCCATGTAGTTTCTGAGATTAAATGATAAAGGAGTTCGTAGTTACACTATTTTAAATTCCAGTCTTTGGATAAATCTACATTGCTAGGTTCTATCCGGCCGCTGTTCACAGCGGGAAGCGTCAATTTTTACCTGAACACTTAAGGGAGGTTGGTAGGAATCGGGTAGGACCATGCCATCCGTGGCAGATACTGAAGTCTCCAGTGAACAAACTCTCTCCCGTTCTAGGACTACGTCTAACTTCCCTCCATGCATATTAATCACTTCAATCATATTAACTAAATTACAAAACGATAAAAAATAACAAAAGTAACTGTTAACATTTCTTTGATGCACTATTTAAATTTATGTCTCCCAAAAATAGAATGGTACCTTTAAGGTTTGAAATAAAGCTACAAACAAAAAATAAACAAAAAATGTTCATGCGAGTCATTTCAACTATTTTGAATTTTTTGTATCTATAGTATTGTCTTAGGTTTTCGCGATTATTAAACATTATAATAAAACAATTTTAAACGGATTAAATCGCGTGTATTATTGATTTTTGTTTTTCCTGACGTTTCGAACACTTTGCAGGGTTCGTGGTCGCAGCGCAGGATGACTAAGTTGACAAGCGTCGTTACAGATTTAAAAAGTTATTTTATCTACCGTACAAAACTAATCAAAAATTGTTTCGATGCACGCAGTAATCACTCACAGTGTCTTGATGTTTTTTAGTGTGGTGTGTTGTTTGGGATTTTATTAATTTAATAACCGGATTCCAAACAGGTGGTACCTGCCAACCATCTTCTCTATTAAAATTAGGATGTTTTTTAATTTCAATAGCCTCTCGAAACATTCTTGGTACATAACGGTTCTCTTTCACGAGGACTTGAGGATGATCAAATCGAAGAAAATGGTTGGGTTTGCCTAAGGCATGTTCACACACTGCGGACTTTGTGATGCGTCTATGCTTGACGTCAGCTATGTGTTCTTTAATTCTGGTGGCTATACTACGCTTTGTTTGCCCTATGTATGACAACCCACAATCACAGTCAATCTTGTAGACCCCTGCATCTTGTAGAGGAATGTGACACTTCACGGGTTTGAGAAGTTGGCTTATCTTTTTATGTGGCTTGAAGTAGGTTTTAATAGAAGCACGCTTCAAGATATGACCAATTCTGTCCGTGACTCCCTTGATGAATGGTAAGACTGCAGGTCTCCGATCAACCGTGGTGGGTTTCGTGCGGCTTCTGTGACGGGGATGTGGCGCTCTTAAATTGTTATTTCGAAGAACTTGCTTCACATGGTTAAGCTCCCCTGCCAGGTGGTCGGCGTCGCAGATGCCGTGTGCTCTCTGTAACAAAGATTTAGCCACAGTACCTAACTGACAAGGGTGGTGGTGAGATTCACCGTTAAGGTACCTGTCTGTATGGGTAGGCTTTCTATACACAGTGTGACTAACTGGATAAGAAGTATGTCATAAAAGGCCAAGGATTTGTTTTCCTCCAATTCCATAGTAAACTGAATTTTGAATTTAGATGTTGTAAAAATGCAGAGACCCTATTGTGAGGCAAGATGGTAAAAGTATCATCTACATACCGTTTGAACATATTCGGCATAGCCGGGGCTGTCATCAGTGCTCTCTCCTCTAAATCCTCCATGAAAATATCGGCGACTACAGGAGAGACCGGTGAACCCATGGCAACACCGTCAGTTTCCAGGTAAAATTAATTGTCCCACAGCAGGTAGCCGTTGGTAAGGCAGTGTTCAAGCAATTCTGCATATCGTTGAGGCATGCTATGCTCACTTAACCGTTTCTTAACAACATCCATACAGTCCTTAATTGGTAAGTTAGTAAATACGGACTGCACATCAAAACTGACCATCACTTCATTTTCAGCCAGTTGAAGGTCTTTTATTTGGTTGACAAAGTGATAGGAATCCTTCACATATGTGTTAGACTTTCCACGAAGTTTTGAGAGTATCTTCGCTAGGTGTTGCGCCAGTTTGTAGGTTGGTGTATCATTTTGGCTTACTATTGGTCGTAGGGGAACATTGCTTTTGTGTATTTTCGGCAACCCATACAGCTTTGGGGGTTTCGCGCAAGATGGAATGAGTGTTTTCACGTCTAATTCTAAAATATCGGAGTGTTTGGATATTAACTCAGTGGTCTTTTTGAGTATTTTGTTGGTTGGATCTTTGTTTACCTTTTTATAGGTGCTGTTATCCGACAAAGGGTCTTGAATTTTCTGTTTGTAATCTGACGCAAAGACTACTATATTATACTGATTTGACGTGTCCATTATAACCGTAGCATTACCCGTATCGGCATTTGTATCTGTTTCTGGGCTAGTTGTTGGAAAAAGCGACTGTCGTACTAAAGTCGCTATAATCTAGCCGCGTGTTAAAAATCATCGTGAATTAGTTGTGCATACTACATACCGCGGCGCGCCCATAAAATTTTTTTTTTACTTCCCACTTCGCCTCAATGTTACTCTGTAGTATGTCGCTCATTCCTCTGAACGAGAGAGCGATTGATTCCAATTTACCCACTCAATAAAACATAACTTTGCATCCCTCTCTTCGGTCTCCGCGAAGCGACAGAGTGACTGAGCGGCTCCGATTTACTGAGCGAGTTGGGATCTAGATATAAAAAAGTGATATATATCTTCAGATCCTAAAAATATATATTACTCTTTTATTTTCACTGATATACTTTGAGCATGTCTATATAAAAGTTTAAGACAGTCAAATAATCCAAAGCGAAGTGCAAACACAAAGACAACCATGGTAACGGCTTTGCGTGGAGAGCGTGGCAATCAACATCGGTAGCGGTACCCTTTGGCGCAGATTAGGCGAAGAACTGCTCGCGAGCACGCGAACATGTTCTCGACCACAAAGCAAATGGGAAAAATAGTACGTTTAATGACGTTCTATTTATTATTAGACGTTTCTGAGCTAACCCTTAACATTGCAACATTTTTGCCAACGAAGCCATAGCGTGATCTAACTCGACAGTAACGTCCTCTAGTTAGGAAGAAATAAATAAGTATTCAAATTTTATAAATTTAATAATTAAAAACTATGTATTTATTTAAATATATATTATGTTCATGCTGGATATTTGTGTATTTTATTAAGAGCACCTCTAAATCTGTCGTTTTCATTATCCTTAACTACATAATATTGTTTTCTTTTTGTTTGTATTCTTGATACTGATACTTGATTCCTCTTTTCGTTTCGATTTTCTATCGCTCAAAGGTTTGCTGGCAGATAACTCAATGTTGACTTAAGCTTGCCTTTGTACATTTATTTTATTTTATATTCTATCTATCGTATTATGTTTGTACAATAAAGAATAAGAATAACTAAGTAACCCAGAAACGTCGCAATAAATAGAATATATTATCCTTTATTTAAGGATAACAACACAAATATTTTATCAGGCTTATGGGACACAGCAGTTAAGAAAATTAACAATAAGTCGTTCGGCTTTTCACTAATAAATAGATAAAACATTCCTCAACAAACAAATACTTTACTAAACTACGTCTGTTTCATGAAAATTTATGCGAAATACAACTGAAAACTTATGACTTATTCCAAAGGAAAGAACTGCTAGCGACATCTGCTGCTGCTTGTCATTATTATAATTGCCTTGAACCCATGACGGTGGACTTATTGTTGCACCCGTCTTATAATACACAGTAACATATTATATAATTATTGAAATATCAACCGCAGACCAGACAGAATATTTTACATAGAAATTTCTTTGCAAGAGAATAAAATTAATGCAAAACATAATCCAAAAAGTAAGATTTAGGGTAGATTCGATCCCGAGAACAAAACAATCAAGCTGCATGTTAGTTTAGCAGGCTACATAACCAACTGCGAAAACCAACGAAATAAGCGTTCTTATTCTAAAAAAAAACTGTCGTGTAGCTCCCTTTAGATATAGCGCGATGATATTTTTTCTAAATCATATTTATTACGTACTGATAACGAATATGTTCACTTGTGTGAATTTTCTCATAATATTTACTGTAACTAAAAATTTGTAGACATATTGTTATACTAATCTCCTTCCATGCACAACAGCGTAATAATGAATTGTAGTCTATAGCCTGACCCAACATGTAACGGACGTTTTTGCCAAATTTCAACTAATTCTATACTGTAGTTTTAGCGTTCTCATCAAACATAGAAACAGACAGAAATTAAAAAAAATCCCGTTTTGGTATCGGTCTCGTTCTTAGAGCACGAGGTAGTGCTTTATTTTTCATAAAATAATAGTTTTTGTCTTTCTATTTTATGTATTATTTTGTTCATTGTTTTTAAAGGCGAATAAAATTTTTTTTTTTTAGTAGTAGTCAACGTGGTAATTCAGTCACTCGGGAGAACAATAATCTCAGTAGCTACTTTCTACAGTCACATTGAGCTCAATTTTATTCCGATTGTTAATTTTTATCGGTTGTTATTCGGTGATCAGGAATATGTTGACAAATAAATTGATAATACCCCGGACAAACGCAATCCCGGAGAGAAATATTTCGTATTTAAACTGAAGAATTTGGCAGTATAAATGATCTTCATCACCCTTTTAATACAAAAATGTATATAAGGACCGCAGAGCAGCATGCAGCTACATGTGAGTGTGGACACTACGCACGCGAAAGCCCTAGAGGATCGGTCAGGGTCTCGTCTCCTCCTTGCCTTTATTCGCTGGCTGGAATGAACCCCATGAGTGCTCGCTGGACCGCCAACGCTGTGTTGCCTTAGTCCGCCGATCGGAGGGGGCCGCCAGAGTTATATGCGCAGCAGTAGAAGTGTCTAACGGCGCATTAACGGGGTAACCCGCTCTCAAGTCTCCGAGGCGCGCAATGGGGAAATGGGAGCTGCGCTATTTAGGGAGCCCAACTTATGAGTGGCGAGCCACCGTCTGCCACAGAAATTTAATAAAATGTTGAAAGGCAGACGCCGTTATTTCAGTTTATTCCTTCAAGTTTTCAGTCCATATAATACCAATTGCATTGCAATAGACCTTAACTTTGTAGCTTCCATCTTATACAATAGTCCTACATCACCGGGGACAATTCTGGATGGAATTCCTCTGATGGAAATGGACATTCCTAAGTTGCAGTCCCTTTGCTTTGCTTTTGCAGTACATTTTAGATTAAAATTATTTAAAGAGCCTTTGCGTGTTTGACCCATGCCCCCGCGTAAGCTTATCAAAAGACCCGGTTTCTGCTTGCACAGGATGAACCCATGAAAATAGACAATATCATAAAAAAAATTAAGTTCATCTGTTTTTCCACAAACACATCAGAAAAGTTGTTAGAGAAGAGAAGGGAATCAATAAAAAAATTATTTGGAAAATGTATAAAGTGATTTTATTGAGAAATTCTCCTTAGATATTTTCATAATAGGTAACAATGGTCTAAAGTTCCGTTGACATTTTAATTTTCAAATAGTTTTATTAAACTATAGATACATCATTATTAAATACACAAATACAAAGTGCATGTAGACAGTCATATAATATCAAAACATTCAAATAGATTGAAAAAAATCTGGTTTAATATATTAGTGGATTAGTCATTATAATGTTATATCTAAATAATATCTACCACTTAATAAAACTAACGAATTCGCAAATATTTAAATAAGTACATATTTGTCTCAGTGACGTTATACAATGTTTATATATGATGAGATAATTAATTATCAAATCTGAATAGTGTTTAGATATTCAAGATTTACAAAGAAGTAAAATGAATACACATAATAAATTCCACTAAGCGTGGTGTACGACGTTTACAAATATACGTTAAAATATAACACGTATAATATTTATATATATTTTGCATCCACATATAGAAATACATACGTAGTATTTTTTACCTCCTTATCACATTTATTACTTGCAGTTTTAATATATCTGGATCAGCTTATAATATTGTAGGTGTCGCATGTTTTGGTTCTTAATACCGTTTAGGTATTTTCTATATATATTATAATAGAGCAGTTATTGTTTTGGCTTTCACGATTATATGACTATGGTTTTATAAAAAGTACAGTATCCGAATGCTGGGCCATATGGTTTTACGGATTTTATAGCCTCATGGCAACGACCGAACATTATAGCATACCAACTTTATTTATTAATTACTGCAAAAGAATATGGATATTATAAATTGTTTTTTAATTAACACGATGCCTATAAACAACTGATAATCCCCTTGAAATAGAGTTCCCTAATTTTATATTTAGAGATAAAGAAAGACAGTCAATGAAGGAGGCATCCTTATTATATCACAAATCCGAATAAAAGCAACGTTGTTGACTCTACATGGCTATAACTTTTAAATTAAAAAAAAATTGATTGATTTGTGACCTTGATTATAGAAACTTATGTTATTTCTACAATTGGTCGTCTTAGTAAGAGCCTACATTGATGAAGCTTAGTGACATCATTATCACATGTCGAAGTTGAGCCGCAAAACTGAGCAACTATTGTATATATTTTTCAGATAATATAAATAATTATTCTTTGTGTAATTTTAAATTAAATATATAAAACGCAGAGTTCATACATATTTGAATATTATATTTACATATTTGGTGGATTACCACGTTAAAATTCCACATTAATAAACATTAATCGAGCTTAGAAAGTAAATAATAAGATTTCTTCTCGTATTGCATTTTTTTCTTTGATGTTGAGTCTATAATTATATATAATGAGCAAAATTTAATTTAAAACTTACATAGAACGGTTTGTCTACACAATAAAATATGTTTGTCTGTCTTTATACCAGAACGATCAAACCGCCAACTAGCCACTAAAAATTATAATAAATAAAGCAATTTTTGTATTTTTTTCATTTTGACTGATTGTACAAAGGGTTCTTGCGTAACTATAAATTAAGTGAAGGTGATTACACACAAATATTTAATAAAGTGCGAACAATACGGAATTTGTATCTCACGTATACACAGACTATCTAAATGCAGCTTAGTTTATATATTATTCGATATTTTTGGACGTAGCTAAGGTTGGAAAAGTGGGGCATTCTTCACCTAATAAGGGGCCATTTTTTATAATACAGGAAGCCGGTTTCATCACCTGCATTACTCAAATGCAGTAGAGTATTGATCCCAACTATATGTATATATAAATATAAATGAATGTTCATTTCTTTGTTTGTCCTCTTTGCGTTCCTAAACCATTCATCCGTTTGAGTTGAAACTTTATACAGTTGTTGATAGCAATTGCGTGAAATATTTTGGATTTGGAAGGAATAAACGGAATAACTGCAAGAAGTATTTCAACGCATGCCGCGCCGCTATGCTATTTCATAATAAAATCTATCACCTAGTTAATAAGGAAAAACAATGTTTTCAATCTCATACTAATAAGAACAACACGTCATAATGCAATTAGTATTTATATTAACACTTAACGGTTAACGAACACACTCGTTTCGTACAATGAAATAGCGCGAGGCGGGCACTGCGATGATGTTTGGTACCTAGCGATCATATCGGTCATATATAGGTACACCTTTCACTCATATTTTGTTGTTAAATCAACATTGTCTCTGCATCACCCAAAAGTCGTCTAGTAGAAAATGCCTATGGCGTTAAGACCGCCTTTGTTCAATATTGCACATTAAGAGTAAATCAATAAATCTAGATAATTATTATTTTACGAACTGTTATTGCTGAAAATGTAATTAAATATTATTTTTTCTGTATTGGTAATTTATATACCTAGGTACATTATAAATACATAATAAGACTTACAAATGCAAATAGGAAATCTACTAAATTGTATAATAGATAACACTAACTCGTATTTCGTTACTCTGTGATCTTGTATCTACGTTTAGCTATTTAATATTTAGTCAATCTCAATTTCAATATAATATACTTTTATATTAACATTCCTAAAAAAGGACTAACTTCACAATTTGGTGTTATATAATAAACTTTATAAATACATATCTATAATTGTTCCGCACACAAGCAAATATTTCGACTATTTGCAACTATATACTTTAAAACATATAAATACATTGTTATATTTTAGTAGGCATGCAGGCATTTCAATGTTTTTATTAAGTTTGTATATATAAGACACATAACATGTTATATTTATTATGTACGTCATAATAATTTTATTCAAATAATTGAATTTTATTATGTAAAAATGTTCTAATATACATATTTTATATAAATATTTCGTGAATATTACTTAAACGACGTTGTCATATTCAAATAATTATTAGAATTTATAAAGTCTGTCTCCACCTTTGTAATACATAACAATCTAAACATTACTTATATGTTAATAATAAAATACATGAACTTTAATTATTACATTCTTGGAAAAAATCGTAACTAATTCATATAATCTTTAAAGAAGGAAAAGACCAATAGTACAAATTTAATATGGCCCACCGAAGTACATACCCGCGAAGTTGACACATAAATAAGCGGTAAATTGGTCAACCATTAAACCACTGCGCGCCAAAAGTCGTAAAAGGCAAAATGCACTATACAGAACCGTGTGAGCTTAATAGAAAAAGGCGGCACGGCCATTGATTTTTACAACTTAAACATATTGCATAAGGTTGATTATAAATTTATTTGTGTCGGTTGTTTTCGTGTCTGCGCCAATGAAGATTGACGACATGCCTTACTGTGTCGTCTGTCACCTGTACCTTAATTATTGATAATGTACCACAGCAAAAATATCGCCATATCTATTTTTATATAAAATTATATGGCGATTGAGTACCTGGCCTATGTGAAAATGTTTCCGTGCGTAGTATGGATTTTGTAACTTGTTACATTAACTTTTTAGGTTTCCTTAAGCATTTATATATGAAGAGTATATTTAAGACATACATAATTAATGTCTTTCATATATAATAATATTTTATATAAATATCCTTTCTAGTATCATTAGTCTATCTCACATGTATTGTGCGCTCCAAGTCTTCATCATCATTATAAATTCTACAAAACATTAACGTTCAAACTGAGAAATGAATTCCTAAATTACTTCCAAAAAACAAGCATTAGCAGAATGTGTTCATCCTTTTATAGAAATGATCATATGTAAACTTCACATACATACAACAATTCTCATTGAACGTTCTTAATACGCATAATATAAGCTTCATAATATAATAGTGGAGAAATTACATCTGAGATTCAATCTTCCGCCGGTACAATAACATCTAATCTCAGTCAAAAACGTGCGCCCTAGTGCAACTGAGTGAATCGTTCCATAGTACCACAAACAGAACGAACGGCACACAGAGTATGAGTAGTGCCTCAACGGGCAGAGCAAACCGCGTGCTGAAAAATGCGACACGCACCGGTCATTATCGAAGTGGGGGGTGCGGGCCTGGGCCCCTGGCGGCGGGGCGAGCGGCGGGTGCGGGCGGGGCCGCGAGCGGGGCCGCGAGCACTCAAAAGCCCGACGGGCGGGGGGCCGCAGGACAGGAACTCTGGCTCAGGCGAGCGCGTCCGCAGCGCGCTATGTCGGTGACCGTCAGGAGTCAAGCAGCACATGCCAGCGCTGCACCTGCATATTACAAGACGTTGTGACACTTACTCCTCGGTTAAGAATACACCAACTCGAGGTTTTTATCTACGGGCGCCAACAGAGGTAATAACGGCTCCTATGAAACGTCGCGACGTGCCATTCGGCTAGCCTCATGATTCGTGACCCTCTCCGTCTGAACTAGGGGCTCCACGCTCGCCACACCAAAGCTGATTGGCGCGACCTTAGCCGGCTGCTGCCGACGTCTTTATAAAGGGGTGGTCCGCTCGATGACAATTTAAGATGCTCCGGGGTGGGCAGAATCTCGGACTGCCCAGTACAAGAGACCTCAAAGAGTCATTGTAGTCAGGGTGATACACGGATAGCACACGGTATCTGCTGAGGCCACATGCGTGCTTGCGGGTACCTCCCCGTGGGATCTGGAAGCGCAGGTGCTCACCGAAGTCTACTGGCGAGAAGCGGGCGTTTGGGCTGAGAGTGGATACTCGCCCTCGACCGAAAGCAAATCTAAGTTGGCGCAGAGTGGCCCCAAGAGCCGTCATGGGGGTATAAAGATACCTCCGGGTCGCTCGCCCCATCGACTGGCAACGGCGTGTCCAGATGCGAGTGTTGCAGCGCCACTTCCACGCGCTGCAAGTTTTGATATCATCGCCGATGACACCATGTGAGTACCCACTAGAACGGCAAATTTCTCTACCTGGACAACCTTTATTATTGTCCAAGGTGTTAGCAGCCTATGGATAACCCCTCAAGGGTGGAAAATCCGCGGGTAACAATACCGGGGAGCATAGGGGAGCACATATTAAATGTTTAGGGACCGAAAAAATTGAGAAAATATGCGTATGAGTCTTACCCAATCCAAATCTAGCATGCTACCAAACGTATATTCTGTACCTACCTGTTCACCCTGCTGTTCGCAAAGTTCCTGCCAGTGCCGCTCCTCCTCTCTTCCAGAAGGGCTGTGTCCCAGAGAGAACCAGCCCACCATCTCGTTGCGCTTCACACTGCGTCGCCACCAAACTGACACCATCAGCGTCACTTCGGTCAGTTGAAATAAAGCCACCTGTAGTGTTCAGAAGAAGTGTGTGTGACAGGAGACTTAGTTGCATGGCTACAGCATAGATCGATCTGCTATGTTAAGACATACTATTTGCTTCGGAAGTACGTCAACACAAAAAGAGAGATCTCACCAATAAAAAAAAAAAAATGAAGCCCATATCTTAGCTAGCCTATGAACATTCAATACCCCAACTCACAATCTGGACTGAAGGAAAAAAATGCGGCGTAAAATACACCGCCTGCAAACCGGCACTGCGCAAGTATACAATTGGAATGAATCGCAACTCGTGCAAGTGCAAATTGCAAACGTGGTCTCTCATTGCAAGAGTCTGGCTAGATAGGTAACACCGCAATCCGTGGCCGAAATCCACGCTCTGGGGTCTGCGGATAGCACCTCATAAAACCGAGACGCTATGGTTTCACAAACTGCAACGGAGTGGAGAATCACCCAGTTCATTGATATGCGTTGGTGACCCTCAAGTAAGGGTGGGCTGGTACATTAAGAACCATGGGGCTCACCATGGACAGTCGTTGGGGCTTCTCGTTGGGGTTGCTTCGGAGGGGACATAAAATCAAGACGAAAAAAGACGGCAGTCGTTAAGACAAGACGGAGGCCTTAGGCGGCTTGACCATCTGACACAATGTTGGCCACTAATCACACGAAAGAAGAAGAAGAATGGGCAGGCGTGACGCGGCTGAAGAGGCCGAAATAGGTTTGTTAAAAAATATCGCGACAACCATTTAAAGGATAAAAAGTGGTCAAGACCTATTGAAGAAATAATAACAGCTTTAGAAGAGAAAGTGGTAAACGTCTTCCAGGGCGTTTCTCCCAATAAGGACTCAATTAAAATATGACGCAACTGTTGAACCCTCTGCCCGCGCCCTAATTTCTCCCTGTAGCAACATTCTCAAAGACAAAGCATTAATAGGTAGTTCTGCCTTGAACTGGTGCATACTCCAACAAGGCACAGGGTTCGTTAGAGGCATCTGTACCGAAGCAGTAAGTGCCAATAAGCGCTAACTTATTTTTTCAGCGCCTTTAGGACACATCAATTACTTTCTTAGCGATAGCGATAGTTTATAGCCGAAGGATCTCTTAACTATAGAAATGGTCAGCAACGTCCCTTTTGTGGAACGGCTGCCATTCTGCGCTCACCAACCCGTCTGTCAAGAGTGGTGCATACTGACATATGTTACCCAAAATGATGGCACAAGTGTTGTGGAAATGTATGCCGAAGGACGAACGGGCATCCACAACGACCGGACATGCCACCCGCATCTAGCTACTCCTAGCGACCCTGACCAGGTTTTCTGTTCATCTCTTTGGAGACCGTCCTGCGTGGTCTCTGCTCGTGATCCTTTCTGCCCCAACGGCCATCAGTTCGATCTATGTGCCCCGCCCATTGCCACTTAGCCATAACTTACTAATTCTTTTAGCTATCCGGCAACAGTAGTACTATCACGGATCTAATAATTTCCGGTTCGATTTCGGAAAAAAAAAACTGCTTACCTGAAATATGAAGAGTTCCTTGTAGAGCGGATTGGACTGTGCGCGGCGCGTGGTGGACTTGCAGCGGCCCATCTCCATACCCAGGGAGTTGATGAGGCAAAGCTTCACGTACGTGTCCGGCGCCTTATTTGGAGACAGCTTACGGAAGTGGGTGCCTTTAATCAGCTGGCAACATTTATTATAATTAAATGGGGTAAATAGATTTTTAAAAAAGTCGTTAGAATGGTGTTTCAAATAGCTTAACTATTAAAAGCTTTAAAAGCTGATCACACAATGCAGCAGAATTAATCCACATGCTTTCCACGGTCTTCTAGTAGCCAGCACCACTTAATGTTAGGTAATATTCTTGTCGGTGACAGATGACCAGTGGTTGAATTATACTGACGTCGTAATAGCAGTTTGGGTTCGGGTATACAACTGTAGCACACTTCGGAGCGGGGGAGATTGCATTCTTCGACACCGGGTGCACCCGCTTTCTAAAGGCTGGTTCACTGTGCCAGCTAGTGTGCGAGCTGGCCCAGTCAGTTACGGCTGTACAGCTACACAGTGTGACCGCATCACGTGCGTTACTGTCATGTACGTGGTCGGTCAATAGCTAGCATTGGACTTACTACTTTTTTTTGAATCGCCACTCGCCCGTGAGCATGACTCAGACGTCAACTCACACTGTTTTGTTTTGTAAGCTCGGGCCCGTGCCGGGTTCGCGCCCCTGTTTTATGTTGGGGCACACACACACAATTAAATTCACACTTGACTGCAGTTTCTCGAGCAGCTACTTGACTGTGTCACGGCAGCTACTCTCTTTGTCTGACCGGTCGGGACGAGTCGATGTATTGCACATGCGTGCATGCGAGCACACAATGGCAGTAGCTGTCTACTGTCAGATCAACAGCTCGTACTATACAACCAGACTTATATGGCTGGTTTACAGAGTGCAAACTGTTGGTCAGACAGAAGCCTGCTGCTCGCATTGTACACTCGTATGTCAGTAGCTCGGCTCGCCTCGTTTTTTTTTTAAATACGTTGCCCTACACTAGAATTTCTCCTATGCCGTGGGTGCGTTTACAGACATGAATTCCACATACAATACACAGACCCGAAACAACTACCTGCAGATCATACAAATATTTATTCTGTGCGGGAATCGTACCCACGACCCGCAGCCGACTGTATCAGGCACTGCACTGCTACTGCTGCTAGCTGCTAATCCCTGTGCGAGTTCTGTGTTACGCGGATCAATTTAGAAGCACGATCCTGATATGTCGAGGTAACTAGATTTGATAATACTGAGTGTAATAATATCAAGGGCAAAGATACTATAGTTTAGAATTAGAAAAAAAACGCGTTCGAACGATGCGACTGATATGCGAGCTACTGATGTGTGACGTAGCGCGGGAGGGGAGAGACGTATGAAAACTAAAACTAATAAATAAATAAAAACAAATTGCGCCAACACGCATATCGCGGTAACTCGCATGACGAGTTCTTACAGTACGAGTAGCTGTACTGAGAGCTCTTCATCTCGCACTGTGAAGACAGTCATTGCTGTCGTCAGACATTACGTGACAGCGCTAGGTTTCTCCGAAATCAATGTTAGAATAATCTCTTAAGCACGCATTCATTATCAGCTGCTGGATGACGCAGAGTCAGAGTGGTAGAAATAACTTGCGACAGTAAACATTAGTTAACATACCTCTACAGACAGATGTCCAGTGACAGAATTATACTGCAGTCCTAGCAGTAGTTCAGGAGCAGATCTGGCGCTACAGCAGGACGATGCAGAGTCTGAACGAGCAAGGCTGCACGCCTCACCACCGGTCGCACCCGCACCCGGGGTCGTCACCGTCGTTATGGACGACGGACTCGCCAGCACGCCCGTTATAGAGTGGTTCAGCTCCAACTTTGGCAGCTGTTGAAGGATAGTGAATATTGTCTATACGAAATACTACTCTGTCAAGAAAGTAACGGGAAAAGATCAATAATACACAAAATGTTTGTTATTCACCCAATTTATTTTATCACCTTCAAAGTATGATCCTTCAGAAACGATACACTTACGCCAACGATTAATTCAATCATCAAAACATTTTTTAAACGCTGTTTCCGGAATTGAATTCAGTTCTCCCCGCGAATTCTCCTTTATGTCTTCTACCGATTGAAAACGGGTGCCACGAAGTGGTAATTTGAGTTTAGGAAAAAGAAAGAAGTCGGCTGGAGCCAGATCTGGTGAATATGGTGGTTGCTCGATGATATTTATTGAGTGTTTGGTCAAAACTTCGTTCACAATAATGGCCGTGTGTGAAGGCGCATTATCGTGGTGCAAAATCCAAGAAATTACTTCCCACAAATCTGGCCTTTTCTTCGAATTTGCTCTTTTAAATGCCGCATAACGCTCAAATAATATTCTTTATTTACCGTTTGACCTTCCGGCTAGAATTCCGAGTGCACAACACCGCGATAGACAAAGAAAACAGTCAACTTGACTTTGACTTTTGATCGACTTTGTCGTTTTTTCGGTTTCGGTTCAGTTGGAAGGCGCCACTTCGAAGCTTGTTGACTAGTTTGCATGTCAAACTCGTAAACCCACGTCTCGTCACCGGTAACAATGCGTTTCATGAGTGTTGGGTCGGAATCGACTCGTTCTAGCATACCCTCAGCGATTCTCATGCGATTGAGTTTTTGAAGAAAATTCTGGTCTTTTGGGACTAGCCGAGCGGTAACATGTTTCATACCCAAATGATTCGTTAAAATGGTACGGATCGACTCGTGAGATACAGAAAGTTCTCTCTCAAAGTTGAATGAGGATTTTCAGTCACTATTTCCTTCACTTTTGCGATGTTAACTTCAGTTGCAGGCGTTGATGGCCTTCCAGAGCGAGGCAAACCTTCGATCACATCTCAAGCGCTCTTCGAGAATTCGCGGCGAGAACTGAACTCAATTCCGGAAACAGCGTTTAAAAAATGTTTTGATGATTGGATTATTCCTTGGCGTAAGTGTATTGTTTCTGAAGGAGCATACTTTGAAGGTGATAAAATAAATTTGGATGAATAACAAACATTTTGTGTATTATTGATCGTTTCCCGTTACTCTCTTGACAGAGTAGTATATTCATTATTTTCGTATTCTTCTCAGCAACCCCTTTCCTTTGATACCCTTAACATAGAGGGGCCTAAAAAATAACTGGGCCGTAATCTTTGAATACATCTCATGAATGAATCATGTATTGCCATCCAAACTAAACGTGTATGCAAAATTACAGCTCAAACGGTTGGGGATAAGTTTTCAAATTCCGTTGCAAGATTTGACCCATATTAACAAGGCAAGTTAATAAACAGCCATAATCACTAGAAACCATTAGCAAACGGGAGGATCATCATCATCATATCAGCCAAAGGATGTCCACTGCTGAACAAAGCCCTTAGATTTTCACAAGGAGCGGTTACATGCCGCCCTCATCCAACGGTCCCAGCGACGCTCACCAGGTCGTCAGTCCACCTCGTTGGAGGTCGTCCCACGCTCCGTTTTCCGGTGCGCGGTTTCCTCTCAAGAACCTTTTAGCCCCAACGGCCATCAGTTCTACGAGCAACGGGAGGATGCTGCTGCTCATCCTCCTGATGCCTTTTACTACACCCATGCGTGGACATGGATGGTCTATTCTTTGTCGGGAACTACATGCAACAGTATGTTTTAAATGATTAAAACTTGTTCAGCAATTACCAGTTTAAAAAAGGCCGCTAAAATTGCGACAGTAGGTACTGTTGGAAGAAACCAAAAATATTAATAGAAGACAAACAAGTGATAATTTATTTACCTTGTTAACCTGCAAGGTAGGCTGATGATGCTGCCTCGGCATCAGCTGGAGCCACAGGCTATTCTCCAGCTCTAGGTTAAGCGTGGAAAAGCTGACAGCTGCCTCGCCAAGAAGTCGCTGACGACGCATACGTTCACATCCATATATACGTATACGCAGCCCCAATCCATGCACGTCCTCTGAGAGAGGTAATTTTTTGATGTAATAAACACTTTACAAAACGTGTATCAGTGATAAGGAAATCGTTTGACAATTAAGTGTAATCAAAATTGAAAAAATAACATAGGTACTTTACAAATATTTGTAAGGCATACAGATAGTTGTGCATGTAGGTTTTAGGTCTATAAACATGCCTAAGCCCCCTGCCGACTTTATATGGCGGGGGGCCTCGGGGGTCGCAGGCATGCTGATTAGGGAGTCTGCGTGCTCATACCGAGCGACCCCCGGGAAGATGGCGATGCGTACGTGGTCATGTCACCGTGTGCACAGAACAGCGCACAGTGAGGCTTCTTTAAAAACACCCATAAGAGTCTGTGGGGCGGCCATTTTACAGTTATCTCCACTCCGCTAGAGAGGGCGATCGCCTTACAGTCATCCCCTCCAAGATGTACCTTTTTTTTTATTTTATTTTTTTATTGGTGCCCAGTGGAAATTCTTCATGAACTTCCTTCGCCCCGGGGAAGGACGAAGGGGTATGCCGGACTCCTACCGGCTAAAACCACTGGAGCGGTCATCTTCGGCACTTAAGGGAGGCTCCAGGTCCTCGTATGATCACACTGGAGCCGCCCACTGGTGCCACGCCTATTGGCACATCTCGGAGAGGGTGACTGTAAAGCGGTCACCCCCCCGGGGGGATTGTAAAGGATCCCCCAAAGCGTCCCACGGCAGCGCGTGACCACATGCGTGCTACCGTCTTCTCTTGGGTCGCTTGGTGTGGGCACGCAGATTCCCCAATCTACGCACCCGCGAACCCAGAGGTCCCCACCTTATAGCAATGGCAGGGTTTTTCAGGCGTATCGGAGTTAGGCGCCAGGGCGGTTGTTACCCCGGCGCCGTCTCCTTCTTCTTCGAGCGGGATTGGCCCTCTCCCGATCCCGCTCTGCAGTCTCCTTCTGGAGCATGACACTCTCACAGAAGGAGACCACTGCATTCCAGTTTTCATGCTCTGCCAACATAGCCGACACTATTGCTGGTAGAGAGAGATCTTGCCCGATCCGATCGACCAGGATCCGCCGCTCGGCGGCCCACGCAGGGCACGCCTCGAGCGTGTGCTGTGCGGTGTCCTGGTCGCTATTACAATGGTGGCATTGTGCCGTGGCTTCGCGTCCTATCCTGTGCAGGTACGCACCGAAACAACCGTGTCCGGTGAGCACCTGCGTCAGGCGATAGGTGACGCGCTCGCTCCTGCTGAGCCAGGCTCCGAAGACCGGCAGGACTGCCTCGACGACGCGCTTGGTCGCAAATTGCATCCGCAGGCGGTGACGCCACTTTACAAGTGCGCGTCGCCGAGCCAGCCGCCGCAGCCTGTCCAACGCCCCTGGAGGCGCGTTTTCGCCGCTCTGGCGGAGGGAGCGTGTCTGATCGTAGACCCACGCATCCATCTCCGCCAGGATGTCGAAAGGCGGAAAACGCGCCAGGAGAGTTGCCGCCTCGTAGGACACCGTTCGGTATCCTCGTGCGATCCGGATAGCCACTCTGCGCTGCAGACCGTGAATTTTGGTTCTGCAGCGCTGGGCACCTGACAGTCGAGCTGACCATACAGGCGCCCCGTAGAGGGCCACGGACCGCACAACCCCTCCGTAGAGACGGCGAACTTCCTCACATGGTCCCCCGAGATTGGGCAGCAGCCGGTGTAGTGCACCCACTACCCTCTCGACTCGGGGGACGAGGCGCTGAAAGTGCTCTTCGAAGCCCCAACGACTGTCCAGGGTGAGCCCCAGGTATTTCATGTACCGGCCCACCCCGATTCGCGCGTCACCAACGCGTATCCACGAACTGGGTGGTTCTCTGCTCCTCGGCAGTTTGTGGAACCATAGCGCCTCGGTTTTTTGAGGCGCTATCCGCAGACCCAGGGCGTGGATTTTGGCCACGACAATTGCCACCGCTTGCTCCGCAAGCTGGATGGTTCCCTCGAAGGACTCCCCACTGGCCAACACCAGAGTGTCGTCAGCGTAACAGACTAAGCTGACGCCCGCGGGGAGAACAACACGCAGGACCGCGTCGTAGGCGAGGTTCCATAAAAGGGGGCCGAGAACTGACCCCTGCGGAACCCCGCACGTAATCTCCCTCCTCCAAGATGTACCTAGAAGCGTGGCACCGATGGGCAGCTATAGTGTGAACGTACGAGGACCTGGACCTCCCCCTTAGGAGCCGAAGATGACCGCTCCAGTGGTTTTGGCTGGTATGAGTCCGCCATGCCCTCCGCCCTTCCCCGGGACTGAGGAAGTACAAGATATATTTCCACCGGGTTAATAAAAAAATTGGTCTGTAAACTGTAACCAGGGCACAGTGGGACATTGCTTATTTAAAAATAAACGGAACATTTTTTTTTTGTTATAAATTTGCAACTCTAAATTGCTAGTATTTAAAAGAATGATAAAACTGACGGTGACGGTCACGGTCAGTCAGCCATGCCTAAAGGCATCTCCAGACCGTCCTCTGAAGGGAGTGTTATTTAGCTGCTTTAGGAAATAAAGCTTATCGCCTTATTTCTTCGTGGGCGCAAGCTCAGCTGTGGAACGCAATGCAGGGTACGCTTTACTAGGCATTGATATCCTACAACAATGTAGGCAATACTTATCAATAAGGCTTCTCTCCTACCACGTGGGACCACATATTCTTAGATTGAGGCTTACCATACCATACATACATTCCATGTTATGTTTCGCCAAATATCCGGTTATGGAACTCCAATAAAAATAAAAACTTGATACAGCACAAATCTAAAAACTTATTTTCTGAATGTAGAATTTAATATTAATATGTTTGCTGGTGATCCTATATGCAAAATAACATTAGAAATCAATTACATATAATATTTTTCAGATATTGGCAATTTGAAGATAAGTAAAACTAGAATCTGCTGGAACTGCTGCAGAGAACACAACACTTATAAACCAACAAAGAACAGTGATACCCATAGTATTAATACTAGGAACAAACACAGACTCGTTGTTCCTGCCACTAGGCTCCAGAAAATAAGCAAATCATTTAAATGTCAATGTGTACGTTTTTACAATAAAATCCCAAGCCATATTCAAAAACTAAGCGTTAATAAATTCAAGTCCACTATAAAACAGAAGCTGTGTAGAAAAGCTTTCTATAACGTAACAGACTATATGGACGACAAAAATGCTTGGGATTGAGCTGCTCTGATATGCATAGGTTTATATTGACATTCCTGGTATCTCTGTATCTAAAACCAGTACTTTTTAATTAATTTGACATTTAAATAGCATCATTTCTTGTAATGGATTATATTACATTTCATTATTCTATATGACATTATTTAGCCGGAGGATGGGCAGCAGCGTCCTTCGAGTACATTAACAACTCAACTGCGATCGCCAACCCGCCTGCCAAGCGTGGCGATTATGGCAAAACCCCCCAATGAGCCCAGAACACATCCATATCGGTGGTTGTGGTGATCTTTGGGGGAGGCCTGTGTCCAGCAGTGGACTTCACTCGGCCGAAATGATGATATGACATTATGTTATTTATTTTTAATGTTATTTTTATGTTCATTTTATGCATTTAGATTTGATACTGTAATAGTGCGAGTACCATGTGGGCTAATTAATTCTTTTGTTTTACTGACGTGATATTTGTCTGGCAGTTTAGGTATGTCATGCTCACTCAAGTGTCCTGACGGTGGCGTTATGTGTCGGGTCGCTAAGTTTCCCTACAATATGGTTGAGCTGAGCGACGCTGATGCATGCGTCATGCTCGTGAACGAGTGCCGTCTGTTGGGATTGGTCATCTTAATGCTGTCATGACAATTGAAGCAAAAACTCTGGTGAATATTAAAATCAAGCTTATTTAGTGTAGACTTTTTAAGAAGTTTAGACTCTTTCTTCCTGCATTGTCCTCACATTACCATAATTTCGAGAACATTGTACCAATATGATTCAAAAGAGTAACCATGGAGTTTCTTGCCCGTTCTTCTCCATAGGAAATCTACACCTTGGAACGAGGCAACTAAAGTCTTGACTATTAATAAGTGCCTATAATTGGTTTTACATGAATAAAAATATTTTTATCTTATCTTTATCTTAAACACATCTTTAATTAATGATGATGATAATTTTTGGTGGAATCTAAGTTTGCTGATAACAGTCTATAAAACGATATCGGACTTTCAATTCCAATGCACGTATGAAACCATAACATTGGACTTTGCTCAGAATGTGAAGATGATCTAATAATATTACTTCTTAGTATCAAAAATAGCCGCATTCAGAACTTACTGATTTTAGGATAAACACACAGATTCTTGGAAATGCACTCAATTCCAAAATTATGCAGTAAAGTAATATAAGATATAACCTCTGACTAATATTATAAATGCTAGAGGTGTTACTCAATCAAGCTGTAACAGCTGATCACATTTGGACAAAGTCTGGTAGATAGAATGCAAATATTCAAAATTATCATATAGCGGCAAAACAGCTTTTATCCCGAACTATGAAATCTCTCTTTCGAGCGAACGGAAGCCAAGCTAAGCTTAATATATATAGTTTATATTCAGCATATTTTATACGATAATAACACACCTGGATTAATCTTGTGGAACACGAAGCTCTCCATATACTGAGGATGTTCGCCATTCCTTATTTTCGATTTGTATTTTTGTTTTTTCAACGGCAACAAAACAACTCGTACCTGAAAATATAACGATAGGTCATACATACTTCATTGTTACAAGTCAAGGCTGCCTTGAGTGTCCAGCCGGCTGATTACGTATGTCACAGACGGTTTACGACAAGCGCAAAATCGTTAAAACGCCGCTGCCGAACGTTATTTTGGTAATACGTACTTGCCGATAGCGAATAAACAAGCGAAGATCTCTGATGCATACTCCGTCAGACGATCAATGAACTAAAAATTGCACCCTCGCCTTTCAATTTCAGGCGACTTGCCACCGGTGGATAATTGGCTGCACGATAGCTGCTGAACTGTTTTAGCTAGTTAGGGTGCCCGTGGCCAGGAGTTTTACAGACTCTTCACTGCAATAGGTTACGGGCTCAAAGTAACGAATAAGTCGCTTAACATTCTCAGTATTTCAAATTGCTTACACCCTCTTGTTTTGCCTCAAATCCATATTTTTTTGTTCAAAACAATATTTAAATATGTTGCTATTCTCTGGCTTTGGCAATGTTCACCTAGCCAACCAAATTTTTAGCGACTTATTTTGCCCATGTGAGTTTTTAAATGACATATGAGCATTCAAAGCACCGCTGACTTTAACGGTGAAGGAAAACATTGTGAGAAAACCTGTATATAAGGGTCTTGAATCACCAACATGTAAGTGCAAGCGTAGTTATTAAAACGCGTTGCTTCTCTTTATGTGAAGAGTCCTTTGCCCCGCAGTGGGTAGATAGTCAACTACTTGCCAAAAAACCTCAAGTAAGTGGTATTCTTGATGTTCAACGGCATAGGAAGAACCAAAAGAAAGAAGTACGTGGAAGTAGACACAGCTAAAACGGCAGAATGTATCGAACATTCACCGAAAGGCAATGGTCCGGGGATTAGGAGGACTATTTGAATCATGCGATCATATAAGACGAAGGACTACTATTGTTCAACAAAGACCTCCCCCATATATTTCCACTACGACCGGTAACATGCCACCCAACGACTCCCAGCTAACTTCACCAGATCGTCCGATAATCTCTCATTGGAGAGACGTTGCGTTTTCCAGTACGCGGTCTCCACTCGCGAACCTTTCCGCCACAACGGCCATTAGTTCTGCGAGCTAAATAAGAAATTAACTAATATAAGTAAGTGGCAATGAGTGTCCATTGCCACTTCAGTTTAGTAATCCTTTTCAACTATGTCGGCAACTTTACGGATGCCCTCGTTTTAGATATTATCTCATATAAAAATACCAATCACAGCTCCCTCCATATCTCCTATGTGACATTGACCTTTCTTCTAGGGCTTTCTTACTAGGCCCATAGTGAGCGACCATATCTATGTGCCATTCGCATCACTAGTAACCACACTGGCTAAAGAATTTAACGTCACTCTCTTACTTTATCACTTTTAATACAATATACGAGTATAACATTATATTTAAGAACCTGGCTTTGTAGTATCTGGCCCTGGTTCCTCTGCGGCAGTGTCCTCGCCTGCAGTATATGTACGGTCATACTGCGTACTGGGGCATCGTACAGTAATGTAAGTTCTAAAGAACCTCGCTCTTGGGAACTGCTGCTTTCGCCACATAAGAGAGAGGTGTCCTGTTAACCGAAAAGAAAATTGATTTTTAAAAATCGATAACTGTTCGAATTCACTATCATATGATTTAGAGAACGAAAACAATTATCATTTACTTTTTATAATATTAATTCGAAAAGAACCCTCTGCTACTGAGTATTGGCAATAAAAATAAGTGAAACATTTTATTAGAAAAATTTAAGTAAACTCAAAGTAAAGCTTCTCCTTTTTTGATTCACTTCAGCCGTAGTCATACTTACATTATGTGCAATAACATCGCTGTCCACACTACTCTGCGCTTCCAGCGTGTGTATATATTCTGTCCTCTTTGGCACCACCTCGTCGATCCTGGTCTCCCGGAGGGTCGACTCTCTAAGGGTTGTCTCCCGCAACTTAGTCTCTACCAGCTCAACGTCCAGCTTCGGAACCGAGACGTTCTCGTTCTTCTCTTCGTAACGGCATTCCACATCCTCGTCCTGAGAATTGCGGGATAGCTTTATCTAGTTCTTAAATATACCCAGGCTGGCCATAAGTTCTGTTACAAATTAAAATGAGTGTTTTTTATGAAACAATGTAATGATAATAAAACTTATCAGTAATAAAATAAAATATTATGCCTTTGGATTTGATACAGGCCTTTGATCTCTCTGGCCACGAATCTATGAATTTACGCACTGTCTCCACAGGGAGTTAAGTCACTGATTGCTTTAAATACCTATTTCTTGATTCAATATCGGAGCGACGTTTTACAGTCCCTGTCCGCTAATACTGACCACAATTTGTAGTCCATAAAGGGCAGAACATTTTTCTAAGACAGATTTGAGTTGTTCGTGCCCGACCCGGAGCACCGTCTTGTTGGAAAGTTCATATTCATGACAGATCTTTTAAGTGTATTTTCTACATGAGTCGAGACGGTCCTCTTGATAAACTTTGGAAATGACCTTACTTCTTTTTACAAAAATGGAGCTTTGTAACTGATTGGTAGGATACCCTCAGCAAACCATGATTGATGGCGGTTGGCGGTCAGTCTAGACATCATCAACGCCCTCAACTCCATCCTATGGGGAGCTGTTAGGGTGACACGAGTGCATCATAGCATTCGCTACATGGGCAGGGACGGTAGCGTAAAGCGGAGGCAAGTTACATGCGGGGTTCTCGCACCCAGCTCCCAGTTCTCGGCTCCCTCTTATAAAACTTCGCCTACGTCGCGGTTCTGCGTGTCGTTCTCCCTACTGGCGTTAGCTTAGTCTGTTACGCTGACGACACTCTGTTGGCCAGCGGGGAATCCTTCGAGGTAACTATCCGGCTTGCCGAGCAAGCGGTGGTAATTGTCGTGGCCAAAATCCATGCCCTGGGTCTGCAGATAGCGCCTCAAAAAACCGAGGCGCTATGGTTCCACAAACTGCCGAGAAGCAGTAAAGCACTTAGTTTGTTGATAGGCATTGGTGACGCGCGAATCGGGGTGGGCCGGTACATGAAGTACCTGGGGCTCACCCTGGACAGTCGTAGGGGCTTTGAAGAGCACTTCCAGGGCCTCGTCCTCCTAGTCTAGAGGGTAGTCGGTGCATTATACCGGCTACTGCCAAATCTCGCGGCACTATGTGAGGAAGTTCGCCGTCTCTACGGGGTATCGTGGGGTCCGTGGCCCTCTCTGGGGCGCCTATATAGTCAGATTGACTCTCAGGCGCCCAGCGCTGCAGAAGCAAACTTTACGGTCTGCAGCGCAGAGTTTGCACACGGATTGCACGAGGATACCGAACAGTGTTCTACGAGGTGGCAACCCTCCTACCGCATTTTCCGCCTTTCGATATCCTAGCGGAGACGGATGCGTGGATCTACGATCAGACGCTTCCTCCGCCAGAGCGGCGAAGGCACGCCTACAGGGGCGTTTTCCAGGCTGAGGCGGCTAGCTCGGCGGCGCGCACTTGGAAAGTAGCGTCACCACCTGCGGATGCAATTTGCGACCAAGCGCGTCGTCGAGGCTATTCTGCCGCTCTTCGGAGCCTGGCTTAGCAGGAGCAAGCGCGTCACCTACCGCCTGACGCAGGCGTTCACCGGGAACGGTTGTTTCGGTGCGTACCTGCACAAGATAGGACGCGAGGCCACAGCACAATGCCACCATTGTGATAGCGACCAGGACACAGCACACGCTCGAGGCGTGCCCTGCGTGGGCGGCAGAGCGGCGGATCCTGGTCGATCAGATCGGGCATGATCTACCGCCCTGGCGCCTAATACCTAAACGCCTGAACCCTGCCGGTGCTATAAGTTCTCTGGGTTCGCGAGTGCGTAGATTGGGGAATCAGCGTACCCCCACCGAGCGACCCACGAAAAGACGGTGGCGCGCATGTGGTCACGCGGTCGATTTCCACGGGCCCAATTAAAAATAAATTAAAAAGATAAACGTCGTCGGTCCACCTTGTGCGGGTTCTGGCCAGGCTGCATTTTCCGATACGTAGTCGCCATTCGAGAACTTTTCGGCCCTCATGCATCCAAGTAATGTGCCACTGCCAGTTAAAATTAACAATTCTTCGGGCTATGTCGGCCACCTTGATTCATTTGAGCATCTCATGGGTGACCTTCTTATGAAGCCCATGGTGAGCGACTACGTCTCAGTACTATCAGTCATCACTGACAATACGTACTGGTCAAAGACGTTCGCCTTGGTACACTGTGGTATATTTGACGAGGAGGTATTGCGCAGTTTTTAGAACGCTGTCCAGCCGCGTGGGATTCAACAATTACCCTCTTTCTCGAAGCTGGACTTACCTAACTGGAGTTTGTCCCAGATTAATAAATAATAGTCAAAAACTTGGGAGCGTAGAGTTTTAGATTTTCACGGAAGTTGATAGTATGTGGACATGCGAAATGATCTGCGATTTGTCCATGTTAATTTTACCAACTTCTTCGGAGGCTCTACTAAGATCATTAAGCATTACACTGAGGTCCTGCATGGCCACTATATAGTCAGCAAGCCGAAGGTAAATCATGTACTCGCCGTTTATGTTGATACCTAACCCTTTCCAGCCCAGACCTTGAAAACGCCTTCCTATGTGGCGGTGAACAGTTTTGGAGAGTAACGTCTCTCTGTCTGCCTCCCCGCCGCAGTAGGATAGGTTTCTAATTTTGGTCCTTTAGTTTGACTGACATAGTGGCGTTTTCGTACAAACACTTCACAACTTCGATGTATCGGTAGTCGACCACTGCAGTACAGCCCAGGTTTCAATCGAATCGAAGGCTTTCTCGTAGTTCTCAAATGCTATGCTAAGAGGCAGGTTATGGGTATAGTCTTCGGTCTTCTGTCATAAGTCATAACCTAAGTATATGATCTAGGGTACTAAAGCCTTTTCGGAAACTGAGTTGTTTGGCAGGCTGGAAGTCGTCAAACCTGCGCGCGGGACGATTTGTAATGACTCGAAAATATCCTGTAAACATGGCTCAGAAGTGAGAGAGATTTGCAGTGCCTTATTGCCTGTTGTAGTGTGCCTTCAATCGTATAGAAAAATATCTGTCAAGAGCAAATTTCTGTGTCTTATATTCAGTGTATCGGGTAAGCGAGTGTTTGAATCTATCGACTCTAGTTGACTTGTGTATCGACGAAAAGCGCTGAGTTTTAGATCTTATTATATATATTTCTGTTTCCTCGTAGGGTTTATGCAAATCCTGCTTTGACGGCATTCATTGCCTGTCTGGTCCAAACAGTTCGGGTTCGATATGTTCTGGTCTTCGACAGGGAGGTGTTGGTAGAAGTTTTTGCCGATAGTGCGTTACACAACCATACGGCAGCTGATGCCTACTTGTTGAAGCGTCTTAAAAGCTATTGATGTTTACACACTTTCACGCCTCATTTCTATAATTTAACAATACCTCAGAGTGAAATATAATATGTGAAAAGGCGCGAGATCGATCGAAGCTATTTTACACGAAGATTCCAAATTAAAATACAGAAAAACAAAAACTTTAAATTGTAACAACATTAATGGTCAGACTACGTAGTTACATAATTTCTTCAGGGATTATAATTATGTATGTGGATGTATTTTTTAGGATGATTGAATAGTGTCTGTTATAATTAAATAATAAACTTATTAAAAAACGATTTACAAACATGTATGTAGTCGACGCAATTTAGTGCAATATTATGAAAAGGTTCAGTATCTCTCATCGAGTCCTAAGATTGATATCTGTGTAAATGGGCGCCAAAAGTATTAGGGCGGGGATTTTAATCTGAGTGGTCGAAGCTCTAAATTCTGTACGTACGTGCACTCACACAAACATAAGCTTAAGTCTCGTTGCAAAGACTGTAGGTACCGTGACATAAAATAGGAATTTAGTTCACATGCTTTAATTTAATAAAACTAAATGCTAATGAAAGTATTAAAAAACTACGGTTCTCTAAAATACAGCATACATACATTAAGCTAATCATCTGAAGAATATCTAATTTGCTATTCATCTTTCCACGCAAGTGTCGGAAGTGGCAAGCAAAATTTCCTGATTGTATTCTAGGTATTTCTTTGGGAAGCACAGTTTTATTCTGTTAAAATGCTTTAGTTTGTGTTAAGACAATGGTAATAAGAGCAGGGAGGCAATTCCCTAAGCTCCATACATCCTTGAAAACAGAATTGAAATAACGGTGACAACCCAATTTGGTATTCGTTAAGACTCGTCCTAATGGCTCACATCTGCAACATGTCTTTGAATGGCTTCAATCATGTCTTAGCGAACGCCAAATTGGTTTTTCACTGTTATTTCAATTCTGTATTTAAGGATGTATGGATGTTTGAGCTTAGGGAATTTCTGCCCTGATTCGAGTAAATGGCACTATAAGTGGTACCAGCCCGTACGGTTCTAGCACCAATACCAAATCTGTAGACTATTATAGGCAATTATTTTATATGTATATTTAATTTTATCTGCTTTCGCTCCTAGTTTTTGTATCTTCTTTATAAACAACATAGGTCAGGAGTAAATTAATTTTGCGTGCCATTTAATATGGACGTTACATATCTATGGTATAATATTATTGGCATGTATCATTGATATTTATAACCCAGACACTGGAATTTTGTAGATTTAGAAGTAATGTACTCATGGTTACAGGATATTGCTTCTAACTTCGTTAATAGGAAGTTGCATCCCGAATTAAAGTATTTGTGCTGACCTAAATACCAGTGTTAAAATGCGAGTTTTATAAACAGTTAAATACGAGTGAGTCATATTTGCCGTGTAGTGCCGGCTCAGAATGCCCCATCTCCTCCCGTGGGTGTCGTAAAAGTCGACTAAGGGATTGGCCGGAGGATGGGCAGCAGCGTCCTTCGAGTACATTGACAACTCAACTGTGATCGCCAAGCCGTCTGCCAAGCGTGGCGATTATGGCGAAACCCCTCAACGAGCCCACAACACACCCATATCGGTCGTTGTGGTGGTCTTTGGGGGAGGCCTGTGTCCAGCAGTGGACTTCATTCGGCCGAAATGATGAAATGATGAGTCATATTGGTTTCCCCAAGAAGCTTAATTTTACGAATATGAATTAGAAACAGTAACATAATAAAAGCGTGAAACTAGCCATATTAGCGGAAAATATTCGAAATCAAATGTCGAACGGTCTACTGTCTTACCTGTTGGATGCGCAAACGCAGCTCTTCATCCGAGTCGGACGCCTCGAACGTGAATATTCGTTCGGGGTAATGGTTCGGTTTCGACAAAGCATCTATAACAACACAGACGTACGGACAACGTCAATCGATGTACAATATTGCCCTAACCCGAACTAAACTACAGGACTAACTGTTACTAAGTACCAACTAGCATAATTGTTTTCTACATACTATGTGTGGAAACAAACCCCTAGATTTAATAGGCAATAAAATGAAATTTAATACGAGACCTCGGTGACGCACACGACGCCCTTGGTGGTACATTAAATATCTACTAAAAATAATGTTAGTTCTTTCTATTCTACACAATAACGTTTCCACAAATGACTTCGTTCTATAACGAACTCGAACTGTTAATAATTAATCACTAAATCAATAGGTAAGTAGTCGGTTTATTTATAAAGGTGAAGGTTATTATATTTCTATACTTGAATTTATAAAGAGAAATATTATACTGTGATTACTGTGATTTTTAACATCTATTATGTTAGCATAAAGAAACTCGCACCGTACTAATGAAATATGATTTAGACATACAGTAGCTTATTAACAAAGAAGCAAAACGAAGGGTTTGTGCTTACCAAACTGAGCATTTTCGAGCGGCAGGCAGGGGGCGACGACGCGAGGGTTCACAGGGAGGATGTCATCGCAGCATTTGCGGCTAAAAACTGCCGAATAACACCACCGTCTGCCAAGGAATAGCAGCACCACCAGCACCACCACAGCGAAAGCTGCTACCGCGCTTATGTACGCTGTCGCCTCAACTACATCACACAAACACACTTGAAGACTCGACTCAATCACTTAATTCACGACCTTGTGACAAAGATGTTTACCATTCGTCGGGTTGATGATGCCGATGTTAGCCACCATCCTGGCTCACTGAGAGCCCGAAACGCGCATCGCTGCGCGTCGTAACCTCACGCTTCCACTTCCTTAATCCACAAGTCTTTCGGCAAACACAACTTATATCTTCGTTGAATATTATGCGACAACAAAGCGAACTGAGGCAGATAATTGGGACGTGTAGGCACGGTCGGGCTGTCAAAGCTGTGCACATGCGCGGTACGCGAGGGGCACGACGGGGCGTGTGGAATATTCTGCGCGGCTATAGGACGAAGGACCTCGCTCACAGGTGTACTTTGTAACTATATATAAATATGTATAATTTGAGGAGCCTGTCGTCAAGGCCGAGGGCGGCACGTGCCCTCGCACCGACCTTTCGTTTATACTTGTAGAATTACCTACTTATCTCTATTAATATTTCTATGCCTTTGCTCATGGATAAATATTGCATAATATTTTCTTAGTTAGGTTTAAAATATGAATAGTAGAAAGTTTGATCGTCAGTTACAAATTTTCACTAGAAATGCCTAATTTCTATGAATGCTCACTAGACTTCTTATTAGTAGGTTTCTACCTATACAAACCTACGCACATCCAGTTAGTACCTACATAAGAACATTACATTACAATACACCAATGTTGCAATTAGGACCCTGGAGATCTGCCAAAGCTATAGAATATGCACTGCAATACGTCAACTCCACTTAAACCGAGAATGATTTACGTGAATATAAATAAACTACTTATTCTATCTGTAAGCTTTTAGTAAATTAAACATTATGCAGGGTTTGTGTTATCCAGGAAACAGATTGTACGCATTGGCAATAGGGGACCCTGGGACGAACACGTGATAGGCGATGCGATCATCAGAGGAAAACGAAGTGAAATACATAAATGAAACACTATTCATTTCATGTGAATTAGATTATCATATTAAGTCTCGACGGCAGCTGAGGGTTCAGGCGTGTTGGACGTTTTTTTTTTATTGGGCCCACAGGAAATTCTTCAATAACTTCCTCCGCCCCGGGGAAGGACGAAGGGGCATGCCGGACTCCTACCAGCTAAAACCACAGGGGCGGCCATCTTCGGCACCTGGGAGGTCCTCGTGTGATCACACTTGAGCCGCCCACTGGTGCCACGCCCGTAGGCACATCTCGGGGAGGGTGACTGAAAACGTTCACCCCCCGGGGGGATTGTAAAGTATCCCACAAAGCATCCCTGTGCGCTGTGCTGTGCTGCGCACACGGCGGCGCGTGAACGCCTGCGCGCCACTGCCTTCTCGTTGGTCGCTCGGTGTGGGCACGCAGATTCCCCAATATACGCACCCGCGAACCCAGAGGTCCTGCGCCTTATAGCGACGGCAGGGGGTTTCAGGCGTTTAGGAATCAGGTGCCAGGGCAGTTGTTACCCCGGCGCCGTCTCCTCCTTCGTCGAGCAGAATCAGCCCTCTCCCGATCCCACTCTGTGGTCTCCTTCTGGAGCATGACGCTCTCACAGAAGGAGACCACTGCATTCCAGTTTTCATGCTCAGCCAACATAGCCGACACTACTGCTGGCAGAAGAAGATCTTGCCCGATCCAATCGACCAGGGTCCGCTGCTCGGCCGCCCACGCAGGGCACGCTTCGGGCGTGTGCTGTACCAGGGTACCGGTCGCTATCACAATGGTGGCAATGTGTCGTGGACTCGCGTCCTATCCTGTGCAGGTACGCACCGAAACAACCGTGCCCGGTGAACACCTGCGTCAGGCGGGAGTGTGACGCGCATGCTCCTTCGTAGCCAGGCTCCGAAGAGCGGCAAGAGGGCCTCGACGACGCGATTGGTCGCAGACTGCATCCGCAGGCGGTGACGCCACTTTCCAAGTGCGCGCCGCCGAGCTAGCCGCCTCAGCCTGTCTAACGCCCCTGGAGGCGCGCCTTCGCCGCTCTGGCGTGTCTGATCGTAGACCCACGCATCTATCTCCGCCAAGATGTCGAAAGGCAGAAAACACGCCAGGAGAGCCTCGTAGGATACTGTTCGGTATCCTCGTGCGATCCGTATAGAGTGGCTCACTCTGCGCTGCAGACTGTGAAGTTTGGTTCTGCAGCGCTGGGCACCTGACAGTCGAGCTGACTATACAGGTGCTCCGTAGAGGGCCACGGACCGCACGACCCTCCCACAGAGACGGCGAACTTCCTCACATGGTCCTCCGAGATTGGGCACCAGCCGGCGTAGTGCACCCACTACACGAACTGGGCGGTTCTCTGCTCGGCGTGTTTTGAGGCGCTACCCGCAGACCCAGGGCTTGGATTTTGCCCAAGACAATTGCCACCGCTTACTCAGCAAGCCGGATGGTTCCCTCGAAGGACTCCCCGCTGGCCAACACCAAACTGACCCTTGTGGTACCACCCCGGACCCCGGACCCGGTGCGGTGTGGCACCCCTTCAGGCGGCCAATGGCTCAGCCCAGCTCCCCTTCCGAAACTCCCAACTCCTCGCCCAGTCCGAGGCAATCGGTGGTGGAGAGAGACCAGGCTGGTCCCGGACCACCGGAAAGAGCGTCGAAAGTTCTCCCTCCAGCATGTGCTGGCCGAGGCCATTGTTTTGGTCACCGGCGGGACATATGGGCGCAACTTGCCCGCTACCATTTGGTAGGGTCTCCCCTACGGATTCGTGTCGCCCCGCTGATGGCGGTCTGAAACGCCAGCGTGGCCGCCCGGTAGGCCACGTCAATTACTATATAGTACTCGTATTGGACCCTTTTTTTTTTATTGGTGCCCAGTGGAAATTCTTCATAAACTTCCTTCACCCCGGAGAAGGGCGAAGGGGTATACCGGACTCCTACGTGCTAAAACCACTGGAGCGGTCCTCTTCGGCACCTAAGGGAGGCTCCAGGTCCTCGTATGATCACACTAGAGCCGACTCGTATTGGACCTAGGCGCCGCGCCGGGGCGGTTGTTACCCCGGCGCCGCCGCAGTCTCGTCCTCCTCCGTGCGAAGTCAGCAAAATACCTAGCTAGTATAGGACATATATGATACATGCAGTTAGACCCGATTAAACCTGGGAGCTCGAGGACGAAGGGTCGCCTAAAAGCTTAAACCACTAATAAATAAATAAATAGTATACAATCCTTTCCATCGATCTATAATATCTATAATAGTAAGCATTCGGCCGAATACTCAAACGCCATTTAACGTTAAGTCCCCGCTTAAACAATTTGAGCCGCCCGGTTTTGTACCAAAAACCGGTTTCTCGAATAGTTTAAGCGGGGACTCAATGTTAAATGACGTTTGAGTATTCGGCCAATTGTCTCTTAAACTCAATAACATTCATATATGCTGAAGATTTATCTTTATTTTACTAAGCTTGATTATTTTGATTTTTGGTTCTTCCTTTGTAAAGGCGTATCAAGAGAGCTTGAATCACGCATGATTAATTACGCCACACGGATAACCCCGGTTAACCGGGGTGTTACTGTAAATTGGTATTGGTAGTATCAAGAAATTGATTCATTACAGATATATAATATTTGAAAGAAGTAAGTAGTAACGAGAGAACTACAGTGTATTCGAGGTAGTCTGGTTTTCGAGAAAATACTTGGGACCGCGTAACTAGGTACATTCTGACTATTCATAAGTGCCTGAAAATGGTATTAGATATGAATGAAGTTGAGCTGCTGATGTTCTATGACAATTAGTCGAATGTTTATGTAGTACCGTTTTTCAGTACATATTTTTTTCATTTGTCAAAGGTAAATAATATAAATGTGAGTTTGTATGTTTTTGCGCCCGTGTGGTGCCGGCTAAGAATAACAAGATCCCACCTCATCCCGTGAGAGTAGTAAAAGGCGCCAACTTGCCTGCCAAGCGTGGCTTTTATGGCAAAACCCCCCAAATGAGCACACTACACAAATCCAGACCGGTCTTTGTAGCGATCTTTGGGGTAGGTAGGCCTTTTCCAGGGGTGTTGACCGCTTTACAGTCACTCCCTACGAGATGTGCCTGTAGGCGTGGCACCAGTGGCCAGCTCTTGTGTGACCAAATGAGGACCTGGAGACCCCTTTCGGTGCCGAAGATGACCGCTCCAGTGGTTTTAGCCGGTAGGAGACCAGCATGCCCCCTCTCCCTCCCTCGGGGCGGGGGAACTTCATGAAAAATGTTGTTTTTTCGCCAATCATGACCAAAAACATAGGTTCAAACTCCCATACATTATCCCATAGGTTATCAAGTTCTCTTAAGGGTTTAAATGAGTTCCCTTGAGGACCGTCTCAGGTAACAGGTATAGTAGTCCCTAAACTTTTAGGCCGCTCTGAAGTGAGTGGAAGATAATAACGCCCCCCAGCGACCTTTCGCTGAACTTGATAACTTAACTTGTCTTACTGATACCTAATTTTGCGCTCCGTGATCGGATTGCGCTACGTTTAGAGCGACATAAAATTGGAAACTACCTTTAAACCTATGATTCGATTGTCCCATGCAAGGTCTGATTTTGGGTTTGAACCAACCCAACCAATGAGATGACTCATCATACCAGCGAAAGCACATCCACTGCTGAACAAAGGCTATTGTATCATTTGGGGAGAATTTGCCAGTATTCACCACGTTTGTCCTACCGTGGATGTCGTAATAAGCGACTAAGGGACCCTAAAACCAGAGAGATGGGCAGCAGCGTCTCTTCTGTGAAATAGCACCCATACTGCGCTCACCAACCTGCCTGCCAAGCGTGGTGAGTACGGGAAAATTCCCCCAAAATGACGACACAATTGTGAAAATCTATGGGGGAGGCCTTTGTTCAGCAGTGGACATTCTTTGGCTGATATGATGGAGAAGGAACTTTTTACGCGAACCCAGAAAAAATGATTTCGTTTTATACATTCGTTATTTTGTAACTTATGTAATTTATTGGTATCATTACAGCCACTCGCGGGTAATTCTAAACCAAAAATCTTTTTGCCATTTTACTAGCCTATGTTAGAATATTATAGAAGAGTGCGTCTGTCTGTCGGTTCTTAATACTAGTCTTTTTGCTTTTATATCATTAAACTTAAATAACTGTCGTATGTACACGTTTCTACTCACGGAGTTGCTTGTGTTAATCGATGCATGTGTTGTCAGTTTTAAATATTAATGTTCTGTATAAGAAAATAATCATAAAAATCAACAATGAAACAACCACTTAATATTTTGAAAATGTTTTTTTTATTAACACTTACATTTTTACAGCGCTCCTAGCCAACAGAGTAATACTATAAAATGAATTGGTGTAAAGAACTGTCGAACGCAAAAAAATGTTAGTTCTACAGTGTACGTTAAACAAACCGCTTACAAAGATCAGATCATTACAATAATATCATCAACGACTATTGTCAGTGAGATGAACATCGTTCTCATCAAACAAGCACAGAAGGTCACCCTAAAGAAACGAACTTCATTTAAATCTATAAACATTTCATATAATTTAGATTTTATTAGTCGCTATAATGTTATATTTTACTTTTGTAACCATTATAATAATGTTATATGTATTCGTTACGAAAATTGAAATGAATCGCTCCACTTGGTCCTTGGCAGGAGCGCGATCGTCTTCGTCGCTCCTTGGCTGGTCGGCCGCACACGGGCCGCACGCCGGTCGCATGCCGCTCGGCGCGGTCCGATACTCCTAGCACAATCGCGGCCGCGCAAGGGCCAAGTGGCGACTAAAATAAGATGACTCTATCATAACTGTATAATTTTAAAAATTTCTAATTACGCATCCCTACGTTTTGTTATTATCTTTTAATTAAGAAATAAAATCTTACGTAATTACCATGAGCAGCCTATTTTAATAAATTTGACGAAATTCGCTAGTAATCTGATTATTTTTTAGAAAAGAAAAGCGTCGGTTTCGGGCCGGGCGGCCACTGACGAGATACGAACGAACAATAGTCGACGGCAGTGCTGTATGAACGTGTCGGCGGTGCGTCGCACGCGCACCGCCCCCCGCGCCTCTAAGCGATCGCGACTGTGTATGCTTTATTTATCTACTTATACAATTGAAAATACGGCATCAAAATTCCAACTACCTACCTAACAGTAAGCAGTAGTACACTAAAACTCAGGCACTCCACATCGACCTCTCATACACCATGCACCCGATCGAATCGTCAACTAAACTTTTTCACTCGAAAAAATCAACTTAAATCTAATTTACTTAAATTATAATAATAATAATGGCTTCTTAACTGTTAATTTTACAACAAATGCATTTCGTTGGCCGCCGAGCACGGAGCGCGGCGGGCGTCATACTTCTGCCCACTCGATTCACGAACGATGAACTACCGCTATACGATAATTTATTACTTATTACATAAGTATGTGAAAAACAATGTTATTAGTATTACTTTTAATCTATCTTATAATGTCATCAGTGTCACTGAGGGCGTACTACTGTAACATGAAATCCGAGTCGGCGGCCGCTTGCGCGTGACTTCGAGATGTGCGCCGGCCGGAGCGGGCCGGACGCACGACCGACACAGAGCGGCGGCGCGGCCGACGGCGAGCGGGCCGCACGCGGGCTGGCGGGCCGCACGGGCCGGGCCGGCGGGCCGCACGGGCGGGCCGCACTCGCCGCGCCGACCGGCAGCCCGTCGCCGCCGGCCGCGCCGCTAACTAATAAAATATCAGACAGAGATTCAACATATATCAAAAAGATTCATAAAGTTGTCGCATGACAATCGAGACACTCGAACGTTTTAAACGATCTCGATATAAAAATAACATGTTTCATGATTTAAAATAATGTGTGTATAATATTTTTTGTTATATCATCACAAATATCTAACTTCATTCTCCACTGTGCATATATACATACATAGTTCGTTAGAAACTATAATAGTGAAATGTGCGGTGGCGAGGGGTGGGCGCGGGCCCGACCGGCGCCAGCGCAGCCGCGTCCTCTCGGTCACGTTACGCAATGAAACGAACATCAGAATAATATGAAACACTCGACAGGTACATACACAGGTGCCCCTGTGCGGAGCGATGCGGTAACAAGCGGTGAGAAGCGTACACGACAGCGATTACACATATACCGGAACGGCACCGCAAACCTCTGTCAGTCTGATATAAGAACACAAATGAACTTTATGTACGCAGTAACTAACTGATGCACGACGGTGTGGACAGTGGTCGGTGCTGTTTAGTAGTAAGTCTCTTGTTCGAGCCAGCCGCCGGGGTTGCGGCGCAGGTAGAAGCGTCGAATCTCATCGTAGATGAAGATCGATAACATGAACGGAATGGCGGGCAGCCACCATACGAACCTACAGACAAACATACACAATGTGAACACTCATCGAATGATTACATTACAGCTTTGCTGAATTCAAACAACTTATGATTGCTATTTTCGACCGATGCAATACTCACTTGAGTGGGTACATCCTCAATCCCTTGTCCATTCCGGGCGTGTAGGAGAGGAATGCAGCAAGCAGCGTTTCGAAGATCAGGCCAAAGTTGAGGGCCCAATTGCGCATGCCCTGGTGGATGATTGAGTTGCGGCGTGTCTTGCAGATGATCAGATCAGCCCATTGTACTACCACGATGGATACGAAGAAAGCTGTGTGGCAGGTAAACTCGAGAGCTTTGCGGTCGCGGTAGGTCTGGAATATTGGTATGTTTGATTATAACGTGTTAATGTCTAATGTGCTGTTGGTATTGACTACATAGAAATGTACCTTTTAATTTCAAAAACAATGAGGTAGGGACGTGTGGATGTTAGTTCAAAAGGTTGCTATCTGCGTTATATATTTATCAATAAATTTGAGGACATATAATGTAAAATTAACGCACCCATTCTTGTCCATACGAGTCAGTCAAATCGTTGATGGCCTTCGAGTCCCAGTGCTTCCTGATACCGAAGAGATGCATCGGAAGGAAGCCGTTCTCAGCCATGATGACGAAGTACACGAAGAAGCCGGCGGCGGCTTGGATCATGCCGATCTGGCCGTACGCCATCGAAATGAGCCTAAACACACCCAGGCACGTGTCAAATTGCGAACTTGCAAGATTTGTATTGAAGTTACTTTCAAAGTATATGCAAACTGTTCTGTACATGCAATTCTTTTTACTGGGCATTTTCTAAGGCGAATACTTTTATCAGTTGCTTAGTGATACTTTTTACTTTATTAGGGTTGTTATAGGTTTGTATCAAAAGGTTTTTTATGAAGCAGCTTGTTTATGCAAATATCACCGTTTTGTAGTATAACAAATAAGACTTTGATATAATATTCTTATGTGAGTCTATTTGTTATATTCTTATGTGACCTAACATTAAAACGATTTTTTATCCCGTTTTATTTTACAGATTATTTATTTAGTATTAAGTCTTATTTGTCACTCTGTTAATCAAGCTATGCTTTGAAAACCAGAATCCAGTGGTATGATTATTAAAAAAACTGGAGTTCATATAAAAATAATATACATATATTCTGTTTTTCAAGTCACTAACAACCGCTCTAATACTTGGGTTAAGTTTGGGTAAGGTCAACAATCCATTGAAGTATCACACGAGCATGCAAGTATCTGTAACTATCTAGCGAAGAAAGCTCAAGCGAGTCCTTTACATTCAAATGTGTTTAACAGTTAGTACCAATAAAAAACGAAGATTAAGCGAGAAATATTAAAGAAACATAAAGGAATAGTAACGATAGCCGTAAAGACCTATCCATGGTGTATGTATGTGGGGCTCGGAAGCACTATCAGCGGTGTGATCTTGGCAGAGCAAACGTGCTTCAACTATGTATAATATACTACATAATATAAATTATAAACATAAATGTACTAGAAGAAAATATAATGAAAATAAATGTTACAATATAAAGAGATGCTCCATGTCGCCTAAGACATTCCTTAAAAAAAGTTCGTTTAAAATATTAGTCATGAATTCTTGGCCACCACTATATTCTACAATGACTAACACGTAAACTCACACACAATATTAACCACTAGTGCGTTCTCTATGACAGAGACTAAAACATTTCACTAATTGGTTCACTAAACGTGCATCTTTTTCGACACAGCATTGCATCGCTTTAACAAGTAATTGAATTTCTAATTTTGAAATATGGAAGAGTGAAGATTAAAGAGATATAGAAAGTTCTAACTCGTCTAGTTCTAGAGACTGCTAAGAGAATTTTGTTTATCTAAATATATATTTAATAATACTTAAACAAGATACATAATAGATTCGAATTAAATTAAATTTTGTTACTATGATGAATTCGGTATATTTATTTTGTATTATGTACTTATAAGCGTGGAGTCTATTTTTTTTTTAGTAGGATCACGGTATATACTTTGAATTTAGAAAGTGTAAGGTCGACAGCCAATCGCAATACGGTGGACACGGGAGGGGGAGGGGGGTTCGTTATAATCACTCTTCCACATCCAGGTCTCAAATGGTACTGTTGAACCACAAGTAGCCGCACCACTCAAATATTTTTAATCTGACCAATCGAGCTGATGGTTTGCACAAGTTACAACGGTGGGCTAGTCATTGTGTTAACACCCAAATGAGAATCTAGTAAGCGTCGGCGCACGCGTTGTGACACGGGGCCGGTGGCGGTGTGGGAGCGGGGCCGACCTTCTGTTGACGAGGTTGTCGCGGTAAGGGTCCCGCGGCTGCCGCTTCATGATATCGGACTCGGGCGCCTCGTACGCCAATGATATAGCAGGCACCTTTGGTAACACAAGCAATCAGGACAAACCAACACTCGCGCGACGAGCACGCATCGACTTATACATAATAAATATACGTACAGACAGCCCTCGGCTACGCCGCAACCTATATCTACAGCTAGCATTATTAGAAATTAATAATTATCAAAAATTTACATCGAACTATTTATCGTATACTTAAAATATTACGCATAAATTAGCTAGTAATAAAAAGTGGGAAAGATTTGCGTGATTAAGTTCAAAAAATACTGTAGCTGGTACTATCTTTAAAAAGACATGATTTATAATCTGAAGTACTACACTAGTGATTGAAGTTAAAAACAAGCCCTAGCAGTATGTCGATAATATATTCATTCATATCTTGTAAGTTATAATACAGTGTTGCTGTACCTAAGAGTCGATACGTAGAAACGTTTGTGTAATAAATATGAGTAATGCGGTGTGATGAAGCCTGTTGCGTAATCGTGTAAGAAGAATACCAAATGAAACGAAATCGCTTGTGATATTAACATCGTGTCATGAGATCATGAGAGATAACAAAAGAGAAATTCAAAATACTGAAGTTTAGATTAAATAAATAATCAGTATTGTTGTATGACGTCAAGGTGTGTTCATCATGCATGATAGACAAATGACAGAGACAGGGAGACACCGAACTTACCTTGGCACACGACCATATTAATATAGCAGAAAATTATTAGTAATAAACCCACAACTCAACAATGGAACAATGCGTTTGGCTCGTCGAAACTCGTTGTTCCATCACCACATCAAGCTATACAGTTAAAGGAAGTAGGAGATACGTTAGTATAGAAAAATATATAAAAAGACATCGCAAGGCATTAGTTAGGAGCGGTGCGATTGCCGTCTTCAATATCCACACACAGAGAGTTCTAGAATCTTGTACCTACAGGACACCGTCCACACAGAGCAGGCAACAACCAAACCTCAATATTGAAGACTATCGTACACGTGGTAGCAAGCAAGAAGCGGACAGAATAATATCTTTGAACGAGTCACGTCACTCGTGATGTTTTACCTCTCGTTAACGAGTTTATCAGTGAAAGGGTTACGCGGCTGTCGCTTCATAATGTCAGATTCGGCCTCCTCGTAAGCCAGGGAAATGGCGGGCACCTACACAAACACTAGCGATGTGAGCGACCTGCGAGCCGGCCGCGGCGCGAACCTCGCGCCGCCGGCTGCGCACACGCACTCGCACGAAAGCGTGGTGCATCATTGTCACATGTGTACAACATCGAACATTTAGCAACAACATTACAATCAGACGCCACTACCAGTCTCTCCTCACCATAACATTAGTATCGACACGAAGCAGAGTAGCGTATGCTTGCAACTATTTGTTACGCTTAAAATTATCACAGAAAATAAAATTAACACAAAAATGTAGATCATGAGATGACTTCGGTTGAGGCAGACGGGACTCTTGTAACTTAAAATATTAAATTAATCAAATGGCCTAAGATGCAGATGTTATGATTTTGAAAAAATAAAACACAATGTTTGATGATCATTGCCGAATTGGATTGGTGTTGATGAAATGACGATGTCTGTGGTAACATCAGTGTGTTGTGTTTGTCGTAACTGTTGAACCTTAACTATGTGGACCTCTGACAAGGAAGTCAAATACTTTCTGTAATTGGACCTTATCAAGGGCTAGTCTATTTAGAGTTTCAGCTCGGGTTAAGTCATTTATAAGGAGGTTAGAACACAAAACATCTACATAATGTCATCCCTCATTCCTACCGAGTCTTCCAGAACACTGTCAGGAACATGACATAGACAAAACGTATTAGTAGGTACAGAGCCTATTAGATTATCTGCAAGATTTTAGTAGAATCATGCATGACTCTACATTTTTATAACACTGTAACACAATATAGTTATTCACGTAATCTTAACATATGAAACTTATATTACCAACAATAATAACATAATCTATTCTTCAATAATATCAGTAGTGATGGAAAATTCGGGTGCAAGCTTCATATTTTCCGACGAAAAAAGAGTATGGATACGCCGTTCCTTTTTTTAAAGTAGGTTTTATGGGCGACGTGTTGACGGGCATACGACCACACCCTTTTCTTGTTTATTATTTTAATAAATGATGTTTCCTTTGGGTAGTTGAATCTATTATTTCATTTTAACACCCACTTCAACGTATTCACTTTTCTTTCTTTCACAAATTACAACATGCGAAACTGCTCCGTTTTATGCCAGCTTAGAGGGCATGTCCATATTATGCTAGCTCCCCAACTGTAGGCAGTTGCACCCAAATTTCCGATCACAAATTATTTGTGATATAATATTTGTATCGTTATGATTACGTGAATAAGGTACACATTAGAAAAACACCCACTCGTCACGATATCGAGACAACAGCGACGTTATTAGCTGAAAACCAGTTAGGAGTTATATGGCAACACAGTATGTAATCACTTCATAAAGACCTCTCATTGACTAGTTTGTCGCAAAATGGATTTCTAGGCGGACGTTTCATAATGTCTGCTTCAGCCGTCTCGTAGGCCAACGCGATCGCTGGCACCTATGTCAAAACTTATTTAATATAAACAATAAACATAATACCAGCTCCAGGAGTCTTCTGCTGAAATATTTAAGTAAAATACTGTCTATAATTTATTCGACAGATTTTGTTCAATATTTTCAATGTATTCAAATCTTGATTTTTAAGTATCTAGCGTTCAGTTTGAACAAGAACTGTGAATACATTAATTTAACAGTTTTATAAAGGTTTAAAGAAATAGACATGGCAGATCTTCAATGCTACATTGTAAGAGCAAAAAATAACCAATATCATCATCTCAGTATACACTTTCCCAAATCTCTTACAATGTAACAACCATTATTAAACTATAGACCATGACAACCTAGAAATAAGGTCGAACTTACCATGTCAGTTCCAAGATCGATGCAAAGGATAGTAACAGTGCCGAGGGGCAGGGGGATATCGCACAGGATGAAGGCAAGGAAGGGCGAGATCTCAGGAATGTTGGAAGTCAGGGTGTACGCAATAGATTTCTTTAGGTTGTCGAAGATCAGACGTCCTTCCTCGACGCCAGTTACGATCGAAGCGAAGTTGTCATCCAGCAGAATCATGTCGGCGGCCTAGAAGATTGTTAGACATTAAACATTACCATTTTTACTATTGTCATTAGTTTTCCATATATTGCCGTTTCCGTGGTTAACTTACTTGCTTAGACACGTCAGAGCCAGCAATACCCATAGCAACACCAATGTCAGCCTTCTTGAGAGCGGGCGAGTCGTTTACACCATCGCCAGTCACGGCCACGATGGCTCCAAGACGCTGGCAACCTTCCACGATGATCAGCTTCTGTTGCGGTGAGGTACGGGCGAATACGATTTCCGTGTGGAATCTAATAAATGTCATGTTGTTAGTATTGTGTGTGTATAAACGATGTCCGGATATTCCGTGTGGTGTCCGGATTAAGAATATAGCACCACTCCATCTCCTCCCGTGGATGTCGTAAAAGGCGACTAAGGGAATCTAAACCAGAGGGATGGGCAGCAGCGTCCCTTCTGTGAAACGGTAGCCATACTGCGCTCACCAACCCGCCTGCCAAGCGTGGTGAGTATTGGCAAATACCCCCCAAAATGATGACACAGTTGTGAAAATCTATGGGGGAGGCCTTTGTTCAGCAGTGGACGTATAAATGGCCGATATGAAACGATAACATATTCGAAATAGGAATTTGTTTGAATCAGACATTCTAAAGCGAATCAAACTTACTTAAGAATCTCATCAAGTTGATCAGAGTTAAGTTCCCTGAGCTCTGTTCCGTGGACGACGGCAGCCTTGGCTTCACGAGGGTTCACTTCAGATACAGGAATATTGAGACGAGCAGCAATGTCCTCAACGGTTTCGTTGCCTTCGGAGATGATGCCTACAGACTTCGCAATAGCCTTGGCAGTGATAGGGTGATCACCAGTGACCATGATAACCTAGAAAATATGTACAAGGATAAGTAAGGATATCCGAAAATGTTAATTTAGTCTGATCTGATAGTTACGATTCATACTGCTTACCTTAATACCAGCAGATCGGCACTTAGCAACAGCGTCAGGCACGGCGGCGCGGGGAGGATCAATCATACTCATCAGTCCGACGAAGCGAAGGTTGTCCAGTGGGAAGTTAGGGTCATCACAGTTAAACTTATAGCCAATGGGGTATTTGTCGGAAGGCAGCTGGAGGTCACAGAAACCGAGCACACGTTCGCCAAGACCTCCTAGTTCCAAGTATGCGTTGTTGAATGCTTCCTTCATTTCTTCGTCCAAAACCTGAGAAAATATGAGAAATTATGTATGTCATTTATTTCGTTAGAAATTGAGATATCTGTATGTGAATAGCTTACCTTCTCCTTGCCACCAATGAAGATGGTGCTGCAACGTTCCAGAATCCTTTCGGGGGCGCCCTTCATTACAAGTAGATGGCGTGGGTCGCTGGGATCATCACTCTCATGGATCGAAACCTGGTACTTATTAGTTGAGTTGAAAGGAATCTCGCAGGCCTTCTTATTGCGCTTTCTGATCGATAACACATCGCCGAGAGCCAGTTCCATACATTTCAGTAGAGCAGCTTCCGAGGCATCGCCGGCTACTTCCTTTTTCAGAATTGGAACACCATCCTGACCACCCTTGAACTCTGCTCGGTTGCAGAGAGTAGCAATTTTAGCGAGAGCCTTGAATCCGGGGCTAGTGCGGTCTGATGACAAAAATCAAATAATTATAATTCTTGGTAAAAAAAACAGAGATAATGTGTTTTTAGGTTGCAGTAGTGCATACCATATTGAACTCCAGACTGATCTTCGGTGGTGTCAGCCTCGATGATCTGGTTATCGAACCACATGTGAGCGACCGTCATCCTGTTCTGTGTCAGTGTACCGGTCTTGTCCGAGCAGATGGTTGAAGTAGATCCGAGGGTCTCGACGGCCTCCAGATTCTTGACCAGGCAGTTCTTGGAAGCCATTCGCTTGGCAGTCAACGTCAGACAGACGGTAACAGTGGCCAGCAAACCTTCAGGTACGTTGGCCACGATGATACCTGAAGCGATGACATAGTTTTGAGGCTTAGCACCTACATTAAAAGAAGAACACTAAGTGCATAGACCGATCTGCCATCGATACTTACCAATAAGGAAGATTACAGCATCCAGCCAGTGATAACCGAGGATGAACGCAATGACGAAGAAGGTAACGCCGAGGAACACAGCCACGCCGGTAATCAAGTGGATGAAATGGTGGATCTCCTTGGCAATGGGGGTCTCACCGGTGTCCAAGCCCGAAGCCAAACCAGCGATGCGACCCATTACCTATGCACAGTACAGTTTATAGAAACATTTTACAACAATTGTAGTTAGCTCTGCTGATTTGCAATAGTACTAATGATCTAGAAAAATCGACACGTTGTAACTCTTTATACATAATACAACCAAATCCCCAGTCCAAAAGATTTGGATTAGATTGATTATTAAAATTGACCGTATCTCTAAACCAAAGGGATGGGCAGCAGCGTTCCTTTTGTGGAACAGTAGTCATTCTGCGCTCACCAATCCGCCTGATGATGATAACTATATCATACAAGCTGCCCGCCCCAGCTTCGCACAGGCATGCACGCCCGATTGCAGCGCCACCTACCGGGTCCAATTGTGAATCTAAACCATCCAGGGACCCACTCAAACATACACACAAAATTTCATCAAAATCAGTCCAGCCGTTTAGGAGGAGTTCAGTGTCATACACACCTACAGAAGAATTATATATATAAAGAAGATAATGTTGTGTTGCTTTTACTTCACCTAAATATGTAGAAGTCATGACTTACCGTATTATCTCCACAGCAGATAACAATGCCCTTCGCCGTGCCCTCGACCGCGTTAGTAGAGAAGAATGCCAAGTTCTTGGTTTCCAGAGGGTTTTCATGAGTGAAGTCGGCTCCACGCGACTGGGGCTCAGATTCGCCGGTTAAACTCGAGTTGTCAACCTTGAAGCCTCGCGCCTCAATGATACGGATATCAGCAGGGATACGATCACCGAATTTAACCTACGTATGAGAATTACAGAGTGTATATTGCAATTAAACTAAAAGCTTCAAAACGGATTAGGTGCTGAATCCTTGTGAGGTAACAAACCTCAACAATGTCACCAAGCACCAAGTCTTCAGCGCGCAGTGTCAGCTTTTCGCCCTCGCGGATGACGGTAGCGAACTGAGGTACCATGTTCTTGAACGATTCCATGATCTTTGAAGACTTGCTTTCTTGGTAGTATGAGAAGATACCCGTCACGATCACCACAGCCGCCAATACGATGCCAAGGTACAAGTTGTCATCCGCAGGTTCTTCAACGGTACTCGCCTAGGGATTAAATTAGTCAGGGTCATTTGGACTGCCACACTTAAATTATTAAGTGTATTTGAGCGTCACCCCAATATATTACTTATATACTACTGACCTGAATTCCATAGGCAATAAAGCAAAGGATAGCACCAATCCACAATAATAACGCGAAACCTCCGAATAGATTTTTACAGAACTTTACCCACTCGGGCGTCTGTTTTGGCGGTGTGAGTGCGTTTGGACCGTCTCTTTCGAGGTTCTCTTTCGCTTTCGCGTGACTAAGGCCCTGCAAATAAGATGATAATTATCGTATATCGCTTTAGTAGCTTTAGTTTTCAAAAGATTTTTTTATTACTGATTTCTTACATTTTCGGGGTGTGTCTGAAATCTTTGGTAGAGCTCTTCGGGTGTTACTTTGTGAAAATCGATGTCCAACTCTTGTTTGAGATCATCTAAGTCTCCTGCTTTCCGTTTTTTCGCGGGAGGTTTCCGGCGAGTCTGCAATATTTACACCAAAAATATGTAACTGAAAAATTGAAGGCGCTTTATTAAAACACACTGTTCAATTGAACGAACAGTTCCTTCAATTATATCATACAAAGAAATTATAAAGTCATCATATCATCCAAAGGACGTCCAATGCTGAATTAAGGCCTACCCACGGATTCCCATAATTATGTCATCATTGTGGAGGGAATTTGCCGGGCGCAGTATGGCTGCTGTTCTATAGAAGGGATGCTGCTGCCCATTCCTCTGGTTTAGTCCCTTAGTCACCTTTTACGACAGCCACGGGAGGTGATGAGAGTGGTGCTATATTCTTAATCCGTCCACCACACGGAATAAATAATAAAATATCAAAATGCAATGAGAAATAAAAATGCATTGAAAACATGCAATACATTAATGATGACACCTCTGCTTGTCTTGCGACTGCTGGCGTCATACATCACTTAGCAAGATTAAATGAAAGATGGTAATGTAAATATAAACCTTGTACTGTCCGTCAGCGGTTCTATTATCGTCCTTAATGGGTCCGATGGTGGCGACGCGGTACGAGTCGGTACGGCCATGCTGTAAACACAACTAGGGGCTAGACACATTCTACCAGGCGGCCCTATAGGCCATGCACTCATGGATGAATGGGTGGCAATGAGCAACGATATCGCATGTAATCATCGTCATACGGATCTTGTGATACGTATGATGAACAAAAGAGAAATTATTCATGCAATATCGATACTCAAGAACAAAACATGTTTAAAGTTGAAAAAGGGACTGGATTCTATATTTTTAATCAACTGAAGAACCGGTCACTTTTTTAATTAAAAATAATATGTATGATTTTGATGTTAAAGTAAGAAAAAATGTAGCGTCGATACAAATTGCATCTAATGATAATTGTGCTCACTATGATGTAATAAACTACAATCTGTAAGGGGTGTGTAGGACAAATTCAATAGAGGTACGTATTCATTTGAAAAGCGTTCAATTGCAAAGCATTACACAGCAACAGAGCGTATGGGACATAACCTTGCCGAACATGTACTCTATAGAGCTAGGGACAACCGACTCAATGGCGCTCAATTGGTCTGAACTAGATGCGCGCGCGAACCTGAGCGTAAGGACACCGCAGAGGTGTACACTTCTATGCTTGGATGACTCCAATCTCATCTCAAATAGAACCTCAGCCACCGAGGATAATATCAGGCAACTTTGGCGATACTACAGCTTAATAATACTCACATTATCCATTATTTTCTAAGTTTATTTAATACTTCAGGAAATACTTCTTTTTGTCAGGGTGTGCTATTGTACACTGTCGATGCTAGTTCCTCGTTAATGGACGATATTACAGTTAAAATTGCCTGGATATGGGCTCTTACATAACAAACGATTGCGCTATATGCGTTAAAGGGGAGTAATGTCACAAAGTCTAAATGCGTCCGCGGTGCCGTAAACAAGCCAGCCGTCGCCGTCGATAATTGATGAACGTTTTCATAGCAGGCCTCATTAAACCGCGCCCTGAATTACCGTGAAGGTTATCGCGAGAATAACTGGAACAACAGGCTATGAAATGCACTCGTGCCGTGAAATTCTGGGCGTAATGGCTTGCTTAATTAAGAAAACCTTTAGTGAAGCTGAGAAATCCGACTTCCGTTAGGGCCGGGTGGTATGAATAATTAATTGATGGGCAAGTCAAGAGAAGGGGGGTAGATCTAACCGCGGAACGAGTCTGAATGATCAGAACGGAATATTCATAGGATGTATTTCGAGCTGGTCCTTGCTTTTCACTGTATGGTGCAAGGTAGGAGCCACAATGGAACTGACATGCGGCAGAGGCGACGGCGGCGGTGCGGCGGCGTGTCCCGAGTTACATAAGCGGCGCGCACATCGGGCATGCGCACTGCGGACCAACCCCTACTCGCTACCCTCGACATAAATAGCTAAAAGACAAGGTTGCCACCCCGGGGCCCCGGCGACCGCATTTATAATCTCTATAAAGGTTAAACCGGAATATCTGATGTAAAATCGAAACTGGTTCTAGTAAGCATGAAACTGTGACAGTGTGCAGAGGGATGATTAACCCACTTTTAAATCTTTGAAACGAGGGGATGATTTGAAAGAAATTATATTAAGGAAACGCTACATTCAACCGCCTGTGAAAAATACTTCTTATGATACAATGAAGTATTGACAAATTTACATACGATATTTTTACATGCAGTTCTGTTTTGCCACATACAATTTTTCCCTTCAAATCGGCGTAATATTGAGTGTAGATTTTTTTTAAATATCTTGGGTTTTCGAGTGGAGACCGCGCACCGGAAAACGCGGCGTGGTACAGCCACTAACGAGATGGACAGACCTGATGAAGGTGGCTGGGCGTCGTTGGATGCGAGCGGCATATAATCGGGGCGTTGTGGAAATCTATGGGGAAAGCTTTTGTCTAGCAGTGGGCGGGTTTCGACTGATATTAAGATGATTATATGTTTGACACCCAGATAAAAAGAAGTAAAAAAAACTCTAAGCAAGAAGATTAAATTGAGGCGATACAGTCAACGAATGCTATACAAATGTCATGTCATGTGTCAGCCAGCCGACGGGAGATTCATTATCACGGCCGCAAAATTGCTTCACACCGAAAATTTGTGGTTACTACTGTAGTAGATGCGTGACGCATGAATGAGACAATTATTTTTAACATTAATGAAGCACGGAAATTGTGACGTGCGGATCCCCGTGACGCCGCGCGATCAGTGCACGATGCCAAATCACTATTATTATTTAAATCCTACTTTTTGAAATCTAGACGATCGAGCATAAGGAATAATAACAAAACAGCGTGGGCGCATTGGAATGACATTAAATTCCAAAGAAACCAACGAGAAACTTATCGGTTTTACATTTATTTTATAAGTTCCATTAGCAGCCCCACTGAGTGATTGCAATGCTAAAATCAATATTGCTTTTAAAAAAACTTTCAGCGAGAAACCAAACTCCCAATTTCTATTTGTTTTGGCATATAAATTACCACAATACCTAAATCAACCTGAACACTTCAATGCTGTTAGGCAGTTTTTTTAGAATCTAAGGACTGTTTATTCCTCGCCGTAATTGAATGTTTGATCGGCCTGAGGATATGACTAACAGCACTCGATCTTCATTTGCAATAGTATTATGATTTATTGTTATTGATATGTACTTGTTATAACAAGTAATTGATATTGAATTGTAACAAAGGTTAGTATGTAAAAAGTCGTTCCAGAGATAATGTTGTAAGTTAAACGTTGTATCTTTGTTATTATGTGGCTGACCTATGTGTACTGTAGTGATAAACGAAGAATAATTGAGTTATAATAACATTGCTGTTTTTTAATACAGACCCACGAAATCAAAATGTACTCAGCATCGAGAAAGATTTGGAGCAGCAAAAGAAGAAACTATAATCTGACATCAAAGGAATTCGATAATGGTTACGTAATATCTGGGTCCTAAACTGACGAAGGATCAAGTATAAATCCAGGAAAAGATAAACTAAGTAGTTTCGATAAAACCACAAAGAATGGTAATAGTTTTTTTTGTTACATAGATTTAGACAATGTCACGGTGGCAACAAGTATTGCACAGATAGGGCGAAATCGGCGACTTCCTTTGTTTCAATATGACGTTTAAATTTACTGTTAGGACCTAATTACTGAATTGCTAACAGGCGACAATCTACTGCAGATGTGTCTCTTTATCACGTAACGTTACAGAATGCTTTCATTTAGGTCTGTATACATCACTGTATTTCTTTCTTGTCTTATTCTGATGTAATCATTCCTAATATCACTATTTCGCTCTATCAGGGTTTTTTTTTTATTTGTACAATTTACTGACAAATACATAATCATAGACAACCGCTTTTCATCCGTGCTAATAATAAAAAGATTTAAAAAAAGAATTCTAACTTAACACGAGCGTTATTGATATGTAGCCGTTGTTCGTTCAGAACAAAATTTACCAAAGAGAACTTCCAAAAACTTTCCCAAAACTGCAATCAGAAGATTCAAGATGGTAAAAGAATTTTCACATTAGGAAACACCTTCAAGGACCGCATCTAGCATCCTAATTGATGCGTGCTGTCGTCATAAAGGATAAAGGAAATACTCCAATAGAACGACGGTACTCTATGCGATTTAAATGACATAATGACGAGGCAATTTTCTAATAAACCTTCGGTGCTCTTATAGTTGTCGTGTCCGAACCACGGTTGGCTCCCGCGACAACCTGTTAGCCACTTCCTTCAGAACACCTAGTGAGGAATGGTCTTTTTGCCTTATATATAATATGATCACGCGACCAAGACATGATATTTGCAGAAGATCGATACTCGAACATTTGGTCTACATGAGGTGATAAGAAACTAGGGCGAGCAGGAAGCGAAAATATATTTTTCAGCTTTTCTGGATCTTACTTAAAGAAAGGAAGAATAAAAAGGCTGTTTCGAAATGTGATTTCGGTTCTAGTATTGGATGTCAAATGGAATGTCTGCAATATGGTTTTTTTACCTATTGTGATTAATGGCTGCACTTCCCACCAGCGAATAGGCTAAGTTTTTTGCGAGGTTTGTGAGCCCAATTTGTACACTAGAACTTTTTTCATAAGATTCGATTTGCGAAGTCGATTATTTCACATATTAATAAGTCGTGAATTTTCAGTCTATTTCATAATCTTATTATAAGGCTAGTTGTGTCAAAAAAGCTGAAAATTTGTCTAATACTATTGTATAACACAACTTGAATTTTAGTTTATTTTTCTTTTGTAGTTTATTTGACTTTTTCTGATGAGAGACTAGAGCCCGAAAACTGAATAGGTACTTTTTAGACTAAAAGCATTTTTTGAAAATTAAGAATTATTAATACGAATCCTGAATTGTAGCAGTGTAAGATACAGTAAAATCATGTATAAATATTACAATAAATGCTAAAACTAATTCTAATCGAAAGTGGATAGTAATGAAAAATATATCAGGATGTATCAAGGAAGTTGTGCGGTACTGGCATATGAGGGACTGAGCGGAGTGTCCCTCCTCTGCACAGATCGATACGGGGAGTTACGCAACCCGACCGGCGCCGTCTCCAATATATTGCTCCTTTTCTGTCAGCCGAATTTTGCAACAAATTGTATCCTTAAATACGTTACAGAAACATATAATAACTAAAGACACCACATCAAGTGCATAACTATACTTAAAAAAGACAAAGAAAATTAAGCTTTTAAAGAGAAACTCCATAACTTGCTACGTGCACAGGATAATGGAATGCCTGAATTTTTGTGGCAGAACAAAGGTGATAGATCGTGCAAATGGTTCCTGTAGTGATTGCACAGGGACATGAGACTAGGATCGGAAGCACTGTTCACAAGCAGCCGAGCCCCACGCTAGCACCCGGGGGCTCATTCGTTACCTTTCCGCACTCACTGTTTGCGACATGCACTTACACCTTCACGAAAGCACTGTCTCGCCAACTCGGCACGCTACTGTAAAGGCTAAGGCAAGCACTACTACAAGCACCGCACTCACCTCGCCCATTTTCGCTAGTCTTTATGAAAAGGCGGATAAAAAGGAACAAGCCGCCTCTTGGTCTCGCGTCTTGCCCTCAACGGAGTGGGGTGGGTTGTCGCTAGTTCTGCAACAACGGGGACCGTTACGGTTTCCTCGTTCTAACGGAAAAAACTTAAAAAGTGTGCGCTTTCACGTAGTCTCGTCGCACGGCACTGGCTATGTCATCTTTGTACGAAACTAAAACCCGGTATGAGAGAGGTGCGCGGATGGCGGAGGCGCGTTGGACGCGACTTTCGGCGGCCTGCTTCGGGCGGCGACTGACGGTGGGGCCGGCGCGTATCGAGCCGACGGCGCACTGACGTCACACTGCGTCACGACGCCAGCGCCGCGCTGCCAGCGACGCGCGCAACCCGCTGCGCGCGACGCCCTCTGCTGCCACCGCCCCGCTCGTAACCTTCCACAACCGGTACGTTGACAGCCCCTACTGATCGACAAGCTTTCCGTCGACACGCTTAGCACGATACTATCTACCAAATATTTGTACAAGTCCTATATGGCTAAAATAGATTAATTATTCCATTCCGTGTTGCCCACATTAGGTAGCCATTGTAATAGCCACTACTTGGAATACCTTACAACACGGAATTAATACATTTTTATGAGCATTTGTTGGTAAGGAGGCTTGCGAGGGCGGACTGAAGGCCATCTCGGCGGGCGGCGCGCCCAGCCTCAATACTATATATTGAGTACTTATTGACAAACGGTATTATCTTGAGGAGAAACTCTTAACGGTAGTAGAGCGGTAATCAACTACAAAATCAGATATTAACAGAGATTAAGGATGAGAAACTTTTCATTCGCTCAAATCTTGTAGAGTTTTTAATACGCATCCATATGTTACCACCAGTTTACATTTTCAGTGGCCAATATTTTATAGCAAGTGAAATACATTTGCGTCAGGTTTATTGCATTCGGATTATGATAATGTCATAACCTCCACATATAAATAAATTCTAGACGCAATGTTTTATAGCCAGAAGCCCTCCCAAAGTAACTACCGCGCCCGGTTAAATCCGTAGGTTTCAGCTTCTGGAACACACGCGGAATTTATTACTTCTGACCGCGGACTAGAAATTCGCATTACTTCCAAAAAAGGGGCTTCACACGCATTATATAGGGACCATTAAATCTATTGTCCGAAAAATATACTTTATCTATATCTCAGCCTTGAAAATGGTACTACTCATATTTTTATTAGTTGAACGTTCCATAATGTTCAATGAATTTTGTAAAAGATTCAAATAAAATAGTTTTGCATTCGTGACAATCTGCGGCGACGAACATAAACGTGAAATTAAGAAGCTAATTTTAGATAATCGATAAAGTGAACTACCATCGGCCTCTTTGCGGCACATTCGTTTTACCGTATGCAAGTAATGACTTGGAAACCAGCACAGAGCCATGAATAACGTAATACTAACAGCGAACTGTGTCTGAATAAATGATTGATGGCCTAAAAATAAATATGGATGTAATAAATAAATCGCCTCATGAAAAGATGTATGAAAGATCTGAAAAAATGTTGGGCGGTACAAAGCAAATAGTTTACAAGGTTTTGTTGTTTTTTTTTATCAGATGGATCAAAAGTGTATCAGTAATAAACTCTTAATATTTCGGGCGGCTCCATTAAACATAGCATTTATCCACGATGTTGTACCTTTATGTAAAATGAAATTGATTGATGTTCGGGTACCAATACTTCTGATATTTTTTCGCATTCACTCACACGTCACTTATACGCACATCAACCTGTAAGCGTCCACTGTTGAACGTGGGCCTCCCAAATCACTACAATGATCGATCATAGCTGCCATAATGACCGTGGTCATTGTGGCAGCTATGTACGGCAGGCAGATTTGTAATCGCATTATGTTGTTATTAACACATTAAAGGATGCTGCAGCTTATCTTCTATCTCTATCAATCCTTAATCGTATTTGCCGACACCCATGATTGGACGGATGGTCTATTCTTTGCCAGGAACCACACGAAATTTTCGCATTCAGATAGGTACCTATTATAAATTTTACAACGCCTGTTTCCGCTGTAAAATAATTAAGGAAACTATTTTAAGTTACCTTATATGTAAAAATGAAATCTAATGGACCGTGTAGTGACGAATAATGACAAACCACTTTGTGGGGCCAAGAAGAGTGACAAATATTTCATCATCATATCGGCCATTTATACGTCCACTGCTGAACAAAGGCCTCCCCCATAGATTTTCACAACTGTGTCATCATTTTGGGGGGTATTTGCCAATACTCACCACGCTTGGCAGGCGGGTTGGTAGGCGCAGTATGGCTACCTTTTCACAGAAGGGACGCTGCTGCCCATCCCTCTGGTTCAGATTCCCTTAGACACCACACGGAGTAAATTTTTATGAAAATATTTTTGAAAATTAAATTCCCAATATAAGCAGTGTGGTGCAAACAACACATCTCATCCTATGGGTGTCGTAAAAGGCGACTATGGGATTAGCCGGAGGATAGGCAGCAGAGCCCTTCCGAGTACATTAACAACTCAATTGCGATCGCCAACCCGCCTGCCAAGCGCGGCGGTTACGGCAAAACCCCCCAATGAGCATACAACACACACAGATCGGTCGTTGTGGCGATCTTTGGGGAGGCCTATGTCCAGCAGTGGGCTTTACTCGACTGAAATGATGATGATGAAATAAATTTGGAAGTGTATATACTACAGTGGAATATTTATATACTTACAACGGTGGCTAAATCACACTGTCCAAGTCAGATTAGCTTCAATTAGCTTTAAATTACGTACAGATTTGTAAATTTAAAGGAAGTACTGAGATAATGGCATTATACTGGTGTTGAGTTGGTTGACAACTTCCCTACCAGATGTGCCCTGAAAGTCCAAACGCTACTCAAAAGAGAAATTTAGAAAAAGTATTGACCAGGGTACTCAGAGTACTCCTTGTACTCTGCGTGGTCCCCCTCTCCAGTGACGCAAATATCCTCGGCAACAGCATCTTCTCGTGTGCTAATAACAACATACTGCGATCACCAATCCGCCTGTCAAGCTTGGTGATTATGGAATATCCTCTATGACCGCTCATCGTAGTGATCATTGGGAGGCCCATGTGCAGCAGTGAACGTATACGGGCGGATGTATATGTATTTTTTTTATACTAATTTTTTTTGTAGCCTACACGGCAAACTAGTCATTCTCGTTGTGGTAAGCGTCTCGCCTATATACAATTGTAATGCTACCCACGATTAGTCCTGCGTGACAACACACTGCGCTCACCTTGTGACATTAGTTATTAAGTATCTTATGCTCAGTAACTTCACTAGCTACAGCCTACAGTTACGGACTAACCGGAACACAGTAATGTTTATAATTTAAACACTAGATACTACTTGGCGGCGAATATTTGGCACTACGGGTGGTATTTTTTATTGGTCCCCAGTTGAATTGCATCATAAACTTCCTCCGCCACGGGGAAGGGTAAAGGGGCATCGGACTTCACCGGCTAAAACGACTGGAGCGGTCGTCTTCGGCACCGAAGGGAGTTCCAGGTCCTCGTAAGATCACACTAGATTCGCTCAATGGTGCCAGGCCTTTAGGCACATCTGGGAGGGGATGACTGTAAAGCGGTCACCCCTTCTAGCGTACGGAAGGTGACTGTGAAAAGGCCGCCTCCCAGGCACTTCTCGGGGATGAATATAAAGGATCCCCCCAAGCCTCGCTGTGCGGGGGGTCCTACCTAGCCGGACTCAAAAACTGCAATACGAAACCAGTGTATATAAAGTAGTAGTAAAATAACTTCCAATAAACCAAAAATGTTGCTGCTAAGTTGGCCGGCGGGCGGGTACGTCGTAGCAGCGCGGCGTAGCAGTGACAAAAGACAAGCTTCAATTAGTGACTACAACGACGAAACTAACGAAAGCTAGAATCATGTATTGTGTGTAAATTGGTGTTGTTATAGGCCTCTTATTTCTAGAGGCCGGCTAGATACACTCTAGTGCCAGATATTCGCCGCTAAGCAGAAGTGTTTAAACTTTAGACATTACTGTGGTCCGGTTAGAAGGGCACTGTAGCTAGTGAATCTAACGGGCATAAGAAACTAAATAACTTAATGTCTCGAGGTGACGAGCGCATTGTGATGCCCTGATCCCTGGGGTGGAATTCCTTAAGCTCAAACATCCATACATCCTTGAATACAGAATCGAAATATCGGTGTAAAACCAACTCGGTATTCGCTAAGCCATGATTGAAGCTATTGAAGGACACGTTGCAGAAGGTGAGGACCTTGAGGACCAGTCATAGCGAATACTAAATTGGACTATCACCTTGATTTCAATTCTGTATTTAAGGATGTATGGATGTTTGGGCTTAGAGAATTGCACCCCTGCTGCGCTGTCCTGGGTAGCATGACGCTGGCCACCAGCCAAATGACCTGCTCATCATTTCAGCCGAAAGACGTGCACTGCTGGACAGAAGCCTTGCCAAAGATTGCCACAAAAACCGGTATGGTTTTGTGTGGTGTGCTCATTGGGGGGATTTTGTCATAATGGACACGCTTGGCAGACGGGTTGGCGATCGCAGTTGAATTATAAATGTACTCGACTAATGACTTGCTTGTCTCGTCACAACGTTGTATAAAATAAAATCACGAAACAGAAACCATCACATGTATAACAATATTGAGAGTAACCATTACGCGGAACCAAGCCCACGCTAGTTTTAAATAGATAACAAAAATAGTTCAGCATCTTTGTTAAGGTTCTACAGAATTGAAAAATACTTAAGATATTTTTTGAAAACTGTATAATAAGTGTCTTAATTCCATTGAGTGTGAATGAATATTCATTCATTAGCAGAGATTTCTAAACAGATTTCTTTTTTATGTTGTGAAGTATGTCTTTTACTATTCCTCACTATTAAGAGGTGAGAAGTAATGATAGGGGTAATGCTCATCAATTTCCACGTCTCTATTCGATACAACATATACAAACATTCCTTATCTCGCAAACGCCAACAGCGCCTAATATAACCGATCATCTATACCCAAACATGTGTTACGTCGAACATTTTTCTTTATACAACTGACGCCATTAACAATTCACCCATTTGCTATGACTATGACTCATTAACAAGGGTTTCCACGCCATTATAATAACGCGTGTTTATGTGCGTGACTACTATAAGTGCTACGAGATATAAAACATTGGAATGGCCATAAACAACAAACACGGGATAAATTTTAAATGCATACTAAACTGTACATTCTGACATGAGCAATCCGTACAAATTTCATAGACGAAAAAAGGCAAAGATAGCAGCCAAGTGGTTACAGCGGTAAACGATTCCGCCTCACGAAGGGCGCCACCTGTCAGATATTAATTTCCGGCACTTGAAGCTACCTACCCTGGCGTAATTACACGTCAGCAAATATAGGCACAACGTTGCCACAAGCTACCAGCCCCTCTACCTCCACTTGAGCACGGAGTAGCCCTCAAACAAGATACTTTTTTATAATAACGATGCTAAATGGTAGACTTTATAAGCATTGCCTGACCTACGACACTTTGTAAATGCCTCAATTTTATGTTAACATTCTAAAGCGTTTTAAATGGACGACGGGTATTTTTCTTTTAAATCCAGACGGCCGCAATTAATGTTGTTTCTATGTTGCAAGTTTGTGGCAGTCGGTTAAAACTTGGTCGTAAATGCGTTGGAGCAATCGGGGGTACATTTTATTCGCAATCTCCTGCAGCCTGCCTCCCTGTTACAATAAAACACAAAGCTGCACACTTTTCAATTTCATCGTCCGTCGTGCCCCGCCTGTGCGCGTATTTTTCATTTTACTGACTCTGGACTGGGATGTGAAACAAAAGGACTTTTCTACTCATTGTTTCAGTTGATCTAGAATTGTGAGCATTCCCAACAGTTTTTCTGTGTAATTGTCGAGAATTAATTAAACTCAGGGGAGCTCTAGTATACCGACTAAGGTAGCTTTAGTACATACTTAACTCTATAAATTAATTTCTTAAGCAATTCCATATTCCGAATTCCTGAAGTGAAGTCCTTCATTTTCAAATTTTGAATAATATTTTATAATACATGACATTTCGGTGCTCGCTACACGTCCTGGTAAATCTTAGCCCCGATCGATATAATTGCAATAAGTCTGCCACGTGAATAATATAGAACGCATGCACCGCCCGGCTGGGTGGTTCCCAGGCATAGGTCAGTTACCGTGCCTTGCCACCACGGCATGGCAAGGGGTGAATTTATATTTAATGCACTTTTAACTATTTTCTTTGTTCTGTCTAAAATAACTCATTTGAAAATGTATATTTTTTCTGTCTGTATAGTTATGCGGTGTTTTAATCTTCTATTCTTAGCATCCTAATTACAGCGGCTTTAGGCATTACATAAAGAGGCATGAGTTAAGTATGTTATCTCTGTGTACGTGCTGTCTGTTGGGACTGGTCACCCCATAACCGCCACGGCAAATAAATTATTATTATTATATTACTGTGGTATGTTTCATCTTTACATATTGATCTAAATTTTTCTCTGTCTATGTTTTACAACTATTTAATAATAATAATAATAATTCATTTAATAATTCATTTTTATTTCAGAACCAGTCCATATGCATACATGAGAAATTGAAAATATTAGATACATTCTGAGTAAATTAAATAATTACAAAAAGACTAACATTACAAAAAATCATCAATAAAATAATTTAATTTAAAATCAATGTATCAATCAACATTGTAATCTCAATTATTTTAAAAGAGTATCCATGGAGTTTCTTGCCGGCTCTGCTCCACGATATCTATTATTTGGAGCTATTTAGAACCGTGCAACTTAGATTCTGACGTTCATAAGTGCCAATATTTGGTTTATTTGAAATAAAAAACTTTGACTTTCAGTTAGGTAACTAGCTATTACAATTTTGTGTGTGGGGTAGCGATAACTTTTTGAGAAGTTCAGTGCAATACATGAAGTTGTATAGTAGTGAAATAATGAATTGTAACAATAAAAGGCCCTTTAAAATACACGTCAAAATGTTAAAGGCGACAAAGAGATTTTAAACGAAGATAATTTATAAGGGTGTACATGATATATTATCTAAAGCATTAGTATCAAAGTCGGGCCATTCCTTCGCCGTGAAGGACCGGTTGGTATGAAAATTCGCTGTGGAGCGACCGGCGGGCGGGGTGCCAGTGAGGGGTGCTGGGTTGGAGGGCGGAGGGTGCACGGAGGCTCTATTTGGGTCACCCCGGGCGTCATTCTCCACGATCAATAGTAGAGACGGCGCGCGCCGGCTCCCCTCTCGCTCGCGCGCCGCCGGTTACCTAACGCGTCTCGCATACTGCCCCACCAACATTAATTATTTTCCAAATCGCCTCTTATATGGGAAATATTTAGATAATACTGAAGACTACCGATATCCCCATTAAGCCATACTGCCAGTATATTCAATCACAAAGGATGTTTTGAGTACTTAATCAAGACAAGAATAACATTAGTGGTACTAACATCCCTTTTCTGGATATTTCAAAGTACCAGTCTGAACTCTAGGTGTTACGTAACCCAGGACACGATAACTGTATAAAAGTAATATAGAGTAAACATGACTGCCGTAAAGATTTTATCGGGCGACGGCGGTTTTTTAATGGGCCATCCCACGATATTCAGTGGCTATCTCCAAGTTGAATAGATAGTGCAATAAATGTCCGGTCAGCGCTATCTCAAACTGCTCATAATTTTAAAACAACGCTGAAAGCTTAATAATGAGAGCTTTCCGAGTCGAGGAGGTATCTCAAGTGGGCGCATAAATATTACTGACGAGTACAACCTATGGTACGGGGAACACTAACTAGTTCGAAGATGCTCATCTCCGGTGAGAAAATTGACCCACCCTGTATGGAAGTTTCGAGATCTGTATGACAGATTACGTAATTCGATAACGGAGCGTAATGTTACAGTAGAAAAAATAACATTTCTACATTAGACGAACTTTAGCTTTATTCTAAAACAAACAGCTGATAGACTTGTAGAAATTTGGGTACTTCAATTTCGACTGAATAATAATTTGTCTAATCTGGAAAACTTTTTATATTCTGGTTCGTCAGGTCGGATAAGTACTTCTATTTTGTCGGCGAGTTATATTTAGACGATTCCTGTAGTCCGCTCTATATATCAATCCCAAGTCGGAATCATTAATACTATATTTGTATCTGTTAGCATCTTACCCTTCGTGAACATAGTAAATCATCTATTGTTAGGCAAAATACCTAGACCGCAATCCGCGTGCTTCAGAAATAGCTCGGCCTGAGTAGGTACGTCGGGATATAAGGCAAACTTCTGTATAGGTAACTGGGTGGCGTACGCCGTAAAATATATACGTTGGAGAAAACTGCCCATAAAACCCCTAAAGTTTTTGTAAATCTCTTCACACAAGCTGAATTTAAAGAGAATGGTGGTAACGAGACATCTGAAACTTTGGAATAGGTACAAATCTCTACAAAATAACAGTTTTGCGTAAAGCTCATAGCTTCATGTCGCAATCTATTGTACGACGTCTCGTAACATTACGTAACAAGGTATTGAACTTGTATGACATAAGTATACTTTTATATATCTACAGCATTTATTTTACCATCAGTTAGTGTCATAGTAGATTCCTATACGGCATCTGATAGCAAAAAAAAAAAACTACCCATCAAATAAAATCGTTAATGATAAATAAATATTGTTTTTAACACTTCCTACGATATTACCTCTAAGAAGAACGCGGCACGGACTCAAAAGATATTTCATTTCTTAAAGTATAGATTAACCAATAATATCAATCCAATTTAGCGAGTAGTATTCAAATAAAGAAGTCCATTCATTCTCTCTACATGTCGTAAAAGCAATTACACATATAAGAAAAAACAAACAGATATCTCACTAAAAGATCTGGTTCCTACTGATATATGAAATGTTTATTTTTCTCTCAACCGAAGCTACGATTGTTAGCGCAAATGAGATGCTGTAACAATAATATATTCCCCAGATCACTAATAAAAAACAGTAAAGAGAATTCCACATAGTATTGATTCGTCAACTAATATGTTGTTAAGAAAACTTTGCGATTTAAACTCTAAAAACTGAAACTGATCACTTCAGGATATAATCGAGAATACAGAACATTCGATTGCATTTTGCGCAGTCATGTCAAACATCAAAATTATCATCATATCAGTAAGTACACGCCCACTACTGACCGACCATGAATTTATCATTATTTATATTATTATAATTCACCACGTTTGGCAAACATATCCGTGATAATAATATCAACATCAGGAGGCTGGGGGTGCGGTCTAATTCTAACAAAGCGAACACCTCACCCCCAACCCGAGGGAAGTTGAAGGACACCGTGGGGTTTTAGCCGGTAAGAGTTCGACATCCCCCTCCGCCTATCCCAAGGCGGAGGAAGTTCATAAGGATTACCTCACGACAAAAAAGGCTACTGCTGCTCATTCTTTTCATCTCCGAGCGGCCTTTCACGATATACACTCTAAGAGAGGTACTCTATTCATTTCCGGAAACGATACGGCTAACAGAAAACACCAGATAAAACCAGAGATTTGATTCTAAAGATGACATTCTATAAGGACGACGGCGACAGGGTGATAAATGTGAGGTAAAGCAAGGCAGGACATCTGGTTAGACGCAGTGGTAGTCGATGGAACTAATCTTTGACCGAGTGCTGGCCGAGATCAGGCCCAAGAAATCCGGAACGTCCAAAAGTACGGTGGATTGACGGTATTATCGAAGAGCGGGAATCACTGAGATGCGAGTAGCACAGGACAGAAGAGGCTGGTAAAAAAGAAAGGAAGCCGATACCTAAGCAGGTGGTAATTTCAGGGTAGTAGAACTATGATTATAATGATATGGAAGTTGGTCGAGGTTGCTCAGCTAATGCATGACAATTTCCTGTAGTCAATGATTATCAATTCCGTGTGGTGACCGGATTAAGAATAAAGCACCATTCCCACCTCCTCCCGTGAATGTCGTAAAAGGCAACTAAGGGACTCTCAACCAGAGGGATGGGCAGCAGCGTCCCTTTTGTGGTACTGCAGCTATTCTGCGCTCACCAACCCGACTGCCAAGCGTGGTGAGTACTAGAAAATTTCCCCCCACTATGACGACCATGCAACCGGTCGTTTATGAGGGAGGCCATTGTTCAGCAGTGGACGTCTTTTGGCTGATATGATGATAGATACATCGTGTTTTTTTTTTTAAGAAACATTTTAACTTCTCTACATACGTTTTCCCCATTTCAAATACCTTCTACGGTTCTAACCAGGTATTTGAAGTGTATTGTTGAACTCCAAGTCAATACAAATATCCTGTTAGTTTAAAGAAACCCCATAACTAGAAATACATGCCCATTGAAGTGTAAATAATTCAATTTTAAAATAACTTTTACGTATACCTTCCCTATAAACGCTTTAGTATAAAGATCTAAAACTCATTAAGTAAAGAGAAACGTGCAAATAACTGATAAAATACGTGTGACCATAGACTAACGGCATTAAGAAGTCTGAAGGCTTTAATGAGTTTTGAATATTCCTTTGCATAAGTATGGCGAAGTTTATTCCTATCTTGAGATAAATAACTCCATAACATATATTTTTACTCAGCTACTTACACGAGAGTCCCACTGTTTTTAGATTTGCAAAATCTAGTGCGAGTCGCGCGTCGAAATGAATTTGACGAAATAAAATTTTCGCTCCATGATTCATCACGACTTTCGATGCGGTCTTAATCAAAAATTATGTTATGATAGACTTCTATTGGCATTTCATGATGAAGCCCCATCTCGTGCCACTGGTTATAACTGGTTTAATGAGTTTAAACGTGGTCGAAGTAATCTCACTGATGATTTGCGCGAAGGACATCTGCTACGGCGACCACTGAAGATAACGTGAGTGCTTTATGGCTAATGACAGAAACTGATAACTGAATGACATGTCAACAAATCCGGCCAAGTTTAGGCATTGGTATGAGTAAGTGCAAAAACTCTTACACGAACAGACGTCAGAAAGCATTGCACGCGATTGCACCAGATAGATATCTCATAATTTGACGGTAGACAAAAACGACGTCGTTTGGATTGGTTCCGCGAAATGCTTGAAAAGTATAACGGAGGTGACTCGAATGCTGTGTTTGACATCGTCACGGGTGATGAAAGCTAGATTTACTGTAACGAGCCCGAATCCAAAAGACAACCTGCCCAATGGATGTTTGCATTCGAAGATTTGCCAACAAAAGTAAAGAAGGGCAGAAGTCAAGAGAAAAAGATAATTGCCTGATTCTTTGGTCGGACGGGTCACTTCTAAACAATTGCGCCAGAGGATAAAAGTACTGTTACTATAGATTGGTATGCAAGTCACTGTTTACCGGTTGTCTTGGAAAATGTTCGACCTCAGCGCCCAAGAAGCAGGATCCTCCTCCATCACGACAACGCTCCAGAGCTCACTCCGTCAGACGGGCACTCGAATATTTTTCTATGGATGGCTTAAAATCAGTTGGTCATATTCCTGACAGTCCCGACCTGACACCTTGCTACTTTTATTTATTCCCCAAAATAAATGATAAACTCAGGAATTCGCTTTATGAACCCGAAGATGCCGTGGCTGCTCTCGAAAGAAACGCGGAAGAGATCACTAGAGAAGAGTATGCTCACTGCTTTAGTCAATGGTTCCATCACATGCGACGTGGTTAGAAAAGAACGGAGACTACTTCGAAAAACAATAAAAGTGTTTACAGGTTTCTACATCATTCTGTTTTTAATTTTCTAAAAACGTTTACTGTTTTTAGTTTATCTGAACAGCTAGAGAATATTTGTATCTAAACTGGTTTTTCAATGCGTTTAGTCTCATTAGAAATATAGCATAACCAACCAACCAACATTACCCATGTATTTATTTATCATGACGATGAGTAGCACTGATCGGCGGGCTGATTACGTATGTAGCAGACGGTTTGCGATAGGCGTAAATCGCGCAGACGCCGCTGTCAAACATAATTTTTGGTATTACGTATTTGCCAACAGCGATTAAGCCGGCGAAAATCTCTGAAACCTAGTCAGTCTGTCGAACGATCAATTAACAAAAAATAGCATTCTTGTCTTTCAATTTCAGGCGATTTGCCATCCGACGGCGGGTCCTTGGCTACGCGATAATGCTGTCGCGTGTGCTGTCACTGTCTTTAACTAATCAAGGTGCGGTACGCAATTCAATCATACGTTGCAATCCTGTCTACGAAACACCAAAGTTTTGTAAAATAACAGAAATAGAAAATACGTAGACTTTGAACTTTGTCGTGCGAATAAGGCTACAACCAATTTCTTAGAGCTGACCGAGATAGGCCTAAGATACAACCTTTTGAAGAATATGGACAATTTCTACACTGTGCTTCTCAAACAAGTCCTAAGTTATTGTAGTACCAACCACGTAACATTTACTGTTACACGTGGATCTAAGTGGTGCCAACAAATTTAAGGTTAGCTTCAGCCCATAAGCGAAAACGAGCAAAGATACGGAGCGTAGCCCACATTAAATATGATAGAAAGTGCAAAAACCCTAACCGGCTCAGAACAAAAAAAAATACAGAGAAATATTTCCATCGCTTTGAAGCCAAAGCAGCATTTTTTGTACTACTTAAATTTTACGTTTATCTGTTGGAGTACTATACTATTGATGTACATTTTATTGGCTTCTTTTAATCCCACTAGTCCTACTAAAAAGTAGGAAATAGAAACAGGTCAAGAACATGCGTTGGTGTAAGACCGTTTCAAACATATAATATAAAATCAATAAATATTTGTTTTAAAGTTAGAGATATGTTTTGATTGGTAGCTGTTATGACTGCAGTCAGGATTAGTACCTATAGATTATAATGAACATATAATGTCCCCCATAAGTGATTCTTGATAGCCTGAGAGCTGGATAACTAGCGCTTCAATCCGCCTTACAGAACATTCATGTAATCGACAGTGGTAGCGTGCCGTTGCTACGTCAATATATCAATATTAGATTACCATACTAAACGTACATGGTACATGTGTGCAGAATAAAGTAGCGCGTTTATTATGACATAATAACATTCGCAAATAATAAAAACATAAAACGATCATGAGATGTACACTTTAAAAGACAATACAAACTGAAACTATAATTTGTATGATAATTTAATGTGAGGTTTTAGGGCTTCCACGAATCCAATCTGAAATACATATCTCGCAATGAAATATTCTAGTAGCTGTAAAAAATTGTATGTAGGACAGTGCCCGTGGGTCTCTTGATTTGTTAACGCAATGAAGTGGGGCATAATAGTTTTACCTCACCTCCAGCCGAGCTGGGACGAGGTCAAAGTGGATAAACCGACGAGTCGAGTCAATTTCCGATATTAGATTTGCCTGCAGGCAAAAGTGAGGCGACGGTATTCCGACTCTGCTTTATCTTTAGCTAGAGCATTAGTTGGTGTTTTCAATCAAGCGGTAGCGTCCTGATCGATACGGCTAACGGTGATTGAATAAAGTCGAGGTTCGAAATTTAACTTAATTTACGTACATTTCTTTGCAGGACCAAATCTAATAAATTCTAGAATCAAGGAAATTTTGGGGTGTGTAAAATCAGTTTAGCAATATGTCTTTTCCTCTCAGAAACAAAGTGGCTAGTCACTCTATTAAAATTTGTAACGACACCATTCGCAACTATATAGAGAACTCAGATGTGTGCATTTTAATGGTACAAAATACAGTAAGTATACTTTTACTGCTCTATCCCCAAGTTCTCTTTGAACTATAATATAGCACATATAAGGAGAGTTAAGTCGCCCATTCCTGAGTACCACAGCTCCATAAAATAAATGTATTTCATAAATAGAATTAGACGCCAAGCTCAAATCCAGCACATAATAGCGGATGTATGTACAACTCATAAGCACAGCGCCATTGCGAACATATAATCTATTGTGAACTGCTTTGAAAGGCACATAAAATTCAATAAATAAACTAAGTGATCCAGTCCTGTGTCGAATAAAGTCCTCGTAAAAATCTCTGAATTTCCCATCCAATGACATTAGCTTCGAGCGGGGAAAAATATAGGTAAGTAACTGTGTTAAAATTTCATGGGATTAGGATCGAGGGGATTTCGTACAGAGGCCTCCGGAACACGTGTGGCCTCGCCACGCCATAGATCGTGACTGATCTGCTTAGTGAGATACGTATTCCATGAAATTCAGTCAATGAAATTATTATAAAGTAAACATAATGTGAGCAAGTATATAAACAGTGGACGTCACCGTTGTTGCTACGGCCTGTACTGTTGATTCACTCAGCATACAGGCTGAAGGTGAAGACGAAGGAAGTTTATTGCGATATGTACTAGCAGATAATATTTATAGTTCTCTGTAACTATTCTAAAAATTGCACACGTCTCAGCTCCACTCACCATTGGTGGAAGCTTTGAAGAGCAACGTTTTAACAAGGTTCGTCGGTGGTATTTTGGTAACATGATAAACGCAATATTTACAGAAACGGCAAATTTATTTGGATCATAAATTAAAAACGACCACTGTTATTTGTAACATCGGTTACACGGACAAGTTTTAGTACAGGTTTTTTTTTATTGGTGGGGGTCCCTTATTGCAAACGTCCGACTAGATATGTAATACCGTAAAAATTGGAGTGCAATCAGTGGTCTCCTTCTGCGAGATCGTCATGATGCAGGAGGCTGCAAAGCGGGATCGGAAGAGAGCCGATCCCGCACGGAGAAGGATGAGACGGCGCCGGGGTAACAATCGTCCCGGCGCCCAAGTCCAACACGCCTGAGCCCCCTGCCGTCACTACATGGTGGGGGACCACGGGGGTCGCGGGTGCGCAGATTGGGGAGTCTGCGTGCTCACACCGAGCGACCCCCGGGAAGACGGTGGTGCGCACGTGGTCACGTGCCGCCGTGTGCGCAGCACAGCGCAAAGCGAGGCTCGGGGGCATCCTTTACAATCCTCCCCGAGAAGTGCCTGGGGGGCGACCTTTTTACAGTCGCCTTCCCTCCGCTAGAGGGAGTGACCGCTTTACAAGGATGACTGTCCGTGATGTGCCTAAAGGCGTGGCACCAATGGGCGGCTCTAGTGTGATCATACGAGGACCTGGAGCCTACCTTAGGTGCCGAAGATGACCGTTCCAGTGGTTTTACCCGGTAAGAGTCCGGCATACCCCTTCGCCCTTGTCCGGGGCTAAAGAAGTTCCATGTAGAATTACCAATGGACAACAATAAAAAACAAGTATGTAACACCGCAGTGCCAGATATTCGCCGCCAAGCAGTAGAAAACTTTACACATTACTGTGTTCCGGTTTGAATGGCGGTGCTAGTCGTAGCTAGTGAAATTTCTGGACATCAGAGACTAAATAACTAATGTCTCGAGGTGACAAGCGTAGTGTGGTGCCTCGCAGGTCTAGTTCTGGGTAGCATGCCATTTTATTATGGACAGCCGTGACATTTACCACCGTTCGAATGCCTTGCTGGTACAGAGTTCTGTGGACGTAACCCGTATAAAATAAAAATCCTACAGCTGCTTCCTAAGCAACCATATTTCTCGGAAATGTCTGTGAAAATAAAACTTTTCAACAAAATATATACCGACTTCAAAAACCCTATTGATTTGAATCATTCTTATTTTTAGTGTTAAATACTGATACCAAATTGGAAAAAGTTCTTCAGTTATTTTCACTAAAAAGAAACAAATAAAACTTTTTAGCAAAAAATATACTGACTTCAAAAACCCTATACGATATAAAAATATTAAAACCACTGAAAAGGAAAAAAGCTTTGACTTTGCGGGGCCAGGTATAAAATATAACTTCTCGTTGGCTTACATGAACAATATTTGCCCCGCAAGACTTCATAAAAATTGTTTTTTCCTTTTTAGTGGGTTTTAATATTTTTATATCGTGTAGGGTTTTTGAAGTCGGTTTATATTTTGTTAAAAAGTTTTATTTGTTTCTTTTTAGTGAAAATAATTGAACTTTTTCCAATTTGGTATCAGTATTTAACACTAAAAATAAGAATGATTCAAATCATTTCTCTGATCTCAAAGGAATCTAAACTATTAAGACATCATCTAGAAAAGCGCAGTTAAATTAACCTGTTTATTGAAGCTGGCTAACAAAACTACTAATCAAATGACATTTATATGGGACCAACTAGAAAGCATTCTGCACCGGTTAAAAAAATAATTGCTCAAATCGGCTTATAAAACTGGGAGTAACCGCTGTACATACATAAAGAATAAAATAAAAAATACGCATCGAATTTTGTAGGAAACTGAAGGCGGTAAAAAACGGCAGTTTCCTGTTAGATTACGTAAACATTTTGTGGATATGAGACCTTTTAATCAGAAAACAAATAATATTGCTTCCCAATTGTGAGGGAATAGATTAGTAGACCACGAACCGGTTAATTGTTGAATTTTATGTTACAATAACGTTTGGGAACTTTGTGGACTGTGGCAAGACGGCTGCTTCAACATTGAGTGGATTAGCGGGTACGAGTCTTAGAGCAAACCTTTTTAACTCCAGAACAAAGAAAAGTACGCATTGTTGCGTAATACCTCACTGTTGACATCTGCAGATTTTTTACTGAAAGAACAATTTAGATTGTAAAGCCCGCCGTACACTATTCTGTCTTTATGATGTCGTGTTGATTTTGAAATTTTCTAATAAAACTTGTTCATCTCTAACGATGAATTCGACTATTTGTGTACAATTTGGATTTTCGACATTTGCAGCATTTTCTCAACTCTCAACTCACGATCGCTTTTTAAGAGAAAAATCGATTAGTAAGTAATTTGCCGTGTGGTGCCGGCTCAGAATACCACCACCCCAACTCCTCCCGTGGGTGTTGTAAAAGTCAACTAAGGGATTAGCCGGAGGATGGGCAGCAGCGTCCTTCGAGTACATTAACAGCTCAACTGCGATCGCCAACCCGTCTGCCAAGCGTGGCGATTATGGCAAAACCCCCCAATGAGCCCACAACACACTCATATCGGTCGTTGTGGTGATCTACGGGGGAGGCCTGTGTCCAGCAGTGGACTTCATTCGGCCGAAATGATGAAGTAATTTTAAATGTGGAAATCTAGGCGCGTTAGGGATAACTTTGATGGACGCTAAACCAAAAGTATTTTGTTAAATAATAATTGTATTAAGACAAGTGCAACGTAATATTCATTCACTTTGAACTAATTAGCTAATTCTGGCATTGGCGACGGGTCGGGCGTGTGCTAAACAGGCTCCAGGGTATTTCGCGAATCAGCCGGTGTTAAGTGCACGTGAGAAATGTCGCGCTCCACATAACTCAATTATGAGCTTGACGGCACGGCACAGGAAAATTGCCTTCATATTGGAGTAACGCCATAAGTTTTTATCGCATAGTAATCTTTGAAATTCTGAGCATATTTGCCGTACCTATTCACGATAGCTAAAGCTTGAAATGAATATCTTGTTAGAATACAATATGCCTATTTTCCTTAACAGGAACTATTTATAAAGATAACGTCAAAGTTTAACATCATATCAGCCACAGGACGTCCACTTCTGAACAAATGCCTCCCCCTTAGATTTCTACAACGAGCGGTCACATGCCACTCTCACCCAACGACTCCCAGCGACCTTCACCAGGTCGTCAATCCACCTCGTTTAACATATATTCCTCAAAAGATGCCCATTACTACAAAGGATATCAATGTGTCAACACGCAAGAGCGGATTTAAATCCCAAATTCATTATTCAACCAAAACCAATTGCTCTAAACAGTAAAGGTCTTAAAAGGACTCCAGGGGATCCTCGTGTGCATTTGAGAGTATTACCCGAATCTAACCGATTATCCTTTGATCGTTACTGGCTAATGCCGGTGAGATCCGCTCGAGGCGGTCCGCACCGGTGAATCTGGACAGTCCCCGCGCGATTTCCGTTCGCTACACCACTTATATTAGTTCAATGCACCACGATTTAGAACCACACACGATACTGCTACGTAAATATAATCGCAATGAAAAATAAGCATTTCACGTTTCCAATGAAATTTTATTATTCCGAGACGAAAGCGCGTAAACCTAAGATTACGATAGATTGAATTTCACGTGAGATTACGCTAAAGCCACTTTATCAGCAGAGGACGAGCATATTAATACTGTCCTTAAGCAATACGAGTAACATTTAAATACATAAAATCGTTTTAATGATGATTGAATTCCTCAAGACGAAAGTCTTTAACCGGTGTGTGTTGCCACCTACGAAATATGGCACAGAGACGAGGTCACTCGCTATGGGCCTCATAACAAAGCTGAAAGTTAAGCTGAAGTACTCAGCGAGATCAGAAATGAGGAGATCCGTAAAAGATCTAAAGTCCCCGACGTAGCGAAAAGGATTAGTTAGCTGAAGTGGCAATGGGCAGGGCACATTGCTCGTAGAACTGATGGAGCAATAAAGTTCGCGATTGGAGACCGCGCATTGGAAAACGCAGCATGGAACGGACTCCAACGAGGTGGGCTGGTAACCCAGTGAATAGAGTCATTGGATGCAGGGGGCCTTTGTTCAGCAGTGGACGTCCCTTGGTTGTCATGATGTTTTTTACTTTATTTAACAGGCACGGCAAACAACCAACGGTTTACCTGACGGTAAGCAGCAACCATACCCTTGGATATCATCAATGTAGTGATATTCGTTTATCGTGTATATGATTCGTTTCCAATCTTACACTTAAGTCGAAATGCTTTGTGTTCCAGTATATATATTCCTTCGCCGTTCTACCGTTCACCCGTAACACAACTACGCTAGCACATTATAGTGGTTGAAGAAGGTAGTACCACCCCAGAGTCCTTCACATACATCTCTATTACCACTGAATACCTGATAAAGTCGGTTCAACAACGGTGAAAATAAGAAAATAGTAGATAGGTACATACATAACCAAACGGTAGAGTAAATGAGCAATTTCCAAGATACATTAAGTAAGTTTGCGAACATAACGGAAAAGTTTCAGGTAAGCTCGTTTCCCATTACGGCATAATCAGCTAGCTGCTCCAATTGGACGTGGGCGTTGCATATAAATGAATTTCGAGTGTGTCTGACTTAATGTGAACATTGGTGCTTGTGCACTCTGAATATTATTAGTAATTCAGTTAAAAAGTAGAACATTCTGGACCGAAAGAATCTGAATATCATAGTCAAACCACTTCTTAACCAAATGTATTTAAATAGTTTCAGCCCTTTTTGGACCCCGATTGCTTTGAAGTTTTACGTACTCTGCGAAAATATGGTAATTAATGACGTAATGTTCATCAAAGCAAAGACCATAACGATCAAATGAGATTTATGAAAAGCTCCTCTGCTGCTCGCAGAATTGCAGATTTAATTTTCGTAGAGCTTTGATTTAATCTCCGCGAATTTTAAATGACTGAAAGAGTTGCGAATCGTCACTAGTAGGATACGACCAGATAAAAACTTACATAAGGTCGAGATTATTAAAATTAAATTAAAAGCAACGATATTACGTATAACACTCATGTTAACCCAGTGAACTAGACAGACGTTATTAGGTTCTGGTCTATGATAGATAGAGTTGGTAGTAAATAAAAATTCTATGTCAACAACAATCTTAAAAAAAAGAATGTTGATTAATACTGTATTCGTTCAACCATGTTTTTATTTTAAGAATCGTTGCCCCACTTCCAGCATTTCCCCTGTGTCGTGGGTATTTTACAGACATAAATCTAACATACACAGACCCGGAACATCTATCTGTAAGCCATACAAACGTCTGTTCCGTGTGTGAACATGGCCCGGTATTGATTTTTTATTTTGTTTGTAGGAGTAATAAGTAGTCACCCTTTTGCTTTGATGTGTTTTAACATCCGAAGATCACCTTTTTATGATGCTAGAAGGCAAACGAGCTTGAGGGTTTTCTAAGCGACTAACGCCGCCGCAACACCACCGAAGTCACTGATGTTTTGTCGACCTTTAGGGCTCCTAAAGATCTCCTCGATGCATTAGACTCAGTATTCATAAAAGCAGAGATAGGTGAAGAGAAGAAAAGGAGGTGCGTGATGGGTACTTGGGCAGGGCGTTTCCACCAAAACGTAGCCTGAGCGGAGCGGACTAATAAGGGAGTCAACGCGAGCGGCGAGCGAGGCGTCACTAGCGCCGCTACGCTGTACTCTACTTATTTAGGTTTCCAATCCATATAATGCTCATAGCAATAGATCTAACAATTTGAGCTCTTACGCCTCCCAGGGCACAATCGCGATTGTATTTCTATAGCGCAGCCTATGAAGTGTTCCCGATATATATATATACCACCGCGTACCAAACAAAAAATCTACATAGGGCTTCTACGTGCAAGACCCTATGTCGAAATGAAAGCCTACAAAAAGAACGACATTACTACGTGAAGTCAGAGGGGAAAAATATCAAATTTATTTTCTTTTCTTTCTCATCATATCAGAGCATAAACGTCCACGGCTGAGCCTCCCCAATTAGCGCTTTGAAGATCGGTCATAGGGGATATTAGTACGTTGTTTTTAGCAATATTGATAAACCATTAATCACCTTTTACGACCCTTGGTCTATTATTTGCCGGGAACCACAGGGAACCCAAATCATTATATTGATACGTGAACATCGAAACTTTTGGTAGCCTTTGATGTATTAATTATAAAAGGAGGGGAATGAAACTTATGTAATTCGAAACGTACTGTGTCATAGATATTGACAAAAATTATCATGTGTGTATGTTCCCGTTAAGGCAGGTAAAATAAACTTTTATTTTTCATACAAAACGCTTAACTGAAAGCATCAGAAGCGAAGCGTTACGTGTATTTAACATCGAATTTGTCAAAATCAAAATAAAATTATTTGAATTTTGATGGGAATGTAATTTTCACCCAGAATATATAATTGTAATTGTATAAAATGTTCGAAACTGAATGAGAAAAGTGGATATCGAAGGCACATCAACATCGTGGTGTTGTAGTATTTTAAATAATTTTTAATAAAGACGTACTTTGTAGGCAGAAAAACTGTCAAATGATGGAACGAATAGATAAAAGTGGCAGGTGTTTATTATGAAATAGCACTGTCATTTCTTTAGCACCTTTGTTGTCACGCAAGCTAGTCATCACTATTCAGTTAACTCATTGTGGACTTAATAACGATGCCTGTATTTAAAAAAATACGTTTGCGTGTATATATTCACAGCTGCTTAACAATTGATGAAAAAGTTTGACTGGAAAGCTCATGTAGAACAAGTAGGCAAGAAGATGAGAATATCTACCCATCTTACATAAAGTTGCTTCGGTTCTAGGCGCGGACGCCTTGCTTGTGGCATATCATAGCATAGTTATCTCAATTTTAAGGTTTGGTCTTATATTCTGGGGTAACTCGAGCAGCAGAGAATTAGTCTTTGAACTACATCAAAGGTGTTATAGGTTAATGTTAGGGTTACATATTGTTCCATTATTCCTGTAAATTTTATTTCAGTAATCGTAACATATTGACACTGTAAACGCAACCCTACGAGGCGTAGCAATAGTAACATATTGTTTTATATTCTATGAGATTCCAGATCGTAATGGAATACTGCGGTGCAGTGCAGGCTCCGTATCAGACATAATGAGGCTACGCAAGAAGACATTATCGGAGGACGAGATAGCTACAATCCTATGCGAAACGCTCAAGATATATACGAGTATATACATATGTATTTGACGCTGGGGTTTTCGTAAAATATCATCATCATTATACCAGCCGAAAAAAGTCCACTGGTGGACACAGGCCTCTTCTAAAGTTCGCCACAACGTCTGGGTGTGTTATGAACTCGGTTGGTTCTGCCATAATCGCCACGCTTCGCAGGCGGGTTGGCGATCGCAGTTGAGTTATTAATATACTCGAAGGACGCTACGGCCCATCCACCGACTAATCCCGTAGTCGCCTTTTACGGGCTGAGATGGGTTGGTGCTATTCTTAACTGGCACCACACGTAAACGTCGTAAAATATAATCCATAAAAAAACGACGTATCAACTAAAAGATGCCCAGTGCTGAACAATTTCTCCCCTATTGATTTTCACAAATGTAGCGTCATTTTGGGGGGAATTTGCCAGTACTCATCAAGCTTGGCAGATGGCTTGGTGAGCGCAGAGTGGCTGGTTTTCCACAGAAGGGATGCTGCTGCCCATCCCTCTGGTTTAGAGTCCCTTAGTCGCCTATTACGACACTTAATCTTAATCTGGACACCACACGGATTATATTACTCTGTTAATGTGTTTTATTACGAGTTATAATCGCGTGTGGTGCCGGCTACGAATAGCACCAACCCATCTCATCCCGCGGGTGTCGTAAAAGCCGACTAATGGATTAGCCGGAGGATGGGCAGCAGCGTCCTTCGAGTACATTAACAACTCAACTGCGATCGCCAACCCGTCTGCCAAGCGTGGCGATTATGGCAAAACCCCCCAATGAGCACACAACACACCGATATCGGTCGTTGTGGTGATCTTTGAGGGAGGCTTGTGTCCAGCAGTGGACTTTATTCGGCCGAAATGATGATGATGATAATCGCGCAAAACCGATAATAGTCATTAACATGTCTTAATTGGCATGTTTAATGAATGACTGAAATGTAATAAATAAATGCTGTTGATAATAAAATGTCGTCTATAGTAAAACTGTGTATAATAGGTACATAATTAATCAATTAATTTTTCGGTCAGAAACTCAGAAATATGATAAGTATACGTCTAACAAAATGTTTTTTTTATCTAAGAACAGGCATCCGAGAAGAGAGTTCGAAGACAATGAAGGTTTTCCTTTGTTCTTGATTATGATATATGATATAATGCATGAATCTTAAGACTCTTCGTAGTACTATATTTGCACATCAGTTCCTGGTATAGTATAACGTACTAATTTGTTCAGCGCCATCTTTCATGAACAAAATAAATTGTTCTTACTCTAACCGTTTCTAGGGTATGGTTACTGAATTTATGGCATGCTATAGAATGAGATATGTGCAGATAACGACTACGCGGGCGCGTAGATTCGAGTCTGCGTGCTCATACCGAGCGACCCCCGTGAAGACGATGGCGCGCACGTGGCCAGCGAGGCTTGCGGGAATGCTTTACAATCCTCCCCGAGAAGTGCCTGGGGGGCGGCCTTTTTACAGCCGCCTTCCCTCCGCTAGAGGGGGTAACCGTTTTACAGTCATCCCCTCCGAGATGTGCCTAAAGGCGTGGCATCAATGGGCGGCTCTCATGTGTTCTTACGAGGACCTGAAGCCTTCCTTCAGTGCCGAAGATGGCCGCTCCAGTGGTTTTAGCCGGTAGGAGTCCAGCATACCCCTCGCCTCTCCCCGGGGCGAACGAAGTTCATGCAGAATTTCCATTGGAGACCAATAAAATAAAAAAGGTGCAGATAACGTCTACTATATCTACTTGACTTCCTATTGTGAAAGAAGAAAGCCGTAAAAGGTCTTAACTAGCAGCTGTAGATTATCATCGACTGGCACCACAAAAACCTTTATTTTGTCTACAATACTTTGAAGTGTTCAATCATTGCAGCTAATAATTCCGCCATTACCAGTTTGACCACCGGACGTCAGACGTACATCTGGAAGCTATCACATTTTACTGCCGGACGCTGCAAGTGCACCTCTGGAACTACACTGTAAGGATAATAACGACACAAGCCACAACGAACAAAGTAGTTTACTATTAACGGTTATTTGTAAGACTACTACAGAATGCAAGTCTGTATTTCCAGGACTGTTTCATTCTTTATGCAAGCGTGCCCCTTCTGAGATCACGTCTGCGCTTTCCATCAGGCGATACTGTGGACAGAAACCTTTCTTGAATAGTAATGACGAACTGTTGCAACTAGCGCGGTTATATGCCGTTTCATTGACAACCCCGGAGCAACATGGAATAGTGGATTCGTTTTTTATACTTTCTTTTCAGCTTTAGCGATCCCGCATTGATTATATGAAACTACGAGCTGCGTGCAGGGGCGAGAAAAACACTGACAAATACCTATAATTTATTGAGAACATTATTCTTACTTTTGTTAGGGTAGACTGGCAAAAAGGGCATACGTACAAAAACTAACCGTCACATTAAACGATTTAGGTATCATTATTTGCCGCACCGACGCGGCGGCGGGATAGCAACGTTTGCGAGAAATTGGATGTGGGCGTCGTCAAGCACTAGTTGTATGCTCCTTTATCTGTTTTTAAATTAATTAAAGTCTCGTATTAAAGTCATGAATTGCCTATAACTTCTAGTTTCTGAAGCTTGGATTGTAAGCTTTCCTAAAGTTACCGTGAATGTTATAGAGTAATGATGCAAAAATAACAACAATAAATCATGGTTAAATAAATCATCACAATATGGCGGTCTTCTTTGAAGCATCCCAACACGGTGGCAGCTTTACATACGCTGTCAGACACATATTAGTCATACAATGTCAAGACTGGATAGCGAGCACACTGCAGTTAAAGCTGGATTTAATTTTGGCCTTTGAACCTATTCAATGGGCTAATCTGCCTACCTAGACTGAGTCAGAGGAAAAGAACTGTTTAGGTTTGTTAATTTAAATTAGCCGAATTATCTAGTGAGGATGAGACACAGACGACCTTTGAAATGTTTAACTTGCCACGAGCGGTGGATTAACTGTTTATTTTTCCGTGTGGAAATCGCTACGGACATCCTCGGCCCTGAGGAAGTCTGGGGTGTATGAATTTGACCGGCTAAAACCGCCACGGTGTTCTATCTTGTGCCGGGGATGCGGGATTCGCTATATAGCCACTACAATCAAACACATAGCTGCCGTCTGAACTATTTTTATTAGAATAGTTCGGTATAATAACGTTTAAAATCTGTAACGACGCCTGCACCTTAGTCATCCTGCGACCACGAAGGCTGCAGTGTTTGAAATGTTAATAAAAATCTATAATATACGCGATGTAATCCGTTTAAAAGTGTTTTATTATAAAATTAAAACCCTAAGAACTTCCGATGTTTGAAGCGTAGCTGTGTGGCCAAGTCACTTAATCATAAATTACGTTTCTTGTATATAAAATTAATGACGGTCCCGTCCATTGGCTCGATTTCAAGCAATCAAATATGCAACTCTAAACTCACATTAATTTATTAGACCATTATGCACGAAATTATTCAAATTTTATGACACAGTAGCAATTAAATGACAAACTGATGTATATTGTACGAGTCTTAAACACACAAGCACACACATCGAAATCGAGGCAGCAATAACCGGAGCGAATAAATGCCAGGACAATACAAAAGAAATTGTCTTCATTCTCTTGCGCGGTGCAGTTGAATCTAGACAAAACCGATCTTATTCTTTTATCAAATTTCTCATTGTAATTTGACGCTGTAATTTAAAAAAGTATCGGTCAACGTAGCGTGGGCCGGCCTCCAACGAGATATACCTGGTGAAAAGTTACTCCTTATAACATCAGCTGTCTGCCAGTGTAAGTTTCGGACAAACACAACAACAAATAAACAATTAGAACAAACAGGCAGACAGTTTTTTTTGTCATAAGTACTGTTTAAACCTTCATATGCATTTAGTTAAAAAGCTGTTATTTTGACAATTAAAATTACAATCAGAGACTTCAATTTGATTTATTTGTATAGACGAGCTGGTTTATTTCGGTTTCCATTTTTATGGCAATAGTGCATAGCGCCACCTACTGAAAATTGCTCAAACTACTTTCTAAACCTTTCCAATAATGTGTCGAACATAACCACTTGAGCTCAATCGATCGTGTATTCGAGTCTATAAGTGACACAGAAACTAACATTAATATTTATAACATGTATATATAGAGGACATAAAGACGAAATATACTGTTAAAAACAATGTTAACCATGTAAACCATTTACAGGCACTTATGAAGGCAGATTTTAGTTGCCAAGATGTAGATTTCCCTTGGGAGAGAAACACATCACCATGAAAACACACACTGAACGATACATCAACGTTATTATCGAGAAGCGAAACCAAATGAACCATAGAACATCATAAGAATAACCTTCCTAACTAAATTTACATTCCCGTGTCTTAGAACTTCTTTGAAGAATGGAGTTCGTTTACTCGTATGCCAATCAACCAATATATGTACGTAAAACAGAATCCATCTCCAATAAAAAGTTGTATTCCACAAAGGAAAGAAAGATGTTTCGTAAATGGATATGAACATTTATTACCAACGCTGCATCAAAAAGTTTCCAGATATTATTAAAAACGGGAATAGCACAACAAGAAATAGCAACGAGGGTGCGTTATTCAGTTCGCGGAATGGCGGAGTTGGAGAAGGGAAATGAGTTCCTTTTGGGCGTAACGTGTTCAGAGACTCATAATTCTGCCGTATGGTGCCGGCTACGAATATGCCGTATGGTGCCGCCTACGAATAGCACCGCTAGCGGCTGGAGGATGGGCAGCAGCGTCCTTCGAATACATTAACAACTCAACTGCGATCGCCAACCCGCCTGCCAAGCGTGGCGATTATGGCAAAACCCCCCAATGAGCACACAACACACCGATGTCGGTCGTCGTGGTGATCTTTCTTTTGTGTCCAGCAGTGGACTTCATTCGGCCAAATGATAAAAAAAAAATGATGACCATAATTATAGGTCTTTGAACTATATTGGACCAGGCCACTCAATCGGGAAGAAAATGTAATATGTACCTATATGGAGGACTATATATCTATATATGAAGTTCGGACGCAGTATCATAATATTATTAGATAAAACAAAAAATATGAAGGTACAAAGTAGTTAATTGAAAGATCTAAAAATGTATTCGTCTCGCAGGTCTTCTATTTTTATTTTCTAGTTAATACCAACTCATATATTTAATCATTAAAAATTTCTGATGTTTTACAACATGTATTCGCAATGTGTATAAAAGCGAGAAAACCTATTCTAATTTTGAAGGATTAATAATCCTGTCTGTTGGCAAAATGTAGAGTGGTACATACACGAGTGTAACGTGAGGCAGATCTCTGCCATTCCGAGTATGCATAAATGAGGTCCCTGACACGATTCAGGGCAAACATAATTACGTTCACCGTGTTGACGTTTCAATGTTTAGTTGGTGATATACTTACACCTTATTACTACTATTACAAATTTGAAAGTTTGTAAGTCTGAATGAATGAGGCTCTATCACGCTCAAACGGCTGAACTGATTCTAATGAAATTTGGCATAGAGGTAGATAAATATTTTCAGTTTTTTTTTTTCGTAACAAATCAGTCTGCTCTTGGCCACGGACGCTGTAAGGTATTCGAAACGTCGACCGAATTAAAGGTAGTATGTTATTTTATATGTTAATTGTGCATGCTTTCACGGTTGCAATATGCATAATTGTGTGTTTGATGGCATATTGCACGTATGATGTTTCAGGTATTTATTATGAACGAACATAAGTTAGGACAGAACATGAAATATTGTGTAATTTTATATTCCATATATTTGTGCATTCATAATATAATCATTGTAATGTGCTAAGGTTGCACGTTACACGTATGTATTCCACACGTATGGATGCAGCACGTAAATGTATAGAATGAATAAAATAAACGTGATATATTTCCATAAGCTATTCCGATTCAAACTTTATGTCGTGAAATAGGATATCAAGTTCCCTGGAGAAAGACGCGTACGAAGTCGCGAGTTACAGCTAATAACGACATAAATAATGTAAGATAGCTTAGTCTGAACATATCTACCAAATAACTTGTCTCATTAAAATATGCCTTATAATCGTGATTTCGTACCTGAATTCCCACTTTAGTATAAATTAATAATTACTGCCAGGACACGGTCTCTAGAGATTTTGAAGATGATATCAGATGGGCCGTGGAGGGCGGTTGTCATAAGTCAGTACTTTTAGAACGGAATGCCTTTCATAAGGTAAAAATAATAAAAAGGAAGCTTAAAATAGTTTCATAATACGAAGTATATTTTCAGATCGGAGAAATAAAAAGAAATCGTGTACGATCGTAGTTTCAATACCTTCTCTGTAATAAAAATGTCGATATTGCTGTTTCTTGTTTGTATTTCAAACCTGCCGAGTGAAATGAACCCACTTTAGACTACTTTTTAAACAAGAAATTTGATTTCTGTTGCGATATCTCCATCTGAAACTGTCTTCAAGAAATTGGATGTCTATTGTCATCGTCTATAAACACATTTTATATTCATTTTCTGAGTATATTCCATTTATCAGATTGCAATTGTGCGAAACACGAAGCGTTGGCGTCACGTCAGCGTATCACGTCACTCGATTCCTTAATGGATGTACTGAGTGGGGCTTTATAATACATTTTCCTTTTAAAATTAAAAGCGTGGAAACCAGCAAGAGCTTTTAAATATTACAATGCAGCGAAATTATATTCATAACTACGTTATCGGGGAAGACTTCAGCACAGTTCAATGTATTGATTTCGTACCATTATACTAGGCACAGGTACGAACGTACTATAGAATTAAGTGCCCACCCATCTTCCCGTTATTATATGAACTAGCTTATGTCCTCGGGCAGACCGATAAGTTTATATTTAAAGAAAAACATGAGGTTCTTAACCGCTCGACCCGCCAAAGTCATCCCTAACCAACTTAAGATGACCCCACCGATACGGTACGGGAATACTGAAATTTATTACCTTATTAGACACGGAATTTTCTGTCCAACTGACTTCTGTTTATAATAAGAAAAAAATTAAAGACTGATATAAGCATGCTTACATAAGTAGTCTTGCATAGGCATCGTGTTTTATGTAAGATGCGCGATCTTGTATGTCATACGGCCGCGCGGCCCATTTATGAGTTGATGTTGATGTTTTTTTATAAACCTACAACCTGCATAAATTTAGTACACATATGGATTTCTGCAATCCAAACACGGACGTATAACTTAAATAAATCAATTTTGAATATGGGGGTCACTTTTGGGGGCCAATATAGAAAATTAAAGAATAAAGTTTTGCGAACTGTACCGGGTCACATATGAAATGAAAGGGCTTGGTGTGAGGTCTCAAATGTTTTTGATTTAATAATTTAAAGTATATAATTAAAGTTATTTTAAGAAAACATGAAAATTTACCATTCCCCGAGGGGGGAATTTTTTTTTTTTAATCTCCCTAAACTACCGAGCCAAAAAATTTAAAAATATATAGTTCTTTACTTATAGATTACAGGAAAACGTATAAGAAGTGTATAGTCTTAAAATAACATGGTAAATATTTTTATATTGTGCGTACAAACGTTTGCGGTCGGAATGTATGAGAAAACATGTTTATCAACTACGATGTTTGTTGTTCTTGGTTCATGTTAAGTTTGTTCTTGGGATAAGTTAGTGCTACAAGACCTAATTCAACAATAGACAATATATTCAGCAATTACGGAACCTTCTCCACGCGAGTACAACTCGCATTTGTCCGGTTTTTTCTTTAGAAACAATATGACCGATCCGTTATTTTAGGCTGTAATCAATTTATTGAAAAGTAATAATATTTTTACCTTGAACAGGCTACGCATAATTACTGATAGCGAAGCAAGTCGAGGTGCGGTCGCATTAACTTCATTAATGCAGAAAGCTTATCTGTCGTGTACGCCGTATGTTGGTATGGGTAATTGTAGGTTGTTTGATGATAGTCCAACGCCATAACTAAAGGTGTCATTAAGTGGACTTACCTTGTTTCCGTCAGGTAACTGAACTTGACTTTAAGTCCTCGCGAAAGAGAACCGATATGTACCAACAATGTTAACTAAACTAAAAAAAACTACAAACTAATTTCAATTAGAGAAAACGGTTGGCAGGTACCACCAGTTTGAAATCCTGTTATTAAAGTAATATAGTCCCAACTTCATACCACATTAAAAACATCCAAGGCACTGTGAGTGATTACCGAGTGCATCGAAACAGTTACATGTACAATAACTTTAAAAACCTGTAACGACGCCTGTCACCTAAGTCATCCTGCGACGAATGCTGCAGGAAACGTTAGGAAAAACATAAATGTATAACATACGCGATGTGTGCCTACTCCGTTTACAGTGTTTTATTATAATGGGTAATAATCGCGAAAACCTAAGACATTATATACGCAGAACGATAACAAGCACCTACCTAATGACACCCTTTATTTGTTATCAAAATAAAAACAGCTTGAGTTTATTTCTGGAATATCATCCTCAGTATCCTCGTAGTCACCTCTCTCTGTAACCGGATACGGCTTAATAACGGTAAAAAGATTAGCTAGCAATCTGATAGGAAAGCGGTATTTGCGGTACCGATACTGAGGTTACGCAGAATGTCAGACATTCAAGGTTCTGACTGGAACGACTGTCCGTATTATGTAAACGTATGGTAGTCGGGACAGTCGTTGCTCGATGTGTAAATAACAATTATGAGTCAATGCATGACTGACGACTAGAAAATATCCTAAGTATAATATCAACAATACGTTCAGGGTGCTGATTGGGCTGCCGTGGTATTGTAGCGCTTCCAGCATGTTTGAGTCTAATGTTGACAGCTTCGCTACAGTCATGCGCAAGCGGTGCGCCTCCATCCTAACACGCTTGCGTAGTAGTAGGTACACACGGCTACACATCAAGCTATACAATTCCAATATAAGCTGATCTCGCACTGTATAAATTTTGGCTAGGCTAGACTTTCGGTATGATAAGAGATCAGCGTAAACTGTTTTTGTATAGATTGATGTGTAGCCGTGTGTACCAAGCGTGTTAGGATGGAGGCGATTGAGCGCTGGATACGACTGCATGCAGTTAAGTAACCATGGGTCCTGGTATCGGATTTCCTGACCTTGACTTGGTTATAAATTATTATTACTTTCTTTTTTTTTGGTTTTAATTTTGTTCTTTTTTACCAACAGTAGTTTATAAGTTTTTGCTGTATTACTAACAATATGGATCATCATCATCATTTCGGCCGAATGAAGTCCACTGCTGGACACAGGCCTCCCCCATAGATCACCACAACGACCCATATGGGTGTGTCGTGTGCTCATTAGGGGGTATTGCCATAATCGCCACGCTTGGCAGGCGGGTTGGCGATCGCAGTTGAGTTGTTAATGAACTCGAAGGGCGCTGCTGCCCACCCTCCGGCTAATCCCTTAGTCGACTTTTACGACACCCACGGGATGAAATGGGGTGGTGGCATTCTGAGCCGGCACCACACGGTATGCAATGACAATATGGATCCATGGTCCGAAATAAAAATTATTATTATCTCTCTTTTCACGGGTTTATATCCCGTGTAAGGGGGGGGAACCCGGTCTTTTGATAGGCTTACACGAGGACATGGGTCTAACACGCAGAGGCCCTTTAGAGAATTTTAATCTAAAATGTAATGGGACACCAAACGGGGGCTGGCTCTCCATAGCTGCACTATAAAATGAAGTCATGGATTGTCCCTGGTGGTGTAAGACTATTGTATGAGATGGAAACTATAACGATAAGGTCTATTGCAATGGGTGTTACATGGAATAAAGAGACGGTAACAACGGCGTCTGCCTTTCAACCTTCAACGTGAAATTCTGTGGCTGACGGTGACTCGTCACTCACAAGATGGGCCCCTAAATGGCCGCCAATACAGGCGACAAGGAGCAACACCGGTGTGAGCGGCTAGGGGTGTCGAGAGGTGCAGCACCGGTTTCACGATCGCGTGTCTCGAAGACTTGGAACAGGTTTCCCCGTTATTACGCCATCAGAGACTTTCACCCCCGACCATATAGCTCTGGCAGCCTCCTCTAATCGGCCAACCAAGCCAGAGTTGAAAATAATGCGGGCACTCATGGGGTTTCACTCCAACCGACCGATAAAGGCAAGCCGGAGACGAGGCCGTGACCGACTCTCTGGAGCATTCGGGTACGCAGTGTCGCCACTCACATTCAGCTCGCCAGAAACTGCCCTGCGTTCTGTAAGCTTCTTCATATACTTTTTTTTTTATATGATATACTTTTTTTTATATCAAAAGGTAGGAAGAAATCAAGCAGCTGCTTATTATTATTACATTAGATAGTTTTATAACAAAAATCCTAACACAAATAAGAAAATCAGAAATGTTCCATTATCTCTACTCTATCACACAGCGAAATCCACAAGGAAATCAAAGTTACGACACACCCCTGTTTGTCGTATAGACATCGAAATACGCAGCAGAATTTTCGGCGTTCCGTAGTCTCTAGGACATGGTCGATGAAGTTTTCGAAACGAATATAGAAATATAGTCAATGTTATCTTGCAGTCTACGAGTCTGCGGGCGAGTCGTACTCTCGTAGTTATATAACATTCAGCAGTCTTGTCTAATCAATACGACGTCGGGCACTTCATGCTAGGGCCAATGTACGGGGAAAAGCTCGAGCCACTCCACTCTACGGATATCTTGGCATTGGCTATGCCTGACGTTCGCATTCTCCTTTTGACGTTCTAAGTTTATAGGATTACGTGTAAAATTTACCGTTCAGATTCAAGCCTTGGATGTCGGAGAAATTGATTGAAATGTTGTATTTCCCTTGCGTAAAACTGTTACTTATATAAGGAAACGACGGCATTACGGAAGATTTTACTACAATTCAGTCCCCAAGTAGGTATAATTTCTCAGTAAGACCCTTTTTCGCTGTGCCTTGTGAAATAATTCCACATAGGGCACGCGACCTTAATGCTCTATATAAAAAAATGAAAATAGCGTTCGGTGCGAGGAATTATTTCACAAGGCATGGCGAGTAAGGGCTAAAGCGTACCTACATATTCGGGTGAAATAACAAAAATGCTGGCCGTATTAAAAATACCTATCTCTGGAAAATCGCAAGGAGGACTTAGGGCCGCGCCCACTAGTTTTATGAATATTGCCCATTTAATCCTGTGGTACGGAAGGTAGATACGATTGTTCACGAAATGCCGGTTCAGTGCGTAACAATTTGAATAATAACCTGTTTTTCAATCGAGTGATCACATTACCTGATTTTATCTCCAAACCATGAAATACGTCTTATTAGGCAAGTATCCAAGTCAATTTGCGTGCATTGCGTTAACTAAAAAATGGGGAAACACTCAAATCAAATGATCACATTACCTAACTTTGTCTACGAAACTACGAAATAGGTCTTATTAGGCCAGTATCCAAGACAATTTAAACTAATGTAACAATGTTAACTATAAAAATGGGGAACACAAATACTACAGGCCAATGTTCGGATAAAAATGTTATCGTAGCTTTTATTACATGCGCTGGCATTCCCTATTTGGCGCAAATAGGCTACAAATCACATAATATTATGTGTGACAGCCTAAAAGATTTTTCTTTGCATTCGACTCTAAAGTTTTACACAGCTCTATAAAGTTGTATTCTATAATGTAGTACCTAGTAGCAGTTCATCTGATCTGAACGACTTCTCGCTTCTAAATATTTAAGGAAATCATGTTTTTTTTTTTGTGTTATAGTGTGGTCGTTGTTGTCCAACTGCGATGTAATTTCTTAGTAGCCCGAGAAAGAAAATAGAAACGAGAAAAGATGGGGACAATTCTCGGGGACATAGCAGTGTTACGTAACAAAATGTATCTCGTAAATCTGGCACAATACTATCTACAACAGGCAAAGCTTACATACCATTGCGAAATAAAGACGAATATTTAGAATAATAAGTATATATGAAACTAAAGTGAATAATAAGGTAACGGAGAGCACTTTCTCTGTGGAAACTGAGCACCATAAATTCATATTACAAGAATCGGTACTTCCTACTTTCAAGATGTGATCCGAGATCGCTTTCATGTAACTTTGAGACAAAGTGTACGTTCCATTAGAAATGACAGTGGGAATTGAATAGAAGATGAGTAGCAACGAGCTAATAATTCTAAACGAAATCAGATTTCATATATGGAATTATTATTGTGAGAGCATAACACTACCGTTCATACCTGAGTGAGATCGATTATACGAGCCAATTAACTGAATATCGTAGGATGTGGAAAAAGTGGATAAAACTTCGTAGGATGGTGGACCCAGGAGATGTGATCATTTCGTTAAAAGCCAAAACTCGGTGTCATAAAGGACTAACCTGGGAGTGATGTTACTGATAAACGCATGGATACATCCTTTATGTAAAGAGCATCATGGTATTGTGCCAACAAAGAGGTCGAAAAAAAATAAAACTACCTTTACCTACATATTGACATATTTGATGTGATGAAACCACGACTAAGCAAAATTGAACTACAAGAAGTGTGTCAGGGCACGCACGCAGCCTATTGCGAAAGGATACCCTAAATTTTGTTTCAAGGACTCTCCTCCAGCCATCTGCGTCATAAATACCAAATCACTGGCGCTCCAACACGCAACTACCCTTACGACCTTTGTACTAATATAAATTTAACATAAGGACCCAAGGTGTCATAGAATGCTTATTAAAACGTATTGGAATATTCCATTCTGTATTCTGTCGATACGGTGAGCTTCCGGATACCAGAGAATCATTACTGACTCAGTGACTCCGGGAAATCGATATCTAAAGTACACAGATATTGAAAATGGTCGATGACTGAAGCTCCTGCCTCCTAATGGCGTGTTCATTTACATATAAATTGACAATTTTGCCACGCCAAAAATTCCTCGATGGATCCGTTCGTATCTGTCAGTGTTAAAATAAAAATGGTTAAGTGCGAGGCGACGGCATAGATCCCCGTTCTGCTCTTTCGTAAAAGGCAACTGAAGGGAGATATCAAGGCGGTAGGCAGCAGCATCCTTGCTAGAGGGGGTGACCGCTTTACATTCTTCCCATCCGACATGTGCCTAAAGGCGTGGCATCACTAGGGGGCTCTAGTGTGATCTTACGAGGACCTGGAGCCCCTCTTCGGTGCCGAAGATGACTGCTCCAGTGGTTTTAGCCGGTAGGAGGCATACCCCTTCGCCCTTCCCCGGGGCGAAGGAAGTTCATGTAGAACTTCCACTGGACACCAATAAAAAATATCAGCAGCATCCTACCCTGAGCTAATAACAATCTGCGATCACCAATCCGCATGCTGCATGACCGCTCATTGTAGTGATCATCAGGAGGCTTATGTACAGTGGTCTTTTACGGGGTAATGTGAGTGTGACGTGACGTAAAAGGGTGCTACTGACAAACAAGCATATAGAACCAAGGTTCTATAAGTGTTCCGTTTTGCCAATTTTGGTACGGAATACTAAAAAGAACTGTCCATTTCACGCTACGAGTATCCTCGAACCCGTATAATCTGATAATAAAAATGTTAGCCGAAATAGAAAGACGGAACGGTCCCAGTGCTACGTCGGATACGTAATTCCATCTGATTTATACATACGCGTACATACTTAAGTACATTATTTTGATCTTATGTTTCACAAAAGAGTTGTTACAAAAACGTTAATTATTGAAAATAAATGTAGCGTAACATTATTGAAATAAAATATCGCATGATCATTCAATTTTCAGGAGTGTGCTAAGGTCCTAAGGTCAAAAGAAATGGGTCCTTATGCCTAAGTTTGAATAGTTGGTACTGCTATAGGTAGTTCACTATAGGTAGTTCATTGAAGGCTTTGGTTTATTTTCAAATACTTAGGTGTACCTACAGAAGTATTCATTGTCCGCTACGCTACGCAATACACATTAGCAAACGACAAATCAATAATTCTGTTTTTCGTAGCCGGTCTGTTAAAGTATATATTTGTGCAATCATTTTGCATTTAATTTATGTTCAAATATGTAACTTCAAATAGGTATGTAGCATAAATATTACAGCAAGTTGCATAAATCAAAGTCAAAGTCAAATATTTTTATTTCAAATAAACCAAATATTGGCACTTATGAAACGTCAGAATCTAAGTTGCACGGTTCCAAATAGTTGATCTATGGAGAAGAGCCGGCAAGAAACTCCATAGATACTCTTTTAAAATAATTGAGATTACAATGTTGATTGATACAAATTATGGTAAAACATATAACGAGCATGATGTAGGCAAATGTATATATAAAAATTAAAAATACATACTAATGCAATATAACTATTATTCGCCATGGCAGTTAATGGCTGACCAGTCCCAACAGACGGCACCCGTTCACGAGCACGACGCATGCATCAGCATCGCTTAGCTCAACCATATTGTAGGGAACCGAACGATCCGATACACAACGCCACCGCCAGCAAGACATTTTAGTGAGCATGACAGACCGCTACTACCAGGCAAAAGGCAAAGTATAGGTACTAAATATATAACATTAACGGCAACATGATGCTAACAGTAACGGCTACTTGATGCTCGCACATTTACAATGTATGAATAATTAATTTAATAATGTCAAAATATTAAGAAAATATTAGAATGTAAATTGCTATAATGGCTATTATATTAAACATAGGCAAATAATTTATATCATAATTATAGAATACAATTTTAAATAAGTCAAATTAAATGTCAAGATGTCAATAAAAAGATAAATAATAAGTCAAGTAAAATGTCAGGATGTCAACAAAAAAATTCACTACAATTTCTTTGTAAACGGTAAAGCATTGATTGGGAGTAACAACACGTCATTAATGCGAAAATTATAAAATATATTATAAAGCGCCAGAGGGTCGCAGTGTGCAGGAGGGAAACGTTTGCCAGACATCGCTATCGTCGATGTAATGATTTATATTATAGTAGGCTTTCGAAATTAAAATGCGCTTAATCAACGATTTGAATCTTATTTCTGGTAAGTCGGTAATACTACAAGGAATTTTGTTATAGAATCTAATACTGTTTCCCATATAATCCATATAAATCAAATAATCCGTGAAACATACCAGTTTTGTAGAATTTTTGTAATATTCGATGCTTTTTCGAACTTTTTGTGACTATGATTTGATGCGGCGCTGCATGAACCACAATATTTTTGTTTTTCTCGAATAGTAGAGTTAACATAATTGACAACTTTTTATTTATTTTGGTTCATTGAGCGCATCATTAGAACACTGGTTCATAGGAGTGTCATTTGCATTTGTAAATTGCAGAAATATCTAGTGTTATTTGGGTTGTATATGCCACCGATGTCGACGTTCTATAGGAAACCTACTGAATTTTTCATTTGGAACCTATACCTTCTGTTGGGGGGTATTTCTACGCGCAAGTATGACAACGTAGCAAGAGCTGCTTGCATAATGAAATCACGTCATTTGAATAACATCGTCGACTCTCTCAACCCTACTAGGGGAACAGAAGAACTCTGTATACGTAAGAACGTCCTAGAACAAACGTAATTTTGAATACTGAACTGTTTATGTGACTAACAAATAAGATTATTTCTCCGAATGACAAAGCTCAATGATCAAACTCGGACATTTCTTCGTTTTAACTTCCTTAAACTGAGTTGTTTAATCAAAACTTGGAAAGCTGCTCTTATACACCTTTAACAAGACACAGATCGACAAGTTTCCTATAAAATGTTTTCTCGACTGAAATGTATCTCAACACTCGACTTCACCAAAGTCGCTGTTAACAAAAGATATGAGGAGATATTATGCTCCTAGAATTATTATGAGAGAAAGATACGCTCTAGCTAGCTCTTAGGTTGTATTTCTTTTTTAATTTTGTATAATACTCTACCTGAACCCGTTATACCCGATATTATTTCTTTAATAAATTTGGACCATTTGAACGATATATATAAGTACAACCTTGGCCTAAAATGTTGAGCACACTATTAATTTACCACGTGCATAATAAGTATAGCAGAAAGAAACTCTACTATAAACATTTTTTTGCATCTCTAAAGGTTTAAATCCCCACACCGCTGCTAGAAATAAAAAACGAGGTGCCAAAAAGTTCGTCTTTTCCCCACTTGTGTATAATTCAGCAATCTAGAGCGCTTTTCGTGTTATGATTTGATACTGTTATATGCCCAAAACAATTGAACTTGGTTAAGAATAAGCTGCAGATCGCACAAAAATTCGTTCCGTGCGGGGATCGAACCGGCACGTAGCGTCGGAAGCCAATCGCTTAACTGCTGCGCCAACTGTGCCGTCAAAGCACGTGTATGAGCAAGGGAAACCATTGGTAGATATTTCTAAAACTGCGAAGTATTCGCGCTGTGCAATATGCTATTAACCGATTCTTCACTACCGGATGAGATAGTAATAGGCACAGAACCGAGCGCAAAAACGCATCACTACTGTTCTGCTCGAACCATTTGTAGAAGGCTTTAGGAAGCTAGTCTGAAAGGCTGCAAAGCCATGTCGATACAAGGCTCTCCGAAAACGAGGCGTGATATGAATGGGCCACAAAACACCACACTATCGCCATAGGTTCACCGAAGAAGATTGATAAAATATCGTGTGGTCATACGAATTTCACGATATGATTTGGAAATAACAATTCATTGATAAAAGACCAGCCTTTTATATTCTTTTAATTTCAGATTTTTGCTACATCTGGTGTGTACTTTGTGCATAGCCGAGTAAGCGAAGAATTTAGTCCAATGTCTGTTTTTGGAGTTGACGAAATATACATATATGGGGCGTCGTGTGAGGGTCGCATGAACGTCAAAATACATAACATTTTAGAATATGCGTTGCTTTGACGCCTTCAATTTCAAACCCATTTTGACGACGAACATGGATGGCGTTAAATTCTAGCAGGATAACAAAATCGGAATAATAGATGTAATTTGCGACAATAGCATGGTTTCGAGAAAATGGGGTTGAATTTCTAGGGCCACGCCCTGCCTCCGGACTTGGAACTCCATAAAATATTTATAGGGTATATTAAAACGCAAAGTCGGGCGCCACTCAATAGACACCAAAGAAGAAAAGCTAAAACGCCACCAGACAGCGCAAATAATGACACGCTGTACCTCCTGAAGACTGTTAAAACTTGTAAGGCCAAAACAATTTCAGTCCTGATAAAGGGATCCACCCTTTACGGAATACGACTGAAATTGTTTTGGTCCTGCCAACAACCACAAAATATTGATTTCATACAAATAAATAGTAATGTTTGTACTTTTTTCCATAAAATGGACCCCCCAGAAATCTGTAAGATATCATGGATGCTCAATACTTTTGACCAAGCAAAATTTTGATTCCATACAAATAAACAGTAATGTATAAAAAAAAAACAGTTTTATAACCCTCATAAATCTGTAAGATATAATGGGTGCTCAATACTTTCGACCAAGGCTGTATATACTGGTCCTACAAAAATATTTAACTCTATTCCAAACAGTAGATTACGATTGTCGCGTTTATTATAAAACAAGTTGCAATTTCCTTATTCATTTTTCGCAATAATTACAATGTTGCTACTCGAAAATAAAATAAACAAACGCGCCCAATTAAATGAATACTGCGACGCGTTTGCTTTGTGTTCGTGTAGCAACTTCATTTACATAATCAGCCCATTACTGTCCCACTGCTGGGCACGGGCCTTTTCTCATGATGAGAAAGGTTAGGCCTTAGTCCACCACGCTGGCCTAGTGCGGCTTGGCGGACTACACAGACCATTGAGAGCATTTTGGGAGTCTTCTCAGGTTTCCTCACGATGGTTTCCTTCACCGTTAACGCAAGTGATAATCAAATTTATATCCGCACATTTTTTTTTTATTTTTTTTTTTTATTGGTGCCCAGTGGAAATTCATCATGAACTTCCTTCGCCCCGGGGAAGGACGAAGGGGTATGCCGGACTCATAGCGGCTAAAACCACTGGGGCGGTCATCTTCGGCACCTAAGGGAGGCTCCAGGTCCTCGTATGATCACACTAGAGCCACCCACTGGTGCCACGCCTATTGGCACATCTCGGAGAGGGTGACTGTAAAGCGGTCACTCCCCCAGGGGGATTGTAAAGGATCCCCCAAAGCGTCCCACGGCAGCGCGTGACCACATGCGTGCTACCGTCTTCTCTTGGGTCGGTTGGTGTGGGCACGCAGATTCCCCAATCTACGCACCCGCGAACCCAGAGGTCCCCCACCTTATAGCAACGGCAGGGGTTTTCAGGCGTATCGGAATTAAGCGCCAGGGCGGTTGTTACCCCGACGACGTCTCCTTCTTCTTCGAGCGGGATCGGCCCTCTCCCGATCCCGCTCTGCGGTCTCCTTCTGGAGCATGACGCTCTCACAGAAGGAGACCGCGATTATAACCTACTGATACCAGCACCCACAGGACAGGCTTGCCTGGTGTGGGGCGACTGGATATTTTTTTATTTTGTAATGGTGTTTCTTGGCAAATAAATGAATTTATTTATTACGATACGTCACCTTGCAATAAGATTCCCTATTTACGTAGGACACTACATATATTTTTAAAATTTCAATATACAATTTGAGAGGATATAAATAGTCTACATAGATGTTGGCGCGGCACTCCCCTAAGAAAAATTAATCGGCAAAGTAAACTGACCTTCATAGGCTTAATTGGTTCCGCTTTTCCACTCCATGATGAGCTATTTAATCTTCGTAAACAAAACGATAATTAAGGTTTTACGATATGAGATTCCACGTAATTTGTCTAGCATATAAAACTAGTCACGCCCATTGTTTGTTGTTTCTGGAATTTTCTCGCCCCACGTATTCCATACCTACCTGAAAACCCGGGATTACCCTAGAAAATGTTCTATCTATACTTATTTTATTACGGAGAGCTTACAGTCAACTTTATGTTAAGGGATCAAATACATTTCTGGAAAAATATACTATATTTGGACCAGATCTTTTCTAGAACAGAAACTAGTTTTATTTTAGTCTGCAGCCATCGTAAGTATATAAAACCATAATGACAGTCATGATCTTTATTCAGTAAATATGTTTTAAGAACCACTTTCAATCATAATATCTATATTTAGGTACTATTACATGATTCTTACCATATCAATTCATAAAGATCCGATTAAATACCAACTTTTCTAGATAGAACAATACAATTCCCTTCCCTATCTTGTTAAGTATAGAGATAACGAGTGCAGCACCGGGAAGATGTTGGTTTTATCATAAAACTGTATTCAATTTACCCCGACCTTCGAAGTACATCACAGCTAACGAGAAAGCGCCCCTCACTCGCTGTACAGTCGGCACCAAATAGATGGTATCGTCCAAGGTAGTCCAAAAGATGAGTTAGGTATAAATTGAATAATATGTACGCTGTTAGAATACGTATATTGATGTAAGCATGCAAAGTGGTCATTATATTTGAGAAACACAGTTTCCATTATTAAGCTATGCAGCTATAGTAGATATCCAAAGGAATATCAAATTAACAACAAAAATACTACTTAATTCCTTATAATTACAGTTTACTTCAGGTCATATAGCTGGACTATTCCACGCCTCAGATTGTCTTTTTCATTTTATTCATAGCGTTATAAAATTGTATTTTATTTGGAAAATATTCCAAAGCATCTTGTAAAATATGATAAAAACTATCCTTGTATGGTTAACTATATGGATAGTCTCAGCGACAAATAAATATTGACCGGCCTTTAGAAGTTCCAGGTGCGCTCGATAAATCGATATCGAGTCGGTAAATATCGGTTCTGCAAACATTCACACTATACAATCCAGCAGAGATACTGCATGTAGGGCCCTGCAGGCAGGGCTCTGAAGTAGGCCCCTTTACTATAAGTATTAGTCCAATGCCTATTCAAATAAGAGTGGACATGGCATAATCACTACGTTTGGCAAACCTGTTGGTGATCGCAGAACGAATCCACTAATAAACACCAATCGTCGTTCATTGTTTCAGTCAAATAAAGTCCACAGCTGGACACAAGCCTCCTCCAAAGTTTGCCACAACGACCGGTCTTGGTGGGTTGTGTGCTCATTGGGGGGGTTTTGCCATAATCGCCACGCTTGGCAGGAGGGTTGACGATCGCAGTTCAGCTGTTAATATACTCGAAGGACGCTGCTGCCCATCCTCCGGTTAATCCCTTAGTCGCCTTTTACGACACCCATGGGATGAAATGGGTTGGTGCTATTTGTAACCGGCACCACACGGCTAATAAACACCAATGCTATCACATAGAATGCGTACATAACGAGGTGTCCATGCAGAAGAATTTGTTCATGGTCCGCTCAGCCCATGACATCACACAGTCGTCGCCACTTATAACCACAGTGTTGCCTACACGAGACTATATTTGTTAAGCACATTTATGTTAACCTTTTTTATTTCTTATGTTTTTGTTGATGTGAAAGGGAACGAAAATTCCGCGTCTTATGATGCTAAAATGACAGACAGTATTTCTAAACCGTATCGGTGGGTCATCTTGAGTTGGCTGGCAACGACTTTCAACGTGATGGTTGAAAAAATTCAAGATCCTTTTGACCGCTATAATTGCAAAGATACCGTTGAACATTTTATTCAACAGCATAAATAATAAAGCATCTTGACATCTCACATAGTTTTGGTAAGTGTGATGCTAAGATATATTGTCCACTTTGGACGCTTACAATAATTATTTTGACTGCGTACATTTCCGACTACCTTGGGACGCTTCCATCTATTCGATACAGACTGTACCTACAAAAGTTATATAACTGACGTCATTGAATTTCCAACTGCATATTGCTTTCGAAACATAATAACTAACTTTTCATCCGCAAATAGATGAAATGTCAACTGAGTCATAAAATGGTCGGGCAGTCGATCCATCGCATTCGACTTATTGATCCGGTGACATGCTAGTTTGCTTGAGAAAATAATGACCTATTTATTATAATAAATAGGTGGCTCTAGTTTATATATTGTTTTAACGAAACTAGAACACCTTGTAAAGTATGGGAATTTTGATGTTAGTTAACACCTACATTGGATTGATTTTAATGAAGGACGATTTGTAACCAGCTTGAATAAATAATTCTCTCTTACATTCTTTGTTTGACAACTATTAGTTTTAAAACATAGTACCGGAAGATTTTTCTGATGGCCGTTGGGGCAAAAAGGTTCTCGAATGGAGACCGCGCACCGGAAAACGCAGCGTGGGACGACCTCCAACGAGGTGGACAGACGACCTGGTGAAGGTAGCTGGTAGTCATTGGATGAGAGGGGCATGTACCGCTCGTTGTGGAAATCTAAGGGGAAGGCCTTGGTTCAGCAGTGGACGTCCTGTAGCTGATATGATGTATTATTGTCTAATTACGTATTCTATTTCATTAATGGCAGAAATCTATGAATCTTAAAATTTTCGAATCCTTTTTTGCACATTATAATACTAGTATAATACGACTGTCATTAAGTAAAGTGAAGTAAGCGTAAGATTCTAAAATGGCACGTGTTCTGGATTTTCTCAAATCACAGTAAATAGCTATTTATATGCTCCTGTAGTTAGTTTTGTAATAACGCCTAATATTACAATCACGCGTAGCCGAAGATATCGAGCGGTATCGTAAACAATACCCAATTATAATCAACACATTTCTGTGCGTACATTTGTGAATCCATTGATAAAAAGTAGATCCGATAAATAAGTCACTCGTATCGTAATTCGAGATAGGCTGATGCTTTCATACAAGAGTTTTCTTGGCATAAAGCCAGGGTCCATTACACTTAAAGGAAATTGTAGTGCGCGTGTTAGCCTTCGTGTGAACTGCCTCTTCATACCCTACATGGAGGCATCATATATCTAGAATTGAAACATGTAGGTACCGGCCCGAATACGCTCGCTATAATGAACGGTCAACGGTAAAATGCCCTAATCACCAAGTGGAGACGAATTGGTAAGATTCTATTAGCAAACAGAAGAACGCTGTTGTCCATTTTTCTGAGTATCCCTTAAATTTTATTTATGACACCCACGGGTGGAGGGAGATATCCTATTTTTTGCCAAAGCAATAGCGGTAGAAGAGTTTTAAGCCTTCGTTACTACGCAAGTCATCGATCCAGAAATATAAAAAAGTACCAATGACATTATACGAACTGTACCATAACCTTTACAAATGTACATAGATAGCAACAAGCCAGACCAAATATATAAGTCAAGAACTGAAAACAGCAACATCTCCAGCCTAATTTAAAAAGTAAAGTCTCGAGCAACGAAATTCCGTCATAATAAATAAGGACTGTCAAAAATGTTAGTAGCACTTCAAGCGTGCTTATTTATAAGGCTCAGCTTTTAACACGCGTAAACAAAATTGGTAACAATTGGACGCCAGTGCACCTAAGCTAACTTATGAAGCTTGCAGCGCGACCTGGCTCGATCGATGGCGACCTCTTTAGCGACCAATGCACTTATCTGCCCGGGCGAAAACGCTTTGTTATATTACAAAATTAAGTTCCCTGAATTCCTGAATCAAACTGCATGAGGATCGACGATCTAGTTTTAAAACTATTCAGTCTAGAATTGCGTGCATGTTATGTTGTATTTTCCCATGAAAAAAGTTCCTTATTTCATTAATTGATTTCGGTTCCGCCCAATTCTGAAAAAGTATCTATTGTAAAAAGTGCCATAACACAGATTAAACACACTCCATCGTATTTCGTTTGATAAAGTCGAACTGACGGTGTAGCGAGATATGTTTGAGATCTCATTAATGTCTTTGTACAATGGTTTTCAATTTCAATTATCTTACGTTACTCGCTAATAAAGACAGAATTGAGATGCTTAATTAGGATGTAGATGTCGTAATATCAAAGAGAATGAAATCGCAATTGCGCCTAATAAAAGCTAGGAGTAAAGTAGGTACGCAAGCTCTTTCTAAAATGTACAAGACAACACAAAAAAAATGATCAATATAAATGCTCTGAAATGTTAAACGACCGTCGTTCTCTAGATAAATACGACCATTTTTCCTTCAACCGAGTCGCATGAAATAAAAAACCTTTGAGATATTTCCGAACAAGACTTTTATCGTTGTAATCCTATACAAAGTCAAGCTGGGTGGGAAGATGGAGACTTTGTCAGTTTACAAAGTAAAGGAAGGATATTACGAGATAGCGAAAATAAAAACCGACAAAGTATGTCATATCTACCGTTATTTGAGTAAAATCGTTAGGACGATAAATTTAGGCATATATATTCTTTGTTTTTGGGGTAGAGATATAGTTACACATTGCATCTTAGCTTATTTATATTAACACAAAAAAAGTGCAACTCACACCGTTATCCACAGTTTATACAAAGCAAACTATGCAATCTTAAGAACTACTACGCAAGTGTGTGGATCATATGTACTGAATCCACACATAAATAAAATTGAAGTGTCTGTTTGTAATGTCAAAATAACAGCTTTTAACTAAATGCATATGAAAGTATATACGGTAACAAAAAAACAATTTTTAAATTTTTTGTCCGTCTGTTTGTTCCGGGTAAATTCCGAAACGGCTGGATCGATTTTGACAGGACTTTCACTGGCAGATAGCTGATGTTATAAGGAATAATTTAGGCTACTTTTATTTTAGAAAAATAATTATGGTTCCGCGCAAAACAAATAAAACCCTTGAAATCCAATATATACATTATATGTCAAGTGTCTATGTCGAAGTACTCTAAATTTCTTTTAAATTAAACGCGGGTGAAACCGCGTGTCCCAGCTAATCATTTAAATGTCAATGTGTACGTTTTTACAATAAAATCCCAAGCCATATTCAAAAACTAAGCGTTAATAAATTCAAGTCCACTATAAAACAGAAGCTGTGTAGAAAAGCTTTCTATAATGTAACAGACTATATGGACGACAAAAATGCTTGGGATTGAGCTGCTCTGATATGCATAGGCTTATATTGACATTCCTGGTATCTATGTATCTAAAACCAGTACTTTTTAATTAATTTGACATTTAAATTGCATCATTTCTTAAAATGGATTATATTAATTCATATAATGACATTTCATTATTCTATATGACATTATGTTATTTATTTTTAATGTTATTTTTATGTTCATGTTATGCATTTAGATTTTATACTGTAATAGTGCGAGTACCATGTGGGCTATTCAATTATTTTGTTTTATTGACGTGATATTTGTCTGGCAGTTTAGGTATGTCATGCTCACTCAAGTGTCCTGCTTATGGTGGCGTTGTGTGTCGGGTCGCTAAGTTTCCCTACAATATGGTTGAGCTGAGCGACGCTGATGCATGCGTCATGCTCGTGAACGAGTGCCGTCTGTTGGGATTGGTCATCTTAATGCTGTCATGACAATTGAATAAAAAATTCTGGTGAATATTAAGATCAAGCTTGTTTAGTGTAGACTTTTTAAGATAGACTCTTTCTTCCTGCATTGTCCTCACATTACCATCATTTCGAGAACATTGTACCAATATGATTTAAAAAGAGTAACCATGGAGTTTCTTGCCCGTTCTTCTCCATAGGAAATTTACACCTTGGAACGAGGCAACTAAAGTCTTCTCCATAGGAAATCTACACCTTGGAACGAGGCAACTAAAGTCTTGACTATTCATAAGTGCCTATAAATGGTTTTACATGAATAAAAATATTTTTATCTTATCTTATCTTAATATGTATATAAAAAGGTCACCAATTATAAATTCCTGATTGTCTCAATTAAGTCTTTACGAAACCCGCTAGACGATCCAGTAAACAAAGTCTGTAAAACGCTGTTATAGTTTTGACTTCAACAATGTAGAGGAGCGCGCACTCCAGCGTTGGTTCGACATGAAGATACAGCGAAAAGTGGACGTGCGTACCTGTCTTCTAATGACAGTTCTTGGAACTACATAGCACAGTCTCTTTGTTATTTCAGAGCAGTCATATCGGTTATTGTACACTTCAAAAAGGAAACATCATTTCAAGATATAAGCGTTAGCGTAGTTAGACCAAGTAAGTTGTATTTTTCAAGTAAATTGTTATATGCAGGGAAATTACGGAAACATCTATAGTGCATCGGTCGGAGGAATATACGTTGTACGTTCTCTCTCTCTCGTTGGTTAGTTATATAGCGTTTCAATCTTGCGAACAATTTGGTCACGAGATTATTAAGTTTGTTACTATTATTAGAAATTTAATGTTTTCTTCACACAACACTATTTCATTCTTATGAACTTCTACAAAGATATATAAGCCCCATTATTGTGGAAAATATGGTTACTTCCGTAGACCATATCGTGGCGTCAACAAAAGGTGACATTCTAGCTTATATGAGCTGCTCTCACAAAACGTTTTATCTCTAAGGTCTAACGTAAAAAAGCGGTGGGTTTAAGAGCAAATCGTATCAGCGACAACTCCGTTACCGAAATATGCAAACTTATAAATAATTCGACTTATCTTCATCGTGTTACGGGTGTTTCTGGGCATAGAAAACCCGTACGAGCTTATATAGCATATCAAATTCAAGAGTGCAGTAGGTTCACGGCTTAAAAGGTTTATCATGTCGTTAAATATAATTGGCTTTTAAATACTCTTAGAAAGTCTTACGGCGTAATTAGGTTTTTACTAATGTCGGCCCGTCACGAACTCGTAACTCTTTTGAATTAGTCTCCAACTCGTTCACGTACGAGTACAGTCCTTGAAGATATCGAGCGTCTAGTAAATGTTGGTTAGTGATACTAAAGTAGGAAAGAAGAAAATATTAGATCAACTACCATTACGACAAAGTTATAGTTATGTAATAAAAGTACTTTTACGACAAAAGTTGGGTGTATTTTTTCCGTTGACACGCTATAAGTATCGAGACGCATTCAGCGTCCTTTTTATTGATCCGGTGGAAATACATCATGTACTTCCTCCGCCCCGGGAAAGTGCGGAGGGGCATGCCGGTCTCCTAACTGGCTAAAACCACCGGAGTGGTCATCTTCGGCACGGAAAGAGAACTCGAATAATCTCCATCTAGAGCCACCCTTTGGTGCCACGCCTTTTAGGCACATCTCTGAGGGTACGACTGTAAAACGGTCACCCCCATAGCGGAGGGATGCCGACTGTAAAGAGGCCACAAAGGCACGTCTCGGGGGGATTGCAAAGGATTCCCCCGAAGCCTCACTATGCGATGTGCTGCGCACACGGCGGCACGTAACCGTCGTCTTCCCGGAGACCGCTCGGTATGAGCACACAGATTCCCCGATAGGCGCGCTTGCGACCCCCGAGACGCATCCCAGTGTCCCAGTGTCAGTAGGTTATTGGAATTGCTATTATTAAAAATAACGTTGTAAATTTTACCTATTATATATGCAGTTATTTCGGTTAAAATATGAAAAAGGTGTTATTTGAGCACTCAAATAAATTATTTTATCACCATATTATTACGAACGCACACAGATAAAGAACACGCGCTGCGTGAATAACATCGCCAAAAACTGCTTTTTTTGTGCTGAAATAGCAACTTTTACGCCTAACTTTACAAATGATGGAAACCACAACTTGATTTTTAGTAAACGCGATCCCCTTCTAATTAATATCCACTTGAAATAAAGTTCACTATTTTAAAAGGACCCCATATAGACCATAGACTAATAAAAAAACACAGCATCGTTAAAAGTAGATACATAGGTTGTACTTGACCTATCCACGGCTTAATTAGAAAACATAAAATTAATATTAACCATGTTTGTCGGAAATAGATTATAATACTGAGTAGACAATATACTTTAAGTTGTATATTATTAGAAACAAGTAGACGACGACTTAAAGATTTTCCATAAACTTTAAATACATTGAATCACGTAAGCTTTCTTGCTAGGTGTATGACAACTATCGAGTTGTCTATAGATAACTATCTATCATAACGAAGTACTACCTGCTGGGTAAGCCCCATTACGAAACTATTTGCCTAGCAGTGGCCTCAGTAAGTCAGTATATTTGACAGAATATTATTTTGCGTCGGGGAACATAATATCTTGGTAGACGTAGGTCTAATTTTACATAACTCCAAAATGTATAAGATACATGCGCAGTTGCCTTACATAATGAACACTGACAGTTGCCAAACCCGTACCAGTTCCAGTGCTTATAAATTATTTCTTCCTACCGATCTAAGCTTAAATGGCTACCTGTCCGTCAGAGGGAGCATTTCCTTTTCACTATTGTAAACGATCCTTGTGCTCCTAATTATCTTAAAATTTTCTTTCTACTTTTCGGTGGGTCCCACAGTCATGACCTTCGGGCTTCAGAAAATTTAATTTTTAACATTCCATCCCACCATACTGGGTTTATGTCCAATTCCTTCGCTGTTTCAACAATAAAACTCTGGAATGCGTTCCTCTTAATATAAAGAAAGCTCCAAATAAATTCGCGTTTAAACATAAAGTGTGTCAATACTTCCTGAAATTGTTACAATCCTAATCAGTTTTGTCTTCGTCATTAGTGTTAATATTTATATCAGATATTTTTATGTGTTCTATTTAACTATTTATAATTATGTAATATAATATAGTTTCTATTTTTATATTAGTATATGTATTCCTATTTTTAATTCAGTCTTTTTTAACATTATCTATAGCTTTACTTTTATACCTCTTTCGAAGTGCCTTGTTTAACCCTAAGGTTGACTGGAAGAGAATGCCTCATGGTATTAAGTCCGCCTTATGTATACTCAATGTACATAAAAGTTTAAATAAATAAAGTTACACTTGAAAAAAAAAAACTAACTTACGCGATGTCCGCTTCTAACCAATCCTCCCAGAGATTCCGCAATACCCGGATTAACTTCAAATCACAAAAATCCCTTATGAAATATTTAACAACGTTAAGAGGATGACCTTCAGTGTTAAAAAGTTCTTCGGTTGTATTAAATTCTCGGCCTACGAGATTTCACCCCAAAGTGGCGACCATTATGTTTCCAGTAACAATGTTCGACGGGTCTGGAACCGAGATAAATATTCACGGCTCGCTGACGATATTCTGATGTCGACATCGTCCCAAATAAGTCCTCGGGCAATGTACGACAAAATAATAAGCAGCGAATATTTTGGTAACGCAATTTACTGAACAATGCGAAGCCTTCTATTTCTCTTTTTCCGTCGTCGCTATATTGAACATGGACTTGATGCAAGAAAATAAAATGCTTTTTTAACTCTAAAAAGCTATTATTCGGTGTACCCTAATTAACCATAATCTCTAATAATAAATAATAATAAAAGATTGCACGTGTTGGACCCATCTCCCTGCGTAAGCCTATCAAAAGACCGGGTTCCCCCTTACAGGGACTATAAGCCCGTGAATAAACATGTACAAAACAAAAAAAAAAAAAAAACAAAAAAAAAATTGCTGCTTGAAATCATCCTCCATTTTGATACAAAAAAAGTATAGGTCGCATAATTTGTGCTGAGATATTTGAGAAGCTTACAGAACGCCTAGAACCTGCCCTAGGTTGTGCCGAGCTGAATGTGAGTGGCGAAACTGCGTACCCAAATGCTCCAAAGTCAATCAGGGCTACGTCTCGTCGGCTAGAGTGGACCCCCATGAATGCCCGCAGGAATTTCAACTCTGGCTTGCCTTAGTTGACCGATCAGAGGGGGGGCAGCCAGAGCTATATGCTCGGGGTGGAAGTGTCTAATGGCGTAATAACGGGGAAACCTGCTCCGAGTCTTCGAGACGCGCGATGGTGAAACCGGTGCCGCAGCTCTCGACACTCCGAGCCGCTCACGCCGGTGTTGCTCCTTGTCGCATGTAGTGGCAACTATTTAGGGGGCCCATCTTTTGAGTGGCGAGTCACCGTCTGTCACAGAGTTTAGTTGGAAGGTGGAAAGACAGACGCCGTTTTTTTCGTTTTTAGTAGTATTTAATCCATTTAGCAACCATTGCAATAGACCTTATAACTTATAGGTGCATTTTCATAGTGCAGCCATGGAGAGTCCTCGGGGGTTAGTGTCCCATTACATTTTAGATTAAAATTCTCTAAACCTCAACTGCGTGTTGCCCGCGTAAGCTTATCAAAATACCGTGTTCTCTCTTACATGGGATATAAACCCGTGAATAGAGAAACACGTAGATAATAATATCATTTATTCTATTCTTATATTATTCATACCTTACAAACTAGCATATATAAAGTAAATAAATTAAGCCCGATAAGGCTGTTAAAACGGCTTGGTGTGACAACTGTCAAATCTTTTGATTGTTAAACGCATTAAGGGTTATCAAAAATCGTTACGATGCCAAGTCACTTACACGGTAGTACTGTACAGATTTTTTTTGTAATTTGTTTGACCCTCACTATACCTATGTCAATATCTACTAAAAATGCTCCCTACGCTGTTGTGTTGGTCTTAAAACAAAACCAGCCGTCATTGGCACTTTTTGTAAAAAGAGATAGTTCTATAAGTAGCAATAAGTTATTGCATGAGTTGTGTCTCTTGCAACAAGACCAACACTGTGTATACAAAACCAAGACCAGGTATACTGATGCGAGACCAAGACTGAGTTAGTCTGGTCTCACATTTGGGCAACACTAGTGGAGAGTAATGGCAAATTCCCCTAAAAAGACGACACAATTGTGGAAATCTATGGAGGCCTTTGTTGAGCAGTGGACGTCCTCAGGCTGATATGACGATGATGAGACTCCTAATAAAAAAGATGACTTTTATAAGTATGCATAGCGTTATCTATAAATATTTATTTTAATACGTTTTATTGAAATTAACATATAATACAAACTCAAATCTGTATCAATCGTGCTCAATGACAACGTATTTAACACCAACAGATGATTTAATGTAATTAATGGCACAATCTGTCTTGTTTCGTCGAGCACTAACGAGATGGCCGCCGACAGCGCCGTAATTAAAACGCTTCAAAAGGCGCAACGTAACTCTGCTAACGTTTAGATACTGCTGAATAATATCCTCATTAGGATAAGGAGTTACACAACGTCTCTCACAATCACCACCCACGACAGCGTTATGAGTTATGAGGACACGCTCTCATTCCCGACATCCTGCGGGAAGTGCGGCTACTTGCGTCAGCATCGTGCAGGACCTTAGCCTCACTCTGTAGTTAGCCTGTTGTAGACGATCTCTCAGACTACTACAAGTAAGATATACGAGTATGACTTACGTCGTGTAAATTGTCATTGGATTCGCCACCAAACACTGACCCACAGAATATATAAGACCTATGGTTTCCCTCTGTGCCATAGTGAATGGACAATTGTACGTACAATTAACTACTGAAAACTTTGCATCTAATGAATTTATCCTGGACATTTCTATGAATTGAATCAAGTTATCTCTAAAAGGGTTTTCGTTTTGACGCATTGACGTTATTCGCAAGGCAGTTTTCTAATTTCACACCCCACTGCCTATTAGGGGCGCTAAAAGATATGGGTTCTGTGTTATATGTGAGATAAGAAAACTTTTCGGAATTAGAAGAAACTTATCCGCTAACAGGAACGGAGAACAAAAGATTACACAAAGTTAGTGGCTGTAGCTGCCGACATGAAAATATATATGTAGTGCCAATTGGAATAAAATGCGGGGAAAAATCTTTCAATAGGCGACTACGTCCGCTAATGATGCTGAAAAAAGAGACGCACGGTCTATTCAGGTGTACTCATTCAGGCTATAATACGAATCGCACAATGTTAGGATGGGTGCGGAAGGTCAACTATTCAAGTGTTAGCTGGCAAGCCCTACTGATACGTTTCCATCGATTCATTCATATGAGGCTCTTCCTACTTAACAATTTGCAAATCTCGTAGTACTGCATGAATGATTATTCTAATCGGTTACAGTAGATCTGTGTCTCACTCTTACAATTGATTTCTTTTATTTTATGTTTTTATTTATACAAACGTTGCCCCGCACTAGGATTTCGCCTGTGTCGTGGGTCTGTTTTACAGACATGAATTCCACATACAGTACAGCCAGACCCGAAACAACTACCTGCAGATCATACAAATATTTGTTCCGTGAGGGAATCGAACCCACGACCTGGAGCGCAGCAGCCAACTGTATCAGCCACTGCACCAACCGTGCCGTCAGATTATATTATCGGACAATCACACCACGGCGGGTCATAAGTCTTTGTGTCCCTAGTTTATTTCACATGTAACTGAACTGATATCAATTCCACATATTAAGTGAACAAACCAACTGAATAGAATTAGGTACCTACTTCAATCTCAAATGTATACAAAGATTATTCGGGACAGTACAAAACATTTCGCCTGTATTTTTCCGTTATAAAAGCCAGAGTACGTGGGTATCCAGTAGAGTATTTTGCCTGCGGATATGTTGGTAACCTTGGGTGAAGATGAGCCCGTCTTGGAGCGCGTGCTGTGTCCTTTGGCACAAATGCGGATGCGCTCAATTGGTGAGGCGGCCGTTATCGAACCGCGTTAAACACCACGCAAGGCTGCACTCCCGCACTTTTGCGACGTCAAATCAACGGTAGAATAAAACAGCAAAGTGGAAAGGTCATTCGGCGTAATGATTAAGTAGTATTTGTATAAAATATAAATGTCGTACATTTTTTTAACATGTGGTTCTAATTACATTCCGCATATTTCTCATACATTTTCTGCTTTGCGCGTGCCTCTCTGTGGCTATCGGCAGATCAATAAATATGTGTTCTTCAGGTGGCTGAATTTTAGGTACACATCAAGACCTCCCTCGGAGATAAGGTTAAACCGTCAGTACAATTTGTCACACTAATGTCCTATGACAGTACCTATCTTAAACCGACAACACATGTTGGCCAACCCACAGCTAACGCGAGCATAGTCAAATTGATACAAGGCGAATGCTAATCTACAGTTGGTCAAGTTCGAACGAGACTAATGCCAACATGACCGACAAACATGTGGACACGACTTACCGAGTGCAGGCGAGCGTTTTTGATTTGTACAGAAAAACTGACACTGTTCCGAAGTGAAACGAGCAATACCGGGTGGTAGCAAGGCACACTAAACGAACTGTAGACACGTTGACGCTTGCCTGCACTGCTGCGCTGCTGACCAGCAATGGCGAGGCTAGACAAATGCGCTGTCTCTAAGTTGGTAGGTACCTTTACTCGCCTTCGCTCAGCGAGCTATGAGCTAACATGTATAGCTAGCTGGCTATAGAATTCCAATATAGCCCCTCAGCAATTTTGTTGCAGATTTCAGATGGCAGTAGGTAGGCATTTCTGAGAATGGATTTAGGCTTAAGCCCGCGAGGGCTGGGCCTACGGCGAAACATTTTGAGGGTCGGCACCATATGGTAGGCAACCAAAAACCTAAAAATGGGTCACAAATCTCGAACTTACGTACAATAATTTCAATGTTCAATGTTGATTCAGCTTCTGTCAACTATGAAACTGTACCTTATAGCATTCTCTCTCACTGTTACTACTCTGAACTGACTATGTTATACAAAATGCGTATGTATGTATGAATCCTAGTGTAAAGGCGCATAAAAAGGGCGTCATATTATCTCATTAAACGAGGGCGGCGTCATATTATACGGGGGCCAGAACACCATTGCAGTTATTTCTACTCCGTGTAAAATTCTCCATTCCCAGCCTTCACAGAAAAGATGCCTATTATAAAAAGCCTTTGTTTAGGATTCACATAGAAGTATAAGATTGAGACACCCAGACTGTCGTCACAGATTACCCGTGTACTTAGCGTCCATGGAAACAGTATTTAGGCAATACCAGAATATTTTGAGCAGAGTTCATGTTTCGAATCTACGAGTTCAGTATTCCATTTCAATAATCGAAGTTGTTTTAAGATCGAAAATTCTTTATATTGTGTCGCCTTTTGATACCGAAAGTAACTCAAAGTGAGAGATTTTAATTTACATTATCCAAAACCAAATGTTTGTCTGCTTGGCCCAAGAAATGTCTTTCTGTCTACATTCCTAGAAAGAGGTGAAGTCCTTTTTTAATGGTGACTTATAAGGATATTATGTAAAATAATCTGCAATAGAATGTTCAACAACTAATATGGTATATAACTATATACAGTGCAGCTTCCGATATATGCATTCCTGACATCCGTTAAATGATCTAGTTTCTCTTATATTACTAATTTAATTTAGTGCTAAAGTATTTAATTTTCTTGTGTGTTACTACATTAAAATTATATTATATATGAAATATAATATTTATCTTTAATATAAAATAAACTAGATCAATTAACAGATGTCAAAATCGAATTCTCTCGGCGGTCACACTTTAGTGATAACCATTATCAGAGTAAAAGTGTCAAATAAAAAAAAAAACAGAAAGTGTTGTAAAAGGCAGGGTCGCCAAGTATTAAGAATTTTCTGAAAAGTTGTCCATCTCTACTGTTCACTAACATTAAAGTTTATACATGCTAATTTTATAATTCTTTCTTGCACCACTTTTTCTTCCCAGCAAAGACACTAGGAAGGGTGGGTGAATATGGATTACTCTTAATTTGATGATGTTTAAAAGGAACATGTCTCTTCTATTTAAAATGAAGTTCTATTTTTACAGGAGGACTAAAAAAGTTGAGTCCTCAAAGAATTGTTTAACCCTTTGGTCACTCAAATCTGAAAGCCCGGCCCTCCATCCCGAGTAAAAAATGCAATGCAAATTTCATTTATGTTGTATATTACTTTTATTTAAATTTTGTACCGAACTATAAAACAGTATGTTCTTAGACCTATAGTATTTTGTCATTTATTGCCATTGTTGGAGTGGTAAACACATTATTCTCATTAATTTTAGTCTATAGACCACTGCAGTGTTCAAAAGACACTTGGCAGATAGGTTTGCGATCGCAGTTGAGTTGTACATGTACTCAAAGGACGCTGCTGCCCATCCTCCAGCTAATCCCATAGTCACCTTTTACAACACCCACAGGACGATATAGGCTGGTGGCATTCTTAGCTGGCAAGTTTTAATTCCTGTTAGAGTATAAAATACTGCACATTTTCATATGAGGCTGTATCATTTAAATTCTTTGTAGTTTCTTTTGCATTTCCTAATTTGTAATTGCTGTGATACTCATACATTGTGAAATATTATATCCAAAATATAAATAAAAAATTAAGTTCTTTTGAGCTTTTTTAGTCAAGCACTAAGCTCTAAGAGAGAGAGAGGGTAGCATGGGTTAAAGATGTCTTACTTATAATAGCACAGAGCTTAATACTTAATAAAGTACAAAACTTAATAAAGTAACTGACCTAATAATATTATGTAGAATGTATACATGTTAAAAAAACTTGCTCATAAAAGATTGTTATTATTAAATAATAAATGATGCCAATTTAAAAAAGTATAACAGTAAGAAATACCTAACATGAACGCAAAAAATCTATTTTTTTTATAGTTAAGCTGGCGAAATCTCTTCATAGATCTGTGATACTTAATCTTATTAGATACTAATATTTGTTACAGATATCCATAGATATACCTAAAATGGCATACATATACACTGAATACAAAGTATTTCTCATTATTTACCTGAAACATAACATTTCATACCTAAGGCCGGTTAATGTTCATGTCGTGTATAAACTATCAAGTGTTTTATGAATTAAATATGTTTTTAAATTGGACACAATTACTATATGTATATTTTAAAAGAACTATACGTTATATTAATATGTTTGACATATCTTTTAATTCAATATTTCGTATTTATACTCAAAATATAAATTGAAAAAGAAACCAACGGCAGGGGCGTGGCCTTCTTTAGCAATTTGTAGTGTATAAAACAAAAGTGTCGGTAAATCTGTCAGTAAACGACATGCTCTAGTATGTCAAATGATGCTTAGTCAAACTAAACCCCGAAATAGAAGCTAAAAACGTAAGAAAATATATAATACTCACGTCCAGAGACTCCTTAGACGCCATCTTTCACACACAAACAAATTAGTTTGACGTTTCTTTATAAATCGATATTAGGGATCTTATTTTCGTTCGGATACGCTCCGTATTTTGCAAAAATATTATAAAGTGCAATGCATGAGCAACAACACAGTCTAGAGATATTTTAGTAATGTCTTGAATCGAAACTACAAAGAATTTGAACGATACAACCTCATATCAAAATGTGCAGTATTTCTATAATCTAACAGGAATAAAAACTTGCCGTATAGGCCAGGAATACCATCACACCATATCATCCCGTCGGTGTCGTAAAAGGCGCGTATGGGATATCTGTATTATGATACTGACCTTCAGCTTTCCCTAACTTGTAATTCGGATTATTTGATAATGTATATATTTTATGTTAAGTGGAATTCTATATTAAGTAGTACCAAACTCTGATAATAGAATGGAAGTAATAAATTAATAATACAACAGGAATGTGCACTCTTGCAAAAAAACCAGCAGACCACCAGTAGTTACCACGGAGTAATTTCGTCTCACTCTATTAGGGTGACTCTATTTTTTGTCATTAAGAAGAAAGACTCACTGTCTTTCTCAGTTTTTTATTTACCATGACAAAATTTATGAAATTTTGATGATTGCCAATATTTTTAAATGATTACCTACTTGACTTTTGTCGCTCGTTCTGTGAATATCCCCTTATAGCATAGGTTTCTATGTTCCCGTAAAAAAAACTTTGTGGTCTTTTAAGGAAAAAATCCTTTCATAATAGTTGACTAAATAAGGCCTGAAAACTAAAATTCCATTATGCATTAAGGCTGCAAAATATATAGTTTTCAGCTAATTATTTCCTATAAAATTCTGTGTATCCAAATACTAGTACATGGTATTTATATCACCGACAATAGCAGAATAAGGTGGACGAAATTTATTACTATACAGAAGAACACATTACTATACAGAATTGTTTTATGTAGTTTTTGGCGCATGCCAATACGGTTTCCTAAGGAAGCCATGAATTTTAATCGTGAGAAAAATACTATATACACAGATTCATACATATAAGAATATGCCAATAATTTTACTAGTTGCAATTCATGTGAATCTTCTGATATCAAAGTTTGTAATTGATGTAACGATTGCAATTAATGTTCAATTTGGTCTAAAAGTGTTGAATAGTCAACACGAGAATTTTAATTTTCGAAATATTTTCTAAATCGTTGGTTTGGAATGACATAGTAACAAACATTTCCACAGTAGTTAACTACCCCAAAAGAAAATCTTGAAACATATTTTAATTCTCCCCGGTCAATAAATGTAGTAAAAGAAAAAAAATACTAATACCTAAGCAGTAGTTGTGCTCATCAGTATTTTATACAGTATAAGAGCCAACATATTGTAAGTTGACTCTAAGGGTGAGATTCAGAAACGAGTCTAAGCGTGAACTTACGCTTCCATCTGTCAAATTGCACTACTTACGCCCCTAATTTTGACAGACAGATAGAAGCGTAAGTTACAAGAAACTTTGTCTAACAACTTGTTTACTACACTGCCAGCAATATATTGTATTACATTAATTTTATAGTCAGACAAATTAATATTATCTAGATAATCGAGTAGTGTTTGGTCCCATTGTGTATCTTGAGTAGCAATAGGATCAGTTTTTGCAATGGATCTTATTACACATCGAAACTCCAAAATTGGATTTGATTCAAATGCATCATCCATAACCATTGCATCATCATGCAATTTGCGTTGATTCTAGGTGTGACGCTATTTCGGTAGAGTAATTGTCTCAAAGCATATCTGAACAGTAATGCATTTGGATTGTCATTACCTACCAGGGGGTAAGCATCACATACAAAGGACATTTCATTGTGATAATGTGAATATTTAAATGGTTAAAAATAGAGTTGTCTATCTGAATACTTTGGAGCCTTGATTCCGCTCAATCGTCTCTTTGACACCATTGGTGAAAAAGGTGCGAATATCGTGACGCAAGGACTTCCATAGCCGTCTATTGAGCGCTGAATATGCTACAGCAGCACCGGAAGACTGGAGAGTCGTGGCGCGTCTTTCTGGCATGAGGTCGAGATTGTGATCGGAGAACTTTTTTGATCTACCTTTACGGTGGGTTTTAAAGAACTTGGGGTGAGATTCAGAAACGAGTCTAAGCGTGAACTTACGCTTCCATCTGTCAAAATTAGGGGCGTAAGTAGTGCATTTTGACAGATGGAAGCGTACGTTCACGCTTAGACTAGTTTCTGAATCTCCTGAACCCTTAGACCCAATCTTTTGGACAGTTTCTACAAACCTACCGTTTAAATCGTTCACAGATACACAATGTTCTAGGCACTCGAAGCGATTTTTGAGTTCGAGTTGTAAGCTCTTAGGGTTTCTGATATGAGCGCTAGGGGGCGGAGTGTTTACTTCATCAGACGAGACCTCTCAACTTTGAGATTAATATTCAATGTGCCTCTTACCATTTGGTGATCACTGCCGGTTTTCACCCTATGGACCACAGAGACATCATTGAATATTTGCCTCATTTTGGTCATGAGTTGTTAATGTATTCGAAGGACGCTGCTGCCCATCATACGGCTAATCCCTTAGTCGCCTTTTACGACACCCACGGGATGAGATGGGTTGGTGCTTCGTAGCCGGCACCACACGGTCACACACGGACACCAACTGCGATCACCAACCCACCTGCCAACGGTGGCGATTATGGCTAAACCCCCCAATGAGCACACAAAACATCGATATCAGTCGTTGTGGTGATTTTTGAGGGAGGCCTGCGTCCAGCAGTGGACTTCATTTGGCCGAAATGATGATGATGATGATAATTGGTCATGATGAAGTCAATCTCATTCCCCGTGGAACCATCGGGACTCATCCAAATCCATTTCCTGTGAGGCGGCTTTTGGAAAAAGGAGTTCATCGCGAAGAGTCCCTCCTTTTCCAAAAAGCTCACCATCACGTCGTGTGCCCAGCTTTGCGTTGAAGTCCCCATCAAAACTGTGACGTGTGTCTTGGAGTTATGCATGGCCCTACTTACGTCCTCATATATACTATCTACTTCATCATCTGGGTGTGTCGAGGTCGGTGCGTAGACCTGTATGACCTTCAATAAATACCTCTTGGATATTCTGCGTAGGTACGCTACCCTGCTGGACACACTTCCGATGTTCACTATGTTGTTACCGAGGGTCCTGCGGACGAGGAACCTGACACCACCTTGGGACAGATGGTCGCCTTCCCGGTAGTAGAATAAGTTGCCGGATTTCAGGGTTATCATGTCCTCGCCCTCTCTTCGGACTTCTGATAAACCCATGACATCCCAGTGCCATTTATTTATTTCTTCTTCCAGCTCAATGATCTTTTCGTCTGCCCTCATTGTGCGTGCGTTATAGGTTACCAGGGCCAGTTTTCGTTTGGGGTGGTAGCTGGATCCCATCCGCAGAATTGCTACTGTTCAGCAAAGGGGACACTGCTGCTCATCCCTCTGGTTAAGAGTCCCTTAGTCAATTTTTATGACCTCCACGGGAGGAGATGGCGTGGTCCTATATTCTTAATCCGGACGCCACACGGACCACCAACCATGGATCTACTAGAAACGCCAACGCAACTTTCCTGTCTGTCTGTTTTGTTATGATTCTTATACCTAAAGTAATAGGTTATTATATGGGCGGAACAGTCGTAGTTTTATTTTTATTTCATACAATAATATTTGACTTGTTACTAACCGATTATGCTTTTCATGTACTTGTTAAACTCGTTGCTGTTTAGCTTAATTTTAAATAAAAATTAATAATTTTATAGTTTCATAATATACATCATTGTCTTTCATTAAATACCTTCCCTGATAAAAATTAGAAACCTTCCTGAATAAAAATTAGACTGGATAGGTAAATTAGTATCCATATTACCCTATCACGTCATTGTTGGTAACAGGCAGTCATTTTCCTGTTCAATGATCTCATTGTCATTATCCGCAACTACGTGTTTTAAAAAAAAAACCAATATCTTCAAAATTATTGGCTCGTTTTCAGTGCCTTCGTTAGAAAATTGAGATTAAGTAGTCCGTGGTTATTTTGGCTAAAAATGAATCTTCTGCCACAAGGTTTAAAATAGACTCTTAATATCGATCAAGAATACTATTTTTAGTAGATTCATCGTTCATCAATTCGGCCGGATGAAGTCCACTGCTGGACACAGGCCTCCCCCAAAGATCACCACAACGAACGATATGGGTATGTTGTGGGCTCATTGGGGGGTTTTGCCATAATCGCCACGCTTGGCAGACGGGTTGGCGATCGCAGTTGAGTTGTTAATATACTCGAAGGACGCTGCTGCCCGTCCTCCGTCTAATCCCTTAGTCGACTTTTACGACACCCACGGGAGGAGATGGGGTGGTGGTATTCCGAGCCGGCACTTTCATCGTTATTCATCATTAATCAGTGGGATTAAAAATATTGATTAACGATATATCGTGTTAATAAATATTAATTAAATATTAACACTATGATAATTAATATTAATAAATATTAACACTATGATAAAATATCGATATTTTTAATCAAAACAGCACTTCAGGACATCTGCTCTTGCACTTGCAGTGTCAGGTCAGACATCACAGATCACTAATTACTAATTAGTAAAGAATTTATGTATGACGAGGCTGTATGGGCTAGAACCCTTTGCCTAGAATGGGAAACCAACGAAGATGGAGTATACTTAATACTCAGTCTACAGAAATCAACAAGAAGGAAAAAGAAACTGCAGATCACTAAGAGTACATATCTACGATACGAGTATTCTACGAAAGACATTAAAATAGACTTACAAAACGCAAGAAATAATTAACGACAGACCAGGCAGTATGGTCAATAGACTATAGCCTGCCCAAACGGGCGAATGAATGACATATACCGTCAGACATCAACAAGGAAGGTAATTAGTTACCTACAAATAATAGATATTGTAAGCGGTAAATAAAGTAATGAAACTAATGTATTCGTGTCAATATAAATTTTGTAAATAAAAGTAGTGATAGCGTGGTAAATACATCGTTTTATAGCTTGAGGTACTATAAAAATCGTGAACTTCGTAGACGCCTTATCTTTCAATGCAGAAATTCTGTTTCCGATCATCCGTGTTCCGATCATTATTTTGCTGTATTTAAATGAGGTATAAACTGTTTGCCGCAGCACGTAGAACCTGCCTCTGGCTATGGAAATAATATTGCAGAAATTTTAACACCTATTGTGTTGTGATGCAGATATTTTTATAACACAGTGTATGATTCAATTATTTATTTTGTGTTTTAGCCGTATTTAATATGAGGATCAGAAGATTGTCGGCTGTATTTTGGACAACATGCATAATTGCATTTATTTTTATATTGTATGTGGTAACAGATTTAAGTTTCAAACTGCCAAGCATAAAACCAGCAATACAAGAACTTGATGATGTGAGTACATAAGACATTATTTTTATCACTTTTGATTTTTTATCCTATTTTCTTATGTGCGCTTATTAATTTAACTTAAATTCTTATTTTATCTGCAGTCAAGCGGGAATATATCTTTAGTTGCATAATTTTAGTTAATTTTTAGTTCCTGTAAACTTATTACCTCTATTCTTATCCACTATTCTAAATTTTTTAAGAATTTGTATTAATATTTTTATACATAGCTGAATTATGTTTACCTATTAACATGATCCAAGTACTTTCTATCTTTTAGTTTATGATCAAATTACTATATAAAATAAAATTCTTTAACAATAATGTTTATTCTGGACTTTTTATGTGCGGCTCTTAACAATGTTATAACTAGCATTGGCTGAATTAGGAAAAATTGATTTCATAATAAAAATTAATTAATTATTCTAGTTAAAATCAGGAAAAGGATGTAAATACCCATTTATTTGGCCTTTAATAAACTAGTGTAATAAATTAATTTGTAAGGTGTAACTAAAAATATATATGTAAACATGCATTTGTTAAATGAAAACAACATAAAAGTTCAGTAATTTTAGTTCTACTTGGTACATATTTCTGTTTAAAAAAATTATTTTAAATTCACATTTTTATCCACATACAATAAACATATAATTTAAAATTATAAAGGTCCTTTTAATAATATTCCTTTTTGTTCGAAATCAAGAGTTTTGCCTACCCTGGTAAGAACAGTGTTCAAACAAGACATTATACTGCAGTCATTCTAAGAGCAAACACTTCCTTTTATTGCATTGTTTGGAACCGTTCAATATTGCTCTGAATGTAAAACAAATATACTTTATCACTATTAAATTAAGTTTTTTTATACTAAATGGTAACAAAGTCATCACATGGTAATTTCACTAGCTACAGTGCCCTTCTAACTGGGGCACAGTAATGTCTTAAAGTTTAAATCTAGTGCTTAGAAGCAACATCTGCCACAAGAGTGGTAGATACCTAGCCTGTTTATACATATGTGTTGCATAATTTTCCTTAATTTTGATGTTTTCAACTCAAACTAACTCAAGTAAGTGTTATTTTTAAAGGTAACTGTATTTAAACTTATAAATTATGCATGAAGTATAAACCACTACAAAACTTTCAGACTAAATGGTCCTCCTTTGAATCGAAGTTACGTCACATAGAAAATGAGTTGAGCCAACACCATGCTGTGGTGGGTGAAATTAAATCTGCTGTGGACCAGATTGTGGAAAAGTCACAAGAGTACCATCCTCCTCAAAAGAGGCCTAAAGATGTACACAAGGAACCGAAAGTTAGGAAGTATGAGCCACCAAAGAGGCAGCACATTCCATTCAATGTGTCATCTTGCCCTATACAGAAACAGGCTATACCAAAAACAGATATACAGGTAATTAATCGCTTGAACAAACTTAATTATGGGTAAGTGTGTCAATGTGACAAGTGTAAAACACAGCTGAAAAAAAAACGGGTTGCACTCAAGGAGTGCCGACAGAAGTGAAAACTTATTTCTTTTAATTTATCTAGACACATTAGCGGTCTGCTATATGTACATGCATATATGCACACACTATAGCTGCGTCTCGTAACGGTGTGGCGAGTCTAGAGATTTCATCTCATCTAAAAATATACATACTGCGCTTAAAGAAGTTTTCACTTCAATAATGATTGTGTGGAACAATAACATGAGCACAGCTAATATTTATTTAATACTGTTGTCCTTATTAATGTTTTCCTTGTATATAAATTTGTTCTGATTACTGCTAATAAACTTTGATATCAATCATGTCGATAATGTGTACAGCAAAAAAAAATGGTACTTCCTAATCATAGGAGGAAATAGTATGGGATCAGGATAAATGGAGAAAATAGAGGGATCTTATTTATCTGTCCTATGTATACCGAGAGAGGTTGTGAGAGAAATATGTAGGGAGAGAGTTGATAAGAGCAATTAACACAAATTTTGATATAAAAGACAAATTAATCAAACAAATAATAATTAAAATTATATCCATTATTTTGATTGTTTGTTTGATAAGGCACACGACATATTACATCTCCATCACATGCCTATACCTGCAACCCTAGATATTGTCAAGCAGAAACAAACTATGCTCATGTTATTATTATATCAAAATTTACTATCACATTATTTGTGTTAGAAAAATAATCCATGGAAATACTTATTTTTTACATGATTACCAATGTAATTTCTCTTGTGTTAATATTGCATATAAGAGCCACTAGATACTCATGATTGATCGGATTTGACTTAGATTAACTAACAATAAAACTTGGATTATTCTATATTGTACTGTATGAAAGCAGTGTTGCATCAATATAACTCTTAAAGCACATGTAGCAAAATCGCTTTTATAATAAAATCAATTCACATCTGAATTCATTATACGTCATATCTGATGAAAAGAACTAGTAGTTCATTCAATAAACAACTACCTTGTTTAAATCAAGTTCAATAAGTCAATTGATAAGATTATCCTGTTTATACATCTTTTTTAATTGTATTGTAAATGTATTTTATATCCCCTCGCGTTGTAATTGCCGTCAGCGTGTAGACACAATAGATTTTTGATTGTGTCTCGTTTTACGACACTCAATGAGATATGTATATCGATAACTAGCTGTTGCTCGCGGTTTCACCCGCGCTTTTGTTTTTAATAATATCATCATTTCGGCCGAATGAAGTACACTGCTGGACACAGGCCTCTCCCAAAGATTACCACAACGACCGCTATGGGTGTGTTGTGGGCACATAGGGGGGTTTTGCCATAATCGCCACGCTTGGCAGGCGGTTTGGCGATCGCAGTTGAGTTGTTAATATACTCGAAGGACGCTGCTGCCCATCCTCCGGCTAAACCTTTAGTCGACTTTTACAGCACACATGGGGGGAGATGGGGTGGTAGTATTCTGAGCTAGCTAGCTGAGCTAGATAGAGAGAGTTATATTGTTATGTGTTCTATTTTTATTATTTTGTTTGTATGTTATATGTTCCATATATACTTTCATATGCATTTAGTAAAAAGCTGTTATTACATTTTTTATATAATATATTACAAACAGACATTTATTTGTATAGATAATCATTATAACTTACAACTATTTGTATTGCAGATGCTTTCAATGTATGAACGGATGATGTTTGATGATGTAGATGGAGGAGTCTGGAAGCAGGGTTGGGACATTGAATACAAGGATAATCAATGGAGTCAGAAGAATAAGCTTAAAGTATTCATAGTGCCTCACTCACACAATGATCCAGGTAAGATTATGACATTATATTTTAAACATGTAGAATATAAGTATTTGGTTCTTATTGCAGAATAGGGCACTGCCTGTTCTCTTGAAAGTCGTAAAAGGTGATTAATAGGAACGCCAGATCAACATTTTCCTTTTTTATTGAGGGGATATCCTTATGGACATCCTCCGCCCCGGGGAAAGCGGAGGCAGTATTGCATAATAGAACATCAAAATCGTCAGAAACTTAAATGTTATTATAGACATACCTTTTTTTTTATTTTTTTTTTATTGGTTCCCAGTGGAAATTCTTCATGAACTTCCTTCACCCCGGGGAAGGGCGAAGGGGTATGCCGGACTCCTACCGGCTAAAACCACTGGAGCGGTCATCTTCGGCACCTAAGGGAGGCTCCAGGTCCTCGTATGATCACACTAGAGCCGCCCACTGGTGCCACGCCTATTGGCACATCTCGGAGAGGGTGACTGTAAAGCGGTCACCCCTCGGGGGATTGTAAAGGATCCCCCAAAGCGTCCCACGGCAGCGCGTGACCACATGCGTCTTCTCTTGGGTCGCTCAGTGTGGGCACGCAGATTCCCCAATCTACGCACCCGCGAACCCAGAGGTCCCCCACCTTATAGCAACGGCAGGGGTTTTCAGGCGTATCGGAATTAGGCGCCAGGGCGGTTGTTACCCCGGCGCCGTCTCCTCCTTCTTCGAGCGGGATCGGCCCTCTCCCGACCCCGCTCTGCGGTCTCCTTCTGGAGCATGAAGCTCTCACAGAAGGAGACCACTGCATTCCAGTTTTCATGCTCTGCCAACATAGCCGACACTACTGCTGGCAGAGAGAGATCTTGCCCGATCCGATCGACCAGGATACGCCGCTCGGCGGCCCAAGCAGGTCACGCCTCGAGCGTGTGCTGTGCGGTATCCTGGTCGCTATCACAATGGTGGCATTGTGCCGTGGCCTCACGTCCTATCCTGTGCAGGTACGCACTGAAACAGCCGTGCCCGGTGAGCACCTGCGTCAGGCGGTAGGTAACGCGCTCGCTCCTTTTGAGCCAGGTTCCTGACTGAGGACGGCCTCCACGACGCGCTTGGTCGCAAACTGCATCCGCAGGCGGTGACGCCACTTGCCAAGTGCGCGCCGCCGAGCTAGCCGCCTCAGCCTGTCCAACGCCCCTGGAGGCGCGCTTTCGCCGCTCTGGCGGAGGGAGCGTGTCTGGTCGTAGACCCACGCATCCATCTCCGCCAGGATGTCGAAAGGCGGAAAACGCGCCAGGAGAGTTGCCGCCTCGTAGGATACTGTTCGGTATCCTCGTGCGATTCGGATAGCCACTCTGCGCTGCAGACCATGTATTTTGGTTCTGCAGCGCTGGGCGCCTGATAGTCGAGCCGACCATACAGGTGCCCCATATAGAACCACGGACCGCACGACCCCCTCGTAGAGACGGCGAACTTCCTCACATGGTCCCCCGAGATTGGGCAGTAGCCGGTGTAGTGCACCCTCTCGACTCGGGGGACATTATAGACATACCTAAACCTCACATGCATAAATACCCAACCCCGCCCTTTGATTACCTATGAAACAGCTACCGGCCGAAATTAATAATCAATCTAATCCTAAATCTTAAATTGGATTAGGAATTTGTTTGGTTTTTGCGTTCAATGTGATCTTAACATAAAAACGGATTTAGTTCAAAATCTAAAGATTTTGTATTAGTTTGATTATTAATTTCGGCCGTACAGCAATGGCGATCTAGTAGTAATCGCGCGATCGGTCACGAAATGTCAAAAACAACTTATACATAATGTGGCAGTCGCCTGACATTCCTAACTTAACCAGTACTGACACCAGTCCAGACTAAAAAAGTTGTTTTGGTAACATCTGGTTGCTGTGTTAGATGTTACTAAAACAACTTTTTTAGTCTGGTCGTATTAGTTGGTACTGTCGTTTGACGTTTTTCAAACAGTCTGTAGGATACGTAACCAGGCCAAAAGAAGCGTGTATATTTTTCAATAATGACATAATAAAAATAACAAGAATTGTGAAAATATACAAAGTTATTCTATTTACAATGAGTAACGTAAACGTACTTATCTATACTAATATAATAAAGCTGAAGAGTATGTTTGAACTAACTAATCACTGGAGCCATACTTATCTATACTAATATAATAAAGCTGAAGAGTATAGCCAGTAGGATTTCAAAAATTATTTTTCCATTTCTTGCCCAATTCTTGAGGAAGGTTATTTAACATCAAGCTACGACCCTTAGGAACCGAGCAAAAAGAAAAAAGTCAGAAATAACGCAAGTGGAACATAGTAATAGCGGCGCAGGCGGGCGATGCGACGCGGTGGGTCGGGGCCGAGGACGGCCACCGGACGAGAACTGAGCATTGCCGATAAGATCCGAACTATTTAAATTAAACGGCGGGTGACACCGCTGGGCACAGCTGATGCAGTGGCTGATACAGTCGGCTGCTGCGCACCGAGTCGCGGGTTCGATTCCTGCACGGAACAAATATTTGTATGATCTGCAGGTAGTTGTTTCGGGTCTGGGTGTATTGTGTGTGGAATTTGTATTTGTAAACGCACCCACGACACAGGAGAAATGCAAGTATGGGGCAACGTTTAAAAAAAAAACAGAGCTTGTTTCTCATAAAATGGCTTAAATTCAATCAGCTTGCTTGTCATCGGCGCGGTACAACGCGCAATCACGTGACGCGATGGGTTTAGCCGTCGTGAGTTACAAATTTAAGCCGGCTTTATTAGAATACTACTTTTCATCAATTAAGGCTTAATTTCAGAAAAGGATTACTTAAATATGATTAAGTGTCGATACTAATTATCGCCTTCACGAAACGACAGAGTTTCTAGTACATATTGTATAGGCCATACAAATATACATTTAGTCAAAAAAGTATCGGGAATGGATGATTTGTTTATGGTTCCAAATTCAAATTTTTGTTTTTATTGTTGTTGTTAGATTGGCACAAGAGAATTTGAGTTGCATCTGTTATTTATATTAAATACAGTGCTGTTTTTAGTTATAACATATCTAGTGTGTATAGCGAATTTCATTATGGACAAAAACACCGAACAAGGAGTTTGTCTTAAATTTTGCATCGCCAAAGGAATTTCGCGTTCGCAGTCACTGAAAATTTTACAGAAGGCTTACGGTGAATCGACTTTATCAAAAACACGTGCTTATGAGTGGTACAAAGCGTTCAAAAGCGGTCGAGATGTGATGGAAGATTTGCCTCGCTCTGGTAGGCCATCAACGTCTGCAATGAAGTTAACATCGCAAAAGTGAAGGAAATAGTGACTGAAAATCCTCATTCAACTTTGAGAGAGATAGCCGCCGAACTTTCTGTATCTCACGAGTCGATCCGTACCATTTTAACTAATTATTTGGTTATGAAACATGTTACCGCTCGGCTAGTCCCAAAAGACCTGAATTTTCTTCAAAAACTCAATCGCATGAGAGTCGCCGAGGACATGCTAGAACGAGTCAATTCCGACCCAACATTAATGAATCGCATTGTTACTGGTGACGAGACGTGGGTTTACGAGTTTGACATGCAAACTAGTCAACAAGCTTCGGAGTGGCGCCTTCCAACTGAACCGAAACCGAAAAAACCACGCCAAAGTCGATCAAAAGTCAAAGTCAAGTTGACTGTTTTCTTTGACTATCGCGGTGTTGTGCACTCGGAATACTTGCCGGAAGGTCAAACGATAAATAAAGAATATTATTTGAGCGTTATGCGGCATTTAAGAGCAAATTCGAAGAAAAAGGCCAGATTTGTGGAAAGAATATTCTTGGATTTTGCACCACGATAATGCGCCTTCACACACGGCCATCATTGTGAACGATTTTTTGACCAAACACTCAACAAATACCATCGAACAACCACCATATTACCAGATATGGCTTCAGCCGACTTCTTTCTTTTTCCTAAACTCAAATTGCCACTTACATAAAAGAGAACTCGCAGCGAGAACTGAACTCAATTCCGGAAACAGCGTTTAAAAAATGTTTTGATGATTGGATTATTCGTTGGCGTAAGTGTATCGTTTCTGAAGGAGCATACTTTGAAGGTGATAAAATAAATTTGGATGAATTTGTTATTCATTCACATTCTGTGTATTATTGATCTCTTCCCATTACTTTCTTGACAGTGTAGTATGTCATGTGCGGGATCGAACCCACGACTCGAAGCGCAGTAAGCCAATCGCTTAGCCTTTGCGCCAACCGCATTTCGTAACAATCTAGTTCATTCGGCTACAATTTTTGCTACTATTAAGGTTTTTTTTTTATTGGTGCCCAGTGGAAATTCTTCATGAACTTCCTTCGCCCTGGGAAGGGCGAAGGGGTATGCCGGACTCCTACCGGCTAAAACCACTGGAGCGGTCATCTTCGGCAGCCAAGGGAGGCTCCAGGTCCTCGTATGATCACACTACAGCCGCCCACTGGTGCCACGCCTATAGGCACATCTCGGAGAGGGTGACTGTAAAGCGGTCACCCCCTCGGTGCTACTATTAACCTAACGCATTCTGAAGCAAAGTAACTAATATTTTATTACAATGTTTCGCGTATTCGATCGAAGGACACTACTTATCAACAACTTGTAGCGATAAAGACAATTTTACGACCATCTTGGACACAGTAACTTAGACATATAGTACATATACCAACTGTTACCCACTACTTCGTCCACGAAGGAATTAATTAAAACCCCCAAGGGGTCTTGATAACGCCATAAAAAGTATAATGTACCTCTATACCAAATTGGAGCCTCAAACATTCAAACTCACATTTATAACAATAAGATCATAAGTATTAATAACTTGTATAATAATAACAGATAACAAAGGTATCTGTTATAGGTCAACCGCTTAGTCACTGCGCCTTACGTGCCGACAAGACATTGCAAGCCTTAAGCCTTATATTCACTAACAAAAGAATTGTATTACTTTATATATGCTAGTTTGTAAGGTATATAACTATGGGCCACGAAGCCTGAAATAAATTATAAAACGATGTGAGTTTACAGTAAATAAGATCCATCCATCCATATCAACCAAGGATGTACGCTTGAAAACAAAATGCCTCCCCCATAGATTACGTCATCTGGTGAGAATTTGCCAGTACCACCGCGCTTGGCAAGGCGGGTTGGTGGTGAGCGCAGCAAGACTGCTGTTCTATAGGAGGGACGCTGCTGCCCATATGATAATACTGCAATTACCAATTCTTATTCTGATGTCACTTTATTACACGACATTTTCATTTTATTTGTATACTGGTATTTCGTCACTATCGCTTTCCGCCCGTGGAATTATTTCAGTAAGAGCCCTGCACGTCATTATTACACGTATCTGCGATCATTGGAACTTCATTGTACATAACGGATTAATCTCAGGAATTGTTGACAAAACATTACAGGCTGGATAAAGACATTTGAGAATTACTACAAGACCCAAACTCGTGCGATATTCAACAACATGGTCGAGAAGTTGTCGGAAGGCATTGGAAGGAAGTTTATATGGGCCGAGACCAGCTATCTGTCGCTGTGGTGGAATAGCGATGCGAATGATAAGGAAAAAGCTGTATTTCAAAAGTAAGTGTGCGAGTAAAGCTGAATTTAGCAGGTTTGAATATCATTCATCATAATCATAATCAAAATCATCATCATCTGAGTCAAAGGTCGTAGTCTGCTGAACAGAGGCCTTCTCGTAGATTTTCACAACTGTGTCGTCATTTTGGGGGGAATTTGTTATTTGCCAGTATTCACCATGCTAGGCAGGCGGGTTGCAGGTGAGCGCAGTAAAGCTACTGTTCCACAGAAGACATTTCGCTTTTTACGACATTCACGGGAGGAGATGGAGTGCTATATTCTTAAACCGGACACTATGGTACCACGGAATATCATTACTAATAAATGAGTACAATATAACGGGTTTAAGTGACATCGTAACGAAAACTGTATATGATTATGATTCTGGAACGCTTAGCATTAAAATACTATTGTGTCAGTCTTTTCAGATTCTTTCCAGTTTAACTGATTTCAGTATAAATTTATCGTTTTCGTGGTTTCGTTTTCGCGTTAGGATAGCTAACGCTCTCTCGTGTGATCTTACGAGGACCTGGAGCTCTTCTTCGGTGCTGAAGATGACCGCTCCAGTGGTTTAAGCCGGTAGGACTCCAGCTACCCTTTCGCCCTTCCCCGGGGCGAAAGAAGTTCATGTAGAATTTCCACTGGACAACAATAAAAAAAGGATAGCTAAACGCTATTTGGAACAAAAAATAAACAATTTATTATCACATGAAACTGCAGTGTAAATAAATACTAAACGGCTGTACAGCTTACGGAGGAGGTAATCGGTCACAGTAGCATAATAATATCATATCATAGTGTACTATCATATAATCACGTAGCGATTTGATCGCGTAGTTTACGATACATTGCGTGTTCAAAAATAACAAAACCTGACTTATTGTTTCCGAGATAAATGGCTTTTCTGTTTTTATTATAGGACTAAGTGCACACGCATACCCTTCCCAATGTTTTCGGTACGTTGTCATTTACACGCACGATATTATAATTAAGGACTGCTCAAACTGGAATGAAAACTGCGCGGGACGCGAGATGTGTTTATTATGCAGTGATTATGAAAGCAAACTAAATTAAATTGTACAAATTCACGCGAAAGATTGTGATTCCGTGTGGTGTCCGGATTTTCCGTGTGGTGTCCGGATTAAGAATATAGCACCACTCCACCTCATCCCGTGGATGTCGTAAAAGGCGACTAAGGGAATCTAAACCAGGGGGATGGGCAGCAGCGTCCCTTCTGTGAAACGGTAGCCATACTGCGCTCACCAACCCGCCTGCCAAGCGTGGTGAGTGCTGGCAAATTCCCCCCAAAGTGATGATACAGTTGTGGAAATCTGTGGGGGAGGCCTTTGTTCAGTAGTGGACGTATGGATGGGCGATATGATGACGCGAAAGATACGCTTTTGCTTAGACAGTTCCTCGATGCTACAACACTGGGAAACCGATTTTATTAATAGGGGAAATAGTAACCATTACAACAGCACATCCCGCGCCATGCGCGGTAGTTGCGTCAGTGAGAGTAGGCGTGTACTTTTCACGTTGTTACTTTTCTCTTCAAAAAATCATTGAATGAATTCGAATGGGGTTTTACACTGTTGAAGTGTAATTTTACTCAGGGAAAATACCGCGATAAATAACCACGTAAATGTCTCAGTTCCGAGTGATTCTGTCATGAATTAACGTTTGTGAGTTAGATGGGTACGAGGAACGAGAGGACGTTCTGACCCGAACCGGGCTTAACTTTTTTAAAGAACGTCGACTGCTGAAGATAGATCTCCCCGAAGATTTCCACAACGACCGGTTTCATGCCGGGTGCCGTAATTTTGGGGGAAATTTTCCAGTACTAACCGCGCTGGGCAGGCGGATGGGTGAGCGCAAAATGGCTACTGTTCTACAGAACCGACGCTATTGTGAATCTCTCTGGTTTAAAGACCCTAAGTCGCCTTTTACGACACCCACGGGAAGAGATGGAGAGGTGTTACGTTCTTAATTCAGACAACACACGGAATATACCTATCGCATTATTTTATATTTATCCTATTTTCTACGTTTTAATTGGCCACCTATGACCCAACTCTGTCTCATCTATAAACTTATTTTACTTTCTATTTCAGGCTTCTAAATTCTGGGAAGATAGAAATAGTGACGGGTGGTTGGGTAATGAATGACGAGGCCAATTCTCATTGGCTATCAATCATTCAACAGCTGACCACCGGCCATCAGTGGCTGATCGATAACTTAGGTTATATATCCAAGAACGCCTGGTCTATAGACCCGTTTGGACACTCAAGTACCCAACCATATCTTCTCAAATTAGCTGGGTTTGATAACTCGGTTATTCAGAGGGTGCATTACCGAGTGAAGAAAGAACTCGCGTCCAATAAGCAGTTGGAGTTTAAGTGGCGACAGTTATGGGGTAATTTTACTTAAAGTTTGTGTCTTTGTATTACCGTTAACTGCTTCTTATGGGCATATCCACGGTCAGGTTACCAATCAAAGCAAGAATAAACACTTCCATTTTAAAGTATAACTTCCTCAAGTATGCAAAAGAATTTGACATTTATATCATCAGATGGAAAACTGTATCCTTTTTGTTTATGCGAGTTATATTTTAATGAAATATATTTATATTACTAATTCTTTATTCATATTATACATTTTTGTTTGCTGTGAGATAACTTTTTATAAACTATAGCTATTTTTATAAACTATATTCTTTATCTCTACAGTTTAGTTGAATATTAATCATATTATTGGCTTGCAGATGGTATCGGCAAAACAGATATGTTTACTCACATGATGCCCTTCTATTCATACGACATTCCCCATTCCTGTGGACCTAATCCGAAGGTAAATAAATACGATTATACAATATGTGGTAAAACTGTGTGCGATCCGTGAAGGTGAAATTCAGTGCCGATATATGATTATATTATTATAAACTTTATTTGCAATTTTCGGTTACTAATAAAAGACTACATACACAGTCTCATACACGAACTCACATGACACTGTCGTCATTGTGTAAGTAGATATATTGGGTGTAAGAGAGAACGTACCGAACATTTTGGGAATGGGTTACACTTACGCCTATAATAAAAGGAAAAAGAAAACCATTTATCTCGGAAACATCTGCAATGTATCGTAAACAACGCGATTAAAAAGCTACGTGATTATTGTCCTATGATATGATATTATTATACTACTGCGAGCGATGACCTCATCTGCGAACTGTACCGAAACAACAGCAGTTTTTGTTTACATTGCAGATGTATGTAAAAATAAATAGTTTACTGTATTACTAAATAGCGTTTGGACAGATGAAAACGATTATTTTATACTGAAATCATTTAAATAAACTGGAAAAAATCTAAAATTCACGAAAGGACCGACGCAAAATTCTAACACTGATGGTACTAAAATCATGTACTGAATCTATGGTATCAGTTTTCGTTACACTGTCCCTTATACCCGATATTGTTAAATAAACACACACACACACACATTAATGCGAATTGAATTGTTTCTTAAATTCATGGATTAAAGTTGTATTTACAAAGGGCTACACAAGGCAATAACATTTAACGAACGAAGCTCGCGTAGGACAAGGTGGTAGTGGAGTCAAATATTTTTTATACTATAATAATTTGTTGACTTAATTTTATAGTGATTAATCTGTTTAAAAATGTGTGTTTTGAACACATACCTGAACGTAAAATTATTTTTGGATAGGGAACGACATTTAATGAAAGTAACAAACTGTCATTATTATTTGGTTATTCCAAAGAAGAATCGTCTTCTACATCATGATCATTTGTTTCCTATGAACAAAACACAGAAGTAGTAATTCGTGTACGTAAATAACTAAACCCAACAATGAGGCGCTCATAGGTAGTTGCACTCACTGATCGGTAAACGATCGTTAGGTTAAGCAAGGCTTACCGCGGCTAGTCTATGGATGGGTGATGCAAAGTGCTATTTGAGTTAAACGTCTCCGTGCTTCGGAGGGCACGGAATCTTCGGTCCCGGTTGTTATCATGAGACAGCAGTCGTTATGCCAAGTCGAAGGCCTTTGGGCGGATTGAACAACTCTGACACAAAGTTGGCCATAAACCACACGAAAAGACGAAGCCCAACCTGTTGAAAAGACAAAAATAGTGTTCAAGGTACAGCTGTTTTATGTAGCCTTCTGACGCCTTTTGCAGTGACATATTCTTCACTTTCTAAAAAAGCTTCGAACATAATGACGCTTCTGAATTACGTAAATCCATTCTCCATACCGCGCAGGATCTCGAGGAAATCTAAAAAATTCAATATAAAATTGCCTAAATATCCTACTATCTTCATGTAATAAACATGTCTTTTTATTCAATAAAAATGAATAAAATTTTATTAATTGTTTAACCATTACCTTCTTAGAAAATTCTATTTATTTATCTTATTCTATTCTTAGAAAAAGAGAAACCATTACCTTTATTGTAATAACAAATAATTTTAATCAAAACAAATAACTGAAAACATACTGCTCATAGAACTGATAGCCGTTGGGACAAAAAGGTTCTCGAGTGGAGAAATGGAAATCCCAGCGTTGGGTGATCTCCAAAAAGATGATGAGATATGGGCGGACTACCTGGTGAAGGTCTCTGGGAGTCGTTGAATGCGGGCGGTATGTAACCGGTCGTTGTGTAAATCTATGGTGGAGGCCTTTGTTCAGCTGTGGACGTCCTTTAGCTGATATGATGATGATGAAAACAATTAAAACCATACATTATTTTTAAGAAACAACAGTGTCTTCATTTAACACGATACCAGCGGCAAACGCTTCTGCGCGTTTCTCGATGTTTTACAATGTGCTACGAACGCACATGCGAGTCCATTCAAGTAGGTCATTACTATGGCTATGTTTTAAGGGTGCTCACTCATATCGTATTTAGATAGCCAGATTATTATATATATTTGCTACTAACGAAAATTCGGACTATCGTAATAATTAGGTTCTGTTCGGGTACGACACTGGATCATGGGAGGTGGGAGCCCAATAAGTATTTTCTATCGAAATACTATTTTTTGGCCTTGTAGATTAGTTTTAGAGTTAGTCGTCTAGTTGCGCAGCCGCAAATGCAAGTACACACGGCTAAATATATAGTTATGCATATTTATTTTACGCCGATCTCTCATCGTACGATAAGCCCATACAATACAGATCAGCTTATACTGGAAAAGTATAGCTTGTATTTATAACTTAACAAACACCTCAAACTATAAAATGGTGGGGCACTTATTTTGTAATTAGTAAGTATACAGCTGCGCCGAGTCGTGAGCTTCAAAGATAAGTATTACCTACCTATCTACCACCGACATTTTTTTTGCAATTCCTTGTATATATAAACCATCGGCGGTTCTATGAATGGGCTTTGTTTTCTTGCAAGGCGTCAAATAGTAAAGTAATAATGAGTATTGTTGTTGTTATATGGCATATATTTTTACCTGACCGCACCGGAGACATAAGTCAGTTTATGAATATAATATTTTACGATCATTTAGGTTTTGTGCTCTATTTCGTTTGTTGATCGGCCTTCGCTGAGCCTCCCATGATCCAGTGTCGTACCCGAACAGAACCTAATTGTTACGATAGTCCGAATTTTCGTCAGTGGCAAATATATATAATAATCTGGCTATCTAAATGCGATATGAGTGAGCACTCTTAAAAACATAGCCAAAGTAATGACCTACTTGAATGGACTCGCATGTGCGTTCGTAGCACATTGAGAAATGCGCAGAAGCGTTTGCTAATAAAATGTTAATAGTTTCCATAATACAATTAGTTAGTGTTTATCCAATTGACATGCGTTAAACTCGCACTGTTTATTAAGAATCAATCTAAACAAAACAAAATACGCTGATTTCTTGACGAAATTATCAGTATTTACAATACAGTGATAACAATTACATTAATATTTACCAAAAATATGTTTTTAATTCTGCCCTTGTTCTGTATGTGATTTTTGCAATTTTAAAACTAGCGTTACCGATTTTTTTCCCGTACGGAGTGTTCGAATGCTACTAATTTACAAGTGCACACAAATTTTCAACTGGATGCTCATTTGGTACGGATTTTTTTTTAACGCTGATTGTATATCTAATGATTCATTAGTGAAAATGAACTCTGAAATTAAGACAATTAAAAAGAAAATGTAATTGTAATAAAATGTGCTTAAATTCGTAACTTAACGCGGCCATACCGGTCGCGTCAACATCTGGGGGCGCGGCAGCGTTTTAAAACATACTGATTTAATTTAGGCCATCTTAAAATAAGTACTCTTACGCTACTCCTTGTATATATGTGTAATTTAATATAGTATTATTATCGAAATATATACACGCTCCGTTATGGTAGACAGGGTTTAAGATAAATTCAAATTCTATCATTTATTCAGTAGGTTGGTCCTAACAGTCATATTGAAACAACGGAGGGCAATTTCACCATATGACAACCTCTGAGAAGAAATGCCAAAAGAAACTCTAGGGCTAGGTCTTCTTTGATTATCTTTTTTTTATACTTTGTTTTACAAATTATTTAAAACAGCTGTTATACGTTGAAAAAAAATTGCAGCTACACAATATAAACAATGCAGATAAAATTTTGCTTCCAGGGAAGCCGCATGTGCAGATAATAGACAAAAAATGATAAAAATCAACGCCACACGTCCCTATCGTCAACATAGTCTTTGATTTTATAATAGGCTTTTTTTATGAGAATTGCTTTAATGTGCGTTTTAAACTTCCCATCAGCAAGATCTGTAATTCGTTTTGGTAACTTATTATAGAATCGAACACAATTCCCTAAGAAAGACTTATTTGTCTTGGTTAATCTATATAAAGGTACCACTATTTTATGTCTGTCTTTAGTATGTTTGTCATGATAGTCGCGTTTGAGTCAACGTCAGCCGCTGCCCCCCAGAGCAGGATGCCATAGAACATGATGCTGTGGAAATACGCGAATTACACAAGTCTGGCTGTAGGTACATCAGTGAGCTGCCTAATCTTTCTTACTGCATATGCAGCAGAACTTAACTTAAAACAGAATATATGTATATCATTTGTTCTGTTGGTGTTAAGCAGCGGCCTCTCGAATTAACACTAACAACTAACACTAACACTCAGAATACCACCACCCCATCTCCGCCTGTGGGTGTCGTAAAAGTCGATTATGGAATTAGCCGGAGGATGGGCAGCAGCGTCCTTCGAGTACATTAACAACTCAACTGCGATCGCCAACCCGTCTGCAAAGCGTGGCGATTATGGCAAAACCCCCCAATGAGCCCACAACACACCCATATCGGTGGTTGTGGTGATCTCTGTGGGAGGCCTGTGTTCAGCAGTGGACTTCATTCGGCCGAAATGATGACTCGTACGCTCATCTCATCCCGAGGATGTCGTAGAAGCCGACTAAGGGAGTTTGGAACCCGGTGCGTACCATTAAGCTCTTTAGGCTACCAAGTGGCGGGTAAACCACCAACACACGTATACCCATGGAGGGTTGATGTCAGGCAGGCGGCCGACTGTAAAATGTTTGCAATATGACAAACATATTGCGCGGACCCCAAGTAACTTGAGACCAGGGAGAAGAAGAAGACCCTTACGCAAATAAGGGGTTTTGAGGGGTTTCAACATAATTATATTGTATCCAGATGTTTCTGTACAGATTACTACATGCTATCTAAGATAAAAAGAAGCATTTTGATTTTTATAGGTATGCTGTCAATTCGATTTCAAGAGGCTCCCGGGTAACGGCGTCACTTGCCCGTGGGGCGTGGCGCCGCGGAAAATAATAGAGAAGAATGTTCAAGAAAGGTACCAAATTGCTGTATAATAGAAATTCATATCAGTCAGACATTCGCCATGTTTCTTCGACATCATGACAAATAACAAATTACTCTGAGATGAAAAAGAAATTCGAGCGCTTGCAACATGTAAGTGCACGTGACTTAAGTGAAATTTGTTCACGTATGAGCACACACAATGTTACATGTAAAACGTTGCACGCTAATTTGACCTTGAAATTACAATCTAATCGCGCCCAAAGAAGTAAAACTTAAAAAATCGGCGGTCATTAGTTATTACTATTTCAGGGCTTCAGTAATTCTCGACCAATGGCGTAAGAAAGCGCAGCTGTACAGAAGTAACGTGGTTCTGTTCCCGCTCGGTGACGACTTCCGGTACGACCGGTCGAACGAGTGGGACAACCAGTTTCAGAACTATGAGATACTTATCGACTACATCAATAACAACGATGCCTGGAATGCTGAGGTAAGGCTTTTACCTTTCGATACACGACGACGAACTAGAGTTTAAATGCGTAGAATATTGTTAAATTAAAAATAATTTATTTAATTTCGAATATTCTCGAATGATCAGTTATTCTCTGTGATTCCCGGCTAAGAATTGATCACCACTCCCTACCCATGGGTGTTGTAAAAGATGACTAAGGTTTGATTTTGGTTTGAATTTGAATGAACGGTTTTCGATTTTCTCCCTCAAACCATGTTGTTCTTGCAGTGGCAGCGGCTTTGTAATGAACTGAAATACTGGTAGTCCATTAGTTAGCCATTTTTCAACTATTTTAGAATGGCTTTCCGTTTGGTTCGGAAAAAGCGGTTATCATAATCATATCCGTCAAAGTCGTCCACTGCTGAACAAAGACCTCCCCCAAAGATTTCCACCACTACATGTCGTGTGCGTCATTATGGGGGAATATGCAACGTAACCATAATAATTTATTGTCACTTTTTACATCTACCGAGTTTCCCCACAACAATAAACCGTATGAGAACACCGACGGAACATATCCGTGGTATACGCTAAGTCCTGCTTCAGAAGATACTGTTATTCTCAACGTCCAGATAGTAATGACAAACCTATCAAGCTTATCACATACATAATCGACATGCGTTTTCCAATTACAGTTTTTATCAAGCATTATCCCTAAAAACTTCCTCTATTTTTGTACGAATTGTTTATAATAATTGGCGGTTTCCTGTTGTTTTGAGATTTACACATTGTAATTTTGCTTGTGTTGATTTTTAAATGATTACTAAGCCAATTATCAATTATATCAAGTGCAACTGTTATTTCATTTTCGTACGTATTTTATTATTACACTGAACAATGACTATGTCATCAGTTAATAAAGTAGTTTTGTGCTTAGATAAATATTGAATAGGAATGTGGTACTGCAAATTCAATAATCTTGAACCTAGATGTACTAAGAACTTTCTACTGTTTTTATGTTTGCTATTTCTACGCACTGTGTTCTATTGTATTTCAATTGAAAAAGTAGTACCTTTTACTTAGGCAGGATTTTCTTTTTCCCATGAATTTCACTACGCATGGCAGGCGGGTTTGATGAGCGCAGAATAGCTACAGTTCCACAGAAGGGTTGCTGCTGCCCATCCTTCTGGCTTAGAATCCCTTAGTCGCCTTTTACGACATCCACGGGAGAGATTTATTTTTATTTATTTATTTATTTATTTTAGGAAGATCAACAGCATGTAATATTAAACATAAACGATAATTGTAAGTGTCAGCAAGCCAATTACAGATCTTCACGAATAAACAGTAGTATATTCTTAATCTGGACACCATACGGACAATTTGCGGTTATTGCATTTTGATCAGTAAACATTTATGGGCGGATATGATATGATACTGTGTTCCGGTTTGATAAGCACTGTAGCTGGTAAAATTACTGCGCTTAAGAGATTAAATACCTAATGTTTCAAGGTGACGAGTGTGGTGTAGTGCCACGTAGGACTAGTCCTGGGTGCCATTACAATTGCTTTGGGCGTGACGCTAACCGCCAGGCCACCACCTTGCTCGTCTCGTCCCTATGTAGTATAAAAATACCTTGATGTTTTGCAGTGAGAGCAGTTCTATAGATAATAAAACCGAAATACTTTTCATTTAACCATGTGGTGCCGGCTAAGAATACCACCACCGCATCTCATCCCGTGGCTGTCGTAAAAGAAGACTACGGGATTAGCCGGAGGATGGGAAGCAGCAACCTTCGAGTATATTTATAATCGCGATTGCCAACCCGTCTGCCAAGTGGGGCGATTATGGCAATATCCCCCAATGAGCACAGAATACAAACCCACACCGGTCGTTGTGGCAATCTGTTGGGGAGGCTTCTGTCCAGCAGTGGACGTGTTTGCGGCTGAAATGATGATGATAACTTTCATTCATGCCCTATACCTTGCTTATGTTAGGTACGTTGAATACCAAACACTCTCTTCAGGTCCAATTTGGCACGCTCCAAGATTACTTCAAAGCAGTCCACGCGGAGGTCAAAATGACAGACTTCCCGGTACTGTCAGGCGATTTCTTTACATACGCCGATAGGAACCATCACTACTGGAGTGGATACTACACATCGAGACCCTTCTACAAAAATATGGATAGAGTTCTGCTGGCTTATGTTAGGTAAGTTATCGTTGTGTTGACTAAGCAGCCAAATTGGAGGTCAGTCAAGCTTCGTTTTGTGAGAACGTCATGGTTCAAACGGGGCCGCCGAGCTGTATCGAGAGAGCCGATCCTGCTCGGAAACGGAGGTGCCGAGTAAGCGGCCCCTTGTGGGTTCGCAGGTGGTCAGAGTTTGGGCTCTTAACGTCCATTGAGTGACCTTAGAGGTGACGTCTGCATGTGGTGGTATGTGAGGTCGTGTTGTCTCCCCGATTAAACTAGCCAGTTTACGAGCTCTAGAAAACTGGAAACTCTACCAAAAAGCTGTAAGGTTCATATTTCAATAAATAATATCGTATATATTATTTACTTTATTGGTAAAATACCATGCATTCAACCTTCAACGGTTCTTTGAAACATTATTACGATTTCACATTAATAAATTATTATAAATTCACATTTTAGTGATTAAGAATACAGCACCACTTCATCTCCTCCCGCGGATGTCGTAAAAGGTGACTACGGGACTCTCAACCAAAGGGATGGGTAGCAGCGCCCCATCTGTGGAGCAGCAGCCATACGGAACCTGCCAAGCGTGGTGAGAATTGGCTAATTCCCCAAAATACGACACAATTGTGGTAATCTATGGGGGAGGAACATCCTGTAGCCGATATGATGACATGATGAACACTAAATTATTTTTCGATAGCATTTTAAAGCAACGTGTTCCGGATGAGTAAGGTAGGTCTATGTCATGTACGCGCTAAAAATAGAGAAAACATCACGCATAATCTGTCATAAAATATATTGGTAATCTTCGCGTGTTTGATTTTGTAAATACGCCGACAGTTTTGGGTAGCCGGGGTCGATTAAGGAGACAGGATACGCAAAGAAAGAACGCCACACCTGTGGTGCCAAAACTGTCATAACATCGCTGCTTTTCGTAATATCGCCTCCCCTAAGTACACCTAAACTTCAGTAATACAACTGGATACGGTCTTAATTTCCATACTTCGCTCATTAACAGGGCAGCCGAAATAATAACAGCCCAAGCGACATCATCGTACTCTGTGACGCACATATTGTCGCTACAGCTTCGCGACCGTGTTGAGCAGGCGCGCCGCGCGCTGTCACTGTTCCAGCATCACGACGGAGTCACAGGCACCTCCAGAGATGACGTCAGAGAGGACTATGCTAAGAAGTAAGTTTCACAACCTTCTCAGGTTGGAATTTGTCATCGAAATATGCTGGATTGACCTAAGCTGTCAGGATTACCGCATTCATCCACTTTGGATGTCGATTTAGTTACCTTTAACATTTCGACGGCCGGCACGGTTGGTGCAGTGGCTGATAAAGTCAGCTGCTGCGCTCTGAGTCGTGGGTTCGATTACCGCATAGAACAAATATTTGTATAATCAGCAGGCAGTTCCGGGTCTGGTTGTATTGTGTATGGAATTTATGTATGTAAACGCACGCACGACGCAGGAGAAATCCTAGTGTGGGGCAACTTATTTAAAAAAAGAAAAAAATCACAGGATGCTGGCAGCAATCAAGTACAGTCAGTCAGCGATACAGCAAGCAGCTTTCTACCTCCTGCAACAGCCGGCGATCATTGACCAGACGCAAGAAGACATATACTTCGATGTGGACGACATCTGGCGGTCGCACGAAGAGATCCCGACAAGGATAACGATCGCGTTGGATGACGTGTCGCCTTCTAGAAAAATTATCTTATACAATGCATTAGCTTTCAGAAGACATGAAATTATGACTGTTTTGGTCTCTACGCCACATGTTGAGGTAAGTGATTAATATAGTTAAAAGTAGAATAAACAATAAATAAAAATTACTTGCCAAAAACGCTCGCTCGCTTAAAAACGTCAGAATTCAAGTGGCTCGGTTCCATTGGTTGGTCCTTTGCGGAAGAGCAGGTAAAAACTCCATATACTCTTTTAAAGTAATTGAGATACAATGTTGATTGATACAAATGATGGTACGTCCACGACAAAAAATTCGCGAGTTCAATCTTAAATGTTTATTTGTTGATTTGCTGGTGTGTAATTCTGAATTGGTAGTTTCGGAGTATGTTCGTTGTATGTCTGTTTATTTACCTGTAACGCACAGATCAGTCTTGATAAAAAATATAGCACCACTCCCATTTCCTCCCGTGGATGGCGTAAAAGGCGACTAAGGGACTAAACTGAGGGATGGGCAGCAGCGTCCCTTCTGTGGAACAGCAAAGCTATTCTGCATTCACCAACTCTCCTACCAAGCGTAGCGTACTGGCAAATCCTAATGACGACTCACGGCACGAAACCGGTAGTTTATGGGGCCTTCGTTCAGCAGTGGACGTTATCTTTTATCTTGTCTTATCTTTTGGATGATATGATGATGATGTCAGTATAACATAAAACAATATATTTAACAATGTTACAATATAAATCGAGTTCAGTGAACACTTAAAACCGTGAAGTTCTTCAGCGTTTGTTCTAAGAAGCTGTCTTGTAGTAGAATGGCTCCCTTGTTATAATATGACGTGCAAAACCGTTGGGATCTGATTATTCTAATCAATTCTATTTTATATCCTGTGCCGTTTGACTAGTCTTCAAGTGTTAGGTTAGGAGGTGATAAAATTTTACAGTTCCGTCAAAGTGCAACTACCTATAAATAGTCAAATCAACTTTTTTTTTTTTAGTACATTTGACTCTTATACATAAAATATGAAAGCACTTTGTTAGTGCATAATGTAAAAAAGAGCAAGTTGAGACAATATAAATATATATATATATATATAAATTGGCAAATCGATAGTAAAATAATCTAAAATATGTTAACATTTGTCATCATTCTAAATCAGTACGCGCTATCCCGAATGTTAAATCTCGCGCTCGAACTACCACCAATCATAGACGTAGCAGTCGTGTAGGTTTTCTGCTCGAGAATTCTCGAGCAATTTGTCTTCAGTCGAGACGGGAAAAGAATATACATATAAATGCATCGATAACTCGAGAAATCAAGTCCGTGCGCTAGGTAACTAAAACAAAACATGCCTATAACACGTGACGAGTCAAGTTAATTATGATTCGTTTAATCGAAAGACTCTGTGATGTATAAAAGCTATTTTTAGTTTAAGTTGGTAACAAAATGTTTGTTTTGCTAAACAAGTTTTTATAGTTATCGAAATATGGTCTAGTAATTTTGTTGATTTACTTTTACTAATATTTTTTTATTAAATTAAAGCCTCTTGTACATTTCACGGTCACTGGTCTGGACCCACAAATTATAAAAAAGTTAAATACTACCCTACTTTTTACTTTTTACATAGACCAGCCGTGTATAGTTTGTTTAATGTTGACTTGTTAATTAATAAGTGCAATTTGTAACAAATAAAAAACCATTTAATCAAATTGATTTATCATCTATTAGTTTAATTTGAAATGAAATCAAAAATTCGAAAATAACATCGTCATTTATTAAACATTTCAAAATTGCTCGAGATACTCGAGAAATCCTAATGCCTCAAGAAATAAAGAAGGTCAAGAAACCAGAAACCCTACAGTCGTGTCTCCAGAACCCTCCTGGCCGGCCCACCCCAGAATTAAATTGAGTCAATTATTAAGAATAACTTAATTTCCATCTGCAGAACTGGTTTTAATCCGGCCTCTCCTGAAATAAGCAATGCTACGGCCTTGCCACCAATACATACATACAGAAACATACGCTCCGTCCAATTCTTTCCTCTTGTCCCGATTTAGAGTCCCCTACAGCTGTATACTGAAACGTCACTTAATATTTAAGTGCTGCTAAATTATATGATACGCCCTCTTTCCAACCAAAAACGCGGGTAGCGGGACTTACATATTGAGTGGCGTTTCAGTAGTCGGCCGTTAGTCGTCTTTGAATACACCCACGGGAGTCTTAATCCGGACATCTCAAGGACTGCCAACAAAGTACCGGAACTTCAAATAGTTTCTTTTTAGGTGTTTGACCCAGAAGGCAATCCGATGATGGCGCAGATATCGCCCGTGGTCACAGGAGATAAGCGCCTCGCGTTTGCTGCCAACAAGTACCAACTGTCCTTCCCCGCGGTAGTTGACCCGCTCGCCCTTACCGTGTATACAGTCTCGCTCAGGGATACCATGAAACTAAATAAGTAAGTATTTATACTTTGGCTTTTAGCTTGGTTCGTTCGTGTGAAGCATTTTTAGTGAAATACTTTGCAAAGTACAACTTAAAATAGCATTTTTAGCAGAGTGAACTTTAATCGGGCTATGTTGGCAGAGCATGAAAATTGCAGCGGTCTCCTCCTGCGCCAGCGTCATGCTCCAGGAGGAGACTGCAGAGAGGGATCGGGAGATCCCGCACGGAGAAGGACGAGGTGACGGCGGGGTAATAGCCGTCCCAGCGCCCAGGTCCAACACGCCTGAGTTCTGTTGGACAAGGCCTTGTCGTTATTAAGTGGGAACCTCTGGCAGTACTGGGCTGCTACGTCTCCACCAAAGTCTCTCTTGCCGACTATAAGAGTCATTTGGATGCGTTGACGGGCATCATTCGCGGTAAATACTTACCGTCTAGTGCTCGTCCTGGGGGACTTAAGCTCACTCCAGAGCTCACACTATGTAAGACATGGCGTCGTCACTAGACCTCTGATTGTTTAATCGGGGGTCCGTTAGCACCTGTGTTCGGTGCCAGGGGAGTCGGTCGTGGATATTGGACTCGAGTTACTCCTCCTGTGGCCCATATGATGTCTGGCTGGCGAGTGGTGGAATAGGTGTTCATTTTGTGAAACCACCGCCATATAGTGTTCGATGTGGCCCTCCTCTCCAAGCCTTCACACAGCTCGATCGAGAAGTGCTCGTCGGAACTGCCAACGTCACGTTCCAGAAGAGGAAGCTTCGTGCTTCCGGGAGGCGATGGCGTCGATATGCGACGTATCTATGTGCTGGGCCAGGCGCTTCAGATCTACAGCGGTGTACTACTTGTTGGAGGGATCGCGCATTTCCGTGCGGTCTGCCTGACATCTCGCCAACGTCTAGTAGGACGTAGTGCTACAGCCGCAGAGACTGCCGAGGACTAGCGAGTCTACAGGATGCCACGATGTCGCTGCAACACGCCATCCGCGAGGCGAAGGCCTCCCTAAGTCCTGGAAGGACTGGACTGGACAAAGATCCATGGAGGAGACCCTACCGTATGGTAGTGAGCAAGTTAGGATCGTGGGTCCCTCGGTGACCGTAACCATGGCCCTGGATTTGCTGGAGGGAGTACTTTCTACGCTCTTTCCGGCGGTCTGGAACCGTCCCGGTCCCTCCCCACCTCTGATGGCCATGAGGCTAAATTTATGAACTGAACCAAGGAGTTGGGGGTTTCGGAAGGGAATTTGGGCTGAGCCTTTGGATGAAAGCTCGCAGCACAGCACCGGGCCTGGATGCACAACCCGCGCGTGGTTGTAAGCACTACAGTCGCTTTGGGACAGTTTGAGACCATTGTTGACCAGCTGCCTCCGGTACGGGAACAACCCGTACAGCTGGAAGGAAGTTGGATTGGTTGGTTATCATGAAGAAAGAGGGCAGGGCCGCGGAGTCTCCCTTTGCGTGTCGTCCCGTTTGCCTGCTCGACGAAGCTTTGAAGCTATTCGAGAAAATAATAGCCCGATCATTCGTAGTGCACCTGAGTAGTGAGTCGTGTGTTGGACCCGACCTGGCTGACAGCCAGTATGGCTTCCAGCAGCGGCGGTCCACAATTCTCTCGCTGTTGGAGCCGGCTGTGTCCCGGTGGGGTAGGGTGGCGTTGGCTGCAAGTCAAAACATCGTCAACGCCTTCAAATCCATCCCGTGGGGAATTATTAGGGGGACACTAGTCCACCGTCGGTGTCCTCTCCCCCTACTTGCAGGGCATCGTAGGGGCCTATCTGCGCGATAGACACATTCGCTGTGTGGCAGGGACGGTAGCATAAAGCGGAGGGTAACGCGAGGGGTTCCGCGGGGTTTCGATTCTCGGCCCACTCTTATGGAACCTAAGTATGGCGACTAATAGACTCTAAACCAGAGGGATGGGCAGCAGCGTCCCTTCTGTGGATAAGTAGCCATACTGCCACCACTTACCAACCCGCCTGCCATACGTGGTGAGTACTGGCAAGATGCCCCCAAAATGACGACACAATTGTAAAAATCTGTGGTGAGGCCTTTGTTCAGCATTAGACGTCTTTTGGATGATATGACGATGATGATGGTTCATGAAGTACCTGGGGCTCATCCTGGACAGTCGCTAGGGTTTCGAAGAGGCCGTGTGGCACGTAGCGCCGTCCTGTTATCGGTAACAATATCATATACATAGTTTAAGCCACACGAAGTTACTTATCATTGATGTGTAGTCCTCGCTGTTGACAATGCCAGTTTCGTTTCGAAAGAAGTATGGACGATGATTCCGCCAGACCAAAATCTCTACCAAACAGTGACCTTCTCGGGATGTATTTGGTGTTAGTGTATCTCGTGTAGATTGGTGTCGCCACGAATCTGACAGGCGTCTTGTTTCTTAATCGAACGGCTAGATAATAAAAACTATATAGGTTCATACTATTTATTTCTCAGATACACTTCATACTCCCGCATAAGGTTGTATAACGCTGATTACTGGACGGTGGACCTCCCGAAGTTCTTCCACGTGGAGCAGCCTTCGGCCCGGCTAATGGAGGACATCAGCATACAGGCGGGCAACAGTACCCGCGTCGTCACCAACTTGAACGGGTTAATAAAGGCTATCGTTTCGCCAGAAAGGGGTACTGTGCCAGTACATATGGATTTTGCGCAGTGAGTACTGGTTTGATTCCAACCTGTTCCTCAGGGTAACATTTGACATGACCAATGGTTTCAGGCTAGTAGATCCAGATGAATGGGCTAAATGGCTCCCACTTTTCAAAGAATAATAATTTTTGAGGTTATATTGATGCTGGTGCGCAAGCGCGGAACGAAAGTAGGGAGCGGAGAGTGCCGGATTATTCGACTTATCGGACTACTGAAGTGCCGGATTAGTGAGACGTTACTGTATTTGTGTTGGTAAATAGGCGTCCGAAATGCCGATTTTCTAATCCCAGCATTTTTTTTTTGGTCGGTTAATTTAAAAGCCCGTATCCATATTCTGCTAGCTCCGCCACTTTAGGTATAATTGCACCCGAAGTACCGATAATTCGATTGAAAAATTGGCAATAACTGCTATGCACTAAAACCTGGTTTTACCAAAGATGAAAGAGACGGTAACTTGAAGATTATAACTTACTGACACTTTACCGTCGGTATATTCAGGGGTAGTAGAATTCTATGTGGAGCACATGACTTGGCCGGTACTACAGTCCTATTTCTCTCGCTTAACAACTATATGTAAGTGTATAGTGTTCTGGGTAAACGATAGGAACAGCCATTGTTTCCAGAACAAGCGGCATTCTAACTCGAGCTTCAGGTCGGCAACGCGCCAGTTATCAGTAGGCTGATAATATCCATGCGTGCGGTTGCTATTGACCATCAGCTTAGATGTTGATTGCTTGCTGTTTCTATCATATAAAAGAACTCAGTTCACCTAGTAGAATAGCCTTGGCGGAGCCTTGAATTTGACTTGAAATTGTACGTAATTTAAGTATGTCTTAGCCTAAGTATGACAGTCGAGAGTGGCAAAGACAACAACAGCGAAGTACCTATTCATCCCATCAGCTAGTCCGAAGATTGCTTGCCGGTCCTATCATTTAAAAAACCGAGCCCACCAAGTAGAACGGCCTTGGCGGAGCCCTAATACGTAAAATTTAAGTATGTTGTTTCCATAGGTATGACAGTCAGCGCGGCAAGGACAACAACAGCGGAGCATACCTATTCATCCCTTCAGGTCCCGCTACGGATTACAAGCCGGACCCATTCCCTGAGATTGTGGTGACCGAAGGCATGTACAAGGCCACGCTGTATACAGCACTTAACTCACCGAAGTCTGCCGATGTCGTGCTAGCGGTGAGTAAAATGAAATGTTGATGATGGTGAAAAAATCTTCATTTGAAATGTACCTTTATTTTCATCGTCATCATATCACCCAAAACACGTCCACTGGTGGACAAAGGCCTCTCACATAAACAACCGATTACACGCCGTATGTTGTCATTTTGACAGGAATATGCCAGTACTCACCACGCTTGGGAGGCGGGTTGGTAAACGCAGATTGGCTGCTTTTCCAATGAAGTGATGCTGCTGCACATCGCTCTAGGAGTCCCTTAGTCGCCTTTTAAGACATCCACTTGGGAAGATGGAGTGGTGCTATATTCTTAATTTGGATACCACAAGGATAATCTTTACAAGTAGCTTTTAAGAAACATTTTCACTCATAAATAAACGTAAACATAGTAGGCGTTTCCTACTAACTGCCTCCGAGAAGAAATACCAAAGGCAAAGGTTTGTGTTTTAATGTCCAGATAATTATGTAGACGATACAATATGAAGTGAAAAAATACAACGTCTATAACTATATAAATAGGCCAATGTCTGGAATAACATTTTAAGAAAGATCCATTGCCAAAGCCGTTTTGAGATGACCTGTCCTAACAAATGACATGTGGAGTTTGATGTTAAACCGCAATGGTTTATCAGTTGATGATAACTAAAGGCATGTAAATGGTCACGTTCGCCTAAAGACATCTATGTCTGACGTTTACCTCATCGGGGTCATACTTATATGTGTTCATTTTCCCAGATTACCGTCTACAACAACCCTTCGTTGCCGCACAGCGAGGTGGAAATTAGCAACACTCTGCTGATCGACCCTCAGGTTGATGACCTGGAGCTTGCTCTGAGGTTCCGCACTGCCGTCAAGAACGGAGACGTGTTCTATACCGATCTTAATGGAATGCAAGTGAGAAAACATTAATATTTTTAATTTGAAGTGAGGCAATGATATTATACCATAGATATGTTCATCATCATATCGGCCATTTATATGTCCACTGCTGAACAAAGGCCTCCCCCATACATTTCCACAACTGTGTCATCACTCTGGGGGGTATTTGCCAATACTCACCACGCTTGGCAGGCGGGTTGGTGAGCGCAGTATGGCTACTATTTCACAGAAGGGCGCTGCTGCCCATCTCTCTGGTTTAGATTCCCTTAGTCGCCTTTTACGACATCCACGGGAGGTAGATGGAGTGGTGCTATATTCTTAATCCGGACACCACACGGATTATCCGGACATATGTTACGTCCATATTATCCGCGCAAAATCAGTCTCGATGTATGTAGTAGGTATAAACCTATAAAACTGCACACTTATGCTGTAAGAAATAAGATACAAAAACAACGAGAGTAAGAAAGATAGCTATCTAAAATGACAACACGTGTACTCGATGTCTTTGTCGCACCTGTGATAGAAAATATGTGTTGTCTCTTTTCTTTGCTGCTTGGCGTGTGTTTTCTTCGAGAATATTATTCTATAAATAATTTTTAATAGCATTTTATGGGAATATTTTATTTAGTTTGTTAGTCACATGCGGTATGAGATACATTGTTCTTTATTTATTTTGGCTTGATAGTTTGTGCATTTTCTATATACGCACGACCGCTTTGTTATTATTTAATTAAATTAAATAATACAGATTGTGTCAGTGTGTGCTCGTTGTCCTGTTTTGGGCGACTGATAGATTGCGAGGTGCTACAATTGAGGGAGCTTTGGTTCTTACTTTTGACGCCCATGTAACATATCTACTTCTTTTAATATATAAAATCATTGAAGTGAGGGATATTTCCGAATGGGCTACTGCATCATCATCATATCAGCCAAAAGACGTCCACTGCTGAACAAAGGCCTCCCCCATAGATTTCCACAACGTCCGGTCACATGGCGCCCGCATCCAACGACTCCCAGCTACCTTCTCTCGGTAAGCCTTCCATCTCGTAGGAGGTCGTCCCACGCTGTGTAATGTTTGCGCAGGTGCAATTAATATCTGTAAACTATCCCCACGATATAACAATGAGAAATAGAAGTGTGGGGCATTGTTTAAAAATGTTATCTAAATGATGTCGCATTTTCCACAGATGATAAAGCGTCGTTTCTTCGAGAAGATTCCTCTACAAGCGAACTTCTACCCGCTGCCGGCGGCCGCGTACATCGAAGATGAACATATTCGGTTCACGCTGCTCACATCAACACCACTCGGCATGGCCGCCCTCCAGTCAGGACAGCTTGAGGTACTACATGATGCTATATCGAGGTCTGCACCCAAATCGACCAAAAAGGTGTACATTTTCGCGATCATCGAACATTGCGCTTAGCTTTTACAGTTCATGACTACGATGTCGTCGATAAATCGAAGGTGAGTGATAAACTCGCCATTGATGTTAATGCCGGATTCTTTCCACTCGGAATCCTACGGATTAGTATCTTGAAGGCATACTCCATTACAGCGTTGCACAGTTTCGGGGAAATAACGTCCCCCTGTCGCACTATTCCTGTATCTGGACTGTCATGGTGGTGTTTTTGTATAAGCTCTATCACTTTGATGTACCGATAGTCACTGTGGCACCGTTGCAGAGATTGCAGCACCGCTCAGGTTTTGATCGAATCGTAGGCTTTGCAGATTATACTCCTTGGTCTTCTGCATAACCTGCTGCAGCAGTATAGATGTGATCTATGATGCTAAAATCTTTTTGGAAACTGGCTTGTTCGGGAGGTTTGAAGTCATCAAACCTATGCTACAGACGATTCGTGATTATCCTTGAAAACAGCTTATACGTGTGGCTCAGAAGCGAGATAAGATCTATAATTCCTACCTGTATTCGCAAACAAACAAATAAATAAATAAATTCTTCAACTGAGTGTAGTCACCTTTTTTGAAGAATAGCACCACCACGCTTCCAGCGTTGTGAACTCAAGTAAGACGGACGGACGGCACGGTTGGTGCAGTGGCCGATACAGTCGGCTGCTGCGCACCGGGTCGTGGGTTCGATTCCCACACGGAACAATTATTTGTATGACCTGCAGGTAGTTGTTCCGGGTCTGGGTGTATTGTATGTGGAGATGTACTGGAGTTCCACCCGCTTACAGTAGCATTGTTGTTATTCCGTCATCACTCGGTGCCTTGTTATTTTTAGCTGTTCAAGGCCATCCCAGGCTGATATCAGGTATCGTGTCGAGTTAATTTGGCTCGCGGGTCTTCTGAGAGCCAATAGTAGGTATTTATGTATATAGTAGCTATCAAAAATAAAATTAGAGCCTCTTATTTTATGTAAACCAAAAATGTCTGATCATTTAAGTTGGCAAGAAGACAACAAGAAGTTTAGTTGGTCATTCAGGGTTAATAAAGTAAGTTGCGTAGAGTTGTGCTCTTTATGCTAGCGCAGCCTCTGTACAAAGACTCTCCTTAAAAGGGTAAGTGGCTTTTGCCATTGTGAATGTAAAGGCTATATATAGTGTAAGAACCGATTCACTGGAAGCGTTTTGGCAACGTGTGTTTATAGCAGATTGATCATAAGACGTTTAAATGCCAACTCTAGTTTTAATTGAATTTGGTAAATGCGCATTCGAGCACTTTTCATCGGAACTTAACGCCTACTTACTAGACAACTGGTTGGATGCCAAAGAAACAGTAATATCTTCGGACCAGACGCGAGGTAGAGGCCATTCTTATAGGTATGCTGGTTCTAGTTGGATGAAATAGACTTATGGACCAGACAGACTGACATGGAGAATAACGAGGTAGGTACATTTTTGAATGGATGCTATTTGCGTCGACTCCCAGAGGGGCATTGACTCTTACCGACTAAACCCCTCGGTGTTCCTTCGTGGACATTACGACGGGTTACGGGAGGCGCATTCATCCACGAACCCGCCAGTCCACAGTCGGATCCCGTTTCGTTGAAATAGGGAGGGGTGTTGCTTTCCTTCTCGATCCATCTCTGAGGGGCGCGCGTCCAGAGTCGTTTTTTTCTTGTTGTTGTTTTATAACAGCTATGCAGAACTTAAATTTAATTCTAATTTTCATAATAATGTGGCAGGTAATACAAGATAGAAGACTGAGCAGGGACGACAACAGGGGGCTGGTGCAGGGCGTGCTGGACAACATACGAACGCGGCACACATTCAAGCTCATCATAGAGAACGCGAGGAAACCTTGTGCGGTTAGTGTTGTTCTTTGTCCATTACATACAATGCTCTAAGCGGATTGTCTACCTTTAAAATAAGTAAACTTCAGAAAAAACTAAAGAGTTCACTGCTCCACCACGTTCGAACATTCGAAAGGACCTTAATGAAACTGGCCATATTAAAGGTACAGGAGTAAAAAGGGCACATCTACATTTTTCGTAAATCCGACTAACTTTATCATTCGATTCTTTTCGAATGGGTCTTTCGTATGTTTCATTCAAAACTGTCTATAAAGGGCACGTTGAGGCGCTCATAGTCTGTTACTCTCACTGATCAGTAAACGATCAGAAAGGTTAAGCAACTTGTCGCGGTCAGTTTTACGATGGGTGACCATATTGGTATTTTAACTGAGCGTGTCCGTGCTTCGGTGAGTATGTAAAACAGTCGGTAGTGGTTGTTGTCATTAGACAGCAGTCGATAAGCCAAGTCAGAGGCCTTTGGGCGGCTTGAATATCTCTGACACAGGGTTGGCCACTAGCCACACGAAAATAAAGAAAGCCACGTTTTAGAGAAAATCCATCAATTACTAAAAGGAGCCCATTGTAGCTCAAACCATTACAGTTGCACATTGCATGCAAAACCGGTGAAAAAAGATTCTCAACTGTCGTTGTTCAATTCATGAACGCATTCTGCCATAATTTTGAACTATCTGTCATACTTTACAATCTTAAATGTTTGATAGACAATGTAGCGATTATTTCTGGCTTTTCGTTATGTTGTAACCCACTTGTCCCGTACTCTTCGGAGGGTCCATTCTCGTAATAAAAAATGTTCAAAATATATTTCGATCTTGTCTCGGTGTCGTAAATGTCACAAATGGTATTCTCCTAAACATATAAACGTGAAACGTGAACTTATATCCTGATGAGATCAAAAATGTATCGAACGTTGACCGAAGCCAAAATGGTATTCTGTTAACAACTTTCATTAAATAAACGTTAAATTTGAGATGAGACTGGATTGAGATCATACTGAAATCAGACTTTAGAGAGGAACTTTGCAGATTTTTCAGCCAATTCATAATTCAATCTCAGTTCGGTCAACTTTCAAAGTGTAAATTAATTACGAGAATTGGCCCACAGATGTTTTATTGCGTTTGAAGTAGTGTCTTTAAAGGTATTATTTGGATGTCTCGCGGACGAAGTCGCTAGCTAGTTAATATAAGTACAGTTTCGCGTCGCACAACCTGTCCAGAGGCCGTCACTTCGAATCCCACCATTCCTATCAGAAGCATGTTTATCTTAATTGTAGGGATTGAGGCGGATGTGCCGCGACTTTTTCCAATAACAATTAATCATGCTCAAACATCACATCGTTTCGGCCGAATGAAGTCCACTGCTGGACACAGGCCTCCCCCAAAGATCACCACAACGACCGATATGGGTGTGTTGTGGGCTCATAGAGGGGTTTTGCCGTAATCGCCACGCTTGGCAGACGGGTTGGCGATCGCAGTTGAGTTGTTAATGTACTCGAAGGACGCTGCTGCCCATCCTTCGGCCAACCCCTTAGTCGACTTTTACGACACTCACGGAAGGAGATGGGGTGGTGGCATTCTGAGCCGGCACCAGACGGCATAAACATTACTTTTTAAATACAAATATGGTTTTGGATTGGGGTAAAAAGGTTCCCGAGTGAAAGCCGCGCACCGGAAAACGCAGCGTGGGATGGTTTCCAACGAGATGGGGCTGGTGAGAGCTGCTAGGAGTAGTTAGATGCGGGTGGCATTTGACCGAACGTTGTGGAAATCTATGGGGGAGGCCTTTGTTCAGCAGTGTCCTTTAGCTGATATAATGATGATGGGTTTTGGATATCGATAATATCTTTCCTCAGAACTGAGAAAAAATTACTATTTTTTCACTTTCCTTAGCAAAAGACGATAGCAGATCACCCGTCGGGTCAGCTGACGCTTGGCGCGCACGTGTCCCAGCAGCTGCTGCTACAGCCTCTCATCGCGATGCACTACACGTCACGGAAGACTGCCACTAACACCGGCTACTCGAGGGTCAACATCAACGATGCGGACTTAGTTCTAGCATCTTTCCACTCGCATGTAACGAGCAAGGTACGAATTTTAACTACTTGTTTGCGTGGCTCGCGGTACGCGGTTGCTGCGACCAATGTAAAATGAATGGGTGGAGCTTGTCCATATAAGTTGCTCAATAATAACGAGTCACAAGAACTGGCTGGAGGCCTCTTTTGGCTTCGCCAGAAATGACCGGTTAAGCAACCACAATTCCCAGAAAAGATTGCGAGAAGCCCCAAAAAAAAAAAAGAGTGCATATAATAACTACTTGAGAAAAAGCGAACAATTCAAATTGGGGCTAGGTTATTCGTATGCATTTTATTTAAAACTTTCAACCATGTAGTAAAACGTCTTAACGCGTACGACTTTCGTTAGTTACCACATTTTATTACAAACATTACAAATTAAGTTAGTGCCAAGACTTTCTACTGAAAGCGCTGTTTAATTTGACTATGTATTATTTTCAGAACAAAGACGGCACCATGATACGCGGCATGGGTATGACTTTGCAGCGGGTGTATCTCGATACATGTTACGGCAGCAGCGAAGTAAGCAAGTGGTACTTCGTGGGAGACGGCCAGGTGAGCTTTACACTAAGTTAGATATTAATTAATCAGTTTAAATGCAAGGCAATGACTACAATAAATAAATAATAATAATAAAACAATAAACGAACACACGTATTCGATTAGGCATATTTAAACCAGAGTCGATTCGATTGAATTAGATCGAACCAGAGAGATTTGTACGGTTTCCCGATTCGCCCAGAGACTATAAACCAAAAATGCTCCTATAATTAAATGAATGAATATATTGATTGTTTAATTTTTGTGCGTACGAGTAATGTATTGTCGCATACGTGGGTTCGCTAATTGGCTCACAGTCACAGTCATACATAGTTAGGTATTGCGAGGATCGCAGGGCGATTGATGACACTGAGTTAAATAAGATACAAAAAGATAGCTGCTCCGAAGCGTTCGCTCTCGATATCCCTTCGGTGCCGGTGGTTTTAGTCAGCAAGAGTCAAGTATACCCATCGCCCCTCGCCCTAGGGAAGTTGGACAATGCACGAGAGTTTTCACCATCCTTCTAGAAACATTTTGAGAATAATCCACACATCGAAGCCTTATTCATAATTGTTTGAAAAAGCATAATAAACAGTTACATTGGTTCCGTGTGATCTTCTCCCGCGGAATACGTAGAAGGCGTAAACCAGAGAGATGGGCAGCGGCGTCCATTCTGTGGAACAGAAGTCATTCTGCGCTCACCAACCCGCCTGCCAGGTGTGGCGAGTACTGGCAAACTCCCCCCAAAATAACGACACATGTGAAAATCTCTGAGGGAGACCTTTGTTCAGCAGTCGATGTTCTTTGGCTGATATGATGATGACGACGATTGTTTTCAATAAACCATTATTTTTCAGATTCCAATACCCGATCTTGTGGACGCGCCTTCAGAGAAAGTATACGAAAGCTCATTAACCTACGTAAACGTGAGGAACCCGCTACCCGGCGGAATACTCACTCTATGTCCCATGGAAGTGAGATCAGTGTTCATTAACCAGACTCTTCAGAGGTACTAATAGAACTAAGTGAGTGTTATATGTGTTACTTAATCAATTCAAGTGATCACTTGCAAGTTGTAATGATAAAAATCTCGAATTCAGTCAGGGAATTTACTAGAACTAAAATTGCAAATCGTATGTGATAAGTACATGTGTATATTTTGTTCATTGTGTGATATTAACTACAACTTTATGATGTGACCATACGTGTGACGTGTCTGATCTGTTACAAAATAATAGCCAATGTCACTTTTTATCTGTATATTCACCATTTAGGAAATATTCGTTGTTGCATATTATTATTACAAGTATTGCAGACAAAAAGAAAAAGATTGTGTAAAATACGAATATTTTATATAAAGAGCCGTGGCGCTCACCTTACCTTCAGTTATGGTTCCGGCTTGAGAAATGAGAAATCGGCCTTAATAACACGCTTATTGTTCCCAATTGAATGCAGCGCGGAAAAAGAGATGCAGGCGTCCTGATTTTAAATCAGGAACTTAGAATACATTAATTTCTGAAGATATAACCTTCTGCCTTTGTTATTAGGCGTTCTTAAATTATTACCATTAATGCTCATGTTAATCTTACTGCCAATCAATTTTAAATTTAGACATTAAGTAAGTTAGGGGAATAATCACCCGTTAGAAAAAAATGTATTATTAATTAGCAAATTCCCTGCAAGTATATTTTGTGATACGCAACTTTCTCAATAGCGCATTTATTTCATTTATATGGCAGCTGGTTAGTTAGTTATTTCAGGATTTACATCCATCATTCAGGTAAATATCAATAAATCATTAGAGAGATCATTGTACAGTTTGTGTTTTTACTGCGACGGTTTTCGGCAGTATTTCTGGTTTCTACTGTTTTGTGGCCCAAACCAAATGCTGCGATATATGGCCACTTGTGAATGTACCAATAACTGACAAATATTTGTTAATGTATTTAGAATATAAGTTAGCATTGTTGCTTTTTATGGCATATAATATTTATGTATATACCTAGTATATCGAATTTATAATCTAAAAAAAATGACGAATCTGTTTTTTATTTTAACTTCCATATAGAACCAAAATCTCCACTATTCTTGATTTACTAATCAAGTTAAGATTTTACAGGTTATACTTTTAAATATACAGCTATTTTATTATAGAAAAAGTTGCCCACATCTAGGGAAAGTGTTGGATATATTTGCACTTGAATACTTAAAGATCACCAAATATGGTCTCTGATTGTAATAATCACGTAGGTATATTGAAATTGCATTAACTATGATGGTAGTAGCTGGTAAATGAACTTTATTCCGGCAGACGCACGTATACAGTATGAACTAAAACCCTCTCCGATTCGTAAAGGTGATATTCACTATCGATACGTGATCATACCTGTGTAATCATTTTATGAAATTAAAACTATATAAACGTAGAAATTTAAATTTTGTAAATTTAAATTTGTAACTTACCACGGCCACACTGATCTTGACATACGCGGCACAGCGCTAGTTCTAAGGTGTTTAAACAAACTGATTTAATTTAGACCATTTAATTTGAATATTTTCACAACTATATATTATCATTATCGAAATATAATCTATACAGGTTCCTTTTGGGTTGGACGGGGTTTAAGTAAAATATTGTGTAATGTTAAACAAAACTTGTAATATGTTAAACAGCGCTTGAGCGGTGGCTTGCAACGTAAAGCTCAAATTATAAAAAATACTATAATTAATTAGAAATGAGTGTAATATAATTAATTAGAACGAGTGCGCCGAAGTCAATCTATTTTGCTGTAAGCAGTGTAAAAATCATCAGAATGCGTCCAAAAACGAAATGAGTTACTCCGATATCGAGCGATAAACATATTTACTTTACTAAATATTTTTATATTTAGTCTAATATAACACAACATATACTAATGTGCCGATATCGAGATTTCAATATTTGACCGGTGTAAGTATTATGAGAGGGCACAGTTTTTTCTGATTTATTATACGTATACGAGCCCCGATGCAAAATAGTTCGTCTAGTATGAAAAGTAGTGCAAAGCGTAAAATATAGAAAGTAAATAATGGTAAAATAATTAAGAACGTTTAATAAAAAGTAAACCACAATTTGAGGAACATTTTAAAGTTTATTTTAACATAACTAAAATTCTTTCATAACTTTACATAACACGATAAATTAAAAAAAATTCTAAAAAACATAACGCAAATGTATTCGTTTACCCTTGTCAGTCACGCAAAATAGTTCGTCTACCACTTAGTTGTGTCGCCTTTGCTCTCAATGCCAGCTTTAATGCGGAGAGGCATGGTTGTAACCAATGCTGCACACTCCTCAGGCGTAATTGACTCCCAGACAGCCAAGAGTTTAGCCTTCTTCGATCTTGATGGATTTTTACGGAACTCTTTTTTCATTTTCCACCATAGGGTTTCGATCGGCGACAAGTCCGGGCTGTTAGATGGCCATTCGATTGTAGGGATGCTTTTCGCCAGTAGCCAGGTCTTTGTTGTCCTTGCAGTATGGCAGGAAGCACCATCCTGTTGAAAAATGAAGGAATCTTGATGCTTAAGTGACGGAATAGAGGGCAGTAAATTCTCTTCCAAAAGGTTTTGATACCTTGCAGCATTGATAGAACCATCCACAAACTGCATACCACCAACACCTTGTGCAGACATGCAGCCCCATATCATAAGAGACGCCGGAAACTTCACTTTGCGTTTGAGACAATCAGTATGAAATGCCTAATTTTTGTTCCGAATCACTTTTTTCCTTTCATCGCCGACTGTCACTTCAAATTTGGACTCGTCACTCCAAATGGTACTACGCCACTGATCGGAAGTCCAATTTAAATGATCATGAGCAAACTTCAACCTCAATTTCTTTTGTACAGCAGTCAACAGTGGTTTCTCCTTAGCAGTGTAAAATTCGTAACCCATTCTTTTAGGACTCTTGCAAGTATCAACTGAGACGTCTTTGTGAATCATGTCCTTCCATTGCACCGTGAGTTCTCCAGCTCGAGCACGACGATTATTTTTGATAATTTTCTTCAGAATTCTGTTTTCTACTGCACTTGTGATGCGTGGTCGACCAGTTTTCTTTAAACCAAAAGTCGTTCTATTCTTTTTATAGTGCTGAATGATAGATTGGACTGTAGACCTGAGAAGTATCAAGTCTTTGGATATTTGGTAACTTGATTTGCCAGCATCGAACCCACAAACTATTCGCTTTCGAAGCTCTTCACACACGGGTTTGCCACGACCCATTGTTATTTGAAAACTAATGAAAAAAACTGAAATTTTCAGAATTTATACTATCTCACTTAACAAATGACACAGAATTACTTTTACAAATTTCAATTATGCAACATAATTGTACAAAGAAGGAATAATCTTATTTAACTCACCGATAGACGAACTCTTTTGCATCGATTAACAATTAGACGAATTATTTTGCTTATAACTTCTTCGAATTTAAAACAGGATATGTATAAATTTAAAAAGCTAAAATAGTTTATTGGTTCATAATTAAAAAATGGCATAAGTAACGCGACATGTGATAATAGAACAGCTTAATATTTTATATAGATATACAAAAATAATTAAGTTAGAAAAAATCTCACAGAGAAAATTTCACACTAGACGAGCTATTTTGCATCGGGGCTCGCGTAACATGTATTTTAACTTCTGAATGATTTACTTATCTAAAATATTAGTGAGACTTGTATTATAATGTTTATTATACACGTATTTTAAAATACTGTTGTAAATATAGGAGACAGAAATGTAATGGTGTTTTATTTTTTATGCCCCTTTAATTTTTATAAGTTATAACTACAATGTGGTTCGCCCCGCCAGATAGCCCGATGATCTGAAAGTGGCATGCGGACGGCGGAAAACCAGTGGAGGGTGATAGACAGAGTTGATTGAATTATAGTTATTATGGAATTGACGACACAGTTGACGCAGTGGCAGTTCGATCCCCGCACGAAACAAATCTTTGTTTCGGGTCTGGGTGTCTGTGCATGTGAGATTTATGTCTGTAAACTGTACCCACGATACAGAAGAAATGTTAGTGTGGGGCAATATTAAAAAAACCCATAAAAGGGCAACAGTGCTACTTAAAATTGGGATTGGGGAACCTTTAGGCACTGGGAAGCAGCCTCTGCAATCATCACGCTTGGCAGAAAGTCGAATTCGTGATCACAATGTGTTGTTTATAGCCCGAGTGTAGCTGCCAATCCGCAGTGGCTTTTTACGAAACCCATCGGTGTGGGCTGTTGGTCGGGAACCACACGCAACTGGTGACAACAGTATGAATAAAAATACGTATAGCCTTACCAATACCGCTGTACCGCGCCTTAGTTATGCGCGGGGAGGTGGGCAGTGGGAAGGAAAGGGCAGAAACCAATGACAAAACGGAGCGGCTTCTCGGCCCCCTTACCTCGCTGCTCGCACACCTAAGGCGCGGTACAGCGGTATTGATCAGGCTATAGTAGTCCCATACCACGAACATATAATTTGCTGCAGAATTTTCAAAATCATTATTAGTTGTTTAATTGGTTTGAGTTTTAGCCAATGATATTATACCATAGATATGTTACATCCATATTAAATGGCGCGCAAAATTCTGTCTCGCTGTATGTATAAACCTATAAAACTGCACACCCGCAGTCGAGAATATTATACATACATATAATCACGCCTCTCTCCCGTAGGGGTAGGCAGAGACCACTTCTTTCCACTTGCTACGATCCTTACATACTTGTTTCGCTTCGTCCACTCTCATTATTCCCTTCATACATGCTCTTCGGTTTAGGGTACTCTTGACCTGGCCTTTTTCGCGAATATTATTCTATAAATAATTTAAATTCTATTTGTTACTCACGTGGTATGAGATCCTTTGTTCTTTATTCATATTTGCTTGATAGTTTGAGCATTTTTTATATATGTACGACGGCATTATTATTACTCATTTAATAAATCAATACAGACTGTGACAGTGTGTGCTCGTTGTTCTGTTTTGGGCGAACTGATTGCGAGTTTTGGTTCTTACTTTTGGCGAATAATTAAAATACAAAACATATGCCTGAGTTTATTTATTTAAAAAATTACATGGTAACAATATTATGCCATTACTATCACAAACAGAAAATAACAACTAAAACATAAATACTGCTTATATATAAAATGTAGATTTGTAGGCATATAAAAAATGTATGGCGTATAAAAGCAAGTAATGAATTAGCTAAAGAATAATTTGCAGAATAAAGCGAGACTTGCTCAGATAAGGTTAAAAGCTTGAAGATTTTGCGTTATCAATTACCGAAATACTGCTAGCGCATAATACTGACTTGAGATAATATTGAGTTCTAGATATAATAAAAATGCAACCAAGGTTTTGTATATACTTCATTCATTACTTTATACTGCATTCTTAACTTATATAGGTACTGCTCAAAACACCAAATCGCTGTTAGCAACCTACAACTCGTACGAATCAACTGTGCACTCCGCTGGAATGCGACCCCTCTCCCGCTTCCCCGCGCGGCGCCCCGCATTCGCCGTAAGCGCTCAGTAGCGATAGCATATCTATGGATAGCATCTTTGTTACCATTACGCGTGGCTCGCGTTTAATTGTCTAAATACAGTTTAAATCCCCTGTTGTTATTACTGTTTCTGTTAAGTTTTTTTTGTAAAGTTTGTTTTTGTTTGGACGTTTTCGACGCGTTAGTGAAGCCTTTACACCAACATTATGGGCAAGATAATTCATAGTGAGGCAAGGACTCTTAGAATATTAAAGGTGTTAAAATTCTTTGAAAATGAGAAAGCAAATAAACACTTTATAGTACCTGTAGACCAAGTTATAAAAAGAGCTTGTGCAGCTATCATATATATCAGTCAATATGTATAAATTTAATTGCAAAACGTCATGAGTAAAATGACCTAGTATTATGACGCCTTATCATCAAAACGACCTTTTATCAACATAAAAAAAATGGTAGTTGATATTTTTTTAACATAATTCTTTGCAAACGGTACCGTCCGAATGACGACACAGAGCGAGGTGCAGTTAATTCGTACGAGTTGTAACAGATTCATACATAATTATAATTAAGGTGAAGCACTTTGTGCTATGATAAAATTTAACAATTTGAATCAATTATATCAATTCTTATTACATGCGAAAACAATTAGATTTTACAATACTCTGTGCTATTTGTAAATTCATAAAATGAGACTAGTCAATATTAGGGCTTTTTCCCTGATATGCGAATAACATTAATTCGAAAAGAAAATGTGTATGTATTGAGATTTCAGGCACATTAAATGTTCCCAAAGTCATATAAATAATATCAATATATTATAAACAGCGATGGAATTTAAATCAGGTGTTTCCCAGTCCCCCAACGTCGACATTACAAGTGCTACCATATTGTATTTTTTTAAACGTATTTGCCACGAGCGATGGGTTTACAAACTATAACTACCTTGGTTTACAGTTGCCTTGGGTAAAATTAATTCATTCGCCCCCAGTAGTAACGTAGCGATGTGGTAGCGTTCACTTTTCATGAATGTCATTAAATGGACGACACATTTTATTTTGTTTAATTATTAAATGCAGAAACAAACATAAAATAATAAAAGGTTATTATTATCCTAAATAGCAAACACTGTCACAGTAGGTTTATATGCAGATAGGATGGCCCTTGGGCCAACCCAATGCTGCGAACATATTCACCAGTAGCTACGCCACTACTGGGGGCGAATAAACTTATTTTTCCAATCTATCACCGCTTGGAGGCAGCTGGGAATGAAAGGAGTTGGCGAATGGGACTTTGAACCAGGTTTGGTGGCGTCAACGTTGGGAGCAACTGGGAATAACGCTAAACTTGTAATAAACATAACATGAATAAGATTCAATATTTAATAATATAACAGCCACAGAGTAATTGTCCCACACGGGTGGTACATTCCGTTTCGCAGTGTCATCACATAGGTCATAAGTTAAATTAATAATTTTATTTCCTTTCAGTGTCATCACATGAGTCAATAAATTAAATCAATCATAAATAACAACATTCTCCTTGGGATTCTCCCGAATCCGCCGCCGGTTCTGAATAAAAGCGCCGCCCATTTCTCCCGCGACACCCGTATGATTGGACAGTAAAATAGCTCATAATTTTTTTCAGCCGAAAAACGTCCACTACTGGACAGAAGCCTCCCCCAAAGATTGCCACAACAACCAGTATGGGTCTATGTTGTGTGCTTATTGAGGGGTTTTGCCACGGTTCGCTTTATAATCGCCCCGCTTGGCAGACGGGTTGAATTATAAATGAGCTCGAAGGAAGCTGCTACCCATCCTCCGGCTAATCCCAATGTCGCCTTTTACGACACCCACGGGATGAGATGGGGTGGTAGTATTCTTAGCCGGCACCACACGTCATAAAAATGCTCACCTTGACCGAACGCTTGTGATGCCCAGTTTATGCAATATTAAAAGCAGGGCTTTATCCAGGGTACATTGGGTCCTTTGTTACCAATAACAGATAAATAAAATAACAATAAATGGCACTAGTAATTACATACAATTATTACAATTTTCGTTTAAATACTTAGCACAATACTTACAATTACCTGGCTGGAGACAATACAGAAAAACCTTATCTGTTTACAAATTATGCCAAATAATTTTGATGATGAATTTTGATTTACGTAAGAGAAGCAAAATAATATGGTTGCGTTAATATTTGAGCGGTTAAAGCCGTACATATGACGTGAAATATATGTAGGTACAGTAAATTTTTGAGCAGACTACTTTTCCTACTCTCATTGTCATCGATAGCCGTTATTATCTAGTTTTTATCATTCTTTAATTTTTGTAACTATAAAGTTTATCAAAAGGTACATATTTCCTTTTGGTCTCACGATGACTAACTTAAACTAAGGGAGAAAATCATTTCAGTGGCTGCGCCAGACTAGAACTGGCCTATCGCCCGTTAAAAACCTGTAAAGTATGATGGCTCTTGAATATATTTTTAATGTACTTGACATTATTTATATTCGCTCTATTTATACATAAAATTATGCAAATGTGGCATTAAAGGTAAATCGTAATATGAACACAAAGAATAAATGAATAACGTAAAACTTCAGGCCTAGTCCATCGTGGCACTACACAACGCTCATCACCTCTAGATATTAGTTATTTACTCTCTTATGCCCAGTAATTTTACTTACTACAATGCCCTTCGAACCGGAACACAGAATGTTTAAACTTTAAACACTACTGCTTGGCGGCCAAATTACTCCTAAGGACTTATTTTATAAATCCATATTTACACCTGAATATTTTTTATGTAGACACTAAATTGTTAATAACTACATAAAATTGAGTTATTTAGTCCTGATAACCAATACACTTGCCACTCAACAACATTCGGCTCACACACAACACTTTTGGCATCGACAATAATGATTTTCATGTATGTATGTGGAATTTATTGATGTTACAATACATTTTGGCAACTCTCACTTTTCGATTACAGAAGGAAGTCACGCGTTTCGGCAGTTTTTTGAAAAAGACGCGCAGGCCGACAGTCTCCCCAGTATCGCAGCCGCAGCTTTCAGCGTGTGCCACGGTTTTGATTACAGATTGGGTCATGGTGGATTGCGCGCTCATTCCGACCCCGTTGAAGACGGCGGCACGCACGTGGCTTCTTCATCTCGTGGAATCCTTTACAATCCCCCGAGATGAGCCTGGGATGGGCGGCCTCTTTACAGTCGCCTCCCGCGCACTAGAGACTGACCGCTTCAAAGTTACTTTCCGAGCTGTGCCGTTCGTTCTCAAGATTCCGGGGCTACCCGCTACCCCCCCCCCCCTCCCCTTTTCTGTGCTTAAGATGACCGCCCAGGTGGTTTGAACGCCTCTCTCTCCGAGGGCGTTAAAGGATGCAACAGCTGACAACCACGTTGAAAAGAAAAAAAAACGTCGTGCTTTCCTAGTAACCCCATCATCTGTTTTGCTATTTATAAATTCATACCGCGATTACACGATATGCTTACTCAATTTGAACATACTTAAAAAAGACCCTTAATAGGTTTACAGTGCAGTCAACTGGGCTTTTACAGGCAATGTAGGGCATGCTGCAAAGCATCTCCCCAGCAACTCCAAGTTAAAATATGAGGAAATTTTACGTAGATACTTATTGAACCAACAAACAAGTGGATGAAAAAAGCTGTTTTGTTGTTTTAACCATAGGAAAATAGTTATAGTATACAATATTCAATTATCGTAATGGAAAACAATTTATGGAGCATGATTCACAAGTAGCTTTTCTGTAATATTCATAAATAAATCATGTGAAGGTTTGTGTACTTTGATGAAAACGGAATTGTAAAGAGGGAGAAGATCTCAAGATATCTATTGAAACAGTAACTATAGGACTGCCGCTTTTTGTTATTGGGGTGCAGTTGGAGATCGATCCCACGATTGGAATATATCTCAGATATGTTTCAACCGCGGATATTAGATATATTATTAATTTCGGCCGTAAATGTGCTAGCTGAAACGACAACGTGAAAAAAAGCTAAATGTGCGCGCTCATGCTCACCGGTCGCTGCATCGTGTTATCGAAAATCTGCCATTTTCCTGATCGGTGATGCCAAAAGTATTGTTAGCGAAAGGTGTTGTGAAGACCCAAACAATCTTATACCCGTAAATAAAATTAAAAATAATATTTATAACATAACGAAAATGAGACTATCTAAAAACATAATTCAACCATGTCCACGTTAAAACTATATTTTCGACAAAACAATAAAAGCATTACGTCACCTATTGTTTTTGGACTGGGGATATAGTAATAAATATTATGAGTAAATATAATTAATTAATTGCAGTTGTTTACAACCTAGACAATGCTTTGTTGTCTATAACGACGCAGTTACTCGCGAAGTCTACGGTAAACTTCGGTAGTATTGAATTGACTAGACTGTGACATCTTTGCATCACTTCAGGCACCAGTTCATAAGAAAAATCCTCCACTCTGAAATAAATTAAGGCATGATAGCTTATTATATCCAATCGGGTATATGTTACCAATACTTGGCTTGGTACACGATACAAAAAGATTTACAGTGTTTCGCCTCTCAGAAAAATTGCATACATTGAATGAACTTATCATGAGCAAAAATACATATACATGACATATATTTGCCCACCAGACAGGGTCCGGACCGAAAACTTTGGTGAGAAGTTACACTTGGGCCTATAATAAAAATAGGGTCCATTTATCACGGAAATAATATGTTCCAGTTTTTGTAAATTTTGAGCACGCATTGTATCGTAAACAACGCGATCAAAACGCTACATGATTATTATTATATTATATATTATTATTATAGATGACCTTGAAAGTCAACTGTAGCGAAACACCTGCCGTTTAGTTTTTATTTACATTGCAGTTTTATGTGATGATCTTAACTTTATAATCATCTGTGACAAGGGCCAGGAATGGAGTTAAAAATACCAAAAGATGAGCTGATCTCAACAAAATGAGATGAAATTTATATATATTAATGTATATATTAGTATTAAGGTATATGTATATTTATATACTGTATGTAGTATGTAGGTATATTAGTCTATATGTATGTGTGTATAATTATATGTATTGTATAACCTCTACACACCGTGCCTACATCTCTTTTCTTCAAACTCTCCTATCGCAGGTCTGCTGGAAGAGATTTCTTGAAGAAATAAGCTGTACCTTTGTACTCTGATTTCCTATTTAATTATGTAAAAATATTTCTGTGTGTACATAAATAAATAAATAAAAATAAATAAATAAAATGTACAGTGACTTACCCTTTATGTTTGACAAGCGCTTCGGCAGCAACTAGTCCATGCAAACAGTTTGCTGTCGCTTCCAAACTAAGGCAGTAAGGGTGGACGCGTTGCGACTCCACGCGTTGCTGGACAAGCTTCAGAGCTTGCTTGTGATCACAACTAGATTGCTGGAAATATAGAGAAAAAGTTTTTTTTAATCACATAATTGGCAAACAAGCATACGGCCCGCCTTATGGTAAGCGGTTACCGGAACCTATGAACGGTTGCAACGCCAGAGGTATCACTCGCGCGTTGCCGAACCCCTAAAAAATCCATTTCATGCAATTTTTGAAGAGTTGTAGTCTGGTGCGAAAACCTCGGTAGGGAGCTGATTTCACAACCTGAGCGTGCGCGGGATGAGGTTCCTCTGAAACCGTACGTACGAGACCATTTTGTCTCTAGGGTATGTGGATGAACTCGTCGATGGCGAGAGGTGCGATGGTAGAAAGTGGCTGTTGACATTATATCGAACAATTCCTTCGCACACTTAGTTGTGTGAGAAATTCGATACAAGCAATAGTAAGAGAATTCTAAGAAAGAAAGGCTAGGAGCGGGTCACGTCACTATTGCAATGGGTGGAAATCATTATATATTATTTAGGAACTTGTCGCTACTTGTTCCGGGTTATTATATGGTTGTTGACGGCACGGTTGGCGCAGTGGCTAAGCGGCTGTCTTTTTGCGCTACCTATCGCGGGTTCGATCCCCCACGGAACAAATATTTATATGATCTAGTGGTTTCGGGTCTGGGTATGCATGCGAGCTTTGTGTCTGTGGACCACGACACAGGAAAAATACCTATTCGAAAATAAGAGTCGAAAAATGACTTAACTATTCCCAAGATACAAGACAAATCCTAGAGTGGATCTTCTCATTAATAAAAACCATAAAAACTACGTACCTCCATCACAACTTCAGCACACTTTAATAAAGTGGTAAGTGCAGGCCAAACAGACCACTTCAATAGGTACTGAAGCTTGATATCTTCTCCCAGAATATACAAATCACCGTTATACGATATAACTCTGTTTTGTATACAGTATTCAAGCGCATTTTTGAAAGCCTGAAACAATAAATAAAGTATTTTATAAGCAATTTAATAATTATTTCATCATAATATTTTACAGACAGGATAAAGAAAAGAACACATGCTATGGAATTAGGGTTGCCATCCGTCCAGGTTTCCCTGGATTTGACCTAGTTTAGGGGGCACCCAGGGAGCGTCCGGGCGGGGTTTTGCAAACAGCCCGGATTTTAATGTTTCCCGCGCTATCCACTCGCCTGGCTGGGCACACCAACGTTTGACCGGCCGAATGATCCCATTGCAAAAAAAACCGTGGATTTCGATCGTCTTGAACTGGTTTATTGACAGCTGGCAACTCTAAATATAATCAATGGTATAATGCAACTAAAATCGCAAAGGATATCGGCTAAAATAGGCCCACCAGCGGACAAAAATAAATTTATATTAAAATTTGCTTATTTTTTTGTCTATTTACCGTAATTTGTGAATAGTTCAAAATGACGGGATAATAATCACAAAAAAAAGGAACCCGACAATTATGATATCCTTCTACTATAAATAACTCTCGATTATAAATTAACATTATGATCTACCTCAGTTTATACAGCACAATTTTTTTTTCTGAGATACTTTCACAAATATTTATATATTTTAAAAAGGCTAAAAGACTAATGCCAAGTCAACGTCACGTCAAAATGTTTATTGATAGCAAAATGATGATTATTAAATATACCTTTTCAAACAGTTGTTTTAGTTCTAAAATGTGTAATTTATTTATTTATTTGTACTTTTATTTTAGTGTTTATAGGATTTTGCGTATTTTTGGCAGTCTTTTGATTATATTATCACTGTTGTACGTCGATCTGTCCAAGTGGGCTTGACTTACTATGGGCGATGACGAGTGCCCTTTAGCCCGTTTAGCTACCGTACAGTGAATTGTATTAAAATTATTTTTTGTATATTTCTGTGTCATTCTGTGTTTCTAAAGCGTCCATGATACCACGTTGCATTACACCAGGCTTGGATCCATCCTTTTGTATAAGTGAAAAAAAGGTGCGTGTATACATAATTTCAACGGGCGCCTTTGGTACCTTACAACTAACTAATTTATAATAAGTAAGTAGTAAGTATATTTTATATTACAAATTTCGCTGTCGATTATTGTATAAATATACACGTAACAACTCTTATTAACTACAATAATCTCATTTAAGTTGCTTACATTAGGTTCTTCTCTTTCCAAGTGGAAGAATTCGTGACTAAGAAGTTTTCGTACGCAGTGGTAATCTGCTTCCAAATTATCTGGAAACAAAAAAATCGTGACTGGAAATAACTAATACCGTACGTCCGTTCATGTGAAATGAAATAACGTTTATTCAAAATTGGCAAAACAATATATAAGACAGCCCCTCGTAATATCATTTACCGCTTCCTACTGCTTAAGCAAGAAAGAAGAAACGGCGCCACAGACAAACTCCCCAGCGACGTCTCTGTATGTAAACACAGTATGAGCATAATTGAAGTCATCATTTGATAAAGGCACTATGACACTTTTTCTTATAATCGGTATTATCATCATCATCATCATATCAGCCAAAGGACGTCCACTGCTGAACAAAGGCCTCCCCATAATATATATATATATATGTAATGTTCACCATCATCAGCCACAGGACTTACCGGAACTACTGAACAAACGAGGCCTTTAGCCCATAGATTTCCGCAACTGTGTTATTATTTTAGGGGAAATCTGCCAATACTCACCACGCTTGGCAGGTGGGTTGGTCAGCGCAGTATGACTAGTGTTCCACAAAAGGGACGCTGGTACCTCCGGTTTAAAGCTCCTTAGTCGCCTTTTACATCCACGGGAGAAGATGGGGGGTGGGCTATATTATTAATCTGCTCGGGGCCAAAAGATGTGAAGTGACTAAAAACTTACCTGGAGCAACCGCCTGTTTGTGCACTATGAGGCATATGATAGCCGGTGGCACTATGTAGTGCAGTATGGGGTTGACGTACAACTGGAGCTGAATAATGGGCACTGCCACCACCATCGTTTCCGCTTGAAGTATATGACCTATAAAATAATGGTATTTTTAATTACATTCTTTGTCTGTGTGAGAGGCCTTTACCCTGCAGTAATACACTAATAATAATATACAATATACTAAAGAATATACTGTTCTAAATATTCTAATTACATTTTTAAACATACATTTAAAAATATAAAGTTGTGACTAATCATGCACGCAAGGTAACGATGGTTTATGGTTCAGAAGAAAGGAACCTTCTCATTTTGCGTGCTGTTTCGATATCCATAAAGTCTGCATCCCACATGACAAAAATCTCATGTACCAAGTTCCGATCCTTAACATGCTATCTTTTTTGGCCTTCACGAGATTCTCATCATGTCGGATAGATTACTTAGATCTTTATTTCCGTACTCATCTGAGGATGCCCTCCGGATAACAATGCCTTGACGAGTTTGGAGACTACGCGTTTTGTTTTGAGACATGAAACGATACTGTGCATGTTTAAATGCCCAATACTCTTAATGCACGATTGTTTTAGCCATACGACACATTCCATGTCTGCCGTGTTGCAAATATTTACCCTACGCTACTACTACGTATTCGTCTACTAAATCCGCTTTGTGTACCAGCATTGTGCGCAAAAATATGAATAAAAAAGTGTGTGTGTCAGCTCCGGCACACGACTGCAGTTTACTCCGTAAGTACAATTGTCTCAGTAATTAATAGGCAGTAAGGGTTAAAAAATAAAAAGCACGGATGTTTATATGTACGTTATATATCATATAAAAATGATATATAACTTACGTAGTAACTGCATACACGTGTATGTCGGATTTATATTTTTTAAATTTATTTAGTCACTCCACTGCGTATTTAATAATGAATAATAATGATATTAAATATCTATATTTATATATATTAAATGAAATAATATAAAACTTTGACACAAACATGACTTTAACGCAGAAGGTGCGCAGAAAAACGAAACGCATTTTAGTTAACGCTCGACAAAATTACACTCCTCATAAATTTTTCGTACCGAGGGCCTCTTAAGGAGTAAACTCCAATACAAACAAACTGGTAAAACTATCATCAAAATCAGCCCATTACTGTTCCACTGCTGGGCACGGGCCTTTTCTCACAACGAGAAAGGTTAGGCCTTAATCCACCACGCTGGCCTAGTGCGGGTTGGCGGACTACACACACCACGATTTGCCACGGTTGCCTCACGATGATTTTCTACGCCGTTAATGTAAGCGATCATTCAATTCTGATCCGCACATGAATCCGAAAAGTGAGAGGTGTGGGCCGGGATCGAAATCAGACACTCCCGTATAGAAGGCAAGCGTTCAATCAAGTCTATCACTGCCACTTATAAAACTATACATATACTCGCAGTACATAGCACTTCGCTGAGTTGTACAATAAATAATATTCATATACATGCGCCCAAGTTACACAATTGTCTTGATCTTTGACTCTACCACAACAAAGAAACAGTTAGTACGTAGTATTGACGTAAATAACACTAATACACAGGTGTTAAGATTTATTGGTTTCGCATTTTAACTAAGTACCTATTACTGATATGAACCATTTACTAAATTCAAGGAAGCCCCTGCATTGTATATGGTGTTCGAGCCAGTAAACATATTAATAAGAGAATACAGCATTTTTGATTCATCATAAATACCAAAGAAGTTACACTGCTAAACAAAGTCCTCCCCAAAGATTTCCAAAAATGTGTCATTTTGGCGCGAACTTGCAAGGACCTACTCACTACGTCCACCAGGCGGTTGGTGAGCGCAGAATAGCTACTGTTCCACAGAAGGGGCACGCTACCCATCCATCTGGTTTAGAGGCCCTTAGTCGCCTTTTACGACATCTACGGAAAGAGATGGAAAGCACCACTCCGGATATTCTTGATCCGGACATCATACGGAGGTTCTACTTTTTTCATTACAACGCACATTATACCTGCCGTCCTATGGAATATCTAAACGTTACATGTAAAGTTCAGTGCGTCAAGTGCTCGCGACTCCGTTTGCGTGAAAATCGGATAATAATGAAAAATTTATTGCAGGATAGAAAATGTATTTATTCGCACAAACAATTAAATAGGCAAACAAAAACGTAATAATAAAATAGGGGTGTCAAAAAGGCCAACAGCTCAGCATGATGTCAGGTGGCAGTACCAGGTACCACTACCTAAGCCTGATTTTCGGCTGCAACCCACAAATACCATACACCCGAAACTAGTAAGATATAGTACAATAATTATGTATCTAATGAAAGGTAAAACACTAAGAAAACATTAAGTATATAATAAGTAGGTATACAATATAATACTAAGTGTATATATATACTAAGTGTAAATAAATAAAGAAGTGTAGATATGATAATAATATACATAGTCATCATTTTAGTCGAAAAGTGTCCACTACTGGATAGAAGCCTCCCCCAAAGATTGCCACAACGACCCGTATGGGTTAGTGTTGTGTGCTCTTTGGGGAGTTTTGCCATAATCGCCACGCTTGGCAGACGGGTTGGCAATCGCAGTTGTGTACTCGAAGGACGCTGCTGCCCATCCTCCGGCTAATCCCATAATCGCTTTTTACGACACCCACGGGATGAGATAGTGGTATACATAGTAATAATCTATAATTAGACTTGGGGGTTTCTTTTCACGGGTGCAACAAGTACAAGAAAAAGAGTGGGCAACTTTTTTTTAAATCGACTTGCACTTTCTCCGCCCCGAGGGAGGGCCTTACCAGCTAAATCACCTGGATCATCTTCAACCGGGATCTCGAGAACAAACGTTTCGGAAAGAACTGTTTAACCTGAGCCTTCTCGTAGTTGACCATAATTAAGGACAGTGAGGGTAATGCAATTGCCTTAATAAACACGGTCTGCACACAGCTTGTTCGTCGCAGTTTTCAATAGCGCACATGAGGATACCTATATTCTTGGCATCATCATTATTTTACAAAACCGAGCCAACCTAATAGCGGCGAAATTCCATAATTCTTTCAAAACCGTACCTGTGCTTACCTTTCATTTTGTTCTTAACGTCACTGGACAGATCCGTCAAAACTCCCGAGACTAACCTCAGCCGCCTCTCCCTGTCAAGCCTCATCATCTTTCTGTGTACAACAAGGATCCTCTCCACACTGCTACTGACATCGTTCTCAAACACTGAAGCACCCAAGTTCCCCAGCACTTGGACCATCCAAGCAACTTCTTCTATAACATCCTCGTATTCTAAGAGCCTGTTCTGCATTAAGCTCTGCATCAATACTAATGAAAGAAGATTCGAGATCGTTGCTACAGTATTCTTCTGTTGTAAAGTGACAACATAATCTGCTATGCTCTGCACTTGTTTGAACTGGTCGGGAGTTAGCTGCTGTAGGTCGAGTGGTTTGAGCGTTTCTGTGGAATGTGAGGTGTTATTTTGTAGGTACTCTCGAACGGATAACGGAGAGCCGAGGTTTATATAGATGTTGCCAAAGTGGTCGTTTAAACTGTGTAACGCCTTTAGGAAGCCCTGAAAATGGAATTATATTCTATTAGAATTACAGGAACTCCAGTGGGAGATGGAGGAATATTTATGCGGATAGGTTGGAAATTGCATGAAGATTAGTTACACCAGCTAACGGAGGGGGTCGTTGTTGCTCACAGTGTAAAAATAATTATGTTTCTAAAATTATAGGCAATGATGAAGCACTGCAAGTAGTTCATATTGTGTGATGAGTGGCCAACCTTGTATCAGAGTTGTTCAAGCCGCCCAATCGCCCTCAACCTTGGCTTAACGACCGAAGATTTTACTTCCCCTCAAATGCAGAGACGCTCAGTTCAAATACCATTACGCGGGCACCCATCCATAGTCTGACCGCGCCAAGCGATGCGTAACCTCGCCGATCGTTTACCGATAAGTGAGTGCAACTGGCTATGGGCGCCTCACAGCAAGTAGTCATAATAGCTCTATAGTTATAATCCATTCTGTGGCAGACGTTGACTAGCCACTCACAAGATGAGCAGTTCGGGATGTCGAGAGTTACGGCACTGGTTTCATCATCGCGCGTCTCGTAGATTCGGAGCGGGTTTCCCCGTTATTACGCCATTAGACAGATCCACCCCCGAGCACATAGCTCTGACAGCCCCCCTCTGATCAGCTAACTAACGCAAGCCAGATTTGAAAATTCAGCGGGCACTCTCGGGGTTCCACTCCAGCCGACCAATAAAGGTAAGCCAGTGACGAGGCCCTGACCGACCCCCAATGGCATGCGGGTACGCAGTACACACACTTACAACTGGCCAAGCTACCCTGCGTTTTATAAGCTTCTTAATAGATCTCCTTATGACGTACTTCTTTTTTTTGTATCAAAAGGATGAGGAATCTGCTTTAATCTGTCCTACGGGATTGTGTTACCCCACGGTGAGGTAACAATTGCTCCAAAGGGGTATTATTATTGTAATTATACTCTTTATTGTACACCAATTAGTAAAAGATACAAAAACTGTAGCGCCTATATATATATAGAGTTCAATGGGCGGCCTTATCGCACTCGGCGGTAGGTCTGTATAACATAGGACTCCACTGACACTAGGAAGTGACCCTTTTCTAGCGAGCTGGCCACAGACACGACTCAGGATACCACCATAATACTTACGCCTTTGCATAATTTCTAACTTAAAAAAAAACAATACTTTGTCTAGGTATTTTAAATAAACAATATTTTTATTCTATACTATGTATGTTTAAATAAGATTCATCTCTAACTCTGCAACAGTTACAGATGGGTCACGCATAATGATTAAATTTTTTTATAATCAGCTTTTTGGCTAGACCAACACAACAACACAAGCGTCGCGCCTGCCCTTAACAACTGTAATGCTACCCAGGACTACTGCTGCGTGGCACCACAATGCCTTCGGTTACTTTGAGACATTAGATGTTATTTAGTCTCTTATGTCCAGTAATTTCTCACCGGTATACAGTAATCTCACATTAATTAATTTAAATTTGAATACTAGAGACAACTGGACAATTAGACAAATTTTTTTAGTAAAATGTCATTAATAGTATAATAATAATAACAACTTATTATAGGTATACAATTGTCGTTCATGAGGTAGGTGTGGCACATATGAACGTATTGATCATAGCAAGATGTAATGGCTTACAGATTGTATGAATATATTATAGATACTAGAAGACGATTTAACTATGTGAAAAATCCTACGTTTACATAAACGGTTAGAAGCGGTACGAAAATCTTAACCAATCAGGATTCTTTTTCACAAATACGATTTTGATATTTTGAGCTGACAATGTGTAGCTATATCAAAACATGGGACACAGGGAACAAAAAGTTGAAAATACCATATTGGGCGACAGTTTACGTAAATCTACGACATATTTATGTAAACCATTTGCAGGCGCTAAGGTACAGTCAGAATGTAAATTGTTCAAAGTAGTTAGTCTTATAGAGAGGCTCCCGGCAAGAAATTTCATGTATATCCTTATTAAGGATTAAATAAATACTACAATAGAGTTGTGAGGAGTTATGTGAGAACAATGCACACATCATCATCATCAGATCAGCCGAAGGACGTCCACTGCTGATCAAAACCCTCCCATTGACCTCTACAATGAACTATTTCAAGATCACAGGTTGCCAGCCCAGGATTATCAACTAAATTATAAACTTGACTTATGTAAACATTCTAGTAAGGTCTACTACAAAATGTCGACTTTACAATGTCAAATATTTACCGCGCTTGCTCGTCAGAGTGATTACACCAACACATAATATATACATACATATATATTAATAATCACATCATTCGCTTCTAGAAATACTGTGATTTCTCACAAGTTTATGTGTAAATATCGCAACTATTAATGAAACAGTAAACAATCAAGTTCATATACAGCAGTTATTTCATGTCTTATTAGTTATTACGTAATCTGTTACATTATTATGTTAGGAGACTGGCTTCATATTCAAAAGCAACAATGATGTAGTTTTATGTTACGGTCAATGTGCTTAATAAGATATTATGCATAACGACCGATCAATGTGAAGCATATGGATAAGTCATTCGGTTAAGTGAGCGGCGACTTCAATAAAGCACGAGTTGAGCGAGTGCCAGAACTTTGGTATCTGATAAATTAGCTTAATTTAGTTACCTGAATTAAACTATAAATTTATTACATTAACCAGTTATTATGTATAATCGCAAGTAAATCAGATTGACCGTAACAAATATTTGACTACATTATAGTCCAACTTACAAAGTGTCTTTGCCGGATTTTGTGTGCCCGGCTTGTTCTCGGTAAATATAACATAAGGAATTAAATGAGATCCTGTAATAATTTAGCAAGCAGGTTTTAAATACTTCACACTGCATCTGGAAGGGGCTTCTATTCCTTTCGTACGGTCTTTTAGAAATTCTGAAGCTAACTCAAGGGTTTCCGTTATTGTTATGTTAGCTACAATGTTACGTAAAATTTGGTACCCTCCTGACAGACGGCAAGCATGAGTCAGTCGGCGTCAGTCCACTGCTGAAAAAAAACCATCCCCCATAAACGACAGGTTACATTGGCATGTAACTTGTCCTTTGGGTGGAATTTGCCAGTCCTCACCACACTTGGCAGGCGGGTTGGTGAGCGCAGAATGGCTATTTTCAACAGAAGAGACGCTGCTGCCTATTCCTCTGGTTTACGACATCCACCGGAGGAGACGGAGTGGACTTAGGGATTGCAATGCGGTGCGGGATCAGATTGCCTGATCCGCGGATAAGGCATTCCGGCGGGTCCAGCATCGTTTGGCTATCTACCCGATCTGGAAATATCTATCGGATCCGGTCCAGAGCACATAAAATCGCAAAAAGTGCTGCGCGAGATATTGTTTTTGTGCAAAATAGGAGTACTCGCGAAGACTTGCGTGAGAGCGAGGCGACGTCCGCCCGCAACGTAGCAAAAAGATAAATTTTACAAAACGAACCCGCGACCCGGAACGCAGCTGCCGACTGTATCAGCCACTGCACCAACTGTGCCGTCAAATTTAAAATGTCAATGATTTTAGGAGGTTAGAAATTTATTTTAAGTTTTTATATATTTTTTTAATTTTAATATTAAGGCTTGGCCGCTAAAGACCGAAATTAATAATCAATCTAATCCAAAATCTTTAGATTTGAGAATTTCATCCGTTTTTATGTTAGCATATAACACAAAAAAACTGACAAATCCTTAATCCCAAAGCAAAGCAAAGATTTTGGATTAGATTGATTATTGATTTCCGGCGTTAAAGTCACTATCGTGAGTCCTATCAAACTTTGAGCACTGGTTTTTACGTGATGGTCTTTAAGACTAACAGAGAAACAGGTCACGCTTCCAAAAATAGTTGTGCCTGCATTGATGGTACAGTACACCCCAAATCAAAATGTTGGTAACATATTCTATGTAGATACTAAATATCGTAGAAATCTGTTCACTGTCAGTTTAATCATAGATTAGATATCGTGATATGTCTAGAAATCTAACTCTACTTTCACTCCTGGACTTCAGTAACGCTTTTAATATGGTAGATTTTGACATCTTGCTTGGAATATTGTGCTCTCTTAACATATCTCCAACGGCGATTGATTGGTTTCGTAGTTACCTGTTTGGCCGTCGGCAGCGTGTTTGCATTGAAGAAACTTTTTCTTCCTGGTGCAATTTGTCTGCTGGCGTACCTCAGGGTGGCGTTTTATCTCCGTTACTCTTCGCCGTATTTATAAATACTATCTCCAATAGACTTCTTTCATCCTACCACCTTTATGCAGATGATCTCCAAATTTATACCCATGCACCGCCTGATAAGTTGTCAGAAGCAGTGGACATCATAAATGGTGATCTGAAACAAATTAGCCAGTGGAGCAAGGCCTATGGACTCTCGGTGAATCCTTTGAAGACCCAAGTCATTGTTGTTGGCAGCTCTAGAATGACTTCAAGAGTTGACTGGACCCGTTTACAACCGGTTCTCTTTGATAGCACCATAATTCCAGTAAGTGACAAAGTTAAGAACCTGGGAATATATATAGACAAAACCTTGTCCTGGGGACCTCAAATACAGGAAGTCAGTCGTAAATTATTCGCATCTGCGGGGTCTTTACGAAGACTACGTAACTTCCTGCCAATTTCCACCAAAATTGCGCTTGCACAATCGCTTCTTCTTCCGATTCTTGACTACGCCGATACCAGCTATCTTGATCTCACAGAGGAACAACTTGATAAACTTGAGCGACTCCAAAATTTCTGTATAAGATTTATATTTGGTTTACGCAAATATGATCATGTGTCAGAGTATCGTACTCAGCTCAAGTGGCTCCCTATACGCCTTCGTCGGAATACTCATATTCTTCATCTTCTATACAGTATCCTGTACAATCCATCCACTCCCTCCTATCTTAAAGAACGTTTCAAGTTCCTTCATAACACACATTCGAGATCCTTAAGGTCATCAGAGAATTTGACGTTGAAAATGCCAATGCATTCCACTAATTACATGGGAAAATCTTTTTCAGTCCAGGCGGCCCGCTTATGGAATGTGTTGCCAGTGGCAATTAGACGTGCTCAATCTCTAGCAATATTTAAAAGACTAGTCAAGGAGCATTATCTATCACTATAGTTTCTCCTTTACTTCTTTTATTTATTTATTACATTTGTATATTTATATGTATTTATTATAATAATATTTATAACAATATTTTTTATTATATATATCATGTTATGTATTAACTTTATTATTGTTACACCGCGAACTACCTTTTTCTTTATCGCTTACAAATCTGTCCATCCCAAGGTTGTCTGGCAGAAATCGCCGTGTGCGATAAGACCGCCCTTTGTACATGTCTTTTTCTACATTGGATCTTATTTTTGTTATTTTTGGTGTACAATAAAGAGTATTGTATTGTATTGTATTGTATGTCGTCGTCTGTCGTCATATCTAGTGCTAAAATAAAAAAATATACCAGCAAATAGCCAGCACTAATTTAAACCTAAAAGGGAATATTGGGTTAATTGAATGAATTTGATTATTGTTTTTTTGGATTGGAACGGGATTGCTTTCTGGTTATGACTGCTGACTACTAAACTGGCTTCCTAAATTAGAATATTGACTCCTGGCATTTTGGAAAGAACTGTAACAAGGTAATGATCCTGCAAGACAATGCAAGGCCATACAAATCGAATAATAGTAAGGAGTTTTTCGTGCACGAGGGGGATTACATATACATGCGGAGTTTACCTATAAGTAATTGTTACACTTATAGATCCTTTTTTTACATGTAAAATTTAGCCTATCACTAGTGTAAACAATTGTTGGTGAACCAAATAAATAAAATAAAATTACAGTGTGGGCTCATCCCCCTACTCCCCGAGGCCGTCTTAGGTCATGCAGGGTCCTTGGGCACACAAAGTTGGGGCCCTTTTATTGAGCCATTATTTTTAACGAAATAAACTTTGCAACCTACTTGATGGCAAATTTATGTGTCGACTTACCTTCAGATTGCGTCGCGCGGTGATAGGTTGACGCCAACTTGTAGGGTCTATCCGTCCAACTTCATGACAGACATTTGAGTAATAAAATACTAATAAATACGTATTTAATTTTATTAAGACTTCAGTTTTTCTCAGTCTCTTGTGAGGAACATACGCACATTAATGACAAGCTTTTTATAATATTTATGCTTTGTACCCGTTTTACTAAAGCAAGTCAACTTCGCTAATACTGTGGTGACCTCTATATTATGCACACAATAACCACTACTTCAATTCTTTAAAAAAGGTTTATAATATAAATTTGAGTTCTACTTATTAATATAATAAAATATAACGCTAAAATAACGTAAATCTAATTTTTTTTCATGTTAAGTACATGAAAAAAAATTAGATTAAAAGGATATCTACCTATTCGAAGCGACCATGAATCTTATATCCCTTAGAAGCTCTGTATACCTAGTTCAAGTAGTATTCATATTCTAAGGGCCGATTTCACCGTTGCAACTAAACGCGATCAGTTGCAGCTAAACTCAGTATAACTTAGCTTAGCACTGAGTTCTGAGCTCTAATATGCATTTCACCAACATCAACTGAACGCGTTTAAAGCATAACTCAGATAAAATTCTGAACGCCGAATTTTCTACGTTTAGCTCATTTAAACGCGTTTAGAGGGCTGTGATTATTGTTCGTTTTAATTCCCAATAACGACTGCGTATATTTTGCGGAGCTTTGTTTGTTTATGAGCGTTGGTTGGATTATTATCTCGATGAATATGCGAACATGCCAGTTCTGACTATATATATAACCAACATCATCATCATTTGAGGCCGAAAGAAAGAAGCCTCCCTAAAGATTGCCACAACTGGTATGGGTTTGTGTTCTGTGCTCATTGGGTGGATGTGCCATAATCACCACGCTTGGCAGTCAGGTCGGCGATCGTTGTTGAATCACCACAATTGGCAGTCAGATTGGCGATCGCAGTTGACTCACCACGATTGGCAGTCAGGTTGGCGATCGCAGTTGAATCACCACGATTGGCTGTCAGGTTGGCGATCGCAGTTGAGTTATAAATGTGCTCGAAGGACGCATCCCATCCATCCTCCGGCTAATCTCATAATCGCCTATTATGGCAGTGTGGTGTCCGGATTAAGAATATAGCACCACTCCATCTCCTCCAGTGGATGTCATAAAGGCGACTAAGGGACTTTATCCAGAGAAAAGGGCAGCATCGGCCCTTCCGTGGAACAGTAGCCATAATGCGCGTGGTGAGTACTGGCGAATTCCCCTCAAAATGAGGACACAATTGTGAAAATATAATACCGGGAAGCTTTTTTCAGCAGTGGACGTCCTTTGGCTGATATGATGATGTTCCAATGAATTAAACTAATATTAACGAAACATGCTGTTAACGTAATGTAATATAGTTATGTGCCTATTCAAAGCAATATAAATATTTATGACTATGACAAGGTCAAGAAACTAAATTAACACATAAATAATAAAATTGTAGACGTATTGTGAATTTTATTTGTATTCGATTCAGTAACTTTACCCAATAAACCAGTTATTAGGGTTCCGAACTTGTGTCTGTCTGTCCATCTGTCACAGCCAATTTGCTCTAAATCTACTAGACCGATTTCGAAATTGGGTACTACCGTGTAACATACGAAATGGAAGGGCTTATTTTGAGGGTCTCGAATATATTTATTTTATCATTTTGTAATCATCATATCGGCCATTTATACATCCACTGCTGTACAAAGGCCACTCCCATAGATTTTCACAACTGTGTCATCATTCTGGGGGGTATTTGCCAATACTCACCACGCTTGGCAGGCGGGTTGGTGAGCGCAGTATGGCTACCGTTTCACAGAAGGGACGCTGCTGCCCATCCCTCTGGTTTAGATTCCCTTAGTCGCCTTTTACGACATCCACGGGAGGAGATGGAGTGGTGCTCTATTCTTAATCCGGACACCACACGGAATTCCGGACACCATAGGGAAATTTATAATAAATAGTTTTAAAGTTATTTAAGAAAATAGACGACATTTGACTATTCCCGACCCATACGACTGAATACTGAAACGCCACTTAATATTAAGTCCCGCTTTAACTATTCGAGAAAGTTGAGTTTCGGTAGGAAACCGGGTGGCTCAAATAGTTAAAGCGGAACTTAATTATTAAGTGGCGTAGTATTCGGCCGTTATCTCCGAAACTACTGAGCCTAAAATTTTGAATAAAATAGGTAATAGCTATTTACTTATAGATAACATGAAACCTATAAGAAGTCTATGGTCTTACAATAACATGGTAAATCTTTCAATATTGTGTGTACAAACTTACGTTTGCAGTTGGAATGTATCGGCGTACATATTTTTCAACTACAATGTTTAGTTTGTTCTCGGGATAAATTATTTTAGTTAATCCCAACTTTGGGTCTGAAAAAAAAAATAGTACATATTCATCATACGGAACTCCAAGCGAGCTCAACTCGCACTTGTCCGGTATTTTTTATTCTCTGTGCGTCAGTCTGTTTGTATGACGCCTATCGACTCTCATGGGTTAAACTTAAAACAGTTTTAGTTATGATACTTACAACTGTTACCCACCACAACTGTTGCCCACACGTTAGACGTAAATTAAAATGTTGTTTTTTATTTTATTCTACGACAAAATACGGTGGTTTCTGGATTAAGAATATAGCACCACTCCGTCTCCTCCCGTGGCTGTCGTAAAAGACGACTAAGGGACTCAAAAGCAGATGAATGTTTTTTTAAATAAAAACGTTGTAGCCCTACACTAGGATTTCTCCTGTGTCGTGGGTGCGTTTACAGACATATATTCAACACACAATACACCCAGACCCGGAACAACTACCTGCAGATCATACAAATTTTTGTTCCGTGCGGGAATCGAACCCACGACCCAGAGCGCAGCTGACTGTGCAGCAGCGTCCCTTTTGTGGAACAGTAGCCAGTCTGCGCTCACCAAGCCGCCTGCCAGGCGTGATGGGTCTTGGCAAATTCCCCCGAAAATGACTACATACGACATGTAAGCGGTCGCCTTATGGGTAAAGCAGTAGACGTCTTTTGATGATGAATCTACCTCTATACCAAATTGCATTTCAACCCGTTCCGCTTTTTGAATATGATGGAGCTTTGAGGTTACGTACTATCCATACTGCATCCCATTCATACATACCAACGGCCGAATACTCAAACGCCATTTAACGTTTAGTCCCCACTTTAACTATTCGAGAAACCAGTTTTTGGCGCTACAAATTGTTTAAGCGGGGACTTAACGTTAATTGGCGTTTGAGTATTCGGCCGCAAGTCTCACATTTTGTACACACGGCTACATATCAAACTATACATTTCCAGTATAAGCTTCTCTCGGATTGTACGGAAAACCTATACAATGCATAATTCTCGAGATCAGATTAAACTGTATATGTATAGCTTGAGATGTAGCTAAGCGTGCAATAGGTACTAGCCGTACTTTACAGTCATCTCCTCCGAGATGAGCCTAAAGGCGTGGCACCAACGGGTGGCTCTAGATGGAGATTATTCGAGTTCCTGGAGCCTCCCTTCGGTGCCGACCGAAGATGATCACTCCGGTGGTTTTAGCCGGTAGGAGTCCGGCATGCCCCTACGCCCTTTCCCGGGGCGAAGGAAGTACATGAGGTATTTCCACCGGATCAAAAAAAAAAAAAAAAAAAAAGTTACTAGCGGTAAGAGGCCCGCTTCATGAGGCTTAGATTAAGATTTTGTGATTTTAGTTTATAATTCAAAGTAAATATCCTTATTAGTCTACAGTGGAAATTCTACATGAACTTCCTCCGCCCCAGGGAAGGGGGAACGGGTATGCCGGACTCCTACTACTACCTACCTACTACTAAAATCGCTGGAGCGGCCATTCTAGCGGAGGGAAGGCGACTGTAAAAAGATCGCCCCCCAGGCACTTCTCGGGGAGGATTGTAAAGGATCCTTCCAAGCCTTGCTGTGCGCTGGTGCGCGCACGTGACCACGTGCGTGCCACTGTCTTCCCGGGGGTCGCTCGGTGTGAGCTCTCAAATCTCGCGACCCCCGAGGCCGACCATGTAGTGACGGCCAGGAGCAAATTTAGTATCCTATGCCCTATTCCGCGATATAATCTACTTCTATGCCAAATTAGATTAGATTCTGTTCAGCTGTTTGAGAACTTTTAATAAATAATATAATATCTTTCAATGATAATTTTCAGAAAATATTTCATATTTATAATAGAAGTAAGAACGTGTGTGATGCTCGGAATACTCGTTCAATAGACTACCCCTCTCCACCCATGGATGTCGTAAAAGGCGTCTGAGGGTTTATATCAAGGAGGATGGACAGCAGCATTCTCTCGTGTGCTAATAACAATATACTGCGATCACCAATCCGACTGCAAAATGTGGTAATTATGGAAATACCCACCATGACCGCTCATTATAGTGATAATTTCGAAGCAGCGGGGGTGGAGCTGCGGGGTGGACTGAGCCAGCTCATTGGGGGTTTGCCATAATCACCACGCTTGGCAGACGGGTTGGCGATCGCACTTGTGTTATGAATGTACTCGCAGGACGCTGCTGCCCATCCTCCGGCTAATCCCATAGTCGCCTTTTACGACACCCACGGGATGAGATGGGGTGGGTGCTATTCTTAGCCGGGACACTGCTATTATATACATATAATTAAGCCATTACATTTTTATAAATGTACATACGTCATAAATGCAAGTACATATGTCTAAAAGGGGCTTATGTGACAATAGCCCTATGCTTGGTGGAATGCGGTCAAGTTCAAGCAAGCTTTCAAACGGTAAACTTTCACTTTCAGAGTATGTACCGATTGTACTTGCAATACGTCTAGATCAGCGATTACTAACCTTTATACATCTAAGTGCCAATTTTTCAATAGCTTTTAATATGGGGACGCTACTCCCCATCCCTCTGGTAAGGAATCCCTTTATGGTCTTTTATGACATCCACGGGCGGAGATAGATTTGTGCTATATTCTTAATCCGGACACCACACGGACTTAAGAAATATTTTACGAATATGTAAAGATTGATTGATGTGAAAACTGTTCAACGTAGCCTTATACATGACATTGGCACAATTATTGTGGAAGATGCGGAAGCCATATTCTAAGAGAAGAAGAATTTGGCCGTGACGTGCTAATAAGCGATTTAAGGATATTTAGTAGCAAAAAGTATAATCGAAAATTACATTAACAATTGGTATAAACGTAAATAGATAAATTGCGGCATTTTTTTAAAATAATTAACCCTGTAACTTTGTAACAATTATTTCGATAATTTTGTGGACTATATCGTTTTTTTTTTATTATATCGTTTTTGTAGGTATGTATGTATAGCGGTCAATCACTGCAGTGCCCACAATTTGCTATCGTGCCACCTATGGCACTGTGCCGTAGGTTCGCCATGCCTGATTCAGACGAACATTCAGAAGACCTTCATTTATCAGTGTTCAACTGTAATTGCAAACAGTAAAATAATTTTGAGGAAACGCAAACAATCACAGAAGGCTTAAATGATTTCTAAGAAACGTTATTTGAAAGTATCTTATATGTAAGATGTGTATATACACGTTTATGATATATGAATGCCAAAGAATAATAGCAGCGAGGACAAGGAGCAAGAAAATGACGATGTTGATTTTTCTATGGAATCGTTCATTTAGCATTTTATTTTCTTCATCATAATATCAGCTAAATGACGTCCACTGTTGAACAATGGCCTCCCCCAAAGATTTCCACAAGACCGGCTACATGCCGCCAGCATCCAATGACTCCCAGCTACATTCACCAGGTCGTCAGTCTATCTCGATGGAGGACGTCCCACGTCCATTTTTAGGGTTCCGAACGTCTAAGGATAAAACAGCGGAACCTTTATAGGATCACTCGTGTGTCTGTCTGTCTGTCCGTCTTTCACATCCAAATTGGTCCGAATCTACTGAACCGTTTCAGTTGAAATTAGCTACACATATGGATTTCTACAACCCAAACACGGACGTGTAACGTAAATAAATGAATTTTGAATATGGGGGTTACTTTTGGGTGGTAATAAAGAAAATTTAAGAATAAAGTTTTGCATACTGTACTGTGTAATATATGAAATGAAAGGCCTTTTTAAAAGTGATGCAATTAACCTAATAATAGTACATACAAAAAAATATAGAACCAACTTGGAGTTTTTGGTAGATATGCGATAGTGTTCGTAATCGTTCTAATATCTAATAGATAAAATAGTTATTTCTATAGCGCTTAGTATGAGCAAGCAAAGGCCTATATGATATACGTTATCGTTTACAAACTCGGGTCAAGGTGGGAATTATGATATTTCGATAACTGTTGCCGAATTATCCACGCAAGTTTCTTTAATTAAAGAAGTTTGCTTTATCTTTACCAGTAAGTAGTTGGTTCCATAACCGCAGAACAGAAAAAAACAGTTAAAAGTAACTGTGAAACATAGAGTAGTAGTTCGCTGTTAGTATCTAAGTTATAGATGAATATTATCGCGTAGGTACCAGCCGTTAAGTGCCCGCTTCGCTGGGCGTAATAATGTAGTTGTGTATAATTATTTTCTATTATAGTATTATTAATCGTTATTTTTATTTTATTTATAATACAACTGAAAATTATCCTATTTATATCCTATTACGCAACATAGTCTACCTCTATGCCAAAGGACATCGACTATCTCCTATCTCATCACTCGATGGTGTGATGATATACATACCAGTTTAAGCACGGGTTTCTACACAACACATTAGTGAAAGCCCCATTGAAATCCGTCCACGGGTTTTAAAGTGATGCCCGGACAGACAGACAAGAAGAATTAAAAAAAAATACTGATGATATAGTACAAATGGTATATAGTACTCTTAACCAGAGGGATGGGCAGCAGCACATTGCGTGGAACAGAGCGGAGTTTAACGACGCGAAGCGGAGCGGTGTGAAGTAGAGTAGAAAAAAGTCGGCGAGAGCCGGAGCTTTTGAAGCGTAACGAAATCGAGCAGATCAGAGCGGAGCAGGATGTAATACTTCTAATGTCTGCACAATCAGTGGCACTATTGGAGGGTTGGTATTAGGTATGGTTAATGGAGCGGTGGGATGCAGTGCAGAGCTGGAGTGAGGCGGTGTAGAGCAGTGAGCGGAGCGAGAAGGATCGGAATAAAACTAAGCGACTCAAAGCTGAGAGACCAGTGGGAGCAGGAAGGAAAGGAAGCGAAACGATGTAGGACGGTTAAGAGCAGAGCGAGACAGAATCGGGCAGAGCGGAATAATGTGGGGTGGAGTGGATTGGGCTGGAGATAAGTAGAGTTTACATCCTTCGCCCTATAACAGTCGGATTTCAAATTAATCCGACGATTTGAAGGGGATGAAAATCGAGTTAAGATTCCGTTACATAGATTCATAGATATATAGATACATACCAAGCTAATAAAAGCGTGTTAAAAACCGAAAACGCTTATTCTAAGAAAGTGGACCATATCGCGTCGTAGTCAGAAAATGATAGTGCTTTATTCGTTCATTCAACATTAACTTGAGTCAAATTCACCCGATCTGCCGATTGCATAATTTATAATTATATATGTTCGATTCTAGCGCTGAACCCATAGCGCACTGCCGCCCCGGCAAAAAAATCTATTTTATAAAAATTAATGTTTCTTTGTTCTGTATGCTGTCCTATATTTATTTATACTTTTATGCACAATGATGGTACACAAGGCGGACGTAATGCCATATGGCATTATCTACCAGTCAACCTTTAAACCATACCATTCATCAGAGTTGAAACTTTGTAAACTTGTTGGCATTTAGGTGAAGGTTTCTAAGAAAATAAAAGACACTGCAACGCATGCATGGACATTATGTTATCAGCCGAAAGACGTCCACTGCTGAACTAAGAACTCCCCCATAGATTTCCACATTTGTGTAATAATTTAGGGGAGAATTTGCCAGTACTCACCACGCACGCACGCAGGTGGGCTGGTGAGCGCAGTATGCCTACTGTTCCACAAAAGGGACGCTGCTGCCCTTCCTTCTGGTATATAGTCCCTTAGTCGCCTTTTACGACATCCGCGGGAGGAGATTGAGTGCTGCTTTATTCTTAATCCGGACTCCACACGGATTACACCTACATGGGCATTAGCTAGTATTGAATAACAAAACATTTTCCTATCAAAGGCGACGAATCGCCATAGCATGGATAGTTCCATTAATCAGTTCCTACTGCAATATTTTGCATACATAAAGGTCATATAAACACTGTCAATTTTAATAGCATACGTCGGCCTTACGTTAAACGATCGTAAAATAAAGAGGTCAATGTCTGATGTTTAGATCAGACATTGACCTCTTTATTAACAACTACAGCTGATCGATCTCTTACTCCATAGGGGGTGGGGATGCGTCTTACTTAACCAGTCCAACAGGTTTCACCATCGCCAAATCTTAATAGGAATATTATCGCAGATAGATTTAATATATGTCGTGTTTATATATTAATGTCCTTTCATTTACATTTTTAGAACGTTATATTTTTTATGCATAGAACATAAGTTGATAACTTTTTTGTTTCTAGTCTGTGACTTCTCGCTTACATCTCGAGGGAGATGTGGATGCTCAACCGGACATTTTTTTTATGCGCCTAAAGGCATCCCCTGCGGGACACAGATCTCGGCTGAGGGCATTACTGGAATAACAACAAATCACAAGAAGGGACTGCTGAATCTAGACTTTCTTAAAAACCCCAGGTTAACTGGGGATTTAAAAAAACGGCGGAACCCTTATAGCGTCACTCGTTTGTCTATCTGTCCGTCTGTCACAGCCAATTTGCTCCGAATCTACTGGACTTCAAGTTGAAGTTTAAGATTGAATTAAGTTACAATTTGGTACACATGTCTCGGCAAACCAAACACGAATCGTAAATAAAATAATTTTGAATATAGGGGTTACTTTTGGGGGGAAAATTAAAAATAAATGAATTGCAAATGGTACCGTGTTACATATAAAATGGAAGCCCTTGTTGTCAGGGTAACAGATATATAACTTTTTATATTTGAAAATCATTAGTTATATAAGAAAATAGACGATTACCATTCCCCCTCTTATCTCAGAAACTACTGTGGCAAAAGTAATTCTTGCGAATTGAATTCATAATTTTAAGATAACATCGGGTCTATTCGCGCACAGATTAATATTAACATTATTTTGATATTAATCTGTGCACGAATAGATCCGATATTATCTTAAAAATATTCTAAGACAAAATTTTTGAAAAAATACTTAGTTCTTTACTTATAGATTACAGGAAAACCTATAAGAAGTATATGGTCTTAAAATAACATGGTAAATCTTTCAATATTGTGCGTACAAACTTACATTTTCAGTTATAATGTATGGGTGAACATGTTTTTCAACTACAATGTTTTGTTTTTTTTTGGAATAAATTATTGGCACAAGACGGAATTCAACAATAGACAATATATTCAGAAATTTCCCTCTACTACTACTACTCTACTACCTACCACAAAAAATAATTGCCGGGCCAGCGAGCAAGGGGTACAAAAGCATTCACAACCACAAAGTCTGTGGATGAATGTATCTCTATGTATTCATCTTCTTGCACAACAAGACGATACTAAACTTTATGTGTATCAAAATATTACGTAAATTCGTCGGTCCGGTTATTGTCATTAGACTGCAGTCGTTAAGTCAAATCGGAGGCCGGCAATTAAGGCAGCTTGAAGAACTCTTACATAAGGTCGGCCACTAACCAAAAGAATAAAAAAATATTACGGAGAAAAAATACGTGGAGTAGTTAATCAGACTATGAAAATATTAGGGAAATATCAAGGGATAAACTTACCCCAGTAGACTCCTTAGGTTTAGGCACGCCGAGGTGCTCGTAAGCAAAGAGCGAGTGTTCCATTAGTCGGTCGTAGCTGATGTTGACAGGGACGATGGTTATGTCGGTGACCTCGTGCGCGAATAGTGGCACAAGGCTCATGGATAACATACCTGTTGATAATTAAATAAATTACATTTTTCAATAGCACCACATTTTATAGAGAGAATATTAATCAGAGGGATGGCAACAGCTTCCCTTCTGTGGAACAGTGCCATACTCGCTCACCAACAACAACACATACTCACCACGATTGGCAGGCGCAAGTAGAAATCTATGGATCTATATCTATGGAGACCTTGTTCTGCAGTGCTATTCTGCAAGGCAAACTCACCTCTGAACCCGCAAAAACAATACGAAATAGAGATTTCGCTGCGGATTCATAAGTGAGACTGCTTGAAGCAAACTCACTTATGTATCCGCAGTAAAATGTAGTAAAAACCAATGCGATATTAGCAATTTCATCAACCGCGGATTTAGAAGTGAGTTTTTATAAAAAAGCCACGCAGCAGTGGACGTCCCTGGGGTGACATGATGATGATGGTGATGACTTTGTGTATTACTGGTTTATACAACACTATTTTTAGTTATGCCGCACGGGTGCTGATGCAAGTGGACGGGGGTAGCGCGAGCGATGGGGGTTTGCAGGCCTAGCTACCGATGCAATGGCACTGGCGCGGTCAGCTGTAGAAGATGAAACATTTTTACAAAAAGTAATGGAATCGATTCTATTAAAGACTCTATTTTAATTTGCGACTCATTATTTCGGCCGAATGAAGTCCACTGCTGGAGACAGGCCTCCCCCAAAGATCACCACAATGACCGATAATGGGTGTGTTGTGGGCTTATTGGGAGGTTTTGCCATAATCGCCACGTTTGGCAGACGGGTTGGCGATCGCAGTTCAGTTGTTAATGTACTCGAAGGACGCTGCTGCCCATCCTCCGGCTAATCCCTTAGTCGACTTGTACGACACCCACGGGAGGAGATGGTGTAGTGGTATTCTCAGCCGGCACCACACGGCACATTTACGGCAATTTGCGACTCACGAACGATCAACTGCTGAAGAGTATCTCATCTCATCTCATCAGCCCGTAAACGTCTTCTGCTGAACATAGGACTTCAATAACCGCTGATTGGTCCTATGTTGCGATAATCACCGGGCTTGGCAGGACTGGTGATCGTAGTATGTTGTTATTAGCACACGGGAGGATGCTGCTACTCATCCTTTTGATATAAACCTATGTACGAAACCCAGGGGTGGATAGAGATGGTCTATTACTTGACGAGAACCACACGGACCTGAAGATGTAAGATAATAAAGAGTAGCAAATCCAAAACCACTGCTGACAAAGTCCTACGGTCAGTAGTCCGATTGGCACACGAGATGAAGGCGAATATCCCTAACGACCATATATTCAGTGAGGATATTTAGCAGCAGACAAGTACGACGTCCCATTGATTGATATAACGTCTGTTTTTCTTATATTAGGGATTTACTATGGGACTAATTTATCCATCGATTTTCCTTTGCAAGTACCTAGTTGCTTCTCATTAATTCCGTCCTTCTACGATACAGTGCAAACACAGCATGGTTGTCTACATAAATCTATGTGTGAGTAAAATGCTTCATAATGCAGCTAAAATCAACAGCCGTTAAATAACTTTAACTATTATGCTGGAATATATATACCGTGTTCTGAGAAACTATGTTAGAAGTTTAAATACTACGCTATTCATTGAGGCGTTGTATGTCGAGAACGAGGCTTGTAGTGCTCTCCTGCTTAGTTTGAGTAGCCAGGTAGTTCATTGCACTGTAAGGTTTCACACATTGTGTTTGAAGATCCTCAGAAACATTAGATTGAGGCCGTGGTATGTGTAGCGTTGCAAACCGAAAGCAGCATTTCTTCATCGTCAGAATGAGGCCACGCAGCATGCACTGCGCTCCCAAAAACGCGGTCCTTATGGCCACGGTTTAATGTATTTGTTTAAACAGTTTTTCGTCAACAATACCGCAGACAAAGACAAAAGTCCAATGTGTGTTACCAGTGATCCCTCATAAGAAGGCTCTTGGTAACTCAAAGAGCTATGGAGAGAACGATGCTTGGTATTTTTCTACGAAATCGAATCAGGAATGAAGAGATCCGTAGAAAAACTAAAGTTGCCGAAATAGCTGCAGTATTAGTAATCTGAATAGCAATAGGCGGGGCACATTGCTCGTAGAACTGATGGCCGTTGGGGCAAAAAGGTTCTCGAGTAGAGATCGCGTACCTACCGGAAAACGCAGTGTGGGATGACTTCCAAATTCGAAATAGACGGACTAGCTGGTGAAGAGAGCTGGGAGTAGAGGGATGCGGGCGCCCTGTAACCTGTCGTTGTGGACATCTATGGGGCGGCGTTTGTTCAGCAGTGGACGGCTTTTGGCTGATATGATGATGATGATGTTTAAACAGTACAAAATATTTCCATTACAAATATGCAGCATAAAAAAACAGGAAACCAAAAGGACCTTGACAAACTTGTTCAAAGGCAAACGTAAACTTCGTTTCGTTTATGGTGCCGGTTTCAGAGTCAGTATTTTTATTAGAGAAAATTTAAAGAGTTTTTGCGGAAGCAAACATGACACGACGCGGCTAAAGACGACGCCGCCAGCAAAACGAGTACAAAAGTGATGTTTAATTTTCTGATGTATATTGTATTATGTATTTATTAGAGTTTTATTTCACATTTTAGATTTTCTTTGATACTGCGTCTTATAAATGTTTAAATTTAAATATAGAGCTTGGTAAACTTACAGTAAACAAATAAATAATAAAAAACAACTAAGAGATTTTCACCAGAAGACTGCGGCAGTATCCTCCTAGTGAGATATAATAATAATAATCATTTTATTTCAAGTACCACAAACTAATATTGTTAGTTACAGTTTTCTTACGAGGTATGTTAGTATATTCAATTGTATATTGTCGAAGTCATGAAATCACTACTTGCGGTAGTGCGGTAGTCACAGGTCCAGGCTGAAACCTTGCAGCAGTGGTTCAGAAATGACAGTCTAGTCTGCTAGCTATCATAATTAGGATGCTGTTGGCGCTGGCTCGAACCCTACGGACTAGGGATGCGCATCGCCTCCGCGTGACTGCATAGAAGCAGTCCACGTGAGCATTTACTAACATTCCTGATGCACTGCAGTAGCGTGGCAGCCACATCAGAACCCTGAATGCGTTATTATACAGTATGGGAAGGGCGCCGTATGCTTTTTGAGTAAAATGAGCCCACAGACTACATGTGTAAAACGAGGTGCAGTATGCTCTGAATAAACTACGTTTGACCTCCTTGGAGGTACGCATGAATCTATGGGCGATCATGTTCGCTCTTACACACAGCGCCCTCCGCTCCCTGATAATATCTTCATCGTCTTTGAGGCCAGTGGTCAATACGTGACCTAGATATGATAACTGGTATACACGAGTTAGAGGTGCACTGTTTATTTTAACAGGAGGTACTGCTTCGGGATATGTACCACTAGCTCCAAAGACCATGACCACACTCTTCCTAACATTATATGCAAGACCATGTATTCTAGCATATTGTTTGCAAGTGGCCACGAGCTTCTTAAGCCCACAAATTGATGCGGTCAGCAGAACCATTTCTTCCGCGTAGCTAATATTATTTACACATACTCCATCAATATGACATTTGACACGCATGCTGCTGAGTGCGCCAATGAGATCATCATGCGAGCACAAGCCTGCTTAAGGTCTAGACAGGGCATTTATATTATAACAACTAATTACAATCCCCAATTCGATTGGCAAGTGTGGTCATTTTTTTTTTTTTTAATAAAAACGTTGCCCCACACTTGGATTTCTCCTGTGTCGTGGGTGCGTTTTACAGACATAAATCCCACATACAAATACACACAGACCCGGAACAACTACCTGCAGATCATACAAATATTTGTTCCGTGTGGGAATCGAACCCACGACCCGGAGCGCAGCAGCCGACTGTATCAGCCACTGCACCAACCGTGCGTGCATTATGGCAGGACTCTTTTAACCCGGCGCATCGTAGCGGTCTATAAAGTGGTTCAAGTTCTGCAGTTGACGCAGGTTCAGGTTTATATGAAGAACTCGCATGTCACCTGTTTTGTCTTTTGTTTTATAAGAATCTAAATATAAGAATGAACGTACCATATTTCGGGGGCATGCTTTTATTGCTCCTGCTTCGCGTGCCTTCAAGGAAGAACTCAATAGGCGCGCAGTGCTTCGCTACTACAGTCCTTACGTACTGCTTCAAGGTGGCTGCGTATAGAGGGTCCCCAGCGAGCGTGCGGCGTATGTAAAACGCGCACGTCTCTCTCATGCGGCGCCCTATCACCGCCATTGAGTAGAAATCTGGAAGAACAGCTTCGTTAATACCTCGCTGATTGATAGTTGAACATTTAAATTTAAAACAGTACCGGGTCTAAACGCGCACGAAATAATAGATGCGTTTTACCTAAAATAAAATTCATATTAAACCTTACTAAAATATTGAGATAGAGAGTTAAAATACAACGGAATCGGAAGTGTCTATCTACCTTATACATCTATCTTTTTCGCATACCCCCCTCCTTTCACCTAGCAGCGGCCGCTGTTGATCTTAGCTCAGTAGCGCGCGTTGGTAAGTCATTGAAATATACTGTATATTTCGACGGGATGACGAATGTCTGGTAGTAGAAATAAAAACTAGCTTCTAATAAGGTATAGTAGTTTAATATGCGTTTTATTTCAGGTGAATCACTTCAAATAATCAATTTGACCGTTATTAGAAGCTTATAATATTGTTGTAAAATAATTCATTTTTGGAATGCACGTGCCACCAGGCATCTTGTTGGGCTGTTACGAGAAACTCCTAACAGCCTAAAGTAATAATCAATCTAATCTAAAATCTTGAAACCTTAGTTTTGAAATTCATCCGTTTTTGTGTTAGTATCATGATAACATGAATGTAATGAACACAAAAAATTGACAAATCCTTAACCCTAATTAAAAAATTATGGATTAGATTGATTATTAATTTCGGCCGTAAATCAACTTCAATTCGTAGGCTTGTAAAGCACGGTTCGCACTCCGCGATGAGCTTACAGATTAGCAGTAATCATTAAGCCATTGGCATTTTAACATGACAAATTAAAAGGGAAATCCTATAATGGATTGTCTACATACAAATTATAGGAACCCATACTATGCTGACGTCAACTGCTGAACAAAGGCCTCCATAGATTTCTCACAACAACCGGTTAGATGCCGTACAAAGAAGAAGTATAAGGTAAGCTGGGTTGCTTGACACACTTTTGATGGTTATATTGTTAACTAGATCTGACGCGGAATCCGACACAACCTTGAGGCAGATGGTGTGACCATCTGCGTTAATAGAATGGGTTGCTGAATTTCAGGGTTATCGTGTCTTCGTCCTCTCCCTTTGGACTGCTGATAAACCCATGACATCCCAGTGCAATTTTATCTTTTTCAGCTCAACGATCTTTTTGTCTGCCCTCGGTGTGCGTGGGTTGGTTGGTAGGTTACCCGGGCCAGTTGTCGTTTGGGGTGGTAGCTAAATCGCTGCCGGAGGCTTGGCACCCCTTGCCCCATCGTCACTGTCACCGCTATCATAACCGGGCATAGCGGGACCGCTGTGGACTGGGGACTGGTTTTATTTGTGTTGTCATTTCTTGGGGGAATTTGCCATTATTCGATACGCTTGACAGGCGGGTTGGCACACGCAGTATCACTACTGTTCCACATAAAGGGTGCTGCTGCCCATGCCTCTGGTTTAGAGTCCCTTTGTCGCCTTTTACGGCAACCACGGCACGAGATAGAATGGTGCTAAATTCCTAGTCTGGACACCATACGGAACCGATTTTAATTTATTAGAATATACTTGCATATGCGAATAATTCAGAAATACACACATACCCATGCCAGCAGCTACAGCAGGGAAGTCAACGTCGTAGTGATAGCACAGATATGTCATAAGGCAGAAGTCTGCGTAACTCCTGTGAGTAGGTAGGAATAGTACTGGATTCTTGCCCATTGTTGATTTCAGCTACAATCACATAAAAAATAGAATAAGATAATAACATTTGTGAAAAGTTTTGGGACTTTCTGCACATATATTTTTGTTTTTCAACTTACATTGAATTGGAACATTATTTTAATACAATAATCTATTGAGCTATATATTAACAGATTTTTATTCATTTATAATTACTATCTTTTAGTATTTATTGCCTATAAGTGTCTCCTCTCCCTCTCTTTGGACTTATCGTAAACCCATGACATCCCAGTGCAACATATTTATTTATTTTTCCGCTCAAAGATTTTTTGGTCTACCCTTAGTGAGCAGGCGTTATAGGTTACGAAGGCCAGTTATTCTTTGTGGAGCTTTCCCTAAAAGAACTTAATGTACATTTCTCCAGGTACCCCATTTGATATCAAAATTAAATGATCTACTTTAACTGATCTTTCTAACCTTCCAGTGCCGTTATTTACTTCGTTCTCTATTCGCCCAAATACGGGAGATATTAAGAAGTCCATCCAATCCTTATCCACAAAAGCGGTAAGAAATTGATGGGTGGCGGCACGGTTGGCGCAGTGGCTAAGGAATTGGGTTTCTACGTTCCATGTCGCAAGTTCGATCCCCACATGGAACAAATATATGTATGATCTACAGATAGTTGTATTGGGTCTGGGTGTTTGTGCATGTGAGATTTATGTCTGTGAACTGTACCCACGACGCAGGGGGAAACCTTAGGGTGGGACAAAGCTTAATTTAAAATCTGTTTAAATGTCTGAGGTAGCTCATGAGGATTTTAAATATGATTAAATATGATATGGTGGCTAAAATTATTAAAAATCAAGGCTTATGAAATGAAGTATATATTTTAAAACAAGTTGTGTGGTGTCCAATAAAAGATAATTGAAAGAAGAATTCAATATAATGTTTACTAAATCTGAATAAGTAATCCAGTTCTGGTTTAGAAAATAAACTTTTTTACCAATGTATATAATATTTTATAAGATATATTTTAGCAATAGGTTATAACAATAAAACACTTTTAAACAGATTGCGTATATTATAGATTTTTCCTGACGTTCGAATACTGCATGGTTCGTGATCGCAGGATGACTAAGGTTACTGGCGTTGTGTGAACTCCAGAAGAGTTACAGTGTGTATTTTGTACTACTAGACTGGAGGTCCACTTTGATATTATAAGTCAATGATTTATTCAGTTGTACACTCCACTTTGCCCTCTTGTCATATTGCTGCCACTTTCACCTAAAGGTTTGTTAGAAGAAAACTCGGCTTAGAATTAAGTTGGCCTTGGTACATTTAAATTTAATAATAAAATATTTCGTGTAGTATCCTGTTTATGTGTACAATAAAGACTATGAATGAAGGATTAATATTTTTAGATATCTTTGCCAGTATTATGTTATGTATGAGTTATTATGGTATGATTTTATTTTCCGCTACTCAATTTCAGGAAACCATATGTAACCACATTATAATTACACATATTCCCTCTTGCCAAGTTTTTTTTTTATTATACCTAAAACTAAAGTAAGTAAAAAAATGACCAGGAAGTCCTTACATTCAACACTGCAGCTTCATTAACAAACATCCTTATCTTCATCATAAATGAAATCTTCAGGAATAACACTCCCATCCATCGTATAACATGTATTTTCTTGTCTAAGCCCATCTCCTCAAGAAAGTTTTGTACTTCCTGATGCAGTTTTTCTTTACTCACACCACTTCTAGAGCATTCCTGAAGGATAAGTTTTATAAAAGTTTTATCTGAATTAAAGAAAATCTAAAACATATATAATATATAATATAATTATATACAAATATAGGTACTTTATCTATGATGATTAAGGAGACAAACAACTGTACTCAACTGCAGTTTCAACCCATACATGTCTTTAAATAAGACTTATCTTCCTAAAACAGATTCAATTCAAACTCAAACTCTTAAAACCATTTAATATTTATTATGTTCAACATATACCTTATAGGCACTTAAAAAAAATTCTATAAAGAAGAGACAGCAAGAAATCCCATAGGCACTCAAAACAAAAAGTGATACTTATTACAATTTTGATAATTAAATTCTGACACATTTAGTATGTGGCGTACTTAATTATTTATTTATTGACCAATATCATAACTTATTGAAGTATTTGTTAAATCTCAAAACATGTGGCATGATATCCTCTCGCGTGTCAATTGCTGGCACAATATATTTTTAGTTTTGTCTCGTTTTGCGGCAGGCAATGAGATATGAAATGAGGGGAACTATGAATAATAGAAGCCAATGGGTTGGTCAACCAACCCCAACCAATGTAAGTGATTCTCCTTACTCACAAATATTTACAAACATGCTCTTTTATTTGCTTGTTAATAAACTTGCAAATTTATTGAGTACATGAAATAGAGTAAAATTATGATCAATTTTTAAAAGAAAGTGAATTTTATAACTTACAACTAAGTATAATACAATTGCACTGGTTTAGGCACTTAGTTTTAGGTATATCACCAACCCATCATATCTCGTGGGTCGTAAAAGGCGACTATGGGATCAACCGGAGGATGGGTAGCAGCGTACTTCAAGTACATTAACAACTCATCTGCAACTGCCTGCCAAGCGTGGCAATTATGGCAAAACTCCCAAATGAGCACATAACACACTCAGACCGGTCGTCGTGGCGATCTTTGGGAAGGCTTATGTCCAGCAGTGGACTTTATTTGGCTGAAATGAACAAGGCAATGAAATGCTGAATTTAATTAAAATAATATATTTGCTGCCAATATATGCCTGCAAAACATCCATAGTGGCAGCAATTAATTTGTTTTTTTATTGTTAATTTCAGTGTGGGGAATCCTTAAAAATATTATTTTCGTACTGTAATAATAATATTATTTATATAACTCCCTGGGGAGTACCTGTATATTTTGGCTTTGCTATTACTAACCAAACAAATGTAGTAAGTAAAAATATAAACTAAACTGTTATAATTAAAAACTATTTACCGCTTCTATAATAGAGTCCAAACAAACCGAATGTGCAACAATATCTTTAAGGGCTTGTGGTGAGCAGTATCTATCCATTATCAAAGTACGTTGGGGATGCCAGTTCCGAGACATAAAACTGAATATTCCCGACTGCGTCCTTCTCGGCTCCAAAATATCAACAAAGCCGACTTGTTCACACATTTTCACTATTATCTTTTAACAAATAATCACATAACTCATTAGTTTGTAGTATTCTAAGGTATTCCAGAGCACAATTTTATTAGGATAATATGATTTGTACCTATTTCAAATGTATTTTAGTGAATATTTCAATTTAAGTTATTAATTTGTTTTATACGGGCAAAATGTATAAATGAATATTTTCTAAACTTCAAACTAGCACCCTCCTCCGCAATAACATAATTACTGATATGACAACTGAAAGTCTGAAAATTGACAGTTCTTATGTTGGCGTTAGGTTAGTAGACAGTAATGTTGGGCGTTATAGCACACAACACATTATACATTGATATTTTACAACGTACTGTAATTACGAAAAATCTAACAAGACTGTTGTAATATATATGAAAGCCGTTGTTTTATTATGTTCGATATTTTAACAAGCGCTATCAAGCGTTGTTAAGGTCACACAATACACATACGTACGATATTGAAGAACTAAGCAATTCAATCAAACATATAACAGATGGCTTTCCTTTTACTTCATCACAGTTGTACGAGTACGCTATATATGGAAATAAGAGCTATTTTAACTTGAGACACCTAAAAATAACAAGATAGCAAGATTCGTTTATAACGTGCACCAGATTTAACTCATTTGGTTGGTTTTAAACTGAGAATATGTATTTGCGGTTGCTACCTATCAACTGCCTACATTATATTACGTGCGGTATAAATAAAAAACTGGTTTTTATATCGTTAGGTCTAGTGTAGTGTAAATAGTCATTAGTATGGACATAAACAAGAAACAACGATGTTACGTTCGCGGCAACGCACTGCGACAATCTGAAACTATTTTGTAATAGATAAATAAAAATGGATAAAAAAGCAATGTGCAATTACTGCGAAAACACAACCCTAAATATAATACAACTCCTTAAACATTATACAACGCTTCAAATAATATAATACAACGGTTTAACTTAACAATGACACATATAACACTATGTGAAACATAGATCATAATACAAAATTTAACAGTTTAAAACAGCAGTTACAAAAATATGACACAAGTCATTACTTTAGCCCATCTTTAGCAGTCAGTTGCCGTTGTCAAACTAATACTAATTACCAGAGGTGGTCATTATTTCAATAACGGATAATGTAATGCATTATTCTTACGCAATGTATAACACATTATTGAACAACGAATTATCTTGTTGTCGTTTTTCGTTATTGTTATTGACAACAACTGCCGTGCACGCACACTCGCAGCTAATGTCGCACGGCTACGTGGCGAATTAGAAAGCATTATGCGCAACCAATAGGCGTGAGAGATATGGTGCTATTCAAATACGACGTACTTCACATTGCTAAATAATTACAAATCATACGATTATAGTCCTTAAGTGCACGTCATAAAGTTCACTTTTATTTTTATCGTTGTCTATTATCTTAATCTAGTGAGTCACATGTTTTTTTTAACTGAGGCAATAACTAAACAACGGATAACGAAAATTTGACAACAGTGAGACAACATCGTAATGCGAGTTGCGACTAATGTAAATGTTATCGTTATTGTTGTCATTGCTATCACGAACACGATTGTCATTTTCCGCTGTCACTGTCTGGTGATAGTTGAAAAGTTTAGTTTGGTGTTTTAGATTATTGTGATTACCAAATCATTTTAGTATAGTATATAGCATGTGTTTTAAATTATTTTAAGTAATTACTAAGTAATGTATGTACTGTATATAAAAAAGCTACACATAATTCATTATAATGTTGCAAAACGACTCAACAGCAGGATAACTGACAGCAGTTTACAATAACAGTTGTTGTAAAATAACACAGCAGTGTAATTCATTATTGAAATGTATCCGTTACTGCCATCTCTGCTAATTACTAATTTCTCATCTGAAAGTTGACAGACGTCACTGGTCGTTCCGTTACACTCTGTTTTGCTGCAAAATTGCAGCCTACTTTTATTGTTTTTTTGATTTTTCTCCTACTTTTGTTAAACTTAGATATTGCAGAATTTTCCAGTCAATTTTTTTTTTTTCTTCTAGTTTTGTTTAGTTTAGTTTTTAATATTACGGTATCGTTAGGACAGATTTGTGTAGTGATGTAGTCTTTACGTCTTAGGCCGCTTGATGACTGCACGGTTTTATAACGTTACGAAAAATCGTGAAAATCTCGTTTAAATCTCGTCTGGCGTCTGCAATCTGCTCAGGGGGACAGACAAGGCGTTTTAGCCAATCATCTAGGAGCTTAAAGTAGCTCTGGTCCATCCCCGCGTGCAGATTGTATCCCTGTTTTTTGATGTAGTCGGCCGAAGCCCTAACCATAAGGATAATGCTACGGGTGACCATACCTTCAACCGTTTAATCCACTACCTTCCACTGCGCAGTCGTTAAGTTTTTATCGAACGACCGGAGCATATCGAGCTCTTGAGTTAAAGTCACATTTCGGGATATGGGCCTTTTCCATGCCATCTTCACTAGTTTGGACAGGTCCTTTGCGTCTCATCATATCAGCCATTTATACGTCCACTGCTGAACAAAGGCCTCCCCCAAAGATTTCCACAATTGTGTCGTCATTTTGGGGGGTATTTGCCAATACTCACCACGCTTGGGAGGCGTGTTGGTGAGCGCAGTATATGTACTGTTCCACAGAAGTGACGCTGCTGCCCGTCCCTCAGGTTTAGAGTCCCTTAGTCGGCTTTCACGACATCCAACGGGAGGAGATGGAGTAGTGCTGTATTCTTAATCTGGACACCACACGGAAAAGTGATATAGTAAAATAAAATGCAATGTGATAACAATGAAATAGCATGGACAGATAATGTTCTTTTATTAAGTTTTTAGAGGAGGGTAATGATTTGGCAGCTCATTTATCGTAGAATTTCGTGGAATGCATTGTCATCTGAAGTCTCAAGTTATTTGATGATCTTAAGTATCTCGTGTGTGTGTGTCATGAAGGAACTTGTGGGATTAAATAAAATGTTGGAAAGCAAAAATAGAATATGAGTAAGTATTCCGGCGAAGTCGTATTCGAAGCCACTTGAGCATATTGCGAAATTCTGAGACATGATCATATTTGCGCAAACCAAATATGAATCTGATACTAAAGTTTTGAAGTCGCTCAAGTTTATCTAGTTGTACCTCAGTCAGTTGCGACCAATCAATCTTGGTACTTAGCCTGGGGCTACCAACAACAATTCTTTGGGATTTTTATGGGTTCACTTGCAATCCATAGGCTGTACTCCACTCGGGATTCTATGCTGAATCATGGTTAACCATTTTAACAGCCTCCAGCAGCTCGTCTAGAGGAGCTTGTGAGTAAATTTGCAAGTCATCTGCATAAAGGTGATAGGATGAAAGAGGTTAGAAATGGAGTTAATAAATATTGCGAAAAGTAGAGGAGAGAGAACGCCACCCTGTGGTACGCCGGCAGAAGTGTTACACCACGAAGAAAAAGTGTTTTCAATACAAAATCGCTGTCGGCGGCAACACAGGTAACTACACAACCAATCAATCACGGTATTAAAAGCGTTGCTGAAGTCAAGTAAGGAAAATACCGTCAGATTTCCATTCTCCATACCTGACCTTATGTCATCCGTAATCTGGACTAAGGCCGTGACTGTGCTATGACCAGGACGAAACCCATATACCGCAGCTACACTATACTATATACTTACTCGCACTGCTCCTCACTCTGCTGATCGCGCTGCCGCGATGTTGCCCTAGCAGTTGCCTTAGGAGGAGGAGTCGGAGTTGCAATCCTGCGCCCTGACCACCTCAGCTTCAAGGTTAGAGGAGAGCTCTGTCAGCATGGCAGAAGCCTTTGAGAACGGTCCTTCGAGATATTGAAGTAGTTTTGGACACGACTCGCAAGTCGAAAAACATAAAGGGTACCTAAAACGGCAATAGAGGGGCTTGCCAACAGGAACGCAATTGATAAGATTCGGAGGCTGCAGCTCCAGAACTGCTTGCGCAGTGAGATGGAAGCCTTCGCAAAGTGCCGGGGGATATCCCCAAGGAGATACACTGCAATCAGCTGCAGCCAGTCGATCCACCACGGCCCCAACACACTTCAATGCCGGAAGGCTCCGTCACGGACGAGCAGACGCGAGCTGTCGTCGCCGTCGTGGGGATGATGTTGGACGGCCGGTTCGCTGGAATAGAGGAGTGCCTTCTGCTGGCAAGGACGTGACTGTCTCCCGTTGGCGGCGGACCTCAGGAATGCAACGGGATCAATCGAAGGTCAGAACGGCCCTCCATGGCGTCCGTGGTGGCATCACAGCCCCATCACGGCACAGCAGAGTGATCCACACAAGGAATAGCGTGGACCTACAACAACAGTAAAACGACTGTTGGCAGACAATCACAAAAAAAAAACCGATCAAGTGCGAGTTGAACTCGCGTGGAGAGAGTTCCATACGATGAATATGTTATCTTTAGGTACGAGAAGTGACGGATGCCTGGCCTAGTTAGGCGCACGAGTAGTACCAATAATTTATACGAACAACAAACTTAACATTTTAGTTGAAAAACATGTTCTCCCATACATCCCAACTGTAAATGTAAGATTGTACGCACAATTTCGAAAAATTTACCATGTTATTAAGACCATAGACTTCTTATAGTTACGTTTTCCTGTAATTTATAAGTAAAGAACTCTTCCATTTAATATGTTACACGGTACAGTTTACAAAACTTTACACTTACAACTTTCTATATTACCCCCCAAAAGCGACCCACATTAAAAATTCATTTATTTACGTTACATTTCCGTGTTTGAGTTGCATATGTGTACCAAAATTCGACTTTATCGGTAATGTAGATACGGAGCAAATTGGCTGTGACAGACGGACAGACAGACACACATACAGACAGACACGAGAGATCCTATATGGGTTCCGCCGTTTTTTCCTTTGGATGTTCGGAACCCTAAAAAGAAGCACCGCAGGGGACACCCAAACCAGAGTATTCCCACTGCGCAGACTGCGGCTTCCACCACAATGAGGGCTGAGGATTCTGGTGCTTCCTCAGAGGCGAAACCCATGACCAGGAGAGGTAAGCGCAAGCGAAAGCCCCGCGCACCCAAGCAGAATTGCTGACGAAGGCCAGGCAGCTTTGATATGGCAGAGGTCGGTATTACCGATATCAAGTTCCGCCAGGCTATTGGTGTTGCGGTAATACGACGGCCGCTTCGAACTTAGCCGTCCATGACGCGGTGCGACTGGAGCAGTCGCAGCAAAAGGCTGTGATCGCAGACTAATGGACCAGGTTCGTGATGTATGCCATTACTGGCTCGATGGCCTCGTCTTCCCTGCCCCTCCCGCTCCGGGAGAGGGGTTCGGGATATGACGCAAGTGCGTGGGGAAGGTTACACCCTTCGGGGATTACTTCTCCCCTAACAGGAGCCTCGCCGAATTCGAGCTCCTCGCTCCTTTCAACTGGGGGCCTCGGTTCGGCGAAAGGCGCTAACTATATTTTGGCTATGGGCAAGGCAAGGCAGTGTTAAATTTAGTTCCATATTTTCGATGGGTACACAACTACCTACTTTACAATATGGTAGGTAGGTACTTTGTTTAGTATTTAGAAGATAAGTTTTGTAACTGCAAGAAAAATAAATACTTACCTACATATTTTAATTATTTTATGTCTTTTATAAATTTCACAATGTAATCAAGATCTTGTTTGCCTATTATATGTAACACAAAGAACTTGCATTTTACAGTTTTAGTACGGAACCCTAAGATGTAATTAGATTCATAGAAATAATAATTTCTTAGGAATGTATTGTAACTTGTCAGTGCAATAAATAATTACCTATTTTGTCATTTTAACTCCCAGGATGAAAACGTCATCATTATCATTTCGGGTATTACCACTCTCATGTTATTTACTTCTTGAAGTTTGGGTAATTATGGATACTCTACCTATTTTGATCTCTGGTGATGAATTATGACTCAATCTACATAATACTAATGATGCTGATACTGATACTATGAATCTCTTACGATAGGTCGATCAATTTACAATGTAAAGTAAATAAATAAACTATTAATTAATTATGGTAGCTGAAGATTTGGTTTCTTATTCAATTAAAATAGAGATTGATAATACAAGACCTCAAAATGATGTAGGTAACTAACGCCATCTACAATGGACGCTATTTCGATAACGCCAGTTTCCTAAACAGCTTAGAATGCTACGTAAGCTACTATGCAATTTATTGCGTAGGTAAAGTAATTATTATTTTGCCCTTGGGCCACCCCAAAGCCGCGAACAAGTACTATGATGCTTATCTCAGTTTTATTTTCCTGCAACGGTCATGATTAAGTATTATTCCACGATTTCAAAGGGAGGTAATGCTCACTACCGATCTCTGGCTGTCACAGTAGGTTGAGGTGCGGCTGGGGTGGCCCAAAAGCCGCGAACATGTATCATGATGCTCTCAGAATGATTACATAATGACTGCACATTTGTGGCATGTTACACTGTACACCATAATATTTGTTACCTACATAATTCTTAATAAATAATATAATAGGCGGCCTTATCGATATCAGTGATCTCTTCCAGGCATCTTAATTGTTTGACTATGATCGGTTGTAAATATTAATTTCCAAAAACTAAAAGGTTACCTACTATTCATTGTTTTATACACTCCAAAGTATAATGACCATTATTTTCGCTATTGCTTGTATGTAAACCATCTGCGACTCTCGGAATTAGGTGTTTTGTTCTTTTGCAAATGCGTCTGAGCAGCAAAGTAAAGTAAATCTGTACTGTTCGTATGTTACTAAGTCGCTGTAATTTTCTTATAGGTATGTAGGTGTAGGATTCCGTGTGGTGTCCGGATTAAGAATATAGCACCACTCCATCTCTTCCCGTGGATGTCGTAAAAGGCGACTAAGGGAATCTAAACCAGAGGGATGGGCAGCAGCGTCCCTTCTGTGAAACGGTAGCCATACTGCGATCACCAACCCGCCTGCCAAGCGTGGTGAGTATTGGCAAATGCCCCCCAAAATGATGACACAGTTGTGAAAATCTATGGGGGAGGCCTTTGTTCAGCAGTGGACGTATGAATGGCCGATATGATGATGATGAGGTATGTAGGTACGTGAAATAGAAAACAAGGGGGCCACCACATTGAGGGGCAATGCGGCTATATCACTCAATATACAGCAATATATAAAGCGACTACTTTTATGACGGGTCATATAACCCGAGACCGAGCTGGTTTTTACAATTTTGCTGGAACACAGAGGCGTGTACTGGGGCACTGAGAAGAGATTTTGGTGACACATATGCGTGTTGAAGGCACTAGGTCGAGATTTTAACGACACGTATGAGTGTTGGAGGCACACCCTAATAGCTATTTTCACACATATATGTGTTATAGGCACAGGACCATTGCCTCATATCGAGGGCATTGACCTTACATGTGGCAATATATAAGGGCAGTCAATGTGTTAAGGAGGCGAATGAAGCAGTTGCGCGACGCGTGGGGGGGTGCTATTGGTGGCGTCATTAGATATCGCCAACACCTTTAACACTGCCATTCGGCGGAGAAGGAAAGAGCATAGATTACTACGCTTCCTAATGTGCAATGGCGTGTTGAAGATATTAACATACTTATACCGCCGTCACTCTATATCTTTGAAAATATTAATTTAAAAATCTGCACAAGTATAATAAAAGAAGCGATTTTTATCACAAATACATAAACATATAATAGTAGTACCCAAAATGTAGATTAGCTAGCCAATAATTTTATTTTTATTCACTTCAGTTAATATTTTGGTCGGCTGAGCCAGGCTTGCGAGCCTAAGCTATGTTACACATCTATGGGAAGGATTGAGGTAGCCTACCAGCATCTTTAGTAAGACAAATAAAACGAATGATTTTCACTACTGTTTTTAATTCGTGTAGAAATTTATTCAAAGTCTTATTATCATACTATTAGCACCAAGATATTTTCAAAACTTGCATCTCCAAAATATTTCAAAAAGTATTGTACAAAAATATAATTGATTAATTTAAAGAAATGTCCAAATATGATTATGGCACACAAAAGAATAGAATTTCTAAATAAAATATCAAAATTGTAATTTTGTACAACTTAAACCATTGCCAATTAGAAAAATACACATCTAAAACCTTTTCAGGAGAATATATGGAAAGATCTTGGCTTATAAGTTTTTTCACCATATAAATGCGGCGAAACAAATATAAATACGTATTCGTATTTTAATATTTGTCATCTGCCTTTATCATTGTTACATTCTATGAAACTATCTTAGCATTTAGTGCGAAAATTGGTTTTAATCATCATAAACAACATTTATAAATCAGAAAATCATTATCACAATTTATCATCATCATACTTAAAAAATACGGGTAATAGCTACCCATTTCGTCTTGTACAAAAATATATATGAACTAATTACCAAAGGAATACTTATTACACAAACGACTTCATGTATCTAATAAAATTTAACTGAAACTTTGGCTGCAAAGATTCGTTATTCTTAATAGCTAACTACATTCGGGCATAGCCAGAACATGGTGGCGCTTGCCTCGTACTACGTTGACTTATTTATTTAAATAGAAACAAGTCAATGATTAAAAATTTAGAGCATATAAACTGGAGTCGGCACAACGCCAGTGTCTCTTACAACGAAGGGTAAACTTAAACACACAAACGAAAACGTTTATGCTGTCACCAATATATAGGTATATAATAATGTATGTATAAATGAAGAAATTCCCCATTTTTGTATAAAATATAATTAAGGTGACATAAAATGACATTATTTATTTATGATCAATCGGATGAATGATGCTATCATCGATTAATTTCTCATTCATTAATTTCCAATGGCGTAGAGTCAGCCGGACTGCCGACCGGACCATATGGGAATAATACTTAAATCACGAGCTCATTTCTCTGTTACTTAAACAAGCTATCATTATTAACTTTTCGTGTACTGGAAGAAAATAAAAGCTCATATTTATTATGTTGTGAGTTATCCTACTTTCGATCGATGAATTTGAGAGCTATAACTAAGGAAATTATGGAGGGACCAAATCGCTACGACGCAGAACGGTCGATCCTCGAGGTTAAGCTGCGCTAGTCGCGGTCAATCTTTGGACGGTTGAGTATTTTCTCCAAGTCCTCTCCGTGCCTCGGAGAGCACGTTAAGCCGTCAGTTCTGGCTGTCATACAAATATCTATGATAATCGTCACCCGAAGTCAGAAGCCCGAATTTCTGACAACTGGCCTATTCTTAAGGATATCTGTGTGCACCAGTAATAGGATTGTCCATGTAGAGTATTCTGATGGTCAGCCGTATTTGGTTCGGCTGGAAGCCGCGACTACAACATACTTGTGAAAAAACTAGGAATAATAAAAGAAATGATGTCATTTTTAAGGTCAGGGAACTTCTCCATAATGTGCATACGAATTTAAGGTATAATTGACTTATTACAGTGATCTATATATACTATCGGCAGAAAAAAATGTCCTTACGATTAAACTCCTGTTTAAGTGCTCTGTGGTCGAAGAGTAAAACAATACGATCTACAAAAATATCACATTTATCAGACGACACGCGGAGATAGACATAGGGCTAGCACGTTCGCCGCAATCGCTTTAAAGTCCGCGTTTAGAGACTTTAGGGAGAGAGCGATTCAAGGTCCAATTAACCAAAAAAAAAAAAAAAAATCTTCAGTTTTTTAAATTGTTCTAATTAACGACTGAGGTCGTACCTCATTACGCTAGCTAGTAGCTCACTACTGAACGTACTGAGGTGCCATAGGCGTAGCCAGGATGGTGTCCCACCTAATAAAAATGCCTAGTTTACCACAAGATATGGTTCCTTTTATTAACTCGTGTACGCCAAAAAAAGTCACTGATGTAACGCGTGTTGTGAATTTATAAATGCAGATTTAGTTAAAATAACTAATCATTCATTTCTGGGGCTACTATGCTCAACACTCAAGAGGTGAACGCGTCATGTCTCGACTTCATACAAATTAATATTGTTTAAATCTCGGTACATACTTAGAATAAATGAAACGTTTATAACGGGAAGCGACGGACGTGCTAGCAGAAATAAAAGACAACAGAACACACAATTACGACGTGGAATGTCATCCACTGAGCTTCGATTTAATCGAAACTTTATAACTAACGAACACAAATAACCTTAACACCATGTAACAATCTGCTTAAAGCCTTTCCTCCTGCGACCACTACAATCAATGGTCTGAGAGTGTAAAGGCCATCATCACCATGCTTAATAGGCGGGTCGGTGATTGCAGTTTTTATAACATGCAGATTACAGGTAAAGGTTATTAGTTATTGGAACATTATAATCGTTCTTGTTGGATATCAAAGAACAGGTTTATGTTATCCCATCCCATCTCCAAGAAATAAGTCTCTTAGTCACCAACTCCCAGAGTTGGTGTGGCCTATTGCGCAACGGGGCCACGCGGTACATTACAGAAAACTTACTTCTTTTTAAGTTTTGTTTTTAAGGCCTTGTGGTCCAAGTTTGAGCCCTTGCAACATCGGTGTTATAATATCAACTATTTCTTTGCTATTTTCGTCGTTCACAGAAATTGAATCGAAGCCGTGGTACGTGCCTAACTCACGACATTTTTGCATATACATGCGCCACTTTACATCCATTTCAAGGCACAGTGGATTTCCTATGATGACAACCTTTGCTTTTGCCCTGGTAACAGCGACGTTGAAGCGCTGAAAAGCGTTAAAAACGTTATTTTCCAAGAACAAAATCAAATACTTTTAGCAGGCTATGGGGTAGGCTCAGCTCAGTTTGTTTTAATTATGCTATCTGCAATGGGATTATCTGGAGAACCGGTGTCATTGACATAGTTTGGAAAGTCATTAATCTATAGTGGAATATGGCTGGCCTGGTTTGTCGAAGAACTGTTGGCCGTTCTAGCAAACGAGTCCTTGTGCGAAAGTCGCTGATCATCCAAACGTAGCGTCATCCGATGCCCTCCAGCCAGGTGGGCCGACAACCTAAATAAGATTGTGGGGATAGACTAGAAGGCGGAGGACTAAGTACTTTTCACCAGTTTTACTTGTTGTACATCTCTTATTGCAAGAGTCCGGCTAGGAAAAGAAACTGGTACTAGGGGCTCTGATGTGATTGTGTTTGATTAAGTAAATAAAACAATGCAACTTACTTTGTCATCGACGAGAAAGCCAAGTTGGAACTTCGCATCATGATCAAGCAGGTTGCAGTTGGCACGGACCGTCGAGATGATAATGATCCGCTTCTCCTTGCCTTGGTATGCTTCAACCGTGCCCACTTCGATCTTATCGTAGCCTACATCTTTCAGAGTCTTTTTAATTTGGTAAACCTGGAAAACGTATTCAGGAAAGTTATTTTGCAGTACAGATAGTCATTTGACAGCTGGGTATCGCGGGCAATGACATTTTACAAATAGACGCGCCATACACGAACATTATTGCCCTACAAAACGTCGCGCCGGCCGCCATTAGACCGCGTAATAAAAAAGAAACAAAATACATTTTTTTATTTACAATACCGATTTACGTAACACTGAACACAGACTGAGCTTTCTGCCATTTTTATTTGAGATTTTGTGCGATTGCAAGTAAGTCAAAAGATTAGCCCACTTGCTAATATTCTCAAGATCATTATTGATGGCAATAAGAGCTTTCGCGAACTCTCCAAATTTAAAATGACAATATAACTGCTAAATAGAATGTAGGACCTTTGTGATTGCGTTTATAAAAACTTAGAAGAGAAGAGGTGAGACGACGCCACCTTGTGGAACACCCGCAGCCAATTCACACCACTCTGAGGAGGCATCATCGGAACGAGCTGACTGCGAGCGACCCCGAAGATATGTGTTAAACTATGCTATCGCAGAAAAAGGGATATTAAGAGATGATAGGATTCCTAAGACGATGTCAAAATCAATTGATTTAAAAGCATTTCTGAAGACCAATAAAACCAGTAACATTAGTTTTTTATTTTTCATGGCCAGTCGAGTCAAAATGTGCTTTTTTTCTTTTAAAACGTTGCCCCACACTAGGATTTCTCCTGTGTCGTGGGTGCGTTTACAGACATAAATTTTACCTACAGATCATACAAATATTTGTCGAACCCGCAACCCGGAGCGCAGCAGCCGACTGTGTCAGCCACTGCACCAACCGTGCCGTCTTACCTTAAGGCAATAGTTTATGATATGGGAAATTACGGGTACAAGTTCATTAAATCTACTTGATAGAAAGTAATCCAAAGCGACTGTCGTGTGACGTCAGCTAACTAACAAATACCTTAGTATCTTGGTAACTATAGTGGGCTCACCTGTCTGATGTATGGTGTGACAATCCCGATGTCATGCATCATCACGTTGTGCACCATAACCAAGCGCTTTACGTACAGCTGCACTATTTCGCACTCCATCATATTGAAGAAGCTAAAAGAATAAACATTAAAATAATGTTGCCGTTGCGCAGGCCTCAAATATATTAGCTATTCTGGATTGGGCAGTGGTGGTTAATGATGTCACCGCAATCCATAGACAAAACCAAAATGTTGCTATCAACAATTGACCTGCAAAAGCATGGTGATTACGATTCATAAATAAGGCCGATATCCAGCAGTGGGCGTTGACGGGGTGATGTGATTACCACAAGCTATATGGTAACCATCGCTTCCATTAATACCTTAAACCGGACGCCACACAGTAATTGTTGGAAATTGCTGGCGTGTTATTTCCTTGCGTATCGAAAGAAGCCGATTAACGTAGTTTTTATTTATAATGACACAATCACTGAGCAAGATGGAGAAAACATTTATAACTGCTTTGTGACAAAGATTATCCCTGCGCTTATTATTCGAAGCATAATTGTGACGGCGCTAAAGATCGAACGAAAAATAAAATAGATGGTAGACAAAGGCCACGATGATTATTTTAACTTACCTAGGAGACTTGCCCATCTTCTGTTCCTTGGATAGCACCCCATGGAACACCACGGCACGGCTGTGCTGCTTCTCCCCCAAAATGTCGATGTTACTGATGTTGTCTTCTTGAGCCATAGCCTTGAACCAACATAGTTATGTTAAGCCTGGGCTACCCTACCCTGTGTCTGGATTGTGAGCTTAGTTACTAAGCTATATGGCACACACTTTTTCCTTGAAGTGTTGTAAATTTTCAATTTCTGATTATGTATCACTAAAGCAATCATGTTTTTTATTATTGCATGTATGTATTTAACGTATAGTCCACCTTGCTTTCACATACCTAATGTGTTACGTAAATTCTGTCACGTCATGATATTTCCCCGGTAGAGCTAGGTCATTTATTAGCTTTATTCAACTAATAACTACAGCCACACGTAAAGAGATAAGATCAAATGTCCGAGTTGACTTGGTTCACTTACCCTAAGCTGCCCCTTGTAAAAGAGCTTATCAGGTATTTCGATAATGTCAGGGTTAGAGCGAAAGTTGTTCCGCAGCATCACCACGTAGTTCGGGTCGTTGCGGATGTTGCTGTACAGTGGGCAGGTGTTCTTCAAACGCTCCATCAGCGAAGTCCCTACAGCAATTAATAATCTTTACATCAGTCTGTATTATTCCGAACATAGGCTTTGTAATACCCCGTGTATTGGTAAGCCCATGGTAAGGAATTAGGAGGTACATCATAATATAATTCGCAATTACACCAGAAAAAATGCAATATCGTTTTTCACGTAGGCATGTAAGGCTGGCAAATACTAGGATTTTTCTGGTTCTTCCAGGTTAATATTGATTTTGTCTACTATAATAGATTATTACTTTATTTAAACATGGCTTAGAAATAGAAGAGTTTGCTTAAGTCATATCAACCGACAGACGTACGCAAACTCGACTACGTGGCACACGCTTTTCCAGAGCCACGCGTGACAAGTGTACTTGCCTATCCAGTACGTACTTATAGCATTAATAGCGTATATGCAAGCGGGTGGGTGAACCCAAAGCCAACTGTCGCAGTGGCGATGCTGCTCTACACCAGCTTGAGTTGATTTTATACCAAATCTTTGATGACTACACCACGCCCATAGTGGGTCGGAGTCTTGTAAATAATTTCAGGGTGCACCACTTACAAGTGGAGTTGAACATTTGTGGAAGGTGTAGTATACTTCTCCCTTGATGATTTTCCACTATAAAGTGGCCAGATTAAGCATACTTAATCTATAGAATTATCTGGGTTGCGTCTGGATTAAGAATATAACACCACTCCATCTATTCACGTGGATGTCGCAAAAGATGACTAAGGGAAGACTCATATCCCGGTTCAGAGAAACCAGAGGGTGGGCAGCGTCCCATCTGTGGAACAGCAGCCATACTGCGCTCACCATCACGCAAAGTCCCTCCAAAATGACGACACACTGTATGTAACCGGTCATTTTTATTTGGGAGGTCATTGTTCAGCAGTGGACGTGTTTTGGGTGATAGAATAACAAAAAAACCTAAGAAACGTTCAAGCCGGGGATACCTAGTCCAATTTTGGAAGCGTTGTGCGATATGACGACGGGCCCGAGCTGGTGCGGGTCGCCGGCCAGCACCAGCGTGCCGGAGGTGGTGAGCATGCCGCACACGGGGATCAGGCACGCCGGCTCGCTCGCCTGCGCCGCCTCGTCGATGAACATGTGGGTGATGTGATGCGGGAACTTCTTCGACTTCATGTCCCTGGCGTAAATATATATGGACACCTTGTACTAAGAGAGAATCAGTGACTACATAGATTGCGTTATTTGTATGGTAAAGGCCCTCAGGCCCTATTGTAACCCCTTGTTACAAGCCGCAAAGTTTCTATTTGTATGAAAATTACAGCACAGCACAAAGATTTGGCCACAGTAGCTAACTGACAAGGATGGTGGTGAGATTCACCGTTAAGGTACCTGTTTGTATGGGTAGGCTTTCTATACACAGTGTGACATACTTCTCATCCATAATCCAGATCATTCTGTTAGCCACACTGTGTATAGAAAGCCTACCCATACAAACAGGTACCTTAACGGTGAATCTCACCACCATCCTTGTCAGTTAGCTACTGTGGCCAAATCTTTGTTACAGAGAGCACACGGCATCTGCGACGCCGACCACCTGGCAGGGGAGCTTAACCATGTGAAGCAAGTTCTTCAAAATAACAATTTGAAAGCTCCACATCCCCGTCGCAGAAGCCGCCCGAAACCCACCACGGTTGATCGACGGCCCGCTGTTTTACCATTTATTAAGGGAGTCACGGACAGAATTGGTCATATCTTAAAGCGTGTTTCTATAAAAACCTATTTCAAGCCGCACAAGAAGATCAGCCAACTTCTCAAACCAGTGAAATGTCACATACCCTTACAAGATGCAGGGGTCTACAAGATTGACTGTGATTGTGGTTTATCATACATAGGGCAAACAAAGCGTAGCATAGCCACCCGAATAAAAGAACATATAGCTGACGTCAAGCATAGACGCTCCACAAAGTCTGCAGTGTGTGAACATGCCTTAGGCAAACCAAACCATTATCTTCGTTTTGATCAACCTCAAGTACTCGCGAAAGAGAACCGATATGTACCTAGAATGTTTCGTGAGGCTATTGAAATTAAAAAACATCCTAATTTTAATAGAGAAGATGGTTGGCAGGTACCACCTGTTTGGAATCCAGTCATTAAAATAATAAAGTCCCAAACAAGATACCGCACTAAGAAACATCAAGACACTGTGAGTGATTACTGCGTGCATCGAAACTAATTTTTTGATTAAAATTGTACGGTAGATAAAATAAAATAACTTTTTAAAATCTGTAACGACGCCTGTCACCTTAGTCATCCTGCGACCACGAATGCTGCAAAGTATTCGAAACGTCAGGAAAATCAAAAATCAAAATATACGCGATAGAATCCGTTTAAAAGTGTTTTATTATAGTGGCTATAATATTTATTTCAATAAAATATTTATAAATAAAAATACGTCAGAAATGATAATTTGATCTATGGATGGAGTCAGAACTGAATGAAATTAAGAATCTGAGCCCTGTGATTTTAGACAAGAAATACAGAATATAGTACCTATACAAAATAGAGATGTTTAATTTTTTTACTATTGAAATCTGGCTGTGTGGAGAAATGGGCTCTCATGGTCTATACTCGTATACTAACGGCTCTATCTCGATTCACTCACGTGACTGACATCATAATCTTCATTTCAGTCAAAGTACGACCGTAGCTAATCATAGGCCTTGTCAATTTTGCCAAATTTGACAATACTAACCACGCGGTTAGTGAACGCAGTATGGCTACTGTTCCACAAAAGGGACCTCCTCCACAGGAGGGATTCCCTCAGTCGCCTTTTACGACATCCACAGGAGATAAGGAGTGAAGTGGTGCTACATTCTTAACCCGGAGACCACACGGATAACATAGCCTATGTGAATCTGCTTATAGTACAGCTTCGTTTACTGAGAGAAATAACAGAAATAGAATTTTCTGAAAAATTTCTCATATTACCTACCACATATAAGCAGACTCACACATTCTCTTTATAATATGAAGTATAGAATTACAGATAAGAGGGATGGCTTAACGAGTTGTCAAAAATAGGTAATAATGTGTAACACTCACCTGGCAAACTTAGCAGCATGTGAGAGAGTGGTGATGACAATACTGTAGGACATGAAGTCCTCTATGGCAACACGCTCGAAATTATACCGGCTAGTACCATTGGAGAATTTAACCAGACATTCTGGCAATGTTTCCCTAAAATATAAAACAACATTAATAAATCATGTTCATGTTATGCAAAATAACAAAAGTCTTATTTATTCCTACGATCTGCGCTTGTGTCAAAGCAGCCGTCTGAACAAGGCGGCTTCTATAATCCTTTGCCATGAACCGCCAGCCCGGTTTGCCGTGCGCCTCTAAACAAACTTAAAATGCCTATAGAATGGTAAATTTATAAATAGTGCCGTTGGGTAAAGTGTAAGTAGTTAACTTACGAAAATTTACCGTCACCTATGAAAAATTTCGCATGATTAGTAAAAATAATCCGTGTGGTGTCCGGATTAAGAATATAGCACCACTCCATCTCCTCCCGTGGACATTGTAACAGACGACTAAGGTATGGGCAACCTGCAGTGTCTCATCTGTAAAACAGTAGCCATTTTGCGCTCAACAACCCGCCTCCCAAGCACCACGCTTGTATTATTTGGAGTATTGGCCAATTCCCCCCCAAAATGACGACATACTGCATGTAACCAATCGTCTTATGGGCTTGTGTTCAGCAGTGGACATTTTTGACTGATATGATAAATAGACTTTATTGTTCACCAGAAGACAACCTCATATTATCTTGTTTTCATATTTGAACTAGATTTACTTACCAGACCCTGAACTTGGAGCTGGCGCGGAGCAACCAGTTGTCAGAAGGAAACATGTGGGAGTATTGAATGAGTACTGTGGCCACGTGGTCCGCAGCCATATTGGAATCCGTGCAGATCATGATATGGTTCTGCGGGCTTTTCAATACCAACTATAATAAAATTAAAACTGCATTAATATCTTCTGTCCCATTTTACTCTCCTATGTTGCGCTGTGGGCTGATACGGTGATGAGTCATATTATCTTGTAGTGAGATATTTAAAATCTTCAAGAGAGATCAATCATAAGCAAACGACCATCGGTTTTAGGACATGGAGAATTTAGTAATACCCAGAATCTGCTGGCAGAATTGATGTTAGGAGTAGTTGACCTCCTGCGTTCGTTGATACTGAAACGAAGCGAGGCGACATCGTTTACGTCCTCGCTTTTCTCGTATAAGATAAACAAGACAAAAACATATTTTATCATTTAAATCATTTCAAGTGTATTTCCGATGGAGGAGAAAGGGTAAGATACTTCATGATAATTAATTTTAGATCACAATGTAGGGGAAGCTGAAGCCCCAAAAATATGGCAGAAATACGACATGGGGCCTTCACGGAAATATGTAGGAATCGATTAATATTTTTATTGTTTTTCGAAGTAGTCTCCGTTCCATTCTAAGCCCCGTCGCATGCGATGGAACCATTGACTAAAGCAATCTTCTTTAGGGATCTCTTTCAATTTTTTTTCGAACGCAGCCATGGCCTCTACAGGTTTCATAAAGCGAATTCCTTCCTTCCGAGTTTATCCTTTATTTTGGGGGCCAAGGTGCCAGGTCGGGATGTTTAGGAGGATGACTCACTAATACCACACCTTCCATAGACAAATATTTGCTTGTCCATCTGGCGGAGTGAGCTGGATCGTTATCGTGACAGAGGAGGATCCAGCTTCTTGGGCGCTGCTGTCGAACATTTGCCACGACAACCGGTAAAAAGTGAAGCTCGGTGTGCCCCAGAGAAATGAATAACTGTCTTGGAAACCGCAACGAAATTAATCAGAAAAGAAAAAGAAGTACGAAAGAATATACGTTATACGTGTACAACATGTAAGATTACCTGCAGTATAGCCTCAACGATGGTAACGGTCTTGCCAGTGCCAGGCGGGCCGTGCAGCAGGTAAGGTGCGGTGGCAGAAGTGCCCGTCACGATGCGCTCCACAGCACAACGCTGCTCCAGGTTGGCTTCCACCAGCGGGTTGAAGTAACTGACGTCATGTTAAGTATTTTATTGAGGTACGCACGGCTACATATCAAGCTATATTTGTCCAGTATAAGCTGATCTCGCCTTGTATAGGATTTTCTAACGATGAGAGATCAGCTTTAACTGGATATATGTAGCTGTGTGTACAGTCGCGAATTGTTTTGAGCGGTGCAGTGGCTAAGCGATTGTTATGCGATTGAAATTTTTGTATGACCTACTTTCGATCAAATAAACTATAGATGCACGATCGCCGTTCGAAAAACGGCACAACTAAACGTTGCATAAATCAGTTGTATGCACAGTTGCGCACTCAGCCGCTTCAGTGTGACGTTTAACGATGTCAAAGTACGTAGCAAAAACATGATAAACAATACTTGAAAAATTCAAAAAAGGATGGCGTGTCGTGCTTTCGCTCTGTATAACTTTGTGATGAAATTGTTAATTTTTACATATAAAATCAAATATTTCCGTTTATTTGCAAGTGCATGTATTAGGCAACTATTCTTCTCACTCTCGTGTACGCTGTCCTTAACGAGTAGGGGTATCGTGAGTGCACTGCAACGCTCGCAACGTTCAGATAGATAAAAAACACGGGTTGCACTCCGGGAGTGCCGACAGAAGTGAAAACTTATTTTTGCGCGTTAGACATCTTTTAGATGGGTACTAGGGTTATTGGGTTTTGAATTGCATTTTATTTATGAATTGTATTTTTTTAATTATTAGAAACTTTAAAATACATTTCATATTCTTTCATGAATCATCGTAAAAATTTCGACAACTCTGTAATACAATCTAAAATAGAAACTATAGCTGCGTCTCGTAACGGTGTCGCGAGTCCAGAGATTTTATCTCATCTAAAAATATGCGTACCGCGCTATAAGAAGATTTCACTTAAAAAAATAACTAAGCGTCTCAGTGCTTTAGAGGGCATGTAAAATCGCCCCAGTTGATGTCATTAGACGACAAGCGTCGACAGTCGTTAAGCTAAATAAGAGGCCTTTGGGTGGCTTAAACAACTCTAATACAAGATTAGCAAATAAGCACACGAAAATAAAGGAGCCGACCCGTAACCGAACCTTAATATGATTGCAAGTCCACTTTAATCAACGTATAAGCTTAGTCAGAGTGGGATTGTGAATGGCGGCTCTTCTGTTTCTCTCGTTATTTGGCTCTCCCCCTCACACGTGCTCCCGAGCGAAAGGCGAACTATCAAACCGTAATTAAATTCTGTTCTTTGACTTGGATCCGATTATTTTTAAGATTCCGTGTGGTTATATGGCAAAGAATAACCACCGCTCTCCGGCCATGGGGGTCTTAAAAGGCTACTAAGAGTTGTTATCAAGAGGAGGGGCAGCAACATCCTCTGGTAGGCTAATTACAACTTACTGCGATTGCATTAATCCGCCTGCCAAGCATTGTTTCTTAGCAATATCCCCTATGACCGCTCATTGTAGTGATCAATCGGAGGCCCATCATCATTATATTAGCCAAAGGACGTTCACTGCTGAACAAAGGCCTCCCCCACAGATTTCCACAAAGTTCGGTTACATGCCACACGCATCCAACGGCTCCCAGCGACCTTCAGCAGATCATCCGTCCATCTCATTGGAGGCCGTCCTACGCTGCGTTTTCCGGTGCGCGGTCTCCACTCGAGAACCTTTTTGCCCCAACGGCTATCAGTTCTACGGGCCCAGCCCAGCTTTACTTCTTTCAGAGCTTCCCCTTTCAGATATGTCGGCAACTTTAGTTCTTCTACGGATCTCCTCAAACTTCGAGAACAGAGCTCCCAACGGATATTGGGATGGGCACGACATGGGCAATTGACATGACTTTCGTCTTGCCCATGCTCATGTTCGAGTTAGGTACGATTAGAAAAAAAAATTAAGAAGAAAACAATTACGAACAATTTTACTCACTTGGCGATTGGCTGTACCATTTTTATTTTCTTGTTCTCCTCGGGGAAAACCCGCGATTCCTGGCCCTTTGTTCTAACTATGTTGACAGCATTGTGCATGCGCTCTAGCGGGACGCGCGACATGAAGAATCGCACGTCAAACAACGCATCTGGATTGTAATACTGCGTGAATCTAAACAATACAATAAAATATTTCAAATAAGAAGTAAATATTGGACCTTCCTTCATCCCATCTTATAACTATACATTTGATTCCTGATGGCACCAAACTATGTATAAACACACAATTTTACTAAAAATTCATCTGAAACATTCATAGGTGCAGGTGTTCACCACATCTTAGAATGTAGTGTGTCCTGTTTAGTCATTTGTAAAAACTGGAGTTTTCGTTTTTATTACTCTTAGACACACACTCGCACGCATAAACAAAAACACACGCAAACACATAACACACACGCACGCACTTGACTATAAGAATCACTTACCACTCCATCTCCTCTCGTGGAAGTAGAAAAAGGCTGCTAACGGGTTCTAAACCAGAGGGATGGGCAGCAGCGTCCCTTCTGTGGAACAGTAGCCATACTGCGCTCACCAACCTGCCTGCCAAGCGTGGTGAGTACTAGAAAATTTCCCCCTAAAATGACACACGGCATGTAACCGGTCGTCTATGGTCAGGCGTTTGTTCAGCAGTAGAAGTTTTTGGCTGATATGATAAAATGAAATCGTGATGTTATTTTAACGCTATTACGAAGTACTACTTACGCTAGATTTAAACCTCCAATGAGTGCTACATTTTCATTTATCTCCTTGACAATGGCTTCAAACATGACTTCAATTTGATTATGTGGCTTTATGAACAGTAGATCTCCTGCAAATAAATTAGTAACCTTATGAGATTTGATTGTGAAGTATCGTTCATATCGTCATGATTCCAGCTCTTTTCCAATTAATGTAAGGTCCTCAATAGGTACCTACCGTTTTGCTTACTCCCGGCGATACTACTACGGGTATCCAAATTAGGCGTATCGTATCGAGTATTCATATCTTAATAAGTACGTACGCAGCCGTGCCGTACTAAAAACCGCGTCCATACTTAACCATATAGTATCGTGTCAGCGTATCTGCATATTTAATCAATATGTATTCACGTTCAAACTTCTTAAGACAATGCAGCGGTGCCTAGATAATCGGGGAAAAACCACCTCGAGATTGGCGGTGTATCGTGTATCAAATCACTTCGTCGTATCGTGATAATTATCAAAATGCTTCCGTACTACCGATCACGATTCGCGTATCCGATACAAAGTATATCAGATACACGATTATATGCGCAATGGGGTGTATCAAATGAGCACACACAGCGGTATATCTCATGATTGGGTATCATTTTGCATACAAACTAGCGATAATGGTACACATAAATGAAACAAGTGTGGACAAAGCTTTGGATGCATTTTATCGGGAACTGAACTCGTTAAAAATACCTACGTTTGTATGTCTAATTACACGTAATATTTGATGCTTAGGTGTATTTGTGTGCACTATCAACCACTGTTAAGTGGCGGTACCTTCATACAAGCCCCAAAGCTTGGCTCAGCTTGGCTCGCGCGATTAAAACTAATTATCTGCACTGGAAAACATTTACGTTTCAAACTTATATGGAACGTAATATACAAGTTTGTGTTTCTGTGAGAAGGATGTATGACTGTGTGTTTAATTTGATATTTCATCATATCGGCCATACAACGTCCACTACTGAACAAAGGCCTCCCCTATAGATTTCCACAACTGTGTCATCATATTGGGAGGAATTTGCCAGTTCTCACCACGCTTGGCAGGCGGGTTGGTAAGCGCAGAATGGCTTCTGTTCCACAGAAAGGACGTTGCTGCCCATCCCTCTGGTTGTGAGTCCCTTAGTTGCCTTTTACGACTTCCAGATGGAGTGGTGCTATATTCTTAATCCGAACACCACACGGACTATTCATTTGATATTTACTTAATTTTAATTTATATTTGTCAGTTATTTATAGTAGAAGTATATTATAACATTTTAGTTTTAATCAATTTCCTTTGTTGAGTTCCTTTTTTCGGGATCCCGTCGTTTTGAGCTGTTTACAAATTACGGTAAATAGTCAAAGATATAAGCAATTTTTTCATATACATTTCATTTTTGTCCGCTGGTGAGCATGGTGTGAGTATTTTCCGTTATGATTATTGTTTTTGTGTTTAAGCGTCATTATTTGTTGTTAATACTTAACATGTCCTTAATTAATGTAATCGGTGTAGTACCGTAATAATGAAATACGAAAAAATACAATATCAAAACATATATTTAAACTTAGTGCGATATTTCGAGCAATAAATCAATGACCCAATAGAAAAATATTGCGCCCTCGTTCGTTTATTACGAACACGGTAGCTTGAACTCCTCCAACTTCACTCTAAGGCCCATATTACAGATCGAGAATCAAAACTCAAGCAGAACTTGAGTTATATTATATAATTTATTTAAGACTTTATATGTCGGGCTTGCCCTATTTTTTAACCCCAGGCACGCCACTTTCGACAGCCCCATATCTTGTCCACTTGTTTGCTTTCCATCCTAACGTTGCTTGGAAGAAATCGGCTACCCGTTCGATAAGGCTACCCATTCCTCTATATACTAGGCGCTGCTATTTTTGTATCTTTTACTCATCATATCGGCCATTTATACGTCCATTGCTGAACAAAGGCCTCCCCCATAGATTTTCACAACTGTGTCATCATTTTGGGGGGTATTTGCCAATACTCACCACGCTTGGCAGGCGGGTTGGTGAGCGCAGTATGGCTACCGTTTCACAGAAGGGATGCTGCTGCCCATCCCTCCGGTTTAGATTCCCTTAGTCGCCTTTTACGACATCCACGGGAGGAGATGGAGTACACACACAGTCCACACGGAATCTTTTACTCACTGATGTATAATAAAGAGATAAATCTTATCTCTTTAAATGAGCAATTCTTGTAATTAGAATCTCGGAATCGGCTCCAACGATTTTCATAAAATTTTGTATATAGGGGGTTTCGGGGGCGATAAATCGAGTAAAGTGAGTAGTCTCAACTGAAAAATATGAGTAAAAATATGAGTATTCCTGACATCTATTGGCGAATAATAATACTATTTTTTGTGAGCAACTAATTGCTTTAACGACACAACAGTAGATGGCGTTGTTAAGTAACACGAAAATACCGAGCAAAGCTCGGTCATCCAGGTATATTAATAATCGAGCATAACACCATGTTCATTTTATACTATAATGTCAAGTATTATTTCACATTATAGTATAAAAGTTAATTATAATGGAAGTATTATAATTTTGTTTAGGTACCACTGACATTCAATATTAAATACTTTGTCCAAAAAAAATAATTTGGAGAAGTAGCATCTGTTACATACTCTAAGAACTATTTTATGAGGTTAGCTATGTAGTCTAATTTTGAGACAATGGAGTGCTTAGTGGTACCACTACTGCCGCATAGATGGCGCTAAACTCAAAATATTGAAGTTCAAGTTTTCTTAATCTTATATCTTTAAATTTGAGTAGTCTCAACTGAAAAATATGACTCTTCCAGACATCTATTGGCGAATAATAATACTATATATAATACTTACGTAATTGATTGATAAACTGTAAAAAATTAAGTATTTGTTTCTAATATAAGATTAAACTAATTGCACTCATGATTTTTTTCTTTAAATAACCAGTTCATATTTTTTATTATTCTATCGGTAAGATCGAAAAATATTATTCATATTTCATTATTTTATTAGTAATTCGTACTTAAATATAATTTCCAGAAAACACAATTTAAAAATAAAAAAAATACCGAGCAAAGCTCGGTCAAACATCTAGTGTATCCTTAAGAATTAAACAATCTTTTGCGTTGTAACTATTATATAATCTAAGTTAGGTAAGTTCAGCGTTTAAGCAAAGACTAGTTTCTAAGGGAAATGTCCTGCACGTTTTTGCAGTATTCGGTTTTTATTGAATAAATCTACACTTTTGTTCCTCGCCATTGTTCACGGCTTTATATAAATACTGCGATCATCAATTCGTCGGTATATTTATATAGTTTAGTTCTAATTTCTTACTTAAGTATTGTGAGCTTTATCGCTTACTTACCCAGCATTAAGGACGGTCGTTTTTCTCCGAGGCCCGGCACAACGAGAGCGTAGCAGATAACACCATTCATTTGAGGCTGCAGCACGATTTTGACAGCAGACATATTGTACCTCTGTCAATTATTATTAAACATTGTAGAAATACATACACTATCACATCACTCACATACGTTGGAATTTTAAATTGCATTATTTTATTAACTTGTTGGGTATACAAAAACACACGAAACAAATATATATATATCGATCATAGTAGTATCGGTACCGATTCGAGAATCGAAACAGCAACAGTGAGCGCAAAAGATGATCGCTAATCGAAGCGTATCGGTACCGATTCGAGAATCGAAACAGCAACAGTGAGCGCAAAAGATGATCGCTAATCGAAGCGTATCGGTACCGATTCGAGAATCGAAACAGCAACAGTGAGCGCAGAAGATGATCGCTAATCGACGCGTATCGGTACCGATTCGAGAATCGAAACAGCAACAGTGAGCGCAGAAGATGATCGCTAATCGAAGCGTATCGGTACCGATTCGAGAATCGAAACAGCAACAGTGAGCGCAAAAGATGATCGCTAATCGAAGCATAGCTTGAAAATCCACGCCCCACGCTGACTTCATTAAGTGAGGCGACAAAGCCAGTTTGTCAGAGTTATCGATACTATAGATAGCTGCTAACACGTCAAGTAAATTATCCGCCATGATGCATAATAAAATGTAAGCGATAATTAACTTTAAACTAAGACACCATCAAATTATTATAGGTAAATAAAATAGAAAACATTTTATTTAATTATAAATGATTTTGCGATGATAATTCTTTCATCTATTATTCAAATTAAAACGTTTGAAGAATTTGTGTTAAATATTGACTATATTATCGATTTAGTAAATCACTGGCGCAATCGCCGTGCAAATATGGCGCCAACGGACAATTATTGTCAGAGACGAATATTGGAATAGACACAGAATATTATAAGAAATACATCTTTTACTTATATTCCCTTCACAGCTTTTGATTGGCAGTTGGAAATAGCGCACAATTGCATTTTCTCGATTTTATAAGATTTTTTAACAGCATGTCTCATCGCGTACTGAGTTAGTGTTTTAAATAGTAGTTACTATATTTCAAATTGTAGGCCCGCGTGTCCCGCCTATTGTTTATTTCTTTTTCTTTTAAAAAATGTTGCCCAAACTAGGGTTTCGTCGTGGGTGCGTTTACAGACATGAATTCCATATCCACACCCAGACCCGGAACAACTACCTGCAGATCATACAAATATTTGTTCCGTGCGGGCATCGAACCCACGACCCGAAGCGCAGCAACCGACTGTAGCAGCCACTGCACCAACCATGCCGTCAAGTCAAATTTTCGATTCTATCCTGATATATTTCTGGGGCTAAGAAGATAATTTTAATGCGGCCATTCGACATAATGCGGACAACATAGCAATTATTATGATAAGTTAAGCTGTGCGAGATACAATAAAATAATAATAAATACGAGGAAACATACAGTTGACTAACCTTTAAATTCGTTCTGATGACGGTTTCTTCGTACCACAGAATATTATGGAAAAATTTTACGTAGTTATCTTTGGTAACACCAGTAGAAAAAACACGTCTGAAACAAAATTGCCACGTCACAGAATTTGTTTTCTGTAAGTCTTAGTGCCCGAAGAGCAAGTTGTTTGGGATGAAAGTTGTGAGATAACACTACCAAAGCTAAGCGCTAAAGAGAGTATACATACTTATATGACCTGAAATTTCAGGCTATATGTAATAGAGAAATATTAATCTGGCTTGTGGCTATTTAATTAGGAATTTGCAACAGATGAACCAAGATCAAACACAGGCCCTCACATTCCCACGCCGTGCTTGCAAGGTGTCGATTTAATCGCCTACATCTTTCCAGGAGGTGAGTTAGTCCACAATTCTCTCTCTACCCTAATCAGTATTAATAATATCCTTTCATCATCATCATCATCATGATCATCATTTCGACCGAATGAAGTCCACTGTTAGACACAGGCCTCCCCCAAAGATCACCACAACGACCGACATGGTTGACGATCGCAGTTGAGTTGTTAGGGTGAGATTCAGAAACGAGTCTAAGTGTGAACTTACGCTTCCATCTGTCAAAATTAGGGGCGTAACAGAGTAAAGAGAGACAGGTGGAAGCGTAAGTTCACGCTTAGACTCGTTTCTGAATCCCAACCTTAATGTACTCGAAGGACGCTGCTGCCCATCCTCCGGCTAATCCCTTAGTCGACTTTTACGACACCCATAGGTTGAGATGGGGTGGTGGTATTCTGAGCCAGCACCACACGGTAATAGTACTTTAATTGTTACAAAAGACAAAATATCTATATATTTATAAAATCTGTGTTAAAATAATAATTGTGTCAATTTTAAAAACGCGCTCATAGCCAGTTTCTCACACTGACTGGTAAACTATCGGCGAGGTTAAGCAATGCTCGGCGAGGTTAAGCTATGCTCGGCGCGGTCAGTCTATACTGATATGACCACATAGTGGTATTTGAGCTGAGTTCCTCCCCGTGCTCCAGAGGGCACGACAAATCGCCAATCGTCAATCGCCTTTGGGCGGCTTAAACAACCCTGGCACAAGGTATGCCACTAACATGAAATAAAAAAAATAAGTAAAATATCTGGCGGTTTGTGGACTACCAGCTCTTTTAGATTGAGGACACTGCCTCAGGTACGTACCGACCCAACATCTGCGCAGTGCCCGCCTCGCACTCGGTCACTGTACGAGACGGGTGTGTATGTAATTTGCAATTGTATCTGATAGATACTATATTGTCGCGTGTTTATATTTTATTGGTATTGAAAACTTTTTGTAGTGAAACTTCTTTAGCACCGTAGTGATTTAAAAATTTGATGAAATGAAAAAGCGACACCAAAAAGAGACAAACATATTCATAAATAGGGTTTAGCCTGCGACAGAATGAGATGTTTGTACGTATCTTTGCGCCTGCGTACTACCTACCTACCTAGTACCTTCAGAAAATGCGTCATAGTCAACGTGGTGTATCATTCACGTGTATACTTTTTTTGCATTTGCGTAATAAAATTCGTTGGTTAATTATTTAATACATGTATTTATCTCATTCTCTCGTAGGCTACTTTTCCGACATTCACTTCTGCTGTGTGTGAATTGCACACACACACTTTTTTTATTACTCAAGGGATCAATACTTTACCGCATTGGGAGTGTCGTAGATGATTAAATTGGTTTCCTGTATGATGAATTGATGATAGATATTAAGACTTCGTCCGTGAGGTGCTTAGAGCGAATGGACGCAACGCATGAATGCTGCTAAAGTAAAGTCTGTCTAATGAATCGTGTCGCTTCAAAAAGAGCGGCAATTTAAAAAATCTTCAGCTCTCAACACCGAATTTCACAGAAAAACTCGACTTGATACTTTAAATTTACATTCCAGTTTTCGTGCTCTGCCAACATAGCCGACACTACTGCTGGCAGAGAGAGATCTTGCCCGACCCGATCGACCAAGATCCGCCGCTCGGCGGCCCACGCAGGGCACGCCTCGAGCGTGTGCTGTGCGGTGTCCTGGTCGCTATCACAATGTGCCGTGGCCTCGCGTCCTATCCTGTGCAGGTACGCACCGAAACAACCATGCCCGAAAGTGTACGAAGTACCTACAGGGACTTCTGGATTTGCCAGCGGAGGAGTAGTGCAGGGCTTTGGGCAGCACAATGGATCCAATAGGGTCGAAGTGCGTTCGGCTAATGCTGAGCCCGTGGGAGCCAACAATAGAATAGAATAGAACCATGCCCGGTGAGCACCTGCGTCAGGCGATCGGTGACGCGCTCGCTTCTTCTGAGCCAGGCTCCGAAGAGCGGCAGGACGGCCTCGACGACGCCCTTGGTCGCAAATTGCATCCGCAGGCGGTGACGCCACTTTACAAGTGCGCGTCGCCGAGCCAGCCGCCGCAGCCTGTCCAACGCCCCTGGAGGCGCACTTTCGCCGCTCTGGCGGAGGGAGCGTGTCTGATCGTAGACCCACGCATCCATCTCCGGCAGGATGTCGAAAGGCGTGGGTGGCTACCTATCATTGAAATAGGTTCGAAATATATTTTCTGTTGAAAATACGTGAATAATGAGTGTAAATAGTAAAATATACATTAAAGAAATTTGTATGTTTACGAATCTTACTTCAGCTAATATCTGCCGTATAATCCTTTTTACTGATTGATAATTTTATAATTGCCACCTGTGATGCCATCTAGGATTTTTTATAAAGAATGTTTATATTTTGTTCGAGTTGAGACCCCATGCTAATACTAACAAAAATACCTGATAACATGATTCATTTGTCACACTCTACCTATAACGTATTGGTACGAGCCGGGGTTCTGGATAAATTAACATTTACACACACAATTACTAATTAAATTCAATAATATCACGAATTATCACTATACCACTTGCAGACTAATCTCTAAGTATTTTACTTGTTCTTCACTCTATCGTATCGCAGAGTAAACTAAACTGTTGTTCCTTCCTTCGCATCCACTATATAGTATACATGGGCCGACTAGTACTTTGTAGAACTACCCAGAATGTTTGTTCGCTTTATAGAAGTTTCTAGGCTATGTGGTACCGCTACTGGACACGAGACGGCACCACGAGCTCTAGTTAGAACAATCATGAATATTCCGGAAGTTAATACGCATCGTAGTACATTTATTGGATAAGAGATGGTGCCACGTTCAGAAGCACATAAAACATCTATAAGTCGTAATTCCGCTACTGGACACCAGATGGCGCTACGTTCCGCTATTAATTACTGGATGTCGAAACAGCTAAACGCAGTGCATTTGCGCGCACTTAATAACCCGTTCATCTTATGCGTTTGTACGTTGCGTTCATACGCACCAAGGAACCCCTAACTTTGAATTCTTAACGGAACTTGATAAAATAATACAAAGAATTCTATTCCACGACATAATCTATATATGTACCAAATTGTATAAGATTAATCTATTTATCCGTTTAAGCGTGCTATAGCCTCAAACCTTCAAACATACCAATTTTTATAGTATGGTAAGATAAACGAATTTGTGTCTACCAACCTGATATCAGCTGCCAAATCTTTTTCATCCTGGTCTGCATCATCTGCCACTTTTAAGGCGCTGGCGTAAACCTTTTTGCAGTTCTTGGGTATACGAAATACATCCGCGTTTCGGCTGCTAAAAATATCAATAAAAACTACTGTTTAGTAATTAGTGTGGTGTCCGGATTAAGAAATAACACCACTCCATCTCCTCCCACGGATGTCGTAAAAGGCGACTAAGGTACTCTGAACTAGAGGGATGTGTAGCAGCGTCACTTCTATAGTATAATAGCTATATTGCGCTTATCAACCTGCCTGCCAAGCGACATACTAATTGGTCATCTTTCTATTAAACTAAAATAAACCGCGCGGTACGCTAAACATTTAGCTGTACAACAAGACGGGGCTAGGCGCGAATGCCGCGACTGCTAAGCCGTCCCCTTGTTCCATCGTCATAATTTCAGCCAAAAGACGTCCACAGCTGGACACAGACCATCACCACAACGCTCGTCTGGGTTTATGTTGTAGCACACAAGATTGGGGACTTTTGCCCCTTTGTTTTAGTTTTTGTTGCATGCATACCCTTTGTTATACAATAAAACACAGCTCGACCCACCAGTCATACCTAACCAACCTAAGATTGTTTTTTTTTTTTTTTGACCCACCATTACGGTTCGAGAATACTAAAGCACGACGGCACAGTTGGTGCAGAGGCTGATACAGTCGGCTGCTGCGCACCAGGTCGTGGGTTCGATTCCCGCACGGAACAAATATTTGTACGATCTACAGGTAGTTGTTCCGGGTCTGGGTGTATAGTGTGTGGAATTTGTGTTTGTAAACGCACCCAGGACACGGGAGAAATCCTAGTGTGGGGCAACGTTTAAATTTAAAAAAGAAAAGGAAAGAAAAAAAAGAAAGCTTTTCGTTACATCAGACGCGGATTTTTTTTGCACCAGATTTATCATAAGAAAATAATTGAATTGAACCTGAATGCCTGTGTCGTTCACAGGCATTCAGGTTCAGGTCGATAGCAGGCATGTTTAAAAAGAGCAGTCTTGGGGGGCAGGAGGTTTCAGCCTTGCCCAGGACCCCTTTGGCCCAACCCAGAATTATATTGAATCACTTTTAGCAGAGATGGTATATATAGAATAGGTAGAGTATAAACTTTCAGGAAGGAAGTGACATAGACTGAATAATACCTCCCTCTGTAATCCCGGAATAATAATCATGACGTTTTCATCCCAGGAATTAAGAATTATTGGAATTTGAATATATTGAATTAGTTACCAAAATTATAGTTTCAAAGAATTTAGTTGGTTTTAAAACATGCTATATGATCCAGTAAATACCTACACATAATAATCAGCCAATTATTTAATTATTTAGAATTTTATTAGCCTATATGTAATACAAACCACTTTGTTTTAACAGTTTAAAGACTACTTAAGAACTCTAGACTTTCTTAATTTTTTATTGATTAATTATAAAATTCTTCGAAATAAGACCGTATTCAAAGGGCACTAATAAAGGAGATGTTTTATTTTCGGCCAGGTCCATGTACAGTAACTCAAAAAATTGAGTAAAATCCATACGTCCCCAGAGAAAAATACTTATAATACGTTTAAACACCTTGACGATAAGTTTACGTTGCTATACGTCGAAATATTTGTGCTAGGCGCACTAAGCACCTCAGTACTTCAGAAGGCATGTGCATTAAACGGCAGTCGTAGGTAGCCGCTGGCTTGAACAACTCTGACACAAAGTTGGCTACTAACCAAATTACAAAGAAAGATAGAAAGAATGTAGAGATATACAACACTTAAATTAATTATAATACTTACCTATTCGAAGAGGAATAAAGCTTTTTTGCCCACACTTCTTTTCTTGCGAAAGGACTAATGATCTTATCGTGCACTGTTTGAGTCGCCTCGACATATACTGCCTGAAATTAATTATAAAATTTAGTTTTCGCACTGACAGTTATGGATCATATTAACCCGGTGAGCGGCAAGAAAAAAAAAACAAGCTTAGTGCCCCAAACGCGGAAAAGAAGTATTTGGAATTTAACGCAATTTGGTACCAAGTTTCGCGGTAGTTGATTACGAGCGTGCATTTAAATACAAAAATTACCATTTTTCGTGGGAATCGAACCACTGGGTCACGAAATATTCAAATAATAATAAAATAATAAATACTCTTCGGGCACGGGAAAACGTGCGCCATATAGCGTCAATGCCGTTTAGAGAGCTGCGAATGATTGTGTTAGCGCGCTGACTAAAAATGTATCAAAACTTTTTAATGCTCAATAAATACAATACCTTAATGACCCACAATCACTAATGTTTTCAAATACAAATAAATTACGATTAATTAAAGATCAAATCATAATTGCAAACTAAATAAAAAAATTAGGAGCTAATTGATATTGTTTTTTCGTTCCGTACCTCATAATGGATACACGGAACCCTTATACGATCAATTTGCTGTCAGTCTGTCTGCCCGTGTGGAAAAGCCTTTTTTTATCACAAAAAGCTTGAAGTATCAACTTGAAATTAGTATCAAATACAGAGGTAAACTAATTGCTGCTGCAAAAAAACAAGTTTCTAGTTTAACGCAATAAATACGGTCTTATAAAGCGTATTCTCATACTGAAAGTCCTGCTTACTGACTGATCATCTAAACAAAGGCAGGTCTATATTCTTTATTCGTGGCGAATAAAATAAGCGCCCCATTATCCGATCACTGTAGCACCAGCACGAACAACTTGCGAGAAAGTATTCGTATCGTAACGTTAATGTGAGTTAATTTTGATTAATATGAGAATACAACTATCCTATAGCGTTTTTGTTTAAATCTATACAACAAACACAATGCGTATCATATATAGGAGGAATGAATAAAGTCTTCAATTTAAATAAACAATATGTGCGAATCAAGTATTTTCAGTTGCCTGTTAATTATGGTGCTTTTATCAACATATTCTATTCTATTCTCACATATTGATTGCCATAATATAAAACAAAACAACAAAAAAATTAAGACTTACGACGCAATAAGTAAAAAAATATATAATTGAAGTGACAGTATACCAAGTTTCGAATCAATCAGACCTGTGGAAGTTGCTCACATCCCTGGGAAAAGACATGATGACCTTCAAACGTCGGAACAGATTTTCTTGAATCATAGCTAAGAGCACTGTCGACCACTCACTTTTCAAACCAAATAAACAAAATCTGAGTCTGTTCATTTGTTGTGGAGTTACGATGCCAGAGATAGATACAGATACACACGTTCAACTTATACCACCCCTCTGTTTGCGTCGGGGGTTGAAAACAATGTGTTTAAAAAAACGCGTTGTAAAAATAATGTATTTTTTTCCATTTCAACAATATTGTGACAATGTCATCATTTCGGCCGAGTGAAGTCCACTGCTGGACACAGGCCTCCCCCAAAGATCACCACAACCACCGATATGGATTTGTTCTCGCTCATTGGGGGGGTTTTGCCATAATCGCCACGCTTGGCAGGCGGGTTGGCGATCGCAGTTGAGTTGTTAATGTACTCGAAGGACGCTGCTGCCCATTCTCCGGCTAATCCCTTAGTCGACTTTTACGACACCCATGGGAGGAGATGGGGTGGTGGCATTCTGAGCCGGCACCACACGGCAATGTGACAATGTAAACATACCAAAGTAAAATTGATTAACCCTAAGTTTCTATCGGAGTTTCTTATCAGCTTTTCTCGTTTTGTAGAAGAACAGAAATAATCAAATGAATTTGAATCTGAATGATTATCATATAGAAGCAGTTAGATATGTCTAACATTATGCCCAGCGTTTCAGAGGAACTGTTCTAAACGCGTGTAAGCTTTCGCATCGTTTTTTTTTTATTGAATTTTTATTTTTTTAAAACGTAGCCCCCACTAGTATTGCTCCTGTGCCGTGGGTGCGTTTACAGACAACAACTACCTGCAGATCATACAAATATTTGTTCCGTGTCGGAATCGAACCCACGACCCGGAGCGCAGCAGCTGACTGTATCAGCCACTGCAACAACCGTGCCGTCAAAATCAAAATCGTGAACGTGTCTACACAGATTTGTATTTAAAATCTAGCAAATATGATTGATGCAATGAATTTTACGATAGGATGGAAGCTGAAGAGGCAATGGGCGGGCACATTGCTCTTAGAACTGATGGCCGTTGGGGCAAAACGGTTCTCGAATGGAAACTGTAACGGATAACGCAGCATGGGACGGCCTCCCAACGAGATGGACAGACGACCTGGTAAAGACAGCTGGGAGTCGTTGGATTCGGGCGGTATGTAACCAGTCATTGGGAAATCTATAGGCGAGGTCTATAGTTGTTCAGCAGTGAATGTCTTAAGGCTGATATGATGCATATTTGCAGATTTGATACTAAATATTCTTTAGTATTTATACAAAATACAAACATTATATTGTCAATTAGAACGATGTTGTGAGTCAGTTGTACGTTTACATTTATTTCATGTTGATGAAATTGGTGTGACTATTCCTACTAATGAGTCAGAAACAGACATGTTGCATCATTATTCTGCGCCAAAGTTCGTACAAAGAGGGAAACCCCCGTTAACAAAAAAACAGGTTATAGATATAATTGATCAATGATATCTATAACCTGTTTTTTTGTTAACGGGGGTTTCCCTCTTTGTACCCGCTTTAACAACAATTTAAGCCATAATTTGAATACCACAAATGAATTAGGTACTTAACGTACCTATATAATTAAAGGCAGATTGCGTTATAAAAAAAACAACGTCTGCTATATTTGTATGACCTACAGATAGTTTTTCCGGGTCTGGGTGTTTGTGTATGTGAGATTTACGTCTGTAAACAGTACCTTATTTTATTTTTTTGGTTCCCTTTGGAAATTCATGTTGAACTTCCTCCGCCCAGGGCAAAGGCGAAGAGGCATGTCGGACTCCTACCGGCTAAAACCACTGGGGCGATCCTCTTCAGCACCTAAGGGCGGCTCCAGGTCCTCGTATGATCACACTAGAGCCGCCCACTGGTGCCACACCTATAGGCATATCTCGAAGAGGGTGACTGTAAAGCGGTCACCTCCGGGGGATTGGTAAGGATCCCCCCAAAGGCTCACTGTGCACTGTGCTGTGCTGCGCACACGGCGGCGCGTCACCCCATCCCCAATCTGCGCACCCGCCTGTAAACTGGACCTACGACACACATAAATAATGGCCACTGTTCTACAGAAGTGACGCTGCTGCCCATTCCCCGGTTTAGTCCCTTAGTCGTCTTTTACGACATCCACGGGAGCAGATGGCGTGATGCTAAATTCTTAATCCGGACGCCACACTAATAATAGTAGTATTTTTTTAGAAGCCGAAACTCAACCCGAGTTTACATATTTACTTAGTTTACATAGTTTGAGTTTTCGTATTCCAAGAACTGCAAAAAGACCAAGCGCCCACGTTTCGGCGCTGAAAATTGTTTGTCACAATCTTTTTAACGGTACTTCTTAGAATGTTTATTGTCTGTCCCAATAAACGAACACTATTCTATTTAAAAGCGATCTCGCATGCGTCACATTTTACGTTGACGGCCGTCTAGCGCGGGCTTCATCGCTGACCTCTGCGCGGCCTTCTCAACAGGCCGTGAAGGTCAACTTGACGATCCGACTAGCAATCATCAATTCATCACCTGTGATCGGAAATTCGGGTGCAAGTATACCTAAATAATAATAGTATGGATACCTCTCTAAATAATTTTAGGTACACAAAACTATACAACTTTAGCTTGATTCGGTTTGATTCTCCAACACCGAATCCCTGAATAAAAAAGTATACGGTGATTAATTTGAATATGTTCGAATTATATTAATAAAGAAACTATATTTAAATAGGCGTTCGAATTTCCGATTTTGTAAGACTTATCATTTTTTGGTTGGTTAATTTAAGAGCACGTATGCATATTATGTTAGTTCCACCACTTTTTTGCACCAGAATTTTCGTACACTAAACATCACCAAAAGGTTTATCATAGGGGTTGTTTCCACTACGGACTTGCCAAGTTTCAAACAAAACTAGATGGAAATCCTTTGTTCCTACGACGGTTGCATTCCGGCTTAATTTGCAGACAAAATCGAGTTTCCCGGAAAAGCTAGTCCTTATGTCTGGTTGGTTGGAGACCACGCGTTCGAAAGCTGACTTACCGATCCACTGGTCCCAACCATTTCGAGCGCGCTGCGAGATATAGTCCGCTTCACAATTAAATCAAAGGCATCACTTGTCGGACTGATTTGTACTGTATGTAAACCCACTGTAACAGCAGCCATACTGCGCTCACCAACCCGCCTGCCAAGCGTGGTGAGTACTGGCAAATTCCTCCCAAAATGGCAACACAATTGGGTAAGTCCCCACTACCCCATAGGTAGGTTGTTCAGTGGGCGTCGTATGGCTGATATGGTGATGATGTAAACCATGTAATAATACGGAACCATCTCAGGGGAGTTCTACTCGCACTTGACCGTAATTTTCTTACGTCGTAAATTTTGTAATTTAATTCTCATTGAATTTAAGGGCTTCATAAGCTATGACGTGCTTGTAATAACAGCTATTAAACATAAACAGTACAGTAAAATACTCATTGATATTATTTAACCCCGTCGGCCCGTATACCGCAACAAATGGGTTAGTTAATACTTGATAAAAATGACACACAAAGGTTACTTTTAAAAACTCATATTTCAATTTGGTTCGTCCCTGGTTTACACAAGCTACAACGACAATTGATACGTAATCATTGGAAGATCAAAGGTGCAAGAATAAAAGCTGTGAGATTATCAAACTACCCAAACCAGTCTCAGTGTTTGATTATTGAATGGAGTAACGCATTTTGTACTCACGAAAAAGCTGCTTAGTAGCGGGTGACGTGTAAACGCGTTACACCTGTTGCCCCTGTAACTTATGGCCCTTGTATTGTTGCGTGGTCATTGTTCAAAGACGACTTTCATGCAGCACCCAGATCATACCAAATCAAAGTGATTAGCCAAACGTGCCAGTGATCGTTAAAGGTAGTCTATTAGTTTTCCGGTTAGTACGAAAGGGATGCGTCATCAAAACAGCGTCTAGAACCGTGGCTCGTGGGCTCTTGTTAGATCCGAAGAGCGTAACCATGGCGAACAATCAGAGTACACTGCGGAAAAGGTGGTATCCAAGGCGGATGATGTTTAGTAGTGTACTTGCAAGGGAACTTTGTGATTATGTGGATAGCTCATTCTACAATACTATTTTATGTTCATGCTAAATATTAGTCAAGTAAACAACAAAAATATGCCTATATATTTAAGTTGGTCAGTGTTCCCTTGTTAGTCTTGGCCTGAGCCCATCAAGTGGAAGTTTCATGGAAAAGGCTTTCATATAGGACTATTTATAGGCTTTCATATATGACTATTTATAGGCTTTCATATATGACTATTTATAGGCTTTCATATTATATTTCATATAGGCTTTCGTATAAGTCTGCCAACTTACCTGGGGGCCTAAAAAGGCCGCTTTAGCAGAATCATAATATGAATCACATTAAATATCACCAAATGGTCCAGAAGGCCTAAAAAGACCGTATTAGGTTTTATTTATACGGCATGATAATGATCTCAATACGATGCACATTAGAAATCACAAAATGGTCACTTAATCATAACTGACTATTAACGTGACCATTTTGTGATTTCTAATGTAATTCATATTATGATTCACCTAAAGCGGCCTTTTTAGGCCCCCTGATACAAACGGGGACAGAACGAGATTTCCCTAAGCGATGGTGTATATAAAGTGCTTTTGGTTCCATAAAAAAGAAAAACACATTTTTGCTTTATATCGTCCATACATAAATATCTTATTGTAAGTAAAAATTAGGGCCTATCGTATCTGCATTATGTAAGTGTAACTACATAAAGACGTTAATTATGAAAAAAATAATCTAGTAATGATTTTCGCAACTGTAAAAAACATTTACTTAAATATTTATTTGGGGGGTTCCCTTCTAGATAAAAATTTTGGATCGATATTGAGAACATCAAAAAATCTCTCGCAGTTTCACATGTTGAACTTGACCTGTAGCAAGGGGTATAGCGAATAGAGTTTCAGCGGCGTTTAGTCTGCATTTTGGCTGGCAGTCTGTGTGCGTGGACTTTGGACTGTGTAGTAGCACAAATAAATATTTTAGTTGATAACGTTAATGTTGAATCAAATGCAAGACTTGCGGTACTAATTTGCTGTTTGAGGGACAATCGGAGACGCTTTTAATAATGGGGGAAGATAAAGGCAATCGCGGGACTGTCCCCTCAATGACGGACGGTTCGCAAACTCAGACTAGTATACCTAACCTAACTTCTGATTAACTAAATCCGCACTTTTTACCACACGATTTTAAGTACCTAAGTGCATGTAATTGTTCATACATGCGTATATAATTACAACTTAAAACGAGATACTTATTTCCTATAATTTTATTTATTATGATTACTAGCTGGGACACGCGGTTTCACCCGCGTTTCATCATTTCGGCCGAATGAAGTCCACTGCTGGACACAGGCCTCCCCCAAAGATGTCCACAACGACCGATATGGATGTGATGTGGGCTCATTGGGGGGTTTGCCATAATCGCCACGCTTGGCAGACGGGTTGGCGATCGCAGTTGAGTTGTTAATGTACTCGAAGGACGCTGCTGCCCATCCTCCGGCTAATCCCTTAGTCGACTTTTACGACACCCATGGGAGGAGATGGGGTGGTGGCATTCTGAGCCGGCATCACCCGCGTTTAATTTAAAAGAAATTTAGAGTACTTCGACATAGACACTTGACATAGAATATATATATTGGATTTCAAGGGTTTTATTGTTTTCGCGCGGAACCCTAAATATTTTTCTAAAATAAAAGTAGTCTAAGTTATTCCTTATAACGTCAGCTAACTGCCAGTGAAAGTCCCGTCAAAATCGGTCCAGCCGTTGCGGAGATTACCCGGAACAAACAGACAGACTGACAGACAGACAGACAGTCAGACAGACTGACAGACAAAAAATGTAAAAATTGTTTTTTTGTTATAGGTACCGTATATACTTTCATATGCATTTCGTAAAAAGCTGTTATTTTGACATTACAAACAGACACTTCAATTTTATTTATTTGTATAGATGAGTTTCAGATATTTTGGCACTGATGCCATGTTCGCCATGTTCACTGAAAATTCCACGAAATGTTCCATTTTTTTGTGGAGAATTGAAATCAGTACGGGTATATCTTTAAGAGATAGATTTAGTATAAATAGAAATTACGTTTTCCGTGTGGTGCCGGCTAAGACTAGCACCTCCTCATCCCAGCCCGTGGGTGTTCATAGGTTTAGCCAGAGGATGGGGGCAGCAGCGTCCTTCAACAACACGAAAACATTTCGAACTCAACTGCGATCGCCAACCCGCCTGACAAGCGTTGCGATTATGGCAAAACTCCTCAATGAGCACACAATACACCTAGACCGGTGGTTGTGGCGATCTTTGGGGAAGGCTTGTGTCGAGCAATGGACTTAATTCGGCTGAAATTATGACTAATAATGCTGGAATTGTTGTTGATTTTATGGCTTGGTTTCAGCATAAGGTGACTATGGGACTGACTTAGTTGCAAGAAGCCCCGAGTAAATAGATAAAGAGAAAAAAATATATGAAGCTGTATATTTATAAGGGAACTAGATACTTCCCTTGAGGGATAATGGTATGTGTTAGTAACTATGTTAGTTTCAAAACATATATATACTAAAATAATAAAGCTGAAGAACTTGTTTTTTTTTTTTTGTTCTCTAATATATTGAACTACCAATCGGATTAAAAAAATTTTTTGTATTTGGTAGCCAAACTCTTGAGGAAGGTTATAGGCTATTTCACATCACGCAACGGCCATTAGGAGCCGAGAAAAAAGAAAAATCAGAAAGAACGATAAGTGAAAACGCAGTAATAGCGCGCGCGGGCGATGCGACGCGGTGGGTGAAGTGCCGAACTGTGCATGCATATGTCAAGAAATGATTGTATACTAATACCACACGAAAATATGAATAAAAATAGTGTCTATAGATAAGTACTCTAAATAATTTATAAATAATCAGATTTATTTTAAATTAAATGGTGGGTGAAACAGCGGGGCACAGCTAGTACATACATATAGTTTGATACAGCCAGCAGTTGTTACCGTTAACTTTATGCAATTATTTAACATGAGCTGCCTATGTTGTTATGTGTTATATAAACATTTCTAAGTATTTGCAACGTGAGAAGGAATGACCAACTCAATAGTTACTAAGAATTTTGCTACTGATAACATTTATTTCGTGCATGAGTAAGTAAAACTTTTTACAGCGCTAACTGTATCAAAGCCACATAAGCGGAGTGGCTAAGCAATTGGTTTTCTGCGCTACGTGTAGCGGGTACGATCCCCGCACGGAACAAATATTTGGTATCATATCATATCGGCCATTTATACGTCCACTGCTGAACAAAGGCCTCCCTCATAGATTTTCACAACTGTGTCATCATTTTGGGGGGTATTTGCCAATACTCACCACGCTTGGCAGGCGGGTTGGTGAGCGCAGTATGGCTACCGTTTCACAGAAGGGACGCTGCTGCCCATCCCTCTGGTTTAGATTCCCTTAGTCACCTTTTACGACATCCACGGGAGGAGATGGAGTGGTGCTATATTCTTAATCCGATCACCACACCATTTGGAATATTTGGTATGATCTACAGATAAGTTGTTTCGGGCCTGGGTGTTTGTGCATGTGAGATTGAGGGTTGTAAACTACACCCTTTTTTATTGGTCCCAGTGGGTATTCCTCATGAACTTCCTCCGCCCCAAGGAAGGGCGAAGGGGCACGCCAGGCTCCTACTGGTTAAAACCACTGGGGCGGTTATCTTCGGTACCTAAGGGGAACTCCAGGACCACGTATGATCACACTAGAGCTGTAACCTGCACCCACGATACACGAGAAATCCTAGGGTGGAATATAAAAAAAAGCCTTTTGACTATCACCACCAAAAATATTATCATAGCAATTCAGTTTTTTTTTTAATGTTATTCTGTGAAATTAAATGTATTTTTATCATTGACGGACGTTATGCGCTTACTGTAAATTGATACCAGATGTTAGTGTTATCTATGCTAACAATACAATGAGCTATAATCTTATCTTAGGCCACAATAGGTATAGCAAAAATGATAAAAAAAAGCAATTGTATTATAAAAACATAAGTTTTTAACAGATCTCTCCTTTGCCCGGTTAAGCAGCTATATCCCTCTTGGGATGAGTGCGAGAAGCCGATCATAATAATAATAAAAAAAACAGATCTCTCCACTTTTTTGTTGGTAAATCAATGTTTTTGTACTTGAAGGACATCGGGGATCAGATAGACATAAACGTGAATGCAGGATGGCATTAGCAGCCAGATTAAATATGTTGGCTCACAGATTTGCTTGTTGTAGTAAAGAGGTCAAAATAACTCAGAAGATTGCCGTTCTACACGTGTAGCATGTGGGTCAACTGTACGCCATAGGCACAAAACGCCCTGTTAGTAATAATGACTTCAGAGGGCCAATTCTCGTAATTAATTTACACTATGACTGAAACTTGACGAGCTGAGATTAAATTACGAATTGACAAAAATTTGTCTTCTATTACTCTTAAAGTTCAGTCAGGTTTCAAGTATTAAGAAAATAGCATCACTCCATTTCCTCACGTGGATGTCGTAAAAGGTGACTAGGGACTCAAACGACAGGGATATGCAGTAGTGGCCCTAGTGTGGAACAGTAGCCATACTGCGCTCACCAACCCGCCTGCCAAGCGTGGTGACAAATTTCCTCCAAAATAACGGCATAATTGTTGTGGAAATCTATCTATAGGGAGGCCTTTGTTCAGCAGTGCCACTGCACTTTTGGGTGACATGACAATGAAAAATCCTTTGGACTAATTGCTGTCAAAAACCAGAAAAAACTAAATGTAATAATTAAAGATGAATAATATCAGTTACCATTTCCCTCATAACAACAATACTCTCTTTGGTTTTACTGGGATCACTCTGGAAGTAAAATATTACTGAATTTTCATATTGTCCGATGTGAGATGAACTGAACGACACGGTGATCTCTTCAAGCATTTTATTTTCTGTAACACAAATGTATAAATTATAATAAAACAATTATACACACCCATCAGCCCGTAAACGTCCACTGCTGCTGCAACATAGTCTTCCAAATTTTTGTCAAATTCATCCCATAGGTGGATTTATGATCACAGTATGTTGTTATTAGCACATGGGAAGACGCTGCTGCCCATCAAAGTCAAAGTCAAAGTCAAAAGATTTTATTCATGTAAACCATTTGCTGGCACTTACGAATAGTCAGAATTTAAATAGTTGCATCAAGCCTCTTGATATTAAGGCTTAGTAGCGTTTTATGCAACCCATTAGGAGGGGTGGTCCCCTAGGACTATTGTGGTTACCCACGAGGAGACGGCAGCGCGCATGTGGTCACGCACCGCCGTATGCGCAACATAGCACAGCGCAGTGAGGCTTCGGGGGGATCCTTTACAATCTCCCTGGGGGGTGACCGCTTTACACTCACCTTTTCCGAGATGTGCCTATAGGCTTGGCACCAGTGGGCAGCTCTAGTATGATCATACGAGGTCCTGCCCAGTGGTTTTAGCCGGTAGGAGTCCGGCATGCCCCTTCGCCCTTCCCCAAAGCGGAGGAGGTTCATGAAGAATTTCCAAAGGACTATGGTGGTCAAACCGTCCTAGGGTGGTCTCCCTCCTCCCTGGTCGATGCCACACCGAGAATCAGTACTATTAAAAAGATCCCCTATAACCCCTATAATAAAGTGTAGATTCAGCGCTCCCTTTTTGTGATTTGTTGTTATTACAGTAACAGTTCCTTAGTTATTTTCGCTTCGCCAATTGTGCAGTTGAGCATCTAAATCTCCCTGGAAATGTATGAGAGAAGTCACACAGACAAAAAAGGAGGGTCAGTCTATTCTTTGCCACCACACGAAAATAATATGGTGTTTCACAATATTGTGTTTTGTAATATGGTCAATACTACAGTGCTTATTCGGGGGCGCGGTCTAATGACTACAAAGCGTGCACCTAACCCCCGGCTATAGGTAAGTGGAAGGACACCAGTAAGAGTCCGGCATGCTCCTCCGCCTTGGGAAAGTCCATGAGGATTTCGCCACGACAAAAAAAGGGGACTATCAGCAGGATACAGAGATCACGTTAGTAAAAAACTGTTAGATTGCTATTTATTTTGCATTCATGAATAAATAAAGTTGCTATTAAAGCATACAATAAATACTAGTGCATTACTTTTTCACCATTTTATTATGTGGGCACATTTTACTGATATAGATCTCTCATGCACAAATAAAACAATACAACACACAGAATAACTATCTGCAGATCATACAAATATTTGTGCTATGCTGTCAATTATTTTGTTAATATTACAAAAAAGAAAGAATGGAAATTACAACTTGAATACTTCATGTGTTTGTCTGGCTTTAAAAATAAATTCACACCAGGAAAAAAGGAATATCTATTGAATAGAGATATTTATATAGTCAGTATATGTCAATTATGTACTTAATCTAAACATAATGGAAAACAAAACCAGAAAATATGGAACTATTACTGTGTGAATATAATTTGCATAAATACAAAATATTATAGTATACTCCACATCTAAAATTAGTCTTTCTACAAAATTCCCGTGTGGAGGTTGGATTAGGAATACAGCACCACTCCATCTCCTCCCGTCGTAAAACGCTACTAAGGGACTCTAACCAGAAAAGCAGCAGCGACCCTTCTGTGGAACAGTAGCCACATGCCAAGCATGGTAAGCACTGGCGAATTCCCCCCAAAATAATGACACAATTGTGGAAATCTACGGGAGCAGCCTTTGGTCAACAGTCGTAGTCCTTTGGCTGATGATATACTAATGATAAGTTTTCAAAACTTACGAGGTAGCAGACGTTTTGGCACGCATCCAACTTGATAACTGTGGTTATTCATCATGAAATTAAATTTGGAGTGAACCAATTGTATAAATGCCACATATATATCTTCGCAAGGGCTTTCATTGCTTATTGTGAATTTAAATACCACTTCCTCTCCAGGTTTTGCCTGTGAAAGTTATAAATGTTGTTAGTTACAATGTTAATAAAAAAAAAACCGCTCACATCGGTGTTGCTCCCTGTAGTGGTGGCCATTTAGGGGGCCCATATTGTCGGCGAGGCCCGTCTGCCACAGAATTTCACTATAAAGGTTGCAAGGCAGACGCCGTTTCTATAAGTATTTAATCCATTTAGCACTCACTGCAATAAACCTTATAATTGTAGATTCCATCTCCTACAAAATAGTTTTACACCTCCAGGGACAAACCATGACTGCATTTTTATAGTGCAGCCACGGAGAGTCCCCAGTTAGTGTCCTATTACATTTTAGATTAAAATTATCTAAAGGGCCTCAGCGTGTTGGACTCCTGTTGACTGTTTCCTATCTCATGGTCTCTCACGTGGTGCTGGAATAGTTCGCTTCTTACCTTCGGGAGCGCCAGCAGTCAGTTTAGGTAAGAGCGTGAGTTTTCATCAAGATGGTACGAATTAGAAATTGGCATTCCACAAGGCGGCATTATTTCTACAGTTTTGTTTTCAGTTCTTATAAATCTCATAACCCACAAACTTTAGTGTCTGTATATTATAATTGTGTGTTGAAAGTATTCCTGGTGCGATCAATACATTAAACCAAATTTGGGAGATATCCAGCTGTGATAAATTAGGTGTGGCAGTAAAAACTTCTAAGTTCCAAGTGATCATTATTGGGAGGAGCCCACATTATATAAGTAAAGTGGAAAATGTTACTTTGCCTTCAGTTATGTTTAATGGTACGATCATTCCCTTTAGCTCCCATGTAAAATACCTTTAATTACAAATTGACACTTTCCCTAATTGGCTAACCTAAGTCGCAAGCGTTAGCCATAAAGTCAGTGGAGATTTAAGGTCTCTCTATCGCCTAAAAACCTGCTCCTACTAGGCATGCCTTTTAAGTTCTGTCGTTTCCATATTTCCGGGAATTTTGAATTTGGAACTGTTCTATATTCGAATGTGTTTAAATTTTGAATCTCAAAACAGTATTAGGATTAATGCTATTGTTTGGCCACAGCGTTGATTGGAATCTGTCAGGTTACGTACGAAAATGAATCTTTCTAAGAAAAATGTTCGTGCAATAATTTTCTACAACTTTAGAAGAGGCCTGACACGGCTTCAGTGTTTTGAAGAGCTAACATCTGTGCTCCATGTCTGCGGACTGTCGAACGCTGGTCTTTAGAATTCCAGCGTGGACATACTAGTGTTAGTGACAAATCTCGCGAAAGACAAACGAAAATCCGCCTTCACTGAAGATAACATCATTGCTGTGAGACAACTAATTCTCGAAGATCGTCATGTGACGTATCGAGAGATAGAGGCTCTATTAGGCATCTCAAGGACAACCATTCAGATGATCTTGCATGAAGCGCTTGGTGTGAGAAAGCTAGTTTGCCGTTGGATACCGCATATGCTTTCCGATCGTGTGAGGTGGGCGGGTGAACTCTCGGATGCAAGCAGGTTGGAGTGCGGGGTTCGGCAGGGGGGCTGAGCTCACCCTTGCTTTTTAACGTACTGGTTGAAAGGCTCAGCATCATGCATGTTGGCTGCTATGTTGATGGTGTTAGTTGCAACCTCAGCTACGCGGATAACATGGTGCTGCTGGCCCCCTAAATCGGAGCTCTCCGAAAGCTACTTGCCAGTAGAATCATACGTTGCTTCACACGGTCTGATGTACAATGTTCAAAAGACTGAGTACATGGTCTTTAAATCGGGTCCCATGTGTCCTTCCATACTTCCAGTTTACCTGAATGGTGTGTCCCTAAATAGGGTTCACTAGTTCAAATACCTTGGACAATGTGTAACTGACGATCTAAAAGACGATGTAGACATGGAACAAGAACGCAGAGCATTGTTAGTTCGGGCGAACATGCTGGCACGCAGATTTTCTCGATGTACAAACGCAGTTAAGGTTACATTATTTAAAGCTTATTGTACGTCGCTATATACGGGAGGCCTGTGGGTCAACTATACTCAAAGAGCTCACAATGCTCTGCGGGTCCAATTTAACAATGCGTTCAGGGCGCTATTGCGGCTTCCACGTTTTTGTATTGCATCGATGTTTGCTGATGCGCGCACAGATGCTTTGCAGCTATCTGGGGCAAAAAAACTGCATCCCTTCTCAGTCGGTTACGTGGAAGTAGCCACAGCATCCTGAATCTACAAATCTGGATCTCTGTTGTCTGAATAAATAAATTATATTATTATAAACTAGTTAAAATGCTGGTGTATTATAGCAAATGTGGATGTAACAGCTAATTTTTAAAGTACCATATCTTGGAAACAGCACCTCAGACGACAAGTCTTCTGAGATGCAAAATGGTTCTTTTAGGCGTGATCTGTATGGGCCAGTAAAATATTTGCATTGCATCTCTTTTGCCCCGAATAACACCCAAGCTGAATACAAGCCAGCAACGAGAGGTGAGGTAAGAGGAGATTATGAGTGCCCATATCACCTGCATTGATTAATACATTATGCACAAAGACGATAACATAAGCCAAATTATTGTCAGAAATTAGGAACCCTGCCTATGGTGTCCCACAAGGCAGTATACTTGGCCCGTTATTGTTTATGACATAATGACATAGTAAAATGTACAAACCATCAAATTATTTTATTTGGTGATGACAGCACAGTACTTTATACAGGTAAAGATTCAAATACTTTGGAAAATGATATAATTAATGCTCTCAATAATAAAATTAATGCTTTCAATAATATAATTAAATGGCTAATCGGTAATAACTCGAAAATAAATCTGGACAAAACTAAAATTATGACATTTAATCAAAATACTTAAAACAACATACATTATGAAAATACAATAATAAAGGAAACTGAAAATACAATAATAGAGAAAACTAAAATACATAATTTCTTGGTCTTCAGCTAGATAGTCATTTGTCATGGAAACAACATATATGGGCTATATGTATGAAACTAAATCAATTTGCTTATACTCTATATAAGCTATCTAAAATAGCAAACCATTCTACTGGTTTAGTTGCTTTTAATGTGTATGTTGCAAGTAATATAAGGTATGGTATCATTTACTGGGGAAATTCAACTAATAAAAATAGTGCTTTCACAGCCCAAAAAAAATGTTTAAGGGCAGTTTGTAAACTCCTCCCAACGGATAGTTGCAAACCATTATTCAGACAATTGAACATACTCACTCTACCATTGATATACATATATGAAGTGGCCGCGTTTGTTTAAGGAAATTTCAATTTATATCAAACTCTAATCTCTAGCCGATACCCAAATACCATTCAAAGCAAGCCTCACAATATGGCATTATTTAGCAAGAGTATCTTGGGTATGGCCCCAAGGAAATATAATAATATACCGGAAACTATCAGGCGCCAAAGTTGTATTGACACCTTCAAGAAATGCTTGCATAAATTCTTGGTAAATAAATGTTATTATTCTGTTGTAGATTTTATTGCTGACAAACAAAAGTAACTTTATTATATCTGATTTATCACTCAATTTATTACACTCATTTTGTTAATTCACCATTTGTAATGAATTATTAATTGTTCTACTATTTTTTTACTGTCTACTTTATATACCTATAATTGTTTTAATATATAAATTGATATTTGTAATATGATTTTTATGTGAAATTTTAATCTGACTATTATGTCCTATGACAATTTGACATATGCGAGAAATATGTACCTAATTTTGTATGGCATATATTGGCAAAACATAGCGATCTTACTACGTATAATGACTGTACCACAACATTAATAACAGCTTTACAAAAAAAAAATCTTCTGTCTATTAAACTATGTCATATGACAGTCTTGTAATTTTACATTTATTTCATGTTGACTTAAGTTCACACGCACACTTATTTGTTACAAATAACAGTCACTTTTTCATAAAAGAAGTATGAAACTATCATCAAGTTTCATGAAATGCAATTTGTAGCTTTCTGTTGTTGCCCTAATGCTCTTTTATCAAGACTCGAATTATAAATGATAAATTTCTGTTTCCTAATGTATTTTAGCATGGTTATCTGGTTAATTACCTTAGACAACTTATGTAATAATTAGCTGTCTCAGTCAATACTGCAGATGTTGAGCTGTAATTTTTGACTATCTATTGATCTGATCTCATATATTCTACTAGGTATTAAACTTAATCAAAGTCCATTTGACTGTGGTGTAATTTAAAACAAACAAAATATTTTTTATATTAATCACAGGTCTCTCTATTACACGGGTTTATATCCCCTGCAAGGGGGAACCTGGTCCTTTGATAGGCTTACGCGGGGACATGGGTCCAACACGCAGAGGCCCTTTAGAGAATATTAATCTAAAATGTAATGGGACACTAACCGGGAACTTTCCATGGCTACACTATAAAATGCAGTCTCGGAATCGTCCCCGGAGGTGTAAAACTATTGTATAATATGGAAACTACAATTATAAGGTCTATTGTAATGGGTGCTAAATGGATTATATACTTCTAAAAACGGAAACAACGGCGTCTGCCTTTCAACCTTTAAAGTGAAATTCTGTGGCAGACGGTGACTCGCCACTCACAAGATGGGCCCCCTAAATGGCCACCACTACAGGCGACGAGGAGCAACACCGGTGTGAGCGGCTAGGGGTGTAGAGAGGTGCGGCACCGGTTTCACCATCGCGCGTCTCGAAAACTCGTAATCACAGGTATTATTAATGCCATTTACCAGCTAAAAGGTATTACTATTCATTATTTAGTATGTCCAGAAATTTGGCAGCAAAAGTAATGTTTACTTACGGATACTTTAATTTTTCCTTGTTTGTTACCAATAACAGTTGACGTACTCGATTTTATATCACATGGTATTGATACTATTCCTTTCTTATTTGAGACGAATTGACACCTGGTAATAAAGATACAATAACATAAGAAACCCTAGAGCGAATTATTGCAACAATAGATATTTTGATTACTAAGGTGATAAATATTTTGATAATAACATAAAAAAGTAAAACAGATACCAAACAAAGACTTACTTGTTCTCTGCAAATTGTCTTAAAGACTTGTTTTTTATATGTTTTTCGGATAAAAAGTGCTCAGCCCCCACATTCTTCTTGATACATACATCACAATTATTATTCATTTTGAGAATGCTTGATAAACCAAATCGTATCTGCGTTCTTTTGTATCGTATTATTAAAGAGAAGCAAATTAAGGTGAAAGATGTCGAACTATAATATTAAATCACATAAATCATAAAGGCAAATAATAATAGTCAAGAGCAGTTAGCCCAGATTGGAAATCATAGTAAAACAAGAAAAACTATAGCAGATTGCAGACACCGGTAGTTTGTTTGATTTTATGAGTACTCCCTCCCTAGTCCCTGATGATTGACAATTATTTTTTTTTTTTTTTAATTTATTTCTTGACCATGGATACATTGTCCTTCAGTCGTATACATAGAAAATTAAAATTCACTTAAGGATACACAAAACATATTCTAATAAACATTATGACAATCAAATAACAATAGAGAAGAATAAAAAAATAAAAAATACCATAACATTAAAATAATAAAATGAAAATTAGTCAATCGTCTAACACAGTAGGTATACTTGACTTATACTACTTAAATTTTCTTTATAGTATTACTTATATAACTAAACAATGCCCTAAAATATTCTGGGTTAGCTAGTATATCTTCAACGCGGCGGGGTACACTTCCGACACTATTACTATTACTAGTAGCACTTTGGTTACAAATGTCACTCAATTCAAAGGATTCAAGGATTTAATTCAAGGTTACTATGGAGAATACAATTATTTAAGGACAAAACTTTCAAATAAAATGTTTGAGCTAACTGTAATCTGCGTAAAGCCAGAGGGGGTATGCAAGTCTCTATCTCTAATGAATTAATAGGTGTGGATCGCATTGCCCCACATATTAATCTCAATCCCATGTTTTGAATTACATCCAATTTTCTTAAAAGGGTGTTGTTAGCATTCATATATGCTAAACTACTATAGTCAAAATGACTTCTAACTATACTTTTATATAGCATGGCCATTGTTTTTGGGTCAGAACCCCAGAAAGATCCTGCCAAGTGTCGTAGTAAATTTATGCTCTTTAGTGCATTTCTGCTTATGTGCTTAATGTGCTCATCAAATTTAAGCTTATCATCAATGACTACTCCTAAATATTTATGATGTTTTACTATTGGGATCTGAGTTGTATTATAAACAATATTAATGTTAGGTTTTACATTATAATGCTTACTGAAAATTAATACTGAACTTTTTCCAGGGCTAATGTCTAACTTAAGCTTATTATGATAGTAGTTATACAACTGCTTCAATGCTGATTGACAATTAGTTTAAGCAGGGTTGCCAGTGCCAATATGTAAAATTCCCCAATAATCCAAGTCAAACTCCCCAAATTGGGGACAAAAATCTGCTAGTTCATCGACTGTATACTTTAAATCATTTTAATCACTCCCCTAGTGATACTTTTCCATGATAGGTACTAGTAATATTTTTCTTTCAAGTTGGTTGTGTCATTGTGTGCCACATTAGATCGAAAAAAAGAGAAAGTGAACCGAACATAAAAAAATGCCCTTTATGAGGGATACATCTTCAGGGGATAGAATAATAGTATCACTGAGTTTAACAGTTTATTGTATAACAAAGGTACGATGCCTAAAATCTTACAAGATACTTTCGTGTAACAATTTGTGGACGTCGCGGTGGTTAGCGCGGAGCGAGAGTTGGCGCGTGCGTATCGCATGAAATCGGAGGCGGACTGTTTACGTGACGCGATCGCAGCTCTCGCGTCGGTTACAAGAGAAGGACGCACTATCTACGTGACGCGGCGGTATACGACCGCGGGACGCTCGCACCGAGCGAGTAGAGGTGCGGGTTGCTATATGTTTTAATATTCAAAGTAGCCACTAGTTGGGAGGGCAGTGAGTGCACTACACCGGCTGCTGCCCAATCTCGTCATCAAGTCTCTACGGGGCGGGTCGCGCGGTCTCTGGCCCTCTATTGGGCACCTGTATGGACTGTCAGGCGCCCAGCGCTGCAGAGCCAAAATTCACGGTCTGCAGCGCAGAGTGGCTATACGGATCATACGAGGATACCGAATAGTGTCCTACGAGGTGCAACTCCCCCGAGAAGATGGTGACGCGCAGCCGTGTACACAGCATAGCACAGCGCACAGCCTCAGCTTCGGGGGGATCCTTTACAATCTCCCCGGGTAGGGTGACGGTTTTATAGTCACCCTCTCCGAGATGTACCAGCACCAGTGGGTGGCTACAGTGTGATCATAACAAAACCTGGAGGTGCCGAAGATTCGATCGATGATCGCCCCAGTAGTTTTAGCCGTTAGGAGTCCGGCATGCCCCTTCACCCTTCCCCGGAGCGGCGGAAATTCATGATGATTTTCCACAGGGATAAATAAAATAAAAAAAGGTGTAATTAAAGTTTTTTTAGATATAAATCTAAATAAAATATAGAGAGTCGTTCGTTATCCTTAAGTAACCTAATTTTTATTGTTAAAGTAATTATGCATTTGGAGTTCTTGAAGAAGTATTCAAAGCCAAACTATCAATATTATTTATCAATGAGATGTCAAATCCCCGCATTTTCCCCGCATAATGCCCAGTGTTGCCACCTCATAAAAATTAAAGTCGCTAGATCAACACCCAAAAGTCACCAGATTGGGCTAAATTCGAAGCGAAAGTCACCAGAAATCCCAAAAAATATATTTTAGTAGAAACAATGTTGTAATGCTATCTATCGAGGTATCGATAGTACTGGACAGACAACTCAAGCGGCAGTACATGTTCAAATCACGTTAGGTCACGGTTAGGACTACCCCATCTCATGCCATGGGTGTCCTAGAAGATGACTAAGGGAGTTTGGAACCCGGTGTGTACCATTATTATTAGGCACTATGAGTGCCCGCAGGTGACGGATAAACAACCGACTACTACTACTGTTACGTAATAACAATCAACGCTGTGACTCAATACCACTTTTTATTGTGTATCAAACTACGGTAACAAACATAAAAATATGCCAAAAACCAGATTTTTTTATTACTTCAACCAATTCTAAGTATGGAAAAACAACCGTAATTGTAAAAATAGATAACATTGTTTGGTTGTAATAATTATATTGTAATGACAAAACAAGAATATAAATAGTAATTAATATTCTATAGAATCTTTTTAGGATAGATGAAGACGACTTAATTATCGCTAGAAGTCGCTAAAAACAAAAATCGCTAAACGTCAGAAATAAATCGCCAAAAGGCGTCAAAAGTCACCAGATCTAGTGACAAAATCGCTAAGGTGGCAACACTGATAATGCCACTCCCCAATAAATCCTCAATCGACTTGAGATTCCCCGCAGTTTTGGGGAATTCCCCACAAATTGGTCACTGCTACCAACTCCATCAAGCAAAAACGCGCTGTTAGACATTTAAATAAGCGTTAGAACGCGCCAAATAGTAGCTGGCGAAAAAGCGCTTAATTAGCGCTACATTTTAGACTATTGTGTGATCTACAAATTTATCATCCCAACACTAAATTGCAGCACTGAAATCTTATAATTGTGAAATAAATATCAACTGTCTAAAAAGTTGTACATAGAGTAGGTAATTATGTAATCGTAACAAAATCTGGAATCGAATTATTATCTGATTCTTGGACTTGTTCGATGTTCTCAGGTCATCGTGCTCAGTTTAATATTTGAATTTATGTTATTTATCTACGGATTCGATTCTACTTAACACATTTCCATAGCGAACGTATACAATGGCATTTATTGTGTGCAAGCCCAATGGAGTTCACAGCTTAGTTTCCACTACGTTCATGGTGCTGAATGCTCTTTCAATATCAGCATTAGAATGTAGTAATGAATACACTCTCGTTCGCAACGAGAATATTTCTTTGTAAGGACATGCACCAGCAGCACCTTTGGAGTCCTTTGCCTAACTCCAAAATTGTATAGTCATCATCATCATATCAGCAACAGATCGTCCACTGCTGAACAAAAGCCTCCCCCTTAGTTTTCCACAACGAGCGGTCACATGCCGCTCTCATCCAATGATACCCAGCGACCTTCACCAGGTCGTCTGTCCACCTCGTTGGAGGTCGTCCCGCGCTGCGTTTTCCGGTGCGCGGTCTCCATTCGAGAACCTTTTTGCCCCAACGCCCATTGCCACTTTAGTTTACTAATCCTTTCAGCTATGTCGGCAACTGTAGTTCTTCTACGGATCTCCTCATTTCTGATTCGATCTCGTAGAGAGTAAATACCAAGCTTAGCTCTCTCCATAGCTCGCTGAGTGACTTTGAGCTTTCTTATGAGGCCCATTGTGAGTGACCACGTCTCTGTTCCATATGTCATCACCGGTAACACACACTGGTTAATTAAAGACTTTCGTCTTGAAGCATTGCGGTATTGTTGACGAAAAGATGTTGCGAAGTTTCCCGAACCGATGTTATAGTACCAACTACACATTATCTGCCAATGAGTGAACAAACAATGGAATGAAGCTAGTTACAAACGGCAAAATGATTACCAGAGAATTGCCAACCATATAGTACAACAAACATAAGTAATATTCGTGTTGCTAGTTAAAAATGGATTAATTCTAGTTGAAGTAAAAGTTTAAAATGAATCATTTTATTTTACGCTATTGATTTAAAAAAGCGCTAGATTTCGCGCTAGGCGCTAAAAACCGCAATACCCGAAAAAAAGCGCTAGATCTAGCGTCGAACGCGCTAAGTTGGCAGTACTGATTTAATTAGTTTTGGTTAATATAGCGTCTAGCGCGCTATATTCACGCAACGTATAGTGCACGCAATGGCTCCAACATGATGCTATAAAAATCGCGTCATTAAAAAATTACGAGTAGAGGATAATAGCGCAAGCAAAGGCATAGCGCGGGCGTGGCGAGCCGGGCGGCAGTCATCGCGTGAATCGCTATCAGTCGTTACCTAACGCGATTATAATATTTATTTATTTTAGATACGCCAACAATATGCGTATATTAAAATATCGTAAAAGTTAAACATAAAACATACATGACATTTGATGTCAATAATAGGCATACACAACATCAACGTAAAAACCACTGTAAGAAATTAATAATAAAAGAAATATAATATTAACCTATTAATTAGTACATAAAAATCTATTAACCAAAGCCTGGAAAGTATGAGGAAAAGCTCATTAACTTTCCTCTACTACTCCGTTTTATTTTGATAGATATTATTTTATTTAATAATTTAAACTTTATGCAGCAACCGTATATAGGCGGTCTTAATGCCGTAAGCATTCTCTACCGGTCAACCATAGGGTGATATAGAGATAACGGTATCGGTCGGGTATCAGTCCGAAAATTACTTAAACCTGTGTAAACAGTATCATTTGTTACCTTTATCAACTCGCCGCGAGATCTCCGATTGTATTTTAATGTTAAAAATCTTTAAAAATTACATCGATAGCCCCGATCTCTTATCTAAATTTAATTTTAATGTTCCGTCAAAAACTCGCTTTAATCCACCTATATGTGTACCATTTGCATCCTCAAATTACAGGCAAAAAAAACTCTTATGTTGTGCGTGCAAGCAGAAACTTCAATAAATTGTGTAAGCAGCATGATTTTGATCCATTTAGCACGAGCGTGGTCGCGGCTAGAAGGTGCTTAAGCCTCAATTTCTTTAAGTGAAACAGTGTATAACCGTTATAAATTCTAGTGGTTGCCATATAATTATGTTTGTTTAAACATGTTAGCCTTATGTGTGTATAATTATGTAGCTATAATTTTGTATACTATCAGTTTGATAGATTATAAGTAAAATTTGTTTCTTTTTTGTTTATTTAAGTAAGAACGTTCACTCTAGTTTTATTTTTCTAGATTTTATACGTGAATACTTGTTATTGGCAGTCTGTCTACTTTACTGTTATCATTTTGTTATATTTTGCTGTAAGTCTTCCATAGAAATTAAATAAATAAATAAATAATATGGCAGGTGCAATATGTTTAAAACAAACATAAAATGTTACATTAAACAAAACTAAATTTATGAATAATAATATACATACATACATATTAGATAGAATAGATACTATTAGAAATAAATAAATTAATACATACATAATTATATTCTAAGGTCCGTATTACAGAACGATCCTCAAGTCCAGTTTGATCTTTAATCACCTGATCACTGTTTATGTATAGAATCTGTACTTGAGTATCGGTCATATTCCAGAACGATAATCAATCTAAACTCAGTTGAGACGAGATTCAAATCACGCCTCAAGCACATATTACTCATTGTCTATGCATCAGCCTGTTTTCGATTACGATTTATTTCCATTACCAACTTTGTTCCGATTTGCGCAGAATTAGAAGTAATTAAATGTACCTCAATAACCCTATTAATTAAGAAATATAGATATTCACAAAGTAGTTCCTCTTTACATAAGGTTCATTTTAAAAGAGTAATTTTACATACTAGTTACCTACGTAAAATATTTTTATATACTTTTTTTTATTTTTATATATGTTATAACTTTTTAAAGTTGAATGTTGTTGAAGTATAAACTAAAAAGGAACGTGTATTGGTGTTGGCGCCTATTCTCATTGAAAACACTGGAACAGATGTTATGTTGATAAATAAATATCGTTTAATTAGTTTGATGTACATATTAACATAATAACCTGTAGCGAAATCGTGTTGGCTGCTCCAGAAAGTTAAAGAAAAGAAAGTATGACGTTTTTCACCACATATTGGGGAAACATGAAACTACCTCTTTTAAAAAGAATACAATTAAATAAGTCCTGTACATCTCAATTACATCTGAGAGGAACACTAAAGACCAAACTTCTTTTCGAATGATTGTTAAATAAATTCTTGTAATAGTCAACTTCTCCAAAAATATCCATTTTGTGATAAATATATACTTCCATTCAATGACATTTTACAGATACATTAATATATAATATCATTGCAGAGACACTTATAATAACATGTTAGCTTGTATTCAATCAAAACCAAATAACCAAAAATCAATGCGCAAGAAACAACATACATTAAAAACTGTGCTCAAGCGCTATCCGGACCACACTCACGTGATCACAGTTCAAATCTCTGCTCAAGTACAGACCTACGAGTCACGACTCAGTTGAACTACGTTCAATAAATCTATGCTTGAGGGACGTTTTAAAATTAATGCCCAACTCAAAACTAGTTTTAAACTGAGATCAATGCTTGAGTTTCGTTCTGTAATACGGACCTAAGTCTTTGAAAAGGTGTTAAGATAATTCTGCTAACGTTTTGTTAAAACAGTATTCACGAACTTTTCACTTAAATGCATATATACTCGTAGTCATCCTGATTTCCGGAGGGAGCGCATTCCAGAGAAGTATGGATTGAATATAAAAGGAAGAGTGTATACAATCAGAACTATGAGAAGGCAAGTGTAGGAGAAGATTGTTAGAAGAAAGTAGATTCCTAGAGTGAGTAAAAAAAAGGTATTGAAAGTGAGCTATAAGATAAGAAGGAGGGGTGGGAGAGTTGAGTAGGGAGAAAAGCGTAGCCAACGCACGCGAACTTCTTCTCTGGCGAATAGGCATCCACTTGAGCTCAGACCTATAACTTGACACATGGTTATATTTACGCAAGTTAAAGATAGAGCGGATGCAATTGTTAAGGACCCTGTCAAGCTTATTCAGTAAGTCCGCGTTCAGGTCAAAGTAGCACAGGTCACCATAGTCAATTACAGTGAAGATTAAAGACCGCACGAGCGTTACTTTAGTCGTTTCAGGCAAAAACTTTCTTAGCCGGTAACGGGAGCGTAAAGTACCATTGACTCTCTGACTCACACTAGAAACGTGAGTTTGACAATTAAATGTAGAGTCAAGATGTAACCCGACGCGAGAAATTTATATCGTTTGTAGACAAGTTGTTGGTCTATATTTTGCTGGGTTGGAAGTGTCCTTAGAATGTTTTGGATTTTGTTTTAGATACCAAAACATTCTAAGGACACCTCCAACGCTGCAATATAGGATGCCTTCATGCTGCTGGAGTGGAAAGGATTCGGCATTAACATCAATGGTGAGTATATCACTCATCTTCGCTTTGCCGATGACATCATAGTCATGGCAGAATCGCTGCAAGAGCTCGGCACAATGCTTGATGATCTCGACAGAGTTTCCCAACAGGTGGGCCTTAAAATTAACATGGACAAGACGAAAGTCATGTCAAATACCCATGTTGTGCCCGTCCTAATATCCGTTGGGAGCTCTGTTCTCGAAGTTGTTGACGAGTATGTCTACCTGGGATAAACTGTCCAGTTAGGTAGGTCCAACTTCGAGAAAGAGGTTAATCGACGAATCCGACTCGGCTGGGCAGCGTTCGGGAAACTACGCAACATCTTTTCGTCAACAATACCGCAATGCCTTAAGACGAAAGTCTTTAACCAGTGTGTTACCAGTGATGACATATGGAACAGAGACGTGGTCACTCACAATGGGCCTTATAAGACAGCTCAAGGTCACTCAGCGAGCCATGGAGAGAGCTATGCTTGGTATTCCTCTACTAGATCGAATCAGAAATAAGAGATCCGTAGAAAAACTTAAGTGGCAATGGGCGGGGCCCATTGCTCGTAGCATTGATGGCCGTTAGGGCAAAAAGGTTCTCGAATGGAGACCGCGCACTGGAAAACACAGCGTGGCACGACCTCCAATGAGGTGGACAGATGACTGGCTGGGAGTCGTTGGATGAGAGCGGCATGTGACCGTTCGTTGCGGAAATCTAAGGGGGAGGCCTTTGTTCAGCAGTGGACGTCCTGTGGCTGATATGATGATGATGGATGACATTCTATATACATTTTTGTCTTAACTTTCTTCTCTATATAATCATATCCGTTTCCATTTTTGTAGTAATAAAGTCTTCATGAGGGCTTCATTGACTTCATTTGACCATCTCATTCTACGTGAGACTTGCGGTTGTGGCTCAGTGGCTGCTTATTAATTTGAGTTGTAACTAACTGGTATGAGTGTGATGGATGATTCTGTATGAACTGTTGGTGTAATGAAGTTAGGTATGAGCTGTAGTCGCTTTCTAAATTTGGGATTATGAGATCATTCCATTTTTTACACGTAATTCTGGAGACGATAGTGGGTAATGGATTTTTGGTAGTTGTAGCCTCCAACACAACGTCTACTGGCAACGCTGATGATAAGTTAGATAATGTCCTTGTTGTCATTGATAAATAATAATAATATATATAATATACTTTATTTCCAGTTTATAATTTTACAACGAAGTCTCTTAGTAGTACAGGTATACATTTTCTTATAAATTGTAAGTCATCACTGAGGTTAAACCTCTGGCACCCAAGCTAAGATTAAACTTGTGTTATGGGTGCCATATGTGCAAATAGGTGCCATAGGTACAAATATGAAAGTGGTAATTATACTATTGATGAGAATATGGACCTCGGAGAAGATGATGAAGAAATTTGTGTAGTTGCATCGTCTATAGACGACAAACTTGACTTGGAGGCTTTTTTGTTTTAGACCTTGTTAACATAGTGATCCGACGAGTAGTTAGGGACTTTGAGGTCGACCACGGCAAGAGTAATTTTAACTGGAGATCCCCTTGTGTCCAGAGTTCGCATACTAGCGACTAAGCACCCCCTTAGCCATGAAGCCCTCGTCGTAAGCTGTTCCATCTTGGCTTGGGTTGTATCCCTCTTGGTCTGTCTTCCCACCTTAGGCCTGTCTAGCATGAGGAGCTATACTGGTATAGCCCTAAGGATCACTGAAGCGCGCAAGCATCACCACGACTTCAACGTAGAGATACAGCGATGGGGTTATTATTATTATAATAATTCATAAAAAATATCTGCTGGTTAGGATAACTATTTGCGAAGGCATTTTTCGGTACAAACTTTATCGTTCAAACTGAGGAAATCAGGACGCATTCCCTCTTTTGAACATAACTGAGCATGGAAAGGTAGCGCGGAATGATGAAAAGTTAAAGCAAATCCAGGAAAAATACGCAGCATGGATAGTACTTACGCAAAATCTCACTTTATTAACAGTTTACAAAAGGATGATAAAATAAATTGTCAGATAAAGTAGGATCTACAATAAAAAGTCATATATGCTTTTACATGATATTTAATATTAGTTTTTTCGTACAAAGCTGTTATGTACCTACTTGCATAATATAATAAAATTGAGATCACTGTCAGGAATGTTGATTACGAGGTATAAAAGCGTAATAATGACTAGAAATTACTTCATTATAACCTGACCAATACCGCTGTACCGCGCCTTAAGTAGGCGAGCAGCTGCTCCGTTTCCGTCTTTCGTATAGTTCGTGCTCTTTTCTTCCCATTCCCCACCTCCGCGCGCATACCTAAGGCGCGGTACAGCGGTATTGGTCAGGCTATAAATCATCAATAAATATAAATATGGTCCCGATAAAACAAGGTCTAGTGATTTCGAAAATTAATTTCCGATTCCTTCGAAAGTGAACTTGGCTTCGTCGGGTTGGCTCTTGAGTTCACTTCGCCTGCCGGTAAAGGGGATGGGTTGCCATTGCCAGGGGCTGTCCAGCCGATACTCGGGGCCAGTGCACACGCCGGCCCACTTGTGGCAATAGTAGCCAGGAGCGCATTTCTTGCCGTACATGTCGAATTCGCGTTTCTCGGTGCACTGTTCACGAGGGCCCTGGTGATGAAGGATTAATTAAGCTCAAATCTCAATAGGCAGAATTTAGTTTCAGTTAGTTATAGTTAATTCGACCTGTATATGTAGTATGTTGGTTTGTAATTACTTTCGCGATACCATCACATCTAAGGCGATTGTTCCGTAAAAACAACGATGATGGATATCTGCCAGTATATAATTAATTAAAGAAAGATAGCGCTATAAAGAGGAAGCCCATTGCCGGTGGACACTTATAGGCTTATATGATTTTGACGTACCCTGTAGCAGTCGAGTCGTTTGCCGCAAACTTCGTTAATATAAGTACCGAACTTGCACATCTTGTAGGTCTTGTTGCCTTTCCTTATGGGACATTCTTCATTACTCGCCATCCAGTGATCCGACTCTTCGCACACCGGACATTCAATGAGAACTCTATAATTGTACAAAAAAAAGCTTATAGTTTCCACGCATGGGCCAGCGAAGAATTGTACAGATTGGAGTGGAGATCTATGTTGTACCCAAAACTTTGTACCGAAAAGTCTTCAAACATAACACCAATCCACGCTTGTCAACTGGCAATACTTAACGCACCTAAATGCCCGACATCCACGCCGCGTGGCATAGCGTGTTACAAACTTACAAATCTCTACTAAGTAGGTACGTTTGAGTACTTTTTAAACACGTTTTTTTAACACGATTATGTTATCTCTGTATGTATCTATTTATCTATGAATCTATTATTGTTTTTGTAGTTAGCCGCACAACAAAATAGAAAAAAAATGTTTAAAATAAATAAAAACTTTTGTAGATAACCGAACCAAAAAGTAGAACATTATTTCCAACAAGTTTAAAGAGAGTGATAAACAAAAATAAATTGTAAAAAAGCGTGGGGTGCTTTATCAGATATTTTCATGATGACGCTACTTTTATAAATACTCACAAAAATATTTACAACAATTGATATCAAGCACTCCATGCATTTTTTAATTAGTATTTTTTTGTTAATTACTCTAATGTTATTTTAAACTTATTGACAATTATTTGGTCTACTAACAGTTGGTATTCTTATTCAGGGGTAACGTATTCTTTTCATATCGTGGCGTCTCAATCTTCTCAGACGTAATTACTATTAAATAATAAAAATAATAAAGATAAGTACGTGATAGTGTAAGGGTGACATTCAGAAACGTGTCTACGCGTGAACTGACGCTTCCATCTGTCAAAATGCACTACTTACGCTCATAGTTGTATTCACAGACGATTGTAACACGACTTAGGGTGAGATTCAGAAACGAGTCTAAGCTAAGTTCACGCTTCCATCTGTCAAAATTAGGGGCGTAAGTAGTGCATTTTGACATATGGAAGCGTAAGTTCACGCTTAGACTCGTTTCTGAATCTCACCCTTAATTAAGCTTAGCGTAAACTAAGCTAAGCCAAGTAGTGACAATCGACCACTTTGGGGGAATCTAGCGCTAAAAGTACGGAAGGACGTGAAACGGGTTGAGTCATAGCTTATTCGATTCTTATCAAACCACTCCAAAATTGACTCTTCACAGTTTTGTTAAGTAGTTAACATAGGATTATCCAAAATGTACTCGAAACAGACACTTTGAACTCATACTCGAAATAAATTCTGTTGCTGCTCACTACTTATTATTTAATGATTAGGACATACTTATCATCGTTCGTGTAATTAAGAATATAGCACCACTCCATCTCTTCCCGTGGATATTTTAAAGGCGACTTAGGGACTCTAAGCCAGATGGATAGGCAGCAGCGTCCCTTCTGCGAAACAGTAGCCTTACTGCGCTCACTAAACCGCTTGCCAAGCGTGGTGAGTACTGGTAAGTTCCCAATAAAATGATTACACGATTGTGGAAATCTATAGGGTAGGCCCTTCTTCAGTTCTTTGTTGAACATCGTTCTTTTGACAGATATGATGCGCCATTTCCATGTGAAATATAGCTCGTGCCGATACGAGAGAAGAAGAATCACTTCGTTTGCCAAACGTGGTAAGGTACCCTTCCATTGCAGCAAATTCTTACGAAGCCTATTTCATTTTCAGACATATATTATTTGACTGATATTGTAACAATTATGATGATGATAGTTTACCCTTCAACAGAGGCAGGTTCCTCTCTGACGATGAAGTTCCTGCTGTCGTAGGATCCTCTGTAGTGCGCCAGACACGAGCTGAACGTGACCAGCAACAGGAACATCAAGGAATGCATTTTTCAGTAGAGTTCTGGAACAAATAATAATTAAATGATTGAGTGCTGGAATAACTTAGTACTAATTTACTTACTCGAACTGCGTAAGCATACTACTTGACTAACTATAAAACATGTAGCCTATCAAGCAAACGCAATCGTTGCAGTTGTTTCCACGTACGAAGTTCGATGGGGAGCTGTATTCATTATCATATTAGTCAAAGGACGTCCACTGCTGAACAAGCCCATAGATTTCCACAATTGTGATGTTGTTTTGGGGAAATTTACCATTACTTACCACGCTTGGTAGGCTGGTTGGTGAGCGAAGAGTGGGTGCTGATTCACAGTAGGGACGCTGCTATCGATCCCACTGGTTTAGAGTCCTTTAGTCGCAATTTACGACATCCACGGGAGGAGATGGGGTGATGCTCTATTCTTAATTGGGACACCACGCGGAAAGGAACTGTATTAGTAAAGTTATAATTTATTGAGGAATGCCTGTACTAAACTGGTTATTTACATGCACTATACTACAAACTGCTGGAGCCTTTACCATGGGATAACACCCGATTTGCCCATTGTAGGGACTATGGGCACTATTGCTCCCAAGTTATATTACTAGATACTAGAAGTCTGCGTAAGACAATTAAATTGGAATCTTATCTAACGGCCGAATACTCAAACGCCATTTAACGTTAAGTCCCCGCTTAAGCAATTTGAAGCGCCCGGTTTTGTACCAAAAAATTCTCGTATAGTTAAAGCGGGGACTTAACGTTAAATGGCGTTTGAGTATTCGGCCGTATGTGTAGTAAAAGACGCGCACTTAAAATTTGGAACAATTCCTATTAAAATTTCTCGTCAAAATACTCGTACGTATGATAATCAGAATGCAGCACACAAATGTTATGTTTAAAAACAACTTAAATAATTATATACTTTAGGCGCAGTAATTATGGATGCAATTAACTAATAAGCTCCCTAGAAAATCTGTTTATGGCTATCGAAACGAGTATTTATACATTTGTTTACTTCAAATTGTTGATTTACGCTGATTCATCGCGAAGAGGCCCTCTTCATGCCTGGGTTTTAGTAATGCGACCAAGGGTTTAAATAATTATATACTTTACGCGCAGTCATTATGGATTCAATTAGCTAATAAGCTCCCTAGAATATCTGTGTATGGTTATCGAAACAAGTATTTACATGTTTACTTCAAATTGTTGATTAACGCTGATTCATCGCGAGGAGGCCCTCTTCATGCCTGGGTGTTAGAAATGCGACCAAGGGTTTATTACAGAAATATATTTCCGTGGATCTAACCAACAAATGGTTCGTCAGGTATGCTAAAATCAATACAGGTATTGCAATCACCAATCCCACATCGAGTAAAGCGTAGTTATTACGGCAATGTTGCTTACATAAGACTGATTGTAGCGGTCATATGAAAGTCCACGTTCTACTGTGGATCCGCGTTCTCTTTAAGCGCCTGATAAGCCATAGTCCTGATTATCATATGATTGACATTAGATACGTCACGGACGGAGTGAAAACGAATGAAATATTGTTTACTTAAAGCTCACACTTCAGTTGTGTCTAGTGTGTAATTGTTTATGCTGGGAAGAAAAAGCGAAGCAAAATATAATCCTAGCAACATGTCCGTCTGTCTAGTTATGTTGATTTTCGCTGTTTAAGTATCATATCATATCGACCATTTATACGTCCACTGCTGAACAAATGCCTCCCCCATAGATTTCCACAACTGTATCATCATTTTGGGGGGAATTTACCAATACTCACCACGCTCAGCAGACAGGTTTGTCAGCGCAGTATGGCTACCGTTACACAGAAGGGACGCTGCTGTCCAACCCTCTGGTTTGTAGAGTCCCTTAGTCGCCTTTTACGACATCCAATGGGAGGAGATGGAGTGGTGCTATATTCTTAATCCGGACACCACACGGACTGGTTTATTATGGTTCTGCCTTGCATTGAATCCTCTTTATACCACACGGAGTAGTAGTATATAATGAAATAATAAAAAAATGTTACTCATCCGCTAATACACAATGCTTATTTATACATTTGAATAATAATGAACAAAACATAAGCATTTCATAAAAGCACATACGAAATTATCAAATAATTGAAGGCCTCTACATTATAAATCGGTTGTTAAGGGTGTATCCGCTGTCATGGACAGTTGTACTGAGCCCCAAAAGTATGACAACTAATTTAAACTTGAGGAAAAGCTAAATGGCATTCATTTCTTGACATTATTTCTCAGTAATAAAATTGATGATACGACTTTTATCAATGCTATATAACTGTTCTGTACTATGAAAAATATTCCAAAAATACGAAACGAATTGCAGTTGTTTCATCAGCTCGGCACATGATTCGTAAACATTTAATATTAACTTACAAAGAAATTAATCATGGGCTAATACTAATAGTCTGGAAGCGTACATAGCCAGTTGCACTCACTGATCAGTAAACGATCGGCGAGGTTCAGCAACGCTTGGCGCGGCCAGTCTATAAATGGGTAGATACACAATTACAGGCCGTGTGGTACCGGCTAAGACTACCACCACCGTCTGCCAAGCGTGGGGATTATATTATTATATTATGACTTTTATTATATGTAAACTCCCCAATGAGCACACAACATACACCATACCGTGTCGTCGTTGTTAGCAATATTTGGGGGAGGCTTCTGTCCAGCAGTGGACGTGTTTCGGCTAAAATGATGAAATGACATCATTTCGGCCTAATGAAGTCCACTGTTGGACACAGGCCTCCCCCAAATATCATCACAACCACCGATATGGATGTGTTTTGAGCTCATTGGGGGGTTTTGCCATAATCGCCACGCTTGGCAGGGGGGTTGGCGATCGCAGTTGAGTTGTTAATGTACTCGAAGGACGCTGCTGCCCATCCTCCGACTAATCCCTTAGTCGACTTTTACGACACCCATGGGGGGAGATGGGGTGGTGGCATTCTGAGCCGGCACCACACGGCAATGACATACATAAGTTATTTTTATAATCTCGTCGAGTTGGTATGAATGAATAATGACGCATTCGCATCATTGTAGGAATGTTTTATGTAGACGATGTTTGTAGATTATTCGTAAAGGAAGTGCACAGGGTACTTCCTACAAACAGAAGAAGAGGACCACCAACCCCAAACAATATACATCGATGATAGTGATATGATAGCAAGGAGGGGAACCAGGGGCGGGTGAGCGGGAGAGTTCGGGGGGAACTCTAGAATGCAGTTGACTATAATGTCTGAAAACTTTGAAGTGAGACTCGAGTCCCCCCAGATTCAAATCCTGGATCCGCCCAAATGAGAGCTCAAAAATATCTGAAACCGAAAGATACATGAAATATCAGATGAAGAGTTTTTTCTGACTTTTTTAGAGCTACATAGTTTAGTTCTTTCGGTTTTCGACCGAGCAACAGATCGCGTGATTTTTGCATTTAGATACTTTATGGGCCAAAGAGTGCCATAGGCTGCTTTTTATCCTGAAAACCGAGGGGCGCAAAAAGATCCAAATTTTTCTTTCAAATCACTAAACTCCTACCCTCCTTCCGCATCCAACCGAAGCCAGCAATCTTCTGCAGGTCGTCGGTCCATCTGGCCGGTGGGCGTCCCACACTACGTTTGCGCATATTGCACGGTCTTCATTCTAGGACTCGTCTGCTCCATCGGCCATCGGTCCTTCGTCAGACGTGACCAGCCCACTGCCACTTCAGCTTGCTGATTCGGTGTGCTATGTCAATCACTTTGATTTTCTTCCGGATATCGTTTCGGATTCTGTCCATTTTTTTAGGGCACTTTGCGCCATCTTCTATATCTTTTGCACGTATTTGTGTTTGGGTTTAAAATAATGGAATAATCGCGTGTTTCCGTAAAATGTAAGTTACATCGTTGTGGCAATCTGAACGTATGCAGATCTATTTTCATCTACGTGTAACTATTGTGTCTCTTACTTGCATAATTTGTTGTAAGAAACATAGTAAATTAAAATACAATATTGCCTAGTTATAGTATTATTCAAATTTATTGTGGGAGACTGGTGCTAGGCTGAAGCCTGTGTTTCAGATCACCAGGCCTCCACCCCAGAAGTCCAATTTTGCTCTCTTATAAACTGTAACAAGCGAAATTTCTCTTCTATATATTCTTCTTGTTTTATATATTACTATCGTAACTTCGTGTATCGGATTCTGTTAAGTTGTTTCCTCTTGTTAAATGATGAATACTCTTGATGAATACTCTCCAATACTTTGATATAACTTTATCAGGCCCCGATACTGGTTTATTTTGTCCTTTATAACCCAGTTATCCCCATGAATACGCAATATTGCTACAGACACCTTCATATAACACTAAACACGCTGTTCAAAAAAAGTGTATCTTATGGCTTTGATACACCCAACATTAACGATTTATCAAAATGCATTTTAAATTTTTCATGTCTTTGTTTTACTTTGACACTTGATGATTGCATATATCAATGTGTGGTCAGAACTATTAAGAAGTGCAGCCTTATGGTTTCCTTGTGTTCGTTTTATTTTCCCTTTCCCATAAAACATGACGGATATGGAAATCAAAACATATTTCCGATTTTCGAGTCACTGACATAGAATTAAATTTAAAAATAAACGTCATTGCAGATTGACGTCTGTGCAACTGAAAGCACTAATTGACGCAAACATATAATTTTATAACATCGCGGGATATGTACTGTGGTGCAGTTTAATTCAGTGGGTAAACATAGCAATGTATTTATTGCTATATTTCGGTGTGTTAGAGTCAGTTGATACCGAAGTGGAGATCCGTCTGCACGAGCGCCGCCCGCCCAATAGTCCACATTGCTAAATGCGCATTCATGTGACACACTTCGAAGAATACGGAGGCTACACAGCCAATTTACTATTATTTTTACATCCGAAATAATTGTTCAGAGACTTTATTTCTAAAACATTAGTGGTTATTTACAAAACATAAATTGTGCTTGTTTGAATATTACGTTAAATATTTTTATTTAAAATGGGTATGATTTCGCGAGTGCGAGGCCGCATTAGGAGTGATTCTTTCTCAAAGCTTCATACGATCAAATCAGAGGACAAACTTGCCAATATAGGTAAGTACAGCAGCATATTTTTATGATAACATTTAATATTGCCAAAAATAACTTGTCCCTCTTTTATATCTTTTTTTTTTTTATTGATCCGTTGGAAATACGGCATGTACTTGCTACGCCCTGGGAAAGGGCGGAGGGGCATGCCGGACTCCTACCGGCTAAAACCACCGGAGTGGTCATCTTCGGCACCGTAGGGAGGCTCCAGGAACTCGAAAGATCTCCATCTAGAGCCACCCATTGGCGCCACGCCTTTAGGCACATCTCGGAGGGGATGACTGTACAGCGGTCATCCCCTCTAGCGGAGGAAGGGCGACTGTAAAGATGCCACCCTCCCAAGCACTTCTCGGGGGAATTGTAAAGGACCCCCTCTTTTATATCTAGCAGCGTGTTTCTTTGAGCTACGTTTAGTAGCAACGTTTCAAAAAGTATTTTGTTAATACCATTTATAATATTAATTATATTATTTGCAGTATTATCTACGCTATAATCTATTCATTCATTTCGGCCGAATGAAGTCCACTGCTGGACACAGGCCTCTCCCAAAGATCACCACAACGACCGATATTGATGTGTTGTGGGCTCATTGGGGGGTTTTGCCATAATCGCCACGCTTGGCAGGCGGGTTGGCGATCGCAGTTGAGTTGTTAATGTAGTCGAAGGACGCTGCTGCCCATCCTCCGGCTAATCCCTTAGTCGACTTTTACGACACCCATGGGAGGAGATGGGGTGGTGGCATTCTGAGCCGGCACCACACGGCTATAATATAATATAATACCTTTGAAATAAGACCCATTAGCAATAATTTATACAAATGAGTTTTCTTGTACTAATTAAGTTCAATTTTCTTCGAAATATCTCAATAACAGTTTTAAACAAGTGAAAGTTTAGTAGTTAAATAAATACTACGATATAATGAAGTGTTTATTTTTGTACGACATGTTTATTTGCCTATTTTAGGTGACTCATATATTTACTATTATCACTTCCACGTGTACAGCAGAAATGCCGCATACATGTGCGAGGGTTGGCATACCGTGAACTGTCACAATGCTTCGTGTGCTTTGTGTTCCAAGCCGTATTCGGTCCTCTATTGAACATATCCTCTTTGGAAAGACGCGATGGGTTTTGTAGATACCGAGTTTAAGTCGGTAATTTGCTCAGAGCTGTATGTGTATGTAACACAGAGAAAAGCCCTTCGTCATTTCAATAAATGTAAAAGTATCTGTTAGGACACAACTTACAATGTTCTATCCTCTTCTATTCTATCTCTTAATCCATAATCTAAGTCCATTGTTGTCCGTAAGGAATTCTTGAATAAGAAAATCTATGAAATACCATCGTTAGAACTCCTATATCCTGTAGCAATTTGCATTGTGTATCATCTACAATTAGTACGCACTTGACGAAGAAGATATTTTCGTATTGGTTGTGTAACAAAATAGCCAAAACAAACGCATTGACCCACTTGGAGTAGAGTAGACAACATTCGGATGTTTTCTTTCTTGAAGTTTGCGGGGGTGGGCTTGCTATAATAAACAGGAATTAAAACGGAGGCACGAAGATATCTCTCTATAATCTGATCTGATCTGAAATCGATCTGGATAATAGTAGTGCGGCTCTTTGCAAGAAATTGGATATCCTTTTTCTATCTATAGGTGTCTTATAAAAGTACCAAGGTACACTTTCCGGGTGGTCTGCAGCTTCGATCAACAAATAGCTGCAACAACTTCTGTGCGTTACCGAATGACAATACCATCAGCGATCATCGTAGAGCAGTAAAGGCATTTTGTTCAGAATTTTAGCAGTTAACGGACTGATCATGAACCACCCACAGTACTTTATACTCAGTTAGTCCCGTTTATTGAATAACATATCTCTAGAAAACTGTTAAAATCCCAAAGGTGAGTTTATTAACAGTTAAGAAACCATTCTCACGATAAAGATTGTTCTATGATTTTCTGATCACACTACAATCGCTTTCATACTGTCCCATTTTAAATTAAGGATAATGAACATACAGAATAACAGTGGGGACACTTTTATCGAAGTATTGAGGTAAGGTTTTCACCGAAATAGTGTTAGCACTTGAAAGTTAACGACTTGCCGTCATCATTTTAACAACTCTATTGCTATTTAAAATAAATAATTTAGGAAAGAGAAATAGGACGAGGCTGAGTGAGATGACAACTACGAGCTAATATTATATTTAGATACTTTTTAAACCGTTATTACTGGGATTAAGAATTGAAGTTCCCTAGTGACACATAGATATATGTACTTCATAAATTTTACAAACAGCTTAGAGGTGACATTGAAATTCCTTATGTAGAGTATTTTATCTCCGAGTCGTAGCATATATCTACCTATTATTAAATTAATAAATTACCGCTCCTCCGGCTCTACATATATCTGACCAGCAATCAATCAATCAACGCAACCTATCGCAGTACATTGCTGGACATATGCCTCTCCTCATCTATTTCATCAATGTTTGTAGAGAATTCAACAACATCCAGTTCCGTCACATTTTCCGGCTAAGGTCCATGATGCGGGCTGAAAATGTACGGGAGCCGGAAAAGAATACAGATTCATTACAGACCAGATGGCTCTGTTTCTTACAGTTGTAAATTTCATAGGCTCAAAATCGTGGTCATTCTTATGAATGATTTTTCTACACAGTTCATAAGTACCTAAATCATTTTATTTTAGTAATCAAACTATTTTAGTAATTCCTGGAGCATTGCACGGGGAAAATATTTACTTAATCACAATACGAGCTTTTAGGAACGTGAGCGATGCTGACGCAAAATCATAAAATACGCCTAACATCACAAGGGAAATGCTGCAAGAAAAACATTTAGAATCGGTTTATTTTTCAGTGGCGTCAATGCTTTTTTATTTTTAGTACCTACGTTAATAATAATTGTTCACGGTGCACTGACTCTGGCGTGTTTTGTCTCGTTTTTTTAAGAGGTATCCGTGATAAATCCTGTACATATAGGAAGCAATTATACCTCCAGGGAGGGACGATAAGTTAGGCACCTACCTTGTCCTTCATTTTCATTACGTGCTCCTAACGGCTATTGAGATTATCATAATTCATGGACCTATCGTAAAATCCGGCCAAGAGTGCGGGTGCACCCTGAAGCTCCTGCGCGGAAACGATTGATAAATGCTAATGGTGTTACCAAAAGCCTTTCTAATGTTGCTCTATTTATCATATTTTTTTCTGATTACAGTATGGCTTCTGTCATTGGTCCTTTTACTGCCGTATTGGGCGCCCCGAGGTCTACTGGTTGCGCTTGGTGGTGCATGGCTGATGGCCGCGTACACCTGCCTGGTGGTACCAGTGCTCATATCCGCCAACTACAAGTACCCAGCGAGGTGGTACCCTGCCGTGGTCAAACTCGCTCAAGGTATGGCCGAACTATAAATGTTTGAAAACTTTTGTTAGATGAAGCGTTTATTATTAAGACAGAAGCCTCCCCCAAACATTGCTACAACGACCGGTATGGGTTTGAGTTGTGTGCTCATTGGGAGGTTTTGCCATAATCGCCACCCTTGGCAGACGGGTTGGCGATCGCAGTTGAGTTATAAATGTACTCTAAAGACGCTGCTGCCCATCCTCTGGCTAATCCCATAGTCGCCTTTTACGACAACCACGGGATGAGATGGGGTGGTGGTATTCTTAGCTGGCACCACACGGTAATAGTTTAGTTTACTAATACTTATTTTCTTAACTAATAATTATTTATAAAGCCGAGGTTAGCCGCTGTTTGTAAATATCACAAATTGTAGATAATAATTTGTGGTCGGCCGGAACTAAAATTTGGCATCAGTATCAGTCCAGAGACAATTAAACAAAAAGGAAGCGAAAAACATTACGTCTGACTTATAACAACACCTTTACGCCCACCAATAATTACCGCTGCTTCTAACAACAATCCTACGTAAATGAAATGAACAGTCTCGAGCTGTCTTTAGGCCTAGAGCAAAGAAAAGTAAACAATGTAACGCAAATACTTTGGCATAAACATCGGGGTGTGCCAATCTCCCGACCTATGCTCCACCCACGTCTCTTTAAAGATTTGCAGACTCGTCATTGACAGGAAAGATGGATTCAGATTCCGAAATCGAATGACGTGTGAAATGCATAACGTGGTGAAATAAAATATTGAAATAGAATGATGATTGAAATTATGGGGGAGTTACTTAAAATATTTCTAAACATTTAACAGAAACTACCATGGAATACTAACTATATCATAGTAATGTCTTAGGTTTTCGCGATTATTACACATTACAATACAATACATAAACACAGTCCGTGTGGTGTCCGGATTAAGAATATAGCACCACTCCATCTCCTCCCGTGGATGTCGTAAAAGGCGACTAAGGGAATCCAAACCTGAAAAAATGGGCAGCAGCGTCCCTTCTGTGAAATGGTAGCCTTACTGCGCTCACCAACCCGCCTGCCAAGCGTGGTGAGTATTGGCAAATCCCCCCAAAATGATGTCACAGTTGTGGAAATCTACGGGGGAGGCCTGTGTTCAGCAGTGGCGTATAAATGGCCGATATGATGACACGTTATAATAAAACACTTTTAAACGGATTCTTCGCGTATACTTTTAGACGTAGTAGTGTCTGTAACCATATCATGCATGTAATAAGTTCATTTATTGAGGTTACTTAAAAAATATGATGGTCATTAATGCGCCGATAAAAAAAACTACAGTAATTATTTTATAGAAGAACTCATCAGAAAATAATCATTTGAATTGGTTGGTTTAAAAAATAAAGTTTGAATGAATGTTGAAAAAAGGTATAAAATCATCATTGTATAGAATCGGACTGACGTCGAGTGGAATCTGGTTTAATTAAATAGTTTCATAGAAACACTAAGTAGATCTTTAAAAATTGCTCCACAATTGAAAGTAAATATCGAATTCCGTGATAATATACAATAGAAACGACGGCACGGTAGGTGCAGTGGCTGATAGAGTAGGCTGCTGCGCTGCGGGTCCCATTCGATTCCCGCACAGAACAATTATTTCTTCTATGACCTGCAGGTAGTTGTTCCGGGTGTATTGTGTGTGGCAGGGTTTCTCAAAGTAGGGTACGCGAAACCCTAGGGGCTTGCCGCTCGACGGTAGGGGGTTCGCGAAAAGATTTAAGTAATGGTGGCTTGATGACTGACTGAATTCGTCGTTCGCTCTCGCACGCAGCGCCGCCCCGCTGTCGGCACGTGGCCTGGGTCCGCGCTCAGTGTTTGATTCATCTGTTTTAGTTTATTGTGTGAGCGCATTTTGGTTGGCAGCAAAATAAAAAGGGCTAGCTAGTTTCAAAAATGAATGGGTGGTTAAAAACGGGGTCATTACGCAGAAAATGTCCAAGTAATTCAACGTTATCATCCAGTTCGCAACCTGTACAAATTACATCTACTCAAATAGCGTCTACTTCTGCTGAAAGTTCAGTTTCAATTTTGCGTAATCGAAAACTATAGTATTATACCATGAGAACCAGAAAAAATCATCATCATCAATCAAATCATCGGCAAAAAAAAGGAAATATGACGAAGACTATTTGAAAATTGGATTTACGTGCAAAGTAAAATCTCAAAACCCAGAGCCACACAGTGTGTAATATGTTCAGAAGTTCTCGCAAATAGCTCGATGAAGCCTTATTTTCTTCAACAGTCAATTTTATTATTCTTCTTGGGGAAGGGGGGGAGGGATTTAATTCAATTAAATAAAAGAAAAAAATCTACTTAGTTAAGGGGTTCGCTGTCATCTAGAAACTTTTACAGGGGTTCGTCGAGCCAAAAGCTTGAGAAACCCTGGTGTGCAGAATTTATGTCTGTAAACGCACCCACTACACAGGAGAAATTCTGGTGTGGGGCAAGGTTTACAAAAAAGAAACAATGTCTGACCGAAAACTTTACAACATTAATTTCTTATAATTAGGTCAATGCTCAGTTTTTGGGAGCTATAATCACATTTACGTAGTAAGACAGTAGTTTGTTTCCGGCATAAAGGGTCATTAATCATTTCAATGATTACTGTGGAAGCTGCGCGAGCTTTGTAGTGGCGTACTCTACAGTTTATTTATATTTATGTGCAAAAGTCAGGTCATTGTCGAGAAGAAACTGAATGGGTCGACGGAAGCTGGCGACCAGCCAGACCGCGTGCGTCATCCCCGTTTACTTGTACTTTTCTGCGTCTGATTAAGAACACATGTTTTGTATACAGACGCTCCCGATGATTTAACGAAACCTAAAAAGCCTGGGCTCGAGCAGACCTGCTCGAGAGAACACAGCTATGGCTAGTCTTCATACAATCTTTCATTAATAAATGCCATGTGGGGCTGGCATTGCCGTGTGGTGCCGGATTTGCCGTGTGGTGCCGGCTTTGCCGTGTGGTGCCAGCTTTGCCGTGTGGTGCCAGCTTTGCCGTGTGGTGCCGGCTTTGCCGTGTGGTGCCGGCTTTGCCGTGTGGTGCCGGCTCAGAATACCACCACCCCATCTCCTCTCGTGGGTGTCGTACAAGTCGACTAAGGGATTAGCCGGAGGATGGACAGCAGCGTCCTTCAAGTACATTAACAACTCAACTGCGATCGCCAACCCTTCTGTCAGGCGTGGCGATTATGGCAAAACCCCCCAATGAGCCCACAACACACCCGTATGGGTCGTTCGTCGTTGTAGTGATATTTTGGGGAGGCCTGTGTCCAGCAGTGGACTTCAATTGGCCGAAATGAATTAATAAATAGATGAAGTCATTATTGTGTAAGCTTGACAGCACGGTTGGTGCAGTGGCTGAAACATTCGGCTGCTGCGTCCCGGGTAGTGGGTTTGATTCCCGCACGGAACACATATTTGTATGATCTGCAGGTAGTTGTTCCGGGTCTGGGTGTATTGTATGTGGAATTTGTGTCTGTAAACGCACCCACGACATAGGAGAGATCTTAGTCTGGGGGCAATGTTTTTAGTAATAAAATGATTGATTATTTATTATGATGAAATGATTATTTCAAAACAGCATTTTTTCTATATAAGTTTCCATGAGAGAAAGTTTATTTGAAGCACCAATGGGAGATCGCGTCATTATAAATAATATCAACACATCATAGTGTTTTTATTTATTAATTGAAAATATAAAAGTTTTAGAAACATATAGTACGCAGATGTAAAACAAACTCATAGAAGAACACACGTGTAATTTAATTTTGTTTTCGTAAATCTGATCGTGAAACGCATTATCTGATAAACAAACGCTGAAGACCTGCCAAAATTAATGTCTATGCTGTAATAGTTTTCACTATAGCCGATACAGGATAGTGTATATACAACCGTGTGTTGACAACATTCGGTTGTCATGAAAAATTATAGGAATTCATTTAACTGGCGAGCTTACCTATTGCTAGCCCTGCGCTAGCCATAATCCATATGGTAACTGTGCAAAAGAATAGCCCAACCCAGTGTAAACCGTCAAATTCAAATTCAAAAGTTTATATTCATGTAAATCCTTTACAGGCACTTATGATTAGTCAGAATGTAGTGGCACGGTTCCAAGGAGTTAGTCCTATGGAGGAGAACAGGCAAGAAATTCCATAGACACTCTTGTTAAAAATTGTTATTTGAGAATTACGGCCAGTGTGAAATAGATGAAGTAAAACAATGATAGGGGCCTAAGCAGTCCCACATGATGGCACCCGTTCACAAGTATTATCGTCTGTCTGTGTACAGAGGGCCGAGAGTGAATTTCTTTTCGAATTGAAACCTAAACGCGTAGGACTCGTTTACTGCGTTCGGTGCTGCAATTCGCCCGCTCCAAACTCTCCAGCCAATTTGTGCACCGAACGCGGTAAACGCGTCGCACGCGTTTACGTTTCGATTACGAAATGAACTCGCACTCTGCACTCTCATCATAGTGCAGTACAGATTACTGTGGTCGGTCGTTATTATCCTATTACCGGTCAATGTAGCAGTCAATATAAGACCCATTCTAGTTTTAAGGCAAAACGTATACATTTCGGTTAAGTTATTAAGAGGTCTAAAAATTGGCTTAAACAAATTATTGAGTTACAGGTATATAAGTAGGTACTTACCAGATACCTTCTGATGTTCTGTTAGAAGGTGGATGTTGCTGTTGGAGCGTTGTTCGGAACTGACCATCCTTGTCTCATTGTCGTCCTTTTATACTACAAAAAATCTACTGTATCTAAGGACAGTTTCATAGTACACAAACCATGAATTAAATCCATTTATTTATTTAATAGCTGTCACAAGCCAGCTTCGCCTAGCGTAAATTAAAATTTTGGTTTTTTTTTTAGCTATTTATTTAGAAGTGTCCTGTCTCGTGTACCCTATTTCACGACATAATCTAAATAAATCTATGCCAAATTTAATTAGTGCGTTTGAGTGTGATGGAGCTTCAAACATTCATACTTTTACATATGTATGTAGGAATTACTTAGTAAGAGTACGATTATGATCTTTAAAGTACACCAGTTAATAAAAGGTATAAAAACAGTAGCGCTTACAGCCTAGTATACATAATATATACCTAGTACAATGAAAGGCCTTATCGCACTCGGCAATTTCTTCCAGGCTACCTTCCATAATCCACTATTATATTATCTCGATTGCAGGATTATTATATTCAAAGATAGGGGATGAAAGTTATATTATTATATTTCATGGATCTTGTTATGGTTCCTAGCTTCCTTCAGAACTGTTGAAGTATTAGGTAATCATAAAACCGCATAAAACGAATGCTATCCACTTAACATCAGCCATTCGTTCACTTTTATATCACATTGACATATGTGTATTTATTTGATACTTAGTCGACAGTGAAAAGGGCAAATTTTACCATTACGTATCAATCTCCACTGTAAAAATATTTATACAATATATAATACAAAATCAAATGGTTTTTTGCACATGCACACACACCCAGATCCGGAACAAACATCCGTAGATCATACAAATATTTGTTTCGTGCCGAGATCGCGACACGTAGTGCAGATAGCCAATCACATAGCCACTACACTAAACGTGCCGTTCTTAAATCATAAGTTAAGCAAAACTTAAGTTCGGTTGCAAATACCAAACATCAAACAGATGTTACGTGCTCTTCGCTATGTTGTCAACATCAATATCAATAAATTGACTGATTCAGCCTATAGCAATCGAATGCAGAAAAATACGCTACAAATTCCAAGTTGGCGAACGTCACTCGGTTCTCCGCCAGAAAACAAAGTTATTTACATAAAATGTAGTGGATGTGCTTGTGACTAAATATGTGGTTGCCATGCGAGAACAATCGAATCACGAGGTTATTTTATTTTTATTGTTTTTATACCTTTGGAATCCCTTTATAGTAATTAATAAGAAAATAAAAAGGAGTATCCGTGAGTAACCTGTATGTATATCTGCTGTACACGACAGCCTTGTGTGTGTTCGTTCCATACGATATTGTTCCTTGTTACTAAATATATTTTAATGTTGAACGGAGTAATGTTGAATCGGGTGTCGCAGCACTAGAAGTATATATCTCCTCTTTCAATCGTATATCGTGGTCTCGCTGGTTCCATAGCGCCACGACCAATGCGAGCTCTCAAACTTGCACGTGCACTCCAGACATCGTCTTGACCGGGACAAAACAAGCTTCGCTAGGCACGCAGGTGCCGCCATTTCTCTCGCCTTCAAAAATGTTATAACGATATTTATTTCAATACACCTCATAGGCTGACTGGGCACAGAGGAATGCCTCCAACACCAGACTGTAACGGTGACGGTTTTTTTTATCCTAGGAATGGGACTTGTATGCATATCCACGTCAAGATCCATCCGGACAGCACATTGAGCCGTCAGTCCCGGCTATCAGACAAATTTCTATGATAGTCGTAACACGAAGTCAAAAGCCAAATATTTTGACAACCGGTTCACTCCAGTAATTTACTAAAATTAAAAACTTAAAAATACTATTGGTAGGTCTTATAATGCAAGAGTCCGGCTTCGTAGGTGGCACCGCAGTGCCAAATATTCGCCGCCAAGCAGTCATGTTTAAACTTCATTACTTTGCTCTAGTTAGAAGGGCACTGTAGGCTGTGAAATTATTGGGCACCGAAATTAAAAACTAACGTCTCAGGGAAAGGAGCGCCGTGTGGTGCCACGCAGGACTCATTCCGGGTAGCATTACAATTGTTATGGGAGTCTTAAAGCTTTCGTTTCGGCCGAATGAAGTCCACTGCTGAACACAGGCCTCCCGCAAAGATCACCACAACGACCGATATGGGTGTGCTGTGGGCTTATTGGGGGGTATTGCCATAATCGCCACGCTTGGCAGACGGGTTGGCGATCGCAGTTGAGTTGTTAATGTACTCGAAGGACGCTGCTGCCCATCCTCTGGTTAATCCCTTAGTCGACTTTTACGACACCCACGGGAGGAGATGGAGTGGTGGTATTCTGAGCCGGCACCACACGGCATAGCCGGCATCACACGGCATAAAGGCTTAAAGCTTACCACTAGGCGAATGGCTTGCTTGAAATTCGGAGAAACGCCAGATTATATTAAAATAAACCGCATCTGATTAGACTGGACGTGGACGCTAGCATAATTGGAAAAAGCTAGGAAAAAGAAGAAAACGTTAAATATAAAAATAAATTACTTCGTTTCCTGGCATCATCTCGAATACTCGGTCCTCGGTTATATCCTATTTTTCTTGAAATAAGTTAAATGTATATCTTTTAAGAAAAAAATATGCAAATAAGGGAAAATTTCTTGAAACAGTCAAGTGCTAACTTGGTGTGGACAACATGATGTGACAGGCAGCGGACAGCCACCCACGCGGATTTTACAAACCTTACTTGTTGCTGATTTTATTATATCATATACCTACCTAAAGCGTCCATGGGGCTGGATTGAGAAGATAGCAACATCCACTCCATCTCCTCAGCGGTTGTCGTAAAAGGCGACTAAGAGGCTCTTAACCAGAGAGGTGGGCAGCAGCGTCGTCTCTTTTGTACAGCGGCCATCCTGCGTTCACCAACCCGCTTGCCAAGCGTGGTGAGTACTGACAAATTCCGCCCAGAATGACTTTGCACGGTATATCCGGTCGTTGTGGAAATCTATAAGGGAGGCCTTATATTCGGCAGTGAATGTTCTTTAGCTGTTAATATAACCTAAATAAAGATCAATTGTAATCCTTTCTAGAACAGTCTAGGGTTTTCATAAGTTAGGCAAGGAAAACTGGCAACCACTCGCTTTATATAACAACTTATGTAACTAAGTTATGTCCTAAGTGCAATTATTATTGTCCAATATTGTATGTCGATACAATCTTGCCATATTAGTGTTTACAATACATATAAAAAAAAAAAAAAATATTTTATTTCTAGAATTGGTGAAAAAGCTGCGGGCGCCTGTAGGATGCGTCCTGGGCGTGTTGAAAGCTGCGTACGCGCCTGTAGAGCGAGCTGAGAAGATGTTCTTGCAGATGAACAATCTTTCAACTATGATTGGACAGGTAGAGTATCTTCTTCCTAGTGTTAACCTGGACTGTATCTATGTTCCGCTCAAATATATCTACACAATTTAAGTTAACATAATCGTGACTCTTTTACTAAACATATCAGGAGTTACCTACTTTTTGTATTAGTGGAGACACGCACGGTTCTTGCTGTTGACTCCAACAAGTGGTAGCTCGTACTCTTATTTAGTTTCATCAAAGCTTTTTATCATTTTATCTATTTATTTTTATTGATCTAATTAAAGTATTAGAGCTATGCTGTCCAAAATGTTAATTATCTAAAACACAAGTATGCCTGCGTATACATTCAATACTGAATTCCTAGTAGTTCAACTACTTGTAAAACTGAGTCCTCTCATGTCCTCCTTTCTGAAAATTGTCTTTTATTTACAGTTGCTGATGTTCACAGCCTGCGATCGATTGCTGGTCTCTCAAGGCAGATTAACCTGTCTTTACTCCCTTATGTTCTACAACGTAGTCACCTACTCCGTCAGTTACGTCCGTGAAATCTGTACCAAAGAAGACTGGTCACCCTACATAAACGTTACTCGCCATTCTCGCGTGAAGCACCTCGCTATGTCAACGACGAAAATTGTTCTAGAATGGACAAAGGCCGTTACTTTCGTTGTTACCATAACATTTGTTCTCCTTGCCCTTGGGTTAGAACAGGGATTGGATCACTACCGACCTACAGCTTTGTATACAGCCATAACCGGTACATATTACCTTTTAACAGAGCGGACTTTTCTGGAACTCTGGCCTATAGGTCTCTCTGCCTTAAAACTCGAGCAATTAGAAGGTATGGAGGTACTATATTTCGGTGCATGGGCGAGAGGCATAATCACGGGGTTAGTCTTACCTTTAGTGCCGGCTTTGGCGTGGCACGAACGGTGGAGATTAGCCGCTCTTGTTCTGTACGTGTGCGTCTTTATTCACGGAAGACATAGGCTTGGGGAAGCTCTTAAGAAACTGCAAGAAGCTCGAGGCTCACTGGCGAAGTTCAGACGTGCTACGCCAGAAGAACTAGCGATTCTCGAGGACGTTTGTGCCGTGTGCTTAGGAACTATGAAGTCAGCGCGTGTCACGCCCTGCGCTCACTTTTTCCATGCAGATTGTTTGAGGAAATGCCTCGCCACTTCCGACCGATGTCCTATTTGTGTCAGGCCATACGTATTTTGTTGACCATAGGCTTATACATTTGGATAAGACTGCTTTAAACGAAATTTTGAATATTGGCAATATTTCGTGAATTTAGATGATGTTTAGATGATGATTATTATCAAAAGTGATAAATTAGTAACTAGGTGATCTATTATGGATTGGATCGTTGTTGTGATCTATTTTATATGTTGTTATATTTCCTAATATTGTTGCTGTAGGCGTGTTTACATTGCCGTTGGTGTAATTTATACAAAAATGTAAAAAGAGGTATTTTATCGCGTTCGTTTCATTAAATTTTTCAACAAATCTAATACGTAGTAATCTATGAATCAGTATCATACATATTTCTTATTTTGAAGTCACGATTGGAGCAGTGAAATTGGACACCTTATAGAAATCTTGTTTTAGAACTTATTACCGACTTCAAAAAGGAGGAGATTCTCAATTCGATACGTATTTTTTTATGTATATACACCGATTACTCCGAGATTTGTTGACCGATTTGAGCAATTCTTTTTTAACTGGTGTATAATTCTTTCGAGTTGGTCCCATATAAATTTCATTACATTTGATTGAGTAGTTTTTTAACCAGCTTCAATATACAGGTTAATTTGACTGCTCTTATCTAGATGATGTCTTAATAGTTTCGATTCCTCTCAGATCAGAGAACCGATTCGAGTCATTCTTATTTTTAGTGTTAAATACTGATACCAAATTGGAAAAGTTCTTACATATATTTACACTAAAAAGAAGTAAATAAAACTTTTTAACAAAAAAAATACCGACTTCAAAACCCCTACACGATATTAAAATATTAAAACCACTGAAAAGGAAAAAAAAAGGTTTTGAAGTCGGGCGGGGCCAGTTATAAAATATAACTTCTCGTTGGTCTGCATGAACTATGGTTGGAGCAAAAAAATACTGATTTTTTTTGTTAAAAATTTCTTTTTGCTATCTGTATTATTAGGTATTTCGTATTAATGTTGTCGCTTACTGCTGTACGGGTTCCAAGAGTTAGCATTGCTGGCAAGGAGACTAATTAGGTAAATAAGAGAAATTATAATGAGATGCTAAGACGTTGATGTTAAAATATTTTGATAGATGAATCTCACGGAACGCGCCTTATGTAGCCAGGTGTTACATTAGCTACCCGCATTCTTGGGGTCCAAGTTTATATTAACCTTTTGTATAATAAAGTTCAAATTGATTACCTTGTGTTTTCTTTATCACTAAAAATCATTTAATATTTGACTAAGACTTGCTCAGTAGTTAACTTTACGGCTTCTTTGGTGGTAAAAAGGGTTTGAATGAGCACAGATTTTCACTCCGAACACACTATTGGCGATGTAGTCCAGTCCACTATAATTAGTGGGTTTACCTCGGAATTCGAGATACCCAGCTGTAAGTCTGTAAATACTTGTATATTGACACCCTAAAATTTGTCTCAAAACCTACATATGGTAGGGTGTACGCAACTATTAAATTTCAAGGTCAAAGGTCACAAAAATTTGTAAATATCTCATTTCCTATGGGTTTTTTGCTATTTGTATTTATCATCAATATTGTAGAATACAAAATTCTCTACAAATTTTGTTCAATAAAATTTTCATACGGTGAACCGTTTTGGAGATATAGGGCGGAGAGCGCGCGGTCACAGCATCACTTCAGGTCAACCGGTGCCTCCGGTCGAAAACGCGCCATATATAGTTGATGAACTATCGATAAATCAACGATTACAAATATTTGTCAATTTTTATTAACTATTTAGGTGAGGAAAAAAATTATAAAATATAATAATATTTTATAATTTTTTTCCTAACCTATCCACTTTTTATTCAGTATTTATTTATTTAACAACACTTACCTGCCCATGTAATTGCAGAATTGTTAATGAAAATATAGGAATTATATTTGAATTTTAACCTAATTAATATTAATAACTTCTTACACTGTGAAAAAAAAAACAAATAAATGATGTATTAATATTTTTATTAAAAAATATAATTGAATACATTTAGTTTTATTAAAAGTAATATAATAATAATAATAATAATAGACCTTATCGTTATAGTATCCATCTCATACAATAGCCTTACACCACCGGGGACAATCCATGACTTCATTTTATAGTGCAGCTATGGAGAGTCCCTGGTTGGTGTCCCATTACATTTTAGATTAAAAATCTCTAAAGTGCCTCTGCGTGTTGGACCTATGTCCCCGCGTAAGCCTGTCAAAAGACCGGGTTCCCCCTTACAGGGGATATAAACCCGTGAAAAGAGAGACATGTAGATAATAATAATAATAAAGGGTACAAAAACTACAATTTATAATTTTAATCATCTTCTTCCTCTTCATCGTCGTCTTCCGGCTGCTGGTAAATTTCAAACTGGTCTTCATTATCGTCTTCAACGACATTTGTCTCAAGTTCTTCCATGATTTCAGGGTCAAAGGTTCCATCTTCGTTAATGTCGCTCTGATATGGTAGAGCATTGAGACAAGCTTGCCCATTACATTGGCCACAAGCTAAAGAGCATTGCAAGCCCGCTTTCCTGCATCCGCATCGCGAACCACAACCACTCTTGCAGTTGCAGAAAATTGTATTAAGCAAATCTTCTGGAGCAGGTGGTAAAATTGTCATGATAGGCTCCAGAAAATCGTTTCGCATTGCCCAACCCCATACCTGGGGTTCCAAATCATGCCCTAACCAAGTTTGAACTTGATAATTTTCACGTTTGAAATGTTGATGAGCAGCTGCACTTGTTGGTGGAATATTTGAAAGCTGCACATGTTAAGCTTAATAGCTTTGTAGACTTGACGTAATGCATATAATGAAGATGATCGAGACTTGAGATGAGAGAGAAACTGAAATAACGAGAAGACGGTCGTAACTATACAATGCAATTGAACATCTGTCCCTACTGGCTATAAATAGAAAGGTCCGTAGTGTATAATAGGGGCCCGTATAATACCCAGGTATAATTTTTGACGTAGTGGAAGGATTTTAAAATGTACAGATTTTAAAGAAGATGCACTTAATTATTTTCTATTTAAAATGTCATTAGTGTAAATGGGAATATAATTATATTATGATTTAAGTATTTCCCTTAATTATTTTTTAATTTTACGAAACGGTTATCAGTATTATTGTATAGATATCGATTTAATGCATGAAGAAAATGATAAAATATAATATAATAGTTAATAAAAATTGACAAATATTTATAATCATTGATTTATCGATAGTTCATCAACTATATATGGCGCGTTTTCGACTGGAGGCACCGGTTGACCTGAAGTGATGCTTTGACCGGGCGCTCTTCGCCCTCTATCTCGAAAACGGTTCACCGTATGAAAAAAATTTTTGAACAAACTTTGTAGAGAATTTTGTATTCTACAATACTGACAATAAATACAAATAGCAAAAAAACCCATAGGAAATGACATATTTACAAAAAAAGTGCAAAAAACCGTGACTTTTGTGACCTTTGACCTTGAAATTTAATAGTTGCGTACACCCTACCATATGTAGGTTTTGAGAAAACTTTTAGGGTGTCAATATACAAGTATTTACAAACTTACAGCTTACCCAGCTGTAAGTTTGTAAATACTGTCTTGAATTCCGAGATTCTTACCTAATTTAAGCTTAAATAACTGGAGTAATGGCGGGTGGTACTTCTGTCTAGCGCTCATCTTTCTAGTTGATATTTTTTTAAACGATCAATAAATAAGTATTTCCTCATATTCTCTCCTATTGTGGTTATGTCTGTAAACTATGGTAACAATTACATATTGATAACACGGTTATCATTATGATCAATTATTATGAGACGGTGGCCCACCATCTTACAAGATGGCTCACCAATTACAAGATAGTTCCTTATATGGCTACCACTACAGACTATAGGGGGCAATACCCGGCATGAACGGCTCAGGGTATTGAGAGGCGCGGCACCGGTTTTGCACGTCTCGAAGACTGGAAGCGGGTTTTCCCGTTATTCATCATCATCATCATTTCAGCCAAAAGACGTCCACTGCTAAGGCCTCAAGGCCCAATGATTGCCACAACTACTGATCCTTTTTTTTTTCTTTATGTCCAGTGGAAATTCTGCTGGAACTTCCTTTACCCCAGGGAAGGGCGAAGGGCTATGCCGGACTCCTACCGGCTAAAACCACTGGAGCGGTCATCTTCGGCACCGAAGGGGAGCACCCCTTCGGTGCCAGGTCCTCGTAAGATCACACTAGAGCCGCCCATTGGTGCCACGCCTTTAGGCACATCACGGAGGGGATGACTGTAAAGCGGTCACCCCCTCTAGTGGAGGGAAGGCGACTGTAAAAAGGTCGCCCCCAGGCACTTCTCGGGGAGGATTGTGAATTTGTGAAGGATCCCCCCAAGCCTTGCTGTGCTGTGCTGCGCACACGGCGGCACATTATTGATGTGAACTAAAATGAGTAGTGAAGCAATGTTTTGTGTGATTTTGCTAGGATATAACTATAAATACATTAGTAACTCAACTGTAATCGCCAACCCAAGCCGCTGCCAAGCGTGGCGGTTTAGGTAAACTTCTCGAGCGCCTTATGGTTCCACGTTTGCTGCCAGATGGACCGAAATTTCATAACAACCAAAACGGCTTCACAATAGGAAAATCTACTATTGACGCAGCAATCTCTGTCAGGAAAATAGTAAATTCATCAGAACATAAGTATGTATAGGCATCTTCCTTGTATGTACCCTTCCCCGGGCAGGAGGAAGTTCATGTAGAATTTCCACTGGATACTGGCGCTTTTACCCTTTAAACCGAAATACAACGTGACCGCACTCAGGCTGGAGGCTATTTCGTTTCGCCAATTGTCCGGTTGAGAATCCACATCTCCCTCGAGATGTAAGTAAGAAGCAAATCAAAAAAGTGAGTGCACTACTGCTTTGCGGCAAAAATAGGAAGGGATGGTACCTGCCTACCCACAGTAACAGACTCCTAGGCAGAAAATGAGCCCTATGACCTGCCCACATAGCATGTATAGCTACGCAAGTATTTTTTGTGACTTAGGTATACTTAATTCCTTTTTGCCGCATTGCGACTATCCTTTTATGAATCTACCAATTTACGGTTAAAAAGAAACGGGATTTCTAAAAGATGTTAGTGCTGTGCTATACTATAGGTACTTACATACATTATCATCTACCTAGTTTAATTACCTACTGTGCCGGAATAGATATGAAGAGGTTAACACCTCGCAATAGATAAACAGAGATTTGAAAGATGAAGATTAAACTAATTAAATCTCAATACTTTAGTGTCAATGTCAGCTTCAACGATATTTCGGTCGCACTTCTTGTCCCTAAGCCAACGAGTTTTCCGTATCGAAAGCTGGTATTACATAATAGGCCGATCAGACTGTTCTTCTGGAAGAATAATGATACACGATCAAAAAAATAAAAAAAATAATGGTAAACTTAAATTTGTGCAAAATTTATTACAATCACGATCTGAGCACAGTGTTACCTTACCGTGCACCCGGGTCATGGATCTGTGAAATATTACCTATATAATATGACTAAGAATCCTGTGCTTAACCTTTCCGGGGATTCATATGAGGCGACTCAAAGTAAAAGTGTTTAAAATCAATATTGCAGCATCATACTGCGATCTCCAAACTAGTTTGCTAATTCTGCCCTGCATAAATGGGTCTCAATCAATGATATTAAAAAGAAGTAGATATGTTACATGCGTGCCAAAAGTAAGACCAAAACTCCCCCAATTGTAGCACCTCGCAATCGGTTCGCCTAGATAGCTATCTCTTTTACTCTTGTTGTTTTTGTATTTTCTTTCTCACAACGTGGTTGTGCAAGCGAGACTGTATTTTGCGCGCCATTTAATATGGACGTAACATATCTATGGTATAATAACATTGGTCTCAATAGTGTTCATGGCAGTATCTCAATCCACATTAGTTATTTCCATATATGTGTGAAAACAACGCATTGCTCGCCTGTCTGAGTAAAATATCAAAATATCCGTTAACATTAAGTTATTTCCGTAACGGTGTGTACAAAACAAAACGCCCGCTAAAACCGAGACGAAATAGCATATGGCGGCGTTACCATGACATCATGTGGTTACGTCACGTAAACAAAACTGGAAAATGTTCGGAGGTTACACAGCAGGAGTCCATAATATACAGTCATCTCTTTCACATATATGCATCGTAGTTCGTGTTTTCCTGCTGACTCTTTCATGACCGCGCATTTGCCACAGCCCCAAGCTCCAAATCTAAAATGGCTTATCTTGTTGAATTTAATTCTATAGGAGTCAGTCAACGCGGCGTGCGTAGTAGAATACATTGTGTTTGTGTTTGGTCTGATACGAGTTTTTGTAGGCATTTTATGTAAAAAAAAGGTTTTTATCAATGAAAATGTGAATTGTTCGTAAAGTACTTAATGGTGTTCCGTCGTCTCTGAATGGATATATTATTATTACAAGGTAGGCTGGATTATCATACAATTCACAAGAAAAGAAGACGAGGCATGATCTGACAACGCGATGAACACTCAATAAGATAAATTATTCAATGTCAATAACAGGGGCTAGAAATGGTCAATAAGCTTGATTTAAAAAAGAGAATGAGTGTAAGATTTAGTTCTAGTTGTAGTTGGGGTGGGGATATCTTTCCGTGGGATAAGTATGGTTGGGCTTTAGCTTTAATAGGATACCATATAATTATATCCTGGTCCCTTTTTTCCCCGGGGAAGGGCGAAAGGGTATGCTGGACTCCTTCCGGCTAAAACCAATGGAGCGGTCATCTTCGGCACCTAAGGGAGGCTCCAGGTATATCCTTGTCCCTACCATCATCAATAATGAAGTAGGGACAAGGTCTAATAGCTAGTAATCTAGTCTAATACCTATTTCGATACCTGGACCCAGAATATATAAAATTGGCTACCTATAGAATAAAGGAACAGGTAGGTAGTGTCTATTATTTCTAAACATTTCGGAACTTCCGAATGGCTTTTATCAAAGAATAATGTTATATGTACAGTGAAAAGAATTAATAACTTCAGGTGGAAGATAAAGATTTCTTTGAATTTAAAATGATCCCGGGCCCTGACAAAGCCTATGTTTCTGTATCTATTGACCTATTTGTGTTACCTTTTCTTCGATAAACGGTATTAAAGTTGTCTTGGTTATAAATGGATGTCCGAATCGGCAATTCGTCCTTGTTTTCATCCTTGACCTTGAGTTACTGGCGACGCGACGTCGAGACGCTGCCGAGAGCCTGACGTTAGAAAATTAAGCTGTACATCTAAGTAGGTAGCTATTAACTGATTGTCGGGACCAAAGAGACCGAAACCACTTGTCGGGATAAATGTAAACTCATCAAGTGTTATTCAATACCAATGTGTTAATTTCCCCCAATATACGTGTCCTCGAAACTTAGCTGGTCAGGCATATCTCCGAATTGATTTACATTTATTTATGCCGGTGTAATGTCAGCGAATTCTCCTCATGTTCAGCATTGAGAAATTACTTTTGGAATAAAAAACTGAAGGCTGTAGTATCAAAACAAATGTAGCTAGTTTACTGTGGAGCAAAGTTATGAGTGAGCAGAAACCTTTAGAACCTGCACAAAGTATTGCATTCCAGTTTACCTCACATCTTGATCATGAGATCAATATTCGTGTGGCACACATGCATGTATAAAGTGTCCCGGAGCCGGATCAAGACAAACAAATTATGTAGATCATGAAAAAATTACAAACAGAGCAAAGTTAAAACAAGATATTTCAGAATCAATTACAGATCGTCGATATCTGACTTCATACATAACCTACATAATAGTTCAATGACAAAAAACTGAGATTTTTAACAATATTGCTTATTTGTTGGTAATTTCAAACAGTATTGATATTAAGTATATTAATAAAACCATAGGAACAATACAAAATTTTTGGAGTTTGGGAGTTGTTTTTACTAATAACACCAACTTAAGATAGTGTACAGCGTACAAACCACAACAAATTACGGACAAAAATCCTTTTACACCGTAGCCATATCCACCGTATATTTACCCTTTTCATTTTCATAACAAAAGTACTTTATTGTACCTACACTGTTTATAAATATCGCTATCGGCCAGTGGTGGACACATTTTTTTTATCTTATCATTCGTATTGAAGTTACGAAGGCGTACACAACATTTGATTCGGTTTATTCATATTAACATGCAAAATATTGTTCGTTCCTGCTGTTTAACACCAAGCACCACATCAATCATGCTCTTGCGCCGAATAGTGGCTATAAAAACACAGAATATTAAATGAGTACATTACGTCATGCATAATAAACGAGATTACGAGGCGGCAACTCATAGGTAGAATTCATAAGTTACGTATTTTTTTAACAAATATTATTAATATATTGCTTAATCAGTTTAATTAATTACCTAATAATACTTTACAAAATAGAAAATTTGCAAATCGTTAGTAAAGGGAGAATATTTAAGGTTACACAAACAAATTATTATAATATATTAGGGCAGTGAAATCCTACTGCCTAGTGGTTAAAACGCCTACCTTCCATACATGACAGTCCGAGTTCGATCCCGGCCCGCACCTCTGACTTTTCGGATTCACGTGCGGATCAGCAGTGCTATTCTGTAAGAACTCACTTATGAATCCGCAGTGAAAAGTAGCAAGAACAATACGATTTTAGAAATTTTACTGCGTATTGAAAAGTAAGACTGCTAGTAAAGGAAACTCACTTATGAATCCGCAGTGAAAACTACTAAAAATAATACAATATTAGACATTTCACTGCTTATTCAGAAGTAAGTTTGCTAAGTGAGTTGTTAGAGAATAGCCAAGCAGAACTTGATTATCACTTGCGTTAACGGTGAAGGAAAACATCGTGAGGAAACCTGCACACCTAGGGTTGCCAAATGCGAAGACATTATCTGGGCAAAACTTCAAAATGTCGGGATTTTGGGATCGTTGTCGGGACAAATAATATTATTAATCAAAATCTAACTTTTCATTATTAAAATTGACATTATGACAAAAATTTCTTGACATTTTTGGCACATTATGTGTATGATGACATAGGTATATAATTATAATAATTTGAGACATATCACATAATAGAAAGTCGTATGTTTACCTCGACACACAGTGCATGCCGCACCGCTTTCGTTATCTTTCTCATTCTATACTAAAAATAATCTTCTGCTACTGTACTTTGATTTGTGAACTCTGTTAAACTGCTGAACTGTGACTCTGTGCCGCGCTTACTTTGTTTTTGGTGACAATTACAACAAATATACATATATATGTTCTCAATGGTTAGAGTAGTCTGCCGACCCGTACTAGACCAGCGTGGTGGACTAAGGTGTAACCTTTCTCGTTGTGAGAAAAGACCCGCGTCCGGCAGTGAGACAGTAATGGATTGATTATGATTAATATATTATCAACAGCCCATAGCAGTCAACTGCTGGACATAGACCTCTCCAATGTCATGCCAATCGGGCCAGCCACCCTGCAAAGATCGTAACTCCACCAATCTGAGGGCGTCCTTTTTTTGTTTTTTTATTCGGCCCAGTGGAAATTCTTCATGAACTTCCTTCCTCCTGGGGAAGGGCGGAAGGGCATGCCAGACTCCTATCGGCTAAAACCACTGCGGCGGTCATCATCGGCATCTAAAGGGGGCTCTAGGACCTCGTATGATCATACTAGAGCCAACAAGTTCAGACTAGCAAGGAACTTGTCACTCCGTACGCTAAGTGTCTTATCACATTATTCCGTGTAAACGACCACTGACAGTAAACATTCTTGTCAATATAAATTTTTCCACAATCACCACGATTTGTTGATATTGTTATTTACGCAAAGGAGAAAGCTGCTGCACACGAGTATGGTATATATATAGTTATTTATTTGATAGGAATCCCCAGTCTGGAGGCTATTTCGCTTCGCCAATTGTCCACATCTCCCTCGAGATGTATGCCAGAAGCTACACAAAAAAGAAGAAGATAGGAAACACTTTAATGTCTGGAATAATCAAGCTTACACGGATATCTATCTATCAGGAGACATCACACAAGGAATCTACCATGCCAATCCAATTTGGGACTGATGATAAAGGAAAATTCCAACTCAACCAATGTCCATAACTCTATACAATATAGCGAGCTTAATCCTCCCCATTTGTATTCTGGCACTCACTCGGTTGATTAGGTGTATTAACTTGCAATGTATGTACGAACTGCTGACAGTAGGTAGATCTGTTGTTTGCAAAATGCAAATGGACTGTATTTTTGATCTCAGCCTGTGGTCGAACATTTGTTTGGGTTGACGTCATCGATCTGTCTGATTGATCCGAAAGAATTTTTATTGTTTCAAGAGATGTAAAGTTCAGCTTTGCCGCAGCCGCGATCACGTAGGTACGTTTCTGTAAATAAAATATTGTTCAGTTCACTTCTCACTAGATATAATTACAATTTTGGTATTGGTGTATACAATTTGGAATTCAAAATGCAGCATACATAAATTAAATTACAGAGAAGGTAACTTGATCAGGTAGCGATCGATCTACTGGGGCATGAACCATCCTATATGATCAAAGGTGTATATTGATCATGTTGAAAGCCTTTAGAGACAGGTCAGGTTTCAAATGCAGTGACACTGTCATATGAATATAGAAAAGACTAACGTAATAAATAATTTTTACTTTTTATATTAACTAAAAACGATACATTTTTCATTTATGTCACATAATACAGTAACACTTTGGCTTTTATTTGCATTTGTATAAGTATCAATTTAGTTTTTACGAGTACAAACATACAAGTCGTAAAATTAATTACCTATACATTAAGCTGCTATGTCTTCATATACACTATTAATAGTATTAATAGAATTCTAATGATGTCATCATTCACATATAAAGGTAGACGAATTTGTCACGAATACATACCTATATATAAGTAGTTGTGTATAAATGCGAACATGAATATTTCGTCATCATCATATCCGCCGAAGAACATCCATTACTGAACAAAGGCCTCCCTCATAGATTTGGACCGGTTACGTCCCGCCTGCATTGAACGTCTCCCAGCCACCTTCATCAGGTCATCTGTCCATCTCATTGGAGGCCGTCCCACACTCGTTTTCCGGTGCGTGTGTTCTCAACTCAAGAAGTTCTTCTACGGATCTCCTTATTGCTGATTTGATCTCGCAGAGATATACGAAGCACAGCTCTCTCCATAACTCACCGAGTGACATTGAGCTTTCTTATGAGGCCCATATGAATATTTCATCATCATATCAACTAAAACACGTCCACGGCTGAACAAGGACCTCCCTCATAGACGACCGGTTACATGCCGTGTGTCGTCATTTTGGGGGGAATTTGCCAGTACTCACCACGCTTCGCAGGTGAGTTGATGACAGAAGCAACGCTGCCGCGAATCCCTCTGGTTTAGAGTCCCTTAGTCGCCTTTTACTACATCCACGGGAGGAGATAGAGTGGCGCTTTATTTTTAATCCGGACACCTCATGGAGGATGAATATTTAGCAGGAAAATTATTTAGAGACCATCTATTGTTGCATTATGTATTGTTGTATTTATGTTTGTTAACATAAAAAACATAAACGCCATAATTAGTTAATATAGACATTTAAACACAATACCGAAGGTTAAATCTATCACATGCAGATATGTTAGATTTAATCATCATCATATCAGCCATTAATAAAGCTACTGCTGAATAAAGGCCTCCCCCATAGAAATCCACCATTTTGTCGTCATTTTGGGGGGTATTAGGGGGCACGGTTGGTGAGTATTGCCAAATACCCCTCAAAATGACGCACGGATTGCTGAGCGCAGTATGAGTACTTTTCCGCAGAAGGGATGCTGCTGCCCATCCCTCCGGTTTATAGTCCCTTAGTAACCTATTACGACATCCACGGAAGATGGAGTGGTGCTATATTCTTAATCCGGATACCACACGGATTAGATAGATTTAGTAGGATAGCTTAACCTATCAGCTTCTAGAGAGGCATGTGTGTAGCTAATGAGTTATTGTATATCAACTCTATCGCAGCCATGTATCACCGGTGCCATTAAAAATTGTAGAGGAGAATAGAGGGAGTGTTATACAATAGAACTTTTTTAAATGCTCATCACATCAGCCCACTAACGTACTCTGCACATGGCCGTTCCAATGGCCGCTTTAATAGTACTAATAGCATATTGACCTAACCACCATGCTTGGCAGGTGGATTGGTGATTGCGGTATGTTGTTATTAGTACCCTGGAGGAAGCTGCGGCGCAACCTCTTGATATAAATCCTTAGTTGCCTTTTACGTCCACACAGGATGGAGAGCGGTAGTCTATTCTTTGCTGGGAACCACACGCCTCGGTTTTAAATGCTGTTATTAAAATACTCATGTACAAGATCCGGTATCATGAACGTTTGCTGGTTTATATCAAACATATAAAAGAGCTAAAATAAGATCTAAGGCAGGTAATAAAAAGTCCAATGATATGTAAAATTCATCTACGACTATGTAGAGTTGATAATACTTGCTGAATTATGATAAACTATAGGACACCGTTTTATAGCCTTAGGATTTTCAGTTCTAGAAGAAAAAAGCCAAAGCTGTGAGACTTTGGGATGTTTCAAAAAAGTTCTAACTCTGTTAATGTCAGGAACAAAGAAGAAAATATTCTTTGTAATGAGAGTAACACGGCAAAACTCTATTTCTCTAATCAAACTAATTTATTAATAACATAGGTGTGTAATATGACCCTGGTATTACATACTGCATATTTATTCTCACCAATAACTCAAAGGCTACACTCCAAGCCTCGAGGGAAATCATTCAATATTTACGTTATTGCGTCCAAATAGCCAGTAATGTGTTGATCATGACGTCTATATCCGTCACGCATTATGTTCCCTGAAGAGTTCGGCAGTAGCTGCCAACTGTAATTCATCATCGGGTTGCGAGTTTCACGATAGTTATTCATGGTACTGGGAACCTTTTTAGTGTTCCGAACGTCCAAAGGAAAAAACGGCGGAACCTATATAAGATCACTCGTTTATTTGAAATAAAAATACTTGAATTTTGACTTTGACATGGCACCACATTGATCTGTCTAAAACATGATTGTTGTGGTGGGTGTTGGTTGTAATGGTCGGCTAAAAATAGTACCACACCATTTCATACCGTGGGTGTCGTAAAAGACGACTATGGGATTAGCCGGAGGATGGGCAGCAATGTCCATCGAGAACATTTTCATGCGTAGCGAGTATGGAAAAAGCCGCATTTGAGCACTCAATACACCAAAACCGACGTGGAGATCTTTGGGGGAGGTCTATGTCCAGCTATTGGTCTTTATTCCACTCCATACTAGGTCAACGCAATACTTAAAAATATAGATGTCGAATTATGTTAATGTGGAATAACACCATGGTAACGAAATACACTACATCCGAAGTAGGTGACCTCGAGCGAGTATTGAACCAAGATGGCGATACTTGTATCAAAGGTATTGTAAAGCCTTGAATCCTTGAATCGGAATAGAAGGACGTCACAGGTATATATATAGCCATTTAATAAAATGGCTATATTAATCATTGGATTCATGGTATATTGTTCCGTCCAGTTCGAGAACAATCAATACTAATCAAGTACAATTTATTTATTTATTTCATACATACAAATATCTTTACAGGCTAAACCCAATGCGATATTGTAACATTATTAACAATATTATCAGTACTTATACTTAATGTAATTATAAACTATAACATAAAATTTTATAACTAAATACTATAGCAGATTTTACAGACTGCTATCCTTGTGAATTCATTCAGAGCACAAATGAATATGTCTACATCTCTGTCTATGAGGCTTAGAGTGCGAAATGTTTTAATTGAATTACCACGGAAACATTCTCTACAGTCCGCTTTTAATGCTGTTTTTGAGTATTTTTATTCCTGGACAACAGTCGGCTTCAGGATTGGTCATTCTCATTATAGTTTAAATTAATCAGTTGTATTGAATCCATAATAGTTTTGCGGTGAAAACGTGTCTTATGCAGTGTCAGTTTACCTCGTGATTCAACGCGCTGAGTTGCAGTCCGTTAGGCTCTGTTGCAGCGCTCGGCACACTCGAATTCAGTTGACACATGCAAATTGAAATACATCATTTGTTTTCTGAAAAATACAGGTAAGAGACGTCAAATTCAACAGATTAAACTTTTTATTTTCGTCGTTTTGGAAATCGTCATGGACGTATGGGGCCGTGTGCCGGTCTCTTACCGGCTAAATCCACCGGCACCGAAAGGGCTCCAAGTTCTTGAGAACAAACTCACCGCTGCCGCCCCGTGCCACGCCTTCTGGCACATCGCGGAGGGGGTGACTATATAAATCTGTCAACCCTTCTAACAAAGTGGAAGCGACTAAAACAACACTTTTAACTGGCCTGTTTCCACCTATTTAAGGTTTCGGTCTTACTTCCTGCTTCCGAAAATAAGTATTTTAGTCTTAAAAAATTTGGCATGGAGGCCTGATTACCTCATCATCATCATATCAGCCAAAGAACGTCCACTGCTGAAGAAAGGCCTCCCCTATAAATTTCCACAACTGATTTTGAGGGCAATTTGCGCCAGTATTTAATAAGTTTGGTGGGTGAGTTTGTGAGTGTAGAATGGCTGCTGTTTTACCTGATTATTGATGGCTCTAAAAGGCTACCAGGAATCTAATGCACCATTTGCGGATATAACTTATCAGTGCATGATTTCCTTCAATCAAGGGAAATCTCTAAATAGACGAATATATCCATCGTGATAATCGGATTTTTCCTTTAAAGAGCGACAAATGTTGCCTGTTTCTAGACAAAACAATAATCAGATGTAGGTTTTTTCTCTAAGAAGGGCAAGAAAGAACAAATTCCTTCTATCCGATTTTATTAAAGCAGTCATTGGGAGGGCAAGATCGGCAATGGTGTTAACGTGCTGATATGTTGATGGTCCAGGGTAACTTATGATTTCAGTCATAAAACGGAACACGTCACACAAGACTATTTTTAAGAAGCTTTGTAGTTCCTGAGTCAATTTCACCAAAATAAATGTTGTACTCGTAAAATTATTTAGTTCAATGCTATTAAATACTAATAAATGTTGGCTTGTCGCGTTGGTATTTCCTGTTACTATTTCTAGTGAATATAAAGCCACATGACTACATTGGACAGTCCCTATGACGTTGGATATTTTATCACTAATAAATTTATTTCTAACACCTGACTAATGTTCGACTCCATTTCATAATATTTTAATACAATGAGGTAGATTGGGGAGTTTGCGTGCTCATACCGAGCTATCTCCGGGAAGACCGTGACGCTCACGTGGTCATGTGCCGCTGTGTGCGCAGCACAGCGCACAGCAAGGCATGTCCTTTACAATTCTCCCCGAGAGTTGCCTGAGGAGACGACCTTTTTACAGGCGCCTACCCTACGCTAGAGGGGGTGACCGCTCTACAGTCACGCCCTTCGAGATGTGCCTATAAGCGTGGCACCAATGGGCGGCTCTAGTGTGATCTTATGTGGACCTAGAGCCCCCCTTCGGTGTCGAAGATGACCGCTCCAGTGGTTTTAGCCGGTAGGAGTCCGGCATACCCCTACGCCCTTCCCCGGGGTGAAGGAAGTTCCGAGTAGAATTTCCACAGGACATCAATAAAAAAAAACATGGGCATGCCAGAGCCCAGAGCCCCTTACCTTACCCCGGGGCGGAGGAAGCTCATGATGAATTTCCACTGGAGACCAATAAAAAATAAAAAAGCGAGGCTGGGGGTCAAATAATACTATTTAATGTTAGCGATATTTCGGTAGTTAAGCACCACTAAATGGTGTGCGGACATAGCCCACAGTGTGCATCATTGGGCTATCTAGTTGGTTGTTTGCTCCGAGTGACGTGGACATCAGACTTCTCGTCATTTTTCCACATTCGACCTCTGTCATTTTTGCACGTCCAAAGTAAGTAACGAATTTAAAAAATCATGTTATGTTTTCGTTTACTAATGTTAAGTAAAACTGAGCTACGTATTTTTTTTTTGTATATACAATCTATGTAAGTATATATATACATAAATCTCGTAAAGTAGGGTTAGTTATGTAATTATAGTTGTTTCGTAAAATGGTCCACAGGAACACGCAATGTACCATTATTGTCGGGGTCAGTTGTAACGTTACAATTGTACCCCTCGCTACAAATGACCCCTGGCTAAAATTACATCATATACTATATTATACAGCAGTAACGGTTTTTCCGTCCCAAAGTATGACGCCGTTCCTCTTCAACGCACAATTTTTTTTTGATATTTGTTAAATATTCCAAAGAAATTTAAGATCTCAAGATTATTTCATATTGTAGTAGATATAATTTGCGTAAAGTTGTGATTTTAAATAGTCTAATCTAAGCTGTTGATCATTTATTAAATGAAGTATTTTTTTGTCGGATCAATTCAGTTTGTTTTAGTTACTATTTATGACACTGATTATACATAGGCTGCACTAAAAGTATCGGGAATGGAATATTTCCACTGTTCCTGTCATATTAAAATCTTTTTAATTGAAAACTCCTTGGTTTTACAAATCGAATACCATTTATTTATTTAAAAAAAGATTCACGGTCTTGTCACAAGGTTTTGTCAAACTTGTTTAGTCGTTGAGAAAATGGAATTGACTCGAGAAAATTCAAGAGCGATGATTTATTATGACTTTCGAAGTGGTTTAACACAAAAACAGTGTGTTGACCGGATGATTTCTGCATTTGGTGATGAAGCCCCATCCAAAACCACAATTTATCGCTGGTTTGCTGAATTTCAACATGGACGTGTCAAGCTCAGTGATGATCCTCGTCAAGGTCGTCCAAAAACTGCAGTCACCCAAGAAAACGTTGATGCTGTGCGTAAGCTGATTGAGGAAGATCGATATGTGACATACCGCGAAATTCAGGCAACTTTAGACATTGGCATGAGTCAAATACAAATAATCTTGCATGAACAATTAGGTGTAAAAAAGTTGTTTTCCCGATGGATACCGCATTTGCTATGTGAAGAGCAACAAGCGACTCGCGTTACTTGGTGCGTCAGAACTCTCGAAAGATTCCACGCAGGATCCTCAAATGCTGTATACAACATCGTATCAGGTGACGAATCCTGGATATATGCGTACGAACCCGAAACAAAAAACCAGTCACGAGTTTGGGTGTTCGAAAATGAGTTAAAGCCAACAAAAATTGTTTGTTCACGGAGTGTTGCAAAAAAAAATGGTGGCCACGTTTGTCTCCAAAACCGGCCATGTTACGACTATTCCTCTTGAGGGACAAAGAACGGTTAATGCAGAATGGTATGCTAGCATTTGTTTGCCACAGGTCGTTTCTGAACTCCGTAGAGAGAACTGCAACCGCCGCATCATCCTCCATCACGACAATGCGAGTTCTCACACCGCGCACAGAACAAAAGAGTTTTTAGAGCAAAAAAACATAGAATTATTAGACCATCCGCCGTACAGCCCCGACCTAAGCCCTAATGATTTATATACTTTCCCTAAAATAAAGAATAAATTGCGTGGACAGAGATTTTCATCACCTAAAGAAGCTGTGGACGCCTACAAAACGGCGATTTTGGAGACCCCAACTTCCGAATGGAATGGTTGCTTCAATGATTGGTTCCATCGTATGGAAAAATGTGTCAAATTTCGCGGAGAATACTTCGAAAAGCAATAAATACATTTTTAAATAGTAATGTTGTGTCACTTCCTTGATTCCCGAAATTTTCAGTGCCGCCCTGGTATTCATGCCTGTAATTATATTGATAATAAAAAAATTTACATGTTATCCTTTTAACGGTCGTAATTAATAAAATCAATATAATACAAAATCTTTAGATTTGAGATTTTGAACTTGATCTAAATTTCCTCAATCCCAAATCCAAAGATTTTGATAGGAGAATCAATCAATAATTATTCATTTCAGCCGTAAAGCTGTGTTACAAAGGACCCCGTGCTATGCGTCAATTGCAACATTATTGGTAAAATAGCACCTCTTTATACACTTAAACAACCAAAAATATATTATCATACAACATAGGTATTTATTATACAAAACAATATCCATTATTGAAAGTAAACATATTGAGGCAGTTGTTAATTAAATTTTACCGTAAATACACCTGGTTGGCACCTCCCCTACGTCTATGGACTCAATTTCTTATATTTGAATATTCGCGAGTAGGTATCTTTTTAAGAGAGCCATGCACCATATTTTGAACGCATCTACCTATTTGCGTAAGCAAGTCTGAATACTTTTCAAAGCCTAGCAGTTCAGTGGACGTATAAATAGAATTAAGTGTCTACGTAGCTAGAACTCTGAATATGGCAATTCTCGTGTATGGGTAAACAGTTTTCCTGTTACAAATATGAAATACCGACTAAACAAACAACATTTCCTCATGGTATAAAACAAGAAGAAATTCTTTATTTGGCCCGCTGGGCCAAATAAAGAATTTCCTGTTGTTCTTTCATTAGTGTGGATTTTGTTAATCGGATCATACGTTTTAAGTGGTAAGGTTCACTCACGTTTCATTTTACATAATCGACTCTTACATAATTAGAGAAATGAAATACAATAAATGAATAACAATTTAAATAATTAACATTTAATATAATAATAATATTATATTATTATATTATAATATTATACAATGATATTATACCATAGATATGTTACGTCCATATAAATGGCGCGCAAAACTCAGTCTCGCTGTATGTAGCTATAAAACTACACACCTATGCTGTAAGAAAGAAGATACAAAAACTACGAGAGTAAAACAGATAGCTATCTAAAATGGCAGCACGTTTACTCAATGTCTTTCTCGCACCTGTGACAGAATATATGTGTTGTTTCTTTTCTTTGCTTGGCCTGTGTTTTGTTCGAGAATATTATTCTATAAATAATTTGAATAGTATTTTTATTGAATTATTTTATATAGTTTGTTGCTCACGTGTGATATGAGATCCCTTGTTCTTTATTTATTTTTGCTTGATAGTTTGAGCATTTTCTATATGCACAACGGCATTGTTATTACTTAATTAATAAAACAATAAAGATTGTGAGAGTGTGTGCTCGTTGTCCTGTCTTGGGCGAACTGATTGCGAGGTGCTACAATTGGGGGAGATCGGTTGTTTCTTCTGGCGCGCATGTAACATATCTACTTCTTTAATGTATAATATCATTGTAGATGATTATACAACTAGCCGCGAATGCCGTGAACCGACCGCTTCGCCAGGCATAACTTTTAATGTGTTTTTTTAATCAATAAAAAGTAACTTTCATATTATATTCTATTCCACGTCATATACGATATAACCTATCTCAATGCTAATTTAATTAGAATCTGTTCAGCCGTTTGAGCTTAATTGAGCCTTAAACATTCAAATGAAACACTTTTACAAAATATAGATTACATTTCCTAGAAAGAACAGAGATTTAATAAAGCTCTCAGTCCCTATTTATGGCTATGTATGTTTGCCGTGTGGTGCCGGCTCAGAATGCCACCACCCCATTTCATCCCGTGGGTGTCGTAAAAGTCGACTAAGGGATAAACCGGAGGATGGGCAGCAGCGTCCTTCGAGTACATTAACAACTCAACTGCGATCGCCAACCCGTCTGCCAAGCGTGGCGATTATGGCAAAACCCCCCAATGAGCACACAACACACCATATCGGTCGTTGTAGTGATCTTTGGGGGAGGCCTGTGTCCAGCAGTGGATTTCATTCGGCCGAAATATAATAAAAAAAATATAATGTGCGAGCACCACCAAAACATGAGGATGCTTTGTTTTTGTGTGTGAGGACTGATAACGGTTTCCTGTCGCTTGCGTGCATGGGGACATATACAATGTCAGGACAATTGAGTGTAAGGTACACTTTGTTACTGTCCGACGAATAAGCAGCTTAGGCGTAACGGTAAAAAAGCCAGGCGTATCGCTTTGCGAGGATGTGTACAAAATGATTGCAATCGTTAAAAGTATGTTTGGTAACTGACAATCAAAAGCAAGATGGTTTCTAATTACAGTAGATACAGGCTCGTCACTTTTCATTTTGATCCATCATTTGAATCTACTTAAGGTTAAGTCAATAATCGGTATACGACAGACGACTACTGAGTCTGTCTGAACGTGAATGCCTTTCTTTTTATTATTATATTAATATATTATTGATATTGGGTTGCAAAACTCTGCAAATAGTGATCATTACTTTTATATGTATTTATTTAAAAACAAAACAGTGTTATTCAGTCAAGTAATCTCGCCTTCTGAATACACGACGTTCCTTGATGGATTAGGCAGAGCATAAATTGCCTAACACTAAAAAATCTCAAAATGTTGACTGAAAGAAAACATTAGGTTTCCTTTAAAAAATAAAAAGTTTCCCTCCACTATCCTTAGGATTTTCAAATTATTTGTTAGTCTAATGTGACTGGAAAATATGAAAATCTGTCGGCGTGAGATCCGGTAATTGGAGTGGGGTATAATAAGCTTGACGTGATGGATAAGCTCTCTCTAGAGCAAATCTCCATGCCATAACGAGCAGGATATACTGGACGCTAAGAAAGGGGTCGCTTGATATAACCTCGCGGATCCTCAATTTGCGCGCTCGCGACCCCCAAGGCCACCCACCATTAGCGACGACAGGAGCCTCAGGCGTATTGGACATGGACGCCGGGATGGTTGTTGTTGTTTACCCCTCTCCCAATCCCGCTCTACGGTCCCCTTCTAACATGACGCCCCCACAGAAGGAGACCACTGCACTCCAATTTTCCAGCTCTGCCAACATATCCCGTACAGAGCGATCTTGCCCGATTCCGATCGAACAAGATCTGCCACTCGCCAGCCCACGCGGGGCACTCCTCGAGCGTGTGCTGCGTGGTATCCTGGTCGCTTTCACAGTGGCGGCATTGTGCCGAGGCCTCGCGTCCTATCCTGTGTAGGTCGCAGACCGATACAACCATGTCTGGTGAATACCTGCGTACGGTGGAATGTGACGCGCTCGCTCCTTTAGAGTCAGGCTCCGAAGAGTGGCGAGACGGCCTCGACGTCGAGCTTCTGTGCATACTGCGGCAGAATTAACCGCTCGAGCCACAGCTCAAGATTTGGCAGTAGCCGGTGCAAGGCACCCACTACCATATCTAACCGGGGGACGTGATCAAAGCCTAGCATAGTTTCTAATTATCGGGTATGAATTCGTCATCCTTAAATATCGAGAGACGAATGGACTAAGCTAAGTAGAATTTAAACAGGGCTATTACAAGCTTGAAGTAGTCTTCAATCTTGTAATTGCCCTGTTTTAATTTGTCAAACCAGTTTTATGAATTGACCGATCTACTTAGCTAATATTATTAACAACATCAGCGGTAACTACTGACACAGACATCCACCGCGGCTAAGGTCAAAGGAGTTCTTCAGTAAATCAGTACATTGTCCTTTGGCTTATCACATCTTCACCAAATGCTTGGAATATTCGCTTAAGAGATGCACTAGCCTTACAGCCAGAACGGAAGTCGTAAAGTATGCAACAATGTAGTTGTTCACGCGTAATATAATATTAAAATTCTCGGAAAAAACCTTTTACAGTAAACTCGAAACAGGGCTGCACGATAAGAAGCTTTCTAAACAATTAACTTAACTGATTCATGTACCTGCAATAACTTTACACCATCGATAGTAGCGTTTGTAACATTCTAATACATACATTGCGGTGTGGTGCCGGCTCAGAATACCACCACCCCATCTCCTTCCGTGGGTGTCGTAAAAGTCGACTAAGAGATTAGCCGAAGGATGGGCAGCAGCATCCTTTGAGTACATTAACAACTCAACTGCGATCGCCAACTCGTCTGCCAAGCGTGGCGATTATGGCAAAACCCTCCAATGAGCCCACAACACACCCATATCGGTCGTTGTGGTGATCTTTGGGGGAGACATGTGTCCAGCAGTGGACTTCATTCGGCCGAAATGATGAAATGAAGCCATTGGAAGTCCACTGCTGAACAAAGGCCTCTCCCATAGAATTCCACAATTGGGTCATCATTTTGGGGGATCTGCGAATACACACCACGCTTGGCAGGCGGGTTGGTGAGCGCAGAATGAAGCTGTTCCACATGAGGGATGCTGCTGCCCAGCCCTTTGGCTTAGAGTTCCTTAATCGCCTTTTACGACTTCCATGGGAGGGGATGAAGTGGAGCTTTATTGATAATCCGGACACCACACGAACAGTCTTAATGTGCAATAGCAAATGCTTATGTAATAACCCAATATAATATAAATATATACAATATAACATGTTATTATAACTTCCAACCATTCCAAGAACCAAAACTTTTGTTAGATTTCTACGTTTTCCACGACATCGTGGTAGGAAGGCAATCAATAGATATTAAAAAAATATATACTGCCTCCATTACAAGCTATTAATTATGTATATAAATAAATTAAACCACCACTGAAATTCAACGGAGTGCTAACATTACTCACTAAGAACAAGTTTGTTCTAGTTTTGGTAAAATGCGAAGTGTCGTTACATTTGATCGTAAATTATAGACTCAGGGGACTACCAAATTCAATATGCTAATTGAGCTATAAAACTTGTAACAAATTACCGATCTACTTAGCTAATATGATTAACAACATCAGCGATAACTACCGACAGACATCAATCGTGGCTAAGGTCAAAGGAGTTCTTCAGCTTTAGTATAATTAGGAAGTGGCTTTCTAGCTCTAATGACACGACCGACAGACTATTTTGAACCGAGCAAGCCAATAGAGTCTAGATCTAAACATTCATACACGAATTATACTAATCATGAGTTTCTTCTATTAGTAACCTTACTATAATTAACTGGAATCGCTTGGAAGGTATATTAATGTAGTATGATATCATTACAGTGCAAAATACTTATCATGATTTCTTATGTCTTGTTCGTATCAGTCCGTAATCATTACTGCTGATCAAGGGTCGCTTTAATAAACTGCAATTAACGGTCAATTAACGAAATGCCGTGTGGTGCCGGCTCAGAATACCACCACCCTATCTTATCCTGCGGGTGCCAGAAAAAGCGACTATGGGATTAGCCGGAGAATGGGCAGCAGCGTCATTCGAGTACATTAACAACTCAACTGCGATCGCCCTACCGTCTAGCAAGCGTCGCGATTATGGCACAACGCCGCAATGGGCCCACAACACAAAATCATACCGGTCGTTGTGGCAATCTTTAGGGGAGGCTTATGTCCAGCAGTGGACGTTTTTCGGCTGAAATGATGATAACGAATGAATGGTCATAGGTGAAATCTTCTAACTGACCATGGCAGGCGATCGGATGTTGTTCTTACCATTCAGAAGGTCACTGCTGCTTGATGATATTATCTTAGGAGCCACCTTTTATGATGTATTAGAGAGGCCGATTCTTTGCCAACTTCCATATAAGCCTTTTTTTATGGGTAAAAGGGATGTCGCCGGGCACACCAGTTGAAACCATTATCATGTTATCGGTTATAACCCATATCACTGGGGGCGCGGAGTTCGCACAGCATTTGACCGTTCTCCCGGTAGATACGGACCCTGTACCTGTGCATCCACGGTGAGGACTTTTACATTACATATATTTACCATAGCTTGAGCGAACTCCGCAGCGATAGGTAGGTAGTAGGAATACCGTGGGGGTTTTAGTACGGCACGCCAGTTCACCCTTCCCCAGGGCGGAGGAAATCTATAAGGATTTCCCCCACGAGCAAATAAATGGGACAGGAATAATTGTTAGTTTTAGTTATCTTGGCATGACCAAGAACTAACTTTGTCATCTTTATTTTCGACTAGCTTTTGCCCGCGGCTTCGCACGCGTGGTATTTCATACTCACATCATAGATATTGTTCATACAAAAATACAAAAATCGCGATTGAAAATGGGGGGTGGGGGTAGGAGGGTGAAAAATACTTCACGACCTATTCTCATACCTACCAAATATACAAAAATAGATCTTAATCTATTTTTATATATTTGGTAAGTATGAGTACGTACTAGTATAAAGATAATGCCTAAATATTTGTTTATATTGCAATTTTTTTTTTCTATTTGCTTCAGATCTTCTATGACCATGAAGTGAAAACATCATGACGATTCTTCTGTACGACTACTTTGAGCTGGAGGAGAGGTCGTCCAAGCACCTCAGTGCGTGGAAAGGTAACTATAATATACTTCACAAGTAATCCACAGGATTTAATTAACCATATTGGCTGAGTAAGTTGCGCATGCGCCTGAGGAGGGTACCTTGAGCGGCGCCAGCTTGACTGGCGGTAACCAAAATCTTTTCAAATTAGCGCGGGTTATAAACATTGCAGTCACATGTAAAGCCTAATCATTCCTCTGCCTTACTATATTTCTGATAGTATAAATAGGGCGCCAGGCTAATATCACCCTATGGGTGGCTTAAGCCAATATCAGATCCTGTAGATGATGTAGATCTGTACGGCGCACGACTGACGGCTGGACAAAGTCTTCAGCGTATTTTTCAGGTTATATAATCTAACTCAGGTAACAGAACTTGCTTGAGTGATGCAGTGGGTACAGACTTCTGGAAAATAGTGGATTCATGCTTCATCATCATCAACAGCCCATAGCAGTCCACTGCTGGACATTGGCCTCTCTAATGTCACGCCACTGAGCACGATCCTCGGGTTTCCTCATCCAGTTTATGCAAGTCACCCTACGAAGATCGTCACTCCACCGAGCTTGAGGGCGCCCTACACTACGTTTGCTGAGCCAGGTTCATGCTTGGTTAGGCAAAAATGTAATTAATATTTTCAGTTCGAGATAATCACAATCACTTATCGTTCAGGATTTAACAATGTTATAGGTTATTCCGTGTGGTGTCCGGATTAAGAATATAGTGCCACTCCGTCTCCTCCCGTGGATGTCGTAAAAGGCGACTAAAGGAATCTAAACCAGAGGGATGGGCAGCAGCGTCCCTTCTATGACACGGTAGCCATACTGCGCTCACCAACCCGCCTGCCAAGCGTGGTGAGTGTTGGCAAATACCCCCCAGAATGATGACACAGTTGTGAAAATCTATGGGGGAGGCCTTTGTTCAGCAGTGGACGTATAAATGGCCGATATGATAGGTTAACATAAATTATCACGTAAGATCTTAATGCCATAATTGGAATACCAAGAACGAAGATGGTATCTGATGAAACGGCTTCGATCTTGATATTTACCGCTTATTTACAAAAAGAAACGACACCCATTAAAGTATCCATGTTGCATATGCTATCCAAACTTTTCAATAGAATTTCAGTACTAGCTTTGTATCCGCGTAGGTAAGCAATATCTGCACAGAAAATGATGATTCATTTAACACTATCTAGTGTCAAAGATACCTGTTATCTGCAGACGCTACTTGTTTTTTACGTTAAAAAGCAACTCGATGATAAGTATCGCCCTACTTTACTCATAACTGCAGGTATGACAGTGGCTCCTTAACATGCCGTGTAGTTTTCTGAAACATTGACAAATATTTTTTAGAGTTTTTAGTTAATTACTACTCAAAAGCTATTTATATTATATTATGAGCCAAATTACGTCCACTGCTGAACTAAGGTCTCTCCCAGTGATATCCACAACAATTGAGTCGTCATTTGCTTCGTCAGTCGCTCGCAGGTTGGTGACCGGAGTAACGCAGTGTGTTTCAACTACTGGAGGGTCGCTGCCTATCCCTTAGATTTGGGATTAAGGATTTGTCTGTTATTTTGCGTCATATGTGATCTTAAAATATAAAAAAGGATGAAGTTCAAAATCTTAAATCTAAAGATTTTGGATTAGATCGATTATTAATTTCGGCCCTTAGTCACCTTTTACGACATCCACGGGAGGAGATGGAGCAGTGCTATATTCTTAATCCGAACACAACACTGAATTGAAACTATTTATATATTATTCATCAATTTATATTTTATTCATTATTCTATTTTTCGGTTGAACAAAGATGGAAACGTTCTCTATAGATCTAAGTTGCTAAAACAACTCGATCACCTTGTTTTGGAAAAAATGTGATCCAAACATCCTAACATAGCTCGTTAATATCATAAAGTATTTGCCAAAGCTATTTAGCAAAAAATTAGAGATTAGTCATAAACCCAATCAACCGGATAACGAGTACGCCGAATATTATGTACTCATCGTTTATCGCTTTTGTGTCACTATGACCTCACATCGCCATAGGCACGCCTTTTTGAGGCCGTTCGAATTTTAAACACCGCTTGTATCTTTGTTAACGCTCGTGACCCCCAAGGCCCCGCCATATAAAGAGGCTCAGGCTTGTTGGACACGGGCGCCGCGGTGGTTGTTCCCCGGCTCCATGTCCTCCTTCTCCAAGCAGGATCGGCCCTCTCTCGATCCCACTCCACGACCTCTCCCTTCTGGAGCATGACGCTTTCACAGAAGGAGACCACAGCACTCTAATGTCTATGCTCTGCCAGCATAGCCGACACTACTGCTGGTAGAGAGAGATCTTGTCCGATCCGATAGATGAGAATCCGCCGCTCGGCAACCCACGCAGGGCACTCTCGAGAGAGATGATAACATCTCCACAGTTGTGACACTGTGTCGTGACCTTATCGCGAGGAAACCTAGATCTAATGGTTTGAAATCGCCAACTTGCAGTGAGCAAGCGTGGCGATCAATGCCCTTCTCTGTATGCGAAGAGACAGAAGAACTGTGACAGGCTGATATTACAACCTATTTTAGGAAAGGAAGGAAAAGGATATATATAAAACCTGCTTCCTCAATACAGGACGGGCTATAACAAAGTTCTTATAGCCCTTATACTAGGTATTATCTCCTTATAAAGTTGGTCTTGGTATCTACAAGAACTTCTCTTCAGCCTTGCTGTTTCCATCTATGTTAGGAACGGCTTTGTCTCACCAGATGCGACTGAATATCAGTATTTTACACGGAGTGACTGCAATCTGACTTATCAACCCAATTTCAAAATTTTATAAAACATAGCTTGATTCCTGTGCCAGCTGTCATCGAAATCGATAATTTCATTACAATTTCTCTACTGGCATGTTGGCAGAGCATGAAATTGGAGTGCAGTGGTCTCCTTCTACGAGCGTGTCATGCTCCAGAAAGAGACTGCAGAGCGGGATCGGAAGAGGGTCCCACATGGAGAAGGACTCGACAGCGCCGGGGTAACAACCGCCCCGGTGCCCAGATCCAACACGCCTGAACCCCTCTGCCGACGCTATATGGCGAGGGCCTCGGGAATCACGGGCACGCAGATTGAGGAATCAGCGTGCTCATGCCGAGTGACCCCTGGGAAGATGGCGGCGCGCACGTGGCCAGGTACCACCGTGTGCTCAGCACAGCACACAGCGAGGCTTGGCGGGATCCTGTACAATCCTCCCCGAGAAGGAACATTGCTGGCCATCTCTCTGGTTTGCAGTTCCTTCAGATGCCTTTAAAGACATCCACGAGAAGAGATGGAGTGGTGCTATATTTTAATCCGGACACCACACGAAGTCATCAATTAATCGACAGTAAAAAGATGACGTAAAACGGTTTATAATAGACGTTAGAGCATTGACATCGCTTGATGCTCGATCAATGTTCAATCGATGACAGATAGGTTTGGTGTAATACCACACAACGATTGACGGTCGACGGTGAACGGCCTATAATCGATGTTGCACAATACCAAAAATAGATGTCGGTTATGTGGGTGTAACATTACTCTATATTGTTTCACCCTCATGATCGACATAGATTTTTGGTATTGTACAACGTCGATTATAGACCGACGGGACGCAACGGAATAACGTGATCTTAATTAAATAATATTTTCGAGAACTGAAGGCCATGTCATTTGTAGTGTATCTGTGGTTAAATTAACAACTTTTTTTTATTTTCAGCATGTCATCTAATACTGTACGTTTTCGCAGCCATTTTCGGCATAATGAATTACGTATTTCTGCAAAATACGATGGGATTAGTTAACAATAACTGTGTATTGTTTCCACGAAAACTCGAGTTTCATACTGTGGAACTGGCAGATGTGTCTGACCCGCAAAACAATGAAATACATGAATTTACTAAAAATATTACTGAAGATGCTCAATTGAATGTAACCGTCCCTGATGCTACTGTAGCCGAGATAGAAAAAGTGAAAAGGCAGACAGAAGACGAAGAAACCCTTTTTAACGATACTTCAATAATGGAAGGAAACGCGACCGTCCTCACCGGTAAGTATCACTGATAGCGCGAATATGTGTCGAGTTTTACGACTTTTGCTTCATATCTATGGTAGTTAAAAAAATGAAACAATAGAATTACCTACAGCTTAACGTAATGTACATTTTAGAGACATGAATATTTTCTTACCAATTGTTTGTTTAATGTACGACAATAAGATCTCGCTGACCATGGATCACTCATTTATCTATAATAACTTTGCAAAGAGAAAACTGAAATGTAATTAAAGTTCGAAAATGTTTCGTTTTTATTCATGCTATTAAACGTCAATTACACGGTTTGAAAAGCCGAAACAGCAAGTAAACGTATCAACTGTCGCGATTGATCGCAATGCGCTAGCACTTCACCATGAGGAAGTTAGGGCGCGTAAAGAGCGAGAAAGCGTGGCAGCGCGTCAAGAGATTATTTTGTAGTTCGCTCTTTCCTCCACTAGCGTAACCCCGCAAAAGACCAAGTGGCTTTTGAAACAATCATACTGCTTATTTCATTTTGAATTTATAATAGCCGTTTCAAATGATCGTTTGTTATTTCAGAAGTGGACCACATTTATAAATAAACGTGTGATCATATGAATAGGTAGAATCGATTGAAAATGTCTTGTTTTAGTGGTAAATAATAAAAATCTTCACCCTTGTGTTGCAAAAAGTCTTGGGAGTAATTTAGCCTCTTGCTTCCCTCCACACTCAGAGATGTTCTTTTCCAATAAACGCATGTAATGCCTGTTGGTAGGTTCCATGAGGTATTCCTAGAAACGGCTCTGGGCCAATGAGCTACCTATTCGAGCTCGCCCTTGTTAGTTGGTCTCCTTTCTCGTTACCCTCAACACCTACGTGTCCAGGTATCCAAATTAGTTTTACGTTGTTGTGTTTTCCTAATTTATTTAGTAATATAACACCTTCCTTGACTAGTTTTGAATTTGTACTGAAGGTGATTAGTGTCTGCAGAGCTACTTGACTGTTACTAAGGATGTATATGGTTTTACCCTTCACATTCCTCAAAAGCATTTCTCTAATACTGGCGATTATTGCATACATCTGCGACTGGAAAACCGACAATATTCTCAACATGAGCACGCCACGTTCGTTTCTTGTCCATCGTTACACCTAGGTACTTTACTTTCGTGCCCCATTTAAGTTTGGTGCCGTACATCTTTAACTCCTTGAGTCCACGTTACACGTTACTTGTGAACGGCACTAGAACTCTTTTGCGTAGATTTACAGATAGGTTGTTCCCATCACACCATTGGTATCCTTCTTCTTAAAAACAAGAGAAGATGAAGAGATGGACTGCTGAAATGCAGACTACTACACAACATGCTATGTGCGTATCAATAAAATAAATCTACTGAGGCCAGCACTACAGAGCCGAAAGCGCTCTGGTAACTAAAGAGATCTCTGCAGCAGTTCTTAATATTGAAGGTTCCTATCGAACGCAGGAACCTACCTTCCTACTACCTACCTTTTCTTTGCAATCGCCAGTCATCCTTAGACGTTCTTGTATTCTACTCTTCCCTTGTGATGATGTTTTCAATCACATTGTTTAGTTCTACCGAGTCTGGGAAGTGTTTTTAGAACATTATTGCTTGTTACTCCTTGTGAAGTACTTACCTGTATTGAACTGAAGTGAGTTTATCGTGGTCATTTCTTATGGTTAATAGCTAATCAACCCTCATGGACCTCATTAACTTCGGCAGTCTCATTTCTTTCGGATAGCTGCTTATGTTATGGCAGTGATCCCTCCACGCCCTTCTATTTGCTTTGCGAACTTGTTTGCTATAGCGCTCTTGCATATATTGTGAAGTCCTTTATCGACTTCGTATAGTGAATACTCTTCAGGTGTCCTGTGTTAGATTCTCTAGGGCCGGTAACCACCATGGTCTCCTTTGCGATTTCACCTCTTTTTCCCTACAGTTATTTATCCAGCAGGTTTTTACTGCCTGTGATATCGTATCCGCCTCAAATTCTATATATATAATAAAGTTCAGCCTAGTTGTGGGATCCCTTAGTTCTACTTTGAGATCCTGCTTAAACATTATGCCCAGTTCATTTTTCTAAGTTTCCTTCTGAATACCTTACCATCGCTGTTGGTAGTTTCGTACCTAAGCAAATATAATTGTGGCCAGATCAGATGATTTCACCTGATACACGCCAATTTCTTCTTGCCTTGCTCGCTCCTTCAGTTGCCAGCCAGTCAATGACCTCTGCCCTACGTTTATTTACAAAACTTGGTATATTGCCTTTTTTAATATAAATAAGTGAGCACTTACTAGATAATCCATAAAAATTTCACCTCCTTTAATGTTGTCTGTACTACCCCAGGCAATGCGGTGCGTATACCAAGGCTGTCAGCAGACTATAAAGGCTGTCAGTAGACTATAGTACTCCACAGTGCGATGTCCACGAGCCCACTCAGCGTTCGCCACCACGTTTCTGCCACGCATTTGGCTCGCACCACTGGCTGCAGACCCTAGCACCCAAGAGAATTAGATGGCTAGTCTTAAGGACTGCGTCAGAGGAATGATCGCAGCCGGCTCAGCCACAACCACCCGTGTTAGAGGAGTTTGAGACCAGCTAGAGCTAGCTTAGCGACATTCACGGATGACTTTGTTTTTTTAAATAAAATTGGAGCCAAATCTCTATCAAAAAAAGTCGAATCCGGCAAATCTCATAAATTGAATGATTACTTTATTCTATATATTCCTAACACAAGATTACTATAAAATCACTTGAATTAACACGTATTCTATTAACTGCTTACGAAGATTTACCTTTCCAATGTATTTTTAATTTTCACTTTCAGGAAATAAAACCCATCGCTTGGCTCTGGACACATCAAGGACTTTATTTCAAGACAACAGTGACTGTCAGTTTGCCGAGTATATGCCGCTACTGTCAATTGTCTTCGCAGCCGTGTGGCTCACGATGTTTACGATGTGCCCGCGTGGGGGACGCGTCAGAACCGGGTATGTACCTATCTGTTGTCTACCATATTTATCAGGAACTTAAAACGGAGCGTATAGATAATAACCATTTAGATAATAACCACCAAACAAAGACAGTTCATATCTACTTCTTGTATAAAAGATACGCATTAAAGTCATTTTGGAATCGTAAGTCCATTTTGGGCACGTGCCATGATGAGTGGCTGCTTTAAAGGACACCGTTCGGTATCCTCTTGCGATCCGTATAGCCGCTCTGCGCTGCAGACCGTGGATATTAGTCCTGCAGCGCTGGAGCCCGAGAATCGAGATGACCAAATGGGCGCCTCGTACAGGGCCACGGACCGGACGACGGTGGACTTCTTCTCTGAGCCCCCCGAGATTAAAAACTAACAAAAAATCCACTTCTTCCGTATGACAAAAGAGATAGGTGACAAAAGAGGTTTCCATAAGGCCGGTTTACCAGATCTTCTGCCCTTCCTTGAACTTCTGCCAAGCCTATGAGGTCCCACCTGATGATGTCGGTTTCCAGTTCGAATTGGTGTATTCTCTCATCCGTGCGGAGCGTCCAGGCGTTATAACTCGCCAGGGTTAGGGTTTTCGAATGGTAGCCAGATCTTTACCAGGGATTCTTGGCACCTTTACCGCTGCCGTAACCAGGACTAATAGGGCTGCTAAGGACTGAGCTCCAACCATGGGTGTCGTGTAAGGCGACTAAGGGATGATATCACAAGGATGAGCAGCAGCATCCTCTTGTGTTCTAATTACAACATACTGCAATTACCAATCCGCGACCCAAGCGAAGTGATTATGGCAATACGACCGCTCACTGTAACTGGTCGTTGGGAGGTCCACGTTCAGCACGTTTACGCAGATGCGTTTATGCAGATGTGTGTTATTATCATCATATCAGCCATTTATACGTCCACTGCTGAACTAAGGGCCCCAAAGATTTCCATAATTGAGGCGTCATTTTGGGGGGTAATTGCCAATACTCACCACGCTTGGCAGGAGGGTTGGTGAGCGCAGTATGGCTACTGTTCCACAAAAGGGACGCTGCTGCCCATCCCTCTGGCTTAGAGTCCTTTAGTCGCCTGTTACGACATCCAACGGAAGGAGGTGGAGTGGTGCTATATTCTTATTCACGGACAATGTTATTAACATACCACTTATTAAGCTATGTACTCCAGAAATTGGATAGAGCATAGGTATTAATATTTACATAGGTGGATCATGTGACACTGGTTTAAAAACTTACGCCCTTTACGATACCCACGGGATGAGATGGCGTGGTGCTATTCTTAGCCGGCACCACCCGCCAAGTATGAAGGGAAAATTTAAATCGTTTTAGAATACCTCCAAATGCGATAGCGGTGGCGCCCTCATCCGCCCATGCTCGGTCATTGTACGAAATGAGTGCGATTAAAGTAATATTAATTGATAATACGATCAATTTTAAATTAATTTAAAAAAGAAAATGCGCCCAAATTATTTTGTTTGATTAATCACAAATTACAAAAAAGAAAACTGTTTTACTGGACACTATTAGCTATTAGTAATTAATTGAAAATGGGTTTATTGTTAAAGAACTAAGTTAAAAAATGGGACGGACTGTGTTATATGTTATATGTTGTATGAATATGTTCTAAATGGTCTAAGTCTCTAAGATATCCCTTCAGGCTTTGCACTCATGTCCCAAACAGCCCTGTATAAGATACTTGGTGGGTGCGCATGTAAACTGGAATTATTTCGGATACTAATTAGGTACATTATCATGTGTTTTTTATGGTTCAGAACGTCCGAATGAAAAAACGGCGGAACCCTTATAGGATCATCTAGGTGTCCGTCTGTCCGTCTGTCACAGCTAATTTGCTCCAAATCTACTGAATCGATTAAGTTGAAATTTGGTACAGATGGGAATTTCTGTGACTCAAATACGGACGTTTAAGGTAAATAAATTAATTTTGAATATAGGGTCACTTTTGGGAGCAAATTCGAAAATTAAATAATAATGTTTGTTTTGGAAAAATGTACAGTGTTCTATAAATTTAAAGTAAAAAGATTTAAAGTTATTTAAGAAAATAGATAAAAATTGACCATTCCCGAACCCTATCTAAGAAATTATTAACTCAATAATTTTGAAAAAAATACGTATCATATTTCTTTACAGAAAAACCTATAAGAAGTCTATTGTCTTACAATAACGTTCTAAATCTTTCAATATTGTGCGTACAAACTTACATTTGCAGTTGGAATGTATGGGAGACCATGTTTTTCAACTACAATATTAACTATGTTCTTGAGATAAGTTATTGGACAGAATTCAACAATAGATAATATATTTAGCAATTTTCCTTTACAATCCGGTACCGTCGGTACATACTTTTTTTAGGTATCACAAACAATTTTGGTAGGTGGCTACCATGTTTCTTTAAATCTGATTATCTGACCCAACATAACATATTTATCGTACGAAACATTCTCCACGCGAGTTCAACTCGCACTTGTCCGGTTTATTTATTGGTATGAGGTGAATGAATGAAGGATCAATAGTCGATCGCATTGGAGTGTTAAAGGTGATTAAGTCGGATAATTTGCCGGCAGTCTGCAGCAACCGTGGCGTATCCTGGCCCCAGCGCTGTTGTTCGCGCTGGTGATGGTGGGACTTACCGGTCACAGTTTCACATTGACCAACGCAGGCGTACACGCATTCTGTGCAGCCTTCTATGACGTCACGAACTCTACTACGTAAGTATTTATTATTTTATGTATTTAGTATTTTATTATTATAAACGTTGCCCAAACTAGGTTCCTACCGTATCATTGATACAGTTTACAAACTTTAATCTCACATCACAAACACCCAGACCCGGAACAACTAAGTATCTGTAGGCCATTTAAATGTTTGTTCCGTACGGCGGCGATCAAATCCGCTACGTATAGCGCAGAAATCATTTGCCACTGCGCCATCTGTACCGTCGATATTTTTTATTGTTAGGTATTTGGCATCTGCCTGTAATAACCATGCGTAAACTTATTAATCGTTGAATTTGTACTGCACGCACCAAGAACGAAAATAAGGCATATACCTTTTTTTTTAAACTTTGCCCCACACTAGTATTTCTCCTGTGTCGTGTTGCGTTTATAGGCATGAATTCCACACACAATAACACCCAGACCCGGAACAACTACCTGCAAATCATACAAATATTTGTTCCGTGCGGGAATCGAACCCACGACCCAGAGCGCAGCAGCCGACTGTATCAGCCAATTATGTTCACCTATTAGAATAGAATAGAATAATTTATTCAGTAACTGGGTCCTAACATGTTTCTGTACTCCTAGCAAACATTTTTACACATCATATTGAAACTACGGTAGGCATTGCGCTACACGACAACCCCTGAGAAGAAATGCCGAAACAAACTCTTTTTTGGTCATTGAATATTCAGTCTTTTACAAATCTGTTTTTTGTCTGCGTGCTCACACCAATCGACCTAAGAGAAGACGGTAGCACGCATTAGGTCACGCGCTGCCGTGGGACGCTTTGGGGGATCCTTTACAATCCCCCCGGGGGGTGACCGCTTTACAGTCACCCTCTCCAAGAAGTGCCTATAAGCGTGGCACCAGTGGGTGGCTCTAGTGTGCTCATACGAGGACCTGGAGCCTCCCTTAGGTGTCGAAGATGACCGCTCCAGTGGTTTTAGCCGGTAGGAGTCCGGCGGCATGCCCTTTCGCCCTTCCCCGGGGCGAAGGAAGTTCATGAAGTATTTCCACTGGGTAACAATAAAAAAAGTCCTTTAATAAAAATAGGTAAACCGTTTATCTTGGAAATAATAGATTACAGTTTTTCATTACATTGCAATTTTATGTGAAAATTAATAGTTTATTGTTTTTTATTCAAAATAGCGTTAGGATAAACAAGAGCAATTATTTTATACTGACATTCATTATAAGACCGACGCTAAAGTCCAACGCTGAGAGTTCCAAAATCATGCACTGAATCCATGGTTCCAGTTTTCATTACTATATCACTTACACATGTAAGTGCAGTATTGCAATGCAAAATGTACTTCAGATATAAGCCACATGTGCAGAAAGAACTAACGGCACGGTTGGTGCAGTGGCTGACACAGTCGGCTGTTGCGCACGTTTTTAAAAAAAAAAAAAAAAAAAAACGCCACATTTCTCTATCGTCGACAACTCGTCTTTTATCCTATTTACAACAAAACCTCCTATCCTTTTCTTTCATAGCATGTTAATGTATTTACTACCTTTTATTTTTTCCAGCTGTTCCTCAGTGGATCCACTCCTTGAGCTCGGGTGGAACTCAACATGGGGCTTCGGGGCTCGCGTGGCGGCGACGCGCGCTACGTCCGCAGGAGTGCTGGCCAGCTGGGCTTGCGTCGCCGCGCTGTTGCTGGCGCGCTGCCTCGTTGCACCAGACTTTGTTGTCAAACGCACTGATGTTTACCTCACTAAGGACCCACAACAGGTCTATCAGATACATAATTAATTAATAACATTTGGACCAGATCCCCTTGGTAGTTAGAATAGGTCCATAGGCGTAACACAGGGTGGCCCTGCCTTGCCCAGAATCTTCTGGCCCACTCTAGTATTATATGGAATCACTTATTAAAAATAACCAAATGTCGGTCTGCAGCAACAGTTTTATTCTGAAAGCCCCTCCCAGAAAAATATCAATGCTACGCCATTGGTCGTTTCTTTCAAAAAGCAATCCACTTAGGTGCGTATCCGTTCACATCTGCCTAAACGCACACAAATTCATACGATTTGAGAAATAAATATAGACATATAAATAAATACATAATTATGTGAAAAAATGCTGTTACAAAGCCTTATTAACTAGTTCGTTCGAAGATACAAAAAATGTAAGGTACTGGCCATTGCTGCAAAGGACTTTGGTTTTGAGAATCTTATGTACAACTAGCTGGGACCCGCGGTTTCACGCGCGTTTAATTTAAAAGTAATTTAGAGTACTTCGACATAGACACTTGACATAGAATATATATATTGGATTTCAAGTGTTTTATTTTTTTACGCGGATCCCTAATTATTTTTCTAAAATAAAAGTAGCCTAAGTTATTCCTTATAACATCAGCTATCTGCTAGTGAAGGTCCCGTCAAAATCGGTCCAGCCGTTTCGGAGATTACCCGGAACAAACAGACAGACAGAAGGACAGACAGACAGACAAAAAATTTCAAAATAGTGTTTTTGTTATATGTAACGTACATACACTTTCATATGCATTTAGTAACAAGCTGTTATTTTGACACTTCAAACAGACACTTTAATTTTATTTATTCGTATAGATTTACGATTTGGGTCCTCAGTAGGAGCTCCTCGCCCTCATTGAGTTACGGCGGAAATTAATAACCAATCAAATCCGAAATCTTTAGATTTGGGATTGAAGATTTATCTGTTTTTTTGTTAGGATCACTTTTAAAGTGATCTTAACACAAAAACAGATCAAGTTCAAAACCTTATCCAAAGAATTTAGACTAGATTGATTATTAATATCGGCTTTTAGAGTAGATACGAAAATAAAAATATAATCCCTAGATTGGACCTATCCACCCATGCTCAATTTGGATGCGCAAGTAAGAAAGACTGAACCGAAACGCAGCAGAACACCTACATAAGAGTGTACATCTGTTGCTACTGCAACTACACTTATTATTGAACTGGTAAGATTCCCACTTTAAGGTGGGAATTTTACCTTTAGAATTCGCCACTGCATACACAAAATAATTAATCTTTACATTTTTACAGAAAATCATCCCACATCTGTTAAAAACTAAACATTTTCATCAACGATCTAATCAAAGTACGCCGAGTAAACGCGACAACGCCTCAATGAGGTCAGAGCCTACGATTACCACCGAACTGGTGACAGCGTCCGTGGAACAAGGACAGGACTCAGTCCCTACCTCCCTGATGGTTACTCCACTGAAAACGCCGAGGAACTCTGAAAACATCGAAATGACCTATACATCACAAGAACGTTTAGACAACCAGTAAAATATTGATTCCATTATTTTGCTAGCTATTATTAATTATTTTACTATCTATCCATGTATCTTTATCTTGTCTATTAATACACTTAATAAAAATAAAAGAGGATCTGTTCATCTAAAAATTTACCATATATTTTATTGGCGCGTCCATTCACAGCCTAAACAACCACTGTAAACACCAGTGAACAAATTTTCATAAGCTCAAGCTCAACTTCTACCTTAGTAACGCCTTTATATAAAGGTTCAACCACTAAGTAACGCCACACTGAAAGTCTGACCAAAATGTATTGACTATCAGCGATCTAGCGGCGCATCCCAACTTTTTAGAACTTTTAATGCCCTCGTGATATTTTGGGCCTCGGAGCACGGCTTAACGAGTCGTCGAAATCTTTAGATAGCCCAAGACATATAAACCTACTCTGTGGCCCAAGACGTAGAGAACCTGACTAAACCAAAGAATATTGGTATTGGCTATGTGCACGACAGGGGCGCCGTCTAGCGACCACAAAATTTCGGGACCCGTGAATTATTTTGATACTTAAACGTTTTGATAAAAGTAAGTTATTAGATAAAATCAATTAAAAAACTCAAAAAAAGTGTAATATTGTCGATATTAAGGTACTTGTGAAATGTAATTTGATCACTTATTTTTATTGCCAGACGTGCTGGAACATCTTTTTAAGGCACAAACGGTCCTTTTTATTTAATTCTCGTGAGCTTCATCGCACGACGTGACCTTGATTTCTGAACATCTGACGGCTCGCCGAGCAAACTTAGCCATTTATGGCTAAGTTTCAGTTGCCTCATTTTTCGTTCTCGTAATAGGTTTCTATGCGTTATTATTCTAAGGTTTAAAATAAAGACTTTCGTTATATTTTCATCATCATTTTGGATAATAATTCAACGGCACACATTGGGCTGAAAATGGATCTTCATAGACTAAGAACAAATTATATTTAAAAAAGACTAAAAATCAACTTTGAAAAAGTCATATTTTTTGCATAAATGGGTTTAGTTGTGGTGTGTTGATAAACTTAATGCCATTTTAGTGCTTCAAAAATGGTTTTTTAGCTATCTGTTATATCCTACGCTGTCCAAATTTATTTCAGCAACCTTAAGTATACCTCATTCAAATAACGCCGCACCTTAAAGAGGATCTTCAAAACGACGCAACTGTCTCAACGCAAACACGATTTAATGTCTTTTGTTTAACAAGCCACCAAAGCCACCGAGCCAATGGTGAAAAATCTTTCTATAGCCTAATAGTTGATGGTAAATTTACTCTTGTAATGTTTGAAAAAATATGTGTTGATTAATTATTTGTTACAGTCAAACCTATTCCATTGGTTTTTCAAAAGAAGAAATACATAATAACTTAACTGCACATTTATTCTGTTTTAGTTCATAAATACAGATTTTATACGGATTTCAAGTTAAAATAGCAAACAGATTTTAGCAGTTTCTACTACAGATCCCTAATCTGTACTGTAGTACAAACTGCTGCGCTGCGGGCAAATGAAAAATTATATCGATTTATATCGTGGCGATATTTAGTTACAGTATTGATATATATCGATAATAAAATATAGATAATTCGATATTTTTGCCAATACCGATATGGCAATAATATCTAAATGTATGATTTATCATACATCTAAATGTATGATTTATCATACATCTAAATGTATGATTTATCATACATTTAGATACAGATAGACGACCTGATGAAGGTCGCTGGGAGTCGTTGGGTGAGGGCGGCATGTAACCGCTCGTTGTGGAAATCTAAGGGCCTTTGTTCAGCAGTGGATGTCCTGTGGCTGATATGATGATGATGATGATACCCAAAATATAATAAATGCTATCAAAATGGATACTACGCAGCATAAAAAAAAACATATTTGATACCTATTTTGATACTCGAAAAACAAAATCAATATATCGAGTTTAAAAATGTCAATGATGATTATAATTATTTTATAATAATTATTTTCTATTAATAATTATTTTCTATTAATAATTGATTTTCTATGAAAAAATATTGATATATTTTAACCAAGCCTACTACAGATAACAGGCCGAATGCATCTGGCAACACTGAGTCTTAAAACTGGAAATTTGTTGGGTTGATGGTAAGACCAATGCCCGTAATAAATGAAAAAAAAAAAAAAAAAAAAAAAACTGGAAATTTGTTCAACTTTATTAGGCTCTATTTAAGTACGTATGTAATACTATCTATATCTTCGTTATTATTAAGTTGTTTTTAGATGGTTTTTCGTGTTTAATCAAAAGGGCTCATATGCGCTAGCATGTTCCGACCAAATTTAAATTTGAATACTAGTGTTCTTCGCAGTTTATGAGGTAGGTATCCGTTATGTCAATATTAAAAAAATGACACTTAAACATCCATCTGTCATTTACTTAAAAAACAAAATTGTGAAGTGCAACAATAGAAATGAAAAATATTTCGTGTTTGCAAGGTCGTTATAATTGGAAATTTTAACTAGAAAATTGAAGACCATGACGTCTTATCAAATACAGAAAGGTTTATTAAGACATCATTTGTTCAAACATGTTAAGAGATACATGCACAATGAGCAAGCGAAGGTGTTATATCCTTTGAAAAGCCGGACTCTTCTAAAAATAAGTGGCTACGAAGCACCGCAATTTCTTCAGGGTCTGATGACCAACGACATGAATCATTTTGAGGATGGTGCACTATCCATGTATACTATGTTTTTAAATAACAAAGGTAGGATATTATATGATTCTCTAATACATAGGTGGGATCAGAACAATGTGTATATGGTTGAATGTGACAAAAGTGTCCTCCATTTACTAAAAAAACATCTAAATGTGTATAAGTTAAAAAGAAAAGTTGAAATTGGAGATATGAGCCCATTTTACCAACTGTGGGCATTGATAACACCTGCAAACATTGAAATAGATGCTGGGATTCATATTCAACGTAATATCAATGTTTACAAAGACCCACGACTTCCAGATCTTGGCTATAGACTAATAACTGATGTAAATGTGGATCAATTTGATATTCAAGAGGCTGTTGGAAAGGACACTGTTATACATAATGCTGAAACAGGGTACAAGTATTTGAGGTATAAGTTAGGCATATCTGAAGGAGCCGATGACCTGTTCCCTGGAAGTAGTTTACCTTTAGAAGCTAATTGTGACTATCTCCATGGAGTGAGTTTCCATAAAGGCTGTTATCTAGGTCAAGAATTGACAGCTCGTGTCTACCATACTGGTGTTGTTAGAAAACGGATCATGCCCATTAAATTCAAGACAACTAGTAGTATTGAAGATGTGGCAAAGGATGCACCAATTTTCGCTGGAGCTGAAAGAAAAGCTTCTGTAGGAAAGTTGAAAAGTAATACAAAGGATTATGGGCTAGGTTTGGTTAAAATCAAAGAGGCACTTGAAGCAAAAGTACTCATGGTTGGGCAATACCCAGTTGAAATCATAAAACCAACATGGTGGCCCATAGAAGCTCCAAAAGAGAAAATACATATAGTCAAACCTGAGGCAGTTACAAAAGAAAAAGCATGATCCACTAACTACTATGTGATTTTAATATTTAGGTAATGAAACTGCATTGATTGTTTGTTTACAAGTAGAGACCAGATTATAGAGATATTTTTATTTGAGAGACTTATTATGTCAATTAAATCATATTATAAATTATTACAATAAATGTCACTAAAACCTATAAAAATCTAATCTATAAAATCTGAAATGGTCTTAGTATCTATAATAGACCATCTATTTGAGATTTTTGGGTAATTTTGATGGAATTTCAGCTCAGTAAAGGTAGTAGTAGTAGGTGACTAGCAAGTAATATTGCCTGGTGGTAAAAAAAAAAATATGGGTTGCACTCCGGGAGTGCCCACAGAAGTGAAAACTTATTTTTTTATTTATCTAGACTCGCTCGCGGTCTGCTATATATAAACACTATAGCTGCGTCTCGTAACGGTGTCGCGAGTCCAGAGATTTTATCTCATCTAAAAATATGCGTACCGTGCTAAAAGAAGCTTTCACTTCAAAATTTCATTTCAGCCATTTGAATTTTCTGTCTGATTAAGTTCATATTATCAACTTTAAATGTTGCTCATATCGTAATCATATCACTTTGTCGTAAAAACTACTCAATAAATGAAAGGAATCATAATAATCAAGAAAGTAAGAAAATTTCCTTTGTGTAAAAGAACTACAATTAATGACAGCATGTAAAGAATTAAAAGAGTAAGAATATTTCCTTTGTCAAAAACAAAATATCATAAACAACAGGTAGTAATTTTAATTGTAGTACCTACCTACTGATTTGAAACTATAAGGTTTGTATAGTACTCAAAACAAAATATTATTATTGACATATTATGTGTTTTGTCTTTATTAGTTTATATATAATTATTATGTGAAGAGACAACTTTGTACCCCTTTTATGCACAATTTGTGTGGTGTGGTGCCGGCAACCGTGTGGTGCCGGTAACCGTGTGGTGCCGGCTCAGAATGCCACCACCCCATCTCTTCCCATGGGTGTCGTAAAAGTCGACTAAGGGATTAGCCGGAGGATGGGCAGCAGCGTCCTTCGAGTACATTAACAACTCAACTGCGATCGCCAACCCGCCTGCCAAGCGTGGCGATTATGGCAAAACCCCCCAATGAACCCACAACACATCCATATCGGTGGTTGTGGTGATCCTTGAGGGAGGCCTGTGTCCAGCAGTGGACTTCATTCGGCCGAAATGATGATGCACAATTTTGCGCACAGAGGAATGTGAGATTTGGCATAGTTAAAGTTAATATGGAGAATGAGTGCAGGAAGCTAAAATAAACTTAAAAATAATGATACGGTCGAATTCCGACCACTCAGCGACCACTAGTTATTATTAATAGCCAGTATATTATATCTGATATATATTAGAAGTAATTTCAGCTGGTCCCAAAGGTTTTCAATAGGATTTAGATCAACGCTTAGCAGGCCATTGCAAAACCAGAATATTTGCTTCCTCCAACACAGACATGGTCACTCAAGCTATGTGCACATTATCCTGCATAAGGTGTAAAACCATCACATATAGAAGTATTTGCCGCTGTCACACCGCTCAAAACCATCTTCTACTACAACATTTTTTTCTGTGACTATCGCTTTCGAGAGGTAAAGGTGGTGTGCTTGCGATCATGAGACTTGTCTAGATTGCATTAATCAAATATTAACCTTGCATAACAGGTCCAGCATTTACATTCAGTTAATGCAATATTGAGTCAAGTTCTTGAGTTTTGATTCTCGAACTGTTAAGTGCTGCCATGCTCTAAGGCTATAATGTCTCTGTTGCAATCAACCTGTGAACATTTTGGTAATTTTTTTTATGTATAGATATTGCCAAAAGTACTGTTATATTTTTCATTTTTAACGGCCTTGGACGAAGATAATACAATTACGTAATTTGTGTAGCCATGTATCAAAACTCTGTGTATAGTACATTTTACAAGTGACGTGAGCAAAAGCATCAAATATTAATGCAGTTCCACTCGCGATCACTTCCAGGATAGTTTTAAAACGTTTTATTAAATCAAGATTGATGCCAGCAATATGAGAAGAGCATTTAAAATCTCCTGGACGTGTTGCTATTATTAATATACCCGAATCCCGCTTTCGGAGTATTTACTAGAAGTTCCATTATAGCTATAATTTTTTTATACACAGTACTGCTATTTAGATGTTCTACATAAATATGTATTAAACAGAAAATAAAATTCTTTTAGAACTCGAATTACAAGTAAATTTTAATCTAATAAAATATGTAGAAAAAATTCTTTGTTTTGAGTAGTATACGTGGGACGAATCTCTTCACATTTGAATTTAAAGTTACACAGTGACGAAAATAGGGACTTTATGAATAAATCAAAGCACCAACACATAAATAACACGATGTTTTAAGTAATGTCTCGAATACGATCTACTGTTTTTCATCATTTGTAGGGTATTTGTTAATTATTTGTAACAATTTAACAAAGAAATGATGAGCTATAAAATACACACACCGGTGTGGTCACCAGTCGCCCTATCTGCAGGGCCTCCCTCGGGGGACTGGGGGTCCCAACCTGCAGGGTCTGCTCGTTTCGGGTGTCGTGAAGCACTTCGGGCGCCGCCCTATGAAACAATTACAGTTACTCTTTGTGTGCTATCATAGGGTAGGCAACACCGATCTTGACTCTTGAATTCATATCGCCATCTCTATCAGACTGATGCCACGAGCACGACGCTAGTATTAGTGTGAGAGAGATAAATATATGTTTATATCAAAATGCTACCTAGTTTCAAAGCTACGTCTCTATAATCATATAGTGACTACATTTTATTTTACGCGTGTTGGCTTGCATCTCTAGTTGTTTAACTCAATGTCTATGGTATAATATCATTGGTGCGGTAGTTATTATGTCTGCAACAATGATAATAAATACATTAAAAAGAAGTAGATATGTTACATGCGTGTCAAAAATAAGAACCAAAACTGCCCCAATTGTTCCCGCAATCAGTTCGCCTAGATAGCTATCTCTTTTACTCTTGTTGTTTTAGTATCTTCTTTCCCATGACATGGTTGTGCAAGCGAGACTGTATTGTGCGCGCCATTTAATATGGACGTAACATATCTATGGTATATGTCATTGGTCTGCAACTTAAAAGTAATAACGAAATGAACTTTTGTTTCAGTAACATGATGGAAGATTCAAAACGCAAAGAAGACACGGTGCAGACAGCCTATGATTTCAAGTGTAGTTCATGTAAAATGGACGAGAAAGCTCACTACAAAGGAACAAATCCACCATTTTCTCGCAATATAATACTTAAGTATCCCAGCTATGTGATGAAGGACCCCTTTAGTCCACCAGGGAAAGGAGAAATATTGGTCCTTGGATCTGATTGTGCTGTATGTGGTTTAAATGTTTGTATCAACAAAGATTGTAGTATATTTTATTTAAAAATGTATTGCTTAGATTGCGCTTATAAATCAATTGAAACATTTCCTGTCGAAATTAAAAATAAATTAGCGCAATCAGATAGAAAGTAAAGTTTATTCAAAGTATTTTATTTATTCCCTTTGAGAACAAAACTTCAGAATCGAAGGGCTCAGGACGCCCACTGCTGAACAAAGGCCTCCCCAACAGATTTACACAATTGTCATTTTGGGGAGAATTTGCCAGTACTCACACACAACACCAACAGACCACAACACACTTGTTTAGAGTTCCTTAGTCGCCTTTTACGACATCCACGGGAGTAGATGGAGTGGTGCTATATTCTTAATCCGGGCACCACACGACGAAGCGTCTAACGGCCATAATTAATTAAGGATTTGAGATTGAGGATTTGTCTGTTTAGTGTCGTGTGATCTTAAAAAAAAAACAGATAACGTTCAAAATCTTAAATCGAAAGATTTTGGATTAGATTGATTATTAATTAAGGCCGTTAATTCATCGTACACTTGTTTTTTTAAACCTAAATGATGCCTCATCAGTAAATTGCACCTGCGAGAAGTCGGGGTAGGTCGCTAATATCCCATATAAAGGTGTGCTGAAAGTAAAACTTGCAAAGAAATTTACAATGTTTAATTATATAAGTATTCTTTTTTATCTTTTTATATAGTATTGTGGCTTGTGAATACATACATTTATATGTTTATATCCTATATATTGTATGTTATATGTTGTTGTATACTAAAATGTTATGGCCACTGGGCTATGTATTTGCCGATCTCGAGCATGGCGCCCTCTGGTGTCATTCGCGGTGATATATTGAATCCTCTCTCTTCCAAACAGGAACATTTTCACGGCGTCTGATTCAAGGCAAAATTAAAATGTTTAATTACAAATTACATTGTTTGCATAATAAATGCACTGCTTTACCTGCTCGTTTAAGTGTTTTAAGTATTTTATAAATAACAATGTTATTTACTTACATTAAAAAGCCGTGAGCAGCACAGTTTGAGTTTATTAGCACAAACCAATAAAATGCACTCGGTCTCCCGGTGATAACAGATCCGATCGAAGTGGCAAGTGGCATATTTAAATAGAAACACTGAGATGGACGATGCGAACGACTGCGGCTCCCCGCGACCCCCCGCACCTGTCCCTTGTTTACATGCAGGTGTGCGGCGAGCGGCCGACCGGTTTTATCGAGGTGTTTTTTTATTAGGTACTTAGTTTATTTCATTTCTATGATGCGCAGGCAAAAACGCTCCACAGACAATTGATACAGAAATAATTGATTTACTGTTTTATTTTATTTTAATTGCTTTCTTTTTATTTTCGTAAGGTTTTGTATATATATATATTTTTTTTTTGTAGAACCCGCAGTCTTCTGGTTATGTATTAATCGTAGTAAAGGGGACGGACTGAAAACCAGCGTTGACCCGTGCGTGGTTTAACCACTGCGCACTGCCAACATTGCTGAGCCCGTTCCTTTTACCATACTACACAAAAAACAAATGTATCTATTTGTATTGTTCCGCATTTAATGAATTATGTGTGTTTAGTTTGGTAATAAAATTATCTTTATCTTTATCTTTATCTTTATCTTATATATGCCCAGAAATATGTTGGTCTAAAATTTTCGTAATTTTTGGGTATATTACTCCTAAAGGATTTTAATTAGACCGGCTTTTTTTTTTGGTTGCTGCCACGGAAAGTACTCTTTTTCCAATGGGTCGTCAACAACCCTGTGGGGCAAATATGGTCCGAAAATTGTGAAAAATGTATAGGAAAAATAAAACTCGTCATGTCCAATCAACATCAAGCATGAATTTTCTCAAACCATTTATCATGGAAATTGATACAACATGAACCGCACATTTTTATCGTTTTTTTTTTTTGCAATAAGCTTTCCTGTTCTGAGTAACCGTAATAATATGACCAGCCGCATGGATCCTTCCGGCTTATAGTACCTTCGTCATCACTGTAAAAAAAAAGCAAACTGTACCAATAAATAAATAATTATTTACATTTTTGTGAGAGCAGACGCACAATTTTTTTTGAAAAAGTCTCAACTTGCTTTCAATATAGCGTATATTATAATATCTGTGATATAGCTAACGGACAAGTGCAGTTTTGGCCAAGTGAATTGTATTGGATTGAAGAATTGAAAACCGTACGATGTTGCCGACATATATCTATAGATTTTTTTATTTTTGAGAAATATTTTAGGAATATGTAAATATTGATTAAATCTGAATACCGTACACAACGTTGCCTTATACGTGTCATTGGCGAAATTGTGGGAGATACTCTACAGAAGCCATAATCTAAGACAGGTATGGGCAACCTTTGACATGTTGAGGGCCAAACTTTATCGTGCAAATACGTTCGCGGGCCGCGTTTAAAAGTACTTAATGCATTTTAAAGTAGTGATAATATTTTTTGCTATAGATATTAGACATGAAATAATACGACAATGTTATTATTGTACAATTTATTAAAATAACAAAATAAAATTTAAAAAATGGTACATTATAATTAAATCGTTAAATTTGCAATTGTTACAAACTACGAAAGTTAAATACACCGAAATCAATGAGACACTTGAGCTTGAATTTAGGAAACTAATCCATCGCTATTTGAATTAATTCCACTGATACGTACGTCGTATTTCATCCAAAAACGTCTTGAACTGACGATAGTTAAGCCCTCGGGATCGAATAAAGTTGATGGTTTTTACTACCACATTCATAACATTCTGGAGTCGAATGGACTTAGAACACAAGTTCTGTTGGTGAATAATACAATGAAGGACTATCAAATCATCATTTAATTCTGTTGCTTTTTCATTCAAAATTCCGATGAAACCTTTACGTGAGCCGACCATAGGTGCATCATCAGTGCATACTCCAATTAATTTTGACCATGGCAAGCCAGAACTTGTGAATACCTTTTGAGCTTCAATAAAAATATCCTGTCCTGTGGTGGTTCCTTTTAGCGGCTGTAAGCAAGCAATTCCTCAGTCACAGTGAACTCCTTATCAACACCTCGAATAAATATAGCCAGTTAAGCTGTGTCAGACAAATCGGTGCTCTCGTCTAATGCTATGGAAAATTATTCAAAACCAGCCATACGGTCAGTCAATGTTGTTTTTGTGTCATTAGCCATCACTTCTATACGTCGAACAACAGTTCGTATTGATAACTATTTTTTTTCAAATTCATTTTTCTTTTCAGGACACCAAATACCGCAAACTTCTAACATACACTCCTTGATAAATTCTCCTTAGGCAAATGGTTTTAATGCCTTTGCCAATTTTGAGCTAACTATAAAACTAGCTTTCACAACATTATCAAGTTGTGTTCTTTGTTTATGAAACATTTGTTGCTGTTTTTCCTAATTTGCAGTAAGCTTCTGGATTTTGTCTGTTCTTAATTGTCCTGTCAGTGAGTGCAGCGTAGCATGCTTAGTGGAGTAATGCATCTTTATATTGAATTCTTTAATTACTGAAATGGATTCATTACTCAGCAAACAAATATACCATTGTGCAAGATAAAAAATAATTCAGTCCATTTTTCTTGAAACTGCCGACCCTCTGTATCTAGTTTTCGTTTCTTTCCACCAGACATCATTTTTGTTTACTTTTCGTTCAATATAGTTAGTAACCACTCAAGATGCACACAAAGTCACAAAGCAAGTTGACGGCTCGAGCAGTTCGCTAGGATATTGCTTGTCCAAGTTATCACCTTAGTAGCTCAATTAGAACTGAACTAACGTTCGGGCCATCCACCCGCTTATATAGTGAAAATGAAGGATTAATCTGGAATAAACTAGTTTAGAATAATTGAGAAGCAATAAATCTTTTGATTCCGTCCGTGAGGTGGCAAACCTCAAATAATTTGATCGAGCAAGCCGATTGGCGGCGATTATCAGAGTGCCGCCTCACTGTCACTCCCGTGAGTATTAAGTACCTAATGTAATATTTTTTTAATTGGATGTTTAATGTCTCGCGGGCCGGATCATATCTTACAACGGCCCGGATCCGGCCCGCGGGCCGGTTATAGCCCATACCTGATCTAAGAGAATAAGAAGTGAACTGACTAATATTTATTTATATTTTTTTATGGGCGACTTTTTTTTTTCTTTTATAAAAAAACATGGCCCCACACTAGGATTTCTCCTGTGTCGTGGGTGCGTTTACAGACATGAATTCCACATACAATACACCCAGACCCGGAACAACTACCTGCAGATCATACAAATATTTGTTCCGTGCGGGAATCGAACCCACGACCCGGAGCGCAGCAGTCGACTATATCAACCACTGCACCAACCGTGCCGTCAAAACAGACTCTTCAAAACAGATAATGAAAATTTGGGTCGTTTTTGTATTCTTGGGCATATATGGGATATAAAATTAAAAGACTTTTGTATAAAATACTGTTTACTTTGGCTTTCCAGTCCGATTTACAGTATTTTTATTATTTTCACAAATTGTATTCAATAACACAGTTATATCCGACTGAAACTCTGGTTTCAGAAACATATTTATTTATAATACACAAATTCAAAGCCATAAAACGAAATGGGGTACAATGTGACCACAATAAGTACCACAAAACGCATGCGATCATCTTACACCACATCTCATTACAAAGGAATTATAATCTTAAAATTAATAAAGATAATTACAGCATAGTTATATTAAGTTGTATATATTAATAAGCTCTAAAAACAGGACAAACTTAAATACACGTTTTGTCTTATGTTCCAGTCACTCTGATCAGATAGATAGCACCACATTACTTTCATACCCCCTCCAAACTGTCCAGTGACTGACCACCCCATGCTTTACCAATACGGTAATCGTAACACAATCAGTCAATTATGAAATCTGTAACAATTATAGGTAAGCGAATAAAAAACAAATACGATAAGAGAAAAGTTGACATATCCTATTGATTAAATCGAATGTTATTGTTTTCTTTCGATACCAAAATCCACATGCAACTACTTGTAGCCACAAAGGTAGTAGGCAAGTAGAAATATGCTATTCGTGAGATTACCTTACATGAAATATATTGGTGATTTACGTACAACATTTATTTCCACATTTTATTTAAAATTCTAAACGACATTTAAATTTGTGATGGACTATAGCTTAAATAAGTCTGTTAGTGATAACTACAATTACATAAATTGGACAGGTTCTTATGTAACATTTGCAACCTTATTGTTTACGCATCCAGAGATTATAATATGATTTAGTTTTGCTAAGTATTTAAAACTTATTGAATTGGGCAGTATAAATGTGATTCTGTGTTGCCACCTATACGAATATAATGCAAGTTTACATAAAAAAATAAGGAATCAAGTAAAATCAACATAAAAATAGAGTATTTTGAGAATATGTGTTTATATACATATATTATATTAGAATGATTTCCGACTGATTAAGATCAGACTATCACAAAACATGCTAATGCTGTCGTTTAGTTTTTCATACCTAGACATAAAAACGGGGTGGATAATTTTTTTGTTTAATTAGATTACAACATTACGTACATAGATCAATTAATAAAAATGCTCACAGCCTAAAATGTATATAATTATAATTTTGACATTCAATTTCAATTTTGCGACATTCTAACACAGATACCATAAAATTACAGACACTAAATAAGAAATGCACGCCAGTTAAAAGCTACAGCTATTTTTACAAGAAGCTATCGAGTTTCATGGAAAAAGGTATACCTACAAAAAGTCAAAGTAAAATACTTTACGTTGCAATTATTTCATGATATACTAAAATGGAAACTGGCGAAAAGAAGAGTAAAATATAAAAATCAAACTCGGTTAAAGAAAATACTGAAGCTTTAAATAGCTACAATTTGAAAATAATTTAACGTCAACCAATATTGAGCTCGTTAAACTATTTCTTTCAACATAGGTCTAAAAAAATAAGACATGACGCCGCGATACAAAAATCATTTTTTCGGACTGTACCATTCCTAATTTAACTTTGCTCACATAGAAACTTTATCTAAACTACATTTAAAAAATAAGAATGCTACAGTCACTATTTAAATAGCCACCAAACCGAGCTAGTGTAAACTTACAAATTAAATAAATAAAAGCTTAAGGCATTACAATTAGTAGTTGTTTGAAACAATACGAGTGTTTCAAAGAAGTACTAAGTTATTAATCTAAGGAGATGACGCAGTCATGTTTAGTTTAATTCAAATTATAAATAATTTTATGCACTTCTTTTAGATAACTTCATACTCGACAGACAAGTGATGTTAAAACAATGTGTTCGTCATTAACCATTGTCTTAGACATGGTCTCATCTTCTGTTTAGACTGCAGGTAAAAGTAAGAGCTGCACTCACAGAAAAGAAAGATTATTATACTTCGATCTTATAAAAGATTATAAAAAGAAACTTCGATATTAATTGTTTGAGACGCTCTATAGATATTGTGTCATGCTGTGGTGAATGCGATCGCTTATAATTTAATTGTCAAATGGGAAATATATACACAGCAAACTTTGTAATAAATAATAATAGTAAGTCTTTATTGAGAGTGCAGGTATTGTAGTCTAGTCTATATTAGTCTGTATAGTGCAGCGTGCCGGCAAAGTCGCGCAACTTCAGACGCGCCGACTCGCAGCGCCTTGTTTTACCGTGGCCACACACACTGCACTTATGATCGCTGAAAGTTTTTGTGACCAAACTTGCGCGATATCGCAGGCATACTACACGAGCCCTAATGCTAATTAAACATTAGTACATATGCAATGATGCATATAGAGACTAACACAGATTAGACATCGGCCGGCATATTTTGCCAGATATACTAAGAGTACACCTACAGATTTGTGATGATACGTTTGGAATGTATTCTAAACATCGATGTTTTATACAAACTTTTATCTTTCTACTTTCCTACACACAACGCAAGTCGCAGATTAGTGGACAAGCAAGTCACTGTTTTGTTTATTCCTAACTAAATAATAATTATATAATATACTTACTGAAACGAAACGATCACAAAACTATGTATATACATTTAACTTACACATAATATTAGAAACAACCGAAACATATAACATTTTCTTACATCATTTGCACTTTCAAATAAGATGTCAATATTAAATTAATCGTTATATATATTTATAGGACAGTCTATGCAATGTATTCAAGGTAATACATATTTTATACAAGCTATGAAAGTGTAAATTAATTTTATATTACGATATCCGTGGGGTGTACAGATCTATTTTCAAGTTTTCTTAATTACAGGGTGTATAATAGCTAATCACTTGTGGAACAGCAGTGTTGTAGATATCTCGCGACCACGGAGTAGTATGCTAAGAGTGCTAATACGCTTATTTCTTCTATAAATCAAAAACTTTGTAAGTTGCACAGGCGGCAACAAGTCTGTAATCAAAATATAGCTATCGGATAGCGGCCTAGCACAGCTAAACGACACATTATTACATGCGTAATCTTTTTGGTGCTATGCTGTCATATATCGCTTTTATACCCTATTGTAGCCGTAAACTGACGAAGCTTACTATCTAAATTTAATACATCACACAAGATTCGTCGAGCTCTGTTGCATAGAACGTAGTGATGACGATGCGACTGTAAATGTATGTATAATATACGATTAGTGTTCAAATAACTATTATTCAATGCACTGCGATTGTAAATGTATCAGACATGCGTATTATTTTATTATTACAAAAAAATACCCCAGGTTATCGCTCATACGCTCTTTGGCAGTGCACAAAAATCTACGAATTTTTCTACTTATCTTATTTTTAATTGCATTTTTCGCATGAACTTACTAGTATAGGAACGTGACTGTGGCAATCTCATCATCATTTCGGCCGAATGAAGTCCACTGCTGGACACAGGCCTCACCCAAAGATCACCACAACCACCGATATGGATGTATTGTGGGCTCATTGGGGGGTTTTGCCATAATCGCCACGCTTGGCAGGCGGGTTGGCGATCGCAGTTGAGTTGTTAATGTACTCGAAGGACGCTGCTGCCCATCCTCCGGCTAATCCCTTAGTCGACTTTTACGACACCCATGGGAGGAGATGGGGTGGTGGCATTCTGAGCCGGCACCACACGGCAATCTATCTCTGCTAAATTCTTATTACACATGTGTGAATAAGGATTATTTTGGTGCGAACAGGCCCCTAACTGTTACTAATTCTGGAGACTTGAGACTGAGACTGTTATAAGAGGCTTATGGCAAAATGGCTAGCTGCGAGGTTTTGGTCAGGTATTTAGATCGGTGATCATTCCTACTAAATCAAGACCCCTCTGTGCCTCCGAGAGCACGTTATCCTATCGGCCCCTGTTGTCATACAAATATCAGATGATGATCGTAACGGAAAACCGGATACCGAAATGTTGTGAATCAGTGATCGTTACGGAAAATTATATACCAAAATTCTGCCAGCCGGTCTAAATCTAAGGAAGTCTAATATGGCATTGTGCAATAAGTGGGTGCATTGTCGCATCATCATCCTTGTATGTCTTGCGTGGCCACATACAGGAGTAGATTCGTTTAGCGATAGCTCTGAGCTATATATCTATACTTGTGTTAGAACAGATAAAGCACTTTGATCATATGCACATTATCACTCCATGGTCATACTACTTCGAGCTCGCTACAAGTTCAAATTGGTGAAATTGATTTCGCCACCCTGGAAATACACTGTTAAGATCGCACCGAAAAGTAATATGAATAAACACTCCGCGCGATTAGTTCTATAGTTCATAATAAAAATTCAAATAACGCTATCGAGCCGAGAGTTCTAGTTCGCTAAGCATTCAGGGACAGAGCAGAATTTTGAATCAGAGCGCGAAACTGTGTTGTAGTGGGCTCGTGCCGCTGGTGAGGGCGGCTGCTAGTGTTCGGCGGCAGGCGGCTCGGCCGCGGGCGCTCCGACCAGGCCTTCCAGCGCGTCCAGAGCGAGCGCCAGGTGCGCCAGCGCAGGCGGGCGCGCCGGCGCCGCCTCGTCCGGCTCGGAGTCGGGCTCGGCGGGCTCCGACGTCGCCTCGTCGCCCGAGCTGCCGGAGCCCGACGCGCCACGTGTCACCGTACTCGGCCCACTCGCGCATCCGCTCTCGGGTTCTGAGCTTTCTTCCTCTGTGGACAAACGGGAAAAATATTCTCATAAACATCTATGCATCCTTGTACAATATCGAAATAACGGTGAAAAAATTATTTGGTATGCGCTAGGATATGATTGAAGCTATTCAAGGACACGTTGCAGACGGTGAACCATGAGGACGAGTCTTACCGAATACCAAATCGGGTTGTCACCGTTATTGCAATCCTGTCAAGGATGTATGCATGTTTGAGCTTGTGGCACCTAACCAGTACCTGTGGCGAGCTGCAGCCGCTGGTGCAGCGCCCGCGTGGCGCGCAGCAGCTCGCGCGCCAGGCCGGGCGGCAGCGGCGCGCGCGCGGCCAGCAGCGCCAGCGCGCGCACGGGCGCCAGCAGGCCGCGCAGGGGCGCGCGCGGCGCCGCGCCGCACAGCTCCTCGGCGAGCGCCTCCGCGGCACCCGCCGCGCCCGCGGGGCCGCCGCCGCCCAACTGGAACATAACCACTATATTAAACCCTTACGCAACCCTTTGAAGGATGAGCATACTTTGGCAGATGACTCCACGATATGGAGACAATACCTGTAAGGAAGATACTTGTATTAAATTATATCGATTTAATCGAAAATCTTCATATTTATCTATATCTAGATTCTAATATAAAATCTAAATATCGTTGTGTTTCACAAAACTACATGGTTCTTTTAAATAATTTTACAAACCTATTTTGGGTTATTTTTTGTATGCAGAATTGATGTACGACATATTTATGTAGTAGTGGCTAATACTGTTTTAAAGTGTTTAGCCAAAATTTTTTTTAACACAATATAGTCAATTATATTGTTGCAAGCCGGGGTTTAGAATAAATAAAATTTACCCAAATTACATGTTACACACTCTTTATTTTCTATAGTAATAAATATCCCTAAGGCGGCTCTGCTGCATCCGGTACTTTGGCTTAAGGAATAACCATTTGGAGATAACAGCTGTACCTTCGAACATTTTCACATTTGCGGCATAACACTCTATCCTGGATAACTAAGCTAACTCACTGTTCCCAATAACTCTTTATGATTGAAGTTATCGCTGCAACGCCACTCCATTTGGGCTTGGGTGCATTGGCTTATATCCACTCGATAATCAGTTTGATGTTTATGTCTCTTTGATAAGCATGCTGTAGATTTGTTAGTTGCTAAGATCCGTTCTTAGCATTTCCACGGGCACTGTTTCCTTAGTATTTTGCCTAATGCAGTGCTTACAATTTCCAGGACAAAGTCTCCTTAACAATGCACCCGGTTGTTGCTTCATTTCGGCCGAATGAAGTCCACTGCAGGATACAGGCCTCCCCCAAAAATCACCACAGCCACCGATATGGATGTGTTGTGGGCTCATTGGGGGGTATTGCCATAATCGCCACGCTTGGCAGGCGGGTTGGCGATCGCAGTTTGTTAATGTACTCGAAGGACGCTGCTGCCCATCCTCCGGCTAATCCCTTAGTCGACTTTTACGACACCCATGGGAGGAGATGGGGTGGTGGCATTCTGAGCCGGCACCACACGGTTGTTGCTTGGCAATCTTCAATTACGAAGTCAAATTCCTGTAGTAGTTCAATCCATCGTGCCACTGTCGTTCTGGATTTTTGAACTGTAAAAGCCAGATCAGAGCTGTATAACAATTTTCGTCCCAGCAAATGTTTACTGAAATGCTGCATTGTCTTTACTACGGCAAGTAGCTTTCCATTCCTTTGCGGACAATACACCTCCAGTTCCAGTATTATTTGCGTTTGTGTCAACTGTCGTCGAACGAATTGATTGTTTTCAGTGCCAGGCAATGCCAAAATACAACAAGTGCACAGACATTTCTTTAATTTCTGAAATGCGATGTCACTGTTCTCGTACCAGCAGAAGCATCGCTTCTCCTTAGTAAGCCTGTGCAGTGGCTTGGCAATATCTGCGAAATTCTTGACAAACCGTCGATAGTAGAAGCACAAACCCACAGCTGGCGTCAGGTTAGTCTGTTCACTGATGACATACTTATGTTAACCAGCGGGGAGTCCTTCGAGGGAGCCATCCGGTTTTCCGAGCAAGCAGTGGCAATTGTCGTGGCCAAAATCCACGCGCTCTGGGTTTGCGGATAGCACCTCACAAAACCGAGTCGCTATGGTTCCACTAACTGCCGAGGTGCAGAGAGCCATACAGTTTATGGATACGCGTTGGTGACGCACGAATTGGGGTCAGCCGGTACATGAAGTACCTGAGGCTCACCCTGGGCAGTCGTTGGGGGTTCGAAGAGCACTTCGCGCAGCTCGTCCCCCGAGTCGAGAGGGACTACCCTGCCCAATCTCGCGGGACCGAGCGAGGACGTTCGCCGTCTCTAAGGGAGGGGCTCTCTACGGGGCACCTGTCCATTCTAGTTCATGAAGAATTTCCATTGGATCAATAAATAAAAGGAGCGCAAACCCAAGAATGCTCTGACCTGCGTCTTGGCTTTCAAAACTGGGCAATCCATAACGGCGGATATCTTCTGAAACCACGTGAACGAGGCCAACTTGCCTGCCATTTAAAAATTAGCACTTTTTCGAGCTCGGCTTCGGGTTCACCAAAGATGCGACCAACGATAATTATGTCATCTAAATAGGCGAGACATTATTATTATATACTCTTTATTGTACACCAAAACATATTATATACAGACATTTTAAACAAACAGTACAATAGGCGGCCTTATCGCTATCCGCAATCTCTTCCAGGCATCCTTTGGATGGAAAAGAGGAAATAGAAAAGTTGTGAGGCAGTCTGAGGTGTAGCTTACACATATAAATAAATAAATATTACTATACATATACTATACATACTAAATACATAAATATACAACAGGAATATATATGAAAATGTTAAATATACATATTGAATGGATTTGTCATATAGAGCGAAAGCAAATCTAATCATCAGGAGCACAAAAATTTAAAGCGACAAGTAATGATTTTTTACCAGACTTTTAAAGGCTGGCAGTGACTGAGCACGTCTTATTGTTACTGGTAATGCATTCCACAAACGAGCTGCTTGGATCGTAAAGGATTTGTCAAAAAAAATTGTAGAATGCATTGGCATTTTTAGCTTTAAATTTTCTGATGACCTTAGGAATCGCGTGTGAGTGTCACCGAGGAACTCGAAACGGTTTTTGAGGTATAAGGGAGTAGATGGATTAAACGGTACACTGTATAGAAGCGAAAGTATATTAGCATTCCGGCGAAGGCGAATTGGTAGCCATTTGAGCTTCGACCGGAATTGTGACACGTGATCATATTTGCGTAAACCAAATATAAATCTTATGCAAAAAATTTGAAGTCGCTCAATCTTATCAAATTGCTCCTGGGTGAGATCTAGATAGCTGGCAGCAGCGTAATCGAGGATAGGTAGAAGAAGAGATTGTGCAAGTGCAATTTTAGTGGCAATCGGAAGAAAGTTCCGAATCCTTTTCAAAGACGCCGCTGAGGCAAATATCTTTCGACTAACTTCACATAACTGTGTAGTCCAAGAAAGGTCTTTATCAATGTGTATCCCCAAGTTTTTGACTTTGTTGCTGACAGGAATATTAAAATTATCAAAAGAAACTTGGGGAAGTGTCGACCAATCGACTCTAGAAACAATCCTGGAACTGCCCACCACAATGACTTGTGTCTTTGTAGGGTTGACCTTCAGTCCATATTTCTTGCTCCAGTCACTTATTCGGGCAAGATCCAAGTTCATTGTAGTAAAAGCCTCAGTCAAATTTCTAAGAGGTGCTTGACAATACATTTGAAGATCATCTGCATAAAGGTGGTAGGAAGATAAAAGATTATCAGAAATAGAATTTATAAAAACTGCGAAAAGTAATGGGGATAAAACGCCACCCTGTGGTACACCGACAGAAGTATTGCACCAAGAAGACGAGGTGTCTTCGATGCAAATGCGTTGTCGGCGACCAATCAGGTAACTATGAAACCAATCAATTGCCGATGGAGATATGTTAAGCGAGCATAATATGCCAAGCAAAATATCGAAATCCACAGTATTAAAAGCATTGCTAAAATCTAGCAATGCAAGAACCGTCAGATTACCAATTTCCATGCCTGACCTGATATCATCCGTAACATTAACAAGGGCTGTAGTGGTGCTATGCCCAGAACGAAAACCAGATTGAAAGGAGTTGAGGAGATTATTATTTGAGAGGAATGTGCTGAGTTGATTATGGATAAGGCGTTCGATGACTTTAGAAAGGAATGGTAAAACAGAAATAGGACGATAGTCAGAAAAAGAGACAGGATTTGGTGTTTTAGGTAAAGGAATGATTTGGGCTTGTTTCCATGTACATGGAAAGATGCCACTGGAAACAGAAAAATTAAGGATATGGCATATAATACGAAGAATTTCACTGAGGATAGGAATAACCATGTGACGGCTGATACAGTCACTTCCAACTGCGTTGGATGTTATTGATAAAATGCTTTTTCTAACATCACATGCGGAGAATTGACTAAAGACGAAAGGGGAATAGCCAGGGGTCGGAAGAGATGAAAGATAACTTAATGTATTTAATTTTGTTGTCCTGTCAAAATTGGATGAAGAAGTGAAATGTTGATTAAGCGAATCGATTTCAAGTACGTTAGGAATTGTGTTTATGCGCGATTTTCCGACCCCCAGAGATCTAAGAAATTTCCAGACTTTAGCTGGGTCTCCATTTAGAACAGAGTTATGGATGTGTTGGCGTTGAGCATTTCTACACACCTTGGTGCAGTGATTTCGAATTAATACAAATTTTTCCCGGTTATAATCAGTGGGCCGGCGCTTATATTTGGACTTAGCCGCCACTTTCTTATTTAATAGCATTTTTATTTCGTCTGTAAGCCACGGTGCTGGTAGATGTTTAACTTTCACAGCCCGAATAGGTGCGTGTACGTCATAAAGCTGAGTCAAGGTTGCTCCTAAAATACTGACCTTTTCATCAACAGACGCAGAACCTAAAAGAGTCGTCCAGTCTTTGTCAGCTACATCATTTCGAAGACTATTAATATTCATGCCACTAAAGTTGCGCTGCAGAAGTACTTTAGCCCTCGCTTTAGGCGGACGAACTTTGTAGGAAACAAATATCAAATTATGGTAAGAATAGGCATCAGCTATGCATTGTCCATGCTTAGCAACGTCATCAGGTGATGATACGAAGATTAGATCAAGGAGTGAAGGAGTAGAATTTGGAAAGTGATGAGTGGCACTTAAAGGTAGAATAAAAAGATTATTAGATTCGATTGTGGAGTAAAGTTTAGAAGAACGGGAGTCATTTTTGAGAAGGCAGGTGTTAAAATCACCCATAATTATAGTATGGCTGTAAGAAGGAATAAGTTTCTAAGATATTATCGAAGGAAGAAAAATAGTCGATACGTGGAGACGGCGAGTAATAAACACCAATTAATACCTTAGAATGATGTAATTCCACCTCAATGAATAGATGTTCACCAGCATTCGATGGTGGTAGCTGTGAAGACACATTAACAATTGAAAAGGGAATGTTAGTGCGGAGATAAATGGCAACACCGCCACCACCGCCAGCCGTGCGATCATTTCTGATGAGTTTAAATCCAGGCAGAGAAAAAGAAGTAGAAGGGAGACAGGGCTTAAGCCAGGATTCGGAAACAAGAATAGCGTGGACGTTCTTACAGTCAAATGTAGCCAGCATATCAGGGAAATGAGCCGGAATACTTTGGGCATTAATATGAACAACGTTGAAATTCTTAGGTACATCAGAAAAATGCATTGTTAAGGTCTCGGCAAGTGAAGGAATACTAACAAAACTATCATTGTCACTGTTTGCAGATAAAAAGCTTTCAGTATCGCTATCGCTAAAATTGTTCATTATATATAAAAATATATATACTAACTATAAATATAATACAAAACAACTTAAAATATACTAAATTAATTATACTAAAATTGATTAAACTTGTGTTCCACCTGCCGGTTGCACGTTAATACATTTTTGCCTACCGTTTTACACAAGCATATTATCAAATGTGTTTCCGATCAGTCCTGTAAGTACTAGCTTCATCAGGCTTTCGAAAGTCGTCGGAGCATTGACTATGTAAATGGCACGACTTTAAATTGCCACAGCCCCTTTCATGTAGACGCGCTGATCTTTCCTAGTCCCGGAAGAGACTATCTCTACTTGCCAGAACCCACTCTTCAGGTTCAACATGGTAAATCTCTTAATCGCAGCCAGCATATCCAGTGGGTAGCTGTCTTTCTTTATGTCGTTCAAATCTACACAAAACTGCATGCTGCCATCCTACTTTCGCACCAGGATTACAACTGTTCAAATCATTTATTTGCCTGAATATGGGTATACATGAGGTGATACATATGACAAAAGTACTGTCCCTCCTAAGCCCTCTTTACTTCTCGGCCACGTATATTATATGGGCGTGGTACCACTACTAGACACCAGATGGCCCCACAGGGAACATTCCCGAACTTTCCAGTAGTTACTACACTCCGTAGTCCAGCTACTAGACAACAGATGACGCCACGTGCCAGGTTTCTACATGATGTAGTATTACTACTAAACAACATATAGCGCCACGTTTTGTTATTATTTACTGGATGGCGTAACATTATTATATGTACAATTTGCACCAACAATTATTATTAGTTTGTTTCTGTTTTAGTTTAGAGTAAGTACCTACATTCGTGCTTTTTATGTCGGGGACCTTAAGTAAGTGAATCGGGTAACTGCTTACCAAAGGCATGTATGTAAATAAATAAATAGGTAAGATAAATTAATAATGTTAGGGTTAGGCCGATATTTCCACTCGAATGAGTTACTACATTAATCTTTAAAAGTGAATACGTCCATAAGCGTACCTTCGGATAATAATGCTGCATAAACTGATGTATGACAGGATCTTCAAGTGACTCCCGTTCGTCAAGCAATACCGCGTCTACATACTCGGTAGCCACGCTGCACTCTAGAAGCATCTCTTCTAACTTAGAATCAGCCTGTGAACAAAACGTTTTCTATATAACTAATCTATGTATGTATGTTAAGCTACACGAATACCACGTTAATTTATAAAATATCGTATTTATTTAGTATACGCAAAGTATGCTAAGTGTATTTAAGGAGTACAATTATTTTTTAAGCTATCCTTATGTGACATAGTCAAAGTCAAGTCAAAGTCAAATGTTTTTATTGCAGTCATGTAGTTAATTATCTATTACATTTTTGGTTCCAGTACTCACACATGAACCCTGGAAGGGCACAGCAATTTTTCAAGTCACATAATAGACACATGCAATATACCTGCACCATGGAAATTAAGATTTCAAGAGAATTTTCATAACATTAAAACTTAAGAGATTTCAGGCAATCAGGTACATCGAGAAAATAAATAAGAAAATTCAATTATATAAAATAAAATAAAAAAGCTATATAAAATGAACATTTAGCAAGTCATTAAAATTTTATTCCTGTTAATGTAAAAATCAAAACAATAAAAAGTATATATTAATATAAAATTACATGTAGGTACCACGAGATTAAATAATTCATATTTCATGATATACCATTACAATTTACTTACAATTGTTTGGCAAAATGTATTTCATTTGTTAGAAATAGTACCTACCTATCTATATTAGTGACTCATGCTAAGTATTTATGGTGGCCTTCATTGTAAAACTCCTGCAAAGTATAAAAGCGTTTCTGTATCAAGTATTGTTTTAGTTTATTAACAAACGGTACATATAGATCTTCCTCTTGAATATTTTTTGGGATATTATTATAAATTTTTATTGCACTCACAAACGGTCCTGATTTGTACATATTTAATTTGCAGGATGGTAGGGCTAATCTATTTTTATGCCTTAGATTATGGGATTGAGAGTAATTATCTTTAGCTGTAGTAAAGAGGTAAGAATTTTTCCTAACAAACTTACATATTTCAAAAATATATATTGACGTTAGAGTCAATATTTTTAAATTTGTGAAATATGGTCTGCAACTTGTCATCACATCTATATGTGCAAGAATACGCATGCACCTTTTTTGTAAATTAAAAATCCTTTTTGCGTCACTACTGTTTCCCCATAGGATTATTCCATAGCTAAGCCAAGCGTGGGCATATGCATAGTATGCCATCATTGCTGTTTTGAGATCCGTAGTTCTTTTCAGATGATTTAGTGCATACGTGAATCTTGATAATTTTGTTAATAAATTTTGTATGTGAGTTTTCCAATTTATATTTGTATCAATGTTTATACCCAACAGTTTAAAATTTTCTACAGATTCTATTTTTGTATTGTTAAATGAGAAGGAGATGTCTAATGGTTTTTTTTGGTAAGGTTTGAATTGCATAATTTTGGTTTTGGAATAATTTAAAATAAGATTATGGTCATTTAACCATTCACATATACTTGATAATGTTTTAGTGAGATGGTTGCTAGCTTCTTGATCACTTTTACTTGGGAAGACTACTGACATATCATCTGCAAACATAACACTTGTATAGTTTAGTATTTTTGGAAGATCGTTGATGTATATTAAAAATAAGATACAACCAAGCACGCTTCCTTGAGGGATAGACTTTTTTACATCAAGTGTACGTGATCTTACATTTGTAACAGTGCTTAGTTTAGAATCATAGTATTCTATTTCAACACATTGTACCCGATTATTTAGATATGACGTAAACCAGTCATGAGCTACTCCCCTGACTCCTATTCCGTATAATTTATCAAGTAGGATTTTATGTGAGACTCTATCATATGCCTTACTCATATCCAATAAAACTCCTACAGCATAGTTTCTATTGTTTATTATATTTAGAATTTCATTTATATATTTAAATACTGCAAGTGTTGTGGATCGGTTTTTCCTAAAGCCATTTTGGCTTTCATCTAGAATGTTAAATTTTTCGCAGTAGTTATTTAATCTTCTGGACATAGCAGTCTCAAATATTTTGGCAAAGGTTGGTAAGAGCGCTATAGGGCGATAGTTGTTAACATCTGTAGGATCCTCATTTTTAAACAAAGGTTTGATTATAGATATCTTCAGCAGGTCAGGGACTATGCCTTCTGAGAAAGATTGGTTAATAAGTACTGTGAGTGGCAGAGCTTACTCGTCAGCACATTTCTTAATTAAGTGGCTTGGCAATTCATCGAAACCGTAACTTCTTTTATTTTTTAAGGATCCGAAGATACCAAGAATTTCTTTTATGTCAGTTGGTTGAATAAAAATAGTATTATTAGCTGGGGTTATGACTGGTCGACCAGCTGGTGATGTGGAAGGGACTTCTTGGCTGCTAAGAGTTAGAACGTCATTTCCGACTGACATGAAAAAGTTATTGAACGAGTTAGCCACAAAGATTGGGTCCTTTTTAACAGTGTTTTCAATTTTTATTTGTATATTTTTAGTTTTCTTTTTAACAAGCTTCTTAGTACGTTCTTTAACAATGCTCCACATAGTTTTAGTAATGTTGTCTGAGTTATTTATCTGTCTTATGTAATTAAGTTTTTTCGATTTCAAAACGGTCTTTTTTAGCAGTTTTTCATAGTGTTTATAATGCTTGTCTATAATAGGGTTGTTAGTTTCAGTGTTTAATAGTTTAAGGAGACGCTTATTTTTACAGGATATCTTTAAACCTGTTGTGAGCCATGATTTTTGTTTTTTTGTTTTTAGGGCCATTTTTTTATTGGGTATACATAAGTTCAATACTTCACGTATAGCATTGTGAAATAAATTGTAGTTTTCGTTGGCGTTGTTGTTTTCTGAGATTATTGTGTTCCAATCAATCGTTCCTATTTCAGACTTAAAGTGTTGTATGTTTTTCCTACTAAACACTCTTTGTTTTGTATACCAGACACATTTTGTGTCTATTTTACCAAAGGGGATTGTGACTAAAATACCCTTATGGTCTGAAAGACCTAGATCTTTTACGCGTGCAGACATGTCAACATGTTGAAAGTTTGAAAAAATTAAGTCAATGCATGTGGCACTCTTAGTTGTTATTCTTGTGGGTTCTTTAATATGTTGGTGAAAGTTATAACTTTTCATAATATTTATGAGTGTCTCAGATAAAATGGTTTTGTCCAAGACATTAATATTGAAATCTCCACCTATAATAATGTTTTCCTTGTAGTTTTTTAACATTGTAATCTGCAATATTTTTTCCAATGATTCGAAGAATAAGTCTGTATTTCTATTCTTTTCTGGCCAGTATAATACAATAACTACTGTATTCAAAGCAGGAATATCGATCGCACAAATTTCAAACACAAATTCTGTACTCAGGCTTTTAACATCCTCCCTATCCTTAAACTCTATGTCTTCCTGTAGCAGAATACAGACGCCACCACCAGCATGGTTCTTTCTATAGAATACAGTTGCACAGATATATCCCTCTATTTGAAGTAAATCTGCTTTGTCTTCCGTAATCCAAGTTTCGGTCAGGCAGAGCACCTTTACGTCGCTTTCTTCATCATTTGTAATATATTCTAATAAGTGTGTTTTATTCTGTAGGCTTCTTATGTTCTGATACAATATTTTGAAATTAAATTTGTTTTTATTGTCGTTTTTTTGTTGATCCAAGATATTTTGATGCTTCATACGTACGTTCGAGCCATTAGAGAAAAAACTGCGACATTGTATTTTGATTTGACGTGTTATCCAATGGGTTATTGTGGTATAAGTCTGACTGTGATGTTAATTGTTTGTTTTCTAGTAGCTCTACATTTTCTGGATTAATTTCTATCTGAATGTTGTTTTTAAGTTGTGTATGTTCTATGTAATATGTACTATCTTGAATTTTGTTTATTAATTCGGCAATATCTTCAAAAACTCTGCGCATTCCGATGTCATTTATTGATCCAGAGTTTCTTTTAAACATGTTATAATCGTAGGTCAAGTTTTTGTTAGAATCAAATAAGTATGCATGCTCATGTGTCAATACGTCTAAAGATAGCAGACTAATAAAATTCTCCACGCGCCAATTAAACATATTCGCATATTCTGAACATTTGTATGTAGGAACGCACAGTACTACATTTGTGTGTTTTATTTTAAGGAGTGATTTCCTAATTGTGAATATAAGATTGAAATAATCCTTCGTAGTTATAAAGTCTGAATCTCCGAGTAAAATAATGCAAAAATCGTTCATTGTAAAGTACTTTAATTTATATTCCAGATTTTTCATCATATTCTCTATGCCACAGTTTGGCATCAAGTAATGACATACTTTTGATTGCATATTAAGTACTTCTCCCGCTATCGTGTGTACTTTATTATGCTTATTTTCACTGATAATACATACTTTACTTGGTGTTGTTTTAGGTATTTCGTCATAATTTTCGTATTGTGTTGTGTCCATTTTTTCCGTCTGTGTTTCTTGGTTGTTATAACGTTGGTCGTTCTTAATATTAGCATTCTTGGATACCTTCATAGCAGAGTTTTTGTTTCCTGTATTATGTCTTTTATTCGGTGTCATTTTGCGTTTGATGGGGCTGCTCGTGATTGTTTTGAATAGTTCATTTTTTCTGAGTAGATCTTCGTTATGTTTTTTTAATTCAGAATTCTCCAAGGATAGAAGTTCTATTTCTTTGTCGGCACTTTGAAGTCTTGTTTCTAGTCCCATTATTTGCTCTATAAGTTTCTTAACTTCTTCCATATCATCATAGGATAGGTCATTACATTCTGTTGACAGGTCAGGTAGGCTCCTGGCCCTCAAGTCAGACTGCGTAGATATAAATGAATGGTCAAATGATTCGTTGGAGGCTCTGGCTCTGTTATTTCGTCGAAGAGTGACATTATTATAGCTCGACTCGTGATCCATGATGTTATTTTGTATCATTTATCCGATATCGATAATCAACGCCCTCTACTGTCGAATAGCTTCGAACTTTCGGGTACGGGTTTTTTCATTTACCTATGTTTATCACTAGGTGTAGTTATAAGATTAATTGGCTGTACTTTTAAAATACATACAAAAAGTCAAACTTTTGTTGGGTTACGAAGACTGTTATCTCACGTCCAACAGTTACATGCGTTAACCACTAAGCCAATTTAGTTGTGATGATGTGTTTTGAAATTTCGTATCACTTATCATTCCATATGGTTTTAAAAATTAAAGTCGGTTAAAGTGACTCATCGTGCAAATATTTCGTACACATTCGGATCACTTAATACATTTGTGTTTATGTGTATAAAATCACTGTACCTTATAAAGTTTCACTATTTTGCTGACTTATATAATTGTTTATATGTTATTTTATCTGATATCACTTTTCTTGCAATAGTTTTAGCTTTAAAGCACAGTTAATGTTTCACTTTTTATTACGGTATTGTTAAAGAATCCATTTAAAAATTGCGCAGATAATATTGTCACTTATGTATAAGTCCTTTATTTACACTTTCAACACATAATCACATTCGAATTTTCACTTTAAGTAATTTTTAGAGTTCGAAAATCACAGAGCTCTTTTATTTGCGTGTTTCCTAGACAGCGCCATCTAGCCAAAAAAAAATATACGTGCATATGGCATACGTGTTGGAACTGGATTTTATATTCATAAACAGGATTAACTATCCTGCATATCGTTTGCAAGTATCAAGTAACGTACCGGCGATGCGGCCACGTCCCTCCAGAAAGCAGCGAAGTAGTTGAATCGCAACGGCACAGCTTCAAGTGCGCACAATGCCGATAGCAGCACAAGTTGCTCAGACATGCAGCGTTGACTGCGAGCTACGCGACAACACGTGTCTGGAAACATAATGTCGAATATGGTCGAGTGTGGCATTATCCTGCAGTAAATGGATTGCATTGAAAGGATCACAGAAAATCGGAAACTGTTGTGCTAAGACTTTTTTTGGCACCTTGTGACGAGACTAGCATGCCATTGGTCTGGTGGGCGCCTGCCATTACAATTGTAATGTTACTCAAGATTAGTTCTGTGTGGCACCATACTGCGCTCTTTCATCATATCGGCCATTTATACGTCCACTGCTGAACAAAGACCTCCCCCATAGATTTTCACAACTGTGTCATCATTTTGGGGGGTATTTGCCAATACTCACCGCGCTTGGCGGGTTGGTGAGCGCAGTATGGCTACCGTTTCACAGAAGGGATGCTGCTGCCCATCCCTCTGGTTTAGATTCCCTTAGTCGCCTTTTACGACATCCACGGGAGGAGATGGAGTGGTGCTATATTCTTAATCCGGACACCACACGGATTACTTTATTATTATTACTGCGCTCTTTCCTTCTAGACATTAGTTTGTTTTTGTCTCTTATGTCTAGTAATTTCATTTGCTACATACCTGAATACAGCATACCGGCCATTTATATATCTACAGCTGAACAAAGGCCTCCCCCATAGATTTTCACAACTATGTCATCATTTTGGGGTGTGAGTGTGCGTGTGTGTACCGACCTACAAACTTGTGGTAGGAGGCGGCCAGGCGCAGCGCGGCGCGGCGGTCGCGCGGGCCGCACACGTGCGTGTGTGTGCGTGTGTGTACCGACCTACAAACTTGTGGTAGGGGCGGTAGGAGGCGGCCAGGCGAAGCGCGGCGCGGCGGTCGCGCGGGCCGCACACGTGCGTGTGAGTGTGCGTGTGTGTACCGACCTACAAACTTGTGGTAGGGGCGGTAGGAGGCGGCCAGGCGCAGCGCGGCGCAGCGGTCGCGCGGGCCGCACACGTGCTTGTGAGTGTGCGTGTGTGTACCGACCTACAAACTTGTGGTAGGGGCAGTAGGAGGCGGCCAGGCGCAGCGCGGCGCAGCGGTCGCGCGGGCCGCACACGTGCGTGTGAGTGTGCGTGTGTGTACCGACCTACAAACTTGTGGTAGGGGCGGTAGGAGGCGGCCAGGCGCAGCGCGGCGCAGCGGTCGCGCGGGCCGCACACGTGCGTGTGAGTGTGCGTGTGTGTACCGACCTACAAACTTGTGGTAGGGGCGGTAGGAGGCGGCCAGGCGCAGCGCGGCGCAGCGGTCGCGCGGGCCGCACACGTGCGTGTGAGTGTGCGTGTGTGTACCGACCTACAAACTTGTGGTAGGGGCGGTAGGAGGCGGCCAGGCGCAGCGCGGCGCAGCGGTCGCGCGGGCCGCACACGTGCGTGTGAGTGAGCGTGTGTGTACCGACCTACAAACTTGTGGTAGGGGCGGTAGGAGGCGGCCAGGCGCAGCGCGGCGCAGCGGTCGCGCGGGCCGCACACGTGCGTGTGAGTGTGCGTGTGTGTACCGACCTACAAACTTGTGGTAGGGGCGGTAGGAGGCGGCCAGGCGAAGCGCGGCGCGGCGGTCGCGCGGGCCGCACACGTGCGTGTGAGTGCGCGTGTGTGTACCGACCTACAAACTTGTGGTAGGGGCGGTAGGAGGCGGCCAGGCGAAGCGCGGCCCGGCGGTCGCGCGGGCCGCACACGTGCGTGTGAGTGTGCGTGTGTGTACCGACCTACAAACTTGTGGTAGGGGCGGTAGGAGGCGGCCAGGCGAAGCGCGGCGCGGCGGTCGCGCGGGCCGCACACGTGCGTGTGTGTGCGTGTGTGTACCGACCTACAAACTTGTGGTAGGGGCGGTAGGAGGCGGCCAGGCGAAGCGCGGCGCGGCGGTCGCGCGGGCCGCACACGTGCGTGTGAGTGTGCGTGTGTGTACCGACCTACAAACTTGTGGTAGGGGCGGTAGGAGGCGGCCAGGCGCAGCGCGGCGCAGCGGTCGCGCGGGCCGCACACGTGCGTGTGAGTGTGCGTGTGTGTACCGACCTACAAACTTGTGGTAGGGGCAGTAGGAGGCGGCCAGGCGCAGCGCGGCGCAGCGGTCGCGCGGGCCGCACACGTGCGTGTGAGTGTGCGTGTGTGTACCGACCTACAAACTTGTGGTAGGGGCGGTAGGAGGCGGCCAGGCGCAGCGCGGCGCAGCGGTCGCGCGGGCCGCACACGTGCGTGTGAGTGTGCGTGTGTGTACCGACCTACAAACTTGTGGTAGGGGCGGTAGGAGGCGGCCAGGCGCAGCGCGGCGCAGCGGTCGCGCGGGCCGCACACGTGCGTGTGAGTGTGCGTGTGTGTACCGACCTACAAACTTGTGGTAGGGGCGGTAGGAGGCGGCCAGGCGCAGCGCGGCGCAGCGGTCGCGCGGGCCGCACACGTGCGTGTGAGTGTGCGTGTGTGTACCGACCTACAAACTTGTGGTAGGGGCGGTAGGAGGCGGCCAGGCGCAGCGCGGCGCGGCGGTCGCGCGGGCCGCACACGTGCGCGTGGCGCGGCCGAGCCGCGCACTGGGCGCCTGCCGCCAGCGGTACGAGCGCACCCAACGCCGCTCCGCCGCCCAGCAGCACCACTTCTCGCAGCACGCCTGCAACCGAGCGCTGCGTTAAGGGCCGCGCTCAAACCTCGCGCAGGTGGCTTTTTGCCGCGGCAGTTCGAGGCCAAAAAATTGTGTTGTTTGAATCAGAAAAAGCGTAGTAAAGTCGTAGTGCGGCCTTAGGCTACGGTAGGCACGTATCAGTCGAGAAACTCGCCGATGGATGGTGCGTCGAACAAGACATGACGCATAGAGCGAGAGAGCCGTTCAGGGAATTTTGTAGCTCGCTCTGTAGCTCGCTCTTCAATACCACTACGTGAAAGATGAAGAGGCGACAAAAACTCGCAATGTCAATTTTTATGTTTATGTATTACATCGATTGGAATTTTCTTGTTTCTGGTACAACATTTCCGGCTAGAAAACTCGGTTTCCCCCTCAATTTTAATTCAGTAGTAATTTCTTTAATTTACTAATCCTTGCCTCTTTTTACTTCTTATCCACTTATACCAACAGGAGTTCCTTCAAGACGAACTTTTAGTTTCGGGTGGAATAGGAGTAGTCTGGCTACACACCAAATGCACATCGCACATAGCACAGCGATACCAACCCAACGCGGCATCCCGCAAGTGGTTATGCCTGTGGTGCAGGTTGAGCATGGTGAGCAGCCGGCGCGCGGACTCGGGCCAGTCCTTGCAGGCCAGCAGCAGCGCGCGCGCCTCCTTGCCGTCGCGGCGCGTGCGCAGCGTGCGGCACAGGCCGCGCGCCCAGCGCAGCGCCGCCGTCAGCTCGGCGCGCACGGCGCCGCCCGCGCCGCCCGCGCCCGACTCCACGTACACTGCGTGCAGACTGTGTAACGCCTGCCGACAAACAAACCCGCTTCAGTCTCTTCTATGTACAGTAGTGGCGGGTGAGTCGTTTACGGTAAACTAGTTCATAAACCAGTTGAATTTACGATTACAGTTCATAAAACACATGAACATTGTTAAAACAATAAAATCAATCAATTTAGTGTAAAAATTATCCAAATATCAACAAAAATCGATCATAACCTATCTAGTAGTTATCTAGTAATTATTATTTCTAAACGAACAAAACGTTAATTATAATCGATTTTCATCATCGTCCATGACCTAGTAGTGTTGCTTAAAAATCGATAGGCTATCGATAGTCAATCGATAATGTCATATAACCCCAAATCACTCATACTATCGATTGCCCTATCGATAGTATCGATATTATCAATAGTATCAGTAGTATTTATTGGGAGCTTTGCAACAATACTATCGATAGTATCGATAGTGCCGATACCATCGAACTGGGTCGTAAATACTATCGATACTATCGATAGTCAGAAAGCATGTAATACTATCGATACTATTGTATAATTTCAACTATCGATAGTATTGTTCGATACGTAAAATAAAATCGATACTATTGATAATATCGATACTATCGATAGGCCAATCGATAGTATGAATGTTTTAGGGGTAGTGCTATCAATAGATCGATAGTCGATTTTTAAGCAACACTATGCCCTAGGCATGTTACTCTGACAGCTGTCACAGAAAACAAGCTGTGTTTTATGAACTGTAGTTTATTCCTAGACAAACAGCTTTTCTAATTGGTTTCGTTCAGTGGAGGATTAAACGTTCGACGTCGACAACGCTATGTCATTCATGATTCAACTAGTATATATAAATAGTCTTTTCGTTGACGCCCAAGAAACAGTCAAAAAATCAATCTGTTCGTACAGCAGCCACCACAAATAAACTGGACAACCGAAATTTGTATCTCTAGAAATTCTGAGATAAAACATAATACAATTAGTTAAAAATTGATCCTAAATCTAAATGAATTCGAGATATGAAATTTTCCAAATGATAACTGATAACTGCCACGCAGAAAATTGCGTTGTGACTATAATAAATATAAAGTAAAAAGTCTAGTCAACGTAAAATTAAATAACAAACAAGGACTTTGAAACGGACGTTTTTTAATGTTTCGAAGCTTGCTGTCATTATCGATTTAAAGGCAGCAGCTTCAATATATCTCAACAAGCCTCCTTCGGTTAAAGTCAGACAAAGAGAATAATTCCACTTACTTCGAAGGTCATCTGCAGGCCACCATTATACACAACGTATAACCTGTCGTCATCATTCTCGACAAGCGTGCAGAAGGCGGATATTAACGTCGTCCAACATGTTCTGTTATTTAAACCTGCAAGTACAAGTAGCTGTAACAAATATTTCATAGAAAGGAGAAGAATATTGATTATCTGTATAGCTAAAATCTAAATTGTGTTACAACAATGTCAATAATTCCTGTATTTAAACTATAATGAATTTATTGAGTAATTAAAAATGTTTACTTCACCAGATAAAAACGAGTAAAATATTAGTTTTTTTTTACGAAATACATAATATTTCGTATTTTCACCTATACATCGTTTTTTTTCTAGCTGCATCCGTTTTTAGGAATACTATTTCAGTGATAATTAGTTTGACTGTCACAAGTCGGTCATTTAAATCGTTACTTCTTGTACACTAATGTTCACATTAGTGTACAAGAAGGATTTGTGTTGTTCCACTTGCCGGCTACGAATAGCACCAACCCATCTCATAACATGGGTGTCGTAAAAGGCGACTATGGGTATAGCCGGAGGATGGGCAGCAGCGTCCTTCGAGTACATTAATAACTCATCTGCGATCGCCAACCCGCCTGCCAAGCGTAGCGATTATGCCAAAACCCTCCAAAGTACACAATGCACCCAGACTGGTCATTGTGGCGATCTTTGGGGGAGGCCTGTATCCAACAGTGGACTTTATGCGGCTGAAATGATGACGATTAGTGATGACTTGATGAAACTAAAATTTTCTAACATTAGTATCCTCAAAGTGGAAAAATAGGAATACAAATAGAATTAGAGAAGAAATACTTAATACCAATTGATTAAAAATCGATTTCTACTTGAATATTTTTGGCAACACTGTTACTTGTCAAAGTCATGGCTTAACCTCTTGCATGTCAATTTCGGGCAGCCATGTAGACACCATAGATTTTTATTGTGTCTCGTTTTGCGGCAGTTAATGAGGTATTGTCTGTTTTGTGTCTGCCATTTTTATGTTTACTTTCTGGGGTTTTGTGCATTGCGGTGAATAATAATAAAATGGTCAGTTCAATTTTGGATTCCTAGAATCATACTTTATATAAAGCCATATTATACTGTGACACAATAGGTCTGATACCGACGTCAACGCCTTCAACTCCAATAAGAATTGAGGTGAATGGTTTAAAATTCTCGGTCCTATGGAAAGTTGGCAAGAAACTCGAAGGATAAACATGTGAAAAAAGTGATATTGTAATGTTAATTTAATTAACCCGCCTGTCATTCTGTAGAGTCTCAGTTTAGATAATGTCTTTATAAGTAGCGCCGCTGTAGTTTGCCGTGTGGTGCCGGCTCAGAATGCCACCACCCCATTTCATCCCGTGGGTGTCGTAAAAGTCGACTAGGGGATTAACCGGAGGATGGGCAGCAGCGTCCTTCGAGTACATTAACAACTCAACTGCGATCGCCAACCCGTCTGCCAAGCGTGGCGATTATGGCAAGACCCCCCCCGATGAGCACACAACACACCATATCGGTCGTTGTGGTGATCTTTGGGGGAGGCCTGTGTCCAGCAGTGGATTTAATTCGGCCGAAATGAAGTAGCGCAAGTCCAGTTTTTATAAAGGAGCCATACAATATAAGTAATGGATAACAATAAATTGAAACAATGGATTTCGTAACTGTTTAACTTAGGCATCTGCCTAGATACTTAAGTTAAAACACTGGCTCACCCTGCAAATAAGCTGAAAGAGTACTCCGCCGGAACGCGGCAGCTTCCCTGCCGTCAGCGGATTCACTGCCGCTACTAGCACCATTGCCGCTACCGTTGCCGCTACTCGTGCTGCCAGTGTTCCCGTTGCCACTGCCGCCGCGAGCCGCTAATATGCGAGCGAGCCTGCGCAAAGGTGCTGTGTTGTAAGAGCGGTTCAGGTAAACTGGACTACCATGGCTTCGTTGGTTGTCATCAGAGATGGCAATAACGGCTACATTTCAATAATGAATTACACTGCTGTGTTATTTTACAACAACTGTTATCGTAAACTGCTGTCAGTTATCCTGTTATCCTGCTGTTGAGTCGTTTTGCAACATTATAATGAATTATGTGTAGCTTGTTTATATATAGTACATTACTTAGTAATTACTTAAAATAATTTAAAACACTTACTATATACTATACTAAAATGATTTGGTAATTACAATAATCTAAAACACCAAACTAAACTTTTCAACTATCACCGGACAGCGACAGCGGATAATGACAATCGTGTTCGTGATCGCAATGACAACAATAACGATAACATTTACATTATTCGCAACTCGCATTACATTGTTGTCTCACTGTTGTCAAATTTTCGTTATCCGTTGTTTAGTTATTGCCTCAGTTAAATATTAAAATCGACACTATTCCAATTGAATAAATCATAAAATCGTGAAATAAAACATGTGACTCACTACATTAAAATAACAGACAACGATAAAAATAAAAGTGAACTTTATGACGTGCACTTAAGGATTATAATCGTATGATTTGTGATTCTTTAGCAATGTGAAGTACGTCATATTTGAATAACACCATATCTCTTACGCCTATTGGTTGCGCATAATGCTTTCTTATTCGCCACGTAGCCGTGCGACGTTAGCTGCGAGTGTGCGCGCACTGCCTGCCTAGTGCAGCGTTGCCAGAAGGGTACGAATAGTACTAATTGTGTACTATTTAAGTCATATGTGTACTGGGGTACTCTGGACGTAGTTTGTGTACTCAAAGTAATTTTTCAAGATTTATTGGTTATTTTGAAATGCAGCCATCACAGACTGTACGAACAGTTTATCATAAAACAGTGTTAGTACGAGTACATACCGGAACACTGCTAACACTAATCGAAATCTTGTGAAAAACGTTATAATGTAATTGACTTTTCTCGCGATTTTCTCGGACTTCTGATGCTCACTTTTCTGAAGACTTATTTACGTATATAATATGCGTTATGTATGTACCTTCTATACTAAATTATGAAGATGAATACTTTTGTGTACCCTGCTATAGTTTTGTGTACTATTTCGAAGACTCGCCCGTACCATAGACGTAGTATCATCTGGCAACGCTGGGCTAGTGGCTGTTGTCAATAACAATAACGAAAAACGACAACAGGATAATTCGTTGTTCAATAATGTGTTATACATTGCGTAAGAATAATGCATTACATTATCCGTTATTGAAATAATGACCACCTCTGGTTGTCATTGAACCTGAGCAAATCAGCTACTCCATGATACAAGTGGGTATGGAGTGCGATGTTCCTGAACGCTCAATGTATGACGGGGGCCAGCGAGCGCGGCGAATCTAGTGGAGCTGAGTGACATTAGCAGCAAGTAGTACAGCGGCAGCATCGCAATTTAGGTAATAAACAACTAGTATCAGGAAATACAGACCTGAGCAACTCATCAGCAGCGCCGGGGTACACATGCGCGTGTGGCGCAATGTTCCTAAACGCCCAGTGTATGTTCTGATGCTGGGCCAGCGAGCGCGCGAAGGCGCTGGACCGGCGGCAGCACAGTCGCAGCAGCGCGTAGTACGGCGGCAACATCGCACGGTTGTACGCCACTACCTCGCCGTCCTCGTGGTCCGCGCTGAGGGATGGCGATCAATACATTTTTGTATCATGTAAGCTTTAAAATGCTGTGACGAAATTTCAAGAATTTTATGATAAACACATACCAGCAAGCGTATACATCACAGTAATACACCGGCGTCCAAATTGTATTTCAAATAAAAACATAACGCACACGTGATCGTCAATAAATCTGTCAGACAACCACGGTCCACTAACACGCTATGCGATTAAGTAGACCATCCTTCGAGGAAAGCGCTTGCTTGACAGTAGAAACAGTAAGCCACTGCCGATTCACTTTCACAAAACATTTATTTATCTGACGGCACGGTTGGTCCAGTGCCTGATACAGTCGGCTGCTGCGGCTGCTCCGGGTCGTGGGTTCGATTCCCGCACGGAACAAATATTTGTATGATCTGCAGGTAGTTGTTCCGGGTCTGGGTGTATTGTATGTGGAATCCATGTCTGTAAACGCACCCACGACAGAGGAGAAATCCTAGTGGGGCAAAGTTGAACAAAATAGTTTGATTAAAATGGTACCAACTGATTGTATTAATAATAAACTAAAACGAAATAACAGAATCGCACACCATTATGCATCTAACAATACTTCCGAACATCCATCTGCAAACAGTTGAGCACGGAGAAGTTACCCGATACTGGCGGGTTTGCGTGTGTTGGTAAGTCTCGGCTTTATTATGTAAAACGAAGCACAAATTCATAGTTTTTGTAACAAAGCAGATCATCCGCTAAGCATGCAAACATCTAGGGCATGTCACGAGCGGTAAAACTAGCCGATAACCTTGGGACATGAGTGCTTCGGGAAACGTATCTGTGACGCATACGGAAGAGCCTACCCGGAAGACGCAGCGCACGTTAGAGGAATGTCTAGCTTCGACGCAGTGCCGTGATTTCATCGCGGCGGTTGAAGATTGTGACCTCCCGCTAGCGGCCGTGGTTGAGGTCATGGTCCTGAATGAGAACGCGTGCCATGCCGTCGCCTCGTCGAAACGGCGGACCTGTGGGGAGAAGAGAACACCTCTCTTCCACGCCGCAAAAAGCACCTGGCGTCGTCAGGAGGGTGCTGACCGAACTCCGCATGAGTTGGGGCCTACGGGCGAACGTGGGACAGTCCGTCGCCCGAACAGAATCAGGCCTGAAATGGCGGCGTGCTGTGTACCGCACGCGCTTCTTTGGAGGAATACCTGGGGGCGAGGCCTCATGTCTACAGACATCCCCCCCCCCCCTCCCCCATAGACAAGTAGAAGGAATTCCGTGGGGGTTTAGCCGGCAAGAGTCCGTTGTGCCACTTCACCCCTACCCAGGGCGGCAGAAGTCAATAAGGATTTCACCACGACAAAAAAAAGGTTTGCAATTTTTTTTTACTCTTTACCCCCAACAATTTGCGACTAATACAGTTACTGAAGTAACCGACACTTTCAGTAATCAGGCTGGAATTTGGTTGGACATATTATGTGTAGTCATGCATGTAAAGCGAGGGAAGATTATAAAATCGGAGAGCACAGCTTTCAAATTTCATACACTTCAGATCCCTCTCTTCAACTGAGACTTACAAATATAAATAATTTGCCCTTCGTGAGACAGATGTGAAGTTTTTGGCGTCCGTACCAGGGGGGTGAAACTCTCATACAAATAGTGAGTGCGAAAAGTTGCATCGAAAGTAGCGCCATCTCCTGCTTACAGTCGGCACATTTCATATTAAGTTTTATTCAAAATATGACTAGATGGCAGTAGCACCTTACCGGAAGTACCAAAAATAAATTTATTTAATGTTATTTTTTGGTAATACGTTCTTAAATTACAATCACTTTTTTGTGATATTAAATAAACACGATTTCGTTTATTTAATGTCGACAAACAATAATATGTTCATTATTAAAACATCATCACTTCACAAATTGTCAAAGAGAAAAGATACCTACCTACCTTTTACAAGTTTGTAAACTTAATTTAGCTGGTGTTTATGTGTTTTAAATTATTTTACGAGTGTGATCATTTTACGTTGAATTTCTTGTAATTTTTGACTAATCTCGCACTGAATTTTATAATCCACGGTATAAAGAGGTGAATATAACTTTGGTGGTAAAATTTCTTAATATGATAAGAATGACCTAGTTTTGGTAAGCTTATGATTATTATACGAAAAGAATAATAAAAAAACATCTGAAGTACGTCAGAAAATTTTCTCTGGATTTTTAAATAATTTAAATAACATATAATAATATCAACTATAAGCACCAAATATAAACAACAAAACTACAATGGATAAATTATATGACGAAATATATATATTACCTACAAGAAGATCAGACCAAAAATACGGAAAATTATAAATAAGAACGATGTATCTGACAGATGATGACATAACCGACCGAGTATAAATGAACATGAAATTAACATAAAACAAATCATGATTACTCGAAATCGTGCCAGAATGCAAAACGCACGCCCTACATCTTCGGCCTCGTCGCTCAGCTCCGCCTCGCAGCCGCCGGAATCCAGCCCCGTCGTATGTACAGCGACACCGGCAGTTGCAGTTGCGTCGAGCTCGAGCGACGAGTATTATTCTCCACCGACGTCACCACCGCCAGCTTGTCGACGTGGAAGAGGCCGACCACCGGCCAGTTTGGGACCTCGAGGCCCACCTGCCTCTAACAGGGTCCCCGCTCCCGGTGGAAGTGTGCAGCGCATGCGATGGACCACAGCCATTAATGAAAATGTCATGCGCGCATACTTTGGAGCGACAGAGGGGGGAACTAACCTGACTGCGTACCGTGGTCGGATGCTCTCTCTGTTTCAGGTACTTGAACCGGCTGTCAACGTATCGGCACAACGACTATCGGATCAAGTGCGGGTCATACAACGTAATCATAGGTTAGATGATGCTGCACTTGATCGGCTACGCTCTGAGGTGCAGACTAACCGTGTCATCTCTCCTGCATCACAAACCACGGTGCAACCGCAAGCAACTTTTGCGGTTCCACCGCGGTCCAACCTCGTTGATGAAGAAGAAGATGATGGGGCTATTACTGCAGGTAACCAGTGCATTGAAACTTTAAGGAGCGCTTTGGATTGTGCGATTCGAGAGTATAGATACACTCCACCTACCCATAGGCCACGTCTACCACGTTTGCCTATGCATAAAAAGAATAGAGCGCTAGTGTGTGCCCTGGATTCGCTGCTGTTAGATTATTTTGACAGCAGCGAAGACCTCGGCGATACGCATTCGATTCTGTACTGTTCGGCTGTTGCGGCATGTCGTGTAGCCAATGTCAAATTTCCAAATATTGACAGAGCTACACAACCAAAATCTGCCGTACCAGCTTGGCAGTACAGGATTGAACATCGTATTAATGAGGCTAGGGCACTTATTGGCAAGCTAATCTGCTTCAGGGAGGGTAATACCCGCCCAAGAGTGATGCGCTTTGTGAGACGAGCATTTTCGGGGACTGATATCAGCCCTCTAGAATATATGTCTCGTGTCACAGAGCGCATCGACTACCTGAAGCAGAAAGTTTATGCATGGGCGAACCGTATTCGTAGATACAGACGGCGAATGGAGCGGTATACCCTGAATCGCATATTCCAGAGTGACCAAAGGTGGGTATATAGAACTTGGGAGCAACCTGACCAAGGTATGGATGAAGTCCACCGACCAGATGATGATGCCATGAATGCATTCTGGCGCAGCATATGGTCGGTGCCCGTCAGCCATACCGAAGGTGATTGGATACGAGAGGTTGAACGAGCTTGTGAACCAATATCAGAAATGGGGGCAATAGTAATTAGCCCCCAAGACGTAGCCAGTGCAGTCCGTCCGTTGCCTAACTGGAAATCTCCGGGACCGGACGGGCTGCACAATTTTTGGCTCAAATGGATATGTAGTTCACATGCTCGCTTGGCCTCTCAGTTCCAGTCATGCTTAGAGTCGGGCTCGCTACCACAGTTATTTACAATAGGAATTACCCACCTGCTCCATAAATCAGGTAGTACCACGGAACCCAAAAATTATAGACCGATCACTTGTTTACCGACGGTCTATAAACTTCTTACATCCATCCTGAGAGTCAAAATTAACACACACATTGATAACAATTGCATCATGTCTACTTCTCAGAATGGATGTAGGAATGGGTCCCGTGGTACTAAGGAGCTGCTCCTTATTGACATGGCCATTAGCCAACAGGTTAAACGTAACCGCAAGGATCTGTCTACATGCTGGATAGATTATAAGAAGGCCTACGACTCGATGCCACATACATGGCTCATGAGGGTGCTAGAGTTATATAAAATAAATGCAACCCTACGCACCTTCCTGTTCACATGTATGGGGCAATGGAGGACGGTACTTCACTATTTCACGATTCTTTGGCCGCCTGAAAAAAGTACTGAAAAGTCTTTTGTCAGGCGGTAACAAGGTACGCGCCTTTAACGGTTGGGTCATGCCAGTCTTAGTCTATTCTTTCGGCATACTCAAGTGGACTCAGACGGAATTAGACGCTCTGGATAGAAGAGTCCGTTCGTTGTTGACCACAAATCGGATGCATCACCCACGATCGTCGGTAATGAGGCTATACATCCCACGAAAGTGTGGGGGTCGAGGCTTTTTAAATGCTAAGACCCTCCACAATCGTGAGGTGTGCAGCCTCAGGGAGTACTTTCTCCATGCCGAAGTGGGGATGCACCGAGATGTGGTTGCGATGGACAAGGGACTCACCCCGCTCTCCTTGGCTAAAGAGAACTGGCATAAACCCGTAGTGCTTGACACTAATGACCGTATGGAGGTATGGCAGAACAAGGAGCTTCACGGACGCTTTTACCGGGCCCTTCATGGGCCTGATGTAAACTTAGTAGCGTCCGTGTCTTGGCTACGCTTCGGTGACCTGTTTGGGGAAACCGAAGGTTTTATCTGTGCAATTATGGATGAAGTTATCATGACGAATAATTACCGAAAATATATTGTGAAGGACGGCACGGTTGACATCTGTCGGGCATGCCACCGTCCAGGCGAGTCTATACGTCACATTATTTCCGGTTGTTCTCGTCTTGCTAACGGCGAGTACTTGCACAGGCATAACCAAGTAGCCAGGATTATCCACCAGCAACTTGCACTGCAATACAACCTTGTGAGTTCAGAAGTGCCATACTACAGGTATGTGCCCGACCCAGTTCTCGAGAATGACCATGTCACAATGTACTGGGATCGATCTATCATTACTGACAGGACTATTGTAGCCAATAAGCCTGATATAGTGGTGATAGATCGAGTAGAGCGCCGCACAATGATTGTTGATATAACTATCCCGCATGACGAGAATCTCGTGAAGGCCGAGAAAGATAAGCAAATTAAGTATCTTGACTTGGCGCACGAGGTTGTCGACATGTGGGAGGTAGACTCTGCAATCATTGTGCCGATAGTTGTCACGGCCAATGGCCTTATGGCCAAGAGCCTCGACCAACACCTTAAGAGGCTCTCGTTAGGCAGCTGGGTCAAGGGCTTGATACAGAAAGCGGTACTCCTGGACACGGCTCGTATTGTTAGGAGGTTCCTCTCTCTGGAGCCCTAACCACCGGTAGCTTGGACCTTGTTCCCGATGCCGGTGGGCTACTATTTTTTACTATTTTTTATATTTTTAAATATATATTGTTTTTTTTTATATGTATTTAAAAATGTAATTTATATGTATATATTTAAAAAAAACATTGAAACGTTTCCCTTGTTTCTTTTTTGTAGAACTATTCTAGTTTCAAGAAATTATTAGGTCGATTTAAATTGCAAAACTTTTTTCAATATATCGTATTATGGTCTGCGGCGCAATTTAATCGATCTAGTATTTTTTTCATACAATGAACAAATTTTATTAAAAATACTTTTGGAGAGGCACGCCACCTGCAGGATTGTTTCGGTACTAAATGAAAACGTAGCGCCATCTAGTAGTCAAGGTCGCATATTTGATTATTGTGGTCTTAGAGTTGCGCATCTATGTCAGTATTAAGTGTATAGTCTATGGTCCGTACCTTGGTTACATTTCGATAACTTCTTCGGGACAACTGAAAGTTTTATCTGTGCGATTATGGGTGAAGTTATAATGACTACAGTATAACTACCGAAAATATGTTGTGAAGAATGACATCTGTCGGGCATGTCACTGTACGGGTGAGCGTCATATTATTTCCGGATGTTCTAGTATTATAGTACCGACAATCTAATAGGCCAGCTTTACCAGTTACCTTTTCGTTGCCATGAAAACAGATTCTCGAGACACGTGGATTTATCACACTTCTTAGTTTGACATAACTTTGCCCCACATTCCTCTGATTTCTAGGTCACACGCATTCAGGCCAATGAGCATACGGCTGCCAAAGCCACTTAACTTAAAGTATATATTAATCTCTTTCTAACAACCGGCATGGCCGCATGGTGGCTTTCATTCTCTTTCCCTTTGTGCACTTTTAATAGCTTGGTGTATATTCATCTCTTTTTAATAACCGGTATTCCGCATAGTGGTTTTCATTACCATCAATTTCTTCGTGCAAACATAAACTGGTAAGTAGCTATAGTAAAGTTTACGCCATTCTGTAGTGCAATAATGTTCGTGTATGGCGCATCTACTTATAAAATATCATTGAGTTTTGCCATATTATTCCATTGGAGTTTTGTTATGTATTTATAGATTATTTGTAGCCCGCCCTTTTATAGTATTTAAAATGTGAAATAAAGGAAATAATTAACATATAAATCTGTAATAGTAGACTTTGGCAGAACTGGGCCAGACTGGCACAATATTAAGTCGTGTTCGCACAGTAAACCTATACAAAAATTTGTTATTTCTTTCATAAACCAAAACTAAACTGTTTTTATCTATATATTAATATTATATTAGCTACCATAAAAACTCGTTTCATTTGTTAATGTTATAGAATAAATTATATTCGGAGTATGATCTTTGTCCAAGACCTGTGATGTTTGACAAGTGCCATATTCAATTCTAAATGCATTATTTATTTTATAATCTCGTTGCCTTGAATTATAAAGATATTGGTTGCTTTCATACTCATTATTAAGTCATAATCTTTTATCAAACAAAAACAAAAATTTCATGAAATCATCCAATCTTTTTCTTTAAATGCACATTGCACAAAGATATTGGACGAGCGCCTTTCCAACATTAATAACGCTAACAACAAAATAAAATAAAAAATGTTAAAATGTAATAAACACCTAGAAATAATACAAAAAGGAAATCACAGGGGACACCCGGGTTTGAACCGGGGACCTCTCGATCTGCAGTCGAATGCTCTACCACTGAGCTATATCCCCGCTGGTAGAACGAGTGAAATAATGTATCAGTTACTTTTAAAGATAGGCTATTCAATTTAGTTAGAGCACTTTTGATTTTTTTTATCCACAATTACTTTGTACAAAATATATTAAACTTACAGTATGTAATTGAAGGCGATATGCCTCGTTAGACGCTGGTTGGCTACGGCCAGCTGTACGTTTTCGGGGCAGTCGACCGACACGGCGTGCCAAAAGGTCAATAGCGCCTGCTTGTTGGGGTGGACCGCCACCGAAGGCTCTGAGATCGCGGGGTGGTACAGCTCCCAGAGGTCGTTGAAGTATTGTCCAAACTGGCGAACAAAAGTACTTTTATTATTATATTTTTTGCTACATAGAGCAACAGGTGATCAATGTACTATATTTAGAGAATCCTAAGTAGTCATATTCTGCATCTAACTTGACACAATAGACGCTCACTTACACAAAAGGGAAGTGGACACTAAATTGTACATGTAATTCGGATGATGTCATATCAACCTTCATATTATTCACATAAATGTGTTTCCAACCCGCATACTAATATTCCACGTCAATATGTCGACACTTTAATAATACGTGAATAATGCAAACAAAATATTATTTAGATATTAACAAAAAATGAGTTTTATGTTTGATAAATATTAATAGTTTTGCTGAAATGTACACACCATGAGTTTTTCGACCCTGCTGACGACGCAGTATGACATGACTCCGAAGTATGCCGTGAGCTTCATGGTACCGTGTACTGCGATGTCCGTGTACTTGCGCGCTGCTTTTAACTTGCCTAACAGCATTGTGTAGACCTGTCAAACGATGATACTTTGTATTCGTTCTATAAAACTAAGATAAAGCAGTCAGAGCCCTGGTCCTCCAAGCCTTGCCAGCTTACAGGTACCTTTAATTCAGTATATCATCAACATCATATCAGCTAAAATACGTCCACTGCTGAACAAAGGCCTCCCCATAGATTTCCACATTTGTGTCATCGTTTTGGTCCCCCCAAAATTGACATTTGCCAGTACTCACCACGATTGACAGGCCGGCAAGCCGTTGCCATACGCAGTATGTTAACTGTAACGCAAAAGGGATGTTGCTGCTCATCCGTCTGGTTTAGAGTCCTTTAGTCATTTTTTACGACATCTAAGGGACGAGATGGAATAATGCTATGTTATTAATTCGGACACCACACAGATTAAATGCATTAAACAATAGATATTTTTGATTAATTTAGAACGAATTACAAAATAATAAAAAACATATATTTATAAATTTGTATAATATTATGATTCCAAATTGTATCGAGTACAGATTTTTTTTCAACAGAAATGTTTTGCTTCCACCTCGGGGAAGGGCGGAGGGTTATGCTGGACTGCTATCAGCAAAAATCGGCTAAAAAGGAGCGGTCATCTTCGGCACCGCAGGGCTTCCAGGTCGTTGACATAATCATAACAAAGCCCTCAACTACTTCCGGGGGTTATTTGGTAAGAGCACGCAAATTCCCCCATCTGCATGTTTGTAATCCTCGAGGCCCCCTCGTTATATAACGATGGCAGGAGATTTAGGCATGTTGGACATGGGCACAGGTTGTTACACCGGTGCCGTTTCATCATTCTCCGAGCTGGATTGATCTTCTCCCGATCTTTTCGGAGCATGACAATCTCAGAGGAGCACACCGTATTTCAATTTTTGATTCGATCGACCAGGATCTAAGGGCGAGCTGTTAAATATTTTCACTGTTTGATACTGCGAGCTATGTGTCGTACCTGGTGCAGCGTGTGGTGCGCGGTGTCGGGCAGCTTGGCGTGGTGCGGCGGCGCGGGCGGCGGGGGGGCGGGCGCGGGAGGGCGCGCGCGCGCGTAGCCAGCGCGGAAGTGCTGCGACGGCACCAGCGCCACCAGCAGCAGCGCGGCCGCGGCGCGCACGCGCGCGCCCGGCGCCGCCAGCAGCTGCGCCTCCAGCCAGCGCTCCGCCGTGCGCAGCGCCCACGCGTGCGCCGCCTTGTTGCGCGGCACCTGCCGGACGACGGTAAAGTGTTCATTAATGGTATAGTGTAAAACATAATTTTAATCTATATTAAATGCACAATGTTACTAACATATTTATCTGAATAAGGATTTATAACCTGTGTACCCTTGAGAGATAAACACATCATGTCATCATGTCCGCATTAAGAATACGAGGGCGGCACTGAAAATTTCGGGAATCAAGGAAGTGACACAACATTACTATTTAAAAATGTATTTATTGCTTTTCGAAGTATTCTCCGCGAAATTTGACACATTTTTCCATACGATGGAACCAATAATTAAAGCAACCATTCCATTCGGAAGTTGGGGTCTCCAAAATGGCCGTTTTGTAGGCGTCCACAGCTTCTTTAGGTGATGAAAATCTCTGTCCACGCAATTTATTCTTTATTTTAGGGAAAGTATAGAAATCATTAGGGCTTAGGTTGGGGCTGTACGGCGGATGGTCTAATAATTCTATGTTTTCTTGCTCTAAAAACTCTTTTGTTCTGTGCGCGGTGTGAGAACTCGCATTGTCGTGATGGAGGATGATGCGGCGGTTGCAGTTCTCTCTACGGAGTTCAGAAACGACCTGTGGCAAACAAATGCTAGCATACCATTCTGCATTAACCGTTCTTTGTCCCTCAAGAGGAATAGTCGTAACATGGCCGGTTTAGGAGACAAACGTGGCCACCATTTTTTTTGCAACACTCCGTGAACGAACAATTTTTGTTGGCTTTAACTCATTTTCGAACACCCAAACTCGTGACTGGTTTTTTGTTTCGGGTTCGTACGCATATATCCAGGATTCGTCACCTGACACGATGTTGTATACAGCATTTGAGGATCCTGCGTGGAATCTTTCGAGAGTTCTGACGCACCAAGTAACGCGAGCCGCTTTTTGCTCTTCACATAGCAAATGCGGTATCCATCGGGAAAACAACTTTTTTACACCTAATTGTTCATGCCAGATTATTTGTATTTGACTCATGCCAATGTCTAAAGTTGCCTGAATTTCGCGGTATGTCACATGTCGATCTTCCTCAATCAGCTTACGCACAGCATCAACGTTTTCTTGGGTGACTGCAGTTTTTGGACGACCTTGACGAGGATCATCACTGAGCTTGACACGTCCACGTTGAAATTCAGCAAACCAGCGATAAATTGTAGTTTTGGATGGGGCTTCATCACTAAATGAAGAAATCATCCGGTCAACACACTGTTTTTGTGTTAAACCACTTCGAAAGTCATAATAAATCATCGCTCTTGAATTTTCTCGAGTCAATTCCATTTTCTCAACGACTAAACAAGTTTGACAAAACCTTGTGACAAGACCGTGAATCTTTTTTTAAATAAATAAATGGTATTCGATTTGTAAAACCAAGGAGTTTTCAATTAAAAAGATTTTAATATGACAGAAACAGTGGAAACATTCCATTCCTGATACTTTTAGTGCAGCCTATGTATAGTACCACTCCATCTCCTCCAGTGGATGTAGTAAAAGGCGACTAAGGGAATCTAAACCAGAGGGATGGGCCGCAGCGGCCCTTCTGTGAAACGGTAGCCATACTGCGCTCACCAACCCGCCTGCCAAGCGTGGTGAGTATTGGCAGATACCCCCCAGAATGATGACACAGGATGAGATGAAAATCTATGGAGGAGGCCTTTGTTCAGCAGTGGACGTATAAATGGCCGATATGATTGCAGATCTGTTGTAAGCCTTTTTAAGACCTTTTTTCTTAACGTGGAGAAATCCTCTTGGACTTCCTCCGCCTCGAGAAGGGCGGAGGGGCATGCCGGGCTCATACCGGCTAAAATCCCACAGTGTCCTTCTTCTTACCTTTAACCGGGGGTGAGGTGTACGCTTTGTCTACATTACACCGCCCCTCCGGCGGGTAACGGCCCGTCAATAATTGACGGGCCCGTTCTCTGTGCGACCTTGTTGGCCGCACTTATGCTTCAGAGAGGCGCGCGCGGAGCATGAAAACCGTAACAGTTGCGTGGTAAGTAAGCGGAGGAATAGAAAGAAGCAGATAGCGACTTGTTTTATACTATCTGGAGGTATTATATCAAACACGCTAACTTCAATGTTTTGTCCCAATTTACATAAGACGGCTTGAAACAGAAGTCTCACAGACTGAATTAGATAGAGTTAGACCGAAATATGTACCTGTAGCGCGAGCCACTCGAGCGCCGCATGCGGGCACACGTCAGCCGCGTCCCACAGCCGCGCCAGTACCAGTTGTGTGAAACAAGGCAAGCCCCCTGTTGCGCCTGCGCCGTTCCCACTGCCTTCTACCAGCAGCGTTAGTAGCTTAAAAAACGGGCTGCAACTCTAAAACAAAACAAGGCAATTAATTACGAATATTATGACTACAAATCATTACAAATATTATGACTACTAACCATTGTCAATATTAACAGGCTTACCACTACCAAAAAATCATATCAGGTAGGACATGACGGGGATCGCGGGCGCGCAGATTGAGGTATCTGCGTGCTCACACCGAGCGACCCCCGGGAAGACGGCGGCGCGCACGTGCCGCCGCGTGCGCAGCACAGCGCACAGCGAAGCTTGGGGGGATCCTTTACAATCCTACCCGAGAAGTGCATGGGTGACGCCCCCTTTGTACAGTCGCCTTTCCTCCGCTAGAGGGGGTGACCGCTTTACAGTAATCTCCTCCGAGATGTGTCTAAAGGCTTGGCACGAATGGGAGTGTGATCTTACGAGGACATGGAGCCCCCTTCGGTGCCGAAGGTGACAACTCCAGTGGCAAAGACCAAAACAAAAAAGGAAAAATAAGGACTATTACATTATGACGACACGGTTGGTCCAGTGGCTGATACAGTCGACTGCTGCGCTCCGGGTCGCGGGTTCGATTCCCGCACGGAACAATTATTTGTATGATCTGCAGGTAGTTTTTCCGGGTCTGGGTGTATTGTTTGTGAAATGTATGTCTGTAAATGCACCCACGACACGGGAGAAATCCTAGAGTGGGGCAACGTTTTTAAAAAAAGAAACAAAACACACAGCCATGTAACGTATTATCTTATTGGCGAGTTGCTACCATATAATATACAAGATACCGTTTTAATTGCCTGTAATGTTTTATTAAATCGACTTACTATATAATCTGATCATAGTATATAATACTTGCTAAACTTACTAAAGAAAACATTTAAAATAACACCAATCTTCTTTCTGAATTCAACCAGATAACTCATTTGGCAGGATTTATCTATACCTGACTGAACGACAACGATGGTTTCATATTTAGAATAATAACATCTAGAAGCAAAAGACTGCGGACAGCTGTCGCAAACGCGGAACCTAGAAAACGTTATGGTATGCTTGAGTGAGCAGCGTATTTTCTACTTTCACTGTTACCCACACAAATACAAATAGAGGAGGAGGAACACTTACACACTCACAGTCAAACTCAAACAATTACTCCAATGTCCAATTACTATGAAGGGGATATAACTAACTGAATAAATCCGTATAGAAATCATATAAACCTTTATAACAGTACCAATACCATGTACCTAGAAATAAAATCTATACTGCTAGCGCTTAAGAATTTATGTTTAACGTAACTCGAGGGGATTGGCGCTGAAGGCCGAAATACAGGTTCCTCCTAGTTCGGCTTCAGATGCTAAGACTTTTGTGTACATATAATCTGTTTCTAAAGCATTCATTTTGTAAACCATGTGTACTAGTTTTGGGAAATAAATATATTATTATTATTAAATAATAGTTTGTCATTTTCGTCACAACACAAATCATCATAATAAATGATTTTTCACCAGCATCTTTTATAAATAAAATACAGAGCAGAAACGGGCCGTGTGGCGAATAGTGTCATATCCAACGTTCAAATGATAACGCACTGAATGTGCCACCTAAACCTCTAATTGTAATTTTAATCAAAAGTTTCATATAGCAGTGAAATAAAAAAACAAGTTTACCTCCGGATATTTAGAGATCGCCTGGAAAATCATGTTGACGATCTTCTGCGCAAGCGGCTCGTTCCAGCGACATAGCGCGAATATTAACGAGCGGGTCTGTTGCAGGTTCAGACAGTCTCGCGTCTGCTGGTAGATGAACGGAAACCCCTGTAAAGAAAAATGTATCGATTTTTAAGCCGGTAACTGATGTAGAAACTGGTTTTATATTTCAGATCCTTTTACGCTTATAAAAAATATATGTTCGCTGGAATAAGTTCCAGCAATATAAAAAGGAAAGCCTACTGATGTTTTAACTAGACTTAGCGTCTTGTCTTTAGGCAAAGTAATATCCTAGTCTAGTCTTAGTCCTATGATTAAAAAACTAGATCGATAGGACGTGAGTTCCACTTCCACTCTTAGCATTATTGCATTATTATAGTCTTGTGGTGTCCATGTCACTACTATGAGTCCTGTAAAGGGACGTTTAAACTCTGGTGTTGCCATTTAGTATTAACATTAATATTATATACATATATATTTATGAAATACTTAAACTGAAACTCATTAAATTCTCGTTGTCTGAATTCAGATTTTAATAACAGTTGTTGTTTCCGATAAAAACAATATACGATAACGATAAATACAGAAAATGTGAATATATTATCAAAAATTGCGCGGTCGGGGGACACCCGTCAGGAATGAAGTTTCTTACTTGGAATAATAACACAATATAAATCCAGTGTCCTTTAAAACAATAACAAGAAATAAGTTAAAATGTTTTTTATACGTGTTTAGAATTGAGGTTATACAGCTGACAGCGCACAATGTTTGCTGTTCGAATTTCGCTAATCGCATGCACACACACATATAATCGTATATAAGAGGCGGAGAGAAAGACAGAGAAAGGTCGCCTGGAGCGGGCATAACGCCTTTTTCTTACGTGACGATTTCTGCCAGTTCAGTTATTGTAAGCCGTCTAAAAGAACTTCGTTCCAAAAAAATATACATGTAAAGAGATTTTAGCAATATATATTTTAAAGAGAAAAGAGATTATCTTTATCACCATAGACAAATACAACACGATGCCATTAGAGCCGGAATAGCTAGTAGCAGCGGCGTGTACCTTGGCGTGCAGCAGCGCCCTGGCGTCGGGCTCCAGCAGCGCCAGCTGGCCGGCGGGCCCGCGCGAGCGCTCCAGCAGGCCGGCCACCAGCGCCACCATCTTGTCGAGCGCGCCGGGCCGCAGCTTGTCGCCGCCGCTCTCCGCGGCTCCGCTGCCACCCGCCTCCTCGGCCGGCGACTCCGTCTGGCCACAAGTGATAGCAGAGTATTACCAACGGCACATTTGGCACAGTGGCTAGTCCGCCCGGCCTTCTGCGAGTTCTATCCCCGCACCGAAAAATATTTGAATGGCCTACAAATAGTTGGTCCAGGACTGGACGTGTATACATGTGAGATTCATGTCTATAAACTATCCAGGATACCAGGAGAAAGGGTCTCTCTCCTGTATGGTGTCGGGCATTGATAACAAAATAATGAGCGGAGCTTACGGAGCGAAGAACCTATCACAACACAACGCATCCTATCAGCCCGTACATGTCCACTGCTGTACATAATCCTTCCGATACTGATAAGTCGTGGTAATATTATCATATTCAGCACGCCTGACAGACAGACGGGTGATCTTGTTTGGTTTTTTTTTAAAACATTGCCCCACACTAGGATTTCTCCTGTGTCGTGGGTGCGTTTACAAACATATATTCCACACACAATACACCCAGACCCGGAACAACTACCTGCAGATCATACAAATATTTGTTCCGTGCGGGAATCGAACCCACGACCCAGAGCGCAGCAGCCGACTGTATCAGCCACTGCACCAACCGTGCCGTCGATCACAGTATGTTGTTATTTAAAAGCAAACTGAAAGACGCTGTAACTCATCCCATGGCCATAGTCCTTTAGTTGTCTTTTACTTTACTCTGTGATGGACACCAAAACATCACATTGTAGACGCGCATATCTTTCAGTGTATCGTATATTTTTCTATCGCGTCATTGGCTTCATGAATAAGCATTCAAACCAAGCAATAGCACTTTTCTAATGCCACAACACAAATTTAGCGTGGTGGAGGAAACCCCACAACATCTAGTGGTAAATTTTAACGCACAAAGACTCAGCTTATCCATGTGGTGACTGGATTAATAATATAAAACCACTTCATTTTCTCCCGTAGATGTCGTAAAAGGCGACAAAGGGACTCCTAACCAGAGGGACGGGCAGCAGCGTCCCTTCTGTGACCTCTCACCGCCTGCAAGTACTGTCAAATTCCCCCCAAACGGCGACATATTTTGAAAATGTTGAGAGGCTTTCGTTCTGGTGTGGATGTCCTGTGGCTGATATAATGGTCAGAAACACTAAAATAAATCGTAGTTTGAAAGGCAAATAATCACTTTCGATCAAGACTATACACAGGCTATAATAGGACCTTAATATACTATCAGTAATTTTATGAAAAACAATAAGGATTATCCAATTAAGACATAGCCCCTTTTGACGCTCGAAGCTCTTCATTTAATAGTTGATGTGACATATATCAGTGGACTCCGTCCAACGCAGGCCAATGCAGCACATAGACCTCTTCAGAACTGGCCCGCATCACTCGTTCGTGCTTACGATAGACGGTAGAACTTTCTTAATTTATTTAAAATCACATTGGGCAATCACAATACGGCTATTTGACTACATTAGACTTGTATAAGAAATCTCTTCTATTACCACCTGTCCAAAGATATAGCTAAAAAAGTGAAGGAAGAACAATTTTTTACTTACCACAGTAGAAGTTTGTCCGAGATAAAAATTTACCATACTAGATATGGAATTGATGCGCAACATGAACTTTCCTTCTTCTTCACCCATCTTGCTGAACTCGTATAGTAAACTGAAGTACTCCGTCAGATGGCGCAGGTGGGACCTCGCTCCGTTCTCCATCTACAATTTTTAAAAAGTGTTTTCACGCTTAAATCCCTTTACAAAAAGATAGTCAACCGAATGTAAATTATCACAATGACAGTTGAAGACCACGCATTAGACAATCGGGCAGCGAGTTTCACTATGTTATGTGGTTTATTAGCTGGTGGTAGACCTCTTATTATGAGAGTCCAGCTAGGTAAGAATCACCGCAGTGCCAGATTACTACCGGTGGAAATACACCATGTACTTCCTCTACCTCAAGGAAGGGTGGAAGGGCATGCCGATCTCCTAACGGCTAAAACCCACTGAAGTGGTCATTTTCGGCACCGAAGGGCGGCTCCAAGTCCTCGTGAGATCACACTATAGCCGCCCATTGGTGCCACGCACCATTATAGGCACATCTCAGAGGGGACGACTGCAAAGCGGGCACCCGCTCTAGCATACGGAAGGTGACTGTAAAAAGGTCGCCCCCAGGCACTCTGGGAGGATTGTTAAGGATTTCACAATGCCTTGCTGTGCGCTGTGCTGCGCACACGGCGGCACGTGACCGGTGCGCGCCACCGTCTTCCCGGAGGTTGCTTGGTATGGGCACGCAAACTCCCCAATCTGCGTACTCACAACCCCCGAGGCTCCCTGCCATACAGTAACGGCAAGCGGCTCAGGCGTGTTGGACCTGGGCGACGGGGCAGTTGTTATCCCGGCGCCGTCTTGTCCTCCGTGCGGGGTCGGCTCTCTCCCGATTGCGCTCTCCAGTCTCATTTTGCATGACACTCTCGCAGAACGAGACTACTGCACGCCACTTTTCATGCTCTGCCAACATAGCCGGCAGAGAGATTTTGCCCGATCCGATCGACCAGAATCCGCCGCTCCAGGGTGCTCCTCGAGCGTGTGCTGTGCGGTATCCTGGTCGTTCCCGCAATGGTGGCACTGTACCGTGACCTTGCGTCCTATCCTGTGCAAGGACGCACCGAAACAACCGAGGCCGGTGAACACCTGCGTCAGGCGGTAACTTTAGACAATAATGTGTTCCGGCTAGAAGATCACTGTAGTTAGTGAAATTACTGGGCATAAGAGACTAAATAACTGTCTCAAGGTGATGACCGCAGTGTGGTGCCACGCAGTCCTAGTCCTTACATTACTTACATAGCATTACAATCGTTATGGGAAGGCATGACGCTTACCACCAGGGGATTGACTAGCTCGTCCCATCACTACGTTTTCTAAACAAAAATATTATGGTTAGCCTGCACCGCGACTGAGTCAACATGACTTGAGTGGCCACCGACATCACCTCTGTTTAAATTGAGCCTGAATGTGTACTCACCAAAGATAACAACATTCTTATAAACCTAGTAACACAACTCGCTTCGCCCAACTTGCTGTTATCTTCGCCCTCCTTGATTTCCTCGCCCTCTTCTATACCCTGGAGGTATAACGCACAATGACTAGATCTGAAACAAAAAACAGCCATATTTATTTTAAAAAATGTATTTTCAGAATACTATAATTATACACACAAAGCCAGTAAATGTATACATACAAATTATATGGAAATATTTTTTTTTTGTACGTACCTTAGCCTTTGTATAACATGCATACAAAGTCTTTGAAACATTTGCCGGACCATCTGATTCGGACATTTAATTAACACCTGCAACAGAACAAACGTTCAACTGTACTTCATTTTGTTTCCTGCTTCATGATGCCCTCTGTTGTTGCAATATTGACGGCTGCTGCGCTCCGGGTCGTGGGATCGATTCCCGCACGGAACAAATATTTGTATGAAATGCAGGTAGTTGTTCCGGGTCTGGGTGTATTGTATGTGGAATTCATGTCTGTAAACGCACCCACGACACAGGAGAAATACTAGTGTGGGAAAAAACGATGTGACGTGTAAAAGTGTCTATTAGGAGCTAATTACTGAATAAATGATTATATTCTACTCTTTTATACATGCGGTAGTAGAGTTGTATTGGAGGGCTGTCCTAACTATTGAATGTAGTTGTGTCTGGGTAAGGGGTAGGAATAGGCAGTGTTTTTTTACTGATCCCGCATTCAGCCTTTTCTCCTGTGTCCTGAGTACAGTTTACAGACATGAATTTCACATGCACAAACACCCAGACCCGGAACAACTGCCTGTGGAACTGGCCTAAATGAGACGGCACTGTTGGCGCAGTGGCTAAGCGCTACGTGTCACGGGTTCGATCCCCGAACGGAAAAAAATTTTTTTGCATGTGAGATGTATGTCTGTGAACTGTACCTACAATACAGGAGGAATACCAGTACAAAGTAATTCCAACTTAAGCCCTAGATCGGCAACGCATCAATAATCAGTGAGTTGCAGAAGTCTATGGGGCCGGCTCACATAAAATAAAGTACAAAGCCAAACTAAGTACTAACTGAATGAAGGCTAGCTGTCGTAGCGCAACTTGGAAGACGCTTTTGTTCAATAGTGGACTGCGATACTACGGTTATTTATTTAAGATTAGCTGCCCGCCCCAGCTTCGCACACACAGTTACATGCAAAACCAGCGGCAGTGCCACCTACCGGGTCCAATTGTGATTCTAAACCATCCAGGGACCCACTCAAATATACACAAAAAAAAACATCAAAATCGGTCCAGCCGTTTATGAGGAGTTCAGTGAGATACACACTTAACTGAATTTACTGTAAATCTTAGTGTGATGCATTTTTGGGAAAGTATTTAATAATAGAAGTAATGTGAATATTCCACTCACTTGCATCGGCCACCAGGTGTCTTCGGCCATATGACCCAGGAACCACTCCGAGGCTGCCGCGGACGCATTGAACTGCTTTGTGACTAGCTCCACCCATGACACCATAGTCGGCTGTGTATTGCATTAAAAACAATATGCGTAAATATTTTGTATAATATTTACGTAAATTAAATTACAGCGAAGAGCTTATTTAATATTGATTCATAAGAATATCACTCTAATACGAGTATATTGGGTATCCTTAAAATGGGACTGCCCGCAGAGATGAAAGGCATAAGAATAACATGCAAATAGAAACAATAAAAAGGACCATCTTTCAGTTGGTTGAGTTATAAGTATAACCCTTAAGTCTAAAGTATTGTGACCATAATTTTATTTTTTATTTTATTTATTTATTTATTTCATCATCATCATTTCAGCCGAAATACCACCACTGCTGGACAGAAGCCTCCTCAAAAGATTGCCACAATGACCGGTATGGGTTTGTGTTGTGTGCTCATTGGGTGATTTTGCCATAATCGCCACGCTTGGCAAAAAGGTTGGCGATTGCATTTGAGTTATAAATTTACTCGAAGGACGCTGCTGCCCATCCTCCGGCTAATCCCATAGTCACCTTTTACGACACCCACGGGATGAGATGAGGTGGTGATATTCTGAGCCGGCACCACGAGGCCTGAGCCGGTACCATAAGGCACGGTAAAGATATCGAATCAAACAAATTATTTTATCTCGCCATTCGTTCAGTTTAAGTCTCGATTCAATAAATCCATCAAAACCACTTTCAATACAGAAGTATGATAGGTACTTCCTTCTTTTTTTTTCAGCTCCAGGGTGGAGTTATGTAAGCATAATAGAGCTGCTGTCCCGTTCAAATGAACTCTCTGTAGATGTTGGCCAGCTGCATTCATCATCATCATATCAGCCGAAGTACGTCCACAGCTGGACAAAGACCTCCCCTATAGATTTCCACATCGACCGATTCGATCGATTTTGATGATGATCACATATGGGTTGATATTGTATGTGTGCGTTGTCCGCACTGCAGATTCGTTCGGCGGCATCGATAAGTTCAAAACAGTATCATAGTATCTAGTGGTTATCAACATACCTTTTCTTTAGCATGTATGAACGTTTCGATGAAGAATGATGTGGAGAGCTGTGCGGCGACTTCGGTGACCTCTGGCCTCAGCGTTGTCAGTGACTGCGGCACTGAGCTGCACATCTGACCCATGAACCTACACAACGATAAGTAATATTAGCGTCAAAAAATGACTGAATTCAAAACTGTACGCATAAGAAAAAAATCCCGGTCAAGTGCGAGTTGAAATCGCGTGGATGTTATCTCCATGTTGTTTTTTAATCTGGGCCAAATTTGTTAGTGGTAACTAAAAAAAAGTACGTATGGTACCGAATTGTAGAGGGAAATTGCTGAACATATTGTCTATTGTTGAATTCTGTCTTGTACCAATAATTTATCACAAGAACAAACTTAACATTGTAGTTGAAACATATGACCTCTCATACATTCCGACTTGATATGTAAGTTTGTACGCACAATATTGAAAGATTTATATATGTATATTTTTTTCATTTAAAAAAAAAAACGTTGCCCCACACTAGGATTTCTTCTGTGTCGTGGGTGCGTTTACAGACGTACATTTCACACACAATACACCCAGACCCGGAACAACTACCTGCAGATCATACAAATATTTGTGCCGTGCGGGAACTGAACCCACGACACGGAGCGCAGCAGTCGACTGTATCAGCCACTGCACCAACCGTGTCGTGTCGTCGATTTATTAGACCATAGTCTTATTAGAGGCTTTCCTGTCATCTAAATTCAAATTTTTTGGCTCTTTTGTTTCGGAGATAGTCAATTTTCATCGATTTTCGTAAATAACTTGAAAGCAAAGTATTTTAAAAAAATTGGTCTCTCACAATAAGCCATTCCATTTGATATGTCACATGGTACAGTTCGCAACACTATTTTAAAATTTGAGCCCCACGTTGCGGACGTTGCGAGAAATTGAGAAGAGATGCTCTAGAGGTGTAGTGCTGTAGGGGAATGCTTGGGGTATCGCGGACCGAGTTCCGTACCAATATCTCCATATCTCTATCTCCGATTTGTGTCCTCTAATAAATCATTTTTCTTTCTTTCTTTCTTTACACCAAGAACTCGGCGTCAAGCAGCGTCTGTCAGTAACAGTCCAAACTCGCATCCTTAAATTCTTTGAGCATGTTTCAAGGCCTGAGTACGGCTCGGTCTTGTCGTGCAAGGTAAAGTGGAGGGTACCAGACCGAGCGGAAGTTCGATCATACGATGGGTACAATATTACAGTACGATATTTATTGCAGTAATTATTAAAGCTTTAAGTTACGAGAAATGTGTGTTACAAAAATGCCATATTTATTAACATTATCTCCGTACCGGGGGCTATCTGGGGCCGTTCGTACCCAGATCATTGTACTGACATATCGGGCAGGAACAGCTCGAGCTAGGTGTCGTGTAATCGTGGCACCAGTGGGCGGCTCTAGTGTGATCATACGAGGACCTGGAGCCTCCCTTAGGTGCCGAAGATGACCGCTCCAGTGGCTTTAGCCGGTAGAAGTCCGGCATACCCCTTCGCCCTTCCCCGGGGCGAAGGAAGTTCATGAAGAATTTCCACTGGGCACCAATAAAAAAAAGTAAAAAAAAAAGGTTTCGTGTAATACTTACGTGAAGTACGCGTGCTGGAATATATTCTTGTCGTGTAAAAACTGCATGTTGTCATCCCATATCCACTTGAGCAGGTCGGGCGGTAAATTGACGGCAGGTGAGGCATCGCTGCTGCGTCGTTCGATTGATAAGCTTGGGCTGGCACCCTCAGCTGTTGAAGACTGTAACAGAAGTCTAATCGTTATCTGTTTATTTTAGGCGCGTTTCCATAATGCACGGGAAAGCAAGAGCTCTAAAACATATAGATTTTTAAGTGGCTTGACTGATAGGCTATCTTTCAGCTGTGACTGTGACGGATGCTTAATCCTGTTTATTTTGGGCTCGTTTCCATAGTGCATGGAAAATAAACAGCCCAAAAATGTATGTATTTATAAGTGGCTCAACTACTAAGCTTGGGCAAGCGCCTTCGGCTATGTAGACAGGTGTTTAAATTTCTATAGTGTATGGGAAATAAAGAGTTTAAATATTTATTCATTTATAAGCTAAGTCTGACAGATGACGGGTCTCTGGTTTCGCGGTTGCGTAGTGCGTAGATTGTGGAATCTGCGTGCCCACACCGAGCGACCCTCGAGAAGACGGTCGTGCGCATGTAGTCACGCGCCGCCGTGTGCGCAGCACGTTACAGTAAGTGATTTAACCAAATTATACTTCAGCTACAATGACTGATGGATAAAAAAAAAAAAAAAACTTAAACATGAATATTTCCACATACCTGTGGCTCCTCCAGTTGTCCGCTGTCGGAACTTCGCTGGCTACGTGGCGGACACCACTCGTAGAATAACATGTAAGCGCTGTTCGTCTTCTCGAAGGAAAAGTCCATGAACTTGTCGGTCACCGAGTCGTAAGTTTTACTCTAGGAATAAGAAGGAATGTGTCGTATAATTATCAAAATTCTAATAATGATTTGATTAAACTATAAAATAAATGCATACATGTCGTTTTAAGTTTCTATAAAACACGTGCTTGTGTGTCCTATAGGTTTGCGAATCAAAAGGCGAACCAGTTACAGTAATAAAATATATCAAGTCGTTTGAGTGCACAATTTCTATAGTCATGGCATTGATCTTGAGCGCTTACCTTTGCCTCTATCAATTGCGCAGAAGTGATTTTTTGGGCATGTTTGACCCGCCAAGCAAAAACAAATACAGTCGGATCTTGAGCGCTCAGTGAAAGAATGGGGGTCGGTTTTCGGCATACCGATGCAACTGCGCAAAAAGTACTTTGGGTTACCCGCAGGTGTCGGGTAAACCACCAACACTAGCGTACTCAAGGAGGGTTGTAGTCAGGCACCTTTGCAATACTACTAAAGGTGATCAGAAACGCGATAGTGCTAGAGTGCATTCAGCAGGAGACGCGCAGGGGCAGCACCCAGCGGCTGTGAGAAATCGACGAGGATTGTTGCATCAACCCGGGCGGGGACAACGTAAGAAGCTAGTTCGAGAACTGAGATTGAGGTATGCTAGTTGAAATGTTGGGACGATGACTGAAACAGCCCGAGAGTAAGCAGACGTATTAAAAAGAATACGAATAAATATGGTGTGTTTACAGCCAAGTGGAGAGGTACGAAGGCTAGAGCGATTTGTGAGCGATACAAGTTTTACTACTGTGGAAGTGACGGAAAAAGAAAGGGCGTGGAAAGTGTTAGATAGTAAATTGAAAGGTGTGATGGGTGTTAAAAGGCCGAATGACAGATCGATCGTGGTGAAAGTAGTGTTAGAGAATGTGTTGTGGATGTTGTAAATTTGTATGCACCGCAGGTAGGGAGGGTTTCTCAGCACTGATGACTATCTTGGTGCACCCAAAGGATGTAAACTGCTGAACAAAGCTCCCCCATCGATATCCACAACGAATGACATGCCGTGTTGTCTGTTTGTGGGGAAATTGCCAGTACTCATCACGATTGGCACGCGGGTTGGTAAGCGTAGTATGGCAAACGTTCCACTGAAGGGTCACTGATTGCCGCCTTTTACGACATCCACCGGAGGAGATGGAGTGGTGTCATATTCTTAATCCAGACACCGCACGTCACGACTACACATTAGCACTGCATTTTGTTATGCACTGAGCTATGAAAAAGGCTAGAGTAATACTGACCGTCATCTCTCCCCCAAAGCACTCGGCGGCGATATGCGCGGGGTCGAATGGTTTGACCTCAGCGTCGTTGAACAGCAACCAGCGGTCGTGGTGTTCATGTTCACGGTCGCGGATGAACGAGTAATAGTGGCCGCCGTCGGCGGTTCCCGTGTGGACCGTCACGCCGATCAGCTCGTACCTGTATAAGTGAGAAAGCCGATTCGATTCTGAACTGATCACCGAAGAGTTCAACACCCCACTTGGTCCCAGAAACACCATACACACACAACACCATAGGAAGCGCTGAGATTGGACAAAAATAGTAGCAGGTTTATATGTAATTTGTCAGCGATAGTTTTATCTACCTCGGTCATACGCTTTCCTATTTTTACGTGACTGGCGAAGGCACAATGAAACTGAATACTATCATATTTCGCGTTTGTGCTGTAAACTCAATATGTAATTGTAAATAACTTTGAAAAAAAATTGCAGATCCTCTTGAAAGGTTGAACGTTTTTTACAGTGACAATGGTTCTAGAATCTGCCTTTACTAACATTTCATTTTACTTTGGCATGAGATAGTGCTATTTGACAGCTTAGTGTACGACAACACAAAAATACGAAATAATATACGCTTACGTTGCAGTGGTTAGGATTGGATTTGATACTTACTCATAATGCTCTTCGAATTCAGAATTATCTTCAATTTCTGTTGTCGGACTAGCGTCGTCTTCCTTCTTGTCTGCTATTTTATTTTTCTCCTCTGAAAGAGGAACTATATTATATATTACATTAATAATTACAAATACTGTATTAGTCACTTAACGACCAATAACTCGCTCACTGGGTGAAATACAGATCGTTCACCACCATGTAAGCAGATTATGCCGTATAAATAGACCTACAGTCAGCTTAAGAATTTAGAGGCGAATTTTTAGAATTTTAGAAACTCCATTTGAAAATGTGATAGTACCTTGATACTGTGCTGGCATGAGATGTTTCTCGACGTATCCGGACATGTCCAGTCGCATTGGAAACGAGAAGTGCGTATTGACTTTCTCCTTGAGCATGGTCAGCATGTTGAACGTGTACCGCATCGTGTTGAAGCAGAGAATTCGCGGGAGCTTCTTGAAACACGCCCTAAAAAGACAAACTAAGACTTTTAATATGCATACACAATTTATTACAACCATCTTTTACAATGTTGTTTTTGTGCACGACCAACTAGGCTTAAGCCGGGTCTCGTTTTGCCCTACACAATACATAAAACATCAGAAAAAAAATAGTTCGCTTCAACAATGTTTTTGCTTTCCGTGTGGAAAACATCTAAACAGATAGCCCTCGCGCGGGCGGAGGGGCAGAGTACAATAATTTATTGACAACTCTCGCTACCGTTGCATGTGCATACATCCGTGGTTTATACATCCGGTATAAATATTGAAAGTAATTCTTACAAATCAGATACAGTACAACGAAACGTTTCCTATACCGAATCGATCGTCTAATTTTAATTATTGATAAATGTTAATATTTGTCTAAGTAGGATCTATTTTGAAATCTACGTTACTGGTGGTAGGTCTCTATTGCAAAAGACCGGCCAGGCACCGCAGCGCCAGATATTCTGATATTCCAGACATTACTGTACTCCGGTTAGAAGGGCACTGTAGCTAGTGAAATTACTGGGCACAAGAGACTATGTAACTAATGTTTTGAGGTGACGAGCGCAGTGTGGTGCCACGCAGGTCTAGTCCTGGGTAGCATTACAATTGTTCTTAGGCAGGCATAACGCTTACCACCAGGCGAATTACTTGCTCGTCTCGTCACCACGTTGTATAAAAAAAACATTGTCAAATCAACAATCAATAAAGCTGAAAGCACGTCTTCCTCATCCGAACTCATTCTGCTTGTGTAATGTTTTCGAAAACATCAAATAGACCAGTACACCGAGTGTGTAAAGCAACATGTGTGAAACAATGTTTTCTGTATGTCGTTTTGCGGAATGTTTTCAAAAAACATTCACTGGAGACCCAGCTTAAGGCTTGGCTTGCTGGCCACGCCTCTGGTTTAGAGTCCCTGTCACCTTTTACGACGGTCACGGGAGGAGATGGAGTGACGCTATATTATTAATCCAGACACCACACGGACAACAAGAAGTAGAAGTAGAAACAAATGCAATGAACATGGATAGCATATAGAGTAAGATACTTAACAGGGGACTACACGCCAAAACTGAAAATAATTAAAAATTAAAGTTACCGTTTCTCAGCCCGCACTTTAGCCGCGCACTGCGAGCAGGTGTAGCAGTTGTCGCCCTCCAGCGTGTCCTTGACCGTGACCTCGTCGAGGCTCTGGTGCAGGTTGCGCATGTCCGCCACTTGGCAGCGTACCGTGTAGAACTCCTCTAAGGTGCGGGACACGTGAGGACAGTCCTGCACAACAAATATTACATTGTTACTAGAATGTTCGGTCCGAACGAGAGGTACAATTTTATCAATTTAGAATATAATATGTGTTCAAATAAATTTCACATACAATATAAATTTATGTAATATTGTAAGATATCGACATCGGACATCGGCAAAAAGGCCCACCAGCAGACAAAAATGAAATGTTATGTAAAAATTGCAATATTTACCTCATCTTGTAATCCCAAAACGACGGGGATGGAGATCACGAAAAAACGAAACTCTACAGAGGAAATTGATTAAAAAGGTATTGTTGTTGCCATATGCAAAATATTATGATATTCTGCAACTATGATACTCATGACTATAAATTAAAATTATGATCAATCTCAGTTTATTAAAGAAACTGTCAATGTTATATATAAACATTGTTGTTTTCCAAGATAATTTTGTATTTTTGAATTTAGTCTTTGGCTAAAAGACAAATACCAAATTAATTTAAACTTAACGTCAAAGTATTTATTAATTTAAACTTTTATGTACATTGAGTATACAAAAGGCGGACTTATAAATGAACTATGTAATATTTAAGAATATGAAGGTTATATTATTTACTAGATTATATATCAAACAGCAGTTTCAGTTCTAAAATGTATAATATAATTTATTATTATTTATTCGTTCTCAGCTTTCACTACCATTATATACCCTCATTGTCTTCCAAAATATGGTACCATAACAAATTGACGGCACGGTTGATTCAGTGGCTGACATAGTCGGCTGCTGCGCTCCGGGTCGTGGTTTCGATTCCCGCACGGTATAAATATTTGTATGATCTGCAGGTAGTTGTTCCGGGTCTGGGTGTATTGTGTGTGGAATTTATGTCTGTAAACGCACCCACAACAAAGGAGAAATGTGTGTGGCAATATTTAAAAATAAATGTTTTACCTAAAAACCCGTATCTTTACAAACGAATATCTTTGAATTCCCACGCTCCTTTTTATTCTGAAGTGTTCATAGTGAATTGCTTATTTTTCACAGTATTTTGATTATATTATCACTCTTGTGCGTTGACTTGTCGAAGTGGGCCTGACTTACTATGGGCGATGGCCAGTGTCCTTTGTTACTAAAGAAAGTTTTAAGTCTAGCAATTATTTCTTTCACTTCCAGCATTGCTTTATGGCCGGTATGATACATAAAATATCAAAAGTAATTATAATCTGTCATTTGTGTGTACAATTAAAAATAAAGAACAAAATGTTTCTTACCAGCGATACCACATTGTTGCTAAGCACTCCGCAGAACAGTGTCTTGACTAATTTCTTGAGCTCGGGCGTCATCTCCTCGAGCTTAGAGACCAAGTCTATGAAGAACTCGGCCATGTCCTTCTGTTCACCCGTGTTTAGGGGCTGGTGGTCCATCTGATACACCTTACAAAAGCTTCGCGGGTTGTACGCTTTGCGTTCACTTTCCTGTTTAGAAAAACAATTGTATTATATTTTGTTTATATAGCAGGTATTAATAAAATAGCCTGATCTTTTGCGTATCAAAAAGGGGTGAGGATTCTAGTGCAGTGAATAGCTAGAAATAACGTAGTTAGTAAACCTCAAGTCCTACTCAGGTATATTATGCACCACACCTACTATACAACTCATCTATAGGATGGTTATGGTGAGATAACATCCGATAAGCCCATTCGTTAGCAGCAGACCATTACATGGGCATCTTTACTAAATCTGTTTCATTATTACAACAATCTCTCAAACCACTCGGGTCTTTTGGTAATAAGACAATACTAAAACATCCTTACCATAAGATAAGCGAACATCCTCTGCATCTCGTGCAGAGTGGCCGAGTGCCTGCTGGCGGCAGGGTCAGCCTGCAGCAGCGCAGCTCTAGCCTGCGGCATCATGTACAGGTGCTGCATGCACGATGCCATGTAGCAGGTGGCTCCCAAGTTTGTGAGGCCAACGTAGCCGCACTCAGACCGGGATTCTTCGGCCGGCCAGTAGTCCCAGGGGTAGGAAGATTGCGGACCTGGTACCAAACAGTAGCCTTAGAAAAGAAGAATATTAATTAATGATTGTTTAATGCATGACACAACTATCTACACTCTCTGAAATCTAGCACTACTAAAAGTCAAGGCACATCTGCAGAAATATCTTAAATTATAGCCAAATTTTCTTTGTTTTGGCAGTACAACTAACATGCACGATTTGTAGATGCATAAGAGCAGCTCAAGTGTTTTTCATTGTAACGCATGCGTTCACCGATGCGTTCCGCTAATAGAATTGAACGCTACGCTTTTTAAGAGGGCAGCTTGTATGTATTAATTATATAAGCATATTTACTAGTACGCACGGCTACCTATCAAGCTATACATTTCCAGTATACGCTGATCTCGCATTGTATAGGGTTTCCTTACGATGGGAAATCAGGTTAAACTAGATATTTATAGCATGTGTAGCCGTGTGTACAGTATATAATTTTTATAAAAACAATAATTCAATTTGTGTGTTTAATATTCAACCCCTGCAATTTAAAAATGTACTTATTATTATCATCATACCAGCCATAGGAAGTCCACAGTTGAACAAAGACCTTCCCAATAGATTTGCACAATTGTGTTATTTGGGGGGAATTTGCTGCTGCCCATTCCTCTGGTTTAGAACCTCTAAGTCAGCTTTACGACATTCACGGAAGGAGATGGGAGTGGTGCTATATTCCTAATCCGGCCACCACACAGAATACTATTTATTACATATAATACTTCGAAGAAATAGATATATAACATAGACATACTACTACTACATTCAATACAAGCAAATTAATACACTTGGCCAAACAGGGGAATTATATTCAATAGTTTACTTTTGTCCTGTCATAATTTATGTTCTATTTTTTAACTAAAAAAATGACGATAATCATTTGTGGGATGTTTGATTTTATACCATCACTTAAATAATATGACTCAGATTGAACACTAGGCTGCTTTTAAGTAAACCTTAATATTATATTATTTTTACGTTGGAGTTTTAATTTTTTCTTAATTGCCATATTACTTCACTGCAACTTTAAACTCAAATGCGAAGAGTGTGCTGATTTTATTGCTTGCAAGTGTATTATACTCTATATTGTTAATAACTTACCAGGCTTATGGTGTTCCATCAATTTGTTGTGCAGTACCATGTAGTTGTCGGGAGCCCCCTTCACTAGTTCCACTAGTAGATCGTATGCCGCTGCGCGTGATTTCTGCGACTTGCACTTAGGTAAGTTGCGGTTGTCCGGGTTGGGCACGTCAAACAGGAACCCGAAGACCTGTCGTAACAACGATGTGTTAAATGACTATGGCCAATTGTCTTCATATATCATCTTAGCCGTGTGGTGCCGGAGCCGGTGCCTAAGAATTGCACCAACTAGTGATGGATCGATTAAACCCAAAAGGCAATAACGGGCATAAAGTGGGCAAATAGGGCAAAAATTAATTTACGCCGAAATAAATGTCCAATTGCTGGGCAGAAACCAACAGTCTACATTTAATATATGTTTAATATATGGACCTGTGTCCAGGAGTGGACTTTATTCAACTGAAATGATGATGATGATGATGATCGTCTTCACGAACATTTATTTTCTAACCATTAGTTAACCACGACGTATTATACCTATATGCCAAATTTAATTAGAATCTGTTGAACCGTTATATCGTCCATAACGTTTAAAAACGCTAAACGGATTTTAAATTAAACTAAACTTTCACATTTATAATAGTATTATAATAATACATTAACATCGAAACACTCACCATTTCCAACGTCCTGGTCCCTTGTTCAGACAACTTGAATCTGAGCGGGTGCTTGAGCAGATGTGTTAGTAAGCTGAGCTGTCCATAGAGGCCGTCGTCCGGTGAACAAGGTTCGATTCTTCGTTCAATAATTTCACGCTTTTCTAGAGATGAGTGGATCTGCTCGCATAGCTCGTTGAGATCAGGGGCGCCGCTGTCTTCCGAAGTTGCACCCTCTGAATCAGAATAAAAGCATTAGTAATCTAAATCTTGTTGCCACATAAAGGACCAATGGTGCCGCTGTTGAGAAAGAATAGTTATATAGCTAGCTATTAACAACGTATTCCGCGGTGTCCGGATTAAGAATATAACACGACTCCATCTCCTCCCGTGGATGTCGAAAAGGCGACTAAGGAACTAGTTAACCAATGGCAGCAATCTCTTCTGTAGAACAGCAGCCCTTCTACGCCCAACAGCCCACCTGCCAAGCGTGGTGAGTACTGGTTAATTCCCCACAAAATGACGACACACTGCATTTAACAGGTTGTAGTGGAAATATATGGATGAGGCCGTTGTTCAGCAGTGACCGTTGTTTGGCTGATATATGGACTGTAATTACAATAATTTGAATATTGCCATCATATCATATCGGCCATTTATACGTCCACTGCTGAACAAAGGCCTCCCCCACAGATTTAACAACTGAGTCATCATTTTGGGGGGTATTTGCCAATACTCACCACGCTTGGCGGACGGGTTGGTGAGCGCAGTATGGCTACCGGTTCACAAAAGGAAGCTGCTGCCCATCCCTCTCGTTTAGATTCCCTTAGGCGCCTTTTACGACATCCACGGGAGGAGATGGAGTGATGCTATATTATTAATCCAGACACCACACGGACTCAAACATCGTATACAATATAATATAGTCAACAGTGTCAAGAATAGCACCACCCAATTTCATACCGTGGGTGTCGTATAACGCGATTAGCCGGAGGGCGCCCAGCAGCGTTTTTCTCTTACATTAATTACAACTCGACTGTTCGCCAACCCGCTGCCATGTGTGGCGATTATGGCAACAGCTCTTCGTAGGGTGTTGCCATAATCGCATACAACACAAAACCAGACCGTTGTAGCGTAGTAGCATTTTTGGGTGGTGGTGGGTGGTGTCCGATAGTGGACGTTTGTTCGGCAAAATGATGATGATGAAATATTTAACGTTATTGCAAGATATAAATGGCCGGCTATTTAAGGATATCAGTCTACTTAAATAGGGAAAGATCCAAAAAGCGAAATGGTATTTACCTTTGAAAAAGTCTTCAGGCAAGCCATCTATGAGTCTGCAAACGAGCCAGAAGTAATCCCGACACGCTGGCCCGTACGGCTCCTTGCCTTCCTCTGTATGATGGTGAACAACCTGCAATAGGAACACCTAGTACCTGGTCAGGAGATACATCAAAGTATTTAAACAGACCAAGGACATCCCTGGTACAATTACCAACTCGTCACATTACACATTGTACACTCAATTCAAACTATTGTCTTTGAATTGAGTGTATAGAAAGTCAGCTGAAGACCAGCCAGTGATGTTAGCCAAGTCAAAACGCCTTTTGTAATGTGACAAATTCGTCACTGTACAATATATTCAGGCCCATACAAATATCACAAACTACGAATGCTTGAAAACAGCGTTAGAATAGACTTAATTGAACACCATTTGGAACTTAAAAAGAAAACAAATATTAATACAATCTACAATGAGCGGTCTTATCGCTAAAAGCGATCTTTTCTAGACAAGCTTAGGATGGACAAGAAAGTCACGAAACATAATAATGGGGTAAGCCGTGGTGTACGGATAAGTAGATGATAGTACTATAATTAGGGTACTATGAAAAGCACATTTATAATTGGATATGTCACACCTGCTTCTAACTGAGTCTTATACTTTTTCTTTGTTATCGAAGTCTTAGTAGCTTTTGAAGAATACTAACATCATGGGGATGGTGGTGAGATAGGTGGTGATGTGGCCGCATGTCGGCAGCGCGCGGCAGGTGCTCCAGCAGCAGCTGCAGCAGCGGCGCCAGCACTGCCACCTCGCCGCCCGCACACAGCCGGTACAAAGCACTGCCAGCTTCGCGACGCACCTGCTCATACAATATATTCCAGATTACATGAACAAAATTCGCGGCAAAAGTACTGTCATCATATGAGTTGGGTTTTTGTTTTGTTTTTTATACTGCTTAGTGACAAGACGAGCAACTGAGCAAGTCATTCGCCTGATGGTAAGCGCCATGCCTGCCCATGACAATTATAATGCTAACCAGGACTAGTCCTGCGAAGCATCGCACAGCGCTCGCCACCTCGAGACGTAAAGTCATTTAGTCTCTTATGCCCAGTAATTTCACTAGCTACAGTGCCCTTCAAACCGGAGAACATGTCTAAAGTTTTAACACTACTGTTTCGTGGCGAATAACTGGCACTGGGTGGTACATACCTTTTTTTGGTTTCCAGTGGAAGTTCTACATGAACTTCCTTCGCCCCGGATAAGGGCCAGTCAATTTTGACGTTTATTTAATGACAATTTAGTACGTGATAGTTTGAAATGTCAGCAGAATACAGTTTTGATTTCGATCAACTTTCGATCCATTTTCGATCTCATCACAGTGTGAGTTCACGTTTGACGTTGTTTGTTAGTTTAGGAGAATATCATTTGTGACATTTATGACACTGAGACTAGATCTGAACTATATTTTGAACATTTTCAAATTACGAGAATTGGCCTTCAGGACTCTTATAGGCAAAAATCCGACGATATTCATTCCATGTACCTATGGGTGCGGGTGCGGTGTTCGCCGGGTAGGCATTGGGCCACACCCAGTGTGGGACAGTGTTATTTAAAAGAGAAGGTCCCTCACCGCGGGGTCGGCGTCGTCCAGCAGCAGACGCGGCGCGGCGCGGCGCAGCGACCACGCCAGCGCCACGGCGTCGCCGCCGCCGCGCGCCCACCACACGCACAGCCGCATGGCGTGCTGCACCACCTGCGGGACCCACCGACAACCAGCGGCTGCGACTGAGCTTGGACCTCCCAATGACCACACAGTGAGCGGTCATAGGGAGTCATTATATCAGCCAAAGGACGTCAATACATACATAATCAGCCCGTTACCTCCCACTGTTGGGCAAGGGCTTAGGCCTTAGTCCACCACACTGTCCTGGTGCGGGTTGGTGGAATACACACACTATTGAGAACATTATGGAGCCCTCTCAAGTGTGCAGGTTTCCTCCCGATGTTTTCCTTCACCGTTAACGCAAGTGACAACTAAATTCTGATCCGCACATGAATTTGAAAACTCAGAGGTGCGGGCCGGGATAGAACTCTGGCCTTCCCGTATGAATGGCAAGTAAGCAGTGATAGATAGCCTGATGGTTGAATGCTCAAAACAATCTCTGAACAAAAGACATCCACTGATGAACAAAGGCCTGCCCCATAGCTTTCCACAATTGTGTCATCTTTTTGAGAGGTATTTACCAGTACTCACCACCCTAGGCAGGCGGGTTGGCGGACACAGTATAGCTGCTGTTCCACAAAAAGGAAGCTGCTGCCCATCACTATAATTATAGTCGCCTGTCACGATATCCACGGAAGAAGTACCCTATATCCTTTCAAACATTCAAGTTCCTCGGCTGCATTTAAAAAAAGCTGTTTACAAGTAAAGACCTTAACATCAAACGAACTCTCTTTCACATTTATAATATTAACAATACAAGTGACAAGATATTCTGCTGTATCCAATGATATTATATATTAAAAATAAGTAGATATGTTACATGCATGCTAAAAGTAAGAACCAAAACTCCCCCAATTGTAGCACCTCGCAATCGGTTCGCCTAGATCTGGTTGTGCAAGCGAGACTGTATTTTGCGCGCCATTTAATATGGACGTAACATATCTATGGTATAATATCATTGGCTATATCATTTTATTTTATGTACCATTAAGATGACAAACAAACATACGGCCCGCCTGATGGTAAGCGGTTACTGTAACCTGTGAATGCTTGCTACACCAGACGTATCACTCACGCATTGCCAACTCTATAAAAACTTTCCACACCCCTTTTGAGGATATGCTATGGACTATGCTGTAGTCTCTTGGGAAAACCTGGGTGGGTAGCTGCTTCCACAACCTGAGCGTGCGTGGGAACTTCCTCTTACACCGTACAGTTCGAGGCCATTTTGGCTCTAGGGTATACGGATGAACTCTTCATTTGAAAGACAAATTATAGCTTGAGACATACCTGTGCTCGCCCCCAAAATCCAGTCTTGTATGTGGTGGGTTCCTTCAACGTGGCGGCTTCGCACAGGATCGATATCAATCGCTCTGTGGTTTCCTCCACACTCATCAACGAAAGCAAAGACTGCAGACAAACATATAATAAGAAAATTTCCTACTGAAACAACTTCTTGTTGCCCGAGTATTATTGTCAGATGTAGAGACCACCACCTTACCTCGGTAATTTTAGTCGAGGTCGTACAAAAATACCAAGAAACATCTTACAACTAGGTCCATATTTGGCTGTATGTTTTTCTTTTTATTCTGATCTAATATTCATGTGCTAATACCACAGAGTACTAAACAAATGAAGTGGTAATAAACGCACTTCTTCCTAAAGTCATCATTATTCGCCAATCACAAAGTCGCAACATACGGTATGCTTTCAATTGGCGTCTGATGCGGTGATTTCCAGCGCATTATGCATATGTCGGTGTCACCCGTTACCGCTCTTTATCACTCTATTAATACACAAAAACAATACTCACTGGATGTAATTTAGGCGTCTGCGCCGGGTCAGACAAGGGCAGGGTGCCGATGCGGCACAACAACTGCAATAGTAACGCGAGACAGTCCTGACGCCATTCGCTGTCGTCGTTCCTTTGTAGTACACCTACAAATTAATGTCAACATGTAAATAAAACTCGACTACAGAGTTCTTCCATTACTTTCGTCCATATCTAATATAAAGCCAAATCAGCTCCTGCCTGCACTCCAGTGCTCAAGTAAACCAAGTTATCACAGAATCTACAGTTGAATGATAATACCCATCATAGCAGTTGAATGGTGGCCACAGCTGGACGAAGGTCTCCCCTATCGACTGTATTTCCGTGTAATACCGCGTATTAGCCGTGTGGTGTCCCCCTGGTGACAAAAACCATGGCCCCGGACTTTCCGAAGAAAGTGCCTTCTATGTTCTTTCCAGTGGTCCGGAACCGTCTAGGTCCTTCTCCACCCTCAATTGCCTCGAACTGGAGTTAGGAGTTTCATACGAGGATTTGAACCGAATCGTTAGCCGCCTGAAGACTCGCAACAACGTACCCACCCGGATGGCATTCCAGGCCTCGCATGGTTATATGTGCTGCAGTCTCTTGGAGACCACCAGCCAGATGCCTCCGTGTTCGTTAGTTTTTCCGGCGGAAAGGAAGCTAGATTATTTCTACTGAGGAAGGAGGGAAGAGCCGCAGAAATTCCCTCAGGGTACCGCCCCATTTGCCTACTCGACGAGGCTTGGAAGCTATTCGAGATGCTTCACGTTCGCTCACTGTGAGAGTATACGGATGGGATAGCGTTGGCAGTCAACATTAACATATTAAACGCCTTCGACTCCACATCGTGGATGGCGATTATGTGCAGGGTTCCACAGGGGTCAGTTGGGCCCCTGCTATGGAACCTCGCCTAACCAAAGTAGTGGATCTTGGTCGATTGGAAACTATAAGATCTATCTCTGCCGGCAGTAGTAGGTACAGGCTATTCTTGCAAAAAAATTGAATTGAAAATTGGAGCGCAGTGATCTTCTTCTGTGACAGCGTTATGATCCAGAACACTGCAGAGCATGTGATCGGGAGCCGAGGGCCGATCCCACGCAGAGGGCGCTGCGGTAACAACCGCTCCGACGCCAATGTCCAACGTCCAACACGCCTGAGCCGCCTGCCGTCACTATATGGCGAGAGGCATTGGTCACGTGCGCACGCGCGCACGTGGTCACGTGCCGCCGTTTGCGCAGCACAGCGCACCACGAGGCTTCTGATGCTTTACAATCGAGAAGGATGTGATGGGCTTGGAGGGCGGCTTTATTACAGTCACCTTGCCTCCGTTATAGAGGTTGAGCGCGTTACAATCATCCCCTCCGAGTCTAGACCAGTGCGTAAGGTCTCGAGAAAGCTCGGCACCAAAGGGGGCTTCCCTTTAGTGGTTCCGTACCAGTATCGAAAAATCGGGATTCCTAAGTTGACAAACTTTTATTTTGCGGGCGCTCACGTATTAAACTGTATGAAATTAACCGCAAATATAATCTCTTAATAATGCCACATGCCATGCCATCATTTAAAATGAATAAGTTTCGGATTTATTATTTACTTGTACAAAAAGAGCTCCTTCGTGTCTAATTTCAAGATAGTAGATCACCGAAAAGTACTCTATAGGTTTTAATCAGTCACATAGTATAAAATGGAAAGGCCGTATCTTTTTATTGCGAACTATACTAGAAACGTTTTTACAACACTGCATAGCAGACTAATGTATTTGATATTAATTTCAAATTGAACCTCCAGTCGTCTCCGAGAGAACGAGCCACAAAAGCATCCAGTCAGACAGATAGACGGACGGACAACCAAGTGATTCTATAAGGATTCCGTTTTTCATTATGAGGTACGGAACACTAAACATAAACTAAGTCTCCACTCACCTGACATCATAATATCATACAGCAGTCTTAGACCTCCTTTCTTTATGAACAGTTCATTCCAATTCTCCACTGCGGCTCTCTCTTCTTCACTCTTCTCATTAGTCACTAGAGGGCTCAGTGTGCTTACTGTAGTCTCTTTTACGTTAGGTGGACCAGAATTGCTTGAGCTGAGTTTGTCAATAATATGTAGGGAATACATGAGCTTCTGTGGGCTGGTTGGATCTAGTAATTGTGGCAGCTTAGTTTCGGTCGGATATTGGAAGGCTTCTAGTAGTGTTGGGTTCAATGGCACGGCTTGGAGTATGTCCCACACGCGACGAGACAGTAGTTGGGCTTTTGTGTGCGCTACGGGCTCCTGTAATATATAAAATGTCGTAATGTTTTTAAGAGAAGTTTTCCATCGTCGTCATATTTAGTAGATTTGGTACAAATTTCTGCATTGCTTCCTTGCACAAAAATGAATTACTTCTTTTGTCAATCTATGTTTAAGACATTAATTCAAGTCATAACGAAAGTGGCAGCATTATTTATTAACTAAACAGAAGCGAATGCTCTACAAAGAACTACAGCCAAACTTGCGACTAAATGTTCATTATGTATATTGTCGTATTCGTTTTAAAAGTGTACGTACCCCGTTTGCGCCGGGTTCCTTCATCTGGCCTAACGCCTGCATGAGCGTGAACAAGTGGTGGAAGTAGGTGGGGTCGAGCAGCAGAAGGGTGGGCAGGCGGGTGCGCGCGGGGGCGGGCTGCGCCGACGGCCACTCCGCCCAGGCGCCTCGCCCGCCCACGCCCACCGATACGAACACCAACTGCGAGAAAAAGTTATTTATACCGTCTAAGTTGTATTTGATTACGAATTACACTGCAGAATAGAGATACCTAAATAAAAATAAAAAACTTATTTTTAAGGTTTTATAGAAAAGTTTATTTTTCGTATTCTTCTCAGCAAACCCTTTCATTTGATATCATGGGGGTGCTTAAAAAATAACTGGTCCGCCATCTTTGGGAGTCCGCCATATTGGATTTGGAATGGCGTCACTTAGCTAACCATGCCATATCTAAACTAACCATGTATGCAAAATTTCTGCTAAATTGGTTAGGTATAACTGTTGTGTTGTTGTTATGTCCCATACCAACAAGTCAAGTTAAATGAAAGCTTTTAAAATGATTGTAATTGCTAACCAACCATAACACCAAAACTCCATTGACGGAACATTAAACCTAATGAATGTGGTAGGTTTGACTGAGCCTCTGAACAAACAAATCATTTGTTTGTTTGTATTACCTGATTGTCCTTGAAGCCCATGTCATACAATGTCCTCTCATCATAGTCAATTGTCAGCTCTTGTCCCTGCGTTATCATACGGAGCGGTCCGTCTGTAGATAGCGCAGTGACGCCATCATCTCCTTGAATCTGTAAAATCGCCAGTTAAATTGAATTAAATTAATTATTAAGGTGTCTCTAATTAATATGACTTGTATATGTACTTGGATATATCTTATGCTGGAGCCCACTAAGGTTAACTTCTCACGCCAATCATCGCATTAACTAAGACAAAAATATTACGTTAAAATGAGTGGCCACACCCAATGACGTTTTACAAATAGACGCGCCATACACGAACATTATTGCACTACAGAACGGCGCGCCAACCGCCATTAGGACGTCGTAATAAAAAATGAAATAAAATACATTTTTTTTACAATATCGATTTACGTTACGTGTTTATTTATTTATGTAATATTACGTCTTTTTCTCTCACAGTTGCAGTATACATCGTGCATCGTCTATAAACACAGGATGGCATTATTTTTTCGCAATATGTTGTTAAATTACGCTTATGATTCACGTCGAGCCGCGACACTGGTCGGTGCGCGACTAAGTGAACTCCGGGCATTTACCTTGCTTTCATTTGACCATCGTAGGGCGCGGGCAACGCATTTACACTTATAAAAACATCTTAGGCCACACCTGCATTTAGCGTCGATAAATCGCATTATTCGACAAATTATTTTGAATATGGAGACAAGCTGCTAGACTGTATCACTTTATGAGTGCCTCAATCACTTTTTCATTTGTCCACTCCATAGCCACAAAATCTTCTTCCTGCCCTGGTACCAAGTTCTTTCAGATCGGCGCAATATGTTTTTCTCTTCCATTCTTCCCTGTCTGCCGTTATCTTACTATTTCCCACCTTTTCCTTATCCTCCCTCACACAATCCATCCATATATTCTTTGGTCTCAGTCTCCCCCTTCATCCATCAAAATTTATCCATTCGCATCACTCCACACATCCATCTCAACATTCTCATCTCCACAGCGTGCAATTTTCTCTCATGCGTATTTACACTACGATGCGAACTGTACAGAACGAAAGGTCTTATATAGGCACAGAATATTATTAATTGCGAGCCGTATTTATTGTCGATCAAGTTGCTTCGGGCGGGAAACAAACAGGCATAATTCTGTGGCGCTTTCGATGCACACTGAAAAATGCACGTGTGACCATTATACCATTAAATAATGAGTTAAACTCTTTGATGTGCCCAAAAAGACCGCCACCCAGGCTATGGCTTAACGTCTAATATCATTATGAATGCTACTACAACTATGTCTAGTGTCCAGCAACACGATAATTAACGGCGTTAAACCTTAGTGTGGTCTCAGCATTACTACTTTAATGTAAAAGCTTGTATGTTTGTATCTCATTGCCGTCCAAACAGTTGAATGAATTTAAGTGAGTTTTGAGACTACTATTAGGTGTCATAGGCTATGTGTTATTACGTTATAGTTTCCTTGGGTGTTTAGATTACTTTACTTGCAGACAAAATGGCAAGTAAGAGCTAGTCTATTTATATATTATATCAAATTAATTGCAAAATTTGGAAAAGGGAATCTGCAGCTTAGTATGTGTTGAAAATTTCAATTTGACAAGGGGCCAATGGAGCTATTCTAAACGCATGAAAACTTTCCGTGTCGAGAACGGGTCTACAGAGAACGGTATTAAAAATCTACCAATTATGATTTTTTTATAATCAACGTGTATAACTATAATTTATCGTTTAATATTTTCTACCCCTTTATTATTGGTATGTTTTAAAACCGATCTCTGTAGGTGTTCGAAAAGTGAATTGAAGGTGAAGATTTCGGCAAGGGTCAGGGATAGAGTACGGTGTTCGCTCGGCGTACCTGCTTCTCCCACCAGACGTGCACGTGCGCGCGCAGGTGCGCCACCAGGTCGGCCTGGTGCAGCGCCAGCGACGCGCGCGGGCCCGCGCCCGCCGGCTGCAGCGTCACGCGCACCGTGCCGCCGCCGCCGCAGCCCTCCCACGCGCCCGACTCCGCCAGCGCCCAGCGCCGCAGGTGGTACGCGTACCTGCGGGGCGCGTACGGCACTACTCAACAATAACTTCAAAACACAGGGGCGCACATTTCCCTTCCAGTATCAACCAAGCTCATTATGTAAAACTCATTGAAGCTAGAAAAAAAAGAGCTAAGAACTAATGGTTTCTGCAAACTTTAAACAACACTCCATTTGTTGAACACTCCGTGGTAGTTCCGACAGAATAGACACCACTCCTCACCGCCCATAGATGCTGCCAAAGGCGACTAAGGGTTGATACCGAGAGGCCATCCTATGTCTATACACCAGCATCCTACCGTATGCTAATAAAAATATACTACGACCACAAACAATGCCTACAAAGTGTGGTGATTATGGCAATATCCCCAACTTCTCGGCCCATGTTCAGTAGTAGATGTTTAATTGTTTACAGGCTGATGTATGTGTGCAAATATTACAAAAAAAATACCCTTTTTCATTTTAATGGAATACCCCATACAAAGATTAATCATTCTGATAAATTAACCCCGAAATCACAAGGCCAAAACATACCGCGAGTCCTCTTAATTAATATTAATTCTATACAACAATATTATAACACCAACCTCCTCTTGAAAGTATCGAGATGAGTTTTCAACAGCAACAGCGCCCTCTGTATGCACTGTAATGCAGGCTCTTCAGTCATATGCTCATATATGTTCAATTTGTCGACTATCTTTTCCTCCTTATCTTCTTGTTCGCTAGACATCTCGGAGGTCGATGTGCCCTCACCGTCCGGTTTCTTGGTGATCAGTCTTTTAGCGGCAGAAGACAGATGAAACATACATTTAGCTACGAAGTCGTCTTCCTGTTGAAGTTGCTGCCCCATATAATAACTATTCAGGTACTGAATTGCACCCATTGATACATCTGTAAAAGATTAATGTAAATAAAATACGATCTTGGTGTTATGGTATCGTCAATATGAGCAAACGTGTCGGAGCGATCGTTTTGTGGACTTAATTTTATTTACAATTAATACGAATATTCGCAGTATATTATTTTAATTTGATTATGGAGTATAAAGATGATGTTATTGTCTTTATTGGCTGTCAAGAAGTATATTAAAAAAATCTAACTTTTAAGCCTCGTGACCCAGTAGCATATGTCGAGATCGTCGGGCTGTTTTGACTGTGTAATTTAGGATTTTGCACAGTTCGTACAGACTTGAATGTATTGAAATGCTCTTCATGTCTGTTGGGACCACGTTAGGACTTAATCACCGATTGAAACGATTCTATTTTATATTGTATTGTACCAATCTATCAATATCTAGAGCACCTTTTGACACAGTAATTGTATTTTGCGAATAGAGGCTCCAAAAACGTTGTCCTGCTTGTTAGGGCGTACAAAATGTACCTGAGTCGAGCAGCGTCGTTAAGTACTCTACAGTGTTTACATTCTCTTTCTAAATAATCGCGAAATCTAGCGTTAGAATTGCGTCTTCGCCACTTTAAATTTGACTCTTAATTTCTTATACTGAATAATCCAAATATTTCTTGAGTCGAATAAAAAATAAATATAAACCGTTCTGATATATTTAAGAATCGTAAAATTTGAATACATGAAAAACATGAAAAATTCCTGTTCTATTATCATCACTATTATGTTATATGTGTATATTCTTGTATAGGAATATTTGGATATCCCGCAGATAATTCTTTAGAATCCATATAATTGGGAATGTGATCCGTATACAGCACCCGTGAGGAAACTTAACTGGAACCTAGGAGTGTAGCTTTTTTATATTAGTTCTTAAATCATCTAACTTAACTAAGCAATCCGCTAACATTATATTGTTATAAGCTAAATGCACTTTACCAGTGCTGTTGGCCCTGAGCGCGATCTTCCACAGATGATCCATGGCGAGAGTGTGCGGATGTGCGGCGTCTCGTGAGTCGCCTGTGGCTAGAGCCATGCGTGCCAGGTTGCACAGTTGCTGGTATAGGCTCAAGCCCATTATGGTGATTGTCTGTGAACAAAATAATAGTTGACTCAAGTTTCCGGTAAAGATAAGACCCGCCTCGAAATTAATTATTCATCAGGACTGCTCATGCCATCAATGCCATCAGCCTGTATAGGACGTGAGGTCACTGAACGTACAGTGGTGATATTTACCACTGTGGAGGCGACTAAGATACCGCACAGCGCACGCTCTAGGAGTGTCCTACATGGGCTGCCAAGCGGTGGATCCTGGTGGCAGCGAGAGATCTTGCCGGGAGCAATGTCGGCTATGCTTGCAGAACATGAAAACTGGAGTGGTCCTTTCGGTGAGAGCGTCATTCCCCAGGAGACCACAGAGCGGCATCGGCACGTGGCCGATAACGCTCGAAGAAGGTTACTATGCCCCATTATGCACACTCATCCAAGATCAATCTCCGGAAAGACGGGGCACGCGGTCACGTGAAAGTCTCGAGTTACCGCAGCCCCCATTCAGTGCCGAAGATGACGACTAAGATGGCTCCAGTTGGCAAGAATCCAGCATACGTCCGCCCCTCTCCCCAGGGGCGTTGGACGATTTTAAGGATTTCAACTGCCGTTATAAAAAGGTATCGTCACTCGAGGGGGCTCTTTTCATGCACGCGGAGTTAAATACCTGTATAATAATTAATCTTAACAGGCGGCGCTGCGACAGCACCTTCACTTCCTTCACCTTTATTGTGTTGTAGGAACATCTAGCCTTACCTCAGGGTCCAGTGTGGGCATCTTCTCGACGTACAGAAAACGCAGCGCGTCGAGTCCCAGCGCGTGTTGGTCAGGCGACTTGGTATGAGACAGCAGCCACGAGTATAGGCAGTCCGCGCACTCTGTACTGCCCTGTACTACTAGGCACTGCCACAACTCCTCCACCTGCTCCACTGTCAACCTGGTGCGGAAATATCAGGTTAGACATGGTAATAAATGAGTAATGTGAGTTATTATGATAGAACAGCCAGTAATAGGGAGGGTGCAGCAAATACGCGAACGAACCCCACAGCGTAGGTCGAGGAGCACCGTGGGGTATTAGCCGGTAAGAGTCCTTCCACTCGACATTCCCCATTTGTAGACCGTGAGGAATTTAACAATTTTTTAAACGATTATACGGCACAACAAAACTGTGAGAAATCAAACAGTGACATTATTTGATTTCTCCTTTATTATACGCTTTCACGCGTAAACTACTTAACCGACCATCATGAAACTTTGTACACATAATCTTGGAGGTATTAGAGTAACATAGGATACTTTAAAAAAAAAAAACTTATTTAATGGCTTCAATACGAGCGAAGCCGCGGGTACAGATAGTAATACAGTATAGAGTACAGATATAAATCTCACATGCACAAACAGCTACCTGTATGCCATACAAATATTTAATCCGTGCGGGAATCGAACCTTTGACTCGTAGCGCAGAAATGTAACAGCTTATCCTCTGCGCCAACCGTGCCGACCACAGAAATATTTTAAGATCATGGCGAATAACGACAAACTGTCGATGTCGCCTCACTTAATGACGTCAGAGAGGGGACGTGGTTGACGGAAAGTCGCAATTTATGACATCCACGGGAGGAGATGGAGCGGTGTTATGTTCGTAATCTGGACACCACACGGAATGATAATGAGATGCAATGCCGGAATAAAAAAAACCCTAGAAGTCATCGAACTACGCTTCAGTAATATCAGTTTGCGGAAATTAAGACTTGCTGACAACAGTTTCAAAATAAACTGTCAAGTGCTGTGGCTGCGCCATGAGGTTCTTCTTCTATGTAGATCTTCAATTCAAACAGAGATGTCGCCACCCACGGGACTTGCTCGTAATGCCGCAGTGCTCGCCGAAGAGAACATGTATTTACGCAATGGACCTATGAGGGCCACGTACTACAACCTGAAGTGTTGCAACCGGCGAAATACGGCGGCAAGGAAGTGCAGGCGCAGGGTGAGCTCGGTGATGTGCGCCTCTGACATCAGCCATGTAAGCTCTGTTTTTATACTTATCTTATAATGTAAACAATCTTTTTGTCTTTTAACAAACGAATGAGTAAATAAAATCATGAAACCTAAAAGCAATTGTGCACTTAAAAGTATTTAAAGTTGATTTTACTTAATCCTTTATATGTAAAAGACATAAAAAAGTGTTACATTATAAGACAGGTAGGAAAAACAGTTCTTGGTGACGCAGGGGCTCCACCTACATGTGTCACGTACAACCTGAAGTGCTGCGGCGAGCCGACCGGCGAGAATATGGCGGTGAGGAAGTGCAGGCGCACGGTGAGCTCGGTGATGTGCGCGTAGTGCGGCGCGTCCGACACGGGCCGCGGCTGCGCCATGTAGTGCCGCAGGTCCTCCAGGAACAGGCGCATCATGCCGCGCTCTCGTTCCGCCCACATCACTACCTGCCACAGAAACGCACAGTTCAATAACTGGCATCAATCTCCAATCACCAAACTGACAATACATTTTCCACGCAGGTAATAGGCGGGTCGCAGCGTCACTGGACCGGCAACTCGGTCGCACTAACATGAGGTTACATAGGGCGAGCCGCGACCGAGCTACCCCCGGGAAGGCAGCGGCACACACGAGGCTACGTGCCACTGTGTGCGCAGCACATCGCACAGCAGTCCACAGGGGTCCTTTACAATGACCCCTGAGATGTGCCTGAAATCGTGGCAGCAGCCACCTGGCTTCTTGTTAATCCTATCCCGCCCTTAGTGCCAAAGATAACCACGCAAGTTTAGACGGTAAGAGTCAGCATACCCCTCCGCTCTGCCGGAGTAAGTCCATGATAAAGTTCAACCAGGTAATAAAGAGCTCCTAAATAAATATCTACAGGCCCATCTTTCCTTGGGAGTTTAGTACAAATATGGAATTTAATTAAATATTATTTTTACCTGATGCATATCCATACCCCGTAGCTGTTGAAATGATGAGAATAACTTCGGTAACAGTCGAAGTGAAACAGCAACAGATCTTAAACAAAACATATTTTTTTACCATTCTTATAAAATCATTACTAAGTTTTCGTGAAAAATCTTTAATTATTGCCTTACCTGTGATGGGCAAGATTGTCAAGACATCCCTCGATGAACTTTATCCTTATGAACTTGTCCGTGCTAAAACACAGTAACGCGCAAAGCGCTTTCTCCGCCTCTAGCGCTAAGCCCTCACCTAGGAGTTCCTGCGTAAGAAGAGAGATTATTATTACCTATTAAAGAAATGATTTAGTGCGACAATCTAGTGAACCTTGACACCTTCCATTAAAAGACAATTTTGACTGCAACAGTTTAACCAGTAGTACCTCGTAGCAGAATCTGTAGATCTCTAATTCTCGATTTAAAAAAACGTCTACAGATTGGGCACTTAAATATTTGACAAAGTTCGAGATCGCGTTAAAACATTAATCACGTTTAAAGCCGGGTAGCCAGCGACTTTTTTTTGAATATATTACACAAAATCACGATCACAAACATTGTTTCTCTCAAAATGAGGTTTTCGAAAACATAACACAAGCAAAATGAGTTCGGACGAAGAAGTCATCATCATCATATCAGCCACAGGTCGTCCACTGCTGAACAAAGGCCTTAGATCTCCACAACGAGCGGTCACATGCCGCTCTCATCCAACGACTCCCAGCGACCTTCACCAGGTCGTCTGTCCACCTCGTTGGAGGTCGTCCCACGCTGCGTTTTCCGGTGCGCGGTCTCCATTCGAGAACCTTTTTGCCCCAACGGCCATTAATTAGTTCTACGAGCAATGTGCCCTGCCCATTGCCACTTCAGCTTACTAATCCTTGCAGCTATGTCGATAACTTTAGTTCTTCTACGGATCTCCTCATTTCTGATTCGATCTCGTAGAGAAATACCAAGCATAGCTCTCTCCATAGCTCGCTGAGTGACCACGTCTCTGTTCCATATGTCATCACTGGTAACACACACTGGTTAAAGACTTTCGTCTTTAGGCATTGCGGTATTGTTGACGAAAAGACGTTGCGAAGTTTCCCGAACGCTGCCCAGCCGAGTCGGATTCGACGATTGACCTCTTTCTCGAAGTTGGACCTACCTAACTGGACAGTTTGTCCCAAGTGGACATACTCGTCAACAACTTCGAGAACAGAGCTCCCCACGGATATTGGGATGGGCACGACATGGGCATTTGACATGACTTTCGTCTTGCCCATGTTCATTTTAAGGCCCACCTGTTGGGAAACCCTGTTGAGATCATCGAGCATTGTGCTGAGCTCTTGCAGCGATTCTGCCATGACTACGATATCGTCGGCAAATCGAAGGTGAGTGATATACTCGCCATTGATGTTAATGCCGAATCCTTTCCACTCCAGCAGCTTGAAGGCATCCTCCATTGCAGCGGTGAACAGTTTCGGGGAAATTACGTCCCCCTGTCTCACACCTCTCTGCAATGGAATTGCCCCCGTGCTCTGTTCATGTACTCGGACCGACATGGTGGCGTTTCTGTATAAGCACTTCAACACTTCAATGTACCGATAGTCAATGTGGCACCGCTGCAGAGATTGCAGCACTGCCCAGGTTTCGATCGAATCGAAGGCTTTCTCATAGTCCACAAACGCCAAGCATAGTGGCAGATTATACTCCTCGGTCTTCTGTATAACCTGCCGCAGCGTATGGATGTGGTCTATGGTACTGAAACCTTTTCGGAAACCGGCTTGTTCGGGAGGCTGGAAGTCATCAAACCTGCGCTCCAGACGATTCGTGATGACCCTTGAAAACAGCTTATAAACATGGCTCGGAAGTGAGATGGGTCTGTAATTCTTCAATATGGTGTTATCACCCTTTTTGAAGAAGAGTACCACCTCACCTCTGTTCCACGCTTCCGGCGTTGTGCCCTCGAGTAAGACGGAATTGAATAGCTTCTGAAGGACTTTAAGTACCGGTGTGCCACCCGCTTTCAGAAGCTCTGTCGTAATTCCGTCCCCACCTTGTTATTGCGCCTTGTTATTTTTAAGCTGTTTCAAGGCCATCCTAATCTCGTACAGGCTGATGTCCGGGATATCCTCGGTATAGTGTCGGGTTAGTTAGTGAAGACGGACGAAGAAGTGCTTTCAGTTTATTGATTGTTGACTTAATAATGACACAAGAAGAAAGTGTAGATTTCAAGTGAGACCCTACTTCCCTCGAAATGTTGACATTAGACACAAGAATATAAAATAGAAGATCGATTCGATACATGAAATTTCTTTTGTTGTACTGAATTAGATTTCGAAGGATTACCTTTCTTCAATAAATGATTGTACCCTGCACCTCTAACCGTGCGGAAGCAATTTGTGTCGATGTTTTCCGCCGGGCATGGAAAGTAAACGGCACGGTGGCGCAGTCGTTTCTGCGCTGTGCGACATAGTTCACAGGTTCGATCCCCGCACGAAACAAATATATGTATGTTTTACAGATAGTCGTTTCGGGTCTGCGAAACCCGAGAGTGAGATTTATGTCAGCAAACTGCACAGACAGGAGAAATCCAAGTGAGGGACATCGTTTAAAAAACATGAATGTTGTGTTGACCATGTAATACAACTTAAAATGGCATCATCCTGCAGCAGTACCAACAGTAGAGTGTTGTAGTGTAGTGTCACACAAACATATTCGTGTAGCACGTATATTGTGTTATGTCATACAACTCACAATGGCGCCATCCTGCAGCAAGTCCCACAGCAACGTGTTCCCGGGTCGGCACACATCGTCTACGTCACTGGCCGGCGCTGGTGACGCACCACGAGCTCGCTTGCCCGTGGTGGCTGCTGTAGCGGCCACGCCCTGGAACTCCGGTATGCCCTGTGCCTGAACAAGAACGTAAAAGATACCATTATGGTTTACGATATCGCAATATTGGAGGAAGGTGTTGTGTCATGAAAAGTCATAAACAAAATCATAAACTGCAAATGTTTCAATCATGATCACTTCGTTAACACGAAGTGACTTCGTGAAATAACACTTGTTACCTGTACAGCGAGCCTGGCCAGCTCCTCCTCGCAGGCAGAGTCGTCCTCATCCAGATCACCGAGGTGCGGGTGCGAGTGAGGCGACAGTGCGGATGACGCGCTGCCTTCTTCTTCCTCACCAGCGCCGCCGCGACGCTTGTAGCTCTCCATCAGACGCAGTTCCATCAAACGCCTGGGGTATCACACACGCATCAGCCCGTATAGGTCCACTGCTGACCATGGGCCTCCAAATGATCATTACAATAAGCCGTCATATGGAATATTGTCATAATCACCACGCCTGGCAGGCGGATTGGTAATCACAGTACAGTTGATATTGGCTTACCGGCTTGATATCGATCCTTAGTCACCTTTTACTATACCCATGAGTGGAGATGTGTGTTATCAAAGTAGATGAGTTCTTATGAAACGTAATTTATTGTTAACTAATTATTCGGTATCTTTTCAATATAGGGAATATCATAATTATGTATTATGAGTACAGTCGTTGATGAAAGGTAGTGACACTGATAAACTCACAATGGCCAATAACAGTCCTTACCAACCTATACTTTTCCTAAGTACGTTAAAGCTGTTCCCAGTTTCACCAGATATGTCTAAATAGCAGAACTAAACGGAACACTTGCCATCTAACTACCGTATTTAAATTACTGAGTTTTACCAATATACTGAGGTCAGGACAGGTTGTCCGAATTCTGGCCTTCGGAACATGCATTTTTTTTAGTATCGTGTATGTAGGGCCTTTGGAACTAGATATTTCGGACATGTTTCCATGAACTAGCTCCTTTTGGGAACAGAATAGTTCCAAGTACAATCTAGTCCAAGAACTATTTTCCTCATGTCTAGCGACATGTAGCCGTCTATCGTTGTATATCACTTGGTCATAGTTATTTGTGAAAGAGTAATCCCAAGTTTCCTATACAAATTAATGGCATGTCGTATTCCAAGCTTCACTACAAATATATAAGTTTTATTATTATAGTAAATAAGACGACACGGTTGGTGCAGAGGTTGATACAGTCGACTGCTGCGCTCCGGGTCGCGGGTTCGATTCCCGCACGGAGCAAATATTTGTATGATCTGTAGGTAGTTGTTCCGGGTCTGGGTGTATTGTGTGTGAAATGTATGTCTGTAAACGCACCCACGACACAGGATAAATCCTAGTGTGGGGCAACGTTTTTTTTATAAGAAAAAATAAATAAATGTCTTTTTCATTGGCACTTACAGCTATAAACGCAATCACATACATATATCATACCTTATCGAAAACGAACCAGTGAGGTAACAAACGAGGTGACAAACTAGCATACAGCCAACCTTTTTTTTTATTGCTGTCCAACAGCGAGCAAAGTGGCCCCACATTCAACTCCAGCCCAATAGATGGCGACGGAGACCCCGGTGTTCCCGAACCAGCGAGGATGTTCCTGGACAACGTAGGGCTCCGCCACAACTGCCAAGGCAACCGACCACGACGCAGCAGTAGATTCTGCGCGTTGCGGCAGTGGTTCAGGTTGCCCTGAAGGACTCTTAGGGCTAGGAATGTGTCGTTTCCATCGCCTCGGGTGGGCTTGCCACCAATGGTGCCGGCACAGTCATCTCCTGCCTATTAGCAGAAGCAGAGGGAGCTTGCTTCCCCTCTTAACTTTCTGGGCAGCGCATGACTTGCTGCCCAGCCTATGCCCTGCAGACAGTCCGAAGTCCGCGCATAGCGGACAATTCTGTGACCGCGCCGTACATTACCTACCACAAGCGAAGCGGAGGTCGCTTCGGTCTACCCCCCCATGGGTGGCACAAAGGAGGCGCACGTGCCCGAGTTCAAAGGCATCGGTAACACTGCAAGGGCCGTGCAGATACGACCCGCCTAATGGTAAGTGGTTACCGTAACCTATGAGCCCGTGCAACATCAGAGGTCTTACTCGCGCGTTGTCGACCCTTCCACATTCAACACGATATATTTTCACTGCTGAACAAAAGCTGTCTCCCCCATAGATTTCCACAAGGACGGGTTACAATGACAAATTGCATGTGTTGCCAATTAGGTAAACCAAAATAAACGAATCGCTACGTGAGACATTTCTTTCAAACAAATACACTATAGTTGCACGATCCGCTCGAAAAACGGAGCCATCTAAACCGTGCATAAATCTGTTGTGTATGCACAATTTCGCTCTCAGCCGCTTCACAACGAAATAGATCAAGTCGTAAACATTAATATAAGTACACTTCAACTCGTAGACATCGTTTGGGTTTGATTTTGTACAACATCGTGCATCTATAGTATATTCGATCGAAGAATATTCCCGATATCTGGGCAACATTACAAAAGGACTTTTTTATCCATCTTCTGCTAATCGTAAGATGTGGTCAGAAGTCTGATAGTCTAGAGATATCTCTAGAGAACTGGACTAACTTAAGTATATTCGTATAATCCCTTAATTAGAAGGTCAGATAGTATTCACTCTGTGTACACTCATACTGAGTCGCATCTGGTTAAACTGGAAACCGATCCCACCACAATAGGGAACGACTAGGATGGTAAACGTGAGCGCGTAGGTACTGGGGACTCATCCCGCTCAATGCGCGCCCCCGGAAAGCTGGCGCGGCGCCGCGCACGTGTCACCTTGTGCGCAGCACAGCACACTGCGAGAGTTCGGGCGGATTCTTTACAATCCGTTAGAGGAGGTGATCTGTTTAGAGACACCTCCTACGTGTACCTATAAGCGTTACACCAATGGCCGGCTCCAGAGCCTTCGTTTTCGAGATCATGGAGCTCCCCTTAGGTGCCAAAGACCGCCTAGGTGGTTTAGCTGGTAAGGGTCGATGCATGAGAATTGCTACTTGGATCATAAAGATGAGTTGATGGTGAACCTTACCTAGCGTCGACGTTGTCACATATCAGCTGACAGTGAGCTGTATCACTGCCTGACGACTCCTCCTCCACCTCAGATACCGATTCCGCTAAGTCCGCAGTCTTCAATTGTGTAGCTACTGAACAATGTATAAATATATAGCATAGCTTTATAATCATTGTAACCAAACAAAGTGAGTAGTTCCCATGCGTAATAAGTCTAATTTTAGGGCGATTTTTAGACATATTTGACACGCCCCCTTTTTTTAGGGATGCTTAAAACTGTATATAAAATAATGTTATGCGGGATTTACTAAAAATATTATTTCGTTTCAAATTGAGAAATCACCTGCATGATAAATACTCGTGACTTTCAAACTGGCACTTTCGAGCCGACGTAGTGTTTTATGACTCGACAAAGATATTAAAAGATTATTTTTGTAGTTGTAGTTCAAGTATTTTGAATTATTAGTGAACTAACTTTTTACTAAATAAATATATATAAATGTGAACAATTAAATAGTATGATGTGTATGGACCCTGCACTCACGGAAATGCTTGGCTTTGCCTGGCTTGTGTCGTTTCTTGTAGAACTTCTTTTTGCGCGGGCGCAGCAGCTCCTCAGCTCCACTGCTCGCGCTGCCGCTGCTTCCAGCGCGCTTGTTTCGCCTACACAAAGGTTATATATAAAATGTTATGTTATAAACTGACGGGGTAATACATATATTTTTGGTTTGTTTTAAGTCAGATTCTCATGACCAAATATTTTAAGTGGATTTTTTCTGTTCATGAATTTTGGGTTGAACGCGAATGCTATTTAATAACTAACCAGTCCATTTAGCATAGCATACATATAAAAAATAAAAAATCGCAAAGTGTAAAAGTCTAGATGATATAATCATTGCATGTGGTGGCCAGACTAAGAACATAGCACCACTACATCTCCTCCCGTGATTGTCGAAAACGGCGAGTGAGGGACTCTAAATCAGTGGGATGTGAAGCAGCGTGCAACGTGAACGTGAACTTCTGTGAAATAGTAGCCATACTGCGCTCGCCAACCCGCCTGCCAAGAGTGATGAGTAATAGCAAAATGGCACAAATGTGGAAATCTATCGGGGAGGCCTAAGTTCAACAGTGGACCTCCTTTGGCTGATATGATTATGATGAATCATCGACTAAATGCGCCAAAAATTGTACACATATCTATACAAATAAAGGTATCGTATTATTAACACATTTCAATTATAATTTGAAAACTAATAAAGAATTTGTTATAATAAAATATACATATTTTTAAACATTGCCCCACACTAGTATTTCTCCTGTGTCGTGGGTGCGTTTACAGACATGAACTCCGCATACAATACACCCAGACCCCGAACAACTACCTGCAGCTCATACAAATATTTGTTCCGTGCGGGAATCGAACCCACGAACCGGAGCGCAGCAGCCGACTGTATCAGCCACTGCACCAACAGTGCCATCATACTTTTAAACGGATTATATCGCGTATATTACACTTTGTTTTTGTTTTTCCTGACGTTTCGAACACTTTGCAGGGTTCGTGGTCGCAGGATGACTAAGGTGACAGGCGTCGTTACAGATTTTAAAAAGTTATTTTATTTTATCTATACAATATTATTTACAAAGACCTAGGCAAATAATAGATCACCTCTCTCCACCCATGGGTATCGTAAAAGGCAATTAAGGGTTTATATAAAGAGGATGGACAGCATCCACCCGTGTTCTAATAACTATATGTCGCGATCACTAATCCGCCAGCCAGGCTTGGCGATTATGGCGATTTTAACTACTCATTGTAATCATTGGGAGGCCCATCTTCAGCATTGGTTGTTTACGCGCTGATGTGATATGATGTGATGATGAACTAATGTACTCACTTCTGGCAAGATTTGAGCGTTGAGCATTCCTTCTTAGTGAGCTCCTCTCCTTCTCGCAACCACTCTTGTTCAGCTGAAATAAAACCGTGACAGTGTATACAGCAGTTTGTTTAACAACCCCATAATATTATAGGTATATGTTTACCAGTCAGATCACGCTGATGTTTACTTTGTTTGCGCGGCGTCGGTCCAGCCTCCTCGCCCGATGTGCTCAGTTCCTCACACTGAGAGCGAAAAATGCATAATTTATTATACACATTAATATGTTATGTAACAACGCGAGCAATTTGAGAACAGGATCAGAAATGGGATGATAGGGTGATTGAGCATTTTATATCTGTACCCACAGTACAAGAGAAATCCTAGTTTGAGGATTTGCTGGGCTCTTCCTATTGTTCCAGTTATTTTCCTCTTGTTTACACACTGAGCTCAAATCACCATTTATATTCCATTATTTGATTAAACATAACACATAATGGATATAGATGTATAATAGCATAAATGTAAAACAAAAATATATATGATACACATATTTGTAAAACCCAGCATTTTTTTCGATATAGTCCATTTGCCTTTGTCGACTCTTAAAATCGACAGTTTATTAGTATTTTTAATGTATTGTTGTGTGTGGTTTAAGAATTAAGAATGTAGCACCACTCCATGTCCTTCCATGGATGTCGTAAAAGGTGACTCTAAACCTGAGGGATAGGAAAAAGCGCTCCTGCTGTGAAAAAGCAGCCATACTACATTCATCAACCCACCTGACTGACCTGGGTGGTGAGTACTGGAAAATTCCACCAAAAAGCATGGCCAATTTTGGAAATCTATCGAGAAGGACTTTATCCAGCAATGAACATCCTTTGGCTGATTGATATAATAATGATGATTTTTTGTATATGTGTATATACAAAATAACAAGACGAGCATGGGAAACCAACCAGCTCGAAAATCAAGTTTGCCTTTTAACAAACTATCGGCACCGAACAATTCATAAGTCTTACTTCTTGTATGGAATGTGATAAGAATAACGTTTAAATTTCGCGCGCATCATGCGAGCAATATGTCCTGATAATGTTCGCTCGTACTTTTATAATACGCGGTTGCTTGGACTCACCCCAATTCGTTCAACTCAGTCAATCAATATCTATCTGTCCTTCTCGTATTTGTGGACTGAAACCCCGCTACTGCTCTTTCAGTCACACGTGTAAACGAAATAAAGAGAACATTTTTAGCTATTGATAGTATCTGTTGCATTTTATATGGAGAAAAAAAGCAGTGTAAGTTTGTATGACGGCAGGTGCAATCGGATTGTGCGCGCGGCTTGATTTATTGCTTAGTTCATTCACTATATTTTCACTTGACTGATTATTTTATGGCTTTTGAGCGAAGTATAAGACAGTGTAATGCATTATTTATGATTACTCCATTTTAGAATTTTTAACAGTATTCGCTGTGATTTTAAGGAATGTAATACTTGGATCACAATACATATATTCGGAAACGAATGAATTTGTCCCTTGTGAAGGTAAAACTGTAAAAGTCTGTGTTGACCTTTCAACTGTAAAAGCTATGAATTATCTTATCATAAGGCAACCATTTGAACTTCTACCTCGTCAAAGCATATTTACAAACAGTCGCCACGTACACATCGACGTGAACATCTCTTCGAGTCTATAAGAAGATATTCAAGATAGAAAATCAATTTTTTATAGATATAAAATGTTGACATTTGACCCTATCGTAAATATTTTTGTGGATAGGTATGCAAACCTGTATCATACTTTATAGATACAGAATAAATAATGAATCTTTTATGGAAAGCATATTTATTTTTATCATTATAATTTTCATTTTCGTCTACTACGAACTACCTAGATTACTGCTAACAGTGCTAACACATGCCACTGATGTAAAATATATTAAATTCATTATAGTTGTCGGTGCTACTATATAGATGAGCCGTCTCATAGAATATTGATTATCATATTAATTACTTTTATGCAAAATATAGATTTGACCTACTGTTAAATCGCCACTAAAGAAACAAATTGATATTGAAAAAAGGTCCAGGAGAATTTCTGATTCAGTCTTTGCAACTTTACACAAAACATTTTCGACGAATACAATTTTAGTTAAAAGAAGTTTTTACTTAGTAAACTTACAGGGTCGTCGTCAGAGTTGGTCTGGTCCATGCTGACACTGGCCTCGGATGAGGAGTTGTGGTGCGGTTTGCAGGACGGCTGCGGTGGGCGCAGCGGCGGCTCATCGGGCAACGGCGGAGACGCGCCCGCGCCCGCGCCTGCGCCCGCCGCGCCGCGCGACCACAGCGCGCGCATCAGCGCCGACGCCAGGTACAGGCTCTGCCACACATAGCATTTCGTTCATCAGCTAATGATTGAAAATATATTGAGCGCGTACCAACTACGGGTCAGATTTTTGTTCTTTGTGCTGCTTTCAACACTTTTTTAGCGTCAGAAATAGCCATATAAAGACCATTTAAAATTCTGTTTTATAAATATGTACCATTGGAACATAATTTAAAGCATCATCTATCAAAAGAAAATCGGGACGGATTTACAGATTATACAGATACAGATTTTTGAAAATCAGGATGTGCAGTGAAAATTGGGACACCGGGCAACAATAGCTATAACTAGCATATATACACTTAAAAAGAGCGATCCCTCTAGAAGGATGGGCTCATATGAGTGCTGTCTTATGTTGATGTTCAAAAATAACTATTTTATAGTCTATTTTGAACAAAAGATTTTAAAATTTGTTTTTTTTTTGTATCTGACCTCGAGCCGATTATCAGGTTTTCGAGCTATGGTGCGCACTTTTTCTAGTAATTTGAATAATTGTAGAAAACTGTTTGACAAACTATTATAAATAATATCTAATTTAGCTAAATTTGTTTCTATAGAGACAGTATATCTATAGGCTGTAAATCTAAAATATTATTGTTTTGACTTTTTAATTACTTATAACGAATAACATATTTCGTAGAAATCTAGGATATTTTAGATATGCTAAATTAATACTATGCAAACACGGAACACAAAAATATCTACTTTACAAATACTTATAAACAAAGAGTTTAAAACATAGCTAAATTACAAAACTTACTAAAAAGAGAGGTATGTAAATTTAATGGTATATTGGTATGTATGCTAAAAGTATCTAGGGTATGGATTGAAAAGTATACTTTGAGGGCCAGGCAGATCGTGCGGGATATTAACTTTCTTAACTGTAATACCTAAATACTTATTTTTGTATATACAATTATTATTTTTAAACATTGTCCCACACTAGGATGTCTCCTGAGGCATGCGGACAGTGTACAGTCATAACAGTCATAGTAAATCTCATATGCACAAACACCTAGACCCAACACAACCATTTGCAGATCATACAAATATTTGTTCCATGCGAGGATCGAACTAGTGACACGTAGCACGGAAAGCTAACGCTTAGCCACTGCGCCAGCCGTGTCGTCATATTAATTAATGGACTATGCTTTGATTGTGCTTGAAGGTTCTGGTAATTTTATGTCTTAAACAAACTCATACAAAACTGTATTTTGTTGATCAAAGAAAGAAGTTAAAGGTCACCAATATGTTAAAAGTTATTGACACTTATCATGTTTAGGAGTTATATGTACAATTATTCTAAACTCTACCAAAATAAACGATAAAATAGAGCTAATGTTTTTGAGTTAGCCATGCAGTGATATGTTAGCTCCATCTAAAAACATAACTTATTGTCTTTGTCAAGATATTATAAATGAGAACATTTCAAGTTTCAGTCTTTATAGCTCCAGATTGCTCACCTGATTGAGTAGGTTAGCAAGATGCATAAAGGACGTTGGAGGTTGTGTCCTTGAATTCAGGCAGGTACGACCTTTGACCACTACTAGCGCCCTGCTTCAGAATAATATCAAGACTGTGTTCTACCTGTTCGGTGTGTTCCTTAGGCGGCAGTGAACGCAGCAAGCTATAGAGATGCGCGCAGGGTTTCGGCGCTAGTGCCCTGATAAATCCGGGCAGCAGGTCGTACACCTGTCTGCCGCAGTGCTTCAGCTGCGCGGCCGCCCATACCAGCTCTACGTGTTCTGGGGTCACGCGACCCTCGACTGCCAGGAACTTCAGGATCAGATGAGATTGCTTTATAACCTGCAGGAATTAAATGTTGTTCCAGTACATATATACACCAGCTTTATGTATGCAAGGTAACATTGCACAAGTAAACATAACATACTGCTGAATTATTATCCTTTACACCTTGTAAAGCCAATGTCTAAGAGACTTATCAAGTTAACTATGGAAGCATCTATGAAGTTACAATGAAAAGCAGCATACAGAATTACCATGTGCCTGTCAGTATTCTTATACACAGCATCATGTAATCACACTAGTCATGTATTCAGCACTATGTGTTAAGAAAAGAAAGAAAATATTTTTATTTCTGCTCACAGGAATAAAGATAAGAATAATTAAACCTATAGATTCACAATTATCATACAAAAGCTGGTATCATATAAATGTGCAGTCATACACCCCATACTCAGCCTACACAGGACCACACATTGAGTGATCTATTAGTGGTCCACTTGTTGCGTTGGATATGTTTCAGTATACTGTTTGGAGAAATGTAAGGTTTAGACTTTGCAATTATGGAAGAAGTCAAGATGAAGAACTACCAAAAGCAATTCCTATAATATGGCACCACAAAGTTATGCCTAGAACTTCATTATCCCAGCTAATTAATAAACACACTCGCCCTAGCTGACATTGAAGTGTAATTTTACCAGTACCACCCACCATAATGACAAGGTTCCTTAATCTGGATCCCTGACCACTTGCTTGGTGATATCTACCTTGCTATGCATATTTAATTTGTTTTGTAGTTTAGTTAGTTTAAAATAAACAAAGTTACACTAACCTCCACATGCAGGTTAGGGCCAAACAGATGCTCAATGATATTATTATTAGTGAGCCAAGTTGCCAGCTGCTGTCCAGCTACTTCAGCATCAGCAGCAGGTTCTCCTGCACACAGCTCATTGTGCGCTGCAATGTGCGCATTGATCTGCGCCACGCCCGCTAGGCGCATTGTCAAGGTGCTGCTGTTGAAGTACTTGAAAGCTAATGCGAGCCCATCCCCATCAAAGGTTAGAGGTGAATCCAAAGGCTCTTTAGCTGCTCCCCACATAAAATCTGTTAAGTTGAATAAATATTGTTATATTACAAAAGTACTAGTACCACAAACATTTAATTATTAAATATTATAGACTGTTACACCATAGACTACCCTTATTGTTGAGATACGTTTTTTTTTACTATAAGCTAAATCTACAAAGAATGGTCAGCAATAGTGTAGTTGGTTTTATATAACTCACTGGAGGTCAGAACTGCTCTCTGTACGGCTACCTACATGTAACAGTCTTTTTAGATGCACTTGATCTGCATAGTGAGCTAACTCAATTCTTTGTCCCAGACAACTACCCCCATAGCAGGGAACAAACTGTTTGCAGTACCCATATGTCTCACTATTGCATTAATTCCCTAGTACCTCGCACATCGCACCCATATAAAACTAAAATTGCAATCAAAGTGTCTACCTGTTTCTCGATTAATCAACAAAGATTTTTTTGTTATGTCTGAAGTATTGTGAGAGAGATTGTAATTGAACGGTGTAAATGGTGTAAGTACAGTTCTATTCAAATAAATATAATACTATTCTTAGCAATAGCATATATTTTGTTACTTACCAGCCATAGACTTTACTGCCGGCACCCTAAGATCCTTATCCTCCAAACTGCACATGTACTTCAATATCTTACTTCTTAATGGCATAAAGAGTTGCGCCACTGCCCTAAAGTTGAGCCACAGCTTGAGGTTGCCGACTGCTGCTACTATAGCATGAGCCATTGAAAGAGGCAATGTGGTTGGTGTTGCATGTTCGAATACAGAAGTCATAGCACAAACACCCCCCAACTTACAGAACAGGCTAACATTGCGAAGCAAGTAAGCTGGTATCTCTGTATCATGCAAGTCACAGTATGAACTTAAATTTGATATTTCTTGAGCAGAGAGGTCATCTAATCGGCTCAGAGCTGAATGTTTACAGGCTAAGTATAGTGGAAAGTTGAGTAAAAATACTTTTGATACAATATGCATGAGCTTTTCTTTTTGCTGCATGGACCATACTTCTGCATCTTCAGTTGAAGTAGAAGGTGTCTCTGCATTTTTAGGTTCTTCAGTTGTATCAGGAATAGGTGTAGGATCATCTGGTTCATCTGGAGATTCTTTGTCTTCATTGTCCTTATCTTCAATAGTGGGTGAACTTGCTGTCTCAGGTGTTTGTTTGTCTTGTGCATTCTCAGGTACTGGCGTGGTTTTAGCTGCCTCTATTAGTTCATCTTTGAGCTGTTTCAATTGACACACAGACAAACACAGTATACTCTGCACTACAAGGTAAAATCTCTCAAAATTCTTCACATCCCGATAGCAACACATACACTGCCTACAAGAAAATACAAAATACTGTATTAAATCCTCATATTTACCAACTGAGTATTTCTATTGAGATTGAAAGGTGTTACTGACATTGTCTTGTTAAATATTAATTTGTATTGTAGTGAACCACATTTTATAAAAGTAACTTCAAGCAAAGCCTTTTTTAAATCTTACAATCATTGGACAGTACGATAAATGAATAGCTGGCAAAGCACAGCGGTTGCCTGCATTCCTAGCAGCTGTAGGAGATATAATCTGTTAGGTCTAAGAAGTATAATACATATGTTACCTTTGTGGCCATGAGAGAATATAGTTTAGCACAGTCTCCAGCTCAGATTGACTTATTGTTGGATACTGGGATACATCGTCGGTGAGTCTGGATTCACCTAAAACCATAGTCGACCATTATCATAGCTGCCAATTATAACGAAGATTTAATCAATCTATACTTAATTCAAACGTATTTATATTATTTCCACTTAAATATGATTTAAAGACCAGACAAATGGACTGATAAATTTCGAAACAATGTAACTTACAATTTACTAAAAGCTGTGAAAACTCCGAACATACATCACACATTATTAATGTTTTATGTCAAGATTGAGCGAAATATTATTGCAACATAATCGCAAGGGTTATTTCAAGCGAATTATTGATCATTATTGATATTTTTCGTATCAGAAAACGAATACTGCCATAAAATGTCACGGTATCCGTTCCACCATTGTTGACGATTATTGTCAAAATTACGTTTTGTTATCAATTCGACATTAAATATATTAAAATTTTTAGTTAATTTATTCAGCTGAATAAATTACAGTGATAAAACGTAGCACATAATTATTCTTATAAAATCAATTTTTTACATAAAAACATTAAAAGTGCATCATTTTTTATTTTATTTATACAGAATATGTGTTGAACATCGACCAAACCAATAGATTTAAGCCATGGGTTGTTTACTTCTCTGACACTTTAGCAAATTGTATTTCTGTGAGATACAATGATAATCACACACATCTTCCTAAGTCCGTCTTATATTATGCTACGTCTTATGCCAAACCATTCATCGTTCACCATCTCCAATAAGCAAATCTACTGACTGAAGTACAGAACCGTTTTGATTTGAATAAGCGTAAAATAAAAACGAAAAGAAAAACACAGACATTTTGGCGGTACACGGAATAAATTATCAATCTCGCTATTAAAAATCGAATCTCGCCACTCTCCTTAACACTTATAGTCAAAAGACGTACCATGCCACAAAATACAATGAACGATCAACGCATAATAGAGAGTTTAAATAAGAAAATCCACAAATATATTAGAAAACACCTTAGAAGTGACTTAGGCATAATTTTTTTTTGTTTGTTAAAAACGTTGCCCCACACTAGGATTTCTCCTGTGTCGTGGGTGCGTTTACAGACATAAATTCCACATACAATACACCCAGATCCGGAACAACTACCTGCAGATCATACAAATATTAGTTCCGTGCGGGAATCGAACCCACGACCCGGAGCGCAGCAGCTGACTGTATCAGCCACTGCACCAACCGTACCGATTATGAAAACAGTAGAGGGACATGAGGGCCCTAAAGTTTTAGGTAGAAATTAAGCTCTGGCACCTCACAACTAACATCGCTTGCTTGCTAATAGAAACCTGGTCAAAACCAGTATACGTGACAAAATGTTGAATATTGTTGTAAAGTTCTACGGGGAACTTTACGCTGCTACCACTACCACCGATATGGTATGGTATGATATAGAAAGGGACTCCAGGGTTATACCCATCCAATACTGGCTTAACGGCAACTTACTAGGATATTCTTCCCGAGAAAGTTAGTTGGACAATAAGACGAATGACGCCAGATAAAGTCATCAGTGAAGATTAAGTTACAGTTGAGCTCCTGAGAGCCGGTGGTGAAGTAGTTATGAGGGTCCTTGTGAAACTCTTCAACAAGGTATTGGTAAGCGGTCACACGCCAAAATCATGGGAAAACGCCATCGTCACGATACTACATAAAAAGAAGACACTTCATAATTGACCAACTACAAGTTCCTCTGACGTACAAACCACTTGCAAAGATTTTATGACACAGAGTCACACCACGACTCGTAAATATCAGCCCTTCGAATAAGCTGGTTTCCAGAGCAGATATTTAACTGTTGATCACATTCACATTTATCATCACCATGATAATATCAATCATATCGGCCAAAGGACGTCCACTGCTGTTGTTGTCGAACAAAGGCCTCCCCCTTAGATTTCCAAAACGAGCGGTCACATGCCGCTCTCATCCAACGACTCTCAGCGACCCTCACCGGGTTCAGACCTACACGATAGATTACAGATACAGATATGTGAAATCGGTTATGTCTAGTTTGCAATTTCGATACAAAACGATTTCTGACTGAAGTTGAATTTTAGATACGTTTTGATATATCGGACGCATGTCTGCAATCACTACAGCACTAACAACGAAATGACAAAATTAAATGACATTCTTGTTTTTTTTGGCAGTTGTGGAACGAGCTATGGGTTGATTCATTGTTGTTGTTGATTTTATCATAAGAAATGGTCCAATTACTTTATATCGTCGCCAGCTTACATGTGTTGCTATGTCCATTTACGAAAGTCGAAGAAAGTTTCAACATTCAAGCCACACACGACATTTTATATCATCGACATAACCTCTCACAGGTGTCTAGTAGATCTAATTTTGGATCATTTATGTCGCTTTCCATAGGCATACATTGATGACTATTTTTTTCCAGTACGATCATAATGAGTTCCCGGGGGTCGTACCGCGCACGTTCGTTGGTCCGCTAGTAATTTCAGCTTTTTCAGCACCTGTAGTGTCATTGTTTTATCTGACTGGAATCAACAAATTTTGGATGCAATATGTAGGTTAGTGGGTAGTAGTAATTTTAGATCACAGTTGAATAATAAGATTGTTTTGAATCAGGTTTTATACCATATATGATAGGTTTACTGGTTTTTTATTTTTATTATAGTTGATGTATATACCTGTTATGTTTTGTTTGTATTTTTGAAGTATACTAGCAATTATTTTCCAGTGCGTCTGATGCTAGCACTGTCAGTGATAGGAGCATGGATCCGAATGAGAAATGCACTTCAGAAGCAGTTTGGAAATACATATGCATGGTGGTACACTCTCATCACTGTCACACAGTACCACTTCATGTTCTATATGAGCCGGCCACTACCTAACATTATGGTGTTACCCTTAGGTATGTTTATTTACTGTACTTTAAGATTTATAACAACGGATATTTTCTATTAGATTTTATGTAGTTTAATAACCCAGGCGGTTATAAACTCTCCAATAGGGAATAGGTTTTTGAGAATGCTTCTTAAATTTAACATTTTTGACAAATTATTGGAGTTTCAATGATTTTGTGAAGTATATTTTTAATGCTGTGGCCACTTGCACATTGCTGTTTAGCTAATGCACAAATTGTCTCATGTAGGTTTACGAGAAGTTGTCGATCAGTTGGCTAGGAATGCAGTAATTGATGGAGTAACTGTGTTAACTGTGTGAAGAAAGGAGCAAAGATAGAAGGATAGATTTATGCAACTGCAACTGTATCTCACAGACAAATGTCATTTGGTACTATACCATTCAGCATACACCAAGTTTTATGTCTAGTTTGACTCTGCTAAACTTTCTAGGAAGACATTGGTTGCGTTTATCATCTGATGGGTGTGACATATGTCAGTGGCCTAAGTACAGCATTATATACTTTACGTCACAGAGAACAAGCAGCTTCAATTTCTATCATTTGCTCATTTTAAAAAACTATAAACTTTTTATGTATCTAACTACAGAAAGACTAGATTCGGTCTATCGCAAGGCAAGGCGTTTTAGGGCCATTATTGTTTTCAATTTACATAAACAATTTCCCAAAAGCAGTAATTTCCCCAATTAACCTATTTGCAGATGACATTACAGTCATATTCAGTAATAAAACTATTAGTCCCTTGAACACAACATGAATACCTTATTAATGTATATTGTTAACTGGGAAACTTATTAATAAATTGCCAAATAATATAAAAGAAGGAAAACATTCAAAAATTTAATGAAAAATCATGTTTTGAGGGGCTGTGTAGTATGACGTTTTTCTATGTTTTATAAGCTGAAGCATTATTATGTAAACGTAACCTTACTTTTTCTAGTTAAAATAAAGAAACATATATCTCAAATCGTGTAAAAAATTATATAAATATAAAATGTACACGTTGAGATTAATGATACCAAATATTGAGAATGATTGTAGCGTAGATCATAATGATGCTGTGTTGTGGAGAATGACCTAAATGATTTAAGTTTTAATATGTGACAAAATAACTATGTTTTTTCAACATAAAATCGTGTATTTAGCAAACCTAAATTGTAATAACAAACAGATAATTCAAAACATACTTAAAACTTAGCATTTAACGTACTTAATCAAATAGAAGGGTAAATCTACTTACATAATTAAAATTAGGAACATAATTATGCAAACTCAGTTAACTTATAAAAGTATTTCAGTCTTAAAGGATTCTTTGTTAATCATTAATGAATCAAAATTAAAATCACTCAGAATCTAATCAAATATAGTAAAGAAATATAAAATCCTGAAGAATATACTGGTTTACTTTGACTTACTTAAATTTTAAATGATTACAAAATACGCAGATGCATATAATGTAATCACATAAATAAAAGTAGAGCCCGTTAATAACAAAATAAAATTACTAGGTACTGGATATTATCATAACGATCAACAATAATCACAGTTCTCTCTTCTAAAATTACAAAGTATATTAATGCAAGCATTTCCAAGCGAATTATAAATCCATCAATGTGGAGAGTAGAAAAAGCCGTCAAAATAATTCGTGTTCTTTCTTTATATACAAGACATAGCAACTTGTAGGATTCGGGAAACATCAATAGTGCTTGAGTTAAAGTTCACTGATGGTGGATGAGTCTATTAAATGTTATCAACCGTAGGCGCGTGACGAGTAAATCGAGTTTTGTTAGAGACATCAATTAGAATATTAGAAATCATTTTGATTTGTTTTCTAGAATTTGGTTTAGTATTTGTCAGGGGTACTACGGAATCCATATCAATATCATTTTGCTAGCTGAATATATAATCGATTATTTTAAAATAATCATATCACCTATTATTTATTAAACCAGGTAACGGTTATTTATGTCATCATCATTTCGGCCGAATGAAGTCCACTGCTGGACACAGGCCTCCCCCAAAGATCACCACAACGACCGATATGGGTGTGTTGTGGGCTCATTGGGAGGTTTTGCCATAATCGCCACGCTTGGCAGACGGGTTGGCGATCGCAGTTGAGTTGTTAATGTACTCGAAGGACGCTGCTGCCCATCCTCCGGCTAATCCCTTAGTCGACTTTTACGACACCCACGGGAGGAAATGGGGTGGTGGTATTCTGAGCCGGCACCACACGGCATATTTTTTTATTTAAGTTTAGTGTTAATAAAAATTTACATGTTTAGGTTGTTATTTACGCTAATAAGAGTTATATTAAACCAAAATGTCTCGAAGAGGCCAAATGTGGAACTATATGTCTGTTGTGGACGCAACGTTAACAAAACCGCGGCGCTCGACGAAGTAATAAATATCAAACTGATATATTATAAGTATTATAACGTAGAAAGTAATAGGTGATTTTTAAATCACGTATCGTTATAACGCGTTATCAATATATAGCCGTTATGAACACGCCTAATTATATTATTATACCTAGCAGGACTACCCTCATGCATAGAAGTATATATTGCAGGCACCTAAAGTGTATAATAAAATGCCCTGTGATATTATAAAATAGACAACTTAGACCTATTTAAAGGAAAGTTGAAAGTATTATTGATAGAAAAAGCGTACTACAGTGAACAAATCGAAGAGAGAAACCATTACTGAAATAGTTATTAAATTATTCGAAACTTCTTGATATTTCTACAAATAATTTTTTCATTCCTTGACATTTCTATGTAATCTCGTAACATTCTGCTACACTATTATTTACAAATATATGACAACTGTGGACATGGTAGGTGTTACAATACACTCAGACCCGGAATATCTCTATCTTGAACTTTTACTGCAATTTAACTGTGTTGAAATTAAGTTTGTAATGTATTTAACTACAATATTTCCTGACAATAGGGTTCATTTTTACATTCATATTTGAATGTGGATCAAATAATTTCTTGATTTCATTGTAATTTAATCAATATCTTGCGCGATGAAAGTAATTCGCATGTGATTTTATTATGTTAAAAATATTTGCATAACTAGCTGGGACCCGCGGTTTCACCCGCGTTTAATTTAAAAGGAATTTAGAGTACTTCAACATAGACCCTTGACATAGAATATATATATATATATATATTGGATTTCAAGGGATTTTATTTTTTTGTGCGGAACCCTAATTATTTTTCTTAAATTAAAGTAGCCTAAGTTATTCCTTATAACATCAGCTATCTGCCAGTGAAAGTCCCGTCAAAATCGGTCCAGCCGTTTCAGAGATTACCCGGAACAAACAGACAGACAGACAAAAAATATAAAAATTTGTTTTTTGTTATATGTCCCGTATATACTTTCATATGCATTTAGTAAAAAACTGTTATTTTGACATTACAAACAGACACTTCAATTTTATTTATTTGAATAGAGTATAGATATTGCTCAAAAATGCTTCGAATTTGTGGGCGAAAACTTTTGTATATTTATAATGTCGCTAATATTAATCTGAACCTACTTCGTAATGCAAAATGTAATGATTTCGAAGTTATGAAATGCTTAAACAGACATTATTTCCATGATTTAAAAAAAAACTATATTATTTTATTACTGTCTATATAAATATATATACGAGGAGGGATCAAAAAGTAGTGAGAATGAGATAGAATTTAATGATTATAACTTAGCTTAACTTATTTTCCTACATAGTTTCCGAGTCTCTCTACACACCGAGTCCAGCGCTTTTCCATGGCTTCAATCCCTTTCACAAAAAAAAGTTTTGTCTTGGTTCTGCAAAAAGCTCTCCACGGCATCCATCACCTCGTTATCGTCTTCGTACCTGTTTCCCCTTAAGTATTTTTTCAATTTGGGGTACAGATAAAAATCGCTAGCCGCCAGATCTGGTATACATATATACATACACCTTCTATTTTATCGGTGCCCAGTGGAAATTCATCCTTCGCCCTGGGGAAGAGTGAAGGGCTATGTCGGACTCCTACCGGCTAAAACCACTGGAGCGGTCATCTTCGGCACCTAAAGGAGGCTCCAGGTCCTCGTATGATCACACTAGAGCCGCCCACTGATGCCACGCCTATAGGCACATCTCGGAGAAGGTGACTGTAAAGCGGTCACCCCTCCGATGTACATACACCTATATGGTCCGTCACAATACCGCAAGATCATAATAAAATTATACGATGTATGCGCATTATGTCTGTATGGCAGGTCAAAAATCTGACAATGAACAATATTATTGCTTTTACGCCTACTGTCCGTCTATACGGTTTGAAAATAATCTTGGGACTGAAAAATAATAAAATATTATTTGCTGTAAGATTGCAAATAATATTTTATTATTTTTCAAAAAGTTATTAATATAAATCTTTACAAAAAAATGTAGAATCAAATATTATTAAAATCGAAAATTAGTGTTTTTTTGCATATTCGTCGCATGGTTTGAGACCCGCGGTACGTACTACCCATCTATGCGAAGTAATAAATGAATATTGATTATTACTGATTATTAACTTAGTGAAGTATACCATTAAAAAAAACACGTGCTAATGAACGTAATATGTATCCAACCAAAACGCTTGCAGCTTACATAATTATGCACCCGGTAATTCAATCGGCACTTAGTATGGCTGCTAACATTATTTGTGCATTGACAGAACCAAAAAATCTAGTAAGTATTCCCATACGAACAAATAAATAAAGGTTGTCTGGAGAGTTGTGTGCGATAAGACCGCCCATTGTGCATTACCTACTGTGACCTATGTTTTTGATACCTGGTGCACAAAAAAGCACCTATAACATAAATAAATATAAATATATCGTAAATGACAAGTTTGTGTAGGATTTGCTTTTAGAATTGCGTCCAGTAAATACCGATAAACTCTCCTCCCTTCACATGTGCCCTAATATCTTAATCAGTAAACTTTGGGCACAAAAAAGCAATCTTGCTTGCTTTTGTACATTATCTTGACTTGTGGTTTATTCAGATTTAATCTTCCCTTATAAGGAATGTTTGAATAATTATACATAAAATATTGTTGCAGTACTCCTAGCATTTGAGGGCTGGCTGACTGGCAAACATAAGCAATTTTTAGTTACTGCTGGTGCTTCCATAGTTATATTCAGAGCAGAGCTAACCATGTTGTTTGGTTTGTTCCTCATCATTGACTTGTATTTTAAGAAGATTGATTACAAGACGTAAGTTAGCTTTATTTAATCTTTATATACTATTTTAACAGTGACACATGACATCAACATAATGATTATGAAATACATAATTCATATATATTATCTAAGCTAAGGATCATCTGCAATCGTATCTGGATTAGTCTCAAAGATTTTGGTTGAGCAGAAATTTGCAGAAACAATAAATAATAATTGATATTGCCAATGTATTTAAAATTCACAGTTTATTCAAGATAGCGATACCTGCTGGTGTGGGCTTAGTGGCCCTAACTGTAGCAGTTGACTCAATATTTTGGGGCCGGCTACTGTGGCCAGAAGCTGAAGTTTTCTGGTTCAATACTATTATGAACAAGAGTTCGAATTGGGGTGTATCCTTTTGAATAAATACTGTTTGTACAATTATAAGCCGCAGCTATATTTTTAAAGTGCACTTTAAAAAAGAAAGAAATACTTCGTATTGTAAAGCATATATTATGCAGCTCATATGGTGATGAATTAGCCCCAAATTAGCTGGTATATTAGTTACTACACCATGTTACTGACCAGGTCCGATTTTACGGTATAATCATTCACCATAGGAACCCACCATTCGAAACAATTTTCAATTCGCATTGAAAATTATTGAATGGTCTACCTGTATGTACCTGAGATAGCAAGAATTTTTTTTATATAACTGAATTCCAAAAAGGATCCTCAACTCCAGCACAGACAGCTCCATTTCTCTGGTATTTCTATTCGGCTCTACCTCGTGGATTGGGCCCAAGTCTAGTACTTATCCCTGTGGGGCTATACTTAGAACGGCGACTAATACAATATGCAGCTCCAGCGTTCGTGTATATACTGCTGTATTCCTTTCTGCCTCATAAGGAACTTAGGTTCATCATATATGTCTTCCCATTGCTCAATATGGCGTCTGCCGCCGCTTGTTCCTATATGTAAGTATGATTTCAAATGCAACAAATATAGAAAAAAATAAACCATGACCCACATTGAATTGACTGTAAAAACAAATGGGCAAGCTTGTTTAATCATACTTCATTTATACGTTTTTCAGATATCTAAGACGAACGAAAGCACCTGTGTATGAGTTGCTTTTTTGGGGATCCATAGTTGTGATTATTGGTAATATCATTGTATCATTAGCATTCGTATTGGTGGCTATGACTAATTACCCTGGTGGAGTGGCGATCACTAGGTATGTACACGACAGAAGGAGACCGCAGAGCGGGATCGGGAGAGGGCCGATCCCGCTCGAAGAAGGAGACGGCGCCGCGGTAACAACCGCCCTGGCGCCTAATCCCATACGCCTGAAACCCCTGCCGTTACTATAAGGCGGGGTACCTCTGGGCTCGCGGGTGCGTAGATTGGGGAATCTGCGTGCCCACACCGAGCGACCCAAGAGAAGACGGTAGCACGCATGTGGTCACGCGCTGCCGTGGGACGCTTTGGGGGATCCTTTACAATCCCCCCGGGGGTGACCGCTTTACAGTCACCCTCTCCGAGATGTGCCTATAGGCGTGGTACCAGTGGGCGGCTCTAGTGTGATCATACGAGGACCTGGAGCCTCCCTTAGGTGCCGAAGATGGTTGTTGGTGGTGATGGTGGTTTTAGCCGGTAGGAGTCCGGCATACCCCTTCGTCCTTCCTCGGGGTGAAGGAAGTTCATGAAAAATTTCCACTGGGCACCAATCAAAAAAAGAAAAAAATAGGTATGTACACGAAAATTATTTGCATAAATTAAATAAAACGCGACTATCACCACATCAGAGCGTAAACGCCCACTGCTGAACAGAGGCCTCCCAATGATTACTACAATGAAAGGTCATATTGCCATTATCACTACGCTCTGCAGGCAGATTGGTGATCGCAGTATGTTGTTATTAACACACGGAAAGATGTTCTTGTTATCAACCTATAGTCGCTTTTTACGACACCCATGAGTGGAGAAGGGTGGTCTATTTTCTAACGGGAACCACATAGAATACCCGACCACTTTCACCAAATTCATTAAATTTCCAGGTTCCACAAACTTTTGAGAAATGAACCATTCGTCCATGTACATATCTGCAATCTAGCTGCACAAACTGGCGTGACAAGATACACACAAATTAATGAACGTTGGATGTATAGCAAAAATGAATTTCTGCTACCGGAACAATTACAAGACTACACCCATCTCCTTGTAGAGGCTAAAAGTAAATATTCATCCAATCTTAAATCTTTCTCACAAACGCACGACATATTAGATAGTATAGAATCATTCTCTCAAATAGCTATGAATTACAAACTAATGCCTCCAATAAGAATCAAAACAAAACCTGCACTATTCATACTAGAAAGAAAAGATTTCCGCGAATATCCACACGGGCATAATATTAGGTCTCTTGATAATTCCAAAGAGGCAATGGAAGAAGCAATATTGAGTGATGAAACTATGGTTAATGTTGTTCATTACGACGAATTCGAAGAAAACGGATCTAAAGAGTCTGAAGCGACTATAGACATACAGGAGAAACCTGTTGTAACTTCAACAAGTTTTGCAGGTATATCAGAAGATGAAAGCATTATAGAGAAAATTGAGCCTTTTGTAAACGAAATAAACACATCTAACAATGAAATAGTCATTGAAGAAAACGAGCCTTTAGTTCAAGAAAATAATGAAAAGGAGGACGATAATTTCCCAAAATTATCAAAAGCCAAAAAAGCATTGGATGATTTAAAGACGCTAAGACAGGAAAGAAAGAAGAAAGCCATAGAGAAAATTAAAACTGAAACTAGGAAAGAAGTAGTAGAATCGGCTAAGGAAAAACTTAAAGATATAATGAAACGCCATAAGCATATAGCAGATGAGCTCTCCGAAAGTGTTATATCAAATATAACAGTTCAATTAGAAGAGAAAGATGGCAGAGGAGATATACCTGAAATTGAAATTATTTCTGAAGCGCAAAAACCAGATGATGTAGAAGACGAAACTAAAATTAAAGAAAAACAAGGTGATAATATAACTGATAAAGGTAAAGATATAATAGAAAATGATAATAATACACATAAAAGTAACGAAAAAATTGATTCAATTGTGGAAGAAGTTATAGTTAGACTTATAGATAGGAAAATTTACGACGACAAGACAAAACCGGAAGATATCAAAGCTGAAGATAGGCTAATAATACAAAAAATTGTTGAAGAAGTAGTAGCTGAAAAAATGAATTACTCGAACACAGATAATAATTAGTGTGTGTAAAAATGTTCGATAATCCATTGACCCTGCTTTGTTTGAATTTGATCTCGTTATAGTTTGGGTAGGATAACTAAAAGTGAAAATTAATAATCAATCTTAATCAAAATCTTTAGATTTACAATTTTGAACTTAATCTAACTTTGTGTTAAGTGTGATCTTCAGAAATCTCTGAAAACAGACAAATCCTCAACCCAAAATCAAAGATTTTTATTAGATTGATTATAAATTTTGGCCGTAAGTGTGCCAATGCCAAAGCATCATCATATCTTCAGTACAACGGGTTACTGTGCCTTGATTCTTCAGATATTATTTTTATTTATTCTTGTTATATGTGGGTGTTGATATGCATTTTGTTATTTTGGATTAAAGGGATGCCTATTGTCTTTACTCTATGTAAAATAATAATGCTCAAATATGAATTTTTAGAGATATTTTAAAATCGAAAGCTAGTTAATGAATCATTTAGAAGTAGTTCTCACATACTGTTTTAAATATAGGTCATTTTTTTATAAAAAATATACTGATATTGACGTATACCTACATAATAACATATATGTTATTATATATTGCTTGTGCAGCATTATGCGACGACGTCAATTCGAGAATACTGAATTAAATTTATTTATTCAATAAAATGTGTATGATTTGAGTAATATTTATTTGTACGGAGAAAAGATACGACGCGTTCACCTATGTAATTATTTTCTGCATTTTTTAAATAATATTGTTGATCAAGATTATTGCCCTAATTTTTCTAGTCAGATAAGTTTTTACTGTTAAAGTTACTAAGTACAAATTGCTGATAAGGATGAAAAAATACTATATACACGTTTTTAATTATATGTATGTGCTGTATAAAACACACGTTTCCAGTAACATCCGATCAGCCATGTGTAACAACAGCAACTGTAATGTTTATGAGCAATAAAAATACGAGTATGATTTTATCGAGACATTTTATTTTACACAGTTTGCCATAGGCACAAATAGAATCAACATTTATACGAGTGTTATGAACATATATTTAATCAGTCTATAAAGGCATGCAAATTAAACAGTTCAAAAAAATACACAGGTACCGACGAAGTATATAAGTACAAAGACTAAAATGTATGTACAAGAGCTAGCAAAGGCTACAGGATAAATAGCCGTCTACCCGTTCTTTTTATTAGATATAGTCGATTGGATCCCCATGGACATCAGCAACGTTTGTCAATGACTAGAACAAAATTTAAAAAATACTGTGACATGTATATGACTGATTTTATGGCTAAACCTGCACCGTACCGGTATATTAAATTGTGGTTACACGCGAAGTCCCCAATTGGCGATTACTTGCGCAAACTTAGTTTTTATCTATTAATCGAGATACGGATTTGCTGGCTTTGCCTGGCTTTTGGGTTGGGTTTAGACGCCACTTAGCTGATATAGCCAGGAAATACCTTCCACCGTCATTATAGATCGAAATATTTGTTTGGAAGAGGCATTAAAATGGGTCGATAAAGTCGAATTACTTTGTTTAAAGATTTGGATTGAGCAAACTTGTTTACGCTGCAGCTCTTCCCGAGGGGAAACTGGCACGTCTCATCTCAATACCTGGCGCCCCCAGACTCTAGCCTATGGCAAATCAGGTTCTGCGCATACCAAGTGAGTTTGTGTAAGTTGCCGTAGGGGGTGATACGCACGTGGCCAGAGGATTTTTCCATGACATACAGCTTTAACCTGCTCGCTTCAGTAAGTAATAAAATGTAATATTCGTAAATGGAACACTGATTTTAACTTGCGCTGGTATAGTTTTGGCGAGGGCGTTAATCTCGAAACATTTTACGAGTTACGACACGACATGGGGTAAAGATTAATTAACAAGCAAAATAATATTGTGACCCTAAAACATTTCAAATGAAAACTTTTTAAGAAAATATAAAATTTATATACATAACATTCCAAAATATCCACCCATATAAAAAGGACAGGACAACGTTCAACACTATTTTCTTATATTGACGACATTGTTACCATATCACGGTATTTAAAAATAATTAAAATGTTTAAATAATTATATAAAAAGGGAAACTAAACTTATGATTAATATCTTAGATATAATCGTTTAAATAAGACTATTTGAAATAGAGAACCTAATAGTCATTTGGAATGCAAAAACATTACTCCTATCAAGTTTGTCCCACTTCTGTACCTAAATTTTAGCAATTTTTTTATTAACAAAATCTAAAAACAAAGAGACGAAAAAGTATTGAAACAATTAAAATTACTTTACTTACTACACTGTATAAAGCTTGCTTATGTCTAAATGCGCACTTATAAAAAAAAATATTTAAGGCAATAATAAATAATGCCAAAAAAGTCGGTGACGCTTGTAACCGTAACCAATGAAAATTTGAAGTACACAATTGCGTCCCGTAAATTAATATGAATGTCGAAGACAAATAACGAATGGACTATATTTGTCTCTATCTAGAAAAAATATTAATATAGGTGTATAGGTATTAAAGACCAAATACAATCCTAATATAATATTGATTGGGTGGTGGACATTGATCACAAACATTTGTTACTATATATGATAAAAATTTCATAGGTCTAGGAGCATTTTCCAGTCAAACCGTCCTGAACTGGAGTTGATGGATGGGGGACAGGGTGGACAGACCACCTGCCAGGGGTTATCCTTCACGGCTCCTAAGGCACAGTATGGCACCCTAAGAAGGTTATTGTGAATCTGGTATGGAGGGTAGTCGGTTCTATTTTCATCGAGACGCTTGAGAGCGATCGCCATCAAATCGAGGGTGGCTGCGTGTCCGATGAATATAACATTTCCACCTGTGGAATAAATAATACAGAAACGAAAGTATAGTAGAGCATGTAATTTAAAATACAATAGTATATGCAGGTTTTTTTTTGTATGTATGGATGTTTGAACTTAAGGAATTGCACTACAGGTCATATCAGGGTCAAGAGTGGACACAGATATGAATAAAAAAATAAAGACAAGTCATGAGGTCGATCGTCAGCCGTTGCAGTATGTAAAGTTACTCAACATCGACTACCCACAATACTTGTAAATAAAAACGATTATGTCGATATCATCAGCAAAATCGAACATAATGTCAATACTGAACTGGTGTTATTATAATTTTATACAGTCTTACAACGTTCTTCTAGCTAGCATTTCAGTGAATCATTTTAATTTGAAATTTATGGCACCGTCATACCTAAAACGCGATGCGTTATTGAGAATCCATACAACGGTATAGTTCTCGTTACGAGAACTAAGCTTCACTTTGTCTGAGCTGTTAAAAACTATAAGTACTGAATTTCGATTAATTGCACAGCTGCAGGTTCCCACGCATATGGAAGGCTTGTCTTGTAGTGCCGACTGTACAAAATATACATTACTTGACGATATATTTTATAATAAATTGAACCTTAAACGTGTTTTCAACTCACCTTGATTTTCCGTGTCCTTAACAGCAGCATGTATGACCTTCTCCCCTCGCTTGTAATATTCATCTAATGTTTCAGGCGTGTTAATCTCAACGTCGACATACGGCTTGTAACTGTAGGTAGAACATTATTTAAAAGAACTGTCTCCGCTTTTTGGGGCTTTTCGATCATGGGCGTGCTGAGTAGATTTACATACTAATGATAGCTTATGTCCGCGGCTTCGCACGCGTGGAATTTGGAACATCTTCATCATGGATACAGATACAAAAATCACGATAAAAAATAGGGGGCGGGGGTAGGAGGGTGAAAATACTTTAAGACCTATTCTCATATCTACCAAATACACAAAAAAAAATCGGTGAAATCGGTCGAGTGTGACCACAAACACCGTGACACGGGATATTTATACATTAGATAAAGTGCTACTGGCTGTGATAGCCCAGTGGTTAAACGCTTGCCTGCCATTGGACTGTTCGTCGACAGTGATTCATTTATTGCCGTTTCCCCAACAGTATTTCACCTACGGACATTTCGCCGACAGAATCTTTCATCTACGTCACTTTCGATGGCATGCCTTTCCAGCAACAGAATGTTTCAACGACACGACGATAAACCTATAACTCTTTTAACTACAGACCTTTTCATCCACGGAGAACTGCAGTCGTAAAAATGGTGCACGAACTATTAATATGTTTGTGTTCGCGTAAAAACAAAAAAAAAATAGGGTATGCTAAATATCATATTTGACAAATAACTCTACCATCAGAAGGCCGAGTGAATATATTCATGCGATTTGATAGTTCAATGAAGAGGATACTGAAAAATAAATAACACTTTTGAATTGCATAGCCTGCTGAACCAAGATGCATTCAACGAGCGACAATATTTTTCTGCTATATGAATTATGCCGTGTGGTGCCGGCGACGAATAACATAAACCCATCTCATCCCGTAGGTGTCTATGGAATTAGCTGGATAGGCAGCAGCGTCCGTCGAGTACATTAATAACTCATCTGCGATCGCCAACCCGCTAGGGAAGCGAGGCGATTATGGCAACACTCCTAATGAGCACACAACACATGGACGGGTCGTTGTGGCGATCTTTTGGGGAGGCCAAGGTCTTTATTCGGCTGATATATGACACAAATAGGGGCACGGTTCTTTATTAACATTATTTCTTTCCTAGTTTGCTTTTTCCCGACAGGAACTGGACTTCTTGCCAATTTGTCTGACTATGCATAAAACAATTTCTGAAGTTCACATATTTTTACGCTACGCTTGTAACAAAGACAGCCTAAAGTGTTTTTGGGGAGTTTGTTGCGTTGTTTCTTCTCCCCAGTGTAAACACTAGTAAGGGATGAAGGGTAGACTTATATGGATGTTCGTCTTATGTCGACGTTACGTTAAGTATATTGATAAAAGATTTCAATTATTGCTTTTTTTTAAGTCACGATATTCCGAAACCGTTTGGATTTAAATGATCTATATGACACTGACACGGTAAAATTGCCGATCATATATTATCATCATTATCATAGCCATCACATCACCATCATATCAGCCGAAGGACGACTACTGCTGAACCAAGGCCTCCCCCGTAGATTTCCACACCGACCGGCTACATGCCGCATCCACCGATTCCCGGTCACCTTCATCTCTGTGTAGGCCGTCCACGGTGCGTTTTCCAGTGCTACGCGCGAGAACCTCTCTGCCCCAACGGCCTTCAGTTCTACTAGCTGCACCCATTACCACTTCAGCTTACTAATTCTTTGAGCTATATCGGCAACTTTAGTTATACGGATCTCCTCACTGTTGATTCGATCTCGTAGACAGATACCAAGCATAGCTCATGTCACTCGGCGAGCTAAAGACGCCAAGTGACCTTGAGCTTTCTTCAGGCCCATAGACTTGTATATTCTTTTATAAAACGAATTAATCATGGTGGTACATACTTTAGGTCAACATTCAGCCCAGCTTTATATAGCTCGAAAGGCGTCATAAATGGCGCCATACCCTTCGCCAGGTGCCACATCTTGTACTCAAACAGACCCGGTTCTACTTTTATTTTCACCGAAGTATCTCCTTGTAACCCTGAACAGATGATAAACATTCTAATGTTAAAAATATGACTTACAATAGTTATTGTGTGATACTGGCATATAGTGATAGCGGCACGATGATATTATTTGTATGTTGTTATTAATAATATTTACCAAGTCTTTGTTAATAAGAATCAATTCATAAGAACTGATAAGCCAAAAATTGTTTACAATAGATTAGACGAATATCAATACATCGGAAGTAGTTTCTTTGTTATTAGTGTTTTGATAGCAATATACAGAAAATTTATTTATCTATGTGCGACCACCTACAAGAATTAAAATGTGAATATGAGTGAAATAAAGGCACAGTCGCCGTAGTGGCTAAGCGATTGGCGTTCTGGGCAATGTGTCGCGGGTACGATCCCTGCACGGAACAAATATTTGTATGATCTTACAGATAGTTTATTGATGGGTTCCGCTATGCCCAGAACCCTATGGGCCCACTCCAGAAATAAATTGATACACTTAAAACAGTACACTTCCAGGGACTTGATTTAGTTCAGGGATTCCAGTGTCATTAGGGCAAAACCGATGTATATTCGTCCAACCACAATGTTATCACCTTAATCAACAATATTTGCTTACCCTCAAGGAACGCGTGCGCAGTCTCGACGCATCTCAACGCTGCGGACGCGTATACATGTGATATGGACACGCCGGCCAGCCGCAGCCCTTCACCCACCAACTGCGCCTGCAGCCGACCCACTCGCGTAAGTGGCGAGTCCTTCACGTAGGAATCCTTGCCACCGACTCTGTAATTGAAGTCTTTCGATGAGATACATCTTTGTAATCTCGCCACAAGTTAATCAGCGATGATAACGTTTTTTTAATTAGCTTAATATGTATGTTGTAACTTTGGTAGTGTATATTTAGCAGCAGGCTGAATAGGCTTGAGCCTCGAGTGGCAGATCTTAGCGGCGGGTAATTTTGGAACCATATCTCTTTTTATGGTATACATTTAAAAATACCTACTCAGCCAGCTAGTGAACCCGCCTATTGTGTAACATAGTAACTTGTGTTATATAATCGTACATTATTGAGCTATGACTAGCTCAGAAATATAACTATAATACAACTTTATGTGCAATTTCAACTAAATTGCTGAATTGCAAAATTAAGCTAGGATCCCACAATTATAGAGGCAAGAGCGGAAAACATTTAACAGCCTATACTTGGAACATGTGTAAATCTTCCACTGGTCAACCAGTTTGTTTCATTAGTTCTATAAAGCTACACAGATTACATTGTTTTAGCTGATGTACATTAGCAGTGAAGAAACGTTTTTAATATTTAAAGAAATTCTTTAATAAAATATAAGTATAATATAAGTTCTCATTTGGACGAAATTGTGGCTTGAATCTCTTCACCACCAATGCGTGAATATGACGTATAGTATACGGCGTGATTATGTACGCACCTTTCGCCCAACTTCAAAGGCAAGTTTAAATCCTTCCGGACATAAGTACCATCTTCGTTAAAACAGAAGGGCACCCACTGCCCGTAGGTCAGGTCGACCCTCTCGCCGTGACGCATCGCGAATATCCAGCGACGATCTTTGTCGTCTATTATTTGACCCTTCAAAATAAAAATAAAAATTATTCATGTAAACCATTTGCTGGCACTCACGAATAGTCAAAATTTTAATAGTTGTACGGTTTTAAGTCGCTCATCCTATGGAGAAGAACCATCAAGAAACTCCATGGATATACCCTTTTGAAATAATATATGAAAGTTAGAAAGTATTACAGTCATATTACTTAATACAATATAATCGTAAAAAGCTATGTGAAGATAATGTATGTCAATGTGTGGGATAAATTCACACATATTTATGCAAAATAATAATAAATTGCCTTACAATTAGATTGCTATAGCAGTTCAAAGCTGACCAGTCCCGACAGAGCACCCGTTCACGGGCACAACGCATCAGCATAGCTCAGCTCAACCATAATGCAGGGAACTTAACCACACCCAACACTACCCTCAACAAGACATTTTACTGAGCATGACCCTGAATTAGTATTAACATAATGATTGTATTATGTTGAATATAGGTTTATGTATTCCACTATCTCTCTTTGTAAAGGACGGATCTCAATCATCAGATCTACAAGGATATATAGCATTCATCCATATTCAAATTACATCAGCAGACTTCACACTGATCATCATTGTAAACCCACATTACACAGTAGTATCAAGTTCTGTAGTGAGAACTTCTTAGGATTGCTTATAAACATTACAATTGCCTGTTTTCCTGTGGGTTTCATGTTCGATATTGTGACACACACTGGTTCTCATATAACATTATAATTTAGCTAAACATAACTAACATAAATTATCAAATAATGAATTAAATCATGTAATTGAATATGTTCGTATCGCCTAAATAGCGCCATCGTTTTTTGTCTTAGTTAAGTGTCGTTGGTTAGACAACATGGTAATCGCCTTTTTTTTCATTATTTTTATAAATATATTTTTCTTTTTAAGAAAACTATGTTCCACGCTAGCATTTCTTCTGTTCAGTGTGTACAGTTTACATACATAATTCTCACAAGCACATTCACCTAGACTGGAAACAACTATCTGTAGATCATAAACATAATCTTTGATTTGATATTTATAAATTCTTTACGTTGATTTAAGGTGAGACACAGACAAAGTCAAAATACTAATTATTGTTTCATATAGTGCACTACCTTCTTAATTTTTACTTAAATAACGTTTAACAATAGAAATATAATCTCAGTGCTGCCAGATATCTGGTTCGATTTCCCTCCAAGTCATGCCTAAAATTACCCAAATATTGGGTCTGTAAGTGGCAGGCATAAATAAAAAATAAATACATAATGTCTTGTCTGAATTATTTTTATATTTTACATTTCAGAAATATCACTAGCATTCCTTTGAATACAAATTCCATGTTTCCCAATTTATATGGAAAATCCTATACAATGTGGCATCACAGTCACTTTGATAATACGAAAATAAATTAAAAGTTATTATGGTGAAGTATATTTTAGTCCATTAGCTTTGGCTTATAGTTCAAGTTGTTTGCTTTATAAGAAAAATCAAATTGGAAATGGACCTACCATTACCTTATTTCTATATTTATAAAAAAAAACTTTAATAAATAAGGAATATTAAAGCTTATTATATGGTCAACGTTTTTGACAAGTCTTCGATTTCTCGGACTTTAGCATTTGCTAAGCACGCACTCAGTAAGTAAAGTCTGAGCAAAGTCTAATGTACGCTTTATAGATTTCATCCTAAGTCCCCAGCCTTATATAACAATTAACTCTTTATTATTACCAACTTTCTTTATCTTTCCAACTATCCTTATATAATAATTAACTCTTTATTATTATTTTATATTTGGCTACCCGCATATTTTCAGGGGCGTGTTCCTGATGCTTCCAGCCAGGCAAAAACTTACTAAAATTAAGCAACTGCGGCTCATGGCCCTCCCTGCGGATATTTTTAGATATATTTAAAGCTACTAGCTCGACACGGGCCGGCTTGAGCAAGGATCGATTTGGAAATTGAATGGGTCGTCGCGACGGGCCCCGACGGGGAGTCTGGCCTCGACGGCGAGTGGTACACCGGTCTGTTTGAATACGATTGTGCGAGTTTTTTTGTGGTTTGTGATATAGAGTGATTTCATCGTCCGGGTTAGTGAGCACGTGTCGCGGGTGGCGGCAATCGCTGTGTCGGGCGGGTATAACGAGACCATAATTTTCTTTGTTTATATACGGATGATCTCGTAAACTACTGAAAGAAATTTGAAAGATTTTTCAACGTTAGGAAATTATACAGGTTGTAAGTGACAACATACTGAAAACTTTGGGAAGAGGTTACACTTAGGCATGTAATAGAAATAGGTTAGCCATTTATCTCGGAAATAAAAGGTTATATATAGTTTTTAATATTTTTGAGCACGCAATGTATCGTGTTATTATGCTCCTGCGAGCGATGACCTCATCCGTGAACTGTAGCGAACAACATCCGTTTAGTATTTATTTACATTGCAGTTTTTTGTGAAAATAAATTAGTAGTATAATGTTATTGTGTTTTTACTCAAAATAGCATTAGGACAGACGAAATAATTTAAATACGTTAAACTGAAATCAGGTAAATGAACTGAAAAGAAAAACATTAAAAGACCGATGCAAAATTCTAACTCTGAGAATTCTAGTTCTAGTTTTCGTTGCGATGTCATTTACACTCGTGATACAATGGGTCGGGATTAAGAATTAAGCACGGCTCCATCTACTCTCGTGGATGTCGTAAAAGGCGACTAACGACCGAAATCGATAATCAATCTAAGCCTAAATCTTGGGATTGAGAAGATTGTGTTTTTGTGTTAAATGCGACCTTGCGACACAAAAAAGAACAAGTTCAAAATCTTTAAATCTGCAGATTTTTGATTAGATTGATTATTAATTTCGGCCGTAAAGGACTCGAAGCCAGAGGGATGGGCAGCAGCGTCCCTTCTGTGGAACAGTAACCATACTGCGCTCACCAACCCGCCTACCAAGCGTGGTGAGTAATACCATCAAATTGACGACACAATTGTGGAAATCTATGGATGAGTCCTTTGTTCAGCAGTGGACGTATAAATGGCTAATATGATGATATAATGGGGCCCATCTTTTTTTTAATCATAATTATAAATATGGATATTACTCACATCTGCAGCACTGTCTTCGTAGTTTGCATTAGATCTCCAATCAATTGGAATACCTAAAATATTAAAATCCCACATTAATGTCAATAATATTGTTGGACTACTATTATACGAGTGCGCGTTTAATGCTTGAAGACCCCTGAAGTTCTTATTTTTGTGGATGTTTATCAATCTGTGTGGTACCCGGATTACGAACATAGCACCACAGGGGCGGATTCTGGATTTAAATCAGAATCAGAAATCATTGTTGCTACTAGGTCTAAGGTCAACTGCATCCCACAGTTTGGTATGGCCCCCCGAGCTCACCCCCTAGATCTGTCCTTGTAGCACCACTCATCTCCTCCCTTGGATGTCATAAAAGGCGACTAAGGGACTCTAAATCAGAGAAACGGGTAGCAGTCATCATTTCGGCCGAATGAAGTCCACTGCTGGACACAGGCCTCCCCCAAAGATCACCACAACGACCGAATATGGGTGTGTTGTGGGAGGTTTTGCCATAATCGCCACGCTCGGCAGACGGGTTGGCGATCGCAGTTGAATTGTTAATGTACTCGAAGGACGCTGCTGCTAATCCCCCGGCTAATCCCTTAGTCAACTTTTACGACACCCACGGGAGGAGATGGGAAGGTGGTATTCTGAGCCGGCACCACATGGTAGCAGTACACAACAACAACAGTGCGTACTAACAAATTCCCCCCAAAATGGTGACCGGATACATCAGTAGACGTCTTTAGGGGGATATATTGATGATGTTCTTCAGACAGTAAACGGATGACATGATATTAAACGAGTTCACAAACACGAAATACACACATATAGTTCTAGACTTCGTTAATATTCCGACCGAATGGAATTTGACTTCGATAATATTCCGAGCGAATGGAATTTGACTTCGTTTCAAAGAACTTACTTCAGGAAGCGTGACAATCGAACGCTTGTACTTTAAGTAGCGCAAATGCGTGAAATATGATGAAATGATTGGTTCAGTACTACAGATGTTACATTTCTATGGAAAGCAAAAATTCTATGACTGCTGATAAATACAAAATTATGACACATACTTAGGGTGAGATTCAGAAACGAGTCTAAGCGTGAACTTACTCTTCCATATGTCAAAATGCACTACTTACGCCCCTAATTTTGACAGATGGAAGCGTGAACTTAGCTTAAACTCGTTTCTGAATCTCACCCTTAGTGTTTTGACTTACCTAGTTAAATATGTACCTACCATGTTTAACTTTTAACCTGTTTAGAATATAGACACAAAAACTAGTTTAGGAAAGCCTGCATTAAATCATCACCATCTTATATTAAGCCGACTCACCCTGTGTAACATTCAAAATGCTATCACTCTTATCAGTCTGCACGGCATTCCAGTACTTGCTCCATTCCTTGTACGTTTCTTCAGACTTTTCATGACCAAGCCGTGTAGCGTCCTCATGGGGATAATTCGAAGCCATCTCTCCGTCAGTAGTCGAATCAGATTCTGATTTACAGTCTGAACCTACAAAATAGAGGAATAACAAGAAAAACGTACTCTTGACAATCATTGTCGCGCAGCACCCCGTCCACGTCCGTACTGTTCTTAATTCACAACAAATATCGTTCGGCATTCATTTTATAAATACCAGCTATGTTTATCAAATTCTTTACGGTATTATCTGTAATTGGAGGCCGATAGAAACAATATTTGATTCTAGTATTGACTGTGTACCGCATTCCGTTAGGGTAAGTACACATTATTATATGCGTGCGACTATACACACCACGAGATGGTACGATGCGCCTGCGTTAATATTGATTAAGTACGTACTGTTTTCTTTTTATTCGTGTCTTCTTGGAAACCTACCTAGGTCCAATAAAATAGATGTAGTACAATCGAGATGGTACAATGTTCTATTCTAAAAATATTTTTGATTATAACTGATTTTATTCTAACTGGTAATCTAGTACGGTATTCCTATACTATATCTTGCAGTTTATAATTAATTATTAGAATAAAAATGTCTTAAGCCGCGCCTCTTAATTAGCGAGTGGTTTATGAAGCCGAATACAATTCTGCCGCGAGTTAATATTGTTGCTTTAAATTCGTAGTGATTGCAAGCCCGTGGGAATGTACTACTAAACAATTGGTGGATATTTTAAGCCACTCATCCAATATATTTGTCCAATGTACATTTGAACAAATATTGCGGGATTTCATCAAATGAACTAGCAACACATATCACTATTTATTTGATCAAAGGTTTCGAAATTAAAATATTTTTCTATCAAAACAATTCAAAATGGGTATAAAACCAACATTTAATAAGTATCAAACCGACAATTCTTTATATATGCCGTGTGGTGCCGGCTACGAATAGCACCAACCCATCTCATCCCGTGGGTGTCGTAAAAGGCGACTAAGGGATTAGACAGAGGATGGGCAGCAGCGTCCTTCGAATACATTAACAACTCAACTGCGATCGCCAACCCGCATGCCATGCGCATGCAAGCTTGGCGATTATGGCAGAACCCCCCAATGAGCACACAACACACCGATATCGGTCGTTGTGGTGATCTTTGAGGGAGGCCTGTGTCCAGTAGTGGACTTTATTCGGCCGAAATGATGAATTCTTTATAATAGAAGGCAACAAATTTATTAAATTATATAAGCACTTGAATATGGCACTCTTCAAATCTTGGACAAATGGCATTACATCCTTAAACTTGGTTCTGGTGACTACAACGGATATTGTTACATCTCGCTAGTGAGCTTAGGCGAAGCCAGGTACGGGCGCAGCAGGTGCTGAAGCGAAGAGTAGATAAAATAATTTAAAATTGGAATATGTACGTACGTATTATTATCGATTTTCCTCATAACGATATTCCCTCTAAACCAAATCCTAGTGAGGTTTAGGTTTTCCATGATTGTACGGTGTATGTATATATTTAGAAAAATAAGCCACTACATATTTGTCTGCTTCTAAACTAACTCATTTTATGTAGTCATAACTAATTAATTAACTCAAATTATTTTATTTTTAAATAGTAGTTTAGGTAGAAAACTTAAAATGAAAATAGTAACAATACAAACGATATTACATAAACAAGTAAACTAGTGTACTCAACAAAACTTTTATAAGTTGTAACCTCATAAAACTATAACAGAGGCATTATAAAATCCGGGCCTTTATTACTCTGACATTAGATGGTGAAATTTTACTTTATTCCGTAGACAGTAAAATTCTAAATAGTAAATTGTTTTAGTAGCACAGTAGTTGGTTCGATAAGTTCAATTCTGATTAAAATTAAATTATCATAAGTAAACTGTCGCACATGCAACTCAGAAAATTAATCAATACATGACATAAACAACAAGGTGTCTATGTGATAAATATAACACGTGCTCGGCGTTAAGCGTTCAGATGAAGCTAGACAACATTTTTGTATTTCTTTAATATAATTTTGGTGCGTCACCATAGTGTATAAAGGTAATTATATAAATGAACTCACTGTTGTTGTTGCTAAGTGAAATGGCGCGATGTAGAGTCCAAGCGTCTGACTCGGCAGTACGTCGCGTAAACACGGCCGGCAAACAACCACTGACTCCTAGAACAAACTTTCAAACGCTTGACGAGTCCTACGAGCATGCAGATAAAGTCACGTTTACCTAATTTAATCCGTTGTGATACGCATTTGAAGAGACGGATAATGCTACCACTATTTTTGTAATGCCACAAATACCCTTTTGCTAAAACCTTTGTAATATGACTAACATATTGCGCCGACCCCAAGTTACTTAGGACCAGGGCAGGAAGAAGAACATAGCATACTTTATTCAAGTGCGAGATAGAAGACTGTAACTGAAATATATGTTTATCACATACATTTGAGCTACGAACAAGTGCGAAAATAGAATAATTGGTGGTAAATTATTCTTTGGATTAAGTATTCAAGAACGTTATCGATCTGTTAAATTGATATTGTAAGCAAAAAACGTAAAATATAGAAATATAGGTAATTGATTCCCGTATACTAACAAAATAGGGTTATACAAAATAATTGTTTGTTAGTTTATTTCCTACTATTATGAATGTACTAAAACGAAACACTACATATCACACTATTTAATAGGGTCAGTAAAAATCTTATTACCTACAGAACGTCTACAAGCTCCCAAAGAGTCAATGTTAACAAATCATTGATAATTCATTGAATTATTGGCAATGACCACTTCAAGGTTTAGGTAACTGACACTTCAAATATTACACAACACTAACCTCCAATTTTCAAGTGCAACAATCTGAAACTCCTGATTATCTTGGTCATGTCGAAGTCACGTGGCAAATGATGCCACAAATTAATATAGGAGCTCAGTTTAACTAAGCACACACCGAGCGATAATCAACGAATCACTCTTATTATGAATCATTTGTGTCACAAAAAAGAGAACATAACAATGAATAGCAACTGTTGTACGAAAACAGCTGACTGCAGGTGTAGAACTTAGCCATGATTGGCCACCTCTGTCAAGGCTAATCTATTTCAGCGCTTTATTTATGTAGGGTTTACAAATAACTCATTGTTAAGGCTTGCACTCACGTTTAAAGGCGTAAATAAAAAATATATAAGTACGATTTTAGATCGTAGGTGTGCTGTTTTGAACGTTTCCAATTAGCATGCTATTTGAGTGATGTAATACGTCCGCTATTGATAACTGAATGCGTATCTTGACGCTAAATTTGTAAGCGTAGCATAGTGACTGTTAAATATAATTAAGTGCTAGAAATTGCATACTAAAAGAATAAGTTACATTAAATCAATGTTCAAATCTATAGTCATTATTCACCATTATATTGTATACAAATAAAGAAGAAATAATTATTGTTTCTTTCACAATATAAATTTTGAACACCGACCTGTAAGCCAGGAGGTTCCATGCACCCAGCCATCAGGCGAGCTCTCAAATTCCTTCTCTTCGATATAAATATAATCGCCGAGTACCAGTTCCAGCTCATCGCTCGCTTTCGGCGCGTAACCTTGAGTCACTTTGTGAACCTAATAACATTTCACGTATTTAATCTATCTCACAAAATTATTATTTTTGTACGCTTTATCGATATATTATGTATTGCTTTACATACAACTTTCTATTATGAACTCAATATTTATTATTAATTAAATAAACCAATAAAGATAGGGTTAACGATAGAACTTCGAATGGGCTACAAAATGTCAATGCACTCGTTTAGAATATACACAGCAATAATAAAAATAAAACTCACAATTCTAAATTATCTATAAAATAAAACATTGTTTCATTTCACCTAAATTCAGTGCTCCTGAACCACATCCCTCAAAACAATTAGGTGTCTGTTTCGTGGGATCAGTCGACGGTTGGTTAAAATTGTAGTTTGTATTCACCTGATGGTTAGCAAATCGTGGGTCTCTAGAGTAGAGTCGCAGCTCCCAGCTTGAGTGATCGGAGGGTTGCATGTCGTCAACCAGGCGCTTCAGCTCGTCGTAGGCGGCGACATCGAAGTGGTAGGCAAGGGTTATGTGCAGCGACTTCACATGCGCTTCCAAGTTTATTGCTGCTTGGGCGAACAAAGGGAAATGGTTAGGGGCGCCCTAAATTATTACAAGTATATATTTAGAAACCCAATTGATGTAAATCTATTACTTATTTAAATTGTGCATGATTTCCTATCAACACTTTTCTTTGTTAGATCTAATAAAATCTAACTGGCATAATTTTAAGTTTTCTTCTTTTTTCGAAGACTCATTAAGGTCAGAAATTATAATTAATACTAAACAGAAACATACTGTCTTTAGACATCATAGCTATTACAAATATGCAGTGGAAAATTCCCGCAAGACGTCGAACAAAAACAAAAAATAAAACAAAGCCATGCTAATAAAAATAACATTTGGCATCAAAAGGCCTATTTATTATTTGATTTTTATTTATATATACATTATAATTTAGATTTAGTCACAAATCTAAAAGTAAGCTTTAAGAATACTTTAAAATAAGCATCAGTGGAACTACAGCATTGTTTCCAAGATAAAATGATCGATCCTGACAAGTAATGCTGATGTTAATGCAGCCACATGGACGTTTCGAATGGGCATATATAATTCCGGCATTATTATTAGTTTCACAACAAATTACAGTTATAGAAAGCCCCTTTAGATATATAACTATTTAATATAGAGGTTGAATTCGTCACTAATTAAAAAAAACGGAACATTGCCTAAACATCATCATATTTACATAAAGGTAGATATTCTATATAGAGACTCAGAATACCACCACCCCATCTCCTCCCGTGGGTGACGTAAAAGTCGACTAAGGGATTAGCAGGAGGATGGGCAGCAGCGTCCTTCGAGTACATTAACAACTCAATTGCGATCGCCAACCCGTCTGCCAAGCGTGGCGATTATGGTAAATCCCCCAATGAGCCCACAACACCCTTATATCGATCGTTGTGGTGATCTTTGGGGGAGGCCTGTGTCCAGCAGTGGACTTCATTCGGCCGAAATGATGATGATGAGATATTTACTTCTTAGCTTACTTTATTTATGAGAAGATGATGATACGATGGCGTTATGATAAATATTTACTTTATAATAAACTTTATATACAAAGCTCGGCCGTGGGGTGCCGGTAAAGCACCTACCCAATTCATCCGGTGGGTGAAAGGGAAAAAGAAAAGGTAAAAAGCGACTATAGGATTAGCCGGTGGACGGGCAAGAGCAACCTTCAGTATATTAACAATCGAACTGTGATCGCCAAACTGCCTGACAAGCGTGTCGATTATGGCAAAACTCCGCATTAAGCACAGAACACCCATACCGGTCGCAGTGGCGATCATTAGGGGTGGCCCCTGTCCAACAGTGGACTACATTCAGCTATTCGATTAGGTATTAAATTGAGGGCTACGAAATCTTCATTTCTAAACCCACGCTAAGGGAGAGGCCTTTGTTCAGTATGATGATGATGATGAAACCCAAGCTATAAAAACGGGCACCAATTAGTAATGGGGACACCTGCATAGACAGACTCATCGGGTATGTGTTATTTATTTACAATTTATGCACACACTAAAACAAAAACAGAAAGATGAAAACATCCAACAGCTTTTGTTTCAAGGAATGCTCGTATTATTTTTATCTGCGGCAATGGATCGTAACATTGTACCTTGGGATTACATTTAATTCACAACGCAAACACATTTCAATCGATAACTCGGGAGCCCTTATAAAGTACAGATTAGTCTCCAGATTACCTATATAACCATATAGGTATATACAGTAGTGTTAATGCGTAAAGCTGAGTAGAACGGCTATATTTATGCTAGTCTTCGGTATCTCTAACACTGATTACATATACTGATACACTTCGAGATATATGATTATAAAGCTCTAGAACATCCTTTATACTCATTTGAAATTATGAATAAGGCATACAAATTAATTTCTCACGTAAAGGCAGGTTGATTTAGTTGACTGCTTCGCATCGATAAATAATCATAATAAAAAAAAAGTCTAGTCTCTACCTACTTATATTCGCTTTATTAATCTACATTCATTGAGCACCCCAATCTTCTATTTTATATTTAAAAGTGGCCAAATTTCACACTCCTCCTTTGGCGCAATGTGCTTAAAGAAGGGGGCAGGAAGTTTTTTTTTACGTATTCATATATAAGAGGGTCTAACTGAATGTTTTCAGAATTGGCCAGTAAGAAAAGTTGCCGGTGAAAAATATATTTAAATTTCGAATAAACAACTCTTTGGGAACCTGTAGATGTATATAGAATTCATGTCATATGTTTTTCAAACTGGGGGCAATTTAGAAAGTGCGAGTCGTGTCATGTCGTGTTACGGCCTTAATTATTGAGGCAACGGAAGTGTCATAACGGAAGCAGAAACGGATACAAAAGTCAAAAGTAAATTTTAACAGAAGCGGATGCGGAAACGGAAGTACTATGAAATAAGTTAAACTTCTGTTTTTATTAAAGTAATACTCGAGATTAAGTAGCGGTAAGTTACATTTTATGAAAAGTAAGTTGGCCGCTTTTTCATCTAATAATCTGTTTCGGTGTTCTTCATATATAAGACCAGCCTCGCTAAATAATTGCTCACTGGCGACGTGTGGTGCCGGCTACGAATAGCACCAACCCATCTCATCCCGTGAGTGTCGTAAAAGGCGACTATAGGATTAACCGGAGAATGAGCAGCAGCGTCCTTCGAGTACATTAACAACTCAACTGCGATCGCCAACGCACCTGCCAAGTTTGGCGATAATGGCAAAACCCCCCCAATGAGCACACAACACACTCAGACCGAGGGTTGTGGCGATCTTTGGGAGAGACTTGTGTCCAGCAGTGGGCTGGCTTTATTTGGTTGAATCGACGACGCTGCTAGGAGGAGCTGATAAACATTGCGCACCAATGGTAAAAGTATATTCGATATTTGAATGATAATACGAGTTTAACTTCCACCACATAAGGGGATCCTTATGTAGTCGCTTTTCTTTTTTGTACTTCTGAAGGTGTGACTGTATCTCTATACGTCACGTTGCGACAAGTGCCGAAAGACCGCGCCCGGCTCGGTCCCAACCTGGCACCTTGCGACTTTTATTTCCTCCCGAAAATAAAAGATAAATTTAGAGGAATTCGTTTTATGAACCCGAAGATAAGGCTGTGTTCGAAAAAAAACGTGGAAGAGATCTATGGTTCCATCGCATGCGACGGTGCTTAGAAAGGAATGGAGGCTACTTGGAAAAGCAATAAAAATATTAACAGGATCCCGCATCATTGCTTTTTTAAAGCAATACAAAGGGTAAACCTGGCTAATCCGATTACTAGCATGCATGAAAATTTAACGATCACCGGCGAATTTTAGAAAATCATTGGCCCATTAAGATTCCCTTTACTGCAACATACATATATGACATAAGCTGGTTCTTTGGCAAATGAAAAAGCATACTAAAACACCATGAAATAAGCTACATTTTATTTCAAAGCGAGTCACTAATATAACTCTTACATTTGATTGGTTTTTCTTGAGGCATGGTACACCACGGAAAGCATGTTCCCAATGCATCCAGATGTTCATAAGTATCCACCATTACACCCACTACAAAATAATGTTAGATGGAATGTTATACTACATATTAAGCATCTTCAAGGGATTGCATAACAAATATTGTAAATGCTATATGTATTGATGAGAATAGAGGTAACATTCAGAAGGAAAACAGTCAGCCCTGAAGGAATTAACAGTTTAAACGTTTTGGGTACATAAATAATATTAATATGATTATATTTGAATATTTGCCATGAAGTTCATATTATTAAAATAAACATACATTTATATAAATAGGAAACACACGACTCGTAAAGGTATTAGAAACAGTGATTTGCAAAACGCTGTAACTTTGTAAAAAGAGGTCGTAAGGTCGAGCCTGAAGTTAAATATTTTTAACATTTACCATTGCATAGTCATCATAAAAAACACAGCAGAAAAAATGAATTGTTTGCTGCCTTTCCAGCACTTCAATATTTTTTCTTGATTTCTCTTAAAAACTGTATAAGCTTGATTCTTTCACTTTAATTTGTGGTGGTGTTTTCGTTGTCAAAGCAAAAATGACACTGATTCAGATAATAATTAAGTTGGGAACTTAATGGGCTCACAGAAAATTAAGCTAGGGTTTCGGAAACTTGAGCGTTTTCTCTTTGACATCCTTTTATTGCTTTTTAAAAAACAAAAGAAGGTTATTTCAGAAATTTGTTTAAAAGAAAATAAAATACCTTGGAATAAATGCTATTAACGAAAAATCCAATATCGTTTTACTTCAGGTAATTTTGCAAATATTGAACAGACAAGGACTCATTTTCATTTGACATGACCTCGATCTCGCCTGATGGCAAGTGATGGATGAGGTCGCCGATGGAACGAGCACACCCAGAACATGCCTATTCACTTATACTTAACGGGTTATAGGTAGCAAGGAAAGCAGACGGACTTTAGTTGTACCATAATGAAGGTTGAGGAAAAGGCCTGAGTGCGACATATCGGGATATCGACCAAGTGCGGATGGTAACTTACAGTGCATCTGGAAATCCGATGGTAGAAAGGAGATAGTGGAATCAGTTCATATAGCTCTCGCACACTCATTTTTGCTCAAACCAGACGTAAAGATTAGACGCAATATTTAATTCTGCAATTTCTTTTTTATGACTGATAAATTGCCAATGGTGAAAATATTTGACCCAGACCCATTTGACCATTTGCCACTTCTTACAGCCTTTTGAGAATCAGCAAAAAAGCACAGTTATTTTTATTTTCTTTAATTATTCTGACTAGTGTAGATGAAGACAGAACAATCCATAACAAAATTGATACTTACACACAGACCCCACCTGTTTGACATACTGTACGGCTATTCTTTTCAAGTAGTCTGCATGTTCCTCAGAGACAAATAAGCCCATAAAGTTATGTGACACATATGGCTCTAGCTTTAGGGGACCGCTCGGAGGGTCTCCAACATTTTCAACAACATGCTTTACTGCTTTTCCAAGTTGCAGTGAAGTCTCATCAGGCGCCTGAACATCAGAGCAAATGGTGTTTAGCGTGGCTAGTTTATGAACATGGCTTTATTCAGTCAACATCCAGTCATATCAGAATAAATATGGTATGTAGGCCAATACATTTATGTCCATTAAGGTAGTAAAAGATCAAATACAAAATGTAGTTGAAGAGTGAGCTTATCTTAAGATTACTATTGCAGAAATAAGACAGATAGAAGAGAGAGAAGAGAGTCTGAGGCAACATATTTGTGCTTATAGAATCAAGCCAAATTACTAATGCAAGTAGTTTTCAGAGGTTTCACACTACACATCAGAGTAAAGATATGTGAACCTAAGAGTTCCACAGGGAAATGTGTTAGTTCATCTATTTTATAAGATTCAAAGAACTCTTATGGAAGATCATTTAAATCCAAAAGTTATAAAGCATAGTAATGTCTTAGATTTTCGCGATTATTACACATTATAATAAAACAATTTTAAACGGATTCTATCGCGTATATTTTGATTTTCCTGATGTTTCGAATACTTTGCAGCATTCGTGGTCGCAGGATGACTAAGGTGACAGGCGTCGTTACAGATTTTAAAAAGTTATTTTATTTTATCTACCGTACAATTTTAATCAAAAAATTAGTTTCGATGCACGCAGTAATCACTCACAGCGTCTTGATGTTTCTTAGTGCGGTATCTTGTTTGGGACTTTATTATTTTAATGACTGGATTCCAAACAGGTGATACCTGCCAACCAGGTTTCGTGAGGCTATTGAAATTAAAAAACATCCTAATTTTAATAGAGAAGATGGTTGGCAGGTACCACCTGTTTGGAATCCAGTCATTAGACCAGACCACGAATGCTGCAAAGTATTCGAAACGTCAGGAAAATCAAAAATCAAAATATACGCGATAGAATCCGTTTAAAAGTGTTTTATTATAGTTATAAAGCACCTAACACGTCTTTTTGCCAATGATTGCACTATTGTGTTGCACATTTGAAAAGACAAGATATAAAAACGTTATATATTAGAAAACTGCATACAAACTAAAACAAAATTTCTAGAAAAAAATCTCCTGTGTAGTCGGAACTGTTTACAGGTATAAATCTCACATGAACAAACACCCCGACCAGGGGGGTGAAAGTCTCATACAAATGATGGCTAAGAAAAGTTGCATAGAAACTAGAGCCATCTTCTGCCGACGGTATATTTCACATTAGTTTCATTCATTATGTAACTAGATGGCAGTAGTATCTAGTCATAGACTATACACTTAATACTGACATAGATGCGCAACTCTAAGACCACAATAATCAAATATGCGACCTTTACTACCAGATGGCGCTACGTTTTCATTTAGTACCGAAACTATCCTGCAGGTGGCGTGACTCTCCAGAAGTATTTTTAATAAAATTTGTTCATTGTATGAAAAAATTACTAGATCGATTAAATTGCGCCACAGACCATAATATGATATATTGAAATAAGTTTTGCAATTTAAACCGACCTAATAATTTCTTGAAACTAGAATAGTTCTACAAAAAAGAAACAAGGGAAACGTTTCAATGTTTTTTTATTATTATTTTCGTACAATAATCATAAGCTTACCAAAACTAGGTCATTCTTATCATATTAAGAAAATTTTACATCCAAAGTTATATTCACCTCTTTATACCGTGGATTATAAAATTCAGTGCGAGATTATCCAAAAATTACAAGAAATTCAACGTAAAATGATCACACTCGTAAAATAATCTAATCCAATAGCAAACACGTAAACACCAGCTAAATAAAGTTTACAAACTTGTAAAAGGTAGGTATCTTTTCTCTTTGACAATTTGTGAAGTGATGATGTTTTAATTATAAACATATTATTGTTTATCGACATTAAATAAACGAAATCGTGTTTATTTAATATCACAAAAAAGAGATTAAATTTAAGAACGTATTACCAAAAAATAACATTAAATAAATTTATTTTTGGTACTTCCGGTAACGTACTACTGCCATCTAGTCATATTTTGAATAAAACTTAATATGAAATGTGCCGACTGCAGGCAAGAGATGGCGCTACTTTCGATGCAACTTTTCGTACTCACTATTTGTATGAGAGTTTCACCCCCCTGTATCTAGTACATTAATCAACAGTTGGCAAAATAAAATTAGTTATGATAATAATTAATGCGAATACATTGTTAGTTACAATATCTTTTTTATGTGTAAATGAATAAAACGCTATATTTTATTTTATGTCGACAAACCATAACATTTTTATTATTAAAATTGCAACACTTCACAAATTGTCAAATAGAAAAGTTTTTAATCACTACCTACCTACATTTTACAAGTTTGAAAACTTTATTTCGTCTTCACGTGTTTTGATATTGGATTGAATTATTTATTATACCACATGCATATACCACACTATATCATTTTACGAATTCTGAGTTTCCAACACTTAACAGACAACAAGCTGGTTAAATGACAAGCATATGATTATTATATGAAAAGGGAAATAGTAAATCATTAAAACAGTTTAATGATTGTTTATTGTTTGTAGAATTATTCTAGTTTCGAGAAATTACTAGGTCGGTTTAAATTGCATAACTATTTTCAATAGATTATATATGGTCTGCGGCGCAATTTAATCGATCTAGTGATTTTTTCATACAGTGAACAAATTTTATAAAACTACGTTTGGAGAGGCACGCCACCTGCAGGATTGTTTCGGTACCAAATGCAAACGTAGCGCCATCTGGTAGTGAAGGTCGCATATTTGATTATTGTGGTCTTAGAGTTGCGCATCTATGTCAGTATTAGTGTATAGTCTATGACCCCGACTCAGAACAACTACCTGTAGATACGTACGACGACATATAGTACAGAAATCCAGTCGCTTAGCGACTGCACAAACCATGCCGACAATTATTGATAGCAGTGGTTTTATCTTATTTATGTTAAATTCAAATATATATTGCACGTTTTAATTATTTTATTAATAGATAGGGTCCTACCAAAATAGTGAATTTTATTTAAAGGTGATAATAAGTAGGTTATAGGGATAGCATTAAAAAAACAGTATTAATAAAAACAAGTTGTAGATTCCATTTCTTGTTTTAAATTAATTGATTAATTAATAAAGTTGCTATTTAAAAAAGAAACATTTCGCTGTTACATTATAAAAATGTACACAAAATAAAAACATGCAACAATGTAGTAAAATGGTTTAAAAAAATGTGGTTATATAGAAAGTTTTTCTTACCAATAAACTTTACATTGATTTTTAAAGTAAACCTTATAAACTAGCTATTGTCCCCTCAAAATTAAGTTCTCTATTTTATTAAGAAGCTATACACGTTAATGTTATTTTTGATATTTAATATAATACTATTCCCATTGCTGATAAAATATTACTTATATAGATGGCGTTTGCAATAAAAATAAACTCTATAAGTAAAAAAATACATTTAAATTCTAATATAATATAATAGCTGAAATACCTACAAGTGAACTGAGTAAAAAACTTGTGATAATAAGTAGCTTTAAAATTATATGTTCAGAAAAAAAATGCAGTTCTTAACCCACAGAAATATAGCAAGATAGAACGGAAAAGTGGACGGGGCATGCGTGCTAACACTAGGCAATATAGTACCTACTATTTAAAACGCTTACTCAGTACGCGCTGAGACTAATGTTTTGGATTTAAAAAAAAATTCATAGGTTATCACTTGGGATTATATATTCGGTATAAAAATTACATTAAAAAAATACCCGCGTCGAATTACGTCGCGTCAGTGATTATAAGCAGAGATGGCAATAACGGCTACATTTCAATAATGAATTACACTGCTGTGTTATTTTGCTGTTGAGTCGTTTTGCGGTTTTGCAACATTATAATTAATTATGTGTAGCTTGTTTATATACAGTACATTACTTAGTAATTACTTAAAATAATTTAAAACACTTACTATATACTATACTAAAATGATTTAGTAATTACAATAATCTAAAACACCAAACTAAACTTTTCAACTATCACCGGACAGCAACAGCGGATAATGACAATCGTGGTCGTGATCGCAATGACAACAATAACAATAACATTTACATTAGTCGCAACTTGCATTACATTATTGTCTCACTGTTGTTAAATTTTCGTTATCCATTGTTTAGTTATTGCCTCAGTTACATATTAAAATCGACATTATTCCAATTCAATAAAGCATAAAATCGTAAAATAAAACATGTGACTCACTACGTTAAGATAACAGACAACGATAAAAATAAAAATGAACTTTATGGCGTGCCTTTAAGGACTATAATTGTATGATTTGTAATTCTTTAGCAATGTGAAGTACGTCATATTTGAATTACACCATATCTCTCACACCTATTGGTTGCGCATAATGCTTTCTTAATCGCCACGTAGCCGTGCGACGTTAGCTGCGAGTGTGCGCGCACTGCCTGGCTGTTGTCAATAACAATAACGAAAACGACAACAGGATAATTTGTTGTTCAATAATGTGTTATACATTGCGTAAGAAAATGCATTACATCACCCTTATTGAAATAATGACCACCTCTAACCACCGGCACAATACTGGCACGACGATTGCGCTAGTGATTAACTATATTGACAATGTAATCGACATTTTTAAAATCATCATCATCATATTAGCCAAAGGACGTATAGAGATACGACCCATAGATTTCCACAACGAGCGGTCACATGCCTTCCTTCACCAGTTCATCTGTCCAGGTCGTTGGAGGTCATCCCACGCTGCGTTTTCCGGCCATCAGTCTACGAGCAATGTGGTGCCCCGCCCATTGCCACTGCAGTTTACTAATTCAGCTATGTCGGCAACTTCTAGGGATCTCCTCATTTCTGATTTGATCTCGTAGAGAAATACCAAGCTTAGCTTTCTCCATTGAGCGACCTCGAGATATCTTATGAGGCCCATAGTAAGTGACCACGTCTCTGTCCCGTATGTCATCACTGGTAACACACACTGAAGCCCCCCTTAGGTGTCGAAGATGACCGATCCAGTGGTTTTAGCCGGTAGGACTCCAGCATGACCCTTCCCAAGGGGGAAATTACTCCGCCCTGGGGAAGGCCCCATGGCCCCATATGTATGGCCCTACTTACGAGGGCAGTTTGGCAACTCAATGACTTTAAATTGAATTAAAATAAAATAAAAACTTTAATAATATATTTTTTTGTCTCATATTTGGAAACTCAACTACGAAGCGCATGCCGTTCTTTTTCAAATTTGGCGCGAAACCAAGCTTTTTAGAAACAAAAAAGTATTCTTCTAGACTTCTAAGTATTCTTTGAAAATGGAGAAAAGCGAGTTTCGAGTGCTAATTAAACACTATTTTTTACGTGGTAAAACTATTAAGCAGACCGAAGACTAATTAAAAAAGTATTATGGTGATTCTGCGCCTTCTCATGGGATGGTACATAAGTGGTTCACTGAATTTCGTTGTGGACGTGCTATCACTAATGACGCGGAGCGCCCAGGAAGGCCGATTGAGGTCACTACGGAGGGCATGGTTAATTAAATACATGATATTGTTTTGGCAGACTGTCGAGTGAAGATACGCGAAATAAGTGATGCTGTGCACATCTCGACTGAACGAGTTTTTTTATATTTTGCATGATATTCTGGGCATGAAAAAGCTTTCTGCAAGATGGGTGCCGCATTTACTAACAGTCGACCAGAAACGAAGTTGTGTAACAGCTTCTGAGGTATGCCTAAAAATGTATAATCGCAATCCGAGTGAGTTTATGCGTCGGTACATAACAGTTGACGAAACGTAGGTCCATCATTATTCATTATACACCAGAGACTAAGCAACAGTCGAAGCAATGGACTTCTACCGGGGAATGTGCCCCAAAGAAGGCAAAAACTGTTTGCTCGGCTGGTAAAGTGATGGCCACAGTCTTTTGGGACAGCCAAGGGGTTATTTACATCGACTTTTTTGATAAAGGCAAGACAATAACCGGAGCTTACTATGCTGCATTGTTAGATAGATTCAATAAAATATTGATCAAGAAACGACCGCATCTAGCAAAGAAAAAAATTCTATTTCATCAGGATAATGCACCGGCCCACTCGTCTGCAATCGCGACATCAAAAATTGTCGAATTAAGATACGAATTATTGCCACACCCTCCGTATTCGTCAGATTTAGCCCCCTGTGACTTTTTCCTCTTCCCAAACATGAAGAAATGGCTTGGCGGGCAAAGATTTTCGTCAAACGAAGAGGTGGTAGCCGAAACTGAGGCCAATTTTCAGGGTTTGACAAAAATCTTTTTTTGATGGGTTGATGAGGTTGGAACTTTGCTGGACTAAGTGCGTAAAGTTGAAAGGAGTATATGTAGAAAAAAAAATGCATATGTAAAAAGAGTGTTTCTTCTTTCCAAAGTCATGGACTTATCAAACCGCCCTCGTACGTCCTCATACATACTGTCTACTTCATCATCTGGGTGTGTTGAGGCCGGTGCGTAGACCTGTATGACGTTCAACAAATACCTCTTGGATATTAGAGTTGTGTGAGTGAGTTACGCTACCCTGTTCGACACACTTTCGATGGCCACTATGCTGTTAATGAGGGACCTGCGAACGAGAAACCAGACACCACCTTGTGACAGATGTTCGCCTTCCCGGTAGTAGAATAAGTTGCCACATTTCAGGGTTATCGTGTCCTGCTTCTTCAGACTTCTGATAGACCCATGATATCCAAGTGCAACTTATCTATTTCTTCTTCCAGCTCAACAATCTTTTCGTCTGCCCTCAGTGTGCGTGTGTCACGCTTGGCGGACGAGTTGGTAAGCGCAGAAATGCTACTGTTCATAAAAAGAGACGCTGCTGCCCATCCCTCTGGTTAAGTGTCCCTTAGTCGACTTTTACAACCTCCACGGGAGAAGATGGAGTGGTGCTATATTCTTAATCCGGACACCACACGGAAAATCCGGACACCACACGGAAAATCCGGACACCACACGGAAAATCCGGACACCACACGGAAAATCCGGACACCACACGGAAATTCCGGACACCACACGGAAAATTTGTCTTTTATTGGCCATGATGAAGTTTATGCGTTCGTTTGTAGTGTTCGCTCTGTAAACGTTGTTGATGTAGCATGCCGCTTGTGCCACGACGGTACTCATATTACATAATTACTCGAATTTTCAACATATCCATGACGAGGAAAAAGATTCAAACATGATGAAAACATAATACTAATCAGTACACATAAGAATGATTTTGAATAATGAAAATCATGTTTATAAAATAAAATTGAAATTAGAATTCATAGCTAAACAGAAAATATTTTTTGGTACGTACTGTGGAACAACTGTTAAATAAATTATGATGATAAATGATGTTGGATTTCAAATAATTGATAACTGCATACATATTTACATTTAAATACTCGCAATAAGAACAAGCTTAACAAGCTTGTCTTGCCTGCCTTTAGACTTAGTAGAACCAGCAAGTTGTTTATTGGAAAAGGTGTTAGGTTCTTTAAAATTCCTTCTAGTATTACTGATTTCTACAGTTCAAATCTTTGATTAAACGTGTTTTAATGTCGAAGGCCTAGTATAACATAAATCATTACATCAATGATAAAGATGTCTGGGACACAATTCCCTTCTGCACACTGCAGCTTTCTGGTGCTGTATAATTTATTTCAAAACTTCTGATATTTGATATGATTGCAAGTGTTGTAACTTGGAATCAAAGGTTTAATGTTTTAAATATGGAATTAATTATATTATTAATGTAAAATAACTTGACAGTTGACATGACTTGGTTGAAATTACATAATATTTTTATGTTATTTACTTATATTTAATAACTTGACATTTGAAATGATTCATTTAAAATTTCACTTTTTTGTGTTACTTTCTTATATTTAATATTATGACATTGATTGACTGTTAATATTATTCTTGTAACATTAAATTATAATATTCATACAAAACTGTAAATGTGTGAGCATCATGTAGCCATTAATGTATGTATATATATATGTTTAGTACTTATATTGATTGTATATTTTGCCTGGCTTCTCGTTTGGGGTAGTAGTCCGGTGATTCTTAGCACCCCCTGCCCCGCCGTTACCGTGGCCGCTACCATGACCAGGAATAGCGGGGCTGCCGGGAACAGGGGGCCGGTGCATGTCTGTCATGCTCACTAAAATGTCTTGCTGGCAGTGGTGTTGTGTATCAGGTTGTTTTGGTCCCTACAATATGGTTGAGCTAAGCAATGCTGATGCATGCATCATGCTCGTGAACGGGTGCTGTCTGTTGGGACTGCCATTAAGTGCCATGGTGAATACATAATTATTATTATATTATTGTGCTATGTTCCATCTTTACACATTGACCTTTTTTTTTTATTGGTCCCCAGTGGAAATTCTTCTTCAACTTCCTTCGCCCGGGGAAGGGTGAAGGGGTATGCCGGACTCCTACCGGCTAAAACCATTGGGGCGGTTACCTTCGGCACCTAAGGGAGGCTCCAGGTCCTCGTATGATCACACTAGAGCCGCCCACTAGTGCCACGCCTATAGGCACATCTCGGAGAGGGTGACTGTAAGGCGGTCAACCCCCCAGGGGGATTGTAAAGGATCCCCCAAAGCGTCCCACGGCAGCGCGTGACCACATGCGTGTTACACATTGACCTGCATTATTTTCAGTATATGTTCTACAATTATTTGTATCAATCAACATTGTTATCTCAATTATTTTAAAAGAGTATCTATGGAGTCTCTTTCTTCTCCACGTGATCCACTATTTGGAACCATGAAACTTAGATTCTGATGTTTCATAAGTGCCAATAATTGGATTATGTGAAATAAAAAATATTGTTGTTGACTTGACATGGTCAATATCATATCAGTCGAAGGCAGTCCACTACTGAACAAAGGCCTCTCCCATAAATTTCTATGGGATACATGTACAGCATAGATTACAACTATCGTCAGTTGGCTAGATAATACAGTATTAGACACATTGTAGCTGTATGTAATTTTCACACCTGTGTAACTCATTTCATGAATATAACTGTACCTCCTTTCCTTTTCTATAAATAAAAAATTCTCTCAATAATTAAGTAAAAAATCACTACAAAAATTAGGGGTATGATTTCATTATCTGAATTTATGAAATGGGGAATATTTAAGGTCATCAGGTCAACTTTTCACACAGTATCTCTATGTCCTTGCTTTCCTGTGGACCAGGCTGTTGAAATATATTTTAAACACTATACACTTTCATTTGAGGCCTTACTATGTTGTGTCTAATACTTAAGGAGGCTTGGTGTCAGGTAGGAGGCTGACTGTAAAAGCCTTAGACCAAAAATTATGCAATAAGAAATAATATTGCATTGACTCCAAGTAACTGGTCTCAACCAAGGCAGGAAAAAGATGATGTTATATCAAATAAAAGGGTGCATTCAAATCATTGTGCATTAAATTTTTCAGTGTTTCAAACATACGTATTTAAATCTAATGTATATTAATGTTTGGTTTTTGATTCATAACACTACTAAATAACAAAATATTACCTTAAAAAATGAAACCAAAGTAATATGGGGAGGAAAGTTATGTGCTCCATTCCAGCCAGAGATAACTTTAGATTTGTCCCAGAACTCAAGCAGCTGACTGAGCAAGGGCCCTGTTGGACTGGCATAGAAGATGTACTCTCTAGGCTCATCCACATCAATGTGGGCATCATTCACATGTGTCAAAAGCCAATCGGATGCTAATTGGACACTGCGGTTACCAGTTGCCGCTAGTGCCTTCAGTCTACAAATAACAAAATAGCAACGTAAGAGCAGGTTTTATTTAGTGAATAGCGTAAATGTACGAACCCGAAATACACGTACCACACTTTAAATAACTAAACCGAAAAGGTTTAACTTACAAAAATATTTAAATAAATAGACTTATAGATTGAATATACTAGTAACGGTTTGGCAATAAATAAATTAAGAATACTCGCGAAATATTACTTACGCCCGGTGTCTCGGAAAGCCCATTTGCAAGAGTATTTGAAGTGGAGATGCATCTTGCTTTACTTTACTTGAAGAGGAAACTTTCCTCGGGGGAAGATTTGCCATTTTCACAAAACGACTTACTAAACTACCCCAAACTCGCTGCATATAAACAACCCATGAAAATTACTACAAACAAACATTGACGCCTATAAGATAGAGTTGAGTCGCTCGCGAGTGAGATATATAAAAGATATATATCTCTCCCAAAGAGCGAATCACTCACTCGCTCACTTTCAATTCAATTATATCTTTCAATCTTATGTATCTAAAGAGCGACTGAGTAGTAAGGTTAATCAAATGATAATTTCATAAAATATGTCGCTACAATCTAGCTGCTTGTTTTAAATCATTTATGCATACTACATACTGTGGTGTGGAGCACAATCTTACATATTCATAACATCACATAATTATTCTTATATTCAATCGCTCGCGAGCGTAAGATAAAAATGATATATAATCTGTTAATGGTACCAAAAGAGCGAGTATATCTCGCTCACCAGTTCCATGTCTATTATCTATATCTTTGAATCCTACAGATTAGAAGAATAAAAGATACATCACCGCCTTGCATAAGAAAGAGAAAGATAGTCGCATGCACCGAGAGCGAGCGGGAATGGAATGAGTAACAAAAGAAAGTGTACGTTATACCTTCGTAATAAAGCACGATATGGGTTGCATTGCTTATTTCCCGTTGAATTTGGATTTAAAAATATTTAGGTGCCTAATTTGAACAGTTTTTGTTTTTATTTGAATTCAGTTCAACGTCACGCGTGAATTGACCCGTGCACTTTGACCGTCGTTTGCTAATTGATCGGAAGTAATAATTACTACGGAGTTTGATGAGTTTTTGTGTTGAAAATAAATAGTATATTTATTTACGTACAGAAATGTAAGTATGTATATAAATAACTATTTTACGTACTAGATAATGTATGTACATACCTATAATCACAAAATGTATATTCTAATTAATGTAAATAACCACTGATTTCTAACTACGACAACCTAATTTGACTATCACGCACGATTTTATCGTAGTTCTTTATTCTAGGTTGATAGTCCTAAGCCTGATAAGTATGAAGGGAAATCAAATGGTTAAAATCATTGTTCAAAATAATATCGTTATTTACTTTTTTCATCTCACTCTCGGCAGACAATTTCGCTCAGCTCAATTAATCAATCAGTACAGTTTGTTATCTAGCTCATGTCATTCCGTTCTATCTCGCTCTGGGCAAGATACAAAAGAGAGATGTATATCTCAGAGTGAAAAGATATATATCTCTCTTTTCTTTTCAGTGATATATTATGCGCAAGACTACTATAAGATTGACAGACTACTAACTAAACTAGTGATGCAACTCGAGTCCACTTTTACACGAGTGAAATAGAAAAAAAAATCGATTAAAAAAAAGTGAACCTGAGTGACTCAACCATCACTCGTTAACCTACGTACACAGGGCTACACATCAAGCTCGTTATCCTATAAAACCATAAGCAAAACTTTAGAACAGATCCACGGTCATTTTGTGATTATGTGAACCATAGACTAATATTATAATTGGATGTGAACTGAGGACTAAAAAAGGTACGATTAACACTAAAAATATTATCAAAAATGGCAACATTTTGACGGAGTCGGAATGTGCTAAAAAGTTTGCTAAATATTTTTATTCGGTTTACAATCGTCAGGAAGCATGATTAGCAAGAGCAGCACGCGTGTTCATATCGGTCGCCTCAGTTTGAATCAGGTCTGTGATGCATTTGTTCGACTTAAACCAAAACGTTCTACGGGGCCGGAGAGTATTCCAGCTTTTGTATTTAGGGACTGCCATAGTGTTTTAGCAAAGCCGCTCTTACATCTATTTCACCAGTGCCTCGAAGCGTCGTATTTTCCCGAGTGTTGGAGGATCACACGAGTTATCCCAGTGCCCAAAGGCGACGCGTGATCGGACGTGAGTGGCTATAGTCCGGTGGCAATCCTGTCTGCACCGGCAAAGGTTTTTGAGTCGACGATACATACATAAATGCGTATTCAGTATCCTGTCTGTTGTCGGACTCTCAGCACGGTTTTCGACCAACTCGCAGCACGACCAGTAATTTACTAAATTTAAATACGTATGTGGTTCCAAACGTGGATGCTGGAGTACAAGTAGACGCTGCCTACTTCGATTACAAAAAAGCATTTGATTTGATTGACAGTGACTTCTTGTTAGCGAACCTGGCAGAGATCGGATGTAGTCCTAAATTGCTTTAGTTTTTTGCTAGCTATATGAGCACTTTATTTTACTTGATCAGGAGTTAGCTATTGTGTGTGGAATTCATGTCTGTATACACACCCACGACACAGGAGAAATTCTAGTGCGGGGCAACGTTCCTAAAATGAAAATGTTACGACACAATAGAAATGCCAGTGAAGTAAGAAAAAACGGTACCCTTATTATTTCATAAGCTAAGCAGACATAGGTCAACTTACCACGGATATGAGAAATAGAGGAGTTGACTGTTTTGCATCTTTCCATGCTACGGACAAAGCACTAGTTATTAAATAAATACTTAATCAATTAAGTTAAATGGGGTGTTGAAGTTTGTGTGGGAAATTCTTAATACCAAGCAAAGTTGCGGACAAAGCGGTAGTTATTGAATAAATAGAACATATACATAATTAATTAAAAGTTGTTGTTCGTTAAAAGTTATAACTTTTTAGTAATAACAAGCAACATAATCTTTAATTTTACTGAGCAATAACTTGTTTATTTTACAGGCTCTCGTATGTGTTTATTCTAGCGGCTCTTGAGAATCGCATGAATTTACAACAAGGTAGCGTTGTTGTTTTCCTAGTGAAGCAATCATGATCATTTTTGGGTCTTAATTGTTAGAACTGTGAACGAATATTGCTTGGCATAAAACATATTCGTAGGCAAACTACCGCACAACTAAAATTATAAATTTATAAAATTATTAATTATATTAAAATGCATAGAATTGTGAGTTTTATTTCAGCAGAAATAGCTTTTATTTTGATATGAAATAAAAAATAAATAAGGATGGATAGAATTATGAGTTTAATTTGAGTAGAAATTGCTTTTATTTTTATACTAGCTTTTGCCCGCGGCTTCGCACACGTGGTATTTAGAAATGTATATCATGCTATTGAAAACATGCAATAATGACCTGAGGAATAATTAGGAACTTGTAATAGGTGTAGAGGGATCATAATATATTTCCGAATGACACGACCCAGAGGCCTGCCGCATATTGCATCCAGCCCAACCAGCCGAGTGCCAAACCATGCGCTTTTGTTTGGAAACGCTTCCCACAAGGCATTGGGTGCCGTCATCAATAACTTTCATAAGACGTTGCTTGCTTCCTTTTCCGCCCAGTATTAACAGTCCAATCACTCATTATAGCCACACCGCTCATTTTGTCATTTAAATTAGGGCTTTAAGTCGTGTGTTGTACAATACTTTATAATATGAAGATACATTTCGCCAGTGCGCTCGCAACTGCCATCCCCCCATCCCACATACAGCGTACAGACCGAGGGAGCAGACCGCGCGCTTCAAGCGAGCATACAGCCTGCCGAATGCGAGCGATCTGCTTGCCGACGCCACCAGTGCCGCCCATTATACAGACACGCGTTCGAGATCACGCACTATAATGTGCGCTGAGTGATCAGCAATAAGTCGAACCCTAACTGTCGACGCTTAGAAGACCAACATGATGGCGAAAAAATATCGCAGACTATGGGACTGTCGCTGACCCCCCCGAAAGTATCATCCCAGTGTTTATCACCGTCAAGTAGATGGAGCGCTCCGTAGTCTGGGTAATATTTAGGAAACTTAACGGCATCGAAAGCATTGCGTGTAGTAAAATGCGCAAAAAATAGCACTTGCCATTATTTGGAGCATCCAAATAATGGCAAGTGCTATTTTTTTGTTCATAATACTCGCTGTAAAACAACACTTTGTAGACATATTGTTATACAACTCACCTCCCATGTACAAAAGCGTGATGATTTGTATTCTAGAGCCATCTTTGGACAGTAACGGGCATTTTTGCCAAATTTCAACGAATTCTATTGTGTAGTTTTAGCGGTAACATCCAACATAGAAACAGACAAAGAGACAGAAATTCTAAAAATTGCAGTTTAGGCATCAGTCTCGTTACTGGAGCACGTGGCAGTAAAGATAAAGATAAAAATATTTTTATTCATGTAAAACCATTCATAGGCACTTATGAATAGTCAAGACTTTAGTTGCCTCGTTCCAAGGTGTAGATTTCCTATGCAGAAGAATGGGCAAGAAACTCCATGGTTACTCTTTTTAAATCATATTGGTACAATGCTCTCGAAATGATGGTAATGTGAGGAAAATGCAGGAGGAAACAGTTTAAACTTCTCAAAAAGTCTACACTAAACAAACTTGATTTTAATATTCACCAGAGTTTTTGATTAAATTGTCATGACAGCATTAAGATGACCAATCCCAACAGACGGCACTCGTTCACGAGCATGACGCATGCATCAGCTCAGCTCAACCATATTCGATACTGTAGTTTTAGCGGTAACATCCAACATAGAAACAGACAAGCAGATAAACAGACAAAAATTTAAAAAAATGCAGTTTTGGCGTCTGTCTCGTTCCTGGAATACGGGGCAGTGATTTTTTTCAAAAAATATTCATTGTACAGTTTTTGACTCTACGATTTTATTATAGTAAATAGATGAAATTAAAAAATAACTTTTTATGTTTGATGGATCATAGATGTAACGATAATATTTCTGGTGATAATATAGTTATCGTTCAGCACAGTAGGGCAAAGTTAAGCAGAGAACACAGAAACAACTATAAAAATTAATATTAAAGTCTACTGAAATTATAGCACAGTAGGGGAACAGAGGAAGCACAAGAAAGAGGTAGGTTAAGTGTAAAGTTCACATATAATATTTTTGACGACACGGTTGGTGCAGTGGTTGATACAGTCGACTGCTGCGCTCCGGGTTTCGGGTTCGATTCCCGCACGGAACAAATATTTGTATGATCTGCAGGTAGTTGTTCCGGGTCTGGGTGTATTGTGTGTGAAATGTATGTCTGTAAACGCACCCACGACACAGGAGAAATCCTAGTGTGGGGCAACGTTTTTAAAAAAAAAAAAAAAAAAAAGCGATTCGAGAAATACAGTGTAGGTGCGTATTTAAATTAACGGCGTTGGAAAGCACGCGCGCGGCCTCTCGGCGTCGTATACGGGTATCGACTGGTGAGCCGGGGAAAACCGACTACGCATGAAGTGCCCTCAGGCGGCTCCGGCGCGGGCATTGACCTCCACTCGTATAACGCAAATTTATTCCCCGAGCGTTCAGTGGATCGCTACAATGATGAAAGACTGGCTCTTTCGGTGTTGATCATTTTAGCCGAATAAAGTCCACTGCTGGACACAGGCCTCCCTTAAAAATCACCACAAAGACTGGTCTGGGTGTGTTGTGTGCTTAGTGGGGGGTTTTGCCATAGTCGCCACGCTTGGCAGGTGGGTTGGTGATCGCAGTTGAGTTGTAAATGTACTCGAAGGACGCCACTGCCCATCCCCCAGCCAATCTTACAATCGCCTTTTACGACACCCACGGGATGAAACGGGTTGGTGCTATTCGTAGCCGGCACCATGACATGATGACGACGCATTTTTATGTTTAATCATAATATATACATATTAAGAATTACATAAAAATTATAACATTTAATGCAACTGTGTGACTTATAATAAAATAAAATGATTATTAACATTTATCGGTACTCAAAATAACAAAACGAGCATGTAAGTAACCTTACCCGTTATATTTATAACTTTTACCGTTATAACAATTAATCTTATAAAATATTTAATCACATCTCTAGTTTGTGCTCACAGACTAGGGATGACGATTCTCTCTGAAAAACAACGATTCTTGAATCGAAGCCTAAAATCTCAATTCACATAAAATCACGTTCTGAAAAACCGATTTCTTTTTCAAATTTGCTGTTCTAGTTCGTTTTCCACTATTAATCCAATCATGGATAATAAAATGGACACCATAATAATCGATCTTTTATGATTTTACAACTAATTAATGTTTTTTATAAATAACATAAAATTAAATGTTATCCCAAAAGGTAGTACATTCAAATATAGTAAATAATTTTTTAGTTTTATCAAAATAGAATTGCACCTCGATTTTCTAGGTTGAAATATTGATTCTCTAGATCGATCCAGAATGTTGAATTGATATACAATTTAAAATATTGAATCCTTTATTTTGAACAATCGATTCTTCCATTAATCGATGTCAGATCGCCATCCCTATCACAGACACTCACACTACTCACAGCCAGATTTGTACTTTGAGCATAGAGTAAAGTAATACACTTTGAGCCAAAGACTACAATAGTACACTCTTTGAGCTTTGTCTTTGTGTTCGATGGTTGATTGTGGTTGATTGCAACTTGTATTAAAATTTGGCAAACGATAATCGGGTACGGAAAAAGTACCGTACGTGTTAAGTAATTTTATTAGAACAGTTTTTGTAAAATGTATCTCAGATATTATTTAAATGAAAAGGGTGACAGGCAATACACCTTATCGGTAATTAACATTTTTTATAACCTCTCATTTCATCACGTGATTGTTTACAAATAAATTGTGTAATATGAAATAATGTGATTTGTATTTTCAATAAATAAGTGATTAAAAACATAAATATCCTGCAGCCTGCTAGTTACCTTCGGTGGGTTGGGATATGATAGGTATGGGTACTATTTACAGTTCACCCTAGTTCGACAGTGTTATTGGAGGATTGCTCAAGCTAGGCGTTATCACACCGCTGTGACCTCGTCGCGGCGATTAAGTTTGCCCAATACATCTCAGTCTGGTCCATGTGGTGTCTGGATTAAGAGTATAGCAACACTTCATCTCGTCACGTGGATGTCTTAGAAGGCGACTAAGGGACTCTGAACCAAAGGGATAGGCAGCAGTGTTACTTCTGTGAAATAGCAACCAAGCAAGGTCGTTTACTGGGGAGGCCTTTGTTCAGCAGTGGATGTCTTTTGGCTGATATGATAGGCCATAGCTTTGTCCTTGGTCCAGAGTGTGAGCCGTGGGTAGTCTCCGCCTCCTCAAGCGAGAAGGTGACGTACGTAAAGGATATGGCATAGTAGGTGATGAAAGTGCTAGAACATGATAGGGAAGCGGCAGAGCTGACCAGAAAGAAACCTGATCAGAAAGTCCAGATACACTCTTAATTCAAACAGAGTTTACAGCCCTAGACCAGAGAGATTATTAATAAAATTGTATTATTTACAGACCATTGATCCTTATGGGAAACCTACAATATCAGCACATCCAGGTAATTGCAATGTCTACTTAAGAATCACCAGTGGAAAATTATAAGAAGGATGGATGGGATGTTGGAGGGCTGGGTGTTAACCTCTCATAAGATAATATCTGCCAGCTGTAAGACACAATGTATGCATGCATGTCTGAAATTGCAGTTGTCAAGTGGCAATGGTGCAACTTGGAGGAGCCTCTGTCTAACAGTAGACTGCAATAGGTTGAATTACTGGTTGAAGTTATTTAGTCATATTTATGTGTGCAGACGTTACATTTGTATGGCCTACAGTCAATTGTTCTAGGTATTGGTACCGAAGTATTGGTGCTCCTGAGATATATGTCTATAATTTGGGTCTAAAATACACAAGGCACACACTGCTCAAATTGTAAAGAGGAACAGTTTTATCTTTTAATAAAAAAATGTAATAGGTAGTACTCTAATTATGCGTACTTATGTTTTCAGCTCGTTTTTCTCCTGAAGACAAATACTCCAGACACAGAATAATTATCAAGAAGAGATTTGGGCTTCTTCTAACACAGCAACCTGAACCTATTCTTTAAGATTTTAATAATAAAAGTTTAATTAGGTATAAGGTTTACAATTAGTTGTGGTTCTATTATGAAATATTCAAATCTTTGGTAATAAAGCATTGAGGAATAAGCAGATTTATTTAGAATTCTACCAATCAGACAATCTCGAATTCAATTATCCAACAAAGCCACACCTTATCCCTGGATAAGTACCCAGGCCCTCTTAAATTTAAGTATGCCTAGCTGAATTTTGTTGAAAAAAAACAGTACCCTTTTGATTTCATGACAACCTAATACATTTTTATTTATTACATTAAAAGTGTTATTGACTTATACTGTAGCTACCTATTTTTTTATTGGGCCCAGAAACTACCTACCTACTCATATTTTAGGAATAAGTGATAGTTATATTTTGATATAATCATTTAAGAACGAAGGGTCAGAAAATGTATATACACAGAATTACTGGGATATTTTCTTATTATTTTATTCCCAGTAGTTCTATTCTTCATATCAAGCTGTTGCAATAAAACTAGTGGGAATAAAATGTCTCGCTAGTTCTATCATAGATCTGAAGATACAAAAACTATGAGAGTAAAAGAGATAGTTATCTAAAATGACAACACGTGTAGATGTCGCACCTGTGAAATAATATTTGTGTTGTCATTTTTCTTTGCTTGGCCTGTGTTTCTCAACCTCGGTCTTAGCTCTCAATTGATGGAAACCGCCGGCCGGCTGACATAATTAAAAAACCGGGTAACCGTAGACTAAAGCCCACCTGTTGAAAAACTGGCCCTGGTGACGTATAACACACGCACACTGAGGGCAGACGAAAAGATTGTTGAGCTGGAAGAAGACATAGATAAGTTGCACTGGGATATCATGGGTCTATCAGAAGTCCGAAGAGAGGGGGAGGACACGATAACCCTGACATCCGGAAACTTATTCTACTACCGGGAAGGCGAACATCTGTCTCAAGGTGGTGTCGGGTTTCTCGTCCGCAGGTCCCTCATTAACAGCATAGTGGCCATCGAAAGTGTGTCGAGCAGGGTAGCGTACCTTATACTCAGAATATCCAAGAGCTATTCGTTGACGGTCATACAGGTCTACGCACCGACCTCGACACACCCAGATGATGAAGTAGAGAGTATGTATGAGGACGTAAGTAGGGCCATACATACCTCGAAGACACTTCACTGTTGTGATGGGGGACTTCAACGCAAAGCTGGGCACTCGATGCGATGGTGAGTTGAGAGTGGGGCAATTTGGATATGGGGAACGGAACCGCAGGGGACAGAGGCTAGCCGATTTTTTGGAAAAGGAGGGACTCTTCGTGATGAACTCCTTTTTCCGCCTCACAGGAAATGGACCTGGATGAGTCCCGATGGTTCCACGAGGAATGAGATTGACTTCATCACGACCAATAAAAGACAAACATTTAATGATGTCTCTGTGATCCATAAGGTGAAAACCGGTAGTGATCACCGAATGGTAAGAGGCACATTGAATATTAATCTCAAAGTTGAGAGGTCTCGTCTGATGAGGTCTATGCTCCGGCCCTCTAGTGCTCATATCCAAAACCCCGAGAGCTTTCAACTCGAACTCCAAAACCGCTTCGAGTGCCTGGAACATTGCGTATCTGTGGACGATTTAAATGGTAGGTTTGTAGAAACTGTCCAAACTGTTGGGTCTCAGTTCTTTAAAACCCACCGTAAAGGTAGACCAAAAAAGTTCTCTGATCACACTCTCTACCTCATGACAGAAAGACGCTCCATGACGCTGCAGTCCCCCGGTGATGCTGAAGCATACCGACTGCCGAATATGGAATATATGGAAGTCCTTGCATCACGATATCCGCACCTTTAACACTGACGGTGTTAAAGAGGCGATTGAGCAGAGTCATGGCTCCAAAGTGTTCGCTAGAGACAAGTCTATTGGGCAAAGTCGTATTATGAAGCTGAAGACCGAGGACGGCAGTGTAGCGTCGACTAAGCCAGAGGTTTTGAGAGAGATTGAGATATATAAATATGGAGAAATCTGTATATCTGGCGACGCTGACTAGTGTACTGAATGAACTAGAAGACCGAACTAGTACATTTGAATGACTACTAGATCGGAGCGCTCCGTTCAATAACCGAAGTCCGAGCAAGAACAAGTCTACGTGTCGTCGCACGCACAGAGTACATACCACTCCGTTTCTACGGTTTTAGACATTGATCTATAGTATATATACTTTAATGTATATGTATAGTTAATTTTTGAAGTAAAAACTTATTTTAGCGCGGTACCTAAGCATATTTTCAGATGAGATAAAATCTCTGGACACGCGACACCGTTACGAGACGCTTGAAGTGAAAACTTCTTTTAGCGCGGTACGCATATTTTTAGATGAGATAAAATCTCCTAACGTGCCAAAATAAGTTTTCACTTCTGTTGGCACTCCCGGGGTGCATTTTTTATAATAAAATACCGGACAACGTTTTACAATTTCCACAAAATAAAAATTGTTTGTAAAACATACTCTATGCATACCGGGCATTCTATAAATTAGCTGTCTTATTAATAAAAATGGCGTATTCTTAACTTACTCCAATGGTATACTTGGACTAGTTAATTCCGGTGTAACCAAGTATTAACTTCATTTTTACACTGCTATTAATAAACATGGAGTAACTTCGGACTAACAATACATTACGCCGGGTTTAACACGTGCGCAATGGCAACCCTCTCAGTTTTAAAGTAAAAAGCGAATGAATTGAATGAACATATTGAACTGAATGCTAACTGACAACGGTCAATATTTTGAGTTTGACTACTCGCTGTTTGTTAAACGTGTGGATATTAATACGGTTATTGCCTTTTCGGAGAAATTCCTACCTAGAATATGAGTCAAAAACGCAGTCGTTTCGTTAATTGTGATGAAGAAGAAATGGTAAAGCATGTCGATAGATATTGTGTTTTTGATTTGTATCGTGGTTGTTTTTGATATTTATTTTTACTGTTACAGCAATCATTTCCCTCAGTGATTACGCGCACGTTATTGAAAGTTTGCATATAAGAGATATTGTTGACTGACTCACTCCACTTAGACCGGCATCGTCTTGAATCTCTTTAATTGAGTCATACATTATTATATTAGAAATAAAAAAAAACATTAAAATGGTAAAACTGAGATAGTAGAAGATTTTTGGCCTACGAAATTATTGTTGTATATTTCACCTCTCCACGCGCTCGTGTTCTTATTGCAGTCAAAACTTTCAGATGGGGAGGAATAAAGCCACCTCTTGCATCACCAGTTTAATAATTTTTCACCGTGTCAATAACGGAAACAGTAGACCGAGAAAATCTGCACTTAGATATATATTCAGCTTCTGGAAGGTTCTTCAATGGATTCTTACGATTTTTTACAAATTTCATTTGTATTCTAACAATCTTTATTCTAACCTCATTATTTTCATCTAACATCCTCAAATCGTCAATATAATAATCTCTATCCATCTTGGAAGACATATGAATTAATGAAACAAACGTGCGTAAATTAGGATAGTTGGCATAAATTACAAAATTCTAAAATATGTACACAGTAACACAACTAGTCTACACATAATCAGTCGATAAACTATGCAGCGCCAAGGATTAACTTTTACTCCGAGAGTAGAGTCGGAATAGTCTACTCCCTTCTTACTCTATGTTTATTATTACCAAAATTTGTTAGTACCGACTTAATACTTGGAGTAAAGTTAATCTTGATTTAGTCCACGTTTATTAATAAGACAGTAGATGATTATCTAGTAGATAAAAATGTTTGGCAGAATGCTAGTCCAGATCAGTCCAGATCCGCAAGACTAGAATTACACGTGGTGTCGTTTCATTATGTTGACATCTCGACGGTATTTATTTATTTATTCAAGTACAGCCACATCACTTACATTAGAGTTATCGCCACTCAATTTAAAACAGTATTTTGTTTGATGTAAATGACAATAACGGCGTACATAACACTTAATAATTAGTTGGCTATGTTAGTAACAAAACAATAAACAACGAGAATATAAAAATAACAAAATAATAATATTGAAAATTTGGAATAACGAATTAAGTAATGAATTAATAAAGTAAAGAAAAATAAATAAACAAGAATAAAATCAAACCAAGACGAGCCTTCAAGCTGCAAATATTTGATCTTTTTTTTGAAACTATAGTGTTTATCATGGAATACGTCCAAATCAGGCATTTTTGAGACTAAAGTATGATATTCATTGATTATTCTATGAAATGGTGACTGTAGACCTAAATTTGTTTTAACAGTTGGGGAGTAAAAAAGTTTTTTGATTCTGCTTCGAGGATAGTTGACGGGGATTTTAATTGAAACATTCTGCAAGAAGTAGCTGCATTGATTTTGACCACTCAGGACTTTGTAAAAAAAACATAGATACAGCAGAATTCGCCGATCGCGGAGACTACACATTTGAATGTTTTTAAGTCGCGTATCGTATGTATTCCTGTGCGAAAATCCAATTGACATATAAGCTAAATGTCTAGTGAACGCCCTTTGTATGCTCTCTATTCGTTGTGACTGTACCGCGTGGAAAGGGTTCCATACAGCGCTAGCATATTCGAGTTGGCTGCGTACTAACGTACAGAGTAGTATTTTGGTTCGTACGTGTTTAAAGCCTTTGGTGTTACGTTTTAAAAATCCTAACATCTGTGCCGCTTTTGTTACAATTTTATTTACATGTGAGGAAAATTTTAGTTTACTGTCAATAATCACACCCAGATCTCGGATTTCCTAAACTTCTTTAAGTTTTACGCCGTCGAGCTCGTACCCCGTAACAAATGGCTGTTTTTTCCTGGTGAATTTTATATGAAAGCATTTACTAGTATTTAGAACCATGCTGTTACACCGACACCAATATGAGATCGCGTCCAAGTCTTTTTGTAAGAAGTATGAATCACCATGAGACTTTACAGTTTTGTATACTTTTAGATCATCGGCAAATAATGAGACCTTAGAGTATTTTATGTGGTCAGTAACATCATTTATGAAGATAAGGAAAAGAAGTGGCCCCAGATGTGATCCCTGGGGTACACCTGACTTCGCGAAATAGGTATTCGAAGTGAAGCCGTTGACAACTACTGATTGCGGTCTCTGTTTTAAATATGATTCAAACCATTTTAGAACTGTGCCACCTATCCCTAACGAAATCAGTTTTTTAAGAAGTATTGAATGGTTAACTCTATCAAAAGCGCTACTAAGATCAGTATAGATCACATCTACCTGCATTCCTTTGTCGACTTCATTTGAAATATCAGACACAAAAGGAACTAGATTAGTATGTGTTGAGTGACCATGTCTAAAACCATTCTGAGTGTCCATTATATTATTATTTACAAGTCGTAAAATTACAGGCTATAGGATAGATTCAAACAGTTTTGCGAAGCAAGACAGAATAGATATAGGGCGATAATTTCGGGTATCAGAATGGTCTCCTTTTTTGAATATTGGCACAATGCGTGCTTTTTTCCATTCCTCGGGAAATGTACCTTCGCTTAATGACCGGTTAAATATTAGTGCCAGTGGAAGAGTAAATGCAGGTCCACATCTTTTTAAAAATATTGGTGGAATGTTATCGGGCCCAGCACCTTTTGTTGGATCTATTTTCTTAATTACTTTGAGAATTTCAGATTCTTCGATTCTCAGGGAGCACAATATTTGCTGCGTATGCATGTTAGGCTGGAGCATCTGAAAATCCCGTTGTGCGGTATTCTTTTGTGACATCAAAAATGTATAATTGACATTAATAAAATTGATATTTTATGGCATTTTTACTAATGATATTATTTGTAGAGACAAGAGAGGCTGCAACCTTTGCTGCTAAAGATTATTTATTGATGATGATGATGATGGAGGAAGTCGTGGATTGTCAACTTGTCCCACTTTTACACGTTTTAAGAAGATTATGGTAATTTTAATCAATAGAATCTGAAAATTCTGTATACAAGTGCTGATCTGTATCCCATTCTGAAAATCTGTATAATTAAGGAGAAATCTGTAAATATGGCAACGCTGGTTACAACTGTCCACTAGAGGTGAGAGTGAGTCTTAGAAGTACGCGTCCGTATAAATGCTTGTTCCAAAATCTAGGTCCACGAGTATTTAGACGTCTCAAGAACGTTTGATTGACGTTTCCTTATCTAGCGCGTCTTCGTACGTTCGAATATATAGGCATCTCTGGTAATACTCTGTCAAGAAAGTAACGGATCAATAATACACAAAATATTTGTTATTCATCCAAATTTATTTTATCACCTTCAAAGTATGCTCCTTCAGAAACGATACACTTACGCCTACGAATAATCCAATCATCAAAACATTTTTTAAACGCTGTTTCCGGGATAGAGTTCAGTTCTCGCCGCGAATTCTCCTTTATGTCTTCTACGGATTGAAAACGGGTGCAACGAAGTGGTAATTTGAGTTTAGGAAAAAGAAAGAAGTCGGCTGGAGCCATATCTGGTGAGTATGGTGGTTGCTCGATGGTATTTGTTGAGTGTTTGGTCAAAATTCGTTTACAATGATGGCCGTGTGTGAAGGAGCATTATCGTGGTGCAAAATCCAAGAATTTTCATTCCACAAATCTTATTTTTTCTTCGAATTTGCTCTCTTAAATGCCGCATAACGCTCAAATAATATTCTTTATTTACCGTTTGACCTTCCGACAAGAATTCCGAGTGCATAACACCGCGATAGTCAAAGAAATCAGTCAACATGACTCGGTTCAGTTGGAAGGCGCCACTCCGAAGCTTGTTGACTAGTTTGCATGTCAACCTCGTAAAACCACGTCTCGTCACCAGTAACAATGCGTTTCATGAATGTTGGGTCGGAATTGACTCGTTCTAGCATGTCCTCAGCCACTCATGCGATTGAGGTTTTGAAGAAAATTCAGGTCTTTTGGGACTAGCCGAGCGGTAACATCGTTTCATACCCAAATGATTAGTTAAAATGGTGCGGATCGACTCGTGAGAAATAGAAACTTCGGCGGCTATCTCTCTCAAAGTTGAATGAGGATTTTCAGTCACTATTTCCATCACTTTTGCGATGATAACTTCAGTTGCAGACGTTGATGGCCTACCAGAGCGAGGCAAATCTTCCATCACATCTCGACAGCTTTTGAACGCTTTGTACCACTCATAAGCACATGTTTTTGATAAAGTCGATTCACCGTAAGCCTTCTGTAACATTTCCAGTGACTCCCAACACGAAATTCCATTGGAGCTGCAAAATTTAAGACAAACTCTTTGTTCGGTGTTTTTGTCCATAGTGAAATTCGCTATACACACTAGGGTCCGTATTACAGAACGAAACGCAAGCATCGATCTCAGTTTAAAACTAGTTTTGAGTTGAGCATTAATTTTAAAATGTCCCTCAAGCATAGATTTATTGAACGTAGTTCAACTGAGTCGTCGCTTTATTCTAAATCGTCACTCGGTTATAGGTCTGTGCTCAAGTACAGACCTACAGAGATTTGAACTGTGATTACGTGAGTGTGGTCCGGATAGCGCTTGAGCACAATTTTTAATGTATGTTGTTTCTTGCGCATTGATTTTTGGTTATTTGGTTTTGATTAAATACAAGCTAAGATTTTTTTATAAGTATATCTGCAATGATGTTATATATTAATGTATCCGTAAAATGTCATTGAATGGAAGTATATATTTATCACAAAATGGATATTTTTGGAGAAGTTGACTATTACAATGATTTATTTAACAATCATTCGAAAAGAAGTTTGGTCTTTAGTGTTCCTCTCAGATGTATATGAGATGTACAGGACTTATATCGTAATCTGCGCAAATCGGAACAAAGTTGATAATGGAAATAAATCGTAATCGAAAACAGGCTGATGCATAGACAATGAGTAATATGAGGCGTGATTTGAATCTCGCGCATCTGCGCAGAATTAGAAGTAATTAAATGTACCTCAATAACCCTATTAATTAAGAAATATAGATATTCACAAAGTAGTTCCTCTTTACATACAAGGTTCATTTTAAAAGAGTTATTTTACATACTAGTTACCTACGTAAAATATTTTTATATACTTTAACGAGTTGAATGTTGTTGAAGTATAAACTAAAAGGAACGTGTATTGTTGTTGGCGCCTATTCTCATTGAACACGAACAGATGATAAGTTGATAAATAAATATAGTATAATTAATTTGATGTACATATAAACATAATAACCTGTAGCGAAATTGTGTTGGCGCCTCCAGAAAGTTAAAGAAAAGAAAGTATGACGTTTTTCACCACATATTGGGGCAACATGAAACTATCTCATTTAAAAAGAATACAATTATATAAGTCCTGTTACATCTGAGAGGAACACTAAAGACCAAACTTCTTTTCGAATGATTGTTAAATAGATCATTGTAATAGTCAACTTCTCCAAAAATATCCATTTTGTGATAAATATATACTTCCATTCAATGACATTTTACAGATACTTTAATATATCATACTAGCTGGGACCCGCGGTTTCACCCGCGTTTAATTTAAAAGAAATTTAGAATATTTCGACATAGACACTTGACATAGAATATATATATTGGATTTCAAGGGTTTTATTTTTTTGCGTGTGGTGCCGGCTTTGCCGTGTGGTGCCGGCTTAGAATGCCACCACCCCATCGCCTCCCATGGGTGTCGTAAAAGTCGACTAAGGGATTAGCCGGAGGATGGGCAGCAGCGTCCTTCGAGTACATTAATAACTCAACTGCGATCGCCAACCCGCCTGCCAAGCGTGGCGATTATGGCAAAACCCCCCAATGAGCCCACAACACATCCATATTGGTGGTTGTGGTGATCTTTGGGGGAGGCCTTTGTCCAGCAGTGGACTTCATTTGGCCGAAATGATGATGATGATGATTTTTTTGCGCGGAACCCTTACTATTTTTCTAAAATAAAAGTAGCCTAAGTTATTCCTTATAACATCAGCTATCTGCCGGTGAAAGTCCCGTCAAAATCCGTCCAGCCGTTTCGGAGATTACCCGGAACAGACAGACAGACAGACAAAAAATTTAAAAATTGCTTTTTTGTTATAGGTAACGTATATACTTTCATGTGCATTTAGTAAAAAGCAGTTATTTTGAAATTACAAACAGACACTTCAATTTTATTTATTTGTATAGATCATTGCAGAGACACTTATAAAAACAGCTTGTTGAATACAAAACCAAAATCAAAACCAAATAACCAAAAATCAATGCACAAGAAACAACATACATTAAAAACTGTGCTCAAGCGCTATCCGGACCCCACTCACGTGATCACAGTTCAAATCTCTGCTCAAGTACAGACCTATGACTGAGTGATGATTTAGGTCCGTATTACAGACCGAAACTCAAGCATTGATCTCAGTTTAAAACTAGTTTTGAGTTGAGCATTAATTTTAAAACGTCACTCAAGCATAGATTTATTGAACGTGTTCAACTGAGTCGTCGCTTTATTCTAAATCGTCACTCGGTTATAGGTCTGTACTTGAGCAGAGATTTGAACTGTGATCACGTGAGTATGGTCCGGATAGCGCTTGAGCATAGTTTTTATTGCATGTTGTTTCTTGCGCATTGATTATTGGTCATATTGTTGTTGAATACAAGCTAAGATGTTTTTATAAGTCTCTCTGCAATGATATTATAGATTAATGTATCTGTAAAATGTCATTGAATGGAAGTATATATTTATCACAAAATGGATGTTTTTGGAGAAGTTGACTATTATAATGATTTATTTAACGATCATTCGAAAAGAAGTTTGGTCTTTAGTGTTCCCCTCAGATGTTTATGAGATTGTACAGGACTTACGGCCGAATACTCAAACGACATTCAACTCGTTAAGCACTGCTCTACTGTTTGGCGCGCCGTTATCTTAGTTTTTCGTATACTCAAACGTCTATTAAGAGCATCATTTAAATAAATTTGGGATCCAATTAAACTTGCGCTTAAAATGCCACTCAATGTAAAATTCGTATACTGAAACGTTACTTAAGCCGTGACAGCTGTCAAATCGAGGTCTTATATAACGTGAGTACCTGTCGAATTTAAGAGTGGTCGAGAGCTATCTTAAATAGTTTTAAGTACAGTAAAAAGTTATAAATAGAAATTGAAATGTCCTTATCATCACTTTCTGATGAAGAAACTACCAGAAGAAGTCGTAGAAACGTGAAAAGGCTTAACGCCTGAGAAAAATACAACGATATCGTTTCTAATGCGGTTCCGAATCTCCAAGGAAACTGTGTTGGACTTGGATTCAGTGATAGGCAATGCTATCTACTACTAATATAGTAATCTGTGATGCTATCAAGCCTCTGACAAAGCGCAATCGAGCTTTACAGTCAATAGATCAATCAGCTTCTGATAATTCTGCGGTTTTATGCTACAGGCATTTATAAAACTTTTATACCAGATGTATTTAGTGTGGAACAACCAACTGTTCACCGAATTGTGCACAGAGTAACAGCTAAAATATCTGAATTAAAATGTGAACATCTTCACATGCCAACTCCTAGCAAACGCTTAGCAGTTGCACATGATTTTACACAATAGCTGGATTTCCAAGAGTATTGGGTGCTGTGGACTGTACCCATATTAAAATAAATTCACCAGGTATGTTCCATCTTATAACCAAGTTACTTGTTCTATAATGAAAGTAAGTAAAAACTGAAAGGTGTTAATAGAAACAAAAAATTGTTTGCAGGAGTTCAAGCTGAAACCTTTCATAACAAAGGGTTACTTTTCTTTGAATGTCCAAATGGTGTGTGAAGCAAAACTGCGCATTAAAAATGTGATTCCAAGATGGCCAGGCTCTGTACATGACAGTACAAGTTTTAATGATTCACCTTTGTGTGCGCAACTAGAGTGCTGCGACTTCGAAAACATGATGCTTTTTGGTGATTGTGATTATCCATGCCGCTGCTATTTAGTAACACCAAAGTACCAAAGTATTAAATACAAGGACTCCTGCTGAAGAAGCTTATAAACTTATGGTGCACTTTCTAATCAGGATACATCTCTAGAGGTTGAACATTCCTTCAGACAGTGCTGAGGAGGAACTTATTGAATAACAGACCCATCAAGGAAATTCGTTTTTTTATTGTGAGGACAATATTAATTAAAACACATTTTTCTAATTAACACTTGTTTTATTTTAATATAAAAGTTTAAAATCTCAGTATTGTTTAACAATAATTAACAATAGTCAACCTAATGTTATCAATATCACAATTTCTATTCAATATAGGATTTATATAAAAAAGAATAAACTAGAAATAGCAACAACCACAGTAATGTTTACAATATCACCAGTCTTTATTGAATATACAAATAATAATAAATAAGAATTAGTAATGCATAGTCAAGTCAGTTTTTATTTCAAATAGGACATGTAATTATTAAACCTTTAAGTTGAATGATGCCAATTGGTTAGTCCTATGGAGAAGAGTCAGTACAAAGCGAATTCATGTCTAATAATTGAGATTAGTGTTGATGGATACATAATGAGAAAATATTATTTGATGTGTAAAGAATTAAAGGTAGAACATACTATAATATTATTATAATTTATTTGCCATGGCAGTTAACAGCTGACCAGTCCCAACAGATTATACCCATTCACACAACTGCATCGCTTAGCTCAACCATATTGTAGGGAATCCAATGACCTGACATAATGCCACCACCAGTAAGACATTTTAGTGAGCAATTTATGTACATTAATGGCTACATGCTGCTCACACATTTACAGTTCTGTATATATCTGTGTAATATTGTACTTTAATGTCACAAGAAAAGGGTTTATTTAGATTAAATTAATAATTACATTTATTAACATTAACCATTGATTGAAAGTGTATACACACACAACACTTCACTAAAGTCAAGAACTGTAAAAGTAATTAGACAGGGCCTGAGAGGCATTTTGCTTGATAATGTTAAGATTATCACAAGTTTTCATTCAACACAATCTTCTTCTTCTTCTCTTAGATCATGGCTTCTGTGAGTATCTTCCACAATTTCGCCAATGGCAAGTATAAGGCAACGTTGTACGGTGCTCAGATGAATCAATCTTTAGATATTCATCAAATATTTCCCAAAAATAAAACATATCTAAAAATATGTCGGCAACGTCGTACGATTCCATTAAATTAAAAGCGCACGTTTAATTTGGCATCTTTTGATTAGTGCATCGCGTTATTTTCATCAACACAATCATGTATGTATGTTTATGAAAAATATATTTGCTTAATTGTAAAACTGGTGATAGGTACTAAACTATTGTCAGCTGTTACAAAATCGTTACATTATACGTAAAGTTTCTGACGATCCCAGTTTAATTTATTTCTTTAGTAAAACAGACAGAACAGGTAATGCTGCAGCTATAACTTAAAAATAATGTAAAGCTCAGTCTCAAAATATATTCTTAACTGATTTATCTAATTTTTCTATTCATTTGCGTAATTTAAAATTGTTACTATTTAAGTAAACACTGCGTGAAACGGAAAAGTAATTAAATTGTAATCGAGAACAAACTGTTTCTAGATAATGTTGCCCTATTAGAAACATGTAAGAGACGCTGAGCTGATTATGGTCTTAAAACGTTTGAGTAGCGTTTGAGAATTCCATTTTAATTTGGGGGCTGTACCAAACTAAAGGGAACTCGGCTGACAGACTGAGTTGAATGGCGTTTCAGTATTCGGCCCTTATATAATTGTATTTTTTTTAATGAGGTTGTTTCTTTTTGCCCTATTGTGGTGAAAAACGTCATACTTTATTTTCTTTAACTTTCTGGAGGAGCCAACACAATTTCGCTACAGGTTATTATGTTAATATGTACATCAAATTAATTAAACGATATTTATATATCAATTTAAGCTCTGTTCAAGTGTTCAATGACAATAGGCGCCAACACACGTCCCTTTATAGTTTATACTTCAACAACATTCATCCCGTTAAAAAATATAAAAATATTTTACGTAGGTATCTAGTATGTAAAAAACTCTATTAAAAATGAACCTTGTATGTGAAGAGGAACTACTTTGTGAATATCTATGTTTCTTAATTAATAGGGTTATTGAGGTACATTTAATTACTTCATAATCTGCGCAGATCGGAACAACGTTGGTAATGGAAATAAATCGTAATCGAAAACAGGCTGATGCATAGACAATGAGTAATATGTGCTTGAGGCGTGATTTGAATCTCGTCTCAACTGAGTTTAGATTGATTACCATTCTGGAATATGGCCGATACTCAAGTACAGATTCCATACTTAAACAGTAGACATGGGTAACTCAACAAATCAGCATGAGCTGCAGGTCAGATCAAGGTTCAAGCACTTGAACCGGAGCTGCGAGCCGGCTCGCAGGTCAGCTCAAGTAGGTACTTTGCTATACTGTGAATTGTGACTCGGCGCGCACTCTATTGGTTCGAACAGGTTTAACCGCCACTTTTCATCACTTTCATAATATAGGTTTAAAATATAATATGCAATTTTATTAGTTTATTTTTCATTTAAAAAAATGAAATATAATAATAAAATATATGTTATCCTTCGCGTTTTATTTATGCACCTATAATCATTCAGTTACTAATACGTCAGTTCACAGAACGAATCAGATGAACCATAGATCAACAGCTCAAAGCAGCTCAAAGTGACTACTTGAGCGAATATAGACTCAAAAACTATACGCAAAGCTTTCATTATGCTCTGTGAGCTGTCAATGAGCCGTGAGCTGTCTATGTCGCATTTGAACCGCAGCTCAGCAGCTCAAGTCTCTGTGATCTGAATAATTGAACCGGCTCAGACCTGAGTTACACATGCCTATTAAACAGTGATCAGGTGATTAAAGATCAAACTGGACTTGAGGATCGTTCTGTAATACGGACCTTAGGTTAGGTTAAATGTCGTTGGACAGATAGTGCGCTGTGTTAAGAGGACAGCGTGCTTTATATGTACAGCACCCTGTTATAGTTATATTCTTGATCTTGAATACGTATAATAATGTCTTAGGTTTTCGCGAGTATTACACATTATAATAAAACACTTTTAAACGGATTCTATCGCGTATATTTTAGACTTTTGTTTTTCCTGACGTTTCGAATGCTTTGCAGCATTTGTGGTCGCAGGATGATCGCTTTGGTATCGCGTATCGCGATATACGCGATAGAATCCGTTTAAGTGTTTTAGTATAATTGAATACGTATATTCGATACGTATAATAATATCTATCAAAATAAAATGGAGCAGTTAATGAACTTTTCCTAATACTTTCCAGGCTTTTTGTGTGTTATTAATATAGGATAGGGTTATATTTCTTTTATTATTAATTTCTTACAGTAGTTTCCATGGAACGGAATTATTGATGTTGTGTCTATGTCTATGCCTATTATTGACGTTATCAAATGTCATGTATGTTTTATATTTTAATTTCACGAAATTTTAATGAACGTACATTGTTGGCGTATCTAAAATAAATAAATATTAAAATCAACACGTTGGGTAACGATCTATAGCGTGCCAATTCATGCAATTATTGCCACAGTGCCACCCGGCTCGCCACGCCTGCGCTATGCCTTTGCTCGCGCTATTATCTTCGCTACTTGTTATTTTTAAAATTGCGCGATTTTTATAGCGTTTAGTTGGCATAGCTCGCGCTATTCGTTGCGTGAATATAGCTCGCTATTTAGTCGCGCTAGACGCTATATTAACCACCACTAGTGTCAACGTCAACTGTCAAGTCACTGTTTTTTTTTTTTTTTTTTTTTTTCATTTATTATGGGCATTGGACGAACCATCAACCCAACAAAAGATTTACAAACTCATAACAGTTTCTTATCCAAGGTAACAGAATATTTATCTTATAAATAACTAAAATACTTATAAACAAAGTTAAGAATGACTCTACCACTTATAAATTATAAACGCAAATTACAAAGATAAACAAAGTTATCTTAAAATTATGTATCTATACATATATCTTTACAACAACAAAAATTATTAACTATGCAAATAATAACTAAAATTCATACAGATCCAATTGTACTTTGGATGAATTGAAATATAGAATTATATAAAATAGGAAATTTTAATAAATCATAAATATTTTTAGGTAGGTCACATTTCCCTAGCAAGTCTTGACATTGACAAATCAACAATAGTCGTTGCACTGAAAATTGTTTACAATCAAAGAACAAATGTTGCAGGTCACAACTTTCATAATTACAATGTATACAAGATTTACTATCGATGAGTTTTAATCTGTACAAGTGAGAAGGTATTTTACAGTGTCCAATTCTTAACCTACAAATAGTGGTAATTAACTGTCTACCAAGGAATATCTTGTTTCTTTCAAACCAAGAAGACGTTGATGGTTTGTGAGTGATTTCTGCTAACCATTTTCCTTTTACTTGCCGAGTATAGCTAAGCGATATCTCCCAGCGCTTAATCATTAAGTCTTTGATATAATTATTCAAATCAGTATATGGCACAGGACAATTACAGATTACAGAATAGGAAGATTTTGCAAGGCTATCAACTAGTTCATTACCAAGTATACCCGAATGGCTCGGAACCCAGCAGAATTCAATATACAGAGCCTTGAAAGAAAGCTCATAAACCAAACTTCTTATTTTATAGATTGCATAGTGAGAATACATGTTCATATTTTTATTACAGAGAGCTTTTACCACACTCATTGAATCAGATAATATTAGAAAGTGAGATTGAGTATAGTTATTGTAATTTTTAAGTACATATTGAAGAGCATGTAAAATAGCAAGCATTTCAGCTGAAAAAACAGACATATAGTCATTACATCTGAAGACTTTACCATAGTTATATATTTGATCAAAAAAGGCAAAAGCAGTTCTTTCTGGAGTTTTAGAAGCATCAGTATAAATTTTTATGAAGTTACTCTTGGTGTCTAAAAACTGTAAAAATTCAACTTTGGAATTAAATTTGTTTACATGTATAGGAATGTTCATATAAGTACAGACAAAGTCAACATTATAATAAGGATGTTGCTTAGACCAGAATATAATATCTTGGAAGTTGAAATTCAGAAATGTTATTGATTCAATTAGAGACATAGCTACTTTTATACTTTCATTATTATAGTCAGGAACATCAAAGTTATGGAGTAATTTAGAGATTATAACATTATCAAGGCTAATTAACTTCATAGAAAATTTGTCAGTGATATAAGATCTTCTAATAGTGAGAGGAACAATTCCAGTTTCAACTTCTAAAGAATTAATAGGCGAAGACATCATAGCTCCACAGATTATACGTAGAGCTTTATTCTGTAAGACATCTAATTTTCTTAATAGATAGCTGTCAGCATCATAGTAAAAGCTGCAGCCATAATCAAAATAACTACGAATAGTACTAATATAAAGAATTTTTAGGATTTTGGGATCAGAACCCCAATTAAGACCAACCAATGATTTCATAATATTTAGACCTAACTCAGCTTTTCTACAAAGATATTCAATATGAGGTTTCCAAGATAAACAGGAATCTAAAATCAAACCAAGATATCTAAAGCAAACATAATTAGGAATAATTGCATGGTCATAGATAATTTGAGGAGTATGAGGTCCATTTTTTGAGAAAAATATGGTAGCACTTTTATCAACATTAATTTTAAGCTTCAATTTATTATTTAATATAGAGCCTATGTGATGGAGGGCCTTATTCATAGTTTGTTCCCCTTCTTTAACACTCTCACATTGTACATAAATAACTAAGTCATCAGCATATAATAAATATTTGACCTGAATAGGTATTTTAGACATAAAATTAATAAGGCTAAGTATGAAGATTAAAGGTGAGATTACAGAGCCTTGTGGAGTACCTTTATGGGATTTTTTAGGTCCATATAGTTGTCTACCTACCTTTATCCAAGTATTGCGACCATTCAGGAATTTGTGAATCCATTTCAAAATTAAACCAGGGACTCCTAACTTATATAATGTGTATACTAAATAATTTTGATCAATATTATCAAATGCACCTTGGATATCTAAAAAAACAGCCAAGGTAGATTTGTTAACTTGAAATCCATTTTTAATTTCACCTATTAAGCAGCTGAGATTGTGCAGAGTGCTTTTACCTTTACGAAAACCAAATTGAAGTGGAGGTATCAAACAATGGTGTTCAAAATGCCACTCAAGTCTATTCTTGAGCATTGTTTCAAAATGTTTAGAAAAGCAGGAAGTTAATGAGATAGGTCTATATGAGCTTATAGAGTTTGGGTCTTTATTGGGCTTTAAAATAGGGGTTACATATTGAATTTTCCAACTATCTGGGATAGAACAAGTAGACCATAATGTATTATATATTAATAATAAAATCTTTTTAATATTAATTGGTAAATTCTGTATTACAGAGTAAGGAATAGAATCCGGCCCTGGGGATGTAACCTTTTTATTATGCAGAGAGACAATAAATTCATCAAAAGAAAATGGTTTAATTAACCAGGAAAATGACTCTTTACCAGACTGTGAGAAATAAGTGTTAAGATGGTTAAAGTCTGCATTATTAATCGGAGAAGTGATTTTATTTAGAAAAGCAGAAGCATATTCTGGATTGTGCATGAAGACATTGCTTTTACTTCCTTGGGCACAAGAGAACTTGAATTTACGTATATTATCCCAAATTATTTTAATGGAAGTTAAGCGGCTAAATGATGAACATAGGTTTTGCCAACTGGTACGTTTAGCTTCTAGTATAATTAACTTTTTTTCAGCATCTAACTGTTTATATATCAAATAGTTTTCTAATGAAGGATATCTTTTATATGATTGGAGTGCTAACCGTACTTTCGCAACTGCTAACTCACACTTTTCATCCCACCACACAACTCTCTTTTGACGAAGATGGACAGTAGACTTTTTTTGGAATGTTAACAATACTGAATATAATAATTGAACAAATCTATTATAATCACCAATAGGATCATTAGTTAGAGTAAACGATGATAATGCTGTATTGCACTTATCAGCAAAGACATGCCAATTAATTTTGTTAAAGTTTATTTCTAAAATTTCAGGGACATCAGTAGAAACACATCTTGGGGTATCTGCAAAATATATCTCAGAAGCCTGATAGAAGACTTTGACAAGAACAGGATAGTGATTACTACTCATAGGATCATCTAATATAGAAAAGGCACAACTGGAACTGAGAGATTGAGAAACAAAAACTAAATCTAACACATTACCCTCTTGTCCGAAAGGAGCTAAAGTAGTTATATTATGGTCATTAATACAAATGCAGTTTTTATCATTCATGAAATTGTAAATCAAATTGCCTCTACTATTATTATTTTTACCACCCCAAGACAGATGAAGAGCATTAAAATCTCCAATGATTAAAAAATTATCTGTTTTTATTTTATTAAAAGTTTCTTCCAGCAAATGAATACGAAACTTACCGTTAGGTGGAGGAGGGCAGTATACACATAAAATATTCAAGTACAAGGAACCAATTTCAATTTCACACAAAATATTTTGAAAATTGTAGTCCGAATAGGTATCAATAATACTGTATTTATATAAATTTTTAATTGCAATGGCTACGCCTCCGTGAGGACGCTCAGAGTCTCTCCTGATAATGTTATAACCCTTAAGCTTAAATTTTTTATTGTTACTAAGCCAGGTCTCATTAATTGAAATAATGTCGATGCTATCAGTACTGAGGTCAATAAAGTCATTAAAAACATCAAGTTTAGGGGAAATGCTTCTAGAATTCCAGTGTATTATGTTTAAATGTTTTAAAACTTTATCCATAAATGATTATGTATTGCTTAAATTGTGTATTAACAATTCTTTTATAATCTTGGATGTAATTGGTGCCCCATCTTTCTTAGAAATCAAATCTACAATTGTTTTTATAATGCCGTTTAATGTTGAATCACAGTTCAATATATCGCTTATAATAAATCGTTTCTGAGGTGAAGTAGTTTTGGTATTAACATTAGAATTCAAAGGGATATTTTTAGATGTTTTTTCATTAGATGCAAGTAAGACTGATTTGGTGCCTTTAATAGCTGAAGCATATGTTGTACCTCCCAAAATTCTATTTTTAATTTCAGCAACTTTCGAAGCTTTAAGGGGGCACTCATATGCGACTGCTACATGAGGTCCTTGGCAGTTATTACACTTAATTTTATCTTTTTGTAAACAATCTTTATAGAAATGATTACCTGCACAGATGGAACAAACTTGAGCATTTTTGCAAGAACCACTAGTGTGGTTGAATTTGAAACAGTTAAAGCATTGAACTAAAGGTTTAAAATATTCTCTTACTTCGAACCATAAATGTTCATAAGTAACATGACTGGGCCTGTTAATATTCAAAAAAGTTACCAGTACTGTTGGCAGACAAGTAAGTGAGCCGTCGGGAAGCTTCTTCTTAAATCTCTTGATACCTAAAACTTCACACCCAGGTGATTTCAAAGACGACAAAAGTTCAGTATCGGTAATTTCAGTAGGAACCTTGATGACTCCCTGACTTTCAATTTGATCGAAAGGTATCTTGACTGACCAGTTATATTTGCTATGAATGGATTTATTCAAAATGAAAGAGTTCGCTTCTTTTTTTGTTGGAAAGAATATCTTGATATAGTAATGACCAATGGGCTTAACGTACGTGTTAAGTGGAACCAAGTCCTTAAGAATTTTATTAATTTTAAATAGATCAATTTTTTCTTTGTTGTCCTGGAAAAGTAATACGGGATAATCTTTTCTGTTCAATTCTTCATAGGTGGGAAGGATGTCTTTGAATAAACCCCTCTTAGTATTTATGAACTTCGGTAACATCTTGGGAACCGGTTCATCTTCATGTATGCAAGTACTCTTCCGCTTTAAAGTGGTTTCGGAAGTAGAGGACTCCATGAGTCCACTACTAAATTCACTCATGGAATTAGAAAATAAGGGCTATAACTAGTTAATATAGCTCGAAATGAATTAAAATTATTTTATTTAAAAAATAGCGCCTTTTAATTCGACTTTCCCGCCCTTTTCAAGTCAAATCTACTTTTACTCTCAGTCACTGTTTTTAAAACGGACCAAAGACTATAATAATGTACTGGACGATACGGACTTACGGTCTATATATTTTGATGAAAAAACAATTGAACCGTACGACGTTGCCGACATATTTTTTAGAATTATTTTCATTTTTGATAAATATTTTATGAATATGTAACGATAAATTAATCTAAATACCGTACGACGTTGCCTTAAACTTGACATTGGCGAAATTGTGGAAGATAACCTACAGAAGCTATAATCTAAGAGAAGAAGAAGAAGAAGAAGAAGTGTATGTGTATATAATATAATAATCATAGAATAATAATGTTTATTATTGTGTAGATCTAAAACATTATTAAAGGTCTCAGTGCAATATGTCCTGTAAAAAGGAGGACTTAAAAGTGTACTGGAACAAAATAAATTATGCCTTCCCAATTCTTAACGACACTATCAGTTTCTGCAGCAACGCAGAGTACGATGAAATTCAACAAATAATAGTCGATCTCGGCATTCAGATTAAAATACGAGATCTTGTACTTGTCCACATTGAGAAATATTTTCGGCAACATGTAGCACCAGCGTTCTGGTCAAAATTTGTCAAAGTGGAAGAAGATGTAAAAGGCTTTCAACTGTTCAAGTCTGCTGTGAACGACCTATTTGATTCTGTGTCAAATTTTTCAGGAATGCTACAAAGATTGACTATACTTAATAACAGCTGTAGTGACAGCAAGCCTATATATGGAGAAAGAGACATTGTTTCAGGATTTAAACAGCTTGTGAGAGCAACATTACTGTCTCAACTACCATTGGATTTCCAAGCGATAATTAATAATTTCTACATAGTATCTTTTAATGTTTTTGATAATGAATATGAGAACTCTGATATGGGCGAAGATGTCATGTGTTCAGGATGTTGGAATGAATGTTCGGACTGCAATTGTATGTATATTGTGAAAGTATTTCACGACACCAACAGGAAACTGATGGAATTACAATTACTGGAAAGACTAACTGGTCAAGTATTGACAAATTTCATTCAAGTGAGAATTGAATCTCACATACAGAAAATTTGTACTGGAACATTTGATGTTTCACACATAGATTTCTTAGAGAACTGGCTTGATACTACTGTTATGTCATGGCTCACTAGAATTTATTGTGGAGGATCATCAAAGCCATCACCTGATGATAAGAACACACTAAATGCTATCGCAAAATTTAAGCAAAAATTGAGTTACTTTTTATACCATAGCTATACCAAATTGAGAATAGACCAGTTATTTAATATAATAATAGAATATCCAGATTCACAGCCTGCTGTTGATGATATGAAAATATGTTTAGAAAAGACTGACATGAGATCAACTTTGTGTAGTAACTTACAAAATGCTCTTGAAACAAGATTGCTGCACCCAGGTGTAAATACACCTGATATATTAACAGCATATGTAACTACTATAAGGGCTTTAAGACATCTTGATCCATCAGGGGTGATACTCGAAACAGTTACAAAGCCTGTTCGTAATTATTTGAGGAATAGAGATGACACTGTGCGCAGTGTAGTCAGTAGTTTAACTGAGGAAGGAGCTGGTAGTGAATTGGCTGAAGAATTGGTGAAGTTTGCAGCAGAAGCTGAAGGTGACAGTGACAAGAATGAAGCATGGGATCAATGGAACCCTGACCCTGTGGATGCTGATCCTACAGTTGACTCGAGTGGTAGAAGAGCTAATGATATAATATCAATGCTTGTAAATGTATATGGCAGTAAGGAATTATTTGTAAATGAATATAGGACTCTTTTAGCTGACAGATTATTGGCACAAAGTGCAATAAACACAGAAAAGGAAATCAGATATCTAGAATTGTTGAAGTTAAGGTTTGGGGAATCACAACTTCACTTCTGTGAAGTAATGCTTAAAGATATAACTGATTCAAAAAGAATCAATGCCCTTATACAACAAGATAAGGACATTGAAATTTTGAATAAAAAGTTCACTTCTAATGCAATGATTTTATCTGCACAATTTTGGCCTCCATTCAAAGATGAGAGTTTAGAATTGCCTGAAGAAATCAAACGCCATTTGGAGGCATACACGAAATCATTTGAGGCTTTGAAGGGTAATAGGACTTTAAGTTGGAAACCACACCTTGGTAATGTGAATATTGAAATAGAGATAGGAGATGAAAAAAAGGATTTAATAGTTTCACCATTTAATGCTACACTAATAATGCACTTTCAAGATAAGCCAGAATGGTCAATAGATGAACTTCACCAAGTCATGAAAGTGCCTGTCACCATTTTAAGAAGGAAAATTACATATTGGCAATCAATGGGCCTCATCTCTGAGAAAAGTACAGACCACTTTGTTTTAGTAGATGGTTCAGATGGCAGCAAGGCGAATGTCGCAACAAATCAAGTTCAAGAAATGATCTGTGAGGATGATGAGACAGAAAGTGTAATGGCTTCTGCCCATGACCAGAGAGAAGGGGAATTACAAGTCTTCTGGTCATACATTGTTGGAATGCTTACTAACTTGGACTCTCTCCCATTGGACCGCATTCACCAGATGTTAAAGATGTTTGCCTCACAAGCTCCAGGCACAGAGTGCAGTCTTCAAGAGCTTAGGCAGTTTTTGGATACGAAAGTGCGAACGCATCAGCTTGTGTTTCAGGGAGGAATGTATAAGTTGCCCAAGACATAAAAACGAATATAAAGAAATAAACAATCTGTAACCATTTCATCTGTTTTTATTAATTAACATCAAGTTGTAGTTATTTATTTCATAAATTATAATTGTCATTACAGGTTTCAACCCAATCCAACAATGTAGTTACACAAAAGACAGATAACTAATCGTCACCTTCTCGAATTCCGCACAATGAGCTAGTAAAATATCAAGCCGTAGCGAGATGGTGTTGAGTATTCGTGCTGCTCGAACAATAGGTGCAAATTTTAAAATGTTTGTGTGGGCAACTGGTACCTCAAACAGCTTCCCCCTCGCCCCTGCTGCAACTTGGTGTTAGGAATGAGCAGCCCCAACGATTCTAATATTTGTGTGTTATTTAGTTTGCCACGGAACACAAGAAATATATATTTAACTAAAGCAAAGTTTCGTCTAACATCCAACTTATAGTAACCAACCATTCCTATTACAAAAAGGTTTGGATACATAAGTGGATAAAAGAGGTAGAATCCATACTGCTTTAAATATAGGTACCGGGTAAATTTATTTTGCATTTTCTCCACCATGAGAGAATACTTAGATTCATGCGGATTCCATATGATAGCACTAGTTTCCAAACTGCTCCTAACTAATGTGTTGTACAGTGACTTCACCACTACTAAATTATTAAAATCCCGGGATTCCCGTATTACAAATCCTAGAATTTTAAAAGCTTTCTTGCACAGCTGTACGATATGCGTACGAAACGATAATTCTTGAGAGAATAATACGCCAAGATCTCGAATCGATGTAAACCGTGGTATGACACCCCCTTCCATTCGATATACGTTATGTTGTGGCACCACTGCCCGCGTGAAAGACATCACGTTGCACTTGGACACATTGAAGAGAAGCCTGTTTTCAACACTCCACTCTACCACACGATCAATATCACGCTGTAGTCGTCCGCAATCCGACTCATTGGTAATCCGCAAAAACAATTTCAGGTCGTCCGCAAAAAGTCGCTCCACATCCCGCATCTTTGATAAATTCAGGGAGATCATTTATCATAATAATAAATTCCAGCGGACCCAAATTAGTCCCCTGACTAACTCCTGTAAGAGTACTATACTAGTTTGAGGTATAGCCAGCGTATTCTACAATTTGCTTCCTATTTCCTAAATAACTGGAAAAAAACTGCAATAGGTCTGTAGTGAAACCTGCCATCGTGAATTTGCATAACAGAACGTCATTGTCTACGCTATCGGAAGCCTTTCTGAAGTCGAAGTATGCGACATCCAGCTGGGCACCTGCTTCGGAGTCAAGCACTGACGTGGTATGATTCATAAAGCACATCAAGTTGGAATTCGTGCTGCGGCCCCGTCCAAAAGACATGCTGTGCATCGTTGAGTTGCGTACTCACCTGCGAATATATGCAAGAACACAACGCGGACTCAAAAAATTTTGCGAATGCCGACAATACAGCCACAGGTCTGAATCCACTGACGTCCGAGCCAGCAGCCCCCTTAGGCACATGAGTAACCCTAGTTAACTTCCAACCATCTGGATACAATCGTTCTCTCAAACAGACATTGAATAAATGACAGAGAGGACGAGCCAAAACCTTCCCGCAGTCCCTAACAATATAGGGAGGCACCAGTTGGGCTAAGGGTAATTACCCTTAATCCAACCAATAATTCCTCCGAGTTAAGTAGGTATAAATAGATATGTCAGTGTAGATGTTATAGTCACAGCTCCAAGCCCAGGCACACAGCTCTCAGTCAAAACACGAAATTCGTCATTGACTAGCTTAGATTATACTAGGATTTTGTAGGAAAGAGAATGAATTTCAAAATAAACAACAAGAAAAGAATTATCCTAACCTGGCCTACAGGCTTGATACTTTTAATTGAATTTTATTTTTCCGTGTGGAAATACATTATGTAGTTCTCCAGGTCCTCTATGCAATCACACTAGAGCCGCCCATTGCTGCCACGCCCTTAAGGCACATGGAATGACTATAACGCCTCGAGCGTGAGCTATGCGGTATCTTGGTCCCTTTAACAGTAGTAGCATTGTGCTGTAACCTTGTTTTTGTGCAGGTACTCACCGTAACAACCGTGATCAGTAAATACCTGCGTCAGGCTGTAGGTGACGCTTTGGCTTTCACTATGACAAATAAATACAAAAAGAAACAACTTAGAAAAGTTTAACAAAACTTTATTTTTATTTCAATTTAAATATAAAAATTTGGTTACATTAGGTCTGTGGGTTAATATCCGGATTACTTATTAAAGTGACAATTTTCAAAGCTATTTTAATCAACAAATACGAGTAATAATAAATTAGCTGAAATAAGTTGTAAGTAATACCACCACATTTTTAATAAAATATAACATTTTAATACTTAGTGTTTGCAATACATAATCTTGTGTCAGTCTTAACAACTATAAAAATACTGTTTAAAATTAAAAAGTGGAAATAATCATTCAGATTAATAAATAATAATAATAACTATTATAATGAATAATACCACTAAAGAGATACTGAGAAACAATACAGGTGCAGGTGCAACAATATTGAATGGAATGCATCAGATTAATGATGTGAGTGTACCACAAGTAAACCATAAATGCAAGTCGATTTTTACACAATATTATCACCCACGTTACGTCAATTTATATATGGTGGAAAAATAATACAGGAAAATATTTGTTCAATAATAATATTATGGAATGTAGGTTTACGTAAATACATTTTATCAAAATCTCCAAAACGCAGTGTTTTGATAATAATAAAATAAAAAAATTAACAATCAAGACTAATAAACAAATTGGAAAAGAAAGAAAATTTAGAAGTGGAATTTCTTAAATTATCATAGCTTCAGGAATTCTTTGTAGCACGACAGAGCATTATGTAGGATATATTGTGAAATAATGACGTGAGACTAAGTATTTTTTCTATCAATTTACCTGGTTGCAACTTTGATGCACGTTTTAGCCTGATATATACATCCTCTCAAAACAGAAAATAAATAATAACAACGAATGGGACTTGATTCAAATCACAATTATGCAAATAAATAGAATTGTATAAACAAACCTACAACAGTTAAAGCTCTACATCTAGTTTACATATGTACATAAAACACCAATGTAATGTCGAATGATTGCCGACTACAGTTTGTATTTCCAATACATCAGTTCAGCTGAATAACGTCCACTGCTGGACTCAGGCCTCCTATAAAGATCACAACAACCGGTCTCGGCTTGGGTCGTGTGTTCATTGGGTCATCGCAGCCGAGTTATAAATGTACTCGAAGAACGTTGCTGCCCATCCTTTGGATAGTTCCCTTAGCCGCCTTTTACCATACCCACGGGAAGAGTTGGGGTGGTGCTATTTTTTGCCAGCACCACACGGTTCTAAGACATACTTTACATAAAAATATGTGTTAAAACGTTCTACATTTTAACTCTTATAGTATGTCTACTCCAAGCTGACAGCAAGCATGCACATTACATTTTAAATGCAAGACTACAGATATTAAAAGCTTACAAAATATTAAGTACATGAAAATTCCTTTAAGTCCGTTTGGTAGTGCTATAATCTCTCGATGGACGAATTAACTTAAGAATTAAGAGCGGAGACGTTCACAGAACATTTCGACTACGATTGGCTTAGTTTAATATAGCAGAATAGGTCGAAGATTGATAGCTTAATCTCGAACAGATGTAATATGTTTCACATTTATTGAATATTAAAAATGTTACATAATATATCCGTAAATTATTTTTGTTGGAATGAATGCTTTTCAATTTTGTTAAAAACACATCAAGTTTAATATCTTACTGAAACCGGAGTACATTTAACATGTGACACTATAATAGGTTTAGCGACCGAATACAATCTTTATTCCCGTGTGTACCCAACCGCGACGCTGAAGCACCAACGTTTTCGTACAAAACTTCACGAAAGTGTACTTAAAACATGGCGGCGCGGGCGGTCAACACTTCTATGTATAATATTTTGTTTAGCAGGTTCAACTAGATTAGTACTGTTGCGATATCTCAAACAAGATAAATATATGTAATCTGTTAGGAGTATGTTGACCACTGCAACTGCGCGATTATTCGACGATACTGCTGCATCGGAGACGGCTCTAGGAAGCTTACGACATAGTTACTGAGAGGGGTTAAGCCGGCCGAGTTCACCGGTTGCGTCTCTGTCCCGGGGCCGGCGCGACCAGTGCGGGGGGCGTGGCTAGCGGCGGGGCTGTGTGCGGCGCGGGGGGCGCGGGGTGTGGCGGGCGCTTGAAGGGCCCGAGGCGCTTGGAGGCCCGCGGCGACACGCCGTGTGCCTCGGCCGCGCCTCCCCATGCGCTCGCGCCGTGGTCCAGCAGCGCGGCCGCGAGGCGACCGGAGCCTTGATCTGCGACACCAATAAATACCTTGAAGGCCTATCTCATAACTTTTCGAGGGCTGACATGAAGTTTCGACGAGTTGAAGATGTAGTCAGCAACATAAGTCGCTGTCATTTTCGATTTTTTAAATCGCTTGCACTCTTTTGTTTTCCATCATATCCATAATTTTTCTTAATCAAAACAATATTTAAATATGTTGCTATTACTTGGTTTTGACAATGTTTCTAAAATAATGAGTATTAACGATTTAAAAAAATTAATCTGTTCAGGGACTTATGTTGCTGACTGTACAACACTCATATTGTTTATCAAAAATTAAAAACCACCTTCTTCGAGGCTTCCATAACATAGAAAAATCAAAATTAACCACCTAGGTTAAGATTCCGGGACGGTATGTTTACTACGAACGCGCCGGGAGGGCCTGGTGGGTCCGCAATCGTTACCGTTGGCGGGTGGGTGGTGCGCCGACACGGGCTCCCGGATCCGTTCCACGAAGGTCTCGAAGGTGGTGGGCAGCGTGTGGTGGTGCACGAGCGCATCCAGGCTGCGGGCGCGCTCGGAGCAGGCGTGCTGGTACAGCGGCATGGTGGCCCGCACGGCTCGCCCGCCGCTGAACGCCGCGCAGCGCACCAGCGCCGCACAGCAACTCACGCGGATTATGCTCTCTTCCCAAATAGGGCCGAATACGCACACCTGTAGCATACACAGCACGTTAGAAGATATTCGCATTATACAATGTGGGTATGTGTATCCCAACATATTCGTAAATGAATATACAATTGGTCGGAAAAATAAATATAAAATCGTTTATTCAAAGTAAAGTAAAACAGATTAGCGTGGCTATTTTGTAAGAACTCACTAGCAAACTCACTTCTTAATCCGCAATGAAATCTCTAATGTCGTAGTGATGTTACTACTTTTCACTGCAGATTTAGAAGAGAGAGAGTTTGCTAGTGAGTTCTTACAGAATATCACTCAATTTGGTAATGTATAGTTTGACAGTTATTAAGGAAAATTGATGAAAATTGAACCTTATCTCCAAAACTACAGACACCAACATTTTTAAAAAAGTACTTGAAATAGTTCTTTACTAATTTATGTAAACCTAGAAGAAGTCTGTGGTCTAACAACATGGTAAATCTTTCAATACTGTGCGTACAAACTTACATTTGCAGTTGGAATGTATGGGCGAACATGTTTTTCAACTACAATGTTTAGTTTGTTCTTAGGATATATTATTGTATAAGACAGAATTCAACCAAAGACAATATATTTAGCAATTTCCCGCTACAATCCGGTACTTTACATACTTTTTTTGTTACCAAAAACAAATTTGGGTCTGATTTAAAAAACATGGTAGATAGTCTGGTAGTAGTTCTCACTGTCTTCCTCCGCCTCGGGAAGGGCGGAGGGCCATGTCGGACTTTTACCGGCTACAACCCCACGGTGTCCCTCCACTTACCTCTTGCTAGGGAGCATTAACTAACCTGCGTGTGCATGTCCAGAATGGTGGTCATTTCTATTTTGAAAGAAACTTATAATTACCGAATTGCAATGCCCTTAGTAAAAGTTTACTTACGTCAGGCTTCCTGGACACAGTACATCGCAGAAGTCCACCAGGCAGCGGGTACAGTACGATGAGTACGTCACAGAACTGAGTCGGCAACGTGTCGCGTTTGTACGGCCGCCAGTGCTCGCTCCACACTACGTGCACCTCGTCGTTTCCAAGGTGACGAGTCTGTACCATGAAATAATACATATAAACTCAACATGGCCGTTTCTAATATGATCTATCGCTTAGCCTCCTTTAGATGATTTTTATTAAGGATATTGAATTTGCCGGCAAACTGCAACATCAAAACATTTCATACTCATTTATCATATCATACAAACCTGAACCTTCACTGCTCAAGGAGATAGCGTGATGATAGAGGCTTCCCTAAATAACAACACAGTCAATACAAAGTCTATCTTCTGGTTTATACATATATATATATATATTTTGTCGTTCTGTCCCACACTAGGATTTCTCCTGGGTCGTGGATAAAGTGTACAGACATAAATCTTACATGCACAAACACCCAGATCCGAAACAACTATCTGTAAATCATAGAATTATTTGTTCCGTGCGGGGATCGAAACCGCGATACGTAGCGGACAAAGAAAATTGCTTAGCCACTACGCCAACCGTAAAAAATTATGTTATTTATTTTGAAAGGTAGTATTTTAAATTAGTGGCCTAATAAGGATTCATTTTATATTTTTATTGGCAATTAGTGTTAATATAATAAAATGTTCCGTATTGTGTCCGAACTAAGAATATACCACCACACTATCTCCTCCCGTGGAGGTCGTAAAGTCGACTAAGGGACTCTTAACCAGAGGGATGAGCAAACTCCCTTTTGATGAACAGCAGCATTTCTGTGCTCACCAACCCGTCTGCCAAGTATCGGCAAACTCCCCCCCAAATGACACAATTAATGCACCGGCCTCCAGTTCCCGGCAGTCCCGCTATTCTTCGTCATGGTAGCGGCTACGGTAACGCCGGGGCAGGGGATGCTAAGAATCTCTGGAAGGGATCCTGCTACCACCCCAAACGAAAACTAGCCCTGGTAACATATAACGCACGCACACTGAGGGTAGACGAAAATATCGTTGAGTTGGAAGAAGTAGATGAGTTGCACTGGGATGTCATGGGTTCATAAGAAGTTCGAAGAGAGGGCGTCACACGATAACCCTGAAATTCGGCAATCTATTTTACTACCGAGATGGCGAACATCTGTTTCAAAGTGGTGTCGGGTTCCTCGTCCGCAGGTCCCTCAATAAGAACATGGTGTCCATTGACAGTGTGTGTGATTTCTAGGCTCGCATACATTTTGATCTACATGGCATATCTCCTTTCTTCCAATAACTTTGGGCGAGGTGGTGCTCTTCTTCAAAAAGGGTGACAACACCCTGTTGAAGAATTATAGACCCATCTCGCTTTAGAGCCATGTTTATAAGCTGTTTTCAAGGGCCATCATAAATCGTCTCGAGTGCTGGTTTGATGACTTCAGGCCTCCCGAACAGGCCGGTTTCCGAAAAGGTTTTAGTACCATAGACCACATACGCTGCGGCAGGATATACAGAAGACCGAGCAGTATAATCTGCCGCTATGCTTGGCGTTTGTGTACTAAGAAAGCCTTCGAGCCGATCGAAACCGGGGCAGTGCTGCAATCGCTGCAGAGGTATGTATTGAGGTAGGTATTTTAACAAATAACAACAGCAAATAATTCAAAGCAAACGAAACAAAAACAGTAGGTATCACTACGAGCTTTCCGACACGGAATAATAATAGATAATAATAATGAATAACTGATTTATAAAATTACCGCTCGAATGTTGGCGAGCCGGTGACCTAGTTGTCCTTTGAACATTATTACCGTGGGCACGCAGCATTATGTCAAATACACGAGATCGAAAGAGATAGATATGATTGTTTGTACCATGTTCGTGTTTTTGGTGAATGAACATTCGTATAGCTTCTCGTTGGCCATAACATACAAACTGAATCATTCCTGCTAGTAAGTGCATATTTAAGTCACACGCCTAGATGTAATATAATAAAAGCATACCTTGTTAAGGATTGCGTCAGGCGAGTCGGCAGGCATTCGGGTGGCCACGTGGAACAGAGCCTCCAGCGTCAGCGTGGCGATGTATGGCGCGCTCACTCCGCCGCCCCCTCCTCCCTTTAACCCGCCCGTGAAGCCCACATGACTCTCTAACTCCACCTGTTATTGTATAAGTTGTTAAAACGAGCTAAATCGTTTGCAGACCAAAATGGAATAATGATGTTTCGTGCAATAATATAATAATATGTGTCCCACACGTAACCATGATGGAAATATGTGATTCTAAAAGTGCTAAAGCTAATTGAAAATTCGATTCTGAATCTAGTGCGGCATCTAGTGTTGTATTAAAAAGTTAATAGTTCAATGCCCAAAGCTCACTACCGATACGATAAATTTAAATTAATTATTAAATATAGTGTATGTAATAAACTAAGCATACCAGCCCATGTGGTGTCCGGATTAAGAATACAGTACCACACCATGTCCTCCCGTGGATGACGTAAAAGGCGACTAAGGGACGCTAAACCAGAGGGATGGGCAGCAGCGTCTCTTCGTCTGCCAAACGTAGTGACTATTGGCAAATACCCCCTAAAACGACGACACAATTGTGGAAATCTATAGGGGAGGCCTTTGTTCAGCAGTAGATATATACGGCTGATATGATGATGACTAGACCATAATATATTCAAAATTGAATATGATGTAACAAAATAATATCATCATCATCATATTAACAGCAGAAATTCATATCATAGTCCATATCAAAAACTGAGCACAAACATGATCTAATGAAATAACATCATCATATCACATTCAAATTTATTATTCCTATTACATACCTCCCACGCTAGAGCAGCGAGGAACGCCTCGTAGGCCGGGCTCCCGCAGCGGTTAGACAAGATCTCGTTACGTGTCTCTTGTCCTTTGCCTACGTATATCACTGCCACTTTGTGAGTTTCACGACACCTGTTCCAAAACGAAATCAAATATGAGAATACAGTACCATGCACATCAGCAATCTAGCGATAACTGATGCGTTGCCCACTCAAGGCTTCGAGAGCTGTTTCTACCTTACACCTGAAACAACTACTCTCGCACATAGTTCATATGGTAGGTGAAGGTAGGACTGTAGTACCGCCCTAGTTGAGTCCTTCAGATAGAAATCTACTACCACTAAAATAGGTAACTACTAAAATTATAACAATAGTAATTTATCGGAAATTGATTATGCGAGTATAAATCGTGTAAAATCCTCGTTATGAATCTTGTCTACACAGCCGCGCTTGAGGGGTTACAACAGCTCCTATGGCACGTCATGACGTACCATTGAGCCACCTTCGTGAATCTTCGGGACTCTCCGCCAGGCCGCCTCAATTCTCCACTTTTGTATCGGTTTCGTTTCCTCTATACTACACGCTTACCGTGTTATGTGCCTTTATTTTAACGGTGTTAAGGCGCGAATTTGAAAAAGATGAGTGTCGTTTCAGGCTGGACGCCGTATCTTAATACGTTGCATGTGTTTTATTTATGAAATATCACAACTAAATAATGCACTAAGCTGAGCACATTTAAAAAAAACTAGTGGTCGTCGCCCAGAAGTCGAAATTCGACGGTAATTAATAATAATAATAAAAAATTGATATATTGTATTTATAAAACATAACTACACTAACATGCCATAGTTAGTCAAATCTCATAGGGTACAAAGTTTTTCCTTACGTATTAATATATAGATTCAATTCTATCATCAAATACTTTGATAAAAGTTATTAAAAAAAAAAATTCTATATTTCACATGTGTCAGGCGGATTCCGTAGATTCGCGGCAGTCCGTGATGGCAAACTTTTTTTTATTCTAGATAATCTGTCGTTTAGTCACTCTATGTCATCTAATATTACGCGACGGTGCGATCTACGATGAAGCACGATTGCCTAGAAGATTCACTCGCGACTTGAAGACTTCTAGTTTGTAATAATCGGCAAACAAAGACTCTGGAAAGGAGTTAAACTCCTTGACAGTATGTATAACAAATGTATCCAGTTATCAGATTTTTTTTGGCGAGACCTATTGGTCGAAATCTTGTGTTCTACGCGCGCCTCTCTGAAGGTATGTGCGGACGGCTAGGTCGCTCCTCACCTAACCCCCAGCCAGAGGTAAGTAGAAGGACACCGTGGGGTTTTAGCCGGTAAGAGACCCGAGATGCCTCTCCGCCCTTCCCAAGGGGGAGCAAGTCCATGAGGATTTTCCCACGACAAAAAAAGGTATTTAAAGACTGCTCTTTCAAAAAATACTTGTAACAGATACAAAAAAAATTCTCTACGGTAAGTAATATAAGTCTGGCTAAAACGATGACATAAAGCTTATATAGTTAGTTGCACGTTACCTTTGCGCATCCAGGTTGCGCAACTCGCGCAGCAGGCGGTCGGTGCGGCGCAGGAGGTGCGCGTGAATGCGGCGCGAGGGCGCCAGCGTGCCCAGCTGCGTGCTCAGCTGCGTTCCCAGCTGCGTGCTCAGCTGCGTTCCCAGCTGCGTGCTTAGGTGCGTGCCAAGCTGCGTGCCCACCTGCGTGCTCAGCACGCGGCAGCCACCCGATGGCCTCGCGCCCACAGCCCTGCTGCACACCGGGCTCTCTTCCTCTTCCGTACTGCATACCGATATACTACAATTCATAAGAGGAAAACAATTTCAAATAACTTACAAACGGACGACACAACGTAAAATGCACGTGGGTGGAGGGGATCGTTACAAAATGACTACCGCACACAATGCATAGACTATACACTTAATACTGACATAGATGCGCAACTCTAAGACCACAATAATCAAATATGCGACCTTGACTACCAGATGGCACTACGTTTTCATTTAGTACCGAAACTATCCTGCAGGTGGCGTGACTCTCCAGAAGTATTTTTAATAAAATTTGTTCATTGTATGAAAAAATTACTAGATCGATTAAATTGCGCCACAGACCATAATATGATATATTGAAAAAAGTTTTGCAATCTAAACCGACCTAATAATTTCTTGAAACTAGAATAGTTCTACAAAAAAGAAACAAGGGAAACGTTTCAATGTTTTTTTATTATTATTTTCGTACAATAATCATAAGCTTACCAAAACTAGGTCATTCTTATCATATTAAGAAAATTTTACATCCAAAGTTATATTCACCTTTTTATACCGTGGATTATAAAATTCAGTGCGAGATTATCCAAAAATTACAAGAAATTCAACGTAAAATGATCACACTCGTAAAATAATCTAATCCAATAGCAAACACGTAAACACCAGCTAAATAAAGTTTACAAACTTGTAAAAGGTAGGTAGGTATCTTTTCTCTTTGACAATTTGTGAAGTGATGATGTTTTAATTATAAACATATTATTGTTTATCGACATTAAATAAAAGAAATCGTGTTTATTTAATATCACAAAAAAGAGATTAAATTTAAGAACGTATTACCAAAAAATAACATTAAATAAATTTATTTTTGGTACTTCCGGTAACGTACTACTGCCATCTAGTCATATTTTGAATAAAACTTAATATGAAATGTGCCGACTGCAGGCAAGAGATGGCGCTACTTTCGATGCAACTTTTCGTACTCACTATTTGTATGAGAGTTTCACCCCCCCTGACACAATGCGATCAAGCATTGGAGAAGAATTAATTACTAAATATAGGATTATAGGCATATGCATATTGTTGGCTATTTTTCATACATATTTTTCGGTTTATTATTGGGTTTGGTTTATTCCCTATAATTTTTTCTGTATCTAACTAGAAAAAAAACGAAAATGTACATACATAACACAGTGTACATAGGCTGCACTAAAAGTATCGGGAATGGAATATTTCCACTGTTCCTGTCATATTAAAATCTTTTTAATTGAAAACTCCTTGGTTTTACAAAACGAATACCATTTATTTATTTAAAAAAAGATTCACGGTCTTGTTACAAGGTTTTGTCAAACTTGTTTAGTCGTTGAGAAAATGGAATTGACTCGAGAAAATTCAAGAGCGATGATTTATTATGACTTTCGAAGTGGTTTAACACAAAAACAGTGTGTTGACCGGATGATTTCTGCATTTGGTGATGAAGCCCCATCCAAAACCACAATTTATCGCTGGTTTGCTGAATTTCAACGTGGGCGTGTCAAGCTCAGTGATGATCCTCGTCAAGGTCGTCCAAAAACTGCAGTCACCCAAGAAAACGTTGATGCTGTGCGTAAGCTGATTGAGGAAGATCGACATGTGACATACCGCGAAATTCAGGCAACTTTAGGCATCAGTCAAATACAAATAATCTTGCATGAACAATTAGGTGTAAAAAAGTTGTTTTACCGATGGATACCGCATTTGCTATGTGAAGAGCAAAAAGCGGCTCGCGTTACTTGGTGCGTCAGAACTCTCGAAAGATTCCACGCAGGATCCTCAAATGCTGTATACAACATCGTATCAGATGACGAATCCTGGATATATGCGTACGAACCCGAAACAAAAAAACCAGTCACGAGTTTGGGTGTTCGAAAATGAGTTAAAGCCAACAAAAATTGTTCGTTCACGGAGTGTTGCAAAAAAATGGTGGCCACGTTTGTCTCCAAAACCGGCCATGTTACGACTATTCCTCTTGAGGGACAAAGAACGGTTAATGCAGAATGGTATGCTAGCATTTGTTTGCCACAGGTCGTTTCTGAACTCCGTAGAGAGAACTGCAACCGCCGCATCATCCTCCATCACGACAATGCGAGTTCTCACACCGCGCACAGAACAAAAGAGTTTTTAGAGCAAGAAAACATATAATTATTATACCATCCGCCGTACAGCCCCGACCTAAGCCCTAATGATTTCTATACTTTCCCTAAAATAAAGAATAAATTGCGTGGACAGAGATTTTCATCACCTAAAGAAGCTGTGGACGCCTACAAAACGGCCATTTTGGAGACCCCAACTTCCGAATGGAATGGTTGCTTCAATGATTGGTTCCATCGTATGGAAAAATGTGTCAAATTTCGCGGAGAATACTTCGAAAAGCAATAAATACATTTTTAAATAGTAATGTTGTGTCACTTCCTTGATTCCCGAAATTTTCAGTGCCGCCCTCGTAACACATAGGTAAATTTTCTGATATTTGTAGTATACGAGTAGTAGTAGTAGTAGTAGTGGTATAACACGTGTGGTGCTGGCTAAGAATTACATCACCCCATTTCATTCCATGGGTGAGGTAAAACGCGACTATAGGATTAGTCGGAGGATGGGCAGCAGCGTCCTTTGAGTACATTTATAACTCAACTGCGATCGCCAACTCGTCTGCCAAGCCTGGCGATTATGGCAAAAATGGGGGGCCCCAATGAGCACACAACACAAACCCATACCAGTAGTTGTGGCAATCGTTGAGGGAGGCTTCTGTCCAGCAGTGGAGGTTTTTCGGTTGAAATGATAATGAATAAGTATAATCTTACCATAGAAAATTTGCGACTAAATTGATAACGGTTTCAAAAACAAAAATAAATAGTTTGTTTTAATTTAATGAGTGCCGATTTTTTCAAATAAAAAATATAATTTTATAGTAAGATTAATTTTATGTTGCATATTTTGGCACTTTTTGCGATTTTGTTGCATATTTTGAGACATTATGCTGCATATGTGCATGCAAATTTTGACTATTTTAAGTTGCATATAACTCGGTCTCTATTCATTACACACCAATGTGCTTCAAAGAGCCGTCGGTTCGGCTGTCATACGATCTTGTGACGAGACGAGCAAGTCATTCGCACGGTGGTTAGGTTAGCCTGTTCATAGCAATTGCAAAGCTGCCCAGGACTATGCAGCGTGGTACCACACATCGCGCTTCACTTTGAGATATTCGTTTTTTTTGCCGCACACTAGGATTTCTCCTGTGTCGTGGGTGCGTTTACAAACACAAATTCCACACACAATACACCCAGACCCGGAACAACTACCTGCAGATCGTACAAATATTTGTTCCGTGTGGGAATCGAACACACGACCCGGTGCGCAGCAGCCGAGTGTATCAGCCACTGCACCAACCGTGCCGTCTAGTTGTTTGGTTTCTTATGCCCAGCAATTTTACAACCTACAGTGCCCTTCAAATCGAAACACAGTAATGAATTCACTTAAATTCTGATATTATGCCGTGCGGCATCGTATGGAAAAACAAAGGCAATAATATGACCGTGAAGTGGGGGATGGAGAAGGAGAGAGCTATGCTGCCCGGTGTGCAGTTGTACAAAACCTCTTAAACGTTTTTTTTAAAATACCATTTACCTCTTTTTGTGTAGGACAGTGGTAAAATCGAGTTCTACACTTTATTCCCGATAGGAAAAATTAAAACCAGGTTGTTATTAATGAAAAAAGTGTTATCGACATGGGATCGACAAATTCCAAGCGAAAATGTACCACTAAATTTGTAGGACTATATGGTAATTCCATTATACAAATATTTACGAAGCAGTATACAAAAATACAGCTAATTATTAATATTTTTTATGTCCTCATTATTTGAACATATTCGGAGCGACGGACGGACGGACGCTTCAGTCAAACCATCGATTTTGTAGGACAATTGTTTTTCCGAGTTTACTATCCAATTATCTTAACATTTCAATAAAAACCTTACTGTTAATCAGACAATTTCGACACCCCACCAAATTGACATATTTTACACCTGCATACCTACCTACTCACGAAGATTCCGCCTGTTATTTATCACTGAAAAAAAACAGGCGGTGGACGCTGGACTATATTACATAGAGCAAAAAAATTGTATTGGCAATTTGAGGTAGCGAAAGTGGATTTATTTATTTAAAATGTTTGTCGCGCTGCAATTTATCGCGCAAATTAAAACTACTTTAACCATAGCTTTGATAGAACATGATTCACATTTAGCGGTTCCCTAACGCCAGAAATCTCGGACAAAGAACGCTTGAGCTCAGATTAGAACCATTTTGTGTAACTTTTAATAAAATTCGAACTTATCGCCAGTAACATTGCCATTATTTGCGTTCTGCCCTTGATTGCATTCTCGTAATCGGAATTCAATTGTCAATGTTTACTTTAGATAAAAAGATATATCGAATGCGAAAGTGCGGTGCAGTTAACTTTGGTTTCACAGCTTAACATTAAAATTGGATTTTTTACTGTAACCATAACAGTGGCTTCATGTGCTTACTTGTCCCTTGTAGCGAGGTAGTGCCGTTCGTGGTTGCGATGCGCAACCAGCGTGGCGACCAGCTCGTCTTCGGCACCGATCGGCAGCGGTGATGGACCAGCCTCGTCGAGTCGCCGACCACACACCACCTCTGGAGATGTGTGACCGATGTATGCTAGCACCTGTGTGGAAATATAGGAATGATTGTCTTTATCCACGGTTAGAGTGTTGGTAGACCAGATGCAATGAAATATTTGATCATAAACTTTCATATCGGCCATTTAGAAGTCCACTGCTGAACAAAGGCCTCCCCAATAGATTTTCACAACTGTGTCATCATTTTGGAGGGTATTTGCCAATACTCAATAAACTTAAGTAAAAACCCGCGATTCCATGATTTTTTATTAGTCTAATACAAATAAATTAAATTACAGTTTCTGTAGTGGGTGTCTGAGTAACACTGCGAAGTCATAACCTTTTCTCATCGTTCCGCGTCCAGGAAAGCTATTTACATTTCTCGTGTACTCCACCACACCAGGTACACCAGGAGATTCGTTGTCCACCATCAAAAGTGTTTTATCCGATCTTTACGGGATCATGCTCTTCCGAATAAAAGAAGAATAATCCAAATCGATAAAAATGCCAGAAAATATACAATAAAATAAAATTAATACACTCAAATAGAGAACCTCCTTTTTTATTAAAGACAGTAAAATAATCCAGCAAATGTTCAACCGTGATTAAAGCGATAATGCATTAGCTGATGTTACTGGCCATCTGGATTTAATATTCTTACGATCCCCGTAGATACAAGATAATTTTATATAAATAAATTTAAATTTCTAGAAATTATGAGTACATACGTGATCCAATTGATGTTTATCCGGTGGGCTGTTCTTATAATCCGGCAACAGGTCGGGGGGTAGCGGTGGCGGGAGAGAGGATAACGTGTTGTCTCTAGGGCATTCAGCACTGAAAAATAATATAATGACGAGAAACATATATAACACACGTGAAAATCTTCGTGTTATTGTGGTCAGACGTTCTATATCATCCAATGTTTTATTGGGCAATATATAACATCAAAAACATGTCAAGAATGTTGAAAACTGGGCATTGTATACAGGGTGTAACTGACAACGTACTTATAACTATGTGTGGAGGCTACATTTAGGCCTAAAATTGGAAAGCCATTTATCTCGGAAATAATAAGTTAGCTTTTATCTTTTTTTAAGCACGCAATGTATCGTATACAAAACGATCAAAACGCTATGTGATTATTGTAATATGATATGATATTATTATACAAGCGATGACTTCATCGAGAACGGTAGTGAAACAAAAAATAAACACTTTGTTGTGTTTTATCCAAAATAGCGTTAGGATAGCTCAAAACAATTATTTCATACTGAAATGACTGATAATTTTTTCTTAAATTTTTCTGAAAATACCGACGCAAAATTCTAACGCTGAGGGTACCAGAATCATGTACTAAATCCATGGTATCAGTTTTCGTTACAATGTCACTTACATCCGTTATCAATATAAATACTACGAGGGGCTTTCTTAAGTTCTCAGTACAGGAATGGTAGAGTGTCTTTTTTAATAATAATAATAATGGCAGTTTGTGGCGAGCTGAATGTGAGTGGCGACACTGCGTACCCGAATGCTACAGAGAGTCGGTCAGGGCCTCATCTCCAGCTTGCCTTTATTGGTTGGTTGGAGTGGTACCCCATGAGTGCCCGTAGGATTTTCAACTCTGGCTTCCTTAGTTGGCCGATCAGAGGGGGGCCGTCAGAGCTATATGCTCGGGGGTGGAAGTGTCTAATGGCGTAATAACGGGGAAACCCGCTCCGAGTCTTCGAGACGCGCGATGGTGAAACCGGTGCCGCAACTGTCTACACCCCTAGCCGCTGTTACACCGGTGTTACTCCTTGTCGCCTGTAGTGGTGGCCGTTTAGGGGGCCCATCTTGTGAGTGGCAAGTCAACAATTACCTAGAACACTGCCCGTTGTACAAGTGGTACAACACATAGGGAAGCCTAGTCTCTCTGTTCGGTTCTAGACTGCTCGTGAGCTTGGGATCGTCGACAATCCTAACCGCACGTTTCTGAACAGAGTCAAAAGGATCAAGCTAGTGCTGGTGCTCCCACCCAAAAATGACAGCAGCAGTCCACGGATTTGTGACTTATAAAGTAGCAGTCTTTGCCCCGATGAGAAGTACTGCCTTGCCTTGTTGAGCACTTTGAGTTTTATGGGCACCAGTTTGACTTCATCCTCTAAGTGCCTGCGAAACTCGACGCTGCTGGAAACGTAGACACTAAGGATCCTAATGCTGTTGCCATTGTTAAGGGATGTGTTCTGAAATTGTGGACCTACAGCAAACGGGTTTTTGCGTAGAACGCGCACGTTTGTGTTCTGGTGGGGTTAAAGTGGACTAAGTTTAGTCGTCTCCAATCGGAGACTCTATTTAAGATTGCAGCCACCAGTTGTCCGAGGCTTTCCTCCACTACTGGACGAGGGAGGTTAGCACTGGCCCGTATAATAAGTGTCCACAGTACAGTACTGTCCGCATAAAAATGAATGCCATCGATAGCATATCATGCAGTAGGCATAATGCCGACAGCATGGAGCCTTGTGGGACGCCAGCGTTAATGTCCATACTATCGGTGCAACTGCCATCGAGAATGGCTTTTATAATGCTTCTGTTGGACAGAAAGCTGGCAATCCAGCTGCACGATCCCTCGGGTAGTCAGTATACTGCGGTGTCAGACCCGATCGAACGCCTTCGCTACGTGGAGCCTATCAGCCAATGCCTCACCTTGACTCGCAAAGGCAAGGGTCCAATGGTGAGTGAGATACAGAAGATGGTTACCAGCTGAAGGCCTATGACGAAAGCCATAGTGGCGGTCGATAAACAGGGGTGCAATTCTCTAAGCTCAAACATCCCTACATCCTTGAATACAGAATTGAAATAACTCTTCTTCTCTCGGTCTTCATGGCGTACCTTCTGCAAGGTGTCCTTGAATAACTTCAATCACGTCTTAGCAAATACCGAATTGATTTTACACCGTTATTTCAATTCTGTATTTAAGGACGTATGGATGTTTGAGCTTAAGGAATTGCACCCCTGGTCGTGACCATTGGCGCGGCACACATGGCCCGTCTTTGATTTTAGATTACTAGAAAATTAATGGCGGTAATTGTCTGATATTTGGTATATATACCCTAATAAAATGTCATTCATCATCATTATCATAATCAGCCCGTAAACGTCCACTGTTGAACATGGGCCTCCCAATGATTGCTAAAATGGCACATGGTCTTAATGACCACCCTTGGCAGGCGGATTGGTGGTCGCAGTATGTTATTATTAGCACACGGCAGGATGCCGCTGCCTTTGCTCAAGATATCAATCCTTAGTTGCCTTTTACGGTACCCACGGTGGCCTATTCTTTGCGGGAACTACACGGAAATTGTCACATCATGTCAATAGAATCGATATAGCTTACGGAAATATATCGCGTTTATTTCATTCATTCTATATACTTACGTACAGCATCTATACATCCTGTATATATACGTGTACGTTCCACGCTTCGTAGCTATTTCGATTCAATGGATGCTATGTGCGTGAACTACAAAAAATATTATATCATGTCAATTCAATTATAAAATTATAGACATAATTAGTTACAGAATTAGTAGTAGTATCATTCCGATATTACGAACTTACTGAACGCCCAGTAAATCCGAGAAGAATATTAAAGAAAGATGAAGATAGATTTTAAAGGAGCTAAGGAAATTCGTATATTTGAATATATCTTTATACCTGTCTGGCAATTCGAGTGGTTCCACCGTTTCTGACGATGCGATGGAGGGGTCGTAGTAGAGGGCTGAGGCGTCCCAGCACGCCTTGCCGGCTATGTCGCGCAGTAGTATTCGCACTTGACGGTCTGATGTCATTAGACCTGGTGAACAAATATAATAACATTATCTATATATATATAAATGAATGTTTGTGTGTATGTCCTTTATAGAATCGTAAACTATGCATTTGATCATGTCATGATCTTCAGCAAAGTGTTGTGCATCTTTGACAGATGGCGCCACTATCATTCCAATGAATTTCATTTCTATATATAAAATTAAACGGCGGGTGAAACCGCGGGTCCCAGCTAGTATTCTATAAAAGAAAGGCCAAATTCAGTCAAGCAATGTTTGCGATACCTTAACAAGACATTTGACACGAATTTAACCGATTTTGTAGGTACGACGTTTAAAAAAACGCTTTTTATACAAAAACTTTCTCCTTACTTTTTTCTTTTTCTTAATAAAAAACGTTGCCCCACACTAGGATTTCTCTTGTCGTGAGTGCGTTTACAGACACGGATTCCACACTCAATACACCCAGACCCGGAACAACTACCTGCAGATCATACAAATATTTGTCCCGTGCCGGAATCGAACCCGCGACCCGGAGCGCAGCAATCGACTGTATCAGTTACTGCACCAACCGAGCAACTGTTTGTTTTAATTAGTAATAAACGTAAGTAAACTAATATAATATTAACCCGTAGTTGTCCCACTGCTGGGCAAATGCCTCTTCTCATACAGAGAAGGATCGAGCGCTCATCACCACGCTTACTCACTGCGGGTTGGCGATTCAAGACCATTATAGATCCAGGTTTCCTCACGATGTTTTCCTTCACCTAAAGACCATGGTGTCTTAGATTAACTAAAAAAGTCAATATAATGCTGAAATGACACTTGTCATTGGTACATGCCAGGGTTTGAAACCGCAACCCAGTGCTTAAGAAGCGAGTCCGCAAACCTCCGGGCCACCATGACAGTGGTAACTGTATGCGACAGCAAAAACTGGATAAGTGCGAGTTGTGCTCTGTACAATGAATATGTTATCTACCATGTTTTTTTTTATCTGACCCAAATTTGTTTATGGTAACTAAAAATGTATGCATGGTACCGGATCTTAGAGGGAAATTGCTGAATATAATGTCTATTGTTGAATTTTGTCTTGTACCATTCAGTTATCCAAAGTACAAACTTAACATTGTAGTTGAAATACACGTTATCACATACATTCTAACTGCAAATGTAAGCTCGTACGGTAAATATTGAAAGATTTACCATGTTATTTTAAGACGTTAGACTTCTTATAGGTTTTCCTGTAATCTATAAGTAAAGAACAATTGTCTGTTTTTTATTTTCAATATTTTAGGTTCGGTAGTTTCGGAGATAAGAGGATGATAATTTTCACCAAATTTCTTAAAATAAATTTGAGACTATTTAAATTATAACTATTAAAAAAAATAAGACCCTCATAACAAGCCCACTCGTTTGATATGTTACCCGGAACAGTTAGCAAAACATTTTTTAAATCTGCAAATTTGCCCTCAAAACGTTTCGTTACACGTCCGTGTTTGGGTCACAGACACTCATATGTGTACCAAATTTCAACTTAATCGGTCCAGTAGATTCGGAGCAAATTGGCTGTGACAGACGACAGACACACGATTAGTCCTATAAGGGTTCCGTTTTTTAATTCGGACTCTATACAGTTATACTCATTCATATTTCTCTCTCACTCACCTGGCGTAGTGGCGGCGGGCATATCCAACGCAGGCAACTCAATGAACGAGGCAAGTGTGGCGTCGCTTAGCCGCAACATCTGCACGTGGGGCGCAGACAACACGGCCGGTCCCAGCTCGCCACCCAACGTGGGGCTGTCGTGTTGCTCGCATACGGATGATGAAACTTGCCACCCGTTCCACAGCGGCCAGTGGCCCAGGAATAACACTAGCTGAGTGCATATCTAAGAAATTATGTTTATATTACTATAAAAATAAGTCTGAGATAGAGAATATATTCCATATAACATTTCGGCCGAATGAAGTCCACTGTTGAACACAGGCCTCCACCAAAGTTGACCACAACGACCGATATGGGTGTGTTGTGGGCTCATTGGGGGGTTTTGCCATAACCGCCACGCTTGGCAGACGGGTTGGCGATCGCAGTTGAGTTGTTAATGTACTCGAAGGACGCTGCTGCCCATCCTCTGGCTAATCCCTTAGTCGACTTTTACGACGCCCACGGAAGGAGATGAGGTGGTGGTATTCTGAGCCGGCACCACACGGAAATATGGCCCTATTGTATTAGTTTATATTCCATATACGAGTATACTATATAATAAGGCTGAAGAGGTTGTTTGTTTGAACGCGCTAATCTCTGGAACTACAAGTCGAATTTAAAAAAAAAATTGTGCAATCGATAACCCCATTCTTGAGGAAGGTTATAGGCTATTTAACATCACGCTACGACGCTTAGCAGCTGCGCAAAAAGAAAAAAGTCAGAACTACGCTAAGTGAAGACGAATATTAATGATGATTATGAAGTGAGTGAGTGAATGAATGCGGATTTTAAGTTTGTTTTTAATCATTTTATGCAAATTATCTCTTGGCATTGAAGTGACATATCGTTCCATAGTTGACTTGGTTTATAAAAACAGTTACAAAGATTCAAGACTACATTTATCTTTATTATCATCATCATATCAGCCAAAAGACGTCAACTGCTGAACAAAGGCGGCCCCCATGGGCAACTGGTTCCACGGCGTGTGTTGTCATTTTAGAGGGGGAAATTCCCAGTATTCACCACGCTTGGCGCCTCGGCTTGGTGAGCGCAGTATAGCTGCTATTGTGATATGATGATGATGTTGAATCTAGGCATACATGTTAATTGATAAGAGTGATTACCGTTTGGGCCCAAAGTTTGACATCTATAGTAGACGCGGGGCATGTTTTGGGTCCCAAGTTGTCCAGTTGAATGTTGGGGTCGAAGTCTTCGTCAACAGGCAGAGTTAGGCCTTCGATATCAGATCCATTAGTGCCTTTCATCACCGCGTATAGAACCTGAAATTAAGTGTAGGTGTTAAAAATAGGTCAGATGTATTAAATTGTAAGGTTTTCTCAATTTTGTAGCACACACCACATACGTCATCCTGTAAAGGCCTATTGCTGGAGTAGGATTCTCAATGATCCTCTAGTGTGATCATACGAGGACCTGGATCCTCCCTTAGGTGCCGAAGATGAACGCTCCAGTGGTTTTAACCAGTAGGAGTAGACATACCCCTTCGCCCTTTCCCGGGGCGAAGAAAGTTCATGAAGAACATTCATTTCCACTGGGAACCAATAAAAAAAAAGGATTCACAATGATCACTGCAATGAGTGATGATATTGCCATTATCATCACGCTTGACAGGCGGATAGGTGGTCGTAGTATCGCACGAGGACACGCGCTGCCCTGTGCGCAGTACAACACAGCACAGCGCACAGTGAGGCTTCGGGGGGATCCTTTACATACCCCCCAGAAGGGAGACCGCTTTACTGCCGGGAACAATACGGAACCAGTATCGGATACTCTTGTATTTTATGTATTAGTATACAGAGCGCCTGTCATATTACAGCTGTACTGGAAAACTCAGCGTGACGCTCTCCAGCCAGATGGATCGACGACATTTAGAAGGTAACAGAGTAGACTGAATGCTAAAGGGACCGATTGTGGAAGAACCCTATGTCCGGTAACCGACAGGAAAGTTAAGAGTAACATCTGACCTCCGCAAAAATGGGTCAGGTCTTTGGTACAGATTTGTTAACATGATTGACAGAGCAAGTTTTGAAAGAACAAATAAAAGTGTGTGTAATAATACCGTTAGGCTTCAGTTTGTGGGAAGCTGGTAATTTTATTCATTAGCACCTCATTACGTATACGCAAAGGACAGTGTTGACATCAGTTAGAGATGCTGTTTAAAACCGCGGAGCGCGCCGAGTTATCCACAGTCAACAGCTGATTTCAGCAGTGGTCACTCGTCCATAACAACCCACACATCCTCAAAATGCATATGATCGTGAGTATTTATAAATTGTTATCGTTTGATTTTTGGAACATTTCGTGATATATGTGTTATCTGTGATAAGTGTGATACCACCTTATGTATTTGTAGTGTGAGCATGATGTTCGAACTTAGAACTCGGGAAATGGTGTCACTAGCCAGGGTTTGACTTCATCACATGGGACTTAATAGTTGTGGGTGTAAATACGCCTATATTATTCCTTCTGAGATAACTAGCATAACTGTTATGTACCTACAAATTTCCTTTCATAGACTTTGTCAGACGGTTTCACAGTGAACATCTTTTAGGTGTACTAAGCAATAATTATCATTTTTAGGTGTTCGTCGCACTTGCCGTGTTCGCCATGGCCGCTGCCGCCCCCCAACACCAGGGCCAGGCCCCTGCCGAGCACCCTGTCTACATCTTAAAGCAGGATTCTGACATCTCCCATGACGGATACACCTTCGAGTAAGTGCACTTAATATAAAATTAATTCAAAATAACCGTTGTAAGTAAAAAGTAAACTGCCCGAACTCAAGGTAGGTCTTGAATAACGACGACATCACGTTTTGCGCAGTGGCCAATCACTTGGCTTTCTGCGAAGCGTGTTGCTGGTTCGATTCCCGTACGGAACAAATATTTGTATGGCCTACAGTTAGTTATTCCGGATTTTGGTGTTTGTGTATGTAAGTTGGTATTTCTGTAAATTGTATCCACGACACGGGCGATACCTAGAGGTATGGTTTAAAAACACGGTGTATAAGCTCAGTTTGTTGAGTTTAGTTAATAGTTTTTTTAAAGAACGTATATGCTTGCATTTCTCTCGATGAGCCGGCGCGCATTTTTATTTACAACCAAATAATGTTCCTTTTTAAAACTTGTTTATTTTTTCCAGCTTTGAGACGAGCGACGGCACGTCTCGCCAGGAGAAGGGTACCTTGAAGCAGATCAGCCCTGACCACCAGGCTCTAGAAGTAAGCGGCAGCTACAAGTACGTGGGCACCGACGGCCTGACCTACACCGTCACATTCGTCGCCGACGAACATGGCTTCCAACCCCAAGAACACGTTGAACACCAACACTAATCAACATTGTTTGAAACAACATTCGTCGGCTCCACTATAAAATAGTTAAACTATTATGTGGCCAAATGTTTGTTCAAAAATGTGTAGCATTATTATAAAAATCAACAGCTTGTGTAGGTTTTACTACACATTTTGACTGTTTATTATTTTGTATTGTTATCGTTTGTACATTTTTCTTATTTTTTTGTATGAATATGTTGAATAAATATGTTTTTATTGATTTAAGTATTGAGTATTTAATGATCCGCATTGCACAGGCACAGTTTGGAAAAGTAAACAAAGTAACAGTTTTAAAATCTATAAGAAATGATTTTCAGTTTGACACTTTTGACTACATCATTACTAACACAACACAATTATTTTATCCCTTACAAATACATAAAAGATAAGTAATAAAAAGCCTTTAAAAGGATAATGCAAGGACTACAAGAGAAAAGCTAATTGATCAAAACAATATGAATACTTTAATAAAAAAAATAAAGATTATGCCGAACACACAGCGTGATTTTTATTAAAAAATTCGCTTTACTGTATGAAATCTGTCGTAACATTTTATCAGTTCCAATTGAGTGAGTAGCAAAAATCATTATAAAATAGTGTAAATCTAGTGGTTTCTTTTTCATAGCTGGTTAATATATTATGCAACACTAAAAATCACATATCTCGAATAGGGATTCATATTAGGTACATCATCACGAAAACCATTTGTAAACATAGATAGCTAGTGTTTTATTAAATGTACTCTTTACAACACTTGTTTGATGGTATCATGAAATTAACATATTAAAATACTATATCAACCAAAAAACGTCGTCTGTCGTCATTTTGGGGGGAATTTACCAGAACTCACCACACTTGACAGGCGGGTTGAGCGCAAAATGGCTGCCGTTCCACAGAAGGGACGCCGCTTCCTATCTCTTCGGTTTGGGGTCCCTTAGTCACCTTTTACGACATCTACGCCTCCCGATGGTGGATGTGGAGAAAAACTAGAGGTTGGTGGTCATGTCTCAGCGATCACAAGACAGCAGATTTCCATGAAAAATTAATTTAATACTGAATGCCTCATATAAACAAGATAGCAACACCCTTAAAAAGCCCTTTAAACACTCCTGTTGTAACGGTTTATTTAATTTTAAACGTCACATGTAACTGATACTATTAAAATCTAACGAATATAATAATAAATAACTAACACTATAAAATAATAAGTAAGGTTTAAGTTAAATATTTACAAACAATCAGACAGCGCAACTAACAAACTCGTATATGCATTTTGTGTGAATGACGTAGCAACGGAATGCGTGACGAGGGCGCAGCGAGCGCCGCCGCGATGGCTAGCGAGCCGGCCTTCAATCGTCCTTGGTGCTTCTCTCGATACGAACGAATTATAATTACACAGTTACCTGCGTGTCTTGTATAATAATTTTAAAATTACCTTATGTACAAAGTAGTACATCATTTTATAGTGTTATTCCCATTCCCATACTGGGAACTACCTTGGGGGTCCATGCTCGGACTTTGAAGAGTGGCGGTGTGTCTGTTTTTCCTCCTCCACGGGCTACTTCTACCTCATACCTCATTGATGGGCTGCTGACTCATAGAAGACGTCGCCATGGCATCATAATCAGGAGAGTGCGGTATCAATCCTACCCACGAATACCGCGCCTTTGTCCGGCCACGAATCTACCCTTCATTTTTCATCTTTTATTATATTGTTATTTAATTTTATTTGCCGTTTTATTTAACACAATAAAAGAAAAACGTGACACTATTTCTGAAAACATGGGCTCAGTGAGCGATGAACATGGAGAATAAATATCAGAGTTTGCTAAGCATTATCTGGGTAGATGGGAACCAGCCATGCTTGCAGAATTCTGTTGGTGCCTTCAAAAGTATAATGCGAGGACTGACTACGAGAGACTACGCTTTTCTGTATAAAATCTGATGTAACATGGCTATTTTATCAATTTTAATTGAGCGAGTAGCAAAGTATTGTTATAAAATACTGTAAACCCAGTGAAAATAAAATAATAATATTATATTGCATAGTTTAATTATTGCACCTGTATTAAGAGTAACTTTACCTTTATTTAAACTCCATCTACGCAAAAGGCAAAATGTTTGCAACAGCAAACAATCAAGAAAAGTTCATAGAAAACGAACCTTAAATATCATAAGCAGTAGTGATTGTTCACCATCCTTTTCCTGCATCAGGTAGCTGGGTCCACAGCGCACTGCGAACTCTGCGAGGCACAGAAGCAGAGAGCCTGCTAGCGGCTTGACGGAGTCCCGCGCGCTGCTTGGAGAGATTTGTGCTAAGCACGCGCATATCCACCTGATTATCTTTCCTGCGAAGAAAAAAAGAAAACATATGACAGTAATTAAATCATGTATGTATAGACGCTTTTGTAATTAAGTTAGTTTTACATTTAAACAATCTGCGATCCTTTTACCTCTCGCGTGTCAATTGCCGGCAGCCGTGTAGACACAACAGGTTTTAATTGTCTCTCGTTTTACGACACGCATTGAGATAAGAGTATTAAGAAAATATTTAAATGTAACATTCTATTTATAAATTGCGAATAAAACTTTACGATGAGCTGTACGTCAGGAGAATTTGTATTTTTACGCGAGTCGTATATGAAATGTCGGGAGAATCCGGACGAATCCTGATCTGATCTGGGTAGCTTAGCATAACTTTTTCTTCAGGATATGAAGGCATGCGCTCTCCTGGCTCTAGCTGGGTACGCCATTGTACCCGGGCCTACATAAATTGATGGTTTGGTTGATCAAAGCTAAATATACAGAATAACCGGATCATATTTCCATGTGTAACCCCTTACCGGCAAGTCCAGGATACAGTTCGACTATACGGTCCGTGTAGTCAGCCAGCATCAAAACACAGTCACTCACCACCTTTGCTATGTTCTTGTTTTTCATCTGTAAAACGAAACAACAAAACAACTTTCTTTATTATTTGCTATTATCATATATTAGAAGTAGCTAATAAAGCTTTTCCGTGAACCGAACTGAAACTATGTATTAGTATTAATTTATATATTTATACTTTTATGCACAATGATGGTACACAAGGCGGACTTAAGGCTATGTGGATATCTATAACAGTCAACCGTTGGGTTTAAAAATAAATGCATTGAAAGAGGTACACAATAAAGATATTACAATAGTTCAATAACAAGATAAACATGTGTATATAGAAATCTACATATGGTACGGTCAAAAATATACTACATACAATACATACTATTTATCATTATAACCATGCCCGTAATTGTAGATTATGTTTGCAGCGATTTTAAATAGTATACCCGAATGTTGGGTTTAAAAGAAATAAAAATGTCAAGGAAGGAAAGCACGTTCCATAGTTTGGTATCTGATCAAGTGTTTCAAAACTATGTATTTTCAATTAATATTTATTGGACATACCAATAACTAGTTATATAAAATGATTATCTAGTTTCCTACAAATCTTTATGAAATGAAAGGTTTTCGTGTCGGTTTATGTAATTGCTTTAAAATAAGTTACGATATTATATTATTTGAACAAATTCACGTTATACAACGACTGATAAATGTTAATTTTTGGGTTTTTATTTTTGATTATGGCAAATAATTGATAGGAATTAAAATACAATGATTTCATATCCAATATATCATGAGTTCGTTTCGATAACTATACATATGTAACTGTACTTGCGCGTACGCGAAGCGCGCGGTGTTTCGCTCGATATATAGTTTTTGAAGAGACAAATTTCTTGGTTTTAGGTATTTGATGCCATACGTCGTTTCAATAACTATTTACGGTTTGTAATTTCCACCTGTAGCATATTTTGAAATCAAACAAATTTATGAAAGCGGCCCTAGCAATAAACATTATTTCGAATATTAGAAATATATGCATGTTGCATCTAAGAAAAGAAATCATCATATCGGCCATTTATACGTCCACTGCTGAACAAAGGCCTCCCCCATAGATTTTCACAACTGTGTCATCATTTTGGGGGGTAATTGCCAATACTCACCACGCTTGGCAGGCGGGTTGGTGAGCGCAGTATGGCTACCGTTTCACAGAAGGGACGCTGCTGCCCATCTCTCTGGTTTAGATTCCCTTAGTCGCCTTTTACGACTTCCACGGGAGGAGATGGAGTGGTGCTTTATTCTTAATCCGGACACCACACGGAGAAGGAGAAAAGACAAAATACACAATTGGGCAGGTACACATAAGTGACGTATAGTCATGTAAAGGACTACACGTTTTTAGCTGAAGGACAAAAATCTTTTTATAAATTCAGTATATAACTATAAAATAACTTTTAAAACGTCGAGAGTAAGAAGTAAAAATTGTATAAAACGCAAACAATTTCATACTTTAACAACATTTAATTTGAACCAGCATACAATATTTGGTTTTAAGTAGCGCGTTTGTATCAAGTCGTATAAGGCGCCGGTGATCGTGTGTCATCAATCAATCGGTACTTCACAAAAGGTTGCGTGTTCGAGATTTTCATACGATATATATAGACGCTAATTGCGTAAAAGAGAAAGCAAAGTCCGCTTTCACTAGTCAGGCGATATGGATCTTCTGTCAGTCCGTTTGTTGAGAAACATCTTATAAAACGATTCACTTTTAACTGACGGCACGGTTGGTGCAGTCGGCTGCTGCGCTCCGAGTCACTGTTTCGATTCCCGCACGGAACAAATATTTGTATGATCTGCAGGTAGTTGTTCCGGGTCTGGGTGTTTTGTGTGAGGAGTTTGTCTGTAAACACACCCACGAGACAGGACATAGTGTGGGGCATAGTTTAAAATACAAAACAATGCATGTCATGTAAATTCTAATCTTATTTCTACGACCAAGGCATGCACTAGAAGATCCCGATGATCTAATCACCATCCATCACGTAGCTCACATGAAGATACTCGCGCAGTCTCAGTCAACAAACAAATCGAAATATCGATCCCGCCGCCGGGGCCCGCTTCTATGCTGTCGCGGAAGCCTAAATTCACGACCACCCGATTTACGTTAAAGTCGCCCCCCGACCATTGCTCGCGCCGGCCCATGCCGAGAAATACGAGTAGTAACTAAAGATCCCTATAAACCCCATTGATCCAGTAGTCCCTTGCGATTATTACTGTCCCAGTAACTCCCTGAGCCGAGGTCCGTGTCCCGCAGGGGACGCCCTCAGGCGCAGTTACTTAAATATTAATTAAAGCTAAGCTGGAGGCCATTTAATGCTTCGCCAAATTGTTCGGTCAAGCATCTACATCCCTCTTGGGATGAGTGCGAAAAGCCCTTATAAAAAACGAAGGAAAGACCGTTCAGTTTACGCTGCGATACAAAAACAAGAACAAGAACTGAAGAACAAATGAAATACCAAGTAATTATTATAAGTGTTATAACTGATATTAAATTAATTGTAATCAAGAATGTAATATGTTTCCTGTAAATTTAATTTATCCCGATCCCCGGCTGGTAACAATATGTAGCTGTGTGTATATATTCCAAAGAGCGTACCATGAGCATCTGCAGCAGGCACGTGACGTAGGCGGGCAGGCGCGGGCAGGGCGAGCGCGCCGCCAGCGCATGCGCCACGTGCGCGGCCAGCGCGCATGCGCCCGCGCAGCGCGCCGCTCCGCCGCCCTCGCGCCGGCACACGCGCACCACTATGTTCAGAACGTGCTCCTGCGCAACGGGACACATACACATTCTCTTTAATAGCTATACATTTTTCACCTACCTGGGTAATCATTATTTCATCATCAGGTCAGCCAAAATCAGTCGATTGTTGAACAAAAGCCTCCCCCATAAGACGACCACATGCTGTGTGTCGTGATTTTGGAGGGATTTTGCCAATACCCACCATGCTTGGCAGGCAGGTTGGTGAGCGCAGAATAGATACTGTTCCACAACAGGGACGCTATTGCCTCTGGTTTATAGTCCCTTAGTCGCGTCTTACGACATCCACGAGAGAAGACGGAGTAGTGCTACATTCATAATCAGGACACCACACGGTTTAAGTCAATCATTATTTATTGGGAAGAAAACCAAATTTAAAAGGCTTTTCAATTTTACTATAGTTATTAGTAACGCAACTGCAGAAGGTTGAACTTAGGCGAGGTTTAAATACAATTTCGCTATATAATACAATCGACTCAATAATAAAAAAAGTACGATCTTGCAATGACCATCGCGAATGTCTCCGCTTTGCTTTGTATACTAGCGTTACGTATGTATACACGCGCTCGATCTAATCCGTGTGGTGTCCGGATTAAGAATATAGCACCACTCCATCTCCTCCCGTGGAGGTTGTATAAGGCGACTAAGGGACTCTAAATCAGAGGGATGGGCAGCAGCGTCCTTTCTGTGGAACTGTAGCCATTCTGCGCTCACCAACCCGCCTGCCAAGCGTGGTGAGTACTGGCAAATTCCCCCCAATGTGATGACACAGTTGTGAAAATCTATGGGGGAGGCCTTTGTTCAGTAGTGGACGTTGTAAGGCCGATATGATGATGATGATGACACGCGCTAGATGTACGAAGTCGTGTAGCTATATCGTTCCTGTAACTTTTTAATGGCGTACCTTGAGGTCAGGACAAGAGACAGTGTTGTACTGGTGAGGGTAGGGCTGAAGCATGGGGGCGTTCATCAGGCCATCGGGAAGAGACAGCAATGAGCCGAGGAATGTCACCGCTGCCGTGCGTGGACACTGAAACAATAGAGAGACTAACATGCTGCAGTGGAAAATGGTCGCTGGTACTTCCTCACTATTTAAAACTATAGTCGAAAATTTCAATTTTCAATTTTTTGTTGGAATGTTTTATTCATCACGTCCTACCGTAAATATAGTATAACGGGCGTCTCACATAATTCAGAGCACCCTTTAATTTTATTGAGTAGCGTTTAAGTATTCAGCCGTTAAAGACTGTCTGAATGTCTCTAAAGACATTTTTATTTTATTTGCAATATTGTATTTATCTATGTATCTTTATTTTTCAAACAATTTATGTATTTAATTACAAAGAACTGGAGCAATTGTTGCAGTGAACAGCATCAGGGTGTACCCGCGGAGCACTACCAGCAGGTACCTCGGCAGTACACGCCCTCTAAGACTGCACTTACTTTCAGACCTGGTAACATGTCATAACTTACCGAAGGCCCCATATCTGAGGAGTTGAGCACAACAGTGGAGGCATGCACGAAGTCGAGTAACAGCAGAGAATATCCTTCGAGCGCTAGCGACAGGTACCTTGGCGCCGCGTGCTCCACCAATACATCTACCACTGAACGATCTTCTCCGGTCAGACCTGATTTGGAAAAAGAAGATATTTACAAGTCTTATTACTGTCGTATTTTACTAGAGTTATTAGCCTACAGGTCTAACATTTATGCTTTACATAACTAGTATAAGTGCTATAAGTAACAATATTATGACAAACTATCTTTTTATTTCTTCCAAAAATGTTGTATTTTTATTTTTCATGCTACACTAACCATGATGGAGTGCTCGCTGGTACAGGTGCAGGTGGGCCAGATGCAGGCGGTTGTTGCAGGAGGACGGTGCGCCCGGTCCCTGCGCCTGCGTTGACTCGCACAGCAGACGCAACGCAAGTAGCTTGCCGGCCCTGAACAATTACAGATTAAACAGCAACAACAAGAGTACGTGCACTTACTAAGGTTGCTGGATTCCAATAAAGAAAAGTTCATCCCTGTGGGGTCGTAAAAGGCGACAAAATAAAACATACCCTATGCAAGCCAGCATATTGGTGTAACGTAAGTAAAAAAAATATGGTCCCGTGTGGTGTTCGAAGAAGGTAGCACCACTCGCATCTCCTCCCGTGGATGCCGTAAAGGCGACTAAGAGTCTCTTAAGCAGAGGGATGGGCTGCAGCTTCCCTAATGTGGAACAGTAGCCTTACTGCGCTCAGAAACCCGCCTGTGAAGCGTAGTTAGTACTGGTAAATTTCCCCAAAATGACATCACTACTGTAGAATCTATGGGGGGAGGCCTTTGTTCAGCAGTGGGCATCTTTTGGCTGATATGATGATGACGACAAAGGTATAGAAAATGCTGGCCCAGATCCGCAACACCACGAATAAACCTAGGGTTGCCAGATCGGAAAATCAAGAAAATCCGGTCAAAATTCCAAAATGTCGGGATTTAACTTTTAGTATTATAAATCGACAACCTTTTTGAGAAGATTACAAAATTATCCATTAATTAACAATTTTCAGATCATTTATTTTTTATTATTTTTAACACGCTATGGGTCATTTGATTCAGTCGTTTGCGAACGACACATACCTAACGTAAACGACTTTATATCAATAATTATATTCCAGCATCTGGTAAATACAAACGGCCCTTCCCCGGGGCGAAGTAAATTCATGTAGAATTTCCACTGGTATCCGAAACTGGGTCATTGTACTCATCAGTTAATATAGTGACACGTGGTGGCGATGGAGAACAACTTTTACTATAGAACCAACCCTGAAATCGCGAAAACTAAATCATCTGATCCATACATTTTGTCGAGTAGCATCGATGTTTTCTATGGATTAGTCGTTTTTATTCGTGATTTCATGGTTGGTCCCATAGTAGGTAAAAGTTTCCACAATTACCAGTATATATAACGGGTTTAAGTGACATCGTAACGAGAACTGATACAATGGATCAAGTACATGATTCCGGAACTTTCTAACCGGATTAATCCGGTAATGTAGAAGGTAAATTATCACACGTAAACGTCTCCGAGTCAATAATTATATTCCAAAACGCTATCCTGGTAAATACAAACGGAGTTAAACGATCTCTTGTTTTCCAGCCCCATTCCATTCTTCATTCCCGCACTGAGCACAAACACGTCACCCGCGTTTGCTACGGTACCGAACTTGCGCGACTTTTTGGCTGGTTTTATGTATTGCGTATTTTTTTATTTACACTGTAATCACCCTCGACACTGGTGGATTCAACACTTCGTTTAGATTTCACAATGACATTAAGGCTGCTTTGATCTACGAATTAGGTTGACTCATCAGTCATCGTACAAGAACAATACACTAAACAATAATCACTGAGGCACAAAACAATAACATACCTGTGCGAAGGCGGCAGCGCCTCGGCCTCGAGGCACCATCCCGCCACCAAGTTGAAGGGCACATGTATCTCCGTGTTTCCATTTAACGTCTGATTTGCGCTTATCTGTAATAAATATAACGTGTCACAACGAAAATAACAATTTTATACTTTTTAAATACATTGCTAATGCTTATTCTATTTTGCACAAACGAATCCGTGCCTCTAAGTTATCTTGGCCATCTTCTAAAGACTTCTCAAGTGGGTCGTTGTTGTTAAAAAGAACATTATCTTCAATTTTAAATTCCATATTATGGCATTGTATGTTTAACGCTTCGAATATAACACACTACCAATTTCAAGTTACTTCAATAACAAAACAATCGTTAAAGCCAAACATTATCGAAATACCCTCATAGTGATTTATTAATAAGATATATTTCGTAAATAACCTCTTTTCTCCTAAGCCTCCTCAGAAGCCTTCTTTTTCCTGCTCTTCTTTCGCATTGGCAGTCCTTGAATACTTTCGATTTGGACAACAGTTCGCAAAAATTCAACAAAACCATTCACAGAACATAAATACTCATGACCGATTCGGGAACATGCAGATGAAACAATAAAACTTTATTTATAAAAACAATAACAAATAATACAATAGCCGAGATGAATACGAATGATTTGTCTGTTGCACCATCTGCCAAACATTGACAGATATCGACTGATAACTTACTCCAGCGTGCCATTATTTGTGATAAACATTAACAGATGGCTCGTTTGTGTTGGAACAACATGATTTCATTACATAAGTGTTTGTTCACGATACCGGTTCAATTTGTATATACTAACAGTACAGTTCCAGGTAAATATGTTGACTTGCGACGTGGGTGGTGTTAGGCAAAGGAACTCGATTTAGCAGTTTTTGTGCTCATTACTTTTCATATTTATTTACTTTAACGACATCGTTGTTATACCATGTGTAAAACAGATGTCTGTAAGTACAGTAACGTCGAAAATGTTGAAACAGAATTTTCTGCGTGTTGATTAAGAATATAGTACCACTCCATCTCATGCAGTGGATGTCGTAAAAGATGATTAAGGGACTAAAACTAGAGGGAAGGGCAGTAGCGTCTTTTTAGCGCCATAGTGCGCTCACCAACCCGCATACCAAGAGTGGTGAGTACTGGCAAATTTCCAATTTAAATGTTTAGGGAGGCCTTTGTTCAGCAGTGGACGTCATTTGGCTTATATGAAGGATATGTGCGTCATCATTATTACATCTGAAAGACGTTCACTGTTGTACACAGGCCTCCACCGCTGAGAACGACCGGACCTGTGCTGCTCCCATCCAGCATATTCCCGCTACCTTCCCTAGGTCGTCGGTCTACCTTGTGCAGCATCTTGTCTACACTGCGTCTCCCGATACGCGGTAGCCACTCGTGAACTTTTGGGCACCATCATACAAATCATCTAGCATGTGCCCCGCCCACTGCCACCCAGTTATGAAATTCTAGATGAGCGTCAGATTGACTGAATTACGTAAATAATTACTGACACAATCACTACTACATACACTTGTAGCGGAAAGGGTAGGTATGTTCACCCGAAAGCGACTCATTGTACTTATCCTTTAATATCGTGACGGGTTGTGGTGGTGGTGAACAACTTTTATTGTAGAACCAACCCTGAAATCGCGAAAACTAATGCATCTGATCCATACATTTTGTCGAGCAACATCGATGGTTTTCCATGGATTAGCTCGTTTTTATTAGTTATTTCATGGTTGGTCCCATAGTAGGTAAAAGTTTTCACAATTACGAGTACGATGACGCTCTTTCATATGTATATATAACGGGTGTAAGTGACATCGTAACGATAACTGATACCATGGATCAATTACATGATTTTGGAACCCTCGGCGTTAGAATTTATGAAATTTCTAATACGTTTCAAATTTGTTTAACTGATTTCAGTATTCAATAATTGTTTTGGTTTATCCTCCCATGGGTGTCGTAAAAGTCGACTAAGGGATTAGACGGAGGATGGGCAGCAGCATCCTTCGAGTACAATAACAACTCAACTGCGATCGCCAACCCGCCTGCCAAGCGTGGCGATTATGGCAAAACCCCCCAATGAGCCCAAACACATCCATATCGGTGGTTGTGGTGATCTTTGGGGGAGGCCTGTGTTCAGCAGTGGATTTCATTCGGCCGAAATGATGATCCTGAAGCTATTTTGAATAAATAAACACCATAAACTATTTATTTTCTACGGTTCACAGATGAGTTCATCGCTCACAATAGCATAATAATATCATATCATAGTACATACAATAATCATGTTGCGTTATAATCGCGATACATTGCGCGCTCAAAAACTGCACCTAACCTATTATTTACGACATAAATGGTTTTCTTATTTTTATTATAGGCCTAAGTGTAACCTCTTTCTAAAGTTTTCGATATATGGTCACTTATACCCTAACACTTCACTCTTATACCCTGTATAAATGAGAGTTGCTTTTTGCGTTGTTAATCAACCTCCAAAACAACTGGATAGATTCGAATGGGATTTTCAGTGTTGGATAGCTTGGATCTTTAGCAACATTTTAATTCATATTTTACCGCGGGAAGATATTATGATTGTAACGAATGAGCTATGCATGTACCTAGCCGTCCGAAGCCAAAGCGGGAAGCTGGTGTCTAAAATTTCCATATGATGTTTAAAGGATGATGGAAGTTAACGAAAAATACGGATTGGCTGTGATACATTTACGTTTTACTTCGACTGAGGCATTATCAATTGCTAAACATACCGAATCAGCTAATTTTGTTCCAACATGCAACTCATTACATGTTGCACAAGATTTTAAATCTAAGGAAAAGGACGTGCGTTTCGTCTGTTGTCCATGTCATTTGGCCATAAAATCACAATTATTTCAATATTAAATCAATGTCATTTACTATTTATGAATTATCGATGTAAGGAGTTTTAATTTAAGCAAATGTTTTCAACATTTATTAAACGCAAATTTTTGCAACATTTATTAAACAACGCATTTATATGAATAAACTACACAGAATCGTATATTATATAGTATATAATAAGATACTATCGTTCCCTTTATTTCGTACAACACATAAAATTACATTTAAAACAGTGTACAATAATGTATCCTATCAGCCAAAGGATGTCCACTGCTGAAAAAAGGCTCCACCCATAGATTCACGCAATGATCGGTTACATGCCGTGTGTCGTCATTTGGAGGGAATTTGCCAGTACTCACCATGGTAAGCAGGCGGGTTGGTGAGCAAAGAGTAACAAATATTATTGAAATATAAAAAAATTGCTACGATATCGGCTGCGTTAGAGGCAATATCCTAAGCCATGACTGAACTTAAGTTCATCAGGATAGAATCAACACGAAACAATGAACAATAGGATCACAAACATGTATATTTCAGATAAGGTAGTACAATCCCTAAATAATACTACACTACTATAATTTTACCTTATACTAACAAATAAACAGCAAGGTTAGCTACGGTATTATCTTCTTGTTAGTGCGTAAGTTATTTTTTTTGCTATGAGCTATGTTTGGATTTAATTGCGCAATATATTAGCGATATCTGCTATCGCGTAAACACTGATAAGGATACTACTGAGATCAGTGACTCAGTTGTTATTATGATCTTGGGGTGCCATGGCACTCATTCAATTTCATGTCCAATTTCTTTATCCAAGATTTGATCAAAATTCTTTGACAACTGCGTCATGCCACTTATCCTATATATTTGATCAAGATGTGATGTTTAACAACTGCCATATTCAATTCTATACGCATTTATTTATTTTATAATCCCGGTGCCTTGTATTATAAAGCTTTTATACTCATTAAATTTAGCTTTCATACCTCTTTAATTGTGATTGATTGAAAATATTAAAATGCCGAAATCTTTGATCAGATAAAAACAAAAACCAAATTTGATGAAGTTATTAATTTTTTGATCAAATGTACATTGAAATGTGAATGAATGGCATGTCACCTTTAGACTGCCTCACAGTATGGTGAATGTGTAATTGCGTGAAACCACTGCAGTGTTGTCACCATTCTGTCCGCAGAAGCATTCGTTGTAGTCGTCGTGGCCACGGGGCCCATGATTGCACTCGAATTGTGGACTCGTACACATGTCGCCAGTCAACTACTTTTTTTTGCATGTTTCTATATATTAATCTTAGGTGTTTTCTTATGAAATTTATCTGGTGTAAAAGGGAAGGAAAAAACCCCGCCTTATAATACCAAATGTGTCAATATTCCCAAACAATATCGGTGGGTTATCTTACATAAGTAAAAACAATTGTCGCTCCATTTAGATACGTTATTTAATTTAAATGGATGCGGACTTTATCTTACTAGTGAATATAAATTGCCTAACAAACTAACAAACTCTCACTCTCTAGCAAAATTATAGCATGGCTGCGAGCTCACCTTGAGCAGCGTGCAGTTGAGGTGTATAAGGTAGTTGTAGAGGTTGGCATGCGCTTGCGGGTCCCGCAGCAGGTTCGGGTCCCCGAGCGCGCCCAGCATGCGGCGCCACAGCACGGCGGCCACGTCCGGCAGCCAGCCGCGTGCCCTCCCGCCCATCACCACCCCCACACCCTCTCCGCCCCCGCCGCCGCCCATAGTATCGCTGGATTCGTTCTCCGTCCATTCTGGTATACCGATATCCAATGAACCTACTATATCGTTATTAATTTATCTAAACATAAATGTATTCAATTTTATAGATTATAATGGATGAAATCTACAGATTCCGCAAGCAAGTTGCAAGCTAAGTGCAGATGATCGCGCGACTATACGCAGTACGCACACTAGCACTACCAAGTGAATACCAAGTATGGAACATTCTAAACGTCACATCGTATCGCGCAACCATCCGAATCTTAACACAAGTAACAACTTCAGTGCCTAAGGCCGCGTTGTCGCGACCGCATCGCGTTCTGCGTGATATTGAATAGAAATGTGCGAGCAAACGGTGTGAGGTTGCGAAATCGTGGCCAGTACGGCACAAACACAGTACGAACTAGCGTGCCATTTATGATTAACGGTCGAAATTAATAAATGATCCAATCCTAAATCTTTGGATTATGGATATGTCTATTTTTTGTGTTAAATGTGATCGTAACACAACAACGGATGAATTTCAAAATCTTAAATCCAAAGACCTTGCATTAGATTGATTGTTAATTTCGGCCGTAGGTCAGTACTAGAGCTTGATTTTTGAGAAAATATCACATATGGTGAAGCTGTATGTAGTGATAGCCTAGAAGCTAAACGCTTGCCTTCCACAGAGGAGGGTCTGAGGTCGGTCCCGCCCGCACCTCTGACTTTTCGGATTCATGTGCGAATCATAATTTGATTATTACTTGCGCTAACGGTGAAACGTCGTGAGACCTGCACACCTGAGAGGGTGGAGCCCTTAAATGTGTGTTCTTAGTTGTGTGTGTAGTTCGTCAACCCGTACTAGGCCAGCTTGGTGGACGTAGTACGGCCTAACCTTTCTCATAGTGAGAAAAGGCCCGAGCTCAGTAGTAGGACAGTAATGGGCTGATTATGACTATGTATGGTAAGGCTCTCTCTATGAGCGTGTTAGCGGAGCAGCAGCGAAATGGGTTCCCATGGCTCTGTGCTCACTGACGTGTATACGTTTTTATTTGCGGAGACTATATAGGCTTAAGTTTTGTTTATTGTAAACTATTATTGTTAAAAGTAAAAGCTGTTTGTTTCCCTAACAGAAATAAATAAACAACTTCAAGCAGAAAGCGGAGTTAGAGACACCCGGGCCGCGTACCGCTCTCAGTGTGACATGTCTCATCACCCTACTAACTCTGTATGCGCTCTGTGTAGCGTAGCCTCAGGCATAGTAGAATACAACCCATGTCAAAAATCTGCAACAGTTTTTGTTGTATTCTGCTATCGAAAATACCTGTCACGTCATATATTATCTGTAACCTCAGATTCTTCCCACACACCTCGCAGACTTATTCCAGTGGCATATCATTGTGTAGTCAAACTGGCTATTTATCTCATATAAATGATAAATATATTTATCTAACCGTTAGATAAAAAATTAAGTGTACGTACCGACATTACCGCCATCGGAAGCCAAATCGATCTGTAAAGGGGAATCTTTGATGGAACTACTTTCTACGCCGCTCGAGGGAGCCGGCGATGGCGAACGGGAACCTAGGAAATAATGCAATATTACAGAAAATACAATACAATATGAATTAAAACCCTGTCAGATCTGTGGTGATATTCAGTATCAATATTAATGTAATTATATAAAATTACTAGCGGCCGTGTGGTGCCGGCTCAGAATGCCACCACCCCATCTCCTCCCATGGGTGTCGTAAAAGTCGACTAAGGGATTAGCCGGAGGATGGGCAGCAGCGTCCTTCGAGTACATTAACAACTCAACTGCGATCGCCAACCCGCCTGCCAAGCGTGGCGATTATGGCAAAACCCCCCAATGAGCCCACAACACATCCATATCGGTGATTGTGGTGATCTTTGGGGGAGGCCTGTGTCCAGCAGTGGACTTCGTTCGGCCGAAATGATGACTAGCTGCCCGCCACAGCTTCGCACAGGCAGGTGCAAACCTGATTGACTTATTTTATTTTAAATAGTACGTACTCTACCCCTATTTATTTATTTATACTTAATGTACACTAGTGTACAAAGGCGGTCTTAATGCCTTAGGCATTTTCTACCAGACGACTTTTGGGTGATGCAGAGAACAATAAGGTAGATGCACCAACAAAATATGAAGGAAAGGTATAGATGCGAAGACATATTATACAAATACATAGACGTACATTAACATTACATGTATAAAAATATATTTATATATATGAAATAAACACATACATACGTATTATATAATAGATACACAGATGAGAAAAAAAAAAATAGAATCAGAGTTGAGATGAATCTGCAGACGTATTTTTGAAAAGGTATTTTCGTAATTTAATTTTAAAGTTGTTCCGATTGTTAGCCATTCTGATTTCAAGGGGGAGCGAATTCCACAGTAAAACAGATTGGACGAAGAAGGTAGAATGATTAAAGCCAGAATTGACAGCGTTCGTGGTGACAATAAACAAAAATCGCGTTTTGAATTGAGACAGATTGTGACATTTATTTAAATATTGAAAATTGACAATACTACCAACATTAATTACATTACAAGTGAAATGTAATGCTTGTATCCTTGCAAGTATTTCTAATGTTTTTTTTTACATTTATAGAACGCGGACGACGTCAATTTAATATTATTTTATTATTAATATAAGATAACGTTCTCAGACAAGTATTCGATCGGGTCTGAACTCAAATTCACTCGTTTGAGTGATGACCTATTTGGAGCGTTGCAATGTATGGACGGGCCTATCTCACGATATATTTTTTGCAACATTTGATAACTACCATCAATATTAACATACCACTAGCTGAATCTCTTTCTTCGTGGTGTGATGAATTCCGCAACGAGTCCAATGAATACCATCTCTTAGGCTTGTCGTTTACTGGTTCTTTGGTTTCTAAACATAAGAGTGGTGCACAATTAAAAACTTGTCAATAGAAGGGATCTTAAGCAAAATAAAAAGGATTTCAGGCAGAAACAGACTTGTGACACATAACGCGCCTCAAACTCAGACGTGCTCATTGGTCGACTTTGTGTAACAAGTCTGTTTCTGCCTTATTTTAACGTACCAGTGTGCGTTTGCGCATGTTTTGTCAAGTGTGGGTCGCTGCGACATCTTGTTAATTGTCGTCGGGTACTGCCAGTTTCTTTGCGGGGATGCGGGTCATGGCCTGACTTTGGCGATTTACCTATAAACAAAACAAAACTCATTGAACTCGTATAAACGTTGCTTTGGAGAGCCTAAAGGAAGGCTAACGAAAAACAATAGTAAATGTAAACAAAGCTAGTGCACTGTCATTTGCTATGTAGGGTTTCGTAAACCTTTTAGAAAATAATATTAATGATATTTGAATTTTTTGTATATAGGAATTTTAAAGTACTGGCTAATAAAGTTTCATTATTATTATTATAAAATATTGATAGTTAATTTTAATAATAATAATATTGTAATGCTTCTGTACGGCGTATAGACTATTGTATATTCATTAAATAACAACAACAAATAACAGTATCTACCTAAATAACAACTGGTGATATTGCGTCCACCAATCCGCCAGCCAAGCGCGGTGAGTCCAAAAGGACGACACAATTGTGGAAATCTGTAGGCGAGGCTTTTGTTAAGCAGTGGACATCCTTTGGCTGATATGGTGATGATGATGATGATGAACTTTCATATCACTTCTCGTCGGCATTAGTTGACTAGAGCTCGTAAATTGGCTGGGTCGACTTGGGAACTACAACGCCGTCACAGAATACCGGCGTGAATTAGCAACACAGCTGTTGCTGCGTTTTGTACGGTAAGTTACGAATACCGTAATTCTGACCATCAAAAATATGGCAGGCATTCACGGAAAAAGTCGGTCGGTCAGTCACGAATCAGCGACTTTTCTGGTGTTGCGATGTTTATGAGCGGCGGTGATCGCTTATGCGGCGCGCAAGCTCGTTTGCACTCCGATAGCATAAAAAGCTGTCTGGTGCCGGCTACGAATAGCACTAACCCATCTCATCCCGTGGGTGTCGTAAAACTATGGGATTAACCGGAGGATGAGCAGTAGCGCTCTCCGAGTATATTAACATCTCAACTGCGATCGCTAACCCACCTGCCAAGAGTGACGATTACGGCAAAACCCCCAATGAACACACAACACACCCAGACCGGTCGTTGTGGCGATCTTTGGGGGAGGCTTGTCTCCAACAGTGGACTTTGTTAAACGATGAACGAACATAAAAAGTATGGTATTTTGGCGGCTGAAAAGGCACGGCTATAACGGGTCTTTGGAATGTTGTAGTACCAGGCGTTCTGGTGCTGTGAGTGGTGAGCCCCGCAGCGGCGTGGTGAGGCAAGGCAGGTCGCGGCAGCGGTGTTGGCGCGGTCGTGACACGTCGCCCGCCTCTACCCCGCTCGCCGCTCATGGCCTCTGACAGGTCCAGGGAGTATACGTGACGGGCTAGCACCCGAGTCAGGGTCTCCATGGTTTTCTGGAACAAAACAACAAGTTAATCTGCTGCGTAGTAAGCATAAAATAGATCAACCGATTTTTTAATGCTGGAATTTGCTGAGGAGTTTGCTGCGCCGTTTTTTCTCCCCAGCTTAAACACTAGCAAGCGGTTAAGGGTGGTTTATGAGGCGCTGTCTTTTGTTGACGTTCCAAAAGAACTAGTTTTTAGTCTATTTTGAATAAATGATAACACTCAATAGTTTTGACTATAGAGACTACCAATTGTCGTTATATTCGGATCGTTAGGACTTTGCTATCAATTTTTGTGGTACAGCGATCGCTATCTATGTCGAGACAGGGCGTGCCCTGGCCAAATATCGTATCTGATAATTATTATACGACATAGTTACGAAGTGCTATGTTTATTCCATTTTTAAGCTCATTAACCCAAATCTACCCTTGGCTGATTGGCAGTACCAAGTTTCCAGTATAAGCTAACAGTTTCAGCAGTAAATAAAGTTCTGTGGTAGTTACGGCTTCTTTAGCATTTTTCAGTTCGTTCGTTCGATCCAAATATACGGGTTCTTTCTTTTTTTCGTGTGGCTAGTGGCCAACCTTGTGTCACAATTGTTCAAGCCACCCAAAGGCCTCTGACTTGGCTTAACGACTGCCGTTTAATTGCGGTCTTCCATCCATAGACTGACCGCACCGAGCATTGCTTAACCTCACCGATCAGTGAGTGCAACTGGCTCTGAGCGTATAGGACTATAACCTCTCAAACCATAAACCAAGAACCTAGACAATTATGCCTTCTTTAGGGCGGGGCCAGCTCTCCATAGGTTCAAGGTATCTTCTATCCATAGACTGACCGCGCCGAGCATTGCTTAACCTTACCGACCAGTGAGTGCAACTGGCTCTGCGCGTATAAGACTATAACCTCTCAAACTATAAACCAAGAATCTAGACAATTATGCCTTCTTTAGGGCGGGCGGGGCCAGCGCTCCATAGGTTAAAGGTATCTTCCATCTATAGACTGACCGCGCCGACCGTTGCTTAACCACACCGATCAGTAAGTGCAACTGGCTCTGAGGGTATAAGACTATAACCTTTCAAACCATAATACAGAAACCTAGACAATTATGCCTTCTTTAGGGCGGGCGGGGCCAGAATTCTATAGGTTAAAGGTATCTTTAGGTAGGTATCTAACTTACCGCCCATTCCTTGATAAGATCCTCCCAATGCGTGAGTCTTGTAAGCAGTTCCATAAAGTTCTGCCACAGCTCCGGCTTCACCGCTACGTTCAGGTTCGCCTTGATCCACGTCACTATCAGGGTTTGGAACAGCGCAGGCGCCAGGAAACCTCCTAAGAAGACTTTATTCAATAATCATATATAATTTATTCCAAAAAATAGTAAAACATTTCTTTTAAGGGGATCAGGGATCTGTAGTTTATAGAGATCGCTTTTCAAGGGTAGAAGACAAGAAGAGGTTCATCAACATAACCAATAACAAGAGATAATCGCTTATCAAACATTTAAGATTTAATGAATGCCGTGTGGTGCCTGCTATGAATGACACCAACCCATCTCATCCCGTGGGTGTCGTAAAAGGCGATTATAGGATAAACAGGATGGGCAGCAGCATCCTTCGAGTGCATTAACGCAACTGCGATCGCCAACCTGCCTGCAAGGCGCGGCGATTATGGCAATACCCCCCAATGAGCACACTATGTGTAGTGTGAAAGAAAAGATTTAGCAAAAAGGTTTTACAGTTGGCCAACTCGTTGTCATTGTTTCAGCCGAATAAAGTCCACTGCTGGACACAAGCCTCCCACAAAGATCGCCACAATGACTGGTCTGGGCACACCCAGCCATTTTTGCCAAATCTTTTACAAATATGCCTAGTAAGACATATTGCGCCGACCCCAAATAATTGGGACCAGGGCAGGAAGATGATCAGTGAAATAAAAGTTTGCTCACCCAAAGATTCCTGTTTCCGTTTTGGCGGCACTTTGGTGAGCACCAATGATGTAATTTGCAGCAGCACGAGCAACAGTTGTTCCCTGTCGAATTATAATGAATGTGATTCACACTTTTCAGACTTTCGACACTTTTTAACAAATCACTGTACAAAAGGAATGGGGGAGCTATAAGAGCTAAGTTACAGCTAAGTGGATTGAAAGATCAGTGAGGTTAAGCCGCTTGCCGCGGTCAGTCCACAGATAGATTCCTAACACATCGAGACCCCTCAGTGCCTCGGAAAGCAAGTTAAGCTCTTGGTCCCGGTTATCATATAAAATATCTATGACAATCGTTATGGGTAGCCAGAACCCCAATAGTCTGTCAAAAACTGGTCTAACTTAAAAATATCGATATTTCCCAGTATATGTCTAGGTCTCGGTGGATTCATGTAAAATATCGCTGTTCAGCCGCATCGGGTCCGACTAGATGCCGACCCAACATAATTAGAAAAAGGCTCGGAGGACGATGACAAAAACATTTTTTTTTGCCCATTTCACTTTGGTGTCTCTGTCTGTCTATCACATTGGTTTATCTCGTTAACGGCTGAAGTTATGACTTGAAATTAAAGTAAAAAGCTATTGTGAACTATTAAGGATTTCTTTCTAAAACACAATGTATTTTTATAACTACGATATGTTATTGATTATCTCTTAAGATAATTTAAACTATATTAATTTGACTTGAATAGGAGACTCTTCATGCCTACTTACAAAAATAAGAGTTTAGAACTCGATGCAAGGTATTGAAGTTCTAATGGTCATGGTCTTTGGAAATAAGTTCTCGATAGATGCAGAACCTAAACTACAGAGTAAGTTTCTAGTAAGTACTGGTCACAAGTGATCATTCACCTTAGTGCCAGATATTCGCCGCCAAGATATAGTGTTTAAACTATAGACATTACTATGTTCTGGTTAGAAGGGCACTGCAGCTATTGCAATTACTGTGCATAATAGACTAAACGATGGCAAGCGTAGTATGGTGCCACGCAGGTCTAGTCCTGGGTAGTATTACAATTATTATGGGCACGTTCGACGCTTACGGGACTCGGATCGGACGGGGATCGGGACTGGGCAAAGTTGCACAAGCAGAGTGGCTTATGCCTACCCCCGACTCAGTAGTGGGCAGACTCAGGCTGTGACTAATGTTATTGTTTACAAGTCGCTTAATCACGACACATCATTCGAAAGCTTCTTACCAGGTGTTAGCGTCCATAGCGACGTGCATGACCATGTATCTGTATATATTAAGCACTCGCTTGCAAGTATCTGTTTGCTCCTCTAATAGCTGTTGTTGGCTTAGCGCACCAGGCGGCGCTACTGGCGACGCAGATGCTAGGAACACGTTCGCCGCTTGCGTCATGAATATCTGTAGCACGTTCTGCAAACGACGAAAATACGTTACCAAATTAAGACACCATATGACCAGAGCCTGATTTAGGATATAAGCTACATAGGCTAGAAGCCTGGGGACGCGAGAAATTGAAGTTTGTATAAAAATCGCTGCAGGCTAGGAGACGTACCAGTCCCCCAGGACAAGTTGCAGCGTCAACACGTTCGCCACATCCAAATTTCGATTGTTGTTATTTAACTTTTATGTGCTATTTCACCAATAAAGAGTTTTTTCGACAAATAAACAAGGTATTGAAGAAAGGCAGTTTTTCACAACCTGTTTATAATCGGCCTTAGGGCCTTATTTTAGCGGGCACCTATCAATGCTAGGTATTCTAATGCTAGGTAATAATTAGAAAATAAAAAAACTTATTATTACTTATTAGATTACTTAGATTTTCGCGATCATTACTCATTATAATATAACACTTTTAAACGGATTGCAACGGACGGACTCCTGCGACCACGAATGCTGCAGTGTTCAAATGTCAGAAAAAACAAAAATCTATAATATAGGTGATGTAATCCGTTTACAAGTTTTTATTATAATGAATATACGTACTGCTGATTCATTTTTTACTCGAAAATTCGGTACCTAACACGTCCTATTTTTTTAACTGGTGTTAGGTCTGTTATTGCTATAGTCAAGCTAGGCTACCAGACCGCCATCAGCGAGGCGAAAGCTCGGTTTTGGAGCGAGCTCCTGGAGGGACGACAGGAATCCGTGGGGGAGATCCTATGCACGCCGTATCTCTAAAATTGAGAAGGTTAGTTAATAAATATAATAAGTTAGTAAAAGATAAACGGGTACCTGCAATCCCGCCCGAACCATTACATTGTCTCGTCCCAAAGCTCCGAGGTACGAATCATTGCGCAGGCGCCGCGGCGGTGCAGGCGGCTCCCCACATCCCTGCTGTTCAAATGTATTCTCTACCAGGAAGGGCGGAATCTCCGCCACCTATACAAATAATGTATTGATAACTATTGTACCGCGTAGGCATATTATGTTTTGTTAGTCTGCAACTGTAAGATAAACAATGAGGTAGCTCAAACACCTAGTAATGTACCCCTACTGTCGTTAGCCGAGCGTGTGACAAGGACGATATACCATCAGACTATACATATTGGTATATAGACCAGTGGGAGTGAGAGAAACTTTATGCGGTAGATCATGATAGCTCATAGAGAGCGTCGAACATAAAAAAAGATTTGTGGTTCTCAGTCAGTGGCGTATGTAAGTTTGAAACCGCCCCAGGCGGTTTAAAACTGGCTACTCTCTTGCCTATCACAATTACACATATTAATTATCGAAATAATATATTCATAGATGTTGCGTTTAATTTAATTAAACATATTTATTACCAAAGTATAACATAATCAGCCCGTTGCTGTCCCACTGCTGGGCACAGGCCTTTTCTCACATTGTGAAAGGTTAGGCCTAAGTCTACCACGCTGGCCTAGCGCGGGTTGGTGGACTTAACGCAAGTGACACAGAAATAGGAAATAAGGAGAAGTGTTACGGGGGCGTAACCGCGCCACCGCGACTGGAACAATTTGGGCCACCCGGAAAAAATTGCCGTTTTATAACATCAGTTGAAATTCGAGAGAAACTTTGTTAAATTGTCGTGTTGTTCGGGGATAACATGCAAAAACCGAAGCGAAAATAATAACTTTATCAAGGAAGGAATCACATACAATATGCAAGTGAAATAATTTTCTTGTATTTGTCTATAAAAAAATAAAAATAAATGTTTTCTTTATTATGTTACATTTGGATTGATGAAACAGCACGAAATTATTAATCTACCACTTTTAACTAGCAATCGGTGAATAACAAACGCAGTGAATAGAACAGCGAATGGTACTCCCAATAAACTTACACGTTGCGTGGTACGACTGTCGTTTGCGGTCTGTACGCTCGGTATGATTGGCTACCTACAAAGTCGTGGGTGTGTTTTAGTATGAGAAGCCAATTATAATGTTGTGTTTATTCAGTTCATTGGATGAGACCTTGTAACTGTGTGCATTAGTGTGCTTTTATGAAGAATGGTAGTGGGAAAATGGATTTCTAAGCTCGCATACATTTTGATCTACATGGCATATCTCCTTTCTTCCAATATCTTTGGCAAGTGATAATCTAATTCTGATCCGCACGTGAATCCGAAAAGTCAGCAGTGCGTGCCGTGTTCGAACTCAGACCTTCCTGTATGGAAGGCAAGCGTTCAGCCACTATCTCTCCTGCTGTCCTCATTTTTATTTAACGCATTTATATTGTCATTGGTTGGACATCCTACTTTTCTTTGTATACATACGCTATTTGGATTTTTTTTGGATAAAAATTGCCGCTGCAAAACTGCCGCGCCGGACTATAGCCCAATTAAACCATACGTATAAATCCTGCTGGTCTCAACGATATCACGGATCCTCTGATGCAGAGTTTAGTCCAGCCCTTTGGCATGCTACCATTGGACTTTAAGTCTACCACGCAGATATCTGTTTTGGTTTTTCGTAAAAAGCGACAAGTGCTCTGGCAGTCAAGAGTTTGCAAAATTCAAAAAATCGAAGTTCGTTCCGCGTTTGGCGCAGTGGCTAGTCGCGGGTTCGATGTCCACGCGGAACAAGTAATTGTATGACCTACAGATAGTTAGGAGAGATAGGTTAGCACAGTGATTATTATGACAAAAAGGACGCATACAAATCATTCACACATAGCACATGCACAGATTCATTCCAAATGCTCAACACTATCATATGACAACTAACACTTACAAACTCATACTCCCTCACATTACACACCCCTCTCACACTTCATTAACATACACATTCATCCCACACAAAGAGAGGACACACTAGCACCTTCGACATAAGTAATATTAAATATAAAATTTACTGTTAAACTAAAACTAACAGGCTAACATTAGTTTGAATGGCTACGACAATGTTGTTAATCGAGGGGATTAGCGCTGATAGCCGAAATACAGGCTTTGCTTAGTTCGGCTACAGATGCTTCATGTATTTTTGTAAAATTTTAACACAGCCAAATAATATGTAGAAATTAGATGTATAATAACTTTTGTGAAATAAAGAAAGATATTATTATATTATAGGTCTGAGTGTTTGAGCATATAAGATTTTTCGGTTAACTGTACCCACGACACATCAGAAAAATTTGTATGGGGCCAATAAACTACCTTTACACTATTGACATCAAACCAGTTTTCGTACAAGAATATTAACCGGTCGCGCTCTGCGCATTCAAAGACAGGTCACTACCATCAATCTCCGCACACGCGCCTGCGCAGCGTAATACGACACGACTCGTAAAAATACGTTTACTTCTATTCACACTAAGTAAACAGTAGAGTTCCTTTTCCTTTTCTGTATATAACATTAATGAGTTGTTTTGTTGCACAAATAATTTTGCATTTCCCTCGAAACTTCCCAAACCAACGTGAAGTTAGCAAGAAGTTCCTGCTACTTACATTCATCTGTATCCAGTCCTTGTAGAGCGCGATGACACGGCGGACTGCGGCAGCGTGCGAGAACGGTAGCAGGAACGCTTGCCGGAGCACCTCTATGGTAAAATCCACGTGTTCACGCGACGAGCAGCAGAGCACATCGCGTACCACAAGCTCGGGACTTAGCTCCTCGTATACTCCTGAACCTGGGTATTGAGAATTAAGATTTGTGATAAAGTAGAAATAAATTGTAACCAACAGTCGGCAACATTTTGCAAATTTTACCATTTTTACGTCGTGATCGATTAGGGCCGCATTGAATTTTTTTTTAATTATGTATTTCGGAATGGTAGATTTTTAACCGCATTTATTGTATATTGGTTACTGTTTGCCGACCTCTGCGGAACTATTGACATTAATGTAATGACTCACAGACACAGGCTTTTTAAGAAAGAAAAATGTAATTCGCGATTATTACACATTGTAATAAAATGTCGGTCGTCCTGCGACGACCCTGCAAAGTGTTCGAAACGTCAGGAAAAACTGAAATCTAAAATTTACGCAATGGAATCCGTTTAAAAGTGTTTTATTATAATAATATAACGTCCTAGAAAAATAGCGAACTTTATTTCAAGGGGACATACAGTACCTACTGTTACTGTGTAGGGATAGGATTTATTTTAAAAAACAAACATACAAAAGCCTCTCTCAAACCACCACGACCCATAGATATCCGAAAACGACTGGTTTGGGTGGTGGGGGGTTTTTGTCATAAACGCCACGCTTGGCAGGCGAGTTGACGATCGCAGTTGAGTTGTAATGTAGTCGAAGGACGCTGTTGTCCACCCTCCAGCTAATCCCATAGTCACCTTTTACGACACCCACGGCGTGAGATGGGCTAGTGCTATTCGCAGCCGGCACTGCAGCATATTCGTAGCCGTAAAGTTGCTATATAAGAACAACTGCTTGCTATATTTTTTAACTGCTCGAATAGCAAGTTAATTATTAATCACGATCCCTACAAACTACTGATTGTCGGCCTTGAAATAAAGTTTACAATTTTTTAACCGACTTCAATAAGTCCTCCTCGTCCTCTTAATTCGATGCGTTTTTTTACATACATCTGTTATTCCGAGATTTGTAGACCGATTTGAGCAAATCTTTTTTAATATGGCAGATTACTTTCGTTTTGGTCCCACATAAATTACATTTGATTGAGTAGTGTTTTAACCAGTTTCAATGAACAGATTTGGCTGGGTATATCTAGACGATGTCTTAATAGTTTCGATTCCTCTGAGACTAGAGAACCGATTTGAGTCATTCTTATTTTTAGTCTTAAATACTGTCGAATTGCTTTCATATCGATATAATTACGTTTGGTTAAGTGTTCTTCATGACATCAGCTCTGTCATCCGTGAGTCGTGACTGTCTACTAACTTAGATAAGTAGGTATCTCGGGTTGGTTACGATTTAAACTGATACCTAAATTGGAAAAAGTTCTTACATTTATTTACACAAAAAAGAAACAAATGAAACATTTGAAAAACCGTACGCAATATAAAAATATTAAAGCCACTAAAAAGAAAGAATATACTTTATTTATAAAGTCATGTGGGACCAAGTATAAAATATAATTTCGTTGGTATTTTAAAGTCAAAATGTTTTATGTAGCGCCAAATACGAGTAGGAATAAATACGAACCTGACTCTAAGCTGGGATGTGGAGTATTTGACGCTGAATCATGAGACGACGCTCTACTTGAGTCAGATGGATGACTGACAGTAAAGGACGTTTCTTCCTCATGGTGAAGCGATGTCGCTGGGGTAGGCGTGTTCGAGTGTGGAAGGTGCGACCCAGTACTATTCATTGATGACGGCTGTCCCCCGTCACTGCCTTGTTTCTTCATAAAGTGGGCGAAGCTAGCTACCCATTTAATTAAAGTTACTCTGCATATTACATAATCGTCTTCCAGAATATTGTGTTGGACTGGTAGTTCTGCGAGTGGTGTAAATTTGATAGATGTTAAAAAAAAATCAATTGAGTTGATGATATTATGTCGTACTAGGCAGCCAAGTTATAAAAGTGATTTTGATGGACAATGAATAATTTCTCTGATTGGCTATCTGGCTGGTCAGACATAAGAGAACCGGCAAAAAAAGAATGGTACACGTCACAACGCACCCTTTTTTTATTGCTGTCCAGTGGAAATTTTACATGAACTTTCTTCGCCCCGGGGAAGGGCGAAGGGGTATGCCATCTTCGGCACCGAAGGGGAGCTCTAGGTCCTCGTAAGATCACACTAGAGTCGCCTATTGGTGCCACGCCCTTAGACACATCTCGGAGGGGATGACTGTAAAGCGGTCACCCCCTCTAGCGGAGGGCAAGCGGCTGTAAAAAGGCCGAGGAGGGAGTCACAATGCACACTGCCATTTCCTTTTTTTCTTGTCAGTCCTTCAGTATAACAAATTATAAAATGTCCCATAAAATGTTATCTATGAACTTGTCAATAGTACAACCATTTGTATACATTTTTAATCTTAATTTGTTTTGACTGATGATATTGTGGATAACCTTAGACGAAAACTGCACTTCAGTACTAGGAGTACTTTTTACAAAAATATTACCTGCTACTACTGCTTCTACTAGCATAATAAATTTCACATCAGTAGTTACTACCACAGAATATTGTATGCGTTCTGAACTGTTGTTCTGACTGTAATTTTATGACACCTGTATACAAATGTTGTCAGCGCCAGCAGTCGCGTGAATAGTAACTAATTTAAGATATATGTTGTTGCAATTTATCATGATGTGGCAAAGTCTTTCGTTATGCATATTCATGATACGAACGACGCCGACACATCGAATACTCAAACACAAAATTACTGATTTTAAAGCACCCAGCGTTTTTAAGACGCAGTATAATATGACCAAAACATGGTGACCTCTTTGGCCTCTGATTCATGATGAGGAGAGGATAGTTCAGTCGGGCGCACAGTAAGAGTGGCCTCCTCCGTGCTAGTGCAGACCTGACGGTCTACGGTAATGGTGCATCGGATTCGCCCGGAGTGCGGCAGTTCAAAGGTGCGGTGGGAGCCCATGCGAAATGATCGATGAAAGCGCAGACGAGCGAAATTTAGTTTAAGATTTCGCACCCGCACTGATTGACACGCACCATAGGCAGAACCTCATTGCGGTGCGCGTCCGTCCGTGGTTACCGGCCGGGCTTGGCTCTATCTATAAAATAATGCACCATGGGAACCCACCATTAGGCATTGCTAATTGAGGTGAACCTGCTCACACATGCCACGAGCCTTATACAAGGCCTAACATCGGGCCCCATAGATGCAGTCGCGAAAACGCGACCAAATGTGCTTGGCTGCCTAGTTTGTAAGAATCACAACAAACTTACCCAGATTAGGTTTATACAAAGAATTTTTTATATTAAACTGAGGACAGATTACTGGCAAATAATAAATCTTGAATTTCTCCAGTAGAAATGCGAAACATCTCATTGCCTTTGTATGAGATCTGTCTCTCCATTGGATTTTAGTAGTTGATGTGGCCATACCATCGAGAAGTATTTCAAAGAAATATTTGGTCTCATTATCAACAGCCTTCTCATTAGCACTTGGTGGCAGCAGTGGTTGGATCTCAACACTCTGTACAGGATTTAAAGCATTTGTATCATGAAATATTGAGGCAGACACATTAGCCAGCTTTCCCATAATACCGGTTGGAGTTTGTTCTACTACAACCTTCTTTGCATTATCTGCTGCTGAGTTGAAATTGGGATGATGCATAATGTCATCTATACTGAAGTCACCGGAGCCATGGGTTTCATTTGATGTTATGTTTGGTTTAAGTGGAGACCCACTAGGCAGTATAGTAGGCTCTGGCATACCAGGCACAAGTGTTGCAAACATTTTGTGAACTTCATTTGGAGCATTGTCACCAAGCGCTTGATACCAAAGCAGGAAGTATCTAAAAGTAAATGTTACATTTTAGGTGTTGATTAATATAAGGTTTTACCATATTTTGTCAGGGGTTCCATGTAATTTATTTTAATACCTTATCGCCTCTGCTCTTAATTTCTGTGAATTCCCAGTGTGGAGGAGTTTTGAAAAGATCCTTGTCAATGAGTGTAACTGCCATCTTTTCCCAATCAGCTCTGGCAGAAGGCATAATACTTTTTCGAGAAGGGATAAAGCCCCTTCTAATTCTTCTCTGCCTGCTTTGTGGACTAGAAAACGTAAGAACTATTATTTAATTTAGGTATAAATGAGACAGTGTCAGGTTAACATGTGAGTGTTACATGAAGCTGGTAACAATGTTGTTTAATATGGTAATTAAGAAACTATTATGTTTTCTATTGTACAACCCATTAGCAACATATCTGTTTATAGGCATGACTCATACTTTTGTTACAGATAACTTTTATTTATCCTTATTATGTATGTGTAAATATGATATGGGTAAATGTTAGAAACCTCTGGTTAATATTTAATTCTTTATGTTTCCCAAGCAAGATATTGTTGAAAGAAAGATGCTGGTCAATCATTCTATTACAGTATTATGTTTATCATCCCAATGTGACACAACAAATCTAGTGCTTATGATTAAATTGATGGTAATCTAGTGAGATAAGATAATGGCATCTACCACATTCAATCTGAAGCTTCTGCACACATGAAAATGATAAGTAATCATGGTTAAGTTAAATAATGTTCAAGGTACTGAAATGCATTATATCTTTTTATATACACCTTTCATTATTACACATATTAAACAATATATGTTTAATTTTAAATTTTCTAGAAAATAATACAGTGTGGCATAGTACGTAAATTTAAACATTATTCAACTAATTTATAAATAGCAAAAGGTTTATATGGAACATGAGTGATTTTCTGATGATCAAAACACCCAAAACTCACCGAGATGAAATGGAAGTTCTGTACCGCAAAAAACAGAAAAATAATAAGTAAATATGTTTGTAATTTGGCATTGTCTAAGTAATATAAATCAAAATAGTGATACATATTTTGTAATTTGTTACTTAATTACAAAATAACATAGTTTTGTATAATAATCTTTTATATGAAGGCTGATATTATAATCTCATAACTAAATTTTCCAGACATTTAATGAATATGGACAAGGGACTTAATTACTCTTTCTTCAGAACACAAAGGTTAGACATTTGAATAACTATGAGTCTTATTTACAACTTTTATTATATTTGAAATTATACAGCATATACATACAATAAAATATTTAATATGATAGTTACCTCTTTGTCGTAAATTGTTTTCGGCTTGGATGAAGTTGTCATACAGTATGAAGTAGACATGACTGAAGTTACTTTCAAAGTAATTTTTTGCTTCATCAGAGTCAAAATGTTCTAAAACAATATATTTTAAATTAAAACATGCCTTGAATAAATTACACCCATAACATACATGAAAAAAAATCAAAAAAGTCTAAAAGATCTAAGTTGTCATGTAGGGAAATGCCCTCTGTTTATTTAATTATTATTAATAAGTGATTATATTGTGCCATATGGTGCCGGCCCAGAATACCACCACCACATCTTCCGTGGGTGACATAAGAGTTGACCAAGGGATTAGCTGGAAAATGGGCAGCAGTGTCCTACCAGCACATTAACAACTCAACTGCGATCGCCAACCTGTCTGCCAAGTGTAGCGATTATGGCAAAGCCCCCCAATGAGTCCATAGTACACCCATATCGGTCATTGTGGCGATCTCTGGGGGAGGCCTGTCTGTCCAGAAGTGGACTTAATTTGGCCGAAATAATGGTTATATCATCATAATTATTAATTACTGAGTGATTGAGTTCAATTAAATTCACTTACTTTTAAAAATACATAATACACTACTATATTTAAATATGTGTGGTGCCTGTATTAAGAATATAGCATTACTCCATTTTCTCCTGTGGATGTCGTAAAAGGCGACTAAGGGACTCAAAACCAGAGGGTTGGGCAGCAGTGTCCTCTCTGTGGAACAGTAGCCATTCTGCACTGGCAAATTCCCCCCAACATGTCTACAAAATTCTTGTAATCTATGGGCGAGGCCTTTCTTCAGCAGTGGATGTCCTCTGGCTGATATGATGATGATGAATATACTACTGTTAGATGTTGACAATATGAGTAAATCATATTACTCCATAGACTTTCACTGCTGAACATTGGCCTCCACATAATAATATATCTATTTCAAATTATCTTTAGTTAAGTGACATTTTAATTTTATTGAAAACTAGCTGGGACCCGCGGTTTTACCCGCGTTTAATTTAAAAGAATACCTATATATGTTGGATTTTAAGGGTTTTATAGTTTTCGCACGGAACCCTAATCATTTTCCTGAAATAAAAGTAGCCTAAGTTATTCCTTATAACGTCAGCTATCTGCCAGTGAAAGTCCCGTCGAAATCGGTCCAGCCGTTTCGGAGATTACCCGGAACAAACAGACAGACAGACAAAAAATGTAAAAATTGTTTTTTTGCTATAGGTACCGTATATACTTCCACATGCAATTAGTAAAAAGCTGTTATTTTGACATTACAAACAGACACTTCAATTTTATTTATTTGTATAGATAGTATTATTTATACTTAATAGTTTTAATTGATACTGGGATTGAAATCTGTTTTTATTATTTTTAGTATCTTGAACAAGTACTGGATAAGAAATTATATTAAAAAATATATATAACTGATAGGTGTTTTATTTCATTCCAGTTCATAAATCTTTAAATATTTTGTCTTTGTGTTACATTTTTTACTGATGAGATGAGCAAGTAATTCCCCTGGCGGTAAGAGTCAAATCTCTAGCACCCAATCTTTTCACTAGCCACAGTGCCCTTCACACTGAAACACTGTCTCAACTCTGAATACTATTGCTTGGCGGCTGAATATCTAGCATTGCAGTGGTACCTGCTTAGCCAGACTCATGCAATAAGACACCCACTACCAGTAAAATGTTAACCAAAAAACAAAAAACTAAGATATTAACCTAGAAATTAAGGTTGACTAAAAACATATATTATAGCCTTACCCAAAGCACTAGTATCACAGAAAAAAACTACATACAATTGCAAATGATGAATGATACATTGATCAGTGCACAATTAAAATGGAGTGATACTTTAAACTACATAATACAATAAACAGTAAGTCGAGGCATATCAACTACAGTTATTCTCGACTAATTAGCATGTACGGAATGTGAGAGGTGAAGTTTTTATTAAAACCTTAGGATTCACCTCACAGCCTTTTAAAATCTTCTTCCTACCCTGTGAATAACAATAAACCCAATAATTGCTTACCTAAAACGATTTTTAAGTGTTTCAGTCGGGTTGCAGAATCCTTTTTGGAGTCTTGTATTTTAACGGTCGATTTTTTAACATCCTGGTGGGATTTCTTAGTAAACATTTCGGATATGATTTTATAGGCTCATTATGTAGATTCTTTTCATTTTCAGAATAAAAATACACTAATTTCACATTGTTTTCACTCCCATTTTGACATTTAACTTGCATTAAAATCTCGGTTGACGTAAACACTATAGGTTGTGTTAGTTTTACGGTAGGATCTTTGTGGTACCGTTATGGTGTACAGATATTTTTTTGTTTCATTATTACTAACGATATTTTGTCTTGGTATTCTAAAGCATAAGAAATACACAATTTTCTAATTCTGATTTTGATTTTTTATATTGACATCGGCTACCGCGATTCGCAAGATTGTATTTTTTTGTAATTAACTACATTAAAAGGAACGGACTTGACATTTTTCAGATGAGGAATAACGATGGAATAAATTTATACAGCCCAAAGAAACGTTGCCGCACAAAAATACACACAAACACAAATCACGATAAAATGGATGGACGGCTCATAATACTCAGTACGCGCTGAGACTTGATGCTGCATCTAGTATAAAACTGTGGAAATGTTATTTAACGCTATTTCGAATAGCAGCATCCAAAGCTATAAAGTGAATAATAAAACAAAGCATTTCTTATCATATTAGAAGTAATTATTTACAATAAAAAAATCAATAAAAACATAGTATGGCTAGCAGATACGGTCTGTTCCAGACCACCGTTCGGCCCAACCCGTAATCCTCATTGGGAGGACCGGGGGTCCTACTTGCAGGGCAGCGGGGAAACAACCCCTTAAAGAATCTCACCCTACCCCATAAATAAAATCTGGAGTCCGCATCACAGGGACCCAAACAGCAGGAAAAGTCAATCAATCAACCTTCCGTCTTCCGGAGAAAAGATGGTCGTAAACGCCTACATAGGCACTCAGTGTTGGAAATGGCATCAATTCAATCAGAGAGAGCTGGAAGCCGCTCCATAGCAGTGGGTACCGCAAGACCGACCCGTGATAGGTGGGGTCATTTTGTGCGACCGGGTACGCCTTATGACTCGCTAGATGGCGATACCGAGTCGGACGGCTCGTGTGTGTCGCTACCTAACAAATTGGCTGCTCCCGCTTATGAGGAGGAGATGGAGGTGCAATCCTGCGCCCAGACCACCTCAGCTTCAAGGTAAGAGGAGAGAACTGTAAGCATGGCTGAAGCCCTTGAGAGAATGGCCCTTCAAGACATTTAAATAGTTTTGGACACGACTAGCTAGGCGAAATACATGAAGGGTACGTGTCAAAGGGCCATTAAGGAAGCGGCGGAGCGCCTAAAACCGGCAATTGAGGGGCTTGCCAACAGAAGCTCAACTTAAGATATGTCATGGTTATAGGTCACGGTTGTTTCGGTGCGTACCTGCACAGAATAGGGCGCGTGGTTACGGCATAGTGCCCCCATTGTAGAAGCGACCAGGATACCGCACAGCACGCGGTCGAGGTTTGCCCTGCTTGGGCTACCGAGCGGCGGATTCTGGTCGATCGGATCGGGCAATCATGGCAGAGCACGAAAATTGGAGAGCAGTGGTGTCCTTCTGCGAGAGGGTCATGCTCCAGAAGGAGACTGCAGAGCGGGATTGGGAGAGGGCCGATCCCACACGGAGAATGACGAGATGGCGCTGGGATAACAACTGCCCCGGCGCCCAAGTCCAACACGCCTGAGCTCCCTGCCGTCATTACATGGTGGGGAGCCTCGGGGGTCGCGGGCGCGCAGATTGAGCAGTCTGCGTGCTCACACCGAGTGACCCCCGGGAAAACGGTGGTACGCACATGGTCACGTGCTGCCGTGTGCGTAGCACAGCACACAGTGAGGCTCGGGGGGATCCGTTACAATCCTCCATGGGGGCGACCTTTTTACAGCCGCCTGCCCTCCACTGGAGGGGGTGACTGCTTTAAAGTCATCCCCTCCGAGATGTGCCTAAATGCGGGGCACCAATGGGTGGCTTTAGTGTGATCTTACAAGGACCTGGAGCCCCCCTTCGTTGCCGAAGATGACCACTCCAGTGGTTTTAGCCGGTAGGAGAGAGCATACCTCTTCACCCATCCCCGGGGCGAAGGAAGTTCATGTAAAATTTCCACTGGACACCAATAAAAATAAGGGGGGTCGATATTGGACCTTTCGTTCGCTCCCCTGCCGTCACCGCACGTGTTCGTGGTTGGTGAGTCCTAGAGATTGGCAGTACGGCCATTACAGTGCTTCATCCAATACTTCGAGCTCGGGCATGTGCGCCTCCGGTGCACCATACATATAGCAGCCAGGGTAAAAGTTTTATTAACACATGTTTAATATTTAGTGTAACAATAGCAAGTAATTATAATTAATTATATTAGATCGGCTGGCTTACGGCTTGAAAAGCCAAAAGGTCGCAAACCGCATATCTTAGTTAAGGACGTCCCTTCTTCTATGGAAGATCGCGCTTTTCTGACCGCGTTATACCGTCAAAATATTAAAGACGAGTTGTCATTTACTGAGGACGAGTTTATAAAATCTACTAAAATCACTCGCAGGCGTTCCTTAGAAAACGGGCGGAAATGAATAGGCATAGAAATAGAATCCGAAGTGCGTAAACACCTGGTCACTACCAAGGATAAATTATTTATTGATTGGGCCACTTGTCGTTTTATCTATGATGTCGAAGTAGTCCGCTGCTTACATTGCCAATATTTCGGTCATGTTAGGAAGCATTGCATAAATAAAACCCCTACGTGTGCTAACTGTGCCGAGGCACATGAAACGATGGAGTGCCCTCACAAGGACAATTTAGATCATTCTCCGATATGCGTGGCGTGTAAGCGCTTTAAAAAACCATGCGATCATCGTTGCGGTTCTCAGGATTGCCCTACCTATAAGCTCAAGCTCGAACAGTTAATCCTAAATACAAACTACTAAGGATGGCTTATACGATAAATAATCTTAACATTGCACAATTAAATCTTCATAACGATAGGGTGGCCACGTCGGAGTTAGATAAACTAATCTTAGATTATAAATTAGATATTGTCCTTATTCAAGAACAATATCAAAACGCAAGTTTACGTCAAAAAGTAGTACAACTAGATGGCAAAGCACGAGCTGGAATTTATATTTCACGTTCAACTAACTTGACAGTAACTGCTATACAAGATCTTATGACGCCACACTGTGCTGTTGCGGAGGTTTCAACAGCACTCTATAAAGTTTACGTTGTGAGCTGTTATTTTCAATATTCAGACCCTGTTGCCCCTCATATACATAATCTTCGCCACGTTCTGCGGTCGCTTGCAGGCCGCAAAATAATCATTGGCGCTGACGTTATGCGTCATCATTACTCTGGTATGGCAAAGTACGGTCCACCGATTTTGAACGACGTTGTGCTGTCGAGGATTTCATCGCCGAGATGAACCTATCAATACACAATACCCCCGACGCACCACCTACTTTTTGCAGCCAAATGGGCGAGTCTTGCATTGACGTCACACTATCTAGTGCAGACGTTCGCTTGGATAGGTGGCGCGTCCTTCCGGACGCGTCGTGTAGTGATCGCCGCCTGATCGTGTACGAATTTGTACCTAGATTGACACAAGGTTCTCAGAATATAAAATCAAGTTTTAGATACAAATCTAAAGGGGCGAACTGGGATTTCTTTAGTTCACTTTTTGCGTCTCATGCTAAAGACATCACTCGTGATGGGCTGTCAGCAGAAGAAAGTGCTGAAATAATGTCAGACACATTTACATACTGTGCTGATGTCGCCGTAGGTCGCGGATCAATAACCAATACTCGTAGATGTGATTGGTGGAATAGCTACTTAACTGAAGAACGTAAACGTTTTCGCAAAGCGCGCAAAAAACTAAATAAACTTAAAAAACAACAAGTCACGGGAGATACATTCACACAATAAATTCAGAATAGCCAGATCTAGTTATAGAGCCGCGGTAGCAAAATCGAAGGGTAATCTGTTACACAAAATAGTAGCAACACTCGATAGAGAGGGTCCGTGGTCTCCTCTGAACCATGAGTTTAAAGCCAACAGATCAGTCGATCTTGCTTATATTCGAAACATTAAAATTAACAATATGTATACCACTGGTATTGAAGAGACCACGGAGGCTCTTCTCAATAGTCTTATACCTGATGATCTACCTGAAAAACATAACGTGTATCATCAACAGATCAGATCGTGGGCTGCTGAGCCACCGGTATCCCCAGCGTCCGACCTTCCACCCACTGACGAATTCATAAACATTGTCAATAAACTGCCAATTAATAAAGTATCTGGGGAAGATAAAAAATATCGAATAGAATGATTAAAGAAGCTTGTAAAACATCCGGTGACTTTATATTGACCGTTCTTAGGCGCTGTATTGCTGAAGGCATTTTCCCTCGTATATGGCGTTCCGGTTTTATACGCATCATACCAAAAAGCGGTGACAAGCCCCCGGACGATCCTAAATCGTACCGCCCTATAACTTTACTACCATCTTTAGGTAAACTTCTCGAGCGCCTAATAGTTCCACGTTTGCTGCCAGATGGACCGAAATTTCATAACAACCAATTCGGTTTCACAATAGGAAAATCTACTATTGACGCAGCAATCTCTATCAGGAAAATAGTAAACTCATCACAGCATAAGTATGTAATAGGCATATTCCTTGATATCTCTGGTGCCTTCGACAACGCGTGGTGGCCTATGCTACTACTTAAAATGAAAGCTCGTGGTTGCTTTAAAAACATCTACAAGCTCATTTACTCATATTTCGCAAACGGATCTGTAAAACTTAAACTAGGTCATCATGCTGTGTCGAAGGAACTCACGATGGGATGTCCTCAAGGATCCGTTATCGGTCCTTATCTATGGAACATAGGATTCGATGATTTTCTGGCGATTCCATTGCCGTACGGCTGTTCATTGACTGGTTACGCAGACGACGGCCTTCTGCTTATTCAGTCAAGTACAAGAGCGGGCCTTGAAAAATTGGCGGATACTTGTTTACGTTTAATATCTAGTTGGGGCGAACGGAACCGCTTAATGTTTGCACCGCAAAAAACCTTTCAACTAATTTTAAAAGGCAATCTTAAGGCATCACCAAGCATTAAATTCAATAATATTACCGTTAAAAGAAAGGAGTCAGTGTGCTACCTCGGTCTTGTATTAGAGAGAAATTTTGCATTCGTTGAACACATTAGATCTGTAGGTGAAAAAGCTAAGAGAAACTTCTATGCCCTGACAAGGATATCAACTGCTACATGGGGTCTTTCATTTTGTACTTTAAAAACTATTTACGCGGCTACTTACTTGGGTTGTATATGCTATGGTTCACCTGTATGGGCCGATAGGGCTACTATCGGTGCGGTACGACGCAAACTGCTTCAAAGCCAGCGCTTGGCGTTGATATTCTTGTGCAAGGCATATAGGACAGTAAGTACTGAAGCTCTGCCTGTGCTGGCAGGTGTTTTGCCAGTCGATCTTGAGATACAGCGACGTGCTGCCATGTACTACTCGACGCGAGAAAACATGGACGCGGAATTTCTACTACAACGCGATCGTGTTAGGATCTGCAGATTGTTTAAACCACAGGCTGGTGTTTGGGAAGAACTCTTAGCCGAATGGCAAAGCAGGTGGGACACATCTATTAAGGGCCGTCACTTATACCAGTTCTTTCCATCCGTTCGTGAGCGGCTGGCAAGTGCATGGTTGGAAGTCGATCATTGCGTGGCTCAATTTCTCACCGGTCATGGTAACTTTAAGAGTAAATTATTTAGCTTCAAGCTTGTTGTCTCACCATTCTGCAAATGTTCAACACCGGACTGTGAATATGAACAGTCTGCACATCATGTTCTGTGGGAGTGTATTCTTTGGCAAGATGAACGCAATATTATGTTTGACAGCTTGCAAGTTACATCCGGAGTTGTTTACTATACAGACCTTGTTGCAACAAGGACGAATTTCCGTGCGTTCAGGCGTTTTTGCCATACCTACTATTGGAATCAGTCACAATAGCTCACAACATAGGACCCGTAATTAAATATTTATAAACATTTTTGTACCCGTGGTGCTTGGCAACTAGGCTTATCCTAGTTGTACACTCCCAATTATTGTGCCTATGGCCTATAGTATTTTCTCTGTCTCCTGCTTGCTACGGAGGGAAGTGGAACGTATATTCTTTCCTACTCCTCCATTTTCTTTTCTGATTAATTTGGTTGCGGGTTCCAAGACAGTTCTTCATTTCTCTGGGACACACCGACCTTCATTGGTCGGTGTTCTTTTCGGTGGTCGCCATTGTAGATCCTGGATTACAGGAGTTGCAGTGGTTGGGAATGAGTGGCGGGCTTGTCCCATTAAAAAAAAAAAAAGTAATTATATTATACAAGATTCTATTAGTTTTCCAGAGGAGGACGAAAATGATAATTTAAGTAATGAATATGTAAGTAATCTATCAGGTGTAAATAACAAACAATTCTAAAGATTTTATGAATGGTTTTAACTACTATTCATATCGTCTTATGTTAATCATTATTTTTCTAATAATTATCCGATAATACGTAGTGTATTACAATATCTGTATTATAATACGTCGGGGCGTCGGGGCTGATGCTGCGTATTTTCCAGTGAGTCGGAGTGGTGCAGTGAAGTATAGTGGCTGGCTGCTGAATGGACCACCAGAAGTTGCTTTGCTTGGACTGGCCGTAGGTGCAGTGTGCTGTGCCATGCTGAAGAGAAGGGCCGATGTGGTTAGGGACCAGGCTTGCATTTGCTGCAGGTGTGTGGTATAACCTTGTGGCCGAGACTTCTGGCTGGACGTATGACTTGCTGCTTGCTGCTTCTTGGGAATTTTGGGGGAGTGATAGCGAAGATGCGAAGAATTGCGAACGCTGCCTTCACGATGCAGAGAACCAATTACTTCACGATGCAACTCTCCGATGACGTCAAACAATCCTGAATCACACTTGTAAAGTATTCGCACAACGCTGCATATATTTCGCTGGAAGTTGCAGTTATATGGTGGCGATGGAGGGTCGCCACTACCACCCATAATATAACGCCCGTTCGGCTTACACCCTTTCAGACTTTCCTTATATATCTAACAATTTTACACTTTCAAACGTCTTTCTATCCTATGTACACAGATTTATAAAACTATGATGTAGGACGACTTTATATGACTTATTACATAATTCTATTGCTTGCTATAGGAACATTCTTACAAAATTCTCATATCATTATCATGATCATAACTATGATTACAAAATATGTAAGTAGGCAATATTTTAATCACACAGCCGTATCGAGAAAATACCGCATTTTAATCCGAAAATAAATCGAAATAAGGGATTTTTTACGGTAGAGAATAGCGATAGCTGATTTAAGTTAGATTTCTTAAAACTGATCGCCCGGATAAGCAGCCACAGATCACAGAAAAGCGTACGAGAAGCCAAAAAAAACTACGACTAGCTAACTACGGCTACTACTTGTGATTGGCTGTCACTCTTCTTCAAGATTTTAATGATAATTTGTGTCTAATTTATAATAACGTATGTACACATATGTATTATTTTACCTATAGTCTATTTATTAACATCACAAGAAAGCTACTGCACATTCAGTTCAAATTCGGTATATGTACTTATACGTTGTTAAGTAATAATGCGCGGAAATCTCTAGGTTTATCATAATTTTACATGTATTATTCTTTTTAATACCTAAAAATATAGGTATTTTAGAATATCTTTATTGTACACGAACGTTCTCCAAGAATGTGATAAGTATACATGAATGAAATGTATAAAATGAAACACATAATTAGAAAAAATATATAATCAGGAAAATATTGTACATATATATTTATAATGCCCTATTAGAAACACATGTTCCGTTAATACTCAGCTTTCAACCTCTCTGCCCTGAACTAGATATTTGAGACCAGGGCCTTTACCCAAGCTGATAGCTAAGGTGGTGGAGTTTACAGTAGTACAGCTCGTTTTCCGGGCACAAAGTTGGGTTGTACACCGGCTGCCGGTTCTGTAATAGGAAAACAATTGATTACAATCATGCATCATATCCTCATGGAATCAAATTCTTCCATTCCCATGGTTTCTGCTCAATTGATATCAATCCCTCTTACCCAGTATATACACGTGTGACAAATAAATATGAGGGTGTTGCGACACCTACAACGCAGCCTTGTGACTACAATAACGTGCAGCGATATCTATTAACACTCTGAGCGCCCGGTACTTCAAAGGTACCTGCATGCAAGGTATGGGATCTGGCTTATGGTTAGGCTATACGCCAGGCCATGTGTAGAGACGGTTCCGATTTCGAGGTGGTTGCCAGCACCGCTGAGTAGGATTGACTCTCTTTCAATCTCACTCAGCAGCCACCTTTTGAATTATGGATGATCTCGCAGAAAGAGGCCACTACCCTCTAGTTTTACCTTCTGCTCCACCAGTATAGCTCATGCGGATCGACCACGACCCACCATTCAAAATCTCATTCAGAGTACCTTCGAACGTGTACTAGGTAGTATCCCAGTTCCCATGCAACGCTGTTTTCCATTATTTTTTTTATAACTTTGCCCCACACTAGGATTTCTCCTGCATCGTGGGTGTGTTTACAGACACAATTTCCACACACAATACACCCAGTGTGGGAATCAAACCCACGACCCGCGGTGCAGCAGTCGACTGTACCAGCCACTGCATGGCGAAGGGGCATGCCAGACTCAAACCCCAGGAGAGGTCATCTTCGGCACCGAAGGGAGGCTCCTGGCTCTTGCAAACAATCACACTGACGCCGTTAAGCAGATCTCGGAGGGAACGAATGTAAAGCGGTCACTGCCTCTAGCGGAGGTAAGGCTGCTGAAAAGGCCACCCCCCAGGCACATTTTGGGGAGGATTGTAAAAAATCCCCCCGAAGCTTCGCTGTTCACTGTGGTGAACACACGATGGCGTGAGCGCCACCCGTCTTCCCGGTGTTCACTCGGTATGACCACTCAGATTGCCCCATCTGCGCGCTCCCAAGGTCTTTATATGGCGGGTGGCCTTGGAGATCGCGGGCGCGCTTATTGGGAAGTATACGTCAAAGTCAAAGTCAAAGTATTTATTGCTTTCATTCATGTGTACATAAGATCTTAACAATACAATATGATAAACAACATGAAACCCTGTCAGGGCACAGCACTTATACACAATTTTATAATAATAATAATTTAATCTAATTTAATTTATTTTATTAATAATTTTATATCTAAGCAATAGTATATACGGGCTTACGAATTTAATTCTTAGAATTACATTCATGGTGTGATTATTATTCCTTTATTTCTGATACTTTCATATTAATTACATTTTTAAATATATATAGAGGTAAAAAACAAAAACACATACATTTAAAAATATAAAAAATAGAGACCAACCGGCAGCGGGCACAGGGTCCAAGCTACCGGTGGTTAGGGCTCCAGACAGAGGAACCTCCTCACTATACGTGCCGTGTCGAGGATTACTGCTTTTTGTAGCAGGCCCTTGATCCAGCCACCTAACGAGAGCCTCTTTAGATGGTGGTCGAGGCTCTTGGCAATGAGGCCATTGGCTGTTACAACTATCGGCACGATGATTGCAGAGTCCACATCCCACATGTCGACAATCTCGTGTGCCAAGTCAAGATACTTAATTTGTTTATCTTTCTCGGCTTTCACGAGATTCTCGTCATGCGGAATTGTAACATCAACAATCATCGTGCGGCGCTCTAATCGATCTATCACCACTATGTCAGGCTTATTGGCGATAATAGTCCTATCAGTGATGATAGATCGATCCCAGTACAATGTGACATGGTCATTTTCAAGAACTGGGTCGGGCACATACCTGTAATACGGCACCTCAGATTCCACAAGGTTGTACTTTAGAGCAAGTTGCTGATGGATGATCCTGGCCACTTGGTTATGCCTGTGCAAGTACTCGCCGTTAGCAAGACGAGAACAACCAGAAATTATATGTCTAAGTGATTCACCAGGACAGTGACATGCCCGACAGATGTCAACGGTGCCATCCTTAACAATATATTTCCGGTAGTTGTTCGTCATGATAACTTCGTCCATAATTGCACAAGCAAAACCTTCGGTTTCCCCGAAAAGGTCACCGAAACGTAGCCAGGACACGGACGCTAGAAAATCTACATCGGGACCATGAAGTGCCCGATAAAAGCGTCCATGTAGCTCTTTGCTCTGCCATACCTCCCTGCGGTCGTCGGTACTGAGTACTACAGGTTTGCGCCAGTTCTCTTTAGCCAAACCGAGCGGGGTTAGTCCTTTGTCCACTGAGACCACATCTCGGTGCATTCCCTCATCGGTATGTAGAAAATACTCTCTGAGACTGCACACCTCACGGTTGTGGAGAGTCTTAACATTCAAAAAGCCTCGACCTCCACACTTCCGTGGGATGTACAGCCTCATGACCGAAGATCGAGGGTGATGCATCCGATTTGTGGTCAGCAATGTACGAACTTTCCTATCCAGGGCATCCAGTTCTGTCTGAGTCCACTTGAGTATGCCAAAGGAGTACATCAAAACTGGCATGACCCAACCGTTAAAGGCGCGATTAATTATCGATTGATTATTATTATTGTTTATTTTATTATAATTATGTTTTCAATACTATTATACGTATTATATTGTAATCTAATTATTGCACAATAAATTTTCTTACTACTTACTGTAAATAATTTTTATCATCGAAAAATTCCTGCAGTGTATAGTAGCATTTCTGCAAAAGATGTTTAAATAATTTATTTTTAAATATGTTATTATTAAGACTTTCTTTTAATGTTTGAGGTATTTTATTATAAATTTTTATGGACATGACATATGGACCTGAATGGAATAAGGATAGGCTAGATGTTGGTAGCGCTAATTTATTTCGATTTCGTAGGTTGCGGGGTTGGGTGTAGTGGTCTTTATTTTGAGAAAAGAGTGATGTGTGTTTTCTTACAAAGAGACATACTTCAAATATATAGAGAGAGACGAGTGTGAGAATCTGATGTTCTATGAGGTACTAATAAGGAGCGACCCCCGGGAAGACAGCGGTGTGCATGTGGACACGTAACGCTGTGTGCGCAGCACAGCGCATAGCCAGGCTTCGGGGGGATCCTTTACAATCTTCCCGAGAAGTGCCTGGGGAGGTGGCCTCATTACAGTCGCCTTCCCTCCGCTAGAGGGGATGATCGCTTTACAGTCATCCCCTCTGAGGTGTGCCTAAAGGCGTGGCACCAATCGGTGGCTCTAGAACTAGATGGAGATATTTCGAGTTCCTGGAGCCTCCCTTCGGTGCCGACGATGATCAGTCCGGTGGTTATAGCCGATAGGAGACCGGCATGCCCCTTCGCCCTTTCCCGGGGCAAAAGAAGTACATAACGTATTTTCACCGGATCAATAAAAAAAATAAAAAATGAAAAAGGGTATGTGGATGAACTCGCCGCCGATGGCGGGAGGTGCGATGGTAGAATGTAGCCGTTGGCATCATATCGAACAATTCCTCAGAACAATGTCCGTTGTTCAAGCGGTAGAACACACACAGGGAGGCAAAGTCTCTCCTCAGACTTATGGATTCTAGGTTGCTTCTGAGCTTGGGGTCGTCGACTATCCTAACTACACGCTTCTGTGCCGAATCAAAGGGTTAGATAAAGATAAAGATAAATATATTTTCATTCATGTAAACCATATACAGGCACTTATGAATCTTTGAGACTTTAATTGCAGCGTTCCAAGATATGGATTTCCTATGGAGAAGAACGGGCAAGAAACTCCATGGTTACTCTTTTTAAATCATATTAAATGAAAGATAAAGAGTCTAAACTTCTTAAAAAGTCTACTAAACAAGCCGGGAAGTATTTTTTTTAAAGTTTTGATTCAGTTGTTATGGTAGCATTTGGCTGACCAGTCCCAAGCTGGTATCCAGGTGCTCCCGCCCATAAATGGCTGCAGTACTCCATATGAGGCCGAAATTGCGACTTATAAAGCAGCAGTCTTTGCCCCGATGTGAAGTACCGCCTTCCGTTGTTGAGCACACCGAGGTTTTTGGACGCCAGCTTGACCTTATCACCTAAGTCCGTGCGAAACTGGAGGAAGACAATTTGTATTTTGTTTTGTGTATAAGTATTTTTAATTTTCATCGCTATGGACAAGAATAAACCTCCCGATCTCCTGATATCCCAAGACCTTTAACTTCTATATCTGAATTCACCTAGGTTGACCCAAGTTCCAATCACCTGAGTCAGTTTGCAGACACACACACGGGGCGCACATAGAACGACTCTCTAAGTCCGCAATATCAACCCAACACGCGCTTAACGTCTGGTTAACGAAGAGGTACTGTCTTATCATAAAATTTTCCAGGCTTGCTCTTTTCAATTTTGTATACAATTTTATGATTCTAACCAGTCATCCTTTTCGATATTACCGAATTCACTGTATCTCTTGAAGTTGAAATGAATTTAACTAAAATAAAAAATGATGAAACCGGCATTACCTACTGACTGTCTCTGAGAAGAAACACCGAAAAAAACTCAAAAGTTATATAACATAAGCTATCTGCCAGTGAAAGTCCCGTCAAAATCGGTCCAGCCATTTCGGAGATTACCCGGAACAAACAGACAGACAGACAAAAAATTCAAAAATGTTTTTTTGTTGTAGGTATCGTATATACTTTCATATGCATTTAGTAAAAAGCTGTTATTCTGACATTACAAACAGACACTTCAATTTTATTTATTTGTATAGATGATTATTTTTGGTTTAGTTTCCGGAATATATTACCAACAGGGTAAGGATTGGGAGAAATCGGCAATACGTTTATAAACAAGTTTAGTCATGCGGTCTGAAAAATGAACTTTATTACAACATTCTTCATACGATAGGCAATCCTCATCGCGCGACTCAAACTCTCACTTGAACGTCTTTTTTATCATTAAAGCCCCGTTTTAATTTGTACGCTTGACTCTTGTCATTATTTGTATATAGCTCCGAACAATATCTCAAAGCAGCCTAGTCGCCCTCCAGTTGTGTACTTAAGAGCACGTATTTAATGTTATTTAATTATTTTTTGTAGCAATTCAGTTTAGTCAATCACATTCATGTAACTCAGAACAAATCGAGTCGTTCGAGTGGTTGTGCTGATAATATACTGCAAAACAACTATTCATATTAAAATGTGTTGTTCTCTTAATAGTTTTACTATCTTAATATGTTTATTATTTAGTGTAACGATAGCAAATAATGTTACAAACGAAGTTATCAGTTTCCCAGAGGCGGAAGAAGATCCAAATTTAGCTAATAAAGATGTGAGTAAAATCAGTTATAACATTCTAGTGTTAAGCTCAGAACAATTTAAAAGATTTTATGCAAAGGTTGCAAAGTAAAAATGCAAATTTTGTAAAACATTCATTTGCTAATTACTTATCTTCCAATTATAATATACCTACAATCAAGACTTAATTTGTTACTGCTTTATTGTTTTGCCAGTATGGTCTTAAATAAATATGTATGCCTTAATGAATAGGTAACATAGTAGATTTATAAATGTTTGTTCGGCTAGATGCGTCACAATGTTGTACGTAAACTACGCGGGTGACCTTTCTCATTCGGGTCACGGGTCATAAGTCATGGGTGATTAGGGAATCACGTCAGTTATTTACGACTTTTTTATATGATTGACATCAAACAATGTTATATACTTACCGATAACATTTACATACGCCACGATAAGCAAAGTGACGGTATCTCTGTAAATAAGAGTTTGGGATGGGGTTATCTTTAACTTCAGCTTCAAAACGTGGTACAAAGATCACACATTGTTTGTCAACAGATTATATTTGCACATGGCCAGATTTTTGTAATTTAAAGTATTCAATGATAAATGATCTTTAATCAACAAGTAAGTTTCAAGAAACACTACCACTCACTGTCATAAAATGAAGTGCCAGCTTCACCTAATGACACCTAAAGACTGCCTCTGAGAATAAATGCTTTTAAAAACTTAGGCTAAAAGTTTGAGATTCGAATGATTCGCATCTACACTAATATTGCTGTGTATAAAGCTATCGTCTCACACAGATTACTTAACTTGCCACTCAACATCATCATCATTTCGGCCGAATAAAGTCCACTGCTGGACACAGGTCTTCCCCAAGACCGATATGGGTGTATTGTGTTCTCATTGGGGGGTTTTGCCATAATCGTCACGCTTGGCAGACGGGTTGGCGATCGCAGGTGAGTTGTTGATGTACTCGAAGGACGCTGCTGCCCATCCTCCGAATAATACCATAGTCGCCTTTTACGACACCCTCGGAATGAGATGGGTTGGTGCTATTCTTAGCCGGCACCACACTGCCACGGCTTAATGCCACTGAGATATGGTATTTACGAGTACATAGACTCTTTTATCTATTAATCGACTCTCTCAACATGAAATGTCTACGTACTATTCTTTGTGTAAGCTGGCAGGTCCGACTGGTAAACTGAGAAGTTCTTAAGCGTACCATTCCGAACAGCATAGAATCCATGCTCGTTAAGGGCCAGCTGAGGTGGTGAGGTTAACATGTTCGGATGAATGATTCCTTGCTGCCTAAATCTATGTATTATTCACAGCTTAAGGAGGGAAAACGCAGACCAGGGGTTCGTTTTTACGGTATAGATGTATACTCAAGCGCCATCTTACAGCATATGACATCCCTTCCAAGGGTTATTAAGAGCCAGCGCAACATAGACTACATAGAGGTACAACTTTTTCAATAAGGTTGTTGCAATGTTTGAAGAATAATGAATACAAGAACTCGATACAAAACGTCTTCTTTCAAAGAATTGTCCCAAGCCTTCCTACTCTTACGACTCTACTGTTCAGTTGTACTGTGCGCACTGCAACAGGCATTTTAAGATAATGGTTCGCCACCCACATTCGCGCCCATCATCTAAATTGACAGGGCTTGCAGTTGACTAAAACCGTCAAGGAGGACATCATCATTCTACTACCACGAACGATGTGTTCGTTAGGAAAAACTAAAATCAAACGGGGTGTAATTCTATAAAAAGTAGAGAACTTAAGGCATTACTTTAATGATCTATACTTAAATCAATAAATATACAAATCAATAATCTGTTTCGGAGAGTTGGAAGATGGCGCTAAATTGGACCGTATCGTAACCGTGTATGGTTTACAATACAAGTTTAATATTTCTTTAATGCTAGTTTAATGAGACGACATCATTCTACACTGTTTGTTCGTCAACAGTACAGTGTCCTATGGGAAACTTTCATTTCATCATAGCGATCATGATCGATATCTCGAGAATTGCCTCTCGTAATATAGATCCTGATCGCTACTCAGGAAAGTGATAAACGTTGTAATTTAATATCGTTATTCAGTTCACCATTTGGGTTCACACGATAAAATAGTCTAATCGCCGATGATAAAATTCACCGCAAGACAGACATGATCCGTATGGCGTCTTTTATAATAATAATGTAATATAACCCCTCTGGGCAGTCGTTATCTCACCATGGGATAAGGTAATCCTGGAGGGCAGATTAAAGTAGCTGCTTCATTCCTTCCTAATTTCTGATATAAAAAAAAAGTATATCATAAGAAAGAAAAAACAAGTATATTAAGTAGCTTACAGAACGCAGGGCAGTTTGTGGCGAGCTGAATGTGAGTGGCGACACTGCGTACCCGAATGCTCCAGAGAGTTGGTCAGGGCCTCGTCTCCGGCTTGCCTTTATTGGTCGGTTGGAGTGGTACCCCATGAGTGCCCGTAGGATTTTCAACTCTGGCTTGCCCTAGTTGGCCGATCAGAGAGGGGCCACCAGAGCTATATGCTCGGGGGTGGAAGTGTCTAATGGCGTAATAACGGGGAAACCCGCTCCGAGTCTTCGAGACGCGCGATGGTGAAACCGGTGCCGCACCTCTCTACACCCCTAGCCGCTCACACCGGTGTTGCTCCTTGTCGCCTGTAGTGGTGGCCATTTAGGGGGCCCATCTTGTGAGTGGCGAGTCACCGTCTGCCACAGAATTTCACTTTAAAGGTTGAAAGGCAGACGCCGTTTTTTCCGTTTTTCTTAGTATTAAATCCATGTAGCACCCATTGCAATAGACCTGATACTTGTAGTTTCCATTTCATACAATAGTTTGATACCTCCGGGGACAATCCGAGACTGCATTTTATAGTGCAGCCATGGAGAGTCCCCCCCGGTTAGTGTCCCATTACATTTTAGATTAAAATTCTCTAAAGGGCCTCTGCGTGTTGGACCCATGTCCCCGCGTAAGCCTATCAAAAGACCGGGTTCCCCCTTACAGGGGATATAAACCCGTGTAATTGAGAAACATGTAGATAATAATATAATAACTCTCCACATTTATCGGGATCTAAATCGCATCCATATTGGAATCTTTATTATATATATGTGTGTATAATGTGGAGAGTGAATGGTTTTGCCTTTAGGACACACGCCTACATATATCAAGCTATACAACTATACGGAAAATCTATGCAATGCGAGATGAACTGGAAAACATAGCTTGTATGTAGCCGTGTGTACTATGTACCTGATCTAGGAATTGACGTTACCTACATACACGATATACATATAATTTGATATCATCAATTAATAATTGTCATATATAGTTTGAATTAACTTACTGCTAATGCTAACATATGGCAAAACCCCACGTATATCGGTCGTTGTGTTGATCTTTTGGGTAGGCCTGTGTCCAGCAGTGGACTTCATTCGGCCAAAATGATGAATGCTAACACTGAATAAACTGTAGTTCAATTTATGTGCGCATAAGCACAGAAACACAAAAAATCGATGATTTCGACTGTAAAAGAGAAAGTGAATGTAGCACGAGAAAGTACAAACAATTTAGCCAGAAACCTCGCCAACAGACAGTAAAGTAATATAACGGGCCGTAAGTGATGGCAAATCCTAAATTTAGATCAGTACCTCTACCATGAGTTGTTATAGAAAACTTACAACCTGGCTAGCGTACTAACGTGGATCAAATAGATTTCTATAATGCTTGCGCCATGAGTTTCGCGAAGTCGTACGCAGACGCTAAGGCAAGCTCGATAGATTGTGTCGTCTTTGAAATGTTATGTTGGCACAACGTATTAACTCCTTATGTTTTGTTTCTTTCTTTCTATTATAATAATAATAAATATCATTTATTTTCTCTTCACAATGGTGGTCTTAGAGTTAATAATTTTACAAAGATGCCTTTTAACTAGACTTAAGTCACTTTTACTATATTTAAGTCACCACAAAGGAAAATGTTTTTAAAGGTTTTTAAATTATTAAGTAGTGAATCTATTGAGTCGATGAAATTTGTGGTATTAGTTTGACTTGGTGGGCGATAAATTCCTACGATGCAAGTATCTCGATCTAGTTTTAATAAAAGGCAATTAGCGTCCGTAACTTTGGGCTCTTCGCATGTTACGTTAAGGTGCTTATTATAATAGATGACAACTCCTTCGTTTTGAGTTTTATGTGTGGTCGTAGCTGAATGGTAGTAGTTGTCGAGAGTCGGTATAAACTTAGCAGACGAGAGCCAGCATTCTGAAAGGACTAATATGTCCCAGCGTATTTCTGATCTTTTGAGAAGCGTGACGAAGTTTGGCATATTACAAGTAATACTACGTATATTTTGAGACAGGATATTGATAGTACGATTATTATTAGCTATAGTTTTTTTTGCATTATCGCAGGTGATAGTTTTAGCTACTTGAATTGAGTCCAGATCTGAGTTTAAGGTTTCAAGGGTTTGCATAACGCAGTCAGCAAATATGTGACGTGACGTAAAAATGTATTTATTTTTTAGTAAACTTAGATCTGGTACGTGAGTTGCTTTAATCATATCTGTTCGAGAAAATGCAAGTTGTAGTGTGTTAGAGTCACCACTACTGTCAAGGGTTTTGACTCGCTCGAATTGAGGTTGTGAGTTGTGAACATTGTGTGTGATTGAATTTATTGAGTGTTTCTCAGCATTAAAAAGAGAGAACGGCTCATATGCTCAAAATGTGGTGGTATCACTATGCTAAAAATGTTATGAGAGTCAATATCACGAAATAATCCGACTAAATAGAAAGGTCGACGGTAAGCGGACTATTTATGGTATTTAGTGGTTCTTGAATTTTTATTCCTTATAGTACGTATGTGATTGAGGTGTCAGCAAAAAATAAAAACCTATATGTAGACAACATCTATAAATCCTCTTAACTAGCTGCTCCCGTATTGCTCTGCCCATTAGGAAATGGCTAGAAGTTTCATTTTCCTGTAATAGGTACTTCCATTTGCTCATGATCATCATCATCATTTCAGCTGAATAAAGTCCACTGCTGGACACAGGCCTCGCCCAAAGATCGCCACAACGCCCGGTCTGGGTATGTTGTGTGCTCATCGGGGTGTTTTGCACGGGGAATAATCACCACACTTGGCAGGTGGGATGGCGATCGTAGTTTAGTTGTTAATGTACTCGAAGGACGCTGCTGCCTATGTTTCGGTCGCCTTTTACGACACCCACGGGATGAGATGGGTTGGTGCCATTCGTAGCCTTAATGAAATTATCCTTTACGGACGTGGGCACTGGATCTGAGTCTGGTCACGTCAACCAGGCCCTCTGAGTGTAACCGGAATGACCTTAAAGTTTAATATACTTTCTTTCACTTCTATTTTTCAATTGGTATCCAACATAAATTCTTATTATGGCTTGAAATTACGCTGTTTAAGTCGTTAGTTATTAAATTCAGCAGCCACTAACATATGCAATGCTAACTAAGCTCTTCCAGACATTATTTAGACTTTAATAGACTCAAAAACGTATTCAATTATAAATTTATAATGTAAACAAATGTTTCACACCTCAAAATGCTAGTGAGCTACTATCGCAAGCGTATATTTCGTCCGCTTCTGACGAATTTGTGACTCGTGCCGTTTTGTATGGTGACAGTTGAAAACGTTAGTGACTATAGAGTAGATTACGTTAGGTTTCTTACCTATCGAAATCTATGTTGCTCATGGTACAATTTTAATTCTTTCTGTGACCGCTAGGGGCGCTTTACAATCTTTCATATAAATCATTTACGGAGACGCTAGCGAGTTTTAGCCGGTACTTTAACTCATGGTAGAGGTACCGAGCACTAAAATAGCTGTTTTAATCTTAAAACTTGATGTTTCATGGAACTGGAAGACGGCACGATTGGTGCAGTGGCTGATACAGCGACTGCTGCGGTCCCGGGTCGTGGGTTCGATTCCCGCACGGAATGAATATTTGTATGATCTGCAGGTAGTTGTTCCGGGTCTGGTGTATTTTGTGTATGTAAGCGCACCCACGGCACAGGAGAAATCTCAGTGCGAGGCAATGATTACAAAAAAAACTGACAACGCAATGCGGTCAACTAGAGCTATTTTGGACACTAGAAAATCCAAACCACTCTGTTAACTACATCAAATGTTGTAAGATCTTTCGATGAGTTGTGTTGATTTTTATAAAATAAATTGTTTCCCTATTCCAGAACCGGCAGCCGCTGTACAGCCCAGCTTTGTGCTCGGAGAACGAGCTGTACTACCCGGGCGATCAGAAAGATGACTGGATATGCGACTGTAGGCCAGGTAATAGACAGCTCAACTACTATTGAATTCAAATCAATATATCTATAATTTAAAGAAAACGTACAGAATAATAATGAATAGCCTACTCCGTCTGGTTTCCGAATTAAGAATATAGCACCACTTCATCACCTCCCGTGGATATCGTAACACGGGACATACAGCTGAAATTAATAATCAATTTAATCATAAATCTTTAGATTTAAGATTCTGAACTTGATCTGTTTTTTGTTGAGATAACATAAAACACACAATAACAGATAAATCCCCTCAACCTAAAATTCAAAGATTTTCGATTAGATTGATTATTAGTTTCGGCCGTAAGGGACTCTAAACCTGAGATATGGACAGCAGCGTCCCTTCTGTGGAAGGGAAGCTATCCTGCGCTTACCAACCCGCCTGCCGAGCGTAGTGAGTATTGGCTAATTCCCCTCAAAATGACGTCACAGCCGCATGGTCGTTGTGGAAGTCTATAGAAGAGGCCTTTGTTCAGCAGTAAACGTATTCTGGCTGATATGATAAAGATGATGATAAATGATGAATGAGAAGAGCTGCATGAGAACCTTCTCTGAAAAATATGGACTTTTAATTTTAACTGTCTTTTTCCAAAAACTGAGTATTGGTGAAATGAAATGACCTTTATTTTCGCAAGTAGGTTTTAAGAAACACTTTCCCTCGTCAATAGAAAGAACCGGCTTTTTGTACTGAGATTAAATCAGGATGGCTAACAATCGGCACAACTTTAAAACTAAATTACGAAAATACCTTTTCAAAAAGACGTCAGCAGATTCATCTGAACTCTGATTTTATTTACTTCTTTTATTTTTTCTCATCTGTGTATATTTATTATATAATACGTATGTATGTGTTTATTTCGTATATATAAATATATTTTTATACATGTAATGTTAATGTACGTCCATGTATTTGTATAATATGTCTTGGCATCTATACCTTTCTTTCATATTTTGTTGGTGCATCTACCTTATTGTTCTCTGCATCACCCAAAGGGTCGTCTGGTAGAAAATGCCTACGGCATTAAGACCGCCTTTGTACACTAGTGTACATTAAGTATAAATAAATAAATGCCGAAATAAACCCATACGTTTCTGTTAAAGTCCATGTAATGATAAAGGTGATAAAAAATGTGTAACTACGATATAGATACTTAAAGCAGTACTGGAATAACTGGTTATATACATATATAACAGTAGATACATACGTTAAGTACCTAATTACTAATGAAACATTGTCCATTTTCAGCATACTTGTATCACCCTAAATCAGATGCGTGTTGGCCAGCTTATAGAAAAGGTCCTTGCGAGGAAAGCCAGTATCTGGTTTTGACAGAAGACTCTCCGATACCTGTGTGTGCTGAGAATCCTTGCACCATGGACAGCTATGTCAAGTACAACGAAAAATGCGAGAGACTGAACACGATAGCACCCTGCAGACACTTGTGGCCGATCCCTGCAGCTCTGGCGATAAACTCGACCACCTTAGCTGTCACTTGCGAGAGACTCAACTTAGAGTCCACGTTCGGGGAAGTGTCCAAGCCTCAAATATCTGTTACATGTCGGCCAGGCTGCAAGCGAAGTATTAATGGAAAATGTCTTCTTAATGAGTCATTATAAATATTTATATTTCTTTTCATAGTCATAAATACGCTATTCTATTATTATGGGTTTCATTTTAAAATAACAATCAGCAATAACAATTTGCATAATTACGCGCAGCTATCGTGCGGTTGTCACGTGTCATACATGGCTACGCATTAACCTAGACTGTTTGGACTTTGAACTATTAGAAGTTGAACGCTGCGAATCGTGCGAGAGGGTGTAGTACTTTTTCCGTCCGTCCGTCGCACTCTTCTATCTACCAAGCACATGTTCAGAGTGAAAGCAGCGTGGTCATGGCAACGTCCTATGACTGCCGTTAAAGATCTCGAATAGAGCGACATCTGCATCTGCTGGTTTGTGAATGTCAACTGTTGCTCACGTATAGGCTCTAATATAAAATGATTGTTATATTTCTATAATTAAAATAGAAATAAAACAATCATTGAGAATTTACAATAATTTGTTTATTTTACCTATGACTTTGCACAGTATACAGAATTAAGTTTTGATTTTGATTTAAGTTTCCTTTAAATTAATAAAAAGTTAAAATAGTATTTCTAGCCATTGTTTTCTATTATAAAGGGGTTGACATGTAATATAGGCAATATTTGCCGTACGTAACAGGGAGACATCATCTACATAAATAACACATAGTACGTAAATTATTTTAAGTAAATCATATAAAAATTAATATATAATAATAAAAAAGGGCACACGCAACGACGCTACCCTGAAGGATGGAGTGTTTGATTATTCTAATGTCAGCTCCTAACCTATCCTTTTTTTTTTTTTTTTTTATTGATCCTGTGGAAATACCTCATGTACTTCCTTCGCCCCGTGAAAGGGCGAAGGGGCACGCCGGACTCCTACCGGCTAAAACCACCGGAGTGATCATCGTCGGCACCGAAGGGAGGCTCCAATAACTCGAATAATCTCCATCTAGAGCCACCCGTTGGTGCCACGCCTTTAGGCACATCTCGGAGGGGATGACTGTAAAGGGGTCATCCCCTCTAGTGGAGGGAAGGCGACTGTAAAGAGGCCACCCCCCCAGGCATCTCTCGAGGGGATTGTAAAAGATTCCCCCGAGGCCTCACTATGCGCTGTGCTGCGCACACAGCGGTACGTGACCACATGCGCACCGCTGTCTTCCCGGGGGTCGCTCGGTATGAGCACGCAGATTTCCCAATAAGCGCGCTCGCGATCCCCAAGGCCCCCTATAAAGACAACAGGGGGCTCAGGCGTGTTGGACACGGGCGCCGCGGCGGTTGTTACCCCGGCTCCGTGTCCTCCTCCTCCGAGTGGGATCGGCCCTCTCCCGATCCCGCTCTGCGACCTCCTTCTGGAGCATTACGCTCTCGCAGAAGGAGACCACAGCACTCCAATTTTCCTGCTTTGCCAGCATAGCCGATACTAGTGCTGGCAAAGAGAGATCTTGCCCAATCCGATCGACCAGGGTCCGCCACTCGGCAGTCCACGCAGGGCACTCTTCGAGCGTCTGCTGTGCGGTATCCTGATCGTCTCCACAGTGGTGGCACTATGCCGTGACCTCGCATCCTATCCTGTGTAAGTACGCACCGAAACAACCGTGTCCGGTGAATACCTGCATCAGGCGGAATGTGACGCGCTCGCTCCTTTGGAGCCAGGCTCCGAAGAGCGGCAAGACAGCCTCAACGACGCGCTTTGTCGCGTACTGTGGCAGCATGAGCCGCTCGTGCCACAGCTTGAGTGCACGCCGCCGAGCCTGACGCCTCAAACTTTCGAGTGCCCCTGAAGGCACGCCTTTACCGCACTGGCGGAGGGAGCGTGTTTGGTGATACACCCACGCATCCATCTCCGCCAAGATATCAAAAGGCGGAAAGCGCGCTAACAGAGTTGCCGCCTCAAAGGACACCGTTCGGTATCCTCGTGCGATCCGTATAGCCGCTCTACGCTGCAGGCAGACCGTGAATCTTGGTTCTGCAGCGCTGGACGCCCGAGAGTCGAGATGACCAAACAGGCGCCCCATACAGGGCCACGGACCGCACGACCGACTCCCCCGAGATTGGGCAGTAGACGGTGCAAGGCACCCACTATCCTTTCGACCCGGGGGACAAGACGCTCGAAGTGCTCCTCGAAGCCCCAACTGTCCAGGGTGAGCCCCAGGTACTTCATGTACCGGCCCACCCTGATTTGCGCGTCACCAACGCGTATCCACGAACTGGGAGGCTCCCTGTTCCGCGGCAGTTTGTGGAACCATAGCGCCTCGGTTTTATGAGGCGCTATCCGCAAACCCAGAGCGTGGATTTCGGCCACGACATTGCCACCATTGGCACATTGCCACCGCTTGCTCGGCAAGCCGGATGGTTCCCTCGAAGGTCTCCCCTCTGGCCAACACAAGAGTGTCATCAGCGTAACAGATTAAGCTGACGCCAGCGGGGAGAATGACACGCAGGACCGTGTCGTAAGCGAGGTTCCACAACAGGGGACCGATAACCGATCCCTGTGGAACCCCGCACGTGATCTCCCTTCCTAACCTATCCTACCTCAGAAATCTGATTATTTTTATCATCATGATATTCTATCTCTTCGTATTATTTGTATCACAAAGACTAGAAGCAGTTAAAACCGTACCCCTGATACCTTTTTTTTTTTTTTTTTATTGGTGCCCAGTGGAAATTCTTCATGAACTTCCTTCGCCCCGGGGAAGGACGAAGGGGTATGCCGGACTCCTACCGGCTAAAACCACTGGGGCGGTCATCTTCGGCACCTAAGGGAGGCTCCAGGTCCTCGTATGATCACACTAGAGCCGCCCACTGGTGCCACGCCTATTGGCACATCTCGGAGAGGGTGACTGTAAAGCGGTCACCCCCCCAGGGGGATTGTAAAGGATCCCCCAAAGCGTCCCACGGCAGCGCGTGACCACATGCGTGCTACCGTCTTCTCTTGGGTCGCTTGGTGTGGGCACGCAGATTCCCCAATCTACGCACCCGCGAACCCAGAGGTCCCCCACCTTATAGCAATGGCAGGGGTTTTCAGGCGTATCGGAATTAGGCGCCAGAGCGGTTGTTACCCCGGCGCCGTCTCCTTCTTCTTCGAGCGGGATCGGCCCTCTCCCGATCCCGCTCTGCGTTCTCCTTCTGGAGCATGACGCTCTCACAGAAGGAGACCACTGCATTCCAGTTTTCGTGCTCTGCCAACATAGCCGACACTACAGCTGGCAGAGAGAGATCTTGCCCGATCCGATCGACCAGGATCCGCCGCTCGGCGGCCCACGCAGGGCACGCCTCGAGCGTGTGCTGTGCGGTGTCCTGGTCGCTATCACAATGGTGGCATTGTGCCGTGGCCTCGCGGCCTATCCTGTGCAGGTACGCACCGAAACAACCATGCCCGGTGAGCACCTGCGTCAGGCGATAGGTGACGCGCTCGCTCCTTCTGAGCCAGGCTCCGAAGAGCGGCAGGACGGCCTCGACGACGCGCTTGGTCGCAAATTGCATCCGCAGGCGGTGACGCCACTTTACAAGTGCGCGTCGCCGAGCCAGCCGCCTCAGCCTCTCCAACGCCCCTGGAGGCGCGTTTTCGCCGCTCTGGCGGAGGGAGCGTGTCTGATCGTAGACCCACGCATCCATCTCCGCCAGGATGTCAAAAGGCGGAAAACGCGCCAGGAGGGTTGCCGCCTCGTAGGAGACTGTTCGGTAACCTCGTGCGATCCGAATAGCCACTCTGCGCTGCAGACCGTGAATTTTGGTTCTGCAGCGCTGGGCGCCTGATAGTCGAGCTGACCATACAGGCGCCCCGTATAGGACCACGGACCGCACGACTCCTCCGTAGAGACGGCGAACTTCCTCACATGGTCCCCCGAGATTGGGCAGCAGCCGGTGTAGAGCACCCACTATCCTCTCAACTCGGGGGACGAGGCGCTGGAAGTGCTCTTCGAAGCCCCAACGACTGTCCAGGGTGAGCCCCAGGTATTTCATGTACCGGCCCACCCCGATTTGCGCGTCACCAACGCGTATCCACGAACTGGGTGGTTCTCTGCTTCTCGGTAGTCTGTGGAACCATAGCGCCTCGGTTTTCTGAGGCGCTATCCGCAGACCCAGGGCGTGGATTTTGGCCACGACAATTGCCACCGCTTGCTCCGCAAGCCGGATGGTTCCCTCGAAGGACTCCCCGCTGGCCAACACCAGAGTGTCATCAGCGTAACAGACTAAGCTGACGCCAGCAGGGAGAACGACACGCAGGACCGCATCGTAGGCGAGGTTCCATAAGAGAGGGCCGAGAACTGACCCCTGCGGAACCCCGCACGTAATCTCCCTCCGCTTTACGCTACCGTCCCTGCCCACGTAGCGAATGTGCCTATCGCGCAGATAGGCCCCTATGATGCCCTGCAGGTAGGGCGGACACCGATGATAAACTAGTGCCGCCCTAATAGCGCCCCACGGGATGGAGTTGAAGGCGTTGACGATGTCTAGACTGACCGCCAACGCCACCCCACCCCGTCGGGACACTGCCTGTTCCGACAGCGAGCGGACGCGAAGAATCGCGTCGATGGTGGACCGCCGCTGCCGGAAGCCATACTGACTTTCGGCCAGGTCGGGGCCAACTCGCGACAGGTGCTCAACGAGTCTTCGGGTAATTATTCTTTCGAATAGCTTCGAAGCCTCGTCGAGCAGGCAAATGGGACGGTATGCAGAGGGAGACTCTGCAGCCCTTCCTTCCTTCTTCAAGAGAACCAATCCGGCTTCCTTCCAGCCGGACGGGAACACGCCACTACGGAGGCAACTGGTGAACAGCCGCCTCAAGCGGTCCCCAAGAGACTGTAGCGCATACACCCACGCACGGCCCGGAATGCCGTCCGGACCCGGTGCGGTGTTGCGACTCTTCAGGCGGCCAATGGCTCGGCCCAGCTCCCCATCCGAAACCCCCAACTCCTCGGCCCAGTCCGAGGCATTTGGGGGTGGAGAGGGACCAGGATGGTCCCGAACCGCCGGAAAGAGCGTTGAAAGTACTCTCTCCAGCAAATCCGGGGCCATGGTTTCGGTCACCGGGGGGACATACGGGCGCAACTTGCCCACTACCATACGGTAGGGTCTCCCCCACGGATCCCTGTCTAGTCCCTCTAGGAGCTCGCTCCAGGACCGAGCCTTCGCCTCACTGATGGCGGTCTGAAACGCCAGTGTGGCCGCCCGGTAGGCCCTATAGGCCTCTTCAGTCTCTCCGGCTGTAGCGCTGTGCCGGCGTCGGCTTCGTTGGTACCGGCCGGCGGCGGGATGCCAGGCAGACCGCGCGCAACTGCGCGATCTCATCCGACCACCAGTACACTGCCGTACGCCGGGAGCGCCTGGCCCGGGGCATGGATGCGTCGCATATTGACGTCATCGTCCTCCGGAACCACGACGCTTCCTCTTCCGGATCGGGCAAGATCCCTTGATCTACCTCTGGCCAGGCCGCGACGTTGGCAGCTGCGACGAGCAACTCTCGATCCAGCTGTGTGAGGGCCCAACGCCGCGACCGCGAGCTGGGACTAGAACGGCTCAGGCAAGGCGTGCGGAGGGCCACGTCGAACATTATGTTGCGGTGGTCCGAAAGTGTGACCACTTCCTCCGCTACTCGCCAACCCGACACCATGCGGGCCACAGAAGGAGCCGCCCATGTCAGGTCCACGACCGACTCCCCCTGCCACCGAACGCAGGTGCTAACGGACCCCCGATTCAGCAATCGGAGGTCAAGTGACGCCGCCCAGTCTTCCATTATCCTCCCCCTCGGCCCGTCCCGACGGTTGCCCCAAGCTCTAGAGTGAGCGTTGAAGTCCCCCAGGACGAGCACTGGACGGGGCGAACACTTACAGCGAATGCTGCGTGCCACCCCGTCCAGGTATCCCTCGAAGTCGGCGAGAGACACGTTGGGGGAGACATAGCAGCCCACTACTGCCAGAGGTCCCCACTCTACTACGACAAAGCCCTGCCCCCTGTCCAACAGGGAGCAGGGCGGCTCACCTTCGGCTCCAGACCAATAGATGGCGACGGAGTCCCCGGCGCCCCCGAACCAGCGAGGATGTTCCTGGACGCCGTAGGGCTCCGCCACAACCGCCAAGGCAACCGACCACTCCGCAACAGTTTGCAGCAACAGATTCTGCGCGTTGCGGCAGTGGTTTAGGTTGCCCTGGAGGACCCTTAATTGGCCTCCATCGCCTCCGGTGAGCCGGAGCGTGCGACCGGTGCCGCCGGCGCAGACGCCGTCAGCCCCTCGGCCGAGGCAGGGGGGGCTGGTTTTCCCCTCCTGCTCTTCTGGGCTGCACAAGATTTGCAGCCCAATCTGTGCTCGGCCGGGAGGCCAAAGTCCGCACACAAAGGGCAGTTTTTTGTCTGCGCCTGGCATTCCCGAATTTTGTGGCCCTGGCCGCCACATCCGAAGCACCGGTCGCTCCGGTCAACCCCCCCGTGTGTGGTGCACCGGAGGCGCACATGCCCGAGTTCGAGGCATCGGAAGCACTGTAATGGCCGTGCTGCCAACACCTCGACCCTGGCCGACGTCCAACCAACGAAAATGCGGCAGGTGGACGCCAGCTTCTTGGCCGCCTCCAGTGGGATCCGGACCCAAACCGTGCCCAAGGACATCGGTGAGCGGCGAATTTCGCCCACCCTAACATCCTCGGGCAAACACGCCGTCGCAGCCACTATGGCTTCTGCGATCTCCACTTTGGTTACGGCGTCGTCCAGGTCCAATACCCTCAACTCCGCCATTTTAATCGGACGCGCAATATGCACGTCAAATATGGGGGTGAGCACCTCCCGCATTTTGCGCGCCAGGCTATCGGCCTTGGCGCCACCATCCTCCCCAGCGACGGAAAGCACCATTCCGCCGCTGGCTGATCTCTTGATGGTCACGGTGTCCGGACCGATGCCGTGGTCGGCGAGCTTAATACTTCGCCGAGCTGCGGTCATGACTTCACCCAACCTTGTGTCGGGTGAGCCTTCGGGCACCGTGACCGTTATGGCGGCCGATGCGGGAACCTTGGGGAGGTTGACCTTCCCCTTCCTTTTTCCGCCCCGTTTTCCGCGATGTCTCCCCCCACTCTGGGGAGAAGACTGCGCAGGCTGTGCAGCTGCGGTCTGCAAAGGCCGGGGCTGCCGCTTCTTTCGGCCCGCAATGGACCACCCCTCAGTGGTGTCCATTGCAGACTGCGAGGACTCGGGCTCAGCGGCTGCTGGCTGGGTTGGCGCGGGTCCAGTGGTCGCCGCAGCCCCGTCAGCTGTCGCCTGCCGGTCTGACTTTCCAGTCCCCTTTGCCACACCGCGACCCCCGCTACCCCTGATACCTGCCGCGTATATTTTCTAGTAGTCTTTTATGTAATACTTTACCATAAGCTTTTATCATATCTTGAAATAGATCTGTTAAAGTTAAATATAAAAAATAGTTTTTATTCACGTCAAACCGTTTATCTATAGGACTTATGAATAGTCAAGACTTTAGTTGCCACGTTTTAAGATGTTGATTTTCCATGGAGAAGAACTACATGGTTACAAGTTATCCTTTTTCAATACAATATCTTTTTACTACATTTTTCTCGAAATGAAGTTAACGTGAGGACAATGCAAGAAAAAGAGTAAACTAAACAGCTATTAGCGTCGCTCAGTTCAACCATATTGTAGGGAAACTTAGCAACCCGATAGAAGACGCCACCATTAGCAGGACACTTGAGTGAGGATGACATACCTAAACTGCTACACAAATATTACGTCAGTAACACAAAATAATTGAATAATCCACACGGTATTTGTACTAATAATCTAAATGCATAAAATAAAAGTAAATAAAAATAATAATGAGACAAATAATTAATGTCATAACAAATCTCAATCCCAAGCATTTTTGTCGTAAATCATATATTCTGTAATTTTATCAGTACAGTTACAGATTTTTCTACATAGATTCTGTTTTATGATGGACTTCAATTTATTGAGAATTTATTTTTGAATATGACTTGGGATTTTAACAAAACTTAATATGAAATGTGCCGACTTTAGGCAGAAGATGGCGCTAGTTTCGATGCAACTTTTCGTACTCACCATTTGTATGAGACTTTCACCCCCCTGAAACCGATCGCGTCAGTCACTCTCAGGTTATAAAAAGGTACTCTGTGTCAGTCACAATACGAAGTATCTTACTACCTAGTCTGTGGTCCGTGCAGTCACCACAGAGTGCCTTTTTATAATCTGAGGCAGTCACAACTGGGCACAAACTAATTAGAGATACTACCAACTGGGCCTTCCCAACGCGAGGACGTATCACTTTGTGTCACTGGCGCTTACGAGTTCGACCTAGGGATTTTCACGAAATATACTGTGACTACCACACGTTGATACAATCAAGTATTGATTATATTTTAAATCGTTTTTATAAACATTAGCAATGTAGATTTTTAGGCGATTTTATGTTTCGTATAATTATGGTTTGATGTTTAATATAATTATCATTTTACATCTTAACAGCGCAGTTGGTGCAGTGGCTGATACAATCGGCAGGTGCACTGCGGGTTGTGGGTTCGATTCCCGAATGGATCCTATATTTGTATGATCTGCAGGTAGTTGTTCCGGATTGGGGTGTGTGTGGAATTTGTCTCTAAATGTATCCATGATACAGGTGCAATCTTAGAGTGGGGTAACGTGTTTTGAAAAGAACAAAAAAATGATGCAATATTAGATTAAATATTAACAATATGAAACCTATTTCTCATACCTGCAATTATTATATTTCTTAATATACTGTTGATAGCTAATTTCTATAACATCGCAAATTGTGTTACTATTTATATCGACTTCGTACTTCAATGGAGCTATAATAATAATGTTTTAATAAAACTGAACAGTTAAGAGAGACTAACAGCCGGTTTCTGAAAGGCGGTTAAAATGCCGAATTAGCTAACAAGCTGTCACAATTAACGGTCCGTTAACAGTACGTCACAATCTGCGGGTTTCTGGAACGCAAATTATCGAAAAATTAGCTAATTGATGTTGACGCGTCTTGTTCGGGAGAGTTCGGGAAAATGCGTTTTGTTTTTGTCTAGCGCATATCGTCGTCTCTTTCGTTTAATAGATAGATTGTCGTATTTTTGCAAGTTGGGTTATCAAAAGACTGCCTGTCTGTCCCGGTTGTTTAAAATCGGAATACTTCTGCGTAAAAATACGAAAACAGTATCGATAACAGTTTATTTATTATTTCTGTCTTTGTTCGCCGTCCAAATTTATTTATATTGTACAAACACCGTCGTTTGATGGTCTATCATAGTACACACCTGCTACATATAAGCTGATCTCTCACTGCGCGGAAAGTCAATATCACCACCCTATCTCATCCCGTAGGTGTCGTTAAACTAGGTGACTATGCGAATAGCCGCAGGATGGGCAGCAGTGTCCGTCCAGTACATTTCTAATTAAACTGTGATCGCCAACCCATTTGCCAAGCGTGGCAATTATAGCAAAACCCCGGAATGGGCGCGCACCACCAAAACCATACCGTTCGGTTTGGCAATTTTATGACAATGTCTCGAAAAAATTATACTAACAGAAAACGGGAGTTTCTGACAATAGTGGAAATCATTATTACATACTAAGCTATTCAAATTCAATTAATATATTTGGCTATCTTCCAAATAAATAATAAATTCAGTTCATTATTAAATCTTATTATTTAAATATTCATGCTGGTATTTTACTAACGTACTTTATAAATATTGCTTACCTCAAGTTTTCTCCGACATTTATTAACCTTTTATTCATGTCAATAGCCTTTCAATGAGTAATATTTACTTTGACACAAGATGAATTGGTCAATATTCACCAATTATAAAATAGCTCGTTGACAATCCATAGACTGATTGCTATATTAACCACCCTAGTGGTATTGTGTGCTTATTGGGGCGTTTTGCCATAATCGCTACGCTTAGTGCTAAAGTGTGGCAGTCTATTTTAGTTTAATACATATAATCAGCCCATTACTGTCCCGCAGACTTTTCTCAGGATGAGAAAGATTAGGTCTTAGTCCACCACGCTGGCCTAGGGCAGGTGGGTGGACTACACGTGTAAAGACAAAAAAATGAATTAGTTGTAAACCATAGCGCTGTTTCTGTCGATATTTTATTTTATTTTATTATTTTTATGTTACTTGTACTTAATATACTACTAAACTGATAAACAACTAGATAAACTGATAAACAACTAGATGGATAAAATCAAAATAATTGTAGACTGCACATTATCGTCCAAAGGATCAATATTATTTACGCGATCGTTACGCTCGATCTGTAGCCGTGTGTGCCGGAACGGCGCACACAAACATAACATGCGGTGAATTTACCTAAACTCGTAAATTTTGTGCACGGCCTCTTAAGTACCGCTCGGATTGTTTTGCTATCCACAGCGGTATCGTCAAAGATCGCTTATATCTGAATAGTCCTTTATGCATGTTCTCCAAGCTAGTCACTCATTGCATTTATCAATGTGTCTTCAAAATTTCCTGACAGGAATCGGAATCAGTCGAAGAAAGTCTAAATTGAATTAACTATCCAAAATAGTTTACTTGACAAAGCCACATGCGGACCGCGTTGGCCAAGTAAGTATAGAGAATTGTCTCATTTAACGCTTTAAATGGTATGATAAAATAATTATCGAAATCTATACACACTTACATCCAGCAGCCAATCATAATAAAAAATCGAAATCAGCAATGAACATAATACAACCATAATACAACAATCTAACAACACAGTTGTGATTAATGTGAGCATTTTAATCAATACAATATAAAAAGTATAATAAATCATATTCATCTAGTGACAGCCTTTATTAAAATCGAGTATGGCAAATAAAACTTGACTAATAAAAGGTTTGCCGTGTGGTGCCGGCTCAGAATGCCACCACCCCATCTCGTCCCATGGGTGTCGTAAAAGTCGACTAAGGGATTAGCCGGAGGATGGGCAGCAGCATCCTTCGAGTACATTAACAACTCAACTGCGATCGCCAACCCGCCTGCCAAGCGTGGCGATTATGGCAAAACCCCCCAATGAGCCCACAACACATCCATATCAGTGGTGGTGGTGATATTTGGGGGAGGCCTGTGTCCAGCAGTGGACTTCATTCGGCTGAAATGATGAATAAAAGGTATGAGACATATCTTCACACTTTTATGTAATATAGTTAGGTAATTGTATTTATGACTTCCAAAAGACAGACCGTAAGCTGTATAAACTTAAAAAAATATGTGTATATAACTAAAAAATGTATTAACAACCAAATAGGTAATCTTATATCTTTAAATGAGCAATTCTTGTATATATATATATATATATATATATAATTGGAATCTCGGAATCGGCTCCAACGATTTTCATAAAATTTAGTATATAGGGGGTTTCGGGGGCGATAAATCGATCTAGCTAGGAATCATTTTTAGAAAATGTCATTTTATAGGCGTTTGAGTAGAATCAACTGAAAAATATGACTCTTCCTGACATCTATTGGCGAATAATAATACTATTTTTTGTGAGCAACTAATTGCTTTAACGACACAACAGCAGATGGCGTTGTTAAGTAACACGAAAATACCGAGCAAAGCTCGGTCATCCAGGTACTACTATATAACAAGAGCAGTGATCGCATAGTACTTGAATGTTTCCATGTACGAGAGTCTGAGTTCGATTCCGGGCGCCACCTCTGACTCTATGTGCGCATCAGAATTTGATTATCACTTGCATTAACGGTGAAGGAAAACATCGTCATCGCCAGCGTGGTAGACTAAAGCTGATTATGTATACTATAACAGACTATCAAATGAACATAAGCTATGTGTGTTATCTCAGGATTCAACAATAGTAAAAGATATAAAAGTTTATTAGATCAATAAAATAATCTCGAATAAAATAAGGCTCGAATACCTTTTTTTATTGATCCGGAAAGTGGAAATACCGCATGTACTTCTGTCGCCCCGGGGAAAAGGCGAAGGGGCATGTCGGACTCCTACCGGCTAAAACCACCGGAGTGATCATCGTCGGCACCGAAGGGAGGCTCCAGGAACTCGAAAGATCTCCATCTAGACTCCTAGAGCCACCTATTGGGGCCACGCCTTTAGGCACGTCTCGGAGGGGATGTCTGTAAGGCGGTCATCCCCTCTAGCGGAGGGAAGGCGACTGTAAAGAGGCCACCCCCCCAATCTCTCGAGGGATTGTAAAGGCAAAAGCGTTGTTGTTGCGTAAGCGCAAACCAACAAATGCTGTGATTGGCCAATGCCATGATACACATTCCCTTTCCTAAATTTTTTCTGCATTGAATATAGCATAGTTATGGTTATATAGGTTGTCGAGCTTGACGTGTAGCCGTGTGTACAACCATCGTCGTCATACAAGCTTGTCGCTTGAGTTAATTCTTGTGTGTACCTTTACGGAAAATGTTCCTGTACATGCAAGTAGGCTTTAAAACAACAATTCCCTAATACCTACTGCTGGGATTAGTAAGTAAAAAAATATGAATAAATAATAACCGCAGTGGAAATTCTACATGAACTTCCTTCGCCCCGGGGAAGGGCGAACTACTACCGGCTAAAAGCTACTGGAGCGGTTATCTTCGGCACCGACGGGGGGCTCCAGTCCCTCGTAAGATCACACTAGAGCCGCCCATTCATGCCACGCCTTTAGGCACATCACGGAGTGGATATCTGTAAAGCGGTCACCCCCTCCTAGCAGAAGGAAGACGACTGTAAAAAGGTCGCCCCACAGGCACTTCTCGGGGAGGATTGGAAAGGATCCCCCCAAAGCCTCGCTGAGCGCTGTGCTGCGCACACGGCGGCACGTGAGTACGTCCGCGCCACCGTCTTCCTGGGGGTCACTCGGTGTAAGCAAGCAGACTCCCCAATATGCGCGCCCGCAACCTTCAAGGCCACCCTACCATGTGGCGACGGCAGGGGGCCCAGGTATGTTGGACCTAGGTGCCGGGACGGTTGTTACCCCGGCGCCATCTGGTCCTTCTCCGTGCGGGATCGGCCCTCTCCCAATCCCGTTCTGCAGTCTCCTTCTGGAGTATGATGCTTTCGCAGAACAAGACCACTGCACTCCAGTTTCCGTGCTCTCCCAACATAGCCGACACTACTGCCGGTAGTGACAGATCTTGCCCGATCCGATCGACCAGGATCCGCTGCTCGGCTTGCAGGGCACTCCTCGAGCGTGTGCTGTTTGGTATCCTGGTCGGTTCCACAATGGTGGCACTGTGCCGTAACCTCGCGTCCTGTTCTGTGCTGGTACGCACTGAAACAACCTTGACTGGTGAATACCTGCATCAGACGGTAAGTGACCCGCTCGCGCCTTCTGATCCAGGCTCCAAAGAGCGGCAGGACGGCCTCGACGACGCGCTTGGTCGCGAACTGCAATCGTAGGCGAAGTCGCCAAATCTGCGTGCGTGCCGTTGAATCAGCCGCCGTCTGTCGAACGCCCCTGAAGGCACGTTTTCGCTGTCTTGGCGGACGGAGTGTTTCTCGTCATAGACCCACGCATCCATCTCCGCTTGGATGTCGAAAGGCAGAAGGCGCGCCAGGAGAGTTGCCGCCTCATAGGACACTGTCCCTGTATCCCCGTGCGATCCGTATAGCCACTCTGAGCTGAACCGTGCACCAGCAGACCGTGAAGTTTGTTTTTGCCATACAGGTAGAGGGCCACGGACCACACGACGCCCCCGTAGAGACGGCGAACTTCCTCGCTCGCTACCCCGAGATTGCGCAGCACCCGGTGTAATACACCCACTACCCTCTCGACTCGGGGGACGAGGCGCGCGAAGTGCCCTTTGAAGCCCCAACGATTGTCCAGGGTGAGCCCCAGGTACTTTATCCTCGTGCGATCCGTATAGCCGCTCTACGCTGCAGGCAGACCGTGAATCTTGGTTCTGCAGCGGTGGACGCCCGAGAGTCGAGATGACCAAACAGGCGCCCCATAGAGGGCCACGGACCGCACGACCGACTCCCCCGTAGAGGCGGCGAACTTCTTCCCTCGGTCCCCCGAGATTGGGCAGTAGACGGTGCAAGGCACCCACTATCCTTTCGACCCGGGGGACAAGACGCTCGAAGTGCTCCTCAAAGCCCTAACGACTGTCCAGGGTGAGCCCCAGGTACTTCATGTACTGGCCCACCCTGATTTGCACATCACCAACGCATATCCACGAACTGGGTGGTTCTCTGCTCCGTGGCAGTTTGTGGAACCATAGCGCCTTGGTTTTATGAGCCGCTGGCCAACACAAGAGTGTCATCAGCGTTTCCTAGGCATACCTACTGGAATTAATATTTATTTCTTTACACACAACAGCCGGTAAACGTCCACTGCTGAACATGGGCATCCCAATGAATCACTACAATGAGCGGTCAAAGGGGATATTGCCGTAATCACCATACTCAACAAGTGGGTTGGGGATTGCAGTATGTAGTTAATAGCACACGGGAAAATGCCGCTGCACATCCTTTTATAGGGGCAGTCTATTCTTTCCCAGTAACCACACGGAATTTAGTCAATAAGGAATCCAAATGTTGTGGATACAAGGCAATCGCTGGCGAAACTTGCTACAGAACACTATTACTCTCGCCTTGCACAGTATGGCACGACGCCGCCGGCCCGTCGCCCATGGCAACGGTCGGGCGTCCTTCTTGTATCCATGGCGACTTCACCGTCACTGTTCCACACACCATGAACCTGTCATCGGCGTTTATTTACCAATTACCACAATGGACATCCAGGTGTCTGTCTGCACGCACGATTATCGATAACCTTTATGATAAAATCGGTACAGAATTGTGTTTAAAAATATTTCTCAATCTCCTTTTAGCATCTAGTTTCATTGCTTGCGAGTTAGCTAAGTAAGTGTTACGGAAGGTTAAGGTTGATTGACGGCTCGGTGGAAAGTTTAAATCATTTCCCAAGTGAAAAGTGCACGTTTCTAGAAATTATAGCACGTAGAGGAACATGCCGCAGTTGAAATGTGGTAAGTTTAACTTAATTGCATTGAAAGCAGCAAAGGCTATAATCACGTCGGCTATAAAAAATTGTGATCTTTATATATATTTTCTGTATTTAAGTATAGACTAAAAGCAATGAAAGTCGTATCTAGCTCCGGTCTAGCGTTTGTAGCCTCTGCGACGGCTGATCGTTTAATTTCCATATAATCGCAAGTGGAGCCATGCTTGCTGCTATCGCGATTGATCGCTGACCTATATTCAGCGCTGCTGACCACTGACCGCCACAACACACCTCCACGTCTAACGTACACGACCTTCGCCGATTTTATTGTGGCCGCTAACCTGAATATTTCCTCTCTTTCGTAAGTTACATAGATTATTAAGTGGAGGGAATGGTGAAAGAAATTCTACGTTAATCGAAAATAATCTGGGAGACTAGTATTATATTATGAAATTACCTGCTGTTATTATTTTTTCATAATGTTAACTAACTACGAGAATCCCAGCCATAGCTTGACACTCTGTAATCGCTACGAGTAAAGAACGTGGCATGGCCAGGTTACTTACTCAAATGGGTTATATTTAACATAGCTTTTTAATTTAGTGATGAATCGTTTAAAACTCAGCTTTTGTATACTCGAGTATGCATTTCGTGAAACAGTACGTTCGTACATTATTATGAATATGCAGACCTTGGCATTTGTAGGCCAGAATAACGCTAGGAAGACGAAGAAAAAGGAATTGATATTAAAATAAGAAAAGCTTGTCTCCAGAGGTTGCCTTACATTATCCTAGTTTCGGATATTTATAGGTTAGTTAGTTGCTCTGAATAAAAGCTGAAATTCGATATCCTGCGCATGGTAACTTTTTGGTCTTTTATTTACTGAATGACCATTTCTCGTATGATCTCTGAGAAATTATAGACACGATAACAATACCAATAAAGGAGAAATGTAGCATAATGTTGCAGATTGTTCTTAACGAATCATTACAGAACACGGGAAGGTCATTCTAAATCACATTTTAAACGATGAACGTATTCAAGATATTATTATAAAACATAACGGCCCTAATTGGCCGATAGCATGTTATTGTAGAGCGTAGGCGTACTTACATGATATATTACTTGCTCATTGCACCCGCATATTCTACTGGACGCGTCAAACGCTTGACACTTCGCACACGAAGGGTAAAGTAAATATCGTGAGGATAAAACCAGGTCGATAAACGGCCTAGTTTGCAATATATTTCCTCTTGAACTTATAATAAATACATTCACATATTGGAATTACTGCAGTATTCTTCAAGAACAAGATAACCACACATAACTTTATAACCTTTTCTAAGCGAGAAGAACGGCAATTTGACTTGGGTTTATCTGCTGATAAATGATTTACCACATTTAGTGATGTTACCGTGGGTTTTTCCACTTATACAAATTAAATACTTTTTTCCTTGTTGAGTCTACATTTCTATAATTCTGGACACGTTTACGATGATATAATTTATTTCTCGAAAGCACGTTAGTAGGTTTAAAGAGTACGTAGTCTAAATCGTAACATTGAAGGCGTTGTTTATTTATTAGCTAAAAGCTCGCAATTGAATTTTTTACGGCATCGTTGGCCCTTTTGGCTATTATTGGGGCCAGTGGGTCAACTACTTTAGATCTAAGGGAAACTACGGAAAAACACGAGAATGATTTTATTTTCAAATAAGTCCTTGAAGATTGCGTGCCGGATTTTAACTAACTATTTGCGTGTAATTTAGGCGTGAAGAATTTTTTGGGTCGATCAAATGGTTACTAAACATTGTTACCGCTTGTAATATCGTGACATTTTAAATAATTATAATTGGTGAGCTGATAATTATATTAAAACAATGAAGTATTATTAGGTCCATACCGTTTATAATGATAAGAGCGTAGTGGGTGATTTGCGGTCAGATGTAGGTACTTCCTATTTATTTGCCAATTAATGATTAAAGTAAGTTGAATAATTACAAAATAATTCATCATGCTTATTATTATTGCAGATTATATATATTTTCCTGTAAATACCACCAGGTTTATATGCTTCCTGTTTACTAAGAATGGAATGTTTTTAGATTTTTGATCTTAGATCTTAGATCTAAAAAATATCAATACTCAGTAAGGTAATTTAGCCAGAAATTACCTTACTGAGTATTGATATTTTTTAGATCTGAATAAAACATCATCCGAATGAGTTCAGCTGAAGTCGTTTGAGGAACAGTCATCCAAAAATTGTAACGTACAATATTTTTATTCCTGTAGTAGCCGTTACAAGCCCGCTTCGCAATGCGTAAATCAAAATTTAGTGATAATTATCATCATATCAACCTGAAACCTGCTGAAGAAAGGCCACCCCATAAACGATTGTCATCATTTTTTGGTGAGCGCAAAATGGCTGCTGTTTCACAGAAGGGACGCTGCTGCCCATCCTTCTGGTCAGCAGTCCCTTAGTCACCTTTAACTACATCCACGGAAGGAGATGGACTGTTCTTATATTCATAAGGACACCACACGGAATAGATCGCAAATACCAAAATATTATTTCCTAAAGTTTACTAAATGTAAATTAGGCTTCAAAGTACTCCTCATTATCGCTGTCAGCTGGGAGCCACGTTGAATGGTTATTATTTGGCCAAAGAAATGGCCAGCCCTCTGTACCCCAATTTACATAAAAACAAACAATCCAAGTATCGTTGAAGTTTGAAAGCCGTTCGATCGAAGTTCTATTCAAAGTCTATATTCGCACAGGAAGGTCGTCACAGGAACGCAGTTCAATAGGACTTTAAATGGAAAGCACGCCGCACCAAAATTGCCATGTGCCTAACACGGCAATTTTTATAATGATCAAATAAATTAAATTTAATAAATATCAGTGAACATAAACTGGAGATTGTATAAGAAAAATCTTATTATTTATTATTAGGCAGAAAGTTGCAAGTCTACGCGCAAAAAAATAACTATTTATAAGTAGAATGCTGCTTCACAACTCTCACCTAATGACCCGTACGTAGACAGACTAAACTAATTTGACATTGTCAAGGTGCAAAACTTTAGCGCGCGCTTTAAAAACAAGAATAACAGTGTAGATGACAGAAAAATATCAATAATTGATTCAAAATTGTCAATATGAAGCGCAGCTAGAGGAAGGTTTCAACCAGGCAGCTAGAACGGCAGATCGAGTTAGTGGAAAGACATACAAACTTCGCCTTGGTTCGAGTTTGGTCGAAGGAAGCATGAGCACTATCGTCCAAACTGTAGAAAGAGTTTGCTAAGATATTAAATTCTATAGAAGAAAAGATCTATAGAACGCCAAAAGAATGGAGCACAAATGCAAAGTAGTTACGTGCTTTTCATTACAGAAAGTATTCACGCAATATTCATTGTTAATAAATTATATATTTTGCTATCAGTTTTTCAACGATTACAAATGTCGCATAAAAATAAAGTCCGTAAATTCGCACAGAACCAGCGGAAGACAGGTGGTGGACCTGCAGATGCACTACAAATAAGTGAACTTGAGGACCGGCTGTTTGCAATATTAGGTCCCGAAAAATTGGCGGGAACATCGGCTTAATAGCTTAGAATAATAAATCATAGAAGCCTAATACGCGCACATTAAATGAAGCCGATATACATGTACAAAATTATGTCACTTTGGTTCGCCGGCCGCTCAGTTGTGTAAGGTCACGATGACGCGACTATTGTTTGTAAAAGTATTTTTAAAATCGTGAAGGATCCTTCTTACGCAATGACATGGTGCAAAATGATCCTTCTAAATATAAAAAGGATGCTGGAATCACAAGTAACAGGATTGGTGTATATTTTTAGATTCCTAAAAATATTTTTAAACATTATCAAAGACGAGATTTTAATGCAGTGTTGTCGTATTACATGCCTATTATACCCTGATTACAAACGATTTTATATAGTAACAAAAATGTTTTTGACGTTTACTATATTTTAATTATTGATTTAGTATTGCTTAAATATGTTACGGATACAGGATGTAGGTACAGAGTTATTTTAGCAATATTCAGCGGTGTCAAACGATTTGTTCGATTTAATTAAGTTTAGTTAAGACTGAAAAGGTTAATTTTATTGATGATTTCAATTTCTTTAATTCAAATGTGTTTTGCTGATCATTATCTTTATGTGTATAAGAAGCTTTAGACAAGTAACCATTTTAAACAAGGAACACTGTAACGTCTCAATTATCAAACTTTTGTTCAACAACAAAAACGGGAAGTCGTCGGCATCCGATCCGATCGATTTATGAGACTACTTTGAAATCAACATTATGGAACGATTGAAGGACGATTAGAGTATCTGAATGAAGTATGCTGCGACGCCAATCCGATAGAACGACTTTAAAATCGATGCCTTTCAATTCACGTTCTAGTTCAATCGATGGATATGGGTTTCAGCGACCTATGGTCAAAACTAATAATCTATCTAATCCAAGATCTTTAGATTTAAGATTTTGAACTTGATATGTTTTTGTGCTAAGATCACACTTAACGCAAAAATAAAACAAATCCTAAATCTAAAAACCAAAGATTTTGGATTAGCTTGATTATTAATTTCAGCCGTAAGTCGCTACGATATCGTTACGGTTTTGAATATGTGAATTGGGCTACTGTTCACCCGAAATAACAATCAATTGTATCAAAAAAACAAAACGTTGCGTTCTAAAACTAAAATTAATTTTTGGGTTCCGAACGTCCGAAGGAAAAAACGGTGGAGTCCTTATAGGATCACTCTTGTGTCTGTCTGTCTGTCCGTCTGTCACACCCAACTTGCTCCGAATGTACTGGACCGATGTAAGATGAAATTTGGTACACATGTGGATTTCTGTGACCCAAACACGGACGTGTAAAGTAAATAAATGAATTTTGGGTATGGGGGCGGGCACTTTTGGGGAGAAATAGAAAATTAAAGAATAAAATTTTGCAAAGTATACCGTTTAACATATGAAATGGAAGGGGTTGGTGTGATGGTCTCTAATTTATTTATTTCATAATTTAAAAATATATCGTTTTAAAATTATTTAAGAAAATCTACGAAAATTTACCATCGCCAAAACGAGGCGGTATCTCTCCTGACGCGCTTTCTGCCTTTTGACATCCAGGCGGAGACGGATGCGTGGGTCGCTGATCAGACATGCTCCCTCCGCCAAAGCGTGCCTTCAAGGGCGTACCACAGATTGAGGCGACTGGCTCGACGACGCGCCCTCGAGGTGTGGCGACATCGCCTACGGTTGCAGTTTGCGACCAAGCGCGTCGTCGAGGCCATCCTGCCGCTCTTCAGAGACTGGCTCAGAAGGAGCGAACGCGTTACCTACCGTCTGACGCAGGTATTCACCGGTCACGGTTATTTCGGTGCATACCTGCACAGACGTGAGGTTACGGCACAGTGCCACCATTGTGGAAGCGACCAGGATACCGCCCTGCACATGCTCGAGGAACGCATGGGCTGCCGAGCGGCGGATCCTGATCGGATCGGGCAAGATCTACCTCTGCCGTCAGTAGGACACTACTGACGGCAGAGGCTATGTTGGCAGAGCATGAAAATTGGAGTGCAGTGGTCTCCTTCTGCGAGAGCGTCATGCTGCAGAAGGAGACTGCAGAGCAGGATCGGGAGAGGGCCGATCCCGCACGGAGAAGGCCGAGACGGCGCCGGGGCAACAACCGTCTCGGCTCCCAAGTCCAACACGCCTGAGCCCCCTGCCGTCACGTCATGCTGCCGTGCACAGCACAGCGCAAAGCGAGGCTTGGGGGGATCCTTTACGATCCTCCCCGAGAAGTGCCTGGCGGGCGACTTTTTTGCAGTCGCCTTCCCTCCGCTAGAGGGGGTGACCGCTTTACATTCATCCCTTCCAAGATGTGCCTAAAGGCGTGGCACCAATGGGCGGCTCTAGTGTGATCTTACGAGGACCTGGAGCCCCCCTTCGGTGCCGAAGATGACCGCTCCAGTGGTTTTAGCCGGTAGGAGTCCGGCACACCCCTTCGCCCTTCCCCGGAGTGAAGGAAGTTCCATGTAGAATTTCCAAAGGACATCAATAAAAAAAGGGGGTTAACCACTTTACAGATATGCCCTCCGTGATATGCCAAAAGGCGTAGCACGAATGAGCGGCTCTAGTGTGATCTTACGAGGACCTGAAGCCCCCTTTTCGGTGCCGAAGATGACCGGTTTTAGCAGTAGGAGACATACTCCTTCACCCTTCCCCGAGGCAAGGGAAGTTCATGTAGAATTTCCACTGGACACAAATATCGAATGAAAAGTATAGACACTATACTCATTAGTAGTATTGATTGGAAAGTGTCGAAAGAACGCATATTATGCTGCTTTATCGACTTAACGTCATAAAACATTCATAATGTGAATATGTAACATAACGCTCAAGCGTGTGTATTTATAAACTCAATGGCCAATCCTGCCGGCCGGTTAACAGTCCACCAAAGGCAAAGGCGAACAATGGATCATGTTTTATTGACGTGACATTTGTCTGGCAGTTTAGGTATGCCATGCAGTCCTCAATTGTCCTGCTTATGGTGGCGTCGTGTATCGGGTCGCTAAGTTTCCCTACAATATGGTTGAGCTGAGCGACGCTGATGCATGCGTCATGCTCTTGAACGAGGGCCATCTGTTGGGATTGGTCATCTTAATGCTATCATAACAATTGAATTAAAATCTCTAGTAAATATTAAAATCAGGCTTGTTTAGTGTAGACTTTTTAAGAAGTTTAGACTTTTCTCCTGAATTGTCCTTACATTACCATCATTTTGAGAACATTGTAATTTAAAAAGAACATTGTACCAATATGATTTAAAAAGAGTAACTAACTAAAGAAACTCCATTTTCTTGCCCGTCTTCTCCATAGAAAATCCACACCTTGGAACGCGGCAACTAAAGCATTGACTATTCATAAGTGCCTATAAATGGTTTTACATGAATAAAACATATTTTTATCTTTATCTTTATGATGAAAGTTGCGGCGATGCGATTGGCCGTCTTATTTTCATGATTGTTAGGATTTCGCAGCATTAATGTAATGTTCTCTATTAATTATCAAAATACCTTGAAAACTTTTATCAGAAGTGAATCACGCGCAAAATCATCTGTAACTCGTAAACTAAATTATGTTAGTATGATTAGAATCAACTGCGGGCTGGGGCAGTCGCGTGCCGCCGTGCCAGCCTTACGTCACGCATCACTCGGCAAGAGCTCGAGCTACTTACACCTACACCACACAAGTTAAACCAAACTACTCACAACTACCAACATAATGAACACTGGGATTTAAGACGTACGAACGAATAAACTTGTTCCTTAAAAAGTCACCTCAAGGGATCACTCTTAGTAAAGAAACTAATAAATTCGAGTTCTTTGTTACTGGTGTTACTATACACTTGTCGGTCAATATCGTGATTATACCTAATGTTTGACATTTTCCATGACCATTTTATGTGCTTACTAATGATGCTGCTAGGGACACGCAATATTTGTATCGGGTAGTTCAAGGACAAAATGATTCAGATCTTGCAGCATAAATGCTTGTTTTAAAAGTCGATCTAAGCTAATATTGTAATAATAGTACCGTTTGGCATCGTAGCAGTTTAAAAGGCAAATGAGTCAAAGATGGGCCAAATAAGACTACAGATGTTAGAAAAGCTAGTTACCTTAGTTTAGCGGTTATGTGAGTTTTAGTTTCAATCACTGGTCTGCTTATTGGCATCATATCAACCTTTTTTTTTATTGGTCCCAGTGGAAATTCGTCATGAACTTTCTCGGCCCCGGGGAAGGGCGAAGGGGCATGCCGGACTCATACTGGCTAAAACCACTGGGGCGGTCATCTTCAGCACGTAAGGGGGATCATGTTGCCAGACATGTGGATGTTATAACTGCTGAAAATAGGTCTTCAATACACTGCGACAGTTAAGTGTCGTAAAGAGATATTTCTTTTATCACCGCGTATTGGTGGTATTTCTGATGGTAATTATTATTGTTATTAAAAATCACCAATACTAGCATACCCAAGCAGGGCTTATGCCAGGCAGGCGGATGACTGTAAAAATCTTTTGCCAAAACCTTTGCAATATGACAATCATGAATATGAGCAGCGGCTAATGTAGTTTCAATTGCATTGCGAATCACTTAACTTTAAATGTTAATATACTAACAGTGCCCTCACTGATCAGTAAACCATCGGCGAGGTTAAGCAACGCTTGGCGCGTTCAGTCTGTGGATGGGTGAGCGCATAGTGGCATTTTAACTGACCATCTCCGTACTTCGGAGGGCCCGTAAAATTGTCGGTCCCAGTTGTTGTCATTAGACAGCAGTCGTTATGCCAAGACGAAGGCCACTCACCACACGAAAAGAAAGAAGAACAGTGCCCACCACAGAAATAGGAAATAAGGAGAAGTGGTACCGCGCCACCGCAATATGTACAATCCCTGTCATTCGGAAAAAATGGCCGATTTATAACATCAGTTGAGATCCGATCGCGTAAGTGAAACTTGGTTAAAGTGTCATGTTGTTCGGGGATAATATACAAAATCCGAAGCGAAAATAATAACTTTATCAAGGAATCATATACCATATGCAAGTGAAAGAATTTTCTTGTATTTGTCTATAAAAATAATAAATTAAAAATTATTGTTTTATTTATACTGTTACATTTGAATTGATGGAGCAGAACGAAATTATTGTTTTTGTACAAAATACAACTACGATTAACTACTACTAACGACTAAGGGATTAACCGGAGGATGGGCAGCAGCGTCCTTCGAGTACATTAACAACTCAACTGCGATCGCCAACCCGTCTGCCAAGCGTGGCGATTATGGCACGACCCCCCAATGAGCACACAACACACCATATCGGTCGTTGTGGTGATCTTTGGGGCAGGCCTGTGTCCAGTAGTAGATTCATTCGGCCGAAATGATGAAAAAAAAATGATGATGAATAACAAACGCAGTGAGTAAAACAGCGAATGTTACTCCCAATAAACTTGCGTTGCGTGGTACAGCTGCTCTGTTGCAGTTTGTACGCTCGACACGATTGGTTGCCTACATAGTCGTGTGTTTTAGTATGAGTAGAAAATTATAATATGAGTGTTTATTCAGTTCATTGGATGAGAACTTGTAACTGTGTGCATTAATTAGTGTGTTTTTGTGAAGAATGGTAGGGGAGAACTGTATTTCTGGGCTCCCATACATTTTGAACTACATGGCATATCTCCTTTCTTCCAATATCTTTGGTACCCATCCTTATTTTTTTCTAAATGTAATATTTATATTTGACCGTAAAAACCTTTTAATGTTAAGCGACATTCATTGTATAAATACTAGACCAACCAATTATAAAATAGTAGTACCTAAATCTAGATTATCAAAAACCAACAAATCATTCGTAGGAAACCATATTACATTTTACAAGATCCTAAAACAATTATTTTCTTTCCTTTTTTTTAAAATTACTAGTCGGGAAGTTTTAATCACAAGTTAAGTTTTAATTACAATCTTATAAAAAAACTTAGTAGGTATAGGATTAAGAATATAGCACCACTCCATCTCTTCCCGTGGATGTCGTAAAAGTCGACTAAGGGACTCTTAACCAGAGGGATGGGCAGCAGCGTCCCTTTTGCTGAACAGTAGCATTTCTGCGCTCACCAACCAGGCGGGTTGGTGAGCGCAGAAATGCCACCAAGCGTGGTGAGTATAGGCAAATTCCCCCCAAAATGATGACACAATTGTATTAATCTATGAGGGAGGCTGTTGTTCATTAGTGGATGTCATTTGGGTGAAATGATGATGATGATGATAGGATTAAAAACTATGTTGACGATAGGGAATTTTCTGTACATGTGGCTTCCCTGTAAACCAAATATAGCTGAACTAAATAAATCTAATATTTTGATTACTTGTTTTAAACACCTTATATATGTTATATCTTGTTCATCATTGTAATCTCAAGTATTTCAAAAGAATATCAATGGAGTTTCCTGCCCGCTCTTCTCCATAGGATCAACTGATTGGAACCGTGCATCTTAAATTCGCAAGTGCAAGTAATTAGTTTATTTTTAAATAAATATATTTGACTTTGACTTTGACAACATATTGCGATGACCCCAGTAACTTGGGACCAGAGCAGGAACATGATGATTAATGATTTATCTGATTGTTGTGTGTTGTTATAATAGAATACTTTTGTGTGTTGTTATAATAGCATACTTTACTGTTACTCGTGGTTTTGTCATAATATCAACTACTACTACGACAGCCACGAAAAAAGGGGTTTCATTCGGATTTGTCGAAAATCACATATTTTTATTGGTATAAGCGAAGTAGGTACCACAATCTATCAATAATATTCAAACGCCTAATTGTTACAAAGCTCTAATGTATATACTTACCTATCTACATACGTCTAAGGCTATATAGTTGAAAACGGTGACCTGCTTTTAAGCACGTTAATAGATTAGGTGTTGGGAGGGCGGGTGGCGACGGGCGTTGCGTGGCGCCCACCGCCCAGCGCCCCCTCTGTCCAAGCGGGCAGCGCGCGCGAGGGCCAGTCTGAGGCACGCGCCCTCCGCGCCTGCTCGCCCTCTCGGGTCTCGACCTACACATTACCGCGGCACACGGCACATGGCGCGCGATCATCTCTGACCATCTGTGATGGACAAGCGCGCGACCAGCGGTCGGGGCGAGCCCATCCCGAGCATCCTCAAGAAACCTAAGGTCCGCCACAAAGGCGATCTTCTTGACAAAAGCACTAAGATTAAACGTGAGAAAGTGGAAGGTTCGAAGAAAGGCGGAGATGTGAACGTGCCGTTGCAGCAGGGGTGCTCTTCGCTCATGTACGCCTGCCAGCAAGCAGACTACAAGGCAGTCGTCGATATACTTAATAAGGACGTGAGTTGATCGGCAGCGTTCCCAAACAATCAAAAACATTCACACAATTCAAGATCTTATCTGAATGCTGCGCTTGACGCCTTTAAGAATTCTTTTGTAGAAAACCACCAGTAAAAATAACCAAAATCTGTGGTTGTAGGAAAATGAATTTCAAACTACATCAAAGTCATTCATAAATTCATGGTTTATCAAATGGCATGGGGTACTTTCAATGTTTTGTGAGTTAAGCACGCAACGTTCCCCGTCCCTCGATCAATCCACTCCTTGTCTTTAAACAGCCATATAGACGCCCGCCTGTGCTGTCCCCCAATGTTTTCATGTCAATTAGTTGTCAAGAAATATCATTACAAATCCATTTTGTAGTTCATCATAATTACATTAGGTATTTGTAACTAGGTAAAACATGATCACCTGAACTTAAAAATTACTAATTGTGTTTCAAACCACAAACCGATATGATAAAGAAAACATTTACAAAGTAGATAGAAGTCTTCGTATAGTGCATAATAGTTATATGTTGACAATGTTATCGAATCGGAATGCTTTGACGGAAATGCACTGAACACGCGGTAAAACGGGGGTGAGGGGAAGCAGTCAATCAATAGGTTTAGAATCGGCTGGCACAATAGAAGGAATCGTTCATGCACGGCAGGTTGTGTTACGATTACACACTCAGTTGTCTAGTAACACGACACGTGGCGTAACTTGTTCACTTCGCTAACGACTCACGTCCATAAACGTCCTATAATCCGTGACTATTTAATTAATATCGTATTCATTAAATAGACACGGATTATCCATTACTCTTTTCAATCACGTTCATACGTCACACGTCAACCTTATAACACGTTTACTTTTGGAAATAACATAATCAATAGATTCAATTTTCATTTACATTTATTGATTTCCTTAACATGTAGTAATTAAACTGTTGCTTAAATCGTTATAACTATTAACGAATTCTACTTTTTCAATTCTTTTTGATAAGATTTTTAAGTATTTTGTTTTGTGAACATACATAATGACGTAGAAGTAATTTTCTTATTACAATGTTATTCAAAATAAAGCTGTTCAGACCGCGCAAGCTGAGTCGAGTCGATTTTTTAGGGTTAGCTTGTACGAAGTTAGTAGTCTGCAGCACTTATATAGAATGTTACTGCTACTTCTACTATTGCTTTTAGCACAGCTAATCTCGCATGAGATTTAATGTCACAAGATATATTTTATGGCACTTCTAATCAAAGCAGCAGGCTCTAATGTATTCTGTCGTTGTTTTGGATGTTGACGATAGCATAGCTATCTATACAGGCAGATATTATGGTAATGTCGTAATGGTCGTGAAGGTGCGTCCGATCAGGTAGATACGAGAAAGTAAGGTTTGAAATTAGCCGATACAAAATATATGTTTTCCGAAGTATTATAATACCATCACTGAACACGTTTCATCAAACTAGCAGTAACCAATGGTACCGTCTCTTATTTGTAAGAACATTGTTTTGTGCATTGCTGCTGATCAGATTCAAGGCCTCATTATGAATACGAACAAACTGGAAATATTGTCATTATTACATGAGTATATTCTACGGATGCACAGTAGCATCCATTCATTTTTTTGTTACACAAGATTTTGATAACCTCTACCCGGACTTGTCTGCCTACTTGCACCCAAACTCAGTTTAAATTATTTCGGAGCACGTAATCTCATATTCGGAACGAACAAAAAGAACAAGCTGGTTCCGGATTTGTAATCCAAGGTTCCTTTTCCGCTCCTAAAACTTTTCCATATAATAGTGATCTTCAGCCGACAACATTTAGAACCTACTGTCTATGCTACAGCCGGCATCAGTTCGCGTCCGTGATCGCGGTCTGCGTTGCGCGCTGCACTACTGCGCGTCGAGTGGTGCTGGCGCAAGCCAGGCAGCACGTGCGGCCTGTGCAGACCGTGTGCTGATGGCTGCACCGGCACTTGCTGATGCGAGAGACGGTGATGGCTTGACGCCGCTCCATCTCGCAGTCGTGCACGGTAATGTGCCGCTGGTACAGACCCTTCTTGCGGCTGGTGCCGACGTCAACGCGAGAGATGATGAGCATCATACTGTTGTTCATTGGGCTACTGGTGAGTTTTGAAAGTCACTTGTTACGAATTGTGCGCTGTATTACATTTTATAAAATTAAAGATTCAAACTCCTATTTTTTATACTACCCTGTGAAGAGGGCGAACAAGTAATTTTACTGGGGTTTTCGTCCTGCCAGCCATAAGGATTGTAATGGATTAATAGTGCAGTCCTGCGTGGCACCACACGGCGCTCGTCACCTTGATACGTTAGCTGTTTAATATCTTAGTATCTTAATAACTTCATTACAGTTAGAAGAGGTTAATTTTGTTTATTTGTGTTCAGTACTTCATTTATTTAATGAATACTTTAGTATTTAAATTGTACGGAGGCGGACTTAATGCCATTTTCTACCAGTTGACCTTATGATGATGCAGAGACAAAACATATAAAGTGTAACTGTGAGCAGTCAAATAACGAAAGGCAATTTACGCAGGACGTTTTAAGTCGTTAACATAATATAAATATATACATTTATAATGTACATACGTAAAAATAAATACCTACATAGTCAATAATAATATATACATGCATGTTAATAATTTATTAAGGAGGATTAACGTAGAAACGATTATGCAAAAGAATGAAAGAGCTATTTACGTAGTTTACTTTTGAAACTGATTGACTGACTGACTGGTGGCTATTTCACAGAAGAATAGATTGCAGTAAGAAAGAAGAGTGCTTGAAGTCAAAATGGTGAAATTGCAAGAGAAGATCATGATTGGAGCATATAATGAAAATGAGAATTAAGATAAATATCTTACTTGTGTATAGTAGTAGTAAGTGGGAGAATTAAGACAGGAGAAAAAGGTTGTCCATGCCCTTTGCGGTCTACGCTGCTGGGTAAGCAACCATTTTAGAAGCGTTCTGTAGTTCACCCACATGGTCAGACATGTATGTAGATTGAAAACTAATCGAAAGCAGTTATTTAGAAGGTGGACTTTATTGAGCAGATCTGAAGTCAGGTCATAGTAACTCACATCACCATAGTCAATCATGGGAAAATATAAGTAATTTTTTTTAATCGATAGATCAGTCGTAACTTTCCTATTACTTTTTGGCTAACATTGCTGACCTGTATTCACCAGTTAAGATTAGATTAGTATCAACGTATAAGCCTAGGTTTTTAAGATATCCTGGTGGAGACGGACGCATGGGTCTACAACCAGACACGCTCCCTCCGCCACAGTGGTGAAAGCGCGCCTCCAGGGGCGTTCGATAGGCTGAGACACCTGGCCCGGCGGCGCGCACTTGAAAAGTGGTTAGAGCGCCTTAGGTTGCAGTTCGCGACCAAGCAGGTCGTCGAGGCCGTCCTGCCGCTCTTCAGAGCCTGGTTCAAAAGAAGCGAGCGTGTTACCTACCGCCTGACGCAGGTGCGCACCGGTCACGGTTGTTTCGGTGCGTACCTGCACAGGATAGGATGCGAGGTCACGGTACAGTGCCACCACTATGGAAGCGACCAGGATACCGCACAGCATACGCTCGAGGAGTGTCGGTTTAGTTTCTCAGTTGCCTCAGGTTTGCCTTCAGCTTTCGCTTGGCAATATAATTAAAAGGTATCGGCAAAAAGATGATATGCACAACGAAGTTCAGGAGTTATGAAGTTAATATAAATAGAGAACAAAGGACGAGACAGAATGCCGCTCTGTGGAACGTCAGTTTCGAGATCGCACCAGCTTGACAAGGACTCACCAGCTTGAACTGATTGCTAACATTCCCTAAGATAAGAAGAGGACCAATCTAGTGCCTCTTGGAAGACTATAAGGTGAGACAGAATGGACAGATGGATATCCTGACTGACTGTAAATACGTAAAAGCATTGGAGAAATCGACCTGAACTAGAACAGTCTTCCATACCTGCTTTGATATCACCAGTCACTTTCAGGAGGATATTCTAATGAATGAAATGTAATAGTTGTTTGGGAACACAAGCCCCAATAACTTTTGGAAGAAAGGGAAGGTTAGGAACTTAAGGTAGGGCACGGACGTCAGCTTTACGCCACTGAGAAGGGAACATTTCGGAGTCAAGGGACGCATTTATGATGAGGGATAGCAGGACCGAGTTGGTCCAGGATTGTTAGTCATGCGGTGGGAGATGCAACCGCACCCTACTGCGTTGGATTTAATGGGTAGAATGCATTGTTTGATATCTCCTATATCAACTGGGAAGAAGCGAAAAGGGTCATTATCAGGATGCGTTAGATCATATATTTGCATGATAGCTTGATCTTGGCTTAAACAATCGATGCTAGGTACAGTTGACAGCTCTAGTGTGATCTTACGAGGACCTGGAGCCCCCCTTCGGTGCCGAAGATGACCGCTCCAGTGGTTTTAGCCGGTGGGAGTCCGGCATACCCCTTCGCCCTTCCCCGGGGTGAAGGAAGTTCCATGTAGAATTTCCACTGGACATCAATAAAAAAAAGGTACAGTTGAGAAATACGGTTAAGGTCGTTGCTTGGCAGACCGAAAAGTCGCTGTTTGCCTAGGACCTAGGACTATACATAGAGTCCCAAAAAATACTTTATTATTCTATTTTCTTTTTGCGTGTAGATAGCTTTTAATTCATTGAGTTTATTTATTTTTTTCAATTAGCCTGGACTTAAAAGAAATGTGTCGGTTGGCCGAACAAATTATGACCTCACTGACCGACTTTAGTTTTAAATATGAAATGGCGTGGTACGGCCACGGAAACCAATTTACACAAAGAATTTCTTGTGAATTTCTAATAATTGAGGCATTTCGTCAACTATCTCTAATGCGCTTCATTAGAAACCAACTAAATTTATTTTAAAATTTTATTTTATTTAAAACTAATTGGTTCATGAACGCGGATCATATCATCATTATTATTATCAGCCTGTGCTGTCTCTAAATTAGGCAATAGGCCTTTTTCGCTACTACTCACGGTTCCACGGTATTTTCTCGGATATCTTTGATATATCATATAGACGCCAAAAGAAAAAAAATACAAGCGGATTGATAACCTCCAACTTTTTGGAGCGGACAAATATGCTCTTAGAGCACAATTTTATAAAAACAGCAGATCGCCGCAATTAATTTCTAATCTCTAAACACCGTTCAATTACTTCAATAAATTAAAAGATAACATAACATCAACAGAGACAGCACACTTAAGCACACCAATACTATTTCACGATAGATCAGCAACTATCAAACGAAGAATCATTTAATTTCTCGGGCTGGTGGCCCTAGGCGTCATTGTAATAGATAGATTGGAGTGAATCGTTATCTAACTGGCGTCACTCGCGGTGCGCGGCGCGGCGTTGCCTTCGTGGTTATCATCAGGGCGAGCCTGACGGAACGGTGCACGCAAACCAATTAGTTACACACCGCACACGTGTCAATCAGATGTCTTTTCAGAAGTTACATTGTCGTTGGTTTCTTGCAATTGTGATACATTCAAGAATCAGTTCAGGTTTACTATCTACATATGACTTATTGTTCTCTTAGTATAATGCAGCCTTCATTTGACAAGTAGTCATGTCTGAAGTAGTCAGCATTGGACATTGATTAGCCGACGATGATGGTGACAAATCCCATAAAAGATTACAAATGTTTACGGTGAGCTGAAACATTATTGGCATAGTCTATGAATCTATAAATGAGGAATAGAGTTTCGAAATATAAATGTTAGATAATAAATTATTCATAGCCTACACATAGAAGTTTGTTTCACGTTTGTGTCACGAAACAAGCAATCACTAAATTAAGTTATCAGTAAATAACACAAAGTGCAGTTTATGACCTCATCATAAATATGATCATCATTGTCATCATATCAGCCAAAGGACGTCCACAGCTGAACAAAGGCCTCCCCATAGATTTCCACAATTGTGTAATTTTGGGGGGGATTTTCTTTTGGGAGCTCACCACGCTTGGCTTTGGTGAACGCAGTATCGCTACTGTTCCTGAGAAAGGACGATGTTGTCCACCCCTCTTGTTGAGAGTCCCTTAATCGCCTTTTACGGCATCCAGGGGAGGAGATGGAGCGGTATTATACTCTTAATCCGGACACCACACGGAGTACTTAATCCGGATACCATCGAAATATCGTTAAATGATCAATATGATGGTGAGCCAAAGGATGTCCACAGTAGAAAAAACGTTGGATGATTGGTTGTTTGGTAGGTACTGACCTCGTTGGGGTTGACCGGAGTGATGTGAGTGACCGGTGCTTCGGCTGTGGCAACCAGGGCCACAAAATACTTAAATGCACGGCGCGGATAAAAAACTGTCCGTTGTGGTCGGACTACAATCCATGTGCGGCCCAGAAGAGCAGAAGGGGAAAACCAGCTCCCTTGCTGCGGCCGAGGGACTGACGACGTCTGCGCTGCCAGCACCCGTCACAGCTTCGGCTCATCGGAGGCGATGGAGGCCAACTAAGGGTCCTCCAGAGCAACCTAAATCACTGCCGCAACGCGCAGAATCTGGTGCTGCAGAAGGTTGCGGAGTAGTTGGTTGCCTTGGCGGTTGTGGCGGAGCCCCATGACATCCAGGAACACCCTCGCTGGTTGGGGGCGCCGGGGCGTCCGTCGCTATCTATTGGTCTGGAGCTGAAGGTGAGCTGCCCGGCTCCCTTGAGACGGGGCTTTGTCATAGTTGAGTGGGGACCTCTGGCAGTAGTGGGCTGCTGTCTCCCCCAACGTGTCTCTCACCGACTTCGAGGGATACCTGGACTGGGTGGCGCATTCGCTGTAAATGCGCGGCAACCGTTGGGATGGGCCGAGGGGGAGGTTAATACAAGACTGGGCGGCGTCACTTGACCTCCGATTGCTGAATCGGGGTCCGTCCACCTGCTTTCGGTGGTAGGGGAGTCGGTCATGGACCTGACATGAGTGGCTCTTTCTGTGACCATGCGGGTCCCAGAAAGAGCCACAAACGCCAAACAGCCTCGGCAAACAGCGGAGGAGCTGGTCACACTTTCAAACCACCGTCACATTATGTTCATCGTGGCCCTCCGCATTGCCCGGCCCGAGCTATTCTAATCCCTGCCCGAGGTCGCAGCGTTGGGCCCTCGTACGGCTGTATCGCAGTTGCTCGTCGTAGCTGCCATCGTCACGGCCTGGCCAGAGGTCGATCAAGGGTTTTTGCCCGATCGTAAAGAGGAAGCGTCCTGGTTCTGGGGGACGATGATGTCAGTATGCGACGTATCCATGCCCCAAACCAGGCGCTCCCGGCGTACGGCAGCGTACTGGCGGTCTGATGAGATCACGCAGTTGCATGTGGTCTGCCTGGCATACTGCCGCTAGTATCAAAGAAGCCGACGCCGACGCAGTGCCAAAGCCGGAGAGACTGCCGAGGCCTGTAGATCCTACTGGGCGACCACGCTGGTGCTTCAAATCGCCGTCAGCGAGGCGAAGGCTCGGTCTTGGCCCTGCAACGAACCGTGCCTCTGCGAGGAAGTTCGCCGTCTATATGGGGGCGTCGTGCGGTTCGTGGCCCTCTACCTGTATGGTCTGTACGGTCATCCCAGCTCTCAGGCGTCCAGCGCTGAGGCCATTTAGGTACCTATGTTTACTTTTCACAAGATACATCTGATTCAATATCACAAATGACTTATTTCAGTTATTTGAATTTTTTGACTACGTAACTAAGTTATCATCATCATTTCAGCCGAAGAACGTCCATTGCTTAACAAAAGGACCGACATTGACGACCTGACGAACATTATTGGGAGTCACTGCATCCAAGCGGGCCTCATGTAACTGGTATTTGTGGAAAACTATGGGAAAGGCCTTTGATGAGTGAAGGGAATCCTTCGGCTGCAAAAATATGCGTGCGGTAATTTTGCGTTAATTAAATTATTAATTAATTAAGCCCCGTATGATGCGTAAGCCGCATGGTGCCGGCTAAGAATATCACCACCCCATCTCATCCCGTGGGTGTCATAAAAGGCGACTATAGGATTAGCCGGAGTAAGAGCAGCAGCATTCTTCGAGTACATTTATAATTCAACTGCGATCGCCAACTCTCCATTGAGCAGACGACACAAACCCATACCAGTGGTGGTGGCAATCTAAGGGGGAGGCTTCTGTCCAGTAGTGGGCGATTTTTTTTGCTGAATTGATGAAGGCCCGTATTATAGATCCAGAATCAAAACTCTAGTAGAACTTGAGTCGAGATTTCATCAATTGAATATGACTGATGGACCCATTACATGGGGTTCATATTTGATTAATACAATCTAGTTTTATTTAAGTAATGATTCTCGATACGGTCCTTAGAATACGCAAACATTATTCTCTGTATAGGTAACTAGCTGTACCCCGCACGTTGCTACGCTACTTACTAAAATAAAATTGAAGGAAAGACATTACACAAATATTGAATTTATTTCGAGTCATTTTATTGATTAAATTGGAATGATAGTGGCGTCATCTGGCAAAGATTAGTCAGTCCAACTCAGAAACCTTTGTGGGCTCATGCACAACACTTTGCTGAAGATCATGACATGATCAAATGCATATTTTACGATTCTATAAAGGACAGAGGACAGATAAACATTCACTTTTATATATAAAGATAGACCGTCTCGTCAAACAACTAAAACATTCGAAACCGCATTGTTATACCTACACCATAATAAACGTGCTATGGGGCTGGTGGTGGTAAGGTTAGTCTATATTCTAGGGGGATGTGGGGTTGTCCGGTCCGTGTTATTGAGCGTCTAGCAAGGTCGGGCCCTTGAACTCTTACGGACCGCAGTCCGCATGTATCTAGGTCTAGGATTTTTAGGATAACTTATACATGTATTTTGAAAGGCTGGACCTAACCGACTAGTAAATGTTTTATGCAGGTCTAGTTGACATGTAAGGCCACCGAAGTTAGGTGTTCGTTATAGGTCATTCTTAATAATTATCGTTATTAACATTGTATGGTGTATTCACAAATATCATTGAGAACAGCAAGAGATAATTATAATATGTAACCAATTCATGTGACCATGTATTGACGGCATTCCATCAATGTAATTCTATAGGTAAATTTAATTATTATAAAAAATAACTGAAACTTTATATTCTCTCTCGTCTTTTATCTTAAGGTGTGTGGGTCTGCTGCGCCTAAGTCGAACAAAACAAAGTTACAAACATGTTAACAAATGGGGTCGAGGTAACCTAAACTTGAACATTCAGAGTATTAGTAACACATAGCGGTCTGATGCAACTTTAGATAATTTTCATCAAAACTAAAATGAGTGCAGCCGATGAAGATGTAGTTGATGTTCGAAGAAATTTCCATACAAGAAAAAGATATCGATATTGTGTTAGACCACATTTACAGCATTGTAGGTACGTGTATCAGTTCGATAAAAAATAATGTTTTTATTATAATACATTTTTCAACACACTTAAGATGTCGAAATACCGGCCGACGATTAAAACATATACGAATGCAGAAATCTACTTTATGGGAACGAGGTTCTTTTTTGCTGCTTGGGAAGTCTTTATAGACTTATAGCTTCTCTCCTCTCTCCTGGAGAGCCTGGCCAGTCGCACATTCCTCCAGAGAGGCGCGCGAAGAAAACAGCGTGACGCCGCCTCGGGCTCGATTCAGTTCGGGCGACGGATTGTACCACGTTCGTCGCATCCGTCTCGGTTAACATGAGTTGTTTGGCTTAAGGCTCAATTTATACCGAGATGGCAGCGGCCGGCAGGGCAGGGTTGGAGACCCATGCGGCTGCTGATCTGGCTGCCGTTGAAAATGTATAGTTAAGTAGGGGAGGGCAAAGGCGGCTGCAAGCGGCTGCAACTGGCTGCCAGCGGCGCCGCGCACCGCCGCTTTGATCGGTCGCTTAGGGACGCTAGACAGCCGACAGCGCCACAGCCGGATTTTTTTCGCCGGATGCCTTTCAATACTGTGTTTTAGTAAAGAAGTTTAAAATACTGTGCTATGTTTTGGAATTGAAACTGCCCGTCGCTTCGCTGCCGGCCACAGCCATCCCGGTGTGAATTGAGCTTAACAATTTAGATTAATCCCCCATTTTGTTAGGAAATCATATTAGAACCCAATGCTAACAAAAATATGGTCGCCTTAACACATTGAACTTTTCGGCAAATTGTTAACTCCGAACATACTAATAACCGGCTTCAGTGTGTGGAGAGGTGGGGGCACTAAGAGCGGTGCTTGCGTCCGGTGCTGACGCAGCTACCCCGGACCAGCACGGCGGGTATCCACTTCATTACGCGGCGCAAATGTGTGGCGCGCCCGCTGCTAATGACCATCAAGTAATTTTTTTATTATTACCTATAATACGATTTACCATGCCTATTACCATGTGCTTTCCAGCGAAGAATGCCACCCCACGCCATTCCCAGTGTTCGTAAAAAGCTGCTAAGGTCTAAGAAGATTATGTACAGCAGTGTTCTCATCGTTATCATATCAGGCATTTTTACGTCCACTGCTGAACAGAGGCCTTCCCCATAGATTTCTACAATTGTGTCGTCGTCGTTATGGAGGTTTTGTCCATACTCACCACGCTTGCCATGCGGGTCGTGAGCGCAGTATGACTACTGTGGAACCACAGAAGAGATTCTGCTGCCCATCCCTCTGGTTTAGTGTCCCTTAGTCGCTTTCTACGACATCCACGGGAGGAGATGGAGTGGTGCTGTTCTTACTTAATCCGGATACCACACGGACAACACGGACTACATGGACCAGCGTTCTAGTGTGTACTTAAATTAAATACTGGGATCACCGATGCTCGTGCTAATAGTGGTGATTGGCAATATCTCATATGGTCGATATAAAAGGCGACTATGGGATTAGCCGGAAGATGGGCAGCAGCGTCCTTCGAGTACATTAACAACTCTACTGCGATCGCCAACCCGCTTGCCAAGCGTGGCATTATGGCAAAATCCCCCTATGAACATACAACACACCCTGACCGCTCGTGGTGGCGAACTTTCGCCTTGGATCTATGTTCAATAGTGGACTTTATTCGGCTGAAATGATGAAGAGGCCAATATTTATTTAGTTGTAGCTTTCTACGGCCAATTATGATCACATCTTTCAGTGAAGTCTCACATAAGTGAACTGAATAACCAGTAGGGTATTTATTTGTATAAGAAAGGTATTTGTATAATGTTTGCGGGTTACTGGTTGTTAGTCACCCCACTAAATCTGCGGTATTAACGTTTCAGCATTTGATAATATCTAGCACATACCTTCTTCACAGATTAGATCACTGATTATATGCGAAATTAAGGCAGATGCTGTATAAGACGCTCGGCTTCACCTTTTACTTTCAACTTGAGGAACTGCATCTTCTGTGCAGAGTTAATTTTCTGACCTGGGCAAAGGCCGGGTTAAACTGACTCTACATTGAGGCTTATTCGATTAATTAAGCATAATTATATTTTATTATCTTCTGAACCACAGAGCAGAGGAGCAGCGCTGGAAGTGTTACGAGCACTGGTAAAGGAAGGCGGGGCGAGTGTGGACGTGAGGGATGCTGATGGGCGGACACCACTGTTATGGGCTGCATCGGCAGGCTCAGCAGCTGCAGTGCTCGCGTTGCACCAGGCTGGATCGAAGGTTGATGACGCTGACAGGTGTGAATGTCTAACGTAGCAGAGGTTATAATATAAATATGCGGAATTTGACTTAATAGCACAATTTCAGAGATGGATTGACAGCTCTACATTGTGCTGCCGCTAGAGGACATACTGAAGCTTTGGAAACGTTAGTTGGTTTATGTGGGGCGCGAGTTGACGTCGCAGACTCTCATGGCTGTACTCCATTACACTACGCTGCAGCATTAGGACATGCTGATGCAACATCAGCCTTATTACAACACGGAGCGGATTCCCATCGCCAAGATCGAAGAGGACGTAGCCCAGCCCACACAGCAGCAGCTAAAGGACAGATTGAAACTGTACGAATACTTGGTTAGTCCTTTGTATCGGTAAGTAGTATAAATAAAATATTTCAATTATTGATTGCGCTATATTGATATATTTCAGGTGCAAGAGGAGCAAACCTCTGGTTGCGCAATTCTAAAGGTGACTTGCCTTTACACGAAGCAGTCACCTCTGGAAGACGAGAATTAGTGAAGTGGCTTTTAGACGGCAGACCATCCCAAGTTAACGCTACCAACCACGAAGGTCGTACACCATTACATATAGCAGCCGCTACGGATAACGCTGATCTTTGCCGTTTACTATTAGACCGAGGCGCCGAAGTAAATCCAGTTGCGAGGTCAACCAAAAATGAACGACTAACACCTTTAGATTGTGCAACAACCCGTGGGCATCGATCCACTGCTAAATACCTACAAATGCAAGGTGGTATGCCTGCCTCTAAATTAGCGAATACACAAATTGTAATAGATAGAGCCCCTATCACTGCATTACCAACACGAAGGGTCACAAGTACAAAAATTGATGTTCATGATAGAATAAGAATAGAAAAAAGAGAGGTGGTTGAGTTGTCTAGCCCGGTGCAAGAAAGGCGACGAATTCAAGATAGAGACGGTAGTAATTCATCTAATGAATCTTCTGCAGAAAATAGAAAAAATACAAGAAAAGGATCTGAGTCACACAAATATAGAAACAATAATCATAAAGAGCGAAGGAAAAGACTTATGCAAACGCAGAAGAGTTTTAGTGACGGTTATGATAGTGAATTTGAGGTATATGAAAAAGAAGATTCTCGTGACAGAACACAAAAGAATTCGAAAAATAATAGATCTAAAAGTGAACCTTCAAGACGACGTAAACGTAGCAATGTAATAAAACACCGTCATCGATATAAATACCGTTCTGATAGTTCTTCAGACTCAGAAAGTTCAACTGATAAAAGTAAAAATAGACGACGTCAAAGGCGTAGTAAAAGAAAATCTAGAACTTCCTCAGAAAGTAGTACTTCAGAATCAAGTGAACGGCGCAGCACAAAACGTAAGGGAAAAAAAACTTCAATTCATATTGAAAATGATGATGAAAAACAGAGTGTAAATATAGTTAAGTATAAAACAACAGATAACTTACAGGTTAACGACCAAAAAAAAACTGTGATTACTGATCCCGAGATTAAAGCTGAGGATATTAAATCTGAACCTGAAAAGGAAGACAGTAAATTAATAAAAAACAGTCCTCAAAGTGAGACAGAAACAGATACTTTGTCAGTTAAAACTAATATGATTATTACTGAAGCTCAAATCCATATGGAAAGACAATCCAGTCAACATGGCAATTCTGAAATAAATGTTACGGTTGATTCTTCAAACAAAGTATCCATTGAGACTTCAAATCTATCGGTTACTCACAAAGATTTGACAGCAGACACAAAACCGGACGTTGAAAATCTTCAGATCGATGACAAAGAATTCCTTAGACACCAAGATACTGAAATTCCAAGTAACGAAATTCAGACAGAACCATCACAAATTTTGAATAACGACTCTACCACCGATAAGCCAGAAACATTGAATGAAGAAGATCAAACACAAAGTAAAACTTTAAGTGAAGAGAGAACAGAAACAGACAGGCAAGCTATAATTCAAAGCAGTAATACTCAAAGTGAAGAGACACAACATGTCAAAATTAAAGCTGAACAAATAGAAAGTTCTCAAATTTTAGAACCACCCCAACAAACTAGCAAGGATCTTAGTCAAGTGAACGAGAATGAAATAAAAACAAGTCCAAGTTCTCATTTAGAAGTAACACGAAGAAAGTCGTTTCATGTATTAACTGGACCGGATGAAAAAGCAACGCAAAGTAATGAAATATCCGGAGACTTAAAGACAAGTTGTGATGTGCCTAGTATTGAGCAAACAGAAACACAGGACAAAAGTAGTTCCCAAGCAGTATCATTTTCAATCAAAGATGAAATTTTCGAGAATAAAGAATCTAATAATAAGACTGATCATTTGATGGGAGAGTCAGTCGACCATAGTTTGGATCCCGAAACTGATAAACAAGTTCCAGCTAGTATTTTACAAAAAGATAGTAGCGAAAGCAATGCGATGAGTTCAGAAGAAATGCGAAAACAATTTGCTTCTACGACAGGAAGCAGTACTGAAAATGCTCAAAGCAATGATAAAGGACTAGTCTCCGTGCTTGATGAACCGAGTGATCGTGCAGTCCAACAAGTTATATTGGAAAACTTATCGGAGAAATACGACGTAAATTTATCGTTACCACAGTCATCGCCCAAGAAAATAAAGAAACCTTCTAAGGAAAGCCAAGGCAGCAGCCGAAAAGGTAGTATTTATGAAACAGAAAGTTATAAAGTGCTATCTGATAACGTTACTGCTCCAGATGTTACAACTGGAATTCTCAAAAAAACCGCCTCTAAGCTGGATGAAGCTTCATTTGAAGATGATAGAGAACTATTTGACGGAGATAAACTAACCAAAGATAGTTACTTAGGTAGAGTTCCCAGTGTAAGCGATAATGAATTGTACAGTCACAGTGAGGCAAATGGTCGAAGAAAACGTTTTCGTAAAAAAGGCAGGACGAAAAGTCGTACAACAATTAGGTCCAAAAGTGAAAATTCGGAGAGAGGTTACGAATCTAGTGGGTTAATGGATTCTGGCTTCGAACCGAGTCCCAGAGCTCTACAGCGTCGAATTATAAGTCCGCGTCTCGCTGCATATTACCAAAATAGAAATGCTAGCGGAAGGTACTCAGGAAAATCTGATAGTAGGATCCCTGTACGAAAACCAGGAGATAAAAATGCCGTTGATATGAAGTCCGTAACGCAAAGAATTCAAACCAATATGAGACGGTAAGTGGAAAACAGATTGTTCAACTAAATGATTTTATTTAATTAGCACGAAGTGTGCCACACATGTGTAAGTCCAGCTCAGAGCTGCAGAGGGTTCTGGGTATTATTATAAAATGTGTAAGATCGGTAACGAACGCACTTATGTACCCATTTTTATTATTATTATCCATTTACAGCTACTATTGCGAAAGGAAGATTTTTCAACATTTATTAGAGTTAAAACGACTGCAGATAAGAACGAGTAAAGCAAATGAAGCGGTCCTAGTTAAAAGAGCTATAGAGGAGTACAATAAGTCAAGTTTAGCTAATGTTGGATTAGGTCCATACAATACTCCAGATTATTCCTTCAGCAGTTTTGAAAAATTCCTTTATGAGAGTTTGAGAAAGTTGCAAAAAAGTGGCAAAAAACATTTGGATAATTTGCCAGAGAAGCCTGTCGACTTTGATTACGGCGAAACCGAGCTGTACAAATTGAGTGCTATTCCTGACAACCCCTGTCTTTGCACCAGTAAAACGCACAGATGTTTCCATGCCGTGCATGCATATACTGGCATACCATGTTCTGCGTATAGTAAGTATCAGTTAAAAGGTGGTTATTTTACTATAGTTCTTAAGTCCTAGTGAAAATGGGTTTATGTCCAAACTTCATGATTTTCGATTGATATACAATTCAATTCAGATAAAATATTATAATCATATCAAGCCATTCAAATTTAATTATGCTCGTTTACACGAAATTTAGGCAGTACCTACGCCATTCCTAAGTCTCTCTCTGGCATATAATTTGTAATCGCTAAGAGTTTTCTAGACAGTCACGGGTCAACTTATCGTTTATTGCAAACGGGCCATAGTCAATATTTTCTGTTTATTAAATTAACCTTAACCTTGCTCACAATTTTGCTTACCTTTCAGTACCGTACAGGTTGAATCATCACACAATGCCGAAACCCGCAACAGCTGGTCAAAGCAAAAAATCAAAAGGGTTTCTGCCAAAGATCAACTCAAAGCCACCGTCTGGAACTGGCAAAGCGCACGTCACTTTAGAGGTATCTCATGGTACAGAGAAGCAGTTAATAGCGCTGCCAGCGGAAAAGCTGGATAAGAATAAACGATATTATGTTACGTTCACTGTGAAAGGCTCTGAGCCAACGTCAGATAATGATAATTCTTCTCCAAGCGCCACATTGAACACCAAGAGCGTGAGAACCGGTTGATTGTGATAATATGTAGTTTGCTTTGCGTAAACAATGGCCCTCGGGTAGTTACCGAGGGCCAATTCTCGTAATTTAAAAATGTTCAAAATACAGTTCCGATCTAGTCTCAGTGTCATAATTTCATAAATGTCACAAATGGTATTCTCCTAAACTAACAAACAACGACAAACGTGAACTTACACTGTGATGAGATCCAAAATGGATCGAAAGTTGATCGAAGTCCAAACGGTGTTCTGCTAACATTTCGAACTGTCACTTGTATTAAATTTTCATTGAATAAACGTCAAAACTGAGATTGACATGAGACTAGATCGAGATTATATCGAAATTCGACTGAACTTTAAGAGTAGCAGAATACCATTTTTCGGTCAATTCATAATTTAATCTCAGTTCGGTCAAGTTTCAGTCACAGTGTAAATTAATTACGAGAATTGGCCCTCTGATTGTGAAATAAATTATAATAGTAAAACGGTAATTATTGTAGATCGTTTATGCACTGTAAATGGTCATATGGTTAGACTGAGTGAAGATAACCGTTATGCATCGAAACGTCATATTTATTTTTATAAATTTGAAGTCACGTAAGATATTTATTCTATTACATAAATATTATTATGTATACATGTTTTTAAGGACCTAATTGTTGTTTAGTCTTCCGGTTAAAGCGCTGTAATGCACAAATAAGCTGTAAAAATTGAACTAAAATGCCGATTGTCGTCTGCACGAAATATTTTCGAGATACTCAACAGATTAAATTAGTGAGAACTAAAACTGTCTTATCTCTGCATAAATCACCCTTGTGAAGGTAGGATCTTTAGAAGGAGCACTTAGTGTACGACAGTAACGGCTACAAATACTAAACCAAAATAATTAATAACATTATGCCTATGGGAAATAAGGTGTGGTGTTCCTCCATAGAAAACCTATGTTATTAAAAAGTTTCCTATACTATTCCACGACATTATGTTACCTATACATAACATTTTATTAGAATCCATTCAGGCGTTTTTGAGCGTGACGGATTTTACAAAAACATTGAAGGTTTCACATTTATAATAATAATAGAAAGATGAAGTGAAGCTGTATCAAACATGTAAGGCAGTAAAAAGGAAATTAACAAAATGTCGTTTCGATAGAAATAAATAATGTATTAACCTATTAAAATTATGAAACGAAAGGTTCCATACCAATTACATACAAAATATCGACATAAACATAATTATGACCTACACAATGACTAGAATATTACAGGCTCTTGCACCACAGCAGTAAGTCATGAAAATTATACACCCAGCAATAAGGCCACTCCGGCGAGGGTCCAGCGAGTTGGCTTGTCTCTTGTCTTCAGGTTAAATGTCCACACGAAAGTAGGACCACGCAATCTATTAAAAAAAACACACCACATTAAAATAAGAAGGGGTACATAAACAATACTAGCAGGTTTATTATGTTTTTTTACACGTATCAATTACTTTATGCTTACATCGTCAAGTGTGCCGACATTTCGCCCACTCCAAACGGTCAAAATGTCATAAGGTTGTACTATGTATAATGACCAACAGATGCTTACTACCTACTACTACTTACCAATCTAAATAACATCCCCGATTCCACTGAATTCGATATAATTGTAGTTAAGTATATTTTAAAGATAGGTATTTTCACGCAACACTCATCTTGGTTCTAGTATGTCCACCATGCCAACAGGTGTACAGGGTTGATGCAGGGATTCCTTGCTCTACGAATATAAAACTGCATCCTTTCTAGTGGAGGCAGTTCAAATATGAATATAAATACTGCACGGTTGGTCTAGTGACCGATACAGTCGGCCGTTGCGCTCCGAGTCGCGGTTTCGATTCCCGCACGGAACACATATTTGTATGATCTGCAGGTAGTTGTTTCGGTTCTTGTATTGTGTGTGGAATTTGTGACTGTAAATAAATGCACCCACGACACAGGAAAAAAACTACCAAAGTTAAAAAGTAATAATAGGCTGAGTTCACTGCCTTCGTTTATTTTATGAGTATATACCTTATAAAAGCACAAAAACCAACTTACCGAATCTTATACACGGGACACTCATACACATTGCGAGTATCCTGCTTATCTTGGGTAACGGCCTTGATGAAAATGACAGGCATCATAGGGAACAGATCCATCATGCGCGACTCCACGATGCCGCCCGTCATGGTGTCCCACCGTGCGCCCTCCATGTACAACCCGTGGATGTTGGCGCCCTCACGCGGTGGTGCGCTAGCATATACCGATATATTTTGTATAATTTAAGGTTATGTAGGAATTAATCAGCATATAAATCTTACCGTTAGCTTAAAACTTGTTTTCATAAAATTAACCAAGCTGACTTAATTTACTAGACATAACGCATTCATCATCATCTCAGCTAAAGAGACGTCCACTGCTGAAGCTGGGCTGGTAAAAGATCGCCACAATAACTGGTTCTGCGCTTCTCACATCCAGTGTATTGCCGCAACCTGCACCAGGTCGTGAGTCTACCTCGTAGGGGGTCTGCCCACGCTGCGTCTTCCGGTACGCGGTCGCCACTCGAGAACTTTTCATCCCCATCGACCATCCGTTCTACGAGCAATCTGCACCACCCACTGCCACTTAAGTTTAGCAATTCTTCGGGCTATGTAGGTTACCTTGGTTCTTTTGCGGATCTCCTCATTTTTTATTCGATCTCGCAGGGTAACTACCTGCATAGTGCTCTCAATTTGGGTGACTGAGACTTCTTATGAGGCCCATTGTGAGCGACCACATCTCAGTAGCATAATTCATCACTGGCAACACACACTGGTCAAAGACCATCGTCTTGAAACACTGTGGTATATTGGACGAGAAGATATTGCGGTTTCCCGAATGCTGCGCAGCCGAGTTGGATTCAACCATAGGACTCTTGCTCGAAGTTGGACTTACCTAACTGGACAGTTTGTCCCAGGTTAATACATAATCGTCACGGATGTTGCTAGTACGAGGATATTCCACATGATCTTTGTCTTGTCCATGTTCATAGGTATTAAGACTAACTTTTTCGGAGCCTCTACTGAGGTCATCATCCTCCTTCATGATCCATGGTCTCAGCCATAACTACTATATCTTCAGCAAGCTGAAGGTGAGTGATGTACTCGCAGTTTATATTGATGCCTACTCCTTTTCAGTCCAGAACCCTGAAGCCTTCTATTACGGCGGAAAACAGTTTTGGAGAGATAATGTCTCTCTGATTCCCCGTCGCAGCAGGATAGGTTTCGAGTTCTGGTCCTGTAGTTGGACTGACATAGTTGCGTTTTCGACACACTTCAGCAATTCGATCCGCTGGAGGGACCGCAGTACAGCCCAGGTCTCGATCCAAACCAAGGCTTTTACGTATTTAACAAACGCTGAGCAAAGAGGTAGGTTATACGCTTCGCTCATCTGTATAACTTGCCGTAGAGTATGGTACAGAAGATTTTTCAGAAAACGGCTTGTTCGGGAGGCTGAGAACCTGCGAGCGAGAAGATTCGTAATGAATCTCGAAAACAGCATGTATATATGGCTCAGCAGCGAAACGGGGCTAAAGTTCTTCAGGGCCCTATAGCCTTCTTGAAAAAGAACACCACCACACTTCTGTTCCATGCCTGCGTCGTTCTTCCCTCGTGTATGACGGAATTGAATAACCTCTAAACTGCCTTGAAGACCGGTTTTCCACTTGCATTCAGAAGTGCGGCAGTGATTCCATCATAACCTGGAGCTTTATTGTTTTTGAGCTGTTTGAGAGTCCTACTAATCTGGTACAGCCTGACGTCGGGAATGTCTTCGGTATAGTGTCGGGTCAATCTAGTGCTCGGGTCGTTCGCCAGATTTGTAACGGTTTTTCGCGTTGACGTATATAAGTGCCCATAGAACCTCTCAACCTCTCTCAAAAGCTCCGGTTTGGATGACAAAGGGACAGGACTTTGAGATCTGCCTATCGAGCTATTACGAGTACACAGAGACATCATCTGAAGTCTGAAAAATCACTGCAAGTCTTTTTCCATGAGCTTGAGTATTTTCAGAGAGTTTTTTGGTTCTGTATGTACGACGGGTGTAAAAGAACATAGACCCAACCGTTTGGACAGTTTCTACAAACCTACCATTTAAATCGTCCCCAAATACGCAATTTTCTAGGCACTCAAAGCGGTTTTAGAGTTCCAGTTGAAAGCTCTCGGGCTTTTGGATATAAGCACTATAGTCGGAGCGTAGACTTCATCAGACGAGACCTCTGAACATTGAGATTTATATTAAACTAGCCGGGACCCGCGGTTTCACCCGCGTTTAATTTAAAACAAATTTAGAGTACTCCGACATAGACACTTGACATAGAATATATATATTGGATTTCAAGGGTTTTATATTTTTTGCGCGGAACCCTAATTATTTTTCTAAAATAAAAGTAGCTTAAGTTATTCCTTATAACATCAGCTATCTGATAGTGAAAGTCCCGTCAAAATCGGTTCAGCCGTTTCGGAGATTACCCGGAACAAACAGACAGACAGACACAGATAGACAGACAAAAAATTTAAAAATTGTTTTTTTGTTGTATGTACCGAGTTTACTTTCATATGCATTTAGTAAAAAGCTGCTATTTTGACATTACAAACAGACACTCCAATTTTATTTATTTGTATAGATATATTGGATTTCAAGGGTTTTATATTTTTGCGCGGAACCCTAATTATTTTTCTAAAATAAAAGTAGCTTAAGTTATTCCTTATAACATCAGCTATCTGATAGTGAAAGTCCCGACAAAATCGGTTCAGCCATTTCGGAGATTACCCGGAACAAACAGACAGACAGACAGACAAAAAATTTAAAAATTGTTTTTTTGTTGTATGTACCGAATTTACTTTCATATGCATTTAGTGAAAAGCTGTTATTTTGACATTACAAACAGACACTCCAATTTTATTTATTTGTATAGATTTGCCTCTTACCATTCGGTGATAATTGCCGGTTGTCACCCTATGTATTACAGAGACATCATTGAATATTTTGTCTGTGTTTATTGGTCATGATGAAGTCAATCTCATTCTTTGTGGAAGCATCCGGACTCATCCAGGTCCAATTCCTGTGAGGTGGCTTTTGGAAAAAGGACTTCATCACGAAGAGTCCTCCTTTTCCAAAAAGTCGGCTAGCCTCTGTCCCCTGGGGCTCCGTTATCCCATATCCAAATTGCCCCACTCTCAACTCACCATCGCATCGCGTGCCTAGCTTTACGTTGAAGTCCCCCATCACAACAGTGAAGTGTGTCTTTGAGGTATGTATGGCCCTACTTATGTCCTTATACATATTCTCTACTTCATCATTTGGGTACGTAGAGTTGACCTTCAACGAATACCTCTTGGATATTCTGAGTATAAGGTAAGCTACCCTGCTTGACACACTTTCGATGGCCACTATGTTGTTAATGAGGGACCTGCGGATGAGAAACCCGACACCACCTTGCCACAGATGTTCGCCTTCCCGTTAGTATAATAAGTTACCGGATTTCAGAGTTATCGTGACCTCGCCCTCTCTTCGGACTTCTGATAGACCCATGATATCCCAGTGCAACTTATCTATTTCTACGATCTTTTCGTCTGCCCTCAGTGTGCATGTGCATGTGTTATATGTTACCAGGGCCAATTTTCGTTTGGGGTAGTAGCCGGATCCCTTCCGGAGATTCTTAGCAACCCCTGCCCCGTCGTAATCATGGCCGGTGGGGGCCGGTGCTTACAATGTGTTGTCATTTTGGGGGGAATTTAAGAGTCCCTTAGTCGACTTTTACGACCTCCACAGAAGGAGATGGAGTGGTGTTATATCCTTTATCCGGACACCACACGGAAACAACGAATATCGTTTGGTTATTAGGAGTATAAGGTAAGCTATTCTTTTTTTATGTATTTTTATTGCACCTATTGGAAATTATACAAGTACTTCCTCCGCCCGGGGGAAGGACGGAGGGGCGTGCCGATCTCCTACCGGCTAAAACCACTGGGGCGGCACATAAGGGGGGCTCCAGGTCCTCGTATGATAAAACTAAAGCCACCCACTGGTGCCTGGCCTTTAGGCACATCTCTGAGACTTGGGTGACTGTGAAGTGGTCACCCCCGGGGGGATTGTAAAGGATCCCCCGAAGCGTCACTATGCGCTGTGCTATGCGCACACGAAAGAACGCTATCCTAGTCGACACACTTCATCTTCTTCATCTTCACCACGTTGTTCACGAGGCACTTGTGGACGTCAAATCAGACACACTCCCTGGGACTGTGGCTCGCCTTCCCGGAAATAGCAAAATAGCATGTTGTCGGATTTGAGGATTATCGTGTTCGGCCCCGTTCTTCGGACTTCAGACAATCCCACAATATCCCACCGCAACCTACTCAATTCTTCCTCAAGTTCCGCGATCTTCTCGTCAGTTCGCAGTGTGTACGTGTTAAATGTTGCCAGGTCCAGGCGTCGTCGGTTGTGGTAGCCGGGTCCCTGCCAGGGATTGACTTTAGCATACCCTGCCCCACCGTTACCATGACCCCTACCGGAGATAGAAATAGCAGGGCCGCTAGGGGTCTGGGTTTTTCCACCGGTACAATAAAAAAAAATAAAAAAATAGAAAAAGGTGTGTCTTGCCATAATTAATAAAAAAAATGGTCGTGCTTTGTTCTTGTGATATCATGACATATGTTCAAATTATACAAATATAAATACTACTCTAATATACATACTTGAACTCTTGCTTGCTCTTCTTGGTGACGTCGCAATTAAGGCACATTTTGTCAAGCGGCCATTCATTCTTGCGGGCCGTCTGCTGCATAATCGCAGTCAGGAAGGATTGAGGATTAAAGAAGCCTGCCAGCCACACCGCGGGCGGTAACTAGAAAAAGTTTTGATTTGTCTTCTTTCAATCATATCAGGTCGAAAGCGTGCTCTACTCTACATGGCCTTCCTAATAAACTGCTACAATGAATGGACGTGACGTGATATAAGGTCTAGTTTTTCCATTCCACAGTCTCTCGTCATGTGAATTTTATGATATGGGCTATGAGTATATATTGAAATGATTCCCGCGTCATTGCGAAATGTAACAACTGTAGCCCGCACACTCTGCATTATTGACAAACAGTCTGGTAATCGCAGTATCTTTTTACCAGCGTGAAGGAGGATTGCTGCATCTCATGATCTTGATTGAACAAAGGCTTCCTCCATAGATGACCGGTCATATGCCGTGTGACGACATTCTGGGAGAATGTGCCACTACTCACCACGCTTGGCAGGCGGGTTGTTGAGCGCAGAACGGCTGCAGAAGCCTCCTCAGAAGGGACGCCGCTATCCATTTCTCTGGTTAGAGTCCCTTATACGGGATGGGAGGAAATGGAGTGGTGCTATTTTCTTAACACATGGCTATAACTAATAAATAATATAACTTGACTTTTTTTAAATTTAAAATTCCAATTTACTACTCGTATTACTATTACACACAACAATTTTCAACTAGTTCATGTTCAAAAATCTTATTATAGTATTTTTTTTTAACCTAAAAAGCAACTGCTTGGTTTTAAAAGAAATCGAAAAGTTCATAGTAAAGCTGTGTATGGTGCATTGTTGAAACGAAAGCACTTCGACGATGTAGCCCTTACGCTAACTAATGCTAAGGCTGCATATGTAGTGACAATATTATACTACTACTACTACCTACTACTAATCTATATACCACTGTGTTTTAAAGTTGAAATGCCATTTAGTAACATACAGTGAAGTCACCGGTCCAGTTCTCGAGCTCGATCAATCGCATGCAGAGGTCTGAGAACCAGGCGGCCAGGCCCAGCAAGCTAGGGTACGCTAACTTGCTCCACAAGTCTGGCACTTTGTCCATGAATAGTGACTCCATCAGGCGTTCCATGTCACTGCTGATAGTCAACTCGCCCTGGCAAATTAGTCACACAGTAATAAGTAAGGAGAAGGTTGGTACTGTTGGGTGTAATTTGTATAACTATTAAGGTAACCTTATCGTTCCTCGTCATACCTTAAGACCCAATTCAAGTTCTTTCAGAGACCGTCGAATCTCTCCCATGAGGCGGTTCATTCGTTCGCACTCCTGCATAGCGACTATAGTGAAAGGAGTCAATTCTTCCAGTTTCCCCATAAGTTCCTGCAGATTAAACGGTTCCGGCACTCTGTCTAAGATGTCGTCTAACAAAAGTCGCACCTAAATAATAAGATTAAAAACATTACATCCTTACATTCTATGTTAATTTTACAGTTTTAGTATGGAAACGAAGTACCATTTCGTCTTTGCTGACACCGCCTCCTGCCTGTGCGCCGGTATCTCGCGGTTGCATTTCAAACACCACCTTTCGAAAGTTAAGTTAAAGCTTATCAATATGTTACTCCTATTAATTTGTCGCTTAGGTCACCGTAAAACATACTCTCGAGTATGTGACGGGTGAGTGAATTGCGACGAATCCGGTAACGTGGCATGGCAGGCCACGTTAGCGGATAAAATATATAATACTTAATAAATTTAGTGGCACGACAGTATAATCATCTCAGTTCAACCGCTCATTTCCCTGAATATTATTTGAACGTAAATACAAAATACGCATTGATTAAAAACCAACTTAATACTTAAACTGAAAAAAATAAACAAACGTATGTTACGATAATTCGCGCTTATAAGCAACTCTCCGTATATAATTTGACCAACTCCACCTACACTAAACAGTCTTTCAGAGACGGTAGTTAGGTATCCAATCTCAGCATTAGGATGAAGTCCATACAAATAAGGTGTTTCTTCTGGTAAGAAGTCGTCTATATAAGAGTGATAGCTGACGTAATCAGAGTTTGGCGGTGATATGAAGCCTGGAGCCAGTTGCAATTCACCATCGACCTGTAAATAAGAACATACAAACGGTTTTCTAGAATTTGATAGGAGACAATTCACACACTGAGCTGTGTCTCTTTTTCCTATCCAGTACACTTTATCACACAGTACACTTCAATCGTGGTTATCGGAGTTGCTTTTATTTGAAACTAGCTGGGACGCGCGTGAAATTTAAAAGAAATTTAGAGTACTTCGACATAGACACTGGACAGAATATACATATTGGATTTCAAAGGTTTTATTTTTCTTGCGCGGAACCCTATTTCTTTTTCTAAAATAAAAATAGCTTAAGTTATTCCATAAAACATCAGCTATCTGCCAGTGGAAGTCCCGTCAAAATCGGTCCACCCGTTTCGGAGATTACCCGGAACAAACAGACACAGACAGACACAGACAGACAAAAAATTTAAAAATTGTTTTTTTGTTATATGTACCGTATATACTTTCATATGCATTTATTAAAATCTGTTATTTTGACGTTACAAACAGACACCTAAATTTTATTTATTTGTATAGATTTTAGTTTTTTGTAAACGGTCTGTTGGGCTTCCAAATACCACACAATTACTAACATTGAATCAAATGTTTACAAATGTTACATGTACTTTTTGTAGTATTTGCTGTTAACTACTATCAAGCATGTTGTGTTTTATAAATGTATGTTTATTGCTGTGCCAGCGCTAAGCAAAGTATAAATTAAAACAGCAATAGAATTGACGGCACGGTTGGTGCAGTGGTTGATACAGTCGACTGCTGCGCTCCGGGTCGTGAGTTCGATTCCCGCACGGAACAAATATTTGTACGATGTGCAGGTAGTTGTTCCGGGTCTGGGTGTATTGTGTGTGGAATTCATGTCTGTAAACGCACCCACGACACAGGAGGAATCCTAGTGTGGGGCAAAAAAAAAAAGAATAGGTTCACTTAATAGAAATTCCAATTATGTAAGAAGAAGGCATGTAACTTACCAATTCTGGTTGCATATATTCGAACAGGAAGGTTCGACATAGTCGTCTGTCCCAATCGTCTGTGATGTGTCCGCCGTACATAATTTCTCCAAAGAGGTACCGCAGATCCTCCCACGGCACTCGAGGATTAGCCTCCAAGTAATTGTACAGTACGTACACGCAGATCGTTAGGTCGCCAAAGTTATAAGGATACACCCTGCAAAGGGATTTAGATTATGCAAATTATGTATGTGTGTACCTTATGTAGTTCACTGTAAGCTGTTGTCTTTCTTCGTGTGGTTAGTGACCACTAAGAATGATTGACCAATGAAAGAAAGTAGGAAAGTAAAATGCGTGCCCTCAGAAGCACAGATGCTCTGTTGAAATACCACTACGCGGTAACCCATCCATAGCCTGACTGCGCCAAGCGTTGCTTAACCTCGCCGATAATTTACTCACTAGTGCAAGTAGGTTTAGCCTTTTATGAACAGCGCATGTACGCCTGCGCGCATGGTTTGTAGATATCTATGTGTCTGCTGTAATGCTCTGCAGTTTGTTTTACTGCATACCGAATTATCTTGGCGGGAATATAGCGGGGATAGAGGTTTTCGAGTTAGGTGAAGGGTTTTCGAGTTTAGGTGAAGGGTTTTTCAGTAAAGGTGTGAACCGATTTACGTTTGCCGTAAGAGTTCAAATAGATAAGCTGAAGTGGCAAAGGACAGGTCCATAGCTCGTAGAAGTGATGGCCGTTGGGCTTGGGACAGAAAGGTTCTTGAGTGGAGACCATGCAATGGAAAACGTAAGGGGAGGCCTGGTTAAGGATTGACGTCCTTCTGATGATTAGATGATAATGTAAAATATCAAATTAATTACGTTAAAAAAATAATTCATTAAACATCGGTAAATACGAATGCCGGCTACGAATAGTACCAACCCATCTTATCCCGTGGGTATCAAAAAAGACTGTGGGATTAGCCGAAGAATAAGTAATATATTTATCATTGCAATATTCGGAACGGTTTAACTGACGCGAGCGTATGATTTACCGTCCCGCGCGCAACTATAGATGACCATGGTTGACAGGATATCAGTGATCACTTTGGATGTTTCTAAATTATTTGGTTACCGTGGCTGCCACTTTATATTTGATGCTGACTGTACTTGTATTTTTAACGGCGGGGCTGCACTTTTTTTTTAATTCTGTTATTTTTATCTATTTTCAATGATACCTTCAGAAGAAATGAATATTACGAGAGTAGCCGCTCCCACATGGCGAGGCTCGTATCTCGTTGCTAAAGTAGGAAAATAGTCGACATTTTTTTTAAACTAGGTGTAAAACGAAATCAAAATACCAAACACGAATCAAGAAAGGAAAACTAATAATCAAAATGCAGGGGGTACCTGTTCCAGCCCTGCGGACCGAATTTACGTCTCTCGGCAACGACGGCGTGGAAGTAGCACAGCGCAAACAAAATAGATTTGAATTCTGCCTCCTTGCTGCACATCTCCAGAGTTTCCTGGTTGAAGTTATCTAGGGCCTGCGGAACATTTACATAAGGCTATGTCCTGAGCAGCATGGTGGACGCTGTTATCTTACACAGCTAGGTATTAAGCAGTTTAGTGCATGTTAACAACGATATAGTTAAATCTGAGTGGCGCAACGCGACATTTCAAAGCAATTAATACACATTATTTCACGAAGAACACACAACAACTTTTATATAAACCCAACATGCTATTTCAAAATTGCCAAGTAGCGCGCTATCCGGCTAATCCTAAGGACAATGATCAAACAAAATATGATATTTTGAAGACAAAAAAGGATATCAAGAAAGATTTGGAAAACATAGAAATATTACCTTATGTAAGTTCGCCCACATGCCAATGGGTGGTTCATTGGTTATTTTGATAGAAGACTCTAATATTCCTTGTGGAATTACATGGTAACTTGGATCGCCTGCCGGCTCGGCACTCAGACACAACCTTTTAACACGGATTCATTTTTATACAAGTAATTAAAGAGCTACATGATTTGATGGTTATTAAAAAATGATTACTTAATATTGTATAATCAATGCAATTAAAGTATTCCTACCTGTATTCAGGTATAGGATTTTCAAAACACTCTTCCATTTTCTTTTCAAGAGCGGCGAGCCACTTAGCTACCAAGTGTATATTCTGTAAGATAACCCAGTGTCCATTGGCGGAGGCGATACCCATGGCTTCTTCGGCTACCACCTCCTGACCTTGCCCCAACGACACAATGTGGAAATTCTTCTTATCAGGAGAAAAGCCTAATTTGCGACCCAACTTCTCTAGATCCTAAAAATAGTAATTTGATTTTGGTTACTTACAAATATCGTAGGGTTATCTAAGTTGCCAATCATGACAAATCATTATGCAGGTAAAATCTATGTGTGGCGGCTCATAGTGTAGTGTAGTGTGTTCTTACGAGGACCTGGAGCCCCCCTTAGGTGCCGAAGATGACCGCCCCAGTGGTTTTAGCCAGTGGGAGCCCTTCCCCGGGGCGGAGGAAGTTCATTTAGAATTTCTACAAGGTCCAATAATAAAAACAATACGAAATCTACGTACTACATGGACTGGTTACCTTCAGTGGATCAGTACCAGGGGAGAGGATAAAGAACATAGCTGTAGTACTATTGCTCTCTTGATACGACGTCTCTAACGACGGAGAACGAGCTTCTACGTACCTCGTGCCCAGATTTTCCTCGCAAAATGCACTGAAAAGTAAAAAAGAGGGAAAATGTACTGAAGATTATTTTTTCTGTGTAAAGTAAAATTTTTTTTTTTGCTCTAGATAAGTTAGCTGTGACTCTTCCATCGGCATACCTTACGTACCTGGGGGTACGTAAAAAGAGTACGTAAGTAACGTAGGCGTACGTCTCGGAGTAGTACGTAAAAAACTTGAATACTATGTACCAGTTTAACTGGAACGAGTTAATGATGCGGGGACACTAGGATTTCGACTGTATCGTGGGTACAGTTTACAGACATAAATCTCACATGTACAAGCACCCTGACCCGGAATAACTATCTGCAGATCGTAAAAATATTTGTTCCGTGCGGGGATCAAACCCACCAAACGTAGCGCAGAAGGACAATCGCTTAGCCACTGCGCCAACAGTGCCGTCATATTTATCTACATTATTTGGAAAAACATCACATGAAGAAATAGGAACAAGAAAAAACATGTCATGAACTTGTAATAGGACGGAGACGTGGAAAATTTATTTGATTTTTTTTGTTTTACATTTCCATTCGGGTTATTACTGTACCTAGAAGCATACGACATTCTATCAGGACGCAGTGCTCGCATTATACACAGACGCTGCAGTGAAGTCTTGTTCTTCCACTCGCCGGGTAATTTATCTCTTTCGGGGGCCTCACCTTCTGTGTACTTTTCCCATCTGTTGGGAGAATATCAAAGGTTTAAAAACTAAAGCGTAAAATATATGCTTTTAAAAAATATACTGGAGGAACTGGGATCTTGGCAAGAAAAAATCTTGGAAAGGTCTTGCCTTTGCAACAGCGTGCATGAGTGCGAAACGAAATAAATAAGGTGTGTTCGGTCCTAAGCTTAGCTTAAAATGTTATATTTTAAGCTTATAAATATATATAATTTAATATTGTCTTCTACGCTCACTTCTGGTGAAGTGACGGCGATGAGAAACCATTTCTGTTTTTAACCTTATCAGTCGAAAGAAGTCCACTGCTGAATAAAAGGCCTCCTCTTAAGATTTCACAACGAGCAGTTACATGCCGCCTTCATCTAACGACTCTCAGCTACCTTCACCAGGTCTTCTGTCCATCTCGTTGGTGGTCATCCCACGCTGCGTTTTCCGGTGCGCGGTCTCCACTCGAAAACCTTTTTGCCCCAACGGCCCTTAGTACTACGAGCAATGTGCCCTGCCCATTGCTTTTCATTGAGCTATGTCGGCAACTTTAGTTCTTTCACGAATCTACAGAAGAAGAAGAAGCGTAGCTTTCTCCATAGCTCACCGAGTGACCTCGAGCTTTTTTATGAGGCCCATAGTGGGTCACCAAGTCTATGTGCTATATGTCATCTATGGTAAAACACAATTGTTAATGCTTTCGTTTTGAGAAACTACGGTATTGTTGACGAAAAGACGTTGCAAGGTTTCCCGAACGCTGCGCTGAGTCAGATACGACGATTGACCTCTTTCTTGAAGTAGTATAACTAACCTAACTGGATTGTTTGTTCTAGGGTATCATCATTTCGGCCGAATGAAGTCCTCTGCTGGACACAGGCCTCCCCCAAAGATCACCACAACGACCGATATGGGTGTGTTGTGTGCTCATTGGGGGGTTCTGCCATAATCGCCGGTTGGCGATCGCAGTTGAGTTATTTATGTACTCGAAGGACGCTGCTGCCCATCCTCCAGCTTATCCCTTAGTCAACTTTTACGACACCCACGGGAGGAAATGGGGTGGTGGTATTTTGAGCCGGCACCACACGGCAAACTCCAGGGCATACTCCTCAATAACTTTGTGGCGACACCTACATCGCCAGCAATACAACTACAACTTACAACGACATCTCCTTGAACATTAATCGCAACTCTCCGATGACGTCAAACAATCCTGAATCACGCTATTAAAGTATTCGCGCAACGTGTATATATGCTATATACAGTCGCCCAACATTAATCGTTGGGCTTCGGCCCGCCAGGCATACCATCTGCCTGGCTGGAGAGTCCTCCCTTTTCTATGGAGGAACACCACACCTTGTTCCGCATAACTTCGAGAACAGAGATCCCGACAGATTTTTGGCCATCCTAGCCAAAAGAGTTACGTCCGCAGCCGTCTCCTTGTGATTCCCCCAATGACAAGGTTTTCGGAGGGGCCATGCCATGTGGTGGTGGTGATGGTGGGAATGTACACGTAGAGCGTTGTACGCTTTTTGAGCATAGCTTGCACAGTAGCTTGTCGAGTTGCCTACCTGCAGTACATTTTTGATTTTTACTTTGGTGGAGCATCTAGCACACTTGTTAGCAAGCATGTTTGCTCTGAACGTATAAAAATATATATATATGTCGAATAATAATAATACTTATTGGTAAAGGTGGTAAAGGTGACCCCGCTGGACCTTTATGCAACCTACAATAATTGAATTCCTGAACTACGGAGACCGATGATGTTTATTGTTACATAAAAACGCAACACAAAACGAAACATTTAGCAGATACTGTAGTCGCAGTTAAAAGTAATTATAGCGTTACCGATTTTCCACTGATTTAAAGTGGACTTCATTATTCCATTTGAAGATTATGTAGTAGAAATATTTTTAGCTTTGGTGGAAATATTTATTGTTGGTACAGGGACCAATTTCCATTTCCTGTAAGAAAACTCATGCAATAAAGCTCCAAATCTAGCATAATAAGACTTTAAATAAAATGACGCCTTTTTGAAGTTTGCTGTACGATATTCAACCTTAAATGGGTCTCAAACTAAAGTTCGCGCCTGTACCAGTCTATAAAATATTAGAAAATATTAAATAATATGTAATCCCATGTACCCCAATCATGTAATCATGTAATCCCTTCGCAGAGCCATACCAAATCAATACCAGTTCTTATTTTCGTTTATGTTTTGTGCTATACTCGTATTTATCAGAGGTAACGGAGGTTATTCGTTATTTAACATTAACCTTTTGTTTGCCCCCTCGATGTCTTTGTCTAGGTTCTCGAAAGCATCCATCTTAGAGAGCCCGATGATGCCGCCCCAGGAGATGTTGGACAGCCAGCTGAACGGTGATGTCTCCGGGGCAACCGCAAACTTCAGCAGGAAGTCTAGCTCCTGCGCATCCAATTTGCCTTCTGTTTGGAGAACCTAATGAAATAATTTATAGTAAGCAAAATACAAAGTACGTTACGCTACTCAGAAAGATAGACCAACGATTAAATAGAGGCAGTTGGGAAAGACGGTTGTAAAAAGATATTGTGATATTATCGAGCAGTATCATATCAGCCATAAAGGACGTCCATTGCTGAATAAAGGCCTCCTCTAAAGATTTCACAACGAGCAGTTACATGCCGCCTTCATCTAACGACTCTCAGCTACCTTCACCAGGTCTTCTGTCCATCTCGTTGTTGGTCATCCCACGCTGCGTTTTCCGGTGCGCGGTCTCCACTCGAAAACCTTTTTGCCCCAACGGACATCAGTTCTACAAGCAATGTGTCCTGCCCATTGCCACTTCAGTTTACTAATTATTTCAGCTATGTCGGCCACTTCAGTTCTTCTACGGATGTCCTTAATTCTGATTCGACCTCGTAGAGAAATACCAAGCATAGTTCTCTCCGTAGCTCGCTGAGTGGCCTTTCTTATGAAGCCCATAGTGAGTGACCACGTCTCTGTTCCATATGTCATCACTGGTAACACACATTGGACTTTGTCTTTGTCTGCGGTATTGTAGCCGAAAAACTGTTTCAACAAATACATTAAACTGTGGCCATAAGGACCGCGTTTTTGGGAGCGCTTTTTCAACAATACCGCAATTCCTCACCACAACAAAAGTCTTGAGGAATTGCGGTATTTTTGACGAAGACGTTGCGAAGTTTCCCGAACGCTGCCCAGCCGAGTCGGATTCGACGATTGACCTCTTTCTCGGACATGGACCTACCTACCTGGACAGTTTGTTCCAGGTTAACATTGTCGTGCAACTTGGAACAAATCTAGATATTTGAAAACAACAAAACTTGTTTTCCAGTTATTTACGGTTGTTGTGGAAAAGTCACTGACTTAGAGAAAATTTGATTTCTTTATCTTGTTAATATAATGAAGAACATACCTGCAGCGTAATTAGGAACAAAAACACTAGCTTGTCTCTCTCAAATAATCCTCGACTAGTGTAAATGAAGACTGCGAAGGTGATACTGTCGAGCAGTTTCTGCACACGCCCCTCCAGGTCTTCGGCCACTTCAGCTTTGGAGAGTGCATCCTTGAACACCACGCTGTACGCCTTTAGCGAGAATTGATACATTGGGTTGATCTTGTATAGGTCGTTCAGGATGAAGTACAGTAGCGAAGCTCGGGTTGCGGCACGTCTGTTATCAACAAAATTATTGTTTCAGTATTCGTTGTAAGTTGTTAGTGTTACATCTGTCCATAACACAGGACTAGTCCTGCGTGGCACCACGCTCGGAACCGCGAGACATTAGTTATTTAGTCTCTAAGCCTAAGCCCCGCAATTAGCCCACTAGCTCTGTAGTGGTCTTCGAACCGGAACACAGTAATGTTTGAAGATTAAACACTACTGGTTGGGGGCGAATATCTGGTACTGCGGTGGCAACTTCCAAGTAGTACGCCCTCGTGTAGTAAGAGATACCTCTAGTGACGATTGGTAACTTTTAATTCAGAAAATGCAGGAAAATACTTCTTCTTGAAAATATTATTGTGCCAATTAAATCTTCATTAGGCAAAATAATTACTATCGAAACAACGCAGTTTTATCTAGTTTGCTCATATCAGCCCAAAGTCATCCTCTGCTAAACAAAGGCCTCCCCTCCATAAACGATCGGTTACAAGCCGTGTGTTGTCTTTTTAGGGGGATTTTGCCAGTACTGACTACGATTGGCGGGTTGGTGAGAGCAGTATGGCTGCTGTTCCACAGCAGAGACGCTGCTGCCCATCCGTATGGTTTAGCGTCCTTTGATCGCCTTTTACGACATCCACACGTCATCTTTGTACATGTAATTCCGGGTACCACACAGAGAAACATATCCTGTACACCGTAATGAAATCGTGATTTACGTTGATAATTTGATTGTCACTCTTGGTTGTCCCATGTGAAAAAACGGGGTAATGTTTGTTATTATGTAGTTTATATACAAAGACAGCAAGCAAGTACAGTAGCAGCAATATTAAGCAAAAGGCTGTAAGACTGTAAAATTGTTCTTAACATAGATATGACTCACCGATACTTCTCCCTAGCGTCGTCAATCTTAACTGAAGTTATTTTACCCTCCTCGACTTTAATCTCAATGTCTGCAGCTGTTTTCTTCGTGGTCTCCAGATTAATGACTAGTGCCGAGTCGCTTAGGATATCGGGACCAGCAGATGACAAACGCTTCAGTAAGTCGTCTTCTAAAGTCTTTAGTGTGATCTTGAAGTCGTTCTGTTGTTTCGTCAGGCCAGATCGTAAAGCTTCTAAGTCTGGACGCTCTGCTTTTACTACTTCACCCAAAAGTTGCTCTTCCAAGCTGTAGATTAAAATAATATTCTTTCGGGTATATGAATTTATCAGACAAGACGGTATAATTACCTACTACATAGGCTGCACTAAAAGTATCGGGAATGGAATATTTCCACTGTTCCTGTCATATTAAAATCTTTTTAATTGAAAACTCCTTGGTTTTACAGTGTGTTGACCGGATGATTTCTGCATTTGGTGATGAAGCCCCATCCAAAACCACAATTTATCGCTGGTTTGCTGAATTTCAACGTGGACGTGTCAAGCTCAGTGATGATCCTCGTCAAGGTCGTCCAAAAACTGCAGTCACCCAAGAAAACGTTGATGCTGTGCGTAAGCTGATTGAGGAAGATCGACATGTGACATACCGCGAAATTCAGGCAACTTTAGACATTGGCATGAGTCAAATACAAATAATCTTGTATGAACAATTAGGTGTAAAAAAGTTGTTTTCCCGATGGATACCGCATTTGATATGTGAAGAGCAAAAAGCGGCTCGCGTTACTTGGTGCGTCAGAACTCTCGAAAGATTCCACGCAGGATCCTCAAATGCTGTATACAACATCGTATCAGGTGACGAATCCTGGATATATGCGTACGAACCCGAAACAAAAAACCAGTCACGAGTTTCGGTGTTCGAAAATGAGTTAAAGCCAACAAAAATTGTTCGTTCACGGAGTGTTGCAAAAAAAATGGTGGCCACGTTTGTCTCCAAAACCGGCCATGTTACGACTATTCCTCTTGAGGGACAAAGAACGGTTAATGCAGAATGGTATGCTAGCATTTGTTTGCCACAGGTCGTTTCTGAACTCCGTAGAGAGAACTGCAACCGCCGCGTCATCCTCCATCACGACAATGCGAGTTCTCACACCGCGCACAGAACAAAAGAGTTTTTAGAGCAAGAAAACATAGAATTATTAGACCATCCGCCGTACAGCCCCGACCTAAGCCCTAATGATTTCTATACTTTCCCTAAAATAAAGAATAAATTGCGTGGACAGAGATTTTCATCACCTAAAGAAGCTGTGGACGCCTACAAAACGGCCATTTTGGAGACCCCAACTTCCGAATGGCATGGTTGCTTCAATGATTGGTTCCATCGTATGGAAAAATGTGTCAAATTTCGAGGAGAATACTTCGAAAAGCAATAAATACATTTTTAAATAGTAATGTTGTGTCACTTCCTTGATTCCCGAAATTTTCAGTGCCGCCCTCGTACTGACAGATTGATTGAAAAAGTCGTTTCTAAGTTAAAACAGCTATAAAATGTATATTCTCAGGTTTTCAGGTATATTAGTGCTTTGGGTAGGCCGTTTAAATTAGTCGACCAACTATAATCGGTTCTACTGAAGTCGGAGAAAGAATGACAGACACCCGACCCAATCCCGGTTTTTGCTTAGTGGTATATCCGAGAAAAGGTTGGTACATGCGAGTGAACACGCGCCATCACAGCTAAAGATTTAGTCAGCGGCGCTTGGGATGTTCAACCCGGGTGCTTTGTATATTATTATATTAGTATCGATAAAAAGACTCAATAATTTCATACGATCCAGTATATTTTTCATACGATCCAGTATATTGGTTCTAGATTGTATCAGGCTATAACAAAACGATTTTTATTTTATTTTATTTTTAATATTCTTATTGTTGTAACGTTGTGAAGAACGTACATATGTTTTACTATATAGTATTACCGTTAATTATATTAATTTAAATGTTTCATATGGTACATAATTATTTTTAATAGATTTTATGCGCGGCCAACAATTATAGTTTGTTTTTATACCAACTCAGCGACGCGGAAACCGGTCGCTGCGCCGGCGCCGCTTGAGTATTGCGATCCGAATTCCCTGCCACCGTGCCGGCCACCATTCCACAATTTGTACTGGAAGCAACTACACGTCGCTCTGTAGCAATTTTTACATTTTACGATGCACGTATTTATATTGGAAATATTTTGTAAATGTACTTATTAATTGTCTTAATCGATATATGTACCTAAGTATTGTTTTATTAAGTGTGGAAAATTCCCCAATTGGGTAAGTGTTGTAGGTGTTTATATTTTAATAAACAAGTGGGTAACTTGCTTACTTGGTGGATAATTTTAATATTATTTTCTTTCTCTTTAGCTTAGAAAGATACTATTAGTTTTAGGCATATTTTGCATTAGTTCTCCTATGAACTTTTCACCGCTTAGCGGTAATATTAGCAATCCTTCTTGATTTTTGTAAACTCCGTTTCGCTTGTAATCACCGCCATATCACCGCTACGCTTGCAATCTTCCTATCTACTGGCTAGCCTAGGTGGTTACAATCGGGGTAGTTTGCAGAACATACTTTCACACTCGGGATGTTGATTCCAGGGAACTACGTTCGGGCTCATACAGCTCGTAATTAACAGCCTGCTCCTACACGTCTCTGTGGGATCGCCCTTGTCACCCTGGAAGACTTCACCGGATATACTTACAAGGCTTAATCCAGTCAGGGAAGTAATAATTAAAGAAAATATATTGTGACGGGCCCTTTACCCCTTATTATTTGTTTTATAGTAATTGGTTAATTAAAACGTCTGGGTTTCTTTATTTTATTTTATTCCTAAGTTCTTCAAATCTGACAAAGATGTTATAACATAATTCATAGTTCCCCTTTGCCGGCTTAGTGGCGCTAAATTCGCCCAAAGTAGTCGGGCCCGTAGCTGGACACAAATAGCAGAGGACCGATTCTAGGGGGGCTCAGGGGGCCATGCGCCCTCCCAAAACTGTGAGATGCAGTTGCCCTTAGACCTAATAGCAGCAATGATCTCTTAAAATGTTACACACCTCAGACTCGAGATCAGCCTGAGTTCCATCATATATTGCGTTGATTGATTGAATCATGTTTCCATGACTGAAAGCACTTTGATACCGACATATATAATGCTTACCCATCCCTGGTGACAGTGAAGTTAATGAGGGTACATTGCGCTTGCATCTCGGGCTGGTAGTGCGGGTTAGCCAGCTTGGTTTGAATCAAAAAACGGAAGTTCGGGTGAAAGTCTATCTCTCTGTCTCCTATCTGAAATAAACCATATTATTATTTTGCCATCAAATATAACTCAAATAGTTCAGCTAACATTTCCCTTGCGTGTCATTCATCATTTAAGCCGAAAAAACGTCCACTGGACATAACCCTCTCCCAAAGATGATCACAACTAACAGGTTGGTTTTGTGTTGTGTGCTCATTGCGGTTTTTCCATAATCACCACGCTTGGCAGGCGGGTTGGCGATCGTATTTAATTTGTAAATGTACTCGAAGGACGCTGCTGCCCATCCTCCGGCTAATTCCTTAGTAGCCTTTTGCTAAAACCACTGGAACGGTCATCTTTGACACCGAAGGGGAGATCCAGATCCTCGTAAGATCATTACGATCATTGTGATACTAGAGGCCGCCCATTGGTGCCACGCTTTAGGCACATCACGGAAGTGGTGACTGTAAAGCGGTCACCCCTTCTAGCGGAGGGACGATGACTGTAAAAAGTTCACCCCCCAGGCACTTCTTGGGGAGTATTGTAAAGGATCCCCCCAAGATTCACTGTGCACTGTGCTGTGCACACGGCGGAACGTGACCATGTGCGCCCCACCATCTTCCCGGGGGTTACTCGGTGTGAGCACGCATAACTCCCTAATCTGCACGCCTGCGAGCGGCCCCGAGGCCTCCCACCATGTATCGACGACAGGGGGCTCAGGCGTGCTCTAGATGGAGATCTTTTACCCCGGCGCCATCTCATCCTTTTCCGTGCGGGATCAGCCCCCTCCCGATCTCGCTCTGCGGTCCTTCTGGAACATGACGCTCTCGCAGGAGACCATTGCACTCCAATTTTCATGCTCTGCCAACATAGACACTACTGCCGGCAGCCATTACTACCGAGCTCGCCGTTAGCCCACCCATGATTCTCCGAAAACGGAGAAACACCCTACGACCTACCTACAGACCAAAAGCTGGGCCCGTCCCTATCAGAATATTAGCCACTGGCAACAAGGTCCTCCAAAAATGAGAGTAGTAATTGCCCGATGCCCAGGGTGCATCGGCCCGACGACTGCTCTTCCCTCCGGACGTATCAAGAGGGACCACCAGCCACCGAGCGCACGTGGAGGTTTCCTGATCTAGCACCCCTATACGACACTTACAGGATGAGATGGGTTGGTGCTATTCTTAGCCAGCATCACACGGACCTTTTTGCATGTCATTATCATCATTATATCAGCTGAACCACATCCACTGTTAAACAAAAGCCTCCTCCACAGATTTCCACAATTCAGTGGTAATTTAGAGAGGAATTTGCCAGTATCCACTGGAGGAGATGGAGTGGTGGATTCTAAATCCGGACACCACAATGAAGGCTCTTGCGTGTGCCAGGATTTAAGCAATCAGTTTTGACAGTAGTATAATATTTTCCTTTTCAGGCTTTATTCGAAATCTTGTAAAATACTCTGAAATCTGCTGGTCTACTCTTTGCATGAGTTTTGACTAACTTGTTGGGTTGCAATTTAAAAGAGCAGTCTTAATAGCTATATTTGATTGTACACACACAATTCCGCAATAAGGATGATAATGATCACGGTACAGTACCTTAAGAACTTTTCCCTTGCGTATCAGCACTCTGCCGAGCAGTGGCTCCAGCACGGCGTCGACTGTCTCGCCGATATTCTCGAGTAATACCACTTCGCCGTTGCTAACGCCGCGCTCTATTCGGTCCAAGTAGCTACGCTGCGTTAAACGTACCACCACCAAAAGATCGCCGTATTTAGATTTTATCCATTTTATACCTTGTCTGTTGAAACGGTTTTAATTTACACATGGTGTTTGGTTAATACACGCATACACACTTTCACACAGACAACATACACATTAGCCCGTCAACATCCTCTGTTGAACATGGACCTCCCAATGATCACCACCATTAGCGGTCGTATGGGATATTGTCGGACTGGTGATTGCAGTATGTTGTTGAGAGGCGTGGTTTATTCTTTACGGAGAACCACGGAGAATTAGGATGTGTATGGAATATTGTTGAAGCGAAGTAAAAGTGTCGTGTCGTAAAAGGCGATTATGGGGGTTGGCTGAAGGCCTATTAATATTATTTTTAACTGCGATCGCCAACCCGCCTGCAAGGGTAACGATTCTGGAAAGTCCCCCCAATGAGCACACACACTCAGACACAGACAGCTCGTTGCGGCGATCTTTGGGGGAGGCCTGTGTCCAACAGTGGACTTTATTCGGCCGAAATAATGATGAAATAATGAATATTGATCTGATTTGAAGTCAAGTACCGAAATCAATAAGAGTTTTACAAATCTTGCTTTTTTGCATTTCCACACACTACGGTATACGGTATGTCGTGGGTGCGATTACAGACAAAAATTCCACACACAATACACTCAGACCTGAAACAACTACCTGCGGATCATACGAATATTTTTTCCGTGGAATAGAACCCACGACCCAGAGCGCAGTAGCCGACTGTATAAGCCATACACTTGATGGAAAAAATGAGTTAAATAAAAATAAGTCTAGGTTCATTATAAAACAAATACAAGTAGTAGTACACTTTGTGACTAACAGTTGCGGGTCAATCATAAGCGGCCAGCGCGCCGAGTTGGTGAGTATGGTGGCATTCTCCGTGCTCATGGTGTCGGTGGGGAGACCCTCGTTGTTCCACGACGCCACCTGTGCGTCATCCGTTAGCATCGACAGCGGGTCCAGACCCTCCGTCGTTTCGATTTTTGGCTGTATACGTGTATATAATTATACAACATTATTTTTAGTATGTACAAAACTAAAAAATACATTTACTCAGTATCAGTAATTGAATCATTGCAATATTTTTTAAAACCATGTTATATTTTGTCCCATCAATGAATTAAAAAGTTTTAAGTTCGACACATAATATGCAAGACTGACTGCGCTGCCCGGCGACATCGCATCGGCAGTTAGGCATGTAACTCCCTCTCGCGCTACCCCTCATGCATTCGCACCCGTTGACCCGTGCGACATGATAATGCGCGATCTGTTATCCGCGCATAACAAGCCTATAAAATCATTTTATTATATTTGCTAGATTTTTTTACCGACTATTTTAATGAAAATGTATTTGTGGTGACTGGTGTGTAGGGCTCTGTATATACAACATATTTTTTGTTGTAGAAATAGGTTGAAAGGTAGACGCCGTTGTTCCCGTTATAGGTACTAAAAGGACATTGTTAATAACGGCCTATGGATCAACACGTATGCAACCTATACAGTAATTTCTAGTTTTTTAGTACTTTAAATATTAATTATTACAATCGAACGGACACTTCACAATCTTGTAATGAATTTTAAAAGTGGTGTTCCGACTTTATTTTAGATCATATCGCCTGGTCACCCCGGTGCCATATTTGGACGAATACAATAATTTGCACTTCCAGCGCTTGATCTATAGATAATATATTTTGTTGCAAACAGACGTATTAATGCCAAAGCGACAGAAAGCGCTGACTCGCTGAATGGTCGAGGTTATTACGAGTGACGTTGACACTAACCAAAACGTTTTCATTCTTTTGAAGTAGGTATTTATATATACACAACTAAACATACCTGGTCTACTACTGTGTCACTAAACTAAAACATAAAATATATAAATATAAAACTGGAAGCAGTTAGGCGTCAAAATATCCTCCTGATCGCTGTCAACCGGTTAAGTTCCCAGAAGACTGGAACATATTGACTATGTTGGGTGACGAAAGTGCCTGAAACCAGAGCCACGATTCCCATTCACCCACAGCAAGTAGGCGAGCACGCTCAGCAGTATTGATTGACGTATTTAAAAGCTCATTCCGTATCAAACTGTATTTGGGGAAGCCACTTTCCAGGCGTCCATAGCATCAGTCAAATACGGTACCACAAAATCAACCAGCGAGGATTGTAGGATATTCCTGGTTAATTTTGCAGTACTGTGGACCAAGGATAGAAACGTCGGTAAACTCATACTGGAAATTTCGCTGATTCCGAGGCCACCAAACCGAACGGGAAGTGTGGCTTGATGCCATTTCGCGCCAAAACAACAGTATCTAACTATAGTAAAAGCGGAATGAATATTAATTATGAATAGCCGTTCCGAAATATCATAAACATTTTGAATTTTATCCTCAATAACAGTTTCAATAGATTTCTCCAAAATAGGAGACCGTAGGAGAAGAAGAGATTTATTTCTATAATTTTAATTTGGGGGCTTATTGTGTTAAACTTTTGCAAAGTTGATAGTCAATCAGTCATGTCACTTAAATAAATTTCGCATGTAGATGGGTTGAGGTCCAGGCCAATAGAATTAAACATTTGCTTAAAAAGTTGGAAATCCTTCAAAATAGTGTCTACATCGCTTCCTAAAGTTCCATCATCTATTTAAACGTTAAATTTTGAGTTAGGTAGTTGATTTATTCAATTATTATTATATATACCTCTTACAATTGTGTAGATTACAAGTTACTACTACAATATTATTTCCGTTTTCATTGACATCTGCAGATTCAATGTTGTCTCGTAATACTAGAATGTTCATGGCTCCATGTTCTGATCAAGCAGAAGCAGATATTGCCCGATAGTAATAGTGGTAAAGTAGTAAAATGCATACACTGTAGGTCACGCAATAAATAAAGTTAAAATAGTAATCTTAATCCACGTTTAACGTTAAATAAATACAATTGTTAATGAATTGTGTGTGTGATGAATACTTAAATGTCCAATATTATAACCTCAAAATTCGTAAGCTTTTTGGATACTAATCAATTCATAGAAGTGTCCGTTACTTTAATTTAATTTAAATCGAACGTAGTCGTGAAAGTAATTTTACGTGCCTGTTGGTTCTTAGGCGAACTATGTATGGGCGTAGAACAATGTCATTTTCATTCCATATAACACCCATTGCAATAGACTTTATCGTTACAGTTGCCATCTCATACAATAGTCCTACACCACCGGGGACACTGCTTGACTTCATTTTACAGCGCAGCCATGGAGAGTCTCCGGCTAGTGTCCCATAACATTATTGATTTTAAAAAATCTAATGGGCCTCTGCTTGTTTGACCCATGTCCCCGCGTAAGCCTTTCAAAAGACCGGGTTCTCTTTGCAGAAGCTATTGACCCGTAAATAGAGAAAACCATTCATATATGCTCAGGGGTGGAAATGCCTTGTCTCTTGTCGTAATAACGGAATTGTGTCGATGTCAGGTGGCCGTGTCGTATAGAAAATATCTTCACAGTTTTCATAAAGTCCCCTCGGTAGCTTTTTAACAAAGAGAGTCATTAGTCTTGTGCTACTACGTTACTAGGGGATATAATCTTTCAAGTAAAGCTAATATGTTTCATGTAATTACATTGGTCTTAGCTAGTGTGGGCACCCAGTCTTCGTTGATGAGCAGCATACGGTAGCGTCGCATAAAGCAGCCCACGTACGAGATGAACGCCGTCACCAGCAGCACATCGCCCGGTAACATCACACCTGACTCCTTTAGATTTACTACTGTCGCTGACCATCTGAACATTACAAACATATTCATAATTCATTTCCGCCAATTCAAAAGGGCTAACGGGACTATTCTCGTTGACCCCCACTTTTTGTCCATCACTGGCCGACATTTATTTATTTTATCAGGCGGACTTAATGGCTCGAGGCATTCTCTACCAGTCAACCTTTGAGTTAAGCAAAGCACTTCGAAAGAGGTATAAAAGCAAAGCTATAGATAATGTTAAAAAAGATTGAATTAAAAATAGAAATACATACATATACTAATATAAAAATTGATACTATATTATATTACATAATTTTAAATAGTTAAATAGAACACATAAAAATAACTGATATAAATAGTAACTCTAATGACGAAGATAAAACTGATTAGGATTGTAACAATTTCAGGAAGTATTGACGCACTTTACGTTTAAACGCGAATTTATTTGGAGCTTTCTTTATATCAAGAGGAAGCGCATTCCAGAGTGTTATTGTTGAAACAGCGAAGGATTTGGACATAAACCCTGTATGGTGGGATGGAATGTTAAGAATTATATTTTCAGAAGCCCGAAGGTCATGAATGACGTGTTATGTCGGGAAAAGAAGTCGGTTCATCCACCAGTGGGGGGCCAACTTACCAAAAAATCTTCCGTTGACCTCTACTAGCGGACATCGGCAACAAACGAGTTGCTGCATCCACCATTGGTGGATATTGAAAGTAATGACAACAGTTAGGCTTTGCGAGATAGCCGAGAAATTCATCAAATAGTACCAGTGTTCCTCGAAGTTGTGTCTAAACAAACTGAATTGCCCGCCCTAGTAGTAGATCCTTGTATACCTCAAGTACCATTTCTTTGAGGTAGACAGGTTTCGGTAGGACACGCAAATATTATATAAAAACCATTATAAAAGCAAATATTATACACAAAATTAGACATTTGTCGAAATAGTTAAGCGTATTATTGATAGCTTAACGACTGACCTGATTTTTTCTGAAGCTAGGCCGTTAACCAATCTATTTGCCAGATCAATAGTGGCGTTAGTGGCATCGGCTTCAGCCTGACACTTCATCTTCTCATTCACCGCCTCTTGGAAAGCTTTTAGCAACACTTCCAATTTCTCCTCTAGTTCCTGTTATATATATAAAAAATAACCGTAAAGAACATCAGCAGCTTACTGTTTACAGAAGCATTGCTGATCTAAAGCTTAGTTGAAATGCCTTTTGTAGCCGTAATTTCTTTTTCAATTGTATTATTTGTCTACGATAGACTGCAGATAACAATACAGAAAAGTCAAGCCCACCCAAGAAACGGAAAATGTAGTAAGTACTACGAGGAAAAATCGATATATACCGTAATCTGATCGGTGAGGAAGGCTAGCTTGTCCCGTGCAGCTTGCAGCTCGGCATTGGCAGCGTTGAGCGCGCGTCTTTTCGGCTCCACGACCACGTAAACATCGTAGAACCTCATGATGTTGATAACCCAGGCACACAACCCGGCTGCGGCCGCCGACTTCGACATTATAAATTCCGTATTGAACTCAGGATCTTTAATGTATGGTTGCACCGCCTGCAATTTATGGATAAATTGAATATCCAAGAATAGGTACAAACGCTAACTAATACCAGTTCCAGTTCCATGAAGAACCAGCCAGGCTGTAATTTTATTTACTCACGAAAAGGGATAAATTCTGTTTCATAATTACCTTAACTACGTCAATATGAATATTCTCCTTGTCGTAGTACACCAAGTCGTTTAAGAATTGATCCACTTTTGCCATCATCATCTGGAGAAAATGACGGTTATTGGTTATTGTTGCGGACGACGAGCTCAAGACGACTACAAAGTGATTTATGGACGTAAGTGTAATCGTCCATATATGATGCTAACACTTTCTATCTAGATATTTAACTAAATTTTGTCTCGTCGTTTCAGCCAAATAAAGTCCACTGCTGGACACAAGTCTCCCCCAAAGATTCACCACAACGACCGGTCTGGGCGTGATGTGTGCTCATTGGGGGGTTTTGCCATAATCGCCGCGCTTGGCAGGCGGGTTGGCGATCGCACTTGAGTTGTTAATTTACTCGAAAGACGCTACTGCCCTTACTCCGGCTATCCCATAGTCACCTTTTACGACACCCACGGTATGAGATGGGTTGGTGCTATTCGTAGCCGGCTCCACACGGCATATACGATATACAATTTTATTTATCTATGAATCAAAATACAGAACTATATTGTAAAACTGAAGTCTCTTCTCTGCATTTTTTCATTAAAAGACTACCTGTTTTATCGTAAACTATAATATAAAACTCATTTTCCCATACAAACTTCAACACCCCATTTAACCTCTTTAGGGGATGATTATTATGCCTATGTCCTTCCCCAGGGTTCAAGCTATCTCATACAAAATGCATCAAAATCGGTACAATATTTAGCAGTGACTGCCTAGCAGTTGAACGCTTGTCTTCAAACAGGAGCGTCTGAGTTCGATCCCCGCCCGCACTTATGACTTTTTGGATTCATGTGCGGATCAGAATTTGAATATCGCTTGCGTTAACGGTAAAGGCAAAAATCGTAAGGAAACCTGCAGACCTGAGAGTGTCCCAATAATGTTCTCAATAGTGTATGTAGTCTGCCAACGCGCACTAGGCCTGTGTGGTGGACTAAGGCGTAACCTTTCTCTTCCTAAGAAAAGGCCCATGCCCAGCAGTGGGACAATAATAGGCTGTTTTAAAAATTAAAACTAAATTCTTTACATATGTACTTTAACTCCTATATACTTTAGTTTAATAGTCATCGTTTTTGCTAATACTATAAATTTATTATCATTCATAATAAATAATAATAGATGTATAGGCGCTCAGGCGGAGCGCAAATCAAAAACAATGTATTACGAGACTAGCTAAACTTGCTTACAAGTTATATACGTATATCATACGTATCTATATGTTTATTATGGATTAAAAAACGAGGTCTCGTCGTTTTAGCCAAATACCGCATGGTAGTGTGCGCGCTCAAACTAAACAGGTTTTGTATAGCTTGATGTGTAGCCGAGTAGTCGCATATGTCAAAGAGTGCGACGGAACGACAAAAAGTACTACACCTTCTCGCACCATTCGCAGCGTTCAACTTCTAATAGTTCTAAGTCCAAACAGCCTAGGACTATGCGTAGCCGTGTTTCTAGAAATGTATAAAAGAAGGGGTATTAGGCCGAATTTATCTCACACCGATTAGTTGAACACATCACGTTCGAATTCTCATGCGGCATGATGACGGGAGAACTCTTTTCCGATGTTGCGAAAGCATTTGACAAAGTCTGGCACGACGGCTTATTATATAAGTTGTCTCAACTCGGAGTGCCCGACCGTCTCGTTCTCATCATACGAGACTTCTTGTCAAATCGCAGTTTCCAATATCGAATCACGGGCGCTCTCTCGCCATTCGCTCACCCCATTAGAGCCGAAGTCCGACAAGGATCCGTGCTAGCCCCACTATTTTTCACACTGTACACCAGTGACATCCCTAAACGATCTGCTAATACGACCCAATTAGCACTATTCGTATATGACACGGCCATTTTGTACTCCGGTTACGTTCCCGATAGTATAACTAAGATCCTCCAAGCCACAGCCAACGCCAACGGGAAATGGTTTAGGAAATGGCGGATCGAGCGAATCGGATCGAAGTTAACCCTATCAAAAGCAAAGCCGTCCTATTTTGCAATTTAGGCGACGACCACCCACGCTTCAGGGAGATCTCGATGCTAGGCCAATCGGTTCCTTGGGAGCCACTCGCCAAGTATTTTGGAGACACCACACCACACACACCCACACAAAAAAACTGTCCTGGGGTACAAAGGACAGTTTTTTTAGGCGCCTTGTATAAGGCCACCGATTGCACGACCCCCGTAGAGACGGCGAACTTCCTCACATGGTCCCCCGAGATTGGGCAGCAGCCGGTTTAGTGCATCCACTACCCTCTCGACTCCGGGAACGAGGCGCTGAAGTGTTCTTCGAAGCAACGAGTGTCCAGGTTAAGTGCCATGTACTTCATGTACCGGCCTACACCTATTCGCCCTCACCAACGCGTATCCACTAACTGGGTGGTTTTCTGCTCCTCGGCACTATGTGGAATCATAGCGCCTCGGTTTTATGAGGCGCTATCCGCAGACTCAGGGCGTGGATTTTGGGCACGACAATTGCTACCGCTTGCTCTGCAAGCCGGATGGTTCCCTTGAAAGACTCGACACTGGCCAACACCAGAGTGTCGTCAGCGTAACAGACTAAGCTGACGCCAGCACGGAGAGTGACACGCAGGACCGCGTCATAGGCGAGGTTCCGTAAAAGGGGGCCGAGAACTGACCCCTGCGGAACCTCATACGTAATCTCCCTCCGCTTTACGCCGTCCCTGCCGACGTAGCGAAAGTGCCTTTCGCGCTGATAGGCCCCTATGATGCCCTGTAGGTAAGGGGGGCACTGATGATGGATTAATGCCGCCCTAATAAAGTTGGTAATTGTTCCGGGTCTGGGTGTATTGTATGTGGAATTCATGGCTGTAAACGTACCCACGACACAGGAAAAATCATAGTGTGGGGCAAAGTTTAAAAAAAACTCGTGACAGGTGCTTAACGAGTCTTCAGATAATTATTCTTTCGAATAGTTTCGAAGCCTCGTCGAGCAGGCAAATGCGACGGTATGCAGAGGGAGACTCTGCAAATGTGCATTAGACCTATCATGATCTATCATGACTATATATATCAGCGCAGCGTTCGCACACCTTGAATCCGCCCCGCTCCGTAGATTCCAAACCCTCCAAAACCGATTAATGACCACCTTGGTAGATGCGCAATGATCAACTCCATTTGGATATTAACTTGTCGACCATCAGGCAATTTATGAAACGGTCGTCTAAACGCTATTTTGATTCTGTCCTGTCCCACCCAAATCCCCTTGTGGTATCAGCCGCCGATTACCAACCCTCCCGTACTAGTAGAGTACGCCACCCGAGGCACCTGGTCGACCCATACGATAAAATCACGTCAGGTCACATAGAGACTGGCGTTGTCTCATTCACTTAACACCCGACCGTTTTACCGCTGTTGCCGCCGAGGATGCCCGCCTCACCGACATCGCGGAGGCCTATCGCCACATCTCCTTCCCGTTCAAGTTACTACTTCTTCCCCCGTCTCTTGCTCGCGCCGGCCCGTGCCGACCCTGTAGTTTTAAATTTCCCCTAATACATTTTAAATAATACCGATCCAGCTGCCCCCAAAACAATAGCTTGTTATCCCCAGCAACGCTCTAAGCGGAGGTCCATGTCCCACAGGAGGCGCCCTTAGCGCAAGTTGCTTAGCTTTTAATATTAATTTTAAGCCTGTCTGGAAGCCTCTTTTGGCTTAGCTAGAAATACCCGAACAAAAAAAACTGAATATAAAAGTCAGCGGCAGGAAAATAGTGAACAGTGGAAATTAGTTTGTGGAGATTATTAGAAGATTAATATTATTTGAAGACGGAAGATTAAAGTGTTGTAATTATATCAAGATCGTGAGGTTTTTTGTGTAAGCGCGATTCCTCAAGGCGTCGGAAATAGTTCTTCAGGAAGTATGAACACCTAGAGTGTAATTCCTAGTAAGATAAGATAAAAATATTTTTATTCATGTAAACCATATACAGGCACTTATTAATCGTCGAGACTTTAATTACCGCGTTCCAAGATGTGGATTTCCTATGGAGAAGAACGGGCAAGAAACTTCATGGTTACTCTTTTTAAATCATATTGTTACAATATTGTATGAGCACATTGTAGTAAAAATCAAGGTTATGTGAAAACAATGTAGGAGAAAATAGTCTAAACATCTTAAAAAGTCTACTAAACAAGCCTGAATGTATTTTTTAAAAGTTTTGATTCAGTTGTCTTGGCAGCATTTGGCTGACCAGTCCCAACAGACGGCACTCGTTCACGAGCATGACGCATGACGCAGTCTGAATATACTATCTTGTTTCTTTATTCATCATTTTAAAAGATGCAACCGAAAGTTTCGATAGCGGTACACGTGCGTAGTAAAAGTTTAACTTATATTCATAAAATTCCTATTATTTATCTTGCTAATTTGAACCTCGCGAATTGAATTTTTCATGTGCCTAAACATGTTGAAAAATAATGAGACTAAAAATGAATACTGAAACGCTAGTTGATATTAATTCCCGCTTTAAGCCACCTTTATTTGAGCCGCCCGGTTTCGTACCGAAAACAGGTTTCTCGAATGGTTACACCGGGATTTAATATTAAATGGCGTTTCAATATTCAGCTGATAACTGCTTTGTTTCATCTCAGGCATAGAAAAATACTGCATAAGAATTTAAAAAAGACGTTTTGATACTCGTATTATACACAGGTTCACTCGCATTGCAAGATGTTTGCTTAGGCTTGACAATGAATGTTATCCCTAATAATATATTTTAAATATAAATATGTTTTATATATAAAATGGAATGTTCGTTTGTTCAAAATCGCAAATCCTCTAAAGTTCTTTACCAATCGTTCTAAAATTTTTACACATCGTTGTATTCAGATACGGGCTAACTTTTAAATATCAAGATTAAGAACATTATATATATATATATATATTTAAGGATTACACCACGACCAGCAGGATAGAGCAAGAGGGATGGCTCTGCAGTTACTGAAGCGTTTGCACATGTCATGCAGTTTTCCTGAGTAGTAATAGTAAGTTAATGTCGAACCCAATAATGATCTATTAGCGGTTTATCTTACCGTAATAATGTAAAATTTATTAGATAATAGAATAGATAGTAAAGATGTATTGCAAGCCTCAATCAAAAGCCTCCGATATCTATTATTTAGTTTATCGAGTCAGTAGATGTAGTTTGATGAGATATTCAAAAACATACTTTGCAGGCCTTCCACGACCTATCCTTAGGCACCTTGCCCTTCTTAGAGAAGAGAACGAGCACGGCTGCGCAGACATTGACGACGGCGTCTGGCGGCGAGCCGAACGACTTGAGTTCTGTCAGGTTGTTTTTGTTGAGCGTATTGAGCGCCTCTTGGGCCGCTATCAATGCTGGCTCAGCCTTGGCCAAGTCGTCCGCGCAGATTTTAGCTTTTATAGTAACGTCTTCTTCTATAACCTTCACTTTCTTCTCCTCTTCGGCGGCTGTTGTGAATTTGGTAAACAGTTAATAATTTGCATAAACTAGGAGCACCAATGTTAAATAAAAATCAGTACACAATCGTTTAGTGCCGATAGGCAAACAACCACGTACATAAAACTCCTTTTAGAATATATGCAAGTTGAAAGTGATGTAATGTGTATGTTTTAAATTAATTACCAAATGCTTTCTCCTTGGAGACTTTATCACTCTCAGCGCCTACTACTTCAATGAGTGCCTCGGCAGCTTTGTTTTTCTCTTTCAATATTATCTCTTGTTCAGCTAGAGTCACCTGTGTTGCAATTTGTTTTATTTCATAATACTTACATAATATAAGTTTGTTATCACAGTGGGGCCAATTATATGATGTCCGACATTAGTCTCAAAAAGATTTATCATGTTGTAGTTCTATCAATTAGGAGGCTAAAATGTCCAAAAAGAGCAGAGGTGTGTATTAAAATAGTAAACGTCACCTTTGTCTGTGATGTGAAATTTCATTTTGGCCGAATGAAATCCACTGCTGGACACAGGCCTCCCCCAAAGATCACCACAACGACCGATATGGTGTGTTGTGTGCTCATTGGGGGGTGTTGCCATAATCGCCACGCTTGGCAGAAGGGTTGGCGATCGCAGTTGAGTTGTTAATGTACTCGAATTAGCAGACGACAAATGACAAATGGGCTAGGCGCATTTGTAAATTAAATTATCCAGCGATGATGATGATATAGTAATGGTGCAATTATTATCTACTGAAATTGGTAGTGTAGGTACTACTGTAATGTGTAGGGCTTATTTCTTTCAAAATCACCTTTAACACGGCGACGTCACCAGCACACGAGGCCAACTTCTCTAATCCATTCTCTAACCTACTTATCATCATTTTGAGATTCTTTGTTTTCTCATTGAGCAGTTTGCTGTAGAGTGCTATTTGTTCGAGGAAAGTCTTTGGCGTCGTGTAGTTGTATCGCTTCTCGTTTTGGAAGTAAACTTCCGACATGGTGTTGACACTTTGGTGCACGTGGGACATGAATAGTGAAACTGGATCTATCAATTGCTCCTGTGAATAATATGGAAATAATGTCAAGGTCTGCTGCTTGCGGGCTGGCTACTGTGTACTTACATATAAATATATGAAAATATACGAGGTAATAAAATAATCGGTTATTATTATGAATAAACCCAAAATGTTATCGTTCGGACTGTCGAACCACCGTCAGTATACTTTGCATTGAGCATGATTAGTAGTCGAAGAGCTAGGTATGTATGTATATATGGCAGCAAGCCCAGACAATCTATAAAATATAATGTTACTTGTAAGCCGATGTAATGAGGCAAAATAATTTAAGAAATGAGTTTCAATTAACTCAGTCGTACAACATTTAAACTACATATAAACCCTTTAATTTTTATATAATGAACATAATGTTTGTAGTTTGGTTATGGCATTCATAGTATGGTGAACCGAAGTACCGGTAAAGACTCGACTTCAGCGATGAATCGCTTGGATACGGAACGAAGCGCTTCATGCGGCCATGCGTGGAACCAGTCAATTGAAGTGCAGTTCACAATAGAGGGAAACTTGCGCGCGCGCACACGCAGCGTCGCGCCTACCGGCGAGAAGCATAGCACCACCTGAGGACGATACTTATGTTTAGATTTTTTTCTGATATATAGGTACCCCTCTTCTTCTAAAACTTTCACTTTCTTTATTAGTAATAAATGATAGGAACTAATAAAAAAGAAAATTGGAGTTAGTTTCAAGTGACTTTTCCGGATATCCTAATTCCTAATGGACGATGTCATGGACAGAGCAAGTAACATATACATACAGGTATAAACCGCACCAAACTCCGTGGCCGCTTTGAACACGAGGCCTGCGCCGCCGCACCGTATCTTTGCACTGTATGATAGACTTGCGCAAACTTTAGAGCGACCAAAGTGGTTAGTGTTTATACACTATAAAAACGGTGACGGAAGAAAAGCTTGTTCATTGTAAATAGTTTCTCCAAAATGCCGTTAAAAATCCGGAGTAAAAAAAAAACAAGAATTACCAGCAAAAAAACCATCTGTCCGCCTGTTCGTTACCGCATCATGCGTATAATATGTAAGACAATAAGAGGGTTTTTTGTAACATGGAAATGTCTGCTAGAACTTTAATCATCTTTTTAGCAGCAAATATTAGTTATATAATATAATATGTTACATAGAGCAACCATTCGCTTAATATATTTAAGTTATATTAGGCCCCATCTATTATATGTTATGTTTTACTTAAATAAAATAACCTTGTGTCATTAGTGTAAAGTCAAATAACCCGTTAGGCCATTAATATTTTTTACGTAGATAAGAAATGCAAGAACATGCAAAACTAGCTGCTCATTCAATTAAGGCTCTAAGACACACTAGTGCTTGTAACGTTTATTTCATTAGATATCAAAATTACATGTAGATGTGACTCGATAAGCAAATTGGTCTGGTCAGTTTATTTAATTTAACATCGCACCACAACAACAACAAATAAAAAGAAAATGGTCACTCGTTTCAGCGCTGGATTAGGTATCTGACATTTGTGTGAGTATGACAGCGCAAATGCGTATGAGTCGTCAGCATTCCATTTAATTTACACTTAACTAAACCAATATATATTAGGTCTTATTTTAATAATCCACGATATTTTGCATGGTGCCTCAGCAAATGCTTAAGATGATGTACCGAACAAAAAAAAAACTCATGGTAAAAATTCATTTCATTATTTTGTGTGATGTCGCTACCGTGCGCCGTCTGTTATGTTTAACGTTACAGACTATCTAAATCAGTCAACCAGCCGCGTCCGCCATTGTCTTACTAGATGCATGTGAATATTATCACAACTAAGAGAACTAGGAAGTAATGAAATAAATGATTTAATAAAATATTATTTTAAACAGCAAATTTGCAAGTTTTCTTTATACCTACATTATCTTCATCGTTCACTATAGCGCCATGCAAAATATCGTGGACTATTAAATTAAGACCTTGTATATACATTTATTTGTTATTACAAATACTCATAAATCATGTGATGCTTTCTAGCACGTCCACATAGGATTTTATCGTTTTCTTCGCGGTAAAAATTCTCCGATTTAAATGTACTTAATTGTACCGTGCCTTAAGAAAATTGTACTCTTAAGGTTCCTGAGTTATAACGTATTCAACACGGACGTGCTAGGAGGATGCTTCCTAGCACGACCGCTCTGCCATCACGTTATACAGAACAACTAATTGACTTTATGGTACCCAAAAAAATGTACTCTTATTGTACTCTTAAACAGTATGAACTAGTAGATTTCACTCTATATATTATATTCTGTGACTAAAACTACTATAATATCATCTAGATAAACTTACGTAATGAGGTTATGGCGATTATAATAACTATTTCTCACAATATAATTCAAGCAAAGGATAAAACCCCATGGGATATACCCCATGAGTTATAAATGTACTCTTACTCTCTTAGAACAATTTTCTTAAGGCACGGTACAATGAAGTGCATTTAAATCGGAGAATTAGTACCACGAAGAAAACGATAAAATCTTATGTGGACGTGCTAGAAAGCATCACACCGTAAATCACACATTTTATTCAGTTGACACCAGTTGTGCTTAGCGCCAGTATAAGTAATGTTTTTATTTTATTTTAAGGAGATTTTATGGTTTTATGTAATACCGGACGACGTCAATACATCATACAAGGATGTCGCAGAATATCAGCGCAGTGTTTTTGCGATGCCACTGCATCAAGCTGAGTGATATACCGATTTCTGTTTGTGCGGATGGAACGCACACTTTTGCATTGTCATTGATTTTGTTTTATATAACTTTTATTGTTCGGGTATGCGTCATGTCCACGTCAGATAAGACAAATATTTTTATTTTTTCTTTCTTTCGATTAAAAACGAATCCAAGAATGAGAACAATTGACTTACCTTAAGCATGGTTCTCACGCGATTGACGAAGAATCTCCAGCAGTTCTCTCGCGTGTCAGGCACACCAGTTGCTTTTGTCTACAACAAAACTAACTAGTTTTAGACTGTGATGTATTGATGATATGATGTATTCATGCGATCATCATCATCATATCAGCCACAGGACGTCCATTGCTGAACAAACGCTTCCCCCATAGATTTCCACAACGAGCGGTCACATGCAGCTCTCATCTAACGACTCCCAGCGACCTTCACCAGGTCGTCTGTCCACCTCGTTGGAGGTCGTCCCAGGCTGCGTTTTTCGGTGCGCGGTCTCCATTCGAGAACCTTTTTGCCCCGGATATTGGAATGGGCACGACATGGGCATTTGGCACGAGTTTCATCGGACCATCGGCAGTTTTTAAGGCCCACTGTTGGCAAAATCTGTTGAGATCATCGAGCATTGCGCTGAGCTCTTGCAGCGATTCCGCCATGACATTTTCGTGATGAACTCCTTTTTCCAAAAGCCGTCTCACGGGAAATGGACCTGGATGAGTCCCGATGGTTCCACAAAGAATGAGATTGACTTAATCATGACCAATAAAAGACAAGTATTCAATAATGTCTTAGTGATCCATAGGGTGAAAACCGGTAGTGATCACCGAATGGTAAGAGGCACATTGAATATTAATCTCAATGTTGAGAAGTCTAGTCTAATAAAGTCAACGCTCCGGCCCTCTAGTTCTAATATCCAAAACCCCGAGAGCTTTTAACTCGAACTCCAAAAAAAGCTGTTAAAGGTGCTAGCCGGCAGCCGGCCAGCAAGGTTGCTAGCGTTCTACAGGGAGTACTTTCCACGTTCTTCCGCCAGCGGTCAGGAACCGTCCCTTCACCCCCGACTGCCTCCGACTGGGCCGAGAAGTTGGAGGTTTTGGAAGTGGAGTTGGTCCGAGCCATTGGCCGCCTAGAAGATCGCAGTATCGAGCTTGGTACTTTATTTACTGGTATACCAACAGCAAACATATAAAACAATACAGACAGATTGATACAACATAATCTTGTTGATAAATATGCCAATTACGGCCACACACAATATTCTAGATACGACAACAAATGTTTTACTTTTATAGTGTTGTAAAAACACGTAAGATAAGGGACTAAGGGACTCTTAAACCAGAGGGATGGGCAGCAGCGTCCCTTCTACGGAACAGTAGCTCAGCGCTCAACCCGCCTGCCAAGCGTGGTGAGTACTGGCAAAGTCCCCCCGATATGATGACACAATTGTGGAAATCTATGGTTTATTTTATGGTATCTTTGTTCAGTAGTGGACGTTGTATGGCCGATACGATGATGATGATGAATAACCAGTAATTGCTAAACAAACAAATCTTACATATAGTGAAATAAAAACAGACTAAACTATTTGCTACTGAAGTTATACGAAAAAGACAAATACAATACAATTTCAATTTACATTTCATTTTACAAATATATTACAATAAAAAAATGCAAATACAACAAATTTCAGTGCGCAAACTAACGTCATCTCAAACTAACCCAAAATTGTATGCTCATTATTGTGAAGTCCCCACCATTGAGAACAAATCTGCATGTCCCGTCATAAAAAATACAAATAAAATGAAATAATATACAAATTTACTTTGTTCTATGTTAATCAATATTAATATACTGTATTACCACATGAGGTGGAGCGGGTAAAACGTGGTTAACAGTTCGACAGTTATTTATAATGAGCATAGTACTAAAGCAACACGCAGCCCTTCCTTATAGCACTGAATATACTCATAAAATATGGAAAGATATAGTTTGCACTCAAGCAAATAGGAATAAAACACGCTCTTACATCCAAATTTTACGTGTTCCTTGGCCCGCTTCTGTGCAATATAGGCTATTCGCGAAAACAAATCCAAAGTATATCATACGAAGATACAGAGAAGTTATTGTGTTAAAATAAACAATATTATATTTTATTTACATTATTAAGAAACTACGATTTTTACTATCGTTATTGTACTGTGTCCTAGAGCCTGAATTATTTTCAGCGTTTTTTTTTCGTGAGCTAATTTAGCTAGTCAGCTAGTATATTGGGCTTGTATATGTGTTATCAATTATCTAAATTATAGAGAATAAACACTGATTTTACTTTTTATATCTTCGTAACTTTTACCTCCACCTTTGTTATTTGATTCGGTATTGTGTGTTGATCTGTTTAATAACGTTACATACCTCTCCTCGCACACCGTTGATGATGTTTTCTAATTCGTCATCTGCAAACAGTTCAGGGATTTCACCGGAGGCAAGCAAGTCGTTTATGAGTACCAAAAACCGCTCTTCAGCAACCTGCGCATCCGTCATCAAAAACACGCTACCAATATTCTTCAAACCAGCCTTTATATTGAGACCAGCTGAAATGAAATGGTTTGTGGTGTTCACAATAATATCAGACTAGACGGCTTATAACAGATAAATAAGAATATTTTTGTATAGCGTCATTGAGGTGTCAATTCGTTTCATTTAATTTTGTAAATATACAAGCTGATGATATCTTAGACCATTTAGAATATATTAATTAAGCTAAACTTATGTTAGACGAAGTACGTCCCATTAAAAAAATTATGCTTAGATTTTTAACGATAAACCCTATTTTTACAATTAATTGCAAATAGTGGTAGTAAAAGTTGTTATCAGTTTTATCTTGGTCCGTTTACATAATAAACATAGATAATTTCTCTGATGATACAGATGATGCTTGGAAATTATTTTGTTTGAGTAATCAGACATTACATAAATAAGAAATAAATAAATTATAACTTAACTAAAGAGTATTCGCAATTAATTGAAAAAATAAAATGGGGTTTATTGTCAAACACCTAAATTTAAAAATAAAAAATGGGACAGACTTCGTCTAAGACAAGTTCAGCTTAATATGTTCTATATGGTCTAAGATGTCATCCTCTTCAGGTTTCGCACCCGTCTCCCAAACAACCTGTACATCATACATGAGGCGCGGGGTAGCGTGAGGACGGGGCCACTGACTGATACCGCGCGCGAGACGTAGATTTTTCTTTCTCCCTCACTAGAATTTCTTCTGTCGTGGGCGCGTTTACAGACATGAACTCCACATACAATACACCCAGACCCGGAACAACTACCTGCAGATCATACAAATATTTGTTCCGTGCGGGTATCGAACCCAAGACCCGTAGCGCAGCAGCCGACTGTATCAGCCACTGCACCAACCGTGCCGTCATATATATCTTTACAGTAGTGATACGAAAACGAGTGTATTGACGTGCTAGCTAGAGAATGATGTGCACATTGCTGCATTGAGGAGACGGTTAGTCACAGTGCCAGTTCCAATACGATGTGAGGCGGTAAATCGCTCGTAGCAAAAACTCGATCTCGTTATCATAACTGGAGGTGCTGGTCAAGGTAATTGCCGAGGTTTACCAGCTCATCCATACATTCGGGGAATCCTGGAAGACCGTGTAATGCCGTACGACTGGTTTCGTTGGTGAAAACTTCATCTTTATGCACCACAGTGCCCGCCTTCACGCAACTGAAATCGTGCAACATTTTCTTCGAGAGATCGGTGTTTGCGTTGTACATTCGCCAGCACGCGGACATAACTTAAACCCTATAAAGCATCTCTGGAATAAGTTAAAGCGTAAAGTTCTAGCTAGGTTTTGTCAAGGCTGTTTCAAGTTTTTGAAATTACCGTAAGTAATACGGCATATCAGATCGATGGATACTCAAACGCAGTTTACACGTTATTAACTTCAGAGATAGCAATACAAGTTATTAAAATATGAAAGGAATTTACTTAATTACTAATTTTTTTCTCGTTATTTGTTCAAGCTTTTTCTTGTTTGAGAGCATAATACATCATAAATACATAGCACATAAAAATTATCGATCATTTAAATTAAAAAGCTTCATTTGTAAGGTCATCTTAGATGCCTTCCTAACACACCCTTTTTGATAAAATCTAGTTCAGATACTTAATGCATTTGAAGCAGTAAGAATGTTTGGCTTAATTTATTTGTTTATTAATAGAGATAGATCAAACTGTAATAGAGTCAATAAAGTTTTGTTGTATTTTTCTATTTTAATCTTTAACCAAATGCTTCAGATTCTTATTCTAAAATTAAAGAATGATATTTGATACATACCCAAATCGAGTTTGAGATCGTTAATACTATATCCTTTTCTGAGTTGTATCTGGAACACCTCCAGCGAAGAGATAAAGGAGGAAAGGCGCGATAGCGATTGCTTGCCTGATCCGCCCACACCCACCAGCAAAGCGTTGCCGCGGGGAGCCTCCAGGATCCGGTTAATCCTGTATTAAGAAATTAGATCTCAAATAGAGAGATTTAAAAGAAAATTGGAAAATTGGAAAAGAAAAATGCATTTATTAAATCTCTTATGTTAGCTAGTTCTGGATTTTTGTTTAAGTCTTCAGAGTTTATTCCAAACATTTTCTGTCGGGGTTAAGGTCTGGCGAGCGTGACGGCTAGTCCAAAACTTCGATTTCAACGTTGGTGTGTGGGCATTATAATGCATTAAAACAAAATCTAATAATCTATTAATCATCAATGTATGGGGCAAAAGACATCACAATCTGTGTTAAAATATCCGTTACGTATCGTGCCGCAGTCAGGGGACCCATTTTCCACTATATTTAGCTACGTGGATGCTCCTATGCAAATTCCTCCTTCCTCCTTTACTGACCACCATTCTCTATAAGGCTCTCTTCTAATAATGTTACACTGACCGTATCTTTCCCGGGCCGTATCCATTCTTTGATCCTTCCATCATTTAGCTCAAGAAAAAAACCGGGACTTGTCAGTGAAAAGTACTCTTTTTCAAGCAACATCATTCCAGTATCAGTGTGATAGAAAAACAATTGTCCGATCTACTCGATAGTAGTAAGTAAAGGTCCTCTGGCAGGCAAGTATGCGCCTATTCCAGCCGCATTAAGTCTTCTTCTTATGGTTTTGGTGGTAACCGTCACTTGTCAAACTTCCTGGAGCTTGAACCTAAACCTCAAAAGAAGTCAAAGTATGATTTCTTTAGCACACTGCTTACAATAAATCGGTCGTCTCTCGCTGTTGCTGCCTTTTTTACGACCGTACCCTTTAAGTCACATATAGTCTCCAGTCTGTTGGTAACGTTTAACATTGCAAAATGATGGACTTGAGAACTCGCAATGTTTGAGCCTCTTCATTATAAGTGTAACCATTTTCAAATAAAATTACAGCTCGTGAGACTTGAGCTACGCTAGACCCTATTGTGAGGCAAGATGGTAAAAGTGTCATCTATGTATCGTTTAAGCATCTTCGGTTTTGCCGGGAAATCAATGCTCTCTCCTCAAAGTCCTCCATGAAAATATCGGTGACTACAGGAGAGACCGGTGAACCGGCACACCATCAGTTTGCAGGGAAAACTCGTCACAAGAGGTAGCCGTTGGTAAGGCAGTTAACTCTGCATATTGTAGAGACATGTCATACTCACTTAACTTTTTTTTATCGACATCCAGGCCGTCCTTTTCTGGTAAATTGGTGAATAAAGGCTATGTACACCAAAACTGACCATCACTTCGCTTTCAGCCAGTTAGAGGTATTTTATTTGGCTGACAAAGTGATAGGAATCCTTTACATATGTGATAGACTTTCCACGAAGTTTTGAGAGTATTTTCACTAGAAGTTGTGCCAGTTTGTAAGTTGGTGTATCAATCTATTACTATTTGTCATAGGAGAGCTTTTTTAAATTTTCGGAAACCCATACAGTTTTGGTGGTTTTGCACAGGATAGTATGACTGTTTTAACGTCCAGTTCTAAGGTTTTGGAGTATTTAGGTACTAACTCAGAGGAATTATTGAGAATCATGCTAGTTAATCTTTTTTACTTTTTTATATGTACTGTTATCCGATAAAGGCTGGCAAGTATTTGGTTGGAGGTCAATCTCTCTGAGTGGCTCAATTTCTTCTGAGTCATGACAACTTTAGGAGTGAATTTATTAAATCTCAAGCTTGTTGCCTCACCATTCTGATAATGTTCAAACCTATCTGTAAATATGAACAATCTGCTAATCATCTCCCGTGGAAGTGTATTCTTTGGCAAGACTCAAAATTGTGTTTGTTGTAGCTTAAGTTATATCCGGAGTTATTTACTATACACGCTTTGTTGCAACTAGGACGAATTGCGTTAAAATCGTTTCTGTCGTACCTACTATTGGAATCAATTATATTTACGACTAGCTGGGATCCACCGTTTCACCCTCGTTTAATTTAAAATAAATTTAGAGTACTTCGACATAGACACTTGACATAGAATATATGTATTGGATTTCAAGGGTTTTTTTTGACGCGGCACCCTAATTATTTTTCTAAAATAAAAGTAGTTTAAGTTATTCCTTATAACATCAGCTATCTGCCAGTGAAGGTCCCGTCAAAATTGGTCCAGCCGTTTCGGAGATTACCCGGAACAAACAGACAGACAGACAGTCAAAAAATTTAAAAACTGTTTTTTTGTTATATTTAACGTACATAAATTTCATATGTATTTAGTAAAAAGCTGTTATTTTGTCATTACAAACAGACACTTCAATTTTATTTATTTGTATAGATCTGTTCTTTACCCATTGGTGTATTTTCAGTGGTCGCCTTGTCACCATTATATATCATGGCCTACAGTTGTTGCAGTGTTTAAGATATTAATAATAAAAGAAAATTTAGATTCAAAATGTCTCTATACTTAAACTATACACTCTGTTTCACTCACTCACATGAGCAATAACATGCGTTACCCAGTCAAAAAGTGCGTAGCTTCCATTGATTTCAAATTGAGTTACCAGTTAGGTATCTTTATTTATTTTATATATAAAATTCTTCCGTTTAGGAAGAGTTCAGTGACATACACAGGTGTCACTTAACTCTTCCGAAACGGCTGGACCGATTTTTGTGGATTTTTTGTGTAGTTTGAGTAGTAGGGACCCCCTGGATAGTTTAGATTGGCGCTGCAATTAATTGGGTTTGCATATACTAGTGCGAAGCTGAGGCGGGCAACTTGTTTCTTATATTATACTACTGTTTAAAAGTTAAATTATTGTGTATTGTTGTTGTGTAATTAAACTTCTAATGAATTTCAATTTTTTTAAATTTATCATTAGGTAAATACCCTCAAGTTTCCTCATTCCCACTTTTTTCCTAATAGCGTCAAGTAAATTTTTTAGATATTGCATATAAGTTAACTCCAATTAATTACATAAAAAAGAATTTTGAGACCTTGCAAACATAGTTCTACAAATTTCGATCACAAGTGATACTAGTATAAATTAATGCACAACATTGTCTCACCTGCAAATGTGGTTCATGGCATCCTCGAAAAGTACCAGGTTCATGGTGGCTACAAGGTCATTGTACGCCGACAATGACTCGTCCAGCAACCTCTTGATCTGATTCCAGTCCTTGATGGCGAAGTACTTGGGGTCACCTATGCCCTCCGCGAAGTGACAGAAGATTAGGGGCTTTTGTAGCACAATGTTCTCGTCGTAATCCTGAACATGGATTAATAATGTTTAAATAACCTGCAGTTAGTGGAGTGATGCTACATTCTTAGTCAGTGTGGTGTCCGCATTAAGAATGTAGCACCACTCCATGTTCTCCCGTGGATGTCGTAAAAGTCGACTAAGGTACTCTTAACCAGAGGGATGGGCAGCAGCGTCCCTTCTGTGGAACAGTAGCCATTCTGCGCTCACCAACCCGCCTGCCAAGCGTGGTAAGTATTGGCAAATACCTTTCAAAATTATGACACAATTGTGGAAATCTGTGGGGGAGGCCTTTGTTCAGCAGTGGACGTTCTTTGGCCGATACGATAAACTTTCAGTTTGTTTTCTTGAAAAACTCTTTTTTCCGTTTGGCTTCATTATTTCAGGCGTATAAAGTCCATTGCTGGACATATGCCTCCCCCAAAGACCGCCACAATGACGGGTCTGGGTTTGTGTTGTATACGCATTGGAAGGTTTTCCCAGAATCGCCACGCTTGGCAGGTGGGTTGGTATCCCAAAGACATCTTTTACGACACTCACGGGATGACATGTGTTGGTGCTATTCGTAGCCGGCACCACACGGCCTTTGGCTTACTGAAGCATAAACGCACTTTTCTGTTTGGCTTACTGAAGCAAAATGACTATTTTAACTATCATCTTCATCATATCAGCCACAGGACGTCCACTGCTGAACAAAGACCTCCCCCTTTTGCCCCAACGGCTATCAGTTCTACGAGCAATGTGCCCCGCCCATTGCCACTTCAGTTCACTAATCCTTTCAGCTATATCGACAACTTTAGTTCTTCTACCGATCTCATTTCCGATTCGATCTCGTATAGAAATACCAAGCATAGCTCTCTCCATTAGCTCGCTGAGTGACCTTGAGCTTTCTTATGAGACACATTGTGAGTGACCACGTCTCTATTCCATATGTTATCACTGATAACACACTGGTTAAAGACTTTCGTCTTGAGGCATTGCGGTATTGCCGACAAAAACATGTTGCGAAGTTTCCCAAAAGCCGATTCGGATTCGACGATTAACCTCTTTCTCGAAGTTGGACCTACTGTACCTGTCCAGTTAGACAGTTTGTCTCAGGTAGACATACTCGTCAACAACTTCGATAACCCAACGGATATTGGGATGGGCATGACATTGGCATTTGACATGACTTTCGTGTTGCCCATATGGTCATTTGACATGACTTTCGTCTTGCCCATGTTCATTTTAAGACCTGTTGAGATCATCGAGCATTGTGCTGAGCTCTTGCAGCGATTCTGCCATGACTACGATGTCATCGGAAAATCGAAGGTGAGTGGTATATTCGCCATTGATGTTAATGCCGAATCCTTTCCACTCCAGTAGCTTGAATTCATCCTCCATTGCAGTGGCGAACGGTTTCAGGGAAATGACGTACCCCTGTCACACACCCCTCTGCAATGGAATTGCCCGGGCCGTGCTCTGTTCATGTATTCGGACTGGCATGGTGGCGTTTCTGTGTAAGCACTTGAATGTACCGATAATCAATGTGGCACCGCTGCAGAGATTGCAGCACTGCCCAGGTTTCGATCAAATCGAAAGCTTTCTCATAGTCCACAAACGCCAAGCATAGGGGCAGATTATACTCCTTGGTCTTTTGTATAACCTGCCACAGCGTATGGATGTGTCTATGGTACTGAAACCTTTTCGGAAACCGACTTGTTCGGGAGGCTGGAAGTCATCAAACCTGCGCTCGAGACGATTCGTGATGACCCTTGAAAACTGCTACTGTTCAGCAAACGGGACGCTGCTGCCCATCCCTCCGGTTAAGAGTCCCGTAGTTGATTTTTACGACCTCCACAGGAGGATATGGAATAGTGCTATATTCTTAATCCGGACATCACACGGAATCATCTTACAAATCCATAATTAAGATCTAAATCTTGTGTGAGGACAAAAATTATCTAAGTCGACTGGAGTCTCAAGATTATTATAGATAAAACTTGTCGTCACTTGCGACTATGAGAGACTTACTTGAAAGAAATAATAGGGTTTATCTGTTCTACTCACCTCACAGTACTTTTTAATCATTTCTACAATAAGCTTCTGGAACACGTCATTATCGGATGAGTCAACCATTTTATCAGAATACACGCGTGTTGCCTCGTGCATCCACAGCCTAATGAGTTCAGACTGCGTCTTAATTGCATCGCCCGTTGTGAACAAGATACCCTGTGCAACGATAATGTTAATACGTATTTTTTTATTTATACTTTTATTCTGGCTAATTAGGCCCCATAGATGAATACCTAAACCTAAATATAGCTGACCCGGCAAACGTTGTTCTGCCATATAAATTATCAATGGAATCGAGCATTTTCCAAGCACTTCATTGTGATACATAACAAATGTAGAATGAAAAAGTGACGCAACACTTCACGTAAATGACTTCATGTCAATGAACGACGGATAAATTATTTGGATATTTTTCATACAAAAATACTAAAATCACGATAAAAAATGGCGAGTGGGGGTAGGAGAAAGTAAGTAAGAAAACACACATCACTCTTTTCTCAAAATAAAGACCACTACACCCAACCCCGCAACCTACGAAATCGAAATAAATTAGCGCTACCAACATCTAGCCTATCCTTATTCCATTCAGGTCCATATGTCATGTCCATAAAAATTTATAATAAAATACCTCAAACATTAAAAGAAAGTCTTAATAATAACATATTTAAAAATAAATTATCTAAACATCTTTTGCAGAAATGCTACTATACACTGCAGGAATTTTTCGATGATAAAAATTATTTACAGTAAGTAGTAAGAAAATTTATTGTGCAATAATTAGATTACAATATAATACGTATAATAGTATTGAAAACATAATTATAATAAAATAAACAATAATAATAATCACACCATGAATGTAATTCTAAGAATTAAATTCGTAAGCCCGTATATACTATTGCTTAGATATAAAATAATTAATAAAATAAATTAAATTAGATTAAATTATTATTATTATAAAATTGTGTATAAGTGCTGTGCCCTGACAGGGTTTCATGTTGTTTATCATATTGTATTGTTAAGATCTTATGTACACATGAATGAAAGCAATAAATACTTTGACTTTGACTTTGACTTTGAAAAAAAGAAGGAAAAATACTTTACAAGCTATTCTCATACCTACAAAATATATTTAAAAAACATTAAAATCGGTTGAGCCGTTACGGAGGAGTGCGAAGACCGTGACACGAGATATTTATATATTAGACGAAGATTATCAGGGGTCGGAATAGGTATAGATTTTAAATAGATACGTAGATCAAAACATGCATATTTCTAACATACATTGATATGTGTCCTGCGGTGAAGTGAATTACATTGGAGAAAATTTTCGCGCCATGATTTATTACGACTTTTGATGCGGTCTTAATAAAAAAATATGATTTTTTATGAAATTTCGACTTCGATTTGCATTTAATGATGAAGTCCCATCTTGTACCACTGTTTATACCAAGTTAAATGAGTTTAAACGTAGTGAAGCAATCTCACTGATGATTTGCGCGAAGGACGTACTTCTACAGCGACCACTGAAGATAACGTAAGTGCTGTGCGGCTAATGACAGAAGCTGGTAAAAGAGTGAAACTTATTGGAGAGATTACCAACGTAACCATATTAAGTGCTGCGAATTTGCTGAATTTGACCACGCGTTATTGTTGTTATATGTTTTGACCGTCTGAAATTTCGGTTTCGGTCAGTTTCGGCCGAATATTGGGCACGGCCGAAACTAGCGTTAAAGTCATATCGGACGTATGTTCGGAACGGATGCACTCGCCTATACTGCTTGTAGAGTTTAAGCTCAACAGTTTATTCTGCAAAATCTCACCAGCAAAATCACTTCTGAAACCACAGAAAACAATACAATATAAGAGAATAACTGCGAAGAAGCGAACTCAGGAGTTTTTTTTTTTTTTTTAACGTTGCCTCACACTAGGATTTCTTCTGTGTCGTGGGTGCGTTTACAGACACAATACACCCAGACCCGGATCATACAAATATTTGTTCCGTGCGGGAATCGAACCCACGACCCGGAGCGCAGCAGTCGACTGTATCAGCCACTGCACCAACCGGGCTGTCATAGTTCGACGGAGAGTTTGTATTTTGTTTGTTTTTGTTGTCAATTAATAAATAACTTATTGATTTCTGTACGATAGTGACACCCTTATGACTGAGATTTAAAAATTGCTAACAAATATGGTAATTAATCAATTCATAATGAAGTACAATACAACGATCCGTATGTATGATATAAATATGAGTAAACTAGCTTTTGCCCGCGGCTTGGCACGAGTGGAATTTGGAAATCTACATCATGGATATTGTTCATAAAAAATACTAAAATCGAGATAAAATAAAATGGGGGGTGGGGGTAGGAGGGTGAGAAATACTTTACAACCTATTCTCATTCCTAGCAAATATAAAAAAAAAAACATTTAAATTGGTAGAGCCGTTTCGGAGGAGTGTGACCACAAACACCGTGACACGAGATATTTATATATTAGGTGAAATCTGGCAAAATTCTGAGCAAAAATATGATTTTTGGAAGCTTTATAGTTTTGTTTTGTAAGTTATGATCTTACTTTGGAAGATATGGTTATTATCGTTATTTTGAGGAGTTATTAGTACACTACAAATGTGCCAAATGCTAGATCCGATTAATTTAATTTATAGAATTTTATGGGGTTTGTACATAGTATGGGTCAAAATAGCTCTCGGTTCATTCTCCAGATGTGTAACGGGCTTCTGCGTTGACGTGACGTGGAACCTCTCAAAAGCTTTGGTTTGGATTTTGATATTGATACTTTTTATCAAAACTCGAAGCATTTTTCAATTCCCACCCGCTCTATGCGCTGTCCGAAGACCCTGAGGATCTCGAATTCCTAACATCAGTCCACTTTTTATCAACACGACCCAGATTAACTATGATCGAGACCGCAGAAAACGCCCGGCCCAGATGGCATTTAGAGTCGCTTAAAGATTTATAGAAGTGGTGGAAAACTGAATATTTGACACAGTTAGCAGCTAGAAACACTGGATAAGATATCAAAAATGTTTAACGTGGGTGATCTAGTTGTTATACATGATGACAATATACCAGCAGGGAAGTGGTCAGTTGGTCGTGTGGTGGACGTCGGCGATAGTCCCATTCATCAGCGCAAATGTCTTCTACGCGCCGACAGCCAAGGTTCGACTTATTGCTGTCCAGTCAGCGCACATTACAGTGAGTAATCTCGAACGCGTGTCTATATAATGGGCGGTACTGGTGGCGTTAGCAAGCAGATCACTCCCAATTGACGCGCTGTATACTCGCTTGAAGCGCGCGGTCTGCTTGCTTGAAGAACGCTGTCTGTGGGACGGGAGGATAGCAGTTTGCAAGCGCACTTGCGAAGTTTATCTTGATATTATAGAGTATTGTACAACACAGGACTAATTTTAATGACAAAATGAGCGGTGTGGTTATAGTGAGTGATTGGACTGAAAATACTGGGCGGCAAAAAGGCAAGGTATATTATATTACATTACAGTACCATGCGGGTAGCGTTTCTGAACAAAAGACAATAGCCCGCGGTCTGGCACTCGACCGCCTGGGCTGGATGCAATATGCGGTAGACCTCTAGCATGATTCCTCAAATCTTTTTTTTTTAACGTGGGTAAATCCTCCGCCCAAACCGGCTAAAACCCCACGGTGTTCTTCTTCTTACCTCTAGCCGGGGGTGAGTTGTACGCTTTTCTGCATTCGACCACTCCCCCCGGCAGGTATCGGCCCGTCAATAATTGACGGGCCTTTTCTGTGTGCGGCCTTGTTGGCCGCACCTATCCTTCGGAGAGGCGCGCGCGGTACACGCGCGCCGCCATCTCGCGCCTGTTTCTGTTCAGGCGACGGACCACCCCTGGTTCGTCGCCCGCAGGCCGCTCTTCATGGTGGCCGGAGATCATTCAGCGCCCGACCCCGGCGCCCACGCCCGGTGTGTCTCCTGCGGAGGGGATCGGAGATCTCCCTCCGTCCCCGCTCTGCCGCCTCCTTTGCATGCATCCGCAGTGATGACAACCGGGCGTCTCTTTTCGGCCTATTCGACACAGGTACTTCCCTAACTACCCACGGTTCGAGAGTACCTGCGTCATCCGGTAGGTGAGGGCGCCATGCCGCCTCTCCGGCCATTCCTCCATCACCGGTCTTACCGCCGCTATCGCGGCGTGCTCTATGATTCCTCTACACCTATTACACGTTCCTAATAAAAGCGAAGGTCATTATTGCATGTTTTCAACATGATGTAAATTTCTAATATTAAAAAGATATTTTGTTAGTTTGTTTGTTTGTAGGGGGGCTAACTCTGGAAATACTGAACCGATTCACGACCACCGAAAAAATATATTTCACTAATAAAAAGCTACACTATCTCTATCTATAGTGATATAGGCTTTATTTCAATTCAATTCAATTTAATTCTTTAATTAAAAACGCGCGGTTTAAGCCGCAGGCAACAGATAGTATACTTATAAGTTGTTCAGTTATTTTGATCAATGTTAAGGCAGCATGGTCATGCCAGAAAGCATCCTCCTGGGACGTCCATATTACGTAGTACGTTTAGTACGTTTTAACTCGGGAACCATGTAAGTACAATTTTCTAAAGGCACAGTCACTTCAATTGGTAAGAATTGACTTCGTCAAAAAGAAGGAAATCTTATGTTGACGAAAAGCTAGAAGGCATCTCACCATGCTAAGTCCTCAAAAATTGCCAACCAAGGCGTAGTCCGTCAAAATATCTGCCGGTTCACCTTAATTAGGCTTTCATATCAGTGACACCGTTTTACCGACCCGGTCATGTCGAGATATGCAGTGTAAGCTCCCCTGCAGTCGGCACATAGACTGCGGCGCGTAAGTCGCACAACAACATGGCGTGGCGGCTTTCCACTCACCGGGCTTAACATGTTTGCAGCCGATGCAACGCTGATTAAATTACGCTCTGCTGTTTGTACACCTAATGTTAGTTTTCACCATTTTGTTCTGCCAAATTAGAAATCTCAATATAATTTCAGAAACTGCTAATCTCGTTCATCTAATTCCAACCTCCATGTGCAATTTCGTTACCCGCGTCTAGAGGCATTGTCAGTCTCTGCTTGAGAAATCCCACTCTAACGTCCATGCTATCCATCCTCTCGTTGCTTGCGTTGCTACTTAACTTTATCTATTTGGAGATGAGACATATCTGCACGCCACCTCTCGAATTTACTATCCACCTAACGATATTTTGTATATACGTAGGTATATTGTTCACATTGTCAAAGAATTCGTCGTTTCCTCAAAAACAAGTGAGGTGTCATCAGAGTATTGTACTACGTTACAGATGCCCAGCTGATAAAAACAAAAATATACTAAAATTCGATCGTTTTATGTAATGATAAGAATATAAATACTCGTAGTGATATTTACCAAGAACTAAGCTTTGTTTGCCGTGCGTTGCCGGCTCAGAATGCCACCACCCCATCTCCTCCCATGGGTGTCGTAAAAGTCGACTAAGGGATTAGCCGGAGGATGGGCAGCAGCGTCCTTCGAGTACATTAACAACTTAACTGCGATCGCCAACCCGTCTGCCAAGCGTGGCGATTATGGCAAAACTCCCCAATGAGCCCACAACACATCCATATCGGTCGTTGTGGACATCTTTGGGGGAGGCCTGTGTCCAGCAGTGGACTTCCTTCGGCCGAAATGATGAAGCTTTGTTTGGTACGTTGTATGGCTTAAGCCGTTACAGATACTTGACGACGGATAACCAAACTTCACGATGTGAAAGCTTCCGTTACACAATTCTTACTTTCCGTTGAATGCTTACATTTTACCCTCAACACCCCTGACAAACTATAACATGCAAAAGTACCTGGAATATATTGGAGAGATCCCTCAAGTTAAATATGTAGTGGAATTTAATGGCAGTGGGCAGGAAAGTGCTGGCAAGCTTAGTGTGCAGCCCCATGGCAACGCACACTAATGTCTCGGCGTACCGCTGGACGGTTATTTGGAATTTGTTTGCCGCTAGGCCCAGGTGCTGCGACAGGATCTGTTTATAGATGTGGTGGCACGCGTCCAGACCTGGAAAACTAACACAACAAAATTGAGTTTTACTATAGGTTGGCAAATTCTTTAGTGACATGGTCCGCCGGCGACGGCGTACGAAAGACTGCGGAGGTAGTAAGAAGAGCGTGCGCCGCGGGGCCGTTCGACACGAGCGTCAGTCTCGTGCGCCGTCGTTTCTAGCGGCAATTCAGTGAATAAGTGTGCGGTCTCACATAACAAAACGCACACGACATTGCGTACACGAAGATGAGTCCGCCGATAGGCAAAGATGTTGGACGTCAAGCCAAACTAACTATTTATTTATAATGTAAACAAAGACACGTTGGATCACAAACTTAGGAAATAAGGAGCAGTGGTACGGGGGCGTAACCAGGCCACTGCGATATGCACAACTCGGGCATGTCGGAAAAATTTCCGTTTTTAACCGACTTCAAAAAGAGGAGGAGGTTCTTAATTCGACGCGTATGTTTTTATTTATTTTTTTGTGTTTGTATACCGATTACTCCGTGATTTGAACAATTCTTTTTTAACTGGTGCAAAATACTTTCGAGTTGGTCTGATATAAATTTTATTACATTTGATTGAGCAGTTTTTTATCCAGCTTCAATAAATTGGTTAATTTGACTGCGCTTATTTAGATGATGTCTTAATAGTTTCGATTCCTCTCAGATCAGAGAACCAATTTGAGTCACTGTTATTTTTAGTGTTAAATACTGATACCAAATTGGAAAAAGCTCTTACATTTATTTACACTAAAAAGAAACAAATAAATTTTTTTACAAAAAAAATACCGTCTTCAAAAACCCTACACAATATAAAAATATTAAAACCACTGAAAAAGATGCCGGCTCAGAATACCACCAACCCATCTCCCGTGGGTGCCGTCAAAGTCAACTATGGGATTAGTATGGGCAGCAACGTCCTTCGAGTACATTAACAACTCAACTGCGATCGCCAACCCGTCTGCCAAACGTGGTGATTATGGCAAAACCCCTCAACCCCACAACACCCCCATATCGGTCGTTATGGTGATCTTTGGGGGAGGCCTGTGTCCAGCAGTGGACTTCATTCGGCCGAAATGATGAAGTGAAACTTTGTTAAAGTATCGTGTTGTTCGGTGATAACATGCAAAAACCGAAGCCAAATTAATAACTTTATCAGGGAAGGAATCTTATATCATGTATGTCTAAGAATTTTCTTGTATTTGTCTATAAAAATAATAATTAAAATTATTTTTTCTTTATTATCTACCACTACTAGCAATCGGTGAATAACAAACGTAGTGAACAGAACACCGAATGGTACTCTGAATAAACTTACGCGTTGCGTGGTACGGCCGCTGTGTGCATTCCGTATGCTCGATATGATTGGTTATCTACAAAGTCATGGGTGTGTTTTAGTATGAGTAGCCAATGTGATGTGATGTGATGTTGTGCCATCAATCAATCGGCCAAGTCCTTACAAGCAAAGATATAGCACTAACGGTTCGCGCACGTCATGAAGCGTTGCGCGAATGCGCGCCCTCAGCCATGTATACTTCACTCCATCTCCATCACACGTCGCTAACATTTTTAATCGAAAGTGAGTTGTTCTTAAAATATTTGGACTATGTTCATTTATATATCTTATTTATATTGGTTTTTATATATCTTGGTGGTCAAGCCGAATCGGTGTTTTGACGGAGAATTATGTAGTTGTATCTTTCCATCGGCAAGCCGAACTTTCTTATAGCAATTTGTGTGATAACCATCTTTATGGTTAGGAATCACTGGCTCTTGTACAGAGTACTGAACAAGACGGACCAGATGGTGTCCCGCCGGCGTGACGGGACTAAGAAAAGCGTACAAGACATCATCACGCTGCTGAAGAAGACCGACCCGGACGATGTGCCAACGTTTGTGGCGAAGGACTTGCAGAAGCTCCCTCCCGTCACCTTCGACCATGTCGACGTAACGAGCCTTCTAAAAGATATCGTTTTTCTGAAGACCAGCTTAGCGGATATGCAGAAGAAGTTTGATGCATCCCAAAATACCGTCACTGATTTGCGCAATGAAATTATCGAGTTGCGTAGAACGGTAGCGGTAACTAGGTCAACAACATCCGGTGCATCGAATGTAAACATGCGTCGCGGCGCGGGCCTCGATATATCGGTGGCAAGTTTCGCGTCAGCAGTTTTATCATCGCCGCCGTCACCGTCGAATGCTGAGCCTGCAATGTGTGCACCTCGCGCGCCCCCCAGCTCTGATCCCGTCTCTGCGGCTCTTCCCTGCACCGCCGAAATGGGGAATCTCGACAGCGCCACTGTGGGTACCCAAAAGCCCATGCCTAAAAAGGCATCGAAGCAAGCTGATGAGGATGGTTTTCTGTTGGTGCAAAGGAGGAAGCGTCGTCAGCGAACCAATAAAAACCGCTGCGGCACGGCTCCTGCGGAGTCCAAAACAACGATACGTGCCGCGAAACCGAACACTCCAGTGTATATCTCTCGCCTACACTACACCACTAAGGCGGAGGACATCGTGGAGTACGTGCGTCAAAGAACCAAGTACACGCCGAGGGTGCAGCTGCTGGAGTCACGCCGCAACGTCAACTTTAAGGCGTTTGTGGTGCGAGTACCAACATGTTTGCTGCATCTTGTCATGGAAGAGGACTTTTGGCCGCAAGGTGTGGTGTTCCGTCACTTCCGCGGACAAGTGCCACTAGAACGCACAGTGACGTAGTGCGAGTGAAGGTTTTACTAACATAGACTTAAGTTTCTTTACACTAACATAATCTGTATTATAGTGCCATATATGTATGTTAGTCTATAAGGTATTTATGTATGGGTCTTGGTTACCTGAAATAAAAAAAAAATAAAAAAAAAACTATTATTATATTTTAGTCCATGATGTTTACGGATCTCTAACACTTCATGACTTTTGTTTAGAGTTTTCTCCACAAAGGCAATCACTTTATCATCGGCTTTTTTGTAAATGACAAACTAAGTTTCACCAGACATTATAAATAATTTTTATATTTATAAAAGGTGTAACATCATTACTAGAGTTATAGGACTCCGAAATTTCGACTAGAAACCTCATGGCTATTGTAAGTCACGTGGCCTCGCCAGAGCCAATAGTAACGCGGCAAGCAAGAACGCAGACAACTGCCGATAAACGCTCTCTCTCACTACGGCTTGCCTATACCGCTACTCACTCGCACCTATACATAATTTGTTAGATCACCTGGCAGGTACAATCATACTGAGCGTACAGACCGCAAACGACAGCGGTACCACGCAATGTATGTTTATTGGGAGTACTACCATTCGCTTTTATATTCACTGCGTTTGTTATTCACCAACTGCAAGTTAAAAGTGGTAGATAAGAGGCATTGTTTTTTTGTACAAAAATAAAAATGTCGTTCTGCTCCATCAATCCAAATATAACATAATAAAGAAAACAATATTTTTTTTCATTCATTCTTTTTATAGACTAATACAAGAAAATTCCTTCACTTGCATATTGTATATGATTCCTTCCTTGATAAAGTTATTATTTTCGCTTCGGTTTTTGCACGTTATCCCCGAACAACACTACAATTTAACAAAGTTTCACTTACGCGATCGAATCTCAATTGATGTTATAAAACGGCCATTTTTTCCGGCTGGCTCAAATCGATCATGTCGCGGTGGCGCGGTTACACCCCCGTACCACTTCTCCTTATTTCCTATTATTGTGCTTAGGGTGCATATGAGTGGCGCGGAGTCCTTTTTTTCTAGTCTGTGTATCCGTCTATAGTTACTTTGTCTCAGCTTACAAGTTACACGATCACTAACAAACGCACCAACGATAATAAATAGGTATATAAATATTGGAAAACGCACTAAACAGGTACCCTTGGAAAAATTAACATGAAGAACGAAAGACTGTTTTACTCCTTTTTCAAATTATTCATTTCCCGTTGGTTCCTGCAAAAGCATAAACCACCCCTCTCACATGGGTGTCGTAAAAGGCGACTAAGGGTTGATATCAAGATGGTCAGTAGCATCCTCTCGTGTGCTATTAACTACTGCGATCACCAATGCCTGCTGGGTGTGGTAATGGCAGTATTCCACATGACCGTCCATTGTAATGATCATTGGGTGGCCCATGTTTTAGTAGTCGACGTTTACGAGGCTGATCTATGTAATTAGTATTTGATTATGGAGCTCGAAGCGGTGGACAGGCACGCAATGTTAGCAGCGTCCAGTACGAGCGCTTGCGTGCCCGCGCTCGCGACCACGCACCGCACGGGGTTTTCGCATACCGTTTGCATTTATGTGTACGGCCCGAGTGCACGCTCAAGTCAAGCTTTCAGTGGAGTGTGTGGCGTTCAAACATGGATAAGTATGCAAGTGTCCCGGGTGACATCCGAGCGGCGCGACGGGAAGAACGGGCTTGTATGCGTCGCGACTCGAGCTCACATCGTCGCGTGCAAGCTCAAACCAGTTTGTTTTGCAGCGCTGACAAGATCGTGCACGGTATTGTTGTTCAAAGAAATAATTTCAGAATAAACCTGATTCGATATACCATAAATCAGAATACAAGAATTAAACTACCTATCGTTTCATACATAGTGGAAAATTCTCACAACACATTTTTACTTAACTTCACTTGGTAAGGAAAGTTACGCCAAATTTCTTCTAAGTTCTAATCAATATCGTACGACGCCTATGCCGATGACGTATATTTATTTGTCTCGATCGCACGCACGCCGACTGCCGAGCATGCACTGAGGCAACGCCGTGTACGCTCTTTCGCCTCTCGCCCGCCCTTCTGAACACTTTTTCACACAGGCCATACACTATAGCAGGCATAGCCTGTGAACGCAGGCGACAAAGTGCATCTGCAATACTGCCCTTGCTATGGCAGGGAACTTCACAGCATCGATTCAAAAAATTATACATGTGATCAGTACGGTAAAGAGGGTATGTAAACATGTAAAGGCGATGTAAACATCATGAAGAAGTTGTTAGAGCTAGTGACAGCTAGACACGCCGAAGCTACTAGTCAATATTTAATCAGGATCTCAATGGAAAATTGCATTACCTTACTGCGAATGTGCAGAAATGTCTCTGTAACCGCGAGTCAATGGTGAAAGAACCAGCTGTCGGATTCATACACGCAACGAACATGCAGTTTGATATATCCTTTAGTGTCAGTTTTTGTCTATCGTACCTGAAATGTTAAATTTTAATCGATACTTGATTAAAATTTCCGTACATAGCGTGAATAATTTGACAAGTCGACGTGCAGTAAATTTCATATTTTTATAAATATGGCATCTGGATTGTCTAATTTATTAGCTGAATGTATTATGATACTATATATATATATAAGATTTACGCGATAATAAAGTTCAGGGGCCGTACTATGAACTTTTAAAAAACCATGCAAGTTCCAGGCAGTTCAGCTTACTGGCTCAACTGACAGCTTCTATTTGTATTAAGACATACCTAATTCTGACTGATTTCACGCTGGATAATTTGTCTATGGCTGGCTTGTAATTTTATATTGTACCGTTCAGTAATATGACTAAATACTTATTGATCTGTTACGGTTTTATTTTTATTACCTAGATTATGCGAAAAATAAAATTATATTATTTATCATGTACAAAAGTAACGAGAAAAATATTAAAACAATGTATTTTGCTACGTAATTAATTTGTATTTTAATTTTCGGCTTTGTGATGGTGGTTACACGAGATAAAGTTTCCGAACGAAAGCAATCCTTTGGTTTAGCGGGGAATACATTCACTTGAGTTTATATGTACGTACGTACTTATTAAGCTGTGAACAAAACTATACATAGGTTAGAACTGTTTATTATCCTTGTTATGTTTACGTTTTAAGTCGAACTCGCGCATTACACTTCATAAATAGGTTTTTGTTAAGTACCTAGTTTGTATATTTATTTGATAGTTACTCATACACTTGTCTAAATATACTTATATTTAACTAATAACTAATTATTATTAGTTAAATATATTTAATATCCCTGTTTTTCTCGTCCTTCGTATATACAAAATCATCGTGACTGTGTATAAATTATATAGCTAAGAATTTATTATACTAAATAATAATACCAATAATTATTATCTAAAAAGTTTAAATTATTTATAGCGTAACAAAAATGGCGTATGTATTTCAGTTCGTACATCAACTATGATACATTGTTGATATAAAAATGTAGCAACTAAAATGTATCGCCAAATAACTAAAAACAATGTAATAAAAGCTATACAAATGTAGCGTAAACTGAAGGTTAATTTTTGACAGCGAAACATGAAAAGAAATGTCAAATGAAAGTTCATAATACTGTATTGCCTGGCAAAATCCGGGCAGAAGTCAGCCAGTCACATGACCGGTGACTGGCTGGTATTAAGAGTTCATAGTACGGAATTGCAAGGCAGTTCAGTTTACGGCGTAAACTGCCTGGAAATAAGAGTTCGTAATAAAGCCCCAGTATACTATACCTAATAAGTAAACCTATCCAGTTTAGTCCTTTATTCTTCCCACAATTTAGCCTATCTACCTATATTGATCAGACATCAACTTTTCTGCCCGTCGACTTGTCTCTTATTCACGCCATGCAAGGATTTATTCCATAAGTGTACACGGAGACTGTCCGTGTGGTGAACGGATTAAGAATATAGCACCACTCCATCTCCTCCCATGGATGTCGTAAAAGGCGACAAGTGACTCTATAAACCAGGGGGATGGGCAGCAGCGTCCCTTCTGTGGAACAGTAGCCATACAGCGCACACCAACCCATTTGCCACGCGTGGTATCGGCAAATACCCCCCAAAATGATTAAACAATTGTGTTAATCTATGGGGGAGACCCTTTGTTCAGCAGTGGATGTATAAATGTCTGAAATTATGATGAAAAAAATTATGACACGTAGTGTGCTTAAACTGTGCAAACTCGGTGTCGTGCAGGGGCGGATCCAGGAGTCTAATCTGGAGGGCCTGGGGGGAGCATGGCCCCTGAGAGTAAGGAAGTAAGAGAGTGTACAAGCTCCGTTAGGATCCTGCAATACACATTAGTTTAATTACCAGTGTTTATAATCCATAAACTGTCTGATAAGTGTATGTGGCTGCACAGTGCCATACGTATCCACTTCGGGCATGTTCAAATCGTCGACGAAGTAGATCATAAATTTGCTGCCTGGCGGTCCAAAGCTGCGGCCCGATTTCTTTTCCAAAGGCTTCTCTAATATTTTCTGTATCATTTCTGTTGTAGAAAAATGGTTGATGTCTTAGGTTGATGGAACAATTATTCAGTATAGGAATTGTTAGCTTTTCGTAATCTAAAATACAAATAGTGTAACCATAATGGTCATAGTCATCCTCCTTAAAGTCCCGACCTGGCACTTTGCGAATTTTATTAATTCCCCACAATAGTAGATAAACTCTGAGGAATTCGCTTTACGAAACCCGAAGATACCGTGGCTGTGTTGGAATGAAAGTGAAGTGGAATGGTACTTAAAGATGAGTGGGATAACTTCTTCAGTCAATGGTACCATCACATGAGACGGTGCTTAAAAAGGAACGAAGACTACTTCGAAAAACAATGAAAATATTAACAAGTTCCTGTATCATTCCGTTTTTAATCTTCTAAACATTTTTAGTGTGAACACCGTATACCCGATGTACCTTAAAAAAGATGAGTGTACATTGGTTATGGCATACGAGTCGGGGTCCGAATTGAGTTTGGCTGGCTCATTTACACTCTTACCACTTTATAAGTAAATTAAGTATTGCTTACGTAACGACATTCCAGATTACCAGATGTATTATAAAAGACGAGCACACTGGTCATAGCCTCGTGCAAATATTAACTTTTGTGTGTCCCGCTAGTAATGCACCCTCGCCTGTAAATTGAGAATCATCAACGTCACTATATACTGTACCTGATGTAGTGTAGAAGTTGAACGGCACATTGGTGACCGCATACGAGTCGGGCAACGAGTTGAGTTTCGCCGCCACGCTCACAGTTTTACCACTACCGGCACTACCCACCAACATCACTGGCTTCGTTTTCGAAATTAGCAGATCCATGAAGAACCTGGCGCGGGTTGTCTCTGAAGTCGACACTAAGCATGACTGGAAAGTAACAATTTTAAAGTAAATATCTCTAAATTTCTTAAGTTTTTATGGATGTCAAATACTTACGCTCCTTCGCCTTCCAATTTATATTTTTACAGTACTTGCAATTTAGCTTTAACAGGTCTGTATGATTTAGCACCATTCCGTGGATATCGTTAAAGGTTACTATGATGATCAGAGGGATGGGTAGTAGCGCCTCTTGACTAGCATACTACGCTCACCATCATTCATGAGTACTGACAACTAAGTACTAACTCCCCCCAAATGACTAATACATGGCATGTAATCGCCGTGTGGTGCCGGCTCAGAATGCCACCACCCCATCTCCTCCCGTGGGTGTCGTAAAAGTCGACTAATGGTTTGGCCGGAGGATGGGCAGCAGCGTCCTTCGAGTACATTAACAACTCAACTGCGATCGCCAACCCGCCTGCCAAGCGTGGCGATTATGGCAAAACCCCCCAATGAGCCCACATCACATCCACATCGGTCGTTGTGGTGGTCTTTGGGGGAGGCCTGTGTCCAGCAGTGGACTTCATTCGGCCGTTAGATAATCGATCGTTGTGGAAATCTATGGAGAGGCCTTCGTTGAGCAATGCACGTCTTCAGAAGATATGATGATGATAATAGTTCATGTTTGATTTATTATATACCGAAATCCAGTTGATTATTTATTATTTACACAAATATACCTGAAGGGGTATTTCGGGATCCAATTCAAAAGCCTCAATTTTTTCGGACCATGGCAAGAACTTCTTGGTTTCGGGGTCTATGAAGAAGCTGAACACATTACCCGTGGAGGGGAACTTTATCTGTTTGAACTCGTTGCAGAACCATTTGCTGAACTCGTTACGCCAGTCAACTAGTTGATCTTGAAACAAAGCAGAACCGAAACCCCATACCACACAGAAGACGAAATAAGTTTCATACCTACAAACATAATTAGAATTAATAATAATATAATTATTAAGCCTGTATTCCCCAATGGGTTAGACAGAGGTGTACTGCGGTACACCAACATGTTGCTGGTTAAGGTATTCGGTCTCATGCAGTAATAGGCCTATTGCCATATTACAGGTACGGTACTAAAGTCCAGGCAGCTACTAAACATTTTATCTACTTAATTCTATGTAAAATGTGCAACCACCAAAGTATAATAACCATATACTAACCTAACTAGACTAATATAATATAGTTATAGGTTGTTATAGGTTTGCTGTAAGAGAACAATATTGTGTTAAGCTCGCCTATGTACACACGGCTACATATCAAGCTATATAAAACCAGTATAAGGTGATCTCGCATTGTATAGACTTTCGGTGTGATGAGATATCTGCGTAAACTGGATATGTATAGCTTGATGTGTAGCCGTATGTACACCAAGATTTCTTTTGTACTGCCATAATTTGTAAGTATTGTATGCAATAAAGAATTAAGAAATAAAATAAAATTATTATACATATATTAATGTCTTAGGTGATCGCGATTATTACTGATGATAATAAAACACTTTTAAACGGATTACATCGCGTATATCGGTATGTTATAGATTTAAAATCAAGTAAATCTGTAACATAGCGATTTAATCCGTTTAAAAGTGTTTTATAATTATTATTTATATTAATTATTGTAACATCTATATATATCTGTACTTCAGTAGGGAGACGTGTTAAGTATTTATTTTCTAATTTAGCTTTATTCTCATTTGTGTGCTCTAAACCACAGTGGAGCATATGTTATTTATCCTGCTCCGTTATTTATCCGGTTTCGTGAGTAGGTACAGATTACATGCATAGATCTTAAGATGTATGTATGTAATCTGTAAAAACACAAACACCTAGACCCGTAACTACTATATGTAGATTATACAAATAATTGTGCGGGGATCGAAACCGTGACACGTAGGGCAGAAAGCCAATTCTAACCGCTTCTATCAAAAAACGTACTATGGTATTGAGTCCTTCTGTACCCCAAGGCACATCAAATCAAGTACTCCCAAATCAAGCCCTCCTATATAATTAATTCTATAACATACTTTACAGATAGTTTATCAATAGAAGGTTACTGTATTTCGAACTGGAACGGAACGAAAAATGGAACTGGTCGAGGCAGGGATGAAATATGTCATAACAACACGGCAATATTATTAAATAAAAGTGTTATCTGACAGTGAGATCATCGAAATACTTTTGGTGACCATACAGAAAAAACATTTTTACTTGAATAAAGTATTCAATTCTCCTGAGATACCCTACATATTTGAATAAAACTAAACTCATAATTTCGGCCGAATGGAGTCCACTGCTGGACACAGGCCTCCCCCAAAGATCACCACAACGACCGATATGGATGTGTTGTGTGCTCATTGGGGGGTCTTGCCATAATCGCCACGCTTGGCAGGCGGGTTGGCGATCGCAGTTGAGTTGTTAATGTACTCGAAGGATTCTGCTGCCCATCCTCCGGTTCTCTTTTCTCTTCCTCTTTGGACTAACGTCGCCCCACACTAATTAATATTAATCAATTAATATTAATAATTAATATAAATGAATTAATCCCTTAGTCGACTTTTACGACACCCACGGGATGAAATGGGGTGGTAGCATTCTGAGCTGGCACCACACGGCAACCGGCACTACACAGCAAAGGTCGACTATAAAATATATAATGTAGACAAAAATGTATGACATGCAACCTCTTTAACGGATATTACGGATTATTAGTACCTACTAATAATTGTTCGAATTATTTCGATGGATTTATTATGATGGCTTGTCTTATTGATATATTCTTCATATATAAGATCAGCTCCGATAAATTGCTCACTGGCGACCCTCTGTTTCAGGTACGTGTCAACCGTTTTTCATACACATGCTGTGCTTTTATATAGAGATTTAAGAGAGGAGAGAGTGAGAGAGAGAGAGAGTTGGTAGGCCAGCTTGACACCCAGCCCGGCTCCTTCCATACTACTAACGGTACTACTACTACTAAATAATGATCGGAGATATATAAGAGATTGGTGGCCGGTCTAAAATTATTTCGATAGCTCTTAACAGGAAAACCAATAAAGTTAAGTAAGTAGGTACACTATATTCTACCACATATTTAGCACCTATGTACCGTGAAGGGTACATTTGATTGATACATATCTCATTACCAAACACCAGGGGGCTGGGCCAGCCTGACGATCATGTTTGGGAAAATTCGACGGCAACATTATTAATTCCTCTGTAGTAATATAGTCTACTGACTGCATCATTTGACCTGCACCTATTGCAGTGCTGTGACTGACGAGATCAGTTTGTACATATTGCATATATGTTCATATCAGCCATTTATACGTCCACTGCTGAACAAAGGCCTCCCCCATAGATTTTCACAACTGTGTCATCGTTTTGGGGGTATTTGCCAATACTCACCACGCTTGGCAGGCGGGTTGGTGAGCGCAGTATGGCTACCGTTCCACAGAAGGGACGCTGCTGCCCATCCCTCTGGTTTAGATTCCCTTAGTCGCCTTTCACGACATCCACGGGAGGAGATGGAGTGGTGTTATATTCTTAATCTGGACACCACACGGAAGACATTGCCTATTTGTATATTTTTTGTATTACATCTCACCATTCTTTCGGACAGTCGCTTGGCAACAAAGTCTTGTTCAAGAAACACTCGAGCAGATAGCAGCTAAGCTGTATCTGCTGTAGTTCCGTCAGCGGCGTGATCCGCTTGTACTTTTTACACGACTCCAGTAACGATGGGATGTACTTGTCGAACATAATGGTCAACATTGCCTTCTCGGATTCGTCATCCCGCGTTGTTTCTATCCATGAAGCAACGAACCTGTTTATAAAAATACTGTCGTTACAAGGGACAACAAAAAAACAAAAAAAAAAAAACGCTTTAAAGTGAAAGTGTCATTTTGTGATGTAATAACAGGAATAATAACTCAAACTACTTCATGATCCTCCTTTATACTGAGATGAACCGATAGCTAATATAGATTAAAATATATATTTACATAACAAGTTCAACGGCATGTTATACAATGTTGGGTGACACTGAATTTCCTCCACAAGCGACATAAAAATGAAAATATGTTCAAAATTAAATATTTTGTTTCATCTTCATCATTATCATGATTTATCAGCTGAAGGATGTCAACTGTTGAACAAAGGCCACTCCTTAGATTTCGACAAAGTTATAATCTATCTTCACCAGGTCGTCTGTCCTTCTCGTTGAGGCTGTCGCACGCTGAGTTTGTGGCCTCCACTCGAGAACCTCTTTGCCTCAACGGCCATCAGTTCAGAAAAGCGTGCGCAAAGCACAACGTGCCCGCCGCCTAGGATCTGTTTCCGTTCGGGCCCTAGTTTATCACCCGCAGATCGCAACTCATGGTGGCCGGAGATCGTTGAGCGTCCTCCGCCAGCCCCCGCGTTCTCTGCGTTTTCTGCGGCGGGGATCAGAGATGGTCTCCTCCCGTCCCCGCTGTGCCCCCTCCTTTACTTGCTTCACGACCTCGCAAAAAGAGGCGACGGCATCCCATGTGCTCTCGCTCCGGACAATGGACTGAACCACGGCCAGAAGCGAGAGGTGTAGCCACGACGAGATCACGGCGCTGCATTGCATAAGCTGGGCCCTCCTCTAACGTGTGCTGCGTCTTTTTTATCTATACTCATAGTTTATTGTTGTTTAATATAATATATACAATAATAGTCAAGAAATAAGAGAGAAATTTCATTCTGAAATAAGACATGATTGAATATTGCTACGGGTGACAGCCCGAAAGAGATATATTAGTGCCGTCCAACATTGTCTGACATGGCCTAAATGGAAACATGTTAATAAATGTTCATCTGCGTGAAACGTGAAGACGAAATCACAAAAAAATTTAGAACAAAGAAAATGAAATGCTGACCGCATTAAATAGCAGTAACAGAAAAATAAAATGTATCTATAATACCACACTATTAGAAATTGTTTTTAACTTGTAAAATTAGGTTATTATTTTTAGTATATTAGTGAAGTAAAGGAAATTTGGTACAGAATTCTGTCTTAAAATACCAGTTATTCGAGGGATACCTGGTTCCGATTATATTCCAACAGAAAAGGATATTTCATGAAGAAACTTGCTTCACCAATTTGTTACGTGTGTGGAGTTATTGATGAGGTTCAACATTGTTAAGAACGAGGGTAGGAGGATAGGAGAGCACAAGAGGGGGACTATTGATGAGTTTTTACAACATTAGTTAATTTGTTACAGGCACACTTCAGAGATGTTGGGGCAGGAACCGGAAGGCAGGAACCGGGAACCGGAATGCAGCCAAAATGGTTTTTGATATGGCAATGGATCAATAATTACTATTCTTTCGAAACGGTTAGTTTTATTTATTTAGCATTCATTAAGAGGTAGGTAACGTTAGGTTATGATGGGGCTATCGAGTATGTTTGATAAAAGACCATAAATAATTATTATGAAGAAGAAAAGCACTATGATTAAATAAACCGAACAGTTAATGTGACTGAAATGCGAACGGTTTTTAATAGATTTACATATTAAAAACATTCAAACTGAATAAATTGTATTTATTATATGAACGTATTACATTAGTATTTAACATTTATTACGTACGGGTTCCATCCCAAATCCTGAGGATTGATATACAGAATACCGGCACGGGATACCGTGGCTGGCGTGGCTGTTCTCAAACTGGCGATCTCGAACAGCAACCGCATCATTTTCGTCAAGGCAATTCGTTCATTACTTGCCAACGTGAGCACCTTTGAATTGTATTAAGTTTTAAATTACGATATGTCCCTAAGATAAATATGGAATATTTAGTAGTAATGTATAGTGATCACAACGAAAGATTAGATCAGGGCCCTTATCCGCTATGCCATTTTTTAGTTTTTTTTTAGTTGTTGGTGCCCAGTGGAAATTCATCATAAACTTTCTTCGCCCCGGGGAAGGGCGAAGGGGTATGGACTCCTACCGGCTAATACCACTGGAGCGATCATCTTCGGCACCTAAGGTAGGCCTCCAGGTCCTCGTATGATCACACTGGAGCCGCCCATTGGTGCCACGCCTATAGGCACATCTCGAAGAGGGTGACTGTAAAGCGGTCACCCCCCAGGGGGATTTTAAAGGATCCCCCAAAGCGTCTCACGGCAGCGCGTGACCACATGCGTGCTACCGTTATCCGCTATGCCTAGTACAATAATTCCACGCATGTAACCCCATTTTACGCGTTCCTTCGGCATTATCAACTTTATGCTGCACGAGGTTCGGTTGTGGGATCAAAATTTCTAGAACGAACGCAATTGTATAAATCACTAACGACGGTCGTTCGTTGTTAGTATTAGGTCCATTGGATATACGTCGTTGATATTGGGTGCCATTTGAGACTTACATATATTTCCACATTGAAACTCATATTCAAATTTCGACACGAGATTTCTTAGATGTGATTCGAGTCAAGTTTCAATGGGTTGACGAGGCAACAGCCAACGCTTAGTTTTTTGTTACTAGTATAAGAGTGTATGTATATCGTGTCATCATCATCATCATTTCGGCCGAATGAAGTCCACTGCTGGACACAAGCCTCCCCCAAAGATCACCACGACGACCGATATGGGTGTGTAGTGTTTTCATTGAGGGGTTTTGCTATAATCGCCACGCTCGGCAGACGGGGTGGCGATCGCAGTTGAGTTGTTAATGTACTCGAAGGACGCTGCTGCCCATCCTCCGGCTAATCCCTTAGTCGACTTTTACGACACCCATAGGATGAGATGGGGTGGTGGTATTCTAAGCCGGTGGTGCCGGCTTAGAATACCACCACCCACCACGGCAGTATATCGTGTGCCAATAATAAAAAAATTCTTTCTCTCTTTCAATATAATATTTTAGTGGCTTTTTCTACAAAACGGCAATATGCAAATGAAGTCATTGTTACTAACTTTATTATCGTCCATCAGAGTGTTCAAACTCTCGATCCACATAGGATCTATGTCTCCATCAAGTACGATCCACTTTGGTCCATCTCCGGGCATATTGGCCATATCACGCATGATCGTCGAGAACAACCCATCTTTCCACTCGCGTGTTGCCGGGTTAATGATACCAAACAATTCGTCATTAGTTACGGCTTTAGGATCAAGGTCATTGTAAAATGGCTTCAGTTTTAACAGATAGTAAGTTCTGTTGAGACACTGCCATACCATTGACTTGCCAGTCCCCGCGAACCCAACAATGAAGACAGAGTGTCTCACGGCAAATAATTCTACCAGTTGCACCATCTAGAATTATAAAACAAATATTATAAGTGTTGCAAAATCACTATCTATAATAAAATCTATCTGCAAACAAGCCCTCGGAACAGCGCTTGGCGCGGTGGCTAAGCAATTGACTTTTAGCAACTAATAGTATCTGTATAATCTACAGATAGTTGTTTCAGGTCAGGGTGTTCGTGCATGTAATATTTATGCCTATAAACTGCACCCAAAACATAGGAGAAATCGTAGCATGTCATCGTCTTTTGTAAAAGAACAAGTCTTTATTATTTTAACCTTTAAAATAAATCCTGGTTCTGGCTGAAGTTTCATCGACAAAGCACCGTCCACCAGGTTTTTTTCAAAGTCCATGTCACGTTTTCGGGGTACATCTAGTGCCGGGAACAGGTCACCGATAAGACCCATAAATACAGGCATATCGTCAGTTACGATTTTAGGTATGTTGAAATCTCTTAATGCTCTCATTAACACTTGGTCCTCTGGTCTCAAGCGGTCACCTCTCTGGAAAATGAATAAAACCGATGTCGGTAGTAGGTCTCTTTATTATATGAGCTCAGCTTGATCAGCTCAGCTCAGCACTGCCTAAGTGCTAGATATTTCCCGCCAAGCAGTAGTGTTTAAACTTAAAATTTTACATTACTGTGTTCCAGTACGAAATACCAGTTCCAGTAAATAATATCTCAAAGTCACAAGCGCAGTCCTGGGTTACATTACAATTGTTATGCGTCGGTATGACGCTTACCACTAGGCGAATGACTTGCTCGACTCATAATTAACCCGGTTCAAGTATGCCAGCTTCAATGAAAACAAAAGTTACGTTGGAGTTGCTTCCACTCTGACACGACGTCGAATTGGTGTCTGGCCTTATTTAAGTATACGAATTGCGGGTTAATTTGGAGAAAAAATCTTCCACGTGTTTACCTTCAGAGAGCCAGCGACAACTAACACAGACTTTATAGCTCTGAGTCCCCAATCGTAGTGGTCTTGTTTGGACAGCAGCTCGCGACACAGTGTATACAGGGTGATGAACTTGCGTGCCAGTAAACGAGCTTCCTGGAACCCTTCCGCAACCAACATTATCTCGCAAATTAACTCGAAATCCGGGACCACCATAGCACATGGCCTGTTGTATATAGACAGAAATGAAAGAAATAAAGAAAACGTTTTATTTTGGACTCGCACAAAATCACAATAATAAGAAAATAACATATTAAATATAACTACAATAGTACTGTACTAGACAACTCACACAACTCTACACAACTGTTCTGTATTGTTTCAGAGGAGTTGTGTAGAGTTACCAACCAAACAAGCTGCAGCGCATGTTTTCTGATAGGGCTTATAAACCTATGCCACGTATAGTTTTAAAAAAGAAATTGTTACTATCTACTAGTATTATCAATAACAAGTTTATTCATTTCGTTCATTCAATCGTGTTTCAGGCGTCTTGGTAGATAGTAATTTATGAGTACTCAAATAAGATAGATAAAAAGAAAACAGAAAACATTCACAACCGCTTTGCACAAACTTACCTAAAAAGAGCTTTCAAGTTCTCTGGCAACTCAGTCCTGCCCGCATAACCGGGGTTCATGGTGATAAACATGCCAATGGTCGGAATAAGAACTATATACTCTCCCATGAAATCGAACTTCTTTTTTTTGCCCTTAATAGCATCCAGCACACTCTTTACTTGTACTGACACGACGGATAACACCTCCACTGAAATTCTGTTGAACTCGTCAAAGCAGCCCCATGCGCCGGTTTGAGCTAGACCTTTAATAAAATAAAAAATATTAAGTGTATTTAATGTTCCACTCTACTTACAAATTTTAATACTCAAGCTGCCGCGGGTCTATTCTATACTAAAGCCTATCCTAAAAAGGACGTTCTGCTTGTAATCAACACACAACAAGGTCAGTAGTTTCTAGTATGAGGAAACTAACTCATTTTTATACGCTTGACGTAAGTATTTCTTCTTCTTCCTACTTTAATTCCAAGTTACTTGTCAAGGTCAAAGTCAAAGTCAATATTGTTTTTATTTCAAATAAACCAAATAATGGCACTTATGAAACGTCAGAATCTAAGATGCACGGTTTCAAATAGTTGATCTATGGAGAAGAGCCGGCAAGAAACTCCACGGATACTCTTTTAAAATAATTGAGATTACAAAGTATGATTGATACAAATTATCGGTCGGCGCAATATGTTAGTCATATCGCAAACAGTCTGGCGCCTGCCGGACACCAATCGTTCATGGGTATGCTAGTGTTGGTGGTTTACCCACCATCTGTGGGTAACCAAAAGTGCCTAATGGTACGCACAGGGTTCGAAACTCTCTTAGTCGCCTTCTACGACACCCACGCAATAAGGTGGGATAGCCCTATTCGTACTTATGACTTAAGTATACGTTTTTAAAATAAAACCTTTATAAATATTGCCGCAAGACTTGTAGTCCATTTGTTCGGAGCAATTAAACACATAAACCATTATGCCCAGAGCTCTCCCCAAATCTTTCGTGGTTTCCGTCTTGCCAGTACCAGCTGGTCCTGCTGGAGCACCGCCCATGACCAAATGAAGACTCTGTGAAAATGATCCACACAAAGATTTTTGGAGCCCAGTTACCTATTGAATGTTTGATGATGAAAGTAATTGTTGTTGGTGTTTCCATCCTACTTGCAGGAAGTCGGAATTTTCCCGTAATGATAATGATCTTATGCAAAGATTTTTTTATTATAGATAGTTAAATGGTATACTAATGAGCTATCATTATTTTCACGTTTGACAGGTTTACCGGTTTTCTTTACATGTCTTGACCGTCTCGTCGATACCTTTAAACTATATTTATTTAGTCAATCTATATCTGTAATGTGTGTACGTATTACCTGCGTCAGAGTTATATAACAGCGATCAGTCAGAGGGGTAATCACGAGCCGGGGCGTGTTCCCGAGGTACTCGTAATCATACAGAAACTGTGCGTCACAAATATTGGCAAAGCAATGACTCGCATTGGTATCCCACCGATGTCTGAAAAAGGTATAGTTATGATTCGTGGTTTTGGGTATGTAGGTAGACAATCGCATTTTTTTATTGTTTATGGTCAGTGGCGTAATTTCAATACGTTTGGTGATTACAGACTTCTTATTCGCTTTAAAATTTATTAATTTACCTGTATGGTCAGATCTAACACCACTGATCAAACAAATGTAATTACCCCACAATTCGTTAAAATATTATCTAGGTTGGTCGATCTAATAAATGTTTTAAGTTGGATGAGTTGAATAACGATAAAGTTAACACTTATCGGCGGACAACTAGAATATCAATTGTGAAGTCACCACATACGAAAATTAACTTATTATTATTCCCGAGAACCCAAGCTATTGCAATGACAAAAGAGGAAAAATTCAATGTAGGTGGTTTGTATGCAGATATTATGATATGATTTCCTATTTCTGCACATGCTACTTCACATAAGCGCATACATCAATAGACAAAGAGGTGATGTCCTTTCCGTCCCTTTTGTCGGCTCTAGGAGTTTAATAAAGTTTATATTATTTATTATCAATATAGCAATGAAATGTCTGAATTGCTTGGGAAGAAACATAGCTTCCCGAGTCAATGAACTAGTAAATGGCACGTCAAAGCGTCAAGCTGCTTCCCCTCAGTTGCAAACAAGCTAAATTTAGAAGGTCACGTCACGTTCGACAAAAAACCGAAACCTAAAAAACTGAATATTCGTTATGATTTTTCAAGGTATTCTATAATAACTCTTATATACGTTAAAAGTTACTTAGTTTAAGAGTTTCGTTTGGGTCATTGTCGCTTGATTAGGCTATATTAAAACAGTATTATTAATGCCGTGTGGTGCCGGCTCAGAATGCCACCACCCCACCTCCTCCCATGGGTGTCGTAAAAGTCGACTAAGGGATTAGCCGGAGGATGGGCAGCAGCGTCCTTCGAGTAAATTAACAACTCAACTGCGATCGCCAACCCGCCTGCCAAGCGTGGCGATTATGGCAAAACCCCCCAAGAGCCCACAACACATCCATATCGGTGGTTGTGGTGATCTTTGGGGGAGGCCTTTGTCCAGCAGTGGACTTCATTTGGCCGAAATGATGAAAATGATGATTATTAATTAAAACAAAGTTAACACAGTATCCGCTTTACCCCACTATCCAATCTGCCCTAAGTAATAGATTTTTATTTTCTTAGATGGTATTATATAACACATAAAACAATAATATAAAACATAAATATAACACATAAAACAATAATATAAAACATAGGTAATATAAAACATAGACGAATCAAGCCGAATGGAGCAATAACAATATGATGCTTGCAATAGCAGACTGCAATTCTGGTATTCTTGTAAAATAGACGGCAAGATAATATTGCCAACCCTATGCCACTCTTTATAGGCATTGGAAAAAAAGGCAGTTCAACTGCTCAACTTAGACGTTTTCGTAAAGTTTTCATCGACCAACAAGATTTACAAACATACTCGTATTTGCAAGAGATGGACATTTTTTATTCTGGACATGAGATTTTTTTAAAGAGTAGGTGGTCGTTTACGCATTATTGAATGATTGCCTATTGCCGCCAAGTTCGAATGATAATGAGAAGGCTAGTGATGATTGGCTTGCAGGATTCATGGGTAGAGTTCCACAAATTAATCTCAGATTCTCAGATCTTCCTAGAGAGCAGCGTCGAATGCCAGTGTTTATTTTACAGTGCAACGTTTTTTAAAAAAATATTATTATAATTATTATATTAAAAACTTTAATCAAAACTGGTTCACTTCGATTGCTCATTTTATTTTCGTGTCCATTGGTTATTTTCCAATAGCCCCCCAAACGTTAAGGTAGTACCTTTGCCCGGACTTCCCCTAGTTTTTCAGTTCATGAACGTGCGTAAATTATTTAATTTGGTGAATTATGTCAAGATTAACATTCGCTCGGGTCGGAGAAACTATAGCAGTTTTTATATAACATTACCTTAGCTGACTCTGCCATTGGAAAGCATTAGCAGTCTCCACTTTAGCGACGATAAGCTTGGCGACCACATCTCTAGAATGTACGTCGATGGTACAGATTGTCATGATCTTTTGCCGGTCACCGACAGTTAGGTCGCCCAGTAACAACATGATCAGTGCGTTCAACTGGGCGATTTGCTTCTTCTGGTAATCTTTTAAAGCATTCTCGTAACCTAGGTATAAACGTTATTTTGTACGCACGGCTACACATCAAGCTATAATTTCCAGTAAAAACTAATCTCGCGTTGAAGCTTTCAGTACAACGAGAGGTCAGACTATATTGGATTAGTATAGCTTGGTATGTAGCCGTGTGTACCTTGAGTGCACTAGATCATGACTTTATTATCGCACATTTGTATTGCATGTGAATACTGAATTTTCGGTAAAAAATTAACAATAAAATATACCAAAATCCCATTTCGGAGAAAAGTGAACATGGTGTTTCGTACGACTTGGAACTATTGTTCACCATCAAGGGTAATTTAGCTCGTTACTTCAGATTTAACGAACTTGTGACGATTATGTAGAGTGCAGGGTATCGTAGCGAATGGCTTATCTTTGTAGCGTGCAGTAGGAGTTTTAAACACAAAAGGTTTATTTAATTTAGCCACAAGCAAAAAGAAGTTCATCAATTACCTTCTTCAAGTTTCTCAAAGGCCTGGTTAGTCTCAGTAGTCCACCAAATCTGCGTGCCGACAAGGGAGGGCTGCGCGGGCCAGTCAAACACCCACTCGTCTCGGGACTTTTCCTCGTAAGACTTGACGCTATGCTCAAATATGTCACGCAACGTAAACCGCATGCAGTCCGTTACTCGGTTCAGCCATGATTCCACCTAGTACGAGAAATCGACAGTGGCAGTCTGAGTAGGTATGAGTCGATGACTTCTCAACGTGACATTAAAGAACTAATTATCATAGAACCTATTCTCATTTTTTCTTATTATCACAATACTAGTGTATATAGTATTCACTATTCTATACACCATCTTAATTTTATAAAACGATCGAGATCATAAACAAGTTCATTCAGAAACCACTTTTGAAACTTTGTACAGTCATCATTTATAAATTTGTATGTAAACGCTAACCGGAGGATGGGCAGCAGCGTCCTTCGAGTACATTAACAACTGAACTGCGATCGCCAACCCGTCTGCCAAGCGTGGCGATTATGGCAAAACCCCCCGATGAGCACACAACACACCATATCGGTCGTTGTGGTGATCTTTGGGGGAGGCCTGTGTCCAGCAGTGGATTTCATTCGGCCGAAATGATGATGATGATGTAAACGCTTTCAAATTCATCTTGTTGTTATGACGTGATGCCTTCGGGAATCTGACAGTGAGGAATTATATTTCTGTATCAGTTTCCGTACGACGTGACGCAGGCCAACGATTCTCTATTAGTAATATCTATAACAAACTATTGGACCAGCTGAAAACCACTCTATGATAAGATGACTGAGGTGATAGGTGGGCCCTAGCTTTTTTTTTTTATTGATGTCCAGTGGAAATTCTATATGGAACTTCCTTCACCCCGGGGAATGGCGTAGGGGTATGTATGTAGGGGCTTCTACCGGCTAAAAACACTGGAGCGGTCATCTTCGGCACGGAAGGGGGGCTCCAGGTCCTCGTAAGATCACACTAGAGCCGCCCATTGGTGCCACGCCTTTAGGCACATCTCGGAAGGGATGACTGTAAAGCGGTCACCCTCTCTAGCGGAGGGTAGGCGACTGTAAAAAGGTCGCCCCCCAGGCACTTCTCGGGGAGGATTGTAAAGTATCCCCCCAACCACTTCTTGGGGAGGATTGTAAAAGATCCCCCCAAGTCTCGCTGTGCGCTGTGCTGCGCACACGGCGGCACGTGGCCACGTGCGCGCCACCGTCATCCCGGCGTCACTCGGTATGAGCACGCAGACTCCCCAATCTGCGCGCCTGTGACCCCTGAGGCCCCCCACCTTGAACTGACGGCAGGGGGCTCAGGCGCGTTGGACCTGGGCGCTGGGGCGGTTGCCGGCGACGTCTCGTCCTTCTCCGTGCGGGATCGGCCCTCTCCCGATCCCGCTCCGCAGTCTCCTTCTGCAGTCATCCTGCGACCACGAATGCTGCAAAGTATTCGAAACGTCTGGAAAACAAAAATCTAAAATATACGCGTTAGAATCCGTTTAAAAGTGTTTTGTTATAATGTGTAATAATCGCGAAAAACCCCACGGTGTCCTTCTTCTTACCTCTAGCCGGGGGTGAGTTGTACGCTTTTCTGCTTTAGACCGCTCCCCCAGCAGGTATCGGCCCGTCAATGACTGACCCTACTGTGTGCGGCCTCTTTGGCCGCACCCATCCTTCGGAGAGGCGCGCGCGGAACACGCGCGCCTCCATCTCGGGCCTGTTTCTGTTCGGGTGACGGACCGCCCCTGGTTCGTCGCCCGCAGGCCGCTCCTCATGGTGGCCGGAGATCGTCCAGCGCCCTACCCCGGCGCCCACGCGCGGTGTGTCTTCTGCGGAGGGTCCTCACAACAACAACAACAACATCTGTTTTTCTCGAACGTTTGTCCGTTTACGTTTGCCGTCGAAAAGTATACCATAAAATATCAGAATTATTAATAATAACATAAATAGTCATATAATTTTAGACCGGTACACATGTGTCAAAATTGCACTCATTAGATTAATTTTGAGAATAGTGCAGAAAATACAAATGTGTCCGCTGATATACAATCTTCCCCTATCTTACCTTTCCGGAGCAGTCGCAACAAGGCGCTTTGAAAGGCACGTGTTCTTCGTTCTCTTTTGATATCATCTCGAAAGCTAGCTTACTGGTCTCATTGGGAAACACGAGCTTTGCCAGATTATCGTACAACTTGGTCAGGTGCCGACATACCGCTGGCGGGTTGTTACCGTTCGACAGGATATCTGACAACCACAGACGGACTTACAAATCAGGAAAAATTGTGTGTGTTAAAATCATGAGAGGACAATTTAATTTTTATTGTACATTAACTAACGCGTGGTTGCCTGGTGGCAATCGTGATCGAAAATAAACGCTGCGTAAATAAATATCGTAACGATGGTATCTGTGTCAAGTATAAAAAGGTTTGTGTTTTTGATGAAACGTAAGTTCATGTTTATTTTTACCAAGCAAATCTGCGGAGGACACGAAGTAAAAGCGAGGATAAGCCAATCTCTTCGTCTCAAGATAGTTATTAAGCGCCTTCTCGCACAGATTGAGTGCGTCCATCAGTTCCTCAAGTTTTTCTTGTAGCCCTGGTTTGTTAGTGGCTTGAATTACGTTTGGGGTATGTGCGATATCTATTAGCATTTCCTAAAATACGAGTATTATTGACATATTTACTTTTAATTATTAGAAAATATGCAAGAGTAAAGGAAATAGACTAACCTTGAACGTAATGTCTATAAGATCAAACCTCTTAGAGTCCTCAGGCAGTTGCGAGCGAATGTCATCAGACCCTACAAAAATGCTCTCCAAGTATTGCCATTTTCGTTGAACCTCGAACCATAGTGAAATCACTGCATCGGCAGTGCCCAGTTTTTTCTGCCAGTCTGTCACCTCCATTTCAAAGAAGCCGACAAACTTCGATGACATCATGTTCTGCACTTGATTCTACAGTGAAAATATATTGTGTACTAACTGTACCAGATTTCAATATTCTTATAAAGGAAGTCATAATATATAAGAAGTATAGGTGAAACAACACTGCAGGGTGTTTGGTGCATCGTGTGCCAAATTGAAATGGTTGATGGGGGGGTCATCTGCTATCCTTTCAGACCCCTAAACATTTCTCATGCCCTGTGGATTTTTTTCATCGATTTTTTATTGTTTTATTAAAAAAATACCCAGATTTTACATATAAATACAAATAAAAAGAAAGTATAAGTCGTAGACTCTGAATTTTAGCCATGTAAATAGCTGTAACATTGACAGCATTAATTTAAGTCCGAAACTTTACGAGTAAATTTAAAAAAAACTAGATGGCCAATGTCACTAATTTTGAATTTAAAATTCAGAGTCTACGACTTATACTTTTTTTTAAATTTGTATTTGAATGTAAAATTTGCGTATTTTTGAAATAAAACAAAAAGTCGATGAAAAAAAACCCACAGGGCATGAGAAATGTTTAGGGGTCTGAAAGGATAGCAGATGACCCCCCCAGTCGACCATTTCAGTTTGGCACACGATGCACCAAACACCCTGTATAATGGCATGATTGAACTTGAGCAAGGTATTAAGACAATAATTATTAGTCAGGCGGCTGGTGCCTTTGGAGCCACGGAAGGGCTACAAATCATACATGAGACATGCAAATAATATTGCAATTCGTCGTTGAATGCGCTCTATTAACGCATATTGTGAAGCTCCCATCGAGCCACTGCAGCACGATTGTGTTATAAATTATTAACAAAAACAAAATTTGATAATAATAGGCACAATATCGTAATTTCTAGTATTTCATAAGAATATTTTCCATTTCTTCATATTCATGTCTTGGTTTCTACTAAAGTACAACACAAACAATAACAGCGCATCATAATCACCTGGTTATCTTCTAGCGTCTCCACAAGTTCCTCACTAGCTCTTGGAAGCTTAACTCCAGTTCTCTCGTGTGAAACATAATCGAACTCCATAACAGACCAGGTGACTTCCAACTCCCTTAAATGTGCAGCCGTTAAAGAAAATACGAATTTAAAATAAATCAGAAATATAAATACGTAGACTATATAATGGACATACCTGAGAGTTTTTTCCATAGCAGCTTCTTTAACGGACTTGTCAACAATCGTTTTGACCTCTTCTTCGTACTTATGGAGGTTTAGGGCAAGTAAGTCTGCTAGTGTTGTGTCGTCATCAATATGGAATTTAACCTGGAGTTGTAATTTGAGAGGAATATAATAAAAAAAATGGGTTAAAAAGTGCTGGTAGTGTGATTCTCGGCAAATAATAAAGTAAATTTACCTACGGGTGGCGGGACTAAGATATTATATCTCATTTACTGCCGCAAAACGAGACAATAAAAAAATCTATTGTGTTTACGTGACTGCCGCAATTGACACGCGAGAGGATATCCAAAAAATGAGCAACACCCTCCTACCACGTGCTATTAGTGATGATGACGATCACCAATCTACCTCGTGATTGTGCCAATATCCCGTACAAACGTTCAATGCAGACGTAGCAGGTCATTGGGAGGCTGTCTGTCATTAAAAAGTGCACACGGGCAATGGATGTTTCGTAGTTACTGTAATGAAGGATCATTACAGTTACTAATCCGACTAACGATAACGATTAGTGATTAATAGCCTGTGTAGTGTGTTCATTGAATTAATTTTATTGATACGTGACTTAATAAATAAATTTAAGTGATAACTAAAAATATTTTAATTTAGTTGGAACACTAAACAGTATTGTTCTTACCTTATCTTACATGATACATATTAACAATTTAAACTATATACATATAATAATTATATCTACAAAATGTATTCTGATAATATTATAGGATGATGAAAAAACTTCTGTTGCGACGAATTTTTTACAGACTTCAACTGGAAACCCTTGTGCTTGATCTCTTGCCTTGTGTACGACCTATTCAATCTAAATGTACTTATTTTATTCCCCTCTTGAAACTTGGTCCTTCTGTAGTCTTGGATTTGGAGATATTCTGCCTTAATTCCTTTATCAATTATTACACTATTATTTTCTACGTCTACAGCAACAGCTAATCCTTCTAATGATTTGAATTCATTAGAAATGTCATCTAAAGTTGTACTGGAGACATTATTTTCTAAAGGCATTATGACGTGTATATTGTTTGTTTTGATGGTTATGACGTGCGAATGAACTGCTTTCTATACAAATAAAGAAAAACATAAATGTAAATATTTACATAAAAAACATGCTCACAGATCATTCTTTTAGTGAGAACTTTACCTTGGTTGCCATCATAAGTTCTAGCCAATGTCTATCCTTGATAGCTGGATTCTGTAGATCAGTGACGGCCCTTAATGATGTCATCAAGTTCTTTATTGTTGATTCTATTGAACCGTACGGCTCCCTAAGAATTTTATTAAGAAAAGTTACATGAGGTAAGTGACCTCGATATCATTAAATAGCTTTAAATTGTGTCATGATATAGTTTCGACAATCGACAGTTTCCTAGCCGCAAAACTTTCTTATTCTTGTAAACAATAATTATTATAATTAAATTCACCATGATCTCATATCCTTGTCGAGCTGTCGCAGATCTTTAGTGAATCGCTTACACTCCTGATCCATGCCATCAGCATCGATCTTCTTCCATGGCGACTTCTTCCAGAATTCGATAGTGCCCATTACCAAGTAGTAGTAGTCCCATAATTGCTGTTATTTAAAATCAACCAACGTGTTTAGTCTATAAAGCCAATATAAGTGAAGCCACCAAGCATATATTTTATTAATTGAAAAAAGTGAAACTAAAAAGCAAGAGCTTTTAAACTGCCAAAAAAAGTCTTACCTTAGCAAGCTTCAATTCACGTCGACACTGTTTGAGATTCTTTTCATCCGGGGGCTGTATGTCAAACAGTCCGCATGACTTCTTCAACCCGTCCAACAATTCCTCAAATGAATACAGCTCCATATGCACTTTGTCGATACTCCTGTACGGCTCTTTGCAGGACTCCAAGAACATCTACACGAAAGTTAGAAATTATTATTACATGTTTTAAGTTTTAGATGCCAAAAAACCTCTGTAAAGCTCCTTAAATATAAATAAATAAAAACACAGTCAGTTATGGCAGTTTAAAAAACGCTCCAATCAGAACTTCTTTCAATACTCGTAGACACCTCAGCTCACCACAGTACCTCCTTGATTGTGAACTATTTCCAATCCTACCATACATCCGGCTCAAAGAATTATACAATCATCCGCATTAACCTATTAGTTTTGAACGTTTGACGACGACCGCTGCTTATGCAGCCTGCAACGATGCTATGGTATTGTCCATTATAGTCGTCCACTACACCTGTACGCGACATATTCAGGTAACGGAGCACAACTGTCCTACACAATACCTCTTTGTTCTTGAACTGTTCCCGGTACATGTTAAGACGCAGGTTGATGAGCGCAACTCGCTTAGCGATGAGCGCCGCTTGCGCGGCCTGTAGCGGTGCTACCGTGTTCTTCATCACCGTCGCTTGCTTGACCAGGTTACGCCATTTTTCAGGCAACAAGTCCAGCTAACAGTCAATTAATGGACATTATTAAACATACACAATATCTTTAAGAACCTTAAAAACTGTTTATTAAATTAATAAAAAATCGTGCATTAGTTAAACACACAGTTGATTTTCGCGATTTTTTGTTCGTCATCAATGCTAACTATGATAGATATAAATAATATATATGCATGTCAAGTCTGTAGACATTTGCCCGGTTAAGCAGATATATCCCCCTTGGGATTACTGCGAGAAGCCCTAAATAAATAAATAAAAAAAATAAAAAAAACAAGTATGTAGATATTCCCTGCATGGTACAATAATACCCACAGTTCAAGAGCCTTTTCATAGGAAAAATAAAAGAACAAACACAATAGTCAATGTACAATGGGCGGTCTTATCGCATACAGCGATCTCTTCTAGACAACCTTTGGATGGATTTCGGAAATAAGAAAGCAGTCTAGGTGTACATGTACAAAGTAGCGCATATTTTTAATTACACATATATAATGATTAAAATACATACTAGTACAATAAAAATAAATAAATGCTATATACAAATAAATATTGTATGTGTATATAAATCGTAAATAAGAATAATGAATAACAAGTTAATATGACAAATAATGTTCTTTCACTAACTTATTAAAAACGGGTAGTGATTGATCACGTCTCACAGAAAATGGTAATGCATTCCACAGTCGAACAGCTTGAGTGGTGAACGATTTATCAACGAAATTAGTTGAATGCATACGGATTTTTAATGTCAAATTCTCTGATGATCTCAAGAACTTAGAATGTGTATCACTCAGGAACTCAAAACGTTATTTAAGGTAAAAGGGGGTAGAAGAGTTAAAGAGTACATTATTATTGTACAGTAGTGAAAGAATATGCCTATTCCGGCGAAGGCGAATAGGTAGCCATTTGAGCTTAGTACGAATTTCAGAAACATGATCATATTTGCGTAGTCCAAATATGAATCTAATACAAAGGTTTTGAAGACGCTCAAGTTTATCAAACTGGCTCTCGGTGAGATCGAGATATATATATATAGCATCAGCATAGTCGAGGATTGGAAGGAGGAGAGATTGTGCTATCGCAATTTTAGTGGTAATAGGGAGGAAATTTCGGAGCTGTCTCAGAGATCCCGCCGAAGAAAACATCTTACGACTGACTTCCTGTAGTTGTGCAGTCCACGAAAGTGTTCTATCTAAATAAATCCCCAAGTTCTTAACTTTTTCACTCATAGGAATGGTAATACCACTAAAAGAAACCTGGGGAAGCAAAGACCAGTCTATTCTTGAGACCATTCATGGACTACCAATAACAGTAACCTGTGTTTTTGTAGGATTCACCTTAAGTCCAAACTTTATGCTCCAGTCACCTATTCGGGCAAGATCCTGATTGATGATATGAATGCCTTCAGATAACTTCTCAAGAGGAGCTTGGCTATAAATTTGAAAATCATCTGCATAAAGGTGGTAGGAAGAAGTAAGTTGATGAGAGATGGAATTTATCAAGATTGCGAAAAGTAAAGGAAATAAAACGCCACCTTGAGGTACGCCAGCAGTAGTATTGCACCAAGAAGAAAAGGTATCGTTGATGTAAATACGTTGTCGACGACCAAGCAGGTAACTATGAAACCAATCAACCGCTGATGGAGATATGTTAAAAGAGCAAAGTATGCCAAGCAAAATATCGAAATCAACGGTATATAAAGCATCGCTGAAGTCTCAACAGTGCTAGGACCGTTAAGTTTCCGATTTCCATGCCTGACCTTATATCATCCGTAATATTGACGAGAGCTGTGGTAGTGCTGTGACCGTGACGATTATGGAGATTATGTTTGGAGAGGTGTAAGCTAAACTGATTATGGACAAGTTTTTCAAGAACTTTTGATATTTCACGGAAATAATTGCAATCCCCGACCTACTGGAAAATCCCAATAATGCTGTTAACTTCAGAATTAAACAGAGTTACTTCTCTCTTGGCTTTACGTAATTCTGACTTACTTTACTTACTAATTCTTTTCTACTTGGCGTTACTTCTCTCTGAGTTATGTTAAACTTATTCAATAAATAATAAAACGTTACGCATTGAGTACAATATGTGTAAGACTAAAGGTGCTGGGTATGATGGCTGTGCATAGAAACATTTTATTTAGTTTCTCACCAATGTGTGTACAGAGTACTGATGTTCCGTCTCACCCTGGTCCATAAGCGTTAAAATATTGTTCATACCGTCAGTGAAAAAGAAACCAAAAAACACGTTCTCATGTCAATAGATTTAGCCGTTATTTTTCGGATAATATACTCTAAACATAAAATGAAGGAAATTTTTATTAGAATATTAATCTTATACCTGTTCATACGTCTCCTCGGGAAAGTCAACGCCGTACTCTTTAAGCACATCGATGATATCCCTGAGTGGCTCAAACATCTGATCGGTGCCAGAATCCATCTTAGCACGCACCTCGTTAAGCACACCCATTACCTTCAGCAGACCTTCGTAGTCATCCTCACCTAACTCTACTGAGAGTTCTTTTGAAGCATAATCTATAAATTCTTCAAGTTCGTCCAAGCTAAAAATGAACATATCACTTATAATAGCTTTGCATTTACCATGATATTATTTATTTAAACTTTTATGTACATTGAGTATAACAAGGTGAACTTAATTGCCCCATGAGGCATTCTCTACCAGCCAATCTACAAAAATATTAATGAAAAGTTGCGAAGCCTATCCTCATATGAGCCCGTTAACGTTAAATAATGATTAACTGAAATAAACATGGGCTTCCTAAAGACCGCAACACTAAATAATTGTAAATCTTGGCAGGCGGATTGGTGACCGCAGTATGGCATTTCTTACTAACACAACTGGAGGATGCTGACATTACCTTAGTCGCCTTTTACGACGACCATATCCAATATCTTAGGGACATCATGAATAATAATCTATTTCGAGTGGTTCCTGACGGTTCAGTGTGGTTCCCGGCAAAGAATAAACTCCTCTGTACCCATGTGACGTTAAAGGTACTAAGGCTACCAGAGAACGAGTAGCAGCATCCTACCGTGTGCTAATAACAACATACTGCCATCATTTATCCACCTGCCAAGCGTGGTCATTATGCTGATATCCCCTATGACCACTCATTGTAGTAACCATGGGGAGGCCTATATTCAGCAGTGGGTGGTTAGGGGCCGATGTGAAGAAAGATGTATTTTTATCAGAAAATAATACAAACCTTTTATGGACGTGGTCCTTCAAATTCTGTTTGTAAAGATTGCTCCATTTGCATATGATGTTCATAATGGCTTGGTTAAGCCGCTTTAGGTCCAATCTCAACCAACCATTGCAAAGATACTCTGACGGCAAGGCCGCTACTTCATTGTATAAAGCGTTGTATTTGTCGATCTATAAATTTTTAAATGAATCAGTGTCACTCCTTGATTGAATCGATGCAGAAAATTATGGAACCAAATGTAAAATTCAAATTCAAACTCAAAATAATTTACTCTGCTATATATATATATATATATATATATATATATATATATATATAATGTCTAAAATTATGTCGTACTGCAGACTTATTAAGGAATTTTTGATGAAATTGTAGCAAATTCTTAATAATAAATCTTTAAGCAGTTTAAAAAAATGTGTGTTACTGTGAAAGCTTCATCATTTCGGCCGAATGAAGTCCACTGCTGGACACAGGCCTCCCCCAAAGATCACCACAATGACCGATATGGGTGTGTTATGGGCTCATTGGGGGGTTTTGCCATAATCGCCACGCTTGGCAGGTGGGTTGGCGATCGCAGTTGAGTTGTTAATGTACTCGAAGGACGCTGCTGCCCATTCTCCGGCTAATCCCTTAGTCGACTTTTACGACACCCACGGGAGGAGATGGGGTGGTGGTATTCTGAGCCGGCACCACACGACGAGACGAGACGTGAAAGCTTAAACTACGGTAAATCCTAAGATTTGCCAATAAAACCTAAGATATACGAAGGCTTTATGGTAAAAGTCCGAACTGATCTATGATAATCGTTAATTTCGTACTTTTACTAGTGGTCACTCGGTAAATCTTAGGTTTTACCTCAGAGAAGGTAAATGTTGAAAATACCTGCCTCAGTGTATCTTAATTTTTATCTAAATTTACAGTGTGGTGCTCGGCTCAGAATAGCATCAACCCATCTCATACCATGGGTATCGTAAAAGGCGACTGTAGTATTAGCCAGAGGATGGGAAGCAGCGTCTCTGGTAGGTATCTTTACAACTGCGATCGCCAACCCGCCTACCAAACGTGGTAATTATGGCAAAACCCTCAAATGAGACCAAACAACACACACCAGAGCGATTGTTGTGTCGATCTTTGGGGGAGGCCTGTGTCCAGCAGTGGACTTTGTTCGGCTGAAATGATAAGTGTTTCTTAAGATATTTAGAGTTACTAGTTTAAATACTACCTTACATTAATAAAAGGTTATTATTAATCCTAAAGAATAAATATAATAGGATATGGTACGGCCCAGGGGCCACCCCAATACCACAAACATAAAAACCGAAATAATTTCAGACAAATATTACACATTTTTTTGTATTCGCTCACAATCAGTCGCTCACTTATTTTTTTTCTTACACGTTTTCAGTATTTTTGACACCTCGTAATTTGAATTTACAGTCACTCGTTTAAATACTACCCTTGTTTTATTCCCAAAACCAACATTTACTAATCGTCATTGGTAAAACCTAGTATATGCGAAACTCTTATGGTAAAAGCCCGAAAAATTGTCTTATTTTATATCAAATCCTACCTTTAACCAACTCAAGTTGGTAGATCTAAAGATTTACACGTAAAACTTGAAAATAAAAACAATGTAAAGTAATACTTGTACATCTTAGCATTTACTAATCATTGTACATTGTACGCTTTTGGCTTGCTTAAGGCGTCGAACTGGCGAGCGAAAGGTTCGAATACAACCTTTGCATAATTGAGCTGTAAGCACCACCACTGTACCCACTCCTAAGCTCTACTCATAAGCATATTTAGCTTAGCTAGATGGGTCAACAGGCATACTAGTAATCTGTAACGCACACTGCTTTATATTAATAAAAAATAAAGGATCTTAAAAATCTACAATATATATTATCAGATCTACGTTTCGCGAAAATTATTTTTCCCGCCCGGATGTTACATTACATGTTTAGTAGCGAAATTTCAAACAGAACGGCGTCTCTCCATTCATCTTACTTCAGTTCTATTAACAATTTTGTCAGACTAATGGCCGAATACTCAAACGCCATTTAACGTAAGTTCCCGCTTTAACTATTCGAGAAACCGGTTTTTGGTACATCGCCGGGCACCTCAAATTGTTTACGTTAAAACAAACGTTAAATGGCGTTTGAGTATTCGGCCGTAATAAAGTCGTTCATAAATTCGGTCTTAATGCTAAGTTATCGACTGTGTCACAAGCTTATTGCCTGTCGGTGTGGTATTTTTCCTGGGTTTGTATAGACCATAGGTATAGACAGTGCCAGCGCTTCATGCGAGAGTAGTGTAGCAATAAATCATACAAACATAAAACTTCATTCTGCTAAATCATGGACGTGGATAGTACGATAGTGTGTATAATTGCGTAGAAGTTAGCTTTGTGTGTAGGTGGACTACGGCGCAATATTTGGTTGAATGTACCTAAAGGCGTGGCACCAATGGGCGACTCTAGTGTCATTTTACGAGGACCCCTTCAGTGTCGAAGATGACTGCTCCAGTGGTTTTAGCCGAAAGGAGTCTGGCATTCCTTTTCGCCCTTCCCCGGGCAAAGGAAGTTCATGTAGAATCTCCACTGGAGACCAATAAAAAAAGGTACCACCCCAGTGCCAGATATTTGCCGCTAAACAGTACCTAGTATTTAAATTTTAGAATTACTGTGTTCCAGTTAGAAGGGCACTGTAGCTAGTGTAAGAGACTAAATAACTGTCTCGAGGTGACGACTGCATTGTGGTGCCATGCAGGACCAGTCCTCGGTAGCATTACAATTGTTATGGGCAGGCATGACGCTTACCACCAGGCGAATGACATGGAGAATGTCTCATCATCAAATAACAAGTTTTTAATTATCGAGAATGATGTTTACACAATATTTTGAATTTGAATAAGTTTTACCTCTGCTTGGTATTGTTCTAGTTTAGGTTTCGCCTCAGGAGGATCTTCACCATGCTCGAATCTGTACTTGTCGAACTCTTCAGGCGGTATACACCTGCCGTACTTTAAAAATGCCGCTAAAACGTCTTGTCTGTCTTCACTCCATAGATGAGTGTATTTTTCATATTGCTAATCAATAAATAAAAATAAATTCTAAAGTGTAAGTATAAACGGCCTATCGTTACATTACAAAACAACGCGATGATATGGGAAGGAAAACTAAACAACTTCATATAAATTTTCTACGAATCAATACGATCCTCAGCAATAAGGATACCTACATTCGAATACTGTGCTATTTCGTTGATGCTGTTTTCAATCCTCTTCAACATTTCATTATACAGATCAATCATTCCATCTTCAAAAACCAAATCGTCTATAAAAATAATATATAATATTATATTATACGACAAATAAAATCCAAACACAAAAATCCTTAACTATATATTTCAGTTGTAAAAAGGCAAACCTTCGTAAGAAGCTACAGGAACGATGGGGTCTATTCTAGGGAACAATGTAGCCTGAAGGAACCCATCTTTCATCATCTCCATCAATATACAGAACAACCCATCTTCTTCTTCGACGCCCAATGGTGGAGTGAAAAATATATCTGAAAATGCACCAACACTCGGAACCAAATCTTTAAATTTGGAAGTTCCCATAACTCTAAGTTAAGCCGGAAACGGGCGATAGGCCAGTTGGTGACAGTTATCAGAAGAAAAAATAAAGCCTTAGTCTTGTATACTTTTAAAGTAATAGGCATTACAAAAAAGAATCGAGAATATTGACACTCTATCTTGATGATAGCGATAATCAAGTGCTGTGACTACAAATCTTTACTTCTTTAATAATTTTTTTGTCATGCTGAATAACCTTCTTTAAAATTACAGTCTTAAATTAAAACAAAACTGCCTCAGTATAAAAATAAATATCACGTTTTTACTAGTTGGGCAGAAACATTGTGCAATGGGCTAACAATAATTATATCATTCAACTTCAACCGACTGAAAAAAAGAAGTACGCTATTTTGGCAACTTTGGTGACTTTAATAGATGGCGTATTTAGTCTGGATTCAGAAATGATGACATTTACTAGATTATTTCTTAGATAAGGTTTTTTGCCTAAGGTAATCCTGATTTCAAGCGAATTATTTCAATTTAGTTAAAATGCTTCATATACACGCTTTCACCAAGTCTGGAATTTTCAGATACTATTTTGAGTGAGATGGATAGTAATTAATAAAAGAACCACTACCAGGTAAAGTATACCACGAGTCATCAAGCAATCACATTTTTTTGTAGTCTCTATATATTTCCACAGCGAACGGTTACATGCTGCCCGCATCTAACGACTCTCAGCGCCAGCAGGTCGACTGTCCACCTCGCTGGAGGTCGCCCCACGCTAGGTTACTGGTGCGCGATTTCTACTCGAGAACCTTTCTGCCCAACGGCCATCAGTTCTACGAGCAATATGCCCTGCCCCTTGAAACTTCAGGTTACAAATCCTTCCAGATATAACGGCAACTTTAGTTCTTCTACGGATCTCTTCATTTCTGATTCGATCTCGTAAAGAAATACCAAGCATAGCTCTCTCCATAGCGCACTGAGTGACCCACATCTCTGTCCTATATGTCATCTCTGGTAGGTGTTACCACTGATTAAAGACTTGTCTTCAGGCATTGCGGTATTATTGACGAAAAGACGTTGCGAAGTTTCCCGAACACTGCCGAGCCAAATCGGATTCGACGATTGACCTCTTACTTGAAGTTGGACCTATCTAACTGGACAGTTTGTCCCAGGTAGACATACTCGTCAACAACTTCCAGAACAGAGTTCCTAACGGATATTGGGATGGGCATGACATAGGCATTTGACTTGACTTTCGTCTTGTCCATGGTAATTTTAAGGCGCACCTGTTGGGAAACTCTGTTGAGATTATCGAGCATTGTGCTGAGCTCTTGTTGCGATTCTGCTATGACTATGATGTCATTGGCAAGTCGAAGGCGAGTGATAGATATACTCGCCATTGATTTGATGCTGAATCCTTTCCACTCAAGTAGCTTGAAGGCATCCTCCATTGCAGCGATGAACTATTTCGGGGAAATGTTGTCCCCCCCTGTCTCAACCCTCTTTGCAATGGAATTGCCTCCGTGCTCTGTTCATGTACTCGTACCGACATGATGGCGCTTCTGTTTAAGCACTTTAACACTTCGATGTACCGATAGTCAATAAATAAAGTCGTCTGCGTGGGTAAAGTAACAAATGCTGTGATTGGCCGATGCCACGATAGGTAGTCCCTTTCGTACGATTTTGTGCATCGCATATAGCATAGTTATGGTCATATAGGGTATCAAGCTTGACGTGTAGCCGTGTGTATCTTAAAATTACTGACTCGGAAAAAACCAAGCATTTTAACTAAAAAGTAATTAGCTTGAAATCAGGTTTCTGAGGGTTTTTGTGTTATCTAAGATAACATTTAGCGAAATAATGTTGAGTACATGGTTGGGAAAAAACCTGATATTTTATTGAATGCTGAGCCAGTTATGTTTTAATTTAAGACTATAATTTTCAGAAGGGTATTTCTCTTTTTTTATAAGTGTAAAGATTTGCAGTCATCACTTGTAAGATCCTCACAGGCTGTAAATTTTCTTGATTATATTTTAAATGCCTCTATTACTTTGAAAGTACATAGACATACATAGAAAGATTTCTTTTTATTTTGCAGGTAACTGACCCCAACTGTTTCCGGCTTGACGTTGATTTTTGGGACACATGTAAAAATGTAACCATGTACAAACCTGGATCTCTAAGCTCCGCAATAACTTCCATGAATGCCACTCTTGGGCCTTTTTCTAAATCGGTCTGTTTCTCAAACATATCTAAACTTGCCTGAACTGCTTTCATTATTTGGCGAGAAACCTACGGAGTACACATACCTACGTTATTCAAGACTGTACTCATAACAAATTGTTTATTTGAAAATGTTTGTTATGAGTACAAATTACAACATCGTTGAGTGAACGCTCATAAATGTATCTTCTAAAATTATTAATAAATTTGATTTGCTCATGCTTCATATCGACAGGTAGGGTTAACATACGTCTCGTATATATGGGACTGTTGCCGTATTTCACTGAGTTCCGTATTGCTAGCTGGCCCGTTTTCTTCATCATACATGTAAAGCCTCGAGATTATATTCTTCCTACGATTATTTTAATTGACTGCACAATATATTAATAATTGCTTAAACTTAATAAATAATTATAATATGTGAATAAACCATTGCCTACTCAGATTTCTCGTGTTTTTATTTTTACCTTAAACATCCCGTTTCTTTTCCTGACAATTATGGCAAGGTTCTCGATAGGGGGTTAAACTTGAAACCAATAAATAGTAATCGGTTTGGTCCAGTCATACGTCTTTATTTTATTAATATTAAGGTCATATGCCGTTTTACATTTTTGCGTTAAAGTGCTTTCAATTTTTAAAACATCATTTGCTATATCTGCCTCCGGGGCTGAATAGTCAAAACCATCCCGAAAACAAAGAAAATCCGTGAGGTAATTATCCAGGGCCCTGCATTATCACAGGATGTAGTTATAGAAATGCAAAAGCTCTACTAAGTCATTTCCTTATGGTTCTAGTTTGTTTGTTCCTTGTGACAAACATTTTGCTCACTGAATTTATACACAATTTTTTTTAAAGATATTTTAATAGGTCCGTGTGGTGTCCGGATTAAGAATAAAGCACCACTCCATCTTCTCCCGTGGATGTCGTAAAAGGCGACTTAGGAAATCCAAACCATAGGCTCATCCCTATAGCAGCGTCTCTTCTGTGAAACGGTAGCCATACTGCGCTCACCAACCCGCCTGCCAAGCGAGGCGAGTGTTGGCAAATACCCCCAAAATGATGACACAGTAGTGGAAATCTATGGGGGAGGCCTTTGCTCAGCATTGGACGTATAAATGGCCGCTATGATTGAATTACGGGAAACGGATAACGATTAAAATTGTTACTGATTATTGTTATTCCCTTTATTCAAACTATATACATATCAACATATATTACCCACTACTAAATTATAGCTAATTGTGTTTTTTTGTAATATTTTGGTTACACAAATAATTCGTAAAGCTTTAGTTTGCTTTTATTTTAGATTTAGATTTATTATTAAATTGTGGCACCACTACCGGAAAACGTCACTACGTCACAAAGGTTGTCCCCGTAGATGGAGTAAGTCTACGGTTGTCCCTGAAAACCAGCGCTGTTGTTGATGGGTTTATTCAACGTCACAGGATTATGCTGGGTAAATAACCTTTTTTTGCACGGACACGACGCACAGAGTGTATAATTAATTATTCTTAATGTTTAGCTATAAACTGGTAATGTTGTTTACCTATCAGATTTGATATTTTTTGTAAAAAAATAAATATTTTTACGTTATTATTTTTGCCCTGGATTCTGAGTCCTTTGGCCATATATCTAAAACTAATTTTGTGTTGCCAGTTTATGGCAATTAGGTTGTTGTGTGAAATTTAAAAATACTGTGTTAATTTAAGTTTTGTGTGTCGTTATTGGTGCAAAAATAAATGATTTTTCTTTCTTTCATATCAATTAGATTTTTAAATAAACATTTTTTTTTAATATAAAAAATAGTGACCAACCGGCATCGGGCACAGGGTTCAAGATACCGGTGGTAAGGACCCTAGAGAGAGGAACCCCTCACAATACGTGCCGTGTCAAGGAGTGCCGCTTTCTGTATCAAGCCCTTGACCCAGCCGCCTAACGAGAGCCTCCTGAGATGATGGTCGAGGCACTTTGCCATTAGGCCATGGGCACAATGATTGCTGTTTCTACGTTCCACGTGTCAACAATCTCGTGTGCTTAGTCAAGACATTTAATTTCTTTATCTTTTTCAGCTTTTACGAGATTCTCATCATGTGGAACAGTGACATCGACAATCATTGTGCGGCGCTCTAATCGATCTATCACCACTATATCAGGCTTATTGACTGTAGTCCTGTCAGTGGTGATAGAATGATCCCAGTGCAAAGTGATATGACCATTTTCAAGAACTAGGTCGGGCACCTCAGATTCCACAAGGTTGTATTTCAAAGCAAGTTGCTGGTGGATGATCCTGGCTACTTGAATATGTCTGCGCAAGTACTCGCCGTTAGCAAGACGAGAACAACCAGAAATAATATGTCTTTTTTTATTGGTGCCCAGTTGAAATTCTTCATGGACTTCCTTCGCCCCGGGGAAGGGTATGCCGTACTCCTACCGGCTAAAACCACTGGAGCGGCTGGAGCACTGGCTACAGGTCCTGTTATGATCACACTAGAGCCGCCCACTGGTGGGAGTGTAAAGAATCCCCCAAAGCGTCCCACGGCAGCGCATGACCACATGCGTGCTACCGTCTTCTCTTGGGTCACTCTGTGTGGGCATGCAGATTCCCCAATCCACGCACCCGCAAACCCAGAGGTCCCCCGCCTTATAGCAACGGCAGAGAGTTTCAGGTGTATAAGAATTAGGCGTCAGGGCGGTTGTTACCCCTGCGCTGTCTCCGACTTCTTCCAGCACCAAGGTCACCAAAACTTAGACAGGCTAGAGACGCTAGTCGGAGACGGAAGTCTACATCGGGCCCATGAAGTGCCCGATAATAGCGTCTATGTAGCTCCTTGCTCTGCCATACTTCCCCCTTGTGGTCGTTGGTTCCAAGTAAAATAGGTATGCGCCAGTTCTGTTTAGCCAACGAGATCGGGTTGAGTCCTTTGTCCGCTGCGACCACATCCCGATGCATCCCCATTTTGGCATGGAGGAAGTATTCTCTGAGGCGGCACACCTCTCGATTATGTCTTAGCATTTAAAAATCCACGACCTCCACACTTTCGCGGTATGTACAGCCTCATTTTAAGTAATTTTTTGAAGCGCTGTTAATTAACTACGCAGCGCTACCATCGTGGCAGACGTGGTCCATAATTTTTGTTATGGTGCAATAATTATCGCTATTAATTTTGTCTACCAAATCATATATTTTTGCTCGTTAGCTCCCTAAATATCAGGCCACAACAATTTAACCGAAATGCCACTGCCATAGATTGATCCGACTATCTGAAGGAGGCTTAAGTTCGAAATATTACAGTGATTACAGCACACCGAAGTTGTAGCAAGCAACTACACCAAAAAAGTTTGAAGCAATTTTACGGAATTGTATAGTGATAGTATTATAACTCAATGATAGTTTAAAAGTCATCATATCAGTCACAGAACCTCCACTGCTGAACCAAGTACGTAGTTTCTATTTATACAAAAAGGCTAGGAATTAAAAGACATTCACAAGCGAGTCGACGTATTTCACGTATGCGGGCCATCGCTCCGCCCTGAATGCCTCTTCTTCCTGTTCAATTCTCTCAGCCTCGATGTCAGCCAATTCCTCTGGGTCTGTTATTTCCTCCTCTTCCTCCGCCAGGGAATCCACATCCTCTCCTGTTAAAGTTAATAGCCTTTTGAGTTTAAGCAAACCAATTACTGTAACTAAAGTATTGTAAAGTGTGTTGATTCGATTGGGGACATTTCTATCATCCTTGTAAACATTTGAAAGTGTATAACTATTTGTACACAATTCATATTTGAACCAATTTAATGACAGTTTTATTACGGTCCTAGGGGTCACCAGAATCTTTTTATTTGTAACGGTGTCGTGTTTACTAGAAGTTTGTAAACAAACACTGCTCAAGGCAATATGCCACTGCTGCTAAGAACTGGTGTCAGCACTCAACTGTCAATCTTTTATATCATAACTTTTAATAAAATTATGATACGTGTTTGTATTTTTTACATACAAAAATACACTTTTATCTGTACACTGAGTACACTTTGCTTCTGTTTCCTCTAATTCTATATTATCATCCACTACACTGTAATTGCTACAGTAAACGCTAACAGCGTCAAAGTCCATAGTAAACGTGTACCTGCATCTCTTCGTTCTTGCCGCTCTGCCTTTTCAGCTGCTTTGGTTTCTTTAAGTAACCGCCTAGCCTGCCGTCTTTCAAACCTAATCCGATCTTGTTCCGCCTTTTCCAGTTCTCTTGCTTCTCTGATTAAACGTTTCTCTTCACGACGATCTGCTAGCTCTTGGATTTTTTGTGCTCGTGCCACCTTTTCTTCTTCATCTAGAGTCGCTTCGTCTACTTCTTCTAACACCTCGTCTTCAGATAAGTCCTAAAACAAAAAACAAAACGAGCTATAGAGCATTTTCATAATGATTCATCATGACTAATTGATTAAAGTATGGAGCTATGGATTCGGATTTGTCACCTCTTCCTCGTCTTGTATGTTGAAAAATAGTTTATAATTATCTTGTAAAATTTCCTTAAACTCTGCGTGGCTGGTGAGAATTCTGTTACGCCTGTATAAAAAGAAATGTTTAATATAAAGCTGATTATTATGATGCAATTTGGGAGAGAACTGTATGTAGCGGTGAACTGGGCAAATCGTAGATAGGTTGCAAAAATTATAACACATAAAATAAAAGTGATTTTATGTACACCTATGACTGAAATATTAAAGTCAGATTTGAATTTCAGGTGCAGGCAAAATGCATATGGTTGTTGATGTTGATGGTCAAGAGGATCGTTTAAAAATCCCGATGGTGATAAAGTTAATAAAACTGTCTGTCTTGGTAGATGCAAAGTTAATATTTAACGTTGCTATATTACACTAGACATTCAGGGAGGGTGTGAACCCAGTGGTTTTCACCGGTAAAATTCGACATGCCCCTTCGCCCTTCCTCAGGGCGGAGGAAGTTCATAAAGAATTTCCAATGGGACGATGGATGTGGTCTATTATTATATTGACAAAACATCCTATCGTAAATTAAAATATCGCTAATTTTGACCTTTTGAATTGGATTTTAATACTGAAAAAGATGCACAATGACCGCTATAAGTCAAAAGGGCACAAATAATCGCAGTAGGTAGCTAGGTAGGTACACAAAGATGACCTAAATATTAGTTACATTGCTAGACATAAATATATCGGTAAGTTTTCAGTTTCACCATAGCAAATGATATACTTTTTCTCTCTTTTACAGTCTCATTATATTAGCCAAAAAATGTCCACTTCTGAATAAATGCCCAATGAACTCTCGTTCTTATGAACAATTTAAGTAAAAACTCAAGAGGAAAACAATCACAAGTTTATACATACTCTATTTTTTGATGTGTCAAGTAGTTTTCGAATTTCAATCACCCAGTGCAAGAAAAATAAAAAGTTAAATATTATCTTTAATTTTTTGCAATAACTAACGAAATTATCCTTGAGGTCAAAACCATTTTTTTATTTTCACGTCAAATTGCGCTAAGCGAAAGCTATTACCGGACTGCGCAAGATTGACCCCGGCCGCCGAGTCAAATCACTGTTAGGTAGACATTATTTCCACTGTGACTGTCGTCATTTTGGGGGGCTTCACCCGTACTCAACACGCTTGGCAGGCGGGTTAGTGAGCGCAGAATAGCTGCTGTACTTCAGAAGGGCCGCTGCCTGTCATTCTACTTTTATAAAAAAGTACAATTCTTTGTGTTTATACGCGAAGGCAAAGAGATAAATTTAATTAATCGTAGGCAAAGCGGTTCTTTCATCTCAAATATTAACACAGCTATGGGAGACTCAAAAACAAAGATATACGTTTCATACGAACTAATTATTTTGCAAAGAATATTCCAAAACACATTACATGGGCTTGAGTCCGTGTGGTGTCCGGATTTAGAATAAAGCACCACTCCATGTCCTCTCGTGAATGTCGTAAATGGCGACTACGGGACTGTAAACCAGAGGGATGGCCAACAGCGTCCCTTCTGTGGAGCAGCAGCCATTCTGCGCTCACAGACCCGTCTGCCAAGCGTGGTGAGTATCGGCAAATTCCCCCCAAAATGACGACACACGGCATGTAACCGGTTGTTGATGCGGGAGGCCTTTGTTCAGCAGTGGACGTTCATGGCATGGGCTTGTATTATACGGGGGTACACTCTTCTTTAGGGATTTCTTCCACGGTTTATTCTACATACGGGTTGTAATTTAAAGGCGATAGTTAGGAAGAAAACGATTTGTTCTGCCTGTTTTCATTCGCAACACGCATAAAAGCACCTCGCAACGAATCTGGGGTGTCGCTCGGAGACTGCCAGCAGCTCGAGTTTGTCGGGGTTGTTCTTGCGATTGTGCAGCGGGATGTCACCCCAAGCTGCGATGTTGGCCAGGCCACGCTTTACGTTGTTCTGCGCTGTCAGCACGCGCTCTTGCAGCGTGTTGATCGCCGTGTACACTTCCGCCATCCAGTCCGTAACTGTAAAACAAATGAAAGAAACTTTATTTACTTAATCCTGGCAGTTTTGAAATACTGAATTTGAGAAATGGCAGCGAGAGATACATTTAGAGAAGCTAGAGAGATGAAGTAGTAGTCAGAAAATGTTTACTACGTTATCTATATTTGCGTGTACATGTTTGTCTTATAAGATCGGTTTTAAAATTGTGTTAAAGTATATTTTAAAGTCAGTATAAGGACTTAAGCATAGGTTCATGATGATATAACTAAGACTATAGGCGCTCTTATAATTTACCGTAGCATGGCACGTAACGACACCATATTATTGGCATGATACAATAGGAAAACAAAATGTATGAAATTGTATGAAAGACGCTTTTAATTATTTTCAACTTTCAGCCAACGATAAGGTACAAGGTGCCATTGCCGTAGCACAACCAGGCTTACAAGTCGTCGCGGAAATATTGAGCATGTGTGTAAGACGGGCGCGTGGCGTTTACGCCTCCCTGGCCGCTCCCTAGTTTTCCCACTACTACGCAAGGTTCGAAGTAGGTATGTAATGATGTAATCAAGTCTCCACTAATCGAAAATAGTTGAAAAGCTTGTTTGGATGTTTCGTTTTTTACGTTTAGCAGTGGATGCTGCCAGTGTTGCCTCGTAATTTGTCTTATTTTTACGGCTCAGATATAATTATGAATATAGGAGGCGTAGTCCTCGTGTTACAACAGCCACAATTACGTCCGATTTCTGCGACACAACGCCTCAAAATGGTGTTAACGTCCGCGATTTATGTAGGTTATAAAAGCAGTCCACGGCACAATATATACAATACAAAATAAACATTACAATAGATGTCCATGATATCGTGCCGTACCGTGACGTGCCGTGTTACAGTAAATTGTTAAAGCGCCCTATATCTCTTATATACATCTACAAACTGACACGTTCGGTGCAGTGGCTAAGCGATTGGATTTCGTTGGTTTTTGCGATACGTGCCGCGGGTTCGATCCTCGTACGAATATTTGTATTAGTGCATGTGAGAATTATGTCTCAAAGCTGTACCCACGACACAGGATAAATCCTAGTGTAGGAAAACGTACCTATTTAAGAAATGAAAACCTATATAATAATATAATAATTTGTCCTAAACTAAACTGGACAGCTAGTTGCATTGCACAGCGGTTCGCTTTGAAACGCTTTCTTCTACTACGGACTTATCATTGCGTTGCACCAACGCACATGGGTCTATATCCTATGCCCACCAGAGTACCGGGCGACCGTTTCATACTACATTCAATACGCAAGTATAGTATAAGTGGTACACGAAATAAATATAGCCAGTTAATAATCTTACAATCGTCATTCCAGGTGAGTTCCTCGACGCCGTGGCCGAGAAGGTGGTCGATGGCGGAGATCTCCTTTTCGATCAGCGCAACTTCAGTCTCGTGGCTGCCCTCACGGATAGCGTTATACCACGCAATGGCGCGGTTCAGTCGATTCATATCGTACTGCAAGTTATAGCAATATCAGTAATACACTAGATAGGCACAGAAAGGTTTTAATTTGATATAAAGATTACCTGTAACTTTTCATTTCTTGCGTACAAATCAAGCCCGTCCTGCGGAATACCCTGCTTGTCTAAATATTTCATGTAACGTATTTCGCGCAATAACAAAACCAGCTGAAATAATAAATTCAAGTTTAAGTTCTCCTCCGAAAACGACTTAAATCTAAACAATTTAGCATTTAGTATAAACTTGTAAGCGTAACTTCGTCTCGCTAGGTGGTACAGCTTTTTAGCGTAAAGTGGAGGGAAATTACGCGCGGGGTTCCGCAGGGGTCAGTTCTCGACCCCCTCTTATGGAACCTCGCCTACGACGCGGTCTTTCGTGTCGTTATCCTTGCTGGTGTCAGTTGTTACGCTGATGACACTTTGGTCTTGGCCAGCCAGGAGTCCTTCGAAGGAACCATCCAGCATACCGAGCAAGCGGTGGAAATTGTCGTGGCCTCATGTCCTATACTGTGCAGGTACGCACCGAACACCAACAACCGTGCCCGGTGAGCACCTGCGTTGTGATAGCGACCAGGACACCGCACAGCACACGCTCAAGTCATGCCCTACGTGGGCCGCCGAGCGGCGGGTCCTGGTCGATCGCATCGGGCAAGATCTTTCTCTGCCAGCAGTAGTATCGGCTATGTTGGCAGAGCACGAAAACTGGAATGCAGTGGTCTCCTTCTGTGAGAGCGTCATGCTCCAGAAGGAGACCGCAGAGTGGGATCGTGAGAGTGCCGATCCCGCCCGAAGAAGGAGGAGACGGCGCCGGGGTAACAACCGCCCTGGCGCCTAATTCCCATACGCCTGAAACCCCCTGCCGTAGCTACAAGGCGGGGGACCTCTGGGTTCGCGGGTGCGTAGATTGGGGAATCTGCGCGCTCACACCAAGCGACCCAAGAGAAGACGGTAGCACGCATGTGGTCACGCGCTGCCGTGGGACGCTTCGGGGGATCCTTTACAATCCCCCCGGGTGGGTGACCGCTTTACAGTCACCCTCTCCGAGATGTGCCTATAGGCGTGGCACCAGTGGGCGGCTCTAGTGTGATCATACGAGGACCTGGAGCCCCCCTTAGGTGCCGAAGATGACCGCCCCAGTGGTTTTAGCCGGTAGGAGTCCGGCATACCCCTTCGCCCTTCCCCGGGGCGAAGGAAGTTCATGAAGAATTTCCACTGGGCACCAATAAAAAATAAATAAAAAAATGAGTCCAGCATGCCCCTTTCCTCTCCCCCGGGGCGAAGGAAGTTCATGTAGAATTTCCACTGGAGACCAATAAAAAGAAGCCGTTTGGTCTGACGGGCTGTGTCTCTTTGTGAGCTAGCCGGCCGCACATTCCTTTAGAGAATGTGTGGGCCCTGCAATATGATAAGGTACATTGTTTTGGACGACAAGCACGATGGACACTGAGCGATATCTATAGATATAATTGCGGTGGCTGTTGATATGGTTATTACGTCTGTAGCCGATAGAGCAGTTTCTACATCGAGTATATCCTGAATCTCCACCACATTATCTGGAACATTCTTTGAAGTAATTAAGCGACTCTTGGTTGATTTGAAAACGGGTTTTCATCAATTTTAAGATATTAATGTAGCTGTTGGTTGCTACACCAACCACCAAATCACCACCAAAAAAAAATTAATATTATATTTAAGATATTAATGTAGCTGTTGGTTGCTTTTTTCGTTATTAGCTTCTCTTTGCTTTGTTTTCTGCTCGTGATAATTTTTGCACATTATCATAATTTGTGACATCTTATCTGATGCTACTAAAATATAAACTTTTTGACCTCCTCGGCGCCTCCTGTCACTCGGTGCCCCCTGGGACTTGGCGCCTGGAGCGGACGCTCGGTTCGCGTTATGATAGAGCCACCCTGGTAACGGCAACCGGTTGCCCCAAAGGCCCTTACGTTGCACGTATGTATACGGCACGTATGGATGCTGCACGTAAGTATATAGAATAAATGAAATAAACGCGATATTTCCGTAAGCTATTTCGATTCAATGGATACTATTCGCGTAAAGTTCAGAAAGTATTACTTTACCTCTGGACTAAAATTATTTCTAACGAAAGGCGGGTCCCTGTATATAAGGTTTTTGACAAGATGCGTCTTGCAGACTGTGGGCACAGTGGCGCACCACGCCTTGAACTGCCTATCCTCCACCACGTTCAGGTAGCCCAGCATCTCGTTCGTCTTCTGCTTCACGTACAATGCGTACTCTGATTCTATAATGCTATAAAATATAAAAGTAAGTTTAAGTGCGTGACTACATGTCGTGTTTTAAATGAAACTATCTATTTTACTATAATTACTATAGTAAAATCGCAGAGACACAAAAACTAATCAAGGATATTTTTTGAAAAAAAATACCGCCGCGTGATCGTGATGTACCGAGACCGATCTAACCTGATTTTTGTTTTAATTTCTTTCTGTTCATCTATTTGTCTGTTCCTATTTTTGTTGAAAATGCTTATAGTACGGCAATTTGGCAAAAATGTCCGTTACAGTCCAGGGGTGCAATTCTAATATAACGTAATGGTATATTTTATATAATTCTTATTACCTACTGATAACGAATGTGTTCACTTGTGTGAATTTTTCATAATATTCGCTGTAAAACAAAACTTTGTTGACATATTGTTATCCTACTCACCTCCTATGTACAAAAGCGTGGATGATTTGTATTCTAGATCCTGACCTGGAGTGCAATTCCTTGATCTCAAAAATCCATCATTGAATACAGAATTAAAATGACGATCATGATTGAACCTATTCAAGGACACGTTGTAGACGGGGAGCCATGGGGACGAGTCTTAGGGAATACCAAATTGGGTTGTCACCGTTATTTCAATTCTTTATTCAAGGATGTATGGATGTTTGGGATCAAGGTTATGTTATGTATTTCAAAATGTTTATTTTGTAACAGCTGTGTCTCCTAAGCCAAAACGCGTGGTAAAATATTTGTGTAGTTATCCTTAAATGAAGGATAATACCTATATTCTATTTATTACGATGTTTCCAGTAACTTAGTTTTAAATGACTAAATTTATACATTTTAAATACCTACCTATTTCTTTCTTCCAAACTGGATGGGCGTTACTGTCGAATTAGATCATGCTATGGTATCGTTGGCAAAAAGTGATGTTAAGGGTCATCGCTCAAATGAGTCAAAAAAGTTTAAAGGATATTGTTGACTAACCCTTTTATGCACTAGCTATGTAAAAAAATATATGTAATACATTATAAATATATGTATTAGGTCATCACGGAAAAATTGTATTCTTTTAAATTATAAATAAATTATCCCAAATGTTGGAAAAAAAATAAGCAAATGTGTACACTAAACGTGGTCAGTTCAAGCTACACTCAGTTTATGCGCCAAACTAAGTTCAGAGCTCCAATATGCATTTCACCAACATCAACTGAACGCAGTTATAAGCTGAACTCAGTTCAATATTTCAACGCCCAATTTTCAACGTTTACCTAGCTCGTTTAAACGCGTCTAGAGGGCTGTGAGCTTGTGATTATTATTATTGACTATATTTTGCAGAGATTTGTTTGTTTATGAGCGTTGGCACAAACCTTTGTTATATGTGATGAAGAGGATGAATTTTAAACTATCCGTAGAAAAAAATGTTAACGATGCTCTTTACTTTTCGGACTTATCTCTATGAATATGCGAGCACGTTCCAGTTTTGACCATAATAGCCTATGTCACTCTCCTGCTCATAAACTATCTCGCAGTTGGTCACTGTTACTTACATACAATGCAAGACGCATCGCGTTTTTGTCCGAGATTGTTTAACTTCGTTTTCATGAACGTGATCAAAATGTACTTGGTGAAATCAGTTTGACCGAGTTCAAACTCAACATTTGAACTCAGTTAAGCAAAACTTAGTTTTATTAAACTCGTATTTTAATGCGAACGGTAAAATCGGCCATTAGTCTATGATAAGCTCAAAACGCAAAACTAAATATAAAACCACTTTAAATATATTTACGAACATAATTTCTATTTTTATTTTCGTTATTGTTATGTTTGTACTATTTACAGTAGGATGATGTTTTGTTTGTTTGCCGCAAGTTATCCGCGAGCTGAAGAAACTGCGACCAAACTCGCGTCTGGGCAGTTGGCACTTGCATCCATGATAACGCTCCTGCTCATCGAGCGACCATTACTCAGGAGTTTTTGAAGCAATCTCGGCTTATTGTGTTGGACCACCCTCCTTATAGCCCCGACCTCGCGCCATGTGATTTTAGTCTCTTCCCGCTGATCAAGAGCCAATTGAAAGGGCGACGATTTGCAACTGATGACGAATTAATAAGTGCATGGGATGAGGCCTGTGCCAGTGTCACAAAGGATCAGTGGAAGATTATGTTTAATACGTGGTTTGAACGTATGCATAAGTGTATTAACAGAGATGGTTGTTATTTTGAAAATGTTTAATAAATAGTTAGATTTTTGCAAGATTTATGGAACATCCTACGTATATATATAGAAGATAAAGAGAACCCTGCAATCACAAGCACCCCCGCAACGCCAGTGGCGGAACGCAATACATCACTCATCAGTGTCTTGACGACTCTTTTAGCGGATGGACTGTAATTACGGACATAATTGTGTGTGTGTAAATATGGACGTAATTTTTTAGAAAGGCAATCCAAACCATAGACTATACACTTAATACTGACAATCCAAACTTGAACAACTCTGAATGATTTATGAATTAATAAACTCATATTGGGCAGGGCACATTGCTCGTAGAACTGATGGCCGTTGGGGCAAAAAGGTTCTCGAATGGAGACCGCGCACCGGAAAACGCAGCGTGGGACGACCTCCAACGAGGTGGACAGACGACCTGGTGAAGGTCGCTGGGAGTCGTTGGATGAGAGCGGCATGTGACCGCTCGTTGTGGAGATCTAAGGGGGAGGCCTTTGTTCAGCAGTGGACGACCTGTGGCTGATATGAAACTCATATTTTATACATTTATTAATAATTAAATTAATTTTGAAATCATGTCCATTAAGCCACAGTAACGCGTGGCAAGGTCAAGCTAGTTATTCAATAAATATTAAAATACATGAGAAAAACAAAACACGTTATTACAGACGTTATTCCGCTTTTTTAGTGTAAAATTCATGCTTAACTATTGAGCCGTTATAGAGAGAATTTTCAAGTGAAGTTAAAACTGACTATTTATATCGACTGTTTCCAACATTTGGGCAAATTTATGCATAATTTTAAAGAGTACATATTTTCGGTAATGACCGTAATATAACATATATTTTTACATAGCCAGTGCCACGAAAGGATTCGTCAGCAAAATTCTTTAAACCAACGATTTTTTTTTGCGATTTGAACGATGTAATCTCAATAAATGGCAAAATGAGCGGTGTGGTTATAGTGAGTGATTGGACTGTAAATACCGGGTGGCAAAAGTGATAATCACATTTTATGTAAGTTATTGACACCCAGTGCCACGCGGGAAGCGTTTCCAAATAAAGACAGCGCGCGGTCTAGCACCCGCCTGGCTGAGCTGGATGTAATATGCGGCAGGCCAATGTGTCATGTCATTCGGAGATATAGCATTATCTCTCTACACGTTCCTAATAAAATCGCAGCTCGTTATTGCATGTTTTCAAGAACATGATGTAGATTTCTAAATTCCACGCGTGCGAAGCCGCGGGCAAAAGCTACTTAGTCCTGAATAAAACGGAGACAGTCACTTCGTGTGATATAACAATCATCATCATCTGGGTGGACCGAAAGCTGACACCACAGCACTTTACGATCGATCCGAAGCTTAGATAAATATTATTACTTACGCATCTTCGAATATGATAAAATCTTCCATAGGCGACTGAATCCTCCTACGTAGTTTATGGATCCACCAGAGCATGCCAGCAACTGGCGGAAGATAGAGATCCACCATCGGTCTCTCCGCTCCTTTCATTTTCTAGGAAAATATGAAATAAGTATCGATTTCTATGAGAAACAACAAACCGGCACGTAATATTGAGCTGATTTTGTAGTTAACATAAAGCCGCTAATTGACTGCATCATTAATTTCCTTAACGAGTAACGGGGAAGCCTCACTGTTCGATACGTGAAGTATACTCAAATCGTTCAGAAAACTGTCTCTGGTGGAAAGACTTCCACCCAATAAATTACAGGCTGGATGTTGAGTGCCATTGAATTGACCCAAAATGTATGATGTTGTAAACCGGGCAAAGCCCATTTTTGTAACGGAAAATGTCCAAACTCACAGCCATTTCTTCGTCGAAAATTTCTTTCACAGCGTCCAAATTGGCGTGCATGTAATCAAGTAATATGGGGAGCTTGGGCTTCAACTCGCTCTTTATTATTGGTCGATGAAAAAGATCTCCGATGATTTGGAAAAACTGCAAGGATTAAAAAATAAAATACTAAGTTAGGACCGGAGTACTAAATTATGCCAAAGTGTATTTGAGTAACTGGTTATGGAGCTGACGAGCAAAATTTGTATATGATTTGCTCATGTGGAGACTATATTAATAGCGTAAATTAAACCACAAGAACCATTAAGGACCACGTCAGCCACCATGGTAGTGCTGCGCTGCCAAGAGACATTGCTGCAAAAATGTAAAAAAATTGGTTTACTCTATTTTGTCATATTTGCCTCTTGGACTTATGTTCAGATTCCTTATAAAAACAAAAAACATCGATGGGGCAGCACCCAGGCTACTCATATTCGAAAGGAGACCATTAGAACTTTTTCTTTTTATACTCGACGTTCGCGCCCAGCCTCGATTAAAAAAGTTCTATGCTTACAAAATCATCAGTCTTTAAATTCCCCGTGGCTTAGTAAACTGTTCCCGACTAACCTCGTATATAACTGGCTAGCTGCAGTGACTCAGAACATACTTTGAAACATTAAGGACGAAACATCTTAACTCTTAAAAATGATAGTTCTTTAGTTATACTCTCCGTACCTTGAAGAAGTGTTCTAAGTTGTGGCACTCGTCAAGTCCCTGTGAGAAGAGTGACGCAAGACGTCGGTCCGTGTCCTCGAGTACGTCCATGTGTCTCTTGTAATCTGCCACGAACGAATCGTCCTCTGGGTCAGCCGGGTCGTACGTGATGTTGCCTAGGTGCATGTATTGATTCGAGTAGTCATCCAGAACCTAAAAATTAAGGATTTTTGGAAGGACTTTAAGGCCATATTGATAGACAACTTAAACCAATCAATGTAGGTATAATTAGGGCGACGAAGCAAAAGAGTCGAAAAGTTTTAGGAGTTTTTTGTATGAACCAATGTATTGTGGGAAGCCATAGTAACAAATAGCCCTTACCTTCATGCACTCAGTGCTCAATATCTTGCCTCTCAAGCCACAAAACTCCACTTTCTCCAGCTTCATTATTTCAACAGTAGACTCCAGTATGGACTCTATCATCTTGATACGTTTCATGTACACGTTGAACCGCATGAAGACCCGGTCAAAGTCAAACGACCAACGCACTGGCATCACGCCACCCGGGAAGAAAGTATGCACCTTGTCGCGGTTCATCTCGTACGTTTCACTGTAGATCACATTCAGAAAGCGATAAGATGCTTGTTTATCAAAACCATAGTTCATAGCGTCAATTATGACCACTATTTATTTTAAAATCTTTATTGATCACCATATTCTACAAAATAAATTATGATAGTAAAAAAAGCAGTGGGTACACACGGCTAGGCTACGAATCGTGCGAGAGGGTGCGAGAGGGTGTAGTACTTTTTGTCGTTCCGTCGCAGTATTTTACATACTCAACTACTCGGCTACACATCAGGCTATACAAAACCTGTTTAGTTTGAGCGTCGGCACACAGCACCATGCGGTGCTCTAAACAAAACATACATATAGATACGTATAATATACGTATAAATATTGCCTGGATGTAGCGAAGCCGTTCGATCGGGTGAGGCACCGCAGTCTTCTATCGAAGTTACCATCATACGGACTACCCGAGGGATTATGCAATTGGATGGCCAGCTTTCTGTACAATAGAAGCATAAGAGCCGTTGTCGATGGCAGTTGCTCCGATAGCTTGGACATTAACGCTGGCGTCCCACAAGGCTCCGTGCTGTCCCCGACATTATTTTTACTGCATGTTAATGATATGCTGTCTTTCGACGGCATTCATTGTTATGCGGATGACAGTATTAGGGACACCTATTATTCGGGCCATGCTAACGTAGTGGATGAGAGCCGCAGACAACTTGTATCAGAAATCAAGAGTACTCTAGACAGAGTCCCGACTGGGGACGACTAAATTTAGTCCAATGTAATCTCATCAAGACACAAGTCTGAGCGTTCACTGCTAAGATTTATTGATAGATAGATTTGCTGTAGCTCCACTATTCCAGAATATGTCCCTCAACAAAGGTAACAACAGTATTAGGATCCTTGGTGTCGAAATTTCCTGCAGCGTCCAGTTTCGCACGCACTTATATAATAAGGTCAAGCTGACGTCCAAAAAACTCGGTGTGCTCAAGGTACACAAGGCAAGACGGTACTTCACATCGAGGCAAAGACTGCTGCTTTATAAGTCGCAAGTTCGGCTTCATATGGAGTACTTCAACCATTTATGAGCGTGAGCACCTGGATACTAGCTTGAACCCTTTGATTCGGTACAGAAACGTGCAGTTAGGATTGTCGACGATCCCAAGCTCACAAGCGATCTAGAACCCCTAAGTCTGAGGAGAGACTTTGCCTCCCTATGTGTGTTCTACCGCTTGCACAACGGACAGTGTTCTCAGGAATTCTTTAATATTATGCCAACAGCTACTTTCTATGATTTTTACGCGGTCGGCAATGCGCGAGTGATACCTCTGGTGTTGCAAGCGTCCATGGGTTACGGTAACCGCTTACCATCAGGTGGGCCGTATGCTTGTTTGCCACTTTAGTGGTATAAAAAAAGTATATATATATATATATATATATAAGTTATAGTTAAGTTATAGTTAAGTTATAATAAGTTTAGCTAGTCTCGTAATACATTGTTTTTGATTTGCGCTGCGCCTGTACATCTATTATTATTTATTCAAATTCAAATTCATTTATTTCAGGTACCATATAACCCATGTTAGAAAACATCTTTAAATTATTCAATAATAAATACATAATGACACATAAATAAATACAAAGGAATAAATACAATATATAAATACAGCATCAACACACAATGTATTATAATTAACTAATATTAATTACAGTAGTCTCTTACGTGCGACACTATATGTAACTCGTCTGTCACAGCAGTGTCGCACATAAGGACAGTCCAATCTGTTTGCTATCATACTCAGAACGGTATTGGAGCTGTCCCGCACTCTGCGCACAAGAGACGCGCAGCGCTTCCGCATGGTCGCATGAAAACAGTCCGTGTGCGCCAATGCGAACATACCCGAAGCGCTACAGTAGTGAGGCAGACCCAAAATCGCTCTGAAAGCGTTGTTAAATTGAATGCGGAGGGTGCTATAGCTTTTCTGCGTGTAATTAGCCCACAGGCTGCAGGTGTACATGGACGTGCAATATGCTCGGAAGAGAGTTATTTTCACGCCATCCGAGCAACGTGTGAACCTGCGGGCAAGCATATTAGCTCTTTTAGATAACGCCCTCCGCTCCCGTTCCATGTCAGCATGGTCCCTGAGGTCAGCCGTGACTATATGTCCTAGGTATTTAAACTGATACACCCTGTCTAAAGGTACACTATTTAGACGTATAGGTGGTACATGGTCGGGGCATATAGCCCCACCGGCCTCAAAGACCATGTACTGACTTTTCTTAATATTATAAACAAGTCCGTGTTTAACAGCATATTGTTATGAATGATTATATTACTATTATTCATAGAATTTGCAAAAACGATGACTATTAAGGAAATGTATTTAATTTTAAAAAACTGCCTATTACTGTCCCACTGCTGGACACGGGCATTTTCTCAGGATGATAAAGGTTACGCCTTAGTACTCCACCCTGGCCTAGTGCAGGTTGGCAGACTACATACACCATTGAGAACATTATTGGAGCCCTCTCAGGTGTGCAGATTTCCTTACCATGTTTTTCTTATCGCAAGTGATAATCAAATTCTGATCCGCACATGAATCCCAAAATTCAGAGGTGCGGGTGGGGATCGAACACTGACCCTTCTCTGTGGAAGGCAACCGTTCAACTACTAGGCTATCACTGCTAAATATATTACATATGATAAATGCGAAAGTATTTCTGTCTGTTTGTTACGTTTTCACGGTTAAAGCTCTGAACCGATTTTGATGCATTTTGTGTGAGATAGTTTGAACCCTGGGGAAGGACATAGGCATAATAATCATCCTCTAAAGAGGTTAAATAGGGTGTATACTTTATAATAATTTAATTTGATTGAAATGGACAGGTTTTTCTTGACGTGAAGATTATGGCAAAACTGGATGGGTCCTTGGCACACTCTATTTATAGAAAACCGACACACAGAAAGGTATCTGGATGTTTCGTCACATCACCATCCCTGCCACCTACGGTCTGTCGTTAGGTCGCTAGTAGACTTCCGATGTCTGTGCAAAATCACGTCGACACATTGCTCTGGTGTGATTACGTAATACAGGTCTTATCTTACTCCAACATCGAATACACATAAAAGTGTAATCGTCCGTATATGATGCCTATAGCACTTTCTATCTAGATCCTTAGTTATCTATTTCGTCTCGTCGTTTCAGCCAAATAAAGTCCACTGCTGGAAACAAGCCTCCCCCAAAGATCGCCACAACTACCGGTCTAGGCTTGCTGTATGCTCATTGGGGGTTTTGCTATAATCGCCACGCTGAGCAGGTGGGTTGGCGATCGCAGTTGAGTTGTTAATTTACTCGAAGGACGCTGCTCCCCATTTTTCGGTTAGCCCATAGTTACCTTTTACGACACCCACGGGATGAGATGGGTTGGAGCTATTCGTAGCCGGCCCCACACGGCATATACGATATACTATATTGTCTGGCACGAATCATTGTAAAACTGAAATCACTTCTCTGCATTTTTTTATTAATCGACTACCTGTTTTTTCGTAAACTATACTATATATACATAAATATAAGATACGATATTCAATGTAGTATCTTATAATAATATATATACAATAGAATATAGTATATTGTATCGTAAATCATGGTTACTTAGTATAAATAAAATGGATTCATTAAGGAAAGTTCTATAAAATTACTACTTACAGGAAATGATTCAAAATGTTTAAAGACTTTCTAATCTTAGAGAGTTGATCATCAGCTTCTCCTTGGAATATTGAAGGAGGGTCGATACAGTTCGTGCTCTGTTGTATCACTAGATTGCAAACTTCGCGCAGCAAAGCTGATAATTAAAATATGTAATGTAATATACCTATGTACATTAACCAACATAGTTCAATGTTGTTTATCATTTTGAAAGCTATAAGTAATCTTATACGTACGGATAAGTTTCTCCACGCTACAATAATATCTCGAGTTCCCCCACAGCAGACCGATGCAGTGTAACATTGGTCTTATCAAACCCTTGGCGTCGACGAATTCAGTGCCCTCAAACGTTTCAAAATGTAGTACCAAAGGTTTCTGGTACACGTAAATATCACGACATTCAACAATAGCTGTAAATAATACGTTATATGAAGATAATCATTCTAACATGGTAGTAGACAATAATTGTTACTACTGCAAATCTACGAACGAATTAAAAAACATTGTAAAGTGATATGGGGACACAAGTATAAAAAAATACATTAATTGATATAATTTTTTAGAATCTTTTAATATGACATTGTTAGCACGTATTTTCTTATTGTAAGTTCGAACGACTCTGAGACGTTTAGGTCAAAAGGTGAACAGAATGGTTACAGTTGTGTGTACAATGGATCAGTCTTATTTTTAGAAAAACATTAGGTTCTCCCGTTTCTTGAAAATGATGGTTAAATGAAGATAATTATTCTTACATAGTAGAAGACAATAATAACTACTACGTCATATCTACGCTCGAATTGAAGAAAATTATCTTTCATCATCATCATCCTACCGGCTATACAACGTCCACTACTGAACAAAGACCTCCCCCATAAATTTCCACAACTGTGTCATCATTTTCGGGAGAATTCGCTAGTACTCACCACGCTTGGCAGGCGGGTTGCTGAGCGCAGAATGGCTACTGTTCCACAGAAAAGACGCTGCTGCCCATCCCTTAGATTTAGAGTCCCTTAGTCGCCCTCTGCGACCTCCACGGGAGGAGATGGAGTGCTGCTATGTTCTTAATGCGGACACCACACGGATATTTATAATATAAGATAATTATCTCTAGTCAAAGTAAAATAAAAACAAATAACATAATGAATTCAATGTACATCTACAGCTTCCCAAAGAGATCTTTGTTCGAAATTTGAATACACATTTAATCGGCAACAATACAATAGAATATAATACAATACTCTTAATTGTACACCAAAAATAAGATCCAATACAGAAAAAGACATGTACAAAGGGCGGTCTTATCGCACACGGCGATTTCTGCCAGACAACCTTGGGATGGACAGATTTGATAGCGAAAAAGAAAAGGGTAGTTCGTGTTGTGACAATAATTTAAATAAGTTAATACATATCATGATACATACACAATAAATATTAGATACATATAAATAAATATACATATATAAATACAAGAAGTAAAGAAGAAACTACAGTGATAGATAATGTTCCTTGACTAGTCTTTTAAATACTGCTAGGTATTTAGCAAGTCTAATTGTCACTGGCAACACATTCCATGAGCGGGCAGCCTGGACTGTGAAAGATTTTCCTACATAATTAGTGGAATGCATTGGTATTTTCAAGGTCAAATTCTCTGATGACCTTAATGATCTCGAATGTTTATTAGAAGGAATTTGAAACGTTCGTTAAGATAGCAGCGAGTAAATGGATTGTACAGGATACTTTATAGAAGATGAAGATTGAGTATTCCGACGAAGGAATATAGGAAGCCACTTGAGCTTAGTACGATACTCTGATACATGATCATATTTGCGTAAACCAAATATAAATCTTAAACAGAAATTTTGGAGTCGCTCAAGCTGTTCCTCTGTGAGATCGGCGTAGTCAAGAATTGGAAGAAGAAGCGATTGTGCAAGCGCAGTTTTGGTGGAAATTGGCAGGAAGTTACGTAGTCGTCGTAAAGACCCCGCAGATGCGAATAATTTACGACTGACTTCCTGTATTTGAGGTCCCCAGGACAAGGTTTTGTCTATATATATTCCCAGGTTCTTAACTTTGTCACTTACTGGAATTATGGTGCTATCAAAAAGAACCGGTTGTAAATGGGTCCATTCAACTTTTGAAATCATTCTAGAGCCACCAAAAACAATGATCTGGGTCTTCAAAGGATTCACCGTGAGTCCATAGGCCTTGCTCCATTGGCTAATTTGTTTGAGATCATCATTTATGATGTCCACCGGTCATGGGTGTCCGGTGTCCTGTGTCCTGTTCGGTGCATGGGTATAAATTTGGAGATAATATGCATAAAGGTGGTAGGATGAAAGAAGGCTATTAGAGATAGTATTTATAAATCTGGCGAAGAGTAATGGAGATAAAACGCCACCCGGAGGTACGCCAGCAGACAGCAGGCGGCAGACACTGCCGACGGCCAAACAGGTAACTACGAAACCAATCAATCGCCGTTGGAGATATGTTAAGAGAGAAATATTCTAAGCAAGATATCAATATCTACCATATTAAAAGCGGTACTGAAGTCCAGGAGTGAAAGCAGCGTTAGATTTCCATCCTGCATGGCTGACCTGATGTCATCCGTAATATTGATCAAGGCTGTGACGGTGCTATGTCCAGTTTGGAAGCCGGATTGAAGGGGATTAAGGAGGCTGTTCTTGCAGAGAAAGGAGCTGAGCTGAGTAAATAAGGCGTTCGAGCACTGTTTTTGATACTTCAATTCGGGATTAAGCCAAGTAAGCTCTTTGTAATAATCTGGTTCAACGCTCTATTATATAGTCTCAAAAAAAATGAATGTTTGTGTGTATGTCCTTTATAGAATCGTAAACTATGCATTTGATCACGTCATGATATTCAGTTTGTTGTGCATGAGCCCACAAAGGTTTCTGAGTTGGTACGACCAATCTTTGCCAGATGGCGCCACTATCATTCCAATGAATTTATCTATATATAAAATTAAACGGCGGGTGAAACCGGGGGGCCCAGCTAGTAGTATATATATATATATAAAAAAATGGTTTTTTTTGTTCTCTATGCGCTCCAATATCATTAATTCGATTAAGTTGAAATTTTGAACAGTTGAATTAAGTAATTGTGTGAAAGTTTCTAAGAAAAAAAAGAGGCATTGTAACGCGTATATAATCATAATAACAATATTAAACGTTATACATTCACATTTTAATTCCTTATTAAGGACTGTAGGTGGTATATACTTTCTCAAAACTTTTCACTGACACGTATTTTGCATAAAATCAGAGAAGTACCCCTATTATTACCAGGCTGAACAGACAGATTAGCAATTACAGTATCTTACTACTTACTTACTTCATCATATCAGCCGAAAAACGTCCACTGCTGGACAGAGGCCTCCCTAAAAATTTCCACAACGACCAGGTTGGGTATGGTACCTATAGGTTTGTGTTGTGTGCTCATTGGGAGGTTTTGAAACCCACAGGTAGACTTAGGCCTGTCCCAAATAGCGCTACAACATCTGAAATTTGACGTCACTACATCCACAAAACTACATGAATGCATGGATCTGCATCTGGATCCATCTTGAAAGTCCAGTGAAACGTGAAAGTCAAGCAGAAGAATTCTGCTATAACTAATATTAAAGCTGATCTAACCAGCAACTACATTGGTGAGCATGGTCTTGAAGCAGCTAAGGTAGACGCTATGGGTATCCTCCAAATAGTGGGCCATCCTCTTAACGCGTGGGTCACGTAATTGCGAGTATATGCCCTCCAGATTTTTCAACCGCTGCGCGTAGAACTCCACGTCTGAACTTGGTAGCGGGAATTGGGTTCTCTTGAACGCTAACAACAATAGATTATTGGTGAAAGAAAGAAAGTCTGTTATAAAATATAAAAGGAAAAATTTCTTGTAGGTTACATGATCAGAAGTAAAAATTATTTTCATTTTGAACGAAAACAGTATTGAAATAATAATGAACACTCATTAAATAATTAATTGAGTCTAATATATCTTACTTATGTAGGAATCCTCTGCCAGTAAATCATGCACTTGTTGCGCCCACTTAATAATGGCTCCTTCTATATTTGTCTTTAAGTACAAGTCAACCTCTTCCCCGCCGCTGGAATGTGGTGTTTAAAATGTACACAGACACCAGGCAGAGAGAACGAAACACTCATAGCAAAAATCGCCTATGAAACGTCTTTGGTAACCAATTCCCTAGTACGAGTTTCACAATCGAAACTTAATAGTGACCAAAGACGTTTCGTATGCGATTAATGCCATTGTTGTATCGTTCCCTATGCCTCTTGCGTTTTTCTCGTACTTAGCGGTATTGATTATATAGACCGCTCTACAGTCATCCCCTCCGAGATGTGCCTAAAGGCGCGGCACCAATGGGTGGCTCTAGATGGAGATTATTCGAGTTCCTGGAGCCTCCCTACGGTGCCGAAGATGACCACTCCGGTGGTTTTAGCCGGTAGGAGTCCGACATGCCTCTCCGGCCTTTCCCGGGGCGGAAGAAGTACATGATGTATTTCCACCGGATCAAAAAAACAAAAAGGTCTATAGATTACCGTACACTATAATTACAGATATACTGAACTACTCCCATTTTACAAATTTTGTTAATTTTTCGTTCTTAATCTTTGTTGTTCTTGTATAACGGATGTAAGTGACATCGTAACGAAAACTGATACCATGGATTCAGTATATAAATTTGGATCCCTCAAGCTTTAGAATTTCATGTCGGCTTTTCATGAATTTTACGTTTTATTTTTCAGTTTATTATCGTGTCTATCCTAAGGCTATTTTTTACAAAATCACAATAAACTATTATTTTCACATGAAACTGTTATGTAAATAAAAACTTAAATGCTGTTGTTTTGCTACAGTTCATGGATGAGGTCATTGCTTAAAGTAGCATAATAATGTCAAAATTATCATAGTACAATAATCACGTAGGGTTTTAATCGCGTTGTTTACGATACATGCGTGGTTAAAAATTACATAAAGTGTAACCTACATATTTCTTTCGAAATAAATGGTTTTCCTATTTTAATTTTAGGCGAGGCGCTCATGGCCTGTTTCACTCACTGACCGGTAAACAATTAGCGAGATTGAGCAACGCTCGGTGTGGTCAGTTTGGATGGGTGCCCGCATAGTGGTATTTGAAATTGAATTTGATTCGAAGGGCAAAAAAAATCATGGGTCCCGGTTGTTGGCATTAGATGGCAGTCGTTAAGTCAAGTTTTGGAGGCATTTGGGCAGCTTAAACAACTCTGACACAAGGTTGGCCACTAACCACACGAAAGAATATAGGCATAACTGTTATCACTTCCCAAAGTTTTCGTTACGTCATCACTTACACCCTATAGAATCTTAAGCTGTAATTCTTACTAATTTTTTCTTAAGCTTTATTTCAATACGATGTTAAATGTATGTATGTTAAACTTTAAGTTTTATACCTTTCCGTCAATCGGGCTTCTGCGTGATAAATTGTCTCCACGCCGGCCGGCATCGGCAACATTACTTGACTAGACATTTCTCCTTTTAACTGCAAACCGTAGGTATTTATTAGTTAAATTACTAGCGACTCGCAGGCTGATGACGGTTTGCGACAGATGTAAATCGCGCAGGGGCCCCTCTGTATCGCATGGGCATCGCTCTTATACGTCATTTTGTTATTACGTACTTATTTGCCGATACAGATTAAACAGCGGAAAATTTGGACGTCGGACGACCAATGAACTAAAAATTACACTAATAGCTACATTATCGCTACTGGCGCTTGTTACTAAGTCTACTATCCACAAGTAGCGACATGCGGCCGAATGCCTTACGTAATACTTTTTTTTTGACGATTTGCCTCCATGGATCTTTGGCTACGCGATAGCGGCTGTCACGTTTGCTGTCACAGTTTTTAGATAATCAGGGCGCGGATCTCGCTTAGCTCACGCTTGTGTCCATCTGACATAATACAGTATCATGAAGTCACTAAGGTCGTAAAATCAAGTCGAATAGAATCGCAAAAAATCGCCGCCGCTACATTTACTACGAAACTGTTGATTTCTTTGATCTATTTGCTGCAAGTGCGAATTTTTCTTAATTTGATTTATAACAGGGCTTTGCCACGTTTTGGCGTGCCGTGTGGTGCTGGTTAAGAATACCATCACCCAGTCTCATCCCGTGGGTGTCGTAAAAGGCGACGATAGGATTAGCCGGAGGATGAGCAGCAGCGTCCTTCGAGTACATTTATAACTCAACTGCGATCACCAACCCGACTGCCAAGCGTGGCGATTATGGCAAACCCCCCAATGCTTCACAACACAAACCACACAAACTATTATTGTGGCAGTCTTTGGAGGAGGTTGCTGTCCAGCAGTGGACATTTTTCGGCTGAAATGGTCAACAGGGCTTTACGCCCGATTAGATTCAATGTAACTCATCATTTACCACATACAATATGTAACGTACCAAAGAGAATAAAATATATCGCAGCAGCAGTCAGTTGAAATCGGAAGATGTATAGAGCCTGACTTCTCCTATTGAATCTATATTTAAAAAGTTGCACCTCACCAAAAGAAATCCTACTAACCTGATGCATCAAATTCCTCAGCTCATCGACATGTCTTCTCATATCGTTCTTCACTATTCTAGGCCATCCCTTTTGATTTTCAGGGTTACACAGAAGAGGCCCAATCACTTCCTCAGCCATTACGGTCATGTCCATAAGAATGTTGCCAGATATTTCACCAATTGTGATGGCCTGTTTCAATATTTCAGATAGTTTAATGGGAATCATCATTCTATTGGGTAGAATTTGAATAATATTGCACACAATAAGCTTTTATTTTATTTTTTACATGGTGGATTACTCCTAACTATATGTATATGATTTCTACGGTGCTGAAAACATTTCAATCATAGATGAAACGTAGCGTATATTGTGAATTTGATTTGATTTGATTGATAACCCTAACATTCATGCAAATAATTGATGACCTTATTGTGCCAATTGAATGCTGGCTAAAGAAAATATGGAAGAATATGTGTAACAGACCGTGGGGTAAATTAAAACTCGGTTTCACAATTTATATTACAGGTGTATTTTAGGGCAGAGTTTCCACCTTGTAGTCCTTGTCTACAGAACCATCCTTCATAATACAATGCTTCTACTTTTATACGGTTCAGAATCCGTTGCAATACAATTCGAAGATAAAACTTAAGGTAGGTAGGTATATTTAAAAATGCAACCAGTGTTATTTTAAAAACTAAATATAAACAAACTATTTGTAAAAGCATTAAATATTCAAATATGAATAATAATGGATTAACTAAATTATTTTAGTGATTATTTTATACACAAGTTATTTAATACCTATCCGACAATCTCATATGACGTCACTACTGGTAGTAAATAGATGGACAATTAATGTAAATGATATAAATACTACTGATTTAGAACATAAATAATGAAATATTACAGGACCCAAATAATTATTATCCATAGTCTAAATATAAATAAATATTAGGATGTGACGCATGTTGTGATGGCTTCACAAGGGGCGGTCATTAGTCGCTAACATATGTTATTTAAAAATCAACATAACGTTACGCCATCCAGCATTTAAATTAGGGCACGTGGGGTAGGCCCCTAAAGAAACACCCTAATACCCTAGTACCTACTTCCAGCTAGCGAGGTTTGAGTAGGTATTATAAAGTTTTGGTCAGCGTTAATCAGGCAGTAGGTGACGCGCTCGCTCCTTTTGAGCTAGGCTCCGAAAACCGGCAGATGGCCTCAACGATTCGCTTGGTTGCAAACTGCAACCTAAGGCGGTCTCGTCACATCAAGTGCGCGCCGCCGAGCCAGCTGCCTCAGCTTATCTAACGCCCCTGGAAGTGCCTTCGCCGCTTCGACGGAAGTTTGTCTGATCATAAACCCAAGCATCCTTCTGTCAGAATATCCAAAGGCGGAAAGTGCGCCAGCACAGTTGTCGCCTCGTAAGATAGTGAAGAGAAGTTCTATACTCTCGTGCATTCCGTATAGCCACTTGGCGCTGCAGACTGTGAAGTTTAGTTCTACAGCGCTGTACGCCCGACAGTCAAACTTACTATGCAGGCGCCCTGTAGGCCACGACTATTGCACGACTCCCCCGTAGTTAGGTAGTTAGTTAGGCGTTGACCTTCGGTACCTCAGTACCATAGCGCTTTTCGGTTTTGAGACACGCTATACGCAGACCCAGAACGTAGATTTTGGCTACAACAATTGCCACCGCTTGCTCAGCAATGGTTCCTTTGTCAACGGGGAGAACGTCACGCAGGACCACGTCGTAAACGAGGTACCATAAGAGGGGGCCAACCGACCCCTGTGGAACTCCGCACCTTATCTCCCTCCGCCTGCCTCCGTGCCACGCAGCACCACTCTGGATACTGTCTGCGAAGAATCGAGTCGGGTGTAGAGCGCTGCTGCCGGAAGTCATTCAAGTGAAGTTGAAGTCACCCAGGATGGACGCTGCACTTGATTGGGCGAGCATTTATCCAAGTATCCCTTAAAGTCGGCGAGAAACACGGTGGGGGAGACGCAGCAGCCCACTACTGCTAGAGTTCCCCACTCTACAGCGACGAAACCCTGCCCCCTATCTAACAGGGAGCAGGGCGGCCTACCATTTACCGCAGCCCAGTAGATGACGACAAAGACCCCGGCACCCCGCAGTAGGATGTTTTAAGACGCCGTAGAGGCAGTGGAGTCTTGCTTCCCCCGTTGCCTTTCTGGGCAGCCCATTGTTTGCTGCTCAGCCTATGCTCTGCCGGAAGGTCGAAGTCGGCACATAGCAGGTGACTGCGCCGTGTAGTCTCTACTTGTGGCCCTAGCTGTCATAGGGGAAACATTAGTTGCTTCGGTCAACCCGCCCATGTAAGGTGCACCGTAGGACCGCACATGCCCGAGCTTGAGACATAAGAGGTACTGTAGCAGCCGCGCCGCCGACACCTCGTCCCTGATCGAAGTCCAAGCCACACGAACGCGGGTGGATGGTAAGCATACGCAGTGGTAAAATGTGTTATTCAAAAAGATATGGTTTAAATTTTTGTTTTATAATCGTCCTAATTTTTCCTGCGTCTATAGCAAAGTAAAGTAGGTAGAGGTCTAACTTATGTTCTATGTTACCGTTTCTGACATGTATTGGGTACAAAATATGTGTACGTATGCATAATAATTCATAAAAAATTCACACGATATTTACTTCTCTAAATTACTTGGTTTGCTAGCAAGAAAACAAAAAGCAATGCACGTTTGAAAAAAAAAATTACATTTACCTTGCGAAAATTCGCTTGCGTAATTTTTTCTTCCACATTTCTGAGAAAATACACCACCTTACCCCTGCTGAGCGGTGGAAACGACGTAGAACACGTTAGCAAGCCTGCCGTGTTTATACGGAACACAAGCACTTCATATTTTGGAAAGTCGAAGAATCTGTATACAAGGTGCTGTAACAATAGGGTGATCCTTATAAATGGACACAAATGCAACGGATGGATGGACAACAACATCTTGGAGATAAGTAATAAAGTAACAAATCAGTAAGTATTCATCAGTTACACTTCCTTCTGTTTTCGAGATCAAGAGAAAGTAGTATCTAGGAATGCGCAGATACCGCTATGAAATCAACATAATTTTGAATAAAACTATTTTAAGGCCCTAGCTCTCTTAAAACTCATTCGCGTTTTAGTGCTGAAGCTATCGTCACTTTTTTTGTTCCTCTGACATAATAAATAGGCAGGTACTTCAAAATCTGTATTTGCGATCACACTGACAACGCTTATCTTCATTTTATACTAATTTGTGACGAAAGGTGCGAGTCATTCGCCTGGTGGTCAGCATCACGCCGCCCATAACAACTAAATCATAAATTTATAATAAATATCGTGTGTCACTGTGTTTGTGGTCAAAGTCCTCCGAAACGGCTCGACCGATTTTAATGTTTATTTTTTATTTGGTAGGTATGAGAATAGATCGTAAAGTATTTTTCACCCTCCTACCTCCAACCCTATTTTTTTATCGCGATTGTAATATTTTTGTATGAACAATATCCATGATGTACATTTCCAAATTTCACGCTTGCGAAGCCGCGGGCAAAAGCTAGTAAATTTATAATAAACTAGCTGTTACCAGCGGTTTCACCCGCAATTTTATTTTTAAGAATATAATATAATTTATTCGATGAAAATATATAAGTATATATTGGATTGCATATCATGGTTTTGAATTTATTTCGCGGAATCCTAATATTTTTATTTTTTCTAAAATAAAAGTATATAGTAATAATAGCTAGTCCGTATAAAATTTATAGGAGCATTTAAAGTTTATGAAAAGCTCCTATGAGGCTGTAAGTTGGCAGATTTTAATGTTTATGGGAAAGTGGTGGTGGAAGCAGTTCAAGTACCAGTTTAAGGCCTACTCCACCAGACATGCATCTACTACAGCAGCTCTTAAATCAGGCTTCTTCATAGACTAATTGGAATAACTGCAGAAATGATGAAAACGGATATTTGGTAAAATCGATAAGATGGTCAATTCAAGGAAGATTCGTCATCTATTTTAAATGCATAACATAAATATGGTTTTTGTTTTTAAATGCATAACATAAATATGTTTTTTGTAACAGTAACAATAATCAAGAAGTTGGAGTCGCCCGACAGCATTCATTTTAAATCGTTTGCGGTGCGTATCCCGCTACCTGAAAACCTTCATGAAGGAAGAGTTCTAGCGAAAACGTGAATTACGCATCTTCACGCTACAACGCAGTACGTCGTCGCCATTCATTATTACCAACAGCACCAAAGGATACGCCTAAAGGTATATGATGAATTATGAATATAATGAATGGTCACCGACCCAGCGTATAGCAGTATCCTAGTTTTATATTTGTCCTCTATTGTGAAATAGATAATACGATTATTATAAATTGATTACTCAGACTACGTATGTTTTTATCCATTAGTAAAATATTTCTAACTTATTTAATTACATACCAACATTAGAAGTACAACGTATTTTAATGCTTTCAAATAATACATACCTAACTAGTTTATCTAGATCTCGAGGACAAAGCGGAGTGTAATTGATGTTAAATGAACTTACCTGAAGTGAAGTTCTATCCTAAGCACACTCAGGTCTCTTGTCCAAATAAATAAACACCCACCCAATCACATATCATGATCACGTAAGAAGTATGAAACCCTAATGCATTTACATATGTATGGTATCTTGATCCCGTCCACGATTCTTTAAACGATATTATTAACCAAGAGGGGGCTATTAGTTGTTTTTGTTGATTACAAAAGTGTTTGGATAGCTGTACCTGTGCCTTACTACATAGTTTTTCTTGATCTCTTTGGACAAAGGCTTCGTGAAGTCGGGATAAAACTTCAATTCAGATAAGTTCGTTTAATCATCAACGTGTTGTTTTATGAGACAGGGTCTTGTTAGGCTCTCTCCGAAGAGATTTTTTATTTTTTTTCTAAAAAAACGTTGCAGCAGCCGTCTCTATCAACCACTGCACCAACCATGCCGTCTATCAGATATTCAGATCAAGAAAAACTATGTAGGATAATAATGATAATATCGCACAGTGACCATCCTGATGTGGAGGCCTCATCCCCGACAGCATATTATACACACTTAGTATATTATCTTTGAAAAGCATCCTCCTTGAAAACATAATTGCGACGTATGCAAGGTAAGGTAGCGTAGCTTAAAATATACACAAGTGAGGGTTTAAGGTGAAATGGATTTCAGGCTTTTACTGCACTAGCAACATCTTACTGGGCACCAATACTCCGTTTTCGATTTGTCAAGAGCGAAGTTGTTATGTTGTATGTAGGCAGTAGCTATCCTTCCTGTCTGTTTCTTAGAGCAGAGTATCGTTTTTAGAATATTCAGCAGAAGACTTTTACAGGCTGATATAATGACCAATTAGGTACTGCAATTTTGCTCCAAGCTGTCAACCCGTAGTAATGGAGCAGAGCAATAAAAATTTAGTAGATAAGTACATGGGAACAATTTGACACTAACCCTCTCATCGCTAGAAATGAACTTAGCCCATTTATCAATTTTCTGTTTAAGCGTTTTTAGTAAGTATTCACTCATAAACTCCAACCGCGTATCGACATCTTCTTTTTGCTGAAAACACGATTAAATAATAATTAAAACAATAATCATTCATCATCATTTCAGCCGAAAAACGTCCACTGCTGGACAGAAGCCTCCCCCAAAGATTGCCACAACGACAGTTTGTGTGGTTTGAGTTGTGTGCACATTGGGGGGTTCAGCCATAATCGCCACTCAAACTCAAATCTTCATTGCATTCCTATGTAGTTACAGGTGTTGTTAGTGGTGAGATTCAACATGAAACCCTGTTAGGGCGCAGCAAATACACTTTGTATAGGGTACACACTTAATAAAATATACTTATAGTTATACATAATTCCTTACGATAAAAGATAATAACAGTTATGCTAATCTTAGATTATTTGTACCCATTCGTATAATACTTATTATTTAATTACTTATTATAATTTAATACAATTTATGTAATATGATTTTTGTTGTGGCTTTTGTCTGTCTTCAAAAATAATTATCATGAGTTTATAGCCCTGTCTTCAAAAAACTCTTGCAGCGTATATAGCATTTGTGTATATGGTATTTGTTCAGTTTTAATTTAAATATATTATAATTTAATGCGTATTTTATTGTCTGTGGTATCTTGTTGCATATTTTTCTAGACATAACATAAGGCCCTGAGTGGAATATAGTTAAGGTGGAAGTCGGTAACGCTAGTTTTTTTTATTATATCTTAAGTTTCGTAGCTGTGTGTTATAGTCTATAGATTTGTGGTCAAGAGTTCATATGACGTTTGACGTTGTCAATTTGAAATATTTAATTTTCTCCGTTAAAATATTTATTATTTAGAATTGTGATCAAAAGTTCTCATAATAAGTAGTATTACATATCTCTGTGTAACTGTGTTGAAGGACTATCGAGTGGTGTTTACATCTTACCAAGGCCCCAAACTTGGAGCCCAGGACTCCCGAGCGTTCGTGGGTAATAATACATTACTTTCAAAAATTAAAAAAACATCTGGTTTATGCTGCGATCTAGGGCAACCCATAGGTCGCTCGCCTCTACGCAAACACGCACAACGTTTACACGCACGCTAACTTGCCGCCTTGCGCTCTACGACTTCAACTTTATACAACATATTTATAACTGCTAGTTTTGTTTAGAAGTATCAATTTGAATATAAATTAATATTAATAAAATGGAACCGAAAAGTAATATTTGCACTGGATGTCGGAGTAAAATAAGAAATATGGAATTTTTGGACTATTGCGAGGGTAAATCGAGATTTGATATTTTTTGTGTGAACATACCAAGTAACAACTTTTATCTTATGGATCATGTTTATAAGTCCACCTAGAAATGCCCCGAATGCTGCTGCAAACAACTAAAAACCGACAATACTAATACACCTGCGCGCCCGGCTAACAATAATGGGAACCTCGGTCGCTCACTAAGTCGGAAACAAGCATTGAGCCCGTAAGCTAAACCAAAAACTCTTGTTAATCAAAATACTTCACCTGATGTAATGTATGTGACTCTAAGGAAGAAAAGTAGTCAGTCCATGCTTACCTCAAATAGCCAGGATCATTGTTTTAACGAAAATACTTTAAGAGATATAATTAAGGAAGAACTGGCCGCGGCTGTTAAATCGTCTTTCAAAGATTTACTTACTGATCAATTAAAAAATATACAAGGAGAAATATGTGAATTCAAAGTCTCGTTCGGATTTTTCAATGAGCACTTCGAAGAGTTCAAGAAACGCTTTGATGAAAAGGATGCCATCATTAATCAATTGCGTAACGATAATGCAAACCTTCAACAATATGTCACGGATCTTACTTCACGGTTATGTATCGTAGAACAAAACATGCGCGATAGCAATGTGGAAATTAATGGTTTACCTGAAGATAAGTCTGAAAACCTTGTGGAAACTCTACAAAAAATTGGGAAGGTAACTAGTTGTAATATCGGCGATGGTGACATTATGCGAATTACGAGAGTTGCCAAACTAAATAAGGATAACAACCGCCCACGCACTGTGATTGCTAAGCTCCACAGCCCTCGTCAGCGTGACAACCTTCTGGCTGCTGTAGGAGACTTCAACAAAAAACATCAAGATTCAAGATTCAAGATTATTTATTCAATAACAATAATACAATTGTGTTTGAAATGTTGCCTTACAATTAAAATGTCAGTATCATTTAAAATATAAATATAAAAGAATTAAAGATAAACAATGTCACCAATAAAATACCCAATTACTTCTTGTCCCATTTGGACATTCCGGTGTCATTGTCATGTGTCAGTGTCATGTCACATGACTAAAAGCTACTATAAAATTCGTGCAGTGAATAAAAACATTCCTTCAACAAAAGCGCTTTTAGTTTCCTTTTAAATAAATTAGCATTATCAATCGTTTTAATGTCAATCGGTAATTTGTTAATCAGTTTAACAGACTGATATTGCACGCAGTGTCCAGCAATTCTGAGTTTAGGACGTAGAGCCATTAATAAGTCCTTCCTGCGCGTATCATATCTAGCGCGCTTTTCTTCTCCCGTCTCGAAGGTATGTATATTCTTTATAACACTAGTGAGGAGAACCATCAAATATAGACATGGGACAGTAAGAATTTTAAGTCTTATGAAATGTTCTCTACAGGATTTCCATTGTGGAATGCGTACCATGGTTCGTATTGCCCTTTTTTGCAACATGAATGCTCTATGTATATTGTAATCATAGCTCTGTCCCCAAAATTGTACGCTATATCTCAATTTCGATTCCACTAAGGCATAATAGACAATTTTTAGGTGATCTATACTTACTTCATCTCTTAGGGTCCTTAAAACATAGCAGGCTTAACTAATCGAATTTTCGATAGCGCCCACAGCTCAGCTTTCCAGTTAAGATACTCATCAATATGAATTCCTAAAAATTTTACATTTTTAACACATTCTACCCGATCTCCATTCATAATAATGTTTATATTTTCTTTATATCCGAAAGTAGATTTAAATAGAATGGTGCTGGTCTTTTTAGTGTTAAGTGTAAGATAAGATTATTGACGCTAAACCAATTGCAAAATACAGAAAGTGCAGTATCTATGTTATTTTTCAGTTCTCGCATATCATTACCACATATTATAGCGTTTGTGTCATCAGCATAGACTACCACTTTCATACTTTCAACAGAATCACAAGCAAACTGTACTAGATCATTTAAGAACATAATAAATAATATTGGTCCCAAAATAGAGCCTTGTGGAACTCCTCTAGTTATTTTTATCTGTTTTGATTTGACTATATGTTCTTTTCCGTTACTTATTGAACTGATTTCAACAAACTGTCTCTTGAACTGATTTCAACAAACTGTATCCCTTGGATAAATTGAACTCATGCCACTTAGGCATAGGTTTAGGTAGTAACCGAGTGCCAATTTTTGTTAGCGAGCATTTATGCCCAACTGGCAAACAACTGCATGCGGCAACGCGGAAATTAGCTAAGGAGATGTCATATAACTTTGTCTGGGTACGCAACGGAAGAATTTTTGTACGGATAGATATTAATTCGAAGCCTATCTACATTCGCAATCAGGACAGTTTAAAATTAATGAAAATTACTGACGTCACAAATTAGACTCTATTTAAGTTTTTATATAAATGTTCTTGGCGTTATTGTTTTAGCTATGCTTGATATCTATTATCAGAATGTTCATGGAATGAGGACTAAAACTGAAAAAATATTTTACTGACTGGCTATGATGTAATAGCATTTAGTGAAACTTGGTTAAACCCTAACATAATTAACGGAGAGTTCATTGACCCGCGATATGTGGTATATCGTAGGGATAGATTAAGTTCAAAAGTATCCAAAAGCGATGAGGGTGGGGTTATGGTTGCTGTCAATAGTAAAATTAAATCTGTAAGAATGAAAAACTGGGAAAGTAATTTCGAAGATTTATGGTTGTCTATAGAGTTAACTGTTAACAATAATACTAAGAAAATTGCCATCTGTATTATCTATATGCCACCGCCTGTCAAACTGGACTCTCTTCAATGCTTCTTAAATAATGTTAACAACGTGCTAAATTACGTCGACGATGTTATGATTCTTGGGGATTTTAACTTGGTTTTATTGATTGGAACAAAAGTGATAACGGCTATCTATCACCATCAAATTATGAAAATTCATTGGGGTACTCGCTTATAGACTTTCTGTCAATCAATGCACTCCACCAATTTAATTCCGTTCTAAATACTGACTGCAGAATGTTGGATCTAGTATCGAGTAACTTAACAGATATAACAGTAAGTGAATCCAAAGACCCACTTAGTAAATTGGACTCTCACCACCCGAACATCCTTATCTCTGTTCCGTTTTCAAACTTAAAACAATTAAAAACAAAATATCGTTCAGGTTACAACATTTTTAAAGCAGACTACGCACAAATCAAATACTACCTTAAAGATATAAATTGGAATGATGCCTTTTATGAATGTGCTGATGCAAATGAAAGGGTTGATGCCTTCTACAGTATACTGCAGAATGCTATTGTCAATTTTGTACCCAAATATGCAATGAAAAATCTAAATATCCCTCTTGGTATTCTGACTCGCTTGTTAGAGCTCGTGTCTGAAAAAGAGAAATTTAGGCAAAAATACCGCAAATATAAGAATCCCAGAGACAAACTAACATTTGAATTACTTCGTAGTCGCTGTCATACTTTAATAAATAACTGTTATAATACATATAAAGGTAAAATTGAAAATGATATCCCCAAAAACCCTAAAGCTTTCTGGCGAGTTATAAAGGATAAACGTCGTGGGGAATCTTGCATACCTGCTGACATGTTTATGAATGATAAGGTAGCTAGCAGTGGTCCTGAAATTGCTAACCTCTTCGCAGATCAATTTGTCTCTGTTTTTAGTCAAGATCCAGCCGCTACTTGTAATACTTCCAATATATGCTCAGATATTGACTCCGTTTTAAGTAATATTAAGTTCACGGAGAAACAAATTTTCAACAAGATCAAACTAATTGATGCCTCCAAAGGTGCTGGTCCTGACTCTATACCACCTTTGTTTATAAAACGCTGCTGCCATGAACTCGCCCTACCGTTGCAGATTATTTTTAATTCTTCTCTTGCTGATGGAATCTTTCCTAATGTAGGGAAAAGTGCAAGGATCGTCCCGGTTTTAAAAAAAGGAGATCCAGCCAATGTTGAAAATTACCACCCTATTTCAATATTAACATGTTTTTCAAAGATTTTCGAGTCTCTTATCTGTCCATTCATTACTCGCCACATTGACAGAATTGTTTCACCAAGTCAGCATGGCTTTAAAGCTGGACGCAGCGTTGAAACAAACCTCGTCGAGTTTGTATCTGATGTGTCCCTAGCTCTTGACAAAAGACTAGAAGTAGATGCCGTGTACACGGACTTTAGCAATGCGTTTGACAGAGTTGACCATACTCTGTTACTATCCAAGTTAGAATATAATGGTATACAGGGGTCACTTTAAACTGGTTTTCATCTTATTTATCCCACAGATCGCAAATTCTTGTAGTTAATGGTTACGAGTCTTATGCATATTATGCGGACTCAGGAGTTCCTCAAGGTTCTCACCTTGCACCGGTTCTGTTTTTACTATTCATTAACGATATTACCGCCCAAATCCAGAATTTTAAATATCTAATGTTTGGCGACGATCTTAAAATATAACTTCAAATGAAGATACTACCCTAATCCAGGAAGATTTGAACAGAATTGAGCATTGGTGCAATCTCAATCGCATGAAACTTAATGTACAAAAATGTAGCCATATACGATTTACAAGGAAAAAACAATCCAATACTGTCTCATATAATATTAAAGGAGTATTATTGGAAACTGTAAATGAGGTTCGTGATCTAGGCATCATCATAGACAGTAAACTCAACTTTAGAAGCCATATTGATAACATCGTTACAATATCGTCTCGGCTACTAGGATTTTTAAAGAGAAACACTAAAGGTTTTAAGCTGGTTCGAACAAAAAATGTGCTATATAATGCCTTAGTTCGGAGCCACCTAGAGTTTGCCAGCGTGGTGTGGAACCCACATTACGCTGTACACTCACAGAGAGTAGAAAGCATCCAAAGGTCCTTTACAAAACACCTAACATATACCTTCGGGGATATATCTCCTCGGTGTCCATACGAACAACGTATTCAATGTTACAAAATGATAACTCTGCGCGACCGTCGACTGGTACAAGATCTCATGTTCTTGTTCAGATTGGTTAACAATAAATTAGACGGCAATAAATTAACTGAAAAAATTGGAATAAAAGTCCCCTATAAAATACCAAGACATCCCATTACCCATTTATTTCACACTAAAGTATCCAACACAAATATAAAAGAAAACTCACCTCTCAATAGGCTCAGCAAGGAGATGAATTCTTATATAAAATCCACTCCAGATGTTGACATATATCATGACTCCATGAACATGTTTAAGACCCAAATGATGAATTTAAAATTTAAAATTCTAAAAAAGTAAAGCACTAAATCAAAATATTCACTCTATTATTATGTTAGTATGTAAAATTATTTTGTTTCTTCTTCTTATATTATATAATACTACTACTCTATTAGTTTTGTTATACTGTTTTTATAGTTTATTACCACAAAATTTATAGTACATCTCGTTTTACCTTAAATTATCACTTATATTTGGGAATGTTGGTTCACCTGTCATTGGCAACTGTATAAGCCCAAAACTTATTGTTACCTACTATTATTTGATATTTTATATACAGAAGCTGTTGGTGTACCTTTATTAATAAATAAATAAAAAATAAATAGTCTTTAGTAAAAGAAAAGGGATGGATGTGTTTTTTGACAAAAAAACAGATTTCAAGTATATAAATGGATGTGAGTGTTAGTAAGCCTAGCTTAATGAAATGTGGCCTACAGCTTTCCGTTCCGTCGATGTTTGTGAGGATACGTATGCATTTCTTCTGTAATTTAAATAGGATTTCCATATCTGTACTTTTCCCCCATACCACTATGCCATAACGGAGCCAAGAATGAGCATATGTGTAATATTCCATTATCATATCATCATCATATCAGCCACAGGACTTCCACTGCTGAACAAAGGCCTCCCCCTTAGATTTCCACAACGAGCGGTCACATGCTGCTCTCATCCAACGACTCCCAGCGACCTTATTTATTTATTTATTTATTTATTTAATAGGTTAACCAACAATTGTTTACACTAATACAATTACAAATTCAAAAAAATTAATCTTTTATAAGTGTAACAACTACTTACAGGCTAACACCACATGCACAGTACTTAGGCAAACATTTTGATATATTACAATAAACCATCAAACTACACACACATATTTTAGTTTAGAATGGTATAGCGTTATTAGGCTTAGTGTTTTATTTATTATATTATTGGTATAGCGTTATTATTTATTTTATTTAGAACACTTTAAAATAAGAGTAATTTAAAAACAAAATGCATTTGTATATCATTATATCAGTAAACAATTAACAATTAAAAAAAGTAAAATTCATAAATATAAACATTAAATTACATGCCATTATTATTATGTCTAAATTTACTATACATACTTTTTGTCCAGCATAGCAATGTATGTATATTAGAACCAGGCACATTATGAGTCTCGGTTTTGTGATAAATAGCGAATAATTGTTCTATAAAATTTACCAGCACTATCTTGGTGTACATCTATTAGGTCACTACAGCTGTTCAAGAGTTTACACATTCTTGGGATTGGGGAGTTTGCACCTAGAACCGTCCTTCGCAGAGGTGGACATAACGGTGTAATGTTATAGCGAGGATATCTGGAAGGGGCATGGAACCTTATTAGACCTAATAATTTCGGGCAATCAATTTTATTTCTAATCAGATTATATAAAAATAGGGCATCAATGACATTTCTTCGAGATTGTAGTGGTTTAATCTTAAAATACTGCAAACGACTACTGTAGGAGGGCAGCTGTCTGGATTTGCCTTTTGAGAATGCCAGGTGCCATAAGAAGCGTTTTTGTATTCTTTCTAGTCGCAGCGCATGTACGGCAAAGTGTGGTCTCCACACAATACTGCAGTATTCCAATACGCTACGCACTAGGCTGTTGTATAGCATGATCTTTGTGCCACTTTGTTTAAAGGCCCTAGCATTCCTGATGACAAATCCTAACATTTTAGATGCTTTCCGAATTATATTTTCAATATGTGGAAGGAATGTAATTTTTTTATCAAATAGCACTCCTAGGTCCCTGATCGCTTCCACCTCTTGGAGTTTTTCGTTTCCTATAAAGTACTCAGAGTTAATAGACTGTGATTTCCTCGAAAATTTCAAATGGTGACATTTTTTTAAATTTAGATCCATTTCATTTGTTTTGCACCATCCGATGAGCCGGCTTAGATCATCTTGCAAAAGTAAAGTATCTCTTAGTGATTCAATTCTTCTTGAGAACTTGAGGTCGTCGGCGTATAAATAACATTCAGAGAAGTGGAAGCAGTGGGGAAGGTCATTTATAAAAATATTAAACAATATAGGAGCCAACTGCGAGCCTTGTGGCACACCAGAAGTAATAAATTTGTTTGCAGATTTATAGCCATTAACCACAACATAAAACTCGCGCTGCGTTAAATATGATTTCAGCCAATTCAGCAAAGTTCCGGTGATACCATACGCTGAGAGCTTATAAATTAATATGGAATGGGACATTTTGTCGAAAGCCTTGCTAAAGTCGGTGTATATTACGTCATATTGATTATTCGAGTCAATAGTTTGTATAAGAGATTCTGTAAATGTTAATAAGTTTGTAGTGGTAGACCGCGATGCAACAAAACCATGTTGGTGATCGCTTAGGTACAGTTTAAAATGACATTGGATGTAGGGACAGATTAGCGATTCAAAGATCTTTGCGAAGGTGGAAAGAATGGAAATGGGCCTATAGTTCGAGACGATGTCCTTCTCATCTGCTTTATGCACGGGAACAACTTTGGCTGTTTTCCACACTAGCGGGAAGGTTCCTGTTGCTAAGGATGTATTATAAATGTGTAGTAGTGGAGTAGCCAGTGCCGAGGCGCAAGCAGAAATAAAATAAGGTGGAATTCCATCTGGACCTGCTCCTTTATTTGTGTTTACAGATTGCAGCTTTTTAAGAATGCAATCTCTCTTAAATACTGGTATTGTTAGGCAATGGCTGTTGATTTCTAATGAGTGTAGAAAACTTGAGTCATGTTTGAATTCAGTGTTATGGTCCGGAGTATAAATCGATGAGAAGTGGTTCGCGAATAGATCACAAATCTTTGTGCCATTAGATGTTATTGTCTGTCCGTCAGTGATAGTCAATGGGTAGGTACTAGTTCCACCGCGTTTATTTTTTATGTAATTCCAAAATAGTTTTGGGTTTGTTGTTATATCTGCTTCTAAAGTTGCCATATAGGCGTTATATAAGCTCTTTGACAAGTTTTGACATCGCTTTGCAACTAATTGGAGTTCCATTTTATCTCTTGGATTTCTGTATTTTTTAAAACGCAACCTCAAATTGTTTTTTTCTCTTAGACAACATTTAAGTGCTTTGTTAAACCATGGAGGATAGCGGTTGTTAGTTTGCTTACGATTTGGAATAAACTTATTAATTGCCGCGTTTAACACTTCATAGAGTATGGTTAGCATGCTATCTACATCATTTTTGTCCACAAAAAGCTGATGCCAGTCTTGCTCATTCAAGTATGCTTTTATTTGCTCGTAATCAGCTTTGAAGAAGTTCGGTCTCGTATTGAGTTTATTGTACGGAAGATTTGTGTCTTTTATGAATGTCAAAGTTATATCAAGGGGAGGATGCAGTTTGTCGACAACGGTCAACGAGCAGTTAGATTCACTCACAGTGCAAGATGACATTGTTGATAAGATTAGGTCCAGGATACGCTCTGAACAATTTTTTACATTATTGTGCTGGTAAAGTTTACTAACATTCGCAAAATCTATTAAATATTGGCATGTTTGAGGCAATGAATGATTAATTACTCCTTTGTCCCAGATAATTTTAGACAAATTGAAGTCCCCGACAACACAAACAGGGATATCTGCTGTCTCAAAAACAGTATTGCAGTGTTTGATAAAATGTTCCATTACTGTGAGACATACAGGTGGAGGAAGGTAGATTGCACAAATAGCTATTTGACGCGACGCAGAATTGGCACAGATATCGATGACAACCCAGAGATCTTCACATTTACTCTGCCAATTGTCAATACGTTTTGAATTTAAAAATTTCGAGACTGCTATCAACACTCCACCGCCATCTTTCTTGCATTGGAAACCTGTACTCTCCCTGTCTCTTCTGTAGACTATATATCTATCGTCAAACAGCTCACTGCTTAGTACATGACCGTTTAGCCAAGTTTCGGTTAAAATTAAAACATCATAATTTGCACAACTAAGATTACAATAAAAATCATTCGTTTTTGTTCGCAGACCTCTACAATTTTGGTAATAGATTTTTAGATTACTGAATTTTGAATAATTGTAGGTACATAAGCATACAATTAATTTATATAAGAAATTAATAAATAATAGAAAATTAAATTAGATAATTCTACTTAGACCGTTCATGTTCTTAATTAACATGTATTCTGCGCCGTCGGTTTTTCTCACAAATATTCTGCCATTTCTGACCCAAACGTATTTGTAGTCCATTTCTTTAGCTTTAATTCTCGTCGCTGCATGAAGAGCTTTGTTAGTAGGTGATAGATGTTCCATGATGTAGACAGGAGACTTTTGTCCAGAGAATCCCAAGTGTGCACAGTTAAGCTTTCCTTGAGGGCTATCCTTATTGAATTTAATAATCGATGCTAGTAATTGGTCACGTAATCTAGGTGATGTTAGCTGAACGATTATGGATCGTGGGCGTGTACTGGAGGGATTAGACTTAGCAATGCGTGTACAATGCAATATATCCTTGTCTTCAATGTCGCAGTTTACTACTCTCGCGAGTTGGGTAATGATATTATACACGTTCTCGGCTTTGTTTTCAGGCATACATTGCACTTCGAGATTATTCGATCGAGATTGTTGCTCAATGTTATTGATTCTTACTTGAAGATCCCCAATTTGTGTTTTTAGTTCCGTATTTTCTAATTCCAATTTTAATACAGTTTCGTTACAAGCGTGCTGTCTTTTTTCAATATCCTCAAATTTTTCATCAATGAAACACATAGACTTTACAATTTCCTTCATTTCCTCTTTAACTGGTTCTAATTCTCTGTTAATTATACTGACCATGCTCGTGTTGAATTGTGTCAGCATCTCTTTAAATTCCGATTTTATTATATCTTGTATAATAGAACGAATCTCTTCTTTATTGTGCAATGGTGACGGTGGTGAGGGTGAGCGAGTGGCAGGTCTTTTATTGCCTCTATTCGTGGACACGTTGCGGGTAGGAGTCGAGTCATTTTTAGATAATTTTGACGCATTTTTTAAGCATATATGGCAATTCCAGACTGCGTTTTTTCCAGCTGTAATGGGATTTTCCTTAAGAGGTAAACAGGAATAGTGGTACAATTTTCCACAAGCTGCACATTTTATATGTTTATTCTCACCTGAACTATTTTCAAATGTATTCGTGCAACACCCCCAACGTTCAGAATCATTGGCCATAGCGAGTAAATTAATATTTGATAAAAATATTCTTTATATTTGTCGATCTCCCAGAGACAATGCAAAATAGGTACAATATATTGTACCGTCTACGTTGACTTATCTTTGATGTAAGCAAGCGCATGCATCACTGAGCGACGACGTACGCCGTAGTGTGACTTATGCGCACAGCTCAACCGTGAGAGTTGCGTGCACGGGGCGTAAAGTGTCTTGTCATTCACTCACCGTAAGTCAACTTAGATTTTAAAGTTTTAACAGTTTTCACCAATAATTGTTCAAATCACTCACTATTTTATTATTCTTCTGATATATTATACTTTAATATTTATTGGTTAACACTTTGTATTCGTTTAGATTGAGAAAGGATATCCAAAATGTATTATTTGACGATATTTTATCATAGAACAGAATCACACACAGGTTTACCGTTTGGTCGCGAGGGCAAAGATTCTACCTTCACCAGGTTGTCTATCCATCTCGTTGGAGATCGTCCCACGCTGCGTTTTCCGGTGCGCAGTCTACACTCGAGAACCTTTTTACCTTAACAGCCATCAGTTCTACGTGCAATATGCCCCTACCCCATTGCCACTTCAGTTTACTAATCCTTTTAGCTATGTCGGTAACGTAGAATTTCCACTGGACATCAATAAAAAAAAATTAAAAAAAAAAGGTGTAGGTGATGTGTGTGGCATGGTAATTATTACTCCCATATGATCTGAAATTCCTTATTCATTTATTGAGGCGTTAAAATATGTGGTTTGGAAATTTGTAAATATTAAATCGATGCAGGTGGCACTTGCTTTGCTAATTCTGGTTTAAAGGAACCCCTTTATATGTTGATGAAATTTAAAACTTTTCTTTAGATTTAGTAGGGCTGAGGTAGTATTAGACATTTCTAAAATATTAACATTAAAATCTCCTCCAATTATTATATCTATTTTGCTGTCTTTTAAAGTTAACAACTGCAAAAGTTTTTCAATTGTGCAGAAAAAGGTATCCGATTTTCTATTTTTTTGGAGCCAGTATAAAACTACTATTATATCGCGTACGCTTGCCAGACGCTGCTGCCATCCTCCGACTAAACCCATAGTCATATTTTATAACACCCACGGGACGAGATGGGGTGGTGGTATTCTTAGCCGGCACCATACGGCGATTAAAACAATAATAAATTAGAGTTAGTGAGTCTATTCTAGGAATGAATTTTTTAAGTCCATATGAATCGATTTACCTATCCGTGGCTTTGTCTTAGCACCATTAAATAAACTGAGATCAACGAGTTTTTTATTTATTTAAGACTTGTTATATTTTATTGTAGACGTTACAAAATCTAGGAATTGATTAGAGGGGGGAATTAAATATATTTATTAGTAGTTAATATAGTTAATTACTTGCAATCGGCTTTGTGGAGAGAGAAAGAGCGAAGCTGCAGGCTGTTGTATTTCTAACAGTATCGATATATAAGTATATATTCGCTCATTTGCTAGACGCTTGGTATAATTCAAACATAGCATTTTTTGGGAATGACGATTTAAGTTTAAACATTAAAAAGTTACTTTAAATAGCAAATACAAAACACTTAACCACATTGAATCTTCTTCTCATTAATCAATCTTAATTAACAAATTAAATAAAAGACGAAAATGCAAGAAATTTTGTTTTTATTCCAAGTTGTCAGCAATAGGGTATCACTTGTGACAAGTATTATTTCTTTGTTTAATTATTTTAACTTATGTCTATATAATAATTACAATTAGATGGGGTTTTAAATGGAAGTAAGTCGTTATTAAATTTCCTTTTAATTGTTTACAATAAAATATACACAATGGAAATAAATATCAATATCGCAAAAAATCTTAAGCAATTGCACAAAACCTTACTTTATATTTAGTTTGAGATCACATTAACATTGTTCTTATAAAATTATTGGCATTGTCTTGAGATCAGAAACTTTTTACTTATTAATGAATACAAAGAAACATAATTTTAATATTTAAACTACATAATATTTACAGAAAGTTATAAAAATGATCATAATATCTGGGAATGGGACATTTCTTCAAATCCAACAATCCATCTTTCTTCTTCTTAATAAATAAAAGAAAAACAAAACATTTGTTTTCAAACATTGTCTAATGGTCAATAGTCAGGCATTTCACTGTTTCATCCTCACAAAATTTTTGAAAAAATATAGAATATATTTCTGTACTACCTATAAGAATTCTTTGGTAACAAAATAACATGGTAAATCTTTCAATATTGTGCGTACAAACTTACGTTTGCAGTTGGAATGTATTGGACAACATGTTTTTCAACTACAATGTTAAGTTTGTTCTTGGGATAAATTATTAATACAAGACAGAATTCAACAATAAAGATTAATTATATTCAGCAATTTCGGAACCCGTACCACGCCAGTTCAACTCGCACTTGTCCGGTTTTTTATTCCTACATGATATAGATGGAGACCTATTATTTGACATTGTTTTCGAAGGCTCATCCACAAAGATTACCACAATGACCGGTATAGGTTTGCATTGTGTTCTCATTGGGGTTTGCCATAATCGCCACGCTTGGCAGGCGGGTTGGCGATCGCAGTTTAGTTATAAATGTACTCGAATATACTGCTGCCCATCCTCCAGTTGATCCACAGTCGCCTTTGACGACACCCACAGGATGGTGTGTTGGTATTCTTAGCAGGCACCACACGGAATTATTGTAGCTAGTCAACTTCCATATTTTCTTCCTCGGCTATTAATTAAATGCGAATCCATCGTAGATATTACTACTGAAGAAACCTTAAATACAAAATTATTATTGTTAACAACTATGACTATACCATCATGTGGGTGTCGTAAAAGTCGATTAGAGATTAACCGGAGGATGGGCAGCAGCATCCTTCGAGTACATTAACAACTCAACTGCGATCGCCAAGCCATCTGCCAAGCGTGGCGATTATGGCAAAACCCCCCAATGAGCCCACAACACACCCATATCGGTCGTTGTGGTGATTTTTTGGGGAGCCTTGTATCCAGCAGTGGTATTCATTCGACCGAAATGATACCATGACTTATACCAACACTAAATATAGTGTGGTTTTAAGAACAAAAACAATATAACATATAACATAAAATGTGGCTTTACTGAAATAGTCTATTTAGTTCTTCTTCCTACTAAAAATTTCTACCGGTGACTACCGGTGACTATTATCGATGGTGCAGAAAGATAGATATTTAGGTATGTCATCTTTCTATTAAAAGATTACATGATTAATCGACTTACCTTTGCAAGAAGAACGCTGTAGCACTGAATATGTCGTCGTCGCTGGTATAATGCGCGTGCTCACTCTAAAACGGGCCCGCCTTAATTGAGATAATACGGTCTCGTAAAAAAGCAGCAGTAAGAGCTAAGAGTGCTTCCGGCTATAAAGACACAACCTCTTTCGTCCTCTAATTTTCGGGCTTAGAGCTATGTCGTTTTTGTAGCAAAAAGAATCAAAATTTCCGCGAACGCCTCTATACTTTAACTCAAATATGGGATGTTTGTAGTTATATCAGTGTAATATCACCCTTGTCGCAATATGAGCGAATTATATTGTAGGTAGGTACCTACTGATATTAAGCGGGCGCTTACTATTTCGTGTGCATCGAGTGCATTCTAAGTTCGAACGTTAGGTAAGCTATCTAAATAAATTCTTATGTTTACGTAAATTAAAAAATGCCTGTATCATCCGTCTTAAATAGCTACAGCTGATGATGACGAATCAATCAAAACAGCATACATATCGCAGTCAACTACGTAGACATAGGCCTGTCCTAATTTTTACGCGAACAACCAAAGCTTTGCCTTCCGTATCATCTTAAACATGAAATATATACATAATCATCAATCGAGTATTAGTAATATTTTACTCACATCACCCATGTTGCTTGTTTGAGCTCACTCTTTACTATTTGCCACACAATTAAACCATTCTTATTATATAAAACAGATTTCTAATAGGTATCAGAAATTCTTCACACGCAGCGAAAAATTGTTTACTATAAACGAAATAATCGTCATAGCAACAACAGCATTCAAAGTTTTGAATTTGGAGCCTAAAACTATGTACTGCTTGCTACCCTAAGGCCTAGTCCGCACTGCGATATTTCACCGCGCGATATTTATTCTCGCGACTTATATTCCGTGCTCTAAATTACGCCTAGTACGCACCGCGAGTAAAATATCGCGCGATTTTTGCCAGTTCGATGCTGTTCCCGGTTGAGACGGATATATCTGTATAATATATCTGTTTGTATATTTCCTCCCACAATCTTGCTTTCAATACTCGATCGTGGTAATTAGGATCAAAGTTGTCCCACAGGGGAGGTCTGCTGTGCATCAGAGTGATTAATTGTTCTATTTCAATGTCGTCATTTTCTGCTAAATCCTGCTCGCCTGTCGATCGGGCGGGAGACGAAGCGCGCGACATCTCGTCAATACTATTGTCAGTGCACGACTGAGCGAAACGCGCGATTTTTTTTCCGCTGTGCGGCCATAGTCATACTACTTACTATAGCACAAAACATTCGCGCGGGAATAAATCGCGTTCAATTTGCATCAAATCACAGATTTTTTTTCCGCGCGAATTTTATACCGTCAGTGCGGCTAGTTCTATAGTATTGAACGTGTTACAGAATTACGAGAAATAAATCGCGCGGTGAAATATCGCAGTGCGGGCTAGGCCTTAACGATAAGTCGCTCCTTGTCCTTATATGATAATGATTGATTTTGACATTTACTTTTGGGGTTTTAACATAGTATTTACCAGTGAATTTCGTCTTACGTAGATATTGAATACAAATCAAAAATGTCCGTTCTGATAGATTTAATTGAGTTTGTGGACTACGCCAGAAGGTATAGAGAATTAGGACCGAGGTGGTCGGCGGAGATTATTCTGATCCCTTCACAAAATATTCTAGATTCTATTAATATATATAAAGAATTCCATGCACGATACAGATTTACACCTGAATCCGTGAAAAGCTGGCATCTGACCTAAGGAAAGTGAACACCAACGAAAAGAGGATTACCATTTGCCCCTGAAATAATGGTACTGGTACGATACTTCGCTACAGACAGTTTTCAGGTTAGTAATAAGTCTAAGAAATTACATTTTATAAAATAAAAAAAATTATTATTTGAGCTCAATAAGTGTTATTGTAAATAATATATTCCTCCGTAGTCTGGGTGATATTCGGGAAACTTAACGGCATCAAAAGCACTGTGTGTAATAAAATGCGCAAGAAATAGAACTTGCCATTATTTGGACGCACAGTGTAGTGTAGACCTTACCCAATTCGGCGTCTTTCATAACTCCCGAGAAACCATATTCTGTACGCCTACGCTGACGTCGATCAAACACACCTCTTTGCTTCTCGTACGTATAGTATGACGGCATCTAGCCATTCGTTCACGATTTGGCGAACAGATCCTCTTCGCACAATTTAAAAATACGAGAAGCGTAGCTTGATGCGGATTTTTCTAGCTCACTATGACATTTTCAGAATTGAAATAAATTTGCTAGCAATTCTCTATATGGACGTCCAATTGCATGACTGTTGGATGTCGATCATGTATGTATAGAGACGTCGCAGAGTATCCGCCTCTGCGAGCTCAATCTCGCCGGGTGAAAGCGCTCTGAAGCGCGTTATGCGGGTACTCAAACATGTTCTCGACCGCAGAGCAAATTGGAAAATACTACTTTTAATCTGAGCTGACACTTTTTGCCTACGAAAATATACCGTGATGTAATTCGACAGTAACGCCATATAGTTGAGAAATAAATATTTAAACTTAAATATAAATTTAATAATTAAAACTAAACTAAGTAACCCAGAAACGTCGTAATAAATAGAATATATTATCTCTTCATTCAAGGATAACAACACAAATATTATATAACGCTTTTTGGCTTACTTTTTTCTCTATAGAAACCTGAACTCACCAACCTTATATAACAGTTTTCAATGTTTACTCTTGTTCAAAGAAAAATAAGGGGTAAAATTTACCTTACTTGGTAACCCTAAATAACACGCGGATATCATGAGTCTATAGAATACTCCTTCATTTCGGCCGAATGAAATCCACTGCTGGACACAGGCTTCCCCCAAAGATCACCACAACGCCCGATATGGTATGTTGTGTGCTCATTGGGGGGTCTTGCCATAATCGCCATGCTTAAAGAATACTCAGTTTACGTGATTTCCTGAGTTTTTCAGGAAGGCAAAGGATTCTAGCCCATACAGCTTCGTCATACATAAATCGTACTTATATCTGTCGTCACACGCGGATCGCGAACCATGTAGCTGATGTGGAGCGAGCGATTCCCGAATATCTAGATTTTGTAATATAATATATGGATTTTGAACCAGCCAGATCCGATTTGTTTGTACCAATATATGATTATGTATCTATATCTATACGATTTATATCGCCCACCACTAGAAGTGGGTAATAAAGCTTTTTGCGTGAACCGAACCGAAACTATGTATTGGTATCCGATAAAGTGTTTCAAAACTATGTATTTTCAAAAACTATTTATTGGATGATATGCGTATAAAGTGTTTATGAAATGATAAACGTTTTCGTGTCGGTTCATGTATTTGCTTTGAAACATGCTATCAACACAAAACGATGTATTTACGGTAACTATTTATTGGACGAGATGCGTATAAAGTGTTTCAAAACTATGTATTTTCAAAAACTATTTATTGGACGATATGCGTATAAAGTGTTTATAAAATGATAAACATTTTCGTGTCGGTTCATGTATTTGCTTTGAAACATGCTATCAACATAAAACTATGTATTTACGGTAACTATTTATTGGACGAGATGCGTATAAAGTGTTTATGAAATGATAAACGTTTTCGTGTCGGTTTAGGTATTTGCTTCGAAACTTGTAATCAATAGTAAACAAATTAAAATTCGCTATCAACAGAAAATTTTATACTTTGGTTTTTTGTTCTTTGTCTGTGGTAAATGATTATTATGACTGGTAAAATACAATAATTTGACACAATAAATTATAGTCTTATGCAAAGTTCTAATATGTAATTTATACTCGTGCCAATATAGGATGGATATACCTAAATAACGTGTCAAAGATTTGATAGCAGCATAAAAATGATTCCTAATAAAATAGAATAAAATGTGATTTTTATTATTATTATTTAGAATGACTAAAATTCATAAATGCGCGATCTCGCTTCTTGTTCGTGCGATCGTCGGTATTGGTCGGGTTTACTTCGGAATAACACGGTCGGAGTCATTCGGCTAGTTTCGGTAACTGTTTATCGACGATCCAATGCTGTGTGAATAAAGTGTTTCGCCCGATAAATAGTTTCAGAAGAGACCAATACATAGTTTTAGGTATTGGACGCGATACATAGTTTCAATAACTGTTTACGGTTTGCGACGCACACCGCTACCCACCACTAGTCAGTGTCACTGTGACACATGTGACAGTATGTTTACGCGCCAAAACTGAGGTCAGAATAATTCACAATTTGTTTACCTATCGGAATTCGGGCGTAATTTTAAGACAAACTTTAATTCGGTAGAGCTATCAGTAATTTGCGATAATGGAAGGATTTGATGATCCCGGTGTTTTCTTTTCCGACAATTTTGGCGTTGAGGAGAATGACTCCCAAGATCAGATTAACTTACAAGCAGTGAAAAAGAAGTTCAAAGAATTCATTCGACAGTTCCACTCTGGAAACTTCAACTACAAATACAGGTAAAGGTTTACCTTACCAATTAAAGAACTCTTTCAAGGTTATTGTCAGACCTGATCGCACCTCTAAATAACCTCGCTTGTTGTTTTCAGAGACGCTCTTAAACGCAATTACAATTTAAGTAACTATTGGGTTGAAATTAACATAGAAGATTTATCCAGTTTTGATGAAGATCTAGCAGAAAAATTGTACAAAAAACCTACAGAACATTTGCCAATTCTAGAGGAAGCAGCAAAAGAGGTAAACTCTTAATAAAATATAGATCTGAAGCTAGATTTGAACCTGGAAGACGAGTTGTGGCACAACTTGGATGAGACCTTTGGACTATGATGAACTGAGTTAATTAGAATGTTCTGGAACCAAATTTTATTGTTCTTCTTAATTAGTCAAGTTAGGTTAGCAAAAACAGCAGCTGTGTTCATTTCATATCCTTCAAATAATTACCACCTGTTTTTTTTTTTTATATGATGTTTCATAAAAAAAACAAATTGAAATTACATTCATACATTATTTCTGTTTCCCTACAGCTTGCAGATGAACTGACTGCACCAAGACCTGAGGGTGAGGAGAAAGTTGAAGATATACAAGTCTTATTGTCTTCAGATGCACATGCTGCAAATTTAAGGGAGCTAAAAGTAAATCTCATTTCTTGTAAAAAATTGTGTAGGGCTCTAGTATAGCTAATAATCAAAATGTTAGTATTTATAGTGATAAAAAGTATCTAACTTAAATTGTTGGGCTTAATCAATTTGTCATTCTATAGAGGAGTACTAGCAATAAACTCCATATTATTCTTTAAAAATATAGTTCTTATTCAATATGATTATCTTATGTCCTCATATCACAGCTTGTGGCTTTGGCACTTCCTTTAAAAGCATGATCTGTCTGACCTTTTGACAGCCATAGCGGTTGAGCCTTGAAATTTATGACCCAATCCAATGCACATTGTAGCTATGATCAGGATATGTTAGTAGGCCACATAGTATACTAACCGCCAGACAGTTATTCAACTATATCATTTAAAGAAACAGTGAGAACCTTGACTTTTTACATTTAATAATATTTCTAAAAATGCTTGTTTATTGCTTTTAGCTTCTGTAACAACACATAGTACTTTTATTAAATTTATAATTAAATATATAATATTACATGAGCAGCAGGTATTAAAAAATGTAATTGGAAATTTTGGTAATTCAATTGCTCATCAGAACTTATAATTGTTTTATGCATTTCACTTTTGGAACTGTGACAATGATAAATGATAGCCAAATCCTATATATGTCCTTTTATCTCTGATAATTATTTAGCATATTATATTCAAGTTATGGTTAGGATATGTGCATTGTTATTGTTACAGTCAGAAACAGTATCCCGACTGGTTAAAATTCCTGGCATAGTCATCTCTGCATCTGGCATCAAAGCAAAAGCAACTAAAATATCAATCCAGTGTAGATCGTGCCGCAATATTATCCCTAACTTACCTGTCAAGCCTGGACTAGAAGGATATGTGATGCCTAGGAAATGCAATACGTAAGTTAAAGATTTGGTATTTAAATAATATATAATTACAATCAATATGGTCAAGTTCACATTTAGTTATTCTTCTTGCCCACTATAAGACAGCATGGTTGGCACAGTACCTAAGTAATTAGCCTTCTGCACTGCGTGTCGTGGGTTCGATTCCACGGAACAAATATTTGTATGATCTATAGCTAGTAGTTTTGGATCTGGGTGCATGTGTGTCAAGTCAAAGTCCATTTTTTTATTCTTATAAACCATTTGCTGGCACTTACGAATAGTTAGAATTTGAGTTGTAGTGTGTGATATATCAAGAACATTACCGACAATATGGGAGAAATCCAACTGTCAAAAAGATTTCTCCTGTATTGTAACATTATATTGGAGTTTGTAAACTATGATTCCTGTTTACAGGGAACAAGCTGGGCGACCAAAGTGCCCATTAGATCCATACTTCATTGTTCCAGATAAATGTAAATGCATTGACTATCAGGTACTGTTGATCAAATATTATTACATTCATTCATTCATTTTGTATGTTAGATTTTGTGTTTATTTTTATTGCGTAATTGCTCTTTCCACAGGTACTAAAACTACAAGAAGCCCCAGAGAATATACCTCAGGGTGAAATGCCGCGTCATTTGACGGTATATTGTGAACGTGTTTTGTGCGAGCGAGTCGCGCCTGGTGCTCGAGTCATTGTGCTTGGAATATATTCTATTAAGAAAATTGCTAAAATTGGGGTAAGTAAGGTACACTTCAGTATGATTTCATTATGGAGCATGAGCAGGCAACTCAATTGACAGTAATTGTCTAGTGCAAAAAGCACCATGGGCAGGCAGAAGACGGAAAGTCGTAACTAATAGAACAAACATAATAGTGATTCCATGAAATATTTTAACAATCAAGATGGAAGCCAACCAATTCTTATGGTGATTGCCAGCTTATTAATGTATTAAATTAAAAAAAATAGTGTCAGTTCAAGATTTAAGTATGACTGTAAAGGTTGTTGCGTTCGCAGGGGTAATCCTAAAATCTAAAACTCGGCTAAAATAAATTAGTAAAAATAAAATAAATTATAATAACATAAAATAAACTATTCCATTAAAATGAGGACAGGGGCACTTGTATTAGTCGACCAAATAAGGAGGGTTTAATGTAATTCTACACCAATTAAGTGGCTATTCAAATTTATCGAGTACCTAATGCCTAGCAGTTGAATAAATTTCGAACAAATTAAATAAAAAACACAAGATTCTCCTTGTATTCATTACACATAGGTCATTTAAATAACACAAAAAAACTATTTACTCTTTAACTTACTAAACATTAAAAGCCTCATTATTTTTTAACGTTCTTAATGCAATATCTTCAGAAATATTAAAATAATATTTCGGCATATTCACCATTTGCGCGATAACGCAAGTGAAACAATATGAAACGAACGCACAATTTCGATTTTTGCGCTCTTTTGATGCATCGCTGTGTATTTTGGGTGCTTTGTATATATGGTCAGAGGTATAAATGCGAAGACATTTATTTCCACACTAGGTATGCAAATATATCATCATCATTTCAGACGGCGCATGTCCAATTCAGGACAGTACCGTATGGGTTTGTGGTGTGGTTATTGCGGGGTTTTGCCATAATCGCCACGCTTGGCAGACGGTTTGGCGATTGCAGTTGAGTTATAAATGTATTCAAAGGATGCTGCTGCCCATCCTCAGGCAACTCCCATAGTCGTCTTTTACGACACACACTGGATGAGATGGGGTGGTATTATTAGCTGGCACCACACAGAATAAATTTCAAATATTATGTCTGCCAGTTTTGTGTAAGTGAATGATTATGGCAATATCCCCTTGGACCGTTCATTGGAAAGCACATCAGCAGTGACCATTTACGCCCTGACGTAATATTATTTTAATTTCTAATAAAAAATAATCATTTTAGAGAGAAGGTCGTGAAAAGGGCTCAGTTGGTGTCCGCTCTTCTTACCTACGCGCAGTGGGTCTGTTCGCCGAGGAGGGCGTGACAGGAGGACTGCGTCCTTTCACCGCCGAGGAGGAGGAACAGTTTAGAAGACTGGCAGCATCACCTGACATATACGAACGTATTGCCATGTCTATAGCACCCAGTGTTTTTGGTGTCGTAGACATGAAAAAGGCTATCTCTTGCCTTTTATTTGGTGGTAATTAGTTATTTTTTAATTTATTATATATTATTATTATTTAAATAACATCATTTTCGTCACCATAGTCTTGACTCCTCTTACAGCTGTCACCTTACTAACCAACCAGGCAGATTGATGATTGCCTACGATAGTTGCTGCTCCTTATTTTGATCTAATGTTGTTTGACGTCTATGAGACCTTTGCAGTGAATTTTATTTTTATGTTGGGCTTCTCGCACTCCTCCTGGGATGATCCCTTCATCATCATCATGTCTTTTAACATGGCTTATATACTGGTATATAACCTACATAAAAATCGATGTACGTTCCCTATGGACTCCAAAACAGCTGCACCGGTTTTTATGAAATTTTCAGGCAACCTTCAGATTAGCCCAGGCTCCTCCGAGCTTCGGTGGCATTCGGATTTTTGTGGTTTTGGCAATTTTGTTTCATATAATTAGTGCTACCCGTGCGAAGCCGTGGCGGGTCTTAGTAAGTAGTAAGATAGTAGTAGTAAGATGGATGGATTTTGTGATCCCGGATATGATGGAGAAGGGAAGTAAATAATGAGGTGACAGTGGACAGGGAGGAATGGAAAAGAAAAACATATTGCGCCGATCCCAACTAACTTGGGCTGGTCCCAAGCTAAAGCAATAAGATGATAAATCTATAAAGATATTAATATATTTTTGTGTATCAGGATCGCGTAAACGCCTACCAGATGGTCTGACCCGTCGAGGTGACATCAACATATTGCTACTGGGTGACCCTGGTACTGCTAAATCGCAACTGCTCAAGTTTGTCGAGAAGGTTGCGCCAATTGGTGTGTACACCTCCGGGAAAGGTTCCAGTGCAGCTGGTCTCACAGCTTCTGTTATCAGAGATCCAGGCAGTGTAAGTATACTATAAAAATCTTGATAATACGATTGTATGATTCGATTATTTAGCTAAAACTTTATTACTAGAGTTGTCTTATTTTCATAGAAATAGGAATTTACACTATGGGTAGATCCATTACAATGTTGCTATTTAAGCTCTCGTGGCATGGTGTCGTGTAGAACTGCGACACATGCAGGTTTCATCAAAGTTCACAAACGACTGCACTGCAACCGAGGCTTTCTGGTTTGGGTGGTGGTGGTGGACGATGGTGGATTTTACCATAGATTTGTAGTGTGGCGTTCGACTTTATTTTTGATATGACTTTACCCATACCCGTTTCTGGTTGTGCTAAGCTGATCTTGGTCACTGCCAAGTACCAACAGACACATCACTTATGTAGTCTACTTTAGTTTAAAGACAAAGCACCTATTTGCTTTTCTGTTAAATATTGTATGTAAGTACCTACTCCACCAAAACAGTTAGACGCATGAAATGTATGTGCGCTCATTCAGTATATTAGTGTGTTACTCGATGTAACGCATCGAGTAACACACTAATACTAGTTACGAAATACCGGTATGACGGAACTACACGGTTAGTATTTCGTTGACGATACAGTTCCTAACACACAACATATGTGTAGTGCCTACTACGCGTTACTGTACTATCCCCCCATACCCCATCGGCATTTTTGTAACACTTATTTAATCAGTAAGGTTAGTTGAGATGCACCACCCCATCTCCTCCCGTGGGTGTCGTAAAAGTCGACTGAGGGATTAGCCGGAGGATGGGCAGCAGCGTCCTTCGAGTACATTAACAACTCAACTGCGATCGTCAACCCGTCTGCCAAGCGTGACGATTATGGCAAAACCTCCCAATGAGCACACAACACACCCAAATTGATCGTTTTGGTGATCTTTGGGGGAGGCCTTTGTCCAGCATTGGACTTCGTTCGGCCGAAATGAAGTATTTCACTTTATTGAAGTGAAACTTCTTTATCGACGTATGGGAGACATTTTATAGCAATGTAAAAAAATTGTAACGTTTTTCTGTTACGCGCCATCTTTATTTCTAAGTCACATTTTTTCGTTATGCGCCATATTGATTTGAAAGATAAATTGAATTTATCTATGAAAAACAGTCCTCAAACATCAACAACAAGATCCGGCATTACAATTGATGGAGTTTTTACTCGGTCACTAATTCCGTGGAATGTAAACCATATATTTCATATTTCAATTACCATACGCCATTAATTACAAAAATATATAATAACGATAACAATAATAGTAATAGTTCTATTATAATTAATGAAATGCTATAATAACTTAGTAGCAATAAGGTGAAATAATTGTATTATTTGTATCCATGTCTATGATAATAAAAGCCTTTAGCTTAAACATTATCTAATTTAGCTTTATTTAACCAATTTCTGTAAAGTTGTAAATAGTAGATCATTTTTCGAAAAATGATGTCATAAAGAAGTTTACTTCTTACGTGTGTACACTAATACACACACATCTGACGGCACGGTTGGTGCGGTGGCTGATACAGTCGGCTGCTGCGCTCCGGGTCGTGGGTTCGATTCCCGCACGGAACAAATATTTGTATGATCTACAGGTAGTTGTTCAGGGTCTGGGTGTATTGTATGTGGATATCATGTCTGTAAACGTACCCACGACACAGGCAAAATCCTAGAGTGGGGCAAGGTTTAAAAAAAAACCATTTTTTTTTTTTTACACAAGGTTGATGTGGCATACTAGGATTACCTCCTTTGTCGTGGGTACAGTGTACACTGTACCCACGACAAAAATCTACCATGCACGAACCCAGAACAACTAACCTAACCTGTATGCCATACAAATATTTGTTCTGAGCGGGATTAATAACCAATCTAATCCAACATTTTGATATTAGTTCAGGTTAAAAACGAGATTTATGGTAAGATCACACTTAAAGACAATAACAGACAAACGCTCAACCCCAAATGTAAAGATTTGAGATTAATTACACATTTCGGCCGTTATTCTCCCGTTGTTCGAAATCTTTGATTGATATGCAAGTGTTATCTCAAATTCTGATTATCAGAGTAATATTTAACAATAAACGTCACGTTCACAGCGTAACTTCGTGATGGAGGGTGGAGCGATGGTACTCGCAGACGGCGGAGTAGTATGCATTGACGAGTTCGACAAAATGCGAGAAGACGACCGCGTCGCAATACACGAAGCTATGGAACAACAAACTATTTCTATTGCTAAGGTAGGTTTATATATTTTTCCCCTTTTTAAATTAGTTTTGTTAAACACATTTATTATTTTCTTAGGTTTATACTCTAACCCTACCTACCTACCTCTACCCGACACATAAACTGCATCAAAGTATTGGATGACTTTCCAACTTACTTTTCGTCGGCATGGTTTTCGCAGTGGCTAATTAACTGTCTGCTCTCCGGATCGTGGGTTCGATTCCCGCATGAAACAATTATTTGTAAGTAAATCATGGGAGACTTCATTTATAAACATTACCCATAATAGCGGAAAAATCCTAGTACTGGGCATTCATAAGCACAACGGCATGTTTGACGTAGCGGCTAAGCAATTGGCTTACTGCGCTACATGGCGCGGGTTCGATCCCCGCACGTAAAAATATTTGTATGATATGTTATGATCTACACACATACACAGACAGTTTTTTCGGGTCTGAGTGTTTGTGCACGTGAGATTTATATCTGTAAACTGTACTCAAGACACATGAGAAAGACTATAGTGGGATAACGTTTAAAAAAAAGCTAGAGCTTCGTGTATAGAGCTTAGCTCAATTTTGCTTATTAAAAAAGGTTATAAAATAAAACGAGGTTAAAAAATAGTAGTAAAAGGTCTTTCTAAAAATCAATTGGTGAAATTATTATTTTATACTAGCTGGGAACCGGGGTTTTATCCGCCGGTTAATTGAAAATAAATTGGATTAGATATAAATAATTTAGAGTACTTTCGGCATAGACACTTGACATAGAGTTTATATATTGGATTTCATGGGTCTAATTTTATTGTGCGGAACACTATTTATTTTTCTAAAATAAAAGTAGCCTAAGTTATTCCTTATAACATCAGCTATCTGCCAGTGAAAGTCCTGTAGAAATCGGTCCAACCATTTCGGAGATTAGGGGGAACAAACAGACAGACAGAGAAAATTAATTAAAATAGATTTTTTGTTGTATGTATCGTATATACTTTCATATGCATTTAGTAAAAAGCTGTTATTTTGACATTACAAACAGACACTTAAATTTTATTTATCTGTATAGAGTATATATGACACCTTAGTCTCAGAAAATGTGTGAATTTTGTTTTAAGGTTTAATAAGGTATTTGGGAAACATTTATTTTTAAATTAGTATTTTAATCTGTATCAGATGTACCATTAGTTTTGAAAATAACTTATTAGACAGTTTATTTGAGGCAGTTTATTTCTCCTTCAGTGTATGTATATAAGTAAATATTGTGTATTTAATTTAAGCACTTCATTAATTATGCATTTTACAGGCTGGCATTACAACTACTTTAAACTCTCGTTGCTCAGTACTAGCAGCTGCTAATTCCGTGTTTGGACGATGGGATGACACGAAGGCTGACGACAACATTGACTTCATGCCAACTATCCTATCAAGATTCGATATGATTTTCATAGTTAAAGATGAACATGACCAAAATAGGGACATTGTGAGTATTTACTATTAATCCATAGATAATACACGTCAATCACTATGAACGTCATACATATTTTTGAACGATTTAAATGTTTGCTCAGACGGGTACTCGAATCGCGTCTGAAGTCAAATGCACTCGTGCATTCGTTTGAGTGATGACCTCTGCAGTGTATGGTAAGGGCCTATCTAACGATTTAAATCTTTGTTTTTTAAATATAGCAACTTCTTTTGGCACGTTTGAAGCTTAGAACAACGTAGTGGTTCTATACTCTTTGCTCAGAACATTTGATGAGTCTCAGAGTAGGTACTTTAGTAATACAGGAGTAAAATTGTGAGCTGCGCGTACATACCCGCCACGAAATCAGATTGTATGAAGTTGAAAGATGATTGAAAATTTGAAAGTGCATATTTATTTTACTATTTTTTTTTCTGTATGTGTATAGGTAAGTTAGCCTTAAGGGCATTACATTTCCCAATGACCTTGATGATTTGGTCTCCGTCCTACTATTGGTTACTTTACCGCCAACTATCGATAAATGACCGTACTACAACAAAAGAATCTAAAGATTAGACAAAAATATCGCAATGTTCTCATTATTTTGCCTATTTTTTATTTGTACTCTGAGAGATACATTTTTTCACCAGTTGTGTTACGATATTATACATAATACATTCTGAAGGTCGGATAATGATCTGGTGAATTCTTACTGGATCTCAGTGACTGAACTAGTTACGATGACCTAGCTTTCAACATTTTTAACGTAGTACCGACAAACGAAATACTATAGTAAACTAAAAGCGAAAATAAACAGCCTAGAAATAATGTAAGTAGGTACAGTCAGCATCATATATAAAATGGCAGTCACGGTAACCAAATATTTAGAAACATCCAAAGTGATCACGGATATACTGTCAACCATGGTCGTCTAATTGTTCAGGTCACCAATCTTGAACAAATATATCGGAACAACAAAAACGTAATTATATGAGGTCATTCAAACCGTCATTATTATGGTAACAAGCACAACGCCAATAGTTTCCAAGCAGCCAAGGTATTCAAAAATATGAAACACGCTAGTAAAATGAACTTTATCTTTACCTCATAGCGTCTCATTTATCTAAACACAACATTGAACTTGACAATATTGTAGGAATAAAAATTATTTCTTATATCAATCAATCAATCAATAAATCTTTATTTGCTTGAAGTACAGTGTTGCTGAATAACAATGCAGCGGTTCTTATTATTATAATGATGTTCATATACACTTCTGCTTATAATGTAGCATGCAAATATTAATAATTTCACAATTTATTTAATTTACGGTCATCAGCCAATACCATAGTCATTGAACTAACATTTAAAATTAATGTCCAAATGCAAAGTAAAAAAAAAAAAAAAAATCTATATTATTAATCATGGTCATCGATAAAATCAGTACAGTAGTACAGGGCCAAGAGCGTAAACTTTTTTTTAAAGATCTTATACATTTGAAAGCTTCTGCCAATGCTTTTTTTTTAAACATCATAATCTACAAAACCAATTAATGTTTATATAATGTCCATTTTACACTGTTAAATCTGAAAATAATAAATTATTATAATTATAATTAAATGTACTTATGTTAAATTACTGTTATTATCAACTCAAATCATAAGGGTAATAAATAATAGTACAATGTGAGTCATAAATTAAATACACTTATAATTTATTTCCATTAAAAAATTCCTCAACAGAGTAGTAACATTTATCCAAAAGCCATTTATTTATTTTATATTTAAATAGATTAATGGGAACTTCCTTAAATTCTTCCGGAATATTATTAAAGATTTTTACGATCATAAAATTTGCATTTATCTGAAGGGACTTTTTACAGCATGGAAGATACAATTTATTATTCATTCTGTCCCTAAGTACCCTACTTCTAAATTCTTGTTGTCTAGGAAACATCTTGGAATGTTCTCTAGCAAAAATTGCACATTGTTTTATGTACAGACTGGGGAGAGATAGAAGCTGTTGTTTCCTAAATAGCGGTTTGCAGGGTTCTAAAAAGTGTGACGAACAAATTGCCCTGATACATTTTTTTTGTACCTTAAATACTCTATCTACGTCAGTTGAATTTCCCCAGATTATCAACCCGTACAAGAGAACAGACATTACATACCCATGATAAGCCTGAATGGCCGCGTCAAGCGATACAGTTTGTCTTAGTCTTTTCAGGGCAAAAACAAATCTGTTAAGTCTCGAGCATATGCCGTTGACATGATCTTTCCAATTGCATTTGTCATCTATTGTAATACCCAGAAATGTCACAGTCTGCACTACCTTAATACTTTGGTTTTGGTAACTGGCTTTAATATCTTTAGTGTGTGAATTAATGGTACGAAATTTCGTCATTTTTGTTTTTGAGATATTTACTGATAAATTGTTCTGCTTTAACCATTTTATTACATTTCCCAGTGCCTCATTGGTTTCATTTTCCAACGAAGCAATGTCTTTCGATTTTATTAAAATTGTTGTATCATCTGCAAATAGTATAGTTTCGTGATTAATACATTTCGGCAAGTCATTTATATACAGGAGGAACAATACCGGACCCAGTATGCTCCCCTGTGGAACTCCATATTCATTGACTTGATATTCCGATCTGCAAGCTATTTTTCTTAGCTTAACCATTTTACTTATCTCAGTACATTGTATTCTGTTAGTAAGGTAACTTTCAAACCATTTATGAGCCATATTATACCACCTATCTCATTCATTTCATGCGTGACGTCATTGGCATGTGTTTTGTTTTATGATTATATTTTCAAATTGGCAAATAAATGCGTGCAAGACTATGAAGACTTGTTCCCATCAGTCCCAATTGTTACTTGGTTAATGAATTTGGTTACCGTGGCTGCCACTTTATATACGATGCTGACTAAGGTGTTCTAGCGCGACATTAATACACACACCGTTTTTTTGCCACGAAAAATCCAATGTGCGGTGACTATTTATCCATCACGCCAATAATCCCTGATGGAGTAAGCAGAGGTGTATTTTGTATTCCTTAAATAACCTAACAGAAAAACCAAATAGCGCTGCCCAATCAAAGTCGAATCCAGAGGGCCAATTCTCGTAATTAATTTACACTTTGGCTGAAACTTGACTTAACCCGTCTGCCAAGCGTGGCGATTATGGCAAAACCCCCCAATGAGCCCACAACACACCCATATCGGTCTTTGTGGTGATATTTGGGGGAGGCCTGTGTCCAGCAGTGGACTTCATTCGGCCGAAATGATAAAACTTGACCGAACTGAGATAAAATTAACTGAAATTCGACTGAACTTAATTAATTAAAGTTCAGTCGAATTTTAGTGTAATCTCGATCTTGTCTCATCTAAATCCCAATGTTGACGTTAATTTAATGACAATTTAGTACATGTGGACAATTAGAAATATTACCGTTTAGACTTTGAACAACTTTCTATCTCATCACAGTGTAAGTTCACGTTTGACGTTATTTGTTAGTTTAGGAGAGTACCAGTTGTGACATTTATGACACTGAGACTAGATCGGAACTATATTTTGGACATTTTTAAATTACGAGAATTGGCCCTCAGGATAAAAATGTAAGGCAGAATTAACATGATTTCGTGTTTTATACTTCGGTTTCAGACTTTGGCCAAGCATATAATATCTGTACACATGGGTGGTGACAGCGTAGAACGCGAGACCGCAGCCGGTGAAATCCCACTGGCTTTACTTCGTCGATACTCCGCTTACTGCCGTACCCGCTGCGGCCCGCGAATGTCTGCCTCCGCGGCTGAGAGACTGCGGGCTCGCTACGTGCTCATGAGAACAGGCGCCTCACAACACGAGAGACAAGCTGACAAACGCCTCTCTATACCTATCACAGTGAGGTACTCGACCAACCCAAATGTTACCTACTGTTACTAAATTGATGACGAAACTTTAAATTAGAATTTACCATCCCTTTCCCATTTCCAGGCAACTAGAAGCCATTGTCCGAATATCTGAATCTCTAGCTAAGATGCAACTGCAACCTTTCGCAACAGAAACGCACATCACTGAGGCACTGCGTTTATTTCAAGTGTCAACATTAGACGCAGCTATGACAGGCAGCTTAGCTGGTAAGTTTGCAAACCATCTGGTAAATAGCCCTCTGAATGTCTTACAGCGAACCAAAAAGTATTTCAAATACGACCTGAACACGCTATAATATTATGCTATGTCTGTCTGGTACAGAAATGTGCAGACCTAGAATAGTAATAATGTATTTATGGAATTTTAGGAGCAGAAGGATTCACCTCAGAGGAGGACCAGGAAATGCTGTCTCGTGTTGAGAAGCAGCTGAAGCGCAGATTCGCTGTAGGTTCTCAAGTGTCGGAACAAACTATTATTCATGATTTCCTCAAACAAAAGTATCCCGAAAGAGCCATCCTCAAAGTCATACACACCATGATCAGGCGTGGGGAACTACAACATAGACTGCAAAGGAAAATGCTTTACAGACTATCGTGATATCCATGATCAAATTTTTTACTCAAATGTTGGTGATGTAAACTAAATAACAAACTGAAATATAAAATAAACATTCATAACTTTATTTATTTTTTATCACAAACAGATCACAATAAATGGTCTTTGCTTAAAGCAAATGAGACAAATGAGTCGACTATTTCATAGCTTATTTCACTTTTTATTAAAATGGACAACACATTTGATATATCTCACACTGTCAAACTCTGTTTCACATGATAAGATTGACCATTTAAAACTGGAGGTATTGATTGACTAGAATAATTAGTTGTATTCTTGTGTTAATGACTCTCTGCAGCAACTTCATTTTTTAATAACTTGAATGGGTACTCAGGGTGCTTCTCAACACCTTTCCAGAATAAAAAGTTGAAAATTCTTCCTTGTTCACCCCTGTCCAACTTCATCAGAGTTTCCATATCCTCCTTTGCTATTTCAAATTCATAAATATTCAAATTTTCCTAAAAATCAAAGAAAAAGGTAAATGACAAACTACATTTTATGTTTACACTAGCTGCCCGCCCGAGCTTCGCACAGGCAGGTACATGCAAACCCGATTGTACCGAGTCCAATTGTGAAACTAAACCATACAGGGACCCACTCAAACATAATCAAAAAAATCATCAACATCAGTCCAGCTGTTTAGTGGTTCAGTGACATACACACGTACATAAGAATTATATATAAGATAAGCCAAAAAGCCTGATCAATATTTGTAATGACATATCCTTTTTTGTTTTTTTATTGGTGCCCAGTGGAAATTCTTCATGAACTTCCTTCACCCCGGGGAAGGGCGAAGGGGTATGCCGGACTCCTACCGGCTAAAACCACTGTCATCTTCGGCACCTAAGGGAGGCTCCAGGTCCTCGTATAATAACACCATATCCTAAGAATATTATTTGTAAATGTTAGGACCTTTTTAAATCGGCAGTTCTACTTTGAGGATTGTCACCTAATTTGCCTATCTTATCCTGGACTTTGAACCAAGCATTCTGATCCCGCGCACGTCTCGTAGCTTCCATCAACCTCGAAAGTAAACTTCAGTTCTGGCGTTAGTCAGCTGACGCCGCGGCCATGGTTATAAAGTCAATAAATGAGTAAGTACCTATACATGTAGTGTACTTTTATAGATAACTACATATATTCAACAGTTTCTTGCTTGAAGCTAATAAAATTTCATTATTTATTGAAATTCGCTGGAATAAGTTAGGAATTGGCATTATACAAATTTTTACATTTGTATACATTTAGAAACCATTTACCCGAAGTCTCTCTGTATTAGTACTCTTCGGTATAACAACAATTTTCTGTTGAACTAAGAAGTGAAGCAATATCTGTGCTGGAGATCTTCCGTATTTTTTTGACATTACTTCCACTTCTGGTAATGTCAGCAGATCAGGAAAAGTACTAGGGCTAAAAAATGAAAAAACTGAATGTTACAATTTTTACAGAGCTGATGTTTTGTATTTTTTACCGACTTCAAAAAGGAGGAGGTTCTCAATTCGTTACGTTTTTTTATGTATGCACACCGGTTACTCGGAGATTTATAGACTGATTTGAACAAATCCTTAATAGGTGCAGAATGCTTTAAATTTCGCATATAAATTTCATTCAATTTGATTGTGTCGCTTTTTAACCAGCTTTCATAAACAGGTTAAATTTGGCTTCGCTTATGTAGATGATGTCTTAATAGTTCACCAATTCCTCTGAGATAAGAGAACAGATTTGAGTAATTATTATTTAATTTAGTGTTAAATACTCTCGAAATAGTTTTATAAAAATACTTGTTTGGTCTGCGTGTTTTTACACTTTTTAGTGGATTTAATATTTTTATATCGAGTAGGTTTTTGAAGTCGGTATTTACTTTTTTAAAAGGTTTTATGTATAGTTAAGTCAGTACCTATATTTGTATTTGCTCACAAAATGCTCCTTTGCACCTGGGCTACCAAGCGGAGCATATGCAGTGATGACAATATTATGTTCTGCACAAAATTTTCGTAGGTGATACTGCTGGAAATATGCATGAAGTTCCACTTGCAACACTTGTGGCTTCAGTGTGGCAAATTTTATAATTTGTTCAATTTGATCTTCGTTAAAATTGGATAACCCAAGATTGCGAACAAGGCCTTCATTTTGACACTCTTCTAATTTCTGAAATATAGGTATTATATACAAAGCTACAATTTCAATCACTTGATGCTTAGTTCTAGCTCCCATTTTACTTAATTTTTCACTAGACAAGATAATCAGAAACATATGTTCGATGATAATTTGTTTAATTATGAAACGTCAATCAAATACGTGGGTCAGCGACAAACTGTTTATTGCAAACTTAAGCTACCCGCCACCTTATATAATCATAACGACAGATCGTCACATTTCTCCCCAACAAGTTTACAATAATATTATAATTAACTGAAAGTTTACAATAATATTATAATTAACTCAGCAAATTAATCTAATAAATGAGGTAAAATACGGCTTCGCAGCCGCCGCCCTTACAGTGCCACTACCGGCGACACTCCGGTTGTCGCGTGCTCACAGTTACGATTTTGAAGTAGGAACTTGCACAGAGCGCGTTTACGTTCTTATTTTCGTATAACGCTCTCTTTTATAGCTTTCGTTACTATTTTAACAATTTTCAGCCGCGCCATTTCCTTGGGGTCTATAAGGAGCCGAAGTTGAAAGTTTTATATAATTATTTTGACAATTTAACTTAAATTCTTGGGACAAGAATGGCGGGCCATTGTCAGTCACGAGCTGCGACGGCAAACCAAACCGTGAGAAAATGCTTCTTAAAATAATTGCTGTAGATTCTGTATTCGTACTTCGCATTGGTATAGCCTCAATCCACTTGGAGTGTGCATCTACTATGACCAAATATCGCACACCTCCACAGTCTGCGAAGTCAGCGTGAATGCGCTGCCACGGGTGCAGCGGAAACTCCCGTGAGTGCAGTCGCGCGTGGGGCGGTGCATCGCGAACGCGCAGCGCATGACTTACATAATTATGTCGACCACAATTGTCGCGCACTTGCTTACACTTCTCTTTCAAACGCCCACGTTCACCGCACTGATCACAGTTGTAATTTTAGAATCTGCACCTATCAGCCGCGTGCGCCTTGCCACAGCGCCAGCAGGGCCGCGCATACGAGCCCGAGGCCTCCGCAACGCCACCGCTTGCTCCCGCGCCGCCTGCGCCGGCACTCGTGGCGGCCGCCCGCCTCGCGCGTAATGCAGGCCCTCGGCCGCCTCGCCACCTACCGTCCCCGATCAGTCCGTCGCCGCCATCACCGCTGTGGTGCCGCTCACTTCAGCATGCTTCTCAGCCGCCTCTAGAGCCAGTGCCAACTCCACCGCCTCCTTGTATTGAATTTTTTTCTCCGCGAAGATCCTCGATCGCATCACATCATTCATTAACCCCGACACGAATTGATCACGCAAGTTTTCTTCTAGCGTTGAACATGACTTGCACTTCCCTAAGTTACACGTAGTCGCGGAGATGTTTTAATGCTTGCAGGTACTCCGTGCGGGACTCCCCTGGGCGTTGCCGGCGCAGCTTGAAACGTGGCGATCGGAAATCTCTGAACGTTGTGGTTCCAAGTGATCAGTCACCAGTTTTACTATTATTATTATTTTCTGGAAAACAAGTCTCACATTAACGCGTTCGTTTCCTCCCCGACAATATTAACATACCCTACCTTCAAGTTATCAACAATATCATTCAACTTAATGTATTGATTTACTCGACGGATATACGCAGGCCACTGTTTGGAACATACAATAATCGGCTCGATTTTTCCGATCAGCGTTTTTATAAGTACTAATCATTGTATGTTATACTCGAAAAAGAAAATTATATTCAAAAATCCCGTTCTCGTCGCCAGTGAAACGTCAATCAAATACCTACGTGGGTCAGCGACAAACTGTTTATTGCAAACTTAACTTAAGCTACCTGCCACCTTATTAATATAATTATAACGACAGATCGTCACAAATTAATATACAAGTGACCCGTTGATATGGATCAGTATGCTAAAATCAAACTGCTAGACGGCCAGATTTTGAAGAGCCAGATAATATTAAGTCCCGCTTGAACTATTTGAGCTGCCCAGTTTCCCACTCAAAACGGGGTTTCTCGAATAGTTGAAGCAGGACTTAATAAAGTGGCGTTTCAGTATTCGGACGACAGAAAGTTCTAAGAAACAAAGTTGACCGTTTGAGACTTATAACTGCATTCAAAGAAAGTCGTACATGGCTCATAAAAGGAACCTACAAAAATCCCATTATGTTTTCTGTTTCAGGTTAGAGATTAAATTATTTTGTTTATTTTAGTAAATGCCCAAAGTCATCATCATAATATCAGCCAAAGGTCGTCAACTGCTAAATAAAGGCTTCCACAAATGTGTCATCATTTTGGGAGGATTTTGAGACGCCTTGTAGGCAGTGAGCGCAGTATTGCTACAGTTCCATGGAAAGGATCCTACTGCATGGGCCCTCTGATTTAGAGTCCCTTAGTCGTATTTTACGACATCTACAAGATGAGGTGTAGTGGTGCTGTATTCTTAATCCGGACAATGTGCTACACTGCTACTGCGCCTAAAGTGGTAGCCAAGAATACTCTTGAGTGCAGTAATTAGAACTATATACAAAATAATGAAATCTAGCTTTCGTTAAATTGTAGACATCATAAGGTTATAGTGACATTTATTCCTTACATATATCTATTGAATAACTAAAATAAAACACCATCCAAGTTTTTTAAGGAAAATTACTGTGTTTGATAAGTCTTTTTTGACTAAAAAAACTTTCAATGTATATTTTCTTAACACACAACATGGCACCTTATAACATATTTGTCTACCTCTAATAGTTTCAAAATTTTCCACCTTTGGATCGGCCTATTTATTAATAGATGTGTAACCCACCTTCCATGTTGCAATATGGTCAGTTTCCATATCCAGTTCATAATTTCCATCACTGTCGACTACAGGTGTCGAGCTCTTAGGATCACATTTGAAACCGAAGGGTACATGTACTAAGTACAAGTCCACGTAACTTGTCTGCAAGCGACTGAGTTGTATATTTAGGAATTTCTTGACGTCGGATGGCCTGTTGCCTACATGTGGCAGCTGTGAAAAGATATTTTACATATTTTCATGTATTTCATGTTACAATATATGTGCAAATTTATGATAATTTACATACCTTAGTTGTGATGAACAAATCGGATCTAAGACCCTTTCCATGTTCAATCCATTTTGCAATTGCATTACCGATTGCTTCTTCATTGTTGTAGTTAAATGCGGTATCAATGTGTCTATATCCTAATTCTAAAGCCTGATATACGACAGACCTTATTATCTCTGGTTCAGCCTGTAAAATAAAACGAATTACTAGTTACCTAAGATTTTCATTAAGCCAATAATCATGGTGTCAAGAACATGGATATTACCTGCCATGTTCCTAAACCCAGTGTTGGCATTAAATCCCCGGTTTGGGATAGTTTTACAAACTTCATATTCCTGATTGTATTATGATAGTAGCTGTAGTTAACTGCAGCTCTAAAAATCAGGCGCACCCGGATTGTACTGAGCATAAATTTTAGCTTAAAACCAGACTGTCAGAAGTAAATTTGGCAGTGAGCCAGAAAACTCCAATGTTTATGATGACCGGTAATACACGCACCTAGCTAAAATGATCTAGTTTTAACCTTCAGATCTATTAGTCAACAAGACGTGGATTCGGTACATTATTTTTTATGTATTGATTTTTCATGGATTTTCACTGAAGTTGCCTACATATATATTTTGAATTTGGCGGCCAGGAACATTTCTGGGCTGCCATACTATTTGCCTGTAATTCTTATAAAATCGACTAAAATATGACCTATGAATATCAAGCAGCACAGGAAACAGTAACATCTAAACGCTACTTCGACTCTGCCACGCACTATCCGAATCCCTTAGCTAGCGGTAGCGGTAGCTAGTGGTATCTTCCGCCACTTTCCTGAATCATCGATGATCGATCATCCTACATCCTCACCGACCCGGATGACAAAATCAGACCCCCAGGAGACTTTATATATATATGAGGCATTTTTGTTGTTGTAAAATGTATTAAACCTAATAATAATAATGTATATCAGATGCTACTTTTTATTGTCAAGAAAATAATATGGTCTATTACTAGGTACGTGGAATAGTTATTAAGCATGATATATGAGTATTTATTAGATACCATCAATGGTACTATATGATTACTAAAGATTAGAATATCCGGAAAATACATTTAAAAAAACATATACGATGCGTGCGTTTGTCTGCCACAGAATTTCACTATAAGGTTGAAAAGCAGGCGCCGTCTTTTTTCTGTTTTTAAAAGTATTTAATCCATTTAGCACCCATTGGAATAGACCTTATAATTGTAGTTTCCATCTCATACAATAGTTTTACACCTCCGGGAACAATCCGAGACTGCATGGAGAGTCCCTAGTTATGTCCCATTAGATTTTGGACTAAAACTCTCTAAGGGGCCTCTGCGTGTTGAATCCGCGTAAGCCTATCAAAAGACCGGGTTCCCCCTTACAGGGGATATAAACCCGTGAAGAGAGAGAGAAAAATTAAGAATTAAAAATATAGTTTTTTGCCAACATTATACAACAACTCCTAGGCGTATTTTAAAGATAGAAATCAACGTATTTATGAATCGCAGACATCAGCTGCCACATTTTCTGAAAATCGAATCATATTTACTAGTAAGTTATTTATGTGGTGTAGAAACATATGAACATTGCATGTTACCGAAAACTAGTTAAAACTTTCCTGAATGCAATACTAATTTGATAACGGCATAATGTGTTCATATTGGGTTCGATTGAAGAGGATAAAGGTTTTCGGAACGAAATTCTTTTACGCGGATTACATCAAGAAGTTCATTCTAAGTAGTCTAAGCAGAAATCGTCACGTAAGGAAAAAGCGTTATGCCCCCTCCAGGTGTCTTTTCCCTCTCTTTCTGTTTCTCTCTGTCTCTTTCTATTTATGGCAGGTGACCTTTTCCTCTCTTTCTCTTTCTCTCTGTCTCTTTCTATTGTATACGGTAGGTGACCTTTCCCACTCTTTCTATTATATACGGTTGTATGTGAGTTTGTGTGTGCGATTATCGAGATTCGAGCAGCAAGCATTGTGCGCGGTCAACTGTATAACCTCAATTCTAAACACGTGTAAATATTATTTAAACTTATTTTGTGTTATTGTTTTAATTCACACGGGATTTATATTGTGTCATTATCGCAAGAAAGAAACTTCGTTCCTGACGAGGGTCCCCCAACGGCACAATTTTTATTCATTTTACTATCTTAGAATAGTTCTGTGTAACATAATGATAACATGCATGATAATTTCATGGCACAAATATTAGTAGTTACATGAGACCAGCGTTGGCCCTAGGGTGGTGCGAGCGGTGCCAGCGCACCGGGCGCCGCCTCCAGGGGGCGCCATCAGGACGTACCAAAAATCGGATCAAATATTTGAACGTCCCCGAATCGCGAATTTGGTGGCAACAAATATATTCGATCCTTGACTAGAAAATTTAATTGGCGTTCCTTCTATCAAGTACTACAAAATAATTATTGCAAGTGAAAAGAATATAATGTCTCTTGTCAGTCTGTCGGAATGTGGCACAGACACATATCTTTTTCTTTAAAAAAAGTCTGCATGAAAGGGGTTCTAATTTGCTTATAGTTATAAGCGCAAACAAGAGATCTTGCACCACCTATAAAATAATGATCTAGGGCCGCCACTGTATGAAACATTTATAAACCTACCCTGTGCATGACACCTTTTATTTTTTTATTGGTGTCCAGTGGAAATTCTACATGGAACTTCCTTTCGCGCCGGGGAAGGGCGAAGGGGTATGCCGGACTCCTACCGGCTAAAACCAGTGGAGCGGTCATCTTTGGCACCGAAGGGGAGCTCCAGGTCCTCGTAAGATCACAATAGAGCCGCCCATTGGTGCCACGCCTTTAGGCACATCACGGAGGGGATGACTGTAAATCGGTCAACCCCTCTAGCGGAGGGAAGGCGGCTGTAAAAAGGTCGCCCCCCCAGGCACTTCTCGTGGAGGATTGTAAAGGATCCCCCCAAACCACGCTTTGCGCTTTGCTACGCACACGGTGGCACGTGACCACGTGTGCACCGCCGTCTTCCCGGGGGTCGCTCGGTGTAAGCACGCAGACTCCCCAATCTGCGCGCCCGCGATCCCCGAGGCCCCCCTCCATGTAGTGACGGCAGGCGTTTTGGACTTGGGTGCCGGGACAGTTGTTGCCCCGGCGCCGCCTCGTCCGTCTCCGTGCGGGATCGGCCCTCTCCCGATCCCGCTCTGCAGTCTCCTTCTGGAGCATGACGCTTTCGCAGAAGGAGACTACTGCACTCCAATTTTCATACTCTGCCAACATAGCCGACACTACTGCCGGCAGAGTGAGGTCTTGCCCGATCCGATTGACCAGGATCCGCCGCTCGGCCGCCCACGTAGGGCACTCCTCGACCGTGTGCTGCGCAGTATCCTGGTCGCTTCCACAATGGTGGCACCGTGCCGTGACCTCGCGTCCTATTCTGTGCAGGTACGCACCGAAACAACCGTGTCAACAAAATATGTCATTATACATATAATATTGTTATGTCTAATTATTATACATAATTGATATAGATACCATTTTTTTTGACTTTCTTAAAAATATTTTTTTGTTTTACCAACCCGGACATTCGCAGTAGAAGTGAGACATATATACTGCAACAGGTTTTAGCCATAACTAAGGGTGAGGTTGAGAAACGAGTCTAAGCGTGAACTTACATTTCCATCTGTCAAATTGCACTACTTACGCTCCTAATTTTGACAGATTGAAGCGTAAGTTCACGCTTAGACTCGTTTCTGAATCCCACCCCTAGTCTCTCATCTGCGTATAAACGCGTAGCTACATGTAGGGCTTCTCGCACTACAATTCCCCGGAGAGGTTTCTTGGAGGGTGGCCTGTTTACAGTCGTCTTCCCCCACTAGAGGGGGTGACCGCTTTACAGTCATCCCCTCCGAGATATGCCTAAAGGCGCGGCACCAATGGGTGGCTCTCGATGGAGATTATTTGAGTTCCTGGAGCCTCCCTACGGTGCGGAAAATGACCACTCCGGTGGTTTTAGCCGGTAGGAGTCCGGCCATGCCCGCCGCCGCCTTTTCTGGGGCGGAGGAAGTACATGATGTATTTCCACCGGATCAATAAAAAAATAAAAAAGGGCTTTTCGCACACTTCCCGAGAAGGATGTAGTTGCTTAACCGGACAAATAAGTATAAACGCGTACTGTTTTTTCTTTTTTTATTGGTACCAGTGGCTATTCATCATGAACTTCCTCCGCCCTGGGAAGGGCGAAGGGACATGCTGGGCTCCTACCGGCTAAAACATCTCGGGCGGTTATCTACCGCACCTAAGGGGGCTCCAAGACCTCGTATGACCATATTAGAGCTGCCCACTGGTGCCATATATAGGCACATCTCGGAGGTGATTATAAGTCGGTCATACCCCAGGAAGTTGTAAAGGATGCCCCAAAGCCTCACTGTGCGCTGTGCTATGTAGTCCACACGGCGGCGTGTGAGCACATGCGCGCGACCATTTTTTCGTGGGTCGCTAATTGTGAGCCCGCAGATTACCCAATCTGCGCGCCCGCGACTTCCGAGGACCTTGGCGCCGGGGCGGTTGTTACCCCGGCGCCATCTCGTCCTTCTCCTTACGAGATCGGCCCTCTCCCGATTCGGCTCTGGAGTCTGAAAGAAAGAAAGAAAGAAAGAATTTTTTTTATTTGACAGCAAAGTGAGACATCACAAACGGTAATAAAACTTAATATAAAACTAAAAAAAAACACGATAAAAATTTGGATAGGGTTATAAACAAGACAGAAAAAAAAAAAACAATATTAGGCTAGAGTTTGTTGTGTGCCCCACAGTTGCGCCAAACAGGTAACCAGTTCAGCATTTGCCAGACAAGAGCCTGGCGCTGGTTTTCAACTGGACCCTTCGGTCTCCAGTCTCCTTCTGGAGCATGATGCTCTCACAGGAGACCACTGCTTTCCAATTTTCATGCTCTGCCAGTATAATACTACGGCTGGTAGAGAAAGATCTTGCCGTCAACCAGGATTCGCCGCTCGGTAGCCCAGGCAGGGTACGCTTCGAGCGTGTGTTGTGCGATGTAGCGTCACCAACATGTATCCACAAACTTGGTGGCTCTCTGCTCCTCAGGAATTTGTGAAGCCATTGCACCATGGTTTTTCGAGGCGCTATCTGCAGACCCAGATCATGGATTTGGCCACGACAATTGCCACTGCTTGCTCGGCAAGCCGGAAGGTTCCCTCGAAAGACTCCCCATCGACTAAGACGCGTGTGTCGTCAGTGTAACAGACTAAGCTGACGCCAGCTGTGAGAACGACGTGCAGAACCACGTCGTAGACGAGGTTCCATAAGAGGGGGCTAATAACTGACCCCTGCGGAACCCCTCAGCTTTACGCTACCGTCCCTGCCCACGTAGTGAATGTGCCTAAGGCGTAGATAGGCGCAATGATATCCTGCAGATAGGGTGCGCACACATGACGAACTATTGCCCCCCTAATCGCGTCCACGGGACGATGTTGAAGACGTTGACTATGTCTAAGCTGACTGAAAAACGCGTACCTATCGAGAAATCCACCGGACTCGCAAGACTCGTGCCCGTGCGCGATCGCTGGCGCGCTCGATGGATGCATAGGTGAGTGAGTACGTTTATGGGCGATGCCGAACGAAAATCGACCGTGTTACTCAATCGTTAAGACGTATTTTTTAATAGTTGAGTTTACTTTTCTAGTTAGCTATTTCGAAGAGATTTCGTTTTGCGTTTCTAAAGCTATTCACTATCCACACTGATAGAATAACGGCTATAAAGCCGCGTGAACAGGTGCATACCAAACGTTAAAGTACTGGAAAAGTATAGCTTGATATATATCAAGCTATTACATTTAAATATTTATAAACATTTTTTGTACCCGTGGTAAGCGCAAATACTAGTTGTACACTCCCAATAATTGGGCCTATGGCCTAAATATTTAAATTAAAGTATAGCTTGATGTATATCAAACTATACTTTTCCAGTATAGGCTGATCTTGGATTGTACAAAAAACCTCTACAGTGCGAGATCAGCCCATAGTGGAAATATTAATCTAGACATTTAGGGTGAGATTCAGAAACGAGTCTAAGCGTGCTTAGCGTATTTTTCAGTTATGTCATTTAATTTACGACTATCAATGCAGAACCTCCAAGTACCATCTTTTTTAGGAGTAATAATAACAGGGTTTAGCCGAGGGCACACAGTTTCACAATGCTCTATAACATCCAGCTCTAGTATTTTGTCCACCTCAATTCTAAGAGCTTTCTGTTTTTCTGGTAAACCCTTAGGACGTTGGCATAACAAATATAATTTAAACGATTTTTTTGTACTTTGATAGTTTCTAATGATTCCTTAATTTACATAAAAAGCTTTAATCTTATACTACCTTACGACACGTGAGACTTCTTATATAATACTTAACATTATTAACACTAACACTTTTTACATTAAGGTAATTACTTTAAAATATTGATTAATCAAACATTAATTAGATATAATTTCCCTTTACTAATTTTTATTTATTTTATTTAATACTCATTATCCATTACCTTTTCAGAATCATTTTAAACGTTATCTTAAACTCAATTATCACCCTTTTGTTTACTTACTTACTCTATGTACATAATGTAATACTAATTATTATATTAATTTCCCATTAACGTACAGTACAGGGCGGATTGAAACTCTTTAAATAAGCCCTATTCGATACCCAGTATACTGCAACCAACAAAACTTCTTACGAAAAGAGCGGCGACAACTCTCTAAATAAGCCTCGGTCAATTAATCTTAATTGCATATAATATGCAAATAATTATTATAATACCTTAATAAGATATTATATATCTATATTCGTCTTTCAGACGTATCGTCCTTATGGTTAGGTGTGTAAGCCTATGTGGCTAACTCCTTGTATATATATTATAGAGCGGTTAGCGACTCTCTAAATAAGCCTTAGCTTCACCTTCACCTAACGTCAGCGGGTGGTGACTGACACTAATAAGCCTACAGTATTGTAGATTGATTCCACGAGTAACTTTTATTATAGTCTAGGGTTACTCTATGTTTGGCGTCCTTTTCCAATAATGGAAATAAGACTGAATGCGTGATTTGTGATAGTTGTATGTGTCGGGAATCCAATCTATTGTATATTCGCATTGTTACATAGCATCCACACCTTTTTTTAGTATTTTTTTATTGGTGCCCTGTGGAAATTCTTCATGAACTTCCTTCGCCCCGGGGAAGGGCAAAGGGGTATGCCGGACTCCTACCGGCTAAAACCACTGGGGCGGTCATCTTCGGCACCTAAGGGAGGCTCCAGGTCCTCGTATGATCACACTGGAGCCGCCCACTGGTGCCACGCCTATAGGCACTTCTCGGGGGGATTGTAAAGGATCCCCAAAGCGTCATACGGCAGCGCGTGACCACATGCGTGCTACCGTCTTCTCTTGGGTCGCTTGGTGTGGGCACGCAGATTCCCCAATCTACGCACCCGCGAACCCAGAGGTCCCCCGCCTTGTAGCTACGGCAGGGGGTTTCAGGCGTATGGGAATTAGGCGCCAGGACGGTTGTTACCCCGGCGCCGTCTCCTCCTTCTTCGAGCGGGATCGGCCCTCTCCCGATCCCGCTCTGCGGTCTCCTTCTGGAGCATGAAGCTCTCACAGAAGGAGACCACTGCATTCCAGTTTTCGTGCTCTGCCAACATAGCCGACACTACTGCTGGCAGAGAGAGATTTTGCCCGATCCGATCGACCAGGATCCGCCGCTCGGCGGCCCACGCAGGGCACGCCTCGAGCGTGTGCTGTGCGGTGTCCTGGTCGCTATCACAATGGTGGCATTGTGCCGTGGCCTCGCGTCCTATCCTGTGCAGGTACGCGCCGAAACAACCGTGCCCGGTGAGTACCTGCGTCAGACGGTAGGTGACGCGCTCGCTCCTTCTGAGCCAGGCTCCAAAGAGCGGCAAGACGGCCTCGACGACGCGCTTGGTTGCAAACTGCATCCGCAGGCGATGACGCCACTTTACAAGTGCGCGCCGCCGAGCTAGCCGCCGCAGCCTGTCCAACGCCCCTGGAGGCGCGCCTTCGCCGATCTGGCGGAGAGAGCGTGTCTGATCGTAGACCCACGCATCCATCTCCGCCGGCATCCACACCTACTAAATTTATTTTACATTTAGCATTTCTTTGACTTTATTTTTGTTTTTACTTTTTTTAATGACACGCTTTATGATTGATTTATTGTTTCATTGCAAAACAAATCCTTACATGATTTTTTTTTCACCGGGACAGCGGGGTACTGTGACGAAGTCATCCTTCATTTCATTTCAATCAACCTCTTTCATGACTTCATACCTTTATCTCCATCACTGTCCACTTCATGATTTATTCTTTATTCAAATTAAAATTCGAATTTAGTATTGTGGTGTCGAATCGTTCGTATTTTGATCGTTATCATTACACATTCGATTCTGAACGCTAGTGGTTCGACACACAGCTGTCGCTCTGACAAATAGTCTCCTGCAATATTACAATTACTTATGTTTAACTAGCTTAAATATTGTGATAATAAGCTATATTTGAAATATATATACATCACCATGAATATGAAGTGTTGAAGTTGTGAATATGAATATACCATTATAACTATACATATGTTACGTTTCATTGATCTCGTTAACTGAACTCCGTTACGTGCTGCCGTGGAGTGAGCCTCCTAGTTGAGCTAACCGGGAAGGAACACGGGGGGAGGCACTCCGCAACAAACTTACGCTTCCATCTGTCAAAATTAGGGGCGTAAGTAGTGCATTTTGACAGATGGAAGCGTAAGTTCACGCTTAGACTCGTTTCTGAATCTCACCCTAATCTCACCCGTGCGTACAACAGCCGACTATATTACGCAAAACCTCAATAAACAAACAAACAACAATGAAAAGGGTAAAAACAAACACAAAAAAGTGTAATAAGTAATAATATGTGTAAAAACCTACATAAAGATTTGTGCATAACATAAATAATGATTACCATTCAAAAAGTATGCACCTACATAAAATTAATTGTAAACATTTATTTACGCCAAAAATTTTAAACAGCTGAGTAAGTATGAAGATATATTATCAACTGTAAGATCATTAAAACAACCTAATGCGATTTATCAATAGGTATTGTTATATGCTTATTATGTAACCGAAGATACCTGTACTCTGAAACTCCAGATTACGCGAACGTGCGAAGACACAATTTTTTTTTTGGTACAAGCCAGCCAGGATCTACAGTGGCGACAACCGAAAAGAACAATCAAGAACCAATCAAGCTCGGTGTGTCCCAGAGAAATGAATAACTTTCTTGGAACCCGCAACGAAATTAATCAGAACAAAAAAAGGAGGAGAAGGAAAGCATATACGTTCCACTTCCCTCCTTAACAAGCAGGAGACAGAGAAAATACTATAGGCCATAGGCACAATAATTGGGAGTGTACAAGTAGTATTAGCCTAGCTGCCAAGCACCACGGGTACAAAAAAAATTACTTGTTAATACTCAGTCTACATCCTATATGTTACTATAATATTATACTTAGACGGCACGGTTGGTGCAGTGGCTGATGCAATCGGCTGCTGCGCACCGGCGGGCTGATTAGTAAAAAACAGCAACAGCAGATGCGATCATCGCAGCGCAGCTATCGCGCAGCCAAAGATCCACCGGCGGCAAAGCGGCAAAAAAATTGGTATTACGTAAGGCATCGCCCGCCTGTCGCTATTGTGGAAAATGCATAGTTACTAGCGCCAGTAGCCACCAATGGAACTAAAAAGAATGAACGTTTTTAATTCATTGATTGTCCGACAAAGGCGCGTCAGAGTTCTTCGCCTGTTTAGTCGCTAAGTAATACCAAATTGACGTTTGACAGCGGTGTTGGAACAATTTACGCCTGTTGCAAAGCGTCTGCGACTTAGGTAATCAGCCCGCCGGTCGTGGGTTAGATTCCCGCACGGAACAAATATTTGTACGATCTGCAGGTAGTTGTTCCGGGTCTGTGTGGAATTTGTGTTTGTAAACGCACCCACGACACAGGATAAATCATAGTGTGGGGCAACGTTTTCAAAAAAAGAAAAAAAATCATCCATGATAAAAATATAAATTAAAATACTACTTAATTCGCTCAAAATACTGTACGTCAGTATATATAATGTTAACGCGATATATTTCCGTAAGCTATTACAATTCTATTCGCGTAAACTTCAGAAAATATTATTCTTTAAAAAAAACAACATTTTAATTTCACAATTTCATGTAGGCCCTAATATAATCTTACGAAAACTCAATGGTTCAATTGGCACGTGCACTTGTGCATTTTTCTTTGGATACGTCTTCTAATCTTACTTATAACTATAGTTACTACTACTGTAACAAATAAACTTCATTCTGGTTATTTATGTAAGAACAGGAACAAGAAAATCTACTTTATTAAGTATTTTATCACGTGATCATCGGCTGTTATTAAGAGTTCAAAGTGCGAAATTGCAAGGCAGGTCGGTGTAAACTGCGTGGAAATTAGAAATAGAAGAGTTTGTAGTAACGGTCCTGCACCCCTGTCCTACGTAGCTATACTGTAAGAATTCCCTAGCAAAGTCACTTCTAAATCCACACTGAAATCGCTAGTGTCGTATTGTTTCTTACTACTTCACTGCGGTTTCTTATGAGAGTTTGCTTCACAAGCAAACCTATTTCTGAATCCGGAGTGAATTCTATTATTTCGTATTGTGTTTACTACTTTTAATTGCACAAGTGAGTTTAGTGTGAGTTCTTATAGAATAGCACCTCAAATATTCACGCTCACCGCTGTCAGTCAATATTCCTAAGTGAAATAGTGACAGTATTACTTTTTCGGGTACGTTCATACGTTTACTGTTACAAAATTAGTATAGTTTATTTTTATAATCGATTACTTAATCAATCACGAATCTCATTAATGATTATAGCTGATTTCTTAGATAAATGATTATTTATAATCGATTGATTATGCCCATCACTAATCACTAACCGTAGTGTCATTTTACATATCCGGAGACCGGGAGTATTTATAAAAGGTTAGGAATTTGAATTGAACCGTACGACGTTGCCGACATATTTTTTAGATTTTTTTTCATTTTTGAGAAATGTTTTATCAATATGTAAAGATTTATTCATCTAAATACCGTACGACGTTGCCTTAAACTTGACATTGGCGAAATTGTGGAAGATAACCTACAGAAGCCATAATCTAAGAGAAGAAGAAGAAGTATAAAAGGTTAATTTTTGATTAGCAAAAATGGGAGTAAGTAATAAATGAGCATTTTGTCTTACAATACTAGTATTCATTATTTATTTACGTTATGTTGATATTAATCATTGTGAACTGTTTCTTATCAAAAACCATTATTTGCATTTTAGAAAAAAGCACAAGCTAATGTAAACAAAAACAAAGAAAAGCGCCAAGCAAGAAAGCTTGAGCAACGTCGAATTGCAGATGGAATGTCATACGTAACTTCAGCTAACAAACTAAAAGACTTGACTTTACTATGCAAGGAACTCCTAGTCTACCGGCATAACGACTTAGAAGTAGAAATGTACATCCAGCGGGTCAGCGAAATTGACAAGAACGTACTACAGTGGGCGATCGACTTGACAGAAATGAATATGAAACGATTGTAAGATTATTTTATGTATTTGTATGTCGTAAGAATTGCTACTGCTGATGCACTATTATTAATAATATTAAGTCTAAAGCACTTGATTTATAGATCAGCTTTTTATAAATAAAGCTCCCACATATATGTATGGACACATGCGCTACCACCCCTGTATTAAGGTTGGATAGCATAGCACTAGTAAAAATGTCTATGACCGTTGCTAGGCTACCGACTGTTATCGATACTTGTGTCAACTCGTGAAAAAACTGTAAAAATACATGTTATAAAATAAAATAAATATACGCAAATCTAATTGTATAAAGGTCTATGTTCTGTAAATAATCTACCATTTCGTAACAAACAAATTCCAGCTGTATAATTCTTATCCACTTCCATTCCACTACTCTTGCTCAGTTAGTAAGTTCAAGTAAATATCACATTACCCAGAAGATCTGAAATTGTGAATAATAAACAATGTAAGTGTTGCGATGGTAGTGTACTTATTTAGGCATAGAAAGTTACAGTATTCTAATACAACTTAATATCACATCAATCGAAGTTGTGCAGGTAACCTGATAATGAAATTCCTTAACAGTACATGTTTATTAACTGAATATTGCTCATATATGCACAGCTGAAATGATCCTTTAACCAATAGAAATATTGCTGTGTAAGATTACTGCATCGATCATGTATAGTCCTTTTAGTGCTTTAGAAGGTAACCATTTTCAACACATTGTGTCCCTGAGACCCTGTTAAGATATGGTTGGGATTAAACTACATTGTCCTGAAATTTTGTATAATATTAGAATCTCAAAGAAATACATAAAGAAAAGAAATAAGCTCTAGCCAAACAGCTTTACATAATGTATATATTGTTGAGGGAAGTATGAGTAATAAATCACAGAATTGTTAATTATTGAACCTTTTGAAATTAAATCTTTTGAAAAAAGTTCAGTATATTTTAAAACTATAAAGCAAAAATTTTAATCATAATATTTATTTATCTAGACAACAACACCAAAATTCCGAGATTTTGAAACATTGACAATATATTTCAGTTTTCTGATACAGCAACTGTAGTTCCTATTGGTCAGGTTAAAAATGATATACCGTTGCATTTTACTAGTCTAAAGACTGATATTGTAGGGAAGCTTCTGTACTAAGATAGAAATGTGACTGGTTACTTAATAAATTTTTACTTCAATTTAGATATGAAACATGTGCTTGGGGTTGGAACCGGGACCGTAAAGTAGAAGAAATGACAGATGAAGGAGCATGGTACCTCGTTGCCAGAGAAAAAACTGGTACCCTCATAGCATTCTCACACTTTAGATTTGATATGGACTATGGGGATCCAGTTCTTTATTGGTGAGTTTTAGTTTTATAATTTAATTCAACAGATAGTGGTGTACAATGCTGTATTACTGTATTGAAAAATGTAATGAGTTTCCAGTTCTGTTATGAATGAAGAATGTGGGTACTTTGAAACCCACTTGTTATAATATCAAGTACCTTACACAAAAATCGACTAAGGGACTCTTAACGAGTAGGATGGGCAGCAGCGTCGCGTTTGTTGAACAGTAGCCATTCTGCGCTCATTAACCCGCCTGCCAAGTGTGGTGAGTACTGGCAAATTCACCCCAAAATGACGACACAACTAAAGCACCGGCCCCTAGTTCCCGGCAGCTCCACTATTCCTGGTCATGGTGGCTGCCACGGTAACGGCGGAGCAGGGGGTTCTAAGAATATCTGGATGGGATCCTGCTACCACCACGAACGAGAACTGGCCCTGGTAACATACAATGCACGCACTCTGAGGGCAGCCGAAAAGATTTTTGAGCTGGAAAAAGTAATAGATAGACTGGGATAGAAGTTGCACGTCATACACACCCCCCAAGTCACACTTCACTATTGTAATGGGGGCCTCGGAGAGGGCAAAGCTGGGTACACGATGCGATGGTGAGTTGAGAATGGGGCAATTTGGCAATGGAACCCCAGGGACAGAGGCTTTTTGAAAAAGTCTGCTAAAAAAAGGGATGCTTCGTCATGAAATCCTTTTTCCAAAAATGGACCTAGATTAGCCTCGATGGTTCCACAAAGAATGAGACTGACTTCATCATTACCAAAAAAGACAACTTTGAATGATGTCTCTGTGATCTATAGGGTGAAAACCGGTAATGATCACCAAATGGTAAGAGGCACATTGAATATTAATCTCAAAGTTGAGAGTTCTCATCTTATGTAGTCTACGCGCCTGCCCTCTGGTGCTCATATCCAAAACCCCGAGAGCTTTCAACTTGGATTTCCAGAACCGCTTCGCGTGCCTCATCATCATATCAGCCACTGGACGTCCACTGCTGAACAAAGGCCTCCCCCTCAGATTTCCACAACGAGCGGTCACATGCCTCTCTCATCCAAGGACTCCCAGCGACCTTCACCAGGTCGTCCCACGCTGCGTTTTCCGGTGCGCGGTCTCCATTCGAGAACCTTTGTGCCCCAACGGCCATCAGTTCTACGAGCAATGTGCCCTGCCCATTGCCACTTCAGTTTACTAATCCTTTCAGCTATGTCGACAACTTTAGAGCTTCTACGGATCTCCTCATTTCTGATTCGATCTCGTAGAGAAATACCAAGCATAGCTCTCTCCATAGCTCGCTGAGTGACCTTGAGCTTTCTTATGAGGCCCATTGTGAGTGACCACGTCTCTGTTCCATATGTGATCACTGGTAACACACACTGGTTAAAGACTTTCATCTTGAGGCATTGCAGTATTGTTGAAGACGTTGCGAAGTTTCCCAAACGCTGCCCAACCGAGTCAGAATCGACGATTGACTTCTTTCTCGAAGTTGGACCTACCTAACCGGACAGTTTGTCCCATGTAGACATAGTCGTCAACAACTTCGGGAACAGAGCTCCCAAGCTAAAGGATGGCGAATGGGAATAAAAATAATTTCTCGTGCCTTTTTTAAAATGATTTCGTGCCAACCTACCAAAGGACATTGGGATGGGCACAATATGGGCATTTAACATACCTTTCGCCTTGCCCATGTTTATTTTAAGGCCCACCTGTTGGGAAACTCTGTAGAGATTATCGGGCATTGTGCTGGGCTCTTGCAGCGATTCTGCCATGACTACGATGTCTTCGGCAAATCGAAAGTGAGTGATATAATCGCCATTGATGTTATTGCCGAATCCTTTACATCCTAGTAGCTTGAAGGCATCCTCCATTGCAGCGGTGAGCAGTTTCGGGAAAATGACGTCCCCCTGTCTCACACCTCTCCGCAATGGCATAGCCAGTGTCTATAGTAGACTTGACGACGTATTTTTCTTCTCGTAGATTGCTTAAAATTTGCAGTAGCGGCGGTGTTAGAACTATAAAATGCGATAGGTTATTTACGTGTGCTATAACTGATGAGTCGCCGACGGTGTCGCAAAAGGTAAAGGCAAAGGACTTGCCAAGCACTTCTTCGGCAGCTTACGAAGTACTTTGTTACAGTGACGGCCGAATACTGAAACGCCACTTAATATTAAGTCCCGCTTTAACCCATTTGAGCCGCCCGGTTTCCTACCGAAGATGGGTTTCTCTTCAATTCAATAGTTAATTAAAGCGGGACTTAATATTAAGTGGCGTTTCAGTATTCGGCCGGGAGTGTTTCAGGTCTGAGTGATGTAGCGTTCCTAGTGGTGCACTTCACGGATAGATATAACACTGCACTTAGGGTCCTTATATATGCTGGACCTATTATGAAGGATTCATATTTAATTAACGCAATTTCGACTTAAAATTCCACTTGAGTTTGGATTATTGATCTGTTTTACTTTTTAAGCGGAGCTCACACTAGTATTTCTCCTGTCATGGGTACAATTTACGGACATACATCTCACATGCACAAACCTACACCCAGACCCGAAACAACTATCTGTAGATCATAAAAATATTCGTTACGTGTGGGGATTGAACCCGCGACACGTAGCGCAGAAAGCCAAAGCCAAATTGCTTAGGCACTGCATCAACCGGGCCTTAGATTGTTATTAGCGGGTAATGGTTACGTAGCAGTTAAGAAAAAAGTTTACGGGAGCAATCTCGAACGCGTGTATCCCAGTATATTAATCTATACAAATAAATAAAATTGAAGTGTCTGTTTGTAATGTCAAAATAACAACTTTTAACTAAATGCATATGAAAGTATGTACGTTACATATAACAAAAAAACTATTTTAATTTTTTTATCTGTCTGTCCGTCTGTCTGTCTGTTTGTTCCGGGTAATCTCCGAAACGGCTGGACCGATTTAGACGGGACCTTCACTGGCAGCTGATGTTATGAGGAATAACTTAGGCTACTTTTATTTTAGAAAAATCATTAGGGTTCCGCGTAAAAAAAATTAAAACCCTTGATATCCAATATATATATTCTATGTCAAGTGTCTATGTTGAAGTACTCTAAATTTCTTTTAAATTAAACGCGGGTGAAACCGCGGGTCCCAGCTAGTGAACTATAAATAATTATGTTGCGGTTTTACAAATATTAAATAGATTTGGCCAAAACATACATCATAAAAAAAGTAATAAGTAAAAATATTATATATTATAAATTTCGTCATTTTGGGGGGATATTGCCTGTACTCACCAAGCTTGGCAGGCAGCGCAGCGCAGTATGGCTGATGTTCCAAAGAAGGGACGCTGGTGCAACATCCTTCTGGTTTATAGTCCCCTAGTGCCTTTTCGACATCCACGGGACTCCTCCCGAATGTTACACCTGTTACCATGAATATTACACCACTACATCTCCATGTAGTGGTGTAATATTCATAATCCGGACACCACACGTACAAGCGTACCTATTCGTCGAATAGTAGAATAAATATCCGTATTCGTAAAAGTAGTATTCGTTGTATCTAAAATTAAAAGGTATTATGTAGTTTTCTTTAACAGCATATTTTGGTGCACTTCTAACAGAAAAAATATGATACTATTAATTTTTACTATATTTGCCTTTTTTAGTCATCTAAGTCGAGTCATGGAGGAAATCTTGGTATTCTTCAGTATAATAAAACGCTTTTAAATGTATTACATCGCGTATATTATAGACTAGCTGGGACAAGCGGTTTCACCCGCGTGTTATTTAAAAAGAAATTTAGATAACTTAAACATAGACACTTGACATAGAATACACATGTTGGATTTCAAGGGTTTTATTTTTTTGCGCGGAACTCTAATTTATTTCTTATATAATCAGCTATCTGCCAGTGAAAGTCCCTTCAAAATCGGCCCGGCCGTTTCGGAGATTACCCGGAACAAACAGACAGACAAAAAATGTAAAAATTGTGTTTTTGTTATACGTACCGTATATACTTTCATATGCATTTAGTAAAAAGCTGTTATTTTGACATTACAAACAGACACTTCAATTTTATTTATTTGTATAGATTTATTAAGCGCGGTGAGTAGAAATGGCAAAAGAACTGCGATCGCCAACCCGCCTGTCAAGCGTGGTGATTATGACAAAACCGCCCAATGAACACACAACACAAACCCAAACCGGTAGTTGTGGCGATCTTTGGTAGGGGCCTATGTCCAGCAGTACAGGTTATATCGGCTGAAATGATGATGAAGTTTACATAATATATACATTTAACTAAACTAATAGGTAGGTATAAAACCACTAGTTCAAATAAAAAATTATAATATTATCCGTAAATTATAATACTTAAAATGGAACTTCAGTATGAATATTATTAAATAATTCTGTACACATTAATGAAATAGACTAAAATCTATTAAGTTTTGTAACCCGAAATACGTATGTATGTGTAACACGTTTCTGCTTGCGTAATGAAAGACCAACAGGTTTAATTGGTATACTGGTAATAATCCACACATTTAACGTATAATATAATTACAGTAGCGTAAATTCAATTATAAATATCTTAAAAATAATATTTACACCTATAATACATTGAATTATTTCCAAACTCTGTTCATAACACTCATCAATTAGGCTTCACTTTATATTTACACAACACACATAAGAAAAAGCGAATGTTTCTTTTCAACAGTCTCTTCTCGAAGACTAGTTTTTCTTTTGGCCACCATTTGATACACCTTGTGCAGAAGTATCTGAACAATTTGTGCATTATAAATATAATAAACAGCGCTATAGCTGTGCTTAGTGCTAAGACATCAAGTAGCAAGTACTGTGAGAGAGTGAGGTCAAGAGATGGTGACCGCAAGTGCAAGGCTCCGTTGTGCCTCAGTACGTATTCTATCCAATAAATGCCCATATCTAATGGTTTCATTGGTCGGTCCAGAAATATATCTCTTAACTCTGTGGCCTTTTCTTTATACCTGAAAAAAAAAACCATATCTAACATTAATACATGTGTGACTGAAAGTGTAACATTTTTTCATAATATACTTGCGAGCAAAGAATTAGGGTCGGTATGAAAAACCACAATATCTTCCAAAATAATACCAGTCGGCTTCATGAATCCAACCGGTTGCTATAGAGCATGGGTCGGAAACTACAACTTTCCAAGAAATTGCAAAAAGTAGGCATAAATTACGTACTGAATTAGGCACTGTGGTAAAATGGGCGTGCCCCAGGGCTCAATGCTAAGTCCTTTTTGTAGCTATTAACAAATTACCGTATTAAAGGTTCTTGTAGACGGGGAACTAGTACATGTCATTAATAGCTTATCCACTCTATCCAAGCAGTTAGGTACTCAATAACTTTTTAGGGAATAGTGTATACTACAATAAGTAACTGTTTGTTTTTCTGAAAGTTCAACTAAATTATTCCAACTACAGATATTATATTTAAATCCATATGCCTAAATTCCTGACTTTTCATAAGTGCCTATGAAATAAAGCCGAATCTATTCTTACGTATAAATATAATGAAAATTTAAAATATAGCAAACGGACTAATAATTATTGTATAACTCCTATTGATATACAATTTTGTTTGAGTTTGAGATATCAACACATTCAGCCAGGCATAACATTACTAGATAAAGTTATTATAACAGTTATCAAAGGCTAGTCAAAAGATGAATATCTTATAACCGGTCTAATTATCAGTATCATTCAGAAATTAGGATGTGATGTTTGGAGGAGACTCAATGTCCAAAAAATATCTAAGGTGCATAATATCAATTAACCAAACTTCCATATCTCACCAAATGGATGTTTCAAAATGTGGAAATTGCATAACGTTCATGTCTCAAAACATCGCATGTCTCATAATGTTCACTTCTTTGTAGTATACGCTTGACTAAACTCTTATGAACGTCTGGTTCTCGTTTAGACTAAATTATTTACTGTGTGTACATGTTAGCTGCATTGAGATGGCCCAAGGGTCGCTTCAATCACTGTCACAGTGCGTTACGGTGTATATGGGTATCTTTTGAGGTCTGTAAGTTTTGCAACCGTATGTCATTTTGTACCTTTTACCGTGTAGCTCCGGGTCACGAATACACGGGCTACCCTATCTCATTGCGTGGATGTCGTCAAAGGCGACTATGGACGTTTGGTGCCCGGTGCGTACTTTTAAGCACTTTGGGTTACTCGCAGTTGGCAGGTAAATAACCAACGCCACCATACCCGAGGAGGGTTGGAGTCAGGCAGGCGGCCGACTGTAAAACATTTTTGCCAAAAACTTTGCACCTGTCGTTCTCATGTACATTGAATGGCGACAGGTCACAGGAACATATTGCGCCGAACCCAAATAACTTGGGACCAGGACAGGAAGATGATGATGTTGTTTTGCACCATGATGATGTTTGTCAGTTTTTGGACCGCAATCGCATAGCGTATAAAATAATACGTACTGTCGATCTGTAAGCAAAGCACGGAGATGTTTCCTCCATGTGGCTTTATCTGTTTCTTTGAGCTTTACTATTTCTGCGACGCCTCGATCAGCCATCGCTTGAGCGTTGAGAGCTTGATCTGCATATAGTGGTACCATGAGCATGGGCACACCGCAGGCCACAGCCTCTTGCGTGCCAAGAAGGCCACCATGAGATATAAACAGCTTAACGTTCGGGTGACCTGTCGAAGTAATGCATGATTATTGGTTGGCACTTGCCGGTGGTAACACATAAGTAATCAAAACGTCAAAATCATATTAAAAATGTGTTGGTGAACGTGATTTAAAGATACAAAGACTATCCTCTGCTATGTCGGTAAAATCCTTTAATGGTAGATGTAAGTGAAGAATAATAAATTAATAAATAAAAATACAGTAAAATGTACCTATTTTTCAAATTTATTGCTATGATTGACTCTGTCTGGCAGTATCGCTCATACAGTCATTAGAAAGCTTGCCACCAAATCTTTTATCCATTGCAATGGTCACACTAAAAGTTTTTAGAATTTGAAAACATTGAATTTATATGTTGTTTGTTTCTACAAATTGGCGGCAATTTAAAAAGTGCGTGTCGTGCGACAATTTGCGACTTTCGTTGCGGTCTTAATCAACAACTGTGTTATGTTAGTCTTCAATTGGAATTCAATTTCATGATGAAGCACCATCACATGCCACTGTTTACAACTAGTTAGATGTGTTTAAACGTGGTCGAAGCAATCTCACTGATGATTTGCGCGAAGGATGTCCTTCTACGGCGACCACTGAAGATAACGTGAGTTCTGTGCGGCTAATGATAGAAGCTGATATAAGAGTGGCATATCAATAGATCCGGGCAAGTTTAGGCACTGGTATGAGTCAAGTGGAAAAAATCTTATACGAACAATTATCAGGCTTCAGAAAGCTTTGCACCAGATGGATATCTCATAGTTCGACGAAAGAACAAAAACGCCGTCTATATGATTGGGGCCGCGAAATGCTTGAAAAGTATAACGGAGGTGACTCGAATGCTGTGTTCGAATGTTGTGACATCGTAGATGAAAAAAAAATGAAACACACAATAGATGAAAGCTGGATATTTGCCCAATGGATGTTTCCATTCGTTGATTGCCAACAAAAGAAAGAAAGAAGGGCAGAACTCAAAAAAAAAGATGATTGTTTCACTCTTTCGACTGATAGCTCATTTCGCAACAATTGCGGTAGAGGATACCTACTGCAGATTGATAGGTATGTCATTGTTTACCGGTTGTCTTGTCAGATGGACAAGAGAATCTTTGTCTATGGAAGGTCTGGAATTAGTGAGTTATTCGTCTTACAGTCCCGACCTGGGACCTTGCAGCTTTTATTTATCCCCAAAATAAAAGATTAACTCTGAGGAATTCGCTTTATGAACCCCGAAGATGCCGTGGCAGCGTTCCGTGGAAGAGATCCCTAAAGTATTGTGGGCCCACCTCTTCAGTCAATAATGGTTCCATCGCATCCGACGGTGCTTAGAAAGAAACGGAGACTACTTCGAAAAACAAAAAAAATATTAACAAGTGCCTACATGATTCCGTTTTTAATGTTCTATAAACTTTTTATGTTACCCGTACTTTGGCCACTATTATGGTGAACGTGTGATAGTAGGTACCTGAACGCTGCGGGCATCTCAATGAGAAATTTTTCGGTTCGTACAACATTCACGGAAATGGGGTGGTCTATTCTTAATTTTGGTTTGACATAAGATCATCGGCACGGTGTCTACAGGATTAATAAGAAACAATCAATGCGCCCTACTGACCGCCAGTTGTTATTTTTTATTGCCGTTTGCTACCAATTATCGGGTGTCGTGTGAGTACAGTTTACAGTAAAAAACGCAGGAATCGAACCTGTGCGGCCCGTAGTGTAGAAAGCCAATCGCTTAGCACTCTGCCGACCGTTCTATCAATTGCTTGAACGCAGTTGTAACTTACATAAGGTTGCATGTTGCGGTATCCAATCCATTGTATACGCATTGTCTGGTACGGTAAGGTTCTGGGCAAGCATCCGCCGGTCCATCTTTATAAACACAGTCTGTGGCAGTTCCGATAGCAAATCGAATATTTGAGACAACACATCGCTTGGTATCGTTTCGATCCTCGACATTGATCCGAAACTCCAGTAAATAACGCCTTCTGGAGATGCATCCAGCAATTTTTGCATTTCCTACAAATAAAACAACACTATGAATAAAAAGTTCACAATTAAGTTCCACTGACATCCTTCGGCCGGAAATAAAGTTCGAATATTCTTGAATCCTTAAAGAACTGATCTGCCTTCGACCTAAATAACATGCATGCCAATCAACATAGCACATAGAATACAGCAAAAAGATTTGCCTTTGTATTCCTCGGTTTTTTAGGGTACCGTACCGTACGTCCGAATGACAAAACGGCGGGACCCTTATGTATATATTTAAGAAAATGTATGTAATTAACCGAAGCTACTGAGTCTAAAATTTGGAAAAGAATTCAGGAAATAGTTCTTTATTTATAGATTAAAGGAAAGCCTATAAGAAGTCTATGATCTTAAAATAACACGGTAAATGTGTTAAAATTGTGCGTACGAACTTACACTTGCAGTTGGATTGTATCGGAGAACATGTTTTTTCAACTACCACTGCAACAACTGTTAAGTTTGTTCTTGGGATTGGTACAAGACAATATATTCAGCAATTTCCTTCTACAATCCGGTACCATCCACACTGTTTTAGCTAGCACAAAAAAATTAGGTGCAGTTTTAAAAAAAAACATGTTAGATAACATATTCATCGTACGGAACCCGTCCCACGCGAGTTCAACTCGCACTTGTCCGATTTTTTATTTATTTTATTATATATTTAAGGATATGCTTTCCAACTGATATAATAAGACTACAACACACATCACGCTTGTTAGAAGTTCGTTTTAAGTAGAAATCGCGTGTAATTTGATAAAATCGAGATTGTGTAATAACGATACTTAGTGATGAATGAATCGTCCTTTGACACTATCTGTAGTCCAGAGGGTCTTAGGTCGGACAGATAGTCGGTTTCCCTATTGCATTGTGAAATTTAGGTTAAATGTACTATGATGCGACGGTCTCATTCTTTGTAATCTTATATATGCCTATAAAATTATGTACTTAGAACTTTACTATGAAATAAATAATAACGTTCTTTGAATCACGCTGTGGTCGATAACTTTATGTAATATTTTACTGATTACTTGTTTGCGCTGTTTTTCTGACATCATTTTATTATTCCTTTGACGATTTTAATTGCATTGATTCATTATTATTTGATATGATTATGATTTATGCTTAATGATGCTTTTAATTACCGGGTACATTCAATAGGTATGCTGTAGACTCGTATATCTCGATAAACCGGAAATTAACTAGATAATTGGTACTAGAGGGGTACGACAACTTATAAATACAATGCGGGAGTTAACGCGATATACCACTAACCGCCGAAATCAATAATCGATCTAATCCAAAATCTTATACGGATAATTATGTCTGTTTTTTGTATTTAATGTGATCGTAACACAACAACGGATGAATTTCAAAATCTTTAATCCTAAGATTTTGGCTTAGATTGAATATTAATTTCGACCCATAATCGTTTGGGGTTTCTCCCACGTTCCACAGATCGCGAACACAAGAAGACTGATGCAGAGGGATCATTCCGTCTGTGAGGTCGAAGGAAAAGGCGATGTGATTTTTCATTGCGTCATACTCGTGAACACGTGCTGTCTGTTGGGATGGGATTGGTCAGCTTAATGACAATTTAGTCATAAACTTATATATTATATTTATTAAAATATTGCTTGGCTTGTTTAGTGTAGACTTTTTAAGAAGTTTACTCTGATCTCCAACATTGACTTCACATCATCTTTATTTTTAGAACAATGTAGTCAAAAATATACTTAATAACAATTATTATGATTTAAAAAGAGTAACCATGAAGTACTTTGCCGGTTCTTCTCCATAGGAAATCTACATCTGGAACACGGCAACTGAAGTCTTGAATTCATAAGTGCCTGTAAATGATTTTACATAAGAAAAATATTTATAGGTATCTTATCTTTATTGTCTACCCCATTATTTTCTTTACTAAGTAAACTGCCGCCGCTTACTACCTATACTCTATTTCGGAAATAAATCGGTTAATGGAATTCAAGCTTGAAATACTATCTTGAACATCATGTCAGCCAAATGTCGTCCACTGCTGAACAAAGGCCTCCCCATAGATTTCTACAACGAGCGGTTACATGTTACCCGCATCCAATGGCTCCCAGCGACCTTCACCAGGTCGTCTGTCCACCTCGTTGGAGGTCGTCGCGTTTTCCGGTGCGCGGTCTCCACTCGAGAACCTTTTTACCCCAACGGCCATTAGTTCTACAAGCAATGTGTCCCGCCCACTGTATAAACACTTCAGAACTTCGATGTATCGATAGTAAATGTGGCACCGCTGCAGATATTGCAGCACTCCCCAGGTTTCGATCGAATCGAAGGCTTTCTCATAATCCACAAACGCTAAGCATAGTGGCGGATTACACTCCTCGGTCTTCTGTTTAACCTGCTGCACAGCGTATGGATGTGGTCTATGGTAAGCCTTTTCGGAAACCGGCTTGTTCAAGAGGCTGGAAGTCATCAAAACCCGCGCTCGAGACGATTCGTGATAACCCTTGAAAACTAAGTAGTTATAAACGGCACGGTTGGTGCAGTGGCGGTGGTGTTGGGTTAATTTGGCTCGCGGATCTATGTCAGAGCCAAGGGTAGAAATAGTTACCGAGGTGTATAACGGTCGGTCTATTCTCAATCTCCCTCTGGCTTTGTCGACGCTACACTGCCGCCCTCAGTCTGCAGCTTCATAATACGACTTTGCCCAATAGACTTCTCTTGCAAACGCTTAGGAGCCTTGGTTCCGCTCAATCGTATCGTATCTTTCGTTGTCTTTAACACCGTTGGTGTTAAATATACGTATATAGTGACGCAAGGACTTCTATATCCGTCTATTGAGCAGTCGGTGTGCTTCGCCATCACCGGAGGACTGGAGTATCATGGCGCGTCTTTCTGCCATAAGGTTGAGAGTGTGATCCGAGAACTTTTTTGGTCTACCTTTACGTTGGGTTTTATACAACTAGAAATATCAGATGAGACCTCTAAACTTTGAGATTAATATTCAATGTGCCTCTTACATTTGTCTTTTATTAGACATGATGAAGTCAATCTCATTCTTTGTGGAACCATTGGGACTCATCAAGGTACATTTCCTGTGAGGCGGCTTTTGGAAAAAGGAGTTCATCACGAAGAGTCCCTCCTTTTCCAAAAAGTCGACCAGCCTCTGACCCCTGGAGTTCCGTTGCCCATACTCAAATTGCCCCACTCTCAACTCACCATCGCATCGTGTGTCCAGATTTGCGTTGAAGTCCCCCATCACAACAGTGAAGTGTGTCTTCGCGCGACGAGCGAGTTTTGTATGGCCCTACTTACGTCCTCATACATACTTTCTACTTCATCATCTAGGTATGCAGAGGTCGGTGCGTAGACCTGTATGACCTTTAACGAATACCTCTTGGATATTCTGAGTATAAGGTACGCTGCCCTGCTCGACACGCTTTCGATGGTAACTATGTTGTTAATGTGGGACCTGCGGACGAGGAACCCGACACCACCTTGAGATGGATGGTCGCCTTCCTGGTAGTAGAATAAGTTGTCGGATTTCAGGGTAGTCGAGACCTCGCTCTCTCGTCGGACTTCTGATAAACTCATGATATCCCAGTGCAACTTATCTATGTCTTCTTCCAGCTCAACGATCTTTTGTACGTGCGTTGTACGTTACCAAGGCCAGTTTTTTAGTTTGGGGTGGTCGCTGGATCCATTCCGGAGATTCTTAGCACCCCCGGCCCCGCCGTTGCCGTGGCCGCTACCATGACCAGGAAGAGCGGGGCTGACGGGAACAGGGGGCCGGTGCTTTAATTGTGTTACTTTCGTTTAGGGGGGGGATTTGCCGATACTCGCCACGCTTGGCAGGCGGGTTGGCGAGCGCAGAACTGCTACCGTGCTACCGAACAGAAGGGACGCTTCTGCCGTTCCCTCTGGTTAAAAGTCCCTTAGTCGGCTTTTACCACCTCCACGGGAGGAGGTGGAGTGGTGCTATATTCTTAGTCCGGACACCACACAGAACGTATTTTAGACTCTACAAACGCTGTAAACTGACTAAGTTTGGAACTTTTCCCGTGAATATCACATGACATTGAGATTTGAAATTTATATGGTTTTCTTATATTTATAATAATATGATGGTGTTTCGTAACGAAAACTGATAACATGGATTCAGTATATACATGAATCTGGAACCCTCAACGTTAGAATTTTGCGTCGATCTTTTCATGAATTTCATGATTTTATTCAAGTTTATTTAATTGATTTATAAAATAATTATTTTCGTATGTCCTAACTAAATCACAATAAACTATTTATATTTACATAATACTGCAATGTAAATAAAAACTAAACGGCTGTGGTTAAAATCCACGGATGAGGTCTTCGCTCGCAGAATTATATTAATATCATATCATATTACACACGGCTACACATCATGCTATACGATTCTAGTATAGGCTGATCGTAAGGAAAGCTTATAGAATGCGATATCAGATTATACTGGAAACGTATAGTTTGATATGTAGCCATGCATACAATAATTACGTTGTTTACGATACATTTCATGCTCAAAAAATTACAAAATCTGTTCTTTTCGAGATAAATGGCTTTCCTATTTTTACTACAGTCCTAAGTAAAACATCTTCCCAAAGTTTCGGTAAGTTTTTTAAGGTTTCCACTAGTTTACTATAACACCATCGGAAATTAAACAAAATAAAACCATTTTTTAGACTCCTGAGTCGATCTATTCAATTTCTTTTATAATCTCCAAAAATAGCAATATGTAAAATGTAAATGTAAGTATAAAATGATTTGTCTAGAACTCTAGAGCATACTCTAGTCAAATCATTTTACATTCTGTCTTCGTTTTTCTATCGATCTTCCGGGGAAACAGGGAAAATCTGGCAGTGCGATTTAGATATATAGCTTATCATGTGATGGAGCATTCCCCCTCTGCTCACCATCACGGAGTATAAAGTTGATTTCGTCTTTGACGTGAGCTAACAAAGAGAACGAGGGACGTTTGTAAAAAGGCATACCGTAATTTGAGGTTTGTTTTACGCGAGGCGAATAAATTCACGAATATCAACGCTTTAAGGGCCTTGTATGAAGCCCTCGTAAAAAGTCACTTAGAATATAACGCGGCTATTTGGAGTTCAGAATAAATTAGTCAGATTTATGTACGTAAAGTTGTATGGGTGTATCCAGGGTATTCATTGATATATCCAACCTTATTTATCCTCGGCATGGTTGGATATCATAAATTAGAAACGAGGCGGGAGGTAGCACTAGCCATATATTTGTTTCAGAGGGGTCAAATACATAACTCACCCATCCTGCTGGAGGTCTGACTGTAGGTACGTGCCAGAGAACTACGCGTGGCGACGGCGGCGGCCAGTACCCCTAGTACGAGTTGTTTTACAATCGTAACGTTATAATAAACTGCACGTTTACCGCGTTCAGCGGTCTGATTGGTTGACGAGTTTTGAGCGGGCCAATCGCAGCGCCAAACCGGTTAACGTATAGTTTACTATTACGTTTAGAGTATAAAAAGAAACTCGTACAAGGGGGACTGATTTGCGGAGATGGATGCGTGGGTCTACGACCAGACACGCTCCCTCCGCCAAAGTGGGGAAGGCGTGCCTTCAGGGGCGTTCGACAGATTGAGGCGGCTGGCTCGACGGCGCGCACTCGAGATGTGGTGACATCGCCTACGGTCACAGTTCGCGACGAAGCGCGCCGTCGAGGCCATCCTGCCGCTCTTCGGAGCCTCGCTCAGAAGGAGCGAGCGCGTCACCTACCGTCTGACGCAGGTATTCACCGGTCACGGTTGTTTCGGTGCATACCTGCACAGAATAGGACGCGAGGTTACGGCACAGTGCCACCATTGTGGAAGCGACCAGGATACCGCACAGCACACGCTCGAGGAGTGCCCTGCGTGGGCGGCCGAGCGGCGGATCCTGGTTGATCAGATCGGGCAAGATCTCTCTCTGCCGGCAGTATTGTCGGCTATGTTGGCAGAGCATGAAAATTTGGTGTGCAGTGGTCTCCTGCGAGAGCGTGATGCTGCAGAAGGGACTGCAGAGCGGGATCGGGAGAGCGCCGATCCCGCACGGAGAAGGATGAGACGGCGCCGGGGCAACAACCGTACCGGCTCCCAAGTCCAACACGCCTAAGCCCCCTGCCGTCACTTCATGGTCCGGGGCCTCGGGGGTCGCGGGTGCGCAGATTGGGGGGTCTGCGTACTCACACCAAGCGACCCCCGGGAAGACGGTGGCGCGCACGTGGCCACGTGCCGCCGTGTGCGCAGCACAGCGCAAAGCGAGGCTTGGGGGGATCCTTTACAATCCTCCCCGAGAAGTGCCTGGGGGGTGACCTTTTTACAGTCTCCTTCCCGCCGCTAGAGGGGGTGACCGCTTTACAGTCATCCCTTCCGAGATGTGCCTAAAGGCGTGGCACCAATGGGCGGCTCTAGTGTGATCTTACGAGGACCTGGAGCCCCCCTTCGGTGCCGAAGATGACCGCTCCAGTGGTTTTAGCCGGTAGGACCAATTACACAGAACAGTACATAGGTTTCCTAACGTGAACTTTGTGCCCTTACAAAATAAGCTAACGCAACCGTGGTTGTTGATATAACTACTTGCTATGAACCTTCACAATCGTTAAAACTATGCGGACAGTAATTCCGATAATTGCAGTGGACACGCGGTCTGAGTGACCCAGTGACTTGAGAATGATATGAGCGCCTACCGCACGCCGCAGACTGATAAGTACAAAGATTTAAATGCATTAGAGAAGTGATTGAATGAATTAATCAAACGCTAATATAAACATCGAATGAGACGGCACGGTTGGTGCAGTGGCTGATATAGTCAGCTGCTGCGCACCGGGTCGCAGGTTCCATTCCCGCACGGAACAAATATTTGTATGATCTGCAGGTAGTTGTTTCGGGTCTGCGTGTAATTGTGTGTGGAATTTGTGCCTGTAAACGCACCCACGACACAGGACAAATCCTAGTACAAAAAAAATATTAACTTATTATAATTTCCTAAATATGTGGTATGATAAGGTCTCGTGTAACTTACCCGGGGAAGCACCGGAGAATCGTCTAAGTGTAGCCCTCCAACTTCTACTAGAGCAGGGACTAATGGGCGTACTTCATTTATACTGAAATGGCTATTAGACAGCACCAAGCTATAGTTCTGAGCTAATGACTCCAACTTTGTTCCAGGACCAAAGAGACGATCCGATATAATCTAAAGAAGAAACAGTTGGTTAATAATCTGCAGCTTATGATCATTTTTTTTTTTTTTTTTGTAGAGCGTTACTGACCTGTGATGGAATTTGTGATTTATATCTGTATAAAACCTTTGCTGTAATCACCGCCATCGTGTTCGCGAATCTTTGCCATAGAGTCATTCGTTGTCCATATCCAACCATGTATGACGGGACATAAGCAGGAGCGTCGGGGTTTCCCAGTTGATCATTAACCCATGGCAGTGGCACACTAGATAAGAAGCCGACCACAGGAGCTCCATACTTTTTGCCGAGAGGGAGGAAACAATCGCTTCCGAAAACTTCAACAATAACTAGATCAAACGTCTCTGTTGAATTAAATAATGCTTTGACGGCAGGCACTTGGGAAACAATTTCGCATGCATCGACGCATTCTTTCATAATTTGTTCCAAGTTTTGAATAAAATCTGGTTTTAAGGAGTTTTGTTGCCTTGTTAAATTGTTCGTGATTTCGGGTATAGTTCCTGCGAGGCTTATTTGATGCACGTTCGGCAGAGGGTTTTTCTGTAAAATTTAAAATATTGCATTCATTATTGGACGTTCCTTATCTTAATCCTTTATCCGCTGCCTACTTTTTATGTTTTAAAAAGGACTAGGTACAGTTTGAATCACTCATACCCGGAACAATTACCTCCTATAGGTCACAGGGCCATTTCGGCAGACCTCTACAGCCTATAGTGGCTTATTGTAAGCTAGAACGCACCGTTTAATTCATCTTACTGCGAAAGGGCCCTTTTTAGCAAAAGAAGGGGGAAACAATTACTTAAATATGCCAACAGTGTTATAAAAGTATACAAGAAAACGAAGCAATAATTAATTGAAGAAATGAATACAAGGTACTGTCTGAAAGGCTTTAAATTTTCTCTTTCTTTGACGTGGTCGCCGAATCACAATAGATGGTATACGAACCTAATTTTCACACGCAATATTTTTCTAGTGGCAACTAATTTCGTAAACGCGGTCTTTTAAGGGTATTCGGTTCTATGAACACAGAAAATAAGTAAAACCTTAAAAAACGTACCTGAACTCTATTGTATATAACTGATATTACCAAACGTGCACAATTCACGCAATACAACTAGCAATAACAGTTGACGTCATGTACAAACAAAGAACCGGAGTTATAGAGTATATTAAGGATACTTTTTAAGGGAATCAGGAAATAGAACCAGCAGAAAAAGAAGAAGACGTGCCGCTAGTAAAATTAGCTCGACGAAAACGAGATTCTGTAATTAATGATGAATCGGATGAAGATCACTATGGTGTTAATTTTTCTGATGACACACCAATTCTAGATGGCAGTTTTCGTAGCCTAATTCACTGCATCTTGTATAAAAGTAGAAAAGTAGTAAGATTGTTTAGAAAGCCAACAACTAAAATGATGGCATTCTTCAAAAGTGTGTGCTTCTAGAGTTTGGTCGAGAGTCTACTTACTTTTTACTCTTAATTTTGCTTGCTTTTTAACCTAAAAGATCCCATAACGAAAGTTATAGTTAATTTAAAATCAGCAATTGTGTTTTCTGCTGATGACTGGCAGAACATGAAACAACTTGCTGATATTTTGGACGTTATCAAACTGTTCGTGATGCTTTATGCCGTCGCGAAGCATCGCTAGTTATTGCTGATGTTGCCATCATGTTATATCTGTATAAAAAAATTCTTACTTTTCAAGGGTTATCACGAATCGTCTCGAGCGCAGGTTTGATGACTTCCAGCCTCCCGAACAAGCCGGTTTCCGAAAAGGTTTCAGTACCATAGACCACATCCATACGCTGCGGCAGGTTATACAGAAGACCGAGGAGTATAATCTGCCACTATGCTTGGCGTTTGTGGACTATGAGAAAGCCTTCGATTCGATCGAAACCTGGGCAGTGCTGCAATCTCTGCAGCGGTGCCAGATTGACTATCGGTACATTGAAGTGTTGAAGTGCTTATACAGAAACGCCACCATGTCGGTCCGAGTACATGAACAGAGCACGGGGGCAATTCCATTGCAGAGAGGTGTGAGACAGGGGGACATCATTTCCCCGAAACTGTTCACCGCTGCAATGGAGGATGCCTTCAAGCTACTGGAGTGGAAAGGATTCGGCATTAACATCAATGGCGAGTATATCACTCACCTTCGATTTGCCGATGACATCGTAGTCATGGCAGAATCGCTGCAAGAGCTCAGCACAATGCTCGATGATCTCAACAGAGTTTCCCAACAGGTGGGCCTTAAGATGAACATGGGCAAGACAAAAGTCATGTCAAATGCCCATGTCGTGCCCGTTGGGAGCTCTGTTCTCGAAGTTGTTGACGAGTATGTCTACCTAGGACAAACTGTCCAGTTAGGTAGGTCCAACTTCGAGAAAGAGGTCAATCGTCGAATCCGACTCGGCTGGGCAGCGTTCGGGAAACTTCGCAACGTCTTTTCGTCAACAATACCGCAATGCCTCAAGACGCAAGTCTTTAACCAGTGTGTGTTACCAGTGATGACATATGGAACAGAGACGTGGTCACTCACAATGGGCCTCATAAGAAAGCTCAAGGTCACTCAGCGAGCTATGGAGAGAGCTATGCTTGGTATTTCTCTACGAGATCGAATCAGAAATGAGGAGATCCGTAGAAGAACTAAAGTTGTCGACATAGCTGAAAGGATTAGTAAACTGAAGTGGCAATGGGCAGGGCACATTGCTCGTAGAACTGATGGCCGTTGGGGCACAAAGGTTCTCGAATGGAGACCGCGCACCGGAAAACGCAGCGTGGGACGACCTCCAACGAGGTGGACAGACGACCTGGTGAAGGTCGCTGGGAGTCGTTGGATGAGAGCGGCATGTGACCGCTCGTTGTGGAAATCTAAGGGGGAGGCCTTTGTTCAGCAGTGGACGTCCTGTGGCTGATATGATGATTCTTACCCAAGCTTTTAATTATTTTAAACGATTCAGTGTCGATCCAGAGCGCATATTTGCGTCTGCTGGCATTATCTATAATCGCATTCGTTCCTCTTTATGCGATACATAACAGCTTAAGCAGAGAATAATTTTATATTTCTGCGCTTATGTTATCAAAACAACAATTGATATATGAGGCTGACGCGGTTTTTGTTTTGTTTTATACAAGTAGTTGATATTGCATGCCCAAAATTTATTACACCGCCTATTGTCTAAGTCAGTGTTATTTAGAGTTTTAGTAAGTCCTACCTATACCTATCAATAAGCAAAGCAATTAGAATTAGAAATTGAAATCCAGACCTGAAGAACCGAAAACCCGGTACTCGGTTCTGTTCGGAACTGGATCGGAAAAACCCGGTTTATGAATAACGGCCGGTTCTGCATCCTCTAGCTCCACAGATGTGCAATGTGCAATGTAATTCATGATTTAATGCAAACACATATGTACATTGTAATTACACGATTACTATCAGTGCTATAATTCGATAACTATGAACTTTATAAGGTTCAAGTTATCCAAGTATGGCACTTATCATTTACACTTACACACATCATTTTACACATACAATGTAGACTCACTTAAACATTATCAAATGCATCTTATGATAACTAAAATGTATGCTCTTCGAAAATAAAGAGTACAGTGTGTCGCCATATCAGCCAAGGGACGTCCACTGCTGAGAAAAGGCCCACCTTCATAGATTTACGCAATTGTGTCATCATTTTGGGGGAATTGCTAGTACTCACCACGCTTGGCTAGTGACTTAGTGAGAGCAGTGTAGCGCTGTTCCACAGAATGGACGCTGCTGCCCATGACTCTGGTTTATAATCCCTTTGTCACCTTTTAGCATCCACGGGAGGAGATGGAGTAGTGCTATATTCTTAATCCGGAGACCACACGGAATACAAAGTGTACTTGCATACCATTTAAAATTATTCACGCCGAATAGAACAAAATATATGTTGTTGTAAAAATTATATCTCTGTCCTCGAACTCGAAACATTATCCTCGTTGTGTTTTATGCACCTATATCTGGTTAAACATTAATTCACACTTTTTAGGGTTCTGAAAGTCCGAAGGAAAAAAAGGGCGGAACTCTTATAGGATCATTCGTGTGTCTGTCTGTCCGTGTGTCACAGCCAGTTTGTTCCGAATCTACTGGACCGATTAAGTTGAAATTTGATACACATAATATGGATTTCTGGGACTCCAACTCGTATGTGTAACGTAAATAAATAAATTTTGTACATTTGCCCCCATGTTCATGTTTGGGGGGCCAATAGATTAAATAATGTTTTGCAAACTGTACCGAGTAATATATGAAATAGGCTTGTTGTGCGGGTCTCAAATATATTTATTTTCTAATTTTAAAATGTACAGCTTTAAAGTTATTTAAGAAAATAGACGAAAATTTAACATTCCGCTCCCCTCCTTATCTCAGAAAATACTGAGCCTAAAATGATGAAAAAATATAGCTCTTTACCTATAGATTATAGGAAAACCTATAAGAAGTCTCTGGTCTTAAAATAACATGGTAAATCTTTCAATATTGTGTTTACAAAGTTACGTTTGTAGTTGGAATGTATGGGAGAACATGTCTTTCTACGATGTTAAGTTTGTTTTTAGGATAAATTATTGGTACTACTCGTTCGCCTTAACTACGCCAGGCAACCGACACTCCTCGTACCTAAATATAAATAAAAATATAAAAGGCGGCTGGCTCGACGGCGCGTACTCGAGATGTAGCGATATCGCCTACGGTTGCAGTTTATTTATTTATTTATTAGGGACACCAACTACATATTTACAATACATTTCACATTTACTTTACTGGTACATTGTTCTGTGTAAACTAACTAACTGTGTACACTTCTAATGCTTAGACATTATATGACAACTAATTGAATTTCACAATTTAGCAAATTTTATTACAATATTTTGAGTTTATATAATAAAAATAATAAATGTTTTATAAGTTTAAATTTAAAAATAAACAATATTTATTGGAGATAGTTATTAGTAATAATAATTTTACCTGTTATTAATATGATTAGTGTTATTAGATACAGAAAATTACAGATATTGAAAATGAGAAATAAAAGGAACAAATAATGAGAATTTGAATATAGTAAGTATACATAGTTCAGTTGAATCGACTACAAATCAATTTTAGACCCCAACACTTTGGATTTGAGTTTGGGTATGCTATCATAAAATATGTCGATATCAGCATTAGTGAGGCAGGCTTTGTTATATGTATCCATCATTCTGTTTAAAAGCGCTGATTGACCGAGATTTGTGCGACATGATTTGACAACAAATGTTTTAAAACTACGAACCGCTCTCACAGGGCATCTGTGGGGCACATTCAGATGCAAGTTAGGAAGAAGGTCGGGTGAGGATATTTTACCATTGACTATTTTAAAAAGTGTCATGATATCAGCTAGCCTGCGTCTCTGCTCAAGGGAATGCCAGCCAAAGTGAGTCAATCGCTGTGGGTAGTCAGCTCTGTATGGACAGCTGCGGTCTTTGTATCGAAGGTATCTAGTCAAGTGTTTTTGGACACGTTCGATGCGATTAATGTGTACGTTGTATATTGGATTCCAACTGGGGAAGCGTATTCCAGGGTAGTACGCACATACGAGTTAAAAAGTACTTTCAATGCATGCGTTCCTTTTAAATCATACCCGATCCCTTTAATAAATCCAACCATTTTTCCAGCCTTAGCTAAAATGCTATTTATATGAGGAGTAAATGATAGGTTGCTACTGAGCAACACCTAAATCTCTTATAACGTCGACCCTCTGTAGTACAGTTCCATTGAGTGAGTAAGATGATGTTACTATATGTTTCTTGCGGGTAAACGTTATGTGCTGACACTTATTGACATTGAGAACCATCTTGTTCGCAACACACCATCGCTGGAGGGAGTTCAAATCAGACTGTAGCAGAGCAACATCTGTTGGGGATCCGATTGAACGATATATTTTAAGGTCATCTGCAAATAGCAAGCATTGGCTGTGTTTTATATAGTCTACTATGTCATTGATAAATATAATAAAGAAAATCGGCCCGGCATGGGAACCCTGAGGCACACCGGAAATAGCGCTGTATTCTGGTGAATGGTAGCCATATACCACTACTCTTTGTTTCCGTTCACTTAAGTATGATCTAAACCATTCTATAAAGTTCTCATGCACACCATGTCTCTCTAGCTTGTTAAGTAGGAGTTAGTGGTCAACTTTGTCAAACGCGCTGCTGAAGTCAATATACAACGCATCAACTTGCATACCCGCGTCTACATGAGCAGAGATGTCATTCATATAAGATGACAGGTTAGTGACAGCTGATTTATTACAGCAGAATCCATGTTGTTGTGGAGCTACTTGTAACTTAAAGTGTGAAGTCAAGTAAGGAACAACTTAAGACTCAAATATTTTTGAAAATAAAGATAGTATGGAAATAGGGCGGTAATTACTGATATCAGTAGTGTCCCCTTTTTTTAAAACAGGTACATTTGCTTTTTTCCATTCTAAAGGGAATTTAGAAGTTTCTAGTGATTTGTTGTATCTTAGAGTATTTGGGAAGGAAAGATTGCGGGCGCAACGTTTAATAAAGACAGGTGGTATTCCGTCGGGACCGGCTCCCTAGATATGTCTATTTGGCATAGTGCTATTAAGACTTGCCTTTCTGTAAATTTAATTTTTGTTAATGTGATCTGGGGGTACATATGAGTCCTTGAGGCAGGAGGCGATAGTGTACTAATGGAGGAGACAGTAAGTGTTGATGATAAATGTTCAGCAAATATCCTGCATATGTCCTGACCTGTAGTAGCGATTAAGTCGTTAAGTTTGATTTCTGAAGGAATGGTTGAAGAGTTTGAGTTTTTTGCCTTAACAAATGACCAGAAAGACTTAGGGTTGAAGCGTATATTATTTTCCATCCTATGCACATATTTTCTGTAGCATTCCTTCATTAGTGAACGAGCTCTGTCGCTTAGGATTCTATACTCTACTTCATCACGCGGATTGTTGTACTTGTTGAAGCGTTTTCTGATTTTTTCCTTTTCATTTAGTACTATTACCAGGGTTTTTGAGTACCAAGGGGGGAAGTTACGTTTGACATGCACTACCCTGGGATCAGCCTCGTCAAGTATGGTGTATAAAAATTCATATAATGAGGAGACCATTGAGTTAACATCGGAATGCAACAAAAGTCTCTCACACCAACAAACTGCACTTAGTTTGTCATTAATTAATTTGTAGTCAGCTATTTTAAAATTGTAATTACATGTTTTTTTAGGTTTTAAGTTACTGCAATTTCCTATATTGATAATTATTTCCAAGGGTGGGTGGTGGTAGTTCGCGACCAACCGCGTCTTCGAGGCCATCCTGCCGCTCTTCGAAGCCTGGCTCGAAGGGAGCGAGCGCGTTATCTACCGCCTGACGCAGGTATTCACCGGTCACGGTTGTTTCGGTGCGTACCTGCACAACATAGGACGCGAGGTTACGGCACAGTGCCACCATTGTGGAAGCGACCAGGATATCGTACAGCACATGCTCGAGGAGTGCCCTGCATGGGCTGCTAAGCGGTGGATCCTGGTCGAACGGCTCGGAAAAGATCTCTCTCTGCCGGCAGTAGTATTGGCTATGTTGGCAGAGCATGAAAATTGGAGTGCAGTGTCTCCTTCTGCGAGAGGGTCATGCTCCAGGAGGACTCCTACTACATATCATACCATGGGCGTCGTAAAAGGCGACTATGGGTTTAGCCGGAGGATGGGCAGCTGCGTCATTCGATTACAATTAAAACACAACTGCGATCGCCAACCCGTCTACCAAGCGTGGCGATTATGGCAAAACCCCTCCAATGAGCACACAACACTAACCCCATATACCGGTCGTTGGGGCAATCTTTGGAGGAGGCTTCTGTCCAGCAGTGGACGTTTTTCGGCTGAAATGATGAGAAATACGTGAAAATATCTACGTCTACATTTGTTTTGGAAATTATTTTTTGTACAGACAACACGCTCTTTCATGAATTTATTCTTGTCATAATCGGTTCGTGAAAATCAATATGGAAGAGAGATATTTTACGCACATTTATGCGTAGACATCCAAAACTTATTTTGGTAAGAAGATAAGAGGAGCCCAATTTCCCTCCAATAATTGTATATTTAAATACCAAATCACGTTCTGCACGACGCTCCTCTAAAGTGTGAAGTGAAGCCTGGGCATTCATTCGGCACCAGAGTTAAACCGCTAGGTTAGGTGGTCAATAAATTGAAGTTGTAATTATTGGATTTGATGAACATAAACTTCATAATGAGAGTTCCAAGCTGCTGAAGCATGCTCAAGTATTGACGTCATAAGGGCATTATTAATCTTTACTTCCTAACATACGAAATGCTTTATTGGTTAAACTGGTGGTAACATGGGTGTCGAAGACAAGTTTGCTGTCAAGTCCCACCCCCAAGATCCCGCACCCCGGACACTATTAATATTTTCATTATACATTTTATAAATATATGTTGTTAAATTCTTCTGTCTAATAAATGTTATAATATTGATTTTTTTACGTAAAAGGAACAGATCATTTTAATTTGTAGTAATCACACATTATATCATTTTGTATTTCTACAAAATGATATCAATAACTTGTGTTGTATCTATGCTTCTGCACTGCCTTCTACAATCATCTAATTACTGTGATCTGAGAAAGAATACACTTTGTATGTTTCAATGCATTAAATACACCATTGATGTACAGATTAAATAGGAGTGGTCAGAGATGCGAGTCCAAATAACGCTAAACGTTACAGGCATAAAAGATGAGCAATATCTTTACTGTTACAGCCTGACTAAAGTCTCTAGTCAGTCAGTCTCCCTTAAGTAAAATTCCAGCCTTTATCGTTAAGATAAAGCGTACTAATAAAAACCATTTCTGAAAATTATTGTTATACTGATGATAGTACTTTGTAAAGGAGCGAAAAAAAGGTGGCCGGCGTGGTAACGTTCATTAAAAATAATTTAAACACGATTTTTTAGACAGTTTGGTATATTACCCTTTTGACTACGATGAAATAAAAAAACCTGCGTGATTTTTGTTGTCTAAAAATAGTTTTTATTCATCATATCAGCCACAGGACGTCGACTGCTGAACAAAGGCCTCCCCCTCAGATTTCCACAACAAGCGGTCACATGCCGCTCTCATCTAACGACTTCCAGCGACCTTCACCAGTCCAGGTCGTCTGTCCACCTCGTTGGAGGTCGTCCCACGCTGCGTTTTCCGGTGCGCGGTCTCCATTCGAAAACCTTTGTACCCCAACGGCCATCAGTTCTACGAGCAATGTGCCCTGCCCATTGCCACTTCAGTTTACTAATCCTTTCAGCGATGTCGACAACTTCAGTTCTTCTACGGATCTCCTCATTTCTGATTCGATCTCGTAGAGAAATACCAAGCAGTTTTTATTACTGCCTTCAAACTAATCACCCTTACTATCAATGTTCATACGCCTCACACAAATGTTGCAAGAATATGTTTACAACAACAAATGTATTTTAAAGCACTACACTGCGTACATTATTAATTTATACCACCCAATATCAATTACTAGATAAATATATATAATTTAATTAATATGCACGTTAATCAGTGCAGCGGTGTGCCTTTAATATGATTAGAGAAGCCCATGCGTTACTTACATAGGATAGGACACGTTTAATGTTTCCCTACTCGAATTGCATAGTATGCGTTCGGCGAGGACGGGATTTTCGTAATAGTAAAACAAAGTATCGTCTAAGCCTTACAATATGTTGTACTAGAAGAAACATTCATTACCTACGAATCAGCTGTTATAGTATTATACAAAAATGACAATAATTTCTTAAGGACAATGAGTAACAAAGATCATAAGTACTATATATATATCATAATACTCCAAGTCTAAGTAACAATAAATAATAAAAATATTTATTCCATGGGACAAGAACCACGTGTTCTTTTCTCCTTTTCTCATGGAATAAATATTTTATTCATACTGTAGACATTGTACATTAACATTTATTAAACTATAAGCGCAATCAGACTATCCCTTAAAATAGGCCGGGCCTTTATCGAGATAGGATAGGGTTGAGTAATTATTTTACATTCAATAACAAGTGAAATAGTGTCGATGTTGTAAGCTATCTATAACTATTCTTTGATCTAAGTATATGGTGGAATATTAGTGTATTTGTGTGTGTGTGCGTGCGTGCATATGATGGTTTTTTATATATTATACATTCAGTCAAAAAAGTATCGGGAATGGATGATTTGTTTATGGTTCCAAATTCAAATTTTTGTTTTTATTGTTGTTAGATTGGCACAACTGTTTTCCATTTTGGCGCGGAGTTTGAGTTTAAATACTTTGCTGTTTTTAGTTATATCATATCTAGTGTGTCTAGCGAAATTATGGACAAAAACACCGAACAAAGAGTTTGTCTTAAATTTTGCATCGCCAATGGAATTTCGTGTTCGGAGTCACTGAAAATGTTACAGAAGGTAATCGACTTTATCAAAAACACGTGCTTATGAGCGGTACAAAGCGTTCAAAAGCGGTCGAGATGTGATGGAAGATTTGCCTCGCTCTGGTAGGCCATCAACGTCTGCAACTGAAGTTAACATCGCAAAAGTGAAGAAAATAGTGACTGAAAATCCTCATTCAACTTTGAGAGAGATAGCCGCCGAACTTACTGTATCTCACGAGTCGATCCGTACCATTTTAATAATCATTTGGGTATGAAACATGTTACCGCTCGGCTAGTCCCAAAAGACCTGAATTTTCTTCAAAAACTCAGTCGCATGAGAGTCGCTGAGGCCATGCTAGAACGAGTCAATTCCGACCCAACATTCATGAAACGCATTGTTACTGGTGACGTGGGCTTACGAGTTTGACATGCAAACTAGTCAGCAAGCTTCGGAGCGGCGCCTTCCAACTGAACCGAAACCGAAAAAACCACCAAAGTCGATCAAAAGTCAAAGTCATGTTGACTGTTTTCTTTGACTATCGCGGTGTTGTGCACTCAGCATTCTTGCCGGAAGGTCAAACGGTGAATAAAGAATATTATTTGAGCGTTATGCGGCATTTAAGAGAGCAAATTCGAAGAAAAAGGCCAGTTTTGTGGAAAGAAAATTCTTAGATTTTGCACCACGATAATGCGCCTTCATACACGACCATCATTGTGAACGAATTTTTGACCAAACACTCAAGAAATACTATCGAGCAACCACCATATTCACCAGATATGGCTCCAGCCGACTTCTTTCTTTTTCCTAAACTCAAATTACCACTTCGTGGCACCCGTTTTCAATCGGTAGAAGACATAAAGGAGAATTCGCGGCGAGAACTGAACTCAATTCCGGAAACAGCGTTTAAAAAATGTTTTGATGATTGGATTATTCGTTGGCGTAAGTGTATTGTTTCTGAAGGAGCATACTTTGAAGGTGATAAAATAAATTTGGATGAATAACAAACATGTGTATTATTGATCTTTTCCTGTTACATTCTTGACAGAGTAGTAAGTATAGATAGATATTTTTACGAGATGTATGTGAGTAGATTCGGAGTGGTGAACTAGTCCTGTTGCAGTAGTCATTGAGTGATTTTATGTTTTAGCGTGTCTGTTTAAATCAGGTATGTTCAGTTCTTTGTGTAGTTTCTTGTATATGTACCTATGACGTAAACATGTAATGTTTTATTATTTCGCTTCTACTCGCTGTAACAGTTTTGTGGTTGGCGTCTCCACTGGTAACGTTTGATGTTTAACGTGTAACTAGATTTGCTTTTGTTTTTCTATGATTGTTTAGTTACTCGAAATGTAATAAGCGTTCAGCGAGGACGAGATTGTCATAATAATTATACAAAGTATTTTCTAATCTAAGTAACATTGAGTAAACTATGAATCAGCTGCTATCGTATTACAATAACTTCTTAAGGATAATGAGTAACTAATGTGCACTGCAAATCTTTGTTACAATGTTTTATTATTTCGCTTTGCCAACTAGTTGCTCGCTATAACCTTCGGTGCATGCTTTTAGCATTTATGGAGTTATGTTTAAGAAATATGGTTTATCAATACATTATACTACCACAAATTCTAAATTTTATTTATTTAATACTTACATTGGTACATATCCGAAGACGAATTGTTTGTTTATCCATATAGTGGACATAAAACAGCCTACTATCTTTTAACGGCCGAAATACGAGGGCGGCACTGAAAATTTCGGGAATCAAGGAAGTGACACAACATTACTATTTAAAAATGTATTTATTGCTTTTCGAAGTATTCTCCGCGAAATTTGACACATTTTTCCATACGATGGAACCAATCATTGAAGCAACCATTCCATTCGGAAGTTGGGGTCTCCAAAATGGCCGTTTTGTAGGCGTCCACAGCTTCTTTAGGTGATGAAAATCTCTGTCCACGCAATTAATTCTTTATTTTAGGGAAAGTATAGAAATCATTAGGGCTTAGGTCGGGGCTGTACGGCGGATGGTCTAATAATTCTATGTTTTCTTGCTCTAAAAACTCTTTTGTTCTGTGCGCGGTGTGAGAACTCGCATTGTCGTGATGGAGGATGATGCGGCGGTTGCAGTTCTCTCTACGGAGTTCAGAAACGACCTGTGGCAAACAAATGCTAGCATACCATTCTGCATTAACCGTTCTTTGTCCCTCAAGAGGAATAGTCGTAACATGGCCGGTTTTGGAGACAAACGTGGCTACCATTTTTTTTGCAACACTCCGTGAACGAACAATTTTTGTTGGCTTTAACTCATTTTCGAACACACAAACTCGTGACTGGTTTTTTGTTTCGGGTTCGTACGCATATATCCAGGATTCGTCACCTGATACGATGTTGTATACAGCATTTGAGGATCCTGCGTGGAATCTTTCGAGAGTTCTGACGCACCAAGTAACGCGAGCCGCTTTTTGCTCTTCACATAGCAAATGCGGTATCCATCGGGAAAACAACTTTTTTACACCTAATTGTTCATGCAAGATTATTTGTATTTGACTCATGCCAATGTCTAAAGTTGCCTGAATTTCGCGGTATGTCACATGTCGATCTTCCTCAATCAGCTTACGCACAGCATCAACGTTTTCTTGGGTGACTGCAGTTTTTGGACGACCTTGACGAGGATCATCACTGAGCTTGACACGTCCACGTTGAAATTCAGCAAACCAGCGATAAATTGTGGTTTTGGATGGGGCTCCATCACCAAATGCAGAAATCATCCGGTCAACACACTGTTTTGTGTTAAACCACTTCGAAAGTCATAATAAATCATCGCTCTTGAATTTTCTCGAGTCAATTCCATTTTCTCAACGACTAAACAAGTTTGACAAAACCTTGTGACAAGACCGTGAATCTTTTTTTAAATAAATAAATGGTATTCGATTTGTAAAACCAAGGAGATTTCAATTAAAAAGATTTTAATATGACAGGAACAGTGGAAATATTCCATTCCCGATACTTTTAGTGCAGCCTATGTAAATAATCGATCTAATCCAAAATCTGTAGATTTTGAACTTGATCTGTCATTGTGTTAGGATCACAATTAACACAAAAACGGGCAAGTCCTCAATCGCAAAACCAAAGATTTTGGATTAGATTAATTATCAATTTCGGTCGTTAGTAATTAATACGTGATCAATTTTTTGCATTAACTTTAAGGTTTTAATTAACTACATATAAACCGATTTAATTATACTAGAAGCGCATTACTTACTGTCCATGACGGTGATTGCAGTTGCTAACGTACCGTTTTTTTAATAGGTATGCGAGGCGTAGTCGACTTGTTGTTGACAAAGTTACAAATGCATTATCATTAGCTTATGATAGCAAAACCATTATACGGACTTCAACCTAATCTATCTTGTGAACCGTCATTTAAGAAATATGGTTTATTGTCGCTACGTCTCTTTGTTTTTACAAGATATAATGTACGATTGTACAGAAGAACAAATAATTATTCAATAAAGCGTGTAATTGTTGACGGCATGGTTGGCGCAGTGGCTAAGCGATTGGCATTCTACGCAACATGTCGCGGATTCGATCCCCGCACGGAACAAATGTTTGTATGATCTACAGGTAGTGGTTTCGGGTCTCGGTGTTCTTGCATGTCAGTAAACTATACCTTTTTTTTAATCGGTTTAATCGGTCATCCCCTCTAGCGGAGGGAAGGCGACTGTAAAGAGCCCCCCCCCAGGCATCTCTCCAGGGGATTGTCAAAGATTCCCCCGAGGCCTCACTATGCGCTGTGCTGCGCACACAGCGGTACGTGACCGCTGTCTTCCCGGGGGTCGCTCGGTATGAGCACGCAGAATTCCGAATAAGCGCGCTCGCGACCCCCAAGGCCCTCTGCCATATAAAAGCGCCAGGGGGCTCAGGCATGTTGGACTACGACAGGAGATCAGGTTCGGTGAAACTTTACCGTTATGAGCGCCGTGCGTGAAGTCGCGGGACGTTTTCTCGTATGAACACTTCAAACTTTTCACTAACACGTATCAGTTTAAATAAACATTAATACAATTAAATGGCGTATAACCGGTACAGTGGGTATCATTAACGATTATTCATGAACGTGACGATATAGGGATGCGATATTTAAGATATTCTCCGGTGTCTCGTACTATGTGATATTGGCTAATTACAAATAAAAACCGTACAATCAGACAACACACCAAAACCAGTCGTGGCGATCTTTGGGGGAGGCCTTTACACTAGATGTTTTTCGGCTATAATGATGACAATCTGATACGCTCAGATCAACAATACACGATACAATTTATTTAACTATGTGTATACGGATCTATATACTTGTCAAATTAAAAACGATATTGGAAACTTAAAAAACAAGGCTATATGTACGCACATAATTTTCATTATTTTGAGGAATTATTTGACAAGAAATAATAATTTACCTATGTACATATCTAAGCTATGCCTGCCATTTGTCTCGGTAGCAAAATTTGTTCGTTTATATTACATTGTAACATTTATTTATACCATGTTTTTAGCAACGGAAATTAATTAGGTATCATTAAAGCCACACGGTTCACGGGTTGTATCTTTACACTGACAACATTAATTACAGTATGGATTAGAAGTTTCATTACTTTGTATTTTCCTCCATCATTAATAGAAAATATTAAAGAGAAATAAAATTATTACTTACGCTATGAAAAAGGAACTGAGCAATGTGGGTAAAACATATAGTGTATCGTGTACATACCAGCGGGAAATGCGTGACAACTGTGAGGTGGTGGTTCCTCCTGGCCAGTGCTTCTAAGAGTCGTCCATACATAGCTTGGTGGCTCTTAATATTGGTAGGCAACACGGCGAGCAAACGAGCGGCACGTGCCGTCGCCGCCCACAGGAGAACTAGCAATAGAAACCGCGCCCTCATCTCTCTGCTGCCCGTCTCGGTTTGCGAGGCCGTCTAGCCTGAAACCGCCGAACTCCCTACGGCCGATAAAAGCTGACGTCATCTGTCACTGATAACAGTGGGCACGGGTGTATCCTATCTGCCCTCTCGCTCAGGACACTTTCTACGCTAACTCTTCCGAGTTCCCTCATTATCGGTTTGATTGCCTACGAAAGAGTCATCGAGACCGTCTATTATTAGAGGAAAGCTTGAAATGGTTTAACCCTATTAAATAAAATTATAGATGTGTTAAACGTGATGTTTCAGTGCATTTTTAGTCCAGCTATAGTGAGTGTTTCATGTGTTAATAGAATTTGAATAGAATTGATGGACTATAATACTATATGTGCCGTGTGGTGCCGGCTCAGAATGCCACCACCCATTTCATCCCGTGGGCGTCGTAAAAGTCGACTAAGGGATTAACCGGAGGATGGGCAGCAGCGTCCTTCGAGTACATTAACAACTCAACTGCGATCGCCAACCCGTCTGTCAAGCGAGGCGATTATGGCAAGACCCCCCAACGAGCACACAACACACCATATCGGTCTTTGTGGTGATCTTTAGGGGAGGCCTGTGTCCAGCAGTGGATTTCATTCGGCCGAAATGAATGATGGACTATCTTGGGATATATTATAACGCTACTATAAGATTGTTTCAAAAAAGGCCACAGTTATTCCTAAAGGCAAAGAAATGAGCCATATTTTACAAATAAAGTAGATATAATATGGATCGGTATTGTCCACCCGTCCCGCATCAGACCACTTTGAATTTCTTCTGAACGACTGAACCATTTTGATGTGACACGCCATTTTTACCCTGAACTATTTATTACTTCTACAGTAAATATAATTAAGAGCTCATTCTACGTCGATTTGACCGTCACTGTGTGTTCACTATTCGTGAACATTTTGTTGTCCATCCCAAAACAGAATGACACAATGCAAGTCCGTTCTTTTGTTCCGACAGCATTAAATGGTACATTCGAGAATTATTTTCCGAAACGTAGATCTATTTGTCTGCCAACAATCAATGGGTGTACCTAGCAGACATGTGAGATAATGTGAGAGGTGGTGCAGTTTATTGCCCTCTGCTGATTGCGTAAGGAAACAGTCTTAGTTCGTTAATATATAATAGACTTGGTATTTTTACTCCCGTTTTAACCACAATCGTCTTGTGAACTTACATACTATACACCTGCCGTCTTAATAAAAATATAATACAAGGGAGAGCAATGAGGGCAACCCTCGATTAACTTCGCTAAATTCTAATTATATGGTTTTAAACATCCTATACGTTTTTGGTTTGACACAAACGTCACAAAACCAGAATTAATAACCTGCAAAATAAGAAACTCTCATTAAAATTCTCTCTCATTGAAGATATTGATGTGCGATTGTTGATTATCCCATTGTTTAACCAATTACTTTATAAATTTGTATGTGAAGGACGCTGATTATGCGTGTATTCATGACTTATAGTTCTGAATTATCGTGAGGTAATTTAACATCAGAAAACAAATAATTGAATGTCTGGTATATAAGTGTCTAGGTACTTATCTTTCTTTTTCGTGTGGTTAGTGGCCAACCTTGTGTCAGTTGTTCTAACCGCCTAAAGCTCTCCCAACTTAGCTTAACGACTATCGTCTACTGATAACAACTGGGACCGACTATTATACGTGCCTTTCGAAGCACGGAGACGCTCAGTTCAAATACTTCTATGCGGTCAGCCATTCATATATCTAGTGACCGCAACGATCGACATAAACGAAAACTGATTTTGGGGGTCGACGAGGTCTAAAAATCGACCCCTATTAATTAACACAAGTTCTTATTTGAAACTGTCAAGATACCGTATAAGTTGTGTTGCGTGAACTAACTTGTTATAAGAATGAAAAATATTTTAGTAGGAAGTATATTGTTGTACTTTTAGTCGAAAAAGGCTTCATTGTGGTTACAAATATTTCGACAAAACCAATAAACCGTTTGAAAATCAACGAACGCGGAGATTTAAGGTTGCAGCTCGCCAATATTGAACCGGATTTAGCTAGATTAGTAGAAAGTCACCAGGGGCGCAATTCCTTAAAGTCAAACACCCATACATCCTTCAACACAGATTTAAAATGACGGTGAAAAACCAACTTGGTATACGCTAAGACATGATTGAAGCTATTCAAGGACACATTCCAGACGGTGAGCCATGAAGGCCAGTCTTAGCAAATACCAAATTGGGTTATCGCCGTTATTTCAATTCAGTATTCAAGAATGTATGAATGTTTGAGCTTAGAGAATTGCACCCCTGGTCATCCTACACACTGATTTAAAAAAAAAACATCTTTACGATTTTAATGTTTTTTTTTCATAAAATTATTATTTATTTAAGTATTTTTACGTAATTTGTATTAATAATTATTAATTACACTTGATGTTTACTGAATTCTATGTGTATTTATTTTGTTAAATGTTGATGAAAAAATGATCTCATGTTTATACTCACTTAACCAACCACAAAGTTTTTAAATTGGTAAGTATTTTGTATCAATAGGAAGAAAACTAGAGATAGGATTTTAAAAGTAATTTGGCTATGGGGGTCTGAGATATCAGTTCATTTTGGAAAGGGAGTCTCTTGCCTAAAATAGTTTGGGAATTCCTGCTATAGAACAATGAATAAAAAAATAAAAATAATAATTTAATTCGTTCAGATAAATAATAAGCTGAAGCAAGTATAATGATGGCGATAAAGGATTTTGTAAGTACTGATACACAATTCGGGACAGATGTATTTTAAAAACGATTAACTGTACAGTAACAATTACGGCTATTCAATAGACGACGTTGGTACATTTGTCACAAGTAATGTTGTTGGTTATTTTTCGTAAATTACTGGTACGAAATACTCGCAATGTGAACCATTGTACCCAATTAATATGCTTATGTAATAATATGCTATTTGTAATTGCACCAAATAATGCTTTATCGCTGGTGCGTCGGCGTGTAGTCGGCTACATATTACATTTTGTAAGCAACCCGTTCAGCGCTTCGCTCGCACACTCCATAAGACAAAGATTTAAATCGTTAGATAGGCCCCGATGAACAATATCCGTGGCATTTTATTATACGTGTTTGTATATTACTCACACAAGTTTATCGAAAACAATACTCAATAGCATAAATACATAAGATCCTGAGTAGATGACTTGCAGTGTCACGCATAATAATTTCCGCACTGTTTCGATAAATGGAAAACGTGTAGTTCGGACAATTTATTATCATTGTATTCTTGACGAAGTACGAATCTATCTTTATCACTGTCCTTCTCATAAGTATTTCAAATCGTTCGTTCTCTACCGCTATTTTCAGCGTCCGTACTGACAATAAACAGAAATGGCGTTATGTGGCAGATTGGAATATTTATCTAAATATTGAAAAAAATACGTGTATTAATTAAATTAGAAGTGAAATGTAATGCCTTTATCTTTGCACATGTCTCTAGTGATGTATTTACATTTCTTAAATGCGTATGTCGTCGTACTTTTAGATTATTTTCTTACTAATGTAAGATAACGTTCCCAAACGGGTAATCGATCGCGTCTGAAGTCTAATGCACTCGTTTGAGTGATGACCTTTTTGAAGCGTTACAATGTATGGTAAGGACCTATCTTAAGATTTAAATCTTTGCCATAAGATTCAGTTGTTTTGTTTGTTCGTGTTTGTTCGAACCAAACACGAAGTTCTAGAAGGTACTGTATTCACATAAAACAACAGGGGGCCTAAAAAGGCCGCTTTAGCAGAATCATAATATGATCAGAATATGAATCACATTAGAAATCGTAAAATGGCCACTTAATTGACGAATGATAATATGAATGGCATACAATTCATATTAGCAATTCACATGTTTGACAGTTTTCTATGGAGATCCGAGGGGCTATAAAGGCCACTTTGTGCAATTCTGCTGAAAGGAATTCATTTCCAGAAATCCCAGCAGATCCTTAGCAATTCCTCTAATTTTCGTAAAATTGCCGCTAATAAAGGTGAATAATACTCAATTCATTTCATAAACAGATTCATATTTGGTGATAATGTTACCAAACAAAAAAATTGAAAACCGCTAAATTACCGGTTATTGTTTTTAATCATTTTTATAGGTAGACAATCGTATTTTTCAAGAATTAATCTAATTAAACACATTTATATAAGGTCTTATTTTAATAATCCACGATATTTTGCATGGTGCCTCAGTAAATGCTTAAGATGATGTACCAAACACAAAAAAAAATTCATGGTAAAAATCAATTTCTTTCTTTTGCGTGATGTCGCTACCGTGCGCCGTCTGTTTCGTTTAACGTTACAGACTATCTAAATCAGTCAACCAGCCCCGTCCGCCATTGTCTTACTAGATGCATGTGAATATTATCACAACTAAGAGAACTAGGAAGTAAAGAAAGAAATGATTTAATAAAATATTTTTTTAAACAGCAGATTTACAAGTTTTTTTTTATGCCTACATTATCTTCATCGTTCACTATAGGGCCATGCAAAATATCGTGGACTATTAAAATTAAGACCTTGTATAAATAAAAGATAATAATATCCACTAACAGAAGTGCAATTATCCGTCCAAAAAGGAAATTGGAAGTTATTAAAATATTAATTTTGTTTCCGGCTGGCAACAAAGAAGATTAACTATATAAATAATACGAGTATATACATCAATCACTATAGCAACTTGTCATTTTGTCAACAAAGCAATGAATTCGTAAAACGCAATAAAAATGTTTCAGTGCAATAAATCTCTATTCTAAGTGTATTAATTACATGTTCAATATTATATTTAATATATTCGATTTTGTATTTACGCTCGAAAAGAAACAAAAATGTCGTGAAATATATTCAAATAAAATTGTAAACATTAAAAGCATTTAGCTTCCGTATTTCGAACGAGTTGGAACATTTATATTAGAGTAAGTTCTTACATATAACATTTTACTAGATGAACATCTACTAATTATTAGTCGTTGCTCAAAGATGATTAAATTTATATTATACTAGCTGGGACCCGCGGTTTCACCCGCGTTTAATTTAAAAGAAATTTAGAGTACTTCGACATATACACTTGACATAGAATATATATATTGGATTTCAAGGGTTTCATTTTTTTGCGCGGAACCCTAATTATTTTTCTAAAATGAAAGTAGCCTAAGTTATTCCTTATAACATCAGCTATCTGCCAGTGAAACTCCCGTCAAAATCGGTCCAGTCGTTTCGGAGATTACCCGGAACAAACAGACAGACAGACAGACAAAAAAATTAAAAATTGTTTTTTTGTTGTAGGTATCGTATATACTTTCATATGCATTTAGTAAAAAGCTGTTATTTTGACATTACAAACAGACACTTCAATTTTATTTATTTGTATAGATTTTGTAGGAATGGAAAGACGTGCAGCTAATGTTGCAGTAGAGTATTATGCTAGACTAGAATACCTGGAGTATATTATGTTTATTCTCAGTAATCGCTGTAATGAAGTAACTATTTATTATTAAAACGTGGAGCGGTAATTGTAACTTTTATTGGAAAAAACTAGCTGGGACCCGCGGTTTCACCCGCGTTTAATTTAACAGAAATTTAGAGTACTTCGACATAGACACTTGACATAGACTATATATTTGATTTCAAGGGTTTTACTTTTTTACGCGGAACCCTAATTATTTTTCTAAAATAAAAGTAGCCTAAGTTATTCCTTATAACATCAGCTATCTGCTAGTGTAGGTCCCGTCAAAATCGGTCCAGCCGTTTCGGAGATTACCCGGAACAAACAGACAGACAAACAAACAAAAAAATTAAAAACAGTGTTTTTGTTATATGTAGCGTACATACTTTCATATGCATTTAGTGAAAAGCTGTATTTTGACATTACAAATAGACACTTCAATTTTATTTATTTGTATAGATGTAGCCTTTATGATGTACGTAATTGCCGCTAATATTTTGTAGTATTGGAATTATCATATTAATCATTCTTATCCAAAGATATACAGGATTTTGTACAGGACAGTAAAGGCGTGTACGTTAACCGATTTAGCTACAGGAAAACGTTTCTATTCTTATTCTTTATTGTACAAAATAAAACAGAAAATATAGATTGTTAAATAAGAGAAAACATGATGTGTTTTTGCATAGGAAATGTGACTTCAACGGACTTTTATACTTAACAAAACTTTTTATTCTGGGTAGATTGGCAGCTACAGAGAAGCATGGTACCAAAAAAATACTATTAAAAAAAACAAGCTTACAACGAAAATATGACATTATTTATAAATTATCGTAAAGCATAAACTTGGAGATTACTTGCTATTCAATGTACATACCAACGTTGTAAAGTGTAAGATACTAATTTTTAAAAAATACAGAGGTACCAAATACGTTTTCAGTTTATTATTTTTGTTTGTTTAGTACCTACTTAATACGAAATGTATGGAAAGAGATGTTTGCGATTTCCGTCATTTCTAGTACTAACTTCAGCTGGTCCCGTAGAATATTCTGATTCTTATAAGCCAACCCTGACCCCATAGTAAAAGTTATTCATAATCACCCCCTTTCAAATGTTACATAAATTTTCATTATAGTTAATGTAACTGTATATTATACTATCCATCGAATTGTTTCAGTTACGAGGTGCAGGTGGAGTCGAAAGGTCGTCGTCGCGGACTGGGGCAGCACGTGCTCAGCGTTCTAGAGAAGATCGCGCATGGTACGCGCATGCACTGCGTGCGTCTCACTGCGCTTACGCACAACCCCTCCGCCTCCGCGTTTTTTAAAGCTTGCGGGTACTATTTTAATAATAAATTAATTTTATTTCGATTTCTTCCTTTTGTTGTTGTGGTCTATTTGCGTTGAGTCGCTTCCCAATGGCCTCTCTCGTTTATATATAAGTAACTTAAATAAAATTACAAAATTGTCTGTAATTCATCGCTTATGATGATGTGATGAGATGGCCCATTCGACCTTCGTTATAATTCCTTCTAGTGTTTATCCTTTCTCTTGCAGTTGATGTACAATAGATAATAATTCATGTGGGTAACTATTGCCTCTACGTCTACAGAAAAGTGGTAAATTGCTGTTGTTGTCAACAGGTACAGCTTAGATGACACCAGCCCCTCCAAAGAAGAGGCAGCTCACTACGAGATCCTTAGCAAATTGACATACAGTCAACATGACGGCGAGCCCTCTCCCGAAGAGAAATGTCCGTTGAGTGATGGTTTGCATGCCATGCAAGTGGCCAACTCACAATGATCCCTAGTATATAGTAGTGTCTGGTGTCAGTTCGTGGTGTTTTGCAATTAGCGGAAATGAACATCATATTCCAGTGTGACCTTTGTATCTGCTGGTATCTAAAAACGAAGACTGTCTATCTATCTATGTTAGTATATTATTACAAAAAACTGCAATTTAAATCATCAATATTATACGTCAAATACTCCGTACAACTATTATATAATTTTATATAATTATACATAAACCGAAAACAAAATTTTATGTGTAGTCGTTAAAACTAATTAAACAATATTATTAATGTAACTAAAATAACAATTGTTTTTATCCTATCTCTTTAAATGAGCAATTCTTGTATGTAATTAGAATCTCGGAATCGGCTCCAACGATTTTCATAAAATTTAGTATATAGGGGGTTTCGGGGGCGATAAATCGATCTAGCTAGGAATCATTTTTAGAAAATGTCATTTTATAGGCGTTTGAGTAGTCTCAACTGAAAAATATGACTCTTCCTGACATCTATTGGCGAATAATAATACTATTTTTTGTGAGCAACTAATTGCTTTAACGACACAACAGCAGATGGCGTTGTTAAGTAACACGAAAATACCGAGCAAAGCTCGGTCATCCAGGTATATTAATAATCGAGCATAACACCATGTTCATTTTATACTATAATGTCAAGTATTATTTCACATTATAGTATAAAAGTTAATTATAATGGAAGTATTATAATTTTGTTTAGGTACCACTGACATTCAATATTAAATACTTTGTCCAAAAAAATTAATTTGGAGAAGTAGCATCTGTTACATACTCTAAGAACTATTTTATGAGGTTAGCTATGTAGTCTAATTTTGAGACAATGGAGTGCTTAGTGGTACCACTACTGCCGCATAGATGGCGCTAAACTCAAAATATTGAAGTTCAAGTTTTCTTAATCTTATATCTTTAAATTTGAGTAGTCTCAACTGAAAAATATGACTCTTCCAGACATCTATTGGCGAATAATAATACTATATATATATACTTACGTAATTGATTGATAAACTGTAAAAAAATAAGTATTTGTTTCTAATATAAGATTAAACTAATTGCACTCATGATTTTTTTCTTTAAATAACCAGTTCATATTTTTTATTATTCTATCGGTAAGATCGAAAAATATTATTCATATTTCATTATTTTATTAGTAATTCGTACTTAAATATAATTTCCAGAAAACACAATTTAAAAATAAAAAAATACCGAGCAAAGCTCGGTCAAACATCTAATATTGATAACCTTGATTTGATAAAATTGATTATATATTGAAAAACCTTAACATTGTAGGTACATATATGAAAAAAATATATATAAACGAACAGAACATGCGTACAGTCGGCATCATTAGTAAAAAATATATTATAGAATTTACCATAATGGGAGCTAGTTATTGTTAAAATACATGGTAATACTAGTCCAAGAAGTATTTTCACTCCATCATAGTTTGATTTAAGATACCTAGGATAGAGGTAAGATTTGAACCGGGAGTTCCGACATAGTGGATTCGGAGTCGAAGCTCTATATTAGCTCTAACATAAATTGATTCAGTCACAAGTTCTTCGTAAAATCCAATTTTAATTTTATTGTATCGGACTGTACATACTATAATAAAGTATAGTAAGTTCTTTTCTTTCTTTTTTATTAATTTTAATCTAAGTAATCACCCATGCAATCGATGTATATATGTATCGACGCAGTGGCAGTTTATCGATGCCCTTCTTCAAGAAACAGATGGCTGGGAGGCGACAAACTCATTAAAGGCTTTTTTACTGCCTCTCGGGTATTGAATTTTCCCACCAAAACGTTATCCAAATTCTGGAAAAAGTAGAAGTCTGTAGGCGCAAGGTCTGGTGAGTACGGCAGATGACGGAGAGCTTCCAACCCTAGCTCTTGTAGCTTGGAAACCGTCTGTTGTGCAGTATGGGGTCGCGCGTTGTCGTGCAGGAGCAGCGGGGACGAGCGATTGATCAAAGCTGGTTGAAGATGTGCGAGCTTCTGCATCATAGTGTTCTATTCTTCACAGTATACATCAGTACACAGCAGTGCACAGTACGCAGTAATGCTCATCCCGTTTGGTAAGAAGCTGTGATGAATCACACCGGTGCTAGACCACCAAACGGTGACCATCTCTTTTCTAGGGGTCATTTTTCATTTAGGGCATTGATTAGGTGCTGAACCAGGATCTAACCAACTTGATGAATCCATTTTACGTCGCAAGTAACAATGCGGTTAAAAATTCCTTCGTGGCTGTGCCTATTGAGAAGCGCAAGGCAGGCCTCAACGCGCACGTTGCGCTGATGATCGTTAAGTTCGTGGGGCACCCATTTGTCAAGCTTTTTTTATCTTGCCAATTTGACGCAAATGGACCAATATTGTTTTGATGCAAACGTTGAAGGCTGCTGCTAATTCTGCTGTAGATTGAGTACCATCAGCTTCCAAAATCGCCTTTAATTCGTCATTGTCGACCAAAGTTTTCGGACAACCACGGGGTTCATTTTTCAGAATGGGAGCGGGCAAACCAATAACGGGTTGTGTGTTCGTTTGTAGTGTTCGCTCCGTAAACGTCGTTGATGATGCATACTGCTTGTGCTGCGTTGTTGCTAGGACGGTTCTCATATTCCATAATTACTCGAATGTTCAACGTTTCCATGACGACGGAAAACATCCAACCGTGATGAAAACATAACACTAATCAATACTCATAAGACTGATTATGAATAATTAAAACCATGTTTATAAAATAAAATAAATTTGAAATTAGAATTCATATCCAAACAAAAACTATTTTTATTTGAAATAATTGCAGAACGGACATTTCATAGGTAAAAAGACCTATTATTAAAAACGAATGTTTCTTTGTCCCGTATGCGTTCCCATATCATTCAACTGATTTGAGTTGGAACTTTGTACTATTGTAGTTGACACTTGCGTGAACCTTTCTGACATAGAAAGTAAAACTTAATAATTGAAAGAAGCATTGCACGGCATTAGCTAGATAAGTATAATTTTATACAATTAGAGATATTTTTGTGTACTTGGAATTCAATCATGTATTTGTGTACTTTGATAAACTTTATTCATTCGTGTATAAATTATGATTTGAAAATCAACGTTTTGTCATTACAATCTAACAGGTCGGATTTGAACATGCCACGATAAATTGTACCTACGTCAATATTCGTCCTCAAAGAATCAAACGCAACATCAAATAATTCTGCTATTCATACATTCTAACAATTAGCATAGTTTATAAGAGTCAAGTATCATAAAAAAAATATACACCCCGCCCCCTGCATCCTACATCAATGGCCCCCTGAGTGTATATATGATAGTTATTTCAGGCAACAGATTTTTGTTTGCCATTCCTACATAGAACGACAACTGTCAAATCCCACCTATTAGATTGTGATAAATAAAGCAATATAGATTGCCACTGACAGGCGAAATGTTCACGCGCACAAACGATACTCTTTATTTTGCTTTGGCCATGTAACTAGTATTTTCTTCTCATTATATTATTATCTACTAGCTTTTGCCCGCGGCTTCGCACGCGTGGAATTTAGAAATGTATATCATGCTATTGAAAACATGCAACGATAATCGACATCGGTAGTGGTACCCTATGGCTTTCCTTTAGATTAGGAAAAATACTACGTTTAATCTGAGCTGATCCTTAACTTCACGTTTTGCCAACGAAGCCATACCGTGATGTATTTCGAAAAGAACGTTTGGCATCAAAGTCAATCGTTTTTCTCTAATAAATATACAACCAAATACTTTATTAAACTAAGTCCATTTCATGATGACAATTTATGCGAAATATAAATGAAAACTTATGACTTAGTCCAAAGGAAAGAACTGCTAGCGACATCTGTTGCCTTGAACCCGTGACTTCTTGTTTGCACCCGTCTCATAATACACAATAACATATAATAAAATATCAACTATAGACCAGACAGAATATTTAATATAGAAATTGCTTTTCAAGAGAATAATATTAATGCAAAACAAAATCCAAAAAGTAATATTTAAGAGGTAGGTTTGATCCCGAGAATATAGCAATGACAACCCGCGTGTTAGTTTAGCAGGCTACGTAACCAGTTGCGAAAAGTTACGAAATAAGCTTTTTCATTCCTAAAATCTGTCGTTTAGCTCCCTTTAGATATAGCGTGATGGTCATGTTTTTTACATAATTCTTATTACGTACATTATATTCGCTGTAAAACAAAAATTTGTAGACATATTGTTATACTACTCACCTCCCATGTACAAAAGCGTGATGATTTGTATTCTAGAGCCATCTTTAGACAGTACCAGACATTTTTGCCAAATTTCAACTAATTCTATAGTGTAGTTTTAGCGGTAACATCCAACATAGAAACAGATAAACAGACAAACGACGGAAATTCTAAAAATTGCAGTTTTGGCATCAGTCTCGTTCCTGGAGCACGGGGCAGTGATTTTTTTTTTTCAAAAAATATTCATTGTACAGTTTTTGTGTCTCTACGATTTTATTATAAAAAAGTGTTCAAAAAATAATCAATAATACACGCGATTTAATCCGTTTAAAATTGTTTTTTTTATTATAATACTTACTACGTGTTGTGCGTGTAAGAATTTTGTCAGTAAAGAAGAAGGGGGTGGGGCAGCGTTGAAAATACCTTACTTTGGAGTTCCCCTTCATAATAATAATAGTTGTTTTAGTATAATTTGTATGTAGAATTAAAGAGGATCTGGTAGTGGCACCATTTGTTTTTGTAACACGATCTTATTAAACTTATATTATAATCGCTGCAAGAGCTCAGCACAATGCTCGATGATTTCAATAGTTTCCCAACAGGTGGGCCTTAAAATGAACATGGGCAAGACGAAAGTCATGTCGAATGCCCATGTCGTGCCCATCCTAAATTCCGTTGTACCCCTAGTACGAGTTTCTTTTCACGACCGAAACGTAATAGTTAACTACACGTCTACCGCGTTCGACGCTGCGTGTCTACTTGGGACACTGTCCAGATAGGGAGGTCCAACTTCAAGAAAGAGGTCAGAAATGAGGAGATTCGTAGAAGAGCTAAAGTTGCCGACATAGCTAAAAGGATTAGTAAACTTGAGTGGGCAGTGAGCGGGGCACATAGCTCGTAGAACTGATGGCCGTTGGGGTAAGAAGATTCTCGAGTGGAGACCGCGCACCGGAAAACGCAGAGTGGAATTACCTTCAACGAGGTGGACAGATGACCTGGTAAAGGTCGCTGGGAGTCGTTGGATAAGGGCGGCATGTAACTGAGGCCTTAGTTCAGCTATGGACGTTCTTCGGCTGATATGATGATGATGATGAAGACTTTTGTAGTGATGATTGGGAGGCCCATGTTCATGTTCTAAGGAGTGGATCCCACAGCAGGAACGCGTTCAGTAAGGACATATCCCAATTTAGCTTTGCAAAATCATGTTTAGTCTATGACTATACAGGATTGAGGTTTGGATTATTAGATAGCGTGTATAATGAGTTTATTATATAAACATGTGTCACTAAGGGTCATAGTGGCACGGTCAGTGTCACTACTACACTATTTATTGATACTATTACTTACGACAACAAGGCTAATTAGAGGTGATCAATAAATATACAGGGTCAAGGGATTTTTTAACCCTGTCCTTATTTTTGGACCCTAGTAATTGAATTCTATCTTCAATGGTCTGAGTGAGAACTAAGGCGCCTGGTGAGCATTGATTTGAATTGATTGATTTTGATTTCCTTCCGTATGTTACGCGCAGATTTTGCCACAATGCGCATTTCCACATTATAGTAATATCACAGATTTTGCGACGAACATTCATACGGATTTCCGCTTTAGTGTGTGATAGCGCTTACTAACTCCCTTTTAGTTACTAGGTACGTCGTACACACGACTACATCATAATCATCACATCGGCCATTTATACGTCCACTGCTGAACAAAGGCCTCCCCCATAGATTCCACAACTGTGTCATCATTTCGAGGGGTATTTGCCAATACTCACCACGCTTGGCAGGTGGGTTGGTGAGTGCAGTATGGCTACCGGTTCACAAAAGAGACGCTGCTGCCCATCCCTCTGGTTTAGATTCCCTCGCTTTTTACGACATCCACGGGAGGAGATGGAGTGGTGCTATATTCTTAATCCGGACACCACACGGCTACATATCAAGTTATATATTTCCAGTTAAGCTGATCTCGCATTGCATAGGCTTTTGCTACGTAAACTGTAAATGTGTAGCTTGATATATAACCGTGTGTACCGGTAGATTTACTCGTAAATTGCTATAGATATTGTCAACATTGACTTATTTACAGCAATACATAGGTATTAGAATTAATATTCAAGATTGTGAATATTAAGTATATCGATTCTCCACGTACGACGACGGATTTATGTAAGACCAATGGTATCATACCATTGATATGTTACGTCCATATTAAATGGCGCGTAAAACTCAGTCTCGCTGTATGTAGGTATAAAACTATAAAACTACACAGCTATGCTGTAAGAAATAAGATCCAAACTACTAGAGCAAAAGAGATGGCTTTCTAAAATGACAACACGTGTACTCAATGTGTTTGTCGCACCTGTGATAGAATATATGTTGTTTCTTTACTTTGCTTGGCCTGTGTTTTGTTCGAGAATATTATTCTATATATAATTTGAGTAAAATTTTTACTAAAATATTTTATACGTGTGGTATGAGTACAACGTTGCCTTATACGGTATTTAGATTAATAAATCTTTACATATTCAATAAAATATTTTACAAAAATAAAATATTCTAAAAAATATGTCGGCAACGTCGTACGGTTCAATTGTTTTTCCCAACATAATGCTGTGATCTGATTATCTGTTATACGTAACGATTGACACTCTATGGACACAATGGACGCTAGCCATAGATATCTTAAGCGCCGTTATAGCGCTGTGCTTTCTTATCGGATTGACCAATAGATAATAAAACAAAAAGATAATAAAAGTAACCACATTAGGTATACATTTATTTTCATTACAGTTTACATAATTTATAACATGACTTCATAATGTTATTGCAAGTTATGCTTATCACAGAAAGTAGTGGCTTAATTTAATTTAGTGACGTACACACAAATGAAGACATCAGAAATCCTGAGCTAGCTTAAGTCACTAACTAATATTCGAACCGTGTAAACGTGTCGACAAACTATACTTATAACTAAATTCCTTGTTGACTGTCCGAGCCACAACATTTTAGTAGGTTAACATCGAGTCGAGCCCAATGTCTAGCGGACATCGCACCCCCAGCCATAGGTAATTAGAAGGAACACTGTGTGTGGTTAGCCGGTAAGAATCCGGCATGCCGCTCCGCCTTCTCACCAAGGTGGAGGAAGTCCATGAGGTGCGACCTCGACGGCGCGACAACCCACGACTACAAAAGGTGGACATCTAGTAACGAACGCACTCCACTAAGACTGGAAGTGTGTGGATTTAGGGATCAAAAGTTAATTTATCTATTTATTTATACAATTGATTATAAATGGTTTAAGAACCAATGAATGACAGTAAGTTATTAATTTAAAATACATACTAAACACATAGTTGAAACCAATTCATAGGTACACAATATCCATCACACAATGTAAGTAGTGTTACGCTGACATAATTAGGTTGAATCCATCGGTTGTTAACACGTCGCAATCGAGAACAGCATTAATTAGGGCGTTGATTGCGCTGGGCATACGACACACACGGGCATACGACACACATGGACATACGACACACGGGCATGCGCACGCGACCAAAGATTTAAAGTCTGCACGCGACCCTATGCGAGTGTTGCCGCCAAAAATCTGTCGACGATTAAGCCTATGGCGTGAAGAATTATGATACAAGGTATCCGTGTGGTGTCTGGATTAAGAATATAGCACCACTCTCTCTCATCTTCTCCCGTGGTTGTCGTAAAAGTCGACTAAGGTACTCTAAACCAAAGGGATGGACAGCAGCATCCCTTCTGTGGAACAGCAACCATTCTACGCTCACCAACCCGCCTGCCAAGCGTGGTGAGTGAGCAAATCCCCCCTAAAATGACGACACACTGCATGTAACCGCCCGACATATGGGAGAAGCTTTTGTTCAGCAGTGGACGTTTTTTGGTTGATTTGATGAGGTACAAAGAATGTGTACTGTATGTTATGAAGTTTGAGGCAATCTCTAATAAACTTACTTCGCAAGTTCTTCAATTGTACTCTAGGATTCTTAGCAGGTAGTACTCGTAAATTCATTTATATTATGTATCGTAGCCATTTCAAGCATTCATGACAATGTTGTATCTAGGATAGGTACCTACCCTTGGGTATATTGCAATCACCAATCCGTTCACCAACCGTGGATATGTTCCATATCGACAGTTCTTTATAGCGGTCTGTCGGAAGGCCTAGCTGTTAGCTGTTGACAACAGACCTATACAGTCTTATATTTAATTACAACAAGCTGAGAACAAGTCGCTTCATTTCATTTCAGTCAACAACAGTTTCAATATCCAGAGGCGTGTCTGGCCTGTCGTCGTCAGTTGATTCACTTAACGAAGACACCTCACTCAGAATACTTCTGTCTGTTACGTATAGCGGTGTTCTTTCAATATTCACTTGGGCTTCACTTTGCATAGCCATATCGAAGTTGAGATTATGACTAGGCATATTATTTCTTAATATTGGAGTCCACGAACGAGATGACACCAGCGAAGCGTGTACCGAGGTAGTTGGGAGCAGCGTCACAGCTGCCGGTGGGGCGATAGTAGCGCATTTCTCTCTTCTTTCTCTAGCGCGACGGTTTTGAAACCAAATCTTTATCTAGAATAGAATAGAATATGCTTTATTGTACACCATTTGAAAACATAATGTATGAACTTATATATATATATATATATGTATATATATCATGTACAGTGGGCAGTCTTATCATTACTAGCGATCTATTCTATACCACCTTAAAATTGACAAGTTCAGTGAAAATAAATTATGTGGTAGTCGGTGGTGGGGTATACGGGGGTCACACTAAAAGTTTTTATAAAATAAAAAACGGAAGGATGTAGGATCCTATCAATATTTTAATGGTTTTCGAAATATTATGTAATATTCATGGTGGCTTTCATTTCCATCAATTTCTTCGTGCAAACATGTACCGGCCGGCATATCGGCTATCGTATCATATATATATCAATGCCGGTACATGTTTGCACGAAGAAATTGTATCGTATAGGTGTGTACATGATCGTAAACTCAATGTGTACTGGTAAGTAGCTATATTAAAGTTTACGCCATTCTGTAGTGCAATAATGTTCGTGTATGGCGCATCTATTTGTAAAATCATTGTTCCCAACGAGTTATCTATTCGAAATTTAAATAAAAAATTTCATCCCCAGCTTTTCTTACAGGTCAATTCTAAAAACATTTAGTGTAACCCTAGTACAGTATGTATTACTCGTATCTATTACATGAAACAAATACAATAAATATGTACACAAGTATATATCAACACAATACCTACATAACTATATAAGATATTAAATATACACATATAGATAATTTTACAGACTTACAGATGTTCTTTAACTAGTTTTTTAAAGTTTGATAAAGACTGTGCGTGATATGGACTATACATTCCATAACCATGTAGCCTAAACTGGAAAAGACTTATCGTGCAATTTAGTGGAATGCTTTGGCATCTTGAGCCTCTTTAAGATCGGGGGGAGGTCTCCAATTAAATAAAATGCTGTAAAAGCAACAATCATATTCTAATATGAGTATTCCAGAATTGGGGCATTGGCAGCCACTTGAGCTTAGTGCGAAATTCTGGTATATGTAAAATACCGATCAATCACTGTTGGAGATATGTTATGGGGGGTGAGCAAGTTAAGCAGCATTTCGACGTCCACGGTATTAAACACGTTACTGAAGTCGAGTAAGTAAAAAACCATCGGATTTCGGTTCTTTAGGCCTGATCTTATGTCATATTAACTAACGCGACTGTGCTATGTCCAGGACAAAACCCTGATACCTTGGAAAGGAGTGAGGAGACAATTTTTCAAAAGGATGGCACTAAGCTGCATGTGGATTAGACGTTCGTAGTATGGAAATGGGGGATATTCAAAGAATGATATTGTAGGTATTTGAGTTTTTTTAGGTCATTCATTCATTTTTGGTTTGGAATTGTTGCCAACCTTGTGTCAGTTGTTAGAGCTGACGACTCGTTTGGTGCAGTGGTTGATACAGTCGGCTGCTGCGCACCGGGTCTTGAATTCGAATCCTGCACGGAACAAATATTTGTACGATCTGCAGGTAGTTGTTCCGGGTCTTGGTGTATTTTGTGTGGAATTTGTTTTTGTAAACGCACCCACGACACGGGAGAAATCCTAGTGTTGGGTAAAGTTTAAAAAAAGAAACGACTGCCATCTAATGACAATAACTATTTTACGTACCCTCCGAAGCACGGAGACGCCAAGTTCAAATACCATTATGCGGTTACACAGACTGAGATAGAGCTGAGTGGTGTGTAACCTCACAGATTGTATACCGTACGTACATCAGTGAGTGCTGTTATTAATTTTTTAATCAATGGGGTAACTTCAACCGTCGAGATGGAAAAACGTCAGCTGGTAAGAGTAATTGAGAATGTGGCCGGTTACTTTCATCATTATAACAGCCAAAGGATGTCCACTTCTGAACAAAGGCCTCCCCCAAAGAGTTCCACAACAACTGGCCACATGCACAGGCATTGTGGAAGCTTTATAATGTTATAAAGAGGTATAGATTTGTTTTTTGTATGTTTGTTTGTAATTGATATCGATAATCGAACTCAAAAACGACAACATCGATTTAATAATTCTTTCACCACATTCTCAAGAAATAAAATGGGCAACATTATTTTCATAAAAATTAGAGTTCTCTACGAAAATTGCGATAGTCTAACCCAAGGAATATTACCTTTATAAAAGTTTCCCTATCAAAGTATATATGGCGCGCGCTGCGAAAACTACTGATTATACGTTAAATAATGGACTACATGTTTATATACTCATCATTACCCACAAAAAAGTCCGGGAAGGCTACTCGTATATGTCTAACTGTTATAGTTAAGTCACAATAATCACTTTTTGTCAATTAAAATACGGGTAGAATCGAAAGATACATCCGTATCATGATACTAATTCTTATCCAACAAAGTAATAATGATATGAATGAAAATAGGGGATGAAAGTTTAATTAGAAACCTGTTTTGTTTATAAATTCATAACAATATGTACTTATAACAAACTTGACATGTTGCTGAATTATTTAATTAAGAGAAGAAATGGTGTACAATTCTACAGACTCATTGGCAAATGAAGATAAAGCTGCTCATTATCCAGTGGGATTTTTAAACAATTTAAATCCATTGGGTCTCCCGCGCCATAGGATTGTACTGCGGGTGGGTACTCCTATACTACTGAGAACTATGAAGCCGCGCAAATTGTATAATGACACTAGGCTCCAAATCAATCGCAGAGCGGGATCGAGAGAGGGCCGATCCCGCTCGGAGGAGGAGGACACGGAGCCGGGGTAACAACCACCGCGGCGCCCGTGTCCAACACGGCTGAGCCTGGCATTTTTATATTAAGGCCCCCTGCCTTGGGGGTCGCGAGCGCGCTTATTGGGAAATCTGCTTGCTCATATCGAGTGACCCCGGGAAGACAGCGGTGTGCAAGTGGTTACGTACCGCTGTGTGCGCAGCACAGCGCATAGTGAGGCCTCGGGGGAATCTTTTACAAACCCCTCGAGAGATTCCTGGGGGGGTGGTCTCTTTACCGACCGCTTTACAGTCATCCCCTGCGAGATGTGCCTAAAGGCGTGGCACCAACGTGTAGCTCCAGATGGAGATTATTCGAGTTCCTGGAGCCTCCCTTCGGTGCCGACGATGATCACTCCGGTGGTTTTAGCCGGTAGGAGCCCGGCATGCCCCTTCGCCCTTTTCCGGGGCGAAGGATGTACATGAGGTATTTCCACCGGATCAATACAAAATTAAAATAATAAAGGCTCCAAATCAAATGGTTTTAGAGGCCACGAATTTAACTGGATCAGCTCAGGAAGGAACAGTCCTTATGCCGCGGATTCCTAATGACCATCCATTTGAATTAAAGACATTGCACAAAGTGAGTTTCACGATGATTATTAATTAGTCACAAGGTCAAACTTTAAGTTCGCCGGAGTTGACCATTTCTCCGTCATCTGATTATTCAAGTGCCACCTAATAAAATGGCAAAATGTTTAGTACTTATACAAGGAAATCATTGAATATCATCATCACTTCACAATTTGTTAATACTTATGTATATGTACGTCGAGTTCCATTTAAGTCTTAGTATTAGGTACTCCACATATTTTTCGCTGATGCTGTAATCCGTGTCATGTGATATATACTTATTACAATTTACGGGACACTTCCAAATTCCAGGATTTTTCTTACAGAGAACCGTCTTACGGCTGCCGACCACGAAATCGAACCCTGGATCGCACGTTGAGCAGTTGTGTATCATTGGATTTGCTCATCTATACTAATATTATAAAAAGGTTTAGTTTGTTTTTATCTATGTAGGGAAACCTTTGGAACTACTAAACCGATTCTAAAATTTATTTAACTAATAAAAGGCTACACTGTCGCTAAGTGAGTGAGTATTGGCAAAAATAAATGCAAGCGTGAAACCGCGGGCAACAGATAGTTTATTTAATATAACAAATCTAAATTTATGGTATTAGCTTAAGTAGTCCTATTCCGATTGAACGAGGAGGAGAAATGTCAATTTAAACTTAATATTGAAGTCTTTAGGGATAGAATCTTGACGAAATATTCCAATTCCCATTGATTTAAGAAATTTCCAGACTTTAGCTGGATTTCCGTTATCGATGGAGTTATGCGTATAGTGGCGTTCAGCATCTTTACACACCATATTGCAGTAATTGCGGATATGCAGATGCGCGATTTAAGAGTGTAGGGCGACATTGAAATTCAGATTTACCTGCCCATTTCCTATGTATTATTAACAAAATCAAATATAAATTGGCATTTAATGACAAATGACAAATCTTAAAGAGCACCAACGCAGTGGAAGTAATTGAGGTTTAACTATAACGGCGGAATTTTGGGGTTACACAGGGGGAGGCAAACTAGGGCAAGCCGCGATGACGGCGATAAGACCCGTCAGCTGGCATGGCATGGCGTCCTGACCTTCCGGCTGACACAGATATTCTCAGACTATGGGTGTTTCGGGAAGACACAGATGTGTTGCATAGGCCGAGGATAGACGCCCGTTTGTCATTACTAGGGAGACTGCCCCTATGTCGTTGTGTAGCACACGCTGGAGGAATGCCCAGCTTGGGCAACGCACGGCCGTGATCTCATCGCTGCGGTCAAAGGTGGTAACCTGTAGCTACCGGCCATGGTCCAGTCTATCGTCCGGAGCTAGAGCGATTGGGTTGCCATTGCCTCCTTTTGCGAAGACGTAATGCAAGCAAAAGAGGCGGCAGGCCAGGGATGGGAGGAGACCTTCTCTGATCCCCGCCACAGAAGACGCACCAGGCACGGGCGCCGAGATGGGCGCTGAATGATCTCCGTTCTCCATGAGTTGTGGCCTGCGGGCGACAAACTAGGAGCAGTCTGACGGCGGTGCGTCGTGTTCTGCGCTCGCCTCTGAAGGTACCGGTCGGCCAGGTTACACAGAGACGGGGCCTGTCAAACCAAGTGACGGGCCGATACCTGCCAGGGGTCTGCACAAGGCGAACACCTCACCCCAGCCATAGTAAGTGGAAGGAACATCCAGTAATATCCCGGTTCCAGCTCTCCCAAGGCGGAAGAAGTCCATAAGAATTTCCACGAAATCAAAGAGGGGAGGCAAACTGGCGTAGGTAATGATATCTGTATAATTAATTAGAAGTTATATTACATAGAATTGTATTCACATGTGTGAATGAGAGCAATTGTTGATACAAAGCCGAAAAGAAAGCATATAAATATAAACCAACTGCACTTTTACCTACATACGGTGACATCATTCCCATGCATATATTTGGTTCTATTTAAAGTTCTAAATTGTTAATCGCTATCGGTGTCTATCTAGAGACTACAATAGAAATAACAAATAATTTGAGACGTAACGATAATTTATATAAATTTTAAAGTAATTTCTGTGCTTGAACTATGAAGTTTCCATGGATGGATAATGGGTCCAGCCTAAATAAAAACGAACTTAATTTTAGCTGTCTCCACTATACAATATCCCGTGTCTACTCCGGAAGGTTCAACAAAACAGAACAATTAACTGAATTTTAAGTACTTACTCTATCGTCACGTAGTTGCAAGGCAGCGGCCAGTGCTCGCAAGGCCGGCGGCGCCAGGTACGGGGCGCGCGCATACGCGGCCTCCAGCGCTGACGCCTGCGCTGCTGTGAACGGCACCCGAGCGTGCCTGCCGGAACGCCGCGCGCGACCCCCGCCACCAGTCACTGCACCTGTCACAAAAACTATTTTGTAAATCCCTGATTTTAATTGCTTTAAACATTAACCACAGCTGCTGTGTTGCAACTTGGAAAGGCCTTTGTCCAGCATTCGACTGCGGAAGCGTGGCTATCAGGTGTTTGGCGTATAGGTAGTTTTGGTGGCCAAAGTAGCCATGTGAAAGTATTTCAACCTCATTTAAAAGAAATCGGATTATTTAAAAAAAAGTTGAGTACTTTGGCATAGACAGTTGACATCGAGTATATATATATATCTGCATGTATCCGTGTGGTGCCGGCTCAGAATGCCACCACCCCATCTCCTCCCATGGGTGTCGTAAAAGTCGACTAAGGGATTAGCCGGAGGATGGGCAGCAGCGTCCTTCGAGTACATTAATAACTCAACTGCGATCGCCAACCCGCCTGCCAAGCGTGGCGATTATGGCAAAACCCCCCAATGAACCCACAACACATCCATATCGGTGGTTGTGGTGATCTTTGGGGGAGGCCTGTGTCCAGCAGTGGACTTCATTCGGCCGAAATGATGATGATGATGATATATATATATTGGATTTAAAAATTTTGAGAGGTACCCTAATTCTTTTTCTAAAATGAAAATAGCCTAAATTGCTCCTTATAACATCAGCTAGCTGCCAGTGCATGTCCATTCCCGTCAAAATCGGTACCGCCAACAATCAGACGGACAGCGTACAAACAAAAATTTCAAAATTGTTTTTTTTTTTGTTATAGAAACCGTATAAACTTTCATACGCATTTAGTAAAAAGCAGTTATTTTGACATCACAAACAGACACTTCAATTATATTTATTTGTAAAGATATATATTTGTATACTGTCTAATCCTTAATGATTTATTATGATTTCGATAAGATGTAAAAAATGCCAGAGCCCTTTAGCGCAGACAATGTTGCAAGGCTACAATCACCAATCATTTTATTAGAACTACAGACGGTGTCGTCAGCGCCGTCGATAAGTCAGAGAATTTTAGTAAGGGCTGATGATGATATTAAGCTTAACTCTGGGTTAATATAATGGCTAATAAAATAGGCTATCGCGTATTTCTGTCAGGAAATTCTCAATAGCCCAATAATACCTAACACTGGTGGTAGGTCTCTCGTTGCACTCTAGTGTGATCATACGAGTACCTGGAGCCTCCCTTACGTGCCGAAGATGACCGCTCCAGTGGTTTTAGCCAGTAGGAGTCCGGCATACCCCTTCGTCCTTCCCCGGGGCGAAAGAAGTTCATGTAGAATTTCCACTGGGCACCAATAAAAATAAAAACTCGTTGCAATAATGTGGCTAGGTAGGTAGGTACCACCGTTGTAGGTACCGCCTCTTTATTGTCACCTCCCTTTCGCTAACTTGTGGCCGCTTTACAGACATCCCCTCCAAGATATGGCTAAAGGCGTGGCACCGATGGGGGGCTCTAGTATGATTGTAATCGAGATCGTAGAGCCGCTCTCTCGTGCCGGAGATGACCTATCAGGTGCCGGTTTTAGCCGGTAGGAGACCGGTATGCCCCTCCACTCTTCCCCAGCGGAGGAAGTACATGAAGTACTTCATTTCGGCCGAATAAAGTCCACTGCTGGACATAGGCCTATCCAAAGATCACCACAACCACCGATATGGATGTGTTGTGGGCTCATTGGGGGGTTTTGCCATAATCACTACGCTTGGCAGGCGGGTTGGCGATCGCAGTTGAGTTGTTAATGTACTCGAATGACGCTGCTGCCCATCCTCCGGCTAATCCCTTAGTCGACTTTTACGACACCCATGGGAGGAGATGGGGTGATGGCATTCTGAGCCGGCACCACACGGCATGATGTATTATCACCGAGTAAATTTGAACAAAGGTACCATCCTAGTACCATATTATATTCTGTTGCCAATCAGTAGTATTTAAACAGATTACAGTGTTCCGGTTTGTAGGGCATTGTAGCTAGTTAAATGTCTGGGCTAGAAGAGATCAAATAAATAATACTTAGCCACGCAGGACTGGTCAGTAGCATTACAATTGTTATTTATTTACTTACTCTAATAACACCGGTAGTACACCAATTACAATTATTATGGACATGTTACGAATTACGGACAAATGATGAAAATTAAACACAAAAACAAAAATCATAAATTTCAACTAACAAATATCAAATTAAACACTCAATCATACGTCCTTCTCACAGTAACGCAAACACTCTAACAATATTTTCAGGCATTCATCCGCAAACAAGACACATTCAGGATTGGCACACAGGAGAGCGTTGAGTGCAGAGAGGGTGCTCGGTATGGGTGACTCAGCGCGCGCAACGTTGCGACATGGTGGTATAGCAAACAACTTGTGCTTCGCTTGCAACGATACGTTGTTAGGAGCAAAAAATCGATCCATTTTTTCTCGGCGGATTTTGCACTTTTCCCATTTTAGTCTGCTGCCTTTCTCGTCCCTTTTTTTTATGGGGCCCAGTGGAAATTCTTCATGAATTTCCTCCGCCCCGGAGAAGGAATAAGGGGCATGCCGGACTCCCACCGGCTTAAACCACTGGGGTGGTTATCTTCTGCACCTAACCAGGTCCCCGTAGGTTCACACCAGAACCGCGTGGTGACTATAACGCAGTCACCACGCGGCAGGACGCCCTCGACGACGCGACCCACGCATCCATCTCCACCAGTATGTCGAAAGGCGGAAAACGCGCCAGGAGAGTTGCCGCCTCGTAGGACACAGTTCGGTATCCTCGTGCGATCCGTAAAGCTACTCAGCGCTGCAGTTATGAGTTATACCCTAGACAACCGAAAAGAAATTTGGTGGGAACATGTATTCATAGTATCAGTTGAAACGCTTGTATAGGTACCGGAGAAAGGCCTCTTGCACATTTTCGAGCAGAAGAGCGTATGTGCTTTCGTGTGGATTCCATACATAGCACTTTTAAGCTTGCAACGTACTAATGCTCCCAATATTAACCGTATCACTTGGTGATTACGAAAATATTGAGCATTTCTATGGATGAAACCGAAACGCCTAAAAGACTCTTTCGCCAGCGCAATTATTTATATGATGTAAGTTTGCGATGAAATATGACACACAAGTTCTTCATGGTTGTCGGACGAGATATGATGTTGTCATTTATCTTGTAGTCGTATTCTATTGAGTGCCGCATGCAACCGAAAGTCATTGCGTGACATATGGTGGAGTTGAAATCCATCCTGTTCTCATGGCTCCATTGGTATACAGCATCAATATCTTGCTGCAGAGCCATACAATCTGCATCAGACCTCACCTCAGCGAAAAGTTTAAGGTCATTAGCATACAGCAAGCACAGAGTATGTATAAGAACAGTAGGAAGAAATTTAACCATCAGCAAGATAAGATAAAAAGATTTTTATTCATTTAAACCATTAATAGCACTTATGAATCGTCAAGACTTTAGTTGCCATGTTCCAAGATGTAGATTTCCTATTGAGAAGAACGGGCAAGAAACTCCATGGTTACTCTTTTAAAATCATGTTACAATATTTATGTGTACAATGTTCTCGAAAATTCAGGTTATATAAAGACAATGTTCCTACATTAAACATAGTAAAGTCTAAACCTCTTAAAAGTGTATAAAAAAGGCCCAGAATAATAAAGGCCCAGTATAGAGCCTTGACTTACTCCGGAACGCGTGTGATAGGGCTTAGACTTAGCTTAGCGAAGAAAGTCTGCAAGGAGCCGGAGATGTCCAGAAGCAAAGCCAATTGTGCAAAGTTTCAGTAAAAGAATGTCATTATTAGCCCTATCAAACGCCTTCCGAAAGTCAAAGTACATCTACTTGAGAGCATCGGTCCAGCCTACCTGATATAATGGGTTTATAAAGGTCAGTAAGTTAGAGTCAACGGATCTCTTCGGCCTAAAGCCGCACGTTTCAAAGGACTGTACGGGTATGTATTTGGTAATAATTATCTCAAACATCTTTGCTGGAGACGACAGTACTGCAATCGGCCGGTATTCATCTACCTTAGACTTTTCTGAGCTCTTTGGTATCGGGCTAACCCTTGATAGTTTCCATTGAGGCAGGTATCGTCCTGTTTCTTATGCCAGGTTGAAAATATGATATAAAGGAATACTAAATCGTCGGGTCCTGAAGATCAGTTTTAATTTATTAATTGCACTCGCGATATCCCTGGGGCGTAATTTTAAGAATAATAATTAATTACTCTTGCAGCTTACATCCTGACTATTTGCTACTACAGAATTAAGTACAGGGATGTCTGGCAAAAATATACTAGCAAAAAACCTTGCAAAAGGTTAAACCATTATCCATTATCAAATCCTATTTTGGTGCGCAAGCTCAAAATATGACGCCAAAACTCACATGGATTTGACTGTATGTAACCTTCTATGCATTTCATATATGAGGTATAGAAAGCCGCTGTACGAAACATGAGGTTTGCTTTAAGTTTAGAGAACAATTTAGAAGTTTCTATGCATTTTGATCGCTTCCAAGAGTTGTGTAAATTAGTCTTGTATTTGTGCAAAATATCTTATATTTTTGTGCAACATTTCAAAGTCCAAGCCTCATCTCCTCGTAGGCGAGTTGTCGGCTCGCGGGCTGAGGCGCTCGATGCGGTGCCGAGGCGTGGCAAATCGACTGCGCGGGTTCTGATGTTTTTCTCGGTCCGAGATGTTAGTAGCATAATTAAACACATGAAACATAGTAAGTCGCCGGGACACGACGGGCTTAGCATCGAGCATCTCCAACTTGCAGCCTCGTCCACTGCCTCTCCTGCCCCGGCCTCGTGTCCTTAGTATGTTTTATAATGTGTACCTATCGCATATCTATATCCAAACTGACCTCATGAAAACAATAGTGGTCCCAATCCCGAAAACCAAACCGATGACTTCATTTCGGCCGAACAAAGCCCACTGCTGGACACAGGCCTCCCCCAAAGATCACCACAACACCGACATTGGTATGTTGTGTGCTCATTGGGGGGTTTTGCCATAATCGCCACGCTTGGCAGGCGGGTTGGCGATCGCAGTTGAGCTGCTAAGGTATTGGACGCTGCTGTCCATCCTCTGGCTAATCCCCCAGTCACCTTTTACGACACCCACGGGGTGGTGCTATTCGTAGCCGGCACCACACGGCATAAATGACTTGCCTGATAGAAACTATTATAGACCGATATGACTGGCTACGATCGCTGCCAAAGTGCTTAATGATCTCCTTGACAAACAATTGGGTAAATATTTAATTCGACATAATGCACAGATCGTTTTCGTGTCGGACTTTTGACTGAGAGGGTCATTTTTGCCGTTATGGAAACAGCTAGATACTACACGTAAAGAAAGACTCCCGTTTATGGATGCTTTCTTGATCTCAGGAAAGCCTATGAGATACTGTGGCAAAAACTTGGAAGGCCTACTGGTATGCTTGCTTTCAAACACTTCACGACAACTGTGTGACGTGGGCGGGCCAGATGTCGGACACGTATAGATTAGAATACGGGTTAGACAGGGGGGATTAATATCTCCCAAACTTTTCAATCTTTAATTGAACGACTTAATCGTTAGGCTCAGCAGTATGAATACAGAATGCTCGACAGATAGCCAAATGATTAATAGTACATCACATACGCGGATGATATGGTGGTGCTAACCAGGTCTTTTGATAGGCTTACGTGGTGACATAGGTCCAAAAATGCGGAGGCCCTTTAAAATCATTTTAATCAAAAATGTAATGGGACCGGGAACCGGGAACTGGAGACTCTCCATAGCTGCACTATAAAATAAAGTCACAGATTGTCCCCGGTGGTTTAAGGCTATTGTATGAGATGGAAACTATAACGATAGACCTTCTATTGCAATAGGTGTTACATGGAAAGCAAAGTTTAAGAAATACAGGAACAATAGCGTCTGCCTTCCAACCTTTAAAGTTAAATTCTGTGGCAGACAGTGGTTCACAAGATGGGCCCCCTAAATGACCACCACTACAGGCGACAGGGAGCAACACCGGTGTGAGCGGCTCGGGGTGTCGAGAGGTTCGGCACAGGTTTCACCATCGAGCGTCTCGAAGACTCGGAGCGGGTTTCTTCCACCCCCAAGCATATACCCCTGGCGGCCACCCTCTGATCGGACAACTAAGGCAAGCCAGAATTGAAAATCCTGTGAGCACTCATGGGGTTCCACTCCAGCCGACAATAAAGGCAAAGCGGAGACGAGACCCTGACCGACTCTCTGCAGCTCGCCACAAGCTGCCCTGCGTTCTGTAAGCTTCTTAATAAATCTCCTTAAGATATACTTTTTTGTATCAAAAGGGAGTAAGAGTTCAAAAAGCTGCTTTAATCTGCCCTCCGGGATTAAGTTATCCCATGGTAAGATATGACGGACAACGTCATTGGAAAACCAGACAGGATATAGTGTCTTTTTACGCCGCTTTATGGGAGCGCTTTCGCGTCAAAGAAATTATTAACAACTAGCTGGGACCCGCGGTTTCACCCGCGTTTAATTTAAAAGAAATTTAGAGTACTTCGACATAGACACTTGACATAGAATATATATGTTGGATTTCATGGGTTTTTTTGTTTTTGCGCGGAACCCTAATTATTTTTCTAAAATAAAAGTAGCCTAAGTTATTCCTTATAACGTCAGCTATGCCAGTGAAAGTCCCGTCAAAATCGGTCCAACCATTTTGAAGATTACCCAGAACAAACAGACAGACAGACGGACAGACAGACAAACAAAAAAAATTAAAATTGTTTTTTTGTTATAGGTACCGTATATACTTTCATATGCATTTAGTAAAAAACTGTTGTTTTGACATTACAAACAGACACTTCAATTTTATTTATTTGTATAGATATTGTAAAAACGTTTTGTAACATTATAAACGTCACTAGCTTGTAACACTGTACTCCAAGAACATTCGGAAAACAACAAGCCTAATTGCTCATAATCACACCTATTGGAGCTCCGGCGAATGATGGGTCGTCTCATCACTGTGCTAGGTTGTATAAAAAAAGCAGCCCGGCGCTGGAGTTATGCATTTCATCCCAATGGGAACTAATGCTCTGATCGGCGAACTAGAGTGTACTCTATTAGTAACTAATTACCCTTCGACAAATTACTCGTACAAGTGTTACAAGCGATATTAGGTACACATTGCAATGTCTGAATACGGAAATTGCTGAATAATATTTCAACATTGGTCACTGACGTAGATATTGTTATACATATATTTCGAATATCATTGTATTTCAATATCAGGAACTCGCAATCTCAATTTCAAGGATATATTACGAATAAATAATCACACTTATTATATATAAGTATGATATTTATTAAAGCAATTCTTAATTCCGTCTGGCTCCGATAAACTAATAGAAGTCACAGTTCCGATCCTACAGGTTGTGACTACCCTAGAGTATAATATACCTATCGCTTGTAAAATTATTAGATCCTAATTGTTTTTACTTTTGTTTTTAATGCTTACGTGGCAGACGAGGAGGCCTGTACCGAGTGCAGCACAACCAGTCCGGAACTTCGACGTTGTTTCTTCTAGTTCTGTTATCACTGCTCAATATCCGCTCTATACTGAAATCCGAACCACACTTCGAACTTGATTGCACCGGGGAAGCATCCATGGTTAACGAGCACTGAATGTAAATACGACTAAAATATATTCCTATTGCTACCCTCAAAACAAGATACGCACAATTGAGGGAGGAGCTTGGATAAGCCGCGCCTTTCATTTAGGGGATATAGGGTATAATAAATGTTATCAGTGACCGCATCTATGGTGTGTACGCACCAATGAATCCACGAGTGTTGTGACGTTAGTTCATTCATACGTTTCGCAAATTGAATGGTAAAAGAGATACTGTTTGCACACAAAAGGATGATATTACTTTAAGGGTTTGTGGGAAAATTAATTTGTATTTCTATTATATTGCCTTTGTTGGAGATTAACCGACTTGTAATATGATATCATAAGGTAATAGCTTATTAAAATTTATAAGTGTTATGAATGCATCGCGTCTGCTGCTGCTGCGTACTGCTTACCCACAGTTCTACTGTAATCGTACTGACATGTTAGTAAATGTATATTGAAGATAAAACAATAACTTTTATTAGAGCGTCTATGTTTCTACGTTTGTTTCGTACAAACTGTGATGGCGTTGGTTACGAATAGCACCATCTACTTTTAGTTGCAATGGATATCATAAGAATACTTATCATAATCATCACCGCCCCACAGATCTCTGCAACGACCGGTTAGTTGTTTCGTCATTTGGGGAAATTAGACAGTACTCACCACGGTTGGTGAGCGCAGTATGGCTACTGTCCCACAGAAGGGGCGCTGTTGAGAGAGACTAGAGCAATGGCCTCTAGTTTAGAGTCCCCTATTCGCCTTACGACAACTACAAGAGGAGTCAGAGTGGTGCTATATTTATAATAATTTATAACCCTTATATATCTTAGAATAATGACATTAAATAACGACACCTAGAAGGTTGTCGACACACGCACTGCTAAACCATATAAACAATGATGGACGCAGATATCTGTGGTGACGGAGATGACACGGGATCTGTAATTTCTTTGTGAATGCTACCACCGAAAATAATGAAGACGATTTAAAATGTGACGAAAATGGCTAACACAGATCAAGCGCTTGAGTGTGTGCCAGCCAAAGTAAACATACACTACTTTACGCATACATGAATAGTGTTTAGGTTACTACGCGTTTGCGATTGCGGATTACGACCGCAACGCCAGGGTTCCTTCTAGGAATCTAGGTGTTATCCGAATCTGAATCTAAGCGTTAATATTTCAAGTGACGTTGACATCCTTAATAAGTTTAAATCACATTTAGTACACAATGTTAAAAAAGTTTTTGACAAGTCGTGACTATGTAGTTATTCTATTTATTCTGTTTTATATCTACTAAGTGTTTATTACCATTACAATTTTTTACAAGTGCTTGTATTTGCCTTTAAAGGATTATTTTATCTGGCACATATAGCATTTTCTTTCAGCATTTAAAGTTAATGTCATGAATTGAGTTATTGTTATTGACATGTCATGTAAAATAAATAGTTTGTCTCCGGGAAAAATGGTTGATGTTCAGTTCTACCTGATTTATATTTATATTTACCTGATTTATCGATATTGTTGTGATTGAATGTTCCTAATTTCAATTCAGGTGTATGTATATCTACTATACTATCAACAGGGAAGCCGAGAAAACCATTTTTAGCAAAGATAGTCTGCCTGAAAGACCATGATTTACCAGAAGATCTATTTCAATGGAAATAAAGCCCAAAGCTTTATAGTAAGTATTATGAACGATATAGATATTATTACCAAGATGATAATCTATCTCTACATATGTAATTACTTGTCCTGACTGACTAATACATGAACGCAGAGCCTAAACCGCGGGGGCTACAATCTGAGAATTCACAGTTCATGCCCTGAATAAAGTAGGCATCCACTAAGAAAGGAATTTTAGAAATTCCACCCCTAAGGTGGTAAAACAAGGTTTGTATGGACAAACCGTTAGTTTTTAAGTCAGATCTATGAAAATTAGTATTTAGCTTTTTGAAACACTTGTTTCTGTATTTTTGTAAATTCTACCCTTAAGAGGGTAAAAGAGGGGATGAAATTTCTTACAGAAAACCGACTTATCGCTGCCCGACCAGGAAATCGACCACGGATCTCACGTTAAGCAGTTGTGCTGTACTACTGGATTTGCTCATCTATACTAATATTATAAAGAGATTGTTTGTTTGTATATAGGGTTAATCACTGGAACTACTGAACCGATTCCGATCTAAAATTCCTTTCGATCTAGCTTTCCCTGAGTGACATAGGCTATATTTGTATCTATATTGATAAAAATAAACGCGTGGGTGAAACCGCGGGCAACAGCTAGCCCTTATAAAAACTTTTGGATAATACACATTATTTTAAACACTTCCGATTTACAGAATAGCTAAAAAGTAAGAAATAAAAAATATTAGGCTCTATTCCACAGGACTACCGACTGTTAGTTACCGTTCTACCGACTAACAACTGAGATTAAAATCATTTGCGTCCGGAAAAGGTAAGCCAGTCTTGCTCTCACCGCCTCAAATATACGTAACTTTAGCCACTTGTGGATCGTTGACGTGTTTATCGTCCACGGTGAACTAGTTCATAAACCAATACAATTTTAGACTATTTTATTTCATAGACAGAACAGCGTTACTAGTTCACTGGGCGTGTAACGTATGACATCGACGAAACTATGCGTTCATGACAATGGATTCTTACGGTGAGTAATGCATACGACATGGAAAAAGTGTATGTCTGCCCTAAAGGTCAGCCACATATCAGCAACTACTTAGGTGTTGCGAATGTTTATCATTATATTTATAAGATCGTTTGCCCACCTTTATCATAAAAAAACTTGATTGTCTGTTGGACTATAAACGGTCCACAGCTGCCGACGAAGAAACAGTCTAAAGAATCTGTTCGTTCATTCATTAGCCGTCAATATCGGCTATACATCGACCATAAAGGACTGGAAATGCGCCGTTGGATCATGATCATACAGCCTAAGGACGTCCAGTGTTAAACAGAGGCCTCTACAATAGATTTCCACAAATGTGTCGCCATGGGGGGAATTTGCCAATGCTCGCCACGCTTGGCAGGCGGGTTGGTGAGCGCAGAATGGCTGCTATTCCAGTTATTCTGCTGCACATCCCTCTGGTTTAGACTCATCACGAGAAGAGGTGGTACTATATTCTTAATCCGGACACCACACCGAACAAACGTTGGATCATATATTTAATTTATATTTGACATTGTTGTGCTATTAGAACTTTGTTTCATAATATTATAAAACAAAATTATTCACATTTAGGTCCACATGTTCAAAACAAAATTAAAATACACATTAAACCTTTTTTAAATGCTGTCCTAAAAATCTTTAGTACGGCAATTACGAACTAAACGAAACAACGGTAGTGTAACCAGTTTTATTTTTATGCAAGTGAATTCCTTTTGGAGGTCGCTGGGACGCGCCTGTGTTCGGCACTGGACGTCCTTTGGCTGATTTGATGATGATGATGATGATAAAATTCCTTGTTTTTTTTCTTTGTAATATAGTTAAAATGTACATTTATAAATGGGATTAAATTCCAATCAAACTAACCTAATTCCACGCGGACAAAGTTACAAGTACACCTAATTATATGTTCATTTTTAATAAATAGAACTCAACTAATTTTCTTTCTCGACTTCCTTAATAATTACGGAACCATGAAAGCAAATCATTTGCAGGAACATGCAGACAGACGCACAACAGCATTTATATACAATTTACATTGTGATAAAGTGCGTTGACAGTCACGGTACACAACCACTTAAGTACCACATTATATTATTGTTACACATTAAACTATAACAGTAACTGAATCGTATAAGCCAGCAATTATCCAGCCACTTGTAAGTAAACATTATAGTAGAATTTGTGAAAGATTCACCGCGATGATAAAGGACACTAGACGCAGATGTTAAACCCAATTCAGTATTCAATTTAAGCGGTGTAGAAAAAAAACACGCCTAACAACGCTTATTTCGGCAACATTAAATTAATTTTCAGCAAGTACAAGTGGGTTTAAAAAATTAAAAAGACAATGAAGAGTTTGGGCTCCTTTTTGCATTTTAAATAATAATATAAGTATCTATGCACACGTACCAAAATGCAACAAGTCAACAACGATGTTTTAAACAATAGCGTTGTGATTTATCATGTAGATCAGATAAATATTTTTGACCAGTTTTATCTATAACTACTATTTTACCATACTTTATCTAAACGTTAGTCTTAATCATTGTATGCAAATAAATGGTAGGTAATGCAAAACATGAAAATAACCTGGAAAGAGATGGTCAGCAAAACCGACGACTATGTGAACATGCTATGTTATATAGTCTGCTTCGAAGAAGCTTGGAATTAATCAACTATAAAACTTATGTAAAGATAATGCGCTATCTTAATCAGACGAATGCATAGTTTGCAATCTATACTTCTCTCAAACGGCAAACAGGTACCGGTGCTTAATTGCGTGAGATAACCAAGGCTGTCCGCGAGCTAACCGCTGTGCGCGCTCCTTTCTCTCGCATTGTGTTTCGGTTCTCTACCGTGTAAACACATATTGTGGCATATAAAAAGGAATAAACATTGAAGTATAGAAACTTATAACGATTTGTGTTAACATTTTGTGACAAGTAATCATGTCTATTCCTGAATACTTTGAACTAGAAGGTGGCGACCGCATGCCGCGAATCGGATTTGGTACTTGGCAAGTAAGTTTTAAAATGTAATGAAAATAATATCTTTTACAAATCCGAGTTATCTTGTTTAGGTATGTACACTGGAACAAATGACCGGGGTATAGTAAATTTGATAATGGCGGTTGTGTACATACAATTAATGAATATGAATTTACTAATATTATATATAGGTAGTAATAACAAATGACACGGTGGTACAATATTCTATTAGAAAGAAACAAACACAACGATCAAAAAAACCTTTTAAGGAAAAAAGACCTTTAAGTTTCATCTTTTTTCGTTTCTGTTTCGTTCTGGTCTGTATTACTTTTATCTTCCTTTGCTTTTTTGGTTTTTTGTTTCTTACGATATTTCAAGTATTTTTTGAAAATATTCCACTTGGACTTCCGTAGTTGTGTCGATGAATCCGCTATTAAGCAAGGTATCTCGCAATATTCCGGGAAGTACATGTTATGGGACAAGCAGGAGCACTTATCGCTGCAGAATGAGATTGATTCGCTCCCGTCGTAGTCCCCGCTGGAGTGTGACAGACCCCTGGAAGTGGAGGCACGGCATGAGTTCGTATCTTGGGACCACTTCTCTTGGACACCGTGTTCACTGTTACAACATAACTCTGATGGTTTCGATTTCGAAGACATCACTTAACATTGATTACCCATTAGGTACTATAGTTGGTTTACACATCGTTATTTTAAGACGTACAATTTTGATCACAAGTCATTGGTAATATTTATAGTAGCTACACACAACTCTTAGTCAACGACTTTGAAAGTGAATTTTGACAGACAGCAAACATAAACTACAATAAAATGTCAAAATAGCTTGATAATTGTCGATCAAAAAAACGTATTAAAAATAAACAAATAGATCGTAGTTGCAGACTATCTTTAATTTCGGATTACGGATATATCTGTTTTTGTGTTAAATATGATCGTAACACAACAACGGATGAATTTCAAAATCTTAAAGCTGATGATTTTAGATTAGCTTGATTAATAATTTCGGCGGTAAAGTGACAAACAAGCACACGCCTGGAGGTTACCGGTTTCCGAAACGTATGAATCCAACACCAGGGCCAATTCGCTTGTCTCTCAATTCTCAAAATATAAATTGACTAATAATGGATATTCTATTCCTCGAGTGTAGTCTGCTTTCAGTATGATCTCTAACTAATGATAGTAATAATAGGCGGCATGGTTGGTGCAGTGGCTGATACGGCTGCTGCGCTCCGGCGGGCTGATTAGCTAAAAACAGCAACAGCAAACGCGATAGCAGCTATCGCGCAGCCAAGGATCCATCGGTGGCAAAGCGTCAAAAAAAATTGTATTACGTAAGGCATCGCCCGCCTGTCGCTATTGTGGAAGACGCATAGTTACTAGCGCCAGTAGCCACCAGTGGTACTAAAAAGAATGAACGTCATTAATTCATTGATTGTCCGACAGAGGGGCGACAAAGATCTTCACCTGTTCATCACCTGTTCATCCAAGATCTTCACAGTCGCTATAGGCAAATAGGTAATACCAAATCGACGTTTGACAGCGGCGTTGGAGCAATTTACGCCTGTTGCAAAGCGTCTGCGACTTAGGTAATCCGCCTCACATCGTATTGGAACTGGCACCGTGACTAACCGTCTCATCAATGCAGCAATGTGCATATCATTCTCTAGCACGTCAATACACTCGTTTTCGTATCACTACTGTAAAGATATATATGACGGCACGGTTGGTGCAGTGGCTGATACAGTTGGCTGCTGCGCTACGGGTCTTGGGTTCGATACCCGCACAGAACAAATATTTGTATGATCTGCAGGTAGTTGTTTCGGGTCTGGGGTGTGGGAAAATGTTTAAAAAAAAAGGAAATTCTAGTCTCAATCAATCGGAGTTATGACGTTTATTTAAGAACGAGAATACCAATTATATTACCTGTTTTAGTACATTTTTTGCAGAACTTTTGTGGTTTATAAATGCGAAAGTGTTTCTGTCTGTTTGTTTGTAACGTTGTCCCGGTTAAAGCCCTGAACCGTTTTTGATTCATTTTGTGTGAGATAGCTGGAATCCTGGGGTAGGACATAGGCATAAATATCATCCCCTAAAGAGGTTATATGGGCTGTTGAAGTTTGTATGGGAAATTCTTAATCCTAACCGAAGTCACGGACTAAGAGCTAGTTATTGAATAAATACTGATTTAATTAAGTTAAATAGGTGTTGAAGTTTGTATGGGAAATTCTAAATTCCAAGCGAAGTCGCGGACAAAGCACTAGTCCACCACGCTGACCTTTTTTTTTTAATTGGTGCCCAGTGGAAATTCTTCATGAACTTCCTTCACCCCGGGGAAGGGCGAAGGGGTATGGCCGGACTCCTACCGGCCAAAACCACTGGAGCGGTCATCTTCGGCACCTAAGGGAGGCTCCAGGTCCTCGTATGATCACACTAGAGCCGCCCACTGGTGCCACGCCTATAGGCACATCTCGTAGAGGGTGGCTGTAAAGCGGTCACCCCCAGGGGGGATTGTAAAGGATCCCCCAAAGCGTCCCACGGCAGCGCGTGACCACATGCGTGCTACCGTTTTCTCTTGGGTCGCTTGGTGTGGGCACGCAGATTCCCCAATCTACGCACCCGCGAACCCAGAGGTCCCCCACCTTATAGCAACGGCAGCGGTTTTCAGGCGTATCGGAATTAGGCGCCAGGGCGGTTGTTACCCCGGCGCCGTCTCCTCCTTCTTCGAGCGGGATCGGCCCTCTCCCGATCCCGCTCTGCGGTTTCCTTCTGGAGCATGACGATCTCACAGAAGGAGACCACTGCATTCCAGTTTTCATGCTCTGCCAACATAGCCGACACTACTGCTGCAGAGAGAGATCTTGCCCGATCCGATCGACCAGGATCCGCCGCTCGGCGGCCCACGTAGGGCACGCCTCGAGCGTGTGCTGTGCGGTATCCTGGTCGCTATCACAATGGTGGCATTGTGCCGTGGCCTCACGTCCTATCCTGTGCAGGTACGCACCGAAACAACCGTGCCCGGTGAGCACCTGCGTCAGGCGGTAGGTAACGCGCTCGCTTCTTTTGAGCCAGGCTCCAAAGAGCGGCAGGACGGCCTCCACGACGCGCTTGGTCGTAAACTGCATCCGCAGGCGGTGACGCCACTTGCCAAGTGCGCCACCACGCTGACCTAGTGCAGTTTGGCCTCAGGTGTGCAGGTTTCTTCACGATGTTTTCCATCACCGCCAAATTCTGATCCAAAAAGTCAGAGATGCGGCTGGGAATCGTACTCAGACTTTCCAGTATGGAAGTAAAACGTTCAACCACTATGCCATCACTGCTCTGGTTATATATAGTAGGTATTATTTGGTTGTTAATACTCAACTATTTTTTTAAGTAGACTCAGCTTACGGTCTGTCTTTTGGAAGTCATAAATACAAATATTTAACTAACGGTCGAATACTGAAACGACACTTAATATTAATTAAGTCCCGCTTCAACTATTTGAGCCGCCCAGTTTCCCACCGAAACACGTTTCTCGAATAGTTAAAGCGGGATTTAATATTAAGTGGCGTTTTAGTATTCGGCCGTAAATTACATAAAAGCGTGAAGATATTTCTCATACATATTAGTGATCAAGTTTTATTTGCCATGCTTGATTTATTAAAGGTGAATATGATTTATATCTTTTTTATTGTATTTTTTTAAATGCTCACGTTAATTTCAACTGAGGCGTTATTATGTTAATTGTTGATTTAGATTTTTAATTATGATTGGCCCCTAAGGTAAACGTCTAGGTGTGTTTAGATTTTGTTAGTTATTTTATGTTTACATTTCAAGCGTTAAATAATGAAAAAAACTATACTTACGTGGCCGCCGCGGTCCGCGGGTGGGTTCTGTGAATTAAACTATTTCGTATAGTTAATTTTATTTAGACTTTCTTAGACTGATTCCGTTTCCTGTCAGGTCATTTGGAAGACACGTTGATAAATGCAATGAGTGACTAGCTTGGGCAACATGCATAAAGGACTATTCAGATATAAGCGGTCTTCGACGATACCGCTGTGGATAAATAAAAATTCTGAGCGGTACCTGAGAATTCCGCCGCGTATTTGTATGAACTTCCGCGGCTAGCGCTAAACCAGAATACAAATACCAACCCAGCGGAATACCGCTCGGTATTTTCGCCACCCGTAGTGGTAGCGAATATCGCTTTTGTCTGAATAGGCCTTTAGCTTTGGGCCAAGCTATCTCTAATCAGTTCAGTAGTTTTTCTGTATAAATGTATCAAACAGATAGACAAATGTTTTAATATTTTTTTTATTTTTTATTAATATTATTAATTATTTAATATTATTAAGGTATTTCCATTGGGAATATGTTCCTAAGCTTCCGATGTCTGTGCAAAATCACGTCGACACATTGCTGTGATGTGATTACGCAATACAGGTCTTATCTTACTCTAACATCTAACACATAAAACTGTAATCGCCCGTATATGATGATCATAGCACTTTCTATCTAGTTCCTTAGCTATCTATTTTGTCTCGTCGTTTCAGCCAAATAAAGTCTTTTGATGGACACAAGCCTGCCGGACCAAAGATCGCCATTGTTTGCTCATTGGGGGGATTTGCTATAATCGCCACGCTTGGCAGGCGGGTTGGCGATCGCAGTTGAGTTGTTAATTTACTCGAAGGACGCTGCTGCCCATCCTCCGGTTAACCCATAGTCACCTTGTACGACACGGGATGAGATGGGTTGGTGCTATTTGTAGCTGGCATCACACCGGCATATACGATTTGCTATTTTATCTGGCACGAATACAAATACGGAACTAAAATGTAATACTGAAATCTCTTCTCTGCATATTTTTATTAAACGTCTACCTGTTTTATCGTAAACTATACCTACCTAATATAAAACTTCGCAATGCACAGTTAAGCCAGGGGACATGGAAGAAAAATGGTATAACGTTTATCATTTAATTAATTAAGTATTTATTCAATAACTAACGCGCCGACTTCGCTTGGAATTGAGAATTTCCCATACAAACTTCAATACCCCATTTAACTTAATTAATTGAGTATTTATTCTATTTATTCAATAACTAGGGCTTTGTCCGCGACTTCGCTTAGAATTAAGAATTTCCCATACAAACTTCAACACCCCATTCAACCTCTTTAGGGGATGATTATTATGCCTATGTCCTTCCCCAGGGTTTAAGCTATCTCACACAAAATGCATCAAAATCGGTTCATCGGTTCGGTTTATATTTGGCAGTGATAGCCTAGTATTTGAACACTTGCCTTCCACACAGGAGGGTCTGAGTTCGATCCCCGCCCGCACCTCTGACTTTTCGGATTCATGTGTGGATCAGAATTTGATGATCACTTGCGATAACAGTAAAGAAAAACATGGTGAGGAAACCTGCACACCTGAGAGGGCTCCAATAAAATCACCTCCTGCACTAGGCCAGCGTGGTGAACTAAGGTGTAACCTTTCTCATCCTAAGAAAAGCAGTGGGACAGTAATAGGCTGTTTTTTTTAAAATTAAAATCTAAATCCTGAATAAAATCCTTTATACATAAACTTTTACATCTATAGACTTTAGCGACATTTCCTTAATAGTCATCGTTTTTGGTAATTCTGTAAATTTATAATCAATCATAATAAATAATAATAGATTTATAGGCGCAGCGCAAATAAAAACAATGTATTACGAGACTAATGATTTTAATGCAATTATTATTATTTTATTACCCGGAATGGTAGTTTTAGGGAAGATGTAAATAAATAAGTACAATTAATGGTTGTTTGAAATATTTATTTTTATTTTTCTTATGCATAAATTTGCAAAAGTACCTTTTCTACTCCTAAAATTCTCTGCATTTTATCACCTAATAATATAATCAAATCTATCAGGATTTATTTATAATATATTTTAATGCGAATTGACATTTATAGTGTTTAATTACTGCATTTTTGTAGATATATTTACACCACAGTAATATTATCATTTTAAAATTATTTAATTTTAAATAATTAAAAATTCTAAACAGTTAAGTAATCATTTTAATGAAATTATGAAAATTTTATGACCTGAATTAGTAGGTATAAGGAAGTTATAATTTGTTTTTATTTTTTATAATCATATTTTATTTTGTGCCGTATGGTGCCAACTACGAATAGCACCAACCCATCTCATTCCGTGAGTGTCGTAAAAGGCGAATATGGGATTGGCCAGAGGATGGGTCCGCAACGTTCTTCGAGTTCATTAACAACATAACTGCGATTGCCAACCCGTCTGCCAAGCGTGGCGATAATGGCACAACACATCCAGACTGGTCACTGTGGTGATCTTTGGGGGGGCCTGTATTCAACCGTGGACTTTATGCGGCTGAAATGTTTTTATTTTACAGTATCTTACAATAAATTCACGTTTATCCTATAGGTCTAGGTTATTAACACGTGTTTTAGATACTTTTTCTTCTTCTTCCTTAGATTATGGCTTCTGTAGGTTATCTTCCACAATTTCGCCAATGTCAAGTTTAAGGCAACGTCGTACGGTATTTAGATGAATAAATCTTTACATTTCATAAAATATTTCTCAAAAATGAAAAAAATTCTAAAAAATATGTCGGCAACGTCGTACGGTTCAATTGTTTTTTCTACTTTTTCTTTCTTTCTACACTATATGTGTCATCAATCATCATAGATGAACTATCATTGAATAAAGAGGAATACAAAAGAGAGTCCATGAACGGGATTGGTATTCTCGTTCACATATAATGTTTAAATGAAATACAAAACATTATAACATGAATAGAAATTTATTTTGTGACACACATCAGAAAAGACAAAAGACGACAATGAAGAAGTCCCAAAGAAAAACAATATGTGATTATTAAAACCTCTTTGCTTTAATACTCCTCCTTAATCTCATATCTCCTGGCACTCCTCTCATCACTCATCATCATCTCAACCCCATACTACTCACACACCACTCATACTTCTGTCTTAACAACGCCTTGGTCAGAACATCCGCTACCATCCGCGCTGTCTCCTTGTACCTTAATTGTAGATCACCTTTCTCTATTGCCTCTCTGACAAAGTGATATCGCACATCCACGTGCTTCGTACGTTGGTGGTGCACTGGGTTTTTAGCTATCGCCATAGCCGACTGACTATCAGTGAATATAGTAATTGATGGTAGCGTAATTGATTCTCGCCCCATCTCTGCTATAAACCTGCGAAGGAATACCGCTTCCTTTGCAGCCTCAGATAGTGAAATATATTCTGCCTCCGCAGTTGATAAAGCAATTGTTCTTTGTTTCTTGCTCTCCCAAGAAATCGCTCCTCCTTGAGACAAGAACAACCACCCTGAATTAGATTTACGATCATAGTCTCCAGCATGATCTGCATCTGCATATCCTACAACAAGTTCTTGTCGATTACCTCTCGTGTATCTCAATGAATAATGCATGGTTCCTTTTAGATAGCGTAGTACTCTCTTTGCAGCTATCCAATGTTTTTCATCATAACAGTTGTTAAACTGGCTTAGCTGATTTACTGTGTGAGCAATGTCGGGCCTCGTGCACACTGCCAGATACATCAGTGATCCAATTAATGCTCGATATGGAATAGCTTCATTCAATTTATGATCAGGTTGCGGCTTCTCTAGACGCTGTCCTGAACCTGATACAGCTGGAGTGGCGACTGGCTTACAGTCCTCCATTCCGAAAGATCGTAGGATCTTTTCTATGTACCGCTCTTGGTCTAACTTAATCCCTTCACTATCCTGAGTTATACGTATTCCCAACATAAGCTCTGCTTTGCCTAGGTCTTTCATCTCAAATTTGTTGGCGAGATCTATCTTGACCTTCCGCAAGTCTTCAGCATCGTTCCAGAATAATAAAATATCATCAACATATACTGCAATGATGATGATTTTTCCTTCATTAAATCTGGTATAAACACAAGGTTCATTTTCAGATCTCTTGAACTGAAGTTTTATCAGTTCGTCATGAAGTCTTTTGTTCCATGCTCTCGGAGCTTGTTTAAGTCCGTACAGCGACCTCTGCAACAAACAAACGTGATTTTCTTTACCTTTCTCTTCAAAACCTTCAGGTTGCCTCATATAGACAACTTCGTCTAGATTTCCATTAAGAAAAGCTGTTTTCACGTCCATTTGGTCTACTTTTAGATTCATATGGACTGCTAATGCCATCAACGTCCTCAGTGAGCTATGCCTCACTACTGGCGAGAAAGTTTCAAAATAGTCAATGCCCCGCCTTTGACTAAAACCTCTTGCAACAAGACGAGCTTTATATCGCTTCTTTCTCCCCGTCTCTTCTTTTATTCTAAATATCCATTTAGAATCCACAACGTTGCAAGATTGTGGTAGCTCCACCAAAGTCCAAGTTTTATTTCTCTTCAGCGCTTCCAGCTCCTCCTTAATAGCAGCTCTCCACATTTCTTTGTCTCTTCTAGACATTGCCTCTTCGACACTCTGTGGATCATCTTCACCAGCGGTTGTTTGGTAAGTGATATAACCTGGAAAGTCTCTTTTCTTCCTTTCTCTAATAGGATATCTCCTTTCCACATGATGATCATCATCTTCCTTTTCATCAGATGTCATCCACTCTTCATCACTAACAACTTGATTCTCTGCTTCAATGCACTCCTGCACTGGCGGTTGCTCAATCTTCTCTTCTTTATTTTCAGTATCTCCTTGAAAATCTTCTTGAGCTTTTCTCAGGTGCAGACCTTCGTCTACATTCTTAGTCAAATTTTCTTCAAGACTGACTATCACATGCCCTTCATTCTTATTCTCTATAGGATTCACACTGTTGAATTTTTTATTTTCGAAAAATACAACGTCCCTCGCCTTACTAAGTTGTCCGCTTGCCGGATCGATTAGTCGGTAAGCCTTTGACTCTCCGCAGATACCGACGTGAATAAGCTCTTTCGATTTTGGATCCCATTTCCTCCTTTTAGCGTCGGGGATATGTGCAAATGCTTTACATCCAAAAACTTTGATCATACTCAGATCTTGCTTCTTCCCCGTCCACGCTTCCTCTGGCGTTTTCCCTTTGACTGCGACTGTCGGAGACCTATTCTTTAAATAAACGGCATAATTTACGGCCTCGGCCCAGAAAGTTGTTTCCAATCCTGCCTCTTGAAGCATACTCCTAGCTTTTTCTACAATCGTTCGGTTTGCACGTTCTGCAACACCATTCTGCTCGGGCGTATACTCTACTGTAAGTTGGTGTAGGATTCCACAATCCTTCATCAACTTGTTCATCTGTCGGTTGACATACTCTTTGCCATTATCCGACCGAAGAATCTTCAGAGTCTTCCCAGATTGTTTTTCTACAAAAGTCTTGAACTCGTGAAACTTTTCAAATACTTCACTCTTATTCTTGAGGAAATACACGAAAGTTTTACGCGTGAAATCATCAATGAAAGTCAAGAAGTATTTGTATCCACTGAGTGAATGTTCACCCATTGGTCCACAAACATCAGAATGAACTAATCCGAGAACTTCTTTAGCCCTATTCGCACGACCTCTCTGAAACGGTTGTTTCGTTTGTTTCCCCATTAAACACGCTGTACACTCTAAGTTAGTTGAAGTGTTAGGAAAACTTACTCCTGTGGCTAATTTGTCTCTCAACAATGTAAGGTTACGTATGCCAAGGTGCCCCATACGCCTATGCCACAACTCCATATCTTCACTGATAGTCGAAGCTAGTGCGATTTCCTGTGAACAGAGTTTTAGTTTATAAACACCATTCTCCTCAACACCTGTATGTGCAACATCACCTGTAACCTTACATCCATCTTCTCGCAACAACTGAAAACCTTTCCTTGAAAACACTACCACAAAGCCTCTCTTTACAATAGTGCTCACACTTAATAGGTTGGTTTTTAAATCGGGTACATATATCACATTACTTACGCTCGCATTTTCTTTCTCGCATATCACAGACCCTACTCCTATACCAAACACCTTACCTCCATTTGCACACCCAATCTCTATCTTTCGGCCACACATCCTGAAATCTCTCAGCCACTCTCTATTATTGGTCATGTGGTTAGTTGCTCCTGAATCAAGAATCCATTCTTGGTACTCTCCTGCCGTTGCAAGTCCAAGTGCTACTGAAGCATTCTTCTTGATTTTTGGATTTTCAGGACAAACTTTTGCTTTATGTGGTCCATTACAGATAAAACATTTTATCATATGTGCCTTTCTTGGCACAGGTTTCTTTGCTTTACGATGTTTATCGGTTAGAAGTGCAGTATCATTGGTGCTGGTACTTAGACCTGAACTGTATGAAGCCTCCATCTGTAACAGCTTGGTCTTCACATAGTCTGTGGTCAACTCTACTCTTGAGTTTTCAATCGCAAGCCTCATCGGTTGAAAAGTTTCAGTCAAACCTTGTAACATCAACGTTGCTAATAACTCATCGTCAACCTCCTTACCGATGTCACTCAATTGCTGCGCTACTGACATCAGCTCGGTGACATAACTCCTAATTGATGTAAACTGTTCAAGCTTTAGGCTTACAAGCTTTGATAAAAGTCGGCATCTGTTATTTAATCCTTTATCCTCAAAAGCTGACCTTAAAGACTCCCACGCCTCCTTTGCCGTTTTTGCATGTCTTACGTGGATCAGGCAATGCGGTTTTATCATCAAGCATATCCTGGCTCTAGCTTTTTGGTCTCTTTTTAAGCCTAATACATCTGAACTCTCGGGTGTCGTCTGAGTGTACTCCCAAAGGTCGTCATGGATTAAGTACAGCTCTACCATAAACTTCCATGTGTTATAATTAGAGTTTCCGTCAAGTTTCTCTATAGACGTTAAGCTCATACCTGTATCATGTGGTTGCAATCTCTCCAGTCGCTCACCACTTGAAGTTGTACTTACAACTTTACCTTCAGTCGCCATAATAGGTAACAACTTTTTTCATTAAACATTGAATAGACTCGTGCTGGGCCCATAACCTGAACGGGATTGGTATTCTCGTTCACATATAATGTTTAAATGAAATACAAAACATTATAACATGAATAGAAATTTATTTTGTGACACACATCAGAAAAGACAAAAGACGACAATGAAGAAGTCCCAAAGAAAAACAATATGTGATTATTAAAACCTCTTTGCTTTAATAGTCCATAATGTTTACGTTCCGTTTGAGAACAAAATGACGTTAACCAGTGGCTATGGCACCGGTTACCGTAATCGTTATTTTTTAACGTACGTTAAGACTAACATTGGTTGAAACAACGCTTTTTCTGGTTTGACGATGGTTAGCGCCATTTTTTACGTTTACTCGTGCGTCGTGTAGCGGTGAAACAACCCGCCCTAGCTAAACTTTCTTACAAAATATATACGTATATCATACGTATCTATATGTATATTATGTATAGAGCACCGTTTGGTGTTGTGACCCGTGCGCTCAAACCAAACAGGTTTTGTATTGCTTGATGTGTAGCAGAGTAGTCGAGTATGTAAAAGAGTGCGACAGAACGACAAAAAGTACTACACCCTCTCGCACGATTCGCAGCGTTCAACTTCTAAGAGTTAAAAGTCCAAACAGTCTAGGTTGATGCGTAGCCGTATGTTCAATTAGGATAAGCCCAGTTGCCAAGCATCACGGGTGTAAAAATGTTTATAAATATTTAATTACGGGTCCTATGTTGTGAGTATTGTGACTGATTCCAATAGTAGGTATGGCAAAAACGCCTGAACGAACGGAAATTCTTCTTAGTGGCAACACGGTCTGTGTGGTAAACAACCCGGATGTAAATGCTTGCAGCTGTAAAACATAATGTTGTGTTCATCTTGCCAAAGAATATACACCCACAGGATATATATAAGATTATTTAGAAGAGCCTCCGTGCTCTCTTCAATACCAGCGGTATGCATATTGTTAATTTTAATATTTCGGATTTAAGCAAGATCGACTGAACTGTTGTTTTTTTTGTTGAAGAACCTAAACTTCTATGTATACATTGATGGTACACAAGGCGGATTTGATGCCATAAGGCAGTCCCTACCAGTCAGCTGACATCGCGAATTCGCGACTAGTCGCATTTAGTGTGGCACTACTATTTATGAAAACTTCTCGATCTTTACATACGATGTCAAAATGTTAAATAGTGTACAATTTGAGTTATTCCGTTTTAGGCTTCAGATGAAGTACTGGAGAAAGCTGTGGATGCGGCTCTGGAGGCAGGATACCGGCACATCGACACGGCGCGCGCCTATGAGAACGAGGAAGCCCTCGGTCGTGCACTAAACCGTTGGATTGGGGGTGACCCCGCAAAGAGAAAACAGTTGTTCATTGTCACCAAACTGCCACCTGGAGGTATGCGAGCCCTTTGTTATACCGTTTGTGTCCATTTGAAAAGACATATTTACCTTGTCCTAGAAGTTATTATTCGCAAATGTATGCTTCTTAACCACTTAGATTATCGTGTGGCGATTTGCTTGACCTTATTAGTACCTTTTTTTTGTCACCCGGTGAAAATACATGCATGAATAGTTGCATGCTGGACTCCTACTGGCTAAAACCAGTGGAGCGGTTATCTGCGGCACCGAAGGGGACTCGACAACAATCCCACAGGAGCCTCTTAGTAATAACTTGGCTACAATTATAAAATTATATTGATGTGAGCAGTTCCAAAAGTACTCGTTGTTTCACCCTTGACGATGGCAATACTAGTCCGTGTGGTGGGCCCCAGAAAAAACAGGCTACGCTCTCACTTGCCTTGATGTCGTAAAATGTGACTAAAACCTGTGCTCTAGTAACTAATAACTATAACTAATGATATTATATATTAAAAGAAGTAGACATGTTACATGCGCGCCATAAGTAAGAACCAAAACTCCCCCAATTGTAACACTTCGCAATCAGTTCGCCCAAAACATGACAAAGAGCACACACTGTCACAATCTATATTGTTTTATTAATTAAATTTATTTTTCGGCCGAATGAAGTCCACTGCTGGACACAAGCCTCCCCCAAAGATCACCACAACCACCGATATGGATGTGTTGTGGGCTCATTGGGGGGTTTTGCCATAATCGCCACGCTTGGCAGGCGGGTTGGCGATCGCAGTTGAGTTGTTAATGTACTCGAAGGACGCTGCTGCCCATCCTCCGGTTAATCCCTTAGTCGACTTTTACGACACCCATGAGAGGAGATGGGGTGGTGACATTCTAAGCCGGCACCACACGGTAAATTACGGTATTAATTAAATAACATTCTCGAAAAACACAAACACAGGCCAAGCAAAGAAAAGAGACAACACGTGTATTCTAACACAGGTGTGACAAAGACATCGAGTACACGTGTTGTCATTTTAGATAGCTATCGCTTTTACTCTCGTAGTTTTTGTATCTTCTTTCTTACAGCATACTTACAAACCTATAAAACTGCACACATATGCAGTTTTATAGGTTTATATACATACAGGGAGACCGAGGGAGACTAGGGAGACTGAATTTTGCGCGCTATTTAATATGGACGTCATGTAACATATCTATGGAATAATATCAGTGCTAATAACAGACTGCAAATAGCACGTTTGCTTTTACATGGTTATTTTGACAATTGTGTTGTGTTGCGGTTGTTTCGGAAGCCCATACGAAGGTCAAAGAAAAGTTGCCAATAAAAATATATTTAAATGTAGAATTAAGAACTCTTTGGAAAGCTACAGCTACATTAAATTCATGCGTATGAATATAAAACAAATTTTTACAAATTGACGGCACATTAAAAAGTTCCTGTCGTGGATCGAAATGAATATGACTAGAAAAAAAAATCGCTCCATGATTTATTACGTCTTTCGGTGCGGAATTAATCAACAACTATGTTATGATAGACTACGATTGGCATTTCATGACAAAGCCCCAACTCGTACCACTGTTTATAATTGGTTTAATGAGTTCAAACATGGGCTTAGCAATCTCACTGATGGTTTGCGCGAAGGACGTCCTTTTACGTCCTACCGGCGAAAACCACCTGGTCTTCGGCACCAAAGGGCGGCTCCAGAGTCACATTGAAGACACCCATTGGTGCCACGCTTTTAGGCACATCTCGGAGAGGGTGACAGTAAAGCGGTCACCCCTCTAGTAGCCACGCTGTGCGCCGTGCTGCGCACACGGTGGCACGTGTCCACGTGACCCCGCCGACTTTCCGCGATCACTCGGTATGAGCACGCAGATCCCTCAACCTACGTTGTAGTAACGCAAGTGGCTCAAGCATGTTAGATATGGGTGCCGGGAAGGTTGTTTCACTGGCGCTTTCCTTATTCTCAGGAGCATAAAGCTCTCACAGAAAGAGACAAGCGTAAGAAAGAAAGAAAGGAAGCGTAACCAATACTACTGCCGGCAGAAAAAGATCTTGCCCGATCAGATCAATCAGGACCCGCCACTCTGCAGCCCACGCAGGGCGCTTCACGAGCCTGTGCTGTGCGGTTTTCTGGTCGCTTCCACAGTGGTTGCATTATGCTGTGATCTCGCGTCCTATCCTGTGCAGGCACGCACTGCAACAACGGTATCCGGTGAATACCTGCACAACATACAATACACCCAGACCCGGAACAACCACCTGCAGATCATACAAATATTTGTTCCGTGTGGGAATCGAACACACGACCCTGAGCGCAGCAGCCGACTGTATCAGTCACTGCACCAACCGTGCCGTCAATCAGTAAGACGTTGGTAAATCTGTAAGGCGAAGTTGTTACCCTGATACTTATTTACCCTGTACAATTAAGTAACACTTAGCTGAACTATACTTCTAGAGTAGAGCTAGAGCCTTCTCTTCTTGGAGAAGTCCTCGTTGTCGTCCTCCTCCTAGGGGAGGGCGGAGAGAACACGAGTTTCGCTGACCGCATTCACCGCACCTTTATAGTTATAGCCTACAACACTTAACAATCGAATATTACCTACACAGGCAACAATCCCGAGTTGGTTCAGGAGTACTTTGATGCTTCACTTCGAGATCTCAACCTTGAATATGTGGACATGTATCTGATACACACCCCTTTCGCGTTCGAGCACGTGCCTGGAGACTTGCATCCTAAGAACCCGGATGGCAGCATGAAGGTCGACCACTCCACTAACCTACTTGAACTATGGAAGGTAAACTATATACTTGACGCAATTGACAACATAAACCTAGTTATTATAATATTCTCTTTGAAAGCAACCTAAAAGACTATAAAAAATACCAAAGATCACGGCAAGTAATCTATGATCATGGCCTTTATGTGAATTAAACAGATATTGTACCAATATAAATTTTAGGCATATATTTAAGTCTAAATTAATCATACAACTATTAGCATTACATTATAAGTTGTGAATTTATCAAGCAAACGGTTAACATGGGTGTTTCACGTATGGAAAATTGTGTCGATAGCTCAAAGAAAGAAAGGATAAATGAAAATATAAGCGACATTAAGATAAATACAATCTACCGCAGTGATGAAATATATAAAGAGTGCTGTTATCAACTCCCAGCAATCAATTTTTTTAAGACTAATAGAAATAAATTATCTTTTCCCATATTCGAGTCACAAGAGATAAACAGAGAGCTTCCAAAGAAGAAGCAACATCTTTATACGCAGTATTATTGGTCAAAGGTGTATCACTCGCCCGTTAAAGAAAGACAATGCAAAGAGAAACAAGTTAAAGAACAGACATTACAACAATCTTCCAGCTTACATTTTGCTAGTAATCAGTTGGAAAGTCCTAAACATAACACGAATAATCCCCAAGCATCTTATTTATCTACAGAGGATGTGGGTACATCCGTGGCATCCTTCCATACATCTAGGCAGTCATTAAGCACAAAAATTAAGGCATGGTACAAAGGCGCTTTCCCAAAACTGCTATGCCCATGTTGTACAGGTGGAGGTGACGACAGGTTACAAAGTGCACCAGGATCATATGAAAGTATTGATTTGACGGCCTGTTCTAATAATGCTATGCAGTCCTTGGGCTTAAACGCATCTGTAATAAGCATTATAAATTTGCATAGAAGCTTGAAAACGAAACGAACACCTAAACTTTATGCAAAAATAGTACGTGGTGTATTTCACAATACTTATAAAAATGCAAAGTGCCTATTTAGCTCCATAAAATAACAATGTCATACCTACAAACAAACTATTGTAAAAGGCTAGTATAATTTCTCACGAACAAAACTCACCGGATAGAAAAAAGGCTTCACGCGTCCAGAACATATAAAAAAGCAAGATGACAAGCAGAGATCTTATTAGATATGTCAAAAGATATGTCACTCCAAATGCACGAAATAATGTTTTTTGTTTTCAACTGTAATACTGTGTGATAATATTTTAATTCATAATCAGTTATTGGCAAGAAGTGAAAGAGTGGTTTTGAACAATTCTTTACCATGACTAAGATTCTACGCAAATGCCCACGTATCAGGCAAAATACACATACTTAAAATGAGTACTAATTATCAATAAAATGGCGGCGATTCCATCCAATCGACACGCCTCTTGTAGCATAATCGCTTTAAGTGTAAAGCGAAAAATATTCCAGTTACAGGAACAATGTGAATACTATCGCAAACCCATATCAGTGTGTCCACTGTGTTTAGTATATTAGAAAAGTCGTAGATCCAATCATAATGATTCAACGACTACTACTCTTATTGGAGAGAAGAAATACCACTGGTTATGAAAGTGCAGTTCCAAAAGCAAAGGTGTAACATGTATACTGAAATAAAGTTTGCTCGAAACCTCATAGTATAGAGTAAATAGAAATACATCTCAAAATGCACTCGACAGTAAATAAACTGGAATTTATATTACTGCGCTTTAAAGTACAATTTTAATTTACAACATCCAAAACATGCTTACATCATGAATTCCAATGACATTAATAAAACCTCTCAAAAAAATCAAGGAAAACGTCAGCCGTCGTTGCAATGTATTTATTTACACGGAGAACGTCAACTGAATATTGAAAGCGATTACATCAAATTGTTTGGCTCTAATAATAACACTCGTACATTTGGTCAATTCTATATTGCTCCTTTAAAACAAATTCCACCTCGGACAACAGAAAATACAAGAAATAATTTGTTATCAGTATGTTTCTGTTGTTTCGGGAAAAGACAAAATAAGGGCGCTAAACGATTCAAACGTAACGGAAACAAACAACCTTCAAATTCCGCTAACTCTCCATTTGAGAAAGCTGCAGCTGTTGCACAGGCAGAAATCATCATCATCATCATTTCAGCCGAATGAAGTCCACTGCTGGACACAGGCCTCCCGCAAAGATCACCACAACCACCGATATGGGTGTGTTGTGGGCTCATTGGGGGGTTTTGCAGAAATACATGTGACGAATCCTTTTAATAGAAATACATTCGACTTCGGTTGTCAATACAGCTTGAAATCCAATCATAGCCTCGAAATTATCTCACAAATTCTAACGAGATCGGACTCTCAAATTTCGACGACCGATAGTATCTACAGTGCAAAATGCCGCCGCCGTTTTCGAAGACATAAGAAATCACCCAGTGTCTTCCAAGTAATGATATACACTTTAACTAGAAAAATCAAGGAAAAGCATTCTAAAACCCCAATAAGAAACAAAAAGAAAAATGTGGTAGTACTCCGGGTGCCCAAAAAATTTAGCAATACTTCAAATTCTAACACTGTGCAGACGACTCGTAACAGCACTAAAATCGATAAAATTGAAAAACCTGTAATAATAAGAGATGATTCATCACTTAACCAAATCAATACCGATCAAGTCGTCAGTTCGCGAAATAAAATATGGGGTCCGGGAGAAGTACTTCTTAAAAAGACTTAACAAAAGTAAGATAGAGTTGCAACTGTATGATATATTAGCGACACTATTATATAAATAGAATATTTATAACAATTATTGCAGACAGTCCAGAAATTGAAGGATGCTGGTCGTGTTCGGCACGTTGGGGTTTCGAACCTGAACGCAGAGCAGTTGTCGCGCGTGTGTGGTGTGGCGAAGCCCGCCTGCTTGCAGGTGGAAGTGCACGCGCTATGCCAGCAGCCGGCGTTGGTCACAGCTGCTAGTAAACTGGGTGTGCCCATCGTAGCGTACTCACCGTTAGGATCGAAAGCACTTGCTGATGCTTTAGCAGCTAAAACAGGGTAATTAGTATATTTACAATAGCTGTACAAAATTGACGACACGCTTGGTACAGTGGCTAAGTCATTTGATTCCTGTTCTACATGTCACAGGTAGGCAAACTGATAATGAGACCGTGAACGATTTTGAGAACATGATGCCCCAGGCATCGTCGCCAATTACTAAACACTCTCATATGCTGTTCTATTGTTTTTATGCTTTTCAATATTTGACCACTGAACTTAGATTAGCCTTATGATGCGATGATTATAGAGGAGTTCATTGTTATTACTTAGTACTTAAACTGAAGAGGACTTTGTCAATAAGATAAAGTAATGTCCGGAATATGAATATAACACCACTCCACTCCTTCCTTGGATGTCGTAAAAGGTGGCTAAGGGACTCTAAGGATTGGGCAGCAGCGTCCCTTCGGTAGGACGGCAGCCATTCTGCGCTTACCAGCCCGCCTGCCAAGCGTGAGTGCTGGCAAATTCCCTCAAAAATAACGACACAGAGCATGAAACCGTACGTCTATGGGAGGCCTTTGTTCAGGCTTCCTTTGGATTATATGATGATGATTATGATAAATAGTAAATTTAATTTTGTGTTCAGTCTGTTTTCTATCAGGTAAGTATAGGTAGTCCTGCCCTGTTTACTTCATCAGGGCACTAACCGACTTGGTACTGGTCAAAAGCAAATATAGAACGTTATCTCCGTTAATAGGCGTGAGTATCCCGACCTGCTACAGTTGCCGGCGGTGACGCGCATCGCACAGGCGCATGGCCGCACTCCCGCACAGGTGCTACTGCGATATACGCTCCAGCGGGGCCTGGCCGCCATCCCAAAAAGCACCAACCCTGCCCGTATTAAACAGGTATAACCATACCGCTCATTCATATTAAAGAGTGCAGATCATTCGGCATCCTTAATCATTACCCTGGCCTATACGCGGTGATAGCTAGCGGAATAATACCAATTTGGCAGCCTAAACTTCAAAAGAAAACAGGCAGCAGTTTTACCGTGTTACTGTGGCTAACAGCTGGCAACGAGTGTGTTTAGTGTTGTACATCCTAATAGGATGTGATACGAAAAAAAGTAGGAGTTAAGTTTGCAACGGACGATGTTATGCTTGTGTGGTATGCGTACTTAGGCTTAATTAAATATCTGCAGGCAATATTCATGATCTTCTCTTCATCACCATAGCGGTTCCGGCTTGCAGATCCCAAAATCCGCATTGTGGTTGAGTCTGCTCTATTTGGCTCGGCTCTTGCTTCCTTGAGGAATAGTTTGTTGACTTCATGTCGACCTTCACATCCACCCAGCGTTGCTTGTGCCTACTGCTGCGAGATCTCACTCCCAGTAGCCCTAGTCGACCGCATTCAACTTACCTCTAGTCACCTAATATATACATAAAAACTGCAATTGTAAATTTGATATAATCTGGTAATTGAGATAGTGTCATTAATTATAGTCATATATACTCACTACTCTGTCCAAAAATCTTGCAAGGTTATCAACATTAAACTTTTAAATATTTTACTAGATTCAACATAATACTTTAAATCAGAAAAGGCCAATCCACTAATGATGCTGTTTTTGAACTTACAGATTCGTTTATCAGTAATATCGATATTAAACTAAAACACTTGCTATGCTTTAGACCTATCCAAGGCCTTCGCTCGAAACTGTCTGTCTCAATTTTACTTCCGAAGCTGGAAGATATTGGTATTCACTTTCCAGACCTAAACATTTTAGAAGCTACTGACACATCGTTAACTGCATGTTAACGTCGATCATTTTGTTGCCAAACACGATTAGCTTTGGTGCCCACAAGGCAGTGTATGTACTTGGTACAATCTTTTTCTCATATATATATATGTGCTGTATCAGGTGTCTCTCTTTAACAGCAAAGTCGTAACTTATGCAGATGACAGAGCTTTATTAAATAACAGTTATAATTGGAATTACACTTATAAATACCCTGAACTGGCCCTATAATGGGTTACCATTAACCTATTAATATTAATTATCAACAAAACCGACTTTATTTCCTTCTCTACCAATAATTCAAGTTAACCGCTAGCTCCTAATGTCATCATTTCGGCCGAATGAAGTCCACTGCTGGACACAGGCGTCCCCCAAAGATCACCACATTGACCGTTAAGGGTGTGTTGTCGGCTCATTGGGGGGTCTTGCCATAATCGCCACGCTTGGCAGACGGGTTGCCGATCGCAGTTGAGTTGTTAATGTACTCGAAGGACGCTGCTGCCCATCCTCCGGCTAATCCCTTAGTCGACTTTTACGACACCCGCGAGAGGAGATGGGGTGGTGGTACTCTGAGGCGATATTTGCTGTCACCCTAATCCTAAACTTAATATGAACTGCTGCTATCAAGAACTAGAAAGCACCCAGACTATAAAATACCTTTGCATTATAATTGGTAATAATGTAAAATGGAAACAGCAAAATTATTTCTACGTTAGCACGACGTAGAAAACTTATATACATTGAATTATATGCTTAGTGACCATCTTGTTGACTCGTTCGTTCTTGTTCAGTCGATGCTTGGATATTATTAAAGGCCTGGGGATAAAACAACAATGTTATTGATTGAAGGGGCACAAAGAAGGTGCTCGCGAAGAAACACCGATTCGATTTTCAGCGACTGCCTGTCAGACAAACTATTCATTCTATAAATTGTACTCCGTAAACATATTCAGTTATCACACGACCCAACTATATGGGCTATAGAGCATCGTAGAACTGTAGTAGCAAGTCGGAATTTTAGGCACATGAGCTCTAAATTACCTATTTTAAAAAATAACAACATTGATAACATCTAAACCGTGCACATATAATTTCAAAAAGAAACTTGGCGCTTGAATAAAGTCACTCACTTATGATGCATCTGAGGAACTTGTACTAACGCAAAAACTTCACTCACTGCCCCACTAACATTTACATAAACATACCCTTACATTCGCTCAGTAACACCTATTCGCCCGCTCATACTCACATTCACATACACCCAAAGTTGATACCCACTTTTCAAAACACACACGTGTTAAATTGTCTATATAACTCTCGTAAACTCCGTTCCTCGTATTGTTAGTATTTCAATCATCTGTAATAAATTGGACTGGAACAACTTATTCACTTACCAGGATTCGGGAGTTGGTAGCTACGCCACAATTTATTACTTTTTTTTTACTATATTTTATTTTTGTTGCACATAAACTAAATACATTGTCTGCTGTATGCACACTCACAGGTGACCCGTGTGAGAGGTTCACGACGGAGATGGGTCTACTCCGTCATCAGGGGGACGCGCAGGCGGGACCCAGTAGAGCTGTTGCTTGCGGAGCAACGACTCTACTCGGCCACAGCGTCCGGCGGTATGACTGCGCGCAGTACTTGCTGTAATTGCTCGCCCCATCCAGTACTTGTCCTGGGTGACTTCAACGATCACTCCAGAGCTGAGCCGAGCCGACGGGGACATTAGAAGACTGGCTTCGCTTGACCTCCGATTGCTGAAGCCGGGGTCCGTTAGCAACTGCGTTTAGTGGCAGAAGGAAGACATTCGTGGACCTTACATGGGTGGAAGCTTTTGTGACCCGCATGGTGTCGGGTTAGCGGGTGGCGGAGGAAGTGGTTTTCTCAAGATAAGAAAGGTTAGGCTTTAGTCTAATACGCTGGCCTAGTGCGGGTTGGCGGACTACACACAACATTGAGAATACAGCCGCTTTACAGTCATCCCCTCCGCGATGTGTCTAAAGGCGTGGCATCAATGGGCGGCTCTAGTGTGGTCTTACGAGGACCTGGAGCTCCCCTTCGGTGCCGAAGATGACGGCTCCAGTGGTTTTAGCCGGTAGGATACCCCTTCGCCCTTCCCCGGAGCGAAGGAAGTTCATGTAGAATTTCCTCTGGTCACCAATAAAAAAATAAAAAATAAAGTGTGCAGTTTGTCTCACGACATTTTCCTGCACTGTGAACGCAAGTGATGATTGATTGAATTTTGATCCGCACATGAGCCACCGAGATGAACACCCCCTGTAGCTCCCGGAAGACAAGCATTCAACCAATAGGCTATCACTGCTTAGCTATTAGAAATTGTTTGCACGATGTCAATCTCCGTTCCCAAAAGCTACTACGAGTACCATGATCTATTGAGCCCTGCAATCTTCGTACCCGTTTAAAATGGGCAGCAGAAGAAGTGTGGCGCTATGTGTGCTTTTCTGATGAAACTCGCTTTGGTAGGAGACCAGATACCAGGCATATACGGCATTGGAGAACCTCTATATAGACGCCATGAACGTTTTAAACCATGCAAGGAAGTCTATGCGGAAGTGTTGAATCAGAGGTAATCTCAATGCAATCGGTGCACGTGTTACGCTGAAATCGGATGTTGTCTTTCCTTTGCGGACCCAAATGGGTACTTTATTTCAGCTTATGCATGACAATGCACGCCCAAACACCGCCAGTCGTTACAAATACACTTACCGAAGCTAACATCAACGTCCTACTATAGCCTACTCAATCGCTAGACTTAAATCCCCTTGAGACCGCATGGGATATACTTAAACAAGGGTTTTGCCTAGTATGGATACCATACACACTTAAACAAGAAAATCTTTTTCTCTTGTTAAAACGGACGTGGGCGGCCATTTTGCAAAGTGATTTGGATGAGCTCATATTGAGCATGCCGAATCGTTGCGATTGTGTGATACGCGTTAACGATAGAAATATAGATAATTGATTGTTCATTTTATGCAATAAAAACTCTTATCGATGTATTTTTTTTTTATCAGTTTATCACTCTTTAATGTACAAAACAAAACTAATAAAAATAACGTGATTGCTTTCTAATAGCTTCACGCGTATACATTTCAATATATTCCTAAAATGTTCACGAATTCTGAGGGGCGGTCTATTGTTTGCGAGGATATTGATAGCCTTCATTAGATATCTTTCCAAAGAATGGGCCTACTCTTAAAACCCATGGGTATCGTGAGGCGCCTTAGAATAATGTTGACACAATATAAGTGTAATTTATGAGTTCATGATATTAATTCAAACTTCTCAACAGAACATCTCGCTGTGGGACCTTGTGCTGAATGAAACTGAAATGGGCGAGCTAGCCGCGTTGGACCGAGGCGAGGACGGACGCATCTGTGACTTTGCGTTCTTCCCCGGCATTGATAAACATCCCGAGTTCCCTTTTAAGAAATAGTCATATTTTTTAATCTTTTATAATTATATGGAAATATAATTTTAATAAAAATAAACACACCAAGCTTGTATTATTTTCAGGTTATACGGTTCACATAATACCTATAGTTATCAAGTTGTTACCCGAGATGACGTAATTATAGAGATATCATCTGCAAAATTTCATTCTAAGCCGTTCAGAGGTTCATCGTGCTGTGCGCACCTTCATTAATCTTCATTTCGGCCGAATGAAATCCACTGCTGGGCACAGGCGTCCCCCAAAGATCACCACATTGCCCGTTAAGGGTGTGTTGTCGGCTCATTGGGGGGTCTTGCCATAATCGCCACGCTTGGCAGACGGGTTGGCGATCGCAGTTGAGTTGTGAATGTACTCGAAGGACGCTGCTGCCCATCCTCCAGTTAATCCCTTAGTCGACTTTTACGACACCCACGGGATGAAATGGGGTGGTAGCATTCTGTGGGGTAACGTTCGTGTAGCACGGGGATAAGTGTGTTCTTAACACACCGCACTAGTCGCGCACCCATGACCGCTATACTGCGGCGGCTGGCTTCGTTGCGCAGAGCGTCAAGTAGTTCTCGGTCGGCGCCGTGCAGGTTTGTGCCGTTGTCTGAGTACATCTCAGTGGGGCACCCTTAGCTCGCGGCGATTTGCCGTAACGCCAGGACAGCGGAGTCTGCACTGAGGAGCCGGCCACCTACAGGTGAAGTGCCCATTGTCACGGAAAAAGGACCGAAGTAATCTATTTCCTGTAAATGAAAAAGGATATTTATAATGACCCAGACGGGCCTTAGGGTGATCGCCAGTTCGGCTCGGGTGGATGGCTTATTTATTTATTATACTCTTTATTGTACACCAATCGTTAAAGGTAATAAAAACAGTAGTGCTTATAAGTATATTTTAGAGTACAATGGGCGGCCTTATCGCACTCGGCGATTTCTTCCAGGCAACCTTAGGATGGAGAAATACTTAACTGGATAATATATGCGGCAGTTGACGGTGCACACAGATACATAATGAAATAACTAAATTACGTATACTATACTAAATATATAAGTAATGGAAGATTATACACAATATGGATATATAAATACACAAACATTTATATATACAAATATACAAATACTTTTTAATTTATTGCTTTTTCTTGTTCGAGATTTTAGACATCGACTTATTACTGCTTTGGTCATGGGTCGTAGCCTCAGGATCCAATAATGTTATCTCACTTCGATTATGACGGTTTCGGTACCGCTGTGATATAAATTACGATGTGTCCAGTCTATGTATAGTCGCACTATGTCATGATCGCCATCTAATATGGCGGGTGTCTAGGATTGGTATTGAACTCCTCCCACTGCGGCTATTCGGCTTCTAACAAAGATGATTTTCCTCAGAAGCTATTCTGAGGATAATCTTAACATTTTTAAATTCTATTTGCAGATGTTTTAATCGGCTAACATTGTCTATGGGTTTATTATTCGTAGATTCCTGGATAAATGAACGTTTTTGTATTAATCGGATTATTAGCAGCTTGGCTTTTGCTAGGGTATCTGCGTCGATAGGTTTAAGAGTTTTGTCTTCCTTTAAAATCATTTTCAGATCGAATCTCGATCGAAGATCAGGATCGCTGCTAGCATTTATGCTAGTCCTTTTATAATTTATTTAATCTATCTTATTACGGAACATTAATATGAATTGTAATATTCTTCCTATGGAGCGTATTAATCGTTCCCATGTTGAAAACCTTTTAGGTTTCGGTAAAGCTTCCGTTATGTTAAAGTTTTCCTTTTCTTCTTTCTTCCCTTTGGTGCTATAAGTCTTTTCCTCTTCTGTGCTATCGTTAACTATATTTTTTTCATCCAGAAAGGTAAAGGGACCGCAATATTATTATAGCTTTTGCTCTCGTTGGTTTCCAACAGACTACTGCGGTGTACGCTGAATCGCTTGCGTCTGTGAATACGTGCATTTGTACTGTTGTGGCTGAACCTTATCCTAAGTAGCTTCTAGGCATTTTTATGGTCTTTAGTTGTCGCAAGTGTGTCAACCATGTTGACCACTGATGGGCTAGATCACCGTCTAAGTTTCGTCTAGGTTGCGATATTTGCTTAGCTTTTATGGTAACAGGTGATGCTATACATGAACTTATGCGGGTATGCGGGACTCTTAACTGGACTGCTGGACCAGAGACGGCTATATATTTGTTCTAGGAGCTGATGGCACGAAGCATCGAGTAACCTCCCTCGGCGACTTTGGCAGTATTGAGCAGGTAAACAGAACGCCACAAACAGAAACTTACATGTTTCTTAGCAAATAAATTATTATACTCAATTCTAGGTTTAACATCACATCATATCAGCCACAGGATGTCCACTGCTGAGCAAAGGCCCTTAGATTTCAACAACGAGCGGACACATGCCGCTCGCATCCAACGACTCCCAGCGACCTCCACCAGGACGTCTGGACAGACGACCTGGACTAGGTTTATGATTTATAATAATTAGCCATAATAATAACATATTATTTTTTTTATTTTTTTATTTACAATATTATGTAGACACTGGGCGAATTGGTTTGGATACATATATTAAGTAATGACACTTAAGTACTAATGTACTGCTTATTTCAAAAATAAATTTCTGCCAGCAGACCTGCGATAGTTATAAAAGCGTAAACAACACGGTTTATACGAGTGTGTAAAGGTTATGATCTAGGAAGATTAACATAATATTTGCACACAATAGCACTATATATAGTTAAACAATAATACGATAAATAAAATAGTACAATATACATACAAATATATAATATATACATAATACATATAAAAATACCAACATAAAATACAACCAAATTCGGAGGACAGTCTAAGAAGCATGCTCTTTAACGCTTCTTAGACAAAAATAGTTTTCGAATCGGGAATACATAGGCTGCACTAAAAGTATCGGGAATGGAACATTTCCACTGTTCCTGTCATATTAAAATCTTTTTAATTGAAAACTCCTTGGTTTTACAAATTGAATACCATTTATTTATTTAAAAAAAGATTCACGGTCTTGTCACAAGGTTTTGTCAAACTTGTTTAGTCGTTGAGAAAATGGAATTGACTCGAGAAAATTCAAGAGCGATGATTTATTATGACTTTCGAAGTGGTTTAACACAAAAACAGTGTGTTGACCGGATGATTTCTGCATTTGGTGATGAAGCCCCATCCAAAACCACAATTTATCGCTGGTTTGCTGAATTTCAACGTGGACGTGTCAAGCTCAGTGATGATCCTCGTCAAGGTCGTCCAAAAACTGCAGTCACCCAAGAAAACGTTGATGCTGTGCGTAAGCTGATTGAGGAAGATCGACATGTGACATACCGCGAAATTCAGGCAACTTTAGACATTGGCATGAGTCAAATACAAATAATCTTGCATGAACAATTAGGTGTAAAAAAGTTGTTTTCCCGATGGATACCGCATTTGCTATGTGAAGAGCAAAAAGCGGCTCGCGTTACTTGGTGCGTCAGAACTCTCGAAAGATTCCACGCAGGATCCTCAAATGCTGTATACAACATCGTATCAGGTGACGAATCCTGGATATATGCGTACGAACCCGAAACAAAAAACCAGTCACGAGTTTGGGTGTTCGAAAATGAGTTAAAGCCAACAAAAATTGTTCGTTCACGGAGTGTTGCAAAAAAAATGGTGGCCACGTTTGTCTCCAAAACCGGCCATGTTACGACTATTCCTCTTGAGGGAAAAAGACACACAGGTCGTTTCTGAACTCCGTAGAGAGAACTGAGAACCGCCGCATCATCCTCCATCACGACAATGCGAGTTCTCACACCGCGCACAGAACAAAAGAGTTTTTAGAGCAAGAAAACATAGAATTATTAGACCATCCGCCGTACAGCCCCGACCTAAGCCCTAATGATTTCTATACTTTCCCTAAAATAAAGAATAAATTGCGTGGACAGAGATTTTCATCACCTAAAGAAGCTGTGGACGCCTACAAAACGGCCATTTTGGAGACCCCAACTTCCGAATGGAATGGTTGCTTCAATGATTGGTTCCATCGTATGGAAAAATGTGTCAAATTTCGCGGAGAATACTTCGAAAAGCAATAAATACATTTTTAAATAGGAATGTTGTGTCACTTCCTTGATTCCCGAAATGTTCAGTGCCGCCCTCGTATTATACGGAAGAGAGTTCCACAATGTTACCACATGAACGGAGAAGAGTTATTTATGTACATAACTAGATTACCCATGGAATTTACTTTTATAAATTAAGTTTAAAATCGCTGTATAGATAGACTGAGCTTTTGAATTGATAAATTTATAAAAAATAATTATCTGTCAATCATAATAATAACAATGTCAGAAAGAAAGAAAGCTATTTACGCTGTATTAATTAAAATATTTTCAAAGCTTAATAAATACCTACATACTTACCTACTTGAATTCTATGCAGTCTGTTCGAAAATAACAAAATAACGTCATATTGATGTTTAAATTAAGCCAAAGTTGGGAAAAAGCTAGGAAGAATAATATTTGTTTTTATTAAACCTAATTAAAATTGAACTGAAGCAAACACCGTAGATGCCCGACTGCAATAAGCGGCGATGGTTGATAGAATAAAGTCCACTGCTGGACACAGGCCTCACAGGATCACAACAACGACTGATATCGGTGTGTTGAGTGCTCATTGTGGGGTTTTGCCATAATTGCCACGCTTGGCAGGCGGGTTGGCGATCGCATTTGATTGTTAATGTATTCGAAGGACGCTGCTGCCCATCCTCCGGCTAATCCTTTAGTCTTAGGCTTTTACGACACCCACAGGATGAGATGAGTTAGTGCCATTCGTAGCCGGCACCACACGGTGTAATATTATATGTCATCATTTCGGCCGAATCAAGTCCACTGCTGGACACAGGCCTCCCCCAAAGATCACCACAACCACCGATATGGATGTGTTGTGGGCTCATTGGGGGGTTTTGCCATAATCGCCACGCTTGGCAGGCGGGTTGGCGATCGCAGTTAAGTTGTTAATGTACTCGAAGGACGCTGCTGCCCATCCTCCGGCTAATCCCTTAGTCGACTTTTACGACACCCATGGGAGGAGATGGGGTGGTGGCATTCTGAGCCGGCACCACACGGAATTATATGTATATGACATTAAGTACCTATTCGTGCGTGTTGTCGAAACGTCTAAATAATCGATGTGCTTGAAGTGCGTCGCCGCGCGCCGCTATGCTAATACAAAGGTCGCAGTGCACCAGCTGCGGTACAGGCCACCGTGCACTCAAGTCCCGCAGCCCACTCCAATGAGAATTAACACCAAGCACTTTCAGAATTTCTAATTCCGGTTCATCGCCTAAAGTCTTTTTTAACCGACTTCAAAAAGGAGGAGGTTCTCAATTCGGTGCGTATTTTTTATTTGTATGTATGTACACCGATTACTCCGAGATTTGTGGACCGATTTGAGCAATTATTTTTAAACTAGTGCAGAATACTTTCGAGTTGGTTCCATATAAATTTCATTACATTTGGTTGAGTAGTTCTTAAACCAGCTTCAATAAACCGGTTAATTTGACTAGATGATATGATATGATAGATATTTATCTAGATGATGTCATAATAGTTTCGATTCCTCTCAGATTAGAGAACCGATTTCAGTCAGTCATTTTTAGTGTTAAATACTGATACCAAATTGGAAAGTTCTTACAATTATTTACACTTAAAAGAAATAAGTAAAGCTTTTTAACAAAAAAAATACCGACTTCAAAAACCCTACACGATATAAAAATATTAAACCACTGAAAAGGAAAAAGAACTTTATTTTTGAAGTTTTTGAAGTCGGTATTTTTTGGTTAAAAGGATTTATTATTTTTGAATTACTTAAGGACCTTCCCAATTTCACCTGGTCACAAGTAAACTATTTCCATTGTTCAGTCATAGCGAACACCTCACCAGTTTTCCTGTCCTTTTTTGTTCCTGACCAACTTAACAACCCTGTTCTCCACTGAAATAAATAGAGCACGCCTTTGCTATATAATATTAATATTATTATTTTAAGTCTATAAAGTGTAAATACTGCATGTGTGACTTTCGAGTGGTGAACTATGATAATGGACGTGATTTAAATTCAGTACCAGAATGTTCACCGAGCTGACCTCTGCGTTTGACTTTGATTTTCTTCGTTTATATGTATATGATACGTTATATTCAACCTTCAGAAGTGTATACTGATATTTAATTGTAAAATTTATAGCTGCGTAACTCTTATATAATAATTAATGTTGTACTTACATAACTTCATGCATTTTTTTTGGATGTCGTAAAAGACAACTAAGGGACTCTCAGCCAGAGCGATGGGCAGCAGCGTCCCTTCTGTGGAACAGTAGCAATTCTGCGCTCACCCACACGTTTGCCAAGCGTGGTGTGTAGGGGAGAGTGGGGATATTGTTGACACTTAAGGGATTTCTTCAATATAAACCGGTCTGGGTGTATCTGGGCTATGACATAAGTAATCCCACACTTGGCAGGTGGGTTGGCGATCGCAGTAAGTTGTAAGTATAGGAGGAGGCTTAGGACGCTACTACCCATCCCCATCCTCCGGCATCCTCCCAAAGTCGCATTTTACGACACCTATGAGAAGAGATGGGGTGTTGCTGTTCTTAGCTGGCATCACACAAGAAATGATTACAAAACAATATGCCGTATTATCCAGATGGCAGATTCAATGTTTTATTTTTCCAAAGCTGAAGCCGAGTGCTCAAAATAGTCAACATAATCGGCGACGATAAAAATGCAAACGCCGTGTTAGAATACATTGATATTGAAATAAATATAAGTACTTAGGCGCTTAATTAAAACATTATTGAAAGCAAGCGTCCGGTAGTAAAGTCACATGTCATGTTGTAATACAGTGTGCGGCAGTTGACTGAACGAATTTGATTCCAAGTGTTTTTTTTTATTCGTGTGGTTATAATAGTGTAAATCTTAATTATGTCGGTAATTTTGAGAGGTGCTGTGAAATTATATTATTATTTAAATGAAGACATAATAGGTACCATAATTAACTTATTTAATAGAATTGTTTTAATTAAGTCGGTAGCCAGATTAACATTAACTCTTTATACTATCAAGATCCAAGGACCCAGGAATGGTTCCTGGTAAAGACGCCATGGCCAGGCCTGGCCATACTGATACTTTACTTAGTATCTGTGTTCCGATGGCTGCCTGACTACATGAGCAAGCGACCCGCCTACGATTTGCGAAATATTCTTGCAAGTTATAATGCTATTCAAATTGTCGGCTGCGCATATATCGCTTACAAAGTAAGTTCTAGATTCGTTTTAATATTGTTCAATTTTATAGGTTAATAAATGACCTCTGCGAATTTATAAATACGAACCTGGTAATAATTATTTGTACTACCGACTGAAAAGCAAGAAAAATAAATATTTATTTTCCGTTGCATAAATGTATGAGTGTGAGCGAGTATTAGACAATGAACGTAATGATTTGTGTGTTAAGTATTTGTAGAGTGAGTTGCGTGTTGCGTGATTGAGGAGTGATCTGTGTGTTATGTGTTCGTAGGGGTGTGAAAAGGAGGTAGGAGGCGCTACAAAAACTGGGCTAAACTAGGATAATATTAATGAGGTAATGATAGGATAAAAACTATATAAATATGTTCGAGTTGAAATGTTAAGCTGGTTGATGCAATAAATCTTGAAAACATATTTCCGATTGGATCCATAAGGGTATTTCACCTTCTTTCTTACGAATAATTTTTTTCCAAGGATGTCCAGCAATATTTAAACCCGTTGTTAGTACTTGAAAACTACCGAACCTCATAAAAAGTTGCCCAAATATTTTTTATTGGTTATGTACACACAGAAATAATTAATAAATAATTACATAGGAAAGCAGAGTACAAAGGCGCAGTTTATTTCTTTAAGAAATCTCTTCTAGCAGACTTGCGAGAGGAGAGTTTGAAGAAAAGAGAAATAGGCACGGTGTGTAGAGACATATATAATAATATACCTACATAATAGATAATATAGTATATATACCTACATACTAATATATACATAAACATAAATATGAATGCATACATCATAAGTAATTATGTGGACAGAGAGAGGTGGTACTCTCTCGTTGATTGACTCTTACTCGTTGCTTGACTCTTACTCGTTGTTTGAAATTACAAACTATTTTAAATTCTCTGATCTCCGGCGGTAGCGAGTCCCATAACCTAACCACATGCACAGATAAGGAATAGGAGTAGAATACAGTTTTGTGGAATGGGAATTTGAGAAGGGTTTTAAGATGCGACCTACAGGGCGCATATTGTCGATGGGTGTAAGAAGAGCATTCCTATAGGCAGGATATAGACGTCGGATTATATAGGATATTAAAAAGGAGACAGAATATCAGAGTATTCCTGCGAAGACAAATTGGGAGCTACTTGAGAATCTGCGGAAATTGGGGACATGGTCTTTTTTTAACATTGAAGATGAAGCGAATACACAAATTTTGCACGCTCCTCTGTGGCATCTAAATAACAGGCATCAGCGTAGTCTATAATGCGCTGAATTAGAGTTTGAGCTAGAGATATCTTGATTTGCAAGGGCAAAAAGTTCTGGAGCCATTTCAGTGAGTGAAAGGTGAAATGTACCTTCCTACTTACGTCAGCAACATGAGCACTCCACGACACGTTACTATCAATAATCTCTCCTAAGTGTTTAGTGGTTTCCGCGTAAGCAATATGGACACCACAACCTTTAACACCACTCAGTCTCGAGACTGAGTGGTGTTAAAGGTTCTACGTTTAGTATACTACGCATGTTTTTGCGATCTATGATCATGGTCTGAGATTTAATAGGGTTGATATTTGGGCCAAAAGAGCCTAGCCCATGCATTGATACAGTTCAGGTCACTATTCATGGCAGTAATAACAAATTCAACTTCAGACCCAGCGAATGATCGGTACAGCTGATGATCGTCTACGTAGAGATGGAAGTTAGAAGAGATCACCTTGGTGACTGAGTTTATGAAAACAGAAAAGAAGAGGAGTGAGGACGCAACCCCGAGGCACACCCACACTGAGATCACGCCGTTCAGAGATGGTCTTATCAAGGCGTACACACTGCGAGCATCCCGAAGATAGGATTTGAATCAAGTTGTGGCGGAATGAGAAATATTTATTGATTTCCCCCAAGAAGAAAATCACAGTCAACCGAGTTGAAAGCGCTTCTGAAGTCCAGTAATACGAATATAGTGAGGGATTTATTTTCCATAGCCCAGCGAATGTCGTCAGTGACGTCAAAAGTTATGTTACTGTGCTGTGGCCGGGCTGAAAACCGGATTGAAAGGAACTTAGAAGATTGTTTTTAGGTAAAAAAGTTAGTTGCCTATCGACGATGTGCTCAAGTATTTTTGAAATATAGGGAAGGATAGAAATAGGTCGAAAGAAAGACAGTGATGAAGGATTGGAGACTTTAGGTAAAGGAATGACGTGGGCCATCTGCCCAGACTCGGGTGAATAAAGATAAATTGAAAGTATGAGTCATAATAGATAGCAGTATCGAGAGGATGAGAGTTATCATCCTTGAGCACAATTTGTCATCACCCACAGCTGACGATGTAATGGCTAGAGCAGGTTTTTTAACATCATCCTCTGTAACAGCACTAAATGTAAAGGGAGACAACTGTGGCATTGGCAAACTCGAAAGATCTGCCAAAGTAGCAGTTTTAACGCTGGGATCTAAGGAGACAGGGGAGAAAAGAAATGTTTGTTGAGAGCACACAGGTCAATATCCATCGAAACAATCATAGGAGATTTGGCAATACCAACAGTCCTAAGGAATTTCAACAGAACTACGGTTATCTAGGAAATTACGGAAATGGCGTCTTTTAGCATCTCGACACACTCGACCGCAGCGATTACGCAGAGCTTTATATAGGTTCAGGTAGCGCTCCTTTGGACTTCTCTTATACCTTTTCTTGGCTTTATCCCTTTGTACCATGAGCTTTTTTATCTCAGTGGTTAGCCAGGGAGCCGCATTATTTTTGAGCTTGACACGTCGGTCGTTGGTTGGAGCATGGCGATCGATTCAACACGGGGTGCAACAACAACAACAACACGCGCATATTGGGGAGTCTGCGCGCTCACACCGACCCCCGGGAAGTCGACGGTGCGCACGTGGTCACGTGCCGCTGTGTGCGCAGCACAGCGCAAAGCGAGGCTTGGTGGGATCGTTTACAATCCTCCCCGGGAAGTGCCTTGGGGGTACCTTTTTACAGTCACCTTCCCTCCGCTAGAGGGGGTGACCGCTTTACAGTCATCCCCTCCGTGATATGCCTAAAGGCGTGGCATCAATGGGCGGTTCTAGTATGATCTTACGAGGACCTGGAGCCACCCTTCAGTACCGAAGATGACCGCTCCAGTGGTTTCAGCCGGCAGGAGTACGGCAGGCCCCTTCGCCCTTCCCCGGGGCGAAAGAAGTTCCATGTAGAATTGCCACTGGACACCAATAAAAAAAAGGTCATCCTAACCAGCCTTATCGCGCTCGGCGATTTATTCCAGGCAACCTTAGGATGGAGAAATACTTAACTGGATAATATATGCGGCAGTTGATGGTGCACACAGGTCATAATGAAATAACTAAATAACGTATACTATACTAAGTATATAAATAATGGAAGATTATACCATATAACATTTATATATACACATATACAAATACTCTTTAATTTATTCGACAATATATCGAAAAGCAGTTACTTCAGATCACGGACTAGAAAAAAAAGATGGACTCCGCGCCACTGATATCGAAAGTGAAGCACGGTATCGAACATGTGTGCGTGATTTTTGGGGATACCAGATAGAATTAAATTTTCCCACATTTTTTAATAATAATAGTAATATTGCATATAGTAGTAATACTTTCATCAAAGATAAGGTAGTAAGTAAATTGTCCAACAGCTGGTAACTAATATTTTTTTTGTGAATAGTGACGTGCGTATCAAGGTGTGTGGAAAAGAATTAGATGGCTGTCAACTAAAATAAAGATAAAAACACAAATATTTATTCGAAATATTTAATCATACTCTCCGTTATTTCTTATTAACATAAGTAGTGTATGAAGATATCCAGACGAATGCTTAGAAACAGGATGTTCGATTTCTATATTTAAAAAATGTTGTCATTTGCAATAAATTTGTTTAATATTTTGGTTAACATGTACGTATGTTGTATTTCGTTATATATTATATTTTGTTATATTTCTTTTATAAGCTTCCTGACCACCATTTCGCAAATGCAACATATTTGATACAAGTCTTCAGATGGGAGACGAAGATTATAGGACCATAACATTATAGGATTATAACACTGTATACTTGTATTCGATCTCATTCTCTCGCAGGCTAAATCCTATATAAGAATATGTTTGTTACTTTTTCGGTTCACCTAATTTTCTAATCACAACGTTGCTAAAGAAGTTTCACTTCAATAAAAAACATATTACCCATTTTTTCGGGAAAATTACCCGTTTATTTTCTAACAACACAGGCACGTGTAGTTGAGATTTTGTGTTCCGAATAGTACCGATAATTTAAATCTCCACAAATATCAAAAATGATATATAAATTAGTGTCTCACCTGTGTGAGTTATTCGTTGACACTTTTTTTGCGATGTAGAGTTATTTTTAAACCATTTAACGACAAAGGACGGCATTATTAGTTTTTTGGCGCAATTATCGTAAATAGTAACTACACGGGCGCTGTCGTGCCGCGTAATGGCGGTCGACCGGCATACTATGATGCATGTGTGTGCGTAAGGCACGTATGTACAAGCGAATCGGCATACTTAGGGTGCTTCATTTTCGATATGAGTGGCGCGGAGTCCATCTTTTTTTTCTAGTCCGTCAGATGTAATACTTAGTAAATTCTAAGCAAAAATAATTACAGTGACAAGTAATGTTCCCTCACTAGTCTTTTGAACACTGATATTGACTGAGCTCGTCTTATTAAAACTGGTAATGCATTCCACAAACGAGCGGCCTGAACCGTAAAGGAGTTATCAATAAATTTTTTGGAATGCATTGGCATTTTAAGTTTTAGGTCTTCTGATGATCTTAGAAATCTTGTATGAGTGTCACCGATGAACTCGAAGCGTTTTTTAAGGTAAGAGGGAGTGGAAGGAATAAATAATACACTGTAAAGTAACAAAAGAATATGAGTATTCCGACGAAGGCGAATTGGTAACCACTTGAGCTTAGTGCGGAATTCTGAGACATGATAATATTTTCTTAAACCAAATATAAATCGTATACAAACATTTTGAAGTCGCTCAAGTCTTTCAAGTTGTTCCTCTGTAAGGTCAAGATAGCTGGCATCAGCATAATCGAGGATAGGAAGGAGAAGGGATTGTGCAAGCGCAATTTTAGTGGCAGTAGGAAGAAAGTTGCGTAATCTTCTCAAGCTGCTTGCTGAAGCAAATATATTACGACTTACTTCTTGTAGATGAGCAGTCCAGGATAAATTCCTATCAATGACCAACCCCAAGTTCCTAACTTTATCGCTAAAAGGAACTGAAGTGCCGTCAAATGAAACCTGAGGAAGTGTGGTCCACTTTATTCTAGATATCATCCTGGAACTGCATGATGATATCTAGAATAAACTGGATATATAAATATAGTTATATTTATAAATATAGCCATGTCTGGTTATATTTATAAATATGACCAGACATGGCTGCGTATCAGTATTTTACTGCGAGCACCATCTATAACTACAGAATATCGATACTGCAACGAACTTAGTAAGGTATTCGAATGACAATTGAGACCTACGTCCAAAAGTATTCTTCACAGCGGGATCTTGACTTGACTAAAAAACGGTTATCCATCTAAGGCACAAAAGCGACAACGTGGCTTACAGCCGGTTTCTGAAAGGCATGTCAAATGCCGAATAAAAATTTAAAATTCCGTCTCAATTAACCGCTCTTTAACATTCAGTCACAATCCGCGGGTTTCTGGAACGCGAAGTATCAAAAAACTAACTAATTGCGCGCTAACGCATGCGGTTCTACAAAGTCTACAGACAATAGCGGAAAAATTAATAATGAACTGATTAAATTCAAATAATGTATTTGCTATTACCGATAGAGAAACTAGTTACCTACATTCAGTACTTTTTTATTGGTCAGGTGGAAGGACATCCTCCACCCCGGGAAAGGGCGGAGGGTTATGCCGGACTACTACCAGCTAAAACCACAGGAGTGGTCATCTTTGGCACCGAAGGGAGGCTCCACGAATTCGAATAATCTCCATCTAGAGCCTATTGGTGCCACGCCTTTAAGCACATCTCGGAGGAGATGACTGTAAAGCGGTCACCCTTCTAACGGAGGGAAAGCGAATGTAAAATCTGGCACTCACTACTACTGGCAAAGAGAAATCTTACCCGATCCGATCGACCCCCGTGTGCTGTGCGGTATCCTGATCGTCTCCCCGGTTGTGGCACTGTGCCAAGACCTGGCTACCCTGTGCAAATACGCACCGAAACAACCATGCGCACGCCGCCGAGCCTACCGTCTCAAATTTCGAGCACCCCTGAAGGCATGCCTGTACCGCGAGGGAGCGTGTTTGGTGAAACACCCACGCATCCATCTCCGCCAGGATATCAAAAGGCGGAAAGCACGCCAACAGAGTTGCCGCCTCAATGAACACCGTTCGGCAACCGACCACTCCGCAAAAGTCTGCAGCAGTCGACCTGCGCGTTGCGGCAATGGTTCAGGTTGCCCTGAAGAACCTTCAAAGCTGTGAATTTTCGGCCTCGATTGCCTCCGGTGGGCTCGCAATCGATGCCGCCAGCGCAGTCAACTCTTGCCTATTGGCAGAGGCAGTGGGGGCTCGCTTCCCCCTTTTGCGTTTCTGGACATTCATGTTCTATTTTGCTAACTTACTTTATAATTGTTGGGCTTATTTTAAGTTTTCTCTCACATACTTAGTCTTTTAATCGTGTTTCATCCTATAAATGAATAATATAAACTTTCGCCCGAATACTGAAACGCTACTTAATAATAAGTCCCACTTTAACTATTTAAGCCGCCCAGTTTCCTATCGAAAACGCGTTTCTCGAATAGTCAAAGCGGGCCTTAATATAAAGTGGCGTTTCAGTATTCGGCCGTCTGCGCGGTAGCCAATTAGCATGAGTGCCTCCCGTTAACATTTAAGCATGACACATCTTCTACAGTACTTAGAACAAAATAATATTGTATTTGAAAATGATGTGCAACATTTTAATATCTTTTTTTTTTTCGCAGAGTCTGAGCCTAGGCTGGCTGAATAATTACTCGTTGGTATGCCAAGGAGTCGATGACGGGCCTAATAGCCTTGAATATGCTTGGCATGTTTGCTACGGATATTTTATCATGAAACTTGTTGATCTCCTTGATACGGTACAATATTCAACTTTACATTTTCACACTTATAAATCTAATAATATACAATAGGATTAAATCATAAAACTTATCTACTGTAGGTCTATTTACCACATTCCGATAAATTGATGCTAAGTGGTGCAATGATATATACAAAGGTACCTAGGTAGCAAAAGGAGGATGTAATAATCTTACCAAGCGGCGTTGTTATTATACCTAGTTTCCAGCTACGCCGACGGAGACAATAGCGTGATGTAGGTAAGGGTGGTATCCGGGGGTGCGGTCTAACGCTGTAAGGCGAACACCTCACCCTCAACCAGAGGTGATCGCAAGGACACCGTGGGGTTTTAGCCGGTAAGAGTGCGGCATGCCTCATGCTGGTGTGCCACTCATCCAATATCTGTGTCCAATGTACATTTGATCAAAGAAGTTGGATGATAATAAAACATATTTAATGTTGTTATTATTTGATCATACTTGTGACATTTCAATTTTTTTGTCTATCCGAACTAAATTGATATGAAAACAATATTTAATGAGTTACATAAAAGCAACCAATGTCTTTACAATGCATTCAAGGTACAGAGTATGAAAATAAAATGATGGGTTTAGAATTTAGAATTGAATATGGCACTTGACAAACATCCTATCGTGGTTAAAGATATTGGAATAGTGTCATGACGTAGCCGCCAAAGAAATTTGTTGGCGTATCACCCTAAAACGCACCAAATATTTTGCATAATCAAAAATTCTCTGAAACTTGTTAGTTCAGGTTAGGGAGTGAGTCGATAAGTACGGCAATTATTCAATATTCCTAAAGCGTAATTTCTATCGTCCATGCAATGGTCGCTACTCCGTAAAAAAAATTAGTATTTAGTATTTCCCGTTATTTAGTATTTTCCTTCTACTACTTATACTATAAAATATTTAAAAAAAAGTCTTAGTTGTTATCTTATATCTTTAAATGAGCAATTCTTGTATATATATAATTGGAATCTCGGAATCGGCTCCAACAATTTTCATAAAATTTTGTATATTTGTAAATTTTGTATATTTTTTTGTTTATTTGTTTCGGGGGCGATAAAGCGATCTAGCTAGGAATCATTTTTAGAAAATGTCATTTTATAGGCGTTTGAGTAGTCTCAACTGAAAAATATGACTCTTCCTGACATCTATTGGCGAATACTAATACTATTTTTTGTGAGCAACTAATTGCTTTAACGACACAACAGCAGATGGCGTTGTTAAGTAACACGAAAATACCGAGCAAAGCTCGGTCATCCAGGTACTGACCATATAATACGGCACGGTTGGTGCAGTGGCTGATACAGTCGGCTGCTGCGCACTGGGTCGTGGGTTCGATTCCCGCACGGAACAATTATTTGTATGATCTGCAGGTAGTTGTTCCGGGTCTGGGTGTATTGTATGTGGAATTTGTGTTTGTAAACGCACCCACGACACAGGAGAAATCCTAGAGTGGGGCAAAGTTTTCAAAAAAAAAATATATATACTGCAGTAACTAGGTTCTAACACTGATACCATTTCTAATACACAGCCATCAGCCCGTAAACGTCCACTGTTGAACTTGGGCCTCGCTATGATCACTACAATGAGCAGTCATAGGGAATATTGTTGTAATCACCACACTTGGCAGGCGGATTAGTGATCGCTGTATGTTATTATTAGCACGAGCACGAGCACGAGAGTATGGTGCTGCCCATCCTCTTGATATCAATCCTTGGTCGGATTTTACGACACCCATGTGTGAAAAAAATACCATGTAATAAGAATAGGCATCTACACTATTCTACCATCTTTTTGTACAGGCAATTTTTGTGAAGAATGCTCCCACTAAGCGCGCTGCTACCCCTGTTAGTGGACAGGCCTTAAGAACTTGATTTTCATAACAACGATTTACATGATTTTAATAAATTGGCTAACACTTGTTTTCTTTTACTAGGTATTCTTCGTTTTGAGAAAAAAACAGAACCAAGTGACATTTTTACATGTGTATCACCACTTCGGAATGGTGGCCGTCGCCTGGGGTATCGTCAAATGGATACCAGGTGAGACCAATTATGTTAATCCAATAACTAACCATAATGTTGGCCAAAAAACCTTGTTAGAGAGATTCATCAGAGAAATAATTCAATATTTTTAAGTTTTAAGTGTATATAGAATTATAGTTATTCACTATTTATTTATTTATAAGTGTATATATAATTATATCATAAATAGTGTATATATAATTAGTTTTAAAAAAACAATTATACAAGTCAATCATATCTCTATCATCATATATCATCTGAGAGGAACACTAAAGACCAAACTTCTTTTCGAATGATCGTTAAATAAATCATTGTAATAGTCAACTTCTCCAAAAATATCCATTTTGTGATAAATTTATACTTCCATTCAATGACATTTTACAGATACATTAATATATAATATCTTTACGAAAATAATATTTAAAAGTTGCATAAGACGTGTAGATGATATCTTCGAAAGCTTCTTTAAGCGTAGAAATAAATTCGAATTGGGATGAAAATAATTCGCCAAATCGTTTTATTTTATTGTATTTAATATTTTAACCTAACCCTAGTAGATTGTTTTTAGAACCTTTTAGCTACCAATCTTTATCTTGTCACAGGTGGGCATGTAACGATGCTGGTGACACTGAACTCGATTGTACATATAATCATGTACGGTTACTACCTGCTTACGACGTGGGACGAATCCTATAAGCAATCACTTTGGTGGAAAAAGCATGTGACCCAAGTACAAATAGTAAGTGATCAATATATAATCTTGCTTTACACTTAAACTGGGCGCTTCATCAGGTAGTGTTTAAAATTAACCTATAAATTTATTTAATATGTTACCCGTAATTCTGGCATTTTTTACGCCTTAGTGGAAAATCTAGAGAACCTATTAATAATCCAGCCTGACGATTCCAGCAACGATTAAAACTCGGCAAAAACAATTCACATGTGGGTACCGAGACTTTGCTCTTGTGCGATCATACGAGGTCCTGGAGCCCTCCTCCATAGGTGCCGGAGATGACCACCCCAGTGGTTTTAGCCAGTAGTAGTTCGGCATGCCCCTTCATCCATCCCCAGGCCAAGAACACCGCCTCATCGCCCGACGGCATACCTGGCCGTGCATGGGTCCTGGCTCTGGGTGCTCTCGGGCCCCGACTGGAAGATCTCTTTAGCGCATGCTTCGAGCGGGGCCAGTTTCCAATGCGGTGGAAGACTGGCAAGCTGGTCCTGCTGAGGAAGCCAGGGCGTCCAGCGGAGTCTCCGTCAGCATACCGCTCCATCGTGCTGCTGGACAAGCTCTTCGAAAGAGTAATTGTCGTCGGCACCTGAACGTGGTAGGGTCGGATCTGGCGCACAACCAATATGGTTTCCGCTGCGGGTGCTCCACCGTTGACGCAATCATGCGCGTGAGGGCTCTGTCGGAGGAAGCGGTGTCCGCGGGTGAGGTGGTGGTGGCGGTGTGTCTCGACATCGCTAACGCCTTTAACACCTTGCCCTGGAGCTGCATTAGGGAAGCACTCGCGTTTCATCGGGTGTCAACCTACCTCCGTCGCATTGTCGGGGCCTACATGGCAAATAGAGTGGTCATCTACCCGGGTCGGGAAGGATGGGGTCGGGAGACGACGTGCGGTGTACCACAGGGATCAGTTTTGGGGCCGCTCCTGTGGAACATCGGAAACGATTGGGTGCTGCGCGGTGTGAACACCCCCGGCATCGGCGTTACGTCGATGACACGCTGGTGACGACATGGGGGACGAGTTTCCACCGCGCGGCAATGTTGGCGACGATGGGGGCTGCACTAGTCGTCTCAAGGATCCGGCAGTTGGGTCTCGAGGTGGCTCTCACCAAGTCGGATGCCGTATGTTTTCATGAGCCCCGACGCGCGCCACCCTCTAGATCCCACATCGTGGTAGGAGGCGTTTTCATCGGCGTCGATTCGACGATGAAGTACCTAGGAATCGTCCTCGACAGCCGGTGGAACTTCTTGGCGCATTTAAGGCGGCTGGCCCCCAAACTGACGGCGGCCGCGGCTGCACTTTCGCGGCTGCTGCCCAATTTGAGAGGCAGCAATGCCTCCTGCCGGAGGCTCTACATGTCGTGGGGTCCATGGCCCTTTACGGGGCCCCAGTGTGGATATCCAACGTCGCCGTGCTGTGAAGGCTGCAGCGAACGATGGTCTTCAGGGTGATAAGGGGATACCGCACGGTCTCCCACGAGGCGGGGAGCCTCCTTGCCGGATCACCGCCCTGGGATCTAGAAGCGAGAGCCCTCGCGTCGCTGTATCAGTGGAGCGGGGAGGCGCTAAGTCGGGGCGAACCGCCAGTGCCTCGCGATATCGAGGTGCGACGGTTCGAGCTTCAGCGGACCCTAGTGGCGGAGTGGAAGGGGCGACTGGAGCGGCCCATAGCAAGGCACGCCGCGATAGCGTCGGTAGGACCAGTGATGGAGAAATGGCGGGAGAGGCGGCATGGCGCCCTCACATTTTTTTTTTATTGATCCGGTTGAAATAGCTCATGTACTTCCTTCGCCCCGGGAAAGGGCGAAGGGGCATGGCGGACTCCTACCGGCTAAAACCACCGGAGTGATCATCTTCATGACGCCCTCACCTACCTGATGATGTAGGTACTCTCGAACCATGAGTGTTTCGGGAAGTACCTGCATCGAATAGGCCGAGAAGAAGCGCCCGGTTGTCATCACTGCGGAAACTGCCCGGAGGACACGGTGCAGCACACGTTGGAGGAGTGCCCAGCTTAGGCAGCGCAGCGCCGTGACCTCGTCGCGGCGGTCGAAGGGGGTCACTTCTCGCTTCCGGCCGTGGTTCATCTTCCGGAGCGAGAGCGCGTGGGATGCCGTCGCCTTCTTTTGGGAGGAAGTGATGCAAGCAAAGGAGGCGGTAGAGCAGGGACGGAGGGAGATCTCCGATCCCCCCCGCAGAAGACGCACCGGGCGTGGGCGCCGGGGTAGATCGAATCGATAAAATCGATAGAACGATCTCCGGCCACCCATGAGAAGCGGCCTGCGGGCGAAGAACCAGGGGCGGTCCGTCGCCCGAACAGAAACAGGCCTGAGATGGAGGCGCGTCTCTGAAGGATAAGTGCGGCCAGCAAGGCCGCACAGAGAAGCGATATCGCCGATACCTGCCGGGAGCGAGGTCTAATGCACACAAGGCGTACACCTCACCCCCGGCTAAAGGTAAGAAGAAGGACACCGTAGGGTTTCAGCCGGTTTGAGCCCGGCATGCCCCACCACCTTTCCAAGGCAGAGGAAGTCCAAGAAGATTTCCCCAGGTTAAAAAAAAGCACAGCGCAAAGTCGGTATTTTTTTTAATTAAAACGTTTTATTTGTTTCTTTTTAGTGTAAATAAATGTAAGAAAAATTTTCCCAACTTGGTATCCGAATCTAACACTAAAAATAATTCTAAGAATCGAAACTATTAAGACATCATCTAGGTAAGCGCAGTCAAATTAAACCTATTTATTGAAGCTGGTTAAAAAAACTACTCAATCAAATGTAATGAGATTTATATGGGACCAATTCGAAAGCATTCTGCACCTATTAAAAAAAGAATCACGCAAATCGGTCTACAAATCTCGGAGTAATCGGTGTACATACATAAAAAATAAAAATACGCATCGAATAGAGAACCTCTCCTTTTTGAAGTCGGTAAAAATGTACACTGCTGTGAAACTTACAATTAACTCTATAAACGCAAGATTCGTACGATACATACCTATTTCAATACTTCATATACGACATCATATTGTACAAGTCGCCTATGTATGGACTTTCATACAGGCAGGGCCGGCTCGTCCATATAGGCGCACTTGGACAACGGGCGCTCCAATTTGGAGTCGGCACGGCGCGTAGCGAGGGTAGTGGTAGGGTAGGTAGCTGGACGTGTAGCGCAAGCTGACCTGACCGCGGCTAACAAAAATCCCATGCTTAGAAGAGGTTTTGAAGCTCGAAGTGACTTGTTTGGAGGCCTGTATTGCAAAAAGAAATTGACAAGTGTTTTTGAATAGGTAATCATAAGAAAACCGAAACATGTCCACTTGCTACGACACTTTTTCGGCAAGTTACCGGCTCCCGAAACAAACGACTTAAATTGATTAATTATTCACTCGAGAACTAATTATTACAAATAGGTACTGTTACTGTTTTCGAGAAAAACTAATTAGTAAAAAGTTCTTTTTCTCTTTTTAGATTATGGCTTCTGTAGAGTAGAGGTGTTCAAAAACGCTATATGGCAATGGCGCGCTACAGACTATTTGCTATAATAAAATAGCACGCTATTTTACACGCTATAGTTATAACGAACTGGGCGTACGCGAATGACGCGATAAAAACGCGGTGAATATTCTTGAATCACGCTAAATGTCGTTGGACAGATAGCGCGCTGTGCTAGGACAGCGCGCTTTATATGTACAGCGCGTTGTTTTAGTTATATTCTTGATCTTGAATACGTTATAGTATATTCGATACGTAAAATAATATCTATCAAAATAAAATGGAGAAGTAAAGAAAAGATAATAAACTTTTCCTTCTACTTTTCAGGCTTTGGATAATAGATTTTTGTGTAGGTACTAATTAATATAGGATCATCATTTCGGCCGAATGAAGTCCACTGCTGGACACAGGCCTCCCCCAAAGATCACCACAACCACCGATATAGATGTGTTGTAGGCTCATTGGGGGGTTTTTCCATAATCGCCACGCTTGACAGGCGGGTTGGCGATCGCAGTTGAGTTGTTAATGTACTCGAAGGGCGCTGCTGCCCATCCTCCGGCTAATACCTTAGTCGACTTTTACGACACCCATGGGAGGAGATGGGGTGGTGGCATTCTAAGCCGGCACCACACGGCATATTAATATAGGATAAGGTTATATTTATTTTATTATAAATTTCTTACAGCAGTTTTCATGGAACGGTATTATTGATGTCGTGTATGCCTATTATTGACGTCATCAAATGTCATGTATGTTAATATTTTTATTTTACGCAATTTTAATGTACGTACATTGTTAGCGTATCTAAAACAAATAAATATTATAATCAACGCGTTAGATAACGATCGATAGCGCGAATTCACGGGATGTTTGCCGCGCGGTTCACCAGTCCGCGCTATGCCATTGCTCGCGCGATTATCCTCGCTACTCGTTATTTTTAATGGCGCGATTTTTAAACTGTCAAGTTGGCCGGCATAGCGTGCCTTATACGTTGCGTGCATATAGCGCGCTATTTAATCGCGCTAGACGCTATATTAACCACCACTACTGTAGAGTACCTTACAAAAGTTCGCCAATCTCATTTAGAAGGCAACGCTGTACGGTGTTCAGACTAATCAATCTTTACATATTCATAAAATATTTCACAAAAATGTTTTTGTTTTATTTTAAGAAAACGTTGCCTCACACTAGGATTTCTCCTGTGTCGTGGGTGCGTTTACAGACACAAATTCCACACACAATACACCCAGACTAAAGTACATGTAAAACAGACGATTTATAACTTATTAATTTATTCCAGCTTCAGTTCACACTCCTGCTGCTGCACTTCCTGACGCTGGTGACAGCCCAAGAGTGCGCCTTCCCGCGCGAGCCTGCCTACATCCTCATACCACAGAACCTGTTCATGGTCATACTCTTCTCGGACTTCTATTACCGCTCCTATATCAAGCCGAAGAAAGTGTAACTTTTTTAAATTAAAGCTCCAAATTTACTTGCATTATTATTAAAACCTGTTTGACTTTATGTGTGATTGAAACATTCTCCTTGCTTTCGCAGCTCAATGTGCTCTGTGTGTGTGTAGCTCAAGTGTAGCTAAGTTCTTGGCATTTTGCGCTGCGGGTCATGGGTTCGAACTCCGCACGGTAAAAATATTTATATGGCCTTTAGGATTCTGTTTTGGATAGTTGTCTTTAGTGTTAATGTCTGAAAACCTGGACCTACTATCATATCGGCCATTCATACATCCACTGCTGAACAAAGGCCTCCCCCATAGATTTTCACAACTGTGTCATCATTCTGGGGGGTATTTGCCAAAACTCACCACGCTTGACAGGCAGGTTGGCGAGCGCAGTATGGCTACCGTTTCACAGAAGGGACGCTGCTGCCCATCCCTCATGGTTTAGATACCCTTAGTCGCCTTTTACGACATCCACGGGAGGAGATGGGATGGTGCTATATTCTTAATCCGGACAGCACACGCAATAGCTGGACCTACTTTGGACCTACTAACTCAGGTCAGATTATGCGAAGTGTGACAAAATCACTTTTTTTAGGTACCACATAACCCATATTAGAAAACATCTTCAAATTATTCAATAATAAATACATAATCACACATAAATAAATACAAAGGAATAAATACAATATAAATACAACATCAACACACAATGTATCATAATTAAGTCATATTCATTACAGTAGTCTCTTACGTGCGACACTATATGTAACTCGTCTGTCACAGCAGTGTCGCACATAAGGACAGTCCAGTCTGTTTGCTATCATACTCAGAACGGTATTGGAGCTGTCCCGCACTCTGCGCACAAGGAGACGCGCAGCGCTTCCGCATGGTCGCATGAAAGCAGCCCGTGCGCGCCCATGCGAACATACCCGAAGCGCTACAGTAGAGAGGCAGACCCAAAATCACTCTGCAAGCGTTGTTAAATTGAATGCGGAGGGTGCTGTAGCTTTTCTACGTGTAATTAGCCCACAGGCTGCAGGTGTACGTGGAAGAATGAAATGACGAAGAGATGAGACCATGCTTTAATGGCTCAAAATAAAATATGTGTATCTTAGCAACTAACCCTTTACCTGAAAAGTAATATGAGCTACTTTTTCAAAAAGTGAAGGACTACTAACTCTAACTAAATATCTACTAAGAATAGCTGTCATTCTGTCAATATTGTACGCAATACGCATTAGCTCCTAATCAAGAGTTGGATATGCTAGTTTATATGACACACCACGTTTTCAGAAACTATGTAGACATTATAATTAACATAGTTGTTCTAATTGCGGTAACGAAATATAGCGTGATTTAGGAGGGCGTACAACGCAATCTAGAGAAGAATGATGTAAACCTTTGCATCTTTTGGACACATATTATTCATATCTTATATAATATTTATACATATTCATAGTTGATGGCACGGTTGGTGCAGTGGCTAATACAGTCGGCTGTTGCGCACCGGGCCGTGGGTTCGATTCCCGCACGGAACAAATGTTTGTACGATCTGTAGGTAGTTGTTCCGGGTGTGTATTGTGTGTGGAATTTGTGTTTGTAAACGCACCCACGACACAGGAGAAATCCTAGTGTGGGGCAACGATTTTTTTTTTTTTAAATAACGATATATCTAAACATCTTTATCACTTCTCAGTTCGATAGTCGCTTAAAAATAACAATACCACAATTGATGACAAAGTCACCACAGTGCAACTAAAAGCGAGCCGGGCTCCGTCCTAAAGAGCTACTTTATTCTGCCATGCAACAGCTAGGAGGTAGTGAGTCTCCACTCACTTTGTTGAAAATATGACAATAGCTTCTGAATAATTATGGCCAATAAGGAGCTAGACACAGCCTCCCCCAAAAATTGCCACGACGACTGATCTGGGTTTGTGTTGCATGCTCATTGGGAGGTTTAGCCATAATCGCTACGCTAGGCAGGCGGGTCGAACGTTACGCAGTTAAGTTGTAAATTTGTAATTAGTATATATACCTACACGAGGGATGCTGTTGCCCATCCTCCCAACTCATCCCACCCACAGAATGAGAAGGGTGCTGCTTCTGCTTCTTAGCGGACACATTTCATGATAATACATACATACTTACATATAATCACGCCTCTCTTCCGTAGGGGTAGGCAGAGACCACTTCTTTCCACTTGCTACGATCCTTACATACTTGTTTCGCTTCGTCCACTTTCATTATTCCCTTCATACATGCTCTTCGGTTTAGGGTACTCTTGACCTGGCCTTTTTCCAAGACGTCCCTGATTTGGTCTCGAAACGTCCGCCTAGGTCTACCCCTTCCAGCACTTTCATTCACACTCGCCTTATGCACTTTTTTCGTCAATCGTTCTTCATTCATTCTCTCAACATGGCCAAACCATCTCAGCATACCTTTCTCAATTTTTGTCACTACATCTTCTTTCAGACCACAACGTTTTCTTATCTCACTATTTCTTATCCTGTCACTCAGTTTAACTCCTATCACACTTCTTAACGCTCTCATCTCAACTGCATTTATTCTGCTTTCATGTTTCTTCTGCCATACTCAACTTTAACTTCCGTACATGAGTGTTGGAACCAACACCCCCTCATGCACAGCCAAACGAGCCTTGTTAGACACCTTCCGACTGTTCATAAAGGAGTGCAAAGCTCCATTCACCCTATTATCTGCATTCACTCTTCTTTCAATAACACTCACACTTTCCATCTTTTGTAAACTTTGAACCCAGATACATAAACTCATTCACCTGTTCAATTTGTTCATCTCCAATCACGATATTGCAGTCTGTCACTGCCTCATCTCTTTCAAACACCATCACTTTCGTCTTCTTTACATTTATCTTCATTCCCTTTCTAACAAGAGCTCCACTCATAGCAGTTACCATCTCCTGCAACTCCTCTGCCGAGGACGCAAGTAATACTTGGTCATCAGCATAGAGAAAACATTTTATTTCTTGTTCATTTTTTATTTTTTTAAAACGTTGCCCCACACTAGGATTTCTCCTGTGTCGTGGGTGCGTTTACAGACATGAATTCTACATACAATACACCCAGACCCGGAACAACTAGCTGCAGATCATACAAATATTTGTTCCGTGCGGGAATCGAACCCACGACCCGGAGCACAGCAGCCATTCATACTCAACCCACTTTCATTCTCTTTTAAATCTGTCAAGCAATTGTTCATGAACAGATTAAACAGCCACGGTGACGCTACACATCCCTGTCTAACATGATATTATACCATAGATATGTTACGTCCATATTAAATGGCGCGCAAAATACAGTCTCGCTTGCACAACCATGTTGTGCGAATGAAGATACAAAAACAACAAGAGTAAAAGAGATAGCTATCTAGGCGAACCGATTGCGAGGTGCTACAATTGGGGGAGTTTTGGTTCTTACTTTTGGCACGCATGTAACATATCTACTTCTTTTTAATATATAATATCATTGATTACTACCGCAAAATCAAACAGAATTGGAAGATGACGAACCCAAATCCGGAGAACTTGAAATACACGGATAGGTTGCTGACACGCGCGATCTGTCATTTTAAAACAGAGGTAAATCTATTATTTATTGTTATTCACAACTATAGATCACGTGAAAAGATTGCAATCTCAATCTGGGGTTGGGTTATAGCAGCTAGTTCACTAATACAGATCAAATTCACAAATTAAACGTAAAGATTTTGATAGTTCAGACTGACTGAATTAGTTTCAGCCGGTAGTTTGATTATTAGGCGATTACCCTCAGACCAATTAACAAACCTTGGACTGTGCCTCAGAAAGGCTATTTTTAACAGCTGGCCAAAAAAGACAAACGAGATCCCCAAAAAATTGCAATGCTTTTTAAATAAAATAATACCACGAATTAATTAAATAAAAGTAACTGTATTTTGTTTGTGCCATTCAAATTCATTCAAAACGTGAAAAACAAGAAAAAATTTAAACAATATTTATTGAAACTACTCATTCGTATAGAAATTTCTTGTCAAGTATGATCAGGAATTCTTCATGGAATACAATTTTTGATAAAAGAAAATTATTTGCTCAATTTGCACATTTTTTTTAAATATTTTGCTCTTGCAGTATCTTTGTATTCTAGTATTTGGCCCTATGAAGAATGCTACTAAAAATATACATCATTTTACGAACTTACGAGCAACCCACTTTCGCTTCGCTAAGGTGATAAACATATATCCAGACTAATGACAGTAGTCTGGATAATACTTATAACGATGGAAGAATTTTCAAAATTAGTTACATCGTTTCCAAGATTACCGACCATCAAAAACAGACTCATACTATCTCTTTTTAATTTATAATACGTCTCTCATTATGGCCATAAATATAACAATGCCCCAAAAAAAAAACTAGAACATTGCATGTTCTATCAATAATAATGGTCAGTATACAATATTTTAGCTGAACGGGCTAGCTCAAACGCGCAAATAAATTCTGCTTAACTAGATCAATAACACTGGCCTCGCTATATGCATCTATAACCGCTTTAGTCAAACACAGCGCCGTTGTTGATCCATCTATCTCGTCATCACACAACGGCCTATCGTTGTTTGCGTAATCTAAAAGGTTCTGTTTTATTAACTTTATCAGTTCATCGCCGGTTATATCAGAAGCTATTTCAAGATTATTAGCTTTATTGTCTGTTAAACTTTTAATGTCGTATTCTTCGAAGGCAGTCGGTGTTGGTTCGTCCTCACACGTTCGCTGTCGTTTGGCGCGTCGGAGCTTACGCCTGTTATCAAGATACGCATGTGCAACTGTCTCTAATTGTAAAAATAGGACAGACAAAGGCGTATCTGCTATATCATCCTGAAAAGAAAATACATATATAATACATACATATCTTACATATCTTAATATAACATTATTATAAGTTCTTTTAAACGAAGATGTAAAGTCAAAAAAATACTGTTTCGGTGGCGGAGGCTACACCGACTGCACCTGGGACAATCTCTCACAAATGGTGAAAGTGTCGTGTAGACTTAGGTACGTGCTAGGTGTGGTGCCAGGTCAGGGAACCTCCTCCTCCAGGCACCGGGCAATAACTACTTCACTTTTTGGAGGACCTTACTTTATTGCCCGGTGGCTAATATTCTAACGCGTAGGAGCCAGTTTTTGGGCTGTAGGCAGGCCGAAAGTTACTTCTCCGTTTCCAGAGGAGCATGGGCGAGCAAGCGGCGTGCTTGATGTGCACTCACCCTGCCCCGAGCAGGTAATGGGAGGACTCCCCATCTCTGCTACCGTCGATATCGTAACCTCGGACGACACCCCCGTAGTCACGTCTCGCAGCTTCGACCGGGACCGAGGATCTTGGCTAAACCACAGGGATTCCGAAGAAAAAGGCCTTTATAAAAAATCTAACGTGCGGTGAGGAGTGCATGGCTGATGGGTAGTTCAGTGGCGAGCACGCCAATCCCAGGACCGGCAGCACCTGATTACAGGTTACGCTTACCCGGGTACATGAGGGCACTGCTCGGGTCGACCATTTATTACCCCAATACTCATGGGATCAAAACTGGTAAAAAAATCAATGAACACAGATGAAGAAAGTAGAGGGAGAGAAGAATGGTTCGCTGTCGGAGTCTGACAACGTCCAGGTGGACGTGGAGTCGGATGTCGGCTCCGTGTCCGCTTCAGGTAGTGCGCGTGACATGCGTGCCAATGCGCGTGCGCAGCGTGCGGCTGCGTCCGGGCACGCCGTTGCCGTCTGGTGGGATGGGCGACTCCGAGGAATCCTTCGACCCTCGGACGCCTCACTCAACATGGTGTTGCGCAAAAAGGTCGGCCCAAAAAGAGGTACCTATAAGGACTGTTTAAATACCTATTAGATTAATAATTTATTAAATAAAATATTATATCTAATCAGTGTCTGATTCACTTGAGCGTTATCTCCCACGTGGATAAAAAATTAAAAATAAATCGCCATGTCTTACAGTAAACAGGAATTCACAAAGAACATAAGATAAGGACAGATTATATAACAGATAACTGATAACGTGAAATTCTTAGCGTTGATTGGCTTACAATATATTTAATAGTAAAAAGGCAATAAATCAGGGAATATTAAGTTAATCCTTGGTATGACGAAACTTTACCTTTACTAGAGCCGAAGGCCAAATTTGAATTAATTTCACTCTAAAATATGGCAAATATCGTGTTAGAGGTTGTCGTAATTTGAATGTGCATAACGGTTTTTTCCCTATGTAATATATACTTATGTGTTGGTTATGTAAATAACAGGAAGGTGTATAAAAAATGATTTCTATGGTAAAAATATATTGATTTAGACTTGATTTATATTGTTATGATAAGTTTTAGAATGCTATCTTATTAGAGAGATTATTTTAAATATAGCAAGTATATAAGTGAAATAAGGATATAGAAATATGAAAGGAATTAACAGATTAAACCGCTTCTGGTAAGCATTACATTATTAATTAAGCATAGCATACACAATAATATAAGTTTTTAATATATAAGTATAATGATGTATTTTTTGTGTTTTAAAATAATTTAAAAAATAAGTAAATTTCCTAAATTAATGCTAGTAAGGTTATGTAATAAATAAAGATAGTTTTATGCTGTATTTTATGCAAGCAGAAGTGTAGATTAGTAAGGTAAATGACAAGTTAATGTTCTGGAAACTTCTATGTACATGCTTGCACATAAATGTCCTTATGTATGGTAATAATGTACGTCATGATACATGAATTGATGCTGTGTATGTAGTACATAAGAAAGGTTTTATATAAATAAATGAGCTTCGAAGGGTTCGACGATAGTACAAAATTGTAGAAATAACGCGCGAATTTTGTGTTAATTTAAGTGGTCTCTGATTGGTCGGATTCGGATTGGATAAAAAACTATATAAATTTGGAAACCAGCGTCAGTCGACCAGGAGTCAGTCAATTCATCAAGGTCATAACGTCAGTCAGTCGTCAGTCGACAGGCAGTCAACGGTTAGTCAGTCATCAGTAATGAAAAAGTAAGGAAGTCGAACCCTGAGGAACCTTTACGGAAGTCTTCTGCATTTTTATTTGGAAGTTTCCCCATAGTCTCTCTCCGTGGCGGCTTATTGCGCAAGCAGGTGCGCAGGGACGGACGTCACCAGTGCAATCCAGGGTCTTGGGAGTACCTAGTACACCCCAACGTCCCTCTCCACGTCACGTTCGTCATTTGTGGGAGATTGTCCCAGGTGCGGTTGGTGCAACACCCCGCCACCGAAACAATGGTATTAACTCGTTCAGTGAATAGACTATAAGAAAGCCTTATTTCTAAGCTAATTCTTTTTATTTAGTTATAATGCTTCTAATGCACGGTAGGTCCGTCATTTTACTCTAGTGTGATCTTACGAGGACCTGGAGCCCCCCTTCGGTGCCGAAGATGCTCCGACCGCTCCAGTGGTTTTAGCCGGTAGGAGTCCGGCATACCCCTTCACCCTTCCCCGGGGTGAAGGAAATTCCATGTAGAATTTCCACTGGACATCAATAAAAAAAAAAAAAAAGGTCCGTCATTTTAAAATAAGTTTGAGTGAGATGTATAGTACTTAATAAAATAACCACTACCAGGCAAGTGTACCACAGGTCATCAAGTAAAGAAACATATATATTTTTGTTTCAATTTTAATAAAATTCAATTATAGAAACAAAAAGTTTATTCAACACATGACAAATGTCCTGAAGTTGTTTGCCTTCAGCCACAATGCAAACCCTACATCTTCTCAAAAAAGATCGGTTTATTAAACGGACGTATCTTCTAGCTAGAGTTATAGGCTTTCGCAATTTATTGGCGCCGCTCGGCTAACTTTTGTATTGGTTTGAAGTACAAGAAGATAAAGTTTCTTTTACTGCTCCCCAGTAAACGAAGTCTAGAGGATATTAAGTCAGGAGGCTGGCCACGAGTTTGTACCAGACCACCCTATCCACCTCTCCGACTATTCGCGATCAAGGAATTCTCTTATTAGGCGCGCATAATTCACTGGGCGCGCATTAGGGTCTTATAGAAACCACATGTTTTCAAAAATGCTAAATGGAACGTCTTCTAATAAACTTATTAAATGATGCTGCTTATAAAACTCGCCGTTCAAGTACTCGGGCAGCTCGAATGTTCCACTAATTTTACCGTTGAATTTACCGATCCACATGTTACCGTTAAAAGTATCCAAGGATCGCGGATCTTCCCTGCTGTACCGTTGCAACATAGTTCAAAAAACGTAACACTTTTATGGTAATCTCGGGGTCTTTGGGGACTTTGTACTTGTTGTACATGGAAGGGTGGAGATAGTTTCCATCCCACGTACTGAGGCACTCTGGTCTTTTGCGGTTTATTGTAAGGCTACATTCTCGTAAGGAACGAGGTCTTCTCTCAGTTGTCATTTGTTTTGGAAATCGACCTTCTCAGAGTGACCAGTGTTTAGTGTTAAATGTTATCTTGACACAAAAGTGGATGAAGTTCAAAATATAGTTTGATTATCAATTTCGGGCGATAAACAGTCAGACAACAAACCTAAGTCACAACGCAAACGAGGCTATAGACAGCCAAAGTTGTAAGCACAAAATCAACACTAATACAGAAAGATGCTCCGTATACGAAGGAGCGTAACGTACTGCAGTACTGCACATTGTGCATATGCGTCACTATTTGGCTAGGGTGGTGTCGCTATCAGTTTCATTCATACTAGTTAGTCGAAATATCGTATCTATCCGTAAATCAAGTTGATCAAGATGTTCTCAAATCAAAATCCCAAACAAAATACACGTCAATAACGCTATGCATAAAATGACGAAATCAATCTTAGACATTGAATAGTCCAGCTCTGTTAACTGAAGTATATTGTGTATATATAATTATAAAATTAGTTATTTTAAATTTATTTATTATAAGATTCTGCTAAGATATATTGACCACTTTGGATGCTTACAACAATATAAGAGTTCTGACTACGTACATATTAGTGATCTTTATGACTTCCTTGAATGCTTATATCTATTCAATGCTGACTGTACATAGGAGCTATGGCTCTAAAGTCAAACTGTTCACCGGGAATAAAATAATCCACTCATATATCTTCGCAAGGGCATTGAGAAGACTTATGGGGCGAAAACAGAAGAGCTATTCTAAACGCGTGAATACTTTCCGTGTCGGGAACGTGCCTACAGAGATCGGTATTGAAGATCTACCAATTACGATTCAAGTTTACGAAAATTATATCTTTAATCAATGTGTAAACTTAATTTTTACCTTTAATATTTTCTACCCTTTTATTATTGGTATATTTTAATATTGGTCTCTGTAGACACACTCTCCACACGGAAATTATCACACGTGTTGAACAGCTCGACTGATGGGCTCACACTTTGGTTCGCCGGGTTTGTGAGTTTTAATAACTGTGACAACCTCTTTCCACTCAAGTGGAAAAAGATGAAGAACTATCCAGAACACTATGAGTTTCTACACGCATCGGTATCGCTACTAAAAACCACATGGCGCCACGTTTCGTTATTGTTTACCGGATGGCGTAACAGTATGTTGGTCAGGAAAATAATCATCTCTTCTAGAAACACCTGCCATCGAGACTTAAGGTTCTGAAATGTACATAAAGCAATTATTTACTGCATAGCATATTATTCACTTACTTCATTTGGATTGACAATCAATCTTGCGGTTTCCTGTGGTAGATCCTTACATATTTGTGCAACAAATATTTTTATAAGTGCCTCAGACACTCTTGTTGAGTTATCTTTTTCCTGTAAACAACCACATTTTAATCAATGTGTAATAAATCAACAATGTATATTTAAATAACCCTTTGAAATAAGCCTTTCGAAATGGTAATTCATTTTGAATCTTCTCACAAAATCTGTTTGACTATGGAATTATTTAGTAATTCTAATGTAATAACTACTTAGTAATTCTAATGTAAGAACTACTTAGTAATTCTAATGTAAGAGCTACTTAGTAATTCTAATGTAGAATTACAATGTTTGGAAACTTTGTCAAGGTGCTGATGTCTCCAACTTAGACTCCTAAAACTGTATCATTAAATTCACAAAATAATGTAGATGATGTAATTTTTCATACGTGGGGCAACCAATTGTTGAGAGCAATATTCAAAGGATCAACATTCTGCACATAATGCCACCATCCCCGTGGCACCAGCAGAGCATCACCAGCTGATAGTTCTACCATGCGACCACCTACCAAACCTGAAGCAACATAATTTAAGTATAATTTTAATGTTGATAAGCCATAAAATATATTTATTTTATTATTATGTTCAGTTCAAAATATGTTTTGAAGACCCACACTATATGAAAACAATTTTAAGCATCACTGAATTTCATAGTTGGATTACTAATTGGTTCTATGTAAAAATTAACACAAGATATAAGTTTTGTGTAATCTAAATATTAAGAACAGCTCACCACTAAAAACATCTAGATTATTAGGGCAATAGAAATTGAGTTCACTGTATACACTTGACTCTTCATAAGGCACTCTGGTGGACTTTAAACCACCTGTTTCAGGAGGAAACAGTATCCAGCGTTTTCTGAAAAAATTACAATAAGTGCATTTATGCCAGCAAACAGGGTTTCAAAATTAGCCTAGCATAGACAGTACAACTAGAACCCAATACTATAAGACGGCACGGTTGGTGCACTGACTGATTCAGTTGGCTGCTGCACATCGGGTTGTGGGTTTGATTCCCGCACGGAACAAATATTTGTACGATCTGCAGGTACTTGTTCTGGGTCTGGGTATATTTTGTGTGGAATTTAAATGCACTGATGACACAGGAGAAATCCTAGTGTGAGGCAACATTTAAAAAAACAAGAAAAAATATGTGTTTGATACTGTGGATGCCTATAAAAGTTTTATTTATTTATTTATTTTATTTCACAAATTACAATTGTCATTACAGGTTTCAACCCAATTCAACAACGTAGTTACACAAAAGACAGATAACTAATCATCACCTTCTCGAATTCTGCCAATGAGCAAGTAAAAATATCAAGCCGTAGCGAGATGGTGTTGAGTATTCGTGCTGCTCGAACAATGGGTGCAAATTTTAAAATGTTTGTGCGGGCTACCGGTACTTCAAACAGCTTCCTCCTCGGCCCCTGCCGCAGCTTGGTGTTAGGAATGAGCATACCCAACGATTCTAATATTTGTGGGTTATTTAGTTTGCCACGGAACACAAGAAATATATATTTTACTAAAGCAAAGTTTCGTTGAACCTCCAACTTATAGTAACCAACCATTCCTATTACAAAAAGGGTTGGATACATAAGTGGATAAAAGGGGTAGACTCCATACTGCTTTAAATATAGGTACCGGGTAAATTTATTCTGCATTTTCTCAACCATGAGAGAATTCTTAGATTCATGTGGATTCCATATGATAGCACTACTTTCCAAACTGCTCCTAACTAATGTGTTGTACAGTGACTTCACCACTATAACGTTATTAAAATCCCGGGATTCTCGTATTACAAATCCTAGAATTTTAAAAGCTTTCTTGCACAACTGTACGATATGAGCACGAAACGATAATTCCTGAGAGAATAATACGCCAAGATCACGAACCGATGTAAACCGTGGTATGACACCCCCTTCCATTCGATATACGTCATGTCGTGGCACCACTGCCCGTGTGAAAGACATTACGTTGCACTTGGACACATTGAAGAGAAGCCTGTTTTCAACACTCCACTCTACCACACGATCAATATCACGCTGTAGTCGTTCGCAATCCGACTCATTGGTAATCCGCAAAAACAATTTCAGGTCGTCCGCAAAAAGTAGGCAACCCGCGTCTTTGATAACTTCAGGGAGATCATTTATCATAATAATAAATTCCAATGGACCCAAATTACTCCCCTGACTAACTCCTGTAAGAGTACTATACGAGTTTGAGGTATAGCCAGCGTATTCCACAATTTGCTTCCTATTTCCTAAATAACTGGAAAAAAACTGTAATAGGTCTGGAGTGAAACCTGCCATCGCGAATTTGCTTAACAGAACGTCATTGTCTACGCTATCGAAAGCCTTTCTGAAGTCGAAGTATGCGACATCCAGTTGGGCACCTGCCTCAGAGTCAAGCACTGACGTGGCATGATTCATAAAGCACATCAAGTTGGAATTTGTGCTGCGACCCGTTCGAAAGCCATAAGTTATAAGTTAAAAGTTATAAAAAGAAGAAAAAGTTATAGAAAGTTATAAGTTTGTATCAGATTTTGTCAAAAAATGAGAGGGAAGGAAGATATGGCTATGATATACAAATTGACAGGCAAACTAACAAAATGTACAAGAATAGTTTTATTTGCAGTCACTGATTGGTACATATCTTCTATGTATATTAATTCTAAAAATAATCAAATCTATTAAATATTTTGAGAGATATTGTACCTACATAATATGTACATATGGCTACATACCAAGCTATACATTTCCAGTATAGGCTGACCTCTCATTGTCCGGGAAGCATATACAATGTGAGATCAGCTTATCCTGGAAATATAAAGCTTAATGTGTAGCCATGTGTACAATCCAACTATTGACATCCATAAAAATAAATTGAATTATATTGTTTTTCTATGAAAAGCTAGCATATATATAAAGCATAAATCAATCAAGGAAATTAAAATCCAATGTTTTTATTTAGGCCCTAATAGGCTCTTAAGAAAAGTCGTCAACATTTAAGATTTATGTTGATGTTAACATAGGTACACACAATTTAATATCACCTCCGAATTAATTGTTGAAATGCTCTCTTGACATTTAACCTAGCCACATAGGGTGCTGTATAAAATTATTGTGAAAACCACTAAGCAGAGAAAATCTTTGGTTTTTTTTGGCAATATCTACTATCACCCAATCTCTTTGAGGTGTGCAATGTGGTAATCAATTATGAACTCACTTTCCATGCAATTGAGTCACAACATTAACTCCATATGTGTCTTTGTGTGCAGGTGTGTGAGCACCGCTGCTGCCCACCCACAGGGTGGCGTCCGCAGCACCCTTGTCAGGATATCCAAACTGTTGCCATGTTACAGCCTGAAAATGATAACGAAACTACATTATTTAATTAATGCTTGGTGCTAGAATAAGGTTCATGTAAGCATAAACATTTAGGTACCTTGTACAATTCATCGTCTCCATTAAACCATTGATATAGGTCTTTATAATCGAAATACATCCACTCGTCGCTTGTTGTTGATTTATCGACGAAAGTTTTAAATGTCATCGATTTTACCGAACATCTTCGCTCCCAGCAAGGTTCATCGGACAAAAAATCTTTTTTTAAACACCGAAACGGTATTTCTTTTTCTCCAAATACTGAGCACCACTTTTCTACCGTCCATTGACATAACGACCAATTTTGCACAAAACCCCGGAATACTAATGGAACACTGGAATTTGCTATAAGATTACGAACTATGTCTTCGCTTAGATCAGACATTTAAATGTGCAACAACGTGAAGGAAGTCAAGCCAAGACAGAGACCCCAATATTATTGTAAAATGATGGAATGTTGTTGTTTAAAAAACGTTGCCCGACAGCTAGGAGTAGGGATGTCGATTGGAGATCGATAAACTGAAGAATGGATTTTTTTATTTTACAATAATTGATCGTTTAAATTTAGAAGTAAAGGTACTGGATCGCTGCAGAGAAACAATATTTCACCTTTGAAATTGATGTTCGATTCTATTTTAATAGAACTATAAAATGATGCAATATGGTTGAATAGTTGAATGTACTACCCACCTAAACATAATAAAAAGATAATTATTCACTTAACTACTCAGAAACTCGCTAGATGGCTGTGTACTCAGTTGCGTTGACCTTTCCTCAATAGGTAGTAGTCTAAGAGCCCGTGAACCCCAGACCTTCGTTATTTTATAAAAGCTGAAAGTGTGTCAGCGCATGCTCCCAACACAGGTAAGAACGATGGACTATTATGAAGTTTGGGTTACCGTGGCTTTGGCAGGTAAACGGTACTAAAGGTGTGTAAAATACCGATCTAAATTCATCAAATAATAAAGTGTGATTTTTTGGTATTACCTTCAGAATATTATTAAAAATCACGTTATTGATTGCCAGACACTTAACATCGTGGCAACCCCTTGCCAGACACCCCTAATGTTCATGAAATTATAATTCTACTTATGTTATAGTATAAAAGCTGATTTTTATATATATTACTTAGGTAATAATTAGATGATGTTTCCTCATCAGCCAGACATTTTTGATAGTTCCAACCCCTTGCCAGACAATGATGTAGGGTCGCTGTAGGAGCGAGCGCGAGACAGTATATGTATGGTGGGTGCGAGTGAGATGGCGAGATAGGTCTATCGCGATCCCTCACTGCGCAGTTGTTATTTCTACTGCGCATGTATTGTTTAGTACTTAGTACATGTTTACATCAGCTAAAATAATCTTATATGCTATCTTCAAGTATTATTAATTGAATAGTTATTATAAATTTACAACATAAAATATTTCGAATATATACAGACTATAAAGTATATTCAATATATTATTGGTGTATGATACGCACATTATATGCTTACAATTTGTTTATGTGATTTTTTAAATGAAAGTGATTTTGTTTAAAAAATTAAGTCATGGGTGATATATTAATTTGTGTTATTTGTAAGAAAAGTAGTGGTAAAATAATATTATTTTATGACGAGACATTGAAAAAATGTGAATTAATTTTAAAATTGCGAAAAAAACATAACCTTAAATATAATAACATCATTCTTCCACGTGAATATACAGAGAGTGGTTATCACAGGAAATGTTACAAATCATTCACAGGACTGATGAAAAAATATTTTACCCCAGAACCTAAAAATTCTAAAAAGACTGTTGAAACAGAGCAAGAAAAAGAGCCATCTAAAGACGTAAATATATCAACAGACGATTCAATACCAGGTTCATCGCATTTGTCTGAGTTAACTGTATCACACCCACCTTCAGCTTCTCAATCAACAGAACTTCAACCTTCAACCTTCTATTGATTCATTTACATGAATTATATACTGATTCATTGGAGAGAATGTATGCAGAGAATTCCATTGAAATGGCTACTACTTTTACTGCACACCACCTAGAAGAAAAAAATGATAAGAAGTTTTCCAAAAATGTTAAATTCTTTACAATCCGGGATAAAAAAATAATAGCACCCAATTATATGAAGACGATTGACGAAACAGTATTGGACAACTTAAAATCTGAAAATATTATCCAAAAAGCGGCATTAGTCTTACGAAAAACTATTTTGACAATGGACAAGAAAAAATTACCATCTAAAAATCTTTCAGCACAGCATTTAATTGCAGGTGAAGCTTCTATACCGCAAGAATTATTTGATTTTTATTCTACTCTCATAGGTGGTTCTAGACAGAAACGAAAAAGTGGCTTAAAATGTATTCGTCAAGTACGGTCTTACTGTCAAGATATTATTTATGCAATTCATAATGGTCAGGTCAAGACGTCTAAGCATATCACGCTGGGTATGACTGAAGATTTTAACGAGTATTATATTTTTAATAATTTTTAAATATATTTTTAATATAATTTTTGAGTATTATTTATTTGGTTGTTTTTTTATAATCTGTTATTGAGGGATCGCGATAGACCTATCTGGCCATCTCACTCGCACCCACCATACATATACTGTCTCGCGCTCGCTCCTACAGCGACCCTACATCATTGTCTGGCAAGGGGTTGGAACTATCAAAAATGTCTGGCTGATGAGGAAACATCATCTAATTATTACCTAAGTATTATATATAAAAATCAGCTTTTATACTATAACATAAGTAGAATTATAATTTCATGAACATTAGGGGTGTCTGGCAAGGGGTTGCCACGATGTTAAGTGTCTGGCAATCAATAACGTGATTTTTAATAATATTCTGAAGGTAATACCAAAAAATCACACTTTATTATTTGATGAATTTAGATCGGTATTTTACACACCTTTAGTACCGTTTACCTGCCAAAGCCACGGTAACCCAAACTTCATAATAGTCCATCGTTCTTACCTGTGTTGGGAGCATGCGCTGACAAACTTTCAGCTTTTATAAAATAACGAAGGTCTGGGGTTCACGGGCTCTTGCTCTATAGATAAATAAATAAATAATCACAATGTTTAATATACCCCAGCTACACACTCGACGAATGGTGTGGGAAGTAGCGAGGGAATGAGGCAGGGAAGTAGTGTAGCTACGTTACTCGTCATGCCGCTCGTCATGCTCCTCGCCATGCCCACCGCTCCCTATTTTGTCGGTTTTCTGTGCGCGAGTCAAAGGGCCGGCAGCATGAACACGAGTGACCGGCTACACACTCGCGCGAGAGCTCAGTCTGCATCGAGCGCTCGTACTGGGATGACATATGTTTTTGTAGGTTAGCAGTAATACGCCGATCGATGGACGCTCTTATGAAAAAGTATTAAAATTTATTGAGTATTAGCTGTTGAGCCAGCAATTTGGGAACCAAAAATTAAGCATCAATTAAAACAGAGGATAATTAATCTACGTACGACTCATGATTGTAAAAAAAATTACTGTTACATAGATATACCAAATTATTTATATAATTTGCTACGGTTATTGTTATGATTTTGTTTTTCTTGTAAGTAATCTAAGTGAGTGTACAGTACAACACGTACATTTACAACTCAACTGCAATCGCCAACCCGCCTGCCAAGCTTGGTGATTATTATATTTATTTATTTTACAAGCTTACGGACACGAAACTTTGCATAATTATACGTTTCATTTTGTCAGCTAAACATTATCTTTACCATGAATTGATGCTGCAGCCAGCATTGTCTCCTCATGAGGGCACTCCTCAACGGTTAGTGGCATGGACATCAACTTTTGCATATAAGTTTAATTTAGATAACTAAACATGCTCTCCGCCATAAACTGATGCTGCAGCCAGGATTGTCTCCTCATGAGGGCACTCCTCAACGGTTAGCAGTACGGACACGATACTTTGCATATACGTTTAATTTGATAGTTAAACATGATCTCTATTATGAACTGATGCTGCAACCAGGACTGTCTCCTCATGAGGGCACTCTTCAACGGTTAGCAGTACGGACACGATACTTTGCATATACGTTTAATTTTGATAGTTAAACATGATCTCTATCATGAACTGATGCTGCAACCAGGATTGTCTCGTCATGAGAGCACTCCTCAATGGTTAGTGGCATGGACATCAACTTTTGCATATACGTTTAATTATGATATCTAAACATGCTCTCTGCCATAAACTGATGCTGCAGCCAAAATTGTTTCTTCATGAGGACACTCCTCAACGGTTAGTGGCATGGATATGAAACTTTGCAAGTTTGTGCAGTTCTGATAACAATACACTAAAATTATAGAAATAACTAATAAATTAATAGTAAAATACGTTTTTAAAAAAATAAGCTTTTATTTATATGCTCTGAAAAGAAGAAAATAAACTGTGTAATAAATCAAACTAATATTTTATGTTGAATTATTTGATTTTAAAAAGCTTGTCACGCATAATGTCTATAAAAGAAGGCTCCGGGTCGTAGGTTTGATTCCCGCATGGAACAAATATTTATATGATCTGCAGGTAGTTGTTCCGAGTCTAAGTGTATTGTGTGTGGAATTCGTATCTTTAAATGCACCCACGACACTCAGAAATCCTAGTGTCCTTCTAACGCAAAGAAACACTTGTTAAATTTTATTGTCTTTATATACCTACCGCTTGACAAGTATTTTCATCAGAACCGAACGAACTTGTAAAATTTAATATCCGTGCTACTTACCGTTGAGGAGTATCCTCATGAGGAGACAATCCTGGCTGCAGCATCAAGTTATTTCTGTCATTTTACTGTATTGTCATCAGAACTGAACAAACTTGCAAAGTTTCATGTCCATGCTACTAACCGTTGAGGAGTGTCTCCATGAAGGAGACAATCCTGGCTGCAGCGTCAAGTTATTTCTGTCATTTTAGTGTATTTTCATCATAACCGAATGAAATTGCAAAGTTTCATGTCCATGCTACTAACCGTTGAGGAGTGTCTTCATAAAGGAGACAATACTTGCTGCAGCATCAGTTTATAGACGAGATCATGTTTAGCTATCAAATTTAAACGTATATGCAAAAGTTGATGTCCATGCTACTAACCGTTGAGGAGTGTCCTCATGAGGAGACAATCCTGTCTGCAACATCAAGTTATTTGAGTCATTTTAGTGTATTGTGGTAACTGAAGAAGCATGCAACATTTCAAAGTCCTAAGTTTTAGAGGAAAAGGTTCAAATTTGGCTTGGAAGTTTTGATCTAAACAAACTAACATACATTGTAACTAAATTAAAAAATTGTAATGTTTTTAAAAATATTCTTACTATTAATTTATTATTATGTACTTGTATATGGGAATCTCCTAATTAACCCCCTTAGGGCGATTAATGATATTGTTTCGTTTAAATTATTTAATATAATTTGCTATGCCATAAAGGCAAATCATGCATGTTGACCTCCACTGCCGAGAGGCGAACGCCAAATGCGGCGCGTGGCGAGTAGTATGGCGAGCAGAGCAGCGTGTGGCTGCCTAGGGCAACATCGCGGCAACACGATGAGCAGAGCGAGGAGCAGTGCGAGGAGCATCGTGTAGCCGCGGCAATAAATCCATGCTTTGTTAAATTTGTAGACATTGACATTGCGTCATTTGTTTACGTCTTGATTGTATTAATTGTGAAGTAAATGTTTTGCGAATAGTGTAATAAGTACTGATTTTGTCGCAGTGCTCGGTATAGAATAATAAGTGATTGAAGGTAAGTAATCGCTTTTTGTTATCTACTTAAATGCTATCTGTTTAAGCATCTATTTAGGTTTATTTATTGTTATGTGAAGTGCTATTGTTATGTTGAGTGCTATTGTCAAATCCAACCATTCAAGTCGTTTGTGTTAGTTTATTTACAAATAATTACAGTAAATAATACATGAATGTGTGTAATTCTTAAGTGGTTTCTGTTAAGCAGTTCACAGAACTTAAATTAAGCACTGCGAACTGTAAAATATGTGGGTATAAAATTTCGAAACTGTTTAGTGTAAACAATTTGTAAAATAAACGTTTTTTGTATACCTGATACTTTGATTTTCAAGTTGTAAAAAACTTCAATTAGTTGAAAAATCATAAAATATCGATTATTATGGTGTCCATTTTATGCTCCATGATTGGATTTATAGTGAAAATACGATCTAGAATAGCAAATTGAAAAAAGATCGATTTTCATAAAATCGATCTATTAGATCGCGATTTAATTGTGAATTGATTTTATTGAATTCGATACGAATTGATCTTTTTCGGAGAGAATCGCCATCCGTATCTAGGGGAAACAGGATTATTCGTTTCGTGTCGTGAACTCGTGTGTTGACAACATAAAAAGGTTTTTTCGTGTTTTCTCAGTCGAGTTTTTCAATAAATAATTTATTGTGAAACCAAGTAGATTAAAGAAAAAAAAACGCTGCAACACGGAATCACGGAATACCCAACCTCCAAGGCTGCGGGCAAGTACCATCCCTCTCAGCTATTGAGCCATTGGGATACTTCCTCAATATAAGTAGTAAACTGCAAGTGCTTATCAGGGCCATTTGAGATTTTACTAATTGCCTGATTGGAGTGAACAAATATAGATCGATGATTTCTGTTAATATAAGAACAATATAATTATGTTTGTACAAAGTACTGTAGGCAAAGGAAAAACAGTGAAAAAAAAAATCTAAGGAAAAGTTGTTTACTAGTGTTATACTTGTCGGAATTTGAAATCATATTTTTTCCGCAGTCTCTATTGTGGAAGCCCCTCTTTTGTGGAGGCCCCGGGGCTGTAGCCCCGGCTGCCCTCCCCTAAATCCGGCCCTGTATCCTGTTCGTTCGTACAAATAATATTCTGTTTCTGACTGTAGTCTTTTGATCTAAAGAAATAACAATTTTAAGGCTCGGAGCTATAGGCACACGCGGCAACACGTCGAGCACAGAGTAACTAACCACTCCCCGTCGAGCTCCACAGCCTATATAACCATAACTATGCTATATGCGAATTGCGTTTACACCCAGACCCGGAACAACTACCTGCAGATCGTACAAATATTTGTTCCGTGCGGGAATCGAACCCACGACCCGGTGCGCAGCAGCCGACTGTATCAGCCCGTTACTGCCCCACCACTGGGCACGGGCTTTTTCTCACGATGAGAATGGTTTGGCCTTACTCCACCACGCTCGTCTGGCCATAGGACTGAACTCGACTACACTAGACTGAATTCGATTGAATTCGACTGAAGTAGACATAACTCGACTGAACTCGACTGAATTCTACTGAACTTGACTGAACTAGACTGAACTCGGCTAAACTCGACTGAACTCGACTGAACTCGACTGAACTCGACTGAACTCAACTAAATTCTACTGAACTAGACTTAACTCGACTGAATTCTACTGAACTCGACTGAACTCGACTAAACTAGACTTAACTCGACTGAACTCGACTAAACTACTCTGTTTCATCAGTTCATCAGTATGTCAAGATATTGACTCAGGTATAATCAGCAAACGCTGTCTGGTCGCGATACGGTTGATATAAACATCAAACCTCCTATTATTTGTCTGTATGCGACATCTTCAATTTCTTCATGTGAGTTTGCTTGGAATCCTTTGGTTAGTGTTGTACTTACCCCACTGCAATCACTCATTTTGAACTTTTCTAACATTTACATGATTTGGTTTTCTTGTGCTATCTTCAAGGTTTCATTTTTTCTTACTATTTCCATCCCTAACAAGTACCTCTTTTATTTCTACAAAATCTTTTACCTTAAATTCCCTTTTCAAGACATTAACTATATTTTCCAGATTTTCATCGTTGCCAATTAATATTATGTCATCCACATAAATTATCAGCCAAACATTAATTTCTTTTCCGATGTATAGACAAAAATCGTTTTGAGATCTTTCGAATCCTACGGTATTGGCTGTCTATATTTAAGAAATATTTAATTGTCACTCTGTCTGATGTCTTGTAAAATATATATGTCTTTTCTTTTACTTTTACATTTTATTTAATTCTTCGATCGATTGAGGACTCTCAACAAAAAAAACAATTGAAAACCGTACGACGTTGCCCACATATTTTATAGAATTTTTTCATTTTCGATAAATGTTTTATGAATATGTAAAGATTCATTATTCTAAACATCGTACGACGTTGCCTTATACTGACTTTCTTGTATACAATTGCAGTATCAATAACCTGGAGTTTGAGAATGTTACAGTGACTCAGATCACGGTGGGGACTCAACTACAGGACGTTCCACTTCTGGAATTTTATGCATGTATTCGGGAGGAGTAATCTCGTGGGCAAGTCGCAAACAATCGTCTGTAGCGATCTCGAGTACAGAAGCAGATCTTGTTGCTGCCAGCGAAGCAGCCCGTGAAATTGTTTGGCTAAAGAGACTCTACAATGAAGTATCTCTACTGAAAGAAGTCCCTACGCTACAAATAGATAATGATGCAACTATAAAACTATCGCAAAACCCAGAGTTACATCGAAGAACACAGCACATTGCAATAAGGCATTTTTATATCAGAGAATAAGTTACTGATAAAGAGCTTGAAGTGAAATATGTTCCCACAAAATACCTGTGTTGATATTTTGACTAAACCTGTACATGAGCCTAGAATGGCACTTATATCTAAGATAATTGGCTTAGTGCAAGTTGAAGTTGAGTTTCCCAAAAAGGGAGGATGTTGAAAGAGTTTTTTAGTACAACTTTATTGTATTGGCTGTCTATATTTAAGAAATATTTAATTGTCACTCTGTCTGATGTCTTGTAAAATACATATGTCTTTTCTTTTACTTTTTATTTAATTCTTCGATCGATTGAGGACTCTCAACATGTATGAAGTCATCAAATCTTTGATTCCAACATCTAGGACTATCTCTTAATCCGTATAGTCCCTTGTTTAGCTTTAATATTTTATTTCCTTGTACCTCAATACCTTCTGGTGGCTTAATATGAACTTACTCTCCAATTTTCCGTTTAAGAATACAGTTGGTACATCTAATTGCCTTATCTTCCATGATTCTTGTACTGCATGTGCTAGTACAACTCGAACTGTTGAAATTCTTGCAACTGGTGCATAATTCTTCCCCAAATCTTGGTCTTCTATTAATTTGTATCCTCTTGCTACTAGTCTTGCTTTTTGAAATCCATTTTCTTTTCTGCGAGTTACCCATTTTGCATCTATTAATTGTTTTCCGTTTGGCGATTCTGTCTCAGTCCATATTTTCATTTTATTATGTGCTTCTATCTCATTATCTATTGCTCCTTTTCATCCCTTTTGTTAAGCTTCTTTGTATGTTTCCGGTTCTTCTAACATCGAGGATAAGCAGAATGCTTCATAATCTTGTAGATAATCTGGTAATTTTACATTACTTCCGCTTTTTGATTTTCTAACATCTTCATTTTTATTATTGCCTTCTTTTTCTTGACTTGTCTTTCGATTAAATTCATTATTTACTTGTTCTTCATCATGTTGTAGTACATCTTCGTGCTTCACTTCTTCTACTTGACTTTGACATCCTTTTTCATTTTGATTGCTTTTCTCTTTATCTTCCATATTCTCTTCCTCATATCTATGGTAGTATTCATTTCAATTTTTAATTATTAGTAGGTAGTATTCATTTTAATTTACTTCTTTTTCTTTACGATTCTCATATCTTATTTGAGTCTCATCAAATCTCACGTGACGAGAAATTATTATTTAATCTGTTATTGGATTCCATAATCTGTATCCTGGTCTCCCAAATCCAACTTTAAAAAAAAAAACTCACCGGGCACGGTTGTTTCGGCGCGTACCTGCACAGGATAGGACGTGAGGCCACGGCACAATGCCACCATTGTGATAGCGATCAGGACACCGCACAGCACACGCTCGAGGCGTGCCCTGCATGGGCCGCCGAGCGGCGGATCCTGGTCGATCGGATCGGGCAAGATCTCTCTCTGTCAGCAGATCTCGTCTCTTGTGCTCTTTTCTCCATTTTGGCTGGTTTCGGTAGCGTTAATTTTTGAACCACCCACGCTTTTGAACAAATATTCTCAGTTTTGATAAATCATATCTTCCAAAATATATTTCTGCAGGTATTTTGTTATCTACTGCCTTGGAAGGAGAACGGTTCAACTGATAACCTGCACACATAATGGCTTCAGCCCATAAATGTTTAAGCAAATTACTTTCTGCAAGCATTGTTCTGGCTTTATTGCATAATGTCCTATTTATTCTTTCTGCAACTCCGTTCTCTTGAGGTGTTATAAGCTAATGTGTATTCAATTCTAATACCTCTGTTTTTTTACAATAGTGTTTTACTTTCTTCGCTGTGAACTCTCTCAAATTTAGATCGGTATTTTACACACCTTTAGTACCGTTTCCCTGCCAAAGCCACGATAACCCAAACTTCATAATGGCCCATCGTTCTTACCTGTGTTGGGAGCATGCGCTGACAAACTTTCAGCTTTTATAAAATAAGGAAGGGCTGGGGTTCACAGGCTCTTAGACTATAAGGGTGAGATTCAGAAACGAGTCTAAGCGTGAACTTACGCTTCCATCTGTCAAAATGCAATACTTACGCTCATAATTTTGACAGATGGAAGCGTAAGTTCACGCTTAGACACGTTTCTGATGGTGACATTTAGAAACGAGTCTAAGCGTGAACTTTTGCTTAGGGGCGTAAGTAGTGCATTTTGACATATGGAAGCGTAAGTTCAAGCTTAGACTCGTTTCTGAATCTCACCCTGAATCTCACCCTTAATCTCACCCTAAGTAGTATGATGAAGTCATCTCCAACCTCCACTCTAATTAGTAGTAGTACTAATCCTAATTATAATGAACAAACTAAACTCCCAATTTAAGTACTCGGTTCAGTATTGGAGTACTACGATACCCGAAATCTTTGCTAGAGTTTTGTGTATCCAAGTATTTTAATTTGAGTACTCAAGGACATGGGTACTTGCAAGGTACTCGAGTCTACCTGACTCGGCCCATCACTAGTTCTGGGCATAGAGTAAAGTAGGCATGTTCATAACGGCTATATATTGATAACGCGTTATAACGATGCGTGATTTAAAAATCACCTATTACTTTTTACGTTATAATATATTAATATGATATTTATTACTTCGTCGAGTGCCGTGGTTTTGCTACCGTTGCGGTCCACAACAGAGAAATAGTTCCACATTTGTCCTCTTCTAGACATTTTGATTTAATATACATATATAATAAACATGTTAATTTTAATTAACACTAAACTAAAATACTAATTGTTAATATTTCACAATACAAACTTAATAACTTCAAAGTTCATAATGAAATAACATGAACATTTCAAAACTATCACGCAATCTTCCGTAAAATACAACTTATGACGTCAAGCGAGTCATCCGCACTGATTTTCTTCAAATATAATCGTATGCCGCAGCTACACGATGCTCCTCGCACTGCTCCTCGCTCTGCTCATCGTGCTGCCGCGATGTTGCCCTAGGCAGCCACACGCTGCTCTGCTCGCGATACTACTCGCCACGCGCCACATTTGGCGTTCACCTCTCGGCAGTGGAGGTCAACATGCGTGCTTTGCCTTTATAGCATAGCAAATTATATTAAATAATTTAAACGAAACAATATCATTAATCGACCTAAGGGGGTTAATTAGGAGATTCCGATATACAAGTACATAATAATGAAATTAATAGTAAAAATGATTTTTAAAACATTACAAGCTTTTATTTTCGTTACAATGTATGCTAGTTCGTTAAGGTCAAATCTTCCGAGCCAAATTTGAACCTTTTCCTCTAAAACTTAGGACTTTGAAATGTTGCATGCTTCTTCAGTTACGACAATACACTAAAATGATTCAAATAACTTGACACTGCAGCCAGGATTGTCTCCTCATGAGGACACTCCTCAACGGTTAGTAGCACGGATATTCAATTTTGCAGATACGTTTAAATTTGATAGCTAAACATGATCTCGTCTATAAACTGATGCTGCAGCGAGCTGATGATCCTTCATGGAGACACTCCTCAACGGTTAGTAGCATGGACATGAAACTTTGCAAGTTTGTTCAGTTCTGGTGAGTATACACTAAAATGACTGAAATAACTTGATGCTGCAGCCAGGATTGTCTCCTCATGAGGACACTCCTCAACGGTTAGTAGTACGAATATTAAAATTTGCAAGTTCGTTCGGTTCTGATGAAAATACTTGTCAAGCTTGTTAAATTTCATTGTCTTTATATACCTACCGTATATAAAGACAATGAAATTTAACAAGTGTTTTTTTGCGTTAGAAGGACACTAGGATTTCTGCCGTGTCATGGGTGCATTTACAGATACGAATTCCACACACAATACACCTAGACTCGGAACAACTACCTGCAGATCATATAAATATCTGTTCCATGCGGGAATCAAACCTACGACCCGGAGCCTTCTTTTATAGACATATTGCGTGGCAAGCTTTTTAAAATCAAATCATTCAACATAAAATATTAGTTTGATTTACTACAAAGTTTATTTTCTTCTTTTCAGAGCATATAAATAAAAGCTTATTTTTTTAAAAACGTATTTTACTATTAATTTATTAGTTATTTCTATAATTTTAGTGTATTGTTATCAGAACTGCACAAACTTGCAAAGTTTCATATCCATGCCACTAACCGTTGAGGAGTGTCCTCATGAAGAAACAATTTTGGCTGCAGCATCAGTTTATGGCAGAGAGCATGTTTAGATATCATAATTAAACGTATATGCAAAAGTTGATGTCCATGCCACTAACCATTGAGGAGTGCTCTCATGACGAGACAATCCTGGTTGCAGCATCAGTTCATGATAGAGATCATGTTTAACTATCAAAATTAAACGTATATGCAAAGTATCGTGTCCGTACTGCTAACCGTTGAAGAGTGCCCTCGTGAGGAGACAATCCTGGCTGCAGCATCAGTTTATGGCGGAGAGCATGTTAAATTATCTCAATTAAACGTATATGCAAAAGTTGATGTCCATGCCACTAACCATTGAGGAGTGCCCTTATGAGAAGACAATCCTGGCTGCAGCATCAGTTTATGGCGGAGAGCATGTTAAATTATCTCAATTAAACGTATATGCAAAAGTTGATGTCTATGCCACTAACCATTGAGGAGTGCCCTCATGAGGAGACAAACCTAGCTGCAGCATCAGTTTATGGCGGAGAGCATGTTTAGTTATCTAAACTAAACGGATATGCAAAAGTTGGCGTCTATGCTACTAACCGTTAAGGAGTGCCCTCATGAGGAGACAATGCTGGCTGCAGCATCAATTCATGGTAAAGATAATGTTTAGCTAACAAAATGAAACGTATAATAATGCAAAGTTTCGTGTCCGTTAGCTTGTGAAATAAATAAATATAATGATCACCAAGCTTGGCAGGCGGGTTGGTGATTGCAGTTGAGTTGTAAATGTACGTGTTGTACTGTACACTCACTTAGATTACTTACAATAAAAACAAAATCAAAACAATAACCAAATGCAACGTAGCAAATTATATAAATAATTTAGTATTTAATAGTAATTTTTTTACAATCATGAGTCGTACGTAGATTAGTTAACCTCTGTTTTAATTGATGCTTAAATTTTGGGTCCTAAATTGCTGGATCAGCAGCTAATACTCAATAAATTTTAATACTTTTTCATAAGAGCGTTCATCGATCGGCGTATGACTGCTATCCTACAAAAACATATGTCGTCCCAGTACGAGCGCTCGATGAAGACTGAGCTCTCGCGCGAATATGTAGCCGGTCACTCGTGTTCATACTGCCGGTTCTTTGACTCGCGCACAGAAAACCGACAAAATAGGGAGCGATGGGCATGGCGAGTAGCATGACGAGCGGCATAACGAGTAACGTAGCTACACTACTTCCCTGCCTCATTCCCTCGCTACTTCCCACACCACTCGTCGAGTGTGTAGCTGGGGTAGTAGATCAAAACGACTGTCGAATAAAACAATTATATTAGGCCCTTCTATTATTTATTAGTTTCGATTAAATATTGATAAGAATCTGGCTCTTATAACTATGACGTGAAAGCGTAATTTTGCATGTGGCATAAAATAACGCCTAAGATATATTCGTTTCAACTAAATATTGGTAGGAATCTAGCTCGTATGACTATGTACTGAAAGCACAATTTTGCATGTGGTACCTTATGAAATATGTGACGTCGGGGAAGCTGTGATGCTTTAGTAATAAAAATAATAGGGCAAGATAAATAACCGTTAACTGGTTTAATAAATAATAGGTGATATGATTATTTTAAAATAATAGATTATTTATTCAACTATCTAATATATCGAACACTCCTACAGTAAAGTAATAAATACATTGGAAAGTTGGTAACAGTTCTGTACCTGTTCTGTTCTTGAGTATTATTGTTCTGTGGCTCTGTTCATCTGTTCACAAATCACAGAGTACATTTTATGTTGTTGATTTCGTAAATTGTGTTTATTTTTAATGTTTATGTTAACCACCAAAGGAATACATTATCGAGTTGGACTATTGATCACTGATTGTACCGTGTACTAAATTCATTGTAAGTGATAAAGTTATTGGTGATTTTAAGAGTGAAAATCAAGATATATTAGAATATTTAATTAAGATGGAACAAGAAATCGTGTCATCGTTTTTCTCCAACAGTTTAGAGGAGCCAAGTTTAGAAGATATAAGCGAAGACTTTTTTCATTTAATGGACGAATTAAATCTTTCTCTTGAACAGTTTAAAATGCCCAAAAAAGTAGATGCTGTTTATAATCCTACCATATATGCTAGGTATACCTTTAAAATGTATGTTCGAAAATATTGCAATACTAGGAAATCTATTATGTACTTTGGCATGAATCCTGGACCTTGGGGAATGTCTCAAACTGGAGTAAGAACATAGAAATACCTTTTATTCAACATTCTTACTTGCTGTAAAAATAATGTTAGATATATTAATACTATAGAGACCCTGATTGTAACTCTTTCTACTAAACTTTGTGACTTTCTTCAATTTAAACATCTACATTCGGGGTTACCTTCAGATTGTTTGAAAATTATACTTATTATAAATTATTTAATCTCAATACTGACAAAAATATACATATCCATTATGAATAAAACTATTTCCATGGTTAAAATTATGCATTTCAACAGGTGCCATTTGGTGAAATTAGTTCAGTTAGGGATTGGTTAGGCATAAGTGGACCTGTGGAGAAACCTACTAATGAAATCCCTGCTCGTCCTGTAATGGGCTTTGACTGTGGCAGAACTGAAGTAAGTATATCAGTTTTGATAGGCAGACCAGTGCAATCTGCAATGATAGTTTCAAATATAGACCAACAGGAAATTTGGCAGAGAAGTCTCCATTCTTAGTTAATTAGCAAAGTTAACATATTATTTAAATAATAACTAAATTTTTTTTATAATAGTCTTATTCCTTGTTACTCAGGTACAGTGATATGCACTATGCCTACAAACTATTGTCACTCTAATATGCTGTAAACATATGGCCAAATTTGAGTAAGAATATAGTATGCAAAAGACTGAAAGAACAATACTATAGTATGGGTGTTTCTCTGCTATTGGGAAATTTGTCATTGTCAATAGTAAATTAAATATACATCTTAAAAAAGCCCACACATGTTCGTATTGGTTTTTGAGTTATGGACGATTTTATGCAAAAATGTGACAGGGGACTGTTGTAACCATCCAGGGGAATGTTTTTCTGGACAAAAACAAGTATTTTTGTTTAAGTAGTCGAAGTCTTTACTTTTCTTTGTCATTCTTAAAATATGTAATTTTGGTGTAAATCAACCGTATTAAAATAAATGTTAATTACAACAGTGACTTTTCTTAAGGCTAATAACATTTGTGTTAAACAAAACAAAATCAACTTCTTAGTTTCACAGTATTTTTAAGACTCTAATTGTATGACACTAAGGTCAGTCTTTATACGAGGCCCGATGCAAAATAGCTCGTCTAGTGTGAAATTTTCTCTATGAGATTTTTTCTAACTTCATTATTTTTGTATATCTATATAAAATATTAAGCTGTTCTACTATCACATGTCGCGTTACTTATGCCATTTCTTAATTATGAACCAATAAACTATTTTAGCTTTTTAAATTTATACACATCCTGTTTTAAATTCGAAGAAGTTATAAGCAAAATAATTTGTCTAATTGTTAATCAATGCAAAAGAGTTCGTCTGTCGGTGAGTTAAATAAGATTATTCCTTCTTTGTACAATTATGTTGCATAATTTAAATTTGTAAAAGTAATTCGTGTCATTTGTCAAGTGAGTGTCAGTATAAATTTTTTTCAAATAACAATGGGTTGTGGCAAACCCGTGTGTGAAGAGCTTCGAAAGCGAATAGTTTGTGGGGTCGATGCTGGCAAATCAAGTTACCAAATATCTAAAGACTTGATACTTCCCAGGTCTACAGTCCAACCTATCATTCAGCACAATAAAAAGAATAGAACGATTTCTTGTTTGAAGAAAACTGGTCGACCACGCATCACAAGTGCAGTAAAAACAGAATCCTGAATTTTTTTATTAAAAACTAGCTGGGACACGCGGTTTCACCCGCGTTTAATTTAAAAGAAATTTAGAGTACCTCGACATAGACACTTCACATAGAATAAATATATTGGATTTCAAGGGTTTTATTTTTTTACGCGGTACCCTAATTATTTTTCTAAAATAAAAGTAGCCTAAGTTATTCCTTATAACATCAGCTATCTGCCAGTGAAGGTCCCGTCAAAATCGGTTCAGCCGTTTCGGAGATTACCCGGAACAAACAGACAGACACAAAAAAATCTAAAATAGTTTTTTTGTTATTTGTAACGTACATACTTTCATATGCATTTAGTAAAAAGCTGTTATTTTGACATTACAAACAGACACTTCAATTTTATTTATTTGTATAGATAATCGTCGTGCTCGAGCTGGAGAACTCACGGTGCAATGGAAGGACATGATTCACAAAGACGTCTCAGTTGATGCTTGCAAAAGAGTCCTCAAAAGAATGGGTTACGGATTTTACACCGCTAAGGAGAAACCACTGTTGACTGCTGTACAAAAGAAAAAGAGGACGTTAAATTGGCCTTCCGATCAGTGGCGTAGTATCATTTGGAGTGACGAGTCCAAATTTGAAGTGACAGTCCACGATGAAAGGAAAAAAGTGATTCGGAACAAAAATGAGGCATTTCATACTAATTGTCTCAAACGCAAAGTGAATTATGAAATGGGGCTGCGTGTCTGCACAAGGTGTTGGTGGTATGCAGTTTGTGGATGGTTCTATCAATGCTGCAAGGTATCAAAACCTTTTGGAAGAGAATTTACTGCCCTCTATTCCGTCACTTAAGCATCAAGATTCCTTCATTTTTCAACAGGATGGTACTTCCTGCCATACTGCAAGGACAACAAAGACGTGGCTACTGGCGAAAAGGATCCCTACAATCGAATGGCCATCTAACAGCCCGGAATTGTCGCTGAGAGAAACCCTATGGTGGAAAATGAAAAAAGCTCTCCATAAAAATCCATCAAGATCGAAGAGCAACTTAAAGGCTAAACTCTTGGCTGTCTGGGAGTCAATTACGCCTGAGGAGTGTGCAGCGTTGGTTGCAACCATGCCTCTTCGCATTAAAGCTGTCATTGAGAGCAAAGGCGACACAACCAAGTGGTAGAAGAACTATTTTGCGTGAGTGACAAGGGTAGACGAATACTTTTGCGTTATGTGTTTTAGAATTTATTTTTTATTTTTTTATGTTATGTAAAGTCATGAAAGAATTTCAGTTATGTTCAAATGAACTTTAAAATGTTCCTCGAATTGTGGTTTACTTTTTATTAAACGTTCTTAATTATTTTACCAATATTTACTTTCTATATTTTACGCTTTGCACTACTTTCCATACTAGACGAACTATTTTGCATCGGGGCTCGTAATAATAAAAAATAAAAATGTAATGAGCAAAGAAACATTAGTACTGCTAATTAATTATCACAACTGATATTTTTGGTTGACATAATACTTTGAAACATTTGTACTTTTGAAGTATCTAATGTAATTAACATTAATTGTACAAAGCCTTACAAAAATAACAGTCTTAATTTAGGAAAAAATATTGAAATTAACTTATTCTCAAGACCGGTACAGATATAGTAAAATAATAAAATAATCTTTTCCCATTTAGACATAGATCTGAATCTGTTATCTTCTGCAATATTTCGGTCAAAACTGACATCAGATATATCATCTTAGTCCATTCTGAACTTGTGGCCCTTATTATCACAAATTTTCATAAAAGTTACTGTAAGTTCGCCGTCCTTATTATCTACTTGACTAATAACAGCAGCATAACGATACTCCATGTTTCTAACGATAAACTTGACTAAAACGTAATCACCACTGTTGTATTGCTTGATTGTATTGGGCCCTGCACTATTCCCCTGTGCAATGTAATGTCAGGGGGCTGTTGACCAGGGGACTGTCATTTTAACATGAATTCCTAAATAAAACATTTCTTAATAAACATTTAAACATATCAGATTAACGAAAGAGATTTGGCTACTTACTAGATAATCAATTATATTAAACATATAGTTATTAAAACTCTAAAAATAGTTTTAAAACAAAAAGGTTACCAGTGGACTGTTTTCACTAACGGCCGAGACGCGTGATTCACCAGCAGACGCAGTAGTTAGTAGTAATTAATGCTAACTAAACAAAATGGTGGGTGGCCGCCCGGTCCACAACGGAACGAGCTTCATACCAATTACGTTTCGTTACAAGACCTAAATGATTCGCACCAAAACAAAATTTGACTTCAGCGCGGTTTTCATATTTAACAGGGGACTGTTTTAATAATTTGAGGACAGCATTCGCACATAGATATTTTGATTAAAATTCTATTGTAAAAAATATAAATTGTGATGTATAAAGATGCTTACCGTTTTTTTATGTATATATTTATATTTTTTATTCAATAATCAATGTAAAAAAACATGTATAACAAGATTTGTAACTCTAGAGAAGGGACTTACCAGAGGGCTGTGTTTTGATGTGTTTGAGGTGCATTTATTCAAATATTCCATTACTAAATTACTAAAAAAGCTGTGGCGTGCCAAGAGTATCTAATACTATGTCGTTATTGATACAAAAAATTGAGAAATATTAAGATTTATTACATAAAATTGGCTTGGGACAGCGATTTTCCATTTAGTGGAGAAATGCCCATATACTAAAAGTATTACATGTTTGGAGAATGAATATGAGATTGCATCATTTAACATAAAAAATATTCAATCATACATAAAAGGTTAACTGTAATCAATTAAAGCTCATTCCATCCACTATTTCATTTTCATCAAAGCTATTTATTCTACCTGCATAGAAATTATTTTTAGCAATGACTAAACATAATTTATATGCCCATCCTCCGGCCCATCCACCAGCGGCCTTCGAGTATATTAACAAATAACTGCGATCGCCAACCCGTCTGCCAAGCGTCCTTCAAGTATATTAACAAATCAACTGCGATCGCCAACCCGTCTGCCAAGCGTCGCGACTATGGCAAAATCCCCCAATGAGCCCACAACGCACCCATATCGGTTGTTGTGGTGATTTCTGGGGGAGGCCTGTGTCCAGCAGTGGACTTCATTCTGCCGAAATGATGATGATGATGAATTTCTATGCAAGCAGAATAATTATTAAAAAATTTACTTAAGTACTAGTTCCACTCATGTATAAAATGGCGAATTGACATTTGTTATCATCATTATTTGCTATCCAATAGCAGTGATAACCTAGTGGTTGAACTTGCCTTCCATACAGGAGGGTCTGAGTTTGATCCTGGCCCGCAGCTCTGTCTTTTCAGAGTCATGTGCGGTGCAGAATTTGGTAATCATTTGCGTTAACAGTGAAGGAAAACATAGTGAAAGAACCTGCACACCTGAGAGCTCCAAAATGCTTTCTGTGGTGTGTGTAGTCCACCAGCCCGCAGTAGGCCAGCATGGTGGACTAAGGCGTAACCTTTCTCATTGTGAGAAAAAGCCCATTCCCAGCAGTGGGACAGCAATGGGTTGATTATGTATGTAAGTTATGTAATCTTGGAAACAAATTTTTCAGGTCAGTGGAAAAAGATTTTGGGGCCTGTTTGAAACTCTATGTGGGTCACCAGAGAATTTCTTTAAAACAAGTTTTGTGTATAACTATTTGCCTCAACAGTGGATGACCAGTTCTGGGTGCAACCTCACTCCATCAGATTTCAAAGTAAGAAAATATTATACTATTTCAATTTTTCACATTTCATTTATTTATAAGATGATTTTATATTTTTTTATAAATCTTATTTTTTTATGTAAAATCTTTGCCCCACACTAGGATTTCTCCTGTATCGTGGGTGCGTTTTACAGACACTAATTCCACACACAATACACCGAGACCGGAACAATTACCTGCAGATCGTACAAATATTTGTTCCGTGCGGGAATCGAAGCCGCGTCCCGGAGCGCAGCACAGCCGACTGTGTCAGCCACTGCACCAACCGTGCCGTCAAACTTATATAATGTTACGAGCCGGGGTTCGGGATATATTAAATTAATGTATTATATTTATATATGTATATATTTATATTTAGTCAACGATAAACATCTTGCATAAATTGCCTTTCGTCATTTAACTACTCACAGTTACACTGTCTGTGCACCTACCATATTTTTTTTCTCTGCATCACCCTAAGGTCGACTGGTAGAAAATGCCTAATGGCATTAAGTCCGCCTTTGTACAGTTTTAGTGCATAAAGTATTAAATAAATAAATAAATTTACCAATATTCACGTTACACACAATTTAATCTTTTTTAGAGTTCCGAACGTCCGAAGGAAAAAACGACGGACCCCTTATAGGATCACTCGTGTCTGCCTGTCCGTCTATCACAGCCAGCCAGTCCGATTAAGTTGAAATTTGGCACACATTTGGATTTCTGCAACTCAAACACGTACATGTAACGTAAATTAATTAATTTTGAATATAGGGGTCCTTTTTGGAGGGCAATATAGAAAATTAAAGAATAAAGTCTTGCAAACTGTACCATGTAACATATGAAATGGAAGGGCTTGTTGTGAGGGTCTCACATGTATTCATTTTATAATTTTAAAGTTATTTAAGAAAATAGTTGAAAATTGACCAACCACACTAATCTCCGAAACAACTGAGCCTAAAATTCTGAAAAAAAAGTCTAAGGAATAAAGGTATAAGAAGTCTAATGTCTTAAAATGACATGGTAAATCTTTCAACTTACGTATGTGGTTGGAATGTATGGGAAAACACGTTTTTCAACTACGATGTTAAGTTTATTCTTGGGATGTTATTTGGGATTGTTATTGTTACAAGACCAAATCCAACAATAGACAATGTATTCAGCAATTTCGGAACCTCTCCACGCGAGTTCAACTCACACTTGACCGGTTTTATACAATTTAAATCACTTATATACATACAGTTTAATTGCTTGGTATTCCACTTGTTCTTCACTGTGTCGCAGAGTAAACTGAACTGGCTCTCCTTCCTTCGCGGCCACTGTATATATGGGCCGACCGATATCACGTATCCAGAATGTTCGCTTTCTAGAATTTTCCAGACTGTGGTACCGCTACTAGACACCAAATGGCGCCACATAGAACAATCCCGAACATTCTGCAAGTTACTACAAACCGCAGTACAGCTACTAGATAACAGATGGTGCTACGTGCCTTATTCACGAAGAACTATCCAGAACACTCCATGAGTTTCTACACACCTTAGTATCGCTACTAAACACCAGATGGCGCCACGTTTCGCTATTGTGCATCGGAAGACGTAACACTGCCCCCTCCTAAGATATGCTCGTCCCAGCATCATTAGCTCCGTAGTATCGCGCCAATCTATCTACCTGAACAATTTTAGGCTCACTCCGACCTTTCTGTATTCGGTAGGTGACATCGTTGATATTGGTCACTACTCGGTATGGTCCGTCCCACTTTGCCTGTAGCTTAGGAGACTTCCCTTTGCTACGTACTGGGTTATGTAGCCAAACCAGTAATCCCACGGCGAAACCTTTATTGTCTTCATCCTGACAGACATCTGCTGGCTGTATTGTCTGACATGCTAGTATACCTCGTCCATCTTGTTGCGCAAGTCATTCGCGTAGATCCACGACTTTTACCAAATATCTCTCCAAGGTTTGGTTGAATCGTTCTACCATTCCATCAGATTGTGGGTGATATGAAATTCTGGTTTTGTGGGTACCCATTACTTGACAAGTTTCCTGGAATATATGTGACTCTAAATTCCTTCCTTGATCACTGTGAATTTCCAAGGGTACTCCGCACCGGCAGCCAATTTCATGGACAAATTTTTCGGCCACTGTCAAAGCTTCCTGGTTAGAAATGGCGGAGACTTCAGGCCACTTTGTGACGTAATCCATGATACCCAAAAAAATACTTGTTTCCATTTTCACTTTCCGGGAACGGTCCCGCAACGTCTAGTGCTATCCGTTCCCATGGAGCTCCAACGTTGTGCAACTTGAATGCCCCTCGACTACGTGTGTGAGGTCCTTTCACAGCCGCGCAACAGGTGCATTTTCGATACCAGTCCTCAACATCATCCCGACAGTGGACCCAGTAAATCCGTTCTCTAATCTTCAGTAGAGTCCTTTTTACACCCATATGTCCTCCTGAACATCCATTGTGGTAGAGCTGAAGAACATCCGGTACCTTGGCCTTAGGAATAACCATTTACAGGTGACAGCTGTCTCCTCGAATATTTTCCCATTTTCCCACCCGTGTGCGAGGTCCTTTTACAGCCGCGCAACAGGTGCATTTTCGACACCAGTCCTCAACATCATCCCGACAGTGGACCCAGTAAATCCGTTCTCTAATCTTCAGTAGAGTCCTTTTTACACCCATATGTCCTCCTGAACATCCATTGTGCTAGAGCTGAAGAACATCCGGTACCTTGGTCTTAGGAATAACCATTTACAGGTGACAGCTGTCTCCTCGAATATTTTCCCATTTACGGCACAAAATTCCATCTTGAATAACCAAGCTCTCCCATTGTGCCCAGTAACTCTTTGTAATTGGGCTCATCGCTGCAACGATCCACGACGGACTGTACATGACCGGTGAGGGAGTCGATCGCGCCTAGCGTATCTGCGACTGACGTTATGCAATGGGGACGACGTCTAACTGGACGGACGAGGGGTCGTTAAGGCGTTTCCTAACTTTCCTCCAGTGCGTTATCACAATGATCTGAGGGGGTTGGCCTGTATCCATGCGACCAAAACGGGAGGTGAGGTGAAGGGTCACAGGACAGCGGTGGGAGTCTAGCTCTTGTAGTACTTCAATGGAATGCAACTTAAGGTTGACATTCTTTAGAAGTGCTATGTCGGGTATATCCGGGCGATGGTTAACATTACTGGGCTAGTGGGTGGGATACATCGGGACGATGATGTCAAAATTGAGAAGGGTACTGAGGGAGTATAATTTACTTCCTCTATGGTTGTGGGTGAGATAATTCAAAGACTCATATTTGGCATTGAGATCCCCCGCCACTATGACGGAGTCGCCTAGATCGAAGAGTGCTTCGAGATCCGTTTGGATTAGATCGTCTTGGGTATTGGCGGTAATGTAAGAAACTAAAGTGATGGGTAGGTGTCATGCCTATCCTGCACACAGATGCCTCTAGATTGGAAAGGGACATAGCATCTAAGGGCATACAATAGAGGGATCTCTTATAGTAGATAAGAGTGCCTCCTCCACGAGAGTGGGTCCTGTTATTACTATTTTCACATAAAACTCCAGTCGCTGGGAGTCCGCGCATATAACTGGGCCGACTTTAACGTTAATCGGGTGGTTGCGAATTTAGGCTTCCGCGACAGCGCAGAAGGGGGCCCCGGCGGCGGTGTCGATATGTCGGTTTGTTTGTTGACTGAGACTGCGCGAGTCTCTTCATGTGAGCTACGTGATGGATGGTGATTAGATCATCGGAATCTTCTAGTGCATGCCTTGGTCGACGGCATTTGCTTATTTTAGAGGGCCTATAGTTAGCGGCCGCTACTACTAGGGGATTCGGGTGAAGAAGGGCAGAGTCGAAAAAGCGTTTACTCGCTAGTTTCATGAACTGCTTTATAGTGGGCAAGTTCAAGTCGGTGTCTAATTGGATATTGCGCACATACCAGGGACTACCTGTGGCTTTGAGCATGAATCGGTTTTGAAAATCTATTAACCTACTGCTGACTACTTATATGCTTCTCGTGATGCTAGTAATGCCTTGGCGCTACTAGCATCACGGTGACGTGTTTCCGCAATATTTTAACATTCATTTTTGTAAATGTATACCACTAGCATTGAATAGTCTATTTTCGGTATGTTCCTGCTAGCCGTGTGTACCTTATTATACCTGAGTATTAAGTCGACAGTCGGGCTTCTGACTATCCGTAATGACCGTCATAGATCTTTATTTGATAATCGGGACCAGAGAGCTTAACGTGCTCGCCAAGGTACGGTGCAGTCATGAAATAGATGGTCACCCATCCAGACCGTGGCATGGAAATGAAATACTGTGAGGGGGATATTTACGTTATAAAAACGAATGGAATGTTTTTATTAATATTTTAATACCTCGGTTATCAAAACTTATAGTTACAACGTGATGCTGTGACAGTATAGGTATTTCGATTTTAATGATGATGATGTTAAATGCGGTGTTGAAGTTTGTATGGGAACAACCATTTAACCTCTTTAGAAATGATTATTATGCCTATGTCCTTCCTCAGGGTTCAAGCTATCTCACACAAAATGCATCAAAATCGGTTCAGGGCTTTAGACAGAAACACTTTCGCCATTGTTACATTTATACAAGGTCTTAATTTAATAGTCCACGTTATTTTGCATGGCGCTATGGTGAACGATGAAGATAATGTAGGTATAAAAAAAAATGTAAATTTGCTGTTTAAAAAAATATTTTATTCAATCATTTATTTCATTACTTCCTAGTTCTCTTTGTTGTGATAATATTCACATGCATCTAGTAAGACAATGGCGGACAGGGCTGGTTGACTGATTTAGATAGTCTGTAACGTTAAACAAAACAGACGGCGCACGGTAGCGACATCACACAAAAGAAAGAAATGGATTTTTACCATGATTTTTTTTTTGTGTTCGGTACATAATCTTAAGCATTTACTGAGGCACCATGCAAAATATCGTGGATTATTAAAATAAGACCTAATATATTTAGCAGTGATAGCCTAGTAGTAACCCTTGCCTTGCAGAGGAGGGTCTGTGTGCGATCCCCGCCCGTACCTCTGACTTTTCGGATTCATGTGCGGATCAGAATTTGATTATCACTTGCGTTAACGGTGAAGGAAAACATCGTGAGGCATACCTGAGAGGGCTCTAATAATGTTCTCAATGGTGTGTGTGTAGTCTGCCTACCCGCACTAGTCCAGCGTGGTGGACTAAGGCGTAACCTTTCTCATCCTGAGAAAAAGCCCGTGCCCAGCAGAGGGACAGTAAAATGCTGTTTTTTTTATAAAAAATCTAAATCCTTTACATATATTCTGTTACTCCTATAGACTTTAGCGACATTTCCATATTAGTCATCGTTTTTGGTAATTCTATAAATTTATAATAATTCATAATAAATAAGAATAGATGTATTCTATATGTATTATTTATTTATATAATGTATTATCTAAACTTGCTTACAAAATATATACGTAATATTATGGATAGAGCACCGCATGTTGGTGTATGGTGTGTGCCGCGCGCTCAAACTAAACAGGTTTTGTGTAACTTGATCTGTAGCAGAGTATTCGAGTATGTAAGAGTGTGACGGAACGACAAAAAGTACTACACCCTCTCGCACGATTCGCAGCGTACAACTTCTAATAGTTCAAAGTCCAAACAGTCTAAGTTGATGCGTAGCCGTGTGTACATAGGTGTAATACAATATCTATGTTTTAGATTAAAAGAAAAAAAAAAACGGATATTAGAGCTTCGTAGCAGCGCGGAAATTGCTAGCTCATACAATTGAAGCTATTCCACCAACTCGAGTATTGATAATAACTACCTGTACCTATACGTCTTATCCTTAACTTCTCGAATGATATAGTTAGGAGGTGAATGATATAAGTATAGGTAGATGATATGCGATGTATTATAAAACATCGCCATCTAGTAGTAACGATGCCGCCTAGTACCTTTTTTTTTATTGATTTCCAGTGGAAATTCTACATGGAACTTCCTTCACCCCGGGGAAGGGCTAAGGGGTATGCCTTACTCCGGACTCTTACTGGCTAAAACCACTGGAGCGGTCATCTTCGGCACCGAAGGGGGGCTCCAGGTCCTCGTAAGATCACACTAGAGCCGCCCATTGGTGCACGCCTTCAGTCACATCACGGAGGAGATGGATGTAAAGCGGTCACCCCCTCTAGCGGAGGGAAGGCGACTGTAAAAAAGCCGCCCCCCCCAGGCACTTCTCGGGGAGGATTGTAAAGGATCCTCCCAAGCCTCGCTTTGCGCTGTGCTGCGCTAACGGCGGCACGTGACCACGTGCGCGCCATCGTCTTCCCGGGGGTCACTAGGTGTGAGCACGCAGACTCCCCAATCTGCGCACCCGCGACCCGCGAGGCCTCCCACCATGTAGTGACGGCAGGGGGCTCAGGCGTGTTGGACTTGGGAGCCGGGACGGTTGTTGCCCCGGCGCCGTCTCGTCCTTCTCCGTGCGGGATCAGCCTTCTCCCGATCCCGCTCTGCAGTCTCCTTCTGGAGCATGACGCTCTCGCAGAAGGAGACCACTGCACTCCAATTTTCATGCTCTGCCAACATAGCCGACACTACTGCCGGCAGAGAGAGATCTTGCCCGATCCGATCGACCAGACTCCGCCGCTCGGCCGCCCACGCAGGGCACTCCTCGAGCGTGTGCTGTGCGGTATCTTGGTCGCTTCCACAGTGGTGGTACTATGCCGTAACCTCGCGTCCTATTCTGTGCAGGTACACACCGAAACAACCGTGACCGGTGAATACCTGCGTCAGACGGTAGGTGACGCGCTCGCTCCTTCTGAGCCAGGCTTCGAAGAGCGGCAGGATGGCCTCGACGACGCGCTTGGTCATAAACTGCAACGGCAGGCGATGTCGCCACATCTCGAGTGCGCGCCGTCGAGCCAGCCGCCTCAGTCTGTCGAACGCCCCTGAAGGCACGCCTTCCCCGCTTTGGCGGAGGGAGCGTGTTTGGTCGTAGACCCACACATCCGCCTCCGCCTGGATGTCGAAAGGCGGAAAGCGTGCCAGGAGAGTTGCCGCCTCGTAGGACACTGTCCTGTATCCCCGTGCGATCCGTATAGCCACTCTGCGCTGCAGACTGTGAAGTTTTTTTCTGCAGCGCTGGACGCCTGACATCCGGGATGACCATACAGCCGCTCCGCAGAGGGCCACGGACCGCACGACGCCCCCGTAGAGACGGGCCGCCTAGTACCTAAGCGAACTCATAGATGGCGTTGTAAAACCACCATCTGTTAAAAAAGCTAGCCAGATTTAGGGAGGTGCCATTTCTTTGTATGGGATTGGGTAATAGAATATTATAGTATCTGTGATACTGTGTAGGTATTCTAAGAAAAAAAAACTTACCGTGTGGTGCCGGCTCAGAATACCACCACCCCATCTCCTCCCGTGGGTGTCGTAAAAGTCGACTAAGGGATTAGCTGGTGGATGGGCAGCAGCGTCCTTTGAGTACATTAACAACTCAACTGCGATCGCCAACCCGTCTGCCAAGCGTGGCGATTATGGCAAAACCCCCCAATGAGCCCACAACACACCCATATCGGTCGTTGTGGTGATTTTTGAGGGGGGGCCTGTGTCCAGTAGTGGACTTCATTCGGCTGAAATGATGATGATTGATTCTAAGAACCAATTTTTTTTTTATAAATATTTCAGCGGATATGGTAATCCCAATCTATTTTACCGACAGTTTTTTAGACCAGTATTTTTTGAATAGAAGACGAGATAATATAACATAATAAATGTTTACTTTGAAATTCTTGCCCTTTATTTTTATCATACTTAGCTCACACACAACACAACGCTGTGAGTACTTATTTTTGTAATATAGACCTACTTATTTATAGTCCGAGATACAGTGAAAGTTATAAAGTAGGTATATCATAACTTGAAATTTAGTCCTTGTAGAGAAGTGATCAAAAAACGCATTACTAATCTGTGCCTTCACTAACGATTTACCAAAAAAGAAATAAAATGCCATCAATGAACATCTTTTTTAATAGAATTGCTGCTAGTCGTTATGAATAAGAAGAAAAAGAAAGATTAATGTGTGCGGGCCGCACCTCGCGCCCGCCTTCCTCTGTCAACAGAGCAAGCAATATTTAGGCTGATATTTGCTCTCGCCTCGAATCGGAGTTCGCCGTAGCCTTTAATATAATTAACTGTCGAATTCATGCAATGCAATGAATTTATAAACATAATATTTTTCAGAAAAGTGAAGTACAGCAATTATACAACATTTGCGATCCTGTATTCAGCAAAGTTCTGGAACTATACCAAGTTGAAATAATTGTTGCAATAGGAAAATTTTGTGAAACTCGAGCAAAGGAAACATTGAAAAGACACCCTTCCACAAGATCAATACAGGTATTAACTTTGAGGTACTTTTTGAATATAGTCATTTTTAGCCCAGGTTATCCCACTGCAAGGCAGGCTACTTTGGTTTTTAAGTATTTATTTTACCGGGCGTTACATTCCCTTTTTTTACAGTCCCCTCCCGTCTGCTAGAGGGGGTGACCACTTTACAGTCATCCCCTCCGAGATGTGTCTAAAAGTGTGGCACCAATGGACGGCTCTAGTATACGAGGACCTGGAGCCAGCCCTCTTCGGCGCTGAAGATACCACTCCAGTGGTTTTAGCCGGTAGAAGCCCTTCCTCGGGGCGGAGAAATTGCATGATGCATTTCCACTGGACGCCCAGTAAAAAAAATGTCACCATCATCATCATCAGCGTCCAAAAGCACTTCGTTACACAGAAAGCGAGAAAGAGAGCGCCAAGTCCCCTTTCTAACCACTCCTCTATGGCGGGTCTTACCCGGACAAGTTAAGGACAAGTTAACATTGGTGTACACTAGTAAACACATCCCGTATTACTCTTACAACAAATAAGATTATGTTTTATCGTTATTTTTCATTTCGACGTTGTTTTTTGTAAAATAAGGATTAACCATATTTTAACTTAAACGGATGTAAACGTTTTATATTTTTTGTAGTAAGACTGAAAGTACAGGTATCAGGTCGATGCCGGTACCGCAGGCACGGTCATTGTGCTGTTCTTTGCGAGGAGGACTATATCCAGCAGTGGACATCTTTCGGCCGAGATGATTATGGAAACACTACACTGTATATAGTAATATATATTATGTAGCATAGCATGTAAACAAAAAAAATATTTCAATCACTTATGTTTCTATTCCAGGTTTTATATTTACCACATCCAAGTCCGAGGGCAGTAAATAATAACAATTGGGCTAAAACTGCAACTGACTGCCTACAAAAACTAAATTTACTGCAATACTACCAAGAACACTGAACCTGTCAATTGCAGTGGAAGTTTGAAATATTTGAAGATTGTGTTAACTAAGTGCACATCTGCATTTTTAAAATGGTTGATTTTATGAAGAGAGCTCTTGAGCTAGCATCAGATGCTTTAATGGCTCAGGAGGTACCAGTAGGCTGTGTTTTTGCCATAAATTCTAATATCATAGCAGAGTCTAGAAATAGTGTAAATGCTACACATAACCCTACAAGACATGCTGAAATTAATTGTATAGACCATGTTTTAGAATATTGCAAGGCTAATAATATTGATTACAGATTGTACTTTAAAAACATAACAGTTTATGTCACAGTTGAACCTTGTATAATGTGTGCAGCTGCACTCAGCAATTTAAATATAAAAGAAGTCATATATGGTTGCGCCAATGATAGATTTGGTGGTAAAACAGTGTTAGATGTTAGTACTTTTTATGAGCGTAGTTATAATTTGACTGGAAATTTAATGGCTGATGATGCTATGGCTTTACTTAAACAATTTTATAAAGGAGCTAATCCTAATGCCCCAGAATCAAAGGCAAAAAAGTAAGCTATAAGATTGCAATTTAACTGATATCTGATATACCTCGGTGTCATTTAAAACTGTATAGCAAACTCGGTTGCGACTAGAATACTATATTATTTTAAGCTTAATTAACTTTGATACACAGTAGACATAGGAGTCAATTTATAATCACCGTTATTATTAGAATAAGGTACGATGGGATTGTCACTGTCATTCATATGTACAAAAATCCCTTGTAATAAAATAAAGATTAAAAAAGAAGTTACACTAATACCGGTCCAATTCTGGAAGAACATCATAAGCGACATATTAAATAAATGTTATATCGTAACTTATTTAGATTGAGCAGTTCCAACAAAGTTATCTAAAATTAAGCCAACAAGATGGGTCTAAAAATATAGAATTCGCTCGCGCTGTTAAACAGAATCATGTGAACCAGACAATCAGACATTTCTTTATCTGAACGCATAACACGTAACCACAGTATGTTTGGTCAAAATTGTATAGCGATTATTTAAGTGATATTCTTAATTTACGTCAAGCCGATCGCATCTTCGCTTAACATCAAAGGCCCTACTAGCCGGCCATTACAAACGCAAAGTTATAGTCGTAAATTCGTAATCATTTATATCGGACCTCTCGCTCGCATTTATGACCCTGATTATGTAATACCAATATAATTTAAAATATTTTATTATGTATAATAATTAATACACAAGATTATAATATTTACATACACATCTATGTCATTTTAAAATGTATATTTAGGTATTATTTATTTACAGAATTAATACAGAAGATGTTCATACTTCATGTCTATGTCATCTGTATCAACGTCGTCTTCCTGTAGGTTTAGGTATTATCGGGAGTACCGTCTGGTCTCATAAGATAGCCTTCACTAAGTCTTTCTCCTGGAGCTCTTCAGCATGCTTGACACATTTAGCTCGGTTTTATTTTTTAACATTGTAGATAGCGTGGTGGAGAAACTCAACATCTGCGATTTTAAAAGCAATGTTCGACACAACCTCTCATTTCACTTGGGCTAAACACCAATCACCACGTTCTCATTAATTGAGAATCGATAAGTCATCTAATACGCATTACGCGTGTGCGCATTAGCTAATTATCGTTAAACAACTCGCGCTTATTGCGCATCCTTATTAATGATTTATGACTCTAACTTAGCGTTTGTATTGGCCCTAGTACAGGGATCGGCAACCTTTTTTGAGTCGGAAGAGTCTAATATTACACTTTACAAAATTTCAAAGTTTTTAAAGAGCCACAAATAAAAGTCTTGCCTACCATAAATAGTAATTGCACAAATAAAGTTTTTTGATAAAAAAGAAACTAATTTATTCATAAGAAAAATATCTATTTATTCATAAGAAAAATATCTATTTATTCATAAGAAAAATATCTATTTATTCATAAGAAAAATATCTATTTATTCATAAGAAAAATATCTATTTATTCATATACAAGTAGTGTTTTTTCACAACAAATTAGATAATATATACAGGACGTCCAGTAAATAGCACGACATACTGCAGGGGGTGAGAGCTTGGGTCAATACCTTCCAAAAAAACATAGATTTTAACAGAATAATAAAGACTTATCAATGAGTAAAGTAACTATTCACAAATAATTTGAGGTAAAAAAAAAACTAGAAAAGAAATTTTTCATTACGACATGCTTAAAAATCTGTGTCAAGGTAGAGATTTTTCGATATTTCGGAAAATTTTGTACTACTGTAAATCCGTAAGATTTTGCTGAACATATATTGTGTTTTTTTGGTAGGTATTGACCCAAGCTCTCACCCCCTGCAGTATGTCGTGCTATTTACTGAACAACCTGTATGTATACATGTAAGTAAGTAAGTAATTTATTTTCTCACCACAATAATAAATAGTTGCAACCGAATACAATATTGCCCAGTTACGGTATTATTCAAATTTACTGTGGGAGACTGGTGCCTTAGCTAGGCCGAAGCCTGTGTTTCAGGTTACCAGGCCTTCCAGGAGTCCAGAAGTCCAAATACGCTCTTTCATAAACAGTGCCAAATGAAGGTTTCCATTTTCTTCTTGTTCTTAGTGTATGGGACTCTATCAAGTTGTTTCCTATAGTTAAAGTTCTCTTGATGAATACTCTCCAATACGTTGATATAACTTTATCAGGCCCCGATACTGGTTTATTTATAACCCGGTTATCATATTGCACCCCATGAATGCCCACTTTCCCTGCAGACAACATCCTGATATAACAATAAACTCGCTGATCTAGTAAAATGTGTATACTATTGCTTTGATACACCCAATATTGGCGATTTATCAAAATGCATTTACAATTTTTCATATCTTTGTTTTGATTTGACACGTGACGTTTTTTTTTAAATATATATATATGATATTGTTACATAATCACTTATTATTTAAGTAAAAAATTAAAACAATTAAACGTTTACTTACAACACTAACTTGTACTTCAATAACAGACAATTGAGCAAACAAATTCAATGAGAGCGATGGCTTTGCATGGTTATGCAAGTAGAAAATTTAAACTGTACTAAACAATGTAACTATTACTTACAAATAAAAAAAAACTATAACATTTGAGCAAACAAATTCAATGGGAGCGTTGGCTTTGCTTCATAACTTGTTGTTTTAAGTTTCAAATACTACTCTAAATTTTCATTTGTCGGCTTCTTACTTTAATTTTAATTATATTCATGCAAGAGAACGCTTGTTCGCACGAATATGTCGATCCGAAGATTGTCAGCACTCCAAATGCCAACTTCTTCACCTCACTGTAGCAACCTGGAAGACTATTCCAATCGTCGAATATAAGTGCCTCAATTCACGGCATTCCTTTGAAAGCTGTCCACTTTTGTTGCGTTACGTACATACATTTCTGGACTTCCAACTTGCTTTTCAAGTCTGTAAATATTCCACGCCACAAAGCTTTACTTTTTAAATCGATCAATTGCATTTCTAGAGATCCAGTGTCAACTCCAAATGGCGCAATGTGGATTTCGTTACTATTAGTGTTGACAGGATTTACTATGAATGCTAGAGTGGTTTTGTTGGTTTTGAATTGCTGAAATCTGCCAGCAAATTCATCTTAATTTTTTTTATAACTGTGCTGAAGTAATTCTTGTCAACAGTTGCACTGGTTTTATCGCGATATTGCATTAGAAATTGAAAATGAAGTAATTTGCCGCTCTGAATATCTTCTGCAAAAATAATTAATTTTTCTTCGAAACAAACCAATTCTTCTACCAAGACATAAGCTGGGTTTCCCTTTCCTTGCAGTTTTAGATTCAGCTCATTTAATTTCGCCGTGATATACACCATCAAGTTAATTTTTTTGCAACCATTTGTCATTCTCGAATTCAGGGTAAAGGCATTAATCAATGCCTTTTTCATTGAGGATTGTATTTATTCCAAAGTGAAACGTTTTAACACCTTACCTTTGGAAAGCTACCGCACTTTATTGTAAAGAAGGAGGTCGGAATACCGAGCCTGCATTTCCGTTAAGAATTCTTTAAACTGACGATTCTAGAGTGCTTTTGACAAGATGCTGTTAACAATCTTGATTACCAAATTCATGACCTCAACTATTTTGGCTGGAAATGTTTGGGCACAAAACGCTTCTTGGTATATTACGCAGTGAAACGTAAGAATTTCGTTGTATGTTTTGCTCTGAAGAATCGTTGTTGTCCCTTTATTTTTTCCTGTCATACTTCTGGCTCCATCAGTTGCTATTGAAACGATTTTATTTAAATCGATCTTATTATCTTCGAGGCATTTTTGCTCGGTATTCGCTATATCTTCCCCTCTAGTTTGTCCCGAGAGTAGTAGCAATCCTAGATGTTCTTCTTTTGGACCTTGGGAAGACGTATACCTGACAAAAAGGTTGCCCTTTTTTTTGTGCCGTTATTTTTCATGTCGCAAGACTCATATATAGCAAGTGATAAGGCATACGCCATAAGTTGAATGTCTTCCACCTGCAAATATGTTACATTTGAAGACATTTTAGCTATACTATCTGGTAGTGTTTTAGCGGATAGTGGCGTCTTTGAATTTTTTCAAGATTTCAGGTCTGTTTTGAAATCACGAAACAGTTCTTCAGATGCACGTATGAAGCAATCTTTGACACACTCACCATCTGTGAATGGTTTGCCTTTTTTGCAATTTCTAGTGATACCGCGAAGCTTGCCAGATTAACATTACTTGTAGATTGCGTCCAGTTACTTAGCATTAGAACTGGATTGCTGTTTTTGCTTTTGGAGCTCATCGACTGCTTGTTTTCGTTCTTCGCCGGCTGGATATTCACTAGCAAACTGAGTATGTTTTGTAGTGAAGCGTCTCTCTAAATTTGATTTCTTATTGTGTGCAAGTTTTTCGTAGCAAATGCGACAAGTCGGAAGGCCATCTGAGTTGCATATGAAAGCGAACGACTCCGTCCAATCCCGATTGAATTCTCGATGCTCTTTTTCAGTTCTTCTCTTTTTTTGTGATGCCATCCATGCTTGCGGTGAAGCTGTAATAAAGAATGTTTTAAATTATTATTTAGGTATCCAAAACAGCAGATGACAAGTTTTGCAATTATTTACTATGTCAACGTATACCTACGTAAATACATACGAGAACCTGGGCATAATGAAATATAATTTATCAAAAATCATTTATAAAGATATTTCCCAATTAAAAATACTTACCTAAGTAAAACAAATAATTCTCTAATAATTGAATTATTAAAATAGTATTGTTATACTAATATAGAATGAGCAGGTATTTTATTTTATTTACATACTTGATACTTGATTTTAAGATAATAATGGGTCTATTCGCGCACAGATTAAAATCAAAATAATATTTTAGCTAACCTCAACGTTTCGATCAAATTGCATTGACCGTGGTTAGAAGTAGACCCTGTAAATCATGAATTCAATTCACGAAAGTTTAGTAATAATAATAATAAGGAAATAATTAATCACGATCAAAGTTGAAAGGCAGACCCCGTTGTTCCCGTATTTATTAGTTTTTTTATTCCATGTAACACCCATTGCAATAGACCTTATCGTTATAGTTTCCATCTCATACAATAGCCTTGCACCACCGGGGACAATCCATGACTTCACTTATAGTGCAGCTATGGAGAGTCCCCGGTTGGTGTCCCATTACATTTTAGATTAAAATTCTCTAAAGGGCCTCTGCGTGTTGGACCTATGTCCCCGCGTAAGCCTGTCAAAAGACCGGGTTCCCCCTTACAGGGGATATAAACCCGTGAAAAGAGAGGAAATAATAATAATCTTTTACGAATTACTTACGGACTAGAAAAAGTGAAGCACGGTATCGAACATGTGTGCGTGATTTGAGGGATACCAGATGGAATGAAATTATCCCAAGTTTTTTTAAATAATAACGATAATGTAACATATACCTTTTTTTTTTTTTTTTTTTTTTTTTTTTTTTTTTTTATTGGTGCCCAGTGGAAATTCATCATGAACTTCCTTCGCCCCGGGGAAGGACGAAGGGGTATGCCGGACTCCTACCGGCTAAAACCACTGGAGCGGTCATCTTCGGCACCTAAGGGAGGCTCCAGGTCCTCGTATGATCACACTAGAGCCACCCACTGGTGCCACGCCTATTGGCACATCTCGGAGAGGGTGACTGTAAAGCGGTCACCCCCCCAGGGGGATTGTAAAGGATCCCCCAAAGCGTCCCACGGCAGCGCGTGACCACATGCGTGCTACCGTCTTCTCTTGGGTCGCTTGGTGTGGGCACGCAGATTCCCCAATCTACGCACCCGCGAACCCAGAGGTCCCCCACCTTATAGCAACGGCAGGGGTTTTCAGGCGTATCGGAATTAGGCGCCAGGGCGGTTGTTGCCCCGGCGCCGTCTCCTTCTTCTTCGAGCGGGATCGGCCCTCTCCCGATCCCGCTCTGCGGTCTCCTTCTGGAGCATGACGCTCTCACAGAAGGAGACCACTGCATTCCAATTTTCGTGCTCTGCCAACATAGCCGACACTACTGCTGGCAGAGAGAGATCTTGCCCGATCCGATCGACCAGGATCCGCCGCTCGGCGGCCCACGCAGGGCACGCCTCGAGCGTGTGCTGTGCGGTGTCCTGGTCGCTATCACAATGGTGGCATTGTGCCGTGGCCTCGCGTCCTATCCTGTGCAGGTACGCGCCGAAACAACCGTGCCCGGTGAGCACCTGCGTCAGGCGGTAGGTGACGCGCTCGCTCCTTTGGAGCCAGGCTCCAAAGAGCGGCAGGACGGCCTCGACGACGCGCTTGGTTGCAAACTGCATCCGCAGGCGATGACGCCACTTTACAAGTGCGCGCCGCCGAGCTAGCCGCCGCAGCTTGTCCAACGCCCCTGGAGGCGCGCCTTCGCCGCTCTGGCGGAGGGAGCGTGTCTGATCGTAGACCCACGCATCCATCTCCGCCAGGATGTCAAAAGGCGGAAAACGCGCCAGGAGAGTTGCCGCCTCGTAGGACACCGTTCGGTATCCTCGTGCGATCCGGATAGCCACTCTGCGCTGCAGACCGTGAATTTTGGTTCTGCAGCGCTGGGCGCCTGATAGTCGAGCTGACCATACAGGCGCCCCGTATAGGACCACGGACCGCACGACCCCTCCGTAGAGACGGCGAACTTCCTCACATGGTCCCCCGAGATTGGGCAGCAGCCGGTGTAGAGCACCCACTACCCTCTCGACTCGGGGGAAGAGGCGCTGGAAGTGCTCTTCGAAGCCCCAACGACTATCCAGGGTGAGCCCCAGGTATTTCATGTACCGGCCCACCCCGATTTGCGCGTCACCAACGCGTATCCACGAACTGGGTGGTTCTCTGCTTCTCGGCAGTTTGTGGAACCATAGCGCCTCGGTTTTCTGAGGCGCTATCCGCAGACCCAGTGCGTGGATTTTGGCCACGTAAATGTAACATATACCTAGTGTCGCTTTTTCGTTTTACCGATTTTACAAATCACAACGTTGCTAAAGAAGTTTCACTTCAATAAAAAACATATTACCCATTTTTTTCTGGAAGAATACCTATTTATTTTCTAACAACACAGGCACGTGTAGTTGAGGTTTTGTGTTCCTACTTGGATAACAATCACGTAACGATAATTTAAATCTCAAAAATATAAAAACTGGTACATAAATTAGTGTCTTACCTGTGATAAGTAATTCCTTGACACTTTTTTTGGGATGTAGAGTTAATTTTACACTATTTTACGACATAAGACGGCATTATTGGTTTTTTGTTTCAATTAACGTAAATAGTAACTACACTGCCGCTGTCGTGCCGCGTAATCGCAGCCGACTGGCATACTATGATGCATGTGTGTGCGTAAGGCACGTATGTACAAGCGAATCGGCATACTTGGGGTGCTTCACTTTCGATATGAGTGGCGTGGAGTACTTCTTTGTTTTCTAGTCCGTGTTTATACTAATTACTATAGATACTTGAATCAACAATTTTTTTAATGTATTTTGGTCGTTCGTCAATTGGTTCGGTCAATCTCGTTCGGCTACACGATACACTGACAAAGAAATTACACGAGAGAACCGAGAAACGAACATCACACTGTCACATACGTAAACTTATACAGAAGTAAGTAATGTGTGGTGTGTGTGTAATATTACGCGCATTTACGCGTTACTTACACATATCTAGTCGCCTCCCGTGTGCGGTGATCGCCAACTGGCACGAACGGACTTGCCAGAACGTGTTTATCACGGCGCAGTCTGCACAGTTTAGTTATTTTTAATTTTGGCGAATATTAGATAAATAGATACTTAGTTTACGAGTAAAGCTGTTATGCCCAGCTATGCCGAAATCAATGAAAATTTCCAAACATATAATCAGTCTAAAACTGCAAATACCTACGTACTTTAATGCTCAGAGTTCGAAAGTAGGTTTATATAATTATTATTTTAACGCAAATTTTTAAATAAAATTTTTAACAAAATAGGTAGGTAATTTATTAAATATATACATATTTTAAAACCTTTTTCGCGGCAGTATCAAACTGTAGTATTTTGTTTTGTTTTCGAAATTCTTATTGACTTTCAAAAAAGTAGTTAGGTATCTTATTTGGAAAAAAATATGTATAATATGTATTTTAAAAATATAACTTATGTTACCTACCATTACTTCGGTTTTTTTATTATTATTATTATGTATGTACATACATACGTTTGAGAAGATAATTCGCTTCCAACTCTTCTACTTGAAACAACAAACTATACGTCACAGCCAAAGCACTGGTGAAGACGCCAAACCAGTATAAGTGTATAATCTATGCGCCAAACTGTCTGGCTTCGAAAGCGAATTAGAACCTACATAGAAACATCCGACGACGGCGTCATTCGAGAGCTTCCGACGGACTGACGACAGTGACGACGCGTGTCACGTGGCGGGGTGCGGTGAAAAGCGAGTACAAGTGGCTGAGAGATAGAAATGGTGCCTAATTCTCGTTAATCGATTCAGAACGATTTTTAAATGTATTTTTTAAAATTAAATAATGTTTCCGTCTGGAACTAAAGAGCCCCATGCTCGCCAGGCGCAGGTTGCTGACCCCTGCCCTAGTACAGTATGAGATTTTACATTATTTTCACAATCGAGTTCGACGGCTTAATTCGGCGCTGCGATTGACCCGCTCCAAATTATTCACCATTCCTAGCGCTGAATGCGGGTAAACATTAAATGCGTTTAAACGTTTCGAATAGGAATAGAATAGAAACACGTACTAGGGGTACCTACAGGTGAAATAGTGATCAACCGATGAAAAACAACAAGGAAGCTGAAGTTTGCTATCAACAACATAATGCATTTGGTAATCTATGTCGAGCGTTGTGATTTCAGCAATATCATTTTACTATTGTAATTTTTTGAATAAACAATATTTACTGATGTTGTATCTTATTGCTTTGACTATGCCTATGAACCTTACGAATGAAGTAGTACTTATGTTCAGATCATAGAATTAGTTGAAAATACATAATTTATAACATTAACATAATAACAGTTTTGTAAGGTTTGTAAGTTTTTTCAGATACAATTAGGTTCTTAGGATATACATATATTAATATTAGTGTCTGCACAAGTGCTAATTTTATTCAGTCAGGCAGTATACTTACATTTGCAAATGCTTTATTACTTGTAGTCTTATAGTTTCTCTATTTTTATATAACAACTAGCTTTTACCCGCGGCTTCGCACGCGTGGAATTTAGAAATGTACATCATGTTATTGAAAACATGCAAAAATGACCTGAGCTTTTATTAGGAACTCGTAATAGCTGTAGAGGGAGGATCATGATATATTTCCGAATGACACGATCCATAGACCTGATGTCGGCGCTTAGAAGACCAACATGACGGCGAATAAATATCGCAGATGACTGGGACCTGACCTCCTCGAGAGTATCGTCCCAGCTTTTATCATCGTCAAGAAGATGGAGCGCTCCGTAGGCTGGGCGATATTTGGGAAACTTAATGGCATCAAAATCACTGCGCAGTAAAAGCGCAAGAAATAGAAGTCGCCATTATTTGGATCCAGAGTGTAGACCTTAACCAATGCGGCATCTTTCATAGCTTCCGAGAATCCATATTCTGTACGCCCACGTTGACGTTAATCAAACACACCTCTTTGCTTCTCGTACGTATAGTATTAAGGCATCTCGCCGTTCGTTCGCGATTTTGCGAACAGATCCTCTTCGCACGGTTTAAAAAATACAAGAAGCGTAGTTTGACGTTGATTTTCAAAGCGCTCTATGCGCGCTATACGCGCTCGCGTCCAAATGCATGATCGTTAGATGTCGATCATGCACAGAGACGTCGCAGTGCGGATACTCTGCGAGCTCAATCGCGATTCGCGTTGGGTGTTAAGTCACCGAGGCGCGTGATGGCAGCATGGCGCTTCTGATCGCTTGCTAGACGTGCTTCGTGTCCTTCATTATTGTCTTTTGATTGAGAGGCAGCGTATAAGTCTGCGCATTGTACTCGCGTTTAGCAGCTAACTGAGCCTTTAGAGCAACAGCAGCGTTTAGGGATCGAGCTAGCTTTTGCATCTTCGAAGCCCATGAGCTTCGAAAGATATTCATCCTCTTTTTAGGAGGCATGTAAAATTCCCTTTTAAACTTTTGAATCCGATATCAATAACAACCAAATCAAAGAAAATGAATCAACACTGATCCGTAAGAATCGCTAATTGGTCAAATAATTTAGGTATAAATACAATATCGTAGGTGATATTAGTAAGTTGTTTAAAAAGGTTTAATGACAAAACATAGGTAACCGCTTTGCTTATTACCCTTTGGCACGGATTAGGCGGAGAACTGCTCGCGGGTAGGTACTCTATAATGTTCTCGTCCGCAAAGCAAATTGGAATAATCCTGCGTCTAATCTGAGCTGACCCGTGACAAGATCACTTTTTGCCAACGAAACCGATACCGTGATGTAATTAGACACTAACGCCATCTAGTTGGAAAAAAAGTGTTTAAACTTTACAAATTGAGTCACTAAAACCTAAGTAACCCAGAAACGTCGTAATAAATAGAATATATATCCCATGTCATCCCGTGGGTGTCGTAAAAGGCGACTGTGGGATTAACCGCGGGATGGATAGCAGCATCCTTTGAGTACATTTATAACTCAACTGCAATTGCCAATCCGTCTGCGTTAATAATCGTTATGGCATTCTATGGGGGAGGCTTCTGTCCAGCAGTGGACGTTTTTCGGCACAAAAGATGATGATGATGATTATCCTTTATGTAAGGATAACAACAAATATTTTATCACGCTTTTTGGCTTAGCGGACACAGCAGTTAAAATGCACAATGAATCGTTCAAAAGAACTTTTTGGCACCGAAATCAATAGCTTTCGACAAATACTTAAATAGATAAATAGTGATTCGACAATAAAATATTTTACGAAACTACGTCTGCTTCATGATAACAATTTATCCGTAACACAAATGCTAGCAACATCCGCTGATTTGGCTTATTGTTTACACCCGTCTCAAAATACACAATAACACACTGTATAATTAATAAAATATCAACTACATATTAAATGTAAAAATTGCTTTTTAACCTCTCGCGTGTCAATGAGCAATCGGACAACTTTTCAGAAAGTGTTAAAATTTAATCATTGTGGATTTATAAAGCCATTAAAAATATAATTTTACATTTAAAAAGCTTTTTAAGTACATAAAATATTGTCTAAATATATATTTTTTAATTGCCGCGCAAACTTCACTCCACCTGTTCCCAGAGCGCGTGACGTCATACGTGGGTAAACAAACGTCTGTCAACTTACGAAATCAAGGTGCAAACTGCAAGGTGATTTAATGTTTATTATTGATATAGTATCCAATTAAATATGAGGATCAGGAATAAAAGGAAACAACAGATAGACTCGACGACGCGTTGGTTATTGTTAGTTACTGATAGTTATACATTAAAACGACGTAATAAGAAGAGACCTGTGGTTGGATGGAACAGATATGTTAGTGAAGCTCACAAGGTGGCTAGGTGTAAATTTCAGCTGTGGGTATGGTGTGGAAAACCTAAGTTGGGACATGTTTTTGAGGAAATGCAAAAGAGTCGAAGTATCTTTAAATCTCGTTTAAAATGGTGTCAGAACCACAGTGAACAACTAAAAATTGACATTTTAGCATCGCACCATTCCAAGCATGATTTCCGGCATTTTTGGAAGTCCACCAATAAGTTTAATGGCAAACCTAGCATTCCAGTTAGCATTAATGGTATCAACAATTGCAGTGGTATAGCTGATATGTTTAAGGATCAGTTTAGTGTAAAATCACCTTTGGGACCATCACAGTCGATAAGCGATGATAGGCCACATGGTCAGGCGATTGGATCTAGATTTACAGTTAAAGAAATCAAGAAAGCCATTCATTCTATGTCACGAGGAAAGTCTCCTGGCCACGATGGCCTCAGCATTGAACATTTGAAACACGCAGGCCTTCATCTGCCCAGAGTGCTCACGATGTTCTATAACCTATGTATAGGGCATTCGTACTTACCAGCTGCACTGATGAAAACTGTGGTGGTGCCAGTTGTGAAAAATAAGACTGGTGATATATGTGATAAAACAAACTACAGGCCTATTTCACTGGCCACTGCTGTAGCGAAGGTGCTTGATAGTTTGCTTAATAATCAACTAGAAAAATACTTTTGCACACATGATAACCAGTTCGGTTTCAAACCGGGACTCTCCACAGAAACTGCTATCTTGTGTTTAAAGCAAACTATCAAGTACTACACTGAACGACGAACGCCCATTTATGCATGCTTTCTTGACCTATCTAGGGCATTTGACCTAGTTAGCTATGACGTCCTATGGCAAAAACTTAAAGATATCGCTTTGCCAACAGAAATTAGTAGTATTTTTAAATTTTGGTATCACAACCAGGTGAATGTCGTGCGTTGGTCGAGTGCATACTCGGAGCCGTACAGGCTGGAATGTGGGGTGAGGCAGGGAGGGCTTACCTCGCCCAAGCTCTTTAACTTGTACGTCAACGCACTGATAGAGGAGCTCAGCAGCACCCATGTCGGCTGCCATATTGACGGTATCTGCCTCAACAATATCAGCTATGCTGATGATATGGTGCTGCTGAGTGCATCTGTTTGTGGTCTTTTGAGGCTGTTGGGCATCTGTGAAAAGTATGCTTACAGCCATGGCTTAATATATAATGTTAAGAAAAGTGAATGCATGGTCTTTCAGGCTAGAGGAAAACTTCCTTCAACTATACCTGCCATTAAATTAAATGGAACACCACTTCAAAGGGTTGAACATTTTAAATATCTTGGACATGTGTTATCCTCCGACCTGAAGGATGATGCAGACATAGAGCGCGAGCGCAGGGCGTTATCTATGAGAGCGAATATGTTGGCCCGCAGGTTCGCTCGTTGCACCACAGAAGTTAAAATGACATTGTTCAGAGCTTATTGTACATCCTTTTACACGAGCAGCTTGTGGGTCTCATACTCGCGCAAACAATACAACGCCCTGCGTGTGCAATATAATAATGCGTTCAGGGTGCTGATGGGGTTGCCCCGATTTTGCAGCGCATCTGGTATGTTCGCTGAATCACGAGTAGATTGTTTTTATACAACTGTGCGGAAACGATGTGTAGCCCTGGTGCGCAGGGTTCGGGCCAGCATCAACAGCATCCTTAGGTTATTCGCTGAGAGGTTTGACTTCCAGTACTTGAACCATTGCTATATGATTCATGCACTGAGTAATAAAAAACTGTAGGTAGGATATATAGCATTTTAATTTTATTGTCTTTTGATTTATTTTTCCATGTATGATCCTTTGTTGATCGAAATAAATAATTTATTATTATTATTCCTTTATTTCTGATACTTTCATATTAATTACATTTTTAAATATATATAGAGGTAAAAAACAAAAACACATACATTTAAAAATATAAAAAATAGAGACCAACCGGCAGCGGGCACAGGGTCCAAGCTACCGGTGGTTAGGGCTCCAGAGAGAGGAACCTCCTCACTATACGTGCCGTGTCGAGGATTACTGCTTTTTGTAGCAGGCCCTTGATCCAGCCACCTAACGAGAGCCTCTTTAGATGGTGGTCGAGGCTCTTGGCAATGAGGCCATTGGCTGTTACAACTATCGGCACGATGATTGCAGAGTCCACATCCCACATGTCGACAATCTCGTGTGCCAAGTCAAGATACTTAATTTGTTTATCTTTCTCGGCTTTCACGAGATTCTCGTCATGCGGAATTGTAACATCAACAATCATCGTGCGGCGCTCTAATCGATCTATCACCACTATGTCAGGCTTATTGGCGATAATAGTCCTATCAGTGATGATAGATCGATCCCAGTACAATGTGACATGGTCATTTTCAAGAACTGGGTCGGGCACATACCTGTAATACGGCACCTCAGATTCCACAAGGTTGTACTTTAGAGCAAGTTGCTGATGGATGATCCTGGCCACTTGGTTATGCCTGTGCAAGTACTCGCCGTTAGCAAGACGAGAACAACCAGAAATTATATGTCTAAGTGATTCACCAGGACAGTGACATGCCCGACAGATGTCAACGGTGCCATCCTTAACAATATATTTCCGGTAGTTGTTCGTCATGATAACTTCGTCCATAATTGCACAAGCAAAACCTTCGGTTTCCCCGAAAAGGTCACCGAAACGTAGCCAGGACACGGACGCTAGAAAATCTACATCGGGACCATGAAGTGCCCGATAAAAGCGTCCATGTAGCTCTTTGCTCTGCCATACCTCCCTGCGGTCGTCGGTACTGAGTACTACAGGTTTGCGCCAGTTCTCTTTAGCCAAACCGAGCGGGGTTAGTCCTTTGTCCACTGAGACCACATCTCGGTGCATTCCCTCATCGGTATGTAGAAAATACTCTCTGAGACTGCACACCTCACGGTTGTGGAGAGTCTTAACATTCAAAAAGCCTCGACCTCCACACTTCCGTGGGATGTACAGCCTCATGACCGAAGATCGAGGGTGATGCATCCGATTTGTGGTCAGCAATGTACGAACTTTCCTATCCAGGGCATCCAGTTCTGTCTGAGTCCACTTGAGTATGCCAAAGGAGTACATCAAAACTGGCATGACCCAACCGTTAAAGGCGCGAACTTTATTGCCACCTGATAAAAGACTTTGAAGTACTTTTTTCAGGCGGCCAAAGAAACGCTCCTTTAACGATTGCTTCATGTCAGCCACGTTGATGCCTAACGCCTCTGACATACCCAAGTATCTGTATGTTTCTGCTGCGGAGAGCGATCTAAGGTTAATGGAATCTGAAAGTTGAATTCCCTCGGATTCCATTATCTCCCCTCGTTTTACATGCATGACCGCACATTTATCCATACCAAATTCCATCCTAATAGAATTACTGAAAGTTGCAGTTACTTTCAGTAACTTTATTAGTTGCAATTTGCTAGGGGTAAACAGTTTCAGGTCATCCATATAAAACAGGTGGGATACTACCTGACCTCCTCTCCGCAGCTGGTAGCCTAGCCCTGATCCCTCCAGTAAAGTGCTGAGAGGGTTCAAGGCCAGACAAAACCACAGGGGACTAAAACTATCGCCCTGGAATATTCCCCGCTCAATTTTGATCGTTTCATCGATCCCTTGAATTTGTCGACATCCTGGATAGCGAAGGACCGTCCTCCATTGCCCCATACATGACAACAAGAAAGTGCGTAAAGTTGTATTTATTTTATACAACTCCAGCACTCTCATGAGCCATGTATGCGGCACCGAGTCATAGGCCTTCTTATAATCTATCCAACATGTCGACAGATTTTTTCGGGAGCGACGAACCTGTTGGCTAATGGCCATGTCAATGAGGAGCAGCTCCTTAGTGCCGCGGGACCCATTCCTACATCCATTTTGAGAGGTAGACATGATGGCATTCTTGTCAATGTGGCTAGTAATTTTTTCTCTCAAAATGGATGTAAGAAGTTTATATAACGTCGGTAAACATGTAACCGGCCTATAATTTTTGGGTTCCGCTGCACTACCTGATTTGTGGAGCAGGTGGGTAACTCCAGTAGTAAAGAACTGTGGTAGCGATCCTGACTCCAAGGCTGACTGAAATTGGGATGCCAAGCGAGCGTGTGAACTACGCAGCCATTTTATCCAAAAGTTATGCAGTCCGTCCGGTCCCGGGGATTTCCAATTCGACATCGGACGGACTGCACTGACTACGTCTTGTGTGGAAATTACTATTTCCTCCATCTCTTGTATAGGTTCACACGCTCGCTCAATATCCCGCATCCATTCACCCTCCGTGTGACCAACGGGCGTCGACCAGATGTTGCGCCAGAATGCACTCGTGGCTTCATCAACTGGGCGACTCACATTGCTCACACTTTGGTCAGGTCGCTCCCAAGATCTATAAACCCACCTTTGGTCGCTCTGGAATATGCGATTCTGAGAGAATCGATCCACTCGTCGTCTATACCTGCGAATACGGCTCGCCCATGCATATACCTTCTGCTTCAGGAATTATTATTATTATTATTATTATTATTATTATTGTTTGTTTACCCACATATGACGTCACGCGCTGTGATTGATGTTTCGTTTGACATGAAGAAAAGATTAAAAATTAGATTTTATTTTGTTGATTTAAAATAGAAATCAATATTATTTCACAAAAATTTTGATCGAACGACCAATATAATTTAAAACATTATTTTTAAGTATGGTTTAGATTTTTTTGTGATTACTGTCCGATTGCCCATTGTATATATTGCCCGTGTAGACAAGAGAATATAACTAAAAAAAAAACCGATTCAAAAAACCCTACACGATATAAAAATATTAAAACCACTGAAAAGGAAAAACAACTTTATTTATGAAGTCGGGCGGGGTCGTGTAGGGTTTTTAAAATCGGTTTTTTAGTAAGATTTATGTGTAGGTTTGATCCCGAGAACAAAACAATGCCAACCCGCGTGTCAGTTTAGCAGGATACGTAACCAATTGCGAATGGTTGCGAAATAAGCTTACTTATTCGTAAAATCCGTCGTTTAGCTCTCTTTAGATATAGCGTGATGGTAATGGTTTTTAATAATAATTATTATTACGTACTGATAACCAATGTGTTCACCTGTGTGATTTTTTCATAATATTCGCTGCAAAACAAAACTTTGTAGACATATTGTTACACTACTCACCTCCCATGTACAAAAGCGTGATGACTTGTATTCTAGATCCATCCTTGGGCAGTAACGGATATTTTTGCCAAATTTCACTAATTCTATATTGTAGTTTTAGCGGTAACATCCAAGCAACATAGAAACAAACAGAAATTATAAAAATTGCAGTTTTGCCATCAGTCTCGTTCCTGGAGCACGCAGCAGCGATTTTTTCAAAAATATTCATTGTAGTTCTTGTCACTTTACAATGATATTATACCATAGATATGTTACGTCCATATTAAATGGCGCGCAAAATACAGTCTCGCTTGCACAACCATGTCGTGACAAAGAAGATACAAAAACAACAAGAGTAAAAGAGATAGCTATCTAGGCGAACCGATTGCGAGGTGCTACAATTGGGGGTTTTGGTTCTTACTTTTGGCACGCATGTAACGTATCTACTTCATATTAATATATAATATCATTGTCACTTTACGATTTTATTATAGTACTAGCTGGGACCTGCGGTTTCACCCGCGTTTAATTTAAAAGAAGTTTAGAGTACTTCGACATAAACACTTGATATAGAATATATATATTGTTTTTCAAGGGTTTTATTTATTTTGCGCGGAACCCTAATTATTTTTCTAAATTAAAAGTAGCCCAGGTTATTCCTTATAACATCAGCTATCTGCTAGTGAAAGTCCCGTCAAAATCGGACCAGCCGTTTCGGAGATTACCCGGAACAAACAGACAGACAGACCGACAGACAGACAAAAATAATTAAAATAGATTTTGATAGATGTAGGTACCGTATATACTTTCATATGCATTTAGTAAAAAGCTGTTATTTTGACATTACAAACAGACACTCCAATTTTATTTATTTGTATAGATAGACATACTTTTACGTAAATAAATACTTAATATTATATGTTTTGGCTTATATTTTCTTATTACTCTTGCATTATAGTGAATCGTCATCAGTCATCAAAATCATAGGTGTGTTCTTGGAAAATAACATACATTCAAATGAAACTTTCGACATTACTGTATTTAATGGTGCAGCATAAAAATTACTAATAACTCTACAAAGTAAAACGCATTTAATTTGGTATTTACCATAAACGCCCATACAAAAGAAAACAACACCATCCCTAAGTATAAGAATATTTAATTATACAAAATAAATGATTATACACTACATAGGTACAACATTTTTACTTACATCTAACTTATACCGTTTAAACATAAAAGTGAAATCTATTTAGAAATAAAAACAATTTATTGCTTTAATAAACTCACTACTGATGAAATATCCACAAGGAAGTCAAAAAAATACTAATCTAAACTGAGATCTCACATTTACATTCCCACAGTGTTTAGAGGCAAATAATGTATAAGGGCATTTGTACAGTAGGGTGCAAGTAACCAAATACGCATGTCATATTAATTTAAACACTCTTTACACACTCCCCACCACTAAACGTAATTGTCCATAATAACACTACAATAAGCAGAATAAAGATACTTAAATACCTACATCTAACAATTATTGAAGAACCTAACAAGTTACTTAGTTAATGATTTAATATATATAAAATCTGTTTAATCGTTTGAGTCATTAGAGCCATTCACCATTGCATATGTGGCTTCTGAACGTTCAGTCTCTTCATTATGTCCGTTAATATGAATATGATTTTCATTAGTTAAATTATTTAAGTCTTCAACAATTGGCTCAGCTACAGGATTAGCACTTTGGCTGGAGCTGCTATCACTATCTGAAGATGATGAACTGTCACTTTCAGAATCTGCACTTGACAAGCCATGAGAACGCTGACGTAAGCATTCATTTTCAAGCCTTAACTTTTCATTCTCTAACTGAAGTGAATGTATCTGTTCTTCTTGTTCCTTCATTCGCTGCATTATTTCAGTAATAGACTGCTCTTCCGCCGCACTGGACCCTATAGAAGTTCCTGAAGTGTCTCTATCTGTCACCATACTGTCTCTATCGGTAAAAGATGTATCTTTATCCATGGCTGCCATTTCTTTATCTTCTTCCACACACTTTACTTTTGAACGTTCCGTCCTTTTAACGAGATTTTCGTATTTGGCTTCCAATAGTAGATATTCCTGGATAAGGTCAGTTTTTGACATATTTGACAATCGTTCACTTTGAGCATCTTCATACACACTTGAGAACTCCTTCGTTAAATATTCCTCTTCATCTTCGGGTAGAGAATAAAAATAATTTTCCTCTGAATCTACGCTAAAACTTGAATCGCGAGTTCGTGCCGATGGTGTCCGTAAGATATGAAATGAATTTTCTGGCTCTGGTTTATGTATTTCCATTAGAAACTGATTATTGTTAAATGGGGCGTGAGTTTTTGCTAACACTATCTTCCTAAATCTATTGTTCCTTTTGGATTTGTTGTCATTTAACCGTCTATCTTGCCACGGTATTTTCGAAAACGGTTTCATTATTTTTCTTTTAGATTTCCCGCGCCTCCTCTTTTTTCTGACAATCCCGTCAAATTTTTGTTTTGGTGCATTAACGGCAGATGGCGCTTCTGTTTCAGCAGGTCGCGTCGAGTCGCCATCTTTTATAGCGACAATATTATTTTCATCCATTTGCGATGAAAAATACACTTACTTTGGGAATAGAATTTGTTTTTAAAATGTCAATTGATGAACACACTTCAATTACACGTTTCGCACTACTAAAGCGATACAAAACCTTTATAGAAGCACATTGTATCAGGGAGCTCTGTACAGAAGATACAAACCGCCATCTTTATTTATTTATTGTTTTTTTTTTATAGATAATAGTATGGGTTGCCACTTGCCAGTGTTGCTTTCTAGGATCTTTAAAAGGACGTAGTGCGAGCGTTGAAATTTATATAGATCTGTAAAAATATGGTAATAACTGTACATGAAAAGTGCATAGATCTATGTAATTATAAATAAGCGAGGCTTAAAGAATAAAGGATCAAGCCGAATGAAAATGTATTACGTAAACTTGTGAGCAAGAAATTAAAGGCCATTTTCCAGAATTTATAAACGAAAGACAAATAAATTGATTGAAACAGTACATGTCTTCAAGACAAACACATTGTTTTGAGGTAGCGGAGCTACTATGCTAATGTAACAACCCGAATATTATATGATGGTATTTTTATCCTCACAAGCAATAAGCCGTGTCCGTGTGGTGCCCAGATACTACTACTAACTACCAATAACTCTTAGAAATGCAACTCTCGCGATCGAAACAAAAATACACTTTCTACAAGTGTATTTTTGTTTCGTAACCTGTATTTCTCGGGTGATCTTGCAGGGGGCCCTAGGCGGAAAACTAGCTGAGAACGGCCGACCGGCAAATGGTAGCAGCGCACATGCATTGCAAACTTGACCTTATCATCATCATATCAGCCACAGGACGTCCACTGCTGAACAAAGGCGGGAGGCCTTAGATTTCCACAACGAGCGATCACATGCCGCTCTCATCCAACGACGCCCAGCGACCTTCACCGGGTCGTCTGCCCACCTCGTTGGAGGTCGTCCCACGCTGCGTTTTCCGGTGTGCGGTCCATATTCGAGAACTTTTGTGCCCCAATGGCCATCAGTTCTACGAGCTATGTCGACAACTTTAGTTCTTCTACGGATCTCCTCATCTCTGATTCGATCTCGTAGAGAAATACCAAGCATAGCTCTCTCCGTAGCTCGCTGAGTGACCATGAGCTTTTTATGAGGCCCATTGCGAGTGACCACGTCTCTGTTCCATATGTCATCACTGGTAACACACACTGGTTAAAGACTTTCGTCTTGAGGCATTGCGGTATTGTTGTCGAAAAGACGTTGCGAAGTTTCCCAAACGCTGCCCAGCCGAGTCGGATTCTACGATTGACCTCTTTCTCGAAGTTGCACCTACCTTACTGGACATTTTTTCCCAGGTCAGGCAGGTCCCAACGAATATTGGGATGGGCACGACATGGGCATTTGACATGACTTTTGTCTTGGCCATGTTTATTTTAAGGCCCACCTGTAGGGAAACTATTGAAATCATGAAGCATTGTGCTGAGCTCTTGCAGCGATTCTGCCATGACTACGATGTCATCAGCAAATCGAAGGTGAGTGATATACTCGCCATTGATGTTAATGCCGAATCCTTTCCACTCCAATAGCTTGAAGGCATTCTCCATTGCAGCGGTGAACATTTTCGGGGATTTACGTCCCCCTGTCTCACACCGCTCTGAAATGGAATTGCCCCCGTGCTCGCTTCATGTACCCGGACCGACATGGTGGCGTTTCTTATAAGCACTTCCACACTTCAATGTACCGATAGTCAATCTGGCAGCACTGCAGAGATTGCAGCACTGCCCAGGTTTCGATTGAATCGAAGGCTTTCTTATAGTCCACAAACGCCAAGTATAGTGGCAGATTATACTCCTCGGTCTTCTGTATAACCTGCCGCAGCGTATGGATGTGGTCTATGGTACTGAAACCTTTTCGGAAACTGGCTTGTTCGGGAGGCTGGAAGTCATCAAACCTGCGCTCGAGATGATTCGTAATGACCCTTGAAAACAGCTTATAAACATGGCTCAGAAGTGAGATGGGTCTATAATTCTTCAATAGGGTGTTATCACCCTTTTTGAAGAAGAGCACACCTCACCTCTCTTCCGCGCTTCCGGCGTTGTGTCCTCGAGTAAGACGAAATTGAATAGCTTCTGAATGATTTTGAGTACCGGTGTGCCACCCGCTTTCAGAAGCTCTGTCGTAATTCCGTCCCCACCCGGCGCCTTGTTATTTTTAAGCTGTTTCAAGGCCATCCTCATCTCGTACAGGCTGATGTCCGGGATATCCTCGGTATAGTGTCGGGTTAGTTTGGCTCGCGGGTCTTTGTCAGAGCCAATGGTAGGTATAGTAACCGAGGTGTATAACTGCCGCTAGAAGTTCTCAATCTCTCTCAAAACCTCTGGCTTAGTCGACGCTACACTGCCGTCCTCGGTCTTCAGCTTTATAATACGACTTTGCCCAATAGAATTTGGAGCACCAACCCGCTTGCCAAGCGTGGTGAGTACTGAAAAATTTCCCCCAAAATGACGACACGGCATGTAACCGGTCATCTTATGCAAGAGGCATTTGTTCAGCAGTGGAAGTTTTTTTGGCTAACATGATGATGAAATAATATTGCATAATTATTATTTTATTTCGTGTGCTAAAAATAGTTACTTATATACTTACTACCAACATCAATAAAAAGTATTTGTAAACCTAAACTAGTTAAAGGTACAATAAAAATACTTAGGGGTTTTTAGGGGCATTGTAAAATGATCTTGGCGGAAAAATTCTATAGGGGTTGGCACCACTGCGTTGATTTTATTGATATTTATGAAATGTGTCAATGTCAAATTTGATTGTAGGTATTTATATTTAATTTAACTTTATCTTTAACATATTTAATAGATTTTTTCATTTTTGAGAAATATTATGAATATGTAAAGATTCATTATTCTAAACACCGTACGACGTTGCCTTTTATTTGACACTGGCGAAATTGTGGAAGATACTCTCCAGAAGTCATAATCTAAGAGAAGAAGAAGAAGAACTTTATCTTTTGTAGTTAGTTAAATCTCTTGTTAGTCAAATTAAATATCTTTGGCCCTAGGCCTAAGTAGTGTATTATGATTATGATGCTAATATCCGGAATTGAACACAAAAGAGTACCTAGAATAACTTTTTAAAACATTTTAAGAAACTAAATAACTGAATATTATTTGCTCATTTACACTTGACATTTTAAATTTAGAATTATAGGAAGCAAGAGAACCAGAGCGTACATTTTTAAATATTGAAAACCACTGTCGGTTATCAATGGCTGACGATATTGTTTTTGAATTACTACATTCAGAAATAATTAACTATGCATTAGAGCAATCGAAGAATGAGAACAACGAAAAAAAGGTGCTTACGTCTTTATTGTGTTATGCAATTAATATTTTTAAACTACAAATAAATTATTTTGGTAAATGAATAAGTCGAACTGTTTTAGGAGGTGGATTTGTCCGTCGTGGAATATATTGGGTTTGCCGCTGGGTATAAAATAATGGAAAGATTGACTAGAGAATGGCCCAGGTTCAAAGATGAATTGGATACGATGAAGTTCATATGTACAGACTTTTGGACATGTATCTATAAAAAACAAATTGATAACTTGCGAACAAATCATCAAGGTGTTTATGTTCTACAAGACAATGCATTCCGTTTCCTTACCAACTTTTCAAATGGCCATCAGTATCTGGAATTTGCTCCAAGAGTAAGTATTAGCTCCACATACATTGTAGTTTACTTTACCACTGCCAAATATAGGCTAGCATTTTATGTTATTTGTATATGTGTTTTATGTTAAAGTAAACATTTGTTATATCCTATGCAGTAAATTTAGTAGGAGTTGGTGAAAAGGATAATTTAGATTAAATAAACTCCATATAATTGGGAAACTTCTCAACATCTTTTTGTTGACTATACCATAATGCCTCAAGATGAAAGTCTTTAACCAGTGTGTGTTACCAGAGATGATATATGGCACAGAGAAGTGAAGTGAAGCGACAATGGGCAGGGCACATTGCCTGTAGAACTAATGGCCATTGGGGCAAAAAGTTTCTTGAGTGGAGACTGCACACTGGAAAACGCAGCATAGGACAACCTGGTGAAGGTTGCTGGGAGCTGTTGGATGCGTGTGGCATGTGATCAGACTTTATGGAAATCGATGAGGATGGGGCCTTTGTTCTGGAATTGACGTCCTTTGGCAGATATGATGATAACGCCATTTCTATAAAAAATAGCCCCTTTTCACCACGTAGGTGTCGTGAAAGGCCACCATGGGATTACTCAGATGATTGCGCAGCACCTTTATTCAAGTAAATGTTCAACACAACTGCAATAGCTAAAACACCTGCAAAGCATGGCACTTATGGGCACAATCCTCCATGAGTACACAGCTCAAACCCAGACCAGTAATTGTAGCCATCTTTAGGGGAGGCCTGTGTTGCTAAAGCCTGAATGTTTTTTGCTGTAAAAAGATTAAGTAAATATGGGCAATTATTATTTATGGTTTTAGCTAGTAGTATAATTTTAGTCTTGATATAGTAGTAATAGTGATAGTGAGTAGTAGTAATAGTGATTGTCACATGATGCCAGATCCCTACAAATAATAGGCAAGCTTCTAAATTTTCCTAGGTGTTTTAAGAAGCAACTACGAGGGCGGCACTGAAAATTTCGGGAATCAAGGAAGTGACACAACATTACTATTTAAAAATGTATTTATTGCTTTTCGAAGTATTCTCCGCGAAATTTGACACATTTTTCCATACGATGGAACCAATCATTGAAGCAACCATTCCATTCGGAAGTTGGGGTCTCCAAAATGGCCGTTTTGTAGGCGTCCACAGCTTCTTTAGGTGATGAAAATCTCTGTCCACGCAATTTATTCTTTATTTTAGGGAAAGTATAGAAATCATTAGGGCTTAGGTCGGGGCTGTACGGCAGATGGTCTAATAATTCTATGTTTTCTTGCTCTAAAAACTCTTGTTCTGTGCGCGGTGTGAGAACTCGCATTGTCGTGATGGAAGATGATGCGGCGGTTGCAGTTCTCTCTACGGAGTTCAGAAACGACCTGTGGCAAACAAATGCTAGAATACCATTCTGCATTAACCGTTCTTTGTCCCTCAAGAGGAATAGTCGTAACATGGCCGGTTTTGGAGACAAACGTGGCCACCATTTTTTTTGCAACACTCCGTGAACGAACAATTTTTGTTGGCTTTAACTCATTTTCGAACACCCAAACTCGTGACTGGTTTTTTGTTTCGGGTTCGTACGCATATATCCTGGATTCGTCACCTGATACGATGTTGTATACAGCATTTGAGGATCCTGCGTGGAATCTTTCGAGAGTTCTGACGCACCAAGTAACGCGAGCCGCTTTTTGCTCTTCACATAGCAAATGCGGTATCCATCGGGAAAACAACTTTTTTACACCTAATTGTTCATGCAAGATTATTTGTATTTGACTCATGCCAATGTCTAAAGTTGCCTGAATTTCGCGGTATGTCACATGTCGATCTTCCTCAATCAGCTTACGCACAGCATCAACGTTTTCTTGGGTGACTGCAGTTTTTGGACGACCTTGACGAGGATCATCACTGAGCTTGACACGTCCACGTTGAAATTCAGCAAACCAGCGATAAATTGTGGTTTTGGATGGGGCTTCATCACCAAATGCAGAAATCATCCGGTCAACACACTGTTTTTGTGTTAAACCACTTCGAAAGTCATAATAAATCATCGCTCTTGAATTTTCTCGAGTCAATTCCATTTTCTCAACGACTAAACAAGTTTGACAAAGCCTTGTGACAAGACCGTGAATCTTTTTTTAAATAAATAAATGGTATTCAATTTGTAAAACCAAGGAGTTTTCAATTAAAAAGATTTTAATATGACAGGAACAGTGGAAATATTCCATTCCCGATACTTTTAGTGCAGCCTATGTAAGGGGTTTTTTGTATTTGAATGGATGCTCACTGTCAGGACAGGTCTTATTTTAACTGCAACAGCAAGCAATTCTATTGTAATAGTACTATGAGACCACATACTATTTTAAAAAGAGTGTCCATGGAGTTTCTTGCCAGCTCTTCTGTATAGCACCTTGAGAATTATATGGAACCAGTAAATTAAAACTTAACTATTCATATGTACCACAAAAGGTTTACAGTTTAGACAAGTTACGGAGCTTAAACTGCAAATCAATGTGTAGAAACCTCTGATTCAAATCTTACATTTTAATTAGAGTCCAGTTCCGATTCTATCAAGAGAACACTTAGTGGTCTGCTGACAAACAATGAAGAGTTAATAGTCAAGCAAGTTCCGATTGTGACTGTGTTTTAGCAAAAATAGAACACCTGCTGTTGTTCCACAGAAGGAAGCTGATGCCCTTCCCTCTGGTTTAGAGTCCCTCGGCATTTCTTACAACATCCATGGTAAGGGATGGAGTGGTGCTAAATTCTTAGTTTTACACCACATGAAATGAATTAATTAGTTCTTATAAATAAAATCTATGTAAGTTACGTTGTACCATCAATGTTGCTCTACTTTCCATTCCATTTGATGCTGTGGTCTCTGGTGAGGACTCCAATTCGTCTCTGATTAAACCACCTCTGTCATATCCCTAGTGAACCTGAATAAAAAACATTTTCTTTTAAATGGGCAACAGCATCCTTCAGTATACCTACTAGTTACAACATAATCTTCGAAGTTTGGTGATTAGTGCAATATTCCTTCACAATTGATTGTTCCAACAATCTATATCTAGAGGAGTCATCATTTCAGCAGTGTCTGTAAATACAGGCTGATGATGCATAGAGGATGAGAGGAGGTAGAGGTGATAAAAAATATTAGATAATAGACATTGTTATTGTATTGTCATTACCCGTGTAGTGTTTAGATAAGAATATAGCACCACACCATCTCCCAGGAGGAGGAGGAGGAAGTCGTAAAAGGCGACTAAGGGACTCTAAACCAGAGGGATGGGCAGCAGCGTCCTTTCTGTGGAACAGTAGCCATTCTGCGCTCACCAACCGGCCTGCCAAACATGGTGATTACTGGAAATTCCCCCCAATATGATGACACAGTTGTGGAAATCTATGGGGGAGGCCTTTGTTCAGTAGTGGATGTTACATGGCGATATGATGATGATTGTTTTGTTGCAGATTAAGTAGTATTTATGTTTGTTTCAGTATGTTGCATATACATGTGGATTGATAAGAGGAGGCTTGGCAAACTTGTGCATAAACAGTGTAGTCACAGCTGAAGTTCAATCTATGCCGTCTTGTAAATTTCATATTCACGTCCAAAGAACATAATTAAATTTTCACAAAATAACTTGTTGTAATAAAGATGATGTATGTGTGTGTGAAGTTTCATTTTTAATTAAACCTGTTAATGCAAAGGAAAGTGCACAGCGAAAGCAAAGTGGTATCGGTATTACTGTGAATGTTAAGATGCCCTGTTGCATGTCCCCGACGGCGGATCCAGCCTTCAAGTCGGGAGGGTCGCATAGTGAAGGTTCAGCCAGGACTAAGGTTACCAGCTGACAGGCATTTGGCTCATTTGACAGGAATTTTACGGTTTAGACAGGCGTGCGGCCGGCGCTGACACAGGCATATTTTAATTTCACGGTATCACGCAAGCCCGTCCGCCCGAATGAAACCCGAAATTCCTGTTGGCTTACACCATTTTGTGTTACACTATTACCCAATTGGAAAAAAACCCCGATAAGTTACACTATAACTCAATGCAACGTTTTTATCCCGCTAAAAAACACTATCTCCACAAGAACCATGTGTTCCCGTTGTGGAAAAAAATCATCATACTACATTTATTTAATTTTTTTGTTTATGAAAATTCATGTACAGGAAGTATATGTGGACTCATATACCCCGGGAAAGGGCGGAGGGGCATGCCGGACTCAAACCACCGGTGTGGTCATTTTCCGCACCGAAGGGAGGCTCCGGGAACTCGAATAATTTCCACTCAGAGCCACCCATTGGTGCCACGCCTTTATGCTCATCTCGGAGGGGATGACTGTGAAGAGGCTACCCACAGGCACCTCTCGGGGGGATTGTTAAGGTTTCCCCCAAAGCCTCGTTATGCGCTGTGCTGCACACACGGCGGCACGTAACCACGTGCGCGCCGCCGTCTTCCCGGTGGTCGCTCGGTATGAGCACGCAGATTCCCCAATAGGCGCGCTCGCGACCCCAGGGCCGCCCGCCATATAAATAAGATAGGGGGCTCAGGCGTGTCAGACACGGGCCCATGGCGATTGTTGCCCCAGTTCCGTGTCCTCCTCCGAGCGAGATCGGCCCTCTCCCGATCCCGCTCTGCAACCTCCTTCTGGAGAATGACGCTCTCACAGGCGGAGATTACAGCATTCAAATTTCCATGCTCTACCAGCATAGCCTACAGCTACTACTACTTTTTTCTACTGCTGGCAGACAGAAATCTTGTCCGATCCGATCGATCAGTATCCGCCGCTCAGCAGCCCACGCAGGGCACTCTCCGAGTGTGTGCTGCGTGGTATCCTGAACGTTCCCACCACAGAAATAAGAAGTGGTACCACTTCTTATTTCGGGCGCGTAACGGCGACATGCATAATTCAGGCCATTTGAAAAAAAATGCCCGTTTTATAATGTGGAAATTCGATGGCGTAAGTGAAACTTTGTTAAATTGTCGTGTTGTTAGAGGATAACATGCAAAAACCGAACCGAAAATAATAATTTTACCAAGGAAGGAATCTTAAACAATATGCAATTGAAGGAATTTTCTTGTATTTGTCTATAAAAAGAATAAATTACAAATTAATAATTATAGATTTCTTTATTATGTTACATTTGGATTGATGGAGCAAAACCACATTATTATTTTTGTACAAAATACAATGACTCTTATCTACCACTTTTAACTAGCAATCGGTGAATGACAAACGCAGTGAATAAAACAGCGAATGGTACTCTCAATAAACTTACACGTTCCGCGGTACAGCTGCCGTGTGCAGTCCGTACGCACGGTATGATTGTCTACCTACAGACTACAGAGCAGTGTTGCCACCTCATAAAAATTAAAGTCGCTAGATCAACACCCAAAAGTCACCAGATTGGGCTAAATTCGAAGCGAAAGTCACCAGAAATCCCAAAAAATATTTTTTAGTAGAAACAATGTTGTAATGCCATCTATCGAAGTATCGATTGTACTGGACAGACAACTCAAGCGGCAGTACTTACATGTTCAAATCACGTTAGGTCACGGTTAGGACTACCCCATCTCATGCCATGGGTGTCCTAGAAGATGACTAAGGGAGTTTGGAACCCGGTGTGTACCATTATTATTAGGCACTATGAGTTGCCCGCAGGTGACGGATAAACAACCGACTACTACTACTGTTACGTAATAACAATCAACGCTGTGACTCAATACCACTTTTTATTGTGTATGAAACTACGGTAACAAATTATAATAAAACAATTTTAAACGGATTAAATCGAGTGTATTATTGATTTTTGTTTTTCCTGACGTTTCGAACACTTTGCAGGGTTCGTGGTCGCAGGATGACTAAGGTGACAAGCGTCGTTACAGATTTAAAACGTTTTTTTTTTTTTTTTTTTTTTTTTCGAAACGTCAGGAAAAACAAAAATCAATAATACACGCGATTTAATCCGTTTAAAATTGTTTTATTATAATGTGTAATAATCGCGAAAACCTAAGACAATACTACGGTAACAAATATTGAAATATGTCAAAAATCAGATTTTTTATTACATCAACAAATTCTAAGTATGGAAAAACAACCGTAATTGTAAAAGTAGATAACATTGTTTGGTTGTAATAATTATATTGTAATGACAAAACAAGAATATAAATAATAATTAATATTCTATAAAATCTTTTCAGGATAGATGAAGACGACTTAATTATCGCTAGAAGTCGCTAAAAACAAAACATCGCTAAACGACAGAAATAAATCGCCAAAAGGGGTCAAAAGTCACCAGATCTAGTGACAAAATCGCTAAGGTGGCAACACTGCTACAGAGTAGTATTGCTTAAAAATCGATAGTGTCATGAAACCCCAAATCACTCATACTATCGATTGCCCTATCGATAGTATTGATTGGGAGCTTTGCAACAATACTATCGACAGTGTCGATACTATCGAACTGGGTCGTAAATACTATCGATAGTCAAAAATCATGTAATAGTATCGATACTATTGTATAATTTCAACTATCGATAGTATTGTTCGATATGTAAAATAAAATCGACACTATTGATACTATCGATCGGCCAATCGATAGTATGAATGTTTTAGGGGTAGTCCTATCGATAGATCGATAGTCGATTTTTAAGCAACACTACTACAGAGTCGTGGGTATGTTTTAGTATGAGTAGCCAATTATAATGTGTGTTTATTGAGTTATCTGGGTGAGAACTTTTGACTGTGTGCGTTTGTGAAGAATGGTAGGGAAAAATAGATTTCTAAGCTCGCACACATTTTGAACTACATGGCATATCTCCTTTCTTCCAATATTTTTGGTTCTCACAGTGGTGACTGGTGACACTGTGCCGTGACCTCGCGGCCAATCCTGTGCAAGTACGCACCGAAACAACTGTGTCCGGTGAATACCTGCGTCGAGACGGAATGTGACACGTTCGCGCCTTTGGAGCCAGGCCATAGATAATACACTATAAGCCAGGCTCCGAAGAGCGGCAAGACAGCCTCAACGGTGCGCTTCGTATACAGATACAAAATCAGATGGTGGTTCAATATCTATAAATCGGAAACAGGCGGGTTCAAAATCTAGATATTCGGGTATCGCTCACTCCACATCGGCTACGTGATTCACGATTCGCGATGGAGATGGACTGAAATGTTCCCACAATTTTTATAATAACAGTAATATTATATATCGTAGTAATACTTTCATCAAAGATAAGATAAAAATGGAAATATTATTTCTGTAGATTAAATTTTGCTTTCTCTGTGTGAAAAGAGGCCTTTGGTTAGCACTGTGATAGCGACAGGCTGATATGATATTTTATACTAGCTGGGACCCGCGGTTTCACCCGCGTTTAATTTAAAAGAAATTTAGAGTACTTCGACATAGATACTTGACATAGAATATATATATTGGATTTCAAGGGTTTTATTTTTTACGCGGAACCCTAATTATTTTTCCAAAATAAAAGTAGCCTAAGTTATTCCTTATAACATCAGCTATCTGCCAGTGAAGGTCCCGTCAAAATCGGTCCAGCCGGACCGGAAAAAACAGACAGACAAATTTTAAAAAAATAGTGTTTTTGCTATATGTAACGTACATACTTTCATATGCATTTAGTAAAAAGCTGTTATTTTGACATTACAAACAGACACTTCAATTTTATTTATTTGTATAGATTTATAAAGAACAAAAAATGTCGAGTGTGAGTACACGTACAGTATAAGTGAAACTTTATATTTTTGTTAGTTTGTACGATCTCATTCGATTAACTATGGAGGTGGTAAACAGAGTAGTTCAGTCTAGTTCGGTTGAGTTCAGTCCAGTTCAGTCTAGTTCAGTTTAGTTCAGTCCAGTTAAGTCGAGTTTAGTCTAGTTCAGTCTTGTTCAGTCTAGTTCAGTCGAGTAGAGCAACCTCTAAAGAGGTTAAATGGAGTGTTGAAGTTTATATGGGAAAGTTTTAATACTAAGCGAAGTCGCGCACATAGCGCTAGTTTTTGAGTAAATAGAATAAATACTTAATTAATTAAGTTAAATGGGGTGTTGAAGTTTGTATTGGAAATTCCTAATTCCAAAAGAATTCGCGGACAAAGCGCTAGTTATTGAATAAATACTTAATAAATTAAATGCTAAACGTTATACCATTTTTTCTTCCATGCCCACTGGCGTAACTGTCCACTGCGAAGTTTTATATCACGTTTAAGATAAAACAGGTGGTCGTTTAATAAAAAAATGCAATGACGGGATTTCAGTTTTACAATTTAGTTCCGTATTTTGATTCGTACCATACAATATAGTATATCGTATGTGTGGTGCCAGCTACGAATAGCACTCACCGACCTCATCCCGTGGGTGTCTTAAAAGGTGACTATGGGTTAACTGGAGGATGGGCAGCAGCGTTCTTCGAGTAAATTAGTATTAACCTTTTTTACATCGTTTCTGCTTAATTATGATTTGTACTTATTTAGACTTATTTGACTTATTTAGTTTACATAGTGCTTGGCATTTTGTTGTAAAAACGTACACACTGGTATCTGAATGAATTACTTATTTTATGGAGCCTGGTCGTTAGTAGTACATAGAGAAAAGATTTATATTCTTTTTAACATAAATCAAGTTTTCGTATAAATGAAAGTAACTAAAATATACCAATCTGGCTGTTTCTTTATCAGTCAACTAAAGCATCTTAAAGACTGCATAGGCTGCAGAGCTGAGCTTCTTCGACAATTTCTCAATATGTGGGCCCCACTGCAGCTTAGCACCTAAACTAATGCCTAAAAACACAGTGGTATCCATTCCACTCTTCGGCCTTTATTAGAACACTGGTTTGCACCTGTCTCACATTAGGTTTTGTAAATCTTACACATTTAGTTTTGTTTTCGTCTAGAAGAAAATTGTTAGTATTCAAAAAGTGTACTACTTTAGAGAAAGCGTAATTTACATCGTTAGTAACTAACGGTTGTCGTCTGAGTTTAAATAAAAGTGATATGTCATCTGCAAACAACACAATCTCATGATTATCCCTAATAAAATTGGGTAAGTCATTTATTTAAATTAAGAACAAAAAAGAGCTGAGAATCGAGCCCTGCGGAACTCCCATTGTGACCATGGACCCCGGAGATCTATTTCCATTAATATCGACTGTCTGAATCCTATTACTTAAGTAAGATATAATAAATTCAGAGCATCGTTTCTGATACCATAGTAATACAATTTTCTGATCAATGTTTCGTGATGGACACAATCAAAAGCCTTAGACAAATCACAGAAGATGCCTAAAGCATCTTGTGAATCCTCCCAATTATCATAGATATGTCCTATTAGTTTAATCAGTTGTTGAACGACCCTTTGTGAAACCAAACTGTTTGCGATGCAATAGTTGATTTTTATTAAAGAATAATTGCATTTGACATAACACCATTATTTCGAAAACTTTACTAAACGTAGGTAGCACGGAAATAGATCTAAAATTAGAAGGGTCTAATGTACTACCTGATATTTATTTACTACTAGCTGGGACCCGCGGTTTCAACCGCGTTTAATTTAAAAGAAGTTTAGAGTACTTCGACATAGACACTTGACATAGAATATATATATTGGATTTCAAGGGCTTTTTTTTTTTGCGCGGATCCCTAATTATTTTTCTGAAATAAAAGTAAGTTATTCCTTTAACATTTTCATTTTCGTCAAAAAAACATAAAAATGACTATGGCTGAGGATTGTATTTCATATGCTGAAGCTGCTAAGTTGCATAAACCTATTTCTAAACCATATGCAGACATTTTATCAACACCAAAAAAATCTACATCACTTAGTCCACAATCCAATCAGTCAACAAAACAGAATATATCTTATAAAAAAACAGTATATTCAAAAATTAAACCTCGTGCCCCTATTACACCTGATTATGACCAGGTTGCCCACAATATATTGATGAATGAATATAATAATATAGTATCCCCTATTAATGGTAGTGCCTTATCAACCACAATTAATAATAATCAAGATTCCCAATTGTTTGTTAAAGATGTCATAGTTACATTATTAAGTGTTCTTACTCAAAATAATATAGTAATACCGTCCAACGTTGCCCCCATAATTGAATCTACAATTAATGCTCTGAATAATGGATTGTACAACAATAATCCAATGGAATTGCAGAAGCATAAACAATAAAAAAAGTGATTTAATATACCTTATAAATAAATATAACCCATGTATTGTGTCTCTGTCAGAAACATGGTTAAAACCTCATTATAATTTTAGAATTTCTAAATATTCCTGTTTAAGAGAAGACAGGTCTGATGGTTACGGTGGTGTAGCTATCCTAGTCGCAAATCATTTTCCCTATACAGTTTTATCTCTTCCTTCCCATTCTAATCAATTTTCTATTATATGTATTAAAGTTAGTAAGATAACTTTTGTATCTATTTATATTCCACATCCTTCTTTACAAATTTTTAATGAAATTAATAATGCCGGCTCAGAATGCCACCACCCCATCTCCTCCCATGGGTGTCGTAAAAGTCGACTAAGGGATTAGCCGGAGGATGGGCAGCAGCGTCCTTCAAGTACATTAACAACTCAACTGCGATCGCCAACCCGTCTGCCAAGCGTGGCAAAAACCCCCCAATGAGCCCACAACACACCCATATCGGTCGTTGTGGACATCTTTGGGGGAGGCCTGTGTCCAGCAGTGGACTTCATTCGGCCGAAATTATTATTATTATAATAATATTCTGTCCCATATCCCCAGACCATTTATGTTACTGGGGGACTTCAATTCTCAGCATAGATCATGGGGAAGTTCCTTATCAAATTCGAATGGTGAATATATATTGCAAATTGTAGATATCCATAATTTATGTATACTAAACACTGGGTCTCCCACCCGTTATACTTCACCAAATGAGGGTATAAGCGCTGTAGATTTGTCAATAAGTACCACTGATTTGGCTTCCACCATCAATTGGGTTACCCTTACATCCACATTTGGGAGTGATCACTATCCCATATTAATTACCTTGCCTTGTAATAACTTTCCGTACAGTACTTCACAGCCCAAGTCACCCCGCATGAAATATAGATTGGATAATGAAAAATGGGAGTTGTATAAATCAATAGTTGAACAAAAAATTTGTTCCCTCTCTGAACATCCTGGATTACTTGAAAATGTTAATTCTTTTACCAGTATTTTGATCGAGGCGGCTGTACTGTAATATAATAAAAAAAAGTACTGTAATACAATACGCATCTAAATAAAATAAAATTCAGAATACGACTTTTACTTTTTTTTTATTTGTATTTGAATGTAAAATTTGGGTATTTTTTAAATAAAACAATAAAAAGTCGATGAAAAAAAATCCACAGGGCATGAGAAATGTTTAGGGGCCTGAAAGGATAGCAGATGACCCCCCCAGTCGACCATTTCAATTTGGCACACGATGTACCAAACATTCTGTATAATTGTATTTATGACTTCCAAAAGACAGACCATCAGCTGAATCAACTTAAAAAATTTGTTAACTATTAAGAACCAAATAATACTATATAACAAATTACATATAATAAAATTGTAGTTGAACGTTTTCCTTCCATACAGGAGAGTCTAAGTTAGATTCTGGGCCGCACCTCTGATTTTTCGAATTCATGTGCGGATCAGAATTTGATTATCACTTGCGTTGACGGTGAAGGAAAACATCGTGAGGAAACCTACACTCCTGAAACGTTGAAATAGTGTGTGTAGTCAGCCAAGCCGTGAGAAAAAGCCCGTGCCCAGTGTTGGGACGGTAATGGGATGATTATATATACTATAACAGACTATCAAAATGAACATAAGCTATGTGTTACAATAGTTACAGATATAAAAATTGACAACATAAATGAAATAAAAGTTGTTTAGCAATTAGATCAATAAAACTATGACATCGGGCTCGACTACCTACTATGCTAAGCAAAGCAAGTGTTTACATGAATATGGACATTATTTGCATGTGAATAATGTTCATATTCGAACGTTCACGTTGTGATTCGAACAGCGAACAAATGTTTCCTCCAGAAATGTGCGGCTGGATGTGTATACTTTGTTTTTTTGTTCTTTGTCTGTGGTAAATGATTATTATGACTGGTAAAATACAATAATTAGACAAAATATATTCTAGTTATATGCTAGTTCTTAAATATAATTTATACTCGTGCCAATATAGGATGGATATACCTAAATAACGTGTCAAAGATTTGATAGCGGTATAAAAATCATTCCTGATAAAATAGAATAAAATGTGAATTTTTTTTATTATTTAGAGTGACTAAAATTCATAAATGCGCGATCTCGCTTCTTGTTCGTGCGATCGTCGGTATCGGTCGGAGTTATTCGGCTAGTTTCGGTAACTGTTTATCTACGATCCAATGCTGTGTGAATAAAGTGTTTCGCCCGATAAATAGTTTCTGAAGAGACCAATACATAGTTTTAGGTATTTGACGCGATACATAGTTAGTGATGCTTGAACGTTTGGTATAGTGACTAATTGCTTAGATTGCTGCGCTATGTGTCGCCGGTTCGATCCCCACACGGTACAAATATTTGTATGACCTACATGCTGGTAGTTGATTCGGGTCGGGAGTTTGTGCATAAGAGATTAATTTCTGTAAACTGAGGGCTGAGTGTGATTTTATTTTCATACTAAAAATGTAAACGTGTGCGATGCGGTAACCGCGTTCAGTGCTGCGATTGGCCCGCTCCAAACTCTTCAGCCAATTAAAACGATGAATGCGCTCTACGTGGCGCACGCGTTTACATTTCGATTAGGAAAAGAAACTCCCACTCGGCCCTCTGCATCCACGGCATAGGAGAACTACTAGTTGAGTCACCGTTTTTTAAGATGAATAAACAATCTGTTCGTAAAATTTTGACAAGGTGGAACAGCAATAAGATGCTACTTCATGACAAAAAATGCTAAGATGCGTACCATCTGATTTTAATTACATAGGATGCAAACCAAACTAATATGCGAGTACACATTTAAAATTTTTTTTATCTTTTATAGTGACTTAACATGAATCGGTCTGATTCTTAGTATTCCGAAATTGATTCACTGAATCGATTCAGTGTCTTAAATCCTTCGTGGGTACTATACACGGTACACTTTCGAATACATTTTCCTTTGTTTATCTCGTGTTGCCACGCTATTCGCAAAAAGAATAGAATAGCTGATACGTATACTTAAACAATTTACATATAATCTGTGCTCAAAACTTTGACCCAAACGCACGCAAACTTTTTGATTGGTGTTGGCGCTCTTTTGCTTCCTATCCTTTCATTCGCTCTTTCAATTTACAGAAAATGGCTTCCGAAGAATTGGTGACTGAGCAATTTCAATTTTTCGGTATAGATGTGCCAAAAGAAGTCATATGTAAATGTGAGTACCCAAATACTTCGTGATAAGTAGTAAACGTAAGGATCTATGTGTTCATCAACTTAACGAAAAGTTTTGGATAAAACATAAACCGCTTCCAAATGAATGTTCAAGGTTGTTCCATTATTCACTTCTTTTTCTAAGGCGTGAGTTTATGCGAGGAATACAACATCGATGCTGAATCTTTCATTGAACAATGGATGGCCTTCAGTTTAAACCACTTAAACGGTTCATCTCCGAATTTGGACAACTTGGATACATTTGTAAGAAAGGAATTTTCCAAGCGGGCGGCGAATCGTTCCAACTCAACCGCTAAAGAAAACGGACAAGTGGGTACCGGCACAAGTTTGACGGTTTACGGGGCGTCCGCTTCGCTTCAGTATCCTTTTAAAGCGCATGCTCCACGTGTCCATTATTTACTAAAGTTTTGCATTTATGATATTAGTTTGAAACTTTTCAGTTTAGCTGCCGCCCATTGACTTCACCGTTTTATCAAATTTTTATGTTCTAAATTAAGGTTGAATGTATTGTTATGTACTATTATATCAAAATTTTTGATCCTTAGCATTAACACAGATCAGACAATGAATTTCTATCAAATTATATGGCCACAACACCAAAGGTATTATATGCAATTATTTGCATACTCTATCTCATTTAAAATGCTAAACAACTAGGTAGAGAAAACAGTAATCGATAATTAAAAGTATCTAAAATAAGGTTTATGAAAATGTTAAATTAATTTAGTTTCTTTATTTTTATTATTAATATTCAGGTTCTTAACTCTTGTATAAATATATGAAGAAATCAATCAAGAAAGAAGTTAGAAGCACCTACCTGCACCTAATGGGTATATGTCTAGAATACAGTGCATTATTCTGTGACTAGATCTACACTCATTGAGTACTTGTGGGACAGTCATCAGCAGCAAACATGAAAGAAGGCCTATTTGAAAGCTAATGTTTGGCAACAGATGGTAATAAGCTGATATTGTCATAATATCACATAAATGCTTAATGGAAGCAATCCAAAATCTCATTCAGGCTCTTTTCTATGTAGTCAATTGGTAACATGTTTGTTATGCCTGATTTTAATATTAGTGCAAAATTTGAGATTGCCTAGTTAAACTTCAGTGTTAATAAGATCAAAGAACTTTTCTTATGAATCATTGTTCATTTATTAGTCATGTTAAAAAAGCTTGTCTGAGCTCCCAATTAAATGCAAGTCTTCTAGAAAGTTCTGCTTCTAACATTGCTCACAACTTATTTAGTAAAGAGTAATCATGAAACTGATTTATTGGGTATTGGCCTCTCTATGTTTAGTTAACCAAAAGCCTGAACAATAGTTTATGCAGCCGTGTATAATTTTTACACCAATAAGTGCATATTAATTGTGACAATATTCTTTGGGGCAGGAAAGATAACGAGAATGAAAGCCAGAAGTATGCTATATAGCATTTAACTTGATGATATTTGTGGGCGAGTTTGCTTCTGGTTCATGTTCTATAAACATCATGACTAGATCCATACTCGTCTGCAGCCATCAACTTAATCACCATATCCCAATGTTTTTATTATTGTGAAGTATAAAACACGTTTTAAAGATTGTGTACAAGCAAGTAAAAAAAAACTGTTCTCCCGATATCTGAAGAAAGTTAGTTACCACATGGTTGTCTCATGAGTACAATGTATTTGAACTATATGTTTTATTGGTACTTCTATATTTTTTTAAATATTTATTGGTGAAATCATATTGATTTACTAAATAACTACCAATTCAATAATTTTCAGAGAGTTAAAGTTGAGATTGAGTCAGTATCAAACCAGCCAAATGATTTATGCCCGGCCACATACTCACCAACAGTGTAAGTATAAAAATACTGGTTGGCAAAAATGCCCGGGGACCTTAATCAATCTTGTCCAAATTCATATCTTCACCAGTTTTCTCCATCTCATTGCTGCTGATGACAATATTCAGCTTCTCTAAATGTTAACTGCAGATACTTCTCGCTCTCTCAATGTTCAATGAAGATTGACTACCATCAGATATCAAAAGTTTTAGTCTAAATAAGATTTTCGATTAGTGGGAGAGGCCAGAGGCTTTGTGGTCATTGTCATAACCTGCCTTTTGGGAGATGCCGTTGTTAACTGTGGACTGCAACAAGCAGCTGAGTACTGACCATTAGCTATTCGGGTCTGCAGAAATTTACTCCAGGTAGTTGATAATATTACGTACAAATTGTTACTCTAGTAGGCATGCCAAAGTTATGGCTTATACATTTTATTTCAGTGGTTCAGCGAAATATGCCTCAAGAACAAATCCAGGTGCAGTAATGCACTCATATGGTGATGAGAAACTACTACAGATCATTGCTGAGCCGTGTGCAGCGAATGACATTTTAAATTTGAAAATAGCTCAAGTACCCAATGATGATGGTGATACATACACTAAAGCAATGTAAGTTATGTCTGTTCTAACTACACATGCCCTGTGGATAGCATTGCCAAAAACTAAATGTAAATGATTAAAGATGTATTGTGAAATAGTTGCAACCATATAGGTAATTATCCCTAGCCGGGCTCATATTTTGGATTTACTGGTTAGATCAGAAGATCACTCACTCCCGATAGTTTAGAATAACCTATTTTGTAACCACACTTCACGAGTTCTTACTTGGGAACTAGTTTGAACTAGTTGTGAAACAAGAATAGAATATCTTATTTGGCAACTGATTGTTTTTACTCTACTTTTAAATAACTAGTTGCAAAACTTGGTTGCCATGGCGGCCGAATATCACTCGCTTCCAATAATTTACAATTACATTTATAATAATAATAATAAATGTAAATGTATTATAATAATAATAAATGTAAACTTATTATAATAATAATAATTGTAAATTTATTATTATAATAACAAATGTAAATTTAATATAACAATAAATGTAAATTTATTATAATAATAAACGAAATTTATAATAATAATAATAAATGTAAACTTATTATAATAATAATAAATGTAACTGTTAATTGACACTGACATCAGTGTTGTTGTCTGTCGTCTGTATTGGTGGCTATTTAGGGGGCCCATCGTGTGAGTGGCGAGTTACTGTCTACCACAGAATTTCACTATAAAGGTTGAAAGGCAGACGCCGTTTTTCCGTTTTTCCTAGTATTCAATAGATTTAGCACCGATTACAATGGACCTTATAATTGTAGTTTCCATCTCATACAATAGTTTTACACCTCACCCACTTTATTGTGACAGCCATGGAGAGTCCCCAGTTAATATCCCATTACATTTTAGATTAAAATTCTGTAAAGGGTAGAAACGTTGCCACACACTAATATTTCTTGTGATAATAATGATTCCAAAACATAAAATATTGCAGTTCTTATGATTTTGGTCGTTTTTATTTGATGAATTCGCATAGAAAATTTCATGTCATTCAGCACGATTCAAATAAAAAGCGGTAAAAAGATATTTTGTGATAACGTAGCTGGCAGCACTGTCAACACTATAAATTTTATTATGTTGAATTATTTATAAAATCTCTTTTTACCGCTTTTTATTTGAATCGTGCTGAATGACATGAAATTTTCTATGCGAATTCATCAAATAAAAACGACCAAAATCATAAGAACTGTGATATTTTATGTTTTGGAATCATTATTTTGTGATAAATTATAAAAAGTAGTCAAAGTTATTCTTTACGATTTAAGGTTGGTCTTTAACCTCGATTATCTTCTAAACGAGTCAAAAGCGAAAAATCATTTCAGACCATTTTTGTAGATCGTTACATTTCGTACAAAACATATTCTGTTTTGATTTCCACGAGACATTCATTCGTTCAAGTGCATTAAAAATACAAACAAAAAAAATGTCCTATGTCATTTAAATGGGAAATAAAAAGTACGATGAGTCACCTCTTAACATTAATAATAAGGGCTCAAAATTTACTAGAATTTTTTTTCGTCATCTCAGACGATATTTTAATGGTAACTAAGGAAAAAGAAATTAAAAGTTTTTTTTGGCCCACCCTACTGCAGATCATACAAATATTGGTTCCGTGCGGGAATCGAACCCGCGACCCTGTGCGCAGCAGTCGACTTTATCAGCCACTGCACCAACCGTGTCGTCGTGTTAGATCTGTGTCCCCGCGTAAGCCTATCAAAAGATCGGGGTCAGGGGTTACAGGGGATATAAGCCCGTGAATAGAGGAACATGTAAATAATAATAATAAATTCTTTATACTCAGGCTACTATGGCCCATAGATATACCTTAAAACTAACATAGGTATATATTGTACTAATACAGATTATGTTAGTATAAAGAAACTTAAGTCTATGTTAGTAGAAACTTCACTCGCACTACGTCACTGTGCGTTCTAGTGGCACTTGTCCGCGGAAGCGACGGAACACCACGCCTTGCGGCCAAAAGTCCCCACGACGAGATGCAAATAACATGTCGGTACTCGCACCATGAACGCCTTAAAGTTGACGTTGCGGTGCAACTCCAGCAGCTGCACTCTCGGTGTGTACTTGGTCCTTTGACGCACATACTCCACGATGTCCTCCGCCTTAGTGGTGTAGTGTAAGCGCTACATACACTTTTGGACTCCGCAGGAGCCGTGCTGCAGCGGTTCTTATTGGTTCGCTGACGGCGCTTCCTCCTTTGACCTAACCGAAAACCATCCTCATTAGCTTGCTTCGATGCCTTTTCAGGCATGGGCTTTTTGGTGCCCACAGTGGCGCTGGCGAGATTCACCGTTTCGGCGGTGCAGGGAAGAGCCGCAGTGAAGGGAGCAAAGCTGGGGGGCGGGCGAGGTGCACACCCTGCAGGGTCAGCATTTGACGGTGACGGCGGCGATGATAAAACTGCTGCCGCGAAACTTGCCATTGCCACCGATATATCGAGGCCCGCGCTGCGACGCATGTTCGTTGTCGCGTTCGATGCACCCGATGTTGTTGACCTGGTTACCGCCACCGTTCTACGTAGCTCGATCATTTCGTTGCGCAAATCGGTGTCGGTGTTTTGGGATACAGTGCAGAAGTTAGAACTTCTGCACATCCGCTAAGCATGTAAAAACGAGGTCTTTCAGAAGGCTCGTTACGTCGACATGGTCGAAGGTGACGGGAAGGTGCTTCTGCAAGTCCTTCGCCACAAATGTTGGCACACCGTCCGGGTCGATCTTCTTCAGCAGCGTGATATGAGCGGGACACCATCTGTAGGCGTAGCATGAACACCGAAGACAACGGTCTTGTCGACGGAAGAGTAGACAAAAATGACATTTGGATGTAGACAGTGGCAATAATTCTACCATTCCGAGCATGGCGATCTTAAGAATGAATGGAAAGAGTAGTTTCTACTCTTCCCTAGAGAAAAGTCTTCATCGTCGAGCATGACCAGCGTATTTTGTCTATCTTTGACGATTAGGGATAGACAAGTTTCTTCTCAAATAGTCTACATCCCAAGAGACGTACACAAGGATTTCTTCGTATCTATAGCTCTCTCACAGAGTTCCTCTCCGCCTTCCTCGAGTTCTTTTCGGCACAAAAACTTATCAAATAGTTGCGTTATGACCCCGCCATTGCATATTTACTATTTTGTGTTAGCTAAGTTTCCGTAATCCTTTAACGCAACGCAAAATCTTACGATATAGATACGAAGAAACTATTGTCTACGTCTCTTGGGATGTAGACTATTTGAGAAGAAACATCTGTATCCCTAAACGTCAAAGATAGACAAAATACGTTGGTCATGCTTGACGATGAAGACTGTTGTCTAGAGAAGAGTAGAAACAACGCTTTCCGTTCATTCTCGAGATCGCCATGCTCGGAATGGTAGACTTATTGCCACTGTCTACATCCAAATGTCATTTTTGTCTACTCTTCCGTCGACAAGACCGTTGTCTTCAGTGTACATGCTACGCCCACTGAATGTCATTTCTATGTCACTAGCGGCATTCCGTTGCTATGGAAAGGATTTTCCATGTCTATGTCCACGAAGACAGCTGAGTCTTCATGTGAGTGAGTGAGATATCGAGACGTGTAGAGAGCGCGTTGTCTATCTTCGGAAGAGAAGACTTTGAAATGGTCATGCATAGACTGATCAAGACTGACCAGTAGGCGTTACTGGTCAGTCTTGATCAGTCTATACAAGAGTAACTTGGAAGCGGCGATAACACTCTCACTGGAGTTCGTTGTGCAGATCTGGACTGCGGAAACCTCGTCCATCACGTCCAACTTCTGCCGCAGGAAGGCCAGTAGTTCATTCGCCACAAGTTGTTCACACAAAAAATTACGAGCGATTTATTATATATATATATAATAAATTACGATATATATATTACGATTTATTATTTAAGAATAATAAATTAAATAAACTTTAGCAAATACTTTAGCATCAAAAGCGTGTAATTTTGATTCAGTTTCTTTCATCCGACTTGGACATCGGAATTAGATTGGATCAATATTGGCAGCTTAATTGCTTATTTTTGACTTGACAGTACAAAGTCTAAGCGATTAACGATTATTTCGCAATTGGCACTGATATATGTGGCGAGCATGAGTGCTAAACCTATAGTACCAACTTCAGACAGATCGCGGATCCGATATACGGAAACTCTTTCGGATAAAAAAAATATGAATAATAATTAATAATAACAAATTTATTGGACAATCTTTACAAAAAAATTGACAGATTGGGTACATAATGATTTATAGGGCATATAGTTGGTACACACGGCTACAGGTCAAGCTCGACATCCTATATAACCATAACTATGCTATATGCGATGCACAAAATTGTTGAATAGAGAGAGAGTATCGGCCAATCACAGCATTTCCAGTCCTAACCACCGACTTATCGTAAGCGACAATTCTTAGAATTTGTATTGTTTAACGTAAGCTCTCACAGCTTATGTATACGAAATTTCAAGTTCAAGAAATTGTCGCTTACGATAAGTCGGCGGTTAGGACTCGTGTTGCTTCACACACACGCACTTTTTCTGAAGAAAACATCGCTCACCGTTCTGTTCCCAACGTGAACGTTCGAATATGAACATTATTTATATGTGGATAATGTTTATATGAATATATAAACGCTTGCTTTGCTTGGGGAAATAGCCTAGAGTGCGGTCTGTGAATCTCATCCGAAATCATAATTTTATTGATCTAATTGCTAAACAACTTTATTTTATTTGGTGCAGTGGCTGATACAGTTGGCTGCTGCGCTCCGGATCGCGGGTTCGATTCCCGCACGGAACAAATATTTGTATGATCTGCAGATATTTGTTCAGGGTCTGGATGTATTGTGTGTGGAATTTCTGTCTAAACGCACCCACGACACAGGAGAAATCCTAGTGTGAGGCAATGTTATTTGAAAAAGAAACTGTTTTTATGTTTGTAACTATTGTTGAATCCCGAGGTAACACACATAGCTTATGTTCATTTTGATAGTCTGTTACAGTATACATAATCAGCCCCTTACTGTCCCACTGTTGGGCACGGGCTTTTTCTCACGATGAGAAAGTTTAGTCCTTAGTCCACCACGCTGGCCTAGTGCGCCTTGGCAGACTACACACACTATTGAGAACATTTTGAAGTCCTCTCAGGTGCGCACATGAGTTCGAAGTCAGAGGTGCGGGACGGAATCGAACTCAGACTCTCCTGTATGGAAGGGAAGCGTTCAACCACTGCCCTCGTTATTTAGTATTATTTGGTTGTTAATACTTTACTATTTCTTTAAGTTGATTCAGCTTACGGTCTGTTGCTTGGAAGTCATACATCCAATTATCTAACATTATTACATAAAAGCGTGAAGATATTTCTCATACCTATTACTAATCAAGTTTTATATGCCGTACTTGATTTTATGAAGGGTGGGTGTGAATATGATTTCTTATATTTTGGATGTCGTAAAAGGCGACTAACGGATTCTAAATCAGAGGGATGGGCAGCATCGTCCCTTCTTTGGAACATTAACCATACTGCGCTCACCAACCCGCCTGCCAAGCGTGGTGAGTACTGGCAAATACCCCCAAAATGATGACACAATTGTTGAAATCTATGGGGGAGGCCTATGTTCAGCAGAGGATGCCTTAGGGCTGATATGATGATGATGATATTTTATAAATCATATTGATTAAAATGCTCACATTAATTTCAACTGTGTTGTTACGAGGCATGCCTTTTAAGTGTTGTCGTTTGAAGAAAAAAATACAACTAGAACCTTATAGTACTTTTTATTGTTTTTCAAAGTATTCACCACGTAGCTTAATACACTTTTCCATTCGCTCAAAACAGTTATTATAACATTTATTCCACTCTAAAGTGGGGGTGTTCAAAGTGGCTGACTTGAAAGTGTCGACTGCTTCTTCACCGGACTGGAACCTTTGACCACGAAGACATTTCTTAATTTTAGGAAATGTAAAGATATCGTTAGGGCTTAGGTCAAGACTATGGAGGATGGTCAAGAATTTCTTCTTTTTCCTGCTTCAAATACTCAATCGTTTGACGAGCGCTATGTGAGCTTGCGTTGCCGTGGTGTAGGATGATGCGTTGCTTTGAGTTAGATTTTCGAAGTTCGGCGATGACTTGTGGTAAACAAACTGTGGTATACCACTCTGCGTTAACCGTTCTACGATTTTCAAGTGCAATAGTCGCAACAAGGCCGGTTTTCCCAACGAACGTGGCCACCATCTTCTTTGAAGTGCTTCGAGAACGAATAACTTTAGTCGGCTTTGGCTCGTCTTGAAAGACCCAGATTGTAGATTGTTGTTTGGAATCAGGATCGTAGGCATAGATCCAAGATTCGTCACCGCTGATGATGTCGTAGACGTGATTTGACTCTCCTCGGTTGAAACTTTGCAGAGTTTTCTTACACCATCTGACGCGGGCCGCCTTGTGATCGTCAGAAAGCAGATGCGGTATCCAACGGCAAACTAGCTTTCTCACACCAAGCGCTTCATGCAAGATCTTCTAAATGGTTGTCCCTGAGATGCCTAATAGAGCCTCTATCTCTCGATACGTCACATGACGATCTTCGAGAATTAGTTGTCTCACAGCAATGATGTTATCTTCGGTGAAGGCGGATTTTGGGCGTGTTTCGCGAGATTTGTCACTAACACTAGTATGTCCACGCTGGAATTCTAAATACGTTCTAAGCGTTCGACAGTCCGCAGACATGGGGCTTCGTCACTGAACACAGATCTTAGCTCTTCAAAACACTGAATCCGTGTCAGGCCTCTTCTAAAGTTGTAGAAAATTTTTGCAAGAACATTTTCCTTAGAAAGATTCATTTTCGTACGTAACCTGACATTCCAATCGACACTGTGACTAAACAATAGCACTAATCCTAATACTTTCAACTGTTTCGAGATTCAAAATTTAAACACATTTGAATATAGAACAGTTCCAAATTCAAAATTGCCGGGAAATATGGAAACGACAGAACTTAAAAGGCATGCCTAGTATAATGTTCAGTGTTGATTCGCAATGCAGGTCTTATCTTACTTCATCTAATACACATAAAACTTCATAAAAGTGTAATCGCCACTAAAACTATAATAAATAATCAAATTCAACGAAATTACATGTAATGTAATTTTAATTACAATACAATTAATAAAAAAATAATACAATTACGCACACTTACACGCACACATACACATCAGTACACACAAACACCTACATACACACTCTTTTAACATATTATCATCCATCTCGCTGGCTTACTTAACGAAGCTGACTAACTACGTTATTGTTTATTTATCTATGCTCTGGTAAATAAAATCCAATAAAAATGTTCATCATTAGATATCATTACCGTCATATGAATAAATTATAATAATAGTTTACATTATTAGACTGTCAGTAAATGGCAATATATGATAACTTTTCTAAAAATAAGTCCGGGTAGGTGGAGGCCTGGAGACTTGTAACACAGGTATTCCTAGTGCAGGCTCCAGTCTCCACAACATAAACCTGTAATTAGCTATATTTATACAACTTATATTGTTATCTTGTCATTATGTGGTGGAGAAAATAAAGATTATTTGTATTGTATTGTATTATTGTAATTTTAGGTTTGGCTTTGAACTACTTCATGAGAAAGCTAGTATGTTTGACAACAACATTCGCTACATATCGCAATGCATTATGAGAAAAAATGGAATCACTGATGTTACATCGGTTAGGTGCAAAACACAGGTAGCTTATTGAAAATCACTTGAACCTGTGCCTTTCTTTGCCAAACATTTTAATAGCATCATAACAAATAAAGTTTTCATACAATTATAGGCTGAAGTATCAGTTGTGGGTCGCATAGAATGTGATGCAGACGCCAGACTAAACCCCAAGTGTGTTGTGCTTCAAGGAACTTGGGATCAATCACTCAGTCAAACAGTGCCAGTGGATTTGGATAAGTCTGAACATTTTATTACGCATTAAAGTGAATATTTGATCCCAAGCCTGCCGATAGATGCGCAGGAGTATATGTTGCGGGCCTAGTGTATTTCGCCACATCATCAGACTCCTGTTAGGCATTCTCTTCCATCCTCACAAAAAGTAAGCGGCCTTCCACAGTGGCCTTATTAAATAACTAAAAAGTATTGGTTTAAAAGGTTAATGCTCTACTTTAAGAAGTTTTACTACGTTTCGGGTTCAGTCCAGAAGGATACTTTTCTTTTCATTTGGGATCTTATATACACCTTATGTAATTACGATATTAAGTTTCAGTAATAGCATCAATCTTATAGGCATTTCTTTATTTATCCGACAGTGTGAAGCAGTATTCTTTATATCCTGGTCAGACTGTAGTTATGCGGGGTGAAAACGTGCGCGGTGACAAGTTCGTAGCACGCGAAGTTTTCTGCGACGCCTCACTGCCAGTGGCAGATCATAAGGCCGACATGATGAATAATTTAAATGGTATGTAATGATGTTTAATATAAGGTTCAATTAAAATGTGTCACTATGTGTGACTAGTCTTTAGATACACGGTGTACCTCGATGTGTGCTGCATATTATTAAAAAATATATATTGTTTTGAAATTAATGTTACAAAGAAGATCGATATCTCAACCATAAAACGACGTAATAATAAGTTTATAACACCTTGAAATACCTACTAAAAGAAAAGACGCATCAGTCATCGATCCTACAAATCTGATATTATTTACAATGTCTGGGCAGTATGAACAATGTCAAATCGAATCAGGGAGTACATCGGATAGGATGACGGTTTGTTATGAAGAATGTCAGTAGTACAGTCAGCGACATAAGTCGCTCAACAATTAAGTCGCTGACCGTACCTACTAAGTTTCTTATATGCCTACCGGAGAAATGGGTGGATCCATCCGGCGGCCGACACCAATACTTATTTATAAATTAAATGAGGTAGTATAGTGATTTCGCTGCGACTGAGTAATGTAAATACTCGTATATTTTTTATCTACAACTTTTGGCGAGCACGGTATAATTCGGAGTCGTCTATTTTTGCTTACATATGCAATATCTAAATTAATACGAATGTGCTCATGTTTTTCTTATACTACTATATTTATGTAATATCCCATATAATTTACTTACAAGATTATTGGATATAAATCTCAAAAAATATGTTTTAGGCAAAATGTCCGTGGTGATAGCGGCAGGACCGTACACAACATCAGACAACATGGCTTACGAGCCTATGAAAGACTTAGTCGCATACATCACGACCAACAAACCACATTTAGTTATTATGACAGGGCCATTTCTGGACAGTGAGCATTCCAAAGTTAAAGACAATACTATTGCAGAGACCTTCAAGTCATTCTTCGACAAATTAATAGATAATTTAGCTGAGCTCAGTAATACAAGGTAAGCAAAGAACAAGCTGGCAAATATGATTTAGATACTTGCGATGTTAAGTATAGTTTTGTACTGCAGACCGTGCCAGCCTACCTAAATACTTAGTGAGAGCTTGCGCGGGTTGATGATGGTCGATTGTGAAATAAAAGTGAAAATTTGGTGATAACTTTCATTAGTATCTGCAATATGCATAGTCTCAGCGGATTTTTTTTATTTTTAGACTGATTTTATTTTAGTAGATAAATAGAGCAGTTGAAAGTATTAGAATTAATGCTATTGTTTAGTCACAGCGTCGATTGGAATCTGTCAGGTTACGTACGAAAATGAATCTTTCTAAGGAAAATGTTCTTGCAAAAAATTTCTACAACTTTAGAAGAGGCTTGACACGGCTTCAGTGTTTTGAAGAGCTAACATCTGTATTCAGTGATGAAGCCCCATCTGCGGACTGTCGAACGCTGGTATTTAGAATTCCAGCGTGGACATACTAGTGTTAGTGACAAATCTCGCGAAGCACGCCCAAAATCCGCCTTCACTGAAGATACCATCATTGGTGTGAGACAACTAATTCTCGAAGATCGTCATGTGACGTATCGAGAGATAGAGGCTCTATTAGGCATCTCAGGGACAACCATTTAGAAGATCTTGCATGAAGCGCTTGGTGTGAGAAAGCTAGTTTGCCGTTGGATACCGCATCTGCTTTCCGACGATCACAAGGCGGCCCGCGTCAGATGGTGTAAGAAAACTCTGCAAAGGTTCAACCGAGGAGAGTCAAATCACGTCTACGACATCATCAGTGGTGACGAATCTTGGATCCTGATTCCAAACAACAATCTACAATCTGGGTCTTTCAAGACGAGCCAAAGCCGACTAAAGTTGTTCGTTCTCGAAGCACTTCAAAGAAGATGGTGGCCACGTTCGTTGGGAAAACCGGCCATGTTGCGACTATTGCACTTGAAAATCGTAGAAAGGTTAACGGAGAGTGGTATACCACAATTTGTTTACCACAAGTCATCGCCGAACTTCGAAAATCTAACTCAAAGCGACGCATCACCCTGCACCACGACAACGCAAGCTCACACAGCGCTCGTCAAACGATTATTTGAAGCAGGAAAAAGTAGAAATCCTTATTTTATTATTTTTATTTATTCAACCTGTTGAACAATAAGGTGTATTGTCGACGCGTCAGTATCACGTCATACGCAACGGTGGCGAGAGGCGCGGGTGGCGCGCATCCTCCATACAGTCCTGACCTAAGTCCTAACGATATCTTTACATTTCCTAAAATTAAGAAAAGTCTTCGTGGTCAAAGGTTCCAGTCCGGTGAAGAAGCAGTCGACGCTTTCAAGTCAGCCATTTTGATCACCCCCACTTTAGGTGGAATAAATGTTATAATAACTGGTTTGAGCGAATGGAAAAGTGTATTAAGCTACGTGGTGAATACTTTGAAAAGCAATAAAAAGTACTATAAGGTACTGTTTTTTTCTTCAAACGACAAAACTTAAAAGGCGTGCCTCGTAATTTGCTATTATGTGTAAGTATTTACCGAACAGTATTGCGAATAAAACAATTATTAAGTTCATCAAAACAATAATTTGTTACCAATTTATTCAAAGTCCAATAAATAATTCGTGATTCTGAAATCCCTGGATGAAAACCTTATAATATTCGGGGATTTCAGAGGGAGGTATTATTCACTCATATGTTACTTCCTTCATTGAAGTTTAGGGTAATATACTCTACATATTCTGATCTCTGGTTATAAGCCTGCGAAGATATTCAATATTCCGATGCGCTGACGTTTGGCCATCTACTGGATATCCTAAACGGTAAAGTGCATAGATGTTTTTTTTTACTCATGTTGCTATGAATTTGTTTATAATGTTTGTGTATAAACCATTCTAAAATAAATTACGGTTCAGAAGCTATTTAAATAAAAGTTAGGCTATTAGTACTTCAAATAGGAGCTCTGTCTTGTCTCGAAACTCGAGCGAGGTGATCGCGTTCGTAAACAGTTAATTTATTTACATATAAGTACCCTTGAGAGTAGGTACCGTTAGTTATGACACGCGGCCTGGTGCGACGGCCCTGTTATAATAAAAATAGATAAAATTAACGCCGAAGATGTGATTGAAGATAAAACCCACTATGATGAGCAACCTGAGTTTCTCGAGCGAGCAGGAGATGATAACGGTGATTATGGAAGATAAACAATATCAATTAGATAACTCAAACGAAGAGGGAAAGGATAGTAAAGAACAGAGGCTGATTAAAAGAGAAAGGGAAGATGTAGAGGAGGAATTGACATTAGTGCAATGAAGAGAAAAGAAGTACAAAGGCGAGAAGTTCGAAATTGATATGTCATCTAAAGACATAATGCCGAAACAGTTCGCATTAGCAAAGCTATTTAAAGGCCGGATAGGCATCCCTTCTGTGGAACAGTAGTTACCTATATTGCGGTCACCAATCCACCTGCCCAGCGTGGTGAGTATTGACACATTCCCCCCAAAATGACGACACAATTGTGAAAAATAATGGGGGAAGGCCTTTGTTCAGTAGTGGACTTTCTTTGGCTGATATGAAATAATAATAAAAAATGTATATTCGGCTGGTAGAGGCGGTGACTATCATTTATTCCATCGTGTCCCATTTCTATCCCTTACTATACGACAAGTTCAATTATTTCAGATTAAGTAGGTACTTATTTACATATTTATATAGGGGTCACTAAGAAGAAAAAATAATATTGTAGAGTAGGGTAACGACTTGATTGGAGATAACGATTTACAGCAGACGCTCGTGCTACTTTATTTGGTTTCAAGATTGTTTCACAGCCAATTTGCTCCGAATCTACTGGACCGATTATGTTGAAATTTGCTACATATTTAGTACAAACACGGACGTGTAACGTAAATAAATTATTTTTGAATATGGGGGTCACTTTTGAGAGGCAACATATAAAACTAAAAAAAAAAAATTTGCGGTCTGTGTCGTGTGGTGCCGGCTCAGAATACCACCACCCCATCTCCTCCCGTGGGTGTCGTAAAAGTCGACTAAGGGATTAGCCGGAGGATGGGCAGCAGCGTCCTTCGAATACATTAACAACTCAACTGCGATCGCCAACCCGTCTGCCAAGCGTGGCGATTATGGCAAAACCCCCCATTGAGCCCACAACACAGCCATATCGGTCGTTGTGGAGATCTTTGGGGGAGGCCTGTGTCCAGCAGTGGACTTCATTCGGCCGTGATGATGATGATGATCTTGTAAACATGAAATGGAAGTGCTTATTGTGAGGGTATCAATTTTTTTTTTTAATTTTCATAATTTATGGTGAAAAATTTAAGAAAATTGACCATTGCCCATTGCCTTATCTCCGAAGATACATAGCCTAAATTAAAAAAACAAATATACATCATAGCTCTTTACCTATAGATTACAAGTAACCTATAAAACATGGTAAATCTTGAATATTGTACGTACAAACCTACGTTTGCAGTTGGAATGTACGGGAGAACACGTTTGTCAACTACAATGTTAAGTTTGTTTTTGTGATAAGTTATTGGTACAAGACTGAATTCAACAATAGACAATATATTCAGCAATTTCCCTTTATAATCTGGTACCATCATCATCATTTCGGCCGAATGAAGTCCACTGCTGGACACAGGCCTCCCCCAAAGATCACCACAACGACTGATATGGGTGTGTTGTGGGCTCATTGGGGGGTTTTGCCATAATCGCCACGCTTGGCAGACGGGTTGGCGATCGCAGTTGATTTGTTAATGTAATCGAAGGAAGCTGCTGCCCATCCTCCGGCTAATCCCATAGTCGACTTTTACGACACCCACGGTAGGAAATGGGATGGTGGTATTCTGAACATATATATATACATACCTTATTAGTTACAACAAACAAATACTAGTCAATTTAAAAATAAATAATAGTTTAAAAAACACGCTTTTGAAGATAACCGAACCATAACGTAGAAAATAATTTTCAATAAGTTTAAAATAACAATAGAGTGATTAATAAAAATAAATCAATTTTGTAAAAAAGCGTGGGGTGCTTGATGTCAATTTATTGTGAATATTTGTAAAAGTAGCGTCATCATGAAAATATCTGATAATCTGTATACATGCGAAGAAAACAGGGCAAATCATTCATCCCCGACGACGCGTTCCTCGTTTTGCACGGCTTGACTTACTTAGAGTTATCAGTTGCAAATGGTCTTTCAATACCAAAACTTGCATATTGGGCTTTTAATTGTTGTCAATAATATTGAAGTGTCTGTAATGTCTAAATAACACCTTTTTAATTAATGTATATGAAAGTATTTCGGTACATATAACCAAAAAAAGAAACAATCTTTAATGTTTTTGTATATCTGTCCGTCTGTTACAGCAAATCTCCGAAACAGCGGGACCGATTTTGACGGGATTTACACTGGCAGATAGCTGATGTTATAAGGAATAACTGAGGCTATGCTTTTATTTTAGAAACATTATTAGGGTACCGCACAAAAAGGATATAACCCATGATGAAATCAAATATAGACTGTCCATGTCAACTGTACTGTATATGCCGAAGTACTCTAAATTGTTTATAAATAATCCGATTTCTTTTAAACGGCGGGTGAATCCTCGAGCCCCGGCTAGTCTGTATTATAAGTGTGTATGTTAACTTACTTAAAAATGCACTAGAGTCAATTATTATTACTCGCATTATATTATAAGCTGTAGGCATGAAGCTAGGTCCGCAGAGCGGGATCGGGAGAGGGCCGATCCTGCTCAAAGAAGGAGGAGACGGCGCCGGGGTAACAACCACCCTGGCGCCTAATTCCCATACGCCTGAAACCCCCTGCCATCGCTATAAGGCGGGGGGCTTCTGTGTGTCGCTGGTGTGTATATTGGGAAATCTGCGTGCCCACACCGAGCGACCCACGAGAAGACGGTGGGGCGCATGTGGGCATGCGCTGCCGTGTGCGCATAGCACAGCGCACAGGGACGCTTCGGGGGATCCTTTACATTCCCCCCGGGGGGGGTGACCGCTTTACAGTGACCCTCTCAGAGATGTGTATAGGCACATACGCCTATAGATGCGTGGCACTAGTGGGCGGCTCTAGTGTGATCATACGAGGACCTGGAGCCCCCCTTAGGTGCCGGTTCTTTCCACCTTTATGCGGATGATCTTAAGATTTATTCTTCCACTTGGAACTTTATCGGATGCCCTTAATAATATCAATATGGATCTTGCTCGGATTTCCGAGTGGAGCAAGTCATATGGACTGGAAGTCAACCCTTCAAAACCCCAAGCCAATGTTGTCGGTAGCTCGAGAATGGTTTCGTGAATCGACTGGATGCAAGTTCCTCAGGTTTTCTTTGACGGTACTTAGATTCCTATAAGTGAAAACCGAAAGTCAAGTGAAAAACTTGGGTATTTACATGGATAGAAACCGGTCTTGGGTTCCGCAAATACAAGAAACCCGTCGCAGGATATTTGCGTCGGCGGGATCCTTGAGTAGATTGCGTAATTTTGTCCCTATTGCCACAAAAATTGCGCTTGCACAATCTCTTCTTTACTGTTCCTATCCTTGAATATGTCGATGTCGTTGAATATATCGACGTCAATTTAATAAGCTTGAGCGACTTCAAAACTTGTGTGTAAGATTTATATTTGGATTACGCCAATATGATCATGTATCAGAATTTCGTACTAAACTCAAGTGGCTTCCAATACGTCTTTCTTCGGAATGCTCATATTTTTTACAGTATTCTGTCTTGCTTCCGGTCTTAAAGAAAGTTTTGAGTTCACCCGTGATACGCACTCACTGTCCTTAAGATCATCAGAAACTTTAAAACTGAAAATGCCTATGCACAAAACAAGATTCTTTGACCATTTTAATTTTACACTTGCACTACCAGTGTCTATTAGACGTGCTAAATCGATGGTGACTTTTAAAGGAATGGTAAATAATAATTATATAGAATATTACTTGTCTTGGTAATTACTATTCTATTTATAACTCTATTTGTATACATACATTTACTTTTTCTTATATTTGTTTGTTGAATGTATGTGTATGTATACCTAATGCGTTTTCGTTTTGTACTACATTAAAATTGCTTTTAGCGATAAGACCGCCAATTGTACTGTTGTGTTGTTTTATTACTATGTATTTATTTTGGTGTACTATAAAGTATACTCTACTCTATGACAAATGTAGCTATCTCAAAAACGGTTGGAACCACTTCCATACACAATTACACGACGTCAGGCTCTTATTATAGACTAAATTCAAATCAGCATATTCGTCATTTTCCGCTGAGACTACGCACACAGGCGTGTATGAGTTGTCATATTATACACACTGAATAAGACTGAGAATATTTATATTACGTGAATAATTATTACGTTATGTTGTGACAGATTTATCATAAATATATTGTCGAACTTAGTGCCCTTATTCTATAATCTCAAAAAATCAATAAAAGAATGTTTTAATTTTTCAGCCCATACACTAAAATATACATAGTTTCTAGTAATAAGGATGCATTCCACGTGAATATCTACCCGACACCAGCGTACTCTAGCAAGCGGAAACACACCAACATCCACTTCGTGCCAGATCCCTGCACACTTAACATCAACGGCATAGCAATTGGCGTTACTAGCACCGACATCCTTATGCACATCAGTCAAGAAGAAATATCTACGTAAATATAACTGCAATTATTCTAACATCTGTAATTAATTATAAGGCAATGCTTAACACCAAATACTTCAGCTTTCTATTTCGCACGATGGCTCGTAAATATCGATAATTTCGCCATGGACCACACTTTGTATATTGAGCAGTCAATCACACGGTGAAGTAATAAGGCAAGGCAAAATACACATGTGAACAAGTGGCGGCTACGGCTGCTCTGCGGGTGTACCGCAACCCAGCAGCTCAGTCTGTTTAGAACGGGGTAACGCTTCACATGCATGTGAACAAAGTGCCAGCTACGGCTATCTAAAGCGCATATATTTAGTTTCACTACTATCCAAATATACGCCTCGTGTTCAGAGGCTGCTAAGGTTGGCGCGGGATTTTCGATACGCGAAATATAACAGGTGTATTTTACAGGTATAGGTAGTTTTGTATGTTTATTATGTCCGTTGACTTTTGCTACACTCCGTTCAATCGTTTTCAATGGTTGATAAGTTATTAAAATAACCATGATTGAATTCCTACAGAGGCATGGGCGGTGACAAACTGTCGCGGCTAGCAGGCCACATTCTGATGCAACAGACGTACTACCCGCTGTGGCCTCCGTCGCATGGGCTGGCCGTCGATGCCGCGCTGTGGGCTGCGCACGCGCAGCTGTCCTGTACACCGCACGTACTAGTGCTGCCCTCTAACTTTAGATACTTTGTCAAGGTTAGGATTAAACTGTTAAAACTACTTAAACAACTTAACTATTACTTAAAATTCCATTCGTTTAAAGATATTCAGATCATTTTATACGAATGCAGAACTAACAAGTAATTAATAAACTACAGCAATACTACAATACAGCATTTACTTTTCTACTAAATAAGCTTCTGCTAAATAAGCTTTGCAAAGTCTTTGCTAAATGTCTGTAATCATGATACTTTCCAAGATCTGACCGATAGTCTGAGGGACCACAATTTAAGGGCCTTAGTGTTTTATTATATTTGTTTACAAATTTCAAGATTTCTTCTACAATTGATTCAAGTCTACTACTAAATCCATGGGAATTTATTTTGCAAATTCTCAGTGTGGTCTCTCAGTGCACACGTAAATAAAAATAGTTAATCTAACAAAACCATTGTCCAATAATTTCATTTTACTCATAGTCTGGACAGGCCACTGTAATTATAATAACTATAAATATATATTTCTCTTCTACATTCTCTAAAAACTAAAAGCATAAAAATACCATGTCTTACAGGAAGTAAATGGCTGCGTCGTGGTGAATCCGGAGCACTTGACGAAAGGTACGGGCGGGGGAACATTCGCCCGTCTACTGATATCCAGTGACCATGGCGATAAGAGAATCTCGGCACAAATTGTACGCATTTAATTAGCAGCTACTAAACATTAAAGTATTACAAATATTCCCTTCTTTTATTTCCTAATTGAATTAGAACACATGGGCATAATCGAATCTAGTAGTTATACAAAAAAAAATGTAAAATGTGTGTGTATTAGTGGACACACGTAAGAAGTGGAATTTTTTTATGATATCATTTTTCGAAAAATGATCTATTATTTACAACTTTAGAGAAATTAGTTAAATAAAGCTAAATTAGATAAAGTTTAAGCAAAACGTTTTTATTAAAATAGACATGGATTCAAATACAGTTATTTCACCTTATTGCTACTAAGATTATTATAGCATTTCATTAATTATAATAGAACCATTACTATTACAATATACTAAAGTAAAGTACTAACAGTAAGACAGATATACATTTTACATACTGTCACCAAGCAGCACCTTATTTCACCATACAATAAAGATATAATAAGTAAACGAACCACACGAAATGTTTACCCACTTTTTAAATGTCACACTGCATCTGCTAGAAGGCAACACAAGTACTTGTCCATCTATTTATATAATAAAAATAATATAACACTTAAAATAAATCCTCTTTCAATCCAAGAAGTAAAAACTAAGGTTAAATCATGGCTTCTGACGCAGGACTACTATGAAACCGAATACTTACTAATATAGATATTACAAAAAACCACAAGCATTACACACAAGCACAAACACCCTCATATACACTTAACCACAGTCATAAATCATCACACATATTTTCTTTACAATATTCATATTTTAAATTATATTTCAATATTTCATGATAAGCTTTGTTAATTTAATTAAAAACTTATTGCATAAAAATTTGCTCACACAACTATTGGGAAATGACACTGACTCCTGTAACAGATATTGTACCTAGCACGGGAGTCAGGGCCTCACTACTTTGTAATCAATTTTTATGCCAATAAAGAATTACTATTACTACTATTACTAATATACAAATCTAAACAAAAATTATATACATTTAAAAATATAGTGACCAACCGGCAGCGGGCACAGGGTCCAAGCAACCGGTGGTTAGGGCTCCAAAGAAAGGAACCTCCTCACTATGCGTGCCGTGTCAAGACCTGCTTTCTGCATCAAGCCCTTGATCCAACCACCTAACGAGAGCCTCTTTAGATGTTGGTCGAGGCTCTTGGCTATGAGGCCGTTGGCTGTTACAACTATCGGCACAATAATTTCAGTCTACATCCCACATGTCGACAATCTCGTGTGCCAAGTCAAAATACTTAATTTGTTTATCTTTCTCGGCTTTCACGAGATTCTCGTCATGCCGGATAATAACATCGACAATCATTGTGCGGCGCTCTAATCGATCTATCACCACTATATCAGGCTTATTGGCCACAATAGTCCTATCAGTGATGATAGATCGATCCCAGTACAACGTGACATGACCATTTTCAAGAACTGGGTCGGGCACATACCTGTAATACGGTACCTCAGATTCCACAAGGTTGTATTTCAGAGCAAGTTGCTGATGGATGATCCTGGCCACTTGGTTATGCCTGTGCAAGTATTCGCCGTTAGCAAGACGAGAACAACCAGAAATGATATGTCTAAGTGATTCACCAGGACAGTAACATGTCCAGAACAGATGTCAACGGTGCCATCCTTAACTATATATTTCCGGTAGTTGTTCGTCATGATAACTTCGTCCATAATTGCACAAACGAAACCTTCGGTTTCTCCAAATAAGTCACCGAAGCATAACCAGGACACGGACGCTTGCAAGTCCACATCAGGACCATGAAGAACCCGATAATAGCGTCCGTGTAGCTCCTTACTCTGCCATACCTCCCTGCGGTCGTCGGTACTAAGTACGGCAGGTTTGCACCAGTTCTCCTTAGCCAAACCGAGCGGGGTTAGTCCTTTGTCTACTGCGACTACATCTCGGTGCATTCCCCCTTCGGCATGGAGGAGATAATCCCTGAGGCGGCACACCTCGCGGTTGTGGAGAGTCTTAGCATTTAAAAAGCCTCGACCTCCACACTTCCGCGGGATGTACAGCCTCATTACCGAAGACCGAGGGTGATGCATCCGACTTTCAGTCAGCTGTGTACGGACCTTCCTATCCAGGGCATCAAGTTCCGTCTGAGTCCACTTGAGTATGCCAAAGGAGTACATCAAAACTGGCATGACCCAACTGTTGAAAGCGCGGACCTTAATGCCACCTGACAAAAAACTTTGAAGTACTTTCCTCAGGCGGCCAAAGAACCGCTCTTTCGACAATTGTTTCATGTCAGCCGCTTTGATGCCCAAAGCCTCCGACATATCCAAGTATTTATATGATTCCGCTGCGGAGAGTGATCTAAGGTAAATAGAATCCGAGAGTTGAACTCCCTCGGATTCCATTATCTCGCCTCGTTTTACATGCATGACCGCACATTTATCCCTGCCAAATTCCATCCTAATACAGTAACTGAAAGTTTCAGTTACTTTCAGTAACTTTATTAGTTGCAATTGACTGGGAGCAAACAGTTTCAGGTCATCCATGTAAAACAGGTGGGAAATTACCTTACCTCCTCTACGCAGCGGGAAGCCTAGCCTTGATCCCTCTAGCAATGCGCTGAGGGGGTTCAAGGCCAAACAAGACCACAGGGGGCTCAGACTGTCGCCCTGGAATATTCTCCGCTCAATCTTGATTATGTCATCGTTCCCCTGAATCCGTCGACATCCTGGATAGCGAAGTACCGTCCTCCATTGCCCCATACATAACAAGAAAGTGCGTAAAGTTGTATTTATTTTATATAATTCTAGCATTCTCATGAGCCATATATGTGGCACCGAGTCATAGGCCTTCTTATAATCTATCCAGCATGTCGACAGATTCTTTCGGGAGCGACGAACCTGCTGGCTAATGGTCATGTCAATGAGGAGCAGCTCCTTAGTGCCGCGGGACCCATTCCTACATCCATTTTGAGAGACAGACATGATGACTTTCTTGTCAATATGATTAGTCATTTTCTCTCTCAAAATGGATGTAAGCAGTTTATAGGCCGTCGGTAAACATGTAATCGGCCTATAGTTTTTGGGTTCCGCTGCACTACCTGATTTGTGGAGCAGGTGGGTAACTCCTGTCGTAAAGAACTGTGGCAGCGACCCAGCCTCTAAGGCTGACTGAAACTGGGATGCCAAGCGAGCATGAGAATTGATTTTATCGACTTATATTATTGCTATCGTTATTATACATTTTTGTAATTGATGCTTATGGTAACTGAAATATGAAATAAATGGTTTACATTCCACGGAATTAGTGACCGAGTAAAAACTCCAGCAATTGTAGTGCCGGATCTTGTTGTTGATGTTTGAGGACTGTTTTTCATAGATAAATTCAATTTATCTTTCAAATCTATATGGCGCATAACGGAAAAATGTGACTTAGAAATAAAGATGGCGCGTAAAGAAAGACGTTACATTGCTATAAAATTTCTCCCATACGTCGATATAGAAGTTTCACTTAAAAAAAGTGAGCAGATGTGAAACATCAAAATTATTTTGTACAGATAATATGCGGAAAAGGATAATTTATGAAAGGATATAAATTTGGCATTATAATATTTTTTTTTAAGAATATGGTTGTTTATTTAACAAACAGTTATATTGATTTAATACAAAAAATTCGAGCCGAGTGGGGAGATCCGGCCAGTCAGATAGAATGGCGACGCGTCGCGCCACACCAGCAGTCTGTCTGACCTGCCGCATTAGAAGTTACGCATGAAAATCGATAAAATCAATTCATTTTTGTTTGTGTTCAGGCTGACCGTGTTATTTCACACGTTTGATAACTAAAATACATACTAAATTCACGCGGGCGCCTATATTTGTATGGTGACAGAGTACGTGAACGAGAGTGGTTGTGCTAGGCCTACCGGCAGAAGAGGGCTCCAATTTCTATGCAACATAAATAGGATCGTTAAGCGAGACAACACCGCCTGGACCACAGCGTAGCGCCATTTGTATTCCCATACGCGGCGAGTTCCCCGCTGATCTGCGCACTTCAGGATTTTCGATTTGTCGGTACCTAGAGGAAAAACAAGCAATTATTCTTATCGTGAATATCATATCTATAGGACGAATAATACTGTTCAAGGATAATGGAACAAACTATTTAAATTATTACATTGTCATCAGTCCTTGATAAGTGTTCGAAGTTTCAAATCAATCCGACGTTTTGAAGGGGATGAAAATCGAGTTCAAGAAGTCTGTTACATAGATACATACCAAGTTAATAAAAGCGTGTTAAAAATATACGCATCGAATTGACAACCTCCTTTTTGAAGTCGGTAAAATCCTATATGATTTGTAATGTATCGATAAAAAAATTCTGCAATTATCGACTGCACGTTGGCACAACATGGATTTTTTTTAACGAAATTTAGCGCTGACCCTGTAATGATTCGCCATCCCCGTGAATATGTTTCTAGTATTTGCGGTTTAAACTATAATCATGACTGTTATTACTATACCCTTTTAAAGTCTGCAATGGTTCTGTTTTGGAGTTTCGGACTCCTGTCTCTGGATCTATGGTTGTCATTATACATCTGAAAGTAAAAATTACACAGTCAAATAAATTTAGCTATTGTAACATTGAGGATAATGTACTGCAGTACAGTACATTTTACCTCAATGTATTGTAATTATAATTAATACCGTGTGGTGTCCGGATTAAGAATAGACCTACACTCGATCTTCTCCCGTGGATGTCGCAAAAAGCGACTTCGGGACTAAACCATGGGCTGCACAGCAGCGTCTCGTCTGTGGAACTTGCAGCCATTCTGCGCTCACCAACCCGTCTGACAAGGGTAATTAATACTGGCACATTCCCCCCAAAATGACGACACAATTATGGAAATCTATTGGCTGATATGATGATAATGCTGATGAGAGAGTCTGAGGAACTGAGGGCCGACGCACGGCATGTAACCAGTCGACTATGGAGAAGGCCTTTGCTCAGCAGGGGACGTCATTTAACTGATATGATGACATACTTTTACCTTGTACACGGTTTAATTATTTCAAATACGTTTTCGCCGATTTTTATGAACTTCCAGTTGTCTTCAGCGTAAGGGGTAGCACCAGTGAGCACGAAATTGGGTCTGAAGTTACGTTCCGACACCCGACAGTCAGTAAGACGGGTATTCAACTCATCCACCGAGGCTTCATTGATGAGGTTGAAAGGCACTTCATCTGGGAGAGCACCCTGAAAAATATAGATTTTCATTTAGCCGTTTCAAAATAAGATTCAACAAGTTGCTTATTCCTGGTAATTGTAAAAATTGCATTCTTGTATTGGCGTTTCCCGGCTGCGAGTTTTAGTATTTTTAACTGTCCCCAGAATTGCATATCGTAGCGTGGGTACAGTTTGCAGACAAACACGTATTGGTGCAGTGCGGGAATCGAATGTTATAAATCTGACCCCCTTTAGATACTCATAGAGTGACATTTTTTATTACAGATCTTAAATTCGTCGTTTATTCGGCAAAATCGGAACGTTCCATTATATTACACAAAAGTAATGGTTCACTGTGTTGCGTGATGACTAGGTATGTATCATCACGTTATCTCTTATAAGAGCATTGAAGGACATTACTTTAAAAGTTGGGTCAAATCAGTCTTCCGTCTTGCAGAGAGACAAGGACAGTTTCCAAAAATGTTTGTTTCGGCTTCTGTTCCATGGTTGTATAGAATACTTCTAAGTGTTCGAAACCTCGGGAAAAACAATAATCTATATAATATACGCGACGTAGGTAATCCGTTTAAGTGTTTTATTAAAATAGACTACTTCTCTTAGAATGTTATTATTGTGTAGATACATGGCATGACACCTTTTCGGTCATCCATCCATAGACTGACCGCGCCGAGTGTTGCTTCACATCACCGATCAATGAGTGTAACTGTTTATGAGCGCCTAAACTATTTTGAACTTACTGTATCATTCTTCGTAAATTTGTAAACCTTGTTTGTCGTTCCTCGCAATGAACGACTTTTTTGCGATGCATAATAAACTAAGCGGTAGTTGTTGGACGATCGATCAAGCAATCTGTAACATAAAAAACAAATTCATTTTTAGGCGTATATTACAGTGTCATAATATGGGTACCTAGATAAATATTATGACTCGAGATCTATTTCAAGGGCGGTCCCCCATTGCCATTGCCATTACTGGCCATTACAGTGTCATATTTCTATCAGTACCGTAAAATGGGGTGTATAGAACTTGAGGGGTGAATAGGCAAAAAACTTGAAAAACATTCAAACGCTTTATGTGTCAAACTCTGTGATCCCTGCAAGAAATCCGCATTCTTATCAATTTGGTAGTACTGTGTTTCTTAGTGTAGCAACGTTTTATATATGGCAAAAACCCGCCAAAATTGAATGTCAAAGTTCACAACAAAACAAGTGATTCGTGAGTTTGATCTTCCATAATTAATAGCATTTTGGTGTTTGTGGTTTAAATTTATTTTCCAATTACTGTCTGTGTATATAAATATATCATCATCATTTCGGCCGAATGAAATCCACTGCTGGACACAGGCCTCCCCCAAAGATCACCACAACGACCGACATCGGTATGTTATGTGCTCATTGGGGGGTTTTGCCATAATCGCCACGCTTGGCAGACGGGTTGGCGATGGCAGTTGAGTTGTTAGTGTACTCGAAGGACGCTGCTGCCCATCCTCCGGCTAATTCCTTAGTCGACTTTTACGACACCCAGGAGGAGGAGATGGGGTGGTGGCATTCTGAGCCGGCACCACACGGTAAATATATGTTGCTGCTTAAATATAGGTATAAACATTAAATTCACTAAGTAAGCATTATATACAGGATGTTTCGTGCATTGTGTGCCAAATTGAAATGGTCGACTGGGGGGGTCATCTACTATCCTTTCAGACCCCTAAACATTTCTCATGCCCTGTGGATTTTTTTTCATCGACTTTATATTGTTTTATTAAAAAAAATACCCAAATTTTACATTCAAATACAAATAACAAAAAAAAGTATAAGTCGTAGACTCTGAATTTTAATTTTATTTAGATGTGTATTGTATTACAGTACTGTTAAATTTAAAATTAGTGACATCAGCCATTTAGTTCTTTTTTTAATTTACTCGCAAAGTTTCGGACTTCAATTAAAGCTGTCCATGTTACAGCTATTTACATGGCTATAAAAAAAACCAAAAGCGACCGGGATCTTCAAACTCTCTCAAAAAATCTCTAGTCTATCCTCTTGCTAGTGATGTGTCACATGCCATAAAAAGCTTTTTACAACTTTGTGAATTAGCTAGAGTTGTAAATCGAGCCACAAAATACTAAATTCCAAATTCTAAAGAAAAAAGTCTTTTTGCGTAATTGTTACTTGAGAAACAGGTAAATTTTGTTTTCTCAGTCTCGTGAAGTCAAATCTATGTTCTGTCTCTTTCTTGCATAGCGTAAACTAGTGTCAACAAACGACGAACTGCGGCCGACGACGCCGTCAATCAGTGTTGCCACCTTAGCGATTTTGTCACTAGATCTGGTGACTTTTGACCCCATATGGTGATTTATTTTAGTCGTTTAGCGATTTTTGTTTTTGGCGACTTCTAGCGATATTTGAGTCGTCTTCATCTATCCTAAAAAGTTTCTATAGAATATTAATTACTATTGATATTCTTGTTTTGACGTTACAATATAATTATTACAACCAAGCTATGTTATCTATTTTTACAATTCGGTTGTTTTTCCATACTTAGAATTTGTTGATGTTACAAAAAATCTGGTGTTTGATATATTTTAATGTTCGTTACTGTAGTTTGGTACACAATAAAAAGTGGTATTGAGTCACAGCGTTTATTGTTATTATTACGTGACAATATTTGAACAATGATTTTTCTTCTTCCTGCCCTGGTCCCAAGTTACTTGGGGTTGGTGAAATTAGTATTGTTTATATTGCAAAAGGGTTTCACAGTCGACCGCCTGCTGACAGTAACCCTCGTTGGGTATGGTAGTAGTAGTCGGTTGTTAATCCGTCACCTGCGGGCAACTCAAAGTGCCTCATAATAATGGTACACACCGGGTTCCAAACTTCCCTTAGTCGTCTTCTGCGACACCCACGGCATGAGATGGGGTAGCCCTAACCGTGACTGGAGCTACACGGCAATTTGAACGTGTACTGCCGCTTGAGTAGTCTGTCCAGTACCGAAGTATCGAACTTCGATAGATGGCATTACAATATTGTTTCTATTAAATATATTTATTGGGATTTGTGGTGACTTTCGCTTCGAATTTAGCACAATCTGGTGACTTTTGTGTTGATCTGGTGACTTGAATTTTTATGAGGTGGCAACACTGCCGTCAATCCGTCATTATTTTAGTCGAGACATCACTGCCTCTGCTACCTGACGTGAGTGCTAGTTCATCGTACGTACGTAAACTTTGTTGACATTTTTGTTGTTGCAATGGCGACGTTCTCTAACGAAGAATATGCTGACATCATGATGGCTTATGGGGCCGCCCATGGTGTCGCTCGTGCTGCGCAACGGCTTTACCAGGAACGCTTTCCTGGTAGACGGTTACCTGGCCGCAGAGTCTTCCAAGAGACATACCGACGCATACGCGAGACTGGCAGTGTCACTTTTCATGAACCAAGGGGCCATGTTGTGCGACATAATGTTGAAGTGGACGAGAGAATACTGGAACGTTTTGAGGAAGACCCTACAAGAAGCATTAGAAATGTGGCAGCACATCTTGATATTTCAATATGCAAAGTGTGGAAAGTTCTTCAGCAAAACGAAAAGCATCCATTCCACTACACTCCGGTGCAAGGTACGTAATTTTAAACAACTTTAAACCCGTACACGCTTTGTTTGACGATGCCTTTGTTTAGCAGGTAATGGGTATGGTATGACGTCACTTCCAGGTAGTGAATCAGTTAGCCCATACAGGCGGTCCGCCGGTCCATAAAAATCTTATTGTGCAATTATTTACTGCTCAACAGGAATTTAAAAGAGTTCTTTGCTTGTAGTTCTTGAGGGTGGCGACTTTGACAGACGAGTGGAATTCTGTCGGTTTATGTTACACACGGAAGTGGATGATCCTATTTTTTTTTAAAGAATACTGTAGACGGATGAATCCAAATTTACCAAAGAAGGGATACTCAATCTTCACAATCTGCACCACTGGACAAAGAAAATTGAAAACCCACGTGTTAAAAGACAGAAATCTTTTCAAAGGAGGTTTAGTGTAAACGTTTGGGCAAGTGTGGTTGGGAATCAGGTAGTTGGACCGCATTACCTGCCCGATAACCTCAATGGCGACAACTATTTGGAGTTCCTTCAAAATGCTTCAAATGCCAGCTCAGAATGCCACCACCCCATTTCATCCCGTGGGTGTCGTAAAAGTCGACTAAGGGATTAGCCGGAAGATGGGCAGCAGCGTCCTTCGAGTACATTAACAACTCAACTGCGATCGCCAACCCGTCTGCCAAGCGTGGCGATTATGGCAAGACCCCCCAAAGAGCAAACAACACACCCATATCGGTCGTTGTGGTGATCTTTGGGGGAGGCCTGTGTCCAGCAGTGGACTTCATTCGGCCGAAATGATGACCTGCCCGAATTAGTGTCCGAGGTACCTGTATTTAATGAAAATGTACCAAAGGTATTCCAGCATGACGGCTGTCCCGCGCATTAGCGTTTGACTGTAAGGGAATATCCCCAATGCGTGATTGGTCGCGATGGCCCTATTGCATGGTTCACGTTCACGTCAGGTATCATTTAAGCATTTTTTTTTATCATAATTTGGAATTTAGTATTTTGTGACTCGATTCACAATTCTAGCAAATTCACAAACTTGTAAAAAGATTTTTATGGCGTGTGGCACATTACTAGTAAGAGAATAGACTAGAGAATTTTTGAGGGAGTTGGAAGATCCCGGTCGCTTTTAGTTTTTTTTATAGCCATGTAAATAGCTTTAACACCGACAGCTTTAATATAAGTCCCAAACTTTGCGAGTAAATTTTAAAAAAACTAGATGGCCAATGTCACTAATTTTGAATTTAAAAGTACTGTAATACAATACACATCTAAATATGATTAAAATTCAGAGTCTACGACTTATACTTTTTTTTAAATTTGTATTTGAATGTAAAATTTGGGTATTTTTTAAATAAAACAATAAAAAGTCGATGAAAAAAAATCCATAGGGCATGAGAAATGTTTAGGGGTCTGAAAGGATAGCAGATGACCCCCCCAGTCGACCATTTCAGTTTGGCACACGATGCACCAAACACCCTGTATAATATGTTATACCTAATAAGATTTAAAACTGTTTGAGATTTGTTGTACTATTTATTGCATTGGGCTATGCCTGTAAAAATAGTTGTAAGTGTGGATAAATAAATAAAAAAATAAAAAAAAATTATTTCGTAAGCTTTATATTCTTAAATTTTTCGAGGTGATTGGACACACGAAAGGGGTGAAGAGACACGCCTGAGGGGCTAATAGACACGCAAATATGGTCAATAGACGCGGCAAAGTGATTAGTTACGAAAGAGGGGTGATTAGTCGTAATTACCACAGGGCTGCCACGAAGGTTTAAGCTCTAGTAATTTATTGTACTATTTTGGAATTTTGTGGTTCTTAATATTATAAGTGCAATTATTTAAATTCTGATGATTCACAAGAGCACCCTGCAGATCACATCTAAAAACCCTTCTCAAATTCCCATCCCACAAAACCGATTTCTACTCCTATTCCCTATCTGTGCATGCAGTTAGGTTATGGAATTCGCTACCGCCTGATATACGTGAGTGTAAAAACATTTGTATTTTCAAAAAACGTGTTAAAGAGCACTATCTCTCTGTATCCACTTAATTAGCTATGTATGTATTCATATATATTATATTAATGTATATATTAGTATGTAGGTATATATATAATATATATAGTATGTAGGTATATGATTATATATATATTGTGTCTATATTTATATGTATTGTATTACCTCTACACACCGTGCCTACATCTTTTCTTCAAACTCTCCTCTCGCAGGTCTGCTGGACGAGATTTCTTGTAGAAATAAGCTGTGCCTTTGTACTCTGCTTTCCTATTTAATTATGTAATAATATTTCTGTGTGTACATAAATAAATAAATAAAATAAAAATAAAATAAGAGCCAGCAAATGGTTCACATGAATAAAAAAAATTTAGACTTTGACTTTATAATATATTACGGGATATTTACCACGTGAATCGTTTCTTTTGAAAATGAACATGGTAATTTTAAAACATTTTTGTGGTTTTTAAGACATTTGTGACGCATTCAGTTACAAAAATTTATCGCTGTCATTTAAGTACCGGTAATTTTAAATTTTGTATTCGTTGTTCGCATTAACAATTGCAGTTGAGAATACGAAAAAAATATATTTTATAGTTCAGGATATAGATACTCCGAAGCCAGGTTTTCTCAAAAAATAAATTGTCTTTTATTTGGTAGGGATGTTGTTTTAATTTCTTTTTATTGTTTTATTTCTTAGATAAAAAAAGGCTCGAAACTCTAAAGCAAATCCACGGGGTAAGCAGTATCGCAAATATACGTGTTTGAAGTATGTATAGTTAAGTTGATATGTTGATTAAATTGACTATTATAGCCGAGACCATTTTGAGACATATAATAAATATATTTTATTACCAGTTTTTCATTTGCTTACCTTAATCTTAAAAACAATAATCGGTTCAGGGAAACTACAGTAATGCAGCCCTAGATTTTTTTTCCATCACCCCTTTGGCGTGTCTATTGTCCCCTGATGGGAGGTAAATAGAAATCACGTATATTTTGTGTTTTTTTTATTAACTATAAACATTTCCGAATAGATATGACTATATTTCAATATTTTGACCTAAGACTTAATAAACACCGCTCAGAAAGTTGAATTTTTCAATACTGCAACGTTACGAAAACCGTTACAAAAGATCGAAGACCTACCTATTCACCCCGTTTTACGGTAGGTAATATATCTCGGATCATATGTAATACATGATAGTGTAATATGCGCCTTACAGAAATTCTTTACAATACGTATGTGGAATGTGACTGTAATTTATATCTATATATTAAGAGCAACATCAGTATATCAGCCAAAAGACGTCGACTGCTGAACAAAGGGCTCCACCGTAGATTTCCACAACGACCAGTTACTTACAGTCCGTAGGTACTGAGAGCGTACTTACAACGATTCAAGTTATGCGACTCGACAACCATCCTCTAACTTCGCGGACCTCCGGACATTGGTTAATAGTAGTAGTACGATGGCACCGTGAACAACTTATTTATGCCTTCTGTTGCGTAGATAATTGTCAGAGGCAAACAATCGGGATAGCTCATCATCACCAGACCTATTTCCGGTACATCCGTCCGCAGCGATGAATTTAGCACATGAATGTACTGTAGAGATATAACTCTGATCGGGTAGGCGTGTTTATAGGTACGGGAAAGAACTCGTGTATGAGCTTGGTATAGAAACACTTATTATTTCTATATAAATTTATTTATATAGAAGATAATACACTTCACTTTTTCTACATTCGACCACCGTACAGATGGCCGCTGACCATACCGAGATACCGCCTGACTTCTAATTAATTATACCCCAGACAACCTAAAAGTAGTCTAGTTTTCCAGCACACACATAATATGAGCAATTGTGTTGGTTCTAGTTAATGATATTATATACTAAAAGAGGTAGATATGTTACACACGCGCCAAATGTAAGAACCAAAACTCCCCCAATTGTAGCACTTTGCAATCAGTTCGCCCAAAACAGAACAGCGAGCACACGCTGTCATAATCTCAATTTTTTTATTAATTAAGTGATAACAATGCCGTCGTGCGTAAATAGAAAATGCAAAAACTATCAAGCAAACATGAATAAAGAACTAGGGATCTCATACCACACGTGAGTAACAAATAAAATAAAACATTTGTATAAAAAAATACTATTCAAATTACCTAAAGAATAATATTCTCGAAGAAAACCGAGGTCAAGCAATGAAAAGAGACAACATATATATTCTATTACAGGTGCGACAAAGACATCGAGTACACGTGTTGTCATTTTAGATAGCTATCTCTTTTACTCTCGTAGTATTTGTATCTTCTTTCTTACAACATAGGTAGATGTGAAATTTTGTAGGTTTATACATACAGCGAGACTGAATTTTGCGCGCCATTTAATATGGACGTAACATATCTATGGTATAATATCATTGGTTCTAGTAATATATTATCTAACACTGTAAAAATTAAAAGTCACGATAAACGTTATTTTCATTTGTTGTTCGATACGGCGTAAAACGCAATGGAATTTGTAGGTATATACAAATGAAACTGATAATTGCGATAAAAATACAATATAAACGTAAAGCTTCACCTTGATAACCATTCGCTCGCCTCCCCGCCGCAATCGTAGACAGGTACTGGAACACTCCATACACGTGCTGTTGTGGGTTTTTGAAGAGCAATTACCTACAATTACGAAAACAAAGTACTTTATCTCCTTATTTTTGTTCAATTATGTAATTTATTCGATAACCGTGAATTTATTTGTGTATTATGCAAATATTTTTATGTTTCGCGGGTTTGATCCCCGCACGGAACAAATAATTTTGTGATCTGCAGATAGGTGTTTCAGGTCTGGGCGTTTGTGCATGTGAGATTTATGTCTGTAAACTGCACCCACGACAAAACATGAGGCATGTTTTTTCTGGTGATACGATAACCATTATATTAACAAAAATATTTTAAAATTGTTCTTGCAATTTACTTAAACTTACCTCTGCTAAATTTACGTTTAGTGGTTCCATGTCTCCATGATTCAATGTGAGAATGGAATTTCTAACAGTAGGTAACACTGTCAAGAGTTCAGGGTAACCTCTGGCCGTTACGAAGTTGTTCTTGTCATCGACAACCATCAGTACTCTACGCAATAACAATTAGGTAATATAAATGATTAAAAAGTCAAGGAATGCAGGTTCAGAGGCGTGAAGACAGGGTATGGTTGGGCGCGGCCCATCATGATTCCACGAGGCTGTGAAGTTGAGCTCCGTGTCGCCAGTATTCGTGTACTATATATAGGTGCCAGCATCGCAGGCACAAAGTCTCCTCCATAGTAGAAGCAAGAAGAAAACTTTAATTTATCTTCTAAAGAAATCAAATTTCAACCGAATCTAAAGGAAGATTCTTCGAATCTTCTGGTGCAGAATTTACAGGGTATGAATTCCTAGTGCATGACAGAAGTGCACATTTGAACCACATCTGGCTGCTCACATAGAAGTTTTGACATTATGCCTTAAACAATGTTACTGTCACCTCCCTACTACCGCAAGCAAACTTGCAAACCAGCATATTACTTCTTACAGCCAGGGCCCTGCGCTCGCGTTGGATGTCTGCATGATGCTTAAGGTTAAGGTCATCTGATACGTACTGCCCTAAGTATTTAAATTGTGTGACTCTTTGCAGGGGCCGGCCATTGAGAGTGATAATTGGTTCATATGTCTGCTTCCTACCCGGGGCACTAAAGATCATGCAAACACTCTTATTAAAATTATAAACTAGACCGTGGCTAGCAGCGTATCTGTCACAGTATAGCAAAAGCTCCCTTATGGCGCCGGCAGTTGGACCCAGCAGCACCATATCATCTGCGTAACTGAGGTTATTGACGCATATGTATGTTGTCAATCCAACATCCGATCCGTTTACTGCTAAGTCCAGCAATCAGCTCATTCATAGTTCTGTATTAATGTTGTGTGAGATGGACCGATCCCCAGCACTATTATGCTTAAGCTGTAAATCTGTAATATGAGGTACCTACTGTGTATGCGTCAGCAACCTTAATACAAAGACAGACTTTTACGTGGAGGCCAGTGATCTAATATACTTTGAATACAAATATTTTTATATCGTAAAATAACACTTAGCAGTGCATTTTTAGCGGGCCACACTGAGGCCGTTGAGGTATTATTTACTACGTACTAGAGAAAACGCCTTCAACTATAAATACTTTGTCACACAAGAGAGCGCATACACTCGAACTCCCTTAGTCTCAAGTCTGTGCCAGGCCGCTTGCCGCAACGTGACGTGATTGAGTGCTAAGTTTTATTACTTTGCCTTCATGTACAGAGAGATACTGTTTTAATAACTCGAGAAACATATGTAAAAGTCAAGGAGTGACTTTTCATCCATTAATTCAAAATATTATGTTTAAAACATGCGTAATTAAATTAAATATTATCAATATGTGACGCGTTACCGTCCGTACCGCGTATATCATACCGTATATAGTGGTGGCCATATTTTTTTTACATATTATTATGACAATATAACACCGCCGTTCGTCCCGCGCGTGCCCGGCAGTAATGGAGTTGCGCGCTGTCATTTGTTTGTAATAGTTACTCTATTACGTAGTACATTATACCTCAATGACTGAGGCAAGGAACGCGCCGTATGGTGTAAAGGAAGAAGTGAAATTTTCTTACGAACCTATCACGTAGCCACCCATCTCGTAACCCTAAAATAGAACATTCAGCAGTGTTCAATAAAATTGGTGCACATGACTTTATTGGGTATACGTAGATGGATTTTAGAACACCAACTTCCTCCCATTTATCTGGTAGCTTAGGATTTTGCTCTTGATAAAGACGATACGCATAGTAAGCTCCGCCAAGAACACCAGCAGCGGTTACTGAGGCGGTAATGTAATATGGAACTGAAACAAGTAATAACGTAAACGTTGCATTATTAACTATTTTAGCAGCAATTTCATTTTAGCAGTTCGTGCCGTTCCGTGTCTAATTCCGTGACATCAGTTTATTGAAACACGGCCGAATACGCCAACGCTTAACGCCATTTAACGTTAAGTCCCCGCTTGAAACCTGTTTTTGATACAATTAGGCCCGTATTACAGATCGAGAATCAAAACTCAAGTAGAATTTGAGTCGAGATTGCGTTAGTCAAAAATGAATAATTATAATGAATAATTATATGTATAATAATAATAAAAATGAAGGTTCAGCATTTATATTCAATTTATGCAATCTCGACTCAACTTCTGCTTGAGTTTTGATTCTCGATCTGTAATACGGGCCTTAGATCCTTGTGATAGGCGTAACCACCACTGTTCACAGTCGTCATTGGGAACAATCAAATATCGAAGACTTTCGGTAGAAGTGAGTATCGAACTAATCCTTTCAGCTATGTCGACAACTTTAGTTCTTCTACGGATCTCCTCATTTCTGATTCGATCTCGTAGAGAAATACCAAGCATCAGGTGTCTACCTGAGACAAACTGTCCGTGCAGTTCGGATGGGATTAATTTTAAGATTTTGGGATTTAAGATTGATTTTCTTCGTGCTTTATAGAATACCAACAGAAAATGGCATTAAAGTAGGTATTTAACTATGAATATTGCTGAACTGAAAGCTATTAGATTTGCGAGAGCGTTACAGCGCTCTAAATTCATGTTGCGAAGATATATTTCATTACACAGAATAGTATTACAGGCACCCTTAGAGACAGTGACGGACGTTCAAGAATATATGGAGATATTGCCATGATCATCACGCTTCGCAGACGGATTTATGATCGCAATATGTTGTTACACGGAAGGTTGACCATATTTCCCCATCCTCTTGATATCAACCCTTAGTCGTCTTTTACGAGACCCATGGCTGGAGAGGGGTAACCATACGGAACGAATTAGCATGAGGAAAAACTATTGAAAGTCAATAAAACAATGTTAATAAGTCCGTTGCCAAACGAGCTGAACAGACGCTGCGATGAGATTTTCTAGCTTTTATAAGTTACCTAAGTACCTACAGGTTTAATAAGCGTAACCAAATTGAAAACGACCAATTAGCTTTCGAGCTGCTGTAGCCAACTGGTCGATTTTCCTTTTCCCGACTAGAGATTGGAAACGGGTTTAGTAAGAGCTCTTTAGGTAGGTACTCATTTTATCAACTGTCGACCATTGAGAAATTATTTAAATGAATGGTTATAAATACTTATTTATTTATGTTGTTAGAAAAAATGATATAAAGCTAAGTTGTTCCGTACGAGTACCGTACCTACCTATAACACGTTATTTTAATAAATAGGTGCCCTTTGTCTCTTGTGATATGATAAGCTAACTGATGAGAAAAATACGACAAATCCGTCAATTTATACATATCTTTTACCGTGTTATGATTCTCTATTTTTAAGTTATTTTATCTCTTACTATATACAAACATGAACATACATTACCATTATCATAGTTGACAATATGTGACAAAAATATGTACCCTAAATATAGAAGCAACTTCAAAAAGTGAATAAGCACACCTAGAATTTGTCTATATCTACCAAGCAAAATTATACAGGTAATCAATTAAATAGGTGATAGGATAGTTATCTACAAAATAAATGAGAACCTACTTATAAAATACATATTTTTGATATTAGGTAATGTTACCCGCCTAATGATTTACGGTATATTTTAGTATCGCGTATCTTAACCTTAGTTACCGTATTCTTTAGTAGGGTAGGCAAATTAGGTCGCTTGTAACAGGTGAGGTTAAAGTTGCGACAGCACGAAGTTGATTTATAAATACTTACCTAAATAAACGTAATAGTAATAAAATAGCAACAAAAAAAATGACATCAAAATATGCGACAATAACAACATCTTACCGTGACTGGACATGTTCAAAGAAATAATATAAGTAGGTACACGAGGTTCCGGTTGCCACTCGTAATCAAACGCACAATCACAAGTCTGCGAGTCACAATCACTACTCAAAGCCGTAGGAGTACAAAACAAATGTCTCTGTCTCGACCTCTCGAGGAGAGGCGGGCGGCGCGCTACAATAATACTACCTAAATAAGTTGGTGATTGCACATTTGAAGTTGACAGCCTTATTCACTGGCATACTTTAATATCTATGTCAATCTTGTAATATTAGTGTATAATCTATGAATCTTGTTAAAACCACTATGTATTTATATAAGTTTTATATAAATACTAGCTGGGACCCATATTCATATTTTAAAAGAAATTGGATTATTTATAAATAATTTAGACAACCTCGGTATAGACACTTGACATAAAGTATATATTGGGTTTCATGGGTTCTTTTTTGCGCGACACCCTAATTATTTTTCTAAAATAAAAGTAGCCTTAATGATTTCTTATAAAATCAGCTATGTGCCAGTGAAAGTCCCATAGAAATGGGTTCCGCCGTTTCGGAGATTAGCGGGAACAAGCAGACAGACAGACAGACTGACAAAAAAATGTTTTTTTTTTGTTGTAGGTACCGTATACACTTTCATATGCAAAAAGCTGTTTGCTGTTGACATTACACAGACACTTCAATTTTATTTATTTGTCTATAGATATCATTATTCTTAATACATGGGTGGATTAAGGTTTAGTCCCGCAATGCCCGGGCCTAGGGCGGCAAGACTGTGAATTTAGTTATAGTGGCCAATGATTTGGTAGGTTCAATAATACAGTAACAGTAGCGCAAATTGTTGGTATTTCAAATAAAAATTATCTGGTTTATAATACACGTTTGCCAATGTGTATCAAAAATTACGTCTCAGACTAGCCTATTGCAATTTAAACAACTCCTGTCTGTATGTAATTAGTTATATATTTCTTGCGTTAAAAGTGGATGCATCCACCAAGTTATAGCAGAGCAAATCATGCGGTTGCAATAATTTAGGTGCATTCAATTAGTGTGGTAGTCGGTCTAAGGATATAGCTCCACTCAAAAGGCAACTAAGGGACTTTAAACCGGAGGGATGGGCAGCAACGTCGCTTTTGTGGAACGGCAGCCATTCTGCGCTTATCAATCCGCCCGCCAAGCGTTGTGAGTACTGGCAAATTCCCCCAAAATGACTACACACGGCATGTGTGGTCGTTGTGGAAATCTATCTCCCTCATACGTCTTATTCTGAAGTGGACGTACTTTGGCTGATATGATGATGATGATGAATAATATAATAACATTGTTATATACACCTCTTTTATAAACGTCCTAAAAGCAACTATTCTCGGAAGAGAGTAGTATGTTCCTTGGTCGTCATTATTATAATATTTTGTAATACTAGTGATGGTGTTTAGAGCCGTAACGTTAAACGTAAAAAGAGCCGTTATGGCATCACAGTCAAGTCGGTGACATCGTATAGGTACTATCAATTTAAAATGTAGCATGGTTATCTAATGAATACAGTAACCCGCAAAAAGTTAGTAAAATAATTAAGACGTCTATTGGGAGAGTTCGAAACGTGGGGAACGAAAAGAGTCAGTAGTGGGAAGAACTGGCCGAAGTCCGAAACTTCTGTAAGTTTTATTTTACTAACTAACTAAGTCTGTACTTAAGGCCGATTCACACATTTCCGTGACGACACAGTACCGGCACCGTGATAAAACGTTGATGTCTGAGAAAAAAATAATGTTTCATACATTCTGTATGGATGCCTCCACACTGCGCCGGCAAGCACGGAAGTGAATTGTTGCGGTCATTGACAGTTCCGTATTATTAAATACATCCATAGCAACAATTACAATAATCGAATGTCGCAAAAGTTGTGCCTCTGTAATAATAAACATGTTTTTGTCTGAAGATCCACAAAACGTACTGAGATATCACTAACATGTATGAATTGAAATCACTGAAGCACTCATACGGAACTGGTCGGACACAGTGACGGTATTGTGCCATCACTGAAATGTGTGAGTCGGCCTTTAATTAAGGTCGATTCATACATTTCCGTTTTTGTCTGAAGATCCGCAAAAAGTACTGAGAAATCACTGACATGTGTGAATTAAAGGGGAACGGAACGTACGGAACGGTGCGGACACGGTGACGGTACTGTGTAGTCACTGAAATGTGTGAAATCTGTCTTTAATGTATGTCAATGTTTGTGAAAGCTAAGTTTATATGTGATTATCATGTTGAAAACAGATTTAATGCAAAAATAGGTACTTAATTATTTCACCCGGTGGAAATACATCACGCATATACTTTCTCTGTCATAGAGAAGGGTGGAGGAGCATGACGGAATCTTTGCCGGTAAGTAAAAATACCAGATCCGTGATCTGTGGCACGGAAGGTACTCTGTAGGTACTCGCTAACAATCACACTGGAGCCGCTTTGGTGCCACGCCTTTAGGTGCATCTCGGAGGTTATGCTTGTAAAGCGGTCACCCCCACTAGCGGAGGGGAGACGGCAGTAAAAAAGGCCACCCAGGCTTTGTACAGCGCACACAGCGGCACGTGGTCACGTGCGCACCGCGGTTTTTCTGAGGGTCACTCGGTATGAGCTCGCAGGTTTCCCTACCTGCGCGCCCGCGATTCCCTAGAAGACAAAAAAACCCTGAAAAACCTTTAGCTGCTGGCCATGGGCCATATATTTGTTAGACAGCGTGGGACTGAACGAGCAGGCTGCCAGACACTCAAATACCTACCGTTTTTTATTTTATATTTCTATACATTATCAATGTTTTCCCACAGCTTGTGTGTACAATAACTAACTTAGAACTAATCATAAATGGCCTCAGTCTTACACATTAGCCAATTACGGGCTAACCAACATTCGTAAAACAATAAGAGATAATAGAACTAACAATAATACGAGTTACATAGTTAAATTAAATAAGTATATGCATATATGAGCAGATAATTAAACATTAAATAATCATAACAATTGAAATTAAATTAAAGAATAACATATCAAATTATATTGCGTGTCATATAGTATCTAATTAAATTAGCTTTTGAAGGAATTGCTTGTGTGTATTCTCTTGGATTTCATAATTTATTATTTAAAGGAGTTCATTGAATAATGTTTATGTCAGCATCCGGTGCAGACTTTATAAATAAATTGAGATCTTTTCAGACTCTGGTAAGTTTATACCGGTTTATACCGACGTTAGTTTTTGAAGTGTTGGCAGTTTATACCGACGTTGGTTTTTGAAGTGTTGACATGGAAAACATTAGTAACCGGTTGTCTGGGTAAATTGTAAGGTACGTTAAGTGCAACTTACGAGACCAATTCATACCATTACCCAATTTGTAAAGGAACATCAAGTCCTTCACTTGTCTGCGCTTACGCAGAGAATACATTTTACAGCATTGAAGGCGTTGTTCATATGGACACCGAGTGGAAATCTTATTTGTATTAAACGCAAGGTGCTTGATAAAGGCTCTCTTTGAGACTTTCTACCCTTTGTGAGTGTACCGCGTAGTGTGGACTCCAGACCACACTAGCGTGCTCCAGGCGGCTTCGAACTAGTGCTTTATATATTTTAGTTTGTGCCATTTTAAAGCTTTTCGTACTTACTCTAACGAAGTTAACCACCACAATAACTCCCAAGATCTCGATCTTCACTTAGGGTGTCAAGTGGTGCTCCTTCGATGTTGTAAGAGGTCGCATGGAGATGTTTTTTTTCTGCTGAATCTTATTTGACAACATATTTGTACATTGAGCTTAATGCGATTTAAAGTGCACTAGCATTCAGTCCTATCAAGATCCTGTTGAATAAGGTTAGTATCATCGTCTGAGGTCAAGATCCCGTAAAATTTCAAATCATCAGCAAACATTAGGCATTTACAGTCATGTATTTCGTTGGTGATGAAGATTCAAAACAGAACTGGAGCGAGATGAGAGCCCTGTGAAACCCCTGAGATGTTATTCACATGGGTAGGATTTATGCCCGTCCAGTACAAGAATTTGTGATCTACGAAACAGATAGGACCAGAACCAATAGTGAGCCGTGTATATACCATTATGTTCCATTTTTGACAACAGTAAGGAATAATCGACCTTATGGAACGTACTGTTGGTACGGCGCGGTTGGTGCAGTGGCTGATACAGTCGGCTGCTGCGCCCCGGGTCGTGGGTTTGATTCCCGCACGGAACAAATATCTGTATGATCTGCAGAGGAGAAATTCTAGTGTGGCAATGATTTTTAAAAGAAAAAAAAACTGTATACACGGCATCCCCCTCCAATTTCTTATCAAGAGCTCGGGTCACATCTGATGCGAATTCCACAACATTCGTTTCAACACTTCGATAGGTTTTAAATCCATGTTGGCAAGGTAAGATGCTTGTTTAAATACGGTGAGTGAGGACTGGACAAACTAGAGACTCAAAAATCTTAGGGAAGCAGGACAGACTTGAAATAAGACGGTAATTTTGTACATTTGCCGGATCACCTTTTTAAAGATAGGAATGGTTCTAGCTTTTTTTCATACATCAGGAAAATCCCCTGTCTACCGACACATTGAAAATCAACCATAATGGCAGCACAAGGGCATGACTGCAACGTTTTATGAACGAAGGTGGTATAGAGAACTTCCCGGTCCTCTATCCTGCTCGTTATTTCACCCAGACAGCGTTTTTTTTTTTGGTATGGCAATATTTTGCTGTGTCAAGTTAAGAGCGATTTGATTAACCGTGTATTTTATATACTCCACTCGAGAACCTTTCTGCTCCAACAGCATCGGTTTTACGAGCTGTGTACGCCTAATGCCACAATGCCTTCAGAGCTAGTGTTGAGTAGGACACGATTTAAAAATGAGTTTGTAAGAGTAGCCTCTTTTTTGTACCGAGCCAGTACAATGTCCCACTTCAAATGACGCAAGGCGTCATGAAGCTTGGCGGTACATTTGAAGGAACGAGTATTTTATGTACTGTTGCTGTTTTTATACTGGCCTGTCTTATAAAGTGTGATTGACGTAACACTTAAAGCAAAGTAATAAGAAGCGATTGATTAAAGACGAATGACGATTGTATCTTTATGATATAACGTTATGCTACTATATTGCAATGTATGTAACATTTTAAAATTATTTTAAAAGAGTGTCTATGGAGTTTCTTGCCGGTTTTTCTCCATAGGACCTACTTCTTGGAACCGTGCAACTACATTCTGACGGCACGGTTGGTGCAGTGGCTGACAGTCGACTGCTGCGCTCCGGGTCGCGGGTTCGATTCCCGCACGGAACAAACATTTGTATGATCTGCAGGTAGTTGTTCCGGGTCTGGGTGTATTGTATGTGGAATTCATGTCTGTAAACGCACCCACGACACAGGAGAAATCCTAGTGTGAGGCAAGGATTTCTTAAAAAAAAAACATAAGCGCCCGTAAAAGGTTTATATGAATAAAAATCTTTTGAATTTGAATTTATCGACGATTTTTCTTAGTGCAGGTGAGTTATTTGTAAAACATGATTTTGATTTAAAATATACCTAATAAACAGACATAAACAGCAAGCAAAACAAATAGGTATTTAACAGACATTCATGAAATCTTATTTTTCTAAAACTGTCGCGTCTCGTACTTTGTGCTAGTACATTTGTAATTGACACTCGCAGTCACGATAATGTCCGTTGAATAAAAAGACGTGCTTTTGAAGAATGTGCCACATTCACTCTCTCACCCTACAGTTCACATGCGAAGAGTAGAGTTACGCGACATAAAATTTGAAGTGGTACATGTCATATGACTCTTGTATGTTCTACTCAACACTACTATATTTTAGTTATGTCAGTAACTTTAGTTCTACGGATTTCCTCATTCGTTGATCGTTATCTCTGTTTGTCTAATTGCGTAGAGAAATACCAGGCATAGCATAGCGTACTGAATACCCACTTTCAATTTGTCGCTCATTTAAAACCACTCACCGGTATATTATCGTTATTCTAATATTCTTCTAGTCGAATAGAATAGTAAAGCTATTACAAAATTAATATAAATAAATTCTTGGCAACATTAAAATCCTACATGTTAGTATACGTAGTATCTCTAATTAGTCTGTGATGTTAGTGCATAGAATACATTTACCAAGGGTGTTAGTGTCAACTGTCAAACTGTCTTGTCAACGTGTCCCGTAGAAGTACCTATGTTGCGAGTGTACGAGTTCAAATAATTTATTCGTAAAATGTGCAATTTGTATCGAAAATATTAGTCCAGCTTTTATAAAAATAATTTATGTTACAAAAACATACAATAAATATTAACTAAAAACATGGTTTTATTGGGTAACGATGAGGTAAGCAAACATCATGTTTTATTACTGATACAATAATGTCGCACATACTAGAGTGATGTGTAAATAATTCTTTGCTTTCAGTTTCTTGCAGAGCTTACAAAATTATTCCAAAAAGCGCGTACTTCGGGGTCTGTGACAATGACCATGAAAAGATGTAAGTTTTCATACAGTATGTAGGTTAACTTATTTATTATTACGTACTATGTAAAAGTTGCCGTGTGGTGCCGGCTCAGAATGCCACCACCCCATCTCCTCCCATGGGTGTCGTAAAAGTCGACTAAGGGATTAGCCGGAGGATGGGCAGCAGCGTCCTTCGAGTACATTAACAACTCAACTGCGATCGCCAACCCGTCTGCCAAGCGTGGCGATTATGGCAAAACCCCCCAATGAGCCCACAACACATCCATATCGGTCGTTGTGGTGATCTTTGGGTGAGGCCTGTGTCCAGCAGTGGACTTCATTCGGCCGAAATGATGATGACTATGTAAAAGTTAATCGATTTATTCTGATACCAGACGATGGTCGAACTAAACCAGAGCCACGGGACGGAAAGCCAGCTTTGAAAAACCCAGAATATAAGTGTTTGATACGGGCACAATCTAGAAGTAACAAAATTTCAACAGTAATAGAACAACGAGATGTTGAGAAGTTCAGTACTGCTTATTCCAATTTGCTAAAAACAAGTGTAAATGGATTAAAACGGTTGAAAAAGCCAAAGAAAAAAGCGATGGCTACACAGTAATCATGCTTTGTAGCAGACAATGTGTCAAGACTGAGATTTAGTGCGCAATATAGTGTTATGAACAAAATGTGAACTATGCTATTTAATATTCCACCGTGATATCCTAGCTCGTAGGATGAGGTCCATTGAAGTGTGCTCTTCTCTCTGTGAGATTTGAAGAGTTGGAGTCTTGCCTGCCATTGCTAGTGATGCAGGCGCAGTTAAGTCATTGACCATCTGTCCAATGCACCTTATTTTTATATCATTGATATTTTATGTTACATTCTTTCAATAAAGTTATATCATCATCTTTATTGTATTATTTAACAAACAATTGTTATTTTTATTTATAAATTCATCTTTAACAGATAATATGATATATAATTTGTTTATGACATATAGGAATGAGTAAAAGCAGTAATAATAAAACAAAACTTTATTATTATATAGAATAAAATGAATTGAAGATTGTGTGTTAACAATTACAATGATATCACAGTATGAGACCAATACATTTTCTAATGAATACAATTCAAATAATATCTGAATAAATTTTATATTATAATTTGATAGTTACTTGTCACATTTTTATTTTTATATTCAAATATATTTTAACATGTTTATATAATGTTTACATTATTACTTAATTTATATTAAGCCATGAACAACTAATACTGGTTACAATTTATATTTTGGATACACTCCACAAAAGGTCTAGATTTATTTTGATATACAAGTACATAGTAATCATATTAGAAAATGTGAGTACGTTATTTAATTAGATAGACTGAAGTTACTGCAATCATAAGATTTTTCTGAATTTTACTGATTCATGTCCCCCTCCTCCAGAAGTCTTGTCATTTTCATAAACATGAGTATTGTTTGGGGAAAAATGTGTTGCATTGTGAAAACAAGTCAGTTAAATGTAAAGATTTTCATTTTTTGTATAGATATTCCACTTAAATAATCACTGACATATAAATTACATTACCATTTGCAGAGTTTATTTATGTTACAGTCTGATCATAGAATCTTACATTTCATGAAACAGGTATGTCATGATAGCTATTATATATATTGTTTTAATGCTAACAAAACCCATAAAGTATATTGCAAGTTCTGTTGGTTCCCATAAAAGATTATGAACTGTCACTAAGTTACGACTGCAGTCTCGTGGTCATATCAAAATATAGCAGTGCAATCGCTTTGCAAAATCATGATCATACAACACCTGAAATAACAAACTGTTAAAAGATGGTTTATGATGTGCCTGAATTATTAGCTTGATTCTATAATGGCCGAAATTAGTAATCAATTAATCCAAAATGTTCAGATTAAAGATATGTCTGTTTTTATGGTAAATGTAATCGTAATACAACAACAAATGAATTTCAAAATCTTTAATCTAGGAATTTTGGATTACATTGATTATTAATTTCGGCCGTTAGCCGATTTAGACACATATAAAGATTCATAAACAGATCGCCAAATATCATGAGACCCAAGGGCCCAGTTAAAATTTCATTTCCAATATATGGTTATATAACAATATTAGCACCTAACATGTATTTCATTTAATGTTATTACACACTTTAAAAGACCGATATCAAACATATAACCAAAAAATCTTTAAAAACCTGTTTTCGGAATACAAACACGGAAATAGCTCCTTTCATATGCCCGTAGCCCATTCCAGGGTAGGTAACGCCACTGTTATTGGACCGCTGCATCAAGCGGTAACGTAGCATGCTACACCGAGTTAGTTATGTTCACTTCAAATAGTGGTGTCGAAGCGTTACCGCAGCAAGACCCCTGATCCCAAGTGAATATATCTTGGATATATGAATACGGTAAGTATATAAATACGTTTGGCGCAGTTTGTAACTGCTTGGCTCTCTGTGGTACGTGTCACGCGTTCGATGCCCGCCCGGAACAAATATTTAATAAGAGATAGTTGTTCAGGGCATCTGTGTTTGTGCATGTGAGATTTATACGTAAGACGTAATCGGTAAGTGTACCAATCCCGTCTTTGTGTATATGTCGATTGAAAATGAGTATGGTGAAAAAAAACTCGAATTTCATCTCGTCACAGTTCAGGTGTAACTTAAGTTATAATTACTTATAGCGCTCCTGGTGGTGTACACACGCGAATAATTATAAGGTCTGAAGGCGAATTCTCGTAATTTAAAAATGTTCAAAATATAGTTCAGATCTAGTCTCAGGTGTCAAAAATTGGTGAACTTACACTGATGAGATCGAAAGTGGATCGAAGTCAAAACGGTATTCTGCTAACATTGCGAACTGTCACATGTACAACATTTTCATTAAATAAACGTCAAAATTGAGATCGAAATGAGACTAGATCGAGATTATACTGACATCTGACTGAACTTAAGAGTAGCAGAATACCATTTTTTCGGCCAATTCATAATTTAATCTCAGTTCCGTCAAGTTTCAGTTATAGTGTCAATTAATTACGAGAATTGGCCCTCAGATATATTTCTGATAGGGACAACAAGTAACAATTCTATTGTACAAGTTAAAGTACATTTTTAGAAGTAAGTCGTTTAAGGCAGGCGTTCCTGACTTGGTCGTGGCCGAGTCGCTCAGCCTCCTGCAGCACTCGGCGCAGGTCATTCGTTCGGTCATTGCGCGCTGCTAAAATGTAAGCGCTGCTTACGTTGCGACACACTAGGTAGCACGATATCTGTCAACAGATTAATTTATTACAATATAATTAATATGTTCGTTTGGTTTTATAATTCGAAGATAATGTTTTGACAGAATTAATATTAGAAATCGAAAATACCTATAAGTAATAATGTCTTAGGTTTTCGCGAGTATTACACATTATAATAAAACACTTTTTAACGGATTCTATCGCGTATATTTTAGATTTTTGTTCAGGAAAAACAAAAATCTAAAATATACGCGATAGAATCCTTTTAAAAGTGTTTTATTATAATACCTACAAGTATCAGATTTTTGCAAAAATACTGTCCTATTTTAGGTTAATGATCAATTTATTCAAAATAAACTGAAAGTAGTTGCTTTTGTATGTCAATATAATATAAGACAGCCTCTCCAGAGACGCCCAACCTTCACCGCTTCCTAGTGTTGCTAAGAAGGAATGTATTTTAGTCCTTATATTTATTCTGCTAGTTTTTACGGTGACAATACATAATTAGCCATTTCACATGAACCAAATATGATTGATGCCTGCCGATAGACCAGAACCATGGGCTCTCAACTCGAACAAAATATAAACAGTCAATTCATAGATGCATAATACGGCAGATATTAGCTGAAGTAAGATTCGTAAACATACAAGCTTTTTAGTTCAATTCGAACCCATTTCAATGATAGGTAGCTTTTAGGTAGGTAGCGTAAACCCAGCTTTCATTTTGCTTTAAGATATTTGCAATAGATGGCGTTTTTGTAATTACGGTCGGGATGGGTAACCATCTATTTCATAGCGAAAACGCACCGTGCCTTGGCGAACACGTTAAGCCTCTGTACCCCGATTCTCGTAAAAACCAATATCGTTGAGGTTTGAAAGTCATTCGATCGATGTTCTACCCGCAGTTGGTATTCACGTGTTCCTTGAATGCAGGCCGATAGGGCTTGTCGAAGGATTTTGACTGGTTTCCTACGATATATCATGGAGCCTCGGGCTATTAGCTTGCCTCACGAGCTGATAATTCTCTGTAAGTACGTAGTCGATAGTCTTACCTTTATAGTCACGCTGTGTATGTCAGCAATGAGTATCTCGGCTTGCTCATCATACAGCTGGCCTCGTGACTCGCATCGTGCCACCACTGCGCTTACACCCGCTTCCAACACCTGGTCACTCATCAAACTGCAAAATAAACAAAATACATTCAGATAATCTACTTATACAGTCCTCATCATCATCATGATCAGGAGCGAGGCCAACGAGAAACACGGGAAGCACTCACTGTTTCCCTTGACATCTTGAAGAGCTTTGGCAGGGTTTGGCAGGATAGCCTCATTTTAAGCTTTCTTCAAACCGCCTTCCTGACGGATCGGTTGAAATGTGTGGTCATTGATGGCTGCTCATCCGACCTATTGGCTGTCAATGCCGGAGTCCCACAGGGGTCGGTTCTCTCTGCAACGCTGTTTTTGCCACATATAAACGATCTGCTAAAGTCCGGTATCTTTGGGTACCCAGACGAAAGCACCGTTGTTGAGAGAAACATGTCCAATGTCCGTGTCCTGTGATCCTGTCTTTCTGGTGTCCGGATTAAGAATATAACACCATTTCATCTCCTCTCGTGGATGTCATAAATCTAAACCAGAGGGATGGGAAGCAGCGTCTCTTCTTTGGAACAGCAGCCATACTGCGCTCACCAGAACAGCAGCCATACTGCGCTCACCAACCCGCCTGCCAAGCGTGGTGAGTACTGGCAAATTCCCCCAATAATGACGACACAATTGCTGAAATCTTTGTTCAGCAGTAGATGTCTTATGGCTGATAAGATGATGATGACATGTCCAATGCATCGCAGATCCAGTCTCTTAGAGATTTCTAGGTTGAACGCTTGAATTTGCCCCTGAAGGCAGTCTCCGAGTTGGGTGATGCTAGTTTGATTTTAGGTTCAATGCTGCCACAAGACACAGGCGTGTCTTGTTTCCGCCAAACAGTCAGTTGGAATTGACTCCGACTTTCCAAGATGTATCCGTGCCGATTACTGACCACCTCGAGCTAATTGGCATTACTGTCTCGTCCACCCTCAACTTTGGCTCCTATATCGGTCGAGTCAACACGCTGCAAGAAAGCTTAGCATCCTAACGAAGGTTGTCGCGGAGTTCAGTTATTGTGATTCAATGAAACGTAGCATATATGTTATATAGGTATATTGATATTCACAACTTCAACACTTCATCTTCATGGTGATGTTTATATATTTCAAATATAGCTTATAAACACAATATTTATTAAGCTAGTTAAAGCCACAACTTGGCTTAGAGCGTTCTTCGCCCGTTTTACGTTCATGTCTCTGAATCTCGCCTTTAGTGCTGCCACTATTTCTCGCTCTGAATAAATATATTTCTTTCAAAACACAAAACGATGTTGCTGTATTGACCCTTAAAAGCCTCTTACATTACCGACGTGTTAGAGGGGTTATTTCCGAGAATAACGTGGTTGGATACAAATGTTGCCAGACATACAGATGTTGTACATAAATAGACGATTAAAAACATTACCTTGCCGCAGTTTCCTTGGAAACTCGTATACATTTTGCCAACGTCTTGACTTCCATAAACCTATCTGAATGCACCAAAAATCTCGCTACGTGAATATAAATGTTCATGGAATCCAGCTTATGTTCAGTTATGACCCTGAAAACAAACAGTTTTTTTTTTTTAGTTTAAGTTCTATACTTTTAACTTACACAAACTATGCTTACGAATACCTGAATAGTGTGTTTAGGTTACGTTTTTGCAACAGCGGTCCTCAAGGGACTATCCTTTTAAGTGTTAGAATTCTAAACATATTAACAATCACGACCAAAAAATCTGTACGATAATATCTAGGACTGCAGGAAAAAATGCTGGCTACACCAATGGCTTAACATCGCAGAGTTGGTTGATACGCTTGGCACCACTTCAATGAATTCTTACAATCAGAACAGTATTTTGTTATTACTTACTTGATAGCTAAATCAAATCCTCCTTCAATGGTAGGTCCACTAGCCAATATGACAGCAACAAGCCTTATTTTGTCGGTGTTTGTTCCAAATAGTGTTAGAGGTCTGATATCAGCACTGTCAGTTTCTTTGCGAGTGTTCTGTATAGGTATAGCTTCATTAAGTACCCTTTCCGTGAGTGTCCCGCTTGATTCGCACGCCGCTAAAAACTTCGCCAGCTCAATCTGTCGTGTTATTGATGTCATGAGATTGTCTATGGTCACCTTATCCAGGTTAAAGTGAAAAGATCTCGCATCATTCGTTTCTGTAAAAAAGACATAACACATAATAAACAAAACAAAGAAAACCTGGTTGCCTGGCTCCATTGCGATAGTGCGCAGTTCAAACTAATATCAATGAAAAACACGCGATAATGTAATTAGTAGTGATGCAACAGACTCTGATTTTACTCCCGCAGCTGCGGAAGATTCGCGCCTTTCTGCTTCTGTTTCCGCTACTTTTATAACGGATATTTGATAGGATAAGTTTAGGTTATTTCTTGGCGGATGAGGCGCGTGTGTAGGTATTATTATATGAAGCGCGAAAAACCGGCCAACTACTTTTCATAAAATATAACTTACCGCTACTGAATTTTGAATATTAATTGAATAAATAATTGAATCATTTCATACTATCCACACTTCCGTTTCCGCATCCGTTTCTGTGCCGTTTCCATTAAAATTTACTTTTGACATCTGTTTTCGTTTCTGCTTCCGTTAGCACACTTCCGTTGCATCACTAGTAATTAGTATCCCACCAAAACACTTGCAGCTGAGCAGCTTGCATATGCACCCGTCTCGTACGATGACGGAGCCCTGGGCGGGCACTGCGGAGATGGTAGATACCTACTACTATGATTATATGGTAGGCACATGATACCAATGACCGCGTGCGGGTTTGGATTGACTGTGTAAAAAATAAATGGACATATTGTTGAAAATTTAAGGTACAATTTTTTTTTACTCACTTGGGTAGATAATCTTGGACCTTTACATCAATTACAGGTGATTAAATCGGCACCTGCTATAATGTATGTCTCAGAATCAGAACACTGAATAGGACTTCCCACAGCCATATTGAGCGGAGATCTTGTCGATGTGGAAAACCAAATCTTGGGACTTCCATTAATTTCTGCACATAGGCTTAAGTAGAAATTATGAGGCGCGCACTGTACGCCGTGGTCACGGCTCAACAACATCATTTCAGCTGAAACCGTCTATTGCTGGACAGAAACCTCCCCAAACATTACCACGACGACCGGTATGGGTTCAAGTTGTGTGCTCATTTTATTGGCGGGTTGGCGATCGCAGTTCAGTTATAAATGTACTCGAAGTACGCTGCTGCCCATCCTTCGGCTAATCCCATAGTCGTCTTTTACGACACCCACGGGATGAGATTCTCAGCCGGCACCACGCAACGGTACGGCTCGCGTGTAACAAAATGAATTACTAACTGACAGGCACAGGCACGCAGTGCGACAGATGGTGCAGCGCAGAGGTGAGGTGGTGTTGCCTGTTGTGTAGCGCAGTGAAGGGGCGCGCACTATGCGGCGCTGGTCTTGCGTACAGTAAGGCGCACGTAGCCGCGGCTCTCGCGTGTTGTCCACTACCACACTGTACCGCGTACAGTGCCTCCAGGCGTTTCGACATCTCTAGTGTGCGGCAGATGTGCATTATGTATTCCTGGACATTGTAACACAGTAAGTTTTGCCCTGCATCAAAGTCCAGTTATAGAATCGAGCGTACGGTATACGCGACTTTCCGGTACTATTTGAACCCTGTACTATAGCCATATCTCAGAGAAATCAATAACATGTAAACATTCACTGCTGAAAGTAGGCTTCACAATAACTGCTACAATGATATAAATTAGTAGATATTACTATACGCTGATTAAACGTATTGGTTATCACAGTATGTTGTAAGCATAGAGGAGGACGCTGATACGCATCTTAATAACCGAGAGAGGGATATTATTATTTATTTTGGCTCTATTCCTATTCTTGATTGTGCGGTTATTATCACAGCCGCAAGTAATATTAACTATGTATCGGCATTTTCATTTTTACAGCTGTAATATTTTATTAACCCGACGTCCGATCGAGATCTAGAATATGGCAGGCAGCGAAGCGCCCTGCAATTTCATGAAGCAGCGGCACTTCACGATATGGCTGTCATTTAGTTCTATGTTTCTCGTGGTTTTTATGGATCCTCTCTAGACCTCTAGTTTTCATCTCTCAACTTCATCATAATAGAAATATTGACGGTACGCAAAGATAACGCTAGAAAGAACTAGTAATGATTGAAGACTTACCGCCCACATATCTAGAGTACTATCGATGTCAGTCATAGCTTTCAGCAAATCATTCACTTTATCCTTCTTCAAGCACTCCATGTACACGGACTCAGTGAACGTCTCCTTGTCCACTAAGTTATCGTAACAATACTTGATCACTTCGCTCAAGTCACTGTGTTTCATATAGAAAGCTATATTGGCCGTATGAGACCCGTAGTTTGTTAAATAGTAAATACACTCCTTGTAAAAGAATGGATCGAGTCTTTTATGCTGATGATCTACTTTCGTAGGTTCGTTATGGTTATTATTTCTTCGCAATAGACCTTGAGCTAAGCTTTTCTTAGGCTGTACTATGGCGGTCTGGAAGTCACTGTAGTCTCCTTGCTTTATCTTCTTCACGCTGGCCAAAGTGTGCATTATGTTTAAAGCTGGTTCACTGAGATAAATTTTCTTTTTGTTTGTGTTCATTATTGTTAGTTTTTCGTTTGTTGACTGAAAGGAAATATACAATAAGAAATTGTTTATGCAGCTAAACAAATTTTTAGGGTTCTGTAGCTTGAAAAAAAACCGTTAGCTAACCTTAAGGCTATCTTTGACCGGTGTGTTGCCAGGGATGACTTATGGTACTGAGATATGGTTGCTCACCGTGGCCTCATAAGAAAGCTAAAGGTAACCCAAAGGACAATGAAGAGGGCTATGCTCGAAGTTTCCCTGCGAGGTCGAATAAAAAATGCATAGATTCGCACCAAGAACCAAGGTAACCGGCAAAACAAATAATTGCTAAACTTAAATGGCAGATGGAGGACCACATTCCTCGTAGAATGGATGGCCGATGGGGCCGAAAAGATCTCGAGTGGCGACCGTGTACCTCCCAAGCGGTGGACCGCCGACCTGGTGAAGGTTGCGGCAACCTGCTGGATGCGACTTACGCAGGACCAGACGTTATGGCGATGTTTGGGGAAGGCCTGTATTCATCAGTGGAAGTCTTTCGGCTGAGATTATTATGATAAAACTATTTGAGTCGCTCGTATTCGATAGTATAGCGGGCGTCTCAATTAGTATGTCAGGTCTTAAATATTAAGTAGCGTTTCAGTAATCGGCTGTCAGTCTCATAATCCTATAAATTCAAGTGTAACTCAATGCAATAAAAAATTGCGGCCTCTCAAAGTGTATTTTTATAAAATTAGCTTCACTTATAACTATGTAAACAAATCTTGGTAGTTGATTTTAACCCACTTCTAATTGTCATATTGATTTGAAACTTTGCAAGTATATGTAATCCAGATGGCAATAGAATAATTTGGTACCATCGCACTAATCTGATGACGGAGTCGCGGGGTGGATGGAGTGGAACGCCTCAATTGCTACTAATAAACCCTTCGAGTTTGGGATCATTTGATCTGTTATGACTAGCCCCATACATTACAATTCACGCATTAAATTAGCTTGACCTGTATTTAATTTAATAGAATATTGCAGGGCATGCCGGACTCCTACCGGCTAATACCACCAGAGTGATCATCGTCGGCACCGAAGGGAGGCTCCAGGAACTCGAAAGATCTCTATCTAGAGCCACCCGTTGGTGCCACGCTTTTAGGCATATCTCGGAGGGGATGACTGTAAGGCGGTCATCCCCTCTAGCGGAGGGAAGGCGACTGTAAAGAGGCCACCCCCCCCAGGCATCTCTCGAGGGGATTGTAAAAAATTCTTCTCTTCTCTGCCAGCATAGCCGACACTACTGCTGGCAAAGAGAGATCTTGCCCGATCCGATCGACCAGGATCCGCCGCTCGGCAATCCACGCAGGGCAATCTCCGAGCGTGTGCTGTGCGGTATCCTGATAGTCTCCACAGTGGCGGCACTCTGCCGTGACCTCACGCCCTATCCTGTGCACTTTGTGTTGACCTAGAATATTGAAAATGGGTAAGAAGGCAGCTTCACAAGTAAAAATATATCAGGGAATTATTCCTTGACAAACCTAATAGAACTTTCTTGCTGCAGCGTACACGAAAAAAGCCGCCTCGCATCACGGTATAATTCCACTTTCAGGCTATTTAACGGTACGGAACCTTGAGGACGCGCGTCCTGCTCACACTTATCCGTCTTACTTTTAATAATAACGTACGCACCTTAATATTTTCGGCTTTGTTCAGCAGTTGTTGATTGACAGGATAGTTCATGTCTTCGAGCATGTTAATGATTTCATTGAGTAGGGGTGGGTTGGACCTCGGACGGCCGTCTGACTGAACACTGGACATGGAGCTAGTCCTCTCTGAATATCTCATGCTGTGCAGTCTTCTGTTAATGAACTGAGATTCTGAAGCTTCTCTCCCAAATTCGCACTCTTCTGTGACTTCGGCACACATGTTCAACACGTTTTTGAAACAGTGGGCAAATTTTTCGCGTGCTTGTTTGAAACATCCCGCCTTTAGACAAGCTTTGCCCCATGCTGCCAGTACGCTGTTTCTTGGAAGGCCCGATTTTGTTGCTATCTCTAACGCTAATTCCCACTTTTCCGCTTCTAAGAGCGATCTCACTATTTGACCTGAGAAAATATTTAACACAATTTGAACCACGACACTGGTTTGATTTTGATGCAAATTTAGGTTAAATGTTCGTTTTCTGGTACAGTTTGATTCCAAAAGGAGTATCTCACCAGGACGTCATACCAACGTCGCCAGCAGCGTATTTATGGCATTTCTGGGCAACTGGAGGCCGCCGAAATGAGTGGCCAATACGGTCGCTAGCCGAGCGAAATTTCCAGTACATAACATTTTAAGGCGAAACCTAAATGGACATGGAAGAGATTCATCATCATTATCATACTTTCACTGCCGAACAAAGGCCTCCCCCATAAATTTCCACAATAATTGTGTCGTCATTTTGGAAGGAATTTGCCAGTACTCACCACGCTTGGCAGGTGTGTTGGTGAGCGCAGAATGGCTGCTGTTTCACAGAAGGGACGCTGCTGCACATCCCTCTGGTTTAAACCCCTTAGTCGCCTTTTACAACATCCACGGGAGAAGATGCGAGTGGTGCTATATTCCCAATTCAGACACTTCACGGAAAGAACATTGCGAAAAGATTGCACATTGGTTATTCTTAACTGCCGAAAGGAAAGGCAAAATGAAAGAATATATAGTCAGTAAGTAAAACGTATAGCCAATCCAACAATAACTGGTATTTTTTACGATAGGGCCCTAGTGTGTACTGACTAGGATGCGCGCCGTGGTGCGGCACGAGGTGCTGCGCCTGGTGAGTCACGAGCGTGGCCATGGCGTCCGCGTGGGCCAGGCAGCGTGCCGCATGCAACGCGCCCGTCTCCGCCACCACCAACCGACCTGACGCGCTGCCAGAAAGTATAGAACAAACATCGTCTATGAAATGTTTCGCTATCTATCATGTAAGGTTGGCTCTACTTGAATGAATCTTAACAAAAACATATGGAATTTACTAGAAAAGATAAAACGTTGTTCAAGCCCAGTTTAGTCAAAATATGTTTTGTCCTTATTTTTGAAAACTAAACGTTGTAATAAAAAATAAGGACGAAACATATTTTAGCTAAATTGCGTGTTTAATTACACTAAAATTGAAGCTGCACGCGCGTACCGTCACGAAAGTCCGACAGTATAAAGTTGCCCGTCAATTTCATATTTATTACTGAATAATAATTGATTTTAAATATTATATTCGACTCGTTTATGACTTTAAACATTTTAATATTTTTAACTAAACAGAAATAATATTTGAATTGTGTTCTTTAATCAATACTTTATTGATTGTGTATATGAAATACATATGTGTACTTACTTCGATTATTTTATCTTTTCTTCTGCTTACATAAATTATATGCATGAGGAATAATATGTTGTTTCGTTACTCTCAAGAAGTGTAACTTCTAACGTGTCTACACAAGTACACACACCATTTTCTAAAACATTGCACCATCAAATATTTCTCCTGTGTCGTGGGTATAGTTCACAGATATAGATCTCACATGCACAAACATCCAGACCCGAAACAACTAATGTGTTTGTTCCGTGCGAGGATCGAGCCTGCGACACAACACACGTAGCGCAGCAAGCCAGTCGCTTAGCCGCTGCGCCAACCGTGCCAACATCAAGATAAAAGCAACGTTGTACACTCACGCAGGGTCGTGTGGTGTCCTGGAGTACAGCTCTGCGGCGGCGAGTAGCAGCGAGCGTCGCGCACGCACCAGAAGCCGCGCGTCGCCACCGTGCGACAACTCACGAGCTACCTCGTCGCTGCGGTCTAACAAGAACCTGCACAAAATGTATGTTATACCAAGTTAGAACTCTCCAAAGCTTAAACAGGCCTTACCGGTTCAGACAGGTTCAAATCACAAACTATTAATTTTCTTCCACGAATAAAAATAATAGTTGTTTAGATAAACCTAAAAAATGATGATACGACACGAACAATGTTTATTCATTTTATTCGTGGGAGACTAGTGCGTAACGTGGAGAGACTCGCGTTACGCCTGAAAACCCCTGCCGTCGCTATAAGGCGGGGCCTCTGGGTTCGCGGGTGTGTAGACTGGAGAATCCGCGTGCCAACACCGAGCTACCCACGAAAGTGCCAAAGATGACCGTTCCTGTGGTTTTAGCCGGTAGGAATCTAGTCCCTTCGTCCTTCCCCGGGGCGGAGGAAGTTTATGTAGAATTTCCACTGGGTCCAATAAAAATAAAGTTTAAAAAAGGCGATCCGCGTGCTCGTTTGTCCTACTATATAATAAAAAAGCCCCAGAATATAGAAGATAAATATTGGCTTTTGATGGCGTACTTTGCGCTTGCCTGCGCCCTGAGTAGCACAAGCTATAATAATATATAGATGTATGTATGTAGTTTAGTTCTATGTAAAGGGCTCGACTTAGGCAGTATTACTGTCCATTGTGTATTTAACCGCGGTGGAAATGCTCACGCTACGTCCAACGCCCCTAGGGAGAGGGGTGAAGTGTTCACCGGACTCTCATTGACTAAAACCTGGACGTTCATTTTCTGCACCGAAGGGGGAAGTCCCTACCGTTCCTTTCACGTGGGAGTATAAGGAGTACAACTCACCTTGGATAGTCCAAATTTATAGAATGCATTTTCATTACAGACAAACAAAGCGTCACATTTGGCGTGAACTCGTAACTGAACTCTGTCCTCACAGCATCATTTCTATTGGCATTGGTGGACAGACACCAGTCCATACAGGTGACTCCACTGCCCGCTGAATCAGAGTTACTACTCAGCATCATGTCGTGATCAGAGTTGGCTTTTGTATTCATTGTTTGTGTGTAACAGTCATCACATACTCGGAACTTCACGCCACTCGGATACGTGGGCACATGCATCCTGTGCCTTGAACAGGTGTGGCACACCAGCCGGCCACACCGCCTACAGTGATGTCTGCGTATGATCATGGAGAACATCGAAGTGTGACACAGCATGCACCGGTCCGTGGAATAGTCTTCCGCCCACTGCTCCTTACTCGGCACCTGCTCCGGCATCACAAAAGGCTTGTTCGCAGCCTCAATGTTAATAGAATCTATAGACTGCAGCAAGGAATCGTCTGAAAGTTTTGGAGGTATGGGACATACGTTTCGCGGATTTTTCATGTCTAAAGCCTTTTCAGCATAAAATCTAAGTAGAGCATCTACGGCATTTCGCGATATCACCAAACTTTCAATTGATTTTATATTGTAGTAGAGATTGTCACCACTTGGATCTTTTTTCAGACTCGGAGAAATCTTGTTTATTATATTAACCAGCACGTCTAACTTCGCGTTCATTAAAAACTGCTCGATCATTATTAAAGGGCTGTCAATTAGATCCCAAAATAGATGCCGCCAGTTAGGATCGATTTCAAGCAGGACTTGTAATCCTATTTTGATATTTTCGAACGCTTTCCAGTCAAAAGAGTTTTCTGATATGAAGTCCACGCAAACTTGGAGTATCTCTACGTTTCGTACTTTGGACATCTCGTCTTGTATGAGATCCATGGCCTGAGATGTTGGGAGTCGGAGAAAAAGATCTCGGACAAGCTTCGGTGTTGCCTGGTTTGTATATTCAAACATTTGCCTCAACAGATTCATGACAATCAAATTCTTCATATTTTGGGAAACATCGTGTGCGTCTGCCCACTCCAAACATAGTTTGAACTAAATAAATAATAAGAGTTTTAACAGTTATACACTTTAAAACGTAATAATACTTCAAAATGTGGTAATATTGTACCTGTTGACTATCCATAAGTACTTCAATCACACTTTCTGGGCTTTCTATTGATTTTTCGTAAATGCTATACCAGTGACTTGATCCCATTATTGCCGCTATCTGTGATGTGAAAATCAAGAAATGCATAAATCAGAAATTCTTTCAATCAATACACGAATAAAATATTAACTAATTTTAATTAAAAAAATATATATCAAAATTATACAGTACCTGATCGTACAAAGGTATTTTGACTATCCAATCAGAACATCTCTCATATAATCCCTCATCTGAAAGATCTTGATTCAGCAGGAAACGGAGATAATCCAAGGCTTCTAGAGCACCGTCCGCGGGCCATACGCTCAAATTATTCAGAATGAGGTCAACTTTCAATTCAGGACATTTAAGATATTGGCAATATTTCCAGTTCTTGTTTATTTTCGGATTTGTCGCAAGTTTAAAAAGAATTAAGTCTCTCAAGTTCGATAAATTCGCGCTACACATCAATTGACGCTCAGACAGCGAATCAATTATATGTAAACATTTAAGGATTTTGCCAGATTCAATCAATTGCGGCATGAACAAAAATAGCTTATCAAGATCAACCGTCGTGTGAAGGGACGCTAAGTACCTGTTGTTGCCAAACAAATGTTTCGTGCAATTGAATCGCTCCAACTCCATATAATTGTTCAAACATTTGGTACGAGCGTCTATACTCTGCTGTAAGCTGTTTTCGTTAGGAGAGGTATGGATTTTTTTAATGATGTGAGCTAGCACCCAGTTATGTAAAACGACGTATGTTAGGCACTGTGGATCAGGCGAGCGCGGCAGTGGAGCAAAGTTTGTAACGGGATCCAAGAACAAATTTTCTTCTGGGTTTTTGAAGTCATACACCACTTGGAGTAGATTATTAAAATTAACTTCGCTCGCCTCTTTTGGCGGCCCCGCCAACGTGATCGATGGACAAAAGTTCAAGATGAGTTTAGGTATGAGATTAACGTTAAGCTTCTTACAGATAGGCTCCAAATTAGTAACCGGAACTTCTTTATTATTTATCATGTTGCCGAATATGTCATGGAGCTGTCGTTCCAGGGCTGAGAAATAAGGCAAGTCGGAGCTCTCAACAGAACGGTTATCTTCTTGTTCTAAATGAGACACCGTTTTACAATATATGTAACACATTCTAAGATACGGTATTCTTGCTTTTTTGCTACCATATCGAGATACCTCATTGATGTTACACAAGTCCTTGTCAGATGCGGCGACAACATTCATGTAAATTTGATGATATTTTTGCAACAAGTTAGAATCTAGCTCAGTGGACTCATTTGGAGTTACTACGTCTATCAAGTCGTCACAAGACTGTCGTAACTCCTTAGACAGTTGGTTTAATTTGCAAAACTCTTTATGTTTAATCGGGATCCGACAATCGGTTATTAATCCACAAATATTGTCAATAAAACTAAAAGATTTTTCAGTGTTACCAAATATTTCGAATGTGACGCTTGCAATATCTTCTACGAAACGTATATAATTATTTTTCTTTACTGCAGCTATATCAGTGCAGCTTCGTACTTCGGCGAGTTTCCTCTCCACGACATTTATGAGTCCATACGTGATTTCTCTGTTGAGACCACTGCTCAGCAATATGTCTACAGCGTTTATGAACGGAGCGTTTTGATGATTATATAATTGTAAATGAGGGTGACGAGCGCCTAGCTCTATAATATCGAAGGAATTAGGAGCCCTATTCGACGCCAAGAATCCTTCCACAAGGCTCATGACTTCCGTCGATATGACTGATAAAGCTGATAGTTCTTTGGTTGGGTAACGAGCATCATTTCTATAATAAATAAGGAATTTGATCTTAGCTATTAAATTACGCAGGTGCTCCGTAAATGTTACTTCTGTAGCAATTTCAGAATCCGCTAAGTCAAACATCTGAAATAATGGAAATATCAAACTCAATTAACTCATCAGATAACGTAAAACGATGCACGAGTATATATAATTTCAGAAACAGATTAAAGTCATCATTATCATCAGCATTATATCGTGTGGTGCCGGATATAGTGTGGTGCCGGCTAAGAATACCCACCACCCCATCTCATCGGGTGACACTCTGTGGGTGCCGTAAAAGGCGACTATGGGATTAGCCGGAGGCTGGGCAGCACCGTCCTTCGACTACATTTATAACTCAACTGCAATCGCCAACCCGTCTGCCAAGCGTGGCGATTATGGCAAAAGCCCCCAATGAGCACACAACACAAACCCATACAGTCTTTGGGGAAGCCTCTGTCTAGTAGTGGACGTCTTATGGGCTGAAATGATGATTATCATCAACATATCAACCAAAGGACATCCAATGCTGAACAAATGGATTTACAATTGTGTAGTCATTTTGGAGCGAATTTGCCAGTACTCACCACGCTGGGCTGGCGGGAAGGTGAGCACAAAATGGCTACCGTTTCACAAAAGAGTTGCTGTGCCCATCCCTGTGGTTTAAAGTCCCTTAGTCGACTGTTACGACATCAACACGAAAGATTATAGTAATATAACCTTATTGCTCAAACATCATAAAATATGATTTATTATATTAAAAACGTAGTTTAAATTCTCTTTGACACCAAGTAATAGTGTTCTGTGAATTTAATACTTTGTAAAAGTCAGATGTCACAAGTCAAGAATTTATTGATGAAAAAACACATATCTACTATATTTTACCATGGAAACATGATATTAATGTAGATATGTTAATGCTTCTATTTACATCTATCTGGATATATTACATAATTAGTACAGACAGTTTTATTCTACAAGACACGTATGTTTTGTCAAAAGACAGTGTTAATTATAAAGTCGATCTCAGTGTAAATGCAGACGATTACGAGATGATAGACACAAACCAGGCGAAAGAATTCAGTATAGATGATAATAATCAAAGGTTCAATGAACTCAACAAGTAAATAATTTTGTTTATAGTTTTTATCAATATTGTGACAAATATGCAGGATGTTGTGCAAGATTTGTTGATAGTAGAAATTGTTTGTTGAAAATACAAAAGTGGGTCAGCGTTTTAAATGTTACAATGTGTCGCTTTTCGATTAGCAATACACATATTTTACACAGAAATGAGGAGATCCGTAGAAGAACTAAAAATAGCATAGCGACATAGCTGAAAGGATTAGTACTAAGTGGCAATGGGCGGGGCACATTGCCCCAACGGCCATCCGTTGGGGCATTATGGTTCTTGAGTGGAGACCGCGCACCGGACGCCCTGGTGGAGGTCGCTGGGAATCGTTGGATGAGGGCGGCATGTAACCGCCCGTTGTGTACATCTAAGGGGGAGAGGCCTTTGTTCAACAGTGGACGTCCTGTGACTGACATGATAACGATGATGATGATATTTTACACACGCTAGTACCGTTCTGTAGTGTTCAAAGTGCAGAACGCTAGTGTCGGCTATTACAACAATATTATACGGCAAGTTAGATTTCTTAAAAGATTTAGTTAACACGGACAGTACCGTGTGGTGCCGGCTAAGAATACTAATACCCCATCTCATCCCGTGGGTGTCGTAAAGGCGAGTATGGGATTATCCGGAGGATGGGCAGCCTTCGAGTACATTTATAACATACCTGCGATCTCGCCAACCCGTCTGCCAAGCGTGGCGATTATGGCAAGACTCCCTAATGAGCACACAATAAAAACTCATGCCGGTCGTTGTGGCAATCTTTGGGGAGGCTTCTGTCCTGCAGTGGACGTTAGTCGGCTGAAATGATAATAGAGCCAAAGTGTTGCCTCTTGCTTTCAGGGCATGACGGTTATGCATAATATACAAGGTTGGTCGTAAGTACGGGGGGTGCGGAGTACCCCCCCCCCCCTACTAAGGCAAAAGGGTTTTAAAATACGCATTATTTTTGTGTTGGAGGGCCTAGCTTTAGTCATTGTTTGACTAGAGCTCGTAAATGGGCTAGCTCCACCGATGAAGTAGCACCACGCCGTCACAAAATAGCCGCGTGAATTAGCAACATTGTTGCGTTTCGTACAGTTAGTGGCGAATACTGTTAGCACAAACCCCAAAAAGGTTCTCGAGTGGAGACCGCGCACCGGAAAACGCACCGTGGTACGACCTCCAACGAGGTGGACAGACGATCTGGTGAAGGACGCTGGGAGTCGTTGGATGCGGGCGGCATGTGAGAGCTCGTTGTGGATATTTATGGGTGAGGCCTTTGTTCAGCATGATGATGATGATGATGAACCACCAAAAATATGACAGACATTCGACATGGGGGCCTTCAAGGAAAACGTGTATGTCTGCCCTAAAGGTTGCCATCACATCAGCAACTCGTTTGGTGTTAATGTGTGGCGGCGGTAAACGGTTAGGCAACGTGCATCCTCGTTTGCTCTGCTTTTTTATGCCGGGTATGTATATTTTTGGTATTGGACTCGACTCCTACCGGCTAAAACCACTGGAGCGGTCATTTTCGGCACTCTCCTATACGGATAATGAAAACATATGAGAAAAAAAATTGCCTAATTTTGTCAACCACAGGAATAGCTTAAAACTGACTTTAAATCTACGCTAAGGGTAACCCTGTCACTTTGTTTTGTTAAGAATAGAACAACAACAAGAACAACCTCCTCCCAATATGAACCTAGTACTTTCTACTAAAACTCTTTCATTTATTTATGATTTACACTACTACCAATTTACCAGCCACAAAACAGTCACAGTTGACACTTTGAGCTCCCCGTGTGTTAGTATCCCCTTTCCGACTAACCTTGTGTGTACATCTAGTTCTGCATATACCAAACGAGTAGATTCTTCCTTATTTGCTATAGGATATATATATAATAGAATGAAGTAATACAACTTCCAATACGATTTATATTATTATTTGAAACCCACGGACTAGAAAAAAAAGAAGGACTCTGCGCCACTCATATAGAAAGTGAAGCACCCTAAGTATGCCGATTCGCTTGTATATACGTGCCTTACGCACAGACATGCATCATAGTTAGTGGTGTTCAAAAACGCTATATGGCAATAGCGCGCTACAGACTATTTGCTATAGTAAAATATCGGATCGATAGCGCGCGAATTCACGCGATGGTTGCCGCCCGGCTCGCCACGCCCGCTCTATGCCACTGCTCACGCGATTATCCTCGCTACTCGTTATTTTTTAATGGCGCCATTTTTAAAGGGACAAGTTGGAGCCGGCATAGCGTATATATGTTGCGTGCATATAGCGCGCTATTTAATCGCGCTAGACGCTATATTAACCACCACTAATCATAGCTCACCTGTCAACCGCCATTGTCAGTCGCCGCGGCACGACAGCAGCAGTGTAGTTACTATTTACGTTAATTGAAACAAAAAACCAATAATGCCGTCTTGTGTCGTGAAATGGTGTAAAAATAACTCTACATCCCAAAAAAGTCAAGGAATTACTTATCACACGTAAGACACCAATTTATATAGGGCCTTACATTAATAATGGAAAATATTTTAGGAGGTAAATCTATAGGTAGCAATGATGCGGTTTAGCAAAATAAATAAACGTAACATCAACCTTTATTAGGCAGGCACATTTATATATTTTCTAATAACACAGGCACGCGTAGCCTGAGTTATTAGAAAATAAATGGGTAATTTTCCCGAAAAAATGGGTAATATGTTTTGAAAATCGGTGAAACGAAAAAGCGACACCAAAAAGAGACAAACATATTCATAAATAGGATTTAGTCTGCGATTACAAGTATAGAATGTTTGCTATAATCTTCGTCTCCTCTTTGTTCGGGCTATCGTAGTCGCGCCACAAACTAGACAGAACTAGTCTTTATCTTATTCTCTTACAAATTAACCAAAATACAAAGTTTCACTTCTATCGCGTGTGAACTCAGACTCGACAATTTTTTTGTTCTATAAAAATATCGCGCGAAAAGACGTTGCGAAGTTTCCCAAACGCTGCCCAGTCTAGTCGGATTCGACGATTGACCTCTTTCTCGAAGTTGAACCTACCTACCTGGACATTTTGACCTACGTAGACATACGGCACTTGACGGCACGGTTGGTGCAGTGGCTGATACAGTCGACTGCTGCGCTCCAGGTCGTGGGTTCGATTCCCGCACGGAACAAATATTTGTATGATCTGCAGGTAGTTGTTCCGGGTCTGGGTGTATTGTATGGCGAATTCATGTCTGTAAGCGCACCCACGACACAGGAGAGGCTTGAAGGCATCCTCCATTGCAGTGGTGAACAGTTTCGGAGAAATGACGTCCCCCTGCTTCACACCTCTTTGCAATGGAATTGGCTCCGTGCTCTGTTCATGTACTCGGACCGACATGGTGGCGTTTCAGTATAAGCACTTCAACACTTCAATGTACCGATAGTCAATCTGGCACCGCTGCAGAGATTGCAGCACTGCCCAGGTTTCGATCGAACCGAAGGCTTTCTCATAGTCCACAAACGCCAAGCATAGAGGCAGATTTCAAAATGCCTATTTCAAAATGAATCGACGCAAGACAAGATTTTGGTTGCAAGTTTTTTCACTTGATGTCACTGCGGTTGGCGCTGTGACTAAGCGATTGGCTTTCTACGCTATTTTAAGCTTTGTATGGGCTGTAGGGCCACAAGTAGTCGTTCCGGGTCTGGCTGTTTGTGCATGTGGAATTCATGGGCACTGTACACACGACACAAGAGAAATTCTAGTGGGGCTTGAAGGGGTATCTGGTGTCAATATCTTTACGAAATCAAAAGAGCAATAATGCTAACTAGGATTTTACAAAATGCGTGCCAGAAGTTGTGAATGCTATAAGCAACAAGCGACTTAAACAGAACTCCGTGGACTACTGCATCATCACAACGCGTTTCATAGTTTCTGTCTACCTTTATGGAAAAAAGGCATATGGAAGGAATAGGCATAGGCATAAGGATATGTGACTTTACATTAATAAAACTTGTGCGTCAATATTTCAGAATAGCGAGTGATGAATATAATAAAACATCCAAATCGAAAACGAATACTGTACACGACGCGGTTCTTCCGATAGTCGTGGTGACTGGCAAAAATAACTATATTTCAACCACGTATTTAGGACCGGTGAGTACATCAATAAGCACATATCGATTAGAAGTATGTACTTTAGGATAGCGGTGGCCGATTGTTACTAAAACAATCAACAACGGAATAGATATTTGTATGATCTGCAGGTAGTTGTTTCGGGTCTGGGCGTATTGTGTGTGAAATTTGTGTCTGTAAACGCACCCACGACAGAAATCCTAGTGTGGAGCAACGTGTAAAAAAAAAAACTAGCATTCCTTTAATTGGGGCAATTCCACTAGTCAAATAACATTTTATTCATTACATACACAGTATATTAACGTATTTTTTCTAAACTTTGTCCAACGTCCACTTCACATGCAATTATTCTCTTAATATACATATTTTTTATCTTTTTATTTAAATACCGTTATTTAGATTCCAAGATATTTAGTACTGATTATCCCTTATGAGTATTTGTGTAATTTAGTGAGAAGCTGTAGCAAATTCAAATTTGTATTTGTTTATTGTTAATTTTGCATCCATGCCTTAATGAACTGATTTTATATACGACCTTTGACTCGATCTATTGGCAAATAGGGAAATACAGTAGCCAATGAAATAATTGTTCGCGTACCTCCCCAATTTATCCAGCTTAAGTTTTCGTGATTTACGCCATAGTGCACTATGGTAGTGATAGTAATAACCTCGCGTTACAGCCATTGGAAATACCGCTTTAATAGCCTGTGTTAAAGATTTGTCAAAATCCGACATGAATATTGGCGTTTTCCAACCTATGGTCCACTGTGATTTTAACATCTCGAGAAGCAGTTGATATGACGAACGTTTTTTATCTGGCAGCAAAGCACATACCACAGGGATAATTTTAGTATTCTGTCGTACTCCCCAAATCACAGTGTATTGTTACTAACTGCGTAAACGGAGGGATACAAATGGAAAATGAAAGAACTTGTGTTCAACTATAAATTAGAAGCAACTTACATTAATCGTAAGAGGTCCGCAACATTTAGAAAGAAGAAAGAAACAAAAACACACATTTCCAATATACTGCTCCATTTTTAAAACTTTTTTTTAAATATTAGAATCCATCATGAAGCAAAACCAAACCTCTTCCTCTTTCCAAATAGGTAATATCAAACGACATCTTTTTGAAACGTTTTTTTTTAACAATTATCCAACATATTTAAAAATAGATTGAAAATTATCGAAATTAAGCTCATCGAGAATAAGAAACGCCATTCAATCAACGTCAATTTGTCATATGACAAATAACCAGAAAAAAGCAATTGAACCGTACAACGTTGCCGACATATTTTTCTAATTTTTATGAAATATTTTATGAATATGTAAAGATTTATTAATCTAAACACCGTACGACGTTGCCTTATACTTGACGAAATTATGGAAGATACTCTACAGAAGCCATAATCTAAGAGAAGAAGAAGAAGACAAATAACCATCATTATTATCACAATTATGACTAAAGAGGTTCATATTTATCTTAAGGTAAAGAAGTTAGGTACTTATGTACAGAAATGTGTTTGTTGACAAAAACTAATCGGTACGGATAAGTGGAAGTGAATTTCCATGAATCCCTACCAGTAGATATAGGTGGAATAAAAATCCACTCTTCCCCACCAGGGGGGATACGTTGGTAGGGACTAGTGGAATAGCTCTTTAATTGTTGGGCGATTGTTGTTCATCGCTGTGCGGGTTCACATCTCTCTACTTTAGAACCCCGGTAGTGAAATAAGACCAAATAGACGGCAAACATTTTGACGACCTTACGTCATGCGCAATTTTATTCGATTGTTTATTTTCATTCGATTGTTATTCGGCAACGACGAATAAATCGACAATCAATCACGCTATTGCAAAATTATTGATCTATTGGATGGTTTTTTCAATAACAGTCGCTTATCACTACTTTTAATAAGGCCAAACGAAAAATTGCGTTGTAGAAATATGCTTACGCTCTCATTGCTCACACAAATCCCACCAAGGCCAAGAACAATCCGCCAAATATGAGCTCTAATTAAGTAGTAATCGTCATGAGATGAATGATAGCTCCCGATTGGTAGCGTACTGGCAATAAGAGCTAGGTCCTAGGGTAGACATGCCTCTGCCGGGGGTAAAAGGATTTTATCGTATAACATATTGTATTTAGATTAAGACTGTTTTTGTATCCTTTTCGTTTAATACAGAACAAGCTTAGTAGGTACGTCACTGATTAGTACCTGTTACTTTAATCTTAAGGTTTTATTTTGTTGTTGTTATTTTCTGTGTCAATAATAAATCAATTTTCTTTCTTTTTTTTAATTAACTAGGAACTCAAACATTCGACACTTCTTTTTCACTTTTACAAAATAATATGCGCTTTTGTCATCTTGAATCAAAAATAACAATGAAATAGTGACAAAGTCTTTCAGCGATATATGATATTTAGTCATGATAGTTGCTTCTTTGTAACCCATATAATAGTATATGACTAAAATGACCACATGTATTGCAATAATGCGTACAACTGTCTCTATACAAACAATAATTGAAAGGCGTGAAAAAGGTGTCAGTACAATACAAAGTGACTAACATCGGTTCAAATAAAGTATTTTCGTTTTCTCGTATGGCGAATTGCGGCGTTTTTGAGAATTTTACCTCAACCTTTATAACCATGATAATCTAATTCTAGTCTAATTCTCTAACCTTTTAGCATAATCTAAGCAAAAGAAATCTGACAATATACACAGATTTTTGTATGCAGAACAATATCCCTTCAACACTGATCCTAGATAGATCTACTAGGTTGTATATATACCCCTGGGGGGGTGACCGCTTTACAGTCACCCTCTCCGAGATGTGCCAATAGGCGTGGCACCAGTGGGCGGCTCTAGTGTGATCATACGAGGACCTGGAGCCTCCCTTAGGTGCCGAAGATGACCGCTCCAGTGGTTTTAGCCGGTAGGAGTCCGGCATACCCCTTCGTCCTTCCGCGGGGCGAAGGAAGTTCATGAAGAATTTCCACTGGGCACCAATAAAAAAAAATAAAAAAAAGGTTGTATATATACATTTATTATAATTAGGTACGCTCCGCACGAGAGCATATATTATATTGAATCCCAAGGATCTTTCTACATTAGAAATTAAATGCAGATAGAAAATTAAACTCTTAAACCTGAGCAGGAATACAGTGCGGATCCGACATCACAAAAAAAGTAACAATAGTAATAATAATTTATATACATAAATTCCAGATAACTGCGCACACGATCAATAAACGAGATACTATAAAAGAAAATGAAGCAGATTACAATTATGATTATTTATTCAACGAGTATTATGAAACGGCGGACAATGAATCTCGATCTGACAATACGTATCACATGCATAAATCAGGTAAATTACCTTTTGAATATATACAAAGAGACAGAAAATACAAACAAAATACTTTGAGTGTTGGTTAGGACCCATTCATTCGAGTCACAGTACACTGCTAGACACAGATAAGGAAGTATTGCCGCAGTGTCCGGTCTCTCACATCGAAGGCTCACGATCAATACGTCTAAGTAGCAAAACGTCCAAATACCCAAAATGTCTATTTAGCAAAACGTCTAATTACCAGATTGTCTTTATAGCAAAACGTCTAACTATCGCAATGTCTATGTTGCAGAATGTCCAATGAGCAAATCGACTATTTCTCATAATGCTTGAACACTTAAGCACGAAAATATTAGGATTCGTTTTTGAGGCCAGTTAAATGAAATACATATTTTTTTAGGAAGCAAGTATGTAGCCCCGTAGGTTGCTTATTGATCACTCATATCTCTTTAATAGTATTGGCCACTCATAACTGAAATACTGTAATTAATGACATAAATTGTCATCGTTTATTGATTAGCATTATTCATTTCTATGTTTCCTAAGTTAATTAAGGGGTAATTCTTGCGTTGCCGAAAATGAATGAAAACACAATTAGCTTTTATCGAAAGGCAAAAGAAAAAACGTATGCTGCTTTTGAACGGTTATAGATATAATTTGAATGTTACGTAATGGAGGGTCAACAGAGATGTGCAAAGCGCAGTGAATGTAGTGCTTCTGTGTTACAAAAGCACTACGTCTCCCGTGGATGTCGTAAAAGGCGACTAAGGGAATCTAAACCAGAGGATGGGCAGCAGCGTCCCTTCTGTGAAACGGTAGCCATACTGCGCTCACCAACCCGCCTGCCAAGCGTGGTGAGTATTGGCAAATACCCCCCAAAATGATGATACAGTTGTGGGAAACTATGCCTAGGCCTTTGTTCTGCAGTGAACGTATAAATGGCCGATATGATGACACAAGATAATTCGTCAGTTAAAAGAATACAGTAGAAAAGTTAATTTTGATAAGAATAAATTGACGAAGTAATAGCCAAATGCAGGAAATTAGTTCGCGAAACAAGTTCAGTTTTTAAAAAAAATAAAATGAGTACCAGACTGGAATTCAACGAAAGACACATTATTCAGAGCTCGTCGCAAACGTTTTAACAGTCCTAAAACTGAATTTCAAAACTTGAACAATGTTGAGGTTCCAGAAAAAAACACCTAAATATAAGAATATTTTGTTTGAAGGCAATTTAATAGGAAAAAAGAAAAGCTCTACTTTTCAATGTAAAATACAAAACAATTGAAAAAGCTAAAGGGGCAAAACATACTCCAATAGGTTTTCTAAAAAATTTGGACATATCATGAGGATTCTGATCATAATACCTACTTTGTATTAACATTATTATAGTATTGTAAATAAGATGACCATGACAATCAAACAATGAATTTTGTTTTGTATTATATACTTAATTAATAAATATCGTTTACGATTACAACTGTACTCAAATACGGTTTTAGCCGATAAGAGTCGGCATACAGGTACGACTTCTCCCGGTGGACGAAGTCCCAAGAGGACTTCCACCCCACCAGGTAAAAAAAATGTTGTTCCATCAGAAAGTTTCATCGAGGAAAATGTCGGTCGTAGAAGCCTTGACGCCCAGCTTACACCTCATTCCCAAAACCCATATTCGCCACATTTTCAGACATAACCGAGTATGGCGTTATACATTCACTAAAGAGACTATTTTTGGTAAAAAATGAATATGACAATTGCACGGAAGTGAAAGGCGTTGGGTTACAATCGATTAAATGTTTGATGGAGGACTACACAAGTCAACGTCAGACAAAAAAAGATGTTGCGACCCGTCTTCAGAGGATCGTTCAGATATGGTTGTTAGTGTACTTAGCTGTTGCTGTGCCTTTGTGGTGCACTAGAGGTAAACATTGTATGTATACTTTATTATTAGAAGTAGCATTGTAACTGTGATAATTTGAATAGACACCGCTTTCTCAGTGTCCGATTTCATCACAATTTGATTCTAACATCAGGTCCATTTCACCGGAAAACGCAGCGCCGGACGACTTCCAAAGAGAGCGGACAGACGACCTGTTGAAGGTCACTGGTCGCTCGTTGTGGAAATCTATGGGGGAGGCCTTTGTTCAGCAGTGGACGTCCTTTGGCTGATATGATGATGATGATCAGGTCAATTATATTGCAAGTAAATGTGATGGGCATATTGATTCACTGTGTGATGCCGGCTACGAATAGCAACCAGCCCATCTCATCCCATGGGTGTCGTAAAAAGTGACTATGGGATTGGCCGAAGGATCGTCGTCACCGTCCTTCGAGTACATCAACAACTCAACTGCGATCGTCAACCCGCCTGCGAAGCGTGGCGATTGACAAGCCCCAATGAGCACATAATACATCCAAACCGGTCTTTGTGGCGATCTCTGAGGGAGGCCTGTGTGCAACAGTGGACTTTATTCGGCTGAAATGATGATGAATGATGGGCATCGAGATAACATTTTGAGTGATAAATTGATGACTGTAGAAACCCAATAACCTCTTTGTAGAGTCATATGATGGTTTAGGTATAGCTGTAGCGTTGAAAATATGATTTTGATTGGGCTTTATTAGGCACCTATGATCAGAACAAGTATTTTATCAAAATTTAAGTAGAACTCAAGTCTAGATTGAAATAATCAAATATGAAGCCGTCGCCTTTGTGTGACATTTTAGGTCTTTACCTATAAAACTACCGTTTTGTACGATTATTTCGTATATATAGTATAGCATTTTTTTTCTATCTTTACTTTTTAAATCACAGTAATCACCCATGCAATCAATGCATCTTTGCCAACGAAGTGGCAGTTCATCGATGCCCTTCTTGAAGAAACCAGATGGACGGGAGGCGATAAACTCTTCAGTCTTGTACTGCCTCTTGGTTATTGATTTTTTTTCGTCATAAAGTTATCCAAATACGGTAAAAAGTAGAAGTGTGTAGGCGCAAGGTTTGGTGAGTACGGCGGATGACGGAGAGCTTCCAACCCCAGCTCTTGTAGCTTGTAGACTGTCTATTGTGCAGTATGGGGTCGCGAGTTGTCGTGTAGGAGCAGCGAGGACGAACGATTGATCAAAGCTCGTTGGAGATGTGCGAGCTTCTCCATCATAGTGTTCAATTATTCACAGTACACATCTGCAGTACTGCTCGTCCCATTTGGTAAGAAGCTGTGATGAATCACACCGCTACTAGACCACCAAACAGTGACCATCACTTTTCTAGGGGTCATTTTTCGTTTAGTGCATTGATTACGTGCTGAACTAGGATCTAACCAACTTGCTGAGCGCTTGCGATTGTCAAACCGAATCCATTTTTCGTCGCAGGTGACAGCGCAGTTCAAAATTCCTTCGTTTCTGTGCCTGTTGAGAAGCGCAAGGCAGGCATCGACGCGCAGGGCGGGATCGGGAGAGGGCATATCCCGCACGAAGAAGGACGATACGGCGCCGGAGTAACAACCGTCCAGGCACCCAGGTCGCAACGCCTAAGCCCCCTGCCATCGCTACATGGGGCCTCGGGGGTCGCGGCGCGCAGGTTGGGGAGTCTGCATGCTCACAACGAGCGACCCCCGAGAAGACGGCGGCGCGCACGTGGCCACGTGCCGCCGTGTGCGCACAGCGAGTCTTGGTGGGATCCTTTACAATCCTCCCAGAGCAATGCCTGGGGGGATCCTTTACAATCCTCCCAGAGCAGGCTTGGGGGCGACCTTTTTACAGTCGCCCTCGCTCCGCTAGAGGGGGTGACCGCTTTGCAGTCATCCCCTCCGTGATGTGCCTAAAGGTGTGGCACCAATGGGCGGCTTTTGTGTAATCTTACGAGGACCTGGAGCCCCTGCCGAAGATGGTGGTTTTAGCCGGTAGAAGTACCTTCGCCCCGGGGAACGGGGCGAAGGAAGTTCGTGTAGAATTTCCACTGGACACCAATATATTTTGTTTTTTTAGTTCTCGACGCGCACGTTGCGCTGATGTTCGTTAAGTTCGTGGGCAAGCCGACAAGCTTTTTAACCTGCCGATTTGACGCAATATTGTTTTGATGCTAACGTCGAAAACTGATGCTAATTCAGCCGTATATTGATTATCATCAGCTTCCAAAATCGTCTTTAATTCGTCATTGTCGACCAAAGTTTTCGGACGACCGCGGGGTTCATTTTTCTGATCAAAATTTCCAGAATGGAAGCGGGAAAACCAATATCGGCTTGTGCGTTCGTTTGTAATGTTCGCTCCGTAAACGTCGTAGATGTTGCATGCTGCCTGTGCCGCGTTGCTGCCACCATGATGCTCATATTCCATAATTACTCAAATTTTCAACGTATCCATGACGACGAAAAAGATTCGTACGTGATGAAAACGTAACACTAACCAATACACATAACACTGATTTTGAACAATAAAAACCATGTTTATAAAATAAAATAAATTTAAAATTAGAATTTATAGCCAAACAAAAATCTTTTTATTTGAAATGACCAGTACTGTAGAACGGCAATTTCATTCAAGACCTATTATATCAGAGGCCTGAGGACATACTACATGTGATAATGGAACGTGATCGGCATCGGGACCAGAGGATGAGAATCCAATGTCGGATATGAGTCTACACAGTGGCCAGTTAAATATACTCTTAGCCCAGCCATTGTCTAACGATTGCAAGCGTATTTGTCTTTATCTTGAAAATGTGTTTGAAGGAGAGGTAGGAAAGGATCATCATTTCAGCTGAATAAAGTCCACTGCTGGACACATGCCTCCCCCAAAGATCGCCACAACGACCGGTCTGGGTGTGTTGTATGCTCATTGGGGGGTTTTGCCATAATCGCCACGCTTGGCAGGCGGGTTGGCGATCGCAGTTGATTTGTTACTTTACTCGAAGGCTGCTGCTGCCCATCCTCCAGTTAATCCCATAGTCGACTTTTACGACAACGCAGGGATGAGATCGGTAGGTGCTATTCGTAGCCGGCACCACACGGTATATATAGGAAAGGATAGGATAGACGTAATCATTAAAATGTGAGTAAGTGCTGTGTATAGTGTGATATGTACCATGTGGGTTGTTACTGCGACTTAAATGGTATACATCATATTATGTTATAAATGATGAACTAGATTTACCCTAGTAGTAGGTACAGCGGTTATATTCAGTTGATGTAATGTGATATTCGATGTGTAATACGGACCTTAGACTACCAAAACTTCAACAACTTCATCAACTTATTCCCAAGTGCGTTAGTGTCTAGACAAGTAGCCGGAAAAACGATCTGGGGACTCGGTCAATGTATCAATGTATCGATTACAAGAGCACAACTGATAACCTGTGTGCAAAGTGCACACGACGTTTTAACGCTTAATTAACTTTAACGTATAATAATATATAAACAACAGTAATACTCAACTACGTCACTAAGCTCGATCGCGAAGACTATTTGTTTGGTTCCCGAAGCTTTTGTGTTTTATAACATAATAATTTAATTGACAGAAATAGCCAACATCAAATAAATTTCTTAAATTTAAATTTTCTTCTCAATAATTTTGTAGTACAGAATCACGGACTAGAAAAAAAAGATGGACTCCGCGCCACTCATATCGAAAATGAAGCACCCTAAGTATGCCGATTCGCTTGTACATACGTGCCTTACGCACACACATGCATCATAGTATGCCGGTCGACCGCCATTACGCGGCACGACAGCGGCCGTGTAGTTACTATTTACGATAATTGAAACAAAAAACAAATAATGCTGTCTTGTGTCGTGAAATGGTGTAAAAATAACTCTACATCGCAAAAAAAAGTGTCAAGGAATAACTTATCACAGGTAAGACACTAATTGATATTATATCATTTTTGATATTCTAGGAGATATCAATTATCGTTACTATTCGTAACACAAAACCTCAACTACAGGTGCCTGTGTTGTTAGAAAATAAATGGGTAATTTTCCCGTTGTGATTAGAAAATTTAGGTGGAACGAAAAAGTGACAAACATATTCAGTGTTATAATCCTATAATCCTATAATGTTATAGTCCTATAATCTTCGTCTCCTCTTTGTTCGGGAAGTCGTAGTTGCCCCACAAACTTGAAATTAAAAATAAGAAAATGAGAGTAACATTAGGTCATCAAAAAACAAAGGTGATAGTTTGTATTTGTAAGAATAAAAATATAAATTGCTATATTAAGTCGTCTCGTCCGTGATCCGTGTGGAGTCTGGATTAAGAATATTTCTCATGGATGTCGTAAAAGGCGACCTGGGGACTCTAAACCAGAGCGATGGGGAGCAGCGTCCTTTCCGTGGAACAGCATCTACTCTGCGCACACCAACCCGCATACTAATCGTGGTGAGTATTGGCCAGTTCCCTTCAAAATTACTGCACAGTCTATGAGAGAGACCCTTGTTTAGCAGTGGACGACTTTTAGCTGATTTAATGAGGGTCATGATGGCATACAACTCGCGCGCCACCCGTGCGTTTGTCTTTCATATTGCCCTACCATTTTTTTTGCTCACTTTATCCTGTGCCTTTAACCTGTGCTTTATGCTGGAAACAAACAAAACACAGTCGCAATCGCAATTAGCATGAGACTGACTCTTCGTTGTTCGTCAGCGTAGGTACTGCAAAGCCCTGTTAAACCTGCGTTTTGATAATATCGGAACCGTAGTCAGATTCGGAGGACAGATATGAATCGTATAGTGGTTTCCTACATACATATTGGATTCGTAGTTGAAGCTCCGTAACACAACGTAAACATTCAAAAGCAACTGAGTCAAATCTACATGGTCATCACACAGTTCTACATGGCATTTCTACGGGGTCCTGCCTATCGGCAGTAGCGTTCATTTATTACAATATAACTGCGATCGCCAAGCCGTCCGTCCGACCCGTGCCGACTATGGCAATCAACTCCCAAATAAGCATACAACAGAAACCCAGACCGGTCGTTCTGGTGATATCAGGGGGAGGCCATTAAGTCCAGCTGCGGATGTTTTTAGACTGAAATGCAGAAAACACTACGGTTTCACTAATTATAGTAGGCTCACGAGGCACGGCATAATACTGACATGCCTCTAATGATTATGACTCAATATTTAAGACGTGTGTCACTTTTTTGTATTTGGGGGCAGCTTCAGTATGTAGCCAATAGTACTGGAAAAATACGCATATGCATTTTTTACAATATGTGATTCATATTTAATTGTTAGGAATTAAAAGTGACGTAGGTCACGTTTTCTGTTGTGTGGTACATATGTATTATTCAAAATCTAAAAATAGTGAGCAGAGCAAGTTTAAAATAACCTTGAGAACCTATAATAAGCTAGGTGCCTGTTAGGGCAAATATTAATATCAACCAATGATATTTTATACTATAGATATGTTATATGCGCGCCAAAAGTAAGAACCAAAACTCCCCCAATTGTAGCACTTCGCTATCAGTTCGACCAATACAGGACAGCGAGTACACGCTGTATCGTTTTATTCATTAATTAATAACAATGCCGTCGTGCGTATACAAAAAATGCAGAAACTATCAAGCAAAAATAAATAAGGAACAAGGGATCTCATACCACACGTAAGTAACAAACTATATAATTTTTTTGAATAAAAATACAATAAAGAACAATATTCTCGAAGAAAACTTGGGCCAAGCAAAGAAAAGAGACAACACATATATTCTATCACAGGTGCGACAAAGACGTCGAGTACACGTGTTGTACTATTGACATAGATTAAAAGAACAAATTGGTCATTTGGGTTTATGCCTACATCGCTCGCGGAATTAATTATACCGTCCTAATGAATGACTTTGACTTGGATGAGTAAAAATGGAAACGTTAAACACAAACGAGACGTTTCATTATGCGCTAGTAATATTTTATATATTTATTATGGGTCACAGAAAACGAAATAAACTAGACGTTTTCGAACTAGGCGGATAGTTAGAGGACGGATAGTAATGAATTTGACAAAAAAACCAATCGTTGAATGTAAATCAAAAACTGGCTTCTTAGGCTTTTTGATTTGCATTGAAAGTTTAAAATACCTTTACACAACATATATTATTGGAGATACTCCTTTACTGAAATATATTGCAACATACAGATTGAGCCAGGATCATATTGAACATTTTTTTGGTCTTATCCGGAGACAAGGTGGTTATAACAATAATCCGAACGCAATTCAATTTAAAGGGATATACAAAAAAATATGTAATCATTTGGAGTTACGTAGTTCATTCAGTGGCAATTCTATTCCCTTGGAACACATCCCCATTCTTACGTGTTCGTCATCAAGCGTTACAAATATTAATTCGTCATCAGGACTTCGTGCACTCAACGAAGATGAAGAGATCACACCTAGACCAACGTTCTGACGATAATGTAAATATAATGACTGATATTCTCAGTGACGAACATTGTACTGACTCAATCAAACAAATACGGGCTATATTTCAGGCTGGGTAGCCAGAAAATTAATTAAGACCATAAAATGTGAACCCTGCGTTGATGCGTTATATACGAATGAAAAACAATGGTACCATAAAGTAATCGCTCTTAGAGACATGGGTGGCTTATGTTATTCATCAGAAAGTGTGTATAGTGTGTGTCTAAAATCAGAAAATATGATCAAGTCTTACATTAATGAAAGAGGGATACATTTTGTTAATAATCGCGATATTGACGTACTGCAAAATCGAATACTGAAATCTTTTGTTGCCTCAAATGTATTCAAATTACTATATGAACATTCAAAACAGCAAGCTCCTAGTTTTAACCATCGCATCAATTTAATTAAAGCCATAATAAACAAATACACAAATGTTCGTCTGCATTCAATCATTTCGGCCGAATGAAGTCCACTGCTGGACACAGGCCTCCCACAAAAATCACCACAACCACCGATATGGATGTGTTGTGGGCTCATTGGGGGGTTTTGCCATAATCGCCACGCTTGGCAGGCGGGTTGGCGATCGCAGTTGAGTTGTTAATGTACTCGAAGGCCGCTGCTGCCCATCCTCCGACTAATCCCTTAGTCGACTTTTACGACACCCATGGGAGGAGATGGGGTGGTGGCATTCTGAGCCGGCACCACACGGCAAATAATATGCTCATAAAAATAACCCCGAAATCAAAAGGGTGTCAAAAAGATTTTTAGAATTTTTTGAAATTGAATCTTTTTGAAGGTGTATAAGGTGTATCTTCAAATATTGATTTTGAGTTAATGCATGTTATTTTTTAGCTATAATATTGAATACTTTCATTAAATAAACATAATAATTTCAAATTAACATCACATGTTTTGTTTTAGTTTCTGCCTAATTTTTTAAGTGGTCGTTCTGTTGAGGAATGTAAATAATTTTGTAATCTATGACGGAAAAATGAATGACGAGCGATAAGGTTTTAGATAGCTATCTCTTTTACTCTCGTCGTTTCTGTATCTTCTTTCTAACAGCATAGGTGTATACTTTTATAGGTATAAACATGCAGCGAGACTGAGTTTTGCGCGCCATTTAATATGGACGTAACATATCTATGGTATAAAATTTAATTGATATCAACATAAAGGCTTTGCGTAAAAATTAAAATAAAACCATGAGATTAAATTCAAAAGATTTTTTCTTCTGAATTTCGATTTTGTGTTTCAGGTTGGTGTTGTTGTCTAATTTGCAAGTTTTTCAAACCCCGACAAACAATAGAAGAAGCCAAGAAGTATGTCGTTTTATATCCACCAGGGGTGTACAAAACGAAGAATGGAGAAGTTCGATACGAACCCAGTGAATGTGAGAAAGAATGCTATGAAGAATTTGAACATTTCATAAAAACATTGTAAAAAAAACAGCGAAAATATTAAAGAAGCCGTTTCAAACGTTCAGTATAAAAATGTTTGTAGTACATTTAAATCCTTATGGCAAAATAGTATTAATCTTTATAGTAAAAACATGTAGTTAAATCCCAGAAATAAAAAATGAGCTGCAGGAATCCTATTAAAAAGCTACACATACCTCTAAAATTTGATTTGCTTTGGAGAAGTCATTATGATAAAGTGCCAGTGCGACGAGACTGGTCGGTTTTGCAAGCATTATAGATATAAAGTCGATTCCATTATCTGTTTTAGACGGGTATGCTGAAATACAAAAATTAATCATTAAAACACTGCATTGTTTGGAGATTGAAAAAGATTACATATTAGCAAGGGAAATACCATTAAACTATTTGTATATGCTCCAAAATACAAGTTACCAATGTCGGCCATACTAAAACTAGAACTGGGCTGATCATATCTGCCACAAGCCAGGTGGACTATGCGGAAAACAACCCCCATACAGCAGTAGACAGGGATGAGTGATAAGAGGAAAGGCAGGCGTTTTTTCTGGGATATCATAGGCTAGTAATAATAAGATAAAGATAGATTGTATATAGATATAAATAAATACTCACTTTCATCTGAGACAGTAGATGCAAACATAACTTGCTCTACATCATGTTTGGCATTTGCATTCCTTCTTCTAGTTTTAGGTTTTTTCCTGTAAGCTTTCAAATCCATCTCTCGTGCTTCATCCTCGCTACTTTCGTCCACTTCTACATAATCTAAGCAGAGCTTTAATAGCAATGGGCTTGTGTCAGGGGATAGTGTTGATACCAACTGTAACTTCCATATAGAATGGTTTACCACTTTCACCAACTTCTTGAGCCTCCATGAAATCTCTTGTTCATTGTCAAATTTAAAGTTTACTTCTAATTTTTCCAGGCATAATTTTAAAGTGTTCAATACAAGCTGAGTGGTATAAGAGTTGCACATAAAGCCTGCATTACTGATTCCACTATTTTTTGAAGTTATACTTTGTTTTTTTGCATAAAAGTATGAACAGTCAGAATGAGCTCCACAAGGGTAGTCCTTGCTGTGCTCATGGCATGAAAAATATTCATATCTTAAGAAAAGACATGAAAAAATATTTTCTATAACTTCAATACAACTCTGTAATGGTTGAATTGACAAAACAAGACGTTTTAATTCATCCAATGATGATACAGTGTCTTGAGCATCGTCAACTCCTTCAGATGAGTTCACTATTGTGTCAATTATTTTTGTTATTGCACAATAACTGTTGTAGGTCATTATATCCCAATTGGAGCTGATTTTTTCTTGGCCTTTGTTATTAATTTTATTCCTCAAAGTTTTCAATTCAGAAATAAAGTCATTATTTGTGTTTAGAAGTCTTGAAACTTTATACCTATCGACTTTTGATAGTCTGCATACTTGAGATATGACTGCTAAAGCACTTTGTGCCAACACTTGACTAAATATACAAGTAGTCATAATTTTACAATTGTTTTCCAAACAAAACTTTATTATGGTCAATTCTCTTTTTACTTCTGTTATATAAAATTGCAGGTGATCATCAGCAGTAGTGTACGTATCCAAAATAGAAAATATATTGGTCAACTGATGAACTAGAGATGTTAAATCAAATGTTTCAGGACTATTTGTGAGATCTATAAGCACCATGATAAGAATCTGTTTAGTAAAATTATTAATTTTGAATGTAACATTTTTCATATCATGAACCTGTTGTTTGTAAACCTGGGCAGCTTTCAATAGCCAGTGTGTTCTGTCTCGATAACATAGTTCAAGCATATATTCTGGTGTCAGCTTGAACTCCTTTTGTGGCTCATTTTTCTGCATGAGATCTGAAGTTATGTGCAAAAGTTCTGGTTTTTCATGAGGTATGAGGCTAAGCAATATTTGTTTTCTATATTGTCGAAAACTTTCTTCAGAAATATGCAGCAGTATTTGATTGACAAACTGTGGCAAAAAAATATCATTCCATCTTACTAATGATATCAATGTTATTAGCCTATCTATAGAATTGGTATCACTCAGCTCATATTTCAAGATATCTAAATATAGAATTTGAATTTTAATAAGATTTTGATCATCATTGAGAGCATGTTGTTGTATATAGGACAGAATTGCTGCTGTTGTCACAGGATTCTTTTTTAAGTTTACTTTTATGAACTCTACTGTTTCATTGCTAAATTCTTTACATGGCTTGGACTCTTCTATGTCATAGTATAACTGTATGATTTCCTGGAAAAAGAAAATATTCTCACTACACATGTATTGCCAGTTAAAAATAGATTCATTCATATTAGAATAATATTGAATCTTACATCATAAATTTCTCCAGTAAGTTGATCAAGTAGTTTTAATATATATGTTAATTCTTCCTCCTTCATTTTGAAGAGTATCTGCTAAAAATATTTTAAATCACAAAATAATTAAGATTAAACGGAACACACACAAAGGTTCCCACAAATCTCTAATTTAAGCCAGGAGCATACAATCTTTGGATGCTTTAGATACAATATCCAACCACTATAATAGTACTAAGTTATATAGGTACAAACTATTGTGCTTATATAATTACTGATAAACAGCATGAACTACCTTGTTAAGAAAACAAATCATTATGTTGTGTTATCAATGCCTCACGACTCAGGCCACAAGTCATTGACATGCTTAATTTAACTGTCACTATGTGGTAGTACTATAAAATGCTCAACTAATTACTGTTTACAACTAAAGGTAATCATGAAATGTTAATGATTATTGTCCAAAGTTTATAACAGGGTATATGAGTTAATGCATGCAAATTATTTTTGTTATAAATTATGAGATAATAGAGAATAGTTTAAAACTTATGATTGATTAAAAACATAACATAAAAAATTAATGTGAACATTTACACATTAGTAGTATTTTTAATTGTAACTCGTATTAATAACGAGTTTGTTGAACTGTTATTTTAGAATAATGATTTTGAAAGGATATAAACCGATGAAATATTAATAGAACTATCATCATTTTATCAACTATCAATCAAGTGAGTACTATAATTTATAAAAAAAAACTTTGCAGTATATTAGGTATATCTGGTGTATATGATGTAGATCAAAGATAGACTTCAATGGTGAGCTTATTAGGATAAGGTTTGTAGAACTGCCTAAGAAACATGACACACCAGATTTCCTGTTTCCTAATTTAATCATGTAAAATTATTTTCGAGTTACAGATATGAAAATAAACATTATTGATATATGAGGCACTTCTACACTATCTAGGGCGGTTAACTAGGCAAAAACATTTTCAATATTACGCTAAAATATAGCTAGTTTATAAAAAAAACTACTTTGGAAGTACCTATTTAATAAAAATCTTTGTAGTCCATAATACTAGTAACATAACAATGAAAACCCACTAAAAGCAATACACAGAGTACTTATCCACTACGACCACTACGATAAACAATGAATTGATCAATTGACATTATTTAGAATGACATAAGTAGTAGTGGTAGTAGTTTATTCGTCCATACGGACAGGCGAAGGTATGAATACCATACTGCCAATTCTTAATGTTAGACATAGACTATACACTTAATACTGACATAGATGCGCAACTCTAACGGCCGAATACTCAAACGACATTCAACTCGTTAAGCACTGCTCTACTGTTTGGCGCGCCGTTATCTCAGTTTTTCGTATACTCAAACGTCTATTAAGAGCATCATTTAAATAAATTTGGGATCCAATTAAACTTGCGCTTAAAATGCCACTCAATGTAAAATTCGTATACTGAAACGTTACTTAAGCCGTGACAGCTGTCAAATCGAGGTCTTAAATAACTTGAGTACCTGTCGAATTTAAGAGTGGTCGAGAGCTATCTTAAATAGTTTTAAGTACAGTAAAAAGTTATAAATAGAAATTGAAATGTCCTTATCATCACTTTCTGATGAAGAAACTACCAGAAGAAGTCGTAGAAACGTGAAAAGGCTTAACGCCTGTGAAAAATACAACGATATCGTTTCGAATGCGGTTCCGAATCTCCAAGGAAACTGTGTTGGATTTGGATTCAGTGATAGGCAATGCTATCTACTACTAATATAGTAATCTGTGATGCTATCAAGCCTCTGACTAAGCGCAATCGAGCTTTACAGTCAATAGATCAATCAGCTTCTGATAATTCTGCGGTTTTATGCAACAGGCATTTATCAAACATTTATACCAGATGTATTTAGTGTGGAACAACCAACTGTTCACCGAATCGTGCACAGAGTTACAGCTAAAATAGCTGAATTAAAATGTGTACATCTTCACATGCCAACTCCTAGCGAATGCTTGGAAGTTGCACATGATTTTACACAATAGCTGGATTTCCAAGAGTATTGGGTGCTGTGGACTGTACCCATATTAAAATAAATTCACCAGGTATGTTCCATCTTATAACCAAGTTACTTGTTCTATAATGAAAGTAAGTAAAAACTGAAAGGTCTTAATAGAAACAAAAAATTGTTTGCAGGAGGAGTTCAAGCTGAAACCTTTCATAACAAAGGGTTACTTTTCTTTGAATGTCCAAATGGTGTGTGAAGCAAGACTGCGCATTAAAAATGTGATTCCAAGATGGCCAGCCTCTGTACATGACAGTACAAGTTTTAATGATTCACCTTTGTGTGCACAACTAGAGTGCTGCGACTTCGAAAACATGATGCTTTTTGGTGATAGTGATTATCCATGCCGCTGCTATTTAGTAACACCTTTATTAAATACAAGGACTCCTGCTGAAGAAGCTTATAAACTTATGGTGCACTTTCTAATCAGGATACATCTCTAGAGGTTGAACATTCCTTCAGACATTGCTGAGGAGGAACTTATTGAATAACAGACCCATCAAGGAAATTCGTTTTTTTATTGTGAGGACAATATTAATTAAAACACATTTTTCTAATTAACGATTGTTTTATTTTAATATAAAAGCTTAAAATGATAGCTAGCTTATATTGTTTAACAATAATTAACAATAGTCAACCTAATGTTATCAATATCACAATTTCTATTCAATATAGGATTTATATAAAAAAGAATAAACTAGAAATAGCAATAATCACAGTAATGTTTACAATACCACCAGTCTTTATTTAATATACAAATAATAATAAATAAGAATTAGTAATGCATAGTCAAGTCAGTTTTTATTTCAAATAGGACATGCAATTATTAAACCTTTAAGCTGAATGATGCCAATTGGTTAGTCCTATGGAGAAGAGTCAGTACAAAGCGAATTCATGTCTAATAATTGATATTAGTGTTGATGGATACAAATTATGTTAAAGTATATAATGAGAAAAAATTGTTTGATGTGTAAAGAATTAAAGGTAGAACATACTATTACATTATTATAATTTATTTGCCATGGCAGTTAACAGCTGACCAGTCCCAACAGATGATACCCATTCACACAACTGCATCGCTTAGCTCAACCATATTGTAGGGAATCCAATGACCGGACACAATGCCACCACCAGTAAGACATTTTAGTGAGCAATTTATGTACATTAATGGCTACATGCTGCTCACACATTTACAGTTCTGTATATATCTGTGTAATATTGTACTTTAATGTCACAAGAAATGATACATATCATATCATTAAGTTATGTACTTATGTAAAGGTTTATTTAGATTAAATTAATAATTACATTTATTAACATTAACCATTGATTGAAAGTGTATACACACACAACACTTCACTAAAGTCAAGAACTGTAAAAGTAATTAGACAGGGCCTGAGAGGCATCTTGCTTGATAATGTTAAGATTATCACAAGTTTTCATTCAACACAATCTTCTTCTTTTCTTAGATCATGGCTTCTGTAAGTATCTTTCACAATTTCGCCAATGTCAAGTATAAGGCAACGTTGTACGGTGCTCAGATGAATCAATCTTTAAATATTCATAAAATATTTCCCAAAAATGTCACATATCTAATAAATATGTCGGCAACGTCGTACGATTCCATTAAATTAAAAGCGCACGTTTAATTTGGCATCTTTTGATTAGTTCATCGCGTTATTTTCATCAACACAATCATGTATGTATGTTTATAAAAAATATATTTGCTTATTTGTAAAACTGGTGATAGGTACATAACTACTGCCAGCTGTTACAAAATCGTTACATTATACGTAAAGTTACTGACGATCCCAGTTTAATTTATTTCTTTAGTAAAACAGACAGAACAGGTAATGCTGCAGCTATAACTTAAAAAAAAATGTAAAGCTCAGTCTCAAAATATATTCTTAACTGATTTATCTAATTTTTCTATTCATTTGCGTAATTTAAAATTGTTACTATTTAAGTAAATACTGCGTGAAACTGAAAAGTAATTAAATTGTAATCGAGAACAAACTGTTTCTAGATAATGTTGCCCTATTAGAAACATGTAAGAGACGCTGAGCTGATTATGGTCTTAAAACGTTTGAGTAGCGTTTGAGAATTCCATTTTAATTTGGGGGCTGTACCAAACTAAAGGGAACTCCGCTGACAGACTGAGTTGAATGGCGTTTCAGTATTCGGCCCTAAGACCACAATAATCAAATATGCGACCTTGACTACCAGATGGCGCTACGTTTTCATTTAGTACCGAAACAATCCTGCAGGCGGCGCAGCGCAGTGGTGGCGTGCCTCTCCAGAAGTATTATTAATAAAATTTGTTCATTGTATGAAAAAATCACTAGATCGATTAAATTGCGCCGCAGACCATAATATAATATATTGAAAAAAGTTTTGCAATTTAAACCGACCTAATAATTTCTCGAAACTGGAATAGTTCTACAAAAAAGAAACAAGGGAACCGTTTAAATGTTTTTTTATTATTCTTTTCGTATAATAATCATAAGCTTTATAATAAAACACTTTTAAACGGATTCTATCGCGTATATTTAAGATATTTGTTTTTCCTGACGTTTCGAATACTTTGCATATATATTCATAAGCTTACCAAAACTAGGTCATTCTTATCATATTAAGAAAATTTAACATTCAAAGTTATATTCACTTCTTTATACCCTGGATTATAAAATTCAGTGCGAGATTATTAAAAAAAATACAAGAAATTCAAAGTAAAATGATCACACTCGTAAAATAATCGAATCCAATAGCAAACACGTAAACACCAGCTAGATTAAGTTTACAAACTTGTAAAAGGTAGGTAGGTATCTTTTCACTTTGACAATTTGTGAAGTGATGATATTTTAATAATAAACATATTATTGTTTGTCGACATTAAATAACCGAAATCGTGTTTATTTAATATCACAAAAAAGAGATTGTAATTTAAGAACATATTACCAAAAATAAAACATTAAATAAATTTATTTTGGGTACTTCCGGTAAGGCACTACTGCCATCTAGTCATATTTTGAATAAAACTTAATATGAAATGTGCCGACTGTAGGCAGGAGATGGCGCTACTTTCGATGCAACTTTTCGTACCCACTATTTGTATGAGAGTTTCACCCCCCTGATGTTAGATCACAATTCTTTAATGTTTCTATCTTTTAGATTATTTTTTTCGCTTCCAAGTCTTCTAATTATAACATCAACGTCATATCCGTGTTTCATAATAACTTATTTAAGTTTGTTCATAGTTCTCCAAGAGTAGATAGAATAAATTGAAAAACAGGAATAAAATTATCAGGGCTAGCTAAAAGATCCTGTACTGAGGGCGGGACATTCTGATGTTTTTCCAGAAGCTTATCAATCAGTAAAAGGCGCTGTTTATTGAATGTTGGATATTTGAAAAAAATATGTTCTAAAGTTTGGTTTTCTTGCATTGTACATTTATCACACAAAGGGGATGCTATGATATTAAAGCGGTGAAGATGAGCATTAAATCTGCAATGGCCGAATCTGAGTCTAGTGATTTGAGTATAAAACTTTCTATGTAAATAACTATTTCTATGAAAATTATTGAACCAGGGGTTCAAGCCCATTTCTTTATTAATTGCGGCATACCATGCTCCTTTATTCTGTATAGTTTCATTTCTATCTTCCAACTATGCTTTTCTCAAATTAGTACAGTAAACTGGCAACAGATCCTGCCACGGTGTAGAAATATTGTGAATACTTTCCGTTAAATAATGTACTCTGTGAATACTACCACCAAGAGTATTTGTTGTTTTGGCAAGGTAATCAGCATTTTCATTACGTGTCACACCCACATGAGCCCAAACCAATAGAATTTCTTTACGAGATGATAGCAATTGAGTAAAGATTTTCTTGATTTTATAAACAAGATAATTTGTGCTGTTATATCCAGGACATTGCAAAGCCTTGAGTACATGTTATCAGACACAATTACAAATCGCGATTCACCAGTACATAATATATCATTTGAAATATGCTTTAATGCCAGTAGGATAGCTATAGCTTCAGCCGAAAATATAGTGCAGTTTAAAGGTAAGCGAAATCCTTTTCCATATTTTTTATTTTGATGTTAATATGCAGCGGCTACACCTTTTTCACATTTTGGTGCATCCTTGTAAATCATTTCATATGTTGACCAATTAATGGAAATCATTTCATATGTTGACCAATTAATGGAAATCATTTCATATAAACCTCTTGTTTTGTTTTTAAGGTTGGGTCTATTGAAATTGAATCATTTGCTAAAAAATTTGAATCATAAGAGCCATCATAACAGGCAAGTATGTTATTGCTATAGATATTACTTTTTTTAATATATGTCAGTCAGTGTTGCCATATTTCCCGCCAAAAGGTCAAGATCTACCCGAAAAGGTAGTTTATAGTAAGTTTATGAAAACACCTGTTAGAAATTACTCCTAAGTATAAGGGTGAGATTCAGAAACGAGTCTAAACGTGAACTTACGCTTTCATCTGTCAAAACGCACTACTTACGCTCATAATTTTAAGTACCTACCCACCTTTTGGCGCAGCAAAAATAAGTTATCTTGGAGTTAAAATCATGCTTGCTATGCACATATCTCGGATAAGTGACTGTTTTTTTTATAATTAGAGATCACTCCATGCCTCAAAAAGCACGTTATGCCATCGGTCGAATGTGTATTATGATAATTGTTACGGGTGGTGAGGAGTCTGAATGTCTGCTAACCAACAACACACATCGACATTCTACAGAGGTTGGGTAAGTAGCAAAGTATAGGTGGCCGGCGATGCTCTAAATTAAATAAAAATATTGTAGATTTACTAGTCTGGCAAAGCTAACTGGGTGGACTCCTCCTTCTTGACAAAAAGAAAGCATTTTTGTAAACCTTGTGTAACAGCTCCTATTTTATGTTAGATTCATAGATATGTCCAAGATATGGTATGTTCTATTAAAGGCACTACAAACAATTCAGTATATTTAAAAATATTTAAACTTCAAAAAGTAGGTGTTGCCGATAAAGACGATTCATCATATCAGCCACAGGTCGTCCACTGCTGAACAAAGGCCTCCCCCTTAGATCTCCACAACGAGCGGTCACATGCCGCTCTCATCCAACGACTCCCAGCGACCTTCACCAGGTCGCCTGTCCACCTCGTTGGAGGTCGTCCCACGCTGCGTTTTCCGGTGCGCGGTCTCCATTCGAGAACCTTTTTGCCCCAACGGCCATCAGTTCTACGAGCAATGTGCCCTGCCCATTGCCACTTCAGCTTACTAATCCTTGCAGCTATGTCGATAACTTACGACGCCATTACGTCACTCTGAGGTTATTGTTGAAAACCAGCGCTGGTGGCATTAGGTCCGTCCAATGTCACAGTAATAAGCTGAACAATCACCTATTTCTGCGCACATACGACGCACAGCACAGACATGCATATCAGGATTTTATTTATTGTGTAACTTGTATACTATTGTACTTTTAAAATGACGTGGGTAACTCGATAAAGTGTTGTCGTGATGAAAATGATAATATCGGTCATAGATAGTATAAATTATGCTCATCTCATACAAAGTCCATAAAGCACAATCACTCTAAAAAGGGTTACCTGCCTATTACTGTTTTATTTCTACATTATTCTTTTGTTTGTGGAGTAGTAACATTTTGCTTTTATTTAGTTCTAAATATGTCTCGTCTGTATTGATTGTTTTATGATGGGTGTAGTGTGTTGTCTGGTGCGTAGAAATAAATGTTTCTTTCTTTCTTCTTTTCTTTCTAACTTTAGTTCTTCTACGGATCTCCTCATTTCTGATTCGATCTCGTAGAGAAATACCAAGCATAGCTCTCTCCATAGCTCGCTGAGTGACCTTGAGCTTTCTTATGAGGCCCATTGTGAGTGACCACGTCTCTGTTCCATATGTCATCACTGGTAACACACACTGGTTAAAGACTTTCGTCTTTAGGCATTGCGGTATTGTTGACGAAAAGACGTTGCGAAGTTTCCCGAACGCTGCCCAGCCGAGTCGGATTCGACGATTGACCTCTTTCTCGAAGTTGGACCTACCTAACTGGACAGTTTGTCCCAGGTAGACATACTCGTCAACAACTTCGAGAACAGAGCTCCCAACGGATATTGGGATGGGCACGACATGGGCATTTGACATGACTTTCGTCTTGCCCATATTCATTTTAAGGCCCACTTGTTGGGAAACCCTGTTGAGATCATCGAGCATTGTGCTGAGCTCTTGCAGCGATTCTGCCATGACTACGATATCGTCGGCAAATCGAAGGTGAGTGATATACTCGCCATTGATGTTGATGCCAAATCCTTTCCACTCCAGCAGCTTGAAGGCATCCTCCATTGCAGCGGTGAACAGTTTCGGGGAAATTACGTCCCCCTGTCTCACACCTCTCTGCAATGGAATTGCCCCCGTGCTCTGTTCATGTACTCGGACCGACATGGTGGCGTTTCTGTATAAGCACTTCAACACTTCAATGTACCGATAGTCAATGTGGCACCGCTGCAGAGATTGCAGCACTGCCCAGGTTTCGATCGAATCGAAGGCTTTCTCATAGTCCACAAACGCCAAGCATAGTGGCAGATTATACTCCTCGGTCTTCTGTATAACCTGCCGCAGCGTATGGATGTGGTCTATGGTACTGAAACCTTTTCGGAAACCGGCTTGTTCGGGAGGCTGGAAGTCATCAAACCTGCGCTCGAGACGATTCGTGATGACCCTTGAAAACAGCTTATAAACATGGCTCAGAAGTGAGATGGGTCTGTAATTCTTCAATAGGGTGTTATCACCCTTTTTGAAGAAGAGCACCACCTCACCTCTGTTCCACGCTTCCGGCGTTGTGCCCTCGAGTAAGACGGAATTGAATAGCTTCTGAAGGACTTTAAGTACCGGTGTGCCACCCGCTTTTAGAAGCTCTGTCGTAATTCCGTCCCCACCCGGCGCCTTGTTATTTTTAAGCTGTTTCAAGGCCATCCTAATCTCGTACAGGCTGATGTCCGGGATATCCTGGGTATAGTGTCGGGTTAGTTTGGCTCGCGGGTCTTTGTCAGAGCCAATGGTAGGTATAGTTACCGAGGTGTATAACTGCCGGTAGAACTTCTCAATCTCTCTCAAAACCTCTGGCTTAGTCGACGCTACACTGCCGTCCTCGGTCTTCAGCTTCATAATACGACTTTGCCCAATAGACTTGTCTCTTGCGAACACTTTGGAGCCTTGATTCCGCTCAATCGCCTCTTTAACACCGTTTGTGTTAAAGGTGCGGATATCGTGACGCAAGGACTTCCATATCCGTCTATTGAGCAGTCGGTATGCTTCAGCATCACCGGAGGACTGCAGCGTCATGGCGCGTCTTTCTGCCATGAGGTCGAGAGTGTGATCGGAGAACTTTTTTGGTCTACCTTTACGGTGGGCCTTAAAGAACTTAGACCCAACCGTTTGGACAGTTTCTACAAACCTACCATTTAAATCGTCCACAGATACGCAATGTTCTAGGCACTCGAAGCGGTTTTGGAGTTCGAGTTGAAAGCTCTCGGGGTTTTGGATATGAGCACTAGAGGGCCGGAGTGTAGACCTCATCAGATGAGACCTCTCAACTTTGAGATTAATATTCAATGTGCCTCTTACCATTCGGTGATCACTACCGGTTTTCACCCTGTGGATCACAGAGACATCATTGAATATTTGCCTCCTATTGGTCATGATGAAGTCAATCTCATTCCTCGTGGAACCATCGGGACTCATCCAGGTCCATTTCCTGTGAGGCGGCTTTTGGAAAAAGGAGTTCATCACGAAGAGTCCCTCCTTTTCCAAAAAGTCGGCCAGCCTCTGTCCCCTGGGGTTCCGTTGCCCATATCCAAATTGCCCCACTCTCAACTCACCATCGCATCGAGTGCCCAGCTTCGCGTTGAAGTCCCCCATCACAACAGTGAAGTGTGTCTTCGAGGTATGTATGGCCCTACTTACGTCCTCATACATACTCTCTACTTCATCATCTGGGTGTGTCGAGGTCGGTGCGTAGACCTGTATGACCTTCAACGAATACCTCTTGGATATTCTGAGTATAAGGTAAGCTACCCTGCTCGACACACTTTCGATGGCCACTATGTTGTTAATGAGGGACCTGCGGACGAGAAACCCGACACCACCTTGAGACAGATGTTCGCCTTCCCGCTAGTAGAATAAGTTGCCAGATTTCAGGGTTATCGTGTCCTCGCCCTCTCTTCGGACTTCTGATAGACCCATGATATCCCAGTGCAACTTATCTATTTCTTCTTCCAGCTCAACAATCTTTTCGTCTGCCCTCAGTGTGCGTGTGTTATACGTTACCAGGGCCAGTTTTCGTTTGGGGTGGTAGCCGGATCCCGTCCGGTGATTCTTAGCACCCCCTGCCCCGCCATTACCATGGCCGCTACCATGACCAGGAATAGCGGGGCTGCCGGGAACTGGGGGCCGGTGCATTAGTCGTGTCGTCATTTTGGGGGGAATTTGCCGATACTTACCACGCTTGGCAGGCGGGTTGGTGAGCGCAGTAATGCTTCTGTTCAGCAAAGGGACGCTGCTGCCCATCCCTTTGGTTAAGAGTCCCTTAGTCGACTTTAACGACCTCCACGGGAGGAGACGGAGTGGTGCTATATTCTTAATCCGGACACCACACGGAAAATCCGGACACCACACGGAAAATCCGGACACCACACGGAAAGACGATTGGTGAGAAAAATTACGTTATTGCAGAAAATAATGATATATGTTGCTGATAATGACGAATCCTAGTAGATTCAACTAAAGGTTGCAGTTTCGCCATCAACAACCCACAAAAACATTATGAATATAACATAAATATTCATAAGAAACGCTTCTTCGGATGTGTAGAAGTTTTAGTTGAATGTTGATGGCGAAATATGCGCAGGAAACACCGACATTAATACTACAGTGGCTATGCATTATTTTAGTATTATGTAATAATGTTTTCACGAGATGGGTAAAAACATGGAATATAAAATACACAAATATGGAAATCACTTCGGTTTTATTTATTATGGCACAGTTGGCACAGTGGCTAAGAGATTGGCTTTCTGCGCAACGTGTCGCGAGTTCAATCCCCGCACGAAACAAATATTTGTGTGATCTACAGATGATAGTTGTTTCGGGTCTGGGTGTTTGAGCATGTGAAATGTATGTCTGTAAGCTGTACCGAGAAAAAATACCACGACACAGGAGAAATCGTAGTGTGGGGCAACAAAGCTTACAGCAGTCCAAAGGACATGAGCCATGTCACAGTATCGATTGGGTTTTGCTCAGAGTCAACTTAGTTATACTTATCTTGTTTTATTTCTTTATCTCAGGACTTAATTTAGTTGTTGATCTCCCGGTGTTTTCTTTTCCGAAGATCTGTGCAAAACCAAATTGACGCTTATTTGATATGTATCAATAAATCAAGAAACTTTTAAATTGAACTTCGATAACATAATATTTTTTTACTTTATTTTATGTATTTTTTTATATAAATCTTTAAAGGTAGACAAAATACCTCTTTTACTTGCGGTTTTTATTGCGAGTGACATATTCTTTTTTGGACGCGCTCGTGACACTGTATCGTCTATGTAAAACATTTTTACGTGTTCAATAATAGCGGCTCTGATGCGCTCCTATCACTCAATGATTCTGGCTCATGAGGTGTGTACTCTGAGGTGCGTGCGCGAGGAGTTCTCATGAGGTGTTGTGTCTCCCTTAACTTTATTTTTATAAAGTCTCTGAATATGTTTGCGTTGTTATTAGTCCAGTTTTTTGTAAGCTGCTATGGCTCGCAATAATTGTTTACTTTTTTCAGTTCAACGTAAAGAACCTTTCTCACTGCTGCTTGAATTTGTAAAACATGGTACAACGGATAATGTTGATTGATATCGGGCTCTTGAGATTATGCGGTTTGAGTTATCATCGGCAACAGCGTCATAATTATCATCATATCAGCCAAAGGACGTCCACTGCCGTCCATAGATTTCCACAACTGTGTCATCATATGAGGGGGAATTTGCCAGTACTCACCACGCTTGGCAGGCGTTGGCGGTCAGTCTAGACATCGTCAACGCCTTCAACTCCATCCCGTGGGGCGCTATTAGGGCGGCACTAGTCCATCATCGGTGTCCGCCCTACCTGCAGGGCATCATAGGGGCCTATCTGCGCGATAGGCACATTCGCTACGTGGGCAGGGACGGTAGCGTAAAGCGGAGGGAGATTACGTGCGGGGTTCCACAGGGGTCAGTACTTGGCCCCCTTTTATAGAACCTTGCCTACGACGCAGTCCTGCGTGTCGTTCTCCCTGCTGGCGTCAGCTTAGTCTGTTACGCTGACGACACCCTGGTGTTGGCCAGCGGGGAGTCCTTCGAGGGAACCATCCGGCTTGCGGAGTAAGCGGTGGCAATTGTCGTGGCCAAAATCCACGCCCTGGGTCTGCGGATAGCGCCTCAAAAAACCGAGGCGCTATGGTTCTACAAACTGCCGAGGAGCAGAGAACCACCCAGTTCGTGGATACGCGTTGGTGACGCGCAAATCGGGGTGGGCCGGTACATGAAATACCTGGGGCTCACCCTGGACAGTCGTTGGGGCTTCGAAGAGCACTTTCAGCGCCTCGTCCCCCGAGTCGAGAGGGTAGTGGGTGCACTACACCGGCTGCTGCCCAATCTCGGGGGACCTTGTGAGGAAGTTCGCCGTCTCTACGGAGGGGTTGTGCGGTCCGTGGCCCTTTACGGGGCGCCTGTATGGCCAGCTCGACTGTCAGGTGCCCAGCTCTGCAGAACCAAAATTCACGGTCTGCAGCGCAGAGTGGCTATCCGGATCGCACGAGGATACCGAACGGTGTCCTACGAGGCGGCAACTCTCCTGGCGCGTTTTCCGCCTTTCGACATCCTGGCGGAGATGGATGCGTGGGTCTACGATCAGACACGCTCCCTCCGCCAGAGCGGCGAAGGCGCGCCTCCAGGGGCGTAGGACAGGCTGAGGCGGCTAGCTCGACGGCGCGCACTTGGAAAGTGGCGTCGCCGCCTCCGGATGCAGTTCGCGACCAAGCGCGTCGTGGAGGCCGTCCTGCCGCTCTTTGGAGCCTGGCTCAGAAGGAGCGAGCGCGTCACCTACTGCCTGACGCAGTCGCTCACCGGGCACGGTTGTTTCGGTGCGTACCTGCACAGGATAGGACGTGAGGCCACGGCACAATGCCACCATTGTGATAGCGACCAGGACACCGCGCAGCACACACTCGAGGCGTGCCCCGCGTGGGCCGCCGAGCGGCGGATCCTGGTCGATCGGATCGGGCAAGATCTCTCTCTGCCAGCAGTAGTGTCGGCTATGTTGGCAGAGCACGAAAACTGGAATGCAGTGGTCTCCTTCTGTGAGAGAGTCATGCTCCAGAAGGAGACCGCAGAGCGGGATCGGGAGAGGGCCGATCCCGCTCGAAGAAGGAGGAGACGGCGCCGGGGTAACAACCGCCCTGGCGCTTAATCCCCTGGCGTTGCTGTGAGGCAGGGGACCTCTGGGTTCGCGGGATTCCCCAATCTACGCAAGATTGGGGAATCTGCGTGCCCACACCAAGCGACCCAAGAGAAGACGGTAGCACGCATGTGGTCACGCGCTGCCGTGGAACGCTTTGGGGGATCCTTTACAATCCCCCCGGGGGGGTGACCACTTTACAGTCACCCTCTCCGAGATGTGCCTATAGGCGTGGCACCAGTGGGCGGCTCTGGTGTGATCATACGAGGACCTGGAGCCCCCCTTAGGTGCCGAAGATGACCGCTCCAGTGGTTTTAGCCGGTAGGAGTCCGGCATACCCCTTCGCCCTTCCCCGGGGCGAAGGAAGTTCATGAAGAATTTCCACTGGGCACCAATAAAAAAAAAAAAAGGCGGCTTGGTGAGCGCAGAATGGCTACTGTTCCCCAGAAAGAACGCTGCTGCCCATCCCTCTGGTTTAGAGTTCCTTAGTTGCCTTTTACAACGTCCAAGGGAGGAGATGGAGTGGTGCTATATTCTTAAACCGGACACCACACGGCTCTCTATGTACATTATCATTATTAGCTACATGCGTCATTGTTGCCTCCTGCAATGCTGCTCATAATGACGGAACCAACAATGACGAATTCTATAAAGTTCCACACCTAGATCATATAAGGTAGGTAGCAAAAGAAAAATGTAATACACGGTATTCATTTCATGAATACTTCCTCGTGAAAACATAAAAACACTTTACCATACATAAATAATTGTAATCTGGTTAAATATTTAAATGACGATCGAGAAGACAAATTATGTGGAAACATTTTCAACTACTTACTGTTCGAAATGCGTTGCGTTTATCCCTTATGAAGCGTGCCGGCTGACTGAGTAGCGGGGTGGAGTGTCGCTTAAACTTTAAATGACATTTCAAGGGCGTTTAGTTTTACACAAATTTTATAAACCATCACTGTTGCCACCAATGATGTATTTTTTTTAACATTGTTTGCATCTGTTTTTGACTAACTTCCAACTGAAGTACTTCATATTCTTTTTATGAAATACGTAGTCTGTTGTTTCGTATACAATATTTACGTACACAATCCAACAAATCCTTGATGTTGAATTTATATGAAGAATTAACGATAACCATGCCAATGGGACATACCTAAAAACATGATTTTCGATAGTGTTTTCTCAATAAACAAAAAATATGTGGTACAGTGTCAAAACTACCTCGATTGCTTCTTCATTGATTTAGAATGTAGAATCAAAATGTACGGTTCCGAGATCTTGTGCGTTTTATTTCGTCATTTTTGTTGAGTGGCGAGCTGGAGGTAGCAGGCGGTGATGCTGATACACATGTGTTGCTGTGGTGTTCTTATTGATCTTCGGTGTTTACTGTGTACGCTGGTTTTAGACGGTCGATTGATATGTTAGTGGTTCGCCCATGCGAATTTTGAAATAATTTTCATTTTTCTCAATGATCAAATACGGGCCTTCGTATGGACGTTGCAATGGCTTGCAGACTGCATCAACACGAACGAAAACGTACTTGCAATATTTTAGGTCATTATGTACGAACATACAGCGCCTGTTGGACTGCGGTAGGTATGTCGGCGTAAGCTTCGTGATAATAGATTGCAGGTGTTCAACGTAGTCATGGTCCATCGTCGTCGGTTTCGATGATGGTGATATAAAATTATTAAAGCAAAGAGGTTTTAATAATCACATATTGTTTTTCTTTGGGACTTCTTCATTGTCGTCTTTTGTCTTTTCTGATGTGTGTCACAAAATAAATTTCTATTCATGTTATAATGTTTTGTATTTCATTTAAACATGATATGTGAACGAGAATACCAATCCCGTTCAGGTTATGGGCCCAGCACGAGTCTATTCAATGTTTAATGAAAAAAGTTGTTACCTATTATGGCGACTGAAGGTAAAGTTGTAAGTACAACTTCAAGTGGTGAGCGACTGGAGAGATTGCAACCACATGATACAGGTATGAGCTTAACGTCTATAGAGAAACTTGACGGAAACTCTAATTATAACACATGGAAGTTTATGGTAGAGCTGTACTTAATCCATGACGACCTTTGGGAGTACACTCAGACGACACCCGAGAGTTCAGATGTATTAGGCTTAAAAAGAGACCAAAAAGCTAGAGCCAGGATATGCTTGATGATAAAACCGCATTGCCTGATCCACGTAAGACATGCAAAAACGGCAAAGGAGGCGTGGGAGTCTTTAAGGTCAGCTTTTGAGGATAAAGGATTAAATAACAGATGCCGACTTTTATCAAAGCTTGTGAGCCTAAAGCTTGAACAGTTTACATCAATTAGGAGTTATGTCACCGAGCTGATGTCAGTAGCGCAGCAATTGAGTGACATCGGTAAGGAGGTTGACGATGAGTTATTAGCAACGTTGATGTTACAAGGTTTGACTGAAACTTTTCAACCGATGAGGCTTGCGATTGAAAACTCAAGAGTAGAGTTGACCACAGACTATGTGAAGACCAAGCTGTTACAGATGGAAGCTTCATACAGTTCAGGTCTAAGTACCAGCACCAATGATACTGCACTTCTAACCGATAAACATCGTAAAGCAAAGAAACCTGTGCCAAGAAAGGCACATATGATAAAATGTTTTATCTGTAATGGACCACATAAAGCAAAAGTTTGCCCTGAAAATCCAAAAATCAAGAAGAATGCTTCAGTAGCACTTGGACTTGCAACGGCAGGAGAGTACCAAGAATGGATTCTTGATTCAGGAGCAACTAACCACATGACCAATAATAGAGAGTGGCTGAGAGATTTCAGGATGTGTGGCCGAAAGATAGAGATTGGGTGTGCAAATGGAGGTAAGGTGTTTGGTATAGGAGTAGGGTCTGTGATATGCGAGAAAGAAAATGCGAGCGTAAGTAATGTGATATATGTACCCGATTTAAAAACCAACCTATTAAGTGTGAGCACTATTGTAAAGAGAGGCTTTGTGGTAGTGTTTTCAAGGAAAGGTTTTCAGTTGTTGCGAGAAGATGGATGTAAGGTTACAGGTGATGTTGCACATACAGGTGTTGAGGAGAATGGTGTTTATAAACTAAAACTCTGTTCACAGGAAATCGCACTAGCTTCGACTATCAGTGAAGATATGGAGTTGTGGCATAGGCGTATGGGGCACCTTGGCATACGTAACCTTACATTGTTGAGAGACAAATTAGCCACAGGAGTAAGTTTTCCTAACACTTCAACTAACTTAGAGTGTACAGCGTGTTTAATGGGGAAACAAACGAAACAACCGTTTCAGAGAGGTCGTGCGAATAGGGCTAAAGAAGTTCTCGGATTAGTTCATTCTGATGTTTGTGGACCAATGGGTGAAAATTCACTCAGTGGATACAAATACTTCTTGACTTTCATTGATGATTTCACGCGTAAAACTTTCGTGTATTTCCTCAAGAATAAGAGTGAAGTATTTGAAAAGTTTCACGAGTTCAAGACTTTTGTAGAAAAACAATCTGGGAAGACTCTGAAGATTCTTCGGTCGGATAATGGCAAAGAGTATGTCAACCGACAGATGAACAAGTTGATGAAGGATTGTGGAATCCTACACCAACTTACAGTGGAGTATACGCCCGAGCAGAATGGTGTTGCAGAACGTGCAAACCGAACGATTGTAGAAAAAGCTAGGAGTATGCTTCAAGAGGCAGGATTGGAAACAACTTTCTGGGCCGAGGCCGTAAATTATGCCGTTTATTTAAAGAATAGGTCTCCGACAGTCGCAGTCAAAGGGAAAACGCCAGAGGAAGCGTGGACGGGGAAGAAGCAAGATCTGAGTATGATCAAAGTTTTTGGATGTAAAGCATTTGCACATATCCCCGACGCTAAAAGAAGGAAATGGGATCCAAAATCGAAAGAGCTTATTCACGTCGGTATCTGCGGAGAGTCAAAGGCTTACCGAATAATCGATCCGGCAAGCGGACAACTTAGTAAGGCGAGGGACGTTGTATTTTTCGAAAATAAAAAATTCAACAGTGTGAAGCCTATAGAGAATAAGAATGAAGGGCATGTGATAGTCAGTCTTGAAGAAAATTTGACTAAGAATGTAGACGAAGGTCTGCACCTGAGAAAAGCTCAAGAAGATTTTCAAGGAGATACTGAAAATAAAGAAGAGAAGATTGAGCAACCGCCAGTGCAGGAGTGCATTGAAGCAGAGAATCAAGTTGTTAGTGATGAAGAGTGGATGACATCTGATGAAAAGGAAGATGATGATCATCATGTGGAAAGGAGATATCCTATTAGAGAAAGGAAGAAAAGAGACTTTCCAGGTTATATCACTTACCAAACAACCGCTGGTGAAGATGATCCACAGAGTGTCGAAGAGGCAATGTCTAGAAGAGACAAAGAAATGTGGAGAGCTGCTATTAAGGAGGAGCTGGAAGCGCTGAAGAGAAATAAAACTTGGACTTTGGTGGAGCTACCACAATCTTGCAACGTTGTGGATTCTAAATGGATATTTAGAATAAAAGAAGAGACGGGGAGAAAGAAGCGATATAAAGCTCGTCTTGTTGCAAGAGGTTTTAGTCAAAGGCGGGGCATTGACTATTTTGAAACTTTCTCGCCAGTAGTGAGGCATAGCTCACTGAGGACGTTGATGGCATTAGCAGTCCATATGAATCTAAAAGTAGACCAAATGGACGTGAAAACAGCTTTTCTTAATGGAAATCTAGACGAAGTTGTCTATATGAGGCAACCTGAAGGTTTTGAAGAGAAAGGTAAAGAAAATCACGTTTGTTTGTTGCAGAGGTCGCTGTACGGACTTAAACAAGCTCCGAGAGCATGGAACAAAAGACTTCATGACGAACTGATAAAACTTCAGTTCAAGAGATCTGAAAATGAACCTTGTGTTTATACCAGATTTAATGAAGGAAAAATCATCATCATTGCAGTATATGTTGATGATATTTTATTATTCTGGAACGATGCTGAAGACTTGCGGAAGGTCAAGATAGATCTCGCCAACAAATTTGAGATGAAAGACCTAGGCAAAGCAGAGCTTATGTTGGGAATACGTATAACTCAGGATAGTGAAGGGATTAAGTTAGACCAAGAGCGGTACATAGAAAAGATCCTACGATCTTTCGGAATGGAGGACTGTAAGCCAGTCGCCACTCCAGCTGTATCAGGTTCAGGACAGCGTCTAGAGAAGCCGCAACCTGATCATAAATTGAATGAAGCTATTCCATATCGAGCATTAATTGGATCACTGATGTATCTGGCAGTGTGCACGAGGCCCGACATTGCTCACACAGTAAATCAGCTAAGCCAGTTTAACAACTGTTATGATGAAAAACATTGGATAGCTGCAAAGAGAGTACTACGCTATCTAAAAGGAACCATGCATTATTCATTGAGATACACGAGAGGTAATCGACAAGAACTTGTTGTAGGATATGCAGATGCAGATCATGCTGGAGACTATGATCGTAAATCTAATTCAGGGTGGTTGTTCTTGTCTCAAGGAGGAGCGATTTCTTGGGAGAGCAAGAAACAAAGAACAATTGCTTTATCAACTGCGGAGGCAGAATATATTTCACTATCTGAGGCTGCAAAGGAAGCGGTATTCCTTCGCAGGTTTATAGCAGAGATGGGGCGAGAATCAATTACGCTACCATCAATTACTATATTCACTGATAGTCAGTCGGCTATGGCGATAGCTAAAAACCCAGTGCACCACCAACGTACGAAGCACGTGGATGTGCGATATCACTTTGTCAGAGAGGCAATAGAGAAAGGTGATCTACAATTAAGGTACAAGGAGACAGCGCGGATGGTAGCGGATGTTCTGACCAAGGCGTTGTTAAGACAGAAGTATGAGTGGTGTGTGAGTAGTATGGGGTTGAGATGATGATGAGTGATGAGAGGAGTGCCAGGAGATATGAGATTAAGGAGGAGTATTAAAGCAAAGAGGTTTTAATAATCACATATTGTTTTTCTTTGGGACTTCTTCATTGTCGTCTTTTGTCTTTTCTGATGTGTGTCACAAAATAAATTTCTATTCATGTTATAATGTTTTGTATTTCATTTAAACATTATATGTGAACGAGAATACCAATCCCGTTCAAAAATCACCAGGTAGACGTACTAGGTTACTTTTTCTGCTACATTGTCGTCACATTATTTATTTTGAGAGCAATTTAATCAAAAATACTGTAACAATTATAATGATTGATGATGAATGATTTAAAAAGAGTAACCATGGAGTTTCTTGTATGTTCTTCTCCATAGGAAATCTACATCTTGGAACGCGGCAACTAAAGTCTTGACTATTCATAAGTGCCTGCATATGGTTTTACATGAATAAAAATATTTTTATCTTTATCTTTTAATGTTGCGTGTGGGCAAATGTGATAAAAGCAAAGAATAGCATCTGCGTTTGAGAGCATCGGGAACTCTCCGCAGATGTTAGGCAACGTCAGCGGATCTGTTCATCGAAGTGCTTCTCTGTGTATCGAGTGACAAGGGCGGCACTTTGAGCGCTTCCTTTAGTGGCCCTGTGGAGATAAGACCTAAATAATAACCTACCTAACCTTAATTAGGTACCTTCTAGTGGGCTGAGAGACTAACTGAAGAAGCGCTCATACTTTTCGTGCATCATAATATAGTTTTGGTACGGTACTACATAAAAAAAAAAATTAGCCATTACTAGCTCCAAGTGTTTCAATCAAAAGTTGAGGAATACATAAGTGATGTGTTTTTTCATACTTGAAAGAGACGAACATAGCGTAGTCATCGCCAGAAATGGGTTATTACCTAAATAATAATCAAAATATTATATCAAAATATAATAGGTACACTTGTTCATGTCACGAGAGTGAATCATTGCAATTTAAACCTTAAACGATTGCCATAAGAGTCATTCGACTTGAAGTCGTGAACTAAAACGGGTATTGTCATGGTTAGGTAGATTTCAGTGCAAGTATCGGCCGCTTTGTATTTTATCGCGTACGCGCTAGGAACTTATATTCATCTATGACTACAATCACGAGCGACGCCAGTTAGAATTGCTGTGTAAATAGGGCTGCGTACAACAAATAATATTTTATTTTTGTATGAAAATAAAAATATATACGTGTTATACGATGAGTAGACATGGGTAACTCAACAAATCAGCATGAGCTGCAGGTCAGATCACGGTTCAAGCACTTGAACCGGAGCTGCGAGCCGGCTCGCAGGTCAGCTCAAGTAGGTACATTGCTATACTGTGAACTGTGATTCGGCGCGCACTCTATTGGTTAACCGCCACTTTTCACTTTTCATCTCTTCCATAATATAGGTTTAAAACATAATATGCGATTTTTCTTTGTATACTATTTATTTAATAAAAAAAAATATAATAAAAATATGTTAAGCTTCGCGTTTTATTTATGCACCTTTAATCATTCAGTTACTAATACGTCAGCTCACAGAACGAATCAGATGAACCATAGATCAACAGCTCAAAGCAGCTCAAAGTGACTACTTGAGCGAATATAGACTCAAAAACTATTAGCTAAGCTTTCATTATACCCTGTGAGCTGTCAATGAGCCGTGAGCTGTCTATGTTGCATTTGAACCGCAGCTCAGCAGCTCAAGTATCTGTGATCTGAATAATTGAACCGGCTCAGACCTGAGTTACACATGCCTAACGATGAGGCATTTACTGTGAAACAGTCATCAGCGACACTTTAAATTGGCCGCGGCTTAGTTCACCCTTTCCGACTAACCTGGTATTTTTGCAACATTTTATCTGATACCAGTACAGTTTCCGTGAATTATGCTGTTTATAGTTCATAGATATATTCTATCAGTGCGCTGATTTCTGTCGATATTGAACCGATTCCCTTGAAAATCGAATCACTTTTGCTTCCAGAAAATCGGAACGGGTCGGAGCTTCCCTAGTACTCTACACTCTACAGTGTTCTACAATTAGTCCACAGAGTACATTAAATATACTGGTAAATTAAATTAGTCTGTGGTTCCACAGTCTATTCACACAATCGCCAAATTTGTAGGCAAATTAAATATTTATTTTTGCTGGTTAGAAGTTTAATAATAAAAGTTAAATTCTGTTTTAGTGAATTAATATTTAGTGGTATATGTGTGCATCTTTAGTAAATAGCAAATACAGCTATTATGAAACTACTGACAAGATGTAACTTTATAAAATATGTGTCACTTTTATACCGGCCTATTATAAGACAAAACAACGAAGTCTCGATCCGAGAATATGTCACCATCCTTACTAATAGACGACGAAGGATAAGATATCCTATACCGTTTTCGCCTTTATCTTGCTTATACTCTTCCGATAGCAAAAAACCATTCGTAACCTTTGAGAAAAAGGCACACGCTTTAAAGGATGTATTTGAGCATAAGAAAGAACAGTTGAAAGATACAGAACTCCGGATTAGACAAAAGAGTGAAGAGATTGTCAGGGATATCAAACATCAAAAAGAAATAACAGGGCAGAAACTACGAGTGAAGAAAGAGTATATCATAAAAGATATACTTGAAACTAAAGCAAAAGTTAAAGAACGGATTGAAGAAGTTGTAGAGGTAACTATTCAGATGTCAGTAATACCGAGTCAGGTTTACCGAGTCAGGTTTACCACTCATGCTTGTTTGCTCATTTTTAAGATCTTGTGTTGTTTTTAAGATCTGCTGTATTGCTTTTACATTTCAGTCTTGAGTGTCGCAGTACCAAATGGTACAATCTATGTACTGTACACTAATAGATTATTACTATACAGTAAAAAGTCTCAAGAATTTGTTACGGTTTAAAGGGCTGCAGTCAATGAAACAGGTTGGTGATAGCACCATATCAAAAATGCAAGTAGGGCATTTTTGGTATGGTACTATACATCCTCTAAACATTTGGTAAATAAGATGCAATCATTCATAGTTTGCCGTGTGGTGCCGGCTCAGAATGCCACCACCCCATTTCGTCCCATGGGTGTCGTAAAAGTCGACTAAGGGATTAGCCGGAGGATGGGCAGCAGCGTCCTTCGAGTACATTAACAACTCAACTGCGATCGCCAACTCGCCTGCCAAGCGTGGCGATTATGGCAAAACCCCCCAATGTGCTCACAACACTTCCATATCGGTGGTTGTGGTGATCTTTGGGGGAGGCCTGTGTCCAGCAGTGGACTTCATTCGGCCGAAATGATGATTCATAGTTTATTACTATATGTTATGGACCAATTTATTTTTATGAGGTCATTATTTATAACTCCTGGGTAGAATATGACAATTCAAATGAAATAAATAATAAATATTTTAGGTGAGTCCACTAATGACTGACAAATTTTGGGTGTATATATGTTCATGGCAATATACTGTGATGGTGCTTGGCCAAAATTAAATAATAAGTATTTATTATTTGATTTGTCACTGTTCATACTGGGCAGGCATTTTAAATAATGTCCTCATTAATCACTTGGTCCATGACATAAACCTACTCTAGTTTTGTTATTTTCTAAGAAACAGAATAACATTTAAATTGGAATAGGTTTCAATGGAGATGTGTATAGATTTGTGTACAATCACAAAATGCTAGTGCATACAATTTAATGTAACATCACTCATTACAAAGTAGCAAGCATCACAAATCACAGTCAACTTAAATCAACTAAGTTTGAATTAGTAAAATTTGTAAAAAATTGAAAGATAAACTAAATATATTTCTTCATAGCTAAAATATATCAACAATGGACTAATCAAATTGATGATCTGCAAAACCACAGGTGATGATTATTATTATTTGACCTTGGTATGACCTAGTTCTGTTGATAGAGTCATATGTGTTAAATAAGGTGCATAAAAATTATAGGCCATACCTCTATTAGATCTATAAACCAACAAGGAGCTCCTTACACCATTATCAGATTAGCTTGTTGGTACTGTAACGGCATCAAAACAAAACAAATGGCATAGAAAGTGTTTAGTTAAAAGTGTTAAACTTTAAGTTCAAAAAGTTGATGCCCAGTGACTGAATAATCAGTAAATAGATAGCAAAACAGTGATTCTTAATATCAGCAGGTCTCATCAGACCATTCAACCAGGATAATCCATTTCAAATTGTGCACTAAACTAATAGGTATCTATTTATTTTCAGAAGGAAAATGTTTTTACAGTACCTAACATATTATGCTTCACAAGAATAACAATGTCTCCTTATTTGGGGTACACAATATTTCAGGAGAACTATAATTTAGCACTTGGTTTGTTGGTATTTGCTGGAGTCACAGACTTGGTAGGTTTATTCATTAATATTTTATGAATATAAATAAGGCTTAGGCAATAGACCACTCACTGACATAATGCGAATCAAGGCCATAATTTTTTATCCTTATCTAATGAATACATGTAAAATCTGTTTATTTTTTCCTTTTTACAGCTAGATGGATGGATAGCAAGAAACTGGAAAGGTCAGTCAACAAAGATGGGCTCCTTTTTGGATCCTATGGCTGATAAAGTTCTCATAGCAACTCTCTTTGTATCACTGACATGGCAGAACTTAATACCAATGTCATTGACACTGCTCATAGTTGGCCGTGATATTGCACTGGTTGTAGCTGGCTTTGTCATTAGATATATGAGCCTACCTCCACCAGTAAGTGTTAACACCTACCTCAGCCACTTGTTTAGATAATATTATTACTAACTTAAAAATAACCAATAAGACTTTACTTAGTGGAATTCGTTCAGATCATAAGTGCCAGCTTGTTAAATTAGTCTAAAAATAGTTAATGGGCACAAAATAATACACTGTACAAATTTATCAAAAAAAGTCTAGTTTATTTTAGTAAAAATCTAGGAGCAGAACTTCAAAAATTTAAAGCTGCATCTTGCTAATCCTAATGAACTGTACCAGACCCTATTTATAGAGTATCAAACAGCTTGCAAACTAAATTAAAAATATAAAAAACTAAATTAACATTCAGTGTCTGGGCAACCAAGGGTATAAGACACAGTAGAGATGTCTTATGCGAACTATATGACAAAAAGTCCTACACATCTAATATTGATTTTCATAATTATGTTAGAAAACATTCTAAATTATTTAAGGTTTGTGTGCAAGCAAAAGCTGCTTATATTAGTGATTAAATTAAGAAGTCAAACAATAAAATAAAAATGACATGGAAAATAATAAATGCTGAAACTAGTGATGGTAGGTTTAGTGACAGTACAATTGATTTAAATATAGATGAAAAGCTAGTTTCAGATAAGACTGTAGTCGCAAATTTTCTAGAAACCTTTTTCACTTATATTCCCATAGAGACTACTAAAAATCATAAATCGTCTCCGAAAGCAGCCGAAGCATTCTTAAAAAAATGTAGATTTACGTGCACCTTTGAATTCAGTTCTGTAACACATACTGATATAATACAAACTATAGCAGTTAAAAGAACTGAGGACTCATGGCGATTGTCAACGAATGCCGTGGAATCGGTAAAAGTTAACATCGCGCCAATTCTGGCTAGAATATTTAATTCTTGCATCGCGGACGGCATCCTGATCTCATGAAATCCAGTAAAATTGTACCCATGTTTAAAGCCGGTTGCCTGAATAATGCACCTAACTATAGGCCAATATCCGTGCTACCAGCTTTAAGCAAAATCTTCGAAAAAATTATATTAAATCTAATGTTAGTACATTTTAACAGTTATAAGATATTACACGCCAAACAGTTTGGATTTACAAGGGGACGATCTATAGAGGATGCTGGATCTACTCTCATTAAAACTGTATTGGGGGCTTGGGAGGATGTGCATGATGCTTTGGGCGTGTATTGTGATCTGTCCAAGGCGTTCGACTGCGTGGACCACCGTACGCTCATTATGAAGCTTAAATATTACGGAATTCAAGGTAGATCTATAGATCTTTTAATTTCCTATCTGGCAAATCGAGATCAAAGAGTGGCAATTGAGAACGTCACATCTACAGGCTGACAAGTTAAAATAGGAGTACCTCAAGGATCAATTTTGTGCCCTTTTCTGTTTCTGGTTTATATCAATGACTTGCCATATATGATAAACGATACAATGTCAAACATAGTCTTATTTGCTGACGATACTTCACTTATATTTAAGGTAAACAGAAAGGATAGGCATCTTGTAGAACCCAATCATATACTTCGTAAGACATCCGATTGGTTTTCGGCTAATAATCTACTCCTAAACGCAGAAATAACCAAATGTGTAAAATTCTCAATGGCAAATGTGACCCATTTAACTACTGAAGTAAAACTTGACGGAAAAACATTGGATCTGGTTCCCTTAACTGTGTTTTTGGGCGTTACGGTAGATACTAAATTGCAATGGGGACCCCATATAAAAGCACTTTCAGGCAAACTGAGCTCTGCTGCATTTGCCGTTAGGAAAATCAGACAGGTTACGGATGTGGCTACAGCTAGGTTAGTATATTTTGCATATTTTCACAGTATTATGCACTACGGAATTTTACTGGTGGGATCGGCTGCCGATGTCGAGACTATTTTTATTTTACAAAAAAGAGCAGTCCGATCTATTTATAATATGGGCTCTCGTGAGTCACTGCGGGAACTATTTAAGGAGATAAACATACTAACTTTGCCATCCTTGTATGTATTCCAAAATATTATGTATGGATATACATAATATTTTGCAAAGACATTGTTAGTTTCAATGAAAGAAGTGACGTGCATAACCTAAATACTCGCAATAAGAACAAGCTTGTCTAGCCTGGCTTTAGACTTAGCAGAACCAGCAAGTCGTTTATGGGAAACAGGTTCTACAACAAAATTCCTTTTAGTATTACCGGTTTACCAGAACTAAAATACAAATCTTTGATTAAGCGCGTTTTAATATTGAAAGCCTACTATAAAATACAGCATTACATCGATGATATAGATGTGTGGCAAACGATTCCCTTCTGCACACTGCAACCCTCTGGCGCTGTATAATTTATTTTATAACATCTGATAATTGATATGATTGCAAGTGTTTTAACTTGCAATCAAAGGCTTAATGTCTACTAATTGGAATTAATTATATTATTATTGTAAAATAACTTAACATTTCACATAACTCCTACTACTACTAGTTATTTACTTATATGATAATAATAAATTGACATTTGACTTGACATTTTTTTTTAAATTTATATTTACATAGTATAACATTGATAGACTATTTGTTATTGTTAATATTGTTCTTGTGACATCAAATTATAATATTTTTACAAAACTGTAAATGTGTGAGCATTATGTAGGCATTAATGTTAAGTGTTTAGTACTTATTTTGATTGTGTCTTTTGCCTGGCTGTATTGGTCTGTCATGCTCACTAAAATGTCTTGCTGATGGTGGCGTTGTGTATCGGGTCGTTCGGTTCCCTTCAACATGGTTGAGCTAAGCGATGCTGATGCATGCGTTATGCTCGTGAACGGGTGCCGTCTGTTGGGACTGGTCAGTCATTAATTGCCACGGCAAATATATTATTATTATGGTATGTTCCATCTTTAGATATTGACTTACATTTTTCTAGGTATATGTTGTACAATCATTTTTGTATCAATCAGCATTGTAATCTCAATTATTTTAAAAGAGTATCCATGGAGTTTCTCCATGAGATCGACTATTTGGAACCGTGCAACTTAGATTCTAAAATAAAAAACGTTGACTTTAATACTTATTAATGTACTTTAGTCAAAATTAAATGATGTTTGAAACTCAATAAAAACGAACAGATATCTTGTGTAAATGAACTACATAAATATTTGAGTTTAGGATACTATTGTAACAGTCAGAAAGAATGATCTGCAGTTCCGGGTCTGGGTGTATTGTTTGTGGAATTTGTGTCTGTATACACACCTACGACAGGAGAAATCCTAGTGTGGGGCAACAGGTATGAAAAACAAAAAAAAATGTTATACTAACCGGGGACTCCATTGCTGCTCTATAAAACGATGTCAAGGATTGTCCTTAGTTGTGTAGGACTATTGTATGAGATGAAACTATAACGATAAGATTGCTTGCAATGGGTGTTATTATCAGTGTTTGTCTGTAATTTATAAACATTGCCAAGAAATTGGTAATGAAAAGAACCTGTTTGGTTTTCTTTATAAAAATAGTGAGAAATGCTTTTTTTATAAAAATAATGGGTAATTTTTTTCAAAAAAATATAAATATAAGATAAAGATAAAATATACATATGAAACCAATTACAAGCACTTATGAATAGTCACACTTTAGTTGCTGTGTTCCAAGATGTAGGTTTCCTTTCCTATGGAGAAGAACGGGCAAGAAACTTCATGGTTACTCTTTTTAAATCAAAATAGTTTGGTTACAGTATTTGAATACATTGTTCTTGAAATGAAGGTTATGTGAAGAATTGTCCTCTAAGTCCTTGTAGGAGAAAAGAGTCCAAATTACATTAAGTCTAACACTAAACAAGCCAGATTTTAATATTTTATAAGCTTATGATTAAATTCCCATGGCTGTATTAAGCTGACCCACTCCCAACGGACAGCACTCGTTCACGAGCATGACGCATGCATCAGCGTCGCTTAGCTCAACCATATTGTAGGGCAACTCAGCGACCCGATACACGACACCACCGTAAGTAGGACACTTGAGAGAGTATGACATGCTTAATCTGCCAGACAAATGTCAGGTCTACTAAACAAAATGAATTAACCCACATGGTACTCGCACATACAGTATCTAATCAAAGTAAATACTGAGTATATAAATAAATAAAAAACAAGTAATTAATGTCATAGCAAATATAGAAATAATAAAATGTCATTATATGAATTAATATAATCCATTGTAAAAAAATATGATGTACTTTATTGAATGTCAAGATAGGAATAAAGGTAATGGTATTTTTAACATATAACCAGGAATATCATTATAAGCCCATGAATATCAGAGCAGCTCAATCCCAAGCATTTTTGTCATCCATATAGTCTATAACGTTATAGAAACCTTTTCAACACAGCTTCTGTTTTATGAGGATTTTAAATTTATTAAGACTTAATTTTTGAATATGACTTGGGATTTTATTGTAAAAACGTACACATTGACATTTAAATGATTCTTCTCGAGCCTAGTGGGGGGAACAACCAGTTTCGTGTTTCTTCCTGGTATTAATACTATGGATATCACTGTTTTTTGCAAAAAGCTTAATATTTTTATTTACATAAAAGACATTTTCATAAATGTACTGAGTATAATGTATGTACCAAGATTTGACCCTTAGTAATAAGTTTTATGGAGAAGAGACAAAACGCATCCGGATTCACTAAAATACTTTATATTAAAACACTTTGTAACGGATTAATTCGTATGTTATAGATTTTTCATGACGTTTCGAACACTGCAGCGTTCGTGGTCGCAGGATGACTAAGGTGACAGACGTCGTTACAGATTTTAAAGGTATTTTATCTACCGTACAAAACTTATCATAAATTATTTCGATGCATAGTAATGAGTAATGACTCAAGTGTCTTGATGAAAATCTATAATATACGCAATGTAATTCGCTTAAAAGTGTTTTATTATAATGTGTAAAATGTGTAATATTGGCGAAAACCTAAGACATTATTATACAATACTTTAATTATAAATAATTAAGATAACTAGCGTTAATTTGCAGAGAACACTCAGTCGGTATTTTGATGTGACCCATGCAACTGCTCAGCTTGCTCCTACACTAATAAGTAAAGTCAATACCGCTGTACAACTTTTACTGGTGAGTTTTATTTGCATGGACCATTTTAGAGCTTATATAGGTAAATTAGTTTTTGTTCTCTTAGGCGTGTTTTATCTTTTTGAGATAAAAAACATAGTCGTCATATCGGCCAAAGGACATCCAGTGCTGAACAAAGGCCTTCCCCCGTAGATTTCCACAACTGGTCGTCATTTTGGGGGGAAATTATCAGTCTCAACGCTTGGCAGGCGGGTTGGTAAGCGTAGAATGGCTGCTGTTCCACGGAAAGGACGCTGCTACCCATTCCTGGAGTCCTTTAGTCGCCTTTTACAACATCTTCGGGAGGAGATGGAGTGGTGCTATATTCTTAATTCGAACACCATCCGGACATTAAATTACAGTCGTAACAATGGACATTTCTAATGTAATTATAGATCACTCGATAATTGATACACATACATTATCGATTTTTTTATTACTTCGATATAATGCAAATATTATTACATTCTTTGTTATTGACCCATGGCCTGGTCTGCCCGTACCGAGATGATAGATACCACACTTTTCTAATTATTGCGAATCTAAACTATTGAGATGCTAAATATGAAGGTTTTGTATTATTTACCGCGACATCGTGTGCCCAGCGCTGCTCAATGATAGAATATTTGTTTATTGATCCTGTTATACTATTTCCTTCAAGTGTATTATTTTATTCAATCATATGTCGACTAAATAATCAATAATATCGTATTAACTGTAAAGCGATTGCCAATTCATTCGATAGTGGTTACAATCGCCCATCTCCAAATAATAGTGTTGGTGCATATATTTGTTTACAAACAATACAATTGGGTAGTACTTTTTGTGAACAAGAGAATTAGAAATATGTAATCGTCAGAAACAATAAACAAGTTATGACAGAACATACCTAACATACCTACCATACCAACGTATGTCAGGCAGTATGTTTCATAGTAATATGCGAAAATTTAAAGCATTCCTTTCCCGTTTTGCACCTAATTAATGCAGTTGATAAACAATAACTGATGAATGTATATTCTCAGGTGGGCACTACACTTGCATCTCCAGTATTTGGCTATGTGGACCATCCGGCACTTCACGTTTTGTGTGGAGTAACAGCTGCATCTACTGTAGTCTCGGCTCTCAGTTATTTAGTCAGTAAGGACACGTATAAATTTATGAAGCATAAGTCCTGAATTGTTTAAATTTTGAAATCCGATATATATTTTCTACAACCACTTTTGTATTTATATAGTCTTCCAATATTTTTTAAAACTAACGCGAGAGTTTAACTATTGATGTTATTTGGAAATTGTAAATAAATTGTCAAAATACCAAACCTTTTTATTGATCACCTGCTATACAGAAAATAATAATGTAAAAAGGGCATTAAATTAGAGATGTGATGTTATTAGATTGCAGAAATAAATAGTAACCAGTTACCAAATGAAATAATTTAGTTTTCCGTTCCGTTTTTCTATCCATAAGAATAGAATGAGACAATAAACCCATATTTTTGTTGTTTTGTAGCCAAGTGTTTACCAATAATAATACTTTAAAATAAAAACGTCCTTTTTTTATTATCACCTGTCTATTATAAAATCTAAGATGTTTTGTAAGTGTAGATGCGTTGCCCACGCTCTATGATGGTCACGTGAAACCAAGTTACCTTGGTTGCTCGGAGTTTACTTAGCATAGAATACATTTGCTTAGTCGCGCACCGATCAGTGTCGTGGCTGAACGTGAATCGTAAGCTAATTCTGTAACTTAATGCGAATAACCTGTGTTTATAGACAATGCACGAAGTATGCTGCTATTGTGTGAGATAAAGACGTTTTATTTCGTAAATAAATATATACGTAACGTAAATCGATATTGTAAATAAAAAATAGTATTTTGTATTCTTTTTTATTACGCGGTCTAATGTCGGCCAACGCGCCGTTTTGTAGAGCAATCAATGATAGTATATATTAAAAGAGGTAGATATGTTACATACGCGCCAAACGTAAGATCTAAGACCCCCAATTGTAGCACTTTGCAATCAGTTCATCCTAAACAGAACAACGAGCACACGCTGTCATAATCTTTATTTTTATTTATTAAGTGAGAACAATGCCGTCGTGCGTATATAGGAAATGCACAAACTTTCAAGCAAACATGAATAAAGAACTAGGGATCTCATACCACACGTGAGTAACAAATAAAATAAATTATTTGAGTAAAAAATAATATTCAAATTACTTCTCTTTTACTCTCGTAGTTTTTGTATCTTCTTTCTTACAGCATAGGTAGATGTGCAGTTTTATAGGTTTACACGTACAGCGAGACTGAATTTTGCGCGCCTTTTAATATGGACGTAACATATCTATGGTATAATATAGTTGAGTGCAATAATGTTCGTGTATGGCGCGTCTATATGTAAAATGACATTGGTTAAAACGAAGTTCATTAGGGATGTGATGTTATTAGAATCAAGGGGTAAATAAATAGCAACCAGTTACAAAATGAAACAATTTATTTTTTCGTTCTATTCATATGAATAATTTGCAGTTAATATATGCGAAAAAATCAAAGTTATAAAAAAATAGGTGAGTAGTAGTAAATATTAACTTAATTATGCTTATACTAGATGAAACAAAATTGGTAATTTAGGCTAAATGGGATTCTTATGAGAAGAATTGTTTGAATATGGTGATGAGTGTGATGACAAATAGTGTCTTGAGTTCTCACTTGAATGCACTATTTAAAAAGTACGTTATTTTATTAGGACTTCAAGATCTACAAAAATAATATGGTGGAATGTTGTAGGTTACGAGTTTTAGTGGGGTTAATTAATTTTAGCTTATCTACTGAATTAATGTTATTTATTATTGTTTTCAGACTTATACATAATAATATAATAAATCATGAAAACAAACTATTATTATTTATTCCTTCAAATGTATATTTTATATTTTGTTTATGTGAAATAAAGACGATAGTACAACAACTCTGCATAATGCAAACCATGAAATGTTTCCATTTCTAGATAGCATCTAGTTTTTATGAATATTCAAATCATGGACTGAACGGGTATGGATGGTGATGATTTAATTTCAAAAGGCACATACTAATGTCTAACGTTTCAAATACTTGTGTACTTACATGAAATAAATAAACCTTAATTTAAGTCCATTTGTTGCGATAAAATTATATTTTAATGACTTATATTTTTTGGTATATGCTTTTCATGGACCTTACTTATATCAAGCTGAAAAGCAATATTTAAGTTATATTTTTAAATTTGTCTTAGCGAAATTAGCTGTTGATATGGGGCTTTATCATAAAATTATTGCTGTCATAGTAACTTTTTATTTTCTTGTATGTTTTTTATTTTCTTGTATATTTTTACAATGTTCAAAATAAACTTAAAAAAGTAACAGTAACCAATTTTGTAAGATCAAAGACTAGAGGAACATAAAATATGATTCAACCAAATTCAGACAGTTTTATCAGCTAGTACTAATCATAAACAATTATATAGAGTTAAATATTAAATTATAATTCAAGCACGCTTGTAGCTTAAAATACCTACATTTTTACACAAAAAAAAAATTCAATATGGCAGCTAGGGTTTAGTTGGGAGAAACAAAGAAGAAACCATAAAATAATGATATCCTGACATTATTCCTCTATGACAGTAGTCGAGATATACTGAACTGTAACCATATCATCAGTAATTCATTATAATTGTGGTATAAAAACATGATCCTCTACTAATAGGCTTCATCTAATGGGATTCATTACTTTTATGACATTTCTATATAAACACATAACATGCATATAAACAGTCAGGCACCAGATAAAAATTACATTAAAAAAACAATTTCTCTGTTCAAATGTCACAAGTTTGTAAAATCTTAAAGCTTAAAATTATAAAAAAATGTACAAAATAAAAATAGACAAAGTGATTGCACAGTACATTAAAAATTATTATACTAAATACTGTTATATAAAAAATAATAATTAATTTCTGATATTGGTAACAGTACTAGCTTCAATAATTAAGTTTACAATGTTTTGTGTAATAATGTTATTACACTACTATATTATAGTCAACTACAAATAAATACAAATGTATGTTATGTTAGTTATGTAAATGAAGTTGAATGAGTATAATGTGTCAAGTGATTAGAATACTATTAACCAACCTTATTAATCAACTCATCGCAGATGGATGTGAGTTCCTCATTATCTTTAATCTTCTGTGCCAATGATTCTTGTAGGGAAGATGCATGAACCTCACTTTTCTTAAGCATGGCATTTAATTTAAGAATCTCTGCTTGATGGGCCTTCTTCACAGAATCTAGCTCTGCATTAGCCTTGTTAAGTTGCTGCATGGCATGCTGCCTCAGAGTTTCATACCTTGCTTCTAATTTTTGAATAGCATCATTATTGTCTTCCACTGTTCTCTTTAGAGTTTCTTCATTACTTTTATATCCTTGAATAATAACTTTACACCTTTCATACTTTGTGTGAACATCATTAAATGCATGTTCCATAGATGCTAGATGAGATGCAGCTTCATCACGTTCTCTAACAAGAGTGGACCTCTCCTCAGTCCATCTTTTCCCTTCTGCTTCACGTTCCCCAATAAGAGAAGATATAGTGCGTTCATATTCCTCCATGACCACACTCATTTGTTTATTATTTCTTACTTTTTCAGCAACTCTCTGTGAGAGAGCTTTTTCTTTCTCTGCATACTCCACATTTTGGTCAATCATTTTTTTTATTTTGGATTCACATTCTTCTAATCGTTCTCGTAAATCATGGTTAATGTCTCTAAGGTTTTGTGCTTCTTCTTCTTGGGCTGTGAGTAGCTCTTTGACAGCACGTAACTGTTCCATGGTATGTGGGTCCATGTCAGAAGGTCGTGTGATTACTGGTGGTGGTGGTGGAATATTAGCTCCCAGACTTAACAGTCGGTCTATTGTAGCTATTGCTGGAGAGACGGTATTTGCTTTCACAGGGGTTACCTTTGCTGCTGAAGCCTGTTGACTTCTGTTTACTGCAGGTGTTACAACTTGTGTTGGTTTCTCAGTAGGAACACTATTATTTGGTTGCACAGATAATTGCTGCATTGAGTTCACTATATTTTGCTCTGTACCTGACATGGTACTACACAATGTTTTCACTATTCCGGAACTAGTTTCTCTTTGTTCAATAATGTTCACATGGTCTCATCTGCAAGTACGTAAACATAATAATAATAGATTGCAATATCATATGCCCATAAAAGCAACCGTCTACCAGGTCATAAACCAGTTTGTGCATTACGATTATTTTAATTAAATTACAGTAGCAAAATAAGATGACACTGAACCAATCTTATTGCAATCAGTTTATTTCACCAGACTTTAAAATGTTATTGAGAATATTTTAAGTGAAGCGGGCAACATCCCACGCAAGGCAAGGTGCAATGAATAGGAACAATAAAGTTACAATGTACGTTGGTAGCATAGGATAACCTACCGCAATATCCTTGAGTCTTTGAGCACTAAGATAATGACAAAGAACTGAAAAGTTTATATAAGTTTTATGAGAATTCTGTAAAGAAACTGACTCCAATAATTAAATAAACACCACTTTACAGTACGTAAAAAATTAAACGATGATACGACGATGACATCAGTCATTATCGCCACAGAAATAATAACCCTTTTTGTCTATGCCCACAGACTAGGTAGTCAGATACTTCGATGCCATTGAAAAAATAACAATTGAACCGAACGTGTTGCCGACATATTTTGTAGATTATTTTTCATTTTGAATATGTAAATATTTATTTAATTTAAACACCGTACGACGTTGCCCTATACTTGACATTGGCGAAATTGTGGAAGATACTCTACAGAAGCCATATACTAAGAGAAAAAGAAGAAGTATGCCACAGTATAGTATTGGCACTGTATGCAGAGAGTGAGCAAGACGACAACATAACTTAGATATAAATGCAGTATGGACATGGAATGACGTCAAAAATTATAATTATTCTAAATGCGTGTTGAAATGTCGAATCCATGTTTGGTTTGCACATGAAGACGTTTATACTAGTAGTCGCTGACGCAAGCCAAGTTTAGATAGACAACGCAAAAGTTTGCCATCCAAAATCAAAATCGTCAAACTGCACATTACGTAGGTCTAAGATGTTTTTATAAGTATAGATGCGTTGCCCGCGCTCTAAGATGGTCACATGAAAGGAAGTTAATTGGCAAGAGTTTAATTGCATCGACCAGTGTCGCGGTGAGACGGCAATCTTAAACGTGCAACATATTGCGCAAAGAATACCTTCTTGTACTTAAGAACGTTTTATGCACGAATTATACTGCACCTGTGAGATAAAGAATCATTTCGTGCCTCAGTCTATACTGTAAATAAAAATTACAGTATTTTGTTTTATTACGCGGTCTAATGGTGGCCGGCGCGGCGCCAAGAGACTCCTTACGTCACACGCGTTCAAGCCAATGTTGTGGAGTATATTCATCTCTTTCTCACAACCGGTATTCCGCATGGTGGCTTTATCCTGGCTTATTTCCCTTCCTTCGCGCATTGTTTGAGAGCAGTATAGGTAGTAGGTATAGTAAACTTTACGCCGTTGTAGTGTCCTTATGTTCGTTTATGGCACATCTATTTGTAAAGTATCATTGACGTAGGTAGTCAAATGTTTGCATATTAATGTTTTTAGGGAATTTGTGATCACAATTTAAAACTATTCGACTTCCAGATTCAAACAAAATATTAAGACCTTAAAGTATATGAGACAGGTCCTATTAAATGAGTCGTTGAAAATCAAAAGCGGCAAAGTAGCAACCTATAATTTGGAAATTCAACAACAATTTCAATGAAGGAAGCATAAGAGTGAAATATTACATTTAATTAGCTAAATCGCCGATTTTGGTCTTCAGTTTTCAAGATTACCGTATTTGAACCCGAGAAGATAAAGTAAGAGAAGAAGATAAAGTAAGAGGCCCGCCTTTGTCGACAAACTTTTACTGAGTTAGCCATTTTTTATTGTCATTGATTTTTAAAAAGATTACAATCTTTATAAAACAGTACCATTTAATTAAATCCAGAAGCAAGCATTATATAATGCATGCTTGCAAGCATGCCTGACCTGGTATCATCCGTAATATTCATGAGAGCTGTGGTAGTACTGTGGCCTGGGCGGAATCCGGATTGGAAAGGATTGTGGAGATTATGTTTGGAGAGGAATGGGCTAAGTTGATTATGAATAAGTTAGTTTTAAAGCTAAAACTTAGACTTTTTCGTCAACAGATGTAGAAGTCACTAGTGAAGTCCAGTCTATGTTGCTAGCATCCTCCTAAAGACGATCGTGTTTTATGCTTCCAAAACTGCGAAGTAAAAGAAATGTTTACTCTGCCTTTGGTGGGCGAATTTTGTAAGAGAGGAAGATGAAATCATGGTAAGAAAAAGCATCCGCTGAGTATTGGCCGTGCTTAGCGACTTGATCAGCAGATGAGACCAAAATAAGGTCAAGGAGTGAAGGGACGGAATTAGGGAAACAGTGAGTAGCGCCGAGGTCTAGGATTGCTAGATTACTAGATGCAGTAATAGAACGAAGAGAAAAAGTCCAGGAATCCTTTTTAAGTAGACAGGTGTTAAATTCACCCATGATTATAATGTGACTGTAAGAGGGGGTCAAAGTTTCCAAGAGGTATTCAAAGTAGTGGAAGAAATTTATGCGCGAAGAAGAACAATAATAGACCCCAAGAAGAACTTTCGGATGATATAACTCAACTTCTATACAGAGATTTTCGCCAGCATCCGGTGGACATGTTTATAATAGAAAAGGAAATGTGTGAACGAAGATAAATGGCCACGCCGCCACCACCACCGACCGACATACACACATGACTCAGAAACAAGAATAGCGTGAATATTCTTACAGTCAAAACTTGCCAGCATATCGGGGAAATGGCCCGGAATACTCTGGGCGTTTATTTGGACGACATTAAAATTCCTGGTAACATCGGAATAAGTGGAATCAAGCGTATCTACTAGTGTAGTAATACATGCAAAACTCTCATCATCCCTGCTCAGTGAGAAAAAAACTAATATTGGCATGGCTATAATCCGAGTTTGACATTGATATTGTTATTGCTAAATATAAAAATACAATTTTTTTTTTACCTAAATATTATTAAAGCACCACTATTATTTATATCCACCTGCCAGCTGTGTTTACAAAACGCGTATAAGTAAATTTAAAAATACTAAGATGGAAGACTACTAAAATTTAGAAATATGGCGGTCCAGTCCAGTGAAAAGATTAGGATAAATAACATTTGGATTCAATAAATAGAATGTAAGAAAGGAATAATCATAAAACATCACTATGATGGTGTAAGCTTAAAATAGTTAATAGTTATATCAATAAATATTAGTTCCAATTCCAATTGCTGTTTATGGCTCCATCGGTTTGTCGATGATTCTGCCAATGTCTAGTAGGATACTCTATTGCTTACTCTGTCTACGCTATTTACGGTTGGATAAAACAAAAAAGAAAAAACAATTGAACCGTACGACGTTGCGCAATTTTGTAATTATTTTTCATTTGTGAGAAATATTTTATGAATATATATAAAGTTTGATTAATCTGAACATTGCTTTTTCCTTGACATTAGCGAAATTGTGGAAGATATTCTACAGAAGCCATAATCTAAGAGAAGAAAAACAAAAATGTCGACATTCTATAAAAAAATCGAAATAAATAGGCCCTTGAATAGTAAATATTAGTTCTTTCTTTTTTACATGGTAATTTAAATATTAGTTTAATGGAACGCAACCAAGTTACTCTGTCTACGCAACCAAGGATGACTGATATCGCCAGTGCCGCGTAATTTTTGACAGATATTAATAATTAATTTGCCTTAGACTTGACATTGGCGAAATTGTGGAAGATATTCTACAGAAGCCATAATCTAAGAGATGAAGAAGAAGAATAATTAATAGCCGTTAGCAAAAACAATTATTTGTACCGTACGACGTTGCCGACATATGTTTTGAATTTTTACATTTTTGAGAAATATTTTATGAATATGTAAAGATTCACAATTCTAAACACCGTACGACGTTGCCTTATACTTGACATTGGCGAAATTGTGGAAGATGCTCTACAGAAGCCATAATCTAAGAAAAAGAAGAAGTAGATCAAAAAATTGAACCGTACGACGTTGCCGACATACTTATTAGAATTTTTTCATTTTTGAGAAGTATTTAATGAATAAGGAAAGATTTATCAATCTAAATACCGTACGACGTTGCCTTATACTTGACATTGGCGAAATTGTGGAAGATATTCTACAGAAGCCATAATCTAAGAGAAGAAGAAGAATTAATAGCCGTTAGCATCAAAGAGTATAATAACTATTTAGTTAGCATATTAGCTGATAGTAGAAGTGGGCAGGCATGGGTCATATCGCTTTTTATATGAGAATCGTATCTAAATCAGATTTCGAGATTCAATAATATGTGTGTGGGATTTGTGTCTGTAAACGCACCCACGACACAGGAGAAATCCTAGTGTGGGGCAACGTTTTTAAAAAAAAAAAAAAAAAAACGCTGGACTGGAAAGGACGTGGCATAAACATAAATGGCGAGTACATCTCACACTTGAGATTTGCAGACGACATCATCATAATGGCCGAATCGTTGCAGGATCTAAACCAAATGCTAAACAGTTTAGCTGATTCTTCTCAACGCATCGGTCTCCGGATGAACTTGGATAAAACCAAGGTCATGTTTAACCAACATGTGGTTCCGGAGCCGATTGCGGTACACGACAACACTCTCGAAGTTGTTCAGGAATATGTTTACCTCGGGCAAACCCTGCAGTTGGGTAGAAACAGCTTTGAGAGGGAGGCCAATAGAAGAATACAGCTGGGCTGGGCGGCATTTGGGAAATTACGTCGAGTATTCTCGTCATCTATTCCACAGAGCCTAAAGACTAAAGTCTTCAACCAGTGCGTTCTACCCGTCATAACATACGGTGCCGAGACGTGGACACTCACGGTAGGGCTGGTCCACAAGTTTAAAGTCGCTCAGCGAGCAATGGAGAGGGCTATGCTCGGAGTCTCTCTGAAGGATAAAATCAGAAATGAAGTGATCCGACAGAGAACCAATGTTATCGACATAGCTCATAGGATTAGTAAGCTGAAGTGGCAGTGGGCTGGCCATATTAGTCGTAGAACCGACAACCGTTGGGGAAAACGTGTTCTTGAGTGGAGACCGCGTCTTGGTAAACGTAGTGTAGGACGCCCTCAAGCTCGGTGGAGTGATGACCTGCGCAAGGTGGCTGGCAGTAGCTGGATGAGAGTAGCCGAGGATCGCGATCAGTGGCATGCACTTGAAGAGGCCTATGTCCAGCAGTGGACTGCGATAGGCTGATGATGATGATGATGATGATGATGATATATAATGATTTTTCTTGAGAAAACGTTGCCCCACACTAAGATTTCTCCTGTGTCGTCGTGGGTACGTTTACAGACGAGACGTGGGTGGTTTTTAAGTATGTTTAAAAACGGGGGCGTTAAAAAATCATTTATTCTTAAAGTGGGCAGTAGACAAAAAAAGGTTGGGAACCCCTGCTTTACAGGAAAGGCTGGAAAGAAACTGAGCCTATGAAGTCAAATAACCAGGATTTTTTTTTTTTTTTTTTTACTTTTAACCGGCACTTCTCGGGGAGGATTGTAAAGGATCCCCCCAAGCCTCGCTTTGCGCTGTGCTGCGCACACGGCGGCACGTGACCACGGGGGTCTTCCCGGGGGTCGCTCGGTGATTTCGGTACGGAACGGTATTTTCAGTAAATGCACTGGTTTTTTCCCAGTGCATAATTACGATTTGATTTGAGACAATAATTGTGATTTCCATTTTTTTTTTATTTTTTTTAAAGAACGTTGCCCACACTTTGATTTCTCCTGTGTCGTGGTTGCGTTTACAGACATGAATTCCACATACAATACACCCAGACCCGGAACAACTAGCTGCAGATCATACAAATATTTGTTCCGTGCGGGAATTGAACCCACGACCCGGAGCGCAGCAGCCGACTGTATCACCCACTGCACCAACCGTGCCGTCAATATTTCAATGTCTAGATATTGTGCTTATATAGTTTGTTGAAATTGGATACGATATTGTAGGTACTTGAAGCGAATCGGGATTTTAGATTTGTATAATCTGTCCTTATATCATTATGTAGCTTAAGGTATACCGCTCCACTCGTCGTTTGTACCGACGGCGAACCAAAATAAACTTTCTGCTTTAGGTTCTCGACGCACTCTGTGACACGAGACCTATATTCTTCAGGACCGACATCGGTCCCCGAGAATGCTCGTCTCAAAGCGCATCACTCTTGGGCGGGTATTGCCCTGCATAAATCGGATAAGCTTACCAATGTGTGCCCTAGCCTCATTAATACGATGTTCAATCCTGCTCTGCTATGGCATGCAAGCTGGCATGGCAGGTTTCGGTCGTGTGGCTCTATCATTATTTGGGAATTTGACAGGGGCCACACGACGCTCGCTGTCGGAACAGGCAGTGTCCCGACGGGGTGGGATGGCGTTGGCTATCAGTCTTGGCATAGTCAACGCTTTTAACTCTATCCCGTGGGGTGCGATTAGGGGGGCGCTAGTCCACCATCAGTGCCCCCCCTATCTGCAGGGTATCATCGGGGCATATCTGCGCGACAGGCATGTTCGCTACGTGGGCAGGGATGGCAGCGTAAAGCGGAGGGAGTACACGTGCGGGGTTTCACAGGGGTTGGTTCTCGGTCCCCTCTTGTGGAACCTCACTTACGATACGGTCCTACGGGTCGTTCTCCCCGCTGGTGTCAGCTTAGTCTGTTATGCTGATGAAATTCTTGTGTTGGCCGGCGGGAGTCCTTCAAGGGAACGATCCGGCTTGCCGAGCAAGCGGTTGCAACTGTCGTGGCCGAAATCCACGCTCTGGGTTTGCGGATAGCGCCTCACAAAACCGAGGCGCTATGGTTCCACGAACTGCCGCGGAGCAGGGAGCCTTCCAGTTCGTGCATACGCGTTGGTGACGCGCAAATCAGGGTGGGCCGATTCATGAAGTACCTGGGGCTCACCCTGGACAGTCGTTGGGGCTTCGAAGAGCACTTCGACCGTCTTGTCCCCCGGCTGAAAGGATAGTGGGTGCCTTGCACCGGCTGCTACCCAATCTCGGAGGACCAAGGGAAGAAGTTCGCAGCCTCTACGGGGGAGTCGTGCGGTCCGTGGCCCTGTACGGGGCGCCTATTTGGTCATCTCGACTTTCGGGCGTCCAGCGCTGCAGAACCAAGGTTCACGGTTTGCAGCGTAGAGTGGCTATACGGATCGCACAAGGATACCGAACAGTGTCCTTTGAGGCGGCAACTCTGTTGGCGGGCTTTCCGCATTTTGATATCTTGGCTGAGATGGATACGTGGGTGTATTACCAAACACGCTCCCTCCGCCAGAGCGGTAAAGGCGTGCCTTCAGGGGCGCTCGAAAGTTTGAGGCAGCAGGCTCGGCTGCGTGCACTCGAGCTGTGGCGCGAGCGGCTCGTGCTGCCACAGTACGGGCAAAAGCGCGTCGTCAAGGCTGTCTTGCCGCTCTTCGGAGCCTGGCTCCAAATGAGCGAGTGCGTCATATTCCGCCTGACCCAGGTATTCACCGGACACGGTTGTTTGGGTGCGTACTTGCACAGGATAGGACGCGAAGTCACGGCACAGTACCACCACTGTGGAGACGATCAGGATACCGCAAAGCACACGCTCGGAGAGTGCCCTGCGTGGACTGCCGAGTGGCGGATTCTGGTCGATCGGATCAGTCAAGATCTCTATTTGCCAGCAGTAGTGTCGGCTATGCTGGCAGAGCATGAAAATTGGCACTCCAATTTTCCACATCATTCACACATTCATTCTGTGAGAGTGATTCCAGGAGGTCGCAGGGTGGGATCGGGAGAGGGCCGATCCCACTCGGAAGAGGAGGACACGGAGCCGGGGTAATAACCACCGCGGGGCCCGTGTCCAACACGCCCGAGCCCCCTGTCGCCATTATAAGGCCTTGGAAGTCGCGAGTGCACTCATCGGGAAATCTGCGTGCTCATAGCGAAGGCGAAGCCCCGGGAAGACAGCGGTGTGTATGTGATCACGTACCGCTGTGTGCGCAACACAGCGCATAGTGAGGCTTCGGGGGAATCTTTTACAATCCCCTCGAGAGATGCCTGGGGGAATGGCCTTTTTACAGTCGCCTTCCCTCCGCTAGAGGGATGACCGTTTTACAGTCATCCCCTTCGAGATGTGCCTAAAGGCGTGGCACCATGGGGTGGCTCTAGATAGAGATCTTTCGAGTTCCTAGAGCCTCCCTTTGGTGCCGACGATGATCACTCCGGTAGTTTTAGGCGGTAGGAGTCCGGCATGCCCCTTCGCCCTTTCCCGGGGCGAAGGAAGTACACGAGGTATTTCCACCGGATCAATAAAAAAAAGGGGCCACACGACACGCCGTGCAGTACAGGAATGAATTTGTATCGCCAAGGTCTTCGCTGTTGTCAAAATAATGTAACAACAGCGAACATACACTAGCGCTCAATTTTTTTTATGCATAGGCAAACTCGGTAACCGTAGCCTAAGGTCAGGTGGTGTTTAGCGATACTCTAGAATCGCATTGTCCAAAGCGCTTCTTAAAATTTCATTGCACTGATTACCTGCAGTAATAACCCCATTATCCTCTTCCTCATCGACACGGTTGTACCGCGGCGGAACCGCATAAGTAGACGGGGAGAGACGATACGGTTAGTCTGCACCTCAGAGCGTAGCTGATCAAGTGCGGCATCATCCAACCTATGATCACGTTGTATAACCCGTACCTGATCTGAAAACCGTTGCGCCGAGACGTTGACAGCCGGTTCAAATACCTGGAACCGACCGATAGCATCCGACCACGGTAAGCAGTCAGGTAAGTTCCCCCCTCTGTCGCATGTGTTTGGTGTCGTCGGCGGCCAAAAGTACGCGTCACTCGAGCTCGGCTGCAGCGGCCGATACCGCACTCACTGTTGAGGCGGGTTCCGGAGACTGCAAGGCGAAGCTGAGCGACGAGGCCAAAGATGGTGGGCGCGCATTTCGTAACAGTCTGGCTTTATTTCGAATCAGCATCCAATTTCCAAAAAAATTTAATTTCTTGTCATTGTCATGTCATTTCGAATGTAATTATTTAGTTTTTTGTATGTATTCTGTTTGTTTTATTATTATTATTATGTCATTAACTCAATTTCTATCAATATTTTAAAGGATTTATCTAGGCAACTTGAAATCCTCCGACGACACACGACACGGTTGGTGAAGTGGCTGATACAGTCTACTGCTGCGCTCCGGGTCGCGGGTTCGATTCCCGCACGGAACAAATACTTGTATGATCTGCAGGTAGTTGTTCTGGGTCTGGGTGTATTGTATGTGGAATTCATGTCTGTAAACGCACCCACGACACAGGAGAAATCCTAGTGTAAGGGAAAGTTTAAAAAATAAAACAAAAAATCTATGATTGATGCCATCGTCAAAAAAAAAAATAACCATTTAAAAAGCACAGTGCAAGGTATAGCGCCTTAGAGCATTAACCTAGATTTTATGATCTAAGCATAGCGCGGATATTAATGTTAATGTCAGCAGGAGAATGTCTAGCATTTTGCACGCAATAAATAACATAAAGGCATATAACAAAGAAGTTTTATTTGCTTTAAAAAAAATTAAACTCCAACAATGTATTTATCTGTTTTGTACATTTCATAGGCAAATTCTTCATCATGAGTTGGATCAAACTCCAAACCTGAAATTATCAAACTTCAATTAGGGTATACAAAGCACATGCAAATCCACAAGCCTACTCGATAATCTATTTAAATAGGTCGTTCTTTGTCACAGTCTTGCCTTACCCGAAACATGTAAGGCGTCGGATTCCAATCTAATTAGCAGTGATCGGACTTTTTGTAGCTGTAATTGAAATGATCTTATCGCACCTGGGCAAATCGGAACGGCGACAGTTTGGCGACGCAGCTAAAACACATAACGTACAGAGGAGCACCGGAAACTCCAGTCCAGGTGCTTTCCCGCAGCTCGTATCAGGGGCGGCATTGTCCCTCGTTACCGATATTGATCACCTCGTGACCACTGCCGCTATCTTTAAGGTTCCTAACTAAAATGATCTAGGGCTTGAACATCGTATTTTATCAATAGTGTCTATGTAAAGTTAATGTTACGTCGGTTTTATACAAAAAGCGTCATCATGTCGGTCAAAGTACATGAACAGAGCACGGGGGCAATCCCATTGCAGAGAGGTGAGACCGGAGGACATTATTTCCTCGGAACTGTTCACCGCTTCAATGGAGCATGCCATCAAGCTAGAGAAGGATTCTGAATAAACGTCAATGGCGTGTATATCACCCCCCTTCGCTGACGCATCTTAGTCATGGCAGAATCGCTACAAAAGCTCAGCACAATGCTCATAATGATCTCAACAGAATGTCCCAACAGGTTGTATTTAAAATGAACATGGGCAAGACGAATTCATGTCAAACGCCCATGCCGTGCCCATCCCGATATCCGTTAGGAACTCTGTTCTCGAAGTTATTTACGAGTATGTCTATCTGGGAAAACCAGTCCAGTTAGGTAATTCAAACTTCGAGAAAGAGGTCGTCGGATCCGACTCGGCAGGGCAGGCTTCGGGAAAACATGATGATAGTTTGTATCATCTACGTTATTGAACTCTTATTTTTAAACACTGTACGAGGACAACAGAATATTTTCATCATCAATCAGCCGAAGGACTTCCACTGCTGAGCAAAGGCCTCCCCATAGATTTCCACAATGATCGGTTTCATGTCACCCGCATTCAACGACTCCCAGCTACCTTCACCAGGTCGTCTGTGCACCTCGATGGAGGTCGTCCCACGCTGCGTTTTCCGGTGCGCGGTCTCCATTCGAGAACCTTTGTGCCCCAACGGCCATCAGTTCTACAGCAATGTGTAATGCGCTAATGTTGTAAGCCTGCTGCTGACGGTCGAGTTGGTAGGATAACCATTTGACTTAACTGTCTTGGTGTAAACTTTGTATTAGAGAGCTTGCCCTGATGATTTTCAGCAGCTTGACCAACGTGGTGGCTGTTGAACGTTAACATGCTGGCGATTAGAACAGCCTAACTGATCATCGATCGACATGCGAATTTTGACCTCTGCTTGGAACTAGGTTGTCATATAGCATTCTGCCCAAACATTCCAATGCTAAAGCAAAATTTATAGGTCTTGTGAGAGAGAGAGATGTCCGGATTAAGAATATAGCACCACTCCATCTCCTCCCGTGGAAGTCGTAAAAGTCGACTTAAGGGACCAGAGGGAGAGGGCGTCCCTTTTGCTGAGCAATAGCAATTCTGCGCTCACCAACCCGTTTGCCAAGCGTGGTGAGTATCGGCAAATTCCCCCCAAAATGACAACACAATACAAGCACCGGCCCCCAGTTCCCGACAGCCCCGCTATTCCTGGCCATGGTAGCGGCCATGGTAATGGCGGGGCAGGGGGTGCTAAGAATCTCCGGATGGGATCCGGCTACCACCCTAAACGGAAACTGGCCCTGGTGACGTATAACACACGAACACTGAGGGCAGACGAAAAGATTGTTGAGCTGGAAGAAGAAATAGATAAGTTGCACTGGGATATCATGGGACTATCAGAAGTCCGAAGAGAGCGGGAGGACACGATAACTCTGAAATCCGGCAACTTATTCTACTACCGGGAAGGCGAACATCTGTCTCAAGGTGATGTCGGGTTTCTCGTCCGCAGGTCCCTCATTAACAGCATAGTGTCCATCGAAAGTGTGTCGAGCAGGGCAGCGTACCTTATACGCAGAATATCCAAGAGGTATTCGTTGAAGGTCATACAGGTCTACGCACCGACCTCGACACACCCAGATGATGAAGTAGAGAGTATGTATGAGGACGTAAGTAGGGCCATACATACCTCGAAGACACACTTCACTGTTGTGATGGGGGACTTCAACGCAAAGCTGGGCACTCGATGCGATGGTGAGTTGAGAGTGGGGCATTTTGGATATGGGCATCGGAACCCCAGGGGAGAGAGGCTGGCCGACTTTTTCCAAAAGCCGCCTCACAGGGAATGGACCTGGATGAGTCCCGATGGTTCCACGAGGAATGAGATTGACTTCATCATGACCAATAAAAGACAAAAATTCAATGATGTCTCTGTGATCCACAGGGTGAAAACCGGTAGTGATCACCGAATGGTAAGAGGCACATTGAATATTAATCTCAAAGGTGAGAGGTCTCCTCTGATGAGGTCTACGCTCCGGCCCTCTAGTGCTCATATCCAAAACCCCGAGAGCTTTCAACTCGAACTCCAAAACCGCTTCGAGTGCCTAGAACATTGCGTATCTGTGGACGATTTAAATGGTGGGTTTGTAGAAACTGTCCAAACGGTTGGGTCTAAGTTCTTTAAAACCCACCGTAAAGGTAGGCCAAAAAAGTTCTCCGATCACACTCTCGACCTCATGGCAGAAAGACGCGCCGCCATTGGCTCTGACAAAGACCCGCGAGCCAAACTAACCCGACACTATACCGAGGATATCCCGGACATCAGCCTGTACGAGATTAGGATGGCCTTGAAACAGCTTAAAAATAACAAGGGGTGGGGACGGAATTACGACAGAGCTTCTAAAAGCGGGTGGCATACCGGTACTTAAAGTCCTTCAGAAGCTATTCAATTCCGTCTTACTCGAGGGCACAACGCCGGAAGCGAGGAACAGAGGTGAGGTGGTGCTCTTCTTCAAAAAGGGTGATAACACCCTATTGAAGAATTATAGACCCATCTCACTTCTGAACCATGTTTATAAGCTGTTTTCAAGGGTCATCACGAATCGTCTCGAGCGCAGGTTTGATGACTTCCAGCCTCCCGAACAAGCCGGTTTCCGAAAAGGTTTCAGTACCATAGACCACATCCATACGCTGCGGCAGGTTATACAGAAGACCGAGGAGTATAATCTGCCACTATGCTTGGCGTTTGTGCACTATGAGAAAGTCTTCGATTCGATCGAAACCTGGGCAGTGCTGCAATCTCTGCAGCGGTGCCAGATCGACTATCTAGTCAAGTGCTTATACAGAAACGCTCCCATGTCGGTCCGAGTACATGAACAGAGCACGGGAGCAATTCCATTGCAGAGAGGTGTGAGACAGGGGGACGGCATTTTACCGAAACTGTTCACCGCTGCAATGGAGGATGCCTTCAAACTACTGGAGTGGAAAGGATTCGGCATTAACATCAATGGCGAGTATATCACTCACCTTCGATTTGCCGATGACATCGTAGTCATGGCAGAATCGCTGCAAGAGCTCAGCACAATGCTCGATGATCTCAACAGAGTTTCCCAACAGGTGGGCCTTAAGATGAACATGGGCAAGACAAAAGTCATGTCAAATGCCCATGTCGTGCCCATCCCAATATCCGTTGGGAGCTCTGTTCTCGAAGTTGTTGACGAGTATGTCTACCTGGGACAAACTGTCCAGTTAGGTAGGTCCAACTTCGAGAAAGAGATCAATCGTCGAATCCGACTCGGCTGGGCAGCGTTTGGGAAACTTCGCAACATCTTTTCGTCAACAATACCGGAATGCCTCAAGACGCAAGTCTTTAACCAGTGTGTGTTACCAGTGATGACATATGGAACAGAGACGTGGTCACTCACAATTGGCCTCATAAGAAAGCTCAAGGTCATTCAGCGAGCTATGGAGAGAGCTATGCTTGGTATTTCTCTACGAGATCGAATCAGAAATGACGAGATCCGTAGAAGAACTAAAGTTGTCGACATAGCTGAAAGGATTAGTAAACTGAAGTGGCAATGGGCAGGGCACATTGCTCGTAGAACTGATGGCCGCTGGGGCACAAAGGTTCTAGAATGGAGACCGCGCACCGGAAAACGCAGCGTGGGACGACCTCCAACGAGGTGGACAGACGACCTGATGAAGGTCGCTGGGAGTCGTTGGATGAGGGCGGCGTGTAACCGCTCGTTGTGGAAATCTAACGGGGAGGCCTTTGTTCAGCAGTGGACGTCCTGTGGCTGATATGATGAGAGAGATATAGAGACTATAGAGTGTGTGGACTTCTGGAGAACGCTTGACGGGCACTGGACGGTGGAACGTTAAGTAAAATATAACGGGTGTAATTGACATTGTAACGAAAATGGATACCGTGGATTCAGTACATGGTTCTGGAAGAAGATTCTCAGCTTTTGAATTTTGCGTCGGTCTTTTCATGAATGCTCAGTTCTTTTTCAGTTTTACTGATTTTAGTATAATAGTTTTCGTCTATCCATAATGCTATTTTGAATAAACATACAATTAACTATTTTTACATAAATCTTCAATGTAGATAAAAACTGAACGGCTGTTTCGATATCGTTTACGGACGAGGTCATCGCTTGCGGTAGCATAATAATATCATATAGTAAAATAATCGTATCGTATTGATCTCGTTGTTTATGATACATTGCATGCTTAAAAATGACAACATTTTAAACCTATTATTATTTTAGAGATAAATAGCTTTCCTATTTTATATTATAGGCCTAAGTGTAACCTCTTCCTAAAGTTTTCGATAAGTTGTCACTTACAACCTGTATATCACAGGCCTTATCTGTTTAGTCACAGTGAAAGAGATATTTAGAAAAAATGATCTTTACCAACATACTCGATTTCTAAATCGAACCTGCCATTGATTTTATCTCCACATGTTATACCAAAGTGAGTTACTCTATCAAATCGTATCCTGGTTTGCTTGTCCTGTAGACGTCCTTTTGATCCTAGCACGAATTTTGAGAATGGTATCTGAAAATATTAAAGATTTGTACTTTTAATATACACTCATGGACATATTTAGAAGCAAAAAGGGGCAAATTAGCATAATACAGCTTTATTCGTCTTCAATAAGGATTGATTTATAATATGAACGGCCGATTACGGCGTTTGTTTATATGTATTTAAAAATGTAAATTATACGACTAGGATTAGCCGGAGGATGGGCAGCAGCATCCTTCAAGTACATTAACGACTCTACTGCGATAGCCAACCCGCTTGCCAAGCGTGGCGATTATGGCAAAAACCACCCTGAGCACACAACACACCCTGACCGGTCGTGGTAGGGATCTTTGGGCCTCCCCCTATGTTCAACAGCGGACCCATGAAATAGTACTTCAGATGTATTTGGTTTTCAGGGAAGCCACATGTGCAGAGAATAACTAACGCCATGTCCCTATCGTCAACATGTCCTTACAATATGCTTTTTTACGAGAATTGATTTGACGTGCGATTTAAACTTCCCAACTGTGTAATCAGTAGGTAATTCATTTAGATATCTTATTATAAAACTGAACACAGTTACCTAGGAATGATTTATTGGTTTTGGACAATATAAATTTATTTTTCCCTTAGTCGCCTTTTACGACAACCACGGGAGGAGATGCGAGTGGTACTATATTCTTAATCCCGATACCACGCGGAATAAAGTAAGTATATTATAATAATATATAAATTACTAACGCAATAACAACACATTGCGAGTTAATTAAAGTGATAATTATGCACACCTTTGCAATTTGCCAGTAGGGTCCACCTCTCGTGTATAGCACATAGTGGTATATATCATTCCACGTAATATCATAGTAACCTTCACAGGAGATATTCAGCAAATAAGATCTGCCATCGCCTCTTATCTTGAGTACGAGAGTATTGTACAGATGCCAGTCGTAAGTTGTGGGTCGTTTGAATGATTTCTAAAATCACAAAATTAGTTTATCATAGTATTTCTTTTGTCGTTTGATGTTCTGCAGTACTAGCCATTTCAAATAAAAATATTTGTTGTTAGGCTATGAATTCTAACATTAAATTTATTTTATTTTATAAGCATGGTTTTCAGTATTCAAAATCAGTCATATGTATATTGATTATTATGTTTTCATCACGTTTGAATGTTTTTCCTCGCCATGGAATCGTTGAAAATTCGAGTAATTATGGAATATGAGTACCGTCGTGGCAGCACCGCGGCACAAGCACCATGCAACATCAACGACGTTTACGGAGTGAACACTACAAACGAACGCACAACAGGTTATTTGTTTGCCCGTTCTAAAAAATGAACCCCGTAGTCGTCCGAAAACTTTGGTCAACGATGACGAATTAATGGCGATTGTGGAAGCTGATAATACTCAATCTACGGCTGAATCAGCAGCAGCTTTCAACGTTAGCATCAAAACAATATTGATCCATTTGTGTCAAACTGGCAAGATTAAAAAGCTTGACAAATGGGTGCCCCACTAACTTAAAGATTATCAGCGCAACGTGCGCGTCGAGGCCTGCCTTGCGCTTCTCAACAGGTACAGAAACAAAGGAATTTTGAAACGCATTGTTATCTGCAACAAAAAATGGATTCTGTTTGACAAGCTGTTTGTTTTGTAACCGCTCAGCAAGTTGGTTAGATCCTGGGTCAGCACCTAATCAATGCCCTAAACGAAAAATGACCCCTAGAAAAGTAATGGTCATTGTTAGGTGGTCTAGTGCTGGTGTGATTCATCACAGCTTCTTACCGCGCATCTGCAACCAGCTTTGATCAATCGCTCGTCCCCGCTGCTCCTGCACGACAACGCGCGACCCTATACTGCACAACAGACGATATCCAAGCTACAAGAGCTGGAGTAGGAAACTCTCTGTCATCCGCCGTACTCACCAGACCTCGCGCCTACAGACTTGGCAAAGACGCATTAATTGCTGTGCTTTGATAAAAATAACAAAAAAAGAATGAAAAAATATAGGTATGATACCTACTTTATTTCGTACAAAACGGCCAAAGATGACCGCCCCAGTGCTTTTAGCCGGTAGGAGACCGGCATTCCCCTTCGCCCTTTCCCAGGGCGGAGGAAGTTCATGAAGAATTTCCACTGGGACAAAACCAAAAAGTAACCTATTTCTTGTACTTTCTTAATGCTAAATAAATTTATTTTTATTATTTTCATGTATTTCTCTTTACGGGTTCATCGGCTGCAAGGAGGAACCTGGTCTTTTGGTAGACTCGATATGGGTCCAACATGCTGAGGCCCTTGAGAGTATTTTAAACTAAAATGTAATGGGCACTGACCGAGAACTCTCCATGGTTTCACTATAAAAATGCAGTCACGGACTATCCCCGATGGTGGAGCATAATTGTATGTGATGGAAACTTATAGGTACTACAATAGTTATAGTTTTTAAGGAGTTTAGTTTAGTTAAGGAGTGAAAACTTAAACGGTAACGACGGTGTTTGCTTTTTAATTAACCTTTAAGTCAAATTCTGTGGGCCCTCTGAATGGCCTCCATTACAGGCGACCGGGAGCAACGGCTTCGATACCGGCGGCATGATGCCAGGCAGACAGCGCACAACTGCGCAATCTCATCCAACCACTAGTACATGCGCCGGGAGCGCCCGGGGCATAGATGCGTCGCATATAGACGTCATCGCTTTGCGGATCCAGGCCTCTTCCTCTTCTGGATCGGGCAAGATCCCTTGGTCGACCTCGGACCACGCCGCGACGTTGGCAGCTACGACGAGCACCTCTCTATCGAGCTGTGTGAGAGCCCAACACCGCGACGGCAGACTAGTACTCGAACGGCTCGGGCCGCGACAAACGCCAGCCAAAAAACAATTGGTGGTGGTTTTCTACTTAAACGGTGAAAGGGATAGTTGATGCAGTAGATAGGCGATTGTCATTCTGCGCTATTAGTCACGGTTTACAATAAGATCCCAAATGACATAAAATATCATAATATTTAAAAAGAAATTGAAAAGCCTCCTTACTTATAAATGTTATTACAGTATTAATGAATTTCTAAATGATTATAACTTGACATCTATTTAATGCGAAATTTAATTTATAATGTTTATTTTATTGATATTTTAATTTAGTCCATCTCTTTTTAAAATTAATTAATCTTATTTTTTATGCTCTTTGGGAGCGTGTGTACGACTAGTACGAGTTTCTTTTCACGATCGAATTGTAATAGTAAACTACCGCGGTTACCGCGTTCGACGCTGCGATTGGCCCGCACTAAACTCTTTAACTAATAGGAGTGCCGAACACAGTAAACGTGTAGTTTACTATTACGTTTCGATTGCAAAATGAAACTCGTACTAGGGGGTCAGAAGTTATTGATTTTAAACTCTCTTCAAGATATTGGGGTATTGAAATGACAGTTAAGCCTAGGCCGCACTCATCACGAACATCCACGTTTTCGCGATGCATGTACCCAAATCTTCCCGAAGAGTTTCGCACTTCGGGCGAAGCCGAAAACACTTCGCTTTGCTCCGACAGCGACAGCGGATAGCGCTTCGTTTTATTGCGTTTTTTAACGATAGAATATCACAAAGACGCATGTGGTCATAACCAACGGGCGAACCCTAGGCCAAAGACGAAGTTTTCTTGCACGAATATCATTACGAATTTATGACCACCGTTGTATGTATCGAATTTCAAAATAAGTTGTAGTATACTAGCTTAAGGCCTGTGGAACAAGTCTCCCGAGGGATTAAGTGTCCTCAGTCTCCCCTACTATTCATATTTGTTGTTTTTTGATAGCCGAATTAAACGGTGTATTTAGTTTTGTGAAATTAGGACATTTAATATTTATTGCACTCTATGTCAAATTTCATGTCATGGAGACAAACCACTGGCCGCGCCGCCGCCGGACGCCTCGTACCTATGTTTATATATACTCGTACGGTTTATAGCAAACTCTGTCATCGTCCGTCCCCCCACGACACGACACTAACCCTATCATTATTGATGACCAAAGATTGATGACGTTTGGGCTTCGTTCCGGTCTCGTTCGGACTGGAACGTGGAACATACAGTTGCAGCGTTGAGCTTCGGAAATACTATCAAATTGCCCATCGCAAAAGTTAAAAGTGCGTGTGTGCTTTAGCCGTTAAATGTGTATCCGAACATGAATTTTGCAGACGATAGACAGAAACAATAAAAGTTGATTTTATGTAATATGTATCAAAAATGAATATATTTTATAAATCTGTAATTAAGCTTGGTAATAGCCGTGATGCAGTGCATTTATATTTGAATGTAGAATGTTTTTTTATGTACCGTGCCCTGTGCGACATTTTTTTACTTGTAACTTTTTCTCCTGTGTCGCATCTATGCTGTGTCGTGGGTGCAGCTTACAGGCATAAATTCCACAAGAACGCACACCCAGACCGGAACCCGGAACCGGAACAACTGCCTGTATGCTATACAAATATTTGTTCTAAGCAGGAATCGAACCTATGACGCGTAGCGAAGAACGCAAATTGCTTAGGCACTGCGCCAACCATGCCGTCAAAATTATGTGAAGGTAGGCAGGTAAAAAACAATTACCAAGAGATCCTTACTCTAATTCTCTTAGACCTCATAGCGCAATAGCCCGCCTTTTTGATGCGTCCATCCTTCGGTACTCTGACGTCGAGGTAACCATGAAAGCGCGCCCTGCCCGCGTTGCTCATCTCAAGGCCGCACTTGCTAAAGCCCTCGTTATGGTCACTGTCGCTCGTGGTTATAAACTTGTCCAGGACATTTGGTTCATTGAAGCACCAGAGAAGGTCAGTCTCTCCTGAAAGTTATAGATAGGGCAATTGATAATAGTTTTTGACACTAAAGATGAGGATTGGAGTATGTTTTTTAATGGTTTCTTTTTGTTAATTTGAGTAAAAGTTCGAAAATAGTATTTGATGCTTCAGACAGGTCAACTGTCTACATTTGAATAAATGCCTGCTTTATGTTAAAGAAGAAATTCTAACACATCAATAAAAACAAAAAATATATTCAAATGTTTTATTTAATATCTAAGTACAAAATGCACACCTGGACTGACAGAGAACATAAAACGTAAACAGAAAAGATTTAAGACTTACTGATCATAACTACACAAGATGAATTGCCATACTTGTACCAAATGCTTTGGAGAATCTTAATAAATGAATCCGCATGCCTGATGACTTGATAAGCGACAAGTAAAGATAACCTTCATGTATGATTTGATAAAGCAATAATATGGTGATAGAACAAGGACATAGATAGGTAGTGTGGGTGATACTCCAGTCAGACCATATTGATGTTGCATACATAATTATATCACCAGTCTTGCCACCAGTGATATCATACTCTGTTCTATCAAACCAATAACTTACAAATTCAGTGTGAATGAAAAAGGAACAATACAAAAAAGAAAATGTAAAAATATTTGTATACATTATGGAATAATAATAACAATCCCATTGTTTAGTATTCCCTTACAAATGTCCAGCACAAAAATCCTATCCAGTTATGTAATTAATTGGTTCAAATGTTTTTAAGAGGCACACAACACCATAATGTCTTGGAAATTGACAAGGTTCATCATATTTCATGCATTTTTTTCCATTCATCAATCTATGGTCTCCATGTGCCTTTACATTAGGTACTGTTAGTAACTAATTAGTCTTACCTGCACACATTTATTTTACCTGCTTATAAAAGCACTTCTGTTACAAATAGCTGCTATGAACATAATTTATCGAATGAGGACATTGAAAAGATGTATTTTATATAATAATGTAATAGTTTTATTTTGATTAAATCTAATAATACTATAACAAGAAAAACATTCTAAATTATTTAGCAAAGAAGTATAATTTAGGACAAAAATTATTCTCAGTGGACAAAGATGGTTTACTGTCAATAATTCAGTAAATCAAAGTCAGTCCCACAATCTCATGCTTTTGAGTTTTCAGTTATGAATCTACATTCTGTTGTCAAAATACTATGTAATAATAGTAGGATAATCATGAATTTTCAATAAAAAATGTCATAAAAAGTTAAAACTAAATACTAATAAATAATAAAAACGAAACAATTTAATGATAAAATTTGAGATTCATCACAGTGAGAAGACAGCTAAGAACAACAGGCCTTGAGCGAGCAATTAAAAGCATGGAAAGTTTAAAAGCACCAAATTAAGATAAAAATCATACATACAATGACATCAATGCACTTCACTAATAAGTTGATCATATAACCTCATCAGTTCCTCATTGTCTCTAGTTTTTTGAACCAAAGATTCCTGTAGAGAAGCAATTGTAATTTCATGCTTCTTAACAGTTGCATTCAGTTTAGTTACTTCAATATTATAATTTTTTTTGAGATTATCTAAAGTTTCATTAGCTTTATTCAGGGCATCTGAAGTTACTTGTTTAAGATTACCATACAATTCCTCATACTTCTTGACAGCATCTTGATACTCAGCCATTTTCTGTTCATATATTTTCTCTCTGTCCTTTGTTTCTAATATAACACTCTTGCATCTTTCATACTTGGATAGAAGATCATTAAAAGAACTTTCCATGCTACTAAGATGGTTTAAAGCTTGATCTCGTTCAGAAGTTACTTTCTCCAAAGTATCCTGGTTCAATAGCTTTTCCCGTTGCTGCTCTTCAATTAATGAAGAAATAGTCTTCTCATATTCTTCCATAACAATACTCATTTGTTTATTATTCATAATCTTGTCACTGATTTGCTGAACTAACTTATTCTCTTTTTGAAGAGAACTGTCTCTTTCATCAGTCAATTTCTTAACTTTAGATTCCAAATCTTCTGTTACTCTATTATACTGATGCTCCATGTCTTGCAAAGTACTCTTTAATTCTCTGTTTTGTTGTCTTAGCTGTAATACCTCGTGTTCTTGTTTCTGAAGGATAATTCTTAGAGTATGAAGGTGGTTGACATCTTGAGTGGTAAAATTGTGATATCGAGGACTTCTTGGTGCTGCAGTTGGTGGAGTACTACCAGATATACTAATGAGCCTCTCGGTAGCCACCCGCGTAGGAGTCAGAATTGCAGAGACACTGCGCACCAGGCCTGGTGTGGTTCTACCATGACACCCACTCGATTTTGGAATACCACTGTTGACTACTGGTGGCACCACTTGCATTGGTTTATCTTTGCTACTCATGGAAGGCATGGAACCTGCTGACTGTGAATGTTTAGGTGCAATTACATTACTTTCGGTATAAATTGACACTGTACTGCCTGTTTCATAGCCCACATCAGCCTCCAAAGAGTCAACTACTGAATCGGTATGAATTGAGTTAGCATCTTCAAGCTTCTGGCGCGCATAAAGTGGATCAAATTTAACAAACAAACTTTCCTTGCCACGATCTATGTGGTTGTGATTGCGGTTCGATTCGGCACATTTGACTAGATAATCTAAACTTGTTGCATCTATAAACATATCATCTGACGTTGGTACCTCTTTCATAGTAACATCACAGATACTATCGAAGTCTGATCCGGTGAGAAGATCACTAGTCTCGTTTCTTTGTTCCGACACATCATTTGAACGTTGTGGTGACATCGCCATAAGATCGCCCACTGAAGAAACTGGTGTAATAAAACCGTCATCAGATGCAGGTGTACTTCCTCTGGACAATAGCATATCGTCATCAATGTTAACACTACTGGATTCTGTTCCACGTCCCAACAAGTTTTGAAACTTCTTATATATGGTTTTTATGCCTCTATCAGGAGATACAAAAGACGAATCGCTCAATATAATATTTGAAAACATTCGCTCTTTTAACTTGGAGACGAGTATATATTTGTAAAACACACCGTCCGAGATACAAAACGGGTTGTTGGGACTATTAATATAACCTGAGGTTAAACAAAAAACAAAATAGAAAGATGCAAAGAATATTCTTGGCTTATTGACTTCAACGGTTATTTAAGTTTTGAATGTACCTGCCACAGACTATAAGTGACATTCGTTAATTCAACAGGAAAAATCGACTAAAATTTATTCACTTTTATTTTTCAACCCGTTCTTTTTGTACATACTGAAGAATAGAAAAAATTGGAGTATTGATACGGTGGTGCTTAGGTTATCACATCTGTAAATGTAACTTTCTAACAAAATAATAAGACAAAAGAAATCTGTGAAATAGAATATCCTCAACTGCTGTGTGGTGCCGGCTAAGAACACCACCAACCCATCTCAACCCGTGGGTGTCGTGTAAGGTGATTATGGGATTAGCTGGAGGATGGGCAGCAGCGTCGTTCGCTTACAACACTTAACTGCGATCGCCAACCCGTCTGCAAAGCGTGGTGATTATGGCAAACCCTCCAAAGAGCACACGACGCAAACCAATACCTATTCATTGTGACAAGTTTAGGGGGAGGCTTCTGTCCAGCAGTGGACGTTTTCCGGCTGAAATGTTGATGAATGATTATAATTGATCCAATATTAGAGTACGGAGCTGTAAAAGGGGCAACATCGCTGCGACATTGACAGGGTACTTGTTGCGTTGTGTAGTTTACATAGTTGTTCGCTTACTTGTCGCACAATGGACGCGCGGCGAGTTGGGCGCACAGTGGGCTGCAATCGCGAAGTCAAGACTTAGGGTTTTTGTATTTATTTGAATTCTATGCTCCAATACGATGGTTTTACATGAAAAGCTGTGTGGTGCCGGTTAAGAATAGCACCAACCCAACTCATCCTGTGGGTTCGTAAAAGGTGACTATAGGATTAGCCGGAGGATGGGCAGCAGCGTCCTTCGAGTACGTTAACAACTCAACTGCGATCGTCAACCCAACTCTGCCAAGCGCAGCGATTTTTTGAACCGTTGAACACATTACACTTCCAGACTGATCGGTGTGGTTATCTTTGGTGAGGACTGTATGCTGTAGTGGACTGATTTTACTTGGCTGAAATGATGACGTGATGGAGATTTTTCATTTAACCGATACTTATATGAGATCTAACTCTTTAAAGGTTATATGGAAAAAAGTTCCCAGCTTTTTCCTCTACTGAATCAAAATACTTTATGTTGTGATATTATTTTAAAGGACATTGTAACGGCCTATGGAGCAACACGTATGCAACCTATAGGTATTTGGACATAATATTAAGATCGAAATACTAGTATGGTCGTGGCTCCATGTTCTGATCAAGCAGATCCAGATATTATTTGTCCGATAGTATATATTAATAGTAAAATGCATACACTGTAGTCTGTAGGTCACACGAAAACAATATTGTCGACAACACTTGTCAGACAAATAATTATTTATAATTCGTGAATGACTGATTAGTTTTTGTTTGAGTAGATCAGACTATTCAGTTTGAAACGAAGAAGTGACACGTTTAAAGGTTAAAGCTACTCGTAATCTTAATGTACACACGGCTACGCATCAACAGACTGTTTGGACTTTTAACTACTAGAAGTTGAACGCTACACAAAACCTATTTAGTTTGAGCGCGCGGCACACACCACGATGCGGTGCTCTATCCATAATATACACACACACATTCAGTCAAAAAAGTATCGGGAATGGATGATTTGTTTATGGTTCCAAATTCAAATTTTTGTTTTTATTGTTGTTGTTAGATTGGCACAACTGTTTTCCATTTTGGCGCGGAGTTTGAGTTGCATCTTTTATGTTAAATACAGTGCTGTTTTTAGTTATATCATATGTAGTGTGTATAGCGAATTTCATTATGGACAAAAACACCGAACAAAGAGTTTGTCTTAAATTTTGCATCGTCAATGGAATTTCGTGTTCGGAGTCTCTGAAAATGTTACAGAAGGCTTACGGTGAATCGACTTTATCAAAAACACGTGCTCATGAGTGGTACAAAGCGTTCAAAAGCGGTCGAGATGTGATGGAAGATTTGCCTCGCTCTGGTAGGCTCATGGCCTGTCTGCAACTTAATTTAACATCGCAAAAGTGAAGGAAATAGTGACTGAAAATCCTTATTCAACTTTGAGAGATAGCCGCCGAACTTTCTGTATCTCACGAGTCAATCCGTACCATTTTAAGTAATCATTTGGGTATGAAACATGTTACCGCTCGGCTAGTCCCAAAATACCTGAATTTTCAAAAACTCAATCGCATGAGAGTCGCTGAGGACATGCTAGAACGAGTCAATTCCGACCAAACATTCATGAAACGCATTGTTACTGGTGACGAGACGTGGGTTTACGAGTTTGACATGCAAACTAGTCAACAAGCTTCGGAGTGGCGCCTCCCAACTGAACCGAAACCGAAAAAACCACGCCAAAGTCGATCAAAAGCCAAAGTCATGTTGACTGTTTTCTTTGACTATCGCGGTGTTGTGCACTCGGAATTCTTGCCGGAAGGTCAAACGGTAAATTATGATAATTATTTGAGCGTTATGCGGCATTTAAGACAGCAAATTCAAAGAAAGGCCAGATTATGGAAAGAAAATTCTTCACGGCACGTTCCCCGGTAGAAGTCCATTGCTTCGACTGTTGCTTAGTCTTGATGATGTCAGTCTGAATGATGGACCCACGTTTCGTCAACTGTTATGTACCGATGCATAAACTCACTCGGATTGCGATTATACATGGCTAGGCATTCCTCAGAAGCTGTTACACGATTTCGTTTCTGGTCTACTGTTAGTAAACGCGGCACCCATCTTGCAGAAAGCTTTTTCATGCCCAGAATATCATGCAAAATATATAAAAAAACTCGTTCTGTCGAGATGTGCACAGCATCACTTATTTCGCGTATCTTCACTCGATCGACGGTCTGCCAAAACAATATCATGTATTTTATTAACCATGCCCTCCGTAGTGACCTCAATCGGCCTTCCTGGGCGCTCCGCGTCATTAGTGGTAGTACGTCCACAACGAAATTCAGTGAACCACTTATGTACCATCCCATGAGAAGGCGCAGAATCACCATAATACTTTTTCAATTTGTCTTCGGTCTGCTTAATAGTTTTACCACGTAAAAAATTATGTTTAATTAGCACTCGAAACTAGCTTTTCTCCATTTTCAAAGAATACTTAGAAGTCGCCTAACTTTTTAGTTTCTAAAAAGCTTGTTTTCGCGCCAAATTTGAAAAAATAACGGCATGCGCTTCGTAGTGAGTTTCCTAATATGAGACAAAAAAATAATATTAATAACGTTTTTTTCAACCTTAAAGTCATTGAGTTGCCAAACTGCCCTCGTTCATTGTTTTTGATTTGCGCTGCACCTGACCGCCTATACATCGATTATTATTTATTATGAATGATTATAGAATTAGCAAAAACGATGACTATTAAGGAAATTTCGCCATAATATATATGTGTAAAAGTATATTTTTTTAAACAGCCTCTTACTGTCGCCTTGCTGGGCACGGGCCTTTTCTCAGTATGAGGCGTATCTTAGTCCACCACGCTGGCCTAGTGCGGATAGGCAGACTACACACACCATGAGAACATTATTGGAGCCCTCTCAGGTGTGTGGGTTTCCTCAAGATGTTTTCCTTCATCGTTAACGCAAGTGATAATCAAATTCTGATTCAGAGAAGCGGGCAGTGATCGAACACAGACCTTCCTCTGTGGAAGGCAAGCGTTCGACTACTAGGCTATGAAAAAGCCCATGCCCAGCGTTTATTTATTTATTCAAGTACAGCCACATCACTTACATTACAGTTATCGCCACTCAATTTAAAACAGTAATTTGTCTGATGTAAATGACAATAACGGCGTAGATAACACTTAATAATTAGTTGGCTATGTTAGTAACAAAACAATAAACAACGAGAATACAAAAAACAGCGTTGGGACAGTAATGGGCTGATTATGTATACTATAACAGCTATCAAAATGAACATTACCTATGTGTGTTACCTCGGGATTCAACAATAGTAAGAGATATGAAAGTTGACAATATAAATAAAATAAAAATTATTTTGCAATTACATCAATAAAATTATGACTTCGAGCGAGATTCACAAACCGCACTATGCTAAGCAAAGGAAGCGTTTATATGAATATGAACATTGTGTGTATACAAATAATGTTCATATTCGACCGTTCACGTTGGGAGCCGGTCGGCGAGCGATATTTTCTTCAAAAAATGTGCGTCTGTGTGGGTAAGCGCAAAGCAACAAATGCTGTGATTGGCCGATGCCACGATACGCAGTCTTTTTCCTACTATTTTATGCATGGCATAAAGCATAGTCATGGTTATGCTGGGTGTCTAGCTTGAAGTGTAGCCGTGTGTACCTATTTTTACGTTTTAGCATTTATTAAAGATATTTTTTAATGTGACGTGTGTTTGATGTATACATAAATGCTTAATATTCTCATATATTCTTATTAGCATCAGAATTCGAAAGGATTCTGGATACTAATCAATTCTTAGAAGTGTCCATTACTTTAATTTCAGTCGAATGTAGTAGTCATTCAAGATACAGACAGTAATTTTAAGTGCATGTTGCTTCTTAGGGGAACAATGTATGGACGCAGAACAATGTCCTTTTTGTATCATTTATACAGCTTTGAACAGTCTCCAATAAAAAAAAAGTGTAAGAAATAAGTATTTCAATTTAAAATTCACTCACATTAGCGTTACTTTTACGTCACTATACGTCAAAATATTCGTGCTAGACCCATTGGTGATTTTGATTGCGAATTGCTAAATTGAAGGTTTCTAACGACCGAAATTAATAATCAATCTAATCTAAAATGTTCGGATTTCGGATTAAAGATATGTCTGTTTTTGTGTCAAATGTGATCATAACACAAAAACGAATGAATTTCAATATCTTAAATCTAGAGATTTTGGATTAGATTAATTATTAATTTTGGCCCTAAGTGGCTAACCACTACCCTCGTCTTATCATAAAATATCTATATTTGTTCTAAACTTCCAAGTGGGGGAGAGCCTCCTAACATTGCAATTAGTACCTATTTTTTATAAAAGATGTTCATTTTTTTATACGAAATTGGCAATGTACCGAGGGTTTCCGAAATTTCGGCTTTGGTGCTAACAGCTTAAATTATTCATTTTACAAGCAAGCATTTACTTGCAGGTACATGTAAACCCGATTGGAGCGCTACCTTCCGAGTCCAATTGTGAATCTAAACCATCCATGTTGGTACTCAAACACACAAAAAAAAATACAAAATCGTTCCAGCCGTTTAGGAGGAATTCAGTAACAACACACGTACAGAAGAATTACATATATAAGATTGTTAAGAAATAACTTCAAGTTTCATAAAATGCGTAATTTAAGTTATATTATAACCAAAGCCTGAATCTCTGAAATCCACGGAACATTGTCATTTTTAACTAACGAGGTGAAGAACCAGGCGCGTAGGTATTTTATAGCGGTGCCCTTAGCAGACCCTGGAAGTTTACAACAAATATAGATATTTTATGAAATTAAGTCAGTGTGTACGTGTAGTGGTTAGCCACTAGCCAGTCACTTTCTGAACGGTGGACCGTATTTATTATAGCGGTGTCTCCAGGAGACTTATCCGCTTAGAAGATTACAACAAACAGATATATTTGATGAAAAAGCGATTATTTTTTGGAGCAGTAGCTCGTTTCATTTTATTTTTATTAATAATAATATTCTTCCGGTATCATAAAATGTAAACTATATATATAAACCTATTCTATAATAAAATCGTAGAGAGATAAAAACTGTACAATGAATATTTTTTGAAAAAAAAAAAACAATGTGGGCTATTCAATGATTTTGTTTTATTGAAGTGATATTTGTCTGGCAGTTTAGGTATGTCATGCTCACTCAAGTGTCCTGCTTATGGTGGCGTTGTGTGTCGGGTCGCTAAGTTTCCCTACAATATGGTTGAGCTGAGCGACGCTGATGCATGCGTCATGCTCGTGAACGAGTGCCATCTGTTGGGATTGGTCATCTTAATGCTGTCATGACAATTGAATCAAAAACTCTGGTGAATATTAAAATCAAGCTTGTTTAGTGTAGACTTTTTAAGAAGTTAAGACTCTTTCCTCCTGCATTGTCCTTACATTACCATCATTTCGAGAACATTGTACCAATATGATTTAAAAAGAGTAACCATGGAGTTTCTTGCCCGTTCTTCTCCATAGGAAATCTACACCTTGGAACGAGGCAACTAAAGTCTTGACTATTCATAAGTGCCTATAAATGGTTTTACATGAATAAAAATATCTTTATCTTTACTCCAGTAACGAGACTGATACCAATACTGCAATTTTTAAAATTTCTGTCTGTTTGTCTGTTTCTATGTTGGATGTTACCGCTAAAACTACACAATAGAATTCGTTGAAATTTGTCCGTTACTGTCCAAAGATGGCTCTAGAATACAAATCATCACGCTTTTGTACATGGGAGGTGAGTTGTATAACAATATGTCTACAAAGTGTTGTTTTACAGCGAATATTATGAAACAATCACACAAGTGAACACATTCGTTATCAGTACGTAATAAGAATTATCAAAAAAAAAAAAAACCATCACGCTATATCTAAAGGCGGCTAAGCGAGAGATTTTAGGAATGAGAAATCTTATTTCGTAACTATTCACAACTGGTTACGTAGCGTGCTAAACTAACACGCGGGTTGTCATTGCTTTATTCTCGGGATCAAACCTACCTCTTAAGTCTTACTTTTTGAATTTTGTTTTGCATTAATTTTATTCTTAAAAGCAGTTTCTATATTAAATATTCTCTCTAGTCTGTATTTGATATTTTATTATATGTTATTGTGTATTATGAGACGGGTGCAAACAAGAAGTCACGGGTTCAAGGCAACAGATGTCGCTAGCAGTTCTTTCCTTTGGATTAAATCATAAGTTTTCATTTATACTTCGCATAAATGGTCATCATGAAATGGACTTAGTTTAATAAAAGTATTTGTTTATATATTTATTAGAGCAAAACGATTGACTTCGGTGCCAAAATTTCTTTTTAACGACTCATTGTGCATTTTCGTAACTGCTGTGTCCCCCTAAGCCAAAAAGCGTGATCAAATATTTGTGTTGGTATCCTTAAATAAAGGATAACATTTTCTATTTATAACGACGTTTCTGGGTTACTTCGTTTTATAATGATTAAATTTATAAAGTTAAAATACTTATTGTTTTCTTCCAACTAGATGGCGTTACTGTCGAATTACATCACGGTATGGCGTTGGTAAAACGTGAAGAGTTAAGGGTCAGCTCAGATTAAACGTAGTATTTTTCCTAATCTGCGCCAAAGGGTACCGCTACCGATGTCGATTGTCGCGATATCCACGCAAAGCGTTACCTACATATGTTGACTTATATATATTCTTTTAAAAAACGATGCCTCACAGTAGGGTTTCTCCCGCGTCGTGGGTGCGTTGACAGACACAAATTCACATACAATACACTCAGACCCAGAACAACTACCTGCAGATCATACAAATTTGTTCCGTGCGGGAATCGAACCCGCAACCCGAAGCGCAGCAGCCGACTGTATCAGCCACTGCACCAATCATGCCGTCAGTGTCCGTGACTTCCGTCCGTGACTTTGTTGTTATTAAATTTTTATAAACAACTTACTAACCTTACCTACGATATTTTATTTATATTTGAAATATTTGAACAATTGCCGATTCTTACGGACCAGAGTTAATTAATTTTGCTTGATTTGGTTGTTATTGATATCGGATTCACAAGGGAATTTTAGATGCCTCCTAGAAAGAAGACGAATATCTTTCGAAACTCCAGTGCAATGTGCTCTGTGCACGTTTAGTAGCTAATTAAGCCTCACGATCAACTGCAGTTTTGAGAGATCGAGCTAGACTTTGCATCTTAAAAGCCCATGAGCTTTGAAAGATATTCCTCTTTGCTTTCGTGTATTTTCGGCCACTGCTGCTGCTTTGGGGGTTTCGCGCAGGATGGAATGAGTGTTTTTCTTCAGGCATTTCTTCTCAGAGGTTCATGTCACCAGGAGGCCTTGTAAGTTTACTACAAATATATATATTTCATGGAATAAAGTCAGTCTGAAGCAATTCTAGTTGTTAGCCACTCAGCCAGAGTTGCTTTCTCATTGCACTAGATTCATGTATACAAAAGCACCTGCATCAGCCTCATCATCAAAATTATTTTTAAATATTATTAAGCTATGTGCATCTTTTGACAAAATTTTTTGTTCCCTAAGAAGCTTGGGTCTTTACAATCTGGTAAAGGGATCAGAGGGGTGATTCTCGCGTGTTTCAAGATAACTTAACCTGCTAAGGAAGGCGGGTGTCTCAAACCAATAAGCGAGATTTTAATTATAATAAATTTTAATATTGACGATTCAGATTTTAGCTGATAGTCTTGAGGAAAAGTCATGAAAATGTTGATTTTTTATAAAAATCATATTTTCCCAAATACTAGAGACAACATAAAACATGCTCCGTTTCTCTGGACTACATTGAAACAGACATACATAAACATGTCTTCTAATTATTAGGATTTAAACTAAAATGGAGAAAATTATCATGGGTCATGGTGAAATAGTATAATAAATTATAGACCAGAAATAGAGAAAATAATGCATAATAATCAAATGTATACAATACCGCAAGACATTGGGGAAGCCTTTAATGATTTCTATATAAAAGTAAATAATGATAATAAATTTAAAATTGACGAAATAAACAAGACTATGGATAGTAATAATTTAAATACAATATTTTTAAAGCCGACATATCCAACAGAATTATAGTGTATAATTATGAGTCTTAACAACACTTTGCGGTAGGAAACGACAGAATAAGTACAAAAATTGATTTGAGCCATATAGCTAATATATCGCTAGAGGGAGGTACATTAACCAGAGGTTCTGAAAAAGTCAATTATAACGCCGTTATTTAAAAAAGGAGAGGCAACTGATATAAATAACTATCGTCCAGTAACATTGATTCCGGTCTTTTCAAAATCTTTGAAAAGGTTATGCTGAGTAGGTTGTGTAACTTTGTCACAAGTCACAAATACTTAAACACAAACAGTTTGGATTTCGCAAAAATAGTGCTACATCACTCGCTTGCTTTAATTTGATCAAAATAATAACTTAGTCTATAAATGAAAAAAAGCCAATTACAGCTATATTCCTGGACATGAGTAAGGCTTTTGATTACATCGATCATGAACTACTTCTATTTAAACTAGACAGATACGGTATCAGAGGAAAAGCGAACGATTGGCTTAAACGTTACCTTTCAGATCGAACACAGTGCGTAGAAATTTCAAAAACACGGGCAGGTAGTTAAATTACGAGTAGGTCTAAGTTTCAGCCTAATAAATTTGGAGTCCCACAAGGGAGTGTATTGGGCCTTTTTACGTTTCTCATTTTTAATAATGATCTCTCAAACATCACTCATCACAATACTATTTTATTTGCGGATGATACAACAGTTGTTGTAAAATGTGATGACAAATAAATGTACGAGACTAATATAAACCGTGCATTACATAATATAATTAGATGGCTTGACAGCAATCATTTAAGAATTAACGAAACTAAAATGATGCTGTTCCGGAGATACAGACAACAACCAATTGACCTAAATATAATTTATCAAAATAGTAAAGTAGAGGAAGTCGTTTCTACGAAGATTATAGGGCTGATGATAGATAAGAGTTGCAACTGGAAGACGCACGTAGAGTATGTATGTGACAAGCTTGTTATATTGGTTCATATATGCTATTAAAAGGTTAAGAATAACGGTATCAACGGATGCAGTTCTAAGTGCATACCATGGATACGTGTCTTTGGTGCTCTCATACGGACTTTTGCTGTGGGGAAACTCAGCGGTAATTGGTAAAGCCTTTCACATACAAAAAATGTGTGAGAGCTATTTGTGGGGCCAGGTTTAAAGAAAGCCGCAAACCACTTTTAAAAAAAAATCACATTTTACCATTGGTTTGTACGTATATAAGGGAACTTGGTATTTTCGTCAAGCAGCACCCAAACTATTTTGATATCCATGCCCAAGTAGTTAGTAGAAATGCCATTTCTAGGAATAGATTCAAGATCTATCTACCTCTGTGCAAGTCAGAACTACATAACAGGAATTCATTTATAAATGCCATCAAAGTTTACAATAAGTTACCAAACACATTTAAAGAGCTGTCTCTGCATAAATTTAAAAGAACATTAACTGAATGGCTGGCTAAGCATTGTTTTTATGACCTAAGGGAATATATGGAATATAAAGAATACTAACTTTCAAATAAGAATTATATTAATGTTCTAAACAATTTTATTGACATGTACCGACTTCATAACAAAATATTACACAAACCATATAGCCATAATTGTATTTTTATTTTTCATTTTATGGACACTATAATTTATTACTTTGTTTCAATCAATTTAAAATTAGTTTACATAGATAAGGCTTTTGACATTATTTGAATGATCAGCAATGCCTAATATGTCATAAGTAATGTAATTGATTAGTATAATGTTGTTATGAGTTGGAATTTTATTACATATCTGCTGATTGCACACCATTGTTATGGTAGAATGTACGATCAAATTATTAATTACTAAGACCACTATGTACTACATTCTTGCAATAAATATATCTTTATCTTTATAGAAAAGTATTTATTTTGCAAAAACCACCTATCTCACACATATTGGGCTTGGTAAAAAAGACATCAATAAACAAAATTAAAAATAAATTGTTTTTTATTTACTGTTTAATCTGACCGATTAAAAACTGAAGTTTACCTTTAATGCAAATATATAATAATGGATACCTTACCTGGTCTAGCAACAAGAAGTGGGTCTGTTTCAATCAAATCTTTCATTTCCTGTCCAAACAATTTTAACTCATGCTTTAACTCCTTGAAACCATTTTTCAAATGTTCCAAATGTGTCATTTTAGTTTCAGTTTCGTAACCACCTTTTCTGTGACTTTCATGGAACAGCCAGCGTCGAGAGCCAATTAAAATTGGATATATTGAATTGTCAATACTATTTGTTTTAAATAACGTCCTACACAGAGTGGAATACTGACGATTGTTTTTTATTAAATTTATAAATGTGTTTCTATTATATAAAGCCATTATATATGTCTTTAATTATATCATACACTAAAATATAACGTTAAATTTGTCGTTTGTTATTAAACAATAATACTAATAAATTAGCCCTAAACCCTTTTATAATAAATAACCTCAATTACCTAATGTCAATGTCAATTCTAGAGTAGTAGTCGGATACTGTCGATCATAATCTATGCTCTCGATAGTGATATACTATCACTGACTGTAGCTAATTCAACTACCATCATCAGTTTTAAATACCTTATTATAAATATTTTTATTTTTAATTAACAATTTAATTTGAATAATCATATCTATGGCATCGTATTAGTCATTTAAAAAATAAAAAATGAATCACTGATGGTTTTAGTTTTTACTTAAGAAGTTAATGGACACGTTTTAAAATTCATTCAAGGTATGCAATCAGAATCCTGAATATCTGCCTCCTTAAAATGGCTTTAATCATGTGCTTAAATAACATTTAGATTTCGTAGAAACTCTTCAATAGAGTTGAGCTCGAGCTCAGCTGTTACTTTAAGTCAGCTGTTACGTAAACTTATCATACATAAAAAAATACTGTGGGAATTTAAAAGATATTTGAATGTGAAACTACGGATTTTGAGATTAAATGGTATTATATTTTGCAAGACAACGAGGATAGATAATGCTAGTGAGGCCTGTGTCCAGCAGTGGATTTCATTCGGCCGAAATGATGAAGTATTGAAAGGGGCGGTTTTAGGGGCAGGAGTTCTTTGGGGTTTTTTTTAGGGGGGATGGATTAATAATAATATAAACTAAAAGTTCTTTTATTTCTGAACGCTGCCAATTTGCACTTGTTTTATATATTTTTGAACGCAGCCTAGGACGAACGGTACGCCTGTCGAGTTCATCCGCGTCGCTCATTCCAAAGAGAATACAAACTCTACGCTGCTCATTCATTCATAAATAATGAAATAAATTTGTTGTTTTGCTTTTTTCGTAGGCTTGAATTCAATTCACTCGTCTCATTTATTTTGTTTGGGTTCATTCTAACCTTTAGTTAAAAGAAATAAGTGGGTTTTAATTTAATTTGTTTAGTCTCAAGAGTTTATGAGTTAAGAATAAAAAAAATTGTTTTGGTTCTTCCATATACTTCAAATATTCAGAAAATATGTGAAAAGCATTCAGATACAGGTTCATTTAAAAAAAATGCTCCTCGCCCTAGCACTTTTGAGGTCACTGCCGACGATGACGATGCTGTTTTAGATATAATAATTAGATTTAGAATTTAAAATATGGCACCGCTCCATTTCTTCCCATGGAAGTCGTAAAAGCCGACTAAGGGACTAAAAGGGAAACCAGAAGGTTGGACAGCAGCGTCTCCTCTGTTAAACTCTAGCCTTCCGGTCATCTTATGTAGGAGGCTTTTGTTCAGCAGTGGACGTTTTTTGGGGTGACATGATGATGATATAATATTGCATAATTATTGTTTTATTTCATGCGCCAAAAATAGTTACTTATATACTTACTACCTACATCAATAAAAAGTATTTGAAAACCTAAACAAACTATACTAGCTATAGGTACTTAAAAAATACTTAGGGGTTTTTAGGGGGATTTTAAAATGATCTTATCTTATCTAAAATTTAGAACAACATGTGAAGGCAATTTATGGAGAAGAAGTACCAGTAAAAGTAGAAAAAATAAAACACAATATTGAAAGGGATTATGCCTCTTTTATTATAGGAGTCCCAGAAAGCAGGTATGAAAAGTTGTGTCAACCTGAAAGCTGGGCAATAAATATTGAATTTGCTGAATGGGTGTGGTTTCGTAGACCAACCAATAAACCAAAAATCCCTCACTAACTCAGTGGATATACTGTATCAAAACGTGCGAGGGCTTAGAACAAAGTTAGAAGAATTTAACACCAGTATTTCGACCGCAACTGCAGATCTGTTCGCCATCACGGAAACAGGCTGCAATAAATCCATCCATGACGCAGAAATCATTCCACCTGGATACAATATTATACGGTGTGACCGAGCAGATGGACGTAAACAAGGCGGCGCGTGTCTCGTGGCTACACCACGTTTTGAGCTGAGACGAGTGTCACTACCAAATGACGTCGACATTGATCAACAAGTGTTCGAACTAGTTTGTGCTAATGTGTATTTACGTAATAGACTTATGTTTTTACTTTGTGTGGTTTATATCCCACCAAATAGTAATGAAACTGAATACATGACATTATTTCATATAATTGAACAGTTTTGTAACACATACAAAGAAATTGTGGTTTTAGGTGACTTCAACTTGTATTCATGTCCTTCAGCCGTAAGTCATTATTATGAATACTTTCAGAATTTTTGTGGATTCACTCAGAGTAACGGAATAGGTAATTGCAAGGATCGTCAGTTGGATCTAGTGTTAAGTACACTGCCGGAGGGACGGGGTGTGAGTGTGCGAGCGGCAGAGGCGCCGCTCGTGCTTGTTGATGCATACCACCCACCGCTCGTGATCTCGGTAAGTACACCCACGCGCCTACGACACCACCTTGGCTCAGCGGGCTCATGTGCACCTGACGTGAACACACATGCACCAATAGGTTGGAACTTTAATAAAGCAGACCTTTTATCATTATACGCATTAATGGCGGCTGTAGATTGGACTCCGTTGTATGAGTTAGACTTAGAGTTGAGTTTAAATTATTTTTATAATATTATTAATTCTATTATCAATGACTGCGTTCCGAAAAAAAAGCGAAGTAGTGTAAACTCAAGGTATATTTACCCTGAGTGGTACACTAGTGAAATAATTCGCGACATCAAATTAAAGGCTGTGCTACATAAACGTTACAAAACAAGTGGGTTAAGGACCGATTACGAAGCGTTTGCCCTGTGTAGAACCAAAGTAAAAAATATGATATTAGGCACTCAGAAACAGTATAGGCACCGCGTTCAAAACCAAATGCTGAAAGATCCGAAGTCGTTTTGGAATTATATAAAATCAAAAAGAGGTAGTAGAAGTCCGCGTAAGATTTTTAAGAATGGCGAGCCATTGACTAGTGAGCAGTGTGTTACGGAATTTGCTGAGTATTTCTATTCGGTCTATAGTACGGAACAGGCCGAGTTGAGTGTGAGTGCAGCGGATACAGAAGCGGGCAGTGGAAACGGAGCGGCACGGGTACATATCGATCACCTATATTTGTTAGACGTAAATTTTGCGCTTCAACAGCTTAAGCCGAAAAAGTCTGCTGGACCGGACGGCATTCCGCCATACATATTTAAGGATTGTCGGTCGGTGCTAGCAAAACCGCTTCAATACATTTATAATAAATGCTTGAAGGCTGCAGTATTTCCGGAGAAGTGGAAGATTACCCGCGTCGTTCCGGTGCCAAAGGGAGGCTTAGGGACGACGGTGGAGGGTTATAGGCCGGTCGCAGTGCTATCGACTCCAGCAAAAATTTTCGAGGCTGCTATTCATAGAAGCATATTCCAACAGGTCAGCGGCCAGCTCTCAGAAGCTCAGCATGGATTTAGACCAGCAAGAAGCACCACTAGCAATCTTCTCAGCTACATGGCTCACCTTGTGCCAACAGTGGACGGTGGGGGACAAGCTGATGCTGCTTACTTTGATTTTTAAAAAGCGTTCGATCTAGTAAATAACGATGTCCTGCTTAAAAAGTTAGCAGCAGTTGGTTTCACCCCACATCTATTAAGATTTTTTGCAAGTTACTTGAGCGATAGACGGCAATACGTAGAATATGCGGGATACAAGTCAGAACCATATTTTACCAGGTCTGGGGTAAGTCAGGGCAGTAATCTTGGGCCTTTGCAATTCATTCTTATGATTAATGACCTATCGGAAGTTGTTAAAGATGCCAAATGTTTGCTGTTTGCTGATGACCTCAAGCTGTCCCTCGCGATAAGTAACGTAGAAGACTGTGCCAGGCTACAAAGAGACATAGACAGAGTGGTTACCTGGAGCAAGGACAACCTCCTACTGTTCAATTTCTCAAAGTGTGTAACAATTACTTTTTCTCGCGCACGTTCTCCTATACTATATAATTACAAGATAGATGGGGTGCCAATGGTTAGGGTAACAGAAGTCAGGGACTTAGGGGTGAGCTTCAACACAGGGCTAACGTTTCGTGATCACATTACTAGTTGCTGTAGACAGGCTTATCGTAATTTAGGATTTATGCTTCGTATGGTGCGTGATTTTACCAATATTAAAGCCGTTATAGCCTTATACAATGCTTTGGTTAGAAGCCAGTTAGAATGTAACGCAGTCATTTGGGCTCCGCACGAATCTAAATATAGGCTCATGTTGGAGAGAGTACAGAATAAGTTTGTTAGATACGTATACTCGCGGCTGTATGGTGTTTATCCTTTGTATCCATTATTATACCCAACTTTATTTATTTTGGTCATGGTTGGATATAACGAACTGAGGGTCAGGAGGGATCTCGCACTCATTTTGTACATGTTCAAAATATTTAGAGGGAAGGTGTATAATGCCGACATCCTGGGGCAGATAGGTTTGTGTGTTCCGGACGGGTACGTGTGGCGACGACGACAGCCACGGCTGCTGGTGGAGCCGCGTGGCCGAACCAACCTCTTAAGTGAGGCGCCGCTGACGCGAGCACTCCGCACTCTCAACCTCATAGCTAGTGAGACTGACGTATTCCATTGTACTCTGAGTGATTTCACAAAGGTAGCACTGTTTATTATTTGTTACAAGATTAATTAAGAAGTAAAGTAAATTTGTTACAAGATTAATTAACAAGTATTATATATATTATTAGTAGATGAAATATTGAATGCTACACTATCGCATTAGGTATATTTTTTAAACCTGTAATGATAGTAGTAAGTTTGAGGAATAAATAAATAAATAAATAAATCTTGGAGGAAAAATTCTGTAGGGGTTGGCAACACTGACTTTGTGTCAATACCACGTGAAAAAAGGGCGGGAAAGTCGAATTAAAAGGCGCTCTTTTTGAAATTAAATAAATTTAATTTGTTTTGACCTATAAATAACCAGTTTTTAGCCCTTTTTCAATTCCATGAGTGAATTTAGTGGTGGGCTCATGGAGCCCTCGGCTTTCGATGCCACTTTAAAGCGGAAGAGTACAACTTGTATCCGCGAAGATGAACCGGTTTCCAAGATGTTACCCAAGTTCATAAATACTAAAAGGGGTTTATTCAAAGATATCCTTCCAATTTATGAAGAACAGAACCGAAAGGATTATCCCGTTTTACTTTTTCAGGAAAACAAGGAAAAAATTGATCCCTTTAAAATTAATAAAATTCTTAAGGACTTGGTGCCACCTAACACGTATGTTAAGCCCATTGGTCATTACTTTATCAAGATCTTTTTTCCAACAAAAAAAGAAGCAAACTCTTTCATTATGAATAAGCCCATTCATAGCAAACATAACTGGTCAGTCAAGATACCTTTTGATCAAATTGAAAGCCAGGGAGTAATAAAGGTCCCTACTGAAATTGATGATTCTGAACTTCTATCGTCTTTGAAGTCACCTGGGTGTGAAGTTTTAGGTATCAAGAGGTTTAAGAAGAAGCTTCCTGATGGCTCACTTACTAGTCTCCCAACAGTATTGGTAACTTTTTTGAATATTAACAGACCCAGTCATGTTACTTATGAACATTTATGGCTAGAAGTAAGAGAATATTTTAAACCTTTAGTTCAATGCTTTAACTGTTTCAAATTCAACCACACTAGTGGTTCTTGCAAAAATGCCCAAGTTTGTTCCATCTGTGCAGGTAACCATTTCTATAAAGAATGTTTACAAAAAGATAAAATTAAATGTAATAACTGCCAAGGACCTCACGTAGCAGTCGCCTATGAATGCCCCCTTAAGGCTTCGAAAGTTGCTGAAATTAAAAACAGAATTTTGGGTGGTACATCATATGCTTCAGCTATTAAAGGCTCCAAATCAGTCTTACATACATCCAATGACAAAACCTCAAAAAATATATCTTTGAATTCTAATGTGAATACTAAAGCCACATCACCGCAGAAACGATTCATTATAAGCGACATATTGAACTGTGATTCAACATTAAATGGTATTATAAAAACAGTTGTAGATTTGATTTCCAAGAAAGATGGAGCACCAATTACATCCAGGATAATAAAAGAATTGTTAATACACAATTTAAGCAATATATAATATTATATGGATAAAGTTATTAAAGTATATTAATGTAATAGAACTAAATTTCACACTGGAATCCTAGATATATTTCCCCTAAACTTGATGTTTTTAAATAACTTTATTGATAATAGTATTGATAGCATCAACTTTATTTTAATTAATAAATGGAACCTGACTTTGCTGTAATAAAAAACTAAGCATATGGGTTATATTTGCAAGAGGCTCCGATCAACCTCTCAGAGCCATTGCTATTAAATTTATATTTTAAATTCACTATTATTGATATAAGATTACAATTTTCAAAATATTCTGTCAAATTGAATTTGTTTCTTGTATTTTGTCTATTATTTTGTGTGTATATTGTCCTTCTCCACCTAATGGTAAATTTGATATTAATATTCTGAAAGAAACATTTAGTAAAATAAAAACATAATTTCTTATTCATTGCATACTTTAATTTAATGCTCTTCTTCTGTTTTTTGGGTGCTAAAATGAATAACATAATATGAATGATAAAAACTGCATTCGTTTTAATGATCTTAATATTGTAATTTAGCCCCTATAGACAATAGGAGTCAATGTTAGATTTAGTTTTTGTTTCTCAATCTTTCAGTTCCAGTAGTCATAGGTTAAGATTTGGACATTGTAAAACATCTTGTCATTTGTATAGATTAAAACTCTCCGGACAAAAAAATGTTAAATATATTGTAAATAGGAAAGCTATTGCTAATTGTTCTTTGCAAAGTGTAAAATAACAATTTTTATGATGTTCTTTGATTGTAAGTAGTTTTCGGTGCAGCGCAACATAATACACAGATTACTTTACTTTTGGGCTAATAGGTAATTGTAAATATTTAAATAATGTACATTGTTGATAACGTAGTGGAAATAAAACCTCTGATTATTGATTTTATAAACCTACTCCGTGTCTCCGTGACTGTGATTGATTTAGCAATGTCAATTCATCAATTGTCAATTTGTCAACCTATGTCAACACATACTGGCGAAATGTGACATACCTAAAAATGTGTTTTGTTTTATTTTTATATGTAAGGAAAAATATTTGTGATTTATTAAAAAATTCAATTTTATATTCATCCTAAGTTCTGTTAGATCTATATGAATTAGTTATAAGACTATACTATGTACTAGGGATGCAAACCAGTAAAATTACCCCGCTGAAATACGATATTATATATAGATATTAGTTTTGTCATATATATTATATAGATAATGTTAAGTATAACTTAGACATAAAAGATTTAAGTTAACATGTAAAAATAATCCGAATTGTTAATTTTTTGTTGGGTTGATGGTAAGACCAATGCCCGTAATAAATGAAAAAAAAAAAAAAAAAAAAAATCAATACCACGTCAATACGGTCATCTCATTAATAAACATGGTTATTGGTTACGTTCACTTTGTATTTTCGCTTTTCAGGGTTAAATACTAAAATAGGCAGTTGGTAGCACAGAGTAGGTGGCTTTGATCACAGAGTACATTATATATACGGAAAGCTTTGATTTGTGCAGTGTGCGGCTGTCGTGTATCGTGTCTACATAGTTTGTAGCGAAATAAAAGTGTGTCATAGTGAAAGAGCCACGTACATTAGACCTTGTTTTACTTAAAAAGCGAGCCTAGTCTCGGTTAGCAGCATGCCCAAATAATCTATTTTATAAATTTGAATTCTGAAAAAGATTGAAAATGGGCATGGAGAAGTATAACAATGAGGTACGTTCTGAACTACTGTACGAATTTTACACTTAAACCTAGTAAAACTTTCAATCATAATTTATAGCTATTTAAAAAGACCACTTCTCTTTTTTTCGTATGGTTAGGGGCCAATGTTGTGTCAGGAGTTGTTCAAGCTGCTCAAAGGTCTCCAACTTGGTTGAATGACTGCTCTCTGATGACAACAACCGGGACTGACGATTTTACGTGACCACCGAAGCACGGAGACGCTCAGTTCAAATACCACTATGAGGTTGCCCATCCATAACTGACCGCGCCGAGCGTTGCTTAACCTCATTGATCGCTTACCAACCAGTCAGTGGCTATGAATGATTCTGTATGAAATACATGACACTTTGACCTGATTACATTAGTTACACAAATACCAATGACACTGACTAGATTTGTACTACATAATGTTATATTATTTGATGCAATGCTCGACATAGTGCGACTTTTTCTGGTTTTTCTGGCTATGAAAATTTGATTGTCTAAGAAGTGATCAATCTCTATTTTTTAGAAATATATTTTCTCATAGTTTTGAATCTATTAATAACTGAGAAATCATCCAAATAAAAAAATCACTGTTGTCTTCTGTGCTAAGAAGTAATAATATAATAAGTGTGTGTATGATGTTTTATATCTGATAGATTCTGATAATTTTCATAAAACTTAACCACTTCTGGACTTACTTCCTCTGTTAGGAAGCTATGTCATAAGTTTTTATTGGTAAGGTTCAGTTACATGTCTTTCATTTTACAACATATTATTCATCCAACAATACCACATAATCAACATTCAAATGAATAATGAATACTAAATACAAACATAAAAAAAAATTGTATTATTATAATATCATGTAAGATACAATTACATTGTTGCATAGTCAATTAATAAAAATATTACTAATTTCAATGTCAACAAAATAATAATAAAGAAACATAATTACAAAATATTAATTATACACTTAAAATGTCAATTATTCCAATTAAAATCAACAAATTCATCATCGTAAAGTAAATATGCAAATGGACATTTGGTATAAAGTATGTTTTTTTAACAAGGGTTAAAAAAAATTCATCATCAAAGTTTGCAGCTCCAGGTGCTTTTGTAAGGATCTCTAGCAAGTTTGTTACAGATACTCTAAAGCTATTGTAGGTAATAATTTCTACATATATGTTTGTTTTATGGATATCTCTAGATACAGAAATTATAGATGTATCATATTTATATCAGATAATCATAGATCTTAAATCAGATAAATCATTGTTTGATATGTAGTATTTGTCATATTATATCAATTAAAATGGATATGTGTAACTGATAATTTTATCAGTGAGTCATATTGTTAAGTAACTGTTTATATGTGTGTATGTGATGTGTAGGAAAACTATAACATTTGGCACATAATGTTTTGTCATATGCCCATTTAATGGTCAAATTAAGGAACTCAATCTTAGGAAAAAATATAAGATGCACTGATGTTGTAAAAAGTATTTGCTTGTTAAATTAAATAGAAATACTATATTTAATTACAGTTGCAGATTTCTTGTCAATGTCATTATGTAATGTTAAATGTAGCAATCATAAAAAGAATGAGATTATAATCAGTCACATTTCTTACAATATTGTGAGCTAATTATACCTACAGTGCAAAATTATGTTATTTGCACTTTATATTTTAATAATTTTAGTGACTTTAGTGTCATTGATTCATAGTAAACTCCTTTTCATAATAGGTATTGCTACAGTTATTATAATATAACGACTCTTACAATATTGCTGTGTCAAGAGCCTGGTAATATGAAGAGGAAAAAAGAAACATCCATATAAAAAAAAATGATTCTTGTGATTGTCTTTATGATAATATCATTTGTTTTTTTTGGGTTTATGCATAATGTTAAGCTCTACATAAATATGGCAGTAGGCCATTTTTTACCAATATCTATTCAATCAATTCAGACTACTATAGCAGTCAGTGTAATAATTCAATTTATTAGATCTTACAATCGCAAAAATAATTTGTATTAAAATGTCAATTCAATTACTTACATGATGGAAAAAACTGTTATGCCATTCTCCTCAGCTTAACCATTGGGATGTGGTGATGGGTAGGCTAATTTGGGAGCTGTCTTTTATTATTACTATTCAAAAAGAGCATACCTGTTCAATGCAATAGATATGTTCTTTTATTGTTTTAACTATAGGAGTTTTCTTCTATGTAGCCACTTATGCCTTCTACATCTTGCCCATTCTTATTTAATTCAATCATTTATTCAGTAATTAGGTCCTAACACACTTTGACGTCATATGAATACAACGGATCGCATTTAGCTACATACCACCTCTGAGAAGTAATGCCGAAAGAAACTCAAGGCTAGGTCCTTTTTATTTTATTTATTACACACCATTTTACAAATCTGGCGACAAATTTGATGGCACGGTTCACCAACCGTAAACTGCACCCAGTGGCTGATACAATTGGCAGCTGCACTCTGGGTCGCGGATTAATTATGGCTGTAAACGCACTCACGAGTACGACACAGAAGAAATCCAAAAGAAAAAAATAACACTGTTTACTAATTATTTAAGACAGCACTTTATTCATTAAATAATATTTGGCAGCTATATATACAACACAAACAATGCAGATCAAAAGTTGTTTCTAGGGATACCGCTTGTGTAGATAAGAATTAAGGCCACACGTTTCTATCGTCACAGTAGAATATGTCTAACAGTAATTCAACTCGGCGGCCATAAAGGGTCAATCGTGCCGTGGGACGCGCCGGTAGTTCGGTAATAGTAATGAGGCGTATCGCTCTCATGTTTCGCTTAGCGCAGTTTCACGTGAGACTGGAAAATGGTTTTTGTGAGTTGTACTATGGATGGATGTATGTCCACATCGTATAGAAATAAGACTTCATGTTTCATCAGGTTCCACACACAAAGGAAAAGTAAGTGATTGATTGCTAGATTTCTCATATCAAAATAGTAGCTACTGATAATCATACGGCCGAATACTCAAACGCCATTTAACGTTAAGTCCCCGCTTAAATATTAGCCTAGCAAAACATTTGTGTGTTCCGCATGTCATGTTTTTATGGTTCGTCAATATTTTAAGCCCATTTGTTAGCCGTAGCTGTATATGTGATCGCAAGACATATTACGGAAGGTACCTAGTTGAATTACTTGTACCTATACAGAACAATAGCAAATCAGTACTTTATTTGTTTTTAATCTTATTTTAAAGGTGTTTAGGACGATTTAGGTAGTTGAATCGTTTAATGTGGCAAAACCGGCTCAATTTTTATCTACGTTGCGAGATATCTTCTCAAAACAGTATTTAAAAAAATATTCAATTTAAAACCCTTTACCGGTTTTATTGAAAGTATGTGTAGATAGATATTGTCTTGATATAGAGATTAAATGTCATAATATTTTATGCAACCAGTTTGAATGACGTGTGAATGTGAATCGAAACATAATGGTATGTGATTAATTTTACTTTCAGATGCAGGCTCTGGATGCAAAGGAAGCTTAAATGAAGCAAATCAAAATGTCGCAAGTACCTATTTGTCAATTGCACATTTGTGACCGATATTATTATAATAAACAATTTTATTTCTCATAAAATATGTTTTATTTATTTTGTGTAAGTAGCAACCCTACGGTCTACGTTCTATTCAGACGTTGTCGGCGCACGCTCACGACGTTCGCGCAACATCAAAGGAGTCGAATCACTGTTATACATATTTTTACTGTGCTATCGTCAACATAGTCTTTGATTTTATAATCTTAACGCTTTGTTGAGGTCTTTGTCTTACTCCTTCGTCTGAAATTGGTTCTTTTAAGAAAATGTACTTGCATATATTTTTAGGTTGGCAAACCATCTGAGTACCTGTTTTCTCCGGAAATACTAAAGCGACTGGACTTTGACAAAAGCCCAGCCATATTCAAGCCTAAGATCAGTGCGGTTAGTCCTGGCGAGGACTGGATGATCGTGAGGCCTTTGCAGCGCTCGGACTATGATAAAGGCTTTCTGCATCTGCTCGGGCAGCTGACAAGCGTGGGCAATGTCACACGCAAGCAATTCGATGGTAAGGCTATATATATATAATTTTCTAATTATTTTTAAGGGGGCGAGACAGTTAGCTATGGACATCTTAGGTTTTAAAGTAATGGATCAGATGAGACTACACTGCTCCAAAACGCAATTTGGGGACGTAACTGAGACTAGTGCAAAACTAAAGTGAAATTGGGCTGGTATTGCGCATGCCAGATAACTTCTTGGCCAAAATAACAACAGCTTGGGCCTTTATAACTCTGAAAAGGCACCGCGGTAGACTCCGGTGCAAATGGCGAGACGAACTTGAAGCCTTCAACAAACAGTGGCGACAAGAGGCCAATATCCGAGATAAGTAGAAAGCTCAGGCTCATATCGTCAAGCCACTGTTTAATTAAAGAAAGGTGACAATAGTCAAATGGGTAATAATAGGACTGTAAAATTAATTTCTATATTCTCTCTTTCAAGAAAGGTATTGTACTCTTGATTAATCAGTTTTTAAGATAATATCGGGTCTATTCGCGCACAGATTAATATCAAAATAATAAATATATAGTCCGTTATCCGAAGTAGCGAGACAGGTTAGGACAGCAAAGGACATTATTCCTCTTCAAACACCCGGGGTATACAAAATTTACTGCAATTGTGATTCTTACATCAAACAGACGAAGCGAACCATCGCGGAAATAGTGAAAGAACCTATCTGAGCTGTTAAAAATCATCAATCAAACAAATCGGCGATTGCTGAGCACTTGCTTGAGTCAGGACCTAATCACTGGATTGAGCTTCATGACCCAAACATTCTCTCCACCGATCAGCATTAGTATCCGAGAATTGTTCGAGAAGCGATTGAGATTAAAAAGCATCCAAATTTCAATCGAGAAGATGGATTTAGGTTATCCGCGTCATGGAATCCAGTGATAAAGAAGTGTTGGCGTCGCGTTTTATCATTGTGTATACCTGCCGATACTGTCAGTAGTGTGTGTCGTGACGGTGCACTGCAAGACCAAGTGCGGGTAGTTAGTACCAACTCCCGTCCATCGCGACACTGATACCCGTTACTGCAGTCTCCTCGTGACCACGATCAATGCAACTTGATCGAAACGTCGAGGTTAGTCAAAATATTATTTTGATATTGATCTGTGCGCACATATTCCCGATATTATCTTAAAATCACGTATTCAATTCGTGAAAGTTTAAGAATTACTACTTTATTCAGTTTTATAGAGAAAATTATATCTTATCCTCTATTTAATACAATATATTTTTGTGTCTGGCTTTGTAACAGTTAATGAGATAAAGAGCAAGCATTTTTTTTTCGTAAAAATCGAAGTGTATCTTTAGCTGCTTTTCAGCGTATAAGATCATAACCGACTGTATCGATAAAATTATACCAGCAGTGCTATTCTGTAAGAACTCACTACCACTAGCAAACTCACTTCAGAGTCCGCAGTTAAAAGTAGTAAAAACAATACGAAATTAGTGTTTTCACTACGTATTCAGAAGTAAGTTTGCTAGTGAAGCAGACTCGCTTATGAATCCGGAGTAAAAACAATACGATATTAGAGATTTCACTGTGGATTCTGAAGTGAGTTCTTACAGAATAGCACTGCTGATTCGGTTTTTTTTTCATGGACATTAGTGTGGCTTCTGATTTTGTATGTTATAAACATTTTTTGGAAAAAATATACATATACGGTATTCGGGGACATGACTGGAAAAAATCATATTTAACTAATAGAATACAATGTGTAGAAAGAAGTCTACAGATATAGAGAACGATCTACAGCCATAGAAGCATCACAGACAGCATTCTTAAAAAATAAACATGGTGTACTACAAGGTAGTATATTAGGTCCATTGGTATGTCTTGCCCAATGCTATGTCTGATGCGTTTTAATATTTCTTACGGATTTTAGAAATCGGTTTATTTTTGTTTAAAACGTTTTATGGTATAACCTATTTGTCGATAGCGATTCATCAATCGCCTGTTTATTTGCTATCGACAAGTATGAGATCTCTGAAGCCACACTGTCGGACGATCAGTAACCTAAAAATAGCATCGTCGCCTTTCAATTTAGGCGATTTGCACCGGTGGATCCTTGGCTGCGCGATAGCTGCTGTCACTGTTTTTAGCTAATTAGGGTTCAGGTCTCTGATAGGACGATCCTATTACGGTCGGTTCGTCGCGTACTAGCAATGCGTGAGCTTCTAGGCCAATAAAATACAGCCATGAAAGTTGCGATTTCAATGGTTTCAGTTCCTGTATGTATAATATATTTAAGAGCAAACGTCCCGATTAATTAGTGTAAAGATTCTTTTTCTGAACATAAAGTAAGTAGCAAGTATTCTGATGTCAGGCTTGTAGGACTATTTTAGGTTTATTCCGTCACTGTTGGCAAATGATAGAAAAACAAACGATCTTTTTAAAATTATAGACTAGAATACGGTGACTAACTTGAAGTCTTCTCTTGTGCATACAAATATTTAGGGACAAACTGAACAAACAATTAACAATTAAATGTATAAAAAATGATAATTTTAACCTAATATTGATCAAATCTCAATTTCATCAGTATATAACGTTATGATGCAACCATTGTGGGTTTTTTACTTTAATATTGGCTACACCTCACTTATACACTACAATTAAGAAGTCTGAGCTATATTACGTTGTAGTTTGTATGAAGAGATAAAAGGCATTTTAAGATTGCGGGATTTTTGCATAACTGATTTATACTAATGGAATTATCTGGTGGCCCGGAGGTTTACGGACTCACTTCTTTAGCACCAAGTTGCGGCAATGTGACTTTCAATGTCAATGTAGGTACTTTCTTCAATAATCTAAGACACCACTGAATTTTGGTGAAGGAAACATTACCAGGAAACTGGATCTGTAATGGTCTGAAATCGCCAACACGCAGTGAGCGAGCGTGGTGATAAATTGTCGTTCCTTCTGTGTACGAACGTAGAACTCTGCCCTGTACCAAGATGTAGACAGGCTGATATTGTTATTATACTATTTGTATTTTTTAGTACGCGTGTTCATGTCGCTATGCAACACTTTATTCTTTTTAGTTTATTTCCTGTAATTTCTGCCACAGAAACTGTTTTTCAAGGTTCTCCCTATTTCAAATATTGCCCCAATATCGTATATAATCCGATCCGTATCAAAGCATTTTTAAAGATCCGTATCAAAGTTAGCTAGCATGACCAATGTAACAATAGAAAAAAAGAAACTACGCAATCTTTATTTTAATTGAAACGTCTTACCTAAACGTGTTTCATTGATTAATACTTTTAAATGCTATATTTTAAATTGACTGACTACCTAGCCTTTATTCGGCTCCAAGTTAGTATGAAATCAAATTTTACTGGATATAATAATACATCTCACACAGGGATATTTTGGTTTAAATAAGATTACAACATTCCGATATACTTTCTTCACTTTGCGAATATCTCGCAAGTAATAACTAATAAGGTTTACCACCCCTCCAGTGGCGCGTGGCCGAAACGCAATAGCTGTCAAGGGATCGTGGGGCTCGCGGTGGCTTCGCGCGTTTCTAACTTTCTACCGCCGTGTGTTTGACCTAAGATATCACCATGTTTTACTACGAAACCTATAGGTATCTCCTATATGAATTGGTTACTGGTATATAATCGTAAATATATTCTATATCCGATTATCAAATTTTTATTTTATCTGGCTTATTAGTAAAAAACTAGAGAATGAGAATTCCCATACTTTAGGTACTTTTCACTTTATTTTCAAGAAAAATTGCTTGATATTCGAAAATAACGCACGAGCACAATAAAAACATTATATAATATATATGTTATATTATTAACAAGATTTAATCATTAAAATACATGCATATATAATCCCATAGACTCCTTTTACGACACCCACAGGATGAGATGGATTGGTGGTATTCTTAGCCGGCACCACATGGTACAAAATATTTACGTGAATGATAATGAATTAATTTTTGTCAGAATCATAGAGGGCATATATACCTACTGCGCCGAAATTCTGCAGGGATTCAGTCGCGATAGTCTATAAACTAGGCTAGTGTCGCGATGCAGTTTCACAAACGCGTATTTGTGTCACTGCAAAAATTCTCCGTATGTAACCGCCCTTAATAGTAACTTATGCAACTGAGATAATATCGATGTCACAGTATTGATTTCATATTTTGTCTACTGTGTCGATGTCCAGCGCAAGACTGGTTATAATGGAATGCGAAACCTATTGGCATTTATAAATTACCTTGGCAAAACCGGCGCATTGACCTTTTTATAAGCCTTGATGAGTTCCTGGTATTGATGTACGACGTTGACAATCATGTTTCATCGAATTAGTGTTATATTTCTACTAAAATATTCTTACAGAAAATGAAAGCTTTAAAATATAGGATGTTGAAATAGATGCAAATAAAGTGAAGGCAATGTGAGGAAGTAAATGATTGGGGCAAGCGTATCGAGTACGAAACTGCGTTCCGTGGAGAATCACGGGAAGCGGGTTAAATATTAGTCGAGCGATAAAATATAGATAACTTGCCTCAAGAAAAAGCAGACTACTTTTAAATTACCTTAATAAGAGAGCCGCAGGGTCAAATAACATTTAATTTATTTTATCATACCCGGTGGAAATATATATATTATGTTCTTCCTCCGCCCCCGGGAAAGGCGGAGGAGCATGCCGGACACCTTCCGGCCAAAACCATCGGATCGGAGCTCCAAGATCTCTATTATAATCACAATAGAGCCGCCCATTGTTGCCATGCATTTAGGCGCATTCCTCAAGGGATGACTGTAGCGGTGATCCCCTCAAGCGGAGGATATGTGAATGTAAAGAGGCTGCCCGCCTGGGCACATCCTGGGGGAAATTGCAAAGGATGATGATAGTGGGCTCAGGCGTGTTGGACATGGCGCCGGGTGGCTCGCTCCATTTTGAGCCAGGTCCAAAGAGCAGCAGGACCTACCTTATTCATCATCTTAATCCTGCCTAAAGCAGTTCACTGCTGGACATAAGCCTCTGAGCTCGATCTTCGGCTTTTCTGTTTTACTAGAAAGTTAGTTACATTAATGTTCCAGATAGGTTCACGAAGATGAAGCAGTCGGGCGGATACTACGTGACTGTGATTGAAGACACGCGCATAGCTAAGCTGATCGGCGCCGCCACCCTCACCATTGAGCAGAAGTTTATACACAACTGCTCTGTGGTACGTTAAAATATAATTAGTAGCTGTTTCCGCCACTCCGACCACGCGACTAGCTCTTCTTTTTTGAGGTAGATATAAACCTGATAAAATAGAATATAATCAAAATTGTATCCGCACAGTGCGATATGAGAACCGATTTTATGACATGATCTTTTAATTGCAAAACCCGATAGATTAAACTAAACTGAATGTTACAGTAGAACACTCGGTTATTAAATATACCTAGTTCTTGAAAAAGGATTGTTGAAGAATTCGGCATTATTTGACCCAGAAAATCATCAATCAAATAAAAAATTATATCGCTAACTACGTGAAATTATTAATTATCTCCTCCCGTGGATGTCGTTAAATCGACTAAGGTACTCTACACCAGAGGGATGCGCAGCAGCGTCCCTTCTGTGTAATAACAGCCATACTGCGCTCACCAGCCCGCCTGTCAAGCGTGGTGAGTACTGGCAAATACCATCAAAAGGACGACACAATTGTGAAAATCTATGGGGATGCCTTTGGTCAGCTGTGGACGTCCTTTTGCTGATGTGATACATCATGACTTGATGTATATGGAAAATATATTTACTTACTTGTGTAAAATACCGATACTCAGCCGTGCCTTGCCTGCAAGCCTGCCTGGCAAAACGTTACGATAATAATAAAGAAAGATAAACTTAAATTAATTGGTTCAACCGTGTTCTAAGGTACCTTAATCATCATATTAGCCAAAAGACGTCCACTGCTGAACCAAGGTCTCCCCATCACCATAATTTCAGCCGAATAAAATCCACTGCTGGAAATAGGCCTGCTCCAAAGATTGCCTCAACGATCGATCCGGGTTTGCCATAATCGCCACGCTTGGAAAGCAGTTTGGCGATCGCAGTTGAGTACGTACGCGTACTCGAAGGACATTGCGGCCCATCCTTCGGCTAATCCCATAGTCGCCTTTTATGACACCAATGGGCTTATCCCATGGTTGGTGCTATCATCTATGGGTGCTATTCGTAGCCGGCCACGGCCTCCTTCATAGATTTCCACAATTGTGGAAGATGTTCCTAGAACTTATCGTCACAAAACTTGCGTGAGGTTGTGAAAGGCCGTCAATGAATCACACTTGTCCTCATTTTATATATGTTTACCGCGTAAACAGAATAGACGCATCTCCATACTAAAGTTAGTCCCTTACTCACGTCTACAGTGTGTGGCTTTTGCCTTATTGGCATTATAATATCAGACTGTTTTTTTCAGCGTGGACGCCTAGAAGATGTCGTTGTAAATGATACATACAGAGGAAAACAGTTGGGTAAATTGTAAGTATTGATGGAACTGTCACTTATACCGATATAATTCCCATTTCGAATTTAAAAAAGGATATATACCACATAATTATATCAGCGGAGCTTCCGAAAACTTCCTCGGCATACGGCATCACTGTACATAATGATCCCCAAGGCCACAGAGAGCAAAGGCTATAATGAATATGATTATGTTTTAACTCTACTGGTAATAATTTATTTAAATTATATATATTATGAATATATTAAGAGAGGAATTACATAAAAATTCGAACAGATCTACGCACGGCCGCGGTCGCTCTCCCTGACAGTAGACCGCAATTACTATTATGCTACACAAAAAACTGGCGTTAAAAGTCTACCACAGCATGGGCCTCAAGTTACTGCTACAATGATTTGTTATAGCGGACATTGACATCACGCGTTGGACGGGCGGATTGGTAATCATAGTTATTTAAAAGCCTACACATGAGCACTACTGCAAATTCTCTCTCTCTTACAAGACCCGCGGTCGCCTATTACGACACCCATAGGTTAAGACCGCGCCTTTTAAAAACACGAACTATTTCTGTGGAGATCTATCTTGCTAAGGACTAAAGCCCTTTCTCCCACGGGGATATTACAAGTGACTCGGAATTTGCAGGAGTCAGCGCTGCCCGTCCGGCTGGGCAGGTTGCATTGCAAGCAAAGTAAAGATTAATACTTATTATTTCAGAATCGTAGTGACAGTATCGCTGCTAGCTCAAGAGCTAGGATGTTACAAAATGTCGCTGGACTGCAAAGACAAACTGATCAAGTTCTACGAGACCCTAGGCTACAAGCTGGAACCCGGAAACTCGAACGCTATGAACATGCGGTATGTATACATTATGTTAATTTATTCATAAATAGTTAATATTTATAAGTGATTTCAGTGATTAGGTATTCTTTAATAATTAAGTGATTTGTATGCATAATATACATTTTTGAGTTCACATCTCAATTGTAAAGGCACAATTGGGGAATTGAGTTTAGAATATAAACCAGATGTTAGCGAAACCACGGAGTAGTTAGCGAATGGAGTACTCATACGCATAAAACTCACTTTGTGAAGAGTGCAAAGGGGATACTCGACGCTAGGACATTGAGCGATTCCCTTAAGCGGTGTATTGCCATTCCCGATATACCTACACCGGGTTTGTGCAAGTGCAGTTTATCTTTTTGCATGCACATTATTACTTTACTGCCTACGTGACGATTCCTCCCGCGATACTTTTTAAAGGACTTGATAGTGAGGTTTTGGCCATATAAAGAAACAACCGCAATTTTTAACACGCTTTTATTAGCTTGGTATGTATCTATGAATCTATGTAACAGATTTTATGAACTCTATTTTCATCCCCTTAAAAACGTCGGATTGATTTAAAACTTCGCACACTTATCAAGTACCGATGACAATGCAATAATTTCAATAGTTTGTCCCATTATCCTGGTCAGGCTCGTCAGGATTAACGATTATTTTTCACCTTTAATACCCGGAATACTTTATAATTTCATTGATATACAAAAACTGGCACAAATGACAAATTCATCGACATACACAAACCTGCACAAAAAATAATACCTCCATAAGATGTCGATTCGATTCAGCCATGCGCAAAACAAAATGATACGCGTTTTTGTTGTTAACCGCACTAAAAAATAGAAAATAAATAATAGTTAAAAAAACCAACCTAAAAAGTGGAAAAGAATTTTCAATAATTTTAAAACAACAATAGTGATTAACAAAAACATTTGTAAAATAGCGTGGGGTGCTTATTCAGATATTTTCATGATGACGCTGCTTTTACAATATGTTCACAAAATTATTTACAACAATTGACATCAAGCACCCCACGCTTTTTTACAAGATTTTTTTGTTAATTTGAAAATTATTTTCTACTATTTAGTTCGGTTAACTACAAAAACGTGTTTTATTTGTTTTTTAAACTATTATTTATTCGTATTTACCACAGTGAAGGACGAAACTTTGCCAAGAACGGCAATTTGCCTTTACGGGATAAAAAGTACCCTTATATATTATAACCTGGGAGATATTCCACCTATGTACCAAATTGGATTTTAAACGCAGCTAGCTTTATTGAATAATAAATTCCGTGTGGTGTCCGGATTAAGAATATAGCACCACTCCATCTCCTCCCGTGGATGTCGTAAAAGGCGACTAAGGGAATCTAAACCAGAGGGATGGGCAGCAGCATCCCTTCTGTGAAACGGTAGCCATACTGTGCTCACCAACCCGCCTGCCAAGTGTGGTGAGTATTGGCAACTACCCCCCCAAAATGTTGACACTGTTGAAAATCTATGGGGGAGGCCTTTGTTCAACAGTGGACGTATAAATGGCCGATATGAAGATCGACCAAGGACCTGGATGGATATCTTGACTTGATTTTTATGTTAATTTGTTGTAGGTTCGAGGATCCATCTTGACAATTAGCCGCTGGGACATCCGACCTGCGCTCTAAACTGTAAGTACACAAGGGGCCGAGCAGACTTCACGGCACATCGAACCAGCACACATCATTCGGTCACTATGTATAGAAAATTACGTCATCGAGTCTTCAAAACTACCAGGCAGTGTATGCATTCTGTAAAACGTCATTGGAATTTGGATAACTAAGGATGAATGCGCAAGTATTCATTACTTAATGTACCACTTCTGACTAAGTTTCTTAATGTATCATGTCACTTATAACATAATTGTCTTGTTCTATTTGCTTTGTTTGCAGTTATATCAAAGCACATTGAATTTTTCTCCTTTTGCATCTTGCTTTACGATCATTCATTGGATTTTGTTGTGATTTCTGTTTGGTCGTTCGTGGTTACAGTTGCAGGGTCAATTTTTCTATCCATCGAAGGCGGAGATCACTTATCGTGGTGATTTCCCCATTCGACGGGGTGATCGATTGATTTTGGATATCCTAGCACATAATATAAGCGTTTAGACGTATTGCATCATCAAAGCGCGCATGTAAAGATTTATATTGTTGCTTTATCTGGAGTTGCTTATATGCTTAAGATTTAGTAAATTGTTTTCCTATATGTATAAAATCATGCTAAATACTAACGTTTGTTTACATAATTATGTTGCCAACTTAATATTTTTTACACTATAACAGTTTACATTAGTTATAAAAACCTTATCAGGTAACTACGCATTTTTTTAAACCTTACATATGTATATATATATATATTTACAGGATGTGTTACAGACTAAGTTTTTTATAAACATTCAGTTATTTTAAAGCTTTGAAAGTACGCAGGTACTCAAAATAACGTTTTACTAAGTATAAATAAGAAAATATTATTTTTGTTACTAACAATTTGTGATAAACTTCTTCATCATTAAACCATTACTGCTTTATTTTTAGTTTTATTTCAAAGCAGCATGAAGGTTCATATTATGTTTCCAGTTTTTATCCCGAAAATGAAACAAGATGGCCGTTTTCACATATTTGTTCATAGAAGTGTAAAGTTTAGCCAATAGATAAGAATTATGTTTACCTCACAATATCTATCGTACAAGGTTCGTAACTTTATTCAAACTCGCTAGGTCTAACGGCGCCCTGCCAGTACCAACACTTAACTGAACGGTTGCTGTTATATACCAGTAAAATAAAGCTGGGAAAGTTACTAATCTTAAGACCAAGAAATTCCAACTTTATAATATATATGCGTATTGCAGTAATATATTCATTCATGAAACCTATATTTAGAATCGAAGCATGACGTGATATGTCGGCTCATATTAAAATATAATGAAGGGTTTTAACATAATCAGTTAGATATTTCTACAGGCACCAAAATGCATTAATGCAAAATGCAAAATGCATTCGAAAATTTCATCATCGTATCAGCCACAAGATGTCCACTGCTGCACAAAGGCGTCCCCCTTAGATCTCCACAACGAGCGGTCATATGCCGCTCTCATCCAACGACTCCCAGCAACCTTCACCAGGTCGTCTGTCCACCTCGTTGGAGGTCGTCCCACGCTGCGTTTTCCGGTGTGGGGTCTCCATTCGAGAACCTTTGTGCCCCAACGGCCATCCGTTCTAGGAGCAATTTGTGTTCAGCTATGTCGACAACTTTAGTTGTTCTACGGATCCCCTCATTTCTGATTCGATCTCGTAGAGAAATACCAAGCATAGCTCTCTCCATAGCTCGCTGAGTGACCTTGAGCTTTCTTATGAGGCCCATTGTGAGTGACCACGTCTCTGTTCCATATGGCATCACTGGTAACACACACTGGTTAAAGACTTTCATCTTGAGGAATTGCGGTATTGTTGACGAAAAGATGTTGCGAAGTTTCCCAAACGCTGCCCAGCCGAGTCGGATTCGACGATTGACCTCTTTCTCGAAGTTGGACCTACCTAACTGGACAGTTTGTCCCAGGTAGACATACTCGTCAACAACTTCGATAACAGAGCTCCCAACGGATATTGGGATGGGCACGACATGGGCATTTGACATGACTTTTGTCTTGCCCATGTTCATTTTAAGGCCCACCAGTTGGGAAACTTTGTTGAGATCATCGAGCATTGTGCTGAGCTCTTGCAGCGATTCTGCCATGACTACGATGTCGTCGGCCAATCGAAGGTGAGTGATATACTCGCCATTAATGTTAATGCCGAATCTAGAGATGATTCGCTCGCTCGCGAGATATATATCTCTCTCAAAGAGCGAATCTCTCACTCGCTCACTTTCATTGCAACTATATCTTTGAATCTTTTGTATTTGTGTCTGGGCTTATTATCAGAAAGAGCGACTAGGTGGAAAGGTTATTGTTATCTACATAAAATTAGTCGTACTAATGTCGCTATAATCTAGCCACGAAATCTTGAATTAGGTAATTGTTCATACTGTGACCCGGAGCACAAGTTTTTTTTCAATTCATTTCTTCGCTTAATTCGCCTCTGAACGAGAGAGCGATTGATTCGAATTTTACTCACTCATAGATCATATCTTCGTCACCCGCTCTTTGTTCTCCGCGAAGTGACAGAGTGGCTGAGCGGCGTTGATTTACTGAGCGAGTTGGGGTCTAGATATATATCACTCTTTTCTTCTCACTGATATACTTCGCGGATCTCTAGCCGAATCCTTTCCACTCTAGTAGCTTGAAGGCATCCTCCATTGCAGCGGTGAACAGTTTCGGGGAAATTACGTCCCCCTGTCTCACACCTCTCTGCAATGGAATTGCCCCCGTGCTCTGTTCATGTACTCGGACCGACATGGTGGCGTTTCTGTATAAGCACTTCAACACTTCAATGTACCGATAGTCAATCTGGCACCGTTGCAGAGATTGCAGCACTGCCCAGGTTTCGATCGAATCGAAGGCATTATCATAGTCCACAAACGCCAAGCATAGTGGCAGATTATACTCCTCGGTCTTCTGTATAACCTGCCGCAGCGTATGGATGTGGTCTATGGTACTGAAACCAAACCTTTTCGGAAACCGGCTTGTTCGGGAGGCTGGAAGTCTTCAAACCTGCGCTCGAGACGATTCGTGATGACCCTTCAAAACAGCTTATAAACGAAATAATACATTCGAAAATTTACAATTATATAAAGCAAGAAGTTCCGGAGCTGGCATTTAATTGTACATGTTACAATACATATCGGTAAGCTGTGTGTAAAATGACTTAAATATAGAACAAATCGAGTAAGTATTTGTAAGCAAAGACTATACCGACAGCACCGTAATTATATAACCATCATCATCACATCAGCCCAGGAAGGTGCACTGCTGAAAGTTCAAAACGAGGATAAAACCATTGCTTCATATAGGGGATGGACTTTCAATTTTGGATTTATAATATGGAGCTGTAACCTTTGACAATGCATTATGCCCATGTTTAGTAACTTAGAAGATAAAATTGCTTAAATGGTAAGGAATATTACGCATGATGACATAAAGAAACATGCCACAGCACAAATTCTATAAGTACAATCAAGAATGCGAAATACAATACATGATTAGTAAAAAGCATAGTCTGGTAGGTAGGTAGTTAATCATAATTATAATATTAGTGATAGAAGAAAGTGAGCTGTTTGAGGTCAATGAACTCTAACTTTAATGGAAGTATGGATAAGTCTCAAGCACTTACTAGTTGTGTGTGAGATTTGCTTGTAAGATTTTGCTATGATTGGCACGGTTTTAGAATATTGTAGTATAGTCATCATTTCAGCCGAATAAAATCTAGAGTATCTAGACACAAGCCTCTCCAAGCCCAGTGAATACCGGCCCATTTCCATATTGCCATTCCTATCCAAAGTGCTCGAACGCCTTATTTACAATCAGCTTAGCTCCTTTCTCTGCAAGAACAGCCTCCTTAATCCCCTTCAATCCGGCTTCCGTCCTGGCCATAGTACCGCCACAGCCTTGATCAATATTACGGATGACATCAGGTCAGCCATGCAGGACGGAAATCTAACGCTACTTTCACTCCTGGACTTCAGTAACGCTTTTAATATGGTCGATTTTGACATCTTGCTTGGAATATTGTGCTCTCTTAACATATCTCCAACGGCGATTGATTGGTTTCGTAGTTACCTGTTTGGCCGTCGGCAGCGTGTTTGCATTGAAGAAACTTTTTCTTCCTGGTGCAATTTGTCTGCTGGCGTACCTCAGGGTGGCGTTTTATCTCCGTTACTCTTCGCCGTAATTATAAATACTATCTCCAATAGACTTCTTTCATCCTACCGCCTTTATGCAGATGATCTCCAAATTTATACCCATGCACCGCCTGATAAGTTGTCAGAAGCAGTGGACATCATAAATGGTGATCTCAAACAAATTAGCCAGTGGAGCAACGCCTATGGACTCTCGGTGAATACTTCAAGAGTTGACTGGACCCGTTTACAACCGGTTCTCTTTGATAGCACCATAATTCCAGTAAGTGACAAAGTTAAGAACCTGGGACTATTTATAGACAAAACCTTGTTCTGGGGACCTCAAATACGGGAAGTCAGTCGTAAATTATTCGCATCTGCGGGGTCTTTACGAAGACTACGTAACTTCCTGCCAATTTCCACCAAAACTGCGCTTTAACAATCGCTTTTTCTTCCGATTCTTGACTACGCCGATACCAGCTATCTTGATCTCACAGAGGAACAACTTGATAAACTTGAGCCACTCCAAAATTTCTGTATAAAATTTATATTTGGTTTACGCAAATATGATCATGTGTCAGAGTATCGTACTCAGCTCAAGTGGCTCCCTATACGCCTTTGTCGGAATACTCATATTCTTCATCTTCTATACAGTATCCTGTACAATCCATCCACTCCCTCCTATCTTAAAGAACGTTTCAAGTTCCTTCATAACACACATTCGAAATCCTTAAGGTCATCAGGGAATTTGACGTTGAAAATGCCAATGCATTCCACTAATTACATGGGAAAATCTTTTACAGTCCAGGCTGCCCGCTTATGGAATGTGTTGCCAGTGGCAATTAGACGTGCTCAATCCCTAGCAATATTTAAAAGACTAGTCAAGGAGCATTATCTATCACTGTAGTTTCTCCTTTACTTCTTTTATTTATTTATTACATTTGTATATTTATATGTATTTATTATAATAATATTTATTTAATCTATTATAACAATATTTTTTATTATATATATCATGTTATGCATTAACTTAAAATTATTGTTACACCGCGAACTACCTTTTTCTTTATCGCTTACAAATCTGTCCATCCCAAGGTTGTCTGGCAGAAATCGCCGTGTGCGATAAGACCGCCCTTTGTACATGTCTTTTTCTACATTGGATCTTATTTTTGTTATTTTTGGTGTACAATAAAGAGTATTGTATTGTAAACAAATAATTCTAATAATGTAATTACATTTATGAATTAATGTTTTAATTTGCTATTTATATTAATTTTATCAATGTTTTCTTTTTAAAATACCATTATATCTTTTTTAACGTAACCCGGTGGAAACACAATAATTAACTTCTTTTAATCTTTTGTTTCACTTTGTCTATAGTGTCAGTAATATCGTGCAATGTGTTACTAACACAATCATGTTCCATTATATTTATGTTAAGTTTCATGTGATTCCAACTTTACCTATGTGATGATAAATTGTGTTTACTACTTTATGAAGTTGTAGGTATAACCAGAACTTGATTTATTTATTGTTAGAAACAACTTTCGTAACACAGGCGCGGGCGCTATTTCCCAAATATGGACGAACACTCACCATACAAGCACTTGCATCAAATTGACACCCTTATCTGCAGGTCCATTTAAAACAGAAAAAATGCATTTTTGTATCTGTACATATATTTGGAATACACATAATTACAAGCTAGAGGAAAACATTGCAATCGCTTATTAATAAATATTTTTATAGTAAAATTAATTCAGCAACAACGAAGGACAGATCACATTACAAGTCACCAGCGATTGATACTATGAAAGATTGTAAAAATTTATTGCATTTCTTTATATAATTAAAAAATCACGTTAGGTTAAAAATCTTCTTTCAGAGTAACAAAGGTGTCGCTCAGAACTATTTGAAAATATTATATTAATGCCTTAGTGGCGTCTAGTCTCACTTGGGCTTTCTATATTTGGTGCATATCAATTTACAATACTTGTTCCCTTATATCGACTATTTGTCAATCAGGATTATGTCATGATTTCTACGACTCACAATTCATGAGATGGTTTTTATTTTTATTTTAAGGCCACACCTAGCAATCTACGGGCAATAAATCTGTAAATTTTAAACCAGCAGACTTATTATTGTTTCATGCTTTGAAAATAGCATGCTATTAGCATGTGCGAGTCAAATAAGATGTCCAAATTTTAGTATTTAAGTATGTAAATAATACACACAAACTTTTTATCGTTTAATGTTTACGCGATATAGAGGCATATTAAGTCATTTTACTTTATGACTCAATGACTGAGATGGAATAAAGATGCGACGAACATGGATCAAATGTGCTGCAAATATATTACATAGCAATTTTAATCTGCGGCAGCTATTATTGTTTAACATTTATAATAATCTGTTATATATGACACCGCAACTAATTCAAATTAAAAAAATATGTATGTTATAACATAAATAACGCATAACTAAATCCATACTGAAAGCACTTTATTATTTTAAGTAGGAAAATAGAGTATTGTTAAAATCAGCTGACGGTTTTGTTTCCTTTGTATATTCTGTGCCAAACTTCTGGACCACCCTGGACTTGGGTCCGAGCGAGTTTGCGCAAGTTGTTAACACAATAGAAAGGCGAATCGTATGCACGATGCACACATATGAATAGGTCGGCTGCACGGATAGTATATCCGTACAAACCTCTTCGCGTACAAATTCGCTACTGCTAAGAGAAACGCCTCTTGTTCAGAGCTTAAAATATTGAATATGATTCTTCACTGATCAAATTCATTACGAATAGTCTGGACATTCTCTAACCAAGGTCGAAAGTACATATTAAGGATTCACAAAGATGAATTAGGAATGTCTTTAGTAGGTTTAGCAATTTCAACTAATGGCACCACTAGCGTGTAATGTAATTTTATTTTTGCATTTTTGGCGTCACTGGTCAGTCGATGTAATTATTTCTGATTGGTTGCAATAATGGCGTGCAGAGGTGCTGCCATCTGCTTAAGAAGACGCAAAAGCGTTCCATTCCTTGTCAAGACTTTACGTACCTACGTAAAAAATTGATAATCATAACATTTAGTGTAGCTGGTCTCAAGCGTCGCTTCTTCTCCCCAGCGATAACACTTCATTAATTTGATGGCGTTCAATAATAACGGTAAGTTTTTTTCAATACAATATTTTTAAAATCCGTCTCAGTTAAGCATCTGGCTCTAGATGTGTGTCGGTTTAGCTCCTTGATGAGGACGGTGAGCACTAGAAAGGCGGCGGAGCGGCAGCTATCTTGGTCCCCAGTTTCATGGGCCCCTGGCCCCGCGCTGAACGTCGCGCCTCCATCTCTCGTTGTCTCTGTAGCTTTCTCTCCTCTCTTTTTCTTCGCATTTCGTCCATTTTTGAGGCATTGTTTTCTGTAAAAAAGTTACTTGTTAGAATGTAATATTCTCATTGAGTTAATTTCGCCGAATTAATGTACCAAAAAGTAATATAGCTGTAAAGATATTTTAATGTCTTGCCAGAAAACAAATATTGAACACTCTCCAGCTCGAAATGCGCATTAGCGGTTCGATTGTGCCCTTTATTCGATTACAATCAAATAACAATCGGTGTTATTTGATTGTTGTGGCCGATTGTTATTCATCGCTGTGATGACCTTTTTTAGACACCATGTTGACGGACGAGCTTTGTCACTGTTATTCGGCGAACGACATTAAATGGACAATCGAATACACGATTGTACAATGTGGTTTTATTGGATTGTTTTTTCAGTAATTGTTGACTTCTTAAGCGCCTATTATGGCCTATCTATACAAGTAAATAAAATTGAAGTGTCTGTTTGTAATGTCAATATAATAGCTTTTTACTAAATGCATATGAAAGTACACACGGTACCTATAACAAAAAAACATTTTTATTTTTTTTGTCTGTCGGTCTGTTTGTTCCGGGTAATCTCCGAAACGGCTGGACCGATTTTGACGGGACTTTCACTGGCAAATAGCTGATGTTATAAGGAATAACTTAGGCTACTTTTATTTTTAATAATATTATAATAATTACACTGCTGAAGACAAGCCTCCGCCAAAGATCGCCACAACGACCGATCTGGGTGTGTTGGGTGCTCATTGGGGGGGTTTCCCATGAACGCCACGTTTGGCAGGCGGGTTGGCGATCGCAGTTGAGTTGAAATGTACTCGAAGGACGCTGCTGCCCATCCGCCGTTTAGTCGCCTTTTACGACGCCCACGGGATGAGATGGGTTGGTGCTATTCGGCAACGGTTGGCAGTGGTCACGTCACCTCGAGACATTGTTATATGTCAAAAGTTCAAACACTACTGCTCAAGAAAATTCCGTGTGGTGTCCGGATTACGAATATAGCACCACTCCATCTCTTCCCGTGAATGTCGTAAAAGGCGACTAAGGGACTCTAAAACCAGAGGGATGGGCAGCAGCGTCCCTTCTGTCGAACAGTGGCTATACTGCGCTCACCAACCCGCCTGCCAAGCATGGTGAGTATTGGCAAATACCCCCAAAACGTTGTCACAATTTTGGAAATCGATGGGGGAGCGTTTTTGTTTAGCATTGGCTGATATGATGATGATGAAAGAAAAATAAAGAAAAGTACCGTCAGCATTCTCCTCGATGGGCTCGAACTCGCCGTCCTCCCAGCCGCCGAGCGAGTCGTTGCTGTTCTGGTGCGCGGCGGGGCGCTGCTCCAAGCGGCCGCCGCGAACGAACGTCGCGTTCGCGTTGTTCAGCACGGGGTCCGTCCATTGCGAGTTGTTCCACGTTTCTGATGGACTCGCCAGCTCGGATTCAGCACACTGTTGTGTAGTGGGAATAATAATAATTTAATTTGGCACCAAAGAAGTAAAGAACACCGTGCCAAACACATGATCATGTCCTACAAAAACTGAATTATAACACGCAACAACCAGCTTGCAGCAGTCTTAAATGACCACTACATCCCATCAAAACGTCTGACATCGCAAGACAGCAAAAAGTAATTTTGGATAAATGCAAACAATATTTTGGAAATAATTTTGATTCTGTGATGAATGTACAGTGTACAGACCTCACACCAAAAGTATTTGTCTTCATCATCATCACATGGCAAATGACGTCCACTGCTGAACAAAGGCATTCTCCCTATAGATTTCACAATTTTAGGGAAATTTGGCAGTGCTCACCACTACGCAAACAAAAAAAGGTCGTCAACACTTTTACCATCTACTTTACTACCTTTTTAATTATAATGCCTGAAAGAAATAAGGGGCCATATCAAACCGGGAGTAAGGCTCTATTGTAATTCAATCCACCCCTGGACACACTGGACCACAAAGCAAATACATGCGAAAGATTATTTATTTACAAAGAAATATTTGAAATAACAATATAGCTATGTATGTACATAGTTATATTGTTTTTTGTTATTGACGGTACGGTTGGTGCAGTGGTTGATACAGTCGGCTGCTGCGCTCCGAGTCGTGGGTTCGATTTCCGCACGGAACAAATATTTGTATGATCTGCAGGTAGTTGTTCCGGGTCTGGGTGTATTGTATGTGGAATTCATGTCTGTAAATGCACCCACGACACAGGAGAAATCCTAGTGTGAATGGCAATGGATATTCTTTGGCCAAAGAGAAGGCTAACACTCTGATCACGCGAAGTGTCGACCTACCATCTAGCAATGTCTTTGAAAAGCAGATTCGGACTGGAAGTGTTTTGGCCCCAAATCGCTCAAAACAATTACCTATGAGGTTACTATAGGTTACCGTTTGAGGGCTTCTGCTGCCAAAGCAGCAGCGCGAGCTCAGTCACGCACTCAACTGCTCAAAGCACGTCTTTGAAGATGCGATGGCGCAAGGTCTGCCAACACAAGTTGCGTCCCGAACTAGAGGCCTACCCATCTTCCATGGCAGCAACGACATACAGTCCAGTCTTTTGCCATCGTTACGTGCCAAGCCTTTCGTTTCCAATACAGCTGGCACGCTGGCAGTGACAAGAGCACAATTAATAATGTTGTTACCATTGGCATCTCGCATTATGCAACAAGATTAGCTATATCGTTAGCGCACCAGGAAGATGATGTTACCAATCTCTTTGTTACGCCCCTAATCGCCTTTTCGGGGATTTTATCATCATAGGTAGAAAGTATAGACAACATACGGGTTGTTCTTGCAGTGTGCCCCACTCCTCGTTGTCCCAGTCGTCGTCCTCGCACAGCGCAGCCAGAGCAGGCGTCGCCTGCGCACTGCCGCTGCTCGGAGGAGACTTGGCACTTGCACCTGTCCCTGTATATAGATAATTTGTTCCTTATTCGTACCAAGTTAGGCAAAAATATATTTTTGCCGTACTTATAAATTCCGTGTGGTGTCTGGTTTAAGAATACAGCACCACTCCCATCTCGTCCCGTAATAATAGGCGACTAAGGGACTCTACACCAGAGGGATGGACAGCAGCGTCCCTTCTGTGGAACAGCAGCCATTCTGCGCTCACCAACCCGCCTGCCAAGCGTGGTGAGTACTGGCAAGTTCCCCTCAAAATGACGACACAACTGTGGAAATCTATGTTCTATGTATAATCTCTTTGTTCAGCAGTGGACGTCTTCTGGCTGATAGGATGATGACTTAAAATATAATTAACAAAATTTGTCGAGGCCTATGAAAAGGACCGAAGATTTTTTTACATTTGAACTCATAATCCATGATAAACCTGCGAAGCGAGATCACCAAATATGTGCCTTTAGTCGTGCCGTTTTAAACGTGCCTTCAAAACTGACTCGCGACGAGGTTTAGGTTTTCTTGGAAACGGCCAATAAAATGGATATAATTTGTTTTCTGATTTTATACAATGGAGATTGTCAATCAATTTTGTTATTTCTATTCTAATTATTATATATTTTTATAATAGAAAAGGGCAAACGAGCCTGCGGTTCGCCTAAGCGATCACCGCCATCCATAAACATCCGCAGCATCATACCCCATATATAAAGAGAAAGTCACTGGGAAAGATACCTTACAGTTTTACAATAAGTCTTCGAACTACTATGCATTTTAGCATCGCATTTAAAAGTTTTTGAGTGTAAAAATATTTCTACTAAACATTTACTTATTTATTGGTTTCAGATTGTCCTCACAAAGCTGTGAATATTAAGAAAAAACCTAAAATGATATGTAATATAATGTTATTTATGTAAAGTATTAATATGCAAGCCCTAGTTTTGTGATGTTGTAAAATGAACAGTATTTATCTACTACTTTTACTGTATTTAAATGATATAGTACAATTATTAATGTTAATTCATGCAAAACATATAATTAAGTCTGTATTAGTATCAGTTTTAAATATATAATTTTATACCAAAACAAATTGTGTTGTAATTTATTTAAATTTAATTACATTCATGCACAATTGTTTCTCTTTTGTAGTAAAAGTAAAAAACAAAATCATATCGGCCATTTATACGTCCACTGCCGAACAAAGGCCTCCCTCACAGATTCAGCAACTGCGTTATCATTTTGGGGAACACTTGCCAATACTCACCACGCTTGGCAGGCGGGTTGGTGAGCGCAGTATGGCTACCGCTTCACAGAAAGAACGCTGCTGCCCATCCCTCTGGTTTCGAGTGCCTTAGTCGCCTTTTACGACATCCACGGGAGGAGATGGAGTGGTGCTATATTCTTAATCCGGGCACCACAGGGTAAAAAAAAAAATGAACAGTAAAATGTGTGTATAAATAAAATCAATGAATCGAAAATATTTTTTTAAACATGATTTTAAGATAGTATCGGGTCTATTCGCACACAGATTAATTTCAAAATATTTTTTTGACTAACTTCGATGAGTCTACTCGAGACCACGGTCAATGCAACTTGATATTACATGTGATGATATATTGATATATAATATCTGTGTGCGAATAGACCCGATACTATCCTAAAATTATAGATTCTATTTTAAACGCTCCGATTTTCGTGTCGTCTTTCAGAGGTTATTCTAAAACAAATAAATCTATATTGCCCGTACTTTTGTTTTCTAGTTCGATACGTCGACACATACCTGCGCTGGAGTCGATCTCGCCCCAAGCGGCCATGTCAGGCCAGTTGTCTGGGTCGTAGTCGGACGCCGATTCACTGTGTTCCAGAGAGGTCATTGACGTCACCGACGATGTCGTCGTCGACATACTGCTCGATGAGGGTTGCTCTGCGAACAGGGGATTTATTAATAATGACCAGCTAATACTGTATGTCCGGCACGGATCTTGAGCGCTCAGTCAAAGAGAGAGGATCGCTTTGCGCAGTTCCATACCGCCAAACAGATCCAAAAAATCACTTCTACGCTGTGAAGGGGGAAGGTCGGCGAGCAAGATTGGTGCCAGCTCTTATAAAAAAATATAACCCACCCAAATAAAATACAACACGTGTATATATATGAAGTCTTGTTTATCAATAAAACTAGCGCATAACGACTTCACCCAATGTATAAAATAAAAAAAATCATATTTTATAAAAACGGCAGAAAGACAACAGACAAAGAATGTCGCATTATGGCAATTCGAAGTCATCATTATCAGCCAAAGGATGCCCACTGCTGAACAAAGGCCTCCACAACAATTAAGATTTCCACAACGATCGGTTACATGCCGCCCGCATCCACCGACTCCCAGCGACCTTCACCAGGTCGTCTGTCCAAGTCGTTAGAGGCCGCTTGACGCTACGTGATCCAGTCTCCTCTCGAGAACGTTTCTGCCCAAATTAAAGTACTTTTATAAAATAGACTAAACTCACCAAGCGAGCCAGGTTTAGAGAGCAGGGACTTGGCGGAATGCGCTACACGCGCCGTGTCGGAGTGCGAGCGGTAGAACTTAGCCGTGACTGCTGTCACAGCCCAGCCCGCCCACGTTGCCGCCGCGTTGCTGAGCGATGGAGTCGCCGTGTGCACGTCTGCCTCTGTACAGGAATATTTATATACATTTTTTTATTAAAGAGGAGGGCAAATGATCATGTTTGTTGCCTGAACGATGATGGCAGCCATACACCCGAAACACCGAGAAAGTCGCTGACGGGGGTGCGGTATAATGCTGATAAAGCGGACACCTCACCCCCAGCGAGAGGTAAGTGGAAGGACACGTGGGGTTTTAGCCGGTAAGAGTCCTCTCCAGCGTTCCCAAGGCGGAGGAAGTACATGAGGAGGTCCCATGAAAAAAGGGGGAGTCGCTGATGTGTGGCCGACCTTTAGATACACTTTCTCCTTGAAGGTCCAATGACATATGTCTGCCATATTTTTTGGGGTTGGGCTGGTATTCGTCACACACAGTGCGAAACGCAACAACATTGTATTTACCAGCAATTTTGGTACTTCGCACCGGTATTCTGTGACGGCGTGATACTACCCCGGTCGAGCCAACCCATTTGCGAGCTCTAGTCAACCAATAACTACAGCTAAGCTCCCCCACGCAAATAAAATGAAATAATTTTACAAATAGAGTACTAAATAGAGGAGATGCAGAAGTAAGTTCACTTAGTATCGGACGTTTTGGAGCTTCGACACTTAATCCGGTATGTCGAAACATCCGATTCATAGCTTACGTTCGAATCCGACTCCGGTTCTGGTAATATAAACAAAAACAAGTTTAGCAGAGCTTAGCGGTACGCCGAAGAATGACCAAGAGGTCATGTATCATGAAAGCTGTTGCGACTGCGTTTAAATTGAATAGGGTGAATATAAAAGACGAAAACGCGTGTGGCGAGATTTTAATTGCCAATGCAAGCATTTGATTTTCAATTTATCAACCAAATTATAACGTTTAAGTATTACTTTTATTTATCAAATGTTACGATCTATTTCTTACTTTCGAAGTAAATATTCTATAAAACTTCCATTCCATTTTTTTGACCTCCGATTCCGTTTCAACTCCGAGTCCCTTTCCACATAAACTTTCGTCGCTCCGGGAAAGGGCTCAGGTGTATGCCGGACTCCTACCATCTTAGGCACGGAAGGGGGACTCCTGGTCCTCGTAAGATTACACTAGAGCCGCCCATGATGCCACACCTTTAGGCACATCTCGGAGGGGATGACTGTAAAGCGGTCAACATACTCTAGCAGAGGGAAGGTGGCTGTGCCGCCCGCCAGGCACTTCTCGGGGAGGATTGTAAAGGATTCCCCAAGCCTTGCTGTGCGCTGTGCTGCGCACACGGCGGCACGTGACCTCGTGTGCGCCACCGTCTTCCCGGGGGTCCATAACTTTCCAAGTCGTACGTATTAGCACGGGTAAGAGCGATGGGTCACGCGCTTAGCTATTCTAGTTAGCCTTCACTTGCAGGCTCCTATTGGAGTTCAGCACATCGGCTTTACCGTTGGCTAAGGCTCAATTTAGCTACTTACGCTTGCTGATGTCCATGGGTACGGTTGCTGCCTACTATCCGGTAGGCCGATGCTTTACTGTAGCTATCAAATAAATAAATTATATACGAAATTATAAGAAAACAATCTTACCCATTCCTTCTTTCAAACTGGGGTCTTCGGATACTTTTTCCAATTTTCCGAGAAAACCTTTTATAGTCCTAAAAGTTGCATCACGAACCTGTAAATAATAGCTCAAAATGACACGTAATTCCTACGCTTTATCGCATAACTGTTATTATATCGACTTAACAAATTGGAGCGTGTGTCACAAAGTAGGCGGAGCGGGAGCGGACTGTGGACAGTATTGTTTATAGTATACCATCTTTTGAAAGAAGTTGGACAAGAAATCGTCCTGTGGAGACTTGTTCCTTACTAAATATATTTAAAAAAACTATGAAAACCTTTTTAGTATTGCTAGTTCTTTTTATACATGATGTTTTCTTAAAAATGTCTACACGGTTGGCGCAGTGGCTAATCAATTGCTTTCTGAGCAACGTGTCGTGGGTTCGATCCCCACACAGAAGAGACGCCCGGTTTTCATCACTGCGGAGACTGCCCGGAGGACACGGCGCAGCACGTGCAGGAGGAGTGGCCGCAGCGCGGTGATCTCGTCGCAGCGGTCGAAGAGGGTGACCTCTCGCTTCCGGCGGTGGTTCAGTACATCTTCCGGAACCAGAGCGCGTGATGCCGTCGCCTCCTTTTGCGAGAATGTGATGCAAGCAAAGGAGGCGGCAGAGCGGAGACAGCAGGCGACCACGTCTTATCCCCGCCGCAGAAAACGCACCGTGTGCGGGTGTCGGTAAAGAGCGCTGCGGTATCCGGCCTCCATGAGTGGCGGCCAGCGGGCGACGAACTAGGAGCGCTCATTGTTCGAACAGAAGCAGGCCCGAGACGGCAGCGAGTTGTGTTCTACGCGCGCCTCTTTGGAGATATGTACAGCCAAGTCGCACAGAAACGGGGTATGTCATTCCAATTTAATGGGCCGATACCTGCCAGGGGTGTAGATTAATGCCTACATAGCGAACACCACATCTCCAGCCATAGGTAAATGGAAAGAACACCGTGAAATTCCAGCTGGTAAGAGCCCGGCCGTGTGGTGCCGGCTCAGAATGCCACCACCCCATTTCATCCCGTGGGTGTAGTAAAAGTCGACTAAGGGATTAACCGGAGGATGGGCAGCAGCGTCCTTCGAGTACATTATCAACTCAACTGCGATCGCCAACCCGTCTGCCAAGCGTGGCGATTATGGCAAGACTATGGGTTAATCTTGGATTATGGGTTAGGTTAGGTGAGTACCAACTCATTGCACACAACACACCCATGTCGGTCGTTGTGGTGATCTTTAGGGGAGGCCTGTGTCCAGCAGTGGACTCCATTCGGCCGAAAAAAATAGTGAAGAGCCCGGCATGACCCTCCGCAACTCCCAAGGCGGAAGAAGTCCATGAGGATTTCCCCACGACGAAAAAGGGTTAGATCCCACACGGAATAAATATTTGTAACATCTACACATATGGCCGAAGTTAATAACCAATCTAAACCAAAATCTTTTGATTTCGGATAAAATATTAGTCTGTTTTTGTGTTAAATGTGATCGTAACACAAAAATGGATGATTTCAAAATAATATCTTAGGTTTTCGCGAGTATTACACATTATAATTAAACACTTTTAAACGGATTCTATCGCGTATAGTTTAGATTTTTGTTTTTCCTGACGTTGGTCGCAGGAAAAACAAAAATCCCTTAGATGCCGAGGATGACCACCCCAGTGGTTTTAGCCGCTAGAAGTCGAGTATGCCCCTTCGCCTTTCCCCGGGCGGAGGAAGTACATGAAGAATGTCCACTGGGATAAATAAAAAAGAAAAATAAAAGCGGTTCATGTCAACACTCCAACCTGTAGATTGATATGGTTTTTAGCCTAATTCCACTATCGTACTATTGAGCGAATCCGATAAGCCAAATTATAAAACCTGTAGGAATCCTTTGTATTGTATCGTGTATTCACAATGAATTCGTTTTAAAAAATACGACATTTCAACGTACTTGTTTCTCCGGGTCCGCAGTGAGCGGGCACAACGCCGGCAGCACTCGGTTAGCCACCTCAGATAGTAAGAAGTACTGCTGCGTGGCCGCCAGGGCCAACACGCCCGCTTGTCGTGCTGGAGGGAAGGCGTCGCGGGTGGCTCGCACGAATGCTGATACCAGCACCTTCTGCCTTATCTGAGGGTGCAGGTGCTGCGCTATCTTGCCCAGGCATACTGTTGTGTTGGTCCTGGAAAGTGGAGACACAAGAAATGTTGTTTGAATGATGTTAAACTTTTTAAGTATTTTTAACAATATTTTTATCATCGGTTGAAATATGGTAATATGGTGGATAGAGAAACCAATGTAGGCCATTTTCTGGTCCCAAATATTACGGGGTTGATGTAAAAGCATACTCAGATTATTATAATTTTGTGATAGAAGTTACTCTTAAATATAAGTCAAATTATTAAAAAATGTTATTATTCCTAAACATGTATGTATGTAACAGTTCTGTCATCACGCGTTTGTTCTTTCGTAATGAGGATAAATAGGATCCCGGTATTGGCTACAACATATCCCGAAACTAGAAATTTATTTAGATTAAAATTTTGGATTAGACAAGGGGGGCGGGGTTAGATTCTCCAGTGGTGGGGCTACAGATGAGCATTGAGCCCGCTTTATAAAATAAGTCATTTATTATGTTGTTCTCTATAGAAGATTATCCATACAAATAATAAAATATGAAAAATAAAAGTGACGTGCAAACGCTCATGTTATATTTGAATTAATCAATTTACTTTAGTAAATTGTCAAAAATATATTTGGATTATATAGACAGATTTAATTAATAAAAAAACGACATAGGGAAAATAGAAAGGGTTCAATTAGATAACATTCTACGAGAATAAAAAAAGTGAAGCATATCCATACAGTGGTTTGCGAAGTATCGTGTTTACGTACGTATATCGCAACGTAAAGACCAATTTATGTACAACAGTTTCTCTTGTATCATCATTATCATCATTTCAATCGATTAACGTCCACCGCTGGACAGAAGCCTCCCCTAAAGATTGCCACAACGACCGGTATGATTTTGTATTGTGAGCCCTTGGGGGTTGCCATAATAGCCACGCTTGGCAGACGGGTTAGCGATCGCAGTTAAGTTATAAATGTACTCGAAGGACGCTGCTGCCCTAATTCCATAGTCGCCTTTTACGACATCCACGGGATGAGATGGGGTGGTGGTATTATTTTGTAAAGTCTTTTTAAATAGGTAATGAACACAAAAACAGGACTTTTAGTTATTATAGGATTGTTTGGCTTCTTGTCATTTGTGTTTATTTTATTTATATCAAATAGTGGAGCTTATTTAAGCTTATTTTAGCGAAGTGTGCGAAGACTCTTTGGTTTGACTTACTGCCTTCTTTTACTAAGTTGTTTCAATACTATATACACACAGATACTCACTATTGTCTGCAACTGATTATGGTTCATAATTTCGACCGAGTAGGATATGGCAGCTAGCTAGCTAAGCGGATAACATGATCTGGTAGATGCCTGAAATGGCGAAAGTTGGGTTCGCAACTTACATGCGGTGTCAATTATTTTTAAGTTTTTATAATTACTCGCAATAATTCCATAATTTTTACCTAGTTTGTCCGATTCGCATAAATAGTAAAGTTAGAAGGTAGGCCACAGAAAACTGAATAATTTAATGTGAGGTAGACAGATACAGTTACGACTCATTCATTTAGATCAAATAGAACATTATTGGTTGGTTAGCGACGTGTGATTAAATACATTATGTAGCGGTGGTTATTAATTTAAAAATTTCATCAAATGTCATAGTAATATGTTTATTAGATATATGATACATTGTTGCACTGCGTAAAAGTTATTATTATTATAACAAATATCTAATAAAACCCATCTCATCCCGTGCGTGTTGTAAAAGGCGACTAAGGCATTAGCCGGTGGTGGTGGTGATTATGGCAAACCCCCCAATGAGCACACAACACACCGATGTCGGTCGTTATGGTGATCTTTGAGGGCGGCCTGTGTCCAGCAGTGGACTTTATTCGGTCGAAATGATTATTAAAATCGGACTGACTGTGAGTGTTACGATTTATAAATACTTTATTTTATAAAACATAAAACTGAATCCAAGTTAATTGTTGACCGTTTAAATATTCTTTAAAATCAAGTTTTACATTCATCATCAACCCATTATTGCAATAACATTATAAAAAGATTTCAACATTACCTCCTAGGTTATTATTAATGCAAAATTATTTCACGAGATCAGAACCTTACCTAGGTGCCTCGCCATTCAACCGCTATCGCCAATTTTAGCAATCGTATAAACCAGTCGTGAATTCGTATGAGGCGTGTCTGACTGTGAGTGTGCGAACTCTGTGGTGTGCGTACTGTGTTGAGACGCAAATTACACGTACAGACGACGTACGGGCTGTACCATGTATTCACAGCAATATAAACCTTAGCGTGATACTGCACTTTTGAATACTTACTGTACATTACAGAAAGGATACCCAACCATCCAAGTTCATAGATAAAATGACCGATGAATGTTGCAGCAGCAGATAAGGTTCATCGCAGCTAATTGTGATGTGGACTCTGTGCATGGTTCAGGAAGAGAATGCAAGTAATTTGAGTGTGGTATAGGAACTTACCGGATACCACCCTGGTCATCTTTGGCTTGTAGTCTAGCGAAGTGTTTTAGCACCTCTACATTCAGATTATTATAATTAAGCTTAGACGAGAGGTGTACTATCGACTTGACGGTCTGTTCCCTGATGATTGAGTTCGTGTCCATGAACCCATGCACGACTTGAGGGAATATTTGTTCATTCACCTGTAACATTAACGAATAATTTCAAAGCTACATCAATCAAATTACAAACATATTAGCGTTTCGACGGCATTATTTTAAAATGCAGAGCTAGCAAGTCTAGCCGCATGGTTGGCGCAGTGCCAAGCGATTGGCTTCCTGCGTCACGTATCGCGGGTTCGTAATAATATTTGTATGATCTGCTGATAGTTTATTTATTTATTTGGGATAGACAAACAGCTACACATTATATCTTAGCTAATTAATATTAATACAAAAACAAAACAAACGTGCAACTCACACCGTTATCCACAGTTTATACAAAGCAAATTATGAAATCTTAAGAACTACTACGCAAGTGAGTGGAACAAATGTACAATATATATATAAAAGGATACAAATTATAAATTTCTAATTGTCTCAATCAAGGCTTTACGAAACTCGCTGGGCGATCCAGTAAACAAATCTAAGTCTGTAAAAAAGCTGTTATAGTTTTGACTTAAACGACGCAGAGGAGCGCGCACTCCAGCGTTGGTTCGGCATGAAGATACGGCGAAAAGTGGACGTGCGCGTACCTCTCTTCTAATGACGGTTCTTGGAACTACATAGCACAATTTATTTGTTATTTCAGAGCAGTCATATCGGTTATTGCACACATCAAAAAGAAACAGTTGTTGTAGTTGTTTGGCTTAACCAACTATACCCATGACAGGAGAAATCCTAATGCTGGGCATCATTTTTTAAGAAAAGGAATAATGATTAAATTATAAAAAAACATAGCGTGAACCGGCGTTTTAACCAAGCGAACGCTAGAGGCGTTCTGAGTCTTCAAAAATCGACATGTCGATATTTTGGCCCAAAGTGAGTAATTGTATTGATTATTTATTTGTTTTGCTTATTTTTAATAAAACGTTGCTCTACACTAGAATTTCTCCTGTGTCGTGAGTGCGTTTACAGACATAAATTCCACACACAATACACCCAGACCTGGAACAACTACCTGCAGATCATACAAATATTTGTTCCGTGTGGGAATCGAACCCACGACCCCGGTCGCAGCAGCCGACTGTATCAGCCACTGCCCCAACCAAGCCGTTATGTAAAAATATTCCCAAAATATATTAAAATAGTAAAATTCGTAAATTAAAGATATCAGAGTTATAGAAACGTTTATTACTTAAAACAAAACAACTAGACAAGTAAATAGCGAATGTCAAATGTTACGCAGAACAAAAAGTCATAAACTGTAATTGAAACTATCGTATTATGCTATAGTAGTATGTGTGTGTACTTATGTATACGCACAGACTGCTTGACTACATGGGCGTAGCCCGCAATTTGTTTGGGGGCAGGGGCAGACAGGCAAGTAAAATGTATAATAATACGCATGCTACAAAAAACATTTATTTTATTTAGACTAATAGTACAGTGGAAATATGTCTAACAGTGATTCGTGCGGTGGGACGCGCCACAACCGCTTACCGAAAGACCATAACGCACCCCTGTTTAGATGGCAGACTCGGCGATGCACGCTCGAGCTGTGGCGTGAGCAGCTTACAGACCACTAATGACCGCTTCGGTGCTTTCAGACGGTAGAAGACCGCGACATTGTCCCCCGAGTCGAAAAGTACCAGTTGGTGCATTACACCGACTACCATCACAATCTTGGGGGACCGAGAGATGAAGTTCGCCGCCTCTATGGGGAGGTCGTGCGGTCCATGGCCGTCTACGCGGCGCCTGACGATCAAATCGACTATTAGGCATCCAGCGCTGAAGTCAAACTTCACGATATGCAGTACAGAGTGGCCAAACAAATCGTACGAGGATACCGAACAGTATCTTATGAGGCGGCCACTGGCGCACTTTCCGCCTTTCGACATCCTGGCGGAGACGGATGCATGGGTCTATGATAATATACGGTGCTCCCGCCAGAGGGGCGAAAGAGCGTCTCCAGGGTCGTTCGACAGGCTGAGGCGGCTGGCTCAGCAGCGCGCACTCGGGATGTGTGCGCACTCGTCACTTCCGGTCGCAGTTCGGGACCAAGCGCGTCGTCGAAACTATCCCACTGCTCTTCGGAGCCTGGCTCAGAAGGAGCGAGCACCTCACCTACCACCTCACGCGCGTACTTACCGGGCACGGTTGTTTCGGCGCGTACCTGGACAGGATAGGACACGAGGTCATGGCACAATGCCACCACTGCGAAAGCGACCAGGATAGTGCATATCACACGCTCGAGGAGTGCCCTTAAGATCCGGGTTGATCGGATTGAGCAAGTCTCTGCCAGCAGTAGTGTGTGGCTAAGTTGGTGAGCACGAAAACTGGAATGCAGTGATCTCCTTCTGTGAGAGCGTAATGCTCCGGAGGGAGACCGCAGAACGGGATCGGGAGCGACCGATCCCGCACGGAGAAGGACAAGATGGCGCCGGGGTAACAACAGCCCCGGCTCCCATGTCCAAAACGCCTAAATCCCCAGCCGTCGCTATATAGTTTGGGAATTGGGAAATCTGTGGTTGCCGGGTTGCACGGGATGAGATAGGTTGGTGCTATTCGTAGCCGGCACCACACACAACGCAACAAACGCAATGCAGCTTTACTCATATGACATTATTTTATATACTCTTTGCTTCACGAGCCCGAGTACCTGCTAGGGGCCCCCCTAGCTGAATGCCCGTACATGGTTGCAACCATGCTTGAGTATAAATTGGTAGGCAGTCCCGCAACTGCTTACGCCTCGAAGCATAATACCTATGAAGTTTAATATAGAATACATACTAGCTATGTGTCATTCGTTCAATCATGTATCTCAATTAATACTGACCTAAACGGGTAAATCAATTGATTGGTTAGCGTACTAAGCATTCTTTCTTCGAAATGTATCTTTTAGTTTCTAAAACGTTAATTATATATTAAAACTGAGATCTTAAATTCTTTATTAGTATTTATTGTCAAAAGCAATACACGTGAAACGCGTTCTGCAAAAGTTGCTCCAAACGTAATAAATTTTAGAAAATAAATTTATTCGATCGTTTCTTGTTATTTCCGTCACACAATCCACATGCATTAGATCGAATCATTTCTATTGTAGCAATCTAATAGTTCGCGAGATGTTTCAAATGACCCGAGGTTATTTGATTCGTTCAATCGCGGACGACACATATCTAATAGATAATTACATACATTATTTATTAAGTTCATATGACAATTGATTTATTTTATTTATAATGCAGTAATAGTAAAAGAAAACGTAGGTAATATTAAATTTCTTATGAGGTAAGGCAATGCCTCATTGTGTTATGCAATGCACGCAACTGATTAATAGAAACAAACACTGACTGGACACGGTTGTACGGTCTATTCATAATTTTACCAATGGAAAATCGCGAGCGCGAGCGCCGATGGCGCGTACGCGGTGAAAGAAAGAAAGATACCATTTTATTTTGGATTCGTACACATGAGTACAAACTTAAGCAGCTCTAGCTTTTAACAAACTACAATTATATATGACTACAGTAGTGCTTTATGAGGCCAAAAACGGGGCAACAATAGGTCTATAACTTTGTGTTTCTATTTTATATGTGGACTTGGTGTATGCTAAAAATAGTTTTGTATATCCTTACTCTGTGATTTTTCGACCGAGATTTTTTTTGTGATTACATTTACGAATATGAGGTCTTTCGTTATTACGCACTTACTAATAGCAAGCTATAATGGACGGAGGAATTTCGTATGTACACATCCGTTTTAGATATGGCGGGCCGACAGCACGCTTGTTTACTAAACATCAGAACATAAAATGTCAATTATTATTATTTTCATTCTTTTTGTCATTTACATCGTATTTTTTTACAGAAGTATATATTAAATTTACCGTTAAATATGTATATAATTATTGCCCTAACTGGAATCTACTGACGAAGACTACTGAGAGGTAATTACGACATATATGCTAAATCCCATTACAAATGACTTACAGTAGAGTTCTGCAAATGCATAATGAACTGGTCTAGTTGCTGCAGTAGCCGTGACCGTGTCGTCCTGTCATTAGATGCAAATAGTTTTACGACACATGGTACTATCTGCTTCTGGTATTCGGCATCTTCTAGGAGTTTACCCAACTGAAACATTAAATAGGTTTAAATAGAATGGAAACAGTTATTAGTTTTATTATTAGTATTATTTGATATTTGGCACATTGTTAATCACTTGGATTTCTAAGCTACTCTATATATCCTAATGCGGGTGTTTGTGCAAGTGAGATTTAATTCTGTATACTATACCCTAACAGACGCAGTCAACGTTAAAGTTACTGGTTAAAGTTATAGACAGCAATACAGAAACGATCTGAAGCAATTTGCTTAAGATCATGTGGCTTGGAGAGATGTCCCTCAGACAGGATATGATGCAGAAGACACTATATCCATGATACAGGATAAATCCAAGTGTGTGCATCATTTTCTTTGAAGTAAATTATATTTAAATAAATAATAGTTTAAAAAACTAAATAAACAAGCTTTTGTAGATAACCAAACTATAGTAGAAAATAATTTTCATTCTGCTTAAAATAAGAATAGAGTGATCAATTAATTATATTGTAAAATTGCGTGGGGTGTTATCAGATATTTTCATGATGTCGCCGCTACTTTTACAAATATTCACATAAATATTTACAACAATTGACATCAAGCACCCCACGCATTTTTACAATTTTTATTTTGTTGATCACTCTGTTCTTATTTTAAACTGATTGAAAATTATTTTCTACTTTTTAGTTCGGTTATCTACAAAAGCGTGTTTGTTTATTTTTTTAAACTATTATTTATTTTCTGTTTTTTGCTACTACAAACTACAAAAAAGTTTTTTTTGGAACGAAGTTGCATTGTCATCGGTCCTTGATAAGTGTGCGAAGTTTCAAATCGATCCGACGTTTTGAAGGGGATGAAAATAGAGTTCAAAAAGTCTGTAACATAGATTCATAGATACATGCCAAGCTAATAAAAGCGTGTTAAAATGGAAGGTGTCTAATACAATACATGCAATTACTTTAATTACCGCTGCGCCCATTCCATTTGGGTTCCGGCAAAGAATAGGCCACCCCCTGTCACCCAAATCATTTCAGCCGAAAAACGTCCGTTGCTGGACAGAAGCATCCCCCAAAGATTGCAACAATAACCGGTATGGGTTTGTGTGGTGTGCTCATAGGGGGTTTGTGCCATTATCGCCACGCTTGGAAGAAGAATTGGCGATTGCAGTTAAGTTATAAATGTACTCAAAGAAGACTGCTGCCCATCTTACGGATAATTCCATAGTCGCCTTTTACGACACCCATGGGATGAGATGGGTGGTGGTATTCTTAGCCAGCACCACACAGCTTACAGCCAAGTACCATATATATTATATATATATTTATTTAAACTTCTATGTACATTGATGGCACACAAGGTGGACTGGCCATACCCGTTATGCGGCCATCGCATTGGGAGGCCCATGTTTGGTATATGGGCCGATGTGTTACGTGTGGGCCCATATTTTCGATCCAATGTTCACATACTTCCGATGTTTCAAAGGTTTTTTGGCTCAGTTTGTGATATCGGCCAGACTTAAAATTTCTTTATCGCGACTATTTTACTTATTTATTTTGCGACTACCGTTGCAAAATACACAGTTGGGTATAGTTTAGTGGACTTTCATTATAAAATTCTGTATAGAAACAAAATTATACCTTGAACATGGGCGCCAATACGGCCGACCCAGCATCCCCATAATGGAAAGCTGTCATCAGTTGTGGCAATATCTTGTGAACACACACAGCTTCCGGAAAGTTGTCCAAATAAGAATTGAGAGTGGAGAAGAATTTCCCCTTTTCAGCTTTATCTTTGATTTGCATCTCCTCAAGAAATAGCATTGTGTCTATGAGATCATTTTTGAAGTATCCACCCAGTTTTCGACACCTGAAACAATTTGAAGACATCTAGTGAATTTTTCACTTATTCTTGTTTTATAGACCATTTGGTGAACTGAACAATTCCTTGTGGTGTCCAGATTACAAGTATTGGCACCACTCAATCTCTTCCCATGGATATTGTGAAGGCGATCTTGTGATTTATAATAACTATCAGTAGAACTCACACAGGTCAATATTATATGAAACAGTTATCTACTGTTCTAAATGTTTTGTTAAACCAAGTTGGTATTTTATATGTCAGGATTGGCAACCAGGCTGTGTACCAAATGGTAGGTAGAAACCGCGCCCATGGACATCAGCAACCATCTGATTACTGATGAATTGACTGACTAAGGTTTAAATTGCTCAAAGGTGTGGGGATGGAGGATGTGTCGCATCTCACCTTGATACAAATTGAAACAATAGAATAATTATTATTAACATGATTGTTATTATTACATTATAAACATGAATTATTATTGATAATATTAGAGTAAAAATTAAACTAATAAAAAAATGACCATTTTCATATTGATTTATAAGACACTTGTTCAGCACTTATATCATCTTATAATAAACTGCATCAGACTTAATTATCCATGGCAATCTGTGGTTGTAAGACAATGCGCATCAATCTCCACTGCTAAACATGAAGCCAATCATTACAAACATTGGTATCCACAGAAAGTTTTTATAGGGAGCTGGGAACATTCATGATACAAAAACTAATAAACAATTAATTGATAATAATAATGAATACCTTGTTATAATATCAGCAGGATTTGGTCTGGACGCTGGGTTTGCACTAACCAGTTCACAGTATAGAGTGCACAGCTGCTTTGGGATGTTGTCCGTTGTTTTGAGTGCTGGCTGGTTTTCTAGTGGCCCGTTGAATGCCTCCCATATTAGACAGCCCAGGCCCCACATATCAGATGAACTGTTATAAAATAATTATGCCAGCTAATAAAAATATTAATTCTTGTGCAATTTAAACAATTAAGGGTAACCACCCACAGTGATTTTTGCAGTGATGCAAACATGTGTTTATGAAACTCACAACTGTATCAATTCAGTAGTTCTTACAAATCAATAAAAACACACATGTGCATCATGATAAAGTGGTTAAAGCTCAATTAGTTTCAATCTGCAGTTTATAAATATTATGTTTTGTTTTATTGATTTTATATATTTTACATATGCAATGCAATCACCCTGTACTAAATATTAGTAATAAATAAAGACGAGTTAAATTAGGTATTGTTCTGATATATTTTCTGCCATTACATGTATTTTTTCAATATGATAAAAGTTAATCTATAAATTGTATTCAATGTATATGTATGTCTGTGTGCACCACAGACTGCCACATGTATTATCCAGATTTTTACCATCCTAAGGTTGCCTGGAAGAAATTGCCAAGTGTGATAAGGCTGCTCATTGTACTTTAAACCTTTAAGTGCAACTGTTTTTGTATCTTTTACAGAATGGTGTATAATAAATAAGTAAAACCTCTTATGTATCATATATTGAACATATTATCCTGCAATCCCACAGTTGTATCTATACTATTATAGTAAGTTTAAGGCCATTGAACCTAAATCACACTACCTATTCCAATCACTGATAATGAACAAGTAAATATTAACTGAAACATCTTTCTAAAAACAGTCATGGAAAATGAAGACATGATTGTCACAGCCTCTGAGATATGATAACCATGTTAGTGACTACCATTAATTGGAATTGTAATCTAGACTGTATCCACTATAAAAAAAATTAAACATAGTAATCTTTTACTAACCACTTGGTGACAGTTTTTAATTTACTTGAATCTTTCTTCTCTGGGGGATCATATATTTCAAGGGCTGGTAATATTTTAATAGGTATAGGGTTGCCTGTGTCTTGCCCTTGTGCAGTGAGGAACTCGAAGCCTCCTAGTTTCCATTCTCCAGCTAGAGTCACAAACACTGAATACAGGCAGACATTATTGTGTCTCATATTGCCATCATTATTTAAAAATGATAATGCTCTCTGTAACACATCAAATATATTAGATAATTATTGCTCACAGTGACACATAACTTGTGGCCTATCATAGCCAACAATTATAACATTGAACTGTTATTATTTAGTTACTTTTATTGGTGATACAATCAAACAATTAGCATTTAGCATGGAGAATTGATCACATTTTGTTATGCAGCATCCTCGGAGAAGTATATATTAAGCACTGAATTGAAATAGCCTGGATTGGTTGATTTATGGAGAGTAAATCTATTTTTGGCTTGTAAAAAATATGTAGTGATTACTTACAGTGATTTGAAATATGCCCCAGGCAAGGAATAGCTCTTTCTGTGGACCTTCCAGTTTTAAATCCCCTAAGTGGATAGCCAGAGGTTCAACATACTCAGTAGCTACATATAAAAATTTCTCAGTTTCACAGCTATCTAAATAATGCAAAAGGCTAGGGTGTCTCATAGTCTTTAGTTTCTTTAGGGAGGCCTTAGCTATATCGAAAAGTGTTTCAGAATTCTTCTGAACATCGAATAAAAATATTGATACTTCATCCTGCGTGCCTCTCTTTTTGCCTTTGTGTAATGTCCAAACACTACTGTTTTCTAATCCAGGTACAGGGTCTCCTACATCGTAGGGAAAATCTTTCGTAGGATCCCGAGAGAAAAACGACCACATTATGAACGAACTTTTTATTTATTATTTACGACACATATACCATATTTACTGAAAGAATACACTTGAAGTGATGTGCAAAATGTCATAATCTTTACAAATAAATTATTGCTGTTAAAATTACGCGTCTATAAAAAGTAATTAATTATTTTCTACCAATACAATACATATTTTTTACGCCAAGCGTGGTGAGTATTGGCAAATACCCCCCAAAATGATGACACAGTTGTGAAAATCTATGGGGGAGGCCTTTGTTCAGCAGTGGACGTATAAATGGCCGTTATGATGATGACATATTTTTTACAGTTCTTACAGTGGTGACAAATCTGACAACTGACATGACAACACACCTAAAACGTATTAGATTATTTACGGAAGATACAGGTTATAAAAGTAGGTAAATCAACAATTCAATATTGTGTTTATTATTTATAGCGTAATATTAGCTACAATTAGTTGTAAAATCGCAATTTGCAGGTGCAGTGGTTTCATCCGCATCTGATGAATGAAAACAAGTTTAAACTAAACTTGCAATTTATATGTCAAGAAGAAAGATGGATAGGGGGCACATCACTATAGCACGTGTACCTTGAAATAGAATGGTGTGATTTAGAATTCACCCCGAATAGAAAATAAAACCAGAATTTGTGTAGGTATGTGCTTCTTGTATCATTGTTAGATATATTTTGGCAGAAACTTTACCATTAGAAAGGGCAACATATTTTCCTTTGAGTTTCTGTTGCCCACACTTGAGAAATGCCATAGCTTGACTTTGACATAAATTCGTAAACAGAGTACCTAATTAAAAACATTTGTCTTTCCACACTCCGTTTAGAGAATATTAATTTTAAATATTTGTTTTTTTGTAAATTTTATCCCCCTTTATGATCTATTGAGCTGGCATCTCTAACCATTCATACAGTTTTGGTACCAGCTGGTAACCACACGTCGTCAGAAAGTTGATTGTTTTTATGAAAATATCGGTTTTTTGGATGTGTGGATGTGGTGTGGTAAGTCAAACTCATCTATACAAATAAATAAAATTGAAGTGTCTGTTTGTAATGTCAAAATAACAGCTTTTTACTAAATGCATATGAAAGTATGTACGTTACATGTAAAAAATAAACTTTTTTTTTTGTCTGTCTGTCCGTCTGTCTGTCTGTCTGTTTGTTCCGGGTAATCTCCGAAACGGCGGAACCGATTTTGATGGGACCTTCACTGGCAGATAGCTGATATTATAAGGAATAACTTAGGCTACTTTTATTTTAGAAAAATAATTAGGGTTTCGGGTAAAAAAAAACACCTTGAAATCCAATAAATTTATGTCAAGTGTCTATTTCGAAATACTCTAAATTTCTTTTAAATTAAACGCGGGTGAAACCAGGGCGGGCCCAGCTAGTCATTATTAAGCTTCTTTATGAGACGTATGTGTTTTAAATCTTATGAAAAAAAAAAAAAACATTGACATATTTTTACGTGAATTTTGTTGTTGGAATGTTTTGTTGAAATGATGATTTATTAACCCTTTCACTACGCGACTGTCAGGCGATTTACAATACGCCATGGCGCAGTACAAACAAAACACGGTCTCGGCCCATGATGCATAAGTTGCATCATTGCGCCGCTTGGGTACTTTTGTGTTATGTATCGCTTCAGACGTCACGTTGTGGGTGGTTTTATGCAACAAATTTTGTTACCAAGAATCAGTTTATAAAATAATAACTACAATGTAGGTTGCATGGTTCATGAAAAGGTTTATTCCTCTATCTTCAATATGGAACAGTAACTAGATGCGGCTGAGTATAGATATTTTACATGGAACGACTGTCATCAGACTCTACAACCTAAATACTAGGTAATATTAAAATTCTTAGGTTAGATGAAGTTAAAGATAATTGTTATAGTAATTATATTAGATCTATGAAATTGTATGAAATAAAGCATAGCAATTTTATTTATTTTAATCCAAGCAATTGTCCGAATAACCGGACCTCGATTGCATAATCGATGTATCTTTGCCAACGCAGTGGCAGTTAATCGATGCCCTTTTTTAAGGAACCAGATTCGAGAGACCCACTTGCTGAGCGCTTGCAATTGTCAAACAGAATCCATTTTTCGTCACAGCTAACAATTCGACTTAAAAATTCCTCGTTTCTGTGTCTGTTAAAAAGAGAACTTAACGATCATCATCAATGCCCCGTATCACCGCAAGGCTCCCGCCGTATAAAGACGACAGGGGGCTCACGCCTCACTCAAATTGTGATCATGATGAAGTTTCAGTCGACATTATTACGTTATTTAGTACATTTTTATTTCACAATTTTTATGCCAAATCATTATTAAAGGTGTCAGCAACAAATACTAAACAGAAACATAAAACAATGTTGCAGTTTACTTAAGTTTTTTAACACTTCCCGAAAGTGCGATCCATGATGCATACCTTCATGCGCCGCGGAGGACCATTTTTAAATGATGCACACGTTGCATTATGCGCACTGAAGGGGTTAATAAAACAAAAGCCACACGGTTATTTTGACATTTCACCAACCCCAAAGTGATTTTTATGGTTGAAATTCCATAGATGGAGTGGTTACGTACTCTGTGTATGTCGATATCTTTGGAAAAATGTTGATTATGTCGACAATTTTCAGATAAAATTTTAATTATCTATTAAAATTTTAATTTTGTCCATAGAAATAACAAAACGAATGAAATCACAGGATGAAATAAATTACGTCAGCGGTCAGAGTAGGCTGGAGTTTTAACATTATTACTTTACTCTGTGGGCTGGAGTAGGCAGTATAAATAGACATATTTATAGCCCGACCATTTAAATTAAGCATAAAAAAGCCAGATTGTCATTCTGTCGGGGGGTTTGTTTTGTTTCTTGATTATAAGCATGATTTTGTATCGTTTACTTTAATAATTGAGCTAGAATAATAAAATAACAACGGAAGGCGAATTTAGAGCGTTCGGCAATTTCCATATCACCGTGTATATAACACAATGTCTAAATCGGTTGCTCGGTTGAAATCTATGAAGAAAGTGGCGGATAAAATTGATCATACTTCTAAATTACGCACAAATATCGCTGCTGGTATGGCTGCAGCAGGTCCCCCTTTAGGGCCTATGCTTGGTCAAGTACGTATTTCTTTGTTTTGTTACTTAATTGGGAACGCAACTAATGCTGTAACCATAACCTATATTTTTATTTACTTCAGCGTAATATCAATATAGCAGCATTTTGCAAGGACTTTAACGAGCGCACAGCTAACATAAAACAAGGTGTGCCTTTGCCGACTAGAGTGAAAGTTAACTCTGATCGTTCCTATCAGCTTATTATTCATCAACCTCCAGCTTCATATTTCCTGAAGCAAGCAGCTGGGATTAGCAGAGGTGCAATGGAACCCGGTAAGTTGTAAAAAACTTCTGTTTACGCCTCACCAGGAATCGTGTCTAAGTTATCATCCTAAATATTTAAAATCCAAGATGACCTAAACGCTGTATGTAAGTTTAAATGAACAAGAGCACTTACTCATCATATCGGCCATAGAACATCCACTGCTGAACACAGGCCTCCCCTGCAGATTTTCACAATTGTGTCATCATTTCAGGGTGAACTTATCATGCTTGGCTTGGCAGGTGGGTTGGTGAGTGCAGTATGGCTGTTGTTCCACAGAAGAGACACTGCTGACTATCCCTTTGGTTTTCAGCTCTTGAGTCGGCTTTTACGACATCTACGAGAAGAGATAGAGTGGTGCTATATTCTTAATCTAGATACCACACGGATAAGCACTTACATTGGGTGTTTACCTCATCCTGTGTTATTTAGCTTGAGTGTTATGAGGTTATTCAGATTCATGTAATGAGATGATGCTAATTTTCTTGATCCTAACTAATAATTAATGAATCTGAAGATCTAAATTTATTGCATCCAATACTCTTTATTATATTATATGTATACTAGATCTACATTAAAAATAATCTTATTTACAGTCAGGGAAACCAGTGGAAAAATAACATTGAAACATCTGTATGAAATAGCAAAAATTAAATCTCAAGACCCACCACTTGAATGGAAACCTTTGCAGGAGATCTGTGTAATGTTGATAGCAACTGCAAGAACTTGTGGAATAGAAATAGTAAATGATTTGGATCCAAAGGTAACTTCCATCCACATAATTTGTGTAAGAGCTTCTTGTAATGGAACCTACTTGCAGCTTACTAGCTATATTAATTATAGCTAACTACTGTTATATTTAACTCATACTGTTAACTACAGCTCAACAACTGGCTGCCTCAACTGGAGAAGTACCTTCCCTACCTTCCCATGGTGATAATAAAGGAAAAAAGTTAATCTTATGCAATACAGGAAATTGAACATTAGATAGTTAGATTATATGGTAATATTTAATGTTATATGACATATTGTCACTGTAGTATGAACTAAAATTATTTTCAGGAATATGGTGAATTTCTCCAGGAAAGGAAAAAAATTGTAGAAGAACAAAAGAAGATGTTGCAAGAGAAACGAGAAGCTAAGATGTTAAGAACCGCTTAATTTTATAAATGCATATAGGTAGTGAATGTTACTAGGTACTAGTTTGAGACTAAGAATTTATTTTAATTTAGTTGTTTCAGTTAATAAAACAAATAAATTCCAAAATAAGTTTATTAAAATATTTAATGAACATGTCTTTGTGTAGTACTCCTAACATTTAGGACATGGGCTCCTATTCATATTAGCCAACTGTCTAATAATATTGTCAAATTTAAGTTATAGTTACTTAAAAAGCTCATTATGAAAAGGCATTGTAATTAAAACATGGCACAGTAAGGCAATTATAAAAAAATATTTAGCATAGATGCAGATAATGCCAAAGGCAATTTGTCATATATATATTATATACTTAAGAGATTTACACAAGGGACAACTATGTTTATATGTACATATTTATACATATCAGTCTACAGACATTAATAACTATCTCTAAATGACAATGTACAGTAATTGATATTTATACCCACAATGCCTAGAACCATATCACTTTCTGAGCACCCATATGACATAACTCAAGTATAATAATTTAAATTTCGATAAATGTAATTAGTAACCACAAACCGAGCAAGATATCTTACAAGGAACATTTACAACTATCAATATCACATATAAGACAGTCTCTTAAGAAGTTTCCTTAGAGTACAACCAAAACTTAAAATAAAATTTGAAATTTCTTTATAAAAATATACATTAAATATTCTTCTTTTAATTCCTTAAAGTAATCAGGCATTTATATTCTTACTTATAAGATAGAAAAATAATTATTTCAAATATTGTAATATAATACTTGGACAAATAAATAGACCTATTATGCAAGCCTTGTATGGTAACTTGTGCATAAAATAAATTCGAAATAGCATCCCTATGCTATAAATATAGGTGGTCAAAACTAAAATCTACAAATTTGTACTGTAAACAACATTTTGTACTTTGGTAGAATACTGTTCACAGATAATAAAATTGCATAGTGCATGTATACCAAAAAGTCATTGCCAAAGATAGAATATTACAGCCATCGAAAAGTTATCAGCAGTTTATGTTACATGTGTGTTCAGAGCGTTTCAGCTTGGGTGAGTTTGGTAACAAATCGGGTAACTCTGTGACTTTATCTATCGTAAAATCTGGCAAGTCTGATGACTCCATGTCCTTTTGCAGCGGGATCCATACTGTACCACCTAATTCTGCTTCTTTTCCTCCCTGAAACAAGCAAAACACAAACTATTAGATAACATTTATTTTCTATAAATATCTTATAATATAATGAGAAGTCAATAATATAAGGTTGTTTAGTAGTTGTAGAATGGAGAAGTACCCAACGTGTTCAATAAGAGATTTTATAAACAAGTTGTTGATGTAAGTTAATGCTTTTTCTTGGTGCAGTGGTTGATACAGTCGACTGCTGCGCTCCGGGTCGTGGGTTCGATTCCCGCACGGAACAAATATTTGTACGATCTGCAGGTAGTTGTTCTGGGTCTGGGTGTATTGTGTGTGGAATTCATGTCTGTAAACGCACCCACGACATAGGAGAAATCCTAGTGTGGGGAAAAGTTAAAAAAAAAAAAAAACTCAATAAGTCAGCAGAGTTACAAACGATTTCATGACAATGTGTTGGCATGAATTCATTAACGCAAATATTGCATTTATACACCGTTGGATGTCGTAAAAGGCGACAAAGGGATTCTAAACCAGAGGGATGGGCAGCAGCGTTCTTCCTGTGGAACAGTAGCCATACTGCGCTCAACCCGCCTCCCAAGCGTGTTGAGTATTGGCAAATACTCTCCAAAGTGATGAAACAATTGTGGAAATCGATGGAGGAGGCCTTTGTTCAGCAGTCGACGTACAAATGGCTGATATGATGACCCACAGTGCACTGCTACAAGCAGTATGTTATTATCGCCACTACCGCCCAAGGACATCGCTATGGAAACTTGGTATGTAGATACATAGGATACTTATAACTGAATTTTTTTAACTCATGTTCTCTACATGTTAGGTAGAGCTTTTATGCTATTTCAAGTCCAAATGAGTAAAAATGTATGGCTACCTTGATATCAGTTTCCAGTTTGTCGCCAACCATAATGCACATGCGGGGCTCGACGTTGAGCATCTTGCAAGCTTCAAGGAAGATGTGCTGGTCAGGCTTCTCCCACGGCAGGTCGCCGGAAACCAGCAAGCAGTCGAAGTACTTGCGGAGCCCCAGCCGTTCAATCTTCTGCCACTGGGCGCGAGACGGCCCGTTCGTGATCAGACCGAGAAGATAATCCTCCCTGTCCACATTTATTCACCAGCCTTTTGTTATTTCTAGCTGCCTTTCATGCTGAAACTCAGCACATGATACAACAAAGCCAAATAGTCTTGCACGGTAGATACTGCAGTTGTTCCAGCAAATGAAAACAACTAAAATAAAGTTACGACGTCTCTAGCTTTTGTTATTATGATATACCTTATAAATGAATTTCATAAAATACTGTATCATATAAGGAAGCCAACTGTTGCAGTTTGTGCAAGAGAATTTAAGATAACACATGAAAATGGTCACATTACTTCAAGTGCAATTCATACTATGGATATAAATTCCACATGAAATAGAACTTAGGAACTAAGAATATATGCTATGTTGAGAATAGATAATACATGTTTAATCATAATCATTTATAATGTTATCTCAAAATAGCACGTTTTATTAAGTTTTAAATAACAATGGAGATATTTTTAACAACTGAAAATAAAGATGGCAGTATTAATTGACCTTAGGCGTATAGTATAACAAATTTACTGCTTTGTATAAAATTCATATAGGTATTTTTTATAACTTCTAAAATTATCTCCATTGTGTTACTGAATTTTCTGAGGTACTGTATTACCTTCGCCGTGATGTACTCCCTCATATATTTTACAAATACAATTCAAACCTAAGTGTTGCGCACGCGGCGCCCCGAGTTAACTCACTCGTTGAGCAACAACTGAACTGTAGAAAAACAAGTCATTTATTAGCAACATGCGCTCAAAGCCAGCCCAATACATTTGCAAAGGCATTGTGTAATTTCAATTATTACTTTATCTGCACAATGGTGCACATCAATTTTTTTGTAGATAGCTGTTGTACTAAGGATAATAAGTGTTCAAGTATTATATGCCTCTACAATGTTTTGATCCTGACTTTTCCATGATATTGTAAAATCTGTATTGCGCTGATTATTCATAGTATTATGTGGCATGCACGATCCAATGATATATTGAATATACTCTAAGAATACTCGTAACACTAGTGAAATTGCGCTGTGGGCAGGACGTGAGCGATGATAATCATGATTTACGTTTCTGAAAAATGACGAAAACCAATTTAGTACCACATAACACCATGCACAATTTGAGTGGTAGCAGGTGATATTGTTCTGAGATGGATACAAATTAATGCAACGATAATTCGACAACAATTATTTTTGCCTTCATACCTGTTATCCCAATACGATTAGGCAGTGATGTATTGTCGTAAAATTATTTTAGAAAAATATCCGAACATTACTCTCAATCTTAGAACAACTTTAATGTCCGCTAAATATATTGAATTGCAGTGGTTTCTTTGTTTTATATTGACATTACTTTCGCCAGAGCAATCAGTATAAAACAATAACGAAATTGCCAATTAAAATTATTTACATTTACAAATTATAGATAACATAAAATTACATCATGGAGAAATATTTGTTAGAATTATCCTTTTAATCGGTTTGTAGTATAAATATTTCTTCATAACATGTAACTACTGTAAACAAAATGTAACCAACTTACCGCAATGTCTCTAAGAGATGTATTACTTCGTGAGTTAGAGCCAAACACTGAAACCTTAATTTTACCCATTCGATTGATATATTTTCTGCAACAGAAACATTTCAACATTAATCTACTAGCTCATGATATCGGCCATTCATACGTCCACTGCTGAACAAAGGCCTCCCCCATAGATTGTCATCATTTTGGGGGGTATTTGCCAATACTCACCACGCTTGGCAGGCGGGTTGGTGAGCGCAGTATGGCTACCGGTTCACAGAAGGGACGCTGCTGCCCATCCCTCTGGTTTAGATTCCCTTAGTCGCCTTTTACGACATCCACGGGAGGAGATGGAGTGGTGCTATATTCTTAATCCGGACACCACACGAATTACTAGCTACTACTACTAGCTCAACTGTTACATATTTCGGGGAGGTATCGCAAGACTATACCTGATAATAAGTTACTGAAGAACTAGCTGTACTATATCTATACAAATATATAAGATTGAAGTGTCTGTTTCTAATGTCAAATAACAGTTTTCACTAAATGTATATATATATACGACACTTATAACAAAAACATCATTTTAATAATTCTTGTCTGTCTGTCTGTTTGTTCTAGCCAATCTCCGAAACGGCTATATCGATTTTGACGGGACTTTCACTGGCAGATAGCTGATGTTATAAGAAGTAACTTAGGCTACTTTTATATTAGAAAAAGAATTAGGGTTCCTCGCAATACAATTAAAACCCATGAAATCCAATATTATATACTCTATATGTCAACTGTCTATTAGTAGGTAGTCCGATTTCTTTTAAATTAAACGGCGAGTGAAACCGGGGCACAGCTAGTTAATACATATTTGATAACATACAAGTAATTTTATACCTGGGTGTCTCTTTGGTCAAGTCTATATACCTTTTTATTGGTCTTCAGTGGAAATTCTTCATGAAATTCCTTCGCCCCGGGGAAGGTAGAAGGGGCTCCTCCTGCCGGGCTCCTACCGGCTAAAACCACTGGAGGGGTCATCTTCGGCACCGAAGGGGGGGTTCCAGGTTCTCGTAAGATTATACTAGAGCCGCCTGTGATGCTACGCCTTTACGCACATCTCGGAGGGGATGACTGTAAAGCAGTCACCCCCTCTAGCGGGGGGAAGGTGGCTGTAAAAAGACCGTTCCCCAGGCACTTATTGGGGAGGACTGTAAAGGAGCCCCCCAAGCCTCGTGCAAGTGTGTTGTGCAAGGCGGCACGTGACCAAAGTCATATAGACTTCCTATCTTCTTTGATCGGGTTAGGTTCGATTCTCATACGGAGACAAATATTTTTTGGCTTAGGCATAGACAACAATAATATGTTTTCCGAGGTTGGACGTTTTTTATACGAGTATACCTACTTGCTTCCAAAGGCACATTGTATGTGTACACAGGAAATCCAAGTATAAACGATTACAATTGTCGTGGCAAATGTGGCGCTATCTATAGTTACATCACACATACATGTGTGATGTGTTTCTAAGAAATGTTTATAAATCGTATACAAATGTTTGAAAAACGTCTTGGCACACGTCCGAGATCGAATTCGAAATAATGAAATCGCGTTGCTGTCTGATGTGGATGGATGGGAAGGATGTTGCAAACCCGTCAACTAGTTTTAATTATTATGATAGTAGCTTATGATATGTAGGTAACATAATAAGCAGTAAACTTAAATTTATTTTCGGGTTTTGTGTTACCATTTGCACGTTATACCCGTTCATTGGCGGCTATTACAATTATTTATAGCTGTGTCTATTGGCCGTGTATAAATTTCTTGTATACGCCCACGCTTAGTAACGAAATGGTTACATTTTACGTAGATGAAAATATACCAAAGCGCAATACATATTTAGGTGTGTTTACGTTAATAGCATGACAAGTCAGTTTTGCTTAGTCATTGCAAGTACTTGTATGTCTGTACTTTCGTACGGACGTAGTAGACGTAGAAGTGCATTCACATTCTGGGCCCGATGCCAAGTCTAATCGTAAAAACTATTTCACCTAAGTGTACGTACATGTCTTTAATACCATGCTGTCTTTTTCACTCGTTTGGCACATGAAAGTGATGCAGATGTTGAACTGCGATAGTAGGTTACAATTTGTCTTTAATAAAACCCTGTTCCTCGCTAGTAATTCACCTAAATCGTGGGTACACTACTGGTTTTTTTTAAATAGAATCAGTACCAAGGTTTTCGGCCCGATAGGATGTGGATTGCTGATTTGATCCCCACACTAAATATTTCTGTCAGCCCGCCCTCCTGAGATTTCACAACTGTTCTTTTTTAAGTTTCGTCTATAAAGGATAACATGGATATATAAATGTTATAATAAGTAAAGACGAAATGATGATGATAAATTTTGCACTTTATTATATTTACTAAAAACACCCATTTATGTAATTTAAGTGTAAAGTTACCTTGAGCTCTACTAACACTCAAAGGAACTAGAGCATGACGACGCTCATAATATTCGAATTATACGCAAATAAACTGAGAATTCGTCCAACTTATAAACAAAGTGGAGTTATTTCATCAAATTTGTGTAATATGGGTTTTATTTGTGCCAAACTACCTATTGTTAAGTGTACCTAGCTCTATGAAGGTTTTGGCCGAAATATATACGTTTTCAGTTGCAATAATTTCAGATTTCATCGATTTTGGTCTAAGTTTATAAATGGATACTAACTGGCTATATGTCTATAGATCTTTGGCAAGCAGTTGCGCCATAGGTGAGCCGGCCATTCGTCCAAAGCGTATGTGTCATCATCAGGGCGGGCTCTGAAGGCGCGGAGGAAGTTTGTTCCGCTCTCCACTGCAGCATCTCGAGGAAGACCATATTGCTGCTGTAGAATTTCTATAATCTGGACAATTTAAAGGAGAGTTAAGATTAGGTACCTATACAGATTTGAATTACATTTTATTACTCAGTAATCACTTCCTATGTATTATTCATTTTTAATTTTATAATCAAAGGCCCTGTGTTACTTATTATTCCTACTTCTGCCTAAGCATATTTACTTAAACGGTTTGTGTTTAAGTAAATATGCTTAGTAGACGTTTTAACAACTAGCTTAGTGCCGCTGCTGTTGTGAAGGTTATTATGGCATTTTGACTCGGTTATGGGGAAGATGGTTCCGGGACGCACAAGAGCTACCAGTCACCCTTGTACCAATCTCGAGAGAAGCTGGACGTTTTCAAGATTAACGTTGGATTTCAAAATGCCCAAATCGAGTAAATCCAGCCGTTGTTAAACTTCCAATTTGCAGAATAACCATTTTTTTGGATTAAGAATAAAATATAATGGTTGACATAGCTGGTGTCATCTTCATGTCAAAGTTCGAACCTAGAAAGTGAGCGAAAGAAGCAGCGGCACTGAATGATATGCCTGTTGTATAAGACTTAACGTATATCGGTATTTTGCCAACATTTTGACTAGTATGTTCTCTTTATTGAACACAAGTGGTTAACTTTGGACTGTATACTTGAAAAGTACTTTTCGCCGAAAACTCGAACATACTTTTCACTCAAAAAACGGATAATATGTTTGGTTCCATCATACATACAATGTGAACGGCTGCTATGATACAAATATGGTGGACAATGATTGCTGTACCTACATTACTGGTTGTAGGTCTCTTACTGCAAGAGTCCGGCTAGGCAGGTACCACCGCAGTACCAGATAATCGCTGCGAAGCAGTAGTGTATTCACTTCAAACATTACTGTGTTCTGGTTAGACCCTGCACCGGTACTATGTAGCTAGTGTAATTCCTGGTCATAAGAGATTAAATAAATCTGTCCCAATCTCCTAAGGTGACGAGCGCAGTGTGGTGCCATGTAGAACTAGTCCTGGACTGCACTACAATTGCTATGGACAGGCATGACGCTTACGTGATCTTTGTACCCGACCAGATTGGATTTAAAAAAACGCATCTATTATGTCAGTCATGAAACTCTACGAAGTCGCAGGTTTTTACTATTGTTGTCTTGAGGGTACTTAAAAATGATTTTACTTTATTGCAGTAAAAACATATTTCAAGAGATTACCATCACATCACTAACACATCAGCCAAAGGCCGTCCACTAAGGCCTTCCAGGTCCCCCATAGATTTTCAGTTGTGTGGTTATTTTGGGGGGAATTTGCCAGTACTCACCGCGCTTGGCAGGCGGGTTGGTGAGAGCAGTTTAGTTACCCTTTTACAGAACAGACGCTGCTACCCATCCCTTAGTCGTCTTTTACGACATCCACGTGAGGAGACGGAGTGTTGTTCGCCACACGGATATTACTTAGATTATGTTATAATATAGATTATTAGATTTATTGCCACGTCTGTCTGTTAAACAATTCAAAGTTTTTTTTTTTAAATAAGTATATACATAATATTCACAACTGAACTCTATACACCTTAATATATACTAAAAACAGAAGTTTAAAAATTTCTATAGAAACATGTTAAAAATATGACCAGGTAAATACTACATACAATTATTTATCATAATAGTTTTATACATGACCAGTTTGACTATAATATGCGTCTTTATTTTCTTGCATGATATTTGTATCTTAGGAAGTATCTGATCCAGGAATAGCGTGGGGTCAATGCTCCTTGTCTAGCGTCGTTCACTCACCTGCGGTTTGGCACACTGCGCGTGAAAACTGATACCATGCTGTTAATGAGTTACAATAACCCTGTCATCTCATGCCTCATGTACACGGAACGGAACAGGTACTATCAACAAGATCCATATGTACCCCAAGACTATTCACTCATAACCAACTCCATTAGCCAGAAACGCAAGGATCATAGAGCTTTCGTGAGAGAAAGTAGAACATGAATAATTTAGATTTTAAATGCAGTCGGTTGTTTGTATTTATATCTTCTAGAATCTATTTTGTACGTACGTGGATAAATCCTCATAGGCTTCCTCCTTTCTAGGGAAACGCGGAGGGGCGTGCCGGCCTGTTACTGGCTCGAACTCCTTCTTTCGATCCACCAATCTCTGGGGTTACGTACGCTGTTCTTTCTGTTCAATTCAACATGAACTTCGTGCTTCAGAAAACGACGCACACAGCCGACTATAGTTGCTACAACACAAGTGTTGTAACCATTTTAATCGATAAAGCATCTAAAACGAACACACTGAGACACTTAATGTTGCTGGGTAGCATTTAATGAAAAACTAGACTCCAGTTCAATATTAAAACTTTATTGAGTACCAAACAATATTATTGTTATCTATAAAACGTAAATAGCCATTCAATTATATTACAGACATCGAAACCCGTTATAACTTATATACATTAAGTTATTATAGAAAACAATTGAATCTGTGAATTGTTAGAGATGAAAAGAATCAAACAGTGATATTATAAAAATCTAAATTTATTTTATTGTTGTTTTATGTTTATATTAGGTAGGTATTTTTTTATTTATTTTTTAAACCCTTGCATTATTTAGACCCTACCTACCTATTAATTTACATAACAATTTAATCTCCAAACAACTTCTTGCCTAATTCCATAAATCTGTGATTTCTGCACATCTTAAGTGCACCAGCTTTCTTGAGGACTGGTATTACACTCTCATTAGAGTCTACGAGTCTACTGAGGAAGTCCTCAAATGCTGATTTGACATTGGGTGGGAGGGTACCAACTTTGACTTTAGTTAGCATTTCAGTAATGCCATGAGCCCATCCACTCTCAATAGCAAACTCTGATATCCATGGGACCATAGTGAGAACTCCGCTCATAGTCTGCATACCCAAGAACCACAAGTCAGCTATTTCATTCCAGTGTTCTTTATAACTCATTGATACAACTAGTGCACTGGGATCATTTGATTCATCAATGTTATATGCATCCCATAAGAATCTAATAGTAGATTGGATGTACCTGCATATGGAGAAATCATTCTTCTTCACTTTATTAGCCTGCTGTTTAAGCAAAAGTAATCCCAATACTGCCAAATGTCCATGGAGAACTAAGTTTTCAGGTATATCCTTTAACTCAGGTAATTCATTGAAGATGAACTTAAGTAATGTGTTAAATAACATGCTGTTTTCAACAACTTTGGGTGCTAGTACAGTGAGATTCATGAAAATATTGCATAGGCTGACCATGGCTGCTCTAGAATCTTTCATGTCTTCTAATACTTGAGGGTCTAGCTCTGGGGCAGGCAAATTTTTTACCTTTCCTCTCTCAGATTTTGGGACTGGTGGTTTTTTGTAATGTACAATTGACCAGTGGAAGCTCATCGCTTCATAAAGAATATCTTCTTGTTTTAAATTTAATACTATGGTTCTAGCCTTGTCTTCAACTACCAAGTGGCATAGGGCTGGCAACATTAGACGCAGTAAATCAATCTGTCCCATCAGATTAGTGTCTGTATCCATGGCTTCACCTTCAGACTTGTTCTTTTCAGCTAGCTTTCTAGATCTGTAGGCATGAAAAGAGTCATTGGCAAGAGAGAATATGAATGGTAGTAGGGTGTAAATTTGTTCCCTCATAGCTGTTGTTTCTTGAGCAATCCAAGCAACCAAAACCCTGACCATAGCACAAACATAAACTTTTTCAACATCGGGCAGTTTGTCTCGGTTCTTATCGTTATGCACTTTTGTTAGCATTGATACTATAGCATTAAAGGCACCTTTAAGACCAGTGTAAACTGATTGCTTCTCTTTCTGTTCCAAGTCTAATTGATCTGTAGCCATATAATTAATAGATAACTCCAATACAATGAAGCAAGCAGTTACTAATTCAGCATTTGCATAGGCTTGTTTGAAACTCCTATCCTCCAGTTGCATTCTTACTTCTATGGCACAAAGTTGTTGCAACAACAGGAAGAACTTCTTTGGGTTCTCCTCATCATTTAAGGTCCACTCAATACCAAGAAGATCGACAATGTTAGCGGCTAGTTTCAGCGCAGGATCCCTCTGGTTTTTACCTATTTTGCTGGTGAGAATATCGTGAAGTGCTTTATAGATACTCTGTGGCCAGGTTTCGTCCGATGAGCTAGGTATAACCGTACATTTGTTGCAGCTGTAGAGAAGTGCACTCAAGATGGTAGCCAATTCAAACTTTCTTTCTGATTGGTCAGTAGCAAAGTCTAATGCTATTTTATTAACCAGAGCATGGAAAGGTTTAGGATCGTCCCCCCAAGCAGCAGGGCCATACCTGCTGACAAGCTTCACAAGTATATTAAGGGCTTCATCAGTCTGGAAACTTTGATGTGAGTAAATTTCTGACATTTTGGTGATGGCACCAACTTCGATAAGTGCTTTTTGGCCTGCTTCATGTTCAGCAATACACTGAAGGCATGTGTAAGCTTCACTGACAATAATGAGGTCATCATCATAGTCTTCACTTTCTGATGTTTGCACTATTTCAAGGAACACAGGAATATTAGCAAGCATTTCAGGATGGGTTGCAAGTTCAGGATCATTGCAGAAGTTTGTAAGAATTGATAGAGCAACTGACTTGTACACAGATGGTGGGCAATCATCCTGTATGGCACTACTTGTCAGTAGTTTCTTTAAGAACTTGAATCCAATGGCTTCGAAAAGTGCTTTCTTAGCTTGTGAGTTGCAGTCCTTACTCTTCACAAGCTTCGTCACCATGAACAGCGCCGCGAATTTTTCCGTATCGCTTTTCGCGGCTTTTAGTATTAGTATACATTTCTTTATCGGCTCTGATATATCACCCATTATTACGAAACACACGACGCGATCACAAAGCGCAGTAGTGAGCGCTCCACTGAGTTGAATCGCTCCAACAGGGGCTCGATCTACATCACGTTTATAATTAGCGTGAGTTCTCTTCCAAAATATCTAAATCTGGACGTCGAGCTCACGTTCTCCAACTATGAAATCCTATTTTTAAACACACGCTGGAACGTGAACGTTAAACACGCGGGGTGCAACAAGCAAACCAGCGAGTCCAACCAACGACGTAAAACTTGCGTTTTAGAAAGATGACAGCGCGCGTACTTCGTTCTGAACTTATAATCCATGACCGTGGCAATGTCACAATAATATTTTTAGAAAAATATTACTTACCTTGTTGCAAGCTCTGGTGTCCCCTTTTCTTGTTTGTATTAGAGTATTGTCTAAATCAAAAAATATAGCTGAAACATCACTATTTTCACCATAATACGAATTACTAGCCATAATTAACAGATCAGTGTAACACAAGGAAAAAAACAGCTGCTTTGTGATGACGTCACAATCACGATTTCCAACAACGTCAGAATTGAAACTGCGTTTCGAGTTCAATATTAGTATATTTATTCACTTACTCCTATGACGTTAAATGACGACTTTTATACTCTATCTCTTTCTTCGAAACATTTTACATTACGAGCTAACGCCATCTATTTCGTCTTAATTGAACCAAAATAGTTGAAGGTGACCCAACGAAAGTACTTATCTTTAAAGTAACGTTCTGATAAATTATTAATACAAAAAATTACTAGATGGCAGATATGTAATACAAGCAGAAAATTAATGCTATATTTGTATAATACTTTTTACTTGTTTAGCTGTAGACGTTTGCGGGCTGACATGAATCCCCCTTATTAGGAGTATTGGAAGTAGGAACTAGTCCATAGTCTTGCGCCGGGAGAGAGACACAGAGCATAAAACCTAGATGGACCTATTCGTTATACCATGAATTCCTATGGCCAGTCAGCTGAAGTATGTAGGTAACTGCCATGTTTCTTTTTTAATTAAAGATCATTAGAAAAAGATAACATATCAATACCCATCTCTTACATTTGTATAATGTTCAAGCAACGATCTTTATAATAAAACACTATTGAACGGGAATCCGTTTAAAAGTATTTATAGATTTTTATTTTTCCTGACGCTTCGAACACTTTGCAGGGTTCGTGGGACTCGCAGGATGACTAAGGTGACAGGCGTCGTTACAGATTTTATTTTATCTACCGTACATATTTAATAAAAAAATTGTTAAATAAATCTATAATATACGCGATGTAATCCGTAAAGTGTTTTTTTTATAATAAGTAATAATCGCGAAAACCTAAGTCACATTATTAGAAGGCTTTTCTTCAGGGTTTATAATGCTCTGGAGTAGGTCTTTCAATATACTTGCGCGGGGACATGGGTCCAAAATGCAGAATGCCCTCCTAGAGGAGCCCTCCTCCTTATTGGAATAAAGCCACGAAATTGTCCGCGGTGGTGTAGGAATATTGTATGAGATGAAAGCACTAGTCGTTGCAAGGATCCGGTGATTTCTCGAGGTGGCTCGCAACAAGATCGAGGTCCTGTGTTTTCATGGGCCCTGGCGTGCGCCACCCGCGGGTTCACACATTGCGGTGGGAGGCGTTCTATCAGCGTCGAGTCGACGATGAAGTACCTGTAGATCCTCGACAGCCGGTGGAACTACGTGCTGCATTTCCGGCGGGTGGCCTTCAAACATACGGCAGCCACAGCTGCTATTTCACGGCTGCTGTCCAACTTAGGGGGGCGGCAATGCCTCTGACCCGAGTCTCTACATTGGGGTTCGTGCCAGTGTAGGCGAACTCCCTCGTACGGTTTCATATGAGGCGGGGAGCCTCCTTGCTAGATCACCGCCCTAGGATCTGGAAGCGAGAGCCTCGCGTTACTATATCAGTAGCGCAGGGAGGCGCTAAGTCGGGGCGAACGGCCAGTACCTCGTAAGATCGAGGTATCGCTGTCCGAGCTTCGGCGGATCCTGGTGGCGGAGTGGATGAACCACTGGTGTAGCCCAGTGCAGGGTACGCCGTGATAGCGACGGTAAGACCCGTCATGGAGGAATGGCTGGAGAGGTGGTATAGGCGCGCTCACCTTAGTCACCTCAGTCCATAGCCCGGAGCGAGTGCGTGGAATGCCTTCGCCTCCTTTTGCGAGGACGTGATGCAAGCAAAGGTGGCAGAACACGAGACCACCTCTGATCCCCACCGCAGAAAACGCACGCCACGTGGCAACGTGCCACCGTGTGCGCAGCACAGCGCTAAACGAGACGCTTCGGGGAGATCCTTTAAAATCCCAACCGAGATGTGCCTAGGGGGTCGGCCATTTTACAGCCCCTTCGCTAGAGAGGGGTGTCCTCCTTACAGTCCCATCCGAGATGTTGTGTTTAAAGGCGTGGCACCTGCAATGTGCGGCTCTGGTGTGATATGTGATTGATGAACGCTCCAGTGGTTTTAGCCCGTTGCAGTGCTTAGCTCTCTGTCCTTCCCCGGGGCGAAGGAAGTACATGATTCATTTCCACCGGTGAATAAATAAAGGTAATATGTATATACCGATTTATATAAATAACATTGTTTACGGCTCGGCTCGATACAGGGGTGACTGCGTCGGTAGAGATTCAGTTACTGCCGCGAAAACGTTTTAAACATTCTTACAACAACATGACAAGTCTTCAGCGATTTTAAAACTTTGTATGTAAAAATGCTTTTCTTTTACTACTAAGCAATTTTATGGTGAGGTAGAGCATAAATTCCATGTAAAATCACTTTGCCTTACTTGGGAATTGGGCGATGTACAGCACTAGCGGTTCAGACATTTTTTATAAAACCAACACTTTTTAAGCACACAACAAGACTGAAACTGCTAGTTTCCTGATGATACATCGTTTAAGCTTTTTGTCATGAGCTCAATACTGACATAGTAGACATGTTGCGTGTAGCTTAGAACCACATATGAAAGTAATATAAGGAGACCGGGATGAGTTACGATCAAGGGACACGTCATTCCATGAACAGAGAAATTCTTTTATCAACATTGTTTTGTTGGGATAATATGCTCAGAGGGTACGTGGATCATGTTATTTTATAGCTAGGCAGGTAGATACCTACGTTTGTATTATTATTACACAATGTAGGTAAATATGTTGGGGTATACTTAATGGATTTCCCCTTTATTACCACCTCATTTTTAGATCGGTAACACTTCAATTACCGATCTAAAAGTGATATTGTTATAATTCTCAGATTTAACGGACAAAGCACCTATAGTGTTTTATTTTTTTTGTTCTCTTTTTCCATTGAATTTTTTATACCTATACATGTAATTTTAAATGAGCGAGATATTCATATTGTTAAATTATACTTACAGAATATGTAAAGCTTTTATTTGAATGAAATTTAACAAATACGAAAGATCATTTTCGGATCTTCTATTAATTAACATTATCCCTTAGGTCTTATCATTGAGACACCTACCTAATATTATATCGATGTTAAGTTCTACATAGGGATTATAAATATAGGATTGAAGAAACAAGATGGAGGTTTCAGTTTGGCAGTGGGTATCGTGACGTCATTAACGGCCGAAATTAATAATCAATATAATCCAAAATCTTTGGATTTCGGTTTACGGATATGTCTGTTTTTTGTGTTAAATGTGATCGTAACACAACAACGGATGAATTTCAAAATCTTATATCTGACGATTTTGAATTAGATTGTTTATATTAATTTCGGCCGTTAGTGACATAAGATGAGGCGATATGGAGGAAAGGTTCCGTTGGCGGCCACTCACCTCGGTACTCATTTACTACATACGATAAATAAAAAATAGCATTAAATGTTATATTAAATCATTTTGAAGAAAGTACTGTATTTATTTTATTCATGTTAGTATGTACCTATAGCGCTTTTTGGCCAAAGCTATGTTGGCTTCATAAAAGGTTGGCAATAGTGTACTGAACTATAACGAAGACACAATATACGTTTAGCTACGTTCACAGGGAAAGGTTCAGATGGCTACGTCAAGGTTGAGCTAGTAAAAAAAGACAAAAAGACTTGTCCCAACAATTGTATAAAGTGATGGATGCGTTTGCCTTAAACCCTCTGATGTCCAGGATCCTCACGACAATATAGGTACCTACCACGAGTACGACACTCTAAAAAGGGACAAGCAAATAGCGTCCGTGTGAGAAATTTATACGTGGAACTCGTTTAAGGGTTATTAGATTTCCTGTCACACGCAGGGGCCCGCCGGCCGCAAGCCTTATTTGCTAAACATGGCCGAGTCAATGCCAATTTCTTGCGTAAACATTTTGTTCGGTCATTATCGTTTCTTGTTGGATGTTTTGCACTGGTTTAAGCAAATTATAAGCGAATTTCAAAGTTGGTGCCAATTTTGTACAATTTGGAGATTGTAATTTGCTTGAAGGGCGGCTGCCAGATCTCATTGACGTCATTTTAAGCTTATTTTCCAGACTCGTAATTCCCGCGAAAGGGGTTTTGACGCTACGTAGGTAGGGGGTAAGTTCGTGTAATGTAAGTGCTTTTGTGCGTAGCCGTGGTGCGTCTAAAGCAGAACCAAGGCTGGATATTAAGATCTTATACAAATAGCTACATTATGTTTATCCATATCTTAATTCAGATAAGAATATTGATACGGAAAATTCGTTTTATATGTTGCATTCTAGTTTGAAGTTAATAAATTATCATTTATCATTTTTATTTACATCTCTCTTTTGTTATCTTCATTAGTTTAGTGCGTGCTCATAGTTTAGTGGTACTATCGATGTCTATAAAAATAATCAAAGAATCGTTAACACACATATCAATTTTGTTACATATTAAGTGAACAAACTAAATTGTAATCATAATAAAATCAATCAAAAGTTACAAGAAACATGCTACTTAAAAATCTAAGTATAATCTAAATATAATAATATATCTAACTATAAACGTTAAAGTCGTCTAAAAGTAGATAGGATATCGGCTTTTACGCAATTAACTGTCTTGAAACTCCTGTACTCAAACAGGTGCTGGTTAACTGGAAGTCAGATTAACCTCAGGTTCTTAATTAGCGGCACACTCACCAGTTGTACACAAGGCTACATATCAAGTTATAATTCCAGTAATCTCGTATTGTATAGGCTTTCAGTACAATAAGAGATCCGCTCATACTGGAAATGTATAGCTTAATATGTAGCCGTGTTTTTAAAGTATTTCATAATGGATTTTTCACGTAGATGTCTTACGTGGTATTTCTTCTTCAAGGTTGTGGACATCTGTTATTTAAGTTGGACTTAGTGTTCTCTAAAGTTTTAAGGGCATATTTCCCCACAATGTCTGCAATTAAAAGAGTTGCATCTCTTTGACACAGAGCTTAGCGTATTGGCGCTGGTAATCCATCGGGTTTGAACATCTAAAATCAATTGATACTGCTTTCAGAGTTCTGGTAAGACGTATTTTTGAAGGAATCATTATTCTTTTTGTAGATTTATCGAATACTTTCAGTTTTTCTAACTTTTGGCAAAATGTTATTGTATCTAAATTCAGGCGGTTCATTCCGTTGCACTGCCGTCTCTGTTGCAAACGTCGCACTGTCAACACAAGTCGGTTAATGACATCTCTTCTTCCTCACTCCTCCTGGTCCTGGTCTTAAATTTTATTTCTATCAATATTGTCCTCAGCAACTACTGCCAACTGAACTGCATGTGCAAGAAATTTATGATGATGTGACTTGAGAAGCCCTCCACTTTTTGACATCAAGCTGCATCGATCGGCGGCAGTTGCTGATTACTGCGGATTTACGGCTATTGTGCCTATAATCCTAAATTTTGGAACTAAAAATCTCCATGAAGACGCTCTGAATGATCGATGTCCACTCAGCATTTGGATAATTTCTCATCATCATTCAATATTTTAATATTATTTTTATTTATTGTACTAGAGCTTTTTACTTTTTGCTGTTACGTGCTGGCTGCTAGACCATTTCTCTTATAGAGTCGGGAGATTTTTTGTAACTGATACCCATAATTTTTCAAAAGAACTCTTAAACTTAGATCATCGGAAGTACTAAATGTCCTGAAAGGTATGCTATACAAAGATACCATACGAAAGACTGTTTCTTCGGTCGTAGGTTTTGAAGTTGAGTCGAATAAATTAGTCAGTTCAGTCTTTTGTTAAGTATTAGAATAATATCCACCCAGTTGTCGGCCCGGTTGGTGCAATGGCTGACACAGTCGGCTGCTGCACTCAGGATCGCGGGTTCCATTCCTACACGGAACAAATATTTGTACGATCTGCAGGTAGTTTCCGGTTAATCCCATAGTGGCCTTTGGCACGACACCCACGGGATGAGATGGGTTGGTGCTATTCGTAGCCGGCACCACACAGTATATTATTCTTAATAGATGAACTATATTGCTGAATGAAATGCCTTTAAGAATAGTTTTTAAGTGTTGCAACCTCCAAGACATTTTACCACTTTGAGGCATATTTTGCATCGCGTTTATTTTTTGCATTTGTTCCGCAAAATATGATGGCAGACTGATAAAGTGCTCCATTTTTGAAATGGAACTTCCTCGAAGCCAACATCACTTTTATTTTGAATCAGATTAGATCTGCTTACTCATAACATAACATTTTCTCGTTTGGCAGTACGTTTACGAACACTATTGTGCTGTTATCAGCATTCAAGATGCTTAACTGAATAGAGCGCCCCCTGGCGGCAATTAACCAGCGATGCTCATTAACAGCTCGTTTTCATGCGGCGGCCGTAATCCGAGCTCCGGCTAACTTTCTTTGAACACCTCGATTTACTGTGTCACGTTAATGTGCTGACGCAGGAACGCAGCTGAGACGATTCTGATTCTGACCGCTAACGACTATAAGGCCTCCTTTGGCGCCCGGTTGCTTCTAAAGATCCGTATCAAAAAAGTTCTATTGTCGATCTGTCCAACCTCTTAGTAACTACTTCTGCTATCGATTTGAAATTTGGTAGGTAGTTAAATATGTTTAAGGTAAAAGGATTACAGAATTCTGTAATTTATTTTTGTTTATATTAAAAATAGTTGAAATTTAGTGTCAAGAAGGATATAATATTTGTGGCTTTGTTAACTTGTGACTAAATAGTGCGTAAATGCAGATTTTTTCCTTCGTGCAAATTGTCTCATTCTACAAAGAATTTTAGGCCCGTATTACAGATCAAGAATCAAAACTCAGGTAAAAGTTGAGTCGAGATTTCATCAATTGAATATAAATGCTGGACTTATTACATAGGGTTAATATTTGATTAACGCAATCTAGACTCGATTTTTACTTAAGTTTTTTTATTTTTATTTATTTAAACTTTATGCAGCAACAGTACATAGGCGGACTTAATGCCGTAAGCATTCTCTACCAGTCAACCATAGGGTGATATAGAGATAACAAGGCAGGCGCAACATGTTTAAAACAAACATGAAATGTAACAAATGTTTAATTATTTATTTTTTCATTAAACAAAACTAAATTTATGAATAATAATAATATACATACATACATATCTATTAGAAATAAATAAATAAATACATACATAATTATATCATAAGTCTCTGAAAAGGTGTTAAGATAATTTTGCTATCGTTTTGTTAAAAAGTATTCACGAACTTTCCGCTTAAATACATATATACTCGTAGCCATCCTGATTTCCGGAGGGAGCCCATTCCAGAGAAGTATAGATTGAATATGAAAGGAAGAGTGTAGAAAATCAGAACTATGAGAAGGCAAGTGTAGGAGAAGATTGTTAGAAGAACGAAGATTCCTAGAGTGAGTAGAACAAAGATATTGAAAGTGAGTCATAAGATAAGAAGGAGGGTTGGGAGAGTTGAGTAGCGAGAAAAGCGTAGTCAACGCACGCGAACTTCTTCTCTGGCGAATAGGCATCCACTTGAGCTGAGACCTATAACTTGACACATGGTCATATTTACGCAAGTTAAAGATAAAGCGGATGCAGTTGTTGAGGACCCTGTCAAGCTTATTCAGTAAGTCTGCGTTTAGGTCAAAGTAAAGTATTTAATACTCGTTCTGTAATACGGGCCATAGTTTTCATTGCCTTGTTTGACGTTTCCTTTTAGAATTAAAAGTGAGTTTTGAGTTTATATTGAATTGAACCGTACAACGTTACCGACATATTTTATAGAAGTTTTTCATTTTTGAGAAATATTTTATGAATATGTAAATATTCATTATTCTAAACACCGTACGACATTGCCTTATACTTGACATTGGCGAATTGTGGAAGATACTCTACAGAAGCCATAATCTAAGAAAAGAAGAAGAGTTTATATGAACTATATTAGAGTGTACATACTATTTTGGCGAATTGTATTAATCGTTATCAACCTAGTGGTTAGTCGTTCCGTGTGGGTCCCGGATTCCGTGTAGTTCTCGGATTCCGTGTGGTTCCCGCCTCTCTCTCTTTAGTTTTTCTCAATACCAAGACCTGGGTCAAGAGCGCAGCGTATCATTTGAAAAAATTTGAAAGTCGGTTTAGTGCTATGAATATGTTGCCAATTTCTTTGTAAATCCGGTCCAAGACCGTTTGTGGTAACTAAAAAAAGTGTATATGGTATCGGATTAAAGAGGGAAATTGTTGAATATATTGTGTATTGTTGAATTCAGTCTTGTACCAATAATTTATTCCAAGAACAAACTTATTATTGTAATTGAATAACTTCCCAACTCCCATACATCCAAACTGCAAATGTAAGTTTGTACGCACAATATTGAAAGATTTATTAAGGTTATTTTAAGATCATAGACTTCTTATAGTATCTATAAGTAAAGAATTACATGCTGTATTTTTTCAAAATATTAGGCTTTGTAGCTTCGAAGATAAGGTGGGGTAATAGTCAATTTTCATCGAATTTCTAAAATAACTTTTATTATTATTTATTTTAAAATATTTTTTTTATAAACATTGAGACCCTTAGAACAAGTCCTTCCATTTACACGGTACAGTTCGCAAAACTATATAAAAAAATGCCCAAAAGTGCCCCCATATTCATAATTTATTTATTTGCAATACATGCGTAACCTCCGTGTTTGGGTCGCAGAGATTCACATGTGTACAACATTTCAAGTAGATACGAAGCATATTGGCTGTGATAGACGAAGAAACAGACAGACACACGAGTGATCCTATAAGGGTTCCGTCATTTTTCATTCAGACGTACGGAACTCTAAAAACGATAACTGCTATTGTATAGTCTTCTCGTGACCACGGTCAATGCAACTTGGCCGAAACGTTGAGGTTAGTCAAAATATTGTTTGAGTTTTGTGCGCGCAAAGTCCCGAAATCATAGTCTAATACTCTTGACTAATGCTATTGACTTGAAATTAGGAATATTTGTAGAAGTTGTTGAGCGTGTGGTTTCCGGCAAAGAATCTGATTTCACCCACGGGTGTTGTGTAAGGCAACTAAGGCTGGACTAAGAGGATGGACAGCAGCATTCTTCTGTGTGCTAACAACATACTGCGATGACTAATCCGTCTGCGAAGCGTGGTGATTATTGGCCGAAATTAATAATCAATCTAATCCAAATTCCTTGAATTTGGGATTGAGGATTTGTCTGTTTTTGTATTAGTTGTAATCATAACACACAAACGGATCAAGTTTTAAAACTTAAATCTAAAGATTTTGAATTAGATTGTTTATTAATTTCCGCCGTATGACAATATCCCCTATCCGCTCATCATTGGGAGGCCCAAAGCCCAGGTTGTAATGATAATGTGATGGGTGACTGACAGTTAACTACATTAAAACACTAACTAAATAACTAAGTAATAAAGATAATCAAAACATCTTACCTGTCTCTAGAAACAATTTAATACTGGAGCAGCGCAAGCAAGCTCTCCACAAACATAATCACGAATCTGCATTGAGCCGTCGCACCGGAGGTATTGAAGGCAAGCAGGTTCGCCAAGCTGTCAATCCTGTAACCGGGTAACTAGTGATTTATACCAGGTAAACATCGCATGCGTTATCATCGCCTTGCACCTGCCTTATCCGGCTGCCTGTGATGTGCAGCGTACCGTTTCCTGTAAGCCGCTTTGCTGTTTTGATGTATGGTGGGATTTTAGTAAGTAGTTTTTTGGCAACGGTGCTCCGTGATTTCAGTTTTGTGATTTGAGGGATGTGTTCTAAAATCTTAATGGTTTATAGAATGATTAGTGAAAAAATCTAAACACATTGTAACCTATTGTAGATAAGTAAAAAAGCAATGTTGTCTATCTATATGTTTATTTTTATGGACGAACTAAAACGAGACTACAAAATCTTTCCAAACATCTGCAGTTTTCAGTTTTGAACGGCAAAACGGATAAAAAGCTGACCTGTACATGATCCGGTTTAAGGTTAACGATGGACATATTTAAGTCATTTAATATTTGCTATTTTCGACCACTTACCGTTACTAAAGTTAAAAGGACAAACTAAATTGAGTGAGTAGGTTTCTTAGCAAAGCGTTTAAAAAAACGTATAGCGCAGTGTCATTTGTGTAATCTCTGTAGCAATTTGTTTGAGTGTTAAGATATTATTTTTTGATAATTTACAAAATCATGAGACAGAATAGAATATAATAGAATAGAGTATTACTTTATTGTAGGTACACCAAAACAGGTACTTATGCACTACCGGCCAAAATAAAAAATCTAATCCAAAAACAACCTATAGGAACTGCAATGTTTTCCATCACATCCTCATCAGACCATTCAGCAGGGACGCCTCTTACAACACCCATTTGGGTAACAGATACTGAGGGAATGAAAACGTTATGTTTTTCATGTTTTAATTGAGGATTATCCAGATAACTATTTGCATCATTATAATTTGAGAATGATATACACAATATCTATTTCTTCCATTTATTTTCAAACTGCCATTATTTTTATTATGTAAACAGTTGCTTTTCAGAAAACGTCCAAATGAAATGGACGTAATAAAGAAAATTTTACATTTGAAGAAGTAATTTCTTTTTGTATATGTACTAAGTATATAAGGTGTGTTACCAGTGATGACATATGGAACAGAGACGTAGTCACTCACAATGGGCCTCCTAAGAAAGCTCAAGGTCACTCAGCGAGCTATGGAGAGAGCTATGCTTGGTATTTCTCTACGAAATCGAATCAGAAATGAGGAGATACGTAGAAGAACTAAAGTTGTCGACATAGCTGAAAGGATTAGTAAACTGAAGTGGCAATGGGCGGCGCACATTGCTCTTAGAACTGATGGTCGTTGGGGCAAAATGGTTCTTGAGTGGAGACCGCGCACCGGAAAACGCAGCGCGGGACGACCTCCATCGAGGTGAACAGACGACCTGGTGAGGGTCACTGGGAGTCGGTGGATGAGGGCGGCATGTAACCGCTCATTTTGTAAATCTAAGGGGGAGGCCTTTGTTCAGCAGTGGAGATGCTTTGGCTGATATGATGATGATATGCTGCATGCAGCATGAGTTGAAATGTAAATAATGTGTAACTAGCTACCGAAGACTGTGGACTTCGGTGATACTGTATTTAGTGAATCTTGGTAATTTTGTTGAGGGATAGAACCTTGGTAGAATATTGATAGAATATTGGAAGAAAGGAGATATGCCATGTAGATCAAAATGTATGCGAGCTTAGAAATCAATTTTCATAAAAACACACTAATGCACATAGTAACAAGTTCTCATCCAATGAACTGAATAAACACAAAATTATAATTTGCTTCTCATACTAAAACACACCCACGACTTTGTAGGTAGCCAATCATACCGAGCGTACGGACCGCACACGACAAACATACACGCAACGCCTAAGTTTATTGGGAGTACCAATCGCTGTTTTATTCACTGCGTTTGTTATTCACCGATGCTAGTTAAAAGTGGTAGATAAGAAGCATTGTATTTTGTACAAAAATAATAATGTCGTTCTGCTCCATCAATCCAAATGTAACATAATAAAGAAAACAATAATTTTTTATTTGTTTTTTTTTTTATACACAAATACAAGAAAATTCCTCCACTTGCATATTGTACATGATTCCTTCCTTGATAAAGTTATTATTTTCGCTTCGGTTTTTGCATGTTATCCCCGAACAACATGACACTTTAACAAAGTTTCACTTACGCGATCGAATCTCAACTGATGTTATCAAAGGGCAATTTTTCCGGATGGCCCAGATTATGCATGTCGCGGTGGCGCGGTTACGCCCCTGTACCAGTTCTCCTTATTTCCTATTTCTGTGACCTTACCCAATGCAGCGTCTTTCATAACTCCCGAGAAACCATATTCTGTACGCCCTGCACGTTGACGTCGATCAAACACACCTCTTTGCTGCTCGTACGTATAATATGACGGCATCTTGCCATTCGTTCGTGATTTGGTGAACGAAGAGGATCCTCTTCGCACAGTTGAAAAAATACGAAAACGCGGATTTTCCAAGCGCTCTATAACATTTTCAGAATTGAAATAAATTCGCTAAACATTTTCTAAATGGACGGTCACATGCATGACAGTGCCCTTAATGAGCTCACAACACACCCACATCGGTCGTTGATCGTCGTGTTCTTTGGGGGAGGCCTGTGTCCAGCAGTGGACTTCATTCGGCTGAAATGATGAATACACTGGTCCACTGAGTTCACACTTAAGTGTCAATAATCGCTATTTTGTACTTACGTTATTTAAAAAATAAAAGGCTTGTATCCATATAAAAAAATCAGATATTGCAATGGGCAGAATAAATCCTTGAGAATCTAGTGACTCTGAACCTGATGAACCTGAACGATAAGCTACCCTGCCTCACACACTTCTTCTTCGATGGGTCGCCAACCAGAGCTTGTCTATGGAATAGAAAATATTACTGGCTAGTAAGCTAGAAGCTAGAAGTGGTAAAATGAATAAACACCGCCAAATCTGATACCGACTCCATTGCATAGAGAGCCTCCTAGTCTTTTGATAGATCCTGAGGTTTAGAGGATATTAGCGTTGTTGATGATACATTTGCACAATTAATAGCATAGTAGAAAAATAAAAACATCTTCAGCGTAACTAATGTCACAATTTCCTTTGACTATGGCTAATAATCAGCAGATATTCTGAATTTAAGGGAAAAAAGAAAAGAAAAGAGGGATTATCACTGAAAGGAAGAAAATACAAGAAAAAAATACATTATTTTAGTGCAGAAGACAACGACGGCGTGATAGATCTAAGTGATAAAGAAAATGATAATTATTTTACTGAGTTACTAATAATTATGATTAGTGTTCCGTGTGGTGTCCGGACTAAGAATATAGCACCACTCCATCTCTTCCCGTGGAGGTCGTAAAAACCGATTAAGGGAATCTTAACCAGACGGATGGGCAGCAGCGTCCCTTCTGTTGACCAGTAGCAATTTTGCGCTCACTAATCCGCCTGTCAAGCGTCGTGAGTATCGGCAAATTCCTCAAACCAACCCAATAACTTTTCACTAGACCATAGATTGCAACTTAGATTCTACTACCAGGCAGGCGACCATCTGTCTCAAGGTGGTGTCGGGTTCCTCATCCGCAGGTCCTTCATTAACAACATTTTTAGCATTGAAAGTATGTCGAGCAGGGTAGTGTACCTTATACTCAGAATATCCAAGAGGAATTCGTTGAAGGTCATATAGGTCTATGCATCGACCTCGACACGCCCAGATGATGAAGTATGCATCAGGACGTAAGTAGGGCCAGACATACCTCCAAGACATACTTCACTGTTGTAATGGGAGATTTTAACGCAAAGCTGGGCACACGATGCGATGGTGTGTTGGAAGTGGGGCAATTTGGATATGGGCGACGGAACACAAGGGGACTTTTTCTGAAAGCCGCCTCACAGGAAATGGACCTGGATGAGTGCTGATGGTTCCACAAAGAATGAGATTGACTACATCATGACCAATAAAAGACAAATATTCAATGATGTCTCTGTGGTCCATAGGGTGAAAACCGGTAGTGATCGTCAAATGGTAAGAGGCACATTCAATATTAATCTTAAAGTTAAGAGGTCTTGTGTGATGAAGTCTACGCTCCGGCCCTCTAGCGCTCATATCCAAAACATCTTCGAATGCCTAGAACATTGCGCATTGATTTAAGTGGTAGGTTTGTAGAAACTATCCAAGTTATTGGGTCTAAGTTCTTTAAAACCCATCGTAATAAAGGTAGACCAAAAAAGTTGTCTGTTCACACTATCGACCTCATGGCATAAAGATGCACCATGTCCTCCGGTGATGCTGAAGCATACCGACTGCTCAATAGACGGATATGGAAGTCCTTGCATCACGATACACGTACCTTTAACACCAACTGAGGTAAAGAGGCGATTGAGCGGAACCAAGGCTCCGAAGTACTCGCACGAGACAGGTCAATAGGTTTTCCCAATAGGGCAAAATCGTATTATGAAGCTAAATACCTGGCAGTGTAGCGTCGACTAAGCCAGAGGTTTTGAGAAAGATTGAGAACTTCTATCGGCAGCTATAAACCTCAGTAACTATACCTACCATTGGCTCTGACAATAACTCACTAGCCAAATTAACCTGACCCTATACCGAAGATATCCCGGACATAGGCCTGTTTGAGATTAGGATGGCCTTGAAACAGCTTAAAAATAAAAAGGTGGTGACGATTTTACGACAGAGCTTCTGAAAGCGGGTGGAACATCGGTACTTAAAGTCCTTCAAAAGCTATTCAATCCCGTCAGACTTGAGGGCACAACGCCAGAGGCATGGAACAGAGGCAAGGTGGTGTTCTTCTCCAAAAAGGGTGACAACACCCTATTGAAGAATTATAGACCCATCTCGCTTCTGAGCCATGTTTATAAGCCGTTTTTAAGGGTCATCACGAATCGTCTCAAGCGCAGGTTTGATGATCAGTCTCCTGCACAAGCCAGTTTCTGAAAAGGTTTTAGTACTAGACCACATACATACGCTGCGGCAAGTTATACAGAAGAAGAGAAGAAGTATAATCTGCCACTATGCTTAACGTTTGTGGACTATGAGAAAGCTTTCGATTCGATCGAAACCTGGGCAGTGCGCAATATCTGCAGCGGTGCCACATTGACTATCGGTACATCGAAGTTCTAAAGAGTTTATACAGAAACGCCACCATGTCGGTCTGAGTACATGAACAGAGCACGAGGACAATTCTCCGAGACCCATCACCGCTGCAATGGAGGATGCCTTCAAGCTACTGGAGTGGAAAGGATTCTGCATTAACGTCAATGGCGAATATATCCCCCACCTCCGATTTGCCAACGATATCGTAGTCATGGCAGAATCGCATCAAGAGCTCAGCACAATGCTCGATGATCTCAACAGAGTTTCCCAACATGTGGGACCCAACAAAAAGAACAAGGGCAAGACGAAATTCTTGTCAAATACCCATGTCGTGCCCAGCCCAATATCCGTCGGGAGCTCTGTTCTCGAAGTTGTTGATAGTATGTCTTCCTGGGACAAACTGTTCCGTTAGGCAGGTCCATCTTCAAGGAAGAGGTTAATCGTCGAATCCGATTCGGCTGGGCAGCGTTTGGGAAGTTTTGCAACGTCTTTTCGTCAACAATACCGCAATGCCTCAAGACGAAAGTCTTTAACCAGTGTGTGTTACCAGTGATGACATATGGAACAGAGACGTGGTCACTCACAATGGGCCTCATAAGAAAGCTCAAGGTCATTCAGCGAGCTATGGAGAGAGCTATGCTTGGTATTTCTCTACGAGATCGAATCAGAAATGAGAAATGAGAAGAACTAAAGTTGTTGACATAGCTAAAAGCATTAGTAAACTGAAGTGGCAATGGGTGGGGCACATTGCTCATAGAACTAATGGCCGTTGGGGCAAAAATGTTCTCGAATAGAGACTGCGCACCGGAAAATGCAGCATGGGACGACCTCCAACGAGGTGGATAGACGACCTTGTGAAGGTCGCTGGGAGTCGTTGGATGAGAGCGGCATGTGACCGCTCGTTGTGGAAATCTAAGGGGGAGGGACTTTATTCAGCAGTGGACATCCTGTGGCTGATATGATGATGATGATCTAACACAAATCATAAGGGAAGTAGGACTTTCCAGTTTAAAATATCGTTATCTCCTCCTTGTAATTGTAACTTAATAATACTGACGCAATAAACTACATCGCTTTTAATTAAAAGTTACAAACTTTATGCAAAGTTGTCAATTCAATAAACTGACTAGTGCCGTTCGTCTGCGTATCTTTCTAACTGCGCTGTGGAATATAATATTATTCGAAGTTTTCGTTTGGTGTTGAAAGTGCGTCATGATGCGGAAGTGTGCCCACTTGAGTCTCCACTACTCATATTTATTGCTTCCCGATCGGGTCCGGCTCGTTCCAATGCTAATACGATCCGCTGAGCACGTCGACGATTTAAATGATTTTATAATTGAAAAGTTTAAATCAGTCTATAATTATGTATTAAGAGCGTTTGAAGAATCATTACTGCAGTAGTGAAATTCTCCAATAAAAAAGAAAAAAGAAGAGATTTAATTCATCTAAATCATTTAAAAGCACTTAGGAATAGTCTAACTTTAGTTGCTAATTTTTAAGATGCTGATTTTCTGTGGCGTACTACGGGCAAGAAACTCTATGGTCTTTGATTAAATCAGAACGTGTTACAATATTTTCACGAATCAAATATAATTAAATAAAATCCACTAGGGATTGCAATCCAGCCTCATTTTAAATCCAGCCGCGTCCATCCAGATTTGTATCAATCCGGTCGGATCTAGCCGGATCTAGCCGGATCTGTCCGGACACGGCTGGATTGATCTAACTAGGATGACTTAACTTTCCTTTTTCGTTCCAACATGGTCCATAAATGAAGTGTAAATAAACGATACGTATACGAAATCAACGTTATTATGACTAATTTAAAAAAGTGAGAACAATTAAATTCTCAGTGTCAAAATAAAAGAAATCACAAATAAAAAATTAAATAAATTAAAATCTCAAAAAGAACAATGTCTGTTTTATTTAACGTATTACGTAACTTAACTGGTGGTTCAGCCTTCTTAATTAGATTTTAAACATAAAGTAGGAGATCACAATAATGTCAATAATTAGCTATTTGAGAATGCTATTCAGTTTTATTCTTACATATGACAGACTACCGAATCTATCTAATGAATAGCACAGCACAACACAACAATCACAATAACTTATTCTTTATAATATTTTAACTCTTTAGTTTTTAAACAAATAATACATTTTTGGTTTAAATAAATGATGTAAGGAAACAAATTGTATTGATTGTGTCATCTGCCAATCGACTTCTAATAGAGCTGCAAACGTAGCCTGCGGCTGAGAAGGCTCTCTTAGCTTCTACAGTTGTCGGCTTAATTGTCAGCAAGTAATCATGAATAACAGACAAGTATTCTCCTCGAACTCCTTCACTTTCAAATGCGGTAATTTTTTTTTGTTTTTTATTAAAATCCTTCTATTTTTTAGTTTGTATGGTATAAGACGCGATTCTTGCTGGATCTGTAATTGTAATTCTTCCTATAAAGTCAAATCTTTTTTCAGTGATTGTGAATCTAAGTTCTTCTCTACTATTTCTTCCACGAAGAGTTGTTATCTTGGTTAAGTCATTCCAAGTTTTTTTCCTTTTTCGTCACATGTTTTTTTGCTTTGGCATAGTAAATATTATCAGCTCGGTTTGAATCTTCTTGATATTTCTTTGGATTCTGTAAGTTTATCAAATATTCAGTCACATTAACGTTACGATAACGATACTATACGTCAAAATATTCGTTCTAGGCCCTCTCAGCATGTGGCGACACGCTGGGGCGTGGGGGCAAAGGCTCAGCGTCAAACGACGCGCTCGCACATGCACCTCGCGTTTAAGGTATTTACTCATGCAATATCGCGGTTATTTTGCCAAAATATGCAATCACCGGACCCAGTCACCAGATCCGGTATATTGGTACCGGAGCCGGTAAGTGTATATTGATTATATAGTGTATATTGATTACCGGATCTGGTTTCCCGGATTGCAATCCCTAATTAACACCAAACCTTAACGAGAAAATTTACGCCTACCTACCTAAATCAAAAATACCGATTGCACATCGTATTAAGTTGGACTAAATAGTTAAGGTGCGGCTGGCTTGGCCCTTGGACCACTCCAATGCAGCAAACATTAATCCTTGGTTTGAAATTAACTTATTCGAGGCCTATTATTTTTATAGCACAAAATGGAGGTTAAGCTGTGGTCATTTACTATTTTTGCCAATCAAAAGTATCATTTCTGCTGGTCAGTTTACTTAAGCCATATTTATAAATGTATGTAGATGAGATCGCCCTTTTGATGCACTGTTTTCGTATGTAATCAATTAATCATTTATCAGACATAATATTATGGGTACAACTACTTGCGGAACGAGTTGTCGACGCGGCGTGACGTCAACTGACGTTAGGAGTGTTCGTGGCGTTTCATTAACTAACGGATTGTTGCCACAAGCCGCCGATGTGCGGCGCTGTCCAATTTGTTCCTAAAGCCAACGCTATTGGTCATGCGACCCCAATGCCTGATGATAATCATAAACGGCCCCTGCCAAATTGGTAATACGCGTTAGTGAATATCTAAGCAAGGGATAGCACCTAATGGCGATTAAGTTTAAGTTATTATACTGATAATAGTTATGTTCTGCTATTAATTTACATGGCTATTCAGAAATAAACAAAATTATATAGTGTAGCATAAGGATGTGTATTTGTTAGCACCGTTGGCGCAGTTTCCGCTCTACTGCGGGTCGTGGGGTCGATTCCTGCACGGAACAAATATTTATATGGCGTACAGATAATTGTTGTGGTATTTCAGCACGTGTAAATTATTTCTGTGTACTGCATGCACGATATCTACAGGATAAATCCTTCTAGGTAAATAGTAAAAAATAGGTCAACTTGGTTTGTGTGCTGCTAGACGTTCTATAGAATTATTAAACTTACATGATGCTACTGTTTGAATGCCTGTAAGGGATAAACAGACGATAGCATATCTCCTTCAACCTCATGTCCCCAAAACATCTCAGATTCGTTGTATTTATATATTATTTCGTGTTAATGTATAGTGTTCGTGTCTAAGAGGTACGTATTTTTTTTATAAATCGCTCATGCTGTTGCACCCAGACCCGAAACAACTAACTGTAGATCATTAAAAAAATGTTCCATGCGGGGATCGAACCCGCGACACGTAGCGCAGAAAGCTAATTGCTTAGCCACTGCGCCAACCATGCCGACACGATTGGGTTAGTGAGTACCATAACTGGTTTTAATTGGTCAAACATGTTTTCGGAGATATACATTACACACATTAGTACTGTCAGTACATAGTATTTGACTTTACATAACTAAACACTAAAACCAAACTCTGTGGAGTTCAATGCGGTTGCGAACAATGTAGAAATAAAGCAGACATGTAGGTACTATAATAGGGTTCAAACTCTTTGGGAGAAAAATCCTAGCCACATAGAATAAAAAAAAATATGATTTGAAATAAGTATATGAGAATTTTTTGACGGAGAAAATAAAAGAAGAGAGAGGATTCGGGCTGCCGTCAGCGAGCTTGTCGGTTATAAAAAAATCAAATTGTATTACCTTCTGAGGAATAAATTTGTCGAGAAGTAACTAGAGTTTTATAATTATAATTCCAAAGTCATATGTAGGTTCTTTTACGCTTACCCAATTAGTCGTTACAGAACAGTGTTTTTATCGATCTACTCGTATGACAATGTTCGATGAATTTCTTTATGTGACGTTATTAACGAATGACAATTAATTATTATCTGATTTAAATCTTAGATTTAATTACATGCTATTCGTCGTCGTCGTTTCAGCCGAATAAAGTCCAGTTCTGGACACAAGCCAAAGATCACCAGAACGACTGTTCTGGGTGTTTTGTGTGCCCCAGGGCTTGCCATAATCGCCACGCTTGGCAGGCGGGTTGGCGATCGCAGTTGAGTTCTTAATGTACTCGGAGGACGCTGCTGCCCATCCTGCAGTTAATCCCATAGTCGCCTTTTACGACCCCCACGGGATGAGATGAGTTGGTGCTATTCGTGCCAGGCATCACACGGACTTTCGATCAATAGAGTTAAAAAAAGAAATACTAAACAATTTTGTTTATTAATTTAGAAACAGCATTTATTTTATTTTATCAAGCCGTGTGGTGCCGGCTCAGAATGCCACCACCCCATCTCCTCCCATGGGCGTCGTAAAAGTCGACTAAGGGATTAGCCGGAGGATGGGCAGCAGCGTCCTTCGAGTATATAAACAACTCAACTGCGATCGCCAACCCGTCTGCCAAGCGTGGCGATTATGGCAAAACCCCCCAATGAGCCCACAACACATCCATATCGGTCGTTGTGGACATCTTTGGGGGAGGCCTGTGTCCAGCAGTGGACTTCATTCGGCCGTAATGATGAATGATGATTTATTTTATCATAATATTAAAGTAACATTTCGGTGTCTCTCTTTAACTCCAAATGTAAGGAGATACCTAGTATTTCTAAGGCATACAAGAGCATTAGCTAACACAATTACAGCCACTAGATAATTTTAATCTAAAATAGACACTACTTATCCGGGGCACTACTTATCTCTATGGCTGCACTTTCGAAGCCAAACGTAACTAAGCAATCGATGTTGTTGTTTAAGATTTAAAAAAAAAACGGAATACTTGCAAATTACAAGTAGCACAAGAACTTTTTGATATTTAAAAAAGTCTCCAGTAATGTGAAATCGCCGTCATTACGTGTTTGGTGTATTATAGAAGTATGTGGCAAAAATGTGCACTGCGAATAATTGCACTGCGAATAGTTTAGTTACGATAACTTTGGATGAATGTGCTCAGAGAAAGCTGTGGTTTTACTTTGATCAATATATTTGAAAAGAGTTTGTCTATATTTAATTGAAGTTTTTACTAAAACTGAATACGAAATCGAATAGTCTGTCAATTGTGCAATCGAATATAAGATTATAAATTTTTACCGTATCCCCGAATAACAATCAAATGAATACATATGCGCGCAACTCATCAACATAAAATGGCTAGTCCTTCAACATAGGGTCTAAAAAAGGTCGCCACAGCGATGAATAACAATCGCCCAACAATTGAATAACACTAATTATTGCTCGATTAGAACAGAATTAACGGAACAAGCGAATAGTTCGGTCGTTTTCAGTATCTAACAATCAGCCAGTAAGTGATGTATGGCGGTAAAAAGAATTTTGATGTGCCAAGGATGTGCGATGGACCAAGCTTTACGATCTTTGCGTCATGTTTTAGAGTTCCAAAATATCGATGCTCAATAATGAAGAGTGAATAAATACGGGTTACACAGAGTAATAAAGTTTGCAGAGCTAGTCGCTTTTAACCAAGAATTGGAGAAAAAATATTAGAAATGGACAAGTTCTCTTGATTAAGCAGCCACATAGCATGTCCTTATTAGTGTTAACTTGAAATTAATTTATTTTAACGTTTCTTTTTAGTCTTCGAAAGTTTGAATGTGAAGAAATGTGGACCAACAATACTTGCCCTGACCAAGGTCGAAGGTGTCTCATATCTCACCAAAATTGTTCCACATAATAAACTGGATCTTATGCTTAATTTACACTCTTGCAAAATATATCATATATTACCTTTACTGCATGTGTATAAAAGGACAAATCGTGCATTACCAGAATATCAATTCCCTTCTATTATTCGAACAGTGAACAACAACTTAATAAACGAAATGTTTACTAAAGTAAGTTTTTATTATTTTACCTCATGGGTTCCTCATCTACGTAGTTTGACATTTTTTGTTATCTGAATTATTACTATATATTTGATTAACTGGGTGTGTTTTATTTTAAATCTATCTTTTAAAAATCCATAATATTTTGCACAGACTTTACTTACTTTTTGACTGTAATCAAGTACCTACCTGCAACATTGCATATTTGGATAGTGTACTGCAAAAGCTCTGATGTAAATACATTTCTGAGTGTTTGTGCATGTGAGATATACGTTTGTAAATTGTATCCATGACACAAGAAAATAGTAACTAGACTGGGACGTTTAAAAAAGATTTATATTGCGTATCCAAAAAACTTCTTTTATAAGTTATTTGAAAATTAAATATGAAATAACATTTATTTATCTGCCGCAAGTGCGTAACAATTCGCCGTATATAAGTATGTACAAAACCAATATTGCAATTTTGCAGATCTCATACTTTACAGTTAGTCGATTCATTTCTCGTGGGCTTAGTATTTTTAATTTAATTTGTAATTTATATAGATCCTCCTTGTTGCTGCCATCTTCGCTGCGGTAAGCGCGCGTCCGCAATACGGCCATGGTCACGGTCACCACGTTCATGGACATGCGACGTCATCACAGAGCATAGTGCTGCACCAGTCGCATGAAACTAAGCACGTGCCCGCACATCATGTGGATAAACACGAAGAGCACCACAAGAAGGAAGAGCACAAAGGGCATAAAGAGGAACACCATGTTGACTACTACGTAAGTTTTTGGATATTTTCGTCATTCAGGGACGTTAAGTTGACCTCCCTGAATGGGGACTAGCGGATAAAATAATTTTGATGTGCTTGAGAACCAAGCCTTACGATCTTCGCTTCTTTTCCGGTTCTACATATGGAATTAGTATTAGATTGAAAGTGATTGTTGTTACGAATAATACATCTAATTCGTTGGCTCAACTAGATAGTTTTGCCGTAGGAGTCTTTCATGCCTACCATAGGTTGGTAGGCAGAATAGGTAGATGCCACTTTTGACTGACAATATTTATACAATATGTTGTTGAACGTAGGTGAACAACATATTGTATACATATGTATACCAACAAAGGTAAGTTTACCGTTGCCCTCACATAATCTTCATTTCGTGACCAATGCTGTCATCGATAGTGTAACATACTGATTTTAAGTGTTTCTTGCCCTTTCTTCTCCAGAAGAAATATCATCATCATCATCATCATTTTAGCCGTAAAAACGTCCACTGCTGGACAGAAGCCTCCCCAAAATATTGCCGCAACGACCGGTATGGGTTTGTGTTGTGTGTTCATTGGGGGATATTGCCATAATCGCCACGCTTGGCAGACGGGTTGGTAATCGCAGTTGAGTTATAAATATACTCGAAGGACGCTGCTGCCCATTCTCCGGCTAATCCCATAGTCGCCTGTTACGACACCCACGGGCTGAGATGGGGTGGTGGTATTCTTAGCCGGCACCACATCGCAGGAGGAAATATATATCTAGGCAATCAAAATCTGACAACTCGTAAGCCTGTAAATGGTTTACATTCAATATAATTCCAATGGTACGCCTTTTGGACAACAGATTGTATTGTATATGTAAAGAAAGAATAGAAACCCTTTCTTCACTGTGATCTGCGACCGATTGTGACGCTTATTGCAGAATAATAAAAACTCCCCAGGCCATAAGCAAATAATAACATTTACTTTAGCTTTGGAAAAAGAGGATTGAAGTACGCCTCAAGTAAACAAAGGCACGTACGATCCTGTTTTTATGTAACTTCTGTAATACCAGGGAATCTTATAGGTACCCGGCTTGTGCAAAGGTGCCGCTAGAAGAACATTTCCGATATGTGTACAACTATACATAATAACTTGCTATTTACAATTCTTTTAACAGGCCCACCCTAAATACGAGTTCGCTTACAAAGTGGAAGACCCCCACACCGGTGACAAAAAGTCGCATCATGAGTCACGCGACGGCGACGTCGTTAAGGGCGTGTACAGTCTGCACGAGCCCGATGGCACCATCAGGATCGTGGAGTACCACGCCGACAAGCACAGCGGGTAACTTTAATTTAATAAATTCAAATAATCTATTAAACTGCTATATTACGCTGGTGACGTAATAATCACCTCGGCCCGCATAGGCTACTGCTGAACATGCTCCTAATGGTCTCTACAATGGTTGGTCATGGAGAATATTGCTATAATTTCATCACTTGACAGGCTGATTGGTGATCGCAGTATGTTGTTATTAGCACACGGAAGGATGCTGCTGCTCATTCCTTTGATATCAAGCCATAATCGCCTTTTACGACACCCATGGGTGAAGAGGGGTGGTCTATTCTTTGCCATAGGCATTATTATTAATATTGAATGTTCTTATTGCGGTCACCGCCTTGTTATTTTTCGGCTTAAATCCTGGGCTGAAGCTCGAAGAGTTTGTTTTTTATTGAATTTATTTCCCACAAATCTAATTTCACATGTGTCGTGGGAACAGTTTACAGGTATAAATACCACATGCACAGAAACCCATACCTTGAATATCTATTTGTAGGTTATCTACACTAATATTACAAAGAGGAAAGATTTGTATTTTTGTATGTTTGTAACGAATAAACTCAAAAACTACTTATACGATTTCAAAATGATTTCACTATTATAATGCTACAACATCCTTGAGTAATATAGGCTATATTTATTACTAGAAAAATTAGGGATCCCTACTGAAACTTCAATAATGTAACCCAAGGTGTTAAAAAATAGCTATAAAATGTCTTTCCTCGCATGCGCTGCGGAAACTATTGATGATAGAACAGAAAATGTTCTACAATATTAAAGAACATATCAATATCTACAAAAAACTTCTTGATACCATATGTCCAACTATTGTAGTTATGTAACTATAACTTCATTTTTACATTTTAAAAGTTGCTAGAAATGCCGACCAAAATCAGACCATGTTTAAATATACTTTACGTTTATCGGAAAAGTTAAAACATTTATGTCTACCCATGCGAAGCCGGGACGGGCCGCTAGTATTTAATAATTCTCCCGTGCGAGTATTGAAACAGTGACGCGCCACGCAAAAACTTAAGCAATTAGCCAATGCGCCAAACGCGAACAGAATGAACAGAGTTGAGTCGGACGCAATAATTTTACGCTAGACTATGAGATTGCTACTTAGGTTTGTAGTAGGCGTTCTGGCAACTACAAATGCAAGGACACCCATAAGTAGCTACCATGATGTAATATTTGTGTTTCATTTTCAGGTTCAACGCCAATGTGAGGCGCGAAGGTCACGCCACACACATCGTCCCCGAACACCACCATCATCACTGAAGCCATCTTTTATTGAGGACCACTTGTTAAATTGTTGAAGATTGTTATTACTATAAAATTAAAGTTACATAAAATTATTGTTCAAAATAGGTTTCTTTTATTTTTAATTACCAATTTACCACTTTACACTTTACAAGTAAAATATTTTTATTTCGAATAAACCAATTACTGGCACTTTTTTTTTTGAGATTTAAGGACAATAAATTATTCTAAGGGTTGATATTCTTCGATACTAGTTGTAACTCTTCGATATAATAGGTAACACAAGAACAAAATGAGTTTATGTAGGTATAAAATTTGTGTTATAATTAATTATTCCCACGTGGATAGCAGAATGTATTAATATGCCAACCCAAATTGAAATAATGATATATACATACTTGTACATGAACAATATACGTATATACGTAAATTTACTGGTTGCAATGATACGTTTAAAGCAAAAAAAAAACAACATTTGGACCTTTATTTTACACATATTCAAAATTATTCATGAACCCACGTGATCTGGCGGGCTTGCCTACTCTGGTACTCGTTCCCGCGCAATTAATTCGCTAGCCCTCTGCATAAATGGATAGGTATTAGTATTTTAGGAACTATGCGTTCGCGCCAACCTCTTGTTTGACCACTCTTTCTCATAGGTACTTGTTATAAGCTACAATTCTACGAAACAAAGCTACATAAGTAATCAGAGTACTATCGATAGCTTTTATCAAATTTCTAAGTAGTATGATATTTCGACTGATGGCTTACTAGCCTATCTAATTAGGTCTAAACTACAGCAGCTAAGCGCGAGTCGCAAAGGTGAATGACCCACTGATCATGTGGCATCTGCTTACATCAATAATGACTGCTGCACCTTTCTAATGATTAATCTTCGGCAATTACTGTCTGATTCTAATTCCCTATCACACTTTATCAGGACTGCAAGTTATTGACACAATAATTTGATTTAGGTACCTTCCTATTGTATTTAATTACTACGTATATAACCATAACTGATGATGACAGGTTTGGCGCAGTGGCTAATCGCTTAGTAATCTGGGCTACGTGTAGCGGGTTCAGTCCCCGCACGGAGCAAATATTTGTATGGCCCTTAGATAGTTGCTGAGGGCTTGGGTGTTTTTGTATGTGAGGTTTGTCTGTAAACTGTACCCACGACACAGGAGAAATACTTGTGTAAAAAAAAGTAAAAAGAAGATACTTCAAATCCACTATAGACACCTTTTTAAACGTTAAAACCTCTAAGCCAGAGGGACGGGCAGCAGCGTCTCTTGTTTGGAACAGCACCCATACTGCGCTCACCAACCCTTTTGCCAAGCGTGGCGAGTACTGACAAATTTCCCCAAAAGCGACGACGCAATCGTGTAAGTTTCTGGAGGAAGCATTTGTTCTGCAGTGGACGTCCTTTAGCTGATATGACGATGATGATGGTATTAACAGTCTATTGTAAATCATTCAGCCATGATAAATTCGTTTTTATTTTTCTCTTTATCCTCAAACATTACCTATATTGCCAATGGCTGTGTTGCTCTAGGGAAATAATCAACATGGTATTTAATCCCAACTCATTATTTAAATGCAAAAGTGAGTTTAATTATCTACTTTCTCGGTTTGACTTTTGATGCTCGCCTCATAATATTAAGCATCCAAGTACTATGTGTTTATGTGTTGGTTTGATTCAGATCCTACCAAAAGAAGGAACTGTCTATTATCATTGTCGAAGAAAACAGACGATTAAGAATAAGGTCTGTAAGAATTGTGAGGTTTATTTGTGAGCTGTACAAGTAAGAAATGGTGACATCTAAAATAATGGACTATTGCGTATAGTGTTGAGTAGGACACGATTTAAAAATGAGTTTGTAAGAGTAGCCTCTTTTTTGTACTGCGACAGTACAATGTCCCACTTCAAATGAGGCGAGGCGTCATGACGTGATGACGCCTCGCCTCATTTGCAGCTTCATGAAGCTTGGCGGTACATTTGAAAGAACGAATATTTCATGTACTGTTGCTGTATTTGTACTGCCCTGTCTTACAAAGTGTGATTGAGGTAATACTTAAAGCAAAGTAATAAAAAGCGATTGATTTTAGACGAATGACGATTGTATCGACGTTTCTACTTATTAGCCACTGTAGCATTATTGTGCAAGCGACTTATTTGTAAAACATGATTTTGATTTAAAATATACCTAATACACAGACATAAACAAGCAAAACAAATAGGTATTTAACAGACATTCATGAAATCATATTTTTCTAAACCTGTCGCGTCTCGTACTTTGTAATAGAGTGAATAAAAACATCATGTTGTCTCTTGCAGTCACGATAATGTCCGTTGAATAAAAAGACGTACTTTTGAAGCATGTGCCTCATTCTCTCTCTCTCTCTCACCCTACAGTTCACATGCGAAGAGTAAAGTAACGCGACATAAAATTTGAAGTGGTACACGTTATAATGTTGAGCCGCTCTTACAATATTGTGTCATGTACGGGACAAATGTACCGCCTCTTGTATGTCCTACTCAACACTAATTGCGTAAAACAACTGATCGAGACGGATGAAGAAGAAAAACTCGAGTGTCTGTACAAGTTACTTACTACGATTAGTAAACAAGTAGAAAAATAAGTGAACCAAGCTGAAGCAAGCCAACTAAAGCTGACCAACTTGATAATATTTTCAAGAAAATGCAAGAATTTGTTGAGCGCAAGTCCAGTAAAATAAGCAGCCGTGTGACTTTCATGCTCCAAGATGTCATTGAGCTCAGGAAACGCAAATGGGTGGCTAAAACTTCCACAAGGGTCGAGGTGCTTTTCGGCGACCGCTGACCCTATCATGTTAATTGTAATATTTCAGGCTTAACTTATAAATTGACCGAATAGCTCGTTTTTGCAGCACTAAAATAGTTTTAACGTCAGCAGCATTCCTCCACAGTAAAATGCCGTGCGACATTATACTATGAAAATAACTAAAGTACATACTATGGAAATAACTAAAGTAAGATCGGGCTGTTTCTATATTTGTTAAATAACGAATTTTCATAACCGCGTATTGACTGATTTAATTGACAGTGTCGTACCCTTTTTATTGGTCTCTAGTAGAAATTCGTCATGAACGACGGCACGGTTGGTGCAGTGGCCGATACAGTTGGCTGCTGCGCTCCGGGTCGTGGGTTCGATTCCCGCATGGAACAAATATTTGTATGATCTGCAGGTAGTTGCTCCGGGTCTGGGTGTATTGTATGTGGAATTCTTGACTGTAAACGCACCCACGACACAGGAGAATAAGATCCTTCGACCCGGGGAAGGGCCAATGGGCTCATACCGGCTAAAACCACTAGAGCAGTCATCTTCGGCACCGAAGGGGGGCTCCAGGTCCTCGTAAGATCACACTAGAGCCTGACAGTGTCGTACCTAGGTGACAGTATTGCTCTTGAACATAGCCAATAAGTAAATTTTTCGCGGCCAGGATCTGGCGCCCAAGCATGGAGAAGGCAAAGCTCCTTCTCTTGGAGCATTTGTTTTGGAAACTCGTAATCGGTGTTTCTGCTAAGATGGGCTCTCATGTGTGTTCTCTAAACATTACTTAGACAAAAATAAAACATAAAAACGACTATATCTGCTAAAATATAAAAGTTAGACCATGGTGTTTTGGATGTTTTCTGTAGAACTATTAAAGACCTACATGGTTGCCATGCATTGTTTTCACTTATATACAACCGTTTAGGTAGCGCACGCAAATAATGCTGTTCTATGTGCTATTACTTTCCGACTTGCCAGACAAAAGCTCATGATAGCTCAACTAAAACACATGATATACATATATAGCTTTATAACACCTAGGATTAATGTAGCTTCGTATTAGTGCAATAGTTTTTATAATTGGATCATTAGTTCCAGAAATTACAGAGATGTAGGTGACATGCATACAAACTTACAAATATTACCTCTTTATAATATTAACTATAGATTAGTAGAAGTGACCCCTGGTATAAACTGTAGTAGTGTAGGAATCGTACCCCCGACAACCTTATCTTCAATGTACTATTGATACTTTAACATGCTCATGCTTTATCACTGATTTAAAATTAATATAAGGCAATTCAGTTAGATAACTAGTTGGAATTTTAACACTGTTTCCCAAGAAGGACTTGCTGGTACTGCTAAGTCTTAAACCCGGGACCGCAAGTTTGCCGCCTATTCCGAGTATTTAAGCTATATGCGTCAAGACGAAAGTTTTTAACTAGTGAGTGTTCCCAGTGATGACATATGGAACAGAGACGTGGTCACTCACTATGGGCCTCATAAGAAAGCTCAAGGTCACTCAGCGAGCTATGGAGAGAGCTATGCTTGGTATTTCTCTACAGGATCAAATCAAAAATCAGAAGAACTAAAGTCGACATAGCTGAAAAGATTAGTAAACTGAAGTGGCATCCGCGGGGCACATTTCTCGTAGAAGTGACGGCCGTTGGGATAAAAAGGTTCTCGAGTGGAGATCGCGCACCGGAAAACGCATGGATCACCTCCAACGAGGTGGACAGACGACCCGGTGAAGGTCGCTGGGAGTCGTTGGATGAAGGCAGCATGTAACCGCTCGTTGTGGAAATCTATGGGGGAGGCTTTTGTTCAGCAGTGGACGTGCTTTAGCGGATATGATGATGCTGCATATGCATGATATGCTTGCAGCTATTAATTTTTTTATTGATTGCCAATGTTTTTGCGAACCTACATAATGTTTTGGTATGGTAAGGTACATATATTTATTTGTTTAAATAGTTCGCGAAGAGACTCACGACAGCCTAGGCTATAAATAGATCGTACAGCTCTTTCAGTAATATAAAATAAGTCTCTGCATCAGCTAAAGACCGCCACGGTAAAACACCATAGGACATTGTACTGTCGAAAGTTAGGTACTTGTATATTTACATTTGTCATGTAACTTTGTCTCAGCTGCAGCGGGTGACGATGGAAGACTGTCTGTCTTTACAAATATATATAGGGATATATGATGTGTAAAATTTACTAAGAAATTAGAGACAGTCCTATCTGAAACTATTTCGTCATTTATTTTCACCTATCAACTATCTACAATCAAATCGAAAAACAAATATCTACATACAGTATACGCGATGTAATCCGCTTAAAGTTGTAATAATCGTGAAAACCTAACACATCACCAAGCTTCATTATGTTTATATTGCTGGTAATTTATCTCTTGATTAACAAAATTATTTGCATACAAAAGGTCACACTCCTTCATTCTATTTTCTGCATAAAAGATTCCTTAAACCGGTTTTCTTTTAAAAATACACCGGCTCACATTCCTGAATTCTACGGCGTACGTAAGTATACTTACCAGTAAGCATTCCATATTAATATATTTGGATAAAATGTCGTAGTAACACTGTGGGCTTACTTCACGTAATCCCGAGCTTGTGCTTGTGCAAATTGAAATTAATATTAATATTATGGATAACGTTCTGTGTGTGTTCAATCATTGTTTACATTGGTTATGTTTGGTATTTTAACAAGAGTACACGGCCTATCTGAATATTCGAATACCTATTTGATTGAAACGATGTATGATAACAAAATTATGTATGATAACATAATCAATCATACTGGGTACATTCATTCATTGCGCAATCAATCTGATAGAATACTCAAAGTCAAAGTCAAATTGTTTTTATTCATGTAAACCTTTTGCTGGGACTTACGATTAGACAGAATTTTAATAGTTGCACCGTTCCAAGTCGTTGATCATATGGAGAAGAACCGGTAAGAAACTCCGTGGATATACTCTTTTGAAATAATATATGAAAGTATTACAGTCTTCAATACAATCGTAAAAACTATGTGAGTATAATGCATGCCAATGTGTGGGATAAATTTTTTTTCAAATTCAAAGTGATTTATGTAATTACAGTTGTTATTAACAGTGAAGTTACAGATAGAGCGTTAAAGACATCATCATGTAATATTAACTTACCAGTAACATTTGAGTAACATACACCGGTGAGGATCACCATAAGGAACACCTTAACGTAGGCATGCAGCATGCGCCGAAAGTGTGGTCATCCAACGTAGTATCCAACGCGTTGGCCAATATGGGTATATTGGCCAACGCGAGCGCCTGAAACCCTCGTTTCAGGCGCCCAGACTCCCATTCTCCACAGCAAGTTGACGAGTATGCTCTACAGCATTAATGAACGTACTGATGCATTAATTCCGTGCCTAACTGCGGAACGGCTCGGCCTATTGTCTCTGGGAAGAAGGATTGACGGGTAAAAGCGTATTCGGAAAAGTAATTTTCCAAGTGTTCACAGCATCAATAAAGCATGGTACCTCAAAATCAACCAGTGTGGATGCTAAGATTTTCCTGCTTAATTTATCAGTACTGTGAATTGAGGACAGGAATGCCTGTAAGAAATTTTGGGGGCGCAGTGGTCCCCCAAGCGAATCGTCTGTGAGGATTGTATACAAGTTCGGTCGTCCCGAGTCACATTTAAAACTGAAGTTAATGTATTCCGTATAATTGTTTCTATTTTATCAAAAAGTTGAGGCTACTTCCATAAATGGGAAGAGCAAAGGCTATATTCATTTTGGGCCTGAACAGCAGTACCTTATAAAATTAAAAGCCGAATGTAAATTTATTTCGAAAAGTCGTTCTGAAATGTCACTGAATTTATATGTGTTTTCCCATATGAAAGATGAAAAGGATTCCTCTGGGATAATGATGGGGACCCTAGGCGGAGCAGATTTTTTAATATTTTACAGGGCGTGCACGGTTGCCTTTGCGTTGCTCTTTTCTCTCAGCCGAAACCAAGTCGATAAGGTTGAAGTTTTGTGCAAAGCATTTCGCTTTAAACTTCGCAGCAAATTTTGGCTGCCATACGTTAGTAGGCTGCACACTACTTCCACCATCTCTCTTGCGCAGGGCACATAAATGGCCCCCGTAGAAGATGCGGGCGTGACGGCTTTGTAAACATTACAAGAGAATATGAAATTGGTAACAGCAGTAAGCTCCTACAAAAGCGACTCACCAGATTTCAGCTTGAACACATCAGATCTTTTGTATGGTTATGGCTGCAATTACTTAGCGGGCTGAAAAGGCAAGTTTGTTTGTTTGCTTGTGGATCGGTACAGTCAGGGAAGGTTAGTTTCGATTCTACATGGTAATATTAAATTTTGATGACCCATGATTTTGTATCGTATATTTGAATTCAAAACTAATGGTCGAAACATTGGAATTATCTTTAATTTGGGCTAACTTTTTTGTAAATACATTTTTACTAGTAAAAATACAAAATAACCTTGTCTACACGACACTTTGTGGAGTGGTACCGTAGGCCTGTTACATGGGAAAATGTTAGATTACAATTCCTAAATAAGAGAATTTAAGGTTGATCGTCTGTTGCGATCCTCCTACTTCGTATAGATACAAAAGGCATTTGAGAGTGATTATCATATCATTGAAAAAAAGAGCTTAATTTGAGATTTTTTTTATTGCTAATAATGTCCTGAGAATGTTACAAGAAAAATGTGTAATAAAACCTATAGATTTGGTATGGGAGGCATTAAAATCTACCTTATAATTAAATTGAAATTCACACTTACATTTTTATTTTTTTTGGGGAATGAGATTTTTATCTAAATTCTAAGGTAATGAAACCTCGGAAAATCGCATTAATACCTTTTTGGCTTACGAATATCTGATCTTTTGATGAATTGCTTTATACCCGGAGCTGGATAACTTTTGAACTATTGTATTAGTGCTCTTTTTCTTCTTTTCTTCGTCACATTTCTTGGATCTACTTTCACTGCTTCGTTCGTCACCTCAATTTCTTCTAGAGACTTCTTTAGATTTATTGTACGTTCTAATTGAATATTTTTTCTTCTTGACTTCATTATTCAGTTTTTTAAACGTTGCTCCACCACCTCCAGTGTCGTGGATACGTTTACAGACATAAATTGTAGTTTGTATAATTCTGGATTGCTCTTAATGCGTTGATATATTTCTCTTTGGTATAGTCGGTTAGCTGCCCGTTGTTCTTCCTTACTTTTGCTAGTACGTAGCATTTTAACCTGTAATGAGGAAACCAACCCAATAACTAAAATATTAATTTACTGATCAAAACGCACTACAATAATTAGCAGTTATTTCTCTACTATCACTTGGTGGTAACAATAATAGTGAATATATATTTATAACTTTTTCGACTGAATAATATAATATTAATCGCGGCCTAGAATACTGTCGACACCTAATGCCAAGAAAATATCATTCCCCTAAAGAGAATTTCATTCCCCTAGGGTCAGTAAAATAAGGGAATGAAATATAGGGGAATGAAAATTTTCCACTTCGAATATATTACAGTTAGAACGGTCTGGAAATGGAAATATTTCAACCTGCATTTCGAAAGTTACCTTCATCCACAATAAGAATAAATAATATAGATAAATTTAAGTGCATAACTTACCAATATTCGTGGGCTGGGGGGAATGACAGATGCCTGTGACGTCTTTCTCAATAATTAGGAAAAAAATATAATGCTCGTAAAGCGACACACCTTTTCACTGTAACTGTGCGCAAGAAACTGAAGAGTTACATAATGCGTCAGGAGATTGCGGCGGAAGGAGCAGAGGGCACACGGGCACTGAGTTAACATAGATTTTGTGTCGTACCGAGGGGAATGATCAATATAACGTGACAATAGTTTATACAAATAATGTCTTAGGTTTTCGCGAGTATTACACATTATAATAAAACACTTTTAAACGGATTCTATCGCGTATATTTTAGATTTTTGTTTTTCCTTACGTTTCGAACACTTTGCAGGGTTCGTGGTCGCAGGATGACTAAGGTGACAGGCGTCGTTACAGATTTTCAAAAAGTTATTTTATTTTATCTACCGTACAATTTTAATCAAAACTTATTTCGATGCACGCAGTAATCACTCACAGTGTCTTGATGTTTTTTAGTGTGGTATTTGGTTAGAGAGCACACGGCATCTGCGACCCCGACCATCTGGCAGGGGAACTTCACCATGTGAAGGAGGTTCTCCAGCGAAACAATTTGAGAGCTCCAAATCCCCGTCGCAGAAGCCGCCCGAAACCCACCACGGTTGATCGACGACCTGCAGTATTACCATTCATTAAGGGAGTCACCGACCGTGATTACTGCGTGCATCGAAATAAGTTTTGATTAAAATTGTACGGTATAATAAAACACTTTTAAACGGATTCTATCACGTATATTTTGATTTTTGATTTTCCTGACGTTTCGAATACTTTGCAGCATTCGTGGTCGCAGGATGACTAAGGTGACAGGCGTCGTTACAGATTTTAAAAAGTTATTTTATTTATCTACCGTACAATTTTAATCAAAAAATTAGTTTCGATGCACGCAGTAATCACTCACAGTGTCTTGATGTTTCGGTAGATAAATAAAATAACGTTTTAAAATCTGTAACGACGCATGTCACCTTAGTCATCCTGCGACCACGAATGCTGCAAAGTATTCGAAACGTCAGGAAAATCAAAAATCAAAATATACGCGATAGAATCCGTTTAAAAGTGTTTTATTATAATGTGTAATAATCGCGAAAATCTAAGACATTACTATAATTGTACGGTAGATAAAATAAAATAACTTTTTAAAAATCTGTAACGACGCCTGTCACCTTAGTCATCCTGCGACCACGAACCCTGCAAAGTGTTCGAAACGTCAGGAAAAACAAAAATCTAAAATATACGCGATAGAATCCGTTTAAAAGTATTTTATTATAATAGTTTATACCCCAAATAGTTTAGTAGTAGTAGATTTAAATTAAATATTAAAATGCAGTTTTTTCTGCAGTCAATCAACGTTGTTATTATAATAATGTGTCAGTATCCATTATAACAATTTGTCAATAGTAATCGAAGTGTGGCGTAAATGTTATGAATAAACACGGCAGTACACGTACGGTACTGAATTTTTATGGGCTTTTTAAATTAATTTTCACAAAAGTATGTGAATTATTCTTATACTACATTTCTTGCCTTGTCTTATTATTTTATTCAAACAATATTAGGCCGGTTTTATTTTAAATAGTAAGTATCCCGAAAAGTGGTGTTCTAAGCCTGATATGAGAATCACTGTTGAGTTAGATTTGCTGATTGTTGCAGTGTATTTACATAAGTGACATTTTCTCCATTCGCTACATTTTCAGTGTAGCGTCCATGAAGTCATTGAGTTGCCACGACAAAAAATACAGTGCGTTTATTTATATTTTTGAAGGCACAAAATAGGTCGTAAAAACATTTAGTATCCTGAAATAATATGAATATATATGATGTAGGAAAGTAATGAATAACATGCAAATGGGGTCTCTAATGAAAACCGCTCCGTGGCCCACACTCTCACCCCTCGCTGCCACCCTTAGGACTCAGGAATCATGAGACGATTTTACTTTGTATTAATTTGTTAACCAGGAAACATGTTGATATGATCCACATAGCGCTTATGTGTTGAGCTTAAAACAGTATTAGAAACGCTTTGCAGACTCATAAGCTCAAAATTATATCCTCATTGGTTAGTTATCTGGGAAAGGCTATTCATAAGGCCAGACTTAACAACAGGACATTTTTTATTACTTATCCTTCGTTAATTTTTTAATTTTATTTATAAATATAAATGAGCTTGCTGATATGTAAGTAGCAATGAAATACCTATTGCAAGTTATGCTTTTGTTATTTTTTGATTTAATATACACCATAAAGTAATAATAAAATACAACTCGGACAGAGACGTATTGCTAGGGAGTCTGTTGCGCAGTGTCTTCTTACCAGCATAAACACTAGGAAGCAGTGAGGGACTAGGGGTAATGTCTTATATTATGTTGGCGTTCAAAACGTTCAATTTTTATTCTAGTTTGTATAAACGATATTTCATTCCATATTATCATACGAAAGTACTCTCTGAGGCCAACAATTTAAACTGCCATTATTATTTTTTGTAGCCGTATACAAATTCATTATAATTTCTACAAAGTTTATAAAAACAAAGGTTGAATGTATATTTATATGCCTACGTTATGTCGTAAACATTTTAGTATCTGGGGACCAAGCTAGCTTTTCATTACGACTGTCGTGTTAGGTAGATGCCTATATTATATACCTACAAGTGAATAGGTAACGTTTTAGAGAGGTATTGTTTCCTTATCTGCAAAAAAAAAATGCTGAAAATATTTTCTTTATTATTTTAGATAAAAGAAGTAGCGTAGAGTATTGTTCGTGGAAACCACTGGAGATTTGACAAAAAAACATAACTATGGCACCTCTTAGCGACGAATTAGAGGCATATAACTTGGCAGTCTGTTTGTGAACGCGGTCGCTCTGGCTGAAAATGGCGGAGCACTGACAGTAGCGGCTCGTAAACAAAAGGCTCTCGTCGCACTTTTATAATTTACTTAGGTACCTACTTCCTCTTTCCCTTTTGAATTTTGTTTTTAACATTTCCCTTTTTTGAAGAGCCGTTATCTCGGACGCGCCGCGGCTGCCTTCATTTTGCGTTCTATTCAAATCTGTTTTGATGTGGGCCCTGGCTTCATATTTTCGACAGACGCGAATTCACCACGTTGAAGATTTTAAGGAGTTATCTTTTTCAAGAAGCATCACACTCACGTTTATGTTAGCTATTTTTTTGTAAATTTGGTTATAATTTTAGGCCACTCAGAAATGCATCATGTGGAGAAACGGATAGATTAGAAGATTCAGACGGGTTACCCGAGGTAGGTACATTAAATATGAATGAATATTCCATTTCTAATGAGTGCATTTTATCGATACCTATTTGCACATTTGCACATTGCCCACATTGGCTCTATTTTTTACTATTTTGTTATAATTTCCTGCAAGTCGACTAAACAAAACCTAACACAGCTGCAACTGCAACAACTGGCTAGCGTGGTGAGTAATGGCAATATTCCCCACAAAATGACGATGCACGGCATGAAACCGGAGGTTTACGGGAGAGGCCTTTGTTCGTCAGTGCATGTCTTTTCGTTGATATCATGATGATGAAATTAAATAACATCTTATACATATAAAACACTTTTAAACGGATTCTATCGCGTATATTTTTGATTTTTGATTAGGAAAATCAAAAATATACGCGATAGAATCCGTTTAAAAGTGTTTTATTATAATGTGTAATAATCGCGAAAATCTAAGACATTACTATTCAATAACATCTTTACATAGCTAGATCGAAATTGTGAGCTGATTATGTTTTCACCATTTTATTATCCAAAGGAATGTTAAATCATCTTATTACACAAACAAAATTTGGGCCAATCATTGACAAGTACCCATTTTTTGTTGGGAACTAGATTTTAATGGTCGTTCAGTGAGAACAGATGTCATCCAAATAACAATGAAAGTGCGAAGTCGACACCAACCTTCTGGGGCGAATTCTTAATATGGCTTTTCTACCCATGTAAACTTAGATATAAATCCCGTAAGAAATAGTAGGACCTGTTACGGCCTATATTGTAGATTTTGATTCACATAATGAACGTGGCTAGTGTAGTAATTTTCAGGTAACCATTCTGAGAATTTGAAGAAGATATAGGTACTGTTATAGGGCACGATGAACAACGGGGGTGATTAGGTACTGGGATGCGAATACATATACTCTGTTATTGTGCAGATCCAGATTTTTATTATTTCTGCACGTATTCCTTTCTAAATTAATAATACAATACGTCCCGACAAGCTTGCTACTACAGCCGAAAACACCTCTACTGTCAATATCATTACAAATAAAATTTTAAAATTAATATTTCTTTTTTATATGGTATTTGGTATCTCACACGAAAAAGTATCATCGATATGACAGTACCGTGTGTTTCCCGGTGAAGAAGTACATCACTGTTCTCCATCCATGGGTATCGTAAAAAGCGACTAGGGGTAGATTTCAAGAGGATGGGCAGCAGCATCCACCCAATTGCTTATAACGACTAATGCTGCGATCACCAATCCGCCTGCCAAGCGTGGTGATTATGGAAATATCCCTATGGCCGCTCATTGTAGTGTTTATTGGGAGATGCATGTTCACCAGTGGACGTTTACGGACTGATATGCGAGTCAACTAGTTTCAAACGCGGCAATCCACATTTTGACAAAAATGAGTTTTTGGTATGACAACACAGATATTTTTTAATGAAAAAAGTTGTTGTTTTAGGCATAGATTTCAAAACCGGCTATATTCCATTAAAAATGATGACCTAAATCTTAAGTTGCTATCAAAACCAGCAATCTGTTATACTTTAATTCAAACCCGACCAATTTTTTCATTTATCAACATTTGTCATAATTTCAGATTGCTGCCTTTGGATCTAGTCGACTCATGTGTGGGTGCGTGTGTTATTTTCATTGCAGCAATCTATATTATTCTGCTGTGCTCTTTTGCTGAATCCTTTCCTCAGGTCCAGGCTAGAATTTTTCGAATACATAAGTTAGGTACTACAGTCTTATCTAACGAAGTTATTTTTCGGTATAATAAAATTTCAGTAGAGCGAAGTTGAACCCAGCGAGACACTTAGTAACGACCTCACAGGCGGCGACCAGCTTCCGAGGTAAAGATCTTATCTCACAGTCACTTGACATGTTGAAATTGGCTTCATTTGTCGAATATCTGAGCTAAGCTAAATTTTTAACATTTCTATCAGCTTGAATAATTTATAAGGTAAAAATGTGCTGAAAATAAAATCGTTTTAATCAAAAGCCGCACATATTTATTATTGGAATGTTTCAATCTTTAATTGAAGAGTTTCCAAAAAAGCAGTATCCTTTAGGTTGATCAAAACGTCTGTACACGTACCGTTTACGGGTCCGAAGTGGCGACTGGACGGGCACGTCATTGTCGGGAATAGATGAAACCGGCCTTTTGTTCCCTGTTACTATACAGAAGCAATTCCTTTTTTTTTTTAAATACACCGCTTTTCTCTCTGTTGTAATTTTTCTCCTCACCAATTACTTTGTTGCTGCCCCAGTGAGGTATTGCTCCGGACGTTCCTAGCACGCAGTTTTCCGTTTGTATTTTTCAATATTCGGTTTCCTTTACGTGTCTACCTGGCTTTTAAAAAGACGACGTGGTTTTGTTAAAGCTGTAGTTAGACGGAGGTAATATAAACAGTCAATTATGTTTGATACATATATTTTTCTTTTTAAAAAAACGTTGCCCCACGCTAGGATTTCTCCTGTGTCGTGGTTGCGTTTACAGACATGAATTCCCCATACAATACACCCAGACCCGGAATAACTACCTGCAGATCATATAAATATTTGTTCCGTGTGCGAATCGAACTCACGACCCCCACCGCAGCAGTCGACTGTATCAGCCACTGCACCAACCGTGCCGTCATTTGTATATATATATATATATATATATATATATATATATATATACATATATATATATATATATATATGTTATAGCTAAGGAAGGAACAAGTTAAGTAAGTTATTATCATAAATTGTATCTTACTTTTTTGTAATATCTTAAGTTACAAATTGACTGCAGTGAATCCATTTTACTTTACGGGGCTCATGGTACGAGTTTCCCCTACACCTTATACGCGCAATAAAAGTACAGAAACATGATAAAGGTTCTACAGTGCCTCTGTGGTGTGAGATGAACTAATCAGTCAATCTTGCGGAGAACGTTATAGGAGAAGTGAATCTGCAAAATGACGGCCGAGCGGTATAATTAATTACCCAAACTTCAATAGATACGGACAACAAAAGACGATTGTTTGCCTTCTGCGCCGTTGAATCGATGTCGGCCCTAAAATCCGGATAATCTCGTCCTTTGTATCTGTCTTATGAAAGAAATAAACTTTTTATTTCCTTTAGAATTAGCTGCTCAGCTAAAAGAACGTTATCTGGATCCTTTTACAGAATTTTCATTTTATAATTGTCGTATAATTTGAATTAAGTTTAGTCTATTCGTACAATTATATACATATGTATCCTTGTGGTTGCCGGCAAAGTAAAGACCTCTCCACCCATGGATGTAGGAAAAATGACTAAGCGAATGGGTAGCGGCATGATACAACAACAGTAAAAACTACACATGACAACAACAGTAAAAACAACACACTACAACAACAGTAAAATTTTACAACTATTTACCCAAACCTATAAGAGAATTGACCTTTAATCGTTTTAAAAATGCATTGACAAAGTGATTAAATGTTATTATATATGTATAAAATGAATTGACTATAAAATTTACTGACTTTTTAAACATTTACTGACACTAACTAATCATTTGGACACTAACTAATCATTTGATTTTATGATTGATTATGTATTTAATGTTAGTTGTCTGTGTAAGTTGTACCCATTATGCTTTTATGGAATAAGTGTTTTTTTTTTTACCAACGTTTGACTATGATGTAGATTAAAAACTATAATAGGTTATAATAATTCCTTTTTTTATGGACCAAAAATTAATTAATACTGTTCCTTAATTTGCATGCCGAGAAACCAGCGAAACATGTGAATCAAAAAAATTATGTAATACCAATGTACTATAACCATGTTTCAAGCAATAAATAATAATTATTATTAATAACAACATAGTACGATCACCAATCCGCCTGCCAAGTGTGGTGATGGTGGTAATATCTCATATGACCGCTCATTGTAGTGATCATTACGAGGCACACGTTCCACAGTGGACGTTTACGGGCTGATGTGTGTGCACAATTGTTAAGTTTAATTTGCTTATTTGTCCGGTATATTCTAGTACCTACTCGGCCATACCCTTGCTAATGTCCTGTGAAACCATTGTCTTATCACTAGATTTTCTTATTAAATAAACAGTTACAGACGCAAACCGGGGCAGCCACTTTGTTGTGCAAAGCCAAAAAGACTGGTCTGCAGATAACGAGCTGAGCACAATGGCCGCCCCATTCCCGCCCACCGCCAAATATGAACTCTCATTGTCTACTTAATTACAACGGGTGTCTTTGAGATATGGCTGGTACACATTCTACTACAAAGCCTGTCACACACAAATAATATTTTATCGCTGGGGCAATATTTTCTCGCCTCAAAAGGCAATTATTACGTTTAGAAGCTCTCCTACAATGTACGCAACTTGAAAGTATAGCTACAATCAAAGGAGCTATTGAGGCGCGCATGAGCTCTTCGTGACGGACGTCGCAGTGACCCCCGAGCAGCCCCGAGTATTCCCAAGTCTCAACGATTGTCTGTTTCGCTGACGACACGCGATAATAGGCTATACGAAAATGCTTATTTTGCATTTTCGGTTCTACTTTTCTACCTTTTATGTTGTGTAGTACTTTAATACTTACTTGTATCTTGATACAGTAGACAGGTAATTTGTTAAACATGCGATTTTTTTTATAAGTTCTGGTTCACAGTGTGCTGAAAAATATCATTGAGAAGTAACGTGGATGAAATTAAATTGCAACCATATAAATTGAAGGTTTTAGACGGATGAGGAAATACGGTCTAGTTATAAAGAGTTCAGAGGCTCATCAGTGAGTAGATTTGAGCTGTGGATGATGTTGACGAAATTGGCATTTTACGAAGATACGGCGAACATTTTGTAACGCGTAATTCTAAATTCACTCGCAAACAAGTCAATTTCGTGATCATGATTGTGTGAAAATAGTCCAGATTTAGGTTTACCCCGTCCGTCCGTTGTCCGTACATTGTGTGTGTGAATGTGGACCGAACATAACGCTAATTATAAAGCGCGCTTCCCTGTTATGATAGGTTCACGACATGAACTCGCGGGCGAAAGTAGTTACCATAAAAAAAACAAGCTGCCTCAGAATTTTAAGTTAAAAGGTTTATCACTTTATATTTTCAGCTTTTATAAAACCGAAATAATGTTAGCTTTCAATAATCCAATTCCGTGTGGTGGCCGGTATAAGAATATAGCTCCACTCCATCTCCTCGCGTGAATGTTATATAACGCGACTAAAACAGAGGGATGTGCAGCATCGTCCCTTATTACGGCAGCTATTCGGCGCTCATCAACCAGCTTGGCAAGCATAGTGAGTATTGGCAAAGTCCTCTCACAAAATGACGCTAAAATGTGGAAATTGATGGGGCAGGTTTTTGTTCACCAGTGGACGTCCTTTGGCTGATATGATGATGAAGGATGGCAATCTAATTATACTAACTTTTTAAAATATGTAAATAAGAAATGGGTTTTAAATAAAATAAATATGACCGTGTAATCGTGTTCAAGCAGTGTCTGGTCACAACAACCATAGGTGCAATAGGACCAGCCTAACGTCAAGCTATTTAAACGTAATTTCGTGTTAATTCCTTTTTTTGGTGTGTGCGATCAGAACAAAATCATTCCTTTCTATCTTTCTTAAATAGATATATTATAAGGAGTAGTAGTAGGACTAAAATAGTGAACTTTATTTTTAATGTCCGATGTTTACTTTTGTGGTTATTTAAAATAATTAATGGTTAAATTCGCTATTTGAGCACATAAGAATCACTATTTTATTACGAATAATCTCGCAGGTAAATATTAAGACAAGAAGATCACATGTTGCTGTTATAATAGTGACAAAAGCTTATTTTTTAAATGTTCGAAATATCAATTTTCGATACGAAAACGAAACAAATTTAATTAAATTTAATTTAGTTCACTATCGCAAAAAATACAGTTCTTTTTTAATTCCCTATACCCTACTTATTGCTCCCTTAAAATAAAGTTCACTATTTTAGTAAGAGCATATAATAAAATTACCACCACTTTTTTTTTCTTTTATTATTGGTGTACAGTGGAGATTCTACATGAAACTTTCTTAGCCCCGGGGAAGGGCGAAGGGGTATGCCAGACTCCTATCGGCTAAAACCGCTGGAGCGGTCACCGAATGGGGGCTCCAGGTCCTCGTAAGATCATACTAGAGCCGCCCATTGGTGCCACGCCTTAAGGCAAATCACGGAGGGGATGACTGTAAAGCGTTCACCCCCTCTAGCGGAACGAATGCGACTGTAAAAAGGTCGCCCCCCCTAGGCACTTCTCGGGGAGGATTGTAAAGGATCCCCCCAAGCCTCGCTTTTCGCTGTGCTGCGCACACGGCGGCACGTGCGCACCGCTGTCTTCCCGGGGGTCGCTCGGTGTGAGCACGCAGACTCCCTAATCTGCGCGCCCGTGACCCCCGAGGCCCCCCACCATATAGTGACAGCAGGGGGCTCAGGCGTAATCTGCGTGCTCACCGAGCGACCCAAGAGAAGACGGTAGCACGCATGTGGTCACGCGCTGCCGTGGGACGCTTTGGGGGATCCTTTACAATCCCCCGGGAGGGTGACCACTTTACAGTCACCCTCTCCGAGATGTGCCTATAGGCGTGGCACCAGTGGGTGGCTCTAGTGTGATCATACGAGGACCTGGAGCCTCCCTTAGGTGCCGAAGATGACCGCCCCAGTGGTTATAGCTGGTAGGAGTCCGGCCCTTCCCCGGGGCGAAGGAAGTTCATGAAGAGTTTCCACTGGGCACCAATAAAAAAAAGGGGCTAAGGCGTGTTTGTGACTTTGTTGCCCCGGCGCCGTCTCGTCCTTCTCCGTGCGGGATCAGCCCTCTCCCGATCCCGCTCTGCAGCCTCCTTCTGCAGCATGACGCTCTCGCAGAAGGAGACTACTGCACTCCAATTTTCGTGCTCTGCCAACATAGCCGACACTACTGCCGGCAGAGAGAGATCTTGCCCGATCCGATCGACCAGGATCCGCCACTCGGCTGCCCACGCAGGGCACTCCTCGAGCGTGTGCTGTGCGGTATCCTGGTCGCTTCCACAATGGTGGCACTGTGCCTCAACCTTGCGTCCTATTCCGTACCGAAACAACCATGACCGGTGAATACCTGCGTCAGACGGTAAGTGACGCGCTCGCTCCTTCTGAGCCAGGCTCCGAAGAGGGGCAGGATGGCCTCGACGATGCGCTTGGTCGCGAACTGCAACCATAGGCGATGTCGCCACACCTCGAGTGCGCGCCGTCGAGCCAGCTGCCTCAGTCTGTCAAACGGCCCTGACGCTTTCCCCATTTTGGCGGAGGGAGCGTGTCTGGTCATAGACCCACGCATCGTCTCCGCCTGGATGTCAAAAGGCGGATAGCGTGCCAGGAGAGTTGCCGCCTCGTAGGACACTGTCCTGTATCCTCGTGCGATCCGTATCACCACTCTGCGCTGCAGACTGTGAAGTTTGTTTCAGCAGCGCTGGACGCCTGACAGCCGGGATGACCATACAGGCACCCCGTAAAGGGCCACGGACCGCACGACAACTTTATTTCGTACAAAACGGCAATTTCATAGGTAATGACCTAATTTTTTTGTGATTGTTTGGTTGATTGATGTAATGATATTCATATATTTATATATTATTTTAAATTATTGTTGTAGATACGTCAATATTTTTATAAAACCATTAATAATAGAACGATACACATGCAGTGCGGCTTTATTGAAGTTTTAATTAGTACCTAGCATTAAAAAAATCCTGTTTTGTATTTTTTTCCCAGCATAGGCCATTCTAATACTCAAATGTTTAAAAGTTTATTTATTACAAATTAGAACTTCTCGCAGGTAATAGTTTTCTCAGAGATTTATGGGTATTTTAAAGTAAAAGAATCAAAGGTGTGTCAGTCCTTATAATTTTTTTATGTTTACAAATAAAATATTAAAGTCTCAGTAAACACTGCGACAAAATACTCGTAAATGTATCGCGTTTTCAGATTACACATACAAGATTTTTTGAGGGCCTACTGATAAAATATTATGATCCTACCTAATAAAAATAAAAGGTCCACGATAACAATAATTTTAAATTAGATCAATTTAGGACGATAACGGTTCCAGTTATTATTTCCATGGCGACGATAAAGCTTGTAAATGGTTTTCCAAACGTCCCGGGTGCGCGGCGAGCCTTTTTATTGGGGTATTTGTCAAGATATTCCTCGGCTAAAAGGTACTATAATCGAAAATTTTACGTTTGGTTAACATACGCCTTGTGTTCTGGCCAACTGGATAAAATTTATCGAAGAATATAACCGCATTTGGTACAGATAAGTACTGACCATGATTATCGCTCTCAGTTTATTTTGTAACTTCCAGCGTTTATCTGAAAACATTTCGGTAAACAGTAGTTGCTGACAAATACTACTCTGTCAAGAAAGTAACGGGAAAAAATCAATAATACACATAATGTTTGTTATTCATCCAAATTTATTTTATCACCTTCAATGTATGCTCCTTCAGAAACGATACACTTACGCCAACGAATAATCCAATCATCAAATCATTTTTAAACGCTGTTTCCGGAATTGAGTTCAGTTCTCGCCGCAAATTCTCCTTTAGGTCTTCTACCGATTGAAAACGGGTACCACGAAGTGGTAATTTGAGTTTAGGAAAAAGAAAGAAGTCGGCTGGAGCCATATCTGGTGAATATGGTGGTTGCGCGATGGTATTTGTTGAGTGTTTGGTCAGAAATTCGTTCACAATGATGGCCGTGTGTGAAGGCACATTATCATGGTGCAAAACCCAAGAATATTCTTTCCACAAATCTGGCCTTTTTCTTCGAATTTGCTCTCTTAAATGCCGCATAACGCTCAAATAATATTTTTTATTTACCGTTTGACCGTCCGGCAAGTATTCCGAGTGCACAACACCGCGATAGTCAAAGAAAATAGTCAACATGACTTTGACTTTTGATCGACTTTGGCGTGGTTTTTTCGGTTCGGTTTAGTTGGAAGGCGCCACTCCGAAGCTTGTTGACTAGTTTGCATGTCAAACTCGTAAACCTACGTCTCGCCACCAGTAACAATGCGTTTCATGAATGTTGGGTTGGAATTGACTCGTTCTAGGATGTCCTCAGAGACTCTCATGCGATTGAGTTTTTGAAGAAAATTCAGGTCTTTTGGACTAGCCGAGCGGTAAGAAATGATTAGTTAAAATGGTACGGATCGACTCATGAGATACAGAAAGTTCGGCGGCTACCTCTCTCAAGGTTGAATGAGGATTTTCAGTCACTATTTCCTTCACTTTTGCGATGTTAACTTCAGTTGTAGACGTTGATGGCCTACCAGAGCCAGGCAAATCTTCCATCACATCTAGACCGCTTTTGAACGCTTTGTACCACTCATAAGCACGTGTTTTTGATAAAGTCGATTCACCGTAAGCCTGTAACATTTTCAGTGACTCCAAACACGAAATTCCATTGGCGATGCAAAATTTAAGACAAACCCTTTGTTCGGTGTTTTTGTCCATGATGAAATTTGCTATACACACTACATATGATATAACTAAAAACAGCACTGTATTTAATATAAATAACAGATGCAACTCCGCGCCAAAATGGAAAACAGTTGTGCCAATCTAACAACAACAATAAAAACAAAAATTAGAATTTGGAACTATAAACAAATCATCCATTCCCGATACTTTTTTGACTGAATGTAAAACGATTTAGATTCACTTAAAAGTGGATAAGAATTTATGGATCACTAGATCTCCTATGAGAAAGTAAACAACTTGCCAGCAGCTGGCGCGTTATGGTGTTGTTTTATTTTTAAATATAATAATTTAGCATGAGCCTGTCCCATTGCAGGGGAACCGCAAATGCCTTGTATTATTAAAAAAAAGAACGAAAATTAGTCACTACGCCTGCGCACGCATATTAGCGATTCCAGCAAGGGCGTAGTATTGTTCTTTTTCTGGAAGTGGCCAGATTGAAACCAGTCCTGTAGACCGATATTAGGTTAATTTTATAATATTTATATATGTGTGATTCAATATATTTTCTGGGGCGGGCCAGAAGGACTTTGGGCTGGGCCGTCCTCGCTACGACTATGAATACCAGAACATTAGATCCGGGTTTCCTTACAATATTGCCGTTCTCCTAAAGTCTTAGATTAACCAAGAAAGTGTCACATTGGTATATATTCGGTTTCGACCTAGCAACCTGGTGCTTGGCCTTCATTATTTGATGAAAGCTGTAGACACTACATAATTACCAGTGCAAAACACAAAATAAGCGTGGGAAGAGCATTCTATGATGGAAATAAACCCTCGTTTATTAACCAATAACACAACCAGCCCCCCGATTACGATGCCATACGTGACTATGGACGCAAATTTGCATGTTTAATGAAATCATTGTATGTACACGATCGACGCTAATTGGACTGCTAAACCCGTTCACTTGTTTATGCATTCGAAACTAATTACTGGTATCGAATCGACAACGAAGATTTGACGATCATAAAATCATATTGGTTAGATTAGAGGTTGTTTGAAATGATTAGTTAATTTTGCATGTTAACAAAGTTGTTTATAGATTTTTTAGCTCCAGCCAGGAATATATCTATCCCGTCTCATCCCGTGGGTGTCGTAGAAGGCGACTAAGGGTGTTTGGAACCCGGTGCGTACATTAAGTACTTTGGGTTACTCGCAGGTGGCGGGTAAACCACCAACACTAGCATACCCAAGGAGGGTTCGTGACGGCAAGCGGCCGGCTGTAAATTACTGTTGCTAAATCCTTTGCATTATAACCACATTGCGCCGACCCCAAGTAACCTGGGACCATGGCCGGAAGACGAAGAGTTTAAAGATTTTTCTTCGACGCTTCTGCGTGACCCTGTCTATCTAAAGAGCTTAGACAGAGCCGTATGCCGTCAGGTTCATACAGCAATGTGATCCTGATGGACTTCCTCCATCATGCGAAAGGCGCATGAGGGATCCGATCTATTATCGGCTAAAACCGTGGTCGTCTTCAGCACATACGGAGGACCACCGGGTTCTTAGTGGTACGTATCGGTGACGGTATACCTTGTTCCTATCCGACAGATGACTGATAAAAAAATGATTGAATCGATTAGCACTTGCAGATTACCTCAGTTATCTCGAGTCTCATCCTGCTGGGCAGCTGCTTTACCAATTTTTTATTTATTTGCCAGCTAACCAAGAATCCTAAAAGGCCTTACAAATTTATAAAATTTTATACTTTGGACTCAAGAAACCACAATTTTAGCTCCTGTTTACGTTGTCAAGGAAATGTGTCTGCTTAGTGCATGTCGAGGACGGTCTAGCTAGTTGCTACTACTTATACCATATTATAAACTTTAAACTTAATACTCCATTGACTTCGAGCGGCGCTTGTGTACTCGTAACATGGTTGCCTGAACAACTGAAGGGTTAAGTACCGTACATGGTAGCATGAGATCACAAGTGAACATATAAAGAGTAAATTTTTAACATATATTTGGTTATTCCTATCACTGAAATCATATCAAGGAAGCTGTGATTAGGTTTGAAAAGATTCATAAAATGTAAATCTAGTACCTAACTCCCTTTTCAAATTTTCTTTTCCGCTTCTAAAACCTGGACGCTAGAAGTTAGGATTGATGAATCATTCTAAATGTGGTGCTGGCATAAAATGCTTCAAGTAACCTGTACTGAACGTCGTACTAACGAGAGCGTTCTTGACAGGTCCTCTAATTCAATAGCTTTACGGTCAGAAAAGGCCCTGACAGAAGAAAAGCTGATCCTAACTGACCATGTGGCAGGAAAAAAGAGTCCTAGGGGTCGCAGACCTGGCCCATGCGATGGACTGATGTGATCAAAGAAATGACTGGGGTGAAGCTCCAGGTAGCAATACCTCGTGCTCAAGATCGAGCGCCTTAGAGATATGGTGACGCAAGCGATTCTCGATGGTCAAGTCCATCGGACATGATACGAGGCAGAAGCAGAAGAAGATATTATAATTAGAATCAACCAATAAACAAAAATCCTTGCATTCTCGTCCTTACCATATAACATTACTATTCTAACAACCTACGTTTTAGCCTTTTTTAACGTTACTACTATCTGTCTGGTTGTTTTCGTATCCGATCACGCAAAAATATTTAAATGCTAAAAATACTTGACAAGTTCTTATCGGACACTGACATAATTTCATGCTCCAGGTATAAATTTGGACCCTGAAATAATGCCTGAATTGCGCACTAAGGGTTACTTTTTATTCCATCAAAATCATAACCACACATCACTGAAAATTTATCGCATAAGTGAAAAAAATGAACTTTGCCTAAGCAGTCCTCCGCTTTATTCAATACACTAGACCAGTCAAAGTCAAGTCAAAGTCAAAGTTTTTATTTCATATAGGCCCTAATAGGCACTTAAGAAAAGTCGAAAGTTAAGGTGCAAGTTAAGTCGGCTGATGACCCTAGAGCTTGCGGAGAGCGAGAGAGGATAGGTGATACTGCTGCTCGAACTTGCATGGGGCACTTGTGATAAATTTGCGTGGTCGTCCCATTCAATAAAGAAAGAAAGAAAATGTTTTATTTTGGACTCGTACTAAGTGACAATGAAAACATATTATTAATAAAATAAAATATATATGACTATAGTAGTGGACAAGGCCAAAAAAGATCCCATATGCATATGCCGCAACAATTTATGCTGCAGCGCTGGTTTTCTGGTAGGGCCTAAATGTTGTTGCCACGCGGAGCAGTTACGACATAATATTAACATGTAGGCATATACTTATTAATAATTGAGAAAGAAATACATAAAATGTATGAGGGATACATAGTAGGACGAAGATTTTACAAGTTACTGATAAGATAAGATACTAAAGTAGGATCACATCTAGTAAAAGTCCAAGATTTACTCTGGCCACTATCAATAAGGTGCTTCGAGTCTGGCGATCAAATGAGGTTATTGTTTTGTTCCAATTTAGATACACCAAACAAAAAATATAATTTTCACGATATAACAAATGTTCCTTTTTAGTCAATGTGGTATCATTTTGCTTGGGTTATTCTGTACAGATTCGGTCTGAAAACTTCCTCAGAAAGCGATTGATAAGTGTTTGGTACAATACCTAAACGGAATACATACCAAGTAAAATATATTACTAATACTGAAGATAACCAGCTGTAACAACTAACTGTATAGTAATCTGGGCCGGGAAGTGACTTCCAAGGTATGACCACAGCAAGCGTGACTTAACTTCACAAATCAACCGACCCATGGGGTAGCCATTAAGCGTCTAGTCTGAGTCCCCTCAACTGTCCGCGGATCATATCATATCAGCTACAGGATGTCCACTGCTGAATAAAGTCCTTCCCCCTTAGAATTACACAACGAGCGGTCATATGCCGCTCTCATCCAACGACTCCCAGCGACCTTCAACAGGTTGTCTGTCCACCTCGTTGGAGGTCGTCCCATGCTGCGTTTTCCGGTGTGCGGTCTCTATTCGAGAACCTTTTTCTCCCAATTTTTCTATGAACAATGTGCCCCACCCATTGCCACTTCAGTTTACTACTCGTAATGCTTTCAGCTATATCAACAACTTTAGTTCTTCTCATTTCTGATTCGATCTCGTAGAGAAATACCAAGCATAGCTCTCTCCATAGCTCGCTGAGTGATCTTGAGTTTTCTTATGAGTGACCACGTCTCTGTTCCATATGTCATCACTGGTAACACACATTGGTTAATGACTTTCGTCTTGAGGCATTGCGGTATTGTTGACGAAAAGACGTTTCCCAAACGCTGCCCGGCCGAGTCGGATTCGACGATTGACCTCTATCTCGAAGTTGGACCTACCTTACTGGACAGTTTGTCCCAGGTAGGCATATTCGTCAACAACTTCGAGAACAGAGCTCCCAACGGATATTCGGATGGGCACGACATGGGCATTTGACATGACCGCGGATATGAACATCCAAATCTCATGGACCAATTCCAAATTAATTCGCATGCAAAATATGTGCGAGAAACAAGACTAGTTGGGTCACATGTCGTCGGTCGGCGGATGAGTCGGGGCAGTCAATTTCCGGCCGCATCGGTAGGAAGTCGGCCCGCGATTAGCCTCGATACGGCCGCGTCGGGAAATGCACTAGTGTCGCTACCAACCAGCTGATAAACTGATGAATATGCACCGTTTTGAATACCAGGAAACATGTTGCAATCTTAAAGGTGATTCCGGTTAATTTTTGAAGCATAGCGTAAGGTTAATGAGTATTTTGGGAGTAGGATTGCTGCAAAGATGGGTCTTGCTTTATTTTTAAGAATTCTGGTATCGATGTTTTGTCATTCATGTTAGTTGCATCATACACAAATCGATATTGTTCAAGTATAATTTTACTAGGGCCTGATAATGAAACAGTTCTATGTGTATCAGCTGAGTCGAAATATGGTCAAAGTTATATGAACTTAAATCTTTACAAGCAAGTACTGCTACGTACTACTATAAATCTGGACACCGTTTTCAAAATTCGGGTTATCAAAATTATATTTCGATTTCGTTCTAATAACGATTGCCTGGTCTATACCAAAGTAAGGGGCAAAATAATTAAACGTATTAAAAAGCGGGCGTTGGAAGTAATAAGCTTAAACTTTTAATTGGGCAATCTAGATCCTTTCGATGTAAAAAATATATTTTACTTAGTCTCGAAATTAATTGGAGGAACCGAGAGACTTTTAAATAACTGAGTTAACTCGGAGTTTATGTTTAATAAGTAGAAGTATTATGTGCCGATGTAAATATCTGTACAGGAAAAATCTTCATATTTGAAGTCTGACATGACTGGAAGATTCTTTTAACATAATTCGACCTGTAATGTATATAAGCAAGGGTTTAATATCATATATGTAAGACAATGATTTCAAAGTGAATAAAAATCCGGACTTTTGCGAATTTGCGTCGAGAGCGTTCAGTACGATGAATATGTTTTTTTTTTTTTTTTATATGGCAATTGTATAACATTTTGTCAGTGTCAAAAGAATATGTTATCAACCATGTTTTTTAAAAATCTGGTCTTGTTCGTGGTATCTAAAAGAAGTATGTATGGTACCGGATGGTAGAGGAAATATTGTCTATTGTTGAATAATTCTATCATGTACCAATAATTTACCCAAAGAACAAACTTAATATTGTAGTTGAAAAACATGTTCTCCCATAGATTCCACCTGCAAATCAAAGTTTGCACGCGCAATATTATAAGATTTATCATGTTATAGTAAGACCATAGACTTCTTATAGGTTTTCCTATAATCTATATGTAAAGAAGTACTTTGTGTACTTTATTCAAAATTCAAGGCTCAGCTGTTTCGGATACAAGCGGGGCGGGAATGGTCCAATTACATAGACACCATCTGGGCAGTCTGTATCACATGATGGGATAAGGCAATCCTAGAGGGCAGATTAAATCAGCTGCTTCATTTCTTTCTCCTTTAGGTATAAAAAAAAGTTTATCATAAGGAGATCTGTTAAGAAGCTTACAGAATGCAGAGAAGAGCTGATTGTGACGACACTGCATACCCAAATGCTCCAGAGAGTCGGTCAGGGCTTCGTCTCCGGCTTACTTTTATTGGTCGGTTGGTAGGAGTGGAACCCCATGAGTGTCCACAGAATTTTAAACTCTGGCCTGCCTTAGTTGGCCGATTAAAGGGGTACCGCCTGAGCTATATGCTCGGAGGTGGATATGTCTAATGGCGTAATAACGGGGAATCCCGCTCCGGGTCTTCGAGACGCACGATGGTGAAATCGGTGCCGTACCTCTCAACACCCCGAGTCGCACACACCGGTGTTGCTCCCTGTCGCCTGTAGTGGTGGTTATTTAGGGGGCTCATCTTGTGTGTGGCAAGTCACCGTCTGCCATAGAATTTCACTTTAAAGGATGGAAGGCAGACGCTATTGTTCCCGTATTTCTTAAACTTTTCATTCCATGTAACACCCATCGCATCCCATGAGATTACTCGGATCAATATTAACTTCATTAAAAATCGAAAGACACTATTATGTAGAGAATTTAATATCCTACAAGCACGTTTTCATCATTTTTGATTAAAATTTGAATCTTCAGAATATATTGAAAAAAACTGCAATTTTATCGAAAAATAAACTTCAATTGGCCGTCGGCACGTGTTATTATTATTTTTTTTCAAAAAAGAAAATTTTCCCCGTTTCGTCAAAAGGAAAGTTTTTTTTGGGCGCCTGAAAAAAATTAATTATCAACGACCACCCTAGTGTGCATGGGTGGGTCAGTTTGTGTGGTGTAGTGTAGTGAGTGTGTGGTATGTGTGTGCCCATGTGTGTATATTTGCATATGTTTGGTTAGTTGTATTTTAGTATGTTCACATGATTACCTATATTGAATACATCTTAATTAAAATGTCCTCAATGCCAATTTATATTTCATGTTCCTGTTTAGGTCGCAGAAATTCATATGTGTACAATTTCAACTTATTTGGTCCAGTAGATAAGGCGCAAATTGTCTGTGATAGACAAACAAACACATGACTGATCTTATAAGGGGTCCGATGTTTTCTCATTTGGACGTACAGAACCCTAAAACCAACACCATTTAACCTGAGAGTATGTACAGTGTACTATATGGAATAACAGACTCTTAATATACAGAATTACAGAGCTTTAATATCACTTGAACAGTATACTTCTAGATAGCTTGCTTTATTTTCCTCGGATCATTTCTCTCATTAAACTAAATAGGTATAACTCTAACAATAGACAAGACAGAACGAACTTCCGAATAAGTATTCCGAGTACATCAACCTGCTATTTAAAAATCATCCCTGATACCCAAAATTGAACAATAAAATGTATCAATGGCGAGAAGTTTTTTGCGAGTCCTGAATTTGTGAAGACGTCGAGCGTTTCTTTGAATTAATAAGTAGACGCTAAATTTAAATTTAATGAAACAAGTTTCGCAAGAGTGCCGAGTTATACCTATTCAGTTCATAACTGTGTCCTCGGGTTCTTCCTTCGTTACCTCGGAACATTGTGTTATGTAAATTATTTACAATTTATTACAAGAACCCTATTGTACTACGTCGAAAATGTGAGTAACGCGGTTACAGTACTGACAGGTACTAGGAATACTACTTTAGAAAAACATGGAAACATTACATAGTAGATGACGCTTACCACCAGGAGAATGACTTGTTCGTCTCGTCAAATGGTTGTACAAAAACATTAAATAAATAAATAGAAAGAAGGAAAACACATTTATTCAGCACAAACAAACTGATAGTACAGAACAGAAAGAAAATAGACATATTTTTAGGTATATATAAACAAATGTACCATTGGCATGATCATGCCGAAAAGATTACCAACTCAGCATTTGTGGGGCATTAGGTACCCAGCCGTGCCGTTGCCGTGTGGTGCCGGCTCAGAATGCCACCACCCCATCTCCTCCCATGGGTGTCGTAAAAGTCGACTAAGGGATTAGCCGGAGGATGGGCAGCAGCGTCCTTCGAGTACATTAACAACTCAACTGCGATCGCCAACCCGTCTGCCAAGCGTGGCGATTATGGCAAAACCCCCCAAGGAGCCCACAACACATCCATGTCGGTGGTTGTGGTGACCTTTGGGGGAGGCCTGTGTCCAGCAGTGGACTTCATTCGGCCAAAATTATTATAAATTATAGGTACCCGGCGCTGATTTTCAGTTGCACCCCTGCAGTGACACACGGACGGAGGGAACGTAATATTGATATAAATAAAAATGTATACCAATAAGGCAGTGGCAAATAACATGAAATAAATATAGGTACATATTAAAAAGTAAAACAGAATATTTAGAGGCTCCAAAATTTATACATATTGTGTGTAAAATTAAAAATAAGTTTTATTGGATTTGCAGGCAAAGAGTAAAAATTTTCTTTGAAATTAAGTGGATAGTTTTACTCATTTAAAACGTAGTGGTTACTTGCTCTGTGCTCATTACATTTTCGCTCGGCTTGACGGCAGGTCTATAATATTTCTTTGTAAAGAAATTTAAGTGCCATATTTAAAATAGTCATAATACAGCGTACAGCAGTCTTGTTATCTATATACAAATATGGTCCCTATGTTTGTGAGGGATCAGCGTAAGTTCAACGTAACTCTGCTATTTTATTTCGAAAACCAACAGTAATACATATAAAATAATATAATATATCCCTGTAAATGATATAAGTATAGAAACATGCGAACGGACTATAAAGTAAATTAAAAGATACAATAGAAAACAGTTAAGTTTTTATTTTTGTTATAAGTATAATAAAACGAAATTATTCGCTAAGTTTTAAGTAAGACCTGAGTTGCTTGTTATTCAACTTATATTATGGTCTGTACAATTTCGTATAGAAGCACATCAGTTATCAAATTCATCATCATCATTTTCAGCCGAAAATCGTCCACCGCTGGACACGAGCCTCCCCAAAAGATCGCAAAAACGACCGGTCTGAGTTTTTTTGTGTGATTGAGGTGTTTTGTCATAATTGTCATGCTTGGCAGACGTGTTGGCGATCGCAGTCGAGTTGTAAATAATCTCGAAAGACACTGCTACTCATCCTCCGGCTAATACCATAATCATCGTTTACGACACCCGCGGGATGAGATCAGATGATATATGTTTTCCAATTGTTAGAAAGTAATTCACACCAATCCAGTTACCAACGTAACTTATCGACATACGTAGGTGTTAAAAGACAACCTTTATTCACTTACGTGTTTTCGGTAAAAAGCTTTGTTCAGAAATTACATTTACGCCCTCAACTTGTGTTGCTTGGAAACTCGATTTCCTTTTGTTTCGGGCCTTGAACTTATTTACGAGGTGGAAATTTATTTATAGGTAATTGTTTACTATAACTTCCTGGTAGGAGCAGATAAGTGGTTGTGAAATGAGAAATTAATTCAATAACTCCGCTTTAACTGCAATATCTGTCAAATATTGGTGAACGTCTCCACTCAAGATAATCGCTACACACTCTGCTCATGGCGGTTGCTTTGTTGATAACAATTGATGCATTACGTGATTACATGCTATCGCGCGACTGCCTTTCTAATTAATGCTAAATTAATATTACGGTTTGGCATTCTACTTTGGTTAACGAGTAATGGGGGTCTAATAAGGATGTTTCCTAAGAGCTCTCTGGTTATCTAATATCCATGTACAGAGCATTTGCTTTATCTCGGAGTTAAGGAAATAAATACTACTAAGTATACATACATACTAGTAAGTATGGCGTTAAACAAGCTATTTTTTTTCCATTTTTTATCTGTAATTTAGCTATCAGAAAAGCAATTGAAGTGTCGATGTTGTCATAAATAACTAATTAAGATGGCAAACGCGTATCAGAACATGAAATTGGCGTTATGCTGGATGTTCGCAAACATTTTCAATCTGGGTCAGCGAATCGCGGTTGGTTCGGCGCGGAATGCTCAACGGTATAAAATGATTCATGGAAATTGCACCGTAATTGAAAAAAATACGTTATTGCCATTTGACGCATTGCCGATGCCGGCGCGTCCCGCCGATGCCGCCCGCCGGAATACTCGTATCCGATGAATCGTAATCTATTCGGTTTTGCGCTTACCTGTAGTCTGTGGACTGTGTACGTGTTTAGATTTTATGGGTTTATGACTGCGAAATTGGAATTTTATGTGTTTCATTGTTTCTTTTATGAAAGTTTAAAGGTACTGTATAGACAAGATGTAGGTACTAGTAGTAATAAATCTTTGGATATTATCAACCCTACGTTACAGTATGGGGAATATGTGATTAACCGAGAGGTCTTCGCTGAAGGAACGGTCTACGGTTTCAAGGCGATTGAGAGATTATATACAAGTGATAGGTAGCAGTATCCTTAAGTACAAACATTTTAGTTTTGATACGTTAAGTAAAGCCATGTGGCTACGAATAGCACCAACCCATCTCATCCCATAGGTGTCGTAAAGGCGTCTAAGGGACTCTAGAGGGAAACAGAGGAATGGGCAGCAGCGTCCGTTCTGTGGAGTAGCGGCCATTATGCGCTCACCAACGCGTCTTCCAAGCGTGGCGAGTACTAGCCAATTCCCCCCAAAATGATGACACACGGCATGTAACTGGTCGTTGTGGAAACATTTATTGAGACCAGTGGAAACTCTTCATGAACTTCCCCCGCCCCGAGGATGAACGAAGGGGCATGCCGGACTCCTACCGGCTCCCACTGGGGAAGTCATCTTCGGCACCTTAAGGGGGCTCCAGGTCCTCGTATGATCACACTAGAGCCGTCCACTTGTGCCACGCCCATAAGTACATCTTGGAGTGGGTGACTGTAAAGCAGTCTCCCCCCGGAGGGATTGTAGAGGATCCCCCGAAGCGTCCCTGTGCGCTGTGCACAAGGTGGCGTGTGACCACCTGCGCGCCACGGTCTTTTCATGGGTCGCTCGGTGTGGGCACGCAGATTTCCCAATCTACGCACCCGCGAACCTAGAGGCTCCCCGCCTTATTGCGACGGCATGGGGTTTCAGGCGTATAGGAATTAGGCGCCAGGGTGGTTGTTACCCTCGCAGAGAGAGATCTCTGTCTGAACTGATGACCAGGTGAAAGTCGCTGGGAGCCGTTGGATGCGTATATGATGCTGTTGATGAATATGGATATAAGACTCAACAACATTTATCTGGTCTATCTTTAGAAAGTATAGGCAGCTTTGAGGTGCACTTCGACTTTGCGCTGGCACGTGCCGCATCCATCGCATTTTCCGTTATTCAAACAAGTGACTGTAAATTCAAATACTGAAATAAATAATATATAATAAATACTGAAAATTATTTCGTATGTATGTTTGCGGCATTGCACCGCAACCTGCTGTGACAGTATTTGTTCTTTAAGATTAATAATAACCTTTTATTATTATAAGGGTAGTAATTTAAACGAATGACGACAAATAGTCGCCCAGTCTGCATTTCTAGTCGCCCACTCTGTGTTCCTAGTCGCCCACTTAGTATTTTCACTTAACCTATTATTATTTAATAATGTCTTAGGTTTTCGCGAGTATTACACATTATAATAAAACACTTTTAAACGGATTCTATCGCGTATATTTTAGATTTTCAGTCATCTTGCGACCACGAGTGCTGCAAAGCATTCGAAACGTCAGGAAAAACAAAAATCTAAAATATATTGCGATATAATCCGTTTAAAAGTGTCCTATTATTATTTCTGTATTCCTTTGGTTTGTCAAAAAAAATCTAGAGACGGGCACGTACGGTTTGTAAACGTAGTTCTATGAGAGCGCTTATAAGGCATGTCGAAATACAATTAGCCGTGATGACCGTTCCAGAGGTTTTAGCCGGTGGGAACCCGGCATGCCCCTTCGTCCTTCCCCGGGACGGGGGAAATTCATGAAGAATTTTCACTGGGGATCAATAAAAATAGTAGTGCTTCACCATTCTCCAGGGTGGAGGAAGTTCATAATGATGGGGACCAACTGACCTGTCGTTGTGGCGATCTTTGGGGGCCAGCAGTAGACATTTTTCTGCTGAAATGATGATGATGAAACTATCTCTATGGCCCATAAAATTACGTCAATCCGTTGTTCCATTGCTGTGTGAAAGAAAGACAAATCAACACAGGCACTGGCATTAATTATATTAGGAGGGGAAGATTGTGGTGTCCTGAAGCATAAAGCATAACTCCATCTTCTTCCATGGATATCGTCAAATGTCACAAAAGAACTCTAAACCAGAGGTATGGGCCGCAGTGTCCATTCTGTGGAACAGCAGCCCGGCTGCCAAGTGTGGCGTGCATACCAAAAATGACGACACAATTTGTTTTGGAAATTTATGGGGGAGGCATTCGTTCAAGAGTGATGTCCTTTGGCTGATATGATGAAGTGTATTGAATTTTGTTGTTTCACAGAACGGGAAGAGAAACGAATAATTTTTTTTTTGATTGGTAGAGGTGACGTTTTATTATGTTATAAATATTTATATTATGAATTATGTTGGTTATTTAAAGAACTGATAATTCGAAACAACAGTTTATGCACTTAGTTTCACGCGTACCTTTTAAGTATTTTTTTATCTCTCAAACCAGTAATGTTAAATCGAAGCAATAGTCTAGGAAAATACTATCCTCCATCACGTTTATCGTGGAAATGTTGTTTACCGAATCCTTTTTACCTTCACACATGAATAGTCCCCACTCGACTGATTCACTGAGTTCTGTGCGATAAAGTCCGAAAGTTTCGTTCAGAACAGTCAAAGCAGAACAATCTTTTGTATTTCAGAGCTGCCTATGTACCTACCGAACTGCTCCTGGATATAGTGGATATGAATTTGGAACACGTACACAACACAAACGATTTCGCTTTGTTCTATTTTTAACTTTTGTCTTTTTTATACCTAATTGCCTACCGCAAAAAAGTTTGAAACACAGCCATACAAAAAAAAATTTGCACGTGCAACTCCAGTAAACGTGTCAGAAGCAAAACTGCTTTGTTTCAGGACACCGACTATAGCATGGATTTTTTAATTACCTTGAAGTTTTAATTTAGTCGCGCCTAAAGAAGTTTTACTTCAAAAATATTATTTTGTCAAATGCAGCTCGTGGTTGTGTGGATTCCTGAATTTAAACAATGAATTTCGTATTTAGTATTAAAGTTCTCATAATATTGTAGGCATGTGAAGCAAAAGATAAAAGACCATGTTTTCTTACCTGGATGTAAGCTTAGAGCTTCGAAAGGACACTCCGATACGATTTGGTTAAAAAAATACAGTAAAAGAATTGGAACAGTCTTTGACAAGCACTTGGATGGGGAGGGCCCGTGCCAGCATATTTGCTTAGCGCGAGTTCGCAAATGCTGCTGATTGCTTGTTTGTCGTACGAAATTTTTATTTCCTCGAGCAAAGTTCACCGTTAAAGGATCGCAATTTAGATTTAGAGCTGTATTCCAACGGATTTCACTGAGCACACTTTAGCACCTATAAGGTCCTTTTCTACGTGTCGGCTATGTTGGCAGAGCATGAAAACTGGAATACAGTATCTTCTGTGAGAGCTTCATGCTCCAGAAGGAGACCGCCGAGTGGGATCGGGAGAGGGCCAATCTTGCTAATCTTGTAACAACCGCCCTCGCGCTTAATTCCTATACGCCTGAAACTCCCTACCGTCGCTATAAGATGGGGGGCCTCTGAGCTGCCGTAATCTATGCAAGATTCGGGAATCTGCGTGCTCACACCGAGTGACCCACGAAGACGGTGGAGCACAAGCTGCCGTGTGTGCAGCATAGCACAGCGCATAGGGACATTTCTGATCCTTGAGAGATCCTTCCCCTGGGGAGAGGGTGACCGCTTTACAGTCACCCTCTCCGTGATATGCCTAGTGTAGGCGTGGCATTCTAGGACCTGGGGCCCCCCTTAGGTGCCGAAGATGCCTACCCCAGTTTTAGCCAGTGGAAGCCGCAGGCATACCTCTTCGTCCTTCCCCGGGCTGGGAATTTCATGATAATATTGCAACGGGTCAAATAAAAATAAACCTTTTCTACACACATTACACACACCAGCCCGTATTATGTCCCCAGCTGAACATAGGCCTGCCAATACTCACTACGATGAGTGGTTATAGAGAATATTGTCATAACTACCACGTTTGGCAGACGGACTGGTGATTGCAGTATGTTTTTATTAGTACAAGGGAGGATGCTGCTGTCCTTCCTCTTGATTTCAGCCCTTAGTCGTCTTTTACTACAACCATGGATAGACAGGGGATCTATTCTTGGCCGGGAACTAAGCGAGTTCTTCTTTACATATAACCTATCTTTTTAATTTAAAATGAACTCCATCATAGAGATCATAGAGCTATGAAATATGAAAGCTTCGACGAAACATTTAGGTGTGACACAAACGGAACAACAGTCGCTTCAGTCATCTTTTATTCACTACTGTTTTATTTACAAATACTGTGTCGGTATTGTTATCTGGTAGTTTTTTCCGACATTATTTTTGTTATCGTAGAATCCAGTTGGAATCGGAAGGTATTCCGGAGCGAGCTCGTATCGACAAGCGGCTTAGTTTAAATTGAAACATATTGGCGGGGAAGGGAATCCTTACCTTACGTGTACAGTTCCATCTGTTCAAATAAAGTACTCGCAGAGACGTTGTGCCGCTGTGCGATCTCCAGTCACCAACGTGTACACTGGCTACATGTTATTTGATATTATTATTTATAAATCGTGCTTCTATGTACCCTGTGTATTGAATTGAGCATATTCATATTACGTAACGCGTGGGAACATAAACGGAAATAATCGGAATCGCCTTTATTTATTCGATCTCGTAACAATACTGGGATACACGTAGGCATATAAATTTGTTATAAAATACCGTCTATTAATATGAAGAGCTGCAAAGTTATAAAAATATCACAGTATTGTGAGGATTCCACGGTGTTCTGAATTTTACGATGCATGCACTCTATTTCAGTTATAGCATTTCAGTCAGAAATATTTTATTACACTTCCTATTTTGCTGAACGACGCTCACGATTGTACGTGTTATGAATTTCAAATTATGTAGTACCTAACCATGAAGTTTCATGTCGCATAATATTTTATATTGCTTTATAGTAGATGCAAACCGCTACCAATGACAATTCGGAACAATGGAGCATTTTATTGGTACAGTATGAGTAAACTGCTACGAGTATCCGATTGCTCGTCATTTCTTATGCACTGAAACGTTAGGGATGGAGCGGCAAACGCGTGCATAATTCAAGGCCAAATTTTAGATGTCGGCTCTTGTATGGATTTCAATTTATCCGCCCCGTTACATATCTAATTTCACACGATTCCGGACATGTGATTGGGAATGTACACACACACATATATATATATATATATATATATACATTTTGTATCATTTCTGTTTGGTAAAGGGGCGTGTGTTAGTTATGTAGATTTGCACGGTTCAGGAATCTGAAAGCGGACAATAGTCGCGAGATTGTCGTTTGTATTGGATGCGACGACAGGAGGATCCTCATGAAAATACACGCACTTGGTAGATTTAGTGCGAAATACCAGCAATAAATAACTGACCCGGAAGGGACAAAGGTACAAGAGTATCGTCCAAATGAATTGAAAAGGCCTCATACATAAAACAACGACTCCTTCCCCTGTTACGACTTAGATATCACCTCGACTGGTGTGAATCACGACAAAAATTTACATAGGCACACAATACATAGGGTTGTTTCTCACAAAACCCTTGCAAAAATCCTGTCAATTTTATGACTCCCTATAAAATTAAAAGCGGATTCCCTGTAAGTTGGCCAGTACAAATATTCCATGTACGAACTTCTTTGCAAACGGAGTGCGTTTAAATCATGTTAGCCTTTCACACTGACTAAATCTGGTGTTACACCATCGAATCCTAGTTCGAAATTGGAATAATGTAAGAATTTACAGACTGGGTTAGTACATGGTCTGTGTATCAGGCTGCGTTAGCAATGTCTTTATTGTTTTCACTTGCTACCTGCTACTTTGTGATCAACTGATTCCGGCCAGTACGGTCACGTTGCGTCGCGACATCTTAATACTTTTATTTTGTTTCTCCATGAGTCCATGGTATATCTATAGGTTTTCTTATGTAAATATAACACGATACATTGTGATATAAAATTCTACATCAATTAATTTTAAACTCAAATATTTATTGCGAACTTAGTGCACTATCATTAGTCTTACATATCTATTACATAACTAATAATTAGTGCCCTTTCTTAATGTGTGTCATAATAAAAGGACTATTATACTTAAAAAAATATTATGTATTTTTATAATATGAACTGTTGTTCACTAATAGAAGTTACTATAGATATATTTTATTTAAACATACTAAATAAAAAAACAAGTTTTTGTGTCACACTCATAATGCAAACATTTAGAAATCAATGATCGATCAACATAACAGTCGTTTCCCAAACTATAGCTAGCTATAACGCAATTAATGAAATGGATATCTAAACTATTGTGATGTATGTAAGTAAAGTAGAAGGGTGAGCAGCAATGCTTTCAGCTTGTGTTGTTATGAAGCAGCGCGACGCGCGTCGGCGGGGCGCGTACGGGCAGCGGGCGCCGTGCGGCGCCCACATAAATTCCGATTTATCGCCAACCTGCCGAACTTTCTGGACGTCTCACTCACCTCCCCACGGAAACCTTATTTTATTTAACCTCTTTATACTCCGTCCCGTAGTTTCAGTTACTCCGGTAAACATAATTAAACAGCCATTGCCTGATATATTTTTGTTTTGACACAGTATTGGTTTGTAGCTTTGTAATGTGATTTAATTATAACATATCATTATTTCAGTTCTTGACTGGATTTAGATTGTATCAATCAGTAATAGTTTTGTATTGTGCAAAGATATAAAATGTTCTCATTTTGTTGTGTACTAACATATCATAAATTGACGCTTTTTAGTATTTCTACTAGCACTGGCAGTAGGAATACTGAAAGGCGTCAATTTATGTAATAGGCACGATGCAGTCTGTACAGTTCTGAAGTCTACTTTATTGTTATTGTTAGTTACTTCACCACAGTGAAACAGCCAGAGCTCATAGAAAACTCATAGTAACAGGCACTTACTGACAGGTAAGGTTCGGCGAGGTTAAGCAACTCTCGGCGCAGTTAGTCTATAGATGGGTGACCGCATATTGGTATTTCAACTGAGCGTCTCCGTTCTCGGAGGGCACGTGAAATCGTCGGCCATGGTTGTTGCCATTAGACGGCAGTCGTTAATCTAAGTCTGAGGCCTTTGGGCGGATTGTACAACACTGAAACAAGGTCGGCTACTACCTTCGCAAATAGAAAAAGAACAATGAAATATATACTTCAAAGCGATATGATGTGGTACATTATCATTCAACAGTGGCGAGTGGAAAACATTAAACTAAAACACTGAACAAAGTACTTATTACATTTACCTATTTAATATTTACAATGAAGCGATATACGAAAACCTAGTTTTCAGGAATCGTTTCAACCTGTCTTCAGATTATACTATTGCATTAATATTTTATATTAAATTGACAGTTTTTAATTTAGCGGAAGTATTTTTCCTTTTAAGTTTATGCTAAACTGTATTATTTGAATATGCATTAACACAACACAACATAACATACCCATTGTGGCGTGTGGTGTCTGGATTAAGATTATAGCACCATTCCATCTTCTCCTATGGATGTCGTAAAAGGCGACTAAGGGCCTATAAACTAGAAGCATAGGCAGCAGCGATTGCTGATAGGTGCTCACCAACCCGCCTGTCAAGCATGGTGAGCACTGGCAAACCCAAAACCAAACCCCCCCAAAATGATGACGCACGGCATATAAACGGTCGTTTATGGGGAAGGTCTTTGTTAAGCAGTGGACGCCTTTTGACAGATATGATAACATATCGACGGTGAAGAAATTACTTCCAACATTTTGGCGATTTTGAAGTCCTTAAACACACAATAAACACTTCATATTTGAAGTAAGTATACATATGGCATATGTGCAGGGATTTCTTAAAAATCTAAATATCGAAATCGAATAACCTATTCATGTGATAAAACGAAAAAATCACGGACCCAATTGCAAACAAGAATAGAGATAAACAAAACACAACAAAGAGAGACAAAAGGAAATTATTTCACGTCTGAATAACAAAACACAAAGGTGTAGTTTATTTGCATTCGCGTCGGCGTTAAGTCATTTTTACAGCGAAAGAAAGAAAATAATAGCCGAGGGAGAAATGAAGAAAGGCAAATTTAATATCACCAGTCGATAAATGTAGCAGTCGCTTAACTATAATAACGCAGGTAGAAGATGGCGCCAAGTTTCCACGCAAACAAACCAATAAATGTCGCCACCGAGACAATTTTAGGGGAAGAAACCAATTATTTATCTTTCATATTGATATATGCGCAGTCGATGTGTGCGTAACGGTAATCCGCTCACCTGCGTGTTATTGCCCAAGTTACATTATTGGTGGCAGTGGAATGAAACCCATTTCCACTGATGTAGCATGATCGTTTTGTTATCAATATGCTAGGGGCGGTGCATGTTAGGATGTCGTCGACTCAACGTTTTATTTTCCTTAAGATGGCTATTTGATTTACGATGTTATTGTTGTTTTACGTGGACGAACGTGAAAACGTGAACTTTATATATATTTTTATATTATTCTCTTTATTGTTCACCAGTTAGTAAAAGATACATAATATAATACATAATTCATTTAATACAATCTAATAAGGTCGATTTTATTTAATGAACATAATTTATCCTACCATGATCTATTTGACTATAACTAATTTGATAATAATTCCAAAATGTTTCATTCGATTTTAAATGTTCTGACCTGACTGGATAAGATTGAGTCAGATGATAGTTCAAATCAATCTATTTGTTTAAATCAATCTATTTGTTTAAATCTATTTGAGTCTGAATTTATATTATTAACTTGTGATCATATAGAAACAGAATAGAATTTAATGTTATCAATACGTTTGAAAAAATCTTGATTTGTATTATGATGTAAGAAAAGCTATAAATTATGAGTTACGAATTGTGAATTATGAATTGTAAATGAATCGTGAATCAAATTATTAAATTATAAATTATTGTAACTTTAACTTAAATTAACTCCTGTAACAAATTTTCTGATTGTATTATTTTCTATGGGTGTACTTGCCTGAAATAAATGTTGATTATAATTATTATTATAATAGATTAAAGAGTACAATAGGTAGACTTACTGCACTCGGCGACTTCCAGGCAACCTTAGGATAAAAAACTGAACTGGACAAGATATGCGGCAGTTGATGGTGCACACAAATATATATTTAGTATAGTGTATAGTATTAGATAAATAATGAAGAATATACTGATATGACAGGTTTAAGTGTCATCGTAACGAAAACTGATACCATGGATTCAGTACATAATTCTGGAACTATGCGTGGAGCGTTAGAATTTTGCGTCGGTCTTTTCATGATTTATTTTTACAGTTATTTAGCTATTTAGCTGTTCATCATAAAATAATAGTTTTTGTCAGACCTAACGCTATTTTGAATAAAAACATAATACACTATTTATTTTCTCATAAAACTGCAATGTAAATTAAAACTTATAACTAATAATATAATATCATAGTACAGTAATCACGTAGCGTTTTGATCGCGTTGTTTTTACACATATAGTTTTATACATTGCGTGCTCAAAAATAACAAAGCTGTTACCTATTATTTCCGAGATTGCTTTTCTATTTTTATTATAGGCCTAAGTATAAACTTTTCCCAAAAGTATCGGTTCGTTGTTACTCGCACTCTGTACTTGTATAAAAACAGAAACACAAATACAGCGTTAGTTTTCAATAACCGGCCAAATGTTCAGCTACGGCTTAGAATCGATATTTTCAATCTAAGATGTAAATTAAAAAAATACATTTTATAAGATTTTATTCCTGTCTTTTATGAAAAAAGAACGTGTGTATAAATAGAACAACACAATAAGTATAATTCAGCAACCTAGATAGCACACATACGTACATTTGGCAACGCACGCAAAAAGGTCAAGTGCACATGCACCTACCTAATTTACGCGGCGAGTGATTTCATACATTGTTCGCCTTGGCCTTGTCGCAAGTTTATAATGTAAGACATATTTAGGACATATTCACATGATTTTATTTATAATATTAAAATAAATGGCAATAATGATTAAAACGCACTTTCGGTTTATCACCATACCATATCAGCCAATAGACGTCCACTGCTGAACAAAGGCCTATACCATAAACGACCGATTACATACACGTGTATCGATATTTTTGGGGGAATTTGCCAGTACTCATCGCACTCATGCTTGGCACGCGGGTTGGTAAGCGCAGCATACGAGTGATGCTACTGCTCATCCCTCTAGTTTGGAGTCCCTTAGTCAACTTTTACGACATCCACGGGAAGAGATGTAGTGGTATTATATTTTTAATCCGGACACCATACGAAATGACTTTAAATAAACAAAATTGGCGGATTGTTGAAAATTAACGTATTAATAAATAGTTCGACCAAATGTAGAACAACACCAGGCCTGCTTGTTGGTGAGTCGCTACCACATCTATGGATATCAGCAACCAAATAATTATTGATGTGTTGCTAACAGGCTTAAGGTGGAATGCCATTTGTTCCAGTAATTTCACTAGCTGTTTCTACCTTTCACCCGGAATATAAAGCTACGCCCACACATAATTGTTATGGCGAATGAAATAGGTAGAACTCTAGTTCGACATTTGCGACCACTGTAAGTAAAAACAATACCATAAGTATAACGACCCCTCTTAACTTAAAATGAAACAGTGTGTTTTCAAAAATTAGTCTAGACGATTTGTAGTTATAAGCTTTCTTTCAAAGTAAAAAGCTAGTCAACATTTTAACATCATTCAAATTGGTATTGAAAGCCAATAAAGCGTTCTCTGTAGAAAATTTAAAGCTCTTCCATTGTATTGGCATTTATGAAATATAAAATGAGTTAAAATAAGATACTATACAGTGACAGCGTAGAGCTTTCTTATCGTTTCCTTCTGCGAAGAGTATAAACATAAAAACTGGGAGTGGTAGTCACGTTGGAAAAGAACGACAGAAGTTTACCCGGTATTGAGTAACTTTTTCTCTTTGTTTTGTTTGTTTAGCGGCTAACTTTATGTTAGATTTATTTATATATGCCACGCTAGTTTTTAATGATCAGCCAATTATTTAAATTAATATGTAGAGATCAGATCGTGTAGTGTCCGGATTAAGAATATAGCACCAATACATATCTTCCCGTCGATGTCGAAAAAGTCTACTAAGGGACTCCGAACCAGAGCGATGGGCAGCAGCGTGCCTCCTATGGAATAATAGCCAAACTGCGCTCACCTTGGTGCAGTGGCTGATACAGTCGACTGCTACGGTTCGGGTCGCAGGTTCGATTCCCGCACGGAACAAATATTTGTATGATCTGCGGGTAGTTGTTCCGGGTTTGGGTGTATTGTGTGTAAATTTTGTGTCTGTGAACGCACACACGACACAGGAGAAAACCTATTGTGATGCAACGTTTTTAAAAAAAGAAAAAAGAGTTGTTTAGGGCGCTCAAAGTCCACCGACCTGGCTTAACGGCTGCCGTCTAGTGACAACTAAATAATGGGATCGACTATTTTACGTATCCTACATAGCACCGAGACGCTCTCAGTTAAAGTTCCATTAACGCGGTCACCTATTCATAGACAGACCCCACCGAGCATTGCGTTGTATTGGCTGATGTTTATCACTATTCTTCTTCTCGTTTCCAGTGAACTATTCTCTAGTAATAGACTAATAAAGAAATATAAGACGTGCCGTCACGAAAAAAAAGTTGAATGGAGCTTTAGGGTTAGTAACATTTTGTGATTCAAACAACAAACAAACACTTACCAATTCGCAAATAACTAAATACTGGACCGCATTTTGACTGCTAACTCGCTTACTGCAAAATGGAGTATAGTTGTAAGTAAACCTGAATATAAACGTAATAATAGAGTAAAGTTAAAGACGGAAAGCGTTACTGAGTATTTGCAGTCAAACTGTGTGTTGCTTTGAGTGCTGGCAATTCGATGTAACAGACCATAAGATTAAGTAGATGTAAAGTAAAAAAAGCCGTTCGTGCCTACATAGTTTAATAATAAAATAAAACTAGACTATTTCTTTTTACCTGCATTGTGAAATGTAGCACTCCCACGCATAAAGGCTATGGACTCTACGCCCATTTGTCGACTTTGGAAACTTCAATTTATGAGCGTAGAGTTTTATTTTGTATTATTATGAAGAAATATGTGAAGAAATCTATGAACTCAGAGGATGCAATCTTGTTTGAAATGCACGTGGGTGGCAAGTGGCGCTCACTTAGGAAAATTGTTATCTACTCTATGTAGGGCAGACTCGGAGATGAAGTGTCCTTACAAAATATTCTTCAAATTGGATATATTTTCTTTGAAATTTATATATATTTGGAGTAGTTTACTTTTCCCTTAGCTTTTGTAATGGTTTTGCTACACATAACCGTAATGTATTTTATGGAATATGCACAAAGAATAAAATCTTTTGAAAGTATGGTTATTTTAGACTAATATAAACAGTGAATATATAGGATTATAAAAACCGGACAAGTGCGAGTTGAACTCGCGCGAGGAAGGTTCCGTACGGTGAATAAATTATCTACCTTTTTTTTATATGAACGAAATTTGTTTGTGGTAACTAAAAAACGTATGTATGATACCGGATTGTAGGGTGAAATTGCTGAATATATTCAGCGATTTCTCATGTATTGTTGAATTCTGTCTCCAATAATTTATCATAAGAAGAAAGTTAACATTGTAGTTGAAAAGAATCTGCTTCCTTGTTTGTTTAATTGTAACTGCAAATGTAAGTTTATATGCACAATAGCACACACCGTACGCATGGACTTAGCTGAAAGGATTAGTAAACTGATGTGGCAATAGGCGGGGCACAAGGCTCGTTGAACTGATGGCCGTTGGGGCAAGAAGGTTCTCGAGTGGAGACTGCGCATCAGAAAACGCAGCGTGGGATGACCTCCAACGAGATGGACAGACTACCTGGGGAAGGTCGCTGGGAGTCATTGGATGAGGGCGGCATGTAACCGCTCGTTGTGGAAATCTAAGAGGGAGGCCTTTGTTCAGCAGTGGACGTCCTGTGGCTGATATGATGATGATGATGACGCACAATATTGAAAGATTTACCATATTATTTTAGGACTGTAGACTTTCAATAGGTTTTTCTGTAATCATAATAACAACTAGGTAATGCTTTTTAATTTTTTTTAATTTTACGGTCAATAGTTTCGTAGGTGGGACATGGTGGTCTCCTTCTGTGAGAGCGTCATGCTCCAGAAGGAGACCGCAGAGCGGGATCGGGAGAGGGCCGATCCCGCTCGAAGAAGGAGGAGACGGCGCCGGGGTTACAACCGCCCTGGCGCCTAATTCCCATACGCCTGAAACCCCCTGCCGTAGCTACAAGGCGGGGGGGACCTCTGGGTTCGCGGGTGCGTAGATTGGGGAATCTGCGTGCTCACACCAAGCAACCCAAGAGAAGACGGTAGCACGCATGTGGTCACGCGCTGCCGTGGGACGCTTTGGGGGATCCTTTACAATTCCCCCGGGGGGGTGACCGCTTCACAGTCACCCTCTCCGAGATGTGCCTATAGGCGTGGCACTAGTGGGTGGCTCCAGTGTGATCATACGAGGACCTGGAGCCTCCCTTATGTGCCGAAGATGACCGCCCCAGTGGTTTTAGCCGGTAGGAGTCCGGCATACCCCTTCGCCCTTCCCCGGGGCGAAGGAAGTTCATGAAGAATTTCCACTGGGCAACAATAAAAAAAAAAGGTGGGACATGGTAAATTTTCATCTATTTTCTTAAATAACATCAACATTTATTGTTTATAGTTATAAAACCAAATGTTTGGGACTCTCACAACAAGCCCTTCCATTTGATAAGTTAACATGGTACAGTTAGCAATACTTTATTTTCTAATTTACCTCCAAAAGTGTACACCCATATACAAAATTCATTTGTTTACGTTAGACGTATTTACACCACAGAAATTCATATCTGTACCAAATTTCACCTTAATGGGTCCAGTACATTCGGAGCAAATTGGCTATAACAGATGGACAGACAGAAAGACACACGCGTAATTCTATAAGGCGTCCGCCGTATTTTCAATCGGACGTACGGAATCCTAAAAATAAATAACGAGCTAAAAGCAGGATATTAGAGTAGGTTAACTTCAGTTTCTTTCAACCATTGTAACATTCCTGCGTAAAAGCGAACTATATTGTAGGAAAGTACGCCCGGGTAGTGAAACAGACAGAAGGTTTTTAAGTCACGTACCTGAAAAGGAGTCTTTCAGAGCTAACAAATGTTGTGACTTTATTTTTATGTGTAAACATTAAGGTTGTAGCGCTGTAATGCGACCACGGAGAGAACAGGACACAACCCCCCGACCGCAGGCGAGGCAAACTTTTTAATCTTTTAAAGTTATTTCAAGAGATTCGAATACATCTGTCTTGCACACGTAGTAAATTTTGTTTTTGCTGGAACTGACATATACAACTGACTACTCAGTGCAAAAATATTCGTTTGCTGCACGGCGTCGAACTTGTTGAAATAGCCTTTTTAGAAACTAGACTGAAACTGCGATAGAGGGCTCATAGTTAGAGGTTTAAAATAATGCGTGGGTTAAGCTCGCGTTTTCATTGAGAGTTTTTTTAAGCACGACAATTATTGTACATTATTTATTACTTATTTCAAAAGATAAGTCAAGTATTTAATTTGTATTATAGTAACAAAATTTAATTAAATACGTGTTGAGTGTCAGACACGACTGCTCAAAGGAATGGAGTTTGCTCTCAAAAGAAGGATATAAGACGCTAGTACAAACAGCACTTTTGTTAGCGATAGATGTTTAGGGTATGTACTAGTGTAAGCTGTATGTGGCTCCCGGCCAAGAATAGACCATCTCTCTCAGCCCATGGGTGTCGTATATGGCAACTAAGGGTTAATATCAAGAGGATAGGGAGCAGCATCCTCTGGTGTTCTAGTAACAATATATAATCACCAATCCGCCTGCCAAGCGTGGTGATAATGGCAATATCTCCTCCATAGGACATGGAGTTTCTAACGATCACTTGCACCGCATTGTAGTGATCGTTAGAAACTCTGTCATGTCGTGCCTTGGGTGGCTGGAGTGTGATTGTTCTCGAGCTCCTAGAGCCCCCTTCAGTGCAGAATATGACCACTCCGGTAGTATTTAGCCGGTAAGAGTCCAGCGTGCCCCACCGTCCCTGACGTACTTCCACCGGGTTGAAAAAGAAGGATCATTTTTGCACATGGCCCATGTTCAGCATTGGATGTTTATGGGCTGATATGTACTTTTTACAACTTTTGAGATGCCGATTTGCGTAATAACTAGTAATAAAGAGTAGTTAGTTATTTAAACAACTGGTTATGAGCGCTTACTAACTTAATATGTATTGAGTAAAGACTAAAATCGCCAATTCGTTTGCCTACCGTGGTGATTATTTTATGTTATTGATCTATAGCCATTCACTGTAGCAGTTGTTAATCATGCTCAGCTGCTTCGATTATCATCATCTATCGAATAAAGAAGTATAACAGCGTTTTATAAGTAGCTTTTCAATTGACGATTTCAACGGCACGGTTGGCGTAGTGGCTAAGCGATTAGCTTGCTGCGCTACGTGTCGGGGGTTCGATCCCCGCACGGAAAAAATATTTATATGATCTACAGATAGTTGAATCGGGTCTGGGTGTATATGCAGGTGAGATTTATGTCTGTACACTGTACTCACCACACGGGAGAAGTCCTAGTGTGGGGCAATGTAAAAAAAAACAAATTATAAGAATTCAATATGGATCGCTGGCTTTTATAGTATTCATTCTGGAATCGGGATTATGTCCTAGCTGTTGTTTCTTTTGTCAGTGTCTTCCGATATGTTATTTTCTTATTAACGTTCGACACTATTAGATTCTTTGAGATTTGTCATTGAACGCTTTTCTGCGTTCTACTCTACCATCTTATTGATAGAAAGATAAATTCGTTGTTCAAACCTATTCCAGTTAAAACGTCGTTCCGGGCCAATGTGCACCTTACACCTGAACTACCTGGTCTGCGGGTGTAGCGGTCATTTTCTCGGTACTGTTTTAAAGCGTTGGGCGCTATAGCCGTTGCACATTGTGTCAACCCCAGGTCGATTAAAGCTACGGCACGTGCAATTTGAGCTGGTGTTAAGGGCATTTTTTAATATTGACACAAATTCACAACAGTTCAGTAACACATTGGTACACTTTTCACAACACGGAATTTAAATTAATGTTGAATTTAAAAATAATGTTGTACTGCACTCAATTAAAATGAATTACCTCTCCTGCTCTCTACTTACATTCTCATAGTTAATATACTTTTGATATCAAGCACTCCACGCTTTTATTTTAGATTTAAACATTATTAAGCGAGAGAGAAATTATTTTTACATTTGCATTTTAGTCCGTTTTAAGAAAGTGGTATATAAAATAAAAAAGTACTTCAATAATTTAGTAACACATCGATAATCGTTGTAAACATTACATGAGCAAGTAAGGGTAAAATAAAAACTAAATATGCAGAAGATGGAAAGTATAGGAAGGTAGTGGAAGTCAAAGCCTATTTTTAATGCTTCGTGTTATACAACTCGATTCAGTGCTTCTATCCTAATTCCAACAGGTGTCCAGCTAGGACTTATAAAAGCGTACTAAAAATACGCCCGCTTTACACCAACCTGTACGTTTGTTGACTTTTACCGCTCTTTCTCATTTGTTAAATAAGTCGCATAACTCCTCTAAATCAATAAGATATCTGACTAGAAATGTATTACCAGCTTCTCACCATATGACTACGTATATTGAATTATATATACAAATTAAATAAAAAGCCAAATAAAATCACCACATAACAGGAAATCAAGTAAAGATTAACAGATACATTTATTCAGGCTGAAAATTCTTAAAGAGTAGATGACACCCTTTTGTATTGCTATATCTTTACACAAAAAAAACTGTTATCTTTTCCAATTTCTAGATAGTATCTGATCCACAGGATGGTTCTCTATCCAGCTAGCTGAGTCAAATACAGACCTAAAGAATCCCGGGGAAACTGTAACACCTAACCGTCTAACTTAATGGCCTCTTTCAAAATAGATCGTATCCAGCCACCAATTACAGATTTAATGCCGGGCGTGATTTATATTTATTATTTATTATTGTTAGAAATAAGTGTATCAGCCCTTCTTCGTTGCTTCTCCTCTTCTCGAAAAGTGTAATAAGTTGTCTAATCGATCTCACTGGGCAAACCTGCCGATTTGGGTGCTAGTAATAGACGTCTTGACTGTCTAAGGCCTACTGAGTCAGTCTTTGAACCAAATACTGGCCATAGATATACTCTAACATCATCATATCAGCCAAAGGAAGTCCACTGCTGAACAAAGGTCTCCCCCACAGATTTCCACAACGAACGGTTACATGCCGCCCGCATCGGACGACCCCCAGTGACTTACACCAGGTCATCTGTCCACCTCGTTGAAGAACGTTCCACGCTGCGTTTTCCGGTGCGTGGTCTCCACTCGAGAACCCTTTTACCCCAACAGCCATCAGTTCTACGAGCAATGTGCCCCACCCATTGCTACGTCAGTCTATTAATTCTTTCAGCTATGTCGGCAACTTTAGTTCTTCTACAGATCTCCTCATTTCTGAATCGGTCATACCAAGCATAACTCTCTCCATAGCTCGCTGAGTGACTTTGAGCTTTTTTATGAAGCCCATCGAGAGTAATCACGTCTCTATTCCCTGAAAAAAAAACTTTCGTATAGCGCGCTAGGCTTGTCGAAACGAGGCGACTCGGCGAAAGGCATACAAACAAATCTTTCTCATTTCCTCAGCTCGCGATTCGCAGCCATGGTGACTCGCATTTCGCAGTAGCTCGCACCTCAAACAAGGTACATCTCGTGAGGACCATGAGGCCCTCCCTCAACGTCGTTTAAAATAGAAAGGTACCAATCTCTAGTCAATATCCTCTGATCCCATTCGCGGGTCATTTTGCACATCCTCCTCACAAATTGTAAGCTCTGCAATAAAGAAAATTATCTTTATTTAGTTTCTTATTACTTTATTTTCTGCAAGAGAAAAGCTTTGGTTTACATTCAAACTATTATATTGTATAGGTTGGCTTTCGTAACTACACTATCAAGATATTTAGATGAAACTGGTTATAGTTAGCCTGTTGCATTGGAACGCGACAGGCTGCTGTCTTTTTATTAATATTATTCTTAATTTGTATAGTCATATATAGTCATATCGGCCATTTATACGTCCACTGCTGAACGCAGTTGGGAAATCTATGGGGAAGGCCCCATAGATTTCACAACTGCGTCATGACTCATGTGGGATATTTGCCAATACTCACCACGCTTGGCAGTCGGGTTGGTAAGCGCAGTATGGCTACCGTTTCACAAAAGGGGTGCTGCTGTCCATCCCTCTGGTTTAGATTCACTTAGTCGCCTTTTACAACATCCACGGGCGGAGATGGAGTGGTGCTATATTCTTAATCCGGACACCATACGGAATTTGTATACAAAATCCTAAATTAATTAAATCATTGTGAAACTGTTAACACCCCAAATTCCAGTAACAGTTTCCATGTGACGGTATTTTGTATAGAGATAAGTATCTACCTACACCCGAAACTGTTGCGGATTCGTCGCAAGGCGTTCGGTGTAAATAAATAATATTTGAAATGCGAATTCTAGTGGCAAATCTCCTTTTGTGACAGTAATCTTCACCTCTCCGTAGCCCCACAACTGGCGGGTTTTATCTTTGATTCTTCCCCATTTCGCTGCGAGATTCCTTGAGGAAACTCAGAATACAGAATTCTTTTCAAATTAAGTTTCCTGATTTTTAAGACACAGTCTTTGACGATGTCATGGAAATGAAACATTATTTATTGAAATATATTGCGTATACATAAAGGTAGTAAGGTAGTAGTATTATACCTCATATTATTATATTATGATCTTTACCTATGAAATTACCGTTCTGCAGTACAGGTCATTTATGATAAAAATAAAATTTGTTTTGCTATATATTCTAATTTCAAATTTATTTTATTTTATAAACATAGTTTTCATTATTTAAAATCAGTCTTATGTGTATTGATTAGTGTTATATGTATGTTTTCATCACGTTTGAATCTTTTTCGCCGTCATAGATACTTTGAAAATTCGAGTAATTATGGAATACGAGTACCGTCATGGCAGCAACGTGGCACAAGTGGCATGCAACATCAATTTCGTTTACGGATCGAACACTACAAATGAACGCACAACTCTTTATTGGTTCGCCCGCTTCCAATCTGGAAATTTCGATCTGAAAAATGAACCCCGTGGTACCGTCCAAAAACTTTGGTCGACAATGACGATTTAAAGGCAATTGCGAAGCCGATGATACTCAATCCACGGCTGAATTAGCAGCAGCTTTATAGCAATATTGGTCCATTTGCGTCAAATTGGTAAGGTAAAAAAGCTTGACAAATGGGTGCCCCACGAACTTAACGATCATCAGCGCAACGTGCACGTTGAGGCCTGACTTGCGCTTCTCAATAGGCACTGAAACGAAGGAATTTTGAACCGCATTGTTACCTGCGACGAAAAATGGATTCTGCTTGACACTCGCAAGCGCTCAACAAGTTGGTTAGATCCTGGTTCAGCACCTAATCAATGCCCTAAACGAAAATGACTCTAGAAAACTAATGGTCAGTGTTTGGTGGTCTAGTGCTGGTGTGATTCATCATAGTTTCTTACCAAACGGGATGGGCATTACTGCAGATGTGTACTGTGAAGAATTGAACACTATGATGGAGAAGCTCGCACACTTGCAACCGGCTTTGATCAATTGCTCGTCCCCGCTGCTCCTGCACGACAACGCGCGATCCCTTACTGCATAACAGACGGTTCTCAAGTGACAAGAGCTGGGTTGGAAGCTCTCCGTCATCCGCCGTACTCACCAGACCTTGCGCCTTCAGACTTTTACTTTTTCCAGAATTTAGATAAGTTTTTGGCTGGAAAAAATTTCAATACCCGAGAGGCAGTACAAAATGCCTTTGAAGAGATTATCGCCTCTCGTCCATCTGTTTTCTTCAAGAAGGGCATCGATGAACTGCTACTGCGTTGGCAAAGATGCATGGATTGCCTGGGTGATTACTTTGATTTCAATAAATAAAAATTTGTTTTTTTTACTATACTTTATTTCGTACAAAATGGATATTTCATAGGTAAAGACCTAATATGATGTACCCACCCTGCTGGCCACCTTGTGAAAATGTATCTTACCAGTATGTAAGTAGGTACCTATTACAATAGTGAATATGTAATATCAATTAGCCGCTCAACCCGTCAAAATTATAATCAGCCAACTTCAGATGACCCAATATCAAAATGCTTAAAAAGCGTAAGCGTTTAGCGTAAGCACAGCGGTTCATGTATGAGAGATGGCCAAAGAAGGGCATCGTGAGCAGCGCTGGGCATGTACGAATTTGTCATTTAACTGGCCATGTAATTTGTTATTATTTGTTTATCTATCTTTTACTTTTCATCTTTTAGTTTCATACATATATATTATACAGATTCGCCACAGACGCCTTTTATTGTCTTGTCGCTTTTAATTAATAACGGCTTCGTCGTTCAAACCCCAAAAACTATGTTTTAGGAAATGGAATACATTGGTGAACCATTTGCGAGGTATATCAACTTTCCAGTCACTTTATAAAAAAATATTGAAATTTACGCTTTCATGTTAGTTTCTATGTATACTGAATAAATGTATGACAGGGCAGAGATCCCAAAGGATTGACTAGAAAAAAATTTCTTCGTGTAAACATTTTTTTTTTATTCGAGAATCTAAAAATAAATCGACCCTTCCGTCCAATTATGTACAAAAACAAACTGTGGAACCGTTGAATTTACAGTCAAAGGAAAAATTGAATGTGGACTGGCCTCGAAATCGCGCTAATCTTCGTTCATTTGTATGCGGGGCGACTTTAGAATAGTCACCTAATTAAAAAGAGTCGCCTTTGTCATGCAGATACATTGGCAGACGCAATCAAAGCCTCGCTCATTTCACCAGAACCCTTCGAATAAATATCTGATCCTATAAGCCTATCAAGTGACTCTCCGAGTTTCTTTTTGGTAGTAATTTTAATTAAGAATGGCTCTAAATTCACCGCGAACGAAGACTTATAAGTCAAAGAAGTATTTCTTAGATTTTGCAGCAGTTTAAATCTGAAATCCTTGAGATTCGTACCGTACTCCCTTAGAAATAAGGTGAGAATTTACACCACATGCATTCGACCCATCATGACCTATGCCAGCCCAGTGTTCGCACACGCCGAATCCTCGAAACCCGGTTCATGCGCAAGGCCACCGGAGCGCCTCTGTACATGCGAAACGACCAACTCCATTTCGACCTTAACTTGCCGACCATCAGGCAATTTATGAAACAAGCGTCTAAACGCTATCTCGATTCTGCCCTGTCCCACCCAAATCCCCTTGTAGTATCAGCCGCCGACTACGAACCCTCCCGTATCAGTAGAGTACGCCGCCCGAGGCACGTTCTGGTCGATCCAGACGATGAAATCACGTTAGATCACATGAAGAGACTCGCGTTGTCTCGTTCACTAAACACCCGACCGTTGTACCGCCCTCGCCGCCGAGGATGCCCGCCTCACCGACGTCGCGGAGGCCTATCGCCGCGTCACCTTCCCGTTCAAGTTAGCACTTCTCCCTCCCGTCTCTTGCTCGCGCCGGCCCGTGCCGAGCCTGTAGCTTTAAATGTCCCTTAAAACAACTTAAATAATACCGATCCAGCTGTCCCCAAAACAATAGCTTGTTGTCCCCAGCAACGCCCTAAGCCGAGGTCCGTGTCCCGCAGGGGGCGCCCTTAGCGAAAGTTGCTTAGTTTTTAATATTTAATTTAAGCCTGGCTGGAGGCCTCTTTTGGCTTCGCCAGCAAATGACCGGTTAAGCAACCACATTTCCCAGAAACGTATGCGAGAAGCCCAACAAAAAAAAAAAAAAAAAAAAAAAAAAAAAAAAAAAAAAAAAAAAAAAAAAAAAAAATCGTACCGTACCGTATCGAGCGCTATTCACGCTCCAATTGAAATACTAGAAATCGATTGACGGACTGCGAAATTCTTTGTCGAATGAGTGTTATATCTGTGACGTAGGAAATTGTCTTAAGATGTTTTTTTATTTAATTTATAATTATGGTTTTGTTTGTTACACCGCCTATAGGACCTGTACCAACGATAGAGTGGTGCTATTTTCTTAATCCGTACGGATCTCTATCTCGTCTCGTAAATGTTGTAAAGATGATTTACGGCCTAATACTGCAACGCCAGAATACCAGGCGGCTCAAATAGTTAAAGCGGGACTTATTATTATTTATTAAATGGCGTCTCAGTATTCGGTCATAAGAGACTCCAACCAGAGGGATGGGCATATGCGTTATTTCTGTGGAACAGTGGCCATACTGCCACAGAATTAGGAATATCTTTGCATACTGCGTGCACTAACTCGACACTTATCTCCCTAAAGATCGCCACAACGACCAGTCTGGGTGAGTTGTGAGGCGGGTTGGCGATCACAGTTGAGTTGATAATGTGCTCAAACGACGCCGCTGCCCATCCTCCGGGTAATCTCATTGTCGCCTTTAACTACACCCATGACCCCATGCTGGTGCTGTTTTTATACGGCACCCGCTATGCGGAAGGCTAAAAACTAAATGCTGTAAATTGGTAGTATATGCCTATGTCCAACAGTGAACTGTCACGATATTAGGGTGCGTCACATGCACGAGGTCGACGGTGCGCGCCATACGGTCGCAATATTATTGTTTTAATTTTGGTATTTGCGTGTCGAAATTATTCATAACTATAATTGACTGCAGTAATAGTAGGATCTCAAGCATAAATACATAATTAAAACAACAGTAAAATGTTTTATGTTTTAACCCTGCTATAATTGAAAACTGAAAAGAACTGATTTATTATAATTTGGCATAATTATTTTAAACGTTGTTTACGTTACATTAATGTTGTAATAAGCGCGATGTTGTTTTATCATATATGTTTAACTGATGGCCGTTGGGGCCCAAAGGTTCTCGAATGGAGATCACGCACCGGAAATCGCAGCGTGGTACGACCTCCAACGAGGTGGACAGACGACCTGGTGAAGGTCGCTGGGAATCGTTGGATGAGAGTGGCATGCGCTCGTTGTGGAAATCTAAGGGGGAGGCCTTTGTTCAGCAGTTGACGTACTGTGGCTGAAATGATGATGATGATATGTTTTACAATATATTTTTTTACTAAATAATTATTAGAATGACGGTTGAATATTCAAGTACTGAGCTGACATTATTTATATAAACATGTAAAGATTTTCGTACACTCGCAACCGACCAATCACTTGCGCGCTTATGACGTGGCTTGGTGCATTGGCCGAATCGTATTGGGCCTAGACTTAATGAAATAAGGCCCAAAGAATAAAATGATTGTCTTGGCCTTTTTTCAGCTGAATTGATGATCATGATGATGTGCTGACTACCCTTCAAGGTGTAATTATTCTTAGGTAATTACGTATAAGTATTAAACTTCGTCTAAATGATAAACAAAGTAATCGACTTGTGGTTGAACGTTTCCACACAGGAGATTCTGAGTATAATCCCGGCCTCCACTTCTTAATATTTGGATTTTAATAATAACGAGAATTTGATTATCACTTGCGCTAACGGTGAAGGAAAACATCGTGAGGAAACCTGTACACCTGAGAGGGTTCCAAAATGCTCTCAATGGTGTGTGTAGTCCGCCAACCCGCACTAGACCAGCGTGATGGACTTAAGCCTATCGTTTCTCATCTTGAGTGAAGGCCCGTGCCCAGCAGTTGGACAGTAATGGACTGATTATAAGTTAAGTAAGTTATTATGTAAATAAAAAATATATTACACTTACTACTTCTAGACAAATAACTGATAGATTAGGAGAGGTAAGTGTGCAAAAATGTAGTTTGTGTGCAAGTTGTGTACCGCAAACGGAGCAAGTTGGCTCAATGACAGTTTCATGAGATGCCTGCCGAGGGTCATTTGCAACCAGCCCGACCGCTCAAACTTACTGCCACAGACCACGTATACGCTGTTATTGCATTCTACGAAGCCTAAACGTCACTTACCCACTAGAAATAGAGTTTGAGCAACTATGTAGTTTACTTATTATCCAAGGCTGTTCTATTGAAAAATTCTGCAGTTCATTGCGTTTTTGCGGATGAACAATGATAAATTAGGTGAAAACCTGAGAACAAATTTGTGTTCTCTATATGAAAATTTGAACTGTTTTTATTAAGTGATGAGAACAGTTTTGGTTATACCAGCCAGTTGCAAACGTATTAAGCTCAATAAATCGTTTGATGTTGTCATAAATATAACATAAATTCTAAATCCGCATTATTGTGTGCTGATCTACTCTGTAAAGCCAGTGTCGCTTGGTCAAACACAACGTCACTGTACTTTTCCGAACAGATGCAAAGCGTAGAGGGCGTGCTCGACGACCGGCGTGCAACGCCCTCTGTCGGCTAATGAATAACATGCAAATGACATTGTCTAATGAAAACCAAACTCGCTCTTTGCTGTCTAAACTTTTCATAATCTTGTGGTTCACTGGCACTAACTCAAATGATGATGCGAAAGATGTTTAAAACATGTCCTACATTTTATATTTATTTTTGCAATGAGATTTAAGTAGTTAAAAAGTGAGGTCAACAATAACTTCATATTTTATTATTTAGGAAATAAAGATTAAAGTTCCATCTAGTCATAAATGTGTTACCAGTGATGACATATGGGACAGAGACGTGGTCACTAACCATGTCCCTTATAATAAAGCTCAAGGTTAAGGCGTATCCGCGAGATATGACAACTCCTATAGCTATAGCATAGCATAGTTATGCTTGGTATTTTTCTACGAGATCTAATCAGAAATGAGGAGATCTGTAAAAAAACTAAATTGCCGACATAGCTGAAAGGATTAGTAAACTGAAGTGGTAATAAGCCCCATTCAGGTACATTGTTTGCTCGTAGAACTGATGGCCATTGCGGAAAAAAGGTACCACGCACCGGAAAACGCAGCGTGGGACAACCTCCAACGAGATGGACAGACGACCTGGTGAAGGTCACTGGAAGTCGTTTGGGTGCGGGCGGCATATAACAGGTCGGTATGGAAATCAATATGATGATCAAATGCATTAGTAAAATGAAAATATGTTGAAATAAAAGACGATGACATGTTTAGCCCCCTTTTCATACTGTGCCGCGGTTTAAGGCAGCGTACGTATGCATACATTTGACGGCACGGTCAGTGCAGTGGCTGATACAGTCGGTTGCTGCGCACCGGGTCGTGGGTTCGATTCCCGCACGAAAATATATTTGTACGATCAGCAGGTAGTTATTTAGGGTGTGGGTGAATTGTGTGTGGAATTTGTGTTTGTAAACGCACCCACGTCACAGGACAAATCCTAGTGTGGGGCAACGTTTTTATAAAAAAAAACATGCAATTTTATGAGGATGCGATGCGATGATGAGCTGGTCTCAAATCTAGTAGCATGGTTGCTACTATATTTAAGACCAACTGCATCTCATAGCTTTGCCCCATAGAACCGCCCTTGGTGGCGGTCGCAATATTATTGTTTTCATTTTAGTATTTGCGTGTCGAAGGAATTCGTAATTATAATTTATTACAGTAATAGTATGACTTGGAGCATAAATACATCATTAAAACAGCAGTAAACAATTTCATGTTAACCTTGCTATAATTTAAAACTGAGAAGAACTGATTTATTATAATTTGGCATAATTATTTTAAACGTTGTTTACGTAATAATAATAATAAGCGCGATTTCGTTTTGTTATACCTTTATGTTTTACAATACATTTTCGACAAAATAGTTACCAAATACAACTATTAGTATTATTATTTCCTTTATTTAAACTGAATACATATAAATTACATTTTTAAATATACATCATACAAAAATATACATTTAAAAATATAAAAAATAGTAGCCCACCGGCATCGGGAACAAGGTCCAAGCTGCCGGTGGTCAGAGCTCCAGAGAGAGGAACCTCCTAACAATACGAGCCGTGTCTAGGAGTACCGCTTTCTGCATCAAGCCCTTGACCCAGCCGCCTAACGAGAGCCTCTTCAGGTGTTGGTCGAGGCTCTTGGCCATTAGGCCATTGGCCGTAACGACTATCGGCACAATGATTGCAGAGTCTACTTCCCACATGTCGACAACCTCGTGCGCCAAGTCAAGATACTTAATTTGCTTATCTTTCTCGGCCTTCACGAGATTCTCGTCATGTGGGATAGTTATATCCACAATCATTGTGCGGCGCTCTACTCGATCTATCACCACTATATCAGGCTTATTGGCTACAATAGTCCTGTCAGTGATGATAGATCGATCCCAGTACAATGTGGTCATTCTCGAGAACTGGGTCGGGCACATACTTGTAGTATGGCACTTCTGAACTCACAAGGTTGTATTGCAGCGCAAGTTGCTGGTGTATAATCCTGGCCACTTGGTTATGCCTGTGCAAGTACTCGCCATTAGCAAGACGAGAACAACCGGAAATAATGTGACGGATAGACTCACCCGGACGGTGGCATGCCCGACAGATGTCAACCGTGCCGTCCTTCACAATATATTTCCGATAGTTATTCGTCATGATAACTTCATCCATAATTGCACAGATAAAACCTTCGGTTTCCCCGAAGAGGTCACCGAAGCGTAGCCAAGACACGGACGCTAAAAAGTTTACATCGGGCCCATGAAGGGCCCGGTAAAACCTCTTCCTCGCCGACGCGCAGGTGTTGGTGACGTCGGCGGCGAAAAGTACTCGTCGCTCGAGCTCGACGCAACTGCAGCGGCCGATACCACAGCACTCACTGTTGAGGCGGGTTCCGGTGGCTGCGAGGCGGAGCTGAGCGACGAGGCCAAGGATGGTGGGCGTGCGTTTAGTAACAATCTGGCTTTATTCCGTGTCAGCATTATCCAGGTTTATCCAATTTCCAAATTTTCATTTTCAATTTTTATCTGTCATTTCAGGGTGTCGATGTCATTTATTATTATTTGTTATTTATTTTCTTAGTATACATATTATTACATTTTTAAATATATATATAAAACAAAAATAAAAACATATATTTAAAAATATAAAAATAGTGACCAACCGGCATCGGGAACAGGGTCCAAGCTGCCGGTGGTTAGGGCTCCAGAGAGAGGAACCTCCTGACAATACGTGCCGTGTCAAGGAGAACCACTTTCTGTATCAGGCCCTTGATCCAGCCGCCTAACAAGAGCCTCTTAAGATGTTGGTCGAGGCTCTTGGCGATCAAGCCGTTGACCGTAACGACTATCGGCACAATGATTGCTGAGTCAACATCCCACATGTCGACAATCTCGTGTGCCAAGTCAAGATACTTTATTTGTTTCTCTTTCTCGGCTTTCACGAGATTCTCATCATGCGGGATGGTAACATCAATAATCATTGCGCGTCGCTCTACTCGGTCTATCATCACTATATCAGGCTTATTAGCGACAATAGTCCTATCAGTGATGATAGACCGGTCCCAGTACAATGTGATATGACTATTTTCGAGAACTGGGTCGGGCATATACTTGTAGTATGGTACCTCAAAGGCCACAAGTTTATATTTCAGCGCAAGTTGCTGGTGTATAACCCTGGCTACTTGGTTGTGCCTGTGCAAGTACTCGCCGTTAGCAAGACGAGAACAACCAGAAATAATATGTCTGATGGATTCACCCGGACGGTGGCATGCCCGACAAATGTCAACCGTACCATCCTTAACAATATATTTCCGGTAATTGTTCGTCATGATAACTTCGTCCATAATCGCACAGACAAAACCTTCGGTTTCTCCAAAGAGGTCTCCAAAACGTAACCAGGATACTGATGCTGGAAAATCTACATCGGGACCATGGAGGGCCCGATAAAAACGTCCATGCAGCTCCTTGCTCTGCCATATTTCCTTGCGGTCATTGGTACTGATGACTACAGGTTTGCGCCAGTTCTCTTTTGCCAGACCAAGCGGGGTGAGCCCGCTGTCCACTGCCACTACATCTCGATGCATCCCCACGTGAGTATGGAAAAAATACTCCCTAAGACTGCACACCTCACGGTTATGGAGGGTCTTTGTATTTAAAAAGCCGCGACCCCCACATCTCCGCGGGATGTACAGTCTCATTACCGAAGATCGTGGGTGATGCATCCGATTTGCAGTCAGCAATGTGCGGGCTCTCCTATCCAGGGCATCCAGTTCTGTTTGAGTCCATTTGAGTATGCCGAAGGAGTACATGAGAACTGGCATGACCCAGCCATTAAAGGCGCGCACCTTGTTACCGCCTGATAAAAGACTTTTTAATACTTTTTTCAGGCGGCCGAAGAAGCGCTCCTTCAACGTCTGCCTCATGTCAGCCTCATTATTATTATTATTATTATAGAGATGTGCAACAGCGGGGTCAGGAAAGAGACCAGTGTGACAGTGAGGGTTTTATCAAGGTGGAGAAGAAAAAGAGAAAGCCCACTTGTAGGAACCAGTGCGGTACCGCACTGACCGGACCAAACCATCTATTAAGAGCTGCCGTACCTACGACGCTGCTATACGTGTCACGGCTGCATTATTCTACAAAGGTTGAGGAGATTGTAGAATACATCGTGGTCAAGACCAAATTCACATTGAGAGTCGAGCGGTTGGAGTCTCGTCACAATGTGAATTTCAATTCCTTTGTGGTAAGAGTGCCAACTGAACATCTGTTGACCCTGATGAAGGAAGAATTTTGGCCGAGAGATGTAGTGTTCCGGCGATTCAGAGGCCGGCTACCGGACACCAAGCGACACACGACGCCGACTGTGAACTAGTGTAGTGTTTATATTTTATTGTTTATTATGTACCTATAGTATTTTTATGTTAGTTGTAAGATTTTATATTATATCGTTTTTTATTGTATTTCTATATGGTTATGTATTAGTTTATAAGATATTAAGTGTATTTGTGTATTTTTACTATGGGCTTTAGTGGCCTGACAATAAACGAATAATAAAAAAAAATTACCATGACCAATCTTTTACGACTTTGACATTGGCAGAATCGTATTGGGCCTTGTTTTATTGGTCTCCATTGCCGTAGCTGCCTATTGGGGCCACGCCTTTAGGAGCCGGAGGGGATCACTGTAAACCGGTCACCCCTTCTAGCGGAGCGAAAGCGACTGCGAAACGGTCGGACCCCAGGCACTTTTCGGGGAGGATTGTAAAGGATCCCCCCAAGCCTCGCTGTGCGCTGTGCTGCGCACATGGTGGCACGTGACAACGTGCACGCCGCAGTCTTCCCGGGCTTTATTCGGTATGAGCACTAAGATTACTAGGGGTACCTAATGTAGGTATGTTTCAGATTTTCTCATAAAGATTGAAAATTACATTCAAGATATATTTTGTGATAAAAAGACGAACAGATAGACGCAAATCAATGAAGAAACGAAAGCAATCCTAATATGTATTAATTACGTGGTATTTTTATAACATCACAGATTTCTGACGGCTTTTTCAGTTTTATCGTTATATTTTTTACAATTGTATTATGTAGTTTACAAACAGAGATAGCTTATAGAGTCAAGTGGACAGCACAGGATGCTTGCTAACAATCAAGACGAGTACTGGCAAGTGGGTTTGCATGTAATCGGTTCTGGACATACACCATTTGCATATCCATTGCGATATGTAAGCGACCATCAGCCAACACGGAACCAGATCTCAGTCAATTGGATACAATATTCATTATTGATTCTAGCCTCCGTCTACGCAGCTGTTCTACAGAAGTATCCAATATTAACTTAGTGAAAGGTGGAATGTAGTGAATAAAATAGTCAAGTGTCAAAGGTCGTCTGACCTAATTGTCAATAAGATCAGTCTCCTTATATGGATGACTATATATTTAGAAATCCAATTAATAATAATAATCATTTAATTTGGACCATGATCCATATGTGTTAGTAATAAAACTTACAAGCTATGTTAGTAACATGATTAATTATATTAATTCATATACATATATCTACTTCCCACTGCATTAGATCCGCCACAGTGATTGAATGTCAAATAATAAATAGTTTAGCTAGACAAGATCAGACTTGATTTAAAATTTATTTAAAATCGTTCTATATTTAGTTTAAAAATAGAACAAATCTGAAATTTCGGCTCTACCAAACACGATAAATGTAGTTGTAGTTATCCTATTCACAAGTGGATCCTTGAAAATTTCAGTCATCGGTATCAGACGAACGACTTTATCGAGAATTGAGAGAATAAGCAATGCTATGTGAAAACAATTTATACATAAGTCGGTATACAGAAAACATTGGATTCCCAATTCTTACATACCTTCATACATAGGTATAACAATAGGAGATTTACGTGACAGAACTACCTCTGTTTTATATCGCAGATAAAGTCCTTTAGATCCGATTGAAGGCGAGACGTCGAGACCCCGATTCAATTGTTGTTTGGAACTTCACAATATGGGAAATTGACAATATGCTCTCTTCGAGGGACCTGTTGCAATACAACTTTATCAAACGCTTTTATTCATCTTGAAATAACTAGGTTTGTCGAGTGACAGCACTTTATGATATTGCTATATCGATTATATACATTTTCTTTTCTGTATTTACAAAGACTCAATACTCAATACTTTATTGCATTCCATAATGTTTTTACAAAGATGGTGGTTTATGTATAACAGATCATTATGGACCCTGTCGGGCACAGCAAATACAAAGACAACAAAGACTTCAACGATATAGCAACTATTGTCCGTATGGTGTCCAGATTATGAATATAGTAGTAGTATAGTAGATGGAGTGGCCATCTCCTCCCGTGGATGTCATAAAAGGCGACTAAGGGACTCTATCCAGAGGGATGGGCCGCAGCGTCTCTTCTGTGAACAATACATGCTGCGCTCACCAACCCGCCTGCTAAGAGTGGTGATTACTGGCAAATTGACGACACAATTGTGGAAATCTATGCGGGAGGCCTTTGTTCAGCAGTGGATTTATAAATGGCTGATATGATTATGGTGATTAAAGAAAAATCCAAAGTTATAGGCTTGTTATGTTGCTCGCACACAGAGTGACATGGCTAATCGATGTGTTGTCGAATTACTATAATTAAGTAACACAAAAATTACATTACTTTATTTATTATCTATACAAATAAATAAAATTGAAGTGTCTGTTTGTAATGTTAAAATAACAGCTTTTTACTAAATGCATATGAAAGTATGTACGTTACATATAACAAAAAACTATTTTTAAATTTTTTGTCTGTCTGTCTGTCCGTCTGTCTGTCTGTTTGTTCCGGGTAATCTCCGAAACGGCTGAACCGATTTTGACGGGACCTTCACTGACAGATAGCTGATGCTATAAGGAATAACTTAGGCTACTTTTATTTTAAAAAATAAATAGGGTTCCGCGTAAAAAAAATAAAACCCTTGAAATTCAATATATTTATTCTATGTCAAGTGTCTATGTCGAAGTACTCTAAATTTCTTTTAAATTAAACGCGGGTGAAACCGCGGGTCCCAGCTAGTTTAATATATATTTGATTCCAAGATTGACGGGCTGCTATTAAGTTATTGTTATTTTATGTATGTAAATGAAATGTGTAAGCCGATAAGTTAACATGGGACCTAATTCACAGTGTGTTCTAAAATTTTCAGCAGGAGCTTATGCTAAGCTCAGCTTACCTCTGTATGGAGCACTTATGCGTTATAATTTGCATAGTACGTAATGCTGGCTATGTTGTATGCATGAAGGCAAGGTCGGGATAAAAACAACGAAAATCTAACAAAAATGTTACTACTTAGGTACTATTTAAATGTTCATTACTATTTATGTAGGTCGTGGTGGCCCGCAGGATTACGGAGTCGCTTCTTAAGCACAGGGTTGTGGGTTCGAATGAAAAAACGGTGGTACCCTTATAGGATGATTCGTGTGTAGGGCACGGCGGTAAGACCCGTCATGGAGGAACGGCTGATGAGGCGACATGGCGCCCTCACCTACCGGATGACGCAGGTACTCACAAACCGCGAGTGTTTTGGGAAGTATCTGCGCCGAAAGAGAGGACGCCCGGTTGTCAACACTGCGGAGACTTCCTGGAGGACACGGCGCAGCACACGTTGGAGGAGCGCCCAACTTGGGCAACGCAGCGCTGTGATCTCGTCACGGCGGTAGAAGGGGGTGATCTCTTGCTCGGCACCGAGATGTGGTCTCAGTGGATAAAGGACTAACACCGCTCGGTTTGGCTAAAGAAAACTGGCGCAAACCTATAGTACTCAGTACCAACGACTGCAGGGAGGTATGGCAGAGCAAAGAGCTACATGGACGCTTCTATCGGGCACTTCGAGAATCTCGTGAAAGCGGAGAAAGATAAAAAATTAAGTATCTTGACTTGGCACACGAGATTGTCGACATGTGGGATGTGGACTCTGCAATCATTGTGCCGATAGTTGTAACAGCCAATAGCCTCATTGCCAAGAGCCTCAACCACCATCTAAAGAGGCTCTCGTTAGGTGGCTGGATCAAGGGCCTGCTACAGAAAGTAGTAATCCTCGACACGGCACGTATAGTGAGGAAGTTCCTCTCTCTGGAGCCCTAACCACCGGTAGCTTGGACCCTGTGCCAATTTAGGGGGCCCATCTTGTGAGTGGCGAGTGACCGTCTGCTACAGAACTTCACTTCAAAGGTTGAAAGGCAGACGCCATTTTTTCCGTTTTTCTTAGTATTAAATCCATTTAGCACCCATTGCAATAGACCTTATACTTGTAGTTTCCATTTCATACAATAGTTTTATACCTCCGGGGACAATCTGAGACTGCATTTTATAGTGCAGCCATGGAGAGTCCCCGGTTAGTGTCCCATTACATTTTAGATTAAAATTCTCTAAAGGGCCTCTGCGTGTTGGACCCATGTCCCCGCGTAAGCCTATCAAAAGACCGGGTTCCCCCTTACTGTAAACCCGTGTAAAAGAGAAACATGTAGATAATAATAATTAATAATTCATTTTTATTTCAGAACCAGTCCATATGCATACATGAGAAATTGAAAATATTAGATACATTATGAGTAAATAAAATAATTACAAAAAGACTAACATTACAAAAAATCATCAATTAAAACATTTTAATTTACAATTCTACAATAACAAAAAGATAAAAACACACTATATACTTCATCTTAGTCTATATTTAGGTTTAGATCCGGAGTGCTCAACATGCAACCTGGTCCAGTACCGCATTATTGGGCAGTCTAGATCCAGATCCATCCTCCATGCGAACAGCTGTAGGTAGCTGTTGGAACTGCCTCGTATGCGGCGCATCAGAGACACAACTCTCTTGCGAATAATCGCCGCAATTAATAGGGACACCACAGAAATCATGTATTATTGTATTGTTTTTATAAGATTTTTCTAGGATTTACCCTTATAATAATGATTTTTGATCTACACACCTAACCTGACAATGTAGGTATTTTACATCTACCTCTGTGCATAATATTTTCCTTATGTGTTCTTTATCATTATAATGATATGTTTGCTTTTGATCCGACAGCTTTGCGTAAATACCACTAGAGCTGTAGCATATTTTTTTAAAGCTCCAATTCGTACTTTGTGTTTTCGTGAGAGCTGATACATTCATTATTAAATTCTACACATCACACTCTAGTAATGTGGCAATACCATTTGAATCTACAGCCACGCAATAAACGAACAAAGTGAAGTAAATAAGAAATAACCATAGCTTAAACACAGACTATACTGTATATTATTAACCTAAAGACGAAATTGCGGCCCTAAACAAAAATGAAATATATTACGAGCGAATACGGTCCGTTTATCATACAGTGAAAATCCGCTGTCGGCATAAAAAGTAGACTCTATATGGTTACAAATATGGTTTTTTTTACATTGTCAGTTAGTGTTAAGGTGAGTGACACCATCGCGTATGGTAATAGAGGGTTGTGTGATTTGCGCTCATGAGATTCAATTTCACGCACCTGTATGATTGACGGGGACATTATGCAGGTGTTCAGCCCCCACATAATTTACTATTTTATCATTTCTTGGGATGTCGTTTGTTTCGCAAAGAGAATTATGTATAATATTACAATATAACTGTAAAGATTTTTTTAATTGTCTAGTTATACTTTTTTTTATACCGCCGAAATTCCTTTTATCCAAGAAAAACCAAAGAATGTGCAGCATATCAGATCGTGCAAATTGCAGGAGTCGACTGAGGAAGGGGGTATCGTTGTGACTTTATCACGTCCAACATTATTTAGCTAAAGCGAAAAATCTTCACTCATGGGTCAATTTCGAGTTCTGTCCGAGATTTCCTCGTAAGGGCGCTTCGAGTTAAGGATCTCCTTGGAACTGCTTTATAAATAATATATATTTAGTTGTGTAGTTTCTTGAATAAATAAATTGTAAATGTTGCCTTTTCATCACGCGCGATAGTTAGCTTAGCTTACTTGAATAATATTTTAATTCTGTGTACATTTTCTAGAAAGAATGAATGATAATATTCGAGGTGTAATTATTTGCGTAATCCATGCCTGAGGCCTCCAAATAAAGATAAGTCTGTTTTATAAATTAGGAGATAATAAAACACACATTTTTAAATTAGTACTATATTTTGTAAACTTCAGCGTAATTAACACAAAGTTCTCGTTTTCATAAAGGTTTTAGCATAATGGTCCACATCAGGAGTAGTAACAACAATTTACTAAATACCTCATTAGTTATTATACAAATGCGTGTTCAAAAACCTTGATTAAATGCGTAATTAATTGAGGTCATTATGAAACGTAATCAGCAGATGATTAATTAAATTACTGTTTATTATAGAATTATGAAATATTGTTTGATTTACTAATTCGTTTTTCATCAGTATCATCTCGTAAACGGAGTGTGGGTCGCGCCACACTACCAATAGGCACAAAGTTCTAAATTATTAATTATTGTTCCATTTCGCAAGAGCTTATAGGTGCGGGGGGAGGGGGGTGGGGTGAGGGGGGTACCAGTGTGATTTTAGTGTGATCATACGAGGACCTGGAATCTCCCCCCTTAGTTGTCCACAGGTTCCGCATGCTGCGGAGGAAATTCACTAGGACCAATGAAAAAAAATGACGTTGTAGTGCCTTTAGAGGACTTCCTTCGCCGCTTATATTACAAAATTGAGCGCTTGTCAGTTTTCAAAAGCAATTTGACAGACCTTGAAAGGATAATAAAACTCTAGTCTCGCAACGCAGAAGTTTTATCATCAACGCACGCTAATTCTACTGCAGAGTACTTTACAGCCCGATGATATTTTCGCTGCCGTATAAACGCATAAACGCATACGCAAGTCGCAGGCTTACGCAAAAGAAGATCTACGATTACCAGCGCAAGCTGGGAACCGGACCCGACTACCTCAGGAACCTCAGTTCCTCCTGGCAAACAATTCATGCCATTAATAGTCGTCAGCGCTGCCACACAAAAATATCATCCCAAATGAAGATATTTGATTACGCCTGGGCCAACTTAAATAGTCGGCCTGATATGATCATTGCTGACTATTCTTTTCATTAAGGTATGGCCGATACGGATGAAGAATCTCGACAATATCTTTTCCTGAAATTCGGACTACAATGGTGAATACCTCTAGTAATGCCATAATCACCATAGTTAAGCTGTTGGGTAAAAATAATTCAATAGTATTAAATAGAGTTTTCATTTCGGCCGTATGAAGTCCACTGCTGGACACAGGCCTCCCCCAAAGATCACCACAATGACCGATATAGGTGTGTTGTGTGCTCATTAGGGGGTTTTGCCATAATCGCCACGCTTGGTAGGCGGGTGTGCGATCGCAGTTGAGTTATGAATGTACTCGAAGGACGCTGCTGCCCAGACTCCAGCTAATCCCATAGTCGCTTTTTACGACACCCACGGGATGAAATGGGGTGGTGGTATTCTTAACCGGCACCAAACGGCATACAAACAAAAGAGTTTTATGAATATGTAAAATTATATTTCTTTTCAATCTAAGTTATGTAACCTCAAATGTTTAAATCAAGGGTAAAGGTTTTGATTTCATCCAAACTCTTTGCTTCACTCCACAAATGCTACCAACATTGAAAAGTGATGTGCTGTGCCTATAAATTATTATTTGCCAAATGATATAATGAATAAATTTCAGGACTCTCTATTTATAAGGGCTATAGACGTTCATGAACGTCGTTATAATAATAAATGTACGTATAAATTGGGCTTTGGGTAGAATTATCGTTATTGCCATGTCATATTGCTTAGTCCTATAAGGGATAAACTTGTAAGCGGGTACCAGTAACGAATTGTGAATAGCTAGCAATTGTTGGCCCGACTATCTTGTCGGCGTCGCAACAAAAGTATATGAGAAAATAATGTTTGAATGAAGTGCTATTGTTGTGGCGGAGTCTCACAAAGAAATCTACCGACAAAGTGGTCCGGACCAACGTTTGTTTACCAAGAATTACTTTTCGTTTGAAGTTGATTCATCAGCTTCAACACTATGTCTTTGCAATATAATTGTTAATAGGATGTTTTGCTTCAATTTAAGTTGTTGCTTGTAATGGTTTTAAGCTAAGAAATAATAGCATAGTGCCAGAGTAGCGTCCTTCGAGTACATTAACAACTCAACTGCGATCGCCAAACTTTTTTATTTTTTTGTGTCCAGTAGAAATTCTACATGATCTTCCTCCGCCGCGGGGAAGGCATGTCGGCTCCTACCGGCTAAAATCACTGAGGCGGTCATCTTTGGCACCAAAGGAGGGGTTGCAGGTCCTCGTATGATCACACTAGAGATCACACATCCCACTGGTCCTACGCCTGTAGGCACATCTCTGAGAAGGTGACTGTAATGCGGTCACCCCCCCGGGGGCACCGTAAAGGATCCCCGAAGCGTATCTGTACGCTGTGCTATGCGCACACGGTAGCGCGTGATCACATGTGTCGTATCAGTTGGGACTGTTCAATTCATAAATGCCATGCTGTCTTTATTTTAAAAGTACTTTAACCACACACATAACCTAATTATATTGCCACTATCAAGAATTTATTTTTAACGGTTTCAATTAGTTCGTCCTCTGGTGCAGAACATGCTAGATATTTCATGGATACTAATTTTAAATTCCATGGATACTATTTTCAAAATCTTCCGATCTTATTCATCATTTCAGCCGAATAAAGTCCACTGCTGGACGCAGGCCTCCCCCATAGATCGCCACAACGACCGGTCTCGGTGTGTTTATTTGGGGGGTTTTGCCATAATAACCATGCTTGGCTGGCGGATTGGCGATCGCAGTTGAGTTGTTAATGTTGCTGCCCATCCTCCGGGTAATCCCATAGTCGCCTTTTACAACACCCGGGGGATGAGATGTGCTATTCCTAGCCGGCACCGTTTAGTGGCCCTCAATCTTATTATTACAATGGAATTGCGAAAAGATTTATGTGATTTATAATGCAAGCCAATTTGTGATAAAAATGTAATTAATTTGCGCACATTTACAATTATAATAAGTTGGCTTTATAATGAGATTGCCATAGCAATTAAAAGCTGACCAGTGCCAGCATACAGCACCCGTTTTCGAATATGACGTATGCATCAGCATGGCCTAACTCAATATTGCGTGAAACCGAACCATCCAACACACAACGCCACCATCAACAAGGCGTCTTAATAAGGATGACAGATTCATACTGCCAGACACTTTGATTTTAAAACATAGTGTTTGAATCAATACACAATAAGCTTCTTCGAACTGAACCTTATTTGCAAGTATGCAAATTCTGAAGTATAATCACTTACAGGGTTGGAGTATAGTATATAAAATTTCGTGAAACAACATAGTATTTTCGTCGAGTAACGCAGAACATCTCAAGCGTCTCATACGGTTAACTTTATTTTATCGCGCACAAGTTTCGGGCGTAGCTTTAATTGTGGGTGACATTCGTCGAGTTAATGCGCATTAATGTGAGTGGGAAAGTTATCTTAATTAAACAAAGCTCAGTCAGGGACGTTTGTTTGTTGCTTAGCTTGTAAACAGTCCGCCACTTGGCGGAATATCGACTGCGTAGCTAGGATGTTACGAGATGTGTTACCCTTTCCGAAATACGGAACGTGCTACCTTCGTCCGCCATGTTCTCAAATCATAATCTAAGGAACCATTTCTCTGAGCGCATTCCATTTTAACATTTAGCGAAATCGCTGCTTGTCGGCGCAGTTTTTCGCCAAGAATTTGCGGAGGGGTTCCAGCTGAATTTCCGCATTTTTTTCTAAACAATGGGGTTGTCCTCAGCGCACTGCGTAGGATTATGTGAAAATTTCACGAGGAATTTCCGTGAGATTCCCTTGAATAGTTCAATGTGAGTGAAATTCTATCGAGTTCAATACATTCGAATATCCTTTTGAGATTGGAATGACACAAAGCGTATTGTTGTAGACGAGAGGTTTCTATCTTGTGCCGTTTTGTTAGGACGGCGATGATTCATAGTTATCGTCTTCATCTGTGTTGCCTGTATTAAGTGATAAGCTTTTGTACAAAATAAGTGTGATACATGACGAGTGTGTGTACTGCGTGGTAGGTAAACCTCGCTCTGGTTATGGATATCGTAGAATATTTCAGACCGTTATAGATTTAGGTATCTTCAAGATTTTTTCCTTCACTAGTTCGTGGTGTCTTAGATCAATTAAGAAAGTACATATTAGAGTTAGATTAGAGAGGACCTCCAACAAGATGGACGGATGATTTGGTGAAGGTCACTGGGAGCCGTTGGATGCATGTGGCATGTTACCGGACTCTTTGGAAATGTGTGGGGAGGCCTTCGTTCAGCAGTGGACGTCCTTTGGCTGATATAATGATGATGATGATGATATTAGAGTTTTAGTATAGAGTAATTTGCTGGAGCCTCTTACTGACGCCCTTTATAAAAGGTTCTTTTAGTTTAGTTTTGTACTTTATACAAAGCAGTTGATAATGGTTCATTTAAGATAAGATAAGAATTTGTTAGGATATGTGCGGCGGTAAAAAGGGTTAATATCAAGACAATAAAAAACACACGGCACTCACTAATTCGTCTGCCAAGCTTATGTGTGATCATTGGTAGGCACATTTCCAGCAGTGGACGATTACGGGCTGATGTCGTATGACAATTATAATGGGGCTGGTAGTGGCAAGGTAAATTTTGTGACCTCTAAATTACTTATGATAAAAAAAATGCATAAGACATTGACAAAGTTAGATTGGTACGTGCCAGGTATTGAACCCGCAAGCTAATGCTTAAGCAGCGAACCCGTAAAACACGGGCCACCACAACATTGATCATTACCAAGTACTAACTCCTATGTGTTACTGTCAGCCCATATCATCTCAGTGGTAGGTTTGGCCTCTGTCAATGATTTCCAGTCCTTTCGGACTATTTTAATTTTGTCTGGCACAGCCACGACTCCACCTCGCTGTGTCAGGGTCCACTTTGTCGTAATTTTAGCCCACCAACTAACCCAACCCAATCCCACTTTAAGCATGCAGCTTTTTTCCTGTGGGACACAATAATATTGCAATCACCAATTAGTTTGCCAAGTGTGGTGATTTTGGAGATATGTCCTTACCACCATTGTAGAAGTGACTAGGTTGGCTATGTTCACGAGGATACCGAACAGTGTCCTACGAGGCGGCAACTCTCCTGGCGCGTTTTCCGCCATTAGACATCCTGGCGGAGATGGATGCGTGGGTCTACGATCAGACACGCTCCCTCTGCCAGAGCGGCGAAGGCGCGCCTCCAGGTGCGTTGGATAGGCTGCGGCGGCTAGCTTGGCGGCGCGCACTTGGAAAGTGGCGTCATCGCCTGCGGATGCAGTTTGCAACCAAGCACGTCGTCGAGGCCGTCTTGCCGCTCTTTGGAGCCTGGCTCAGAAGGAGCGAGCGCGTCACCTACCGCCTGACGCAGATGCTCACCGGGCACGGTTGTTTCAGCGCGTACCTGCACAGGATAGGACGCGAGGCCACGGCACAATGCCACCATTGTGATAGCGACCCGGACACTGCACAGCACACGCTCGAGGAGTGCCCTGCGTGGGCCTCGGAGCGGCGGATCCTGGTCGATCGGATCGGGCAAGATCTCTCTGCCGGCAGTAGTGTCGGCTATGTTCGAGGGGGGGTGACCACTTTACAGTCACCCTCTCCGAGATGTGCCTGTAGGCGTGGCACCAATGGGCGGCTCTAGTGTGATCATACGAGGACCTGGAGCCTCCCTTAGGTGCCGAAGATGACCGCTCCAGTGGTTTTAGCCAGTAGGAGTCCGGATACCCCTTCACCCTTCCCCGGAGCGAAGGAAGTTCATGAAGAATTTCCACTGGGCAATAAAAAAAAAAGGTTCGGTTGTTACCTACCATCAAGTAGAATGAAGTTCGATTGCCATACCCATCATTAAAAAACCAACACGTTCGCATTGCAATATTAAATGCATATAGAACTCATTATATCAACACAAAGCGGAGAGCAGTAACCCATAAACATTGTAGACGGGCGCCGGTGAAAATTGTTTAATGGCTCACTAGCGATTGTCGTAAAACTATATTTCGTCGAGGAGGAGGGTTGGACGGCGGACGGAGGACACAGGCCCTCGTTAAAACTCTGACCGTTCACTAAATCTTACGGGTTTACGATTCTACAAAAATTGGGGCACCTCTACTGAACTGAGTGTTTTAACGTAGAGCTGTTCCTTTGCATGTAACTGTTCACTATGAGTTGTTCTACAGCTAACATTATTGTGACTTTAAATAGGGTAGGGTACTGAATTTTTTAGAGCTTCAAAAGTAACGGAGGTTATTTTCGGTACAAGATAAAGCTAGTAATTGCATAAGAACCTATTGTGAATTGTCACCGATAACATCAGAATGATGCTTAATAATTTAGATGTATAATAAGGAACGTAAATCAAACGTATTGATCTGATAATGTATTAATACGTTTGAATATATCTTGATTATTGGTCTATTTCTGTTCTATACAAGCGTTAATACTGCTTCAATGCTGAATACATTATTCGGGGACAAAACGTCGTTTACCGCGGGAAAGCTGTTCGAATGAAATGAAACGCTAACTAATGAATGTTGAACTGAATGTCGTATATATTAATATGTGGAGCGTATTTAGTATTCAAGCGTGGCGTACACCTGTCGGCAATCAGCCTTCACTCACATTATTTTGTCATTACTTTAGACAATACCGCATGATTTAACGTAAATACGTGGAGCTCTCTGATTACGTCTTTTGCGTCATAAACTCCATCATACTTCTCTTAAATCCGTACTCCGTGTCGTAGCGAAGCGGTGACGTCATACGGCGTAGCATCTGACATTAGAATAAACAATGATTGTCTTCATTAACGTCGACGTCATTTCAGCAATGATACAAACAACCGTACCGCACGTAATAATACAATTACACGTAGGAATAATAAGCAGGTGCGTAACAACGTGGCTTCCGCTTACATCATACGAGATAAGCGACGTAGCGAGTGACAGCGAGACTTCTGGACTTCCTCCGCCTTGAGAAGGGCGGCGGGGCATGCCGGGATCAAACCGGCTAAAACCCCACGGTGTCCTTCTTCTTACCTCTAGCCGGGGGTGAGTTGTACGCTTTTCTGCATTTGACCGCTCCCCCGGCAGGGGGTAATTCCACCCTGAATTAACAGATTATTGTTCCAGTCGAGCTAGTTCACGTACTGTATTGTATTAGTAATCTTTGTCAAGTAATTATAAAGTTTTAGAGCAGACATTCCGTTAGGATTTGACCCTACTCTACGAGAGCCTCGACAATGCATTTATTTATCCTACATTCTTTGGAAAGAGTAGTAGTTATTCCAATCACTCGCTTCAATTGATAATAGAATAGGACCCTTCCCTAACCTTTCTTGTAGGTACTTGAAGATTATTACGAAAAGCTGCCTACAATTAGTGGATAAAGCTTGGTACGTAAAGCTGTCATTCTCCTTTGTCAGGTAAGTTATTAGGTACCTAACAAAATAATGGCTTGTTGGGATTAATGTTTAATCTATGTTTATGACGAACATAATGCTACATAGTTGCTGTGAAGTCGTGTAACGGATATTGCGATGATTGGAACAGAGTTATTTAATTCTGCTACAGTGTTGTTATGGTTTCGTAACGCTGTCTGAAGTTGCATATCCTCTCGCGGGTGAATTGCCGGCAGCCGTGTAGACACAATAGATTTTTAATTGTGTATCGTTTTGCGGCAGTTAATGAGATATTTATTGGTTAAAAAGTTACATCATTTTAGCTTATAATGAATGAGTATCGAGTGATAGAGTTACTTGTAGATTTGAGTATTAATTTTGTAGTAAGCTTTGAGCCTTTTAGGGCTCACACCTTAATTATTATCTTTGGAAAAAGGCAAATACGACACTTTTCACATACCCACAACAGAAAAGCTACTGTAAACCTTGAGTTCGTTAAAAGCTCTAGACTACGAAACAACTTAATTTTATCTTTTTCACTTTTGTTTAATGTGAGGAAAGTCTGACAGACTTTAAACGCCCTGAGGAAGGTGGAGAGTTGTGTTTGACTCTACCGGCAAAATTAGGAGGGGTGTGAATTACTCGCGTAGTCACCGCACCCTCGGCTGGTCTTTCTCTGGCAGACAGCTGCCCCGAGTCTACCACCCTTAACTCCTGTAAGCCAGAAACCTGTTACCGTTATCTGGCACCCGGAGCTTCTGCTGTGGGTAGAAAAAGAAGTGGTCAGGGTGATGGTGCTCTCGTTCCAGTCTCCGGTTCCACCACCAATTTTGCACAGATCACCACCTCGCAGAAGGAGGCGGTAGCTTATCATGCACACTGGCCCCATACCATGGATATAAACAAGGCTGGGTAAGATGAGATCATGGCGCTACTTCGCCTGAGCCGGGCACCCTCCAATATATACTACGCCTTGTCCTCCGTGTAGTCTGCGCGCTGGTAACATCCGGGCGTCCGCAAGCGGCCTATGCGATATGGATAAAGAAAACATATAATCAAAATATTTTTATTCATTTGCAGGCACTTTTGAATAGTCAGACTTTAGTTTCAAGATGTAGATTTGCTATGGAGAAGAACGGGCAAGATACTCACATGATTATTCTTTTTAAATCATTATTTACGTTAACATATTAGAAAAAAAAAATTGAAATGAGGGTTATGTGAGGACAATGTAGGAGAAAGAGTCTACATTACATAAAGTCTACATTAAACAAGTCAGATTGTAATATTTATTTAAGCTTATGATTCAATTGCCCTGACAGTATTAAGCTGACCAGACCCAACAGACGGCACTTGTTCACGAACATGCCGCATACATCAGCGCCGTTTAGCTCAACCATATCATCACAGCGACCCAATCAATACACGATGACACAGATACTTCAACCACACCTACACGAAGATCACGACGGAACAGAAATATGACTGTAACCACAAAACTAGATTAACAAAAACAATCGTTTTGCCCAAATGCCAAGATTGGTTAAGCTTTCCACGATTGAAAATTAGTGGAGAGAAAATGGAGGTATATTTTTTTTTTACAATTAGGGTGAAGTCACCATAAATTATATTATCTTCATCATTATAAGAATAATCGAAATGGTTTCGAAGTGACGACAGTATAATTCAATTAGGTACGGTTTTACAGGGTTTTACTGTTACAAATATTAAAACTTGTTAGTTACAATTGAGTTTCAACAAAACTGAATTAAGAAGATTCTTCTTTTTTTAGGGACTGTCGTAAGTGCCCGCTCGAGCTCTAAAGTTTTACGCTGGCTTGTGAATCCAGACTTCCAAGTTATACAATATCTTCAACATAATATTACATTGGATATTTATCTTGCAAGTATTATTATTTTTAAAACAAATCTTCTGTATCGTATGGTTAGCGGCCGACCTTGTGTCAGAGTTGTTCATGCCTCAAGGGCTCTTGGCTTAATGACTGCTATCTAATGACCACCGAGACCTATAACTTTACGTGCCCTCCGAAGCATGGAGACGTTCACTTAAAATACCACTATGCGGTCACCTATCCATAGACTGACTCTGCCGAGCATTACTTAACCTCACTGATTGTTTACCAATCAGTGAGTGTAACTGACTATGAGCGTCTACAAAACAAATAAAGCCAAAGCTCATGAAAGGTACCGTTGACGTCACTGCGTTTATATGATGGATAATCTAATACCCGCGGTATATATTTTATCTTCGATCTTCGACGTTTTGTTGGTCTTGGAGTGAGTCAGCATGAATGTTAATGCATTTCGGTTCGTATATCGCATTTCGTCAAATGTAATCGAAGCATCAATGACGGGACCATCCATCACAAGGATGTTATCCCCACATTTATTTTAAATGGTATATCTTTCTATGCAAATTTACATTCGAATTTCATCGTTTATTTGAGACGAATTGGTTCGACTAATCGATTATACTCGGCGACATCCGATTTGGTAACTTTATGTTATCATCGGTAAGCCGGCAGCCGGCCGCCTCCTCTAGAATTATTCATGTCAAAAACATTCGGTTTAAATGGAAACTGATTTATCGAGGAGAAGTTGGCGTGCAGATTGTGCGTTCGAGTGGCTCTTAGTTCTTTTGCGGCGTCATTTCTTTTCACTGTTATAAAGGAAAGCTTCAATTTATACGCTCATGCATGTTGGCAATAATCCGGATTGGTTTGACGAGCCCTGTTTACGACCTACTAGAGCGTATCGCTTAAGCGACAAAATAAATCGCTGACGATGCTAAATTTATAGGAGTTAATATATTTTTATGAATGCAAGAAGCGTTGCGTTGTATAAAATATTTGAATTTGATTTCGTCTTATGTTGGCTTTGATTTCGTCTTAATTAGATTTTATGTTGTGTTATATTTCCGGAATATCCGCTGTGAAATGAAACCTCTAGCAATATTTATGACGTTATTTTACTTTGTAATACTTTGCCCTGCACTAGCCAAGAGATTGGGACTGGGAGGGGTAAAGTAAAAAATTAATAAAGCATATTCTATTGACATCGATTTTGACTGCTGAGAATACCGGACATTAACATTGACTGATACCTTAATATGTAATCGAACGACAATTTAATCAAACGCTTTTGTTACAGATAATACATGTTCTTTTTTCAACATGCCCGTGTGGTGCCGACTAATAATAGCGCCACCGCATCTCATTCGATGAGTAGCAGCGTCCTTCGAGTATATTTACAACTCAAATACGATCGCCAACCCACCTACCAAACGTAGCGGTTACGACGAAACCTCCCAATGAGCACACAACACAAAACTAGATTGGTCATTGTGACAATCTGTGAGGCCTGTGTCCAGCAGTGGACGTTTTACGGCTGAAATGATAATGATCGTGAACATAACTAGACGCTTCGCTGACCTGGCGTTGGTTATACCACTCTGCGCCAGCTCTAACACGTGCGAGCAGTGATATGCATTAAACATATATACATTTTGAATAATTAAGTAAGCAAAGTAAAAACTTGTAACAAAACAACCAGATCTAAATGATTAAGCGACTAGGTAATAGTTTTACGTTGTCATTGTATCTAAAACGTGCCAAAGTGGGTCACAGTGCAAACATTTTAGTGTCTAATATGATACAGGGAGCGTCGAGGCATAGACTTTATTTATGTGGCAGAGACAAGGACATGTGGTATAAGAGGAGCTCGCCTGGGGACCTCATTATAAAGCGCTAAGCTGGATCATTGCAGGCGCCCACTTAACACAAACGAGGGGTGATAATAGTGCACCGTGCGTCTTAGCTAAGTCCCGTGATGCATCTAATGTTGAAATGTGAGTGTTACTGGGTTATTAACTCTTTGTTACGTTAGATTGTGAATTACCTAAATGTTTAGCACGAGTTATCACTAACAGGTTCCAAAACCAAAGATATTCTAAATATATTTTCCGTGCGTTGACAAGGAATTTGGTAAGTTAGCATAGCAAAAAATCACATGAATCATTTTTTAAATCAGCCGAATAAAGCCATTCCAGGTCACAAGCCTCCCCCAATCATCGCCACAACGACCGGTCTGGGTGTGTTGTGACTTGAGTGCTCATTCGGCGGTTTTGCCATAATCGCCATGTTTGACAGGCGAGTTGGCGATCCCAGTTGGGTAGTAAATGTATTCGAAGAACGTTGCTGCCCATCCTCCGGCTAATCCCACAGTCGCCTTTTACTCTACCTAAAGGATGAGATGGGTTCGTGCTGTATATATTGGTGCTATGCTCACCCCGTGAATGTCGTAAAAGGCGACTATGGGATTAACCGGAGGATGGGCAGCAGCGTCCTTCGAATACATTTACTACGATCTTTGGGCAAAGCTTGTGTCAGAGGTGTACTTTATTCGGCTGAAACGACGTGTTGTAACTTAGATCAATTTTGACATATATTATCCCCAACCAGTTTAAGAAAATCGACTTAACTTTAATCTGCACAATTGTTTCTGCGAATTTAGTAACAAGATAGCATGGCACGGGATTTTTACCATTCGTTCGTTTCGTTAAAGTGCTCAAAATACTAATCTTTGTTATATTTATTAGAAATATAATTAATAAATATTAATTAGGTAATAGTAAATAGGGATATTGAAATACGTACAGCACATTGATCTATCTCTCTCTCACGCGCATGCACTCACAACTTGTCTTGTTCTAATACAGACATCTCTCTTTTTTCTTGATTAATTACCAATTTTCATCCTTTTTGCGACAGAAACGTTACATAAAACGTTGCATTCAACCTTGAAACTTTACTCTCATCGCGCCCGCGCCTTTAATAGTTAAATTGCTGTCTGAAGGTTGCTTCAATTTGGTACAACGGTAACAAGATTTATGTTCGAAAAATCGTTATTAATTTGATTCTTCTAGACGACACTTTTATTTCTCTTGGGACAAGCTGTGACTACTCAGCGTAATGAAAAAACCGTTAGGACTATCGAGGGTCTAGACATTTTTCTGACATTACTTACGTCCTTGACTTGAATATTGGCGCAGTTTGTTTGCTATAAGTAGGTATTATTGAACTGTCTACCGTATAGAGAGGAAGTGGAAATACCAGCTTTCCTTTCATGGTAGACACAAAACATTTCACGAATTGTACGAACAACTAAGATATCCCAGTTAATACGTGTTGAGTACATATAGTAAATGTGCGCGAAAAACGGTCATAATCCCGAAACAATTATGCCAAATACTTGGCAATGTCGACCCATGTGCCAGGGTGCGGGTGACAAAACCCGGCTGACGCGTTGACATATGCAAAATTACATTAAGGCGTAGCAAACTGTCACAGCCCTAAGTTAAAATTGCTCTGTTCCACATTCAAATGAATAATTCGATTTTACTTTATAAACGGAGGGGATAACCCAATGAGAATGTTGAGCAAGTTTCTATCAAAGCTAAGTAAAAATAAATTGTTGGTCTGGTGGCTAACCGAGTGGGCCTTGAGATGATTCTCGGTTCTGGGTTCAATTCGCGGTAAGCAAACGTTTGATTTGATATTCAGTATACAATTATGTTTACTATTACTGTTAATATGGTATTTAATCTAATTAATTAGAGGTACCTAGTTTTGGGATTTAATCACTAATCATATCAGCCGATGGACATCCGATGACTCAGTGAAATGGAGCTATGGAGAGATCTATGGTTAGTATTTCTCTACGAGATCGAACTAGAAATGCGAACATCTGTAGAAGAACTAAAGTTGCTGATATAGGTGAAAGTGCTAGTAAGCTGAAGTGGCAATGAGCGGAGTACATAGCTCGGGACCCAATACTGTTATTTAAAGGTTTGTGAAAATGGTATCGTCAGTGTCAAGATATAATAGTCATATATATATTATAATAAAACACTTTTAAACGGATTCTATCGCGTATATTTTAGGTTTTTTGTTTTTCCTGACGTTTCGAACACTTTGCAGGGTTCGTGGTCGCAGGATGACTAAGGTGACAGGCGTCGTTACAGATTTTAAAAAGTTATTTTATTTTATCTACCGTACAATTATAATCAAAAATTATTTCGATGCACGCAGTAATCACTCACAGTGTCTTGATGTTTTTTAGTGTGGTATTTAGTTTGGGACTTTATTATTTTAATAACAGGATTCCAAACTGGTGGTACCTGCCAGCCATCTTCTCTATTAAAATTAGGATGTTTTTTAATTTCAATAGCCTCACGAAACATTCTTGGTACATATCGGTTCTCTTTCGCGAGGACTTGAGGTTGATCGAAACGAAGAAAATGGTTAGGTTTATCTAAGGCATGTTCGCACACTGCAGACTTTGTGGAGCGTCTATGCTTGACGTCAGCTATGTGTTCTTTTAACCTGGTGGCTATACTACGCTTTGTTTGCCCTATGTATGACAACCCACACTCACAGTCAATCTTGTAGACTCCTGCATCTTGTAAAGGTATGTGACATTTCACTGGTTTGAGAAGTTGGCTGATCTTCTTATGCGGCTTGAAGTAGGTTTTAATAGAAGCACGCTTCAAGATATGACCAATTCTGTCCGTGACTCCCTTAATATATGGTAAAACAGCGGGTCGTCGATCAACCGTGGTGGGTTTCGGGCGGCTTCTGCGACGGGGATGTGGTGCTCTCAAATTGTTACGCTGGAGAACTTCCTTCACATGGTGAAGTTCCCCTGCCAGATGGTCGGGGTCGCAGATGCCGTGTGCTCTCTGTAACAAAGATTTAGCCACGGTAGCTAACTGACAAGGATGGTGGTGAGATTCACCGTTAAGGTATCTGTCTGTATGGGTAGGCTTTCTATACACGGTGTGACTAACAGAATGATCAGGATTATGGATGAGAAGTATGTCAAGGAAGGCTAAGGATTTATTATCCTCCAATTCCATAGTAAACTGAATTTTACCATGTATTGAATTTAGGTGTTTTAAAAATGCAATCTTCGGTATAGTCGGGGCTGTCATCAGTGCTCTCTCCTCAAAGTCCTCCATGAAAATATCGGCGACTACAGGAGAGACCGGTGAACCCATGGCCACACCGTCAGTTTGCAGGTAAAACTCATTGTCCCACAAAAGGTAGCCATTGGTAAGGCAGTGTTCAAGTAACTCTGCATATTGAAGAGGCATGTCATGCTCACTTAACCGTTTCTTAACAACATCCATGCAGTCCTTTACTGGTAAGTTGGTGAATAAGGACTGCACATCAAAACTGACCATCACTTCACTTTCAGCTAGTTCAAGGTCTTTTATATGGCTGACAAAGTGATAGGAATCCTTTACATATGTGTTAGTCTTTCCACGAAGTTGAGAGAGTATCTTCGCTAGATGTTGTGCCAGTTTGTAAGTTGGTGTATCAATCTGGCTTACTATGGGTCGCAGTGGAACATTGTCTTTGTGAATTTTCGGCAACCCATACAGTTTAGGAGGTTTCGCGCAAGATGGAATGAGCTTTTTCACGTCTAATTCTAAGGTGTCGGAGTGTTTACAAATTAACTCTGAGGTCTTTTTGAGAATTTTGTTGGTTGGATCTTTGTTAACCTTTTTATATGTGTTTACATCCGACAAAAGCTCTAGAATCTTTCGATTGTAATCGGACGTGTCCATTATGATCGTAGCATTACCCTTGTCAGCACGGAGGATAGTCAGGTCTGGGTCTTTGTTTACGTTTTTTAATGCAAGATATTCATCGCGAGATAGATTCGGTTTGGGCGGCTTGCTGCGACGTAATACTGCTGATATATCTTGTCGAATCGCCTCCAAATCTTCTTTTTTCACGTTGTTTTTCACAAGACAGTCCTCGACATTACATATTATATCCTCGTAAGGGATTTTTCTGGGTGCTAGCGCGAAATTTAAGCCCTTATTTAATACCTTAATAGTGTTTTCATCCAGAGATTTTTTAGACAAATTTACAACGGGATTTACTATTGATTTTGACAGATGGTCAGGAGTGTTTTCATTTTCAGGAATTTGGATACTAGTATTTTTTTTGCCACATAGTTTTTCATACTTTATAATTTGTCTTTGCGTATATTCATTAAATTTTGCGGCGGCTCGTTTATTATTAATATTTGTACATTTTTGATAATCAGTTTCAGAAAATTTATTTTGAAGTTCTCTGGACAAAATCTCAACGTTATTATTTGTTTTATGGGCATCTATACGGTGTTGACGTATCAGATTTTTCAATAACTTTAAACTTGCCTGATGTAGAATGCCTGCGCTTCCAAGTATGTCTTTCTTCGGTGATATCCGTACACATACTGGAATGATGTTGTTATCCCGGCATCTCTTCAGAAAATTCAACGAAGTTAGAAGCCGGGCGCGCTTAGTCATGAGGCACTCCACTCGGCGAACTTTTTCGGCGAAATCCAGTCCGTACTGGTTCACATAATAATGTCTTAGGTTTTCGCGAGTATTACACATTATAATAAAACACTTTTAAACGGATTCTATCGCGTATATTTTAGGTTTTTTGTTTTTCCTGACGTTTCGAACACTTTGCAGGGTCCGTGGTCGCAGGATGACTAAGGTGACAGGCGTCGTTACAGATTTTAAAAAGTTATTTTATTTTATCTACCGTACAATTATAATCAAAAATTATTTCGATGCACGCAGTAATCACTCACAGTGTCTTGATGTTTTTTAGTGTGGTATTTAGTTTGGGACTTTATTATTTTAATAACAGGATTCCAAACTGGTGGTACCTGCCAGCCATCTTCTCTATTAAAATTAGGATGTTTTTTAATTTCAATAGCCTCACGAAACATTCTTGGTACATATCGGTTCTCTTTCGCGAGGACTTGAGGTTGATCGAAACGAAGAAAATGGTTAGGTTTATCTAAGGCATGTTCGCACACTGCAGACTTTGTGGAGCGTCTATGCTTGACAGAGAGCACACGGCATCTGCGACCCCGACCATCTGGCAGGGGAACTTCACCATGTGAAGGAAGTTCTCCAGCGTAACAATTTGAGAGCACCACATCCCCGTCGCAGAAGCCGCCCGAAACCCACCACGGTTGATCGACGACCCGCTGTTTTACCATATATTAAGGGAGTCACGGACAGAATTGGTCATATCTGAAGCGTGCTTCTATTAAAACCTACTTCAAGCCGCATAAGAAGATCAGCCAACTTCTCAAACCAGTGAAATGTCACATACCTTTACAAGATGCAGGAGTCTACAAGATTGACTGTGAGTGTGGGTTGTCATACATAGGGCAAACAAAGCGTAGTATAGCCACCAGGTTAAAAGAACACATAGCTGACGTCAAGCATAGACGCTCCACAAAGTCTGCAGTGTGCGAACATGCCTTAGATAAACCTAACCATTTTCTTCGTTTCGATCAACCTCAAGTCCTCGCGAAAGAGAACCGATATGTACCAAGAATGTTTCGTGAGGCTATTGAAATTAAAAAACATCCTAATTTTAATAGAGAAGATGGCTGGCAGGTACCACCAGTTTGGAATCCTGTTATTAAAATAATAAAGTCCCAAACTAAATACCACACTAAAAAACATCAAGACACTGTGAGTGATTACTGCGTGCATCGAAATAATTTTTGATTATAATTGTACGGTAGATAAAATAAAATAACTTTTTAAAATCTGTAACGACGCCTGTCACCTTAGTCATCCTGCGACCACGAACCCTGCAAAGTGTTCGAAACGTCAGGAAAAACAAAAAACCTAAAATATACGCGATAGAATCCGTTTAAAAGTGTTTTATTATAATGTGTAATACTCGCGAAAACCTAAGACATTATTATGTGAACCAGTACGGACTGGATTTCGCCGAAAAAGTTCGCCGAGTGGAGTGCCTCATGACTAAGCGCGCCCGGCTTCTAACTTCGTTGAATTTTCTGAAGAGATGCCGGGATAACAACATCATTCCAGTATGTGTACGGATATCACCGAAGAAAGACATACTTGGAAGCGCAGGCATTCTACATCAGGCAAGTTTAAAGTTATTGAAAAATCTGATACGTCAACACCGTATAGATGCCCATAAAACAAATAATAACGTTGAGATTTTGTCCAGAGAACTTCAAAATAAATTTTCTGAAACTGATTATCAAAAATGTACAAATATTAATAATAAACGAGCCGCCGCAAAATTTAATGAATATACGCAAAGACAAATTATAAAGTATGAAAAACTATGTGGCAAAAAAAATACTAGTATCCAAATTCCTGAAAATGAAAACACTCCTGACCATCTGTCAAAATCAATAGTAAATCCCGTTGTAAATTTGTCTAAAAAATCTCTGGATGAAAACACTATTAAGGTATTAAATAAGGGCTTAAATTTCGCGCTAGCACCCAGAAAAATCCCTTACGAGGATATAATATGTAATGTCGAGGACTGTCTTGTGAAAAACAACGTGAAAAAAGAAGATTTGGAGGCGATTCGACAAGATATATCAGCAGTATTACGTCGCAGCAAGCCGCCCAAACCGAATCTATCTTGCGATGAATATCTTGCATTAAAAAACGTAAACAAAGACCCAGACCTGACTATCCTCCGTGCTGACAAGGGTAATGCTACGATCATAATGGACACGTCCGATTACAATCGAAAGATTCTAGAGCTTTTGTCGGATGTAAACACATATAAAAAGGTTAACAAAGATCCAACCAACAAAATTCTCAAAAAGACCTCAGAGTTAATTTGTAAACACTCCGACACCTTAGAATTAGACGTGAAAAAGCTCATTCCATCTTGCGCGAAACCTCCTAAACTGTATGGGTTGCCGAAAATTCACAAAGACAATGTTCCACTGCGACCCATAGTAAGCCAGATTGATACACCAACTTACAAACTGGCACAACATCTAGCGAAGATACTCTCTCAACTTCGTGGAAAGACTAACACATATGTGAAGGATTCCTATCACTTTGTCAGCCATATAAAAGACCTTGAACTAGCTGAAAGTGAAGTGATGGTCAGTTTTGATGTGCAGTCCTTATTCACCAACTTACCAGTAAAGGACTGCATGGATGTTGTTAAGAAACGGTTAAGTGAGCATGACATGCCTCTTCAATATGCAGAGTTACTTGAACACTGCCTTACCAATGGCTACCTTTTGTGGGACAATGAGTTTTACCTGCAAACTGACGGTGTGGCCATGGGTTCACCGGTCTCTCCTGTAGTCGCCGATATTTTCATGGAGGACTTTGAGGAGAGAGCACTGATGACAGCCCCGACTATACCGAAGATGTTCAAACGGTACGTAGATGACACTTTTACCATCTTGCCTCACAATAGGGTGACTGCATTTTTAAAACACCTAAATTCAATACATGGTAAAATTCAGTTTACTATGGAATTGGAGGATAATAAATCCTTAGCCTTCCTTGACATACTTCTCATCCATAATCCTGATCATTCTGTTAGTCACACCGTGTATAGAAAGCCTACCCATACAGACAGATACCTTAACGGTGAATCTCACCACCATCCTTGTCAGTTAGCTACCGTGGCTAAATCTTTGTTACAGAGAGCACACGGCATCTGCGACCCCGACCATCTGGCAGGGGAACTTCACCATGTGAAGGAAGTTCTCCAGCGTAACAATTTGAGAGCACCACATCCCCGTCGCAGAAGCCGCCCGAAACCCACCACGGTTGATCGACGACCTGCTGTTTTACCATATATTAAGGGAGTCACGGACAGAATTGGTCATATCTTGAAGCGTGCTTCTATTAAAACCTACTTCAAGCCGCATAAGAAGATCAGCCAACTTCTCAAACCAGTGAAATGTCACATACCTTTACAAGATGCAGGAGTCTACAAGATTGACTGTGAGTGTGGGTTGTCATACATAGGGCAAACAAAGCGTAGTATAGCCACCAGGTTAAAAGAACACATAGCTGACGTCAAGCATAGACGCTCCACAAAGTCTGCAGTGTGCGAACATGCCTTAGATAAACCTAACCATTTTCTTCGTTTCGATCAACCTCAAGTCCTCGCGAAAGAGAACCGATATGTACCAAGAATGTTTCGTGAGGCTATTGAAATTAAAAAACATCCTAATTTTAATAGAGAAGATGGCTGGCAGGTACCACCAGTTTGGAATCCTGTTATTAAAATAATAAAGTCCCAAACTAAATACCACACTAAAAAACATCAAGACACTGTGAGTGATTACTGCGTGCATCGAAATAATTTTTGATTATAATTGTACGGTAGATAAAATAAAATAACTTTTTAAAATCTGTAACGACGCCTGTCACCTTAGTCATCCTGCGACCACGAACCCTGCAAAGTGTTCGAAACGACAGGAAAAACAAAAAACCTAAAATATACGCGATAGAATCCGTTTAAAAGTGTTTTATTATAATGTGTAATACTGGCGAAAACCTAAGACGTCATATATATATATTGCGAGTCCAAATTAAAACATTTTCTTTCTTTTGTTGGCGATTTCAGAGCAATTGATCACCGGCAGTAGGTAGGGCACATTACTCGTGGAACGGATAACTAATAATGAGGCACAAATAATCTCGAGTGGTGACCGTTTACCGATAGATGCGTGCTGTTATATCTTAGCCCTGTACCCATTAGTGCTTAGGTCCCTAACCATAGCGCCTAGTCAGCATTTTTGACAGTTCATAGTTTATTAAACTAATTAACAAGCCAGTTCGATTCCATCCTCCGCGCGTGTGACACTTGCCCACAGTCGAGTCCATTTACTGTATTATTTTCAAAATAAAGTGTCCTTGTAAAATATAATTCTTTTTTTAAAAAGGGTCTCAGCCTAGACCTCATAACAGTGCGCAGACCCCCACGAGGTGGACCGGAGACTTGGCGCAGATAGCAGGAATCCGCTGGATGCAAGTAGCGCAGGACTAGTCGTTATGGCGATCTTTGGAGAGGCCTATGTCCAGCAGTGAATGTCTTTAGGTTGAGATGATGATCCAGGTTTCCTCACGATGTTTCACCATTAAAGTGCGTGGTGTTTTAGATTAAACTAAGAAAGTACTTAATATGACTACTGGTACTTGCTAACTACTAGGTTGCTTTGCATTTTGCAGTTGCTTCCTAGGTTTTGAACCTGCAACCTATTGCTTAACAAGCGAGTCGGTAAACCATCGGGCCGCCATGACTGTCGTGATGTCATGAAGTGCTTACAAATTTATAAACGTTATATTATAACGTGACTATAGCTCATAAGTCACGAGGCACAACGTAAGCATATGATTTTATAAAGCAATATTAATTTAGCAAATTAAAATAAAAGCCTTTCTGTCATAGAATTAAAATTGTTACGAGGACTTTTGCTTTATTTTATAATCGTTATTTTCCTTGGTATATTTTACACGCAAGTATTGCTGGTAGGAATTTTTAGACTTGTAATTTCATCCTTGTCGTAAATAACCTCTTTATAGCTTCCTAATCGACCATGGCACGGTTGGCGCAGTGGCAAAGGCGCCAATGGGTGGATCTAGATGGAGATTATTCGTATTCCTGGAGTCTTCTTACGGTGCCGAAGATGACCACTCCGGTGGTTTTAGCCGGTAGGAGTAGGATATCCCTCCACCCTTTCCCGGAGCGGAGGAAGTACCTACTATACATGAGATATTTCCACTGGATCAATAAAAAATCAAAAAAAGGCCAGCTACCTACCAGTTTACAGGGTGTCCAGTAAATAGCACGACATACTGTAGGGGGTGAGAGCTTGGGTCAATACCGGCCAAAAAAACACAATATCATCATCATCATCATCATTTCGGCCGAATGACGTCCACTGCTGGACACAGGCCTCCCCCAAAGATCACCACAACCACCGATATGGATGTGTTGTGGGCTCATTGGGGGGTTTTGCCATAATCGCCACGCTTGGTTGGCGATCGCAGTTGAGAGCTTGGGTCAATACTTACCAAAAAACCACAATATATGTTCAGCAAAATCATACGGATTTTTTTTTCACCACTGTAGGTTAAAGTTAAGCGGTAAGTAAATTGTACTGTGAAAATTTAAATAAAAATAGTATTTCTTGAAAACATTTTATTTTTTAATAGAATAAAGACTTATCAATGAGTAAAGTAACTATTCACAAATAATTTGAGGTAAAAAAAAACTAGAAAAGGAATTTTTCATTACGAGATGCTTAAAAATCTGTGTCAAGGTGGATTTTTCGATATATCGGAAAATTTTGTACTACTGTAAATCCGTAAGATTTTCCTGAACATATATTGTGGTTTTTTGGTAAGTATTGACCCAAGCTCTCTCCCCTGCAGTATGTCGTGCTATTTACTGGACCTGGGCCTGTATATGTATATAAATCTTATACTAAATTGACGATAGTGACACATGACGTTAGTTAGGCTTCCGTGGAACCAAAAGCATCTATATATGGTAATATTTATATTGTATGGTAGGTGATTATTTTTTCATCAATCTATATTAATATATCAGAGGTGAAGAGTTTGTTTGAACGCGCTAATCTCCGGAACTACCAGTCGGATTTGAAATGATTCTGTTTGATTTTGATAGCCCAGATTTAACATCACGCTATGATACTTAGGACCAGAGTAAAGTAAATAAAAAATCTGAAAGAACCCTAACTGAATACGAAGTAACAGCCCGGGCGGGCGATATACGACACGGGGGGTCGGAGTTCGAGGGCAGCCGCCTGACGAGAACCGAGCATTACCAAGACGAGCCGAACTGTGCATGTATAAAATAATACCACACGACAACATGACTAAAAATATTTCCTGTACTCTAAATTACTAATAAATAATCCGATTTCTTTATATGTTTAATATGACGGCTGATACCGCTGGGCACATCTAGTGTACCGATTAATATTTCGAAATCTTAAAATAAAGGAATGTAAAACAATAAAACAACATGCTGTAGTATGGATTTTCTTTCGGCATTTCTTCTTGTGATGTAGCGAAATGTCCATGTGTGCTTAATTATTATTTTGACGTGTAAACGTGTCTGTTACACTTATTTATGATTAAATGATTCTGTTCTATTCCATGGCGGTATTAAATTAGGTTCTCATGCTTTTGTGTTTTCCTTATTCTTCCAAATAACTTCCAGGGTAGAAGTTTTTATAAAAATGTAGGTACCTAACTATGCGCTCTATACCTTGGCGGGTAGTTGCAGTTGCAGTTGTTAGAAACTTAGTCATTGGTTATACTATTATACTAAGAGCATTAAAATGTCGAACTTAGTTTCATTGAGAATGTGCGCAGCCGCCACGTTATTGGCTTACTGCGCTACGGATTGTCGGTTCGATTCCCACACGTAACAGTTATTTTACATATATGGCCTATATTTATGTAGTTGTTCCGGGACCCGACACGGTGTAAGTACATCCAGCTGTTTATGCATGTGTGATTTATGCCTGTTAACGGTACCAAGGATACAGGAGAAATATTCATTTATCAAACAATAAAAAAAACTTTTTTATAACGTCAGTAGTAGTAGTGGTGGTTAATATAGCGTCTAGCGCGATTAAATAGCGCGCTATATTCACGCAACGAATAGCGCACGCTATGCGGGCTCCAATCAGACGCTATAAAAATCGCGCCATTAAAAAATAACGAGCAGCGAGGATAATAGCGCGAGCAAAGGCATCGAGCAGGCGTGGCGAGCCGGGCGGCAGTCATCGCGTGAATTCGCGCGCTGTCAGCCGTTACCTAACGATTTGATTGATGATAATTTTTATTTATTTATTCTAGATATGCCAACAATGTACGTAAATTAAAACTTCGTAAAATTAAAATATAAAACATATATGACATTTGACGACGTCAATAGGTACGTACGTAATCGTTCCGTCAAAATTGCTGTGTGAAATTAATAATAAAAGAAATATAACCCAATCCTATACTAATTAGTACATAAATAACTATTACCCCAAGCCAAGTATGAGGAAAAGTTCATTAACTTATTTTACTACCTACTACTCCCTTTTATTTTGGTTAATATTATTTTACGTATCAAATATACTAACGTATTCAAGATCAAGGATATATCGAAAACAGCGCGCTGTACATACAAAGCGTGCTGTCTTATCACAGCGCGCTATCTGTCTAGCGACATTTAGCGTGATTCGAGAATATTCACCGCGCTTTTATCGCGTCATTCGCGTAAGCCCAGTTCGTTATAATTTTAGCGTGGAAAAGAGCGCGCTATTTTGTTATAGCAAATAGTCTGTAGCGCGCTATTGCCATATAGCGTTTTTTAACACTACTACAAACACAGGAAAGAGAGCAAAGCTCACGGAGTAGCCAGTAAAAGCACACCACTACAAACACCGAAAAGAGAGCAAAGCTCACGGAGTAGCCAGTAAAACCACGATCTCTATACTAATTATAGAGATCACGCTTTTACTGGCTACTCCGTGAGCTTTGCTCTCTTTTCGGTGTTTAGCTGTCATATAACGTTGTCTCACTCTGTCATAAAGATCTCATTGCTTTAAAATGCCGTCATAAAACGATTTCGTTTAACCATGAAAGCTGGCTGTGTGCCCATGATCAGCAGTGGATGCTAGCAGTCTGTTATGACTATTATACTAGAACAGTGGTTTATGAGTAAGTTTATTAAGATATTACGTAAATATTAGCTTTTGAAAACTTATCATGATTGTTTGATAAAGAAGCGGTGATGCTACTACGGAGCAGATGGCGGGATATGAGGCGATGACCCCAACTTATCTTCATACTTTTATTGGATTGCTCAATCTTGGGCCATATTTCTATAAATTTGTATTAGGGGAGTTTCACTTCAAGAACCTCCGTAATCATTTGTGACTTGTGAGACTCAGACTCTAATTTGAATTCCACGTGGCGGTTGACATAAGCAGCGGCGCGGCCGCTCGGTGCAGCTAATCGGCAACACGACTGAACAGCTGTACAAACTTACATGTTTTCATTCTAATTGAATCGTATCTCTCACAAAATCTTATTGGAGATAACCATGACTTAAGTATGATTCATCAGCGCCTGGTTTAGTACTACTTTTAGGTTGACACAGGGCCGTGTGCGCAGCACACCACACCACAGCGAGGTGAGTTTTGAGTGATCTTTTATAATCCCCCTCGAGATGGCAGAGGTTGGAGGGGCGACCTTTTTACAGCTGCTTCCCGTCCGCTAAAGGGTGTGACCGCTTTACAGTCATCCCCTCTGAGATGTGCCTAAAAGCGTGGCATCAATGGGCAGCTCTAGTGTTTGGCAGCGAAGGGAGGGCTCCCTTCGAGGAATTTCCACCGGGCGACCTATAAAAAAAAACCGGTCAAGTGCGAGTTGAACTCGTGAGGAGAGGATTCCGAAATTGCTGAATATATGTCTATTGTTGGATTCGGTCTTGTATCAATAACTTATTCCAAGAATAAACTTAACATCATAGTTGAAAAACATATTTTCCCATACATTCCAACCGCAAACGTAAGTTTGTACGCACAATATTGAAAGATTTACCATGTTATTTTAAGATCAAAGACTTCTTATAGGTTTTCCTGTAATCTTTAAGTAAAGAGCTAATATCTATATTTTTTTCAGAATTTCAAGCTCCGTAGTTTCGGAGATAAGCAGGGGAATGGTAAATTTTCGTCTATTTTCTTAAATAACATTAAAAAGATATATTTTAAAATTATAAAATACATACATTTGAGACCCTCAAAATAACAAATAAATTCAAAACTCGTTTATTTACGTTACATATCCGTGTTTGGGTTGCAGAAATCCATATGGGTACCAAATTTCAACTTAATCGGTTCAGTAGATTCAGAGCAAATTGGCTGTGACAGACGGCGTTTTTTCCTTAAGACGTTCGAAACCCTAATAAGGCTGAGGGCGCTAAAAATGATTTTGTCACCATTGTAAAAAAACGAAATATCACATAAAAGTATAATTACGTCTCAGGGGGAACTTGTACGTCTACTTCTAACCCGTTTTTTTTATGGTTTCGGCAATTCTCTTCACCACTTCCATACCTCGCGCTCCGAGTGTTTGGCCTATTATGCCTATATGGTAAGTCAGGCTCTGCGATTCATATAAAACGCCAAGCAACTTGGCCGCGGCCTCTGTATTTCTCGATACGGCTGCTACTTATTAGATACAAATCGCTTTTTTACACATAATGTACCTGGGGCGTCTGTAATAAATCAATGAAAGTAAAAGAATTAATCATCTTAAAGCGTTACAGAGTCAGTGAGTTAGTGACAAGCGCCAATATATATTTAACTGAATAAACTGCCTATTATTTTGTATGATGGATGAAAAATAGTTTCTGATTCCGATATACGTGCAATCATACGTATGTATTATAAGTTGGGTCAAAGAACTCTTAGTAGCTCGGGCACAGTAAGATGTCCACAACATTATATATCGCCTGTTTGTTAATACTGTATTGAAAAGAGTTCAATGTTTTATTGACGGCACGGTTGGTGCAGTGGTTGATACTTGATACAGTCGACTGTTGCGCTCCGGATCGCGGGTTCGATTCCCGCATTTTTGTTTAGGATACTTTTGTAATATTTCACACATATTGTTCTATTTTGCCAACTTTTGTAAGCATTTGTAATTGTCCAGGCACATGTGCGTGCCTCTCTATAAGATCATGCGATCTCCCTGTGCGGCCTGGCGGGCAGCCAGGCCGGGAACGGCCAGGAAGCGAAAATATGCGAGTAAATTCCGCGACACGAGCGATACGTAGATCGATGGATCGCCGTGGTGTTTATTGCCCGAAAAGCCTGGCGCACCCCTCCACCTTGCCCTAGAAGGGGAAGCTTAAGAAGATTTCTCCACGTTAAAAAAAGGTTGAACTGGATATGATATGCAATCCGATACTTGCGATTTTTCATATCGATTCAACCTTCGGATTCTGGATATTTAAAAACTCCTGTGTATAAAATTATAGTTCAAAAACTAATGATAACATACTTTTGATGTTAAATAAATAAATACTTATATTCTATAAATATTTTACATTTGGTATCAAAACGTCACGCTTTCAATTTATATAAAAACATCTTTTATTTCATATTTCATTTTTATGACTAAGTCAATACTAAAATCCTATAAAATCAATACATAAACATTCATATTATGTCTATATAATAATAACCTAATAAAAGATTTTTAAATCATGTGATGATGGTCCTGGTGACAGCACAGGTCATAGTCATGTAAAATTATTATAATGTCATCGATTTGATACCTCTGCAAAATTCCATGCAATTCATTTCTAAACTAGTCCCGTTTTACAACGCCCAGGGGTTGAGAGGGGTGGTCATTTTTTTAAGAGGAACCACACAGAACAATTAGCAATGGTCGAGAATAAAAACCTGGACATCGAAAAAGATACATGGGATCATGTGTGTTTTTCTTTTCTGTCTGTTTTTTTTTCCAAGATCTAGGTTATAAGAGACGGGTCACTTTATACATAGGTCTTTTCTTTACTTTTATGAGAAAATAAAAGCCATTATAATACTGCTGAAATACCATCTAAGAAAATTGCTTTTGCTTTAAATATGGCCAACGTAATTTTGTGTAAGTTGAATCATTGTTTCCATTCAGAGGTCCTAACAAAGCACTTAAGTATGTGGTAGACAGATTTTTTGCATTTTTATATTAGGGTTTTAAGGACCAATCTAGTGTGTTTTGTCTTTGTTCGTGATTTTCGTCCATTGTAAGGACACTAAACATGTATACTCGTATTTATATAGAAGAATATAATATTAATGTTTCATATTACCTAGATCATATATGGCCACTTAGGAAAATGGCGTTCTAGTCATCGATACGAAAAGGTTATAAGGACATTGCCATAATAACCATGCTTGGAAAGCCGGTTGATGTGCGTGCCTCTCTAGAGTATTATGTACCGATCGGTGTAGTTAAGCAATATTCGGCGCGGTCAGTCTATGGATGGGTGGTTTTTGAACTAAACATCTCCGTGCTTTAAAGGGCACGTAAATTTGTGGGTCCGAGTTATTGCCTTTAAACGGGAGTCGTTACGCTAAGCCTTTGGGAGGCTCTGACACAAGGTTGGCTAAGTAGCCAGTAGCAAGTCTTCTTGCTTCTTGTAACTTGTATTCTTCGTATAGTTATATGGAAAAGAAAGTGTAATGTAGGTACATCTAATTATAATGTAACGGGTAATAGAGGGTAAGTTGAGATGGTTGTCAATATGGCTATATAATGCTTTGTATGTGACTTGTGTGCCAGTCCGGAATAAACCCTTGTGACGAAACGTTGTTTTACTGATATACATCCAGACACTTCTCGAACATTACAGAAAGAAGAATAAGTACCCAAAGGGAGCTGCTGCCCAGCGTATGGGTATAAGCTTAGTTGCCTTTTAAGACATCCGCGGGTATAGCACAGGTGGCTTTTGCTTGATCAAAAACTACAACGCTACTAATGACTGCGTGGTACTAAACTTCGACATCATTATTTATCAGTAGCTGTTACTCGTGACTTTGTCTGCCAGCGGCTTATATAGCCCTTTGTCTCACTAAAGCATAGAATTGTTTCAAACATTTTCATATGTAATTAAACTCTAGTAAATGCATGGTGTTGTATATCTGCAACAGATTGTTTTATATTAAAAATTAAAAAACAAAAAAAATCCCTTTATTAGCATTTAAATATCTACAAGATACATTATAATAAAACAATTTTAAACGGATTAGATCGCGTATATTATAGATTTTTGTTTTTCCTGACGTTTCGAATACTTTACAGCATCTATAATATACGCGATCGAATCCGTTTAAAATTGTTTTATTATAATGTGTAATAATCGCGAAAACCTTAGACATTACTATCTACAAGATACGTTTTTTTTTACACGCATTTAAGGGTTAAACCCTTAACGGATCTCGATTACCCAATAACATCTATCTTTGTACCAAATTTCATTCAAATTCGTTCAGCCGTTCCGGCGTTACTGTGCAGCAAACATACATACTTTGCGATTTCTAATATTATATAAGCTGTAACGTCAGCTGCATTATTCATAAGGGAACTTGATATCAATCATCAGCCTAAATCGGTCCACTGCTGGATGTAGGCCTCTCCCAGCGTGCGCCACAACACCTGGTCATCAGCATTCTGCATCCAGCCGGACCCAGCAACCTTCTTTAGGTCGTCCGTCCACATGGCCGGTGGGCGTCCCACGCAACGTTTGCCCATACGTGGTCTCCACTCTAGGTCTTGTCTGCTCCATCGATGATCGGATCTTCGACAGACGTGACCAGCCCACTGCCACTTCAGCTTGCTAATTTGGTGTAATATGTCGATCACTTTGGTTCTCTTCCGGAAATCCTTGTTTTGGATTCTATCCATTAGAGTGACTCTGAGCGAGAACTTGATATCCTATGTCGTATTTCACGATTTATGTTCAGCTGCTTGAGCGTGATGGATATGCACATATATTCCTCAAATATTTACATTTGTAATAGTAAGGAAGAAGATAGCCCATTACCAGCAATGACACACGATACAGAAAGGTGGTCATTCACTATGGGACTGATAACAAAGCTATGCGATGATGTATTGAAGACGAGATTAAATCAGAAATACGGAAATCCGTAGAAAGTCAAACTCAAACATTTTATTTAGCCGGCAAGTAACTCCATGGATACTCTTTTAAAATACTTGAGAGTGCAATGTTGAACAAGATATTAATAATTATATACATTGATGAAAAACAAACATTGCAGCTATACAGTAAAAATATACAGATACTAGCTGCCCGCCCAAGCTTCGCTCAGGCTAGTGCAAGCCCGATTGCAGCGCCACCTACCGGGTCCAACTGTGAATCTAAACCACCCAGGAACCCACACAAAGACACAAAAAATCATCAAACTCGGTCCAGCTGTTAGGAGGAGTTCAGTGACATACACAGGTACAGTAGAATTATATTTAAATAAGATATTGGATTTCCAGGGAAGCCACTTGTGCAGAAAAGAGCTAACGTCATATGTCCATATCGTCAACATAGTAGCTTTTTTTTAAAAGATTTGTTTTAACCCGTCTGTTACATCAGCAATTGCTTTAGGTATCTTGTTGTAAAATCGAATACAGTTTCCTAAGAATGAGTTATTTATTTTTGACAACCTAAATTCAGGTACCACTATTTTATGTTTCTTTAGAAGAAAGAATGGTGCCGACATAGCTGAAAGCTGATTAGTAAGCTAAAATGGAATGGGCGGGGAACATTGCTCGTAGATCTAATGGCCGTTGGGGCATAAAGGTTCTCAAGTGGAGACCACGCACCGGAAAACGCAGCGTGGGACGGCCTCCAACGAGATGGATAGACGATCTGGTGAAGGATGCAAGCCGCATGTAATCAGCCGTTGCCGAAATCTATGGGGGAGGCCTTTGCAGCAGTGGTCATACTTTTGCTGGTATAAGAAGATAGTAAGATAGGTTACAATCCTTAATTTCTTTTTACTAGAAGCCAAATGGTCAAATGTTCTCATTTATAACGTTATTATTTATTTACGACGCGATATATTTCAAATAGGTGAAGGTTCACATGTACAAGTATATATATATACACGCAGTACATAATGTTTGTTTGCTACCATAAGTGGATCTATCCTTCCTCGAAAACCGTTGAGGATTGAAGTAGTTTAGGACCCTTCCATATTTAGATCAAGTGGTTCCCTCTATGACGTCGAACGTAGCTCTAATATTATTTGTGTGCGTATTTCATACATCTTATTCTATTTTGCCACCTTTTGTAAGCATTTGTAATTGTCCAGGCACATGTGCGTGCCTCTCTATAAGATCATGCGATCTCTCTGTGCGGCCTGGAACGGCCAGGAAGCGAAAATATGCGAGTAAATTCCGCGACACGATCGATGGGTCGCCGTGGTGTTTATTGCCCGAAAAGCCTGGCGCACCCCTCCACCTTGCCCAAGAAGGGGAAGCTTAAGAAGATTTCTCCACGTTAAAAAAGGTTGAACTGGATATGAAATGCAATCCGATACTTGCGAGTTTTCATATCGATTCAACCTTTGGATTCTGGATATTTAAAAACTCCTGTGTATAAAATTATAGTTTAAAAACTAATGATAACATACTTTTGATGTTAAATAAATAAATACTTATATTCTATAATTATTTTACATTTGGTATCAAAACGTCACGCTTTCAATTTATATAAAAACATCTTTTAGTTCATATTTCATTTTTATGACTAAGTCAATACTAAAATCCTATAAAATCAATACATTAACATTCATATTATGTCTATATAATAATAACCTAATAAAAGATTTTTAAATCATGTGATGATGGTCCTGGTGGCAGCACAGGTCATAGTCATGTAAAATTATTATAGTGTCATCGATTTGATACCTCTGCAAAATTCCATGCAATTAATTTCTAAACTAGTCCAGTTTTACAACGCCCAGGGGTTGAGAGGGGTGGTCATTTTTTCAAGAGGAACCACACAGAACAATTAGCAATGGTCGAGAGTAAAAACCTGGACATCGAAAAAGATACATGGGATCATGTGTCTTTTTCTTTTCTGGCTGTTTTTTTTCCAAGATCTAGGTTATAAGAGACGGGTCACTTTATACATAGGTCTTTTATTTACTTTTATGAGAAAATAAAACCCATTATAATACTGCTGAAATACCATCTAAGAAAATTGGAATGGGCGGGGAACATTGCTCGTAGATCTAATGGCCGTTGGGGCATAAAGGTTCTCAAGTGGAGACCACGCACCGGAAAACGCAGCGTGGGACGGCCTCCAACGAGATGGATAGACGATCTGGTGAAGGATGCAAGCCGCATGTAATCAGCCGTTGCCGAAATCTATGGGGGAGGCCTTTGCAGCAGTGGTCATACTTTTGCTGGTATAAGAACATAGTAAGATAGGTTACAATCCTTAATTTCTTTTTACTAGAAGCCAAATGGTCAAATGTTCTCATTTATAACGTTATTATTTATTTACGACGCAATATATTTCAAATAGGTGAAGGTTCACATGTACAAGTATATATATATACACGCAGTACATAATGTTTGTTTGCTACCATAAGTGGATCTATCCTTCCTCGAAAACCGTTGAGGATTGAAGTAGTTTAGGACCCTTCCATATTTAGATCAAGTGGTTCCCTCTATGACGTCGAACGTAGCTCTAATATTATTTGTGTGCGTCGCTGAAATTTCGCATAGTACGGAATTTTCGGAAGTATTAGGAATTCTGTGCAGTTAGCATCTACTTGAAACTAAACTGTACTAACTCTGCCTGCGGCTCAGCTCACGTGCAAAGTATTTAGTTTTCCTAGGTGAAGAGTTCCCCAATGTGATACAATTTGCTTCTATACTAAATTTCATCGAATTTTTTTTTGCTATTTTAGTGTGTAATTCAATATCAAACATCCAAATAAGTAAATAGCCGAACTTTCGCGTTAGTAATAAGCCAAATTTTTTATAACTATTCATATCAGCTAAAGGAATTCCACCACTGAACAAAGGCCTCCCCTATAGACTTACACAATTGTGTCGTCATTTTGGGAGGGAAATTGCCAGTACTTCCCACGCTTGGCACGTGGGTTGGTCGGCGCAGTATGGCTACTGATCCAGAGAAGGGACGCTGTTGCCCATCCCTCGGGTTTAGTATTTCCCTTAGTCGCCTTTGATGATACCCACGGGAGGAGATGGGTTGGTGGTATTTTTGATCCGGACACCACACAGCTAATCACTAAGTAAACATTGATACATCAACGATTTTTTACAGACCATGTACAATAACCTCCACTTGAAGATTTGTCCTATATCGAGAGAATTGTTTAAAGGCAAAAAAGTCACATGCACAAACACCCGGACCCGGAACATCCAACTTTAGGCTGTATAAATGATAACTGTGCCTCTCTGAAGTAAGAAAGAAACAAACATTTATTATTTTCAAAACATGAGGCACCATTATTAGATTAGGTTCTAGTAGCAATAATAAAGTTATACAAGATTATGTATTTCACGGTTGCACCAAATAGGTGTCCAGTTCAGCGTGTGCCAGGCAGCTGTGGCCTGGTGCTGGTTTTCAACTGGAAACCACTTTGAAAGTTGGGACACATACATCAAACAGAGCATATAGCCTTACGGTGCATATATGCGAACGTTGTGTTGTAAGTTGTGAATTGGGTGTTGTGTAAGCGTATAGTATGACTATACTGTACTTTATGTTCAGTCAGGTCAGTGATAAATATAAATTAACAAATTATACACTATTTAAAATAACTAGGTAAAACAATACCTGACTTACTTTGATAGAAAACTGCTCGTCTGTGTTCCGCCTATCCGCGGGCTGATTAGCTAAAAACAGCAACAGCAGATGCGATAGCAGCTATCGCGCAGCCAAGGATCCACCGGTGGCAAAGCATCAAAAAAATTAGTACTACGTAAGGCATCGCCCGCCTTTCGCTATCGGCAAAAAGGTAATACCAAATTGACGTTTGACCGCGGCATTGGAGCAATTTACGCCACACGATGAAATGGGCTGGTGGCATTCTGAGCCGGCACAACACGGCAACGAAATGGTTATCATTTCGGCCGAACGAAGTCCACTGCTGGACACAGGCCTCCCCCAAAGATCACCACAACGACAGACATGGGTGTGTTGTGGGCTCATTGGGGGATTTTGCCATAATCGCCACGCTTGGCAGACGGGTTGGCGATCGCAGTTGAGTTGCTAATGTACTCGAAGGACGCTGCTGCCCTTCCTCCGGCTAATCCCTTAGTCGACTTTTACGACACCCATGGGAGGAGAGGGGGTGGTGGCATTCTGAGCCGGCACCACACGGTACACGGCACAAATGGTTAACATGAATTTAAAAAGTAAGCACAAAGCTGGCCGTAAAACATACGCAGATCGCACATAATACGCATCACGGCATCACATCACCAACAGTTGTCCCACAATTGTCATTTTACATTGTTGTTACATACATTAATTTACTCTCACAGAGAATGCAAAGCGGCAGTCAAATAATACGATTGATTACTAGCTATTTGTTTGTCTGAAACATCCGCGGTACGGATTGCGCTGACACATTCAATCATCGATTTCACGTGCAATTTACCAAAACTTCGGTAATGGAATATTATTATTTCAATGTAAACTCACCTGTGTGTGTTTGTTTTGCGACCATTGTAGGGTCAGCATACAACAGCTTAACATTTGAACAAGGGTAATTAATTGAAGTCGCGCGTTGTTCTCCTACAACAAGAACAGCTCTGTACATTCTATTATATAGCATCACATCACATATAGGCACTCAAGTACGGCTTATGTAATTGGGTTAACAATGCCATTATAGTGTTCGATAGATATTAATAGAAATTAGTCGCGTGTACTCCCACGGAGGTTGTTTAGTTGGTAATTATATGTGCTGGAACTATACGGCAGTTAGGCTATAATTACTGGAATATGTAATACTGGGCATCATATTGAATATTTCATATACAAATCTGATGATACAAGACGGCAAACGAGTAACAGCTCACCCGATGGCAATTTTTAATTTTTATTTATTGTTTATTTACCCCAATGGAAATTCGTCATGAACTTCCTCCGCCCCAGGGAATGGCGACCGGGTATGCCGGACTCCTACCAGCTAAAACCACTGGAGTGGCAATCTTCGGCACCGGAGGAGGATCCAGGTGCACGCCCTTGGGCACATCTTTGAGGGGATGACTGTAAATCTTATATATTTAATATTCCTTTTAACTCGTCTGTTAAAAACCTAGGCTTGCACATAGACACCAATCTTAATTGGCGAACACAGGTCACTAATGTTAGCCAAAAAGTCACTGGTACTTTGCGATCTCTCTATCGATTAAAAAATTTACTCCCATCTAATGTTAAAGCAATACTTGTGCAGACTTTAATTTTTCCCATGATTGATTATGGTGATGTGTGTTATTATGATCTGAATGCAGATATGCTTAACAAAATTGACCGCCTTCTGAATAACTGCATTCGCTTCGTTTTCAATTTACGTAAGTATGACCATGTGTCCTTATACAGAACGCTTCTTAAATGGTTGCCTATCCGTCAGCGTAGAAAACTAAGGGCATTGACAGCCTTGTTTTCCTTACTTGATTCTCCCACATCCCCTACTTACCTTACTTCTCATTTTCAGTATATTTGCTCCAATCATGACAAAAATCTTCGTTCCTCACATAATCGTATCTTGAAATGTCCGTCTCACCGTTCGGACTTTATACACTCTTCTTTCTTTGTCCAATCTATTCTTCTTTGGAATTCGCTACCTCCTGAAATCAGGATGGCCACCAGTCGCTACTCTTTTAAAAATAAACTACGCAAATACCTCCGCAATTCTTTGGCAGAAACATCTCTTTGTTAGTAATTCCTACAAAAATATATTTATATATGTATATTTTGTTATTGTATGGTTTTATTATTACACGTGTACGCATATTTAAATATGTATATATTTATATTAAGTCAACGATAAACGCCTTGCATATATTTTCTTTCGTTATTTAACTACTCACAGTTACACTGACAGATAGTGTATTTTATTTTTCTCTGCATCACCCCAAGGTCGACTGGAAGAAAATGCCTAATGGCATTAAGTCCGCCTTTGTACAGTTTTAGTGCATAAAGTATTAAATAAATAAATAAATCGGTCATCCCCCCTAGCGGAGGGGAGCCGACTGTTAAAAGGCCGCCTCCCAGTAGCAGGCCCAGCAGCGTCCCTTCTGTGGAACAGTAGCCATACTGCGGTCACCAATTCGCCTATCAAGCATGGCGAATATTGGCAAATACCCTCCAAAATGATGACACAATTGTGGATATCAACGGGGGAGGCTTTTGTTCAGCAGTGGACGTATAAATGGCTAATATGATGATGATGATGAAGAGGTCCACGTTCAACAGTGGAACTTTACGGATGATATATGTGCGTGTGTGTTCTACTACGCTCACACATAGTTGTTATGTGCCGGTGAAATATAGAATGAGCCCTTCGCATATAACTCTATTACCACTAAATATAAGAATACGTTCGTAGTGTGATCTATTCCCATGTGTATCATAAAAGCTGATCATCTAACGGTGAATTCATAGGGTCCGTGATATCAGGGGCCAGCATGCACTTTCAGGTAGTGTGAACCGTGTTGTGCCGGCTCAGAATGTGCCGTGTTGTGTTGTTATAAAGGCGACTAATGGATTAGCCGCAGGATGGACAGCGGCATACTTAGAGTACACATATGCTATTAAAATATTTTTGAATACTGTCTAGCAGATGCGGTATTATGGCCACGTGAATCTGCTTTAGTTTAACAGTGGATGATTGCAGGATCATAAAAAAGATATTTCAATTTAAATATATTTATTTCGGAAAACACGTCCATATATTATATCTCTATGTGGTGTCTGGATTAAGAATATAGCACCACACTATCTTCTCCCATGGATATCATTAATGGCGACTAAGGGACTGTAAACCAGAGAGATGGGCAGCAGCTCGACGACTCGGTTGTGGAAATCTATGAGGGAGGGATTGCCGTCTGACCTACCACACTAGACTGACCGATATACTGGGAAATGTCAAAATTCTTAGGTTAGGTCATTTTTGACAGACTATGACATTTGAGTACCCGTACCGACCAGACGGTCATAGATGTTTCTATGACAACTAGAACCAACGGCTAAACGTGCTTTCCGAAGCATTGAGGGGTCTCGATGTGTAAGGAATCGTCAACCATCTAAGGCCTCGCCGTAAAAAGCGTTGCTTAACCTCACAGATCTATTCCGCTCGGGTGTAACTTAAAGTTAGCAGCGTTTAATATCAACTTTGTTCTGCGCCATTAACAAACCGTTGGGTGTACTAATACAGCTTAAGTATCTTAAAGTAGAAAGTACTCTAGGGACTAGGACTACAGTTAAAGAGATGATAGCTGACATCACGATTTTGTTTTTGATATGTGTTCAAGATAATATGTGTTATGTGTGCTAAGATTTCTGTATCAGCTATGAAAAAGGAACAAACATCTACAAATTTACTGTCAGATGACAGGACAGGACTGCAAGAAATACATAAGGCAAAAAAACCTTGACCGTCTGGTTTGACGAAGCAATTGTTTTTTAAGTTATGCGAAAGTGTAATTGGACGGTTTAAAATTTAAACCTGGAATTGTAGTATTCAGTAAATATGATTTGACAGTACTATTGGTGCAGTGGTTGACATTGGCTTTCAGCGCTACGGGTCGCAGGTTCAATTCATGTATGGAACAAATATTTATTAATCCTACAGGTAGTTCTTCCAGGTCCAGATGCGGAAAAACACGCAAGTGTTTATGCATATGAGATTTATGTATGTAAACTGTATCAGAATGTAGATACAGTCTACCTTTAAAATCTATTAAGGACAGTCAGACGACACACAGAAAGTAATGATAAGGCGGATTCACAGACTAGAGAACATCTGTTGATCTTAGAACATCTAGCAATACATTTATAAAATAGAATTACTTTCAGTTCCTTGACTTCTCGAATCAATTGGAAATGAAATAAAAAACCGGACAAGTGCGGGCTGAACATTAACCTACATTATTCTCTTTATATGTTTTACCATCATTTGTATCAATCAACATTATAATATTAATTATTATATAAGAGTATCCATGGAGTTCCTTGCCGGTTCTTCTCTCTCTTCATAGGACCAACTATTTGGAATCGTACAACTTAGATTCTGACGTTTCATAACTGCCAATAAAAAAACTTTGGCTTATCTACCAACGAAATAGAAAAATTCCTAGTTTAGAACGTTTAGAAGGAAAAGAAAATCTCTCTGTAACCTGCGTACTCATCTTCGACTTAAATAATGAAAGCGAAAACAAGCATGTGAAATGATGCTTTAAAAAAATAGCTATAAATCGTTGATTCCAAACTTCAAATTGGGTCCAGATCTACTTTAATTTCCGTCAAACATATGTTGTATTATACAAGCAAACAGTCAGAACTAAAGAAGTACACAGAGGCTGTTGAAGGAGCGAACTCTTGCACATTAAGCCGCATGTTCTGGGACATGTAATGTAGCGCCGCCGGTCGTTTTCCAATAACAGTTAAGTTCATATTTTTACGTGTCATAGTACAAGTGGATGGCACACGATGTAACGTTAAGTTGCGTACAATTCAATCAGCTTCTTCCCACTCAAACTTCGCTCTTACTGCCAACTTTCTTTGACTGCTTCCTTAATCGAGTTGCCGTTAACTTTATAAAATGCGCCCGTGTGCCTGGTTTATGTTTTCCACGCTGGTTAAGAGCTTTTCAAGAGTTTTCGTATTCGTTAGTAAACTTCCTTAGTTGATGACGTGATTGAAAGTTCTTTTTTTTCGTTTAATGTAATAACGTCTTTACATTTCTCGTTTCATATGTTTAACTAGACTTAATCGATGGTACACGTTGAGACTTTAATTTTTGTCGAGGCTATGCATACATTTGCATAAAGGTTCTGTGAACTTTCGAAGTCCAGACAAGCAACATTTTTAATTATTGTTTGTTTTGGTCCTCTTTCTATATACACAGTTGCGAGACTACATTTAACTTATACATTGCTTTGATTATTTATTCATTGGGCATTATTTCGAAAAGTGTTCTTATTAAACAGTTTAGTAAACTATTACTAGCAATAATTAATTACGGTTTAAATTAACCTACATTGTAAATTATAAACATTGAAAAATACAAAATAAACTGCAGTAGTATTTAAATGTGGGTAAATTAACTTTGCAACGATAATATTAAACTCTATTACAGTCACGCAGCACATTGGCATAACCGCTTGCTCTCATTACAACAACGAAACGACCTGCAATTTGGTTGGAAATGGATTGAATGCGGCCGCATTACCTGCAATGTTCAGAAAGTCCTTCATTTTACGTATCGGTAAATAAAATTGAAACATCTGTTTCGGTAAAATAGCTTTGTTTACGACATGAAAAATCCATACATTTAACACTGAATTTGGCTGGTTAAAGCATTTATTACAGCCCGCGAGGTCAAGACTGAACACATAAATAAAGTTAATAGAATAGCAGCCGTCGAATTCAATGAAAACATTATTTCAAATGAATCCAGATTGATATTTATTTGTGTCGCTTTCATTGTGATCTATATGCTCTGTGAATTATTTAAAAGAATACAACTTTATCTTCACGTATATCAAAGTTAGCAGTTGAAGTAGGTAGTGAAATGTCGTACCTATTTGCCGGATCAATGGAAATATTTCCCAAAATTTAAAGTTACGTGTTTTAAAAAGTGGAAATATCATCTTTTCTAAAGAAAAAGGAAAATGGTATAAAGTAATTCAGAGTGAGCCTCCTCGTGCGCCTTGGTTTGGTGAAGGTAAGTTAGAAAGAAGTTATATTAAGTTAGCACTGAGACTTCGTTCTGGGCACTATCCATCAGCAAAATTTGCATTCCTAAGGCGGAAGGCTACATCTCCCAACTATGATGTATGCAATAAAATAGAACACGCAACATTTGTTAATGGATTGTGTGAGGAACAAAAGAGAGACAGAAATATTGATGAGACCTTAAGCTGAATCCACTAGACGTTGGGCTTCTATTGACTATTTTAGTAAATCCTAAGTCAGTTGCTGCAAAAAATGGTGTGGTGTATTGTCAGTGATATACTGAGAGTAATTTTTTTTTTTTTATAATTGTGTTTGTATTATATTGTGTATATACGTACTTTGGGGTTGGCATATCCGTGTGGATAAAAACCCTCAATAAAAATAAAGATAAAAAATCTTCAATTGAACGATTTTACTGTCTGAACGAAATTTGTGGAAAGCCTTTTACAAAACTTTATCAACAAACAGATCAATCTAGAAGAGTAGTATAAAAATCTCCTTTCTTCCTGTCCATCCAAAGGTTGTCTGGAAGAGATCGCCCTGTGCGATAAGACCGCCCATTGTACATGTATCTTTTTAAATTTTTATCTCTATGTATGTATTATGTGGTGTACAATAAAGAGTATATAAATAAATAAAAATGTCACATTAATCTACATGACATATACCCGGTCATATAGTCGGCGATTTATAAAAATGGTAAATATGGAGCACAATTAAAAACAAGAAACTCTACAGTTATCGATTGGGTAATTGGTTGAAATATACAAAGTTATTGTGCCTCTGACAAGGTTGGTTTTTGTGACAGCCTGCTTTTGTCTTCAAGTAATGAACTCCCTTTACAAATGTGTGCCTAAAAGCCTTTTAAATAGCAATCGGGACGTAACAGTCTATTCACACACACATTACAGAACGTGTGCAGTACATAATACGTATACATCGCGTATATATGTGAATCGAATTGATTGTTAACTTTAATGTAATAGTTTTTACGACGTACCTTCGATTCCCTATTTCAGTTTTTGAGCTAAGAACTTTTTTATTGGTCAAAAACGTTTAGCGAAGCAAAAACAAACCGTTTACGTAAATTCGTAAACTTCTACCAATCATTTCGTTATTTCCTTTCGTGGATGCAACAATGAAAATGCCGTCTCAGATTTTACGTCTATGGGTTTAACGGGAAGTAAGCGAATAAAACGAGGAATCTATCTAAGTGTGATGCTAGTGGTACGAGACCACGAAACTGCTTTCGGGTTACAATCGTATCTCAGTGCCTTCCGAGACAAAAACAAATGGAAGTATTACCGGAGACAATCTACATTTAAATGGATCTTTTTCCTCAATTCGTGCAGAGTTTGGTGATAGGTATCGCTGCCACCGATTTATTTCGCCAAATTTACATTTGGGCGGCCGTCACCGTAGTCGCCGCTGACATACAACTTTGAGTTGTATCTCCGTTAGTGTCAGCAACTTGCATCTGTAATGAAAATTTATAGCTTCATTTGTACGGGTCAAACTTGAATTCCCCAAGATATTTTGGCTAAATAGTTGTAATAAGTATTTTTCAAAGAAATATATCAATTCAAGCAGTTGTGTCGAGCTATAACAGCATTTAATTACCAGACTAAATTTAAAAATACTTTAATATTATGCTCAATAGTCGCGACTCTCCAATGAAGAAGAACAACAGAATTAAAGAAACGTCGTTAAGAAATCAACATTAATGTAATCTAGGAGCGTTAGCCGCGGGGTGTTGGGGCACAATCGTACGCCGTTATTAATTATTCCAATGTGAATAGAGCTCCGACAAAAGGCATTAACTGTGCAGATAATGGGCTAGCGTCGCTTCTCAGAGCTGCTTCCGCTTCCTCGTGGTGCGGCCATCAGTCATTGTATGCTCGCCACCTGACATTGTAAATGAGCCACATACAGCATTCATATTTATTATGTTAAATCATGTTGCGCGATCACACGTTTTTAGGGTTCCGAACGTCCGAATGTAAAAAGAGAGCCCTTATCATTTGTGTGTCTGTCTGTCCGTCTGTCACAGCCACTATGTTCCGAATCTACTGGACCGATTTAGTTGAAATTTGATACACATATGAATTTCTTTGACCCAAACACAGACGTGTAACGTAAATAAAATGAATTTTGAACACGGTGGTCACATTAGGGCAAATCAGAAAATTTAAACATATAATTATGCAAACTGTACCTTGTAACATATGAAATAGAAGGGCTTATTGTGTGGGACACAATTAATTTGCTTATCATCTTTTAAAAAAAAATGGTTTTAAAGTTATTTAAGAAAATAGATGTAAATTTACCCTTATCGTCGGAACTACTGAGTCTAAAATAAAATAAAAAATATAGAAAAAATATCTTTACTTATATATTATAGGAAAACCTATAAGTCTATGGTCTTAAAATAAACATGGCAAATCTTTCAATATTATGCGTACAAACATACATTTGCAGTTGGAATGAATGGGAGAACATGTTTTTTACTACAATGTTAAGTTTGTTCTTAGGATAAATTATATGTACTACTCGTTCGAACATAACATATTCATCGTACGGAACCCTCTCCACGCGAGTTCAACTCGCACTTGTCCGGTTTTTTCTTCTTATAATCATCATTTCGGCCGAATAACGTCCACTGCTGGACACAGGCCTCCCCCAAAGATCACTACAACGACATCGGTGTGTTGTGTGCTCATTGGGGGGTTTTGCCATAATTGCCACGCTTGGCAGGTGGGTTGGCGATCGCAGATGAGTTGTTAATGTACTCGAAGGACGCCTCTGCCCATACTCCGGCTAATCCCATAGTCACTTTTTACGGCACCCAAGGGATGAGACGGGTTGGTGCTATTCGTAGCCGGCATCACACAGCTTCTTATAATACCTACCAATTATTTTGAGAGACCAGGAGGGTTGTTACTATAGAAGTATTGACGGTGGTTAAAAAATACAAAAAAAATTACAGTGTACGAAATGTTTGTCACTTTTATGTTGATAAGAATGTGTAGTAGCGATTGCTGTTTTATACAGTTTTCATAGGATCAACCCCTGACGACGTGGTACCGTTAAATTAAGACGCATACTCTCACATTCTTCTTCTTACTTTACTTAGAGAGGCTTTCCGTGTGTTATTATTTCACTTATTAATAAAAGAATGACGGTGGACTTTTACACAGTGGGGGAACTGAATCTCTGTCATATTTATGTTGTTACGAATGTGTAGTGATGAAATATGTTTTATACAGTTTTTATAGGATTTATGCATTTGGTTGTTATGGATTGGTTGTGTTGTTCCTTGCAAAGATAAGACCACCATTCTGCACTAGTAAGTAATGTACAAGACAACAAAAAGATTACGTCAAGATGATGGGTAGTAGCTTATTCTTATTGTACACAATATTTTGCTTGATATAATAGCAAAGCAATTGGCTTTCTACGCTACGTGTTAATTGTTGCGGTGGAATTACTTATGTCGCAGACAGTTTGCGACAGGCGTAAATAGCGCAGACTCTGCTGTCAAACGTCATTAGACTATTATCTATTTGCCGATATCGATTAAACAGGCAAGATCTTTAACGCACACTCTGTCGGACGACCAATTAATAAAAAAATCCATCCCTGCCTTTAAATTTTGGGTGATTTGCCACCGGTGGATCCTTGGCTGCGCGATAGCTGCTGTCACGTTTGCTGTCGCTGTTAGCTTACCAGGGTGCCGGTCTGAGTGATATTTACGTACCTACGAAACAAGAGAAACCCAACCCCGGTGTGAAGCATAGTGCCTCTAATATATAAATTAATATATTGATCATTTGAAAAAATACACATGCTCAAAGGTGAGCTTTACTCAACATTGAGTTTTCTACCAGTAAACCTTTGAGTGATAAAAATTCAAGTGTACAAACAGGAAGAAAACAACAATTAAAAATAATTAAAACGCCGGACGCCTGCCAAGCGTGGCGATTATGGCAAAACCCCCCAATGAGCGAGAACAAATCCATATCGGTGGTTGTGGTGATCTTTGGGGGAGGCCTGTGTCCAGCAGTGGACTTCACTCGGCCGAAATGATGAAAACGCCGGATTTAGAGGTGCTATTAATTAATAAAATACACAAATAGAGGGTCCTACAAAAACTTTACTTAAAGGGCACATTCAGCCTGAACTTCCTCCGCCCCGGGAAAGGGTGAAGGGGCATGCCGGTCTCCTACCGGCTAAAACCATTGGAGCGGTCATCATGGCCACCGCGGGGGGGCTTCAGGTCCTCGTAAGACCACACTAGAGCCGCCCATTGATACCACGCCTTTAGGCACATCTCGGAGGGAAAGACTGTAAGGCGGTCACCCCTTCTAGTGGAGGGAAGGAGACTGTAAAAAAGCCGTCCCCTCATTTATTACTCGGGGACGATTGCAAAGGATACCCCAAGCCTCGCTATACACTGTGTTGCGCACACAGTGGCACGTGGCCACGTGCACCGTTTTCCCGGGGGTCGTTCGGTATGAGCACGCAGACTCTGCAATCAGTGCGCCCATGACCCCTAAGAACTATATAAATACCTACATAATAAATCATATATACTGATCATCCTCATACTAAGAGGAAATGGTTTTTAATTCGTTTTTTCCCAAGCGTGGTGATTAAGACAATGTCTCCCTAAAACCGTTCATTGTTGTAGTCATTGGGAGGCCCATCATCTGTAGTCAACGTCTAAGCACGTTCATAACGTGATATTTTGATGACGATATATAATTGACCTAAGCAAATATGGAACAAGAAAAGACAATGAAAACAAGGAAACCTCAAAAGATAATCATATAATTCTTCTGATTAAATTATCGTTTGGGTGTTTAATAATGGGTGTTTTATAAAATGCCTATCGTTTTAGTCTATCACAATAATTCATTCACATAAAATATTTATATATAAACATTAAATATTTCACTATTCGAAAACAAATTAGAAAGAACGGACTCCGGAAAATATCCAGGAAATACTTAGTGTTAGCAATAGTAAATAGAAACCATGTATAAAGAGGGATTCGTTAGCTGTTTGGTCAGTTTATCGTCCTGCTAAACTAGATCAGGGAGACGAATCGCAGCGGATTGCCGTTTATTTTGTCGACATATTACCCTCTTAGTTAAGTGGCTAAGGAGGTTAATCCGGCCCGATGTCGAGTTTAGTAATTAGTATATACTTTACTTCGGATAAATCTTTACTAACATCACGAGATTTCATTTCCCTTCCTTTCTTTAATAATCGATAATTTTACTAAATTGGATTTTCTGGTTAAAGACTTTCGTCTTAACCGGTGTGTGTTACCAGCGATGATTTATGGCACGAAGACGTGGCCACTCACTATGGGCCTTGTAAGAAAGCTGAAGGCACTCAACGTCCTATGGCGAGAGTTATGCTTGGTTTTTCTATACGAGATCGAATCGGGAATGAGGAGATCCGTAGAACTAAAGCTGCTGACATAGCTGAAAGGATTAATAAGCTGTAATGGCAATGGGCGGGGAACATTGCTAGTAGAACTGATGGCCGTTGGGGCAAAATTATTCTCGAGTGGAGACCGCGCACTGGAAAACGCAGCGTGGAACGACCTCCAACGAGATTGACGGACGACCGGGTGAAGGTCGCTAGGGGTCATTGGATGCAAGTGGCATTTGATCGGGCTTTGTGAAAATCCATGGGGAGGCCTGTATTCAGCAATTGACGTCCTTTGGCTGATATGATGATGTCGATAATGATGATTATTTTAAGTCATTACTGCTGCTGTACCTGCGCGTATGCATATACCTATGTAAGTAAATGAATATTTCTACATAATTGCTATCGTTAGTTTTCCCGGACGTCTATTCAAAGTGAATAGGTATTCTACATCTCTCCATTACCATACAATTGTCATAAAGCAACAGTGGAAGCTTTATTGATTTACATGCAGTTAAGATGTCTCCAGTAAAGTGCATTTTAACGCGAAGTCATTCATTGTCCTAAGTGTGCAATGCGCATAACAATTAAGTATGCCTTACATTACAGTTAAGTGGGACTTGACTGTGATTTGTGAATCGTTTGTCGGCGTCGCACTCTGTCTGCACTGCACCTTACATTGTGCCACTGTGTGATTACAATACTCACCAAATAAACTCCCACTTTGTACATCACGAGATAAAATACAGCATTGGCAGCGAAGCGAATAACGTTTACCTTTACAAATGGGATGTTTTCACGTCTAACGAGAGACGGGGCCAGGCAAATGAAGACCCGTGACGGTAAACAACTTTAGGTAAATTTGTTGAATGAAAAGAAATTCGCACGAATAAGATTATAAGAGATCTAATTTTATTCGCGAAACGTCCGAATAAAATTACATGTACAAATAGAGTGAAGTCGATTTAACAAATCTTTGCACTGGGCAATATAAATACGAAATACGAAAATTGTGTGTCGACGAAATGTTTTCGAATCTCTACTGTAAATACTGTCCCCCATAATGATTATTTGAACGAACAATTAACATTCGAACCCCGTCAGTCCGTTCGTAGTGATAATTCGATTTGTACGCGCGTCAGGGGCGGTAAACACGCGGCCGCTTACATACGCCTCTAGCCGTATCTACCCCTCATTAGCCCTATAGAAATGGAGGAATCGATACAAAAATGTTTTATGTAAGCGTGTTGGATTGACAAATTGGGTTAAAAGAATTTTATTCAGGAGATTAAATCAAAATGAGCTGCTTCTATCACAAACGCGATCTGTGATCTCATCGTCATTAAGCACAGATAGCTAGCCAGCCATTTTTGGAATCATGATTATGTTCAGTGGTTCCGTCCAAACTTTATTTTCCAGTTTAATATCTTACGGGCTAATATGGATTAAAACGTAGGGCTGTATGTCATTCGTTGTTATAACGATAGTCCAGTTAAGTCGACCCTCGGCGCAATTATGACCGTATATTTTTTCTAATTAAATATTTAATTATATTTCATGTGAGTATTTCTGTTAGAGGGAAACGTTCATTAGTAACTCGTTTCTTATGCTGCGTTCTGATCAGGGGCAGCGGTGCGAGGAACGCACGTCACCGTCAAAGCATTCCTTTGTTGGCACTTTCTTTACGCGCTCATGCTCACACGTTTAATGACTTAATTGCCGCTCGAAATAATGAGTGAAAAATAGGCTTCTTGTTGAGCTTCTCGAAATTTCGTGAGACGTGGAAAAGAATGATTCTTTTCTTCGTGTAGATTAGATGTTTTTGATGTCTGATAGAGGCAGACATGGATACAAAGCCCAAGTCACTTTTTCAATATACAGAATGTCAATTTCAAATTTAATTCGGGCATAGTTTTTGTAGAACGGAATATTGGACGATCAGTATACATAGATTATCTCTTTTCAACGGGGATTCATATTATTTTTGGAAATATCTGCACAGGTTTATATTCAGTGAGAAATAATAACATAATAATTTCAACATAAATTGCGACCAATTCAATTATATTCAATATAATTTCAATTTCATTTCCATCTGAGCATTTCTTTTGCACCGAATAGGCGTAACAAAACGAAATTGGTTTTCCTCAAAGTGACTTAACTTTTAATGATTAAGGGAGCTTAGCAGCCCTTCAGTCTGATTAACCAAACATTTATGATTTTGAATGGAATTATAAAGTATTTGCCATGAATGGCATGGTTGGCGTAGTGGCTAAGCAATTGGCTTTCTGTGGTTCACGTGGGTTTGATCCCCGCACGGAAGAAATAATTGTATGATCTACATATAGTTGTTTCGGGTCTGGGTGCTTGTGCATTTGAGATTTATGTCTGTAAACTGTAGCCACGACAAAAGAGACACACTAGAGTGGGACAACGTTCTTAAAAAAACAATAAGCCTAAATACATAGGTACTGCTAGTATAAGAATAAGGTAGTCTGCTGAACAACTTTCTAAAACGAATTACTATCTTTACAAACAATTCGGTCCCTCTATTTATAGTCCATTGTATCGTTTAATCTAGTGCAAATGATTGAGCAACTGAAGTTTTCATGGACTGCTGATTAACGATGAATCCATTTTGATTCGCACCGTATATAAAAGATTTGACGAGACGATTACAAAAATTGGGTTACAATAGAATTCAGGTAGGAATAAGAAAAGTGAAAGATTTATCATAATGTTCTTACAACGGCATTACCGTTATAAATAATGTTTTAAACATACATTTAACTTCGAGTGTCGAGTTATCGCTGTGTCTCCATGCATTATTTTTCCACACAATTTTTCTTAAAGTGCCGTTTGGTACCTACTCACAATACCACCACCCCATCTGATCTCGTGGGTGTCGTTAATGGTGATTATGAGATTAGCCGGGGATGGGCAGCAGAATCCTTCGAGTACATTCATAACTCAACTGCGGTCGCCAACCCGTCTGCCAAGAATGGTGATTATGGAAAAACCTCCAAATGAGCACACAAATCATACCAGTCGGTGTGGCAATCTTTGGGGAGGCTTCTGTTCAGCAGTGGAAATATTTTGGATGAAATGACGCACAGACAAATCAAAACAATATTTTGACTTACCTCGACGTTTTGGCCAATGATTTATCTGTCCGTGAAAAGTCCCGAAATCATGGTCTAATACGAATGATGTTTTTTATTCTTCATTAAAATAACATTGTCCCACACCTGTATTTCTCCTGTGTGGTGGGTAAGTTTACAGACATCAGTCTCACATGCTTAAACACCCAGACTCAAAACAACTATCTGTAGATCATACAAATATTTGTTCCGTGATTGGATCAAACTCGTGACACGTAGCGCAGAAAGCAAATTGCTTACCCACTGCGCCGTCAATACTTACCTTAGTATTTTTATAATTTTCTTTGTGTTCGCAATGAACCGAAAGTGTTTACTATATAGTCCACAACATAATAAAATGTCAGGACGTGGTTTGTTTCTTTCACTATTTTTATTTCTAACTCGCTAAAAGAATTTGTTGGTTCATAACGTGATTTTATTTATTTTTCCAAAGAAGAATAGTGTCCCGTCGCCATTGTTTTCGTATCGAGGAAAAGAAATGAGTGCAGCTCGGTCCGGTTTGTTTGGAAGTTATTACGAATATTTTACAATGCTGCGACGCTTCTGTATTTCTTGTTTATCGTGGACAATGCGATGTTAGCGCCACAATAACAAATATATATTAGACACGGTAATGGTTATTTATGTGGCTAATGCGAACAGACTATTTTGTCTGTGGATAAACTAATATAAGTGCATATATTTGGGCTGTACTGATTTTTTATGAAAAAGTTATGACGTGTGGTTCCCGGCAAAAAATACACTACCCTTCTATACCCAAGGCTGTAGTAAAAGGGGACTAAGGTGTGATATCAAGAAGATGGACAACAACATGCTCCCGTGTGATAAAAGCAACATATTGCGATCATTAATCCGTCTGCGGAGCGTGGTGATGATGGCAATATGACCGCTCATTATAGTGATCATTGCGGCTGATATGTGAGTGAACGAGAACAGTGGTAGAGATCTTTCACGATGTAACACTCTGTGTGTGCCCGGCGCTTGTATTTACTTGCGAGGCCACTTGGTTCAATTCGTTCAGTCGAACGTTTGGTCACAAAGCGGGTAGTATAATTCTCCGCTACCATTATATGAGGAATCGTATATTATCTTCGGGGGGTGTTTCATTAAGAGCTGGCATTAAGGGCATTGCATATTAACAAAAGGCCATATTGTATACAGATTCTTACCGGATGCCTAAATTTCAATAAACCCTACCTGACTTACAGAACTACAGCACAGAAGTAGCGATTACGTGGCGGTAAGGTTTCAGAATACCACGTCGTTAAAAACACACAGTCGCAGCTCAACTAATACCTACTGTTAAGATGGCAGATAAAGACAGCATTCGATGTCATCCAAGTAACGTAGTATGGTGTCCGGTGATTAAGAATTAGTACCACTCAACCTCTTCCTGTAGATGTCGCAAACGGCGGCTACTGGATTTTAAACCAAAGGGCATTAGCGTTTCTTCTATATAATAGTAGCTATACTGCGCATACCAATCCACCTGCTAAGCATGATGAGTACTGGCACATTCCCCTCAAAATGATGACAATTATGTGGAAATTGAATGATAATAAATGAGAGGTTTTTATTCAGCTGTGGTCGTCCTTTGGCTGATACGATGATGATGAAAGTATTATACTGAGTGCAATAACGCGCCGGCAAAAGGGGTAGTGGCTTAAAGAACATTTAAATGTCTACTTTATTATTCATAGTACTATTGTGACAAACGTGGGTTATTTATTAACTTTTTCAGTGCCATGTGCAGTGTTATTCTATGCAGAAACGTGTGAAAATATGTAATTTCTTTATACACCGTAATAAGTGTAGCAAATAAAAACGACCAACGTGTGCTGCACATATTAGTCACGAGTCACGAATGATTGCTGTTCTCAACTAAAATAATACAGTCATTACATTTATTTATGGCTCATTTTACATTACAACATGTTTAGAAGTCTTATTTAAAGTAATTGCTTTGTAAATTGTATTGCTGAAGCCGACAAAATTATGCAGTTGGATTGCGCAGGTAGTGGCAAGCTTCGCCGAGTTTTCTTATTGCCTATACCGAAATGCTTGAAGATAAAAAAAACAACCAATGCGTCCTGGCTGTCATGACATTCGAAGCTCACGTCTCAGCTACACTTACGGTTAGCGTAGTCAACAAATTCAAAGTCATTCAACGAGCTAGCTATAAAGGGAGCTATACTCGGAGTTTCTTTAAGGATAATTCGGAAAGCATCTTCCGGAAAAAATAACTAGGGTCACCGACATAGCTTGCCGAATAAGCAAGCTGAAGTGGCAGCGGGCTGGCCATGTCTATCGAAGGATCGATGCTCGTTGGAGCACACGAGTCCTTGAGTGGAGACAACGCAATCGTAGTGTGGGACGCTTCTCAGCCAGATGGCCCAACGATCTGAAGAAGGCTGCTGGGACTTGATGCGGTAGGTGGAGGATCAGGTGTTGTGGCGTGGTTTGGGAAGGACCTATCTCCAGCAGTGGACTGCGATAGGCTGCAACAGCTTATTTTGCTGTAATGGTCCTTACTAAGATTTTATTGATCAATATTTAAGGTTATTCAGAGATACTCAGACATTGATGCACTCTTCAAATACAAATCGGGTGAAAACGCTGGAAACCTCACCCAACGCATCAATATTATAACTCTTGAATATAACATATTTCGGATGAGGACACAATTGTGGAAATGTACCTTTGTTCAGCAGTGGACGTCCCTTGGCTGATATAATGATGATGACAAAACTACTTTTTTTGGTTCAATTTTATCGATTTTGTGGATTAATTTATGTATTCATGACCTTGGAATTCTCCTGTATGGTGGGTACAGTTTACAGGCATAAATCTTACATGCACAGTTACCCAGACCAGAAACCACTATCTGTAGATGTAAAAATGTATCGAAATATTTGTTCCGTGCGAGGATCGAAATCGCGACATGTAGCGCAGAAACCCAACCGCTTAGACAACAGATTTACTAAAAAAACATATACTCTTGCCGTGGGAGCCGTGGAAGCGAATATGTCAAGAAAATGATCAACAGCATCCTTCTGTGCACTGCCTTGTAATTAATTGGAGCGGGTCTGGGAGTTTGTAAATGTGAGACTTATATATGTATGTATGTACACTGTTATCCACAATACAGGAGAAATCATAGAGAAATATTTTTATTGAAAAGGAAAAGTACTGCTTTTTCTGTTTAAAAAACGTGGTGATTATTGCTGATTATAATTCTTCATAACCGTTCATGAAGAGATTGTTAAGCCCACGTTCGGCACTGGGTATTTCCGAGTTATAATGAGATTAACCCAGGGTCCATTCATCCATATTCATAAATCCATATCCATGGCAATCCTTTTTTTATTTTCATTTTATTGATGCCCATTGGAAATTCTTCATGAACTTCCTTCGCCCCGGGGAAGGGCGAAGGGGTATGAAACTATACCGGACTCCTACCGGCTAAAACCACTGGAGTGGTCATCTTCAGCATCTAAGGGAGGCTCCAGGTCCTCGTATGATCACACTAGAGCCGACCACTGGTGCCATGCCTATAGGCACATCTCGGAGAGTGTGAATCAATGGCAATCCTAGCATGCTTCTTCAACAGTAGGCTACATTGTTGCTACGCCGTAGCTGATGTGGCTACATGGGCTACGCTTACGTAGTTGAGAGTGTAACTGCTACGCGGTGACTTACAGCCGTGCATTAGGACGTTAAAATGACTACGGTACGATTTAGTAATAAATAGCCAACGACCCCGTCCCGCAACAAAGGTATCAATGTTCTATCAAGTCTTGTTTCTTAATAAACGTTTATAAATGTAAGCAGATTTATGTAGATTCCTGCTTGTAAAGTAATTTGAATTTCCAAGTTACAGCCACTGCATTTAAATTAAGTTTAATAAACTTGTTGCTCATCTCCCGTAAAGTGATAAAGTATTACCCGCACCTAATTTTTACTTGTTCGCTACTGATATTAATGTACTCCTGTAATGCGTATAGACGCCATGGCTTCTAGTATCGAGACGTGTGTTGTGTAATCGTTTACCCATACAAGTAGGCAACCTCTGAATAGGTATGATCCCATTTCATCCAGGATTTATTTCCAATAAGCAGAATTCCGACGAAATATTCCGCGTGTGGGGGATAGAATTTGGGCCAATAGTATAAAGTGATGTCAACTACACGTAATAGCGAAAGTTTGTAGCCATTTTGTTACAAATAATAAATTGGTTATGATGTCGTGGACAAAATATTATTGCGTCGTAAAATAAAGTATTACGAGCTCTCACACTTAGGGAGCGGCATAACTTATGAATATGAACGTTTCATTGTTCAACAGCTTTTGAAAATAAGTGTGAATTCAAGCGCTATGAACAGGCATGAACTTGAAAAAAAAAATACCGCAATGTTTGTGCATGGAAAACAGAAAAGTGCAGCCTTATTTTTTTGGTTTGCACAAACTGGCTGGAGGGCAGGTGGCCTGGCGATATGACCTACATGCGAAGGGCGTAGAACCGCGAAAGTGCTATCAGAGGAAGTTTGTTTTCTATTTGGAGTAAATTTAAGCAGGCAAACATTTTGAATGAGGGCAGTTTTTTTCTGAAATGAAAACTGGATATTTTTATATGTTCCTATTTATATATCGAGTCCATATGGTACCCAATTAAGATGGCAATAAATGCCTACGGCATTAAGACCACCTTAAAGGTACACTAGTATACATTAAGTATAAATAAATAAATATAACACCATTCCATCTTCCTCCCGTGGATTCGTAAAAAGGGACTAAGCGACTCTAAACCAAAAGGATGGGCAGCAGCCTCCCTTATGTATGTATGTATAACAGCATAAAAAAAAAAAAAGTGGATTTCTATGGGGAGGCCTTTGTTCAACAGTTTGGGTGTCCTTTGCCTAATATGATGATATCGAGCCTTTTTCAGAAGAATATTTCGTGTATGTAAGCGGTATTTCACTTATTTTAAAAGAGGATTATTTTGTAAAAACATTCGAATACTGCGATATAAAAGGTGCTATAATAATTAAAAGACTAATAAGATACTTTTGCGCAAACAATTACACATACAGCTTGAAACAATGATTTATTTGATCGTTTTCAAATTTATTTCAAATATCGGTTACGATGTTCTTCGATCAATTGATATCATTTACTATAGCCTGACCAATGCTGCTGTAGTGTGCCTTAGGTATGCGCGGGGAGGTGGGGAGTGGGAAGGAAAGAGACAAAATGACAAAACGGAGCGGCTGGTCGGGCTCGGCCGTCTCGCTACTCGCATACCTAAGGCACGGTACAGCGGTATTGGCCAGGCTATAGTTTAGCATTTGTGTTTTATGCCTGACATAATATCATTGTTAATAATTTTAATTTCGCGTTTTATTGGTGCCGTGTCGTGCCGGCTAAGAATAGGATCAACCCATTTTATCCCGTGGGTGTCGTAGAAGGCGACTATGGGATTAGCCGAAGGATGGGCAGCAACGTCCTTCGAATACTATAACAACTACATATACTACGATCGCCTACCCACCTTTTTTATTGGTGTCCAGTGGAAATTCTACATGGACTTCCTTTGCCCCGAGGAAAGGCGTAGGGGTATGCCTGGCTTCTACCGGCTAAAACCACTGGAGCGGTCCTCTTCGGCATTGAAGGGGGGGCTCCAGGAACTACGAACGAACGGTCACACTAGAGCCGCTCATTAGTGCCGCGCCTTTAGGCACATCTCGGAGGGCATGACTAAAGTGGTCAACCCCTCTAGCAGAGAGCAGGCGGCTGAAAAAGGCCGTCCCTAGGCACTTCTCGGGGAGGAGCCCGCTATTCCCGAGGCCCCACATCATGTAACGACGGCAGGGGGCCCAGGCGTGTTGGACCTGGGCACCAGGATGGTTGTTACCCCGGCGCCGTCTCGTCCTTCTCCGTGCGGGATCGGTCCTCTCCCGATCTCACTCTGCAGTCTCCTTCTGGAGCATAACGCTCTCGCAGAAAGAGACCACTGCACTCCGATTTTAATGCTCTGCCAACATAGCCGACACTACTTCACTACGACTACTAAATAGAGATCTTGCCCGATCCGATCAACTAGGATCCACCGCTCGGCAGCACGCTGGGCACTCCTCGAGCGTGTGCGGTATCCTGATCACTTCCACAATGGTAGCACTGTCACAGCTGTGACTTCGTCACCACCTGCGTCAGGCGGTAGGTGACGCGCTCGATCCTTCTGAGCCAGGCTCCGAAGAGCAGCAAGATGGCTTCAACTACGCGTTTGATTGTGAACTACAACCTTAGGCGATGTCGCCACATCTCGAGTGTGCGCCGTCGAGCCAGCCACTTCAGCCCGTCAAACGCTCCTGAAGGCACGCTTTCGCCGCTTTGGCGGAGGGAGCGTGCGCCAACCCGCCTGCTAAGCGTGGCAATTTGAACACAACACACTCAGAATGGTCGTTGTGACGATCTTTGGGGGAGGCCAGTGTTCAGTAGTGGACTACATTTGGCTGCAAGTATCGGTGTATAAGGATAACTGCCATTTGTTAATATAATTTATTGATACATTATTTCGCAACACATACACGTTATTTTCAGAGCCGCGAATAACGAATCAGTGAAAGCTGCTTATTGACTCGGTACGTACCAAGAAGTAAATAGTACTAAAGCGGTACCGTATCCATCGAAGCCCATATCCGAAAAAAAACGTAATGTTGATTCTCCGAATTTCAAAAGCCCGAATATCCAAAGTAGACTGTATCGAAGCTTACATAAAAAAACATGCTTTAGGGGTCGAGAGGTAATATTTAATTTATTGCTACCTTCCAATACGGAATCTTCACTACGGCAAGTTAAATTAACTTACTTCGAATGAGAATCACACTCAGACGTTTTCCGGGTGTGAAAAGAAAATTAATAGTTTCAGTTGCTAGGCAAAGTATTATGAAGTTAGCGAACTCTATTAAAGATTACACCCAGGTGAAGTTGAGGAAAGAAACCAACTTGCGCCGACTTACCCCTGACCGTACCAATCAGATGCCGGTAAGTTTCTACGACTTTTCTGGAACACTGCATAGTCTTATTTATATTAATTGATGTTGGTAGCTGTATTGAGGACGATATTTTTATAGTGTTAACACTCCTTTTTTAAGGTATAAAATGAATATGCGTTAAAAAAAGTTTCTTTTATTTTTAGGGTTCCAAACGTCCGAAGGAAAAAACTGTGGAAGCCTTATCACTGGTGTGTCTGTCTGTCCGTCTGTCACAGCCAATTTGCTCCGAATCTACTTGACCGATAAAGATGGAATTTGGTACACATATGGATTTCTGTGACTCAAACACGGACGTGCATTGCAAATACATGAATGTTGTACATAGCATATAAAAGTGACCCCTTTTGCGGGTAAATTATAAAAGGAAAGTATAAAAAACTGTACAGTGTTAGTAATGTCTTAGGTTTTCGCGATTATTACACATTATAATAAAACACTTTTAAACGGATTCCACTGCGTATATTACAGATTTTTGTTTTTCCTGACGTTTCGAACACTTTGAGGGGTTTGTGGTCGCAGAATGCCTAAGGTGACAGGCGTCGTTACAGTTTTTAAAAAGTTATTTAATTTTATCTACCGTACAATTATTATCAAAAATTTGTTTCGATGCACGCAGTAATCACTCACAGCGTCTTGATGTTTTTTGGTGTGGTGTGCTGTTTGGGATTTTTATTAATTTAATAACAGGATCCCAAACAGGTGGTACCCGCCTTTTCTTATTTAATTTAGTGTTAATTACTCTCTTACTGGTTTCATATAAATGTCATTATGTTTGGTTAAGTGTTTCTTATGAAGTTAATAAATTAAAAATGAAATTAAAACCCGTTTAATCTGTTTTAACATCAGCTCTATTATCCGTTAGTTTTTACCAACTTAGATAAGTAGGTAGCTCGGGTAGGTTACGATTTAAAGTGATAGCAAACTTGGAAAAAGTTCTTATATTTATTTACACCAAAAAGAAACAAATAAAACTTATTAAAAAATACAACCTTCAAAAAACCTACATGATATGAAAATATTAAAAAAGCTAAAAATAAATAAATAATCTGCAAGTAGTTGTTTCGGGTCTGGGCACCCACGACATAGGAGAAATCCTAGTGTGGGGCAACGTTTTTAAAAAAGAGAAAGAGAGAGCGTGAGAGAAATTATTATATAATTTCAAGTTTTGTCATGTTAGTCGTAATTGTATTACCTTATAATATTTTAAAACATAAAAAACTTTATTAAATTCAAGCGTGGTGATTATGGCAATATGACACTTCTTTGTAGCGGTCATGGGTGGACCCATGTTCAGCAGTGGATGTTTATGGGCTAATGAGATGAAATGAGTTGAATATTTAGATATTAGGATAGCTATTGTTGGTTTGATATCTATAAATATTCATATATTACTGCTCGAGAATGCAAAACATAGAGTTGTTAAGGGTAACAACAGCCCCGGTACCCAGGTCCAAAACGCCTGAGCCCCTACCATCTCCACATGGCGGGGGGGCTCGGGGGTCAAGGGCATACAGATGCCTAGGGCGGCCTTTTTACAGTCGCCTCCCCTCCGCTAGAGGGTGTGACCGCTATACAGTTATCGCCTCCGAGATGTGCCTAAAATGTGGCACCAATGGCCGGCTCTAGTGTGAGGACTTACGAGGACCTGGAGCGCATTCGGTGCCCAAGATGACCGCGCCAGTGGTTTTAGCTGGTAAGAGTTATGTTAATGCATCTCTGCCCTTCCCCGGGTTGGAGGAAGTTCATGAAGAATTTCCACCGGGCGATGAATAAAAAACAGGTAATATAATATATATCTAATTATTATTACTAAACATTCATTTGTGGTACCTATATTTCAATTTTGGTTTAGTACTTATCAATTTAAAACAAAAATTCCTTAATCAGTGCCTAAAATTTAGGTAACGTACATTTTACAGAGGTACTAAGCATTCAACCTTCAATATATTCTAAACGTTGGTCCTAACTCTAGTACAACGGTAATCTCAGTTTATTATAGTCTACTGCAGCATAATTAGTTTACCAAAAATTTTACTCGCAAATTATTTAGTCCCTGATTAATAAACAGCAAAGGGAAAACCAGCGGCTGTTGAAAATGTACCTGTAATAAAACGGACGTTATACAGTGAGGTAATAAAATCTCCTGTGGCTTTTAAATTTCAAATTGGCCTATAACATTCAATCTAATTTGGATGATTTCCTTTCTCGTTTCTTGTTAGTTAAAGTTGCTGAACCCGACGAGATAATTTGTAACCAACATTATTTTTTACGTCCTTTGTATCTTGAGATTAATTTGGTATTCTTATTTAGGGTTCGCTTCTTAACACGTAAGCAAATATTTAAGTCACGTTATCGATAGGAGCATCACCATTGGTGCTATCAAAGGCTTTTTAATTTATTTTATACAACATGGCAAGCGTCAGCCTCATCATCATAACTTCAGCCAAATAAAGTCCACTGCTGGACACAAGCCTCCCCCAAACTTCGCCACAACTACCGGTGTGGGTGTCTTGTGTGCTCATTGGGGGGTTTCGCTAACATCACCACGCTTGGCAGGTGGGATGGCGATCGCAGTTGAGTTGTTAATATACTCGAAGGACACTGCTGCCCATCCTCCGGCTAATCCCATGGTCGTATTTTACAACACCGAAGGGATGAGATGGGTTGGTGCTATTACGGTGCGTAGCCGGCACCGCATGGCGTCATGCCTGTCTATCATAATTGGAATTTGCCTTTCAACCGGAACACATTAATTTGTTATGTCATTACTGAAAAAAGAATACCGATATTACTAGGATTATACGTCTGCTATCACTGACCGTAAAAAAACTGGTCTTTTAGGTATACTCTGAAACATGAACTTTAGAGAGTAATAGAAAAAATATGGGGCTCTAACCGCTTCCATAAGGCAGCTCAATAATAAATACGTCACGAATAGTCCTTGGGTAGCCCCAACGAACGAATGAATAAGATAAATATCTGGCTTTTAACCATTAATTGAAATTCTGTAAAAGACGAGATAGGCCCCTTAATAGCCACCACTATAGGCGACAGAGGGGAACACTGCTGTAAGCAGCTCGGAAGTGAAGAAGTGGAGACAGTTGTTCTGGGCCTGGGTGTCTGTGGCCCAAATCCTTTTAGTCCAAACTGAGAATAGGTATCTGAAGATCTGGAGATTTGAAGCCGCAGTTCGAAAAGCGAGGCAACATAAGTAAATATTCTTATAAAAATAAAAGATTGAACACGTAATACCATCATAAAAATGTATATCTCGACATCGCAAACGTAAACCTTTCAAAGAATTTCGGAATTTTGAGGGGATTTATACGGTCGCTTACAATGTAATCAGAATCTGTGGAAAATCGATCCTTTGGCCCGACATTTTATTTTTCTTACGCTACCTTAGCTCACGTGTTAAAATAGGTGATCTATTTAAGATAAAACCATTCATTATACTGAGCACGAAATACGTTTCCGCGTCCGACGAGATACCTATTCCAGTAGAATGAATGATAAAGCTAGGGTTTAACGTGCAAGGGAAGCCCGGAGCTGTAACGTGTATGGCAGAGGTTTTATATCCATCCGTATGGGCGTTCTGTGCCGGCAATGAGCTGCCGATTTGTGGCTGCACTAAACTTAACAACACTCTTAAGTTGCCTCCGACTATGAAAAGCCAATCAAAGTTTAATGTACCCTCTTTAGTTCACGTTTCTTTATATATATATATATGTTATGTTTATTACTTTCAGTGATTGGTTTTCAAATGACTGTAGTAAATAGATTTATTATAGTTTACTTCTAAAATTTGTGTGTTCGTTTTAGTAAGTTGCTGTTTATTATAGCCGTATAGTGCCTATTAGACTATTGGACGGAGGATAGCATGGAAGAGGATAGGTAGCAGCGTCCTTCGAGTACATTAATTACAACTCAGCTGCGATCGCCAACCCGTCTGCTCAGCGTGGCAATGGCAAAATCCCCGATATAAATAAATACATATTCGTAATTTTGGGTCGATAATATTGGATCTGATACAGTTGCTGCTGTGTAGCCTTCTTATAGTATCCCTATTAAAAAACAAATATAGTGTATCACATAGCTTTCGTTAAAAAAGAAAATATTGCATCAAAAAGAAATCAGTACTGGTTTTTCCTCTGCCGACCATGGGCCGTAATATGTTTTATTATTGTGTATACTTATTTTACATTTAGTCTATTTTGTTTTCACCTTCCTTACACAATGTATTAAAAATGCCTTTTTTTAAAGACCCTTTGTTGTGCATTCAAGGCATTACTGCCTTCTCCTGTCCATAGGACCGACTATTCCAAACGAAGCTCCTAAATTATTGACAATTCTTTGTGTCTCTCAGCAATCCTTATACTTCCTCTCTCCACCCATGTCTATCGTAAATGGCGGCTAAGGGTTGATGTGAAAAGGATGGGCATCTTCTCATATGCTAATAACAACATACCGCGATCACCTGTCCGTCTGCCAATATGTAATGTAATGTTAGGTAAAAAACCGATTCGAGATGGCCGAATAATGTTACTTGGCCATGGGATACACGCATATTTATATCTTACTAGGTAGTTAATACTTTGCAATCCTCTTACGATTATTCCGTTTGTTTTTCTATGTCTGAAACTTTAACACACGTGCCAACGACAACTGTACAAGGCTTCAACTCAGTCGGATGAATGGCAACATACGGTACAAATATAGAAACATTAATTTTACTTATACACATAGATTACTAGCTACTACATGCGCTGCAATGCCTTTTTCAATTACTTGGTCTTTTTTTCTATGTTCAAAATTTCACTCAAGTGCCAACAGTTACTGCACAAAGTTGCAACTCAATCGGATGAACGGTACAGGAACGCATACGGAACAAAAAAGAACGAAATATTAATTTTATATATATATAATTTTTCTGTACGTGACGTTCACTGAACTCCTCCTAAACGGTTAGACCGATTTTGATGAAATTGTTTGTATGTCCCTGAATGGTTTAGATTTTCAATTGGACCCGTTAGGTGGCACTGTAATCGGGTTTGCATGTACCTGCCACTGCGAAGCGTAGGATAGCTAGTTTTTATGTATATATAACTTTGACTTTGACTTTGACATGATTCTGGAATCCTCAGCGTCGGAATTTTGCGTCAGTCTTTTCATGATGTTCATTTAATTTAACCGAGCTCAGCATAAAATAATTGTTTTAGTCTATCCTAACGCTATTTTAAATAAAAACACAACACACTTTTAGTTTCACGTAAAACTGTAATGTAAATAAAAACTAAAAGGCTGTTGCGTCGCTACAATTTACGGATAAGGAGACCCTTGCAGTTCCATAATAATATCATAGTACAATAATCAAGTAGAATTTTCATAGCGTTGTTTACAATACATTGTGTGCTTACAAAAACTGTAAGCTATTATTTCCGAGAATGGTTTTCCTATTTATATTAAAGGCCCTAAGTGTAACCTTTGCCCATAGGTTTTGGTACGTTATCACATTATATAGATGTACACGCAGTATTAGTTGGTTAGGATACAATATGTTCTAGTGTGATCTTACGATGACCTGGAACCCTCTTTCGGTGCTGAAGATGACTGCTCCAGTAGTTTTAGCCGGTAGGAGTCCGGCATACCCCTTCGTCCTTCCCCGGGCGAAGGAAGTTCATGATGAATTTCCACTGGGCACTAATAACTATACATAAAAAAAAGGATAAAATACAATAATATGTACTGTTACTTGCATGCAAAGGTAAGGAGAGAACTAGAGCAAACCGACACAAGACATTATGTATATTAAGATTAAATCAAAAAATAAATATTGACATTTTTCATTTTTATCTAACGTCTGAACACACGTTCTCTGCGTAAAAATGGATATAGTACATTTTGGGCAAATATTATAATTAGAAAAATATTGTAGGTATATAGAATAGAATATACATAGTTTTATTGTACACTAAAATAATAGGAAGGATTATTTACAATAGTTAGCGTGGCACAATGGCCGGTCTTATCGCTGAGTGCGATCTTTTACGGACAACCTTCGGATGGATTTAATAGTAGGGAAATAAATCCAGGTAGTCGGTGGCGTATTGAATAATGATATAGATGATGATATTGATATAAACATGTGCACGAAAATTAACGTATTGGTAAATAAGTGAGTAATTTCCGTGTGGTGTCCGGATTAAGAATATAGCACCACTCCATCTCCTCCCGTGGAGGTCGTAAAAGTCGACTAAGGGACTCTTAACCAGAGGGATGGGCAGCAGCGTCCCTTTTGCTGAGCAGTAGCAACTCTGCGCTCACCAACCCGCTTGCCAAGCGTGGTGAGTATCGGCAAATTCCCCCCAAAATGACAACACAACATAAGCACCGGCCCCCAGTTCCCGGCAGCCCCGCCATTCCTGGTCATGGTAGCGGCCACGGAAACGGCGGGGCAGGGGGTGCTAAGAATCTCCGGATGGGATCCGGCTACCACCCAAACCGAAAACTGGCCCTGGTGACATATAACACACGCACACTGAGGGCAGACGAAAAGATTGTTGAGCTGGAAGAAGAAATAGATAAGTTGCACTGGGATATCATGGGTCTATCAGAATTCCGAAGAGAGGGGGAGGACACGATAACCCTGAAATCCGGCAACTTATTCTACTACCGGGAAGGCGAACATCTGTCTCAAGGTGGTGTCGGGTTTCTCGTCCGCAGGTCCCTCATTAACAGTATAGTGGCCATCGAAAGTGTGTCGAGCAGGGTAGCGTACCTTATACTCAGAATATCCAAGAGATATTCGTTGAAGGTCATACAGGTCTACGCACCGACCTCGACACACCCAGATGATGAAGTAGAGAGTATGTATGAGGACGTAAGTAGGGCCATACATACCTCGAAGACACATTTCACTGTTGTGATGGGGGACTTCAACGCAAAACTGGGCACTCGATGCGATGGTGAGTTGAGAGTGGGGCAATTTGGATATGGGCAACGGAACCCCAGGGGACAGAGGCTGGCCGACTTTTTGGAAAAGGAGGGACTCTTTATGATGAACTCCTTTTTCCAAAAGCCGCCTCACAGGAAGTGGACCTGGATGAGTCCCGATGGTTCCACAAGGAATGAGATTGACTTCATCATGACCAATAAAAGACAAATATTCAATGATGTCTCTGTGATCCACAGGGTGAAAACCGGTAGTGATCACCGAATGGTAAGAGGCACATTGAATATTAATCTCAAAGTTGAGAGGTCTCGTCTGATGAGGTCTACGCTCCGGCCCTCTAGTGCTCATATCCAAAACCCCGAGAGCTTTCAACTCGAACTCCAAAACCGCTTCGAGTGCCTGGAACATTGCGTATCTGTGGACGATTTAAATGGTAGGTTTGTAGAAACTGTCCAAACGGTTGGGTCTAAGTTCTTTAAAGCCCACCGTAAAGGTAGACCAAAAAAGTTCTCCGATCACACTCTCGACCTTATGGCAGAAAGACGCGCCATGACGCTGCAGTCTTCCGATGATGCTGAAGCATACCGACTGCTCAATAGACGGATATGGAAGTCCTTGCGGCACGATATCCGCACCTTTAACACTAACGGTGTTAAAGAGGCGATTGAGCGGAATCAAGGCTCCAAAGTGTTCGCAAGAGACAAGTCTATTGGGCAAAGTCGTATTATGAAGCTGAAGACCGAGGACGGCAGTGTAGCGTCGACTAAGCCAGAGGTTTTGAGAGAGATTGAGAACTTCTACCGGCAGTTATACACCTCGGTTACTATACCTACCATTGGCTCTGACAAAGACCCGCGAGCCAAACTAACCCGACCCTATACCGAGGATAGGACATCAGCCTGTACGAGATTAGGATGGCCTTGAAACAGCTTAAAAATAACAAGGCGCCGGGTGGAGACGGAATTACGACAGAGCTTCTGAAAGCGGGTGGAACACCGGTACTTAAAGTCCTTCAGAAGCTATTCAATTCCGTCTTACTCGAGGGCACAACGCCGGAAGCGTGGAACAGAGGTGAGGTGGTGCTCTTCTTCAAAAAGGGTGATAACACCCTATTGAAGAATTATAGACCCATCTCACTTCTGAGCCATGTTTATAAGCTGTTTTCAAGGGTCATCACGAATCGTCTCGAGCGCAGGTTTGATGACTTCCAGCCTCCCGAACAAGCCGGTTTCCGAAAAGGTTTCAGTACCATAGACCACATCCATACGCTGCGGCAGGTTATACAGAAGACCGAGGAGTATAATCTGCCACTATGCTTGGCGTTTGTGAACTATGAGAAAGCCTTCGATTCGATCGAAACCTGGGCAGTGCTGCAATCTCTGCAGCGGTGCCAGATTGACTATCGGTACATTGAAGTGTTGAAGTGTTTATACAGAAACGCCACCATGTCGGTCCGAGTACATGAACAGAGCACGGGGGCAATTCCATTGCAGAGAGGTGTGAGACAGGGGGACGTCATTTCCCCGAAACTGTTCACCGCTGCAATGGAGGATGCCTTCAAGCTACTGGAGTGGAAAGGATTCGGCATTAACATCAATGGCGAGTATATCACTCACCTTCGATTTGCCGATGACATCGTAGTCATGGCAGAATCGCTGCAAGAGCTCAGCACAATGCTCGATGATCTCAACAGAGTTTCCCAACAGGTGGGCCTTAAAATGAACATGGGCAAGACAAAAGTCATGTCAAATGTCCATGTCGTGCCCACCCCAATATCCGTTGGGAGCTCTGTTCTCGAAGTTGTTGACGAGTATGTCTACCTAGGACAAACTGTCCAGTTAGGTAGGTCCAACTTCGAGAAAGAGGTCAATCGTCGAATCTGACTCGGCTGGGCAGCGTTCGGGAAACTTCGCAACGTCTTTTCGTCAACAATACCGCAATGCCTCAAGACGCAAGTCTTTAACCAGTGTGTGTTACCAGTGATGACATATGGAACAGAGACGTGGTCACTCACAATGGGCCTCATAAGAAAGCTCAAGGTCACTCAGCGAGCTATGGAGAGAGCTATGCTTGGTATTTCTCTACGAGATCGAATCAGAAATGAGGAGATCCGTAGAAGAACTAAAGTTGTCGACATAGCTGAAAGGATTAGTAAACTGAAGTGGCAATGGGCAGGGCACATTGCTCGTAGAACTGATGGCCGTTGGGGCACAAAGGTTCTCGAATGGAGACCGCGCACCGGAAAACGCAGCGTGGGACGACCTCCAACGAGGTGGACAGACGATCTGGTGAAGGTCGCTGGGAGTCGTTGGATGAGAGCGGCATGTGACCGCTCGTTGTGGAAATCTAAGGGGGAGGCCTTTGTTCAGCAGTGGACGTCCTGTGGCTGATATGATGAAATAAGTACACTGATTTGTATATTAATACATATGTAAAATAAATATATGTGTAGTTATCAGTATGTACCAACGACTAATTGAATCCAAGCTATCGGAATTTATACTGCGCTCCGATAGTGAGTAATGAAATCTTAGGACGACACTTATAAAGTGGCGAGGGCTTGTACGGCCGCTATAAAGTGTCTTGATTGATTAATTTAACTTAATAGTACTTCGTGATTAGTTAGGAACGGTAGAGATGTAAGATTGCAGGTATAGGAAGCCATCTTGCTAGTCAAAATAAGGATGGATTGATTGACGTCACATTCATATGAAATAAGATGATGTAGCGATAGTGTAGTCTGCTTTACTAGCAACAATATTGAGAATAATCCTGAAAGCCCACTTGCCCTCCTTTACCCCTCCCTTCTAATAGGTCGGCTACAAATCAGCGACTACTTCACAGTGCGGATGTTCATGGTGGTGGTCGCTTACCATCAGATGACACAGAAAATTGGTGGTAGGTCACTTATTGAAAGAGAACTGCTGGGTAGGTACAACTCCATATTCGCCAGCAAGCATTAGAGTTTAAACTTTAGACATCACACTGTGTGGCACTGTAGTGAAATTACTGGGCATAAAAGACTAACTAATTAATAACTTAATGTCTTGAGGTGGCACCACGCAGGGCTAGTCCTGGGTAGCATAACAACTTTTATGGGCAGGCATGATACTTACCAACAAGCTGTCGACTTGCATGTCTAATCAACATGTTGAATGAATGAAAAAAAGAAATAGGAAATATGAAAATGAATGAAAAAGCAACGTCTGTACTAATTATGTCACGATACAGGAGAATTATTTGTGTGGGGTGTCGTTGTTAAAAAAGAAATAAAGCTTTTTAAACCAAAATAATACCGACTTCAAAAATCCTGCACAATATAAAAATATTTAAAACACTAAAAGAAGAAATAAACTTTATTTTAGTCAGAGGTTCGGCCTGATCTAACTTCCTCCCTATCCTCCTGTATTGAAAACAAGCGTACAACCACTATACTATCATGGCTATATCCACGGCCAACTGCACGCAGTTAAATGGTATTTTGCTTCGTTTTTGAAGCATAAGTTGAGGTTTGATAGATATCTTTATTTCCCATAAGAATTATAATTCACTTACATGAGGAATTTAAAAAACTAACAATGTGGTCGACGTACGGTAACAGATTCAACAAAACAGAAAAAATACAATATAAAATAATTTCTATTAAGTGTAGGGTAAGCGCCAATAACTCAACCCAGCCGAAGCGTTAACGGAGCACGCGCAACTGGAAGTGGCACATACTAAAGTGCGCTTCTGTTATTAAAAAGATAGGATTTTAGGAGGTTTTTTGTATGTCAACATAGATTTAGCATTTTTAATATTATTGGGTAATTTATAAGTTGATAATTGTTACAGAGCTAAAATACATAAACAGGTAAGAATAGAATGTTGACTTACTAAAATACTAAGCTGAGAGTGTTCCGGTTAAGCGGATACAGATGTAGCAATAACAACGCGTATTTTTTTACGTATCTTTCGGTATGTATCTGTAATGGAAAAGCAGGTTCCACTACTAGTAACAACGTACCGAACACTTTGGGAAGAGGTGACACTTAGACCTATAATAAACATAGGAAAGCCAATTCATATATCGGGAGTAATATGTTACAGTTTTTCGAATTTTTAAGCAAGTAATATATCGTAAACAAGCAATCAAAACGCTACGTGATTATTATACTATGATATGATATTATTAAACTACTGCGAGCGATAACCGTGAACTGTAACAAAGCAACAGTCGTTTAGTTTATATTTACATTGCAGTTTTATTTGAAATTAATAGTTTATTGTTTTTATTCAGAACAGCGTTAGAATAGACGAAGACAATTATTGAATACTGAAATTCAGTTTTTATAGAATTTTTAATTTTTTTTTAACTGATTTCTTAAAAAGACTGACCCAAAATTGTAACGCTGAGGATTCCAGCATCATGTACTGAATCCATGGTAATAGGTTTCGTTACGATATCACTCACACCCATTATGTTGTGCTAGTACTACAACGGTTTGTTATCTATTTAGTATTGATGTATTTAAGTTACTATAGTAAATATGCTTAGTCGATCCCTGTGCAGGTTCTTATGAATATTGTGTTAAGGAAAATTATAGCAAAACACGCATGCATTTGATATAATAAAAAATTAAACTTTTTATTTTCTATAATGCCGTGGGGTTTAATGCATGCATGTTTTCCTGCTACGCAGCAGTTACGACGTAGATGGTGATAGTGCTACGGCCACTCCGCTTTCGTAGCAAATTAATTTCAAATGAGTACCTGGTCGGCTAAGCTTAAGTTGAGTTGCATCATCATGATATCAGCCAAAGGAGTTTCACTGCTCAACATAGGCCCATAGATAATTGTGTGGTCATTTTGGGGTTAATTTGCCAGTATTCACCACGCTTGGCAGGTGGAATAGCAGCCATTCTGCACTCACCAAGTTCCTGGTCCTCTTAAGAGCACACTAGAGCATACACACACACGCATTGGTCACGGCTTTAGGCAAATTTCGGAGGAGATGACTGTAAAGTGGGGAGAAGGCGGCTGTAAAAAGGCCGCCTCCCAGGCATTTCTCGGAGAAGATTGTAGAGGATCCCCCCTCGCCTCGCTGTGCGCTGTGCTGCGAACACGGTGGTACGTGACCACGTCCGGGCCACCGTCTTCCCGTGGTCGCTCGGTGTGAGCACGCAGATTCCCCAACGCACGCAACGCAACGTACGCACCCGCGAACCCAAAGGCTCTGCCTTATAGCGACGGCAGGAGGCCATCTTCCAATGTTTCACTCGGTATAAGCACACAAACCTCCCAATATGCGCGCCCGCGAACTCCGCGTGTCCGGCTCCGTCAGGATGTTGAAAGGCGGAAGGCGCGTCTGTTGCCATCTCGTAGGACACTGTCCTGTATCCCCGTGCGATCCGTATAGCCACTCTGCACTGCAGACCGTGAAGTTTGGTTCTGCAGTGCTGTACACCTGACAGCCGGGATGACCATATGATGAGTTGACCATACAGGTGCCCCGTAGAGGGCCACGGACCTCAGGACCCTTCCATAGAGACGGCGACCTCGGTCCCTCGAGATTGGGCAGCACCCGGTGTAAAGCTCCCACTACTCTCTCGACTCGGGGGATGAGGCGCGAGAAGTGCTCTTCAAAGCTCCAATGGCTGTTCAGGGTGAGCCCCAGGTACTTCATGTACTGGCCCACCCTGATTTGCGCGTCACCAACGCATATTCACGAACTAGGTGGTTCTCTGCTCCACGGCAGTTGGTGGAACCATAGCGTCTCGGTTTTGTGAGGAGCTATCAGCAGACTCAGAGCGTGGATTTTGGCCATGACGATTGCCATCGCTTGCTCAGCAGGCCAGATGCTTCCCTCGAAGGCCTCCCCGCTGGTTAACACAAGAGTGTAGTCAGCGTAACGCACCAAGGTGACGCCAGCGGGGACAGCAACGCGCTGGACCGCATCATAGGCGAGGTTCCATGAGTGTGGGCCAAGAACCGACCCCTGCGGAACCCCACAAGTAATCTCCTTTCGCTTTACGCTACCATCCGTGCCCACGTAATAAATGTGACTATAGGGCAGAAAATATTCGTCACTTAGCAGTGTTTAAACTTTACACGTTACTAGTTCCAGTTTGAAGGGCACTGCTAGTGAAATTAATGGGCATGAGAACTACTAAAAAACTAATCATCTTGAGGTTACAAGCGCAGTGTTGTGCCACGTAGGACTAGTTCTGGATAGCATTACATGACACGCTCGTTTCGTTACTGTGAGTTAAAAAACGGATATATTTTTTTATATATTCATCACAGTCCAGTATTACTTTCTATATAAACATCCCATCTCACAATTGACACTTCTCATAAATAAACCTTTATTATGTGTGCCACATATATACAAGAATACATGTGCAAAGTTATCCCGTAATAGCAGACATTACGCGTGAGATTGTTCATAACCCATAACATAATATTCGCTAGGTCGTTTATGTGATCGCGAAGATGATCGTGCCGAGTCGGCGCGTTCTCACGCCTCGGCTTTTGTCGGCAAATAATTAATAGCTGCACCCATTGTGGGCAGATGAGCACAGGCTCCTTTGTCCCGGCATTATGTCAAGAGCGCATTTAAACTTAAAGCAGAACAAACAAACCGCTGCATGCCATCTTATTCCGACACTTTGGCTTTATTTAACGCGCATTGCCTCGTGCGTCGTTAACAAAAATATTTTAGATAGCATTTTTTGGTTTTGTGCAACAAGAGTTACATTATGTTTCAACATTTATCACATGGTACAAGGTATTTATGCAGAGTGTCCAGTAAATAGCACGACATACTGCACAAAATTTTAAGATAAGAAAATTGTACTGTGAAAATTTTAATAAAAATTGTATTTCTTGAAAACATTTTAGTTTTTAATAGAATAAAGAGTTATCAATGAGTAAAGTCACTATTCATAAATAATTTGAGGTAAAAAAAAAACTAGCAAAGAAATTTTTCATTACGAGATGCATAAAAATCTGTGTCAAGGTAGAGATTTATCGATATTTCGGAAAATTTTGTACTACTTACTGTAAATCCGTAAGATTTTGCTGAACATATATTGTGTTTTTTTGGTAGGTATTGACCCAAGCTCTCACCCCCTGCAGTATGTCGTGCTATTTACTGGACACCCTGTATAAACTTCTTTTATTAATTAAGTTCGTGTCACATTATTGTTTATTAAGTTTTTAAATTTCTTGATACAATTACCTTTTTGCAATAATTGATTACGTTTTTAAACTAATCTAAGAAAGAAAGAAAGAAACATTTATTTGTTGCAAAACATGAGACACAATAGATTAGGTAGGTAGTAAGTATTAGTGAAGCTATACAATATTATGTATCTCACGGTTGCGCCAAATAGGTGTCCAGTTCAGCATGTGCCAGGCAGCTAGTGCCAAGCGCTGGTTTTCAACTGGAACCCGCTTTGAAGATGACACACGGACGCCAAACAGAGCATACAGACTTACCGTAGATACGTGCGAATTTTGCGTTGTAATTTGTGTGTTGTGTATAGTGAAATATAATTATCGTGTACTGTATAACGTTTATCTATATTTATCTAATTGTATGAATAACGTTGTCTATAATGGTATAGATATAAGCATAGTCTATGAATATAAACTTCTAATGCATTTCACTCAACGGCGATGAAGGCTCTACTCTCAATTTCCCTGCAGACTAATGAAGAAAATCTAATTTTGTCTATGTATAGGTATATCTTTCTAGAAGCCCTAGAAGTTATTAGTCGTGTAGAAAGCAAAAATGAGCAAAGTTTTCAGCCTTTTATATTTATACCGCAAGCATGACAAGGTATCATTTCAAAGGCTTTATCTTGCTACGTAAAGCAATGTCGGTTACTGATTGTAAGTTTTGTAACAATTGCTGAGCTTACACAGACTTAAGGGTTCAAGTCGAACAACTGAAGGTTACTTCACTTAGCTATTGATCTAAAAAAGTAACATGTAATATTCATTGCAAATTAATTTAATGTAATAAGGAGTTTTCAAGCGAAAAAGCTTTTAGAAAGACCAAGAAAAAGAGGCAAAGCGAGGATTATTTTTGGCCTCATTTTATACGATGAACAAGTTTAATGTATGCAATATTCAAAAGGTAGTGTCAGTATCACTATCTATGCTGCGTGAAGCAGCGGTGAATGCGGTCAGGTGGACGATAAGTATTTCAGAATACATAAAACACTATAAATCTTCTTACTATTTGTCTCATCACCACATCTATTTATTTTCTACTGTCATTATTTATCTGAAAAGTTTACAGCGAAAGTACCATTTATAGTGATCACTGGCAATAGTGATAGTAAGCGTTTATAACACGCGCGTAGAGCAATCGCTCCACGTCCCGCAATCTTAAAATCTAACGTTATGTTTGGTGCAAATGAAAACAGTAATTTTATTTCTGACAGCTGAAAATAGTGGCAATAAAAGAAATGTATGTTTGTGTAAAGAAAAAGCTGTCTCATATTTTAAAGTAAACTGAAACACTGAGATTTTACATTCGCTTGTCTGACTTGTAATGAATTATTTCTTGAAGCCAGCCAAAATTGATTACTTGTAGAGCACGAACGCTTAAAATATACTGTATTTATTTAAAACGAGTCAGTTGCAAACAATATGAAGCTGAAGATATCAGTCAGCACAATTTTCTTTCCAATAAGTCGCATCGAGGTGGTGGGGCGAACTAACGACCTTCAGAGTGACAAACGCTCGCTGGCTCGAGTGGCATGTGTAAACGGGACGCGGCGCAGCGCGGCGCGGCGCGGCAAATGACGTGGAACTGATGTGAGCACCTAACGATTGCTGCGCCCTTTTACCGTGACACCGAAAGGAATTATTTATGCCCCGCTCTGCACTATGCGATGAAATTATTTTCAGCTTGAGTTGCGCGGATTAGATTCTGCGGGCGAATGTGTTTACATTTATTTTGATGTGCCACTTTGGTTCAGTCGAAAATGGCGGTGAATAATTTATTTTGATGATGTAGGTTAGTTCGGATTGAGGTAATGTACTTTAACTTTGAAGTTGATAGCAAAAACTATTTTTACTGAAGTAAATTTTATTAATATGACAAGTTGAAGATATAAAGTATGGGTACATATTTGAACGTCGAAAATTAAAATACCTACGGTTAAAATGTCAATGTTTAAAACATCGAAAACATAAATATCTATAGTATCATGATACCGGCCATTTATACGTCCTCTGCTGAACAAAGGCCTCCACCATAGGTTTTCACAACTGTGTCATCATTTTGGGGGGTATTTGCCAATACTCACCACGCTTGGCAGGCGGGTTGGTGAGCGCAGTATGGCTACCGTTTCACAGAAGGGACGCTGCTGCCCGTCCCTCTGGTTTAGATTCCCTTGGACGCCTTTTACGACATCCACGGGAGGAGATGGAGTGATATTAGAGTGATAGTATATTCTTAATAAATAAGAAAGAAAGAAAGAAAGAAAAATATTTATTTTGGCCCCGCACAACAAATAAGATACTTGACAATAACAATAAAAAATAGGCGCACAACAGATATATAGAATAGATGAACGACATTAACAAAGAAAGAAAAATTGCTGTACGAATCCAAAAATGGAACCTATCTCAGCACATGCTACAACAAGAAGTGTTGCAACGCTGATTTTCAGATAGGACCTTAGTGACCTACGGACACTCACGACGATAGTTTTGGTAATTTCATTGACATAATACATTCATTACTTTCAATCCTTAATAAAAAAATAGCAAAAGCTGCATTTAATATTATCAGTTTTTTTTTATTTTTTTTTTATTACATTATCAATAAAAAAATACAATTCAAGTTTATTAAATACAAAAAAGCACCACTTAAACCTCTTGGGTTTGTGTGCGGTACTTACAATTCTATATATCGTATTAACATATATAAGAACATGTCGCTTGTTACTTATATTAATAACAACAATATAAATGTATTTTATTCTGGTGTTTGATCCTCCTTATAAATGAAGTTTAGACAGCTATGATGTCATATATTATTATTATGATATATTTATGTCGTTATGATGATATCTGCATGAATTATAATTCGGATAGGAAGTATGCTTTTAATTTGCATTTTATGTTTTTATCAGTTATAATATTACGTATGGCGGAAGGTAAAGAATTAATGAGTCGTGGAATCAAATAAGCACACGTTCGCTCGCCGTAGCAATTTTTTGCCGGTATTGTTATAAGTTTGTTTTCTGCGACTTGACGTGTAAATACAGAATGAACATATACACATACAAAAAATAAATAAGTATAAACAAAATAGAGTAAAAAATAGTGCACAATCAACGTAACAAATATTTATGTTTTGTGCCATAAATTCGTTCGATTTGTCGTCTTTCGTATATCCTCCGACGCACTGCTTCTATTGTCAAAGACAAGAGAAGTGACGCACGAATCACATTTAAATAATCAAAAAGAACGTGGACGATATAATTAATTGAATAGTGATATAATATTATTTTTATATAGATAAATTGCATTATTATTTGTAAAATACAGTAATATATAAATAGTTTTGTATTAAATTATTGATTTAAAACCAGATGTTTGTGTAGGTATGAAATTAGAGTCTGACTTAAAGTTTCAATGGGCGCATAATTATTTACTGCTACATATCGTATTTTGACAATTAGAATCGGTCGCTATTATCGGTATTATAACTTAAGTTTTATAACTCGTGTTTTTGTAGTTCTAATAAATAGTTTTTGTATCTATAATTAAATGTTTGTACTGATTTTATAGCTCGAAATGGTGGTGGCAGATCATTCCAGCAGCGAGTAGCAGCAAACTTAAAACTTCCACGGAAAGCAGCAGTACCATGTCTTGGATTAGTCATAAGATAGGAAGAGGCCCTGGTGTTATGCTTGTTATATTCTCGCGACCAAGATAATTTGTTAAAAAGGTATTTTGGTGTTTCCGTTAAAACAACGCCAAAAAGTAAAGTAGCCAAATGGAGCCGCCTACGTGACGACATCTTCATCATGTTTCCTTTAATTAAGAAAGGAGTGATGTGTGATCTTGGGGGGATATTAAAACAAAAACGAGTGCATGCGTTTTGTACTCGCTGGATGAGCCTTTCAGTTCTACCAAGCAGGCATGTTCCATATACAGTGTCAGCGTAATTCAGCTTGGATAAGATTAGAGACTCGCATAGCATTATACGCATATTCATACTTATGTAAGGACGAACTCGGTAAAGAAGTTTTAGACGGTAAAAACAGTTACGTACAGCTTCGAGTACATGTGTCTCAAACTGTAGTTGACCGTCAAAAACCACTCCGAGATTGCGAGCTTCAAGCACTTGCTCTATGGAACAGCCATCAATCCTTACTTCCGGGTTATTACTTTGTATTCTCTGTATCATGTTTCTAGAGCCCATAACTATAAATTTTGATTTAGTAGGGTTAAGTAGCAGGGAATTTCTTCTAGCCCACTCTGCAACCCTGTCTAAATCAAAATTCATTTTATTTATAGACTCGAGACAGTTATTTGGATGAAAGGAGTGATATACCTGAAGGTCATCGGCGTACATATGAAACTTGCAATTGGTTATGGTGTGGGTAATGTCTGCGCAATATAGTATGAAAAGGAGAGGACCAAGGATAGATCCCTGAGGGACACCTCTGGTTACCTGACTAAGAGAAGATGTTGCCACATTACCAGTCTTGCTGTCTGTAACTTGGACAAATTGAGATCTGTTATTCAGATAACTATGAAACCACCAAACCGCTGACGCATTACACCCATAGTACGAAAGTTTCGAAAGAAGAAGTGATACATTTATAGAGTCAAAAGCACGAGAAAAATCAAGCAGTGTAAGTACGGTCCCCATGCCAAGATCTCTAGCTTCCAGAACATTATTTACAACATCGATTAAAGCTGTAGCTGTACTGTGAGCTTGACGAAATCCTGACTGTTCTACTGGTAAGATATTTGACTGTTCAAGATATTTTCTAAGCTGACTACACACCACCTTCTCCAGTACTTTTGATAGACAGGGAAGTAGACTGATTGGTCGCAAATCCTTAGGATTGGTGGGGTTTGGTTTTTTTGGAATGGGCCTAACTTTCGCTGTCTTCCACAGGTCTGGAAATGTAGAAGTGGCAAGTGATCTGTTTATGATCGCAGTGATTACTGGAAGAGTCTGGGGAATAGTCAGCAATATCATATCCAGCGAGATGTTATCAGAGCCAATGGCATTCGACTTCAAGCTGCGGATAGTCCTCAAAACTACGTCATCATTAATCGGCTCAAGTTGGAAACAACCGGGACCAAATCTATTAAACTCGTAAAAAGTTAGGTCAGATATGCTAACCCTATCGCTGCCAGGTACCTCCAAAAAATGTCTGTTTAAGTTTTCTGGATCACTGCAGAAATACGGCAAGTCGTGTTCTTTATTTTTTGTGATTGCAACAGTGGTTTTAAGATAGCTCCATAATTTTTTTGGTGACTTAATGTTTTTATTTATGTAAGTTTTAAAATATGCATGTTTCTCACTTTCAATGGCTGCCCTCACTAAATATTTTAGGTCTTTATATGAGCTAGAGTGGGTTTCTAACTTGCTTAGTTTAAATTTATTGTGACACTTGTCACGTAGCCGCATCATATCTTTTACCGTGTCAGTGATCCAGGGGTAACTCTTTTCTTTAAATAGAACTTTTTTAAATGGAGCATGTAGCTCAAATAAACTTAATAAGTAACTGTTGAATGTTGCAACCATAGAGTTAACATCCTGCAAACTCTTGATATAATCAAAGTCTATTTTGTCTAAATCTTTATAGAAGATGTCTCTTAGAATGTCGTTAAGTGGTCTATAAGTGACCCATTGGGGGGTGGACGTCTCAAGCTTCAAACTCATCTCGACCGAGACTACAGCATGATGGCCAAGCTCAGGAATGTGTGATACTGTGACCCCACATACCTGTGCATCCGTGCAAACTAGGTCAATAAGTGTTTCACTGTGATCCGTGAAGTGAGTAGGTTGAGTAATTACATTTCGAAGATTAGAACACAGTAGAAAAGAGCTCAGCAGCTTGGTCTTGTTATCCGTAATATTAAGTACATTAATGTTGAAGTCGCCAAGCAGGAGGATCCAATCGGCATGAGAAAAAGTGGAGAGTGAGTCCGTCACCGCATCCAGAAAGACATTAACGTCGAGCCATGGTGGTCTGTATGCCGTCCCAATGATGACCGATTGTGAGTTAATACTCAGCCTCAGCCACATTTGCTCAACGTTTGGTGCAGGTGGGTACGGAACGGTGCGCACGCGCAGGTCACGACGCACGTAAAAGCCCACCCCGCCGCCGCGGCCACCGCGAACACTGTCCGGACGTGGCGTGTGGCGTAGTCGGTAGTTGGGAACGGTGGGCGCGCGGGTCTCCTCGCCAAACCTAAGCCAGGTCTCGTTTATTGCCATAATGTCTACTGCAAGTTCTTGCATGACTACAATAAACTCCTCATGACGCGAGCCGAGTGACCCTGCATTGAAAAGTCCAACTTTTAAATTCTTGTGTTTAAGCATTATAATATATTATGTAATTTAATATAGTTTTATAGTGTAAAATAGACGTAATATGCAGTATTCCTTGCCAAATAGAAATAGTATAAAGTGTTATTTTTAATATATAATTAGTGTATAAATTAAAATGATGCATTTTAAATAATATGTTATATAAAAATGTATGTATAATGTAAAAATATCGCGATATTACCCGGGCCCCATTAATTTTTATGGCATTGTGATTAAATTGGCATACTGACTCCATGCAGCCATTAATAACATATAAAAATAGTTTATAAACAAAAACAAAAAAATGTAACTCATAATCGTGACGATAGTAGAAGTAGTCGACGAAAATATTCAGGCTATACAGTAGCAAAAAGGTGTCATTTTCGTTAGTTGGATTTGCTACCGGTATCTTCCCGACTAAAAACACGGAGATCTTCCTCCGAACGGATGCAGTGAGTCTGTTTACCGTCACGCTGCTTAGTGAGTATGCGTCCACGTTTAGTCCAGGCATATTTCCACCCGTAACGACTAGCGGCTTCACGAACGCGGTAAAATATATATTTATTCGTTTTAGTTAGCCGCTCATTGATAAAAAAGCGACGCGGAGGTCCTGCGAAGCCGAGGTCGGTTGTAGTGGCGCCTCTACGCACGCGTGCGCTCTGCAGTAACTCATCGCGCAACTGGCGGCGCGACAGTCGCACCACGATATGTCGGCCGCGCGCCGCGCTCGCACCCGCCGCTCCGCCAGATTCGCCCTCTCTCTCAGCTCGCGCACCCACTCGCTGGGCGAACATCGGCGAATATATCGCGCTCTTCTAGAGTCACGCCGAGCTTATTTGCTACCAGCCCAACCGAGTGGATCACATTCTCACCATATAATTCGGGAAGGTTGGCGATTTCTAGATCAGAGCTCAACAGCTCCTGATCACGGTCGTTGAGCTCGAGTTTAAGCTGCGCCACCGTTTGCTCCAGCTGACCAACATTACCATCCCCGGGGGCAACCAGCGGTCGGTCTTCAAGAGCCTCCACTTTGGTCTCCAAGTTTTCTACTCGCTTATTGCAGGTTGCCAGTGACGATTGAAGCGCGTTCATATCGCAGCGAAATCCCCGTATCTCATCCCGGATCTCCCGCATTTCCAACCTGAGCAGCCTGATTTCGTCGCATACATCCACCCTGGGAGTCTGTGATAAACTCCTTGAAGTAGGTCGCGCATCCTCAGCCCGTGCCTTCTCATTGCCGCTGTCCACCTCCCTATCATTTATACTATGGTCCGAAATTGCAGGCGAATTTTCATCGCTACTTATTCCCACAGTAGACGATTTATTTTTTCTATTTGTTTCCATTTGCTTACAACCTGGGCATCGCCACTTTTTGCCCACTTGCGATGTCTCTGGCATGTGTAAACAGGCGAGGTGGTATTTATTATTGCAGCTGCTTACACTACACCCAGCGCCCCCTTTTGCCGATAGGAATTTACCACATAAAGTGCACTTAGCCATGACTAATGAAGGCTTAGACTGGAACGGATAGATGGCGCTGTTTTTAATGTCTATTTGGTCCTGCAGGTGTAGATCGACGGTCGATGCTCACATTAAAAACTTTGTTGCTCGACTGACAGATGGCGTTATTTCACAACTTGAGCTCGATGGTGTTTCTTACTGTCGTTTATGTGGCCGGAACACCATAGGTCAACACACTCGAGTCACGCTAAAGATCCGCACACAGTAGGCATTAAAAACTGTATATATTATTAGTATTTTAGATAATCACCGTTTTTGTTTTAGGTTTAAGGTAGAATTAGATTATATATTTGTATTAGTTTGAGTTTTTTAATTGTTTACTGCACAGAATCACTCACTAACAGTCTATATTATATATGGCACTGAATTAAACGTTTTGGGCAAAAAACTATTACCAACTTTCAAAGGTTTTTCAATTTTTATATTTTAATATACAGAGAGTGTTTAGTGTGACTTTAAATAGAAGGTAAGATAATGGTATAAATCTGCGCGGTGTCCGGATTAAGAATGTAGCACCACTCCATCTCCTGCCGTGGATATCATAAAAGCCGACTAAGCGACTCTAAACCAGAGGGATGGGCAGCAGCGTCCTTTCTGTGGAAAAGTTGCCATTCTGCGCTCACCAATCCGCCTGCCAAGCGTATACTCCCCGTATTGGCAATTTGGTGCAGTGGTTGATACAGTCGACTGCTGCGCTCCGGGTTGGGGGTTCGATTCCCGCATGGAACAAATATTTGTACGTTCTGCAGGTAGTTGTTCCGGGTCTGGGTGTATAGTGTGTGGAATTTCTGTCTGTAAACGCACCCACGACATAGGAGAAATCCTAGTGTGGGGCAATGTATTTTTAAATTAAAAGAAAAATTAAATGCCCCCCAAAATGATGACACAATTGTGGAAATCTGTGGGGGAGGCCTTTGTTCAGCTGTGGACGTTATATGACCGATATGATGATGATGATCTAAAATTGTTATACCTAAACCTAAAATGTCTGGGATTGAAAGCCTACTGATTAAAATATCTAATATCGTGTATCACAAAGAAGGCAGGAAGACACGCATGCATGTTGAACACATTTAGTATAAACTAAATTATATCATTTAGGTGTCATCGCTCGCATCGCAATTTACATGTTACGTTCGCAAACAACAGTCGTTTCACGGTTAAAAATCCCAAATTATCCGAGTCGGATCCGCCCTAGAAGATTGAACGGCACATTTAATCCGCGAGTAGATAATTATATTTAATGGTTATCTAACCATTCGACAATATAAACTTATGTTATTTTGTTTTTTGGTTTTATGGTCGTTCGATATTAAAGTTTTCGATGTTTTGAACATTGATATTTTACCCGTAGGTATTTAAATTTTCGACGTTCAAATATGTACCCTAAAGTACACACCATGTTGGATTATATGGTCTCAAAAAATCTGATCGGTTCAGATGCGACCCTGGCTTTAACCACACACGATGAAAATATTCTCTTGAATTTGCGTAATTAACCCAGTTCACTTTTATGTGGGTCCACTGATAAAAATATGAAAGGTAAACTTAATACACTGTGAAAATGCTGAATTAGGTAATACACGTCGATAAGAAAAAGCGTCGCCGGCATAAATTGGTGCCGAGTCTCCAGTGAGGCGAGAACGCATTAACGGTCCGCCACTGACATATATTAGGAGCGTTTTCTTATCCACGAGTGTGAGGCGTCTCGGCGGGGCGGGTGCGGTGCGGGCGCGGGGGCGGGGCGCGTGCGACTCGACGCGGCGTTGTGCTCCCCGCGCAAATGACGCGGAAAAGATGCGGGGAATGACGCCCTCTTGATCACAGAATAGCACGCCTGTCATATACTGCCATGTACATCGACGCGTCGCAGCCTCAGCATTATTGCTTTTTTTAAAGAAATTCTTACAACATTTTAATTCTTTGTACTTTTCCAGACGGCGAAAGATTTACGCTAGTGATTCGAATACTGTCCTCATGTATTACATCCAATAAACTATGCTCATAAGTCAAGTCGTACGTTGCACTGTTGGTTCGTTTACATATGGTAATTGTAAGCAATGCAAATATATGTGTGACATTAGAGGAAAAGATCCTGTGTTAAGTTAACGACATTGAATCAATAAATTGAAATCTGCTTAGATTTACGAATTGCTCTATATAGGCACAATTTAAATCTTTCGCGCATTGTATAACAAGTTCGATTGAATGCAATTAAATGAAAGGAATGAATACACCGATTCATTCTCAACAATATTTTTCCCCTCACATAAACGATATCGTATTAAATTAATTAGTCGTTTGGCGACCCCGAAAATGGGGATATCTGTGAGGAAACAGACTTTCCCTGGTCGCTCCTCAGTTATCCCTCTCGCCCCGCCGTTACGCAGCACTAATGTTCTATTATAACACTCATTGTATCTTGATAGGGGCAAAACGTTCTTTGAGATGGTCGATCGATGATTGTTTGCATTTAAATGATACATATTCATGTTGGAAGACTGGTCGTAACCGTTTTGAGTTCTGGGTCCATTTAATTGGTGGTTTAGATTTAACGGTTTTGGAATCTATTACTGGTTTTGGTTATCTGATCACTAACTTATAAAGTTGTGCTAGCTTAGTGGTTGCACGCGCCGTTCATAAAGTAGGGTCTAAGTTCGACCTCGGCCTGCACTTTGAGATTTCCGATTCACGTGCGGATCGGAATTGGGCTATGACTTGCATTAACGGTAACGGCAAACATCGTGCGCAAACCTACCTGAGGGAGCTCCAAAATGTTCTCAATAGTGTGTAGTCTGCCACCCCGCACCAGACTAGCGCGGTGGACTGAGGCCTAATCCTTCTCATCGTGAGAAAAGGGCCGTCCTCTGCAGTGGGACAGCAATATGCTGAGTATGAATCTCTAACTTAGATCACTGTAGAAGCTTTTCTACTTTTTCGTAGGGTCTCTATGGATTTCCTTGTCTGCTCCTTGGTTGAGGTTGATGACCAAGTTCTTTGTTCGAAATTTTGCACTTTTATAATAGTTGTTGAGGGACTGCTTTCATTTATTTTTTAATAGTATCAGGCCAATTGCAAATTTCCGGCTAAGTGAATAGCACTAAAGTGCCAGGAATTCTGCTGCCAAGCAGTAGTGATTAAAATTTGCTAGTAATATTACTTTGCATAAGAGTCTATATAACTAACGTTTGGAGGTCAAGTGCTCTGCCCGTAGCACTAGTCCTAGGTAGCATTACAATTGTTATGGGCAGGCTTACGCTTACCACCAAGCCAATCACTTGCTCGTCGTTAAGTTGTAGGTACCTATAAAAAAACAGTGATGTACAATCCTCGTTTGAACAATCGCTTCAAATAGAAATATATGTCAACGTATGGAACGAACTGGCTTACTATCCGAACTCAAATATTATTTATGGTGATTTGAGTCGGATAACAATTATTGGCAGTCTATTCCGTCACACATCAGTCTGCGGTTCGGCGATTGCAGTATGTTGTAATTAGCACACGGGAGGATACTGCTGCCCAACCACTCGGCTCTTGCTACTATCGCAAAAACAAAATATTATTTTTGGTTATTTCATTTTATTTTATTTTAATCGCCTTTAAATTATCGTTTGTATCGCCTAGCTATTTTTGGCGGGTCGTTCGTAAGTATACTAAAAGAAGGTTTATTATAATAGTATCAGTCAATCAATCAGTTTACTAACAATAACTTAATCTAAAGTCTCAGTTAAAGATTTTTTTTAGGGTATATGTATATTATGCAAATGCAATTTATTTTAGCCAATGTCCGAGGTACTTTTTAGACAATCATTTCGGTCGAATAAAGTCCACTACTGGACAGAGGCCTCCCTCAAAGATCACCACAACGACCGATATCGGTGTGTTGTGTGCTCATTGGAGGGTTTTGCCATAATCGCCACGCTTGGCAGGAGGGTTGGCGATCGTAGTTGAGTTGTTAATGTATTCGAAGGACGCTGCGGCCCATCCTCCGTCTAGTCCCTTAGTCGGCATTTACGACACTCACGGGATGAGATGGGTTGGTGCTATTCGTAGCCGGCACCACACGGCACAATTTTAGACAATGATTACAAATAATGTGTTCTATTATTTAACATAGAAAAAAGATATTTAATCTCAATATACATAACAATAACACTAAGTACTATGCGAAAGCCCAACATGACTAAGCTATTATCACTATTACTGTCGGTATTGGTATATAAAATTGAATTTCATATTTATTTACCCATTAATAATATCAGATCTCCCCTTCCTATTGTCTCGCCGCCACTTCTCCCCTTCACCACCGTGTTTCGAACACGCTGACACGTCATTTTTTCTCTCGTGTCACGTAAAAGAATAATGAAGCAAGTTCAGCAAGCAGTATTTAGAGATAACGTTGATAGGCTATGTCGAAAACGGTGGGTGGAGGTCAATGATGTCTTACAGGATTCTTATAGAGTTCCGTTGTATCTGTACCAATATAATAAAATTGAAGTAGATGTCTGTGATTTCAGAATAAATGCCAACGTGTAAGTGAAACTGCTACTTATACGATGCCTTATCATAAAATGACTGATCTAGACTTGTGCCTGTCCGTCTGAAAGTTTGCCTCGATAGGCCCCGAAACGGCTCAACAGATTTCAATGAAATTTTTTTGTGTATGTTTCATTTAGATATCTTGTAGGTTTCTGAAGATATAAATATAAAGATGACTTACGCCTAGCGAAAGGGGGGGGGGGGTTTCTACTACTATTAAACCTTTTGATTGACGTAACGAGTCGAATCAGACGAACTTTAATGGGGGAACGCAACTAGAAAAATATTTTGTTTTTTTTTAATGATCTCTACTGACTCCGTAATATTTATAACTGCTAAATGAATGATTCCAGGTATTTACTAGAATGGGTGTAGTACCATGCTTAGCGGATACCGCACCCCCGGCTATAGGTAAGTAGTGTTCTTATAACACCATGGGGTTTTAGCCCGTAGGAGTCCGGCATGCCCCACCGCTTCTGCCCAGGGCGGAGGATTTTTTACCAGGATTAGCCCTACACAAAATTGTAGAACTAAATAGGCAACTCCCTAGTCTTATTATTCAGATAATGGCCGTAATGGATTCGTTATCATTTGTTAATCACAACAAAGTTATCGCGTTAAGCTTGTCGTAACGACATCGCGTCCCCGACGCAAACAAATAGCTCTCACGCAAATTGAATACAAGATATAAATCTAGCGTTCTCTTAATAACATGCGGTGGATTTCTCTGCGGGCCGTTTTATTTCAGTCCCACAAAGCCTTCGACCCAGTAAATCCGGCGATATCTCGGGAATGCGACAGAATGCCACTGGCGTTCGTTTCGTGGGACGCACTTTAAATTTTCCGACTGCGAAAGGACTGATATCGCAATGAAATTTAAAATGCCGACGCCGGTTCCCTGTGGAAACAAGTGCGAACGTTAGAGTAGGAGCGTGGCCGCCCGCACTCGTAGCCCCGCCGCGTCGTAGTCGCCTCACAAGCGCCAGCGGGGACATTGCGCACAGCTTTGCATAATGTAGCCACTTAGCGAATTCTCCTCTCCACGACGGCAATAAAGCTATATGTGGAATTCATTACCTACAGACTTTCTAAATTAAGCTGCACAAAGCTTTTTGCAACAAACCTGCCTTTTCGTATGTTCATTTTGTATGTTACAGTTTAAATTTCACCAAAAAGTACTCGTTAAAAGCTTTATTTATTATTAACTTACGAGGAATATCCTACAAGCGTGTAGTCGTCATAGCTGGTCTTTTTGCAATAAGGTAGGTACCAATTTTAATTAAATTTTCTTTGCGTTGGTGTGTAGGAGCTCACCTAGGCACTATTATTAATTACATCACTTCACACCTTCCTCCGCAGTGCGCTCATATATCACTTACTGACTCATACAGTTCTACGTCCATATTACAACTTGTCTCTTGTTTGTGCAAGCTTTCGTAAATTTGCTATCGCAAATTTTATGCTTTGTTAGGATAGAGGGACGACTTAGTTCGTGATAATGATTTTTATTAGGTTAAAAGCTTTTAGATAGAAAATCTCAGAATCTCAGAAAAATATAGATTTTGCTGCTCAGACCCCAAAATGATTTCATTATTATATTCTTTTATACAAAGATATATTTTGATTAGCATTAGATCTTCGTATGTTTATGTTTTTTGTATTAAATGGTTCTAGGATTTCCATATTTATTTCCACCCATTAACAAAGGTGGCGTGTGGTGCAGGCAAAGAATAGCACCAACCCATCTCATCCCGTGGGTGTCGTAAAAGGTAACTATGGGGTTAATCGAAGGATGCAACAGCGTTCTTCGAGTACATTACAATTCAACTTCGATCGCCAACCCAACCTGCCAAGCGTGGCGATTATGGCAAAAACCCTAACGAGCACACAACACAAACCCAGAGCGGTCGTTGTTCGTTCTTTGGGGGAGGCTTATGTCCAGCTGTGGACATCTTCGGGCTTAAATGATGATGATGAACAAAGATGCCAGTAATCCTTGTGGGATTCATTTACAATGTGTTTTAAACTAAATAATTGAATAAATCCAAAGTCTGCCTTTTTCAGATCATTCGAGATTCAGAAGTGTATCAATTAGAAGTCACCATCTGTAGGCCATACAAATATTTCTCCCATGCGGGGATCAATCCTGCGACACGCATCGTAGAAAGTCAAGCGATTAGACACAGCGCCGAACGTGCCCTCAAAAATATCTTAAATCTGTTATAAAATAATAGTTTGAATTTTTTTAATAATATGTTGCAGCAATTGCTGTAATTATTTCATCGTCAGTTTACTCAACTAGGTTTGTAAGTCACCGTAATGTGCCAGTTTATCTCACAAGCCAGGTGAGCGTATCTAGATGTACCATGACCATTATTATTATAGTCCACTACTCATGTTTCTGTGTCTTGTTTCGTTGCAAGGAGTCCGCTCGCTCCGAGACGTAGAAATATGTGTTTTGCTGCTAGAACGGAGGACGACGTGCGGGCGGCCAGGGGTGCTACCGATGATTTATGGGCGGTCGCTGCACCCAGTCGCCATACCGGACTCACATCTTGCGACAACCCTAGACATCCGGGTTTTTAAAAAACGTACAGCTGTTTAATTATTCACTTCCTCAACTTTCAAGTTGGTTTTATGAATGTTTTTTTTTTATTCGGGTAAGCCGTCACTGAATGTTTTGGATGATGTAAACGTCGTAAAGAGTCGAGTTTATGTCTGTTTATGTTTATTATTTCTATAATTCTTTTGAATAATTTAATACTAATAATAAAAATTGTTTTATTAATAAATAAATAAAAATATAATTCTGATAACATTGACTATAAACTTAAAAAACAAATTGCGGTGTCATGTATTTATATATTTTTAAATGTACACGTTGACCACGAAGTATCAATGGCTACTATGTGCAAATAAACTCTTTGAGATTGATAAATAATATATTAGTATTTTATTCATGACATTCATAATAATATTATATGTATAGTTTTACGTCCACCACGCGTAAAGGTTACACGCATTAATTTTGTCTTCAGTGAGTAGTGACATACATTTTCTCCACTCTTCTGCTCCTGATTCCATTCATTTTCATCCAATATGTGGCCTTCAAACGTCCGGACCGATGTGTGGAAGCAAATAAGATTTTATATCGAAATCGGTTCTAGTCTTGCTGTGCTCTACGCGAGGACGTGGACCTAAGCGTTACTTATTGTTCTGTCCGCGCTAAAGGAATTGCCAACGGATGTTCACTTCCATGTTGGATTTAAAACAGTCACTGACAAATTGCTACATTATAGTTAACGGTGTTCGATTTAATTCCCCTGTGAGAACTAAGATACGCAGATAAGGAGTGATAAATACATGTTTCCTTTTAATTATACGGAAGCGAATTAATATTCGAGAACTGATTTCTAAAACGTTCTGCCAGACAGTCGCTGCGGGTGGGAACGCAATCAGCCGAGTGAGACGTTCACTAACCAGGATGGTATAAATTCTTTGTGAACATTAATTAACTTTTTATTTTCCTGTTCATCGCAGCGTTATACTGTCCGACACACTGAAAACCTACGGGGGAGAAAAAATACAAAACAATTATACCACAGCAACAATCCTTAACGACCAGACATTCGAGCAGCGGAATTACAAATGGCGCAAAATTATGAGGAGCTTCAAATAATCATTAAACATAAACGCGTAATGGTTTCCCATTCCAATGATAGCTCTTAGCAGTTAACTGCCTCTGTAATGTCTCAACACAATCTCTTCCAGACAAAATTGTTACATTTTAGCGGGGTATTAATGAATTATTACCTATTAAATATAACAAGAACACATTTCTTTATTGGGCGGGGCGTAAAGTTGAGCTCACGGTTTAGTCTGTTTTAATATGAGGACGTATGAGCCGGGTTATATTGTTGATGGCCGCTTTGATTAATTACACTTATCTTAATAGCAAATTGACTGTCATTTTTGACGCCATTACGGCCAGGTAGAGAAAATAATTATTCTGCTGTGCTGTATTTATTATGTGGTAACATTTCCTAATTTCGAGCGAATGCACTTTAATTACTGCTTCTGAGATGGTCGTAGGATTTCTTGGTAAAAATTGTATTTTATTACAGTATCTTCTTATAGTACGTGTGTTGTTCGGAATTCCTTTTAGTGTCCACATTAATAATATATAGCACCACTCTATTTCCGCATGTGGTTGTCTTAAAAGGCAACTGAGGGACTCTAAACCAGACGGATGGGCAGCTGCGTACTTTCTGGGAACAGCAGCCATTCTGCGCCCACCAACCCGCCTGCCAAGCGTGGTGACTACTGGCAAATTCCCCCCAAAATGACGACACACGGCATGAAACTAAACCTTGTGGTCTTTTGTTCAGCAGTGGACGTCCTTTAGCTGAACTGATGAATGTACAGGTGTAAAAATGTTCATAATATAAAAACAACCATTTACGGTTTGTCATAGTACAAATAAGAAAAGTTATTTATTCTGAGTTGTCGCTAAGTTGATAGTAGCTGAGTGCGAAGAAACGTCAGGCCATTAGAACATTTTAGTGACAAGTTTCGTTGTTTTTGCAATAAAAATAGACAACGTATTTTCTTGGAAAGCTAAATGCAGTTTTTGAAATTCCGAGAATGATGGCTCATTCCCTTCGTATCTATAGTGAGCTTTTGTCGACCATATTTTTAAAGCCCTGCTAAGTGGATGGTATTCACGTAAAGTAGTAGTAATAACTTCCTACAAAGTGTACCAAACCTATTATTATTATCAATAACTAGATATTTGAGTATTTTTTAAGTTTATCATCTGTCTTTGTAAAAAAAACCATGATCAAAAAAGTAATCATGATTTCCAGATCTTTCGATTTGGAGTCTCTGTGTACCATTCAACATTGCTTTTGTCTAGCCCGTCTCGCCATCTTCTTCATCGATTAGAAGTCTATTGAAGCAATTTTAATAAAATGTTTCACACTAATGCTGGTGCATGTATGTTGGTTATTTTTTTAAACACGCAGTAAAAATAAGAACTCCGTGTTTTGTGTTGACATATTTTGTTGAAAATGGCTAGCCGGACAAAAATATCACTCTAGATGTACAAGTGTGTGGATAGGTTGAGGTCTTCTTTTGTTTATCCTATGATAACCATCATTAATACGTCGCATGGAGAGGGCAACCCTATTGCCATTAAGAATTTCAAACTTCAAGTTCAAGTTTCAAACAAACGACTGCTACTAGAATTTTCTAACTAAAATCAGGTTAACAAATCACTCGACCTTTTTTGTCTTTGGGAAATCCTCATGGACTTCCTCCATCCTGTGATAGGGCGGGGAAAAGGGTGGGGGGCATGCCGCTAAAACTACATGGTGTTCCTCCTACTTACCTATGGCTATTCGCCCGATCTGAAGTTTAAATCCAGGACACATTAGGCAGTCACGCCCGGCATCCAGATGAGTATATATTTGTATTGTTTTATATTAATTACTGTCACGACTCGAACATCACTTAGTCTTAACTAAGTAGAAGTCGTTAAGGAAGGTTATCACTTACCTATCTATTCATAAACATCAATGTAATTGCGAGTAATTGAATTGTAATTGAATTTTAAAAGCTATTGTTGTTGGACTTAAATTGAATATGGATTATTGGACAACGAGTATCACCTGCAAACTGACGATGTAGCCATGGGTTCACCGGTCTCTCCTACAGTCACCGATATTTTCATGGAGGACTTTGAGTAGAGAGCGCTGATGACAGGCCCGGCTATACTGAAGATGTTCAAACGATATGTAGATGACACTTTTACCATCTTGCCTCACCATAGCGTCACTGCATTTTTTAAACATCGAAATTGAATACACATTAAAATTCAGTTTACTATGGAATTGGAGGATTACAAATCCTTGGCCTTTCTTGACATACTTCTCATCCATAATCTTGATTATTCTGTTAGTCACACCGTGTATAGGAAGCATACCCATACAGGCAGGTACCTTAACAGTGAATCTCACCACTATCCTTGTCAGTTAGCTACCGTGGCTAAATCTTTGTTATAAAGAGCACACGGCATCTGCGACCCCGACTATATGGCAGGGGCTGGCAGGGGCAGGTTCACAATGTGAAGGAAGTTCTCCAATGTACCAATTTGAGTGCCACATCCCCTACGCAGAAGCCACCCGAAATCCACCAAGGTTGATCGACGACCCGCAGTTTTACCATTCATTAAGAGAGTCACCGACAGTATTGGTCATATCTTGAAGCGTGCTTCCATTAAAACCTATTTCAAGCCGCATTAGAAGATCAGCCAACTTCTCAAACCCGTGAAGTGTCACATTCCTCTACAAGATGCAGGGATCTACAAGATTGACTGTGATTGTGGGTTGTCATACATAGGGCAAACAAAGCGTAGTATAGCCATCAGAATTAAACAACACATAGCTGACGTCAAGCATAGACGTATCACAAAGTCCGCAGTGTGTGAACATGCCTTAGGCAAACCCAACCATTTTCTTCGATTTGATCATCCTCAAGTCCTCGCGAAAGAGAACCGTTATGTACCAAGAATGTTTCGAGAGGCTATTGAAATTAAAAAACATCCTAATTTTAATAGAGAAGATGGTTGGCAGGTACCACCTGTTTGGAATCCGGTTATTAAATTAATAAAATCCCAAACAACACGCCACACATCAAGACACTGTGCATCGAAACAATTTTTGATTAGTTTTGTACGGTAGATAAAATAACTTTTTAAGTCTGTAACGACGCTTGTCACCTTAGTCATCCTGCAACCACGAACCCTGCAAAGTGTTCGAAACGTCAGGAAAAACAAAAATCAATAATATTACAATTAGTCGTTACAATACCGTCCGCGCTTGCGTGCAAGTTGCTCTCTTCGTTCTTAAATCAGCATTACGTATCATCATCATATCAGCCAAAAAACCTCCACTGCTGAACAAAGGTCTCCCCATAAACGACCGGTTACATATCGTGTGTTGCCATTATGGGGGAATTTGCTAATACGCACCACGCTTGGCAGGCGGGTCTGTGAGCGCAGTATGGCTACTGTTCCACAAAAGGTGCGCAACTGCCCGTCCCTCTGGTTTAGAGTCCGACATCCACTGGATGAGACGGAGTAGTGTTATATTCTTTGTCCGGAAACCAAATGGTATAAATTAGGCATTCGTTGCGTCAAACTTCACGTTCTCTCTGCAGTTGATAAAAAGACGTTTGCGGTGAACGCAGATCGGGTACGGTGCGATCGGGCAGACTATAAATACTTCAGAGGGAACTAGAAGTTGAGTGAAGGCAATGGAATATACATTTTCAAGATTTGAGAGCAAACCAAAAAGAGCTTTTGGGCCGTACTAGGAATCATTATTTGATTTGATAGAAGGGTGTGGCCGACCGTCCCTTTTGTTAGCAATATTTGGTTAATGTTTTTTGTGAAATTACTAAACATGTATGTAATAGATATCAATTCCATTACATGTAATGATAAGTGTAGGAGTAGAATCGTTCCTTCAAGCACGCGAATCGAACATTTGCAGTTTAGTTAATACCCATCTAATATAAAACTACTTACCAAACTAGCTTTATTATAAGAAAGTAGTATATCCTTGATTGAAGTATACCTACTTTTTATCCATTGTATACCATCTTTTATTGATTGTGGAACAATGTTTGTGTTTTATAAATTAGTTAATTCAAATAAAGTTCTTATGTAATAATTCTTCTTCCATGTAGTTTTTAGGGTTCCGTACACCCGAATGAAAAAACGGTGGATCCCTTATAGGATCACTCGTGTGTCTGTCTGTCTGTCTGTCACAGCAGGTCACAGGCAATTTGCTCTGAATCTACAGGACAGATTAAGTTGAAATTTACTACACATATGATTTTTTGTGACCACGAATGTGTAACGTAAATAAACGAATTAATTTTGAATATGGGGGCACTTTTGTGGGGCAAATTAGAAGAAAAAAAGAGTTTTGCAAACTGTATACCATGTGATATGTATCAAATTGAAGGGCTTGTTGTGAGGGCACAAAATCATTAATTTATAGAATTTTAAAATAAATCTTTTTTAAATTCTTTAGAAAAATATATGAAAATGTACTATTCGCCCCTATATCTCCGATATATAGATTACAGGAAAACTGAGAAGTCTATGGTTTAAAATAAAATGGTAAATCTTTTGGCCGGTGTTGCCGGAACTGGAATATAGAGAAGAGAAAGATGAGATGATGGAGTAGACCCAGCTCCGCTGTCAGCCTCTATTTGTGCCGGAAGGCTGGAGATCTGTGAGCGCAAACCTACATTCTCCCCCTCCAGTCTCATGACGTAGTTGTCTTTACGGACTCCCGAAATGGATATCTCGACTAAGGGGGAACCAGCCGTTTTGTCGTGAGGTGCCGGCTAAGAATACCACCACACCATCTCATTTTGCATCATGTTCCAAAAACAATCTAATAAGTCAATTATATATATATAAAAAACATAGATTGGTTGTTGCGAGATTTTAAAGTCATTAAGTAAATTTGTTACAGGTGTCGTGGTGCCCGGATGTTGGCGGAATAGCTTTTAAAGCACTAGGTTGTAGGTTCAAGCCCCCTGCTGTCACTACATGGTAGGGGGCCCCAGGGATCACGGTCGCGCAGGCTGGCTCGACCGGGGAAGTACCACGCCGTCATAGAATAATTAATGATGATAATGCCTTGCGGCTAAAAGTTCTTTTCCAAGATGAGGTGCAGATAACAAGTTGGTACTCGCACCATGAACACCTTGAAGTTGACGTTGCGGTGCGACTGCAGCAGCGGCATATACTTAGTCCTATGACGCACGTACTCAATGATGATGACGACGATCCACCAATACAAAACCATCATCCTCAGCCTGCTTCGGTGCCTTTTCAGGAATGGGCTTCTTGGTGCCCCCATTTCAGCGTTGCAGAGAAGAGAAAGAAAGAGACAGAGAGTGGGGAGCGGAGTTGGTGAGTGCACGAGGTAAACACATTGCAGGCTTAGCATTCGTCGTTGACGGCGGCGATGACAAAACTGCTGACGCGAAACTTGCCACCGATATATCGAGGCCAGTGCCGCGACGCATGTTTACGTTCGATGCACCCGATGTTGGCCTAGTTACCTTTACTTTAGTTACTTTTACGCTACTCGATAAGTCGGTTGCGCAAATCGGTGACGATGTTTTGGGATGCATCTAACTTTTTTGGCATATCCGCCAAGCTTGTCTTCAGAAAAACGATGTCTTTAGAGAAGCTCGTTACGTCGGAATGGTCGAAGGTGACGGGACTAGCTAATTCTAGTTGAAAAACATGTTCTTCCATACATTCCAAATGCAAATGTAAGTTTGTACGCAAAATATTGAAAGATTTACCATTTTATTTAAGACTATAGACTTCTTAAATGTTTTCCTATAAGTGCAAGTTTCTATTGTTTTTAATTTTGGTCTCATTCGTTTCAGAAATAAGGCTTATCTCTAAAACTATATGGTAACTTTCATGTATTTTCTTAAATTACTTTAAAACTCTATATTTTAAAGTTATAAAAAAATATGTCTGAGACGCTCATTGGCTGTGAGGGTTTTTAGCTGGGATTCACAGCAAGCCCTTCCATTTTGATATAATAAACGATATACTAGGCAAAACTTTATTTTCTAAATTTTATATTTACAATTCGTTTATTTTCGTTACATGTCCGTGTTTGGATCGCAGAAATTCACATATGTACTAAGGTTTAACCAAATCGGTCCTGTAGATTTGGAGCAAATTGGCTGTGACAGACGGACAGTCAGACACACACGAGTGAGTATTTAGTCCTTATATTTCATTGCGACGTTTAGTTTTGTAGTCTTCCCTGTGGTGTCCGGATTAAGAATATACCACCACTTTTTCTCCTCCCGTGGATGTCATAAACGACGCCTAAGGGATTCTAAACCAGATTGATGGGCAGCAGCGTCCCGTATGTAGAACAGCAGCCATTCTGCGCTTACCAACCCGCCTGCCAGGCAAGGTGAGTGCTGGCAAATTTCTCCCAAAATGACGACATAATTAGTATAGAAAGCTATGGAGGTTTTGTTCCGCAGTGCAATGTCTTTGGCTGATATGATGATGATAGGTATCAATATACGAAGAGCTCTTATGAATGTTTAGCATCGTTAGAAAATATTAACGGCACTAGTAATACTAAGGTATTCGTGTGAAGTTGAATAGTTGATGAAAATGGAGAGTAGCCAGCGCTGGGCTTTGTGACCGGAGTGCGACGCGGCGAGTGTTTTAGCCACACTCCGGAGTCAAGTGCCCTCTCGCCCTCACGGCTCTCCCACAACTTTCAACGACACTTCACTCCTGTTACTCGATTAACCCAAATTATTAGCGCTATCAGCTTTTGTTTCAATAGCGTAAAGATTACCTCGTATTAATTAGTTGGCATTATGTGGGATTATTACCTGCCGAAATGTATGGGAAGCAGTTAATGCGGTGCCATAAATTATGTAGTACAAGTGTGTAACTCTCTATATTAGATTAATATATCATAGATTTGGTTAGGTTAGTCTGACGGCACGGTTGGCACAGTGACTAAGCGAATGGCTTTCTGTGTACGTGTCGCGGGTTCGATTCCCGCACGGAACGAAAGTGTCAGTTAAGATTTAAGAATTTAAAATGTAGTGTTACACATTTGAAATTAGAATGAGATTGAATCGATCGTTTGCTTCCAGGAACGAGACTGAGATTAATCATGTCATTAGTGTTGACCTGCCAGATCCCGAAGTCTTTACAAAAGGCCAAAGGCAAGGCAGAAGGACAATCCTGATTTGATTGCCACACAGTGCCATGCTGGATCCCCTAAATGGCCGTTACTATAGACAATAGACCGCAACACATTGAGCGGCTCAGGGTATCGAGAGGTGCGGCACCGGTTTCACCATCACGCATCTCGAAGACTCAGACGGGTTTCCCCATTATTAAGCCATTAGACATTTCCACCCCAGAGCTTACAGCTCTTGCGGCCTTCGTCTGATAGGTCAACTAAGGCCAGCCGGAGTTGAGAGTCCTGCGAGCATGCATAGGGTTTCACCCCAGCTGACCAATAAAGGTGTGGCAACACCTACATCATCAGCAATACAACTACAACTTACAACGACATCTACTCGACTATTAAATGCAACTCTCCGATGACGTCAAAGAATCCTGAATCACGCTATTAAAGTATTCGCGCAACGCAGCATATATACAGGTATACCATTTCTCCATTTACCACTCTTTATGATATCCTATTTTAACAATTGGGTGAGGAAGTTGCTTTTATCTGCCCTGCGGGTTTGCGTTATCCCGTCGTGATTATAATATTATTAAGATTATAATTCCTTTCGCTTTTTACTACACTTATGTATATACAAGGGTCATACAAAATTATTTTAGAAAATCAAATACGGAATGATGTAGGAATCTGTTAATATTTTATTGTTTTATGAAGTAGTCTCTGTTCCTTTCTAACTACCGTCACATGCGATAGAAGCATTGACTGAAGCAGTGAGTCCAGTCTTTTTAAGGATCTCTTCTGCATTTTTTTCGAACGCACCACGGATATTCTTCATTCATAAAGGATTAAATAAAAGTCGCAAGGTGCCAGGTCGGGACTGTAAGGAGAATGACTCACTAATTACGATGGCACGGTTGGTGCAGTGGCTGATACAGTCGACTGCTGCGCTCCAGGTCGTGGGTTCGATTCCCGCACGGAACATTGTGTGGAATTCATGTCTGTAAACGCACCCACGACACAGGAGAAATACAAGGGTGGGGCAATGTTTAAAAAAAAAACCCTAAGTTTTCCATAGACAAATATTCGATTGTCCGTCTGGCGGAGTGAGCTGGAGCGTTGTCGTGATGGAGGAGGATCCTGCTTCTTGGTCACTGGCAAACCTTTTACAAGACAATCTGTAAACAATGATGACCAATCTGCAGTAACTGCCCTTTTATTATCTAGGGCAATTGTTTAAACCACAACTCATTTAATTAGTTATAAATAGATACACAAGATGGGGCTTGAACAAAAAATACCAACTGAAGTATAACATAGTTATTGACTAACATCACAACGAAATGCGTAATAAATTATAGAGCAAAAATGTTCTCTATTCAAATTGCCGCCAATTTGTAAAAACAAATGATATATGTATTCAGTGTATATCTACAGCTTCCCAAAGAGTTCTTTATTCTTAATTTAAATACATTTTTGATCGGCAACATTTCTTACTGACCTATTCTTCTTGAAAATGTTTTATGTTTGGAATCATCACAGCATCTATATGTTCACATTATAAGTATCGAACTTTATATAAAAACACTTCGTTTAAATCCCAAAAATGGAAACATCAGTACTACGGTGGCGTGTAATAAGTCGAAAATGTCAGGCGTCTGTCGTAACGCCTCAAGGCTCAACTTCGCCCCTTCAAAGTCGCCCCTTTGGCAAATTATTCATCCGATGACCTGCGACGGGAGTGACCCATCCTCTCGGATGATTAGTCTAAAACTAATTGATTTTATGGGCAAGGGAGGGCCAGCTGCTCAGTCTCGCTAATACATAGTAAGTGCTTCTTTACGGTTCGGTCACTTGCGGTTTTGTCGTGTTTAAAATGTGGCCGTTGACATGATTTGGGTCGTTTCGACTTTATCACGATCAACATCGTTTAGTAAATGTGTGGAGTTTTCACTGAGCTGACAGTTTCGAGTTTTCTTTAAGTTTTCTTCGTAGGTCCGATCTGCGTTGCTAAACGTTAGCACGTTCTACTAGTGAACGCATGAATTATCTTGTTTTTATATTTCATTTAGTATTTGTAAGTTATGGTAAATTTTTGGGAAGCCTATTGGATTTATTTCGTCATCATGATCACCATCACAGCCACCATTATCACCATCCTTTTAGCCGAAAAAAGCCCACTGCTGGACATATAACTCCCCAAAGATAACCACAATGACTGATCTGCGTTTGTATTGTCTGCTCACGGGTTTTGCCATAATCATCACGGTTGGTTGGTGGGTTGGCGTTCGCAGTTAAGTTGTAAATATATGCGAAGGACGCTACTGCACTTCCTTCTGCTAATCCCGCCCGAGATGAGATGGGTTGGTGCTATTCTTAGTCGGCACCACTCGGTAAACCTCTTATCATCAATTCAGCCTATCACTTTTCAATCCTGAGCATTAGTCTCTCTAAATTGTGCGTATGTTTAATACACATCATTCATAATCCTTCTCAGAGCTAAAACTGACTACAATATGCTATATAACATCAAAGTCAAAGTTTTTTATTTCAAACTAGCTGGAACCCGCGGTTTCACCCGCGTTTAATTTAAAAGGAATTTAGTGTACTTCGACATAGACACTTGACGTAGAATATATATATTGGATTTCAAGGGGTTTTTTTTTGCGCGGAACCCTAATTATTTTTCTTTAAATTAAAGTAGCCTAAGTTATTCCTTAGAACATCAGCTATCTGCCAGTGAAAGTCCCGTCAAAATCGGTCCAGCCGTTTCGGAGATTACCCGGAACAAACAGACAGACAGACAGACAGACAGACAGACAAAAAAGTTAAAAATTGTTTTTTTGTTATATGTCCCGTATATACTTTCATATGCATTTAGTAAAAAGCTGTTATTTTGACATTAAGATAAGATAAGATAAAAATATTTTTATTCATGTAAAACCATATACAGGCACTTATGAATAGTCAAGGCTTTAGTTGCCGCGTTCCAAGATGTTGATTTCCTATGGAGAAGAACGGGCAAGAAACTCCATGGTTACTCTTTTTAAATCATAATAATTGTTACAGTATTTTTGGTTACATTGCTCTCAAAATAAATAATGTGAGGACAATGTAGCAGAAAAAAGTAAACTTCTTTTAAAAGTCCACACTAAACAAGCCTGATATTTATGTTAAATTATGATTAAATTGTCATGGCAGCATTAAGCTGACCAATCCCAACAGACAGCACTCGTTCACGAGCATGACGCATGCATCAGCGTCGCTCGGCTCAACCATATTGTAGGGCAACTAAGCGACCCGATACACGACGCCACCATCAGCAGGACACTTGAGTGAGCATGACATACCTAAACTGCCAGACAACTATCACGTCAATTAAACAAAATAAATTAATAATCCACATGGTCCTCGCACATACAGTTTCAAATCTAAGTAAAGCGAATATAAAACAAAAACAACCAACACCAAAAAGTAATTGGTGTCACTTAAACAAATTGAGGATGAGGGATAATCAAATGTCATTAAATGAATTAATATAATCCATTATAAAAAAATGTCAAAGTAAATAAAAATTAATGGCAATGGTATTTGATACATCAAACCCAATAATGTCAATATCGGCCTTTGAACATTGGAGCAGCTCACTCCCAAGCATTTTTGTCGTCCATATACTCTGTAACTTTATAGAAACCCTTTCTACACAACTTCTGCTTTATAATGGACTTAAATTTATTAAGGCTTAATTTCTGAATATCACTTGGGATTTTATTGTAAAAACGTACACATTGGCATTTAAACGATTTGCTTATCTTCTGAAGCCTGGTAGCAGGAACAACCAGTTTGTGTTTGTTCCTGGTATTAATATTATGAATATCACTGTTTTTTGTAAAGAGGTTAATATTTTTATGTACATATAAAACATTTTCATAAATGTACTGGGATGGAACGGTCATTATATTAATCTCTTTAAATTTCTGTTGGAGTGAATATTGAGGGCTTAACTTATAAATTGATCGGATGGCTCGTTTCTGCAGCACAAAAATAGTTTGGATATCGGCAGCATTACCCCACAACAGAATAGCATACGACATTACACTATGAAAATAACCAAAATATACTAGTCGCGCTGTTTCTACATCTGTTAAATAACGAATTTTCATTACTGCGTATGCTGCAGCGCTAAGCCTTTTCGACAATTTTAGTATATGCGGTCCCCACTGCAGCTTAGAATCTAAAGTAATACCTAGAAACACTGCGGTGTCCACAAGGTCCAACTCCGCACCATTCATTTGTACAGTGGCTTTTACTGTTTTAACATTAGGTGTTGTAAATTTCATACATTTAGTTTTTTTCTCGTTCAAGAGTAAATTGTTAACATTAAACCAGTTGACCACTCTGGAGATAGCGCTGTTTATATCGTCAGTTGCCAGATGTTGGCGTTTGAGTTTAAATAAAAGCGAAGTGTCATCTGCAAACAACACTATCTCATGATTATCCCCTACAGTATAAGGTAAGTCATTTATATATATAAGAAACAAAAATGGGCCTAGAATTGAGCCCTGTGGTACTCCCATTTTAACTACAGACCCAGGAGATATCTTACCATTAATATCTACTTTCTGAATCCTATTACTCAAATATGAAACAAGAAGAGCCAGCGCAGAGTCCTTAATACCATAGTGTAGTAATTTCCTGATCAAAATTTCGTGAACAACACAATCAAATGCCTTAGACAAATCACAGAAAATGCCCAAGGCATCGTGTGAATCCTCCCACGCACCGAAAATATGTCCTAAAAGTTCAACACCGGCATCAGTTGTTGAACGACCCTTTGTAAAGCCAAATTGCTTGCAATGTAATAAATGATACTTATCAAAAAAGCTTTGCATTTGTACCAAAATCAATTTTTCAAAAATTTTACTAAATGTAGGTAGTACTGAAATAGGTCTAAAATTTGTAGGGTCAGATGTACTACCTGATTTAAACAAAGGAATAATCTTACTATTTTTCATAAGATCAGGAAATTTTCCACGGTCAACACATTTATTAAAAATTATTGCCAACTCAGGTGCAACAATGTCAATAATTGATTTGGCTACTTTAACGGAATTTCCCCACAAGTCGGCGGTTTTTTTATTATTTAGCGTGTTAAAGATTCTTATTATATCTCTGTAATTAACATGATCAAATTTAAATTTATTACTGCAAGTGTTAACATTACTTTTAAGTATAGTTTCCGCAACAGTGGGTGAAGAATTCAGCGACTTTGTAGTCGAAACGGGAATGTCGGTAAAAAACTTTTCAAAAGCTGTAGCAACTTCTAATTCTGATTTAATGATGTTGTCATCTATAATTAAGCTATAGTCACTGTCCCGGCTATTAGCTCTTCCAGTTTCACTACTAATTATATTCCAAGTCATTTTAATTATGTTATCACTACTTTTTATTTTGGAACTCAAATAACGAGATTTTGCTATATGACAAATTCGTTTGAATAATTTGGAGTAATTTTTCACATATAGATTAAAAGTATCACTATTAAAATATGTGCGTTCATTATATAGTTCATATAGTCTCTTTCTACTTATATGAATTCCAATAGTAGCCCATTCACTAAAACTTGCATTTCCATTAACCGAGATTTTCTTGGGGATAAAAGTAGAATTAAATTCTTGACAGTACATATTAAAAAAATCATTATATAAAATGTTTGGATTATCATTATATGGCAAAAAAGTTAATTTATTTCTAAGCTTATTTCTAAATCTTTCCAAGCGAATCGCGGTTTTTGGACAAACAGTGATATCCTTTTTACCCACACTTTTTCTTTGGTTTACAACAGTAATCTGTTGTCCACAATGATCCGAGTCTAATAAATTAATAACTTGTTTGTAGGATGGTATAATATCTGTGTATATATTATCTAAGCATGTGGCTGTGGTCTGAGTAATTCTAGTAGGCTCCAGAAACAAATTAACAAGATTGTATGACTGAAAAAGGCTTTGAATTTTTACACTTAAACTAGAATTTTCCAATAAATTAACATTGAAATCACCGCATGTGATAACCGTTTTGTCCAAATTACTGATTCTATGCAGTACTTCATCCATGACTATTTCAAAACAGTCATACAATGCTGAAGGAGGTCTGTATACGCTTAATACAATGAACCGCTCCAATTCGACGCAGGCTATTTCTATTGTTTGTTCAACAGAGAGGCTCACAAGATCTTTACGTTCTTTAAATTTAATCTGATTATTGATTATAATTAATGAGCCACCGTGTATTGCATTTTCTCTGCTGAACGAACTGCCAACCTGGTGATTATTGAAATTGAACATAAACTGGTGACTTTTTAGCCAATGCTCTGTAATACATAAAATATCAATGTTATTGCAGTTCATGAACAATTCAATTTCTAAATCTTTGCCCATAATACCTTGAATATTTTGATGCACCAGGTTGATAGTGTCTAAATTCTTACATAAATTACTAAATCTTGGGCTTTTACTTGAACTAAATAGCTTTAAGCAGGAGGTTCCCTCCATTGTCTTACTTTCTAATTTAAATTATTTTCCATGTCATTTTGTATAGCCAAATTACTGGCTGAATAATCACTAATGTCAAAACTAGAACATTGCTCAATAGAAGCAACTTGTTTAGCCAAATTTTTGGCTGATATACATAAAAAATATGATAGCGACACAGCTATCTGTCTTTTACAATAATTAGAAAGATAGTACATATCTTTTGTCAAATAAAAACTATCACTAACATAATTGTTAGTATCAATTAAATGAAATAAATTATTATTATATGTCATAGTATGCAATGTCATATTCAATTGGTATCTAAAGTCATTTTCTTCCTGTGGCAAGGTTTTGCTATATGGGAATGTGAACATTACAATTTTTCTTAAGTTAACATTGCATAAACTGCTGTAATAATTTTGTAAATCTCTCTTGTTCACATTTCCCCTATTTCCCACAAAAATTAAGAGTGTGGTGTCCCGACTAAACTTATAATTAATTATTTTATTCATTATACCTGAAAGGGACAGACCAGGCATACAGTAATTTATGATTGAGTGTCCTTCATATTTATTTGTCAGTAAACGCCCTATATCCTTCCCAATTTCATCACTAAATATTACAATATCATTTTTGTTCTTCATACATCCAAAGCTTTTTATTAGGGAACTACTGATAATTGGTAAACTAACACAAGATTCTGGCATGGCGGTATCACATAGAGACAATGAATGGTTAGGTGACAGGTTATAATCACTTTTGTTAGTGCGAATTTGTGGTGATTGAGAATGCTCAGAGGTATTTGTATGATGTGAGCCCACCAATTCATTCATTGCTAGTACGTACTCCCTCATTTGTTTTTCTGAGGCGGTGTATTTATTTGTCATAGAGTTGAGTTTTTCCTGAAGATGCTGAAGCTCATCCTGCAAGTCTCCAGTGTCAACTTTGTATCTCCTAGTACATTGTTCTAAGTTGAATGAGTACATGTCTAGTTTTTTCAGTAATTGCAATCTTTCTCGGTTTAATTTAACATTTTTGATGAAAAATTTCTGTCTTTTTACCAATTTTTGAGTTTTTTTAATGTAATGATTAATTTTTATGTATTTCTTTAATTTGTTTTTGCTGCAATTAACAACCCTCACCAAATTACATGAGTTGTTTTCAATATCACATGTCAGATGTATTGGGTATGATGGATTTATATTAATTGAAGCAGAAACCATGCTCGGGGCAGTAGGAACCAATTCATCAAATAAACTTTGATTCAGTGAAGCTGTGACATTAAGTTTAGTCATTTCCAGCAGTGTGATCTGACTATGTGCCTCCTGTAGCTGCTGTTCTAATACATGTATACGAGTCAGGGCTTGTTCATATTCAATACTACATTCGTTGAATCCGTCTACAATGACTTGGAGCCTGTCCCGGGCATCTATGGCATCAGTGAATTTATTATGTAGCTGTGCCATTTCGGTTTTTAACTTTCTATTCTTGTCTAATATATCTATAAGTTCCCTTTCATTGCCATCTCTTTCTTTGTCAAGTTGGTCGCACAACTCCTTAGAGGCCTTTAATTCTTTCAATGTAAGTTGTAGTTTCAACTCCTCCTCACGAGCAATAGCCCTGCGAGTCATCATGGTTGAGCAAGCGAGAAAAAATAGAAGTAAAGAGACAAAATAATGAGAAGTTGTAAAACCTAACTTAAATTGACTAAGGTTATGTTTACGTTATGATGGCAATCTAATCGGTATATTTATCGTATTGACCGATTCTAATTAATATGTAGGTGGTTTCACGATACTAATTCTATTCAAATAAATAGAATAATCAACAAAACAATACCTTATGAGATGATAATGACATGCAAAGTATGACTAACCTCACTGATTCATCTGTTCTATTATCGAACAATTGATACACAAAACGTTATTATTATTATATAATACACTTATTTTAACAATTAAGTAGTGATTAATTGGAATAAGGCTGTATCTTTATGATTTTAAACATAAATTAAAATATAAAATTTACGGACAAATTTAAATCAGCTGTTAGCTGTAGTGTTGCCACAGGAAAAAGTCCTTTACAATCAAAATCAATCAATCATTACAAACAGACACTTCAATTTTATTTATTTGTATAGATAAACCAAATATTGGCACTTATGAAACATCAGAATTTAAGTTGCACGGTTTCAAATAGTTGATCTCATGGAGAAGAGCCGGCAAGAAACTCCATGGATACCCTTTCAAAATAGTTGGGGATTACAATGAGAAAAAATTAGGTTAATGTGTAAAGATGAAACATACCACAATAATATTATAATAATGAATTTACCGTGGCAGTTAACGGCTGACCAGTCCCAACAGACGGCACCCGTTCACGAGCATGACGCATGCATCAGCATCGCTTAGCTCAACCATATTGTAGGGAACCGAACGACCCGATACACAACGCCACCGTTAGCAAGACATTTTAGTGAGCATGACAGACCAATACAGCCAGGCAAAAAACACAATCAGAATAAGTGCTAAACATAGAACATTAATGGCTAATCAGTATACCTATTATATACTTACTCATCATCATCATCTTTTTGGGCCGAATAAAGTCCACTGCTGGACACAGGCCTCCCCCAAAGATCACCACAACGACCGATATGGGCGGGTGTTGTGTGCTCAATGCGAAGGGAGGGACGGATGGGATATGGGAGATTTTGCCATAATCGCCAAGCTTGGCAGGCGGGTTGGCGATCGCAGTTGTGTTGTTAATGTACTCGAAGGCTGCTGCCGCCCATCTTCTGGCTAATCCCATTTACGACACCCACGGGATGAGATGGGTTGGTGCTATTCGTGGCTGGCACCACACGGCACTATATACTTACCCACGTTCATATAATAGATTATCATAATCATCATCATCATCATCATCATATCAGCCAAAAGGACGTCCACTGCTGAACAAAGGCCTGTCCTATAGATTTCAACTACGAGCGGTTACATACCGCCCGCGTCTAACTACTCCCATCTATACAAATAAATAAAATTGAAGTGTCTGTTTGTAATGTCAAAATAACTGCTTTTTACTAAATGCATATGAAAGTATACACGTTACCTATAACAAAAAAGCAATTTTAATTTTTTTTGTCTGTCTGTTTGTTCCGGGTAATCTCCGAAACGGCTAGACGGATTTTGACAGGACTTTCACTGGCAGATAGCTGATGTTATAAGGAATATCTTAAGCTACTTTTACTTTAGAAAAATATTTAGGGTTCCGCGCAAAAAAATAAAACCCTTGAAATCCAATATATATATTCTATGTCAAGTGTCTATGTCGAAATACTCTAAATTTCTTTTAAATTAAACGCGGGTGAAACCGCGGATCCCAGCTAGTATACACTAAATTTCTGAAAATATCCTTTCCTTGTAGACGAAATTTTTTTGTATCATGCTGCTGCGCGGTACACTGGGGCGGGTCCCTTAGTCGCTTTTTACGACATCCAGGGGAGGAGATAGATTTCCACAACGACCGGTTACATGCCATGAGTCGTCATTTTGGGGGTAATTTGCCACTACTCACCACGCTTAGCAGGTGGGTTAGTGAGCGCAATAAGACTAGTTACTGTTCAGAAAATCCATCCCTGTCATTTAAAGGCCCTTAGTTCATAATTCGGACACCACACAGAACGTATTATAGAATAGATTAAAAACCAAATAATTAAAAAGTTCACTGCATGATTTCGATTAAGTATAAAGCAAAAATGGCGGTCCTGTGTTGTGGAACCAAAGCCTCTACGAAATACGAAATTAGCCTTCACCACGAAGAAAATCGAGCTGCTAAAACGGTACGTATACACGTAGAATAGACTGCGATTATTTCCAACATCGATACAGTGAAGTCCAATAATAGTGTTAGAAATAAGAACGTTGTAACAAAGAGTAACAAATGTTAGGATTGCGTGTCGGCGGAACGCTCTATCAGTGGCTTATCGAGTCCGTATCTATCATACAACTCTCTGTTGTCGACGAACTTCACCCGATTATGGAGCCCTAATGCCCTGGATACTTAAATCATTGCATTCACTGTTCAGGATTGTGATTGGGGTTATATATATTGTGTAAACAAAGAAATATATTGAACTACTGGTATCTCTCGCTATCCCTTAGGAAATCAAAAAAAAATCGGGTTAAGTAGTAGCCTATGCCACTCTTCGGCTCATAAACGATCTCTATGCAAAAATCACGTCGATTAGATGATCCGTTGCTGCTTGTAAGAAAGAAACAATTACAAACACATTCGCATTTATAATGCACTAGCTGTGCCAAGAGGTTTACACCCGCCGTTTAATCTAAAAAAACAAACGAGTTATTCATATATAATTTAGAGTAAGTACTTTGGCAACATCATAGCGTACGTCCACTACTAAAATTGTGTCGTAATTTTGGAGGGTATTTGCCAATACTCACCACGCTTAGGTTGGTGATCGCAGTATGGTTGCTATTCCACGGAAGAGACGTTGCTGCCTATCTCTCTAGTGTAGAGTCCCTTAGTCGCCTTTTACGACCTCCACGGGAGGAGATGGAGTGGTGCTATATTCTTGATCCGGACACCACACGGACAATACGGTACTTTAGCATAGACAAGATATTTTGTCATATTTATTATACATATGTGGTATTAGTATATACTGGTTTTATTGACATATACAGTTTAGCTCTTCCCTCCCCTCTCGCCCTCGCCCGCGCTATTACTTCATTTTCACATAGAGTACTTTTTTATTTTTTACTTTTTGCTCGTCTCCTGGGGGTATTGCGTAATGTTAAATGGCCATTCTCTACATACCTTCCTCAAGAAATGAACTATCAAATGCAAAAAGATTTTTTGAAATCCGACTGGTAGTTCCAGAAATTAGCGCGTTCAAATAAACAAACTCTTCAGCTTTATTATATGTATTAGTAAGTATACATAAAAAAAGTCGATTCAACATATACTAATTTGAATTTTGGAATTGTTTTTCACATTATAATGTTTGTATTTGTTTTTGAATAATAACTTTAGTATCTTTTTACCGACTTCAAAAAGGAGGAGGTTCTCAATTCAACGCGTTTTATTTTTTTATGTATGTACACCGATTACTCCTAGATTTGTAGACCGATTTGAGCAAATAATTTTTTAACTGGTGCAGATTATTTTCCAGTTAGTCCCATATAAATTTCATTACATTTGATTAAGTAGTTTATTAACCAACTTCAATATACATGTTAATTTGACTGTGCTTATCTGGATGATGTCTTAATAGTTTCGATTCCTCTCAGATCAGAGAACCGATTTGAGTCATTTTTATTTTTAGTGTTAAATATTGATACCTAATTGGAAAACGGTACCTAATTAAGTAAACTTTCTATGTTAGACAAAATAAATTACGATTTTTTTATGTATATTGGATAATTTAACATAAAGTATAGCCTCCTCGTTAGTTTAAAACTTGTCAGAAACGATTTTTCATAAAATCGACGAGTTTGTTCATGTCATCCTGCGGCAATCACTTTCAATGGAATATTAACAAATCCTTCAGTTGTCACTCCGTCCAAGTCCTCTAGAAACATCATTGCAAAATAAAATATTATCCCATTGCTCCTGAGTCCATGTTATAATATGTTCCCTACACCATTCGTTTCAATGGGCGAGATTCCCGTAGTGTATAGATGGGCAGCAGACTGAGCGTCATGTACGTAAGCCTTACTCATGCAGCCGAGCCGATGTAGCTTTAAGCCTCTCTCCTGGGCGGTTAATATCGGCTGATGTCTTGCAGTCAGTTGTATATATCGGTCCCGTCGACCGGTTGTGCTCCTGCCTAGACCTGGGTGCTACTTAGCAGGATCTCCTGTGTCCTGCCAAAGACGACACCAAAATTTCTAGGCATTTCATCAGAATTCATCAAAATACATTTAAATTCGAACAGATGAATTGCCGTGTGGTGCCGGCTCAGAATATCACCACCCTATCTCCTCCCGTGGATTTCGTAAAAGTCGACTAAGGGATTAGCCGGAGGATGGGCAGCAGCGTCCTTCGAGTACATTAACAACTCAACTGCGATCGCCAACCCGTCTGCCAAGCGTGGCGATTATGGCAAAACCCCCCAATGAGCCCACAACACACCCATATCGGTCGTTGTGGTGATCTTTGGGGGAGGCCTGTGTCCAGCAGTGGACTTCATTCGGCCGAAATGATGAGATAAATTGGGTTTTATTTTTATAATAAACACAATCGAAAACATTTGTTTTTATAATTAATTAAAAATTAGCATAAAAAGCAGCCCAACCGTATCAGATGCGCTAATTGGTACCGGCACTTATCGAATTTCTCTAATTGTAACGAAGTCTATATCCGAACTTCCATAAATTAGCCGGTTGAGTGGTGTTACATTCGTTACGTCATTCGGGCGTTAAGAATTAGTCATTGATTTCCTTAGGAAGTATAAAGCGGGGAGGTCGTTGGTGGAGAACATTTCCCGGCGGGTTACGTCCCTGCCCGGACGCTCTCAGCGTTTAAGGTTCCCTAACGAGCGATAAAATTCCCCCGAATTCCTTTTAAACTGCAAGCGAAGTTTACCTGCGGGTGGGCAAATACAAGCCCACATTTGGTCGCTGAATTGTGATTTACATTGTGTAAATAACAAAGATAGAACTCAGTTTATTCAAATGTTGCTTACCTGTAATTGAAGACTGGAAGGGGGCCACCTCCTTATTAGAATCAGCTGCAATTGCAATTGAATACAAACGTACTCATAAAACGAATTTTCTTTGTTACATTTGTCTCTTCATTTCTGTTTGAAGTCGTGATCTTAGGTCCCGCAGTTGACTATACTAATTAAAAACCTGGTGACGAGGCATGCTTGTCATTCCCCCGGGTATAAGCGTTACGCCTGCCCACACAATTATAATGCTACCCAGGAATAGTTGTACGTGGTACCACACCGCACTCGTCACCTCAAGACATTATTTGGTCCCTTCATCATTTCAGCTCAAAGACGTCCACCGCTGGACATAGGCCTCCCCCAAAGATCACCACAGCAACCGCATCCAACAAATTTCCACAACCTTCACCAGGTCGTCGGTTCACCTTGTGGGGTCTGCCCAGGCTACATCTTGCTGTACGCGTTTGCCACTCAAGAACTTCTCGGTCCCATCAGCCATATGTTCTGTGAGCAATTTAGTCTCTTACATCCAGTCATTTCTAACGTTTATACACTTAATTACTGCTTGGCGGCTGAATATATGACACTGTGTTGGTACTTACCTAATTGTACTCTTACAATAACAGACGTACTACCAGTAATACCATCCCTACTACCATCTATCGTAGAAAATTACATATATTTTCTTTCTATAAATTACTCATTGTTGGTGCAGTCTGAGTCATCTACAAATGAAGTGCGATATAACAGAGCACGTGACAGAAGTAGTGCGACAAGTGTAGCGTCACGGTCGAACAAATTGATGTTCCTAATGGCAGCCATTACAGACATTGTGTGAGCTCGATCGAACATAAAGGTCGCCGAGAGTCCCGCACCCCGCCCGGGAACAGCTTCTAAAGAAAAAAGTATGAAAGGCGATATTCATAAATTTGTGGAAAGCTATGCGATTTGAAGAACCCATTTCGCAAACCCGTGTTTATTTATTAGATTGCGTCCGTTTCCAATTTATATAACTTTCAGCTGCAATAGTACCTATTACTTGTCGAAGAAGATGATCTTTATACCCGTGCGCTGATTAAAAGTCCCTGTACTCGTTCTTATACCTATTAACTTCGTTCGAGTATCATAATTTGTGCATAAATGTATTCACGCTAAGTTTACTTTTGTGTTATAAACGAGACGAAGCAGCAGCGTGCGTCGACGTATACTTATCTAATCACTGTCAGAATGTATTATAAAGACATAAGCTAAGACTTACATGCTGGCGGTGACGGTTAATGTCGATGATACTTAATACAACTAATTTAAGTTCAGTGAAGTTTTGTGACGACAGTGAACAGTGCGGCGCGCAGTAAAGCGAAAGCCTTGTTTAGCTAGGAGCCAGCAGACAAAAGTTATCTTGAAAAGTCGGCAGCCGCAACAAACTTAGCAACTGTCTTCAGGTAGGATAAGGGAAACTCGATTAAGGAAGGAGAAAAAGTAATTTGGGGCCGTAGAAAGAAGAGCTCGCTGAGGACAAGTTTAATTAAGCAGCGGCAACGACCAACCCAGACACACATTGAAACACTACATTAAACATGCTTCTAATTAGGACATGGCGCTCATAGCTTGTTGCTGTTACTGATCGGTGGGGTTAAGTAATGCTGGACGCGGTCCATTTATTGAAGGGTGACAGCTTAGTGGTATTGACGGAGTGTCTCCGTACTTCGGCGGCATCGCCGGTCTTAGTTATTGTCATAAGACGCTTTGGATCATTAAGCCAAATGGGAACCTGTTGGGCGACTTGAACGATTCTGACATAAGGGTGGCCACCAATCAAAGAAAAGAAAGAGGGTACGGCTGGATTAAGTACCTATAGTTGATAATTACATCGACTTAGGAGATGTTTTTGCCCAGTAGTGGGCTACGGTAGGTAGATAGAAGTATTACTCTTTGTTGTACACTAAGTTCGAGAAAAATCAAATTAGATGATTAAAAAGTGACAAAATACAATGCGTAAATATACCTTGTTGGCTCTGCATCACCTAACGGTCGTCTGGCAGAAAATGCCTATGGCATTAAGACCGCCTTTGTACACTATTTTACATTAAAAATAAATAAATAAATGCGTAAGCGATATCATAAGTTTAATTTATTTCGAAATGATCGATTAACATTAAATTAAGAACTATATTACAGAATCAGTTGTGGAAATGTTACGTTCAGTGACTGAAGAACGAAGCAAAATCTCAGTTATCCGCATCACAATAATTTTATACAATACATTTAACTAATTTTAATACAAAAACTCAATAGGCCATCAGGGAAGGACGTTGTCGAAATAGCCTGTAATATCGAGGGAAGTAAAACGCAGAACAATCTGCTAGTAAGCTCATAAAAATCATAGCTTTCCTTCGAATGAATAGAGAGTTTGTAACAAGAAAAGCGAGTGCATCCACAAGAACGTTATTGTTTCCAACAGTGGTTTGGCGAAGTTATTTAAAGTGAATAAGAAACAAGCGGTCTGCGTTTGAGGCCTCTCGGCCTTCACAATAGTTGGACATCATTGTATTTGCAGGCTTGTTAAGTAGCCCCTCAACAATTCGGTTTGTCTGAAGCATGTACGTAGGTATTTTGGCAGAAGTGGTCGTTAGTATTTTGTTCTTTGTATTGTGATATGTACTTACTTGAGTTGTATTGTATACGAAAATTGGAGTCTATTTCGATGTTCATGTATATAAATTTCAGTAAAAAGGAATATTCGTAAACATAATTTTATATTTACAATTTTACGTCACGAACATTTATAATTCTCCACTTGTAATGAGAAAATGGATGACCCGTATCCATTGTAAGAGTCAGGTCAGGCGTTAGGTTTTTTCTTAAACATAAATAATTATGTTTTCTCAAATATTCTATGATTTGTCTGTAGAAAGATGTCAACTGTAATTGAAAATGTACCGATACACTTACTTACATTTGAAATAAGACAAAAGAAATTGAATTTAGGTACTATTTATAAATTACTAGCCATTACCAGTAAGCATTACTACCCGTTAATAAAAAAGTGTTAACCCAAATACTTTTTTTTTGAATAAAATAGTTTTGGGCGCGTTGAAAGTGACAGTTCAAGATAAAATTTAACGTTTTATTTGTAACGTTCTGCGAGAGAGACGGTTTAATATGCTGTATATATTTCAACAGTGATTATTAATTATTGTTAATCTTATTATTAAATTGCATAAAAGATTTGACGATATAATAAGTCACGGTAGATTTACGTTTTAAAACGTGTATAAATAACTGGTCTCTTGAAACAAAATAGTTTTTGTTCTACCTGCCAATATCGTATGACTACGATTTCAGATTAAGTAGAATATATGCCGTGTGGTGCCAGCTCAGAATGCCTCCACCCCATTTCATCCCGTGGGTGTCGTAAAAGTCGACTAAGGGATTAGCCGGGGGATGGGCAGCAGCTTCCTTCGAGTACATTAACAACTCAACTGCTATCGCCAACCCGTCTGCCAAGCGTGGCGATTATGGCAAGACCCCCCAATGAGCACACAACACACCCATATCGGTCGTTGTGGTGATCTTTGGGGCAGCAGCCAGCAGTGGACTCCATTCGGCATTCAATGATGAAATGATGAGAACTCTGAATCAATACTGATTACCACCGTTAATTATATAAATGCAATATTTTGTAAACAAAATAAATAAAAAATCAAAAGTATCATGTATCTTGTTCCACGATGTATCTTATCTACCTCTAAAATACCTATGCTAAATTTCATTAGAATCTATTTAGCCGTTTGAGCGTAATGGAAAATTATCAAATGTACTACGTAACATAATAATCAAAAATATTCAGATATAAAGTAAGATTTTTATAAATAAATAAAATAAAATTCTTTAATTCAGGAAAGTGCAACACAACCCATATCAAATTATTATATATAATTAAATTAATAGCTGATTACTGTAATTGTAATTAGATTTATAAACAACAATAATAATAAGCTCGAGGTGGAAGTGTCTAATAGCGTAATAACGGGGAAACCCACTACGAGTCTTCGAGACGCGTGATGGTGAAACCGGTGCCGCACCTCTCTCACCCCTAGCCGCTCACACCGGTGTTGCTCCTTGTCACCTGTTGTGGTGGCCATTTAGGGGGCCCATCTTGTGAGTGGCGAGTTACCGTCTGCCACAGAATTTCACGTTCAAGGTTGAAAGGCAGACGCTGTTGTTCCCGTATTTATTAGTCTTTTTATCACATGCAATAACACCCATTGCAATAGACCTTATCCTTATACCACCGGGGACAATCCATGACTTCATCCATTACATTTTAGATTAAAATTCTCTAAAGGGCCTCTGCGTGTTGGACCCATGTCCCCGCGTAAGCCTATCAAAAGACCGGTTTCCCCCTTACAGGGGATATAAACCCGTGAAAAGAGAGACATGTAGATAATAATAAACATGTTATTTATATCTGTTTTGATTTAATGAGGGAAATAATAATAACACAAGATTGAAATTCACATTACCTATATTTATAAAGTTAAGATTGAAAATAAATACAATTATGTCCAGTAGTTACAATATAAATATTATACAATGTTTTTTATACAAATTGATACAACAAAACAATATCTAATAACATCTAAGATAAAAAAGTAAACATATTGGCCAGATACCTGTCCAATTAAGAATTATATTTTAAAAGGGAATTATGATAAACTACAACGATTGTTTTATAAATAGTGAATGAAATAATATCCATTTAGAAGAATTAAAGAAAGAAAAAAAAGTACTGTACTTTGGCAATATTATTTATATTCAACAGCCACGGAAGGCGTTGGATATAAAGTAGATTTTAAATTTAACTTTATTTGAATGCACATAAATATCCGTTTTACTTTATCTGTATATTATATGGCTCAATATTTGTGAATAAAATTTTACCACGTGGAAATTCCGCATCAAAAGTACGTGATAAAAACAAATAATAATAAAAATGATATTACGGGGTCGTATGTCCCCATTGTTATATTTTGTGACGTCAATGGAAAAGGGTTATCAATTTGTTTCTTATGTGTTTTTTATGTTTGTATGGTCATATTGTGAGTTGCATATTATTCAGAATATTGTGCGTATTTCTGTATAGGTTGTGTTTCTGTATAGGTACGACGCATAGCTCTAGTGTCATCTTACGAGGACCTGGAGCCTCCCTTAGGTGCCGAAGGTGACCGCTCCAGTGGTTTTAGCCGGTAGGAGTCCGGCATACCCCTTCGCCCTTCCCCGGGGCGAAGGAAGTTCATGATGAATTTCCACTGGGCATCAATAAAAAAAAAGGTACGATGCATAAATAGTAATTTACCTAATATTAGATACGTATTGTATAATTTCATGTAATTTCATGGATTGTGTGTTATGTTTTTTCGAAAAGTTTTGTTTACGGTATCTACTGATTTTATTTAACAATTGAAGCGATCTAAAGGCAATTGTATATTGGGATGTGAAGTTCTGAGGTTGAAAAAACTACAATTAATAGATAATACTTACATATTTTAACTGCGTGTTTTTGTAGTAACGCATTTAAGCCGGTTTAAACATAAGTTTTATTCGATCACCGTTTATCCGAGATTAGTAAGCTGAAGTGGCAATGTTTGCCCCATTGTCTAGCCCGTGAAACTGATGGCCGTTAGCGCAGAAAGTTTCTGGAGTGGAGACCACGCATCAAAAAAATTCAGCACGGAACGACCTTCAACGATGGTGGACAGACGACCTGGTACAGGTAGCTGGGAGCCGTTAGATATGGGCGATCATTGTGGAAGTCTTAGGAGGAGGCATTTGCTCAACAGTGGACTTCCTTCGGCTGATGTAATGATGATGATGATCACTGTTTCACTTTTTGTTTACTTCTGTATTGATATATAAAGCGGCATTGGCCCAAGGCCCACTGCGTCGAGTCGTCGAGAGGTTGTATTCGAACCTACCTTTTATTTTTGGTCTCCAGTGGAAAGTCATCATGATCGTCATCATCACTTCTTCCGCCCCGGAGAAGGGTGATGCCTAAGTTCTACCGGTTAAAGCCACTGGAACGGTCATCTTCAGCACCGAAGGGGTCTCCAGTTCCTCGTAATATCACACTAGAGCCGTTCGAACGTAGCTAGTGCCTTCTTTTATAGCACATGGTGACGAGACGAGCAAATCATTCGCCTGGTGGTAAGCATCGTCATTCCTGCCCATTATCATTGTAATGCTACCCACGAATAGTCGTGCGTGGGACCACACTGCGCTGGTCGAGACATGAAGTCATCTGTAATACACAATAATTTCACTATAGCCTGACGAATACCGCTGTAACTCGCCATAGGTATTATGGGACAAGCCCGCCACACATTCCCTACCACTGCAACTCCTGTAAGCCAGGATCTACAATGGCGGCAACCGGAAAGAACACCGATCAACGAATATCGGTGTGTCCAAGAGAAATGAATAACTGTCTTGGAACCCGCAGCGAAATTCTACTATAGGCCATAGGCAGTGGCACAATAATTGGGAGTGTACAATTACTAGGATAAGCCTAGTTGCCAAGCACCACGGGTACAAAAATGTTTATAAATATTTAATTACGGTTCCTAAGTTGTGAGCTATTATGACTGATTCCAATAGTAGGTATGGCAAAAACGCCTAAACGCACGGAAGTTCGCCCTAGTTGCAACAAGGTCTGTATAGTAAACAACTCCGGATGTAGCTTGCAAGCTGTCTAACATAATATTGCGTTCATCTTGCCAAAGAACACACCCCCACAGGATATGATGTGCAGACTGTTAATATTCACAGTCCGGTTTTGAACATTTGCAGAATGGTGAGACAACCTAAATAGAAGCTAAATAATTCACTCTTAAAGTTACCATGACCGGTGAGAAATTGAGCCACGCAATGATCGACTTCCAGCCATGCACTTGCCACCGCTCACGAACGGTTGGAAAGAACTGGTATAGGTGACGGCCCTTAATAGATGTGTCCCACCTGCATTGCCATTCGGCCAAGAAATCTTTCCAAACACCATTATGTGCTTTAAACAATCTGCAGATCCTAATATACTACTAGGTATGCGAGCAGCGAGGCGTGAGGGCCGAGCAGCCGCGCCATTTTGTCATTCCTTTAGTTCGTGCCCGTATTTTTCCACTTCCCACCACCTCGCGCTACCTAAGGCAAGGTACAGTGGCAATGGTCAGGCTATAGCAAATTTTATTCTGCGAAGCTCAGCTTAGAACTCTGTAAGAGGAAAATCAAGGTTTCTAGAAGAACGTGGTTACAATTTTTGTAAGGCATGTGACATAATATCGTCACACTTTAACTATAGAACTAGAACAAATGTTGCTTCCTTTTTCTCCAATCCATGGTTTACCCATTATTGCTTTATAAGCTATACTAACCGTATTGATGTGAACCCACTTAGGAGTGTGTTGACGTGGCCATAGTGCTATGACAACTTAGTTAGCTTTGTTGGTAGAGTTAGCATTGATACTAGTGATGTGCGACCCACATTGCCAACAACGTTACAAAAACTATTATTTAAAAATCAAATAGTGCTGCAGCACTTATAAAAATAGTTAAGTCTCATATAATCGATGTTCTACATCCATTGTCTCATCCATTGTACTTAGAATAGCGGCAGCTGTCACACACACACATCAGCCCGTACACAACCATTGTTGAATATGGGCGTCCCAATTACTGTAAGGAGATATAGCAGTAATCACCAACCGTGGCAGGAGGATTGGTGATCGCAATATGTTATTATTAGCACATGGAAGGATGCTGCTGCGCATCCACTTCATATAAAATTCAAATTCATAAAAAATATCCATATAAACCTCTTACAGGCACTTACAGATAAGAAAAGGAAAGCAATTCCATGGAAAAAAAATCCATAAAATTATTAAAAAGGTTACATATATTGCTGATACTTACTCGTACGATAGAATTGAGTTAAGTGAGAATAATGTACTGCCAGTGTGAAATAGATGAAGTAAAATAATAATGATGCACCATTAAATAAGATTGCATGTCAGTAAGGACTGGCCAGTCCCACATGACGGACACATGTTCACGAGTATCACGTCGTATCGTATCGCGTCGCTCAGCTTGGTTGAGGAGTTCATTGCAGGGAACTTAACGACCCGATACACGACGCCACGTTAAGTAAGACATTTTAATGAGCATGACAGACTCATACTGTCAAACAGACGGTTATATTCATAGATGTACTAGGCTACATGATACTCGATACGATACGATATCGATACCGATACGATAAAAATTGTAACTGTATTTTGATGTCAACATTAGGTAATAGATATTAACCATTATTCGCCATTTACGATACCCATGGGTGGAGAAGGGTTGTCTTTTCTTTGCTAGGAACTACACGGAACACAAATCTTAATTAATGTTTTTTCGGGACCACCTTTCACAATTCAGCGGCAGCTATAATATCCTTGAATAAGCCCTGTGCACGGCAACTGGACAGCTTTAGGTAGTTGTAGTACAGTTCAACCTTATTTGTGAGTTCGACCGACTTGCCCGAACTTGCTCCATTCGGGCTAGGAAGCTTGTTAGCGCGACTTCTGCGGTTTCGGCTAGATAACATTGTGTTAAAGATTTAAACTATCTGCTGCTGTAGCGGGGATCCGCTTTTGTGAACTTCTACGTGTATAAGTATAACACCCAGCAGTTTGCTTTTTAATGAGTAGAGTAGGAACATTTATGTATATTAGTTAGAAAAGTGAACAAAACTTATTTATTGTATTTAGTAATTAATTGGAAGTATTCCACATTGAGCACCTTTTATCAATTTTTTTTGGGTACCTATGCTTTGTTCAATGTGGAATAAAAAGTATATTCAATCTTAAATATTGATTGGTGTGCAATATCTTTGGTTTGAGCACCTGCTCAAAGCGTAAATGCCCAAAAATAGGTGCTTAAAGTGGAATACTTCATATAACCGGTCGTCTTATGACCATCTTACGCGCGGCTTTTAGTTCAGCAGGGGACGTTTTTTGGGCTGATATAATGATGATGATCATATGATGACAAATCCAAATGACTAATTTATTTACAATTTGGATTAGAGCCTAAGTCGTTAATTAATGTCCTTATTTTATTAAAATCATAATACTTATTCTATGATATGTAAACATTATGATGTCAGTGCAAAAGCTTTTAATTGGCATCATATGAAGATATCAATTCAGTTTAAGGCACTGATATTTACTTTTATGATTAGGTATATCTATAAAAAACATTATAAGTAATATATCATCATCATCAGCATAAGACTGCTGAAGACCGAGGACGGCAGTGTAGCGTCGACTAAGTCAGAGGTTTTGAAAGAGATTGGGAACTTCTACCGGCAGCTATACAGCTCGGTAGCTTTACCTACTATTGGCTCTGACGAAGACCCGCGAGCCAAATAACCCGACACTATACCGAGGATATCCCGGACATTAGCCTGCAAGAGATTGGGATGGCCTTGAAACAGCTAAAAAATAATAAGGCACCGGGTGGTGATGGCATTATGACAGAGTTTCTGAAAGCGGTTGGAACACCGGTACTTAAAGTCCTTCAGAAGGTATTCAATTCCGTCTTACACGAGGGCACAGCCCTGGAAGCATGGAACAGATGCGAGGTGGTGCCTAGTGGTTCAAGGATGACAGCACCCCGTTGCAGAATTATAGACTCATCTCGCTTCTGAGCCATGTTTATTAGCTGTTTTCAAGGATCATAACTAATCGTCTCGAACGCAGGTTTGATGACTTCCAGTCTTCCCAACAAGCTGGTTTCAGACAAGGTTTTAGTATCATAGACCACATCCATGCGCTGTGGCAGGTTATACAGAAGACTGAGGAGTATAATCTGCCACACTGCTTAGCATTTGTGGACTATGAGAAAGCCTTCGGTTAGATCGAAACCTGGGTAGTGCAGTTAGATGTCAACCGCTTACATGTCAGGCTGGCTATCGCGATGTTGTGTGTTTAAAGTACACCCATTTTCTTAAGGGCTCTGACACACGCATCATCAGATTGAGCTTTATTAGAGCAATAAGTAGGAAGAAGTTGGAGTAACAGTCATCATATCAGCCATAAACATTTAATGCTGAGCAAAGGCCTCCTCCATAAACGACACTTCATTTTGGGGGAACTTGCCAGTACTCACTAGGCTTGGCAGACGGGTTGGGTTGCCCATCCCTCTAGTTTAGAGTCCCTTAGTCGCCTTAATAACATATACGGGACAAGATGGAGCAGTGCTATATTCTTAAATTCGGGCACCGCAAGGAACTCCATACATAGTAACGAGCAACAATCATTGAAGGTTGTAACTTTTTTTGTAATTGATGCCTCATAAGCCTTTCTCTTGTGTCATGGGTACCGTTTACAGACATAACTCAAATGCAGAATCACCCACTCCGGAACAACTATCTGTAGGCTATACAAATATTTATTCTGTACGGAAATCAAACCCATAACATATAGCGCACAAAGCCGCTTAGCTTTGTAGGTGATTGGCTCAGAACCAATATCCACGGTCTGCAGCGTAGAGTGGCTATACGGATCGCACGAGGATACCAAACGGTGTCCGTTGAGGTGGCAACTCTGTTGGCGCGCTTTCTGCCTTTTGATATCTTGGCGGAGATGGATGTGCGGGTGTATCACCAAACACGCTCCCTCCACCAGAGCGGTGAAGATGCCTTCAGGGGCGCTCGAAAGTTTGAGTCGGCAGGCTCGACGGCGTGCACTTGAGCTATGGCGCAAGCCGCTCATGCTGCCACAGTACGCGCGAAACCGCGTCGTTGAGGCTGTCTTACCGCTCTTCGGAGCCTGGCTCCAAAGGAGGGAGCGCGTCACATTTCGCCTGACGCAGGTATTCACATCGGACATGGTTGTTTCGGTGCGTACTTGCACAGGATTGGACGCGAGGTCACGACACAGTGCCACCACTGCGGAGACGATCAGGATACCGCACAGCACACGCTCGGAGAGTGCCCAGCGTGGACTGCCCAGCGGCGAATCCTGGTCGATCAGATCGGTCAAGATCTCTCTTTGCCAGCAGTAGTGTATGCTGGCAGAGCATGAAAATTGGAATGATGTGGTATCTTTCTGTGAGAGCGTGATGCTCCAGAAGGAGGTCGCAGAGCGGGATCGAGAGAGGGCCGATCCCGCTCGGAGGAGGAGGACACGGACCCGGGGTAACAATAGCCACGGTGCCCGTGTCCAACACACCTGAGCTCCCTGTCGTCTTTATATGGCAAGGGGCCTTGGGGGTCGCGAGCGCGCTTATTGGGAAATCGGCGTGCTCATACCGAACGACCGCCGGGAAGACAGCGGTGTGCATGTCACGTACCGCTATGTGCGCAGCACAGCATATAGTGAGGCTTCGGGGGGAATCTTTTAGAATGCTTCCTTCGCCCTTTCCCGGGGAGAAAGGAAGCACATGAGGTATTTCCACCGGATAAAAAAAGGTGATTGGCTCTCTAATTCAATAGATAAACAGCTAGGAGGCCAGAAAAGAGCTATTTGCAGTCGTATATTTAAAAGCTGCATCAAAAAGCGTTCTAAGAGACGTCAACATAAAACTGTAATTGAGATTTGATTTTGCGATTTGATGACACAGTAAAACAAGTAATGGTAGCGGAAACAGGCGCATTAACGGAGGCAAGATGACACTGTTAATATAAAGTGCGAGATTTGAAAATTTTATGGATACACACGTTGGGAGAGCTACGTGGATTTGGAATACTCGCTTTACGACTGCAAAACTCGTTTCGAATACGTTTTAGAACTGGAATAAAAAGTGTTGACGAAATAAATTTAGTTACACTGTATTTGCTTGTGTTTACAGTTTTTATGGCGTTCTTTTGCAACGTTGTTGGCTGAAGAAATAAGAATTTGTTACAATCTTACTAATATTACAGGATTTGGTTATCACTTGCGTTTACGGCGGGCACAATGTGTCTCGTAAGGAAGCTCAAAGTCACTCAGAGAGTTATGGAGACAGCTAGGTTTGGTATTTCTCTACTAGATCGAATCAGGAATGAGGAGATCCGTAGAAGAGCTAAAGATGCCAACATAGCTTAAAGGATAAGTAAGCTGAAGTGCTGCCACTTTGCTGGTAGAACTGATGGCCGTTGGGGCAAACAGGCTGTCGACTGAAGCCGGGCACCGGAAAACGCAGCAAGGGATGACCTCCAACAAGATGGAAGGATGACCGGGGGAAGGTCAATGGAAGCCGCTGGATGCGTGTGGCATATGACGGGACTTGGTGGAAATCTATGGGGAGGACTTTGTTCAGCAGTGCAGACTTCCTTTGGCTGATATGATAACGGTGATGGAAAACATTGTGAGGAAACCTGCACACCTGAGAGGGCTCCAAAAATGTTCTCAGTGGTGTGTGTAGTTCGCCAGCCTGCACTAGGCTAGTGTGGTGAACTAAGGCCTCACCTTTTTATCGTGGGAAAAGGCTGATGTCCAGCAGTGGGACAGTAATGGGGTGATTATATATGTTACTAATATTATAAAAGTTTGGATGTATTTAACTCAGTCATGTTCAAACGGCTGACCGGATTCAAATGAAATTTGGTGGAGAAGTAGATTATGTCATGGAATACGTTATGCTTTATTACATTGTCAGTTTAACGCTTAATAGTGCTCTAGATAGTTGGTTATAAATCTTGTATGAAGTTAGGTTTTACCATTCTTTTTCGATCCAAACCATACCTTTTTTCCTTTTACTTTGCTTCTCTGTGTGATTTATTCTGTGTCATTGATACAGTTTATAGACATACATCTCACACATACAAACACCCAGAACCGAAACAACTATCTGTAGGTGCATACAAATATTAGTTCCATGAGGGAATGGAACCCATGATACGTACCGCAGGAAGCCAAATGCTTTGCTACAGTGCCAGTCGTTAATAGCATACTGTTCTTTTGTTGATGTGGTTAGGTACTGAAATAAGGTTGAATGAAGTTTGATATTGAAATATTCTACAGTCTTTGACCAATGTAGCAAAATAAGTGTACGGCCTGAGTGCACGCTCAAGTCAAGCGTGCGGCGTTCGGGTCGAACACATGGATAAGTATGCAAGTGTCCTGAGTGACATCCGAGCCGCGCGGCGGGAAGAACTGACTTGTTTGGAGCGGAGTGTTAGTTAGATATAGATAATTATTATTACTAGTGGTCGCCCTATGGTCGAATGTCAACCGTAATTCATTTTTTTAAACTTAATACTTATCTTTCTGCACTGCTCCTCCATATGAATTTTAACTATGCCAAATCTCACACTCCTCCGTGCGCGCAATGAGCCAAAAAGAGGTACAAAGTTTTTTTTCCACTAATTAATATCTAGATTAATTATTATCGAAATATCCTTTTTATTGAAGCTTCTTGATCCCGGCCATCACAGTACTAAGTATTGTTTATCTTCTATACCTTATCATGAAGGGTATCTCCATATTTATTATTCTATGGTATATGTTGATCTAACGTAGGAGTCGAAGTTCCAGGTCACAAAAAATAAGTGTCTCGAGTACTCCTGCTATTGACAGTTACTTTACGTTTATAAGGTTTTTGCGAGGCTTCGTTTAAGTACAGATAATAACGATTATGTTTTACGAGATTTAGTTAAATTAAGATCTAGCTGATTCGCAAGCGTGTTCAAGTGGGCTCCCACAGGGGTGACATAAAATAAACTAAGTGTGTCGACACTCTTGAAAATGTGATTATAAAGCTAGAAGTAGTTTCGAAATACATAATATAAATCATCATTCATGTTATTATAGACTTCCACATAGAGTTGTACCAATGTAAAGATATAATGACGCCAGTCCACCTGCCTAATATAATAAGAGGATTCTTGTTAGAATTTATAAATATTTAGATATGTAATTTTTGACATTTTAATATATAAATTATGACATTGCTTACGGCTTTATAGTGCCTTTTATTTTAAATAATTTATTATTTTGTACATTTTGTAAATGTGAGAACTTCGTTGACTTCGGTATCAATGTTATCTGTGCGTTAGTAATTCTCAATTTCTGATTGTGTATTAATTAGATTAAAACTAATTATGTGTTTTCTTATTGTATGTACATTTCATGTATCTTTCTCATACCGTGTTCAAATTTGTGTCTAGAGTTTTTTGCCGGCTTTTCCGAACCGTGCACCTTAACTGTTGACTTTTCTTAAGTGTCTATTAAGGCTATACTAGATAAGAACTTGTGTGAAATGTTTTGTTCATGGACGGTAAATAAATCGATTTACTCAAAAAACTTACGCCTTGTACCTAGTTACTGTTCGTAGTTTATAAATATTACAGTAGATGAGTTCGCGTAAGGGGAGATTCTTAAAAGGCAAGATTCTCGAAAACACGGATTCTCTTAACAACGGATTCTCAATAGGATGGACAACACGTAACTTATTGTAGGATAACTAATGCAGCAACCGTGCCATCAAATATATAGGTACTTACACTGTAGTTGTCTCGGTAAAATATTGTTGCCTGCTTTACATAAATAACAAATAATATTCATTTAAAACAAGTTAACAGGACGAGTAATGAAATAAAATATTCATTAAGTTATAATTAAAAACGCAATAAAAATCTGACTTATGGATCTGAAATGTGCTGCACTTCGTATTTAAATTGGAACTTTACGAAAGTTCAATTTTTAATTGGTCAGGGCGGGCGGTTCTTTGCCTCTATTAATTTGCTAGTGCAAACGGCGTTCGAGGAAAAAATAGACGAGCAAGCCTTTTGCTCTATAGTAATTGCATATTTAAATACGTAGTATGTTGTACCTATGTATAATGTCCTACAAGAACATTAAACTTCATTTTAATAAAACAAATGTGGTTATTAAATGTTAGCTGTAATTTCAATTTCTTTTATTTCATAATCAATAAATAAATTCGCTGTTCGAGATAAAACAAAAAAAAAATTAACCACTTGATATTGAATAACATGGATCGATGTTATTACCTTCTGATTCATCATATCAGCCAAAGGATATTTTATTTACATGTACATTTCAGAACCCATGAACAACCTCCTGGTGCCTCGAGACATTGTCTTGCCTTGCTTTGTGTTTCTTCTTTGATGTTACACGGCGTAACGACATGTCTATTCAAACCATGGCAAATAATAGATAAAAAAAACACTTAAGCAACCGTAATCATATCAGCCAAAGGATAAATGATATGATGAATCAAAATGAATGGTCGTCCACTGCTGAACAAAGACCTCTCCCATAGATTTCCACAATTGTGTTGTCATGAGGGAATTCGCCAGTACACACTACGCTTGGCGGGCGGGTTGATGAGTACAGAATGGCTGTAGTTCCACAGAAGGGATGCTGCTGTCCATCACTCTAGTTTAGTGTCCCTTAGTCGCCTTTTACGACATCCACGGGAGGAGATGGAGTGGTACTATATTCTTAATCTGGACACCATACGGAAGTCGGACACCACAAGGAAGCCTCACCTTGTGAGTGTCCTATTGAAATAAAGTTCCCAATATGTATATAATTAAGAACAAATTCACTTTTCTAAGAAACGAAATGGATTCTATTAGTGTAAGTAGGCCCTCGCATAATTATGCGTATCAAATCGTTTGGATTAATTTTATGTATAAACCCACTTGAGTAGTTTGGAACGGCGTAAGGGCGTCTTGCGGCCTTCCTGACCTTTTATTTATACGGTAAATGGAGCGTGGGTGACGGACGTCCAATGTTTTATTTACATGTACATTTCAGAGCCTATGAACAACCAACCTCCTGGTGCCTCGAGACATTGTCTTGCCTTGCTTTGACTTTTTTCTTTGATGTCACATGGCGTAACGACATGTCTATCCGAGACATGTCAAATAATAGATAAAAGAACCACTAAAGTGACCGTAAGTCTCTCCTCAAGTGAAACTGTATGGTTCACGGAGCTGGATTGATGTGAACTTCAACCTTTTTCCTCTTGGTTTATTGAAATAATCATTTCCGAGCAGTTTTTATACAGCGTACACTTTCTCCACTATTTCTTTTAAAATATCTTTAGTTACAACAATAGTTCCGTTGACCTAATAATGATTTACTGGGACATTTCTTTGGTAACGAGATTAATAAGGCGGACAAAATAAGTTTAATAAGTTCGTAAAGAAAGTGAGGCTTGACACGTGCCTTCTACATTCGCCGGAAAGAATTATCTTATACCAAGAAATATCCTATTAGATAGTAGGTATAAAGGTCGAAGACTTATATTTATTAAATAGTAGATGAAGACGATATCTTATAATAATAATAATAACTTTATTTGTTCAAACATGGGTGTACATACAATTATGATTATGCATGCAAGATGTTACAGTATTTAAGTTCCTGGTCATGTTTGTCACATGCTGTGGCGTACAAATATTGTTTGACTCGAATTCTAATATTCAATAAAAAATACAATGTTAATACTATTTTGATAACATTAAAATAATGTCAATTAATAATTAAAAATAATGTTAATAAATTTAATAAATTAAAAACTTTGTCAGTATTATTTTGTACATATAAAACGAATCTCAATCAATAGTTAAAGTATTAGAACACCTCTATCAAAAAATCTGTAATAGTGTAATAGGCTTTGTTTTTTTTTAAGAAATAGAAGACCTATCACCAGTATACTAGGCATGCCTTTAAGTTCTGTCGTTTCCATATTTACTGGGAATTTTGAATTTGGAACTGTTCTAAATTCGAATGGTTCTAAATTTAAATTTTGAATCTCAAAACAGTTGAAAGTATTACGATTAATGCTATTGTTTAGTCACAGCGTCGATTGGAATCTGTCAGGTTACGTACGAAAATGAATATTTCTAAGGAAAATGTTCGTGCAATAATTTTCTACAACTTTAGAAGAGGCCTGACACGGCTTCAGTGTTTTGAAGAGCTATCATCTGTATTCAGTGATGAAGCCCTATGTCTGCGGACTGTCGAACGCTGGTATTTAGAATTCCAGTTTGGACATACTAGTGATAGTGACAAATCTCGCAAAGGACACCTAAAATCCGTCTTCACTGAAGATAACATCATTGCTGTGAGACAACTAATTCTCGAAGATCGTCATGTGACGTATCGAGAGATAGAAGCTCTGTTAGGCATCCAGGGACAACCGTTCAGAAGATCTTGCATGAAGCGCTTTGTGTGAGAAAGCTAGTTTGCCGTTGGATACCGCATCTGATTTCCGACAATCACAAGGCGGCCCGCGTCAGATGGTGTAAAACTCTGCAAAGGTTCAACCGAGGAGAGTCAAATCACGTCTACGACATCATCAGTGGTGCCAAATCTTGGATCTGATGAAAGAGTGATGGCCTACGATCCTGATTCCAAACTACAATCTATAATCTGAGCACTTCAAAGAAGATGGTGGCCACGTTCGCTGGAAAAACCAGCCATGTTGTGACTATTGCACTTGAAGACCGTAGAACGGTTAACGCAGAGTGATATACCACAGTTTGGTTACCACAAGTCATCGCCGGACTTTGAAAATCTAACTCAAAGCGACGCATCATCCTGCACTACGACAACACACAGCGCTCGTCAAACGATTGAGTATTTGAAGTAGGAAAAAGTAGAAATTCTTGACTATCCTCCATACAGCCCTGACGTAAGCCCTAACGATTTCTTTACATTTCCTAACATTAAGAAGTCTTCGTGGTCAAAGGTTCCAGTCCGGTGAAGAAGCAGTCGACGCTTTCAAGTCAGCCATTTTGAACACCCCCACTTTAGAGTGGAATAAATGTTATAATAACTGATTTGAGCGAATGGAAAATGGTATTAAGCTACGTGGTGAATACTTTGAAAAACAATAAAAAGTACTAGTGTTTTATTCTTCAAACGACAAAACTTAAAAGGCATTCCTCGTACTAGTATGTGATAAATGTAGTGCTCTACATGGTAATAAATATATTTGAGACCCGCACAAACACGGTACAGGTTGCAAAACTTTAAATATATCCTTTAATATTCTATATTGCTCCCAAAGAGTGACTTCCATATTCAAAATTCATTTATTTACGTTACACTTCCGTGTTCGGGTCGCAGAAATCCATAAGAGTGTAATTTAAGCTTAATCGGCCCAGCAGATTCGGAGAAAATTGGCTGTGACAGACGGACAGACAGACACACACGCGTGATCCTATTAGGCTACCGCCATTTTTTTAAAAGTATGAAACATATTTTACCAGAAAATTTGTTAAAATTGTTATAATTTGATTGTATTTTTAAATTTCGGTATTGTGTTATAAAGCATGCAATTTAATTTAGTTTTGAAGTTAATAATTCGAATTTAACGATATGAGAGTAGAGAAAAATAAATAAAAAATAAAGTGGTGCTGGAATACCAGAAGCCGACGGATTTTTTCACGGCACTATTTGCATATTGGCTAATAGCTTAGTTTTCTGCATTGCTACTCACGGGTTCGATCCTCGCGCAGGATAAATATTAATATGACCTACGATAGTTGTTCTGGGTCTGAATGTTTGTGCATGTGGAATTTAAGTCTGTAAATTGTCCCCTCGATACAGGGGAAGCCCTAGTGTGTGGCATTATTTTTATACAGAAAAAAACAGAACTGTTAGAGTAAGAGGAGAGGAGGGGGTATTGTGAAGGCGGAGGAGTGGCTTTCCGCTACTCTCACACAATATTGCTATTTTATCCCGATATTGAAAGAGTATAGTGATTCTCCGGTTGAGTACTATATCCAAATATGTATACATATGTATACAGTTTCGCATGAGCCGCGTTTTGATGTGGATGTGTTTACTGACGTTTATTTTTCGTAAATCAGCTACCGCAGCGTAAACCGTCGCTCGTAAATTTCATCGCCATGTCTCAACAGCTTGTGGCGAATGAACTACTGGAGTTCCTGCAGCAGAATTTTGATGTGATGGATGAGGTGTCCAAGTCTTGCAAGTTACTCTTATACAGAGTACAGAACAAGACTGACAAGAGGGTGTTCCGCCCTTGTGACGAGACAAAGAAATACATTCAGGAAATCATCACGCTGCTGAAGGAGACCGGCCCGAACGATGTTCTAACATCCGGGTCATCGCCCAGTCACCGCCGACGTACCGAGCCTTCTAAAAGACATCGTTTCTTTTTAAGACAAGCTTAGCGGATAGAATATGCAGATGAAGTTAGATGCATGTCAAAACACCACCGATTTGCGCAATGAAACGGTCGAGTTGCCTAGAACGATAGCGGTAACTGGGTCAACAGGGGTGCATCAAACGCAAAAATACGTCGCGGAGCTGGCCTCGATATATCGGTGACAGGTTTCGCGTCAGCAGTTGTGTCATCACTGCCGTCCCCGTCGAATGCTGAGCCTGCAGTGTATACTTTGCGCACCCCCAAACTTCGCTCCCGACTCTGCAGTTCTTCCCTGCACTACCGAAACGGAAATCATGGCCACCGGCGCCGCTGTAGGCACTAAAAAGCTCATGCTTAAAAAGCACCGAAGCAGGCTTATGATGATGGTTTTGTGATGGTGCAAAAGAGGAAGCGTCGTCACCGACCCGATAAGAAATACTGCGGCACGGCTCCTGTTCAGGCCAAAATAACAATACATGTAGCGCAGCCGAACACTCACAGCATCAGAATAATGCGATGACTTTGCAATTTTCTTTGACCTTTCCACCATATAGATGCGCGATGTACAGCATTCTTACAGAAGGAGACAATATCCATATCTTCGTCTCAGACAAAGACCTACACCTAAACGCCTACCTGAATTACGTATCATTCTCTCGTGTGTACAAGTTTACTTATGCGCTACAAACGGCTGTTAAGTGGTGTTTACCAAGGGGAGCGTTAAGCCGACTGAAGATCGCGCTTAATGTTGCAAAAGGGCTAATTCGTGACACTGTGTACCTAATTACTCATACGAGTTTGCTTAAGTATTTTTAATGGACTTGGAGAAAGTTCTTGTGTCACAATTAAAATAGGATTTGTATGGTTTTGTGCGTTGATAAATTGATTTTGTTTGTATATTTAACCCTTTCAATAATAAAATAATTACTATAGAGAATTTTAACGCAGGTGGGGTAGTGTTATTAGTCAGGGAATACTCTGTAGCCGGATATTTTTATTGTGTCCGTTGAATGGTAAGGGCCTTGTCTCGTAGGATCCCCCCAAGCCTCACTGTGCGCTGTGCTGCTCAGGCGTAATGGCAATTCTGCAGTGCCTTAAGACACAAGTTTTTAACCAGTGTGTGTTACTAGTGGTAAAATATAGCACATAGACGTGGTTACTTGCCATGGGCCTCATAAGAAAGCTCGAGGTCACTCAGCGAGCTATGCAGAGAGCTACGCTTGGTATTCAATGGAATTTGGAATCAGAAATGAGATCCGCAGAAGAACTAAAGTTGCCGACGTAGGTGACAGGATTAGTAAACTGAAGTAGCAATGGACGGGGGATTTTGCTCATAGAACTGATGGCAGCAAAACGGTTCTTGAGTCGAGACCGCGCACCGGAAAATGCAACGTGGAACCACTTTAAATGAGATGGACAGAGGACCTGGTGAAGGTCGCTGGGAATAGTTCGATGCGGGTGGCATGTAACCGGTCATTGTAGAAACCTATGGGGGAGGCCTCGATACATTTGCGGATTGAATAATGTCTGATAACTCTGACAAATTTAAAATAATCGTTTTGAGAACCACAAACACAATAATTGTGCAAATTAGTTATTCTTTAGCTTCATTCGACTTATTTTATCAATACATATCTACTAAGCCTATTGCAGTCTGGCAAATCTCTCTGAAGTCCATCATCCTTCATATCAGCCAAAAAACGTCTACTGCTGAACAAGGGCCTTTCGTCTCGTTTAAGGGCTGATGAGTGTATTTAAAATGAATAAGAAGATTTTATTGGTTTCTTCTAGGCACACCAGCCATCAGGGTGGCCCGGTACATGAAGTACCTGGGGCTCACCCTGGACAGTCGTTGGGGCTCGAGGAGCACTTTGAGCGTTTTGTCCCCCGGGTAGAAAGTATAGTGGGTGCCTTGCACCGGCTGCTAACCAATCTCGGGGGATCGGGGGAAGAAGTTCGCCGCCTCTACGGGGGAGTCGTTTGGTCCGTGGCCCTCTACGGGGCGCCTGTTTGGTCATCTCGACTCTCGGGTGTCCAGTGCTGCAGAACCAAGATTCACGGTCTGCAGCGTAGAGCGGCTATACGGATCGCACGAGGATACCGAACGGTGTCCTTTGAGGCGGCAACTCTGTTGGCGCGCTTTCCGCCTTTTGATATCTTGGCGGAGATGGATGCGTGGGTGTATCACCAAAGACGCTCCCTCCACCAGAGTGGTGAAGGCGTGCCTTCAGGGGCGCTCGAATGTTTGAGGCGTCAGGCTCGGCGGCGTGCACTCGAGCTATGGCGCGAGCGGCTCATGCTGCCGCAGTACGCGCAAAAGCGCGTCATTGAGGCTGTCTTCCCGCTCTTCGGAGCCTGGCTCTAAAGAAGCAAGCGCGTCACATTCCGCCTGGCGCAGGTATTCACCGGACACGGTTGTTTCGGTCGTACTTGCACAGGATAGGACGCGAGGTCACGGCACAGTGCCGCCACTGTGGAGACGATCAGGATACCGCACAGCAAACACTCGGAGAGTGCCCTGCGAGGACTGCCGAGTGGCGGATCCTGGTCGATCGGATCGGGCAAGATCTCTCTTTGCCAGCAGTAGTGTCGGCTATGCTGGCAGAGCATGAAAATTGGAGTGCAGTGGTCTCCTTCTGTGAGAGCCTAATGCTCCAGAAGGAGGTCGCAGCATGTGGTAGGTAGGTAAGTATCCAGCATGCCCCTTCACCCTTTCCCGGGGCGAAGGAAGTACACGAGGTATTTTCACCAGATAAAAAAAGGAAAAAGAAAAGGTAGTTGATTAGGATACTAAGTAAGTGTTTAATTAAGTCGATTTATCTCTGCGTGTGAAGACTGCCCAAAAAGTCTGCAATTTCACGGACCCTGTCTTATCTCATCAGCCGGCTAAAGGTTTGCCTCCTAATAACCGCTACAATGAACGATCAAAGATAATTTTGCTATAAAATACTACGCTTGGCAGGCGGGTTGGTGAACGCAGTATCTTGTGTTCAGCACACGGGGGATGCTGCTACCCAGTCTCTTAATATCAACCATTAGTCACCTGTTACAACACCCATGGGTGGAGTAGGAGGTTTTTTCTTTGCCGGGGCAAACAACTGTACCAACCCTATGCCAAAACCGATCAGCTATTGTCGTTTTAAAAGTCTTTTTATACTTTTTGATAATCCAATTATTTTCTACAATGCTTTATAAAAGTGCTGTCAATAATGTTTGAATGGAGTTTCGTGTGGAGAAAGCCGTACACCACAAGCATTGTATGAGCCTTTGTGTTTGTTCGGGACTCTTCCTTTAATAATGTTTTCATTTGCAATTGCTCAACATGACCATAATAAAATGTAAACGGGCCAACTTCCAATTAGTACACACAGACGAAACCTTTATCATATGTTAGGTCTCTAGGTACCCGTATTGTTATTATAGGGCTTCAGTGCTCAGTGTATGCCGCATAGATATATATATATATGATATTAGCCAAAGGACGTCTATTGCTGAACGAAGGCCTCTCCCATATACTTACACAATTCCGTAGATTTTGGAGCGAATTTGGCATTACTCACCAGGCTTGGCAGGCGGATTGGTGAGCGCACGTTGCCACTGCTCCACAGAAGGGACGCTGCTGCTGTACCCATACCTTTTTACGTTTAGAGTCATAATAAGTTTGGATAGGTATGCTTCTGTTTCTTTTATTACGATAAATCGATAGCTCTGGTGTGGTCGTACAAGGTCTTGGAGCCCTCCTTAAGTGCCGAAGCTGACCGCCCCAGTGGTTTTAGCCAGTAGGAGTCCGGCATGCCCTTTCGCCCTTCCCCACGGCGGAGGAAGTTCATGATGAATTTCCACTGGGGCCAATAAAATAAATTAAAAAGAGGGATAAATTGATAGGACAAAAATTCATTACGGTATCATTAAATACGTCACGTTTCTTTTACTAGTGTTTAAACGTCATGTTGGCCATACACGCAAAGATTTCATCATCATAATCATCATATCAGCCAAAAGACGTCCACTGCTGAACAAAAGCCTCCCCTTTAGATTTCCACAATGACCGGTTACATGCCGCTCTCAATAAACGACTCCCAGCGACCTTCACTAGGTCGTCTGTCCACCTTGTTGGAGGCGTCCCACGCTGCGTTTTCCGGTGCGCGGTCTCCATTCGAGAACCTTTTTGCCCCAAAAGCCATCAGTTCTAAAAGCAATGTGCTCCGCCAATATCCATTTCAGTTTACTAATCCTCTCAGCTATGTCGGCAACTTTCGTTTACCTGTTAAGTATACCTGAGCAGATTGGTACAGGTAAGCCTAAGCGTGTATGTAAAAAAACTGCAGTTATACAGGATATCCAGTAAATAGCACGACATACTGCAGGGGGTGAGAGCTTGGGTCAATATCTACCAAAAAAACAATATATGTTCAGCAAAATCTTACGGATTTTTTTTTTCACCACTCTAGGTTAAAGTTAAGCCCATAAGAAAATTGTACTGTGAAAATTTAAATAAAAATTGTATTTCTTGAAAACGTTTTAGTTTTTAATAGAATAATGACTTATCAATGAGTAAAGTAACTATTCACAAATAATTTGCGGTAAAAAAAAGTAGAAAAGGAATTTTTCATTACGAGATGCTTAAAAATCTGTGTCAAGGTAGAGATTTTTCGATATTTCGGAAAATTTTGTACTACTGTAAATCCGTAAGATTTTGCTGAACATACATTGTTTTTTTGGTAGGTATTGACCCAAGCTCTCACCCCCTGCAGTATGTCGTGCTATTTACTGGACATCCTGTACATCTGCCAGGTATACCAATACATGTAACCCGTCAGGTAAACCATTGCAGGTGTAGCCACCTTATTTAGATATTACTGTGTTCCAGTTTGAAGGGCACTGTAGCTAATGCAACTATTGGGCATAAAAGACGCAGGATTAGTCCTAAGATGCATTACTATTGTTATGAAGACGTCCGTAAAACTGTGCTCGTCCCGTTACCACGTTGTGTATAAAACATAGAATAATCTTATATCCAAATTGTTGTAATAGCATCTGAAAGCTGGAATTAATTCATTTCTTTTGGCATAAGCTTTGATATCAAACGAGTTATCAATTTACAACCGGTTTAAACGGGATTAAGATATAACAAGAACAATTTGCGTATAATCAAGGGTGATGTTCGTACAAAAGCCTTTTGTGGCTCAAGATAATCCGTCAAGCATTCTGTGTTATGCGTACAGAATATGAATACCTTCAAACCAAAATAATTACGTTTTACTTCGAAGTGCTTAAGGAAATTTTATCATTTTTAAGATAAGATAAGATAAAAAGTCCGAGTTTAAATAAAAGTGAAGTATCATCTGGAAATAGCACTATCTCATGATTTACCTTTACGAAATGAGGTAGGTCATTTATACAATAAACAAGAAACAAAAATGGGTCAAGGATTGAGCCCTGTCGAACTCCCATTGCGACCACAGACCCAGGAGACCTCATTCCGTTAATGAACTTTACCTTTGCCTTTCTGAACTCTATTACTCAAATATGAGATAAGTAGAGCCAGTGCAGAGTCCTTGATGCCATAGTGAAGTAATAATTAATTTTCATTTTTCGATTCCATGGGAAATAAAATATAATTACTTATTTTACATACAAAATAACGGACGCCTTAAACAAACTAAAAGTAAACAAGCATAAACAACCAACATAACCTCGAATTTAAAATATCAGTAATATATTTTGTCACAGAACATGGAATAGTCTGTCCTGCTCTAACATCTCTTCATGCATTATGTTTGTTTCATCTCCCCGAAGTTAGCGTTGTTTGAGTCGAAACAATCAGTTGGATAGTTATTCGTGAGATAAATGGCATTGGATAAATAGGCAACCAGTTATCAGTCAGATAAACAGTCAAATAATTCGGTAGGTAGTTATTAGACGTCTTATGTGACGATTGAAAAATTGACCCTTAGTCTGATAAGAATGGTACCTGGATACTTTATATACTAGAACTAAGAACCTTAGAACTTAATTGATTTCAGTATAAAATAATTATTTTCAAACATACGTAGAATCTATACTGTAAATAAAATTACAGTATTTTGTTTAATTACGCGGTCTAATGGCGGCCGGTGCCAGGACTACATCGAACAAACATCCGCATAGCTGCTACCTGACGTAACTAAAGGTGTATATTCATCTCTTTCTAACTAGCAGTATGTCGCATGGTGGCTTTCATTTTCTCTCCTTTCTTTCGTGCATGTTTGAGAGCTGTACTGGTAGTAGGTATAGTAAAATTTACGCCGTTCTGTAGTGTCATAATGTTCGTGTATGGTGCATCTATTTGTAAAATATCATTGATGTAGGTACTGTTATAATATATACCTTACCGATGTAATATTGGTTACAAGGTCTCTGTTTAATGAACAATTATAGCCCCGAGACCCTTACCAACTACCGAGTTACTGAATATACCAACAAATTAAGACGCTCATAGCCAGTGCACTCACAGATCGGTAAAATGTCGGCGAGGTTAAGGAACACTGGGTGCAGTCTATGGATGGGTGACAGCACAGTATTTAAACTGAACGTCTCCGTGTGACGGAGCAACTGGTAGCGGTGAAAGCCAATCTCTTAGCTACTGTGTAAGAAACTATCTGTTTACAAATCTATGTTTGTGGCGTCAGGAGTTATGGGGAAGATTTAGTTTAATAGTTAAACTTTTGGACTTGACGTTGTCTCCGAACTTCCTTGACTCGAAAATGCATTATGCAGCGCAATTGCCTAAGCTCAAACATCCATACATCCTTGAATACAGCATATTGAAACAGCTGCAATGGTGGAAAACCAATTTGGTATTAGCTTAGACAAGATTGAAGCCATTCAACGCCAATACATGCAACAGATCGTTGCAGATGGCGGGCTATGACGGTGAGTCTTAGTGAATACCAAATTAGTATCTGATTGTTGTTTTAATGCTGTACAGATGTTTGGGCTTCGGGAATTGCAGTGCGGCAATCTTGTTATAGATGAAAACGAATTGTTTTTATAAAAAAAAGCGTGCCTTCCACTAGGATTTCCCCTGTATCAATCTATACAAATAAATAAAATTTAAATGTCTGTTTGTAATGTCAAAATAACAGCTTTTTACTAAATTCATATGCAAGTACCACCACCAGTAGCGGTACACGGTACCAACAACAAAAAAAACATTTTTTTGTCTGTCTGTTTGTTCCCGCTAATCTCCGAAGCGGCTGGACCGATTTCTACGGGACGATTCTACTTCACTGGTAGGTAGCTGATGTTATAAGGAATAACTTAGACTAATTTTATTTTGGAAAATAATAAGGGTTCCGCGAAATAAAATACCCATGAAATCCAACTTTTATGCTCCATGTCATTTGTCTATTTTTTTTATTTCTCTTAATTATTTATAAATAATCCAATTTCTTTTAAATTAAACGGCGGGTGAAACCGCGGGTCCCAGCTAGTTGTTAATACAATTTAAATGCATAAATTCTACATATACCCAGACCCGGAACAGCCTATAGGTCATACAAATCCGGTCCCTCTCCACCTCTGATTGTCTCGGACTGGGCCGAGGAGTTGGAGGTTTCGGAAGGGGAGTTGGGCCGAGCTATTGGCCGCCTGAAGAGATGCAACACCGCACCGGGTCCGGAGGGCATTCCGGGCCGCCCGTGGGTGTATGCACTGCAGTCTCTTGGGGACCGCTTGAGGTGGCTGTTCACCAGCTGCCTCCGTCAAAGCGTGTTCCCGTCCAGCTGGAATGAAGCCGGATTGGTTCTGTTGAGGAAGGAGTCTTGCGGAGTCTCCTTCTGCGTATCGTCCTATTTGCCTGCTCGACGAGGCTTCGAAGCTATTCGAGAGAATAATTACCCGAAGACTCGTTGAGCACGTGTCGCGAGTTGGTCCCGACCTGGCCGGAAGTCAGTATGGCTTCCGGCAGCGGCAGTGGGGTGGCGTTCGCTGTCAGTCTAGACATCCATCATTCTTGATAGATTTTCACAATTCTATTGTCATTTGGGGGAATTTTCCAGTACTCACCACGTTTGGCGGGCGTGATGAGTGCAGTTTTTCCTCCTTTCACTGTTTTACATGACATTTTACATTTACACAACCTATTGAGGCAACTAGCGATTCATTTGCCCGGTGAAAAGTGTTTTTCCTTATTAAAAATAACACTGTTCTTAGTAATGTAGTACAGTCTAGCCTACAAGATTAATAAGTAATTTTAATCTAACCCAATTTTCTACGTATTATGTTTGTTAGCTAAAATTAACGTCTGTTGCATTTTCTTAGTCTGATTAGATAAAAACTCTTTCTTCCTGTGTTATATGTACGCATTATAACTATTTTGTTTATTATTTATTCACTACATTAACTAAAAAGGTTTAGTTCTTTTCAGTCTTCGCACCAGATTATCGCAGAATGATTTTTGTTCCATGGAAGAGACGCTGTTGCTATCCCTCTGGTTTGGATTCCCTTAGCCGCCTTTAGGACATGGAGTGCTATTATATTCTTAAACTAAAACTGTTTCACTATTCATCATTTCGGCCGAATGAAGTCCACTGCTGGACACAGGCCTCCCCCAAAGATCACCACAACCACAGATATGGATGCTGTGGGCTCATTGGGGGGCTTTGCCATAATCGCCACGCTTGGCATACGGGTTGGCGATCGCAGTTGAGTTGTTAATGTACTCGAAGGACGCTGCTGCCCATCCTCCGGCTAATCCCTTAGTCGACTTTTACGACACCCATGGAAGGAGATGGTGGTGGCATGCTGAGCCGGCACCACACGGCATTTTTCACTATATTACAACTCAATGATGACTATTTCAGTACATTTGCTATTTTTTCCAAAATCGTTATTGAGACTTCGACACGTCCACTGGACGGATTTTGCTGATAATACTACTATGCTTAGTCGATCCTTAAATAACACTATAGTGAGCGATTATGTTAGTTGTAGTTCACGCTATCTATTTTAAGAGCTTTGCAGTAGAACATTAGTTTTGTTCAATAATTCTGACTTCAAATCCTGTTATCGGATAACTACCTGCAGATCATACAAATATTTGTTCCGTGCAGGAATTGAATCCGCGACCCGGAGCGCAAATAACAATGTAAATACATAGAGATTAATAATAAAATAATGCTAACTTGTTTTTTACTAAGGGATTATTAAGAACATGATAGAAAATATTTCAAAAACACATTTGCGAGATACCTACGTAGGCTACGTAGTATTGTTTCAGTTTTTTTTGTACACAGATTTCATTAGGTATCTTGGTGCTACGTCATATCAGCCAAAGGATGTCCACTGCTGAACAAAGGCCTCCTCCATAGACTTACACAATAGTGTCGTCATTTTAGAGGGAATTTGCCAGTACTCACTACGCTTGGCAGGCGGGTTGGTGAGCACAAAAGGCTACTGAGTGACAGAAAGGACGCTGTTCCCCATCCCTATGGTTTAGTAGTTCTCTTAGCCGCCTTTTACGACAGCCATGGGAGGAGATGTGGAGGTGCTATATACTTAATCCAGACATCACACGGACTACGCAGTGCCTATGCTCAAATAAAGATTAATAGATAGATTACCTGTAGGCACAGCTAGTTTTTCATATGATCACAGGAAATTCACAAGTGAACTTGCTGGAATCCACAAACTACTCTGAGTGCATTAGCTGGTTCAATTTACAAAACCTAATCTATGTAAGTGCCTAAATCGATATCGCTGATGCTAAAACACTGGTATTTTGAACATATTGCTGCGTGTGTGGCTCATTTGTGTGGTCTGATGTCAAATCTAAACGAAATTAGGTTAATTCAGTTACCTGGAGTGTATGATGTGTTTGAGGAGCTTATCTCCGGATGTTTGTAGGTCCAACCGCGGGAAGGAGAGGAGCATGATGCGCGGTTGTGACAAGATTGGATTTCCTATTTTTCACCAGTGTCAGTCGTCCTTGTCCAAGGTTGTTGTTGGAGGTTGGTGGGAGTCGTTGGATGAGGGTGGCATGTAACCACTCGTTGGGGAAATCTAAGGGGGAGGCCTTTGTTCAACAGTGGACGTCCTGTGGCTGATATGATGAGTTGTCCTTGCCTCCTCTATTTAACGCCCTTTGTTGCTGTCTTTTCACCCGACGCTACATCAGCAGCAACCGGTATAGAACTTGGGTAGGTACGCTGAGTCTTCTTCGCATAGCTCTCCTTTTTTGGTTGAGTCGTTTTCGTTGCCTTCAGCCCGTGACGTATTTGTGTCACTTTTAGGTCGCATTTTGCCATCATTGCACTGCGCTTGCGGCTCGTTGTCTCAAGAGGTTCGATTTTTTGGCGGTGCCGCACCGCCTCGACGCACATTTACGTTAGGAATGCGATGAAATGGGCAAAATTGCTGACTATTATTAAAATTACATCTAAAAGTCCATTTAAAGCTCTAAATTAAATAATACATGACCATGTGAATAACGTAAATACGAGTATGTTAGATTAGAGCAGCTCAGTCCCAATCATTTATCGTGGTTATGTGTTCTTTTTTTCACCTACCTAACAAAACTATAATATATAGTATATGTACAAACATTAATTATCATAAGTAATAAATATTACAAATTCACTATAATTGAAATATAAACCATGAAATCCGATCAATCTTATTATTTATCAGCACAATATGAATATTTTACTTTCATATATATTTTTAACAAGAACATAACATAAAGCTTTTATTCCTTCCTCAATAAAGGGATTTTCGCACTATACTCGTCAAAAATATCTTTTAGTGGGATAGGTTGATAATCTACTACTGCAACGAATTATTTATAAAGCCACCTCTCGCGTCCTCTGTCTGATAAAATAAGACTTAGATGAAATCTATAAGGCACACGACCTAGTATTTACTGTAAGACAACGGCACGGTTGGTGCAGTGGCTGGTACAGTCGGCAGCTGCGCTCTGGGTCGCGGGTTCGATTCCGGGTCTGGGCGAATTGTGTGTGGAATTTGTATCTGTAAACGCACCCACGACACAGGAGAAAATCTTAATGTGGGGCAAAGTAAAAAAGAAAAAGATGTAGACCTTTTCTAGTGATTTAAATTGTAAATAAGTACTAAAGTTATAATTAGCAATTATAACGCTTACATTTTGTTTAGTCTTACCCTTCTAAGATGAAATAGTGTGAGTCAAATTCACGCCCCTTAAGTCGGGGTTAACGTATCAAGTTACATAATATGGTGGGATATTGGATGTGATGCCGACCGTCCTGCTGCGAAGACCCTCGTAAAAACAACACACAAATCTTTCAATTATTAACACTTTTATAATATGTATGTCCATGTATGTACCTACGCTCTTCATAAATGGTTTGAGTTTTGTTTTAATGTCATGAATCATAAAGTATCATTAAATAGCCATAACCAACGATCCTGCATGTAAGCTTATACTTAGTATCTAGTTTTCACTGTACGGTACCAATTCTCATATAGGGCGGAATAAAGTGTAGCCAGTTCGATTTTTACGCAAAATCTCATCATCATAATTATCAGCAGAAGGACGTACGGGCCTGAGCAAAGGCCTCCCCTATAGTTTTTTACAATGACCGGTTACATGCCACCTGGATCCAATGACTCCCAGCTACCATCACCAGGTCGTCTGTCCATCTAGCGTAGCGCAGAAAGCCAATCGTTTAGTTACTGTACCAACCGTGCTGTCGAAGGTCACTGGGAGGCCCGTTGAATACAATGGGCGTTTATGACCAGATATATGTAGATATGTATGTGCTTTGTCTTCAATAGCCCACCAACCAGAGGATATTCAAAACTTTTTGCGAGTACTTGAGTTTATTATCAATTATCATCATAGAAATCAGTGTACGATTCATATTAACCGATGTTAGTACAACAACAATGATTTGTAACAGATTCTAACATCTTCTCTCTCTCTCATCTTCATCATCTCTTCATCTCAGCTTCTTTGTTCCGTGTCGACCGACCAACTTACATTGTACGTTAGCGTTTTACACTATTGTAGATCGGTAAGCCTTGCGGCGGTAAATCCAACGTATTTATGAACAACTAGCTGGGACTTCACCTGGAGCTGGGGTTTCACCCGCGTTTAATTTAAAAGAAATTTAAAGTACTTCGACAAACACACTTGACATAGAATATATGTATTGGATTTTAAGGCTTTTATTTCGCGGAATCCTAATTATTTTTCTGAAAAAAAAGATTAGAATAAATTCCTTATAGCATCAGCTATCTGCCAGTGAAAGTCCCGTCAAAATCAGTCCAGCCGTTTCGGAGATTACCCGGAACAGACAGACAGACAGATGAAGCATTTTAAAATAGTTTTTTTTTTGTTGTATGTTTATTGTTGTATATACTTTCATATGCATTTAGTAAAAAGCTGTTATTTCGACATTAGGAACAGACACTTCAATTTTATTTATTTGTCTAGAGATTGTGGAAATAGGAACGCTCGTTTTCAAAACCCCTAATAAGCACACACCACACCCAGAACAGTCGTTGTGGCGATCTTTGTGGGAGGCCTGTGGCCGACAGTGCTTTATTGATGTTCGTTTTGTGACACTTATGTATAAATGAAATGTGCCACCTGTCAATATCTTGAAGTTCACCTAACTGGAAGTAAATCTCTACCATGTATGAGAGAGTTGGCCTTAAGGTTTCGGCGCAACCGGCGGCGCGCTTAAACGATTCAGAACTGGGGTGTAATTCCCTAAGCTCAAACATCCATACATCCTTGAAAACAGAATTGAAATAACAATGAAAAACTAATTTTGTAATCGCTAATACATTATTGAAGCTATTCAAGGACACGTTGCAGACGGTGAGCCTTGACGACCAGTCTTAGCGAATACCAAATTGGATTGTCACCGTTATTTCAATTCTTTATGCAAGGGTGTATGGATGTTTGAGCTTAGAGAATTGCAGCACTGAAGCGTACATATTGTGTTTTTCCACGCATCCTTTATGCTAAACTGGCGAAGTACTGCCTTCTCAAATTGACTTACCCATGTATCACGGCCATATTTTATTAAGCAGTTTCTGTACAGATCATGTAGGTATATACCTATACCTGATACATTATTAATGACGTAACTAAACTCTAAAGCAAGAAGCAATGGATGTTTTTGGTTTAAAAAATGTAATTCTCTAACAAGTACTTAATACAAGAGAATAAATAATTAAAAAGAAATTGGTATAACATTGGAAACTAAATCAGAATTATTATAAGTTCTATAAAAAGTTCCTTCTTGTAGATAGTGCACACTTCTTTCAGATTAAAATTATGATATAGTAAGAATTTTTTGTTTGTCGCCCTTTTCAAAATGTTCATTGATATTTTGACATCGTTAGTTAAACTAATATACTATAATTGTGCTCCCTTAAATCTTATACATTCCTTCGTATGTTTAGCAGTGGAATAATATTTGAGAAATAAAATGTGGGTCAAATGATTATTGGTCAATTATACATATTTTTAAAATAAATACCTGCACGAGCTATAAATTTAGTCTCGGTTTAATAGATAATTGTAAGTTATTATCATAATTTGTAAAATATAAACGCAATCGTATAGTCAATTAATTACTTGTTGTATTTTTTTTGATAAGCGCGCGCTCAATATTCTCTCCTTTAGTTTCATTTTAATAACATAAACCATTATCATAACTTGTAAAATATAATCGACATCAAGTAGTCAATCATTTGTTTATTTTTATTAGGTAAATAGGCACTGCACTGCACCATCCAAAATTTTAGTTTCGTTTTAATAATATAAACCAAAGTTGTGACTTCGGAAAATATAGACGGCACGAAGTAGATAGCGACTTGGTAAAAAAAAAAAATGCGCCTGCCCCATCCATATATTCAGTTTAAGTTGCGTCAGGTGATGGTTTATATTAAACTACTATCGTAAGTTGTAAAATAAAGAGGGTATTGAGGAGCCAATTATTTGTTTTATATACAGTAGCCTACATATATAAACCATTAAAGAAGCCTTTCTTTAATGGTTAAAGCAGTAGCCTTTTTTTAATGGTTTCCAGTGGAAATTCTACATGGGACTTTCTTTCGCCCCCTTGAAAAGGCGAAGGGGTATGACTCCTACCGGCTAAGATCACACTAGAGCCGCCCATTGGTGCCTCGCCTTTACGCACATTTCGGAGCGGTAACCCCCTCTAGTGGAGGGCAGGCGGCTGTAAAAAGGCCGCCCCCCAGGCACTTCTTGGGCAGGATTGTAAAGGATCCCCCCAAGTCTCGCTGTGCGCTCTGCTGCGCACACGGCGGCACGTGACCACGTGCACGCCACCGTCTTCTCGGGGGTCACTCGGTATGAGCACGCAGACTTCCCAATCTGGGCGCCCTTGACCCCCGAGGATAACCTGTGGCCTGCCGTTTGTTTTATAATTGCTGTTAAGGTTAGTATGAATATCATAAATTGTTGTATCACATGATCAAGATCATAACCCGTATTTATAATAAATGTTTCAAAACGCTTATACAAGCTTCTAGTAGGGCAATATGAAGGAAAGTAGGTAATGCTCGTAAGGTGTGGTTATTGGCTCCCGCTGGCGCAAGTTCCAAGTTTCATCGAACACGGAATATTGTCTCGGAGAGGGCGTAGTACATTTACTGAAATTTCTCTCAGCTTAATGGCCGGCCGGAGGTTTCTCTTCTATAATACGTAAATAATCGTCAAGAACACTCCATAACTTTCTAATTGCTTTTTACCTCGGTGGGCGCGTGCTTTTAGCCAGATTGCTTATTTTGTTAATGAACTTCAGTGCCTTAAAACTTTTTGCTTTTCGTTTCTTTAATAGCTTAAAATTATCTCTTAAATATAATATAATTATTATACACAGATCAGCGAATCACAATGGAAAAGTTTGTTTATTGTTTTGTTCGTTTGAGAAAGCCTTTTTGCTCGACTTTTTATTTTTGAGACTTATTAAATGGTAATTGGTGCAATTATGTCGAGTATCATAAATGGAGCTCGATTTTTTTATAATTTTACCTATGTTATTTTGTATAATAATACTTATTTTGAACTGAGCGGCAAAAGTGAGTTTTCCAAAGTTTGATCGAAAAATTTTGTTGCGCTATGATTCAAAGAGTCAGGTAACATTTCGGACATGTAAAGGCGCGGCGTACAAAAGAATTTCAATTTGGTACCGTATCGCGCAACCCTTTTCAACTTTACAAAGTAATTTCCTGACGCGAAATTGATTTGTTGGTTACGTGGTTTTTGTTTGGTGTGGCTACTGCGGTTTAATTAAAATTAAAAAATCTTACCTTGTTATAATTCGGTTATGTATATATTTCCCCAGGTAACAGAATTGCCCCCTGCCGTTGCTATAAGGCGGGGGACCTCTGGGTTCGCGGGTGCGTAGATTGGGGAATCTGCGTGCTCACCAAGCGACCCAAGAGAAGACGGTAGCACGCATGTGGTCACACGCTGCCGTGGGACGCTTTGGGGGATCCTTTACAATCCCCCGGGGCGGTGACCACTTTACAGTCACCCGCTCCGAGATGTGCCTATGGGCGTGGCACCAGTGGGTGGCTCTAGTGTGATCATACGAGGACCTGGAGCCTCCCTTAGGTGCCGAAGATGACCGCCCCAGTGGTTTTAGCCGGTAGGAGTCCGGCATACCCCTTCGCCCTTCCCCGGGGCGAAGGAAGTTCATGTTCATTTCCACTGGTCACCAATAAAAAAAAAAAAAAAGGTAACAATATTGAATTCTGAATATTTATACATATGCCAAATCTGAATTAAGTAACTAGGCTTATTGTTAATGCGTCCTCAGCCGCGTTTTACATAACATCGCTAAACTTGGAAGCATGATGACAAACCGCTTGAAATACAAACATCGATTTGTCAAACAGTATCGATACAGAATTACTTCTTCAAAATACCGCCGAGGATAATTTAATATATTAACATCTCGACGTCGAAACTCGAGCCGGAGTGACGTTAATATGACAAATAATTTCCTTCGAAGCCTACCTCCGGCGTGCCGAGGAAATGCGTTGAATATGGTAATCAATTCCCATATGCCTTGCTTGCTCCAGACTTGCCTGCTGCCACTTTAAACTTACAAATACTTCAGTATTTCTATAAGTTGAGTCTTGAAATGTTGTCATCGTCGCCGGCTATGTAGATCTGTTGAAAGATGTACGAGTAAGTAGTACTCGGAAATGTAATAATATGTTTTATGTTGTAGAATATTTTTTTACGAAAGTGTAAACTGCACGTGGCATCAATTTGAGGTGTATTGGAATTAGTGTGCAGAAACAGGCAGAGAAAAAAGTCGCAGTATTTTTTAAATCGCAGTGAAGCGTATGGCTCAATTGAAAGGGAATTGTCTTCTACGTGCAAATGAAAGAAAGAAAGAAATAATTTTATACTGATCGTACACAACAAGAAAATAATTGTAAATAACGTAATGGAAGAAGGAATATCAAATCTGATTATAAATAAACTTAACAATATAATCATAATAATAATTGTAAGTACCGCACACAAACCCAAGAGGTTTAAGTGGTGCTTTTTTGTATTTAATAAACTTGAATTGTATTTTTTTTTATTTTTTTATTGATAATGTAATAAATAAATAAATAAATCGACTACCAATCGATTACCTTATCGATTTAGTCGCTAGACGGGTGGCCTCTACATATTTTGTCTATTTTGAAGGAGCTGTGGAGGATAAAATCGATTAACGCATCAAAACTAAAAACTGCAAAACAATTTTCTAAATAAATCTGGTTTTGCTATACCCAAACTGTGTAAAGTTCTGCTTATAGATATCGGTGCACGCTTCAAACTTTTGTTTTGGCACGCTGCCTCGAGGGAATGTCGCGACCTCGAGGCAGCGTGGCTCGGTTACCTGTGGTCCTTCACTAACACTGTGTTGCAATCCTATCACTGCGCTGATTGGTTTTGAAATGATAGCGCGTGTTTTTTTTTCTTATAATATACCACTCCATGTGCATGTGTATCCCTGTTAATTTGTAAATAAAAAATTACACACAAATAATGAATACACATTTATGTTAGTTTTAAGGAAAATAGCATTTATCGAGACCCTGTTGATGATCTGCGAAAGCTTCGAAAGAGGGTTCCGTACCACCGCATTATCGGAAAATCTGGATCCCCAAATGTTGGTACGTGTTTAAGTGGCAAACGATTATTTTGCCTCGTATTCATTCCACACTTGATTCGAAATAAATAATTTTCTGACTAATCCATTGTCATCATCATCATCGTCGTATCAGCCGAAGAAGGTTCACTGGTGAATTGTGACGTCATATTGGAGGGAATTTAACAATAATTACCACGATTGGCAGGCGGGTAGGTAAGCGCAGTATGACTACTTTTCCAAAGAAAGGACACAGTTGCCCATTACTCAGAGTGGTTGGTTCAGAGTCCCTTAGTCACCTTGTACGACATATACGGGAGGAGATGGAGTGGTACTATAATTTTATTCGGTCACCACACATCCTACACTTGTGGCAAAAAACCTTCTATCGTGTCGTACTTTAGGAAGTACCCTTTAGGTTTTGATGATTAGTCAGTCAGTGGGACATATAGTATGAAAATACTGATTTTTAAAAGACTGCATTTTTTTTGCGTTTTTTACGTCCAATGCTGGACAGAAGCTTCCCCATAAGATTGCCACAACGACTGATATAGCTTTGTGTTGTGCTCTTTGGGGGTTTTGCCATAATCGCCACGCTTGGCAGATCGCAGTTGAGTTATAAATGTACTCGAAGGACGCTGCTGCCCTTCCTCCGGCAAATCCTATAGACGCCTTTTATGCCCACGGGATGAGATGGGATGTTGGTATTCTTAGCCGGCACCATACGGCAAATTATATTATCTAAGTATTCAATATTAACTTCAAGTTGAAACCTCAAGCCATTTATGCGAGGCCTTGATACACGAATACATATACTGACGGCCAACAATTCCGATTCGGCTTTTTCATTATGAGGTACGGGACCCTAAAAAGCAACATAATATACGTATTAGACCTAAACTTATCTTGCGCTGCAATGAATAGTTAAGCGCCCTGGCGCCGGCCGCCATTAGACCGCGTAATAAAACAAAACACAGAATTTTTATTTACAGAGTGGATTTACGCATGAAATGACGTTTTTTCTCACAGTTGTAGAATAATTCGTGCATAACCCTTGTATAAACACAGGAATGCATTTTTCCCGCAATATGTTGCAAGAATTACGTTAAAGATTGACGTCTAGTTGCCAGACGACCAGCTGCTACCAGCCGTGGCACTGGTCGGTGCGTGATTAAGTGAATGCCGGTTATTTTCTTCGGCTTCTCGCACACATCCCGATTTCGGTCCGGTTAAGCCGGTTAAGCAACTACATCCTGTAGTTGCTTAACCGGACAATTTGGAGAAGTGTGAATAGCCTCCATCCAGCCTGGCTTTATTTTATATCTAAGTAACTGCGCCTGGGGGCGTCCCCTGCGGGACACAGTCCTCGGCTCAGGGAGTTACTGGGATAGTACTAATCGCAAGGGACTGCTGGATCTATGCTAGTTGGGGTTTAAAGGGACTTTTTGTTACTACTCGTATTTCTCGGCAAGGGCCGGCGCGGGCAATGGTCGGGAGGAGTGAATGCCGGGCAATTACCTTGCTTTAATGTGACCATCATAGAGCGCGGGCAATACATCTATACTTATAGAAACATCTTAGGGCATAACAGGTTAAACAACGAATGACTTGAGGTGACGACCGACGATGAGACGACGTGGTACCAAGCATGACCTGTCCTGGGCAGCATTACAATTATTATGGGCAAGCATGACACTTACCATTAGGCGGATGATGTAGACCTCATGTCAATAGGATGTAAAATAAAAATTACCTTTAAACTTCAACACTCCCATATTATTATATTTTCGTTACGAATAATACACAAAAATTCATTATTTACACATGTCGGATTCAAATATGAATAAAAATAGCGAATATCTCTTTAGGCGGGTTTGTGTTTCTGTTTTCCCTCGAGAGAAATTGAAGGCAAACGTGAAACAGACGCATTTTATTGTATCTGTTTATACAAAGTTAGTGTGACAATACATTTCTATCGATATGGGAATATCCCCTTTTTATCCTTACGACCAAGTTAAGTTTACGCTTTTCACGGGTACTAGGCCTGTCGGAAAGCGAATTCCTGTGGGGAGCCATAACTAAAGATTAGACCAATTTTGGTTAATATCCGGCTCGTGTGTGACCCATTTAAGGGTGGCCCGTGGTAAATGGTTTTCTAAACATCGCCCTTGTGTCTTAGGAGCTTGTAGATTTGTTTTTGGTAATGCGTGTAGGCGACACCTTAGCTGCAATAATTTAAGAATGTTTGTTGTAAATATGTAATTTCAAATAGAATAGAATAGAAAACATTTTATTCGACACACGACATAGTTGACAGAGACATAATAATAAATGAACAAAAACATACATTTTGTATTTATTAACCGACTGCAAAAAGGAGGAGATTCTCAATTCGATGCGTATTTTTTAACTTATGTATGTACACTGATTATTCCGAGATGTGTATACCGATTTAGGCAATTCTTTTTTTAACTGGTTCAGAATGATTTTGAGTTGATCCCATATGAATTTTATTACATTTGATTCAGTAGTTTTTTAACCAATAAACAGGTAATTTGACTGCGCTTATCTAGATGATGCCTTAATAGTTTCGATTCCTCTCAGATCAGATCACCGATTTGAGTCATTCTCATATTAAGGTCCGTATTACAGAACGAAACTCAAGCATTGATCTCAGTTTAAAACTAGTTTTGAGTTAAGCATTAATTTTACAACGTCCCTCAAGCATAGATTTATTGAACGTAGTTCAACTGAGTCGTGACTCGTAGGTCTGTACTTGAGCAGAGATTTGAACTGTGATCACGTGAGTATGGTCCCGATAGCGCTTGAGCACAGATTTTAATGTATACTGTTTCTTGCGCATTGATTTTTGGTTATATTGTTGTTGAATACAAGCTAAGATGTTTTTATAAGTGTCTCTGCAATGATATTATTTATTAATGTATATGTAAAATATCATTGAATGGAAGTATATATTTATCACAAAATGGATATTTTTGGAGAAGTTGACTATTACAATGAAGTATTTAACAACCATTCGAAAATAAGTTTAGTCTTTAGTGTTCCTCTCAGATGTACCTATATGAGATGTACAGGACTTATATAATTGTATTTTTTTTAATGGTTTCTTTTTTCCCCAATATGTGGTGAAAAACGTCATACTTTCTTTTCTTTAACTTTCTGGAGGAGCCAACACGATTTGGCTACAGGTTATTATGTTAATATGTACATCAAATTAATTCAAAGTCAAAGTCAAAGTCAAAGTTTTTTATTTCAAATAAACCAAATATTGGCACTTATGAAACGTCAGAATCTAAGTTGCACGGTTCCAAATAGTGGATCTCATGGAGAAGAGCCGGCAAGAAACTCCATGGATACTCTTTTAAAATAATGGAGATTACAATGCTGATTGATACAAAAATGATTGTACAACAAATACCGAGAAAAATGTAGGTCAATGTCTAAAGATGGAACGTACCATAATAATATTTTTTGCTGTGGCAGTTAATGACTGACCAGTCCCAACAGACGGCACCCGTTCACGAGCATAACGCATGCATCAGCATCACTTAGCTCAACCATGTTGAAGGGAACCGAACGACCCGATACACAACGCCACCATCAGCAAGACATTTTAGTGAGCATGACAGACCAATACAGCCAGGCAAAAGACACAATCAAAATACTAAATATAGTAAAAGTAAAAGTACTAAATATATATCATCAATGCCTACATAATGCTCACAGATTTACGGTTTTGTAAGAATATTATAATTTGATGTCACAAGAACAATATTAACAATAACAAATAGTCAATCAATGTATATAAGTAAATTTACATTTTTTTTAAATGTTTTAAATGAGTCAAGTCAAATGTCAATTTATTAACTATAAGTAAATAACATAAATATTTGCAATTTTAAATGCGATATTAGAAATGTCAAGTTATTTTTACAATAATAATATAATTAATTCCAATTTGTAGACATTATGCCTTTGATTGCAAGTTAAAACACTTGCAATCATGTCAATTATCAGACGTTATAAAATAAATTATACAGCGCCAGAGGGTCGCAGTGTGCAGAAGGGAATCGTTTGCCACACATCTTTATCATCGATGTAATGCTGTATGTTATAGTAGGCTTTCAATATTAAAACGCGCTTAATCAAAGATTTGAATTTTAGTTCTGGTAAATCAGTAATACTAGAAGGAATTTTGTTGTAGAACCTAATACTGTTTCCCATAAACGACTTGCTGGTTCTGCTAAGTCTAAAGCCAGGCAAGACAAGCTTGTTCTTATTGCGAGTATTTAGGTTATGCACGTCACTTCTTTTATTGAAACTAACAATGTCTTTGCGGATATACATAATATTTTGGAATATATACAAGGATGGCAAAGTTAGTATGTTTATCTCCTTAAATAGTTCCCGGAGTGACTCACGAGAGCCCATATTATAAATAGCTCGGACTGCTCTTTTTTGTAATATAAAAATAGTCTCGACATCGGCAGCCGATCCCCACAGTAAAATTCCGTAGGACATAATACTGTGAAAATACGCAAAATATACTAACCTAGCTGTAGCCACATCCGTAACCTGTCTAATTTTCCTAACGGCAAATGCAGCAGAGCTCAGTTTGCCTGAAAGTGCTTTTATATGGGGTCCCCATTGCAATTTTGCGTCTACCGTAATACCCAAAAACACAGTTGAGGGAACCAGATCTAATGTTTTTCCGTCAAGTTTTACTTCTGTAGTTAAATGGGTCACATTTGCCGTTGAGAATTTTACACATTTGGTTTTTTCTGCGTTTAGGAGTAGATTATTAGCCGAAAACCAATCGGATATCTTACGAAGTATATCATTGGGTTCTACAAGATGCCTATCCTTTCTGTTTACCTTAAATATAAGTGAAGTATCGTCAGCAAATAAGATTATGTTTGACATTGTGTCGTTTATCATATATGGCAAGTCATTGATATAAACCAGAAACAGAAAAGGGCCCAAAATTGATCCTTGAGGTACTCCTATTTTAACTTGTGAGCCTGTAGATGTGACGTTCTCAATTGCCACTCTTTGATCTCGATTTGCCAGATAGGAAATTAAAAGATCTATAGATCTACCTTGAATTCCGTAGTATTTAAGCTTCATAATGAGCGTACGGTGGTCCACGCAGTCGAACGCCTTGGACAGATCACAAAACACGCCCAAAGCATCATGCGCATCCTCCCAAGCCCCCAATACAGTTTTAATGAGAGTAGATCCAGCATCCTCTGTAGATCGTCCCCTTGTAAATCCAAACTGTTTGGCGTGTAATATCTTATTACTGTTAAAATGTACTAACATTTGATTTAATATAATTTTTTCGAAAATTTTGCTTAAGACCGGTAGCACGGATATTGGCCTATAGTTAGATGCATTATTCAGGCAACCAGCCTTAAACATGGGTACAATTTTACTGGATTTCATGAGATCAGGAAATATGCCGTCCGCGATGCAAGAATTAAATATTATAGCCAACATTGGCGCGATGTTAACTATTACAGATTCCACGGCTTTCGTTGACAATCCCCATAAGTCTTCAGTTCTTTTAACTGCTATAGTTTTGAATGTTTTTATTATATCAGTATGTGTTACAGAACTGAATTCAAAGGTAGGTACACGTAAATCTACATTTTTTAAGAATGCTTCGGCTGCTTCCGGAGACGATTTAAGATTTTTAGTAGTCTCTATTGGAATATAAGTGAAAAAGGTTTCTAGAAAATTTGCGACTACAGTCTTATCTGAAACTAGTTTGTCATCTATATTTAAATTAATTGTACTGTCACTAAACCTACCATCACTAGTTTCAGCATTTATTATTTTCCATGTCGTTTTTATTTTATTGTTTGACTTCTTAATTTGATCACTAATATAAGCAGCTTTTGCTTGCACACAAACCTTTTTAAATAATTTAGAATATTTTCTAACATAATTATGAAAATCGATATTAGATGTGTAGGACTTTTTGTCATATAGTTCGTATAAGACATCTCTACTATGTCTTATACCCTTGGTTGCCCAGACACTGAATGTTAATTTAGGTTTTAAATTAATTTTATTTAGTTTGCAAGCTTTTTGATACTCTTTACATATAGCATTAAATAGGGTCTGGTACAGTTCATTAGGATTAGCATTTTGCGGCTTTAAATTTTGAAGTACTGCTCCTAGATTTTTACCAAAATTAACTAGACATTTTTTTGATAAATTTCTACAGTGTATTATTTTGTGCCCATTAACTGTTTTATAGTGTAATTTAACAAGCTGGCACTTATGATCTGAACGAATTCCACTAATTAAAGTCTTACTGGTTATTTTAAAGTTAGTAATAATATTATCTAAACAAGTGGCTGAGGTAGGTGTTACTCTAGTTGGCTCAGAAAACAAAAAGCTTAGGTTAAATGATTTAAACAAGGATATAAAGTTACGTTTATCTGTGGTATCTATCAAAATGTCTATATTGAAATCACCACAAACTAATATCTTTTTGTTCATTTTTATTTTCCTAAGGGCGTCCTCTATTATTGAAAGAAATTGTAATATATTAGACGAAGGCGGCCTATAAACACATAAAATTACAAACTCCCCCGTTTCTGCACACGCAAGCTCACAAACTCGTTCAACAGAGAGGTCGCAAATATCTAGGCGCTCTTTAAATGTTAAGTGTTGTTTAATCATAATTAATGACCCCCCACCTTCTGCTGACACTCTATGGAACGAACTGGCAACTTTAAAATTATTTATACTAAACATCATTTTATCTGCCTTCAACCAAGTTTCTGTTAGGCATATAATATCAACATTATATTTTTCTGTAAATAATTCGACATCTAAAATTTTGCCAGAGAAGCGATTAATATTTTGATGTGTCATTGTAATATAATGACTGTCCTTCTCTGTTGTCAGTTGCTTAAGTTTAAATTAAAAATTTGATTAACCACCTTATTGTTAGTATAATTACTAACCACAGTGGAGTTAAAAGAAGACTTCGTCATACTACTTATGACTGAGTTAATATTATAAGCTACCAGTGTAGCAAGGTGACGCTTACATCTAAAAGGCAGATACACAGTATCCCCAGTCAATTTTAATTTACCAACAAAACAATTGGTGTCAAAAAATATTAACTTGTCACTATAGTGACTTACTAACAAGTGCATATGCATATTTAGCATATGAATATAGTTGTTTTGTTCCTCTGACAAGTGATCTAGGTAGGGAAATGCACACAATATTATCCTACCACAGTTCAGATTTAACATTAAAGCAACACTGTCTGAGATGTCTTTTTTCCTAACGTTTAAACTATTACCTACAAGTAAAGTTATGTTAGTGTAGGGGTTGAACTTATCTGTCATAAGTGATGCTATTATTTGTTTATAGGATGAATTATACGATATTTATTTATCAACATAACATCTGTTCAAGTGTTCAATGACAATAGGCGCCAGCACACGTTCCTTTATAGTTTATACTTCAACAACATTCATTTCGTTAAAATATATAAAAATATTTTACGTAGGTACCTAGTATGTAAAATAACTCTTTTAAAAATGAACCTTGTATGTGAAGAGGAACTACTTTGTGAATATCTATATTTCTTAACTAATAGGGTTTTTGAGGTACATTTCATTACTTCTTATTCTGCGCAGATTGGAACAAAGTTGGTAATGGAAATAAATCGTAATCGAAAACAGGCTGATCCATAGACAATGCGTAATATGTGCTTGAGGCGTGATTTAAATCTCGTCTCAGCTGAGTTTAGATTGATTACCGTTCTGGAATATGACCAATACTCAAGTATAGATTCTTTACTTAAACAGTGATCAGGTGATTAAAGATCAAACTGGACTTGAGGACCGTTCTGTAATACAGACCTTAGTGTTAAATACTGATACCAAATTGGAAAAACTTCTAACGTTTATTTACACTAAAAAGAAATAAATAAATCTTTTTAACAAAAACAAAAACACTGACTTGAAAAACCCCTTTTCAGTGGTTTTAATGTTTTTACATCGTGTAGGATTTTTGAAGGCGGTATTTCTTTTGTTAAAAAGTTTTATATAAATTAAAGTCTCACAATAGTAGACTTGGGAGAGGCCTGTATCCAGCAGTAAACTACGATAGACGCAACTCATGATTGACTGAACGGTCAATTCAGTCACAATAGCAGCTGCCGAGGCCCTGGTTTGGCTTTTGGCCGTTCATTTTTTTAATTATATTTAACGCGGTGATTATACTTCATGTACTTTCTAGGAGAAGAGGGGTGGACCCCTCGATTGTATCGAGGACCTCCAGGTCCTCGATACAATCACATTACAGCTGCCTATTGGTGCCACACCTTTAGGCACATCTTGCAGGGGATGACTGTAAATTAGTCACCCCCTCTAGTAGAGGGGAGGTGACTGTAAAAAAGCTGCCACCTCCCGGCACATCACGGGGGGATTGTAATAGATCCACCCAAATGACCATGCGCGCGCCACTGTCTTCCCGCGGCTCACTCGGTATAAGCACGCAGACTCTTTAATATGCACACCCGCGACCCGCGAAGCTGTGTAACGATGGCAGGGTGCTCAGACGTGTTAGACCTGCGTGTCATGGGGGTTGTTACCCCGGCGCCAACTCGTCCTCCTCTGTACAGAATCAGCCGACTCCCAATCCCGCTCTGCGGTATCCTACTGGAGCAGGACGCTCTCACAGAAGGAGAGCACAGCATTCCAACATAGTCGACACTACTGCCGGCAGAGAGAGATCTTAGCAGATCCAATCGACCTGGCCTTTGGCCGACCTACCCGTAGGTAACCAAATACCTCGTGTTGGTTTTATCTGTTACAAATAATTAGTAGCTATATAGAACTTCAAATTGTCTCCGCGAAATAGACTCGCCTTCTCAATCAATCAATCAAATCAGCCATATGACATCCACTGCTGAACAAAGGCCTCCCCCATAGATTTCAACAATTGTGTCATCATTTTGGGGGGAATTTGCCAGTACTCACCACACTTGGCAGGAAGGTTGGTGAGCTCAGTATGGCTAATGTTCTACAGAAGGGACGCTGCTGCCCATCCCTCTGGCTTAGAGTCCCTTAGTCGCCTTTCACGACATCCATGGGAGGAGATGGAGTGGTGCTATATTCTTAATCCGGACACCACACGAAAATCGGACACCACACGGAAACGCCTTCTATTAGAACCTAATAGCTTATATTGGGTTTAAGATACAATCATGGCCATTAATTTATAAATTTTGGCATTAGCAACAATAAAAACCACCGTGGATACCGAAGTTCCGAGGAATCAATTTAAATAATACTTTTTAATTCGTATACTTACATAGATTTAGTTTTAATTTTCAATAATATATTTTGAAATACCCTTAATTTTAATAACCCTTAATAACCTTGAACTGTCTATCACAGTAGAAGGTGTTGATATTATAGGCCAGACAGATACAGAACAGAGATATAAAAAAAATGCAAGGAAGTAGCATTTTTTTTTGTAACATATATCGGGCAGATTGACTGCTGCTGACCGACATTCAGTGATTCAACATAATTTTGGGGTGGATCAGAAGGGTTCTGGGCAGGGCTGGGTCCACCTGCCCTCCCCTGCTAAGCCTATGGAATTAGGGTTCCTTTCAAGGGCATAGCCAGCTAGAGTCAGCTGCCTCTAGAAGTAAAAATTGTCTATTATCACGATAACTCTCTCTCATCTTCCTCAAAACTAATATGAGCTGCTAATCCCCAGATTCAGATCCTGGGTAGTACTTAATTACCTTGGTACTAGATCAAAATCAGAGCCCTAAAGACAAGTAATTGAAGACGTATTTCTTTATGTTCCATAACAACCTAAAGATCAAAAAGTCATGTTTCAGAAGCAGAAACCACAATAGCTCATTTACCCAGTTGGAATCTACTGGGAATCAAAGAATTCACTTTTAGCTGTATACGTACAATATTGCAGCGTTACGTCCTAGATATTTAAGTTGTATGAAAAGAAAATGTGCAGTTTTGAGTTCTGAAACATTTTCCAGCTCAATAATATACTCGCTCGCCACTGATTGCGTTCGTTGCAAGTGAATACAAACCTTGGAAGTTAAAGATAGGGTCCAAAATATTTTGTAGGTAGTAGGATATAAGACAAAAGGGTAATGACTGCCGGCAGTGAGACCATCTGTTGGCCTCCATAGACATTACGGCGCGTTCTTGCAAGGTTCTCAGCGGGTGCTACACTGGGAAGCCAAAAATGTTCGCCCCTTGAATTCGATGGTATTTTACTTTTAATAACTTTCCTTCTGTGTTGTTACGTGATCTTCTTACTGTTGATCTATTTCTGTGTCCTGTTGGATTTGATTTTACATACTCCCAATGCTATTTACTCTTCAAAACATAACGGTTATATTATACAAAAATTATATTCCCTGATTGACATAATAACCCCGTTATACACATCAGCTCGCAAGCGTCCACTGCTGAACACGAGTCTCCCAATGATAGCTAGAATGAGGGGTCATAGAATGGGATATTTCTATAATCAAATGGCTTGGCATCGATCATCACAGAAGATGCTGATGCACATCCTCAGGATACCTTAGCCGCCTTTTATGTCACCGATGGGTGGAGAAGGTAAGTTTATTCGTTGCCGAAAACCACACGAAACACAATAACAGTAAAAACTTCAAAAAAATGCAAATAACAATAGTTCTTCAAATAACGAACAAAAAGATGCTCAACAACCGTGATAAGATTTTCCCATCTCTAGTGTGTTATCAAACTCAGTACAACGTTAAAATAAACACGATCCTACAAAACCAGTGTTGCATGAAGCAAATATCCTGGGAGGCAATTGAACAAATTCTCCGGGTGTACCGGGACCCTATCGGACCGCAATGTCAGTTATTATATCTGTTATCTCCCCTAGTCCATTACGACGCCGCCGTCGAAGGACGCTCTTACGCATCGCGGCGGCCGATGACTATAAGGCGTCCATTGTCGGCGACGTTTTGACTCATGTTTAGGAATTTTAATGTTAGCTATTTGCTTTTGATTATCATCGGAAAAAATAAGTATATTTTGTCTCGTATGTCGTTCTCACTTTATTTTTCTTTGGCTCAGTGGCGAACTTGTGTCAGAGTTGTTCAAGCCGCTCAAAGGCCTCTGACTTGGCTTAACGACTGCCGTCTAATGACGACAACCGCGACCATTTTAGGTCGAGCTTTGCTTAACCTCACTAAGTTTTTACAGTTTTCGTTTACCGACCAGTAACTGCAACTGGCTATGGGCGCATCAAAAAAGTATCTGTGTAGCGTTGGTATTTATACAAGAGAGGAATTATAAATGAAAATATATCTACTAGGTACTTACCTTTTCATTTTATTTTACCTGATGAAAATATGCCATATACTTGCTCCGTCCCGGAAAGGTGGAAGGACATCTTCGGCTCAAAAAATCTCCATCTAGAGCCGCCCATTAATGCCACGCCTTTATGGACATCTCGGAGGGGATGACTGTAAAGCGGTCACCCCCTTTAGTAGAGGGGATGCGAATGTTAAGAGGCCCCCAGAAGCTACGTTGTGCGTTTTGCTGCGCACACCGCGGACGTGACACTAGATACGTACCTACTTAATTATGTGCATAGGGACGCGCTTACGTAGTATTTGTGTTATAATAATAAGGAGTCATACTTACCTCTCACATTATATATTTAAAAAAATTAACGTTATCGTTACATCCGTACCACTCCATCTCCTCCCGTGGATGTCGTAAAAGGCGACTAAGGGAATCTAAACCAGAGGGATGGGCAGCAGCGTCCCTTCTGTGAAACGGTAGCCATACTGCACTCGCCAACCCACCTGCCAAGCGTGGTGAGTGTTGGTAAATACTCCCCAAAATTATGACACAGTTGTGTAAATCTATGGGGAGGCCTTTGTTCAGCAGTGGACGTATAAATGGCCGATATGATGAACGTTATCGAGACAAAAGGAAAGCTTCGGAAAAGGTTTAATTATAATGGACAACATTACATATTGTAACTACTGAAAAATGCATGATATTAAAATGAGTTATGACATCAGTAATTATATCTCTTTTTGTGCATTAAGTAAAACCAACCACATATGTTGGGTATAGTTAAATAATATTAGCTTTTATTTATTAAATTCACGTCAGTGTAGTTAATGATGTTTTGATGGTAGCTGTAAGTAGATTGATTTATATTTTATTGATAGATAACAATACCTACTCAGTCAATATGATTTGATTGAAACATGTTTTTATTAAAGATTTTCGTGATTTATTTATGTAATCACTGAGGTACCTACAGTTAAATATGGGAACTTAATAATTTAAATGTCCGTCCTTGCGTCTGTCTTTCTGTCACAGAAACTATCTCCCGCTGTAACTTTCTAAACAGATTTTTGCCTGTGAAAATTTAGTTCCTATTTAGGGTTCCGTAGTCAAACAAGGAACCCCTATAGTTTCGTCATGTCCGTCGGTCTATCTGTCCAGCTCTCTGTTACATCCATTTTACTCGCAGACTGCTAGTGCTACGGAGTTGCCTTTTGGCTTGGTTATGTATTACTATGACGCCAACAAATTTATATAAAAAGTCTTAAGAAAAGGTTTTTAACATTTTCCTTTTGCGTGTCTCATCGTGTAGGATATCGTTGAATATGTATTTAAAAATTTAATGTGTAGTATTAAATTTTTTGTGATTGAGTGTTCCCGTTACGATATATTAAGGTTTGAAGTGGTTATTTTTATTAGAGTTACGTGTCCTCACCTCCTACACGCTATACCATTGATCCTGAACACTTAAAAACTATCCAGCATATAAGAAAATATGATAATGAATTTAAAATTGCCTTGCAATCCAATTAGCTACACAAGTTTTTTTTTTTTACTTATTTTGTCGAGGGTATAAATGCACTTACATTTTTATATATTTTGAAATAGTTTATATAGTTTTTAATCCCGTATCTTACTATTGAGTTTATTATTTATCAAGAACGAGTACGACACATAAGGCTTTCATATTATTATTTTAAAAAAATGTGCTACCTGACATCCGTATGCCGCTTCGGGTCCAGCTGAAAACCAGCGCTAGGCATCACTGCCTGGCATTATGCTGAGCTGGACGCCTATTTGGCACAGACGTGAGACACATATGATTGTTCATATCTAATCCTTTTTTATAATTTTTGATTTGTAGAAACTTTTTTTTTATTGTGTTTAACCTATGTATACTGTTTTGTAATACGTGTCTCATATATCTGTGACAAATAAATTATTTTACTTTCTTTCTTTCTAAAAGAAAACCTATCACGGATGAGTAGACTTATATAGTTAACGAGTAATAATCGACGAACTTAACCATGTACTTGAGTCTGTAAAAAGTTCACAGAACTTCGATGCTAATGAACTAAAAAATGGAATTTATATTTAAAAATAAGTTCGTCGAAAAACCGCGTGGAAGCGATACGATTGCTAATTGTAAGTACATACTGTGCTGATATTTGTATTTATTTTTATTTAGATAATATTTATTAATTTTTTTGTGGCATGCAAACAAAATGAAGTATTAATTTTAATTGTACAGCATAGGTACAACCGCAAACAAAAACTATAACCAAAATCTTATGCAGTGAAAAAGAAAAAGTGTATTTTAAAATGTCCCGCCAAAACAAAAAGATTAATGTTATATTAAGATAAGATAAGATAATTTATTTCAATACCAGCAGATTTTTACATCGGGTTCTTCTTAATACTATGTACAAGCTGGAAATAATATTTTTGCACTTTCGTTTGAAATCGCTGCCTCCCAAACTAGGTAAAACCTGTATTTTGGGAGTCAGTATCCTTCCGTCCGTGACATACAAGATAAAGAAAGTATCCTTAGTTATTTGTAACAAATAGGTTGACATATTAAACTTATAATAGACTACATAAAGGTATTGAATTAAATACATAACATAATTCTTAAAAATTAAATGTGTATATGTGGCTGCGTGCGTGATCGTGTGTGCGCGCGTGTAGGGGTGTGTGTACGTGTGTGCGTGGGTGTGTGGGGGGGGGGGCTGTGTGGAAGCGCGCGTGCGTGTGTGGGTGTGGGTAGTGTGTGTGAAGAATGTGCATATGGGGAAGGGTGACAGAGTGGGGGTGCATGGTTGGGCCGGTGAGTAGGTTGTATGGACAGGGGGTGAATTTATGTTATGATGTTGTGTAGTATGTAGTATTTGTTCAGAGTATACTATTTAGTAGAATTTCAGTATCTTGATAGCTTAAAGTTTGGAGCCACTTTAATAATTTATTTTTGACTGCCCTAATATTCAACGGGTAGATATTAATTTTTTTGTGTACTTTGTTGTAAAGGCGAGCACTTAAGACTGGATATTGGTGGCTCGCAGAAGTTGTTCTGTGTTTAACAACGTTGAAAACACTATGGTTTTTGCGCTTACTTTGCAATAGTTGCCGTGTATACGGGTGTGAGCTGTGTTTTCTCAACACGGTGCGAAGGATATAGAGCTGCCTGACTGTTAGTACTTCGCATTCGTTGTATAGTTCATTTGTAGGGTATCTGAACGGTTTCGAGCACATGACCTTTAACACTGCTCTCTGTGCTCTTTCTAGTTCCAGGAAGGCACTTTTTGATGCCCCTCCCCATGCAACGACACAGTAGGATAATAGGGATTGACAAAGTGCGAGATAGACCACTCTAAGAGTGTCCTTGTCAGCAGATTGGCGGAGTTTTTTAAATATGAAGATAATCTTCCTAATTCTTGCAGTAAGTGTCTGGATGTGTACATGCCAGCTTAAACGTTGATCGATATTAACACCAAGATATTTAACTGTAGCGGAGCGAGAGAGCATACTACATGAACAGTCGCCATCAGGGGAAGATGAGTTACACGTATGGGCTTTAATGCAGAAAGTTTGAGGCGGACTGTTTGATGATTTATTTGTGAAAGTAACAAATTTAGTTTTATCCGGGTTTAACGTCAGTAAGTTTTTAAGGAGCCAATGCATGATGATTTTCAAGCTATTTTCAGCATTTAATTTAGCTTTGGGCCAATTTTCACCAGACACTATTAAAGCCGTGTCATCGGCATATACAAAAATCTCACAATTTGGAATTTTTAGTTGACATAATTGATTAACATAGAGTTGGAATAGAGTTGGCCCCAAAATACTGCCCTGGGGTACCCCATACATAAGCGACTCTTCCTCGCTAATATAGTTATCTATCTTAACACTTTGCTTACGATTTGTTAGATAATCTTTGAATATATCCAATGCAATTCCCCTAACGCCAACTGCCTCTAACTTAGATACAAGGATGGGCACAGAGACAGTATCAAAAGCCCTCGATAGATCAAGGAATAATCCTATGCATTTGAGCTTATTGTCTATCTTGTTTACTATAGAGTCAGAGAGGTTGACTATAGCATCGTCAGTAGATATTCCTGCACGAAAACCATATTGATTACTCGCAATAATATTATGCTTCTTCAAAAAAATCACTAAATTGTTATTCAAGACTCTTTCCAGAATTTTGGATAATGTGGGTAGTACTGATATAGGTCTATAGTTGTTGACACTGTCTCTACTTCCACTCTTGTATACGGGGGAGACCACTGCTTTTTTAAGAGCTGACGGAAATACACCAGTTGTTATTGAAAGGTTGCATATGTAAGTGATTAATGGAACCAGAGTCAAATAAGAGGCTTTTAGTATTCTGGACGAAATGGCATCCCAACCTACAGCACAGTTGGTTCGTAGGTTCATTATGATGAGCTCTATGTCCTCTTCTGTAACTTCAAGCATGGCTAATGAATTGACTGGTGATATGGTATCATGTAGTTCAAAGGAATGTTTGTCATTGGAGTTTTTTGATGTTATTCTATCAGCTAAGTCTTTGCCTACCCCAGCAAAGAAGGAGTTAACAAAGTTCACAGATTGCTCCGGACTGTGTTTGACCCCAAGCAACTCTTGAGGTGATTTCTTGTCACATTGTGTGTTAGTAATCCTCCGTATAGTTTCCCACGTGGCTTTTGGGTTATTCTTTGCCTTTGAAAATTCAGAACGTTCGTAATCTATTTTGAGTTTGCGTAGCAATGCGTTACAAAAATTACGATAACGAGTGTAGGTTGTCTTTAGTATAATATTATTCGGCGACTTACGAAGGCTACCATGCATGCGATCACGATTTTGTATACAACGTAATAGGCCTCGAGTAATCCATGGCTTTAATATTCGATTTTTAGATGAAACCCTTAAAATTCTTGTATGAAGTTTAATTATTGATGAAAGAATGGTAATGAAAATATTGCATGACTGATTTGCATCTCTCGAGATTAGTACCTGAGAGAAGTCGGTGTTTTTTATGGAGTTTTCAACTGCCAGATAGTCAATAATCGTGTTGTAAGCACTGGGTTTATGATGATTTGACTTCGCTTGATATAAACACAGCATGACCGGGTAATGGTCGGTTATACTTGATTCTATTACTATTGTTGACGCCTTATAAATAGTTTTTAGCAATATGTGGTCCAAGCAATTTTCTAATCTGGTAGGCAGCAAGTGCGCAGGCAAAAGACAGTGACTAGCGGCTAGGGTTAAATATTCATTTGACTGACTGGTGTTAGAGTTGCCATCCTTTATGTCAATATTCATATCTCCCACCATTATTATATTTTGATGAGATTTAATTGAGACAAGAACGCTGTCGAGACTATTCAAGAATGTTGTAATGTTTTTGTAGGATGGTGATCTATATATACCAAGAATTACGGTATCATTATTTAATTTACAGATTAAGCAATTTCCGTTACAAAAGTTTGGTTGGGTAACTGAACAAGCAATGTCACTCTTTACGTAAAGTACAATTCCGTCATTTTGATTATTTGTAATCTTCGTCGAAAACGAGATATATCCATCTAGAATTGGAAGAGGATAACCTTTTTTTAGCCAGCACTCTGATAGGACAATTATGTCATAACCTATATTTAAGCTTGCCAAAAGAACTTGAAAATCACAAAAGTTTTTATTTATACTGCGTATATTTATATGAACAACTTTTAATATCTGCTTGCAAGAAGAATCTAAGAACTGAGCGCATTTTTCTGGTTGACAACTGTAAGAAGATGAAATATGAATTGAGTCAATATCAAAATTAACTTTTTTTATATTTGCCATTTATTTTTCAACGTTTTTCTGTACGTTATACGCCAAAAATGACTTATAAAGTCATAGTTAGGAGTGACAACCAATAAAATATAATAGGACAGGTTATTAAAAGTTACTACGCATACATAAAATAACGCTTGAGTAGTTGGTATATAATATCTAAGGTAAATAGCACCCTTCAATCTGATACTTTTGTATCTATACATACCTGTAGGAAAATAGTATGAAGTTGAAAGTGGTTTTTTGACAATTAATAGAACAAATAGTGATGCTATGTCATTCGAGTTAAATGTGGAGTTATAAAGTGTATTAAAATATGTGAAAATGTTGTTAGACCAAGCGATATGAATTTGTGTGTCGTTGATGAGGATTACTGAATAACTTTGAGGTGTGTGAGTAGGAATTATGAAATAAGAATGGTAAAAAAATATAAGCAATAGAAAATGCAAAAACACAATATGTAACGCTAAAGTGCAAAGCTTCCATACAATTAGTTTAGATTCGTATTTACTTTTATAACTTGCGGGTAGTCATTGTTGTAATTTTAATTTTGATAGACAACTTTCGGATATAATTAATACTTGCTTGGTTCCAATTTCCTTTCGTATAAAGATTTTACCGTTAGAGGACCAGCAGAACTTATAATCGTTGTCTTTTGCAAAATTACGAGCCAAGTAGAAAAGTTTTCTAGTAGAGGGTGGTAGGTATTCAGCAACATAAACTGGTTGACGCTTACCGGGAAGACCAATGATTTCTGTGTTTAACTTCTCTTCCAGTTTGCGTGTTTTATTAAAGGTACGTGCGGATGAGAGGAGTGCATTTTTAGCGAGAACCGTGGTGAATTCAGCAACAATCGCCTTGGAAATACCTTGTTTTCCACGTATACGATATACATCCCGTAATAAAGAAGCTTCAGCATCTATCTCCAAAGTTGTAGCAATCTTGTTTACCACTGATGTTAAGTCGGCGGTGGTTTCATTTTCAGACTCTGGGACGTTTCTAATCTCGATACTGGAAGTCCGCGATGTTTGTTGTAGATCAAGTACCCGGTTTTCGAGACCGAGTATGCACTCAAATAAGTTTTTCCGCTCCTTTTCTAACCCCTCGACTTGCAGTCGCATTTCCTCGTAATGTTTGTTTATAAAAAATATGGACTTTTCAATCTCTGAATTGCTTTCCTGAATACATTTATTTTGTGACTTTAACTCGGCTACATCACCCACAAGTTTCTTTAAGATGGTGTCTTGCTCAGCTTTCCATGTATTCAACATTGTTTTCAGTTGGTCAAATTGACTGGAATCAAGACTTGAGTCCTCAATCCGCATACGTTTGCGTGTCGTGACATTAGTCAGTCCATCGCCGAGACCAGATATAGTAAGGTCAGGCTCAGATTGCACGTTGATTATTTGATGCGCAGTACTCGAAGGCGGTGAGCGAGCAGTGCGAGGCATAGTGGTAGTGATGAATGTCAATATGTGGATCGTAATTCGGCACGCTTGTGGAACGTGCCCGTAGCCTAGCGCTTGGGCGCTCGGACTGCCGTATACGTGGTTATAAGTTCAAATCCAACGCAACACAATATTCGTGCGAGCTTGGGCTCAAAAGGAGTTTAAATTACGAGTGAAACGTTCTGTATAGGTATTCGTACTGACTATGGAACCCTACCCTGTGCGTGGTCCATCACGCGATTGGCAATTGTTTTTTTATTGAAATTGTTTCAACCAACTTATATCAATAATGTTAGAGATATACAGTTTGAGGCGCTCAGAGTAAGTTGTACTCACTGATCGGTAAGCGCTCGGTGAGGTTAAGCAACGCTCGACGCGGTCAGTCTATGATTGTGTGACCGCATTGTAGTATTTGAACTAAGCGTCTCCATGCTTCGGAGGGCACGAAAAATCGTCAGTCCCGGTTGTTGTCATTGGACGGCAGTCATTAAGCCAACTGGTAGGCCTTTAGGCAACTTGAACAACTCTGACACAAGATTGGCTGCTAATCAAACGAAAGTGAAAGAGTAATAGAGTTATTGGTAGAGTTTCCAGTTATCGGTATCATCTCTATTAAAAATGTTTCTAGGCAACTCCACAAGTTAATTTATGTATTTTAATGGCTGTTGGGGCAAAAGGGTTCTCCAGTGGAGACCACGTAATGGAAAACGCCACGTGGGAGGGCTCTAACGAGATGGAAGGAGGACCTGATGTTCAGCAGTGGACGTCTTTTGGCTGATATGATGATGATGATGATTCGAGTATGATATCCTTAAAATAATTCAAACAATGGACAATGACCACGTCATTCTGGTGCAGGAGGAACTTTTTTAAACTTACCTACTACATTATATGAACAGCTTAAACCGAAGAGGTCCACTGGACCGGACGGCATTCCGCCTTACATATTCAGGGACTGCCGATCAGTAATAGCAGAACCGCTGCTTCAAATATACAACCAATGTCTGCAATCAGCTCAATTTCCGGAGAGATGGAAAACAACTCGGGTTGTTCCGGTACCGAAAGGTGGCTCTAAAGATAAAGTGGACGGGTATAGGCCGATTGCAGTACTGTCGTCGCCAGCAAAAGTTTTAGAGTCTGCTATCTATAAGAGCGTATTTATGCAGGTAAGAGCACAACTCTCAGACACTCAGCACGGGTTTCAACCAATGAGGAGCACCACCAGCAATCTACTTAATTATATGGCTCAGGTGCTGCCGACGGTGGACAGTGGGGGGCAGACTGACGCTGCTTACTTCGATTTTTTTTGAAATCTTAGTCGATAATGACGTGTTGCTTAAGAAGTTAGCAGGAGTCGGTTTCACCCCACATTTGCTGCAGTTCTTTAGTAGTTACAAGAAAGATAGGCATCATGATAAGTAAAATCTGTATTCACCAATCAGTTTGCCAAGTGTGGTGATTATGGAAATGGAATTGCTCCCTTAGACTTCTTTCTATTGTACGGCGGTCATAGCGGTCTGAAAAGAAACCTGTGGTCAATCATCAGTTCCTAAACGCCCATGATTTTATGTAGGAAGAATTAGTAGTAGAATAGATAGAAAATACTCCACAATTTAGAAAACGTTAACATTTTATGACCAGTAGCTTCAGCAATATAGATAAAACTATTCAAGGTTCAACCGTATCTGTATAATTAATCTAAACGAATTGCTAATCGATACTGTGATAAATATTGGGAGCGACCGCTCGATGTTTAATAACAACAGCGATTCGGCCTGTAAGTGATCGCCTGTAAGCCCAAGCTCGCCGAGCAAAGCCTTCAAATCAAACAAGTGTTCGCTACACTCGAATTCGGCCGAGGCCGTTTATCTGATTCTCTGATTCTCGTATCCAACCCGAATCCCCTCAGCGATGGGATCGTTCTCAATTAGAGATAAGGCTTTGAATATTTCGAGTAATCATTGCAGATGACAATTTGTATATTTATTTTTCACAGGTTTAAATTTGCATGCTGTTAGGAATCATTGGTGTTGTTTAGGTCATCAGATAATAGAGAGTCCGTGTAGTGTCCGGCCTAAAAATATAGCACCACTCCATCTCCTCCCGAGGAAGTCGTAAAAAGCGATTAAGGGACTAAACGAGAGGAATGGGTGGCAGCGTCCATTTTGTGGAACAGCAGCCATTCTGCGCTCACCAACCCGTCTGCCAAGCGTGGGGTACTGATAAATCCCCCCCTAAATTGATGACACATGGCATGTAACCGGTCTTTTCTGGGGGAGGCCTTTGTTTAGCAGTGGAGTTCTTTTGGGTAATATAATCAAAATTGGAAGCGGTGAATGCGTGAATCCCGCACCTCTAGCGATAGGTGCATCGCAGGAACATCGCAGGGTTTTAGCTGGTAAGAAGAACGTCCCTTCACCTACGACCCCAGGGCAGAGGAAGTCCATGGATTTTCCCATGTATAAAAAAAGTTATTCATATAATATGACATGACATGTGACTCATTGTGGATATCTATGGGTGAGGCTTTTGTTCAGCAGTGGACGTCCTTTGGCTGATATGATGATGATCCATTGTCGGAAACCAATACGTCATATGACAGGTTGTTTAAATGATGGTCAAAAATGTGTTGCATAATTTTCACGCCGACCTCATCTAGATTTATGGAGCAGTGAAGGTATTTCTTCAGACAGGAACTTGCTTAATAAAGATCACTGACCGAGTTTTCTTTTTTGGAACGAAGTGCTTTTACCCGGCTTACAGTAGAGTAAACTGGCCCCCTCCCCCATACCCCCTCCGGGCGAACTTACCTTCTCTTTCTTATAAATATGATTGAACGTGTGTGTGCACGTTATTATTGAGATTCGAGCAGCAACCATTGTGCACGGTCAGCTGTATAACCTCAATTCGAAACACGTGTAAATATAATTGTATCATTGAAACTTATTTTTTGTTATTGTTTTAATTCACATGGGATTTATAATGTCACTATTGCAAGTAAGAAACTTCGTTCTTGACGGGGGTTCCCCGACCGCACAATTATTTTTATACAACTTGGTGACGAGATGACCAAGTCATTCGCTTGGTGGTAAGTGACATGCCAATACGCCTTTTTTATTGATGTCCAGTGGAAATTCTACATGGAACTTCCTTCAACCCGGGGAAGGGCAAAGGGGTATGCCGGACTCCTACCGGCTAAAACCACTGGAGCGGCCATCTTCGGCACCGAATGGGGGCTCCAGGTCCTCGTAAAATCACACTAGAGCCGCTCATTGGTGCCACGCCTTTAGGCACATCTCGGAAGGGATGCCAATACGCCTGCCCATAACAATTAGAATGGTACCCAGGACTAATCCTGCGAGGCATCAGACTGCGCTCATCACCTGGAGACGTAAAGTTATTTAGTCTCTTATACTCAATAATTTTACTAGCTACAGTGCCCTTCTAACCGGAGCACAGTAATGTCTAAAGTTACCAGCGGCGAATACCATACCACTAAGGTGGCAAATATCCGTGTGGTGTCCGGATTAAGAATGTAGCACCAATTCATCCGATATAGTTGAAACTTATTGTAGTTGTTGTTGGCACTTGCGTTATGCGTGAAAGAATCTGACATAGAAAAAAAAAACTTAATTATATATATCATCATTTCCACCGTGAATACGTCCACTGCTGGACAAAAGCCTCTCCCAAAGATCGCCACAACTACCGGTTTGGGTTTATGTTCTGTGCATATTGGACGATTTTACTTTTGCTATCGCCATGCTTCGCAGGCGGGTTGGCGATCGCAGTTGAGATGTTAATGTACTGGAAGGACGCTACTGCCTGTCCTCCGGCTCCCTCCCTTCCCTTAGTCACCTTTTACGACACCCACAGGATGAGACGGGTTGGTGCTATTTAAAGCAGGCACCGCACGGCAAAATATCCATATTATGTAGATAAAAGAAAGTCTAGAAAATATTGACTCGAATACATACCTGGGTCATTCAGATATCCAATTCAAAATAGGATTAAAAAACTAAAACCCGACTAGAGAAAAGCATAAACCAGTTTGAAGAAAATTTCACAAATTAATGTAAAACTAATAAATACATTTCTGCACAACGCATAACTAACGATTCTCGGCCTCCGACTACGAGAAATGTATTTATTAGTCAACATGCTTTTTTGAAATTTTCTTCAAACTGGTTTGTGCTTTTCCGTTGTCGGGTTTTAGTTTTTAATCCTATTTTTAATTAAATTATTTTGGGGATAGATATCGATGTTGGAGAAGTGTTTCAGCCAAATTGATTGGACATAAAAATTAAAAATAGAATGGGTTAATGTATGTAAAATTGAATATAATCTATGTATTTTTGTTACACACACACATTGTTACAGTTAAGATTTTTTAACACGATGTTTTATACATTTTTTGGTAGCAGTTTATGTCCGCTTTGAACCACCATGTTAAATTTTATGTAATATCATATAGCCTATAACCTGCGGAATAGAAAGAGCTTCCAACGGCGCCTTATTTGTTAAAATACAACGAGTGGTTTAGGCAATCTGGGAACGTATGAACATACATACATACGTACCCACATACAGACATACCGGTCAAAATCTTCACCCTCTTTTTTGATTGCCGTAGTCGGGTAAAAAACATTAATAATAAATATTTTCATGTTTCTATCACACGTAATTGTAGCCCATAAATATGATACGTTTTTCCTCGGATATTATTACCAAAGTCAAGAATATCCGCGTAGCAACGTGTTTATACAGTAGTAAAATTATAAGACTCCATATTTTTCTGCGAATGATAAATACACATTTACTTATCCAACTAGGCGTGTATTTTCACAATTTCATGTTTACGTACAGTCAGGTTATCGTATTTTATCCACAATAGTGCGACTTCCACTGGAATATTCAGATATGTTAATACGCTTACTTATTTAGTTGATATGAGTGTTGATATTCTTTGTGTACGATGAAAGATGATGTAATAAAAGACAACATTTCCAGCGGAGCATCTGTGGAAAATATCTGTGTGTAATGTGAGAGATACATATAATATGTTGGACAGAAACACGATGATGTTATTTCGACAAGTTACTGTTATGTCTGCAACTGTAAATAGAAATAAAATAAAAAATCAGATTTAGTTATAATGTTAAAACGTGATTTATGTTCCCAGAGGTATTACGACGACGACGATTAGAAAACTAATTGAGTAACCGTGTGGTGCCGGCTCAGAATACCACCAGCCCATCTCCTCCCATGGGTGTCGTAAAAGTCGACTAAGGGATTAGCCGGAGGATGGGCAGCAGCGTCCTCCGAGTACATTAACAGCTCAACTGCGATCGCCAACCCGTCTGCCAAGCGTGGCGATTATGGCGAAGCCCCCCAATGAGCCCACAACATCCATATCGGTGGTTGTGGTGATCTTTGCGGGAGGCCTGTGTCCAGCAGTGGACTTCATTCGGCCGAAATGATGAATAGTGAAGTTAGTGAGTTATTTCGTATCCCACATTGATGAATGATGATGCAATATTGTGTCCAGCAATTTATGGATCTTTTGACTCTTTCTTCAGCCGCTATATTCAAAGAACTCGGTTCATCAGGTCTAATATATTATTGCAGATAATAATTATTAAACTGGCTGTTCGTTCATGGCGTCGTCCGCGGGGAAACTAATTAAAACGAACCCAACGCTCGATGAAACGTACGTTTTCTCCTATTTTATGATATAATTTACCTCTCTGCTAACTTTTATATCCGTTCAGCCTTCTGAGAGTGACTGAGACAGAAAAACAAACGTAAAAACTCTCACAATCATAATATTAGTGAGATCATTAAAGTGATTTGAAACTTATCACAATTTGATGGATTTTTCAATTTAACTGGTTACATAGAGTAAAATAGAGACGCTGAATATCAGGTGAGCTATGGTCAAACGGATACTTAAACAATATAATTATCATAAAAATTCTGATAATACACACACCATTAATTTTATTATACAAAAATCATTTGCACGATTATATATGAACACAGTCGTATCACGGAATGCTTAAGCTCACGCGAAAAAACTGCCAACACATTAAAATGGTCCACTTAAAAGCAATTTTATGCGAGGTCCGTACAGCGGTGGAACATAAAATGATGAATGATACATCTTGTGTATTCACCGGGGCAGGAAGCAAAGGTCAGCTCACATTAATATCGTCCACACCTGCGCTCTTCGAAGTGTCCGCAATGTACGTAACTAATGTACGGTAACATATATGATATTTCCCCCATTGTAACTGGTCTCAGACACTGTAATCAGATCATAATATTGGTTTTTGTAATATCTTCGCCAGTCGATTGTTTTTTATTTCAATAAGTTGTTCTGTAAATTTTGACTAAAACCTTTTGTTCTGTTTTTAAAATAGTTATTTTTGGGACAAGCCCGCCACACATTCCTAACCACTGCAATTACTGTGAGCCAGGATCACTTGCGACCACCGGAAAGAACACTGATCAAGCTCGGTGTGTCCCAGAGAAATGAATAACTGTCTTGGCACACACCACGAAATTAATCAGAAATGAAAAAGGAGGAGGAGGAAATAATATACGTTCCACTTTCTTCCGTAGCAGGAAAACTAGAAAAGCTATATGCCATAGACACAATAAATGGGAGTTTACAACGGGGATAAGCCCAGTTCCCAAGAACCACGGGTACAAAAATGCTCTTTTTTACGGCTGTTGTGTCAGATTCCAACATACTCGTAGGTATGGCAAAAACGCTTGATAAGACTAATTATTACGTGAGATTTAGTTCGCAAGGGAATTTAAGCCTTTTTAAGGGAACTTAATAACACAATTTAAAACGTATAACGCCGTGTGGTGCCGGCTCAGAATGCCACCACCTCATCTCCTCCCATGGGTGTCGTAAAAGTCGACTAAGGGAGGAGCCGGCCGTTAGCCGGAGGATGGGCAGCAGCGTCCTTCGAGTACATTAACAACTCAACTGCGATCGCCAACCCGCCTGCCAAGCGTGGCGATTATGGCAAACCCCCCAATGAGCCCACAACACATTTATATCGGTGGTTGTGGTGATCTTTGGGAGAGGCCTGTGTCCAGCAGTGGACTTCAATCGGCCGAAATCATGAAAACCTTATGTCCTATTCTATGACATAATCTACCTCTGTGACGCACAAAGCCAGTTACTTCACTGATCTGGCAAGATCGGGGAGGTTAAGCAAGTCTTGGCGCGGTTAGTCTGCGGATGGGTGACCGATTAGTAGTATTTGAACTAAGCGTCTCCGTGCTTCGGAGGGACGTAAAATCTTCGGTTATTGTCATTAGGCTTAAACAACTCTTACACAAGGTTGGTCACGAACCAAACTAAAACAAAAATCTACCTCTGCCAAATTTACTTCAATCAGTTGAGTAGTTTGAGTGTTATTGCCACAGTAACATTCAAATACGAAATCTGTCATGTTTTAAATAAGGCAGGCAAAAGATAAAACATATTACGTATGTTGTGTATCCCTTTTACAAGCTTTTATGATACGGTCGTCACTTATAAAGATCCAGTATCAAACATAGACTTCCCAATAATCGCTACAGTTAATAATCATAGCGAACATTGTCACACCATCGCGCTTGGTAGTCGATTTGGAAGAACGCTGACCGATGTCCGGCCTCCATGAGTTACTGCCTGCGAGCGACGAACTTGGAGCAGTGGTCCGAACAGAACCAGTGCCGAGACGGCAGCGCACTGCGGTCTGTGGCTGCCCAGGTCACGTAGACAGGGGCCCGTCAGACCTAGTGATGGGCCGATACCTGCTGGGAGTGTGGCACAATGCCTAACCTGCGAACACTGCACCCTAGCCATAGGTAAGTAGAAAGACATCGTAGGGTTTTAGCCGGTAAGAGATGTACCATTTTTTTACCCGGTATCCGAAAGTTATTATGGTATTTTAACTACATTTATGTGTTCGTTATAGCAGCGACGACAGTGATAGCCTGGTGGATAAACGCTTGCCTTCCATACATGAAGATTCCGATCCTCATCTCTGACTTTTCGCTTTAATGTGCGGATCAGAATTTGATTATCACTTGCATTATCTATGAAGGGAAATATCGTAATCATTTCGGCCGAATGAAGACCACTGCTGGACACAGGCCTCCCCCAAAGATCACCACAATGACCGATATGGGTGGGTTGCGGGCTCATTGCGGGGTTTTGCCATAATCACTACGCTTGGCAGACGGGTTGGCGATCGCAGTTGAGCTGTTAATGTACTCGAAGGATGCTGCTGCCCATCCTCCAGCTAACCCCTGAGTCGACTTCTATGACACCCATGGGAGGAGATGGGGTGGTGGTATTATGAGCCGGCACCACACCACAATATCGTAATGAAACCAGCAAACTTAAGAGTGGTCAAAAAAAATATTCTCAATGGTGTGTGTAGTCCACCAACCTGCACTAGGCCAACGTGGAGGACTAAGGCCTAACCTTTCTGATCGTGAAAAAAGGCACGTGCCCAGCAGTGGGACACAGTAATGGGCTGATTATGATGTGTTCGTTATTGATTACAATAGAAAATTCCAGTAGATATTATGAAGCAAAATTAAAAATGTAATTTGTAAGTATCCAGGTGGCCTCAACGTTGTGTCGTAAAGATAAACATAGAGACGAGAATGGTGCAAAAAATATTTTGTTCAAATACGAATACAAATTACTAAGCATTCCATCACTGGTACTGATTTAGTATTATTTATCAAGAAACTCTAATATCGTTATTCAGTAGCTATTAAGTTATCTGAAATCGTCTTTTACAATGCTATGGTTGCAAAGAGGTTGACTACCTGACGGACCGCATTGTTGGTGCAGTGGCTGATACAGTCGGCTGCTGCGCTCCGGGTCGCGGGTTCGATTCCCAAAAGGAACAAATATTTGTATGATCTGCAGATATTTGTTCCGGGTCTGGGTGTAGTGTCTGGAATTTGTGTCTGTAAACGAACCCACGACACAGATCGGGAAACGTTAAAAAAGCCATACCTTTTCCTTGTCGGAACTATATGGGGAAGTAATCAGTGGAGACTCCTAATTACTACATATATTGTCATATATGTCAATTTGCTTGCATATAAAATAATATATAAACTGTAAGCGAGTACGCCTAACCTTTCTGTAGTGTAGCCAGATAACTAATCTAGAGCACTCAAGGCCCAAGTTATACAGCTAGTCAAAGTAAGCTAAAATTGTTTTGAGGTGTAAGGCCCTCCTGTTTAATCACAGAGAACCTTCAAGGTTCTAGTTATTTATGTAACCAGTCTTTACGACCGAAGCATCTTCAGATTAGGCCGTAAAGGTCCACTGAACGTAGGCGCTCTCTACAGTTAACAATTTTAACGGATATTGACATGAACCTAGCAGCAAACGAGTTGATGTTCATAGTATGTAGTTAGTAACGCACAGGACTCTACCCATCTTCTTGCCAGAATCTCTTTCTCTTCATTTAAGACACTCATGAGTGAACTCATGAGTGTCTGGTGGACTGTGCTTTTTCGTAAACTATATTAATATCCGCTGTGTGGTGTCCTGCCCGCTACGAAAGATTCCAACCCATGGGTGTCGTAGAAGGTTGCTATGGGTTTAGCCGGAGGAAAGGCAGCAGCGTCTTTGAGTACATTAACAACTCAAACGCAATCAACAACCCGCCTCCCAAACGTGGTGATTATGGCAATATCCCCCTAATGAGCACATAACTCAACTAGATTGATCGTTGTGGCGATCTTGGGGAAGGCTTGTGTCCAGTAGTGGGCTTTAAATAACCAGCAGTCACGCTTACAGCCTTATATACTTATTGATCAGTAAACGATCGGAGAGGTTAAGCAACAATTGGCGCGGTGAGTCTATAGATGGGTAAGTGGTATTTCAACTGTGCGTCTCTGTGCTTCTGAGGGCACGTAAAATCGGTCGCTCGGTCCTGATTGTTGTCATTAGATGGTAATCGTTAAGCCTAATTGGTGGCCTTTGGGTGGCTTATAGCATTTTGACACATCGTTGGCCACATACCACCCACACAAATGAAAGAAAAATGTTGCTCTGCTTAAACGGATATAAATAACGTAAACTTCTAGTCGTTTGTGGTGCGGGTACCGACTCAACATCTAGAGACCTTAAAGGAAGAATTTTGGTCGAAGGATGTCGTGAATACCTGTCTATGTATAACCTTTATTACTTTAATTCTTTCTTTATTTCTTGGTCTCGCGGAAGGAAAGAAAGAAAGATTTTTTTTATTTGACAGCAAAGTGAGACATCACAAACGGTAATAAAACTTAATATAAAACTGAAAAAAAAAACACGATAAAAATTTGGATAGGATTATAAACAAAAAAAACACAATATTGGGTTAGAGTTTGTTGTGTGCCCCACAGTTGCGCCAAACAGGTAACCAGTTCAGCATTTGCCAGACTAGAGCCTGGCGCTGGTTTTCAACTGGACCCTTCGGTGATTCGGTGATTCACGGGTGTAAAAACAGTATATAAAATAAATTTAAAGGCTTACTATACGTGTACATTTGTTAGTTTAAATAAGATTTTCTTGTATTTATGTATTTTATATATGTCCTGTCCTTTGTTGCCTAATATAATCTATACAAATAAATAAAATTGAAGTGTCTGTTTGTAATGTCAAAATAACAGCTTTTTACTAAATGCATATGAAAGTATATACGGCACATATAACAAAAACACATTTTTTTTTTCTGTCTGTCTGTCTGTTTGTTCCGGGCAATCTACGAAACGGCTGGACGGATTGCTGATGAAGCTGATATTATAAGGAATAGCTTTTTAAATTAGAAAAATAAAAATAATTAAATCCAATGTATGCTTAAATAACAAATATCTGATTTATTTTAAATTAAACAGCGGGTGAAACCGCGGGACATAGCTAGTAGTAAATAATAAATAAATTTCAATAAACACTCGAATCAGAATTTTAGCTATTACTCAGTACACGAATAACAATTTCACATTAAATTCTATCACAGCTCCACAGAATGGTTAGCGTTAAGCTCGCCGGTATAAGTAGATCAATAAATATAAGTATTAAAATGTCTGTTCTAATGCTCCCAGTGCACACCACATGGGTCGGCTTAGTCTCATGCACGTTAGCGAGTCATAGTTCACCTGCTCTCGGCTTTAAGTGGATGTCACGACGAAGGCCCGGCTGCCTCTTTGTCTGCGCCAAACTATAGCCAGAGTGGTTTACTCAACTTAAGCTCTCAAAGTTTACACTCAGAAAACAATCTTGACCTGCAATTCGTGCTAATGCTTGTTGTTTCTGCACTATTGAGTTTGATGTTCCATGTCGCTTTGTTTTTGTTGGTGTTGTGTTGGTTGTTTCAAGACTCAAATGTTGTTCTACCATTATTATGGATAGAAACGTTCTGTGTGTGTTCTTTTGAATTGCGAACCTAAATCCATATCAGAAAATGAGTGACTCATAACGATGATTAAGATTTATGCTGTTTTGAATGGAATTGAATTTATGTGGGTTTGGTATTTAGATGTTTATTACGCTCTTACAGAATGTGTGTATCATCAAGTTAGTTACTATGAATCTACTTAGTTGGCAATTAGGTATTTTTTTGTATGGTGTTGAATCGTTGTTGACGTCGTATGTTAGACTGCAATACTATTGAAACGATTATTTTTGGAAAATGGTAACACTTTTTTCATAAGACAGCTGGCTATTTTTCAATCTATTTTAATCTTGGATGATAAATGAATTATGTATTTTTAAACAATAACATTTGAAAATAGTTGCAAATTTTACCAATGTCGTACTGTAATTCTCGAACCGTGAACAATTGTAGTAAGGCCTTATCCAGCTTATTTCGATACGCAATACTTATGTTTTCTAGCCAACTCTGGTGCATGATTAAAACTCTTGAGTATTGAACTAGATTAATAATGGATCTTATGGTTTAGTTTACAATCTGGTACCCGTGATACAATGTGTCATTTGTACAGACACCACCGTTACACTTCTTATCTACAATATTAAAAGATAGTACGTTATCAGCCAAATATTGAAATGAAATACAATATTGAGAATATCTCAACTATTTAAGCCGCCTCGGTAGTACTTATAGCGGGGGGCTCAAATAGTTGAGATATTCTCAATATTGTATTGTTGAGGATCTTAAACATTGAGTGGTGTTTCAGTATTCGGTCGTCTATTGTGTAAATTCTTTAATTATAACGTAAATTCTTCTAAAATTTGTATTATTTCGTAAATTTATCGTGTAGTTTTTAATTGTTCCTACTACCAACTACTACAAACTAAACATTAAAAAAACAACAGAAATTAAACTACTAAAACTGTTACAATAATACAAGCGCTCGGAATTTATTACATCCTAAATATCGCATATTTGTATAGATACATATTATAGTATACTGATGTTGCTCTTGCCGTCTCCTTTTCTTTTAGAACGACAGCCATCCGCCTCGAAGAGAACTGTTTTAGCAGTCACTATCTCACTTTCCTTGAAATTTGTTTCAGAAATTTGCAACATACGTATTTCGTACATTACATCGATTTTACATTGCAGAAAGCATAATAGTTCATTTATCACTAATGTATTGCACTGATTCGACATATTTAGTGAACGTAACTATATTCAAGATTTTAAATTTTACTTGTAAGTTTATTACGCTTTTACAAATAAAGTTAGTAATCTATTTATTACTTAACCTACTTATTTGGTTAATAAGCCTACGTTCCCTACGTTGTATCTTAGACTGCAATAATATGGAAATGCTTATTTTAGAAAAATCTAATATAAGTTTATGTGTCGGAGTAAAACTCGAACGTACATTCATGCATAAAATGTCCAAAAAAATATGCAGTCGAGCGGAAAATACTCAATTCTAATTACAATTTACTAATAAATTAATTTTTAATTTAAAATTAAAGTAAACCATTTACTTTTTATCGTATTTTTGCAAAATGGAATTGACCATGCGATTTTATTTTCTTTAAACAGTTTAGTCTTAATGGCGTCCTTTCCTTTATACGCACTCTTGCAGTCGGACTCTTAGATCCGCAATTGTATACAGATAAATTGCACCTCCTCCTTTTTGAAGTCGGTAAAAATCAGCGTCTTACATCATTCCGAACAGGAATTTACATATATTTGCGAAATTCCATAATGAAAATAAAAAAAACCACAATGCGCTGTTCCACAATGGAAAATCTAGTCTCTCCATGTTTAATTATTTAGGTATCACACTTGACTCAAATCTAAATTTCCGCAATTGCAGCGATTTGTTATGCACTAGAGTGCGAATGTTAATACATATATATATATATATACAATAATACATGTTTAAAAATTTACGTAGTATTGATGATTTTTTGGTTTATGAAATTTATGTAATTATTTTTGTAAAAGTAGATTAATAAATTATTATTATCTTTTCTAACTATGTAATGAAATATTTAAATAAAATATGTTCATGTTATTAAATTTAGAGTTAGTGGATTAGATAATTAATTAACGTTAATTATTTTATTAAACGATCTTCTCCACTAGTATAATCTCCTGTATTGTGGGTAAAGTTTACAGATCCTACATGCACAAACACAGGCCCGAAATAACTATCCGTACATCAAACAAATGTTTGCTCCGTGCAAATCGAACCAGTCAGAATATAATACTATGATTAATATTTTTTGTAGTTCTTACATATTATCACATGGGAATGAATCTACGGATTAAGAATATAGCACCACTCCATCTACTCCCATAGATGTCGTATAAGGTGACTAAGGTATACTCTAAACCAGAGGTGAGGGCAACAGCGTCCCTTCTGTGGAACAGTAGTCATCCTGCGCTCACCAACCCACCTGCCAAGTGTGGTGAGTACTGGCAAATTCTCCCCAAAATTACGACATAAATATGGAAACAATGGGGGAGGCCTTTTTTTTGCTATGGACGTCATTTGGCTGATATGATGATGATGTGAATGGTCAACCATGATATTACACCACCACCACACGTAAATAATCCAACTCCAAATGAAGTCGTCAACAGGTTGGACATATTTCCAAACTTTAGATTGCGTCGGTTTTAAGTAAAATTTGTATTCAAAGTTTACTCTTGCTTCATTGAGGTGTAAATTGAAGGCCGACTTGGAAACTAATTCCGTGCGGAAAAAGTTCAGCGCGGAATGTAGGACAGAGGAGAACTTGTGTTGTTTCTAGTGGTACATTATACAATTTGAATATGAATATTTGTCGTGAGCTAAATTTTCTATTTCTATTTATATTCGTATTGTTTCTAGTGAAGGGCAGCAGCGTCCCTTCTGTGGAACTGCAGCCATTCTTAGCTAACAAACCCGCCTGCCAAGAGTGGCGAGTACTGGCAAAGTCCCTCGAAAATTTGACATCTGGAATTTTCGTATATGAAAACATTTATTACCCGACATGATTTTATTAACTTTATCCCTTAATAAAATACAAATCTTCGATCAATCTGCACACGACGAACACTGACGACAGACTCAATTACTTTATTAAAGCCGAGTTCTGTCGAGAGAGTGAGGCGTCTAAAATCATTAATAATGTTACATTCATAGTCACTTCATTTTAATTCCAGTCCTTCAAAGCAGCGAAGAGGCGTAATCACGAGGAATAAGCGGGGGGAATAAGCCTATTTCTTACTCTAATTTCATTCAAGTCTCTTTCGCGAGTTTACACGTCTACGGCAAAACGGCACGCTTTAACTTCTGCCTAAATAAATAAACGGGAGCACCGACATTGTAAGGAATTTATGTTTACTTCTCCTTACTCATGTGAGTTAATGTATATGAGCTTTCAATAGTAATTTGTACTGTATGCTCATTTTCATTATAGTTGGTGTGTTGTTCCATTAATTTAGTGCTTGTTGGATAGTGTATCTAATATCAAAGGATACGGGGGATATACAACACTATAATCACTTAAGCCGAAACACCCCAAAATATTTTTATCAAAAGAGATTAAATGAATTACAAATAAATACTCACAAACGCTTATATGTTGACCCATTGTCCGCGCATGATAATGCCACATAGAGGCAGATCCATGAGGGGATATTGCAAGGACGAGTAACATGCCTAATCTAATATGACGTCGCCGGCGCGGTCAGGTAACTTGCGTATTAATGTTGTCGACATTGAAACATATTTTACTGACGGGAGTACTATTTTTCAATGTTGCGAAAGCATTTGACAAGTCTGGCACAATGGCTTATTAGATAAGTTGTACAAACTCAGTGTACGCCACCGTCTCGTTCTCACCATTCGAGACTACTTGTTAAATCGCAGTTTTCACTATCGAATCACGAGCGCACTCTCGTCCCCTCATCCCATTAGAGCTGGAGTTCCACAAGAATTCGTACTAGCCCCACTATTGTCCTCACTGTATACCAGTGACATCCCCAAACGACCCGCAAATTAATGCCAGTTAGCACTCTTCGCCGATAACACATATTCTACTCTGGTTTCAGTCCCATTAATATAGCTAAGATCCTCCAAGCCACAGCCAAAGCATATGGCGCATGGTTTAGGAAATAGCGGATCGAAGTTAATCACATCCAAAAGCAAAGCCGTCCTATTTTGAAAATATGGAAACAAGTATTCGTTCGCTTCAGACAGATCCCGATGTTAAGCTAATCGATTCCTTGGGAACAGCACGCCAAATATCTTGGAGTCACTCTTTACAAAAATCTGTCCTTCTGAGAGCATACAAAGACGGTACGTTCCCACGCAGCCTTTGCAAACGGTCGCCTTCACTGCCTGCTAAATGCTGGTAGTAAATGATCCCTAAGAAATAAGGTGAGAAGGTAAGCGCAGCGTTCACACACGCTGAATCTCCTACACTCCGTAGATTCCAAACCTTCCAATATTATTTCATCTAAATTTGGTGACACTTCTTCGATTCTGCTCTGCCCCACCCGAATAGTCCTAGTGGTATCGGCTGCCGATTACCTTGACGCTACTGTACCGGTTTACCAAACCTGCTGTATCAATAGCATACGCCGCCCGAGGCATGCACTGGTCAACCCGGACCACAAAATCACGTTATATCACATGAAGAGACTCGTGCTATCTCATTCACTAAACAGACCGGTTTACCGCCTTCGCCGCCGAGGATGCCTGCTTCGCCGTCGTCACGGAGGCCTATCACCACGACACCACCATCCCTTTATTCAATTAACTCCTCCCCCGTCCCCTTGCTCGCGCCGGCCCGTGCCGTGCCTGTAGTCTTAAATGTCCCTTAAAATTCATTTAAATCATACCGATTCAGCTGTACCCCAAGAAAATGCTCGCACCCCCCAGCAAGTCCTAAAGCTGAGGTTCGTGTCCCGCAGGGGGCGGCCTTAGCAGCAGTTGATTAGTAAATAATATTAATTTTAAGCCTTGCTGGAGGCCTTTTGGCTTCGGTAGAAATTGACCGGTTAAGCGACCACATTTCGCTGAAATGTTTGTGAGAAGCCACACTATACACATTTTACTTATTTTTGTGACAACATTAAAACGATTGTAATCGATTCTTTTACTGATTTTTTGATTTTTGATTTTGATTCTGAACAAATAATTTTCAGGTTTTGTCTAAGCGAATATTAATGTAGTGTATGCAGTGAGATAGTGTAGGTTAGTATTAAGGCTGCGTGCTCATACCGAGAGAGCAAAACGCACAGCGAAGCTTCGGAAGAATCCTTTACAATCCCCACTATCTCAGTGGGTGCCACGTGGGGCGGCCCTTTTATAGTCACCTCCTGACCGCTAGGAGGGGTGACCGCTTTTCAGTCTTGCCATCCGAGATGTGCCTAAAGGCGTGGTGGCATCAATGGGTGGCTCTAATATAATTGTATCGCGGACCTAGAGCCCCCGGTCGGTGCCTAAATGATCGCTTCGGTGGTTTTAGTTTAGGTAGGTATTAAGCAGGTAATTTATAGATGAATCTATATCTATTTTTCTTCTCATAGTACTTTGAAATTTTTACACAGGTGAAGCTACAGTTACAGTTATAAACATATAAAAGTAGACTTTAAAGTAATAATGTTTAGATTTCTTTACGATTTAAAATACGAGAAATCACGAGAGATACGTGAAATAGTCAGTTCTTTTATTATGAATCATTAACCAAATAGGAACGTGATCGTTGCAGATAGTTACAGTACAGTACAGCGTTCCTTACTATTTCAGAACTTGTATCCATTACACAGGAGTCGGTGTCAGCGACCTCCTTGATAACAAACCTTGAAGCTACTGTATCAAAATCCTTTTTCTCGAACCAGAATTTTGACTGGCAACGAATTTTACATCTAACAGTTATCTTTTTATTTTGAGTTTCCATATACCTACCGACATTTATACATCACCACAGTTTATGCAAGATAAAAAACACTTTTTAAAACAATTAAGTTTGATTCAGCGCAGTTTAGTTTTGAAATCGAATCCGATATGACGTACTCGGGTATGTAGAAGAACTAAAGTTGCCGACTTAGCTGAAAGGATTAGTAAACTAAAGTGGCGATGGGCCCATATTGCTCGTAGAACTGATGGCCCTTGAAGCAAAAAGATTCTTGAGTGGAGACCGCGCACCGGAAAACGTGTGGGACGACCTCCAACAAGATGGACGGACGACCTGAAGGTCGAAGGAGATTGTTATGGAAATCTATCGAGGATACCTTTATTCAGCAATGGACGTCCTTTGGCCGATGTGATGATGATGAAGCGGAGTTTATCGGGATTGTTTTAATAATATCCTGGCTTTTCATTTTTAGTGGGCAGTGCGCTTGTCGTGAATAATTCAGAACGCTATAATTAGCTGTTGTTTACGGGGGAGTCCTGGGAGTCGATTTGTTAGGCTTGTGTCAATATTTGAGAAGCTGGCGGCGGTGGCGTTTAAGATATTCAGCCACTCGACGCTCGGCAAACGTAAACGTTGTTTTTGTACGGCACGACGTTTGTTATTCTATTGAATTGAGTTTTGTACCGCAATGAGTTGGTATCTACTGACTTTAACAAAACACTATGTACTGCTAATGAAAGCAGAAGTAAGCAACAATTTGCTTTTATTGTATAATGTTAATTATTGTACATTCGCTGTCTTCATTTATACATTTCTCAGTAGCAGCCCGTAATCTGGAACTGTATCTGGTAAATGGCAATAGGTTCGCGCTCTACATAGGACTTAATACCGTCATCGATTAAATGTAGATAAACAAAAGTACACATCCATTTAACAATTCGGAGAGTAAAGGTGTTGTATTACTAGAATAGTCTTATATTATTGAAGTTTGTTCCAAGCTGTTTTGAGTCTAGCGTTCTGCCGTAAACATCACATTTTACTTTAGAAGTGTCACTACTTTTAGTTGCAATGTGATAAATTGAGTACCGAGCAGGAGCTATACAGAGAATGAAAGCAGAAGTTCCAATTTGCTTTTCTTATATACGTAATGTTAATTATTGTACATTTTATTCGCTGACTGCCTCGTAAGCGCCGAGCGTTACCGGGTTTTTCAGTTTTTAATTTCTTCGAAGCAGTCCGAAATTTGGATCTGTGACCGGTAAATGGAAATAGGCTCACGCCCTGAGGATAAGAACTTAATACCATCTTTGGTGAAATAACGATGAACAAAAATACATGTCTACTTAACCATTCGGAGAATAAGGCATTGTGTTATTAGAACAATGTAATATTATTGAAGTTTGTTCCTGGCTGTAGCAATTCTTCAGCTCTGGCGTAATCATCACGTTTAACTTTAGCAATAGAAGTTTGTGAAGGGCAACTTTTAATTAATCGCCATGTGAGTACTCAGGAGGGTATGTTAGTAGTCAGACGATACTATGGATAAATATTATCTTAAAAGTATATTGGGCCAAATACATCGCCCAAGTAGGTACAATTATTGAATACAATAAAAAAAAAACAATATTCTAAATTTAAATGCGTATAGTTATACCTGCATGTACAGGCACCTACGTGAAATATATTTTTTATATATTTTATAAAAAAAAGCAAATCTCTTTACAGGTGTAACAAAAGACAGTGTCAGCAGTATAAGTGTTATTATTTAAGCCTGGTCTAGACGTCTAAGCTTGCTCCCAGCGGCGTCGAATAAACCCACTAATCCGATATACAGACCTAAGTAACTGAACTTGGCCCAAGCAAGAGCTTAGAATACAGGTGAGGGAAGGGGGAGACTTTGTGGACAGATTCTGCCAACAATTTTAGTATTTTAAAATATAAAATTAGTTTTTATGTCCACTTTTTCTCACTTTTTTGCTGGTAGATTATAGTCTTTTTGTTTAAGAAAACATGAACTGTTTTATGTGACAGTTCTAAATCAACTGCGATGGTTTAGCTTTTACCAAGTATTTTTATTTGCACCTTGTTTTCCAAATAAAGAAAACTAATTATTTACACCCTTTTATTAGTTTACATTATTTATATATAAAAACAATTGACATCTCAGTTACCTCACACGGCCTGTGTGAAAATTAAAACTCATTGATTATTTGTATTAAATAGTTCCGGATCTTTTTTTTTGGGGGCATAGGGTTTCCTGCGGGCCATACTACACCAATGTGCCAACCATGCCATTGTTCCATTAATTCTTGTAAATGAATTTTGCGATTTGATCGGCATATCATAGTATTATAGTGTTACATGGTCCCCAAGTGAGCTAAATTAAATGCTCTTGTGCTGAGTTCACGTCAGTCGAGTTTCACTCGTCGCACTATGCAATACCGAGAAATTTCTGTAGCGAGAACGTCTGTTCACATTACATACTAAAGGTAAAAAAGAAAGTACCTGGTTATATAAACCATGATTTATTTATTAAATATAAAATTGCCATATCAGATTGTTAGGACCACATAAAATTATGATTGACATCTACAAACAGTTCGATTGACGTAATTTACACATGAACCTCACAGTTTCAATGTTAAACTCTATATAATAGAATCAACACAAAATGGAAACATTTACAAATTGCTGTCGATATAAAATGGCACTACACAGTTACTCTACGCATACGGCATGAAAGTTATTAATTAATTAATTAGCATTACATGAAAACTTTGCTATAAATTTTCCTAATCATTTTACATACATTACTCCGGGCAGGTTATTTGCGTGGTATACAAAAAACATTGTAAGTCTAAAAAGGTTGTCGGCACCTGAAATTCGCGTCACATAGGATCGCTGTTTGGGATGACGGCAAAGTAAGATCATGATTTACAACATGACCTTTTTGTCCACTTTTTATTTTATAGCATTGACAATATTATACAATAAGTATTTACATGCGAGGTTGTATTGTTGTAAAATCCTCTTATGCCGTAGGCTAGAGCACTTCATCGATATAATTGTCACTGTTCTAAGCAATATTTACAATTTTACTATATACTCTCACAAATAAATTGACAACGAAAGCTCCTTATACTATTTATCTATACATACAATTCAGGTTTATATAACTATCAGTATTTACATTCCCACAACCAATTTTATTAAATCAAACAGGAGTTCCTATAAGCCTTTTAGTCTTTTAAACTATTCTATCAATGTTTGTATCGCAGCTGGAGCATAAAAAAATGAGTACTTACATGATTAGAAATTTAATTCTTCAGTCAAACATTTAGTAAATTAACAATTAAAACGCTTCTAGGTAGTATATTCTGGAACTTAAAAAGAGGCACAGAATGCTAAGTTTCGAGCTGTTCCTGTACTTAATAAAATTATGAGGAACCTTGAAATACAATTTAAAACTTTGTGCTTCGCACTTACAAGTTTCCGATTTTTGAGCAAATTAGTAACACAAAATATAGGCCGTAATTTATTCAGAGCGTGCTTCGTAGCTCAAGTTTATTATTCAATATAACAGCAATGTACAAGATATATTGGGCATTCCCCCTTTATAGGACACGTTAGCTAAATATATTTAAACTATTAGATCTATTTACACGTGAAATATTGTCACGACGTTTAGCAATGTAATCAAACGGATAAATTTGATTTCGGTAAAATAAAGTAAAAGTTTTGTAATACTTATCTACTGACTGATTTCTAGACAAGCAATTGATTTGAAACAAAGTTAATAAAAAAACATATCGCAGAAAGGTTATTTTTAAGTTGCAATTCATTGGAAAAATAAAGATCAAATCCGTAAAGCAAATTATAATCATCACTTTATACACAACTTTCGGGTCCCGGTAGATTTTCGGCGAGCACGTGTTCCCTTCTCCGAACATTGCCCTTGCCTTTAGTCCTATGTAAGGTTGAGGTGGCGAGGCTCCCTGAACTAAGGGTTGGGCCACTAAGAGTCTGGCTACCAAAAGGTGAGCTCAGATTACCGTTAGGACACACAAAGTTGGGACTGCCCAATGTGGGACTGTTCGTGACCACGTAACTAGGCCTAAAGTTACTTCCTATTACTGGCTGTAAGTTTTGATTGAGAACGTCTTCTTGTCTACTGGATACCAGGTCGCTGTTCGGAGTAAGCTGTTGGAGAAGAAAGGAAACTATAAAGCTGCGTTGAATTTCATTTCTCGACATTCATTTGAAGTTTTGAAATCTTGGCCCGTTTGTAGAGAGATAAATTGGGAGCTGCGCGTACCTTCAAGAAAATTCGAAACTATGAAGTTACCCGTATAAGAAGAAAAAATAGTACTACTATTTTTAGGTTCAACCAGATCAGTTTCGATTTAGGTACTATCAGGAGCAATTTCATATTTAGTTTATTCTTTAGAATATAATTTTGTTTTATCCAACCTTCACATTGGCAGAATCATCGAGAAAACCGATGGATCCATAAACTAAAAATTGAATTAAATTAGACTTATTTTTGGATTTCCGTATGCGCATTTACAAAAATCCGTATAAAGTTGGCCGACAAAGATAATGATTAAATTTTACGCATATTTATTTTAAAGACTAATAAAATAATAAAATAAATTTATTTTGTTAGTGTTATTTTGTTACCTTTTGTGGTCGCCCTGTGGAGTCCAGCAGTGCTAAGTCTTCTGCTGAGAACACCGCACCAGTTTTATTCCAGTCTCCTAAATACAACATATTTCTAGTTATATTTACTTTCTAGCTTATATACTTAAAGTGTGTATGAAAGATAATTACCTCTAACTTCTTTTATACTAGGCCATTCATCTGTTTCGTCAATTATAGGTGCAGATGGTTGATTGTCTGAATCTAAAACAAAGTTATGATGTACTGTTTAACGTTTTGCAGTAAAATAGTATTATTATAGATACTTTGTTTGGAATAATGGTCATAATTATTAAGACGGTACGGGTAGGCGATATGAGTTATAACAATATTAAGTTAGGATTATAATATGTTTAACATAATACGGTCATGATAGCTGTGTAATTTGCAAAGGTAACATTACAAGAAGAAATTACCAGGTGCATTGAGTATATCCGGCTGTGGATCTGGGGTCTTGAGTTCTGGTGAGGGCTTAATGGTGTAGGCCACAACGTATCTTCTCCCACCATCGCTCAACTCCAGCATATCTCCGGGTGGGTGCTTGTGCGGGGGAGTAGCGCGGCGCCGGCGGGCACAGAGCGCTGCAAGTGCGACCCCACCGGCTGCCAAAGTTGCTCCTAGCGCAGCTGCCACTGCCACGCCAACGCTCACCCCGCCCATTGCACCTTTGCCATCTGTTTGACCATATTAAAGTCCTTTTTATTATGGATAGAAGTACTCACGGACTGGAAACAGGGAAAGTCGAGGGGGATGGCGGGATGAGGAAGAGGCGGTGGCGTTGACCGCATGTCACTTACTACCCCAAACACAGCCACATAATGATACTACTTTCATCTTACTTCCATACAAAGGTAGTCTGTAAGAAATCGCGAATAGCGATAAGACCGCTCATTATACAATTACTGTTATAATTATTTATTTTCCTAACAGTTGTTATTCTAATGGTGTACAATGAAGAAAATTCTATTCTATCCTATTTTACTAGGTATTCTGTAAAAGTGTGGTAAATGGGGGTCGAGATCTGGTTGCACGTTTTGAGCTGGTGGTTTAGGATTTTAATTTATAAATCTTATCTTCAGTACCTCACTAGGAGTTGTATATTCAAAATCATCATCATATCAGCCAAAGGATGTCCACTGCTGAAAAAACGCTTGTTCCATTGATTTCCACAACGATCAGTTACATGTCACCCGCATTCAATGAATCCCAGCGACCTTCATCAGGTCATCTGGCCATCTCATTGGAGGTCATTCCACGTTGCGTTTTACGTTCCGTGGACTCCATTTCAGAACCTTTCTGCCCCAACGGCCTGGTGTTAGAGCTAAGCTTTCAGCTTACTAATCCTTTTGGCTATGTTGGCAACTTTAGTTCTTCTACCTATCTCTTCAATTCTGATTCGAACTCGTAGAGAAATACCAAGTATAGCTTGCTCACTAATCCTTTCAGCTATGTCGGCAACTTTACTTCTTCCACGGTTCTTCATTTACGATTCGATCTCGTAAAGAAGCAAAGCTCTCTCCATAGCTCACTAAGTGACCTTGAGCTTCCTTATCAGTCTCATAGAGAGCGACACTATATTGAAAATACGGCCACAAAAATATAGCACAAAATCTTACTACTTAAAACCTTTGTCTTAGATATTATATCCCAAACCAATTTTCCAGTCGTAATTTATTATTCGTAGGTACAGCTTATCCAAGAGAAGCAAAAAACTCAAAGTATTGAGACGCAAATAAATTCAGCAAATAAGGGCCTCGAATCATATTTGTTTAATAATGAGATCAATCAAAACGAAATGTCGATTTGAATCAAAATGGATAAATTGTTGAGAGCGAAAGTCAATAACCCTGACCTCCGGGAGCCGATGTTTACGGAACCAAAGTAATACAGTAAATATACTTGGGACAAAATTCACAGAATGAAGGTTTCAATTTCAATATGTTGTACCCGAAATGGGATATTTTCTAAGAACACTGAGAAGTAAAAATTTGTGGACCCCATTGCATCTCATCGTATCAGCCAAAGGAGAACGCCCTTGACGACGTCCGTCGACTGCAGAACGAATGATCCTCCATAGCTTTATACCATTGTGTCTTAATTCTGGTGGGACTTTGCCAGTACTCACTACGCTTGGTACGGGGCAACCCATCTTGAGACAGACGGTCACCTTCCCGGTAATAGAATAGGTTGCCGGACTTATGGCATTCCAGTGCACCTTATCTATTTCTTCTCCCAGCTTAACGATCGTTTCGTCTGCCCTCAGTGTGCGTGTGTTGTAGGTTACTAGAGCCCGTTTTCGTTTGGTTACCGGAGATTCTTAGCACCCCCTGCCCCGCCGTAACTGTGGCCGATACGATAACCAGGAATAGCGGGGAACCTGTGATTGGGGCTGATTTTTTATTGTTTCGTAATGTAGGGAGGAATTTGCCAATACTCACAACGCTTGGCACGTGGGTTGGTGAGCGTAGCTGGTGTTCCACGGAAGGAATGCCCACCCCTTTAATTTAGTCCCTTAGTCCCCTTTAGGACAGCCATAGGAGATGGAGTGGTGCTGTATACTTAATCCGGACATCACAACTAATTTTAGACAGACAAAAACAATTTATATGTACATATCGAAAGATTTACTTTTTATCTGTTTGTGGCACGTTAGTAAAAATACAATAGTGTACATAAGTGCACTAAAATTTATTTTACTGTATAAATAATATTAATACTATATCAATGAACATATTTTTAGCTTCAAATAATGTAAAGTTACGAACTGTATGGCAATATTTAGGTATTTAATTGCATTAAAATGTTGTATAAGCCTAGCCTGGTCTCGCGATTTTTAACGGCTTTGTCCATCGTATCCAGAAGTTCCATCAAATAATGCTTGGCGTATTGCGAGAAGACTGAGTGAAAGGGATAATATTTTCGGTAGTGTAATTACGTAGAGGCCGTGTGGTACCGGCTACGGATAGCACCACCCCATCTCATCCCGTGGGTGTCGTAAAATTGTGACAATGGCATTAGCCGGAGGATGGGCAGCAGCGTCCTGCGAGTACATTAATAACTCAACTGTGATCACTAACCCGCTTGTAAAGCATAGCGATTATGGCTAAACCTCCCAATGAACACACAACACACCCAGACCGTTACAGTCCAGGTAGATACGTTGAGGCGATTGATAAAAGGTAGATGGTGACATAAACTATATAATTAGCGTTTGAGTAACTGTATTATTTTTATTTCCGTGTAGTGTCCGGATTAAGAATATGCAAAGCACCACTCCATCATCTCCCGTGGATGTCGTAGAAGGTGACTAAGGGAATCTAAACCAGAGAGATGGGCAGCAGCGTCCCTTCTGTGAAACGGTAGCCATACTGCGCTCACCGACCCGCCTGACAAACGTGGCAACGTATTGGCAAACAACGTATTGGCAAATACCCCCCAAAATAATGACACAGTTGTTAAAATCTATGGGGGAGGCCTTTGTTCAGCAGTGAACGTATAAATGGCCGATTTGATGATACGATGAACTGTACTATTTAAAACCGTCTTAGTATTGTTAGAACTGGTGTTATTTGTAAGGGGTACTTTGTTAGTATTGCTAACTTTGTTCTATTAATGAACTTCCAACAATTTCAATTACCTCTAACTTTTGTTCTTGTAAGATTAGATCTTAAATTGTAATGATTTCTTTTGTTACAAAGAAATGTGTTTATCAGGCTGGACTAACTACAGCTTTACAGTTAGATAAGCTAGACTAGATAAGCTGAATACCAATTAATAGTTGCCGAATATTCGATGCAATTCTAATTACAAGTAATATTGCCTTTACTGAAATTATGTGTAAAAGCTGATACAGTCGGCTGTTGCTGCTGCGTGGGTTCGATTCCCGAACGGAACAAATATTTGTATGATCTGCAGACAGTTGTTCCGGGTCTGGGTGTATGGAATGTGGAATTTATGTCTGTAAACGCACCTACGACACAGGAGAAATGCTAGTGTGGGGAAACGTTTTAAAAAAATAACATCATCCGTCCAAGTATTGGCTACATATGTCACGCAGTAACTAGTATCCGATGTTCCATAGGAACGATCCCAAGACTTCCTACTAGACTACTTTGTCTCTTTGGAACACTGCAAGTCCCTTCTTGTCGACCCCATCTATCCAGACCCGGGTAGATCACTGTTCCGTTTGCCAGATGAGGCCCTATAATGCGGCGGAGGAAGGTCACATGAATGCCTCCCTGATGCAGCAAGGAAAGGCGTTGAAGACGTTAGTGATATCAAGAAACACTGCCACCACTACTTGACCCCAGAATACTGCGTTCTTGGCAGCAAATCCCGGAGTTGTATGAGGATCGTTATGTTACCTGTTCTCCTGGCGGCGTCGTTGAATGCAATATTCTCAAGCAGTGTCTTCTCCGACTCGCCCTTGAGGTTCCTTGCGTAGATGAGGAGGTTGAAGGTAGCTCCCACGGCTTCCCCTGCCGATGACAGCTGTGACAGGTCCAGCTTGAAGACAGCTAGGCCATCTGCATGGGATAGCATTTATTGCAATGTAAATATGTAATATAGGAGATCGAGTAACCTGAACATATCCTTATGCATTTTGAACTTCAAGCAAAATGACGATTAAATTTCGACTAGGAATCGAGCCATAACAAGGTTCCGTACTATTATCGGATAATCGGGATCCCTAAGTTCACGTGCTCAAGTGACAAACTATATTTTGCGGGCGCTCGCGTAGTACACTGTATGAAATCAACCGCAAATATAAGATTGTTTCGTAATAATTCCACATGAGATTTGTAATTTCTCAAAATTTGTGCAAAAAAAATGCACACATTATTCGTACAGAACCCTCTCCATGCGAGTTCAACACTTATTTGTCCGGTTTTTTTTCATTGCAACGAAGGTACTCTAAGCAACTTCAGAGGAAACTAGAAGTTTCGCGCAAGGTATAGGTACTCATAAATGATCACTCTGTTGTTATAATAGGCACTTATTCTCAGTTTTAAAATAACAAAAGCTCCGAACTCCACAAACCAGTCTCATTTACACTGCCGTTGAACCGGGTCCTGCCAGTGACGGGGTCCAGGGCTTCCAGCATGAAGTACTGCGGGAGTCCACCGTCGTAGCCGGCGACGCAGCGTACGCGTAACCAGCTACTGCCCTCCGCGCTCGTGTTGCCCGCTTGTAGGGAGCAGTTCCGGGGTGCTGTTGGGCGGGCTAACCGGAAAACAAACATATTATTGACAATACCACGATTTGACTAGGAATTTCTTTGAATATTCTGATATAATATTGACCAATATAATGTACAATTTTTACTCAATGATTTTTATTATTTATAATAATATTACTAGCATTGTCTATTAGTCGCGCATAGCCAGTTGCACTCACTGATTGGCAAACGATGGGTGAGGCTAAGCAACGCTAGGTGCGGTCAGCCTACGGATGGGTGGTCACTGAACTTCTCCGTGCTCCGGAAGGTACATTATATAGTCGATCCCGGTTGTTTTCATTAATCGGTAATCGTTAAGCCAAGTCAGGGGCATTTGGACGGCTTGAAAATCTCTGATATAAGATTGGCCTCAACCGCACGAAATAAAAATAAATTTATGATACTTTCTACTAACCTGGCAATTTCTACTAACCGCTTCAAATTTAAATGTGTAGTAGGAGCGGGTGAGCACCAATAGTTTAATTGCGGGGTTCGGATTTCTCGATCTTCGGTTGACGACTACGCTACCGCAATAAGTATTTGAATTTGTTGTTTATTACAATATTAGCGACCCGCCCGGCTTCGCACGGGTAGCCCAAATAGCTAAACTGGAACCAAAGTGGTCTATCTAACATTTTTGCAGAAATCGATCGCTGAGTATCTTTGAACTTGGAAATTCAAAACGGCCAAAATAACCTAATCTCAAAAACAGCACTTTTTTTTTAAATCTTTGCCCCACATTACTATTTCTCCTGTGTCATGGGTGCGTTTACAGACACAAATTCCACACACAATACATCCAGACCCGGAACAACTACCTGCAGATCGTACAAATATTTGTTCCGTGCGTCCGTTCCACTAGACTACTACTACTAGACTTGTTTTTTTATTTTAGATGAAATCTCGACATAGACCTGCTTGTATAATATACCACTTTCGTTTTAAGCTAGCCATATTATCTTATAGCTAAGATGGCTTATATGATAATAAATTGCCAACAAATTTGTGTATTTTGTCCGCTGCCCGGATTAAGAATATATTCTTGCAATGTACAACTCCATCTCCTCCCGTGGATGTTGTAATAGGACTCTAAGCCAGAGCGATCGGCAGCAGCGTCCCTTCTGTAGAACAGCAGTCATTCTTCGCTTACCAATGTACCTGCGAAGCGTGGTGAGTACTAGCAAATCCCCTCACATTGATGATATACGGCATGTAACCGGTTGTCCATGTGGGAGGCCTCAGTTCAGCAGTGGATGTCTTTTGGCTGATAGGATGAGGTAGATGATGATGGATGACTTGGAAGAGAATAATGATGTCCCTGCATATGTAAACATGTATCTTCAAGTTAAACAGAAAAGCAAGCACTAGGGTTAACGATCACCAGATCTTAAGTAATCTAGTTAGTCGACATTTAAATTGGTAGTACGTAGACTTTAGCATCTCTCTCCTAAATTGAAAGCCCCTTGCTTGCCCTTTTCTACCCTTTGTGTAATTCAAAACGCTAAGTTTTAATTCAGTTTGACTGTTGGCAAACGATAATGATTGTCGTTAATTTTGAATTTCAGAAACTAAGCTTCGTGGTTGGTACTTAAATATGACCCGTAAAACAATCGTAATGAGTTTTAAGTCCAAATTAAAAGCAGTCTAATGAAGTCAATTCGATTTTGATTTAAATATTGTGTTTCGTTTCTATACATTAAAATAAAACAAAAATAACCGAGACTTGAATTTGTTGAGACAATAGATTTATTAAATGTGGCAGAAATGCTACACGAACTTTTATTATAACGTGGACGAGGTCATCAAGTCTTTAGCCTGGTGGTGAGCATCACGTGTTCCCATAACAATTGCAATGTTATTCAGGTATAATCTTGGGTAGCACCAGAGCGCTCGTCACTTCGAGACATTAGTTATTTAGTCTCTTATGCCCAGTAAAATACCTAATTACACTGTATAACTGTATCAGTAATTACACCACGGAATACTCCCTTTGTCTTGTTCCATCTTTTTCTCGTCCATCCAATGGTTGTCTGTAAGAAATCGCTAATAGCGATAAGACCGCCCATTGTACAATTACTGTTCATAGAATGATTCCTAGTAGTTGTTTTTAAAATGGTGTACAATAAAAATATTCTATTCTATTATAATTTAACGGCATGGTTGGTACAGTGGCTGATACAGTTCGCTTCTGCGCTCCAGGTCGCCGGTTCGGTTCCCCAATCCATCATCCAATTCCAAAAATATTTGTAAGATCTGTAGGTAGTTATTCCGGGTCTGGGTGTATTGTGGGTGGAATTTGTATCCTCGCACCAACGACACAGGAGAAACCCTAGTGTAAGGCAACTTTTGATTTCTAAACAAAAGAAAAATTTGAGAAAGCGAAGTAATTTATTTACAGATATTCAGCGACTGTCGGTGCTGACACGTAAGTTTTATTTTAATTTCCCATTAAAGCGTCTGCCAAATCATCTCTACATCAATTTCAAATGCACAAACACCTAGACCCGAAAAAGCTATCTGTAGATCATACAAATGTTTTTTTTCCGTTCGGGGATCCAACCCGCGACTCGTTTAACAGAAAGCCAATTGCTTAGCCGCATATGTTGCATACGCCCAATTTTACATGCCATGGCTAAATATGTGGATTTGTTTTAATTCAAGACCATTTGATACTCTATATTATGTGAAATAAATATATCCGTATTTGTATAATATTCTTTTCTAATTAACTGTCAATATACATATCATAATCGGTGTACCTACCTGTTTTAGAAAGGTCAAAACATTTAAGAGACACGTTATCATGTTAATGTTTTGACTTCGTTCGTCAAACCGTACCGGTTATCTGGTAGAGACTTTACAGCTTTAAGTCTGATTATGCCAAGTAAGTAAGCCAGTGGTTGCACAAAGTTTAAATAAATAACCCATGTCACCGTTTTAACTTTTTAAAGATTAATTTCTTCGAAGCTAACTTCTGCTACTAACCAAGGTATATGCTCCTCACTCAACATTATTATTGTGTATCAAGTAAGCAACTTGCAAGGAATGTTCGTTATTTGTATAACTGGCGCGGTGCGTGCGTGGAAATGAAAATTAAGTGCAGAGAGCGCTAAACTCACTAATTTCGCCTTGACTTATGGCAGGCGGGTGACAATTTAACGCGTTATATGTTATAATTATAATAAACAGCGGAGATATTAAATTGTGCGGGGAGTATTTCACTGCATCCCACAATAGCTAAGTCATATTTTCCGTTGCAGTAGTGCGCGTCATAGAATTATGAGAGCATGTTGGATGCGAGATTTCAGAATAAAAATATAATGCACTACGAGCACGTCGCCTATCTCGTGTACAGTTATATATTTTAACAAAGTTTCAATTTCGCAATTTGAATTTTTATTTTCTTAATGAAACGTATTTATCTTCCTTTTATACGTATCATAAGGTTTGACGAACGAAGTCAAAACATTAACATGATAACGTGTCTCTTAAATGTTTTGACCTTTCTAAAACAGGTAGGTACACCGATTATGATATGTATATTGACAGTTAATTAGAAAAGAATATTATACAAATACGGATATATTTATTTCACATAATATAGAGTATCAAATGGTCTTGAATTAAAACAAATCCACATATTTAGCCATGGCATGTAAAATTGGGCGTATGCAACATATGCGGCTAAGCAATTGGCTTTCTGTTAAACGAGTCGCGGGTTGGATCCCCGAACGGAAAAAAAACATTTGTATGATCTACAGATAGCTTTTTCGGGTCTAGGTGTTTGTGCATTTGAAATTGTAAATTAGTAAACTGTACCACATACACAGCATACATTAATATATTTAAAAAATACATAAATTAAATACCAATATATATCTAAACTAATGGGACCCGCGGTTTCACCCGCGTTTAATTTAAAAGAAATTAAGAGTACTTCGACATAGACACTTGACATAGAATATATAATTATCTTGGATTTCAAAGGTTTTATTTTTTTTACGCGGAACCCTAATTATTTTTTTACAATAAAAGTAGCCTAAGTTATTCCTTATAACATCAGCTATCTGCCAGTGAAGGTCCCGTCAAAATCGATCCAGCCGTTTCGGAGATTACCCGGAACAAACAGACAGACAGACAGATAGACGGACAGACAGACAGACAGACAAAAAAAAGTCTTTTTGTTATAAGTAACGTACATACTTTCATATGCATTTAGTAAAAAGCTGTTATTTTGACATTACAAACAGACACTTCAATTTTATTTATTTGTATAGATATTAAAATATATATCATTAAATGAATTTGGTTATTAAAACCGTATGTTACGTCTCTGTGCCAATTGTAGTTGTACTAAAATTGTACGTCATCACCGAAGAATTATGAGATTTGGCACACAGGCATGTAGCGCCGAAAGCCGAAGCTGGAATTATAAAACCCCGAAACAAGTTCGGCCGCGTTGTTGGTTCAAATTGTGTGCGCGCGGTTTTATTAATGCTTTTATTGAAGTGTTCATTTCAGTGCCGACATTGCGGGTTATAGTATTTTCGAGTCATTGGATTGTATTTCCCAATATATATTCCTTCAAGTATTAATATTAATACATCAAGGTAAATATGTAAGAGCAAGAAATTTAAGTACCTATTGACTTTGATGTTGTGAACATGGTGTTCTATGTATTTTTCGGCTCGATTGATTATAAATGCCGGCTCAGAATACCACCACCCCATTTCCTCCCGTGGGTGTCGTAAAAGTCGACTAAGGGATTAGCCGGAGGATGGGCAGCAGCGTCCTTCGAGTATATTAACAACTCAACTGCGATCGCCAACCCGTCTGCCAAGCGTGGCGATTATGGCAAAACCTCCCAATGAGCCCACAACACACCCATATCGGTCGTTGTGGTGATCTTTGGGGGAGGCCTGTGTCCAGCAGTGGACTTCATTCGGCCGCGATGATGATTATAGAGATTAGTCAAAGAAAGAAAGAAAGAAGAAAGAAAATAATGATGTTTGACATAATACAGGACACATCACAACCTGGTATCATCAATCATCGATGTGTCCTTCAGCTGTATGATCATCATCATATCAGCTGAAGGACGTCCACTGCAGAGGAAAGTCCTCTCCCATAGGTTTCCACAACGACCGCCGCCCGCATCCAACGACTCCCAGTGACCATCGTGTGGTGATCTGCCCTCCTCGTTAGAGGCCAACCCACGTTGCGTTTTTCAGTGAGCGGTCTCCACTCGAGAACCCGTTTTGCCCCAACGGCCATCAGTTCTACGAGCAATATTAGTCTCTTTTAGTATCAAATGGGTGTTCAGCTCAGCATGTGCCAAGTTATTCTGCATGGTGCTCTGGTATTTTGCTAAATCCCTGTTCTGACATACGGATATGTAACAACAAGATACACGAACAAGTGTATCCGTAGGTAACCCCCTCTTTTTGTTGCAGCATCCTCTTGTACATATACAGGATGTCCAGTAAATAGCACAACATACTGCAGGGGGTGAAAGCTTGGGTCAATACCTACCAAAAAACAATATATGTTCAGCAAAATCTCAACGTTTTCCTTCTTTGTAAATGCAAGGGATAATCAAAATCTGATCATCATCATTTCGCCCAAATAAAGTCAACTGCTGGACACAGGCCTCCCCAAAAGATCACTACAACAACCGATATGGGTGTGTTGTGTGCTCATTGGGGGGATTTGCCATAATCGCCACGCTTGACTCGAAGGACGCTGCTGCCCATCCTCCGGCTAATGCTATAGTTGCCTTTTACGACACCCAAGGGATGAGATGGATTGGTGCTATTTGTAGCACAGACACACACAGCAATGACATGGAGTGATGCTACTATATTCTTAATCCAGCCACTACACGGAATACGCAACACAAATAAGGAAATAGTACTGACCTTATCTTATCGCAGGCTACCTACTGCACTGTCTAGGTATCTTCTAACACAAAAATTCTAGACAGTGCAGTAGGTAGCCCACAACAAGATAAGGTCAGGTCATTGCAGTATGTTGGACACAACATTCATGGTTAGACTTACCCGCGGGCACGATCTGGAATACGCAGGGATCCAGCTGCCGCCCCACTGTGTTCATGCCTCTACAGCTTAAAGTACCATAGTCTCGTTCACTCTGCGGTTTGTAATTCAGCTCGCTTGTGCTGCCGTTTGCTGTACCTACAAAAATATGTAGATTAGAAGAATACATTTTGTTTAATTGCAAATTTAGTAAAGTTTTTTTCAGTGATCAGTGATGTTACACTTTTTATTTATACAGCAAAATATTGAACGGGTGTTTCTATTAGTATAACTATATGTACACATGGCTACATATCAAGCTATACATTTCTAGTAAAGGCTGATCTCGGATTGTACAGAAAACCTATGTGAGATCAGCTTATGCTGGAAATATATAGTTTGACATGTAGCCGTGCGTGTTTCTTTCTTTCTTTACATCGTAATTTTTTGCCGTATGGTGTCGGCTATGAATACTACCAACTCATTTGATCCCGTGGGTGTCGTTAAAGGTGACTAAGGGGTTGACCGCAGGATGGGCAGAAGCATAAGCATAATAAAGTACATTAACAACTCAACTGCAATCGCCAACCCGCCTGCCAAGCGTGGCAATTATGGCAAAAGGCCCCAATGAGCACACAACGTACCCATCCCGGTTGTTGTGGCGATGTTTGGGGGAGGCCTGTGTCCATCAGTGAACTTTATTCGGCTGAAATGCTGACATCGTATTTTTTTACTAGAGACAAAGGTCTAACGATTAATAATTAAATATGTATAAACTTTCGAAAAATATTTCAGGGACTAAACGATGCCTTGCTTAATTTTTTATACTGGTTAAAAACGTAAATTTACCGAATTTGAGAGGTGATACGTCGAGACTCTCGCCGCTGTTGTTGAACTGCCAAAAGAAGGTGACATCGGGCGGGTTAGCCGTCACTGAGCAGCGCACACGCAGTGACTCGTCAAGCTGCGCGCCCAGCACTTGTGGTGACGGGTGTGCGCAAACCGGTGCATCTAAACATAATCAAACAAATTTATAGTAGTTTTAAAAGTGAATTATAAACTTACAGAAATGATTTTCGTTTTGAAGTACATTCGCACTTCTAGAAAATAATTCATTTCCCGGAAAATCATAATTAACTAATTAATCGACTCAACCTTTAATGAACCTACATAAAGTACGAGATGATTAATTGAATGCGTCGCAGAAGCAGTGCATACTTAATCTACTAATAAACCTACATATGCAATCAACACTAAAATTGCTAACATTACTCATTAGTCCGTATCAAACCTACTTTGCAATGCAGTGTTGCCACTAGAATTTTCTCATTAGCGAAACAGAAATGTAACGCAAAAATGTTACTCAAATTCTTTCATATTATACGCGGCACTAAACAAACAATAAAATATTTAACAAAGATCGCGACTCTAAGCACTCAAGCAAGAATGCAATAATTAACAAAGAGCTAAAAGAGACCCGAATACAGTTCGTTAAATCATAACAGAAGTTAGACGATATATAAATTTTATTGCCCAACTGTTCCCCTCCGGAGCAGGCGCAGTCGGTGACTGTGATTCATTTAGATATCTACTTGCAAAACTGCGCTCCCGAGCTGCCTTAGATTTTCATTAAACTCTCAAATATTTGCTCGCGTTAAGCAGCCCTACCTCGGTAGGATTACTGTAGCGGGAATATGAAAATATGTATGTGGATTAATGTAACACCGGCAGCGATCGTGTACCGCGTGCGAATAACAACGTACATTTTCTTCGCCTTAGATTTGTGACGGTAAGGATCAATAAAATGGAAACAAATTGTAGGCAACGGGCGGTGCAAAAACAGGGGTAAGGAAACAAATTGCAGCGGAGGGCTGAACGGGTACATTTGTCGCAGATCGGCCAGCCGCGCCGCGGTGACGGAGACGACGTAAATCTTCGCTCGGCGGCTTCCCAGATGATTGATGCTCGCGCAGTGACTCTGAGGACTGCTTGTCGAAATACACCCGTAACGCTGTTCACTAATACAACTTCGCGTGTTTGTTGACGCATTGATCAGTGTTGTTGGCAGTGGCAAATTAATCCCATCGGATAATAGTTTGCACTTGGTTATTGATCGATCGTGTTCATACTTTTAGTGAGTAAACTAGATGTTTTTACTGCTGGCATAGTTGGCGATAGATTTTGGAATTTTCTGGCTTAGCAGCTAGAACGCAGCAATTCTGCATATATAAAAAAAAGTGTATCGCACTGATCAGTCCTAAGCAGACAAAGGGTTAATGCCACATTTCTTATCTGTAAAGGAGCTGATTGCACACTCATTACGAAGCGCAGAGACGATTCTTTCATTCATAAGAGCATGTGTCTGGTTTTATACTGTGATGGTTTTAATCTCAGCAACTGTATTTATATACCTACAGACGCCTAAATTAATAAAAATGACCACCGCCTCGTCAGTATGCTGGTAATTTGCGATTGTGTATGTGTGCGATCATAACACGTACGTATATGTATGGTTTCATAATGCAATTAGCGCCCGTTCATGAATATTATACAATTTTATTTTAGTTGATACTCGTGTGTTCACACAAAATTACCCATATTGTGTGAATATAAGAAGAACTTATTATCCAGGCATTATACCGCCGTGCGAGTACATTACATACATCACACCGACCCAGAAGACAGATGTAGCATTCGTAAGCTCTTTTATTGTAATTTATTGCTCATGTTTATCAGTAAATGGAATTATTCTATATTCAATACATTCAGCCGTGTCACTCCGTTGACTGTAACAAATCTTTGTTAAGATCTTTCTGAGAATGATTGATGCAGCAGTCAGCAGACGACGAAAAGCCTCTAGCGAAATGAAACGTAATTTATTAGCACTGTTTATAATAGGGAACAAAAGACTAGTCGATTTCAGCTGGAAGATATCTACGTAACAATTTACTTATTGCTGTGCTTTATATTTTAGGTTCTTCAATTATATTTTTGTGGTATTTCGCCCTTATTTAAGAGTGGAATTGATGGACTGCGATTTACTTTTGGATACTGGGCGATATATAAAATAGAACTTTTATATTATTTTATATGGAAGGATTTTTGTGAGAAATCAATGACATCTGGAGTCCTGGAACTGATAATAGCGTTACATTTAATGATGAACATTAATACTACGTCGTATCCTTGGAATTCCTTTTTGTTTATTAATGGGTCCGTTCTTGACCATGGAGGTTTCGGCTGATGGAAATCGGTGGACGGCCACGAGGTCTCCGATGGAACGAGCGCACCCAGAAGATGTCTATTCATTTTTACATTAAGGGTTATAGCTAATCGGCTATCGATCCCATCATCTGACTATAGGAACGGTTTGTAACCTTATAGGTTATCAAGTATACCACTACTAACCATATAGTATTCAGTATATCTAGCCTTCTTTCTCGCGTACATCTTTTGCGGTAGCTTTTGTGTTTCACCGCCGTTCACTGGTGTATCTTCTTTTTTTCGTATGTATATATATAGGTATCGTATAGTTAGTAGCCAACCTTGTGTTAGAGTTGTTGGCTTCAGACAGCCTTTTAAAAAAAATCGGGGCCAACGGTTTTTCGTGGCCTCCGAAGCATGGAGACGCTCAGTTCAAATACCACTATATACACGTATCACCCATCCACAGACTGACCCCGCCGAGCGTTGCGTGTCCTCTCCGATCGTTTACCGATCACTGAGTGTAACTAGCTATGAGTGCCTCATATGATTATTGGGCTAGGGTAATAAATTATAGGATGAGTATTACGACTAGCGTAATATACTAGTTTAAATGCAAATTTAATCGGTACTGTAATCTGTTGCTTCATTTGGTTTAACTACACATGTAGTAAGTCATACTTTCATCATCATATCACCCGAAACGACACGGTTGGCGCAGTGTCTTAGTATTTAGCATTCTCCGCTACGTGTTGCGGGTTCGATCCCCGCACGGAACAAATATTTGTATGATCTATGGATAGTTGTTTCGGGGCATGAGACATTTATATTGGTAAAGTATAAATGTCAGCCTTTTATTTTATTGATCCGGTGGAAATACATCATGTATTTCCTGCGCCCCGGTTAGGTACGGAGGGGCATGCCGGACTCCTACCAACTAAAACCACCGGAGTGATCATCTTCGGCACTGAAGGCAGGCTCCTGGACATAAATGTAAAGGATTCCCCCGATGCCTCGCTGTGCGCTGTGCTGCGCACGCGGCGGCACGTAACCACGTGCTCACGCCGTTCCCGGGGGTAATTTGGTATGAGTACACGGATTCTCCAATCGGTGCGCTCGCAACCCGTAAGGCCCCCCACCATATAACAAAGACATGGCGCTCAGGCGTGGTAGATATGGGCACCACCGAGGTTGTTACCCTAGATCCATGTCCTTGTTCTCCAAGCCGAATCGGCACTATCCCGATCTCGCTCTGCGAACTCCTTCTGGAGCATGACACTCACAAAAGGAGACCACAGTTCTCCATATTTAATGCTCTGCCAGCATAGCCGACATTACTGCTGGCAGAGAGAGATCTTGCCCGATCCGCTAGACCAGGATGTGCCGCTTGGTAGCCCACGTAGTGCACTCTCCGAGCATATAAGTAGAGAGTCTTGTGTGGAGGAACAATTTTTTAATGAAATAACTATTATTCACAGGTTCACTGCTTAACAAAAGGTCATAACTTTACACAACAAATGACGACACATTTGTCGTCATTTTGGGGGGTTTTTGCCGCCTGCCGTCGTAAAAGGTAACTAAAGGACTCTAAGCCAGAAGGGTGGGCGACAGCGTCCCTTCTGTGGAACTATTCTGCGCTCACTAAATCGCCTGCCAAGCGTCGTGAGTACTGGCACATTCCCCAAAATGTCGTCACACAGCACGCAACTGGTTATCTAATAGAGGAGGCTTATGTTCAGCAATGGACGTTTTTTGGTTGATATGATGATGATGATGAAAACGATCCATCCCTGTAGTGTTCCTTCTGTATGATGGGTACAGCTTAAAGACATAAATTTAATATGCACAAATACCCGAAACAGCTATCGATCGAACCCACAACTGCGCTAGCAGAAAACCAATTGCTTAGCCGGTGCGCCAACTATGCCGTCAAAACTTTAGGCTGGTTGTCTGTGTCTCGACTTTTATTCGAGTAATACAGTCCATTCAGTACTAACCTTCGTCATTGCCTCGCTTCGCCTAAGTAGAATAAACTACTTAACATGTTGTTTGAGTATCTCAATGTTGATTTCGGGCAAAATTAATAATCAATCTAATCCAAAATCGGCACATTTGGCGCAGTGGCTAAGCTATTCTGCACTACGCGTCGCGGGTTGGCTCCCCGCACGGAAAAACATTTGTTTGATCTACAGGTAGTTGTTTCGAGCCTGGTTCGACGACACAGGAAAATCAATCTTATTGTGGAAAATCATTTTTAATACATTCGGTTCAAGGTTTTGAACCCACATTTCTCAAATTCAAATCCTCAAACCCAAATCAAAGGATTTTGGATTAGACTGATTATTAATTTCGACCGTTAGCTGACTAATCATTTTTCACTCTGTTCTGTATACTATATTAGAGCAATTGTCAGCAATCAACAACAAACGCGTTGTTTGCTCACTAGAATATTCACATTTGTAGCACCAGCGACTTGGTAATCATTATTATTTATCTTGGTGATGAGTATAGTAGACTTTACTTACACTGTATGCTGAGGTGCGTAGACTGGCTGGCTGTTTCACCTAGCGCATTTGTTGCTCTGCACGAGTAGTCACCTCCATGGTCCCTCGTCACTTTCTGCAGCACCAATGACTTGGTGCTCACTATTATGCCAGACACCACGTTATGGAGCACCGGCTTTTCCTGCACAAATGTTATAGTGGTTAAAATAATGTTAATGCCCATTTCAGGGCCAACCGTGGACACAGCATATAGAAATTACAAATACATATGAGTTATGGATTGATTGAAACAAAAAATGCAAGTTTAATTCCTTGTTAGAAGTCCACCAAGAACTTATCACGAGTTTTGTACTTAAATGTGATTTATGAATAAGATGCAGTTAATTATAACATTATAAGAAACACATCTTAAAAATTACAACACTAATATATTATTTAATAAACGGCAAGTATTGAAGTGTTAAATAAATAGAACGAGAATCGATTAAAATATTATTTCCAATAATATTATTTGCTTTATTTCTACGCTTAACCTTTAACCACATTGGAAATAAAATTGTTTCCGAGATATCTATTAATCGATTTATATTTGTATCGAATTTAGCGGGTTTAGATTCTCAGACTTTAGTTCTCTGTAGTCATTTATATAGTCATCATATTCTGTAGTATACAACTAGTCTGAGAATATTGACATTTGTCACCTGTCACTCAAAGTCAATATCGCACTCTAAGACCGTCTAAGACCAAGAATTATTACCCTTGTTTTAGTATATTATGTTCAATATTATTTATTCAGTTTGTGGCTCACGCGTATCGTGAATTGTACATCTATATGCTATTGGATTTCTTTGATGATGTAAATTTTGGTTTGAATCTATAATAAAATAAATACAATAAAGTTATCAATAGCTAAACATAGACACAAATAAATGCATATGATGGATATTTTTTTTCCACAAAGGCATATTGTTTTCTATAGCCATTTGTATTCATTGTAAAAGCACAGCATAGTTTTTTGTTTTTTTTTGTACATTACCCTTTTATATAACTAAAAACTGACACACAAAATCAAATCAGCAAATAGGATACTATTTAACAGAACAGATTTTTAGTTATTATTGCATTGTCATCCAGTTCTGAGCTATGTTTAAAATCGATTGCCAAATTTGTACTGAACAGACAAACAGACAGCCAAGAAAGCGAGTTAATAAAAACGCGGTAAAAACATAAATAACTAGCATTGACGGCACGGTTGGTGCAGTGGCTGACACAGTCGGCAGCTGCGCTCCAGTTCGCGGATTCGATTTTTGCACGGATAAAATATTTGTACGATCTCCAGGTGGTTGTTCCGGATCTGGGTGTATTATATGTGAAATTTGTGTAACCCGCAACCACGACATGGGAGAAATCCTAGTGTGAAGTAATGATTTACAAAAAAAACAATAGCTTTATGAAACGTTGCTGATGTATATTTAATCAAATTAAGAATAACTAAATAGTATTGATAAAATTTCAAAGAATATAAATAAACGCTACTTCAAATACCGTATTTTATAATAAACGGTTTCATTGTAACCGTTATTAGAATAACTTAAAGAAAACACTGAAACCTTATTATTAAATAATAAAATATTGCTTTGATACTATTTTGTGATATTTTAAGACATGATATTAAAAGAATTTACCATAACCAGCATTTAAAGTTTGATTGTAACAGGATCGTAATTGAAGACAATATTAAGCGATATGTAAATTTTTTATAAGTTTTGGTGTCGTAGCTACATTATCAAGTTTTATTATAATAACTCTGACTGGCCAGTCGATAAATAAGACACAGTCAGAATACTGGAAAGGTCTGAGAAAACTGGTCTCTGGAAGTCTCTTATTTTAGGAGTTCCACTAGGTAGGTATCGCTCCCGGAGGGAGATTACGTGCGGGGTTCCGCAGGGGTCGGTTCTCGGCCCCTTTTTATGGAACCTCGCCTACGACGCGGTCCTGCGTGTCGTTCTCCCCGCTGGCGTCAGCTTAGTCTGTTACGCTGACGACACTCTTGTGTTGGCCAGCGGGGAGTCCTTCGAGGGAACCATCCGGCTTGCCGAGCAAGCGGTGGCAATTGTCGTGGCCAAAATCCACGCTCTGGGTCTGCAGATAGCGCCTCACAAAACCGAGGCGCTATGGTTCCACAAACTGCCGCGGAGTAGAGAACCACCCAGTTCGTGGATACGCGTTGGTGATGCGCAAATCAGGGTGGGCCAGTACATGAAGTACCTGGGGCTCACCCTGGACAGTCGTTGGGGCTTCGAAGAGCACTTCGCGCGCCTCGTCCCCCGAGTCGAGAGGGTAGTGGGTGCATTACACCGGGTGCTGCCCAATCTCGGGGGACCGAGCGAGGAAGTTCGCCGTCTCTACGGGGGCGTCGTGCGGTCTGTGGCCCTCTACGGGGCGCCTGTATGGTCATCCCGGCTGTCAGGCGTCCAGCGCTGCAGAAACAAACTTCACAGTCTGCAGCGCAGAGTGGCTATACGGATCGCGCGGGGATACAGGACAGTATCCTACGAGGCGGCAACTCTCCTGGCACGCTTTCCGCCTTTCGACATCCAGGCGGAGATGGATGCGTGGGTCTACGACCAGACACGCTCTCTCCGCCAAAGTGGGGAAGGCGTGCCTTCAGGGGCGTTCGACAGACTGAGGCGGCTGGCTCGACAACGCGCACTCGAGATGTGGCGACATCGCCTACGGTCGCAGTTCGCGACCAAGCGCGTCGTCGAGGCCATCCTGCCGCTCTTCGGAGCCTGGCTCAAAAGGAGCGAGCGCGTTACCTACCGTCTGACGCAGGTGTTCACCGGTCACGGTTGTTTCGGTGCATACCTGCACAGAATAGGACGCGAGGTTACGGCACAGTGCCACCATTGTGGAAGCGACCAGGATACCGCACAGCACACGCTCGAGGAGTGCCCTGCGTGGGCGGCCGAGCGGCGGATCCTGGTCGACCAGATCGGGCAAGATCTCTCTCTGCCGGCAGTAGTGTCGGCTATGTTGGCAGAGCGTGAAAATTGGAGTGCAGTGGTCTCCTTCTGCGAGAGCGTCATGCTGCAGAAGGAGACTGTAGAGCGGGATCGGGAGAGGGCTGATCCCGCACGGAGAAGGACGAGACGGCGCCGGGGCAACAACCGTCCCGGCTCCCAAGTCCAACACGCCTGAGCCCCCTGCCGTCAATTGGTGGGGGGCCTCGGGGGTCGCGGGTGCGCAGATTGGGGAGTCTGCGTGCTCACACCGAGCGACCCCCGGGAAGACGGTGGCGCGCACGTGGTCACGTGCCGCCGTGTGCGCAGCACAGCGCAAAGCGAGGCTTGGGGGGATCCTTTACAATCCTCCCAGAGAAGTGCCTGAGGGGCGACCTTTTTACAGTCGCCTTCTCTCCGCTAGAGGGGGTGACTGCTTTACAGTCATCCCCTCCGTGATGTGCCTAAAGGCGTGGCACCAATAAGCGGCTCTAGTGTGATCTTACGAGGACCTGGAGCCTCCCTTAGGTGCCGAAGATGGCCGCTCCAGTGGTTTTAGCCGGTAGGAGTCCGGCATACCCCTTCGCTCTTCCCCGGGGTGAAGGAAGTTCCATGTAGAATTTCCACTGGACATCAATAAAAAAAAAAAAAAAAAAAAGGTAGGTATCGCTCCAGAAGGAGACTGCAGAGTGGGAATGAGAGAGGGCCATTCCCATCACGCCTGCAGCCATATAGCGATGGCAGGGGGCCTCGGGGGTCACGGGTGCGCAGATTGGGGAGTCTGTGTGCTCATATCATGCGACCTTCGGGAAGATGGTAGCGTGGACATAGGAAACTATGCCATACCACGTGCCACCGTGTGCGCAGCACAGCGCACAGCGAGGCATAAGAGACTTACCACGCTTGGCAGGTGGGTTGGTGAGCGCAGTATGGCTACTGTTCCACAGGAGGGACGCTGCTGACCATGTTTATGATTTAGTCCTATAGTCGCCTTTTACGACATCCACGAGAGGATATAAAGTGGTGCTATTATTCTTAATCTCGATAATTGACTAAAGGGATGTGCAGCAGCTTCTCCTACTGTCCAGTCGCCATACTGCGCTCACCAACCCACCTGCCAAGTGTGGTGTACTGGAAACTTCCCCCTAAAATGGCGACACAGTTGTGGAAATCTATGCTCCCCATAGATTTGACCTTTGTTCAGCAGTAGACGTCCTTTGGCTGATATGATGATGATTGAAAATATATATAATTATTACAAAGTAAAAGTTCTGACATAGATTACAAATTTTAGTTTTTTATGATCGATGACGGAATATAGAAAATGAATTTCGTGTGGGCAGGCGAGCGTTCATTTATTTTGATAAAGGCCACGAACTTATGTTGTGATTGCGAGGGAATTATTCAAATGTAATTTAGATTGTACGCTGACGTAGTACATTTGGTTTTAATACGTACTTCATCAATGTTTCATGATTATACTGTTGTATTAATGTGTTGTTACTTAGGAAATTACAAATTGTTTCGGGCGATTTACATTTTATATTAAACTAGCTGCCACCCCTGACCTCGTCCGCGAGAGAACTAATTTAAACCTAAAGGGAACTTGATAACGCAATGAAACTATTTCTACTCCTTTTCTGTACATGAGGTTAGATTGTGGAACTCACTCTCGTCTGATATAGAGAAATGTAAAACGGTCTCTATATAAAAAGTAAGAGAGTAATTTAATTAATTCTAGCATTATGAACTATGTCGGTGTTTTTGCCCTCATGGAGTAGTTTAATTAAACCTAAGACAGCAATTCTAAATTCACTTTGGAGAAATGTTAGGAAGTTAAAATATTTAAATAAATAGAGTAAAATTAAAGAATAGGAAAGTTCTTTGTTTTTTTATTTATTATTATAGTTAAGTTAGTTATTTTAGTTAAGTTAATTCTTTTAGTCAGGGACAATGGTGTCCTTAATATTAGAAGTTAGATAAGTTATGTTTTAAAATGGGTATAAAATCCTATGACCTTATCTATGACATAATCCCATTGTTACCTTAAAAAAACATCTCTGCTAAATGTTATTTACATATTTTTCTGCAACACGATGAAGCATCAAAGATTCAAAAACACAAACTTTCAAATTTATATTAATTTAAGTAGTAAGTTCTGGCCGTTGGGGCAAAAAGGTTGAAAATGGAGACCACGCACTGGAAAACGCAGCGTGGGACGAGCTCCAACAGGTCGTCTACCTGGTGAGGGTCGCTGGGAGTCGTTGGATGAGGGCGGCATGTAACGGCTCGTTGCGGAAATCTAAGGGCCTTTGTTCAGCAGCGTACGTCCTGTGGCTGATATGATGATGAAGTTCTGGTTCAAAATTTATAGCTTTTCAAGTTCTTGGTGTAACAAGACCCTTAACGAAAACGAAAGCTATATTGCACTAGATGACTAGACCATACCTGGAAATATGGAGATGAAGATATTGAAGGTCAGTCTCAATATTTTTTATTGCGTTATTCACGAACAAAATAAAAAAAGAGCTCACACTCATATTGTTAAATAGATGATATTATTATGATTATTTTAATTTATTTTTTATTATTATTCATTAACTTATCTTAAAAATTGTTATTTATCCTTGCTTATAACCAATTTCACTTGATTGGATCATATTTTAATTTTTACCTTTAACATAAAATTTTTGCTATTGCTTATTTCGATGTCATAAATATACTTCTCATTAAACTTAATTTTTACCTAGATTATATATGAATGATTTATTTATGTTAATGCAAAGCTTTAGGTCTTGGGTTCGATTTCCATGTCGGGCAATAATTCATTGGGTTTTATGGTAGAAAATATCAGTGTTAGCATTATGGGTTGGGTTAAGAATTAAGCTGCCGTAAATTTTAATAGATTTGCCTTTAAGGATGATATGAAGCTTTAATATCATCTTTGATACAATTGATATATGTTTGATAGAACCTTCATTTACATAAATCCCATATAAGATTATTTTATACCCAGCACAAAAAGCTGATCTAATTACAATGAGAAATTATTATAAACAAATTACGGATGTTTTTCTGCTGAACTCTTCTATATATAGAACTGGAACGTTTTTAATTAAAACCTTTTGAAAACGTACTCCTTTAAAATATGACATACATAATTTAATAGTTTAACATTGTTTCCTTCAGCATAGTTCGTGATGAGCTATTTTACATATCACGTATATCAAAAGAACGCTAATTGGGCTTATAACGTCAACAGAAAATCTTACAATAAATAACCCCTATATTATCATCAGCATATCAGCCAAAAACGTCCAATGCTGAACAGAAACCTCCCCCATAAACGACCACTTACATGCTGTGTGCGTAGAGGAGAGCCGAGAGAAGAAGTTCAATCTCGACCCACACCTCTGACTTTTTGGATTCATGTGCGGATCAGATTATCACTTGCGTTAATGGTGATGGAAAACATCGGGAAGAAACTTGCACACCTGAACGGATCAAAAATGTTCTTTATGGTGTGTGTATTCCACCAACATGCATTGTGCCAGCGTGGTGGACTAAGACCTAACCTTCCTCAGTGGAAGTAAAGGTCAGCGTGGGAGGGTAATGGGCGGATTATGTATATTCTAGTACTGATATTTTATATTATTAGTATGTTAATTAAGGTTCAAGGTAAGGTTCATTACTGTATTATAATATCTTTGGCAAGTATCTTTATGAATCCTAAATCATAATCAGTCCCGAAGGAAGTATTATATCAATACCAACGAGGGTGACGACATAATCTATTTAGGGTCCGATAATGAACAGATATCCTCAACTTTGGTCGGCAATTCATCAACCGTGTCGCCTTCACCGTAATCTAATTCATCATCCGCTTCTGTATTATATTCCGAAGTATCTAGAATCTATCAATCAATTGTAAGTTTATTAAGTCGATATTTATGAGATGTTGATTGATCGATTATATTACCTTTCCTATTATTTATCCGTTGTTGATTTTTATAGGATATAAAAAATTGAGATAACCATTTTATTGTTCTTTAGTTGTAAGCTCGGCTATTAAACGAGAGCGGCTATATGTGAATAATATAAATCATTATTTAATTAACACTTGTTCATAAATAAATGATTGTTGTAACATAAAATCTTAAATTAACCTTACTTAGATATAATGTAACTAGATTGATAACTTGAAGCATAGATAACACTGCCTATATTATTTATGATTAATAGACAAGCTACACACTTGTCATGTTTTAGGAATGCAGTCCAGTACGTCATCATCATCATCATATCGGTCAAAGGACGTCCATTGCTAAACAAAGGGGGGTCTTAGATTTTCACAACGACCGGTTACATGCCACCCGCATCCATCGACTCCCAGAAACCTTCACCAGGTTGTCGGTCCACCTCGCTGCGTTTTCTGGTGCGCGGTCTCCACTCGAGAATCTTTTTGCCCCAGCGGCCATCGGTTCTATGAGCAATGTGCCCCGCCTATTGCCACTTAGTTATTATAGTTAGTTAGTTATAGTTTACTAATCCTTTCAGCTTATCGGCAACTTTAGTTCTTTTACGGATCTCTTTTTTTCTGATTCGATCTCGTAGAGATTCCTAGCACCCAAACATAGCTCTCGCTATAGTTCGCTGAGTGACCTTGAACTTTATAGTGAGTGACCATGTCTCTGTTATCACTGGTCTAGTCTAATACATAATTTATTGTAATGTATTTACTACTTTTATTAATGTATCGACTGTTTTTTGTTTTATGTACCAATAAAAATATGATACGTGATGTATGTGTATGAAACATAATGAACAGAAAGAAAATACATAAATACTTACGTTATGGTACCATGATATTCTATGTTCTCTAGGGTTGGCGCGCACTGAACATTCGAAGTACACGTCATCACCTTCTTTAATGTCGTGAGGGTTGAGCGTGCTGCCCAGTGACAGCGAAACGACAGGCGGATCTAAAACCAAAGATAAAGATATGTTGTTACCTGTATGAAGAGATTTTTATTGTGCAAGACAGTTTATATGTTGGCATTTATCATCAACACGATAGATGTATAATATACAATGAAACGAAGACATTAAATAAATAACGTTTGCACAAGCATACTAATTCATCATATTATTCATATTAGTTGAAGGACGTCCACTGCTAAACAAAGGCCTAATACCAATTACGAGACAGACAAAATTCTAGTCCAAAAATTATACGGATTTCCAAACCATTGTTCACGTCTATATCAGGTACTCATCATCATCATCATCATCATCATCATTATCATATCAGCCACAAGACGTCCACTGCTGAACAAAGGCCTCCCCCTTAGATTTCCACAACGAGCGGTTACATGCCGCCCTCATCCAACGACGCCCAGCGACCTTCACCAGGTCGTCTGTCCACCTCGTTGGAGGTCGTCCCACGCTGCGTTTTCCGGTGCGCGGTCTCCATTCTAGAACCTTTGTGCCCCAGCGGCCATCAGTTCTACGAGCAATGTGCCCTGCCCATTGCCACTTCAGTTTACTAATTCTTTCACCTATGTCGACAACTTTAGTTCTTCTACGGATCTCCTCATTTCTGATCAGGTACTAATGAATCCGAATCTTGTTTTCATGTAACATTCAACTTCAGGCCCTAATGGCCGAATACTGAAACGCCACTTAATATTTAAAACCCGATTAACAATCGAGAAGCCGACTTCGTACCGAAACCGACGGCGTCTCAAATAGCCAATCGGGATTTAAATATTTAAGTGGCATTTCAATATTCGGCCGTAATACTCCTAGGTAGAGCTCAATCAGCGTCTAAGGAATGCCAAACTGTTTAGAAAACACCCATGTCTAGCCGTAGACTTCGGTGGGTGACAAACTGTTTCGTATTCTTCACAGAAAACGATGTGCTATTCAGATGTTCATTAATGAAATGTAAACAGTTTGATATGTACCGGGTTAGTCGGAAAGGGTGTATTAAGCCGAAAAAGTGTAATACTGTGGGTGGTAATGAGCACCTTTTGTTGTATAACTTTCCTCAATCAAAAGTCAATAGTTACAGAGTTATAGCTGTACAAACTTTTAATGAAAAATACGCTGACAACCATCATCAGCTGTGTCTTACATTTAACGTCATATTTGGGTTCACAGACCTAGTACTATCCGACAGAGGATTATTTCGGAATGAAAATAATAAATCAAGCCCTGCGCTATCTTTGACTTAAATTTAAATAAAAGAAAAAATACGTTTTATAAGATGAGGCATTTACTGTAAAACATTCATCAGTGACACTTTAAATTGGCCGCGGGTTAGTACGCCCTTTCCCGGTATAGGATAACAGTGGACAAATAAACAAATAGAAAACTATAATCAGGGGTAGAGCGACTAAGTACCGAATCATGTTGTGATTGTTGTGGTAAACGATCATGCGGTTTGCTCGGTAATCGCGGCTTAGGGATCGTACCTGAACTCACTGAAAACATTCCATTCTAAGTATTATTATACACGGTTATCATTCGAAGTCTCCTTACCTTTTTTTATTCGTGGTTCAATAACAAACCTCCTTACTTCTAAAACTTTTTAATTTGTAGAAAATGCAGGTACATTACAGATGGTGTAAATTTAAAAAGAAATATAGAGCCAGATATATTTTGCTGCAGCGCACCATGTAAATTCTTAGCAAAATTATATTATGGCCAAATAATAGTCAATATCGGCAAAAATAAATATTAAATGTCAAATTTACAATTATACAATAGAATGGCCAACAGGACAATACATTAAGAGTTCAAAGGCTTGGTAACATAAAAATTATAAAATTTTACTTTTTGAAATGAAATATGAATACGTTAAACCATATTCCTGGTAATTAAAAATCATATTTACGTAAAACTGATATATTCAAGCAATTAAAATGAACTCTGCACAGTCAGCTCAGTCAGCGCAAAAAGCCAATCGCTTGCAATGCCGTCAATTAAAATAATTCTTTTGGGAGTCTTTGGAAGTTATTTTTCATTCCAATTAAACAAGTCAGAGGTATCACGGCAAAATGCTTTATTTAAAAGAGTTTCGTTATTATAATTCTTAATTTGACATTCTATTATCTAATAATTACGGTAATACTATATGATCTTCTTTTTACCGTTAATTGTTTCATATTTAAATAATCTATTAATATAATCTTATAATATTATGATACAATAGTTAATAATTTTAAATAAAATTTATCTATCATTCAATCAACCTATATTTGTACGCCGTAAAGACAAAACATGATAGTAACTTATTTAACATCTTGCATGCCATGTGTGTATAAATGGTCTTTTGTATTATCTTGTAACTTCAAGGTTTGGGGTCTGATAGTGTAACTGTTGATTCGTTTTAGTCAAAATAAATATATTTTTGTCATCGTTGTAGAAAAGTCGAGATTATAACAATCGTTAGTGTATTTTCGACTTTGTCTTCACTTGTGAAGCATTTTTCCTTCAGGTGAGCACTTATCTGCCGCGAAAAGCGGGCGTTGACACTTTATTGGCCATTAAAGACCTATAACGACATCGCCCCGCGGCCGGAGGAAACGCCCGTTCTCCAAATAAACATTTACGATTGCACCGTTTAAATTGTTGCCAAAACGATTCACGCTGTGAGCGGCGGAATTCTCCCCGCTCTAAATGCGTTACGGTTCGCCGGGCAGAAGTAAATAGAATTTATTTATATTTGGAAATTAATTTCCTCTGTCGTAATAGAGTCAGCACGTTTCCTTCGAATTCACAAAATGACCGTCCCGTTGAGGGATTTGTGGCTTGATTGAGTGCTCAGTCTTTCTTAAGAAGCAAAACCGACGTACATACTAACACATAATCAGCCCATTACTGTCTGCACTGCTGGGCACGGGCCTTTTCTCACTATGAGAAAGGTTATACCTTAGTCCACCGCGCTGGCTAATCGCGGGTTGGCGGACTACACGCACCATTTTGGAGCCTTCTCAGGTGTGTAGGTTTCCTCACGATGTTTATCTTCACCGTTATCGCAAGTGACAATCAAATTCTGATCCACACATAAATCCGAAAAGTCGAGGTACGGGCCGGGAACGAACTCGGACCTTCCTGTATGGAAGGCAAGCGTTCAACTACTATCACTGCTGCTGATTTGTGAACACTGTGGTGTATTTGTACGCACACACGGCGTAAAAATACAAATGTAGACACAAATGTCGCAGTGAGGATAACCCGTTTACGTATAAATAATTTGGCAAGTTATGTTCCATTAGAATGTAAACGCACTGGCTATGTTAAGCCCGTTTAATCCCTTAGAGCGTTTTGTGATCCGGATCCGGTGGCTGGGCGGGGCTGGCCGTTCCCTCTAGTCCGAATTAGTTTTTGGAGTCGAGTCCTTAGCGGATGTTAAGTGTTGATGTTGTGTGCTCGCTGGCGCTAACAAGGTTTTAATTACGTTTCACAGAGTTTCTCATGTTGGCGCATACAAGCTTTTAATATTGTTAGATAGGTTGTTTGTTTCGAAATGTTGACAGGGCCTGTTACGTGTTATACGAGTTGACTAAATTACAGGTGGAGCAGTTTAAATATATATATTTCGGGCGGTTGCTAATTAGGGTTCTTGTTGATTAAGTATGAATTAGGACTTGGGCAGGAATGAAGCAGTAGAAAGAAAGAAAGAAGATAACATTGTAGTTGAAAACATGTTCTCCCATATATTCCAACTGCAAATGTAAGTTTGTAGGCACAATATTTAATGATTTATCATGTTATTTTGAGACCATAGGACCATATCTTATAGGTTTTCTTGTAATTTATAAGTAAAGAACAATTTTTTTTTCAAAATTATAGTCTCAATAGTTTCAGAGAAAAGGGGGGCGATAGTCTAATTTCGCCTACATTTTTAAATAACTTTAAAACTCTTTATTTTACAATTATAAAATAAATATAAAATAAAATATATTTGAGACCTTCACAATAAGCCCTTCCATTTAATATGTTACACGGTACAGTTTCCAAAAATCTTAAATTTTCCATATTGCCCCCCAAAAGTCACCCCCATATTCAAAATTCATTTATTTACGTTACCCACCCGTGCTCGGGTTGCAGAAATTCATATGTGTATCAAATTTCAACTTAATCGGTACGGTAGATTCAAAGCAAATTGGCTGTGACAGACGGACAGACAGACACACGAGTGTCCCATAAGGGTGCTTCGTTTTTTCCTTCGGACTTTCGGAACCTTAAAAAGGCCTATGATAGCATTAGCTGCAGCAAACGTCACTGCAGCGCTTTTTGTAAAATAGTAAAATAACACAAATATTAGCTTTACCGTAATATGAATAAAATAATGTTTGTAATAATCAACTAAAACTTAATTCTATATTATCTGTGCTGTTTACCCCTACATTCAGGAGGTTACTCCTGAATACTGCAATTCTAGACACAATTAAAATTCCAATAAATCGTTGATCAGCGTTTAAGCAGACACAGGGTTATGAGTATGCGTGCATACATAATTAACAATATTGTATTATAGATAATGTTATGTACATATTATCCTATCCTTGCCGTGTGCTAAGAGCTAAGAACACCATCTCATCCCGTGGGTGTCGTAAAGGCGAATATAGGGTTACCCAGAGGATGGGCAGCAGCATCCTTCGAGTACACATATAACTCAAATGCGATAGCCTGCGGCAGACGGTGCCAAGCGTGGCAATTATGGCAAAACCCCGCAATGGGCTCATAACACAAAAGCATACCGGTCGTTGTGGCAATCTTTGGGGGAGGTTTCTGTTATGTTATATAGGTATGTATATTATTATATAGGTATTGCCAACTGTAGGAGATTTGCTTAAGGATCCTGTCTAATGCCACAATGACAACAGCCCTACATTGTAACGTCGATGACGCGGTAAAACATGGCGTGTCAAATTATAAGCAAGACGAAGGCGGACAAAGCCAAATTAATCCTTCAGACAGGAAGTTGTCACCGTGGAGTCGCCGGTGTCGGCGTAAGCTATGCGTCTGCGAATCCGCTAGCCACAGACTAAATTAGACAGAATTAGTTCCCAACAAGTTGGTCACGTTGGATAAATTGTCAGTGAGCAAAGTTCCGTAGGGGGCGCGTCGCCAATTCCCCCGGTAGGCTTCGCTGCGGGCTTTGTTGTGTCACGGCGGCTTACGGTAACAGACACGTCCGATAAGAACGAAGATAAGCACATTACATTAAGGACGATGTGCAACTGTTACACGAACACATTTTAACGCAGGCCACATTTATAAATGTTTTTATAAAAATAAATCGAGGGTAGTTTCATAAAACATGACGCGGCTTTTCTCAAAAGAGCTTTTTGCTCCGAGTTGTAAAGTAATCTACGTGTTGAGATTTCTATTCATTGCTTTGGTTTATGGCTCTATTATAACATCTTAGATTTAAGGATGGCGTTTAATTTCAAAGGGATAAATTATAAATCTGTGCATTGAAATGTTATTTCTGAAAAATGTTTAGAGTAAGTTACTTTATTGAACTAAATTATTTTGAGTTTAGGAATTTTTTCGTGAAATTTGATCTGCTTCCAGATAAAGGTCTTTTACATACCTTGTCTTACAGTATATATAAAGTTATAAACAAACAAATATGGCTAAAGACATGTATATATCTATTGAAGTCTCGCATTTCGTATGTTCATTATACTCTTCAGATCTACAAAGAGCCATGTTTTAATGACACGTATTTTAATTAAGTGAGTGCAAAGAGTATTTTGAGACATTCACATAATTAAGTAGCGGTACATATTTTTTGTATTACTTTCTTTATTTTATTAATATACTTTTATTGAATGTTTAAATATACTTATAAAAATAGCAAAAAAAACATATTAAAAATAGTGAACTACCGGCATCGGGAACAGGGTCCAAGCTGCCGGTGATTAAGGCTCCAGAGACCTCTCTTTCCTCACAATACGTGCCGTGCAAAGAAGAACCACTTTACATATAAGACCTTTGACCCAACCGCCTAACGAGAGCCTCTTAAGATGTTGATCGAGGTCTTGGTGATCAGGCCCTTGGCCGTAACGACTATGGGCACAATTATTGCCGAGCCATACTTTTATTATATTATGTCAGCCAAAGGATGTCCACTCCTGAACAAAGATCTGTCCCATAATTTTTCACAATTGTGACGTCTTTTTTTGGGGGATTTGCCAGTACGCATTCCGCTCGGCAGGCGGGTCGGTGAGCGCAGTATAGCTGCTGTTCCACAGAATGGACGCTGCGGCCCAACCCTATGGTTTAATCCCTTAGTCGCTTTTTCGACATCCACGGGAGCAGATGGAGTGGTGCTATATTCTTACTCTGGATACAACACGGTAAGTATATATGATGTATAATTTTAGTACTTTCAATTAATTACATAATACTACTAGCTTTACCGGCCACGCGTTGCTGTGGCTAAATGCACGTAATTACAACATGAATTTGATTCTCAATAAAATAAAACAATTATGAGTCTCCTAATTTAATAAAAACATGCGCGTAAATGAATATAACGATGTGTATTAATTTCAAAACGATCGGTAAAGAACTTTAGGAGATTTGCGATTTTGAACAAACGAACATAATTTTTTTATATATGTAGATAGATTATGAGTCTCTTGATTTAATAAAAACATGTGCGTATATGAATACAACAATGTGTATAAAATTCAAATCTATCGGTAAATAACTTTAGATTTGCGATTTTGAACAAACGAACATATTTTTTTTATATATATAGATAGATTATCAGTTTCCTGATCTAATAAAAAAAAACACGCGCGTATATTAATACAACGATGTGTAAACATTTCAAAACGATCGGTAAAGAACTTTAGGAGAATTGCAATTTTGGACAGACGAACATTAAATTTATATAAATATATATGTAGGTTAAAGATAAGATATAGAATAACCATCGTGGTGCCCCGAATGTTAAAAGACTTCCAGACTCGCTTCATAAGCAGTGGATTGCAGATTATAGACCTGGCTTGTACATTTCAAGCCTCATAATTACTTTCTTAGTTAATCTAAGACACAATCAATGCTCGCTCTTCTCTGTGTTAGAAGAGACTTTTGGCCTGCAGTTTAACAGTTACAGGCCAATATTATTTACTACAGAATATTAAAAATAGTCCTGGTGCTGCAAGCGTTTATAGGTTACGGGTTACCGTAACAATTATGATTGTTTGCCATTTAACTAGTATAAAAAGGTCCTTCATCATATCAGGCAAAGAACGTCCACTGCCGAACTAAAGCTTCTCCCATAGATTTCCACAATTGTGTTGGCATTTTTTGTGGAATATGCCAGGACTCATTACGCTTGGAAACAAGCGGGTTGGTGAGCGCAGTATGACTGCTGTTCCACGGAATGGACGCTGCTGCCCATCGCTCTGGTTTATAGGCCCTTAGTCTCTTTTTAGATCATACATGGGAGGAGACGGATTGGTGCTATATTCTTAACCCGGACACCGCGCGGTCACGGCAAAAAGGTCTTACGTACGTCATTTTATCGAATAAGTGTTTTTGTTAACGTTTGGAAATACCATGTGATAAAAATTAAAGGAAAATACAAGGAGTATCCTCCTCCTCCTCCAAGGCTATGTTTGTTCCATCAATATGGCACTATACAAGAAAGACTTATTAAGTAACTAATATATTGCTATTACTTATTTGTTCGTGTGGTGCCAGCTACGAATAGCACCAACCCATCTCATCCCGTGGGTGTCGTAAAAGGTAACTATGGGATTAACCGCAGGAAAGGCAGCAGCGTCCTTCGTGTACATTAACAACTCAACAGCGATCGCCAACCCACCTGCCAAGCGTGGCGATTATGGCAAACCCTGGGGGGGTTCGCGATCGGCCTGGGTGTATTGTGTAAGCACACAATACACCCAAACCGATCGCTATAGCGGTCTTTACTCTTATCGTGGCCAAAGAAGTTTCAATAAAAAAAATCTTTGGTTGTTGTAACCAACGTGGATGAGGAAGTTTTATATTCTTACGTAATTAATTTTCTTTTACTTAGTAAATTGTGGAAGTAAAACTTATTCTAATTAACAAAATTGATCCCAATTTCAAAGCGTTCAAATTTAGTGTAGATAAACATACAAAGTCAAACAAAGTCAAAATGTTGGCAACTTACAGGAGGGATGGAGAAACGTGTGAAGGAGAAGAAAGTGAGCATCCGGTTTACATATCTCAGCACGAAAAGCAAGAACGTAATTTTGCAAATCCGTGTGGTGTCCGGATTAAGAATATAGCACCACTCCATCTCCTCCCCTGGATGTCGTAAAAGGCGACTAAGGGACTCTACAAACCAGAGGGTTGGACAGCAGCGTCCCTTTTGCTGAACAGTAGCATTTCTGCGCTCACCAACCAGACTGCCAAGCGTGGTGAGTATCGGCAAATGCCCCCCAAAATGATGACACAATTGTGTTAATCTATGGAGGAGGCTTTTGTTCAGTAGTGGATGTCATTTGGCTGAAATGATTTACGGGTAGCTTCGACTGCTTTCATACAAATAGTGATAGTATAGTGCTCTTTCAGGAAGGCTTCGTTATTGATCAGTTCTGGTTTGATAGCAGTGTGTCATGCGTGTTTCGCCGGGTGTGCACAGCGAGATTTCAAGTAACAATGATAATTAAACTTAACGATGTTGGAGATGTGCAAACTGGTTAAGCCGAGCTCCTTTATTGCTTATTTTGCAGCATTATTCGTTTAGGGAAGGGAGCTTAACGAATTAAGAAGTTACGCTAATTGCGTCATCGTAGGCGTGACGGAGCTGTTGATTTGTACAAACAATTACGACACATTTTGATCTCAAAATATGAGCTGCTCGCGTGCTGTGTATTGTGTTATTTCGCATACCTACAGAAAAGAGACCCTAATTGGGCAATTTGCAAAGGTCTTAGCTATATTCACTATTGAAATAAAAAGTATCTAGAATAAACGAAAACTTGACTCAATATTTGCAAATAACAAAAGGAAGGCACTATCAGAAAACTCCCAAGTCTGCGAGAAGAACTTTCAGATAGACGAAATTATTTCATAGAGAGCTACCATAAAGTAGCTAAAGTTTTTATCTTAATATTTGATTTTATAAATAGATAGTGAGAAATTGGATGAGACGTATAATTTCAGAGAAAATTATATCTTAGTTTTGTTCAGAAATTGTAGAAGATTTTTATTATGACTTTCATACTAACAAAACTTTCAGATAAAATGAACTTTACAATTAATTTATTTCTGAATTTGGACTATTATATTTATGCACATAGTCACTTCACATAGAGGGTACAGTGAAATCATTTTGGGGAATTGGGCCAGCCCAAGATTCGAGCGGGTTGTGAATATACAAGATATCTGTGTCATTTGCTGTAGATATGCAGTAACAACGGTCTAAGTGCTTTCATACAATCCAAAAGAATACAGACTTGCTAGCACGGGTGGCACAGTGGCTAAACGATTGAGTTTATGTTGACTCGTAGAGTCACAGATTCAATTCTCTGTGGCCCATTTGTTTGTGGCCCAATGCCTATCTGGCGAACACCACACCCCCAGCCATATGTATATAGAACGGTGGGGTTTTAGCCGGTAAGAGTTAGGCATGCCGGAGGGCTGGAACTTTCCAAGGTGCAGGAAATCCATGAGGATTTTCCTACAACAATAAAACAAAAATGCTGGGTCTTTGCTCAGCAGTCGATGCTTATGGGCTGGCATGATGATGATGACGGTCCATATTACTTCACAGAGGGCGGAGCAGAGGTTTAAAGACCTGACTGTTGCTCCAAACAATCTTGCAGTTCCCTGTCTGGGCACTGCGTAATCGTTAACTTACAATTAACTTGCATGTCCTGGTTTTTCGGTAACATAAACAAAAACGATTACTCACCAGCGTCTGCTACATCCACAAAGCTACATTATACTTACATACAACATCTAGCTTGAACGAGTCTTCAAGGCTCTGTCCAGGCAGCGCGTTGTTGTCAGCTTGACACTTGAGCTGCACGCCATCGTCTTCTGGTAGCGGCATGAACTGGACTTGACTGCTCACCCACGTCTCGTTCATTGCTTCTATTATCTGGCAACAATTATCTATTGATATATTATCTAAGATCCTTAGCAATTTTTACTGTGTAGTTATATGGTTATGAAAATATAGAAACTAACCAATACGAAACAACTTATTTAGTACGTACATATTATTTTCGTATATTGTCGATGTTATGCCTGGTGTTATTAGTTGTTGATATGGCAATTTCTCTGCAGAAACTTTCCATGATATTAACTAGTTAAAATAAATAGTGAAAGGAGCTTCAGTAATCGAAATTAATTCATTCTCTGTTTATAGAACTCGTTTAGTATCAAGACTACACCATAAAATCGCAATAGGCAACAAAAGTTCGGGCAGATAGGTTTCAAAATTCATGTTCACTGATAATCAAATACTTATTCGTACAGAAAACTAACCACTCACATATAAAGTCAGAAACTCTTTATTCAATTTCAAATCCTAAACGTTGGAAAACGCTAGAAAACAAATAGCGTTAAATTAACATGCTTACCTTTCCTCTTTTAAACTTTCTGTTATCCTTGTACCACGTGAGTTGCGCTGGAGGCCGGCTGCCCTCCGACACGCACGTCAAAGTTACGTAACGTTCTGATGATAACGTTATTGGCTTGTTTAATATCTCCACCAGTGTCGGCCTCACTGCGGAAATAATTCAGTGTTAATCGCGTGTTTATTTTTTTATCTTATCCCAGGTATCTCAAGCAGATGTAATTGCTCAACCGGGCATTCTGGCGAAGTTGAAGAGGCTTCCAACCGGGCTTACATTTACAACTGAGCAACTACAGCTGGGGGTGAAACTATTTATAATATTTAAAACTACTGGCTCAGCATGAGTCACCAGAGCAAGCTTTGGGTGAGGAGGAGACTGAACGGGTTGTGGCGGAGGCCGCAGTGGCAGTGAAGCAGACCTCAGTGGTGACGATGGTAAATCAGTCTGTTTGAACGAGACTACGCGAGGCTCGTCTTGTGTTCTTCGTGACATAGGATGATTACGTCGTCCGGGTCGATGAGCACGTCCTTCGGGCAACGGCAGGTGTTTATGAGTCTGTTTTGGTTGACCAATACCATGAAACAGTTCGGGTGGACCAAGGTAGAGTTGAAGAAGTGATTAGACGCTTGTATCATGAACTGGTGGATGGTCGGCAAGTTCAAATTGATTTGAAGTTGTTTATTAGGTAGGAACCAATTTTTAAGGTCTTGGAACCTAAGAAGTGGATATTCGCATTTGTGAACATAACGCTCGCATAAGTTATAATTGGCCATAAACACGTGTCGTAAATTCTCACATTATTTGTAATGGATAATTTACTGCGTACATTTAAGAGGCAATGGAGATGATTGAGAGCAAAAGTAGTATAGTGTTAGCTTATGTGCTCTCAGAAGGTCAATTTGTGGTCGAGAGTGACACCTAAAATTTGGAGTGCGGCAGGCACTTGGAAAGTGGTGTCATCGCCTGCGGATGCTGTTTGCGACCTAGCGCGTCGTCGAGGCCATCCTGCCGCTCTTTGGAGCCTGGCTCAGAAGGATCAAGTGCGTCACCTACGACCTGTCGTAGGTGTTCACCGGGTGGGTAGGTGTTTAAAGACACCCTCTCCTAGATAGGGATTAGCCGGAGGACGGGCAGCAGCGTCCTTCGGGTACATTGACAACTCATCTGCGATCGCCAACCCGCCTGCCAAGCGTGGCGATTATGGCAAAACCCTCCAATGAGCACACAACACACCCATATTGGTCCTTGTCCTTCCATAGTGGTCCATCTATGGGGGAGGCCTGTGTCCAGCAGTGGACTTTATTTGGCCATAGTACGAGATGGGGTGGTGGTATAGCCGGCACCACACGGACAAGGCAACTAAAGTAAGCGTTGTTTTAATAAAATTATCTATTTTATGATTCCAGCTTTTACTCAATAGAGCAGCGGCATGTAAAATGTTGCCAGTGGTGGCCATGTTGACCACAGCTACTCATGACTTCATAATTGGTGGTCGGCGTTGATATTGCTAGCAGGTTCATGTTGCTATTATTTTGTGAGGCCATAATATTTCATTTTCACGTGCAGTTTGTGGCTATGATGCGATATTAAAAACGTCAGCGGCTGGCCAGTTTATTACTGCTTTTCGAAATGGTATAGAACTAATTAAAATAAAAAGGTAAGTATGTATGATTGGACTTAGCGACAATGTTTGCGCTAACATCATAATAGGTGACATTATATCAGCTAAAGAACATCCACTGCTGAACAAAGGCCTCCCCAATAGATTTCCACAATTGTGTTGTCATTTTAGAGGGTATTTTCCAGTACTCACCACGCTTGGCAGATGGGTTGGTGAGCACAGTATGACTACTGTTCCACAGATTGACGGTACTGTTCAACCCTCTGGTTTAGAGTCCCTTAGTCGATATCCACGGGAGGGGATGAAGTGGTGCTATATTGATTGATTGACACGGACTTATACACACTAATAGTTGACCTAGTCCAGTAATTAAGGGCGCAAATATTTTTTATGTTTGACAGACATGTGACGGTCTACCTAATGATAAATAACAACCGTATCCATGGAGATAACCAAGATTGGTTGACAAAATGGTCAGGCTTAGGATTAGGATTGAATGCCTTGTATTCTGGCAAATCCACTGGCTACTCTTCACCCGGAACACAACCACGATTAGACAAAGTTGTTATTGTCGGTGAAAACGCAGAACTGTTGTAACACTCCAGTCAAGCCCTGCAATTAAACTCAACTACTGCCTATACAATTTTGGACAATGCACCGCTATAGGATTTCCTGCCTGCTAGCCCATTGGGATGTTTAACAGAAGATGTTTACAGATTGGGAACTTTTACAAATTGACCGTGTGGTGCCGGCTATGAATACCACCACCCCATCTCATCCCGTGGGTGTCGTAAAAGGCGACTATGGGATTAACCGGAGGATGGGCAGCAGCGTCCTTCGAGTACATTTATAATACAACTGCGATCGCCAACCCGTCTGCCAAGCGTGGCGATTATGGCAATACCCCCCAATCACACAACACAACCCTATGGCTTCCAGACCCAACCCGGTCGCTGTGGCATGTTTTAGGGTGGCTTTTGTCCAGCAGTGGACTTTTTCGGCTGAAATGATGAACTTTTACAACGATGTACCCCCTAGTATGTCGCTTGTAAAATAGTTTCATTCACGAAGACGCCTAATATAATAGTATATTGCACTAATTTGAGAAGTGGGCCTTGGCAGTCTATAGAGATTGCCAAAACATTTCATAGGGTTCCTTGTTTTTGTACATGTATTAATGTCCTATTAACGTCATGACCCAAAATAAGTGTACACGTAGCGAAATCTATACAAATAAATAAAACTGAAGTGTCTGTTTGTAATGTCCAAATAACAGCTTTTTACTAAATGCATATAAAAGTATAGACGATACTTATAAAAAAAAAAACAATTTTGAATTTATTGTCTGTCTGCCTGTCTTTTTATTCCGGCTAATCTCTGAAACGGCTGGACTAACGTTGACGGGACTTACACTGACAGATAGCTGATAAAATCAAATATATATACTAATTATATAATAAGTATAATTAATAAATAATAAGTTTGCCGTGTGGTGCCGGCTCAGAATAAAGTCGACTAAGGGATTAGCCGGAGGATGGGCAGCAGCGTCCTTCGAATACATTAACAACTCAACTGCGATCGCCAACCCGTCTGCCAAGCGTGGCGATTATGGCAAAACCCCCCAATGAGCCCACAACACAACCATATCGGTCGTTGTGGTGATCTTTGGGGGAAGCCTGTGTCCAGCAGTCGATGTTTTATCGGCTGAAATGATGATGATGATGATATATTCTTGTGTATTGAAGATAAAACATACAGATAAAAATATTGTTTATTCATGTAAAACCATTTGTAGGCATTATAATAAAACACTTTTAAACGGATTCTATCGCGTATATTTTAGATATTTTTTTTCCTGACGTTTTGAATACTTTGCAGGGTTCGTGGTCGCAGGATGACTAAGGTGACAGGCGTCGTTACAGATTTTAAAAAGTTATTTTTTTTATCTACCGTACAATTATAATCAAAAAATATTTCGATGCACGCAGTAATCACTCACAGTGTCTTGATGTTTTTTAGTGTGGTATTTGGTTTGGGACTTTATTATTTTAATAACAGGATTCCAAACTGGTGGTACCTGCCAGCCATCTTCTCTATTAAAATTAGGATGCTTTTTTATTTCAATAGCCTCACGTAACATTCTTGGTACATATCGGTTCTCTTTCGCGAGGACTTGAGGTTGATCGAAACGAAGAAAATGGTTGGGTTTGTCTAAGGCATGTTCGCACACTGCAGACTTTGTGGAGCGTCTATGCTTGACGTCAGCTATGTGTTCTTTTAACCTAGTGGCTATACTACGCTTTGTTTGCCCTATGTATGACAACCCACACTCACAGTCAATCTTATATACCCCTGCATCTTGTAACGGAATGTGACACTTCACCGGTTTGAGAAGTTGGCTGATCTTCTTATGCGGCTTGAAGTAGGTTTTTATGGAAGCACGCTTCAAGATATCGTCGTCAACCGTCGTCGTCGTCGTCGGTCGTCGATCAACAGTGGTGGGTTTCGGGCGGCTTCTGCGACGGGGATTTGGAGCTCTCAAATTGTTTCGCTGGAGAACTTCCTTCACATGGTGTTCGAAACGTCAGGAAAAACAAAAATCTAAAATATACGCGATAGAATCCGTTTAAAAGTGTTTTATTATAATGTGTAATACCTGCGAAAACCTAAGCCATTATTACATTTATAGGCACTTATGAATAGTCAAGACATTAGTTGCCGCATTCAAAGGTGTAGATTTCCTATGGAGAAGAACATTAACAGAATTTAATGATTTATTAACATTACTAACATTAACTCCATGGTTACTCTTTTTAAGTCATATTGGTACAATGTTTTTTTAACTACAATGTTCTCAAAATGGGGGTAATGTGAGGACAATGCAAGAGAAAAGAGTCTAAAAAAGTCTACACTATACAAGCCAGATTTTAATATTTACATGAGTTTTTTTCAGTTATTCAGTTGTCATGACAGCATTAGGATGACCAATCCCAACAGATGGCACTCGTTCACGAGCATGACGCATGCATCAGCGTCGCTCAGCTCAACCATATTGTAGGGAAACTCAGCGACCCGATACACGACACCACCGTGAGCAAGACACTTGAGTGAGCATGACATACCTAAATTGCCAGACAAATATCACAAATTCCTACAAAATGTGTATTTTTGCAAACACTAATCAATCACACGTAGCTCGATAATCTACTTCGCAAATGCACTGGAGTCACATTTTAAGGCTCTCATAAGAAAAACGTTAAATTAATCAATGTCCACCGCTCACCACTGGCCTCTCAATGATCTTTACAATTAGAGGTCATAGGGGATATTGCCATTATTACCACGCTTTGCAGGCGGATTGGTGATCGCAGTATTAACACAAGGAAGGATGCTCAGTAGCATCGGTATCTGTAGCAAGGGGATAGGCAGTCCTATCCCCTTGATATCAACCCTTTGTCGCATGCACGAACCACACGTAACGAACCGGACATAACCTAAAAAGCACTTCTGATTTAATACTAATTGTTATATTATAGCGGTGAAGGGTGCTTTTATGGGTGCTGTCTAAAGTTGACATTAAAAAATAACAAATTATTTTAGTCTATTTTGAATAATTGATTATTTCATTTTGTCATAGAAGTTGTTTTTCAATGCTTACTTACAGTTCATCTCAAGTCTAACGGTCTTCTCCTGTGGACTGACGAGGTTAGTGTTAGACGCCCGGCACCTGAATGTGGTGTTGAGGTGATTCCGTCTTATATGAGGCAGTTCCAACTTATTGACCACCACGTGTGTGTCGGTCTTTTCTCCAATGTATTGTGGGGCTGGAGTGCCGTCTATCAGCCACATCACTGTGGGTGCTGGACGACCTGGGAAAGAAATAATATCTTTAACACACGTACTTAAATTCCTGGAGGATTAACAGAGTTTCTATTACTGGTAAAACACATTTCTTCAGCTGGCGTTTCGACTTGGACGACATACTAAAATATTATTTCTATAAATGATGTAACAAAGACGAATATTGGTATTTGCCGAATAACAGCCGATTACTGAATAATCGTATTCGTCAAATATCATGACGACATTCGTTTAAAACATCAAAGCACCTACAACAGGACGTACACATAAATAATTGAGCTTTCGATCCATGAATCCGAACATTTTATTTTTAAATATATAGATAATAATATTTTTTTATTCACGTAAAACCATTTAAAGGCACTTATGAATAGTCAAGATTTTAGTTGTCGCTTTCGAAGATGTTGATTTCCTATGGAGAAGAACGGGCATGAAACCCATGGTTACCCTTTTCAAATCATAATGTTTGTTACGTTGTTATGTTGTATGTATGTTTGTTGTTATGTTGACTCTATTGATCTCAAAATAAAGATCATTATCTTTGATCGAGGACAATGTAGGAGAAAAGACTAAACTCCTTAAAAAGTCTACACTAAACAAGCCTGATTTCAATATTGACAAAAGTTTATTCATCATTAAGCTGCTAGTCAGTCCCAACAGACTTCTTAGATCAAATACCACTATGCGGTCACCCATCCATAGACTAACCGCGCCAAGCGTTGCTTAAACTCGCCGATCGTTTACCGATCAATGAGTGCAATTGGCGACGACGCCATATGAAGTGAATTAAAAGTAACTATTTTCTTACAGTGGATTTAATCATTTTTATTATTATCTACATGTCTCTCTATTCAAGGTTTTATATCCCTTGCCAGAGGGGATATAATTTTGATAGGCTTACGCGGGGACATTGTTCCAACACGCAGAGCCCCTTTAGAGAATTTTAATCTAAAATCCAACTGGATACTTACCGGGGACTCCATGGCTGCACTATAAAATGCAATCACGGATTGTCCCCGGAGGTGTAAAAGTATTCTATGAAATGGAAACTACAATTATAAGGTCGATTGCAATGAGTGCTAAATGGATTTAATACTTTGAAAAACTATAACAACGGTATCTGCCTTTCCACCTTTAAATGAAATTCTATGCCAGACGATGAGTCGCCACTCACAAGATGGGCCCTTAAATGGCCACCGATATGAGCACCTCTGGGTGTCGAGAGGTGCGGCACTGGTTTCACCATCGCGCGTCTTGAAGACTCAGAGCGGATTTCTCCGTTGTTACACCATAAACTCTTCCACCTCGAGCATTCTTGTTATTATAATCTTTATTGTACACCAATTAGCAAAAGATACGAAAACAGTAGGGCTTAAAAGTATATTTTAGAGTACAATGGGCGGCCTTATCTCACTCGGCGATTTCTTCCAGGCAACATTAAGGTGGAAAAAAAACTAACTGGACAATGTACGCGGCAGACGATGGTGCAAACAAATACCTACATAGTGATTTAACTAAATCATCTGCTGTGGAAGCAAGAAACCCTTTTATAATTCTTGTGAACTCCTAAATGATATACTTAATCATATGGTACGAAAGCCACTTGTGTCGGTAAACTTTGGAATTCTGCCAGCGTACCGTAGCTTGAGGACATATTTCTTGATCGTCCTATTACTTTTCATGACCAGTTAGTTGTTCATAACTAGAGTATGCTCAACAACTTTGCAGGCGAGATAACTATGGCAGTATTCTTAGGGTTACAGTATTTTTCAAAATACCATCTTCGCTGCTGCCTACATACTGTAAGGACCGGATCTTGGAAAGCGTGCTCTTGCTAGATTTTAAATAATAAGCAAACATATTTTGTACTTCTCAATGCAGTTTTTATTTCATATATAATAGGCTCTTAAGAAAAGTCAACAGCTAAGTTGCACGATTCGAAAATCTGAATCTGAAGAAACTCCATAGATATACTCTTTTTCAAAAATAGTGTTTTTGCTATTTTGATTATTATATTGTAACCGGTATGTGTGAACAACGTAGACTATATGTGTATATGTAAAATATATACACACAATAATAAAACAGACGATTACACCTATACATAATAGGAAATTGACAAATAATACACTTAAAAAATATTAAAATCTTTTAAACGGATTACATCGCGTATGTTATAGATTTTTATTTTCGCTGACGTTACGAGCACTTTGCTGGTTTCGGGGTCGCAGGATTACTAGGAAAACGTAAGGAAAAATAGAAGTCTAGAATATCCGCGATGTAATCCGTTTAAAAGTGTTTTATTATAATGTGTAATCATCGTGAAAACCTAAGTCATTACTATAATTATAGAAGATATTAAGTTAGGTATAATAAATAAAGCGTATTTTAGCCTGCCAAAGCTTGTATATTTGATTATCAATCAGCTATCGACTAAACTAAGGGCACAAAGTAGAATGAAAAATGTTCGACGACAATAATATTGTGTTGTCAAAATAATCCAAATCTCTTTAAATATATATATACTTTAAAAAATAATATTAAATACCATACCAATAATTGAGAATCTTTTAGAAAATAATATGCTACTTCATTGCTATGTTCTACAGCGCCCCCTTTGTTTATTTTCCTAGTAATTTATTTATTTGTTTACACTGAATATAAAGGTTACCTATGCATTAAAAGTACAAAGGAACTGCTTATTTCTTAAAGTAATATCTTCGAGCAGACTTCATCATCATCATATCAGCCAAAGATCGTCCACTGCTGAACCAAATCTTCTCCCATCAACGACTTTACAAGTACACTTTATACTGTATGGTTACATGCCGTGTTATTATTTTGGGGGGGAAATTTCCAGTACTCATCACGCCACTTGGCAGGCGGTTTGATGAGCCTAGAATGGTTGCTGTTGCACAGAATGGACGCTGCTGCCTATCTTCTGGTTTAGAGTCCCCTAGCTGCCTTTCGCAAACAACTCTAGACCTCTTGTGTAAAGGATAAGATACATATATCAATATTTACACACATCAATAAATATATACGGAAATATAATACACCTAACTACTACTCAAAGCATGTTATAGTAGCAAGGGTTTTTTGTTTTACTGTTTGAATGTTTATAAAGATAGGCTATCTAATAAACGTGGTATATTTAGATAGGACATCAACTGGAGTAATATTCCGCGGCTTCGGCGAGTATATTATGTAACAGTTTCCGAGACGCATGCAGAATAATTTTAGCAAGTTTAACAAATATTAACACACATGGCGTTTCACATCTCTAGCAGTGGAAAGTTCTAGTCGTAAATAAATGTTATGTGACAACATGCAGTGCAGCTATAAAGGTTAAAAATGCATCATAAAGCAGCATAAAATGCAAGACGAGAAGCTTTTGAGAGCTGGTTCTTGGAATAGGAATCTTTTCTTTAAATTTAACAATAAAAATATGCTCTTAGTATTGACGGTGAAAGGAAATACTAGCTGCGAGTTGAAGTCGAAAATCGAATTCAGTTTATCTTTAAAGGTACGCGTCGCATTGGCACGCAGCGGACTTGTTTGCGTTAGCTGTGGTCAGTACCCCAGTGCTATGTGAATTAATATAGCGCAAACTAACGTCAGTTTTGTGGCGTACGCACATTGCGCATGCTGCGTGCCAATCGCAGCGTACCCTTAAAAGAAGGAAAGAAGGATTGCAATACTAGAAATTAAGATCTTTACGTTTGTCTATCTTTTTACATTTTTTAAAAACTGGCCAAGTGCGAGTTGTACTCGGGTGGAGAGGGTTCCGTACGATGAATATGTTATCTATCATGTTATTTAAATCACAGCAAGCAAGCAGTGCCGTGTGGTGCCGGCTAAGAATACCACCACCCCATATCGATCCGTGGGTGTCGTAAAAGGCGAATATGGGATTAACCGGAGGATGTGTAGCAGCATCCTTCGAGTACATTTATAAGTCAACTGCGATCGCCAACCCATTTGCCAAGCGTGGCGATTATGGCAAAAAAAAAAATTATGGCAAAAAAAAACAACACGAACCCATACCGGTCGCTGTGGCCATCTTCGGGGGAGGCTTCTGTCCAGCAGTGGACGTTTTATTAGGCTGAAATCATGAAACAAGCAGTACCGGCAGCCGACAAGCAGTAGTGGTTACTCATGCGTTTTCGAGCTGAGTCGTTATACTCTGGTCATTTCATTGGTTGTTTCTAACTTTCACCAGAAACGTAACTACGCTTATACATAATAGTCATCCAATGATGACTAAAATAATTTATCCCAGTAACAAACATAACGTTGTAGTTAAAAAGCATGTTCTTCGATATATTGGAACTGCAAACGTAAGTTTGTACGCACAATATTGTTTTTTTTTAAAATTTAAAATGACATCAATAATTATATTTGAGACCCTCACAACAAGCCCTTTAATTTCATATGTTACACGGTACAGTTTGCAAATACTTATTCTTTAATTTTCTATATTGGCCCCAAAAGTGACCCCATATTCTAAATTCATTTATTTACATTACACGTACGTGTTCGGTAGCCTAAGCACGAACAACTTGCGAAAAAGTATTCGTATCGTAACGTTAATGTGAGTCAATTTGACATCGAAATTACAACTATCATATAGCATTTTCGTTTAAATTTATACGACCAACACAATCCGTATGATGTATATGTATGAATAAAGTCTTCAGTTTAGATAAAATATGTGTGAATCAAGTATTTTGAATTCAAAATTCACTCACATTAGCGATACGTTTACGTTACTACACGTATAAATATTTGTGCTAAGCCCTCGGGTCGCAGAAATACATATGTGTATCAAATTTTACCTTAATCGGTCCAGTAGATTCGGAGCTAATTGAATGTGACAGACGGACAGACAGACACACGAGTGATCCTATAAGGGATCCACCGTTTCATCCTTTGGACGTTTGAAACCCTAAAAACTATGTCCCCTCACTAGGAATTCTCCTGTCGTGGGTACACACGGCTACACATCAAGCGATACAAAAACAGTATAAGTTTGGTGCAGTGGCTGACACAGTCAGCTGCTGTGCACTGGGTCGCGGGTTCGATTCCCGCACGGAACAAATATTTGTATGATCTGCAGGTAGTTGTTCCGGGTCTGGGTGTATTGTATGTGAAATTCATGTCTGTAAACGCACCCACGACACAGGAGAAATCATAGTGTGGGGCAACGTTTTAAAAAAAAAGACCCGAAACAACTATTAGTAGAACATACAAATTTGTTCTGTGCGGAAATCGAATCTACGACACGTAGCGCGAAAAGCAAATTGCTTAGCCACTACACCCACTGTGTTGTTTGTTTTCGATATAATAATTTGGTTATATTGCTGAACAATAATTGGATTATCGCCTTGTCTCCTTTGAAATTCACCCCATAACGAGAAAAATAATAAAAATTCCAATAGATTATGAGCAAGAAACAATGTTAAAGCATCCCAGGTCGAGGGTGAGACTTTGCCAGTAATTACGTTATCGTGGCTACCGCGGTGGCCGGCTCGACCCCCGCCCTATTGATCATTCCACGTCACTTATTCCGAAACTTACTTGTTCCCGAAACTTCTGTACCCAGCACCCTTCGCCAAAGGCACATTGAGATGTACACGGCGTAGTATTAAGGTGTTGTGAATAATAGGGATGGGTAAACAAAAGAAAACGGGGAATTCTTACCGTCGACATTTACTCTTTTAGTATTGTAAGCGGTATTTTAACGCTAAGCCTTAACAATTGTACATCTGGAACTCTAATATGAAATGATAATCCGAATGCGAATCCGAAATCCACTCCTAATATTTGTAAATCTAAAACTCTAATATAAAATGAGAATTCGCTAAATGTTATCGTCTTCAGGACATTACGATTCATCTTTGGGATTTGTAAGTTTCAACTCTCGTGTTTACCGTTGAGCGCTGATAAATGAGGCGCTCGTAGCACTCATCATTTCAGCCAAATAAAGTCCACTGCTGGACACATGGCACAGTTGGTGCAGTGGCTGGTACAGACGGCTGCTGCGCTCCGGGTCGTGGGTTCGATTCACGCACGGAACAATTATTTGTATGATCTGCAGGTAGTTGTTCCGGGTCTGGGGGTATTGTATGTGGAATTCATGTCTGTAAACGCACCCACGACACAGGAGCAATCATAGTGAGGGGCAACGTATTAAAAAAAAAAATGAAAGAAAAATAGGAAAAAGAACGCAGCAACGATCGAACTGGTTATGTTGTGTACTCAATTGGGGAGTTTTGCCGTAATCATAAGTGGAGTTGAAATGTACTCGAAGGACGCTACTGCCCATCCTCTGTCTAATCCCATAGTCGCTTTTTACAACACCCGTGGTGTGGGTTTTTGCTATTCATAGCCAGCACCAAATGGCACTCTCACATCTGCAAACAATCAGTGACGTTAAGCAACGCTCGGCGCGGTTAAGCAATGGATGAGTAACCGTAGTTGAACTGAGCGTCTCCGTGCTTTGGATTAAATCGTCAGTCCCAGTTGTTGTCATTAGACGGCAGTCGTTAAGCCAAGTCGGAGGCCTTCGGGCAGCTTGAACAACTCTGACCCAAAAGATTTGGTAATAACCAAAGGAAAGACAGAGAAAGGCAGTCTAATACATAAGATTATAATACTTACAATAACTCTAAAGGAAAAGAGCATGTCAACTATATTAGCTTCTCCACCCCTAAAAGGCAAGCAACATTAACAAAAAGGCCATTAGGCCTTCTGTGGGTATCTATTTGTCCGCACATTCGACCGTGAAAATGATCGAGCCGAGTCGTTTTGGGCCGACACGGGATGACAACCCGCTAATCCCTTGGGCTATGCATAATTCCGTCTCGAAACATTAAGCGCTTTGGGAGGATTAGCTGCGATTTATATAAGAAGGTTTTCTACTCCGAATCATATTATAAGTTGGTAACAGGAGCTGTTGATACAGCTATTATCAAGCCAATGTTAGGAACTTGTTTATAGTTTATATGTATATTTGAAACTTTAATAATCAAAGTTGGTAAGTTTTGTGAACTCGGTTCTTAACAATATCTATATATACGCTAGAGAAAAGTAATGAAAATGGTATTTTTGTAGATGGAAAAAGTCAAAGATTTTTGTATATTAACACAAGTTAGATTGAATGCAGGTGGTGTCCGGATTAAGAATATAGCACCACTTCAGATCCTCCCGTGGATGTCGTAAAAGGTGACTTAGGGCTCTAAAACAGAGGGATGGGCAGATGCGTCCCTTGTATGGAACAATAACCATTCTGCGCTCACCAACCCGCCTGCCAACACAAGATAAATTGAATGCGTGTGGTGTCCGGATTAGGAAAATAGCACCACTCCAGCTCCTCCCGTGGATGTCGTAAAAGATAACTTAGGGATTCTAAATCAGAGGGATGGGCAGCGGCGTCCCTTGTATGGAACAGTAGCCATTCTACGCTCACCAAACCGCCTGCCAAGCGTGGTGAGTACTGGCTAATTCCTCCCAATATGATGACACAATTGTGGAAATCTATGTGGAGACCTTTGTTCAGTATTGGACGTTGTATGGCCGATATGGTGAAATTGAATGTATATTGTTTTTTCTATTTTAATCTTTCGTTTGGTTGGTGTCCAACCTTGTGTCAGAGTTGTACAAATCGCTCAAAGTCTTGGCTTAACAACTGCCATCTAATGACAACTAGCGAAGCCGATTATGCTTTTTCCTGACCCCCAAGCATGAAGATTAACGAATACTATGCGGTTACCCATCGAAAGACTGACCACGCCAAGCGTTGCTTAACCTTACCGAGCATTTACCGATCCGTGAGTGCAACTGAATATTAGCATTAGATTCATCGTTGTGTTCAGGTTTATTAAAAACGTGTTTGTATATTAAGAAATATAATCTCGCTGATCTGAAATATTAAAATGCAATATTTAATGCCGGCTCAGAATGCCACCACCCCATTTCCTCCCATGGGTGTCGTAAAAGTCGATTAAGGGATTAGTCGGAGGATGGGCAGCAGCGTCCTTCGAGTACATTAACAACTCAACTGCGATCGCCAACCCGCCTGCCAAGCGTGGCGATTATGGCAAAACCCCCCAATGAGCTCAAAACACATCCATATCGGTGGTTGTGATGATCTTTGGGGGAGGCCTGTGTCCAACAGTGGACTTCATTAGGCCGAAATGAATATTTAAGACAATAAATAAACTTATTCTAATTATCTTCAAAACTTTAATGATTAAAAGGTTTTTTATTCACGTTGAACGATTTACATTTACTTATGAATAGTCGAAACTTTAGTTGCCGCGTTCCAAGATGGGCAACAGACCACATGGGTTTATTTTTTCATTGATTACTCTTTTTAAATCTTAATATTGCAATTTATTTTTTATTAAATTCTACTCGAAATGAAGGTAATGTGAAGACAATGCAGGAGAGAGAGTCTTAAACTTCTTAAACAGTAGACTAAACAACACTTCTTAATTAACCATCATTACCCAACATTAGTTACAGACGTAGCTGAGAGATTTCCAATCTAAAGTGAAACTGGACTGGCCATGTTTGTTTTGTTTTAAAATTCGGATGCCAGAAAACCTATGTGGCAATTTAATAACAGTATGGTCCCCGATAACTGGGAAAATATTGACTGGTGGTAGGTCTCTTAATGCAAGAGTCCAGCTAGATAAGTACCAACACAGTGCCAGATATTCTGCTGTCATTCAGCAGTGTTTAAACTTTAAACTGTTCTGGTTTGAAGCGCACAGTGGCTAGTAAACATTTCTGGACAAGAGACTAAATAACGAATGTCTCGAGGTGACGAGCATAGTGTGGTGCCACGCAGACCTAGTCCTGGGTAGCATTAGAATTGTTATGGGCAATCGTGACGCTTACCGCCAGGCGAATGACTTGCTAGTGTCGTCACTAGTATTATTAATAATAAACAAAGGGGACCCCGAGGTAGAACACGGCTCAGATGGCTGAAGGAACTTGGCCATAAAGGGGCAATAACAGAGATAATTAGAATACTCATATAGGCCCTTGTCTAACAATGGGACAATCAGGGCTACATATAAATATAGCTCATGCCAGCCGAAGCAAATTTTTGTACATAATTTAGTCGAAGGAGTCATATTTATTTAAACCATAGCAAAATAGCAAAATAGCAAAACAGGAATTATAGCTTAGTGGTTCAACGCTTGCGTTTCATACAGGACTGAGTTCAAACCCAGTCTGCATTTCTGACTTTTCGGATTCATGTCCGGATCAGAATTTGATTATCACTTGGGTTAACGGTGAAGAAAACATTGTGGGGAAACTTGCACACCTGAGCGGAATCCAAAGTGTTCTAACTGGTGTGTGTAGTCTACCAATACGAACTATGCCAGCATGGTGGACTAAGGCCTAACCTTTCTCATCGTGAGAAAATGGTCCGTGCCTAGGAGTAACAGTAATGGGCTGATTATGACGGAATATGACGGAAGATGATGGAACATGATGGAACAAGATGGAACATGATGGAACATGGTGGAACTTGATGGAACATGATGGAACATGATGGACTATGATAGAATACCCAAACGGCTACGACATCAGACTTGTGAGCTACAGGCCTTGAATTCGATCCCCACCTTTTGCACAATTACCGTGAAAACCAATCCCACTATACTACAAGCGCATTTAGCATAGTTGGACAGGTCAATAAACTAGTCAAAGTATCTCTACAAAATGTACTCTGCTGTGTATTTCGAATTTTCAGAACAATATCAAAAGGTCACAAGAGATACAATTTGCGCAGCGGCTAAGCGATTGGCTTTCTACGCTACGTGTTGCATTGCGCGTTTGACTCCCTCGTGGAACAAATATTGGCATGATCCACAGGTAGTTGCTTTTCTGGTTGTTTCATCATCGTCATGTCAGCCATTTATACGTCGACTGCTGAACAAACGTCTACCTACTCGATTTTCACAAATGTGTGGTCATTTTGGGGGGTATTTGCCGTTACTCAGCATGCTTGGCAGGCAGGTTGGTGAGCGTAGTATGGCTTCTGCTCCACAGAAGGAACGCTGCTGCCCATCTCGTTGGTTTAGAGTCCCTTGGTTGTCTTTTACGGCATCCACGGGAGATGTGTGGATACCGTACGGAAAACACACTGGTTGTTTATACATGTGAGATTTATGTTTGTAAATTGTACCTACGACACGAGAGAAATCCTAGTGTGGGACATTGTAGAACAAAAAATATGCAGTGGCAGGTAACTTGTCATGTTTTCCAAGATGAGAACTTTCAAGTATAACGTATGGTGTGGGTTCGAGCAATGGGAACACGTTATATGATTCTCATACATAAATATAGCATGACTTCTTAATCAATCAAACCCTTAAGTGTAGATTGACATGTGTCGCTTTACAGGCGCTCAACATAATAAAATGAAGGAAGGAAGGCTTTTACTTTCAATTTGTTCAGCTCCCTTTGTTTGTATTAGACTTTATTTATTTAGTGAAGTACTGTTCTGTCCCTTTCTTTTCTAAGTAAAATGAATCTAAGTATAAGTTTGCGTTTGCGTTCGTTTCAAGATACGATCGTCTCTTTCCTTTGTGATATTTGCTTTTATCCAGATTTATGCGGGTCCGTAACCTTTTCTTTGTTTCCCAGTGTAAATTCATCATGAACTTCCTCCACCCGGGGAAGGGCAAAGGGGCATGCAGGCTTCCTAGTGAATAAACTGACTCACTGATTCACTGACTCGGTCCTCTTCGGCACCGAAAGGTGGCTTCACCAGGTCCTCGTAAGATCACACTAGAGCCGCCCACTGGTGCCACGTCTTTAGGCACATCACGGAGAAGATGACTGTAAAGCAGTCAGCGCTCTAGCGGAGAGAAAACGGCTGTAAAAAGGCCACCCTCCAAGCACTTCTCGGGTATTATAAAGGATCACCCAAGCCTTGCTGAGCGTTGTGTGCGTACACAGTGGCACATGACTAAGTGCGCGCCACTGTCGTCCCAGGGGTCGCTTGATATGTGCTCGCAGACTCCCCAATCTGTGCGCCCGTGACCCCCGAGGCCCCCCGCCGTTTCTGTGTGTTGTGTCTTTTACGGCGATTAAGGGATTCTAAACCTGAGGGATGGGCAGTAGCACCCCTCTGTGGGACAGTATCCATACAGCCAGTCATTCAGCAGTGGCCGTTTACGGGTTGATGTGTCTGTGTGCCCTATTACGTGAATTTAATTTCTAAGAAATATTTATTCAATCGTTTGTTCATCCTTATAATAAGCCTAATTTTTATAAAATGTAATGTGTATAAAAGCAAGTAGCCTGGTACAAAGATAATTGATATAAAGTTTGCAAAATGTTTTGGCGCCATTTCCCGCCCGGTCTCCCCCTTCACCCACTGGCGTATCTTGGGGCGATGGATAACTTTACACCGGGTGCCATTTGGAGCCGATCTCTCACAGAGTGACTTATCGGTAAGTTTAAGAGCGATATATCAAAGTAATCGCTTTAATTTCTCATCTCCTACTTGGGTAGAACTTATGCTTATTCCTTGACTGATACCGTCGTGATTTGTGAAGATCTACTTATTTGATAGTTTTATGTTTTTGATACAGTAAGTGGTGTGATTTTATATCGATATCTTAACAGATGTTTTTGGTTGTTCGTGGACGGTCTCTAATTCCAAGAGTCCTGCTGGGTAGGTATCACCTTAGTACCAGTTATTCTGCTATCAAGCAGTAGTGTTTTTAGTCTAGAAATTACTGTTTACCCGTTACCTACCTTCAGTAGCTAGTAAAATGACTGGCCACAAGAGACTAAATAACTAATGTCATAAGGTAAGGAATGCATATGAGAACTAGCCCTGGGTAGGGTTACAATTGTTAAAGGCAAGCGTTAAGCTTACCACGGCGAATTGATATTACTAGTTTCATCCCCAGGTTCTATAAAAAAGATGTTTTTGTATCTATCAGCAAGGAAATTGGGTTTTCAGATAAAACGCTCTGAAGCGTTTGTCAGGTACACCTTAGCAGGGGTTGACTCGTGTGGAAGAAAACTATGGTTATTATAATTTCTGTGAGATTATTCCTTCCTATTTATGGTAAAATGAGAGTAGACTTAATGGTTATAATAAGAGTTGCCAGATGGGACTAGGGCTTCTTTAGGTTACAGACATAAAATAACCGTTAAAATATCAATTAAAAAAATAACTGTTTTCCTAATACGTAAGTAGGTAGAATAATGACGCTCTTGATGGAGAATTACCGAGTTCTCCTCCAGGAAGAGGGCTCCTTTTGATGCCAAAGATGCTCCACCGCCCTTCTCCGTGGTAGAGAAAGTACAAGAAGTATTTCTAATGGATTAAATAAAAGCAAAAACAGTAGAATAATGTCAGCAATCATTGCTCACTCTGTTATTTAAATTTTGTGCTTAATTTGACGACACGATTTCCGCAGTGGCTAAGGGATTGGCTTTCTGAGTTATGTATTGTGGGTAATAATTTATACTAGTATGTTTATGACCTACTAACCTCTATTGGATTGAGTTTCTGACCTACGGATGATTGGGATGTGTTGTTTTCTTATTATATAAGAAGTTGAACGAGCGTGCTATGAACATACGCAAAACTATAGGAGTAGTTAATGAGTTGTTGACTACAGGCGGAGCTGTTAAGGAAAACGGAAAGATGGAGAAAAAAGAGAGAGTGGGGATAATGAGTCATTCGCCTGTTGGTAAGCGCTATGCTTGCCCATAAAAATTATAGTGCTACCCAGGATTAGCGCGGCGTAACACCATACAATGCTTGTTACCTCGAGATATAAGTTATTTAGTCTCTTCTCATATCAGTCAAAAAACGTCCACAGCTGAACAAAAGCCTCCTCCATAAGCCGACCGATTACATGCCGTGTGCCGTCATTTTGAAGGGAAATTTTCCAGTATTCATCTCGCTTGGCAGGAGGGTTGGTGAGCGTGCACTGTTTCACAGAAGGGACGTTGTTGCCCATCCCTCTGGTTTAGGGTCTCTTAGTCGCATTTTACAACATCTACGGGAGGAGACGGAGTAGTGCTATAATCTTAAAACGGATTTAGTCTCTTATCCCCAGTAATTTCAATACCTACAGTGCCCTTCTAACCACAACACAGTAATGTCTAAAGTTTAAACAATAATGCATCGCGGTGAATATTTGGCACTGGAGCAGTATGCACGTGACCATGTGCGCGCCACCGTCTTCCCGGGGGTGGCTCGGTGTGAGAACTCAGACTCCCCAATCTGCGCGCCCGCGACCCCCGAGGCCCCCCACCATGTAGTGACGGCAGGGTGCGCAGGCGTGTTGGACTTGGGAGCCGGGACGGTTGTTGCCCCGGCGCCGTCTCGTCCTTCTCCGTGCGGGATCAGCCCTCTCCCGATCCCGCTCTGCAGTCTCCTTCTGGAGCATGACGCTCCACTCCTGCAGACCACTGCACTCCAATTTTCATGCTCTGCCAACATAGCCAACACTACTGCAGGCAGAGAGAGATCTTGCCTGATCCGATCGACATGCAATAAGAGACCTATATGTATCACCACTAACTACATAAGCAACGCAGAAACATACACCGGTATTCTTATGATAATTGCACGATTGAATAAGCCGGACCCATGAAAATGTTGAAAGTTGGAAGTTTTAATGTAGATTTCAATGCAGTTTACTAATATACTACACAAAATTATATTTAGTACATGTGAAATAAATACACAAGGTCTTATTCTAATAATGGAAAATGTTTTAAGGCTAGGCTCTATGAATGTTATAGAATTCATTTAAAATATCAAGTATCAGTTTTAATGATAAAAAATAAAATACGACTAGCGAAAAAATGACTGACACTGTATTATTTTAAATCGCATCATTGCAACCTACAGATTTACCCCCTAAAATATTTTCCATTTTATTATTCCTATATATGTATACAAAAGCCGATGTCCCCGTGATTAGGATGTCTCCGAAAAAGATTTTCATTAAAAGAGTCTGTGTAAAAATCAAAGAAATATAATGAAAACTCACAAAGTTATACGCAACTTTAGATTTCTTCTTGTTATGTTTCCCCGTAGCCACGCGTACGCCACACAAGTCTAGATATATGAAATGCAAAGTAAAATAAGATGCCTAATCTACCGATGCAATGTCACCGACTTGGTCAGCTGACTTGCGTATTAATGTGCCAGTTGAAGCATTTTAAATTTATTTTTGGGACAGAATGAAATGTAGTTTAAAAAACGCTGTAATCAATTATTTTTTTGTATACCACTAAGGTTGCAAATGAGCATACGGCCCGCCTGATGGTAAATGGTGACAGTAATCCATGAACGCTTGCAACAAGAGAGGTATCAATCGCGCGTTGATGAACCTGTAAATATCTTTTCGCGTGCTTTTTGAAGAGCGAGGTGCTTGTAGTCTCTTGGGCAAACCTCGGCAGAGAACTGATTCTACAACCTGAGCATATATATAGTATAATGTATATTTGATTCTAAACAAATTATTTTCAGGTTTCGTATGAGCTAATAATAATTTTGTATAAGCAGAAAGTGCGCTAGTTTGTGTAAAGAACGTTAATAATATGAGAGGAAATGAATTGATGAAGAAGGATATTAAAGACCAGCGAAGCGGACAGGCAAACAACGGGTTTAATAATGGCAGGCAGAAGAAAAATAAAACTTTAGACCATGAAATCTTAAGGAACTGATAGCTCAATTGTAACCACAAGATGGCCTTTTTTATTTTCATAACTATGCATGGTTAGTAAAAAAGAAATACTAGGCTCTATTATTTCGGGCGCGCAGATTGGGGTGTCGGCATGCTCACACCAAACGACCCCCGGGAAGACGGCAGGGCGTGTGACCATGTGCGCAGCACAGCGCACGGCGTGGCTTGGGGGGCTCCTTTGCAATCCTCTCCGAGAAGTGCCTGGGCGGAAACCTTATTACAGTCGCCTTCCCTCCGCTAGAGGGGGTGACCGCTTTACAGTCATTCCCTCGTGGGAGGCGTCGTATTCATAAAAAAGAACTCAGTACAGGTTATGTATTTATAATAATTAGTGAAGTATTAAATTCATGTCCATATAAAGAGGACTTACACCATAATTAGAAAATCATTAAGGCGTTAGGGTGGGTCAGTACCCGTCGTTCTTAATTACGCCAGCCTGATAAAAGAATAGGCAATTTATATTAATTTGTATTATAACACCATAACAATATTACTACCGATTGTTATTTTTTTATTATCTGTATTTTAGTTGGAAATTTCTTATTTATGTGATCTATTTTGATTTGTAATTTATTAAAAGTAGGATGCCGATACTTTTTCAGGTGCGTCCTCAAGAGTATCATCAATAAAAAACTTATTTGCTGGGTTTTTACTGTATAGAATTACAACAATATTATTTGTTGATGAAAAAAATGTTAATAGTTTTGATAAAGAGTTAGGGAACTTTATTAAAACAAAAAGCGATAGCCATATTGGTACAAAAGTAATTCATATTATTGAGTCTGTTTAAAATCTTCACATAACCTTAATATCAAAAACAATGAACTCACAAATCACCAACATCATCATTTCAGCCGAATGAAGTCTGGACACAAGCCTCCCACAAAGATCACCGCAATGATCGGTCTGGATGTGTTTTGTTGTGGGGTTTTGCCATAATGGAAGGTGGGTTGGCGATCGCAGTTTAGTTTTTAATGTACTCGAAGAACGCTGCTGCCCATCATATCAGCCACAAGATGTCCACTGCTGAACAAAGGCCTCCCCCTTAGATTTCCACAACGAGCGGTCACATGCCGCTCTCATTCAACGATTCCCAGCGACCTTCACCAGGTCGTCTGTCCACCTCGTTGGAGGTCCCATGCTGCGTTTTGCAGTGTGTGGTCTCCATTCGAGAACCTTTGTGCCCCAACGGCCATCAGTTCTACGAGCAATGTGCCCTGCCCATTGCCACTTCAGTTTACTAATCCTTTCAGCTATGTCGAAAACTTTAGTGCCCATCCTCCAGTTAATTCCACAGTCGTCTTTTACGACACCCACGGGATGAGATGGGTAGGTGCATATAGCTGGCACCACAATGTAACATATTATTTAAAAGAGTAACCATGGAGTTACTTGGCCGTTCTTCTCAATGTACAATCTCTTGGAACGCACCATCTAAAGTCGGCGACTGTTAATAAGTGACTGTAAATTGGTTTTAACGAGAATAATATTTTTATCTCTTACCTTTTTATCTTATCTAAACAAAAAACATTTGTATAAATACTTCAATGATTTTGTACCCGAAATTAAACCGACTTTTTCAAAATGAATAAAGAAATGTTTCCTAATTTTTGTAGTGAGATGCCTAGAAGCATATAATTATTAAAATAGATTAAAATGTAAACTACTTTTTTATTGGCTCGGATTAACCGTTCCTTTGAGAAACTCTCGGGCCATGCTAGGAAAATTCTGTGTCCATATTACTAGAACTGTAACTCAGTCTTTGCGTCCGTTTAGTTTGGTAAATTTTAAGTGACCTAGTTTCTGATTTACCAGCTTCTATTATTAACTATTTAATTTAAGAATACACAAATGGGAAATAAATTCATTTCCTGTGTAGCTCCGGTCACGAATAAGGCTTACCCATCTCATCCCTTGGGTGTCGTAGAAGACAACTAAGGGTGTTTGGAACCCAGTGCGTCCTATTAAGCACTTTGGGTTAGCCTCAGGTAGCGCGTAAACCACCAACAACAAACTTAACATTGTAGTTAAAAAACATGCTCTCCCATACATTCCAGCCGCAAATGTAAGTTTGTACACACAATATTGAAAGATTTACCAAGTTATTGTATGTCCATAGACTTCTTATAGGTTTTCTTGTAATCTATAAGTAAAGAAATGTTATATATTTATTCAAAATTAGCTCAGTAGTTTCCGTCCAGCCATAGGTAGGATAGTTAGATGAGTCCATATGGTTTAGATAAAAAGTTAAGATTCCGGATTGCTCGTCTGCTTTCCCAAGGGTGAAGGAAGTCCATGAGGATTTACCCAAGTACAAAAAAAATATTTAGAAGCAGATTTAATTTGTTACCACTTAATGTCCAAAGTTGTATCAAATTAAGCGTTAGCACAAATTGTAAGAAAATATCTGTGAAGCCTCATCAAGTCAGTCATAGTCTATTTGATTAGATCGAGTCATAGTTGGACAAATTGTGGCTCTTACTTAATCCGTATTCATTAACGTGATATTACTATACACCGAAAATATCTGTGAAACTTTTATGATTACCTGATTAGGTCGGTTCGTCCTTCGAGCGTCAGCCAATAGTAGGCACTGAGTAAGCGACAGTAAACTTAAGAAAGTCCTATGTCCATATATATGTTTCAGCCAGATACCTATACTAATGGCACTGTATGATGGTATTTGTTATAGCTTACTAAAGCACTATGATATATTTTCAATGATATTAATAATGTGGAAGTTTGTAAAGACGTTTGGATGTTTGTAACTCAATAACGCTGAAACGGCTCAACGGATTTTTACGAAATTTTACACACAGATAGACCATAATCCAGATTAAAATAAACATCCATAATCAGCCCATTACTGTCCCACTGCTGGGCAAGGGCCTGTTCTCACGATGCGAAAGGTTAGATTGTAGTCCACCACGCTAGCCTAGTGCGGGTTGGCGGACTACACACACCATTGGGGACAATTTGGAGCCCTGAGAGTTCCTCACGAACCACCGTGAGGAACTTTCTTTTCTTCACTGTTAACGCAAGTGGTAATCAAATTATCATCAGTCAATACTCAGCACATGAATCCAAAAAGTCAGAGGGGCGGGCCGGTATCGATCTCAGACCCTTTTGTATGGAAGGCAGGCGTTCAACCTAGAAATTGAACGTATAGCATAGTTGCTATCACTGGTTTTTCTCGATAAAAATATAGGCTACTTTTCTCAGGAAAATAAACAGTTCTCGAGGGATTTGCCATAAATATTTCTTTAATAAGCTGAATTATACGCGGACGAAGTCACCGGCAAAGTCTATTATCTAATAAATTTAATCCCAGCAGTACAATACTATTGCGGCGCCTATAGCAATGAAGAACGACATGTATTTACACGTATTTAGCTGTCAATATTTACGGAAATTAATTAGAAACGAAACGTTATAAGTGCCATCACACAATGCCTCTACTGTAGCGTATATGCACGTACATATCGTAAAATATTGGGGTAGACTTACCTCCTCTGACCTCACAAACAAGGACTAGTTCGTTGCCCTCCTCCAGGGGGCCGACTACACCGGACACGTCCCGTCCGGACTTGTCGTATAGTATCAGCTGATGAGGGGGCACTGCAACAAACATGCTGTTAATATTTTGAATCTTACTTTGAATAACTAAACCAAGCGTCAATTAGTTTCCATATCAAATATATTGTGATTTTGAAAAAATAATGAGTTACATTAGCAGCAAAGTCATTCAATGGTTTTATTTTCATCTAGCGTCAGATTATCATATTGGTAACAAAACACGTATATCTCGATTTTGTAATTTAAGTGTACAGCAAAAAAATAAATAACAAAACAGTATCGCAACAAATTCTCGTTCAAATTGACAATAATATATAGTCATCAATATAAAAAATGGACTTTCGGTACGCAATGAAATAACACGCCAGCAATTTCCAACATGACAAGAATATGAATTAATGGCCCTTTTTTTATTATTATTCGTTGAATGCTAGCGAGGTTTTTTAAGTACACACTAACATAAATTAGGTGCTTTAAGTACCGACATGATATTTATTATTTTAAAGGCTGAATGCGCACCTCGTTACAAAAGTTTAAGAAAGAACTGCGCGCGGTCTAATTGGCATGAATGAACATTAGGAACTGTATTGTGTGTGTTTAGTGTTTCCACAAGTTTATCACAATTTTAAGTTGCAGAATATAAATGACTACTCATTTCATTGATTTTACCTGACAAAAGCGTTAAATCGTCGTTGTCTAACTACATAAACTGCAATGTAGCTTTTAATCTTAAATTATATGAGTATACTTTTAATACGAATTAAACTTTTATGATCCTTGAATTAATTTATTAATTGTTTCCACGGAAATTATAGAAAAGTACTATTTCAAGTCTCGGCCGAAATGGAAAATAACGGACTCGATTAGTTACAAAGTTTTAAAATCACACTCAGCCGTCATTTGCTTTATTACAGGGTACTAATTTGTACAGTAATGTACTGTTTGATGAGAGAGGTATTAAGCTACTTATGCATGTGTAAACCACGCGTAAATATTTTTTTTTAAATTTGGAAATCTACAGTTTGCCTAATATTTTCTACATTACAAAGACAAATAATTAATTGGCCTTTAGTATAATTTGACCAATTTAATATGCGTAAAGCTTTTAACTTTCAAGTTATACAGTGTTACTTAAGTTCTGAAACTAAATATATCATTTAAATACATTTATGAATATTTATGCAACATAGTTCAGGTTTAGAAATGCAGAACTTTAAACAAATTAGTAGGTTTAACAGTAGATAGCTACGGAATATTAATAATTCCCTGGAAACACGTGCTAAAATATCCGTTCAGTTATAATTCTTCAAAAAAATTATGAGGAGTGGATAAGCAAGAGGCAAATTGGCCAGAGCTTTACCTAAAAAAAATATAAAACTCATTAATATTGCGAGGGCTTGAGTATAGGTACTTAAATTAATTTCTGATTATGAACTTAGTATCTTACTTTATAATCAGGTAAGACTTTATGAGTAGACAAACACGAAGTTTTGTTGGGAATTTGAACACGTGATGTGTTTCAAACTCTACGCTTTCTTTAGTTAAAAAGCAAAGCAATTATTTTTTAAGGTAGAAATAAACTTATACGCTATTTTAGAAAACGATAATTTTACGACAAATGTTTAATCAATAAGTCTGGAAATCATGGCCTCTCGAGCAGTTTAAGACCTATGCTTTTCAATGTAAATATTCTAACAGCTTTATTCAAATCATCAGTCATCATCATTTCAGCCGAAGGACGTCCACTGCTTAACCTCTGTTAAACCTCGCAAATAAATTTCCACAACGACTTCCAGCGACCTTCACCAGGTCTGTCGGTATGTGCAGAGTGAGCTGGGAGCTGATTTGGAAGCAGGTCTTTTTATACAACATGGTGACAAGACGAGTAAGTCTCATCGCTTGGTGGTAAGCGTCATGTCTGCCCATAACAATTGTCATGCTACCCAACACTAGTCTTGCGTGCCTTCTCGAGATTTTAAGTTATTTAGTCTCTTGTGTCCAGTATTTTAACTAGCCACAGTGCTCCTCTAACCGGAACACAGTAATGTTTTAAATACTACTCCTTAGCGGCGAATATCTGGCACTGGGGTTGTATTTACCGGTTGCAATAAGAGACCTACTACCAGGGTATCAAAAACACATGTTTCTCTTGTCTGTAAACACAGTAAGCTGAGCGGATGTGCACAATCCGCGGTGGGACGAGCGGGCGGTGGCGGCGTGCGCTGCGGCGAGGTAAAGAAACGCAAACCAGCTTGCGTTTTCTGCTCCTCGCGTATGGATATGACACTTTCTACAAAGAATTTGTCGTTTAGTTTGGAGAAAAAATTGTCTGGGAAATTTCTACCTACAATTTTTTTTTATACAAATGGCTATGAACGCCTTACTAAGTACCTATGTGATTTTTTCAATATCATAGGTACTATCTTAGTTGATTGATGATTCAAAAACACCACTGATTTTATGTGAAGGAAAATATCGTGGGGTTACCGGAATTAAATGGTCTGAAATCGCCAACGCGTAGCGAGTAAGCATGGTGACCAATGTACGTTCTTTCTCTGTGTGAGAAGAGGCCTTTGTTCTGCTGTGGGATGGTTACAGGCTGATATTATATCCAACAGCTGTTAACATGCGGATTCTTTTCATCATCTCGGCCGAATGACGTCCACTGCTGGACACAGGCCTCCCCCAAAGATCACCACAACGACCGATATGGATGTGTTGTGGGCTCATTGGGAGGTTTTGCCATAATCGCCACGCTTGGCAGACGGGTTGGCGATCGCAGTTGAGTTGTTAATGTACTCGAAGGACGCTGCTGCCCATCCTCCGGCTAATCCCTTAGTCGACTTTTACGACACCCACGGGAGGAAATGGGGTGGTGGTATTCTGATTCTTTTTCTTCTGTATTATTTCAGGAGGGAAAACAAACGTGCATGTCATGTGATGGTAAGGGGTTACCACCACTCATAAACATTTACAACCCTAGGGGAAACTTGCTGAAGTGTTGCAAACCTATTAGTCGGCCTATGGCGCAGAGGTTATGCGTTTGGTTTTTAGCGCTACGTGTCGCGTGATCGAAGCCCGCACAGATAAAATATTAGTATGATATACAGATAGATGTTTCGGGTCTGGGTGTTTATGTATGTAAGTAAATTATCTGTGTAAATTGTACCCGCATTAAAGAAGCAATTCGGGCATAGTTTAAAAAAGTGTGTCAGTAGAGAAAAGGAAGAAGGAAGAAGAGCGGCTTTCCGGTACTCGTCACCCACCGCACGTAACGCAGCAACATAATGTTGCTACTTTGTGAGAGCAAGCCAGCCCGCTTTTACGTTGTACGCCTACAGGCACATCTCGGAGGGGGTCACTGTAAAGCGTTCTCCTCCTTCAAGCTGTACCTAGTCAACTACTAGCTACAGCTAAGCCGTACCAAGAAAATCAAAAGTTGATTTCAGCAAAAAAATAAAACACAACGCAGTCCAATGTTTCATAAAAAATATATACTATAATATCTAGACTATGTGAATAACATACAAAACATGTAGCAAGCATCTTAAACATACGAGATGGGCGACAAGGCACTGAAAGTAACGAGGCAATAGACAATAAAGGGACAATACTCATTATGTAGATGCCAATAGAACATTGCTTCGTACAAAGGCGGGAGTGTGAGATTGGAGATGGAACGGACTGCCGAGGTTATTATGTGTTGTATTGTAGATTTGCCACAGAGAAAATAAAAATGGTTGTATTGTGTGTATTGTTATTTTTTGCTGGTTAAAATGTTAGCGTTGTGGACCACCTTATGCGACTTGTGAATGATAACAAAATGAATAACGATCGGCAAATAATATAATTTACATGTCAAAATGGGTTGTTTTTACCCAATTATGGCGAAACAAAAAGGAGTAGCCGTTTAGGAGGAGTTCAGTACATACACACGTAAGTACAGAAGAACTTATATATAAGATGTTCCGTGCGAGGAACGAACCACCGAAACAGCGTAGAAAGCCAAGCGATGGTCCGCTGCGCCAACCAAGTCATGAAGTATGGTAGTCTCATCGCAAAAATAAAACCTAGTGTAACTGCTTCACTGGTCGGCCGGTCGCAAGAGCGGCTGGGTCTTGTATTCATTCCCAGGCCGAGCGAAGTGCTATCGATTTTTTCTGTTAGGAAATTCTCTGTAGTAGGCCTCAATTTAGTTCTTTTTCCCTTGTCTACGGTACAGTTTACAGACATTTATCTCACATGCACAAACACCCAGACTCGGAAAAACTATCTGTACGTGCGGTGCACAAGTCGAAAACATAGATTCAGATAAAAACATATTTTGTTGTTTTTCTTTCAAATAGAATGAATAGCTTTAAATTCCTTTTTGTAATTTTCTAAACATAAAGAGGATGTTTTTTAACTTTACATTTTGTATTTTTGACTATAGCTTTTAAATTGTATTTTTTCCTTGCTGTACTGTTGTACTGTGTTGTGGGCAGAAATAAAAATATTTTCTTTCTTTTTCTATATTTGCTTACTACAACTGTATCGCAATGGTGTAATCTAAACATCCATGTTTGTCGAATGTCAATTGCAATAATCGTGCCCGAGCTGGGAATGGAAACCTCGCTCGGCATCTATGCTTAAAAGGCTGATACCCACTCGCGTGTCAATTGCCGGCAGCCGTGTAGACACAATAGATTTTTAACTGTGTCTCGTTTTGCGGAAGTTACTGAGATATGAACCCTAACTCGCCTTTTACGATACCCATGGGTAGAGAAGAAGTTTATTTTTTGCTGGCAACCACCCGGATAATTATTGTACTGTCTACAGATGATTGATTGGTGTGGGTCCTGCGTGTTCGTGCATGTGAGAATTTGTCTGTAAACTGACCTCACGATATAGGAGCACTCCTGGTGAAACTGGTTTAAATCACCTCAAAACCATTTCAGAACACCACTAACATCGCTTTGTACCAGCATGTATGTTTTATCAATGGAACTTAACCCAAAATTCTTGGTCCCAAATTTTTTGTACTATGAACCCTGCTCAAAGTGCGGATGCTATGGGGACTACTATTGTTGACGCGTACCGCTGCATTATTCAATTGCCTGATAATATATTAGGAGAGAGTTTCTTGGCGTAGTATGTAATACAAAACATTTACAAGGGATACGGGATCGTTATAGGCACTACTTGTGTCGCTGAGTGTGGGGGGTTTCTTCTAACTTTGGACGACAGAGTTGATCCGATTCGCAAGCAAAAGTAGTCAATTGCTCAGAATTTACTGCTATTGCTTATGAGGCCTTTGGTGACAATGCTTAGTTAAACACAAGATAAGCTCTAAGAGAAGCCGTTCATAGCCACTTACGCTGACTGATCGGTAAATGATTGGCGAGGTTAAGCAACGCTCTGTACGGTTATGGATGTGTGAACGAAAAATGATTTTTGAATTAAGCATCACCGGGACTGATAAAATACTAGGTCTCGGTTGTTGTCATTAGACAGTAGTGGTTAAGCCAGGTGGAAGGCCTATGGGCCTGCTTGCAGTAGTTAAGTCAAGCCTTTGGGCAGGATTAAACAAAAAAAAATTAAAATAACATCCTAATTTTGATAGAGAAGATGGTTGGGAGGTGTTTTAAAATCCAGTTATTAAAATATTAAGTCCCAAACAACATACCGCACTCAGAAACATCAAGACACTGTGAGACTGAGTGATTACTGCGTGCATCGAAACAATTTATTTATTAAAATTGTACGGTAGATAAAATAAAATTACTTTTTAAAATCTGTAACGACGCCTGTCACCTTAGTCATTCTGTGATTACGAATGCTGCAAAGTATTCAAAATATCAGGAAAAACGAAAATCTAAAATATACGCGATAAAATCCGTTTAAAGTGTTTAATAATAATATGTAATAATCGCGAAAACCTAAGACATTACTAAGTAATATATAAGCTAAGTTCAAAGACGTTTGTGAGTTATTTTTTCACTCTTCAGCCATATGCTTGACCGGTGGGAAAAAAACCAGAGAATATTTCAAATAAATTGCTGCAGCAAATAAATACAATTACCGGAAAAAATACATTTGATTGGTCCAAAGTAACTTGCAGAATCGTATCTGAAAATATTGTACCCACGGCTACATACCAAGCTATAATGTTCCGGTATAGGCTGCTCGCGGCTCTTATTGTACGGAAAACCTACACAGTGCGAGATCAGCTTATACTGGAATGTATAGCTTGATTCGTAGTCGTCAAGTACTTAATCATTATCAAAAAAAAGCACAACTTGCCAAACATACTGATTTATAATTTAAACGGTTAACTAGTCTATGCTCAAAATAGCAGTAAAAATAAAGTATTTTTATTATATTTTAATAACAAGTTAATTTTGTATGTGATGTGGTGCCGGCTCAGAATACCACCCCCCATCTCCCATGGGCATTGTAAAAGTCAACTAAGGGATGCCGAAGCCGAAGGATGGGCAGCAGGGTCCTTCGAGTACATTAACAGCTCAACTGCGATCGCCAACCCGTCTGCCAAGCGTGGCGATTATGGCAAAACCCCCAAATGAGCCCACAACACACCATATCGATCGTTGTGGTGATCTTTAGAGGAGGCCTGTGAAGTGAAGCTGGCGGGTGACAGCTAGTAATATATATCGTCGTCGTTCGTTTCGGCCAAATGAAGTCCACTGTTGGACACAGGGGGAGCCAAAGATCACTACAATGACACGTCTGGGTGTTGTGTGCTCCTTGGGGGGTTTTTACCATAAACGCCACGCTTGGCAGGCGGGTTAGCAACTAGCACGATAGGTTGGCAATCACAGTTGAGTGGTTAATGTACTCGAAGGACGCTGCTGCCCATCCTCCGACTAATCCCATAGTCACCTTTTACAACACCCAAGGGATGAGATGGGTTGGGGCTATTCTTAGTCAGCACCACACAGTAAAGCCATGTCACTTGGCGTGATAAAAAATTCGACGGATTTTATAAAGTTCAAGTAAAAAGTATTACATGACATACCTCTATGCCAAATTTCATTAGAATCTGTTAAGCCTTTGAAACGTCATCGGAACCTCAAACATAAAACCTTTCATATGTTTAATAGTAGTAAGATTAGCAAGTAATTATATAGTGAGATAAACCTGTTGCAGGTAACCATATTGAAAGCAATCGCCCACATGCTTCCCCTCGTGTCATTATTCACCAAACAAAAATAATGGTCAGTATTGCGTCTAAATAAACACTTCAAAAACCGCTAACGCAACATGACAAACGGCATTAATTACGGTCGCATAAACAAAACAGTAGTTCAGGAGCACGTTCTACTAAGAGGGGCGACCGCAAAACCAAATTACGCGTTTCGACCCTTTCCACTATTGGTAACGAAAGTGTACACTCCGTGCCGCAGAACATTGGGCCGGTCGGCTGTCCAGGCTAGTTTGTAGTCATTACAGAGGCAGCCACTCGGCAATTGGCCCTCGATAGCGGAATCGGCGAACGACAGTATAACATCCAATTTAAACGGAATTTCATAGTTGACAGCGTCAATTAAATACAACTGTCTGCGTCGATATGATGTTTGTTTTGTACCGCTAACAACAGGCCAATTTGTTTTTGATTCATTGGGCCTTATTAATTGCTTGAATCTTTGAAATGACTATTGTCTGTTAACGGTCGTTGTAAAACGGTATTTACTGTGATCAGCGATATAGTTGCCTTATATAAAACCTTATGTTTATGACTGTCAAATGAAGAGCACAACTTTGTTTTTACAGACAGATATAGACTTTGAGAGTACTGAGTTCTATAAACAATAAAAACGCCTTGATACTAACTAACTGAAAAAAGAGCAGCCACGTGACGATAACTGATTAATAAAGTAAAACTTCTTGCGCGTGTTCAAACATGTTCTCGACGAAATCAAGGGAGGAGCATGTTCGGGCTTAAGCTGCTGTCCGCTGGAAATTTTTCTCTATCATATTATTTACAACTCTATTTGAATTGGTTAGGGAGGATATTTCAATCTCAGTGAGGAAATGCCTGAGCAGTTCTCCGCATAATCTGTTCTGGCCCTTACCAACTGCTGCTAACTGGCTAATCTTTTCATGTAAAATATAGCACAAGAGAAGAAGAAGAACACTTATTAACTACAGGTACAATATTACCCGTGTGGTGTTTGGATTAAGAATATAGCACCACTACATCTCCCGTGGACGTTGTAAATGACGACTAAGAGACTAAACCAGAGAGATAGGACAAGCCCACCACACATACCTAACCGCTGAAACTTCTGTAATCCAGGATTGATAATGGCGACTACCGGCAAGAACACCGACCAATGAAGCTCGGTGTGTCCCAGAGAAATGAATAACTGTCTTGGAACCCGCAAAGAAATTATTTGGAAAAGAAAATGGAGGAGTAGAAAAGAATACACATTCCACTTCCCTCCGTAGCAAGCAGGAGACAGAGAAAATACTATGGGCCATAGGCACAATAATTGGGAGTGTACAACTAGTGAACCAGAGAGATGGGCAGCGGGGTCCATTCTGTGGGCCAAGCGTGGAGGGTACTGGCGAATTCCCTCCAATGACGCCACACGGTATGTTACCGGTCGTTTTAAGGGGGAGGCTTTTGTTCAGCAGTGGACGGTTTTTGGCTGATATGATATATCCCACTAATATTATAAATGCGAAAGTTTGTATGGATGTATGTGTGATGTTTGTTACTCTTTCACGCTCAAACGGCTAGACCGATTTGGAAAAAAATTGGTATGTAAATAGTTTATACCCTGGATTTACACATAGGCTTTTATACCGATCTACGCGGGTGAAACCGCGGGGCGCAGCTAGTATAATATATTTTACAATCGCACCGCAGTCCGAAGTTCATTTTCACTCATACATAATAAAGAAACATTGGATACGATCAATTCGAGTTGTCTCCGTTATGCAATAAGGCATCAAACGATGCGCAGATAAATCGCATAGCTGAGACTACAACTAAAATTATAGCTGTTGAATTATGCATTAGTGGCAACACGCTAGCGGTTGTAAAAGTGCCTGTCGATGGGTCGAGCCGCGGCCGGCCGGTACATAACACTATTTGTAGACAAATAGCTCTAGTATATGGTAGGGTTATCATCGAATTATTTCCAGCTATTTTTCTATAGGGTAGATTTATTTGCCCTATGTTATTTGGAGCCCTTTCAGCAACTTTAGTTCTTCTACGGATCTCCTCATTACTGATTCGATCTCGTAGAGAAATACCAAGCACAGCTCTCTCCATAGCTGAGTGGCAATAGGTGGGGTACATTGCTCGTAGAACTGACTGCCCTTTGGGCTAAAAAGGTCCCGAGTGGAGGCCGCGCACCGGAAAACGCAGCATGGGACGATCTCTAACGAGGTGGACAGGCGATTTGGTGAAGATCGCTGGGAGTCGGCATGTGACCGCTCGTTGTGGAAATATATGGGGGAGGCCTTTGTTCAATAGTTAACATCTTTTGGCTGATATGATGATGATGGTAGTATAATTTATTAGGGAAAAGGACCTTAATAAAGGAGGTGAGGTAATTAGTTTTTTATTTATCAGTATAGCTGTCAACGATTACGATGAAGATGCATATGGATTTGTCTTCGTTTCCACAAAAAAGGAACAATACAATAAAATCAAACATATAGCCTTTTGAATAAATCAGTTGTTATGTAGAATATTATAAATATATTTACGCTCATCACTAACTGACTGACTGTATCGCTGTAAGAAAAAATGTATATAAGTGTTTATTATACTAAAGTATCATTCAATGGGCCTCATAAGAAAGCTCAAGGTAACTCAGCGAGCTATGGAGAGAGCTATGCTTGGTATTTCTCTACGAGATCAAATCAGAAATGAGGAAATTCTTAGAAGAACTAAAATTGTCGACATAGCTGAAAGGATTAGTAAACTGAAGTGGCAATGGGCAGGGCACATTGCTCGTAGAACTGATGGCCGCTGGGCACAAAGGTTCTCGAATGGAGACCGCGCACCGGAAATTACAGCATGGGACGACCTCCAACGAGGTGGACAGACGACCTGGTGAAGGTCGCTGGGAGTCGTTGGATGAGAGCGGCATGTAACCGCTCGCTGTGGAAATCTAAGGGGGAGGCCTTTGTTCAGAAGTGAACGTCCTGTGGCTGATATGATGATGACACTAAAGTATTTGTTATAACGGGCGCTTTCCGTGCCTTACAACAAACTAGTTCAAAATACTCGTAGAAGAGCCATTATTCCGCTAACATTTATTACTACAATTTGTCAGAATAATTCACTTTACAAATCCATAGCCTACCATCCTTGTTTTATAGCGGGCGCATTATACGACTAGGTATACTATAGTTTACGAGCGTTCGACACTCCTTGATATAAGTGGAGAATTTGTCCATACGCTACGAGCCATAACTTAAAACCGAGACTAGTTTTACGACATGCGATTTTCTAGCATTTTATACACTCGTTTGACTCGACTGTTCATTCTCGTAAGGCTGGTTACAGAGGGAAGATTTAGTAGCGCGATTTTGCCGCGCGACGCAGACCCATGACGTCGCAACAGTTAAGCGTCTGAGTCGAATGTGAATAAGGTTTTTTATAATTAATGAGTCCGCTCTTGATCTCGGTCTTGCCTGATGGAAAGCGATAGAAGAGGTCTACGATGGAACGAGCGCACTTAAATGATGCCGTATTTTTAATAATTAATAATTAATGAGTCACTTGATTTTGATGTCGCCTGATGGAAGGCGGTGTACAACGGCTACGATGGAACGAGCGCCCCAGATAATGCCTACTTCCTTTTACTTTAAAGGTTAACAAGTTATAGGTAGCAGGGAAAACATACGCTGGCAAGGAGTTCCATACTTTAGCACTGCGCACAATGAAGGTTGAGGAGAGCGCTGGGTACGTCATAACAGGATGTCAACTAAGTGCAAACGGACGATAGGTACTTACAGTATGGCGTTTTATTCGAGCCATCAACTACAAAACCATCGATTACGCAGCAATATTCAATTACGCGGCTGAGCCGTCAATTAGAAACCCAAGCCAAGTGTTAGAGCTTTGATAATATTACAATATACAAAATAACTTTTCATGTGTACCGACACCTATCAGCTAAGTATTCGAAACGTCTCTATAATATACCCGATGTAATCCGTAAGTCGAAGGATGGGCAGCAGCGTCCTTCTAGTGCATTTATAACCTAACTGCGATCACCAACCCGTCTGACAAGCGTGGTGATTGCGGCGAAACCCCCCAATGAGCCCACAACACAAACCCATACTGGTCGTCGTCGCAATCTTTGGAGGAGGCTTCTGTCCAGCAGTGGACGTTTTTGGGCTAAAATGATCAATCCGTTTAAGTATTTTATTGTAATGTGTAATAATCGGGAAATCTTAAGACATTACTAAAATGAAGAAAATTGAAATGGCCAAATAATATAATTTAAATTGGGAAATCGCGTAGATATGCCTGAGTTTTCAAGCTAATTCGTGTTTCGTTTTCATACTAGCCGTTACCCGCCCTTCACTAGGTGTAAATTGTATTTATATTCATCATCATCATCACCATCATCATCGTCACCATCATCATCATCATATCAGCTAAAGGACGTTTACTGCTGAACAAAGCCCTCCATTACAGAATTCCACAAAGTCCGGTTACATGCGACGCGCATCCAACGGCTCCCAGCGACCTTCACCAGATTATATATATTCATATCTTCTGAACTCTGCAAAGATATCGAACTAAAACATAGAAGGAAGTTAAAATTTCTGTTTTAATCCATAAAATGTTTACTAAAATCTGTTGAGCCGTTTCGGAGCCTATTCGAGACAAACTTTCAGAAAGACAATAATTCTAAAAGCGGTTATTTATGTTTAGGCATTGTATAAACAGCATTTTTCATTTAAAATTTGATGCCGTGTGGTGCTCAGAATACCACCACCCCATCTCCTCTCGTGGGTGTCGTAAAAGTCGACTAAGGGATTAGCCGGAGGATGGGCAGCAGCGTCCTTCGAATACATTAACAACTGTACTGCGATCGCCAATGAGCCCACAACACACCCATATCGGTCGTTGTGGTGTACTTTGGGAGAGGCCTGTGTGACAGTGGACTTCATTCGGCTGAAATGATTTAAAATTTGGCTTTTATTTTGGAATCAAAACAAACACTTAAATTATACAACAAAAGTTCATGAAACTGAAATGCAGAAAATAAATCATGAATGTATTTATGTTTTTTGTAGTACTTAAATAGATGCCACGTGGTTTCTATTAAATTAGCGAAAAGACTATTCTTATTAATTATGAATTAGAATATTCTTCAGAACAATTTTTTGGTCCTCAACTATAATTATTCGGAATTTAGAATTTGTACTCTTTTAAGTATTTTCTCATTAACCCTAATATATGTCTACGTAATAACGACTGAACGATATTTGGATTTAGAATATAGCACCACTCCACCTCCTCATATGGATGTCGTAATATACTACTAAGGGACTCTAAAACTCCTTACTTAACCTGTTTAAATCTTATTTGGAACATAGATCTTCGAAAGTGGTCATTAACGGCCATTTTTCGGAACACTACATAGCTACCTCCGGAATACCACAAGGATCACACCTGGGTCCAATACTCTTTAATGTATTCATCAATGACGTTATACACTGTTTTAAACACTCATATTTCCATCTGTTTGCTGATGATCTCAAAGTTATAAAGGCTATTCATAGCAACGCGGACGCTTAGTTGTTACAGGATGGCATTAATAGATTAACATACTGGTGTAAAGAAAATAAGATGTCGTTGAACATAAGTAAATGCCATTATATACAATACACACGAAATAAATGCCCACCAATAAATAGATACTATATAGAAGGAATTGAAGTTAATAAACTTTTTGTGGTTCGTGATCTGGGAGTTCTAATCGACAGCGCCCTCAAGTTTGATATGCACATTTTGAATACTGTTGCACGGGGATATAAAGTGCTTGGGTTTGTGATACGGAACTGCAAAAGGTTCAAGAGACCCTCTACAAAAATTAGATTATTTAACACCCTTGTTCGCCCAATTTTGGAGTACGGCTCTGTAATATGGAATCCCCATTATGAAATATATTCAAAACGTTTGGAAAGCGTTCAAAGACGATTCCTCTACCACCTATGCTATGGTGATGCTGATATCCTGACAAAGCAATTCACAAGCTACAACGACAGATTAAATCATTATAATATCAAAACACTTAGTAGTCGTAGAGAGATGCTAGATTTAGTTTTCATACATAAACTAATTAACGGTGCTATAGACAGCAGCGAACTCTTGAGCACCATTAATATAAAAATTCCAACTCGCATTCCTAGGAAAAACACCTACAATTTATTTCATGTTGCAGTTTCAAAAACGAACCTCGGTCACTACGCTGCTGTGCCTAGACTCTGTAGGCAATACAATACCTTGAAAGCCCACGATATTGACATCTGTGAATCTCTGTCGAAATATAAAAAGATTTTAAAACAGGTCTTTTAAAATAACATTTCGTTTTTATTTGAACTTATACATGTACAAGCAGTTCTTACATTATTTTTACCTTAATGTATTTATTTTTAATTTAACTTAAGTTAGTTGTGCTTAAGCTTAGTCGAAATTTTTTGGATGCTGTGGCCTCCTATAACTGAAGGAGTACACCGTTAGAGGACCCATTTTAATTTGTATTTCTTTATGATGTTATGTGTATGTCCTTTGTTGGAAGCCCTTAATAAATAAATAAATAATTAAATAAGAGGGCAGCGGCGTCCTTTCTGCAACCATACTGCGCTCATCAACCCGCCTGCCAAGCATGGTGAGTACTGACAAATTCTCCCCAAGATAATGACAGAATTATGGAAATCTTTGAGAGAGGCTTTTCTTCAGCAGTGGACGTCCTTTGGCTGATATTATGATGATGATGAACCATAATAAATGTAAACAAAAAACAAATCTTTACTTTGATATATAATTTCTAAACCTTAGTACAATGTTCAATCACTTTTGATGCTGAAATTGCAACCTCATTAGCAACTCAAGCTTTGAAGAAATCCAATCATTATGAAGAGTTACAGCATTTATCACCTCGAAGTGCTGTCGTAAGTTTGTCGATACGTGGGGCGTAAATATCGGGCACATTTGATTGATTGCCGATCCACTATTTATGAATGATTACCGAAGCGTATCGAATACACGCCTCAAATGGTATACATAGGTAGTAAAAAGGCATTACATTTTTAAAGGCAGGTATCCACTTTCGTATTAACATAAATTTGAACGACACCTCTGAAGGCCGCGCGATGGCGGCGCAAATTATTTGTAGTCGGTATATTTCTTATAGGAACGGGATCGATACACGCTCAGCTGGCAACTGCTAACTTGTTTCATTAAATTCAAATTTCGTGTTGTACTTATTAATTCAGGCGAACGTTTCCCTGTACGTCGCGCCGCTACTAGGCCGCTGCTTTTTATATTCTTGTCGTCTCCACATCGGTCGGACGAAGTTTTCGGGAAATTTCTTGGCCTCGAAAAGAGTTCCGTTAAACAGTATGGCAGTAATTGCCAAGTATTGTTCTGTTTTGTGTTAAGTCAACTTGTCTACAACATGGCTTTCATTGTAATACAATTTTCGCTTACTAAAGTCTATCGCAGCTTGTGTTTTAGCGTGTTTGTATTGTTACAGAAAAATACGAACAGTTACCTATCTACTTGTCTCTGAGTATCACAGTCAGATTGCGCGACAGCAAAGTTATCAGCTAAGTCGTTTATATTAGAACAATTAAGTTCCACAAGTTCATGTAAAGCAATTCACTTAAAGTTCGCTACATAATCACATTTCTCAAAGTTGAAACTTGGGCGTGTTTCTTAAGGAGTGCTCGGGAATTCTCACAAAATATGACGGATCAAGATACTTGAGTCGCAAACAAATTTCGGCAGATACCTTTTAAGTGGATGCTCATTAACGTTGTCATAATAGCATCAAAGGAACAATAAAGTGTCTCACGTACTCCTAATGAGTTCCAACGGCTCTATTGAGATGATAAATACCGAATAACAAAATGTATTCTATTAGAACAGACAGAAGTAAACAATGCACAAATTCAAAATTCCTTGAGGAATGTCTCTTTTGTCTGTTACCTTTTTATGTATCCTTCAAAAGCCCTTTGTCCGGGAACTTTGATCTAGAAGACGAAACTTTGGAACGATATTAGGCACATTTCTACTTCCATTAGGCCGTGTTCTGTGAACGAATTTATTTTCAGTTCTCGTAAGAATGTAAGAAACTTTTCTGTCGTCATTCTCTTTTAGGTATTATAAAATGTATACCTGTTTCTAACTTTCCTAATCTTTGACTAAAGAATATTACATCCGATCCAGTGGAACTTCATTGTGATTTATAATATATATTAAATACTATTATATTATATACTATAAGACAAAATATCTATATACAAATAAGGTATCTATATAAAAAGGTGAAAATAAAGAATATTTATATTTAAATACTATTTATATTTCAGTTAGGTATTACTTTATCATGTATACATACAAACTACGTATACATATGTTCAAGTAGTTATCTGGACTCGTAAAGTGCCTTTGTTTAAACAGCGTGAAATATTGGTTTGCTGTGCCATACCTTGGCTTGGCACAGCGGTTGTAGAGGCGATGACTTATGATTACAGCACCGCTGCAACCCCCACTTAACTGTTACATATTGCTTCACTTAACTCAAAACCCGGCCTGGAAAGAATTACGAACGGAAGGGGATCACAGGCCGCGGACGAACGCTACACTGACGAACACATTTTACAGTCGACCCTACAACTTGCACCGCGCGCTAAATGCCGATTAATGAAGCAGAGGTGAATACCGATGAATGATTCTGTTCATCGATTGAGCACTAATAACGAAGTTTTGAATAAACTCCTATCGGAATTCACCCGCATTTGATTTAACATTCATCATATCGGCCGAAACACGTCCACTACTGAACAAAGGTCTTCCCCATAAACGATCGGTTACATGCATTTTGGGGGGAATTTGCCAATACTCACCAATCTTCGCAGGCGGGTTGGTGAGCGCAGAATAGCTACTTTTCTACAGAACGGACTCTGCTGCCTATCCCGCTGGTTAAGTCCCTTAGTCGCTTTCACATCCCCGGGAGGAGATCGAGTGGTGCTTTATTTTTAATACGAATACCACATGAAAAAGGGATTCGCATATCATTGATTTAACATGCTGCTGTTATTACGAACACGATTAACTTTTACCAAAATGTTGAATGGCTATAAGTGTAATAATTTTTGGTTTGTGAACGCTTGATATTTTAAGCGTATAATCACATGAATGACCTTTAAAATTTGAAGCTAAATGTACGGTACGCCAAACAAAATGTAGCGTAAATTCATGCGGAAACTGAACTGGTATTTTCAAGTGGAGCTCGTTTACAATTTAAAATTCCGTGATAAACATATGTAGATAAGGGAGGTATAATAAATTCTCGGGTCGGGCAACGCCAGCCGACGTACTAGGGCAGTGGAGTTAATAAAATCACTTTGTTAGTCAATCCCGCATTTTGCACGTCCATACCTTTAATACACATATACATAGTCGGGTTTAATCACTTTTGTCGTAGCGCGGATTTTAACGTGAAAAATAAAATTGGTATTTAAAATAAAGGCTTGCAAAAATAAATAACACGATTAATTGGCTAAAACAATGTCTATTTTCAAAAGTAATAAAGAGAGAATACCATTAATCAATTTACTGAAATGTGAAAGCATTGAATTTTTCAGAATGGCTCTTGATTAGGGGCTTTCATTTTATTTGGACTAATGGACAAAAGTATAAAGTTGAGCGTAGGGTGACAAAGCTTGCAGCATTGTGACTAGTTTATATTTGTGAATCAGAAGGTTTGGAACGAACAGTAGATAGGGAGGGAGTCGTCGGTTCCCGTGTCAGCTGAAAGCGGTGCCACTCCAAACGAGATATCGCAGTACATTATTGTAATAACAGCACTCGGAGCTTCTTTGACGGGGTAGGGGTCGTGTGTAACCTCTCATTTTCCTTACCGAAATTCAAAGGAGCTCTAACAAAGCTTTGTTTTGCATCGCTCGCTCGGCGAAAGCCGCTGAAAGGCTGGCTTTTTAGATAAGGTTCTCTTATAAATTTTCAGCACTGAGCAGACATTTTGCGCTAAAGTTTTTCAGTGTGGGAATGCCAACATCTGCTGCGATTCCCATTCTAGTTTCGAGGGTCGACGTTTTGCGGGCGAGTTATTTGCGAAACCGTTTCACTCGTTAGGGGGCAATTATATTCTGACGGTAATTGAAAATGTTAGTTGTATTGGATTAAGTACATTTTACATGAGAAATAATTATTTTTGCTAACAATATATAAACGTTTACGATGGAAAATTAATTTTAACATAATTTAATTTGTATCTGCATATGTTTGACGCGTACAATTAAAGTTACATTTTTGATGCTTTATTTTTGTCGGTTCCAGGTGAGATGTAAAAGAACTTAATTTATAAGTCTCATCTTGTTTGAAGTGTAAAAAATTCAGTAAGGAGCGAACAGAGCTCCGTATTTATTTTAAGTCTTGGAGGAACTTGAGCTCAGAATATGTAAATGATAGAAAAACATAACCACTTTGTTCTTTATTTTCTTTCATAATATTAATAAACGTTTATTGTATAACGTGTGGTGCCGGCTGCGAATGGCGCCAACCCGTCTCATCCCGTGGGTGTCGTAAAAGGCGACTAAGGGAATGGCCGGAGGATGAGCAGCAGCGTCCTACGAGTACATTGGCGGCTCAACTGCGATCGCCAACCCGCTTGCCAAGCGTGGCGATTATAGCAAAACCTCCCAATGAGCACACAATAAACTGATGTCGGTCGTTGTGGTGATCTTTGAGGGAGGCCTGTGTCCAGCAGTTATTCGGCCGAAATGATGATGATGATTGTGTAACCATCACACTTTGCTTTATTACTTTTACCTATTTTCTATTTCTTTCTGATTTTGTTATTATTACTTGTATTTCTTTTATACGAATTATTTAAAATACTTCATCTTCAGCCAAAGGACGTCCACTGCTGAACAAAGGCCTCCCCATAGGTTTCTGCAATTGTGTCATCATTTTGGAGGGGGAAAATTGTCAGTACTCACCACGCTTGGCTACTGTTCGACAAAAGGGCGTCCCTGCTGCCCATCCCTCTGGATAAGAGTCCCTTAATCTCCATTTACGAAAATCACGCGATAAGATGGAGTGGTCTATATTCATAATTCAGATATCGCACGGAAAAATCCTTAACAAAACCATTTCGAGGTTATAATTATTTTAGAATAGTTCACAAAAATATTTTCATCTCCTTCGTTTAGCTTTATGTACAAGTATGTGTCTATTATATGAATATATATATATTTCTACATTGCTGCAATTTAAATAAATGATTTTGTTCATTAATAATTCCGAAGCTTTGGACGAAATTCGATACAGGGGTAGAACATATTTCTCTGTTAGTACCTACGTAAGAAGCTTTCCATTTAGGCCCACTATGTTTTATACGTTCTTGATAAGCACATAAAATAAGTAGATGCTAATTGTTTATATAGACTACCAACGATTGATAACCTTAGAGTCGCGTATGAGTAATTACCAAGTAACTCGAAACGATTTCTGAGATGAGTAGTTGGATTAAACAGTACACTGTGTAGGAGAGAAAGAATGTTAGCATTCCGGCGAAGGCGAATTGGTAGCCATCTGAGCTTCAGACGAAATTGTAATACGATCATATTTTCGTAAACCAAACATAAATCCTATACAAAAATTTGAAGTCCATCAATCTCATCAAATTGTTTGCGTTTAAAAATAAAACGTTTCTTTCTAGAATATGTATTTCAAAATAAATTCGAAAGAATATCGTACAAACTAAAGTCCGTTCTTACTTACCTATTACAGAGAGGCGTATCTGAAAATTTCGCGTTGGCGAGTTCTTGAAGTCAACGCGGCATCTGTACACGCCCTCGTCGTCCAGCTGGACGGTGTCAAGCGTGAGTGCGGCTGGTCTGGCGACTGTCGCAAAGTAGGCGCGAGGGCCGAACGCGTTGGGGTCTGACCACTGCAGCGCCTTGTTGAACGACCGGCCACGGACGTCGAAACTGGAAGAGAGGACGTAATTAAAGTAGGGTTCCGATGTTATAAGTACTACTTACGTTGTTTTGTTTTGCTTATGGAATGTGTTGCCAATAACAATTAGACGTGCTAATTCCCTGGCAATATTTAAATGACTATTAAAAGAACACTATCATTCTCTGTAATGTCGTACATCCATATCTCTGTTAATTTTAATTATAAATGTACCTACATATTACATGTTTATGTATATATCATGTTTAAGTATGTGTTATTGTTACACCGTGAACTACCTCTTTCTTTTTTACTTGCAAATCTGTCCTTCCCAAGGTTGTCTGGAAGAAATCGCCGAGTGTGATAAGACCGCCCTTTGTACATGTCATTTTATGTATTCGATTTTCTTTTTATTTGTTGTCTGGTGTACAATATCTTTATTATTGTATTGTGTTGTATTGTAAAATAACTAATCAGAGAAGTTCTGGGACATCAGTTCAAAATATACTGGATATCCTTAATACTAAAAAGATGATTCTATACGGTAACCCAACAAGAAAAAATAAAAAATTAGAATGTTCCTTTTTATTAATTTTTATTGGTGCCCAGTGGAAATTCTTCATGAACTTCCTTCGCCCCGGGGAAGGGCGAAGGGGTATGCTGGACTCCTACCGGCTAAAACCACTGAAGCGGTGATCTTCGGCACCTACGAGTAAGGGAGGCTCGAGGTTCTCGTATGTTTATACTAGAGCCGCCAACTGGAGCCTCGCCTATAGGCACATCTCGGAGAGGGTGACTGTAAAGCAGTCACCCCCCTTGGGGGGATTGTAAAGGATCCCCCGAAGCGTCCCAGATACAAACACAATATACATATATTGCGTATTATTATTCTTTGAATATTGGATTTTTATGGAATTGACATGTAATTATAAATTGATATCTATAATAATGTATTGACATCTATTTGACGTGACATGATTTATTAGATATATAAAATGTGTATAAGTTTAAATTTGACATGTACAAAATGTATGAATGAATGAATGCATATTTAATTTGCCAGAATATAGGTAGGTACATATTACACGGTAAAGTTATTGGATGGTTTCACTATATTCGACTTTAGAGTCGTGCAATTTTTTTATTACATGCAAACAATATTAAATTAAAGTATACTTAATGACCATAACCAACCAACCATGACCATACTTAATGGTAAATTTTATTATAAAATAACGTTAGCAATTAAATAAATTATTACACTTAAAACCATTAAAATATTATAAAAACGACAATAAGTAAAGAAGAAATTCTTCCATAAATATTAAATAATAATAAAATTAAAATAAGTATAATCTCGTTTCATTATAAAATTCAAATTTACATTATTATTTAGATAAATGATTACTGTCAAAAGCATTAAATTATTACATAGAGTATCAACAATTAAAAATTAATAATTAAATGTCAAATTCAGTTCATTAATATTAAAATGATTTAACGTTTATATAGTTATCAATTGAATAGAAACATCTGTCGCATAACCAATTATGTAACATTCTACTAAATTCTAGGTCATTGAGTTTTCTCATATTTTATTCGGTAATCTGTTATATAGTTTAACAGTCATGGCGTAGCAGTTAATGTCACAAAGTTTAAGTCTACAACAAGGCACTACCAGTGGCTTTTGAGCTATCTTCCTGGATGGAGCCTGTTCATCGTTCTCAAAACGCATGTGGTTTCTAACAAATTTACACATTTCACAAATACATAGGCTGCACTAAAAGTATCGGGAATGGAATATTTCCACTGTTCCTGTCATATTAAAATCGTTTTAATTGAAAACTCCTTGGTTTTACAAATCGAATACCATTTATTTATTTTAAAAAAGATTCACGGTCTTGTCACAAGGTTTTGTCAAACTTGTTTAGTCGTTGAGAAAATGGAATTGACTCGAGAAAATTCAAGAGCGATGATTTATTATGACTTTCGAAGTGGTTTAACACAAAAACAGTGTGTTGACCGGATGATTTCTGCATTTGGTGATGAAGCCCCATCCAAAACCACATTTTACCGCTGGTTTGCTGAATTTCAACGTGGACGTGTCAAGCTCAGTGATGATCCTCGTCAAGGTCGTCCAAAAACTGCAGTCACCCAAGAAAACGTTGATGCTGTGCGTGAGTTGATTGAGGAAGATCGACATGTGACATACCGCGAAATTTAGGGACTTTAGACATTGGCATGAGTCAAATGCAAATAATCTTGCATGAACAATTAGGTGTAAAAAAGTTGTTTTCCCGATGGATACCGCATTTGCTATGTGAAGAGCAAAAAGCGGCTCGCGTTACTTGGTGCGTCAGAACTCTTGAAAGATTCCATGCAGGATCCTCAAATGCTGTATACGACATCGTATCAGGTGACGAATCCTGGATATATGCGTACGAACCCGAAACAAAAAACCAGTCACGAGTTTGGGTGTTCGAAAATGAGTTAAAGCCAACAAAAATTGTTCGTTCACGGAGTGTTGCAAAAAAAATGGTGGCCACGTTTGTCTCCAAAACCGGCCATGTTACGACTATTCCTCTTGAGGGACAAAGAACGGTTAATGCAGAATGGTATGCTAGCATTTGTTTGCCACAGGTCGTTTCTGAACTCCGTAGAGAGAACTGCAACCGCCGCATCATCCTCCATCACGACAATGCGAGTTCTCACACCGCGCATAGAACAAAAGAGTTTTTAGAGCAAGAAAACATAGAATTATTAGACCATCCGCCGTACAGCCCCGACCTAAGCCCTAAGGATTTCTATACTTTCCCTAAAATAAAGAATAAATTGCGTGGACAGAGATTTTCATCACCTAAAGAAGCTGTGGACGCCTACAAAACGGCCATTTTGGAGACCCCAACTTCCGAATGGAATGGTTGCTTCAATGATTGGTTCCATCGTATGGAAAAATGTGTCAAATTTCGCGGAGAATACTTCGAAAAGCAATAAATACATTTTTAAATAGTAATGTTGTGTCACTTCCTTGATTCCCGAAATTTTCAGTGCCGCCCTCGTAATATGACAATAATAATTGAGTTTTTATTGCATGTATTTACCTGAATATTTGCTTGTCTTTTGAAAATATGAAACTAATATACTGGAAAGAATTAAACTTTATAAAACTACTGTTCCTTCAAATATACATTATATTCTCTTCTAAATGGGAAAGAGTAAATGTCAATTTCTACGATCACTGAGTAGTCAAAGAACACACACCCAGACACAAATAAGTTCGTAAACGTCCACTGCTGAACATGGTCCTCCCAATGATCACTACAATGAACAGTCATAGGGGATATTGCCATAATCACCACGCTTGGCAGGCAAATTTGTGATCACAGAGTGTTGTCATTAGCATACGGGGCGATGCTTCTGCCCATCCTTTTGATCAACCCTTAGTCAAATTTACGATACCCATGGGTGGAGTGAGGTAACCCGTTTTTTACCCGGAAGGACGTACAACACACTCTTTTTCGGTGGGATATTTTTAACAACATGAATTATAATATTACGTACGGTGCTCATAGACAGTTGCACTCACTGATCGGTAAATGATTGGTGAGGTCAAGGAACAAATGGCGCGGCCAGTCTATGGATGGATGCCCGCATAGTGGTATTTGAATTGAGCGTCTCCGTGCTTCAGATGTCAAATTGTCGGTCCTGGACGTTGCGATTAGGCGGCAGTAGTTAAGCTACGAGTAAGTCCTCCGACTTAGCTTAACTACTGCCGCCTTTGGGCAGCTTGAACAACTCTGACACAAGTTCGCCACTAACCAAATGAAAAGTAAGAAAGAAAGATATTGAAAAAGGTCATCATCATCATCATTATATCAGCTAAAGAACCTTCACTACTGATCAAAGGCTTAGATTCCCACGATGACCAGTTACATGCCATATGTGGTCATTTTGATGGAAATTCGCCAGTACCCACCACCCTTGGCAAGCGTGTTGGTGGGCGCAGAATGGTTGATGTTCCACACAAAGGACGCTGCTGCCCATCCCTCCGGTTTAGAGTTCCTTAGTCGCCTTTTACGATATCCACGGGAGAAGACATGGTGGTGCATAAATTTTTAAATCGTATACCAAAAGGAGAATAGAATAAGGTTTTTAAAGAAATTATGCTTTATTGATTTTATGACGTCCAAGTGTTTATTAAAGCTTTTAATGCAAGATATACATATATTTACCACGCGTAACAGCCCGGTTTATATCTATAGGCGTGACTCTTATTATAGCTCCATACAAATGGTGTGTTGTATTTGAATAGTTATGATTTATGACGAAGTCAATGGTTATCTATGTTTGAATATATGTTTTTCCTACATGTTCCTTAAGTTAGAGTAAATTGACGGCACGTTGACGTTTCCTAATATGTTCGTACTGGACGTTAAAAAGCTCGTTGATTAATTATTGTGAAGGATGTTGACTGTTTCTGAATAAATACAAACCTTAGCGTTAAAACTAATATAACAGTTCTGTGTTTGTCTGGTAACCCGTTGGTTACTTGACTGCTTTCATGTAGTTAGTAGCTAACCTTATGTCAGAGTTATTCAAACATCCCAAAGACCTCCGACTTAGCTCAACGACTGCCATCTAATGACAACAACCACTACTATTTTTCGTGCCATCCAAAGTACAGAGACGTTCAGTTCAAAACCATAGACTTTTTTTATTTCTTTTATTTGAATAAAAACGTTGCCCCACACTAGGATTTCTCCTGTGTCGTGGGTGCGTTTACAGACATGAATTCCACATACAATACACACAGACCCGGAACAACTACCTGCAGATCATACAAATTTTTGTTGCGTGCGGGAATCGAACCCACGACCCGGAGCGCAGCAGCCGACTGTATCAGCCACTGCACCAACCGTGCCGTCACTTTGGACTGATCGTACTAAACGTTGCTTAACGTCACCGATCGTTTAACGATCATTCTTACATAAAATTGCCTGCCAGTCATGGAGCGCAGTATTCTTGATGAAATCACAAATCAAATTTCAATCAAATTTGGAATACCATACTGCGCTCTAAACACAATTCATGGACGTGACTCAAAAAGCGGCTGTGCTAAAGTGGGACTGACAAGGACATGGCAGTCGCATGCCACCAGAACTTCAGGCCGAAATAACATCCGAATAGGTCCCACAAAACTAACGGCGTCGTGGCAGACCGAAAAGAAGATGGCGGAACCACCTTGACTCTCAATTGAAAGATTGGGCAATAATTGCAGAAGATCGCGAATGGAGAGAGGGTAGGAAGTCCTTTGCCCTGCAGTGCACACAGTAGGCTCTTAATAAGTAATAACAATAACATTCAATGAGTTAATGTAGGAGTAGTACAAAAATATTTTGATAAAATTCTACGAGTATTATACAGTATGTAGGTACTAAAATTCTATTTTATCCGTGAAGGTGATATTCAGTACCATTATATTTATAACCCTTTCCTAAAATTAAGGCTATCAAAAAAGTTAGAAATTCTAATAAAATAGGCTTAAATTTGAATATTACCGCGGTCACACCGATCACGCCACGCGATGGGTGCGGTAACGCGCCCGGTGCAAACGGTTCAGGTATTAAGGCCATTTTATATATGGAATAATTCCTTTTGCACTACTTTTTGCTACAAGTATATAAGTGTCATTTTGGACATTCTTACAATTCGGATTTCTTGTGATTTTATATTAAAATATTTATACATATTTTAAATATATATTATTATACATTCATACATATATTAATTATCAATACAAATTGGAGTGTCTGTCTAAGGAAATGCCGGCTACATCTTAATTTATTGACAAGAGAAAGTGCTTTTTAAACCTTTTTTTATTCGATTGCTAAAACGAATCTACCGTCAAAACAATTTTTGGCTATCTGTATGCCAGAACGGGTTGAACTCGAAAGTTGCTGAAACTATAAACATGAAAAATTTACATAGGTTATAGATAATAGCCAACAAAGGTTTTATTTCATCTCATCCCGTTGGTGTCGTAAAAGGCGACTATGGAATTACCCGGAGGGTGGGCAGCAGCGTCATTCGTGTACATTTATAACCTAGCTGCGATCGCCAACTCGTCTGTCAAGCATGGCGACTATGGCAAAATCGCCCTAATGAGCACACAATACAAACCCATAAAGGTTGTTGTTGCAATCTTTGGGGGAGGCTTCTGTCCAGCAGTGGACATTTTTCATGTGAAATGATGATGATGAAGGTTGCGGGCAAATGCAAGTATGTATTTTTTTTAAATGGTGTTTACTTACTAATTCCGTTTTTTGTAGCGAATTCTTCGCTTTTCTATGCTCTGTGGTAATCACAAGCCGCTAACTAATATTTCAAGAGAAATTACATGCCGCACCATATACTCTGTGAAATGGCTTTGCTAATTGCTATTTTATAGTTTCTCATTAGCAAGCGGAAGATGGATTGTATACATAATGGTCGACTTATTAAATATGATTTGATTTTGTACGTGATATAAAGTTTTTGTTTTTATAGTTACGCTTTTTATTACTGGCTGACCTCAATGAATTTTTTTATGCGAGTAATGTATTTTTACATGTTCATGCAGTTTTCAATAAAGATTTAAACCAAAACACTGCGATGTTTTGACTTATTCCGTGTGGTAGCCAGATTAAGAATATAGCACCACACTATCTCCTCCCGTGGATGTCATAAAAAGTGGCTAAGGGTCTCCCAGGAGGATGACCAGCAGCGTCCCTTCTATGTAATAATAGCTATACTACACTCACCAATCCGCCTGCCGAGCGTGGAGAGACACTTTTTTTTTGTTTTGCTTCTCGCATACACTTCTGGGAAGTGTGGTTGCTTAACCGGTCGTTTTTGCGACCCAAACATGGAAAAGTAATTTAAATAAATACATTTTGAATAAGGGGGGTACTTTTGGGGGATAATATAGAAAATTTAAGAATAAAGTTTTGCAAGCTGTACCGTGTAGCATATTACCATATTACATGAAAGGGCTTGTTGTGAACGTCTTTAAAATAAAAAGTTTTAAAGTTATTTAAGAAAATAGGCGAAATTTGACCATATCCCCTAATTTGACCCTCCCCCCATATCTCTGAAACTGCTGAGCCTAAAATTATGAAAAATATATGGAAAATAGCTTTTCACTTATAGATTACAGAAACAGTAATAAGAAGTCTATAGTTTTAAAATAATATGTTTAATATTTGAGTAGTGTGCGTACAAACTTACGTTTGCAGTTGGAACGTATCGGAGAACATGTTTTCAACTGCAATTTTAAGTTTGTTCTTGGGATAAACTATTAGTACAAGACAGAGTTCAACAATAGACATATTCAGCAGTTTCGGAACCCTCTCCATGCGAGTTCAACTCGCACTTGTCCGGTTTATATTAATGAATTCATGACCTCGATCTTAACCCTTATTAAAAGGAATGGACGAGGTCCTCGATGGAACGAGCGCGCCTAGAAGATCCTTTTCACCCGCACTTTAATAACGGCTATAGGTAGCAGGGAAGGCAGAACCTAGCAAGAAATTCCAAATTTGGGCTGTGGATATAATGAAGGTTGAGTATCTTACTATCCTACTGATATTATTAATATTGGTTTATTGCTGGTAGTAGAGTTCTACGTTACATTACCGATCCAGCTGTTTCTAAGTTTGGTTGCCTAGCAACGCCTTAAGCCGCCTATAGCTGCAGTTGCTGAGTTTGTAAGGTAATTTTACGCCTAGCTGGAGGCCTTTTCGGGTACGTCATATGCCCGACTAAGTTGTGAAATCTTCCTACAATGTCCCTGATTAGCCGGCCTTACCTTGAACATAAAAATGAATAACTCGAAGACGCTGAGGAAACCTGGTGCTAAATATCCTAAATCGCTAACATGCAACGAGGGAGAGGGTGATCAATACTCGTTCCTTCTCTGTATGATAAAAGGATTTTTCCCCGCTATAAGACATTAGTATATACATATTACATAACGTACATACATATTCAGCCCATTACTTACCACTTCTGGGTACGGGCTTTTTCCTACGATGAGAAAGGTGAGGCCTTAGTCCAGCACGCTAGCATAGTGCAGGCGCACTGGCAGACTACACACATTATTGAGAACATTCGACTTCCTTCACCATTAACGCAAGTGATAATCAAATTCTGATCATCACATGAATCCGAAAAATTAGAGGTGCGGGACGGGATCGAACTCAGACCGTCCTGTATGGAAGGCAAGCGATCAACCACTAGACTATGACTGTATCTTATAGATACAATGTCTTACTTTAATAGTCGCCAAAATTTCGCTTGGCGTCTTATTGAATGCTGAAGGGAATGTAGGGATCACAAACGAGTACATTTTTTTGTTTTGTCAAGCTTTTCATTACTTACTGGTTAAATTAAATAAAATATTTTTAAAAATTTCTTTACTTTAGGCGACTGCAGTGGATTTACGAGATCAAACGTAACACGTCTAATATAATTTGTACAAAAACTTAGTAAACTTATGTTCTGTATCTTGTTACGTTTAACTTAGTTGTAACTTTAGTGCGCCATTGACTTATTATATCAAAGATTTCGGTGTCGGCACTTTGACCTGAAAAGTCAAGATCAGTAAATTGTTTTATCGAGTCCAATGTCTACATATAATCGAATATATCTCTTTGCATTGCGAGCTTATTTTCAATAGAGATTGAAAGCTTACTTATTACTATTATGTACTTACGAGTACATTTATAACTCAACTGCGATCGCCAACCCGTCTGCCAAGCGTGGCGATTATGGAAAAACCCCCAATGACCACACAGCACAAACCCATACCGATCGTTGTGGCAATCTTTGGGGGGGCTTCTGTCCAGTGGACTTTCCTCGGCCGAAATGATAACTTATAAATGAGAGTGCGAAAATATCGTGGGTAAGAATAGCTCCAACCCATCTCATCCCGTGAGTGGCGTAACAGGTGACTATGGGATTAGCTGGAAAATGGGCAGCAGCGTACTTTACAGCTCAACTACGATCGCTAACTCCAGATAAGTTAAGCGTGGCGATTGTGGGAAATACCCACCTCCGATGAACACACAACCCTAATCAAGGGCGGTATTTGTGGCGACCTTCAGGGGAGGCCGATGTCCACCATTGGAAGAATTGAATACACAACCCTAATCAAGACCGGTATTTGTGGCGACCTTCAGGGGAGGCCGATGTCCACCAGTGGACGAAATGATAATGATGATGAATAAGAGCTTTTCACGTTGTTACTGTTCACCTCCAAAATCACAGAATGAATACGGATAGGGTTTTCACCCTTGCATAGCATGATTTTTCGACTTAGGTAATATTTTACCTTAGTTAAATATTAAATAAATAATAATAAGAGAGCACGGGGGCAATTCCATTGCATAGAGACAGGGATACGACATTTCCCCGAAACTATTCACCGCTGCAATGGAGGATGCCTTCAAGCTACTAGAGTGGAAAGGATTCGGCATTAACATCAATGGCGAGTATATCATTCACCTTTGATTTGCCGACAACATCGTAGTCATTGCAGAATCGCTGCAAGAGCTCAGCACAATGCTCGATAATCTCAACAGAATTTCCCAACAGAGGGGCCTTAAAATGAACATGGGCAAGACGAAAGTCATGTTGAATGCCCATGACTAGCCCATGTCTATCCCAATATCCGTTGGAAGCTCTGTTCTCAAAGTTGTTGACGAGTATGTCTACCTGGGACAAACTGTCCAGTTAGGTAGGTCCAGCTTCGAGAAAGCAGTCAATCATCGACTTCGACTCGGCTGGGCAGCGTTCGGGACACTTGGCAACGTCTTTCCGTCGACGATACCGCAATGCTTCAAGACGAAAGTCTTTAACCAGTGTGTTACCAGTGATGATATATGGAACAGAGACGCAGTCACTCACTGTGGGCCTCATAATTCAAAGCTACTCAGTGAGCTATGGAGAGAGCTGGGCTTGGTATCTCTCTACGCGATCGAATCAGCAATTTTATTTGTTTTTCATTCCTGTATTTTTCCGTCTGAGTCCTGAGTGCATTCACAAACACATATTACACACACAATACACCCAGGCCCGGAATAACTGCCTGCAGATCATACAAATATTTGTTCCGTGCAGGAATCGCACCCATGACCCAGAGCGCAGCAGCCGAGTATAGCAGCCGAGTATAGCAGCCGAGTATAGCAGCTGAATATAGCAGCCGAGTATAGCAGCCGAGTATAGCAGCCGAGTATAGCAGCCGAGTATAGCAGCCATTGCACCAACCGTGCGTTCAGCAATGAGGAGATCCGTAGAAAAACTAAAATTGCAGAGAAAGTTTAAAGGAATAATAAGCTGTAGTGGCAATGGGCGGCACACATAACTCGTCGAACTGATGGCTGTTAGGGCAAAAATATTTTCAATTCGAGACTGTGAACCGGAAACCGCACCATGGGACGGCCCCAACGAGAAGGACCAACGATCTGGTGAAGGTAGCTGGGAGTGGAGAGGTACAGTGCAGCTCTATCACTGAGCCATTAAGACACATACTCGTATATATCGTATATATCGTACTCGTATATTTTCGACACGTACATTGGTGTTGTTTAAATATAGCTTTATTTAAATGATTATCTGAACATTGTCGTTATGGTCGGCTCAAAAATGTTTTCTATCGGCAAACATAGTGAATTGAGCAGACGCCATTTATGGTTAGTAAAAAAGGCAAGATTGATCAGCAAATAATGTGATATTAAGAAAAGCATGTCGCGACCATGTGATGCCGCGGTAGTTGTGGTGCACCACTTCTTCTCCTTCGGCGGATATCGTAAAAGACGACTAAGGGCATCTAAACCAGAGGTACGGGCAGCAGCGTCCCTTCTGTGGAACAGTAGCCATACTGCGCTCACCAACCCGCCTGCCGAGCGTGGTGAGTATTGGCATTTGCCCCATGATGACTTAACTATTGTAAAATCTATGGCCTTTGTTCAGCAGTGGACGTATAAATAGCTGATATGATATGAAAAAAGCTTGCATAATAATTTAAAAAAGCAAATATCTAGAAAAAAATAGGTCAGTTTTGAAGAAAACTTATGTTAAATAGAATATTTTGTTCGGTTTTACTTATAGGCACGACTTCATTGAAGCAATTGCACAACCAATCGCTTGATCTAAGGTACAGGTTACCTGATATCCACCAGCAACACCACACCAAAGAATGGCTGCAACTCCCTATCCGTAGGTAGTGCGACGACATCAGCATGAGGACGTCGAGCAGCGACATCCAATAGCTCTAGTTTTTTTCCCACGGTGAATGTGTTCATGTGTCATCCGTCATCCCTGGGAAGAGGGCGATGGGTATTTGCAGTTAAAACCACCTGAGTGGTCAACATCGGCGCCGACGCACCGGAGCCGCCCATTGTGGTGCCACATATTTCAGCGGTGATTGTAAATAGATCATCCCCACTAGCGGGAGGGAGGACACTGTAAATAAGCCGATCTTCCAGGCTTATCCGGGAAAGGATTAGCATGGAGATAGGATTTTAAATTACCCCCGGACGTGACCACGTGCATGCCACCGTCTTGAAATGAGTAGATAGATTCCCTACTCTGTTCATTTACGACCTCGGAGGCCCCTCCTGCCATATAGAGATGGCAAGGGCTTCAGCCATGTGGGAGGTTGGTGCCGGCGCGCTTGTTACTCCAGTGCCCTCTCCTCCTGCTCTGAGCGGGATCAGCACTCTCCCGATCTCACTCTGTGGTTTTATTCTGGAGCATGACGCTCTCACAGGAGGAGACCACTGCATTTCAAACTCGGTGTCCCCATATAGCTCATTCATTAGGACGCTGACCAAGGCGAGGCTATGCTAGTCACGTACTGGGTATTTAAGTGAGCTATAATCCCTAGTCTTGACGCACCTCATTTGTGAGTCGAGCGTCAACGAGAACTGCAGTAACCCGTCACAGTTGCCAAGTTACAAAACTAAAGTGAGGGAAATGCATAATTAAACATTTGTAAGTTCAGCTTATGAATAATTAAAACTTAATACTTAGTCCATTACCACGTTAAAATGATTGTTTGAAGGGAACTTATTATTTAATGATTTTTATAAGAGCCAAACATTTCATTCAAGGTAGATCTACAACATTAGGAAGTGGTTTAAAATAAAAATTCCGTGTGGTGTCCGGATTAAGAATATAGCACCACTCCATCTCCTCCCGTGGATGTCGTAAAAGGCGACTAAGGGAATCTAAGCCAGAGGGATGGGCAGTAGCGTCACTTCTGTGAAATGGTAGTCATACTGCGCTCATCAACCCGCTTGCCAAGCGTGGTGAGTATTGGCAAATACCCCCCAAAATGATGACACAGTTGTGAAAATCCATGGGGATCTATCTTTGTTCAGCAGTGGACGTATAAATGGCCGATATGAATGAAAATAAAATAACGGAAGTTGAAACAAAAAATATGTATTTTTCATTAGCATGTAAAAAATACTTATATTCATAGTAGTGAATGTACTTATTAATCTTTCTTCAATGTATGATAAATAAATAACTTTATTGATTACAATTGTAAATGTGAGTGTGATATAGCTATCTGAGTCAGATATAAACCCATTAGGCACTAGCCCGTTAGTTATAGACTGCGTTTATCTACACTACTCTTACATTTGAAGTTTGGTTTCCCAGCAATATACGAAGCCAAGGTTCACGCAGGAGGCGCCCTTAGTTGTGGGTGCTTTGTTTAATAGTATTTATGTTTGGCTGGAGATCGTATTCATGGCTCGATAGCTGCAAGAGCTCGGCGCAATGCTTGATGATCTCTACAGTTACTCAAAGGTAAGCCTTAAAATGAGCATGGACAAGACGAAAGTCATCTTAAAAGCTCATGTCCTGCCCATCCAATACTCGTTGGGAACTCTGTTCTCGAAGTTGTTGACAAGTGTGTCTACCTGGGCTGAACCATTCAATTAGATAGGTGGAACTTCGAGAAGGAGGTCAATGGTCGAATCAGCTGCTGCAGCTGAGCAGTGTTCGGAGAACTTCACTCGTCTTTTCGTCAATAACATATTACCGGTTAAATCACCGGGGTGGTCATTTTCGGCTCCAATGCTCCCGAAAGTTCTCCTATTGTTGCCACACATCTCATCGGTTACTGTAAATAGTTTACTCCTCTAGCGGAGGAGAGGCGACTTTAAATATGCCCCCAGGCTCATCCCTGATTGCCTTGATTCAGATTGAAGAAACCACACAAAAAAAGCCCTCAAGCTGAAATGATTGGCAAGTATACTTATAAAATAGATAAAAATTTAAATATAATGCCTATTTTACACACCTTTTATATAGATTACTATAGTAATCTTTTCATTTCCAGTAACCACTCAAAAGACGATCAAAAATATTTTTCTAATAAGCAAGCAAGAGAAAGGTTGACAAAACATATTGCTCCTTATCCGCACCGCTGAATTCGAGGCCACAGCCTAAATGGACTCGGTGATTATGCCAATCACTTGTCGTTATGCAGATAACTATAGTAGAAGCCTTATGGTAAACGGTTTGAGGATGTTACTTAACTTCCACAGTACTAGCAATTTATTCGCACACCACAACCGTTCTTAAGTTAAAAGGTTAAACCCGGTAGTAGAGCGATCGCAGAGGATCGGGAAAATGTATGCAATACAATTTTACTATTTTTATTCTACTAACGGGTGAAATTAATAATCAATCTACTCCGAAATCTTTGGATATGATATTGAGGATTTGTATATGATCTTAACACAAGAAAACATATCAACTTTAAAATCTTAACACTAAAGATTTTGGATAAGATTGATTATTAATTTCACCCGTTAATGGTTTGTTAAGATTATCATGATATGATTTCTCTTGGTGAAAATATTAGCTTTTTATATGTGTACTCCGTGTGGTGTTCGGTTTAAGAATATAGGTTCGCTCCATCAACTCTCGTGGATGTCTTGAAAGGTGACTGAGGGCCTTTAAACCAGAGGAATAGATAGCAGCGTCTCTTTTGTGAAATAGAAGACGTACTGCGTTCACCAATCCGCCTGCCGAGCGTGGTGAGTATTGGCAAATTCCACCAAAATTTACGATAAAATTATTGAAATCTATAGGGCAGGCCTTTGTACAGCAGTGGAAGTCAAATGACTGACTGAAAGATAACCCGTTCGTAAAAATGGTGATGTAGAAATGCGAAGTATAAATTCCAACCTATAATTCTAATCCCGCCGATTTATCAGATCACGTGATGATCAAAATTAAAAATAATCCTGCCTTAGAATAATATGAGTTTGTTAGTTACAAGGATGTCACTGATAAAAGTCAGTGGCTCTGTAAAACTTTTGTTTAGCAATGGCAATGTAAAGTTTAATGATGTGTTCGGTATGGCAGAGTGAGATATGGCTATACAACAATTAAACAAAAGAAAAGGGAACACATGTCACTTTGCCGAATTCACGAAAGCTACCGCTCAATAATCTAGTTGTGCTTAGTACATTAAATAAGGCGAATGAGGCGCCCATAGCCAGTTGCAGTCATGGATCAGTGAATGATCGGTCAGGTTAAGTAACGCTCGACGCGGTTAGTCTCTAAATGGGTGACCGCATAAAGATATTTAAAACTGTCCGTCTCCGTGCTTTGGAGGGCACGTAAAGTCGTCGGTCCCGGTTGTTGCCATTAGATGGCAGTTCTCATGCCAAGTCGCAGGCCTTTGGGCGGCTTGAACAACTCTGGCACAATGAGTTGGCTACTAACCAAACTAAACAAGAAGGTATACTAAGTTTGTTTACAGATTTCTACAGATCTGCTTTATGATTTCACGCTGCGTGGTGCCTGCTAAGACTGGCCTTCTACGACATCCATGGTATATTATGTGCCAGGTAGCAGACCGCATTTGTAAAAGTTTCAATAATTCTACCAATTACTTGTATACCTTACAGAATACGACGCCCAATGTCAAGTTCAAAGGATATTTTAAACACTTACTGGTCCTTTTGAAATGTCAACACTTACCACAATATTTCAAAATTTTGGACAAGATAGCAATGAACGTTGATCATTTGCATCTACACATACTGCAATGACTGTTGGTTTATATTTAGAGTTATATAACTTAAATAAAAGTTATATCAGATCAGCGTATAAAAAGTTAAGTGCAATAATACTACGTTTTCTAATAAGACAGTCATGAAAGTTAAAAACTGACCAGTCCCTCATCGCATTTAATTTACAGCGTGTGGCGGTTAATGTAACGGTAGCAAGAACTTGTTAAGCGTAAACAGATTGTAAATAATTAATGCAAATAAACACCGCGGAGGCACGCAAACTTACTTATCTATGTACTGACAGTAAAAGAGATAAGTGTGCTGCCAGTATTTTAATGGAGTTGCACGTTTATTGAGTGGCCAACTCTTTGTTATTACTTTAAGTGTGTCCTGTACAAAACAATTATTAAGCGCACAATAATAATTATACTGGGAGCCAATTTAAAATTATAAGATTATATTAAAATTGTAAGCGTTAAGATTATATGTATATATACGCTACTTTTCAAGGCACAAGGGTCCAAATTTGAAAATAATGGTCACCCATCCAAGGCATGACCGTGGCAAGTGTGTCTAAACCTCATAGATTGGTCGTTCCGCGAGTTAGATTTAACTACCAATCACTCTCGCTGTTTAATTGGACGGGATGGTGTCGTAGAGATAGGCCTCCACGGCCTCGGTGAGGCAGTCAGGGCGGTAAAACAATCTAGTCAGTAAACGAGACTGTGCGAGTCTCTTCATGTGATCTTCGGTGATTTGGTCGTCCGGGTCAAGGTACCGGTCTGCAGAAACAGTCCTTTTATTCTCTATCGCAATTGTTGTGAAATGACCCACCCGTCCAAAGAATGAAGCAATCATCTTTTTCCCTTGACTTCCCTTCTTTAATTTTGTTGGCAAATCTTCGAATGAAAACATTTGGGCAGATTGTCTTATGGTTTTGGGCTCGTAACAATATAGCTTTTATCACCTACAGCGATGTCAAACACAGCATTCGAGTCACCTCCGTTATACTTTTCAAGCATTTCGCGGCATCAATCCAAAAGACCGCGTTTTTGATCTTTCGACAAATTATGAGGTATCCACCTGGTGCAAAGCTTTCTGACGTCTAAATCTTCGTGTATGACTTGACTTATGAGTCAAATGCAAAAAGCAATTGATATGCCAATGCCTAAACTTGCCCGGATTTGTTGATATGTCAATATCATCAGCGTGTATCATTACCCGCACAGCACTCACGTTATCTTCAGTGGTCACAGTAGATGGACGTCCTTCGCACAAATGATCAGTGAGATTACTTCGACCACGTTTAAACTCATCAATCCAGTTGTAAACAGTAGCACGAGTTGGGGCTCCATCATGAAATGCCAATCGAAGTTTATCATAACACAAGACCGCGACGAAAGTTGTAATAAATCTAGGAGCGAAAATGTTCTCTAGTAAATTCATTTCGACGCACGAAACGCACTTTTTAAGATGCTGCCAATTTGTAAATCAATTCTAAAAAAAATTAGTGTTAACCTCGTATATACATCATTGTCACAAACGATTTGCTTATTTATTTACTATTTTGACTTTACTTACAAAAGCATAACGATAGTGAATTAAAGCATGGTAAATAGGCTCTGCTGGAAAGTTCTATAGTATCTTGCTAAAGACGGGAACCTCCTTGGCTTGTGCAGAGCCTCCAAGGTCAGTGGTAAGACCTCAACAGGGCCAAAGAAAGGTTTCTAATATTTACATATCGTGATGAATAGGCGGCTCTAATCGATACAGCCTTATTTTTTACGCTAATACAGTGCTGAATCATGTTGGGGTTCCTTAGTCAGAAATTGGGACAAGTGAAAAATTAAATGTGTGTATGAAAACGCGATTGGCTTTCTGCTCTGATATTTAACATTTTTTTGGTCGATAGGTAGTTGATCGATACGAGGACCTGGAGCCTCCCTTAGGTGTCGAAGATGACCGCTCCAGTGGTTTTAGCCGGTAGGAGTCCGGCATACCCCTTCGTCCTTCCCCGGGGCGAAGGAAGTTCATGATGAATTTCCACTGGGCACCAATAAAAAAAAAAAGGTAGTTTATCGAAGTCTGAGTGATTCATCAGCATCATCATATCAGCCAAAGAACGTAACCTCCCCTGTAGATTTTCATAATGGTACCGTCATTTTGGGAGGAATTTGCCAGCATTCACCTCGCTTGGCAGGCAGGATGGTGAGCTCAGTATCCATACTGTTTCACTAAAGGGTCGCTACTTTACGACATTCGCGGGGGGAGATGGAGCTTTATTCTTAATCCAGACATCACACGGAACTGATTTTTTATGTGTGATGATTGTCTTACTGAAACGGTTCAGTAAGCCCACGATACAAGTGAAATCCTAGAATAGGTCATCGTATAGGTAAAAATAAACAAAAAACCTAAAAACGCGGAGCGCAGATTACAATGTAGCATTATTTCACTGACAAAATGAGGAATATGGATATTGACAAAATCAGTGTGACAAGTAATAAACAGCGATATGTAATAAACATAGATATTGAAATCAATACTACTCCTATCGGCCAAAAGACGTCCACTGTTGAACAAAGGCCTCCCCCATAGACCACCATTTTCACGCCGTATGACGTCAATTTGAGGGAATTTTTTGGGAAACGGTGGATTGGTAAGGAGTTGGTCAAGAATAGCTCCTGCTGCTCAGAAGAGACGCTGCTGACCATCCCTCTGGTCTAAAGTCCCTTAGTCACCTTTTGGTATGCACCGAAACAACCGTGACAGGTGAATATCTGCGTCAGACGGTAGGTGACACGCTCGCTCCTTCTGAGCCAGGCTCCGAAGAGCGGCAGGATGGCCTCGACGACGTGCTTGGTCGCAAACTGCAACCGTAGGCAATGTCGCCACATCTCGAGTGTGCGCCGTCAAGCCAGCCGCCTCGTTCTGTAGAAAGCCCCTGAAGGCACGCTTTCGCCGCCTTGGCGAAGGGAGCGTATCTGATCATAGATCCATGCATCTGTCTCCACCTGGATGTCAAAAGGCGGAAAGCGTGCCAGGAGAGTGAACGCCTAGTAAGACACTGTCCTGTATCCCCGTGCGATCCGTATAGGCACTCTTCGCTGCAGACTTGTTTCTGCAGTGCAGGATGTCCATACAGGCGCCCCGTAGAGGGCCTCGGACAGTGGCGCCCAAGTGGTCACGCACCGCTGTGAGACGCTTTGGGGGATCCTCTACAATCCCCCCGGAGGGGTGACCGCTTTAGCAGTCAACCTCTCCGAGATGTGGGTGTGGAACCAGTGGGCGGCTCTAGTGTGATCATACGAGGACCTGGAGCCTCCCTTAGGTGCCAAAGATGACCGCTCCAGTGGTTTTAGCCGGTAGGAGTCCAGCATACCCCTTCGCCCTTCCCTGGGGCGAAAGAAGTTCATGAAGAATTTCCACAGGGCATCAATAAAAAAACAAAAAAACGTGCCGAAGATAACTGCCCCAGTGGTTTAAGCCGGTAGGAGTCCGGTATGCCCCTTCGTCCATCCCCGGGGTGAAGGAAGTTCATGAAGAATTTCCACTGGGCCCAATAAAAATTAAAAATAAAGGTATGGCTCCGCGTGCATATAATAAATTACCTGATCTCATAAAATGTTTAAATATGGTAGAATTTAAAAAACATATGAAATTATTCTAATTATTCTACTTATATTATATACTACATTAAAAAATGTTATAACTCAATCGAAGAATTTTTACCTAGTAATGACCTAGTATAACATATACATTTGAAATTTATTAACATCATCTTGCCTTGACATTTAAAACTGCTTGACTATAATTTTATTTAAGTCTTCAAATTTCTCATTTAGACTTTGACTATACGTTTGTACGCCTTCTGGCATAACATAGCGCTCTCTTTATTAACTTTGGAATATTATATTATTTCTGTACCTATGTTAAACAAATGAATAAAATGACTTACTGATTCTGAAGAAATTACTTTCAGGTTTCGTATATGCTAAGAATAATGTTGTTTATGGAGCGTCCCTAATCACAAGCATACGTTAATGTTTACAACTACAAGGTTGGGTGAGGTGAGAATTTGTGGTACCACTATGATGATATACGACAGTGATTATTAAGTCCATCGTACGACACTAACTCCTTTGATAAACCTTTTGTATACAAGTGGAGCGAGGAAGCAATTCTCTACGCGTAACCTCGCTTTGTCCGGAAAACTTGAAGAGAACTTAAGAGCAATAAATATCAAGGTGCAATCCCTTTCTCAAAACTACAGAGCTGAACTTTAAAATGAGTTATAATGAGAGGAGGAGACACATCTTCCACTAATGGACTGTCTCCACCAACTTCCAGATGCGGACTTCTTGCGGATGGTGTACTGATGATGATGAATCAAAAACGATGACTGTTTTGATACAAGTTACAAACTAATTCGGCTGAATCATTCACATAAGCTTTTTCTGTATTCCCATAATATGGTCATGAAAGCATACTTATGAAACGACATCAATATTCAATATTCGATAATTATTCATTGTAATTATTATATACCTAGTTTCCACACGCCACACGTATTTCCCCTGTATCGTGGGTACACAAATCTCACATGCACTAACACCCAAACCCGAAACAACTAGGTGTAGATCATACAAATATTTGTTCCGGGGGATTGAACCCACGACACGTAACTCAGAAAGTCAATCGGTTAGCCACTGCGTGCACAGTGCTGTCGTGTAAATCGGTACGAACGTAATTGAGTGTTGTCTTCTTTCGTGAATATTATGATTGTGTGGATCTCTAATACATATCAGCACTTCTATTTTTGCATGACTTCATTCAAAAGGTTAAACATGTACGTTATGTTTGTTATCCAAAAAAAAACATTAAGCATTAGTATCTTACAGGCTGTGGCATGGGCCGCGTCAATAACATTTTTATTTTAAGTAATTTACATCCCTTTCAAATGGTATATCAGTAAATTTCACCAAAATTTCATAGGCAGTTTACGCTTTAAGACTTTAGAAAGTGTGTACATGTACTTTTAGACTTTAGAAAGTGTGTCTAGACGGCACGGTTGGTGCAGTGACTGATACAGTCGACTGCTGCGTTCCGTGTCGTGGGTTCGATTCCCGCACGGAGCAAATATTTGTATGATCTGCAGGTAGTTGTTCCGGGTTTGGGTGTATTGTATGTGTAATTCATGTCTGTAAACGCACCCACGACACAGGAGAAATCCTAGAGTGGGGCTAAGTTTTTTAAAAGAAAAAAAAAACCTTTGTGTAGATAAAAATAAACTGTTACGTATTCATAATACTGGTAAGGATTTTACATAAAATAATAAAAATTCTTTATAATCAATTGCCCCATTTACATGCCACGAAAACGTAGTCTTAAAGTCGGTCGAAGCTAAACTGGCTTCGCTCTGTAATGATATACGAGTATACTCTGTACACATGTACAATTCTATAACAGCTAACCCAACCTAAATGTACTAATATAACCAGCAGTTAAGAACGTTTGCCATCAAGGTCACGACATTGAAATCGTATCGAATTCACCATTGTAGCATTGATTCGCCCGATTCAAATGGGGGAATTTATTTCAGAACGGTTCAATCCGCGATCAGTAATCGCCCTGACACCATGGTTTATTGTTTTGTGGGGTAGATATTTAAAATCTGTCGGCAGTTACCTTAATAATAGGGGCATACGACGCGCGGTGATTAATGACCGGGACGGGTAGGGCCAGGTGTGTTGCCTAGTCTGATGATTCTGCTAAAATACTCTGTGGTAATTGCTAGCTCTAAACTGCTGTATGATGAGACTGATTTTGTGTAGTGCTGTGTCTAAACAATTATCTTAAATGGTGTGCATGATATGTACATACATGTCATTTGGCCTCACTTGTTCAAGGGCATAATCCGGACACAGACGGCACGGTTGGCGTAGTGGCTGAGCTATTAGCTTTCTGCTCTGCGTGTTGCGGGTTAGATTCCCACACGGATCAAATATTTGTATGATCTGCATATCGCTGCATATGCTGTATCGGGTCTAGGTTTATGTATATGTGAGATGTATTTCATTTTACCTTGCCCCACACTAGTATTTCTCCTGTGTCGTGGGTTCGTTTACATACACAAATTTCACACACACACAATACACCCAGACCCGTAACAATTACCAGCAGATCATACAAATATTTGTTCCGTGCGTGAATCGAACCCGTGACCCGGAGCGCAGCAGTCAACTGTATCAGCCACTGCACCAACCGTTTGTAAACTGTATTCACGTGTTAGGAGAAATCCTGGCAACGCTTTTAAAAAACGAAATCGGTTTATTCCACTAATATTTAAATACAAAGAACAGCATAAAGCACAAATTATCTTTCTCAACAATAATTTTCTCATATGGTTTTAACATACCTGAATCTTCCAAATTAATTTTACCAAATTAAACATATCTAAACCATCCCAGTCCTGAGGTAATTTGGCTGAATCATAGATCAGTGAGAAGCCTTTAGGTATTTCTGTTAATATTTAATCATGGCTTTACCCCTACTATCGGATCTTAGTTTGCGCTGTGCGTGTTTCGGAAGCCACACCAACGCTGTTATATAGTATTTACATACATACATCGTGTGGCTAATAGCTGTAAGTGATGTAACCAGTCTCGACGTTGGCTTAAAGCCAATTAAAAAAAATATCGTTTTATTACATTTTTAATGGATATAAATTATAATAGCTAACTTTCGGGTATATAACATTAGAATTTTGCCTACTCCTTTTGGGAAAACAGACGTGAAGGTTTTGTATCATATAATACGCCTGAAGTTCACCCGTATTAATTCCAAGCATATAATAGGTTGCGGAAATGCCTTTGACATATTTTTTGGAACACGGGCCTTTCCGCTCATGTGCGAGTTTTACTGGCGTTGCGGGTTCCGTCTACATCTGCAACTATGTAAAAATAATTTGCAAATCGATTAAATTACTTCAAAAAATTAAACCGCTTGCAAAACTATTTTCTTTTTGTGTTTAGCAAGTTTAGAAAGTACAGTGCCTTTGACTCGTTATGATTTATGAAAAAATTGGCACCGACTTCCTAAATAGTTTCATACAAATACTTTATTCTATTATTTTCTGCCTTCAGCAGTTTTTGTCAAGTTTATTTTATTTATATACTTTGATGGCGTTTATAATACATGGACAAGCGATTCCTGCAAACGTGGTTGATTTATCCTCGTCCATTGAAAAGTTCCCTTTTTCATCATCATCAAGAAATCTTCATCATTTATGAAGATTTCATCTTCACCAAATTTAAATGGGACCCTAAGGGTGAAAACTCTTTAATAAATTAATCATCCAAATCGGTGCATATATGACGCGACGGGTTATGCCTGAACATACTTAAAACATATATATTTGCACAAACGAATAGAGAATCAGGGATGACGAAGTGATCACAACAGCGTTTATTTGGTAATTTTTTGTACGGGACGGAACCCTAAAAACGAGAAAGGCACTAACAAAAACAAAGTCACTCTTTACTTCTTTTACATTTCGCTGGTTGCATTTTATTCAAATTTCCTGATACTCATTAAAAGCTCACAAAGGCCAAACAAAGGACTGTGTTTTAGAATTTTATGGTACGCAAATATTATAGCTAAGATCTCCTATCATTCAATTGAAATATTTATTTTATTATAGCCGGTAACTTATAAAACAGAATAAATGATTTGTGATTAAATACATGATTTGTGATTGAACACATGATTTGTGATTAAACACATAATTAATTATGGAATACTTGGATATGGTTTAAAAAAAACGTATTAGCTTGTTATTGATGAAAACTTGAAATGTTGCTGATTATTATAGATGATTATTGAATTTTTTTTATTATTACAACAGCATGTAACATATGTTTATTTATACTAAAGAGGTATAGTCTATTATTTTAACAAAATATGATTCATTTATTAAGTATAACTTGTGTTTTATTCAAAATGATATACCTATAATATTTGCTAATTACTTTATAGTAGGATATGTTTTATTTAAGTAATTTATTAATATCAGCATCCGCTGACACTGTAAAAACCTACATCACCAACAAACCTGTGACTTAATTTCCGCGTTCCATATTCGTTATTACCATCTCTCTACAAGCATAAAAACGAAAGGCTGCAAGGGTATATTGCAGCATTATACCTGGCACAAAGGAAACAATTGCTTTTCCTCTTTAAATAATAATTCCTCACAATGATTGTATTCTTCTGTGTAATGGATACATTTTGCTGATATAAACCTTACGTGCACAAACACCCAGGCCTACCTGTAGAACAGAACTATTTGCAGGCGAAATATTTGTTTCGTGCGGGGATCGAATCCGCGTCCATTAGCGCAGTAAGCTAATGATAATAATGAATATGAAATAATAACCGTGCTGTAATTCATACAATATGCGTTTACTAATTGAGGCGTTGAGCGCATGAGTGGGCTATTTTTCAAGGTACATTTAAAATCATTCGTGTCTGGAAAATAAATGCCTCTTCCGCTTCCTGCCTAAATTCACTAATAGCACACTAAACTTCTACACATTTTACCAACACAATCCCTATAGCTTTTACCAGGCCTACTGACAGTGAGGTAGCCCTTTGCCAGACATCAAAAGATACCCAATAGTGAAATGAAATTTGTCTTATAAAATAATAATAACGTGGGCACATCTCTGTAGGACACAACATACGACTTCATAAAATATGAAAACTACCTGGTCCATTTACGACGTGATCCCGATCGGATATTTCAATCCACTTCAACTGTGCACGTAGAATAATGAACTCAAATTCAAATAAAATATGGACGAAATTGGATTGATTCAAATTCCAATCGTATCAGTCGGTCATTCGTGTAAGTTTCAGGGATGCTTCTTTGAAGTTGCACAATATTTTATTTTCGTATTTGTAAGGATCATCTTCAAATTGTTTCGTGGGGTGACGGTAAAATAAATTGTGAAAATGTTACAAAACATTTTCCGCTCTTTTCTATTCAACTTTTCTCTATCTATAATTTGTAATTCGTAAGTATTATGATATATAACATATATTATATATTCTGTGTAGTGTCTGGATTAAAAATATACCACCCAAGAATATGCACCACTCCACCCACCTTTATAAATGCCACTAAAGGACTGTTAACCAGAGGGATGGGTAGCCGCATCCTTCTGCGGAACAGCAGCCATTCTAAGCTCACCAACCCACCTGTCAAGCGAGGTGAGGACTGGAGTATTCCCCCTAAAATAACGACACATGGTATGTAACCGGACGTCTGTGGGGGAGGCCTTTGTTCAGCAGTGGACGTCTTTTGGCTGATGGGATTAATGATGAGGATGAATAGATTGGACTTTTTTGTACATTTTGTCATACACCGCATCATATCAGCCAAAGGAACTGCTGAACAAAGGCCTCCCCTATGGATTTCCACAATTTATTGTGTCTTAATTTTGGGGCGAATTCTCCAGTACTGACTATGCTTGGCAGGCAAGTTGGTGAGCGCAGTAAAGAAAGAAAGAAAAACGACTGGCTACTGTTCCACAGAAGGGACGCTGCTGCCAATCTCTATGGATTATGTCTTTAGATACGTTTTATGACTTCCACTATATTCCTAATCCGGACACTATATGGCATTGCACTACTATATATATGAAATGAATTATCATCCAACTGACATTATATCAATAAATTAGTATAAACGTTTGTATATTCTAACTCATTCGTCTAAAGTGTGGCTATCCAGCAAGAGGTTTTAAGTTTTATTTATAGGTCAGATCAAGTTATATTGAGTTTTGATAGAAAATTCTCAGTAACTGATCAAGGTTTGATGTTGTGGCAATTGCAGAGAAATAGGTTCGGCTTGCTCTATACCCTACTTACAACTTTTTTACATTACGTTTTACATTAATACAACCTACTGGCGAGACCAGAAATTCATTTACCTAGTGAAAACCTTCACGGGTGGTCATAAACATTGTAATGCTATCTAGGAATTGTCCTGCGTGGCAGTACTCTGCGCTCGTCACCTCGAGATATTAGTTGTCTAGTCTCTTATATCTTATCTAATATAGAACCTCTCCAACTTCTCCCATGGATGTTGTAAAAGGCGACTAACGGACTAAACCAGTGAGATGGGCAACAGCATCCCTTTTGTGGAACAGTAGCAATACTGCGCTCACCAACCACCCACAAAGCGTGGTAAGTGTTGGTAAATTCTGCACACAACTGCGACACAGTTGTGAAAATCTATGTGGCCTTTATTCAGCAGTGGACAACCTTTAGCTGATATGATGCTGATGATTAGTCTCTTATGCCCAGTAAAATTCCCTGCAACCCGGAACACAATGTTTAAACATAAAACACTACTGCTTGGCAGTGACTGCTTGATTTTGCACTGCGGTGACCTTTTTTTTTATGGTGTCCAGTGGAAACTCTACATGAACTTCCTTCGCCCCGCCAAAAATGACCTTTCACCGGTCATTTTTGGCACTGATGGGGGCTCCAGGTCCTCGTAAGATCACACTGGAGTCGCCCTTTGTTGCCATGCCTTTAGGCACATCACGGAAGGGATGAGTGTGAAGCAGTCACCCCCTCTAGCGGAGGGAAGGCGACTTTGAAAAGATCGCCATTCCAGGCACTTTTCGGGCAGGATTGTAAAGGATCCCCCCAAGCCTCGCTGTGCGGTGTGCTACGCACACGGCGGCACGTCACCACGTGCGTGCCACCGTCTTCCCGGGGGTCACTCGGTGTGAGCACGCAGACTCCCCAATCTGCGCGCCCGCAACCCCTGGGGACGGCGGTGATACCTGTAGGTATCACCGCCATCTTATTGCAAAGTTCCCAGCCGGAATTTTGCAATAAGAGCCGCCAGTAAAAACCCTTCGCGGAAAACAGGACTGATGTAATATTATTATATTACACGAAAAGTATACAAATGCGTTACAACCCTATCAAATAACGTATAGCTCTTGTACGGAAGTCCCCATCTCCCCGAGATCCGGCTACCAACGGCTACGGTAAATCAATCCGCCATTTTTGTCTACCATCTCATATTTCATATTTACCTCGACATTAGTGTAAATGTGTATTTGCCGGGGGAAGCTGTAACATAATCCAAAGGAATACCCACCCCTTTGTTTCCTCGTGCATGGTTATCTTTCCCTCTATTTATTCATGAGTGACTCGTTTGTGGTGAATTGTTTTTCTTTCAATTGATATTACTCAGGAGATTTAGTTTATAACTATAGTTTGTGTTCGTATTATACAACTCATAAAAATCCACTTAAATATGAATAATTTTCGCAAATATATAATATGTACATTATTTGTCGCAAGCCCATAGCCCTCACATCTCGATGATTACGTTATTATCCATCGCTATCTATCAGGATATATAAATGCTTTATTAAGGTTTGGTTTTCCTAACAAACTATGTAAAACACCATCAAATAGAGAATGGGTATATTTATGTCGGTTCGGCTGTTAGCGTTTCGCTCGCAGAGTATATGTGTGAGCGAGAGGCAATTAATGAGACCAATAGCAGTCACTGTTTATAATCCCATTATTTCATTGATCGTGTTCTATGTGCATAATAAACTGAATTTGAGGTATCCTGTAAAAATACAGATACTGTTCGTATTTTTGCGTGCAATAGGAGCGACTAAATGGTATTGTATCTCTGCAAGCGACGACATGGTTAGCGTGGTAGCTAAGCAATTGGCGTTCTACGCTACGTGTCGCAGGTTCGATCCCCGCATGGAACAAATATTTGTATGATCTATAGATATTTGTTTTGGGTCTGGGTATGCCTGACATATGTCTATAAACTGTGTCGAGTCAGGGGTGAAATTGCCAAGTGGGACATGGCTTTTATTCAAACAATAAAACTAGCCCATCCTTCTTTGTGGTTTAAATGCGGTTTTTCAATGTTATTTAAGAATTAAGTTTCTGGAGTTTCTTGACGTAGTAAAACAAAGGTAGTTTCGATGTTAAAATTATAGAAGCAAATCTTTAAGTTGCTTATTGTAATAAATCGTTAGTACAATCAACATCAGAAGTTAATATTAAACAACCAGATGTCAAATCGGTAACTCATGTGTTTGTTAATAAGAATTAATAAATCAGCAGTTTTAAAGGTTGCTACAATATTCCCCCAGTTACAAATACACAGTGTAGTTACTACAATCCAGATGTGCCAGAACTGTCTGTGTACAAGATCTGGTGTCGGAATCACATAAATTTGTCAAAGGATGATTGATGTCTTGGGCTCGTTGGGGCTTATCTCCCGCCGCAGGCTTGTCTGGTTACTACTCAATCGTTCAGCAATTAATTGAACATAAACTGTATGTGTGGATTTTATGCAAGTCCAGACACTGTAATGAGTATGTTGGATTAATTTTATTGTTTTTGTTTTGCAGCAATTTTGGAGAATAGGTAGCTATAACTTGAAGGACTTATTTACTCTTCGATTATGTTACCGTTTCTGTATTTGTTTGTATATGCCTAATATGTAAGATTTATCACACAAGCGGTTTTTCATCATCACAACAGTTTGACTGTGGCAGTGTGCCGCGACAGCGATGATTATTTTTGTTTTATTTGTGATGATTTTTCACATTTATGGGACATGCGAAAATGTACTGTATTCGTGACAAAGTCGTTTTGACGTCTCGGTGCTACAGATATGTCGTCGTGATGGTATAGTCGTATTATGATGGCGATAAGGGGCGATTACATAGTGTACGCTACAAAACGTTTGTGTGAAGTAGCCGTTATTGGGGTAACATTGTTAAAATTTGCATAATGATTGAGGTCGAATACTACCATTGGTTCCTGAAACATATTTTATTAACATACTTACATAATCAGTCCTCAGTCACAGTACCACTGTGGGCACGCCTTTTCTCACGACGAGAAAGGTTAGGCCTTAGTCCACCACGCTGGCCTAGTGCGGTTTGGCGAACTACACACCACACACCATTGAGAACATTTTGAAGCCCTATCAGGTGTGCAGATTATCTAACTATATTTTTCTCTAACGTTAACGCAAGTAATAATCAAATTCTGATCCGCACATGAATACAAAAAGTCAGGGGTGCGGGGCCCGGGATCGAACTTAGACCCTCCTGTATGGAAAGCAACCCTTTAACCATTTATTACCAACCACTATTTTACTAAAGCGAGGACGTTTATTTTATAATTGTGTGAGACCAGGAGGCATACCTTAAGAATTAGACATTTATGGACTGATTTGATTGATATTAGATCTAGTAAATTTATGCAATGTTTAACACATCGTAATTGCTCATGCACTATCAAATATCATATTTGCATACGATGATTAGTTTAACAATAATAATTAATATCAAATAGATATAGCGTGTAGTAATGATGCTACGAATATACTACGTAGCGTTTCGTAGCTCGATGCGTAGCTCTACGGGATATCAATTTCATATTATTGAGTAGTTAGTTGTAAATTAAGATGAAATAGAGTAATAGTTGGTAAAATTTAAGTAATCTCATCATCATTATATCAGCTGAAGGACGTCTACTATTAACAAAGGCAAGACGCCATAGATTTCCACAACGACCGATTACAGGCCGCCCGTATCCAACGACTCCCATGAACTTTCACCAGGCCATCCTTTTATCTCATTGGAGGCCGTATCATGTTGCGTTTTCCGGTACGTGGCCTTCACTCAATCTATCTGGTGTATCAGCCATCAGTTCTAGCCATGTGCCCCGCCCATTGCCACTACAGCTTATTAATCTTTCCAGCTCTGTCAGCAACTTTAGTTCCTTTACGGACCTCCTCATTTCAGATTTGATCTCGTAGGAAATACAAAGCATTGGTCTCTAATAGATTGCTGAGTGACCTTGAGCTTTGTTACAAGGCCGATAGTGATTTTCGCGTCACTGTGCCATATGTCATTGCCACTAACAAACACTTAATGACGTTCTTCTTGAGGCACTGCAGTATTACTAACGAAAAGACGTTGCCAAATTTCCCGAACGCTGCCCGAATCCTATTCGACTAATAGGATTCGACGAGTAACCTCTTTCTCGAAGTTGTATCTACCTAACTAGATGGTTTATCCCAGGTAGACATACTTACATATTGGCAACAACATGACATTATTTGTTATGGTAACTGAAACATATTATATAACTCTGTCTCTTTCCATCCTCCAAAAGTGTAGACGTGTGGACATGTGATCCGAGCTCTTAGTCATTTAATTTATTAAAAGCAATCAAATAATAAATTCGGTGCTGTTTGACAAAAATTTTATTGATCACGATGATGATCAATAAAATCATTAAAAATATACAGTCCACATAAAATATAATGTTATTCATGCTGTTCCACGACGTGCGCATTATTTTCAACATAAACTTAAGTATATGAAATGTTTAAATTTGGTCCTAGTTAAAGGCATGTTTTAGTTAAACCTATACGATTGCGAGTAAACAATATTTTAAAGTAAAACAAAATGTATAGAGACAAAATGCATATAGACCAAATTCATTGAAGAAAATATAAACATAAAGTACCTGTATATAGGCTTTCCGCCGGTTGCTTTCCCTGCTCGGAACCACAGCACCATGTAGACTCTGTCTTCGTGGGTGTCAGGTGTGACATCACATGGCAGTGACGCCGTGCGACCTAGCACTGCGTCCACATCCACTGTCGACACTGCAAAAATAGAAAAAATGCTGTAAATATTCGTATGGGCAGATGCAGAGACTCTAGATTATTCATAAAGATTTGGCAATCGGGTGGGTGGGTGGCGGTGATCGTTCATGTCAACCGCATGCTCGTTTGTCCTTTAACGGCCTTTGAAATTCATCAGCTTTTATGTTAAGACCACATTTACACAAATAACAGACAAATCATTCATCCTCCTTAATCCCAAATCCAAAGACTTTGGATTAGATTGAGTATTCATTTCGACTGTTAAACAATAAAAAAACTTATTGGTTTTTATTGTAAGTTTTCAATGAGCGATACTGTAATAAGTTTATATCCATTTCGTGATTATCTTGCCGACTTTTCATAGGACCAAAAACATTTTACAATAATTAGTAATATCAGCCTGTATTCGTCACACTGCTGGGCAAAAGCCTCTTCTCACACAGAGAAGGAACGAGCATTGATCACCACGCTTGCTTACTCATCATCATCATCATCATTTCAGCCGAAAAACGTCCACTGCTGGACAGATGAATCACCCGAAGATTGCCATAACGACGGTATGATTTTATATTGTGGTGGACCCACGGGGCGATTTATGTTGTGGGGATGTGCCATAATCGCCACACTTGCGGAGGTGTTGCCGATCGCAGTTGAGTTATAAAAGTACTCGAAGGACGCTGCTGCCCATTCTCCGGCTAATCCCATAGTCGCCTTCTACGACATCCATGGGATGAGATGGGGTTGTTCCCTGCGTGATGGCAATTTCAGACCATTAATATACAAGATTTCTTATGATGTTTAAATTCACTGTTAAAGTTAGTGACGTCTGAAGCTATGTTTAGACTACTACACTATAACACCGTTGTCAGTGCACCGTACACTGGGTATATCTAATTGTGACATTTATTGTGATACGATAATTAATTAGTGTCGAATCAGAGCTGCGGGAATACGTTGTGTCCAAGCGTCTCCTGTGGTTGACGAGTTTTTAAACAGTTTCGAAAATTTTCCATACTTTACTAAATTAAAGCCCATTAGTCCCCAGTGCAAATTGTTCAAGAACACCCTTCGCCCCGGGGAAGGCGAAGGGGCATGCCGGACTCCTACCAGCTAAAACCACTGGAGTGGTCATTTTCGGTACCGAAGGCGGGCTCCAGATCCTCGTAAGATCAATTTCGAGTCACCCATCGATGCCACGTGTTCAGGAACATCTCGGAGGGGTTGACTGTAACTGACTGTAAAAAGGTCGCTCCCACGTACTTCTCGGGGAGGATTGTAAAGGATCCCCCAAGCCTCACTGTTTGGAATGTTTTGTCAAAGGATTATAAAAAAAGTGATTATTTAAATATAGTAAAAAAGGCAGGTAGCTCTGAAAAGTTTGGCGGAAGTATTTAAAACTACCGCGACTGAAATAAACAGAAAGATTCATAAGTAGAGGACATAACTAAATAATGATATAAGAAACAAACCAAAAAGAGAGGGCAAGGAAGTGATGAAAGTAATACTAGTACCTGGGAATCTTTTGAGGCTTTAAATGTATGGTGCCCTCTATTAACGTAAACAATACTTTGGGTAGTATGTTGATGTTACGTTGTTAAAATTCTTTTACATGTAAATAGCTCGGACACAAGTTCCGTACATTTATATACAGACACTATTCAGACCAAAAAAACTGTTTAAGTGTGACCAGTAAAGAAATGTATGTCTGACATTTGTGTCGCAATTTCTGTCGTAGTCTAAACTTAGCGTTAGATTAACTAAAAACATTTATACGACATAGAAAAAGCCACATTGGTATATGCCAGGTTTTGAATCTGCAACCTAGTACTTGAAGAGCAAACCATACACCTCCGGACCACCACGATATTATCCAGTGTAAAAACAAAAACAATATCGACTTCAAAAACCCTACACGAAATAAAAATATTACAACCACTGACAAGAAAAATAACTTTATTTGTGAAGTCGGGCGATACGTGGTATAAGATATAACTTCTCGTTGGTTTGCATGAACCATGGTTAGGGCCATACCTGGCCCCGCCCGCCTTCATAAATACAGGTTTTTTTTACTTTCAGTGGTTTTAATATTTTTATATTATGTAGGGTTTTTAAAGTCGGTATTTTTTTTGTTAAATTAGCAGATTGTTCTGTTTTATAGAAGTTTAGGCACAAAGACACAAAAATGTTGTAAAATATTTAACGAACCTTACGAGGACTGAGTTGCCCTGATTCTCTTCTGGAGTCCCTCCCAATGAGAATTAAATTGAGTTCAATTAATTTATTGTATACATAACTGCCCATCCCAATATCCGTTGGGAGCTCTGTTCTCGAAGTTGTTGACGAGTATGTCTACCTGGGACAAACTGTCCAATTAGGTAGGTCCAACTTCGAGAAAGAGGTCAATCGTCGAATCCGACTCGGCTGGGCAGCGTTCGGGAAACTTCGCAACGTCTTTTCGTCAACAATACCGCAATGCCTCAAGACGCAAGTCTTTAACCAGTGTGTGTTACCAGTGATGATATATGGAACAGAGACGTGATCACTCACTGTGATCCTCATAACTCAAGCTCACTCAGCGAGCTATGGAGAGAGCTAGGCTTGGTATTTCTCTACGATATCGAATCAGAAATGAGGAGATCCGTAGAAGAACTAAAGTTTTCGACATAGCTGAAAGGATTAGTAAACTGAAGTGGCAATGGGCAGGGCACATTGCTCGTAGAACTGATGGCCGTTGGGGCATAAAGGTTCTCGAATGGAGACCGCGCACCGGAAAACGCAGCGTGGGACGCCCTCCAACGAGGTGAAATCTAAGGGGGAGGCCTTTGTTCAGCAGTGGACGTCCTGTGGCTGATATGATGATGATGATGAACTGGTAAATATACATTAATAAATGTAATAAATACATTAAGTTTTACTGGAAGATATATAAGATACTCTCTTACACATCTGCCCCTAAACGCCCCCTACTGAACAAGTTGGCAAGCATTTTCGTATTTCGTTGTATTTCGTAATTTTCGTTGCTGATTGCAGTATATTGTTAGTATCACACGGGAGAATACTGCTACCTCTTGATATCAAACCTTCGTGACCTTTTACGACAACGTGTGAAGCGCGACGTTCTATCCTTTGCCGGGAACCACACGGAGCAATTCTTGTCCAGCCGTGGACGTGGTGTGTGTCATGCTTTAATGACTTGCTTTTGTTAGAAAACAAAAATACGCAATTAAGTTGTTGCTAAAAATAGAATGCAGAATTTTTGAGTTCTGTTTACCGGCTGTTAGTGAACTGTAAAGGCCATTTATTCACTGAATGTCTATCACAGTTGTCTGTATTTTTTTGTTTTAGAAGTTTTTATAGCCTGCAGCAAGCTTTAAAGTCAAACAAAGTAAAATTTTGTTGCTTTTAGGGTTTCGAACGTGTGAAGAAAAAACGGTGGAACCCTTATAGGATCACTCATGTGTCTGTCTGTCTGTCCGTCTGTCACAGCCAATTTACTCCGAATCTATTGGACCGATTATGTTGAAATTTGGTACACATATGAATTTCTACGACAAAAGTACGAACGTGTAACGTAAATAAAATGAATTTTGAATATGGGTGTGTGTGTGTGACTTTTGGGAGGTAATATAGAAAAATAAATAACTAATTTTTGCAAACTCTACCTTGTAACAGATGTAACAATGGAAGGGCTTGTTGTGAGGGTCCCAAAAATGATGTATTTTATAATTTTAAAAATACATCGTTTTAATTTTATTTAAGAAAATAGACGAATATTTACCATTTCCGTTATCTACGAAACTAAGCCAAAATTTTGAATAAATATAGCGACCTCTTAAATAACCCATAGATTTCAGGACCTATAAGATGTCTAGGGTCTTAAGATAACATGGTAAATCTTTCAATATTGTGCGTACAAACTTACGTTTATAGTTGGAATGTATGAAAGAACATGTTTTTCGACTACAATGTTAAGTTTGTTCTTGGGATAAATTATTTTAGTTACGACAAATTTTGGGTCAGATAAAAACAGGTATAGAACATGTTCATCGTAAGGAACCTTCTCCACACGAATTCAATTCGCACTTGTCTCGTTTTTTTACCGATTTATCCTGTATCGTAGGTACAGTTGAAAGAAATAAATATGCAAAAACAACTAGGTCCGAAACAAGTATCTGTAGATACAAATAATTGTTTCATTCGGGGATCAAACCCACGATATGTAGGCAGAAAGCCAATTGCTTGGCTATTGCGCCAACCATGCCATAAATTGCTACTTTACGAACATATGAGTCAATAATACAGCAACGTCATGTCATTGTTTGTCCTCTCGGTACAACTAGGTAATTACTACTTTCCTTCAGTCTGTTTTAAATTAGGAAAATATAATTATGGTTTCAAGGGCGCCTCCCAACGATCAATCACAGCTCATTGGCTTCATCCGCATCGTAGAATTCTTAGTTAAACTTTAATTAACTTAAAGCCTGCCTATTATAGAGGGTCGCATATTACTCCTCTTAGGTTCTGCTCCTCATTATTTCTTTCATTATCCCTGAGGCTTCTATCCTCTCTATACAGTTACCCACAACCCCGTTCATAGTGCGCACGTTATTACACGTTATAATACAGTCTTAAGCCTCTCTGTACCCCTCACTAGTCGGCCCTTCTGTGCCGTAATTATACTATAAGCGCCGTAAATTACAGGAAGAATTTTCTCATACATACTGCCTCTTCCGTTTGCTTAATTTAATACATGGTACAACGTCCCCTCCACATGAGTAACTCGACGAAAACTTATCACGAAAATCCTTTTTATGAAAAACATAATTTCATTCACGTTTTTCTTTCCTTCGACGTCGCAAAGAGCAAGAGAGAATCCACGTCGTTTGTTGAGTAACAACTTGTACTTGTACAAGCACGCCGCTATCGAGCCATGATTGTCGTTAGATTAAAATGCATGGATACTTCTATACAGCACAGCAGAGATGAAAGCTAATTTGGGCACCCCAAATCGTCGACGCAAAACATTCATGCTCCCCGCGCCCGAAGCTCGGGGTAACAAACTTCGCCTTCGTATAATTCGAAGAAAAATAATGCCTAAGTGAATATCACTGTTATTCTGTACTTACATCGTTACGATTCTTGGCTTCCCTTTCTCGAGGCGATAAAGAAACCATGAATATAAATAGACGCAATATTAAAACGGCTCAGTTTCCACACCGCATGAAATAATCTTCTTTTCTTTAAGGAAAAACTGTCACCGTGTTGCGGGCAAGTAATGTGCATCATCAGTCATACTTAGAAGGAATTTTCAATTTACTGTGTGAAGACTACCCTAATAAAGACGGATTACTTGGTCTCGCGGTGCCAGTCGGGTATCAATTTGCTTGAAGACCCTAGAGGTGCCTATTGTGCGCTCGATATGATATTACGTAACATTTTTATGTCCTAGACAAATTATGTACAGTAGCCCTTACCGAGGAAACTAACCTTCGAACCTCGTCACTATTTATAATACCGTCTATGCCAAAAGCGTAATATGGTTTTTATCAAACAATCTTTACTACATTCCCGCTCTATTTTAGTTGATCGTTACCTAAGTGAATTTCGTGGTAAAGTGGTCTGTAAAACGTGAGAAATTTCGTAGTTTCCTATAAAGTACGAACTTACACACGAGTTATAACTGAAATATTATAAATCTTGAAGTTGCAAATATATAACTAAAGAAAAAGCCGTTGACAAAACAAGGAATCTTATAATACAATTGTTTTTTTATAGATAGTGATTTAAACTTTTTTATCTAAAAATGAATGTGCTAAAGAAACGTAGAAAAAGTTTTGATGTAAACAAAACGAAAGAAATAAGAGCAATCCCAGCTAGCAGGACGAGACAAGCCGCCTACTCGCATTAAGATAAGAGCGGAGAAATGAAATTCTAAATCGGTCCCGCCCCCTTATTTCGATGTCACCGCCGCGTTTGAGTTAGAATAATTTCACAATAAAGCTGTTCTGACAAAGCCTCAAGTTTCGACGTAGAATGTCACGCATAATGTATCGGAAATATAAATTATATTAGATTGGGGGTTCACTGTTGTAATGGCTGGCTATAACGCACCCGCAAAGATTGTGTCGTGTTGTAGGGCACTAAAGAATTGCGCCACTCATTATTGCGGTGCCGAATGTGGCCAGATGAGTGGTGGCGGCCTGTCACGACATGCCAGCACGTGTGGGCCTCGCCAATCTGCGCACGTTTAATGCTCAACGCGATCTGAATATGAAATATTCTACTAAATGCGCTTTGACGTCTATGTGCTAGTGTTATATTATGGAAAATCCTGATTTCAATACTTAGCATCGTTTTAATATAGTTTGAATACTGATTTTTAATAACAGCATCAACTTGGTTTTATATAAAAGAAGAAAAAACTACAACTAACATTTTTTAATAATAAACAAGCATGCATTTTCATTAGATTTTCTTTTCCTTTTAAAAAATGTTGCCAGCACTAGGATTGCGTGTCCTGGGTCACAGACAAAAATTCCACATACATAATAACCCAGACCCGGAACAACTACCTGCAGATCATACAAATATTTGTTCCATGCGGAAATCGACCCCACGACCCGGAGCGCAGCAGCCGACTGTCTCAGCCGTTAAATTATCAATCTTATCCTAAATCTCTAGATTTATAATTTATAAATTAATGCGTTTTTGTTTTAGGATCACAATAAACACAACAACAGACAAATACTTCCCCAAAGCCAAAGTTTTTGGATTAGATTGATTATTAATTTCGGCCGTAAGTGATCATCACCGGTCATAAACATCACCAGAAGAGTCAATGATGTGTTGCTGACCTTTAGAACGGATACACTTTTCCTTGAAAGCCCATGTCGTATGTCTGCCATATTTTTGGTGGTTGGACTTCCGGTATTCGTCATTCACCGTACGAAACGCAGCAATGCTGCTGCTTCTCGTTCTGGAAGCTGCTAAGTTTATTCGGCTAAGTCCTCATCTATTTAAAACATTTTGAGAATTGTTTCCTAGAAACACAGAAATCCAAACAGAATTGTATTGTCAAATGTACCAAGGACAACATTGTATTTAAAAAATTGTAATGCTATGTGTAGTACTATTAAAGAACTAGCTGGGAACCGCGGTTTCACCCGCCGTTTAATTTAAAAGAAATTTAGAGTACTTTGGCATCGACACTTGACATAGAATATATATATTGGATTTCAAGGGTTTTTTTTGCGCAGTACCCTAATAATTTTTCTGAAATAAGTTATTCCTCATAACATCAGCTATCTGCCTGTGAAAATCCCGTATAAATCGGTCCAGCCGTTTCGGAGATTAGCGGGAACAAACAGACAGAAAGACAGACAAAAAAATTAAAAATAGTTATTTTGTTGTAGGCGTATATACTTTCATATGCATTTAGTAAAAAACTGTTATTTTGACATTGCAAACAGACACTTATTTTATATATTTATTTGTATAGATTACCATTTAATAGATGTATGAAAGACCTTAAAACGTGGCTGATAGATAAATCCTTTTATTCAGTATCGGAATTATTAAAATAGTTTAATTTATATATTTACATACTGTGTTCAAACTATTTGCTGACGCATTGAAGATAAAATATATTAATATTGTATAAAAAATTGCATGTCGTTAAATGATAAAATGTATCTAACAAATAACATGAGCTACCTATCTTTCATGTAACCTAGATTTTTTGCTAATAAAGTATTCTATTCTATTGTATTCTCGCCAGGATTCTTTGACAGCGTGTTACTTCCTCGATCGAGCCAACCCATTTACGAGCTCTAGTCAACCGAGGAACTCTAGTAAAACTAGGCTCTCCCCACCAATAATGATGACTTAGCACATTGAAATGTATCATATAGCTTTCATCGTTTGGGTGTAAGCTCCCTGCAAGTATGTTTCACGTTTAGTAATATTAGGCCTTTGATCAATTCTTCTCGTGACGGTATACATAAAGTAAAAACCTGATGAAATATATGCGTCTTCTGAACCGTTTAGTATTTCGTTGCGATTTGTCTATTAATAAAAGGGTTTCATACGAATGCTCAAGGCTAACTCATTTTACAAATCAACTTAAGAAAACGAAATAGAAAATCCATTTATTTTATTTCAAGATACTAACTTCCCATTGCGAGGTGTAGTAAAACCTTACAGCCTACTCAAGTACACTAAAAAGACGCTAAACTCCGAGAAGGGAAGCTAAGAAAAGCTCTTACGTCTCTCGTAGTCTCAATATATCATATTTTTTCGCAGACTGAAGATATACGAGCGGTTGTTTCGCGCGTGACAGGCTTCCGGGGGTAATATTAATAAAATTATTGTGGAGACACGTCGCAAGCCTCGGGCCTGACCTACTCGTCTTACGCGCGAACTACTCTACCGTTGTCGACGTACTACAGAACACATATGTGCACATTATTGTTCTGCGAAGTACAATGTGATAACTTGGATCGTAACTGTTACTGTAACATACGTCATACAGTTGGATATATAGAGTTTCATGACAATACACGAGTATCGAATCAGCATTGAGGAGGACCTTGAAGTTGCTGACAAAGCTAAAAGGATTAGAAGGCTGAAATGGCAATGGGCAGGGCACATTGGTCAAACTGATAGCGGTTGGGGCAAGAAGCTTCTCGAATGGAGACCATGCATAGGAAAAAACAGCATGGGACGGTCTTCAATAAGATAGATAGACAACCTGGTGAAAGCTACTGAGAGTCCATTGATGGATGCGGGTGGTATTTAACCGGTTGATGTGGAAATCTAGTGGACGGCTCTATGGTGATGATAAAATGATTATTTTTTACAGTTTCAATGTAAATCTGTACTGTAAGGTAATTCTTCTTCCAAGTCTATGTCTGAATTCGACAGTGCTGGCGAAGACTTTGTATTTCTGTGAAATTCAACCTAGTTTTAATATTTAGCCGCGCGCTTAATAAAGGTCAACACGGACATTATGGGTTCTAGGAATCACTCGTTAGCAACCGTTGAAAGTTTACCGTAGCGTTACGACGATGTACAGTTACTAACACAAGCGCATCAGTAATAATGACAGCAGGTAGTGTGCGCGAGTGTACCGCAGTCTGTGAACTCGCGAACATGACGCTAACAAATAATTTGCACTTTCATTAACGAGCATGTGCTGTGTTTTCTTGTACTTCAGCTCAGTATAGTAATGATTTATTACGTAATAAGGTTCTGTATTCCTACAAATTACCTTAGTTGTTAGCCTTAGTTGTGTGACCGTATAATCTTAACCCTAACAAACATATGTAAGAAAGCTCTTTAGTTAACACTAACGATCTGCTTACTTAGCCACAGTAATCAAAACCATGCCTTCGTATTTGTGCCTAAATAAAACAAGCAAGAACAAAATGTAATAAACTGCCGCAAGCGAGGCAATATATCCAGTGGCAGATATTTATTATTGTCGAACATAGCGGCATCGGCCGTGCTCGATCATCGTCGATATCCAATTACATTAAAATTTCAATTCATTTATCACGGCCACAATGAGGCAGTGGCGAATACTTTTTTCGGTTGTGTGCCCTTTGATTAGAATCGGTACTGAACAAACCCATCCATAGCGCAACCACAAAAAGGTTGCTGAAACCACCTCAGTCGACTCTCGTTTTCGATTCGTTCCGCTGTCCAGAAATTTTCGCAATAAAATTAATCGTTCCAATAAAATTGGAGCCCAATAGAGCTACCCATGCATGAACACTTTTTAATTGGGTCGTTCTTTTTGCTCCTTTCGCAGGCATCCAAACGAGTAATCGAACTTGAGTAAGTCTCTCGTTTACATTTAGACGTATCTCGTAGCTGCTAAGGTATATACGGAAATTTGTCCAAATACGATTCACTCGCGAAAACTTCTTCGTGACTTGCTGGCGTAGTTTTCGAAAAATAAGCGAAGTCAAAGTTGTGTTCTCAAAATTATGTATATATTTATACATATACAATAGTTCAGTGTATATTTAGTTAAACCGTGGGTTACCGGCTAAGTACCGCGGGTATCGTAAAAAGTGAATATGGGATTAGTAGGAGGATGGGCAACGGTATCCTACAAGTATATTTGTAACTTAGCTGCAATCGTCAACCCACCCAAAAAGTATAGTAATTGAGGTAAAACCCCCAAATGAGCACACAGCACAATGCTAGACCGGTCATTGTGGGATTTTTGGGGGAGGCCTATGTCCAGCATTGGACGTCTATCAGCTGAAATGATGATGATAATATAGTTTTTCCATCTGATAGAAGTTGGCCGAACTGGGCCGTTGAGGTAAAAAAGTTCTCGAGTGGAGACCGCGCACCGGAAAACGCAGCGTGGGACGACCTCCAATGAGGTGGACTGATTACCTGGTGACGGTCGCTGGGAGTCATTGGATGCGGGCGGCATGTGACCACTCGTTGTGGAAATCTATGGAGGAGGCATTTGTTCAGCAGTGGACGTCCTTTGGCTGATATCATGAGGAACAGCAACCGAGCCACGGCCTACACGATAGTAAGTAAAAACCACTGCCCATGGACATCGAACCGATGTGTTGCCGACCTTAGGCTAAGTTATTAGGCAATGTTCCGGTAATTTCACTTGCCAACAACTTTTAGTTCTCAACCATCACCCGAAATACAAGTAGGTACGCTTGAACATTGAACCCACGTTATTATCGTGTACGTGTGTATGTGATAATAACGTGGGTGAAATAGTTAAACCAGTAGTACCGCCCCAGTTTCACGGCAAGGTTGGCTCAGTGGCTAAGCAATTGGTTTTCTGCGCTACGTGTCGCGGGTTCGTTTCCACACGTAATCAATATTTGGACCCTCGATACAAAAGTCTCGATATATTGCAAAATAGTTTTTTACAGTAATATTACTGATAAACCATTGGTTTTTAAAAGAATAATGATCATTATAAAGTTTTTATTTTGCAGTGTGGTAATGAAAATAATGTGGTTAATTATGAGAAAAAAAATTGGCCGAAATATTACATCGGGAGTTTCGTAGGACATTAGACAACAAAGTAACATCGGGCATTTTTGGGTGAGTTTTTGTGCATGTGAGATTCATGTCTGTAAATTGTGTGACTATTCTGTAAGAACTCACTAGCAAACTTTGTTTTTACAACTTTTCACTGCGAATCTTGCATGTGGTATCCGGATTAAGAATATAGCAGCATCCCATCGATGGAACAGCAGCATTCTGTGCTTACCAATCCACCTACCTAGCGTGGTGAGTACCGGTAAATTCCCCTCAAAATTACTACGCACGGCATGTAGCTGATTGCCTGGGGGAGGCCTTTGCTCAGCAGTGGACGTCTTTTGGCTGATATGATGATGACTCACAACACAGGCGAAATATTAGAGTTAAACATAGTTTAAAAAATATGTTGAGCCATTATCATGAGCTCTACTATAGTATAAGATGATTTAATTAATAAATCATTAGTCAAATACAGCTATATATATTATTATTTTTGTACCTTTTTCGATGTTTTTCATTTTTAACCCAAAGGTTGACTGGTAGAGAATGCCATATGGCATTAAGTCCGCCTTGTGTACCACCATTGTGCATAAAAGTATAAATAAATAAATAAATAAAGTGTCCTTTGAAAAACATACGTACGTTTGAAATACGATTACGTTCTGTTCAGGTCTCTTTATCAAAGTGAGCAATTTGTTGCGTGTAAACGCAGCTCCCGACGGATTGCATAAAAATCAGACAAAAACATGGAATGATCCGTCGAACAAACGAAAATATATTTCCCCATTTTCATTTTCGACAAGCAATCGCGTTTAATGGGTTGAGCGCGATTCCCACTTGAGTTTGTTCGATTTTGTTTCATTTGATCGCTTCAGCGATTCACTGTAAGGTGTGGCATGTAATGGCGATAATAAATGTGATTTTATTATTCGTTAATTTACATGAGCAGGTTCTGTTTCGTGACCAGAAGTATGATTTTAAAGTTATACATGTATTTGCTACAGTTCAGAGAGTTGTTATTGGACAAAATACCGGTGTGTGATACTAATTAGTCAAATTTTTAATGGACTACTACATTCTGCATGGAATTATTGTGATAGCAGTTTTGATTTTGTTGGTTGTTTAATTAATTTGTTGTGTTCTGCCCGTCACTGTTTACGTTATATATGAACTAATTAACATTCGTGGTCAATTTTGTTATTTCGTTCCCTGCTATTGTTTGTGCGTTCGTGCGTTAGTACTATTGTTTGATGCCTTGAGTGTGGTAAAATATGCAAGATAAGCTTTTAAACTAGACGGCACGGTTGGTGCAGTGGCTGATACAGTCGACTGCTGCGCTCCGGGTCGCGGGTTCGATTCCCGCACGGAACAAATATTTGTATGATCTGCAGGTAGTTGTTCCGGGTCTGGGTGTATTGTATGTGGAATGTATGTCTGTAAACGCACCCACGACACAGGAGAAATCCTAGTGTGGGGCAACGTTTTTTATTTAAAAAAAAAAAAAAAAAAAAACATAAATAATATAAATAAAAATCATAAATAGAAAATCCCTTCCAAAATCATTCTTAGACCATTTGTATTTCAGGAGTTTCCAGCATGCATACGGGAATATCGTCACATCTGAAATATGTTCTAATGTTAATGCAAGTCTTATTAATTCTAAAGCAAACAGATTTTTTAACAGGCGGTAGAAAGAACAAGCGTCTTTCATCAATATTTTGAGGTTGTAATGAGTTGATGGACACATAATGTAACGTTCGACAGCAAGACTTTGTTTTTAAAGAATTAGGTAGACGGCGGCCTTTCTATGTAGAACTAAAAAATCTCGCACTATCTACGAGAAATTTTGTCGAGTAAATCATGTTTGGGTGTGATGAGCGTAAAATTTCAAGGTCAAATTTGAGTGCGACATTGTGTAACGATGTATGCGGTTGTGCGCGGATGCATGTGCGGACATACAAGGTGTGTTCGCATGCGCAAGCATAAACGTTTGTTTTCACGCTATAGTCGATGAAAATCAACGAACATGTACAATTTTTTTAGGTCTAGGCCATATTTTTCTACCGCAATGTCAGATTAAGCAGAAGTCTGAATCAATACTAACTGCTATCACATATTAATGTATAGTATAAATGCGCTATTTTGAACACAAAGTTTGTCCAATTAGTTATGGGAAAGGCAGTATACATACGTTAAAATATGGAACAGCCTTAGTCAGTTGAGATCCCCGTTATTGGAGAAACGTTTTGTTGGGAATAACACGACTACCACAGTATATTTAAGGGGACAAAGTCAGTTAACGTGAGCATTTTTGTAGAACAACTGAGGATTACCAAAATTATTAGTTTTTGTCCTGAGCGGTCATAAAGCAGTTTGGCACGTGACATTCCGGCTAATGCGTTCTAGATTGCAGTGGTCTATTTGACATGATAACAAAAACATACTGTCATACCTATATTCCCCGAAGGGTCATAATAGAAGTACATTGGCCAAAATGCCCACCAGCGGAAATAAATGAAATGTATATGGAAACATTGCTTATATTTTTGTATATTTACCGTAATTTGTAAAAAGCTAAAAACGGCGGGATAATGGAGGTCACATAAAAGAAACTCGACAAAGAAATTGATTAAAACTGTATTGTCATTTGAGTGAGTTGCCATATGCAAAATATTAATATATTCTTCTACTAATAAATAACTCACGACTTTAAATGACGGCACGGTTGGTGCAGTGGCTGATTCAGTCGACTGCTGCGCTCCGGGTCGTGGGTTCGATTCCCGCACGGAACAAATATTTGTATGATCTGCAGGTAGTTGTTCCGGGTCTGGGTGTATTGTGTGTGGAATTCATGTCTGTAAACGCACCCACGACACAGGAGAAATCCTAGTGTGGGGCAACGTTTTTAAAAAACAAAAAAAACAAAAAAATAACATTATGATCTATCTCGGTTATCTATCTATGCTTTATAGCATAGTTTTATTTTCTAAGACACTTTTGCAAATATTTATATATTTTCATGTGTTGTCTTTAGCTAAAAGACTAAATGCCAAATCAAATCTAACATCACGTCAAAACGGTTATTATTATGAATAATAAGATTATTAAATATACCTTTTTAAACTGCGGTTTTAGTTAGAAAAATTGTAATTTATTTATTTATTCATACTCAGCTTTCACTAGCATTATCTACCCTCGTTGTCTTGAAAAATATAGCACCATATAATCTCAAAGTCCGTATTTTTATATTCAAATATATTTGAATTCCCTTAGTCCATTTTTATTTTAAAGTGTTTATAATTATTTGCGTATTTTTGCCAGTCTTTGGGCCGGACTTACTATGGGCGATGGCCAATGTCCTTTAAATTTCACCGGTGATGGTAATAAGTTCCATGTAATGAGGACTTTGAATCATGGTGGTTACTGAAGCTATCACTTTTCTTTTTCTTTAAACCCACACAAGGATTTATTCTGTGTCGTTGTGGGTGCAGTTGACAGACATAAACCTCACATGCACAAACAACCATTTGTAGATCATACAAATATTTGTTCCATGCGGCGATCGAACCCACGACCCGAAACGTAGAAAAACAATCGCTTAGCCACTGCTCTTCCGCTGCCGTAAAACCTTTACTTTTATCGTGTCAATTAATCAACAAATATATTAATAAAATAAAAAATAAATAGTAAACAAATATAGATAACATTATTCATGAATAGTAAATTACCACCTGAATTGCGTTACGTATGGCCACGTTGAGGTCGTCTCACATGCAGGTGTACTGGCTAAAGCAACTATAGATTGCACCGGGGTAACAGCAGTTGCATTCAATATGACTTGGATCGCTAAACTCCCATCTATACGTCTTCAACCGGTAGCGACCAACCTACGTACCGAGTAGATTTAGCGACTTCCACAGTACTCATAATTAATAAAAGAAGTGACAATTATTTTACCACTTACTTATACTATACTACTGCACTACCATACTACACTACCACATTACTTCACCGCATGACAAGTATCATATAGTGAAGTAAAGGGAGTCCTGACTACACTACTACACGACACTACCTTACTACAATAAATTACACTTCCTTACTACACTACTACACGACACTACTATACTACTCATCACAAGAAACATCCAGTTTGAAAACTACGTAAAAGGAAACGCATAAGCTGAAGTGAATTTCGTCGTGGTCCGGTGATTTGCGGACTTGCTTCGTATACAGTAAGTTGCAGGTTCACAACATGGCATGTACCTTTATTAATCTCGGACACCACTGATTTAAGCTGAAGGAAACCTGTATCTATTACAGTCTGAAATCGCTAAAATGCAGTGAGCAAGCGTGGTGATAAATAATCGCTCCGTCTCTGTATAAGAAGAGGCTTTTGCCCTGCAGTGGGACACGGTTGTATCAGTGCGCAGTTACCAACCTAAAAAAGGCAAAGTCTCTTGGTGCCGTGCACACGGAGAAAATCAGGTTATCGCACAGCACATGCTCGGAGAATCAATCGGATCGGGTAAAATCTCTCCAAGAAGCGGCCAAGTCTGTCAGCCAAGAAGTTTGGCGGGGGCTATACTTCTAGGTAAATTTTAGATTATAAGTTATTCTCACCTAAGTCCTCGGCGTCCTCGCTCCATTCCCCTTCCTGTGCCCAACATGCTGCGAGCATCACCAGCAGCCGCAGCCACATCACTGAACACATAGTAACTAAACTCCTTTACATCGCACCATAGACAATCACCAACACAACCACAGATACATTGCACTTTTCACACTTTATTTAAACAGTGCAATATGCGAGTGTTTTAATTTAATTAATATTATAACCCTTTGCGAGTCCACCATTTTCTTTAAAAAGTTCTGGAAATTTATTCTAGATATTATTTAATCCCTATTAATAAAGTTTTATTATTCCCTGTAAGATAATTTAAATTAAGTTATTGATATTATTATAAACATTTTATCCAAAATAATAAAAAGTAAGGAGTAAGTTTTATTTTAATAGTACCTAAGCCAAAATCATTTTTTTATTTATGTATTCCATTTGCGGTCACGAGTAGTCAGAATTTCAATTGTTTAACGGCACCAAGTCGTTGGTCCTATGGAAGAGAATCGGCAAGATACTCATTGGATGCAATAATATACACGTTCTTTAAAAAAAATGTTAATGTATTACAGTCTTGTTAATACAATATAATCGTGAAAAGTTATGTGAGGATAATGCATGCAATGAGTGGGATTTATACATACATACATATATTATGCACAATGACAATTAATTGCCTTACAATAAGATTGATATAGCAGTAAAAACTAACCAGTCCCGACAGAGGGCACCCGTTCACGGGCTTAAAGAAGGCATCAGCATGGCTCAGCATATCAGTAGTCTTATAGTAATTATAACCCTATTAACATGCTACTAGGGCTTCATGCAAGCTCTGGTGAAGCAGATGATCAAGGTGTCGATGATATTCGCTTACATCGGAGGTGAACAACAAGCTCGTTTTGCTATTAAATAAAAAATTACTTTTTGCAAGAAATATGAAATACTTGCTCAAAATTACAGAGATTATAATAAAACACTTTTTGAACTTTTTACACATTTCAGTTTTCCTAACGATTCGAACACGTAGCAGCGTCGGAGGTCGCAGGATGACTGAGGTGGTAGGCGTCGTTACAGATTATGAAAGTAATTTAATCTTTCAAACAATTCTAATCAAAAACTGTTACACAAAACCATAATTACTCAATCAATTAATAGGTAATTACCCAATTTACTGAAGTTTTTCAGTGTAATATTAGGCTAATGATTTTATTATTATTACAGCATTCCAAAACTGTGGTACCTGCCAACCATCTTTGCTAATAAGGATGTTTTTTAATTTCAATAGCTTAACGAAACATTATTGGTATAATATCGGTTCTTCTTCGCGAGGACAGACATGTTCACAGTTTGCAGACTCTGTAGAGCATTCATTTATACTTCAGCTATGTGTTCTTTTATTCTGGTGGTTATCCTACTCATTGTTTGCTTATCAGAGTTTAGCCTCGAATATGTAATTCAGAATTAACTCTCTTTTCCCAGACCCACTGAAAAAGAGTAGCCTATTCTTTCTTGGGGACGACACGGTACATATGGACAATATATTATTTCCAAATTTCCAGCATTCCTATCCTCAGTCCACAGTACACATAAATTAACCAGGAAAATCTTAGCATCCACGCTGGTTGATTTTGACTGATGCTGTGAATGCTTGATAAACGACTTGCCCGAATACGGTTTTGCCTGGCAATCCTTCTTCCCAAAGACAGTGGGACGAGCCGCTCTGCCGTTTGCTACGGAACCAATGAATTAATACGTCCACTACTGCTGTACAGCTTGCCTGTTTACTTGCTGTGGGTGAATGGGAGTCAGGGCTTTGCCTTCAATCACTTTCGTCGCCCAAATATGCACTATGTTGGACGACAACACATTTCGGCTCGCTGCATGCCTACGTTTATGTGCTCCTTGTGGTTCTCCTCACCGGTGTCATTGTAGTGAAGATATCGACCGCCTCGGACACCATGGCTTGTCTTGTACTAATAGTGCAGGTCGCGTAGTACGGAATGCCAATATCAACGACATTATTCGTCATGCTTATGTCACCGCCGGCGTGTCAGCTGTTTTGGAACCCAATGGCTTGGATCGTAACAACTTGTGTCAACACCCTTGCTCCATCCCATCTTCCAAGCACGGCAGGCTATGCTGGCACTACCGCTTCTGCAGCAGAAGCCCTCAAACGGCGCAAATACAATAACAGCATTGTTAATTATTGTTTTGAGCCGATTGGGGTTGAAACGCTTGGGTCTTGGGGTCCGAGGGCACGTCTGCTTTTCAAAGATATAGCTAGACGGTCGACACTTCACGTGACCAGAGGGCTGGCCTTTTCTATGGCCATAGAATAAGCATTGCCATTCAACGTGGCAATGCTGCCAGCCTTCTAGAAACATTATCGGCTAACAGTGATGAGGAGGAGTACTTTGACGCCTAAGTACATGTGCTACATTTATACATTATTTTTTTATATGTGTTGTTTAGTCATAAATTTTGTATATATATTTAATGAATAAATATTACAAGGATGTTCAAAAATCTAAACCATTACAACCAATTATTTCCAAATGTCAAAACTTTATGTGGCAAGTCAGATTCCATAAATCACCAATCCAAATATAAAAATCGAGGTAATTGTCTATGTTGTCATCCAAAGGTCAAATGGTAAAGGAAATCGTCGTGATGAAAGCGACATGTTAATAATATATTATTAACACGTGTATTGCCCCCGATATAAAGGTAGTTAGCCGGCTTGACAAGGACGTTTTTACATTGACATTTATGATTTCCAGGTTTCTACAATAAATGAATCGAACTTCCCGTGAGGTTCCCGTAAAATATAATATAATATATATAAAATAAATAAATATTAATATAAAATAAAATTATCGCTAAAAGAAATTGTTAACGCGAAAATAGTTAAGTTTAATTTCCTGCAATTAAGGTTCTCAAAACTGCAGACACTATAAAGCCAATCTCTAAATATATTAAACCACCAACACGGCACGGCTCTCAATTTTAGTGAACTATTTTCTTTGAACTAGATCTTTGCCAAAACCACATTACAGCTCTTGCACGTTCACAGCGAGGCAGGGAGCAGGCGAGGCAGTCGGCCGCCCATCTCAGCCCAATTCAGCTGTCATTCCTCTCCTAATAATCCCCGGAACAAAACGTCGGACATAATTCCCAACAGGAAATTGACTTTCATTGGATTTTTGGTGTTCTAAAAACGAAGTTGCGCCCACCAATATTGCAAATCTTTTGTTTTGAGGCGTGAAAAGCTTTTTTAGATGAACGTAAACTGTTTGTACGCAATATTTTTAGTTATAGTAAAAAAAGACTGATTGCATAGATATGGCTAAGTTACTCCCATTAATTTAAAAGTTCTTTAGTAATTGTATTCAAGTATTTATAGTATGGTATTCAACTGCCTACTTATAAGAATTTTCTCTATAATTTCGATGAACGATTGGAATAAGAGGAAAATGAGGTTTTTAATATTTAATATTGGTTCACAGAAACAACGGGGAATGAAACTGTAATATCCAGTCAATTGCCTTTCTGTAGTTTGTGCGGAAGCTCTATAATCCTTAACCTGCTTTTATGTTCAACAAAAATGTTGGCATTTCGACAACAAACGAGCTTATTGAATCCTTTATAAATATTTATTAAGCTAAGAGTACATAAAAGTTGTTTCACGGAGTATTTGATAATTATTATACCTGTTTTATCATTATAATAAACGAAAAATAATGAAATCTGCCGTGTGGTGCCGGCTCAGAATAACACCACCCCATCTCCTCCCGTGGTTGTCGTTAAGTCGACTAAGGGATTAGCCGGAGGATGGGTAGCAGCGTCCTTCGAGTACATTAACAAATAACTGCGATCGCCAACCCGTCTGCCAAGCGTGGCGATTATGGCAAAACCCCCAATGAGGCCACAACACACCCATATCGGTCGTTGTGGTGATCTTTGGGGGAGGCCTGTGTCCAGCAGTGGACTTCATTCGGCCGAAATGATGAATGAAATTTCGAAAAAAATATATACTACACACACCATTGTAAACATTTTTGGAGCCTGGTTTTCTCACGATGTTTACGTTCATAGTTAACACAAGTGATTATTAAATTCTGATCCGCAAAAGTCAGAGGTGCGGGCCGTTCAACCACTTAGTCATAACTGCCTACATTTTTTTCATTTATTACATTTATTAGCTTGGTTTCTTGTAATATCCTTAGATAAGCATGTTTATGTAGCGTTTCCATAAAGGTTATTCATGAAAAGGTTTCATGAAGTTTTTTTTTTGTTAGGCTTCTCGCATATTTTTCTGGGAAATGTGGTTGCTTAACCGGTCATTTCTGGTGAAGCCAAAAAAGCCAGGCATAAAATTAATATTAAAAACAAAGCAACTTTCGCTAAGGGCGCCCCCTGCGGGACACAGACCTCGGCTTAGGGCGTTACTGGCGATAACAAGCTATTGTTTTGGGGACAGCTGGATTGGTATTATTTATAATGTTTTAAGGGACATTTAAAGCTACAGGCTCGGCACGCGAGCATGAGACGGGAGGGAGAAATGCTAACTTGAACGTGAACCGGCGATAGGCCTCCGCGACGTAGGTGAGGGTTTTATTTAACGTCTTACAGCCCGAATATGTACTTACTATACATTATGTGGTGTTATTGAAAGAAACAAAGAAATCTTCATTCATCATACACATTTTACATTAGATTTTACAGCATGCATAATAATAATTTTGAATTTATGTCTCCAAAATTGGTATTTACCTATCTCTAGCTAGTGCTACAGGAAACAATAATATTAATGTAATAATTGAATATTTATGTCAGATAAGATACTTATATATTTTTGCTTGATATTTAATTATGCAGTATAGTAATGTATATATATTTGTATTAATTTATTTAAGTATTTATATTTTTAATACTATTAATAATATTATTTAATAATATTGCCGTGTGGTGCCGGCTCAGAATACCACCACCCCATCTCCTCCCATGGGTGTCGTAAAAGTCGACTAAGGGATAAGCCGGAGGATGGGCAGCAGCGTCCTTCGATTTCATTAACAACTCAACTGCGATCGCCAACCCGTCTGCCAAGCGTGGCGATTATGGCAAAACCCCCCAATGATCCCACAACACACCCATATCGGTCGTTGTCGTGATCTTTGGGGGAGGCTTGTGTCCAGCAGTGGACTTCATTCGGCCGAAAATGATGATGATGATGATTTTTACATACACACAATCTGTCCTAATCATGTGCCCATTCCAACATTATCTATTGCTTTATTCTTGTACCTATTTCAAAGTACTTTTTTTACCCAAAGGTTGACTGGTGGAGAATGCCTCATGGTATTAAATCCACCTTGTGTATCATCAATGTACGACAATTTAAATTAATAAGCAATATGCTCCAACTCTGATATTCTGATGGGTCCGTTTAATGATGTCATAGATATCGAGGTCAGCTTTTTTTTCTTAAATGTTAGGAATTTGTATAGGTATATAAATAAGTTCGTAAATAGATATTAGTACTGTTAATCTCATATAAATATAATTATTAATTGAATACATAATTATGCTTACTGCATCAATGTAATATGTGTGTATAAACAATGAAGTCCATTCGTGAAAGTGCGTGTATTTAATTAATTAATTAGAGTACACTGGCCGTCCCAAAGAAAATCGTTTCGGTCATAAACACATTGAAACGTCTAGTAGAACATATGTTAAAAGGGTCCGTTTCAGTCCCCTGTCAGAAATATAAAACTTTGACGGTTGGTTACGCATATACACGGGTAAATAATGTCTTTTAATCTCTACAGAAGCCTCTGACCCTTGTCCTGGGGAATAAAAACTTTCCAGAGAGGTTAGGAACAGTGACGTAAAATTTATTTTTCGATTATGTTGTGTAATACTCGGTCAAATGGAAAGGGAGAAGGGCCAGCCCGAGAATGATAAGGTGGTATACGAATTATATTGCAGCCAGGTAAACGATAATAGTGTTTCTATTCTACAAATGTCAGTGGTGTGGACTGATTGCGGAGGTTTTAATATTATTACAATGTGATAAAAATTCCACGGGACGTAATAATTGTTGCTATTTTAGAAATTTAGTTTAGTTCGTTTGTAGAGACACCCTAGGGTTAGATTCTGTAGAATATTGCTATAAACGATATGAGTTCACTGAAAGTGGACGTAATGTTTTCATTTCATTATTTTAGACGGAGAAAGGTGCTATTTCATTTCAAGGCTTTGTTTCTTTCACTCTGTACCCTGGTACGTAATCATATTCATAGTCATTTATTCACTAATAATAGAATCGTTTAAAAAAACGTGAATGTTAGCTGAACTTTTTTTTGCCCCACGTTAGGATTTCGCCGGTGTCGTGGGTGCGTTTTACAAACAAGAAATTCCACACACAATACACCCAGACCCGGAACAACTACCTGCAGATCATACAAATATTTGTTCCGAGCGGGAATCGAACCCACGACCCAGAGCGCAGTAGCCGACTGTATCAGCCACTGCACCAACCGTGTCGTCGAACTTCAATCAAATAACGCTGTTCTTAGAGCTACATCTAAATCTAGTCGCTGTCCACGTCTTATATTGCGAGATAAATATCATTCGCTTTTACAGATAGATTTGGGTTTGTCTTAATAAACATACATATTTAAAAAATGTACATACTCGGTAGCGGTAATATAGATTTTTCTAAAATGTGGTTTACATGACTCATAAGGACTAGGAATAGGGTTGCAACCTTTATATGAATTCACATGACTCATATTAATATTGGCTTCAAACGCATGGATTCCACAAGTGTTTCACCCGCGTACTAAAAGGGACAACCATACTCTGGTAACTTTTTAATAAACATGAATATTGTTCCGACGCCATACATCTTGTAACCAACTGTATCGCAAGACAATTTAGTTTATCTCATTTTTTATTGAATATAAAATGGCTGAGTGCGTACCTTCTCTTATCCGATCTGGTTATTTATGGCACAAGTTTGTTTTTGACCGCCTCACGTACTTTATAGGGCGAACCTTTCTATCCCGAATTGCCAATTGCTATTTGATATATACTTTATGCTGTGACTTTCCGATCTCATATTTCTTGCGATTTTTCCGCGTGTTTTACATGATTGCATTTTGTTTTACAATAGATTTGTGGAGTTGTTGCAATCGGATAAGTTCGGACTGACAAGACATTTTTTTTTTATCAAGTAGCAGTACAACTATTAGGAAAGAGAAGTCTAATGCGAATTACGTATGATTTTGATACTGAAAAATAAAACCGGACTACAATCCACGTAGCGTAGATGATTAAAACGTACATTTACATTAATGAAGTAAAATTTCTCAAAGCCACCTCCTATAAAGACAATCTCTGTTTTAATTACATTTTAATAAAGGCAAGAACATATTCGCTGCGTTGCAAAACAGCTTTGAATTCCTATTTCCAAGTTGTAGGTAGGTAATAGAGGCAATGTTACATGGCAATTCTCATTCCTACCTAATATGACAAAACCGGCAATACAAAAGGGCGCTCTAAAAAAAGGAATAATGCGAGATATTACAGCCGTGTTCAGTCTAAACCATATTCAGTGATAATGACGGCTGAGGCCCGGTATGAGCCGTACATACCGCTCGAAATGGGCGTCAATGCTTCGGAAGGACCCTCTTTCGTCCAAACGACAATGCTGAATCTTTTATTAGTTTCGTGAATGGACGGCCAGTTGACATAACCGTCGTCGACATCTGTTGTGATATTACGCCATCTTTTCCAGGGCGTAGTTCCATCGATCCCGGCCGGGAGCCGAATCGACTATTTTCGTGCACGTGGAATATCTGAGAGGCCAGAATTGAATTCGGTAGAATACGTGTAGGAGCGGTATAGGACAGAATTGCTTGAATCAACAAATATATATTATAGTACTGAGTCCTCAGTTTATTTGTAATATATGTTTTGTTAGGACAATACTTTTTATGTGATCATTTTGTCGATGTTGCATGTGATGTGCGATGTAGTTTTATTGGTTGGTTCTTAATGCAATGATGAAACTAAATTTTGTATATTGGTTTATTCGGATTGCTGTAATTCGGATATTTTTTAATGCCTTTGGCATAACGAGTTAGGCATAACTTTTAATGGCATAATTATACATCTACCCTAACCTAATATTTTTTGGCATACTGTTTAGATAGGCATAACTATCACTTAGGGCTATATTATTTCAGTCTAATTTTGAGTCGCATAAAGTTATAATATATGTTATTCGTCTAACAGTTATAAGATATCAGTAGGTTAAGGTACGGCGGGGTGGCTCCTGGGCCGCCCTTAAGCCGCGAGCAAGATTATGTTAAATACGAATGTGATTCTGTATTTCTTCAAATATCAGTTCATAGTTTTGAACTTCATTTAGTTTGGAAATAAGTCGAGAGTTACATCCGATAAACATTATGCGTTTATATAATTATTTATGCATTTTAGATTAATATGCTTCTAAATCTACTAACTATACTAACTGTAATTATGTTAAAAAATATGCCTAAACATTTATGCAGTATTCAAAATATGGGTAACGATCATTAAGATAAGTAAAAATATGCCGTGATAAATGATAACATACAATTTTATACGAAACAATACTGAACCATTGCAAAACGTGTGGCAGGACTGTAAGTCAAAAGAGGATGTAGACTCAAACCGTTTAAGAACAATCTAAGCATTTTTGCTGTTTTATCGTGTATCTGTTAAAGTGTACCCAAAGTCACCAAAAGGACGGTCTAGATATCATATCTCTCTGAATTAAACAAGTGTCCCTCGGGGCTACAAAGCCAACGTTTTCTATCCCGTGACTTTAGTCGGAACCCACTGAGTTCATTCCCTAAGGACTAATTAGAATAAAAGGGTGTTAAACTTGTCCTAACTGATGGACGATTTTGGGCAGCGCTTTTGCTATACTCTGATCCCTGGAGAGTGCCTTCCCTGTTATTTCGTCGATGACATGAACATTTTATTACGTATGATGTGAATTATTACGCTTATGTACATGGATATAGTTATTGATAGTGTTCTAAAATTTCACACGCAAGGTAATGTGATCTTTATCTATCTTTATCTTTTAAAAATATCATTGCCCCACTCTAGGATTTCTTCTGTGTCGTGGGTGCATTTACAGACAAAATTTCCACACAGTACACCCAGATCCGGAACAGACCTGCAGAACATACAAATTCCACACACAGCAGCAGCCACTGTACCAACCTTACCAAAGTAGGTTACTTCGGTTGATATTAGGTTTTTATATTGTGTGATCGCTGAATATACTGATTTGGGATCTAGAAAGCAAATTTAGTCAATCGCTTGTATATCTTCAAAATATCTTGTTTAATGAGACGTTTGAATATTATTTAAAAGTATTTAGAACTCGTCCATCGTAACCTTTTCTGCGGTACATTGCAAAGGTCCATTTTATTTAAAGGAGTCAGTCGTGAGGTCATTTGTAAGGGCAAAGCAAGGGTTTCAGCTGGCGTAACGAACATCGTTTGACCTTAAGGAAACTAAACCAAAAAAATAAATCTCTCGGTGTTAGGGAAGGTGTTCGAAGTATTATTTATCCAGCGTAGGTCGGATGTTGATGTTCTTGTATATCCAAGAAGTTTAACGCCTCAAACAGCTGTTCAGAGGTGAATAGTCTAAGCTTAGCCGGAACCTGCTGACGGTAAAGCATAATTAAAGCAGTTACTCTAATTTTTTTATCCGTAAGCGTTGGGCACTTCCTATTCCAATAAAATGTTTAACGCCGAGAACACAGATTGACACCATACCTTTAAATGGAACATTATATTTTCCGCTGAAGGGGAATTCGACAGTCGTAAAATAAGCCACTAAGCAAATCTGTCATGACGTCATTAAACGGCTGGCCACGAGGATTATTTTTATTTCTTGCCCAAGATTTATTTTCCTTAGATTAGCATTCCTCTTATTTATGCTAATGTAATTTTAATGGGGCCGCCTTTTTCGGCTAATTTCATTTTACGAAAAACTCCCTGGATTTGTTTTAAACCTTGGCTTATTAAGATGGTTTTGGTGACGATTCTACTTAAATAAAATTTGAATTATTGGTTTAATTAAGCTTGAGACAACTAATTTTCCTTATCTTTCTATATTATTTCGTTTGGGTGAACGGGTCATTAAGCCCAGATTGTAATGGGTTTGCATAATGAGGTGTGCCTTTTTAATTGAATTTAGGAGTGGATTATTGTAGATAACTATGTGTTATAGACATTAGACGGACAATAAGTCAACACAGCGGCGGCGAGTGAGTCACGAACGGTTGTATCGGGAAACTCGGATTGAAAGAAATTCTTTGTAGAAGCGTGTAGAACTCGACACGAACAAATTGTGGCGTGCCGGCGGGTCGACGTAATTGTCCTTATCTTCTACCACGAGCATTTGTTTACAACTCGAAACCTTAAGTGACGGACCCAAAACGACGGGGACGTACGACACATCTCTAATTCACAATCGACTTACGTCCTCATAGTATTATGATTATATTAGCGTATCTTTTTTGTCGTCGTGAAATCTTCATTGTCTTCCTCTACCTTGGTAAGGGTGGAGAGGCCTGCCGGACTCAGCTAAAACCCCCCGGTGTTACTTCCATTTAGCTATAGCTGGGGGTGCGGTGTTTACCAGGTAGGTATTAGGCCACACCTTTGGTCGGACGGGCCCCGTCTCTGTGCGACCTGGCACCCACATTTCTCCAGAGACTGATGAAATTAGTTCGTTATATTAGGTGTCTTTGAAAGAGAAAATTTTAAGATTATTAAAGATTATTATGAACAGAAGCATAAAGCGAAAACCCATTTACGTGTCTTATGCATGGTACAGACTTTAAAGGTTTATATAAAATATTTGAGACTCAATTATATTTAAATATAAATTTCTGCTTTGATTAACAGTCACGTACTAGACTGCGTCTGTCAATTTGTACTTTAGTTTTATTGTAATGTCTACATCTGCTGTAGCTCCGTGTGATTTCGACTACCAACGAAAAGACCGATCACTGTACAGCAGTGCTATTTTGTAAGAATTCACTAGCAAACTCACTTCTGAATCCCCAGTGAAAAGTAGTAAAAACCATACGAAATTTGAGATTGTATGTGTGTGTATCATGAGGTAAAAGTTCACTTGTAAAATGAATCGTTGGCATCATTCGTATATTCTACGTATGCATATGATTTACTACGAACATGGCACGACTTCGCATGACAGAAGTGATTCTTTATTTCGCTTCCACCATCATAAAACTATACTATATCCAACTTTTATGTAACGAGTGACTTTTATGCGTACTGAGAATTCGTGGTACGACTTAATTTTATTTATTTACTCGCAAAGTATTGTTTGGAAATAAATATTATATGTTCTATCAAGAGGACATGTAGATAGTTTATTTATTTTTATTTATTTATTTATTTGTTTATTTCTCACCACAATAAAAGTTACAGTATTATTCAAATTTACTGTGGGAGACTGGTGCCTAAACTAGGCTGAAGCCTGTATCTCAGGTCACCAGGCCTTCCACCCCAGAAGTCCAATTTTGCTCTTTCATGAACCAAACGATTTTTTCCATTTGCTTGTATACTTCGTGTATCTGATTCCATCAAGTTGTTTCCTCTTGTTAAAGTTCTGTTGAATACTCTCCAATAGGTTGATATAACTTTATCAGGCCCCGATACTGTTGATTTTGTCCTTTATAATCCAGTTATCATCTTGCATCCAAAGATTTAAATCTCTTTGCTTGCATCCCATGAATGCGCATTTTCGCTGCAGACACCATCTTGATAACAAGAAACTCGTTGTTCTAATAAAATGTGTATATTATGGCTTTGATATACCCAATAATGTAATAAATAATTTTAAAATTTTCAGAGCTTGTTTTACTTGACACTTGACATTTTGATTTATGAATAGTTAATAATAGTTGAGTGTTATTAGTTTGCTGTCATTTGCCAATGCCTGCTGTTTCAATAAGAACTTGTTTTGATACACCATAAAACGTTATTTAAGAGAGTCTCCACTCTCTGTACGTTTTATGAGGTACATTTTTGTTTAATAAGAATCATAACTTCATTCAGCCGAATAAAGTTCATTGCTGAACATAGGCCATCCTCAAAGATCGCCATAATGATTGGTTTGGATGTGTTGTGTGCTCATTGGGGGTTTTGCGGGTTAGCGATCGCAGCTGAGCCGTTAATGTGACAGCACGGTTGGTGCAGTGGCTGATACAGTCGACTGCTATGCCCCGCGTCGTGGGTTCGATTCCCGCACGGAACAAATATTTGTATTATCTGCAGGTAGTTGTTCCGGGTCTAGGTGTATTGTGTGTGAAATTTGTGTCTGTAAACGCACCTACAACACAGGAGAAAACCTAGTGTGGGGAACTGTTATAAAAAAAGAAGGATGCTGCTGGCCATCCTCTGGGCGTCCTATAATCCTATAGGCGCCTATTACGTCACCCACGGGATAAGATGGGTCGATGTTATTTGTAGCCGACGACACATGGCCAATCGTATCGTTATATTGATATCATTCTTAGTTTTATCCCAGATCTGAGTAAGAATCTAAAATGTTTTCTGTGTTATTTTACCGGTCGAAATGTTATGCATTAGGCATTTGACGCAGTAACGCAGTTGACTTTTATAACGTAGGCATCCACCAAGAAACGAATTTTAGAAAATCCATCTTTTTTTTATAAGTGAGATATAGACCTGTTTCCGTAAATTCTACCCTTAAGGGGGTAAAAGAGGAAGTAAAAGTTTGTGTGGAATATCCGTTACTTTTAAAGTTAGATGTATGAAAACTGGTATTTGGCTTTTTAGTTGAAAATAGTATCCCTGAGTGATATAGGCTATATTTGTATCTATATTGGCGAAAATAAATGCGCGGCTGAAGCCGTGGGCGACAGCTAGCCATAATCATATTTTATCATTCAGTTTGATTCCAAACTCCACTATCGCAGGTCTCCAGAAATTTCTACATGAAAAACAAAAGCATTATATACTCAATCGTCCCTATTTGATGTATACTAATGTTCTGTAAATACATACAGTGTGTACACACCGTACATAAATTATAAAGTAAAAGCTGCGGAGTTTGTTTGTTGTTGTTTTTTGTATGAACGCGCTAATCTCTGGATCTACCAGTCGGATTAGAAAAAAATATTTTTGTATTTGATAGCCAAATTATTGAGGAAGGTTATTGTGTATTTAAAATCACATTACGATCATTAGGAGCAAAAAATAAAAATTCAGAAAGAACAGTAAGTGAGATGCTTATGTCAAGAAAACCAGGTATATACTAATACCACACGAAAATACGACTCAAAATATTGTTTATTCATTACTCCTAATTAATTATACATAATCCGATTTCTCTTAAATTAGACGATGGGTGACACCCCGGGGCATAGCTAGTTATAAATTAAATATTAGTTACCTATAGGCACCTGCTATTTTTTTTGTACAACTTGGTGACGGTACTTGCAAGTCATTCGTCTGGTGGCAAGAGTCGCGCCTACCCGTAGCAATTGTATTGGTACTTAGACTATAAGTCCAGCGTGGCACCACATGTGTTCGTCACCTCGAGATATTAGTTATTTAGTCTCATAACTCTTATGCCTAATGGTGATTTCACTAGCTACAGTGCACTTCTAACTGGAATATAGTAATATTTTAAGTGTGAACACTACTTCTTGTCCGAGTGTTGTCCGTGCGGTGTCCAACGGCCGTGTGTTATGCGGACTCCGTGTGGTGTCTAGAAATTTTACGGGGATTTAGAAAATAGCACCACTCCATCACCTCCCATGGATGTCGTAAAACGTAATTAAGGGACACATAATCCCATGGTTTAAAGACCGGTATACGTATGTGAAATGAAATGAAACGAAACGATGATTTATTAAAAATGAGAAAAAAATACTTTTTGAACGTCAACATAAATAATACAGCACCCACATAAGCCCACCCTTCACCACTTTTTAATATTCAAGCAACAGTCTTTCAGATACCTACAATATTTTTAAATACATCATACATATATAAAATGACAAAGAGAATGATTACTTGTAGTAACCTTACTACTGCTTACTCACCATATATTACTGCTTACTCACCATATATTACAATCTACCGCCAAGATTATAAAAATCGGATCTACGCATAGATAATTATAGCAACTTATTTGATGAGGTTAAAGTCATATCAAATTTTAATAAACTGAACCTTGTTTTTCCCGATATTAGGCAAAGAGATCACTAGATTAAATAAGATGGGTGCTATTTAAATAAACACAGTAAATAACTTGCTAATACTAGTGAAATATTATAACCCTTTGCGCAACCATTTTTTATAGCGAAGCTAATGGAAACATTTTTTGTTCCTAAAATATACAAGCTTCGGGTAATGTTCTTAAATGTTATGCTCAAAACTACCATTTGTATTACAGCGTGGGTTCCTCTTCTGTCACAAATAATATACCGGTAAACAACCAAACTATGTTTATTTTTACTGATGGTGATAAAAATAAAACAGCAGGTTATTTTGTAACTCACTAGCAAACTCACTTCTGATTCAGAAATGATCTCGGCAGCGAGTTCTTACAGAATAGCCACACTGCTGCTGGTAGAGATCGGAACCGCTGCCAAAGTAACTTATCCAATCTATCCTATAACTGCGCTAGCGTGGTGGTGGTGAATTTCATCAAGATAAAAAATAGTATCATATTAATGAATTATATATATATATATATATATATATATATATATATATATATATATATATATATATATATATATATTTATATGTACATACCGCCCGTGATGATCGTAAAAGGCGACTAAGGGACTCTAATCAGAGGGATGGGCAGTAGCTTCCCTTCTGTGGAACAGTAGCTATTCTGGTCTTACCAACTCGGCTGCTAAGCGTGGTGAGTACTGGAAAATTCCCCCAAAATAATGACACAACAGTGGAACTCTATGGGGGAGGCCTTTGTTCAACAGTGGACATCCTTTGGCTGATATATTGATGATGATGATGAATAATAAATTATAATTTTACTTAGAAACCCACATATAAATTTTGTTTCTAAGTAAAAAAAAATTGCACACCGTTTTTAAGAACTTTTAAGGAAATAACTTAAACACATTCAACATTTTATGGTACCCCACTTTGATCTGTTCCAATAGCGCCAAAGTTAATATTAAGAAGTACGAGAAGTTACATAAAACTACGTTAGCTATCAATACCAAGAAACAAAATAAGGCAACACCTACAATTGGAAAATAGCGCGTCAGTAAGGGCGGGAAAACCCAATAATAATCGAACGCGATTTCCAAGACTTTAAAGAATAACATTGTACTGAAAAATATTCTCGAAGAGTTCTTCGAAGCGACTGAAACACTACAGTAATTAAATGGTATTTATTCTACATAGCTTTCATTTCTTTTATCTTATTTGCATTGAGTTCTTTGTAGTCGGATGAGTTAAGTTCTTGTGTATAGCTTTTAGACCTGCAAGTTAAGCTTTTTTGGGAACGAAGTACAGATTCAAGGATTGTTCACACATTGAGTACTGGTGGTGATGATAGCAGGTGACTATGTATCGTCCACTATGTTTTCAGGGCCTTAGAACCTTTTTGGTAGTGATCATACTTGTTCCGAACATTCCCCTTTTAACACCTGTGTTTTTTTATAAAACAAAAATACGTGTTATATCCATTTGAGTATGGCTGAATATAATTGAGCTGATCGGTTAATTAAATAGGCAAATTATGTTTCTTATTTCCATGGATCTAAATTTAAATCGATACAATACAATTCTCTTTATTGTAAACCATAAACAATATAATAAAACATTTGTATAAGGGATTCGAAGCCGGCACCATACGGTACATCTCCTTGGGTGTCGTAAAAGATGACTATAGGATTATCCGGAGGATGGGCAGCAGCGTCCTTCGAGTACAATCCGCCTGCCAAACGTGGTGGTTATGGCAAAACCCCCAAATGAGCACACAACACACCCAGACCGGTCGTTGTAGCGATCTTTGGGGGAGGCCTGTGTCCAGCAGTGGACTTTATTCGGCCGAAATGACGGATAACGGACGATTACATTCTTTGGGTTTATTATCGATTTTTTATTTTTTCTAACGTATCGAAATCTTTGAAGCGTTAGTGGGCGCAGGAGGATGGACTTTATTCGTTTAAATAATATACGCAATGTAATCCGTTAAAAACCATATTGTTATAATGAGTAATAATCGCGAAAATCTAAAATATTTCAAATAATAATAGATTATACCCTAATAATTGTCGCTATAACTTGTGTGCGTTACTCTTGTTGTTGTCTTTGTAATTTTGTGTCTTCTAATAAATAATTTTCCAACTCTCTTTCAATAATACCGCTGAAAGTTTTCCTGGCTACGGAAAACGGTGCCTGTCTTATTGCTTAAGTAGTCGTAGTGTAGCTGCCAATCATGAGTTAATGGGTACGGTCCTCAGGTATGGGTAAGAGTTATAGAGTTTCCCAGTTAGGAAATTTTCAGTAGCAGCCCACAATTTTAAACTGACCCTGGGAAAAAGCAATAAGCTCCTATTACATTGGACTAGTTACGTACAGTCATTATCGAAATGTGGGTATAAAACAGTATGCCTCTGTTCATCCCTCCGTGGAAAATAAGTACGGTGGCATTCAATAAATATTCTAGCAGCAGCACAGCGACTTAATCTCGTCGCGGCGGTTGAAGATGGTAACATTTCGCTTCGGGCTGTACTTCTGCCCATGATTCGTAGCGAGCGATCACCTGGGAAACCGTCACCTCTGTAGGCAAAAACATGATGGACCTATGTAAAGGAAGCGGTGGTAAGGGACTGGGAGGCCACCAATTATCTCCCTTCCTGCAACACATGCACTGAGTGCCGGAGGTCGCTTACTGGTCTGTCTTATATGGGTTGTGGCATGCGGGCGGCGGTCTAGGGGCAGTCCGTCCGAAGCGTGGCAGGCTGAAACCTATCAGGAGTGTAGTGACGGCGTAAGCTCATCCCACACACTTAGACTAAGTTAGGCGAGAGGAACACCGTAATGGCTTTAGCTGGTAAGAGGCCAGCCACTATCCTTTCCACAGAACAGAGGATGTGCAGGTATAGGATATTACCCCAAACAAAAATACAAAACACTCCACGTGGGCTTTTCTATTCAGAAATTATATGGTTGTTTTTCTATCAGTCATAAACTTCACACAAATGTAGTAAATATTGTAACAATAGAATAAGATCCGTGTGGTGTCCAGATTAAGAATACAGCACCACTCCATCTCCTCCCATGGATGTCGTAAACGGCAACGAAGGGACTCTAAACCGTAAGGATGGGCAACAGCGTTCCTTCAGGGGCACCGCAGCTATTCTCACTCACCAACCCGCCTGCCCAGCATGATGAGTATATTCCCCCCAAAATGACGAACATGTAACCAGTCGTTTATGGGGAGGCCTTTGTTCAACAGTGGACGTCGTTTGGCTGTTAAGATGAGAATAAGTATATTTTTGATTAAGCATTATATGTAGTATAAATTATAAAGATCACAATATTTTCCTAATACATATAAAATAAATATATACCTTATTCGGTGCGAGGCGTCCATATGATTTAGAAACGCGCATGCGTACCATAAACCAGAACGTAATGCGTAACTAAAAAAATACCCTTCCGCGCAAAATTATTGGTGTGCTGTTCGGATTAAGATTAAAGTAACACTACATCTCCTCCTGTGGATATCCTAAAAGGCGACTAAGAGTCCAAACTAGAGCCATCCCTCTGTAGAGCAACGTCACTTCTGTGGAAAAGCAGCCTTTTTGCGCTCGCCAACCCACCTTCCAAGTAAACCGTCGTTGTGGAAATCTATGGGGAGGCCTTTGTCCAGCAGTGGACGTCTTTTGGTTGATACGATAATTATGCTCAAAGTAATGACAAACAAAACTATGTAATTTGAGCGGAATATTATTCTTTCGCGTTCATTTATTCGCTTACACCAAGAAAAATGTTCAGGTGCACCGTAGATACCCCACCTGACCCTTCAGAGATTACAGGTGTAATGGATCAACATTTTATATCCCATATTGCCTGGATATGTTTATGTACAAGGTTGATCCTTTCTTTCGGATCAAGGATAGAAAACTTTTCCTCCGTCGTTTCGCCGTTTCGGTTACAGGAAATTGTGATGAATAAAGCTGAAAACGCAACACAATGTTTCATGGCAGATACATTTTTAACAAACCCTTTATTTATTACGGGACTTATAGGTACAACGATTTAGCCAAGAATAGGTGAGTCTCGTACATTTGGTTGCGGTAAAATGGAATGAATCGGCTTTCAAGTTCAGGGAAATGTCGATGTTAGGAAATATGTTTACGGACAAACGGACGACTGAACAATCAATTAAAAATAACTTACTGTTTTTAGAGATTTTTCAATATATACATTTTCAGACCATTACTGTCCCACTGCTGGGCACTGACCTTTTCTCAAAATCAGCAAGGCGTTAGTTCCACCACGCTGGTCTATTGCGGGTTGGCGGACTAGACACACGAGAACATTTAAAGCCGGTTTTGTGCAGGTTTCCTCGCGGTGTTTTCCTTCATCGTTAACGCAAGTGACAATCAAAATTTGATTCGCATATTTAACCGAAAAGACAAAAGGCCGGGATCAAACTCAGAGCCTCCATGGAAGACAAGCGTTCAACCACTAGGCTATCACTACGACTTTTCAATGTATTAAATCGATGTAAGTACTTTTTAATTATTTTCAATTACCAACTTGTTTATTGAATCATAACTAAGGTCACTGAAGGACGTAATACTTCAAGTACAAGTGTTTTCATTTTAGATAGATATCTTTTTACTTTCGTAGTTTTTGTATCTTCTTTCTTACAGTATAGGTGTGTAGTTTTATAGCTTTATACCTACATACAGCGAGACTGAGTTTTGCGCGCCTTTTAATATAGACGTAACATATCTATGGTATCAATGATACTATATATTAAAAGAAGTAGATATGTTACATGCGCGCTAAAAGTAAGAACCAAAACTCCCCCTAGCACCTCGCCATCAGTTCGCCCAAGATAAGACAACGAGCACACTCAGTCTCAATCTATTTTGTTTTATAAATTAAGTAATAACAATGCTGTCGTGCGTACAGAAATTGCACAAACTATCAAGCAAAAAAAAAATACAAGGGATCTGATGCCTTACGTGAGTAACCAACTATATAAAATATTTTAATAAAAATGCTATTCAAATTATCTATAGAATAATATTCTCGAACAAAACACAGGTCAAGCAAAGAAAAGAGACAACACATATATTCTATCACACGTGCGACAAAGACATCGAGTACACGTGTTGTCATTTTAGATGGCTATCTCTTTTACTCTCGTAGTTTTTGTATCGTCTTTCTTACAGCATAGGTGTGTAGTTTTATAACTTTATACCTACATACAGCGAGACTGAGTTTTGCGCGCCACTTAATATGGACGTAACATATCTATGGTATGATATCATTGTATAGTACAATATCATTGACGCGACCCCATACTATACAACATACGGTCTCCAAGCGACAAGAGCTGGGGTTGAAAGTCCGTCTCCGTCATCCACCGTACTCACCAGTCCTTCCTACAGACTTCTACTTTTTCCAGAATTTAGATAACTTTTTGGCGGGAAGAAATTTCAATACCCGAGAGGCAGTACAAAATGCCTTTGAAGAGTTTGTCGCCTCCCGTCCACCTGGTTTCTTCAATAAGGGCATCGATAAACTACCACTGCGTTGGCAAAGATGCATCGATTGCATGGGTGATAGGTAATCGTTTATTTCATACAAAACGACAATTTCATAGGTAAAGACCTATGTTACAACGTTTATGAATATGTGAGCTTCTTAAACAAGACATGCATGACATGTTTTGTTTTTACATTTAACTTTAGTAAAATCTATGTCCCACATTAATTACTCCTGTATCGTGGGAATAGTTCATATGCATAAACCACACATGCATAAATACTTAGACCTGGAACGCCTATCTGTATGTCATAGAAACTGGTACCGAACCCGCTACCTTAGCGCTGAAAATCGCTTAGCGACTGCACCAACCGACCGACGAAGGCATATCGAAATAAATTACTTCATGTTATATAAATTAACTACTGCTGTATGTATGTTACTTTATAATAACAATGTCTGACCATTATAGGTTACTTTTAATGGACAGACTGAGTGACATCGATCCCAATCAATAAAATATTGTCCATTATGAAAGTATTGTTTTCATATACTACTAAATCGGATTACTTACACCACCTATTTCTTCCGTAGGCGGTAGGAGCTATTATATGATATTCAGATACTTTCCAGGAACTGATGGCACTTTTGGCTTTCTACGCTACGTGTCACGTGTTCGATTGCGGCATAGAAAGAGTATTTGTATGGCTTACTTTTTTTGTTCTTCAGTCTGAGTTGTGCTTGTAAAATTAATGCCTGCAAAGTACCCATTTGTCGTAATTTCAATAAAATAATGTTTAAAAATAAAAAGTTAGACACTCATTTTAAAGCATTAAAAATTACGTTTGACGGCACGGTTGGTGCAGTGGCTGATATAGTCGGCTGCTGAGCTCCGGGTCGTGGGTTCGATTCCCGCATGGAACAAATATTTGTATGATCTGCGGGTAGTTGTTGCGGATCTGGGTATATTGTATGTGGAATTCGTGTCTGTAAACGCACCCAAGACACAGAAGAAATCCTAGTGTGGGTTATTAAAAAAAAAGCTTTTATTAGCGACTAGCTGGGACATTTGATATAGAATATATATGTTGGATTTCAAGGGTTTTATTGTTTTCGCGCGGAACCCTAATTATTTTTCTAAAATAAAAGTAGCCTAAGTTATTCCTTATAACGTCAGCTATCTGCCAGTGAAAGTCCCGTCAAAATCGGTCCAGCCGATTCGGAGATTACCCGGAACAAACAGACAGACAGACAGACAGACAGACCGACAGACCGACAGACCGACAGACCGACAGACCGACAGACCGACAGACCGACAGACCGACAGACCGACAGACCGACAGACCGACAGACAGACAGACAAAAAATGTAAAAATTGTTTTTTTGTTAAAGGTACTGGATATACTTTTATATGCATATAAGTAAAAAGCTGTTATTTTGACATTACAAACAGACACTTCGATTTTATTTATTTGTATAGATGTCATTCTAACAGAAGAAATATTTCACAAAAAATACGAAGTATCTCGTTCGATTTTCAAACTGTTTGTAATAGTACAGCATTGTAGATAAACTGTTCTAGTCTGAAGACAATGGCTAAAAATATTTCTTTTAGCGAAGACATTGTGCGTGACCTATAGGTATTGGATGAACCCTAAGACTACTTCGGCGATCGCATTATCTTTTATATTTACCAACTGTGTAAGGGCAAATATTGTATTTGAGGTAATCTCTCAGACTATTCAATCGGTCGAAAGGATCAGACACCTTTTATTTGAAAATCGGTTTTGTTTTTCTAGATAATAGGAATTTACAGACGGAGACAGCTATATTTCATTGTTTCGGCCGAATTTATTCCACTGCTGGACAGGCCTCCCCCAAAGATCACCACAACGACCGATATGGGTGTGTTGTGGGCTCATTGGGAAGTTTTGCCATAGTCGCCACGCTTGCCAGACGGGTTGGCGATGACAATTGAGTTGTTAATGTACTTGAAGGACGCTGCTGCCCATCCTCCGGCTAATCCCTTAGTCGACTTTTACGACACTCATGGGAAGAGATGGGTCGGTGGCATTCCGAGCCGGCACCACACGTATCTTCTTTCGTATTCTTATTCTTCTATCTATCTTGCTCTTGCAAAAACGCTCGTATATTGGACAAATCTACAGCGCGTTGTGGTCTTACGTTACTTGGGCCTAAGATTAAGTTAAGGTGCAGCTGATGTGACCCTTGAGCCACTCCAATGACGTAAATAAAGGTTTTTTAGAGTTAAATATCTTACTAAAGTAAGATCACAACGCGTTGTGGTCGGTTTGTTTGCTCGATAAGCGTTTTCGTTCTTTGCAGCTATTCTAGAATAAGGCTAAGGATAATATTATTTTTATATGCTGTTGGTGTATTAAAAATGTTGAAATGGACGGCTCAGTGAAATTCCCAATTGATTGACAATGATGTCAATTAAATGGTGAATATTACAGGCAGCCCCGTTAAAATTATCGTTAATTCCCAGTATGAGGTAAAGGTCGCTAAAGAACGAAATATCTCTTAATGTTACGCGGAGCAAAATAATCGTTGTAAGAGCGTTGAATAGAATTTTAGTACTGTATTTCAATTAATCAGATTTATAGATTTTACCAGTTAGAAATTTAGTAATATCTTTTGCCATTTCTTCCTTGAGGCACATAGCTCTTTTCTGGATTTTATGTCCAAATAAAAAAAAACAGTATAAACACAATATTCAAAATAGTGTAGCGGTTATTTTTTAGTTCTAACTATATTTTACTTTCGTTACTGCCTCACTGACTGACTCTGTAACGCTGTAAGGAAAAATGTATGTATGTGTATAGGTAATGAAGCAGGCTTTTAGATTTAACCTGTTAGAAATTTAGTAGTATCTGTTGCCATTTCTTCCTTAAGGCATGTACATTTTATGGATTTTACGTTTAAAACGATAAAAAAACACTATCCAAAATAGTGTTGTGGCTATTTATTAATTATAAATATATTTCCCGTTCATTACTTGCTCACTGGCAGACTCTGTAATGCTGTAAGATAAAATTTATGCCTATATGTGTATATTAAAATATAGCGTTCGTTATCATTTTAACGGGTGGCGCTTTATAACTACGTACTAGTTTTATTATAATATATGAAAAATTTAAAATTACTGTGAGCTGTCTTTTAATAGATAATAATTTTAAATACACAGGTAAATTTAAATGCTTCCCACAAACGATATTATATTGTAAGCATCTTAATCATCATTTCAACCGAAAGACGTCTACTGCTGGACATAAGATATCTATATGATACTTATCTAAAATCATTATTGTATCTGTTTGTTTCCCTAATAAATAAATAAATAAATAAATAAGCCTCCCCTAAAGAACGAACGAAGACCGTTCTGGGTTTATGTTGGGTGCTCGTTGGGAGGTTTTGCCATAATCGCCACACCTAGCAGGTGGATTGGCGATCGTAGTTGCATTGTAAATTGACTCGAAGGACTTTTTTAGAATACTTGGGTACCGGGGGAATGCTGGATTGTCTTAATATTACATTGACATAATATTGAATCATAAAATAAGAAAGAGAATTAAGAAAAATTATGTAATATTTACTTTAAATAATTTTCAAATGGTTTTGTGTATCCGTTTAAAAACCACAGTAAATCGAAATGAATAATAATGAAATTTGCCTTAATAAAGTTAACATTTATGACTGACAATCAAAAATGATCTAAATAGGTATTTCCTATGTTTATTAACCATCACATCTATTAATTATTACGTACCTATTATTATTATGCGTGTTCCATCCCTTCTGTTAGTTTTAGCATTTTATTATCGTTACCTTATATGAAAGAAAATTGTGAACTAAACATGTTTTTCAGTTTATTTTTTATTTAGGGTTTTAAATTTATTTATCATTTTCCATATATTTCGTTATCACACTGATATTTAATAAAGAAAAAAAAGATAGGCTCCGTTCAACAGGTGAAGAATATTTACGTCACAGAGCACAGATTAAATAGTCGATTATTTTATAGTGTCAAATCGCGTGAGGCTACACGCGGGCTAGTGAGCCCACAGCCATTCGCGACGAACTGCGAACGAGCACTGATTCGGCATTGGACGATGTTTTCCAAAGGTGAGGATATCGTGCACCCTCGGCCACTTTCGGCTGCCTTCGGGTAGCTCATCTCGATCCGATTGTACTATTAGAAATTTCAAATTTCGAATTAATTGTAACACGTTTCTGATTCGAAGAAAAATTTGAATTTATTTGAAATGTTTAAGGATTTAGCTACTTTAACCTATAAGTTAAAAAAAACGGACAATTCTAGTTGATTGATCAGTTTCTTTTTGTGAAACCTAATAAGGTTCGAAAAATATGTTTTCTTTTCTTCCCTGAATATATTTGCTTTTGAAGCAAGGGTAGGAAAAATGACTGATACTGAATAAATATTTTGCGCTAATAAAAATTATAAAGTAACTAGTTATGTATCTTGGATAGCAACGGGTTTTTGCTATCCAATTATACGCGATTGTGATGAGAGAGTTAAGTGTACGCTAAGAGTAAAGTTAAATACGGATATTTTTATTATTTCGGATGGCTTTGTTATTAAATCTGTTGTCAACTTTACTAATAATATATTAGACCAGGCGATATGATCATAAGTATTCATTATATTTTTTTAAATAACCCCTCGTCACTTTGTAATTATCAATGCCATAAAAAACAACTATGATCCACAGATACGGGCCGGGTCTATTGTAATGTTTTAAATATTGTTCTGTGTCTTTCACGCCGACTGATATTTCATAAGGAAAACATGGATTGATATTGAAATTAATATGCTTCAAAAGAGTTGTCTCGCGAAGGTGTTGCGATCCATATAAGAGGCGACGATCGTGTGACGTCATGGGCCGCGCGGCCATGATAACGGAGGTCTTGTGAGTGTTTGAGACCTGACTACTACTACTTGTTTTCTTTAAATTGCAACTGACATTTAAATCTAGCTATCGCATTCCAATGCTGCGCATGTTACGTCAAGTTGCCTATACGTCTTTCAAAAGTTGACCTATAGGCAATTTGACGTGACAGTAAATTAAGTTCAGTTTTTACTGGTTGTAGGTAATTACATTTATGTGAATACCGGCCTAAAACCACTGGAGCGGTCATCTACGGCACCTAAGGGAGGCTCCAGGTCCTCGTATGATCACACTACAACTTAGCTGGACTCTGCGGTGTAATAGTCCGCAGTGCAAGATGTTCGGCACCAAGCAGTAGTATTTAAAGGCGAGCGATGTAATTCCCTTACATCGCTCAAATCGCTAAATAAGCGTAAGTTTAAAGGAGTTTGTTGACTAATCCTTTTGTGCACTGGGTCTGTTAAAAATATATGTCTTCATCGGTTATCAACTTATCACAGAAAAAGTGTATTCTTTAAAATTATAAATAGATTTGCCCAAATGTTGGAAAACAATTTAGGTAATTAGGCAGTTTTTAACCTAAATTGAATTTTGTCTCTATAACGGCTCAATAGTTAGGCATGAATTTTACACCAAAAAGCGGAATAACGTCTGTAACAATTTGTATTCTTCTTCTCTGAGATTGTGGCTTCTGTAGAGTAATTTGTATTATTTTTATTCTCATTTATTTTAATGTTTATTGAATAATAAATAATACCCTGAAATGTCACAAGCAACGCCAGTGGCGCATGCTCGGAACGCAACACATACAGTGTCTTGATGACTCTCATGGCGGGTGGACTGTACGTGTATTATTTTTTACAAAACAAATCCAAACTTGAACAGCTTTCAATGATTTATGAATCAAAGACTATTGTAAATAGTACATATGTAAAATTTACGTATAATAAGAGTTTGTAGTATCGTTTTGTGTTTTGAACTTATCATAGAGTAAGCCTGACAATGCCTAAATATAAACATAAACGTAAAGTGAAGCTTGCCCAAGCTGTAAAAAATATGTAGTACTAATACTTACATTATTGCCAAGCTATTTATTTTCAGTTTTAGTTTACTTTAGTATTTCATTTATCGGTACTACGTAAATAATGTTGAAAGCTTCTAAGATCCTAACTAAATCCTAACTAAACTAACCGTCACTGAGATCCGGTAAGCATTAATCTGATCATCATCAGACCTTCAGAATGTATAATGTATAGTATCGTAACGCTCAATGCTAAATAAGAAAACTGGTGAAACTCATCATTGTAACTGTTTTACTATGAAAAAACGTATTAGGGTCTCTCAGAGAGCGAATAAAAAATAGGCAAAATAAATGACAACTGTGCGACTCATCTGTGTTTTTGCCTAATCTTTAGATTCTTTTGTTGTAGTACGCTCGTTTATCGGTAGTTGGCGGTATAGTAACAAATACTAGTACAGAGACTAAATCATCAAGTTCTTTGGGCAATGCCCAACATTACTGTCTTCCGGTTCGTAGGGCATTGGTATCTAGTGAAAAGACTGGGCATAAAGACTGAATAATTAATTTCTTAAGGTAACGAGCGCACACTGCCTGTGCCTCGTAGGACTTGTTCTTTCTCATTACAATTGTATTGGGCAGGCATGACACTTACCACCAGGCCAAATGATTTGTTCGTCTCGTCATTCTTTTTGTTGTTGTAATAATACATTCCGACATCAAACAAGATACAGGAATAGAAGCCATGTTTTATTAATAAAAGTGCCTTTTAATAACTATGGAAACTAATGTAATTAATTAATTAATCATCGATGGCGAGTTTTTTTAATGTTAATTACAGGCTTTTTTGTTGGTTTTTGTAGTCTATTATATCTATATGACCTATTTGATAAAATGTAAAGTTTTCGTTTGATTATAAGCACATTAGTCTTTTGGTTTTAATATTTTAAACTTGTAGGTTTTGTTATATTTTAATATTTGAGGCTCTATAGCGCCCAAAATACTCAACTGAATCTAATTAAATTTAGCATAGAGGTCTATCTCTTCTATGTTTCCTATTTTTATCTGTAATCTATTATATGATGAAAATAGGAAACATTTGATTAAAATTATAAAAACATCCATCATCGTATCCTCCAAAGAACAAAGGCCTCGGGACCATAGATTTCCACAACTGTGTCGTCATTTTGAAGGAAATTTGCCAGTCCTCACCATGCTTGGCAGGTGGGTTGGTTAGCGCAGTATGGGTACTGTTCTACACAAGGGACACTGCTGCCTATCTCTCCGGTTTAAAGTCCTTTAGTCGCCTTTTATGATATCCTGGGGAAGAGATGAAGTGGTGTTATATTCTTAATCCAGACACCAAACGGAGTTAATCAAGACCACTAAATCTCAATTTATACCCAGCGCAGCGGGTAGGTAATAAGCCAGTACAATGATATTTTAAACTATCTTCAAAAAGGAGGGGTTCTCAATTCGATGCGTATTTTTTTTAACATGCATTTTATTTTTATGCATTCTTCCGTTTGGCTCTACGATGTGATTAGCGACAAAGAATAGGTCACCTGTTTAATCAATCAGTAACATTAAAGCCACTGTGCAATTACACTAAGGGGACGGGCGTCCTCCTATATGGTATTGGTGATTACGACAATACGGTTACGATATGAAGCGTTAGTTTGTTGCAAAGCTGAATAGAGGTGTGCCATGGTAATATCGATGAGGTAGAAAGTAGCAGAATTTCGTAGGTGATTCAACAAGTTCTCACGTGTGGTTAGTTATAAGTGGTTCATATGGTTAGTTATACGCTGTGTATGTACCATCCGTGTTGTGTCCGGTATAAGAATGTTGCACCACTCTATCTCCTCCCGTGGATGTCGTAAAAAGCGACTAAGGGACTCGCCCCAGAGTGATGGGCAGCAGCGACATGATACAAAAAATTTTCGACTACAAGGAAACGATATTTTCAGAAATTTGGTGTATATGGGAGTAGTTAGACGCGGGCGGCATGATCAGTGGACGTCCTTTGGCTGATATGATGAGGGTTTATCTGCAGCGTCATACTCGCAGCTTTGAATTGTGGTGTTTATATTATATTCCAAATTCAACTTTCGTTTAACGGACGAACGATGTAGCGGAAGAATAAATATTGCACAGAATTTTTTAAAAACCTTGACTTCTTTACAGTTTATCACCCATTCTCTCTTCACCCACTTGTTACATCAAATCATGAGCCTATGTCAAAGGTCTGCTAATGTTTTAAGGGACGAACTCATATCTCATTTCATATTCTACCAGAACATAGGATCGGCCTACAACTTGTTCGAAATAAGACAGCGCTTCGCTAAATAATTAAATGAGCAATTTGTCATGCCACGGATTAGATCAAAAATTCCTTTTCCACTCAGATTAATAATGGCGTCTATTTCTATCAGATACATCCATTGCCCTGACCATTCGCGAGCACCGCGTGTTATGTATGTATGAGCGCGTAATTGGAAATTGAAATGTTCAGTTATTACTGTCATGTGGGTCACAATATTGTTTGATACGAATTCCAATACAAGGTAGCTACCTCGGCGTGTAATTAAATTCGTTTGTTTGCGAGTACGCGCCGCTGCGGCCGGCTTACGGTGGGTTTGTGATTTTTGCACACCCCCTGTATACAGAAAATATTACAGGACCAAGTTTGATGAAATTTTAATCAAAATGTGTTTGAGACCCGCCTGGCAACATCGAAAAAACCTTTTTGACTTATGTGTATTTTGGGTTTGCTCGTTTAATTTATGTAAACCCGTTCGTTAGATCAGAAGTTAGTCTGATCTAACGAACGGGTTTACAGATTTAGATTAAACAAAATATTATTTTCTCAATTTGATGTCCCGTTTTTTTTGTATACCTGTAGAGTTTTGTTTAGTTTAGCAATGTAAAGTTACCGGGCAGGTATGATCGAGAGAGGATGTGTAAATATAAAAATGCTGTTACCCCGTAAATCGTATTTTATCCTTTCCTTTTGAGGTGTAGTTTGCATTATAACCTTCGTATCGTATGTTAAAACGATTGTGATTTATTTATTTATTTATTTATGCTTAATGTACAAAAATGTACAAAGGCGGTCTTCATAGATATATAGCTGCTCACATTTTCCTCTTCCTGTGAATGGGTGTAATTGCGATTGTGTACCTCAGATATTGTATACTGTCTCACATATCCACTAGTATCCACGACCACGCCCTCTTGTCTCGTGGGTATCGTAAAAGGTGACTAATGGAACAAAACGAGGAATGAAAATATTTTTCTTCTGCCCACAGTATCGACGCAGGTAACAATACAACCATCATCATCATATCAGCCAAAGGTACTGCTGAACGAAGGCCTCCCCATTAATTTCCACAGTCGTGTTATCATTTTGGGGGGATTTTTCCAGCACTCACCGTGGTTGGCAGGCGGGGTGAGGGCAGTTTGGCTGCTGTTCCATAGAAGGAACGCAGCTGCCTATCCCTATGGTTCAGAGTCCGTTAGTTGTATTTTACGACATCCACGGGGAAGATAGAGTGGTGCGTATTCTTAATCTGGACACCACACGCAGATAATAATAATGAAAAAGACAATTTAATAACTATAGCCAATCTATACTCTACACAAATAAAGAAAATTTAAGTGTCTGTTTGTAATGTCATAATAGCTTTTACTAAATGCAATGAAAGTATAAACGGTACCTACAACAAAAATACTATTTTTTTTTATCTGTCGATCTGTCTGTCTGTTTGTTCCTGCTAATCTCCGAAACAATTTCTACGGGACCTTCAATGGCTGATAGCTGATGTTATAAGGAATATATTAGGATGCTTTTATTTTAGAAAAAGAATTAGAGTTCCGCGCAAAAATTTAAACCCATGAAATCCAATATATATACCTACTCTATGTCAAGTATCTATGTAAATTAAGTACTCAGAATGATTTATAAATAATGCAATTTCTTTTAAATTAAACGGCGGGTGAAACCGCGGGTCCCTTCTAGTTCATCATCATCATATCAGCCACAGGACGTCCACTGCTGAACAAAGGCCTCCCCCTTAGATTTCCACAACGAGCGGTCACATGCCGCTCTCATCCAACGACTCCCAGCGACCTTCACCAGGTCGTCTGTCCACCTCGTTGGAGGTCGTCCCACGCTGCGTTTTCCGGTGCGCGGTCTCCATTCGAGAACCTTTGTGCCCCAACGGCCATCAGTTCTACGAGCAATGTGCCCTGCCCATTGCCACTTCAGTTTACTAATCCTTTCAGCTATGTCGACAACTTTAGTTCTTCTACGGATCTCCTCATTTCTGATTCGATCTCGTAGAGAAATACCAAGCATAGCTCTATCCATAGCTCGCTGAGTGACCTTGAGCTTTCTTATGAGGCCCATTGTGAGTGACCACGTCTCTGTTCCATATGTCATCACTGGTAACACACACTGGTTAAAGACTTGCGTCTTGAGGCATTGCGGTATTGTTGACGAAAAGACGTTGCGAAGTTTCCCGAACGCTGTCCAGCCGAGTCGGATTCGACGATTGACCTCTTTCTCGAAGTTGGACCTACCTAACTGGACAGTTTGTCCTAGGTAGACATACTCGTCAACAACTTCGAGAACAGAGCTCCCAACGGATATTGGGATGGGCACGACATGGGCATTTGACATGACTTTTGTCTTGCCCATGTTCATCTTAAGGCCCACCTGTTGGGAAACTCTGTTGAGATCATCGAGCATTGTGCTGAGCTCTTGCAGCGATTCTGCCATGACTACGATGTCATCGGCAAATCGAAGGTGAGTGATATACTCGCCATTGATGTTAATGCCGAATCCTTTACAATCCAGTAGCTTGAAGGCATCCTCCATTGCAGCGGTGAACAGTTTCGGGGAAATGACGTCCCCCTGTCTCACACCTCTCTGCAATGGAATTGCCCCCGTGCTCTGTTCATGTACTCGGACCGACATGGTGGCGTTTCTGTATAAGCACTTCAACACTTCAATGTACCGATAGTCAATCTGGCACCGCTGCAGAGATTGCAGCACTGCCTAGGTTTCGATCGAATCGAAGGCTTTCTCATAGTCCACAAAAGCCAAGCATAGTGGCAGATTATACTCCTCGGTCTTCTGTATAACCTGCCGCAGCGTATGGATGTGGTCTATGGTACTGAAACCTTTTCGGAAACCGGCTTGTTCGGGAGGCTGGAAGTCATCAAACCTGCGCTCGAGACGATTCGTGATGACCCTTGAAAACAGCTTATAAACATGGCTCAGAAGTGAGATGGGTCTATAATTCTTCAATAGGGTGTTATCACCCTTTTTGAAGAAGAGCACCACCTCACCTCTGTTCCACGCTTCCGGCGTTGTGCCCTCGAGTAAGACGGAATTGAATAGCTTCTGAAGGACTTTAAGTACCGGTGTTCCACCCGCTTTCAGAAGCTCTGTCGTAATTCCGTCTCCACCCGGCGCCTTGTTATTTTTAAGCTGTTTCAAGGCCATCATAATCTCGTACAGGCTGATGTCCGGGATATCCTCGGTATAGTGTCGGGTTAGTTTGGCTCGCGGGTCTTTGTCAGAGCCAATGGTAGGTATACTTACCGAGGTGTATAACTGCCGGTAGAACTTCTCAATCTCTCTCAAAACCTCTGGCTTAGTCGACGCTACACTGCCGTCCTCGGTCTTCAGCTTCATAATACGACTTTGCCCAATAGACTTGTCTCTTGCGAACACTTTGGAGCCTTGATTCCGCTCAATCGCCTCTTTAACACCGTTGGTGTTAAAGGTGCGGATATCGTGACGCAAGGACTTCCATATCCGTCTATTGAGCAGTCGGTATGCTTCAGCATCACCGGAAGACTGCAGCGTCATGGCGCGTCTTTCTGCCATGAGGTCGAGAGTGTGATCGGAGAACTTTTTTGGTCTACCTTTACGGTGGGCCTTAAAGAACTTAGACCCAACCGTTTGGACAGTTTCTACAAACCTACCATTTAAATCGTCCACAGATACGCAATGTTCTAGGCACTCGAAGCGGTTTTGGAGTTCGAGTTGAAAGCTCTCGGGGTTTTGGATATGAGCACTAGAGGGCCGGAGCGTAGACCTCATCAGACGAGACCTCTCAACTTTGAGATTAATATTCAATGTGCCTCTTACCATTCGGTGATCACTACCGGTTTTCACCCTGTGGATCACAGAGACATCATTGAATATTTGCCTCCTATTGGTCATGATGAAGTCAATCTCATTCCTCGTGGAACCATCGGGACTCATCCAGGTCCATTTCCTGTGAGGCGGCTTTTGGAAAAAGGAGTTCATCACGAAGAGTCCCTCCTTTTCCAAAAAGTCGGCCAGCCTCTGTCCCCTGGGGTTCCGTTGCCCATATCCAAATTGCCCCACTCTCAACTCACCATCGCATCGAGTGCCCAGCTTCGCGTTGAAGTCCCCCATCACAACAGTGAAGTGTGTTTTCGAGGTATGTATGGCCCTACTTACGTCCTCATACATACTCTCTACTTCATCATCTGGGTGTGTCGAGGTCGGTGCGTAGACCTGTATGACCTTCAACGAATACCTCTTGGATATTCTGAGTATAAGGTACGCTACCCTGCTCGACACACTTTCGATGGCCACTATGCTGTTAATGAGGGACCTGCGGACGAGAAACCCGACACCACCTTGAGACAGATGTTCGCCTTCCCGGTAGTAGAATAAGTTGCCAGATTTCAGGGTTATCGTGTCCTCGCCCTCTCTTCGGACTTCTGATAGACCCATGATATCCCAGTGCAACTTATCTATTTCTTCTTCCAGCTCAACAATCTTTTCGTCTGCCCTCAGTGTGCGTGTGTTATACGTTACCAGGGCCAGTTTTCGTTTGGGGTGGTAGCCGGATCCCGTCCGGTGATTCTTAGCACCCCCTGCCCCGCCGTTACCGTGGCCGCTACCATGACCAGGAATAGCGGGGCTGCCGGGAACTGGGGGCCGGTGCATTAGTCGTGTCGTCATTTTGGGGGGAATTTGCCGATACTCACCACGCTTGGCAGGCGTGTTGGTGAGCGCAGTAATGCTTCTGTTCAGCAAAGGGACGCTGCTGCCCATCCCTTTGGTTAAGAGTCCCTTAGTCGACTTTTACGACCTCCACGGGAGGAGACGGAGTGGTGCTATATTCTTAATCCGGACACCACACGGATAGTTCTTAATAAGTTCTTCCCTTCTAGTTAATAAATATAATTAGAGTAAAAAAGAAAATAAGTGCGCCGCAAGTGCCGTGTGGTGCCGGCTCAGAATGCCACCACCCCATCTCCTCCCATGGGTGTCGTAAAAGTCGACTAAGGGATTAGCCGGAGGATGGGCAGCAGCGTCCTTCGAGTACATTAACAACTCAACTGCGATCGCCAACCCGCCTGCCAAGCGTGGCGATTATGGAAAAACCCCCCAATGAGCCCACAACACATCCATATCGGTGGTTGTGGTGATCTTTGGGGGAGGCCTGTGTCCAGCAGTGGACTTCGTTCGGCCGAAATGATGAAGTGCGCAGAGATTGGTTGACACACAGCATATAGCCTTATTTCAGGAGAAGGACAAGCATCACCCCATTTTAAAAGTAGCTTACGTTGTTAATCCGTTGACAGTGGTTGATTTTGGGGCGCTGTAAATGCGCGAGCGGATCCTGCAACCCGGTGTGATTTTTGCCAGTCAGAGACCGGCCCGCCCCACCTTTCTAAGAATGAAATCTGCCCATGAGGATATATCGACGATAAAGAAGTTTCGGTGACTATTTACGTTTATTTTGGTGTTCTCTCACAGGTCCATGTTTAGCAGCGGGCGAATAATGTCTGTTGTGTCCAAACTCCTTGTGGTGTCCGAGCTCCGTGTGGTGCCTGGATTACGAATATAGCACCAGTCCATCTTCACCCGTAGATGTCATAAAAGATGACTAAGGGACTCTAAGCGAGAGGGATAGGCTGCAGCGTCACTTTTGTGGAACAGTAGCTATACTGCGCTCACCAACCCACCTGCCAAGCGTGGTGAGTATTGGCAAGTTACCCCCCTAAAATGTTGATAGAGTTGTGGCAATCTATGGGGGAGGCTTTTGTTTAGAAGTGAACGTAGGTGTTCTTTTTTTAAATCGTTGTACTGCATTAGGATTTCTTATATATCGAAGGTTCAGTTTATAGACATACATCTCACGTGTACATACAACCTAGAACCGAAACAACTACCTACAGATCATACAAATATATGTTCCGTGCGGGAATCGAAACCGCGACACGTAGCTTAGAAAGCTAATCGGTTAGACACTGCGCCTACCGTGTGACGACTCGGTTTTGGCTTGCTTGGCAAGACACGACACGACACGATTTTGGCTGATATGATGATACAGAACCAGGTTTCCTCACGATCTTTTCCTACACTAAAAGTCACATCGGCACTTGCCAGTTTCTGAACCTGTAACCTCGGCTTAAGTTGTGAGTCCTAACCTCCAGGCTACTACGGCATTATTCGTCTGGCAACTGTAAACAGGGAGAGACATGCTTTTGATGGCACGGAGCGGTACAAACACACAACAAAGGTTAGAAAGAACTGTCATTCATCTGAGGCGTGACAGCTAGCAAGCATGGCTTAAGATCACAGACTGATCTGCATAGAATCTTGCAGAGTCTGTAAATCATCATCATCATCATTTCAGCCGAAAAACGTCCACTGCTGGACAGAAGCCTCTCCCAAAGATGGCCACAACGACTGGTATGGGTTTGTGTTGTGTGCTCATTGAGGGGTTTTGCCATAATCGCCACGCTTGGCAGACGGGTTGGCGATCGCAGTTGAGTTATAATTGTACTCGAAGGACGCTGCTGCCCATCCTTCAGCTAATTCCATAGTCGCCTTTTACGACACCCATGGGATGAAATGGGGTGGTGGTATTCTTAGCCGGCACCACATGGCACAGTCTGTAAATATCAGCTTATAACTGTTCAACTGCAGGGGAAATTCTTCTCACACAGCGAAGGAACGAGTATTAATCACCATATAATTGCTTACTGCATGTTGGCGATTTCAGACCTTGATCCATACAGCGTTTCTCAGAATGATTTGCGTTGTGTGGTTGTGATTACTATGGATGGAACATATCAAGTATGAACGGTGACATGCGAAACCAGAGGCGACAGTGTTACGGTTGTCTGTGACGACCATGGTCTTTTTTTTAAACTTTGCCCCACACTAGGATTTCTCCTGTGTCGTAGGTGCGTTTACAGACATGAATTTCACATACAATACACCCAGACTCGGAACAAATACATGCAGATCATACAAATATTTTGATCCGTGCCGGAATCGAACCCACGACCCGGAGCGCAGCAGCCGACTGTATCAGCCACTGATGGTGACAGTCACACGGTAGAGGCGCGCACACCACCGGAATAGTTTTTCATCATTATTATACTACAGTAAATTTAATTGTCTATATACAAACTATATTTACCGATTATTTCTGTTATTCATGCACACTTACCTACTAAGAGTATATACCTATTATTTTTAATCCGGTTTATTATTTTGTTTCTTCCTTAAATAAATCCTATGCATATAAATAAAGGCACTGGCTCACATCCGTGAATCAGAAAGGGTTTGGTTGAAAGCCAGCGTCAGGAAGCTGTCTGGCATATGCTGAACCAAATCCTTTTTGGCAAACCGTGAGGCACATTAAATAACAATTTTATTTAATAATGTCTTAGGTTTTTGCGAGTATTACACATTATAATAAAACATTTTTAAACGGATTCTATCGCGTATATTTTAGAGTTTTGTTTTTCCTGACGTTTCGAATGCTTTGCAGCATTCGTGGTCGCAGGATGTACGCGATAGAATCCGTTTGAAAGTGTTTTATTATAACCAATTTTATTGTTATGTTTTATTTTTGTACAACAAATTATACGTGTTCTCATTTTCGACTAAATAAACCATTTGTTTCTTTCTTTCGTCACTGTTAAAGTACATATGATTAAAAAAAGGAACATTTGTTAGAAGCGAGTCCGCACGACAGGCAGAGTCTATATTTTCTTTTAATTCCCGCTATCGCACTTTTTTATCTCACAAACTTTAAATTGAATTTTCCTTTCATCTGCACAGTAACGTAAATTTCGCTTGATGTTTTGTACTGGAATATTTTACGAATTTATAATAGCTTTAATAAATTACCTAGTTGATATAATAATAGGCGAAATACCAGCTTTGTGTCGGTGTGAAGAGATAAGGCACGAACCTTGGCGAGTTCGGTAGACTTTAACCTTTAACTTTAATGTTGCCATGGTTGGCGTAGTGGCTAAGCGATTGGCTTCTGGGCTATGGGTCGCGGGTTCGATTCCCGCACGGAACAAATACTTGTATGGTAGTTGTTTCAGATCTGGGTGTTTTTGCATGCGGAATTTCTGAAATCGTTTGAAATGTAATCTTCCTTATCGTGAGAAAAGGCCCGTGCCAGCAGAGGGACAGTAATGGGTTAATCATGTGTAATAATCATGTGAGATCCGGAGTGATTTTTAAAAGGGAAGAGAAAAAATCGATACGAAATATAAAAATGGAATAGCCCAATGGTTAAGTCCTCGGAACTTCAATCGAGAGGTCGTAAGTTGGAACCACACTTAGTATACTATTGATGTAAATCTACAGCTAGCGCAAGTATCTAAGCTTAGTTGGGAGGTTAACCAGAATCCTAGTAAAGTTAAATAAATTTAATTTAAAAAAATCTTCGATCTACACTCATTTGAATAGAAAATAAATCTATTTTGGAGTATTTAACATCGAATAATTACAGAATTAATTCTAAAATGTTATGTAACATGATTTTAAGATCATATCGGGTCTATTCGCCCATAGATAAATATCTGAATAACATTTTGACTAACCTCGACGTTTCGATCAAGTTGCATTGACCGTGGTCACGAGTAGACTGGTGTTATGTAACAGGCATAACTATATAATAGCTTAACTATTTAATAGCTTATGTACAATCTAACAAATAGAAATATGACTTAGGCCTGTATTACATACCCCCGGGAAGACGGTGGCGCGCATGCGGTCACGTGCCGCCGTGTGCGCAACACAGCGCCCAGTAAGGCTTCAGGGGGATCATTTCCAATCCCCCGGTTGCATGTGCCTGGAATGGAGGCCTTTTTACATCCACCTCCCATCCACTATGTGGTGACAGTTTTACAGTCATCCCCATCCATTTTTTAATCGGGTGATGTGCCCAAAGGCACCAATGGGCGGCTCTAGTGTGATCTTACGAGGACCTGGAGCCCCCCTTCGGTGCCGAAGATGACCGCTCCAGTGGTTTTAGCCGGTAGGAGTCCGGCATACCCCTTAGCCCTTCCCCGGGGTGAAGGAAGTTCCATGTAGAATTTCCACTGGACTTTAATTAAAAAAAAGGAGTCCGACAAGCTTTTAGCCCATCCCCTGGGCGGAGCAAGTACATGATGTATTTCCACCGGAACAAATAAAATAAAAAAGGCCTGTATTACAGAATAAGAATCAAAACTTAAGCTAGACTCGAGTCTAGATTGCGTTTATCAAATATGGGTCTTAGTTATAGTATATGCAAACGATTTAATGTGATATCGTATGTACTACCGGATACTACTCCTAAGAATACGATGGTATGTGGTATGCATGGTTGGTGCAGTGGCTGATTCAATCGGCTGCTGTGCACTGGGTTGTGGGTTCGATTCCCGGTCGGAACAAATATTTGTAGGATCTGCAGGTAGTTGTTCCGGGTCTGTGTATTGTGTGTAGAATTTGTGTTTGTAACGCACCCACGACACAGGAGAAATAATAGTGTGGGGCAACGTTTTTTTAAAAAGAAAAAGTTATCTGCACTAACGAGCATAAACCGTAATGATGATTAAATCGACATTATCATTATTATTATTTTTTTCCTTTATTTTTTTTTTATTTTTTATTATGCATAGTATCTTAAGTATGCGTACTAAAGATATTATAATTCTCATTTAAATCTCATGTTATCTATTTTTAATCAAACTTAATCCCCACTACTTCCAACCACTCTAATTCACCGCCTTCACTTCCCAAAACAGATGAACCGAATTATAGTTAACGACTATAATGAACATCGGGCAAGTTAAGCCACGTCTACACATGTGTAATATTCCCAGCGTGGCCGTGGAGTCGCGCGAGTGAGAAATGGTCCCCCCACGCCACAGTGACAAGCCCTCCGATTTTTCTCAGGGGATAGGCCCGCGTATATCTTGTTGGGTGTAAGATAACGTCGAGCGACGCTGAGACAGCTGTTTGGTATACAGATAAGAAGTATCGGTATGCACGTAATTGCGTTATGTATTGTTGTGATGATAGCTTTTTGAGTGGTAAATATATAAAAATATGCTTTTGTTATGTATGTCATTACTTTGTTTTGTGAACGAACTTGATTCGAGCTTCTGTTATGGCTGATCCGGAGGTTTAGTGGTGATAATCTTACATCTCTTAATCAGAGGGAAAGGTAGCAGCATCACTTCTGTAGAATAGTAGCCATACTGTGACCAACAACCCGGCTGCCAAGCGTGTGTGTACTGGCAAATAGGAATTTGCGAGAACCAAATGACGTACACAAACGTATAAATGCCACCCCGTGCAGCCTTACAGGTCTTTGTTCAGCAGTGGACGTCCGTAAGCTGATATTATGATAATGATAATGTTGATGAATCAACCGAATATGAGATGTCACAGAAAAAATAAATTAAAATGACTTGATATTCATCTGAATGTTTGACTGACCTTACCCTAATATCATTTGATAAGGTTAGGTCGATGATAAATATCAAAGCTCGATCTCAAAAACTGATATGTACATTTCGATACTTTTATATTTGCCTCTTTAGTCACATTACACGGACAATTATTGCCCAGCAAAACAAACATTTATTTGTGTCGAGAGTTGCCGTAATGTTTCTTTGTGTGGCCGTGACGTCAAATTGTCGTCATTTTTTTATTGCTCATGTACATAAGCAAGTAAACCTCAATTGCATGCAAAGCTCTACTCTGTATCGAACCACCTTGCTAACATTTCGTTAATAACAGAAATATCGGTCTGTGCTACAATTATGCCATGTACATAGTCTAAATAGTGGTCTCGAGACAGATTAAAGCACCCATTTACTCGTAGTTGGTCGACTCCGTGAATAATAAAAATACGAAGCTTTATTCAATTTTACAAGGGATATCGTAATTCTTTTATCTGTTGACTGATGGACGTTTTATTGGTTTCAATGATTAAATTATCAAATAAAAATGCAAATATAGTTTTATCGTGAGATGTTTGAGATGTAAAGCTGTTGGATTTACTCACTGAATACAGATTGAAGGCACATGAACTCGTGATAAGCAGACATTTATTTTATTATTACCAAAAGTAAAAATATTGCACGTGTCTATCAGAATTATCCAGTCCATGACATATTTGTTTACTATTATAGTCTTAATTGTACACCACATAATACATAAAAGACAAGCATTTACAAAGATCATGTGTACGATGGGCGGTCTTATCGCACAAGGCGATCTCTTCCAGACAACCTTTGGATGGACTGAAAGAAAGGAGAGAGGTTTTGGACTGTCAAGTGTACAAGATCTATGTGATATTATAACTTAGAGACTAAGAATATAAAATACATTACAATACAATTCATATTTTTCTTTATGACTTGATACATTAAATACACTAATAAATATTAAACATACCTGGGAAAGGAAAAGAAAAAACTAAGTGATAAGTCAATGTGTCCAAATAACATTTACACAAACTAATTAAATTATCCCGACGAAATGTTTTTAAATATACAAGCTCGTTATTGAATCCAGAAAGTCAAAGGTTTATAACATTTACTGCTCAGAATCACAATAACATTTCTTAGATTAAACTAAAGCATGAGTTTTTATGGCGAAATTGCCGACTCTTGTTCATTAACCTAGTAATAGTTTTTTAAACTACCTGGTGATGACTCGAACTGGTCATTCGTTTGGTGGTAAGTGTACCTTTTTTATTTATCCCGGTGGAAATACATCATGTACTTCCTCCGCCCGGGGGGGACCGGACTCCTACCGGTTAAAACCACTAGAGCGGTCATCTTCGGCACTGAAGGGGGCTCCATGTCCTCAATAATCACACTAGAGCCACCCATTGATGCCTCGCCTTTAGGCACATCTAGGGGATGACTGTAAAGCGGTGAACCGCTCTAGTTGGGAGGCGGATTTAAAAAGGCCACCGCGCATCTCGGGGGGATTGGAAAAGATCCTTTGAAGCCTCACTGTTCACTGCGCTGCGCACATAGTGTCACGTAACTGTAATATGTGACCTACCACCAGCGAGTAGACTTAATACTTTACCATTTTATGCGCCACAAAGTAGTGGTGGGTGCTTATTATACAGCTGCTTTTGCTAGTCAGCAAATTTAAAATTTTACAGCGGCCAGAACGGTCAAACGTGGCGTCCTTTCCAATGAATCGTTGAAACTGTCAAATTATTTTTACAATCGAATATTAGATTAACTTTCGCTTTAATACGTGACAGTCCGCTATCGGCTTTTTTGTGAACTGATTCGAGTTTGGATAAACTCGGCGTGGCTTATCGAGTAATGAACATCTTTAAGTTAATTATAGTGGCTCGCTAATTCAAAATCGCATTAAAGTGTAATTTTAAATGAATTAATTCGATATTATATCTACTTACTATCAAAGTTCAAAATGATGATTTTCACTAATGGCCAAAATTAATAATAAATAAATATAAACCAAAATCTTTGGATTTGGGATTATGGATTTGTTTGAAAAATTGTGCCGTAATATTAGACCGGTTGTCAGATATGTCCCTTCTATGGAACAGTAGCGTAGCCACACTGCGCTTACAAACCACCCTGTCAAGCCTAGGGTGTACCTCATATTCCACCCAAAATGATAATACAATTGTGGAAATCTACGGGGAGGCCTTTGTTCAGCAGTGGACGTCCTTTGGCTGATATGATGATGATGATGAAACTGTATACCCTTACCCTTATAATCACCCACTGTGTAAAATGTATTTATTATTATTATATATTCAATGTATGTATTAATTTTCATGTGTTTAGTATAGAGTTAGTACATAATAATATTTATATTAGTAGTTATTTCTATTAGTATATATAGTTACACCTCTGACTGGCTCATAATTACTTCTATCTACCATTTTCCATCCTAAGGTTGGAAATTAAGAAATAATAGGTATTGCCTGAAAGCATTGTATGCGTAGGAAAATTAAGAAATAAACTATAGGTATTACTCAAATGATGTACACATGCGAAAATCAAGAAATAACAGTAGGTACCTATTGCGTGAAATTATGTGCATGTAGATTTTTTTTGTAATAATAGGTATTGCGTGAATACATGAGCACGTAGGGAAATAAAAAATAACACCAGGTATTGCGTGAAATCATGCGTACGTATTTACAAATTAGGTATCTACTACATTTATAATGTGAAGAAATACGTTGGTTGATTTCAGTTTTATGTATATTATTTTAATTATCAACAAATCAATTTAAATGAAGAATAGAATTCGCAAATAATATTTAGACAGTAACGTATAACGTCTCTAAATAATACGTCCAAATATTTCAGCTATTTCAACAACGCAGACTGCAATCTCAAATATTATTTCATTAAATTTAGAACGATTATTATAATTATTCGACACAATTGGGAGAGGCATTCGCGAAATCTCGCCATAAAATTTATGATTGTTAACAGATTTCGCTCCCTCAGATTTAACCCTTAAACGGAGAGTCTTTGTCGCGTATATAAGTTTAAAGCCAAACTCGAATTATTCGGAAAAACATCTGTGAGAACGATAAATTATCCTCCTGTGCCGTGTCAAGTTAACTCAACTAAGATGCAGAGCAATGTTTAACTTGTACTGCCAATTTGTTATGTTGCCAATTAGTAAAAGTTTCTCGAGTGTTACTTGAATACAGACTCAATTTATTTACAGTACAGGAAATAGGAGGGACTTTTCATTTTGAATTTTTAATACGGATATCCTGCGTATAATTAAAGAACAGGGTAGGTATAGATGAGAACAGCAAATTACTTTAGAGCAACTTGTACCTTACTTCGGAAGACAATTTGATCGGGGTTCAAGGTATTACTTAAAATGAGTTGTCTATTGCGTAAATTGTTTCCGTCTTATAACAATCAACGTTCTCCTCTCTCCAAATTAAATGTATCGAGCCATCTATTCCTGTCCAACTGAATAGTTCCCATCTAAGTTTCAGAAGTTTTTTTTACCACGTACCGTTGCAAAGTTACTTAAAGTGCAGTGAAAATCATCAGAAACATCCATCTTCCTTAACAGAGTGTCATAGTGCGGGCGCGGCCGGAGTCGTGCCGTATCGCTCCGCCATCTGACCCGGTTCGAGTGCCTACCACATCCAGTCTGGACGACTGACTAAGGGCCCGCCACAATTGTGCGGAATCAACTACAATGGGGCGTGTTAACGATTGTTGTGATGTGCCAATATGTGCTCTGCGAACATTGAATGTCTATAAGGAACTTTATTGTCCGTAGTTATTGCTAGGGTTAAGTGTACAGTGGACGGGAACTACGCGTCTGGCCTTTTATCGATTAAATAAATAGCTTTAACATTTATATTTCGAATGTATTAGCTGTATATCGAAACATTATCGAGCTCGGTATGTTAATTACGTAACTAACTATTTTTTGTTTTGTTTTTGTCATAGACAAATTAAGTAGAGGCCACCTATCTAGTGAAGTACTAAATCGATGAGGTAATCGATTGGTTATCAATTACATTCATAATTTTATACATAATGAGATTTCATATTCCTTCTTCCGTTACGTTTGTATATTTGTAACTTTGATTTCTATATAATGACTTTAAATATAATATGCTGTGTAAATACATGATTAAAATAAGGAATATATTGGTAACTGTGCGTGATTTGACTTCTTTTATCTAAGGTTCTATCGGAAGAGTAAGATGCAATGCTAAGAATTGAGCCTATTCTGATGTCGCACACAAACATTTGTTTGCATGCTTTTTATTTTAATTTGATATTTTGCAATATCTGTGTTGTTATTTACAATTATTTTCTTGTTGTGTGCGATTTTCTTTCTTTACAATGTAATCTGTATACATTTGGCGCATGTCCCGGCATTAATACAATTCGGTTGACTTTCCAACAAATACTCCAGATTTGTCGAAATAACTCTGCAACTTTAGATAAAGGGCGGCTATAGTTAGCTATATCAGCCCTGTGAGCTCGTAATTTAATTAGAATTTCTGAAATGGAATCTCACGAATGACTTTTGTTTCTGATGTATTTACTCGTTACGTAAAGCAAGCAACAAAATGTTTGAATTTAGCTGCTTTGTGGGAAGTTTGTCTGAAACAATTTATTGAACAGTTCGTTCCCTTTGCTCTACATATGCGCTGACCCTGTACTTTATTACTTGTTCGACTATTGAGGGGAATTAAATAAACGTCAGCCAAATGCTTCAACTTTTAATTACTTCTCCGTCTATTTTGGGTATCTTTATGCGGAGTAATTTTAAAATTTTGATTACATTTCGTTTCTAACAGTTTTAAATTTAATTTCAGTATGTCTCTTTAGGTTCAAAATATAGCAGTGATGTCCAGATTAAAAATATACCACCACTCCTGCTCCTCCCGTGAATGTCGTAGAAGGACCTAGAGAAACCTGTTTTCGGTAGGAAACCGGTTGGCTCAAATAGTTTAAGCGGGATTTAATATTAACCGGTATTTCAGTATTCGGCTGTAAGGGAATCTAAACAAGAGGGATAGGTAGCAGCATCCCTTCCGTGTAACAGTTGCCATCATCACCAACCCGCCTGCCAAGCTGGGAGAGTGGAGAGTACACGGAAATGCCCCCCAAAATGATAACACATGGTGTGTAATCGGTAGTTTTTGGGGTAAGGCCTTTGTTCAACAGTTAACGTCTTTTGGCTGATATGATGATGAGGTTTAGAATGACTTGAATTTTTATTTATATGATATTGGACGAAGTAATAACACGACGAGAAGTTTGCAGTACATACATTTCCATTTGTGAATAAGATAAGATAAAAAGATTTTTATTCATTTAAACCATTTTACAGGCTCTTACTAATAGTCGAGATTTTAGTTGCCGCGTTTCAAGATGTATTTCTTATGGAGAAGAATGTCCAAAAAACTCCATGGTGACTCTTTTTAAATCATATATTTAAAGTTATCATGACCATATAGACCAAAGGACTCCCCCATAGATTTCCACAACTCTATCAATGTTTTTGGGGGGGTAGCTTGCCAATACTCACCACGCTTGGCAGGTGGCTTGGTGAGCGCAGTATTGCTACTGTTCCACAGAAGGGACGCTGCTGCCCATCCCTCTGGTTAAGAGTCCCTTAGTCACCTTTTACGATATGCACAGAAGGAGATGGAGTGGTGCTATATTCTTAATCCGGACACCACACGGATAAATTTAATCTACTACTATTACAAATGTCAAAGTTTGTATGTTTGTATATTTCAGCCTCCATCACGCTTAAACGGCCGCACAGATTTTAATAAAATATGGTGTATAGTTAGATCATGCCGTGGTATAGGACATTGAATATCAACTTTACTGAAAGAAGCGTACAGAGCCGCGGGTATCAGCTATTGACATGAATGACGTTATAAATTGTTAAAGATGAAAGAAAACTCATTTATTGCCACATTGTAAAATAAACAAAATTTTCCTTAAAATAACTAACATACAACAAACCTTAGCAAATGTTGGAGTACAGTATTGGCTGCACACCATACAACGCTGGTTTTCAGGCTGACCGTTTAGTCTCGCCACCAGAAACAAAACAGTTTTGCGGGTTATTTTTCAGCAATCATATATTGATTATTTACTTGTAATACGTATATGTAATGAGAATGATATCATGAGAGACTGACTCACTGTTGATACGCTAGCACCCAGCATCGATGGTTTTGTTATTTTTATGTTATGGTATAAAATTACAATCATAGTTTCATTATGATTTCAGCTGACAAATGTCCACTGCTGGACATAGATATCCTCTAAAGATCGCCACAACGACCGGTCTGGATATGTGACATGTGCTCATTGGGGGGTTTGCCGTAATTAGTGTATTGAAAGGACGCTGCTGCGCATCATTTGGCGAACTCCATAGTTGTCTTTTACGACACCCAGGAGACTAGATGTGATGGTTTTATTCTTAGCATAATTTCATCATTATTTCGGCCGAATAAAGTCCACTACTGGACACGCCTCCTCCAAAGAACGCCACAACGACCGGTTTAGGTATGTTGTGTGCTGATTGGGGGGTTTTGCCATAATCGCCACGCTTGGCAGGCGGTTTGGCGATCGCAGTTGACTTGTTAATTTAATCGAAATACCGTCCTTCGACTAATCCCACAGTCGCCTTTTACGACACCCACGGGATGAGATCATCATCATTTCGGGTGAATCAGTTCCACTGCTGGACACAGGCCTCCCCCAAAGATCACCACAATGACCGATATGGGTGTGTTGTGAGCTCATTGAGGAGTTTTGCCATAATCGCCACGCTTGGCAGACGAGTTGGCGATCAAAGTTGAGTTGTTAATGTACTTGAAGGACGCTGCTGCTTATCCTCCGGCTAATCTCTTAGTTGACTTTTACGACACCCACGGGATGAGATGGGTTGGTGCTATTCGTAGCCGGAATTGTCTACTGATACTTAATACAACTATACTGCGTGTTTAACTCCACTTACGGGATATTCTCGTTGGTACATGGCTTTGATAAAGTTGTTTGGTAAAATAAGTATTGGTGCGAAAGGGTATCGAGAGCGTATCGGTATCACCCCTCCAAATAGCCAGCTTAATGTGTTGTTTAACTTGGTAAGACCTTAATATTTAGTTGCGGATAATGTATGAAAGTTCAAAAATAAATATAACGACGTCGATTGGCGTCTAAAACTCTTCTGTGCGTGTGTATGTCACTGAACTCCTCGTATGTTTGGGTGGGTCCCTGGATGGTTTAGATTCACAATTGGACCCGGTAGGTGGTGCTGCAATCTGGTTTGCATTTACCTGCCTGGGCGAAGCGGGGGCGGGCAGCTAGTTTCCCTCATCATATTTCGGCCAAATGAAGTCCACTGCTGGACACAGGCCTCCCCCAAAGATCACCACAACGACCGAAACGGTGTATGTTGTGGGCTCATTGGGAGGTTTTGCCATAATCACCACGCTTGGCAGACGGGTTGTCTATCCCAGTTGAGTTGTTTATGTACTCGAAAGACGCTGCTGCCCGTCCTCCGGCTAAACCCTTAGTCGACTCTTACGACACCCACGGGAGGAGATGGGGTGGTGGTATTCTGAGCTGGCCGGCACCACACGGCTAGTTTACCTAAATATTTTTAAATCCTTATCGGACCTCCAACTCAATTTCATTCATTTCCGTGTGGTGTCCGGATTAAGAATATAGCACCACTCCAGCACCCTCTTGGATGTAGTAAAAGGTGATGAAAAGGACTCTAAGCCTGAGAGAAAGGCAGTGGCGTACCTTCTATGAAACAGTACATACACTGCGCTCACCAACCTGCTAGCCAAGCGTAGTGAGTACTGGCAAATTTCCCTCAAAATGACGACACAATTGTGGCAATCTGGAGGACTCTGTTCAGCATTGGACGTCCTTTGGCTGACATGTTGATGACTCAGATTTATCATTTATTTATTTATTGATTCATACTCATATGCAAAATGATGGTACACAAGGAGGACAGAATGCCATATGTCATTCTCTACAGTCAACCTTTGGGTTAAAAAAAACGCATCGAAGAAGTACAGAAAAATATATAATATAATAAAACACTTTTAAACGGATTCTATCGCGTATATTTCGCAGTCATCCTGCGACCACGAATGCTGCAAAGTATTCGAAACGTCAGGAAAACCAAAAATCTAAAATATACGCGATAGAATCCGTTTAAAAGTGCTTTATTATAATGTGTAATAATCGCGAAAATCTAAGACATTACTAAATATATAATACAAAAGTTAATAATAAGATATACATACATAAAATATACATACTATAGATACGGTCAAATACATAGGTTTAAAATATATCATCATCATATCAGCCGAAATACGTCCACACATGTCCATACAGCCATAGCTGAGCAATGGTCTCCCCCATGAATTTGCACAACGGTTGTTACATGCCACCCTCACTCCCTTGTCTTAACCAGGTCATCTGTTTGCCTCGTAAGAGACCGTCCCATGCTGTTTTCTGGTGCGTGGTCTCCACTTGAAAACCTATGTGCTATAACCCCAACGGCCCTCAGTTCTTATTTTCCCCGCCCATTTCCACTTCGGCCTGATAATCCTTTTAGCTATGTCAGCAACTTTAGACGTACGGATCTCCTCATTTGAGATTCGATCTCTGAGAGAAATACCAAGCAGAGCTCTATTGATAGCTCGCTTTCTTATGAGGCTCATAGTGAGCGATCACATTTTATGCCATATGACATCACTGGTACATACACAAATTACAATTTTAAAATATACGTGTAATTCGGTCTACTATGCTATGCTTGCTGACTGCTTGTTGATTTATGTATTTTATAAATTCTCTTCGGTATCACACATATCTACTTTTACTATACCTATGGCTTATAAATACATGCACGTAACACTTAATATATATTTATAATTATGCGCTAACTAGTTTATTCTAAAGTATTCATGATTATAAAAAAATGCCTCATTTGTTTATTACCCTTTTTTGTATTATTCTAATTCGTAGTCCTACCGTTGTGATGCCACGGGCGGCTATAAATGGTTTTACATGAATAAAAATATTTTTATCTTTATCTTTATCTATGCTGAGATAGAGGCCTTTTTTGGCTTCGCGCAGGTTGCATACATTTTGTAAACAAGTATTTATTTATTTGTTATCTGTAATTTCCTGTGTGAGCCCGAAATGAAACTGTTTTATTTCTTCTTTCTTTCTATGTATAAAGACGAGCTTAGCTCTAAGTTGAGTTTTCTACCAGCGAACCTTTTTCTAATTGTTAAAGAATGTAACTTACAATAATGAACATCGTATTTTGTTGAGTCCCTAAACGAATAATGCGGCTCTCTGCAGACGAGCACGTAAAGCGAAGTCGTAAAAATAGTGAATAGTCCAGGAGTCTGCGCGTGCTTCAGTGAATTCATACTTTACGTGATCCTGAACTAAGAGCTCGCTGCTAAAGAAAAATTGCTTGCTGCGGCCTGTACACACTGACTCACATTTGTATCACTGGGATGACGGTACATTTGCTGTGCAACTTCTTTTATAACGTGTGGCGTAATTTAATTTATTAATCTAGATTGCAAGCGAACTAGATTTATACTAAAGTTTAATCTTTTCACGGTTATTTTGAAGATAATGGATGGTTTTAAGTTTCTTATCATCATCTCATCTTGAAGTAGTTATCAAAGCTGAGGCTATACCTCAATATAGGGTATACTCTAGGTAATAAAGAAATTTTAAAGAATGACAATAGCACAATGGTTAAGGCGGTGGGCTACCGATTGCAAGGACGTGCGTTCTATCCTAACCTATTTCACTAACGACGTAAACCCATGCCACTAGCCACAGTCGTATTTAGTTGAAGGCAACCCTTTCTCGAGCCGCCACGTGCCAATAGCTCAAAATCTGTCTGTCTGTCTGTGTGTATAATCCTTCTTGATCTAGCTACATAGTTGGTCCCCCCAGCAACGCCTTAAGCTGAGGCCCAAGTCACACTAGGGGCGTCATCATCTGTGTGGCTTAAATTTTAAGTTTTTGCCAGCTGGCGGCCCTTACGATATCGCAATTTTTTTCCGCTAATGCCCCAACTGGCTAGTACTTGAGCACCCAAAAGTGATCTGCAAAAAAACCCTTACAAAATCACATAATCAACCCATTACTGTCCCACTGCTGGGCACGGACCTTTTCTCTCACGATGAGAAAGGTTAGGTTAGGTTAGTCCACCACGCTGGTCTAATTTTAATTTTTTGGAAATTCTTTATGAACTTCCTCTGCCCCGGGAAGGACGAAGGCGCATGCCGGGTGCCTACCGGCTGAAACCACCGGGGTGGTCATCTTCGGTAGGTACCTAAGGGGGGCTCTAGGTCCTCGTATTATCACACTAGAGCCGCCCACTGGTGCCACGCCGATAGGCACATCTTGAAGAGGGTGACTGTAAAGCTGTCACCCCTCTGGGGGGATTGTAAAGGAATCCTCGAAGCATCCATGTGGGCTGCGTTGCGCACATGGCAGTGCGTGACCACCTGCACACCACCGTTTTCTCGTGGGTTGCTCGGTGTGGGCACGCAGATTCCCCAATCTACGCACCCATGAACCTCGAGGCCCCCCGCCTTATAACGACGGCAGGGGGTTTCAGGCGTATAGGAGTTAGGAGCCAGGGTGGTTATTACCCTGGCCCCGTCTCCTCCCTCTTCGAGCAGGATCGGCTCTCTCCCGATCCCGCTCTGCGGTCTTCTTCTGGAACATGATGCTCCCACATAAAGAGACCACTGCATTCCAGTTTTCATGCTCTGCCAACATATACATATATCAATCAGGATCCGCCGCTCGGCCGCCCACGCAGGGCGCGGCTCAAGCATGTGCTTTGCGTTATCCTGGTCGCTATCACAATGGTGGCAGTGTGCCGTGCCCTCGCGTCCTATCCTGTGTCCTGCATCAGGGTGTAGGTGTCGCGCTCGCTCCTTCTGAGGCAGGCTCCGAAGAATGGCAGGACGGCCTCGACGACGCGCGTGGTCGCAAACTGCATCGGAGGTGGTGACGCCACTTTTCAAGTGCGCGTCGCTGACCTAGCCGCCTCAGCCTATCTAACGCCCCTGCATCCATTTCCGCCAGGATGTCGAAAGGCGGGAAACGCGCCAAGAGAGTTGCCGCCTCGTAGGACACTGTTCGGTATCCTCGTGCAATCCGGATAGCCACTCTGCGCTGCGAACCGTGAATTTTGGTACTGCAGCGCTGGGCGCCTGATAGTCGAGTTAACCATACAGGCACCCCGTATAGGACCACGTACCGCATGACCCCCCGTAGAGACGGCACGGTGTGTTATCCTAGCTTTATATTTAAGCACTTTTAAAGAGATTTCATCGCGTATATTATAGATTTTTGTTTTTCCTGAAGTTTCGAACACCTTACAGCATTCGTGGTTGCAGGATGACTTAAAAGTGTTTTATTATAATCAGTAATAATCGCCAAAACTTGACACATTTATATTATAAGGTTTAAAATAGTCAAAGTACGATCTATTTCAAACTTGTCTGCACTCTATATAAACTTTGTTATACCTACGATACAGATAATTATGTTGACAAAATCCAAGACATCGTTCCAAGTGTCCTCGATCCCAGAAAGTGACCGCATACAAGTATACCCGTCTGTCACATTCCAATCACATACTGGGCATGAGAATTGATGAATTTCAAATGCTGACCACACCGTCTGTAGTGTGAACAAGCCTCTACATAAGGTCTCAAGACATTGTACAATTATACTATCACAAGTTAGCTAAATGAAAAAAGTTGGAGTTTGAATACCAGTTGCAGTGCGATACCTACCAAACTACTTTGTCGTGTGGTACATTAATTTAGGTGTCCTTTTTTTTTTTTTTTTTTGTTGGGCTTCTCGCATACATTTCTGGGAAATGTGGTTGCTTAACCGGTCATTTGCTGGCGAAGCCAAAAGAGGCCTCCAGCCAGGCTTAAATTAAAACTAAGCAACTTTCGCTAAGGGCGCCCCCTGCGGGACACGGACCTCGGCTTAGGGCGTTGCTGGGGATATCAAGCTATTGTTTTGGGGACAGCTGGATCGGTATTATTTAAATTGTATTAGGGGACATTTAAAGCTACAGGCTCGGCACGGGCCGGCGCGAGCAAGAGACGGAAGGGAGAAGTGCTAACTTGAACGGGAAGGTGACGCGGCGATAGGCCTCCGCGACGTCGGTGAGCGGGCATCCTCGGCGGCGAGGGCGGTACAACGGTCGGGTGTTTAGTGAATGAGACAACGCGAGTCTTTTCATGTGATCTAACGTGATTTTATCGTCTGGATCGACCAGAACGTGCCTCGGGCGGCGTACTCTACTGATACGGGAGGGTTCGTAGTCGGCGGCTGATACCACAAGGGGATTTGGGTGGGACAGGGCAGAATCGAGATAGCGTTTAGACGCTTGTTTCATAAATTGCCTGATGGTCGGCAAGTTAAGGTCGAAATGGAGTTGGTCGTTTCGCATGTACAGATCCGCTCCGGTGGCCTTGCACATGAAACGGGTTTGGAGGGTTTCGAGTCTACGGAGTGGGTATGATTCAGCGTGTGCGAACACTGGGCTGGCATAGGTCATGATGGGTCTTTAGGTGTCCTTGTTAGATAGGCCTCTTATCCAACTGCGATGGTACGTTTTTAAACTATCGCAAATTTCACTCATATTAGACTATGATTTCGGGACGAGAAGACCACGGTCAATGCAACTTGGCCGAAACGTTGAGGTTAGTCAAAATATTGTTTTGATTTATCTGTGCGCGAATAGTCCCGATAAGTACCATAGTCTAATATGCGATGGTAAGGTTGGCGCAATGGCTATACAATTGGCTTTCTGCACTACCTGTCGTGGGCTTGATCCTCGCATGGAACAAATATTTGTATGATCTACATATAACTGTTTCGAACCTGAGTATTTGTGCAGAGATTTTTGTCTGTAAATTGCACCCACGACATACGACAAATACTAATGTGCGATTCGTTTAAAACCAGTTAACAACTGTGAAATTGCCATAGTAATTGGTGATTATTTGTATGAGTGGTCATCTACTTAACATAATTTAGTCAGCTTTGGTTCATCGGGAAGAGAGGTACGCGGCCTATTGTGGATGAAATTCAGTACTCAATACATTCTTAGAGGCAGTCCGTAGGAAATGCCGGCTTCATCTAAATTTATCGATCAGTAAAATTGTTTTGTTTTTTAAATCTAGTTGATAAATAAAAATCTGTTAAAAGAAAAAGAAAGAACGAAAAGTTTTTATTGGCACAAACAATTACATAGGCAAACAAAAATACGGAGATTATATAGAAGTGCTAAAGGGCCATCGGCTCCGCATGATGTCGGGGTACCACTACCGGACGCTGATTTTCAGCTGCAAACCACGAGTGCCATACGCTCGAAATTAGGAGGATATAATTGATATCATTAAATATGCATATTAGAATGTGCATAAAAGTCTAAAATATAATTTATAATTTTGTATGTATAATAAGGAGGTATGTAATATAATAATACGTGTATGGTATATAATATAGTAATAACGAGTGTTCGCCCAGGGGTCCAAATTGTATCGTGATTCATTACATTTTTTAATTTGATACATTACATTTTATATTTGATTTAATGTATTTGTAACACATATCTTTTATATAAATCAAAATTAATGTTGCTAAGCACATTTCGAGAATGGCTCAACCAATTCGGCAAATAAAGAATTGTATGTTCCTTAAGGCCCAAGGAAGGTTTTAATAAAAAAAATCCTTTATTGGTGAGATAAAAATAATGTGATCACTAGAAAAACGTTGGATTTATTTCATTATTACTATTAACTTTTGACAAAACGTAGTCTGTCCGGGCAGCTAATTGTACATACATTTTAACTTTTTGCACTCCTCTTCCGTATTAATTTTAACTATGACAAATATCACACTCGTTCGTGCGTGCAATGTGCTTAAAAGGGGCTAGGTACAAAGCTTTTCTTCACGTATTAATATATCGATAAATCAATGTTGCGGTGAAGCAAACCATATATTATAATACAAATAATAATTAATCAGACGATCAAATTAATAAAACAAAATCAAAAAGTAGGCGGTGTCACAATAACGAATTATCAAATGTTTATTTCTGTATTTTATCGTTTACCTAATTACAGTTTCACTGGTGATAGGTTTCTTATTGCAAGGCTAAGTAGGTACCATCCCAGTGCCAAATATCAGCCGCTTAGCAGTAGTGTTTAAAATTTAGACATTACTGTGTTCCAGTTTGAAATTACTGGGCATAAGAGACTAAATAACTGTCTTGAGATGATGAGTGCAGTGTGGTGTCATGCAGGACTAGTCTTGAGTAGCATTAAGGTTGTTATAGGCAGGTGTGGAGCTTATAACAGTGCGAATTACATGCTCGTCTCGTCGCAAATTTGTATAAAAAGGACCTAAAGTATTCATCGTTATGAATCTAACAATAGAGTATCATATCTTAAAGATACTTATTAAGAGATCCTATTAAATTGTTCGAACTTTTTCTAATCCAAGCTAACAAGTCTAAGAATTCAAAAGCTTCAAAATTTACCAGAGAAAAACACTGCCTACATAATATAAGGCAAAGTTTGAGTGTCGACATCGGGCGGTAAAAAGTGCCTATTGTCATAATACACCTAAAATAGCTCGAGCTGAATAAAGCCAACCGCTCGGTTGCCACTTTCACGAGACACTTCCACCATAAGAAATCCAATTTAACTTTGTCTCCGAACAAAATGTTCCAATAGAAATAATTTCGTCAAGGACTTCCAACAGCTGTACAATTCAATCAGTGTGGAGTCTTCTGTTTTTTTTTTCTTTCAAGTATTTTTCTTTCTGCGTTGTAAAGTTAGTTAATGTGGTCAATACCCTTCACACTTGAGGTATGGTACTGGTATACTCAATAAATGGTGGTACTAACGTACATATTGGTTTTTGTTCAAAACTTTACTATCGATGTGGATTTCACATCAGCATCATTTCAGCCGAAAGAAAACATTATTGGACATAGATCTCCCCAAAGATCGCCACAACGACCGGTCAGGGTTTATCTTGTGTGCTCATTGGTTGTTGTTTTGCCATAATCAAAATCACAGCGCTACGCCAGTAAAAAAAATCTGCCGTGAAATCCTACTTTCTTATGTGACTACTCTCTTTGTTTTGCCACATCGGACAAGTGAAATTGTTGACTTACTTACACTGATTTTTATAAAGACGGTGATCCGTGTTATATCAGCTGTCGTCTAATTGCTGTCAATTTACTTTTTTAAGGTCAGTTTAACGTTACGGAATACGTCAGTACCCAACTGACGTATCCCGAGGTACTTTTAATAAAATCTGATGTTCAAAATAATGTCTACACCAAGTATGTGAAAGTTATGTGCGAAGTATGGACTTATGAAAATGATTTAACTTTAAGAAATGACTGCCGTGATTGAATGCAATCTTTTAAATTTTAACCACAATTTTTTGGGACGATAATCTCATGTTATTGTCTGATATTCATCATTCTGTATGTAGTATACATCCAGGGAGGCAAAAAACTAAATAAAAACAACTGATATGGGTGGGATGTGTGCTCATTGGGAGGTTTTGCTATAATCGCCACGCTTGGCAGGCAGGTTGGCGATCGCAGTTGAGTTGTTAATGTACTCAAAGGACGCTGCTGTCCATCTTCCGGCTAATCGCATATTCGCCTTTTCCGACACCCACGAAATGAGATATGTTGGTGCTATTCGTAGCCGCTGCCACACGGCATTCACAACTGTGTAAGATGTGGTAAAAGGTCCATTGAACATTGGCACGCTTGGTGCTTTGGCTAAGCGATTGGCTTACAGCGTTACGGGTTGCGGGTTCAATCCCCGCACGGAATTCATATTTTTATAGTCTATAGATATTAGATCCAGGTGTTTGTTACATGTGCGCGTGTGTTCTAATTCTGATAGGCGAACACCTCACCCCTAGCCCGAGGTAATTGGAATGACACCGTGGGGTTTTAGCTGATAAGAGCCCAGCATGTCCTCCGCCCTTCCCAACGCGGAGAAAGTCCAAAAGAATTTCCCCATGACAAAAATGGTGTTTGTACATGTGAGATTTATGTTATACCCACCACCCAGGAGAAATCGTAGTGTGGACTAAGTTTTCTAAAAACAAAACCACGGAATCCACGAAGTCTATGATCCTTTTACGAAAGGATATGATGTAGTGTATTTTAGTTCTTAATTGACAATATTAGGTCCTATGTGATGGACCGTGCATATTGTAATTCGCATTTAATACCAACCATACGCTGCCACTGGCAATTCCATCATAGAAAAACTAACACACTATTCGCGATCCAAAAATACCACTAAACCATTAAGACTAATACAAACCAATAAAATAAGTACTAATTTAACCCTACGGAGAAATAGGACACATTGAGTCACCAGATTGCCATTGATTTTCTGAGATAAAATAAATTGCTTCAGCATTTTTTCGCGGGAATTGTTATCGCGGTCTGGATTCTGTGACGTGACTCCAGAACGCATTTCACTTGCAGGTGTACCGTAACCAACCGGTGTACTTCGCAACGTTCCCGGACACGTTCGACAAAATCATATTTTACGTGATTCTATTTTACGAAAGACTTTGTAACTATTTATCTTCAAAGAATGCTTTTTTAAATGGAATTCAATGTGTGGTTGCGATATCGTACTAATAAAATATGGAATTGCTATATATTTAATCGTTTTGCGATAAAGTTTATATTAACTCTAGCTTACTCCATGTAGTGTCCGGATTAAGAATATAGTACCACTCCATATCCTCCTGTGAAGGTCGTAAAAGGCGACTAGGGCACTAAACTAGCGGGGTGTGCAGCAGAGTCCCTTCTGTGGAACAGGAGCTATTCTGCGCACGCAAATCCGCCTGCCAATCGTGGCGAGTACTGGCCTGAACATATGCCTCTCAATGACCGCTAAAATTAACCAATATAGGGGTATTGTCATAATCACCACGCTGGGCAGGGGGATTGATCATCGCAGTATGTTGTTATTAGCACACGGAAGGTTGCTGCTGCCCATTCTCTTGCTATCAACGTTTTGTCTCCTTTTATGACACCCAGGTGGAACAGAGTGGTCTATTCTATGCCGGGAACAACCCAGTACTATTAAAAAAAATTTATAATATATTTCCAAACTGAAACGTAAATAGTGGAATTATGTGTAACAGTGATTCGACTCCTCTGATGTTGCGCGAAACGCTGACAACGTCTGTTTAGAACGTCGACCGTAGGGTCGCTACTTATACAAAATAACTAAAACATATTTTATCAAAAATGTAATTGTTTATAATAATATCGATCACAAATGTGCAACAAACAAGTAGTTGCGACATTTCGATTTACTTGATTTAATCTTTGGATGAATAATAATATAATGAACTAACATTCATCTTCTAATTATTTGCAATAATTAACGAAATTAGCTGGAGGTGAACACCATTTTTCAAGTCTCACGTGAAATTGCACTGAGCGAAACTCCTGATTACTATTACCAGACTGCGCTACGGTCGTTCGGTGGTAAGCGGCTGTGACGTGTCCCAACCCGCGTCCCATCGCACGATTGACCCTGTACGGCCACCGAGTCGAACCATTGTTAGACGTTTTTCCACTGTGGTAATGCAAAACACTTTTATATACAGATTACATCATCCATAAGTCAAACATACCTACAAGGGCGGCACTGAAAATTTCGGGAATCAAGGAAGTGACACAACATTACTATTTAAAAATGTATTTATTGCTTTTCGAAGTATTCTCCGCGAAATTTGACACATTTTTCCATACGATGGAACCAATCATTGAAGCAACCATTCCATTCGGAAGTTGGGGTCTCCAAAATGGCCGTTTTGTAGGCGTCCACAGCTTCTTTAGGTGATGAAAATCTCTGTCCACGCAATTTATTCTTTATTTTAGGGAAAGTATAGAAATCATTAGGGCTTAGGTCGGGGCTGTACGGCGGATGGTCTAATAATTCTATGTTTTCTTGCTCTAAAAACTCTTTTGTTCTGTGCGCGGTGTGAGAACTAGCATTGTCGTGATGGAGGATGATGCGGCGGTTGCAGTTCTCTCTACGGAGTTCAGAAACGACCTATGGCAAACAAATGCTAGCATACCATTCTGCATTAACCGTTCTTTGTCCCTCAAGAGGAATAGTCGTAACATGGCCGGTTTTGGAGACAAACGTGGCCACCATTTTTTTTGCAACACTCCGTGAACGAACAATTTTTGTTGGCTTTAACTCATTTTCGAACACCCAAACTCGTGACTGGTTTTTTGTTTCGGGTTCGTACGCATATATCCAGGATTCGTCACCTGATACGATGTTGTATACAGCATTTGAGGATCCTGCGTGGAATCTTTCGAGAGTTCTGACGCACCAAGTAACGCGAGCCGCTTTTTGCTCTTCACATAGCAAATGCGGTATCCATCGGGAAAACAACTTTTTTACACCTAATTGTTTATGCAAGGTTATTTGTATTTGACTCATGCCAATGTCTAAAGTTGCCTGAATTTTGCGGTATGTCACATGTCGATCTTCCTCAATCAGCTTACGCACAGCATCAACGTTTTCTTGGGTGACTGCAGTTTTTGGACGACCTTGACGAGGATCATCACTGAGCTTGACACGTCCACGTTGAAATTCAGCAAACCAGCGATAAATTGTGGTTTTGGATGGGGCTTCATCACCAAATGCAGAAATCATCCGGTCAACACACTGTTTTTGTGTTAAACCACTTCGAAAGTCATAATAAATCATCGCTCTTGAATTTTCTCGAGTCAATTCCATTTTCTCTTCTTCTTCTCTTAGATTATGGCTTCTGCAGAGTATCTTCCACAATTTCGCCAATGTCAAGTATAAGGCAACGTCGTACGGTATTTAGACTAATGAATCTTTACGTATTCATAAAATATTTCTCAAAAATTAAAATAATCTATAAAATATGTCGGCAACGTCGTACGGTTCAATTCGAGAAAAGTATTTTCATTTTCTCTTCTTCTTCTTCTTCTCTTAGATTATGGCTTCTGTAGATTATCTTCCACAATTTCGCCAATGTCAAGTATAAGGCAACGTTGTACGGTGTTTAGATTAATTAATCTTTACATATTCAATAAAATATTTCTCAAAAATGAAAAAATCTATAAAATATGTCGGCAACGTCGTACGGTTCAATTGTTTTTTCTTCATTTTCTCAACGACTAAACAAGTTTGACAAAACCTTGTGACAAGACCGTGAATCTTTTTTTAAATAAATAAATGGTATTCGATTTGTAAAACCAAGGAGTTTTCAATTAAAAAGATTTTAATATGACAGGAACAGTGGAAATATTCCATTCCCGATACTTTTAGTGCAGCCTCTGTACCAGCATAAAAGAACACATAGCTGACGTCAAGCCATTGATGTATATATGTTACTATCGTACGTCAAGCATAGATGCTCCACAAAGTCAGCAGTGTATAAACATGCCTTAGCCAGCCTCGCGAAAGAGAACCGATATGTACCAAAAATGTTTCGTGAGGCTATTGAAATTAACTAAGACAATTTAATTTTAATAGAGAAGATGGTTGGCAGGTACCACCAGTTTGTAATCCGGTTATTAAAAAATAAGGTCCCAAACAACATATCGTTCCCGATAGTATAACTAAGATCCTCCAAATCACAGCCAACGCCTACGGTAAATGGTTTAGGCAATGGCAGATCGAAGTTAACCCTATCAAAAGTAAAGCCGTCCTATTTTGCAAATTAGGCGACGACCACCCACGCTTCAGGGAGATCTCGATGCTGGGCCAATCGGTTCCTTGGGAACCACCCGCCAAGTATCTTGGAGTCACCCTAGACAAAAAACTGACCTTCATTCCCCACACAAAGATGGTGCGTGCCCGCGCTGCCTTTGTGCTCGGTCGCCTTCACTATATTCTGAACGCTTGTAGTAAATTATCCTTTAGAAATAAGGTGAGAATTTACACCACATGCATTCGACCCATCATGACCTATGCCAGCCCAGTGTTCGCACACGCTGAATCATACCCACTCCGTAGATTCGAAACCCTCCAAACCCGTTTCATGCGCAAGGCCACCGGAGCGCCTCTGTACATGCGAAACGACCAACTCCATTTGGACCTTAACTTGCCGACCATCAGGCAATTTATGAAACAAGCGTCTAAAACGCTATCTCGATTCTGCCCTGTCCCACCCAAATCCCCTTGTGGTATCAGCCGCCGACTACGAACCCTCCCGTATCAGTAGAGTACGCCGCCCGAGGCACGTTCTGGTCGATCCAGACGATAAAATCACGTTAGATCACATGAAGAGACTCGCGTTGTCTCGTTCACTAAACACCCGACCGTTGTACCGCCCTCGCCGCCGAGGATGCCCGCCTCACCGACGTCGCGGAGGCCTATCGCCGCGTCACCTTCCCGTTCAAGTTAGCACTTCTCCCTCCCGTCTCTTGCTCGCGCCGGCCCGTGCCGAGCCTGTAGCTTTAAATGTCCCCTAATACAATTTAAATAATACCGATCCAGCTGTCCCCAAAACAATAGCTTGATATCCCCAGCAACGCCCTAAGCCGAGGTCCGTGTCCCGCAGGGGGCGCCCTTAGCGAAAGTTGCTTAGTTTTTAATATTTAATTTAAGCCTGGCTGGAGGCCTCTTTTGGCTTCGCCAGCAAATAACCGGTTAAGCAACCACATTTCCCAGAAATGTATTCGAGAAGCCCAATAAAAAAAAAAAAAAAAAAACAACATATCACACCAAAAAAAATATCAAGACACTGTGAATGATTACTGCGTGCATCGAAACAACTTTTGATTATTTTTGTACCGTATATAAAATAACTTTTTAAATCTGTAACGACGCTTATCACCTTAGTCATCCTGCGACCACGAATCCTGAAAATTGTTCGGAATGTTGCAAAACAATGATCTATAATCGACGGCACGATTGGTGCAGTGGTTGATACAGTCGACTGCTGCGCTCCAGGTCGCGGGTTCGATTCCCGCACGGATCAAATATTTGTACGATCTGAAGGTGTTGTTCCGGGTCTGGGTGTATTGTGTGTGGAATTTGTGTCTGTAAACGCACCCACGATACAGGAGAAATCCTAGTGTGGCGCAATGTAAAAATAAAACAAGAATGAAAAAAACCGCGATGTAATCCATTTAAAAGTGTTTTATCTTTACGATTTGAACTTGAATATAGATAAAATCTCGGTACATAATACAAACTTATTCATGTAGCTTTGCAACATCAAATGAAATTCTCTGCCACGCACTGAATTGTACACACATGAGCCTACTCACTCAAAAAGTATATATGATGTCAAGTTTAATATAGCTGCGACAGATTCCAACTTTGACATTAATCCAAGATACATTATTAAGTCAAAAATGTGAAGACTGTAAAGCAATATTAAACTGAAGTTACTCTCTTCATTTAAGCTCCCTTTTTAGTCATGCTAGGCGTAGGTAGCTTCGCAATATCAGTGCTTCCCAGTAGATGTACATTTTCGCCTGGATATAGTTTAAATTACGGTAAATTTGATTTATTCAAATTAAGCTCACGGTTCGTCGACAGCAAATGTTATCAAAGCGTCTCTTTGACTAGGTCAACCGCCTGGCTCCGCCCGAGATTTGATGAGAACTTCCTAAACTGTTCCACTTCGTTGACTTTTACAGTGACCTTGCTATTTCCCTTACCACTGGTTACACTGTGATGGGAAATATATCTCACGTTTTACGTATTCTATTGTTGTATTGAGTTTTCTTGAAATAGATTATCGTTCACTCGAATTTAGGCATAGTTAAGCAATGTATACGTACAAATCATTGTGTTTTTTCCCTAATTCCAACAGTAATATTTATCCATAAGTCAACATTACCATCGTCATATCAGCCAAAGGACGTCCACTACCAAACAAAAGCCTCCCCCATAGGTTTCGACAACGAGCGGTGACATGCCGCCCGCATCCAACGACGCCCAGCGACCTTTACCAAGTTGTGTGTCGACCTCTTTGGAGGTCGTCCCATACTGCGTTTTCCGGTGTGCGGTTTCCATTCGAGAACCTTTTTACCCCAACGGCCATCAGTTCTACGAGCAATGTGCCGCGCTCATTGCCACTTCAGTTTACTATTCCTTTCAGCTATGTCAGTAACTTTAGTTCTTCTACTGAGGCCCAAGCACGAACAACTTGCGAAAAAGTATTCGTATCGTAACGTTAATGTGAGTCAATTTGTAATCGAAAATACAACTATACCATAGCACTTTCGTTTAAATTTATAGGACAAACACAATTAGTATCATATATGTACGAAGAAAGTCTTCAGTTTAAATGAAAAATATGTGCGAATCAAGTATTTTCAATTAATTTTGGATTTAAAATACTAGATTTTATTTAATAAATTCAAATCGAGTACGTTCACACGTACCACCCGTAAATGTCTACGGCTGAACGTGAGCCTCCCAAGGGTCATTACAATGAGCGGTCATAGCCCCATATTATTATGTTCTTATTAGCACAGGGGCGAATTTTACTAAACATCCTCTTGATATCAACCCTTAGTCTCCTTTTGCGACATCTACTGGTAGAGATGGGTGGTCCATTCTTTGCCGGGAACCACATGAGCAATGATGAATTTAATTCGAGTACGTAAAACAATATTTAATTTTATTACTCCTTTGCAAAATACATTGATATATAACTAAACGAGCAATATGATATAATAGGCCTAAGTAAAATTGTATTACGCTTATTGATGTCCAAATTTACATCAATTTATATGTATATATATATGTCTAAAAAAATATGTATGTATGTATATTCCCTATGGATTCCAAAACGGCTGGACCGATTTTTATGAAATTATCAAGCAATTTTCAAATGATCTTAGCGGTTGATTCTGTGAAGTTTGGTAGCGATCAGATCAACAGTTTTGTTTTAGTTTCTTCGCAATTTTGTGTCATTAAGTCATCTGAATATAGATAAGTGCATAAGTACTACCCGTGCGAAGCTGGAGCGGGGCGCTAGTTTAATATAAATTACAATGATTACTAGCGGTGGGCATAGAAACAACGAACGGCTTTTTAGACATCTTTTAAAAATATCAAAAACTAATAATCTGTCTCCATTGCTCAAAAAATAGGTAAAAATGAAATTAAGCCATTGATAAACGAACTGGTTTCAAAAACTTATGTTATGTATGCCACTGACTAATGAATTGATTTAAAAAACAAACTCAATTTTATTTCGATAAAAAATTGCGGTTATCTTACATTGTTACTATGCATAGGTACTGTCAATGACCCAACCGCTTGATTACATTGTCTACTTCATTATATCAATTTATATGAAACAATATCTTCTGTTTACTGCTAATATTGAAAGAGTTAAGTTACTGTTCACATGCCAAATACAATTATTGGAAAACATGGCTATGAACTTCATGTACATATAATGGCAGAACATATTTTTAGTAGGGACTCAAAATGATTGCTGGTTGGTTTATAAATTAATTACAGTATTTATGAAGCCAGTAGATATCTAATTAGAGACAGATGAAGTACAAAGCCTTTGTAATAGTCCAGGGTTTTGCCCCGTGGCCATGACCGGCCTGATGGGTGTGTCTGTCATTCTGTTGGTACTAAGGTTACAGTCTCTATGTTAATTTTATACGCTCGTTCTGTTTTATTATTTTTTCTTTTATCTTTGGCATCGAGACGTACTTCTGACTGAGATGTTCGGGGAGGTAATTAAATAAATTAAATAAAAATGAGTTAACGTTTTATCTTTTTGTGTTATTTTTGTTTATAGAGTGGGCGGCCGCCTAGCGTACTAAAAGTTTGATAAGGTTTTAGAATTGTTTATAAAATTTTATTTTAATTAACTATCATAAATTAACATAAAAATCCAGCACCTTTACGTGTTTACATACGTATTACGTATTTATTATACTAAAACGTGCAATTTATGATTCATATAGGAAAATATGTTTTTATAGTTTATGGTCGAATTCCTGCTTATTTCAAAGTAGATGAGATTGAAAGCCGCGTGTCCACTGGCTCGGCATTGGAGCTTACGGATAGTACAGGTTTTCAGGGTTCGTACTGATTCTTATAGAAATGCGTTCATCGGCAAATCCGCTTGGAGCGTCGGTATTTTTGCAAGATAAAATGCCGACACTCCATTGCCGACGCTCCGTACGCTCCAATGCCGACCCAGTGTATGCACAGAATAAGACGCTGTTGAAGATGATGCAATGTTACACGCGTGTAGCGTCGAGAAATGTTATAAAGTAACTCTGGGTCCAGTATACTGGATGCGCCAGTATACCTAGTAAACCTCTTGCATATGTAATACGTTTTTAAACGATCGCCAATGTCACTAATATTAGACTATGGTTTTGTCTTCTCGTGACCACGGCCAATGCAACCTGGCCAAAACGTCGAGGTTAGTAAAACATTTGTTTTGATTTATCTGCGCGTAAAAAGTCCCGTGTCCTTGTCCACGTGGTGTCCGGATTAAGAAGATAACAGCTCTCCATCTCCTCCCGTGGATGTAAAAGGCAATTAAGGGACTCTGAATCAAAGAGATGGGCAACGGCGTCCCTTCTGTGGAACAGTAGCCATACTACGCTCACCAACCCGCCGGCCATGCATTGGCAAAGACCCTCCAAAATGATGACTAAATTGTGTTAATCTATGGCGGAGGCTTTTGGTCAGTATTGAACGTTCTTTGTCTGAAATGACGATGATGACAAGTCCCAAAATTATAGTCTATATACAATAGGTATTAGTAACTTGACCAATATTTCATAGACTTAGCCTATCGAAGTCCACTGTTGAAGAAAGGCCTCTACCAAGTTGCGCCACAATGCTCTATTCTCCGATATCCGCATGCAGTAGGCTGCTTCAAATATCCTCGTCAGGTCATCAGTCCAACTGACACGCGGACATCTTTCTCAAATTGGAATCGAGATTATATCGAGTGTAATTAGTAACTTATAAAATTGCTTTATCAAATTGAATCACCGAACTTACAAAATTAATTATAAAGATCTTCCTTATTTACTACTTGCAATATTAGTATAGAAACAATCACTGCCTGCCGTGGTTATTTGTTTGGTATTGGCGCTATATACCAAGTATGTAATTAAAAACACGAGTATATCATAATTTTCCAACACACATGATATATTTATTTTGAAGGTTTTGTGTAAATTGTAAACAGAGTTTTAGTTTGTTGTAGTGTTTCCAATTGACATCTTACTCATATGAGACAAAGGACGTCCAATGGTGAACAAAGAGCTCCCATGTCATTTTGGAGGTAATATGCCAGTTATCACGTAATCACCACAGTGAGTGCCAGTACTCGGTGGGCACAGTATGGTTGCTGTCGCAGAAGGTACGATGCTGCCCATCCCATGCTCTAGTTTAGAGTCCGTTAGTTACCTTTTACGTCATCCACGGGAGGAGCTGGAGTGGTACTTTATTCTTAACCGGGACACCACACTGAGCGTTCATCATGAAACACTACCGTATTGTAAGTTTAGGGCAGTATCATTTTTATCGTGCCCATTTCTCAAGTTAAATATACATGAATATTCTTTATTTCACACCAGACATACTCCAGATCTACAAATTATACTGGTACAATGCCAATTGTGCTGCCCAGCGCTGTCACAATCTGGGCAATCAATGTTTTTTTTAAAAATACATTCTGTAGTCTTTTACTCAAGGTACTGAGGTACTACCGCATTGCCATATTTTGTTTTTTTTTTAAAACCTTGCCCCACACTAGGATTTATTCTGTGTCGTGGGTGCGTTTACAGACATAAATTCCACACACAATACACCCAGACCCGGAACAAATTCTGCAGATCATACAATTATTTGTACCGTACGGGAATCGAACCCGCGACCTGGAGCGCAGCAGCCGACTGTATCAGCCACTGCACCAAACGTGCCGTCGAATATATTATCTTTATATATATAATTCTTCTGTACGTGTGTATGTCACTGAACTCCTCCTAAACGGCAAGAACGATTTTGATGATTTTTTTTTTGTATGTTTGAGTATGTCCCTGGATGGTTTAGATTCGCTTGTGCGAAGCTGGGGCGGGCAGCTAGTATATATATATATATATATTCTGCTGCCAAGCAGTAATGTTTAAACTTTAGACGTTATTGTATTTCAGTTGGAAGGGAACTGTTACTAGTGAAATTACTGGGCATAAGGGACTAAATGACTAATGTCTCGAGGTGACGAGCACTACGTGGTGTCATGCGGACTAGTCCTGAATAGCATTATAATTTTCATAGGTAGACGCGCTGCTTACAACCAGGTAAATGAATAGCTCGTAACCAGGATTTATATATAAAAAAACGGTTTGCGTTATGATCAGAATTATTTGCTGCCGGCTACAAATGGCACCAACCCATCTGGGATCTGGTATTTATCCCATGGGTGTCGTAAAAAGCGACTATGTGATTAGCTGGACGATGGGCAGCAGCGTTTTTCAGTATAATAACAACTCAACTGCGATCGCCAACCGGCTTACCAAGTGGGGTGATTATAGCGAAAACTTCGAACGACCTCTACATACCCAGACTACTTATAGTGGAAATCTTTATGGTAGGCAAGTGTCAAGCAGTGGACTTTATTCGGCTGAAATGAATTAATGAATAATCAGAACACTGATCACGCATCTTACTTGCAATCATAATCCCTTTAATTTTATTCAACAATATTCTTTGCGTCGTATGTTGAAAATCCCGACATTGAAAACTAGCTTTATATAAAGCTTCTGCATCTCTTATAGTGTACTTAATTTGCCTAGTCGTTGACGCCCATTCCATGGCAAATAGGACTTGAACCTATTTTTGTTGAAAAGCTCTAATGCTTGGTAGGCGTCCACTGCTGGACAAAGCCTTCTCGTATAGGTATCCCATACAGTGTGCCTAATTCTACATAAAATACTATAGAGCTTGTGACGAAGTCATCCTTCATCTTCATTTCAATCAACCTCTTTCATGACTTCATACCTTTTATCTCCATCACTGTCCACTTCATGATTCATTCTTTATTCAAATCAAAATTCGGATTTAGTATTGTGGTGTCGAATCGTTCATATTTTGATCATTATTATTACATATTGGATTGAACGCTAGTGGTTGGACATACAGCTGCTTGCGGCAGCAAGTAACGGAGTTCAGTAATTGTGATTCAATGAAACGTAGCATATATATTGTTATAATGGTAGATTGATATTCATCATTCATCATTTCGGCCGAATGAAGTCCACTGCTGGACACAGGCCTCCCCCAAAAATGTTCACAACGACCGATATGGATGTGTTGTGGGCTCATTGGGGGGTTTTGCCATAATCGCCACGCTTGGCAGACGGGTTGGCGATCGCAGTTAAGTTGTTAATGTACTCGAAGGACGCTGCTGCCCATCCTCCGGCTAATCCCTTAGTCGACTTTTACGACACCCATGGGAGGAGATGGGGTGGTGGCATTCTGAGCCGGCACACACGGCATTGATATTCACAACTTCAAAACTTCATGCCGATGATTATACAAATTTTAAAATATAGCTTACTATCACAATTTACGCTAATTAAAAATAAGTAATTGTAATACTGCAGGAGACTATTTGTCAGAGCGACAGCTGTGTCCAACCACTAGCGTTCAGAATCCAATGTGTAATGATAATGATCAAAATATGAACGATTCGACACCACAATACTAAATTCAAATTTTGATTCGAATAAAGAATTAATCATGAAGTGGACAGTGATGGAGATAAAAGGTATGAAGTCATGAAAGAGGTTGATTGAAATGAAGGTGAAGGATGACTTCGTCACAAGGTAATAGTCACATGCATGGCCACTGTGGATGAAGGGTTTGGTTGAGGTATTTCATATACGGGTTTGTTTTAGGAAATTCTCAGATGATTTACTGCTCTTTTGAGAATTTATTAACAAGAAATAGACAAGATATTTGGCCGCATTGTTGGCGCAGTGGATAAGCGATTAGCTTTCTGTGCAACGTGTCTCGGATTCGATCTCCGCACCGAACAAATATTTGTATGATCTACAGATAGTTATAGATATATAATTCTGGGTGTTTGTGCATATAAAATCTACGTCTGTAAACTATACACACAGACACAGACACAGAGGAAGTCCGAAAAGTGGGGATCCCATAGTGAAAAACTAAGTTTCATATTTACATTCCTGGTTTTGATGTATCAAATACATCATTATATCAAAGTCATCCTTTCTTATAATGGATTACATGAATTCATATAATAACATTAGATTATTCTATATTTGTTAATTCTTATTCTTATTCTTTATTGTATAAACATAAAACGATACATAGAATATAAAATAAAGTAAATGTACAAAGGCGAGCTTAACTCAACATTGAGTTTTCTACCAGCAAACCTTTGAATGATAGAAGATAGAAACGAAAAGAGGACAGTATCAAGTATACAAATAGAGAGAATACAATATTATGTAGTTAAGAATAATGAAAACAACAGATTTAGAGGTGCTATTACTAAAATACACAAATATACACATGTTTAAGTTATATTAGTTACTTTTTTATATTTACTTTATTTATTTAAGTAAGTGTGAGTACTATGTGGGTTATTCATTTATTTTGTTTACAGACGTGATATTTTGTCGGACAAGGTATTTCATGCTCACTCCAGTATCCTGCTGACGGTGGCGTCGTGTATCAGGTCGCTGAGTTGCCCTACAATATGGTTGAGCTGAGTGACACTGATGCATGCGTATTGCTCGCGAATGAGTACCATCTTTTGGGATTGGTCAGCTTGATGCTGCCATGACAATTTAATCACAAACGTTAATAAATCATTAAATCAGGCTTGTTTAGTATAGACGTTATGACGTTTAGACTATTTTCTTCTACATTGTCCTCACATAACCTTCATTTAGAGAACAATACCGTCAAAAATAGTGTAGCACAATTATGATTTAAAAAAGTGTAACAATTGAGTTTCTCGCCCGTTGTTCTTCGTAGAAAATCTACATATTGGAACGCGGCAACTAAAAACTGAGTATTCAGAAGCGCCTGTATTTACAGGCGCTATTACTATTTAGTTTAATATGAATAAAAAATATTTTTATCTTAACTTATCCTTACAGAACAAACAATATAGGAATTTGTAACTGTGCTAATAAATTACACTAAACTGGCTCGCTATAACCATGCGACTTAACACTATTATTAGAGAAATGTGGAGTTCGGGAATGCTCGGGGGAAAATAGGTACCTACCGCATGTATCGGTTGGTCTCACATCGCGTATATTATTGATTTTTGGTTTTCCTGACGTTTCGAACACTTTGCAGCATTCGTGGTCGCAGGATGTCTAAGGTGACAGGCGTCGTTAAGAGATTTTAAAAAGTTATTCAATTTTATCTACCGTACAATTTTAATCAGAAATTAGTTTCGATGCACGCAATAATCACTCACAGTGTCTTGATGTTTCTTAGCGCGGTATGTTGTTTGGGACTTTATTATTTTAATGACTGGATTCCAAACAGGTGATACCTTCCAACCATCTTCTCTATTAAAATTAGTATGGTTTTTAATTTCAACGGCCTCACAAAACATTCTTGGTACATAACGGTTCTCTTTCACGAGGACTTGAGGATGACCAAATCGAACAAAATGGTTAGGTTTGCCTAAGGCATGTTCACACACTGCAGACTTTGTGGAGCATGAGCATGATCAATGCTTGACGTTTAAAAGTAATTTATTATAATGTGTATATAATCGCGAAAACCTAAGACATTACTGTGGTATCACATATTAGAACATACTTTACCAGTTCATTATTGTATCTATGTATACAATTTTCGTTAAAACATAACATAAGCATGATTCGAATGAGACCCAATTCAATGTACTGTTTCCTGGTGGTAGGTCTCTTATTGCACCACGAGAAGACGGTGGCGCGTGGCGCATGTGGTCACGCAACGCCGTGTGCGCAGTACAACACAGTGCACAGGGACGCTTCTGGAGATCCTTTATAATCCGCCTCAGTGGTTTTAGCCAGTAGGAGACCGGCATGCCCCTCCACCCTTCCCCAGGGCGGAGGAAGTTCATGTAGAATTTCCACTGGCCCCATAAAAAAATGTCTCTTATTGTAAGTAGGTACCAGCGCAGTGCCAGATATTCGCTGCCAAGTAGCAGTGCTTAAATTTAGTTACCACTGTGTAGAAAGAAGGGCATTGCAGTTAGTGAAATTTCTGGACATAAGAGAATAAATGACTAATTTCTCGAAGTGAGGAGCGCAGTGTGGTGCCACGCAGGCTAGTCCTGTCCTGGGTAGCATTACAAGTTTAGTGGGTAGGCGCTTACCACCAGGCGAATGATATGGTCATCATACTAAGTTGTATCATCATATCAGCCATGAGATCCACTGCTGAAAAAGGGCCTCCATAGATTTCCAGAATTGTGTCGTAATGTTGGGGGGAATTTACCAGCACTCACCACGCTTGGTAGGCAGGTTGGTAAGCACAGTATGGCTGCTGTTTCAAAGAAGGGATGCTGCTGCCCATCTACCTGGTTAAGATTCCCTTAGTCATCTTTTACGACTTCCACGGGAGGAGATGGAATCGTGCTATATTTTTAATCCGGACACCACACTGAATATTATTAAGCTGTACAAAAAGAAAAAAAATAGAGTCTCATTATTGTACCTACATAATGTTCGTTAAAATAAACATAGAAACTATAACGTAGCGTACGCATGATTGGAATGAGACCCAATTCAATCTAACGCGGGTATGATGGGTGGGCAGATAGGGCCGGAAAAATACAGAATTAATAGGAAGAAACGAGATCTGAATGTTTGTAAGCTGGAATCACTATAAATAGAAATTGGTTTCGACTCGTGAGCCAAAGTAAATAGTTACATCCTGACCTTTACTTTAGATAACGAGATATGAGACGTACCTTGTTTACTGAACATAGTTGAACCCTTCTTACTTTTTAAGAATTAATGAGAAACATGTCTAAGATGGCGATAGGCTTATATATTTTAAAATTGTTTTCGTTATTCGTGTGTTATTAAGCGTTTAGATTAAAAATAATTGACAGTCATATTACATTCAGAAATATCCAAAGCGGAGCAAATGTTATTGATGCGGGATTAAAATTAAATTTTATCACCACTAGCGAAAACGGCAGACTCTTATTTTACAGCGACATCTAGGTACCAATATAATATACTAGATAGTTCAGAAACATGCATCGGGTTCCTACAAAAAGTAACAAATATTGAATGTCTAAGATATGAATCTTTCGTTGAATGCAGATGTATTCTAAACTCATAACTTATTGAAACATACTTTTTCAACAAAAAAGGATAATATTGCAATCAATATATTCACGCACTTATGTGATAATATGGGTTCACTAATGTTTGGCAAAAACGAATGACAAATGATCATTTTAAAAATAAAATTTTTAGTATTAGTCATATGAGAAACATCTCATTTTGCAAACATATTACTTTATAAGTCATCATTTGACAAAATACAAATTTCACAAATATTTTACTCTGCAAATATTTCAAATGTTAAAATATCATAACAAAATTTTTTATTTGACCAAAAACTTCGTTTGTCAAATTTCCGATTTTACAATAGGAATTCAGTTCTGGCAGGTTCGGTTGTGGTCACAATTCTTACCTAACCTAAACCTAGCCATTTTTGTTTAATTAACCTATCCCTTTTTTCTTTTATTTTTTGATCTGGTGGAAATACATCATGTACTTCCTTCGCCCCGGGAAAGGGCGAAGGGGCATGCCGGACTCCTACTGGCTAAAACCACCGGAGTGATCATCGTCGGCACCGAAGGGAGGCTCCAGGAACTCGAATAATCTCCATCTAGAGCCACGCGTTGGTGCCACGCCTTTAGGCACATCTCGGAGGGGATGACTGTAAAGCGGTCATCCCCTCTAGCGGAGGGAAGGCGACTGTAAAGAGGCCACCCCCCCAGGCATCACTTGAGGGGATTGTAAAAGATTCCCCCGAGGCCTCACTATGCGCACACAGCGGTACGTGACCACGTGCATACCGCTGTCTTCCCGGGGGTCACTCGGTATGAGCGCGCAGATTTCCCAATAAGTGCGCTCACGACCCCCAAGGCTGCCATATAAAAACGCCAGGGGGCTCAGGCGTGTTGGACACGGGCGCCGCGGCGGCTGTTACCCCGGCTGCGTGTCCTCCACCTCCGAGCGGGATCGGCCCACTCCCGATCCCGCTCTGCGACCTCCTTCTGGAGCATTACGCTCTCACAGAAGGAGACCACAGCACTCCAGTTTTCATGCTCTGCCAGCATAGCCTACTACTACAGCATACACTACTGCTGGCAAAGAGAGATCTTGCCCGATCCTATCGATCAGGATCCGTAATTAACCTATCCTGCTAATGACTGATGATTTCATACTGAAAGTATGCTATCCTAAAGTAAGTAATTATCAAGCAAAGCATTTTGTCAAATGTTGTTTATGCTTTGCGTTGTTTTACCAATTAACATGATAATAAAAATATTAGTTTGCCAAATGATGTTTTGATGTATTGAAATGTTGTCTTTCAATCATTTGTCAAATGAGTTATTTACTGAAATAATAGGTTGTAAAGTGATAATGTTATCAAGCACAAATTTACGTAACGTTATTTTTTTAATTATAATTTGTTATTCGTTTTATTGTCAAATGACAGGACACCGATAATATGTACATTAAGAAAGTGCGCTAATATATGTTCTAAAGTACAAAAAATCCTAATCCTGGCAAAATTGAGTATTAATTTTACAACGTACAAAGTAGGTTTAATATTTGTCAAAGGTACGGCTGGCAGATAGTTTATACAAGTTAATTCGTTCGCTATAACTTAGTTTAATTTGAACTAGTCAAACGCAGTTTCCTCACTTTAGCTCGCTGCTAACGTTTAATTATTGCTGCAAGACTTCGCTAATTTGATACTATGAGGCATCTCTATATTGTGCTTGGCGAACTGTGAATTAATGTTGAAATTGAACTTATGAGTATCGAAATTAAGGGAACTGTTACGACATATTAGTTGCTAATTAATTGAGGTCTTTAGAGTAGAGTATAATTTATTGTACCCCAAAAAAAAATACAAAGTAATTTTACATACATAATAGCAGTACAATTGGCAGTCTTATCACTAAGAGCAATTTCTGCCACTAACCATTGCACGTACAAAAATCATAAAAGAAGAGAATAACGGGTAGTTGGTGCACTACTGTTGTAATTAATATTTATAAACAGTAATGCTTTATATAAAAAATAAATACAATGTGACAAAATGTATAAATGAAATGAAATAATTCAAAATAGACCAAATTAATTAGTCTTTTTTGAACTTCAACATTAGACAGCCATATATAAGCCCACCCTTCACCGCTTCCTAGTGTTTAAGCTGAGGAGAAGAAACACTATATACATAATTATTCCCAAATATATGAAAAGCTCTCAAAATTTATAAATTACAAATACATACACAAAAACAATACATAATATATAGAACAGTAACAATTACAGGTCCAAGTGATATTCCTTTACCATTTTTTTTAAATTAACCTGCGTTTCAGCCCTTCTAATAGACACCGGTAGTGCATTCTAGAAGCGTGTGGCTTGAACAGTAAATGAATCTATATCTTCATTTTAGTGTTTCTGATGGTCTTTAGGTATAGTGAGTGTGTTTAGTCATCTTCGTTTCTGGTCGTGAACTACTACACGAAGAGATGGGGTAGAATTTGGAAAATGATGAATAATAGCATTCAGCGGGAGAATAATTAATCACTACGTCCTATAATAGAATGGATGGAAGAAGAACGAGTATCTTTTTTAAGAAGGCAGGTATTAAAGTCACCCATAATTATAATATGATTGTACTAAATTTCCTAATATATTTACATATGAAGTGAAGAAATTTATTCGTTCAGAAGGACAGTAGTAGACACCGAGCAATATTTTATTTATAGTTATTGCGGAGATATTAAGTATTTGTATGATAGTATTTTTGGAGTAACTGAGAAATTATTTCTTTCCATTTAAATAAGAGAGTGGGGGATTTTTTCAACTATCAGTTAATTTTTTATTTCACCATTCATATTTATGTTCCTAGTAAAATTTGAACATAAAGTAATTTAATTTAACTTTGGGCATTTTTATAAATGTTATTTGCTTAGATTTGATGTAAACTTTTTACCATTTTGTATACCAATTAACGAAGTATTTGATCTTACGTTTTATAATTAATACCAAAAATATAGAAGTAATATTCTATAAATATCTAATTATATAATACAGGTGAGCTAGTACAAAAGCAGCAATATAAACCATCGTAGCAAACGACGGAATGCGTAGTAAGCTCGTAGCAGTGAGTCTGTAGCAAAAGTATTCCTTTGGCGTATTCCAATATTCCAGTTACTGCACGGTATACATTTTCAAATGAAATCAGTATAAATATTTACACAATATTATAAACACAATCATGCTATGATTACTGTAAAACAGAGCAATCTGGATCTTTAAAAGGAAACCTGTTGTTGGGTAGTGAACCTTTCAATTTTCGATTGTCGCTATTACATATAAGAGGCAACTAAAGATATATAATATAATCTAAATTGTTAAATCCCTTCAGTTTAAGGGTATGTTTGAAGAACATTTATAGACCTTTTGATCTGTTTTGAGTCCTTATTAGTATAGGGGAATTACCACATGTGATATAACAGATTGATATAAAACGATTTGTTGTGTCCTCGTTTTTATGGGGTGATAAAATAATAGGGTGGCCAGTTTAATGACACCAGATGTACTTAAGATAGATAATTGGCGTTATAAGAATAATTACGTTCAAACTTGATCCAAACTGAAGAACACGTCTGTGAAGGAAAATAACCTGTATAAACAAATATAAACTATACATAGTTAGGGCAAGCGGTGGCAATTGTCATAACCAAAATTCAAGCCCTGGCTATGCGGATAGCGCCTCAAAAAACCGAGGCGTTATGGTTCCATAAACTGCCGAGGAGCAGAGAACCACCCAGTTCGTGGATACGTGTTGGGGACGCGCGAATTAGGGTAGTACCGGTACACGAAGTTACCCTGGACAGTCATTGAGACTTCAAAGAGCACCAGTGCCTCGTCCCCCGAGTCAAGAGGGTAGTGGGTGTACTACACCGGCTGCTGCCCAATCTCGGGGCACAGTGTGAGGAAGTTCGCCGTCTCTACGGGGTGGCCGTGCGGTCCGTGGCCACTGGGCTATATACTTGCTGATTTCAGTCGAGTGTGGCGTCCTTCGGTGTCATTCTTGGTGACGTATTGAATCCTCCCCTAAACAGGAACATTTTCACAGCGTCTGATCCAAAAAAAGGCAAAATTAAAATGGTTGCATTGTTTGCATGACAAATGCAACCGATTACCTACACGTTTAAGTGTTTTAAATGGCGGAGAAAGTGCATGTTCAAACATGGATCATAGATCGCAAATCAGTAATTTAATTGTTTCACCGAATGTCAATTTTGCGGGCGATGTATCGCGTACCATTAACGTCCATCATTCTACTCCAGTAGTGGTTCATCATCATCATCATATAAGCCAAAGAACGTCCACTGCTGAACAAAGGCCTCTCCCATAGATTTTCCCAAAGTCCGGTCACATGGTACATGCATCCAAAAAATATTATGGTTACGGCTAGCTTGAAGTCGAAATCTAAACAAGCTTACACTGTTATTGCTACCACGAACAATAACAACAAACTGGTTGTGTTGCAAGCTAAGCAGCAAAATAGGAAAAAGTTACCGTGGGACCACTGTGAATCTAGTCATAGGGGTCTGGAGAAGAACGAGAGTAACAAGGAAGGCTTTATTAAGGTTGAAAAGAAGAAAAGAACTTGTCCCTGCACTTGTCGGAACAGTGCGGTTCCGCACCGATCGGACCGGACCATCTGTTGCGTCCTGCTGTACTAACGTCGCTGCTATACGTGTCACGGCTGCATTACCCTACAAAGGTCGAGGATATTGTTGAGTACATCAAAGTCAAGATCAAATTCACATTAAAGGTCGAGCGGTTGGATTCTCGGCTCAGCGTTAATTTTAATTTCTTTGTGGTGGGAGTGCCGACCTAACATCTGTCGACCCTAATGAAGGAAGAATTTTGGCCGAGAGGTGTAGTGTTCCAGTGACTCAAAGGCCGGCTACCGGACACCGTGCGATACACGAGGCCGACTCAACGTGTGAAGTAGTGTATTAGTGTTTATATTTTATTGCTTATGTATAGTATTTTTTGTGTGAGGTAAGATTAAAAAAAGGTTTTAATAACTGGAACAACTGTCATTTTAGCCATTCTGCAGCCACGAACGCTGCAAAGTGTTCGAAACGTTAAGAAAAACAAAAAAATTAGAAAAATACGCGATGTAATCCGTTTAAAAGTGTTTTATTATGATAAGTTTTATACTGTACTGCTATATTGTATTTTCTTATATGGGCCTTAAGACCTAATTAAATTAAATAACCTGCCGCAACGTATGAATATGGTCTATGTAACTAAAATCTAATTTAAGTATTTCTCCATCCTAAGGTTGCCTGGAAGAAATCGCCGAGCGCGATAAGGCCGCCCATTGTACTCTAAAATATACTTATAAGCACTACTGTTTTTATTACCTTTAACGATTGGTGTACATTAAAGAGTGTATTTATAATAAATAAATAAAATCTTTTCGAAAACCGCCTTTTCGTGAGGCTGGAAGTCAAACCTGTGCTCGAGACAATTCTTGATGGCTCATAAGTGGGATGTGTCTATTATTCTTCAACGTGCTATCATCACCCTTTTTGAAGAAGAGTAACACCTTGACTCTGTTCATGCTTCCGGTGTTCTCGAGTAAGACGGAATCAAATAGCTTCTGAAGGACTTTACCGGTACCGGTGTTCCATCCATTTTCAGAAACTCTGTCATAATTCCGTCAGCAGTTGGTGCCTTGTTTTTTTAAGTTGTTTCAAGGCCATCCTAATGTCGCAATGGGTGGTGTCCAGGTTTCTTCGGTATCATGATATCAGCCAAAGGACGTCCACTTCCACCGTGTGCTCAACAAAGGCCTCCTCCACAGATTTCCACAACAAGCGGTAACATGGCGCCTTCATCCAACGACTCCCAGCGACCTTCACCAGGTCGTCTGTCCACCTCGTTAGAGGTCGTCCCACGCTGTGATTTCCGGTGCGCGGTCTCCACTCGAGTACAATTTTACTCCAACGGCCATTCGTTCTACGAGCAATGTGTCGGGTGTATTGTCGGGTATAGTGTCGGTTTGATTTTGATCACGGGTCTTTGTGAGAGCCAATGGTAGGTGTAGTCATCGAGATAGGTTTTAACAGTAGAACACATTTTCACTGAATATGATAACATTTTTCTGTCGGGAATGAACTCTACTATGTAATATATGTGACGTCATATAAGAAGTTTTGAGACAATAAAATGGGATACAATCTACCCATAAAAGACATAACCTTACAGCGAGAGTCAACAATAATAAATAACACATATTCATATCAAAAAGACAGTGTCTTCAATGTGCACGGTAGAGCCATTAGGACTGGGGAAATGAAAAATAGAGGCTCACGTTGGAGTAACGTGGTTCATGCATGTATGTCTTTTTTATTCCAGTACTGCCTGTGCCCCATGGTTTCGCCCGCCGTTTAATTTAAAAGTATATTGGGTTATTTTTAAATAATTTATAATACTTCGGAATTGACAGTAATATAATTCCGAATATATAATTCCGTACACTAGAAAGCAGTGAAGGATGGGCGTTTTTGGGGGCTGTCTCGTGTAGTGTTGAGGTTAAAAAAGTACTATTCTTAGTCTATTTTGAATAAACGTTATTTCATACATTCATTCTTTGCTTCTTATGTAATCAATTCATAAAAAAAAACGGATTTACAGTAGTACAAAATTTTCCGAAATATCGAAAAATCTTTACCTCGACACAGATTTTTAAGCATCTCGTAATGAAAAATTCCTTTTCTAATTTTTTTATCTCAAATTATTTGTGAATAGTTACTTTAGCTACTCACTGATAAGTCTTTATTCTATTAAAAACTATAATGTTTTCAAGAAATACAATTAACATTTAAATTTTCACAGTACAATTTTCTTATCGCTTAAATTTAAACTACAGTGTGAAAAAAAAATCCGTAAGATTTTGCTGAACATATATTGTGTTTTTTTGGTAGGTATTGACCCAAGCTCTCACCCCCTGCAGTATGTCGTGCTATTTACTGGACAACCTGTTTATTTCCAGTGTAAGCTGATCTCGCATTGTATGATGAAAGACCAGCTTAAACTAGATATGTATAGTTTGATGTGTAACCGTGTGCCCTATTTTGTCAAGAGCTCCTCTAATTCTATGTACCTCCCATGTGACTATGAGCCTCTTAATTATCGCTACAATGAACGGTCATAGATATTTCCACATGCTATATCCATTCTTGGCACATGGCGAAGGGAGCACAAAAATGAATGGTCCTTTGACATAATCCCTTACTAACCTAACGATGACGATGGGTGAAGCAGTGGTCTGTCCTTTGCTGAAATCCACATGGCTAAACTGATCTTTCTACATATAAAATATGCCGAGAAAAGGCTCTTCTAATATAGAGCAGGAATGAGAATTGATCACCAAACTTGCCTACTGCTGCGTGTTGGCGATTTTAAACCATTAGCGCTGGTTTTTCTAATAGATGTTTTCCTTCAGCTAATGTACTAGATAAACAGAGACAGTACATTTTATGAAATTAATATTGGTACAATAACTTGTCTAACTGACCTAACGGTCCGAACTCGCGACTGAGAGCTTAATAAGCGAATTCGTAGTCCACCGAACTACCACGATAATTATATTTCACCCGAATGAAGTCTACCAGCCCCCCCCAAAATCCCGGTCTGGGTTTGTTGTGTGCTCATTAGCGGGTTTTGCCATAATCGCCACGCTTAGCAGGCGGGTTAGCGATCGCAGTTGAGTTGCTAATAAACTCGAAGGACGCTGCTGCCCATCTGGATAATTCCATAGTCACCCTTTACGACACCCACGTGATGCGATGGGGTGGTGCTATTCTAGCCGGCACCACACTGATACGTGACATCGGCAAATAAGAAATTAATTATTCGCATATCATAATAGTAATTAATTACCTGATGGGATCTCAGTTTGCCTAGTTGTTCGTTATCGCACCCACGAGATAAGCGGTATGATCTTACCCTAAAAATATGAGGTATAAATTATTCATTAATTTTCGGAAATTATCATCAAACAATAGACCTTGAAATATATTATCAGGTCTTGTGTTTGTAGTCAGTGAGTTGTTTATTGAAAATAGCTCTTATTTAATAAACCAAACAGGTGGGTAGGAAAGTAAACAGGCTCCAATGGGGGCAGAACAACAGACAAAAATATATACGTTAGCTAATTTATCATTGGTATCATCATTTCGGCCGAATGAAGTCCACTGCTGGACACAGGCCTCCCCCAAAGATCACTACAATGACCGATATGGGTGTGTTGTGGGCTCATTGGGGGGTTTTTGCCATAATCGCCACGCTTGGCAGACGGGTTGGCGATCGCAGTTGAGTTGTTAATGTACTCGAAGGACGCTGCTGCCCATCCTCCGGCTAATCCCTTAGTCGACTTTTACGACACACACGGGCGGAGATGGGGTGGTGGTATTCTGAGCTGGCACCACACGGCCATTCTTTGGTATGTAACCAGTCATTATGGAGATCTATGGGGGTGGCATTTGTTCAGCAGTGGACTTAATTTGGTTGATATGACGAATTTACTATTGCAGCCATTTGTAGCATTAGGATATACACGTAAAAACATAAAAAGAAAACAATAACCGACTGAATCAGTCATTTTAAATGTGTGAGTGGTGATCAAATGGCCTGGAGATGGTCAAAAAGGTGGGCTCTTTACCTTTCCGATGCTACAGCATTACGCTGAGTAGCGACCAAGTTTTTGCGCAGATACGACGCACAATTTCTACTTTTCCATTCATAATTTATAACGTTCATGTATTATAATAGTTTCGCTAAAAAAGCAGGCAAAGGTCAGAGTCATACAGCCTAAATGTTGTCATAATTCATACAATGAAACGTGTGACGCACTATTACATCTAGGAATTATTATTTTAAAACATTTTATAATCAGTGTTGCCAGCACGTTCATTGAAATGTAAAGGGTTAGTTATTAATGTTATTATATTCATAGTTTTAGTAGATTGTGTAGTTTCTAAGCTTTTGTAGCCTTTTGTCGATTTTATATTTATAATGTGTATTGTGCGTCGATGTGTCGCGGAAATAAATAGTTTCTTCTTTCTTTTCTTTAACAGGCCGTTTGAATCCTCACTCTGCGGGCAATGAACTAAAGGCAGTCGGCCTGCCAGGTCTCATATATCCTCTCTCGATACCTACCGGGGGTGCGGTTTGATGCTGACATAGCGAACACCTCACCCCCAGCGAGAAGTAACTGGAAGGACACAGTCGGGTTTTAGGCAGTAAGAGTCCGGCCTGTTCTAAGGCGGACGATGAGGGTTTTCTCACGAAAAAAAAACAAATTTGAACCCTACTATTTAAACATCCATTTTATCATTCATGTCCAAACTCACACCTTAGTACGCAAATATTATTCAATGTTACAAATTTTAATTCGCCACAGTTTCAACAAAGCTATCCATTTCCAAATTCTCCGCGTATTTCATAGCCCTATCTTACGATGATGTTTGGATGACATTACCTCGCGACAGACCCGCTGATAGCGGGCCGGCACTCTCATCATTTCCTTCGGGCCATATTCATCCGATCGAACGGGCGAGAGAGGGACGTGGGTGAGCGGGGGAGGAACGGCAATAACCTCTGAGTGCGTGCTTACTTGAGAGGTATTGCATTTGTTGCTCTCAATATAAGCGTTATACGATGGTATCAGTATCGCATAAATAACATTAAAATACGATTAGTTGTTTTTGGTTGTGTATTAGTATTGATTTGTTCGTTGCTGAACAGTTTTGCATTAGGTTTTTATTTGTATTACTTAAATTTTATTTTAAACGTTATAAAGGCATTAAACAATTAGATTTGGTAATTCACCACAAATAGAGCAGAGCTTCATTTAGTATCAAACTACTGATTGAAAATCATGTAACACGTAAATTTTGCTATTGTGTTAGTTGCAAATAGTCATATAACACGAAAATATCGATAATACTTTTTCGATATAAGCTTATCTCTCTCCCGGTAGTGTTGAGCCTCACTAGACGGTTTGTAGCTGATTGTTTGTTCATGCTGCCGCCCAATTTAATTTTAAATTGAGTGTTCAACGGCGTGTACCGTACGTACCCTATTAAGTCGGCTGCTCATTTATTGAGTATTGAATGAAAGTTTCAAATATGTATATTCGCTACATTCGGTCGGTCGCTCACGCAATCACTCACCTTGGTTGGTCACAGTCACCAACACATGGACGACAATCAGCTGCAAACTGAATTATTAGCCTGATAACTAATGTCAAATCCTTTACTCCTCACTATGTATTAAAGAACTGACAAATAAGCCCTAGTAAAAATAAAATAATTTCGTAAAAGCTGGCTCATATATTATGCTATAATTAAACAAGCGTTAATAATTTCGATGTCACTACATTTGTAACGGATAAAATGAAGCCTACACGGGAATAAATCACGCGCGCCTGTTGGGAGGGAGGAACAAAAAAACGCTGCCACCGCCAACCGACGTGTCGGAAATATTAACTTGAGCATTTGAATACTTTATGATCAGTAAAAAGAAAGATTTGAATCGCAAATGTGTTCGCATTTTAATCAAACAAGCAGTCGAATGGTCGCAGATTTAGCCTTATTATATTTAAATATTTTACAATATTTCACGCTTTGCATAGGCTGAAAGGAAAATTTCCAAAACGATGATTGGTAAATTGTAAGCTAAGACCTTTCAGCAGTGAATATAATCATTTGAACTCGATTACATTGTAAGTATATATTTTATTTATATACATGTCTTTCTTTTCACGGGTTTATATCCCATGTAAGGGGGAACCCGGTCTTTTGATAGGCTTACGCGGGGACATGGGTCCAACACGCAGAGGCCCTATCGAGAATTTTAACCTAAAATGTAATAATAAGGCTATTGTAAGAGAGAAACTATAACGATAAGGTCTATTGCAATGGGTGTTACATGGAATAAAAAAGACTAATAAATACGGGAACAACGGCGTCTGCCTTTCAACCTTGAACGTGAAATTCTGTGGTAGATGGGTGACTCGGCACTCACAAGATGGGCCCCCTAAATGGCCACCACTACAGGCGACAAGGAGCAATACCGGTGTGAGCGGCTAGGGGTGTTGACAGGTGCGGCACCGGTTTCACCATCGCGCATCTTGCGAAAACTTGGAGCGGGTTTCCCCGTTATGACGCTATTAGACACTTCCACCCCCGATCATATAGCTCTGGTGGGCCTCCCCTGATCGGTCAATTAAGGCAAGCCAGAGTTGAAAATCCTGCAGGCACTCATGGGGTTCCACTCCAACCAACCAATAAAGGCAAGCCGGAGACGAGGCCCTGACCGACTCTCTGGAGCATTCGGGTAAGCGGTGTCGCCACTCACATTCAGCTCGCCACAAACTGCCCTGCAAACTATTTATTACATTATTAATAAGTCATGTTTTGAGATAAGTGACATAAGCGTATTTTATAGCGCGCAATTGTAACGGTGCACAGAGTAATTAGGGAAAGTAGAAGTAGAAACTAGGGCCTTTTTAATCCGTTTGAAATACATCATGTACTTCCTCTACCCCGAGAAAACGCGGAGGGGCATGTCGGACTCCTATCGGCTAAAACCATTGGAGTGGTCCATCAACGGCATTGAAGGAAGGCTGTAGGAAAATTTCAATGTAGTGCCAAGGGTGCCTTTAGGCACTTCTCGAAGGGGATGGCTGTAAAGCGGTAACCCCCTCTAGCGTAGGGACGGCACGGTAACTGTAGAAAGGCCGCCCCCCAGGCCCACCTAGGAGGAATTGTAAGGGATCCACCCGAAGTCTCGCTGTGCTCTGTGCTGCGCACACAGCGACACGTGACCACCATCTTCCTGGGCGTCGCTCGGTATGAGTACACAGATTCTCCAAACAGCGTGCTCGTGACCCCCGAAACCTCCCAACATATAACGACGACAAAAGGCACAGGCGTATTGGACATTGGCACCGTGGCGGTTGTTACCCCGGCTCCATGTCCTCCTGCAAGCAGGATATTAATACGCCCTATCATAAAACTGCGATACAGCATAAATTGTTGCAGCTTAAGGGAAGATCCCTATCTTTATAAGTTCCCTACCTTTTTTGGCCTCGTACAGCACTATCATTGTAGTCAGTAGTATTATAACATTAAGTTCTCACTGACACTTTGTACAGCTGCAAAATAAAATATTTACTTTTTTCATTCTTTCTTAATTTGACTGAATGTTAGGTACGTAGCTAACATAAAAATAAATATCGTAAGAAGAAATATATTCAAAGTGTTTTGGTATTAAAGGAGCTTACGCTAAGTTCCACCGATACAAACAAGCCCAACCAACAAGGTTCTTGTAAGAAATACAATTTAACTTCCTCGTGAACACAAAATGTTTCATTTGAAAGCGTTTCCTGAAGGATTCTAACAAATTGAATCTCACGCCGGCTCAACCCTTTATTTCATCGCCTTCCTTTAATGCGAAGAAAAGATTATTAATCGAAAATTTTCCTTCTAAGTAGAAGTGTTTAGGACCATCTGTTCAGATTTGTCAAAGGCAAGGCTTTTCTTAAGTCTAATTCGTTTGTTTTGTTTGGTAATGTTGACTGGTGATTGACGTACATTGCGTTAAAGGTACTTGATGAAGGAAGTCGTCACATGTAAAGCATCGCGTCAGATCCCGTGGGAACTATTTATCTATTGGCGCAATAGTTTATCATAAGGAGTACTATGGTACTGGTAGCAGGTTCAATCTCAGGTCCCGCACTCTACAAATGTTTGTGTGGCCTGCAGTTAGTTTTATAGAGCCTATGTATTTGTGCATCTCCGGGGTAAACGTTTTACAGTCACCCCTCTAAGATGCCTATAGGCGTGGCATTGGTGGGCGGCTCTAGTGTGATCTTATGAGGACCTAGAGCCCCTTTCGGTGCCGAAGATGACCGCTCCAGTGGTATTATCATATCAGCCAAAAGACGTCCACTGTCGGACAAAGAGCTTGGTAGATGGGCTGGGGAGCGCACAATGGCTGCTTTCCACAGAAGGGAAGCTGCTACCCATCCCTCTGGTTTAGATTCCCTTAGTCACTCTTTACAAAAGCCACAGGAGGAGATGGATTGGTGCTATGTTATTCTTGAACCAGACAATACCCGGCTTAATATATCACATCGTGATTACATTATAACCACGTTATAATACCTTGTAAGATAAAAGCCTCTAAATTAAACGAGATAAAAAACCTTTTGTTATTTATGCGATAATTCAACATACCCATCTACATTATTAATCATAATTTAATCCTATTAGTTGTGATTTAAATTAAAGTTTTAAAATTAATTAAATACATATGCTCTTGCAAACAAAACTCGCTATGGCAAACAACAATATTTCATAATTAACCATTCTTGATTGATTGTGTTATGAAATAATTTGCATGACATTCCTGCAATAAAATATACAGCTTTTAAAACCTTTTCGTATTGAAACATTATTGTTATTTGCATCATTAAGTTGACAGTGATCTCATTGAAGCAATTCGGATTACTGCGTACAAAATATGGACAAGCGAGGATGATATAAATTGGGAAACAAAGCGAACTGCCCAAGGGCCCCATTCTGTTACAAACACATAAAATCAAACACAATAATTTAGATTAACGAGTTATTTTGACAGCGGGTCTATTTTAGAAAGAGTTATGAACGTACAAGTCTGCTGACGCTCGTTACAGTGTATGCCCCTTTATGGATTCGCCGTGACGATTGTACTGTTTTAATTAGCTTGGTTCTGTGTTCGATTTGTTGTATGACTTGTTACAAAACTGGTGTCTTCAGGTATGTAGCTTCTTAAACTAAAATGTTATGTTTATTATCTGTATGGTCAGCTAGAGGTTTTGGTCACATCTAAAGTATTTTCTGTCAGCAAATACATAATAGTGAAACGTTACTTGTAGTCAGCAAAAGGAAAAGATGGATCAGCAAATAATGTGATATAAGTAAATTTTTCCCTGTGATGCCAGCTAAGAATAGTAAGTACCACTCCATCTCATCTCATGGGTGTCGTTAAAGGTGGCTTTAAATTTAGCCGGAGGGCGGGCAGCAGCGTCCTTCGAGTACATTAAGAAGTCAACTACGATCGTCAACCCGCCTGCCAAGCATGGCGATCTTGGCAAAACCACCCAATAAGCACACAACACACCCAGACTGGTCGTTGTGGCATTCTTTGGGGAGGCCTGTGTCCAGCAGTGGACTATATTTGGCTGAAATGAAATGATGATACGCCACTTGTGGTCAGCAAGAGGAAAACGATGGAACGGATCCAACACCCAGTCTGGTATTTCCAAGTTTAAAATGTCCTGGTATCGTTCGGTGAAGTCAATGTGGAGGTTTTCCAAATGTTGGCAGTAGGCAAACAAGTCGTCGTTACTGCAGTATACTGATAAATTCGGAAAATTGTGAAACTCACGTCTGCCCATATTCTTTTTGTGCAGAAGCAGTTTGGCTGCGAAAGCAGCAACGACATTTTTTGTTTTAATTAAATTTAGTTCATCGCCTTGCAGTTGGAGGTTCATGTCGTTGAACATTTTATACAGGTCTGTCATGTAAGCTATATCATTCTTTGATGTTATGAGCTTGTTGCGCAGTTCTGTATCTTTAGTTTCCAAGAACTCTATCATAGAGTCAGGTTGTAAAATCGAATCAGACAATCGCCTCTTGACAGCCAACGAACTTCAGTATGAAACAACAAACGGTTGAAATCTTCGTCATTAGTAACACAAAGCTGATGAAATAATCTATCATTCAAAGAGCTGCTACGGATTATTGACTGCTTTGATGACATATTGCAGTGATTGAAATAGTCGTTCACTTAAGTTTCTAGCAACCAAATGTTGTCTATGAATAACGCAATGTATAGCAAGGACATCTGGAATTTTATTCTTTAAGTATGCTATGAAGCCTTTATGGCGCCCTGTCATAGCCGGAGCGCCATCCGTAGCAACTGATATAATATTTTTCAAAGGAATCTCTTTCTCTTCACAAAACTTTTCCAATGTATTGAATATGGTTTCGCCTTTTGTATCTGTCTCCAAATTTCTGGCAAACAATAGTTCTTCACGTATTTTCTCATCTTTAATAAACCTCACGTAAGATAGCAACAACGCTTCATTAGTTGGTAAAGTGGACTCATCGAGCTGAATTGAGAATTGACTAGTCCTCAGATGATTGCACAATGATTCTTCAATGTTTTCAGCCATTTCATCAATTCGTCTTTGCACAGAATTATTACTCAAAGGAATTTTTCGGATAATATCTGCGGCCGGTTTATGAAGCACAGTAGTTATTACTTCCTTTATTGCTGGCAAAATTAACTCTTCTCCGATGTTGTGTGGTTTGCCTTTTTGAGCAATTAACAAAGAGATATTGTACGAAGCTCGAAGTCCGTCGTCATCTTGCTTAGCAGCCGCCGAAAATAGTTTTGATACACTTGGCTGAGTATTATGCTTCTTCTCTAGGTCTTGAAAATATGCTACATTCTTTTCTGTCTTATCTGGATGCATTTTATTCAAATGATCTTGCAGTCTTGAAGGCTTCATTGCTTCGTTCGAAAATGTTTTTAGACATAGAAGACACAAAGGCGACGACGGGTTTGTGGGATTTTCAATAAATCCGAATTTAATATATTCCGCAGAGTATTGCCGTCTCTTCTTTTTTACTTCCGACATTGTTTTGTTTTAAGAAATACGTAAGTGTTGAAATCAAGTACTGCTTATCTATTATGCGCGAAACCGCAAATGAAAATGAAATAAATTTACGTCGTTTATATAGGATTGCATAAGCAGCACGCACCAACAGGAATAAGACAAACGTGCATAAACTCGTTTATCTCATTCGACGCCCAATCGTACTCGACAAGCAAGAACAAGTATTATAGAACCAGCCGATTGGTATAGGAATGTACAATTCGGATTATTTAACAAAAACTTGTTAAAACATGATTGCCCGCGGTCTTTTATATCGAACCGAGTTTGAGCTATATCTTAATTAATATTAGTTGATGTTTACAAGATGTAGTCGTGAGTCGAGAGCTCAGTCGGTGTCTAAGAGTCTTCCTAGCTAGGTAGATGAAATTATAAATCGACCCCAAAGCCCTACACAATGCCCCCTTTTTTTTCTGGGTCTCTTACCGCCCCCCTTTAGGCCTGCAGCGCCCACAAGGGGGCGTTATCGCCCACGTTGGGAAAGACTGGTGTAACATATAAAATGGAAGGGATTATTGTGTAGTTTTAAAAAAATATTTTAACATATATAGTTTGAAAGTTATTTAAGGAAATAGACGCAAATTGGCCATCTTAATATTGTTCACACATCTATATATTAATCTCCGAAACTACTGAGTCTAAAATTTTGAAATAAATACACTAAATAGGTAGTTGCTTAAAGATTACAGGAAAACCTATAAGAAGTTTCTGGTCTTAAAATAGCATGGTAAATCTTTCAATAATGTGCGTACAAACTTACGTTTGCAGTTGGAATATGTGGGAGAAGATGTTATTCAACTATGATGTTAAGTTTGTTATTTGGATAAGTTATTGGTACAAGACAGAATAGATGTTATAATTTAGTTACGACAAAATCATTTAGGTCAGACTTAAAAAAAATACAGTGTATCACACGTTACTCCGATGGAACCCTCTCCACGCGAGTTCAACTCGCACTATTCCGTTATTTTATGTTGCCCTACACTAGGATTTCTCCTGTGTCGTTACAGAAACTAATTCCACACATGTGCATGGCATGTATCAACATTCAACTTAAACTACATATACACTATAACGTAAGAAACCTAACCTGCTTACTGCTTCGTTCCTGATGCAATGTATCAAAGTGTTTTGACAAAAAGTTATTAGGTCAATGGACATGAATAATAAGTGAATTATTTACTGAATATTATATTGTTAAATGATATTTTATCGTGTTAATATTTAAATACACGAATAATTTGCAGAACGAACAGGTGATAAGCGTTGTTGTTGTTGTTAAAATAATAATTAGCCAATTGCTGATTGCTGTATAAAAAACCATGTGGTGTCCGGATTAAGTATTTAGTACTCCTTCATACACGTGGAAGACGTAAAAGGTGTCTAAGGGACTCTAAACCAGAGGGATGGTCTGGTTTTCAGTTCCTAAGTCGCCTTTTACGATACCCACGGGAGGAGATGGAAAAAACGTCCACTGCTGAACAAAAGCTTCCCCCATAAAACGATTGGTTACATGCTGTGTATCGTCATTTTAGGGCAAATTTTCCAGTACTCGCCACGCTTGGCAAGCGGGTTGAAAAACGTAGAATGGGAATTTTCTTAAGTGCTTATTAGGGCCTATATGAAATAAAAACTTTGACTTTGACTTTGAGATGTAAGATAAGTGGGCGGGGTGAGAGAGTCTAGTAAAGAGAACAGGGTAGTCAGTGCCCTCAGAGATCGGCGCTAGCGAATGGGCAACTAATAACTAAAGTAACCAATGCGCTGACAGATGACGGAGATTACAAATTGAATGCAGTTATTTAGAAGGCAGTCAAGTTTGTTGAGACGATCAGCATTCAGGTCACAAACACACATCACCATAGTCCAATATGGGAAAAATTAAGGTCTGCACAAGGATTGCTTTCGTTTTAGATGGGAGCAGGTTTTTAAGGCGATAGAGAGAGCACAAGATTCCGGTGACTTTCTGGCTGGCACTTGAGTTCGCCAATTGAGGCTGGTCTATTAGCAAACCAAGGTTTTTTGCATTAGAACTAGAGGCACTTTTAATACCATTAACTTGTTATTATAAAGCAACACTGTCGACTTTGCTCATATTTCGTGGGTTCCCGACTATTATTGCTTGTACTGAGTTGCACGCGCTCTATTATTTGAATATCATCACCATCCTCCATTGAAAGTCAAATCGTAGTATTTTTCTACTCTTTTAGAGTCTGTCTATGGGTTCGGACACGATACATCGTAGTGGTTTTAATTGGTTAATAAAATAAAACTTTACAGACGTACGACTAGGTTTAATATTTGTGTCTGAAAACGCAACAGAACAGAACAAATCTAAGCGCAAGATAACCTTTTCTTGACACCTTTTTCTCCAATCATACATAATCACCCCATTGCTGCTGGGCATGGGCCTTTTCTCACGCTGAGAAAGATTAGGCCTTATTCCACCACGCTGGCCTAGTGTGGGTTGGCGGACTATACACACCATTGAGAACATTTTGGAGCCCTCTCACGTGTGCAGGTTTCCTCACGTTGTTTTCCTTCACCGTTAACGCAAGTGATAATTATTTTAAAGCATTTCTAGTGCCCCAGCAATTTGCCTTATAGCAAAAATTATTCTGTGAGATTTAAGAAATACCAATCATTCTTGGACTTGCCAATTTTCTAATCAAACAAAACGAACTAAAAGAACGTAGATAGCTTCATAAATTCTCACTAAAAGTTAGGCTAATTATGTGTTTTGTATAACCATAAACTAGTTTGCCAGTAAACACAGCATTCGTCCCGCCCGATACACAAGAGGAATTCCTCAGCGCAAATAACTGAATACCAGGGGCATGTTATATTTCGCAATTCCCCACAACGACCAAACTACGTAATAATATTGTGCTCGGGCCGCATTCGGGGTAGAATCATCGATAGTCATTATCGGAAAAGCGGGTTTAAGAGCCGTCCCAGCCCCAACGGGACCTTTACGGAGGTCTCATCCCGGCGCGTTCGATAACTATGCTAATGTTATTTGCGCCAGTGGGTTTGAAAACGACGGCATCTACTAACTTGGCATTCCCAAGAACACACGCTCCCTTACGGTAAGCTTTCCAAATAAAACATCTTACTTTACGACCCGTAATACCATATTGTGAAAAGATTTGCTATTTACGAAACGGAGTGGACCACTTGCGGCCATATTAGCAGTAGTTACCGATCGCTGCGACTAATCCACGAACGTAAGTTCTGATAGCAGCGCTTAGTGTCCCAAGGCGAGTAACATAATGGCTCATTTATATTATACGTTGTCCCGCATGTGTTAGCTTTCGTTAACGACTTTCATGAGCGTGGGAATCACTGGCAGTGTAAGGAGGACTGGCGTAATTTTAATTTTAAATATTTCAGCGCTATTTGTGAGTATAAGCTGATTATTTGATTATCTTGAGGGAGTAAAAAATGTAAGACGAGATATAGCGACCGAGATAGGGCGAATGCAGAAATCTGTCCGGAATTGGTTAAGTGAGCGATCATTATGGGTCATTTGTACTCGGAGGTGAAATCGTGAATACCGAGGCTGTGTTGAGCATTTAAGCGCAGCATGTAAATGGCCCATTATACTGATGTCCGTATGCAATTGAAGGCATCGACCCAAATGAAGCAGCCTTAATGACATGCACGTGACGACGACACCTGAAGCGCTGCGGCTGACAATATCACTTACGTAACATATTATGTAATGCACGGCAATGTCGTCAGGTTATTAGTACTTTAACATCATATTATGTATCTTATATGTCATACATTAATCCATCAAATGTGCTCAGCATAGAAAATTGGGTTATTAAAGTAACATAAATGTATAAAGTTCTGTAGATGCATATATTAGGGAAAAGTTTACAAAGACATTCTCTTTCACGCCTAGACCTACATGAAATAAATCTAAAGAAGTACTAAAACGCGAACATTAACCGTATCAGGAACAATAGTAATCAATTTAAATGTATCAAAGCGAAACAATAAAACAGTTCAGCTTGCCTAAGCATTGTGTGTGGAATAATAAAAGAGAGCCCATCTGTACCGTTTATGTCCCACGTACTGCGCACTATTCAGTAGATCGAAAAAGTTTTCCAATAGCAGACTCTGATGATAGAAAATAGTTGGCTACGGGAACCTGAGATGTTAGTTTTATTTGTAGTCACCACTTCTATTGAGTGTGCGGCCGCGGCCGGCTCATATTGCACTAATTATTTTATCTGTAAACTTAGACGTAGAACTTTCAACAACTACCAATAGTTCTTGAAAGTTCTGTATTACTGCAAAGGTAGTTAATAAGAGTTGTTATAATGCCTCCGCGTAGATATCTTAACATTATGACAAACGCGTGTTCCGTACAATATTTTCTAATAGGTGAATGTTTTATTCTGATTACATCATTAACTAAAGTTGGTTTTTACGAGGCCCTTGTCGGTTTGAGCCACGAGTTTAGGTTTTCACCGATATTCCGAGCATCCCTGAAATGACATAGTTTAGTTTGTCATATGTCATCAAAATCATAAACATCCTTAGGCGTCTCCCAGATATAATATACTTTACAACCACCGAGTTCAAATGTCTAGTGTTTTGAAACTCCATGTAGTATTGTAGGGTCGTGCTCTGGTAGGAGCTGCGTACCGGGATTATAATTAAAATATGTTTGCTTAGACTTTCAATTATATATTCTTTTTAATCAATACAATATATCTTTTTATATGATTCACCAGGCTCGAATTACATCCGTCTCCCGACAATTTATGTATGCATGTCCCTAGAACGTCAGAACATTTTAAATTTACTAGGCAGCTTAAAACTTTTTAAAATGGCCAATTCATACCAAGGAGGCAACCAATACTACAGTATTATGCCTTCTACACTCGCTACTGGTGAAGAGACAGTGATAAGCAGCCATTGAATCTGATCGTATTAGTACTAACTTTGACATTCGATTGTGTGTGCCTACGATTTTAATCCCATCAGACGTTTCTACAAGCCCATAGTGACCTCACATCCATCCACGTGGAAGCGAGCTACCTCTTTAAGCTTGATCTCATCCAGGATTAGGTAGGTTGGTGGAGTCGAAATTACTTTTTAGGTATTTCTAAAGCCTCAAATATACAGTCCACTACTTTTTGCCGAGTAGCACCAACTACGAGTAGCACCAACCCATTTCACTCCGCGGGTGTCGTAAAAGGCAACAATGGGATTAGTCGGAGGATGCGCTGTAGCGTCCTTCAACTACATTAACTCAACTGCGATCGCCAACCTGCCTGCCAAGCGTGGTGATTATGGTAAAACCCCCCAATGAGCCCACAACATACCCAGACGTGTCGTTGTGGCGTAGGTTCACGTGCTACAGGGTATGACAGTTGAATCATCGTCCATCTTGCCTTTATGCTTAGCTGCTGATACAACATAAATATAATTATAGAAGATTCAGTAGAAGACAGATTCAATCAGAAAAATTCAGTTATTAGAAATTACATCAACATCTGGTTCTATCCTAATTCCAGCCAGAATTTTATGAGTTGGTAGGCATCTTTATTCAGTAGGTACCATAATTTGGTCTGCACATAAATATTCAAACAGCTTTTCATAACATTAAGCTTGATATTTGAAATGGATAGTTGGAACAGATCCAGGTTCTATAAAGAAAATATTATTGTTGTGATGGTAATGAAAATTTGAATTTCGAAAACTAACAAAATTTTAATATTTAAATTAAGTTGAAGTAAAGTCCCCGAAGATAAATTAGAGTGTATAATAATAAAGTACTTATTCTGTATCACTTTGAGATCTAAAACCTTGAACAGAACCTCTTAAAGTTGTAGTAAACAATAAACTAGCAATTTTCATTTTCATTTTCCCCGAATGATGCAATACAGAATTCGCGAGACTGGGAATTTGGTTTGATATGCATAAATGTATTAGTTTTTTTATAGGACTTTAATATGTATATTGATATTTATTATTTCTATGACATTATTAAACATGAGAAATTAAAATTATAATATAAAAAGACCCATGATGGACTTTTTTAAATTCATATTTATTTGCTCAGAACATGGGTATTAGTAAGATCCCATTAAAATATTCTTTACATACATTCAACCATTTTTGTGGCATGAAAATATTCATTTACACTTAAACTTGTTTATTACATTTATGTCAGTACAAGCTATTAATGTTTTACACGACAATTTCAATATAAGTACTATTTTAAAAATTAATTACATAGCCTTCCTTTTAAAAAGGTTTGTGTTTTCAATGTAAATTATGGATCTTGGTAATTTATTACAAATTCATAATATTCATTTCGGCCGCATATAGTCCACTGCTGGACACAGGCCTGCCTCAAAGATCACCACAAGGACCGACATCGGTATGTTGTGCGCTCATTGAGTGGTTTTATCATAATCAGGCGGGTTGGCGATCGCACTTGAGTTGTTAATGTATTCGAAGGATGCTGCTGCCCATCCTCCGGCTAATGTGAATCCCTTAGTCGCTTTTTACGACACCCACGGGTTGAGATGGGTTGGTGCTTTTCGTAGCGCGTCATAATATTACTTTAGTTAAAATAACTGTACAACATGCCACCATAAATACTGTAATCAAAGTAATTGTATGAGGTATCGACGTTATCTTCTTCTAAGTTAAATTGTTTACTCGGTGTTTAGTTACTTGTTAAATGGGCCAGAAAGAGGCAAAATGCGGTTGACAACCCTATTGGATTACATTTATTAAACTTTTTCAAGAATTGAGAAGCGAGTCATTAAACGTCAACACTGTTTAGGGTAACGTGTATACTCTCTTTTGAATTAATTTCGATTTTGTTTTAAGTTGTAAACCACATATTTGGTAGATCAGTTCGAAGTAGCTTACATTTTTCGAATACAGTAGGGATTGGCGAGCTCATCATCATCATCATGTCAGTCAAAGGACGTCTACTGCTCAGCAAATGTCGTCCTCGTAGATTTACAGAAATATTGGTTACATGTCGCCATCATTCAACAACTAGCAGCTACCTTTACCAAGTCGTCTGTGTCTGTATCTCGTTGGAGCGGCGCCCACACTGTGTTTTCGGATACGTGGTCTCCGCACGAAAAACCCCAAATGGCTATCAGTTCTACGAACTTTGTGCCCCACCCGTGGCTAATTTAGCTTATAAATTCTTTTAGCTATGCCAACAACAATAGATGTTTTAAACAGTTTTCTTTTTTTTCTTGGGGCAGTTTACAGACACAAATCTCACGTGAACAAACATCCAGACCCGAAACAACCATCTCTAGATCATACAAATCGTGCCGGAATCAAACCTGCTATCTGTAGCGCAGAAAACAAACAGTTTAGCCATTGCGCCAACCACGCTGTCTTTAATTGGAGGAGTCCAGATAATATAATCACAGAAAAGTTTACTGGATCAATAATTTTAATTTTTAACATAATTTATTTGTTTCTAGGTCAATTCATTCCAATCATATGTATTTGAAAAGATAAACTCAATACTCCTCAGTCTACCAGTACAATAGTACAGCAGAAGCCTCTATTCGAACCAATAGCTCTGGAATCTTGGGATACCTATAACATGTCACGGTTTACACGTGAACTTGTTCCGGAGGGAATACACTGCTTCCACCATCGATATTACGTGCCACGTATGAATCGAATATTTATCAATGCAGGATATCGATGACAAAGATTTCACGAGATTTACGGAGTACAGAGAATAAGGTACGGTGAAACGCTTTTTGAATTGGACCGTGAATGTCGAAAAAATGTAAGAATGAAAGTAATGAGATACTATATCGTTAAAGTATCCATGACACTGAATACTTTAAAATTGGTTTAGAAACAAAACTGTCCCAAGATGACATAAAACCCTATTTTTGGTCCCCAGTTGAAATTCTTTATGAACTTTCCCTGGGGAAGGGTGAAGGGGCATGCTGGACTCCTACCGGCTAAAACCCCTAGAGGTGGTCCTCGTAAGATCACACTAGAGCCACCCATTGATCCACGCCTTTAGGCAGATCTCGGAGGGGATGACTGTTAAGCGGTCACCCTCTCTAGCGAAGGGAAGGCGACTATAAAAAGGTCAGCCTCCAGGCTCTTCTCGGAGAGGATTGTAAAGGATCCCCCTAAGACTCGCTGCGTGCTGTGCTGTGCACACGGCGACACGTGACCACGTGCCCGTCGCCATCTTGACGGGGGTTGCTCGGTTTGAACATGCAAACCCTAATCTGCGCGCCCGAATGAAGCAACCCTATCGCTAGCTGTGTTTCGATTTTTTATTAATTTAAAGTCATAACAGAGCCGCAGGCTCCTTCTAGTGCATACCTAGTGCTTCTTACTACTTTTTTTTATATAAAACTTTGCCCCCTCTAAGATTTCTCCTGTGTCGTGGGTGCGTTTACAGACATGAATTCCACATACAATACACCCAGACCCGGAACAACTATCTGCAGATCATACAAATATTTGTTCCGTGCGGGAATCGAACCCACGACCCGGTGCGCAGCAGCCGACTGTATCAGCCAATGCACCAACTGTGCCGTCCATAGGGTTGTAAGTGATTAATGAAAATAAATATTAACGTGTCACATTGCACAGCATTGGCTTTAAAACAGCCATCGGCAAATTATTAGCCGCGGCTTAGTACCTTCGACTAACTTCGTATATATGTACAAATATTTAGTGATTGGAATTCTTACTACGCTCACTTGATGAACACACAAAAAACAAACAAAATACTGCCAGTTGATTAGCAAAATAACTACATTGGTCGAGAAAACATTAGCAGTGTACACCACGTTACCATTTAGATCGGCTTACCCCAATCCGGCTTGTTCGGCACGGTGTGCTATGAATACAAAAGGGGCCGGGGTTTTGCCATACACGCGCCTAGCTGACCGGGACCTTATGGTTCCGCACTATTGAGCCATACCACACCTAACCTCTTTGAAGAGGAAAACTTACGAACCTGTCAAATAAACGAAACCAACACTACAAAAATGATTTATTTAATTTATATTATTGAGTAGGTGGAAGTAGTGGGATTGTAATATAATTTAGATCGGTTTATTTGAAACGACGTTCGGCTGGAGTGCATTACAAACGGGCTTATGGTTTTGTCGTGTGTTTGTGTAGTACTACGACTAGACGCATGTTGCATATTGAGTTCCACCCAAGGTATTCCGCACTATTGGGCCGTTTATGTTGCGGTATTAAACGGTACAGTTAGAGACAATTGTATTTCAGACGTTTAAAACATGACATTATGAAAGAAATATTAACATACTGTTACGGCATACTTTTAAAGTGAGTTAGTTTAGTAAAAATACATACATAAGACTGAAAATATAATCAGTTTTTTACAAATTCTTATCGTTCAGAATAAGTAACACATATTCCTTGCATTGATCTTTTTTTATATATTTCATTAGTCAAAGACTCCGTGTGGCATATGGATTAAGAATATAGCACCACCCCATCTCCTCCCGTGGATGTCTTAAAAGTCGACTCATCATGTCGGCCATTTATACGTCCACTGCTGAACAAAGGCCTCCCCCATAGATTTTCACAACTGTGTCATCTTTTTGGGGGGTATTTGCCAATACTCACCACGCTTGGCAGGCGGGTTGGTGAGCGCAGTATGGCTACCGTTTCACAGAAGGGACGCTGCTGCCCATCCCTCTGGTCTAGATTCCCTTAGTCGCCTTTTACGATATCCACAGGAGGAGATGGAGTGCTGCTATATTCTTAATCCGGACACCACATGAAAAGTCGACTAAGGGCCTCTAAATCATAAGAATAGGCAGCCGGGTCCCTTCTGTGAAATAGTAGCCATTCTGCGCTCACCAACACGCTTGCCAAGCGTGGTGAGTACTGGCAAATTCACCCCAAAATACACACACACGGCATGTAACTGTTTGTCTTATGGGGGAGGCTTTTGTTCAGCAGTGGACGTTTTTTGGCTGATGTGATGATGCTGATGAATCAAAAACTGTTGATTATTGAAATTTAATTATTTCGCTTTTAGAAAAATTGTTATCAGACAGATGTTACGACGATGGTAACTGTACCTGTCAGAAGCTTACACGGCCGATTGCACTTAGTATTCCAAATTACAGACTGCAGATTACTGAATGCTGTGTAAATAGTTGTCTTCGTGTCGGTCTTCTTGTTTTATTAATAACAATAACAAGAGTGTTCAAGTTGTCAAATATTTTCCGAACAAAATATATATAAATCTATAAAAAAAAGATTCCAAAACAGCCTTAAATAATGATAATAATAAATCCCTTAATATATACTCAATAAATTAAAGAAATAAATTATCGAGGAAAGAATACAATGATATATAGATATTTAGACCTTCTTCTTCTCTTAGGTTATGGCTTTTGTACAGTAACTTCTACAATTTTGCCAATGTCAAGTATAAGGCAACGTTGTACGGTGTTCAGATCATTAATTAGTTCATTAATCTTTACATATTCATAAAATATTTCTCAAAAATGATAAATTCTACAAAAATATGTCGGCACCGTCGTACGGTTTTCAAATTTTTTTTTTTAAGTAGGTCGAAAACAACAATAAAATAAATATTATGGAAATGACAGCTAAACCCGTATAACGACAGAAGCGACATTTAGTTCTTTCATTTTAATTACTTCGATTATTTTGACCCCGTTCGGCCTTGTCACTCCGTTGCGCCTCGTAGCCAAGTGGTATCCCACAACGCTCACGATTGAGGTGGGTTTCCTTAAGCAAAAAGTGTGTGTATGGGCATACCGTATCAGGCGATATAAGAAGCGCGTGGAGCGATTTACCCAGAATCACACGTTCCAAAGTGACCATAAATTATAGGACCCAGGATTATAGGATTATAAGATAGTATTTAGGACCTGGGAGTGACCTGATCAAAGTGTGAGTGACGAGACACCACTAGATAATGACATCTCGATTAAAATCTGGCGCAACATTTGGTCATTACCCGTCAATCACACCGAGGGATATTGGATACGGAATGTTGAGCGAGCGTACGAACCAGTAGAGGAAATGAAGAACATTAGTATAGACGCTCAAGACATGGCCAGTGCAGTCCGTCAAATCTACAAAAAAGTCGTCCTTTAAAGCCAGTCCTCATGTACTCTTTCGGCATATTCGAATGGACTCACCCACGATCCTCGGTAGTGAGACTGTACATTCCACGATAATAAGGTATTTCGAGGTTTTTTAAACATCAAGACTCGCCACAACCGTGAGGTGTGCAGTCTTAGGGAGTATTTTTTCCATACTCATGTGGGTATGTATCGAGATGTAGTAGCAATGGTCACCGGGCTCACCTCGCTTGGCCTAGCGAAAGCGAACTGGTTCAAACCTGTTTTATTCAGTACAAATGACCGGGAAATGAATCCAACCCACCGGCCAAGCGTGGGAAGTACTAGAAAATTCTTCCATAATTACGACACAATTGTTGTGGAAATCTATGGGGGAGGCTTTTGTTCAATAGTCGACGTTCTTTAACTTATATGATGGTGATGATGATATAAACAATAAAGCGGATGCAATTAGAAGTATTCAAACAATATTGTGTATGTGTTTTTATTTGGGAATTAGCGTCATGCTGTGTGTAGAGTTAATGTTAAAATGACTAAAACTGGTTGAAGCAGATATTGAGTCATCATCATTTCGGCCGAATGAAGTCCACTAATGGACACAGGCCTCCCACAAAGAGCACCACAACGATCGATATGAGTATGTTGTGGGCTTATTGGGGGGTTTTGCCATAATCGCCACGCTTGGCAGACGGGTTGGCGATCGCAGTTGAGTTGTTAATGTGCTCGAAGGACGCTGCTGCCCATCCTCCGGCTAATCCCTTAGTCGACTTTTACGACACCCATGGGAGGAGATGGGGTGGTGGCATTCTGAGCCGGCTTGCCGTGTGGTGCCGTGCAAGCGTGGCGATTATGGCAAAACCCCCCAATGAGCCCACAACACATCCATATCGGTGGTTGTGGTGATCTTTGGGGGAGGCCTGTGTCCAGCAGTGGACTTCATTCGGCCGAAATGACCACACGGCAAGTCATCATATTGAGTCATCATATAAGCCAAATTACGGCTACTGCTGAATTATTCAGGCCTTTGGCCTTTAAATATCAATACTAATGTAATATTTACACAATTGTGTCATCATATTAAGGGGAAATTTGCCAGTACTCACCACGCTTGGCAGGCAGATTGGTGAGCGGATGGCTACTGTTCCACATAAGAGACGCTGCTGCTCATCCCTCAGGTAAAGAGTACCTCTGTCGCCCTTACGACATCCACGGGAAGAGATGGAGTGGTGCTATATTTTTAACCTGGACACCACACGGAGGGATAACAGATTTTGAATGTTACTAATGTTTTTTTTCTGAATCTTGCCAGAGTGCCTTTTGAGAGTTACAAGCCATTTTTTGTACCAATTTTACTTGATTCGATTAGCTTGTATTTGACTACGATTGTGAATTATATCTTCTAATCATTGTTCGTTGTCACTAGCTTGTTTCCGATCGCTTATGTTCATGGTGCCTGTCTAAGACTCTATCACGCGTAATTAATCATGGTTATGCATATAATATCTAATTGCCCCTAATTAATCCAGTTACATTTTGTACTATAATTAATTTCTATATCAATTAAATAATTCATATTTATAAGATTTGGTTAGATCAGTAAAGGTCAATTAGTTATTGTTAAAAAAACATAAACGTTGTCTATACAATGGATTTACGAACGGTAGGTGTTTATTGCAATATATAATTAGGACAGCATATTCTTATATTTTAATAATTATACATTGTTCATTTCTCAGGCTACTTTGATCCATAGATAAACCTACATATATATTATAATAATACAGACTATGCTAGTATAAAGAAACTTAAGTCTATGTTAGTGAAAATTTCATCCGCACTACGTCACTGTGCGTCCCAGTGGAACTTGTCCGCGGAAGTGACGGAACACCACACCTTGCGGCCAAAGTCCTCTTCCATGACGTGATACAGATAACATGTCGGTACTCGCACCACGAACGCCTTGAAGTTGAAGTTGCGGTGCGACTCCAGCAGCTGCACTCTCGGCGTGTATTTGGTCCTTTGATGCACGTACTCCACTATGTCCTCCGTCTTAGTTGTGTAGTGTAGGCGGGAGATATACACTGGAGTGTGCGGCTTCGCGGCACCTGTTGTTGTTTTGGACTTGGCAGGAGCCGTGCCGCAGGTTCTTATTGGTAGTTTTAACTAGGTGCACTAACACTACAATATTTACTAACAACCCTACTTGATTCATGAAGGTGATATTTACATTATAAGATTAAATTATTAAATTTGTAACCTACAGCCACACCGATCGCGTGCAGAGCAGCGCGTCATCGTGTCACGTCGTGGTCGATGCAAATGTGTTCAAACAAGCTGAATTCATTTAGGCCATTTTATAAAAATATATTTACATAACAGGATATTTTCAAAGTTTATGATTATTTTATTTTATTGTTATTGAAATATATACACGCTCCTTAATAATGCACAAATACTCAGGCAATCATATGTTGGCAACATATTTATTTGATCTGTACGGAGATTGACTCCACGACCTACAGTGCAGAAATACAAGCGCTCATTCAATGCGAGAGGCCAACTTCGGCCAAATCTTGAAGTTAATTATAAAAAGATCTTGTCGTGTGTTCATACCTTTACGTAGCACCTGCGCAAGTAGTGATAAGTGACACTGATTAGAAGAATTAGGTACTACGTATTCACCGAGCGACCCAAGAGAAGATGGTAGCACGCATGTGGTCACGTGCTGCCATGGGACGCTTTGGGGGATCCTTTACAATCCCCCGAGGGGGTGACCGCCTTACAGTCACCCTCTCAGGGATGTGCCTTTAGGCGTGGCACCAGTGGGCGGCTCCAGTGTGATCATACGAGGACCTGGAGCCTCCCCTAGGTGCCGAAGATGGCCGCTCCAGTGGTTTTAGCCGGTAGTAGTCCGCATACCCCTTCGCCCTTCCCTGGGGCGAAGGAAGTTCATGAAGAATTTCCACTGGGCACCAATAAAAAAAAATAAAAAAGAAACGTACTACGTATTCATAATTTCAGCCGTAAGACGTCCACTGCTGGACTTATGCCTCCCCCAAATAACAAACAATGAACCGTCTGGGCTTGTGATGTGTGCTCATTGGGGCGTTTTGCCATAATCGCCACGCTTGACAGGCGGGTTGGCGATCGCAGTTGAGTTGTAAACACACTCGAAGGACGGTGCTGCCCATCTTCCTGCTAATCCCATAGTCGCCTTTTATGGCATCCATGGGATGAGATGGGTTGGTGCTATTCTCAGCCGGCACCTCATGGCATACTACGTATTGGACGAGGCCTAATTCCAGCAATGCACTACAAAGGGCCAAGTTAATAAGGTAAAAGCCACTTATTTGCTACAAAAAGATGCCTCTGCGAGTTGGGAAAATATTTGATTTCTACCTGCAATGGAATAATAACCTATTGATGCTAGAATCTAGATCATCATCATTATCATCACTTCAGCCGAAATATATCTACTGCTAGATAGATCTTTCTAGCATAGAGGCATAGGCCTCCCCCAAAAATAAATAGATAGCTAGCAATAGGAGTTATTATAAAATAAGATGGCACGGTTGGTGCAGTGGTTGAGCGACTTTTATTGCGCTACAGGTTGCAGGTTCGATATTAGATCAGATACTTATATGTACTGCAGATATTTACACGGGCTCTGGGCATTTGTGTATGTGAGAGTTATATGAATACTTTTATGAATTGATTTATAACTGTAGTAAACAAGAGGAAGAAATCCAAAACTGTGAATCAAGTCAAGTCAATCAAGTCGAAGTAATCAACAAGGGAAAGCCGTCTTGAAGTCAAATAAAATAAAGATAGTGCCAAAGTTGTCTTACGTTAATTCATCTCGATTTGACAAAAATACCACGGAAACAGATATAAGCGATTTCATTAAAGATTGCGGACACACTGTCGTGAAGGTTGAGAAACTAATTCAATTTAAACAAACGACATTTTCTTCGTTCAACATAACCATCGAACAGAAACAAGACGGCAGACGACGACGACGAAGAATTCTGGCCCCGTGGTGTGGTATACAGACGGTATTCCATGAGGCGTGGTTTTGCTGGACATAATATTCCAGGACTGAAAAATAATAAAAAACTAAACTGGTACCATTTGGCTAAAAAAAAAATGAAACACTATGGGCTTTATTGTCTGAAATAAACGGTTATTATTGTTATTATATCTGTAACACATACCCACGAGACAGGAGAAATTCTAGTTTGGAGAATCGTAAAAAGCGGGTGATATCGTTATAAAAGGCTCTGGCCTATGACTACAAAAATTAAACAATGTTTAACGTCAGAGTTTAAAAAAATATTTAATGGAATCCTGTGGGTGTGAATATTTCCTAATAATTCCTATTTATGTCAATATAGATAAGGTCCTTATCATAATTTTAACCGAAAAACGTCCACTGCTGGACATAACACATGGCCTGTCCTGAAAATCGCCATAACAACCGGTCCAGGTCTGCATTGTATGCTCATTGTGGCATATTGCCGTAATCGCCACGGTTAGCAAGCGGGTTGGTGATCGCAGTTGAGATGCTAATGTATTTGAAGGACGCTGCACTGCACAACCTTGCCTTTGGCTGATTAGCCTATTAAGATTCCATAGTTGCCTTTTGCGACACCCACAGGATGAGCTGTGGTGGTGCTATCTTAGTTGGCACCACACGGGCAAGGATAGGATAGGATTGTCTAATATGCCATCCTGAGCCAGTGGAAGGTAAGGCTGGAGACGCCTAGTGCTGGTCTTAGGACCGTGGGGGCTATCCAACCAATCCTGGATTCGGGGTGCGGAGGCGGAGGATAAGGATTTTCTACTATAAAATATAGCGCTTAGAAATCAAATTATATAATATTTTCACAAGACCTAATTTCGGCGGTCTATCAGAACCTTTACCAGCAAATATAATTCCCAGCTTACATTGTTCTATGTATCAAAAATCCATCCCGAACATCTAGTACCGGAAACCCTAATAACTTTGTTCACCTCATAAGGAAAACACAGCAAGCAGTAATAACGTCGAACGACGGACCTCATCAGAAAACTTTTTATATAACACTATTCACAATCTGCAGGTACAAAACGCAAAAGTACGTAAAGCTTTCACGGCCCGTACGTTACTAGAGGTAACATGTTACCGAGCCACATGGGGCAAGCGATAAACGGCCTCCTTTCTTGCACTTTCCAAACATCCAGCCGTATAACCCGAAAAAAAACAAAAACTACTCTTTCCTGACACGTTTTTTTGTCCTTGATTCTGTTTAGTTAAGGTTGAAATTCGTGTGCGTTTGTTAACGATACCGTAGGACATACGTTATGTCATATACGGGAGCTGGGATTAAACGTAAAAAAAACAATTGAACCGTACGACGTTGCCGACATATTTTTTAGAATTTTTTTCATTTTTGAGAAATATTTTATGAATATGTAAAGATTTATTCATCTAAATACCGTACGACGTTGCCTTAAACTTGACATTGGCGAAATTGTGGAAGATAACCTACAGAAGCCATAATCTAAGAGAAGAAGAAGAAGAACTTATAGTTTATGACTGATAGTTTACGTCTTATCAATATTTTTAATAGATTACATTATGTACTCTAATAAAACCTAAAACATTATAGGAAAATAAATAACTTTCAATATTATGAAGCGTAATAAAACGAGACAATTATCTTTATAATCTAAGAAACATTAATCTTGATTCTACCCCCATAGAAAATTTTATAGAACTAAAATGAAAATTAATATTATATTTTAGTAAAACAATTTTAAACGGCTTACATCGCATTTCCTGCTTTGCAGCATTCGAAAAGTAAGGAAAAATAAAATCTATAATATACGCGATGTAATCTGTTTAAAATTGTTTTATTACAATGAGTAATAATCGCGAAAACATAAGACATTACTAGACCTAATATTTTAGCTTAATCAAAATAATCAATAGATTTTTTAGCTATAGCGAATAATGCAGAGGGCCTCTAGTGGGACCTATCAACACGGTACAAGAACCCCGACCAAGAGAGTCATTTGTCTTCTTTACCCTAATTATGTGATGAAAATTTATCGTAGTCACTGGACCGAACTTGTATAGGTAGGTGTCGAGTGTTGCCAAAATTTATAATTTAGTTCCTTTAAATCTGTAGACTGGATTCAAATTTACCTGAATTTATGTTTTGGAACTCAATTATAACTTTCATATTCAGTACCAAATAATCAATGTAGTTGAAACTGAATTTAATAGGAAAATAATTTTCGTCCCATCAAAAGGTCTTAATAAATTAAACTAAATTCGAAGAAGGTGAAAAACTAAAAACTAAATGTTTTGAGAGCTTGTGCGTTTGATGTTTTAATTAAGAAGCATGAAAATATTTAAACACATAAAACTTTAGCTGAAGTCTAAACAGGTTATGTGAAACATGATTTTAAAATCTGCGTAATAATAGACATGTGGACAAATTTTTTATGATAACATTGTTTTTCGTAATAGCATATTTTTAATAGACGTGAAATAATGTCTCTAGGGCTATTTGATATGTTATTTCTTGACAGTAAGGTTGATAAGCAGAAAGAAAGTTTGTTTACAAGATTAATATAATAATCTTACACTTAAAGGTAGCTACTTAATATGTTCATTTGCAGCCGTGGTAACGGCTACGAATAGCACCAACTCATCTCATCCCGTGGGTGTCGTAAAAGGTGACTATAGGATTAGCCGGAAGATGGGTAGCTTCAAGTACTTAAACAATGTCACTGCCATCGCCAGCCCGCTTGCCATGCGTGGCGATTATGGCACAAACCCCAATCAGCGCACCCAGATCGGTCGATGTGGCAATCTTTGGGGGAAACCTGTGTCAAGCTGTGGACTTAATTCGGCTGAAATAATGTATGATTTTTATTTACCTTCCAGAATGTGAACTTGGTAAGTACATATTTTTAGTTTATTTATAACCCTGTGTGGGGCACAGCAAATTAGTGGAAGGGAACAAATGTTTGTTATTTATTAATTTCAAAATTTTACGTTCAAATATTTAATAATATTATGATAACATTTGGATATTAATAGTTGTTTTAGTTTGTAAATAAATTATATTTTTGCTATTTTATTAATTTTAGTTAATTTACTATAGAATTTTATATACATTACTATGGTAGGTATTTGGTGATTGTATATTTAGCCAAGAAGTTGGTGATTTTAACAATTTCTAATATCGTAGTGTGTAATTTATCTGTTAATCTTCTCTTCGTGTGAAGAAATGTTGGTATTTTACAAATTTACTTATTTCTGGAATATATTCATACAAGTTAGGGCTAGGATATGTTCTTGGAAGTGAACTGGATAATATGGTAGATTTATAATCTAACTAACAAAGCTCAATGCTTCAAATCACAATGATTTTCTAATAAATGAATTATAAAACGTCATTCGTGTGGTGCCCAGCAAAGAATATATTACCCCTTTCCAACCATGGGTGACGTAAAATGGGACTGAGGCTTGATATCAAGAGGATGGCTAGCAGCATTCTCAACATACTTGGATCAATAAACCGTTTGAGAAACGTATTCTTGATGACGCTCATTGTAGTGATCATCGGGAGGCCTATATTCAGCATTGCAATTCCCTAAGTACAAACAGCCATACATCCTTGAATGCAAAATTGAAATAACGGTGAAAAACCAATTTGGTATTAATTAAGACATGATTGAATCTACTCAAGGACACGTTGCAGGCGGTGAGCCCTGAGGACAAGTTTAGCTAGTACCAAATTGGGTTGTCACCTTGGGTTGTTATTTCAATTCTGTTTTTATGGATGTTTGAGCTTAGGGAATTGCACTGCAGCAGTGGAAGTATGCGGGCTGATGTGTGATCACGCCATATTTTGTAGGCAGGAAGTACAGAACACCACGCATGACGATTCCGACGTACTCATTTTACTGTTGGCACATTACTGTCATTATTTAATAATACGAAACAAGGAGGAAATAAGAGATTTGGCACAATTAAAGTGCTTATGGATAAGGAAGCCAGTTAATCAAAATATATATAACAAAAATTACGACCGAATTTCGTACTCCTAACCTGTTAAAAGGTCGTAAGCATTAGAGATATTTGAAACGATTTTGATGAAAGAATAATAATAATTTAGCCAAACACCAACAAGAACGTAACATTTTACAGAAATAAAACACAAGTTCTTTGTTTATAGTTTCGGTATCATATATCATGTAAGTTTCTCTAACCGCTATCATAGTGCAAACTGTCAACTAACGCGATATGTTTGCGGATAAGGATGAATTTGGTTAATAAAAAGCAAACAAAAGCGTTGGTGGCAGTGTTTTGTATCTGTTTGCTGATGCCCTCCTCGTCGCAAACAATTAGCTCTTTTGTGTACTTGCACACACTTGCCACACTTGCCCACCAACGAGGGTGCTACAAAGACATATCGTTACTACTAGATGTGCATAATTACTTTTTAATTGCCACCGCAATTATTTTCTACCTTCCTATTTTTAGTTATTTTTTTATAACTCTGTATATTACGCCTTCCGGGTTAAGGTTGCCATCCATAAGGGTATCTCCGGATTTGTTTTAGTTACGAGAGTGTCCATAAATCCATAAAACCTTTTAGGTTAGGTTTTATATACAGTCCAGATTTTAAAATCCCGCGCGTACCAGCTTCTTCGTCATCGTAGTGGTCAAATTGTACCCATGGGTCTCCCCCCACAGAAACATATCAAGATAGAACGATTGCAATCATGTTTTACTAACATTTCGCGCGTGCCGACTTTCTGTCAAACCAAGTCCGCACACTGATGTCATTAAGTGAAATGACATTGTCAGTTTGTCGGAGTTATCGATAGCTAACACGTCGAGGAAATTATTCGCCATGATGCATAATAAAATGTGAGCAGATGTTAAGACATCATTATTATAATAAAATAAAATAACATAACTTTGCATGTAATCTATTTGTTATTTTGCAATGGTACGAATTAGTTTCGTGTCGTCAAAATGATATTTTGTAAAGTGAGGCGAGCAAATTCCGTTTTTAATATAAAATCGTATTTTTATTCTCATGTTACCTATGCATTTCCCTTTAACAATTGGATTCTTTAGAAATCCTGAATATTCCTCTATCATTCAACTAAAATCCGTCCGTGTTCCATGTGGTGTCCGGATTAAAAATATAGCACAGCTCCATCTCCTCCCGTGGATGTCATAAAAAGCAACTATGTGAATCTAAACCAGAGGGAAGGGCAGCAGCATCCCTTCTGTGATACAGCGGCCATTCTGCGCTCACCAACCCACCTGCCCAGCGTAGTGAGTTTTGGCAAATTGCCCCCAAAATAATGACAACAACTGTTCGTTGTGGAAATCAATGGGGGCAGGCCTTTGTTAAGCAGTGGATGTCCTTTGGCGGATATGATGAGAACGAATCAATATCAAAATGCATAAAATATATGTTTGATAAACTTGTTTTATTACAAAAAATTATTCAAATCACACTAAGAATGTGGTTCTGCATGTATAACTTTACTGACAATACCATTTCGGCCTGCTGTTATCTGTTGAAATGGAGATACCTATCTGAATGTCAATCTTGACGATCACTTAGCACTCAATGGTCCACAGTACATCGGTAATAAACGGACAATAGAACAGGCAATATCTGGCTGTACTCAAGACTACAGATGATTACTGGTATTAATTAGAAATGTATTATCTTCATTCCCTGTTTTACAACGTTATTGATATGCAATCATAGCCAGTTACTTATCAGTAAACGATCACCTAGGTTAAGAAATGCGTGGCGCAGCCAGTATATGGATGGGTGACCGCATAGTGGTATTTCAATTGAGTGCTTTGGACGTAAAATCGTCGGTCCCGGCTGTTGTCATCAGACGGCAGTCGTTAAGTGAAGTCGAAGGATTTTGGGTGGCTTGGACTACTCTGGCACGAGGTTGGACACAAATCAAAGTAAAAAAAGAAATGGCATAATAAACTGCTATTTTTTTACAATGAAGAATAGTCTCCGTATATAAACAATCTCACATTTACGGAAGTACAACTCGCGTCAAACTGTTCGGTAGTTCTGAAGACGAGGCAAACAGCTGCTGTAAAAGGCTCGGAGGCGCGGTTCGTCCTCACGCAACCCACGTGCTTGTCAAGGCTGCCTACTGGACGTCTACGTGTTTACTGTATGATCGATCAGGGCAAATGCTTGTTATACAGTGGCTAAAAAGGTGCGGACTATAAAAGATATACTACTATACTATATAAGGAGACCTTCTTTCTTTCTGTAGAAGGCTTTTCTCATTTTTTCAGATACACTCAGTTCAAATACCACTTGGCGATCACCGATCTATAGACTACCTGCGCTGATTGTTGCTTAACCTCACCGATCGTTTACCGATCAGTATGTGCAATTGACCATGAGTGCGACGGAGAAGGCTAAAATATAGTCATAGCAGCAAGGTAGGACGGACTTCTAGAAGAAAAATAAATCTAATGAAGGTGAATTCACACCTACAAGATCGTTTTGATTTTGCGCCTTTTTTGCAATATTGACTTATAATTTAGAAACTGCACTGCGTTGCATTTGCTCATTACAGCAGCTGTAGGCAACTGATATTATGTCTTAGTTATTTATATATTTTGACGATACGGTTGGTGCAGTGGCTGATACAGTCGGCTGCTGCGCTCCGGGTCGTGGGTTCGATTTCCGTACGGAACAAATATTTGTACGATCTGCAGGTAGTTGTTTCGGGTCTGGGTGCATTGTGTGTGGAATTTATGTCTGTTAACGATACAGGAGAAATAATAGCGTGGGGCCTCGCTTTTAAAAAACTCTTACTTCTTTCGTGTCTATGATCCAAAAACAAATGAATGTTTTAAAAAAAAAGTAACCATTTGAATTGTACGAAAGGCTACGTTAATCTATCTCTTCTGTATCTCAATGACAGCTTTGCTACCGGGATTGCCGGGGCCGTGTCGCGCTTTACAATTTCCTGTCGCGATAATGACGACGAATTTTGATGATATGTAATTGCTAGCTATTTTGGTGCGAAGACCATGGTCTTCACACCACTCATTCTCATAAGAGATTTTTTGACAAAGGCGTGCGTTTGTCATGATTTTGCATTGGTGAAATCTATCACCCAAATTAAAAGGATTCTGAGAGCATGATGTGGCAGTCAAACTCACATAGAACATACTATATGCATTTGCGTGCACGATGGGCCTTCATTGGTAAATTAGGCCCAATTACATAACGCTCTTTAACCGTTCGACCCGTCAGTATAATTATAAACCAACTTAAGATGATCCAACAATACGGTTGGAGAGCATTGTCATTTTTGTTTCATCAGGAGGGGCAACATTTTCAGTTGAACAGATATATTATAAAATAACGATTTATGCATGCTTAAAAAGAGTCATCTAACGTAAGCATCGCAAAACAGTAGTCTCACGTAGGCGTCACAATAGAGTAGTCTCGCGGAATCGTCGCAAAAGAGTAGTCTCGCGTGGGAGTCGCAAAAGAGTAGTCTCGCGTAAGTGTCTGGTGTCATGCAAGTAGCGCGACCTTGTACTTCACTGACCGGTTAATGCTTCATGTTGTTTTTATTGTTGGTAAAGGTATCTAATATAGTTTGGTTATTATAGGCAATATAATTTGATCCATAGCTATAAAAAAAAATCATTTAAAATAAATAACAAGCTAACCACCTAAAAGGTTGTATGGTTTATGTTTTTATCTCATAAGAGATTTTTCTTCTAAAGGTAAAGCCTAGTAATGAAAATGTATTAAGAATTTATGCGGCTATCTTCTTTATATCGCCTCTTTTGAGTTTGTTTAAATATACAACTTTTTAGACTAAAGTAATCTCGAGGTAATAAACTCAATAAACAAAGGTTTATGATTAAAGTTCAAACAAGTTCAATATCAGCGAAAAGTTTGTTGAATTACGGCACTCTTCTAGTTAATATACATCTTTGTAAAGAGATAACATGTTGTATAATACGCAATTAATATTTTTGTTTATTTAGGTCGTCATCATTTACGCGCGACGTACAAGTGAAGCCAGGCGGGACAAGGTTGTAATTGCTAGTTTAAATTGCAATTAACTTAATTATCAAACTAAATGAAGTTTAATTATTGCGTTCAAACAAAAGTCAAAGGAGAGATAAGAAAATAAATTTTGTTTTAGCAGCTCCTCTTTGTCTGTGCGTGACGTTTGCGAAATAAAGATGAACCATGCTATGGGTGTACCTAATTAATATTTTTGGATAGTCATTAAAATTTATGAATTCAATTATGTCTTTAAAATAATTATTTATTCAGTTTAGATATGAAATTACGGGTTGTTGCTACAAAAGGCTATTTATCTAAGGCTAAGTGGCAGCCTTTAATTTAATTTGTTTCATTGCTAGGGCAGAGTAGGTAATTTATAATTTCATTTAAAACTTAAATAAAATTACGAAACCTAGACTAATTGTCGTAATAACAATTCACAGAGAAGAAATGTGTGCAAAGTTCATAATGCTGAACTAACTGGCATCTGCTACTTTGTTGGTGCGTGTTTCTGCTTGACAAAGTTGCAGTATCTTTAACCATATCATTAACACTCTTCAAGATACACTCTTCAGAACGGTATTTTACATGATATAGAACAAATACAACTTTGGCCTGTACTTATCTCCTTCTTAAATAAAATAAAATATAAAACAAGTGTAGACATAACTGGAATTTGATACGTAAACGGTTTAATACAAAATGGTTTGGTTTGATACAGATTGTTTTGTAATAAACAAAGAGGTATTCAATAAAAATAAGGGCATAAATAATTTAATAAGGCAGTGACTATGACTATTGACATCGATGCTTCCACCAATGTTGTGGTGAGTATTCTTATTTAAGAACGTAAGTACAAATTAGGTCCCCTTACCTACAGGGCATCATGTGAGTGGTAGGCACGTTCACTATGTGGGCTGGGAAGGAAGCGTAAAGTGGAGTGAGATAAAGTGTGGGGTTTCGCAGGGTACGATTCTTGGCCCCCTCTCATAGTAACTCACCTATAACGTGGTCCCATGTGTCGTTCTCCATATTGCTGATACTTTTGTGTTGGCTAGCGGTGAGGCCTTCGAGGGCTTGCCAAGCAAGTGACCATAATTGTCGTGGCCAAAAAGCACGCTCTGGGTCTACCGATAGCACCTTACAAAACTAAGGCGTTGCAGTTCCACAAACTACCGCGAAGCAGATAACCACCCAGTTGGTGGATATGAATTGGTGACGCGCAAATCAGAGTGGGCTGGTACATGAACTGCCTGGGGCTCACCCTGGAGAGTCGTTGGGGCTTCGGGGAGCATTTCAAGCGCGTTGTCCTCTAAGTCGAGATGATAGTGGCTGTATTACAGCGGCTGCTGCGAAATCTCCGAGGAACGAGTGAGGAAGTTCACCATTTCGGGGTGCCTGTATAGTCAGCTTAACTGCTAGGCATCCAGCACTGGCTCTGCAGCCAAACTCGAGAAGTGCCCTGCGTAGGCTGCCGAATAGTGTGTCCTGGTCGATTGAATAGGGCAAGACTTCTCTCTGCGAGCAGAAGTATCGGCTATGTGGGCAGAGCAAAAAAAGAATTGTATAAGTAGGTATAGTAAAAGAAAATTATCGAACCAAATAGTAATGAAATCAAAATGAAAAATAAAATGTTGCCTTTTATGAGGTTTATTATGAAGTTTCTCACATATGACCACATTTATCACCTTTTTTATTGGTCCCCAGTGGAAATTTATAATGATCTTTTTGGTTGGCGCAGTGGATAAACAATTGGCTTTCTGCGCCACGTATGGCGGTTTCGATGCCCGCACGGAACACATATTTATATGATCAACAGATAGTTGTTTCGGGTCTGCGTGTTTTCATGCGTGTAAAATTTATGTCCGTAACTACGTACGATACAGGAGAAATCATAGTGTAAGACGTCACTTTTTAAAAAGAAAATAAGGCTACTGGCAAGGTATATTAATGTCAAACGCTAACAGCTGTTCCCTCATGACGATACCAAACATAGATGCGAGGTACCATCGTGCAATCGTGCATGGTGTGGTGCCGGCTAAGAATAGCATCAACCCATCTCATTCTGTGGGTATCGTGGAAGGCGACTATGGGATTAGCCGGATGATGGGCAGCAGCGTCTTTCAAGTACTTTTTCAACTCAATTTCGATCGCCAACCCGCCTGCCAAGCGTAACAATTATGGCAAAACCCCCTAATGAGCAAACAACATACCAAGATCGGCCGTATGGCGATCTTTGGGGTAGGCCTGTGTTGCCACTGCTGGCAGTGGACTTTATTCGGCTGAAATGATGATCATCGTGCAATGCAGTTTTTTTATGAAATAGCGTAACATCATCTGTTCTATTAAAAAAGTAGTTAAATATAGCTTGATCTGAAATCAGCCAGTAACCAGACAGCAGGTAGACTAGCTGTCTGTCACTAGTTAAGTCACGTGTCTACCACTAGATTGCTAAATATTCTCTATTGGTCCTTTTCTTCATAGACCGCGGGGGGATTGCAGTAATACTAGACGAAAACACAAATAATTCACTTTCATCGTCATCAATATCGTAATTTCGGCCGAATGAAGTCCACTGCTCGACAAAGGCCTCCCCAAAGATCACCACAACGACCGATATGGGTGTGTTGTGTGCTCAATGGGGGGTTTTGCCATAATCGCCACGCTTGGCAGACGGGTTGACGATCACAGTTGAGTTGTTAATGTACTCGAAGGACGCTGCTGCCCATACTCCGGTCAATCCCTTAGTCGACTTTTACGACACCCACGGGATGAGATGGGGTGGTAGTATTCTGAGCCGGCACTACACGGCAACCCGAATATACTCACTACTAAATACAACCTCTCATCTCATGCTCCACTTTATCAAGTCCTACACTAATTTCATCCACTTACCTAATTATGACGTAATATATTTAATAACTAAAGTACTTAACACAAGTACGTACAAAGTAGCTGACTATGAACTACGTAGCGCGCCACAGTCAAACGCGAACAGTTTATGTGCTCATGTCATAGCAGAATTAATTAAATTTGTGTGTGCACTAAAGATTACATGTACTGGCCCGTGTTTGCATGGAGGTTAATCTATTATTAAAATGCAGCTGCATCCACCGCTTATTAAATATACATTGTTGTTAAGTTAAACTGTTTCGTTGTTACATCGGCTACCTTTTTTATTGGTACAATTAAGGTCATCAGCCAAAAACGTCCACTGCTGAACAAAAGCCTCCTCCATAGATGACCGGTTACTGGGACCGGTAGCTAGGACCCGCGGTTTCACCCGCCGTTTAATTTAAAAGAAATTGTTTTATTTATAAATAATTTTGAGTACTTACTTTACATAGACACTTGACTTAGTGTAGGCATATATATTGGATTTCATGGGTATAAAGTCTAAAATAAAAGAAGCCTAAGTTATTCCTTATAACATCAGCTATCTGCCAGTGAAGGTCCCGTAGAAATCAGACAAGCCATTTCGGAGATTAGCGGGAACAAATAGACAGACAGACAGACAAAAAAAAATTAAATAGTTTTTTGTTGTAGGTACCGTATATGTGCATTTAGGTAAAAAGCTGCTTTTTTGACATTACAAACAGACACTTCCATTTTATTTATTTGTATTGATGAAATTGTTTTTTTTTAATCTTGATCCACTCTAGGCAATCTCCTGTGTCGTGGGTACGGTTTTACAGACATAAATCTCACATGCACAAACAACAAAACCCAAAACAACTCTCTGTAGATCATATAAATATTTGTTCCGTGCGTGGATCAAACCCGCGACAAGTAGCGCAGAAAGCTAATCGCTTAGCCACTGCATCAACGACGCCGACACGTTCTTAATGAAATGTTTAAACATGTCTAGTTTTTTCAAGATAGTGTGTGCGGTAAACACTACGATAAGGAAGAAAGATATTCTCTTCAATTTTTGCAATATGTATAAATAAACAGCAGACGATCATTTCAAATGGATTTGAGTATCAAATTATATCGCTTGGCTGTAATCTAACATAAAATACAAAAGTACTTTACATACATTTTTGAACACCCAACAAACTAATACCCTTTGATACATCAAGAGTCCTAAAGACCCGCTCAAGCAGACAACAGACACCACTTGAAGATTTTAAACAGTACTTAGAGCTATATACTGGCAAATAAAGTACTAAATAGTATTTTAAATAATAAAACACTTTTAAACGGATTATATCGCATATATTATAGATATTTGTTTTTACTGACGTTTCGAACACTTTGCAGACGAGGTTGTAGGATGAATAAGGTGACAGGCGTCGTTACAGATTTTAAAAAGTAATTTTATTTTATCTATTGTTAAATTTTAATCAAAAATTAGTTTAGATGCTGTATCCTGCTTTTAAAATACTAAATATTTTAAAAGCTCTTTATCCTGCTCTCTATAAGGGTTAGTATTCTCTGCAAGGAGGAGCTTGGTATTTTCATAGGTGTAATATGAAAGGGCTCTTCAGAGATGTTGAATTTAAAATATAAATGGATAGTAAAAAAAAACCTCTCCATAGCTGTACTAAAAATATAATGGATTGTACTCGAAGTTTGTAGGATGCTACAATGATAAGGTCTATTTGCAAAAAGTGTTAAATTACTTAATACGTAATAAATGGAAATGAAGGTAGAATTGTTCATTTGAAATTCTGTGGCAGACTAGCCACTGAAAATATGACCTTCTACAAAGCCGACTACAAGCGGGATTGTTTATGATTAGCTACTTCATGGAATTAAATGATTTCCGTACTGCATCGGTAGAGCAAATTCATGATTATTTGCTTTGCATGAAGCTTTGATATAGGAACCAAAATCTGAAAATGGCTAAATCGGGATACAGTATATGTATAATCCACAGAAATAGGAAAAAAGGAGAAGTGGTACAGGGGCGTTACTGCGCCACTACGACATGCGCAATCTGCTCTTGTCGGGAAAAATGGCCGTTTATAAAACGGCCATTTTTCAGGTGAGATTCGATCGCGTAAGTGAAACTTTGTTAAAATGCCGTGTTGTTCGGCGATAACATTCAAAAGCCAAAGCGAATATAATCATTTTATCAAGGAAAGAATCATATACCACATGTAAGTGTGAGAATTTTTTAGTATTTATAAAAAAAAAAAAAAAACTTTATTATTTTACATATGGATTGATGGAGCAGAACGAGATTATTACTTTTGTTTAAATACAATACTTCTTACACTTTTAAATAGCAGTTGGTGTATAACAAACGCAGTGAATACAACAGCGAAATATACTCCCAATAAATGTACGCGTCGCGACGCACGCTGTGTGCAGTTCGTAGACTCGGCTTGATTGACTGACAACAAAGTCGTGGGTGTAGTTTAACATGAGTAGCCAATTATGAGTATAATGTTGTATTAATTCAGTTTATATATAGTATAGTAACACACTTTTGTCTTTTGTTCACAGAAACTACAGATTATAAAACAAAACAAGTCACGTTTTTGTTGGCAAAGAAGTTACTGCGTGCGTTACCTTCCGAACGTACGAAAAAACCGTTCGTAAAGCAAATATGTTAAATTAATGGAAACACTGATCATAATTAAGTAGAAATTGGAGGTATGGAAGCTACTCTTGGGAGTAAGAAGACACCATAATCATATAATTTCAGCTGAAAGACGTCCACTGCTGGACATAGGCCCTCCCAAAGAACAACAACAACAACAACAGGTCTAGGTTCACAATGATATCTGTCTAGTAGATGAATGCTTACGCACGTGGTAACGTCTGTAAACATAACAGGTGGGGCAATAACTATCAACATCATAAACTCGCAATAAACTGTAACGCTCATATGAAACAATGTTTTGGACACAATATTACGACGTGTGAGTATGATACAGAGTTGCCAGTTCATAATACGATCGCACTATTCGGCAAACATTTCGGGGCTCATAAAGATATATATCCATGATGTTGTTAACAGCTATTTGTGTCTATATTATTGCTCCCATTAGTATAGTTAGCGAAACTTCTCGATCGTGTGTAGTGTACACCCTGCATCGTGTTCCGAGAGAGTACAGTGGTCTAACGATCGTAGCTCGCCTCCAAGTTTTAATAGCACTGCCTCACTTTTAGGTCCTAGTTAAAGGCCAGAACGAGGTTGGAAATACGCCGAAGGCATAAATTTAAGTTTTAAATCTACACACATAAGGTAGCGACTTACTTAACCTCAATAGCCTAAATAGAGAGTATGGGGTTTTATACGTGTGAGATTAGTGTCTGTAAGATATTTTTTTTATTTTATTGAATAGGCTTGCCATTTATCACTATCTCGTCTAAAGTTAAGTGTAGGTGCGGTTGACGGTCAGAGGTCAATCAAGGGGTCTTTCCTGATCCAGAAGAGGAAGCGTCCTGGTTCCGGGAGGCATTGACGTCGATTTGCGACGCATTCATGCCCTGAGTCCAGCGCTGCCGGCGTACGGCGATGTATCGGAGGAAACCTTTAAAATCCTAAAGAAGTGCCTGGGGACGTGGCCTCTTTACAGTCGCCTTCCCTCAGCTAGAGGAGGTGACCGCTTTACATCGTCTCCTTCAAGATATGCCTAAAGACGTGGCACCAATGGGTGGCTCTAGATGGAGATTAATCGATTTCCTGGAGTCTCCCTTCGGTGCCGAAGATGTCCACTCCGGTGGTTTTACCCGGTAAGATTGCGGCATACCCTTCCACCCGTTCCCGGGGCGGAGGAAGTACACGCTGTATCTCCACCGGATCAATAAAAAAGGCGCTATCAATGATGGTGCACACTTGCCTAGAAGGAACCTGTTCACTCGCGACATCTCGACTTGTATACATCCCGCGCTGTCGACTACTATACTTATTCGTCTCTGTTTGGGCGCCTATCCGAGAATACTCTTTAAAGCTACTAATACTAAATACTTTTAATTATATCAATATATATACTTATTATATTCTTTTACTTATGGAAATACCTGAAAATTACAAAAAAACGTTATTCCCGAACCATATCGGCGGGTCATGAGAAATTGTTTGGTCATAACTTTGATGGATATAGTGAGGTTATACAATGAGAAAACCAATGTGATATGGCACTCAATTACCATATTGCTGATTAAGCAGAATTACTAAAATTTTGTAACAATTTAATAACTGGCTATAAGTCATTAAATCGGGTCTTATCAGTTACTCATAATATAAACAGATTACATTGCGTGTATATTATTATAGATATTTGTTTTTCCTGACCACTGTGCAGCATTTGTGGTCACGGGATAAACTATTACTACCTACAGATCACACAAATATTTGTTCCATGCATTAATCGAACCCGCGACCCGAAGCGCAGCACCAACTGCACCAACCGCGCCGCCTATATACATAACTATATCGTGTTCAGTGTGTGAATAATATTTCATGTATTTGTTCGTCTTGTTGTTCTGTATAATTTATGTTAACATTATTTTAAACCGTAACATAATTTGAAATGCAAATGAACGCCGACTTCAATCCAGAAAGAACGCAACGTCCGCTCGTGGCGTATCAATTACAAATGCAATTTGGCTCGCCGAAATAGCCAACTAACAACTGCGAACTGGAAAGAGCTAAACTCCATAATTAGCCGCCGGAGCCATGCCGAATAAAAACATAAAACTTAACAAGCGAATCATTTAAACAAGAAGGTTGGCTTGAAACCAAAAACGTGGCAGCATCGAGTGGCTCGGATAGAACCGCTGCATCTGATCCCAGTTTAATTAGAGACAATACCACATGACTTGTGCCAAATTCTACGAAACACGTTGTGTTATTTGTGACTGGCGTGTTTGTGGACATTTTTGTTTTATACGAGTTGCTGACGAGATAAGCAAGTCGAGATGTTGGTTATATTTAGTCTCTTATGCCCAGTAATTTCGCTAGAGTGCCCTTCAGACCCAAACACAGTAACATCTAAAGTTTAAACCCCATATTTGACGTGCACATTGCACGTCCGATTAAAATGGCGGAGTTGAGGGTACTGGACCTGGATGACGCCGTCACTAAAACGGAGATCGCAGATGCCATAGTCGCTGCGACGGCGTGTTTGCCCGAGGATATTAGGGTGGGTGAAATTCGCCGTTCACCAATGTCCTTGGGCACGGTCTGGGTCCGGATCCCACTGGAGGCGGCCCAAAAAATTGGCGTCTACCTGCCGCATTTGCGTCGGTTGGACGTCAGCCAGGGTCGAGGTGTTGGCGGCACGGCCATTACAGTGCTTCCGATGCCTCGAACTTGGGCATGTGCGCCTCCGGTGCACCATACACGGGGGGGTTGACCGGAGCGACCGGTGCTTCGGATGTGGCGGCCAGGGCCACAAAATTCGGGAATGCCAGGCGCAGACAAAAAACTGCCCTTTGTGTGCGGACTTTGGCCTTCCGGCCGAGCACAGGTTGGGTTGCAAATCTTGTGCAGCCCAGAAGAGCAGGAGGGGAAAACCAGCCCCCCCTGCCTCGGCCGAGGGGCTGACGGCGTCTGCGCCGGCGGCACCGGTCGCACGCTCCGGCTCACCGGAGGCGATGGAGGCCAACTAAGGGTCCTCCAGGGCAACCTAAACCACTGCCGCAACGCGCAGAATCTGTTGCTGCAAACTGTTGCGGAGTGGTCGGTTGCCTTGGTGGTTGTGGCGGAGCCCTACGGCGTCCAGGAACATCCTCGCTGGTTCGGGGGCGCCGGGGACTCCGTCGCCATCTATTGGTCTGGAGCCGAAGGTGAGCCGCCCTGCTCCCTGTTGGACAGGGGGCAGGGCTTTGTCGTAGTAGAGTGGGGACCTCTGGCAGTAGTGGGCTGCTATATCTCCCCCAACGTGTCTCTCGCCGACTTCGAGGGATACCTGGACGGGGTGGCACGCAGCATTCGCTGTAAGTGCTCGCCCCGTCCAGTGCTCGTCCTGGGGGACTTCAACGCTCACTCTAGAGCTTGGGGCAACCGTCGGGACGGGCCGAGGGGGAGGATAATGGAAGACTGGGCGGCGTCACTTGACCTCCGATTGCTGAATCGGGGGTCCGTTAGCACCTGCGTTCGGTGGCAGGGGGAGTCGGTCGTGGACCTGACATGGGCGGCTCCTTCTGTGGCCCGCATGGTGTCGGGTTGGCGAGTAGCGGAGGAGGTGGTCACACTTTCGGACCACCGCCACATAATGTTCGACGTGGCCCTCCGCACGCCTTGCCCGAGCCGTTCTAGTCCCAGCCCGCGGTCGCGGCGTTGGGCCCTCACACAGCTGGATCGAGAGTTGCTCGTCGCAGCTGCCAACGTCGCGGCCTGGCCAGAGGTCGATCAAGGGATCTTGCCCGATCCGGAGGAGGAAGCGTCGTGGTTCCGGAGGACGATGACGTCAATATGCGACGCATCCATGCCCCGGGCCAGGCGCTCCCGGCGTACGGCAGTGTACTGGTGGTCGGATGAGATCGCGCAGTTGCGCGCGGTCTGCCTGGCATCCCGCCGCCAGTACCAACGAATCCGACGCCGGCACAGCGCTACAGCCGGAGAGACTGACGAGGCCTATAGGGCCTACCGGGCGGCCACACTGGCGTTTCAGACTGCCATCAGTGAGGCGAAGGCTCGGTCCTGGAGCGAGCTCCTAGAGGGACTAGACAGGGATCCGTGGGGGAGACCCTACCGTATGGTAGTAGGCAAGTTGCGCCCGTATGTCCCCCCGGTGACCGAAACCATGGCCCCGGATTTGCTGGAGAGAGTACTTTCAACGCTCTTTCCGGCGGTTCGGGACCATACTGGTCCCTCTCCACCCCTAAATGCCTCGGACTGGGCCGAGGATTTGGGGGTTTCGGATGGGGAGCTGGGCCGAGCCATTGGCCGCCTGAAGAGTCGCAACACCGCACCGGGTCCGGACGGCATTCCGGGCCGTGCGTGGGTGTATGCGCTACAGTCTCTTGGGGACCGCTTGAGGCGGCTGTTCACCAGTTGCCTCCGTAGTGGCGTGTTCCCGTCCGGCTGGAAGGAAGCCGGATTGGTTCTCTTGAAGAAGGAAGGAAGGGCTGCAGAGTCTCCCTCTGCATACCGTCCCATTTGCCTGCTCGACGAGGCTTCGAAGCTATTCGAAAGAATAATTACCCGAAGACTCGTTGAGCACCTGTCGCGAGTTGGCCCCGACCTGGCCGAAAGTCAGTATGGCTTCCGGCAGCGGCGGTCCACCATCGACGCGATTCTTCGCGTCCGCTCGCTGTCGGAACAGGCAGTGTCCCGACGGGGTGGGGTGGCGTTGGCGGTCAGTCTAGACATCGTCAACGCCTTCAACTCCATCCCGTGGGGCGCTATTAGGGCGGCACTAGTCTATCATCGGTGTCCGCCCTACCTGCAGGGCATCATAGGGGCCTATCTGCGCGATAGGCACATTCGCTACGTGGGCAGGGACGGTAGCGTAAAGCGGAGGGAGATTACGTGCGGGGTTCCGCAGGGGTCAGTTCTCGGCCCTCTCTTATGGAACCTCGCCTACAATGCGGTCCTGCGTGTCGTTCTCCCTGCTGGCGTCAGCTTAGTCTGTTACGCTGATGACACTCTGGTGTTGGCCAGCGGGGAGTCCTTCGAGGGAACCATCCGGCTTGCGGAGCAAGCGGTGGCAATTGTCGTGGCCAAAATCCACGCCCTGGGTCTGCGGATAGCGCCTCAGAAAACCGAGGCGCTATGGTTCCACAAACTGCCGAGAAGCAGAGAACCACCCAGTTCGTGGATACGCGTTGGTGATGCGCAAATCGGGGTGGGCCGGTACATGAAATACCTGGGGCTCACCCTGGATAGTCGTTGGGGCTTCGAAGAGCACTTCCAGCGCCTCGTCCCCCGAGTCGAGAGGGTAGTGGGTGCTCTACACCGGCTGCTGCCCAATCTCGGGGGACCATGTGAGGAAGTTCGCCGTCTCTACGGAGGAGTCGTGCGGTCCGTGGTCCTATACGGGGCGCCTGTATGGTCAGCTCGACTATCAGGCGCCCAGCGCTGCAGAACCAAAATTCACGGTCTGCAGCGCAGAGTGGCTATCCGGATCGCACGAGGATACCGAACGGTGTCCTACGAGGCGGCAACTCTCCTGGCGCGTTTTCCGCCTTTTGACATCCTGGCGGAGATGGATGCGTGGGTCTACGATCAGACACGCTCCCTCCGCCAGAGCGGCGAAGGCGCGCCTTCAGGGGCGCTGGACAAGCTGCGGCGGCTAGCTCGGCGGCGCGCACTTGTAAAGTGGCGTCATCGCCTGCGGATGCAGTTTGCAACCAAGCGCGTCGTCGAGGCCGTCCTGCCGCTCTTTGGAGCCTGGCTCAAAAGGAGCGAGCGCGTCACCTACCGCCTGACGCAGGTGCTCACCGGGCACGGTTGTTTCGGCGCGTACCTGCACAGGATAGGACGCGAGGCCACGGCACAATGCCACCATTGTGATAGCGACCAGGACACCGCACAGCACACGCTCGAGGCGTGCCCTGCGTGGGCCGCTGAGCGGCGGATCCTGGTCGATCGGATCGGGCAAGATCTCTCTCTGCCAGCAGTAGTGTCGGCTATGTTGGCAGAGCACGAAAACTGGAATGCAGTGGTCTCCTTCTGTGAGAGCGTCATGCTCCAGAAGGAGACCGCAGAGCGGGATCGGGAGAGGGCCGATCCCGCTCGAAGAAGAAGGAGACGGCGCCGGGGTAACAACCGCCCTGGCGCCTAATTCCGATACGCCTGAAAACCCCTGCCGTTGCTATAAGGTGGGGGACCTCTGGGTTCGCGGGTGCGTAGATTGGGGAATCTGCGTGCCCACACCAAGCGACCCAAGAGAAGACGGTAGCACGCATGTGGTCACGCGCTGCCGTGAGACGCTTTGGGGGATCCTTTACAATCCCCCTGGGGGGGTGACCGCTTTACAGTCACCCTCTCCGAGATGTGCCAATAGGCGTGGCACCAGTGGGTGGCTCTAGTGTGATCATACGAGGACCTGGAGCCTCCCTTAGGTGCCGAAGATGACCGCTCCAGTGGTTTTAGCCGGTAGGAGTCCGGCATACCCCTTCGTCCTTCCCCGGGGCGAAGGAAGTTCATGATGAATTTCCACTGGGCATCAATAAAAAAAAAAAAAAAAAAAAAAAAGGGTATATTGTATGTGGAATTCGTGTCGGTAAACGCACCCACGACACAGGAGAAATCTTAGTGTTGGCCAACGTTTTAAAAAAAATACAAATATAAAACAATAACTGTACCTACTTGTCTATACGTCGTTATGTGTCTTCGCTGCCGCTATGTGTTTTTGATCGAAATAAGTTCTTGATACAATTTTACATTACTTTATAGGCGCTTATGCCTGTAAACCCCATTTTGTACTATACCTAATGGTTTAGAAAATAGTAAAATCAGCTATGTTATTTCGACCAAAACAATTTGGAAAATGCTCCGCGAGTGCAAAATATAAATAGATAAAAAGCGCTCTGAAAAGTTGGAGTTTTCGTATAGCAGATTTCGCAGGCGGAACGACGACATCTATATATCGTCATATACGTCACCATCATACCGTTGGCAAATATACCTGTATATATCAAAGACACATCCATATTGATGTTTTTATTTTATGGCCTGATTCATTACTCTGACAACATTTATTTTACGGTGAACATGCACATCATCGTCATCATCATATCAGCCAAAAGACGTCCACTGCCTAACAGAGGCCTCCTCCATAGATTTTTACAATTGTGTCATAATTTTGGGGGGAATTTGCTAGTACTCACTACGCTTGGCGGGCGAGTTGGTGAGCGCAGTATAGCTGCTGTTCCACACAAGGGACACTGCTGCCCATCCCCTAGTTTAGGGTCCTTTGGTCACCTTTTAAAATATCTACGGAAGTAGATGCCGTAGTGCTATATTCTTAATCACACACCCACCAACGGAATTTGACCGGACCGGTCTAAACTTTACAAGACCAGTCAAAAGTACTTTTAACTGTTTTCTATGCCTTAGCTTTTATCCACACCATGATTTCTCCTGCATCATGGGTACAATTAATCTAGGCTATCTAAGACATAAATCTCACATGCACAGGCCCAAAAGAACTATCTGTAGATCATACAAAGCTTTGTTCCACGCGGGGATCGATCCCGCGACACGTAGCGCAGCAAGCTAATTGCTTACTTAGCCTTTGCGCCAATTTGAGTTTTGATTTAGGGCTTTTGACTGAAACACTTTTTTGAAATTACTCTTTTTTCTCTCTCAAATCGAATTAAGGTAATCATTTCCAGTTAGTGTTCTAAGGAATTGTTCGATATGATGCCAACGGCCACTTTCTTTCTACCATCGCACCTCGCACCATTGGCGGGGAGTTCATCCACATACCCTAGAGTCAAACTAGTCTCGATTCTTACGGATTCATAGGACCTTCCTCCTGCGTACGCACTGGCTGTAGAATCAGCTCCCTACCGAGGATTTCCCAAAAGATCACAACACGGTGCTCTTCAAAAAGGGCGTGAAAAGATATTTACAGGTTTGGCAACGCGCGAGTTAGACCTCTGGTGTGTTACGGCAACCGCTTACCATCACGCGGGCCGTAGTAGTTTGCCACCTTAACGATAACAAAATAAAACGGCTGAAACAAATGAAACAAGCCAAAGTAGACTTGCCCAGAAAAGAGTTTGCATTGTATACTTTTAAACATGAAATAAGATTATACGTTATTTATATATATTATATTAAATTGCCTGCATGCTGCACAAGAAAATCATATTTCCACTGCATAAATGAAGGCGCTATATAAAACGCAATGCTTTTGTTGTTCTGAATTGCTTTCGCCTCCACAAGTTATGGCAAGCAAGCTATGTAAACAAATCTATCTGTCAACATGTTTACAGTCACCCTGCGCTAGTTCCCCATTTTTTTTCCGATCTACGTGTATATGTTTTTTGTTCACACCATGAAAACTTTATTGCGAGACGCTCATAGAAATATGTAGCTACCTATTAGTATATTTACTATTTTATCTTTCTTGTTGTTTCCTTCTCTTTCCTCCAAGTAAACAGGAAACACTGAACCAGCGACTAAAAATACAAAACAATCGCTTTTCATTTTACCTGATTTTAAACACCTTTTTATTAGCTTGGTATGTATCTATGTAACGGAATTTCTTAACTTGATTTTCATCCCCTTTAAAACGTCAGGTTGATTTGAAACTTCGCACACTTATCAAGGACTTATGACAATACAATAATTTAAATAGTTCGTCCCATTATCCTTGCCAGCATCCTCAGGATTAGCAAATTCATATACACAAACTTGCACAAAACATAATACCTGCATAATATGTCGATTTAATTTTCCGCGGCAAGAGTGCGATGAAACTCATTCGAGTTTCATTCGTGTCTCTTTCTTCAGATGATTTTATCCGTAACGGAGGGAAAATTTGTTTACATAAAGGTCGAAAGGAAGATGCTTGGGTAATTACCACTCGGAGTTATTGAGAGACTTTGGACATTCAGCCATGCGCAAAATAAAAATAAACACGTTTTTGTAGTTAGCCGCACTAGAAAATAGAAAATAAATAATAGTTTAAAATAACTAAAAAAGAACACGCTTTTTTAGGTTACCGAAGTAAAAAATAGACCATAATTTTCAATAAGTTTCAAATAACAATAGAGTGATTAACAAAAAGTTATGTTACTGTAAAAAAGCGTGGGGTACTTATTTCGGTGATCTACAAAAGCGTGTTTTTTTTCTGTTTTTTAAACTATTATTTATTTGCTTCGCGTTGCAATTATCAAAAAGAAATTGTCAAGTGTGAGTTCACACGCGGTAAAAATGAAACTTTAATTTTGGTCATTTTCTAAGAGAATGAGATGAATATACTAGGACTACTGGAGGTGGTAAATAGAGAGAGAGCGATTGATCGACAATTGGGTATAGGGAAATATATAGAGCTATATAGAAACGTTTTTTATCTCCTTCTCTCACAGCCTAAACCCTATAAATACATTTATAGTCGTCTTTCTTTCGTTACACATTTTCGTTTCATAAAATCTAATTCACACTTTTGTGACGCAAAAGAAGTTTCATTTCAAAATATTTAGTGATGTGATATCTCAAGCTATATTATGCTCCATTAAAAAAAAAACATTTCGGAGAAACAGGTGTTTGGTTAATTAGTTATTCTAATAGAGTATCTAACCCTCTTATTCATAAAAACATTATAGTTGTTGAAACCTATTTTAGTTTGTTATATTTTGTGTCCCTATCTTTCATTGCGCCGTTTGAATTTGCACAATAATGACAAAACACTATTTAACTAAATAGTGTTATAGAATCGTTTATCCTTTTATGATTGCATGAATCATTAAACGAATGAATCGTTGTAGTCGTCAGTAGTGTGACTCAGTCCGTTAGTGGTCCGTCAGCAAGTCTATCAGTGAGTCAGTGAGTCCGCAAGTGAGTCGGTCAGTGAGTAATAGTTATATTTATAAAGTTATAGTTTAATTAAGTTACTTGTATTTATAGCTTCAAGAAATTTAACTATTGTACTTCCAATAAAATTCCAATCACTCTAATCGGATAAGTAAATGTTCACCAAATTGTGATGATAAAGTATAGTGGCCCACGGGCCACCCCAGCCGCACCTTAACCGACTTTGACAACATTAGCAACATTTGTTTTGATTTGTAATCTGTATTTTAGTATAACAGTATTTGGAGAGCATATTACATTATTAATTTAGGGAAGCAAAGTAAATAATTGTCAAAAGCGCACAATAATTCATGTTTCACGCATCGTTATTTTGGGACTTAAATGCGATATGGTATTTCAGTATTGATTTAATTTATTTAGAGTTAATGTATTTTACTTAGCATTTATTATTTATTTTGGCGAGCTTCGATTAGCTAAACGGTGACTTATATACAACAAAATATTTTTGTTATGTAACTCCTTAGTTTTTCTAATATAGCAAACTTTAAGTTAATACTTAAGAGATAGCCTAGCCTAGCCTAGGCACTTAGCTAAAGAGTTGGGTGGTCACCACAGTAGCTCAACATTTCCTTTTTTTTAGATAAAACGTTTGTTGAAGATATATCACCTCCATGTAGATACTGGCTATGTAGAGAGTTGTCTGTTTAGATATTTGACATATGGTTTTATTCAAATATGTATTCTATTACAATTTTACTTACTCAATAAATATTTCCCAACAAAGGTTATGGGCCCAGAACAGAAAAGTGTGTTGTATGTTGTGAAAGTAATTCGAAATTGAAATTCAACAATTATAAAGTACACGTAGGAAGAAAAATGACTTCGAATGTACGTATAGAATTATTGACGAAGGACAACTACGACAGCTGGAAGGTCCAAGTGGAAGCATTGTTAATAAAGAATGACTTCTGGGAGTGTGTAACTGGAGAAAAGCCAAAACCTACTACCGATGCTGCTATATCAACATGGGAGAAAGCTGACAGAAAAGCGAAGTCTGAGTTGATATTGGCATTAGATCCGAGTGTAGTTCGTCATGTAAAAAGAGTGGAGACTGCACGAGAGATATGGTTAAAATTAGAGAGCTTGTTTGCATCAAGAGGGCCTGCAAAGAAAGCGAATTTAATGAAAAGGCTTATGTTACAAAGGATGAGTGAAAACCAAAAGGTATGTGAGCACCTTGATTCCTTTTTTGAAGCCGTTGACAAATTGGAAGAAATGGACATAAAAATCCACGATGATTTGTTAACGATCATGTTGCTATACAGTCTTCCGGGAAGTTACGAAAACTTTAGATGTGCCATAGAATCTAGAGACGAGCTCCCAAAGCTAGAGCAACTAAGAATTAAAATCATCGAAGAGGATAGTTCAAGAGGAAACGCTCAAGTTGACAAAATAGAAGGCGCCATGTATTTGGACAAACATCAGAAGAAAACTGGAAAAACATTTAAGTTTAAATGTTTTAAGTGTGATAATTTTGGCCATAAGGCATCGGACTGTACAAAGAAAAGGGAGAAGACTCAAGAAACCCGATGTGTGGAGTCAGGCACTGGTCATGAAAATTGTGAAGCTTTAACCATAAATCATGTTTCAGATGACTGCCGCATCGATGTTTATGCGAAGCGCCGTCAGGAATGGATTTTTGATAGTGGTTGCACTTCTCACATGTGTAATGACGCGAAAAGGTTTGCTGAGATACTCCCTGCCAGTCAAAAATTAAAATTAGCCACAGATTCTTTGACAACCGTGCAAGGTAAAGGTACAGTTAAGTTATTAGCATGCAATGATGATCGAACGCGTAAAATTCTATTTGAAAATACCCCATTGGTTCCCGATTTACGTAGTAATTTAGTTTCCATCGCGCAGCTTACTGAACGAGGTTGTGAAGTCACCTTCAAACGTGACGTAGCCTATGCAGTTAAAGAGGGTGAGGTAAAATTGACCGCTGATCGGCGAGGTGATTTGTATTACTTAAGGGAGCTGGACACTTCAGCGTCTGTGGTATGTAGTGAAAATGTTGATCTGTATAGATGGCATGAGCGTATGGGACATCTGAATGCTAAGGATCTTATGAAAGTACTAAAGAAATCAGGTATTGATCAGCTAAAGATCGATAGTAACTTGCATGATTGTGATGTGTGTGCTAAAGGAAAAATGGTTTCGTTGCCTTTTGTGAAATCCAGTTCACGCTGTAACGAGAAGTTGCAAATAATATACTCGGATGTGGTAGGTCCAGTGAGAGTTCAATCGAATGGCGGAAATAAATACTTTGTCACTTTTATTGACGACTATACTCGTTGGTGTGAAGTTTATATGCTGAAAAATAAAAGTGACGTTTTGTCAAAGTTTAAAATTTTTAAATGTCATGTCGAAAATTTGACAGGAAGAAAAATTAAATGTTTACATACGGATAACGGAAATGAATATAAAAATAATTCTTTCGATGAATTTTTAGAAAATGAAGGCATTAAGAGACGTTTTACGACGCCATATTCACCTCAAAGTAACGGTATCGCTGAACGAATGAACCGTACATTGATTGAGATGGCAAGATGCATGATCTTAAAGTCAGGTATTTCACCAAGTTTTTGGGCAGAAGCTGTAGCTACTGCATGTTATTTGCGTAACAGATGGCCAACTAGTAGTCTAAATGGTGAAATTTCATATGAAAAATGGTTTGAGAGACCTGTGAATGTCAAATACTTAAACACTTTTGGCACGAAAGTACACGTCTTAGAAAAGGGACCAGGTAAGGATAAGTTTGTAGCACGAAGTTCACTCGGCATATTCGTGGGTTATCCAGCTGATGCTAAAGGCTATAAAATATGGATACCAGAGAGTAGAAAAATCGTAGTGTCAAGAGATGTAAAATTTCAGGAAGGTAAACCAACTGAAATTGAGTGTAAGGTCTCAAATGAATCACTAATTGAACCACAATGTGAAAAGAGTATTGTGAGAAAAACTGTTGAAATAGTAGGACAAACCAAAGAACAGTCGGATGTACCATTTAGTGATGAACCTTCAAGAGAAGAAATTCCATCAGATATTCAACCGATTGAGTCAGTGTTCGAAGAAAGTACAGAGAATACAGAATCTATTGGTAATGATGATAGAAACGTTACTTTAAAAAGAGGTCCTGGAAGGCCAAGGATTCAGAAAGGACATGTTGGCCGACCTCTTAAAATCTACAACATGGTTGAGATGAGTAGCGACAATGAATCATCGACGGAAGAATACGTTGACAGTGAAAATTTTGCTGGAGCTATTGAAACTACGTTAAAGGAAGCTTTGGCATCTGACGAAAAGGTCAAATGGGAGGAAGCGATTCTTTCAGAAATAAGAAGTCTAGTAAGTAATGACACGTGGGAAATTGTGAAGAAACCTTCAGATCGTAATATCGTTGGGTGTCGATATAAAGAAAAGCGGCAATGAATATTTTTTTGTCACAAGAGAAGTATATAAAAGATATTTTGAAGAAATTTACTATGGATAGTTGCAATCCTGTCCAGACTCCAATGGAAATTGGAAATCCTGTTATTAGCGAAAAAGAAGTAATAGAAGGGAAACAATTTCCATATAGAGAACTAATTGGAGCGCTCATGTATTTAAGCGTATCGACTAGACCTGATATCGCTAACGCTACGGCAAAACTTGCGCAGTTTGCAGAAAACCCGCAGGAAACTCATTGGAGGGCTGCGAAGCGAGTTCTTCGATACTTAAAAGGTACGATAACTCACGGTTTGGCGTTTAAACCGACAGGGTTATGCATACAAGGGTATGCAGATGCGGATTGGGGTAGCTGCGTCATTGATAGGCGATCCTTTACGGGTTATTTATTCGATCTAGGTGGCGCAAGCATATCGTGGACTTCGCAAAAGCAACGCATCGTTGCGACTTCTACTTGTGAGGCTGAGTTTGTGAGTTTGGCAGAAGCTATGAAAGAAGCTGTGTATTTGAACAGCCTGTTAAAAGAGCTAGGTTTAAATCAACTCTGTAAGGTAAGAATGCATGTTGATAATTTGAGTGCTATTTGCCTTGCTGCGGATCATGGTATACATCATGCGAAAAGTAAGCACATTGACATTAGACATTTCTTTATAAGGGATGTGCTACGTGACAACAAAGCTATAACTTTGGAATATTTGTCAACTGATAACATGTTGGCAGATGTCCTCACCAAACCTTTGCCTCGCGTAAGACACGAGTTACTAACAAGTGCATTAGGATTGTGTGTGCGAAAATAAATAGATTTATTTTTTGTGTATAGTATCGTACATGAGTTGAGGGGGTGTGTTGAAGATATATCACCTCCATGTAGATACTGGCTGTGTAGAGAGTTGTATGTTTAGATATTTGACATATGGTTTTATTCAAATATGTATTCTATTACAATTTTACTTAATAAATATTTCCCAACAACGTTGCCCTACACTAGGATTTTTTCTGTGTCGTGAGTGCGTTTACTCCACACAAAATACAACCAGACCCGGGATTACTATCTACAGATCATATAAATAATTGTTCCGTGGGGAAATGAAACCGCGAACCGGAGCGCAGCAGCCGACTGTATCAGAAACTGCACCAAACGTGCTTTAAAAAAAAAATTTGACGTGAAAAGCATTTTTTTTAGTGTACTCATATAAAATGTCAGTATATATGTACATTCGTATGTTTCGTAAGCTATACAAAAGCGTGATGTGTGTTTCAGTCAGTTCCAGTCAGTCAGGAACGAGCTCATCACCATTGTATAGCTGATATATATATATATATATATATATATATATATATATATTTGTAAACATTTTTGTAAAAAGGAAAAATAATCAAATAAGGCCTTAGGACTACCTAATTATCTTTCAGCATTTGTTCTTCTCAGAGGTTTTCATGCAGTGAATTACCCTTAGCCGTGTGGTGTACGGATTAAGAATATAGCACCACTCCGTATCGTCCCGTGATAAAGGCAACTAAGGGACTCTAACCCAAAAGGATGGAAAGCGGCGTCCCTTCTGTGCTACAACAAGCATGGTATTAGCAAATCCCCCCAAAATGATGACACAATTGTGGTATTTTTTGGGGGAAGCCTTTGTTCAGCAGTGGATGTCCTTTGGCTGACATACTGATGAAATACTAAAAGTGTCTGTTAGGACATAATTTACTGAGAAAATAATTGAATTGGTTGAACTTAATAGAATTTTCAGTGTATAGATAACTGTTTTAAATACCTTGAAATGAACACATTTTTGTAAAAGACTTTATAAAAATAACGAATAATGGCCAAAAGGCCAAACTGTGAGTTTCTTTCAGCATTTCTTCTCAGACGTTGCTATATAGCGAAATGCCCTTCGTTGTTTCGATGTGACGTGTTAATGTTTCTGTTAGAACCTAATTACTATATAAATAAATATATTATTCTATTCACCCAGCTTGCTCACTGCGTGTTAGCGATTTCAGACCATTCCATCCAGGTTTCCTCACGATGCTCACCTTCACCAAAAGTCAATGGTTCCTTAGGTTATGTTGTCTGTGTGGTGTCAAAATCAAAAATATAGCACCACTCCAGCTCTTCCCATGGATGTCGTAAAATGTATTGCTGAACAAAAGGCTTCGCCGTAGATATCCACAATTGTGTCGACATTTGGAGGCAATTTCCCAGTACTCACTTCGGCTGACAGCCGAGTTGGTAAGCGCAGTATTAAGTACTGTTCTACAGAAGGAACGCTACTGCCCATCTGTCGGATTAAAAGTCCCTTTGTCGCCTTTTACGACATTCATGTGATCAGATGGAGTGGTGCTATATTCTTAATCCGCACACAACACGAAGAGCACCATGCCACACTTGACACAATGGCCTTTAATGTTCCAACATATATTCGTAATCTGCTAAACACCGAATTGGGTGTCGTATATTGCTGGCTGTATACGGCACCCTTGATTAATCCTAAAGTTAAACACAAGTCAACATCTCACTTGAGTCATGTCAAACTTGTTGTGCGTTAAACAAACAGACCCAAATTAATGACTTAATATTGATGCGTGGTTTTGACATTTCCTTGCTTACTGACCCTTTGAACCACTCCTGGAGAGGTCCTGACTCCTGCAGTACGCTTAACCGCTCCCTTTTACCTCCCAACTTTGAATGCCAACTTAGCTAAGTTAATACATGCGGAAAACTTTCCACGTTTGATTAATAATTTCTCTGAGGATTTACTCATGCATCCAAATTAGTAAATAAGTTTTGAGCCAGTCACGGAACTATAGTGACCCGAGGGCTTTGGAAGGCTCTGATTTTAACTTATTAGTTGGCAAGTCCAGTGACCAACCGACCCCAAAACATTTTAATTGCATTCCTGTTGTGTATGAGAGTGTCTTATGATCGGTGGACTGTCTTCACCGACAGTTAATTTACAAATTTTCACTTGACAAGTAACGATTTGAAAAAACATGATTTGTTATTTCATCATTTACAACAACAAGTTTGCCAAATAATTCAGTTAAGAAAATAATTACGCGATTTTTTATGACGTTACGTTTGGCAATCTTTTCATTTTTATTCATGTTATCTCGTAAAACAACGTTTGGAATAAACACCATTTATATATTGCATTATTACGGAAGGTCAGGTTAGGTTAGGTTAGAACTGCGACCATAACGACCAAAAATTACTATGATTTTTAGTATAAACGTGATTGTGCCAAAATAATCCAGATTTTAAATGAAAAATGTACCTGTAAATGGTGCGAAACATTTGTAAAGAGAAACATTTGGCAAATGAATGTTAGTAAAGTCGAAAATAAAACATTTGCGGAATAAGTTGTTTATAAAATGAATAGTATATGAAACATTTATAAACTAAACAAATGCCAACGGTGTTCTGGTGAAACATTAGTGAACCCTTACGATCACTTAAAGGATCGTCGAGCAATGGTAAGTAGAAGTTTTGTGACTATAAGCAAATAATTATATTTGTGATAGTTATCTATATCACAGACCTCAGTAAATAGGTACTAATGTATAAACATTGTTACAAGTACAACTTTTTTATACACAAATCAACGCCTAGTCGTCTAGGTGTTGATTTGTGAATAAAAAAAGTTGCAAGTCATTCGCCTGATGGTAAGCGTCACGCCTGCTTGTACAGAGACTTATCATCAGTAACTTTTGTCACGCTCTGTTGATATGCTACTAGTTAGCATTAAATGATGGCCAAAAATTGAAACGACACTCAATATTTAAGACCGGCTAAACTATTTAAGACACCCACTTTTGTACTGAAAATAGTTTTTTAGTTCATGATTTCAATTGGATAAAGTCCACTGCTCGACACAAATCTCCAGTAAAGATCACCACAATGACCAGCCTGGGTGTGTTGTGTGCTCATTCGGTATAATCGCCACTCTTGGTTACGGGTTGGAGATTGTAGTTGAGTTGTTAATATACTCGAAGGATGCTGCTGCCCATCCTACGGCTAATCCCAAAATCACCTTTTACGATAGCCATGGGATATGGTTGGTTGGTGCTATTTCAAGCCGGTACCACACTGCTTCAAATAGTTTTGTGGGTCTTGAATATGTAATGGCGTTTCATATCCAGCCGTTAGAGCGCATAAATGGATTTACTCGGTAGTGCTTCTCTTGTTTATGATTGAGGGCATAATCAAGCAGTGACTTCGTTTGATTTTACTTTAAAGTTACACTGCAAAAAACTCTAGTTTTATAAAGCTTCATGCCTTTTCTCTATGGGGGATGGCAGGAACAGAATGGGTACCATGTGTCACCCTTATATGTATATTATTCTTCGCAATTCTACTACCACTGTCACTGGATTAAATTAATGTGGTGCCTGAATTTAAGAATGCAGCAGCACTCTATCTCCTCCCGTGGATTTTTTAAAAGACGACTATAGGACTCTGAACCAGTGGGATGGGCAATAGCGTCCCTTCTGTTGAACATCAGATTTTCACGCTCACTAACCCGCCTGCCAATCCTTGTGGGTACTGGCAAACTCCCTCTAAAATGACGACACAATTGTGGAAATCTGTTGGGAAGGCCTTTATAGTTGACGTTCTTTGGCTGATTTGATGATATATACTTAATAATATTGCACACAGTGCTCTTCCATTTTTTGGCTTTGATTGTGTCCAGTGGAATTTCTGTATGAACTTTCTCCGCCCCGGGGAAGGACGCAAGGGCATGCCGGACTCCTACCGGCTAAAACGACTGGGGCGGTCATCTTCGGCGCCTAAGGGGGGCTTCACGTCCTCGTGTGATCACACTAGAGTACGGTGCTCTTCCCTATCCTTCGTTACTCGTCGCTAACTGACGTTATTCTGTGAGTGGTACTTCTATAGTGAAGCCAGCCTATTTTCCTGAATTGTACTCGACTAGGCACTCGGACGTTAAAAAGGCTTTTTGCTGTAACCAGTGTATGGGATCGTTAAAGTTTTCTGAAGAGACGCTTCTGTGGAAAAGCCATTCAGCGCTCACTAAACCAAAATCCAAGCGTGGTGAGTCCTCGCAAATTCCGCCCAAAATGAAATTCTGGAAATCTGTGGGGGAGGCCTATGTTCAGCAGTGGACAAACTTTGGCTGATATAATGTGATGCATTTTACTGTCATTTACTTTAAAAATATATGAAATTCTAATTCATTTTATCTCCTGTCTCAAAATGTTGGAATACATCAATAAAATAATTAGCAACCCATACGGCGTTTCATCGGTACATTTGTAGGAATTAATAAATGTTTCTGCTGTTAACTGATAGAGTAAATTTAACGTCAATTCATCGATAAAATATTTGCAAACAGCGCCTTGAGCTGTCAAATTTCATGATATTTTTATTGTCATCCCATAAAACGCGGCTCCAAATAACTTATAGAAGACTGCTTATAGGATCGTCAAGTTGAAACGCTATTACTGATATAAAACTTGTTTATATTTAAATAACGAATATCATAGCGATATTTAATATTTGTTTATCTCTGACTGCAGGTATTTTTTTTTGATACCCTATGCCTCAAATATATATTTAATCTATGCCCTATACGTACATTTTCAGTAACTAACTCTTTGTGAGGCTTGACAAAAAGCGAGCTTATATTTTTATTCATGAAAACTTTTTATCTTTTTATCAATTTGACGGCACGGTTGGTGCAGAGGATGATACAGTCTGCTGCGCTCCACGTCGTGGGTTCGATTCCCACACCGAACAAATATTTGTATGATCTGCACGTAGTTGTTCCGGCTCTGGGTGTATTGTGTGTGGAATTGGTGTCTGTAAAACGCACCCACGACACAGGAGAAATCCAAGCGCCGGGCAAACTTGATATAAAAAATGGCTCGCTATGCAGCATTTCTGTATTATAAAAAAAATAACCATCCCAAAACAGGTTGTCTCAGCAAAGAGTAAATAAAAACAATATTTTGACTAACCTGGACGTTTCGGCCCAGTTGCATTGACCGTGGTCAATAAAAAACTGTTGTTCGCACTTGGTCGACACTTTGAGGTTAGTCAAAACATTGTTTCGATTTATCTGTGCGCGAAAAGTCCCACAATCATAGCCCATTATGAGTGAAATGCGCGATAGTTGAAAAACTTATAAAGAGTGTAAAGTTATGTGAATAAACCCGGATTGAAATTAAGGTGCCCTCATTTTATATGTCAAATATAGAATAAATATAGAAATTCTTTGAAGCTAAATTATGTTAGTAAAATCATCAGTAAAATTATATTCGGAAGTATAAGTTTAGATTAGATTGACTAGAGTGATTTATTATGATTTATTAATAAGTCAATCACAAAAGTCTTTTTGATCTTTGATTACCTACACATCCAGTCTCACATAGTTTTATGTGTAATTACTTATAATTATTTCCAAAAATGTAAAATTATTTAAAACCTTTTCAGAGGATTTATAAATTTCATTCAGATAATCATCATTTTGGCCGAGTGAAGTCCACTGCTAGACACAGGCCTCCCCCAAAGATCACCACAACGACCGATATGGGTGAGTTGTGGGCTCATTGGGGGGTTTTGCCATAATCGCCACGCTTGGCAGACGGGTTGGCGATCGCAGTTGAGTTGTTAATGTACTCAAAGGACGCTGCTGCCCATCCTCCGGCCAATCCCTTAGTCGACTTTTACGAAACCCACGGAAGGAGATGGGGTGGTAGCATTCTGAGCCGGCACGGTCAGATAATATTCTACGTTTATTTAAATTACATTTTTCAGAGTATTTAAAAATAACGAGATCACATTTCCAACTTGCTCTCATGGGTGCAGAATACGGGTAGAGAGAATGCGTTATAAGTTTTCTTACCTATATGTTTTTTTGAATCATTGGCTCAAGAAATTGCTACTAAGGTATTAGTATTATTCTTCTAACCCTTACTTTTGTGGCTGACGACATATTTGCAAGGTACGCACCTTTGCGCCGAATGTCTCTTGCTGATCACAGGCTGAGCAAAAACAGTAGTAGTTATAAGAAAAAGAAAGAATTGACGTATGACAATAACTATAAGGATTAAGAAGGAAATCTATCTAAACAGACACTGAATACTACAAAAACTATTATTCCACTGCACATAATGTTACGCCACGTCTAAAGTTACGTTACTGACTGTGATTTAAATTTGTCTCCGGAAACTCGATATTCCCGATTGAGGTAATTGAAAGCTTAAAGGAATTTATTTCCAATTTCCTATCATATGAGGTTTTTCCGTCTATGAAATACACCGCGCGCGTCGATATAAAATTTATGACATGTCACTTTTTAATTACGATTTTAGCTTAATTGAAGCGTTGTTATGCTGAAAGCGTAGATTGTTTGTAGAGACCGTAACGAGTTCTTTGTTTAAATTTTGCTTGCTTGATTCTGACTGGCTTTTGTAAAATATAATATTTAAAAAACATCAGCTTTAAATTAGTCGATGGTATATAAAATCTGACTTTACAATAAGGTTTCATCATCATATCTGCCACAAAACGTCCACTGCTCAACAAAGGCCTCAACGAGCGGTTATATGCCGCTTTCATCCAACGACTCCCAGCGACATTCACCAGGTCGTCTGTCCACCTCGTTGGAGGTCATCCCACGCTGCATTTTCCGGTGCACGGTCTCCATCTCGAGAACCTTTTTGCCCCAACGGCCTGATGGCCTAAACTGATGTTCTAGGAGCAATGTGCCCCGCCCATTGCCACTTCAGTTTACTAATCCTTTCAGCTATGTCGACAACTTTAGTTCATCTACGGATCTCCTAATTTCTGATTCAATGCCGTCATTTTTGATTCGATCTCGTAGAGAAATACCAAGCATGGTTCTCTCCATAGCTCGCTGAGTGACCTTGAGCTTTCTTATGAGGCCCATTGTAAGTGACCACGTCTCTGTTCCATATGTCATCACTGGTAGTACACACTGGTTTAAGACTTTCGTCTTGAGGCATTGCGGTATTGTTAACGAAAAGACGTTGCTACGAATCCCGAACGCTGCCCAGCCGAGTCGGATTCGACGATTGACCTCTTTCTCGAAGTTGTCCCAGGTACTTGTCAGCAACTTCGAGAACAGAGCTCCCAACGGATGTTGGGATGGGCACAAAATGGGCATTTGACATGACTTTCGTAGCCAGGTAGTTAATCTATAAATCGCTAAATGGTTTCAGACACGCTTTTTCTCATATGGTAATTAATAACGTCCCTAGCATACTATACAATATTGATATAAAACTGCTTACAAGGTTCAGTGAGCCTGACTCCTGTGCTATCTAGAAAATACCGGTGTCACAGGAGCTATTGTGTTTTGATTTTATTGCAAGAAAAATCTACAATTATGGCAATTCAGATAATAAATAAGTTTGAATAAGGAAAAAAAAACATGACATAAATTGGTATACCGAGGAAAACCCTGTTATGTAATTAGTTAATTAAATAGGGAAGTAGTGTAAGATTATATTATAGTAACCGCTGCTTTTATATCTGTGTGATCTCCGGATTAAAATTGTAGCACCACTACCGCTTTCCCGAACGCTGCCCAGCCGAGTCGGATTCGACGATTGACCCCTTTCTCGAAGTTGTCCCAGGTACTTGTCAATTACTTCGAGAACAGAGCTCCCAACGGATGTTGGGATGGGCATGACATGGGCATTTGAGATGACTTTCGTCTTGCCCATATTTATTTTAAGGCCATAGCATTCAAATCACCAGGTGTCACCACAATCCGTCAGTGTAGGAAATTTTTATTTTGTTCTTTTTTTTTTTTAAAACGTTGCCCCACACTAGAATGTCTCCTGTGTCGTGGGTGCGTTTACAGACATGAATTCCACACACAATACACCCAGACCCGGAACAACTACCTGCAGATCATACAAATATTTGTTCCGTGCGGGAATCGAACCCACAACCCGGAGCGCAGCAGTCGACTGTATCAGCCACTGCACCAACCGTGCCGTCTATATCTGTAAACGCTAAATGGTTTCAGACACGCCTTTTATCATATGGTAATTAATAACGTCACTGTGCTAGCTAGAAAATACCGGTGTCACAGGAGCTAGTGTGTTTCGATTTTTTGCAGGTAAATCTACAATTAAAGCAATTCAAATAATAAAAATGTTTGAATAATGAAAAATAAAAACATGATATAAATTGGTATACCGAGGAAAATCCTGTTATGTAATTAGTTAATTAAATAGGGAAGTAGTGTAAGATTACATTATAGTAACCGCTTCTATTATATCTGTGTGGTCTCCGGATTAAGAATGTAGCACCACTCCATCTCCTCCTGTGGATGTCGTAAAAACCGACTCTAAACCAGAGGTATGGAAAGCAGCATCCACAGCACTGCGCTCACCAACCCGCCTGCCAAGCGTGGTGAGTATTAGGAAGTACCCCCAAAATTGATGACACAATTGTGGAAATCCGTGGCCGTTGTTCAGCAATGGACGTTATATGGCTGATATGATGAACTGCTTCATATAGGTCCCACAGAAATTTAACGATCTATTGGGATCAATGGTAGTAGGTATGAAAAACCCCCACCCCCGGGCTCATTGAAATTATTTATGTAAAATAATAATACTTATATGATTATATTTTCATGATTTAATCTTGTTAAAAATGTAACAAATACCTTATATAATTTTTTTACTAGGTGTTTGTGCGTTTTTTTCGGGTACATAATGAATTTTCTTCAAAATAAAGTAAAAAAAGTACCTAAAGTATCAGGTTCCGCATTTTTTAGAATTATTATTTCTCAGCCGATTAAAATAACAACTAGATAATCGGATAAATAATCTCTTTACGATTATTTTAAGGTAACCTCTTCATCTAGGTTCCATATTAAAATGTTGAGAAAAATCAGGTTACACGTAAGTAGGTAATACGATACCACTGCTGCCGGGCTCATTAAAATTATTTATAAAAAATAATAATACTAGTCTATGAATGTATTTTAAGGATTTAATATTGTAAACAATATAACAAATATTTAACACAATATTTATTATTACGTGTTTGTGCGTTATTTTCGCGTTTACTTTCTGGACCGAATAAAATAACAATCAGATAGGGAATCTATTTACAATTCTAAATAACTAACCACTTCATAAAGGTTCCATAGTAAAATATTGAGAAATCTCAGGTTAAACACACGGTGATAAAACGCTCGTGCAGCCGCGCGTAGACGCGAACAGTTGACTGAAGTTGCGCTTCGGCCACCCGACACAAGGGGGAATATAGCATCATTCTATCTCCTCCTTGGATGTCGATAATGGTGCCTCTAGGACTCTTCACTAGAGAGATGGGCAACGCCGCCCCTTCTGTGTAACCACTAGCAAAACTGCGCACAGCCGCTCACCAATCCGCTTGCCAAGCGTGGTGAGTGCTGTTAAATTCCTCCTAATGACAACATAAACGAACAACGGCCCCTTGTGTAATCGGTCGTTTTATAAATCAGTGGTCAGGCTTTTGGCAGCGAACGTCCTTCAGCTGTAATGACGATGATGAATTTGGCAAAGCAAGGAATGTAATTATCAACTTAAAGAAATTAAAATTAAACTATAACCTCGAAATACCTAAATATAAACAAAAAATACGGATTGTGAAAAGAGAATTTTAACAAGATTTTTTTAGACGAAGGGATTTGGTACAATCGCCTCCTCATATAACTTGGTTTAAGTGCATTAAGATTTAAAGAAAACTTATCGCAGTAGCTTTGTCTTAAATCAAGACATATTTTACTACACAAGTTTAAATATTTAATGATATTATTTAGCTCCTCAATGGTGAAACCTTTGATAAAATAAGTAACTAAAAAGGTGACGTCAGCAAAGGGCTCAAACTCGTTAATATTTTAAATCCGATGGGCATCGGGGCAGAAAGTTTCTCGAATAGAGACCAGGCACTGGAAAATGCAGCTGAGATGACCTCCAACAAGATGGAGAGACGACCTGGTAAAGGTAACTGTAACTAGTGGTTGTGGAAACTTATGAGGCCTTTATTCTGCAGTGGAAATCCTTGGGCTGATATAATAGATCGAAACCTATAAAAGCACTACTAATAAATTTTTAAAAACTAAATATTATAAGCCGTGTGGTGCTGGCTAAGAATACCACCACCCCATCTCATCCTGTGGGTGTCGTAAAAGGCGACAATAGGATTATCCAGAGAATGAGTAGCAGCTTCCTTCGAGTAAATTTCTAACTCAACTGTGATCGCCAATCCGTCTGCCAAACGTGGCGATTATGGCAAAACCTACCAATGAGTCCACAACGCAAAGCCAAACCGGTTGTTGTGGCGGTCTTTGAGGGAGGCTTCAGTCCAGCAGTGGAAGTTTTCGATTGAAATGATGATGAAATATTATAAAACAGCCACACGCAACAACAGAACCAAGCTTATTTTACTATATTTTAATCCTGATAGCAGACAATAGAATTAGTTGACAATATTCTTAACAATATAAACCTAATTAAAGAGCTTTCATTGCGTCTAGACTGTGGTTTAGTTTATGAATAAATGTGTTTGGAATTTAATGAGGAAAATGCAGCTCAAAGTCACACATTTGATAAGAAAAGCGCTAACTGTGTATATTTTTCATTAAAAGGTGGAAACCACTTCATCGTCTCGATTGTGAACGTCGTAGAGGAGAGCTGCCTGTTTTTCAACTGACGGGGAGAAATTAATGACAGTAATACTTGCACATTATATTGTGTTGTGGCTCTCGGGTAATAATAGGCCACCGACATGAGAATAACCTTTTGCTATCATCATTATATCAGCAAAAGGACATCCACTGCTGAATCTCCGTAGATATCCACAATTATGTCGTCATTTTGTGGGGAATTTGCCAGTGCTCACCACGCTTGTCAGATGGGTTGGCAAGCTCAGAATAGCTACTGTTCCACAAAAGTGACGCTGCTGCCCAGCCCTCTGGTTTAGAGTCCCTTAGTTACCTTTTACGAGATCCACGGAAAGAAATATATGATCGTGCTATGTTCGGAAATCACACGGAATATAAGGAATTCGCAGATCATCATCATCATTTCGGCCGAATGAAATCCACTGCTGGACACAGGCCTCCCCCAAAGATCACCACAATGACCGATATGGGTGTGTTGTGGGCTCATTGGGGGGTTTTGCCATAATCGCCACGCTTGGCAGACGGGTTGGCGATCGCAGTTGAGCTGTTGATGTACTCGAAGGACGCTGCTGCCCATCCTCCAGCTAATCCCTTAGTCGACTTTTACGACACCTACGGGAGGAGATGGGGTGGAGGTATTCTGAGCCGGCACCACAGGGCCAATTCGCAGATGGTATACATATTTTGTTTAACACAAATCTATGTGATTTTATTTAAACTAAGATAGACTTAAATGTTTAATTTAATTTAGAAATTTACTAAATACATTAAAACTTTGCACACGAATTTTTATAGGTTTTTGTTTTTCCTAACGTTTCGAACACTTAGGGTATTATATTTATGTCACAGCGAACGACAATTTTATGATAGAAGTATATTTGATTTCGTAGAACTTTTGAAGTTAGCAATACGGAGACGTCTTTGCGACCCACGTGAGCAGAGTTCTTGTGAAGGGAAAATTTCAAGATTAGCGAGGCAGTCTATTCCGTACTTTGCAACAGTTCAACACAGAATAACAAATCTGTCGTCCATTAATGTGCGTAATGCTTATTAATTATAACCATGAACCTTAGGAATGAACACTAGGTCGCCATAAAACTGTCGGTTTACGGTGATTGATCGTTTTGCAATAATTAATACACTAGCTTTCGGAAGTCGAAATTTTCGAAACAAATCGTATTCCATGAAACCACGTTGTAGACGAGGTTGTCGCCAATCCAGCTTAGGCGCCAATATATATAGAAGGACAAGACGACGCCGGGGCAACAACCGTCCCAGCTTCCAAGTCCAACACGCCTGAGCCCCCTGTCGTCAATTCATGGTGGCGGGCCTCGGGGGTCGCGGGTGCGCAGATTGGGGAATCTGCGTGCTCACACCGAGCGACCCCCGGGAAGACGGTGGCGCACACGTGGTCACGTGCCGCCGTGTGCGCAGCACAGCGCAAACCGAGGCTTGGGGGATCCTTTACAATCCTCCCCGAGAAGTGCCTGGGGGCGACCTTTTTACAGTCGTCTTCCCTCCGCTAGAGGGGGTGACTGCTTTACAGTCATCCCCCCCGTGATGTGCCTCAAGGCGTGGCACCAATGGGCGGCTCTAGTGTGATCTCACGCGGACCTGGAGCCTCCCTTCGATGCCGAAGATGACCGCTCCAGTGGTTTTAGCCGGTAGGAGTCCGGCATACCCCTTCGCCCTTCCCCGGGGTGAAGGAAGTTTCATGTAAAATTTCCACTGGACATCAATAAAAAATAAAAAAGGTGCCTATATATATAATAAGTCATAGTATAATTTATTAAATAGTGTCCTGTCATTGGACAAAAAGCGAATCACACGTTTTCATTTAAAAATAACGTTAGGTAAATTTACACTTTTCAAACTATTATTTCTGTAAATAACTCATTTGACAAATAATTGAAAGAGAACATTTCATTACATCAAAACATCATTTTGCAAACTAATCTTTTTATAATCATGTTAATTGGTAAAACAACGCAAAGCATAAAAATAACGTTTGACAAAATGCATTGCTCGATTACTACTTACTTAATTTACCAAAACATAAATGCTAGGTTTAGGTTAGATTAGAACTGCGACCGAACCGAACTGCGATAGAACCAGAACCGAACCGAATACTAACTATTTTACTTGGTTAGGGCAGCGTGTATTTTTTAAATTGAATGTCTATCAAATGGTATCGGTATTTGTTTGTTAAATCGCAAATTTCACAAATGAAGTACTTGGTTAAATGAATATTTTTGGAATTATATTTTAACCATTGAAATATTTCCCAAGTAAAACATTTGCGAAATCTGTGTTTTGTCAAATGATTACATATGCATATATGTTTGCGAAATGTGATGTTTGTCAAATGATTCGTTTTTTTGTTTGATCATTTGTCATTCGTTTTACTTCAAACATTGGTGAAGCTTATGAAATACTTTTGGGCCTACGCAAAGAAAAATTTTGTGTTAGGTGATTTTTTCCGGCTAAAGGTGTAATTTAAATCTAAGTATCGTAAGTTGTTATAAGTACACAGAAAGAGGCCGCTGCCTAACGCTTAATATAATCACTTAGAAGCCTTTAATAATTACAGGAAAAGCAGTACCCAATTCGGCAAGTAACTTCAAGGCCGCTGAGTTAAAAGTTCCATTGTTTATACCGAATGTTAGTAAAAACACTACCGAAAAAGACATAAGTGAAAATATACAAAGCAAAGCTAATGGCCAGTGGCAAAGTGGCCAGAGGATATAACGTTTAGACGTTTTGTTTTTTTAAGAAAACAGGCGTTCAGACTGTGCCTGATAAATGATAATACATGGACCTCACACATGATGGACACAAACAAAAAGAATATACCTTTGCATTATTCAATTGTAAAAATGTTATGCGATCAGCTTGATTGTGTGAGGAGACTGTGCGATGTTGTGGATGTCAACTTACATTTTTGCGTATAATAGCAAGTCCACTGTTGACACGTCTGCGGGAGTCCTCAGAGGGATAACCTATGGCAGGGTTGAATTATTATGGAAGAAAGCTATGTTGCCAATGGTGTCAGTGTTATCGTGCAATCGTGATCGTCTGGTGGCAATTAAGATTGAACATGGTACCCGCTTTTGTTGATTTAATCAGGGTATATGCCAATAAACTTGGCTGAAAATATGGTGGAGTTTATCTTAGCGAGTATGTTGATATATGTGATAATAGTAGTGTTGAATCAGTGATCATACTAGAGGACTTCAATGTGAGGTTGAGCGTTTTTCTAATGAGATTTTAACTATTTGTTCAGAACAATCATATTCGTGCATAGATACTGAGTTCCTACCCAAGGAAACCTATACTTTTGAGAGTGCTGCTGACGGTACTCTTCGCTGGCTAGACCATTGTATAGTAAGTAGTGCAGTGACACATTTAGTAGTGGACGAATCTGTTGATGAAGTTTATTCACCGGATCACATTTCTATGTTAGTGCAATGTAATATTGATCTGATTATACCAAAAATATACTGTTCAACCCACATATGTAATAAAGTAGTCTGGGGTGAAAGGAATATTAGACTAATTATTGTAATCATTAAGTATTGTAAAAAAGAGTGAGTTATGATTTGTAAATCAGGGACTAAGACCTACTCATATAATCCTTATATCTCGCTCAATGGTAATCTTTGAGTAGCGTGAAAACGTTTACATATTTAGGTCACTGGGTCATCGAAGATTTAAAAGACAATCTTGATATAGAGAGGGAACGTTGGTCGCTGGCTGTCCGTTGTAACATGCTGGCCCGCAGGTACGCGCGATGTACAAATAACGCTTTTCAAAGCTTATTGTCAGTCTTTTTACACGTTCAGTCTGTGTCCAGTATAATAATGCATTTAGGGTGCTGTTGGGCCTACCGTGGCGATTTAGTGCTTCTGGTATGTTCGCGGACCAACTGTGGGTAACCCAAACAGCTGTATAGTAAGCAACGAGTTTCAAACTCCCTTGGGCGACCACCCATGTGATGCGTGTGTTAGCCCTATTCGTGACCGGAGCTATACGCTACATTTAGGAAGTTATAGTCCGCTAATAACAAACGCAATAGTTTCGTCAACATGCCTTTGCCATACCGACAGTAGTGTAGTGAAAGTCTATCCCATAGCAGCAGAAAATCGAGACATTCAAGCGTGTTAACGCTCGCAATTTACCGTCCACGTAGCAACACTTCAATTTCCCTGAATAAGTCAAATATGATTCATAAAGTCTCAGACTCAAATTTCCGGGAAAAAGGTAATCAAAATCTAATTAGAATCATAGAATCTTTCTTTGGTATAATTATCTAGTTTAGAATTAGGAATTTTATGTATCTGCCGAGAAATCTTAGTGTAATGAAGAGGCTTCGGAAATGTTTTCTACAACCTGGCACGCAGCCCGTAAACGACCACTGCTGAACACGGGCCTCACAATGATCACTACAATAAATAGTCATATTATTGCCAAAAACACCGCACCTGGCATGGATTGGTGATCGCAGTATGTTGTTAGTAGCACACGGGACGATACTGCTGACTTTTATCTTAATATTAACCATAAACCATTAGTCGCATTTAACGACATCTTGGGAAAGTCTTAGGTTCTCGCGATTATTATGCATTCCCCTCATGTCTTAATTGCCGGCAGCCGTGTAGACACAATAGATTTTTTGTTGTGTCTCGTTTTACGACACGCAATGAGATAATAAAATACTTTTAAACTTATTGCATAGACACTTTGCAGTGGGTTCCTGCGACCACGAACCCTGCAAAGTGTTCGCAACATCAGAAAAAACATAAATCTTTAATATACGTGATGCAATCCGTCTAAAAGTCTTTTATTATAATGACATCTATGGGTGTAGAGGGGTGATCTGTTTTATGTTGATTTTCAATCCAGTTTTTTTTTTTCTAAAAGTTTAAGTTAAGTTTGATGAACCAAGGTATCACGTTGGGTTCACCAGTATGGTGGCCGAAGGTATCACGTTGGAGTCACTAGTATGCGGAACAAGGTGTGGTGTTTCTCCATAGACCAGGCAGGATCTTCCAAACAGGCGGGTGGTATAGCGGGCCAAAACCCAACGATAGATGTTGGGCGTTTGTATATATGCAGTATGGGCGAATACTTTACATGCATGATTCAGGATTCTTTGACGTCATCGAAGAGTTGCACCTAATGATAGCTACGCGCGGGTGTATGCACTGCAGTCTCTAGGGAACTGCTTGAGGTGGCTGTTCACCAGTCGCCTCCATCATAGCATGTTCCCGTCCGGCGGAAAGGAAGCCGGGTGGTCCTCTTATAAAAATAAGGGCCGCAGTCTCTTCCTCTATATACAATACAATTTGCCTGCTCGACGAGGCTTCGAAGCTATTCGAAAGAATAATTACCCGAAGACTCGTTGAGCACCTGTCGCGAGTTGGCCCTTACCTGATTATCTGTCGTTGTTCTAGTTCGTCTAGTCTTTATTCACATATATAGTTAATTTAAGGTAGGCCACAGAAAACTAAATAAATAAAATCGATTTCTGTGAGGTGGACAGATGCTGTTACGAGTTTAGGACTTATTCACCTAGCTAGATCTAATAGTTGAACGTTGCTGGTTGGTTTGTGACGTGTGGTTAAATATATTAGCGGTATTATGGTTATTAATTTCAAAATACATGTAAATAATAAATATCGAAGTGAAGGGCGAAAATGTTACAACGCTGCGTAAGATTGGAAGTAATATGACACAAATACTTACGACAAAAATATCGCTTAGGTTTTTATTGTCACCATTGTTTATAGGATACCGCACAGCACATGGTCGAGGCGTGCCCTTCGTGGGCCACCGAGCGGCGGATCCTAGTCGATCGGATCGGGCAAGATCTCTCTCTGCCAGCAGAAATGTCAGCTATGTTGGCAGAGCATGAAAACTGGACCGTAGAGCGGGACCGGGAGAAAGCCGATCCTGCTCGAAGAAGGAGGAGACGACGCTGGGGTAACAACCGCCCTGGTGCCTTATTCCCATACGCCTGAAATCTCCTGCCGTCACTATAATGCGGGGGGCCTCTGGGTTCGCGGGTGCGTAGATTAGAGAATCTGTGTGCCCACACGAAGTGACCCATGAGAAGACGGTGGCGCGCATATGGTAACGCGCTGCAGTGTGCGCATAGAACAACACACAGGGACGCTTCGTGGAATCCTTTACAATCGCCCCGGGGGGCTGACCACTTTACATTCACGCTCTCAGAGATGTGCCTATAAGCGTGGCACCAGTGTGCGGCTGGTAATCATACGAGGACTTGGAGCCCCTAGGTGCTGGTGCTACCCCCTTAGGTGCTGAAGATGATCGCCCCAGTGATTTTAGCCAATAGGAGTCCGGCATGCCCCTTCGTCTTTCCCCGGGGCGGTGGAAGATCGTGAAGAATTTCCACTGGGGCGAATAAAAAAAGGACCTGTCTCTGCCGGCAGTAGTGTCTATGTTGGCAGAGCACGAAAACTGGAATGCAGTGGTCTCCATCTGTGTCATAGTCAAACTAGTTAGTTGATCCTATGGAGAAGAACCGGCAAGAAACTCCATGGGTACTCTTTTAAAATACTTGTGGTTGCAATATGTAATTAGATATTAAGAACACGTAAATGTGTTTAAAACTTAATCAATACATTGCTGAAACATAAATATAGCAGCTATACAGTACAAAGAACACCTTACACATAACTGGTTACCAGTTATGTTCCCATTTTCAACATAGTCCCTAACCTAACTATAGTAGGCATTTCTTCTAAAGATTGTTTTAACGTGTGCTTTAAACTTCCCATTAAGTGAGATCAGTAATTGCTTTAGGTATCTTGTTATAAAATCGAATACAGTTTCCTAAGAATGATTTATTGTTTTTTGACAATCTTAATTTAGGAACATCAATTTCATGTTTATTTCTAGTATTTATACAATGAATTTATACATTAGCAGGTTTTTACGGACAAACATAATATTTAAAAAAATTTAAGGTTGGGCGCTTTCAGTATATTAATATTCTTCAAGATTCTCTTTAAGTGATTCACAAGGACCTATATCATAGACGGCGTGGATGGCCCTCTTTTGTAATATAAATATTGAATCTACATTAGCTGCCGCCCCACATTGGAAAGCTATATGACATTATGCTGTGGAAATACGCAAAATATACAAGTCTGGCCGTAGCTACGTCAGTTAGTTGCCTAATTTTTCTGACTGCAAATACAGCAGAATTTAACCTATTATAAAGAGCCTTTATATAAGTACCCCACTGTAATTTCGAATCAATGGTTATAAATAAATACAATTTCATTTCCTATCTCGAGTTTGTTGCCTTCAAGAATTATCTCCAATTCGACTTGAGGTATATTTGGCAATGAAAACTTCTGATATTTGGTTTTATTACTATTTAGTAAAAGGTTATTTGCAGCAAACCATCTTGACCGAGAGGATTAACTATCATTTAGGTGTGTAATATCCATGATTATCGTCTTGATTTTAAAAATAAATGATGTGTCCTCAGCAAATAAGATTATGTTAGATAATGCCGACATCATAAAAGGGAGATTATTTATGTAGGCTAGGAACAGAAATGGGCCCAGAATTGATCCCTGTGGCACGCCTATTTTCACTAGGGACCCTGAAGATGTCATGCCACATATACCTGCTTTTAGCTGTCTTTCGAAAAAAGTTAGGATAAAATAATCTTGAGAGCTCGACCATGAAGTCCGTAGTGACTCAATTTGCAAATGAGCGTATTGTGATCGACGCAATCAAAAGTCTTGGAAAGATCACAGAAAATAGCAATAGTATGACGTGAGCCCTCACAGGCTTCTACAATATAAGTGACTAGTTTTGCACCTCCGTTTGTAGTCGATCTACCCTTCGTGAAGCCGAACTGCCGATCCTGCAAAATATTATTAGCGTTAAAATGAACCATCATTTCATCAAGAAATAGCAAAGGAATACCTTACTTAATGTTGGAAGAACTGAAACAGCTCTATAATTAGAGATATTATGCTTGCAGCCTAATAAAAAAATTGGGACTACCTTACAATATTTCATCAAATCTGGGAATGTTCCATTATCTATGCAAAGATGAAAACATTTGCAAGAAACTTGTGCGTGTACTTGTGCTTTGTGAGAGTTCCATGCCTTACTATTTTACTTTATTCATTAAATGTGAATTTTTACTTTTTAGTTCGGTAGTTGATAAATAAAAGCTTGCTTTAAAAATGTTTTTATAGTATTGAATTAATTTCACGATTACACAAAATGTGAAATTATAATTTGATAATATTAGACATATTATGTATGTCAGTGCCAAAAGGTTAATTTTTATTTAAGGTATTTTAAATCCATAGGCTATCATCCCTATTCTCAGCTCTATTGTGATTGTAGTAGAGATCCTGGAGCCCTTTAGTGCCTAAGATCATCGTTTTATCCGGTAGAAGTCCAGCATGCCTCTCCAGCCCTCCTCAGTGGAAATACATCAAGTAATAACACTTGATGTATTTCCACTGGGTGATATAAAAAGGTCATTCTGATTCTACGTCTCTCACTTTCAGTACATAAAGTCGTAGTAGAGGTCAATGTAAAATGCTCGACTGACGCAGTACTACATTCCTACTTGTTTAAGCCACCAACAACTAAGTGATAGCGTAGTTGTGTTCTGTGCGGGGGGTAGAAACAGCCAATGTAACCCATTTGACGCAAACACGGTAATTTCAATTTTATTCAATTCAAATTGAATAAAATTGAAATTACCGGAACAAAAGGCATTCCAATTTAAGCCTTAGGTCAACATGTATAAGTAAACAGTAGGTAGCTGATATCCGTGGTTGCGGTTAGTACTTTCCATCAAGTAGGCTATTGTAAATTCGCCGTTCCTATATCAGTAATAAACACAGTCCAAGAAAACCATAGTATTATTCAAACGAATAAAATGTTCTGATAGTTGCATAAAAAGTACGATATTTTTTATTAATAATCACCATCATAACCATCATGGATTAGACGGCCAAAAAAGGCCCTCATAGATTTATAATATTGTACGACTACAATTTTGTGTCCGTGTGGTGTCCGGATTAAGAATATAGCACCACTCCAGGAGGTCGTAAAAGGCGACTAAGGGACTCTAAACCAGAGGGATGGGCAGCAGCGTTCTTTCTGTGAAACTGTAGCCATTCTGCGCTCACCAACCCGCCTGCCAAGCGTGGGGAGTACTGCCAAATTCCCTCCAATATGATGACACAGTTGTGGAAATCTATGGAGAAGGCCTTTGTTCAGTAGTGGACGTTGTGGCCGATATGACGATGAGTCGTATTGTAACTGGCATTATAAGATAGACCGACTTTTCCGAACTTAACTGTTGACTTTTCGTGAGAGAGACCCTATTAGAGCCTATATGAAATAAAAAAATGGGTTTTGAGTTTTAGTACCAAAGTATTACGACTGGCTAATTTCGTCCGAAATCAAATATAGATAAGCATTTGAGAGATCATCAATCATATCAGCCAAAGGACGTCTGCTGTTGAACAAATGCCTCTAGATACTCGTAGAGACACAAAAATAAGTTATTTGCCGTCCGCCTCCAACGACTCCCAGCTACAAGGTGGTCAGACCATCGCACTGGAGGCCGTCAGACGCTGCGTTTCCCAAGGCGTGATCTCACTGGAGAACGTTTCTGCTACAACGACCTTCGGTTCTACGAGCTATGTACCCCGGCCACTTCAGCTTACTAATCCCTTGAGCTATGGCGGCGACTTTAGTTCTTCTACGGATCTTCTCATTTCTGATAAGATCGCGTGGAGAAATATCTAGCATAACTCTCTACATAGCTCGCTGAGTGACCTTGAGCTTTCTTCTGAGGCCCTGAGTGAGTGAGTGAGGCTCGCTATCATGATTCTGTGCCATATGTTATTGGTAGATAAAAATTACCTATAGATAAATATTACTGATTGGTGTATTGAATTCTAAGTTCAAGCGTAAGAAAAAAAGAATGATTTTATTATTGGCACACAATATACATACATTCTTATACTAGTCATAAAAAACGTAGTGTCAAAGTGCTGTTACCTCGTCAACCCATTGATGACTAAAATGTGAACGTTGCAACAGCAAAACTACACATTGTGCCAGCAACGGGTCTACCATTTCTTGTTGTGGTTCTGCTCGCGCACGGGCACTTCGCCCACCTATATTGTATACAAGATCACCAGTTAGCCAGAGCCTCCCCGCGCACGAATAAGAGATTCGTTCAAGAGAACAATATTAAATACCCCAATACGTCTAGTGTTGCGGAAATATTCTCTTATGTTTACGGCAACGGCGCTAGTTTAAGCGAGTTTTCGTGCTGTTGTGTGGTATTAATGAATATTCTAGGTCATTATCACCATCAAATCAAACACAAGACATCCATCCATTACTGGGAAAGGACATATTATACGCATAGATTTCCACAATTTGTCCTCATTTTGCGTCATCACGGGAGGAGATGCAGTGGTCCTATATTGTCAATCGAGACACCACATATTATCATTATCATCATTTCAGCCAAAAACTGTCCACTGCTAGACAGAAGCTACCCGAAAGATTGCCATAGCAACCGGTATCGGTTTGTGTTGTATACTCATTGGGGGTTTTATACACCACACATAGTCAAACTTAACTAAATAAAAAGGTAGCAAGTTCGGATTCAAGGTATGTAATGTTAACAGTAGTAACTCGCAAAAGTTTCGTGAAAGCGGAAACGAGTCAACTTGCTACGTTATTGTTGAACCTAAAGTAGCGGTGTTTACTGGCTCCACCGCAACCACAGCACCAACCGTAATACAGAAGTTTAACTCTGCGTAAAATGTTCTTTGTTCTTTTTAAAAAACGTTGCCCCAGACTAGGATTTCTCCTGTATCGTGGGTGCGTTTACAGACAAATTCCACACACAATACACCCAGACCCGGAACAACTACCTGCAGATCGTACAAATATTTGTTCCGTGTGGGAATCGAACCCACGACCCGGTGCGCAGCAGGCGACTGTATGAGCCACTGCACCATCCATGCCGTTAATATACCGACGTTTGGCTCCGCGTAATATGTAACATGTTATGTGCACACATAGAGTTCACGCTACAAGATTACATGTAGCTTTTAAATTTTGTGCTATTATTCAAAACATTTTTCTAATTATTCTTAAACTCATAAGTATGGCGAGGCAATGACTTAAATACCGTGTGATAATAAGTAATAACAATTAATATAAAATCATGCCGTGTGGTGTCTATATAAGGAATCTAGTACCACTCCATCATTTCCCGTGGATGTCATACAAGGTGACTAAAAGATTTTTAACCAGAAGGATGGGCAGCAGCGTCACTTCTGTGGAACATTAATCATACTGCACTTACCAACCCCTCTGCCTAGCCTTTTTTATTGGTATCCACTGAAAATTATACATGAACTTACGTGACCACGTGCGCTCCAACCCGGGGATCACTCGGTATGAGCACGCCGACTCCCCAATCTGCACGCCCGCAATCCCCGAGACTCCCACCATGCAGCAATGGCAGTCCTTCATATGGATAGGCTCAATTTTTAGGTAGGCCGTAGGGTGTTCCTCTGTTTTCGGAGGAGCATGGGCTAATGGCGGGCTCGGTGTAAGACTTGCAACCCAGCTGGTGTTTGGTCGGAAGGACAAAGTTCGCGCACAGCGGACAGGTTTTTGACCGCACCGTGCAACCTTGGGAGAGGATGTCTGCCCAGCCCACGCAGTGGCGTTCTCCGGGGCCTTTGGGGGTTAGGGATTCTTCCCCTTCCTTCCGGCCACAGTTGACCACAGCTCAGCGGTCTCCACTGTGGCTTGTTGGTCTGCGGCCGCTGCGCGCCCGCCCTACTCGCGGTTGGCATGATCGGCAGGTCCGTAAGTCCGGCCATCTTAATCGCGTTGCGACCCTTCTTCTTCCCCTGCATCTGAGTCCCAGGAGGAGGGTTCTGCTTGGCTGCATCCATCAACGCGCTTGTCGTCGCCCGAGCAGCCACTGATTATGTGACTGACTAAGTGGCCTGTGCCATCTGCATCGGCCTTTTATCGGCCGCGGTGTCGGTGCAAGTGCTTCTCTGGCAGGAGCCGCCCCTCCAAGGCAGCCAGCTTAGGGTCAGGCGTGCCCCCGACCTCGAGGATAACCGAACGCCATAGTTCAGCCACAGTATCCGGTGGCATGAACGCCATGCGCGCACTTTGCCACGACTGGGGTCCGCCATCGCATCCCTTACGACGGAGGAGGCCCACCTCCGTTGTCAACTACTCTATCTGAGCCGAGAGGTCAGCGATCTGCGAGCGCAACTCCGAGTTCTTCCACTACCTGCTCGGGGCAGGGTGAGTGCACACCGCGCCGGCCGCTACCTCACCCACTCTCCTACGAAAAATAAGAACCACTCTACGGCCTACCGGCCCAATGACTGCTCTTCTCCTCGGACGTATGAGGACTAGCAGCCACCGAGCACACGTGGAGGTTTCCTGACCTAGCACCTCACATTAATAAGTACCTACATATCTTAGAAGTAATACATTGTATATATCTCATCATAGCCGTGTGGTGCCGGTTCAGAATACCACCACCCTATCTCCTTCCGTGGATGTCGTAAAAGTCGACTAAGGGATTAGCCGGAGGATGGGCAGCAGCGTCCTTCGAGTACATTAACAAATCAACTGCGATCGCCAACCCGTCTGCCAAGCGTGGCGATTATAGCAAAAGCCCCCAATGAGCCCACAACTTAACCATATCGGTAGGTTGTGGTGATCTTTGTGGGAGGCCTGTGTCCAGCAGTGGACCTCATTCAACCGAAATGATGATTATGATGATCTCATCATAGGAGGGCTCGATCTGTAAAGGGCCATGGGATTTTCAGCTGAAGCCTCCATATAAGTAAGTGTATTAGCGACCACTTTCATAATGATTGCTGGTATCAAATCTGGTCATTGCAATTAAGTCGTACTCTTATTTTCGGCCATAGTAAGGTTATTTAAAAATTGTTTAGGTTTAGTAAAAATAGGTTCCCTTCGTATTTTTACTACAAGGCGCTTCTGGTATTATAAAACATGTTCAATTGGTTTGAATGATGTACAATTTTATTTTAATTCGAAGTATTTCGTAATTGGTCTATTATAATTTTTCTGTATTGTGGATTTAAAGTCGTCAAGCCAGTACATTGACCTACTAAAGAACTTATCTGCTTAGATGTATCTCCTTTTTGCGGGCCTTTGTCTTTTTCCAGAATATTTTGTTGAAGGGAGAACGTCACACTGCCGAGATAAAATCAGCTGACTGGTTTTTGTAATTCGTTTGAGGGGAAAATGCATTAAGTGTACAAAGAATTTTAAGACAAATGAGCCAAGATATACTGCGGTAGCAGGACACGATGTTGGACTATTTCTATGAATATTAACGTATATTTCAGCACACGAATCTAGTAATAACAAAAGCTGTATTTTTCTTGATAGAAAGGCTGTAAATATATACATGGAGGTATCCTTTCCTTAAATGTAGTTTAAAAAATCTTTACGTATATGATTTGCAAAGGTAGGCAAGTAGCCAAATTTTTATACAAGGCTTCTGGCCAAATTTTAGGCAGTTAATTAGATGAAATCGTTTTACCAAAATTCTCTGCCTATTGTTTGTTGTTTATGGGGCAGTCAAATTCTAGGGCTCCCAAATATGCCAAAATATTTATTCAGTAGAAAATAAATAAAACAGCCAATGTAACTAACCATAAAAGGAATAACCTACTTTTCGAATCATCTATAAATTTAGCTGTGTTGCTGGCTGGCAATCGGCACGATGGTGTGGCAGCGCGGCAGTACAGCAACTTAGAAGCGTAGTGGTGTAGCAATATGGCAGTACGGTGACATAGCAGCGCCGTTTTATGGCGAGGTACAATGCGGTGGTGCAGCGTAGTAATGTATTCTATAAAATAGTGTGCTTGCACAACGAACGAACGATATCATAATTATGAACGTCTAGAGAAAGTATGTAAGTAAAACACATGTACTAAAATACAGCGCTAAGTTTTAGCAACGAGAAACGGCATTCAAGCAATACCCTAATAAGGGTAGTTGTATTTCTTCTAGGACGTGTGAACTCCACACAGCTGGCCTGCAGTCGTAACCTGCCAGTCTTAACTACTGCAATGTGGTCGTTCTGATTTTATATTGTAACTGTAATGAACATGAAGGAAAATTTCATAGGAGATTTGTATGATTTTGTGAGGTACAAATTGGCTATGTAGTGTTTTCTTGTACAAATTGTTATTCGAAGTTTCATAAAAGTTGCATCAATATGCGATTATATATTATATAGAACAATCCTAGGTATTTCGGAGGTCGGCCCACCATTTTTATAAAAGTTAAAACTACAGTTAAATGGATTTCGTTATCATGAAATATGTAAGTAAAGATAAAAACTTCAGAAAATGATTCTCAAAGTCTAGTTTTTGAATGAGAGGGATTATTATTGGAGCCATTATTGGTTGATTGGAGATTTTTGTCTGTTACCAATGTTTTAAAACTTATAATTTGGAATAGATACAACAAATTCCGAAGAATACAATGTTTTAGTTTTAATTTACGTCTTTGTATAATTAGAAAAAGCTGATATCTAATATAATTCAAATTTATTAAAATAAAATATTTTTGTCATAATATGTGGCTAGGAATTTAAAACTTTAATAAAAAGACAATATGTCTATTACATTAAATATTTTTTTGGATGTATGAAAGTAAATTACAGTCCTATCGTATTGTGAGAATTGAAATATTGCTCTATCTACTTATGCGTACACACATAGTCCACTTTAGACCACACAGCCACCACAAAATCTGCGCATAACGAATAACAGTACCTAACATTCTAACTTCAAACCGCATTACCACCCAGCAACAGTGTGGTTTCTACACAAAGTAACTGTTCATAACAGTCGCTGGCACAGTGTCGCGGTTGGCACTGCTACAACGAACAGGGAATATTTTTTGCACGTCAATTGCAAAACTCAGGTTACCGACGTGGTCGTAAAGGCGACGCCGACGGTGAACTGCTACCAAGTTTATTAGCGTTAATAAATGCACTCGTTATTTACTTAGGAATTTATTGCTCTGCCCCACCTGCGGCGTTCGTATACTTTGTTATTTCACGGGTTGTGTGAGCTTATTGACTTCAGTGTTTTTGGAACTGCGACTTTACCATTTACACGTTTCAAGTGTTTAGTAAAGTATCTAGTAATGCCGCAACTAACCGTCACACCGATTAGTGATTGATGCGAGCGATAAATTAAAATTATTGTAATTGTAAGTTTGAAGCTCTACATATAAAAATACAAATTCTTTAATATCTCATGCTATACAGCACAATATTGTAACGACTACATACCTTGCTTGAGGTTGAAAAAGGTCACAACAATTGCATTTTTTATCTTTATTTAGCAAGAAGGTTTTAAGCAAAATTTTACCTCGTCAATAATACATCTGGAAGAAGCTGGCATTTTCCATTGACTCCCTAACGAACTTTAAACTTAGCTTGGGAGAACTCCGTACCTGTAATTTTTTTGCGTATTTCTGTAAATTTTTGATTAGTAGTGGGGTGCAAATGGGATCTTATCAGACCAATTCTCTACATTTATAAGTCAGAGCAAATCTAACACTTTAGGTAAGTGAGTGGGGTTGAGCTAGATTCTTCCAGGGAACTTGCCCAATCCCGGCCCAGGCTACGGTTACATGTGGACTTATTCCGAAGCAATTAAAACTTCCACTGAGGCTTAGGTTGTTAGCGAAATTCGGACCTTTTTGTATTGTTCCAGTTACAATTGTAAAGTAAACAAAGAGTGCCAAGACAAAGGAACTTTACTTGAAAACAGTATTTAGTGCAGATTTTCAGTGGACTTCGTTTCTTTGGAGAGCTGCAAAATACATCCGCTGCGCTGAATAAAAACTAACTTTTGTCGAAATAGTTTTATTGTTAAGTTTTATTTTGTTCGGTTCATAGCTCTGTTCGAAATGTTTTAACTCCCCTGCTATCTTTATTCACAAACATTGTAAACAAATTCATTTATACATTTTGGTTTTGTTCTTATTAAGAGTTGCGCCCGCCGCCTTCTCCGGTCGTGCTTCATGAAACACTAGACGCTTTCATTTAAATAAATGTTAAACGAAACTTACTTGTTCTGTCACTGCACATTATTTATGTAATAATAATACCAGCATCAAAACGTGTGTCATAATTATTAAAATTGTATGACACGCGGCTTCTGATTTTTTTTTTTTTTTTTTTTTTTTTTGTTGGGCTTCTCGCCTACATTTCTGGGAAATGTGGTTGCTTAACCGGTCATTTGCTGGCGAAGCCAAAAGAGGCCTAAACGGCTTCTGATAGCAAGGTTAATGCGTTAAATACGAGTATGCTTTCATGGAAAAGCTTTAATTATCTAAATGACAGCGGTCATTGGTCCTGTGATACTTCCAATTAGTGGGGTGGTTGGCGTGTCCACACATTGGTAATTAGTACAATTATTGAATGAATGGCGAACGCATTACATTAGGGCTATGTTCGTTCAATATTCAGTAAGCGACGTGAGATGAACTCTCGCTCGAGAGTTTATCATCGCCCTGTCACTCCACAGTTATTTATGGACCAGTAAACTTGGAAATATATTTTCCTCGGCGGCGGCCGCGCGTCCATTCAGGTTAAGCCCCTTGGGCCAGGGCACTAGACAAGTCGAGTGTCATAAATTTGGAAACTGTTTCGTGAAAACGAAAAAATGAAACAAATATTTGACGTTCACTCTGGACCGATCTTCGATAGGCGCGCGCCTACAGCCTGCCATGAATTTACGACTATTTACAAGCGAATCGAGTTAAACGTGAACATAAAGCCGGCGAAATTGCCTTTGAATATGAACATCGTACTGTAGTAAGAATATGTACGATGTACGTACGTGATTATACTATGAACAAATATAATATTAGAATAGTTTTGTTTTAGGTTTTCGCAATTAATACTCATTGTAATAAAACTCCGCTTGGTGGCTGGATTAAGAATAAACCCACCACCATTCCATCTCTCGTTTTGTAAAAGGTGACTAAGGGATTAAGCCAGCAGGATGGGCAGCAGCGTCCCTTCTATGGAATATCAGCCATTCTACACTCACCAACCCCTTTGCCAAGTGCAATGACTAATTCCCCCAAAATGACGACACACGGCATGTAACCGGTCGTTGTGGTAATCTATACGGGATGCTTTTGTTCAGCAGTGGACATCTTTTAGTTGATATGATGATGATGATGATGATGATGGTTAGTCATCCTGCGCCCGTGAAAACTGCAAAGTGTTCGAAACGTTAGGAAATACAAAAATCTATACTATAGGTGATGAACATCCATTTAAAAGTATTTTATAATAATATTAGAATTCGCAAAACTGAAACAACCAATCTTATTATTTTTTGGGAGGTATATTCCCTTATCAACCGTCAAATTAAAAATATCATTTGCCTCTTCCTTATGCATAATAATTTTGCTTGAATGACAGTATGTAGGTACACTTTGTAAGGTTATTTAAGATATTAAGTACAACTTCGTGAATCCTGAAGCTTTACAGCCTCGCTTCTTTAATACAGTTGCGCATATAAAACCTAGCATGGCACTTTTTATGTGATATGTCATTCATAATATCAGTCAAAATCCACTGCTGGACACAGCCTCCCCCGAAGAGGAGGACCAATTTGGGTTAGTGTTGTGTGCTCATAGGGGGGTTTTGCCATAATCGCAACACTTGGCAGGCGGGATGGCGATCGCAGATGAGTTGTAATTGATGTACTCGAAAAAAACTGCTGCCCATCCGCCGACCAATCCCTTAGTCACCTTTTAAGACACCCACAGGATGAGGTGGGGTGATGATAGCCATCTTTGTAATAAATACCCTGCGACTCTATATCAACAGCTATGAGGCGCGGGCGCCGAATCATTGTAGGTTTTGTTTTATTTTTATTTGTTTGGATTCTCGCATTAATTTCTAGGAAATGTGGTTGCTTAACCGGTCATGACTGTAATAATGGTGGATATATTTGCATTTGTTTGTTCACTATTCTATTTTATTTGTTTAGTTTGCATACTTGGTTACCATATATATAGTTGTGTTGGTTATTTATAAATATTTTCATATTATATATTTACACATTATATAAAGTTGTGTTGTTTATTCATAATTTTTTACTTTAGGTAAAATAGAAAACAGCGTGAGAAAAAACTGGATCATTGGTCTGGTCTGGTCTGAAATGGGTCGAAATCACAGACACATCAGCACACACTGCATGTGATCTATATTCGTTCTTTCTCTGTATGAGGAGAGGCATTTGCCCTGGAACAGGACCGTAACACACTGATATTATCATTTTCATAAATCACCGTTTTAACATATTATATAAGTACAACAAAAATAAAAATCAATAAAAATATTTGAACGATCGTACAAAAAAATTCATTGTTAACTCAGATATCGAGCAAGCACACACGTAAATCTCAGATACACAAACACTCAGACCCAGAAGAACTATGTAAGGTCTTATTTTAATAATCAACGATGTTTTGCACGGTACCTTATTATGTAAACGCTAAAGATAATGTTACAAATCTGAAAGAAAGAAAGAAAGAAAGAAAATGTGTTTCTTCTGCTGGTATAAATCCGTGTTCTTCTTTTGTCAGCCGGCCGCATTCGTGATTTTCACACTAGGTGCATTTGGATCCGTATACGCACCATAGCACAGCGCATAGTGAGGCTTCGAGGGGATCCCTTAAAATCTCCCCGGGGGGTGACTGGCTTACACTTTACTGTTAAAGAAAATTTGACAAATGGTAAAAATATGTGCCTGTGAATATTATTAAAACTAATAAAACCAGTGATAAATGAAATGATAGATTTATACAAAAAAAACAAAAATGTGTACTTACATTATCTTCAGCATTCACTAAGGCGCCATGAAAAATATCGTGTACTACTAAAGTAGGACCTTATATATAGCCCTTACAGATATATTTTCCTTGTGATTAAACCTGCACCACTTGGCGTAGAATGCTAAACTATTAACTCTTGCGCTATATGTCCCATCTGCAAATACCTTTTGTTTTTTTGATAAAATGTTTACGTCTAATGAACCTCAACTGTTTGGGAAACCAATTACGAAACACATTGGTGAAACATAATTCGATCCAAAAGAATAATGGCCGAATTTCAGCACAAATAACTATTTATTCCAAGTCTATACCGAAATCAAATAAATTTGATATTTTTTAGTCAATTTGATGATTTAATTCGTATTACTTGCTCCATAGCCTATGAACGGAGCTCAGTAAATATAGTTTATCTTCGACTCATCAGATAGGCAGAGCGAATGAGTATAGGGATTGTTCCCGAATGACGGGGTACTAAAATAATTTTAACGACAGTTTGATTACTTTTATCGCAAGTTTTCGCTTGACTTGTCACGTTTTCAAACCATTAGTTTTATGCGAATTATTGCTAAGGAATTGCTTATTTATTATCAGCGGTGTAAGGGCACAACGTTATTTATCGCGACCTATTTTGGGTAACGGAGGAGAAAATTTCCCTGTTATCAGCTTCTGGTCATCTTTGGTCAACGTTATTTGGGTTGTAAAGTTGTCGAATCCATCATTTTAACCGTTTGGATTGTTGTTTATTGATAAAGAGTATCTAGAGTATCGGGTGCGAATATTACGAGAAAAATGGTTATCTGGAGGTTAACAGGTTATGTATGTACAGAGCGGGATCGGGAGAGGGCCGATCCCGCTCGAAGAAGGAGGAGACGGCGCCAGGGTAACAACCGCCCTGGCGCCTAATTCACATACGCCTTAAACCCCCTGCCGTTGCTATAAGGCGGGGGGCCTCTGGGTTTGCGGGTGCGTAGACTGGTGAATCTGCGTGCTCACACCAAGCGACCCAAGAGAAGACGGTAGCACGCATGTAGTCACGCGCTGCCGTGGGACGCTTTGGGGGATCCTTTACTATCCCCCTGGGGGTGTGACCGCTGTACCCTCTCCGAGATGTGCCTATAGGCGTGGCACCAGTGGGCGGCTCTAGTGTGATCATACGAGGTCCTTGAGCCTCCTTTAGGTGCCGAAGATGACCGCCCCAGTGGTTTTAGTGTTTTTTCATGAAGAATTACCAATAAAAAAAAGGTTCACGTCAATATTGCAATATGTGAGGTTCAAATTCAGGACCTCTCAATCGGCTTAGGAATCGGGCTGATGCGTTCTTCATAAAAATCGATTGAATAAATAACATATAATGACCAATACCACTTGAAAATCGACAAACATAACACTTCCATACCTAATGCAAATAAAATGTTCTCAGAAAAAACGGTTTCTAGGTCATAAACATAAGAGATAACCTTTCAAGAAGACTAACTAGGTATGATGTAGAGAAAATACAAACGGGGACGTGATCCGCCTCGCTATGGTTACGTAGTTGCCAACTCGAAACATGTCCGAAAGGAAATGTCCCCTTTCTTACCGTTTATTAGTTTTTGTCGACGAAATAAACTCATTGTCATTGGGTGCCGGGCAAATGAGGTTTTTCCTTTTAATCTAGTTTTTGGGGATGCTTTTACGGGAAATGATTAGTTTGAAGCTTGTAACCATATATTGGTTTGTTAGATTTGTGTATTACTTTGTTGTTTTACTAAATATTTCCTCTTGTTTTAGTAAAAAGTAGCTAGCTGCCTTCTTGCTTTGAAGTAAATGCGGCTTGAAAGCGTGGGTCTTGGGTCGATTCCGTTTGAATAAATTGTTATTTACAATTACCATTAGGAAAATTCAAGACAGTGTCATAAGCCCATGTGGTGTCCGGATCACTACGGACTACCAGGTGGTAAGTAGCAACCCAACCCATTTATTAGTAACTAGCTGGGACCCGCGGTTTCACCCGCGTTAATTTAAAAGAAATTTAGAGTACTTCGACATAGACACTTGACATAGAATATATATTTTGGATTTCAATGTTTTTATTTTTTTGCGCAAACGCTAATCATTTTTCTAAAATAAAAGTAGCCTAAGTTATTCCGTATAACATCAGCTATCTGCCAGTGAAAGTCCCGTCAAAATCGGTCTAGCCGTTTCGGAGATTACCCGGAACAAACAGACTGACAAAAAAATTAAAAATTGTGTTTTTGTTATAGGTACCATATATACTTTCATATAAGTTTAGTAAAAAGCTGTTATTTTGACATTACAAACAGACACTTCAATTTTATTTATTTGTATAGATGGATTGTAATTTCACTGGTGGTTCCTACCCTTATAGTTATAAATGTAGTTGTATATGTCATTGTAAATGTAGTTGCAAATGTAGTTGTAACAGTACTTGTAAATGTAATTGTAAATGAAGTTGTAATATAGTTGTAAATGTGGTTATAAATGTAATTAACTACACAAAACAATAAACAATGTAACAATAGCACATATTAAATACCATTTTAAGAATTTACTGGTGAAAGAACAACTATCCGTACCGCATTAGTAACTTGTGCTTTTAATAGTTTTCTCACCATATATCATGGGTCATATTCTGCGGTTCTGGGCTTGGGATCTCTGCCGCTAAACGATTTGACGTCAATCAAAAATTTTCTTTAAATTGTCGACTTTTGCATTAGTAAATTGGATTTATTGCATTTGCTTCAAGCTCTTCTAGCTTAGACATATTACTCATTTTATGAGACTAAATAACTCGTGTCTCGAGGTGACGAGCGCAGTGTGTTGGACAGAACTAGTCCTGGGTAGCATAACATTTTTGAAGTGAAAACTTCTTTTTAGCGCGGTACGCATATTTTTAGATGAGATAAAATCTCTTGACTCGCGACACCGTTACAAGATGCTTGAAGTGAAAACTTATTTTAGCGCGGTACGCATATTTTTAGATGAGATAAAATCTCTGGACTCGCGACACCGTTACAAGACGCTTGAAGTGAAAACTTCTTTTAGCGCGGTACGCATATTTTTAGATGAGATAAAATCTCCTGACGCGCCAAAATAAGTTTTCACTTCTGTCGGTACTCCCGGAGTGCATTTTTTTTATAAACTTTACCCCAAGCTAAGATTTCTCCTGTGTCCTGGGTGCGTTTACAGACACAAATTCCACACACAATACACCCAGACCCGGAACAACTACCTGCAGATCATACAAATATTTGTTCCGGGAATCGGACCCACGACCAGAGCGCAGCAGCCCCTGCACCAACCATGCCGTGCAAGTGCTGGTGTGATGCTGACCACCAGGCGAGTGACTTGCTCGTCTCATCACCGTGTTGTATTAAAACATATACATATACATATACAATAATACCCATGCCAGTCCTCACGCAAGTTTCATGACATCCGCCGTCAATCTCTGTTCATGTCTTATGGAATATGGAATATATGCGTTTCTTTATACCAAGAACTTCTAAAACTATACATGTTGACTTTTTAATTTAGTGATCCTGTGCCAGTAAGTTAGTATATATGAAGAATATGTTCATGAATAAACAAAATTCTTTTCTCAGCAAATTGATACATTAATGACTTCGAAACGTCAAAGGATCCAAAGTTTTTATGGTTTTTATTACGCCTTTATTCGTTTCAAATTGGGTTCACTTATCGCTGTATAGTTGTATGTTATATAGTAACAAAAACTTGTTATATACCTAGTTACAAAAGGCCACCAGGATAGGCTCAGTGGCGAAGCGATTGGCTTGCTGCACTACGTGTCGCAGGTTCGATCCTCGTACGGAACAAATGTTTGTATGATCTACAGATTCGGGTCTGGGTGGTTTGTGCATGGGAGATTTATGTCTGTAAACTGTACCCACTACACAGGAGATACACTAGTGTGGGGTAACGTTTGATAATAAAAAAACAACTTTTTAATAATTTTATTAAAGTACAGTATGGAATATTTAGCGACTTCAGTTTTATAAAAGGCTGTCTGTATTAAAAGTTCTAAGCTACTCGGGATTGTGGCTAACGCCATATATATTTATAGCTCATGGAGTTTTTAAACATGAATTCTATGTGAGGTCCGCTGCAGCGGGCAGACAATGCGGGTGGGTGAGAGCGATAGCTATGATAAATGAATGTTTTGACACACCCAACCCCGTCTATGCGGGATCGATTGTTTCGATAAAAATGTGTACTTCATAAATCACATTTTAGCTAGACTCCTCCAGATACGTAACGAATTTGATTAATATTCAGCCGACGTCGCGAGTGATTGCAATTTAATTTCTATTTAGACAATCGACGAACTTTAGGCAATAGAACTTCGACTTCGATGTTTTTATTCGTCGGCGAAGTTGAAAGATTTTGCGCAACTTTTACTGGTTTATGCCAAAATTGGAGAAACGGCTGCGTATCTCCAGTTTCGTTACACACAAAGGTCATAACTTCGCATTCCACTCACAGCTCGGAGTGGTTCTTTTTACGATTTGACGTTAATGTTAATTTTAGAAAATATATTTTGAGTTACATATGGGGGACCGCCTTTTTACAGCGCCCCCTCCGTTAGAGGTGACCGCTTTATAGACATTGTCTCCGAGATACGGCTAAAGACGTGGCACCAGTTGGTGTCTCTAGTGTTATCATGGGAGGACTTAGAGCCCCTCTTCGGTGCCGAAGATAACCGTGCCTTAGGCTTTGATGTAGGTATAAGTACCGAGCAATAAAAAATGTACATGCAGTATAAACAGCGAATATCAAACATCACAGTTTTACAATACGGTATACAAGTGTTTTAGTATTTTGAAATAAAAATGACCAACGCTCTAGAGTTTTCCGTCGCCCCCTGGGAACCATTTCGAACACAAATCCCACAACAAACTTTACCATATGGAGAGAGACGGTTTATTTTTATAAGATATCTATTCACACACACACAGCCCGTAAAGGTCTACTACTGAAAGGCATTCCGATGCTTACTACCTATCATATATCATAGGAGATACTGCCATAATCACCAAGCTTGGCAGGTGGATTGGTGATCGCAGTATGTTGTTATACACACACGGGAGGATGCTGCCCATCATTTTAATATCAACCCTCAGTCTTTCACAATACCCATGGGTGACGAGGACTTATCTATTCTTTGTTAAGAACCACATGGCACTGTTTTATGAGAGACTAGCTGTGCTTCGCGATTACCCTCACCGTTTAATTTACAAGAAATCGGATTATTTATTAACTATTTGGAGTAATTTGGCATAGAGTATATATATTGGATTTCATGTGTTTTTGCGCGTATCCCTAATTCTTTTTCTAAAATTAAAGTAGTTCCAGTTACTCCTTATAACATCAGCTATCAGCCAGTGATAGTGCCGTAAAAATCGGTCCAGCCGCTTTGGAGATTACCTGCAACAAACAGGCAGAGACAATAAAAAAAAAAGATTTTTATTGTGAGGTCCGTATATATTTTCATATGCATTTAGTAAAAAGCCCCTGGCTGGAGGCCTCTATTGGCTTCGCCAGCAAATGACCGGTTAAGCAACCACATTTCCCAGAAATGTATGCGAGAAGCCCAACAAAAAAAAAAAAAAAAAAAAAAAAGTAAAAAGCTGATATTATGACATTACAGACAGTTACATTTTATTTATTTGTGTAGGTATTATATACTTAAATAAAATCTGAAAAAGCACATAACTAATCAAATGAAATTTAATACTTTTAGATGATTCGACTCCTTAACGTTTTTTTATTTCTATCTTCATATCTCAAGTTTCGTCACATTAACTTTATACTTGACAAAACATGATTGTACTTCTAGTAAATACCTCGCACAATAATAGCGATTAAGTTCCAAAACTGTGTTACTTAAATACCTACTGTAGAATAACTCCAGCATAATGCGATTATCCATCAAATAAATATAAAGATGTATTTAGTTTTAAAAAGGCAAACAACATTTCAGTTAATTATATTTATTTTTGCTGTGTGCTGCCGGCTAACAATAGCACTACTTCAATTCATCCCGTGGGTGTGGTAAAAGGCGATTCTGGTATTAGCCGTGGATGGCCAGCAGCGTCATTCGAGTACATTTACAACTCAACTGTAATCGCCAACTCACATGCCAAGCGTGGCGATTATGACAAAACCCCTCATTAAGCATAAAGAAACCCAGACCGGTAGCGATCTTTGGAGGAGGCGTATGTCCAGCTGTAGACGGTTATCGGCCAAAAAGATGATGATGATTTATTATTATCATTACATTTCTATATCATTATCATTGTTACATAGAGAACATGTTGGAATATACATACGTATAGTAACGCGATGAACCTTTTAATATCATAAAAAGTATAGGTCTCAAAACGTACCTCAAAATTCAGACGAAACATGAAGCGTAATCTACTTAAGCTTTTAGGCTGCCACATAATGAGGCAATTGAATAGCTATTCCCAAATCAACAGTAGCAGTAAGACACTGCAGGTTGGCCATAAACGTCGAATCAGCGTGATATAAGACCGACAAACGACTTCAGTACTCGATTTAGTAAGAACAAAGAAACCATTTTCGCCTACTTTTCTTTTGTGGGGAGTCGACGACAGTTCGCAGTCTATTACTGAGCCATTCATTCGCTCAAATGAGCCGCTTAATTTATCGCTCCTTTATTACAAATAATCTGTTTTAAAGTTACAAAGCTTTTTAGAATGCAACGGAGATTTTGGCTTTGGATTTTTTATAATGTTGTGCAAATAGAATTGATTTATGTGGCGGCTTCTTACATAAAAGACGATTACTTAGTGTAATATGAATTAATGTTATGCGTCTGTTCATTTTGAGTAAAAATAATAGACCTGTTATTGTGGCGTTCAATAATATTTTGGTCGTAATTTTTAATGCTAAGATTAAGTTTTGTTTAATGGACATAAAATACATTACTTATTAACGCAATAAAATGTAACTTATCAATTTTAAAACGTATATATCTATCATCATCATCATCATCATATCAGCCACACGACGTCCACTGCTTAACAAAGGCCTCCCCTTATATTTCCACAACGAGCGGTCACATGTCGCTCTCATCCAACGACTCCCAGTGACCTTCACCAGGTCGTTTGTCCACCTCGTTGGAGGTCGTCCCACGCTGCGTTTTCCGGTGCGCGATCTCCATTTGAGAACCTTTTTGCCCCAACAGCCATCAGTTCTACGAGCAATGTGCCCCGCCCTTCAGTTTACTAATCTGTGGTAACACACACTGGTTAAAGACTTTCGTCTCGTGGCATTGCGGTATTGTTGACGAAAAGATGTTGCGAAGTTTCCCAAAGGCTGCCCAGCCGAGTCGGATTAGACGATTGACCTCTTACTCGACGTTGGACCTACCTAACAGGTTATACAGAAGACCGAGGAGCATAATCTGCCACTATGCTTGGCGTTTGTGGAATATGAGAAAGCCTTCGATTCAATCGAAACCTGGGCAGTGCTGCAATCTCTGCAGCGGTGCCAGATAGACTATCGGTACATTGAAGTGTTGAAGTGCTTATACAGAAATGCCCGGTCGGTCCGAGTAAATGAACACGGTACGGGGGCATTCACCGCTGCAATTGAGGATGCCGTCAAGCTACTGGAATGGAAAGGATTCAGCATTAACATTAATGGCGTGTATATCACTCACCTTCGATTTGCCAACGACAACGTAGTCATATATATACATAAAATGAATGATTCTTTGTTTGTCCCGTATGCGTTGCTATACTATTCAATATTTATCCGATTGAGTTGAAACTTTGAACAGTTGTTATTGGCACTAGCGTGAAAATTTCCGATATAGAAAAATATCTGTGTACTTAATTGAAAGACGCATTGTAACGCATTAGACATTATTATTATATTATAACACTTTTAAATGGATTACCTCAAGTATAGGTTTAGCACCGTGTGGTGACGGCTACGAATAGTACCAAGCCTTCTCATCCCGTGGGTGTCGTAAAAGGCGACTAAGGGATTAGCCGGAGGATGGGCAGCAGCGTCCTTCGAATAAATTAACAACTCAACTACGATCGCCAACCCACCTGCCAAGTGTGGTGATTATGGCAAAACCCCCCAATGAGCACATAACCCACCGATACCGGTCATTGTGGTGATCTTTGAGGGAGGCCTGTGTCCAGTAGTGGACTTTATTCGGCCAAAATGATGAAGTAAAGGTTTTTGTTTTTCCTAAACATTTCGAACTGGTAAACTGCATAAATGAGAAGATATTTATTTAAAAATGTTTTATTGTAATGAGTAGCAATCGCGAAAAATCTTAGACGTTATATGTAAGGTCCTAAAAAAATTACTAGAATTTTTCAAAGCGGCACATTGGGATCTCGTTAACTGAAAAATAAGTTGTGATTTCCATATTTATTTTTTGCATTAATATTTTCACCATAAAAAACCTTTTATACAATTTATTATGGATACGCACTAATAAAGAACCCGCGCGGCTTGTAATAAAACGGTCAAAACGTACTATTTTCGTGTTCAAATAGCAAATTTTGTTTATTAATAATTGTTTGTTCTTATTCAACGCGGTCCGTATACCCTTTTTTTGTCGTGGGGAAATCCTCATGGACTTCCTCCGCTTTGGGAACAGCGGAGGGGCATGCCGGACTCTTACCGGCTAAAATCCCACGGTGTCCTTCCACTTACCTCTGGCTGGGGGTGAGGTGTTCGGCTTTCAGCATTAGACCGGACCCCTGGCAGGTATCAGCCCGTCAATGCTTGCCGGGCTCCATTTCTGTGCGACCTGGCCGCCGTCGTCTGGGCTTGTTTCGGCTCGGGCGCAGGATTACCCTTAGTTTGTTGCCCAGAGGCCGCTACTTATGGAGGCCGAAGATCGTTTAGCACCCTCCGCCGGCGCCCACGCCCGGTTACTGCGGCAGGGACCAGAGGTAGTCTCCTTCCGTCCGTATTCTGGCGCCTCCTTTGCTTGCATGCGGTCCGTATAACTTATCAATTGTCGCCATAGTTCACTATTTTCATAGGAATCTGATTAAAGTGGCACTTAGGTTATCACAGTCATTATGAAGCCTTAAAATTGACACGTATTACAATGTCTGTGTAATATCAGTTTACTAACCTTGTTAGTGTAAGAGTGGCGGAGAGCCAACGTTTTGGATTTTTTCATCACCGAGAGTCCTTCCTGTATCCATTTGGTGATATATCTCTATGGATTTACGTGATGATGAAAAACATAAACGAAACAAACCCAAACAAAACAATATACCGTATTTGTTTAATTGTTTGTGTCATCGTCATCATTACGGCCGAATAAATACCACTGCTGAACATAGGCCTCCTGCAAAGATTGCCACAACGACCGGTGTAGTGTGTGCTGTGTGCTCATTGAGGAGATTTGCTATAATCGCTACGCATGGCAGGCGGGTTGGCGATCGCAGTTGAATTGTTATACGTGTACTCATGTGGGTATGTTCGTGTAACCATCGCTTCCTAAAAATCTACTATGCGCAGTCAAGGCCAGTTTCAAGGCAAGGTGTACTAAAGAGATTTTTGTAGTGAAACCTAAGTAGACCTTAGGAATAATACCATACCACGTGTTAGTAATTGCTAGGCCCAGAACAACGAGTAACTGAAAGAGTGCACAGATGACAGCACTGCAATCATATTTGTATTGGTCTATTTTGTACGTAGAATACTACAAGTATTACTCAGACACACTGGCGCTTAGGTTATCACATTAAATAATACCATCTATAGTACAAGACTTATTCGACCACAACAAAAAATAATCGCGTTGTGGTGCTGGCTGCTAATAGCACCAACCCATCTCCTCTGGTGGATGTCGTAAAAGGCGACTATGGGACTAAGCCAGAAGGATAGGCAGCAGCGTCTCTTCTGAAGAACAGTAGCTATACTGCGCTCGCGAACCCGCCTGCGAATCGAGGCGAGTATTGGCAAATTTCCCCCAAAATGACGATACAATTGTGGAAATCTATAGGCCAATATTTCAAAGGCCTCCCGCCTTTGGTCGGCAGGCGACGTCCTTTGGCTGATGTGAAACAAATGAAGCTAAAAGTTAATAATGTTGTGATTACACTATAAATTGACGGCATGGTTGGTGCAGTGGCTGGCACAGTTAGCTGCTGCACTCCGGGTCGCGGGTGCGATTCCCGCACGGAGTTAATATTTGTGTGATCTGCAGGTAGTTGTTCCGGGTCTGGGTGTATTTTGTGTGGAATTTATGTCTGTAAACGCACCCACGACACAGGAGAAATCCTTGTGTGGGGGCAACGTTTTAAAAAAATCTAATTCAATCAATATAAATTACGATTAGTAAAACCTTAACCCATCACCGCCATTAGGGTATCAAACAATGATAAAAACGATTTGGACACTACTATGATCTTAATAGCCAAGAAAGATTAATGAATTGTCTCAAAATACATTCCCTGAGAATTTAATTAAGCTCTTATTAATGATAGGATCACAACAATCTTTTGAAAACAACCCCAAACACCAAAATAAGATTATTCTCATAAACAAAATTCTTACACAAGGCGATAATTTCGTATATTTGAAGTGTTCTTGTACTTAAATTCGTACGTCGTAATCTTTATCACGGTTCGCATCCCGTTTGCGTGTAATCAGATTTGCAGTATTAAATGTTCCTAACGACTGAATTAAAATTTTGCTTCTACGAAATAAACTTAACTTGGAAGACTCGATTTCTCTGTTTGTAAATTCGAATTTCATCAAAAACATACGCTTATATTTATGGTTGTGGGAATTATTATAACACCATGAGTATATTTATTTATTTACTATGGAAGACTTACAGCTAATCAATCAATGTAATAACACTTAGGCAAATAGATTGCCAATTACAAGTATTCAGGTCTAAGTAGTCTATAAGGCATGTGAACACACTTTCGGAATACAAATGCAAACACTTTTTAAGATATCTAATCACTTAATTACCTATAAAGACTTAAGCTTAAACATATTCTAACCTGTGACACACTAGTCACGAAGGGACCCACATCATGTTGTTTACATAGTTTATTAAAATTCCTGGTTTTATTTATAAAACGTTGCCCCATACTAGGATTTGTCCTGAGTCGTAGGTGCGTATACAGACATATACACAATTCTACACACAATACACCCAAACCCGGAACAACTACCTGCAGATCATACAAATATTTGTTCCGTGCGGGAATCGAACCCGTGACCCGGAGCGCAGCAGCCGACTGTGTCAGTCACTGCACCAACCGTGCCGTCGATGCTTGCTCGTACTAAATATGAAACCGCAACCGAGTGCCTAAGAAGCGAGTCCGTAATGGCTGTTGTAATCAATATTCTATTTTATTTATAGATCATCATTATTAGAGACTTGAGTGACCGCCACCCCCAACCCCAATTACTGGAAATACACCGATAGCCAGTTAGTCCGTTTGTCTGATTTTAGAGCTTTTGCCAACTCGTAACGTCTGTCATAAGTATTCGTATAACAACCGAAGCTGATGCATCAACCTGCTCTCTGAGGGACGGGCTCTCGGGATTGGTAACCCAGCCGAGAACTAACGGCGGCAACCGATGTCTCTTTTTTTCTTTTTCATCAACTTCCCGCAAACAAGTCATTCTGGTGGTAAGCGTCACGCCTGCCCATAACAATTGTAATACTGCCCACGACTTGTCCTGCGTGGCACCACACTGTGCTCGTCCCTCGATACATTAGTTACCGAGACTCTTATGCCCAGTAATTTCACTAGCTACAGTGCCCTTCTAACCGGTCTCTCTCGTTTAACCTCAGATATTGATAGTTTTGCAAGTTATTTTTAAAGAAGATCTAATTTATGAATAGTAACAAATATGTTATGGTAAGTAGTTTCGGGCCTAGCTACGTGTGCATTTGATATTTATGTCTGTAAACGGTACCCACGATACATGAGATCATTTTAGCTGAAAAACGTCCACTGCTGGATAGACGACGGGTTGGCGATCGCAGTTGTTATAATTGTACTCGAAGGACGCTGCTGCCCATCCTTCGGCTAATCCCATAGTCGCCTTATACGACACCCATGGGATGAGATAGGGTGGTGGTATTCTTAGCCGGCACCACACGGCGTGGCGCGGCATACAGGAGATAGATAAAAAATAATAACTAAAACAATTATTTGCTAATAGTTTTCCATCTCCATTCCATTTTCCACTTTCCATATCCTTGTATTACCGACTAAGAATAGTACCACCCCTTAATCCCGTGAGTGTCATGCAAAACGATCATGGTATTAGCCGGAAGGTGGGCAACAGCGTCCTTTGAATTCATTAACTAGGTACAACTCAATTGCGATCGCCATACAAGCCTGCCAAACATGCATTATTCATTACAAGTTGTAATTTATAGCATGTTTGAATTTATTGTCATATTTTCAACATTTTGAAATTTGAATTGGAATAATACAAATACATAGGAAAATTGCAGTAAAAAAGTAATGGATTGTAATTTTTTACTATTTTAGTGTAAATTTAATTACGATAATATACTCCGATTTTACCAGAGTAAAATTACAACGCTATTTTATAAATCTGCTATATTTTTTAATAAAAATACAAATTTAATTTAGATAACACAAAGAAATTGTAAAATTAAAACTCATTTTAGTAACTGATTAATCTGTGAATTAATATTAAAATAAAATAAGAACAAAATAAAATAAAAATATTTTTTACTTATGTAACACCATTTATATATATGGCACGTATGAATAGTCTAGACTTAGTTGTCGTGTTCCAAGGTGCAGATTTTCTATGGAGAAGAACGGGCAAGAAACTCCATGGTTACTCTTTAAACAAGCCTGATTTTAATATTTACTTGCGTTTTTTATTCAATTGTCATGGCAGCATTATGATGACCAATCCCAACAGACGGCACTCGTTCACGAGCATGATGCATGCATCAGCGTCGCTCAGCATAACCTTAAATCGCTTAAATCGCAAAAGTAGCGTAAGTTTAAAGGATTTTGTTGACTAATCCTTTTGTGCACTGGCTATGTAAAAAATATATGTTATAATTAAGGTCATCACAGAATAATTTTATTCTTTTAAACTACGAATAAATTAGCACAAATGTTGGACAAAAAAATAAAGAAAATAGGCAGGTTTTTACCTAAATTGAATTTCTGTCTATAACGGCTCAATAGTTAGGCGGTAAGGCCGCTAATTGTACTTGATTTCTGTATTAACACTAATAAACCTGTCGATGTGGCTATCTTCGAGGGAGACCTATGTCCAGCAGTGGTCGTTTTGCGTCTGAAACAATGATGATGAATAATATTCGCATATATGTATGATTATTTTTGACGCGTTTTGCGTATTAACATATTTCAACTACCATGTTAAATATCTCTTTATCACCCAATTGTTGCCTGGTCTAAACTGGCTGAGGCATTAAGTTCGCATATATACCGTTGCTGCATGAAGTTTAAATAAATAAATAAAAAACGTTTTAAATAATAATCGATCCATAACAATGGCATGTTAAAATTCTTCATGAAATTCTTCTTTTGAAAGTCAGCAAGCAAGTTCCCCTATGCGAAAGTTAAAAACAATATCAGAACTTTGCAATGATTTACCGATTTGCAACTGTAAGTATTTCAATAATAGTACTGAATTGGACACATTCAACTAATGTTATTTATTGTTCAAGTTACTCAAGTTGCTCAAGTAGCTAGTTCGAGACTTACGTATATGAAGCGTAGATTTCGCACAATGAGTATTGCAAAGCATTGTTCGGTGGTGCAGTTACTATGAAATTATTTGCTAGTATGTTATAATTTGCCCGCAATATTGTTAGAGCCTATCATACATAAGATGGCAAAATAACTATTTACGTACAAAGGGTGTATGTAAGTGACAACTCACCGAAATATTTGGGAAGAGGCTACACTAGGCCTATAATAAAGTGGGCGGCTCTAGTGTGATCATACGAGGACCTGGAGCCTCCCCTTAGGTGCCGAAGATGACCGCTCCAGTGGTTTTAGCCGGTAGGAGTCCGGCATACCCCTTCGCCCTTCCCCGGGGCGAAGGAAGTTCATGAAGAATTTCCACTGGGCACCAATAAAAAAAAAGAAAAAAAAAGGCCTATAATAAAAATAAGAAAGACATTTTTATTTCGGGAGTAATAGGTTACAGTTTTGTCATTTTTGAGCACGCAATGTATCGTACACCACGCGATCAAAACGCTACGTGATTATTGTACTATGACATGATATTATTACTATTACTACTGCGAGCGATGACCTCATCCGTAAACTTTAGCGATACACCAGCCATCTCGTTTTCATTTACATTGTACTGTAACGACTAATTGGGTAAGCGTGTTGGTACGCGGGAAAGAACCTACATATGACTTTGGAATTATTCTAGATAAATTTACTTCTCAGAAGGTAATACAATTTGATTTTTCCATAACCGACAACCTCGCTGACGGCAGCCCGAATTCTCTCTCTTCTTTTATTTTTCTCCTGTCAAAATATTCTCATATACTTATTTCAAATAATGTTTTTTTTTTATTCTATGTGGCTAGGATTTTTCTCCCAAAGAGTTTGAACCCTATTATAGTACTTACAAGTTCTAACGCTAAGGGTTCCAAAAACGCGTACTCGTCCATAGAATCAGTTTTCGTTACGATATCACTTGCACCCGTTTTAGTAGAAGTGTCATTTACGTGCTTCGGACGGCACGTAAAATCGTCGGTCCCAGTTGTTGTCATTAGACGGTAGTCGTTAAGCCAAGTCTGAGGCCTTTGAGGCTTGAACAACTCTGACACAAGGTTGGCCATTAAACCAAACGAAAAATAAAGAATATGAGTGTTTGTTGAAAGATCGCCCCACTCCATTTTATAGTTCGTTTGTCTAAGGTTTTTTCTCGGTTCAATCTCACGATTCAGAAACGAGTCTAAGCGTGAACTTACGTCCCTAATTTTGACAGATGGAAGCGTGAACTTAGCTTAGACTCGCTTCTGAATCTCACCCTAAAACCTTATCAGCCAATGGACGTTCACTGCTGAACAAAGGCCTTCCCATAGATTTCCACAACGACCGGTTACATGCCGCCCGCATCCAACGACTCCTTGCGTTCACCCAACCCAACCTTCACCAGGTAATCTGTCCACCTCGTTGGAGGTCATCCCATGCTACGTTTTCCGGTGTTGCTGTTGTTATTGGGATTGGTATAGATATCGATTTTTTTAACTATATCATATAATAAATTAAAGAATGAATGTCATTGAAATGAAGTAACTAAAATAAGCTGAGAATATGCCTCACCCCTCCCTCCTTGTAAAATAAGTAACTACCTATATTGTTTAAATATAATTTAACCGCAAAATCCTCGTGCGCTATCTCGGCTCTATTTAAAATAGGTAGGTAGTTATGAGACGTGAGTTCTGTGCACATTTGTAGGTATACACCCCCATCGAAACCCAATCCAACGCCACTTTCTAATGCACAGAAAACCCAGTGAAAGTGTTTTGGTTTTACATGACACACACGTAGGGTTACTTTTTGACATGAATTTTCCGCATTTCAAACCTTGACAGCCGTGGTATTGGTTTTTCACAGGTGTTTACACTTCACCTATTTTATTCAAGACCATTTTAAAGTACCGGGTTTTGAAATGGCCTTCGTAAAAATACATAATATAATTATTATTACATAATATATATATATATATTATCTTTCACCATAAAAGTGGATAATATAAACATTAATTCAATATAATATGCCTTTTAAACAAATAACATAAATATTTCATAGCATATGAAGAACTTACCAACCAACTAATAAAACTAGTACAACAAATAATTCAAATCATTAACAGAACTAGATCATGTTTTCTTTCCCAGTGCTCATAAACCGTTAACTAAAGTAGGTACAAAAAAAGGTATTTATACCAAAAATGTAGATTGCAAATCAAAAATATTGGTTGCATGTCAAATTAAGTTTGACCAAACGCTGTTAAAATTGGTTAAGGTGTGGCTAGGGTGACCCAAGGGCCACACTAACGCCGCTTACATGATTTTTTAAAATGTTTATTATTTATTAGATATAGTTTGTAATAAATAGCTATGCATAATGAACTTAAATTAGTGCTAGGGTTATTTTATTGTTATACTACAATTTTTTTATGTGCGGAATTATGAAGGAAAAGAAGAAGAAGTAAATATGAATAAATTGACATAGTTTGTTGTAAACCCCGCGTTTTTGGTGACGGTTAAATACTATTCATAACAAAATGCTGAGTCATAGATGTTTTTATTTATGAGTATAATATACTCACTTTTTATCAAATTTCACAGACCGGGGGCAATCGTGTTAACAGAATGTGACAGTAAAAGGTGATGAATAGTTTGAACTGTTTGCGAAAATAGGTGTATAGGACGTATGCTTTGTAGGTATGCAATAAATTAATAAAATAAAAAAAGGGCACAAACACACACACCCACCCATGCATAGACATATATGCTTCTGCTTCATCTAAATGTATGTACGAGTAAAGTGTTTCTTGCAACCTACTTGCTAATTAATTATAAATCATATGCCATTATCATCAAGCTGTAAACGTCTACTGTTGAAGAAGGGCCTCCAATGATCACTAAAATGAGTAGTCATTGGGGATCACTACACTTGGCAGGCGGATCAGTGATCGCAGTAAGCTGTTATTAGCACACCGAAGGATGCTGCTGCCCACCCTCTTAATATCAACCATTAGTCACCGATTACTACACCCATTCGAGGAGAGCGGTGGTCTATTCTTTCGGGGCTTGTTGATTTGATTTTTGATGCATGATTTTTGGTTCAGTTAATTCACAGTACCTACTCATAAGAGGTCGGTAAGGCGCCCATAGCCAGTTGCACTAATTGATCGGTATATGATCGGCGAGGTTAAGCAACGTATGGCGAGGTCAGTCTATGGATGGGTGACCGCACAGTGGTATTTGAATTGAGCGTTTCCGTGCTTCGGAGGGCGCTTAAAATCGGCAGTCTAGGTTGTTGTCATTAGACGCTAGTCGTTAAGCCAAGTTAGAGGCCTAGAGGTGGCTCGAACGACTCTGACACAAGGTTGGTTACCACACGAAAGAAGAAGAAGTAGTCGGAACTATAGGTGTCCTATGTGTTCTTTATATTGAACTCGCCGTGTTCGCTTTAACCTTCACCTACGTTGTATATGTGCTTGATCCACCGGTTTCACCTGCGAGTTGTCTGTCAGACAAGTGTTAGAGTTCTATTTATCATATCAGTCAAAGTAAAGTCCACTGCTGATCAAAGTCCTCCCCCATAAATTTCCACAATTAGTCATCATTTTTAGCAAACTAATGAATTTTATCACCATGCTTTGCAGGTGGGTTGGTGAGCGCAGTATGGCTACTCTTCCACAAAAGGGACACTGCTGCCTATCCCCCTGATCTCTCCTCCTCCCTTAGTCGCCTTTAACGACATCCACGGGAGGACATGGAGTCGTGCTATATTCTTAATCCGGACACTATACAGTTGTATGAAGTAGATGTATCTTGGAATGGGGTTAGTAACGGTGCGATGCCTTATCACTCGGACGAAGTTGCGAGCAATAGCTAGCTAGTATTAAAAGATCTTTTATATTCAATGTTTGTAGTTACTCTTGTCAGGCATTCTTTTTGTGATATAGGTCCAGATTTCAGGTATATTCTTGAAAATTCAGGCAGCGTAGACACCTGGCAGGTATCTCTTTGTTGGAATGTTAACCCTAATCTCGGTGTGCTACAAACATATTCGGTCTTTATTTTTTTCAGTTAAGGATCACCAACGAATAATACATTACTTTCAATTATGAATACAAAAAACACAAATATTAAGTATCACGTAATGTACACTCAATTATAGGTAACCACAGCTTATACTTATACTTTAATCAGAATACATGCTGAAAAGGTGAGTTTATTTTTAGGGTTCCAAACGACTGAAAGAAAAAACGGTGGAACTCTTATAGGGTCAACTGTGTGTCTGTCTGTCATAGCCAATTTGCTCCGAATCTATTGGACCGATTAATTTGTAATTTGGTACACCTATAAATTTCTGTGACCCAAACAAGGACGTGTAACGTAAACAAATTAGACAGTTAAACAATAAAGTATTGAAAACTTACCGTGTGATATATGAAGGGCTTATTGTGAGGGTCTCACATATATTTATATTATCATTTTAAAACAATTTGTTTTAAAGTTATCTAAGAAAATCGATGAAAATTTACTATTCGCCCCACTTATTTCCGGATTATGATCTTTTTTAGAAAATTGATCTTTACTTATACATGGATTACAAGAAAACGGTTATTTAGTGTCTTATAATAACATGATAAAACTTTCAATATTGTGCGTCCAAACTTACCACATTCGCAGTTAGAATGTATGGGACAACATGTTTTCCAATTAAGTTATTAAGTTTATTCTTGGGATAAATTATGGTACAAGACAGAATTCCACAATAGACAATATATTTAGAAATTTTTCCCTACAATCCGGTACGATACGTACTTTTTTAGTTCATCATTTCGGCCGAGTGAAGTCCACTGCTGGACACAGGCCTCCCCCAAAGATCACCACAACCACCGATATGGATGTGTTCTCGCTCATTGGGGGGTTTTGCCATAATCGCCACGCTTGGCAGGCGGGTTGGCGATCGCAGTTGAGTTCAGTTGGAAGGACGCTGCTGCCCATCCTCCGGCTAATCCCTTAGTCGACTTTTACGACACCCATGGGAGGAGATGGGGTGGTGGCATTCTGAGCCGGCACCACACGGCATAGCTTTTACCACATTAGTTACCACAGACAAATTTAGGTAATAAAAAAAAAAAATAGTAGATAACATATTCACCGTACGTGGTTCTGTCTTCGAGTTCGACTCGCACTTGTCCGGTTTTATTTAAACGATTTCCCACCCTTTTTCTTCTTTATCGTAGGTACATTTTACAGACATGAATCTCACATGCACAAACACCCAAAGTCGCAACAACTATCTGTTAGACGTACAAATATTAGAACCGTGAGGGCAATTGCAATATTCGTGTGGTGTCCGGATTGAGAGTATAGCACCACTCCATCTCCTCTCGTAAAAGGCGACTACGGGACCTTAAATATGGCAAAATATGTAAGGGCAGCATCGTCCCTTCTGTAGAACAGTAATAATACTGCGCTCATCAACCCGCTTGCCAAGCGAAATCTATTGGGAGGCCTTTGTTCAGCAATGGACGTCCTTTGATAAGATGATGATAATGGTGGTTCAGAAAGCCACTGCATCAACCGTACCGTCATCTGTATGAGAACGGAACGAAAACACCGATTTTTTGTGTAGAAATAGTGGTGTGTGACGATGTCTTTACGTTATTAAAAACTGTTTGTGTAAGCCAGTCGCAACATTCATCACTAACAATTAATGTATTGAATTCCTAAGGTTCGCACAGTAGTTATCACCTACTTCGGTATGGGTAACCCGGAGCAATGCTTACTAATATTAGAACATACAGCATTATTATTGCAAAAAGCGCAAACTAATTTAAAGAAATGTCCAAAACAAAGACTTATAAATGGATATATTGAAACACGTATACAATCAATGCATGAATATTGGAATGCGCTTAGAATCAGACATCAAGAGCTCGTTAAATGTTTAGCGAAAGAGAAAAAGTCCGAGATTTCGTACTTTCTTAATGAAGATTATTACTTTATTTGTCTACTGGCTGATTTGCGTGATTTGTTGTTTACAACGGAAACAAGGTCCTCAGTGGAAGGACCGGATTACCTAGGTAACACCTACTTATTTTTTCCAGTATTTACAACGAATGGCCAGCTTTCAAAGACTTGTTCATTTCTCTAGAAAAATAAACTCGTCATTGGGTAACATTAGTTGAAAGGCAGTGTCATGGGTGAAGCAGAGGTTATGGTAATAAACTGCTAATAGTGAATTCGTTTTAGAAGAAATTGTTTTACCAACGGAAGAGTCCCGTTCACACTGCAATTCACAACAAATTGTTGTTGGAAACTACCAATGAATGATTCTTGGGATCCAGTAATGATATTGCTGGTTAAACAGAAGCTGGATACAGAGTTACACTGAGATTGTTTATCGGGATAATATGGACGAAAATACAACCTTTTTTTAATGGTCTGGCCCCAGGGCATCCAGCAGTGCGTTGCTGTCTTACTATGTATGGTCGTAAATGTAACAAACGTTACCACACATAAGTACATACAAGCACATCACCGGTTTCTTTCCATAACGAAGCATCCAACATTCAAGCTCACCATAGCAAGGTTGAAGATGAAGAAGTTTCAAATTATTCAGATACTGAAGATCCACAGGTTGAGCTATCGTCGTCGACACATACATTTACAGCGCTACTGGATACGGTTCTAATACCAGTGAGAGACGAAGCAGGGTGTATTACCATTTTGTGAGCTCTCGTGGACCATGGTTCCAGGCAACACTTATCACCGAGCGGGCTGCCTAGTTACTGCAGCTCGCAAGAATACCCATCCATGGAACAACCACGGGTATTGGTTCTAGCCACACAGTAATAAAACACGCCTCTGAAAGAGTTTTAAGTTAAATGTTAAAGTTTACGCATTATAGACACGACTCACCACGCAATTATCGTCACAAACAATATTATCTAGCAACTGGGCACACTTAAAAGGAATGATCCTGGCCTATATACATCTTTTGAAGGCAGTAACATACTGCAAGAGATTTCTATAAGGAAGACAAATGAAAGATAAAGGGATTGTGATTACTACAAACGAGTTAGATGATTCACTAAAAGTATGTGTTAAGATACAGTTTTGCAAATGGAATAGATCTTTTAAGAGTAAATAAAGCAATTAAAAGGGAAAGTACATTGAAAACTTTACAGCCGTTTCTGGACAGAGAAAATAGTGTTGGCGGTAGATTAAGACGCATGTCTTTTGTCTATCTCTAGATATATAACTTGGATGAAGATAGGAAACACCCTAATATTTTGGATGGCAAAAGAGACCTAGCTGCTCTCATAATTGGAGATGCTCACTTGAAGACCTTACATGGCAGAGTGCAGCTAATGTTGGGTTACCTGCACTCAAAATTTTGGATCCTGAAGGCAAAGAAGTGAGTTAAAAGATAAGATCCATAAATGTCTGCTATGCGCCAAGCAATGTGTATCAAACAAGACCTAACTGATAGGAGATTTGCCCAAAGAACGAGTCACGCTAGCTAAAGGTTTTTTACATAGTGGTGTAGACTTTGCCATGCCCTATCAAATGCTAATGTCAAAGCGCAATGGAGTCAAATCATCTAAAGTATATGTCTATCTTTGTGTGAGATCACAATCATCACATCATAATCAAGACGAAATTAGAATCATAAGAACCAATTGCTGAAACACTTGCACTTGACGGCACAAACTGGCATTTCATTCCTGCTTATAGCCCTCTCATGGGTGGTCTATGGGAAGCAGAGGTTAAATCCTTAAAGCATCATTTGAAAATAATGTCAGTATTCTTCTCACTGTAACTTTTGAAGATGTGGCAAAGCTTCTTGAATGGCTCAGAGTGAGCATACGGAGAGTCACGTCAGACATTATGTGGCAGTGGTCTGACAACGTGACTACCTCCTTCACCACCCGCCAACTCGACACCATGTGGGCCACAGAAGGAGCCGTCCATGTGAGGTCCACGACCGACTCCTCCTGTCACCTAACACAGGTTCTAACGGGTCCCTGATTCAGCAATCATAGGTGAAGTGACGCCGCCCAGTTTTGCAATATACTCCCCTTCCACCCGTCTTGATGGTTGCCTCAAGTTCTAGAGTGAGCGTTGAAGTCCTCCAGGACAAGCACTGGATGGGGTGAGCATTTACAGCAAATGCTGTGCGCCACCCCATCCAAGTGTCCATCGAAGTCGGCGAGCGAGACGTTGGGGGAAACGTAGCAGCCCACTAATATCAGAGTTCCCCATTTTATTGCGACAAAGCCGGCTCCGGCCTAATAAATGGCCACGGAGTCCCCGATACCCCCAAACTAGTGAGGATTTTACTGGATTGCGTACTTTTCAGCCACAACCACTAACAGAACCGACCGCTCTGCAACAGTCTGCAGCAATAGATTCTGCGCGTTGCGGCAATGGTTTGGTTACCCCAAAGGCCCTTTAATTGGTCTCTATAGCCTCCAGTGAGCCAGAGCGGACGACCAGTGCTGCCAGCGCAGTCTTCACCGGCCCCTCAGCTGAAGCAGGTGCTTGTTTTCCCTTCCTGCTTTTTTAGGCTACGCAAGACGTTAAGTTTAATGACCGCGCCGTGAAAAAAACCTACAGATAGTTGTTCCGGGTCTGGGTGTGTGTGTATGTGAGACTTGTATGTAAACTGTAATCACAAATCAATTCTGTATTTTCCGTGTGGGTCCCGGTTAATAATTGACTCTCTCTCCTTCTATGTGTATCGTAAAAGAGTAGCGGTTGATATCAAGAGGATGGGCAGCAACATCCTCCCGTGTAATAATCATAAACTGCTAAAATAACCTTGCTGTGTCCATATCTTTAGTTTTAGGGCTTTGATGATTTTAGGAGAGTGAGTGCGTGTTATGGTTGAACTCAAAAAGTTTAACATAAGAGGGGCAAGAAGGAGTTAACAGAATACTGTTAACTCATTAACGGGCTCATTCACAGACATAGTTAAAAATCTATTGTGTCTGGTCAGCCCACGGCTTTTGCTATTTGAGGGGATAACCTCTCAAATGGCTAAAATCGCGGGCAAGTAGTGGTGTTAGTAAATATCAGCAATCCGACGAAGGCGTATTAGTAGCCACTTGAATTTAGTATGAAATCGAGATAATCATCATCATCATATCAGCCATAAGACATCCACTGCTGAACAAAGGCCTCCCCTCTAGATTTCAACAATTGTGTCATCATTTTTGGGGGAATTTTCCAGTACTCACCATGCTTGGCAGGTGGGCTGGTGAGAGCAGTATGGCTAATGTTCCAAAGAAGGGACGCTGCTGCCCATCCTTCTGGCTTAGAATACCTTAGTCGCCTTTTACTACATCCATGGGAGGAGATAGAGTGGTGCTATATTCTTAATCCGGACACCACACGGATAATCGAGATAATGATAGAATCATATTTAGGTAACTAGGTAATAATAATAGGGGTGCTAGGTCAGGAAACCTCCACGTGCGCTCGGTGGCTGCTGGTCCCTCTTGACACGTCCGGGGGGAAGAGCAGTTGTCGGGCCGGTGCACCCTGGGCACCGGGCAATAACTACTCCACTTTTTTTTTTGGAGGACCTTGTTGCCTGGTGGCTAATATTCTGACAGGGACGGGCCCAGTTTTTGGGCTGTGGGTAGGCCGTAGGGTGCTTCTCCGTTTTCGGAGGAGCATGGGCGGGCTAGCGGCGGGCTCGGTGTGCACTCACCCTGCCCCGAGCAGGTAGTGGGAGGACTCCCCTTCCCTGCCACCGTCGATATCGTAACCTCGGTTGGAGTGTCGTGGTCACGTCTCGCGGCTTTGACCGGGACCGAGGATCTTGGCTTAACCGCCCGGATCGCGAGGAAGAAGGCCTCTATAAAAATTCCCCGAACCCAAGCTTTGCGTGCGGCGAGGGGTGCATGGCTGATGGGAAGTTCAGTCGCGAGCACGCATTCCCCAGGACTGGCGGCACCTGAACATGGGATACGCTTGCCCGGGTACAGGGGGCACTGCCCGGGTCGACCATTTATTTCCCCCATACTCGTGGGATCAAATATGTATAAATCCAAAACTAAAAAACCAGACGTTAAGAAGATGGAGATTGAGAAGATGAGGGGCGAGAAGGTTGGTTCGCTGTCAGAGTCTGACAGCGTCCAGACGGATGTGGGATCGGAGATCGGCTCCGTGTACGGTTCGGGTACCAGGACGCGTAGTGCGCGTAACTTGCGTGCCAGTGCGCGTGCGCAGCGAGCGGTCGCGTCGCTGCCGCGTCCGGGTACGCCATTGCCGTCGGGTGGGGTGAGCGATTCCGAGGAATCCCTGGACCCTCGGAGTTTGCACGCCTCACATAACATGGTGTTAGGTGCTGAGGGCCGCAAGCGGACCCTTCCGAAGGCGTCAGTCGGGTCGTCCCCTGACGCCAAAAAGTCGGCCCGAAAGGAGACGAACGTTGAGAGACTGGAGAGGGAGAACGCTGAGTTGCGCTCCCAGCTCGCCAGTCTCTCAGCGCAAATAGATAAACTGACCACGGAGGTGGGTCTCCTTCGTCGTCAGGGGAACCCGACTGCGAGCCCCAGGGATTGTGCCGCTCCAGCGTTCTTAAAGCCGGACGCAGAGGCAGAGCTTCGGCGTTCTATTGTCCTCGAAATCGGGAGGATGATGGACGCCAAACTGGCGGCCTTAGCGGAGCGGCTCCCGCCAGAGAAGCGCCTGCGCCCACCATTGGCGGCGGATGCACGACCGCACCAATCGGTGCCACAGACGGCCTCGTATGCGGCTGCTGCCAGGGCAACGAAAAGCGCGGCAAAGGCTACGACCCCGGACAAGGCGCAAAGTGGCACACCAGCCCTTCAGCTGCAATTGAAAGGGAAGAGCGGGGGTCGCGGTGTGGCAAAGGGGACTGGAAAGTCAGACCGGCAGGCGACAGCTGACGGGGCTGCGGCGACCACTGGACCCGCGCCAACCCAGCCAGCAGCCGCTGAGCCCGAGTCCTCGCAGTCCGCAATGGACACCACTGAGGGGTGGTCCATTGCGGGCAGAAAGAAGCGGCAGCCCCGGCCTTTGCAGACCGCAGCTGCACAGCCTGCGCAGTCTTCTCCCCAGAGTGGGGGGAGACATCGCGGAAAACGGGGCGGAAAAAGGAAGGGGAAGGTCAACCTCCCCAAGGTTCCCGCATCGGCCGCCATAACGGTCACGGTGCCCGAAGGCTCACCCGACACAAGGTTGGGTGAAGTCATGACCGCAGCTCGGCGAAGTATTAAGCTCGCCGACCACGGCATCGGTCCGGACACCGTGACCATCAAGAGATCAGCCAGCGGCGGAATGGTGCTTTCCGTCGCTGGGGAGGATGGTGGCGCCAAGGCCGATAGCCTGGCGCGCAAAATGCGGGAGGTGCTCACCCCCATATTTGACGTGCATATTGCGCGTCCGATTAAAATGGCGGAGTTGAGGGTATTGGACCTGGACGACGCCGTAACCAAAGTGGAGATCACAGAAGCCATAGTGGCTGCGACGGCGTGTTTGCCCGAGGATGTTAGGGTGGGCGAAATTCGCCGCTCACCGATGTCCTTGGGCACGGTTTGGGTCCGGATCCCACTGGAGGCGGCCAAGAAGCTGGCGTCCACCTGCCGCATTTGCGTTGGTTGGACGTCGGCCAGGGTCGAGGTGTTGGCAGCACGGCCATTACAGTGCTTCCGATGCCTCGAACTCGGGCATGTGCGCCTCCGGTGCACCACACACGGGGGGGTTGACCGGAGCGACCGGTGCTTCGGATGTGGCGGCCAGGGCCACAAAATTCGGGAATGCCAGGCGCAGACAAAAAACTGCCCTTTGTGTGCGGACTTTGGCCTCCCGGCCGAGCACAGATTGGGCTGCAAATCTTGTGCAGCCCAGAAGAGCAGGAGGGGAAAACCAGCCCCCCCTGCCTCAGCCGAGGGGCTGACGGCGTCTGCGCCGGCGGCACCGGTCGCACGCTCCGGCTCACCGGAGGCGATGGAGGCCAATTAAGGGTCCTCCAGGGCAACCTAAACCACTGCCGCAACGCGCAGAATCTGTTGCTGCAAACTGTTGCGGAGTGGTCGGTTGCCTTGGCGGTTGTGGCGGAGCCCTACGGCGTCCAGGAACATCCTCGCTGGTTCGGGGGCGCCGGGGACTCCGTCGCCATCTATTGGTCTGGAGCCGAAGGTGAGCCGCCCTGCTCCCTGTTGGACAGGGGGCAGGGCTTTGTCGTAGTAGAGTGGGGACCTCTGGCAGTAGTGGGCTGCTATGTCTCCCCCAACGTGTCTCTCGCCGACTTCGAGGGATACCTGGACGGGGTGGCACGCAGCATTCGCTGTAAGTGTTCGCCCCGTCCAGTGCTCGTCCTGGGGGACTTCAACGCTCACTCTAGAGCTTGGGGCAACCGTCGGGACGGGCCGAGGGGGAGGATAATGGAAGACTGGGCGGCATCACTTGACCTCCGATTGCTGAATCGGGGGTCCGTTAGCACCTGCGTTCGGTGGCAGGGGGAGTCGGTCGTGGACCTGACATGGGCGGCTCCTTCTGTGGCCCGCATGGTGTCGGGTTGGCGAGTAGCGGAGGAAGTGGTCACACTTTCGGACCACCGCCACATAATGTTCGACGTGGCCCTCCGCACGCCTTGCCTGAGCCGTTCTAGTCCCAGCCCGCGGTCGCGGCGTTGGGCCCTCACACAGCTGGATCGAGAGTTGCTCGTCGCAGCTGCCAACGTCGCGGCCTGGCCAGAGGTAGATCAAGGGATCTTGCCCGATCCGGAAGAGGAAGCGTCGTGGTTCCGGAGGACGATGACGTCAATATGCGACGCATCCATGCCCCGGGCCAGGCGCTCCCGGCGTACGGCAGTGTACTGGTGGTCGGATGAGATCGCGCAGTTGCGCGCGGTCTGCCTGGCATCCCGCCGCCGGTACCAACGAAGCCGACGCCGGCACAGCGCTACAGCCGGAGAGACTGAAGAGGCCTATAGGGCCTACCGGGCGGCCACACTGGCGTTTCAGACCGCCATCAGTGAGGCGAAGGCTCGGTCCTGGAGCGAGCTCCTAGAGGGACTAGACAGGGATCCGTGGGGGAGACCCTACCGTATGGTAGTGGGCAAGTTGCGCCCGTATGTCCCCCCGGTGACCGAAACCATGGCCCCGGATTTGCTGGAGAGAGTACTTTCAACGCTCTTTCCGGCGGTTCGGGACCATCCTGGTCCCTCTCCACCCCCAAATGCCTCGGACTGGGCCGAGGAGTTGGGGGTTTCGGATGGGGAGCTGGGCCGAGCCATTGGCCGCCTGAAGAGTCGCAACACCGCACCGGGTCCGGACGGCATTCCGGGCCGTGCGTGGGTGTATGCGCTACAGTCTCTTGGGGACCGCTTGAGGCGGCTGTTCACCAGTTGCCTCCGTAGTGGCGTGTTCCCGTCCGGCTGGAAGGAAGCCGGATTGGTTCTCTTGAAAAAGGAAGGAAGGGCTGCAGAGTCTCCCTCTGCATACCGTCCCATTTGCCTGCTCGACGAGGCTTCGAAGCTATTCGAAAGAATAATTACCCGAAGACTCGTTGAGCACCTGTCGCGAGTTGGCCCCGACCTGGCCGAAAGTCAGTATGGCTTCCGGCAGCGACGGTCCACCATCGACGCGATTCTTCGCGTCCGCTCGCTGTCGGAACAGGCAGTGTCCCGACGGGGTGGGGTGGCGTTGGCGGTCAGTCTAGACATCGTCAACGCCTTCAACTCCATCCCGTGGGGCGCTATTAGGGCGGCACTAGTTTATCATCGGTGTCCGCCCTACCTGCAGGGCATCATAGGGGCCTATCTGCGCGATAGGCACATTCGCTACGTGGGCAGGGACGGTAGCGTAAAGCGGAGGGAGATTACGTGCGGGGTTCCGCAGGGGTCAGTTCTCGGCCCTCTCTTATGGAACCTCGCCTACGATGCGGTCCTGCGTGTCGTTCTCCCTGCTGGCGTCAGCTTAGTCTGTTACGCTGATGACACTCTGGTGTTGGCCAGCGGGGAGTCCCTCGAGGGAACCATCCGGCTTGCGGAGCAAGCGGTGGCAATTGTCGTGGCCAAAATCCACGCCCTGGGTCTGCGGATAGCGCCTCAGAAAACCGAGGCGCTATGGTTCCACAGACTACCGAGAAGCAGAGAACCACCCAGTTCGTGGATACGCGTTGGTGACGCGCAAATCGGGGTGGGCCGGTACATGAAATACCTGGGGCTCACCCTGGATAGTCGTTGGGGCTTCGAAGAGCACTTCCAGCGCCTCGTCCCCCGAGTTGAGAGGATAGTGGGTGCTCTACACCGGCTGCTGCCCAATCTCGGGGGACCATGTGAGGAAGTTCGCCGTCTCTACGGAGGAGTCGTGCGGTCCGTGGTCCTATACGGGGCGCCTGTATGGTCAGCTCGACTATCAGGCGCCCAGCGCTGCAGAACCAAAATTCACGGTCTGCAGCGCAGAGTGGCTATTCGGATCGCACGAGGTTACCGAACAGTCTCCTACGAGGCGGCAACCCTCCTGGCGCGTTTTCCGCCTTTTGACATCCTGGCGGAGATGGATGCGTGGGTCTACGATCAGACACGCTCCCTCCGCCAGAGCGGCGAAAACGCGCCTCCAGGGGCGTTGGAGAGGCTGAGGCGGCTGGCTCGGCGACGCGCACTTGTAAAGTGGCGTCACCGCCTGCGGATGCAATTTGCGACCAAGCGCGTCGTCGAGGCCGTCCTGCCGCTCTTCGGAGCCTGGCTCAGAAGGAGCGAGCGCGTCACCTATCGCCTGACGCAGGTGCTCACCGGGCATGGTTGTTTCGGTGCGTACCTGCACAGGATAGGCCGCGAGGCCACGGCACAATGCCACCATTGTGATAGCGACCAGGACACCGCACAGCACACGCTCGAGGCGTGCCCTGCGTGGGCCGCCGAGCGGCGGATCCTGGTCGATCGAATCGGGCAAGATCTCTCTCTGCCAGCTGTAGTGTCGGCTATGTTGGCAGAGCACGAAAACTGGAATGCAGTGGTCTCCTTCTGTGAGAGCGTCATGCTCCAGAAGGAGAACGCAGAGCGGGATCGGGAGAGGGCCGATCCCGCTCGAAGAAGAAGGAGACGGCGCCGGGGTAACAACCGCTCTGGCGCCTAATTCCGATACGCCTGAAAACCCCTGCCATTGCTATAAGGTGGGGGACCTCTGGGTTCGCGGGTGCGTAGATTGGGGAATCTGCGTGCCCACACCAAGCGACCCAAGAGAAGACGGTAGCACGCATGTGGTCACGCGCTGCCGTGGGACGCTTTGGGGGATCCTTTACAATCCCCCTGGGGGGGTGACCGCTTTACAGTCACCCTCTCCGAGATGTGCCAATAGGCGTGGCACCAGTGGGCGGCTCTAGTGTGATCATACGAGGACCTGGAGCCTCCCTTAGGTGCCGAAGATGACCGCCCCAGTGGTTTTAGCCGGTAGGAGTCCGGCATACCCCTTCGTCCTTCCCCGGGGCGAAGGAAGTTCATGAAGAATTTCCACTGGGCACCAATAAAAAAAAAAAAAAAAAAAAAAAGGTAATAATAATAGGGATATGTAGGTAAGTACCACCCGATTCTACATATATGCCACGAAGCAGTAGCATTTAAACTTTAGACATTACTGTGATCAGCGTGGTGTCCGGTTTAAGAATATAGCACCACCCCATCTTCCCCCGTATTTGTCGTAAAAATTGACTAAGGGACTCTTAACCAAAGGAATGGGCAGCAGCGTCTCTTCTGTGGAACAGCATCATTCTGCGCTCAACAAACTGCCTGCCAAGCGTGGTGAGTATTGGCAAATCCCCCCAAAACCTTTTGGGATTCTATGGAGGATACTTTTGTCCAGCAGTGAATGCCTTTTGTCTGATATGTGTTCCAGTTAGAAGGACGCTGTAGCTAGTGAGATTACTGGGCATAAGAAATGAAATAACTTACCACCAGGCGAATGAAGTGGGTAAGGCATCAGCATGTCGTGTTAAAAAAATCGTCTACCAAAGAGGTATAGATCTGATACAAAAGTTTTGAAGTCACTCAAGTCTATTAAATTGGTCCTGGGTGCGATCGCAATTTGGTGTTATGCATATATCATAGGGCATCGCCATAATTAAGGATAGAAAAAACAAGAGATTGTGCAAGTGCTAGTGGCGTTTAACTCAGAAAGGATTTCAGGTTTAGATTTACAAAAACAAAGATTTAGTGGTGAAAGAGAACTATAACGAATAAATAATTTCTCACTTTGCATTTAATTATACTTCATGAACAGAATCTAATACAGGCAAATACATCTGAAGTCAGCCAAATAAATTAAAAAAGTGGTGGACAGGTCTCCCATGCATTTATCATTTAAATCGAAAAAGAACTGCAATTGAGCATGTCATCCCTTTATATCGCAAACGCTTCGTAAATATTAAAAAATATGCCCTTCGATACGGAAACATAACTTTTCACAGAGAACTTTTTTAATTTCACGGAATGGCCTTCCGTAACCTCTTTCATGACTTTACGCGTCATTAGCTATAAGACCGGCAAATATTTATAAAGAAGCGTGAATAAAAAAAATACTAAGACCCTTAAGTCAAAGATCAAAGTTTCCCTTTGGCAAAGATAAAACGATCAAAATTATTTAGATATAGCTTTGAAGCCGTCGTTGGGTTTACACAAAATTTCGATGAAATGATAAGCTTCGTGTTTTTCAACGGATGACTTCTGTACTTAGTAGATAATGAATTACCAATAAAATTATATTAAGATAATCTTATTATTTATCAGTGGCAGGTCTCATATTGCAGGGACGCTTCGGGGGATCCTTTACAATCCCCCCGGGGGGTAACCGATTTACATTCACCCTCTTAGAGAAGTGTTATTAGGCGTGGCACCAGTGGGCGGCTCTAGTGTGATCACACGAGGACGGAGGAGGAAGATGGTCACACCAATGGTTTTAGCCGGTAGGAGTCCGGCATACCCCGCCGCCCTTCCCCGGGATGGAGGAAGTACATGATGTATTTCCACCAGGAAAAAAGGTCCAACTTCGAGAAAGAGGTCAATCGTCGATACCTTTTATATATCTACATAATTATTAATTTATTGTTTATAATTTTATTGGATCATTAATATTATTGCAATCTATGCATCTTGCCAATGCAGTGGCAGTTTATCGATGCCCTTGAAGAAGCCAGATAAATGGGAGGCGACAAACTCTTCAAAAGCATTTTGTACTGCCTCTCGGGTATTGATTTTTTCTGTTTGATTGATTAAGTCTGGAGGCGCAAGATCAAGTGAGTACGGCAGATGACGGAGAGCTTCCAACCTCAGCTCTTGTAGCTTGGAGACTGTCTGTTGTGCGATATGGGATCGCGCCTTGTCGTGCAGGAGCAGCGGGGATGAGAGATTGATCAAAGCTGGTTGCAGAGTTGCGAGCTTCTCCCTCATAGTGTCCAAATCTGCAGTAATGCTCATCCCATTTGGTAAGAAGCTGTAATGAATCCCACCGGCACTAGACCACCAAACAGTAAACATCACTTTTCTAGGGGTCTATTTTCGTTCAGGGCATTGATTAGGTGCTGAACCAGGATCTAAGCAACTTGCGTGATTGCGATTGTCAAACAGAATCATTTTACGTCGCAGGTAACAATTCGGTCTAAAATTCCTTCGTTTCTGTGCCTGTTGAGAAGCGGTTTCAGACGACCACGAGGTTAATTTTTCAGATCGAAATTTCCAGAACGGAAGCCTGCAAACCAATAACGGATTGTGCATTCGTTTGCAGTGTTCGTTCCGTAAAAGTCGTATCCATGAAGACGAAAAAGATTCAAACGTGATGAAAATATTACAGTATCTGTAAATAAAAGACTGACTTTGAATAATGAAAACCATGTTGATAAAATAAAATTAATTTTGAATTATAATTCATAGCCAAACAAAAAATATTTTTGACAGCACATAATAAAGGTTAAACAAAGACACATTTGAAAACAAGTGAGCTTACGCACATACCAAAAGGGTTACCCACTCGTCACGTGCTGGGTGAAACACCCAGCGATGGTTTTCGCTGGCTTGGCACCTCGCAGTGACACACGGGCAAGGGTGAGTAATAATTATAAATAAGCGCATAAAATCCGTGTGGTGTCCAGATTCAGAAAGCAGCACCACTCCATCTCCTCCCGTGAATATTGTAAACGCTGACTAAGGAACTCGAAATCAGAGGGATTGGCAGCAGCAGCCCAGGTGCGGCTATGCTTCCGTGATATTTTTGAATTTTGCAGCACCAGTTGAAGAGTACTTAATTTCAGTTTTGGATTTCCAGTTACCTCTCCGCCAAATTTCCATCAAGATCGGTTCAGTTTGGCTCTAAATATAGTCATCAGTGACGGATTTGAATTAAATGTAAGGGAAGCTATAATGACTTTAGTCTTAAAACGAGACGACGTCTACATATTACGACATGATTATGAATGGACGTTTTTAAAAATAACAACGAAACAAAAAACATGGCCTTTGTACACTCTGTAGGGAAATTGAACTCAAGATAGCATAGACTAACAATAATTACGTTTTAAAAGTTCAATCTACGTAGCGCTCCAACTGCAAACACCGCTCGAATCATAAAGTGAAAAAGTTTTTAAACTACCAACTTTGATCATCAGGAATTTATTAATTAGTTTATAGCAAATAAAATCACAAAGCAAACATATGTCTAAGGTTATAATTTTGAAAAATACATCCATGATTCCTTTTAACAACACATTTCCAACAGTGGCACGAGGTGAGAGGTGATTCTTGGTACATATCGGTTCTCTTTCACTAGGACTTTGATTGAAACCAAGAAAATGGTTGGGTATATCTAAGGCATGTACGCATACTGCAGACTTTGTGCTTGACGTCAGCTATGTGTTCTTTTATTCTGGTGGCTATACTACGCTATATTTAACCTATGCATTTATATATTCTAATAAGTGGATCGCGTTAAAATACATATAACTGTACTGAGAATCTCTTACATTGATATATTCACTTGCTCAGTAGTAATATGACCAGAAATGTCCTTTAATGTGAACCGTGACCACGTGCCGCCATGTGCGCCGTACAGCGCACAGCAAGGCTTTGGGGGGGATCCTTTACAATTTCCCCCGAGGTGTGCCTGGCGGTCTCTTTACAGTCGCCTCTACTCCACTAGAGGGGATGACCGCTTTAAAGGGAGATTGAAATGTGTCTAAAGGCATTGCACCAATGAGCGGTTCTAGATGTGGATTTTTCAAGTACCTGGGGGGGCTCCCCTTTGATGCCGAAGATGCCCCTCCGCCCTTCCCTGGGGCGAAGAAAGTCCACGCTCAAATAAAAAATTAAACCATTGTGCAAACCATACGTTTATTAGAACATATTTACCTGCAGATAAATCGATAAAAATCGAATTCCAAAATCAACTTTCGGAGCCAGACATTTAATATCCAATCTTTATACGATAAAGTCAAACAAGATAACGCTTAACATATTACCTAGCAAATACGATCTGATGTACGTCAACCCCTATTTAATAATAGCAAACGCAAAAATCATGGCTGATTCGACGCCTCACTCGGATTTATCACTCGCTTTACAAGATTACCCAATACGACAGTGACGGATTGACTCTTCGGAGCTCGACGTCCTTTTCTAATTCGTGAAAGCCTATACATCCATCCCTCTCTCCCACGTCGGTAATTAGGCGGCACCTGCATTTGTTCAGGTCACTAGGGATAGTGCTGGCGAGACTATCTAGACACCATGTTAATGCCTCAAGATTGATGAATATCACGGATAAAAGATCACCGTTATTAATCGCGGGATTGTTAATGAATTCCACGTTAAGTCGGGTGTCTGCACGCGTCGTACATTAAATGTCACATATTCTACGGGATTTTAAGGGATTTCGTTTCAATCACGTGCTATTCTAGGGTGAGCAGATTGGATGGCCCCGAGTTAGGAGATTATAAAAATTGAGCCACTGTGGTTGGTTTATTTTGTATAGTGTCTGTTGTGCTCGTTTAGACATTCGAAGATGAGTTTAGCTTGACCAGTCACTGTGAATACCGACGGATTTTAAAACGTCAATAATAGTTGCCGACTGTGGCTGAATATTGATGATATGTTTATGACATGTTTGGGCGACAAAACCCATAAATAGGTCAGATGACTTAAGCAGTATTTGAACGTAACATTATTTTAGAAGATTTAAGATTAAGTAATGTGTGGTGTCCGGATTAAGAATATAGCACCACTCCCGTGGATGTCGTAAAAGGCGACTAAAGGAATCTAAACCAGAGGGATGGGCAGCAGCGTCCCTTCTGTGAAACGCGCAGCCATACTGCGCTCACCAACCCGCCTGCCAAGCGTGGTGAGTATTGGCAAATACCTCCCAAAATGATGACACAGTTGTGAACATCTATGGGGGAGGCCATTGTTCAGCAGTGGATGTATAAATGGCCAATTGCCGAATGAACGAAAGTTCAAGTAGTTTGTAATTTTTTTTTTATAATTTATAATTTATTTGCCAAAAAGAAATAGTACAGTAGTTTACAGTTTAAGTTTAAAATTGTACATACACGATAGATATAGCTTCTGAAGCCGAACTAGGCATAGCCTGTATTTCAGCATTCAGTGCCATCACCTTCGGGCACAAATTACAACTTAATCATATTATAGTTAATTCATTTATATGTCTGTTTTTGAGAACAAATAATAAAATTAAAATAAAGTAAGGAGTAAAAAAGTATGTAGATTGTATCTGGAATGTATTTTATATATACGTGTTTGTAGTTTTTGTGTTGTATGAGTAAGGTGTGCATGAGAGTTTTGAGGAGATGTGTGGTGGTGTAGTGTAGATTGCGTGACAGATGTTGTTTGTAAATCTTTTTATTTTGGTACAACAAGCAGCTCTTCTGTCTCCTCATAGGATAATTTATGTATATAATCCGATATCTTTTTCTTGCATTGATCCTTAGTGAGGGGATATATGTTCAGTATTTTATTAATCTTATTGTAAATGTAGGGGCCAATAAAATGTATGAATTGTGTGCTAAATGCGGTTTTAAATGAAAGTGGTTATGGGCAGACCATATGATTTCTACGTTTGTTTAAAATATGAGGATTGTATTTCAATTTACTATGCTGTAGTAATATAGTTTTAAGTAAAAATAATTGTCTCACGGTCAGTACTTCACAAAATTCATATAACATTGAGGTAGAATATAATGCGGGTTTAAAAGTGCTAACCTTAAGAATTGCTCGTTGGGCTATCTCAATAGTCTTTAGAGTGGTTTTCGGGCCTCCTCCCCAAATAGTTATACAATATGCTATGAGAGACTGGCAGAGACTGAAGTATATCCGCTTGAGAAGGGCAGCCTCAGCAACATTTCGAAGTTGCCTAAAAATGTAAATTAGTTTTCGAACCCTGCTACATAGGATCCTAATGTGTTCTTTGAAATTTAATTTGCTATCAATTGTGACACCCAAATATTTTATGATCTTGACACGTTCTAGTTCAACACAAGAGCAATATTCTTCACTAATATATTCATGTGCAATTATAGAATTAGAGTTGTTAAGATTTAGATCAGCGCGGAGACTAAAACATATGTATTTGGTCTTGTCGACATTTAGGGTTAGAACATTGGCACTAAGCCACTTTCCAACAACATTGAAACCTGATTGGACAGAAGACCTTGTCCCATGTATCAGCGGGAAAAACAAGGGCAGTATCGTCCGCAAAAGAGATTATTTCGCCATGGGTAAGCTTGAGGTTAGTGAGGTCGTTAATGTATATGAGAAATAACGTTGGTCCCAGCATACTGCCCTGAGGTACACCATGGGTCACAGAAAGATCAGTACTGGTATATGTTCCAACTCGAACACGCTGTAATCGTCCGGTGAGGTAGTCTTCGAAAAGTTTCAGTTGCGTACCTCTTATTCCCAGTCTCTCAAGCTTAGTCAATAGGATGATGATAGAAATCGTATCAAAAGCCTTCGCCAAGTCAATGAAAATACCAAGGATTTTTTTCCCCTTATCTAGGTTATTTGTAGCGTAGTTTATGAGAGAATTTAGAGCTTGTTCCGTCGATTTACCAGCACGGAAACCATATTGATTAGATGTTAAGGGATTTTTGCAATTTAGATACTTGACTAGCCTTGTGTTAATAATTCTTTCCAAAATTTTTGATGTTGATGTGAGTATAGAGATAGGTCTGTAATTAGCTATACGATCTCTATCACCACTCTTATAGATAGGACAAACTATCGACTTTTTTAGAGATTCAGGAAAAATACCCTTTTGAAGACAAGAATTAAATATAAAGGCCAAGGGAGGAGCTAGTATATTTTTAAAATCTTTTAAAAGATCGCTAGTGATGCTATCATAGCCAGGTGAGCAGTCGGCCTTCAAGCCCATGATAAGACTACCCACTTCCTCTTCACTTGTATCGTCAAGAACAAAAGATCCTAGTTGACTACTATTTTCAGAACCGTAATGAGAATAGAGGTAGCCGTTGTGTTGCGATTATTGCGATTTATTATATTGTCTGCTAGCGACTTCCCTACGTTTACAAAGTAATTATTAACTTTGTTGAGTGATAGCTGTGGAGATGTACTTTGTAATAATAATTCATTAGGTGTGTTTTTTGTTTTGTTGGTGTTAGTAATGTCTTTTATAATTTTGCACATTTTCTTGTTATCTTTTTGAGCACTTTCTATCTGGTTTTTATCATGCGCTGTTTTAATTTTCCTTAATAAGGCATTACAAAAGTTCCTATATCGTTTATATGTCAATTTAAGGACTGAATTTTTAGGGTAATGTTTTGCTTTTAAATGCAGCTTATCCCTGTTTCTCATGCATCGTAGCAAGCCTTGTGTAATCCACGGTTTTATAATTCTTTTTATTATCGGTAGAATTATTACTTCAGTATTTTTGGTGATGGCAGTTTGGAGACATTGAGTGAGATAGTTTAGGGAAGCATTTGGATTACATAGTTCATACACAGGTTTTAAGTCAATTTTTAAAATATCTTGTTCTAATTTCTTTCTGTCAAGCTTTGTGGTGGTAGTTTTTGAGAAAACATGGATTTTTTCAAAGTGTATAGAACACAGCTATGATTGGTTACAGAAGTGTCGGGAACGATAGTGATGGAGGGGCTGTTAGTTTTTAGGAAAACATGATCAATACATGTTCCACTTTCTTTTCGTGTTACTAATGTATGAGCGGGTAGAAGACCATGGGTTGCTACCAGGGTCAAATAACGTTCTCCATTGATAACAATTTTGTCGTGGTTGATTGGTATGTTTCATTGCTAAACGCTCTGATTGCTCAGCAGCCAGAGGTTGATATTTTCAGCAACAGCATTAACCAATTTATTAGTTACTGTCTTAAATTCCTTAATGACTAAATATAAGAAATATGTATTTACGAGTAGCACTATTGCTTGGCTTACTGTGCGCGTTGGGCAACTGTAAGTGCAGTAAGCGGTTGTTAATTAAATAAATAAATAAATAAATAAATATCCCCCATTATTATAACATTTTTAAACGAAGAACAATTAGTAAGAATCTCATTTAATGATGTAAGAAATGGATCTAAGTTTTGAAATGATGGAGAACGATATATAGCAATTATTGCAGTATGATCATCACGTACTGCGATCAAACAGTTTCCCTCTTTAAAGTTTGGCTCTTTTATTAGCAAGCTTATGTTTTCTCTGTAATATAAGACTACGCTGTCGTTTTGTTTGACATTATTTTTAGTCACGTGCGATCGATGGCCTCTTAGGTTCGGGATATGAGAAGTACATGAAAGCCAACATTCTGTGAGTATAATTATATCGCTTTCTATCTTAAGTCTTGTAAGTAATATTTCTAGGTCGGGCGGTAATATAGCCAAAAGCCTTTAGTGTATATTAGAAGGACTAAGTACGTTGTTTTTTCGCTGGATTTGATATTATCGTGCCGTTACAGTTTCAACAAAGTACACGACTGGTTATTTGTCGTATAATTATAAATATGAATCAAGATTTCTCGTCCCCTTTTAGGCTTATAGAAGAGATAATCCAAAATTAAATTAATTAACTTAAGCTTAATTTCCGCGATCTTATAGATTTGCTTCTTGAGATTAAATATAAATATACAGTACAGTAAATACAGATTTAGTTTTTCAGTACCTATGTTGTGCTTTAAAAGACAAAATGTCTTTATTAAAACTGCTTCCAGTAAATTACTTAGATAGTTGCTTTTCTGTCTGGTTCGAGGTAGTCTTTTATAGGTAAATCAAGATTATATTAAAGAAAAAGCCTATTCCTACATTCGTAATAAATACCTGTACAAGCCATTTATGATTGGATAGTTTTACATTTTTGCGACTTTATACTCTTAAAATGTCACGTACCATTGCGATTCTGATGAAAACGATGGATGAGGAATACGAAAAATATAATTTAAAAGCATATAGAACCAAGTTGAAAATATTTATTCTCACCTCTCAAATTTATTTTGATAATATTAATACTGACAAATATTTTATGTAATTATTAATTGATTGTTTAAAATCGATTGATGCCTAATTAACCGTGTGGTGCCGGCTCAGAATGCCACCACCCCATCTCTTCCCATGGGTGTCGTAAAAGTCGACTAAGGGATTAGCCGGAGGATGGGCAGCAGCGTCCTTCGAGTACATTAACAACTCAACTGCGATCGCCAACCCGCCTGCCAAGCGTGGCGATTATGGCAAAACCCCCCAATGAGCCCACAACACATCCATATCGGTGGTTGTGGTGATCTTTGGGGGAGGCCTGTGTCTAGCAGTGGTCTTTATTCGGCCGAAATGATGAATACCTAATTTATTGATTCAGTAATATTTATGTAATTAATACCTAATTAAATTAAGTTTATTATACAGATAATCCTTTGTCTGGTAATGGGTAGGTACACTATTTGCGGGACTGCATAAGCCCCTGCGTTGTATATCTATATTTCATCCACAATTCGATATGATCTATTGAATCTGAACATTTTACGACAATACACAATATGAATGTTATTTTGTAAGTTGGGAAGAAAACCAAGTACAAACAAACCTGTAGTAGACAAATCACAAATTATACTAAATAAGTGATACGGTTCACATTGCATTGACATGAAACGAATCCCCCATCTATTAATGGATGCAACTTATAATTTATATATATTTATGAAGTACCAATTATTCCTATTTATGTATGTTAAAAAGTATTATTATAAATTTTGTAGCAAGAATATTTATTTACTTATTTATAATTATTACTTACCTACCACATACTTACCAGCTGATGCAAAGAAGGCTGTTGTTCCACAGAAGAGACGCTGCTGCCCATCCCTCTGGTTTAAAGTCCCTTAGTCGCCTTTTATGACATCCATGGTAGGAGATGGAGTGGTGCTATATTCTTAATCCGGTCACCACACGGAAAATTGCATCGCATTGCTACAAATACTACATATTCATAACTAAAATCATTGTTCTCAGTACCAGGTACTTATATTTGTACAGGATTTAAAAGCGTTTCACATTCTCAAACGAGGCTTACACAAAGGGCCCAGTGATCGGTAAGGTCTCAAACCCAGTGTTTATTTTGTGCCAATTGACCGTTTCTCAATAATTTGATTACATCCGTAGATACTAAGTGGGATTGGTTTGTTTTGCTTTGTTTGTTGAATTAATTTCGGCTATTGTTTTAAAAGGTTATTCACCGGTCCCTCAACGGCCGTTATTGTATGAAATTAGTTCAAGGTATATAGACTGATTTATATCTCTGGCTTTTGTTCAGCAGTGGAAGTCCTGTGGCTAAAATATTATCTGTGAGGTGTCTGGATAAGGAATATAGCGCCACTCCATTTCCTCCCATGGATTTTGTTAAAGGCGTCTGAGGGACTCTTAACCAGATGGATGGTTGACGTCTTTTGGCTGATACAATGAGACCAATTTAAGTAGGTTTGTGCCAGGATTGTTGCATGATAACTCAATAGTAATCACAAAAAGAAAATTTTCCAAAACTTAATGATCCGTGTGGTTCCCAGCAAAGAATACACTACCTCTCCGCCCATGGGAATCATAAAAGGTGATTAAGCATTGATATCAAATGATTGGGCAGCAGCATCCTGCCGTGTGCTTAACATACTTCAAATGGCGCAATGGTGGAATGGTGACAAGCGGCTATTACCAGTCATATAGATAACTGAACTAATTATGTAAGCCTAAAGATATACAAACGACATACAGAGCCGAAACGTACCCGGTCCAATTCGAACAGTTCTTCAACGAACCTCAAGTACAAAAAGTAGGTCCTTTAAAATCTGAAAAGTACCAGCCGACCGACAGCTACTCCATTTGAAAATGGAATGACGGTAAGAGAGCTGGTAACTGACAGAATCGTTGGTGACGAACAATCTGAATCAAAAAAGATGTCGCTGTATATCGCCAGTGACTGCTGTAAAACTAACCCTATTGTTACATTTTGATAACCCTTGGTTTATATTGCTCCGTAAATAACAAATTAGACGTACCGCAAATAAAATAAACCTTTCTGATAGCATACTTTTTTTAGAATTTTGTAGTATTTAAGTGTGTTTCGACATGGAAAAGGTTGGTTTACGTAATACTATTTCATCGTACGTTGCAAGAATTTCCAATGAGCAAGTATTGACTTTTTGAACGCGAATTATGAAGAGCTCGCAACGAGCTGTTAATCTTATTTAAGATCATCTTTACGAGATATATGTAGGGCTACTTTATACTGGCACTATTATGATCACACGTTAGATTTATTAGGGAGATAAGAAGTTTAATATTCTCATAATCTTACATGTCTATTGCCATTTTATAAAAAAAATCATTGGAAGTTTTTACGTAGAGCCATTTGGTAGAAAATACTAATTGAGTTTAGTATTTTGACAAATCAGATACGCATATTGCGTAACATTATAAAATATTGAAACTAATATTATTAACATTTACTTGTTATTTTATAGTGTTAGTGCTGTAATTTTACAATACAAACTACAATAGTAATTGATTGATTAGGTTTCTATTAGTTTATTAACGCTGTAGGCAAAAGTATAGTAGTTTTCCCAAAAGTAAAAACAATTATGATAATGTACCCCAAATCTACCAAATATGGTAGTTAATTATTCACAAATATTTGCAGTAAATTTTCAATGCTGTTTCATAAAACTACCATATTTTTTTGTAAAATACAAATTGCATTTAAGCCAAACAAATGGTAAAAATACAACTCCTTTAGTAATTTTCTAAGCTGTGATGTAATAATACTAAAATTATGTCGTAATGATTTTTAAATTTTAACATATATTTATTTTGTAAAAACAGTATATTTAAAAATATTTTTAACAGTGCTAACAGTGCTACATTATAGCTTATTTTATTTACTTGATCGTAACAAACGTCACAAAATATAAAGTGGCGTTAGTAACTTTCTATAATTTTATTTTATCCAAAATCGCATACTTCGGATAAAAAATTTGGACGACAATCGCTTAAACCCGCGGACAACGCCAATAATTGTCTGCATTATAACAGTCCAACCCACCCCATGTTACCGACAAATTATTTTCAATACCCTCATACATCAAGGTACAACTGCCGGAAAAAAGGGAAGAGAGGAAAATCTAAAAAAAAGGTAATCAATGGGAAATGTAAGTGTCCGAGATAACGGGCGTTGAGAATTGAAGTCACGTTCCCGCTGCGTCCCCGCTGCGTCCACGGCACGACACACCCATAAATAACCCTAATGATATCCGATTGTGTTCAGTTTGCAATGCGAAAAAATCGCACGAAAAAATCGTGCGAGACATCGCGTGGGACGTTATTGCTAAATATAATGTTCGCGTTAATAAAATATTATTGTGTCGTACGCGCGTTTGCGTTTCCCCTGGATTTGTAAGCGTCGACGTTTTACATTAAAATTTCGCGCACACGCGATACATTTGCGGATTGGTTAATAAGTGTGTGATAAATCTGACAAATTTAAAAGAATCGTTTTGAGAACCAGAAAACACAATCATTGTGCGAATTAGTTATTCTTTAGCTTCATTCGACTTCTTTTTTCAATACATATCTACTAAGCCTATTGCTGTCTGGCATTTGCCAGCCTCTCTGAAGTTCATCATCCTTCATATCAGCCACAAAAGGTCTACTGATGAACAAGGGTTTTACTCGTTTAAGGGCTGATGAGTGTATTTAAATTGAAAAAGAAGATTTTATTGGTTTCTTCTAGGCACACCAGCCAGTTATAATCCCTGACTAAAATTGAAGTGACACTCATTTCATATGCTTGTCAGCAGGTCTATAACATACCTAGAATACATTTTTTTACTGTGTTCTTTTTTTATATTTTATCTATTATATACATACATATAACTACTATACACAGACCCACGCACACACACTGCAGCCCGTAAACGTCCACCGCTGAACATAGGATAATACCAAGTTTAGCTGGCGGATCGATGATCGCAGTATGTTGTTAATAGCACACGGGATGCTGCTGCCCATCCTCTTCATATTTAACCCTTAGTTGCCTTTACGCCACCCATGACATGGCAGGAGAAGGGAGGTCTATTATTTTTACGTCAAATATTTATAATTTTGTTTTTAACTTTACAAATATTCCGTTTTTATTTTTAATCTAATAATTCGTGTTATCTGCTACTATATTGTGCTTATTTATTTAAATATTACGATTTCTCCGTCCGTGTATCTATAGGGCTGTCAACTGAAAATTTGCGCTGTGTTCGTAACGCCCAGCAAATGATGAATTGGTAAACCCTTTAACATTATCATGCTATGTTAAATTGTTGTATTAATTAACAAAAAATATGTGTCTATTGTTCTTTTAGTTTTATCAAGCATTTTTTTCTCTCTTTCCTTAGATTGTTTTACGTTAACAGCTTACAGTTAAAAAGTAAATTAATTAGACAGAGTAGAATCAGTCCTAATAGCACACATAACAGGTAGTTTTACACGTCATATTGAAGCGATGGCGGGAATTTTTCTGAAGGAAAGGAAAACAACGCGAGGAAACCTGAACCTATCAGTCTGAAATAGCAGACATCGCTTGTTTCTTAAGTAGAATCCCTGCAGTATTATAATTACAAGCTGATGTTATTATACTTTATCCCAGTTGCGGTGCGTCTTCTTCAATTTAAGAGCTCAGCTCTTGTCGGTAGAGCAATCGCCACTGATCTTCATCCACTGCCTTCTTTTTGGCCTCTTGATATGACTTGACTCTTTCTCCTTCACTTGTTGTATCAAACATCGTCTTGGTTTTTCTCTTCGTTTCGTTTATATACCATATTACCATACCTTTTTTTATTGATCCATGTAGAAATACATCATGTACTTCCTCCACCGCGGGATTATTACTATACCTATATTACCCAGTGGCCAGTCACATAGTTATTGTAGGAACAATATGCCTGGCACGTTTCGAGGCCGGTCCAATCGACGTAAATACTCTATCGCCACGGCGCGCTACCCGGCCCGCTCTCAGTTTTAACAGATAATTCGTTTTAATATACTTCAGTGTTTGACGGCAGTTGACAGTTTAATTTCGTAGTGCTTGCTTAATCCAGTAAAGGTGTGTGGTTGTCATTTTTAATTTTAAGTAGAATACTGATAAGAATGCTTAGAAATTAGCTGCTTCGATTAAGTTGGTACTCTTAACTGAATGTGACTAATAAACTTGGTAGTTTATGTTTTTGTTGGTCCCCAGTGGACATTCAACATGGACTTCCTCCGCCCCGGGGAACCTAACGCTACCAGCTAAAACCCCTGGAGTGGTCATCTTCGGCACAGAAGGACGAAGGAACCCTCCATTGATGCCACGCCTATAGTCATATCTCGGAATTCTCTCCGACTGTAAAGTGGTCACCTCCTCTAGCGGAGGGAAGGCGACTGTAAAAATGTCACCCCCAGGCCCTTCTCGGGAAGGGTTGTAAAGAATCCCCTGAGCCTCACTGTGTGCTGTGCTGCCCACACGGTGGCACGTGACCACGTGCGCGCCGCCGTCTTCCTGGGGGTCACTCGGTATTATGAGGGGAAAGTACAACCTCCTGAACATTAATAAAGTTGTTTACCCAAGTTGTGTAGCTATCCGAATTTTAGGGAGGTCCGCTTCTGATTAAAAGGCAGTAGCTAACGCGTAGCCAGTGTTTGGTAAGCTATGCTTCCCGCGGTCAGGCTGAAAGTGACTCGTTCCGAAATGTTTTGCTTTAAAAAAATGCCATTCCTGTATACGTCATACAATCTTTCTGTAAAACTATATGAATAACTCAACTCTCAACAAAACTCAACTCAACATAATCCGAGCTAATACAGAGCGACAATGGCATATACCGCTATAGCTCTGAGGAACATTTTAAATTAACTGAGTAAATAGAGATGTTCCAACATTACAGTAAAATCAAGGTTTTCATCAAGTTTATTTCGAAATATTTCACTGAAGTAATGGGGTCGGTAAAGCATTGAGACGGAACCTTTTAAAATCATCATATCAGCCACAGGACGTCCACTGCTAAACAAAGGCCTCCCTCTTAGATTTCCACAACGAGCGGTCACATGCCGCTCTCATTCAACGACTCCCAGCGACCTTCACCAGGTCGTTTGTCCACCTCGTTGGAGGTCATCCCACGCTGCGTTTTCCGGTGCGCGGTCTGCGTTCGAGAGCCTTTTGGGCCCCAACGGCCATCAGTTTTACCAGCAATGTGCCCTGTCCATTGCCACTTTAGTTTACTAATCGTTTCAGCTATGTCGACAACTTTAGTTCTTCTACGAATCTCCTCATTTCTGATTCGATCTCTCTCATTTTAAAATGTGCTGCTTAAATTTTATTAACAGTACAAATTTTTCAATTCGATATTTGAAAATTTCTTAATATATAGGTACTGATTATAATAAAACACTTTGAAACCGATTATCGCGTATCGTACAAATTTTTGGTTGCGTTCGTGGTCACGGGTTGACTGTCATCTGCTCTGCATCAACACGGCAAAGTGATCGAAACGTTAATCAAAACAAAAATCTATGACGCAATGTAATCCGTTTTAAAAGTGTCGTAGTTTTACTGTATTCTATTTTCACTTGAATTACCACACAAAGGAAATACTAAATTTTTCGTAGCTCTTCCTCTGAACACAAAAAATCACCTGCAGCTGACATTTAGCATTTCCAGCGTATATTTCTTTTATAAACTGTAAAAATCCGAGGTACAGTTCCTTCCTTAGGTTTCTTGTGGCACGATAAATTCATGGAGGATCCGAGTATTCAGTGGTCGGAGTGGCTTGGATTTTTACTCATAACCACGGCCACTCCGCTGGCTAAGACGAGATTCGTTATAAAGTTTTTCTTCACTTCATTTTATTGTTTGGCCCGGTTATTCCTTTGTAAAGAATTTTAAATTCTGAGTTAAGTACTTTTGAATAAGGCATTAGTTATGAATGATGATTATATTATGATGATGAATTCTGCTTTCGTATGGCCAACCTGGTCTCAGAGTTGACCAAGCCGCTGAAAGGCCTCCAACATGGCTCAACGACTGCCGTCTAGTGACATCTACCGCCTCCGATGATTTTACGTGCCCCCTGAAGTACCCGTCATAGAATAATGGCGTGAAGTAGCAACACTGCTACGTTTGATACGGTGAGTGACGAACACTGGAAGGCCAATCGCCAAAAATATGGTGGACATACGGCATGAAGAAAGCACGACATAATTGCCCTAAAGTCGGCAATACATCAGTAACTCCTCTGGTGTTGCAGATTAGGTTACAGCTGATAACCAGCGTTGGGTGGTCAGTATGACTGCTGCCTAACAGTATGCTGAGCTGTTAGCCCTTTGGCACTATAATTTTGTCACTGCACGATTAGTGCGTATAGCTGCTGCACCTTGTATTTAGTTTATAGTTTTTATATTTAAGTATTTTTATTGTGTGTACTGTTTGTGCCAATATAATCATTTTTCTTTCTTTCTTTCTGGATGGGTTATTAGGCGACCCACATGCTCGCTTTACTCTCCTATATAACATAGAAAAACACGAAGACGCTCAGTTCAAATAGCACTATGCTGTCACCTGACTGACCGTGCCGAGCGCTGCTTAACCTCGCCGATCAGTGAGTACAACTGGCTATGAGAGTAAAGATTTTTTAGACTAAAAGTGACTAGTGTATATTATATCGCAATATATTTAGAGCTGTTGAACGTTGGCTAATAGTGAATTTTAATTCAAGGATAGGATCAATAGGCTAAGGAGATCTCGTTTATACCAGGTTAGTTGGAAAAGGTGTACTAAGCCGCGGCCAATTTAGTGTTACTGATGACTGTTTCACAGTAAATGCCTCATCTTATAAAAGGTATTTTTTTAAATTGCAGTCAAATATAGCGGTCAGGGCTTGATTTATTATTTTCATTCTGAAATAATACTTGTCGGAAAGAAAGTCTGTGAAGCCAAATAAAGCGTTAAATACCGCACAGCTCATAATAGGGATGTGTTAGCGTATTATCCATTAAAAGTTTGAACAGCTATAACTCTGGAACTATTGACTTTTGGGGAAAGTCATAGAACGAAAGTTGCTTATTACCACCCACAGTATTACACCGTTTCGGCTTAGTACACCCATTCCGACTAACCCGGTATAACACAAGTAGCTACCTAATTGAGCACAAAATAATCCCTTTTAACCATTTTACTACAGCGGTGCTTGTTTTTGTGTGTGTTTTCTTAATAAAGTTATGAAAAAACGTTTTTTATGTGCTCATATAGCAACTGTCATATTAGCGAAAATCATCCACTGATGAACAAAACCCTCCCTCACAGATTTCCACAGTTGTATCGTTATAAGCGGGTTAATAAGTTCAATATATCTACTGTTCCATAGAAAGGACGCTAAATAGGAACTATATTTATTAATTAGGTATGAGGATCTGAGTAGAAGTATCAAAGATGATCCCTCCAGTGGTTTTAGCCGGTAGAAGTCAGGCATGCCCCTTCACTCCCCGGGACGGAAGAAGTTCATGTAGAATGTGCAACGGAGATCAAAAAAAGGTACTTCTATCTCTACATTCGTTAGAAATTATACCTCTTTGGAGTATAATTTTTTACCCCACACGTTTTTAAATGTATAATTAGGAATCTAACGGTAAAATGACCGTAAAAGATATTTAATAGTATTGATAAGCGCTTGATTAAAGACAGCGGGTTGGTGAGCGCAGTATGGCTACCGTTTCACAGAAGGGACGCTGCTGCCCATCCCACTGGTTTAGATTCCCTTAGTCGCTTTTTACGACATCCACGGGAGGAGATGGAGTGGTGCTATATTCTTAATCCGGACACCACACGGAAATACGTACTATATGTACAATACGTACTATTGGAGGATTTTAATGATTGCTCCTTCTACATGCTACATGGATATATATTTATTTAACATGTGTAAGACTTACAGCTAGTGAACCTTAAATATTACAGAAGCTCAGTGGTCTATATTACAAGTCTTCGCTTACACTAAGAAATACAATATGAGCAAGCAAAGTAGCAGCACTATAAATTATTTACATTACATAAGACAAACATGTGCCAAATATCGCAGATAACGCAAATATTTCTACCTTATGGCTATTTAAAAAACTTAAAGCTCAGGCGCCTTCTTACCGAAGACCGTGCAAGGGGTCGATATCATGCTCATTACATAGATTATATATTAAAATTCTACTACCACGCACTAAGTAACCATTTGTCAATCATTTGTTTAAACATTTGGAACGTGGAGGACGTATTTATGCTTATGACTGTACGTATATTATAGATTCGTGTAACCAATTTTATATAAACTAATCTCGAGCTTTGAACGCAGTCAAATCATTTCATAATATGCCTTAACAAGCGATGCGCATGAACATAATTAAACTTATCATTACTGTTTAGATAAATTTGAGTTGACGTCCGGAATACACCGACCATGACGAGCTCATTCTAATGTTGTACAACTTATGTCTCTATTTCGTGTACCATCATTTCATATCATAGAACAGACTTACGCACCTACACAATTTAACTGTACATATACATATGCTCTATATTTAATATGCACCAAAATTATCGCTATTAATTATAGCTAAGCGCCTATATTTTGTACTACGGATAGCCGATATGCTCTTCGGGTGAAATAAATATTTGTATGATCTACAGGTATTCCAAATTTTAGTGTTATGCATGTTTGATTTGTATTTCCAAATTGTACAGGAAACCTTCTAGATGCATGGTTTTATAAAATTTGACTTCAAATAACTCAATGAAGATATTGTTCTCTATAATTTATTACAGATTCAAGAAATGAATTATGGCTATGAGATGGATAAGCACTGTTCAAAGTTTTCAGATTCCAGTTGTAGCCGTTTTAAGTTGTATTCCAGATTTGTTTATTACACGGAGCAAGGTTATATTCTATAACATGAGTTATCTATCCTTTACCTGATCCTAATATGTTCATGTTTATTTTCACATATGGTGATCTTGATGATGTGAACTGCCTTCATAGAAAGTGAACACATTTTCATTATCATCATCTTCATATCAGCCAAAAGAGGTCCACAGCTGAACAAAGGTATCCCCTGGAGACGACCGGTTACATGTCGTATGTTGTCACTTAGGGGGAATTTGCTAGTACTCACCTCGCTTGGCAGACGCAGAGCGCAGAACGGATGTTACACAGACGGGACGCTGCTGCCCATTTCTTTGGTTGAGAGTCCCTTCGTCGCCTTTTACGACTTCCTCGGAAAGAGATGGAATGGTGCTTTATTCTTAAACCGAATACCACACGACTCACATTCTTATAGTCTTGTTAATACACATATTTTAGTGTTTTGTAATCCGATATCTTCAATTACAGGTATATGATATGGTGTCAGGTAGGCATATTCGTATGAACATCTTCATTTCGGCCGAATTAAACCCACTGCTAGACACAGGCCTCCTCTAAAGATCACCACAACGACCGATATGGGTGTATTGTGTGCTCGTTGGGGGGTTTTGCCATAATCGCCACGGTTGGCAGACGGGCTGGCGAACGCAGTTGAGTTGTTAATGTACTCGAAGGACGCTGCTGCCTATCCTCCGGCTAATCCCTTGGTCGACTTTTACGACACCCACGCGAGGAGATGGGTAGTGGTATTCTGAACCGGCACCACACGGCGGCATGCACATCTTACGCTTTAATATTTATGTAATTTCTCACATACAATGTTCACGAACTCCTAGTAAAGAAGTGACTAGCTTCATTAATTGCTTGTGTTTTTATATATTGTATTTTATAATTATTCAGTTACTTCAGTTATGGTACAATATCTGTGATCGGTGATCAAGGATCCGTGTCACGTCTACAATGTACAATTACGTTAGCATAAATCATTTGTATTCGGAACAGTTATCAGGATGTCATTACTGTACTAAATTCAAACCGTTTCATGAGATAAAATAAAATTTAATATTTTGCTGACGTTCTTTTTTTTTTAATGATACCCCACACAAGTATTTCTTCTGTATCGTGGGTATAGTTTACGGACATAAATATCACATGTACAAATACCCAGAAGACCTGAAACAACTATCTGTAGATCATACAAATATTTGTTCCGTGCGGTGTTCGAACCTGAGACACATAGCGCAGAATGCCAATTGCTTAACAACTGCACCAACCACCCCATTGACAGAATGCTTTAAACAGCGCTACTTTTACAGGTTTCGTGCACCCGAACAGCCAACGACCTGCTTTTTTTCTAAAGATCAAAACTGTATTTTTAAGTCACTGATGACCCGGTGACTCAAATACTTTAGTTTTGTTAGTCTCTTTAAGGAAATACCACAGAAGAAAACGTCTGGTACATTCACGTTACATTTAGTACCCGGTTCCAATAACGTTGTTTCGGATTTGTTTGAATTGTAATTCAGCCCGTGGGCCTGCTGCACTCATAGACGTTAAAAAAAAAAAAAAATCTGGAGTTTTCCTTAATCAAAACATTTTTGGAGGGTCTCAGCTTTCGAATATACAAAAAAAAATTACAGAAATTCTTCATGCTCAATAAAGTGATCCGGAATAGCTATCCGTAGGCCATTTTATTTTTAGCAGCAGCTGAGCCAAGCTACGAATGGCTGCAGGATGGCTTCAACGACGTACTTGGTTGTGATCTGGAACCTTAGGCGATGTCGCCACATCTCAAGTACGCGCCGTTGAGCCGGCCGCCTCAGCCATACGAACGCCCCTGGAGGCACGCTTTCGCCACTCTGGCGGAAGAGTGTGTCTGATCATAGGCCCACGCATCCGTCTCTGCCAGGATATCGAAAGGTGGAAAGCGTGCCAGGAGAACTACTACCTCGTAGGACACTCCTGTATCCCCGTGCTATCTGTATAGCCACTCTGCGCTGCAGGCCGTGAAGTTTGTTTCTGCAGCGCTGGACGCCTGAAAGTCGGGATGACCATACAGGCGTCCCCGGCAGTATCTACCGAGCCAGGCTTTTGCAATAGGAGACGCAGAAGGAGACCACTGCACTCCAATTTTCATGCTCTGCCAACATAGCCGACACTACTGCCGGTAGAGAGAGATCTTGCCCAATTCGATCGACCAGGATCCCCAACTTGACCGCCCACGCAGGGCACTCCTCGAGCGTGTGCTGTACGGTATCTTGGTCGTATCCACAATGGTGGCACTGTGCCGTAACCTCGCGTCCTATTCTGTGCAGGTACGCACCGAAACAACCGTGACCGGTGAATACCTGCGTCAGACGGTAGGTGACGCGCTCGCTCCTTCTGAGCCAGGTTTCGAAGAGCGGCAGGATGGCGTCGACGACGCGCTTGGTCATGAACTGTAACCGCAGGCGATGACGCCACATCTCGAGTGCGCGCCGTCGCGCCAGCCGCCTCAGTCTATCGAACGCTCCTGAAGGCACGCCTTCCCCGCTTTGGCGGAGGGAGCGTGTTTGGACGTAGACCCACGCATCCGTCTCCGCCTGGATGTCGAAAGGCGGAAAGCGTGCCAGGAGATTTGCCGCCTCGTAAGACACTGTCCTGTATCCCCGTGCGATCCGTATAGCCACTCTGCCACTCTGCGCTGCAGACTGTGAAGTTTGTTTCTGCAGCGCTGGACGGCTGACAGCCGGGATGACCATACAGGCGCCCCGTAGAGGGCCACAGACCGCACGACGCCCCCGTAGAGACGGCGAAATTTCTCGTTCGGTCCCCCGAGATTGGGCAGCACCCGGTGTAATGCACCCACTACCCTCTCGACTCGGGGGATGAGGCGCGCGAAGTGCTCTTCGAAGCCCTAACGACTATCTAGGGTGAGCCCCAGGTACTTCATGTACTGGCCCACCCTGATTTGCGCGTCACCAACGCGTATCCACGAACTGGGTGGTTCTCTGCTCCACAGCAGTTTGTGGAACCATAGCGCCTCGGATTTGTGAGGTGCTATCTGCAGACCCTGTTGTTGTTGTTGTTGTTGTGTTGTGTTGTTAAAGCCTGTGATTGATCTAGATAAATACAGTTATGCTTAGGTAAAGGCATATTTACACTTTGATTTGGTGCAAGTGAATAATGTGTGGCATTGTTATTGTTCAATTCTATTAACTATCGCTTCCTTTCTTACTACATGATTGTATCAACCAAAGTGTAAATAGCTTTTAGTATTAAAAAGCCAATGTCAATTATCAAACAGTAGCCACCAATTTCATCGAATTATAGTAGATTAAAATAAGAAATAAATTAAAAAATTGTGAAATAATATTAAAAAATTAAGAGTGCTCACTTCAGGGAACAATATTATTGTTAATATTAACGTTTTTGTTGAACGAAACGTTGCAATGGATTGATCATGAGATTGAATGAGATGAACACTCTGACAAAATTATGTTTGTGCATTGTGCATTTACATATATGAGCATAATTTATTTTATCATTTCAAATAATAGAAAATACACTCGGTTGCAAAAGTATATCAATCTAGGAAAATGTCAAATAACTATTAACATTGTGTGAATACGATTTATATATTACGACAAATTGAAAGTTTTAGCATTAAACTTTTTATATACAGTTTTTCTACATGTATAGCGTATTTTTAGGATAAGATATTGCTAATTGTATATTTATAGTATATTATTTTACTATGTTAAGTTTTTTCAATGCTTTCGAATTGTTTGTGTTAAGTTTGTCATAATAACTTAAATTTCCATTCAGTCAAACTATTTTTCTATACTTGAAATTTTTAAATAGTACATGCATTTCAGCCGTAATACGTCCGCTACTGGACCGAAGCCTCCCCCAAAGATTGCCAACACGACCAGTATGGGTTTGTGTTGTCTGCTCATTGGGGGTTTTGCCGCAATTGCCGCGCTAGGCAGACGGGTTGGCGATCGCAGTTAAGTTATAAATGTACTTGAAAGACGCTACTGCTCATCCTCCGGCTAATCCCATAGTCGCCTTTTGCGACACCCACGGGATGAGTTGGGTTGGTGGTATTCTTAAATAGCATATGACAATAAATAGTGTGGTGTCCGGATTAAGAATATAGCACCACTCCGTCTCCTTCCGTGGATGTCGTAAAAGGCGACTAAGGGAATCTAAACCAGAGGGATGTGCAGCAGCGTCCCTTCTGTGAAACGGTAGCCATACTGCGCTCACCAACTCGCCTGCCGCTGCCCTGTTGTGAAAATCCATGGGGGAGGCCTTTGTTCAGCAGTGGACGTGTAAATGGCCGATATGAATAAATAGCTGCATAAAGCTTTGGCTTTTTAGAGCCGCGGAGTTAACACAAACATTTTGAAATTGCATTTTAAGTGTGACTGATGTGTGTGTATGTGATATGACCAGATATTATTTTGATTATAATAATTATCATAGATGGGATATTAAATGAAGATAAAAATATTGTTCCAATAAGACTGTTATACCTTCACTGACCCTACACAATTTGTAGGATAAACGACGTTGATGGATACTTCCAGTGAAGTTGTATATTTTAGCAATTAAGCTAGATACGTATATTTGCCGTGTGGTGCCGGCTCAGAATGCCACCACCCCATCTCCTCCCATGGGTGTCGTAAAAGTCGACTAAGGGATTAGCCGGAGGATGGGCAGCAGCGCCCTTCGAGTACATTAACAACTCAACTGCGATCGCCAACCCGCCTGCCAAGCGTGGCGATTATGGCAAAACCCCCCAATGAGCCCACAACACATCCATATCGGTGGTTGTGGTGATCTTTTGGGGAGGCCTGTGTCCAGCAGTGGACTTCATTCGGCCGAAATGATGATGATGATCTGCAGACCCAGAGCGTGGGTTTTGGCCACGACAATTGCCACCGCTTGCTCGGCAGGTCGAAGGACTCCCCGCTGGCCAACACAAGAGTGTCGTCAGCGTAACATACCAAGCTGACGCCAGCGGGGAGAACGACACGTAGGACCGCGTCGTAGGCGAGGTTCCATAAAAAGGGACCGAGAACTGATCCCTGCGGAACCCCGCAAGTAATCTCCCGCCGCTTTACGCTACCGTCCCTGCCCACGTAGCGAATGTGCCTATCACGCAGATAGGCCCCTATAATGCCCTGCAGGTAGGGGGGGCAACGATGATGGACTAGTGCCCCCCCTAATCGCGCCCCACGGGATGGAGTTGAAGGCGTTGACGATGTCTAGACTGACAGCCAACGCCACCCCACCCCACTGGGACACTGCCTGTTCCGACAGCGAGCGGACGCGGAGAATCGCGTCGATTGTGGACCGCCGCTGCCGGAAGCCATACTGACTTTCGGCCAGGTCGGGACCCACTCGCAACAGGTGCTCAACGAGTCTTCGGGTGATTATTCTCTCGCATAGCTTCGAAGCGTCGTTGAGCAGGCAAATGGGATGATATGCAGAAGGAGACTCCGCAGGCCTTCCTTATTTCCTCAACAGAACTGAAAGAATGAAGAAGAAAAAAAAGAAGAATTTCCTTCCAGCCGGACGGGAACACGCTTCGACGGAGGCAGCTGGTGAACAGCCGCCTCAAGCGGTCCCCAAGAGACTGCAGTGCATACACCCACGCGCGGCCCGGAATGCCGTCCGGACCCGGTGCGGTGTTGCGACTCTTCAAGCGGCCAATGGCTCGGCCCAGCTCCCCTTCTGAAACCCCCAACTCCTCGGCCCATTCCGAGGCAATCGGGGGTGGAGAGGGACCAGGAAGGTCCCGGACCGCCGGAAGGAGCGTTGAAAGCACTCCCTCCAGCAAGTCCGAGGCCAAGGTTTCGGTCACCGGGGGGATCCACGGGCGCAATTTGCCCATGACCATACGATAAGGTCTCCCCCACAGATTCCTGTCCAGTCCCTCCAGGAGCTTGGTCCAGGACCGAGCCTTCGCCTCGCGAATTGCGCTGTGTAGCAACTTCGTGGCCAGCCGGTAGGCCAGTTAGGCCTCCGCAGTCTCTCCGGCTGTAGCACTATGCCGGCGTCGGCTTCGTTGGTATCGGCGGCGGGATGCCAGGCAGACCACGCGCAACTGCGCGATCTCCTCCGACCACCAGTACACCGCCGTACGCCGGGAGCGCCTGGCTCGGGGCATTGATGCATCGCATATCGACGTCATCGCCTCCCGGAACCAGGCTGCTTCCTCTTCTAGATCGGGCAAGATCTCTTGATCGACCACTGACCACGCCATGACGTTGGCAGCAGCGACGAGCATCGTTCGATCGAGCTGTGTAAGGGCCCAACGCCGCGACTGCTGGCTAGGACCAAGACGGCTCGGGCCAGGCGGACGGAGGGCCACGTCAAAAACTATGTGGTGGTGGTCGGACAGTGTGACCACCTCCTCCCCCACCCGCCAGCCCGACACCATACTGGCTACAGAAGGAGTCGCCCATGTCAGGTCCACGACCGACTCCCTCTGCCACCGAACGCAGGTGGTAACGGACCCCCGATTCAGCAATCGGAGGTCAAGTGAAGCCGCCCAGTCCTGTATTATCCTCCCCCTCGGCCCATCCCGGTGGTTGCCCCAAGCTCTAGAGTGAGCGTTGAAGTCCCCCAGGACAAGCACTGGACGGGGTAAGCATTTACAGCGAATGCTGCGCGCCACCCCATCCAAGTATCCCTCGTAGTTGGCGAGAGACACGTTGGGGGATATATAGCAGCCCACTACTGCCAGAGGTCCCCACTCTACTGCGACAAAGCCTTGCTCCCTGTCCAACAGGGAGCAAGGTGGCCCACCTTCTACCTCAGCCCAATTAATTTAATTTAATTTAAGCAGTAGATTCTGCGCAATACGGAGACCTACCATAAGTATACTTCTCAGTTAATCTGACTTCAGGTGAAGGAAAACATCGTGACGAAAGCTCGATGTAATGGTCGGAAGTCACCCTCACGTAAGCAATCGTGTTAATCAATACTTGTTCCTTCTCTGTATGAGAAGAGGTATTCACGCTACAGTGAGACAGTTAGAGCCTGATATTATCATTGACAGCAGCATCTTACAGTATACTTATAATAGCAATATCTCCAGATAATTAAAGATACTCGTAATTGTTGGTCATCAGGATATTTAGGATATTTATTTATATGCAGGTCAGGTCGGGTTAAATGGATTAAGTATTAGGTATGCGCTTTTGCCTTACATAGTTAATGTACAAAATCCAATGGATACTATGCAGCACAACCATGCAACATTGATATATACTATTCATAAATTACTGCTGTTCACACACTAAGTAGGTTTATAAGGAAAATCAACTCGTGACATTCAAACCGAACCTGTAAAATAAGCGAATCAAATCCAGAACATGTCTTCGAATGTAATCCATAACTTCAACTGCCCTCGGAGAAAGTGGTGGATCTAGATTTTTATTATATTTTAATAAGTTTAATCTGAACTGTTTATTGTATCTATCTTATATTTATGCGCCTGCTCATGACTACAGACGCTGCACTGTTCGAAACTTCGAGCGAATTATGCGTAGTATTTTATTTTATATATTTATCGTGCATGTATTTATGTTCCACTACACAAATGTGTGCTTAACTCTGTATTTTACGCATGATTTTTCAGATAGTTGTTATGAACAAATGTGAGTATATGGGTAGAACAAAAATATTGTTTTATTTTGTAATTCATATATTTGTGCAATAATAATGTAAACATTGTTTGTGCTAGGGCTGCACGTATGTATACGGACATATACATGCTGTACGTAAGTATATATATATAATGAATGAAAATGCGATATATTTCCGTAAGCTATTCAATTATATTTATGAATTACCCACATCTGAAGGACAACGTAATGGGAAACAAAGTTTGGTTATTAAGGCCTTTTACTCAACAAATAACAAAGGTAACCAAGAATAAATAAAAGCAAGCATTCAGTTGTATCTTACTTATCGTAATACATGATCATAAGTAAGGGATACATTTCGACAGGGAATCGCTCAGAATGGAATATTTTTATCTCTAATTATTATTTTAATGGCATCATTCCCCGATGTCCTAATGTTTCATTACGTCGTCCCATGGCATAATAAGCACACAAAACGAAACATTAGACTGCCCACAATAAATACAAATAGATTAACTCTGAAACACTTATGGCTTCCATTGTGGATAGCAAAACAAACGATATGTACGATAGGGTTGGAGACAAACGATAAAAAATCTATCGATTACATGAACATTAGCGCAGTGTATGTTTCAGGAGAAAGCAACGACCTAGTTTTATTCATACCGTTTTGAGATTACGTCACGATGTTTTATAATTTTTAATAGTACTTCAGCATTAGTGTACAGTTTCATATCAACCAAAAGATGTCCACTGCTGAACAAAGGCCTCCCTCATAGACGACCGATTACATGCAGTGTGTAAGTTTCCCCAAAAATGGCCAAGACCCCAACCCACCAGGTTAGTATCTTGGCGACAGCAGAATGCGTAGTGCAGAGGCGCAGAAGTCACGCTGCCGCCCATCTCATTGGTTAAGAGTCTTTGAGTCGCCTTTTAAAACTTTCACAGGAGGAGACAAACACCACACCGAAAAGAGACGATCATCTGTATTTATATAAATTACATAAATTTTTCGTTAAATCCCAACCAACTTATGTAAGTATCATTTAAAAACAACCTGATTATGATAATAAGTACTTGCCGACAGCTAAGTTATTCTATCGTCTCGACTCATTACACAGACGTAATCATTCTTATCCCACTTCGTAATCTGCAGCCGGATGTTTGTGAACATGTTCCGACAAGATAACGCATGATAAATGCTTACAAGTGTCGAAAAAAATGTCGCGGGCGTCGCGACGCGGTGCCATAATGAGCGAGTGAAGGAATGAAGCATTTTTTGCCCTCATGATGAAGCTTTGTTATTGTTTACGCAAATCAGTAGTATCGTGTTTACGCCTTTTTGTATTTTTGCGTAACCTTTTTATATTTTTATCGTAGAGTTGTGACTGTGATCTCCTTGGATCTGCAAAGTGGCCAAAGTCAAAGATCAAACAATTTTAATGCAGAGAATACGTAAAAATACTTCACTACCCGTTTTAACTTTGAACTTAAATATCTCGAAAGCCACTTATAGTAAAACACTTAAACCAATCCATTTAAAAGTATTTTATTACAATGAGTAATAATCGTGGAAACCTAAGACATTACTGTCCATTATAGTCGTTTGAGCCCTATCTGCTAGGTTTAAGTGTTCACGGGTCCGCGCATGTGTTCACGCACCGCCGTGTGCGCAGCACAGCACAGTGCACAGGGACGCTTCGGCGGATCCTTTACAGTCCCCCCGGGATATCTCTCATCTCTCCGAGATGTGCTTATAGGCGTGGCACCAGTGGGCCCTTTTTAATTTTTTATTGGTGTCCCGTGGAAATTCTACATGGAACTTCTTTCGCCCCGGGGAAGGGTGAAGGAGTATGCTGGGCTCCTACCGGCTAAAACCACTGGCGTGGTCATCTTCGGCACGAAAGGGGGGCTCCAGGGCCTCATTAGATCACACTAGAGCCGCAGGCATGCCCCTTCGTCCTTCCCCGGGGCAGACGAAATTCATGTAGAATATCTAAAGGGTCAAATGAAAAATAAATTTAATAAAAGGTCAAACTGTTCACTGCTACACATATTTTTTTCCGAAATGCCATCGAATGCTCGTAATCACCACGCTGCCCGAGGAATCCCATCACTCAATTATGAAACGCAGCACATCAACGTCGCTAATTCACGCTGTTTTACTCTAAAACCTTGGTACTTCCCGTTCAAACCGGTCCAATGTTATAGTTCGTATTGACTATGTCTGGAATATACAAAACCAAACATAATGAGGGACTGACACTGACAAATATAAAACAATATACAACCTGGTGACGAGACGAGCAAATCATAAGCCTAGTGGTAAGCGTCACGCCCATCCGCAATAAAAATGCTATATAGTATTAGTATGAGCACTCACTATGGCCCTCGTAAGAAAGCTCAAGGTCCTCAGCGAGCTCTGAAGAAAGCTATGCTTCTCTACTAAATCGAATCATGAATGAGGAAACTCGTAGAAGAACTAAAGTTTCCGACGAAGCTGAAAGGATAGGTAAGCTGAAGTGACAATGGGTAGGTGACATTGCTTGTATAACGTATGGCCGTTGGGGCAAAAAGGATCTCGAGTGGCGACCGCGCTCCAGAAAACGCAGTGTTGGATGACTTCTAATGAGATGGACAGACGACCTGGTGAAGGTCGATGGGAGTCGCTGGATGCGGGTGGCTTGCAACCGAGCATTATGAAAATTTATAGGGGAGGCCTTTGTTCAGCAGTGGATGTCCTTTGGCTCATATTATGATGATGAATGATGAATAGTAGTTAGGCGTGACACCAGAATGCAGTCGTCACCTTACAACATCAGTTATTTAGTTTTACTGGCTACGGTGCCCTTTAAACCGAAACACAGTCATGCCTAAGGTTGGCGGTGAATATCTGAAACTGTGGTGGTGCCTACCTAGCCTGACTCTTGCAATTAGAACAGCGGTGGACGCTTATGGAAAAATGTGTGTGTGTTTGCGTGCGTACGTGTGTGTGCGTGTGTGTGCATAAAATAATACACATATATAAATATATTTTACCTATGTATATTTTAACGGATCTCTTTAATCTATAGAAAGACCAACCATATCAGCTAAAGAACGTCCACTGCGGAACATACGCCTCGCCAAAGATTTCTACAATTGTCCTCATTTTGGAGGGAATTTGTCAGTACTCACCGTGCTTGGCTGGTGGCTTGGTGAGCGCAGTATGATTACTGTTCCACAGAAGGGATGCTGCTGCCCATCTCTCTGGTATAGAGGCCCTTAGTTGCCTTTTACGACATCCGTGGGAGGAGATTGAGTGGTGCTATATTCTTAATCGAAACACTCCGTGTGGATACACCAATGAATGACGTACAAGAAGAAAGACACGTCATTTTAATGTATTTCTCCTCAACTGATACGTTATTACTTTACTTAAAAATGTATACACTAACATATTCGATGCAGTGAGGCTTCGTGCGTGCTTTATGTCGAGTCAATTTCCAACCGCGGCGGCCCCGCTATTTGTCACGAAATATGAAGCTACAAAAATTCATGACATTGAGGTGGCTCGCCGACTATCGTGCTATTTATATTCCTAGAAGGAAGGAAGACCAACCGGTGGCAATTTCACCGTGTGAAAGTAAATTCAAGCAGAGCCTTGGCGATTTTTTATCGGTATTTTCCTTTGAATTATGCGATATAGGTACCTGCATGGAGTTAACGAAAGTTAATCAATGGTCCTTTTTAAGGTTGCCATTGAATCTTTATTTCAAAATTTTGTAAAATTGAATTAATTTTGAATCTTGGATAAAACATTATTACAAATGGAACGAAAAAGTGAGAAAATATATTAAATGACATTGGTCTGCGGCCATAAGCAATTGATGTAACGGACACTTGAATTAAGAATTGTATAATATAGAAATAATTTTCAGATTTTGAGGTCATACGAGGATTTATCACACAAACGACGCATTAGAAAAATATCTGTAACAAACGCAAAATTGAAAAACAGTAATTAACCTTTAAGCACTTAATTTCATTATATTGGGCAGACGTAGTCAAAAAAATCCAAAAGTATTTCACGAATTACAATTATTTGTCTGACTATTGGCTAGAGTAGTTGATTATTTTGTTTGATTTGTGACCAGCTGTATTTACTACTATACGAGTATTACCTATACCTATTACTATCGGGCAAAATCTGCATCTGACTGCTTAGTCAGAATGGAGCCACGAACTTTCTAGTACTTCGAGGCGAAATTAGTATGGCTCTGCAGATGTAAAGAAAAACTTCCGAAAAAATAATTATAATAGTAGATAACTTGTTATCTATGCAACTCTAATATTATTGAAAATGATTATTACTTTAGGGAAATCCAAAGATATAATAAAATATAAACCTATCGGTTAGGTAATGTCAATGTCAATTTATTACCACTCGTAATAACCTCGCCCATTCAGCGAGTCAGCGCTTTCTATTGCTTTGGCGCAAAATGCAGCTGTTTGAACCGAAATAAATATTGTCTATAAATCAAGCGCTGAAAGCGCTAAATATTGTATACGTCTAAATATAGCGCCGGAAATAAGATCGAAAATGACAGCCGAGATACTTTTAATTTTTTTATGAGATTATGAAGTGTCCGTTGGATTGTAATAACTGATATTAAAGTATCAAAAAAAACAAGAAATTATAGTCGCATATAGGTCGCATCCGTGTTGATCCATAGGCCATTTTTAACAATGCCCTTTACTCTTATAAAATCTGTAGAAATTTAATAAAATTTCATTATTGCATAATTATCCAAGTGGTGTCCTCTCATTGATATCTTAAAAAGCGACTTAGGTACTCTAAATCTGCCGAACGTGGTGAGTAGGTACTGTAACGACTAATTGGGTAAGCGTGCTGATACGCGGGAAAAAACCTACATATGACTTTGGAATTATAATTATAAAACTCTAGTTACTTCTAGATCAATTTATTTCTCAGGAGGTAATACAATTTGATTTTTCCATAACCGACACCTCGCTGACGGCAGCCCGAATTATCTCTCCTCTTTTATTTTCTCCGTCAATATATTATGAGAATATTCTTACTTATTCAAATAATGTTTTATTTTTTAATTTATGTGGCTAGGATTTTTCTCCTATTATAGTACTAGTGATTCCCCTATACTAACGTTACAATTGTGGAAATCTATAGGGTACGCCTTTGTACAGCAGTGGACGTTTTTTGGCTGTAATGATGATTGCATAATTACATTTATTAGACATCTATCTTGACAAACCAAGTTATTTTAGCAACTGACCCTACACCAAAAATGTCTACTGCCAGGCTGAAAGAACGCTAGAATTTAGAATTCTTCATTGTAAGGTTAGGATTTAATCATAATACTCTTGTGACTCATAGCCAGTTACCATTTGTTACCGTTCGATTCCCGCACGGAACAAATATTTGTATGATCTGCAGGTAGTTGTTCCGGGTGTAGGTGCAACGTGTGATAAATTTGTGTATGTAAAAAAAAAGATATCAAAAAATATTTAAAAATGTATATACGTCATACATTACTTTCTACTTTGTAGCGCCCATTCATCTTGGCTACGAAATCGTAGACGTACTCGTAACAGCTAGCCGCTGTCGCGACGTAGCCAGAGATACTACGTTCAACATTGATTAAAATTATTGTTTTTGCAAATCGCATGCTTCTAGTACCACCGGTTTAAGCAATGCGTTTTTGTCAGTTTGTTAGTGTATTTAGGAAGATACTCTACACATTATTAGGCTAGTCTAAAACTATAATATAATTGCAAAAGCAATGCAAACATTATCTATTTTACTTATTCCTGTTTAGTATTTAAGCCAAATCCAATTTCATAGTTTCTGTAACACAGGCCAACAACACGCACGTCCAAAAACTGTAATTCTAAAGAAAACAAAACCTGCAATACATCTTCCTACCGCACTAAAACATCCTTGAAAGCGAATCATTTACATAAAATACTCGCGTCATCTTTTCTACAGTGGAGTTTCAGAGGTACTGCTAGGTAATAAGGCACCCGACATGTGTCAACAATTGCCTTTACCTGGTCTATGGGCATATCGCTTCCCTACACCTGTATACGGCTTACAATATTTATTGTTCGACCTACATACGCGAATATGAATTTTGATGGTGATAAGAGGGCTTCGAAGAATTAATATTTTGCTAAGTATAGAGGGTCATATTTTGAGGGTCTGTCTAAACAGCATCTAGACGCAAATGGATGAACATTAATTCCAATAAAGAATGCCTGTCTATAACCTAACCTAACAAGATATCGAATTGGAACATAACGATAATATAAATTTTAATTGAAATCCGTTACGTCGTTTTGGTGCCTATTCGAGAAAGACTTTCAGACAGACACATTTTTTTAAATACCATTTATGATTAGACGTCGTATAAGTATAAAATTGACGCTTTTTGTTACATTTATTGTCACCAACATTTTAAATAAAGATTTTAAATACCCTTAACAGTAGCTTGACAAGTCATTACAAATAATTAATCCCTCAATTAAGCATCTTAATCATAATCTTCTGCCTACATTAAGTAAAGCAAAACGATTTTAGAGAACTTGCGATATTTTTACATTTATTCTCACCAACATTTGAAACAACAATTTAAAATCCCTTAAAAGTAGCTTCATCATATCATATCAGCCACAGGACGTCCACTGCTGAACAAAGGCCTCCCCCTTAAATTTCCACAACGAGCGGTCACATGCCGCTCTCATCCAACGACTCCCAGCGACCTTCACCAGATCGTCTGTCCACCTCGTTGGAGGTCGTCCCACGCTGCGTTTTCCGGTGCGCGGTCTCCATTCGAGAACCTTTGTGCCCCAACGGCTATCAGTTCTACGAGCAATGTGCCCTGCCCATTGCCACTTCAGTTTACTAATCCTTTCAGCTATGTCGACAACTTTAGTTCTTCTACGGATCTCCTCATTTCTGATTCGATCTCGTAGAGAAATACCAAGCATAGCTCTCTCCATAGCTCGCTGAGTGACCTTGAGCTTTCTTATGAGGCCCATTGTGAGTGACCACGTCTCTGTTCCATATGTCATCACTGGTAACACACACTGGTTAAAGACTTGCGTCTTGAGGCATTGCGGTATTGTTGACGAAAAGACGTTGCGAAGTTTCCCGAACGCTGCCCAGCCGAGTCGGATTCGACGATTGACCTCTTTCTCGAAGTTGGACCTACCTAACTGGACAGTTTGTCCTAGGTAGACATACTCGTCGACAACTTCGAGAACAGAGCTCCCAACGGATATTGGGGTGGGCACGACATGGACATTTGACATGACTTTTGTCTTGCCCATGTTCATTTTAAGGCCCACCTGTTGGGAAACTCTGTTGAGATCATCGAGCATTGTGCTGAGCTCTTGCAGCGATTCTGCCATGACTACGATGTCATCGGCAAATCGAAGGTGAGTGATATACTCGCCATTGATGTTAATGCCGAATCCTTTCCACTCCAGTAGCTTGAAGGCATCCTCCATTGCAGCGGTAAACAGTTTCGGGGAAATGACGTCCCCCTGTCTCACACCTCTCTGCAATGGAATTGCCCCCGTGCTCTGTTCATGTACTCGGACCGACATGGTGGCGTTTCTGTATAAGCACTTCAACACTTCAATGTACCGATAGTCAATCTGGCACCGCTGCAGAGATTGCAGCACTGCCCAGGTTTCGATCGAATCGAAGGCTTTCTCATAGTCCACAAACGCCAAGCATAGTGGCAGATTATACTCCTCGGTCTTCTGTATAACCTGCCGCAGCGTATGGATGTGGTCTATGGTACTGAAACCTTTTCGGAAACCGGCTTGTTCGGGAGGCTGGAAGTCATCAAACCTGCGCTCGAGACGATTCGTGATGACCCTTGAAAACAGCTTATAAACATGGCTCAGAAGTGAGATGGGTCTATAATTCTTCAATAGGGTGTTATCACCCTTTTTGAAGAAGAGCACCACCTCACCGCTGTTCCACGCTTCCGGCGTTGTGCCCTCGAATAAGACGGAATTGAATAGCTTCTGAAGGACTTTAAGTACCGGTGTTCCACCCGCTTTCAGAAGCTCTGTCGTAATTCCGTCTCCACCCGGCGCCTTGTTATTTTTAAGCTGTTTCAAGGCCATCCTAATCTCGTACAGGCTGATGTCCGGGATATCCTCGGTATAGTGTCGGGTTAGTTTGGCTCGCGGGTCTTTGTCAGAGCCAATGGTAGGTATAGTAACCGAGGTGTATAACTGCCGGTAGAAGTTCTCAATCTCTCTCAAAACCTCTGGCTTAGTCGACGCTACACTGCCGTCCTCGGTCTTCAGCTTCATAATACGACTTTGCCCAATAGACCTGTCTCTTGCGAACACTTTGGAGCCTTGATTCCGCTCAATCGCCTCTTTAACACCGTTAGTGTTAAAGGTGCGGATATCGTGCCGCAAGGACTTCCATATCCGTCTATTGAGCAGTCGGTATGCTTCAGCATCATCGGAAGACTGCAGCGTCATGGCGCGTCTTTCTGCCATAAGGTCGAGAGTGTGATCGGAGAACTTTTTTGGTCTACCTTTACGGTGGGCTTTAAAGAACTTAGACCCAACCGTTTGGACAGTTTCTACAAACCTACCATTTAAATCGTCCACAGATACGCAATGTTCCAGGCACTCGAAGCGGTTTTGGAGTTCGAGTTGAAAGCTCTCGGGGTTTTGGATATGAGCACTAGAGGGCCGGAGCGTAGACCTCATCAGACGAGACCTCTCAACTTTGAGATTAATATTCAATGTGCCTCTTACCATTCGGTGATCACTACCGGTTTTCACCCTGTGGATCACAGAGACATCATTGAATATTTGTCTTTTATTGGTCATGATGAAGTCAATCTCATTCCTCGTGGAACCATCGGGACTCATCCAGGTCCACTTCCTGTGAGGCGGCTTTTGGAAAAAGGAGTTCATCATAAAGAGTCCCTCCTTTTCCAAAAAGTCGGCCAGCCTCTGTCCCCTGGGGTTCCGTTGCCCATATCCAAATTGCCCCACTCTTAACTCACCATCGCATCGAGTGCCCAGTTTTGCGTTGAAGTCCCCCATCACAACAGTGAAATGTGTCTTCGAGGTATGTATGGCCCTACTTACGTCCTCATACATACTCTCTACTTCATCATCTGGGTGTGTCGAGGTCGGTGCGTAGACCTGTATGACCTTCAACGAATATCTCTTGGATATTCTGAGTATAAGGTACGCTACCCTGCTCGACACACTTTCGATGGCCACTATACTGTTAATGAGGGACCTGCGGACGAGAAACCCGACACCACCTTGAGACAGATGTTCGCCTTCCCGGTAGTAGAATAAGTTGCCGGATTTCAGGGTTATCGTGTCCTCCCCCTCTCTTCGGACTTCTGATAGACCCATGATATCCCAGTGCAACTTATCTATTTCTTCTTCCAGCTCAACAATCTTTTCGTCTGCCCTCAGTGTGCGTGTGTTATATGTCACCAGGGCCAGTTTTCGGTTTGGGTGGTAGCCGGATCCCATCCGGAGATTCTTAGCACCCCCTGCCCCGCCGTTTCCGTGGCCGCTACCATGACCAGGAATGGCGGGGCTGCCGGGAACTGGGGGCCGGTGCTTATGTTGTGTTGTCATTTTGGGGGGAATTTGCCGATACTCACCACGCTTGGCAAGCGGGTTGGTGAGCGCAGAGTTGCTACTGCTCAGCAAAAGGGACGCTGCTGCCCATCCCTCTGGTTAAGAGTCCCTTAGTCGACTTTTACGACCTCCACGGGAGGAGATGGAGTGGTGCTATATTCTTAATCCGGACAACAAAAAAAGTAGCTTGACAAATAATTATGTATAATTTTTCTTTTTTTCTTAATAAATTTATTGAGCATTTTAATCACGAGCAACAGCCATCATTGGGTAGCGCAACTATGTTACTGTAAAATTGATGCCTTTTGTTACATTTACTGTCACCAATATTTAAAACTATTTAAAATCCCTTAAAAGTAGCTTGACAAGCTATTAAATTGAATAAATCCCTTAATTGAGCATCTAATCATAAACGACAGCGATCATTGGGTAACACAAAACTATTTTACTGTAAAATTGACGCTTTTTGTTACATTTATTGTCACCAACATTTAAAACAACTATTACAATCCCTTAACAGAAGCTTGGCCAGAAATTAAATAGAATAAATCCCTTAATTAAGCATCGTAATCATGAACGACAGCCTTCATTGGGTGTCGCAAAACGACGTTACTGTAAAAGTCATAATTCTTGTTACATTTTTTTTCACCGACTGAAATTAGAAAACTAGATATAAAAAATCTCTGAACAGTAACTTTACTTATTAATCTCATTAACTCTTATTACTCGTCCAAAATCTATAATGTAGACATAAAGACTCACAAACTATATATGTACCTAGAATATTCCATCAACCGCCTCGCCACTAATTGGATTTGTTCACTTCTACAATAACAGAAATGAATGACGTAAGTACATACTGGTGGTTTATATACTTTCTCTGAATAACAGTCAAGACTAGAAATAGTAAGGTATTGAGAAACTGCGAACACGTGCCGATAATTGCCGGAGAGAACTACCTACACGGCGCAACAACTTTTATACCGGTTCAATAAAGCTGCCAAGCAAATTTCAGGCTTTGATCAAATGTATAAGGTTAAAAATTAAATGTCATATCCAGTCAAATTGTTATAAGCTGAGTATAATAGATAGAATGAGGTTCGAGTTCCACTGCCAGCGATTTTAAATTAAGATTAACTAATTTTACATGTAAGCCACATGTAAAATTAGTTATCTAAGTCTGTCTTATTTTCATAGGAATTACGTTATTATGTTATATATAATCAAGGACCATGTTACTGCAATTATCCCCGTACCGTAATAGAAATGATTATTAAATTTATATGGGTATAATAAAATCTCGAGTAAAATCAGACATTTTATAAAGCTGAATTAGGTTAGATTAGTTAGGAGTACATCTGTATTTTCTTTTATGTCTGGATTGTTTAGAAGGCTGGCCATTCACTTTCCATGAGGACTGCAACATCATTATCATCATAACAACCATAGGCCTTCTACGGCTGAACCAAGGCTCATAGACTTCCACAGTATTATTGTGTCGTCATTTTAGAATTTGCCAGTACTCACCAACCACGCTTGGCAGACAGGTTGCTGAGCGCAGTATGGCTGTTTTTCCTCAGAGTCCCCGTAGCCCTGTTGGATATATGCAACATTAGTATTATAAATGTGTAATTTTGTATAGCTGAACGGATCTTAATGAAATTTGGCATACCTAATTTGAATTATGTTCGGAATAGGACACTTTAATTTTAATTATAAAAATAAATCAAATCATTTAATGAGGCACCCATAGCTCGCACTCACTGATCGGTAAACGATCAGTGTGGTCCAGTAACGCTTGGCGCGGTCATTCTATAGATAGGTTACCTCATAGTGGTATGTGAACTGTGCTTCTCCGCGCTTCGGAGGGTACGTAAAATCGTCGGACCCGGTTCTAGGCAGCATTCGTATTAAACTGCAAAAAAAAATGTGAGGGTCGCAAGCGGGGCCTCCCTAAGGCGTCAAAGGGGTCATCCCCTGACGCCAAAAGTTCGGTCCGCAAGAAGGAAAACGTTAAGAGGCTGGTGAGGGAGAACGCGGAGTTTCGCTCCCAGATCGCCAGCTTCTCGGCTCAGATAGAGAAGTTGATGACGGAGGTGGGCCTCCTCCGTCGTAAGGGGAATGGATGGTGGACCCCAGTCGTCCAATGTGTGGTTGAAGTCGATTAAAAACTCTTATAATAAATAAGCAAAATCTCAACCAGCTGAACGGTTTCTAATTAAGTTTAGCATAGACTTAGATTACGTCGTGAAATAAGTTAAAGGGTATTAAGTTTTCTTAAGAAGCGAGCCAACGAAGTCGCTTGTACCAGCTAGTAATAAATAAATCAATTACATCCAGCATGTGGTAAAAAGGAATTGATTGTCGCGAGCTGAATGTGAGTGGCGACACTGCGTACCCGGAGTCCAGAGAGTCGACCGGGCCATCATCTCTGGCTTGCCTTTATTGGTCGGTTGGAGTGGAACCCCATGAGTGCCTTCCGGCTTGCCTTTATTGGTCGGTTGGAGTGGTACCCCATGAGTGCCTGCAGGAATTTTAACTCTGGCTTGCCTTAGTTGGCCGATCAGATGGGGCCGCCACAGCTATATGCTCGGGGGTGGAAGTGTCGAATGGCGTAATAATAGGAAAACCCGCTCCGAGTCTTCGAGACGCGCGATGATGAAACCAGTGCCGCACCTCTCGACACCCCGAGACGCTCACACCAGTGCTGCTCCCTGTCGCCTGTAGTGGTGGCCATTTGGGGGGCCCATCTTGTGAGTGGTGAGTCACCGTCTGCCACAGAATTTCAATATAAAAGGTTGAAAGGCTGACGCTGTTTTTTCCGTTTTTCAAAGCATTAAATCCATTAAGCACTAGCAATAGACCTTATATAATTGTAGTTTTACATCTCCGGGGACAATCCGAGACTGCATTTTCATTGCATAGTGCAGCCATGGTGAGCCCCGGTTAGTGTCCCATTACCTTTTAGATTAAGATTCTCTAAAGGACCTCTGCGTGTTGGACCCATGTTCCGGCGTAAGCCTATCAAAAGACCGGGTTCCCCCTTACAGGGGGTGTAAGCCCGTGAAAAGAGAGACATGTAGATTATAATTATTGTGATGGAGTTTAGCTTTTTGAGCAGTATGTTTAGCCCATTGCGTTTTTTCACAATATGGCACCTACATATTTGTTTCCTATCGAGATGTATTCTAAGGTACTTTACTATTTCTCGGTGAGGTCAGTCATCTTTTCTTAAGGTAAGGGGGTAATGTGCGTGGTTTGTTGGCACAAGCTTGTATGCGCCATTTTCATATGCTTTACACCTGCAAGTATAATCCGTGACTGCATTTTATAGTGCAGCCATGGAGATACCCCGGCTAGTGTCCTATTACATTTTAGATTAAAATTCTCTAAAGAGCCTCTGCGTGTTGGGCCCATATCTACGCGTAAGCCTATCAAAAAACCGGATTACTCCGTACAGAGGATTTAAACTCGTGAATAGATAGACAATAATTCATTTATTTCCAAGACCAAGGTACATCGAGTTCTTATTAATATCTTAGTCAAAAATGTTAATATTAAAATCGTTCTTTTACATTCTATCGATGCCCCACACTAGGATTTCTCCTGTGTCGTGGGTATAGTTAAAGGAAATCAACAAGACCTGAAACAGCTATCAAATATTTGTTCCGTGCAGAGATCGATCCCGCGACACGTAGCGTAAAGCCGCGCCAACCGTGCCGTCAGTCAAAACATTAATTGAAATGAAAATTTTTGAAGCCAATATTGTATTAACTACACTAATGTTATAAATGTGAATGTAAGTTTGTTTGTTACGCTTTCACGCGAAAACTACATAACCGATCATCATGAAACTTAGTACAAATATTCTTGGAGGTATCAGAAGTAACATAGGTCACTATTTATTGAAAACAACATTTTTTTTAATAAGATAATAAAATTGTTTGTTAGTAGGGATTGATTCATTTCTATTGTAATGATCTCTGATACTTATTTAATGGCTTCAATGCGAGCGAAGCCGCGGGTAAAAGCTAGTAATGAATATTTTATACTAGGCTTCTAGTATAATCTAACTTTGACTGTAATACATGTATTATTTTAGGATAGTATAATATTTACTGTTCTGTATGTACCCGGCCTACATATTTGAGAATATTAATTATACTTTCTGAGAAATCTTGTTTTACTTCTTTGACGCAATCATTAGAACGTCAGTCTAAAACAAGCGCTTGAGTATAGTCTTTCTTAGAATTAACTTTTGTAAAGGGACCCTTTGAAAAAGATTTGTATATTTGCTATTTTGAATCTTAATATTTTATTGTTTATGTTTTTAAGAAATCTAAAGAGAGCACGTCCTGTAAAAATACGTGAAACACCAATCTCTCACACACAATTTTATTTATTTATCGTACAGGATTTTCAAAGTTAAATTTCAATATAAATTTGAATCTTTAGCCCCAATAAATGCGTGACTGGCAAGTCATTTGCCTAGCGGCGAACATCACTCCCATAACAATAGTGACTCTACCCAGGACTAGTCTTGCGTTGTACGACACTTTGTTCGTCACTTCGTGATACTACTCCAGTTACAGTGCGTTTCAATCTGGAGCACGATAATATTTAAAATGTTATAACTTCTGCTTGGCAGCAGAATATCTGGCACTGCGGTGGTATCTAACTAGCCGGAGTCTTCCAATGAGAGGTCTTTGTTTTTAGGGTCCCGAACTTTAGAAGGCAAAACGGCGGAACCCTTATACGATCACTCGTGTGTCTGTCTGTTCATCAAGCCCAGCCAAATTTCTCCGAATGTACGCGACCGATTAAGTTGAAATTTAGTACACATGTGGATTTGTACGACCTAAACACAGACGTGTAACGTAAATAAATCATTTTTTATATGGGTCTCACTCTTCGGGGGCAATATAGAAACTTAAAGAATAAAGTTTTGCAAACTGTTCAGTTTAACATATGGGCTTGTGGTGAATGTCTCAAATATATTTATTTTATTATTTAAAATAATATAGTTTCAAATTTATTTAAGAAAATAGACGAAAATTTACCGTTCCGCCGCCTTATATCTGAAACTACGAGGCCTAAAACTTTGCTCTTTGAATTTATGTACTTCCCTAAAGTATTTACTTTATGTACTTTCCCCACCCAGGGGAAGAATTCCGTGATTTTGCTACTACTACCGGCAAAAACCACCGGAGTGATCATCTTCGACACTGAAGGGGGTCCTCAGGCCCTCGTACATTACTAATGCTACACATTAGTGCCATGTTTGCCGTGTGGTGCCGGCTCAGAATGCCACCACCCCATCTCCTCCCTGGGTGTCGTAAAAGTTGACTAAGGGATTAGCCGGAGGATGGGCAGCAGCGTCCTTCGAGTACATTAACAACTCAACTGCGATCACCAACCCGCCTGCCAAGCGTGGCGATTATGGCAAAACCCCCCAATGAGCGAGAACAAATCCATATCGGTGGTTGTGGTGATCTTTGGGGGAGGCCTGTGTCCAGTAGTGGACTTCACTCGGCCGAAATGATGAGTGCCATGACTTTTGTCACATCTCGGAGGGGATGACTGTACAGTGGTCACCTATACACAAGCGGAGGTAAGACGACGGTAAAAAGCTGGCCCCAGACATATTTCGGGGGGATTGTAAGGGATCCCCCTGAAGCCTCGCTATGCTGTGCTATACCTACCTAGCCGGACCCTTGCAATAAGAGACCACCCACCAGTACAAAGTGATCTCATTGCATACTTTTTTTATTTTTTATTTGGGACAAGCCCGCCACACATTCCCAACCACTGTAAGCCAGGATCTACAATGGCGACCACCGAAAAGAACACCAATCAATGAAGCTCGGTGTGTCCCAGAGAAATGAATAACTGTCTTGGAACCCACACCGAAATTAATCAGAAAAGAAAAAGGAGGAGTAGGAAAGAATATACGTTTCACTTCCCTCCGTTGCAAGCAGGAGACAGAGAAAAACGATAGGCCATAGGCACAATAAATGGGAGTTTACAACAGGGTTAAGCCCAGTTGCCAAGCACCACGGGTACAATTTTTTTATTTACGGGTCCTACTATTACGGTCATTGCCTACTTATTAACATAGACAAAGAGATCGCTTGTGTCAGTTAAAGACTGAAATGTACAAATTGTTCAACGCGTAGCGAAGGCGAACCGTTCTCCCAAAGTCATTTCCCTCAAAGAACATTGTAACCTAAAGTAAAAATTATACATTTCGCTGTGTCTGTGAAACCTTTTTTCACAAAAGCTCCGTAGACCGTACCACTATGAAACCGATAGATAACAATAATGCGTACAGACTTCGGGATTAACACTCTCAAGATAAAGTGGTCGCGCCGATCCCTAGACCCATCTCTTCTACTGAAACATGTTTAGGATTGAATAAAGCTTTGCCCTTGAAAAAATACCTATTGAAGTAACGAACCATTGATCCGTTATTTGAATAGCGATGAACTCACCTCTTGTAAATCCAAAAATTATGTTCATATTTATTCGTGCATACTGTTTATGAAATCTTTTACCCAACAAGCTTCGGCAAGCAAGAAACCCGACGGTTTTTTAAAATATACATTTCCTCGAGAAGTTCAATTTCAATGTGCTTAATTTGGTGCTTAAACTTCAAGGCTGTTACGTAGCTTTAGTGTGAGTGTAAATTTACATAAGACACTTTCATTAGAGTTGTAATTCTTCGTTTTAATTTACCAGTTGGACGCTTCAATCCACAGTTTTCGCCTCCAAAAGTAAAAGCAGACATATTTCTTGACTGCGTTTATAATCCCTCCTCGGAAACACTAGCCTGCTAACGAAGTTAGTTCTAAGGTAAAGTTTTAATTGCTCTCTGGCAAATCTCAGTTTATCTTTTCGTGGTCTCTAGGAAACAGCTTTGTTGACTATAAATTCAATTTGAGCAAGCCGGAAAAGATTACTGGTTTATTTATTGTAGAAGGACAGATTTGAAGCAACAATTCTTGAAATAGTTTAGATTGGAACAAGTTATTGTCGTGTAGCACGCTATAGTCTTATGTAAGATAAGTACTTAAACTGTGTGTGTATGTCGGAGGCGATGAGCGCAGGCACCTACTTTATTGACCGAGTGCAAATACATCATGTACCTTACCTTCTTTCTCCACCCTGTGAAGGTTGGAGTGGCATGATGGACTCCTTAGCGGCAAAAACTACCGAAGTGGTCATCTATAGCATAAGGCATTTAATTATCATTGTGCATAAATATGTGTATATTTATCCCACACATTGGCATGCAATAATGTGGATAACCTCACATATCTTTTTACGATTATATTGAAGACTGTAATACTTTCATATATTATTTCAAAAGAGTATATCTATGGAGTATCTTGCCGGTTCTTTTCCATAGGTCCAATGACTTGGAACCGCGCAACTATTTAAATTTTAACTATTCGTAAGTGCCAGCAAATGGTTTACATGAATAAAAACATTTTGACTTTTGACTTTTTGACTATAGCACCAACTGTGCGTCCAGATTTTTATTGGGTAAAAATATCTATCTCGAGCCACCCATTGGTGCCACGCCTTTAGAAAACCTCGCTGTGCGCTATGCTGCATGCATGTGGCACATCATCACGTGCGTACCAGTCTTCTCGGGGGTCGCCTCGATACGAGCATGCAGATCCCCAATCTACGCGCTCTTGACCCCCGAGGAGCGCTAAGCAGCTAACTTATCAAGTGAAAACTGTCGCAAGTAGCCTGACTTTCAATATCATAAAGCATGATGGAAAATTTCGTTTAATAATTTAAGCCCAAGACAGGCCCTTAAACGTCTTCCAGTTTTATCACCTGAAAGTCACGTAGTAGACGGCCGTGCCGTTACTTCAGTGGCGGCTAATGAATTCTTACCTTGTTTACAATAAACTAAAAAGCCTTTATGAAGCTCATTCATTAAAGGTATCTGTGGATTATGCGTGAAGCCGCGGTAAGAACGTGACTTTTGCGATTTTCAACAAATTGATTCTGGCTTGCTTCGATAAAACCTTAGAAGACAAGGGTTACACAAGTTTTATGCACGTTGTAATATTATAGAGCGCTGTTGACTCGCTTTCTTAAGACACGGGCAAATGGCTTGTAGTAAACGTATGCAAATTGTTATTTAATACCTTTACTGTGTTCAGTTGTTCGTTTTATGCTCATCATTTATTACTAGTTGCAAAAGTATATCATCGTGGATAGTTATTACAATAAAATTTATATGTACACCTAAGTGAACTTATAATAAAAAATACACAAAAACAAATATATGCCAGAACAAACACGGTAAAAAAATGAACAACATGTTTCATAATAAAATAAGATAAATTTATCCGGGCTAGAGGTACGGTATCGGAACGGTTTGTCGCCCGAGGGCTACCGTCGACTACTGTCAAGAGGAACCTTATCTAAACTCCCGCCGCGCTTGCCAACAAGCTATGCACAGAGCTGGAGTGGGTATGATGACGTAACTTGTCATGTTTAGAAGTAAGATGCTGAATAGTGACGTCCCAGTCGTTTAAAAAAAAAGCCTTTATTTTTATTTGATTTCTTGCGGCTTCAACTACCCGGCTGACGACTTCTCCTGTTGTTGTTGTTGTTTGAACACGTTTGCACCAGGACAAAGAAGGTCGCGTGACGTATTCGGTGAAGTCGTGCTTAGTTTAAAATTGAAGCCCGTATTTTTGAAATTCATAATTTTTAATGACGTTCTTTGGCTGATATGATGATGATGATTTACCAAAATATTTTACTACAAACGACACCCGGTGTGAATAATAATAATAAAATATTTAAGCTTAAATTATTTGGTAGCATTAACAAGTTATCTAGTCAATTTTTCCTGAGGAGATTTTAATTTATAGATTGCCGTTTCATCCGATATGCGAGGTGAAGCTGAACTTGCCGCGGTCATGCTTCGGATGGCTGACGAATTTTTTTCACATCGAGAAGTCACGATTCGTTACATGTTTATTAGATGTATCATCATTTCAGACGAAACACGTCCACTGCTGGAAAGAAGCCTCCCCCAAAGATTGCCACAACGGCCGGTATGATTTTGTATTGTGGACCTATTGGGGGGTTTTGCCATAATCGCCACGCTGGCGATCGCAGTTGAGTTATAAATTTACTCGAAAGACGCTGCTGCTCATCCTCTGGTTAATTCCATAGTCGCCTTATACGACACCCACGGGATGAGATGGGTTGTTGCTATTCGTAGCCGGCACCAAATGGCATAGTCAAGGGGTTTACTATGAAGAGTTCCACTGTCCACCTCCTGGCATCAGATCAGTTGTCAGTTCAAATTGATACGACAGTTAGAAGTAGATTTAAATTGACTTCCAACTTTGTTTATATAGTGAGTTACAGTTCAAGCTAATAAAAGCGTGTTAAAAAAGCATCAAGCAACACATTAAGTCTATGTTTATGAATTATGTATGGTGTTTTAAATACAATTTACATAGATATAATATTAAAAGAGATGGCTTAAGCTCTGTAGTAAGTCTCTATATCGAAAGATATCCTTTGAATATCCAAAATGCAGGACTGAAGCGACAAAATATTGCGGATATTAAATTTTGCTTGGACACCCAAAGGACCTTTGTTTTACACGAACAGGTAAATCCGGAATACATTAAAATTTTGTCGCAGTTCTACATTATTCATAGCTCCGGGTTATACTGCTGACTCGAGGCAGCTCAGTAAGAGCCTGCTGAATAAAATTGTAAGGGCAATTAACTAGCGAAGCATCCATAGCTTCTAGCTTTCACGGAGCTGGTACTGATTCTAATTTTTTTTCCTGTGGCAACACTACAGCTAACAGCTGATTTTAACATCTCCAATAATTTTATATTGAAATTTATTAAGTTATTCAATAAATTGTCCCTAATCCCAATTCATCACTGAATACTAGAAGTAATTTAAGTATTTATTGCATAATATTAGTGTAATAAGTGAAATTAAAGTGATAAAATCGTTTAAGATTCGGTGACGTTTACAGGCTACCGGCTTATTCGAATTGTTATATTGTCATCTCGAAAACAGGTACAAATCTTTATACTTAATATACTCACAAGCGTATTATTGTTATATTTTAATATATTATGTATTGAATTAATAGACATTCCAGCTTCGACGCTGTATACATATACCTGGCAAAAATAAAATAAACATTACCTGACCTCTTCTAGTTTGGTGATACAATTTCTCGTTTATAATCTCTCTTTCATTAGTCTACCACCATTTATTAACTATTCTCAACCCTACTTCTGTCTCTGCTATTTTAAATCTTTGATTCCTAATTCTTATCTCATCATTCTTGCTATTCATTTATCATGATTATGACTCGCAAAGCCTCTGCTCGCCAGGAAGAGTCTAAACTCCAACTAGGTTTGAGCCAACTAAAGGCGTCTATGGAGTTGTGTGACCAACTGAATAGGGAAAGAGATGACAATGAGAGGGAACTTTTAGATATATTGAATAAAAACAGAGATCTAAAAAGTGAAATGGCACAATTACACAGACAATACACCGATGCCATTGACTCTCGGGATGGACTCCAACTCATTGTGGATGGGTTTAACCAGTGTAGCATTGAGTATGAACAAGCTCTAAGTCGGATATATTCTTTAGAACAACAGCTACATGAGGCAAATAGAAAAAATTCACTACTTGAAACCACACAACATAACATCACAGCCTCGTTGAACCAAAGTCTGTTTGATGAGTTGGTGATCAATGCCCCGAGAATGATTTCTGCTGCAAGTAACAAGCCCACAGTCACAATAGATCTAACACGTGATAATGTCAGTATGTCTAACAAATCTGTAAGGGTCGTTAGATGCAGCAAAAATAAGTTAAAAAAATATGTCCGAATAAATAAATTCATTAGAAAAACTCAAAAATTAGTTCATAGGCAAAAGTTTTTTATTAAAAATGTAAAACTAAATAGAGAACGACTGCAATTACTTGACAAATTGGACATTTATTCTTCAAAATTAAAAAATAGTTCTATTAAATATAAAACTGACACACAGAATTTGAGTTTTGAAATGAATAGTCTTCGTGACAAATTAGTAGCAATGACAAATAAATATAAAAGCTCTGAACTACAAATGAAAGAGTATATGTTGGCAATGAATGAGTTGGTGGGCTCGTGTACTTGCAGCTATGAGCGCTAACCACCATCGACCAACAACAGTCCATTAAACTGTGGGCTCTCACCAGCTTGTCCATTGTCAGCTTGTGATACTACCAATATACCAAGCGATGACCAGCTTTATATCACTAATAGTTCCCTAAATCAGAGTGTTGAAAATGTACATACCCCCATCAATGTGAAATCCACAACAAAAACAAACATTGTGATATTTAGTGATGAAATAGGTAAAGATCTGGGTCAGCTGTTATCAATTAAATGCATGGGAATATCAGTCACTAATTACTGTATGCCTGGTCTGAGCTACGGTGACATAATGCAAAAAATTACTCAATTTAAATTCAGCCAGGATACTTCTATATTAATATTTATAGGAAATAGAGGTAATACAAATAAAGAAGGGCTACTAGAGAGCCATATAAAATTATCTAATCTTAATGTTAAAAACATAGTGATGTTTACATTCCCTTACAGTAACAGTTTGCCACAGGAAGAGAATATCATTAGATATAAGCTTAATTTGACATTACACACTTTGACATATGGTAATGACAAATTTCATTTAATTGATTCTAACAATTATGTTAGTAATTTTATGTATGTGACTGAAGATAGATACTATCTTCCAAAATATTATAAAAGACAGATAGCTGTGTCGCTATCATATTATTTTGACATATCAGCCAAAAATTTGGCTACTAAACACATTGCTTCTGTTGAGCAATTTACTTGTATCTTTGACACAGCCAAGCATTTGGCTAATAATACTGCCTCTATTGAGCAGCTGAACTGTAGTAGTTTAAATGAATCTGTTCCAATTCATTTAAACTACAACTTGAGACAATAGAATCAATTTCTAGCAATAATGTAAGAAATGATTTAATACCACACCCATCAAATTCCATCTGTTATAACAAAAACATACTTAACATTGTTCACCAAAATATGGAAGGTTTGATGGGTAAGGAATTGGAATTGGAGTTGTTCATGAACAGTACTTATATTGATATTGTATGCGTGACTGAGCACTGGTTAAAAAATCATCAGCTCATGTTCAGCTTCAATAACCACCAGCTTGCTAGCTCATTCAGCAGAGTTAATATGATACGTGGTGGCTCTTTAATAATAGTTCAAAACACTTTGAAATTTAAGGAACGTAAAGATATAGTGAGCCTCTCTGTTGAGCGAGTAATTGAGTTGGCTTGTATCGAGCTTGAGCAGTTCATTGTAATGAGTGTATACAGCCCGCCATGTGCATCATATGATGTTTTTGAAAAATATATGGAGGAAGCCTTGTTTAAGATATCAAACACTAATAAAATAGTTGTTGTCTGTGGAGACTTTAATATAAATATATTAGAAATATCTAGTATTACAAATAGGTTCATAACCTTATTTAAATCGTATAATTTGTACAATAATTTCTTTGAAGCAACTAGAATAACTGCTACAAGTGGTACATGTATTGACAATATCTTTACAAACATAAAACCCTATCACAAATTAATTTTAAATAAGTTAGACTCTGATCACTGCGGCCAGTTAGTAGCTTTACCTAAAAAAAATATTATAGCTCATAGAAAACTTTTAAGTTTTATACCTGTAAATAAAAACCGCTTAGACCTTTTTAAAAATAATTTGATACAAAAACTACCTGAAATGCCCTATCATGAAAACCCTGATCAAGCGTATACTTTGTTATTTAATACAATAAATAGTCAATTTAGTAAAGTTTTTACCCCAAAAACTGTATCGGTCTGTGATCGCGTTACTTTTAGTGACTGGGCAACACCAGGTATCTATAAAAGTAGGCAAAAGTTGTATGAATTATATTCGGAAAAGTCACATAATCATGATGCAATCTTTCATGAATATGTTAAAAATTATTCAAAAACTTTTAAACGTGCCTCTGCTAAATCAATACACTTAAAAACTAAAATAAAGTTATCCAGTAATAAAATTAAAACAACTTGGAATATTATTAACTCTGAAACTGGAAGATCCGCAGTACGTCATCGTGACTTTCATTTGAAAATAAATAATGCAGAAATTAGGGCAGACATGGAGGTAGCAACAGAGTTTGAATTATTTTTCACAAATATTCCTATTTTGACAACTAAAGGTCTGTTGTCGTCTTCCTCTTCTGCTTACTCCATACTCAAAGAATGTGTACCTGTATGTGACAGATATTTTGAATTTTCATTTGTTAATGCAAAAGACATAATAGAATCTTTCAAAAGTCTCGACGTGAAAAAAACTGCAGATCTATGGGGTTTGTCAGTTAAGACCGTCTCATCAGTAATTGATATAACATCTCCTTATTTAGCAACTGTGTTCAATTCATGTGTCGCATCTGGTGCGTTTCCTGACCTGATGAAACACAGTAAAGTAATTCCACTGTTTAAATCTGGTAGCACATCAGATCCCACAAACTTTCGGCCTATTTCGATACTGCCTACGCTGAGTAAAGTTTTTGAAAAAATTATTTTGAACCAAATGTTGAGACATTTCAACAAGCACGACCTGCTTCACAAAAAACAGTTCGGTTTTACCAAGGGTCGTTCAACTACAGATGCGGGCGTGGAATTGCTGAAAAACATTTTCGAGGCCTGGGAGAACTCGCAAGACGCTCTTGGTATATTCTGTGACTTGTCCAAGGCCTTCGATTGCGTACATCACGATACGCTCATAAGGAAATTGCACCATTATGGATTTAGGGATAAGGCTCTTGACCTTCTGACTTCTTACTTAAACAACAGAATTCAGAAGGTTGATGTTAATGGTAAGAGATCTCCAGGATCTTCGGTCACCATGGGCGTTCCACAGGGATCAATTCTAGGCCCTTTTTTGTTCCTCATTTATATTAATGACTTGCCTTTTTACGAAAGGCATAATCATGAGATTGTGTTGTACGCGGATGATACGTCGCTTATTTTTAAAATCCAGCGACAAATACAGAATTTTGACGAAGTTAACGATGCAATCTCTAAAGTTGTCCATTGGTTTAATGTAAACAATCTTCTCCTTAACGAGAAAAAAACAAAATTTGTAAAATTTTCAATGCCTAATGTCAGACAGTTACATACCAATGTACTACTGAACGGAATAGAGCTGGACCCTGTTGAGTCAACGGTGTTCCTTGGGATAACTATAGATGCCAAATTGCAGTGGGGCCCACATATTGCCAAGTTGTCAAGTAGACTTAGTTCGGCAGCCTACGCCGTTAAGAAAATTCGGAACATTACTGATGAAGATACAGCCAGAATAGTCTATTTTAGCTATTTTCATAGTATAATGTCATATGGGATTCTTCTCTGGGGAAACTGTGCAGACATTAATACCATCTTCACATTACAGAAAAGGGCAGTTCGAGCCATTTACAAATTGGGTCCAAAGGTTTCTCTCAGAGAAAAATTCAAAGAAATTGATATTCTGACTGTTGCTTCGCAATATATATATGAAAATTTATTGTATGTGCACAGAAACATTTCAAATTTTGTAAAAATTTCCGATGTTCACAGTGTAAACACCAGGTATAAACACAATCTAGCTGTACATTGTACTCGTCTCCACAGAGTAAGCAACTCGTTCATGGGTCAATGTATACGTTTTTACAATAAACTTCTCACTGAAGTCAGAAATTTATCGCTTAAGAAATTTAAAACTTTTATTAAATCTAAACTCTGTAATAAAGGATATTATAAGATTTCTGATTGTCTTGAGGATAAAAAAGCTTGGGACTGAGCTGCTCGCTAGGTACAGTCAGCATAGTTTTTTTTTTTTTTTTTTAATTTATACAAAAACTGACATCTGTTATTTTATACACTTTTTATTGACATTGAATTCAAACAGATTTTTGACATGTGTTTTATATTAGAATTTTTACGTTTCATTTATATTTAATTTACATAAATTTTTGACATACAAGTACATTTTAGTACTGTTGTAATTTTTTTATTTTTTGTGTACATGTATGTATAAATATTGTATATGACAGACTAACGTGTTGCTGGGGAGTTTGTTGCGCCGTTTCTTCTCCCCAGCTTAAACACTAGGAAGCGGTGAAGGGTGGGCTTAATGGGTGCTGTCTAATGTTGACGTTCAAAAGAACTAATAATTTAGTCTATTTTGAATAAATGATTATTTCATTTCATTTCATTTCAATTTAATTATTATTATTTCCTTTCTCGAATAAATTTGCTATTATTTACATATTTAAATAATTGTAATTAATATTTTAAGTCTAGAGGAAACTCCTTACAACGCTTTATCGAGAAGAATCATATCACAGGCGGGTGATCGTCACACAGTTGAGTTGTTAATGTACTCGAAGGACGCTGATGCCCATCCTCCGTCTAATCCCATAGTCGCTTTTTATTACACCCTAGGGATGTAATCATTTGCTCCAGAAGGAGACTGCAGAGCGGGATCGGGACAGGGCTGATCCCGCACGGAGAACGATGAAACGGCGCCGGGGCAACAACCGTCCCGGTACCCAAGTCGAAAACGCCTGAGCCCCCTGCCGTCACTACATGGTGGGGGCCTCGGGGATCGCGGGCGCGCAGATTGGGGAGTCTGCGTGCTCAAACGACCCCTGGGAAGATGGCGGTGCGCACGTGGTCATGTGCCGCCGTGTGCGTAGCACAGCGCAAAGCGTGGTTTGCGGGGATCCTTTATAATCTGCCCGAGAGGGTGACCACTTTACAGTCATCCCCTCCGTGATGTGCCTAAAGGCGTGGCACCAATGAGCGACTCTAGTGTGATCTTACGAGGACCTGGAGCCCCCCTTCGGTGCCGAAGACGACCGCTCCAGTGGTTTTAGCCGGTAGGAGTCCCGCATACTCCTTCGCCTTCCCCTACCTGGGGCGAAGGAAGTACAATGCAGAATTCCCTCTGGACACAAATAAAAAATTAAATAAAAAAATGGATGTAATAGGTTTGTGCTATTCGTCGCCGGCACCACATGGCCTCCACTCTTTCCACTTATCGCGGTTTCCAGCTGTTATAGATCAATCTTCTTCTTCATGCCCTTGTACCAAGTTACTTGTGGTCGGCGCAAAATGTTAATTATATTATACAGAGTATAACTGACAACGTACTGAAAAATTTGGTAAGAGGTTACATAAGTGCCTATAATAAATATAGTAAAGCCATTTATTTACCTCTGAAATAATAGGCTAGGTACAGTTTTTGTCACTTTTGGGCATTCAATATATCGTAAATAATGCGATCAAAAAGCTACGTGATTATTGTACTGTGATATGATATTATTATGCTGCTGCCAGCGATGACCTCATCCGCGAACTGTGGAAAAACAGCAGCCGTTTAGTTTTGATTTACATTGCAGTTTTATATGAAAATAAATAGTTTATTGATTTTTTTTAAATACATTTTGAAATACCCGACGCAAAATTCTAACTTAGAGGGTTTCAGAATCATTAACTGAACCCATGGTAGTAGTTTCGTTACGATATCACTTATACCCGTTATATTGCAAAGGTTTTGGCAGAACAATTTTACAGGCAGCTGCATGCCTGATATTTATTATTATATTGTCTCTCTATTACACGGGTTTATATCCCCTGTAAGGTGGAACCCGGTCTTTTGATAGGCTTACGCGGGGACATGGGTCCAACACGCAGAGGCCCTTTAGAGAATTTTAATCTAAAATGTAATGGGACACCAACCGGGGACTCTCCATAGCTGCACTATAAAATGAAGTCATCGATTGTCCCCGGTGGTGTAAGGCTATTGTATGAGATGGAAACTATAACGATAAGGTCTATTGCAATGGGTGTTACATGGAATAAAAAAAAACTTATAAATACGGGAACTACGGCGTCTACCTTTCAACTTTGATCGTGAAATTCTGTGGCAGACGGTGACTCGCCACTCACAAGATGGGCCCCCTAAATGGCCACCACTACAGGCGACAAGGAGCAACACCGGTGTGAGCGGCTAGGGGTGTAGAGAGGTGCGGCACCGGTTTCACCATCGCGCGTCTCGAAGACTCGGAGCGGGTTTCCCCGTTATTACGCCATTAGAAACTTCCACCCCCGAGCATATAGCTCTGGCGGCCCCCCTCTGATCGGCCAACTAAGGCAAGTCAGAGTTGAAAATCCTGCGGGCACTCATGGGGTTCCACTCCAACCAACCAATAAAGGCAAGCGGAGACGAGGCCCTGACCGACTCTCTGGAGCATTCGGGTACGCAGTGTCGCCACTCACATTCAGCTCGCCACAAACTGCCCTGCGTTCTGTAAGCTACTTAATATACTTTTTTTTTTCTTATGAGATACTTTTTTTTTATCATAAGGTATGAAGAAATCAAGCAGCTACTTTAATCTGCCCTCCAGGATTACCTTATCCCATGGTGAGATAACGTTTGCCCAGAGGGGTTATATTATTATTATAGATATGCTAGTGATATCCAAGGATATCTATGTTGGTATGCTAGTGTTGGTGGTTTAACCGTCATCTTGGTGACCAAAAGTACGCAAAGTTATTGGGACGCACCGGGTTCCAAACTCTCTTGCTCACCTTGCACGATATCCACGGGAGGAAATTGGGTAACGCTGTTCGTGACCAGAGCAACAGGGTTTTGATCAATAATAATAATAAAATATCCTGACTCCACTAGCCATCTTTACCTACCTAAAGCCTACCGCATCATTGTACCAAACTTTGTGGCATTTATCCCGATATCACTTTTACCCAGCGATCGTTCAACTTTCAACAAATATGAATTGGAAATGATCAATTCAATTGCAATTATTTGGATTTATTCCAGCGGGTTTTTCCTCGATATCATCACGCAGTATGCTTTTCTAATATGGTCCGTTAGTTGAAATACGGCATGTATTTACCGAACCGATACCAATTGATATCCAATATACTGCCTTCTTCGTACTTCCCTGTCAAATCATGGGCGTGGACTTTTGATGTGAAAATTTAAGTTTGTGCACCATATTTGAGAATTAGAAATTAGCTTGTCACTAAAGAGAAATGTGTTTTTATTTATATTTATATACTAATCTAGCTAGGCTAGCGGTTTACTGGCGGCTCGGGTGCTGCGTAATGTATGTGTTGCAGCTACAATCATCATATCAGTCAAAAGACGTGTACTGCTAAACCTTTCCCATAGACGGCCGGTTACGTGTACGCAGATGAGTTGAGGTGAGTGCAGTATGGCTACAGTTTCACAGAAAGATAGATTAGTAGATTACGTGTGGTGTCCGGATTAGGAATATAGTACCACTCCATCTCCTCTCATGGATGACGTAAAAGGCGACTTACCGACTCTATACCAGAGACATGGACAACAGCGTCCTGTCTGTGGAACAGTAGCCACACTGCGCTCGACAACTCTCCTGTTGCAATTGTGGTGTTTACAGGAAAATTCCCTGCAGTGGACGTCTTTAGGCTTATATGATGATGATTCCTTACCAACCCGAATATGCAGGTCGAATTATTTGCTTTTATCCACAAGTTGCTTGCTGCGTTCCGATCTTGAAGCATTTACCGGAGATCCGAGGACAATGTTGCCAACGAGGCGAAGGTTAGTTAGTGTTTTCCTTTCGACACCAATGCACATGTCAGTCCAATTATCCTCTAGCTCGTTAAAAACATCTCTTCTTCTTATCTAATTCACTTCACGTTGTTTATTAATTATCCCAGTGAAGTTTATTGTTTGGTAGGGCCAAACAAACTATGTTAAATTCTACACGTTTTGTTAAATGTTGGGTTTCGATATTTCTTTAAATTACTTGAAGTTCTTTTGACCAAACTTGTACTTTAGATAATACTTTATCAGGTTTCGCGTTGCCCAATTTATAGTTTTAATTAATAATACAACTACATGTTGAAAGTTTCATCGATACATATTTTTGTCTCATCATAGTTAGTAAATTTAGTAATAAAAACAATAATTCTTCAACAACAGCATTGGGTTTTTATTAAAGATACGTTTTTCTTCAATATCTCAATTACAATCTTGATTCTCGACCCTCTTAAAATCGTCCTCCCTCGGTTTTTACAAAGATCAAATTTAATTACAGTTTTACCTTCTGGTTTTTCTCAAATTCATTCAATTCAATGTAGGAAAAGAGGTTTTTTCCTAGTTTAAAACTTGTTTTAATTTTGCTGCGCTTGCAGATCAAGCAGTGATAGAATCCAATCTTAAATGCTTCAGACGAGTAAAATTTTGAAGATAATAAAACACTTTTTAGTAGATTACAATGTATATTTTATGGTTTTTCGTAATGTTTCAAATACTACGCAGATTTGGTGGTTGCGATTAAAAAGAAAAAAACAGCCAAGAGCATGTAGGACCGTAGTAGGTAGGTAGTAGGTTCCGTAGTCAGTACGGCAATGAGAAGAACAAGAAATTCTTCGAGTCCTTTCAGCCCAAACTTGCATTTTGAATTGCACTTTTCCTTTTGTAACCCCCGACGCAAAAAGTAAGGGTGTTATAAGTTTGACCACTATGTGTGTCTGTATGTGGCACCGTAGCTCTTAAACGGGTGAACCGATTTGGATGCGGTTAGGCGGTCTAGCGGTTCTTAGACATGTTTTATCAAAATCAGTTCAGCCGTTTCAAGGTCATCAGCTCTTTTGTTAGCTGCGGGTGAGATCTTAGACGCATAATGGGTATGTACTTTAATTTCCAACATATGTGTGACTTAAAATTTGAAACACCTATTTATGCTACATAACTATGCAAGATTATGTAATTCTTGGTCTGATGTTGCAGCCAGGATACCCAACACACTAGTAAACTCTTCAAAAAATAATAGCACATATGTCGTGTTTGGATTCGTTTTGATCAGTATTTTTATTGTATTTTTATAGATTCTACATACAATGCAATAGTGACAACACGATGAGCTGATGCAGCCGGGATATCCACCACACTAGTACACACTTGAATAAAAATTAAATTAAGCATTTATCACTACAAAAGATTATGGTTATAATTTATGTTTACGGGTTTTATGCCATAGAATTATAATTTAAATACGTAGTTGTTTGCACACCATACAAAATTAAAATTAAAAGTAAATACCCTTGAAATTGTAACTCTTAAGGCTTTTTTAAGAACTCATTTTTTTATACATAAGTCCGGACTCCTCGTCATACTTCTAGCCGTTACAACGGTTCCTTTACTATACATGCCGTACGTCTATGGAATTCCTTACCACATGCCCTAAGCAACAGCCGTACTCTGGACGCTTTTAAGACTAGAATTAAGAAGCATTTCCTTGCTATGTGACTTTTAATATATATATGTATGAATTTGTTTATATGCGTATATATATTATTTATGAGTATATATCTTGTTTCTTTTCAGTTTTTATTAAATAACTGTTTCAAGACTATTGTAAAACGTGAATTTGCCCCCTTTTTACCACCACTCTCTATCACTCAAAGGTTTTGCTGGACTGAGTTAAGCTCGCCTTTGTACATAACATTTATTTTGACCGACGGTTTGTAATTTCTTTTTGTACAATAAAGAATTTTAGAATTAGTTTTGCATTTCATTTATATTGAAGTTCATTTAATTGTTTGTGACCTCGCTTTATGGGCCAGATTATGGCAAAATTCTCTATGATCGCTCATTGTAGTGATCATTGCGTGGCCCATATTCAGCAGTGGACGTTTACGGGCTGATGTGTGCGATTATTTCCACATATAAATATCATCCTCACAATAGTAAACATAAAAAAAACTCATCGATTGACCCAATAAAATATTGACGGAGAATAAATGCGACCACAACACGTGACACTTATTTAGTGACAGTGCACAGTGTAAACATGGACATACTATGTAATTTTGTTTTGTTCTCTACCACTGATAAATTGAGTGCGGGGGAAACGCGACCGCGGCGTACTGGCGACCAATATTTTTCATTACTATGCTAATTTCATTGTCCCAATAAACGCGTCGCCCCGCTCTCACCCGCAAAGAGGTTAGCTGTTTCACGAGCGTTTTTACTGTGTCCACTGAAAAATTTGAATTCGCTTTCCAAAAGGTCGGGCTGGGTTAATTTGAAATGCAACTGGGCATTTTTAGTTTTTCGCCGCGCCGACGCCGCTTGCTTTTAAATGGCGAGCCATAAAATTGTGTATTAGTGCCTTTCGTTAAACTTTTCACGACTCGATAGTTTGGGTAATACAATTTTCGAAACCATATTTCTGTTTGGAAGTGTTACACTCGTTACTCTCTCGTCAGCATAGCTTTTATAATGTCCCATCCCAACCATCTTTATTACGACGACTATGATGATGAATGGAAGGAATGAATGCTGCAATTAGGTACATCTGTACCTACCTAATCAACGGCAACTGCGCTGTTTGCATTAACTTGAAATGCAAGTTACGTCTGCAATTCAGGGAACATTCGATGGACAATCAGTTTAAACGAGGGTCATAATCCCAGTAGTAGGGTATTATCTGGCACACAATCGCTTGAAATGATTCAATAGATCAGTGTCGTAGGTGTGGAGTGGCGCATTCCGCAATGGGGTCACGTATTGCCCCGAGAGGCCCAGGCCCCGAGGTATGCGCTCTGAAACACGTGTCATATTGCCGTTCCTTGGACAATACTTAATTCAATAGCCATTGAAATTTTCCGACACGGACCGTTGTGTGTTTGTCCCAAAATCTTATCAGTTTGTTGGGGTATATTGTTCCTTTTCTTTGTGTTGGAATAAAAATAGTATTACGGTGAACGTGAAAAATGTAAGTTCCGAATTCACACACATATAAAGAACATTATATTGATTGGTACAATTCTCTGTACGAATATTGGGCGGATGGCCGAATGGACGGATTAGTGGCCCTAGTGGTTGCTGTAGACCGCATAACTGATAAATTAAATAACTGATATGAATACATAATAATATTCCAAAAAAACAAGCGCACAGGTCAATCACACAGTTGCGCACGCCGCGACAGCGGTGGTAAGATCCATCATGGCGGTGTGGCTGACCTTCCGGTTAACGTAGATATTTTGGGGCATGTATTTCGACAGGTAGATACACAGATGTGTCACATAGACCAAGAAGTGTCATGACGGCGGAGACATCCCGAGAACATGGCGTAGTACATACTGGAAGAGTATCCAGCTTAGGCGGCACAACGCGGGGACTCCATTGCGGCGGTCGAAGATTTTGATCTCTCGCTTTCGGCCGTAGTGCAGTCCATCGTCTGGAGCAAGCGTGCGTGGGATGCTGTCGCGTCTTTTAGTAATGACGTGAAGGAGGAGAGGAACAATGGAGGAGAAGAAGGAAACATCACCTGATTTCCCCTCCGCAAAAAACGAATTGGGCGCTGCAGGGGCTAATCGATCTTCTGTCTCCAGATTTATATTATATATGACAAACTCGGGGTAGTCCGTTACCTGACCAGAAGCTGGCTAGAGACGGTGTTGCGCTGTGTTCTGCACGCGCTGGGTAGGTTGCACAGAGATGGGGTGCGTTAAGCCAAGTACCGGACCGATACCTGTCGGGGAGTGCGGTCTGATTCCTGGCTATCTCCACACCCTCAGCCATAAATAAGTAGAAAGAACACCGTAGGGTTTTAGCCAGTAGGAATCCGGCATGCAGATATGCCAGCGCAATTCGCCATGACAGAAAAAGTTCGGTCGCTCAGTGAACATATATTCCGTACATACGACGTCCACATATACTTTCATTAGTTCGTCTTAATACATATTTTAATAATGGCAGCGCGAACGCGTGCAGGTATATGCCACTCCGCAGCATTGCAGTGACTCCCGCGTACATCTCAACTTTATCTACGCCTTGAGCTCAGAGGGGCCAGAAAGTCCTGCATGAATCATACGCAAAACCACAAAATAAGATTTTTTTTATTTAGGAAATGTCATCATCATCGTCATCATATCAGCCACAGAACGTTCATTGCTAAACAAAGGCCTCCGCCTTAGATTCCACCAGGTCATATGTCCACCTCGTTGGAGGTCATCCCAAATTGCGTTTTCCTGTGCGCGGTCCCCACTCGAGAACCTTTTTTGCCCGAACGGCCATCAGTTCTACAAGCAATGTGCCCCGCCCATTACCACTTCAGTTTACTAATCCTTTCAGCTATGACGGCAACTTTAATTCTCTTACGGATCTCTTAATTTCTGCTTCGATTTCGTAGAGAAATATCAAGCACGACTCTTTCCATATCTCGCAGTGACCTTGACCTTTCTTATAAGGCCCATTGTGAGTGACTACGTCTCTGTTCCATATGTCATCACTGGTATCACACAATGAATATCAATCAATTCAGCTGTAAAATGTCCACTGCTGGATAGAAGCCTCCCCAAAGTTTGTCACTACGGCCGGTATTGGTTTGTGTTGTGTGCTCATTGGGGGCTTTGCCATAAGGGTCATACTTGTAGATGGGTTGGTGATCGCAGTTGCGTTATAAATGTACTCGAAGGACGCTATTGCCCATCAACTTTTACGACACTCACGGAATGAGACGGGGTGGTGGTTGGTATTCTTAGTTAAAATATAGTCCAATATGTTTGCCGAAAACCATAATAGTAAACGATACATAGTGTATAAGCCGCTTCAGTTCACTTTATAGTGGAAAAATATATTTTCAATTCAACCTACAAATTTGTTTGCCAAAAACCAGTCGAGCTAACTTGGTTGAACGACAAGTGTATTTTGCAACCATTAATTTTTTTTGTGTTCACTTGACTGTTTCTAATTTACTGAAACCGAAATGTTCCATTTTTCAGACTGTGAAGATTAAACTATTTGTAAACTGATATGTTGAGCACACTTTCTACTACACAAAATACATATAACGCTATATAAAATAAACATGTTGTTCTCTGTATGTAGATAAAAATTATAAATTCTGTTGGATGTATCGCATAAATACTTATCATAAAGTAAAAATCTATGTAGGTATACGAGAGAGTCTTACTCCCAGGGATGGCCTCGGTAGAGTATTAACACATAGATAGTTACGTATAAGCGTAACGTAGGTAGCCATATTATTATACCATATCGCGATAAACTGACACACCTGTCACACTCGCCCTCGGATGTAACGGTACTTTTAGATTCATGATTGATTGAGAAATACTAGATGGATTTTTTGATACATTGAAAGTTCTAAAATATATAATTATACTGTACGGTAATGGCCATAGTTATATCAAATCCAGTCATAACTAGAACAAATCGTATGCAATACTCTACTTCCACGTCGCATTGGCATCTTATTAAAACTATCGCGTTGCTATAATATCGGACGACTTAATCACATCCGCGGCTATATAATAAAAAATTCAAATAAAGACTATTGATAAACTTTTCCAAAAATAACATTGTCCTGTGGAGGTACTAAATAAATTATTCAGTTAGAACGACCTACGGTTCGATCAAATTGTATATTGAAGACAGTAATGTCAAATAAATTGATGGTCCTTTATAAAATACTTGTGATACGATTCGGTGGTTTGGTTTGATCCCCCCGCGGAATAAATATTATGGTCAACAGATTACTTTTCCGGGTTTGGGTGTTTGTGTAGATTTGGAGCGATCCCGATGTTCAGCTTTGTGTCAGACTGACTGCTGCCCACGACTTTGTCTGTAAGATAAGTAATTCTGTACCCTTTAGGAAATTTGATAAAGCAATTAATAAAGCAGTTCCTATTCTAATTCTCTTGTCAGTGACAATAGTAACGGAGTTTTTTTTTAGTTAGTCCTACAGGATACACGAACGACGACACAGCGAACGAAGTTTACGGCACAATATATATATATATATATCTCTGCTTCGTTGGTTGTACTATACTTTATTAAATGCAGCTTTTATTATTATAATTTTTTACTTAGGAATTGAATGTAATTAATGAATAATTTCAATTAAATTTCTGAAACGTGGTATGTGGTTTGTGGTTTACGATCCCTCGCTTCAGCCGATTCTTTTTAAAGCAGGTCTTTACATCCTCTTATGTGTTAGTCAGAGGGTCAGGGGAAATGACCAGGGAACCCGCAGACAACGGGAGTGACTGTCATCATTTCGACCGAATAAAGTCCACTGCTGGACACAGGCCTCCCTTAAAGATCACCACATTGACCGACATCGGTGTGTTGTGTGCTCATTGGGGGGTTTTGCCATAATCGCCACGCTTGGCAGGCGGGTTGGCGATCGCAGTTGTGTTGTTAATGTATTCGAAGGACGCTGCTGCCCATCCTCCGGCTAATCCCTGAGTCGCCTTTTACGACACCCACGGGAGGAGATGGGGTGGTGGTATTCTGAGCCGGCACCACACGGCATAGTACACACAAAAAAAAATACTTAAATGTAACAACTATAAACTAAATACAAGGTGCATCAGCTATACGTACTAATCGTGCAGTGACAAAATTATAGTGCCAAAGGGCTACAGCTCAGCATAATGTTAGGCAGCAGTGATACTGACCACCCAACGCTGGTTTTCAGCTGTAACCCAATCTGCAACACCAGAGGAGTTACTGATGTATTGCCGACTTTAGGGCAATTATGTCGTGCTTTCTTTATGCCGTATGTCCACCATATTTTTTTTATGTTGGTGCTATACGGAGCCGGCACCACACGGTACAACTGTCTGACCTTCTGAATTTCCATGAGGATATTTTTGCTCCAGGAGGAAGACCTACGCAGTTTGCTATTCATCGTATGGATACAGGAGATGCCACGCCAGTTGCTAGCCCTCCGTATTAGATTTCTCCCGCTAAGAAAAATATAATCTGAAAAGAAACAGATAAAATGCTGGAAGACGATATTATTGTAGAAGCTGAGTCAGAGTGGATCTCACCAGGTGGTATTGATACCGAAAAAGAACGGTAAGATCAGATTCTCTGTTGACTAATGAAAACTTAATAGCGTCATACGGACAGAGAAATACCCGCTTCCGGTAATCGATGGGCTGTTACAGAACACGAAATCTGATTGTGTCATTTCCGCTATTGATCTCAAAACTGGCTACTGGTAAACGAATTTGATGCCAGAGGTATGGTGTTTGGGTTAAAAAACACACCGGCACCGTTCCAGCGGTTATTGGATCGGATGAGATCAGGCCTCAAGGATGTCTGCATGATTGCTTATTTGCATGATCTCCTGGTAGTATCGCCAAATCTGGATCAGACCCTGAAGAATCTTCAGCAATTCTTTGAGTGCCTTCGCCGGTTCAACCTGAAAGCAAAGAAGTAAGTGTATTTTGCGAGAGGTAATGACATTTAACTGGGACAGGTCGTTTCAACACAAGGAATCGATCCAGACCCTACGGTCGTTGAACCGTTGATGACCATGCAAGACCTGAAAGGGCTAAAACGTTTCTGCAAACCTGCACCCGGTTTCGCAAATTTATTCCTCGTTTTTCAGATGTTGCTTGTTCCTTGACGGATCTCACAAAGAAGGGCCGACGCTGGTAATGGCTTAGGTTTGGAGCATACCTTAAGAAAGATCAAGGACAGATATTATTTTAAAAACATGAGGACATATGTGGCTCAATATATCAAGTCCTGTGCTTTGTGCCAGAACTACAAAGCCACGAATCTAAAACACTGCAGGTCTACTCCACACCAGTCCTAGTGCCGCAGCAGCAATTTGAGATACTTGCGATGGACCTGTTTGGACCACTCCCGGAAAGCGATAACGGAGAGAAGTGGATTCTTCTCACAGAAGATACGGCTAGTCGATGGGTTTAGCTGTTTGCACTGCGTGATGCACCTACTGAATCATATATGCGAAGGCACTAATAGAAGAAGTTTTCTTGCTATAGGGCTTGCCACGTCGTGTGATTTCTGACAATGGTTATCAGTTTTTTTATCAGTGATGCAAAAGCATGCAGATGCAGTGCAAATGCAGTCTCTGATCCCCGTTTACCATCCCGAAGCAAACCCGGCAGAACGCAAGAATTGTGAACTAAAATAGCTTCGATCATTGCCGTTAGGCTTGCCTCGTCGTGTGATTTCAGACAACGGTCGTCAGTTTGTTTTGGCAGCGATGCAGAAAGCTATATATGTGCTTGGAGTTCAGCAATCTCTGATCCCCGTTCACCATCCCGAAGCAAACCCGGAAGACAGGTTTGACCATTGTCGTTGCCAACCGTTCTTCCAATGGCACGATTTGCGCTCACAAATCAAGGGACGGGTTAATCAGCTGCGCACCTTACCTTCGCTCGGGAGCTGCGTTCTCCTATGGCAGTGCAAACCGATCTTCGAGCGACAATGTGTCAAACAAAACTATGTTCCAAAAATCACTTGGTATTTGAAGGAGTTTGTGTGTATCTTACATGACATCAAGCTGAGAGTTGAAGATCTGCAAGATATTCGGAAGTAAGTGACCAGCAACAATGCGATACTATCCCTTATACCAAGGATGACCTGGTTCTTGTGGAGACCTTTTTTTTTATTGATGCCCAGTGGAAATTCTTCATGAACTTCCTTCGCCCCGGGGAAGGGCGAAGGGGTATGCCGGCCTCCTACCGGCTAAAACCACTGGAGCGGTCATCTTCGACACCTAAGGGAGGCTCCAGGTCCTCGTATGATCACACTAGAGCCGCCCACTGGTGCCACGCCTATAGGCACATCCCTAAGAGGGTGACTGTAAAGCGGTCACCCCCTCGGGTCTTGTGGAGACCTACCCGACACGTAATGCATCAAAGGGATTCAACAGCAAGTTCGTTCCAAGACGGGAAGGTCCGTATCGTGTCCCACAAATCATTAGCCTTACGTCATCCTTGTTGTAGACAGTAAGGACTTTGTAAAGGGTAAATACCATGCCAGCGCATAAAGGAAAACCCCTTATAAGAGATCATCCCCAGCTATCGTGCATCAGCGCTGTCGTGGTGGTCTAGCCAAGTCACATTCGGGTCGCACTTGTGACTTGGAAGGGGGAGGTTATCGCGAGTAGTAATAAATTAAGGTCTATTCAAGCCTGCGCAGTACCTGGCAACCCTACATTCCCGCAGCCGTGTCGTTGGTTCACCCACCTGAGCACCCGCGCGTCCCAACATTTCTAAAATCCGCACCAAGCAAGTAGCGCACGTGCGTGGTAGTTTGCCGATGAGATCGTGGTCGTACACGCCTATTGTTAGATTAACATAATAGTAATAATTACTCCATCTCCTCCCATGGAACTCGTAATAGGCGACTAAGGGACTCTCAAATAGAAGGAAGGGCAGCTTAATCTCTTCTGTGATACAGCAGTCATTTTGCGCACCCCAACCCGCCTGCAAAGAGTGGTGAGTACTGGCACATTCCCCCCAAAATTACGACATAATTGTGGAAATTTATGGGGGAGGCCTCTGTTCAGCAGTGGACGTTCCTTGGCTGTTCTGATGACTGTCGGGTACCGCCTTAAAATAACCATTCAAGAGAAATTACTGGACATTAACTAAATATATATTAATATTAAATTAAATTATAATAGTAAATGTAGTCTAGTATAACTAAACATTACAATTGTTATGGGAAGGTGTAACGCTTACCACCAGACGAATAACTTTCTCGTCTCATATAAATTCGTACTTGCCTCTCACGATACCCACAGGTGTAAATAGGTCGCCTTTTCTTTGCCGGCAACCACAGGGATATAGCCTAATGGTTGGAGGCATGCCCACTATACAGGATGGCCTGAGCTCGATCCGGGTCCACACCTCTGACTTTTCGAATTCATGTGCGGATCAGGATTTGATTGTCACTAGCGTTAACGGTGAAGGAAAAACATAGTGAGGAAACCTGCACACCTGCGAGGGCTCTAAAATGTTCTCAATGGTGTGTGTAGTCCGCCAACCCGCACTAGGCAAGCGTGGTCGACTAAATGAGAAAAAGCCCATGCCCAGCAGTGGGGCAATAATGAGCTGATTGTATTTATTTTAATCACACGGCATGCCCTTGTAAGGCGAACCTTAATGATTTACATATTAAGAGCACTTAAAACAAAACACTGAATGTAATTTCTTAACATCCTTGAGAAGGTATCGTGTTCATGTGACGTGTTTAACTTTGCCGCGCTTAGTTCTGCGAGCCTTACTAATTTAATTAGCTTTGACAAATTATAACAGGCACCCAAACACAGCTGTGTAATAAACAAAATTACACTTCTGTTCAACAGCTTTCTTTGTTCAACTCAATTATGTTTAGATTGATTGGAAGAAACGCTAAGTGGCAACGAAAGGCACCTACCAATTTTTGCCGAAGTTGGTAGTTAAATTTAAGAAAAAGAATATTTAATTTATGTCATGAAAGCATCCCAAAATACATCCCTTTCGTTATCACTCAGCGTTCCGTCCAAAAAACCTTTCAAGGGGTAAAAATTGATGGTCTGTCTGTTTGTACTCGCATATAGGAAAAGTGGCTTCACGCATTTTTATGGGACTTTCTACACTAGTCTAAGGGTCCAAATGAGATATAAGGATACTTTTTGATATCCAGACCAACTACACTGCAAGTAAAGGTGCGGTAGCAGCATCAGGAGCAGCAAATACGTCGTTTACTTGTTCCGCCCCCACCGCGGATTTGATACCATATGTTTAAGAACATCTTGGGACATATCCCTATCACTGAGTCCTGTAACCACGTGCATGCCCCCGAATTCCCCAACCAGCGTGCCTGCGACCCCCAAGGATATCCACCATGTAACGACGGCTGGGCGCGTATCGTGAGTGCGTTTACAGATAAAAGTTACACATACACAATACATACCGACGTACAGACCCGGAACATATACCTACAAGATACAAAATCATAAAAATACTTTCTCTGCGCAAGAATTGAACAAGCAACCCGTAGCGCAGTAGCCGATTGCTCTGTCACTGCACTGCTTATGTCATCGATGTTGGACTCAGGCGCTGGGGCGCTTGTTACCTTAGCGGCTCTATTTCTTCTCCATGCGGGATCGGAAGAGAGCTAATCCCGGGGCCGAGAAAGAGGAGACAGCAATAACAGACCTACCACCAGTGAATTCATATAGTGCCGGGAATCCGACGTCTATTCCGACGGCTTTGGGTCCCATTCATATTGGAGCTCGAAAATGTGTGGCAACTGCAGCCTTCGTTTAGTACTGGCTGGCTTTGTAGACTTTAATTTTGTAAAAACTTGATCGTAGTACAGACTGTGACATAACAAGCTGTATTGTCTCGTATAAGCTGATCTCGCACCATTTTCGTACCATGAGAGGTCAGCTTATACTGGAATTTATAGCTCGATATACCTGTGTACCTGCCGTGTGTACCTTTTTTATGATGTAGGAAGTAAAAAAGCGTACGGTTTGCCTAAACGATCACCGCCCATAAACATCCGTAGCATTAATGGAGTCGCTGATGTGTTGCCGACTTTTAGGGCAGACATACACATTTCCTTGAATCCTCATATGTCTGGCATATTTTGGGGGGTTGGGCTTTCGGTACTCGTTACTCACCGTACAAAACGCAGCGTCACTGTTGGTACCATCATTGCTGCTACTTCACGCTGGTATTCTTTGACGGCGTGGTACGTCCCGGTTGAGCCAGCCCATTTACGAGCTCTAATAAAGTAATGACTACAGCTAGGCTCTCCCATGCTGTCCCCTTATGCACTACACAGAAGGACCCTGTTGTCTAATTACTTAAATATAAAGCTTCGTAGCAAATTCCTCGTATAAACCACGTTGCACTAGCATACATAAACATCCAGACAGGCCTTACTATTTATTACCATTCTCATTGCATTCAACTTGGAATATTTACTGAAATGCGGGTTTCGCAGTTTCCCACCACCGTTAAACGGGTCGTAGATTTAAATTTAAAAGTATACATTTAAATTGTATTCTGGTTGAAAAGCCCACCCTCTTTACCCTAGAGTTGAAAACTAGTAAATAGCCAATACACAGCGATTCACTTAGTTGTTTATTTAGCTGCTTTGAAATCGAAAAATATTAAATTGTTTATTCAGAAAAAGTTTAATACCTCTTACAATAAGTATCTCACAATTAAAATAAAGCATAGTTGTATATGCATAGTTAACGTAGTATTCGGTACGTTGAACTAATAAACATCCTTGTTTTCAAGCCCCAACACATATCATACACGTCGATCAGCTTTGAAATCCCCTCCAAGTGTGTTCGTCTCAAACCAGAATATTAGAAAAGTTTTTCGATCCCCTGAATAGTCGGCTACGTGAGACACAAATATTGCAGCGGTTCCACGGATAATCTTCTGGCTGCGAGCCAGTTCACAATATGTAAGCGTAGTTTTCAATAGAGCCGTTTAGATATCTACCGGTGGTGGGCAACTAAGCGACAATTAACTGAGAATCCATGTTCTATGATTACCAGTCGTATCAGTAGCGGATAATACGGTCCCCTGTTACCAGCTTGTTGGTGTGTTCATACCATTCACTGAACTGCTTGCCTTTAGGGTGAAAATTAGTTTTAGGATATATGACTTTGCATTATAATAGAGAAGGTTTTACTTGCAAATAATTTAGTAAAAGCGCTCGGGGCGAATAGTCGATGACATTACAAAGCCTGTTATCTCGTTCTATTTGTGACATTCCATTCCATGCCACGAATAGAATGAGATCGATGTATATAGTATATAATAATCTATGTATCAATACATAGATTATTACATATACAAAGTTACCCATACGCCTACATTCTTTGGGATCAACTAACGGTTCAAGCACTGAAAAGTAGCTATATTGGCTAGTATTTAGAACTGTATACAAGTTTCCGGTTATTAATCAATATTCTTCGTACATTTAAAGAACAAAGTTGTAAAAAAAAAATGTTGACCTGAGAACCTCCTCCTTCCTGAAGTCAATTAAAAATATTGTAGCATATTATGGTTTAAAAAGAGTAACCATGGAGCCCGTTCTTCTTTACACAAAATCTACATCTTGGAACGCAGCAACTAAAGTCTAACTATCATTGCCTGTGGCCAAATATAAATATTTCTGCGCTAGCTCCATTACAACTTTTTAATCTTTTTGATATTCTTTAACATACGGGTTAAATATAAAAGATACGGAATAAGTTTATTGCTTTCAATTTAGGCTAGTTGGTACCGTACTCAAAGACAAGAAATTCTCAATAAAAAAAAGTAGCTTTAACATATTGCTACACTCACACACTCATATTCTCCTTCTCTTGCCTAGTTCCCTGCAAGTAATACACACAAAAATATCAGAAAAACTAGACAGCTAAACACCTGATTTCCGCAAAAATGACAATAATAAAGTATCTGGCAACATTTCTCAAGTAGACAACTGAAAAGGAAGTCATGAATCATCGGCTAACATCACACAAGGTGCAGAGCAGGAAGCTCGGGGAAAGTGTTCCATCACCCAGGCAGGGCGCTTCCGCTCCCGGATATGAACCCTGTATCGTCATGACTGCCCTCGTCACTTTAACGATCTTCGCTCACTTGGGTTTTTACCTTATTGCAGGGACTGAGATGACGATGGCCAATAACAAAAATGTTTGTTAGCGTTAAAATGTTCGTCATTGTTTTGCCATTATTTATGATGAGGTGCACGTAATTCATGTAAGGCAAGACGTTCTTTTGGGTTTGGGATCACTTCTTTTATAATTCTTGATAGTGTCTAAAGACAATTAAATCTAATTGGTACAATTAACATATTTTGTTTTCAAGACGTTCACGAAACGATAACTTTCAATCAATCAATCAACCAATCATAGCGGCTATACAACGTCCACTACTGAATAGAGGCCTGCCCCATAGATTTCTACAACTTTATCAACATATTGGGGGAAATATGCTAGCACTCACCACGCTTGGCAGGCGGATTGTTGAGCGCAGAATGGCTACTATTCCACAGAAAAGACGCTGCTGCCCGTCCCTATGGTTTAAAGTCTCTTACTCACGGGAGGAGATGGAGTGGTGTTGGTTTACCATATTATATTGTTATTATTTATATGTAGGTATATCATTCTAGTATATGTAAAGGATGCCATGTCGTGCCGGCTACGAATAGCACCAACCCATCTCATCCCGTGGGTGGCGTAAAAGGCGTCGATGGGATTAACCGGAGGATGGGCAGCAGCGTCTTTCAAATACATTAACAAATCAACTGCGATCGAATCAATCGATCGAAGCGAATCAAAGCCGCCTGACAAGCGTGGTGATTATGGCAAAACCTCAATAAACACCCAGCACACTCAGCGCAGTCATTGTGGCAATCTTTGGGGGAGGTTTGTGTTCAGCAGTGGACTTTATTCGGTTGAAAAGATGATATGTAAAGTATATTATTATTTGAGTATTTTAGCTGGTATAATAATTAAGAAAATGTATTTAACTAGAAACACTGTATTTCAGTAAATACAGTGAGTACCCCTTACCTTTTTTACTTTTTCTATCAAATCCAAATGTTGGCCGAAACTACACGGCCACTGAACAGTGAGCAATACCTATTTCTGATTTAATCTTTACATTAATTAATATGAACATTTATATAAATGGCTTCAAAACATTTAATGATAAATCAGAAATACTGCTAAATAAATACAGACGTACATTGTGCTTGTTGCTAAAATTCAAGTTCAAGTAAGTTGGCATCATCATTTCGGCCGAATGAAGTCCATTGCTGGACACAGGCCGCCCCCAAAGATCACCACAACGACCGATATGGGTGTGTTGTGGACTCATTGGGGAGTTTTGCCATAATCGCCACGCTTGGCAGACGGGTTGGCGATCGCAGTTGAGCTGTTAATGTACTCGAAGGACGCTGCTGCCCATCCTCCGGCTAATCCCTTAGTCGAATTCCAACCACGCTTGGCAGGCGGGTTGGTAAGCGCAGTATAGCTACTGTTCTACACAAAGGACGCTGCTGCCCGTCAAACTGGCTTAGAGTCCTTAGTCCACGGGAGGAGATGGAATGGTGCTATATTCTTACGAAATAAATTTTATTTTATCAGTAAAATATGAATATAATTTTATATTAAACAAAGTACTAAGTGCATTCATGTAACTTGTAAACGTAGCACTCAAAGTGAACAAAACTAGGGAGTTGTACAAGCCTACATAAATTAACAGTGCTGGAATAACGCAAGTTTATTCATCTAAGTGTATGTCTGTCTGTCTGTATTCATGACAGACGGCATGTGTACACCACACATCAACATATATGTATGAACATATATCCATGCAGAATTATCAAATTAAAATGCACATGAATAATAACAAAATTGCAATAAGAGTGAGCAGAAAACATTTAGTGAAAACACTTTAAACGACCGATCCGGCGGCGGTGGCGGGCACATTTTACTTGCGCGTCCTGCTTCTGATGTGTTTTTGGTACTGAAATAGCAAAGCGGTTAAATAAAGGTACAGGTTCAGATTTTGATAACTCTGTTGTACCGGTCTGCAGCAGTGGTTTGAATCGGTATTATCTACTAAAAACTCAAATCTATCTATCAAACTCAAAGCCTAATATATATATATATATATATATATATAATATGCGCGCTAGTGACTGCTAAACCAATAAAGCAGTTTATCAGCCTTATTATTATTATACTCAGAAAGTTTAATAGCTAAAAATTGTTTTCCATGTAGCCAAATTTCAAGTTACAACACTTAGCAACATCATCTGTAATTGCAGAAATCACCAATCACTGTCACTCGCTAATAGTTCAACAAGCTGCCATCAACAATAACCAAGATGGCCGCTTATTTTTCGACGTCACGTCACCGTATTTATGTAGCTAAATCGGTCAGGGCATAATATCCGGTCGGATGCTGTGTGTCTTGAGCGATGGAGATGACCGTCGTCACGTGCTACGCTCGTATGTCTCCAGAAGTCCCGACCTTATTCTTCACACCTACTTGCATTGTGATTAATGTTTTGCAGCCATCTTAGCATGTCAACATTTTAGAACAAATCGCTTGTTGGATTTGGAAATGATTTTATGATTAATCGTAATGCTATGTGCTGGCGTAACAATAAGTCATCTGGTCCTATTCTTACCTTTGTATTCGACACTATCACATAAGGAGCTGACATAATATGTAGTTACATAAAAGCAAAGATCGCACGAATTAGAAAGATCAGAATTTGATTATCACTTGCGTTAACGGTGAAGGTCGTAAGGAAACCTTGTACACCTGAGAGGGCTCCAAAAATGTTCTCAATTTTGTGTGTAGAACGCCAACCCACACTAGTCCTACGTGGTGGGCCAAGGCCTAACTTTTCTCATCTTGAGTGAAGGCCCGTGCCCAGCAGTGGGACACTAATGGGCTTATTATGTAAAGGTACCACATTAACGCTACGTACCATATCGAGAGGAACAATTACATAAGTTCGAAACCTGGTGCATCGATGATGGTTCGCCGAAATATCCTTATTCTACTGTGTTCTAGTCACGTTAATTTACGTACACAACAGGTTAAGGTGCGACTGGGACTATTGGGATAACCCATAATTGTGTTGGGTTTTAATAGATGACCAAAATTTACCCTGTAGTGATTTAGAAATGGCTCGTGTATGTAGGACTTTCAAATGAATTTTATGAAAGTAAATATTTCACGTAACAAATATTTGCATGGCTAATAAATATTCGAGCCGAGTCTGGGTGTTTGTGCATGTGAGATTTATGTTTGTAAACTGTACCTACGACACAGAAGATATCCAAGCCAGATAAGGCCACATCCTTAATAAATAAACACTCTTAACAGTATTTAACAAAGTCTTACCGAAATTAGTACAACAAAATGATTCAAATCATAATTTGATTACATCACAGTTGGATCTTTTTTTCGGTGCACATCAAGTATGTTAATGAAAGTAAAGACACAACAATATGGTTTCATGGACCAAAACTTATAGTGGTATGATTTGCGTTTATTTCAGGACGCAGGGGGAGGAAGAAAGATTGAATGGAGTACACCGTGTTCACATCAATCATAAATAAAGCAAGCCAAGGGCACATGCAATCACCAGAAAGGCAGCCAACTCGTCCTCCTTCTGACATGCGCAGCAGCTAGCCAAACATGATGGTGAACAGGTAGAAAACAGATGCAGCACAAACACTGTCACAAGCGTGGGAACAGCACATTACCTAAAGCAGTTCAATTGTTCGAAGATCACTTCGGAGTGGATACACAAAGTCATCCTGGATGAGGAGCAGCAGCGGGTTCTGAGAATCTGGAGGCAGCACATCAACCAGACCACAAGCGAGCGGAGCGATATCAAGACACGTTGATTGTTTTAACGACACGTAGTACTTAGTAGTATGATGTGTGGCAAACTATTCCCTTCTGCACACTGCGACCCTCTGGCGCTGTATAATTTATTTTATAACTTCTGATAATTGATATGATTGCAAGTGTTGTAACTTGCAATCAAAGATTTAATGTCTATAAATTGGAATTAATTATATTATCAATGTAAAAATAACTTGACATTTCACTTAACGTATTTAAATTTGCATTTATTTATGTTATTTACTTATATTTAATATTATGACATTGATTGACTATTAGTTATTGTTAATATTGTTCTTGTGACATCAAATTATAATATTCATACAACATTGTAAATGCAACATGTAACCATTAATGTTATATGTTTAGTACTTATTTTTCATGCTCACTAAAATGTCTTAGTGACGGTAGCGTTGGGTATCGGGTCGTTCGGTTCCCTTCAATATGGTTGAGCTAAGCGATGCTGATGCATGCGTCATGCTCGTGAACGGGTGCCGTCTGTTGGGACTGGTCAGCCGTTAACTGGCACGGCAAATAATTTATTATTATATTATTATGGTATGTTCCGCACAAAGACTACAATATTATACCATCTTTAGACATTAACCTACATTTTTCTCGATATACGTTTTACAATCATGTTTGTATCAATCAGCATTGTAATCACAATTATTTTAAAAGAGTATCCATGGAGTTTCTTGTCGGCTCTTCTCCACAAGATCGACTATTTGGAACCGTGCAACTTAGATTCTGACGTTTCATAAGTGCCAATATTTATAGTACAAACAATAGTACAAAAATATACAAATCAAAAACACTGGTTGTACATCAATATACTTTATTAAAAAGCAATGATAGCCTAGTGGTTGCCTTCCATAGAGGAGAGTCTGAGTTCGATTCCGGCCCGCACCTCTGACTTTTCGGTTTCATGTGCGGGTCGGAATTTGATTTGTGAAAGATAAACATTGAGAGAAAACTTGCGCACCTGAGAGGGCTTGAAAAAAATGTTCTCAATGCTGGGTGTAGTTCGCCAACCCACTCTAAGCCAGCACGGTGACTAAGACTTAACCTTTCTCATCGTGAAAAAAGGACCGTGCCCAGTAGTGGGATAGTAATGGGCTGATTATGTAGGTGTGTATGATATAAATATACTTTCTGATAAATAGTTCTGCGTAATGAACTTGAATGAATGCTGGAACATTTTTAAATGCTTATTTTGTTGTGCTATCCTTACTTTTGATGTGCAATAAGTATTTTTGTTGAGAAATTGAAATTATTTTGTTGAGAGACTGATGACAATAACTTATGAAATAATCCAAAATAATCTTAGACCTGTTGGGTTTTATTTTTGTATTCTCTGTGGCTAGCTGTATATATTCAAGAAATAGTTCGAAAAAGACACTCTTAGAATTAAAATTTCCATAGATATTTCATAACATATGAATATAAGGACCGGTATCCACCACAGTGAAAACGAAAAAAATATTAAAATATTTCATTTTGTTTGTGAAGCGAGAAATTCATCTTTGAAAGTGTTTACCCCGACGTGAAATAAAACTGCGAGCATGTTCAAAACGTGTTTACTCGACGTGACTCTGAATATGTCTCGACAAATATGTTTTTTCTGCCGGCAAATTCGAAAATCACCTACACATGAGTCTAAGGAAGAGGGCAGGGCGTACGCCTGACGGTAAAACGAAATTGTCACTCACGTATTATTCGCCCATACGTGTCTTGCTGAGCCGATTTTTATTACTTTTCAAAGCAGATTCTTAGAAAAGTACAGATTAATGTACACAAAAGACCAAAGCAATGAGTGTCGGAATATTCGATACGTCTACGTACGTATTTGCGAGACTTATGGGGATTCTTACAGAAAATACGTTTTCCATTCGTATCTTTTATGTGATTCTATAGAGCTATTGATACTTTGCGGAGGGTATTATAAAGACGTCCTAATGATTATATTCTCCAGAGGCCATTTTTAACATCAAAAGGATCATTCTTAGAATGAGCTTAGACTATATTAATTCCAAGATCTGTTAAGATTTCAGTAGGTAGAGTTTATAACATACCATAATATTACGGGGTGTAAAAAGGTCCATCACTATGCCGAAATCCGGTAGGTACATCTAAGTAACATTGAGCACAGATAATAGCTGAGAAACTACTTTATTTTTAAATATAAAAAATCTGACTGACGTAATGTAACGCACGCTACCAATAGTTCCTCAGAAATAGATAAAGATAGAGCAGTTTTTTTATTTTATTTTATTTTTATTTCGCGCGTGCTGTGTTTCTGTCAAACCTCGCCCCGTCAGCCATGCTGACATCATTAAGTGAGGCGACGTTGTCAATTTGTCAGAGTTATCTATACTATTGGTAGCTAACACGTCAAGTGAGTTATTCTCATTGATGCATAATAAAATGTAAGTGGATGATTAACTCTAAGCTAAGATATAATTATTAAAGGTAAATAACATAACTCTTCATGTAAAATTTTGCGAATTTGCGTCGTGTCGTCAAAATCATCTATTGTAAAATTAGTCGAGCAAATTCCTTTTTTAAAACAATATTTTTTTATTTATTATCCATTTCTCTTTGACAATTGTATTTGACAGTTTATGATTTTACTTTAGAAAATATCGACTAGAATTGACAATTGAACCGTACGACGTTGCCGACATATTTTTTTAGAATTTTTTCATTTTTGAGAAATATTTTATGAATATGTAAAGATTTATCAATCTAAATACCGTACGACGTTGCCTTATATTTGACATTGGCGAAATTGTGGAAGATATTCTACAGAAGCCATAATCTAAGAGAAGAAGAAGAAAAAGATATCGACTATATTATCGACTTAGTAAATACGTGATGGATTTCTAATAGTGTCTAAACTTTAAACATTACTGTGTTCCGATTTAACGTGGACTGAGGCTAGTGAAATTACTAATATTTCGAGGGGATGAGCACAGTGTGATAGCGTGCAGAACTAGTTCTGGGTAGCGTTATGGGTAAGCGTGTTACTTACCAGACCATGACGTCTCGCCAACCAGTTGAAAAATGTCATGACATTTTAAGGCCATAGAAATTCTCCGTATATATGTATTATTACTTTCAGAGTTATTTAGAAACCAAAATCACTACGCGATATTTAACAAACCATTTCTAAAAACCCTTACCCGAATTTATGACTACCAAGGACGTTCCCAAACAGCGGTCTTTTGTTAGTACCAAGCATATACCGACGCCAGATAGTTCAAATTTACATACTAGCATTATATCATCTATATAAACACTTTCTAATCATAAATTGCGAAAGCGGTTCACTAAAGAAAACAATACAGCATAGATAGGAAAAATAAATTCATGAACTACGTGGACAGAGCCCGAGATCGCCGGCGCTCATTGGCCGAATCTCATTAGCATAGAAATGGGAAACATTGCTCATTGACGATCGTAACCCCTTCGCAATTACTTACGTGTTACTAGAGGGCATGAACGAATGAAGTATATACTCTTGTTAAATCTTAATCCTGTACAGTAGACGGTAGAATAGCTTGGTTGGTTATTAATTTTATTCCAGCATGTTCACTTCCACTACGGAACATATATCGATCAATTCAGTAATTAAGTCCTATCTGACACTTGTAAACGTCGCAGAATGACAGCCTCTGAGAAAAAACGCCGACAGAAACTCGGGGCTAGGTCCTTTTTGCTTTTTTATACATTGTTTTACAAATATGTGTTTACCAATTATTTATGACAGCTGTTTATACATTGAAAAACATTTTGTAGCTTTACAATATAAGCAGTGCAGATAAAATTTGTTTCCGGGAAGCCGCATATGCAGATAAGGACTAACGCAATACGTCCCACCCTGTGGTGAACATAGTCTTTAATTTTTAGGCTTTGTTTATTAGAATTGTTTTAATGCGTGTTTTAACCTACCCATCAGTAATATCTGTAATTTATTTTGGTAACTTATTATAGAATCGGACGTTATTCCCTAAGAAAAGATTTGGTTAATCTGTATTCACACATCATTAAAACACCAATTCTATTCATAGATATTATAGTCACACTTAAATATAAGATTTGCATTTATGTTTACTGTGTAACGTCTTAACTTACATACACCTTAAAATAATAATGCATGCGATGCTTACCTATATGTAAGATAAGAAACTAGTGTATATACTTTTTCAACGGGCGGACTCGGACGGCGAAAAGTAAAATAAGGAATCATCAAAATAATGAATCATCAAAAGAATGAATCATATTACAGCGTCACAGAGTCAGTGAGTCAGTGATTAGCATAAATATATAATTCAATTGTTACCATTTATCTGAGTATTGAAAGTAATTGTAGTCCATTAGTAAGGTAAACATGTTGTAAATTTGAATCGATGATACGTTTGGCGCGTTCTAAACGATTGTCTTTCTGCGCTACATGTCGTGGATTCGATTCATACACGGAACAAATTGTTGGATGGCCAACAGATAATTGTTTCAGGTTAGTGTTTGTGCATGTCAGGTTTAAGTCTGCAAACTATGGGCAGTTTAGGCTTGTACTGTACTGTGACTTATGATAAAATCTAGATGTAAAGGGCATCCTATAAAAAAAAGCAACGGCAAAGCCCGATATTTTGTGGATTTACAGGTCTTTCACCTTAAGGTACTGTAGTATTGCTGACGAAAAATGCAAAGAAGTTTGCTGAATGCGCCCAGCCGGGTTGGATTCACCAATTGTCCCAGGTATTTTTACTACCATACTTTTTTATTGCCATACTTGTCAATAATTTCGAGAACAGTGTTTCCAACAGATATTGGGATGTGCACAACATGGTCGCTTGACATGACTTTCGTCTTTCCCGTCTTCATTTTCTATTGTCGGGAAACATCGTTGCGATCATCGAATTTTGCGCTAAGCTTTGTGTGATGGAGTTTATGAAAAAAAAGTGTTCATCATGAAGAGTTCCTCCTTTTCTAAAAGGTCAGCCAGCTTCTGTCCCCTGCGGTTTCGGTGCCCACACCAATATTACCCCACTCTCAACTCAACAGAAGTTCAGCTTCGCATTGAAGTCTCCCATCTCAACAGTGATTTTTGTCTTGGCCCTACTAACTTTCTACTTCACTATCTGGGTGTGTTGATCCGTGTGGTATCCTCCATTGCCTCCCGTGGATGTCGAAAAGGCGACTAAGGGACTCTTAACCAGAGGGATGGGCAGCAGCATCCCTTCTGTGGAACAGTAGCCATTCTGCGCTCACCAACCCGCCTGCCAAGCGTGATGAGTACTGACAAATTACCCCCAATATGTGAAATTACCCACAATTGTGGAAATCTATGGGGGAGGCCTTTGTTCAGCAGTGTTGTTGGATGGCATGGCCGATATGATGATCTGGGTGTGTTGAGGTCAGCACGTAGACCATGTGGCCTTCAAGGAATATCTCTTAGATATTCTGAGTATATGGTACTCGGTCGACGCACTTTTAGTGGCAGTATAACACATTTGTGTTATGTTATTAATAAGGGACCTGCTGACGAGACCACCCGACACCACCTTCAACCAAAGTCGCCTTCCCGGTAGTAGAATAAGTTGCTAGATTTCAGGGTAATCGTTTTCTCGCCCTCTCTTTGAACTTTATTACTTGGCTCTTTACATCCTCAAATCACCAGCCCTAAACCAATACGTCCGCACAATATTTTTGCAAAGCCCTCAAATGGATTCGCAATCAACTGACGCGTAATAATTTCACAGAATACAAAGGTTTTACCCATTTATTAGGTACATAAACCGCGGGCGTGAAGCCCACGGTAACTGAAAAGGTGACCACATCGGAAATCCGAGCGTGTTACCGTGGGCCGGTTAACTAATTGGGAGGGGCGGGTCGGATGTGAGAACAAGGCAAATGAAGATTTATCATCTGGCAAGTCCTTCGGGCCTGATCGCCGATTATTAGTGCGGGATTTTTGACTTAGTTATACTGATCTTGTGGTTTTGAAATTATGTTAGGCTGACTGAAATTGGAATTGCTAAATTTAAGTGGCAGTGGGCAGGGCACATTGTTTGTAGAACGCAGCGTGGGCAGACCCCACAGCAGGTTGAGGATATCCTTTTGACTTGCTACTCGCAGCGCAGGATCGGTTGTTGTGGTAAACATTGACAAAGGCCTCCTGCCTTTGTTCAGCAGTGGACATCTATCGGCTGAATTGATGATGATGATGACTGAAATTAATGCTTTCGTTCGTAGTTTGTGTCGTAAACCATTGATGTGGTTAAGCACCGCTCAGCACGGTAAGTCTTTGGATGGATATGCCCGCATAGTGGCATTTGAACTGAGAGTCTCCGTGCTTCGAAGAGCATGTACAACTTCGGCCCCGATTGTCATGATTAGACGATACTCACTGTGTAAGTAGGAGGCCATTCAATCATCAATAATGTCAGCCATTTATACGCCCACTGTTGAACAAAGGCCTCCCCATAGATTCCACAACTGTGTCATCATTTCGGGGGGTATTTGCCAGTACTTACTACGCTTGGCAGGCGGGTTGGTGAGCGTAGTATGGCTACCGGTTCACAAAAGGGACGCTGCTGCCCATCCCCCTGGTTTTGATTCCCTTAGTCGCCTTTTACGACACCCACGGGAGAAGATGGAGTGGTGCTATATTCTTAATCCGGACACCACACGGCTTCAATATCTATTTTTTTCAACTACGTTCTCCTGTATCGTGTATACAGTTTACAGACATTAATCTTACATGTACAAACATCCAGACCCAAAACGACTATCTGTAAATCATACACATATTTGTTCAGTGCGGAGATCGAACCCGCGACACGTAGCGTAGAAAGCCAATCGCTTAGCCACTGCACCAACCTTGTCTTGCTTGCTTGCTTGTTCCTTATCCCTGTACGAAACTTTTTCCCTGTAAGTCACATCATAGACATTCTAAAGTATTTGGCATACTACTTATACATACTCAACATAAAATAGATATTTTCAGACCGTCGTCATGTCTATGCTTTTTTGTCCGTCTATCGTAAATGTCAAAGGTAATAAATCTTTTTCTTTTGCCTAAATAGAGCTATCTCTAACAATGCCTAAATCCAGCCCCACTGAAGTATGTAGGCGACCTATCAAGATGTCCTTGTGCAAGATCTTCAATAGATTTTTCTTTGTATTTTGCGTGGCAGTTTAATTGTATGTACTTACCTAACCCAATTCTATAATATGTACTTATTATTAAAATACTAATAATAAATAATAAATAACCCCTCTGGGCAAACGTTATCTCACCATGGGATAAGGTAATCCTGGAGGGCAGATTAAAGTAGCGGCTTGATTTCTTCCTACCTTCTGATATAAAAAAAAAAGTATATCATAAGAAAAAAAAAAATATATATTAAGTAGCTTACAGAACGCAGGGCAGTTTGTGGCGAGCTGAATGTGAGTGGCGACACTGCGTACCCGAATGCTCCAGAGAGTCGGTCAGGGCCTCGTCTCCGGCTTGCCTTTATTGGTTGGTTGGAGTGGTACCCCATGAGTGCCCGTAGGATTTTCAACTCTGGCTTGCCTTAGTTGGCCGATCAGAGAGGGGCCGCCAGAGCTATATGCTCGGGGGTGGAAGTGTCTAATGGCGTAATAACGGGGAAACCCGCTCCGAGTCTTCGAGACGCGCGATGGTGAAACCGGTGCCGCACCTCTCTACACCCCTAGCCGCTCACACCGGTGTTGCTCCTTGTCGCCTGTAGTGGTGGCCATTTAGGGGGCCTATCTTGTGAGTGGCGAGTCACCGTCTGCCACAGAATTTCACGATCAAAGTTGAAAGGCAGACGCCGTTGTTTCCGTTTTTAGAAGTATATAATCCATTTAGCACCCATTACAATATACCTTATAATTGTGGTTTCCATCTTATACAATAGTTTTACACCTCCGGGGACAATCCGAGACTGCATTTTATAGTGTAGCCATGGAGAGTTCCCGGTTAGTGTCCCATTACATTTTAGATTAAAATTCTCTAAAGGGCCTCTGCGTGTTGGACCCATGTCCCCGCGTAAGCCTATCAAAGGACCGGGTTCCCCCTTACAGGGGATATAAACCCGTGTAATAGAGAGACATAATAATAAATAAAACTTTATTTCGAAGGGCAATATGAGTACGATAAAAGCATTGCGTTTATTAAATTGTAATTTCCATTTATTTTGTGTAATATGTTAATACATTATTATTTGAGCATAAAAAAATACCGTCATTTCTTTTTTCACAATTTTAGTACTCTGGGGGAATTTTATTTATTAGTGTGCGTTTTTATAAATAATTCATGAACATGTTGCTCCAGTAGCAACTTTTTTATTAATTATGGCAAAAAAAAAAAAAAAACCATTTTGTTTTACAATAGACGCGATCCGTGTGGTGCCGGCTACGAATCATACTAACCCATCTCATCCCGTGGGTGTCGTTAAAGGTGACTATGGGATTACCTAGAGGATGGGCAGCAGCGTCCTTAGAGTACATTAACGACTCATCTGCGATCGCCAACCCGCCTGCACAGCGTGGCGACTATAGCAAAACCCCCAATGAGCAAACAACACACCCATATCGGTCATTGTGGTGATCTTTGGGGGAGGCCTAAGTCCAGCAGTGGACTTAATTCAACCGAAATGATAAAACATTAAATTTAAATTTAAATAAAGTTCAGTGTTTTTGTAGTATGTTATTATGCGTTTTTATCTAATCTCATATAGTAAAATTCGAATTATAAACTTCAAAACGAGTTTATATTGACATACTTTATAAACAAAACATGAAAATGTAAAAATATAATCAAATTATAACACTTTTTCTCTAACAAAATAATGTTTTAATAAAAAGAAATCCATTACGATACAGGGCAAATCCAAGAAGTTATCATCATTTTTTTTTCTAATGGAACGCATATGCGTAGCCTGCTATTTTCATAGCATTACAAAAAAGTTTTTATTCTTATTATTACTTACCTGTGGCAGCGACCACTTAGCAATAAACTATTTCTTCCTCTTTTAACTTTGATCTTTCATTTAGTAGGTGCAATCCCAATGTATAAGATTTCATAAAATAGGGTATGAAAGTGCACACAACTAAGTATTGAAACACTCACGTGATCCTTGCCTGTGGCTCGGTTTTTAAACACACATTCGTGTTTTAATACCCCTCATTATTCAACAGTTTCATGAACTACTATTTTATACGAGTTTTTGTCAAGACGCGCAATTCATTCACCTGGTGGTAAGTGTCACGCCTGTCCATAACAAATGTAATGCTACCAAGGAGTAGCCCTGCGTGGCTACACACATACGGTCATCACTTCCAGACATTAGTTATTTAATCTCATATACCCAGTAATTTCACAAGCTACAATGCTCTTTTAACCGAAACACGGCCATCAAAAGGAAACACGGTAGTTACCCAGGGGCGATGGGTCAGCTACCTATTCCAGTCGTAATCCGTCGGGCCGTCACATTATTGCCTCAAGCAGTACTGAAGGACCTCGTGAATGCGTGCTGCATATTACGTAAGAGAAAACTAACAATGAAAACATAAATTATCTCGTTATAATCGAACATCAAATATATTTAAGAACAATATTTATAAGCCCATTTCATAATTCGATGTTGTGAAATGTGCTTATAAATATTGTCCTTAAATATATTTGGCAGTTAATTATCACATTGAAAAACGTCGGACCGTAAACAGCAGTGTAAATAGCAGCGGATTTCATAGCAATTAAAGTGAGGGATTATTAGCCGGCAGCCGATGATCGACGCCCGGCATTCGGCCGTCCGCCGCGGTGGCGTCGGCCTCGGCCTCTCTGTGAACTTAATCACTGTTTACACCGCTCGGGGAATGTAACTGACGAATTACAATGAGCTCCCTGCAAATGCTATCAGTACACCTTGCTCGTTGATATTTTGGATGTGAGATTCGGGTAAGTATGTGACAAGATTTGTGTGACAAGATTTGTGTGATTTTAACTGTGGGTCTGGACCCGTGTCGTCTGGCTAAGAATACATAAGATACCCCTATAGTCACATGGCTGTCGGAAAAGCTGAAAAAGGACTGATATTAAGAGGATGGGCAGCAGCATCCTTCCGTGTGCTACTAAAAACATACTTGAATCACCATTCCGCCTACTAAGTACGGTGATTATGGCAATATCCCCTATGACTGCTGCACATTTAAAAATAAATGAGCTGACTTACATGCTCATGCCAAAAGGGTTACTTACTCTGCATGTGCTGGGTGTAACACCCAGCGCTGATTTTCAGTTGGCACCCCGCAGTGACATAATTATATACGTCTGTAACTGTCCCACTGCAGGGCAAATGCTTCTTGTCGTACAGACAAGGCACGAGCATACATCACCACGCTTGCTTACTGCTTGCTGGTGATTTTAGACCATTAAAATCCAGGTTTCCTCGCAATGTTATCCTTCACTGCTAAAGAATGTGATGTCACACAGTGATGTCTTGGATCCTAAAAAGCAGATATGACATTGAAAAAGTCACATTGGTACATACCAGGTTTTGAAGCCTCAACTTTGTGCTAGCATAATCAGCCCATTACTATCCCACTGCTGGTCACGGGCCTTTTCTCACGATGATATGGTTAGGCCTTAGTCCTTCTCGCTGGCCTAATGCGCGTTAGCGAACTACACACACCATTGAAATTATTTTGGGGCCCTCTTAAGTGTGCAGGTTTCCTCCCGATGCTTTTCCTTCACCGTTAACGCAAGTGATAGTCAAATTCTGTTCCGCACATAAACCCGAAAAGTCAGAAGAGCGGACCGGGATCGAACTCAGACTGTATGGAAGGCAAGCAATCAATCACTAGACTATCATTGCTATGGATTGACTTGTGCTTAAGATTGAATCCGTAAACCTCCAGGCTCATCATCATCATATCAGTCATAGGACGTCCACTGTTGAACAAAGGCCTCCTTCATATATTTTCACAATTATATCGTTACTTTGGAAGGAATTCGCCAGTACTCACCACACTTGAGGAGATGGAGTGGTGCTATATTCTGAATCCGGATACCACACGGCCAATCTGCAGGCTATCACGATCAAGTAGGTAATATCTTATTGATCGACATCATTCATGCTATAACTACTTTTTAGCTTAATAGACCGTTCTTCGACAACTTTATTATGGTATGTGTGTAAGAAGATAAAGTGAAAGCTATATAATCATCACCATCTGATGATGACTAAGATATCCTTCCTTTGGCTGATATGATAATCCAAATGCCGTAAAGCCTTAAGCCAGCTTAGCACTATCTTTATGCCTTTAGGATGCACAATATATAATTATCTATTGTTGTTTCTCTGTCGGACGAAATATTGTAATGGTGGTAGGTCTTTTATTGCAAGAGTCCAGCTAGGTATCTACCACCGCAGTGCCAGATATTTTGCGGCCAAGCAATAGTGATTAACTTTAGGCATTCCGGTTTGAAGGGCACTGTAGGTCAGTGTAATTACATAAGAGATTGACTAACTAATATCTCGAGGTGGCGAGTGGAGTGTCACCACGTAGAACTAGTCTTGGGTAGCAATACAATTGTCATGGGCAGGCATGACGCTTACCACCAGATGAGTGATTCTCATCCGCCACTAGGTTGTATGAAATTGTAACGATCTACTGCTGGCTTTGGAGACTTACTAAGTTGTTCTTCTATGTTTTATGCTATTCGCATCAAGGTCTTTTCTGGGATTGCATATGTGTCGTTAACCTATCGGGCAGCTGGTCTGCTAATAGCTTTATTTTCCTCAATACACGACATTTGGTAAGAAGTGGTACAGGCAGATGGAATGGAGCCCTGACAGTGTTGCGAAAGGTAAGGTACATAAAAATGAAGAAAAAATACTGTGCATTTGCAACTCAGTACTAAGTACAAGTTAGACTGATTTGTTTCACACTGACTATAACATGGAAAAAAAAAATTTACCTTCATATTGTACTGTCATCGCGCCCAAAGTAAAAAGCAAACAGTGCATTCTTAGTTCTCGAAAACTTCATAACTTACGCAATAATTGACTTCATACATAATTACTGAAGTCACAGTATATTCATTCAACAATCGATCCATTTTCAAACACAATTTTGGAATCCTTGTATACTGATTTTAATTACAGTTCTCACATTTACTTACCTAATTTATACGCGAAGTTGACTCATTTTGAAGCGTTGTCACTACAGCGTGAAGGTGGGTGCTTACTCAAAGTTCAATGTCACTTATAATCCAACTTCGAAATAACGAGGAGTTTAAACTGAAGTATGTATCTGCCTTGGGCCAAAGAGGGTTCAATTACTTTCAAGGAGAGACTTTTGTTTCACGCATGGGCAGTTCCTTTGATACTGTTACATAAAAGTAAGTGAAGGTGTCAACGATTAATGACATCTAACCCAAGAATGTCAAGTGTCTCCTGGGAGAAACGTTCAGTAAGAAAATGACTGCGGAAGAACATTTCACGGGCCACAAATTTCTCCGTGAAAACAATCGTAAACCGCTTTTATTACTCAAACATTCACCATTGATTCACGGGCAAAACAATAAAAATACTGACTCAATCAAGCTACCGAATTTTACGAGCATTGTAGGTGAGTGAATTTATTGTCAGAACGCCAATAATCTTTCATTTACAACTACACCTAAGAATCGAATTAGCCAAGCCGAACATTTTATGACCCCTTGCGTACACGAAAAGAAATGAGCACCCGAACGTGGAATGAAAATAATTCATTTAGCTCAGTAATATTTTTTTAATTACTCTCATTTTAATCAAGTTAAGTGTTGTTAACCTGAGCAGGAATATCATTGTGACTGCGCGACTATTTATATTTTGACTTAGATATCAAATAGAGACTTCTCATGACAACAGCGAAAATATGTAAAAATAAAAGGTTAAAATACGCTGTCATTGCATTTTTATTTATTTATAAAAGAAACATCGCTAATGAAAACAGAAAATGTCGTCGCAATGAAAAATAATGTCTTTATGACGGCGTTACTTGAATGTAAACTACGATATCAAGCTACTTAAAAATATGCAATTTAGCAGGACTATATGGCAAAACAAAAAGGAGATCGCGTGCGGCCGGAAAAGGTCATTTGCCATCATAGGGCGCCGGCGGCGGGCCGGCGACTGTCCCTTGCCTCTGTTGTTCATTTTTCTTCCCCTTTTTCCGGAGCCAAACGGTAAAGAGAAACTTAATTGGAGGCTTTCCCGCCGACTCTCAGGCTCAATGAAAAATTACGAGCTAAACGAGCACACGCCTGGGAATTTTGTGCTCATTCTCGACGGCACACCAGCGGAAAGAAATGCTGCGTCTTTACTCAAGCCCCTTGAACTTAGATAAATGTAAGCTGACGAACGTAATTTCAATGAAATATACTGCTCATTACAAGAATTAATTTAATTTTGCTCTTTTAGCGAATTGTCTGACGACGTCACGGCTCGTGTAGGTGTCTTTATGAGCTTCTTTACCTGGCCTTAGACTGTTTGCTTCGCTCTTTTTTTTGCGTTGTAGCCTTTTTTTAATAAATACTTTAATAGTACGTCTGTAAAAGTAGTGGGTCTCACTATGTGTCTTTGAAATAGTAACTAATTAAATCAATTCATGTAAGTAGGTACTCAATAACAGTAATGTAATAGCAATTGTATGTGATTACACAGTCTACGGTGTACTATAATACTTATGACCTGCAGTCACAAAGACCAGATTAACAATAGATGAGCACAAACATAAAGACAGGCACATGCAAGTTACAATACACTCCTAATTGGTTAACCAGCCCGGTGGATTACGTTGGATGTTCATTATTGCGCTTTTAGGATTTCCCTTGGAAGCAGCTGCATAATTCACGTTGCCATGAGTAACCTAAATGCATTAAATGTATATGTTTGTGTATGCAGCCGTTTTAATGTCTTGTATAAGCTATAAATGTGCGATTTCATAGATTTGGTGTTGCCGTTAGAGTTTAATTTTCTCCATTATAAATGCAGCTATAATGGTAAGAAAAGTATTGGGAACATTTTAATTAAATTTTCCCAATACTTTGGGATGCTGATGCTGCATTTACTCAAATTGATTGCCAAATTAGTTTAATATTTTTATGGCTAAGATTACTTTGCGTTAACAACACATTACATTACCGTGTGGAAATGTGGTGGTAAGTAGTGCTAAGAATACCTCCATCCCATATCATCCCGTGGGTTTCGTAAAATACAACTATGGGATTAGCCGGAGGATGAGCAGCAGTGTACTTCGAGTACATCTATAACTCAACTGCGATCGCAAACCCGTCTGCCAAGCGTGGCGATTATAGCAAAACCCCCCAATGAGCATACAACACAAACCATACCGTTCATTGTGGTAATCTTTGGGGGAGGCTTCGATCCACGAATGGACGTTTTTCGGATGAAATATGCGATGTTCAAGGAACATTTATGAAAATGTTCAGTTAAAGGGAAACTTAGCTAGTTTATACGAGTAGTTAGTAAAACCCTCTATATTATAATCGTTATAAAGGTCTATTAACTAAGCTGGTATTCTTAGACTTAAATCCTTTTGTATCTCCTTTATCCGAAACAAAATTTGTTCATCAAAGTAAAGACTGTTCCAAATACGGAAGACTATCAAAATATCAGCTTCCATTTAAAATTCAGCCACACAAAAACCGACGTTATATCCAAGAGAATCCATTTTGGACACGTAGATACCAAAACTATGAGGGATTTTATATCTGCGGTCAAGTTCCGGATGAGGCTCGAATGACAAACCGCAGACATTTAATTAAAGGCCATGGCAGCGCTAGAATCTCGGTGAAAGAGATTGACTTGATTAAAGTAACGTTCGCCTCCATACTACACGAGATTAATACAAAGTATGAAATATGACACCCGTGCGAATTAATCTTGCATCCGATGGTCAATTCGTTTTAGACTGTTATTCAAAGGTGTACCTTCTGATTTATATTTATTATATAATCCGACTTCAATGACGATCCCAGGATTGATCTCAACAGAGTCCCAACAACGGGTCTTGAAACGAATATGGACAAGACGAAAGTCATGTCAAACGCCCATCCCAATGTCTGCCTGGGACAAACCATCCAGTTAGGTAGGTCCAACTCCGAGAAAGAGATCAATCGGCGAATCCGCTGCCAGTCGCGTTGGGGAAACTTCGAAACGTCTATTCGTCACTAATACCGTAGTGCCTCATTACAAAGGTCTTAAAGACTTTGAGCCGTGTATTACCATTGATGACATATGACACAGAGGCGTGGTCATTCACTATGGGCCTCATAAGAAAGCTCAAGGGCACTCAACAAGCTATCCTTAGTATTTCTCTATGAGATCGAATCAGGAATAAGGAAATCCGTAGAACAACTAAAGTTGACAAAGCTGAAAGGATTAGTAAGCTGAAGTGGCAATGGCCGGGGCATATTGCTTGTAAAACTGGTGGCCGTTGGGGCAAAAAGGTTCTCGAGTGGCGCATCGGAAAAACACAGCGTAGAACGAAATCCAACGAGATGGACAGAGAATCTGGTGAAGGTCGTTGGGAGTCGTTGGATGCGGGAGGCATGTAACCGGTCGCTGTGAAAATCAAAATGGGGGAGGCCTTTGTTCAGTAGTAGACGTCCTTTGGCTGATATGATGATGATGATGACACAGGACTAGTCCCGCATTAGTCATTTAGTCTCATAAGCCCAGTAATTTAGGTAAAGTGAAATTACTGGGTATAAGAGACAAATTTGAACTAATTTGATATTAAAATAAATTACATTTGATTTGATACATTTGATATTAAATATCTATTTCCCGTGCAATGACTCTCATAGGTATAAAATAATGCAAAATTAAATGGTTTATGTTAATATCTTCTACAAACTGCTGTAAAACAAATATGTAAACAATGTGTATTCGTAAAATATTGTGCTACAACACGCGAGCGAAACGAAAACCATCAATTGAGAGTTAGTTGGTTTACATTAAACTAGCCATGACTTCGTCTATGACGGAATCAATTTAAACACTTATAGGAAGTACTCGTGTGGTTTTTAAGATTAGAGCTCCACTCCATCCCATTGCAAAAAACAGTGATAGCCTGGTGGTCCATTCATACAGGAGTGTCTGAGTTCAATCCCGGTCCGCACCTCTGAGTTTTCAGATTCACGTGCGTATCAGAATTTGATTATCACTTGCATTCACGGTGAAGCATAACATCTTGACGAAACCTGCACACCTGAGAGGGCTCCAAAATGTTCTCAATAGTGTGTTTAGACAGCCAACCTGCACTAGGCCAGCATGGTGGACTAAGGCCTAACCCTTCTCATCATCAGACAAGGCTCGTACCCAGGAGTGGGACAGTAATGGGCTAATTGAGACTATGATTTTGACAACTCCATCCCCTCTCGTGAATGTCTTAAAAGGTGACTAAGGGACTCTAAACTAGGGGGAAAGGCAGCTGTGGAAATGGAGACATTCTGCGTTCACCAACCCCTAGGACGATTTCCGATTTTGCGAGACTTGTGATGGTGCTCTTGACGTTGACACCCCAAGCTGCTCACGCCAGTTTAGCTTCCTGTTGCTAATAGAGGCGGCTTTTAAGGGACTATCTTGTGAGCGGCGAGTCATCGTCTGCCATAAAATTAAATTGAAAGGTTGTAAAGGTAAAGGCCGTTTTTCTCGTTTATTATTCTTAGTTTTATATCCACATAACACTTATTGCAATCGATCTTATCGTTATAAGTTCTACCTCCTACAATAGACTTACATCTCCAGGGACAGTCAGATACTGCATTTTTATGATGCAGCTATGTGTGCTCCCGTCCATTTTATTTTGGATTAAAACTCTCTTCTAAAGGGCCTCTGCGTGTTGGACCCACATCCCCGCCTATATAGTCTATCAAGAGACTGCGTTCCCCCTTTTCGGATGATATTAACCCGTGTAGAGAGAGACATGAAAATAATAATATAAAATCTGTTAACCTTGTAACCTTGTTTCAAAACGTTGTTTGCTTTTACACTATGCTCACGTCGTGAACGCGAACACAATGTTTTACTTCCAGCGTAGGATTTAATTAATAATCGCAGGCAAATTGATATCAAAATCAAACAACTAAACACTTAACAGAGTTTATTACCTTATATTTAACTGTTTCAATTTATATTATTTACAAATTATTTATCACAATTTCACAGTCAATACATACATAGTTATATACAACGTTCTATTTTACAAACATTTACAATTATGTGTACACTGCGAGACAAATTAAGAGGAACCTAGATATTTCAATATTAAAAACATCGGATCAAATGTTTTTCTTTTAATGTTAATAAAAAAAGGGTGCTTTTAGTTTCATGTTGTAGATAAATAACAAAAAACTAAACTAATTTTCTGCGTGATATGTTGCGGAATCATTTTCTTTGTGTGGTTTTCTGTAAATATCCTACCTCCTCCTCCTCCTCCATCCTAATATACTTTCCAGCGATGAGTAAAGTAAAAGGTGAGTAAGGGTTGATCTCAAGAAAATGGACAGCAGCATCCTCCCTATGCTAATAATAAACTGGGATAACCAACCCTATAATTACTTGGCAGGTACCAAGCGAGGTAATTGTGGATTTGAGCGCTCATTGTAGTGATCATTTCAAGGCCCATACTCAACAACGGCCTTTACAGGCTTGTGTGTGACCTGATACACTAAAACCCGAAAAAATAACTTGACGGGAACATTTTGTACCTAATTAAACAAAAATACACAATTATAACATTTTTTCTTTCTGTTAGTAGCGTTAACGACAGGAACCGTATCAGGCAAGTGATTAGTATTCTACACGTTTCACAGTCATCCTAGGTAAAGTCTTAACCAAGTCTGGTGTTAATGTTTAGTTGACTAAGCCTCGATGGCACTAATGTTCTTAAAGAAAGTAATTCCAGATTCTTAAAAATGTTTAGATGTAACTTCAGAATTTCTTCCAAGCCAAAATAGATATTAGCAGTTAAGAAAAAGAAAAAAAGAAAAAGTGCTTTTAAGTTTTTAGGTTCCCTTAAAAGTCCCTTGCAGTATACAGCTTAAAAAAGGGGCAATGGTTTGTTGAAAGTCTATTTGCCGTTAAAATACTCGTCGAAAACATTTTGGCAAAAAGGATTTTAGGTGCGCGGTAAATGTTTCCTAAAAAATGAATTCGATACAGCTGCGCGGGTGATTAAAACATTTCTACCTGTTCGAGTATTTAACACACCGGATACTTCACATGGATAGATAAAAATGGAAAATAGAATTCAAATTAAATTACTATTAATTTCTTTAAGTTTTCGGATGAGTTCAACAACCGATTTTTTTTACAAATCGTTGGGTAATACGAGATTCCATCATAAGCCAAGTCAAGTCTCATTTAACCCCGTTTCAAAACTTGCAAGTGTAATTTAGAAGCTGTTTTAGTCACGACACACGAGTCAAACGAATCAAGTCTCACGTAGACACTGGGCTGCGCCAAAGTTGACCGCCCAGGTGGTGTCCGTCGCTAAAAATACCTCTACTAAGACCACGGAGATTCCGAAGAGGTGAAGAAAAGGTTGTGTACAATGGAATCTGTTACCCGTACCTGACAGTTACAGTTTACCAATTTAATGTTAGCAGTTTTATATGTACTTTTAATCAATATTCTCGATATATCCATCCAAACTTTTTGCTTAGCTTTTGATGGCAACTCGTTTCAAACATTGTATTTACACAAACAGTTTTCTATGTACATTTTATACACAACTCTCTGGTCCTGGAATTTCTTCAGCTATGAGATGTTCTCTCCTACTTAACGTCATAGTACCTAATGATATAGGTGGCTTACTTAACACTGCCTTCGGTGGTGACAGTACCTGAGGAAATAAATAATGTTTTTACTTAGAATGATAAAAATTGTCAAGTGTGTGAGTCACACGCGGTAGAAGTGAAACTTTGTATTTTGTAAGAGAATGAGACGAATACGCTATGGAGGTGGTAAACACAGAGAGACGAGGGGTTTGATCGACAATAGGGAATAGGGATATTATATAGAAACGTGTTTTATCTCATTATCTGACAGCCTAAACCATATAAATTCATATGTTATAGTTGTCTCTCTTTCGTTACACATTTTAGTATAAAGGCACTTTCAGGCAAACTAAGCTCTGCTGCATTTGCCGTTAGGAAAAATAGACAGGTTACGGATGCCTACCACATCCGTTTTTACTACATTTACCACATTAGTATATTTTGCGTACTTTCACAGTATTATGTCTTATGGAATTTTACTGTGGGGATCGGCTGCTGATGTTGAGTCTATTATAGTAAAGAGCACTGCGAGCTATCTATAATCTGGACTCGTGAGTCACTCCTGGAACTATTTAAGGAAATAAACATTCTTACTCTACCATCTTTTTATATATTCCAAAACATTATGTATATCCGAAAAAATATAGCTAATTTTAGTAAGAAAAGTGACGTGCACAGCTTAAATACTCGCAAACAAGAACAAGTTGGTTGTATCTGGCTTTAGACTTAGCAGAACCAGCAAGTCGTTTATGGGAAACAGTATTATATTCTAGAACAAAATTCTTACCAGTAATAAGATTCAAATCATTTAATAAGCGCATTTTAATTTCGAAAGCCTACTATAATATAAATCATTAAATCGACGACAGCGATGTCTGGCAAACGTTTCCCTCCTGTACACTGCGACCCTCCGGCGCTTTATAATTTATAATTTTCGTATGGTTGAAGTGATGTTACTCCCAATCAATGCTTTACGGTTTCAAAGAAATTGTAGTTTATGTTTTATTGACATCACAACATACTTATTTTTTTTTAGGGTTCCGATCGTCCGAAGAATAAAACGGTGAAACCCTTATAGGATCACTCGTGTGTCTGTCTGTTTGTCCGTCTGTCACAGCCAATTTGCTTTGAATCTACATATCAGATTAAGTTGAAATTTGGTACATATATGGATTTCTGCGACCCAAATACGTATGTTAATTCATATCAAAGAATTTTTAATATGGGGGTCCTTTTTGGGGGGCAATCATCATCATCATCATATCGGCCATTTATACGTCCACTGCTGAACATAGGCCTCCCTATAGATTCCATAACTATGTGTCATCATTTCGTGGGGTATTTTCCAATACCCACCAGGCTTGGCAGGCGGGTTGGTGAGCGCAGTATGGCTACCAGTTCACAAAAAGGACGCTGCTACCCACCCCTCTGGGGTAAGATTCCCTTTGTCGCGTTTACGACTATTTATATTATATATATACACACCGGCACAATTAGCGGAACAGAAAAAAAGTGAGACTATGAGATAATAACGCATATATTTGACGAAAATGTAATTAGACACAAAATAACAAATTGATTAACATCTTTTAATAATATTATAAATTATATAATCTTTTAAATTGGAGGACATATTAGCTCAGATGCCCGGGTTGTTTATGGCGTACCACAAGGCAGTATACTCGGCCCGAGTCTCTTCCTGATTTACATTAATGATCTGTGTCAACAAACTTTTGAAAATTGTAAAATTTTTACATATGCTGATGACACCGCACTTGTATTTCATGGAGAGACCTGGGAGGAAGTTAAACAAAATACCGAGTTGGGACTAGTTAGGGTTAGCCACTGGCTGAGAGCTAACCTGCTAACCCTAAATTTTTCAAAATCGACGCTCATTCAATTTAGTTTCTCCTATCGTAAACCTGTGAATATTGACGTTAAATTACATGTATGTAATTTACCACCTAAAAATACGACTTGCTCCTGTCTAGCTATTAATAAATCAGAAACTGTAAAATATTTAGGAGTTGTACTAGATCAAAGACTAAGCTGGCGCCAGCACATAGACCTCACTACCGCACGTATTAGAAAATTAATTTGGATATTTAAAAAACTAAGAGATGTTGCTGATTTTGAAATATTACGCACGGTGTACTACGCGCTTGCACAATCGGTACTTGGATATTGTATTAGGGTCTGGGGCGGTGCGTGTAAGACTCTCATGATTCGCCTCGAAAGGGCTCAAAGATCTGTCCTTAAAGTAATGACTTTCAGGCCTTTCAAATTCCCCACCAAAAAATTATACGAGGAGTGTAAAGTACTAACAGTAAGACAGATATACATTTTACATACTGTCACCAAGCAGCACCTTATTTCACCATACAATAAAGATATAATAAGTAAACGAACCACACGAAATGTTTACCCATTTTTTAAATGTCACACTGCATCTGCTAGAAGGCAACACAAGTACTTGTCCATCTATTTATATAATAAAATTAACATAACACTTAAAATAAATCCTCTTTCAATCCAAGAAATAAAAACTAAGATTAAATCATGGCTTCTGACGCAGGACTACTATGAAACCGAATACTTACTAATATAGATATTACAAAAAACCACAAGCATTATACACAAGCACAAACACCCTCATATACACTTAACCACAGTCATAAATCATCACACATATTTTCTTCACAATATTCATCTTTAATATTATATTTCAATATTTCATGATAAGCTTTGTTAATTTAATTAAAAACTTATTGCATAATAATTTGCTCACACAACTATTGGGAAATGACACTGACTCCTGTAACACAGTTATTGTACCTAGCACGGGAGTCAGGGCCTCACTACTTTGTAATCAATTTTTATGCCAATAAAGAATTACTATTAATTACTATTAATATTACTATTAATTACTATTAATTAATTACTATTAATTATTAATTACTATTAATTTTAATAACGACTTTGAAAAGTCTTCGTTATTTTTTATTGAAAAATAAAGAAATTTGAAATAAGTGAAATTTTTAGATGATTATGAACCATCACAAAAAATAAAAAAAAGTAAGCATTAAATGATTTAACAATAAAATTAAAGCAAAATTAATAACGAGTGTTTCCCCCTCTTGCTCTGATTACGGTTTCCATTCGTCTGGGCATGCTACAGATTATGTTATCGATGATTTCTTGAGGCAACCGCTCCCACTCCTCAAGTAATGCGTTTCCAAGTTCATTCGGATTGTTGGGGGGTGGCATTCTGGATTTAACCCTTCTTTTTAGCAAGTCCCAGACATGCTCTATCGGATTCATATCGGGGGAATTTGCTGGTCACTGCATCACCGGTATACCTACGCGGCTCAGATATGCCTGTACCGATTGTGCACTATGACCACGAGCATTATCTTGCATTAGAATAAAGTCGTCACCAATAAATGGGGCAAATGGTACAACATGTTCTTCTAAAATGTCTCTGATGTATCGATCTGCTGTCATGGTCCCTCCTGTGACTATCACTAACTCCGTGCGAGCTCCCAAACATATCCCTCCCCAAACCATAATCGAGCCGCCACCATAAGCCACTGTGTGTTCAAAATTAGACTGTATGTGGCGTTCTCCTTTGCGTCTCCATATTCGCTGTCTCCCATCGATCTGTTTTAAAAGAACTCTGCACTCATCAGTAAAGAGAACCTGCTGCTATTCGTTCAAATCTCAATGACGATGTTCTCGCGCATAGCTTAATCGGTTTACGCGGTGACGTCTCTCAAGTTTTGGGCCTTTGGCAGGTATATACGACCCTAAACCAACTTCTTCAAATCTCCTGCGAACTGTACGCTCACCTACTCGTACTCCTCGAACGTCTTCCAGTTCATTTCGAGCTTGTACAGCCGTTAATCGCGTATTCCTACGAACTCCAAGTTGTAAAAAACTGTCATCTCGCCTCGATGTACATCTTTTTCTACCTTGACCCCTCCTCCTCACAAGAGAATTAGACGATCTGTACCGCTGGATGCTGCGATGAATCGTTGATACTGGTCGACGAAACCTTGAGGCAATCGATCTGTAGGTATGGCCATTTCTTCTCATTTCATCAGCCCTAATGATTTCCAGTGATGTTAAGTCAGGCACAATAAAGAGCTTTTAATAAACAAAATTGCTTATAGAATAACAAATTTATAAAAAACCATTAAGTGCAATTTTTCAAAAAAATTTACAATTACGTAGTCATTACTCGAACAAGTTGACAAAACGTATTGTTCGGGAAAATAAAACAAATGAATGAAAAAAGTGTATGTCATCTAATTTTCTATTTTCAAATTTGACAATAAATTAAAAAAATATCATAACTGGCCAGTTCCTTAAGTAAAAGATTTTAAAATCCTGCTTTTTTTGTGTTCCGCTAATTGTGCCGGTGTGTATATATATATTAGTTTACGACATCCACGTGAGGAGATGGAGTGGTCCTATATTCTTAATTCGGACACCACACGGACAACATAGAAAAATAAATGATAAAGTTTTGCAAACTTTACCGTGTAACATATGAAATGAAAAGTCTTGTTGTGAGGATCTCAATATATTTTAAAATTGTATTTCATAATTTAAAAACAAAAAAAAAACAGACACGTTAATGTTAAATATTTAGTACCTATACTTTGCCTTTTGCCTGGTAGTATTGGTCTGTCATGCTCACTACAATGCCGGTGGCGTTGTGCATCGGGTCGTTCAGTTCCCTACAACATGGTTGAGCTAAGCGATGCTGATGCATGCGTCATACTCGTGAACGGTGCCGTCTGTTGGGACTGGTCAGCCGTTAACTGCCATGGCAAATAATGATTATATTATAGTAGTATGTGTTGGCAACATTAAAAGTAATATTTTGTGCTGTGGCATGATTGTAAACATACTTCTTCCACTAACCTTGGATGGAGTAAAGCAAGCATGTCAACTAGGTCTTGATAAAATGTGTATTAATTCAGTGTAAACCAGGCGCATAATATCTAAATGAAAGTGAAAAGTTTGTATCAATCAATACCGCCAGCCTTTTTTTTTATTGGTGTCCAGTGGAAATTCTACATGGAACTTCCTTCACCACGGGGAAGGGTGAAGGGGTATGCCGGACTCCTACCGGCTAAAACCACTGGAGTGGTCATCTTCGGCACCGAAGGGGGGCTCCAGGTCCTCATAAGATCACACTAGAGCCGCCCATTGGTGCCACGCCTTTAGGCACATCACGGAGGGGATGACTGTAGAGCGGTCACCCCCTCTAGCGGAGGGAAGGCAACTGTAAAATGGTCGCCCCCCAGGCACTTCTCGGGGAGGATTGTAAAGGATCCCTCCAAGCCTCGCTTTGCGCTGTGCTGCGCACACGGCGGCACGTGACCACGTGCGTGCCACCGTCTTCCCGGGGGTCGCTCGGTGTGAGAACGCAGACTTCCCAATCTGCGCGCCCGCGACCCCCGTGGCCCCCCACCATGTAGTGACGGCAGGGGGCTCAGGCGTATTGGACTTGGGAGCCGGGACGGTTGTTGCCCCGGCGCCGTCTCGTCCTTCTCCGTGCGGGATCAGCCCTCTCCCGATCCCGCTCTGCAGTCTCCTTCTGGAGCATGACGCTCTCGCAGAAGGACAATACCGCCAGCCTACCTACCGAAATACAGAACAAACCGTGATACACGCAGACAATATCCCACCCACAGCTGCCAAAGAAATATCAGGATCTCTACTGTCCTCTACAGTATGTTTTTTTATATATACATTAACCTACATTACGCTCGTTACATGTTTTACCATAATTTGTATCAATCTACATTGTAATCTCAATTATTTTAAAAGAAATGGAGTTTCTTGCTGGCTCTTCTCCATAGATCAACTATTTGGAACTGTGAACTTAGATTCTGACGTTTCATAAGTGCCAATATTTGGTTTATTTGAAATAAAAATATTTGACTTTGACATTGATAATTAAATTTTATCGAACCATAAAAATTTTCACCTTATGCTTCAAAACTACTTCACTTCACTGTGCTTGAGTGAAGGTTTTTTCAGAGTACTATAATTATATTCCGAGTGTCTAGTCTATGACATAATTAAACCTACGTTTTAATGAGTTGGATTTTTCACATCGCGTTAGCGCGCGCTTTTAATTTAATTACATGTCTACGCGTCGTTCCTACACACTTTTTCAGTGTTAACATATAAAACTGCACTTGTATTTTTAAAAGAATATTAATGCTGATATCAGTTCGCGCGCAAACATTAAGATGCAAGGAGGATTTGTTCTTGGTAGCTGCAGTCAGAGAAAGTACCATCTAACAGAATGAAGGCGTATAGTAGCTACACCGTATTGCTGCATTTGTGAGATAAATACTGCACCACCCCAGAGGTATCTTCTATTCGTCTTACTTATTACGACTATCTTATAAATTATTCTTTCGAAAACTTAATCATGGCACTCGCGCTTGAAAGTACAACAAATATTTATAGGTTTAGTTTTCATACTGCAAGTAAAAAATCACATCGCCGAACCGAAATCTACGCGTTCTGTATATCTAACTGTATAGCTAGGAAACGACTTTTATTTGTAGATATTAAAAAAGAAGAGCTTTTTGTAGAAAAACGTAAAATATGATTCGAGTCTTGCAATGTCTCCATAGCCAAGGTTCCCAGGTATGGTCTAATACGAGAAAACGAGTTTTCGTTTTCGCTAAAGCTTCTTTTTAAACCCATTATAATAAAAAATCGGTCATCATATCAGACAAAAGACGTCCACTGCTGAACAAAGGCCTCCCCCACAGATATCCACAAACTACCCGCATCCAATGGCTCCCAGCAACCTTCACCAGGTCGTCTGTCCACCTGGTTGGAGGTCGTTCCACGCTGCGTAATCCAGTGCGCGGTCTACATTCGAGAACCTTCTTACCCCAACGGCCATTAGTGATCATCTAGGAGCAATGTGCCCCCCCCCACCCATCTCCACTTCAGTTTAGTAATCCTTTGAGCTATGTCGGCAACTATAGTTCTTCTACGGATCTCCTCATTTCTGATTTGATCTCGTAGAGAAATACCAAGCACAGCTCTTTCCATGGTGAGTGACCACGTCGCTGTCCCATATGTTATCACTGGTAACACACACTGATTAAAGACTTTTGTCTCTTGAGGCATTGCGGTATTGTTGACCAAAAGACGTTGCGAAATTTCCCGAACACTGCCCAGCCGAATTGAATTCGACGATTGATCTCTTTCTCAAAATTGAAGCTACCTAACTTGACGGTTCGTCCCAGGTAGACATACTCGTGAACAACGTCGAGAACAGAGCTCCCAAGGGATATTGGGATGGGCACGACATAGGCATTTGACATGACTTTCTTCTTGCCCGTGTTCATTTTAAGGATCACCTGTTGAGAAACTCTGTTGAGATCATCGAGCATTGTGCTGAGCTCTTGCAGCGATTCTGCCATGTCTAGGATGTCGTCGGCAAATCAAAGGTGAGTGATATACTCACCATTAATGTTAATGCCGTAACTCCAGTAGCTTGAAAGCATCCTCCATTGCAGCGGTGAACAGTTTCGGGGAAATGACGTCCCCCTGTCACACACCTCTCTGCAATGGAATTGACCCCGTGCTCTGTTCATGTACTCGAACTGCCATGGTAGCATTTCTGTATAAACACTTTAGAACTTCGATGTAACGATATGACTATTTCATGTTTATTGACATGTGGTACCACTGCAAAGATTGCAGCACTGCCCAGGTTTAATTGAATCGAAGGCTTTCTCATAGTCCACAATCGCTAAATATAGTGGCATTTTTATACTGAATTATTGATTATACTGTTCGGTCTTCTATATAATCTGTCGAAGCGTATGAATGTGGTATATGGCACTAAATCCTTTTTGGAAACCGGCTTGTTCGGGAGGTTGGAAGTCATAAAACCTGCGCTTGAGACGATTCCTGATGACCCTTGAAAACAACGAGATTGTTGAAAGTGTGATTAGAGAACTTTTTGGTATACATACCATTACGGTGAGTTTTATAGAACTTAGACCCAACCATTTGGACAGTTTCTACAAACCTACCATTTAAATCGTCCACAGATACGCAATATTCTTGGCATTTGAAGCGAGTTCGAGTTGAACGCTCTCGGGGTTTTGGATAGGAGGGCTAGAGGGCCGGAGTGTAGACATCATCAGACGAGACCTTTTAACTTTGAGATTAAAATTCAATATGCCTCTTAACATTCGGTGATCACTACCAGTTTTCACCCTATGGTTCACAGATACATAATTGAATATTTGTCTTTTATTGGTAAGTGTGTCTTGGAGGTATTTATGGTCCAACTTATATCCTCATACATACTCTCTACTTCATCGTCTGGGTGTGTCGGGGTCGGTGCATAGACCTGTAGGACCTTCAACAAATACCTCTTGGATATTCTAAGTATAAGGTACGCTACCCTGCTCGTTAATGAGGGACCTGCGGACGAGGAACGAGACACCATCTTGAGACAGAAGGTCGCCTTCCCGGTAGTAGAACAAGTTGCCGGATCTCAGGGTTATTGTGTCCTCACCCTCTCTTCGGACTTCTAATAAACCCATGATATGCCACTGCAACTTATTTATTTCTTCTTCCAGCTCAACGACATTTTCGTCTGTCCTCACTGTGCGTGCGTTACCGTAACCACTACCATGACCAGGAATAGTGGGGCTGCCGGGAACTGGGGACCAATGCTTTATTTGTGACACTTTCATTTTGGGGGGAATTTGCCGATACTCAACGTTTGGCAGGCGAGTTAGCGAGCGCAGAACTGCAACCGTTCAACAGAAGGGACGCTGCTGCCTATACCTCTGGTTAGTCCGTTAGTCAGCTTTTACGACCTCCACGGGAGGAGATGAAGTGGTGCTATATTCTCAGTCCAGACACCACACGGAAATTCGTTCACATTTTCTTTAATAATATAATGAACGGAACCCCACTTTTTGTTTAACCAGATAGAGGCACATCATCATCAAAATGTGTCATAGTACAGTATGAATGTTTATGTAGATAGTAACCATACAAAAATAATATGAAACAACAGTCTATACGCACGACTACTTATCAAGTCATTATTTCCAGTAAAAGCTGATCTTGCACTGTATTAGCTTTCCTTACAATAAGAGGTCAGCTTATAATGGATTTATTAGCTTAATATATGGCCGTGTATACGAAGCGTCAAAGTCTAAGACAAAACGAAAAAGTCTCCAGTCGAGTATGTAAGTATTTGATACTCACGGGTCGGTGCTCGTCAACCGCTGCGTGCGTGCGCTCGCTCCCCCACTCCTCGGCCGGGTGAAGTGCGCCATTTTTCGCGCCCGCCTCTGTAACGCACTTTGTGCTCGGCGGGGCGCCATCTGTGAGCAAACCGTTTGATGCTGTTGTGTTATGTTATTCTTACTGCATTTGATATGTGGTGGAATGGAATGAAATGAAATAATAAAAGCGATGCTAGATTGTGTAAACGACCCTGCCGTCGCTTTACGGCACGGGCCTCGGGGATCGCGGGTGCGCATATTGGTGAGTTTGCGTGCTCATTCCAAGCGACCCTCGGGTAGACAGTGGCGCGCACGTAGTCTCGTACCGCCGTGTGTGCAGCACAGCGCGGCTTCGGGGGAACCCTTTACAATGCTTGCCTGGGGCGTGGCCCGAGGACCTGGAGCCACCTTCGGTGCCGAAGATGACCGCTCCAGTGGTTTTAGCCGGTATTTATATTTGTTCCGTGCAAAAGAAGAGATACCTTGCATAGAGATACCGATCTCTGTTCGCGACACGAAAAGGTTTCACGCATTTAGAATAGCTCCTCTGAGCTGGGATAGGGCTGATATACATTTTTTCCTGAAGAATTTCCACTGGGCACCAATAAAAAAACAAGGTACCCGACAAAAATGTATTTGAACTCAAGCTTTGGCAACGTGTTAGAGACAGGAAGTTTTTTTTTTAAATTTAAAACCTTGCCCTACTCTTGGATTTCTCCTGTGTCGTGGTTGCGTTTACAAACATGAATTCCACATACAATACATCCAGACTCGGAACAATTACCTGTAAATCATACTGTGGCGACACCTACATCGCCAGCAATACAACTACAACTTACAACGACATCTACTTGACTATTAAATGCAACTCTCCGATAACGTCAAAGAATCCTGAATCACGCTATTAAAGTATTCGCGCAACGTAGCATATATACAGTCGCCCAACATCAATCGTTGGGCTTCGCCACGCCAGGCATACCATCAGACAGGAGGATCCTCCCATTTCTATGGAGGAACACCGCACCTTTTTCCCCATAATACAAATAGTTGTTTCGTGCGGGAATCGAACCCACGACCCGGAGGGCGGCAGCCGACGGTGTCTGATCACTGCACCAACCTTAAAAGTTAGTATTCATTACACAATGCTACATTCCAAGATTAGTCGGTTAATATTTGCCTGAAACCTTGTGTGTTTCGTGTGGTGTCCGTATAAAGAATATACGAGTAACACCACTTCTTCTTATCCCGTTGGATGCCGTAAAAAGCGACTAAGGGACTCTAAGCCGGAGGACTGGACTCAATACTGCGCTCACCAACCCGCCTGCCGAGCGTGGTGAGTATTGGCAAATACCTCCCAAAATGGCGACACAATTGTGGAAATCTATGGGGAAGGCCTTTGTTTAGCAGTAGATGTATAAATAGTTGATAATGATGATGATGTTTCTAAGGACAAATATAATAACAGTTCAGTATTCGGCGCCACCACAAAAATAAAAATTATCTCAAAAACTTCAGGTGTAAAAGCTGTTTTAATCTTCATAAAAATGTGTTTAAAACTATATTATGGCCTTAAAATGAGATATTAATTTCAAACTTTTCTCATAAATCTTACACTGTTCTATCAAAAAATGGACATATATTTTTTACGACGTGGAAAGTGGGTTCCAGTCCGTAGACATTTTCGCGCAGATTTTTATGCATTCACAGCATACCTAATCGTGAAGCGTTTGGTCACTGAAGGCTTTATAATAATCAGCGCGTAATTATGGGGTGTAAGGCTGTTGTTGTAAGGGAGACTTCAAAGATAATTCATTGTTCAGCAGCAATGGTTGATTAGCATATGTACGCGTGATCTTTCCTAAAATTACGATATAAGGTCCTTACATATAGGTTAATTTTTCGAAACACTTGGTTCGTGGAGTGCGAGTGCATATATAATTTTCACGGTTGGTGCAGTGGCTGATACAGTCAGCTGCTGCGCTTCGGGTCGTGGGTTCGATTCCCGCACGGAACAAATATTTTTATGATCTGCAGGTAGTTGTTCCAGGTCTGGGTGTATTGTATGTGGAATTCATGTCTGTAAACGCACCCACGACACAGGATAATTCCTAGTGCGGGGCAACAATTCTTTAAAAGAAAAAAAATTGAAAGGATATTGCCAGATGGTTGGTCTACTTTCCACATGACCAGAAGGGTAGCCATTTCTGTGGCCAAAGAATAAGCATTTCCATTCAACGTGGCTGCCTTTCTACCGGTAACGTTATTAGCGACAGCGATGAGAAGGAGTGTTTAGACGCCAATTTTTTTTTAAAACCCTGTGACTAGACTAGCTGGTCATTTGCTTGATGGTAAGCGGTATACCTACCTATAACAATAGTAATGCTACCTAGAACTAGTTCTGTGTGGTACTATGTGTGCTCGTCAATCCACGACATTAGTAATTCATAGTAATGTCTAAACACTGCTGAGAATAATTAGAAATTTATTTAGCAGTGGACATATTTTGATCAGCAGTGGACGTATTTTGGCCTCCGGATAAGCATGATGCTCACATATAACAATTGTCATGCAAATCAGGTATAGTCCTGCATGGCACCACACTGCGCTCGTCACCTCGACATACTAGTTTTTTAGTCTCTTATATCCAGTAATTTGGTTCAAACAAGCCCCTGACCTAGTTAAGTGATGTTTTTTTAAACTCATCAATGATTTTGTAAACTCGTCATATACATTGCAATACGTGTGCTGAATCATTGTCGCGTCGTCACCTTGTATATACATAATTATGTTGTTATGTATATGTACAAACATATTGTATGATATATTATATATATTGTATGTTGGTAGATTTACAATGTATTAAGGTTTTATAAGTTACCGACCAACCATAAATGGGTTATGGTTGGTCGGTAACATATGAAACTTTAATACATTGTAACTCTACCAACAAAATTAGTTACCAAGCAGCAAGCAGTACTTAGCAACAGAACAGTCAGACCAAAACCGCAAGTGACGATCGAATGGTCGCTCAGTACCCTTGATATCCTCACTGGATAGCTTCGTTTTATACTCCACTTGTTACCGGAATCTCACTCAATAAAATCGCTTCGACGTATGTCGGATGCGGTTAAGTACCAATCGTGATTACTGTCTTACAGTAAGATATGTTTGGGTCATCGTAAACGCATAGCGAACGACGCGGTAGCCACTACGACTTTAGATTAAACTCGATAGGGAAACGAATGACGTTGTGTTATAGTATTATTTATTAGATTCCAGAATTTTAACCATTATTCTAACAGCCCCTAAATTACCAACACGGAAAATGCAAGTAAAGAGCTTACTGCTCGTGCGCGATAATTGAGACCCGCGTAGAATGTGACTAGGGACTCACTCTCACTCGCACCACACCACCATTGCTTTTGTTGTTACCATTGATAGGACTCAAGTTACCACGCGCGAGTTGTACGCTCGCTGGCTGTCAGTCCAGTCACCAATATTGTTGACTAGCTAATATTTTCATGAGGCTTAATGTAAAAATATGGGTATAATGAGTGTTCGAACAAGCCCTCCCTGGAGAAATAAGTTTTCAGATGTTCGTTAAGAATATGTAGCATGATTTTGCTTGCGTGGGGTATTAAGACAATAAGGCGATAGTTGCTACAAATCTTAGTCGAACCCTTCTTGTGCAAGGGAATGAAAAGTGAGTGAGTCCACTCTGCTGTCCATACTCCTGTTTGCTATATCTTGTTGCAGGTGGTGACATATATATTAGTGCCATATTCTCCTAAATCCTTTATGCTTTATGGTTTCGATGGGGATTTCGTCTCTACCTGTGGCTTTCCTATTCTTTAAGTATTTGATACCAGCTCTAACTTCTGAGTTCAGAATATCTGGCTTCTGGTTTGCATTCGTGGGCTCAGTTGTGGGGAAGTTCCACAAGTTGGACAATTTTTGTCTGACTCCAAGATTGGAAAATGGAATTAAAAACCCTTTTCACGTTTCTAGCCCAAGTAGTTTAGACTATAAGTTGATATGTCAGTCAGTCAGCCAGGCAGTTTATCCTTGTTTTTAATAAAGAAATTTCTACCGCGATGATACCAAACTAAAGAGATGATCTAGAATAATACGTTTTTAAAATATGTTCAACAAAAATGCAGTCAGGTGGCAAAACAAAATGAAACAAGAGAGTAATAATATTTTTTTAATTGTACGCGAATTACATCCATAGAAACGAAAAAGCTTGATCGCAACCGCTTGAGCGAATGACCTAATTACAACGATATTAGGTACAATATCTATACAAATGAATAAAATTTAAGTGTCTGTTTGTAATGTCAAAATAAAAGCTTTTTACTAAATGCTCTATACAAATAAATAAAATTGAAGTGTCTGTCTGTAATGTCAAAATAACAGCTCTTTACTAAATGCATATGAAAGTATATACGGTACCCACAACAAAAAAGCTATTTGTAATTTTTTTGTCCGTCTGTCTGTCCCCACTAATTTCTGAAACTGCTGGAGCGATTTCTACGGGACTTTCACTGGAAGATAGCTGATGTTATAAGCAATAACTAAGGCTACTTTTATTTCAGAAAAAATATTAGGGTTCCTTGCAAAAAAATAAAACCTGTAACTGTGATCTTGCAGTGGATTCCCTCACACGTACAGATTCAGGAAAACGAGAGGGTTGATATTTTGGCCACACAAGCTGTAACTGACGGAATCCCTGTTGTGGTTTCCCCTCTTTTCTCAGACTATATACAATTGGTTAAGCAAAAGTGTGCTGATGAATGGAGTGAATACTTCGACAAGAGATCGATAGAAAAAGGCATATGGTATAAGAGTATCCAGCCACAGCTCCCTGTTAATAATTGGATGTTTCAAAACATGTTAAATAGAAATAGTTTAGTGATAGCTTTCAGACTGCGCTCCGGACACATTCCATCGAACAAATTCGGGTTTCTGATGAAGAAGACATCTTCACCAAACTGTGTAGAGTGTGGAGTAATTGAGGATGTCCAACATATTTTGATGGAGTGTGTACGAAATGCTGATATGCGAAGTAGATTGCTTGGATCAACAAAAAATTATGATGTTGGTGCATGTACCGCCATCTTGACTCATCCTCTGTCGGATCAAGCTAAGATGTTGTATAAATTAGCCTCGTTAGTTTTAAATAAGTAATTAAGAGTGAATTAAGATTACTGTTAACTTTATAGGGCGACGTCATCGCTACGCGATAAAGCCCTTTAAATCAAGAGAAAAAAAAAAGTGTCTATGCCGTCTGTCTATGTTCTCTAAATTATATATAAATAATCCACTTTCTTTTAAATTAAACGGCGGATGAAACCGCGGGTCCCAGCTAGTTATAAATACATTTCAATGTATCACCGTTGTGCCAATAAAGGCGCATTAAATCGCTGCAGCACAATTTTTTTGCGATGACCCATGTGAGGTATGGTCGCATCCAGCGGTGGACCTTAAAACGATACATAATATAACTATTCAATATTACAATAATATTAATTAATTACATATTTAAATGTTATATAATAAAACAAAATAAAGATAAAATTAAGACATCAAATAATATTGATAAATCACACAGTCTTACCTGGCGGTGGATTCAATATGTCTGGCTGCGCTTGCTTTGGTGGCTTAAGCGTGTATGCGACTACGTACTGGCTGTCGCCTGCGTTCAACTGCAGCTCCGACGATTGCTGCTTTGTCGGCGGATTACTCCTGATAGAACGAAATTTAATGGATTAGTGTCATAATTGGGTTTCTGTGCTATGGATCACGGGTATTTCTGAACAGGAGTCTTGTTTGCTAATCGCAGCCATCAACCAAACGACACAGGAGAGAGATCCTAGAGTGGGGAACATATTTTTGAGAAGGAAAACGTTCCTACACTTCGCGTTACCCAAACCCATAAGAATCAGAAAAAATGAAAAGCATCTCCATTCAAAAGTGTTTGTCATAATCACCACGCTTGAAGTGCATGTGCATTGAGGTGATGGCATGATTGGTGCAGTGTTTAAGCAATTTAAATTTTGCGACATTTCTGCTCATTTAAATTTCTGCTGTGTTTTAACTGCATCCCAGCCCAGGTAAAAAAATTCAACACAAACTCAAAACAACAACCAACCAACAACTTTTATGAGACAATATATTGTCTCTTCCGCATCAAATTTTTGCTTTATACAATATATAATTTTATAAGCTTTTGTAAACTCGAAATGACTCAAGTACTGTAAGTAGTATGCTATGTACGGTTCTAGTCTCTCAAGACGCAAGCTTACATGTTTGTTTACGTTATTCAGATGCACCGCATGTAGGACTTGCGACAGAAGTTGGAAAGTTTAATGACATACGGCCAAATACTAAAACGCCATATAATATTAAATCCCTCATGCTATGAGTGGAGCTCTTGTTAGAAAGGGAATGAAGATAAATGTAAAGAAGACGAAAGTGATGGTGTTTGAAATAGATGAGGCAGTGACAGACTGCAATATCGTGATTGGAGATGAACAAATTGAACAGGTGAATGAGTTTGTGTATCTGGGTTCAAAGTTTACAAGAGATGGAAAGTGTGAGAGTGATATTGAAAGAAGAGTGAATGCAGGAAACATGGTGAATGGAGCTTTGCACTCCTTTATGAACAGTCGGAAGGTGTCTAACAAGGCTCGTTTGGCTGTGCATGAGGGGGTGTTGGTTCCGACACTCATGTACGGAAGTGAAAGTTGGGTATGGCAGAAGAAACATCAAAGCAGAATAAATGCAGTTGAGATGAGAGCGTTAAGAAGTATGATTGAAGTTAAACTGAGTGACAGGATAAGAATAGTGAATAAGAAAACGTTGTGGTCTGAACGAAGATGTAGTGACAAAAATTGAGAAAGGTATTCTGAGATGGTTTGGCCATGTTGAGAGAATGAATGAAGAACGATTGACGAAAAAAGTGTATAAGGCGAGTGTGAATGAAAGTGCTGGAAGTGGTAGACCTAGGCGGACGTTTCAAGACCAAATCAGGGACGTCTTGGAAAAAGGCCAGGTCAAGAGTACCCTAAACCGAAGAGCATGTATGAAGGGAATAATGAAAGTGGACGAAGCGAAACAAGTATGTAAGGATCGTATCAAGTGGAAAGAAGTGGTTTCTGCCTACCCCTACGGGAGAGAGGCGTGATTATATGTATGTATATTAAATCCCGCTTAAACTATTCGAGAAACCTGTTTCCGGTACAAATCCGGGTGACAAAAATAATTATAGCGAGACTTAATATTAACTGGCGTTTCAGTGTTCGGCCGTTAGCCCCCACTTATTCTCTGGGACCACGTCCACCCTGTGCGGTCTGATAAACCGCATATTCCTCTAGACATGCTTACGTTCCTAAACAATGCAGTTACCACGACATAGGTATATAGAATCCAATAAAAGAAGTAAATATTACATCAAGGAGACTATCAATATGTCTCGCGTTAATTAAAAAAACAAGTTGTAATTTCCATTTAGTTTTTGCAATAATTGATAAATAATATGGCAATTCGTGCTACAAAATAAAATTTTAATAAGTAATGTTTTAGTGTCAAGTAATATTATAGAAACATACATAATAATATGTATGTCAAACGCAACAAAATAACATGTGATGACGCAATCATATTCACAAGTTTGAAGAATACCAGATCAAGCCATATACATAATACTTATATGTATATATTATATCCCCACTGAGGTATATTCCTTGCGAAAACAAAATGGCTTTGTCAATTATTTTTTCTATAGGCATATTGTGTGGCCGTTACCCCCCATTCCCTGGGCGTAAATTAAATTCTAATTCGATATTGTATATATACATATTTTTTTTGTAAACATTGCCGTAGTATGGACTAGGATTAATCCTGTGTCGTGGGTATAGTTTACAGGCATAAATATCTGTCTGTAGATCATACAAATATGTGTTCAATGTGGGGATCGAACCCGCGACACGTAGCGCGCCAAAGTGAAACTCTTAGTCGCGGCGCCAACTGTAACTTACTTTATATTATTAAATCTTCTTACCTTTTTCTGCGAAGAAAATAACCAGTGAAAATGGCCGCACATCCGCAAATGATGACAGTGAAGATGATTGACCAAAAGGCAGCTTTGGAGACACCAGCCATTAAACTGGTCCCACCATCTAGCATGTAACAAAGAACAATCCATATATAAATAGATGAAATAAAAAATGTACACCTTTTTAAGCACAATAAGCCGAATCTCACATTGCGCGCATTGTGAGACCTCGGGTAACCACAGCTAGTAGTATTTAATAACTCCTAGTAATGTATAATTAGACGTAGTTACGCAAACCGGAACCATCCCAACTTAAATCAAGTTAATATAATTACAAAGAGTGGACCCAAATTTTTTTTAACTAAATTTGGAAGAAATTTGAACCCATTTTATAAAAGCTTCTAATTTTAAAATGCATTGCCTATAATTATATGCATTTAAATTTAACTCTTTGTGATCCAATGGATTTTTAAAACCAAGTTCTAAACGAGCCTTCGTCATTATACTCATGTTAAGTAAAAATACATGCGCAATATGAGGTTTACGTTTAGGTGTCTGACACCTAAACGGTACGTTTACCACTGGCTTTAAAAATACTTTATTCATTCCAGCACAAAGATAAAACCTCATATTGCGCATGTATTTTTACTTAACATGAGTATAATGACATTCATACTTTGTAAAAACTATTTCAAATATACGTATCCATAGTATAAACACTGATGTAATTGCTATATATCCCAGATAGGGTAGCTAGGTCACAAGCCGAAATATCTGGACAAAATTTGAAAACGTCGGCATTTTGGCGTTGTCTAAAAATAGTCAAAGTCAAAGTATTTTATTTCAAATAAACCAAATATTGGCACTTATGAAACGTCAGAATCTAAGTTGCACGGTTCCAAATAGTTGATCTCGTGGAGAAGAGCCGGCAAGAAACTCCATGGATACTGTTTTAAAATAATTGAGAATACAATGTTGATTAATACAAAATATTGTAAAACATATACCGAGAAAAATGTAGGTCAATGTGTAAGACAATAATATAATAATAATAGTTTATTTGCCGTGGCAGTTAATAATATTAATATTATAGAACAAAATAATACGTTTTACTTGTATAATCGACATATTTACATGAAAGAATTTTGAAATTAAATAGTCCCTCAATTAAGTTAATTTTCACATTCCCATATGTATTTTGCATTTGTTTTCGCCGAGTCTATTTAAATGCTTGAGGAGTATTAAAAACATACATAAAATTAAAACTTACTTTACTTATAAACTGTGCATAAAACTTTACGATAAGCTGTTTGTCGGAGTCTGGACAACATATGGATATCGAGAGAATTCAGACTAATCCTGGACCATCTGGCAACCCTAATTCCAGACAGTAATTCATCGCTTTTGATACTAATAAATGATTGACCTTTTTAAAAGGTCGACAGATGCTACAAATTAAAAATAATAGAACTTCAATGTAAATGTTAGCCGAGCGATTCTGAGAATAGGTTACCCCGTCTTCGTCCGTGGGTGTCAGAAAAGACTACTATGGACTATACTGAGAATGGACAATAGCGACCTCACTTTGAGCTGAAAGATTATACTGATATGACAAATCTGCTTGCGAAATGACAAACAGTCCTCACTATTCACCGTACACACACAATATTGCTCCGAAAATCTTTCGTGTTTTTTACTTTTTAGAGTTCAGTTCAGTTATCTGTTACACTTTAATATTACTGGGCGTCAAGTAAGTCACCGCCAACACCCCAGTGCGGTAGAGCACATAACTCAATAAAAAAAAGGCTTACAAACTCATACCATTAAAAAAACACGCGATAAAGTAATTAGTATCCAAGTAAAACACTTTCAGATTACAGACGATCTCGTACGACGACCACTGCGAAGATGTTTCGTATATCTCAATTTTAAGTTTTTAGTAATATTGATAATTGTTGCGTAAGTCAAAGTAACGCCTTCAATACAATTCAAAAATACAATGAAAGCATATCGGGACATTTGGAGTCCCGATCAAGGGTAAATCCAGCGTGACCTCAGGCCACTAAAAATTGGGACATCCCGCGTAAATCGGGATATCTGGGAAAATCAAATATAAGTAATATTGAACAAAGGAATATATGAGAGAAAATTGTCAGCTCAAATTAAGTAGGAAGCATACCCAGCCTAAAATTTTTCCCCGCTTCTAACTATATCTCGGTGACATCATTATTGCTAAACCATTAGTAATAGTTCGATTACAAAATAATTTTACTTGCGCATAGCTATATTAACAAAATGTGTATAGGGATATTTGAAAATTAAGCACGGCAGACGCCGTTACCTTATTATTAGTAGAGAATATTACGATATTGGATGTCGGGCGATGAATTAGCGTAATTACAATAGCTGCTCTCTCGCTCTGGCTTACCTCTGAATGCTGAGTAGGAGGGAGATAGCCACGATGATGTAACGCTATTAAGCACGTCTAAATTAACGTCTAGCTATCCAGCAGATTGCTTGCTTATTGTCTTCCCATCAATGGCAAATTACGCTGGCGGTAATTGGCCGTACTCTTTGTTTGGCGAATTGTGCGAAGCATTGTTTGTTTAAAGTTATTAATCAATTCCCTGGAATACGTCATGCAACATCGATAACAACTGTCGTAATTGTACTATCGCATACGCAAACGGTGAAAGGAAAAATCGTGAATCTAATGGTCTGAAAACACTCACACGCACTGAGCAAGCGTGTTGATCTATGCACGCTCCTTCTCTGAATAAGAAGAGGCATTTGCACTGCAGTGGGACAGAGGGCCCACTCTCGTACTCAGATTTATAGTATTTATTCAACTTTGCCCTAGACTAGGATTTCTCCTGTGTTGTGGGTGCGTTTACAGACACAAATTCCACACATAATACACCCAGACCCGAAACAACTACCTGCAGATCATACAAATATTTGTACCGTGCGTGAATCTAACCCACGACCCGGTGTGCAGCAGCCGACTGTCTCAGCAACTGCACCAACCGTGCCCTCAATTAATTTACACTATGACTGAAAGTTAACCGAACTGAGATTAAAATTATGAATTGACTAAAAATAAGTATTCTACTCTTCTTAAAGTTCAGTCTGATTTCAGTACGGTCTCAATTTAGTCTCATTTCAATGTCAATTTTGACGTTTATTTAATGAAAATTTTAGTACCTGTGTCAGTTAAAAATGTTAAAAGAATACCGTTTTGACTCGATCAACTTTCGATCCAATTTCGATCTCATCACAATATAGATTCACGTTCAACGATGTTTGTCAGTTTAGGAGAATACCATTTGTGAAATATATTGACATTTACGACTCTGAGACTAGATCGTAACTATATCAACGGGAGCAAAATAAAAAGAGTTATATACAAAACGGCTAGTTTTCAGTAGAGGGCATCATAGGAAAAAGTGCTCCCATTTTGTTAATTTTAAACCAACTGTATTGAATTTTTCTTTACTTCTTTATTATGTAATAAGGTATCCATATGTATATTTCATTTTATCAAATTATGTTTATTTTACGAGATATTGCAGTTCTCTGACACAGTTGTAATATTCTAAAGTACAATGTAGATGTGCTTTAGAATATTACAACTGTGTCAACTACCATTTGGTCGTTTTTACATGGGAATTAAAAAACATTTAATTAATCATATCTTGTATATATTATGTACGTCTGCATGATGTTTCATATATATCAGTAAATACAAAACATGCAACATTTACTATTATTAAAATTAGTTCTTGACTATAATGAATCCTAAATACACCAAGTTCAAAACATAATTGCGCAGATGTCTTTTTCTACGTCGTAACGTACATTTGTGTAAGATACAAGATTTAGAAGACATTTGACTGATGACACAATACGACTGACCATGCGCCACTCACGCACCTTACGTATATACGGCCAGCGGCAGTTAAACGCATCTACATCGTGCAATTTTACACAACAGGTGTGGTTGTATGTAGTCTTTAACGTGACAAAAGTACAAAAAATAATTCGCTATAATGTATTGTTTTTTTTTTTTAAATGGTCATGGCATTTTTAGTAAAATACTGCAATAATCAGAAAATAGCAAAATTTCAGTTAACTTATTTTACTTTGCTTCAGTCGATAGTTAAATACGTCGTCATCGTAATTAAATTACGAGAATTGGCCCTCAGGTTGTTATTATGATTTATTATGCGAAAACTGTTTAGATATTGCAACCCTTATTTGTGATTTATTAATTTTAAGTCACAGTTTCCCAAATAATCTAAAAAACACTAAATAAATCATAAATACATCATGTACATACCTGTTCTTCTTTCAGGGTCCTGATACGCAAGAGCGTGAAGCATGATGCGGTCCGAAGCACCTTTGTCATTCCTGGAGTGCACCGTTAATCTCAAGGCATTGCCGCTCGACCACAGCACGCCGGCCGGTACCAGGAATATGGCCACGCCGTCTGGTTTAAATATATAATTGAACGACTTTATTAGACTTTATCGCCGTGTGGTGCCGGCTCAGAATGCCACCACCCCATCTCCTCCCATAGGTGTCGTAAAAGTCGACTAAGGGATTAGCCGGAGGATAGGCAGCAGCGTCCTTCGAGTACATTAACAACTCAACTGCGATCCCCAACCCGTCTGCCAAGCGTGGCGATTATGGCAAAACCCCCCAATGAGCCCACAACACACCCATATCGGTCATTGTGGTGATCTTTGGGGGAGGCCTGTGTCCAGCAGTGGACTTCATTCGGCCGAAATGATGATTACCTGGGAGGCAGCTACAGTCCTATTTTGTAATACTAAGACATGCTAAGCCTTTGTTTAATTCATGAATGTAAACGTTTCATGTTAAATCCAGACAAAGAAAGAATAGAAAAAAGCTGTGGCTGTTTTCAATTTATACAGCTTTTACGCAATGCTAAGCGTTCTCCAGGAAAACGCAATGCATACGGTTCTGCTAATGGGAGGGGAACCATGAAAACATTTTACTTATTATACTTATTTAAATAAAAAAATACAATTAGTAAAGTCCCATTCAAAACATTACATTACAGAAAAACGAAATAAAAATTAGCAATTCTGTCACCCTCACCTGTTTCATTAGCAGTAACATTGAACCTAATCTTCCCACTGTTTGAATCCAGGGCTTCAAGAACAACAAGCTGTGGTAGTCCTCCGTCATAGCCAGTGACACAGCGCACAACCAGAGGCTCTCCGAAGTCATCCCGACTTGGGTCTTCGATCCAGTTGGAGCCGTTGCCGGCGGACACGGTACAGTTGCGCGGTGGGGACGGACGAGCTAGTGGTAAGATTAAACATTACACGCTCTACTTCGCTTACAGAGCGAATATCGTAATTTTTTTTGTGTCTGGTGATATTTTTAAGCTGATAAATTTAATCTAAGTACATATAGTAGTAGCTTCTTTAGCAGGCAACATGCATCTCTTAAATATCAGCTTGACCATATGGTGCCTGCTGCTGCTGACGAACGAGTATCTAATCACAGAGCATAAACTCTACTGATGCCAAATATGGAGCGGTTTAGTGGATATTGATCTTTAGAAGCTGTAAGCTAATGATTGACGGGAAACTGCCAAAGATCGAACAGATTGTCGTTTTTTCATATTCCAAGACACCTTTTTTGTCGCTGAATCAACGGAGTAAGAGATGCCAGATGTTATGTTTTATCACATGGCTCCCGGAAAATAATGGAAAACCTTTCTCTACTCATGGCTGTCTTAAAGGGGGACTTACGGTATTTTTTTTACTTTGTTCCACAGTATGATTTCTCATTTGTCATGTGTAGAGTTGTATATTTAGAGGCACAATTTCCACACACAATACACCCAGACCCGGAACAACTACCTTTATTTTTATTTGTCCCTGGGAAATTCATTATTCATATACTTCCTCCGCCATGGGGAAGTCCGAAGGGGCATGCCGGACTCCTACTGGGTAAAACCACTGTGGCGATGATCTTCGGCACCTAATGGGGCTCCAGGACCTCGTATAATCACACCGCATACAGTCGCCAGACTATCTCTGTCTCCTCATGGGTACACTCGGTGTTGGCCCGCAGATTCCACTATTCGCGCACGCGGACGCGGGCGCACCCTTGCGGGCCCCCGTCATATAGCGACGACCTGGGTGCCGTCTGGTCATTCTCCATGCGGGATCTGCCCTCTCCCGATCCGGCTCTGCAGTCTCCTTCATGGCGCTCACACAGAAGGAGACCACAGCACTGCAATTCTCATGCTCTACCAGCATATCCGACACTAATGTTGGTAGAGAGAGATCTTGTCCGGTCCGATCGGCCAGGATCCGCCGCTCGGCGACCCATGTAGGGCACGCCTCAAGCGTGTGCGGTATCTTGGGCGCAATCACTGTGCCGTGACCTCTTGAAAATCCTTCTTGGTGTTTATTACTGTCCTTCGTCTCGAATAGAGTTCTGTTTCTCTTTTGAAAACTTAATTGAAAACCTAACACCTTCTTACAGTCACACAATTATCATGGGGGATTTTAACACTTGTCTGCTTAAATATGATTCTCGTTCTACTTCTCTACGTTCCATTTCACAATCTTGTAACTTATCTATACTTCCTCTAAGTGCCACATATCATTTTCCAAACTGCAACTCTTCACTTTTGGACCTTATTCTTGTTTCTTCTTTTCATCACGTCAGCAAGTATGGTCAATACCCAGCTGACGCCCTCTCTTATCATGACCTAATCTTCCTATCATATAAAATTCGCCCACCCAAGGCAACATCTAAAATATTCTTGTAGCGCAATTTTGGTGGCATGAACTCGGATGATCTCCGTAAAGATGCTGCTAATATCAACTGGGCTCCTCTCATAACCGCTGAGTCAATTGACACTAAAGTTGAATCATTAACATCTACATTAAAACAGCTTTATGATGTACATGCTCCCATACGAGCAATAAAAAATAAACATCTCTCTCCCGGCACCGTGGCTGACAAATGAGATAAAAGCTATAATGCACAAAAAAGCTATAGCCAAAACAAGATATAAATGTCGGCCCACACCTTCAAACCGAGAAAATTAAGTGACTGTTCGCAATCATTGCAATAGGGTGTGTAGAGATGCACAACGCCACTATATTCACAACTCCGTTGAAAATGGAGATCCAGCGAAAGTTTGGAAATTCTGCAAAACTATGGGAGTTGGAAAGTCGCGGCAAGATGATATCCCTAAAGATTTAGATATTGATCTACTGAATCAACATTTCTCATCTTCGTCCTATTGCAGGGTCACAAAAGCAAAAACGATTACTTATCTTTCTAGTCTTCAAACACCCGATCACTCACGCTTCTAGTCATTTTTCCGCTTGTGATATTGAGAAGAGCATAGTGTCAATTACGTCCAACGCTGTTGGAAGTGACTGCGTCAGCCGTAAGATGGTACTCCCTGTCCTTGACAGATCCTTCCAGCCATCTGTCATATCCTCAATCACTCCATATCTTGCGGTGTCTTCCCATCTACATGGAAAGATGCCCCAGTCATAACCTTACCCAAAACGGCAAAACCTACATCTTTTTCAGAATATCGAAAAATATATATATATATATATCCATACTACCCATATCCATACTACCATTCCTTTCCAAAGTCCTCGAACGCCTTATCCACAACCAGCTCAGTACTTTCCACTGTAAAAACAGTCTCCTGAACCCTTTCCAGTCCGGATTTCGTCCTGGTCATAGTACTGTTACTGCTTTAGTCAATATTACGGACGATATTAGATCGGTTATGGAGCATGGAAATCTGACGGTTCTTTCCCTACTCGATTTTAGTAACGCCTTTAACACCGTCGATTTTGATATTCTGCTTGGTATTCTCTGCTCTCTCAACGTATCTCCAACCGCGATTGACTGGTTTTGAAGTTACCTGTCTGGCCGCCGACAACGTATTTGCATTGAAGATACTTTGTCTTCTTGGTGTATTACTTCTGTTGGTGTACCACAGGGAGGCGATCTATCTCCTTTACTCTTCGCAATATTTTTTAATTCAATTTCTAATCAACTTCTTTCTTCCTACCACCTTTATGCAGATGATTTGCAAATTTATTCACAAGGTCCCCTTGGAGAGTTACCGAAAGTCATAAATATCATAAATAAAGACTTAGCCCGTATATGCGAGTGGAGCAAAGCATATGGATTATCGGTTAACCGTTCAAAGACCCAAGTGTTAGTTGTTGGCCGCCCTAGGCTTACCTCTAGGATTAACTGGTCGCAGCTTCCTCAGGTAATTTTCGATGGCACTTTGGTACCTATAAGTAATAGGCTTAAGAATCTGGGGATACACTTCGATAGAAATCTTTCTTGGGATCCACAGTTACAAGAGGTTAGTCGAAAATTATTTGCATCAGCAGGTTCTTTGAGGATACTAAAACTGCGCTTGCTCAATCCCTCCTTCTTCCTAACCTTGATTATGCTGATGCCAGTTATCTCGATCTTACTGAGCCACAATTAGATAAACTTGAGCGACTCCAAAATGTTTGTATTAGATTTATATTTGGTTTACGCAAATATGATCATGTTTCAGATTTTCGTACAAGTGGCTTCCAATACGCCTTCGCCGGAATTCTCATATTCTATACCTGCTTTGCAATATTTTGTTTAATCCTACAACCCCCTCTTAACTTAAAGAACGTTTTAAGTTCCTTACTGACGCACATTCGAGATTCCTGAGATCATCGGAGAATCTGAGACTTGTGATGCCAACGCATTCTACAACCTTTTATTGACAAATCCTTTACAGTCCAGGCTGTCCGATTATGGAATGCACTGCCTGTGTCAATAAGAAGAGCACAGTCACTACCTATTTTTAAAAATCTCGTAAAGGAACAATATCTGTCTATTTAAATATTTGTTATATTTACTCTTATTTTTATTCATTAAATTTACGTACGATATACATTTATATAGATCCTATATTGTTTATACAAAGTTTAATATTTAGTTGTATATTTTATTTTATTTTTATGTATGTATTAGTATTAAAGGAATATAATATTCCCATCTATATTGTATTAGATTGCCTAGATACGGTATTTGGTTTTTTTAGTATATTAAGTACACCACGGACTACCCCTCAGTATTTTTTCTATATTTTTCTTGTCCATCCAAAGGTTGTCTGTAAGAAAGCGCTAAAGACTTCTTCACACGGTCCCCCGAGATTCCGTAGCAGCCACTGTAATGCAGCAACTGTAATGCACCCACTACCCTCTCGATTCGGGGGATAAGGCATATGAAGTGCTCTTCGAAGCCCCAGCGACTGACGAGCGTGAGCCCCAGGTACTATATTTACCGGCCCACCCCTATCCGCACGTCACCGACGCATATACATAAACTGGGTTCTCTGCTCCTCGGCAGTTTGTGAAACCATAGCGCCTCGGTTTTTTAGGCGCTATCTGCAGACTCAGAGTGTGGATTTCAGCCACGATAATTGGCACTTCTTGCTCGGCAAGCCGGATGGTTCCCTCGAAGGACTCTCCGCTGGCCAACACGAGTGTGTCGTCAAAGTAACAGACTAAACTGATGCCAGAGAGGAGATTGACACGCAAGACCGCGTCTTAGGCGAAGTTCCATAGAGGAGGGCCAAGAACCTACCATGTGGAACCCCATACGTTATCTCCCTCCACTTTACGCTACTATCCCTGCCCTCGTAGCGAACTTTCGGAACAACTAATTGCAGATCATCCATATTTTGTTTCGTGTGGGAATCGAACCCGGGACCCGGAGCGCAGCAGCTGTATCAGCCACTGCATCAACCGAGTCTTCAAACTTATATCAAGATTATATCAAGGGTATGGGCAACTACATCTTCCTCCATTGTAGGTACTAACAACAACGCGCTGCGATCACCGACCTACCGGCAAGGCGTATGTTTATCAAGAACGTTTTGTCTATCAGACATTGATCGGCCCATGTTAAATAGTAAACGTTAACGGGCTAATGAGAGACACAGATATGCCTAATGATTAGATAACCATCCCAATAAACAGCCTGAATACCCGATGATAAGTAGCAGCATCAAAGGACCGAGCGGATTGCAACTTCCGCTTGCACAGCATGGTGACAGCGGGTCGTGAATAGCCATCAATTTAGATACCGAAATCAAATAGTTGGATTCAAAATTATCTAAGTCATTAGATAAGGATTAGAGGTATCTCAATTACATAACAAGAATCCTTTTCCGTTGTTCGACTACTATGAACCAAACTCGAATCAAATTCCACACAGAAATGTTCCAAATTGCCAAATATTTGCCATTCTAACTTCGTCTACAAATCTATCAAAATGTTTTAAATATAATTCGACCAACTTCGCCAATTGAAAACGGGGTTCGACTTCGAACTAGTTTGGGACCTAACCGGATAATTTTGTCTTCAAACAAAAATAGTTTGGAAACTTAGCCCACGTTACTCGTCTCATTGAGTATGTTAAACTTTCTGTTATTCAATGAATTTTAGACTTAGGTTCTTTTTTCAATTTGACACAGATTTCATAACAGTTTTTGAAACTTAAGTACGTATTCAAATCACGTCACATTGCTGTGTGGTGCCGGCTAAGAATACCACCATCCCATTTCATCCCCTGGGTGTCGTAAAAGGCGACTATGGGATTAGCTGGAAGATGGGCAGCAGCATCCTTCAAGTACACTTATAACTTAAGTGCGATCGCCAACCCTACCAAGCGTGGCGATTATGGCAAAACCCCCAATGAGCACACAACACAAACCTATACTGGTCGTTGTGGCAATCTTTGGGGAGGCTTCTGTCCAGTAGTGGACGTTTTTCCACTGAAATGATGATGATGATGATGATGACGAAGTCATCACATTAGTAATGAAACGCCTACAAGTACACACACAGCTGTCATACGGTAGGTATGTTGTCATAATGGGCGGCTCTAGTGTGATCTTACGAGGACCTGGAGCCCCTCTTCGGTGCCGAAGATGACCGCTCCAGTGGTTTTAGCCGGTAGGAGTCCGGCATACCCCTTCGCCCTTCCCCGGGGTGAAGGAAGTTCCATGTAGAATTTCCACAAGACATCAATAAAAAAAAAAGGTATGTTGTCATAACTACCATGCGTGACATGCATATTGGTGATCGCAGTAAAAATACAGTTCGTAGACCACATCATCATCAACCCTTAGTCACCTTTTATGAGGGAGACATAGTTTCTTTGTCAGGAGCCATAAGGAAAATAAAAATTCGAAATAAATGGTATTGACAACAAAGCGTAGATATCAAATTACGTATATTGCCTATGTAGACGACATTTTAAGGGACTAAACTAAAATGACTTTCAATAATTTGTAGTCTCGTAATCTGCTAAAAGCTATTTCTATTATCAATGTATGTATCTTAAAGCCGTATCAACTCCTTTTTGCGTTTATATTATATCAATCGTCTCTTTGATTATTCTAACTAACTTCTCTTATACCTACTGAATTTTATTCTTCTTACCAGTGCTATCCCATTACCAAGGCATACTGTAGCAAAAGCAAGTGATCTGAATTTAGCTCACCAGCGGGAACGATTTGGAAGACACAGGGTTGTGCCTGCCGTCCCACAGTGTTGGTACCACGACAGGTTAGCGCGCCGTAGTCTCGCTCGCTTGCTGGGGTGTATCGAAGCTCGCTTATGCTGCCATTCACTGTGCCTAAATCAAAAGATTTGTATATTGTAATGTCTGTAATGTAAGTAAATAATATCATTAACTAGCTGGCCTGGCAGATGCTATTCTGGCCTTACAGTTAGGTGAGACGACGAATTTGAAAAATCAATTTAAAATTTAACTCTGCCATAGCACTATCCGTGTGGTATCCGGATTAAGAATATAGCACCACTCCATCTCCTCCCATCGGATGTCGTAAAAGGCGACTAAGTGACTCTATAAACCAGAATGATGGGCAGTAGCGTCCCTTCTGTGTAACGGTAGCTCACCAACCCGCCTACCAAGCATAGTGAGTATTGGCAAATACTCTCCAAATTGATGACACAGTTGTGGAACTCTATGCCTTTGTTCAGCAGTAGCCGATATGAGCACGTAATGTGTCGTAAACAATTCAATGAAAACGCTACATGATTATTTCACCATCATCGATAAAGATAAGATAAAAATATTTTTATTCACGTGAAACCATTTACAGGCACTTATGAATAGTCAGACTGTAGTTGCTGCGTTCCAAGATATGATATTATTATGCTACTGCGAGCGATAACCTCATCCGTGAACTGTAGCGAAACATCAGCCGTATAGTTTTAATCTACATTGCAGTTTGTGTTATCAATACGTTTGAAAATCTCTTGATTTTTATTATGACGTAAGAAAAGCTATGAATTATGGGTTACGAATTGTGAATTAGATGGTGGAATTGGATTTGTGGATTAGTGGTGCTATATTGTTAATCTGGACACCACATGGACTCAAAAATGGCAAAAACTGTAATCTATTATTTCCGAGACTTTCCTGTTTTATTATAGGCATAAGTGTAACCTTTTCCCAAAACGTTCGGTACGTTGTCACATATGCCCTGTATTATGTAAAAGAAATGTCAAGCTTTTTGTATTAAGAAACCAATCACGTGCATTTAATTAAAAAACAGGCAATTGAGAAGCTTAGAATGGCACAACTTGTTTCTTCACATACATTTAAACTTATCACAAATGTATTACTTTGTAAGACGTAATCCATTCTACATGAAATAAAAACTAAAAGAACAGTCAAACATTTGCTGAATTAAGTAATTAGGTTCATTTATACACAGTCGAACGGTCCAACGGTCTGGATGGGTGAGTGTTTGCAGCAAGCACTCGAGACAGTTCAATCAGCACCTCATGTTCACAGACACAGTCCTGAATATGTAACGAACCGAGTTACGTAAATGGAATTTCTTCTAAAGACTATCTTGAAAGAGCAAGTACAATCTCAGTGCTGACATCTATTTCTATGCTATTTAGTAGAAAAACAACACTATCTGAAACAAGATCTAATCATTTTTTTATAAATATTCCTTACTCAAACAATTTTCTTCGGTATTATATGATTGTGAATTAGTTTCGGTATTATAAGATTGTGAAATACTTTCGGTAATATTTATCGTTTTTTATATGATTTTAGATTCTTGGAATCTTGAAGTAGGATATTAGGTAAGCAACGGTAACTGATATCTGGTTAGAATAATAGGTAATGTCTTCTTGGAATGTTATGAAGATTAAGCAGTTGATCTTGTAAATATAGTCAGAGATTTATAAATTGTAATCTTATAAATTTTGATAGTGATAGCCTAGTGGTGTGGTTAAACGCTTACTTACCACACAGGACGGTCTGAGATGGAGACCCAGCCCGCACCTCTGGCTTTTCGGATTCATGTGCAGATCAGAATTTGACTATCACTTGCATTAACGGTGCAGGCAAAAAACTTCGTGAGGAAACCTGCACATCTGAGATCTCAATGGTGTGTATAGACCGCCACTCACACTGGGCCCTTGTGGTGAACTAAGGCTTTTCTTTTTTTTATTGGTGCCCAGTGGAAATTCTTCATGAACTTCCTTCACCCCGGGGAAGGGCGAAGGGGTATGCCGGACTCCTACCGGCTAAAACCACTGCAGCGGTCATCTTCGGCACCTAAGGGAGGCTCTAGGTCCTCGTATGATCACACTAGAGCCGCCCATTGGTGCCACGCCTATAGGCACATCTCGTAGAGGGTGACTGTAAAGCGGTCACCCCCAGGGGGGATTGTAAAGGATCCCCAAAGCGTCCTACGGCATCGCGTGACCACATGCCTGCTACCGTCTTCTCTTGGGTCGCTTGGTGTGGGCACGCAGATTCCCCAATCTACGCACCCGCGAACCCAGAGGTCCCCCACCTTACAGCAACGGCAGGGGTTTTCAGGCGTATCGGAATTAGGCACCAGGGCGGTTGTTACCCCGGCGCCGTCTCCTCCTTCTTCGAGCGGGATCGGCCCTCTCCCGATCCCACTCTGCGGTTTCCTTCTGGAGCATGACGTTCTCACAGAAGGAGACCACTGCATTCCAGTTTCCAGATTTTATATTATGAAGGTTCATTATACCTTCAAAGTATACAGTCGAATTAATACTTATAATAGTATTATAACGTAAGGGTATATATGTACGTATCATTGTATATTAATAATAAACACTATGACGAGTTGCATAGAAAAAGATTAGCATTTTTGAGGTAGTGAATTTTTAATCAACTAATCTAGTTTTCATGATTAAACAACAATATCTGTAACCACTAATAATTTAATTTTGTTACAACACAATTAATAATTTAAGCTTTGGGATCTTCGGAAATCTAAAATAAACATTAGATATATTGTATCTATTTGAAAAACATTATTTAGTATTATTGTCGATATCAACGTTGTTTAGAAGTAACACGCACTACTTGTCATGGAAAGAAACAGAAGTACTGACAATCGTCTAATGAGAGAAAGCGACATACACCAGTAGGCGGGACAATTATATGATGGCTTGTTTACGTCAATCACCAGTTTCAATTGAGCCCTGAAAACACTCGATATTATTTTTCATAGTAAAAATATTTCGTAGTTACCGATGAAAAATGATACCATATTTTTTATAGCTTAGTTGATTTCCCACACCATCTAACCGTAAGGTATTAAGGGGAGTTATTTGCTCCGAAATATTTTATAAAGTGTCAATATTAATACGTACGCACAGATCTAACTTCTGGATGAAACTAAAGTGATAAATGTACCGTGGTCTAACATAGGCTCCAAAGCGCGTATGTTTGGCGAGCGTATGTGCCCTATACGCGCAGTCAAGTGGTTTAATTGTCATTGTCTATAACTAAAATAACACACTCCATCTCTTGCCTTGCTTAGGCTATTCTTATTTCTTGTAGGTGGATAAAATATGTTGTTTGGTGCTTTACTTTTCTTTTTATGATTACTTCTCTGCCTTCGTTCTATACATTTAATTAAAGTTTATTTTCCTTGACAGTTGTCTAAAGGGCAATTCAACTCATTAGCGTCACCGGTTCGTGGAGCACTATTGCATTTCCTAACGCCTTGACTACAAGCATTGCCACTATTGTGAGATAAAGGGCTTCGATATATAGCTGAAGACTGTGTATCTAAGGGCAAAACCACACATGACACTTTTAGCATCGGCGATCAGCGATTTGATTGCTTATCGGGAACTCGATGCTGCGACTGAACTCTTAATTCCTAACATTTTATCGGTAAGTTCGGAAGCTAGATGTAGTGACTGTATGTTTCATTTCGCACGAGAGCGGGATACAAGTCATCTATAACGATCTACGTTGAAATAAACAGCCAACATGCTTCAGCTCTCCACCATCCAATACAACATATATAGAATCTCTGAAACACGCAATTTTGATATGACACACAAACCTAGCAAAAGGCCAAAACGCGATGCTGCAAATCACTGATGTTAAAAGTATCGTGTCTGCTTTGGCCCTATGATATACGAACCGTATCTAGCGGGTGACACGTTGAAGCTCTCGCCACTGTTGTTGAACTGCCACAGGAAGGTGACGTCAGCGGGGTCAGCGTGGACGGAGCAGCGTACATGCAACGCTTCGTCCAGCGCCGCGCCTACCACTTGAGGCGACGTCTCCCCACACACTGGGGCATCTGCACATAAAATATTACCAAAATGTTACCGTAACATTTGCAAAAGCCACCTCGGCACAGTGAAGCATTCAAAGCCGGTATTGTTAGGTAACAAATTAGTCGACGAGCATAAATAATAAACTTAGTTACTATGAAAAAGAACCTCAGGCACTATGTTCATCTAGCGTGTAACCCACAGTTCATAAGTCCACTATGTTGGAAAAAGCATTCATTTAAATGCGTCGATTGAAATACCGTATGACGTAACGTAACAAAATTAATACTAAAGTTCGGTGGACATAGGTCCTGCTACTCTTGGCTTAAAAATAAAAATGATTTAATTTGCAAATTAAATTATTTGAAGTACCTGGTTCTTATTAGAAACCAAAAAAATTACTGCGTCCTTCCGTCCATTTTTCAAATAGGTGCCAAGATTTCTCGGCCTATGATATGGCAGTGTACTGGAGTGCAAAAAAACCAACTTGGTATACGCTAAGACATGATTGAAGCTATTCCAGGACACGTTGCAGACGGTGAGCTATGGGGACGAGTCTTAGGAAATACCAAATTGGGTTTACACCGTTATTTCAATTCTGATGTATGGACATGTGAGATTAAGGAATTGCACCCCTGCTCGCGCCATTTGTCAAAAGAGCGATGTCCGTTGCGACTGTCAGGTATACTATTTTAGTCTTATCTAAATCACTTTCATCATCTATAATATTATGCTAAAGAGTAAAGTAGTAAATGCTCACAAGACTGCCCTTTTTGTTCTTACAATGAATCTAAAACAAAAAGGGTAAACGCAAATATTATCTTTTATGTTATATTTACTCTGTTGATAAATTTTGTGATTCTAGACTAGTTCGTGTCCTTTTTATAGAACAGTATAACTCCGATGTTTAATATTTGGTAATAAAATGAAATGAACATTTATGTGTATTCTCCTCCATATTTCGTTTTACATATAAATATTTAAAGATTGGACAAGCGATAAACAGAACCTCAGCCTAATATTCGCCAACAAAATATAGTCGACTGAAAGGCAGGGCGGGCGCGATGGGTATACTACAATTTTGAAACATTTGCATACTAGGCAAATACCCGGTACATCGTTAACTTTGCTACCCCACCACGGCCTAAATAACAAGCATAAAATATCCATAAATTTAAAAACTCCAACGACCAGTTTTCCTGTCATAAAGCGATAAATATAAATCAAGTGAACAATTATTTCGGCAGTTAGAAATGATTTCGTCTTCCCTCTCACGTCGCCAATTAAGTGTTGGCCAGTCGGACTCGGAAGGAAGCTCCTCGATGCGCCAATATAGAATTGTGTAATAAATCACGCAGCGGATGTTGCTGTTGATTTACGTACGACCACATATAACCAACAATGTACCCCCTAATTATAATGGTATCGTATTTACTCCTAACTCGACGAATCCGTTTGCAAAGTTTTAAATTAATTACATTAGCCAAACCGCTTCCAAATCCATATGCTCTTTATATAATGTAATCTCACAATGTAAAAATGATTCCACCTTCCATAATCCAATACAAATACGGTGAAACCCTAAAATTCGCAACAACAAATTGAGTATTAAAAATTTATTTAACTTTAGCAATTAGCAAAATTGATTTGAACCTCCAGTAAATGAAATTGTATCGATCGATTCGAGAGAATATTTCGTATACAAAAGCAAAATGAAATAAGTAGGTGCTCTATTAACATTAATGAAAAAATTTACATTTTCATCTCGTATCTTAAATTTTCGAAAGCCTTTTCCCACCTATTCATAGTAATGTAGGCGTAGTAACGTTGTATATGTATTGTATTGTTTCTGCAAATACCATCTAGATTTGTTCATCATTTCGGCCGAATGAAGTCCACTGCTGGACACAGGCCTCCCCCAAAGATCCACAACGACCGATATGGATGTGTTGCGGGCTCATTGGGGGGTTTTGCCATAATCGCCACGCTTGGCAGACGGGTTGGCGATCGCAGTTGAGTTGTTAATGTACTCGAAGGACGCTGCTGCCCATCCTCTGGCTAATCCCTTAGTCGACTTTTACGACACCCATGGGAGGAGATGGGGTGGTGGCATTCTGAACCGGCACCACACGGCATAGATCTAGATTTGTTACAAGAAAATTAATTCAACATAGGTATCTGTTCAACCACATATTACCGTAGGAACGAATGTATGCTCGGAATTTGAATAAAATTTATACGTTACGAGTGAACTGAAACAAAGCTGTGCAAATTAAAGTGAAGCCACGAAACAGCAGATTGAGGAGGTAGCGGGGGAATCGTAGTTATATTAGACAATAATTTTGATGATTTACCGCCGGTGCTGCCTTCCCTCCGTGCCAATTACTATGCGGACGGTCGGCCACGGAAGGAAGTTGGTACGTCGATCCCGACCGCAATCATTTGAATACTATTCGCAGACACGTCGGTATTTATAGGCCAGTAATTCATACTGTGCTCGGTGACATTTTATGGGATGCTTGTGTGTCCGATGTATATTACCGGGGATTAGGGATATGCAAATGAAGTGTCTAATGTGTACCCGTTATAATTTGATGTGGCTACCTTTGCTCGCGGTGAAGCCACTGTTTGTTGGGGGATAAAATTAAAATGTAAATAGCATTAAGCGTGTAACGGAAAAGAATGTTGCTGAGTAGAGGGACATAGAGGCTATCTTAGCTGATAACAATTCACTGTTTGCATGAACGGGCTGTGTGGTGCCGCCTACGAATTGCACCAACCTACCTCATCCCGTGGGTGTCGTAACAGGCGACTATGGGATTAACCGGAGGATATGCAGTAGCGTCCTTCGAACTAAACTGCGATCGCCAACCCATATGCCAAGCATGGCCTTTATCGCAAAACCCCCAAATGAGCACACAACACATCCATACTGGTCGATGTGGCGATCTTTGGAGGAGGCTTGTGTCCAGCAGTGGACTTTATTTAGCTGAAACTATGAATTAAAGTTATTTTTATATGTATAAAAACTATTATTAATATAGACAGTAATTCAATTTTAAAACAAATCTTTGTTTCCCTATTATTTTGTTAAAATATATTAAAACTGGAAAAGTGCTCAAATTGTTGGCAAAACGAAAATTAAAGATGTTTCCTTTTAACCTACCAGCTAGAGGCGTGCCCTGAAGCTAAGCATAAACTACAAAGAGTATCTGTGAGCTCAATTCGTATTTGTTGGCGAAAGTCACGACTCAAACACAGGGAGAATAAAAAGTTCACAATATTACTGCAATTTCAGATATTGCAGCACATATTATATTCTATATTGAATTATATAAAGAGAAAATGACCTGGCTGACTGATTCATCAACGCAGAACCTAAACTAATAAAGCTGGAAATACGAAAGTAGGCATCCTCTAAGGAATTTGGGGAATTACCTATAAGCGGGTAAAATGGGGGATGAATGTTTGTATAAAATCCGTCATTTATTAAGTAATAACAATGAAAATTGGTATTTACGCCTTCGGTTCAAAATAATTAAACGTATTTTTGAAATTCTAACCCGAATAAGGGTAAAATAGGGTATAAATATTTGGATGAAATCCATGATCTTCTAAGTAAAATCCAGGAAAATTTGTGATTGGGCTTTTGGTTAAAAACTATAAAACGCATGTATCAGTATTTTTGATAATTCCAACACTAACGTGGTAAAATACGGGAAAATGAAAGCTGGTTAAAAATTACTCAGATTTTTTCATTATTTCATGCTTCTAGTTAAAATGTTTTAGTTTCGCAAATTGAATATAGATTTTAATATAGTATCGGGTATATTCACGCTCAGATTAATATTAAAATTATATTTAGACTAACCTCCACGTTTCGATCAAGTTGCATTGACCGTGCTTATAAGCACAGAAGGTTCTGTGAGCGAATAGACCCAATACTATCTTAAAATCATGGTATAACATAATTTAGAATTTTTGTAAATAGAAATTGAGCATGGATGAGTTTATGACAAATGCCTACTTTATATATAGGACATGGTGCTTTTCATAGCAGTACAGTTTTTAGACAAATATGGTTTGCCTCAGGCTTTAATACGCAAATAAGTCATACAAAATAGAGTGTATGGTAAAACTGGTATTTTTGAAGGTAGATAATTAAATTTGAATAATTCAACAATTAAATACAAATAAATAAATACATGTTGTATTCTCATATCGGGTGAAAATGGGTGTTGAAATTTGTATGGGTATGTCTGAAATTCACGCGGACGAAGTCGTGAGAAAAGTGCTTGTAATAATAATCATCGTGATCAGCATGTCAGCAAAAGTACGTCCACAGCTGAAAAATGGCCTCACCCATAGATTTCCACAATTGTGTCATAATTTTGGGCGGAATTAGCCAGTACTCACCACGCTTGATAGGCGGGTTGTTGAGTTCAGAATGGCTTCTGTTCCAAGAAGGGACGCTGCTGCCCATCCCTCTGGTTTAGATGCCCTAAGTCGCCGTTTACGACAGCCACGGGAGGAGATGGAGTGGTGATATATTCTTAATCCGGTTACCACACAGAAAATAAGTATAAAATGGTAATAATATATGCTATGAACAAAATAATCTAACTTCTACTATAAACGTGAAAGTTTTTAAGTTCTAATGTTTGCAGCTCCATCATGCTCAAATGGCTGACCAGATTCTAATGAAATTTAACATAGATGTATATTATGTCGTGGGAATTGGGCATATAAAGTTCTATTAGAAGGACGCCGTTGGAGTAGCTGTTTAATAATTTATACCAACTCAAAAAAAAATTAGCATCTGCCTGTAATTTCAAAATAAATGGCAAAATATACGTGAACGTTGCTATTTTACAATGCCTAATCATAAATTTTGTCTGTCTATCTGAAAGTTTGTCTCGGTTCAATGGATTTTAATGAAAATTTTAGGAATTAGAACAGGAATTGTAACTTAAATTTTCGTTGATGTTCCATTTCGATATATTGCAGGGCGGGCGGGCAACGCCTAGTGTTCAATATATAAATAAAAATGAATGTTTGTGTGTTTCTCCTCTATGCATTCCTAAACTAGTTGTCCAATTACGATGAAACTTTATACATTGTTGTTGGCACTTCATCATCATCATATCAGCCACAGGACGTCCACTGCTGAACAAATGACACCACACAACAACACAACTCGGGTGAAGGTTTCTAAGAAGAAGAAAATGAAGAAGCATTCCAAAACATGCCGGGCGTTAGCTAGTATTAATATAAAAATCAAGGTAAAGTTTTCTTATGAGCCAAATTACTGGTAAACGTCAACATTTTATCCATCACAGAAATAAAAAATATTTCCTTTCGACTAATCCGATTTTTATGTCTATACCTTTGGTTATTTCTTCATGAACTTCTTCCGCCCCGAGGAAGGACCCGGCTTCCTACCGGGTAAAACCACTGGGGCGGTTATCTTTGGCACCTAATAGCCCAGGTCTTCGTATGATCACACTAGAGCTTGGGATGTCCTCTATACAGACGTTAGCTAAGGGTAGACTGGATGAGGAGGGCCGAATATTTACTGTTGTGGGGTATCACTTGTTGTTGAAAAACTCGTTGTAACACGATTGGCCGAGCTAAGCGATTAGCATTCTGCGCTACGTGTCGCGGGTTCGATATCCGCACAGAACAAATATTAGTATGATCTATGGATAGTTGTTTCGGGTCTGGGTGTTTGTACGTGTGATATTTATGTTTATAAACTGTACTCACGATACAAGAAACCTATGTGTGGGACAACGATTTTAAAAAAACTTTGAAGAAAACTGAACGTTAGCCGATTTGAAGGTAACTTCAATATATTAACATCTAGAACTCACATTGTACCCTCAAGGTGACAACTTTGCTGGACGTCTCGCCCCTCGCGTTGGCCGCTTTGCAGGAGTAGCTACCGGCTTCTCTTCGGGTCACCTTCTGCAGCACGAGAGACCTAGTGCTGACGATGATGCCCGAGGCCATGTTCTGACTTACTGACCTGTCCTGAAGGGCATGCCGATGTTATTAATTATGTACATTTTAGTAAGAAATACGAAAGAGTTATATCATCGAAAGTAACATTTATTTGTATTTAAAAATCGCCAGCAATTTTAATAATTATGTATTAAACTCTTCCTTTTAACACTGTAAGAAAACTAAAATACTATTGTTATGGTTTAGTAAAATTGCTGCGCCCTTACAGGGTTTCATATTTATATGCACTAAATTTTCTGTCAATTTATGGGCAATATGAACCCAATAAATATTTGAGTTTGAGTTTTGTTCAGGGACATATATAAAGTAGTAATGTCTTAGATTTTCGCGATTATTACTCATTATAATAAAACACTTTTAAATGGACTCATTGGTTATGAGTCACAGTCATCCATTACCATTACCTACTAAGAAACGAGTATTATTGATTATGATAATCTGGTCTCTCTTAAGGGCCCTTGTTTACATGATGTTATCCTCATGGCCATGCTCCGGCCTGGGAAAAACGGAGAGGCTCTTTGAAGACTAGTTATGTAAAATATCAAGCGTAAATTATGATAACCGAAGCTTTCAACTGAAAGGAAATATTATCATCATTTCAGCCGAAATACGTCCACTGCTGAACAGACGCCTCCTTGAAGAACTTGGTGAATTTTGAAGATAATATAGATATCACTAAAAATAAATCAGCGGTATATTTTTAACATATTTTTTATGAATCATTCATAAAGGCGACGGCTTGCTGACCTTGGGTAATCGGCAACGAATAACAAAACCGGTAGCGGGCGAAGCGCTGCCGCCTTCTAACCGGCTTCGGCACCGCATATCACCTCAGCCGAAAAACTTCCACTGCACAACTCAGACGCCTCCCACAGAGATTGCCACAACGATAGGTATTTGTTTGTGTTGTGTGCTCATTGTTTTGTCATAATCGCCACGCTTGGCAGACGGGTTGGCGATCGCAGTTGTGTTATAATTATACTCGAAGGATGCTGCTGCCTATCCTCCGGCTAATCCCATAGTTGCATTTACGACACCCACGGGATGAGATGAGGTGGTGGTATTCTTAGCCGGCGCTACACGGTAAATAATTCATAAACAAAATCAGCCCATTACTCTCCCACTGCTGGGCACAAATAATACATACATACACATAATCAGCCCATTACTGTCCCACTGGGGGGCACGAGCCTTTTATCACGATGAGAAAGGTTAGCGTGGTGGATTAAGACCACGCTGGCCTAGTGCGGGCCGGCGGATTACACACACCATTGAGAACATTTTTGGAGTCCTCTCAGGTGTGCGTTCCGCAGGTTTTTTTACCGTTGACACAAGTGATAATCAAGATCAGATCCACACACGAATCGAAAAAGTCAAAGGTGAAATCAAACTAAAGCCGTCCCGAGATGAAAATAAACTCCAAAGTTGCAGTTTTCCTTTACGAGTTTTGGATGGAAATAACAACAATCAAGTGTCGTAAAACTCTATTAACAAACGAAGTATAACATTTCAAATCTGAATAGCTGAGCTCTGTTAAACTTGAGTTTTTTTTGTCCATTACCCGTGAAAATCCGAATAGTCTTTTCTACGCTCAGTTATAAGTCACGTTAATTAAACAAAAATATTTTTTAATTGCTTCTTCTTCTTCTTCTACAATTTCGCCAATGTCAAGTATAAAGGCAACGTTGTACGGTGTTTAGATTAATTAATCTTTACATATCCATAAAATATTTCACAAAAATGAAGAAATTCTAAAAAATATGTAAAAACCCTTTTCAGTGCTTTCATTATTAGCATATGACATATGTTGACATAACTTTACTCGTTTCAAATGAATAATAAAGGCACAATCACTAAAAGCGATTCCTAGAAGCTGACATTTACAGTTATTAGAAACCTTACTTTGTCGGTAAAAGGCCAGTTTTATCAAACACAAGTCCTATATTTATGCTAACATGTTTCAACCAAACTGTTTTTATAAATACATTTTTTCATGCTGCATGCATCCCATTCAGGCAAGATCCCTAGGTTGTGAAAACTTTTAATAATTCTAGGATATTAAATAACAATTAATACACAGAGCTGTAATCAAGTAAAGAAGTTATGTACATATTAGAATATAATAAAAAGCGCGGTGGGAAAGGAACTTCCGTTAAAAGACGAGACTTCACGAGACACAGTGGCCCGTTATAGAACACAGCTCCGCTTGTAGACGTTGAGCGCGCACGTTTACCCACACGTTAACACTCCATATTTTTATCATTCCGTGATTGTATATAATATCAAATAGCTTACGTTATGAAACCAAGAGATGCGATGTTCCCTAGGGTTGGCGCGCACGTTGCACTCAAAGTACACGTCGTCGCCCTCCTTGATGTCGTGGGGATTCAACGTGCTGCCGAGCGTCAGCGACACCAGGGGACTGTCTGGATTCAACATATAATATTAGTTAACAGAATACATAATATACACTAATATGCTTTAAGTTGTTAATATAATTGGAAGGAGTAACTCAATAACGTTCCAACCCACGGCGAGTTCAAATTGAGATGTTGATTTAGCTGCTACGATTGATTGCATTGTGTTTTGTTAATTGTACTCGGACCTCTTGGGTGGTGTCTGGATTTAGGATATAGCACTACTCGCATCTCTTTCCTTGGATGTCGTAAAAGGTAACTAAGGGATTCTAAGCCGGAGGGATGGATTGCAGCGCTCCTTCTGTGGAACAATAGCCATAATCGCATGCCAAACGTGGTGAGTACTGGAAAATGTAACCTATGACATACTAATCGTTGTACATGTTTGTATTTATGAGGTAGGCTTTCGTTTAGCAGTGAACGAGTTTCAGCTAAGATGAATGAATAAATAATAACTTGAGGACTGAAACATTTTTACTATTTAATAAAGGGTATCTTCAGAAAGAGTAGCCTAATACTAATAACTTAGTTCTGAGAGATTTGTGGGTTGGAACTTTGTTGTGTAATTATAGCCAATTATAATTTGCCATAATTGTCGTTATAGTCGATTAAAAGACCAAATTACATCATCAGAAAGGTGAGCTTACAGCTTTACTTCAGTAATTCAAGCATAGTGAACCTTTCAAAAGACTTTGTCAATATAGCTATGAAAATGACGTTAGCTCGGAGGGTAGTTTCCACAGGCGTGTGAATCATAATGACACAGTCATTCTACGAAATTTACACACCACAATACGATGAGCGTCAGTCAGCTATGTTACGTGGACGCACAGCCAATCGTTGTGATCGTTTCAGCCGAATAAAGTCCACTGCTGGACACAAACCTCCCCCAAAGATAGCCACAATGATTAGGTTGGGTATATTGTGTGCGGGTTGAGTTGTTAATGTACTCGAAATACGCTGCTGCCTATCTTCCGGTTAATCCCATATTCGCCTTTTACGCCACGCACGGGTTGAGCTGGGTTGTGTCGTTGTGATATGTCTCCGTAATAATCTTCCTATCGTACGATTACACAGTGAGTGAAAATGGGAAAAAAAGGATTATGTGAAATAAGAGTCTTCACCCATAGGTGGCTTATAAGGAAACGTAAGAGTTAATAGCAACATCCTCCCGTATGCTAATAATAACACACTGCGATCACCAATCCGCCTACCAAACGTGGACTTTATGGCAATATCTCACATTACCGCTCATTGTAGTGATCATTAGGAGGCCCGTGTTCGGCAGTGGATGTTTATAGGCTTAATGTGTTTTAGGCACAATGGTGGTACGCACACTTAATGGCATGTAGTGAAAAATCTGCTGCTCTATACAAAACTTTAATATTTACTCGATCTTAAATGTCCCAAGGTGTGTTTTTTCGCAATTTAAATATTTGTGCCATAGACATGGTGTTTAGTTTGATCCACACCCTTCAATATTATTTCGCCTTTATAGTACATGTGGTATATTCTCAGCGACAGATCCGTTGCGATAGACTCGCCTGTTATATCATATGCGACGCTACGATACAGCCTAGCCTCGTAAAGCAGCAGCGCTACGTTTGCTACGGAGTGCTACGCTTTTAATACAGCAGTCCGTGCGGCAATCGCACTTCTTAAAATCACCGAGGTATAAATACGCGGTATAAGATCTACGAAGCGAGTAGCAGAAACGTAACACTGTGAAATAAGTGGGAATCCATATTATTATTTTACCCTAAATTACATTCGCAAGTTAAAAAAAATATTGTTATGTAAGATCAAAGTCATGTGATTGATGTGCTGAACGGAGGTCACTAATCATATTATTACTAGAAAAAAATCATTATGAAATCCAAAAACGCAAATATCTGCCATAAGCTAACATACCAGCCGGTCTCCATCCAATGTTTATCGCAATCCTATCAAAGCGAACTTATTGGAAGTGTTTATTATTAAATTATCTTGAAAACGGGTCAAAGGATTATGAGAAATTGAATCAATATTGAACACAAGTAACTACTCTTTCTAAGGTACACGATAAATACCTACGTAAGTTTGCTTTCAAACCTTGTTGCTCAGTGGATGAAATTAAATTATTTATTGCTTTGCAATTTAATAAGGCGTTCATTGTTATAAAGTTCATATACATAAGCAGTGCGTTACGTATTTACGGTAAAATATTACCTCGGCTTTTGGTATGGTTTGCTACCACCCTTGCAGAAAACAGCTTACCGAATAAAGCTTTGCAGCTACATTTTATTCAGGCCTACCTACCTTACTCTAATACAGCAGAGAAATCGAATGAAGATCGAACTAACTGTCATGACTTATACAAACATTTTTTTTTATGAAAAAAAAATGTAAAAAAAGAAACAAATTGATTACACTAGGATTTCTCGTGTGTCGTGGGTGCGTTTACAGACACAAATTCCACACACAATACACCCAGACCCGGAACAACTACCTGCAGATCGTACAAACATTTGTGCCGTGCGGGAATCGAACCCACGACCCGGTGCGCAGCAGCCGACTGTATCAGCCACTGCACCAACCACGCCATCGTCGTTGACGTGCATTGAAAAATGAAGATCCATTTGTAAAATCAATACTTCAAAGCCTTCCAAGTGCATATTAGAGATCGCGTAAGGTAAAACAGACTAAAGAAATAAAATCCCAATATTATTTGTGCCGTCAACCAAGAATATTGAAGTTCGAAAGTTGGTTTACCAATGGGACCACACTATAAGGGCTTCTTGTATCTATATTGTATAGTAGTATTGTAATATTGATTAGACTCTTTGGTGCGAGACTTGGCCATTTCGAAAAGAAATATAATTTTATTAAATTTTGTATTTAAAGATGACATTGACATGTAATTCAGCTGTTGCAGCAAGCTTGTTGGGACACGAGATGAGTGAACACGAGAGAATAATAAAAACCTGATCAGAATAATAACTGAGTATAGTATTCATATCCCTGTACCTAATTTACCTCTGATTACTTTTGGACCCTTTTTTTTAACTTGGGGAAATTGGACTTTCTCCGCCTTGGGAAGGGCGGAAGGGCATGCTGGGCTCAAACCGGCTAAAACCTCCAGTGTCCTTCTTCTTACCTTTAGCCGGGGGTGAGGTGTACGCATTGTCAGCATTAGACCGCGCCCCCGGCAGGTATCGGCCCGTCAATGATTGACGGGCCCCTTCTCTTCTCTTTCGCTCTCCTTTTCTCTTTGATGGCATTCTTCAACTTGGAAATTAAAGCTGCTTAATGTTGGCTTGTAATAGTGGTTCCACGCTCCAGGTAATCAATCAACAATATCCCTTCTGAGTCCCAAAATATTGAGGCCATAACCTTGCCAGCCGATGCCACGACACGAAACTTCTTCGGGGTCGGTGATGATGGCCGTTTCCATTGCGAATATTGCTGTTTTGTCTCGGGATCAAAATGATGAACCCAAGTTTCGTCCATTGTTACGAAACGAGACAAAAAGTTTTCAGAATCTTCTTGAAACTTGTCCAACAATATCTTCGAAATAGAACACAGAACATTTATTTGCTAGAAACATGGTTTCAGAGATGATACATCAATTGGTATAGTGCAGCACGTCTCACCGTACAATCGGCATGCAAAAATCAAGTGTTATTATTTCTGTACCTAGTAATGAATTTAAACATATGCAACAAAATATAAATTGAATTTGAAGACACCATAGTCAGTAATATTATTTATAAAATTATATTGAATTAGTGCAGTATGAATATATACATGTAAGCGTGTAGACAACATTTACCACGAAACGTACCTATGTCAAATAAGATTATAATATTGCTAAGAGTTAAGTTAGAATGTCATTTCACAAATATAACTGAAAATTACAATACAAAAAATTTCAAATTAAGGTTATTATATATTATTCCAGAATTTCGCAAAAGAGAACATCATTATCATTCACTTTATAAATCCTTACATGTCATAAACTCAGTAATAGTGTAAAAACATTTATCTACAAGCCATTTCTTAAGCCCAGGTTTGAACCGATTAAGTGGTAAGTTCCCTCAGACCTTTCGGTATTTTAGTAAAAACTTGGATAGTCATGCAACTGCTATTTCTTTTAAACAAAGTGGTTGACATCATAGGAAGTACTAAATGTCAAGTCGATTTTGTTTCTAACTGTCGGTTAACATTATCTGCACCCATCTTGCGGAGACTTTTCTCATATTCAAAGATTGTTTCAAAGCAAACAAATGACTACATTCAGAAAAAAACAAAAGAGAATCAAAGATTTTTTTCTTTATTAATATTACAAATATGTATCTGAGCTATGCCTGCCAGTATTTATTTTTTTTCTTTCCAAGGAGTATGTCGTTCTCACTACTTTTTGATCCCTCCTAGAATAATATGTGATACTCACATACAACGTTGAGTTGCAGATGGTCATCAATGGTCTTTGTAGGTAGACTGGGGTTGGCCGCCACACACTTGACCATCGCACCGTTGTCCAGAGGGCTTGGGCTGAACACCAGCGTGCTGACCGACCACGTCTCGTTTGTATGATCTGTCACCTACGATAATATTAACTGTTAGAAAAAACACAGTAGATTTATAAAGGTTTGCGCTATAAGTTTGATGGCTCCTATAAACTGTGAAATGGACTATCATTTGGGGTATTAATACACTTGTTATTCGAACCTATGCGTATTTTTGACGCCTCATGAATGAGAATTATGTGCAGGCACTGCGATAACATCGCACACTGCGCATGCCGTGCCAAGAAAGGGCGACGCTATTCGAACTGTAGCGTGACTGCACTCATAGACCACATAAAAAAAACATCAGTCTATTATTCTCATTCTTAAATCATCAATAAACAATATCCACTTAACTCGATTGCCAAATTGTAATAAAGAATCATAAATAAGCTTTTGGCATCATATTAAAAAATACACAAACAGTAAGTGGTAAGCCAACAGATTAATAAAAAATATTCCGTACTATTTCTCATTTAAATAAAGAAACCAATTCGGAAGTTATTAAACGCGAATAACCGCGATAACCGAAAAGGTATATGTGGGGCACGAATCAAACTGCAATTAACCTGAATATTCCACTTTAGGGGGAAGCTTTATTGGATCCGTATTCGTCCATCGCAGAGACATAAAAAATAAACATAAAATTCCTGTAAATCAGACGATTGCAGATTGCATAGAACGCGCATTACATTACAGCTGGACCCGATATAAAAGACACAAATGGCCGATTCTTTCAAATAGTCGCATTTCTGTAAGCTATTGTACGGTCGCAGCGCAATTAGTCGAGCGCTAAATCAAAGTCCATCAATGACCGAATCCGACTATAAAACGCGACAATCGATTTAAAAGCCACAGTGCGTGCGTAGCTTTAGAATGGAAGTTAATTGAAGGATTACCTACCGCGCTACGTTCAAATGAGAGCGTTGGACGTTGAACAAATTACAAGTAATGGTACATTTCGTGAAGTGAGATTTTTCGCATTTACTGCTGAAGATTGACTATTGTAAAACTTTTTGAATTAAGAATACGAGCAAAGAATAGTAAATGCTAAATTTACTCTTTTACCGTCTCTAATTAATCGTTGCAGTGCCTCAAAACTAAAGTCTATAACCAGTATGTGTTACCAGCTATGACATACGACACAGATACTTCATCGCTCTAAGAGCTATGGAAAGATTTATGCTTGGTATTTCTCTTGAGATCGAATCAGAAACCAAAAAATTCGTAGAAGAAGTAAAGTTGCCGACATAGCTGAAAAGATTTGTAAGCTGAAGTGGCGATGGGTGGGACACATAGCTCGTAGAACCAATGGGCATTGTGTTAACTTTACTTATGAGACGGGTATTTGAAATGTATTGAAAACTACAAAATGATTACTATTCGGTATAATCCATTTTAACATGTACAATATACAATATACGATAATCTTCTAATACAAAATATTACTAAAGCAAGAATGGTCGAGATCAAGCTCGCTCGAATGCTATCGCCCAAGAGAGTTTAGAAAACGGTTGGTCGTTCCTCTGAATATCGTCGCTCACCATCCGATGTAGCTTCACTCAGTGTTGCCAACAATTGGGGCAGAATGTTTTCCGAGTGAAGTCTACGCACTGCAAATGCAGCTTGGGATGGCATCCAACGAGATGAACAGACGATCTAGTGAAGATTGATGGGCGTTGTTGGATGAATGCAGGTGGCATGTAAAGTTTCTGTTTTTTTCTAAACTAAGCCCCACACTAAGATTTCTCCTGGGTCGTGAGTGCATTTACAGACACAAATTCCACATACAATACACCCAGACCCGGAACAACTACCCGCAGATCATACAAATATATGTCCCGCGGGGGAATCGAACCCACGTCCCTGGGTGCAAGCCGACTGTATGATCCACTGCACCAACTGTGCCGTCAAAACCGTAACGTAATGTGTGGTTGTGGAAATCAATGGTCTTTGTTCAGCAATGAAAATCCTTTGGCTATGATTAATGATTAATGATTATGTATTAATCAATAATAATGGTAAAATAAATAGGTTCAACACAGTCGATGGGATTAAACCTCACGAATATATATAAGATTTCCAGTAAAGCACCATAAAAAATTGTGTCATAATTTAGTTCTAGCTATGATCAGAATGCCAGAAACTATTTTACATACTGCAACTTTATCCGCAAGGGAATTTATGAAAACCCTTAAGGACTGGTCAAACTGGAACGAATACCGCGCAGGATGTGTTTGTTACGCGGAGATCAGGAAAGCAAATAAAATAAAATAATCGAATTAACGCCAGACCGCATTCGCCTTCGTTTAACTAGTTAAGATATAAACCTTTGAGTTCGATTGAATTATGCGGACAATAAAGAATAACAATGGCAACAGCACATCCCTCGTCCCGTGCGAGATTTGGGTGTGACCAGTCCATAAAGGGAACTTCTTCTTCTCTTAGATTATGGCTTCTGTAGAGTATCTTCCACAATTTCGCCAATGTCAAGTAATAGGCAACTAAAGGGAACTTCTTCTTCTCTTAGATTATGGCTTCTGTAGAGTATCTTCCACAATTTCGCCAATGTCGAGTATAAGGCAACGTCGTACGGTGTTTAGATTAATAGATCGTTACATATTCATAAAATATTTATCAAAAATGAAAATAATTCTAAAAAATATGTCGGCAACGTCGTACGGTTAAATTGTTTTTTCTAAAGGGACCTTAATAACGCAACATACTATCCTATCCTATATCACGTCATTATCTACATAGATAGGTACGTGATAATGTGACTTTTTTTGTATATTCACATAGCCAAGGAGGTCAGGCAGCCAAATATAAAACCTTTTGCCAAAACCTTTTCAATATGACAAAAGCATATTGCGCTGACCCCAAGTAACTTGGGACCATGGCAGGAACAAGAAGATTTAAACGTAGTGAACTTGTTTACGTTTATTTTAACCACACCCGGGTCTCACAAAGGGGATCACGTACAAGCGCGCAGAGGACTCGCCTTCCGGACAATCGGATTGACCAACTCGACACGATACATAGCCAGCGGCGTTTGAATAGAAGCAAATACTAAATCGCAACCTTTGTAGTTCATTGTTTTTAAACGTTACGGTTGTTAGTTATTGACTTTCGAATATATACCGTAATAAAACTTACATGACAAACATTTAATATTCGTGTTTATTTACGGTTTTCTCTTTTCATTTGATAAATATGAAATATTATTCATCGAAAATGTCAATAATTGTAACCTATTATTTCCGAGATAAATGGCTTTACCTATTTTTATCATCAGCCTGTAGTGTAGCCTCTTCCCAAAGATTTCGGTACGTTGTCAGTTATACTCTGTATATTTAATATGCCTCTTAAGCGATCACACGTTAAAGAAAAATAAATTAATGTCATATCTTAGATGCTGAGATTCATTTACAAACTTTGTGCCAATTTAATTATATCCTTTCCAGTTATTTTCTAACATGGTGTCGTTCCAAAATGGCTGGCGGCTAATGGACTCGCGCGCCTACCATAATAATCGGGTAGTAAGTACCAAATATCTCCGCAGTGCCCGCTCCGGGCTCGATAATTGTATGAGACGGTTATATATATGTAAGCTGCAAGTGTTTTGGTAGGACACTTCATAATTACATTATTGCCCAGATTAAAGAACAACATTTAATCGATTTTCACCTTAATAATCCTGTATCCCTCAGTATAAGTAATTATTAATATATCTCTCTTTACACGGGTTTATATCCCCTGTATTGGCCGGTGAACTCGGTCTTTTGATAAGATTAAGCGGGGACATGGGTCCAACACGCAGAGGCCCTTTAGAGAATAACCGGGTACTCCCCCCGGTTGTATAATAAAAATGCAATCTTGGAATGTCCCCGGAGGTGTTAAACTATTGTATGAGATGGAAACTACAATTATAAGCTCTATTGCAATGGATTAAATACTTCTAAAATTATTAATATTATAAGGAAACTATCTTGTAGTCTTTTGAATTAATTATTATTATTTGTGTTATGTGTATCTTTCTATATTATTCGTTTCCATACTTACCTCAATTATTAATAAGTACATTAAATCTATATATTGTCTGTAGTAACTGTCCGTGGCATCTATGAACATGCCCTATCTGACAAATACTGCTGCAGCAGATTCTGTCGCAGCATTTGCAGAGACAGGGGCCTTTTTAGCCTCGTACAGCACTATCACAATGTAATTTTTTATCTTTGTTTTATATTATTCATTAGTTGTGAGAGTCCAAAAAAATGCCATTTTTTATTGGTATGAGTTTGAAATCCTTTTTTATTTTTTATATACTAGCCGTTACCCGCCCGCTTCGCTAGGCGTAAATTATATTTATATTCATATCTTCAAGATATCCAAACGGAACATAGACGAACATTCAAGTTAAATCTGTTTTAATCCCTCAAACATTGATATCCGTTGAGCCGTTTCAGAGCCTATTCGAGACAAACTTTCAGACAGACAGACAAAAATTATAAACACGGTCGTTTATGGTCAGGCAGCGTATAAATTGACCGTGTGGTGCCAACTACGAATAGCACCAACCCATCCCATCCCCTGCGTGTCGTAAAAGGTGACTATGTAATTAACATATCATCTTTTGAGTACATCAACAACTCAACTACGATTGCCAACCCGCCTGTCAAGCGTGGCGATTATGGCAAAACCCTCCAATGAGCACACAACACACCTAGATCGGTCGATGTCGCGATCTTTGGCCACCCTTGTGTCCAGCAGTAGGCTTTTTGGCTGAAATTATGAATTTCATAATTTATGTATTTATTTTGTTATCACAGCAGACACTTCAATTTGATAACATTGGTATATATGGTATCAGTGCTCTCCCGCATTGTGTGTTTAAGGTGACTAAAGCGGCATCTAAGATTTGAGCACGCGTCGAACGCACATCGTTTATGGACTATTTTGGCTGGAGATCAGCGTTCATCATTTTGGCCTGGAGTCTAAGTACTTTGGCCAATATTTGTTGTATAATAAAAATGTGTTGCCAGTTTATACCTCTGTGTTTTTCCAATTTTGCTTTATGTATTTAATTTTAGTCAAGTGTGCGTTGTTACTAGTGCAAAAATAAATTGTTTCTTTCTTTCTTTATCATAATCATCATATCAACCAGAAAACGTCCACTGCTGAACAAAAGCCTCCCACATAAGACGACGGGTTACACTGTGTTCACCGCGTCTGGCAGTCGGGTTGGTGAGCGCAATGTGGCTACTTACTGTTCTACAGAACTCTGCTGCCTTCTTTCTAGTGTAAAGTTCCTTAGTCACCTTTTATGACTTCCACGGTAAGAGATGAAGTGGTGCTATATTTTTAATCCAGTCACCACACGAAAGTACAATACAGTAACATTATTTCTGTTACTGTATTGTAATGTTTTGCTTAAATGTAACAAATTTTCATCCGTGGATGTAGTTTTCCTTACCATTTTCCTATCAAAACTTCTGTTGTCCTTGTACCAAGTGATGAGTGCAGGAGGACGGCTGCCTTCAGACACGCATCGCAGCGTGGCTGCAGCACCGGCAAGCAACTGCTGTGGTCGATTCAGCAGCGACACCGATAGCGGAACCACTAACAATACAGAAACCTCAGATGAATAAAAAACAACCCGAAAAAAATCAGTACGTTCGTTAATAAATAAACTTGAGTTTGTTGATAGCCACACTTACATCGGTCTCGTCATAGATCGTACATTTAACTGGGGTCCTCATATTGAGCACATTTCAGATAAATTGCGTGCAATTATTAGCAAAATGGCTATTTTACGATTTAAAATACCAGCAAGTACGCTCAGAATACTTTACTTGGCAGACTCAGTAATAAACTACGGTTTGAGTAGCTATGGTAGAACATATAAAACATATTTAATGAAAATTTATATACTACAGTCTCGTTTAATGAAAATAATTGTACCAGAAAAAATTCGCCACAAACTGAACTTAGTAAATGATGAAAGTTTATTCCAACATTGTAAAATATTAAATGTTTTTGACAAGTTTAACATGTCAATACTAGTGGATGAGTACTCAAATAGACATGAGCTTGTTAAGTCTGTTAGACCTAACCAACTGAGGCACCTAACCTACTTTAAGTACTTATGATATGCCTGAGTATCGTAATACACATGGTACCAGAATGTGGCAATATTTGTTACCTAAAATTGTAAATGATTTACCCAAAGACCTACAAGAAATGTATTCTACACCTAGCCAGGTAATTTATACTGTAAAAATTGTAATGATTGTAACAGCGGCTGCGCCACGGGCTGTATAAACCAGCAATTGGATTGATTTCCGTGGTGATAATTATGTATAGATATAGTTTGTTAATACCAAATAAATAAATAAAAAAAAACCTTACCACTAACATCTTAAAATCCGCTGCGAGTAATTAAATCATCAATTTGAAGCAGATCTTACGCCGTCTTGTATGAAAATATTATCATTCATCAAATCAGCCAAAGGACGTCCACTGCTGAACAATGGCCTCTCCCACAAATCATCACAATTGTGTCGTAATTTTGGGGGAACTTGCCAGTACTCACCACGCTTGGCTGGCGGGTTGGTGAGCGCAGTATGGTTTCTGACCCATAGAATGGACGTTGCTTCCTATCACTCTGGTTTAGAGTCCCTTAGTCACCTTTTACTATATCCACGGGAGTTGGAGTGGTGGTATTCTTAATAAAAATATATATTTTAAATATATTTGTGACGAGATGAACATTTCATTCACCAGCGTCACGCCTGGCCCATAACTATTTGAATGGCATTTCTGGCACCGCGGCACCACATTTAGTTCGTCGCCTCGAGACATTAGTTATTGAGTCTCTTATGTCAAGTAATTTTCATTAAAACAATTCAGCTTTTCGCAGTCCACTATTGGTCCACAGCCTTTTCCTTGCTGTCCTATAAAACCTGGTCGTTCTCCACATTTAGTCTACCCCAATCAGCTTCTATAGGGCCTCGAAAATGGGGCGTTCCACACTATTTCCTGTTGCTATCACTACGCCATATGTTGCGATATTATCGTACAGTACCAGGCATTGATCTTGAGCGTTCATTGAAAGAGTGGGGACTATTTTCGCAGTTGCATTATGCAAATTGCATATCGCAATCCAGACCCAAAAAATCGCTTCCGCGCAGATGAAAGTGGGTATGGTTAGTTCTCAAGATCGTTGCCGGCTATTATACTTTATAGCACACTTATAAGCGTGAGCAATAAGTATTGTTTCCGCATTTTAATTACTTGTTAAAGCTATTCAATTCACCATACTAAAAACGTCTCAAACGGTTGCCCGCGGGTCTTAAATATTGAGTGGTTTTCGTTCGTTCGTTTTAATATCAGGGCGTGAATAATCAAATCAACTGGGTACATAGTGCGCTTCTCTAGTGTAATCTTAAGAGAGTGTGACCCTTCAGTGCCGAAGATGACCACTCCAGTGGTTTTATCTGGTAGGAGTCTGGTATTCCCCTTTGCCCTTCCTCAGGCGGAGGAAGTTCATATAGAATTTCCACTGGAGACCAATAAAAAAGGTACATAGTTCGCTTTAACTGACTGGTACTAAGAGCTGATAATAAGCTCAAACTAAGAAAATACAGACAGAAACGCTGCTGAGACTTTATTATAATTATAAACATATTGATTTGCATTATTTTTAAAAGGAACCCTTTCGAATCTACAAAATTTGTACAATAAGGCTTAGAGAATCATCTATTTAACACACCACATAATTAGTTAACTACCTATCTCTATAGACCAAGATAAATTTATTCAAGTTACAGTCTGGCGTAAAAACGATTAATATTGGGTATATTTTAAATCGAGTCCCGGTTCAATAATGCTCTCGTATAATTTAATATTTTTTGATATCTAATATAATAACATTGTGGAAAAAAATCTTTATGAAAAACGGAACGAAAAAAATGCAATGAAAGGGTTTTTGTTCGACAGTGATTCTATTTGTAAATAATTTGTTACAATTATGTAAACCTTTGTTCAGAAAACTTCATATACCTACACAATGTAGTCCATATTGCGACTGGAAGTTGAACACGATCTGTATTCAAATCGCATACACATTATAGATTCGTTTGTAAATTTAAAGCTGTTTACAAACGCTCTGGGCATGATGATGTAGAAAGTGACCTTTTATATTTATCTTTATTTTTTATCTTCGCGCTTGCAATAAATAGAAATTCTCAGACAACAACCACCCTCTACGAGATCGAATAAATAAGAAGATCCGTAGAAGAACTAAAATTGCCACCATCGATAAACGGATTTGTACGCTGATGCTGAAGCGGCAATGGGCATAGCATACAGCTCGTAGAACTGATAGCCGTTGCGGCGAAAATATTCCCGAGTAGAGACCACGCACCGAACGACCTCCAACCAGGTGGACTGACGTCCTTGTGAAGGTTACTGGAAGTCATTGGATGCAGGTGGCATTGATCCGGTCGTTATGAATGAATAATAATAATATGAATCTTTGCGGGACGCCTTCGTTCAGCTGTGGACATCCTTTGGCTGATATGAGGTTGAAGCCCCTTTCGCCATAATACACAATATGTTGGTCCATTCAAGTTTGATAGTCTGGACTAATAATAGTTGACGACATGCCAGTTTGCTGAGACGGGATCTCCCTTTTCCGATGTTCGTCTCTGGGATAGCCATTTTACCCCGATAGCGACACTGAACACCTCGTAGTTAGCTTATTGGACTAGAAAGACATCGAACATGTAATCTATCTTCAGTATTAAATGTTACTTAGAAATCTGTTATACTGCAGCTATTTATAGAAACGTGTACTTGCTGTCTTACCGTCTCATGAAAATAATGACTATGGATCTTAATAGTAGAAGATGGAGGACCAGGTAATATGGCACATCTTAAGAAAGACCTATAGCCGGATGTAATGAATGTACATAGTTACCAAATATACTATAGGAAAAAAAACTCACAGTTCAGTTCGAGCCTCACGACTTTCTCCTGCGGCGGCACCAGGTTCGTGTTAGAAGCTCTGCACTTGAAGGTGGTGTTCAGATCTTCTCTTTTCAAATGCTGCAGTTCTAAGCGGTTGACAATAACGTGTGTGTCGGTCTTGACACCTATGTATTGGGAGGCTGGTGTCCCGTCTATCCACCATGACACCGTCGGCTCTGGACGACCTGATAACAATGAAATATGATTCAATTGTGATCCTTAAATCAAAACGTATACTTTTAATCAATTACATTTTATAAAAAGTCCCGTCATACACGAGCATTATTGCATTACAAAACGACGCGCCGGTCGCCATTAGACCGCGTAATAAAAAATAAAACAAATTACAATTTTTTATTAACTATATCGATTTAAGTTACGTATTTATTTATTTATGAGATAAAACGTCTTTTTCTCTTACAGTTTCAGTATACTTTGGGATCGTATATACACACAGGATGGTATTATTTTTTCGCAATATGTTGCTGAATTACGCTTATGATTACGATACGTCATGCCGCGATACTGGTCGGTGCGCGACTAAGTGAACTCCGGGCAATTACCTTACTTTCATGTGACCATCATAGAGCGCGGGCAACGCATCTACACTTATAAAAACATCTTAGCTTTTAATGGCTTATGTGTAACAATAATTGACTGATTCTAAGAGTCAAACCATTGTAATTGAGAAACAAATTAGTCCCTTTACACCTGTTTGTGACTGTTTAACAAACTATCACAAAGATTTAACGTATTTTCTTGATTACCACTAAACAAAATCAGTTTAGAATATAAAGCTAACGAATATTACTAAAGTTTTGTAACAATAACAAAATAAAGCCGACTTATACTTTCTTGGAATTCCGACCTGTGGTTAGATTATAAAATAGTGGAATATACGAGTAATTCTAGATTATTTATTTCTTCTTTTTATCTGGTTAGTGGCCTTGTGAAATAATTTAAATATGATTTAATTTCAACATTTAAATAATAAGCTAAAGATTTAGACGTATAATAATAGGTATAAATATTTTAGAATGTTTAGGATATCATTTCAATCTATCGGTCGTCGTAGTGAATCGAACCTCGCTCATGGCGGTCCGTTACCCGGCTTTTCCCTGTCCCCTGCGCCCACGCAGTCACCATCGGCACCCTTAGAGGCTGTGTTTTCAAAGGCCTCCGACCTGGCTTAATGATTGCAGTCTAATGACAATAACCGGAACCGACAATTTTACGTGCCCCCGAAGCACAGAGACGGTCAGTTGAAATACCACTATGTGGTCACCGATTCATAGACTGCTCCCGTTTAGCGTTGCTTAACCAATCGTTTACTAGTGCGCGTAAGTGGCTATGAATGCTTTATTAGAATTTAAAAAATGAACGAAGTTATGAGCTATAAATAATATGAATATGAAATCTCTAGCAGAGTAAAATCCGATTTTCCAACGTTACCTTTATTATAGAATAGTTAAATGCTATCCTTATCTTCAAATACAAGCTTACATAACAATATGCATACTAGATTTATCTTTATATACATTTTTGTTAATTAATTAAAAATTAACAAACAACGTTGGTTAAAGTCAAATTATTATTTTTACTTATCTAACCAACCAGTTACAAACACATATAATTTATCACGGCAATAGCGCATTTTTCAGTCACATAATTAAGTATGAACGTGATAAAAGGGTCAAAGCCTATTCCCCCTGTCCAGCCCGCTGCATCATCACAATTGGTGGGCACACGGACGAAGATAATCCGTGGCGCGCACTGGCTCGTCGCCAGGCGGCCATACTGCGGACTTTTCAATGAACCCGTTCGAATGGAATATCTCTTCCAATGTTTCCATAAAAGAAATCTAGCAATAGAAAAAAAAATGTGCTCCCACTGTTCAATATTTTTAGGGCGGTTTAAGCAAAGCTCCGTACTGAATTAACTTGTTTGAATTTTGGGATTTGGAATGATGAAGTTTGGATAATTTATTATTTTCGTATTCTGTTACCTATCCGAGTAGTATATTAGTATTCTTTGATACAATTACATACAGATAACTTCAATACTGGTATCACAAATGTGTATTCATGTAGGTATACAGACTTACTAAACTTAAGTGATTTGAAAAAAATATCTTCTTTTTTTTATGGTGTCCGCACTGGAATTTCTCCTGTGTCGTGGGTGCGTTTACAGACATAAATTCCACACACAATACACCCAGACCCGGAACAACTACCTGCAGATCATGCAGATATTTGTTTCATGCGGGAATCGAACCCGCGACCCCGAGCGCAGCAGCCGACTGTATCCGACACTGCACCAACCGTACCTATGAAATAGTTGCGATAAAATCTTCTATTGTTGATCGAAGAACAAAACCTTTTTGTTTTTCGTTAGTGGCCAACCATATGACTGTCTTGTTCAAGCTGCCCAAAGGCCTCTGACTTGGCTTAACGACAACGACCGGGACCGAAGCACGGAGACGCTCAGTTCAAATACCACGATGTGACCACCTAACGCTAGACTGACCGTTGCTTAACCTCATTGATCGTTTACCGATCAGTGAGTACAACTTAATATTTTAACTCAATAATTTCAACTCAATAATTTACAACTCAATAATTTCCCCGAAACTGTTCACCGCTGCAATGGAGGATGCCTTCAAGCTGCTGCAGTGGAAAGGATTCGGCATTAACATCAATGGCGAGTATATCACTCACCTTCGATTTGCCGACGATATCGTAGTCATGGCAGAATCGCTGCAAGAGCTCAGCACAATGCTCGATGATCTCAACAGGGTTTCCCAACAGGTGGGCCTTAAAATGAACATGGGCAAGACGAAAGTCATGTCAAATGCCCATGTCGTGCCCATCCCAATATCCGTTGGGAGCTCTGTTCTCGAAGTTGTTGACGAGTATGTCTACCTGGGACAAACTGTCCAGTTAGGTAGGTCCAACTTCGAGAAAGAGGTCAATCGTCGAATCCGACTCGGCTGGGCAGCGTTCGGGAAACTTCGCAACGTCTTTTCGTCAACAATACCGCAATGCCTAAAGACGACAGTCTTTAACCAGTGTGTGTTACCAGTGATGACATATGGAACAGAGACGTGGTCACTCACAATGGGCCTCATAAGAAAGCTCAAGGTCACTCAGCGAGCTATGGAGAGAGCTATGCTTGGTATTTCTCTACGAGATCGAATCAGAAATGAGGAGATCCGTAGAAGAACTAAACTTATCGACATAGCTGCAAGGATTAGTAAGCTGAAGTGGCAATGGGCAGGGCACATTGCTCGTAGAACTGATGGCCGTTAGGGTAAAAAGGTTCTCGAATGGAGACCGCGCACCGGAAAACGCAGCGTGGGACGACCTCCAACGAGGTGGACAGACGACCTGGTGAAGGTCGCTGGGAGTCGTTGGATGAGAGCGGCATGTGACCGCTCGTTGTGGAGATCTAAGGGGGAGGCCTTTGTTCAGCAGTGGACGACTTGTGGCTGATATGATGAGTACAACTGGCTATAAGCTTTTCAATTATTATTTAGCACACATCATCATCATAATCATCATTTCATCCGAAAAACGTCCACTGCTGGACAGAAGCCTCCGCCAGATTGCTACAACGACCGGTATAGTTTTGTGTTATGGGCCTATTCGGGGGTTTTGCAGTAATCGCTACGCTTGGCAGACGGGTTAGCGATCGCAGTTGAGTTATAAATGTACTCAAAGGACGCTGCTGCCCAGCCTCCGGATAATCCCATAGTCGCCTTTTACGACACCCACGGGACGAGATTGGGTGGTGGTATTCTTAGCCGGCACTATACGGCAAACTACTTCCTATACCCGTCTATTTAATTAATCGAAACGGTAAAGGTAGGTAGGTAAAGGTAGGTAGGCATTTTGCATGCAGCAAGCAAGGGAAGATAACTAAACAATTTCGCAATATTTATGAGTATCTGTTGGTATTTAATTATATATTTATGAATAATAAAATAAAAAACGGTCAATTGCGAGCAGGACTCATGCCTTGAGAGGGCTCTGTACCATTACCTGTTTTACATATTGTCGGGATCCCCCAAATGTACGTGTCCAAGTGGCAAATTTTTATTTTGGGGGCGCTCACAATTTACATTGTATCAAATTAACCGAAAATATAAATTTATGTCTAATAACTCCACACGGATTTGAAACTTATCATTTTCGTATTTGTTTATTTAGGATTACAAATTTCAAGATTGTTGGTCACCGGGAAATACCCTGAAGATACGCTTCTTGCATCTTTTTATTGCTTTAAACTTGAAACTTTATACAGCACAGCATGAGTCTGTAAGCCGCAGTAATACCTTAAACCGATAATGGGAAAAGGCCTTGACACACGGACTGACAGATGGAGAATAAGGAGATCTTATACGGGTTTTATTAGGAGTCGCGGACCCTTAAAAGTGTAGAATTCCTTTAAGCAGATTTTTCAAGTATATTTCTACGTGTTAGACTATGATTTCGGGACTTTTCACACACAGGTAATTCAAAATAATATTTTCTTTACTAAGCTTGACATTTTGGCATAGTTGCATTGACAGTTAATCAAAGAGCGTAACATTATTTTCAATAAATAGGACGTTCCTTTGAAATACTCTTTTGACATACCAGACGCGATTAGTAAAAGTGTCAGAAAAAATCTCACTTCATAGTAGGTACAACTACGCAGAACTGATTAGTTTAGTGATATTGACATTATAATATTGATATATACGTAGAAATATAAGTTTACAAACTATCGAGAATTTCACTCATATTAGACTATGATTTCGGGACTTTTCGCACACAGATAAATCAAAACAATATTTTTTAACACGATGTTGTGACGTGCGCACGTCTCAACGTCGTTATGTTATTTGTGTTATATGACGTTATGTCACAAGAGTATTTCAAAGGAACGTCCTGTTTATTGAAAATAATGTTACGCTCTTTGATTTTCAAAATAGGACCTACATCGTGTCAAAAAGAGGGCGGTTTCATTCATAAATTTGTTTACAAACGGATTTATTTTCTTTGCTTATGAAATCTTTATAATATAGGCCCTTCCATAAATTGAGAACTATAATTTCAAGGGGACAGTCAGTACGTTATTGGAATCGCGTTTCTTAAAAATATCTATCTAATCTAACGGCCGAATGAAGTCCACTGTTGGACACAGGCCTCCCCCAAAGATCACCACAACGACCGATATGGATGTGATGTGGGCTCATAGGGGGGTTTTGCCATAATCGCCACGCTTGGCAGGCGGGTTGGCGATCGCAGTGGAGTTGTTAATGTACTCGAAGGGCGCTGCTGCCCATCCTCCGCTTAATAAAAATATATTTCATTTTATTTATTTATTTGTACTTAATGTATAGTAATGTACAAAGGCGGTCTTAATGTCGTAGGCATTTTATGCCAGATGACCTTTAGGTAATGCAGAGATCCACAAGGTAGATGTACCAACAAAATATGAAAGGTATAGATGCGAATTCATATTATACAAATATATAAACATACATAAACATTACATGTATAAGTAAATATTTATATATACTATATAAACTTAAGCATACATATTATATAATAAATATATACAAATGAGAAGAAAGAAAAAATGAAATCAGAACTGAGATGAATCTGCTGACGTCTTTTTCAAAAGGTATTTTCATAATATAATTTTAAAGATGGTCCGATTATTAACCAGCCTGATTTCAAAAGGGAGCGCATTCCACAATAGAACAGACTGGACGAAGAAGGTAGAATCTATAAAGTCAGAGTTATGAGTGGGCCATTGAAGGCCCTGTCCCACCCAAATCCCCTTGTGGTATCAGCCACCGATTACGAACCCTCCCGTATCAGTAGAGTACGCCGCCCGAGGCACGTTCTGGTCGATCCAGACGATAAAATCACGTTAGATCACATGAAGAGACTCGCGTTGTCTCGTTCACTAAACACCCGACCGTTGTACCGCCCTCGCCGCCGAGGATGCCCGCCTCATCGACGTCGTGGAGGCCTATCGCCGCGTCACCTTCCCGTTCAAGTTAGCACTTCTCCCTCCCGTCTCTTGCTCGCGCCGGTCCGTGCCGAGCCTGTAGCTTTAAATGTCCCCTAATACAATTTAAATAATACCGATCCAGCTGTCCCCAAAACAATAGCTTGATATCCCCAGCAACGCCCTAAGCCGAGGTCCGTGTCCCGCAGGGGGCGCCCTTAGCGAAAGTTGCTTAGTTTTTAATATTTAATTTAAGCCTGGCTGGAGGCCTCTTTTGGCTTCGCCAGCAAATGACCGGTTAAGCAAAAACACATTTCCCAGAAATGTAAAAAAAAAGGGCCATTGAAGATGATTATTACTAGAACGAAGATATTTATTGTGGTCGGAACAAAGATATTGGAAGATTAATAAGTTTTTTTTTTGTAATTTATTCAGAGATATGCAGTAGGAGTGTAGAAAAGAGGGGGTGACCGCTTTACAGTCATCCCTTCCGAGATGTGCCTAAAGGCATGGCGCGCCAATAGGCGACTCTAGTGTGATCTTACGATGACCTGGAGCCCCCCTTTGGTGCTTTGGTGCCGAAGATGACCGCTCCAGTGGTTTTAGCCAGTAGGAGTCAAGAATACCCCTTCGCCCATCCCCGGGGCGAAGGAAGTTCATGTAGAATTTCCACTTGGCACCGTGCCTTCAATGCTGCAATAGCTGAAACCTTTGTTGGTACTGTAACAATAATTTGTAACCAATGTTCTATGTTATTCAACCATTAATGAACTCAAAAGAAATCAAAAACATGGTAAATATCCCGTTTTCAGTTCTAATAATTATGTTATTCAATTTCGTAAAATGCTTAACTTTGTAACTTTATTTGTAATGGGTATAATTATTATATAATATAAATGTATGTATATGTATTGTTTTAGCTCTCCAATAAAAATAATTCTTTTTTATTCTCTTTCACTCATGTGTTATTTTTTTTCTGAAATTACTCCTATAAATATAGTAGAAATTCTAACGAGCATAAATTTGTAACTCGCTATGGCCACCGATCGCGCCACGTGATGGCCTGCAATAACGCGTCGGTGCAAACGTATTCAAACAAGCTGATTGAATATTTTTCCATTTTATAAGAAATTAGTACATTTTCGCAACTTGTTGTTAAGTTTGGATACTATGATTCTTTATTATTGTCATTTTATATAGTATCACTATCGGTTGGACAAGGCTTAAAAGATATATCTATACAAATAAATAAAATTGAAGTGTCTGTTTGTAATGCCAAAATAACAGCTTTTTACTAAATGTATACGAAAGTATATACGGTACATATCACAAAAAAAAAACAAAATTTAAATTGTTTGTCTGTCTGGCTGTTTGTTTGTTCCGGGTTATCTCCGAAACGGCTAGACCAATTTGGACTGGACTTTCACTGGCAGATAGCTGATCTTTTAAGGAATAACCAAGGCTACTTTTACTTTAGAAAAATAATTAGTGTTCCACGACATTAAAAATCCCTTGAAATCCAATATATATGTATATATATATATATATATATATATATTCTATGTCAAGTGTCTATGTCGAAGTACTCTAAATTTCTTTTAAATTAACGCGGGTGAAACCGCGGGTCCCAGCTAGTTGTACATATAAGGAAAAATCACAGGACAAATTGATGACGGCTGATTTCATTTCTACTCACCACCGCGTACTTCGCACACTAACACCAGCGCTGAACGTTCTTCCAAAGGTCCCACGGCACCTGACACATCCGCGCCAGACTTGTCGTACAACAACATTTGATGTGGAGGCACTGTAACAAAATCCACTCTATCTTACGATCTTGATCATAATAATCAATATTGAAATGAAAATTGAGGGCGTGATCGTTGACGATATTACGCGAGCGCCAGATTTGATTATTATTTGACGCCATTAATGAACACCCTCCGTTCTCAATGGTAATTGAATATTTTATGATGTTATGAATATGCCTGATTATGTAAGTAAGAGAGTTCTTTGTGTGAACAGTCCCTTTGCTAACAAAAGGCTCCTTGCAAATTACCTCTCGGCGCGAGTAGACTAATGGATTTCAATGGAGTTGCATATATGCGATGTAGGCTTACTTTTAAATGCTTTGTTCTGCGCAAAAGAAATTTACTTCCCTCATCTCCTTTGCCTACGTCTTTCGTCGCCTTGAATAGGGTAATTTCTTTGAAAAGCTCAACGGTAGTTTGCTTGGCGTTTTATAGGCCGTGTTTATTTACATTTTTATGTTCTTCGTCGGGTAATATTTCTTAAGAGTACTGTTTTGCTGCCACTGAATAAGCCTATTACAGTAATTATACGGGAACAGTCGCGGTTCTCAGGCAGATGATTAATAAAACCCATTTGCTGAATAATGTGAAAACCATATGCAATGCCAATAATTGCCGTCAATATGTATCGTGGGTGTGGTAAATAACGTTATGAAAACACGGCACCGCGGTATATTAATTATAACATCATTCAACGAAGAATAAATCAAAAAGTATCCATAACTCATTTTAATATTTAGTGAACCATTTCTTGGCCTGGAAAGGTTTTATTAAGCAAATAAAGGGATCAGTAAGGAGAACTGATAACGTTCAGACAATTTGATCTATTCAAATCTAATTTCCTTTTAAATTTAACCTGTCTCCTGCAGATTTTATCTGTGTCATCGTCGGCGGAGATCGTTTTTATCAGTGAGGCAGCTGAGCAACCTCGCCGATCCCGAGTCGACAGTTCATAATTAAAATGTCTGCGCGATGTCATCACTCGGCGACCGCGCGGCTCTCGCGATTCGTCCGTAATGACTAAATTGATTCCCTGTAGTCGCCTCATAAAATTTTCATTTGAAAGTTAGTCGATTTTTATTTTAACGAGATTGTCTGGTCGAATTGTTACTTAATATGATTTTGTCGCTATCCGTTCGTTGTTCGAAAAGCTTTTTATAAGGATCCTTTTTTAAATAAATTTTATTCTAAGTTTTTATGGCAATACAATTTAGAAGTATTTTACAATACAATACTCTTTATTGTACACCAAAAATAACAAAAATAAGATCCAATGTAGAAAAAGACATGTACAAAGGGCGGTCTTATCGCACACGGCGATTTCTGCCAGACAACCTTGGGATGGACAGATTTGTAAGCGATAAAGAAAAAGGTAGTTCGCGGTGTAACAATAATAAAGTTAATACATAACATGATATCTATAATAAAAAATATTGTTATAATAGATAAAAAAAAAATATTATTATAAATATTATTATAATAAATACATATAAATATACAAATGTAATAAATAAATAAAAGAAGTAAAGGAGAAACTACAGTGATAGATAATGCTCCTTCACTAGTCTTTTAAATATTGCTAGGGATTGAGCACGTCTAATTGCCACTGGCAACACATTCCATAAGCGGGCAGCCTGGACTGAAAAAGATTTTCCCATGTAATTAGTGGAATGCATTGGCATTTTCAACGTCAAATTCTCTGATGACCTTAAGGATCTCGAATGTGTGTTATGAAGGAACTTGAAACGTTCTTTAAGATAGGAGGGAGTGGATGGATTGTACAGGATACTGTATAGAAGATGAAGAATATGAGCATTCCGACGAAGACGTATAGGGAGCCACTTGAGCTGAGTACGATACTCTGACACATGATCATATTTGCGTAAACCAAATATAAATCTTATACAGAAATTTTGGAGTCGCTCAAGTTTATCAAGTTGTTCCTCTGTGAGATCAAGATAGCTGGTATCGGCGTAGTCAAGAATCGGAAGAAGAAGAAGTATTTTATAGGTATATATTATATAGGTATATATATTATATTAAATTTTATCGGTGCCAATATGTGAAGCTTTTTAAAGAGGGTCGACCTCTCGGACACCATGGCCTATCTTGCAATAGAAGTGCAGTTCTTATAGCATGACATGCCGATATTAACGACATTATTCGTCATCCTCTTGCCACCACTGGCGCGCCAGCTGTATTAGAACCCAACAGCTTGGCACGCGACGATGGCCAAAGACCGGATGGTATGTCATTACTGCATTGGAAAATGGGTAGGCCTCTGTGGGACGCAACTTGCGTCGACACCCTTGCTCCTCCCCATCTTCCAAGCATGGCTGGCTGTGCCGGCGCTGCTTCTCCTGCGGAAAACTTCAAACGGCGCTAATATAATGATCTCATCGGAAATTATTGGGTTCGAAACGCTGGGGTCATGGGGTCGGAGTGCACGTATCCTTTTCAAAAATATTGGCAAACGGTTGGCCGGCACTTCATATGACCAGAGGGTTGGCCTTGTCTTAGTCCAAAGAATAGGCATTGCCATTCAACTTCTTCTAGGACCTTTACCAGCTGACGGCGATGAGAACGAGTACTTTGACGCATAAGTGCCTCCTTTATACGGTTTTGTTTGTTATTTATTGTGAACTCTTGTTCAACTAGAATTAAGGGATACGATGGTGTGTGTCTAAGTTAACAAATACAAGTCTAGCCCAGACTGATTTAATTTTGTTCTCTAAAGTTTACCCAAAACTAGACAGTTACTTTGATGTAGTATTTTTGTTTGGTGTTAATTCTGTTTGCTTCGTTTCATTACGCGATCTTTGCTTAACTTTGGTTCTTTTTATCTACGCGTGCCTTTAATAGATTGTATCCACAAACTTACCTATTACAGTAAGTCTGATCTGGAAGTTTCTTGTTGGGGAGTTTTTGAAGTCAACTCTACATCTGTATACGCCTTCGTCGTCGAGTTGTACGGAGTTTAACGTAAGTGCTGCTGGTCTTGCAACTGTCGCGAAGTATGCTCGGGGCCCAAACGCTCCTGGGTCTGACCACTGTAGCGCTTTATTGAACGACCGCCCACGTACGTCGAAACTAGAAGAAAAAAATTGAATAAATCTAAAAACATTTTTGTGAACGGTGTGGTTCCCGGCAATGATTAGACCACCCTTCTCCTCTCTTATGTTAAGAATAATAAACTGGATCACCAACCCGCCTGCCACGTGTGGTCATTAACATGGGTATGGCCGCTCATCGGGAGGCCCATGTTTAGCAGTAGATGTTAACGGGCTGATGTGTTGTGATGGTGATGGTGAATAGTCTTGTTAAACCCTTAGATACTATTCAGATTAGAACAAATTATATAATATAGGCAGAAATATAACATAATAATATTAAGGATTTGGTAATACAGAAAATTCTTATATGTGTGATACCCGGATTAAGAATATAACACCACTCTATCTCCACCCGTGGAAGTCGAAACAGGCGAATAAGGCATTCTAAGGCGAAGAGGTAGGCAGCAAAGTCCCTTTTGTGGAACAGCAGCCATACTGAGGTCACCAACCCACCTGCCAGGCGTCGTGGGTACAGGCTAATTCACCCCAAAATGATGAAAAAAAGCCTTTGTCTAGCAGTGGACTTCCTTTGACTGATATGATGTATACAGAAAAGTGTTCCAATTAAATATATCAAATCAATTATATAAAAGTCAGGTATAGGTAATACAATCACGTCCCCGTCCCCAATTTAATAAGCGCTCGAAAATTGCCACATAGCTCGCGTCAAAATTTTCCTTGAAAAACCTGTCAAATTCTAGAATGAAAAAACGGCCAAACACGGTGAAGTTTTTCAATTACCGGACAGGCTAAATTTTCTCAATCTACCGACCTTCATCCTAATTTATAAAGCAAGAAGCTTTGAGAGAGATGATTTGATTGTACACCCTGCTGTTCCCAGGTAAATGTAACAATTTAAGCACGCATTTTATGATGGTATTATCTCCGCGAGGTATTCGTTTCGCCCGGCTGCTGACATAAAATAGCAATTATAAACAGTTCTAAGGATATAATGGGAATTTTATCTACATAACTGTTTCGGTTACGTAAGAGTTTTGGTGTCGACAATTCGCTACGTTCGTTCTCTTTTTGTTCTAAAGAAATATTAATAAATATATAAAATGGGATGATTATAATTCGCCAGGTGACAAAAAAAACATTACTGGAAACACGTGTGGTGCTGTGTTTATCGTCACCGTGTATGTGTCATGTCCTGGGGTGCAATTCCCAAAGCCCATCCTTGAACACCTTGAACATATAATTGAAATATCGGTGATAACCTAATTTGGTATTGGCTATGACTGGTCCACATGGCTCACCGTCTGCAATGTGTCCTTAAATAGCTTTAACCATGTCTTAGCGAATACCAAATTGGTTTTACACCGTTATTTCAATTTTGTATTCAAGGATGAATGGATGTCTGAGCTTAGGGAATTGCGGGGTGCAATTATATTGATTAAGAATATAGAACCAGTCCATCTCCTCCTGTGGATCTCGTAAATGGCGACTAAAGACTCTCAACCAGAAGGACGGGCAGCAGTGACCCTTCTGTGGAACAGTAGCCATACTGCGCTCACCAACCCGCCTGCCAGTTTTGGTGATTTGGTGAAATTGACCCAAAATTACGACGTACGGCATGTAGCCAGTCGTTTATGGGGGAAGCCTTTTTCAGGAATGGACGTCTTGTGGATGATATGATGATGATATTTTACAATATTTGAAACATTTTTAAGCAGGCATCTTTTTATTTGAACTCTCATTTTTTACAGGACGTTAGAGAATACACTCATTTGTCGATTCTATTCGAGTTTAGAATGATCTCTGATGGGTGAGAATTTGGGTCTGAAAACATTTCCCACCTCCCACTATTCCATCATCACCTTATCTCTCTATCGTACTTCCAAACACATTGCCATTTGTTATCCGCACTTGTTGATATTCCGATATTTTGTCGTACTGAGTGTTTCTCCTGAACCTTCATTATGCGCACAGCCAAGGAGTGAAATTCCTTGACAGCATCTGTTTTCCCTGCTAATATTACCCGTAACCTATATAGTAACAGTGAATAGGTATTTTCGGGGTGAACTCATTCCATCGTAGACCTCATCCATCGCTTTCCATCAGGCGAGATTGAGGTCAAAGGTTACATTTAAAAAACACTTCATAAAATACTCCTGAATAAGAAGGTATTTAGATGTTAAGCAGTCTAACTAAATTTAATAAGCCCTTTACTATGAGATTATATTAAAAGATGATATTCTAGTAATTTGACTATAATAGGGGTGATCGAAGACACAAATAGGCTGATAGATTTATAGTAAGAGGTCAATAGAAACAGTAAAGGGCTGGATAGAAACGCATATGGGATCAATCAAAAAGAGAAAGTAAAATTGAAACTACATTTATAGAGCTGTCACTAAACAAAACAATTAATACTTATAAAAAAATGCATCCGATGCAACTTATAAATACTGAATAAGTAAATATATACTTCAGATGTTATCTAATACGATTAGTAGATATGTGTTAAGCTTTCGTGATAACGATAATAGTGATATATCTTGTTGGGTAAGTTTTGAAAAACTTTGATTTGACAAAATTTGATAACCCACACCGCGTATTTTAACCTCCATTCACTCCCTTCCCCTTTCGAGATGTGTGGGGGGCTCTAATGTGATCTTACGACAACCTGGAGCCCCTCGGTGCCGAAGCTGACCGCCCCAGTGGTTTTAGCCGGTAGGAGTTCGGCATGCCCCTTCAACCTTCGCCAGGGTGGAGGAAGTTCATGTAGAATTTCCAAAGAAGTTCATATATATAGAATTTCCAATGGATACCAATAAAAAAAGGCACAATAGACAAATCGTACATTATCTTTTAGTAAAAGTTGTAAGCCGCACAAGGTGCCCGTTGAAATTACAACAAACACTATAATTTAATATATTCCAATATAATGAAATTAAAATGTCTGTCTATGATTTCAAAATAAATGCCACAATTTCAGTGAAAACTACTATTTGTACGATGCCTAATCATACAGGACCGTTTTTAGATTTTAGTCTGTCTGTCTCGGATACGGCCCACAACCTATTTCAATGAAAATTTCATGTACTTCGATATCTGGCTACCTCCCATTCCATAGGCCTCCCTGATCCTTGCTGGAGCTGGCCGAAGCAGTACCTTTTAACATACCTAAACACCTATATTGGGATGTTGAGAATATCAGCATCAGCATCCGCGGATAATCAGCTTCAACATCAACATCAGCATCAACATCAACATCAGCATCAGCATCAGCAACAATCAATGATGCTTTTTAATGCAGATATTCAAGTCGTAACGTGTTCGCTGAAGTTCGTTCGTGGAGATTTAACTGTTAATTAATTTTAATAGACAGTTATACAAAATAATACTGTCACTTGATCCTTCACTCGATTGTTTTGTCTACCATCAGCCCACAATAAATAACCATTTTTTTCTTTTAATAAATATAAGGTACCTACATGCTAAGGCCAGGGTGACGTACATGCGTATTATTGGTTATTTAATGTCGTCTTAATTGATGTACAAAGGATATATGAAACAACTAAAAACACATTAGCTAGTTGAGCTGATGACGACGCTGATGCATGCGTCATGCTCGTGACCGAGCGCTGTCTGTTGGGATTGGTCAGGTTAATGCTGCCATGACAACTTAATCATAATTTTTTCTACATAGCAGGCTTGTTTAGTGTGGACTTTTTAAGAAGTTTACTTTTTTCTGCTACATTGTCCTCACATTATTTATTTTGAGAACAATGTAATCAAAAATACTGTGACAATGATTATGATTTAAAAAGAGTAACCATGGAGTTTTATGCTCGTTCTTCTCCATAGCAAATCAACATCTTGTAACGCGGCAACTAAAGTCTTGACTATTCATAAGTGCCTGCACATGGTTTACATGAATAAAAATATTTTTATCTTTATCTTTATTGATAAAAACTTGAAAATCTTTCTTTTATTAAAAATCGTCTTTTATTCAAAGTAATATATCACACTTGCAAATGTTTGTCCGGTTCGCAAACTTGTTTAATTTGTGCTTACGACAATCAATTGATTTGTTAACTTGTGACGAAGTCATCCTTCATCTTCATTTCAATCAACCTCTTTCATGACTTCATACCTTTTATCTCCATCACTGTCCACTTCATGATATTCTTTATTCAAATCAAAATTCGAATTTAGTATTGTGGTGTCGAATCGTTCATATTTTGATCATTATCATTACACATTCGATTCTGAACGCTAGTGGTCGGACACACAGCTGTCGCTCTGACAAATAGTCTCCTGCAATATTACAATTACTTATTTTTAATTAACTTAAATTGTGATAGTAAGAGCTTTATTTAAAAAAAAAATATAATCAGCATGAAGTGTTGAAGTTGTGAATATCAATATACCCATTTAACAATATATGTAATACGTTTCATTGAATCACAATAACTGAACTCCGTTACTTGCTGTCGTGGAGAGAGCCTCCCAGTTGAGCTAACCGGGAAGGAAATACGGAGGAAGGCACTCCGCGACAAACTTATTACTCAGTGTTTTGCTTCATGTGGCATAACATTCATTTAACTCAGCTGAAAAATATAAAATATTTTAAATTGACAGCATGGTTGGCACTGTGGCTAAGCAATTGGCTTTCATTGCAATGGGACGCGGGTTCGACGGTGGAGAAGGGAAATCGAGAACCAAAACTCAAGTAGATTTTAAGATGGCATCAACTGAATATAAATGCTGGACCTATAACGTAGGGTTCATATTTGATTATCGTAATCTAGACTTAAGTTTTACATAAGTTTTGGCGCTCGTTTTGTGACACGGGACTTAATCGACCAAGATAGCACACAGAAAAATAAGTATTGATCATGAAGCTCTTGTACCAAAACCAAAGCTTCGAATAATTGGCAATCGCTCAAAATATAAGAACACTGATGGAAAGTCCTCGGACCTTCATCGTCAAGTGTGATTTCCTTAACGAGGGCCATGACGTCTTAAGTGTGTTTCGCTGTAGGTGTGTTTCTAACGCTAATTGGATTGGTCGTGCTCGGCTTCCGCTCATCCGTTTAAGGTAGAGCCGAACGGTTCATTAGTCCCGACTTTAAGCTGTTCATTAAATACGCATTCATAAAGTTTTTATAAGGCACTGACCAACTCGAATTGAGCGGCGGAGTATCTGTATTTAACTCTGTTTCATTGGATTTGTAACTAAGTATTATTACTTTGATGTAAAAAGAACTTTATAAGAATTAAAAGCTGAAGGTTTGAGCCTCTAGGTATTGATTCCCGCCACCTGCCATCAGTTCGTGGTCCCCCACCATGGCGGTCGCGAAAGCGCAAATTGGGGAATCAGCGCTCTCATACCGAGCGACTCCCGGGATGACAGTAGCGTGCATGTGCCGCCGTGTGTACAACGCACAGCGAGACTTGGGGGGATCGTTTAAAGTCCTCCCCGAGAAGTGCCTGGGGGGCGGCCTTTTTACAGTCATCCCCTCTGAGATGTGCCTAAAGGCATGGCACCAATAGGCGGCTCTAGTTTTATCTAACGAGGACCTGGAACCCCCCTTCGATGTCAAAGATGACCGCTCCAGTGGATTTAGCCGGTAGGAATCCGGCATAACTCCTTCGCTCTTCCCCGGGGCGAAGGAAGTTCAAGTACAATTTCCACTGGATATCAAAAAAAAAAGAATTGATTCCCGCAAGTGATTTTTGGACTTTTACAACTCGGATTTTTACAACTGTTTTTGCGCACTACGTGTCGCCTTGCGCGTAATGTATCATGTACTTCCTAGTACATAGTACGTGATACATTTCCAACGGGCGAGCAATAAAAAAAGGTATTGATTCCCATTATGGAATTAGTACTTTATAACCTACATCTTTAACGGAAGGGCGGGGAGTCTGTAAGGAGGACGCCCGCACATATTTCGGGGATTGTAAAGTATCTTCCCGAAGCCACACTGTGCACTGAGCTGTACACGTGTTGGCTCAGTATGAGCACACAGATTTTCCAATCTGCGCGCCCACGTAACGCTGCCAAATTTTTGGATAATATCGTCATCATCTGTTGTGACGCTTAATTGTGTATAGATAAGCTTACAGGATGGATCTTCACTATATGTTAATCATCATCTCTCTCTCTCTCTGTATGTCTATCGTCCTCTTTCTCTAACTGCAAATAGTTAAGTGATTGCAATTGGCATTGGTTTTGGTGACGGCGCGTTAGGGTTATGTGTATCTATCCTCACTTAATTCTATTTGGTGAAAGGAATATTTTTAGGGCTAATTTGGTAAATATTTTGGCGTTTCTAAATTTGGGAATCAGCTGTTCCATAGTAGGCAATGGATGATTTCTCTAATGATAGCCAGGTTGGCTCGGCTCATGTCTACACAAATTCCGACATTTCCATCTCCCTTGAGAACGGGAACTAGAGGAGAAATCCAGTAGAACGGGCCATTAAAAGGTTCTATGATATCTGTATCAACGAGCTCTTGAATATTTGCACAAATTTTGGACTCTAATGGGACTGGAACTCTTCGACAAGGTTAAACGACTGGTTTAATAGACTTATTTATAGGGATGTGAATTTGAACACCTCTAAATTTAGGGAACGCACCTTCGATATAATTTATTCCTAGTCCTACTTTTGGAACTCCAAGTTTAGTTGATGTGTCTTTTTCGAGCAAACTCCTAGTGCCATCTTTGTTTTTAAATTTTACTTTTACACCGCTTAACCCGTTGCCAGCCAAAATTATAGAGTCAAAACACCCGAGGACAGTCATTGGCTTACGACTTCCAAAAGCCATGAATTTCTTGTCTGGATTCTTTACTTGATTTTCGTTATGAACTCCACTATCCTTAAGATTCTTCCAAGTAACATAATTTATTATGTTGCATTTGCTGCCTGAATTTATGAGCATATTGATTCTTACAGTCCCCAATATGCATGTGATGGTGTCATCTCCGTCGACACGGAATATGTAATCAACCCCTTCGGAATTAGTTTTGTATTTTTTCGCAATACTAGAAGCTTTAGAAGGAATATCACTAGCTTTACGTTTGTTCGCCCTAGTCCTGCAAAACTTGCGGAAATGTCCGAAAAACCCACATTTGTGACATTTTTTGTCTCGCGCCAAGCAAAACTTGCTATCACTAAAATGACCTCCACCACAACGAGTACATGAAGCAAAATTCGATTTTTTATTGGCAGTTTCTACTTTGTTAACCAATATGTTTTTACTAGGTCCAGCCACAACGAAATTATTCAGTTGTCGTTCAATAGCTTCTAAGGCATTGGCTTCAAAAACAATTTATTCAAGCGTGACATTATCACCAAGAGTTAGAATTCTCTTACGCAATTTAGATGACTCATACTTTTCAGTTATTTGATCGATCATGTGTTCGTCAGGGATGGTATATTTGCACTGATTTCGAAGTCTGACTAGAAATTTATCAAATTTTTCTGCACTCTCATGTTGTTGTTTAATGAGTCTGAAGAGATGGCGTTCAAAGACGCGACTTTGTTGTGGAGTAAAATATTCATCCAACTTATTAACGGCAGTTGAAAAAACAACGTCACCATCAGCAACTGTTTCGAAATGTGCACCTGGTATACTATAATAAATTTCTTGCATGGCAAGGTCACCTAAATGCAAGAGCAGTGCCCTTTTGGACTCTGCTGTTGTGACGTTTGTCGCTATCAAATATAACTCAACGCCTCGCTTCCACTTTTCCCAGCATAGGCCAAGTGAAGTTGACTCGCCCTCACAGTCTAAGGACTCAAGAGGCGGTACGTGTGACATTTTTGGAACTACCTGTAAAGAAGGTAATTTTATTGTAGGTATCGTTTTGATTTTCACCAAACTACCTCTTTTGTAGGTACTGCTCTGATTTTCATCTAACTACCTCTATTATAGGCACCGTTCTGATTTTCATCGAACTACGTCTTTTGTAGGTGCAGTTCTGATTTTCATAGAACTATCTCTAGGTACCGTTCTGATTTTTATCGAAATACCTCTTGTAGCTACCGATTTTCATCGAACTACCTCTTGGTCTTTGCTGCTTGACATTTGTCAAACTATCATCATAAAGACTGATTAAAGTAAATAGATATAATAGATCATTAAGGTACCGTTTGTTTAACCAAACCTACCTCTGACATCTAGCGTTAATCTCAATTGTTGTCAAAATATCCCTTTTCACTTCCCCTTTCAAAATTGACAAGTTTCCCTTATGAACGTAGTGTACCAGTTAAAAGACGCACACACACACACACACGCACGCACACACCCGCACGCACCCACCACTATAAATCTATATGCTCATTACCCCACCACACATACTTACTGACACTACACAAACATTCACACCCTTTCTGCGCGCACTCTGTCAACCTATATTATCTCTTATTTCAATTTACTTGCTTTAATTATTCATCATTTCGGCCGAATGAAGTCCACAGCTGGACACAGGCCTCCCCCAAAGATCACCACAACCACCGATATGGATATGTTGTGGGCTCATTGGGGGGTTTTGCCATAATCGCCACGCTTGGCAGGCGGGTTGGCGATCGCAGTTGAGTTGTTAATGTACTCGAAGGACGCTGCTGCCCATCCTCCGGCTAATCCCTTAGTCGACTTTTACGACACCCATGGGAGGAGATGGGGTGGTGGCATTCTGAGCCGGCACCACGGCATTATTATTCTTGGCTAAACTAAGCCCTATGTTTTGGTATGGCTAACATACTTATCTGAGGGGTTTTGGCGCTGTACGCTGAGATACAGGACTGCCCTGTCCTAGTTCAGAGATCTGCATTCTGCAGATGCTCCCAATTATTGTTAAACCTCAAAATTAGCCCTTTTAATCTCGATGTAATATTTAAGACAACTTTTTGGTGAAATAAAACAATTATTATTTAACAAATTAATTAAAAATTACCTACTAAAATTTCAAATCACACTGCATACAAAAATGTAACATGCAGGATAAATAAAATACTCTTTTTTTCTATAATAAAAGTGCTGTTGGATCTGCTATGCGTGAATACATGCAACAGACATGTTAAAATAACTAGTTTATTCTGTGTCATAAAAATCCCGCATATTTTGTTCACACATCATATTTTATCTGCACCGCAAAAACAAACCGTTTTTTAAAAACATCGAATTGTAGGTTTGTAAATGTTCAGTGCTTCGTCATCACCATTGTCATTATATCAGCCAAAGGGCGTCCACGGCCGAACAAAGGCCTCGCCATCGATTTCCACAACTGTGTGATTTGCCAGTACTGGGTGGTGCCCTTGGCAGGCGGGTTGGTCAGCTCAGTATGGCTAATGTTCCACAGAAGAGACGCTACTGCCCATCTCTCTGGTTTAGGTTCCCTTAGTCGCGATTTACGACACCCAAGGGAGGTGACGGAATGGTGCTAAATTCTTAATGCCGACACATGAATAAAATCCACTGCTAGACACATGCTACCCCTAAGGACAGTTAGGACATACGTGCAGCAAATCCATACGTCCACATGCTTTCAGGCAAAATAGAATTATTTGCTAATTTGCCGACGCTTCGAACCCCTACAGCGCTCATGGTCACGGACAGACAGTTCCAAAAGTATTATTTGGGTAAATATGAACAAGTTAATGTTTCAATGAACTTTGGCATTGTAAATGTATCTGTCGGTTATGTATGACAAACAATATTATTTCAACAAATCATCATATCAGCCAAAGAGCGTTCACTGCTTTAGTAAAGGCCTCCCCCATTATCAATCGCTTACGTGCCGTGTGTGGTCATTTTGGGCGGAATTTTCCAGTACTTACCACGCTTGGCTTGCTGTTCTACAGAAAGGACGCTGCAGCCCATCCTACTGGTTTACATTCTCTTAGTCGCTTTTCACAAGATCCACGGGAGGACATGGAGTGGTGCCTAAATCCGGACACCACACATACTGTATTATCTAATTTTATTATCTTATCAATTAGAAGGATGTGTCTCTTGCGGACCGCTGCGCTGTCGCAAGCGTGTAATCTGAACACAATTTAGGTATTTAGGTTCTACAGCTGATTTACTATGTCGTCACATCACACATTGTCATAATTCGTTATTATTCGGGAGCTGCGTGCACAGAGATATGATACACTTACTGTCGCCTAGCAAACGGTGTCATATTCGTCACTATTTAAATAGTTACGCATTACGTGTGTCAACTGTACGGTACGGTAAGTGGAGTGGCAAAGAGATTGGCTCTCTACGCTACGAGTCGCGGGTGCGATCCTCGCACGAAACAAATATCATTTGTATGATTTGCAGATAGTTCGGGACTGGGTGTTTGCGCATAGGAGACTTGTCTGTAAACTGTCACCACGATATAGGAGGACCTATAGGGTGGAGCATCGCTTAAAAAAATCGCCGAATAAAATCCACAGCTAAAAACATGCCTCCCCTAAAAATTTCCAATTTGTACTTTTTCATAAATGTTTTCCGACCAAATCGGCGCAAAGGAAAATCCTACGTACACAACACACTACCTACACGTGCAATATACATATATAGGTGTTTGAAAGTATTATATGTATATAAAAATCTATATATTATATATATATATACATTAAAATCTTTTTTTATTATATTGCTAGGCTCATCACAATTTGGAGTAATTTGCGGACCAACTCTAGCAATGTAGGTAGTGTGTTGTGTAAAATTTAATTTGATAACATATTATGTATTCACTAACCTTATTACGAATCCAGGAATGTAATCCATTATTTATTATCCCTACAATTTAATCATCTTACTTTTGAGACCGGACAAGCAAAATATTTAATTACTTACAGAATATTAATAACTGTTGCAGCAAACGCTGCTTATGTTATGCAAGGTCTTTTCGTTAATCCACTACTCTATCGGCTGAGATCGATTGTCGTAACGGACTGTGCTATAAATACCTACCTGCACTAAATACACTAGGTACATACATTCGCAGCATATTATTTAGAACCTACCTACGTAGGTACTCTAATACCTACTCTTGGGATTTTTAGGGGGTTTACGCTTACCGACTATATTGACACACGTGTTGAATAATTACAACAACGGGACATTGTTAAAAACGGCCAATGGATCAAAACATATGCAACCTATATACTATTTTCTAGTTATTTTAATACATTAAATATTAATTATTACAATCGAACGGACACTTCACAATATTGTAATGATTTTAAAAAGTGGTGTCTCGACGTTTTTTTTGTCATGTCTCACGGCGCCATATTTGGATAAATAGAATACATCGTGCTTACAGCACTTGATTTATAGATAATATTTTTTGTTGCACATAGACGTATTAACGCCAAAGCGACAGCAATCGCTGACTCGCTGAATGGACGAGTTTATAACTAGTGACATTGACAGATTTGATTTGACACTAACCACAACATTTTTATTTTGTTTGATTTGGATTCCCCAAATAAATAATGAATTTAATTATTACTACAATTGTGTAGATTACAAGTTAGCTAACTTTAATATTATTTCCGAAGTTTTCCTTTACATCTGCAGACCCTTACCAATTTTGTCTCGAAATACTAGAATATTCCTGGCTCCATGTTTTGATCAAGCCGATGCCGTTATTACCCGATAGTAATGGTAGTAAAATGTATATACTATAGTCTGTAGGTTACACAAAAACAATACTGTCGAAAACACTTGTCAGAGTAAATAAATTTTATTGGTGAATACATTTTTTTTTTGTATATCTGAGTCTCTTACTGAATGAAACGAAGAAATGAAGCTCTTATAGGTAAAAGCTCATCTTAATTTACGTTTCAGCGTTTAATATAGATAATTTTAATCTACTGTGTGTATGTTATGAACAGAGATGGCAATAACGGCTACATTTCAATACTGAATTACACTGCTGTGTTATTTTACAACAACTGTTATTATAAACTGTTGTCAGTTATCCTGTTATCCTGCTGTTGAGTCGTTTTGCGGTTTCACAAAATTATAATGAATTATGTGTAGCTTGTTTACATTTAATACATTACTTAGTAATTACTTAAAATAATTTAAAACACTTACTATAAACTAAACTTTTCAACTATCACCGGACAGCGACAGCGGATAATGAAATCGTGTTCGTGATCGCAATGACAACAATAACATTTACATTAGTCGCAACTCGCATTACATTATTGTCTCAGTGTTGTCAAATTTTCGTTATTCGTTGTTTAGTTATTGCCTCAGTTAAATATTAAAATCGACATTATTCCAAATGAATTAAGCATAAAATCGTAAAATAAAACATGTGACTCACGACATTAAGATAACAGACAACGATAAAAATAAAAGTGAACTTTATAACGTGCCTTTAAAGTCTATAATCGTATGATTTGTAATTATTTAGCAATGTGAAGTAAGTCGTATTTGAATAGCACCATATCTCTCACACCTATTGATTGTGCATAATGCTTTCTTATTCGCCAGGTAGCGGTGCGACGTTAGCTGCGAGTGTGCGCGCACTGCCTTGCTGTTGTCGATAACAATAAGGAAAAACCGACAGCAGGATAATTCGTTACTCAATAATTTGTTATGTGTTGCGTAAGAATAATGCATTACATTATCCGCTATTGAAATAACGTCCACCTCTGGTTATGAATACATAAATGCATAATATTATAACCTCAAAATTTGAAAGTGTTTTGGATACTAATCAATTCTTAGAAGTGTCGGTTACTTTAATTTCAGTCGAATGTAGTCGTCATTTAGAAGACAGAAAGTAATTCTACGTGCTTGTTGGTTCTTAGGCAAATAACGTATGGCCCCAGGACAATGTCCTGTGATTTGAACACGGTTGGCATAGTGTGGCGAAAATTACTATGTGGCACATCTTTCTAAAATAATGAGCCCTGTACAAACATCTCATAATTATGGGTGACTTTAATACCGACCTCTTAAAAATCACTCCAAGGTCACGAAAGCTAAGATCAATCCTGGAATCGACGAATCTGTCATGCGTCACACTCAACCCGACCCATCAAGACAATGAGTCTGATGATTCCTGGCTAGATCTTATGCTCACTTCGTCAGCGGATCTTGTTGTCAACCATGGTCAGGTAACGGCTCCTGGACTTTCTAGGCATGACTTAATATACTTGTCATACAAAATTAAGCCTCCTAAGCAGCGACATGTCACTATTTTTATTCGGAGCTTTGCAAGGTTGGATAAGGAAAAACTGAACAGTGATGCACAATCTCTTGACTGAACCAATATTCTCGAGGCGCCTACTGTGGATGAGAAACTGTCTCTATTTAACTACTCTGTACTACAGCTTTTTAATTCACATGCACCTCTGCGAGCCGTAAAAGTCAAGCGTCCTCCTGCTCCCTGGATAACTCAAGGAGTCCGTATGGCGATGAGACGGCGGGATCGGAAGTTTAAAAAATTTAAAAGGGATCGCAATGAGGAGAACTTGTGCCTGTATAAGGTGCAAGCAAGAAATCGTTGCAATCAGATGGTGAGAGCATCTAAACGCCGTTACATTTTTGAAAATATTATGAGCTCTTCACCGGCTGATACGAGGGCGGCACTGAAAATTTCGGGAATCAAGGAAGTGACACAACTTTACTATTTAAAAATGTATTTATTGCTTTTCGAAGTATTCTCCGCGAAATTTGACACATTTTTCCATACGATGGAACCAATCATTGAAGCAACCATTCCATTCGGAAGTTGGGGTCTCCAAAATGGCCGTTTTGTAGGCGTCCACAGCTTCTTTAGGTGATGAAAATCTCTGTCCACGCAATTTATTCTTTATTTTAGGGAAAGTATAGAAATCATTAGGGCTTAGGTCGGGGCTGTACGGCGGATGGTCTAATAATTCTATGTTTTCTTGCTCTAAAAACTCTTTTGTTCTGTGCGCGGTGTGAGAACTCGCATTGTCGTGATGGAGGATGATGCGGCGGTTGCAGTTCTCTCTACGGAGTTCAGAAACGACCTGTGGCAAACAAATGCTAGCATACCATTCTGCATTAACCGTTCTTTGTCCCTCAAGAGGAATAGTCGTAACATGGCCGGTTTTGGAGACAAACGTGGCCACCATTTTTTTTGCAACACTCTGTGAACGAACAATTTTTGTTGGCTTTAACTCATTTTCGAACACCCAAACTCGTGACTGGTTTTTTGTTTCGGGTTCGTACGCATATATCCAGGATTCATCACCTAATACGATGTTGTATACAGCATTTGAGGATCCTGCGTGGAATCTTTCGAGAGTTCTGACGCACCAAGTAACGCGAGCCGCTTTTTGCTCTTCACATAGCAAATGCGGTATCCATCGGGAAAACAACTTTTTTACACCTAATTGTTCATGCAAGATTATTTGTATTTGACTCATGCCAATGTCTAAAGTTGCCTGAATTTCGCGGTATGTCACATGTCGATCTTCCTCAATCAGCTTACGCACAGCATCAACGTTTTCTTGGGTGACTGCAGTTTTTGGCGACCTTGACGAGGATCATCACTGAGCTTGACACGTCCACGTTGAAATTCAGCAAACCAGCGATAAATTGTGGTTTTGGATAGGGCTTCATCACCAAATGCATAAATCATCCGGTCAACACACTGTTTTTGTGTTAAACCACTTCGAAAGTCATAATAAATCATCGCTCTTGAATTTTCTCGAGTCAATTCCATTTTCTCAACGACTAAACAAGTTTGACAAAACCTTGTGAGAAGACCGTGAATCTTTTTTAAAATAAATAAATGGTATTCGATTTGTAAAACCAAGGAGTTTTCAATTAAAAAGATTTTAATATGACAGGAACAGTGGAAATATTCCATTCCCGATACTTTTAGTGCAGCCTATGTATATTGGAAGTTCCTTAAATCACTTGGCATATGTTTGTCTCAACCTAATATAATACCGTGTAACTTATCGCTAAATAGTCTTAATCAGCATTTTTCGACATCTATCCAACTTGCGGACGATGTTAAGAGGAAAACTATCCTCGATATCGCTTCCATGCCAAAATTATCCAATAATTTGTTTTCATTTTCCCCTGTAACTGACCTCGAGATTCATACTATTTTAACCTCAATCAAATATAAAGCTGTCGGCTACGACGGAGTCAGCAAGGCGATGATATCCGTTATTATTGATATAATTCTTCCCATTTTCACCCACATTGTCAATTTTTCCCTGTATTCTGGGGTTTATCCTTTAATCTGGCGTAAAGCGTATATTATTCCGCTTCCTAAAATCTCTAACCCCACTTTAGCTAATAACTTCAGGCCAATTTCCATTCTCCCATTCCTTTCCAAAGTCTTAGAAGCAGTTGTTCACAAACAATTCTCTTCCTTCATTACCAAAAATACACTACTATCTCAGTTCCAATCTGGTTTTCGACCTGGACATAGTACGTCTACTGCCCTGCTCAAAGTCACAGAGGACATAAGAGCTGGCATGGAGAAGTCGAAGTTAACGGTGCTTGTCTTAATTGATTTCTCAAATGCCTTTAACACCGTGGACCACGATATTCTCCTTGCTATCCTGACACAAATAGGGATCTCGTCGTCATCCCAGGGCTGGTTCTCATCTTATCTTCGAGGTCGCCAGCAAACAGTGCGTGTCGGCCAGGAATTCTCTAGCTGGTGTAACGTTATAACTGGTGTACCACAAGGCGGAGTACTCTCTCCTCTCTTGTTTTCCTTATTTATCAACTCAATCACTACCATCTTCAAATGCTCTTACCATTTGTATGCTGCTGACTTACAACTGTACACTCAATCTGATTGGAAAAACTTTAATTGAAGTATTTCTTGTCTAAATGATGATCTACTAGCAATAGCAGACTGGTCTTCTAAATATGGAGTTGCTGTCAACACAAGTAAATGTCAGGCTATTATTATAGGTAGTCCGTTCTACCTTAAAAATATTAAAACCGAACACCTTACCCCAATCGTTTTTAATAATTCTGTTATTCCCCTGTCACCGCGTGTAAAGGATTTGGGTGTCCATATTGATGACAGGCTTAGTTGGGTTAAGCAAGTTAGCCAAACAAGCCAGACCGTAACGGCCACACTGCGATCTCTCTATAGATTCAAAAATTTCCTTCCATCCAACACAAAAACACTTCTGGTCCAGTCCCTTGTGCTACCTGTAATTGATTATGCGGATGTTTGTTACTCTGATCTATCCCAAGAACTTCTTAACAAATTGGATCGACTTCTCAACAACGGTATTCGTTACATCTTCGGATTGCGTAAGTACGACCACATTTCTTCCTACCGATCTAAGCTTAAATGGCTACCTGTCCGTCAGAGGAGAGCCGTTAGATCACTCTGTTTGCTTTTCACTATTATAAACGATCCTTGTGCTCCTAATTATCTTAAAATTTTCTTTCAACTTTTAGGTGGCTCTCACAGTCTTGACCTTCGGGCTTCTGAAAATTTAATTCTTTACATTCCATCCCACCATACAGGGTTTATGTCCAAATCCTTCGCTGTTTCAACAATAAAACTCTGGAATGCGCTTCCTCTTGATATAAAGAAAGCTCCAAATAAATTCGCGTTTAAACGTAAAGTGCGTCAATACTTCCTGAAATTGTTACAATCCTAATCCGTTTTGTCTTCGTCATTAGAGTTAATATTTATATCAGATATTTTTATGTATTCTATTTAACTATTTATAATTATGTAATATAATATAGTATCTATTGTTATATTAGTATATGTATGTATTCCTATTTTTAATTCAGTCTTTTTTAACATTAGATATAGCTTTGCTTTTATACTTCTTTCGAAGTGCTTTGTTTAACCCAAAGGTTGACTGGTAGAGAATGCCTCATGGCATTAAGTCCGCCTTATGTATACTCAATGTACATAAAAGTTTAAATAAATAAATAAATAAAAAGAAGGTATGACCTCATTCGTATTAGGCTCTACAATACCTTGTAATAAAACGATAAAAGAAAGATAAATAACTATTTTGTCCCTCTGTCTGTTATGATTTCTAGAACCTACTACCGATCTGATATCGGCTAAATAATAATAGAAATAGAACTGTGTTACCAGTGATGACATATGGAACAGAGACGTGGTCACTCACAATGGGCCTCATAAGAAAGCTCAAGGTCACTCAGCGAGCTATGGAGAGACCTATGCTTGGTATTTCTCTACGAGATCGAATCAGAAATGAGGAGATCCGTAGAAGAACTAAAGTTGTCGACATAGCTGAAAGGATTAGTAAACTGAAGTGGCAATGGGCAGGGCACATTGCTCGTAGAACTGATGGCCGTTGGGGCACAAAGGTTCTCGAATGGAGACCGCGCACCGGAAAACGCAGCGTGGGACGACCTCCAACGAGGTGGACAGACGATCTGGTGAAGGTCGCTGGGAGTCGTTGGATGAGAGCGGCATGTGACCGCTCGTTGTGGAAATCTAAGGGGGAGGCCTTTGTTCAGCAGTGGACGTCCTGTGGCTGATATGATAATAATAGAAATGATGTGTCTTTGCTTTGTGCCTTTTCTTTCCAGAAATGTATACAGTGAGAGTGAAGATGAACCAAAAGTCCAAGTACGAATAACTCAATCTATACAATCTCGTTTTGTAGACATTTTTACTAGATACATACGAGTATAACTGCCCTTTATATTAGTTTCAAAAATTAAGCCCAGATGTACCTGTAAATAGGTTTCCCGCCGCTCTTTCTGAACCACAGCACCATATAGACCCTGTCTTCATTGGTGTCGGGTGTGACGTCACAAGGTAGAGACGCCGTGCGACCCAGTACTGCGTCTACGTCGACCGTTGACACTGAAACAATGGACACGTTCCGTTAGTGTAACAATAAAAATATTGTGGGAGAGCCTAGCTTCAATCGTCGATTGCCTAGAGCTCGTAAATGAGCTAGTTCGAACGGGGAAGTACCACGCTGACACAAAATACCGGCGCGAATGTATTGTTATTATAGCATTGCATAATACATTAGTAGTAGCAAGTGTTGCTGCGTTTCGTACGGATAGTTACGTATACCGGAAGCCCAACCAAAAATATGGCAGATATTATACGACATGAGGGCTTCAAGGAAAAAGTGTATGTTTGCCGTAAAGGTCAACAACAGATCAGCGTGGCTATTCTGTAAGAACGCACTAGAAAATTCACTTCGGAATCCGAGTGAAATCTCTAATTTCGTATTGTATTCGCTACTTTTCACTTTAATGGAATAAAACTTCAGCAACTCCTTTGGTGTTGCGGATATTTATGGGCATTCTTTCTTTTCGCATATTATTACAAAAACTTGTAGTCAGGACTTGCCTACTGCAAATTTACGTACAGGCTGCCTTATATCTCAGTATATTGTGGTGGGCTCCAATATGACATGATATAGTTTTCTAAATTACATTAGCATACAATATCCTTACAGTCATACATGCCCACGGATGTAACCCTGAATGATACTGAAGTAAATATATTATTATGATAACGTGTGATTGTTCTAAATGTGCAGTCCTCTGTAAATGATAAAATAATATTTTTTTATATGTAGATCTATCAAATATGCATGTCATTAAAATGTTTTTTATAAATCTATAAGTCAAACTGCAATTACATATGTCTTTACAATAATATGATAAAACACTTTTAAACGGATAACATCGCGTAAATTATAGTTTTTTTTTGTTAGGGTACCGAACGGCCGAAAGAAAAAACGGCGGAACCCTTATAGGAACACTAGTGTCACAGCCGATTTTCTCTAAATCTACTAGACTGATTAAGTCTCTAAATCTACTAGACCGATTAAGTGTAAATTTAGTACACATATAGATTTCTGCGACCCAAGCTGACGTGTAACTTAACTTTTGGGGGCCAATATAGAAAATAAAAAAATAAACTTTTGTAAACTGTACCGTGTCACGTATAAAATAAAAGGGTTTGATGTGAGGGTCTCAAATGTATTTCTATTAGTATTTTAAAACATATCGTTTTAAAGTTATTTAAGAAAATAGGTGATAATTGACCATTCCCCCTTATCTCCGAAACTAATGAGCCTAAAATTTTGAAAAAAAAGTGTAGACAGTAGCTCTTTACCTATAGATTGCGGGAAAACCTTCACATAAAGTCTATGGTCTTAAAATAACATGTTAAATCTATCAATGTTGTGCGTACAAACTTACATTTGTGGTTAGAATGTATGAGAAAACATGTTTTTAACTACTAAGTTTGTTCTTGGGATAAGTTATTTGTACAAGATCGAATTCAATAATAGACAATATATTTAGCAATTACGGAACCCTCTTCACGCGAGTTCCACTCGCACTTGTTCGGTTATTTATTTTCCTGACGTTTCGAACACTTTGCAGGGTTCGTGGTCGCAGGATGACTAAGGTGACAGGCGTCGTTTAACGACGCCATACGCGATGTAATCTGTTATACTATTATTATTACTACTCATTATATTAATAGTGTTTTAATATAATGAGTAGTAATCGCGAAAACCTAACACATTACTATGTCTTTAAAAAGCCAATATTATGTGCATGCTTATATAGTTGGGACTAAACCATGTTTCATCCTATACCACCATCATTATCGTCATATCAGCCGAAGGACGTCAACTGCTGAACAACGGCCTACGCTGTCGTCACCTTGAGGGGAATTTGCCAGTACTCACCACACTTGGCAGGCGGGTTGGTGAGCGCAGAAAAGTTGCTGTATCACAGAAGGGACGCTGCCACCCATTCCTCTGGTTTAGAGTCCCTTAAGTTCGAAATTAATAATTAATCTATGTAAAGCAAAATATTTTTGGGTGAATAAAGAAAGAAAGAAAATACTGAAGGATTCGTTTTTGTATGAAGATCGTATTTAACACAAAAAACAGACAAATCCTTAATCTGAAATCCAACGATTTTGGATCAGATTGGTTATTAATTTCGGCCTTTTACGACATCCACACGGGACGAGATGAAATGGAGTTATATTCATAATCCGGAGAACACACGGGTTTCTTTTTTAACGTTGCCCCATCTAGGATTTTTCCAGTATCACAAACATATATCTCACATACACATACACCCAGCCCGAAGCAACTATCTGCAGATTATACAAATATTTATTCCATGCGGAAATTGAACCTGAGACACGTAGAGAAAAAATCTAATCGCTTAACCATTGTGCCAACCGTACTGAAAACAACCAAAACCTGAATATTTAAAATACCATAATTTCAGCTCATTATTTTATAAAAATGACCCACATAGTCATTTTCGGCTTCTTGTAAGCGACTGACGTCTTTCCTCTTGCATCCCCTAGAGGGACCATATTTTTTCATTCTGTACAAACTCTTAATTCCTTAGCCACCCCTTAAATCAACAGCGGGAAAAGATGCGGTACTCCAAGGGGACCCAGCGATGACGTCACTCTAAAATAGCTGTACCAATTTTTATTAGACGGTCTGCTTTTATTTAATTATCGTGGGTAAATGCTTTGTGTAATATAACCTACATTTATGGATGAGACAGTAACTGAAAATATGAAAAGGCAGAGAAGAAAATGTGTATACACATAAAGAAATTTCAAAGTGAGTTTAGGAGTAGCGATTTTATTTTATGATGATTGCACAAACCACACACACACAGAAACACATCACCCCGTAAATGCCCAGTAATTTCACTAGTTGCACTGGTTTTTCTTTTTATTGATCCGGTGGAAATACGTCATATAGGAAGTATACCACCCTGGGAAAGAGCGGAGGGGTATGCCGGTCTCCTATCGGCTGAAACCACCGGAGTGGTCTTGGATCGTGGATCTTCAGCACCATAGGGAGGCTCCAGGAACTTGAAAAATCTCCATCTAGAGCCACCCACTGGTGCCACACCTTTAGGCACATCTCGGAAGGGATGACTGTAAAGCGGTCACCCCCTCTAGCGGAGGGAAGGCGACTGTAAAGAGGCCGGCCCCCCGAGGCACTTCACGGGGTGAATGTAAGGAATTCCCCCGAAACCTGACTTTGCGCTGTGCTGCGCGCACGGCGGCGCGTGACCACATGCGCACCGCCGTCATCCCGGGGCTTGCTCGGTATGAGTACGTAGGTTTCCCAAGGCCCCTCGCCATAAAAAGATGACTGCCCTGCACACCAGAACACAGTTGTCTAAAGTTTAATCAGTACTACTTAGCAGCAGAATTGGTACTAAGGTGGTAGGTACCTTCCTTGCCGAGCTCTTGTAATAAAAGACCGGTGAAATCATCATCATCATTTTATCATTTCAGCCGAAAAAACGTCCACTGCTGGACAGAAGCCGCCCCAAGGATTGCCACTTTGTGCCATAATCGCCACGCTTCGGAGACGGGTTAGCGATCGCAGTTGAGCCATAAATGTACTCGAAGGATGCTGCTGCCCATCATCCGGCTAATCTCATAGTCGCATTTTACGACACCCACTTATTCTTAATATATATAAACACTCACATATATATAATATATATATATATATACTCACGGTATTCTTAGCTGGCACACACGCCACCAGTGAAATGATATAATAATATGCCTAAAGTATCATAACTAGTTGGTACAGACAGCGAAGATAATATCAAAGAAGAAGTAATGATGAGCAATTATACTTTCCTAAACATAATATTATCTAAATGTTCCTCTATTCACGGGCTTATATCCCCTGTAAGGGGGAACCCGGTCTTTTGATAGGCTCCCCACATGGGTCCAACACGCAGAGGCCCTTTAGAGAATTTTAACCTAAAATGTAATGGGACACTAACCGGGGACTCTCTATGGCTGCACTATAAATGCAGTCTCGGATTGTCCCCGGAGGTGTAAAACTATTGCATAAGATGGAAACTACAATTATAAGGTCTATTGCAATGGGTGCTAAATGGATTACATACTTCTTAAACCTGAAAAAACGGCGTCTGCCTTTCAACTTTAATAGTGAAATTCTGTGGCAGACGGTGACACGCCAAACACAAAATAGGCCCCCTAAATGGCCACCACTACAGATTCCAGGGAGCAACACCGGTGTGAGCGGCTAGGGGTGTAGAGAGGTGCAGCACCGGTTTCACCATCGCGCGTCTTGAATACTCGGACCGAGTTTCCCCGTTATTACGCCATTAGACACTTCCACCCCCGAGCATATAGCTCTGGCGGCCCCGCTCTGATCGGCCAACTAAGGCAAGCCAGAGTTGAAAATCCTACGGGCACTCATGGGGTACCACTCCAACCAACCAATAAAGGCAAGCCAGAGACGAGGCCCTAACCGACACTCTGGAGCATTCGGGTACGCAGTGTCGCCACTCACATTCAGCTCGCCACAAACTGCCCTGCGTTCTGTAAGCTACTTAATGTACTTTTTTTTTCTTTCTTATGATATACGTTTTTTTTATATCAGAAGGTAGGAAGAAATCAAGCAGCTACTTTAATCTGCCCTCCAGGATTACCTTATCCCATGGTAAGATAACGACTTTCTATATTTGTTAAGATTTAAAATAACCTGAAATAAAGGCTTTAAATGCTATCGTTTACAGATAAGTGAATCTTTTGTTAACAGATACTGCCATTAGTTAAATTTAATGTTGTAAATATTGTACATAAATAAATTATTTCGTTGTACAGAAAAACGCCATTACGTCTTTGTTTCATTATTCCCAATTAACCAAGAGAGAGACTCTATTATGTACACATAAGTAGTGTTTAACTGGTTTATGTATCGTGTGGTTCACAGTAAACCACGTATGTCGTAAAAGGCAAAGATTTAAATCGTTAGATAAGCCCTTATGAACAAAATCCGTGGCATTTTATTTAGACGTGTGCGTAATATACTCACACAAGTTTATGTAAAAACTATTACAGTCAGAAGCATAAATAGGCAAGACACTGTGTCGATGACTTGTGATGTCATAATAATTTCCGCACTGTGTCGACAAATGAAAAACATGTAGATCGGACACTGAATTATCGTTGTCACTATCCTTCTCATCAGTATTTCAAGTAGTTCGTTCTCTACGGCTATTGTCAGCGTTTGTAATGTCGACAGTCGACAGTAAACAAAAATGTCGTTATGAATTGTGACAGATTGGAACATCTAAATATTAAGATCATTACGTGTATTAAATTAAAGTACAAGTGAAATGCCTTTACCATTTCTTGTGATGTATTTACATTTCTTGAATGTGCACGACGTCGTACTTTACATTATTTTCTTATTAATGTAAGATGCCGTTCTCATACGGGTACTCAATCGCGTTTGAGTGAAGACCTATTTCGAGCATTATAATGTACGGTGGCCAATATAACGATTTAAATCTTTGGTAAATGGCAAGTAAGGGTTGATATCAAGAGAATGGGCAGCAGCTTCCTCCCGTCAGCTTTTAACAACATTTCTGAATTCAAAACAAATCTTATTCTGAAATCACCAATCCACTTGCCAAGCGTTTATGGATATATCAATATAACCGTTCATTGTAGTGATCATTGGGAGGCCTATGTTCAGCAATGGACGTCCTGTGGATGAGATGATTATATTTAGTATAGTTAACGTGGTTATGCTATATTCCGTGTGGTGATTGGATTAAGAATATAGCACCACTCTATGTCGTCCCGTGAATATCGTAAAAGGCGACTAAGGGACTCTAAAGCAGAGTGACAGCCAGCAGCGTCCCTTCTGTGGAACAAAAGCTATACTGCGCTCACCAACCCGCCTGCCAAGCGTGGTGAGTGGCAAATACCCCCATAATGATGACACACGGATGTAACCGATGATGAAGGCCTTTGTTCAGCAGTGGATATCTTATGGTTTTCGGGCAAAAGGGTTTTCTGGAAAACGTTTCTGAAGTTTCAAAGCTACCAGGTGTTGAAATACGACACAAAATGCGTTGCAGTTAACAAAGATAAACTTACAGCTAGAACAAAAATAAACTTGTTCAGTAAATACACTATGAAACTATTAATATTAACTAATAATTAGAATCAACCCATAGGTTAACCTATCGTTTTTCTGTACTACAGGAAGAAGGTTCTATTCCCGCACTAAACATAGTATGTGTTTGTATTGCAGGCCATTCATATACATGCACATTTATAGTTCTGTTCATTAGTTATTCCGAATTTGGGTATTTGTGTATGTGATAGTTATCTGTGAACTGTATCCATGATATAGGAGAAATACTAGTGTAGGGGATTATTTTAAATAATCATAAAATAAACTCTGACCAATTACATCATCAGCCCATTACTGTCCCACTGCTGGGCATAAGCATTTTTGTCACGGTAAAAGGTTAGGCCATAGTTCACCACGCTGGCCTAGTGCGGGTTAGTGGACTACACACACCATTGGAACACTTTGGTGCTCTCTCACGTGTGCAGTTTCCTCATAATGCTTTCCTTTATCGTTAATCAAATTCTGATCCGGAAATGTACTTATCCAAAACGTCAGAGGTGCGGACCGGGATGAAACTCATACCCTCCTGTATGGAAGGCAAGCGTTCTATCACTGCCTACCCTTCCTGAGCAATTTATAGTTCTATTTTTAACTTAACTTTTAAGTACCTTTAAATATTCTGTTATTGTGATTTTACCGAGTTCACTAGAAGAATTACAAAGGGATGACAGCGACTAGGGCGGTCCATTTGCATTTAGAAATAATCCAAAAAGGGCGTTAAAGTATAATTTATTACACCCTTGATAAAAAAATAACTCGGAGCATAAGACACTTTCAACGGTTTATAATAAAATAAGAATGCAAAAAAGAACGAATCCCCGGTGTAATACATTTATTCATTACGAAAGTAATTTAATGAAAAGTCAGTTTGAGAATTGCCTATCTTTTACTTTTGTGTTCCGTACGACAGGAATTTCAAAAGAGACACATTAATACTTCTAGCTCCTCTGCTTAGATTAAGTTTCGTGAACGTTTGAAAGCTGTCTTCAGATGGTAAACACTAGGCTGATATGTATTTTTAATTATATTTATTTTATACGACTAATGTGGCAAACGAGCTTACGGTCCGCCTTTTCGTAAGTGGAATTGTATCTTATGGAAGCTTGCAGCACGAGGTAAAAACACTAAAAGTATAAATACTTTTGTTGAGTTTAGTAAGTCCTTTTAATTAGTTGGCAGAGTACGAAAACTGGAATGCAATGGTCTCCTTCTGTGAGAGCGTCATGCGCCAGAAAGACGGCCGATCCTGCTCGAAGAAGAAGGAGACGACGCCGGGGTAACAACCGCCCTGGCACCTAATTCCCATACGCCTGAAACAGGAGGTTCACTATAAGGCGGGGAGTCTCTGGGTTCACGGGTGCGTATATTGGGGAATCTGCGTGCCCACACCGAGTGACCCACGAGAAGACGGTGGCGCGCAGGTGGTCACGCGCCGCCGTGTGCGCAGCACAGCAAAGCGCACAAGGACGCTTCGGGGAATCCTATACAAACCCCCTGGATGGGTGACTTAGGGTGATCATACGAGGACCTGAGGGTAACACCTAACTACTACCACCTAAGGGGGGCTATTTATGTGTGGTAGTAGTTAGGTGTAAAAGAAAGGTCCTTTTAATTAATGGTTGGTTCAACAATGTATTTATTCAATACTAAAGCCGTTACATTTGTCATGCCATTGATAGATACAACATTTATCTAAAAATATATCAATTTAGATGACAAACAACGAACATAATTTTTCCTTTACGCGATGGCCGATATACTGTTTTCATGGGCCACGGCCACTATATATAAATGTATCTTAAGTATAGTAACTAATAATTCTAAATAAAAATAAAGTTATTAAAACGGACTAAACCTAGAAAATCATTTCTCCTAGTTCCATACGAATTTAGAACCCCATACAGATTTCTGACCCCATACAGATTGTCCTGAATATTTGTGATTGTGAACCTGTACCAATATAATAAAATTGAACTGTCTCTCCGTTATTACGAAATAAATACCAAAATGTTGGTGAAAACTACTATTTATACGATGCTTTATCGTTGGTACAGACAGCGAAGATGATTGCTACGAATAGCACCAACCCATATTATCCATTGGGGGTCGTAAAAGGTGACTATGGGATTAGCCGGAGGATGGGCAGCAGCGTTCTTCGGGTACATTATCAACTCAACTGCGATTGCCACCCCGCCTGCCAATCGTGGTGATTATATCAAAAACCCCCCAATACGACCGGTCGTCGTGGCAATCTTTGGGGATCTTTGTGTCCAGCAGCGGACTATATTCGGCTGAAATGATGAATCTTAAATTAACGCTTTTAGTATTTTTGTCTGTCAGTCTAAAAGTTTGTCTCGAATAAGCTCCGAAACGGCTCAGCGGATTTGATATCTTGCAGGGTTCATATAATTTACGCCTGGCGAAGCGGGTGGGTAATGGCTAGTTTTTAATAACTGTTATGAATGATCTGAAGTGTGATTGTTTTTACCAACACCTACTTACTCCTTGCGCTCCCTACTATTATCTATTACATGCGCCCTACGTCTGACATTTTAATTCAAAAAAGTATTTTCATAGCTATTAAAAATTCACAATCGTAATTTTTCAGGACAATCTGGGCAATGGGACAATGGGGTATCAATACTTATAAATCTGTATGGGGCAAAATCTTCTATTTAGTCTTATGTGTAAAAGACAAATAAACACACAGACGAGAAGCTGAGTCAATAAAAACGCGGTAAAAAAAAAGTAACAAAACGGAGACGCGCCACGATTTATGACAGAAAAGCCATAAGTATTCCGTTTTCTCATTTTAGCAGGGGTCACTAAAAACGTAACCATGAGGAAGGATGAACCGAGTATTTGGCTCAACTGCCTCCAGTTTAGGGCCAACATTTATCTTGACGAAGTTAATTGGGGCTCTGTGTTTTTCCTCTGTACATTCATACATGTCTGTCTACAAGCTGTTAGGCAGGTTACCAAATTTCTTGTGGCAATTTAGTTACACGTATACATACGTTTGTTTGGGAATCAATCGAATAAAACGAGACAAAACTCAATTGTCGGGTACAAGGGTGCTTTATCGCATCATTTGTGGAAATAGAATTGGGCGTGGTTTTTATGTAAACGTACATATCAATTTGAGCGTGTCGTATTTGTTGTCTTCGCATCGTCAGTGGTAACTTCAAATGCAAAATAATCGTTTAGTTGAACGGTCACTACTAAACTCTTTAGTTACAGTACTTAAGCTAATTCATATGTAGTACTTCAAGTTAAGCATATATGTTATAGCTAAGGTACCCAAACCAAAGAGTTTAGAAGTCACCAATATAGCCGAATCTTTAGTTACGATTAATTTTTAAGTAACTAATAAACAAGCTTTCTAGTGCTTGAACCCTCAGTAGCGAGGTTAGTTGGCTCACAATTAGCACCAATGTAGATTTTTAATATGATTTGTTTGCCACCGTATCTATACCGTTCTCAATAATAATGTAATCTAAGGTCTTTAAGAATTTCCACTAGGAAATAATAACAAAAATAAAAAAGTGTGTGTGTGTCAGCTCCGACGCACGACTGGAGTTTACTCCTTACGAACGATAATTATGATATATATCGAATAGAAAAAGAGGGTAAATGAATGCATCTTCTAAAATTATAAGAGAAACAAACATATCTGTCTAGCGTAAGGTCTAGCGACTAGTCATCGCGTCAACTGTGCCATAAAACTATGTAAAACCTTATTTCTTAAATCTTTCTACTTTGAGTCGTCGATTATTATGTCTTGCGCCAAACAACAATAAAATATCCTGTTCCTTCTTATATCTTCATTCCTTCAGTTGTCAACTATTGTTTCACGTAATAACAGAATATTCTGAAGTATCTCATATTAAATTTACTTTGCAAACATCAAATAAGTTCCTATGTTTCTATGTTTGTAACTTTAAACAATACAAACTTAATTCGTGTTTAACGTAACACACTAAGTGTAGTTAAGTTTATAATATTAACGTAACAATTTATGTTATTGTTAACTCCTTCAACTGAGTACTTGGCTAGGATATAACATGCATAATAACTTACTAAGTTGAACTTCCTAAACCGAATTGTATGTAAACCCTATCCATTGTGGTATCTTCACTTTTAATTATTATTTTCTAAGAATTCGTTTTGTTAGTCGTATGATGAACGATGAACGTATTAAGAATACTGCACTACTCCATCTCCTCCCGTAGATGTCATAAAAAAGGGAATATAGGACAGAGTCGTTGCTGTTCCATAATATGGTTGCTGCCTATCCAAAAATAAGCAGCAGCGTCCCTTCTGTGGAACAGCAGCCATTATGCGCTCAATAATCTGGCTTTTTAAAACTTATTTTTATTGATTTCCATTGGAAATTCTTCATGAACTACCTTCGCCCCGGGGAAGGGTGAAGGGGTATGCCGGACTCCTTTTTTTATTTTTTTTATTGGTGCCCAGTGGAAATTCTTCATGAACTTCCTTCGCCCCGGGGAAGGGCGAAGGGGTATGCCGGACTCCTACCGGCTAAAATCACTGGGGCGGTCACCTTGGGCACCTAAGGGTGGCTCTAGGTCCTCGTATGATCACATTAGAGCCGTCCACTGGTGCCACTCACTAATCTGCCTGCCAGTCGAGCGTGATGAATACTGGCAAATTCCCCCCTAAATGACGACACAATTGAGGAAATCATTTCGGCCTTTGTTCAGTTCAGGTGGTGATGAAAATTGTTTACATCAAACTGAAACACTCCCAACACACTTCTGTCTAATTTAAAAAATGGCACCAATGGGCAAGGAAATTTATCTAGAATTTCCACTGGAGACCAATAAAAAAAGTCCTGGTTCTTGTTATTAGACCGTAGTCGTACCGCTAAGTCGGAGGCCTTTTGAACAACTGTGACACAAGCTTGCCCATATACGAAAAAAAAGTACATTCGCCTTCAAGCTTAGAATCAAAATACTTTTCACACACTCTGCCACAAACTCTCGACGTAGTAAATTCTCTCAAATTATAACAGAGTCACGTCAGTCAGTCAATGTGTCTTACTCGCAAATCGCGTTATTCAAGTATCCGTTATTTTGTGAAACGTTCAAACCGTTGAGACGAGGCATGCATTATGAAAATTCGCGGCGTATCCGACGGAAGAGGCAACGCCGCGGGAAATACTTCGCAGCACATGATGAAACACACAAATAATTTTATAATAGATATGAATCTTTCATATCTTTGTACATACTTGAGGATAATGGAGAAGTATGGTGAACGTGTAGCTTGTGTTGTTGAAAGATGTACTTGTGTTTTATAGCTTAAGCTGCTCTATAAAGGCCGTGTGCCAGCTACGAATAGCACCAACCCATCTCATCCCATGGGTGTCGTAAAAGTCGACTATGGGATTAATCGGAGAATAGGCAGCAGCGTCCTTCGAGTCCATTAACAACTCAACTGCGATCGCCAACCCGTCTGCCAAGCGTGGCGATTATGGCAAAACCCCCCAATGAGCACACAATACACCCAGACCGGTCGTTGTGGCGATCTTCGGGGAGGCTTCTGTCCAGCAATGGGCTTTATTGGGCTGAAACGACTATAAAGGTCGTAGTGCGATTTCATTTATTATTTTTTAAATATTTTTAAAGCACAATTATTTAAACTTTAATCGTATTCCAGTGTGAAAGGCACTGTAGCTAGTGAAATTACTAGGCAGGAGAGACCAAATAACCAATGTCTTGACATAACGGCCACGGTGTGCTACCACGCAGGACTAGACTAGTCTTGGGTAGCATTACAATTGTTATAGGCAGGCATGATGCTTACCACCAGGCGAATGACTTGCTTGATTTTTGCAGAAATACGTTTGAGTTTCTCCTTCAACGACGTCATAAGGGCAATTATGACTAAATTTATTTGTATAGTTTCTTCTTCTTCTTCTTCTTCTCTAAGATTATGGCTTCTATAGAGTATCTTTCACAATTTCATCAATGTCAAGTATAAGGCAACGTCGTACGGTGTTTAGAATAATGAATCTTTACATATTCATAAAAGATTTCCCAAAAATGAAAAAATCTATAAAATATGTCATTTGCATAGTTTACTTCTTCTTCTTCTCTTTGATTCTGGCTTCTGTAGAGTGTCTTCCACAATTTCGCCAATGTCAAGTATAAGGCAACGTCGTACGGTATTTAGATGAATAAATCTTTACATATTCATAAAATTATTATCAAAAATGAAAAAAGATCTAAAAAATATGTCGGCAACGTTGTACGGTTCAATTGTTTTATCCGCTAGTTTACAAATAAAATTAAAAAACAATCTATCAAGAGATGTCAGTCAAGCGCTAGTGTCAGTGTTAAGAAGATAACCTCTCCTTAACTTGACACTGGCAAAATGTTATAACAATTGCCACATAAAAAAAGCAACATAACCTCTCTTTGCTATAATAAAAGTTTTGTGGTTTGGGATAACAAACAATAACAATGCTTATTATTGTCTTACACATTCAAAAATAACTATCGGTAATGGCTATGATTTTGATCGAAAATGGTGCAATACTGGATAAAAGATTAGGTTTAAATATTTTGATATTATTGGACAGATGACGTGTGGCACAAATCTTTTACGCAACTGACTGGTCACAGCCCTTAAAGTATTCAAATTCTTAAATATTATTTCTTTCGATAACATCTGGGCCGTTTATTAAATTATTCAAATAAGTTTCTTAAATAGCTTAGTATTTTCCATAAAAATATAAAAACTATAGGTTAGAAATTTTAAACAATCCCCATTGTGGAATTTACTTTGCTTTTACTTTACGCTTGACGCCTTTGATATCCGTGGTTGTCGCTGCGTACGTAGCTTTTAGTCGCGGCTTCAAATCATGCACGGAACAAATATTTATGTATTCTACAGATTGTTGTTCCAGTTTGTGCATGTGAAATGTATGTGCATAAACTGTACCCACACACGACACAAGAAAAATCCTTGGGCCTTTAAAAATCATTATTTACAGCCAATATACAGCCGACCAGATACAAATTACATAAAACAAATATAAATTGTGATGTAGATCACTTTTGTGTTTTAACTTACCTTAAAGTTTATTTGCAAGGATTCTAAATTTAAACGACACAGCTTGTAATCGGTACATCGTTTAATATTAATCTAAATATATGTTTACGTGTATAGTATGACACAAATGAAGGAATGCTCAAACACTATATGTACAAAATTCACTTCGTTCTATACATATTTACTTCATATGTGTACTAACTCGCGTTTAATACCACTGTTTACTGTTCTCGGAGGATAAAACACCAACAACATCCTTGTATTAAACCTCTTACATATTTTATATTTGCGAAATGAAATTGCTATAAAGTTTTTGAAACATGTTATCTTATAAATCATTTCAAATTTTACAACAGAATAAATTAATTTTATAAAATAAAGTAGATTTATAGTTAATGGTAACGTCATGAGTACGTAGAAACGTCAAAGTAGAAATTGAAGGGAAAAGGAGAGAGCTATGCTTGGTAGTTATACCCCTACGAAAACTTATCAGCAACGAGGAGATCCGTAGAACTATAGTTGGTGACATAGCTGAAAGGATTAGTAAGCTAAAGTAGCAATGGGCGGGGCACATAGATAGTTCGTAACACTGATGGCAGTTGGGGCAGAATGTTCTCGAGTGAGGACCACGTGCCGGAAAACACAGCGTGAAATGGCCTTCAACAAAATGGATTGATGATCTGGTGAAGATTGCTGGGAGTCGTTGAATGCGGGTGACTTTAAAACTGTCGTTGGGGAAATCTACGAGTGAGGCTTTTGTTCAGCAGTGGACGTCCTGGGGCTGATATGATGATGATGATGATAAGCTAAATCATCAATTATTAGCAAATTGACATAGGTTTTGACAAAAAGTATGCATATGATTTTAACCCAGACTATATTACGAGTAATCTTTTTTTGAACAGATAATGTGAAAGATATTCAAATCCAAACAGTCAAAACACCATTGCACGCAACCTCTAGTCCACCAACAGATATACAAGCGTCTTGAATTTTTACTATTATTAGCCCCACCGTAGTAAAACATAGGTGCTTATTACATAGCACCCGTATTAATCGGATCGGCACATGTATCGGTGTGGCGCGTCGAATGGGTTGGCTTAAAATCGGCTCCGATCACGCGATCCCTTCGCTTACCTCTGGAAACGCGAAAGAATAACCCAATACCTGTCAAAATGCAGGTTTTATTGACGAAAATGAAATATCCGATTCCATTTCGCAGTTTGTTGTGCTTTACCGTCGTCACATAAAATTATATGTATAAAATCCAGCGGAATGTGAAATTAAAACCATATTTCAAACGTACTTACTGTCCATAAACAGTCGTTTTAAACTAAAAGTTTACGGTTTAAAACAATAAAATGTATATTCTCTTTGTATAAAACGCGCATTTTATCTATGTGAAATGAGCATCGTTACTTAGATTTTAGGTTGGTAGTAAAAGATATGCGAAGATGTTAAACGCTCAAACAGCTTTGCTTTTACGCTAAATCTTAGTAAGTGTCCTTAAAATGAATAGACGAAGCGTCTCCCTATTGCTCACCTAATTACAGACTAAATTGTTGCACACTTAATGTTTGAAGATGAAATTAAGGCGAGATTGCTCTTTAAAACGAGTAAAGAAATATTCAAAATTCAAAATTTTTATTTTATTTTTTGCTGTATAGTAACCAGAAATAATTTGAATCTATTTGAAATATCACGTGTGGCACGGTGTCTTGAATCGATTATTCAATTCGAGTACGCCTTGCGTGAATAGTGGAAATCGGTCAGCGGCACCGCAAGAGACCTCCGCCGCACTCCCGGAGGTGAGGGTCCACGTGACTGGACTTTATTCAGCCTGCCCCTTTTGTTCTTGGTCGCGTAACAGCGAACAATCTGGATAAATAATTTGATTTAGTGTAAAGGTATGTTTTAGGGTGATGGGAGATTCCGAGCAAGACAGTTGCGGTCGAGTTTCTATATTTAGATTACAGGAATTTACTACGTTTAAAGACAGCAAAAGATCTGTGCTAGGTAGCCCGGCATTGATTATTAAAAACAGTACACAACAACAAAACACATCATCATCATATCAGACAAAGAACTTCCACTGCTGAACAAAGACCTCCCCCATAGATTTCCACAACGGGCGGTTACATGCCGCCTTCATTCAATGACTTCTCCAGTGACCTTCACCAGGTCGTCTGTCCACCGCGTTGGAGGTCGTCCCACGCTTCGTTTTCCGGTGCGTGGTCTCAGCTCGAAAACCTTTTTACCCCAATGGCCATTAGTTTTATAAGCAATGTGCCCGCCCATTGCCACTTCAGTTTACTAATCCTTTCAGCTGTGCCGGCAACTTTCGTTCTTCAGAACAGAGACGTGGTCACTCACTATGGGCCTCATTAGGTAGTTCAAGCTTACACAGCGAGCTATGGAAAGAACTATGCTTGGTATTTCTCTACGAGATCGAATCAGAAATAATATATCACACAAACACATTAGCCCGTAAACGTCCACTGCTAAACATGGGACTCTCAATTATCACTACAATGAGTGGTCATAGAGGACATTGTTAAATCACCACGCTAGGCCGGATTGGTGATCGAAGTTGTTGTTATTAGGACATGGGAGAATGCTGCTGCAATTCTCTTGATATCAAACTTTAGTCGCCTATTACGACACCCATAGACGCGGAACAAAAAATAATAAGAAAAAACAAAATCTATTCATCGACCCCTAAGTACCGATGATATAACACATTTGGTCTGATGACCGCCAAACCTCATAAAATAATTATAATATAACAACATTAACTAAATTAACATAAATAACAAAATAGCTGTAGAATTTATAATTACGAATAACAAAGCATTCTCGATGCAAAATTATATGCGGAACATATAAGACAATTCTAAAGCCAATCCCTGTTCGGAAAGTTTTCGCGTGACTTCATTATATATTACAAGCGTAACATTATAGCTTTTTTTCCTAATTGCACTAATGATTCAAATTAATAACGTGGAAAGATAAAGAGATGTGTTACACGCGTAACATAATTAATTTCGGTCAGTTTTTATCATGGATTCCGTTTAGAGCTTACATTTATTAAATTTGAATACGTAAACCTTTTTACGAGGTATTTTTATACACATATTTATGTCTATCTGTGTTTAATGTTTAATTTTGGAAAACTAATAATAGAATACAATATTCTTTATTGTACAACATTATGAAAACAACTACAAGTAATAATTATATGAAAAGTAATTGTACAACAGGCGATCTTATCGCTTTCTTACATCAAAAAAGGTACAATGGACAAAAAATTTAGAAACTCAAAGACTGAAATAAAACACCATCACCGCATCACCGCGAATGCAGTTTACGATCAAGCGCGTCATCGAGGCTATCCTGTCACTCTTCGGAGCCTGGCTCAGAAGGAGCGAGTGCGTCAGCTACCACCTGACGCAGGTGTTCACCGGGCACGGTTGTTTCGGTGCGTACCGATACAGAATAGGACGCGCGGCCACAGCACAATGCCACCATTGTGAAAGCGACCAGGATACCGCACAGCACACGGTCGAGGCGTGCCCTGCGTGGGCGGCCGAGCGGCGGATCCTGATCGATCAGATCGGAGATCTCTGCCAGCAGTAGTATCGGTTATGTTGGTAGAGCATGAAAATTTGAATGCATTGATCTCCTTCTGTGGGAGCGTCATGATCCAGAAGGAGACCGCAGAGCGGGATCGGGAGAGGGCCGATCCTGCTCGAAGAAAAATTAGACGGCGCCGGGTTAACAACCACCCTGGCGCCTAATTCATATATGCCTGAAATCCCCTGCCATCGCTATAAGGCGGCGGGCTCTGGGTTCGCGAGTGCGTAGTTTGGCGAATGTGCGTGCCCACACCGAGCGACTTACGAAAAGACGGTGGGTGGCGCGAAGGCGGACACGCGCCATCGTGAGCGCAACACAGCGCACACGGACGCTTCGGGGGATCCTTTATAATTGCGTGGCACCAGTCTAGGGACCAAAAAGAAAGTATACCTTCGGCCTCTTATGGGTTTAAATTGTTCCACAACTGACGAAGACACTGGTAACAGCTAGAAAATTTAATAAATTTCTTCCGAAAGCTAATTGGAATTTAGAATATGTGACAAATGTTCTCTTAGTATCCATCTAATTTATTACAAAATATCGTAAATCATAACAATACGCACTAAATCTTCTCATTGATTACCCAACTTCTATGTTCTTTATTCCAATATATAACTTTACTTTGAAATATCCTTTGAACGAGGGACTTGAAAAAGGGACCTAAATCGTATCGTATACGTGGGTATCTTCTAAGTATTTTGTGCCTTTCATTTTCTCATCCATTCAGTAATAAAAAATCCTGTGTTAAAACGTCTTAATATCGAAAGAACCACGACATGATACGTTTTTTGTTTACAGTTTGTGATTACACGAGGATCTGAAGCCCCCCTTCGGGGCCGAAGATGACTGCCCCAGTGGTTTTAGCCGGTAGGAGTGCGGCTTGCTCCTCCGTCCTTCCTCGCGGCGGAGGAAGTTCATGTATAATTTCCACTGGGCCCCAATAAAAAACAAGTAAAAACATAGGTACAATTTACAGACACCCAGATTTAAAACAACTATTTATAGATCATACAAATAATTGTTCCGTGCGGGATCAATCCACGACATGTAGTGCAGAAGCCAATCACTTAAAACACGGGTGGTTGTAATGTAACCCCAGCGCACACTCCTCCTTCTTCGAACGGGCTCGGTCCTCTCGCGACTCCAATCTGCAGTCTCCTTCTAAAATATGATAACTCTTACAGAAGGATACTAGTGCACTTCAATTTTCATGCTCGCCCAGCATAGCCAACACTACTGTTGGCAGGGAGAGATCTTGCCCGATGCGATCGACCAGGATCCGCCACTCGGTAGCCCACGTAGGACACTCTCAGAGCGCGTGGTGTGTGGTATCCGGATCGTCTCCACAGTGGTGGCACCGCACCGAAACAACCGTGTCCGGTGAATACCTGCATCAGACGGAATGTGAGGCGCTCGCTCCTTTGGAGACGGGCTCCGAAGAGTGGGAAGATTGCCTCAATGATGCACTTTTGCGCGTACTGCGGCAGCATGAGCTGCTCGCGCCACTTCTCGAGTGCACGCTGCCGAGCCAGCCGTTCCAAACTTCTGAGCGCCCCTGAAGGCACGCCTTCACCACTCTGGTAGAGGGAGCATGTTTGGTGATCACCTCCCACGGGATGAAGTTAAAGTTATTGACAGTCTCAAAACTGACAGCCATCGCCGTCCCACCAAGCCAGGCCTGTTCCGAGAGTGAGCGGACGCAAAAAAAACGCGTTAATAGTGGACCGCTGCTGCCGGAAGCCATATTGACTCTCGGCGAGGTCGGGAACAACCTGAGACAGGTACTCAACCAGCTTTCCGGCAATTACTCTCTCGAATAGCTTTGAAGCCTCGTCAAGCAGGCGAATGGGACGGTACGCAGAGGGAGATTCCTTCAACGGTCGGTCTGTCCAACTCTCCTTCCGAAACCACCAATTCCTCAGCCCATTCCAAGGCAATCGGGGGTAGAGAGGGATCGGGACAGTCCCGGACCACCGGAAAAAGCGTAAAAAGGCACTATCCAGCAATACCGGAGCTATAGTTTCAGTCAACTCCCCCACTACCACATGGTAGGGTCTCCAGGTCCAGTCCCTTCAGCAGCACACTCCAGAATAGAGCCTTCGCCTCACGGATGGTGCTTTGAAGCGACATCGTGGGCACCCGATAGGCCCGATAGATCTCAGAAGTCTCTCCGGCTGTAGCATTTTGCTGGCGTTGACATCGTGTATACGGCGGTGGGATGCCAGGTAGACCGTATGCAGCTGTGCGATCTCCTCCTCCTCCTTTACTGCCGTACGCCGCGACCGCCTGGCCCCGGCATGGATACATCGCAAATCAACGTCATCGCCTCCCGGAACCAGGACACCTCTGACTCTGGATCGGGGAAGATACCATGATCGACCTCTGACTACGTCAGAATGTTGGCATCTACGACGAGCATCTTTCGGTCGAGATGTGTGAGGGCCCAACGCCGCGACGGTGGGCTAGTACCTGGACGGCTCGGCTCGGGCAGACGGTAGGCCACTTTGAATAATATGTGGCGGTGGTTCGACAACGTGACCACCTCCTCCACCACCCGCCAGCCCGACATCATGTGGGTCACAAAAGAAGTCGCCTATGTAAGATCCACAATCGACTCCCCCTGCCACTGTACGCAGGTGCTAATCTACATCACGCGTGCCCAAAATAATTGTATAATAATTGTAATCCCAGGACTAGTCGTGCGTGGCACCACGCTGCCCTCGTAACCTCGAAACATTAGTTATGTAGTCTACAGTCTACAGTGCCCGTCAAACCGGAAAACAGTAATGTTTGACAATCCTACTGCTTGGCAGCAGAATGTCTGGTAATACGGTGGTACCTACTTTGCCGGACTCTGGCTATAACAGACCTAACACCATAAAAAGATACAGTGCACAGTTGTTGTCCTATTTTTTTTATTGCATAGATGTGACAGTAGATTGTGAGATTTTCTAAGGGCACATTTTTGTTTACAAAGTTAATTTTATAGTTCGTTAACAATTTGTTCAAAATTCTTGCAACAACCGGTAATTATTTTAAAACTATGTTACGCTAACGAACGATATCTAATCACGCAAGGTGTACTCAAAGCGTTTTTAATTTAATTACATTATTTTAGCATACTATCGAAAATCATAATGTTATGTATGATTTACTATTTTTAATGTTAAATAATAAAAGCAGATGCCCATTTTCGTTTCGCCTTATGGTTTTTGTTGTTTCGTTTTTATAATTCTACTTAGTTTAGTTAGTCTAAATTGTTGGGATTTTTATTTTCGAGATGATTATTTTATGATTATTAGATTAAATGTTACCTACATTAATTGTTGAATTAATATTCTACATTTTAGATTTATGCTATATTTTCAAAACGTTAAATCGCGTGCTATGTTTTAGATGCGGGCCTATATGTATCTGTCGGTCTATATCTACAAACAAAATCAATAAAATAAAAATACAAATGCTATGACCATGATTCGTGAAGTCAAGAAAGACCCTAAGAGTGTTGTGTGTTTGCCTATCAAACCCCATAACCACTACTATTAGAGTATCCAAGTCAATCACTGTAAAATATTGAATCGTAATCAAGGGTATATTGATTAAAATACATATAAATAATATTTTTGGTCTCAATCATAATTATGGCGCCTTAGAATTGATTTTCTAGCCTACCCTCCGCTAGAGGGAGCGACCGCTTCACAGTCATCCCATTCGAGGTGTGCCTGAAGGTGTGATACCAATGGCTGGCTCTAGATGGAGATTATTCGAGTTCTTGGAGCCTTCCTTCGGTACCGAAGATGACTTCTACGGTGGTCGTAGCGAGTAGAAGTCAGGAATATCCCGGGGCGGAGGAAGTAGATGATGTAATTCCACCACAAAGCGTCCTTTGTGCCAGTAATAGTGGTTGTTTCATTCATCCATTTTATATATTTCTGTATTATCTATAAATGTTATCTGCGTCGTTTTTCGGGTTGTCTTTTTCGCTGTATTATATCAGACTAATTAGAAATATGCTACTGGTTGGATTGTTTGTAGGCACTGTTTGCTTGAAAACCAACCTCAAAATCGATCTAAATATGTATATACGAAATCCACAACCCAAAAGGACAAATTTTGTTTTCTTTTACAGTACAATATTAGTCCTCCTTTTTGTGAAATCTTTAATATAATTCAATATCATATGCAGTGAATCGGAGTCCCAGAGAAAATTAGGCATTCTACCATTAATTTAAAAATAACTATTAATTCCACCTGGCTAGGAGTTCTTGGATCTAGGCTGTATGTACCGTGACGTTGTTGGAATCTATAGGAGGCCTAAGTCCAGCAGGGCACGTCCTTCTGGACTTTTATGAAGATGATGAATTAAATTTTACTTGTTATAATTGGCAACTCACATTTGAGTGGTAGGGAACCACTCAAATGTCAGTGTTGCCAATTGAATTTGCCGGAGGCGCGTTCATCAGCCGTTAGTGTTTGAGCAATCAGTCTCTATTAAGCACTTCATTCAAAGATTCCTTCTGAACTTGATAAATATATTTATCACTTCGGCCGAATAAAGTCCACTGCTGGACACAGGCCTCCCCCAAAGATCACGACAACGACCGATATGGGCGTGTTTTGTGCTCGTTGGGGGGTTTTGAACTGAACTGAACAAATGCCTCCCCTACAGATTTCCACAAAAAGCGGCCCGGTAGCGCCTGAATCCAACATAATCTAATTTTTTATCTTTGCTCCACACTTTTATTTTACGTTTATAAACACAAATTCCACACGAAATAGACCCTGAAAAACTACATGCAGATCATAAAAATATTTGTTCCGTGAGGGAATCGAACCCACGACCCGTAATGCAGCAGCCGACTGTATCAACCGTGCCGTCAATTTCACAGCAATTATTGTGTGCCGACAGTTTGCAAATTTAGTAGAGAATAACGGCATGGTTGTCGAGTGGCTGAGCGATTAACTTTCTGCGTTACGTGTCACAGGATCTATCCCGCACGCAACGTATATTTGTATGATTTACAGATAGTTGTTGGGAACTTTACTCAAGATACAGGAGGAATCCTAGTGTGGGGCGTCGATAAAAAAAGCAGTGAAGCAATATCGCTCAATAAGATTCCAGTGGCCGTCGTGCATAAAAACTCCTATCCAATGCTACCGTTGTTGCTTCGTATTGTCGTCAAAAACGTCGTCGTCGTCGTCATTGTATGTGGAATTTATGTCTGTAAACGCACCCACGACACAGGAGAAATTATACTGTGGGTTGCCCCACAGTATAATTTCTCCTGTGTCGTTTTAAAAAAGAAAATGTTGTGGTGTAGCCTGGGTGAGAGGCCTATGTACAGCAGTAATCTGTCAGAGACCGGAATGAAAACCAGCGTTGAGCAGTGTTGCGGCTAGATACTCACTTTTCACCATTTTGAGACCTCTCATTTTGCCATACCATACAAACTTATTGGCCAAAATGATGATGATGATGAAGAAAGTAAAATAATTCAAATTAATAAGTTTGTATCATCATTTCAGCTGAATGAAGTCCACTGCTGGACACAGGCCTCCCCCAAAGATCACCACAACGACCGATATGGGTGTGTTGTGTGCTCATTGAAGGGTCTTGCCATAATCGCCACGCTTGGCAGGCAGGTTGGCGATCGCAGTTGAGTTGTTAATGTACTCGAAGGACGCTGCAGCCCATCTTTCGGCTAATCCCATAGTCTTCTTTTACGACACCCACGTGATGAGATGGGTTGGTGCTATTCGTAGCCGGCATCACACAGCATACTTTTTTTTACTTTCTTCGTCGTCTTTAATTAGTGTGAAATAAATACTTTGTATTTTCATTTCATTTCATTTCTTTCCTATTAATAAATACTATATACTCTTATATGGCAACTCAAATAACGAATCATGGCAACATGATGCATTTTTGACGACGATACGAAGCTACAACGGCAACATTGTATAGGAGTTTTTATGCACGACGGCCACTGAAATCTTATCGAGCGATATTGCTTCATTGCTTTTTTTATCGACGCCCCACACTAGGATTTCTCCTGTATCTTGAGTAAAGTTATCAACAACTATCTGTAAATCATACAAATATACGTTGCGTGCGGGATAGATCCTGTGACACATAACGCAGAAAGTTAATCGCTCAGCCACTCGACAACCATGCCGTTATCCTCTACTAAATTTGCAAACTGTCGGCAGACAATAGTTGCTGTGAAATTGACGGTTGATGCAGTAGCTGATACAGTCGGCTGTTGCACTACAGGTCGCAGGTTCGATTCCCGCACGGAACAAATATATTTATGATCTGCATGTAGTTGTTCAGGGTCTATTTCGTGTGGAATTTGTGTTTGTAAACGTAAAATACAAGTGTGGGGCAAAGATAAAAAATAAGAATATGCGGGCGGTATCTGACCGCTTTTTGTGGAAATCTATGGGAGAGGCATTTGTTCAGCAGTGGACGTTCTTTGGCTGATATGAGAGTTCGAAAGTGGTCTTAAAATCTTAATCTACCTTTCACAATGAACTAATACTATCAAAAACATTCATAATATAAATTAATAAGTAAATAACTATTTTAACAAGTCTACGCGGGAGTCTGGCCCTTACAGCTTCCAAAACGACTTCACGAAACCCTCATTTAACTTGAGACAATACAGAGCGATATTATGACCTATGTTTGTCACATTCAAACTTGGTAGCTTCCACCAAAGTATTTTAATAAAAAAGTCTCCACTCAAAAGGAACTCGCTAGGAGTTTCATACTCTCAGTAAAGGTGTATATTTGCATGATTTTAATTAAATTCTACCCTGGGTATAGCAGTGGACGTTAACAGAAAAAAAACTAACTATTTTATAATGAAATACATTGAGAGATAATAATAATAAAGACTCTCCAGATAGTTTAAGAAAATTATTCTATGTTTAATTTGCATTTTTAAGTTATCTGTTTTACAGATTCCAATTTCATGACTGTGACAGGCACTACTCGTTAATTAATACTTGTTAACTTCCATTATTTAAGCTTCATTTATAAGCGCATAGTGTTATCCGTTATTAGTTATTAGCTACGTTCAGTCTAAACAATAGAAAGTCTAACAATCGGTCTATATTTTATATTATACATACATATTTTCTTTTATATATATTTCAGCCGTAAATATGTCCACTGCTGGACAGATGACTCGCCTAAAAATCGCTACAAAGTAGTATGCTCGTTGGAGGTTGGCGATCGCAGTTGAGTTGTTAATTTACTTGAAGGACGCTGTTGCCGAACTGGCTAATCTGGTCACCTTTTACGACACCCACATGAAAAGATAGGGTGGTGCTATTCGTAACCAACCATCTTCGCTATCTGCACCACTACTCATGGAGGCCGGAGATTCATTCAGCGCCCGCACCCGGTGTTTTTCTGCGGCGGGGATCAGAGGTGGTCTGCTCCCGTCACCGCTCTGCCACGTCCGACGGCATCCCACGCGCTCTCGCTCCAGACTATGGAATGAACCATCGCCGGAAGTGAGAGGTAACCCTTTTTGACCTTTTCAACCACTGCGACGAGATCGTGGCACTGAGTTACCATGATAGGCTCTCCACCAACGTATGCTGCGCCATGTCCTCCAGACAGTCTCGTTAAACGTACACACCTGCCCTTAATAATTATAAAGCTAACATCATATCATCATTGTCGTGTGGTGCCGGCTCAGAATGCCACCACCCCATCTCCTCCCATGGGTGTCGTAAAAGTCGACTAAGGGATTAGCCGGAGGATGGGCAGCAGCGTCCTTCGAGTACATTAACAACTCAACTGCGATCGCCAACCCGCTTGCCATTAGCGGCCAGCGTGGCGATTATGGCAAAACCCCCCAATGAGCCCACAAAATATCCATATCGGTGGTTGTGGTGATCTTTGGGAGAGGCCTGTGTCCAGCAGTGGACTTCATTCGGCCGAAATGATAACATCATACTGCGCTTGTCACCTGTTGACATTAGATTTTTGTCTCTTATGCCTAGTAATTTCACTAGCTACAGTGCCCTTCTAACCGTAATACAGTATCTTACATTTAAACACAGTCGCTTGGCAGCAGTATATATAGCACAGCGTTGGTAGCCTAGCCGAACTCTTGCAATACCTAGACAAGCCAGTGATATTTTCAATTTAAAAAACTTTTCTCCACACTATGATTTCTCCTGTGTCGCGAGTGCGTTTTACAGACATGAATTCCACACACAATACACCCAGACCCGGAACAACTACCTGCAGATTATACAAATCTTTGTTCCGTGGGGGAATCGAACCCACGACCCGGAGCGCAGCAGCCGACTGTATCAGCCACTGCATCAACCATGCCGTCATGAATGAGTCAGTGAATGGTTGCGGAAGATAGATGACAGTCGCAGTTCGTGTCAATGACAAGTAATGGTTAAAATAAATATATAAACGGCGCAAAGCTATATCATCTCAGCTAAAAGAGTAATGACAGCAGTTGCCATTAACTCAACAGTCATATATAGTAAAAGGGCATAAGGAAAACAGTCGGCGGATTAGCAAAGGTCCAGAAAAAGTGGCGTGTTTGAGAACCCATTACTATATTAATACGAAAAACAAGATTCGGGCCATAAAATACATACTTTGATTCGTAGATGTATCAGACTGTTTGTCAAGGTTTTCCAGAAGTTCGTTAGTTTTTGCCAGTAACGCAATAGAGATTTTACAGTAACGTAAAGGAGATTCGACAGTAACGTAAAAGAGTTTTGTGGAAATTTACGGGAGATCCTTTCGCGTTTCTTTCAGCAGTGGTCGTTCTTCGGCAGAAATGATAACATTGATGGTGAAGTACACATCATACACAACAGCCTGTAAGCATCCATTGCTGAACATGAGCTTCCTAATCATTACTACAATGAGCGCTCATCTTGCATATTTCCATAATTGCCACGCTTGGCAGACGGATTCGTGGTCGCAATATATTATTATCAGCGCACGGAGGAATGCTACTGCCTATACTCCCGATATCAACCCTTTCGCCACCAATAGGTGAAGTGGCTTGGTCTAACCTTTGCCGAGAACCACGCGGTATTCAACATAAATAAAATATGAGTATTACGAATGTACGAATATCTTATATTTATAGTTGCGTGAATGAAACCATCAAGTCGTTACGCAACACGGCACACGCCTTGTCACCTGCCCGAAAACAAATTGGGCTTCAGTTTTCCAACCCATTTGTAGGTTGGTAGCCAACATTGGTTCAATGTGACCAAAACACCCGACACGCAGCACCGACTACGTAGACAAACACAAAACAGTATAAAACATCACCACGCAAGTCGACGGCGAGCAGTCGTCCGTACATAACAGGCCTTAATCCCCTCATGCGTGTTTAACAGTTGGATTACTCGATTAGCCACCCTCATAATTTCTAACGACGAAATTCAAAATTCAGCGCTCTTTTAATTGACCGAAAAGGCCTGTCACAGAGCGTACCCAAAAGTTTTAAGCGATGATTTTTATTCATACTCGTTTTTGTTCTTGACTGCGAATTATAATATTAAGTAGGTACATTTTATGGACGTATTTAAACACACAATTGATTAATTTATTTTGAGTATATAAGTAATGAATGATTATGTGATTATAATGTTGATAGTTGGTACAATGGCTTTTTTTCTCTTTTTAAATTCGTTGCCACTAAGATTTACCTATGTCGTGGGTGCTTTTGCAGACACAAATTCCACCCACAATACACCCAGAACCGGAAAAACTACCTGAAGATTATACAACTATTTGTTCCATGCGGGAATCGCACCCGCAACCCGGAGCGCAGCAGACGACTGTATCAGCCACTGCACTAACCGTGCCATCGAATATTTACTCTGCATCCCGATTTTTTAACTATGAATCTTACTGAAATGTCTTGGATCTCGTGAGTGCAATTTATATAACGAATGTAAGTTACGTCTTAACTAAAACTGATACCATGTATCAGTACAACATTCTAGAATAGCGGTAGAACTTTACGTCGGTTACATAATTAATTTTCAGAGTCTTTCCCGTTTATGTAACTGAATTCAGTTTAAATATTGTGTTGTATATCCTAACGCCATTTTGCATAAAACACACAATAATCTATTTATTTTCACATTAAACTACTATGTAAATTAACCCTAAAGGGCTGTTGTTTCCCTACAGGTCACTGATGAGGTCCTCGCTCGCAGTAGCACAATGATGTCATATCATAATACTAGTAATCACTTAGCGTTTTGTTCACGTTGTTTTCGATACATTACGTACTTAAAAATGACAAAAACTGTTACCTATTATTTCCGATATAAATGGCTTTCCTATTTTATTATAGGGCTAAGTTTACACAAAACGTTTACTCTTCCCAAAGTTTTCGGTCTTTTTAGTTTACGTGGCCCCTTATACATATATAGGTTACGTGGAAAAACACCCAAACCCGCAAATACTATCTGAAAGATAGTATGAGACACCGTGCCGTCCGCAATATGTTTTCATGTAGACAACCCCTACATACTTTCCTTTATTCTATATACACCCTACATAGTCAAAACAACCCAATAAACAGAAGCATAGATAATGCAATTTAACACAAATTGTGCGTGCCGTGTTAGGAAAAATTATTCAGTAAAAGTGCGTCAGAAACTTCCGTACCAAAAAAGCACAAATGCCGTAAGTCTTTATTCAAAACCTTTGTGGAACTTGACGCCGACTTGTAGAGCAAAGTGGGGCGGCCCGAACAGCGAGTGGGAAATGTAGACCGTTCTTGTTTAGGCTTAAATGCAGACTTGAGACGGAAAGTCAGTATTAACTTTGTAAAACTAGCAAACAACAATTTATATCGTGAAATTTTCGATTTAACTTGTCAACGTGTAAGAAAATTCATGTCTTTCAGCGTGACAAATTTTCTGTTCAGACTTTGTACAAAGCCTTCAAATAAATTACTTGTAATTATGCCTTATCAAATAGAAAATTTTATTATCAAATAGATTGCCGTGTGGTGCCGGCTCAGAATGCCACCACCCCATTTCCTCCCATGGGTGTCGTAAAAGTCGACTAAGGGATTAGCTGGAGGATGGGCAGCAGCGTCCTTCGAGTACATTAACAACTCAACTGCGATCGCCAACCCGCCTGCCAAGCGTGGCGATTATGGCAAAACCCCCCAATGTGCTCACAACACATCCATATCGGTGGTTGTGGTGATCTTTGGGGGAGGCCTGTGTCCAGCAGTGGACTTCATTCGGCCGAAATGATGAAATAGAAAAGCAAGAATTTGAGTGTACAATTTAGGTTTTCTGCTCATAAATACATTTATATGGTATAAGAATAAGTAAGGTAGTAGATTTCTAAGTCTCAACCATGGCGGTACTGCCTGCCTTTTTTACCCCCTATAACAACTACGTGTAAGCGTAATTGTGTTCCGGGTGAAGGTTAAGAACAGCCAGTGAATTCTTTATTTCGTTTTTAGAGTTCCGTCCGTCCGAAAGAAAAACGGCGGATTCCTTATAGGATCACTCTTGTATCTGTATGTCCGTCGATCACAGCGATTTTTCAATTAAATTGAAAATTAGGACACATGAATTTCTGCAACCCAAAGACCGCCGTGTAACGTAAATAAATGAATTTTTAATAAGTTTTACAAACTGTAGGGTGTAATATATCAAATGGAAGAGCTTCTTGTGAGGATCTCAATTCCTATTTAATCATTAAATATGTTTTTTCAAAATATTAGGCTCTGTAGTTTCGGAGATAAGGGGAGGGGGAATGGTCAATATTCTTCTATTTTCTTAAATAACGTTAAAACTATATATTTTACAATGATATTATAAATATTTTTGAGACCCTCAAAACAAGCCGTTTGATTTAATATGTTACACGGTACAGTTTGCAAAACTTTATTATTTAATTTTCTATATTGCCCCCCAAATGTGATATATTCAAAACTAATTTATTTACGTCGTATAAAACGTCGTGTTTAGGTCGCAGAAATCCATATACTATATGTACCAAATTTAAACTTATTCGGTCAAGCAGATTCGGAGAAAATTGGCTGTGACAGATGGACAGGCAGACAGACATACACACGAGTGATCCTATAATAAGGGTTCTGAAAACTACAATGTTCAGTTTGTTCTTGGGATAAATCAATTGTAAAAGCCAGAATTCAATAATAGACATTCTATTCAGCAATTTCCCTCAACAATCCGCTACCATACATACTTTTTTTAGTTACCACAAACAAATTTGGATCAGATTTAAAAAACATGATAGATAACTTAGTCATCGTGCGCGAATTCAACTCACACTTGTCAGGTTTTAACGTTGTCCCACTCTATGATTTCTACTGTCCAGTAGGTACAGTTTAAAGACATAATCACCCAGACACCCAGATTCAAAACAACTATTTATAGATCATACAAATAATTGTTCCATACGGGGACAATAGCTTAAAACTCGGGTTGATTGTAATGTAACCCCAGCGCTCACTCCTTCTTCTTCGAACGGTTTCGGTCCTCTCACGGTCCTAATCTGCAGTCTCCTTCTAGAATATCATACTCTTACAGAAATAAAAAATTGGAGTGCCCTAGTATCCGAGCACTCCAATTTTCATGCTCTGCCAGCATAGGCAAAACTAGCAGAGAGAGATCTTGCCCGATTTGATCGATCAGGATCCGCCACTCGGCAGCCCACGCAAGGCACTCTCCGAGCGTCTGCTGTACGGTATTCTGATCGTCTCCACAGTGATGGCTCGGTGCCGTGACCTCACGTCCTATCCTGTGCAGGTATTTATCGAAACAACTGTGTCCGATAAATATTTGTGTCAGATGGAAAATAACACGTTCGCTCCTTTGAAGCCAGATTCCGAAGAGCGGCAAGATGGTCTCTAGTGCACGCCGCCGAGCCTGCCATCTCAAGCTTCCAAGCGCCCCTGAAGGCACGCTTTTGCCCCTTTGGCGGTGGGAGCTTATTTGGTGATACACCTACGAATCCATCTCCGCAAGGTCAAGGTCAGGTCAGGTCAGGTTGAAAGTTAAGCTCGCTTGTTTAAATGTTTCAATTCCAAAGCTAAATTTATTCAAAGCTATACAGTTAAATGTCTTTTGATTATATCTTTTGATAGTTTCTTAAATTGTAAAATTTCGAGATGACAGCAAGTAATCGTATTCGCGATATATCGGTGGCAGACCCGAAATATATCACTGACATTTTAAATTTGCCAAAATATTTTAGTAGAAAAATAAAATGATACATTTGCCCGCAAGGTAGAACAATTTATCATTTTGGCCTTGAGGTATACGGACTCGCTTCAGAAGCACTAGGTTGTGACTTACTGCTTCAAAACCTGATATGTACCAACATGAAATATTCAATGTCATATGTATTTTCTCGTTGGACAGCCTCCACAGGTTTGGCAAATGAAGAAGAAGAAGAAAAATGGTTTAATAGAAGACACAAAATTACAAAGACAACAACAAGAGTAGCACACACAAGTTATAATGACAACATAATATATAATAACAAAATATAAATCAGAAGAAATTAACAAACCGTAGGTACGCAAAACGAACAACAGGAATTAATATTGACCAATTTCTAAAATGGAAAAGTCATATTGATACCCTAATATCACGTGTTCGAAAACTAATTTATGTTTTTAAACCGCTACGCAATGCCGCAGATTTGGAGACCCTTAAAATGACATATTATGCTTTATGCCAATCAACTCTATCATACTGCATCACTGCCTGGGGTGGGGCAGCTAAGACCATATTGTTACCACTAGAAAGGGCACAAAGAGCTGTTCTCAAGGTTATGACTAAAAAGACGGTTCGGTATCCAACCACAAAACTTTCTGGTGACACAGCAGTTCTAACCGTGATACAGCTCTTTATTCAGCAAACAATCTTCAGGAAACACTCAACCCTGACATTTGACCCTTTAATTTACAGCACAAAAAGTCGGTCGGATAAAGTTTGTCCCCCAATCATACACAGAACAACTATGGCTAAGAGGCATAACGTGGTCATAAGCTGTTTCCTATATAACAAAATTAACAAAATTCTTAACCTACACGCTTCAAGGAAAAATGAATTTAAAAAGAACTAAAAACATGGCTTCTAAAACTAAATTACATAAGCACTGAAAATCTCTTAAATCTACCGAAGAGATCTAGAATAGATCTAGAATCTAAGAAGAAATAATTCATTCAATGAATTATTTCTTAACATAAAAGGATAAAATATAGACTCCTTCAACTGCACCCTATCTCATACACTCATTCTTAATTAAACACTCACACACTCTATAAGCTATACACCTGCACAAGCATTCACAGCCCTATACAAATATATACATACATACACACATATTATTACATGATGTGAATGTGGCACATCAATACTTTAATTAGTTTTTACTGATTGATGACCCTATATACAGGCATGCCTACGTTGGGAATCTTGTGATACAAAGTTACTTTTTGCTACTTTAGGATGATAGACGTAACTGTGTTGCCAGTACGGCGATGGAGCAATAGCCTAGTATCCGTAACACAGGTTGAATCCTAGCACGGGACTGGTTTTTGCTTTGTTCGCCACTGTAACATTTATGATATAAATTTATTTATCTCTTTTTTTTGTCAATCGTAGCATTTAAGTTAACCTGTACCCTGTGTTTTTTGAATAAATAAAGAATAAAGAAAAAGAACAATAGGTGACGGGTCTCTGCTTATAGTATAGTCTCGGCACCATCAACTTTCTTCTGCGCGCCCGGCCGTCCGCGCACATGCTTCAAGCCTTCAGTGACCTTGTTACAATTTGCAGTGAGCGGCCGTCGCCCGTTATCGAATCGCTTGCGCTGTGTGAAAAATCATACGGTTTTGGTTGCCGCAAACCGATTATGTAATTTATTTCTTATAGTACGCTGCAATTAATTCGCCATAATAATGTTTATCTAAAGAAAAATATGACTTTTCACTAATTACCTACGCACGTACACAACTACACCGCCACACAACGCCGGAATCCCATAGCGAAAACTTCTGAAAGCCGGATCCCTTTGGTGAGTGAATACAAAGTACTTAATAATATTTTATACTTAATAGTATTTATTATTACTTTATCTACATATATTATTGTTACAGACTTTCTTAACTGCAACTCAAAGTAAAGGGACGCCTAGCGGGCATGGTATGGTGTATGGATTTGTCACCAAGGACGTTTGTGATGCCATAGTGACACCAAGCGTCGCCGGACTAATCATTCAGGTAAAGTATTTACCATATAGTCTATTTCCAGAGCTAGACGGAACATAATTATTAAGGATAACCTGACAATTCTATTTCTGTTCTAGGTTACACGAGAGTTCTAGAAACAGTCACATGTGACATGATCCTGCGACGCGTGGCGACACGCCTGGACTCTCAACTAAAAGATAACGTACACTTATTAGCTGTCATTACAATTGGGATGTAGTTTTTATTTCTCTAAAATAGCAGTCTCGGTGATATTGTGTCTCTAAAAGTCAACAGCTCAGCAATAATGCTGCATGATACTGCAGCGCTGATTTTCAGCTGAAGCCTTAGACAAAGACATTACAACAGAATATATAATAACAATTAAAATAGTAAAATAATCATAATTCATAGACGTGATGAAATAATAACAATAGTCGGATAATATTTTATAAAATACACAATCACTATTAACTTTAAAATATCTATGTCAAGTGTTTTACTATACAATGGACACATTGCCGTTGTCATGGTTCTGTGCATTGTTAACGAAGTCAATGTAGTCAAAGTAGTAAATTAGGGCTCTCAATGTGGATTTCCAATTATTTTATTTTTTATTATTCTAATTTAGTTAAAATATCTGTAGATATAATTTGATACTTTAATTATTTGTGCTGGATTTTTGTGTATCGAGAATTATTTTCTTAAGTTTTAATCTAAAGCTGTGTACGCTGCTCAGAACACGCAGTGGTGGTGGTAAATTATTCCAGCACTTAGTGGCAGCATATTTGGAACTTCCTCGAAAGGCAGTAGTCTTGTGCTGTGGAATACGCAAGGCATAGGCAGCCGCACGTGTATGACTTGGTAAAGATAGCTGGGATTCGTGGGATGCGGGGGCATGTAACTGGTTGTTGTGGAAATGGTGGCCTTTATTTAGCAGTAGACGTCTTTTGGCTGATATAATGATGATGGTGTATTTTCTAAGACAACACTGACTCTAGGTGAAGGCAAAAAGCGTGAGGAAACCTGATCGTATCATCATCATCATTATATCAGCCAAATTACCTCTACGGTTGAACAAAAGCCTTCGCCATAGAATTGTACAACAAGCAGTCACTTGCCGCCTCCATCCAAGGACACCCAGCTACCTTCAACAGGTCGTCTGTCCACCTTTTTTATAGTTGTCCCACGCTGTGTTTTTCGGTACGCGGTCACCACTCGAGAGCCTTTTTACCCCGACAGACTGATGGCTGTTGGGGTAAAAAGGTTCTCGAGTGGTGACCGCGTTTGTGTTTTTTCTACGAGCAATGTGCCACTTGCCACTTCAGTTTACTAATACTTTCAGCTATATCGGCAACTTTAGTTCTTCTACGGATCTCCTCATTTCTGATTCGATCTCGTAGAGAAATACCAAGTATAGCTTTCTCCACAGCTCACTGAGTGACCTTGAGCTTTCTTATGAGGCCCATACTTAGTGACCACTTCTCCGTCCCATATGTTATCACTGGTAACTCACCAGAACGTATCATAGTTTCAAATCACCAACAGGCAGTGAGCATGCCTGGTTTTCAATGCTTGTTTCTTCTGTGCATGAGAAGAGGCATTTTCAAAAGTAAAAGCTCTCTTATAGTAATAGTCTACGGTTTTTTTTTTACATAGTTACTTACTACCACTGTCATCCCCTCCAAGATGTCCGTAAAGGTGTGACACTAACGGGCGGCTCCAGTGAGATTGTTCTTTGAGCTCCTGGAGCCCCTTCGGTGCCAAAGATCAGTCAGCTGGTTTTAGCCGCTAAGAGTCCGTTATACCCATTCATACCATAGTACTTTATGGATTTTCATCTGATGAAAAAAGACACATCCGCAGTGCCAGTTATTCTGCTGCCAAGCAGTCGTATTAAGCTGGAGACATTACTGCTTTCCGGTTAGAAGGGCACTGTGTGTAGTGAAATTACTGGGCATTAGAGACTATATGGGTAACTAATATTTAGAGGTGAAGAGCACAGTGTGGTGCCATAAAGGCCTAGTCCTGGGAGCATTACATGCAAGACCTTACTCGTTTTAACACTAGATTGTTTAAAAAAATAATGTTCTTTCCAAGAGATGACTTTTTATTCTTGAAAGGTATGCCTGACTGACGTGTTTTTGAGAAGTGTCCGCAAGCGGCTTGGAAAATTTTACTACGTGGAGTAATTACCTATTTCGCGAACTAGCTACACTTTAATTGTAATCAAAACATCATTGAATAGTTACACAAAACCTACCAACTTGCTGCGTAGCTCTAAATTAAATTACGTCTTCACTTAGACCCAGAATTCTCAAACACTTATAATGGAAGGTAATAGAATAACGTTGTTGAAAACTAATTATGAAATGGTTTTCATTTCTCCCACGATATAACGAATCTAGTGTTTCAATCACAAACTAAATTAGCTACCTGATAGCTAAAATTTAGAGAGGCAGTTAATGACATCAAATTAGACCCATTCTCGAAGGTCTTCTACGAGATATGTATATAGCTCTTCACCATCGTGGTTACGCATGATTCCCTAAAACCCTACAGAAATTCTTAGACCGTAACTGTTCCTAATTTAGCTAACAAAGTAACTTGACGTGGAATCAATTCGAGTTCATGTTACATAATATCATATTGCAGTATAAAGGCACAGGTAAATTGGGGCAACTGCGGCGGCCGACCCATCTGCCTTCTAAATTCATTCGGATAGGTAAATCCAGAAAACCACATATGGCTTGTGAAGTTTCCCGGCGTGAACCAATTAACCTCTAGAGAGAAACCCCCTCGGGCATTAAACAAAATTGACTCCAATATAATTTTACATTCGCTAGGTAGCCGAAAATGAGGTTTAACCTAGGATAAGGCTGCTATAAACGTAGAGACCACAACTAGAACGGTCGATATACAAATGCAAAATTAAATTAGAAGCTAAGTAGGATCTTTATAAAGTAGCAATTTCTAAAAACTGTTCTAAAATTAAATCCTCGGTATAATAATTATTGCTCGGTTGGTCATACTTACGTACCGCACAATGAAATCCGTTTACACCAATTCTTTTGTGATAACTTCACGTAGTCTCCCGTGTGGTGCCGGCTAATAATACCACCACCCCACTTCATTCCATGGGTATCGTAAAAGATTAAGCTATGGGATTAGACGGACGATGGGCAGCACTGTCCTTCGAGTAAATTTATAACTCAGCGTGGCGATTACTGCATAAACCCCAATGAATACACATCACAAACCCATACTGGTCGTTGTGGCAATCTTTTGAGAAGGCTTCTTTCCAGCAGTGGACGTTTGTCGGGTGAGAAATTAACGTCCTCTCCAAACCACTGAGAGATCTTAATATGGAAAGAACGGTCACCCATCCAAAACATGTGTGGCACACGCAGCAGTTCTGCGTATTTGCAATTTAGCCACAACACCTCATTCGCACTAGTAAATATGTTGCTAACTCTTAAGCCGGATTAAGTTCAGCAGTTGACAGTGAAATGCGTGGATGGCGCAACAATATTGTAGATAAATCGACGGTTTAATTGAGTTATTCATTTGCACACAGCTATTGAAGCTGGAACATTTTATACCATCGACACAACTATTGTTAAACGAAAAATCGTTCTGTCTCTTTGGCAAGAATGAAACGGTTTTTCTTCACTACGTTTTTCCCGGATAAAGTCTAGTGACAATAATAATACACCTTTAAGTTTCCCTTTATGTAACCTGCTGATCAGACATTCAAGACATTCGCCTGGTGGTAAGCGTCACGCCAGCCCATAAATACTGTGATGCAACCCAGATCTGCACTTTTCGCCTCAAGACATTAGTTATTTTATCTCTTATGCCCAGTAATTTCACTCGCTATAGAGGCTTTCATACCGGGCACAGTACTGTGAACATTTTTAATACTACTGTTTGGCAGCAGAATATCTGGCAGTGCAGTGGTCCCCACCATTTTTATTGATCTGGTGGAAATACATCGTGTACATCCTCTACCCGGGGAAAGGCGGAGGGTCATGTCGGACGAACCACCGGAGCGATCATCTTCGAAAGAGTCCAGGTACTTGATACAATCACGTCCTGCGAAAGGATGGAGGGGTATGACTCCTACCGGCTAAATCTACAGGTGTAGTCATTTTCGGTAGGGAGGCTCCAGGAACTCTAATAGTCTCCATCTAGAGCCACCCATTGGTGCCACAACTTTAGGCACATCTTGGAAGGCATGACTGTAAAGCGGTCACCCCCCGGAGGGGAAGCGACCGTAAAGGGGCCTGGGGAGGCACATCTCGTGGGGATTATAATGGACAACCATGAAGAAAAAAAGAGAAAAATAAACCTACCTCCCGTCGTGTGTAACTAGAGACAACAACCAAAATCGTCTATGATATAATAATTATGGTTCAACCATTTCACAACATATTAGTATGACTTAGGTTAATAATATATACATAACTTTAACTTTAGCTGCGAATCATTGAATTCCTTTCACTTACAATAGAGTTATTGGAATTGGAATAGTTATCGAAACTATTGCCAAGAAGATAAATAATGTGCTTAGTTAGAGTAAGACAAATGCTATCAATTATAGCCGCTGAAAATGGACCAACAATTCTACCAGATTCTTGTGAAATGAAGTTAAAGACAACGTCTGGAGTGAATAGATTGATGTATTAAGCCATATAAATAAACGATGATATGAAAAAGACAGAAAATATCAGTATTCGTAACAGCATGACTTGTTTAACACGTTTTTAACCTTATTATTGAAACTGTTGTAGAGCTTCATATATGTTTTTTTTTTTGAAAAATGTATCCTACCTCTGTGACTTACTAACGTCGTTTTAAAATCAGTAAATAATTAAGTAACTAGAGAACGTGTTACTTTAAAAAAACGACTAATATCAGCCAAGAACAGGATACAGATATGAGGCAGTTTGCTTTTAAAACATTTTCTTAGAATACTGCATAAAAACCCTAGCATTTTTATTTTACTTTAACGTGGTTTCCCATCATTTTCATCTGATATTTTTTACTACAGCTCCATAATAACTCGGACATCTTTCGGAATATTGATATGACATTCTAATCAGTACACAGGGATGTTACTCGCACAGAAGCAAACCAATAATTGTTTATGTGTGCTTCTCGCACTAATTCTACAATACCAGATAAAAGCATGCCAGGTGAATATTATACCCGCAAATGATAAATGCTAGATTTTTACATGCAAGTAGCCGCGCTTCCGCGCTTGTATTCTGAGTGGGACTCAAGCATGCCAATGGCGAAAGAAGTCAGTAAATAATATGCAATCCCTTTTTTTATTGAGCTGCTATTTTACTGGCGTTATATATATTGCAACTATTACACATAACGATCAACATATCAGCCAAAGGTCAGTTTTCATACTGCGTGTAAAAAGCCACATCGCCGAACCGAAATCTACGCATTCTTTGCATCTAACTATATTGCTAGGAAACGATTTTTATTTGTAGGTATTAAAAAACAGGAGCTTTTTGTAGAAAAACGTAAAATATTATTGAGTCTTTGACTTGCAATGTCTCCATAGCCAATCGGTTCCCAGGTATGGGATATGGTATGAGTATAATACAAGAAAACGAGATTTTCGTTGTCGTTAAACCTTCTTTTTACACCCATTATAATAAAAAATTCGTTCATCACATCATCATATCAGCCAAAGGACTTCCACTGCTGATCAAAGGCCTCCCCCATAGATCTCCACAACGTCAAATTACATGCCGCGTATCATTGGGAGGCCCGTGTTCAGCAGTTTACGGAGTGGTGTGTATTATCCCATGCGTATATACTTTTTATAACAATGTTTTTATTCATGTAAACCATATTCAGGCACTTATGAATCGTCGAAACGTTAGTTGCCGCGTTCCAAGATCATACGAAATCTGAAAGAAGTACGGGCAAGAAACTCTATGGTTACTCTTTTTAAATAATGTTAAATGTTACAATATTTTATGAGCACATTGCTGTAGAAATCAAGGTTATGTGAAAAGAGTCTAAACTTCTTAAAAAGTACTACTAAACAAGTCTGAAGTTTTAAGCTCTAAGTCTGAAGCTTTAAGTTTTGATTAAATTGTCATGGCAGCATTTGGCTGACAAGTTCCAACAGATGGCATTCGTTAATGAGCATGACGTATGCATCAGTGTCGCTTAGCTCAACCATATTGCAGTGAAACTTAGCGACCCAATACACAACGCCACCATCAATAGAACACTTATTATTTATTTATTACATTATCAATAAAAATACAATTCAAGTTTGTCAGATACATCAAAGCACCACTTAAACCTCTTGGGTTTGTGTGCGGCACTTACAATTCAAATCAGCGTATATAAAAACATGTCGTTTAAGTAATATTAATAACAACAATATAAATGTATTTTATTGTGGTGTTTGATACACCTTATACTACATAAATGAAGTTTAGACAGTGTCATGACGACACCTGCATGAATTATAATTCGGATAGGAAATATGCTTTTAATTTGTATTTTATGTTTTCATCAGTGATAATATTACGTATGGCGGAAGGTAAAGAATTAATGAGTGAGCAAGACATACTTAAACTGCCAGACAACTATCACGTCAATCAAACAATATAAATAATAAGCCACATGGTTCTCGCATTGCAAATACAGTGACAAATCAAAATGAAGTGAATATAAAAATAAACAAACGTAGTTAATGTAATTTAAACAAATATTCACATCGTAGGTACGTACTTATTACAGGCAATTGGCAATGCTATAGATGCTATGCATTTAGATTTAGACTTATAAGGTTAAAACCGGCAATATCCCACTAATACTCGGAATTACAGATATCTGTAGAAACGCATAAAGAATTCTATGTTACAAATTATGCAAGACGGCGTTGTAACGAACGGGGACCGCGTTATATAATTTAGTTATATATGTGGATTGAGTTCAGTCGGTCGTTCAGTCACGCACGGGCTGCAATCACCCGGAAATCTATGAATTTGCCCTATTATCCCGGCTCTGAGTCCCGACCCGACTTTGTACCATTGTACCAAAATTACAGGTTACAAAACATCCAGATAGTATTTATCGACAACGTGATAACACGTTTATTGCAACAAAAAAAGTTTTGTTGCTATTCCGGCAGCAATTTTATTTGGACGTTTTAACGACATCGTAAATAGCCTGATGCAGTATCGACAAATATGAAAACAATACAATCCAAAAACTATTTTGCATTGGAACAGCCGTTCTCTAACTATACATCTGTGGGTCCTAATCTTTCGCTGAATAGATCGTGACATGTTATAACGTGTTAACAAGGATCCATCCAAAGGTTGTCTGTTAGAAAACGGTCATAGCGATAAGACTGCCCATTGTACAATTACTGTTCATAGGATGATTCCTAGTTCTTTTTAAAATGGTGTACACTAAAGAACATTCTATTGTATTCTAACACCAGCGATTGATAATGCATAGACAAATTTTAATTAAATCATACATCAGGATATTTTATTATTTAAATTAAAAGGTAAAAATTGCCCTTGGAAGATTTTCTATTCTTGTACGGGCAAATTTTGTAGCTAATGATTTATTATAGGAGATGTATGGCTCTATAAGCTTAAGGTCACTCAGCGAGCTATGCTTGGTATTTCTCTACGAGATCGAATCAGAAATGAGAAGATCCGTAGAAGATTTGAAGTTGCCGACATAGCTGAAAGGATTAGTAAACTGAAGTAGCAATACGGGGCACATTGAGGGGCGCACCGTAAAACGCAGCGTGGGACGACCTTCAACGTAGTATACAAACGACCCGGTGAAGGTCACCGGGAGTCGTTGGATGCGGGCAGCATGTAACCACTCGTTGTGGAAATCTAAGGGGGAGACCTTTGTTCAGGAGTGGACGTCCTTTGGCTGATATGATAATGATGATGATGTATGGCGTAGTCTTAAACATAAAGCTCTCGAAATTTCTATTGATATGGTTTCAACGACTGTCAAGTAACATCGTTACTTAGTGATGGTTGCCGTATGTTGCTTTACGTTACCGTAATATTAAAATTGCCTGATGTTGCTGCAATATGTCAATTTGATTCGCTCGCGTAAAAGAATTATGACTTTAGACCAAATTTTGTTACGAATTTATGAATTGTGTTTTACAAAATGGGGTAATTTCTGTATTTCCATTTTATTAACCACAATTTGAACCATGTTTATTTGAAGCTACACATTTTGGTACAATTTTATAAGACACACAAAGAGTTCATTTTCTGTGGGTGGTGCTTGTTCGCTTATTTTCGCTCTATCGAACTCACAAGATCCTTGACCTACAAGAAAAATATTTTTTTGATGTTATAAGACGTCAAATATTATGGATTATTCTGGTAAATTATTATTACTGGTTACATGGAAAGTAAATATATATATTAATATCGTCTAAGATTCCAGTCGAAACTCAAGTAGGTATTCTACGTACTATAGACGTCCTTCGGGGAATTAGACAGCAGGGAAAACCACGGTGATAATATACTAAATCCAAACTCATGTCTTTCGAGCGCTGATAGATTATGTCATTCGTCATCTAGATACACCACATGATGGACTTGTATATTGTTGTCCATTATATACAATTATTGACAGTAAATCTGATCTTCATTGTATCAAAACAAATGTGAACATATGTGCTGTCTAAGAATTTACACTACATTCTCTAAGAATCGATTGAATTATTTTGTCCCCAAAGCTCTTAATTTCTCACCACGCAAGCTAGAGGTGGTAAGGCCAACACTTGAACACTCACGAAAAGTCAAGCGGGTCTAATCTTAACTGGAGCACACTTATAATGTATACTAATATTATGAAGCTGAAGCGGTTGTTTTATGTTTGAACACTAAAACTACCAATCACTGTAAGTATACACGAATTAGAAAAAAATCACTTTCTGAATTTGATAGCCTAATTCTTGAGGCAAGTTATAGGCTATTTAACATCACGCTCTGACCCTTAGGAGCCAAGCAAAAAGAAAAAAGACAGCAAGAACGCTCAGTGAAAACGAAGTAATAGTGCGGGCGGGCAATGCGACGTGGTAGGCCGGGGGGGTCGAGGGCTGCCGCCCGACGAGAACCGAGAATTACCGAGAAGAGCCGAACTATGCATGCCTCTGTCAAGAAAACCAGAATACCACACGAAACTATGACTAAAAATAGTTGTATGTTGTGTGTGTGTGTAATTTGTAATGTCAAAATAACAGCTTTTTATTAAATGCATATGAAAGTATATACGGTACAACAAAAAACACTATTTTTTTTTATTGTCTGTCCACCTGTCGGTCTGTTTGTATGTTTGTTCCCGCTAATCTCCGAAACGGCTGGACCGATTTCTACGGGACTTTCACTGGTAGATAGCTGATGTTATAAGGAAGCTACTTTATTTAGAAAAATAATTGGGGTTCCGCGCAAAAAAAAACCATTATATCCAATATATACTCAATGTCAAGTGTCTATGTCAAAGTACTCTAAATTATTTATAAATAATCCAATTTCTTTTCAATTAAATGGTGGGTGGAACCGCGGGTCCCAACTAATTTATTAATAAATTGATGTGTGAAATATTTAAAAACGTTAATAAGACTCAGTTTCATCTTCAAGTCTTAACATGTTTATTATACTGTAATAATGGATTTTAAGAATTAACTTGACTTTTGTTGATAGGCTAAGGTTTAAGTTTCTAATATAAATTTCTTTCAAACTTTAACTTTTAATACCCAGCTTAAAGTATGAATTATTTGAATTGCGACAAAAATAAATAATGTATTTGTTTAAATATTTTAATAAGCTTGCGTTTGATCACTATCTCATCTGTACCCCTAGTACGAGTTTCTTTTCACGATCGAAACGTAATAGTAAACTACATAGTTACCGCGTTCGGCGCTGCGATTGGCCCGCACCAAACTCTTTAGTAAACTAAACTAAACTCGTACTAGGGGTACTGATGTTAAGCAATGATGAGAAAAAACTTATTCACTCGTAGCTTAAAAAAATCAGCTTAAAAGTGTCAGGAAATAGAGACTTCGCCAAGGATTCAGCTCCTTAGCGGTACGCTTAAGAAATGTGATAGAAACTGCTTCGTTCGAATACGTGGTTATTCTTTAAATTATATTAAAACAAACGCACCTCTTTTTGCGGTGTGAAACCGCTTTTGTCCATAAAACTTCGAAATTGTGAAGCAGTTTTTACTTAATGATGAAGGCAAAAGTTTTAGAAGCCTACTAGGCTCTAAATCCCGCAGTTTACGAGTGAATAGGTCGCTTTCTGTGTAAAATATCACACTGTGTTATGCCACCTGAGCCTCTGAAATTATGATTCTACTACGTTATGTTGTATTTTCATATTATGCCTATGTTAACGGGACCTCTTTGAAGGAGCGATGATTTTAAATTAAATAGTGTTTTGCAATAGTTCAATATGACTTGTGTATTTACCGTCTATGTTTATTTATATAATTTTAGAAACGAATATTGGAACTGCCAATATAGAATACATATGAAGATATTCTTCAGTCGAATCAGTTTGAGGTGTAAACAGGAGGAACTTATTATTTCGTATTATTCTCGTGGTTTATTAATATAAGTAAGGTTTACCCACAGCATACATCTATACATCTATATATCATCAAATTGTATAGTATCGAATATTGTTCTTTATAAATACTATAGGTATATTACCTTTGAATTTGCCGTTCTGTACTGTACTGGCCATTTCAAATAAAACATGTTTTGTTTAGGTATGAATTCTAATTTCAAATGTATTTTATTTTATTAACCGACTTCAAAAAGGACGTTCTTAATGCGATGCGTATTTTTATGTATGTTCACCGATTACTCCGAGATTTGTAAATCGATTTGAGCAATTCTTTTTTTAACTAGTGTAGAATGCTTTCGATGTAGTCCCGTATAAATTTCATTACATTTAATTGAGTAGTTTTTTAAACAGGTTAATTTGACTGCGCTTATCTAGATGATGTCTTAATAGTTTCGATTTCTCTCAGATCAGAGAACCGATCTGAGTCATTCTTATTTTTAATGTTAAATAATGATACCAAATTAGAAAAAGTTCTTACATTTGTTTACACTAAAAAAAAACAAAAAACTGGTATGCCCCAACCATGGTTCGTGCAGACCAACGAGAAGTTATATTTTATACCTTGCCCCGCCCGACTTCATAAATAAAGTATTTTTCTTTTTCAGTGGTTTTAATATTTTTATATTGTGTAGGATTTTTGAATTAGATTTTTTTATTGTTAAATATTTTATAAACATGGATTTTCATTATTCAAAATCAGTCTTATGTGTATTGATTAGTGTTATGGTTTCATCACGTTTGAGTCTTTTTCGTTGTCAAGGATACGTTGAAAATTCGAGTAATTGTGGAATATGAGTATCGACGTGACAGCAACGCGGCACAAGCGGCATGCAACATCAACGACGTTTACAGAGCGAACACTACAAACGAATGCACAAACCGTTATTGATTTTTCCCGCTTCCGTACTGGAAATTTCATATTCATCCGAAAACTTTAATTGACAATGATGAATTAAAGGCGATAGTGGAAGCTGATGGTAATCAATCTACGGCTGAACTAATAGCAGCTTACGATGTTAGCAACAAAACAATACTGGTCCGTTTACGTCAAATTGGCAAGTTAAAAAAGCTTGACAAATGGGTGCCCCACGAACTTAAAATCATCAACACAACGTGCCTGTCGAGGCCTACCTTACGCTTCTCACAGGCACAGAAATTAAGGAATTTTGAACCGCTTTATTACCTGCGACTGTTTGACAATCGCAATCGCTCAGCAAGTTGGTTAGATCCTGATTCAGCACCTAATCAATGCCCTAAACGAAAAATTACCCCCAGAAAAGTGATGGTCACTGTTTGGTGGTCTTATGCCGGTGTGATGCATCACAGCTTCTTATCAAACGGGATGAGCATTACTACAGGTGTGCACTGTAAAGATTTGAACACTATGATAGAGAACCTCGCACTTCTGCAACCAGCTTTGATCAATCACTCATCCCCACTGCTCCTGCATGACAACAGTCTCCAAGCTACAAGAGCTGGGGTTGGAAACTCTCCGTCATCCATCTTACAAACCAGAATTAGCGCCTACAGACTTGTTCCAGAATATGGATAACTTTTTGGGCGATAAAAATCAGTACCCGAGAGGCAGTACAAAATGCCTCAAAGGCACAGATAAACTGCCACTGCGTTGGCAAAGATGCATCGAATGCATGGGTGATGACTTTGATTAAAATAAATAAAAAAGATACTTTATTTTTAATATACTTTGACCAATGATGGTTTTGAAGGTAGGAAGTTGTTTTATTTTTCTAATGGCATACCGAGGGATTCTACACGGTTGGTTCGTTGCAGTCCATCTTGCCATTGTTAAATTGGATGTTTGAGATTGTTACAAAATAAGATATATAAGGTCCTACAAAAATAGTCAACAATATTTATTACAAAAAAGTTGTAAATTCCATTTTTTTGCGACTATATATTAATCATTAAAATTTGCTTTACAAGAACTGTTTTTCACAATTTCATTACATCTGCGTGTGTTCGTCAGATTTGTGTGCGTTATTAGTAAGGTGGAGCAACAAGATTTTTCAATGCTCGAATAGCAAATTATATTTTAATGTTTTTCATATAAGCCTTGACAGGCTCTTAAGATCGAGGCCAGTAAGAAATTACATGGACATAAAAAGTTGGTACCATAATTTTGATTACTACATGTTTACAACTTCATCATCATATCAGCTAAAAGACGACCACTGCTGAACAAAGGCCTCCCCCAAAGATTTCCACGTCGAGCAGACACATGCTGTCACGTCCAATGGTTCCCAGCGACCTTCACCAAGTCGTCTTTCCACCTCGTTGGAGGTCGTCCCACGCTGCGTTTACGGTGCGCGGCGGTCTCCACTAGGAGAGGCCTATGTCCAGCAGTGGACGGGTATAGGCTGATAATGATGATGATGAGGTCTCTACCTGAGAACCTTTTTACTCTAACGGCCATCAGTTCTACGAGAAATGTGCCCCGCCCATTGCCTCTTCAGTTTACTAATCCTTTCAGCTGTGTCGGTAACTTTAGTTCTTCTACAGAGCTCCTCGTTTTAACTAATAAATAAATCTTTGTTTTACCATTTATACTGTTCAATTCAAATGTAACCTAGATATGATCACATATATGTTAAATAATAAAAAAAAATATATATATACTTCGTGACAACATGGTTGTGAAGTATGAAATATGTTTGCTCAGTTTTTGGGACTAAATACCATACTGCACCGACGTCGGGCAGATGGCGGCGGCAGCATTCCGCCTGCCAACTGTTTTGTTTTCCGTTGCCGACTACCCAAATCGGTCAGCCAGCCGCATCCACCATTTTCTTACTTGATGCATGTGCAATTAATTACTCATCAAAATTATGATTTGAATTAACGTAAGACCTTAGATATGTATGTGTAGGTATAAACATTTTCAAAAATGATCGCCCTGAAAGCGGAAACAGCAAGTTGTGCGTAAGATTAGCAAAATGTAACTGCCGTAAATGCTCGTTTGTGTCGTGATTGATAAAGTTAACGCTATATAAACAAACAAGTACAATGATTTATGTTGCGCTCAGTCCAAAACGCTCGTTGCGAAATTACAAAGTTCTACGTGCAAAATTTCTAAAATTCTAAAGTGTCCCGCCTTTCCGTCGCCCGTTTTCCCTACCGTTGTCTCTAAAACTGAGGATGAGTTTTGCGAGCTGGGTTTAACTTAGTAGCGCCTTAAATATAAATTTCACAAGTTCGCTTCACGAATGAAGTTACGGTGTTATGTCGTAGCTCAACAAGTTAGCACAGAAATTTTAACTTTCGTATACTCAGAATAATGGCTTCTGGAAGTGGATATGGGCATCCTTATCAAAAAATGATTACCTGTTATATACATAACTAATAACAACGTGTGGTGTTCGGATTGAGGATATCCACCACTCTATCTCCTCCATTGGATGTCGTAAAAGGTGACTAAGGGACTTCTAGCGACCGGAGATGGGCAGCAGCGTCCTTGGTATGGAATACGGTACGGTTGGTGCAGTGGTTGACACAGTGGACTGCTGCGGTCCGGGTCACGGGTTCGATTCCCGCACGGAACAAATATTTGTACGATCTGCAGGTAGTTATTCCGGGTTTGGGTGTATTGTGTGTGGAATTTCTGTCTGTAAACGCACCCACGACACAGGAGAAATCCTAGTGCGCAACGTTAAAAAAATTAAATGTTGTAGCCCATCTGCTCTCACCAACCCACCTGCCAAGCTTGAGGGGCAAGTTTCCCCAAAAGTTTCCCATCTTTTGACTCATATGATGATGATGTACATGAGTTAATTTCTTACAAAACGGCCTTATAACTATTAATATATCTTGCTAACTCAGTGTGTGTCCTGCTGATGTTGGCAGCATGTGCCTCTAAGTTTCCCTTCAATATGGTTGAGCTCGGCGACGACGCTGATGCATGCGTCATGCTCGTAAACGAGTTCCGTTCGTTGGGACTGGTCCACCGAATGCTGCCATGACAGTTTAATCACTTACTTTTAGTCTTATATCAAAATAAGCCTTTGAATTGATCTTTCTCCCACATTATCCTTACATAATCTTCATTTTGAGAACAATATAGTCAAATATTTGTACCATAAAAAGAAACATGGAGTTCCTTGCACGTTCTTCTGCATAGGAAATCTTGAAAAAATCATGAGTGCTTGTAAACGGTTTAAGTACACGATTTTTTATATTTTGTTTTCTCTTTTAATGAAAATGTTTTAACCCATCAAAAGCAACCCAATGCTTCTCAACCAAATAAAACGTGTTTACTCAAACTAGTGAAAAGTGCTTTTACTACCAAGGCTTTTAGGTGGCCATCATGTTATTGATTTGAAGAAGAAATGGCAAAAGCTTAAATAATCTTCTTCTTGAATTGTGATAATCAACCAGACAAACAAACGAGCATTCAACACGGGTATCGCTTCGAAGTTGTTGCTACCCACAAACAATTAGTTGTACGGCTGCGTGGATGTCTAGCGGTACAAGCGGTGACGGCTTGAACTGGTTTCCGGCGCACTACTAACCCATGTTCGGCATTAGACGGTACACGGGATGCTTTGTTCCTAAGTTCGGCTTTACACCCGGGAAATATAGCAGGAATGTTCGACGGATCGTTCGCCGTGACGCCGGGGAGATCTTAGCAAACAACATACGATACTATATTTATGCACTAATTAAACTATTTGCTACTCTATGTTTACGTACGTAGATTTGCATCGGTTTTTGAACTAAATAAAGAAAGAAAATAATGTATTTTAACCGACTTCAAAAAGGAGGAGGTTCTCAATTCGATGCGTTTTTTAAATATATTTTTATGTATCTACACCGATTACTCCGAGATTTGTTGACCGACATGAGCTATTGTTTTTTTACTGGTACAAAATACTTTCGAGCTTGTCCCATATAAATGTCATTACATTTGATTGAGTAGTTTTATAACCAGCTTCAATAAACATGTTAATTTTACTGCGCTTATCTAGATTATGTCTTAATATTTCAATTCCTCTCAGATCAGAGAACTGATTTGAGTCATTCTTATTTTTCTGTTAAATACTGATACCGAATTGGAAAAGAATCTTACACACACCGACGTCGCGGAGGCCTATCGCCGCGTCACCTTCCCGTTCAAGTTAGCACTTCTCCCTCCCGTCTCTTGCTCGCGCCGGCCCGTGCCGAGCCTGTAGCTTTAAATGTCCCCTAATACAATTTAAATAATACCGATCCCGCTGTCCCCAAAACAATAGCTTGATATCCCCAGCAACGCCCTAAGCCGAGGTCCGTGTCCCGCAGGGGGCGCCCTTAGCGAAAGTTGCTTAGTTTTTAATATTTAATTTAAGCCTGGCTGGAGGCCTCTTTTGGCTTCGCCAGCAAATGACCGGTTAAGCAACCTCGTTTCCCAGAAATGTATGCGAGAAGCCCAACAAAAAGCCCAGCATAAGCTGCAGTAATACGTTATTGCAGTGCTGTTTTTCAAGGACTGTCACGTCGCGCTAAGACAATAAAAAGTATATGTAATATAATTATAACACCGTATTTATTGTCATTTTTGGGCGTGAAAACTACCTTTTCATGTAGTGTAAGTTTTTAAAAACCATAAAGTAGGCCTTATTTATTTTTGTATGCACATCCACTGCTGGACATGGGCTTCCGTATGATCACTACAATGTCATAGATGATATTGCCATAATCACCACGCTTGGTAGCAAAGTTGGTGATTGCAGTATGTTGATATTAGTTATATCAACCGTTAGTCGTATTTTATGGCACTCATGTGTCATGCGTCGGTCGTATCGGATTAGTCGGAAAGGGTGTACTAAGCCGCGGCTAATGTAAAGTCTCATTGATGACTGTTCCACAGTAGGTAAATGCCTCATCTAATAAAAGGTTTTGTTTTATTCTTCTACATCGTAGTCAAAGATGGTGGTCAGGGCTTCATTTATTATTTTCATTCCGAAATAATCCTTTGTCGGAAAGTACTAGGTCTGTGCACCCAAATATGACGTCAAATGTTAGACACACCTTTTTTTTTTTTTTTATTGATGCCTAGTGGAAATTCTTCATGAACTTCCTTCACCCCGGGGAAGGGCGAAGGGGTATGCCGGACTCCTACCGGTTAAAACCACTGGAGCGGTCATCTTCGGCACCTAAGGGAGGCTCCAGGTCCTCGTATGATCACACTAGAGCCGCCCACTGGTGCCACGCCTATAGGCACATCCCTGAGAGGGTGACTGTAAAGCGGTCACCCCATGTTAGACACACCTAATGATATGGTTGTGTCAGCGTATTTTTCATGAAAAGTTTGAACAGCCATAACTGTATAATATAATCTGTAACTATTGACTTTTTGGGGAAATTTATATACAAAAGTTGCTCATTACCACCCACAGTAGAACCCCCTTTCGGCTTAGTACACCCTTTCCGACTAACCCGGTATATTTGAACTTAGTATACCATCCTTAATACGTTTATTTGTAAACAGATTATAATAAAACACTATACATATATGTTATAGGTATTTGTTTTCCTGATGTTTGGAACACTTTGCAGTGTATTAAAAATTTATAATATACGCGATGTTAATCCGTTCAAATGTATTTTTTATAATATGTAATAATCGCGAACACCTAAAACATTAATTACTATTTAAACCAAATTGAAACAGATTCCTAAGACTATCGATAAGAATAGGTCATATTGTGTAAGCAGGCTGCTTACACAATATGACCTCCCTAAACACCTTTGTCTACCAAGCACTATTGATGACCTATATAATATAGTTACATGTAGTTCCTATTGTCGTCAACAAGAGTTTCCGTAACACTAATCGGTTCCAGTCTATTGTTGCATAGTTTTGCTGTATCCTAAGTTTCTATCGCGAGTGTTGTTACAGGGAGACTTCCACAATGTAATGTCGATACAACGAGAAATTTCATAACTGCGTTTAGTGAAATGCTTCCCTACCTGTGATATTAAATGCGGTCGCAGGTATTATCAAACTACATTGTATGTGTGAATTGTATTACTGTTACTGGTAGCTTGTTGCATCCCACAGCTGAACAAAGGACTCCCTCGTCCGCACTTCTACGTTTTCAGATTTCAGAGCTTTACAGTTTGCGTATTATTATAGAATAGAACAACGGAAGGCATTGCTCCGCATGACAAACTAAAAAAAATGCCGAAATAAACTCAGAGTTAGGTATTTTTTGTCATGACCTTTTTTTATGTCTTTTACCAATCTGTTCTTAACAAAGTATTCAAAACAGTTATCCATACATTCATCATATCGGCCATTTATACGTCCACTGCTGCTGCCATACAATGCATATAGTATTTCAGATGTATTTGTTTACAGGGAAGCCACATATGCAGAAAATAACTAACTAACCAATAACTAAGATAATTATTGTCAACATAGTAATTTAATCCTGTAATATGCTTTTTATGAGAAATTTTATGACCTGGTGAAGGTCGCTGGGAGTCGTTGGATGAGAGCGGCATGTGACCGCTCGTTGTGGAAATCTAAGGGGGAGGCCTTTGTTCAGCAGTGGACGTCCTGTGGCTGATATGATAATGATGATGAATTTGATGTGCGATTTAAACTTCCCAACTTATGTTCATGTTATCGCTGTCGTACATTTAAACATTAACATTATGAAAACCTGAAAGATCAAGAAACACTCTTTCGTGTTGCAGCGTGAATGAAAGTCCACTCAACAAGTTTACAGTCCAGGTACAGTAAAGGTGCACTTATAAAGCCATCTATACAAATAAATAAAATTGAAGTGTCTGTTTGTAATGTCAAAATAACAGCTTTTTACTAAATGCATATGAAAGTATATAAGATACCTACAACAAAAAAACAATTTTTATTTTTTTTGTCTGACTGTCTGTTTGTTCCGGGTAATCTCCAAAACGGCTGGATCGATTTTGACGGGACTTTCACTGGCAGATAGCTGATGTTATAAGGAATAACTTAAGCTACTTTTATTTTAGAAAAATATTTAGGGTTCCGCGCAAAAAAATAAAACCCTTGAAATCCAATATATATATTCCATGTCAAGTGTATATGTCGAAGAACTCTAAATTTATTTTAAATTCAACGCGGGTAAAACCGCGCGTCCCAGCTAGTCCATAATATTAATAAGGTACTAGACTTGAAGCTAAGACCAACCTATCGTGAACAATATGACTTATTGTGCAAAAATAAATTAATAGTCATAATTCAATAGAGATGCACCTCGCTTTGATGTCTAGCTAAAACAAACCTTTACCCAATTTGTTTAATTTGTATTTGTTTTTGTTTAGTTATATGCATTTTTATTTCATATATTGTTTTTATATCGTGTACGTCCTTGTTTGTGTAAAAGTAAAGGTATGTTACTTCTTTCAAGTGTGCTATACAGGAGCACAAATGTATAAATGTTAGTTGCGACGTTCAAAAATGTAGATTTATTCATAGAAAAGCGAGCCAACTGCTGTGTTCATCATCGATCATATCAGCCAAAAGATGTCCACTGCTGAACAACTGTCCTTATTTTGGAGGGAATTTGCCAGTACTCCCCACGTTTGGCAGGTGGGTTGGTGAGCGCAGTATATTCACTGTACCACAGAAGGGACGTTCCTGCTCCATTATCCCTCTAGTTGAGTCAGTGCAGTGTCACGCCTGCCTACCGGGTGCCCTCTGTCGGGATTGGTCAGGTATTAACTGCTATAGCAATCTTCATCATCATCACTTCGGCCGAATAAAGTTCACTGCTGGACACAGACCTCCCCCAAAGATCACTACAACGACCGATATGGGTGTGATGTGTGCTCATTAGGGGGTTTTGCCATAATCGCCAGCGCCACGCTTGGCAGGTGGTTTGGCGATCACAATTGAGTTGTTAATGTACTCGAAGGACGCTGCTGCACATTCTCCGGCGAATCCCATAATCGCCTTTTACGACACCAAGGGATGAGATGGGTTGGTACTATTCGTAGCCGGCACCACACAGCTCCAATAGCAATAGCAATCTTATTGTATGTCAATTAATTATCATCGTGCATTTGTGTGTATTTATCGCTCACATTGGTATGCCTTATCTTCACATAGCCTTTCACGAGTCTATTGTATAGGTAATAAGACTATAATACATTCACATATTTTAAAAGAAGTATATCTATACAGTTTCTTGCCGGTTCTTCTCCATAGGACCAACGACTTGGAACCGTGCAACTATTTGAATTCTTACTATTCGTAAGGGCCAGCAATTGGTTTACATTAATAAAAAGAGACTGACTTTGACTTACTCTTTCTAATCTCTTCACATTACAATAGTGTTGAAACATTGTCGCCATGACGACCGTTGTGTTATAACGACGTAAAGTTAACGAATCGATGCAGTACGCTAGCTTCGAGTTAAAGCCAGCACTCTCGACACCTGTCCATTAGTGCGTTCCTATACGTCGCAGACAAACCGCATTTCTGTTCATGTCCAAGTTAACACTTAATAGCTAGGTGCCGATGCGACCGCCCGGAATTGACTCGCTGGACTCGAACGGACTTCATTGCATTGCGCACCTCTCTCGGCTATCCTGACGGTGCGCTCGGGTATGTTAGAAATGTAGCCCACATTAGTTAGACGATGCTTTTGTCAAATCGCGCTGACTGCACAAGAGTATGTATACAAAATGATACAGATATTCAATTGATAAACTTAATATAGAATAAATTATACCGATTGTGGCACACATCAGCCTGTAAAGGTCCACTGCTGGACATTGGCCTCCCAATTGAAACTAAAATAAGCAGTGAAATATTGCCATAATCACCACGCTTGGCAGCTGGATTGGTGAATAAGAATAACACCACTCCCTCCCTGCCATTGGGTGTAATAAAAAGTTAGTATATAAAGTGAGCAGCCGGAAAAGTGAATTTTTAACTCTGCTGTGATCGCTAACCCAGGCTGGCCAAGCATGGCGATTATGGCAAAGCCACCCAATCAGCACACAACAGACCAGTCGTTGTGGCGTTCTTTGGAGGAGACTTGTGGACACAGCTGCACCATCATCATCATCATCATTTTGGCCGAATGAAGTCTACTACTGGACACAGGCCTCCCCCAAAGACCACCATAACGATCGATATCGGTGCGATGTGGGCTCACTGGGAGGTTTTGCCATAATCGCCACGCTTGGCAGACGGGTTGACGATCGCAGTTGAGTTGTTAATGCAGTCGAAGGACGCCCATCCTCCGGCTAATCCCTAAGTCGACTTTTACGACATTTACGGGAGTAAATGGGGTGGTGGTATTCTAAGCCAGCACCATACGGCAATTGCACCAGCTGTGGACGTTTTCCAGAAGACATTATGTTGATGATGACGTTTACACAAACTTCTTAATTATATTCGTAATATATCTAAATATATATATCTTAATACTATCTGCACCAGCTTTGTTTGTTTTCCAGCAGAAATGATGATGATGTTTAAACAAACTTATTAATTATTTTCGTAACTTAATACTCAAACATCCTTCCAATCAAAAAAACCCTTTGGCTCAACACTAAATACAATTGCCAAAACAGCGTCAGAAAAACAAAAAAAGGTTATCCGCTACTGATGACGTCGGCTAAAAACGCTCCAAACTATTACGGACGGCGGTAAGTGTTGTTCTACCCTGAAACTAGGCTGTACTGCAATAACATGGCACGCTTTAGGAGAAAGGGAAATCGTTTAAGCCTCTGCCCCAGTATTATGCCACCTGAGTCTCACGGGTATTAGTTACACGGGGCGGTAATTTTTGGTGTTGCCAACTATTACGGTTACTTGGCCACGACAGCATTGTTCGCTAATTTCGACCTTTTTACTCCACTCTGGTGAATTGTGATTAGCTATACTTGTGTTTGTAAAGTAAAATATACTCTGTACAAGATCTACATAAGAAAGCTCGTTTTAATTGAGGAAGTTGGCGGAAATAAATACAATATCTAAATTGCTAAAGATTAGAGATGAGGAAATTAATGGCTTGTATTTGTGGTGAAGGTGGATCTGTTAGATACTAGTCAGTATTTATATTTGCTCAATAAACTTAATTACCTGTCTGAAAGCCTATATCTTAATATTAATTAATACCTTCCGCTCCGTGTGGTGTCCGGATCAAGAATATAGCACCACTCCATCTCCTCCCGTGGATGTCGTAAATGACGACTAAAGAACTCTATACCAGAGGGATGGGCAGCAGCGTCCCTTCTGTGGAACGGCAGCCATTCTGCGCTTACCGACCCGCCTGCGAAGCGTAGTGAGTACTGGCAAATACCCCCCAAAATGCCACAATTTTTGTTGAAAATTATGGGGGAGGCCTTTTTTTTAAATATTTATTTTCAATTTTTTAGTGCGGCTAACTACAATAACGCAGTTTTTTGTTTTGCGCAGCCATGCGAATGTCTATGTTGCTTGTCCATAGTCTCAAGAACTCCGGGTGATAATTATTTACCCAAGCTTCATCCTTTCGATGTTTGAGCAAACACATTCTCCCTCCATTACGGATAAAATCATCTGAAGAATGAGACACTATTCGAGTCTCATCGTGCCGTGGAAAATTTAATCGACATCTTACGGAGGAATTATTTTTTGTGCAAGTTCGTGTATGTCGATTAATTTGTCATTTGTGCAAGGTTGTGTATGTCGATGAAATTTAAAAAAAATCCGGTTATCAGAGATGAAAAAATCACCAGTCCTGGGGATCCTGGCAAGAATAATGGGACAAACTATTTAAATTATTGCATTGTCATCGGTCCTTGATAAGTGTGCGAAGTTTTAAATCAATCCGACGTTTTGAAGGTGATCACAATCGAGTTCTAAAATTCCGTTACATAGATTTATAGATTCATAAATACATACCAAGCTAATGAAAGCGTGTTAAAAAGAAGTTAAAAACTAGAAATTGTTTTACGTGTTGATTCATATGCCGTTTTTAACAACGTCCTTTTGTCAGATTCTCTTCAGCTGTTTATAGGTGTTGGAACCTCAAACATACGAACATACAAACTTTCACACTTGTAAATGACAATAATAGATTCTCTAGATATTTACTACAGAGTGTATAGATAGATAAAAGGAGTCCTTCCCGGGGCGGAGAAAGATCATGATGAATTTCCACTGGGTCCTATAGAAAAGATATAAGAAGGAAGATACCTACGTAGATAGTAGAAATATATTAGAAATATAATATTATTAGGAAGATGTGTGTGCCGTGTGGTGCCGGCTTAGAATGCCACCACCCCATTTCATCCCGTGGGTGTCGTAAAAGTCGACTAAGGGATTTAACCGGAGGATGGGCAGCAGTATCCTTCGAGTACATTAACAACTCAACTGCGATCGCCAACCCGTCTGCCAAGCGTGGCGATTATGGCAAGACCCCCCAATGAGCACACAACACACCCATATCGGTCGTTGTGGTGATCTTTGGGGGAGGCCTATGTCCAGCAGTGGACTTCATTCGGCCGAAATGAGGAAGATACCTATGTAGATAGTACTAATATAATTAAGCTAAAGAGATTTTTGTTCAAACGCGCTAAACTTCGAAACTTACAGTTGGATTTGAAAATCTCTTTTTGCATTTGATAGCCTAATTCTTGAGGAAGATTTCAAAATAAATACCTAAATTTAAATTTATTTTAAAAACTGCTATGTTTCCGATGCCTAATTATAAATAACCGTTTTTTAATTTTTTGTCTATCTGTCTGACTGAAAGTTTGCTATAGTTAGATATAGTAGACTGAATACTAATAGACTGAAAGTTTGTTATAGTAGTATATAGTTAGTTTGAATAGCCTCTGAAACGGCTCAACGGATTCCAATGAAAAATTTTGGGATATAACAGGAATTTTAATTGCGGTACATATCCTTAACTAGAATATGAATAAAAATTTAATTTACGCCAAGCGAAGCGGGCGGTTAATCAATTTTAAACTTGCCGTTTAAAATTGATTAATAATTTAAAATTATAACTAGTAAGCACCCAAAGCACTACAAAACTAATTAAGGTCATATAGTTTCAACGGAAAACGTTACTACGGGACAAATAGGCGAGGGCGAGCAAAAACTGACTCGGAAAGAATGGAGGCATTAGGTAAAACGTGATAAACGACCAATGGCTCTGCTGTTTCATGGCGATTACTTATAGACCCTACAAATACCCAAGTGGGACTAACTAAGGGCAACTACGTGTAAGTAGCTCAGGTAGTGTTGACGTTAATAGCGCCAAAGTATTTATAGCCTTTTGAACTAATTACGTAACGTGTAAATGTGTCTGGATTAAGAATATAGCACCACTTCATCTCCTCCCGTGGATGTTGTTAAAGGTGACTTATGTGACGCTAAACGAGAGGGATGAGCATCAGCGTCCCTTCTGTGGGACAGTAGCCATACTGCGCTCACCAACCCTGCTGCCAAGCGGGGTGAACATTGCCAAATTCGGCCTAAATGACAACCAAATTGTAGAAATCTCTGGGGAAGGCCTTTTCTCAGCAGTGCACGTCCTTGGCTGAAATGATGACGATGGAAAATTCAGCTGCAAGCTTACGCATGATTTTAAACTTCTTACCAATTCAAAAATAAATGTTGCGTTCGAAAAATAGTTTGGACAATTAGTAAGTAAGTACCTAATTTATTTTATTTTCTCACCACATCAATGAAAAAGTTTAAGTATTATTCAAATTTACTTTGGGAGACTGGTGCCTAAGCTAGGCTGAAGCCTGTGTTTCATGTCACCAAGCCTCCACCCCAGAAGTCTAATTTTGCTCGTTCATAAACTGTGCCAAGGTATTTTTTTCCATTTCATTCTGATTCTATCAAGTTGTTTCCTCTTGTTAAAGTTCTCTTGATGAATACTCTCCAATACTTTGATATAATTTTATCAGGCCCCGATACTGGTTCATTTTGTTCTTTACAACCCAGTTATGATCTTGCATCCCATTAATGCGCACTTCACTGCAGACAACATCTTGATATAACAATAAAGTCGCTGTTCTAATCAAATGTGTTTATTATCGCCTTGAAACACCCAATATTGACGGTTTATCAAAATTCATTTTAAAACAATTAATTGACGAACAATTATTAATTAGTGGGCATATGTATAGTATGCCATCATTGCTGTTTTGAGATCCGTAGTTCTTTTCAGATGATTTAGTGCATACGTTCTTGATAATTTTGTTAATAAATTCTGTACGTGAGTTTTCCAATTTATATTTGTATCAATGTTTATACCCAACAGTTTAAAATTTTCTACAGATTCTATTTTTGTATTGTTAAATGAGAAGGAGATGTGTAATGGTTTTTTTTGATAAGGTTTGTATTGCATAATTTAGGTTTTGGAATAATTTAAAATCAGATTATGGTCTTTTAACCATTCACTTATACTTGATAATGTTTTAGTGAGATGGTTGCTAGCTTCTTGATCACTTTTACTTGGGAAGACTACTGACATATCATCTGCAAACATAACACTTGTATAGTTTAGTATTTTTGGAAGATCGTTGATGTATATTAAAAATAAGATACAACCAAGCACGCTTCCTTGAGGAATAGACTTTTTTACATCAAGTGTATGTGATCTTACATTTGTAATAGTGCTTAGTTTAGAATCATAGTATTCTATTTCAACACATACCAGATTATTTAGATATGACGTAAACCAGTCGTGAGCTACTCCCCTGACTCCTATTCCGTATAATTTATCAAGTAGGATTTTATGTGAGACTCTATCCTATGCCTTACTCATATCTAATAAAACTTCTACAGCATAGTTTCTATTATTTATTATATTTAGAATTTCATTTATGTATTTAAATACTGCAAGTGTTGTGGATCGATTTTTCCTAAAGCCATTTTGGCTTTCATCTAGAATGTTAAATTTTTCGCAGTAGTTATTTAATCTTCTGGACATAGCAGTCTCAAATACTTTGGCAAAGGTTGGTAAGAGCGCTATAGGGCGATAGTTGTTAACATCTGTAGGATCCTCATTTTTAAACAAAGGTTTGATTATAGATATCTTCAGCAGGTCAGGGACCTTCTGAGAAAGATTGGTTAATAAGTACTGTGAGTGGCAGAGCTAACTCGTCAGCACATTTCCTAATTAAGTGGGTTGGCAATTCATCGTAACCGTAACTTCTTTTATTTTTTAAGGATCTAAAGATACCATGAATTTATTTGATGTCAGTTGGTTGAATAAAAATAGAATTATTAGCTGGGGTTATGACTGGTCGACCAACCGGTGATGTGGAAGGCACTTCTTGGCTGCTAAGAGTTAGAACGTCATTTCCGACTGACATGAATAAGTTATTGAACGAGTTAGCCACAAAGCTTGGGTCCTTTTTAACAGTGTTTTCAAATTTTATTTGAATATTTTTAGTTTTCTTTTTAACAAGCTTCTTAGTACGTTCTTTAACAATTAAATCGACGGTACTGGTTGTTGCCATTAGACGGTAGTTGTTAAGCCAAGTCCTCTGGGCGGCTTGAACAACACTGACGCAAGGTTGGCCAGTAACCACATGAAATCAGAAGAAGTCTTCCCAACTCCACCACAGCAAAATATGCATGAATTAATTTTGTGAAATTTTCACAGATACGTAGCTGGTAAGTTAAGATTGTGGTGTCCGGATTATCGGTGTGGTGGCCGGATTAAGAATATAGCACCCTTTTATCAATTTACAAAAAATCCTTTTTGATTAGGCTTCAAGAAAAAACGAAGTTGAATCTCATATATGTAGTTATTTCATTATGTATCTGTGTGCACCATCGACTGCCGTATATATTATCCAGTTAAGTATTTCTCCATCCCAAGGTTGCCTGGAAGAAATCACCGAGTGCGGTAAGGCCGCCCTTTGTACTCTAAAATATACTTTTAAGCACTACTGTTTTTGTATCTTTTACCGATTGGTGTACAATAAAGAGTATAATAAATAAATAAGTACAAACTGTTGTACAGAATATGAGTTTGTTCTCAACAATATCCAAATATCACTTTTCATTTCTTTGTTGTTAGTCGAACTTACTAAAGATGTGCGTAAACGTTCCCCCGTCCCGGTAAACACTGCGCGAGTGACATAAGTGAGCAAACTCGAACATGATAGAAACGCGTAATCTTTGCGGTCCCCACTCCGAAACTGTCGTTAATAAAACTCCCCTGTGAACTTATCTTCCCCTGGGTGAGATAAAATATTTTCTTGCCAAAAAGAAAACAAACGCCTTGAGGGTGAATTTCTGCAGAATCACGCGGAAAGTCAAGCGACAATCTTGTGTTGTAGACTTCGATGATGCAGACCAGATAAGGAAGTTTTTACGTGAATGCTTTTTCAAAGTTTAGGTTGTTTTATTCTATTCGGTTTGCTACTGTGGGAATGTAAATAATATAGAAGATAAGTACGATTTAATTAACTCAACGTAACTTGGGGGAGACCTATGTTAATAGTGAATAAAAACATCATATTGACTGTATTATATTGTATCTCACTGCTGCAAACGTCAACCATTAATGTATATTCTATAACGTAACAGACTATATGGACGACATCAATGCTTGGGATTGAGCTGCTCTGATGCTCATTGGCTTATATTGGTATCGATGTATCTAATAAATCTTTTTTATGTTACATTTACATACCATCATTTCTTTTAATGGATTATTTTAATTCATATAATGACATTTCATTATTCTATATGACAGTAATTTTTTTTTTTTATTGTTATTTTTATGTTTATTTTATGCATTTAGATTTGATACTGTAATGGTGCGAGTACTATGTGGGCTATAAAATTATTTTGTTTTCTGACGTTTTATCTGTCTGGCAGTTCAGGTATATCATGCTCACTCAAGTGTCCTGCTTATTGCGGCGTCGTGTATCGGGTCACTAAGTTACCCTACAATATGGTTTCTTGAGCTAAGCGACGCTGATGCATGCGTCATGCTTGCAACCAGTGCTGTCTGTTGGGACTGTTCATCCTAATGCTGCCATGATAATTGAATCAAATATTCTAGTAAATATTAAAATCAGGCTTGTTCAGTGTAGTTAAAAAAACATTGTAGGTACCCATAGGATTTAAGTATAGAAGAAGAATAAAAAGTAACCATGGAGTTTCTTGCCCGTTCTTCTCGACAGGAAATCTACACCTTGAAACGCTGCAACTAAAGTCATGACTATTCATAAGCCTATAAATGGTTTTGCATGTTTTTTTTTCTTTTATGTATACGAGAGCGCTTTAAATCAAATTATGTTTATTTATTTATTCTGTATGCACAAACACGTACAGAGATGGACATAATGCCTTATCCATTTTCTACCAGTCTACCTTAGGGTGATGCAGAAAGAAGATATGGTAGGTGCATTAACAACACTATTGCAACTTGATTTATTGTGATATTATTAGCAATATATATTTAAAATAGTAAAAATTAAAAGTAATAATATATAATTAAATACATACATATGTGTACATAATTACATTTATAATATATATTACAAACATATATATAAAAACACTAAATAATAGACAAATCACCGCTGAGAGGATTCTGTCAATGTATTGATAAGGTGCTCACGCACTTTCATTTTTTAGAAGTAGCGACTGGTAGCCATCTAGATATCCAGAGGAAGCGCATTCCACAGAAGAATAGACTGTACGAAGAAGGAAGAGTGAATAAAGTCAGAGCGGTGAGTAGGGCATTGTAAGAGACGATTGTTTGAGGAGCGAAGATTTCTGACATGATTTGAGCTTAGATATTGGAATTGAGAAGTTAGAGAAGAGGGTTTATTTACCATTCCGTGTGGTGTCCGGATTAAGAATATCCACCACTCCATCTCCTCCCGTGCTCTAGACGAGAGGGATGAACAGCAGTATTCCTTCTATACAGGACCACAACGGTTTCGATGTTGCATTCACCATCACCCTTGCCAAGCGTGATGAGTTCTAGCAAGTTCCCGCAAGTTGCGCATGTACCAACCTGGCATTGTCAATGTCCTATATACTTTCTTAGTTAATTTAAGACTATTGACTTTAGGTGAAGAAAACGCCGTGAGGAAACCTGGATCTTAATATTCTGAAACAGCCAATACGCAGTGAGTGAGCGTGGTGATTCATGCTCGCTCCTTCTCTGTACGACAAAAGACCTTTTACCCTGTAATGGGATAGTTACAAGCTGCTATTATTGATGTGTAACATCTTTCCTCTCGCTTTCCTGTGATTCCAATTATTACTTAACTGCGGCAGCGCCCGCTTTAGCGCATGCGCGGTGATGAGCTGGGTTTTGGCGCCAATCATATATTTTGTTGTACTGAATTTCGATCTTTTATTAAATGTTGCTTATTACCAAGGTGAGATGTCAGATGTTATACATCATATGCGAATACTCTAAGGCTCGCTAGTTTTTTAAATTATATATACATGTATATCATGTTTTTCGTATAAGTATATCATAATTAAGTATGTATTAAGTTAGTAATTATTTTAATACCGCGAACTACCCTTTTCTTTTTTACATTGAGGTATAATGTTAATTGTACTATATAATAAACAAATATTAGCGCGCAAATTTATGACCACGGGGCACGCGCGGGGCGAGCCCCCGGATGTTATGTTGTAATAGAAACATGTAAACGAAATATGCCTGTCACGGTGCTAACGCGTCATCACGCGTCACATATTGATAATATTTTAGTTTAATTACACATGTTTTAAAGATAATATTTTTAACTAACTGATTAAAAGTTACTCCTTTACTTTTACATGTTTAGTAAAACAATATCTCACTGTACATGAAGGCCTATCTAAGTAATAAAACTTAACAATCAAACACGTCACGTTGCAGTCAGCGGCCTGACCTGGCACAGACTAAGTAAGTAAGAGTGTATGCGCTCCAACGCGTGTGACAAAGAATAAAGTTGACGCTTCATCTCGATCTATACAAATAAATAAAATTGAAGTGACTTTTTGTAATGTCAAAATCACAGCTTTTTACTAATTGCATATGAAAGTATATACGGTACCTACAACAAAAAAACGACTTTATTTTTTTGCTGTCGGTCTGTCTGTCTGTTTGTTGAAACGGCTGGACCGATTCCTACGGGACTTTCACTGGCAGATATCTGATGTTATAAGGAATAACTTAGGTTAATTTAATTTTAGAAAAATAATTACGGCTTTGCGCAAAATAATTAAAACCCATGAAAAATAATAAGTTTTTATTTGACATACATGGTGTACAATAAACATTTAAATATAGCACTTTAAGTATATAACGTATAAGGTAGGTATAAAGTGTTTGTTTGGACTCTGGTATCCAATGTAAGATTTGACTTATGTTATGGGTATAGTATGTAGTACATCATATCTCAATGCCTTTTTACTAACAAATCTGTCCATCCCAAGGTTGTCTGGCAGAAATCGCCCATTGCGATAAGACCGCACTTTGTACATGTGCTTTTATGTATTTGATTTTCTTTTTTTTTTATATCTGGTGTACAAGAGTATTGTATTGTATTATTATTGTTTTATCATTATATGTATTGAATTTTTTTTATACTATGTCCTACACTTATATTTCTTCTGTGTCATGGGAACAGCTAACAGACGTTCATCTCTAATGCACAAACACCCATATCCGAAACGACTATCTGTAAATCATACAAATATTTAATCCGCGCGGGAATCGAACCCGCGACACGTAGTGCAGAAAGCCAATTGCTTAGCCACTGCGCCAACCGACCGTCAAACTAAGGCTCGTATTAGATCGATATTAACAGCTCAAATAGTATTTGAGTTGAAATTGCATCAATTGCATAAAAACTGCATCCATTACATAGAGTTCATATTTGATACACGCGATATATAGACTCGAGTTTTAGTTAAGTTTTGACCTAAAAGATTTTCCCCTTTCGGTGCCGAGATGACCGCTCCAGTGGTTTTAGCCGGTAGGAGTCCGGCATACCCCATTGCCCTTCCCCGGGGCGAAGGAACTCCCTTGTAGAATTTCGTCTGGACATTAATAAAAAAGGCACTACGAGTATACCCACTAGCACAAAAGTTAACCCCAACCGAACTGTGACACCCGTACGAACTCCGTTTTTTTAAGACCATGTTTATGGAACGTCATCCATAAACATGGTCTTCCTGACAGGTGCTAGCCGTTTTAAGATACTTAAATTCCTTTTTAACATTTATTAACACTAACAAACAGTTGAATGTAAACAAAAGTATTGTCGACTAAACCCCGGCCCCGTTTTTTGTTTCCCAGGTTAAAGGCACTTTTAATTCCAGCTATAAACCAAATTTATAAATAATTATATCAGTTCTAAAGTCTGTCTATTACACACTTAAATTTACATGGTACTCATCTGAACGACTGTTACATTATCGCAGATCATAATAAGAATATATGAAGATAATTTTATTGGAGCGAGCGTACGTAACTTTCTCTTGCTCAGTCTTATCATAACCCATATTCAAGCTAAAATCGTCGCTAATTAAGTACCGTGTCAGTCGTTACTAAAGTCTTATCTCAGGCTTATATGCCTCATGAATCAATTAGATGGTCGGATTCTGGGCAGGGCGGCCATTTTAACAAAGACTTACAATATATTGTAGACCCGGACATTGTTCGTGCTGAGTGGACGGACAAAGGCGGTGATCCGTAAAACCTGCCTGAAGGGATGTGGCGTGTAAAAGTGAAAATAGAGCGTGAAGCACTTTCTAAGTTGTATTTATTCATTTGTACGTTCGTAAGTGACGTCTTTTTTCTTGAGGCATGAACTTAACAAAAATTTAATATTGGTTGAGGTATTATACCTTCGTGAAGTTTGGAACTGACATAAACGGTTTCTAAATCATGAATTAAGACTACATGTATAAATTAAAGCTATTTCCTCTAAATATTGTTACCAGTGATAACATATGGAACAGAGACGTGGTCACAATAATGGGCCTCATAAGAAAACTCAAGGTTACTCAGCGAGCTATGGAGATAGCGATTTCTCTTCGAGATCGGATCAGAAATGAGGAGATCCGTAGAAGAACTAAAGTTGTCGACGTAGCTGAAAGGATTAGTAAACTGAAGTGGCAATGGGCGGGGCATATTGCTCGTAGAACTGATGGCCGTTGGGGCAAAAAGGTTCTCGAATGGAGACCGCGCACCGGAAAACGCAGCGTGGGATGACCTCCAACGAGGTGGACAGACGACCTGGTGAAGGTCGCTGGGAGTCGGATCAAAGCGGCGTGTGACCGCTCGTTGTGGAAATCTAAGGGGGAGGCCTTTGTTCAGCAGTGGACATCCTGTGACTGATATGACGATTTCCTCTAATTGGTAGATTTTTTATGCTGGCTAATTGGCCTAATGTGGTCGTAATCGGTTTAGAAATCATAAATTTTCCCCAAAGAAAAGGTTCCCAGCAAATAATAGGCCACCCCTCTCTACCCGTATGGGTGTCGTAAAAAGCGACTAAATGTGGATTTCGAAAGGATAGACAAACTCAAACTTTTTTATTTCATTTAGGCTTTTACAGGCACTTAAAAAATCAAAAATTTATTTACGGTTCCAAGATCGAGATCCTATGAAGACGAGCCGGCAAGAAATTCCATGAACATACTTTTGAAATAATATATTCATCATTTCTGCTGAATGAAGTCCACTGCTGGCTACAGGCCTCCCCAAAGATCACCACAACGACCGATATGGGTGGGATGTGGGCTCATTGGGGGGATTTTCCATAATTGCTACGCTTGGCAGACGGGTTGGCGATCGCAGTTGAGTTGTTAATGTACTCGAAGGAAGCTGCTACCCATCCTCCAGCTAATCCCTTAGTAGACTTTTACGACACCCATGGGGTGGTGGTATTCTGAGCCGGCACTACACGACATTGTTTTTTTACAATAATAAGTGTTATAAGTACAGTAGGGATTAATGGAGTAATCTGTGAAAAAATACACACAAGTTCGAAGTTGATTAAGACAGATTATAAGATTATCTTAGCAGCTATGAGCTGACCAGTCCCGATAGAGGACACCGGTACACTAGAATGAGGCAGCAGCTTCCACCCGTGTGCTGTCAACACACTGCGATCACCAAATGCGCCATCATGCCAAGCGTGGTACTTGTGGCAATATCGGTGTGATGGCTCATTGAGAGCAGTTCAGCATGTTCAGCAGTGAACCTTTACGGGCTGATGTGTGTATAAGCATACTTGAATAAAACATAAATAACACAAAAACATAAAACAAACAACAAATATAATCATATCAGCCACAGGACGTCCACCGCTGAACAAAGGCCTCCCCCTTAGATTTCCACAACGAGCGGTCACGTGCCGCTCTCATCCAACGACTCCCAGCGACCTTCACCAGGTCGTTTGTCCACCTCGTTGGAGGTCGTCCCATGCTGCGTTTCCGGTGCGCGGTTTCCATTCGAGAACCGTTGTGCCCAACGGCTATCAGTTCTACGAGCAATGTGCCCTGCCCATTGCCACTTCAGTTTACTAATCCTTTCAGCTATGTGATGACATATGGAACAGAGACGTGGTCACTGACAATGGGCCTCATAAGAAAGCTCAAGGTCACTCAGCGAGCTATGGAGAGAGCTATGCTTGGTATTTCTCTACGAGATCGAATCAGAAATGAGGAGATCCGTAGAAGAACTAAAGTTGTCGACATAGCTGAAAGGATTGGTAAACAACAAATATAATAAGTAGATGTAAATACATAACATTACCTACATATGCTACTGTGCCCGTGTGGTGTCCGGATTAAGAATATAGCACCACTTCACCTCCCGTGGATGTTGTAAAAGGTGACTAGGAACTCTAAACCAAAGGGCAAGTCAGTATTGTTCCATCTGTGGAACAGTAGCCATACTACGCTCACCAACCCGCCTGCCAACCATTGTGAGTATTGGCAAATTGCCTCCAAAATGATGACACATTTGTGTTAATCAATGGGGGAGGTTATATTCAGTAGTGGAATGCCTTTAACTGAAATCATGATGATGACATACTATTTATGATAATATTCAAAATTTCAAGATGTATTAAGTACATTCCTTTGTAAACACACATTTAAGCTAAGGTTCACATCTCCAAAAAAATATTCTCTGGAATTAAGATCAAGGAAACAAATATGAAGACTACTCAAGGATACTAAAGTATTATATGTGACAGTAAGAATAGACATACTTGTACAAACAAACGGCGCCGTGTGTAGAACATTAAGTAAACTGGTAAATTGTTAAATTATGAAACCTTTGTCAACATAAATGTAAGGTTTTATTCGGCAACACAGTGGAATTATGTTTACGTTTACATCGCGAGTGTAAACAGGAAAATATCGGAAAATCACCGCTGGTTACCTAAATGTCTACGATTGAATTGTTTGTTTGTTCATTGACTAAGGAAATCGAAATTTAACTGATCGTGAACACAATCACGGTTGAAATATTGAAGCGTTTCATGCTGCATTACTGTTCAATCTGACTGCACGACTTTAAACAATTTATGTGAATGATTGGTTGTTTGTTTGTGGTTTTATGATGTTCTAAGCTGTATAATAATCTGCAAGGCATGGTGGTGTCCACATTAAAATTATAGCGCCAACTTCATGTCGTAAAAGCCGAGAAGGACAGGCAGCAGCGTCCGTTCTGTGGAACAGTAGCCATACTGCGGTCACCACCCCATCTGCCAAGCATGGTAGGTATTGGCAAATTGAAATTGTAAAAAGGAGACGCCTTTGTTCAGCAGTGGACTTTTGGCTGATGTTAGGTCTTTATCTATGAAATTGCCGTTATGTACGAAATACAGTAAAGTATTTATTTCTATCTTTTTTATTTGTTATAATCAAAGTAATCACCTATGCAATCGATGTATCAGGTTTGGGAGTCTGCGTGCTCCGAGCCGAGCGGCCCCTGAGTAGACGGTGGCGCGCACGTGGTCACGTGCCATCGTGTCATCGTGTGCGCAGTACAGCGCACAGCGAGGCTTGGGGGGCCTTTACAATCCTTCCCGAGAAGAACCTGGGGGTGACCTTTTTATAGTCGCCTCCCTCCGCTAGAGGGGGTGACCACTTCAACGTCACCTCCGTGGTGTGCCCAAAGGCGTGGCACCAATGGGCGGCTCTAGTGTGATCTTAAGAGGACCTCGAGCCCCCCTTCGATGCTGAAGCTGACCGCTCCAGTGATTTGATCCGGTAACACCCTTCTGCGGGGCGGATGAAGTTCATGTAGAATTTCCACTGGATACCAATAAAAAAAGCCCCGTAGAGGGCCACAGACCGCACGACACCCCCGTAGAGACGGTAAACTTCCTGACATGGTCCCCCGAGGTTGGGCAGCAGCCAGTGTAGTGCACCCACTAACCTCACAACTCGGGAGCCAAGGCGCTGGAAGAACAGAGTTCCTAATCGTCTATAACTGAGAGAATTTTCCTCCTTTTTTGTTTTAATCTAAGCAAATGATATTTTGCCATATTGATGATATTTATTCGTTTATTCGGCGATATTTATTAGGGTTAACATATGAAGGGACAGTCGATAAGGTAATACTTTTTACTAACTTTTATAACATAATTATGTTTATCCCGAAGGTAGCCAGTCGACCGTGCTCACGAAAGAGTGACCACGATTTCCGAATCTGTTTTCAATATTTTCGTGAACTTTACGATATCTTTGTGATAATTTATTTTTTTCGATAGTGGAAAAACAATGTTTCATACGAGGATTTCTCCTGTATCGTGGGTCCTACTAACGGACATAAATCTCACATGCGCAAATACCCAGACCTGATACAACTATCTGTAGATCAAACAAACATTTGATCCGTGCGGGGATCGAACCCGCGACACGTAGCGTATAAAGTTAGTTGCTTAGCCACTGCACCAATTTTATACTTTTTTTCTTCGGTGTTCGTATAAACTAAATATAACACTCGTAGGAAGAGCTTCTCATTAGAAGCAACAATCTAAGGTGTAAATAGATATTATTAGACCTTATCGTCATCAACATTCACAAAGCTCACAGCTCGAATTCACTGGTAAGTAGGTATAACGACTGACTTGACAACAATGAACAGGAAAGTCGGTATTTCTCCTTTTCCACGTGTCTGATTTAAGTACCTACTTATACCTTTAACGACTGACTAGATAACTATGAACTTGACAGTCGGCTTTTCTCCTTTTCCACATGTCTGAATCACATGTCAGAATTTATTTGTATGTACCACAATAAAAAGCTGCCCTTACAAACAAGTGAAACTTAATATACTGTCAGCTATTGTGTGCAGAGCTTTCACAGTCGCTTCCGCGGTTGAAGCGGGAAAGCGCGAAGGTACAGTCCCCGACAAAATCTATTAACTACTCGCAAAAATACACATTATAATCATTATAACAAATATCTAGGAGGTGAATAGCCGCTGCAGTCTATTAATTAGAATATAAACTCGACAGACTAAACTGCCACTTCTTCTTCCTTGCATAAATACTACGAAGCGGCGAAGGTCGATCGAATATTGGGAATGTCTTTTCAATATACAATGGGTATATATTTTTGCAAATACTATTTTATCCGTAAAAACCTGCTATATGTAACGAAAAAAGCGATATTCATTGTATTAACCGTACATAAAATAATACTAGGAGGGATCAAAAAGTAGTGAGAACGACATACTCCTTGGTAAGAAAAAAAATACTGGCAGGTATAGCTCAGATACATATTTGTATTATTAATAAAAGAAAGTATTCGATTCTCTTTTGCTTTTTACGAATGTAGTCATTTGTTTGCTTCGTGTCAGAACGTGTTCTCTAAAATGGAGAAAAACGAAGTGCGAGCCGTTATTAAATACCTCTGTTTAAAAAGTTAACGACGCAAGAGATTCATTGCGATTTGGAGACAACATTAGGGAGAGTCTGCTCCGCCGTATTCCACTGTCGCAAGGTGGGCTTCTCAATTTCGAGTAGGGAGAATGAGCACGGAAGACGAACATCGTTGCGGCCGTCCATCGACGTCAGTCACCCAAGAAAATGTTGCGAAAGTCGAGAAAATTGTATTGAGCGATCGAAGAGCTACCATCCCATACTTAATACAAGAAACGGGCATTTCTTAAGAAAGTATGCAATCCATATTGAAACAATCTTTGAGTATGAGAAAAGTCGCCGCAAGATGGGTGCCGAGAATTTTAACCGACAGTCAGAAACAAAATCGACTTGACATTTCGAAGATATTGTTGGACAAGTTTCAAGAAGATTCTGAAAACTTTTTGTCTCGTTTCGTAACAATGGACGAAACACGGGTCCATCATTTTGATCCCGAGACAAAACAGCAATCTTCGCAATGGAAACGGCCATCATCACCGACCCCGAAGAAGTTTCGTGTCGTGGCATCGGCTGGCAAGGTTATGACCTCAATATTTTGGGACTCAGAAGGGATATTGTTGATTGATTACCTGTAGCGTGGAACCACTATTACAGGCCAATGTTATGCAGCTTTAATTCCCAAGTTGAGGAAAGCCATCAAAGAGAAAAGGAGAGGGAAACTTCGAAGGGGCGTGCTGTTTCATCACGACAACGCACCCGCGCACAGGTCGGCAGTTGCGACGGCTGCCATTCAGCAAGTTGGCTTCGAATTGGTCGACCACCCCCTTATTCACCAGATCTGGCGGCTAGCGATTTTTATTTGTTCCCCAAATTGAAAAATGACTTAAGGGGAAACTGGTACGAAGACGATAACGAGGTGATGGATGCCGTGGAGAGCTTTTTGCAGGACCAAGACAAAACTTTTTGTGAAAGGGATTGAAGCCTTGGAAAAGCGCTGGAAAGACTCGGAACTATGTAGAAAAATAAATTATTAAGTTATCAATAGTCATTATATTCTATCTCATTCTCACTACTTTTTGATACCTCCTCGTAGAACCTAAAAGGGAACGCCCATTTTTTTCATGGAACTCCGTTTCACTACCGATGAAACTGTATGATAGCAAAAATTTGAAACATAATAAGGCAAACTATAAAAAATAAATAAATAAATATCCTTCGGTATTGTGGAGTTTTTATTTATTTACTGGTTTATTGTAAACTAATACGTTTAGATTAGATTTTATGGTATTTTTTAATATTATTGTATTTATTTTATTCGTTGATATAGACCGATAGGGATATAGGCCCGCATTTGAAATGTAGGAATTCATTTTATATTTTCAAAGATGGTTGAGTATACCTAAGTTTATTTGTAAACGACTCCATAATGAAATAAAATTCAATCTATATCTAATTAAATTGAAAATAATAATCCCACACACGATTTAGAGCAACTGAACTAAGACGAATTTTATAAATATGCCATGAATTATGGATAGTATTTCATGTCCATACCAGGTTACTTAAAGGCGAAACGGGAATGGGCATTCTCCTTTGGATTGTCGAAAACCAATTAATAGCCCTGCGTTTATTTCGGCATTTCTTCTCAGAAGTTGTTATGTAGCGAAATGCCCACGTTATTAAAATAGGGTATGTAGAAGGATTTATTATTTAATAAAAAATTCTATTCTAATAGGTTACCGATAAAAAATTACAATATACAAAATCCTTTTTAAAGTCGACATATTTGAATATAACACCTCGAAGAGACTGGGCTCTCCTGTCACCAAAAAGGAAGTTTCCTGTGCTTTAATCATCTCCAATAATGAAACACAGCATTCGCGTAACTAAAAAAACACTAATATTAAGCGGACATATTTTATTAACAACAGATGTAATTTTAAATTTATTGATTAAGATTTTAATACATAAATAAAACTCACTTTAACGCCAATTGGTCTGTATGCATGGAAACAGAATATCTCCTAAAACATTTAATGGATTGAGGTTTTTGAATCGTTAAGTTTGGGGTAAAATAGAACCTTTCACCAAAGCAATACTTTTTTACAGCTCTTGTTACGGCTTTTAGTCTGTTTGAGCTTTTGGATATACCATATACCAATAATTTTTTGTCTATTTTTAATAGGTAAACGACTATTGTACGAGTATATATTTTTGGAACATTATCCATACTGTGCTCACCAACCCGCCCGCGTGGTGAGTACTGGCAAATTCCCCCAAAAATTATGAAACAATTGCTTAAATCTATGGGGGAGGCCTTTGTTCAGCAGTGGATGTCATGTGGCTAATATGATAATTATGAAACGACTATTCTTTCTTTCTTTCTTTCATCACTCTGTCATCATCATCATATCAGCCAGAGGACGTCTACTGCTGAACAAATGCCTGCCTTATAAACCGCAATTGTGTCGTCGCGCTTGCAACACATATACGCATTTGGTATTAGCAGTGTTGGATAAAAATATAAAAAAATATATATTTAATCTCATAGTTATTGTATAACGCATTATCCAATCCAATTGTAAATCTTATGACATTATAATATATTAATTTCCATTTGTTATTTGCCTTCGATTGTTTAATAGAGACCGTCTCTAATTCAAAATAGAAACTTAAATTCAAAAGCTTTCTACGGGACAGGCCCTGCCTAGTGTAGAAAGCTTTTGGAAATCCAAATTAACGAGTTCATTTTATGTTAGTAATTAGAATTTTATTATACTCAAATATGTTATTGATGAACTGTATTATAGAAAAGGGAAATAAAATTATTATTATTACATTATTATTATTAAAAAGATATAGATTTGAGAAGCGTTCAGCTTTACGTCAGATTCAAAACATTTAGTTAATCCTCATGTGGTATTTCAATCGTTTTGTGTACTCGTGCGTCGATATTTTCTGCAAAGTACATAAATAGTATTTCTTTTTTTTTTTTTTTCTTTTTTTTTTTGTTGGGCTTCTCGCATACATTTCTGGGAAATGTGGTTGCTTAACCGGTCATTTGCTGGCGAAGCCAAAAGAGGCCTCCAGCCAGGCTTAAATTAATTATTAAAAACTAAGCAACTTTCGCTAAGGGCGCCCCCTGCGGGACACGGACCTCGGCTTAGGGCGCTGCTGGGGATATCAAGCTATTGTTTGGGGACAGCTGGATCGGTATTATTTAAATTGTATTAAGGGACATTTAAAGCTACAGGCTCGGCACGGGCCGGCGCGAGCAAGAGACGGGAGGGAGAAGTGCTAACTTGAACGGGAAGGTGACGCGGCGATAGGCCTCCGCGACGTCGGTGAGGCGGGCATCCTCGGCGGCGAGGGCGGTACAACGGTCGGGTGTTCAGTGAACGAGACAACGCGAGTCTCTTCATGTGATCTAACGTGATTTTATCGTCTGGATCGACCAGAACGTGCCTCGGGCGGCGTACTCTACTGATACGGGAGGGTTCGTAGTCGGCGGCTGATACCACAAGGGGATTTGGGTGGGACAGGGCAGAATCGAGATAGCGTTTGGACGCTTGTTTCATAAATTGCCTGATGGTCGGCAAGTTAAGGTCTAGGCTAATTGGGTCGTATTAGCAGGTCTTTTGGGGAGGTCACTGGTGTACAGTGTGAACAATAATGGGGCTAGCACGGATCCTTGTGGGACTCCGGCTCTAATGGGGTGGGGGGAAGAGAGAGCGCCCGTGATTCGATATCGGAAACTGCGATTTGACAAGAAGTCTCGTATGATGAGAACGAGACAGTCAGGCACTCCGAGTTGGTACAACTTATATAATAAGCCATTGTGCCAGACTTTGTCAAATGCTTTCGCAACATCGAAAAAGAGGACTCCCGTCATCAGGCCGCGTGAGAATCCGAACGTGATGTGTTCAACTAGTCGGTGGACTTGTTGTACACACGAGTGTTTGGTTCTAAAACCAAACTGTTCGTCGGGAATGAGTTTCTTGGAATCGGCATAATCCTTTAATCGGGAATAGATAATCCGCTCATAAATCTTCGCAAGAGAATTGAGAAGGCTTATGGGGCGATAGCTGGAAGGCTCGCACTTGGGCTTACCGGGTTTGGGAATACCGATAACGGTGGCCTGTTTCCACGTATGCGGAAATAGGTTATTGTTTAATGCCGCATTGAAGATGACGGTCATTAAGGCGATAAGACGTTCGGGGAAGAGTTTAATCACCTTGTTGGTGTAACCGTCAGAGCCGGGGGCTTTGCGAGGGTGAAAACTAAGCAACTTTCGCTAAGGGCGCCCCCTGCGGGACACGGACCTCGGCTTAGGGCGCTGCTGGGGATATCAAGCTATTGTTTTGGGGACAGCTGGATCGGTATTATTTAAATTGTATTAAGGGACATTTAAAGCTACAGGCTCGGCACGGGCCGGCGCGAGCAAGAGACGGGAGGGAGAAGTGCTAACTTGAACGGGAAGGTGACGCGGCGATAGGCCTCCGCGACGTCGGTGAGGCGGGCATCCTCGGCGGCGAGGGCGGTACAACGGTCGGGTGTTCAGTGAACGAGACAACGCGAGTCTCTTCATGTGATCTAACGTGATTTTATCGTCTGGATCGACCAGAACGTGCCTCGGGCGGCGTACTCTACTGATACGGGAGGGTTCGTAGTCGGCGGCTGATACCACAAGGGGATTTGGGTGGGACAGGGCAGAATCGAGATAGCGTTTGGACGCTTGTTTCATAAATTGCCTGATGGTCGGCAAGTTAAGGTCGAAATGGAGTTGGTCGTTTCGCATGTACAGAGGCGCTCCGGTGGCCTTGCGCATGAAACGGGTTTGGAGGGTTTCTAATCTACGGAGTGGGTATGATTCGGCGTGTGCGAACACTGGGCTGGCATAGGTCATGATGGGTCTGCGGATGCAATTTGCGACCAAGCGCGTCGTCGAGGCCGTCCTGCCGCTCTTCGGAGCCTGGCTCAGAAGGAGCGAGCGCGTCACCTATCGCCTGACGCAGGTGCTCACCGGGCATGGTTGTTTCGGTGCGTACCTGCACAGGATAGGCCGCGAGGCCACGGCACAATGCCACCATTGTGATAGCGACCAGGACACCGCACAGCACACGCTCGAGGCGTGCCCTGCGTGGGCCGCCGAGCGGCGGATCCTGGTCGATCGGATCGGGCAAGATCTCTCTCTGCCAGCTGTAGTGTCGGCTATGTAGGCAGAGCACGAAAACTGGAATGCAGTGGTCTCCTTCTGTGAGAGCGTCATGCTCCAGAAGGAGAACGCAGAGCGGGATCGGGAGAGGGCCGATCCCGCTCGAAGAAGAAGGAGACGGCGCCGGGGTAACAACCGCTCTGGCGCCTAATTCCGATACGCCTGAAAACCCCTGCCATTGCTATAAGGTGGGGGACCTCTGGGTTCGCGGGTGCGTAGATTGGGGAATCTGCGTGCCCACACCAAGCGACCCAAGAGAAGACGGTAGCACGCATGTGGTCACGCGCTGCCGTGGGACGCTTTGGGGGATCCTTTACAATCCCCCTGGGGGGGTGACCGCTTTACAGTCACCCTCTCCGAGATGTGCCAATAGGCGTGGCACCAGTGGGCGGCTCTAGTGTGATCATACGAGGACCTGGAGCCTCCCTTAGGTGCCGAAGATGACCGCCCCAGTGGTTTTAGCCGGTAGGAGTCCGGCATACCCCTTCGTCCTTCCCCGGGGCGAAGGAAGTTCATGAAGAATTACCACTGGGCACCAATAAAAAAAAAAAAAAAAAAAAAAAAAACGGTCATGATGGGTCGAATGCATGTGGTGTAAATTCTCACCTTATTTCTAAGGGATAATTTACTACGAGCGTTCAGAATATAGTGAAGGCGACCGAGCACAAAGGCAGCGCGGGCACGCACCATCTTTGTGTGGGGAATGAAGGTCAGTTTTTTGTCTAGGGTGACTCCAAGATACTTGGCGTGCGGTTCCCAAGGAACCGATTGGCCCAGCATCGAGATCTCCCTGAAGCGTGGGTGGTCGTCGCCTAATTTGCAAAATAGGACGGCTTTACTTTTGATAGGGTTAACTTCGATCCGCCATTTCCTAAACCATTTACCGTAGACGTTGGCTGTGGTTTGGAGGATCTTAGTTATACTATCGGGACTGCTACCAGAGTAGAATATGGCCGTGTCATCTGCGAACAGTGCTAATTGGGTCGTATTAGCAGGTCTTTTGGGGAGGTCACTGGTGTACAGTGTGAACAATAATGGGGCTAGCACGGATCCTTGTGGGACTCCGGCTCTAATGGGGTGGGGGGAAGAGAGAGCGCCCGTGATTCGATATCGGAAACTGCGATTTGACAAGAAGTCTCGTATGATGAGAACGAGACGGTCAGGCACTCCGAGTTGGTACAACTTATATAATAAGCCATTGTGCCAGACTTTGTCAAATGCTTTCGCAACATCGAAAAAGAGGACTCCCGTCATCAGGCCGCGTGAGAATCCGAACGTGATGTGTTCAACTAGTCGGTGGACTTGTTGTACACACGAGTGTTTGGTTCTAAAACCAAACTGTTCGTCGGGAATGAGTTTCTTGGAATCGGCATAATCCTTTAATCGGGAATAGATAATCCGCTCATAAATCTTCGCAAGAGAATTGAGAAGGCTTATGGGGCGATAGCTGGAAGGCTCGCACTTGGGCTTACCGGGTTTGGGAATACCGATAACGGTGGCCTGTTTCCACGTATGCGGAAATAGGTTATTGTTTAATGCCGCATTGAAGATGACGGTCATTAAGGCGATAAGACGTTCGGGGAAGAGTTTAATCACCTTGTTGGTGATACCGTCAGAGCCGGGGGCTTTGCGAGGGTGAATCTTTTTCACGAGATTTCTGACCTCGTCTGCCGTGACCGGAGGGAGGGGGTCGTCAGGGTCCTCGGCAGGCGGAATAGCTGCTCTACGTTCGACTTCAGCGTCAACCTTTTTGAGGTGAGCTTGGTCTACAGGTAGAGTGCTTGGGGAACATTGCGCTTCTAGACTGTCAGCTAGGCATTCGGATTTTTCGTCGTCATCAAAGGCCGGCCTTTGGTTGGGACGGTTGAGGGGGGGGACAGCATTGGATGTTTCGGATTTGAGTTTCCGTTGCAGATGCCAGAACGCAAGGTGGGTTGGCTCTAAGTCGCCCAACATCTTATCCCAGTTAGCCTCTCGGCACTCCTTGATACGTTCCTTGACAGCACGCTGCAGGTGGCGCATAAAGAGGCGATTGGGTTCGCTGGGAAAAGATGAGTACGCTCTAAGGGCTGCGTTCTTCTCCGTCATCAGTGCACGTACATCGTCAGGGAGTTTCATGCGATGGTCTTCCATCGCAGGAACTCGCCGTGAACACTCGTCCACGACGGACTGTACATGCCCGGTGAGGGAGTCGATCGCGCCTAGCGTGTCTGCGACTGACGTTATGCATTCGGGAATTCTATCTAACTGAGCGGACGAGGGGTCGTTGAGGCGTTGCCTAACTTTCCTCCAGTCCGTCGTCACAATGGTCTGAGGGGGTAGCCCTGTGTCCGTGGGGCCAAAGCGGGAGGTGAGGTGAAGGATCACAGGACGGTGATCGGAGTCTAGCTCTTGTAGTACTTCAATGGAATGCAACTTGAGGTTGATATTCATTAGAAGTGCTATGTCGAGTATATCCGGGCGATGATTAACATTGCTGGGGTAGTGAGTGGGATACATCGGGGCGATGATGTCAAAATTGAGGAGGTTACTGAGGGAGTATAATTTACTTCCTCTGTGGTTGTGGGTGAGACAGTTCCAAGACTCATGTTTGGCATTGAGATCTCCCGCCACTATGACGGAGTCGCCTAGATCGAAGAGTGCTTCGAGATCCGATTGGATTGGATCGTCTTGGGCATTGGGGGATTGGTAAGCCGACACTATAGTGATCGGTTGATGACCTGTCATGCCTATTCTGCACACAGATGCCTCTAGATTGGAAAGGGACGGGGTATCTAGGGGCATGCAATAAAGGGATCTCTTATAGTAGATAAGAGTGCCTCCTCCACGGGAGTGGGTCCTATCGTTGCGCACTATATCATAGTTTGCAATTCTAGGGTTCCTGTGAGAGGGTTTCAAAAAGGACTCTTGTATCAACATAATGTCAATAAGGTGGTCGCGGAGGAATAAGGCGATTTCGTCTTTTTGGCCATTAATGCTGTTGGCATTGAAGATGGCTATTTTAAGGGATCGGGGTTTTATTCTGCACCTGCTTTGTGAATCCATTACGGATGAACGCGGTAGGAGAGGAGGGCGGATGAAACATCAGCGAAGTCGCTGAGAACTAGCATGAGGCCGTATTGGCCCTGGTTTGCCCTAATGGCTGCGGCCATTTGGGCGACTCTGTTCGGGTCGACAGAGTTGAGAAGACCGAGGCAAACTGAGAGGTCGTCAGTTTTGAGAAGGGGTGAGGGAGGGGCGGCCCTCTGAGAGTGCACTTGTGGTGCGGGTTGGTTGTACGGCACAGGAAGGTACGGTGCCGTATGGGGGGCGGTCATCAGCGAGGGAATCGCTGACGCTTGGGTCGCCTGTTGGGTCAGTAAACTAGGCCTCAGGGCGGGGAACGCTTGCTGGTGATTCAGCGCGTTCCACGGCGATGGCCTTTGAGGGCTGAGTCGTTGGGACGTGGGAGGGGCCTGAGAGGCGTAATGGGCGGCCGCGAAGGCTTGGGTAGCCGCTTTGCGCTTTGCTGCCTTGTTGTTAGCGCGCGGTGCTTTGGGGCATCCGCGATAATTCGCGGGATGACCCGACTCACCGCAAAGCACACAACTCGGAGGCTCTGTGCAAAGCGTGCGATCTTTGGGGCGATCGCAGTCGGAGGTGCTGTGGTCACCTAGGCACTTAACGCACCTAGGTTTGGCGTAGCAGTGTCGCTGCGCGTGACCATAGAGTTGGCAGCGGTGACACTGCCCGGGAGGACCATAACGATGGGGAGGTTCGATTTTGATGCCTGAGAGGTGGCATACAGTCTTGATATTAAAAATCTTCCGATCATTATCGGCGGTCTTTTCGCATATGGCGAGGACCATATCGTAAGCTTCACCGCTGCGACCAGCGTGCATGCGATGAACTTCGAGGACGGGGATACTTTGCGACAGAAGGTCGTCTTTGATGGAGTCGGTGTCGATCTCCTTGGGGATGCCTTTAAGGACTACCCGGAGTGGGCGTTCCTCGGCGAGGGAGTACGTGTGGAAATACACGCTGCGGTCCTGTAGGGCACGGGTCAAAGACCTGAAGTCTTGGGCAGTGGGAACTGCCACTTTGACGCCGACGGCTGTGGTGCGGGCACTTAGGTAGTTAATACCTAGTTCAACACACATTTTGGACACGTCATTCCACTTGTCCTTGGCCTGAATGTAGATTGCGGGCGGTTTTTTGTCCTTTTTAGGGACCTTGGTGGGCTGGGATTGGGGTTGGGAATTAGCGGGGGTAGGGGTAGGGGGAAGACTGGCCTGAGAAGTGGCCGGTGTGGGGACAGGGGCAGAGGGCGGAGCGGAGGACGAAGCCTCGTCCGTTTTCGGGGCTTTAGCGGGCGCAGCTTGTGCGGAGGACTTGGCCTTGCGGGCCCGCTTTTTACGGCTACCGCTGACGAGTTGGAACTCGTCAGAAGCCGAATCGGAGGAGGGGTTTTGGGGAGGAGCAGGAGAGTCCTCGCTCTCTGACATGTCCGACATGTCCGAGGGCATGTCGGCGTCGGGGGACGTGGAGGCGTTCGTGCTGGCGGTGGGGAGGGGGGTTTTTGCCTGAGGGGCGGATGAGATGCCGGCATCCAATTCAGGGGTTGTGCCCCTTTTCTTGGGTTCGGGATAGGGGGGCTGCACTTTTGTGCCTGGGGACAGAAGGCTGCCATAGTTGGCAGCAATGTAGGGGTCTTTTAGAAGGATCTCCCTAATATTTTTAAGTAGCGTGGCGTCGTCGGCCATTTTGTTTAGCAAACAAAATGGCGGACGTGGGACAAAAAGAAAAAACAGAAATACGCTTAAAGCGTAGAGGACAATCGATTTACGCGATCCCTAACCTCCCGGGTTGGATGGGCCCGGGGGTGTGTAACAACCCCTCCCTGCCGGGTGTAGGCAGGGAGGTGTGTGTACCTGTGGTGAGCCCTAAGCTAGTACCATCCGTGGCCAGTCTTAATGGGCAAACGGGTCCCTGACAGCTCTTTTGCAAGGGGCGATAAGGTATCGCCCGCAAGAGACTGTATATCCTGAAAACGTAGACTCGAACTAGGGTCGACTAGGGTAGCCCCCAAGGCCGGTGGTCCTAGTCCGCTGCCGACTAACTGCTTTGCCCTGATGGGGCTAGGCGGGTGTGCCGGGTCAACACCCCACTCGGCTTCGTTGGCACCGTAAGGTATCCGCCGAGGACCACCAAACAGTGGTTTTTCCCTGAAGGGGCACAATAACTCGATGAATTTAATCGGTCAAAGAAACAAAAATCAGTAGTCGCCTTGAAAAAGGCAACGCGTGATTTAATTGAAGTGACTGCAATCCGACGGGACGGATTGCGAACAAACACTACACGGCACACTGATCGGGGAGCGCGAGCACTGCACGACCGTCTGCGGCGAGCGTCAGACACGGAATGAAATAGTATTTCGTTCTTCTTTCTATTTTAAAGTAACTAACTAAGTAACTAAGGTACTAAACAAAGCATGTTGGTACTTTGGCAACCTTTATTAATGTGCCATGTAGGTTTTAATAAGAGGTACAATAATTGGTAGTGTTACCGGCCGTGACAGTACTTACTTCACGTTACGAAAGCTTGGGAAATATATTGCTTAGTGTGCTGTTTGAGAGCGGTTATTTATTTTACACACAATGAAAATTAAATTAAGAACAGGAATCGCGAGTAAACTACCGCTTTTAAAATAAATAAAACCTATTTGTATACACACACCATCAACATCATATCAGCCAGTAGACATCCACTGCTGAACAAAAGCCTCCTTACAGATTTTCACAACTATGTCATTATTTTAGGTGGGAATATTCTAATACTAACCACGCTTGGCAGGCGGTTTGGTGAGCGCAGTATGGTTACTGTTCCACAAAAGGGACGCTGTGGCCCATCCCTCTGGTTTAGAGTCCCCAAGTCACCTTTTACGCCACGGGAGGAGATGAAGTGGTGCTATATTCTCATGCACACACAGACGGAAACCACACATAAGCCCGTAGACATCCACTGCTGAACATGGGCATTTCAACGATCACTACAATGAAACAGTCATAGTCACATATTGCCATAATCACCAGGCTTGCCAGGCGGATTAGTAATCGCAATATGTATGTTTATTAGTACACGGAAGGATGGTGTTGCTAATGCTCTTGATATCAACACTTATTCGCCTTTTACGACACCCATGAGTTGAGATGGTTGGTTTTTTACGACACCCATGACTTGAGAGGGGTGGTTTTTCTTTACTAGAAAACACCCGGCCGAATACTGATACTCCAGTTAACCTGCCCCCAAAGTCCCGCTTTAACCATGTGCGCCGCCCGGTTTCCTATTAAAAACGTTTCAGTATTTGGCCGTTATATGCTTAGAAATTATGTAAATGTATCGCTATCATCACTGTTAGCCTTTTTTTCAAATCGAATAAACCCGAATTAGCATTCCTAGAACCGACTAGCGGAAGAATTTTATAGTTCGCTAATATTCCGAATTTTCTGTTTGTAATATAATTTGTTTTTACTATTAGATATAACCCGACCCTGTATCGTTTATTCAAACGAAAACTGACCCAAAATTAATTGGGAAAAAAGGAAGAATACATTCCAAGGACTTTTTGTACAATCTACCTGCCCACCTACAATAACAGAAATATTTTAAATTCCATCGGAATACGAATCCAATGGGCAAAACCAGATGAGTATCATAAAATATGAACCGAGTTCTTCTAATCGAAATTTCTGGATTACATTAAATAGTAGTGTACTTATCACAACTTTGACTGGCTTCCCGCGCCACACATCGTGGGTTCGATCCCCGGACAAATATTTGTAAGATCCATAGATGGTTGTTTCGGGCCTAGTTTGTGCATGTGATATTTACGTACGCAAACTGTACTCACGATACATTAATGCTGGAAAACGTAAAAAAAACCGTTTAAAAAACCTAAATCCTGCCTACGAAGTACTTCCTCATTTCAGCAGACAGAAGCCTCCCCAAAAATTGCCACAACGACCGGGTTGGCTATGGAGACCATAGGTTGTGTTGTGTGCATATCGCTACGCTTAGCAGATGGGCTGGCTATCACAGTTGAGTTATAAATGTACTCGAAGGACGCTGCTGCCCATTCTCCGGCTAATCCCATAATCGCCTTTTACGGCACCTTCGGGGTGAGATGGGGTGGTAGTATTCTTAGCCGGCACCACACGGCCTAGTTGTACACGAAGTACTTGATGTTATCAAATCTCTTATTACGATATCCACGATGGTGACAATTTTGACGGTACGGTTGGCGTAGTGGCTGGTGGCAGTGGTGATTGTTTTTCTGCGCTTACGGATCGCAAGTACGATATCCTAATGCTGGCATTTGTACCTTGCGGAAATCGTATCATACTGGTATGTTCTACAGGATAAAAATCACCGCTTCTGAGTATCGGATTTAGTTGAGAAAAGAGCACCAAGTTGCACTGTATAACGATACGACCTAATTCTGACATCGACAAAATACGTGTGAACGGCCTTGCCTTTCAATAGAAGCCTATTTGTATTTCATAAATATTTACATGTATTACATTCATACTAAAGCCCCGGTTTTAACTAGTTTCTAACTATTATATTCGCATAATAATGTCTTAGGATTTCGCGAGTATTACACATTATAATCAAACGCTTTTAAACGGATTCTATCGCGTATATTTTAGATTTTTGTTTAGTCATCCTGCGACCAAACCCTGCAAGTGTTTAAAACGTCAGAAAAATCTAAAATATACGCGATAGAATCCGTTTAAAAGTGTTTTATTTTAACATTATATTCGCGTCATAAGCCATTATGATTAAATACTCTTAGGATACCTATTTTACAAATTAATATGTCCTACATTAACACTATCGTGAGATTACATATGCGATGTATTATGTAGCAAAAGTAGAGTCGTTAAGTGCTCGTCACCTGCGTCGCCGGCAGACTTAAGCGGGTCGTAAGAGCCCTTATAAAGGGCGACGCGATGACAGCCCGACTCAATATAGTGCTTACATCTGCGTCGATTACATTTCGTGATAGAAACCACATATTAGAGATGGAAAGAGTGATACGGGAAGACTCATATGGCCGTATGACTCTACATAAGTTAATAGTCCATTAATTTTTAAATGGCCTTTATATTTTAGTATATTAATGATACATGCAATTGATACACTCAAAAATCATACATCAAGCTCAGTTATAAAATGTTAGTGTTAGTCTAAGACGTTTTTTATGTCCCCAAAAATAATTATGTATTGGAATTTTATATGTATGTTTCTACAGGTTTTCACAATAAAACTGCGCAGGAAATCAGTGATGTGTTCGCTGAATAATGTTACAGCCAAAATGATGATACGCCAAGCAACAAACAAACTAACAAAAAAACCTACAAAAATCGATATGTCCGCGACTAAGGGACTCTAAACCAGTGAAAAAGGTAACAGGAATGCTGGACCCGTGGATTAGCATCCATTCGGCGCTTACCATCCCACCCTTTTAAATTTATTTTATTGGTGTCCAGTGGAAATTCTACATGAACTTCCTTCGCTCCGGGGAAGGACGAAGGGGTATGCCGGACCCCTATCGGCTAAAACTACTGGAGCGGTCATCTGCGGCACTGAAGGGGGGTCCTCGTAAGATCATACTAGAGCCGCCCATCGGTGCTACGCCTTTAGACCCAGCGTGTGAGTATGGCAAATTCCCCCTAAAACGTCATATTTCGACACACGTCATGTAACTGGTCGTCTGTTGGGTAGGCCTTTGTTCAGCAGTGGATGTCTATTGGCTGATATGATGATACTAACAAAGAGCTACCCCTCGACAGGAACACAACTAAGTTCTTGAAATAAAGAACAGAAGAACCTTATACTAATAAATTGTATTAATATAACATAGTGAAACAACTTCATAACGCTGTATTTTTGCTTCAAAGACCATAATTATTATGGTCTAAATTGTTTGCCATTAATTTTCGATGAACATAAAAAAAATAAGTCTTGAATGTTTTATGATACCTCTTCCCTGCCCTCACACCTCTTCCCTGGTTACACATAACAGGCTTAGCGTTTTATATTATTATCCACCGACAGTCTTAGTTTAGCCGCGACGACAGGCACGTTACTTGAGAGGTTTCGCGAAGGAAACAACCTTATTAAGAGGCTACATACGGCGACTACGATCGTAAACATTTAATCAAGTAAATGATGCAAAACACAGCTCGATGTGGTATAAGAATAGACATTAAGAAACATACATTTTCGAGAATATCTTAAAAGGTGATAAAACAACAAGTGACGGCACGGTTGGTTGGCTAACAGAGTCGGCTGCTGCGCTCTGGGTCGCGGGTTCGATTCCCGCACGGAACAAATATTTGTATGATCTGCAGGTAACTACCTGCAGATCATACAAATATTCCGTTAAGTTCCGGGTCTGGGTGTATTGTGTGTGGAATTTGTGTCCGTATACGCACCCATGACACAGGAGAAATCCTGGTGTAAAATAAAGTTACAAAGAAAAAGAAAAAGTGCCGATTAAGCTGTGTGGTTACAGGCAAAAAACTGGCAACCTCGTCCCATGGGTGTAGTGAAAAGCGACTAAGATTTGATACTAACAGTATTAGCAGCATCTTCCTGTATGCTATGATTCGCCACCTAGGCCTCCCCTAAAGAAACAATTAACGTTCAGGGTGTGTTGTGTACTCAGAAGGGTGTTTTGCCAAAATCGCCACGCTTGACAAGTGGTTGGTGGTCGCAGTTGAGTTGTAAATATACTCGAAGGGCGCTGCTGCCCATCCTCCGGCTAATCGCATAGCCGCCTTTTACGACACCCACGTGATGAGATGGGTTAGTTCTATTCGGAGCCGGCACCGTACGGCCTAAATTATTACAGATTACTAAATCGGCACTCAGTTTAAATGTACATATAATAAGGAGCCAAGATGGCTTTTTAGAAATAATTTTGAATTTGAAGCCATAAAACCGTAAACCATAGTTAAGACAGATTATGTAAGCTAAGTATAATATACTAGCTAAGTATATATACGCAGGCCACTGATGGCCTAGTGGTTGAACGCTTGCCTCACATAAGGGTCTAAGTTCGACAACAGCCCGCACCTGTGACTATTCGGATTAATGTGCGATTCAGAATTTGATAGTCACTTGCGTTAACGGTGAAAGAAAACATGAGAAAACCCGCGGGGCTCTAAAATGTTCTCAATTGTGTGTCTACACCACCAACCCTAGTGAGAAAAGGCCCTTGCTCAGCAGTGGTACAGTAATAGGCTGATTATGTATATGTAAACGTAAATATACTGACGATGAGTAGTTTTACCACGGTACTTAAAGTCTAAACACTTGAAAACCCACTAAATTAAAAACATACTATCTTGCTAGAAACACAACATTGGTAAATGGAAATAATAAACCAAAAAAAGAAATATTGTTCTTTCTACACAGCGCTGTAATCGGGTAAAATGTTCACCGTCCGTAAAGAAGTCCAATAAATTGAAGGAATATCGAAAAATACAGCGACATCGCCGTCGATCCGCTAGTTAGGCATCCATAAAACCGAGACCGCGCCAGTAGAATAAGTAAATATTTTCAAAAGTAAAGCCTCAGACGAGTCAAGAGAAATAGTTTTATTGATGTCTTCGTGGACGGCGACCGAAGAAATTTACTTTTCATTACGATAGAAGTTTGTCTGCAAACAGATCGACACTCGTCGCCGACGGTAACGCAAAAAATATAAAAAAATACTTGTGTAACCCTCATGTAGTGCTCCAGTTTTAAAACATAAGTACCTCGAGGAGATCGCGTGCGCTCACATTTTAAACATGGAAAAATAATAAATTGAAAGTGGAGTTCTTGCATGGAAATTAAACAAACAGTTTACTGTCTTAATTACTATAGTGAAGCTTTCGGATTTATAGGTCTTAAAGACTAGCAGAACCAAGCTAATAGGCGCCCTACAACTGGCGCTTAAGCTGAAATGGAGATGGACACATTGCGAGGATACATGAAGAAAAATGGATCAAATTAGTAACGCTTTGGCGTGGCCCATCGGTGACCAGGAGGTCCAGCAGGCCGAAGGCAAAGTGAAGCGACGACATCGAAAAAGTACAAAAGAATTGGACAGTAGAGATAAAGGACAGACAAAAATGGAAAAGGCTAGAGGAGGCCTTTATCTAAGGGGGATCTTAACCTATATAAACAGTAAACGCATATGCATTCTTTTTATAAAACTTTAACTCGCACTAGGATTTCTCCTGTGTGGGTGCGTTTACAGACACAAATTCCACACACAATACACCCAAACTCAGAACAACTACCGGCAGAACATTCAAATATTTGTTTCGTGCGGGAATCGAACCCGCGATCCGGAGTCAGCAGCCGACTTTATCAGCCACTGCACCAACCGGCATATATTCATATATTTTATAAAGTTAAAATTAGCGGAATCCAAATACTAAGTTTAAGATTAGTGAAGTTATTTTACTTTGGTTTTGGAAATAAAAGCCTTGTTATTTTTATATTTTATAATTACTGTAGCAATGATTTAGTAACTATTATTTATGATCACAAAGTAACCGTGATTTCATGTTATCAGTTTTTCATAATACAGAACGTAGTCAACGTACTTCCACATTTACGCTTACGAAATATCTTTGCGCAAATTGCCTTATGGCTAATGGCGACGCTATATCACGAGTCCTGAAGGCAAAATAAAATTATACAGGTTTTTATAGCGTTCAAAGGCACAGCGGCCCCGGGGGTGTTAAACTGGCGCTTTACGGCGGGCCCCTCACGCCGACGCACGCACTAAGTCCTCACAAAAATCCTCGTCCACTACACATAAATTGATTTGCGGTGCGAACCTGCTATATATTTCGGAGATAATAAACTTGAGATCTTGAGATAAACTACCGTAGGGAAAGTACGATAAGGTACCAAATGTACCTATTACTTTTGAATTACTAATCTTGCGTAGATTAAACTGATACTCTGGTTACATAGTACGTATCAATTTATTTTATAACAGACATAGTTAGCGACATTTTAGCGCTAAACTTCAACTATACTTTTAGAAACGTTATAACTTTTTATCTTGTCTACTAAGACCGATTAACACATTGCAGTACACCTATAAAAATAAGAAAGTGAATTATAGAATTTAGAAGAAACTGTAACAGCGTATGAATGTGCCGTATAGGTTAGACAGTCTTGTAGTGCGACTTCTTAAATTAATGATTTTTATTAGACCCTTAGGGCAGCTTACGATAAAATGGCCGGGCCTCAAGATGGTAAGAGAGTATTATCTCACTGCGGCCTTTCTCATTAAAATAACCGGTAACTGAACTACAAAGAGATAATTAGTTTAATTACCATACTCGTAACTGTGCCCAGCTAGAGATTACACACAGAAACTGAACAGCACGAAGATTATAGGGTATAAAAGAAGTAGAAAAAGTAATATAAACATCTCCCCTGTACGGGACGGGCCCTTGCTCGCGCCGGCCCTTACCGAACTTGCAGTCTTAAATGTCTTAAATGTGATCTAACTGTCTCCTAAATAATAACTTGTACCCTTCAGCAATGCCGTAAGGTGCATAAAGCATGGCGTTAGCCATGAATTTGCGAGAAACCCATTATAAAGTATAGCCATCAAAATTAAAGAACACATAGCTGACGTCACGCATAGACGCTCCTCAAAGTCTGCAATTTGTGAACATGCCTTAGACCAACCTAACCCTTTTCTTCGTTTTGATCAACCTATCCTTTTTTTTCATTCTTTTATTGATCCGGTGGAAATACCTCATGTACTTCCTTCGCCCTGGGAAAGGGCGAAGGGGCATGCCGGACTCCTACCGGCTAAAACCACCGGAGTGATCATCGTCGGCACAGAAGGGAGGCTCCAGGAACTCGAAAGATCTCCATTTAGAGCCACCCATTGGTGCCACGCCTTTAGGCATATCTAGGAGGAGATGACCGTAAAGCGGTCATCCCCTCTAGCGGAGGGAAGGCGACTGTAAAGAGGCCACCCCCCCAGGCATCTCTGGTGGGGCTATTGAACTTAAAAAACATCCTAATTTTAATAGAGAAGATGGTTGGCTCGTACCTCCTGTTTGGAATCCGGTTATTAAAACAATGAAATCCAAAATAATATACCACACTAAGTATAAAATATCAAGACACTGTGAGTGATTACTGCGCGCATCGAAACAATTTTAGTTTTGTACGGTAGATAAAATAACTTTTTAAATCTGTAACGACGCTTATCACCTACTTGTTCATGTCCAAACGTCAGAAAAACAAAAATTATAGATTTTTGATATACGCGATGTAATCCGTTTAAAAGTCGTTTGATTATAAAAGATCTTTTAACGTCTAATAAAAATACAGATGTCGAGAAACTGTCACTATTTTATTTACAAAATGCTTTACAGTAAAGGACAATAGGAGAACATCACCACAAATTCTCGTCCAAACTAGAGTGGGTACAGTGTGGTTATAATAAAAAAAATCCCTTTAGACAATTTTCCATTATCTGGGCGTCCATTGTTAGGATCCAGTGGTCAGCGTTTTATGGGTGGACGCAGTGTCGTCGTAACTTCTTATTAAACCGCCGGGGACGCACCGACTTGCCTCTAATTGATTTAGAGACCTCCAGGACCGTGACAGTACGCTTTTCTTTGTTTACTTTGTACTGCCAAAAGGTTTACTTTGAAACTTGAAATAATTTAAATGGACGGCTAGTTCGGCTGCTATAGGTTTAACGATCAAGCCAGAATTATAGTACCTTACTTATATCTTATTGGATTTTAGGAGGGTTTTTCAATTTAAGTTGCCTTGCATTGATTTAGTGTGAGTAGTTATCGTATTAAAATGTTGATGATATTTATACAATACTTGTCTGCAATTTTTGTTACTATGATATCAGCCGAATATATTTCCACAATAATTGTATCGTTATTTTGGGGGGGGGTATTTTCCAGTACTCACCCCGCTTGGCAGGTGAGTTGGCGAGAGCAGAATGGGTACTATTCCCCAAAGGGACGCTGCTAGCCATCCCTCTTGCTTTAGTCCCTCAGTCGCCTATTACAAAATCCACGGGAAGAGACGGAGTGGTACTATATTCATAATCGACGGGCTTATTACGTATGTAAGCTACAGACGGTTTGCGCAAACGTCACTGTCATACGTCAGCTGATAGCGATTAAACAGGTGAAGATCTTTGACGCTGTCGGACAATCACTGAACTAAAAATTGCATCCTCGCCTTCTAATTTCAAGCGATTAGCCACCGCTGAATCCTTGGTAGCGGAACAGCTGCAGTCGCGTCTGTGGTCACTGTTTTTTGCAAATCAGGGTGCCGGACACCACACAGAACTATTGTGATTACTTATTTCAATTTATCATAGAAGATACAATTTATTTTTCTCGATTTTTAATACTAGGACTTCTCCTGTGTTGTCGGTACAGTATACAGACATACGTCTCACACGCATATACACCCTGACCCGAAACAACTATCTGTAGATCATACAAATATTTACTCTACTTATGCGGAGATCGTACCCGCTATACGTAGTGCAGAAAGCATATTGCTTAACGACTGCACGCGTGCCGTGTATTTCTATTTCGAAAAGTTTTCTGATACATTCAGAACTAAATCAAGTATGTGATTGAAATATCACAACTTTCAAAGTTGTTTCATTCACTTGTGCTCGTCAATAACAATCCAGCCGGAACGAAACTATACAATGTACAAACCAACATTACAAATACGCACGTACTAACAGCTGAACAAAATGAAAATGAAGCTATTTCAATATTATCGCGACCGACACGCCATAATACTACAAGATTTAATACTTTGCAATTACTTGAGTGAATTTTAATAGCAATAAAGCTGCTTTTACATTCTGTACGTCACAACTTAAGTCAACTTTTCTTCAGAAACTAGTTTTATTAAAGCTTTTAAGACGTCCCCAAGCTAGCTAATTGATTTAACAGCCACGACATGGAGAATTTAAGTCTTGCTAAACACGCGACTCTTGTCATTAAGTCACAAAAATTTGTGACGCGAACACCCCACCTCTGCGTTCATGCATAAAGGTTACAAGTCCAATAAATAAACGCGTAAAAACTTAAGGTGAGTTAATTTGATAAAAAGAGTTTACTGCGTTCGCAACAAAAGGCATTTAAACGCAAAGGAAGCAGAAAACGACGGAAGAAAAATGAATGATTACAGCAAAAAGGGCCATCAAAACGAATGATAAACGAGCTTAATCCGAGCCCCATCCTTGTTTTATTACCAGTGGACGATTGTAAAAACGTATTAGTGGGCGTTGCCGCAGAACTGTGGGTCCCGCCGACGATCTATGACACTTTAGTTGACCTTTTTATATCCAATAGAGTATAGACGAAGCTGGCGGTAATTTATCGATCCTTTATTACCCTAAAATACAATCAAACCAATGGCAATATTTTTTTTTTAATAATAATAATAATAATAATGGGGCCATGACATTCTTTTCTGGGTCGTTGAATCCGGAAAATTCTCTTAACGTAAGAATCCGGTCATGCTGGTCCAGCACGGGGTATACATGGGCCATCTCCGACCACTTTTGTTTTCAAAAGATAACGTTAAAATTCGTTAGATAATATTCAAAAATGTTTGTCGGGATATTTCGGTCTACATATACGTAGCCCACATTGCAAGAAAATCTAAAAAAGTAAGTAATAAGTGAGGTTTATATTAAATTTTATAATGCAATTAATAAAAATAGAAAACCTTTTTCCAGCATGCTACAATGTTGAAGTTTACAGAAAATTATTGTTTAACCACGCTATATGTCGAAGTGACGGAATGAAACAAATCACCACAATAGTAGGTATACATAGTTAGGTTAGTTGGGTACTAGTAATATTATGTTTTTCGGGAAAACAAATAGGAACACAAAGTTAATCATTAAATATTAACAAAGAAAGGATGAGTAAATACACACACATAGTATACATTTTATACAATACTAGCTGCCCGCCCCAGCTTCGCACAGGCTGGTTCATGCAAACCCGATTGCAGCACCACCTACTGGATCCAATTGTGAATCTCAATCATCTAGGGATCCACTCAAACATACAAAAAAAATCATCTAAATCGGTCCAGCCTTTTAGGAGGAGTTCAGTGACATACACACGTACAGCAGAATTACGTACATGAGATAATGTTAATTATGAACTATTTAAGCGAGAGTAATACTTATACGGAGACATTCTAGGGCACTAAGTCATATGAAAAGAATGAAAATTACTCTAAAGAATAATATTAAATAAAATATACTTCTACTGATCTTAGTGAAAAATTGTTTGGATCAAATAATTTCTGAACATATTAGCTGACATTGTAAATACAGAATAAATTGAAAAAACAGTGGTGTAACTTTCGACTATACAACTCAGAGATATGATAAAGCACAACGATAACTATTTTTAATATCTAAGCATTAATAATATTCAATTCTTGGTCCGGCTAGACACCAAAAAGTCCTTTTCAGAGAAATAGTAAAATTCACAGATTAGGTACACACTATGACCCAACCCGCCTGTTAAAACCAGTATATAGGTAAAAGGAAGAGCTCATTAAACCTTCTAGGGTTTCTTGTGAAACCGTTATTAGAACAGGGAGGGTGCACGAGTGCCCGGTAATTCTCCCTTTATACAAACTAAGTAGGGGTGTTAGTACACTTTACAACATTATGTTCGAAGTAGGCATATTACTATATAGGTACTACTCGTAGTACCATACTGAACACTAATTAAATGTAGTTATCTATAGATTAAATAAAAAAAAAACAAAAACGGCGCTTCTATCTTCTTCTTTTTTCAATATGGCAATCGGCATCAACATCGAGCCATTTCTGCCAATGTCAAGTACGTTTGGATCTCGCCAGTTAAAATATATATATTTACATAGCGATATAGTTTGGTGCTTCTATCTGATCTTCAAATAATATATTACTTATATTTTTTCTTAATTTCGGTCAAACATATACTGCCAGTGCCTAGTAACTCCATAAGAATACATAATATCAACATATTTATTTGATAAGATAAGATAAGATAAAAAGATTTTTATTCATTTAAACCATTAATAGCACTTATGAATCGTCAAGACTTTAGTTGCCACGTTCCAAGATGTAGATTTCCTATGGAGAAGAACGGGCAAGAAACTCCATGGTTACTCTTTTAAATCCATCCAATCAATCCATGGTTACTTTTTTTTTTGTGCCATTCTTTTTAGAATATGATATGACAACTACAGTTTTAATAACTGGAAGGTTCTTACTACTTTTTATGTTTTCTCTTTCTTATATTTTTCATTGTTCTGCATTTGAGCACCAGTATCTATAAAATATAAAAATAGCTGCCATTCATTGCGAAAGACTGAATTACACTCGAAAATAAACATTTTTGTTCTTTTGAAAAACCTAAGTTATGACTGGCTGATATTTCTCAGAATTGTTATTCGGTAGCCATTTGATATATCTTTTTCTGTATTCTATTTTATCACTATTTATGGCATTCATTAGTTTTTTTTTCTTATTTTACTGCCAGAATTACATCGTGTTCTAATAAATAAATCTTTTGCTTTATAAACGTATTTTAATTAGTTATCCTAATGAACGCAAATAGTATGAAGATATTATATTTATATGGAAAAATAAAGATGTAGTCGTATCGATTCGAGTAGCTAGTATAGGTTTGACCCATGTTTCTTAATTGTAGTTACTTAAACTGTGTTGAAGTAATTAAAGTAATTCTAACTAACAACATAAGAGTTCCGTATTAAAATAATTGTAAAGGCTTATACCGTAACTATGGCAGGAAACAATCTTAATGAAATACGCCTAAATGAAGGCGAGACGATAAAATCGTCTGGGAGAAAATATTATTCTCGGAAGCCATAAAGAAAATTTTATTTAATGAAGATAAGACTTTTGGTATGAAGAAAGTGTTTCTTGGTCGCTGAAGTATACTCTATTATAAACCATAAATAAACTTCTAACTTTGTAAGTACATACCAATTAAAAACTAAAAACTGTCATTATTATAGACGCGAAATTGCTACTGAAACATTATTAGGAAATGTTGGAATGAATTGGTTGTAATTTTTTTACCTACGTGTAATTGCTTCATATAATAATATGTCAAATTTTATGTATAAATAGGCTGTTCAGAACACAAAATGTTTATCAATTAGATACGGGCAAGGCACAAGAATTGAGTTGTGATGTCTCGCTCATCATAAATTCGACAAGAAAATTCGAAACAGCACGTCTTTGGTTCATCATCATGTCAGCCAAAGAACGACCACTGCTGAACGAGGCCATCCCATAGATCTCCACAGTTGTGTCATCGTTTAGGGGCGAATTTACAAGTACTCACCACGCTTGGTACGCACGTTGGTGAGCGCAGTATGACTACTTTCCACAGAATGGACGCTGCTACCCATCCCTCTGGTTTCAACTCCCTTTAGTCACCTTTTATCACATCCACGGGAGGAGATGGAGTGGTATTATATTCTTAATCCGGACACCATACGAACGCCTATGGTTATTTTAGTCTAAAGCTGTTGTATACGTGTATATTAAAATAGGAATTTAGTCTTTACGCCTTAATTACAGAGAATGACGTTTAGTTATTATCGTATTTACGCCATTATAGCAAAACAAATCATTTTAAATAGCTTTCTCATCGTTTTCCATAAAAAATCTCTAGGAGTTATTGCTTATTTTCCACAGCATATTCCGATCCATTTTATACTAAGAAAGGAACATAAGAGGAACAGAACGGGGCTTACTGATAGAAGCCTGCCACTCAGCTGTGTGTATTTACTTTGAAGGTGAGTATAATTAATACTTAGATTTTAGAATCTTAACTATTGCCACATTTTAAGAAGGCGCAATATCATTCATACAAGACATAAAAACATGCACAAACATTGAAATCACAACGTTAGGGGGCCGATATGTCACCCGGACAATATTTCGGTACGGTCGGACTGTCGGATTGGTCTGAAATGTTTTATGATCCGGCCAACACGCAGTTACGCGTCTGGGCGCCTGTGGCATGTGGACAGAACTGCTGCCCATGATTTAGGTGCTTTCATTTCACAACAGTTTGTTTTAAAATGCCGTCAGAAGCTCTCTGTGTTGGATTTTGGAACATAATGTATAGATAGGCTTAGTACCGCACAACAAAACGCTTGCATACATCAGCCCGTAGGCATACATTGCTGAATATGGGGCTCTTAATGATTAAAGCCGATGAGCCGTGTAATGCCGGCTAAGAATAACACTACCTCATCTCATCTTGTGAGTGTTGTAAAAGGCGACTATAGGATTAGCCTGAGGATGGGCAGCATCCTTCGACTGCGATCGCCAACCCACCTATTAAGCGTGGCGATTTTGGAAAAATCCCCCAATGAGCACACAAAACTAACTCAGATCAGTCGTTGAATCTTTGGGGAAGGCTGTGTCCTGCAGTGGATTTATTTGCCTGAAATGATGATGATAAATGCAATGATCACTCATAGGATATTGCCATAATCACCACTTTTAACAGGCTGGTTGGTGATCGCAGTATGTTGTTATTAGCACATGGAAAGATACTGATGTCCGTCTTCTTGATATCAAATTTTAGTCGCTTTTTACTATACTCATGGGTGGAGAGACGTGGTATATTTTTTCCGGGTACAACACGGAACATAAGTTAGTATCAAACATAGGGTTAGATTTATTTCATAATCTACTTCTCTTACGCTAGGGAAAACTCTATTTTTTTTAATAGTCCGCAGAGTAAATTATTTTTTAACTTCCTCGCCCACTTGCCCGAGGAAGGCCGAAGAGGCATGCTGGACTCCTACCGGCTAAAACCACTGGAGCGGTCATCTTCAGCATCGAAGGGGATTGAATTTAAAGTAACGATTAATTTAAGAAAATCTAAATAGTTGAATAAAATATAAACCCTTTGGCTAGGTAATGTCAATGTCAATTTAAGGGGCCTACTCAAAGCCGTGTGGTGCCGGCTCAGAATGCCACCACCCCATCTCCTCCCATGGGTGTCGTAAAAGTCGACTAAGGGATTAGCCGGAGGATGGGCAGCAGCGTCCTTCGAGTACATTAACAACTCAACTGCGATCGCCAACCCGTCTGCCAAGCGTGGCGATTATGGCAAAACCCCCCAATGAGCGAGAACACATCCATATCGGTGGTTGTGGTGATCTTTGGGGGAGGTCTGTGTCCAGCAGTGGACTTCACTCGGCCGAAATGATGACTCAAAGCCCTGCTTGCAGGGCCCTACATGCAGTATCTCTGCCGGACTGTATAGTGTGAATGTTTGCAGGGCCGATAGTTATCGTTATTTATAATAGATACTGCATGTTGAAGCCCTGCAAGCTGGGCTTTGAGTAGGACGCTATTGTCACTCGTAATAACCTCGAACATTCAGCAAGTCAGCGCATTCTATCGCTTTGGCACAAAATGCATCTGTTTAAACCAAAAAAAGATTGTCCACAGATGAAGCACTGAAAGCGCTAATTATCGTATTCTAACAAATATGGCGCCGGGAATAAGATCGATAATGAAAAATCTTTATGAGATTATGAAGTGTCCGTTGGATTGTAATAACTGATATAAAAGTATTTAAAAAAATAGAAATTATAGTATAGGTCGCATGCCTGTTGATCCATAGGCCATTCTTAACAATGTTCAACTCAAGATAAACACAAGTAATAAAAAAATAGACTCATTCGGTGCGAAAATCCGGCGTAATATGTTACCTTTCCATACGACACGTGTGTGACAACATTGTCAAATTTACGCTCCAGCTCCAGGTACCTTCGCAGACGCACGGGAAGACGCGCGGACGATGCGGACGTTTTGTTCGTCCAGACATGGCGCTTTCGGAACATTTCCACTTGCGAAATTATGCGGGTGAAATTCTGCCACGATTTTCCGCTTAGATTTCTCCTTAGGATTTAAATTTACCTCGCGAACGAAGACGCAAGTAACAGCCAGTATGAAATAAATTAAGAAAAAGATAAAGTCTACATACATACTCCTTTGAATTATTAATATTTTTTACCTTGTCTCATCCACTTTCGTTTTGTTTTACTAAGTGAACCAGATACCCAAGCAATATCAAGCTTATGAGTTAAATATTTAATCATTTCAGTTTTGAGCCAAAATTACAGAATAAGTTATTGAAGTTTACAAGTACGTGAATAAATGTTACAGATTATTCAAATCGTGTTAACTAACCTACCTGTTTATGTATAAGGTAAGCAGTAGGAGTAATTACTTTTTATATATCATAGCACTAACACATTTCATGCCGTGGGTGTCGTAAAAGGTGACTATGGGATTAACCGGAGGATGGGCAGCAGCTTCCTTCGAGTTCATTAACAACTCAACTGCCATCGCCAACCCGCCTGCCAAGCGTGGCGATTATGGCAAAAACCCCCCTATGAGCACACAACACACCCATATCGGTTGTTGGGGGGATCTGTGGGAGAAGTTTGTGTCCAGCAGTGGACTTTATTCGGCTGAAACGAACAAACGAGCGATACTAAAGTTCTCCCTGTATAGGAAAAAATACACGCCAAGTTGCATATACTTACATTACTTCCAACAACTGCCTACGTTCCGGACTATGTGTAAAAATATTTCATAATTTACACACGCATTCTATTTCGGTACATTTTTTTCGTGTACGAGTATTACTGTGGCTTCTTTTAATGGTTGTTTGAAAAGAACCTGTACATTGTTTGTTCGGTTTGGTTCTCGGCATAAATAGACTACCCATCTCCACCCATAATTGTCGCAAAACGCGACTAAGATGATGCGATGGGCAGCAGCAACAACTGGCGCGCTAGAAACAATATACTGTGATCACTAATCCACCAAGCGTGGTGATTATGGAAATAGCGTGACTACTCATTGTGGTGATCCTTAAGAGGCTCATGCAGGCCCAGCTGTGTAAGTATATGGCTGACGTGAACCTATCCATATTAAAATCGATATCATCAACCCACTATTGAGCTTAAAGTACTAACTTGTTTGAGAACCCTACGTCAATTACTAATCACATTTTTAAGCTATACTAAACTATATTATACTCAATGATATTTTACAAATAGATACGTCATACACGAAACTGACACGAACTACAAAAGGGCGTGCCGGCCGCCACTAGAACGCGTAATAAAAAAATAAAACAATATACTATTTTTTATTTACAATATCGATTTACGTTACGTATTAATTTATTTATGAAATAAAATGTCGTTTTCTCTCACAGTTGCAGTATACTTCGTGCATCGTCTATGAACAAAGGATGCCATTACTTTATAGGAATATGTTGCTAAATTATGCTTATGATTCACGTCGAGCCGCGACAGCGACACCCAAATATATTGGAAAAAAGGAGATATGCCATGTAGATCAAAATGTATGCGAGCCTAGAAATCCATTTTCCCACTACCATTGTTCATAAAAGCACACTAATGCACACAGTTATAAGTTCTCCACCAATGAAGTTAATAAACACAAAATTATAATTGGCTTCTCATACTAAAACACACCCACGACTGTGTAGGTAGCCAATCATACCAAGCGTACGGACCGCACATGACAGCCGTACCACGCAACGCGTAATTTTATTGGGAGTACCATTCGCTGTTCTATTCACTGCGTTTGTTATTCACCTAGTTACTATAGCTAGTTAAAAGTGGTAGATAAGAAGCATTGTATTTTGTACAAAAATAATAATGTCGTTCTGCTCCATCACTCCAAATGTAACATAATAAAGAAAACAATAGTTTTTAATTTATTCTTTTTATAGACAATTATAAGAAAATTCCTTCACTTGCATATTGTATATGATTACTTCCTTGATAAAGTTATTATTTTCGCTTCGGTTTTTGCATGTTATCCCCGAACAACACGACACTTTAACAAAGTTTCACTTACGAGATCGAATCTCATATATATTTTATAAAACGGGAATTTTTTTGGATGGCCCAGATTGTGCATGTCGTGGTGGTGCGGTTATGCCCCCGTACCACTCCTCCTTATTTCCTATTTCTGCGGCGACACCGGTCGATGAGTGACTAAGTGAACTCCGGGCAATTACCTTGGTTTCATGGTACCATCGTAGAGCGTGGGCAACGCATCTATACTTATAAAAACATCTTAGACTATACTAAATATATTATCACGAAAAATCTTCATTTTTGAGATTTAATAAACTTAAAATACATTAAAATGAGAACTATTGAGAAGTTCTTTTTTAATTCGTGTTTTCTTTATATATAAATTAATTTAACAATGGTTACATGTATATAATACAGTTTGACGGCACGATTGGCTGAGCAATTAGCTTACTGCGCTACGTGTCGCGGGTTCGATCCGCGCACGGGACAAATATTTCTATTATATTGATACAGGTAGTTGTTTCGAGTCTAGGTGTTTGTGGTTGTGAGAATTATGTCTGTGAAGTCCCTTTAAATATTAGTACGCTCGGCAAAGCAAAACATAACGCGCTTACTTATAAGTGTGTTTGTGTCAAATAAAGAATTTATATTTTCATTTTGATTACGTCCTAATTAAATCAAGCCTTTTTCGGTACAAAACTTCGATTGCAATTGCGACTACGGAACGTTTGTCGCGGAGACTAATCACTTGGCTTTCTGCGCTGCGTGTCGTGGATTTATTCCCCGTACGGAACAAATATATATACTAGCACATAGTTAATCCGGGTCTGAGTGTCTGTGCATGCGGAATTTATATGTAAACTATACTCACGACAGGAGAAAACCAAGTCTAGCGCATCGCCCATAAAATTTCCTTTTTTTATATACATACGTTTAGGCTACTGATAAAGCTAGAATTTTGTTAAGAAGATACCTCTGTAGAGATTTATTCTTTGTTGCCAATGTTAATAGCATGTATGTACTTTAATTTTACTTTGGTGAAATTATGTGTCTAGTACGGTCAGCAACATAAGTCGCTGAACATTTTGTTTTTTCAAATCGCTTGCTCACTCTTGTTTGCATCATATTCATATTTTTTTCTTAATAAAGTCATTATTTAAATATGTTGCTATTATCTGGTTATGAGAATAGTTAATGACTTGAATTATTTTTATTGTGCAGCGACTCATGTCGCTCACTGTACAAGCCCATACAAGCCCATATATGTATAGCCATAGATTGAAACATAAATGGCGGAGAGGGAGGGCTGGGCTTAATTATGCTGTTCTGCTCCATAGAAATAAATATTTAAGAAACAGTGAACAGCGGGCCGGGCAGAAGGCCGTTGAAGCAGAAAGGAATTTGAGTGGTAACGTATTCTACAAGGTGAATTCGATAACGATCGGTGGGTGGGTTCGAATCTCAAGTGCGGTGACAAGTCTTTTTAAGTTTTAATAATTACTTATTACTTGCAGTGGTTCGATAATAATACGCTTTCATTGTCTAGTACGTGATATTTAGGTACATAAATTGTGAATTTATAAGGTAGACCACAGAAAACTAAATCAATAATCATCATCATTATGCACATATTTTTTGGTTCTGAGTGACCGTAATCATATGACTCATCGTATGGCTCCTTACGGCTAATAAATAACCTGGTCAACGTTGTCAGAGAATATCCGGTTAGACTCTGATGTTAGTCTTATACTTCGGTGGCAATATTCTTGCTATCGACTTCCAAAATTCAAGAGTATGCACGTTGATTCCTAGTGACCTAACTATCAATGCAGTGTAGTTTACGGTATGATGTTGACGTGGACGCGATGACTGGATCAGCGAGGGGTTTCCCTCCCGGGGCCCATCCCTCTGGTTTAGAGTCCCTTAGTCGCCTTTTACGACATCCACGGGCATCTCCCGTGTGGTGCTATTTCTTAATCCGGATACCACACGGAATTCTCTGAATATATTGTGAGTAATGTAAGACTAGATCGGCAGGAGCCAGTAGCTGATGTCGGTTCAAACTTGCAATATCGTTGCAATCTACATTTCCTGAATGACTATTTGATATCGCTCAATCATACGGTAGGCTTAGGCCTACCGGTGTGATAGACGTCGAAATTTTGCACATCTTCGTTATGAGAAAGAAGAAAGAAAGAAATAAAGAGAATCAATTTAATCTTTATGACCTCCAGGATATCTATAGTTTCGTTATCAGTCAATATTCGACGTGCCCTGAGAAATACAGGAGCATGTTTTTTAAATTACCATTTGCCCACGGAGTTGATACCGACCCACCCAAATATGCGTTTCATTACTAGGGAGTTTTTATTTTTATTTTAAGCCATAAATTTTTTACTTAAATAGTATATTATTTCTGCAATATTTTCAATAAAATTCAAATTAAAGCAAGGAAATTAATTAATACTAATATATTTGTGAGAGTAGGTGCACAATTTTTGCAGAAACAAAAGAAGTCCCAACTTGCTTTCATGGTAGCTAACTGACAAGTGCAGTTTTGGCAAGTAACCTGTATTATCAGCTTAACAGTGTCATCACTTAAAACACAAATGTTGTAAAAAACGACATAAGACCTATATTTTTCAAGAACGACTCTTTAAAACAGGTCAAGAAAATTTGGGTCGTTTTTGTGTTTATGGCATATTATATTAAGCTTTCATTTTCTGTACGAAAAGAATATTGAAACTAAATCTCAACTTTTTAATTCTTAAATAAGCGGATATAGCGCAATATATTTATAATATAATAAGAGAACTAGAACAATGTAATCATTTAATAAGCTTTAGATAACTCTCATTTGTCGTGAGGTGCCGGCTCAGAACGCCACCACACCATTACATCCCGAGGGTGTCGTAAAAGTCGACTAAGGGATTAACCGGATGATGGGCAGCAGCCTCCTTCGAGTACATTAACAATTCAACTGCGATTGCCAACCCGTCTGCCAAGCGTGGCGATTATGGCAAGACGCGGGGTCTTGCCATAATCGCCAATCGCCAATCGGGAAAATGAGCACACAACACACCCATATCGGTCGTTATAGGTATCTTTGGGGAAGGCCTGTGTCCAGCAGCGGACTTTATTCGGCGGAAATGATGAATGATGAGATAACCCTCATTATTTTCGATACATATTTCGGTACCTCTTATATTTTTCATATCTCCATGCAATGCGACTTCAACTGCTCAATACACCTTTCATCTCGTGCACCTTCACACCATCAAACAGACAGAAATATATTGATTTTTAACTGACCACCCCCTTCAACACGGACTCACAGTATTTTTCTAGAACACAAAAGAAATACGTATATCAGCATTTATTTAAACGTGGTCTAGCGTAAGTGTAACAAAATACTAAGACTGATTACTTTACTATTCACAATTTAGAAACAAAGCAATGTAAATATCATCATTCATCATCATTATTTCAGCCGAATATAGTCCAATGTTGGACACAAACCTAGCCACCACATGTAAGATTCGAACCCACCGTTCGCTTTTACATGCATCGGAATACGTTATCAACTAATGGCCGAAATTAATAATCGATCGAATCCAAAATCTTTGGATTACGGATGACGGACACAACAACGGGCGAATTTCAAAATCTTAAATCCGAAGATTTTGGATAAGATCGATTATTAATTACGGCCGTTAGCTAGCGTCCCTTATCCTACTCGGACGAAATTATGAACCATGAATTAGTTGCACACAATAGTTTTTTTTTATTTATTTTTTATTCTTTACTTATTTAAGGGCATTTGTCTCCAAGTATAAGCGAAGCGTTACCTAAACTTAATATCTACAAACACATTTACATTTTTTTTTTTATAAAGAATTATTGGTGCAAAATCATATTTTCCACTAAAAATTTAGCAGCATCAGATGTTGGTTCTGCTAATAAACTTAAAAAGGCTCCTTGATCATATTTATTTATGTTAAATGTTTGTACCATTAATTCTCTTGCTCTTTGGTTTTTAACACATTCCACAAGGACGTGCTGAACATCATCTATCATGCCACATACATCGCAATTCGGAGAGTCGACTTTCTTCATTAAGAATGCGAATTTTCTAGAAGGATAATGTCCGGAACGTAATCTGTTTAATCCTACGATGTAGGCTCTACTTAGTTTACTATTATAAAACCAAGGAATTTGAGGAGGCTGACACTGGATTGTTTTAAACCATATACCTTTTTCTCGCTCCTTTCATCGAAATATTCTTTAAACTAATATGTGTATGTGTGTGTATAGTTTTGAAATAATGAAATAAAAGAAGGCCGTAAGTCAAACCAAAGCGTCAATCTATTACGTTTTGAGATTGCTACTGTACTTATGAACGCGACCGAACATCGTCGTACATAACGCGAATAAATATGTTCATTTAATTCATTTTTTACTTTACCATATTTCGGTGTAGTCCGGATTAACAATATAGCACCACTCCATCTCTTCCCGTGGATGTAGTAAGCGCGCTTAAGGGAGACTAAGCCAGAGGGATGGGCAGCATCGTCCCTTTTGTGGAACAGCAGCCGTTCTGCGCTCACCAACCCGTCTGACAAGCGTGATAAGTACCGGCAACACATGACATTAAACCGGTCGTTGTAGAAGTCTATGGAGGAGGCCGGCTGAACATAAAGCAGTGTACGTTTTTGGCTGATATGACAGCAAATTTTAAGCAGCAACATTTTAACAGTAATCGGTCCTGGTTACTACAAGCACTCTTTCGCACCAATAAGAGAAAATATAAATTTTTCATACTTACGAGTAATAGAAAAAAATGTCATTCTGCGCATTTCACTGCGAGAAGAAATACATAATAACAATGTTTCTTACCTTAATGAGTTACGATTTATGACTGCCGTTTATAAGCTCATAAATATGTTCGCAAAAAATAACTGCTTACGCCTAATTTATGTCACTTTATACCGGTAGGAAAATATTTTTCACCAAGAAATTTGCTGGAAGTCGATCGCATTTAGGCTCGACTGGTGCGCGGCGGTGACGGCAGCGTTCTAACTCTGCAAAATTGTGAATGAGTACGAACAAATTATATTTTCCTTTATTTATTTAATATTGTGACGAAGTCGTCCTTCATATTCATTTCAATCAACCTCTTCCATGACTTCATACCTTCTATCTCCATCATCACTGACCACCCCGTGCTTCATTCGTTGCTAAATTCAAATTTAAATTCGAATTTAGTACGTGGTGTCGAATCGTTTTTCATATTTTTTATTTATTTATTTATTAATTAATTTATTTATTTATTTTGATGATTCCATTGAGAACGCTTAACGCGAGTGGTTCCACACACAGCTGTCGTTTTTAAATAGTCTGCAATATTAGAAATGTTTGTTTCACAAGTAGTTTTTTATATGATAAGTAAGCTACATTTCAAATAAAACTATAGGATGAAGTGATAGCTACATAAAGTGATAGTGATAGATGGGCTGTGACCAACAATAGAATAGAATATAACTTTATTGTACACCAAATTAATGTAAAGGATTATTTACAATAGTCATCGTGGCACAATGGGAAGTCTTATCGCTGAAAGCGATCTTTTACAGACAACCTTTGGATGGATTTAAAAGTAGGGAATTAAAGAAATTCAGGTAGTCTGTGGTGTACTGAACGATGATGTATATAATGATTTCGATATATATACAATAAAATACAGGTATTTGCATCAATAAATAGTATAACTACACCAATTTGCATATTAATACATAAATAAATATATGTATATATAATATAATATTATACATAGATATTTGTCGATAAATGTTAGATATTTAAGTGAACTAAAGAGAAAGATAATGCTCTTTTAATTATTTTTTAAATGCTCGTGATTGAGCTTGTTTAATTGTATATAACAATATACCTGTTTCCCGTGTCGTCCGTGTGTTTCATTCATTTACATCATCTGCACACCGTTACTTCGTTGCCGTGGAGAAAGCCTCCCGTAAGAGCTAGCCGGAGGAATACACAGAGGGGAGGCACTCCGCGACAATATTAAATCGAAAACATGATTTATTAAATGTCACCTGGACGAGTAGTAAAATAATTATAATTGTTTAAACAACTCGTTCTGCCACTATCCACCTGCCACCTCCGTTATCAGACCCTCGTCACCAAGTATATTGTATGGGACTCGTTAAAACAAACCAAATGAGCCCAAACTGGAGGGGTTCACTGAGGGGTTAGTAGCCATTGAAGAGTTCCACTTCAGGTGGAATCATCTAGCATCTAGCTCCATCATTAGGTCATTTTGATGGTACAGATTATTGTATTGTCGTTTGGATTACATTTACTTCATCATCGTCGTCATCATTTCAGCTGAATGAAGTCCACTGCTGGACACAAGCCTCCCCCAAAGTTCGCCACAACTACCGGTGTGGATGTGTTTTGTGCTCATTGAGGGGTTTCAGCAAAATCGAGAAGCTTGGCAGGCTGGTTGGAGTTTGCAGTTGAGTTGTTAATATACTCGAAGTACGCTGCCCATCCTCCGGCTACTCCCATAGTCACCTTTTACGACACCCAAGGGATCAGATGGGTTGGTGCTATTCGTAGCCGGCCCCACACATACATATATATACTTGTTTGTAAGTATCAAATCGATACGACAGTTGGAAGTAGGTCAAAATCGCCTTCCAAGATTTTTTTACATAGTTTCCAAATTATAAGTGAACTCGTGTTAAAAATAACGATGATAAAAATACCCTTCTCTGCTGGAAAGTATCGTAATAAGTGACAGAAGGGTATTATTTTTAAGATTACTAGCAATATTGCCTACACGTTACTAGTGTCCTTCATTATGCCCACTATCAGCTAAACTAAAATATGTTTGCAATGGAAGAGGGTTCACGTCAACACGGTTGGCGCAGTGGCTAAGCTATTAGCTGTCTACGCCACGTGTCACGGGTTCAACCCCCCACACGGAACAAATATTTGTGTATCCACAGATCATCATCATCATATCAGCCAAAAGACGCCCACTGCAGAACAAAACCCTCCCCCATAGATTTCCACAATTGTGTAATCATTTTAGGGGCAATTTTTCTGTACACACCACGTTTGGCAGGTGGATTGGTGACCGCAAAATTACTGCTGTTCCACAAAAGGAACGCGGCTGCTGCCCATCCCTCTAGTTTAGAGTCTCTTAATCGCCTTTTACAACATCCAAGACGGGAGATGAGGTGCTGTTATATTCTTAATCCGAACATACACAAAGTTGTTTCTTTCTGGCTGTTTATTTATGCATGGGATAATTGTGTAATCGTGTATCTGTAAACTGTAAGAGAAGTTATAGGGTAGAGTAGCGATAGGGCCATCGCTTTTAGGGTTCCGAACGTCCGAATAAAAAAACGTCGGTACCCTTATTATATATCACTCGTGTGTCTGTCTGGCCGTCTGTCATAACCAATTTGCTCTGAATCGTATAGGCCCGATTAAGTTGAAATTTGTCACACATATGAATTTCTGTGACCCAAACACGGACGTGTAACGTAAATTAATTGATTTTTAATATGGAGGTCACTTTTGGGGGCAGATTAAAAAATCAACTAAAGAAGTTTTGCAAACTTTACCGTGTAACATGTCAAATGGAAGAACTTGTTACGAGGGTCCCAAAAATATTTATTATATAATTTAAAATAAATGGTTTTATAGTTATTTAAGAAAACAGATGAAAATTTACCATTTCCCCCTTATCTCCTAAACTACACAGCCGCTAATTATGAAAAAAATGTAAAAAAGAGCTATTTAGTTACAGTTTACAGAAAAATCTATACGAAGTCTATGGGCTTAAAATAACATGCTAAAACTTTCAATATTGTGCGTACAAACTAAGATTTTCAGTTGGAATGTATCGGAGAACAGGTTTTTCAACTACAATGTTAAGTTTGTTCTTGAGTGAAATTATAGGTAAAATACAGAATTTAGCAATATACAATATATTCAGCAATTTTGGAACCCTCCCCATGCGAGTTCAACTCGCACGTGTCCGGTTTTTACTTCTTCTTATGTCTTCTGTTCAGCCTACAGTATTTAACAAAATAACATTACACGTAAAAGTTCAAGATTTTTTGTTCAAGACTTACCTATTGTACTATTTTGAAGCAATGTTACTATAATCCATAACATTCTTTTATCACAGCTGTAGTGTTAACATGAACAACTTTAAAAAAAGTTAGGCGGGCCTCTGCCCGTTTATCAGCCCTTTATACGTACCTTCGTACCGTCAGCGATATTTCACAAAAAAATCTTGTCGCAAAACATCCCTAAAGAGAAATATTTAGTTCAAGGTTTAGGACTAGGCTAAGCCAGAACGTTTTTTTAGCGCACGTTTGGAATGGAACTTTGTTTTACAAAATATGAAACGAGTAAACGCGCCGATGCAACGCACCTCATTGGCTGAGCAGCGCATATTGTAACGCTTCTGATAGATGTCCCGCAATACTTGCACCTGCAAAGCTGCTACGGTATGTGTCAAAGTTAATTATAAGACTAACTGTGACTGTGAAAGTCATATTAGTACACGGTTTTCTAAATCTGCAGCCCGGTGCGCACGGTGCACACGCAGTAAGCAAGCGTTGATAAATTTCGTTCCTACTCTCTATGAGAAGAGTTTCGTTTCTTTGTTTTCTTTTCTTTCATTCTTTCTGTTATTTTTTCTTTCTATTGTTTTTCTTTTCTTTCTTTTCTTTCTTTTCTTTCTTTTCTTTCTTTTCTTTCTTTTCTTTCTTTTCTTTCTTTTCTTTCTTTTCTTTCTTTTCTTTCTTCTCTTTCTTTTCTTTCTTTTCTTTCTTTTCTTTCTTTTCTTTCTTTTCTTTCTTTTCTTTCTTTTCTTTCTTTTCTTTCTTTTCTTTCTTTTCTTTCTGTTTTTTCTTTCTTTCTTTTCTTTCTTTCTTTTCTTTATTTCATTTGTTTCTTTTATTTGTATTATTTCTATCTTTTTATGTGGTTAGTGGCCAACCTTGTGTAAGAGTTATTCAAGCCGCTAAAAGGCCTCCCACGTGACTTAACGACTGCCGTCTGATGACAAAAACCGGGACCGATGTGCCGTATCGGTCCCGGTTTTTGGAGATGTTCAGTTTCAGAGTACCACTATGCTACCACCCATCCACAGACTGACCACGCTAAGCGTTGCTTAACCCCGCCACTTACAGACTGATAAGTGTTTGTGTGTTTTATTAAATAAGACATTGTTTTAACACCTTATTTATTTGTCATTACACAACACTCAATGGTAAATAAAATTTGATTGTAACCTTCGCGTGACCTAAATATTAAACAAAAGAAACACCTCTACACTTCAGAAAGAAAATAAGCGCAAGAAACCGCCAAAATAAACATGCTTCGCCTCAGAAATAAGAAAGCGATTGTAAACATGTTATTTAGCGTTGTAAATCGGCGTTGTTATTTGCTTTACTTAAATCATCGCCCTCGCTATCAGCGCTATAAATAACACAGCCCCTATTATCTGTGAACATAATCGGTGATGTTTCGGCCGCCTTATTTCCTTCTGCGGTTAAATACACTTCCCTAAAAAAATATTTATTCTCCCGCCGTGCAAACAATTGTCGAATTCTTTCGGCTTGTTGATTTTCTCTGTACTTAGTAAATGGAGAGAATGGGAGCTACTGATCCATTTGAATGGGATTTTAAATACAGTTTTTATGTTTAGCTAATTTTCATATTTCACACGAAATGTACTTGAATGATAAGGTAGGCGTTCTTAAAAACGTGGAATAGGTAATACACAAGTTCCTAATAACATGCAATTTTCAGTGTCAAAAACGCAACACATTTTATGCGATGTTAGTTAGTATTCTCCTGCATCGTGGGTACAGTTTACAGCCATAAATCTTACATGCACAATTACTAAGGCCCGAAACAGATCATACAATTATTTTTCCGTGCGGGGATGGAACCCGCGACACGTAGCGCAGAAAGCCAGTCACTTAACCACTGCGCCAACCGTGCCACCATTACAGTTACCCTGCGTTGACATTTACGTACGAAATAAACATACATACATCTAAAATGTTTTTATAAGTGTAGATGCGTTGCCCGCGCTCTACGATGGTCAAATGAAAGTAAGGTAATTGCCCGGAGTTTACTTAGTCGTGCACTGACCAGTGTCATGGCACGACGTGAATCATAAGCGTAATTCTGTAACTTATTGCGAAAATATAAAGCCATCCTGTTTTTATAGACGACGCACAAAGTATACTTCTATTGTGAGAGAAAAAAACGTTTTTATGCAATAAATAAATACGTAACGTAAATCAATATTGTAAATAAAAAATTGTATTTTGTTTTATTTTCTATTACGCGGTCTAATAGAGGCTGGCGCGGCGTTTTGTAGTACCATAATGTTCGTGTGTGGCGTGTCTATATGTAACATATCATTGACATTCATGAGTAGTATATGTACTGCATTTGTATGGTGTTCAGATTAAGAATATAGCACCACTGCATTTCCTCTCATGGATGTCGCAAAAGGCAATTAAGGGACTCTAAATTAGAGGGATAGCACGTCACTTCTGTGGAACAGCAGCCATACTGCGCTCACCAACTCGCATGTCAAGCGTGGAGACTACGTGCAAATTCCAGTCATCTATGAGGGAGGCTTTTCTTCAGCAGTGGAAGTCTTTTGATTGATATGATGATGAAATGATTAAAAACCGGACAGGTGCGAGTTGAACTCGCGTGGAGAGGGTTTCGAAATTGCTGAATGTATTGTCTATTGTTAAATTCGGTCTTGTACTTATCCCAAGAACAAACTTAAAATCGTAGTTGAAAAACATGTTTCCCCCATACATTCCAACCGCAAACGTAAGTTTGTACGCAAAATATTGAAAGATATACTATGTTATTTTAAGACCATAAACTTCTTGTAAGTTTTCCTGTAATCTAGCTATTATCTCTATTTTTACAATTTTAGCCTCAGTAGTTTCGGAGATAAGTTTGGGAGGCGTCAATATTCACCAATTTTTTTTAATAACTTTAAACAATGTATTTTAAAATATAAATACATTTGAGACCCTCACAATAACCCCTTCCATTTCATATGTTACACGGTACAGTTAGCAAAACTTTATCCTTTAATTTTATATATTGCCCCTCAGAAGTGACCCATATTCAAAATGTATTTATTTATGTTACATGTACGTGTTTAGGTTGCAGAAATCCATATGTGTAGCAAAATTAAACTTAATCGGTCCAGTAGATTCGGAGAAAACTGGCTGTGACAGACGGACAGACAGACACACGCGTGATCCTATCAGGGTCCCGCCGTTTTTCCTTCGGACACTCGGCAATCTAAAAAGGTGTCACCGCAATGCTGGATGTTCTGAATGTGTGAAGCAGTGGTGATTAAACTATAGACACTGCTTTGTTCCAGTTTGAAGGGCACTGTAGCAAATAGAATTAATGGTCATAAAAGACTACATAACTTATGACTTGAGGTGACGAGCAGAGTGTGATGCTACGCACGACCAGTCCTGGGTAGCATTACAACTGTTATGGGTATGCGTGACGCTCACCACCAGGCAAATGACTTGCTTGTCTTGCATACAAAAATATCTTTGTAAAAAATGTCCACTGCTGGACAGAAATGTGTGTTGTGTTGTGTGCGCCTTGGGTAGTTTTGCCATAATCGCCACGCATGGCAATCGCAGTAGAGTTGTTAATGTATCGAAGGACGCTGCTGCCCATCCTCCGGCTAATCCCGTAGCCGCGTTTAACGACACCCACGGGATGAGAAGAGGCGGTGGTATTCTTAGCCGGCACCACGTGGTAAATTTTTACATACCAGTTTTTAAGCCCGAACCTAGTAAAAACACATTATATAGAAGTTCTTAAAAATAAATCTGTCCAATATATGGACATCGGGTAACATCGTTAAACGATGCGAGAGGAAAGATAAGACACTCGTATTTCTCTAGGCTTTCATGTGATTCAAGAGAATGTCAAAGAATAGAAGGAAAATGCATTAATTCATTGTTCGTTATCTCCTACGTTTTTCGCCTCGAAATGTTGAAAATTTTTATTTGTCGCGACAGACATGTTTGTCGTATAAAAATATTCTGGTGACCTCATTATGACATAAATATTTCATGGAGAATAAGTCGTAATCAAAATAATAAGAATTTTGACATTGTGTGACACGGGGGGTTATTACGTACACAAATCCACACGTACCGCGACATCAGTTAACTTTGTCGACGCTGTCAAAAAAATTATCCAAGCAGCATAAGGCTGGTAATAATAAACATTTGTTTAGGTACATTTACCTTGAAATAAAATTTTCATTTATTTTATATTTTAGGGGATAGTATCGATGATTAATTTATCAGCTGATAAAATCACTGCATATATGCGTAGCTGCTGGAAATAGCATACCAATAATTTGTTGAGCGTACCGTGTGTCCGGATTAAGAATATAGCACAATTGCATCTCCTCCTGAGGATGTCGTACAAGGTGACTAAAGAATTCTCAACCAGGGGGATGTGCAGCATCAGCTTGTGGAACAGCAGCCATTTTGTGCTCACCAGCCCTTCAGCCGTCTGCAAAGCGTGGTGAGTACTGGAAAATTCCCCCTAAAATGATGACTTAATTCTGGATGTCTGTGGGGAGGCCTTTGTTCAGCAGTGGACGTCCTTTGGCTGATATGATGATGAAGAATTTCGTTTTTATTTCTTTGTCATGCATCTAACGGTCATTTTAAATTAGGCGTCAGATTGCAGATCGACTATCGTGGGACAGACAACACCTCTAAAAACGCAGAAGCCCGCTTATGTATCCTATAGATATATATTTTTGTTTATTAAACGAAATCAACGATGCCCCACACTAGGGTTTCTTGTCGCGGGTACAGTATACAGACATAAATTCTACAAGCACAAATACCCTGACTCGAAAACGTTACCTGAAGGCCATACAAATATTTCTTCGTTCGTGGATGACGGCACGGTTTATACAGTGGCTAAGCGATTGGCTTTCTACGCTATAGATAACGGTTCGATTCCCGCACGGAACATTTTCATTTCATAGCAATTTCATTTTTTTTAAAAACCTTGCACCACTATGATTCCACATAAAATACACCCAGACCCGGAACAACTACCTGCAGATCATACAAATATTTGTTCCGTGCGGGAATCGAACCCACGACCCGGAGCGCAGCAGCCGACTGTATCAGCCACTGCACCACCCGTGCCGTCAATTAAATAGGTAATATGCCATATATTACTATACCAAATATATTTAAATTTCAGTATAGCTAGTTAAATTACTAGGCATACTAGACTAAATAAAAAAAGATAAAAGATAAAGATAAATTAATTACCAAACTAAACACATAATTCGTTCAATGCGTTTTTTTGTGTAGTAGTAGTTTGGTAAAAGGAACGGACTCAGCAATGTTGGCAGTGCGCAGTGATTTAACCACGCATGGGTCAACGCTGGTTTTCAGTGCGTCCCCTTTATTAAGAATAATAAACAACAAGAAAGACTGCGGGTTCTACAGAAAAATGAAATACAAAGAAACTTACAAAATTAAAATCAAAACAAAACTTACATAACGAGTGACGAGCGCAGTGGGTTGTCACGCAGGATCACGCCGGGTTGCATTACAATTTTTACAGGCAGACGTGACGCTGGCGAACGAAGTTCAGATCCTTTACAATTCCCCCGAGAAGTAATTAGAGGCCACCTTTTTACAGTTGCTCCCCTCCGATAGAGGAGGTGACCGCCTTACAGTCATCCCCTCTGAGATTTGCCTATAGGCGTGGTACCAATGGGCGGCTCTACTGTGATCGTACGCGGACCTGGAGCTCCCCTTCGGTACCGAAAGGTGACTGCTCTAGTGAATTTAGCCGGAAGACTCCGGCATGCCCATCCGCCTTTCCCAGGACGGAGAAAGTACATAACGAAGAAACGAAACGATAAACGAAACGATGTATTTCTAACGAAATAACAACATAATGATAAAATAGTAATTCCGGGGCCTCGGGGGTCACGGGTGCGCTGATTGGGGAGTCTGCTTGCTGATACTGAGCGACCCCCGGGAAGACGGCGGCGCGCACGTCCCCACGAGCTGCCGTGTACGCAGCACAGCGCACACCGAGGCTAGGGGGGTTCCTTTACAATCCTCCCCGAGAAGTGCCTTAGAGGGGGCGACATATTTACAGTCGCCTTCCCTCCGCTAGAGGGGATGACCTCTTTACAGTCATCCACTACGAGATGTGCCTAAAGGCGTGGCATCAATGGCTGGAGTCGGCCATTATATATCATATAATATAATCCTTCAAGTGCTTTCTTAGTTATAGTTCTTGTCATAGAAGTATTTTATTTAACAGTTTGAATGCAAAACAGTTATAAATAGCACTTTCTAAAATGTATTAGTAAACTAATTCTTGTCATAAAATTCATTGGAACTCAACTAACTACCTACGTTATTTAGCTACTGCTCAGTTTTTAGTACGTTGACATTTACTAAGTCATTTAAGAGGTATAAGTAAGTATATAGGTACATTATCAACTAACTAGTATAATTGAAAATTTTCAGAAACTTCGGCCGCTTAGTTTCAGAGAAGTAATTTCTTATGTGAACTTTAGCATCGATTAGTAATTTTAGAGTTTAAATAAGAATCTGGTATTACTTTGATTATAAACAATATGTATATGAATTAATTTTGACGTAATATTCATTTATTTTTATCGCGTTATCTCACACTACAATTTTTCCTGTGCCGTGGGTACAGTTTGTAGACATAGATCTCACATGCACAAACACCCAAACCCGAGACAACTATCTGTGGATCATACAAATGTTTGTTCCATGCGGGAATCGAACCCGCACCACGGTGCGCAGAAAACCCATTGCTTAGCCACTTCGCCAACCGTGCCGTGTCCAATACGCAAATACGCTCCCGAAAGAACATTGACAGTCGTATTCTATTTTTTTAAATTGGCCAGTAAGAAAAGTTACCGATGAAAAAAGGAATTTAAGTTTCGAATAAATAACTCTTTGGGAAGCTGTAGATGTACATTGTATTCATATGTCATTCGTGTTTACAAATTGGCGGCCATTAAAAAAATGCGTGTCGTGCGTCGAAATGAATTTTACTAGAGAACATTTTTGCTTCATGATCTATTAAGACATTCGTCGCGGTCTTAATCAACAACTATGTTATGATAGACTTTGATTGGCATTCCATGATGAAGCGCTATCTTGTACCAATGTTTATAACTGGTTTTATGAATTGGTCGAAGCTATCTCACTGATGATTTGCGCGAAGGATGTCCTTCTACGGTGACCACTGAAGATAACGTGAGTGCTGTGTAGCTAATGATAAAAGCTGATAAAAAATAAGATATCAACAGATCCGGGCAAGTTTAGGCATTGATATGAGTCAAGTGCAAAAAGTCTTACACGAATATTTAGGCATCAGAAAACTTTGCACCAGCTGGATACCTCATAATTTGATAAAATATCAAGACCGCAATCGAATGGATCGGTGCCGTGAAATGCTTGAAAAGTATAATGGAGGTAATGCGAATGTTGTTTTCGAAATCGTCACAGTTGATGAAAGCTAGAGAAGCTAGAGAAGATATATAGTTACGAGCCCAAAACCAAAAGAAAACACCGTTGCTCAGCAGTGGACATTTTTAGCTATTATAAACATAATTATGATACTGTATACCTACACCGTTAATTCAGGAATTTCAAGAAATAGTGTATCCCTGCTTTTAACTTAACACTGTGTGCCCTAGAAGAAAAATAACATTAAAATTTATAAATATTCTGATGTCTTCAATTACTTTCTTGTAACGATGACACAGGTATTTCTCCTGTACCGTGTACACACACACACGCAATTAAAGGACATAAACCTTACATGCACAAACATTCTGACCTGGAATAACTCTGAACCAAACTAGCGGTGGGTCATTGACAGTGTCCGTGGCAATGTAATGTAACGGCATTTTTTCGATAAATAACGGAATAAAAAATCGGTATTTTTAACGTTAGCCGATATCAACGTTTATTCGCATTTTACAACGCCCAGAGGTGGAGAGAGGTAATTTATTATTTGTCGGAAACCACACGGAACAATTGACAAACACTAAGGTTTATAAGTCTTACACATATTATCAGCCCATTTCTGTCCCACTGCTGGGCACGGGGACTTTCTCATGATGAGAACGGTTAGGCCTTGGTCCACCACGTTGCCTAGTGCGGGTTGGTGGACTACACACACAACTGAAAACATTTTGGGGCCCTCTTAGATGTGCAGGTTTCTTCATTAAGTTTTCGTTAACACAAGTTATAATCAAATTCTAGTCTGCACATGAATCCGAAAAGTCAAAGGTGCGGGCCGGGATCAAACTCAGACCCTCCTGCATTGAAGGCAAGCGTTAAAGTACAAGACTATCAGTGCTTAGTAAGACTAATTAGTTAGTAAGTCTTATATTTGGTAATAAGCTAACTTGCGTAATGGATGCTTTCTGCGCTACAGTCGAAGGATATATCCTCACAGAATAACACTTTATATTGTCTACGATAGCGTTTTCTGTTTGAACAGCTTGTTCATGTATCAAATAAATGTCTGTTAACGCGCCCAAGAGATTTTTTTATAGTTTAGAAATCCTCATGGACGTCCTCCACATCGGGTAAAGCGGAACTATTGTCTCGAACTCTTGCCGTCCTAAACCACCACGGTGTCTCGAAGACCAGCTCGCGGGAGGCTCAAAATTCACTGGCACGCCCATCGCAACTTATAATATAATATTTTATCTTTAAAATTTTGCTAAAACATCATGAAATATTTGCGAAGCTGTTTTAACCGATATGGAATCAATGTAAATAATATTTTTATTACATTAAGTACATTTATTTTAAAACATATTTGCCTAATACATAAGAATACAGATATGATGCACCCATACGAAGCCGGGCATATTAGCTGATAAAATATAAAAAGTAATTCACCTTATATACGAAATAACATTGCGTTTATCCGCATAAGTAATTGTGTAATGTTCTTTGTTAAGTTGAAATATTGTATTGAAACAGTCTGCTTAAACCTTAAACCCATATTTAAAGTAAGTTTACATGTAACAATTAATGTACAAGAAATCAATCATATCCGTCACTAGATGTGGCGTATGCTCCTTTATGTGATGATGTACAGAAACCAGCTGTGAGTTCCCAGAAAGATCACCGCGGATAACACTCCGCAATTCTGTTCTCATTTGTAACTCGGCTTTAATGGGCCTTTTTCTGAGCCCTTCACTTTTTCTACGTCAGTTTTTCAGCGCCTTATTTTAATTGTCTTCGCTCCATGGTGAATAAATTTTGCTACGTCAGTAATAGATGATATAAAAATGTCAGCTACATTTATTTTTATTCTTCATTTTTTTCGTGTAATAAATATAATGAGTAATCCACACGTTTATCTGTGAGACATTATGTATGGTCGCGTTCATAAGTCCAGTAGCAATCTCACAACGCAATAGATTGACGCTTTAGTTTGACTTACGACCTTCTTTTATTAAGTAGTTTCTATACTATGGACCACACATTCACTATTGTCTGCAACTGATTATAGTTCATAATTTCAACCAGGTAATAGCATGTACGGATAACGTATTCTACAAGGTGGATTCAATAACGATCGGTGGGTGGGTTCGAATCACACGTGCGGTGACAGGTCGTTTTTTTTATTAATACTTTTTATTCACAGTGATTCGATAATAATTCTCTTTCGTTGTCTATTACGTGCAATTTACATAAATTATGAATTTAGAAGGCAGGCCACAGAAAAATTAATAAATGATTTCGATTTTTGTGAGGTAGATGCAGTAAGAGTAATTTACCTAGATCAAATAGAACGTTGTTAGTTAGTTAGTGACGTGTGTTTTTAAAATATTACAGGTGTTAAGGTGCATTTTAGCACAACTAAACGATGGGCGAATGTTATTACGCTGCGTAAAATTGGATCTCCCTCTGCGTACCGTCCCATTTGCCTGCTCGACGAGGCTTCGAAGCTATTCGAAAGAATAATTGCCCGAAGACTCGTTGAGCACTTGTCGCGAGTTGGCCCCGACCTGACCGACAGCCAGTATGGCTTCCGGCAGCGGCGGTCCACTATCGACGCGATACTTCGCGTCCGCTCGCTGTCGGAACAGGCAGTGTCCCAGCGGGATGGGGTGGCGTTGGCTGTCAGTCTTGACATAGTCAACGCCTTTAACTCTATCCCGTGGGGTGCGATTAGGCGGGCGCTAGTCCACCATCGGTGCCCCCCCTATCTGCAGGGTATCATCGGGGCATACCTGCGCGACAGGCATGTTCGCTACGTGGGCAGGGACGGTAGCGTAAAGCGGAGGGAGATCACGTGCGGGGTTCCACAGGGATCGGTTCTCGGTCCTCTCTTGTGGAACCTCGCTTACGATACGGTCCTGCGTGTCGTTCTCCCCGCTGGCATCAGCTTAGTCTGTTACGCTGATGACACTCTTGTGTTGGCCAGCGGGGAGTCCTTCGAGGGAACCATCCGGCTTGCCGAGCAAGCGGTGGCAATTGTCGTGGCCGAAATCCACACTCTGGGTTTGCAGATAGCGCCTCATAAAACCGAGGCGCTATGGTTCCACAAACTGCCTCGGAGCAGGGAACCTCCCAGTTCGTGGATACGCGTTGGTGACGCGCAAATCAGGGTGGGCCGGTACATGAAGTACCTGGGGCTCACCCTGGACAGTCGATGGGGCTTCGAGGAGCACTTCGAGCGTCTTGTCCCCCGGGTCGAAAGGATAGTGGGTGCTTTGCACCGGCTGCTACCCAATCTCGGGGGACCGCGGGAAGAAGTTCGCCGCCTCTACGGGGGAGTCGTGCGGTCCGTGGCCCTCTACGGGGCGCCTGTTTGGTCATCTCGACTCTCGGGCGCCCGGCGCTGCAGAACCAAGATTCACGGTCTGCAGCGTAGAGCGGCAATACGGATCACACGAGGATACCGAATGGTGTCCTTTGAGGCGGCAAGTCTGTTGGCGCGCTTTCCACCTTTTGATATCTTGGCGGAGATGGATGCGTGGGTGTATCACCAAACACGCTTTCTCCGCCAGAGCGGTGAAGGCGTGCCTTCAGGGGCGCTCGAACGTTTGAGGCGTCAGGCTCGGCGGCGTGCACTCGAGCTATGGCGCGAGCGGCTCATGCTGCATCAGTACGCGCAAAAGCGCGTCGTCGAGGCTGTCTTGCCGCTCTTCGGAGCCTGGCTCCAAAGGAGCGAGCGCGTCACATTCCACCTGACGCAGGTGCTCACCGGACACGGTTGTTTCGGTGCGTACTTGCACAGGATAGGACGCGAGGTCACGGCACAGTGCCACCACTGTGGAGACGATCAGGATACCGCACAGCACACGCTCGAAGAGTGCCCTGCGTGGACTGCCGAGCGGCGGATCCTGGTCGATCGGATCGGGCAAGATCTCTCTTTGCCAGCAGTAGTGTCGGCTATGCTGGCAAAGGAGGAAAATTGGAGTGCTGTGGTCTCCTTTTGTGAGAGCGTAATGCTCCAGAAGGAGGTCGCAGAGCGGGATCGGGAGAGGGCCGATCCCGCTCGGAGGAGGAGGACACGGGGCCGGGGTAACAACCGCCGCGGCGCCCGTGTCCAACACGCCTGAGCCCCCTATCGTCTTTATATGGCGGGGGGCCTTGGGGTTCGCGAGCGCGCTTATTGGGAAATCTGCGTGCTCATACCGAGCGACCCCCGGGAAGACAGCGGTGCGCATGTGATCACGTACCGCTGTGTGCGCAGCACAGCGCATAGTGAGGCCTCGGGGGAATCTCTTACAATCCCCTCGAGAGATGCCTGGGGGGGTGGGCTCTTTACAGTCGCCTTCCCTCCACTAGAGGGGATGACCACTTTACAGTCATCCCCTCCGAGATGAGCCTAAAGGCGTGGCACCAACGGGTGGCTCTAGATGGAGATTATTCGAGTTCCTGGAGCCTCCCTTCGGTGCCGACGATGATCACTCCGGTGGTTTTAGCCGGTAGGAGTCCGGCATGCCCCTTCGCCCTTTCCCGGGGCGAAGGAAGTACATGAGGTATTTCCACCGGATCAATAAGGAAAAAAAAGGTGTTTAGGTTAAAATGCACAACTAAACGATGGGCGAATGTTATTACGCTGCGTAAAATTGGACTTCCAAAACACAAATCCTTAGACTCTAAATATATATAGTCTGAGCATATTCATATGATAATATCGGACTGACTGTGAGTGTTACGATTTAAATATTTTACATATTACTAAACATAAAACGAAATCAAATGTATCAAAATTGACGGCACGGTTGGTGCAGTGGCTGATACAGTCGGCTGCTGCGCACCGGGTCGTGGGTTAGATTCCCGCACGGAACAAATATTTGTAGGATTTGCAGGTAGTTGTTCCGGGTCTGGGTGTACTGTGTGTGGAATTTTGTGTTTGTAAACGCACCCACGACAGGAGAAATCCTAGTGTGGAGCAATGTTTTATAAAAAACGAAACTATTGTTGATCATTTAATTATTCTTTAGAATAAAGTTTTCAATTAATCACGATGTTTAAATAAAACCAAAGAAAAATATATAGATACAATTTTATTATTTTTTTAAATTAATGAAATATGAATAATATGTAATAATTTAATGTTTTATATTGTTTAGTTTCTAAGTTGTGAATAGTAAATTAATCAGTCTTAGTATTTTGCTTATATGATACACTTCACACGTCTAAACAAAATTGCATATGTATTTATTTTTTGTTCCAGAGAAATACAGTACTGTGAGTCCGTGTTGAAGGGGGTGGTCAGTTAAAAATCAATATATTTCTGTCTGTTTGATGGTGCGAAGGTGCACGAGATGAAAGGTGTATTGAGCAGTTGAAGTCGCATTGCATGGAGATATATTATGGGAAAATATAAGAGGAACCGAAATATGAACAATGGGAGTTATATAAAGCTTATTAAATGTTTACATTGTTTTAGTTATGTTATTAAAAGCTTACTACTTAACCTTAACACAATAAATAGTTAACAAATGTTTTTATTTGTTAACTTAATGTAGGTAATTATAACGAATACACATTTTATGTTTTGTTATCACTTATTTTTTTATTTTCAACCCTTTATTGCAATAACAATATAAAAAGATTTAAAAATTACCACCTAGGTTATTATTGATTGACCCCCGGGAAGACGGCGGTGCGCAAGAGGTCACGTGCCGCCGTGTTCGTAGCACAGCGCAAGTAGTCCTGGTTTGGAGGGATCCTTTACAATCCTCTCCGAGAAGTGCCTGGGGGGCGACCTTTTTACAGTCACCTTCCCTCCGCTAGAGGGGGTGACCGCTTTACAGTCATCCCCTCCGTGATGGCTCTAGTGTGATCTTCCAAAGACCTGGAGCTCCCCTTCGGTGCCGAAGATGTCCGCTCCAGTGGTATTAGCCGGTAGAAGACCGGCATGCCCCTTCACCCATACCTGGAGTGGCGGAAGTTCATGTAGAATTTCCACGGGATACCAACAAAAAAATATACATATTAATTTTACGTATGTAAGTTATTGCAATATTAGATATGATATACGATATGATATTTTATTAATTATATTGCAAATCAAAGAGCGGAGCTACAAAAAAATTTACTTAATGTTAATTATACTACAAAGTTGGCTTCGTGTTCTTCTTCTTCTTCCCTGTAGTTAGTGGCCAATCTTTCGTCAGAGTTGTTAACGCCGTCCAATGGCCTCCGTGTTAGCTTAACGACTGCGGCTTAATGGCTTAATGGCGCTCACCTCAAATACCATTTATGCGCCACCCATCCATAGACTGACCTCGCCAAGCGTTGCTTAATCACTCCGATCGTTTACTGATCAATGAGGGCTACTGGCTGTGAGCATCTTGTCTTATTTGACGTGGTGATGGCAGGTGGAATAGAGCCCAGACAGAATATATACCCAGAGATGGAACGCGAGCCGTTGGCGGACCAACTGCCCGATTGGTGGATGATATAGAAGCGGTTGCAGAAAAGACTTGGATGCGATCACCACAAAACAGATTAGAATGGCACAAGGGAGAGAAGGCTTATACCCAGCAATGAGTCGATAGCACCTCTGGATGAAGATTGTTTTGAAATGGGTCATAAAAAATGTCCTTCGTAATGATCATAATAAACTAAAATACATCAAAAAAGTCAAGATATGTCAGAATTTTAAATATCGAATGATAATGCCTTAGACTTAGATTAGATTACGATTACTTAGATAAGACTTATATTTTATAGTCTTTTTTTAGAATGATTTTAAAGGCATATCGACCACGAAAGTTTGAAATTACAATAGTTTCAAATTCAGTTTGAAAAATCTCTTTATTATGAAGCTACACTTATATAATATATCATAATATTAAATTTCGTTGGAGATAAAAACTAGGTAGACAAGAATGATAATGACTTTGTTGAAAGTTTTGCCACTAGTTTACAATAAGTTTCCATCGTAAACAAGTCCTTAAAATTCCTCATCAAACCGAGGAAAACGCGCCGAGTTTGACACAAAAATGGAACATCAACTTTTTTATTTTTCGTACGCGATATAAAGGGTCGTTTGGAATTTTTTATTGTCACTGAATGATGCACGTTCAGTAGCACGTACAAGGCCTATAAAAACGAATGACTGAATCATAAAAAGGGTTGAATTTATTGATTCGCATTGGCGATTACTGCGGAGTGTTCAAAACAGTGTGATGGAAGTAGCGGACGCGGCGTCTCAACCGTCCCGCATCGCGCCCCGTCTCGCTGCGGCGTGCACGCTCGTACAATTTACATAATATGATATTATCATCTACTGGCATGATATTTGGCTCGGCGCTATTTTCAGTCACTACGAATATCTCTTCTAAGAAATTTATTGCCACCAAGGGAGGAAACGAGCCAATTTCTTGTATCGTGTGTATTGAATTATTTTTATTTTTTGCGTATATATACTGTATAAATTTGTCATTTTATCGTTATCGGTGATCTTTGTGAACCATAACATATATTGAACTTATTGGCTTTTCGCTTTTGCTAAATAAACATTTTTCTAAATATGGGCGACCGGCGACAGCTGTGTGTATATAACATACTACTCATCATGCATTCTTTATTGTACACACATATCTTCAATGTATAAACAAATAAAACAAAAATTGACGTACATAGGCGAGCTTAACTCAATATTGAGTTCTCTAACAGCAAACCTTTGAGCGATAGAGTTATATGAGGAGAGAATCAAGTGTACAACACGAATAAAGTATGATTTATTATTAATAAATATAATAGGCATAAGCTTAACATAAATTAGCTATATAAATAACACATGGATATAAATATACAATACAAGATATTACGTATGTAATAAATAAATAGAATATATATATATATATATATATATATTTATTTACAACAATAATAATACATACTATATACATACTATTAATCTATACTGAGAGGAAATGATCCTTAATTCTTCTCTTGAAAGCTTCCAAGGAAGGGCTATCACGCAACGAATGTGGAAGCGAATTCCAAAGACGCACTGCACGTATAGTGAATGATTTATCATAATAACTTGAAGTGTGACGAGGAGTACGGAGTAGAAGAGAAGAGACCGTGCGGCAAGGTTTCCCCCAGGGGGTAAGGAACTCAAAGCGCTCGCGAAGATATGCAGGAGAATTGGGATTATGAAGAACAGAAAAGAGAAAAGATAGAATGTGAGTATCTCGACGTTGCCGAATAGGTAGCCACTTCAATCGCAACCGAAATTCCGATACATGATCGTATTTTCGAAGACCGAAAATGAAGCGGATACACAAATTCTGCAGACGTTCGAGTTTATTCAGAAGATCCTCCGTTGCATCAAGAAAGCAGACATCAGCATAGTCTAGAAGTGGGAGAAGAAGAGATTGGGCAAGACTAATTTTTGTTTGAAATGGCAGGAACTTCTGCAGGCGCTTGAGTAACTGGAACGAGCAATATACACGCCGGCTAACCTCAGCAACGTGAACATCCCAAGACAGGTGACAGTCTATAAAGACGCCCAAATTCTTAGCACTTCTCGAATAGGGTATGAGAACAGAGTCGTATAGCACTAAGGGAAGAGACTGGTGATCTATAAGACTGTAAAAGTGTCTACCACCAATAATGACTGCTTGTGATTTTACTGGGTTTACTAAAAGGCCAAAAGATTTAGCCCACTGGTTGATATTCCGCAGGTCATTATTAATGGCATCAATGGCTTCTGGTAAATCTGCAATTTTAAAATGCCGATATAGCTGCAAGTCGTCTGCATAGAGATGATAATGTGAAGCTATAACTGTAGTGATGGTATTAATAAAAATAGAGAAAAGAAGAGGCGAAAGGACACCACCCTGAGGAACACCCGTAGAAAGATCACACCACTCAGAGGAGGCCTCTACGGAGCGGACCGACTGCGAGCGTCCCCGAAGATAAGAATTGAACCAAGCAATTACAGAAGGAGTAACATTCATTGTGGACAAGATTCGTAAGAGTATGTCAAAATCAACTGCATTAAAAGCACTGCTAAAGTCCAGTAGTACCAAAACTGTAAGCAGCTTATTCTCCATGGCCAGTCGGATGTCATCAGTTACCTTAACTAGAGCCGTTACGGTGCTATAGCCAGGACGGAATCCAGACTGGTACGGACTTAGCAGGCTATTAGAAGAAAGATAGTGAGACAGTTGATTTTGAACAATACTCTCAAGAACTTTGGATAGGACGGGAAGTATAGATATAGGGCGAAATTGGGATAAGGAAGAAGGATTAGGAACTTTAGGAAGCGGTAACACATGAGCCTTTTTCCAAGCTGAAGGAAATGAGCACGTGTCTAATGAGAAATTTATGATGTGATGGAGAACGGGAACAAGCTCATTTAGAACCGGAAGTAGCATTTGAAGCTGTAAGCCGTCATCGCCTACCGCTTTAGTAGAAATGGACAAGAGGGATTTCTTAATGTCATCCTCTGTAACGTGGTGAAATCTGAAAGAGGTACATGTTGGCAGAGGAAGATTAGATAGACTGCTAAGAGTGGAACATTTAATGGTAGCATCCAGGGTTACTGGTGATTTCGAGAAATGTATATTAAAAGCATTCAGGTCCATATCGACGCCGCCATCGCTAGAGACTTTGCCGATGCCTAGAGATCTAAGGAATTGCCATACCTGTGTTGTATTGAATTTTTTAATGGAATCGTGTATGTGGCGCCTTTTAGCATCCCTACACAAACGACTGCAACGATTTCGCAATTTTTTGTATAGAGACCAGTTCTCGTCAGTGGGAGTCTTTTTGAACTTTCTCTTAGCTTTATCCCTTGTTGACATTGCTTTTTTAATAATATTTGATAACCAAGGCGCAGGGAGATGTTTCACCCTAACCTTTTTCACTGGAGCGTGCGTATCGTAGAGGTTGAGTAGCGACTTGTTGAAAGCTGACACTTTAGTGTCCAAGTCACTGCAACTGTAGATAGGAGCCCAGTCAATATTGCCCGCGTCCACAATCAAACGGCCTACATCAATGTTCCTGAAACTTCGAAGAGAAATAAATTTGGATTTGCGTTTAGGTGAGCGAACTTTATAAGAAAGAAATATAAGGTCATGATAGGAGAAAGAGGATGCTAGTTGACCATGCGTGGCTACCTTACTAGGGTCAGAAACTAGAATCAAACCTAGGAGGGAAGGAGTACAGTGAGGAGCATGATGTGTAGCATTAAGCTGAAGAATATGCATATTGACAGAAGAGACAAGGGATTGCAGTTTACGGCTTCGCGCGTCATCCTTGAGCAAGCAAGTATTGAAATCTCCGAGTATAATAGTGTGGTCGTATAGAGAGGATAGACATTCTAATTTAGACTCGAATGAAGAGAAATAGTCTATATGGCAAGAGGGACTATAGTATACACCAAGAAGTATTATGGTATGGTTAAAAACTATTTCAATAAATAGGTGCTCAGCAAATTTTGAGTAATCACGTGGAGACTGATCAATGACTTTGCAGGCGATATCTCCACGAAGGTATATGGCAACCCCTCCACCTCCCTTGCCTGATCTGTCATTACGCACTAGTTTGTAGCCAGGCAACGCATATTGCACAGACGGAAGAACAGGCTTAAGAAAGGTCTCTGAGACAAGGACAGCATGAATAATATCAGAATCGAAGGAAGATAGCAAATCAGAATAGTGAGCGGGAACGCTTTGGGCATTAATATGTACTGCATTAAAAAATAAACCGAGACAACAAAACGTAGAAGAGAGGTGATCGCGCAGAACAAGAGAATCATTGTCACTAAATGCACTCGCATAGGTTCCATCAGACTCACAAGAAGAAGAATAAGATACAAAATCATCAAAATTATTATCGGACATGATAATAATGTAATACTATTATAATAATACAATACAATAAATATGATTAAATAAATAATGTTCCAATAACTTCACAAAAATATAAAAACAACTAACCATTAACTAGTATCCTCGATGCACTCGCCGGTTTCACAAAGTTAAAAGACATGTATCCAAAGCATGAGAAAAAATGAACATATTAATAAAGATGAAGAGATTTTCGAACGAGTACTATAAACGTCATAATCACAGAAACTTCATTATGAATATTATGATTGGTTGACAATAACAAAAAAAAAAAAAAAAACAATTGAACCGTACGATGTTGCCGACATATTTTTTAGATTTCTTTTCATTTTTGAGAAATATTTTATGAATATGTAAAGATTTATTCATCTAAATACCGTACGACGTTGCCTTAAACTTGACATTGGCGAAATTGTGAAAGATATCCTCCAGAAGCCATAATCTAAGAGAAGAAGAAGAAGACAATAACAAACAACCCAGAGACCAAAAAGTGTTGTAGTGACCGTCATAAACTAAATTAATTATTTAAAAAAGTAAAATTATATAGATACAATCACTTTGCAAGTTTTCGGGACCTTTTATCAAGCACCGACTTGCCAATCACCTGCGACACTCCTCCTTTGATGGGTTCATCCGTCGTCATCTTCGCCATCGGGAACTGTGTGACAAGTGGCCGTAGTTCCGCTATAGTCTCGATCTTACGGCGTGATTTATCAGGCAACAGTATGATGATCTTGCCCTCCGAGGTCCAACACTGACTCACACCGAAGTGCTTGCGTGCTTCCAAAAATGCGTCATGCCTGGGCTTAGTTAGAAACTCGGAGAATACTAGACCTGAGCCCTTTAACTCCGTTTTACTGCGCCAAACTTCGCTCCTTAGACTATGGTGCTGAAATCTAATCAAGAGAGGTCGGGGCTTGCCTGAACTAACTCCAAGACGGTGACAGGCTCTGATATCCGAAGAAGAAATATTGCCCATATTCATCTTTTCGGTCAATGCTGAGATCGCCTGGGCAACATGGTCTTCATCCTTCTGCTCAGGAAGACCATGGAGGAGCAGAACCTTCATGCGGGATGCCATTTCATGACGATCCAGGCCCACAATTAACAGCTCCATCTGAGTCTTCAGTGCCCCCATTGTTTTCCAAATAAGACACTTGAACTCGGTAAACTCACGAGAGAGGCTTGCTACCGTCTTGTGGGCTGCTTCATTGTTGCTGACGTTCTTCAAGTCATCCTCGTACTTGTCCATCCGTGTAGTGAATGTGTTGGTGAGATCTTCCATACAGTCAGATAGCTTGGCGTATAGGTCCATGATTTTGTGCAGTGAATGTAATGTGGGTCGAGTGGTGATACAGGATAAAACAATAAGGGACTGAGTGCACCGGAGATATATGTTTTCCCTTAGTGCATATGCAATATAAACATACTGTGTTTAATATTCTACAATAAAATTTATATAGGAGCTCTAAAAAATGTTGTTTACTATTCTACCCTCACAGAAGAAAAAATTTCATCATTTTACTATTTCAAATTACATGTATGTAGATTGTATGAATGAGTATAATCATCATCATCATCATCAGCCGAAAGACTCCACTGCTGAACAAAGGCCTTCCCCATAGATCTCCACAACGAGTGGTCACATGCCGCCCGTATCCAACAACTCCCTCCAATGAATATAATATGAAAGTTCAAACATAATAGTTTGCCCGTCAATCCTTCTTCCCAGAGACAATGGGCCGAGCCACTCTGCAGTTTACTATGGAATTAATTAATCAGTACGTCCACTAATGCTGAAGAGCGTGCTTGTCTACTTGCAGTGGGTGAATGGGAGCCGGGGCTCTGGCTCTCGTCGTCTAACATAGGCACTATGTTGGATAACAACACTTTTTGTCTAGCTGCCCTACCGTTAGGTGCTTCTTGTGTTGCTCCTCATCGGTGTTACTGTGGTGAAACTGTTGACTGCCTTGGACACCATGGCTCGTCTTGCAGTAAAAGTGCAGATCGCATAGCACGGCATGCCAATATTAATGACATTATATGTCGTGCTCATGCCACCTGTTTTGGAACCCAATGGCTTGGCACGTAACAATGGCAAGACCGGATTGTATGTCGTTACTGCCATGGAAGATGCGTAGGCCTCTAGTGTGGGATGCAACTTGATTCGACATCCTCGACATTCCATCCCATCCACAAGCACGGCAGGCTGTGCTGGCACTGCCGCTTCTGCAGTAGATGCCCTCAAACGGCCTCAGCTCAATTGCAACGGCCATTCAACATGACAATGCTGCCAGTCTTCTCGGAACATTATCAGCTGACAGCAATGAGGAGAAGTACTTTGACGCCTAAGTACATGTTCCGCTTTTATATATATACGTATATGTTTTTTTGGAATTTTAGTTTAATCATAATAATAGTGTATATATAATTAGTTTTAATGTGTACATCAATATTATGATAGGTTAAAGATTAAAATAAACACAGTCTGTTATTCTTATGGCATTATTTGCTTATAAGGAGAGTCTAGTAGTAACTAGTGTACAAACTCTTTTAATGAATATTAATAATATATTTGTATTTTATAACAAATTAAGCATTGATGTTATTCCCAAAAAGAAGGGGCCAAAACTTAACTTTCAAAGATTAGTAAAGAACATTTTTTAAATGAGGGTATTAGCACAATTTCTCTAAGTTACGTTATGAGCCAAAATATGCAAAAACCACGATTAAAAAACGTCCCTTGGTCCAAGAGTACCTGCTGCGCTGTACTTTCTGCATCATGCCATTAAACAAACCGCCCAACGAGAGCCTCTTGAGGTGTTGGTCAATGCTCTTAGCCATTGTCTATCTCCCACAAGTCGACAAACTCGTGCGCAAACTCAAGATACTAATTTGCTTTCACGAGATTCTCGTCGTACGACCCTCTCGTTATATCTACAACCATTGTGTGGCACTTTACTCGATTTATTACCACTGTATCAGGTTTATCAGCTACAATAGTGTATCAGTGATGATAGATTGATCTTAGTACAATGTGCCATAGTCATCTTCAAAACCTGGAAATGACCATGACCTCTCTGTATTCACGGGTGACTCCTCTGTAAGGAGCAACCCGTTCTTTTATAGGCTTACGCGAGGACATGGGTCCGACACGCAGTGGCCGTTTAGAGAATTCTAATCTCGAATGTAATGGGACACTAACCGGGTACTCTTCATAGCTACACTATAAAAACTCAATCACGAACATTGGCCCGGTGGTGTAAGACTAATGTTTAAGATGGAAGTTACAATGAAAAAGTCTATTGAAATGGTTGTTATATGGACTAAAAACGACTTAACAGAAACAAAGGCGTCTGCCTTTTCACCTTTTAATAAAAATCTGTAGCAGACAGTAACTTACCATTCACAAGATGGGCTCCCTTAATGGCCACCACTACAGACGTCAGAGACCAACACCGGTGTGAGCATTTCGGGATGTAAAGAGGTGTGGTACAAGTTTCACTATCACACATCTCGATGACTTGGAGCAAGATTCCCCGATTTTACGCCATTAGAATCGTAAACCCCAAGCATATAGCTCTGGCAGGCTCTCTCTGATCGGCCAACTAAGGCAAGCCAGAGTTCAGTGCAGTGGGCACTTACGCGGCTCGTTCCAGCCAGCCAATAAAGGCAAACCAGGGACGAGACCCTGTCCGAATCTCTGAGGTATTCTGGTACGCAGTGTCGCCACTCACATTCAGCAAGCCAGAGTTGAAAATCCTGCGGGCACTCATGGGGTTTCACTCCAACCAACCAATAAAGGCAAGCGGAGACGAGGCCCTGACCGACTCTCTGGAGCATTCGGGTACGCAGTGTCGCCACTCACATTCAGCTCGCCACAAACTGCCCTGCGTTCTTATTATTATTATTATTTACGAAATATATTACCCTTAGCCAGTTTTCCGACACCTCAACAGAGAAGGTAATATCTATTGTTAACCAAAATTCTCACAGCCAGACGAAACCTTCACCTATAGGTAAATATAGCAAAAAACGAGTATAGTGAAAACTGTAAATGAATCGTACCGACGATCTCGGCGAGTTATTCTGTAGTCGGCACAGGACCGACGCGTAACGCGACGCCCGCCATTAAAACGGAATAATGAAACACCTGCGGTTTTCGACGTTTCTCGATACTAGTGAATACCTCTGGATATGACGTTATTGTGACGCACATTCTTTGCTCGAGGTTGGTAATAATGTTTTTGGCACATATTTTGGAGTATTTTCATGTATACAGTTCCCGGGTTCCGTGTAGTTCCCAGTTCCCGTGTGATTCCGGGGTTCCGTATAATTTCTGGGTTCCGGGCGGTTCTCGGGTTCCATGGAGTTCCCGGGTGCCGTGTAGTTCCCGGGTTCCTTGCGGTTCCCGGTTTCGTTCTCGGCAAAAGATAGACCATCACTCTCCACCCGTGGGTGTCGTAAAAGCGCCAAAGGGTTGATATGACTAAGATGATATGATTATGTGCTAATGCCCGCGTGGTAATTATGGAAATATCCTCTATGAACACTCATGCTCATGGCACATGTTCAGCAGTGCACGTTTACGGCGAGTAAACATTAAATAAGAATTTCGTACTTCATTACACGTCACGGATTCGACCGATCAATATTTGTACGGTAGATAGGTAGTTTTTCTGTGTATACTCGTACCCGTTTGTGCATTTGAGATTTATGTCTGTAAACTGTACATACGACATCATGAGAAAGCCTAGTGTGAGCCAAAATTTTTAAAATTGACTAAGCCAAGAAATTAAAATACTTTTGCATCTAAGTCAATTCGCTCGCTCAATTTGACTAAATCATACAGACGACCTGGTTAAGGTCGCTGGGAGTCGTTGGATGCGGGCGGCATGTAACTGGTCGTTGTGGAAATCAATGAGGGGAGGCCAAAGGCCTTCAGCAGTGGATTTGTCCTTTGGCTGTTATTATGATTGTATAAAATCGGTGCAAGTAAACCACGATCACCGGCCCGCATGGAAATCACATCGAGTTACATACTTCTTTAAAGTGGAAATATAGTAAAAATATATGTTACACAAATATCTTGTAAACATATTGAAATATGAACTGATTGGCTATTTTTTGTGAACGATCGCAGGAGATGAGTACGAAACTCTCTTATTTGTATAAGAACGTCCACATAAACTATTAGGTAATCAGTTTTAGTCCATGCCATTTGTACATAGATGAGACGTTGTACAAGAGCCCGTATTTGTATCTCCTACTAGGTCCGAGGCCAATCATTTCTCTCAATAAACATTTTCATACAATAAAGGGAATAAACCCTATCTAACTAACTTCCAGAACGATTGAATAATTCAAACAAATCAACTTCATTTGCTTCTGTTATATCAATCTCCAAGAAATAGTAAAGTATATTAAATTCCTTTGTCTTTTCTAGTAAAAGCTCTGCATCAGGTGACGTTTGCTCGCATCTCGCCTCCGCTTTGTTCTCGGGTGTCCGTACAAAGCAGGCGTTGCACAAATAATTATGTGCATACAATTATTTCTAAACGTTTGTTCATAGCTTCTTCCCCAACTTGGTAGTTCGTAGCGTGTACTACGCCGTAGACCGTGCCCTAGCGATGTATGCAAATTTTTATTGATTTTAACCAACATTTGGTCGACTTAATTCATACTCCGAACATTTATTAGACCTATCGGGATTTATTTTTACTTCGCAATGTTATGAAATACCGAATCTGATGGATTTAAACTGTGATACGGAGAATGCTAGAACTACATACAATGTAATAAAATAGTGTAAATGCAGTTATAGTGGTCAGGATGATATTATGTTAAAGGTATCTAGTTCTTAATCCTCATCTAAAATAAGTTTTGCAGCAGATTCAAGCCAAACATCCTAGACCTTCAGTCGTCAGACAGTCTGGCATAAATTAATCTCATTGTTTATATATGTCATATCAACAACGACCTATACCTACTCCCATTTTTACTCAGGGTTTTTATTTTTACGTTTTGATTTTGGCATTTTTATTACTTTTGTCCCAGCTGGACAGTGTAATTTGCACACATGCGCTTTAATACTTAGCTGGGAAAAAGCTTTCCGCATAATTTGTGTTTTTGTTGTTGTTTAGTTATGAATAATTTTTAATTTATCTTTTTATTATTATTAAAATATATTTTTTCTATATTACGTGCGGTCTTAGTAATATAAAACAAAAAATGTTTCCTTCTTTCTAAATCAAATATCATATAGTTTTGTATATTGAATAGGCTAGCGTTTGACCACTATCTGATCTGATGTTAAGTGACGATGCGGTCCACGATGGAGCACGCTTGCCTAGAAGAAACGTGTTCAACCAGGAATTGAAGATTCCCAAGTTGTAACGGTCAGGAAATACAAACTCTCGCAAGGAGTGGAATTCCTTGGCGGATCGCCTGAAAAAAACTTTGAAGCTGTTTTAAACGCAGCCCACACTGATCTTTTTTAATAATACCGATCCAGCTGTCCATACATAGTTTGCATCCCCCAGCAAAGCCCTAAACCAAGGTTCAGGTCCCGCAGGGGGGCCCTTAGCTGTACAATTGATTAGTTTGTAAAATTAATTTTACCCGGCTGGAGGTCTCTTTGGCTTCGCTAAAAATCGCCCGTTTAAGTAACCACATTTCCTTAAAATGTTTGTGAGAAGGCCTTAAAAAATCAAAAGAAACATACCACATGGCCAAGCAATCAGCCACCGAAAAACGTGGCTTCAAAAAGTCATGTGTTATTAGAATTCAATAAATTAAACTGCAAGATTTTAATTGCAAGGGACAAATTAAATATCAGACACAGAAATGAGTTTCGTCAATTTAACATTTGTTTTTGCCTCATTACAAATTAGCAGACATGGACCAAGATAAGTAAGGTCCGTGAATTAAAACTTAGGTAGAACTTGAGTCGGGAATGCATCAATTGAATATAAATTCGTGTGGTACATATTTTACTAACGCAAGCCACACTTGAGTTATACTTAAATTTAATTCTCATTCTCTAATACGTTCACTCAATTTAGGAAAGTCAGAATTATTTAAATTATTGTGTTATTTGGTAGGAAGAGGTTATTGTGTGAGAATGATTTGTTCTTTGAGACCCTGCCCGGTTGTTCTCGGTTTTGACATTGACATAGACCACAATTAACTATACCCTCGCACTTTGCCTCCTTAGATCGTAAGTGCTGCCTCCGCTATCACACTGTAGCGTAAGCATTTTAATATTAACGTACACATCAGTAATATCACGAGCGTATGCACCGAAGTGGTAAGAAGAATATAGTTCTACACATAATTTCACAAATGAAGAAACTTACGAGAGTGGGGGGTTAGCGTCCCATTACATTTTAGATAAAAAATATTCAGTGCGCACCTGTGTCTGCCTTCGCCCCCGCATAATCCTATCAAAAGACCGAGTCACTCCTTGCACAGAATATCAACCCATGAAGAGAGGGAGTGTGGCCTGAAACGCCACTTTGTATTTAAATTTTATTTGACCGAAAGTGTGCACAAAAATGTTGCATGCATTACCCAAAAAAAAATCCTGAGTGATAAATTTAATAAACCGATTGATTTATTACACGGCTATATATATATATAAATAATTAATTCTATTTTATTGTCCAACAAGTGAGTAGACTTAATTTAATTTGTAAATTAATTATTAACGTCTCTCAATTTTCTTTTTCTTTGTTCAAACAAACTTAGTCTATTAAAGATAACCTCTTGAAACAGCCTCTTGAGCTATGTTCAAATACTAAAAGCAGTTGAACTTTTATAATCACCAGACTAAAGCTGAACAAATAAGATTTTCAAAAGACAAGATTTATGAATAGTCGAAATTCAACAAACTTATGAAATTTATTAAATACTCGCACTAAGGTAAATAAATGTTCCATTTTAAAAACAAAAGGTATTAATAATTATTTGTATCGCTTAAACCTGAAGGAATTTGACGTTATTGTTTAGGACAAATACAAAGATGAATCTTGCAAGTGATTATTAGGAATAAGCTAGAATATTAAAAAAGGATAACGTGAAAACTAGCCGTGTGGTGCCGGTGAATAGCACCAAACCATCTTATCCCGTGGGTGTTGTACAAGGCGACTATAGCCTAAGCCGGAAAATGGACAGCAGCATCCTTCGAGTACATTAACCACACAACTGCGATCGCCAACCCGTTTACTAAGCGTGGCGATTATGGCAAAAACGGGAAGTACATAACACACACAGACCGGTCGTTGTGACGATTTTTGGGGGAGCTTTGTGTCCAACAGTGGGCTTTATTCAATTGAGATGACGAACATTATTACTTCATTTGTATGGCATCCACCCATGAAGCTTTTATCTTCTGCGATATATTTGTATATATCACAGAAGAATCATTATTCGATAGGCAGTCGCTCAGTATATAATATATCCTACTCAAATCGTAGTTTTGTTTTAATATAATTATGGACAAGTTGTTATCACCGCAGGACCAGATATTCTTCTAACTAGAAATCCTTTAAACTTTAGACACTGTTCTGACCAGACTGTTCTGGTGACGAGTGACGGTGTGTTCTGGTGGTAAGCGTCACACCAACCCATAACAATAGTATTGCCACCCACACCTTTCAGGGCTAGTCCTACATGGCACCACACTGCGTTCTTCTCCCCGAGATATTCGTTATTACGTCTCTTTTTTCCATTAATTTCACTATCTACAGTGCTCTTTAAAGCGCAACGCAGTAATGTCTAAAGTTTTAACACTGCTTGGCAGAATAATATCTGGCACTGCGGTGATACCAACCTATCCAGACTCCGGCAATAAGAGACTTCCTACCAGAGAATCTATAACCCGATCTTCTGCCCGCTTTCCAGTTTAGCGCTATTTTACGCAGTCGAACGCTAATTCTGCAATGAGCGCATCTGTATGCGCTTTATCATCATTTCGGCTAAATGAAGTCCACTGCTGAACACAAGGCTCCCCCAAAGATCACCACAACGACCGGTATGGGGGGTTTTACCATAATCGCCACGCTTGGCAGACGGGTTGGCGATCGCAGTTGAGTTGTTAATGTACTCGAAGGACGCTGCTGCCCATTCTCCAGCTAATTCCTTAGTCGACTTTTACGACACCCACGGGAGGAAATGGGGTGGTGGTATTCTGAACCGGCACCACACGGCAGCTTTATGCATGACCTTAAAATTTCCCAAAGTCTGCAGCAAAACACACGCCGGGCTGCTTCTCCATACTAAGTTTGCCATAAAGCTCATTACTATGTTTGTCTCATTTTGTTGGATTTTGGTGTCGGTGTGACAGGCGGTATTCTTAAGTCGGGCGTAACTCCAGAGGGCTGTCGGGGGCGCATTGTGTTCGCGTATTAACGACGAACGCACAAAAGACCACGCTCGTATATCAAACTAACGTCACTCCAATGTCTTCCTTCCTCACTGTTACAGTTCCCGGGCCGCAAGAAATGGGCCTCCTTTTTTTATTGAGCATTTAGCAGAGTGAAATTATGGTACGTAAAATTCATACCGTGCGGGAATCGTTTGAACCGAAAGTAGGCTCCAATTTTGTCTGTTGGCTGCATAAAAGCTTTCGGTTATAAATGATGTATTTCTTGTTCGATTGTTCTGAAAAAGTATTATTGGCTAATGGAGAGAAATGTCGCCTCTGCTTTAATATGTCGGGGTGTGGTGATGTTTTACTGACGTAGATAATCTGCGTTTCATCATACGCAAATATTACTAAAAACATCTAAAAGGATATTGATGAATGTTCAGTAAGATGATCCGAAACAATAAATCACATTAGTTCGACAGTCACCCACTGTAAGTTAAACAATTTTGTCAAAAAGACAACAAAAGCGCAATTGTTATCCGTCGAGACTGGAAATATTTATTTTCCCCCGGGCAAGAAAGTTCTCTTAAACTTCGCTAATGACTTCTTTCTGAAGTTCGAACTTTCCTGGTAGCTGCTTGAAAGGTTCTTGCTATCTATTTAAACAAAAGTCGAGCCTCTTATTATCGCCCAATTATCCGGTAGGCTTTAATTTGTTATTGTCAGGGTTTAAGTTATAACAGTTTAGGGTATTTAATCCAAATGTTATTGTATCATCATCCAAGATTAATAAAAAGAGTTTGTGATAATCTTCCGTGGAATCATGTACTTTCTGTTAAGTTGAGCACTCTTCTTTTAATTAGTTATCTTATAATATAAATAAGCTTATATCATCAGAAGTCTTAATTAAAACAGTTTGTAAGCTAACAGTTTGCTGTGTGTAAATATAAACTGGCAGGGTTTATGTTAAATTTAATAAATTCACCAATTTCAGCACGTTCTCTTTTACAATACATTGTTTGATGTAAACTGTAGAAAAGATGCCCGTATAGGGGCCCCACATTGAGCGCCATTGTGCGCGGGATTATCGGCATAACTCACAAAGGGGCACAAAAGGCAGTTTATCAAGCCACGTCTCACTAGATATCTCAGTGTACTTGGCAAACTGCTAGCAAACTTGGCCTACTGGCGCGGCCCGTATCCCACTGTTGTACCACCTGTATTTATTTGAATAGAATTAACTTTAATGTTTAACTAAAAGTTTTGCCTCAGTTTCAAAGAGCTCGTAGAGTAGAGTTGTAAGTAGCCTTTGAAGATAAGATCCGAAATCTGGACCGAGAATTTATTTTAGAATATCATAGTGGTAACAGAACAGTTGAGGTAAGATAAGGTTAAGGTTGCCAAGTTACGACTATTAAAAAACTCTATGTTTACAACATTATTTTTAGTATATACAAAAGCCAAAACATTCCAAAAAGAATTTAATTAAAAGAATCTATGCAAGGAAAATCAAATAAATGTAACGAATACTCACAAAGTTATAGCTTCATGGTGCTCCGTTGTCCGTGCATCATCATGTCGCACGGGTGCATGGGGGGGTAGTGCGAGGAGAAGTAACATGTCTAATAACAGAACGTGATGTCGCCGGCGCGGTCGTCTGACTTGCGTATTAATGTGTCCAACTTAAAAAACATGTTTTAACTTATTTTTGGGACAAAATAAAACATGATTTAAAAACTGTTGCAATCAATTCTATTTTTTTTTATAAAAAAAACTTTGCCCCACACTAGGATTTCTCCTGTGTCGTGGGGGCGTTTACAGACATGAATTCCACACACAATATACCCAGACTCGGAACAACTACCTGTAGATCATACAAATATTTATTCCGTGTGGGAATCGAACCCACGACCCGGAGCGCAGCAGCCGACTGTATCAGCCACTGCACTAACCGTGCCGTCAAATTCTATTACTGATCTACTGCTCAGCGCAAACAATTTTCAGGTTTCGTATACGCTAAAAATATTTGTACAATAAAACATGAAACGAAGTCGAAGTTCAAATAACTATATCGTTGCCAATTACGGCAACCTCCTTTCCCCCTCACCTGAGCCAGGCACAATAGTGCAGCCCCCCTATCCCGAACCCAAAAAAAGGGGATCAACCCCCGAAATTGATGCGGGCATTTCCTCCGCCCCTCCGGCAAAACCCCCCCTCCCCCCCTCCAGCTCTAACGCTACCGCATCCCCCGACGCTGATATGCCCACTCTCTCAGACATTTCGGAAATGTCAGAGAGTGATGACTCTATCCCTCCGCCCCAAACCTTATCCTCCGACTCTGCCTCAGATGAGTTTCAACTCGTCAGTGGCAACCGAAAAAAGCGGGCCCGCAAGGCCAAGTCCTCCGCCCAAGCCGCTCCCGCTAAAGCCCCTAAGACGGAAGAGGCCTCGTCCTCCGCTCCGCCCTCTGCCCCTGTCCCCACGACGACCTCCTCTCAGGCCAGCCCCGCCCCCACCCCTACCCCCGCTAACACCCAACCCCAATCCCAACCCGCTAAGGTCCCTAAAAAGGACCGGAAACCGCCCGCTATTTTTATCCAAGCGAAGGATAAATGGAACGATGTTTCCAAGATGTGTACTGAGCTCGGTATCAACTACCTCAGTGCCCGCACCACAGCCGTCGGAGTCAAAGTGGCAGTTCCCACTGCCCAAGACTTCAGGTCCCTGACCCGAGCCCTCCAAGATCGAAACGTGTACTTCCACACGTACTCTCTTGCCGAGGAACGCCCACTCCGGGTAGTCCTAAAGGGTATCCCTAAAGAAATAGACACCAACTCCATAAAAGACGACCTTCTGTCGCAAAATATCCCCGTCCTGGAGGTTCACCGTATGCACGCTGGTCGCAACGGTGAAGCCTACGACATGGTCCTCGCCATATGCGAGAAGTCCACCGACAATGATCGGAAAATATTTAACATTAAGACCGTGTGCCACCTATCAGGCATAAAAATTGAGCCCCCCCACAGATATGGTCCTCCCGGGCAGTGTCATCGCTGCCAGCTTTACGGCCACGCGCAGCGACACTGCTACGCCAAACCTAGGTGCGTTAAGTGCCTAGGTGACCACAGCATCTCCGACTGCGATCGCCCCAAAGATCGCACGCTTTGCACAGAGCCTCCAAGTTGTGTGCTTTGCGGTGAGTCGGGTCATCCGGCGAATTATCGCGGATGCCCCAAAGCCCCGCGCGCTAACAGCAAGGTAGCAAAGCGCAAAGCGGCTACCCAAGCCTTCGCGGCCGCCCATTACGCCTCTCAGGCCCCTCCCATGTCCCAACGACTCAGCCCTCAAAGGCCATCGCCGTGGAACGCGCTGAACCATCAGCAAGCGTTCCCCGCCCTGAGGCCTAGTTTACTGACCCAACAGGCGACCCAAGCGTCAGCGATTCCCTCGCTGATGACCGCCCCCCAAACGGCACCGTACCTTCCCGTGCCGTACAACCAACCCGCACCACAAGTGCACTCTCAGAGGGCCGCCCCTCCCTCACCCCAATCCACACCCCATCTCAAAACTAACGACCTCTCTGTTTGCCTCGGTCTTCTTAACTCTGTCGACCCGAACAGAGTCGCCCAAATGGCCGCAGCCATTAGGGCAAACCAAGGCCAATACGGCCTCATGCTAGTTCTCAGCGACTTCGCTGACGTATCATCCGCCCTCCTCTCCTACCGCGTTCATCCGTAATGGATTCACAAAGCAGGTGCAGAACTAAACCCCGATCCCTTAAAATAGGCATCTTCAATGCCAACAGCATTAATGGCCAAAAAGATGAAATCGCCTTATTCCTCCGCGACCACCTTATTGACATTATGTTGATACAAGAGTCCTTTTTGAAACCCTCTCACAGGAACCCTAGAATTGCAAACTATGATATAGTGCGCAACGATAGGACCCACTCCCGTGGAGGAGGCACTCTTATTTACTATAAGAGATCCCTTTATTGCATGCCCCTAGATACCCCGTCCCTTTCCAATCTAGAGGCATCTGTGTGCAGAATAGGCATGACAGGTCATCAACCGATCACTATAGTGTCGGCTTACCAATCCCCCAATGCCCAAGACGATCCAATCCAATCGGATCTCGAAGCACTCTTCGATCTAGGCGACTCCGTCATAGTGGCGGGAGATCTCAATGCCAAACATGAGTCTTGGAACTGTCTCACTCACAACCACAGAGGAAGTAAATTATACTCCCTCAGTACCCTCCTCAATTTCGACATCATCGCCCCGATGTATCCCACTCACTACCCCAGCAATGTAAAATCATCGCCCGGATATACTCGACATAGCACTTCTAATGAATGTCAACCTCAAGTTGCATTCCATTGAAGTACTACAAGAGCTAGACTCCGATCACCGTCCTGTGATCCTTCACCTCACCTCCCGCTTTGGCCCCACGGACACAGGGCTACGCCCTCAGACCATTGTGACGACGGACTGGAGGAAAGTTAGGCAACGCCTCAACGACCCCTCGTCCGCTCAGTTAGATAGAATTCCCGAACGCATAACGTCAGTCGCAGACACGCTAGGCGCGATCGACTCCCTCACCGGGCATGTACAGTCCGTCGTGGACGAGTGTTCACGGCGAGTTCCTGCGATGGAAGACCATCGCATGAAACTCCCTGACGATGTACGTGCACTGATGACGGAGAAGAACGCAGCCCTTAGAGCGTACTCATCTTTTCCCAGCGAACCCAATCGCCTCTTTATGCGCCACCTGCAGCGTGCTGTCAAGGAACGTATTAAGGAGTGCCGAGAGGCTAACTGGGATAAGATGTTGGGCGACTTAGAGCCAACCCACCTTGCGTTCTGGCATCTGCAACGGAAACTCAAATCCGAAACATCCAATGCTGTCCCCCCCCTCAACCGTCCCAACCAAAGGCCGGCCTTTGATGACGACGAAAAATCCGAATGCCTAGCTGACAGTCTAGAAGCGCAATGTTCCCCAAGCACTCTACCTGTAGACCAAGCTCACCTCAAAAAGGTTGACGCTGAAGTCGAACGTAGAGCAGCTATTCCGCCTGCCGAGGACCCTGACGACCCCCTTCCTCCGGTCACGGTAGACGAGGTCAGAAATCTCGTGAAAAAGATTCACCCTCGCAAAGCCCCCGGCTCTGACGGTATCACCAACAAGGTGATAAAACTCTTCCCCGAACGTCTTATCGCCTTAATGACCGTCATCTTCAATGCGGCATTAAACAATAACCTCTTTCCGCATACGTGGAAACAGGCCACCGTTATCGGTATTCCCAAACCCGGTAAGCCCAAGTGCGAGCCTTCCAGCTATCGCCCCATAAGCCTTCTCAATTCTCTTGCGAAGATTTATGAGCGGATTATCTATTCCCGATTAAAGGATTTTGCCGATTCCAAGAAACTCATTCCCGACGAACAGTTTGGTTTTAGAACCAAACACTCGTGTGTACAACAAGTCCACCGACTAGTTGAACACATCACGTTCGGATTCTCACGCGGCATGATGACGGGAGTCCTCTTTTTCGATGTTGCGAAAGCATTTGACAAAGTCTGGCACAATGGCTTATTATATAAGTTGTATCAACTCGGAGTGCCTGACCGTCTCGTTCTCATCATACGAGACTTCTTGTCAAATCGCAGTTTCCGATATCGAATCACGGGCGCTCTCTCTTCCCCTCACCCCATTAGAGCCGGAGTCCCACAAGGATCCGTGCTAGCCCCACTATTGTTCACACTGTACACCAGTGACCTCCCCAAAAGACCTGCTAATACGACCCAATTAGCACTCTTCGCCGATGACACGGCCATTTTCTACTCTGGTCGCAGTCCCGATAATATAACTAAGATCCTCCAAGCCACAGCCAACGCCTACGGGAAATGGTTTAGGAAATGGCGGATCGAAGTTAACCCTATCAAAAGTAAAGCCGTCCTATTTTGCAAATTAGGCGACGACCACCCACGCTTCAGGGAGATCTCGATGCTGGGCCAATCGGTTCCTTGGGAACCGCACGCCAAGTATCTTGGAGTCACCCTAGACAAAAAACTGACCTTCATTCCCCACACAAAGATGGTGCGTGCCCGCGCTGCCTTTGTGCTTGGTCGCCTTCACTATATTCTGAACGCTCGTAGTAAATTATCCCTTAGAAATAAGGTGAGAATTTACACCACATGCATTCGACCCATCATGACCTATGCCAGCCCAGTGTTCGCACACGCCGAATCATACCCACTCCGTAGATTCGAAACCCTCCAAGCCCGGTTCATGCGCAAGGCCACCGGAGCGCCTCTGTACATGCGAAACGACCAACTCCATTTCGACCTTAACTTGCCGACCATCAGGCAATTTATGAAACAAGCGTCTAAACGCTATCTCGATTCTGCCCTGTCCCACCCAAATCCCCTTGTGGTATCAGCCGCCGACTACGAACCCTCCCGTATCAGTAGAGTACGCCGCCCGAGGCACGTTCTGGTCGATCCAGACGATGAAATCACGTTAGATCACATGAAGAGACTCGCGTTGTCTCGTTCACTAAACACCCGACCGTTGTACCGCCCTCGCCGCCGAGGATGCCCGCCTCACCGACGTCGCGGAGGCCTATCGCCGCGTCACCTTCCCGTTCAAGTTAGCACTTCTCCCTCCCGTCTCTCGCTCGCGCCGGCCCGTGCCGAGCCTGTAGCTTTAAATGTCCCCTAATACAATTTAAATAATACCGATCCAGCTGTCCCCAAAACAATAGCTTGATATCCCCAGCAACGCCCTAAGCCGTGGTCCGTGTCCCGCAGGGGGCGCCCTTAGCGAAAGTTGCTTAGTTTTTAATATTTAATTTAAGCCTGGCTGGAGGCCTCTTTTGGCTTCGCCAGCAAATGACCGGTTAAGCAACCACATTTCCCAGAAATGTATGCGAGAAGCCCAACAAAAAAAAAAAAAAAAAAAAAAAAAAAGAAGTTCAAATAAATTATATATAGACCTGTCAATAGCGTCTTTATACGTAATAAACGTCTTACAGCAATTGTAATAATAATAAAATTTATTAAGTCGCTTCAACTCAATAAAACAGTTGATAGGTTGCCACAGCACCAACTTGTAAGCCTTGTACAAGTTTGATATCTGACATTACACCGGTACCGGCAGCTCTTTGATACTCGATCTTTCAGACATTCCCATTAAAATCCACCCCAATATATCTGCTTATGACGGTGACTTTAATATTTTGGGTATTATAAAATTTCGTTATTAGTAACAGTCTGTTAGGCTGGCTTTTTAATTGGTTTGCAAGTTTGATGTCGAATTGTAATTTGTATTGCATAATTGAGATGCAGAGTCGAGTTGCGAAGGCGACGAAATCGCTCTGTGAATTCTTCAAAGAGTGCTTAATTAGCGTTTCAAGAAGTTAATGAGCTGAATCGACGAGTCACACCGCGAGCGTCCCTATTCTATATTCAAAGTAGAATTCGACTTTTAAAAATAAACGGAATACTTTCCTTGCTTAAAAAACGGTTTTATTAGAACAGATTATAGCTGTCTTTTTGTCCGACCACAGTATTTCATTCGACATTCTGTCCTTTTTTATTTCGTCACTGAGTTTTTTATCCTGTGAAATTCTTTTCCAGTTTTGTTTTATTTAAAAACGGCTATTGTAATATATCTTACAGCTCAATATCATAAACATAAGTTCTTATGGTCTCTATTCATGCCAGTTGAAGTGCAACCGTGTGTTTGTGGATGAGAGGAACTCTACGAGATACGAACACCCCAAGTCAACAGTTCGAACACCTAAATGCACTTCCCTTGCTCAGGAGATAGGTTCTTATCTTTTCCTTCTCTCGTGCTCGAAATACCTGTTTGAAATTTATATGACATAAAGAAGTTGTTTACTATACGGTTTTTTATTTTTTATACGAATAGCACAGTAAAATCGCGATATTATCACATGCATTAGGTCGTCAAGTTCCACCCCTGAACTTGGGGCACCCAGTGATCACAACAATGAGTAGTCATAAGGGATATTGCCGTAATCACCACGCTTGGCAGGCGGATTGGTGATCGCAGCATGTTGTTATTAGCACACGGATGGATACTGCTGCCATCCTCTTGATATTAACCCTTACATGCCATTTACGATGACCATGGTTGGAGAAAGGTGGTTATTATTTGTCAAATGAAAATTTATTTACGATCTCACCATATTACACTTCCAAGTTTAATACCTCAATTACTTAGAAGGACATTCTAAATTCATTCAATTAACTACCACAACTGGAATCGTTAGCACTGAGCGGCAATTAATTCCCATAAATCATGGTGAATAAGAGTTAATTCCCGCGATATCGGCGCTCCGTCGATCCATCATCGCCACCTACCGATACACTGATTTAAATCTCGATCTAGCACCAATTTGAATTAGCCGAACTGTTAATTACGTGCGAATCTACTGTTTGCGTAGTCAAATTCGATTCTGCTGCTATAAACATTATTTGGAGATGTTCTATAGGTTCACAGAAAGCAAGTTAGAATTTTACTAACGGTTCTGAATGGGAATATTATATGCTGATAAGAATCTCCACGTACAAGGAATCTTTATAAAGGTAACATTCTCAGACTTAACAAAAGTAAGCAAATACTTGCATCACCATAATTATAAATACTAATGTAGCTGACACACTGTTTCATTGAAACTTCCATTTCCCTGTACATTTGCAACAAAAAATACGCAAATTTGAAAACCCTAAAGTGGTAACACGAAATTTAAAAATCCCTATCAAAAAGTACAATTCCACCTACGCGACACTACCGACCGGCAAAATAACAGAACGCAATAAACGAGTGGTGAATAAAAATTAATTCCCCAAGGGCGGACGCACAAATAGCCCTGATAAAATTTATAACTGAGAACGTGATGGCACTCTACTCCGTGTACAGTATAATTTTGTGTACACATCCCGGGAATGTGCTCGCCAATGGATAATTTTGGTCACCAGTCCATTAGTCTTGGTCTGCATGGACCTGCAATTATTTGGACGTAGCACTCCGTATCTAGCAGTACAAGTTTCTTTTATTTTAGGTGCCTACTCGCAGGACTCGTGGTCGATTGACAACATAAGTCACTTTTTTATGCAACTTGTTTACGAGACTATCAAGTCTTTGACCTGATGGTAAGGGTTATGCCTGCCCATAATAATTATTATTACCACCTGATTAATAAAAAAATAAAAAAGGCATCATGCTTATGCGAAAAAGAATGCACCGCAATATACATTATTTATTGATTATATTATCGAACCCACAAGCTGTAGGCACAGAAAGCCAATTGCTCACCAACTATGCCTACCGCATGGTATCATGGTGGGAGGGCATCCTGACATTGTTCAAACCTGATGTAAATTAACCGATTAATCGCGTTATTAATGATAGAAAGAAATAAAGAAAAATACTTGTTTTATACCTATATAGATGGCATACCCAGATTCCACGTACATGCAATGGAAAAAAATCGTGTTCTCCACTCCATCTCCTCCCGTGGATGTCGTAAAAGGCGATTAAGGGACTCGAGACCAGAGGGATGGAGCAGTGTCCCTTCTGTGTAACAGTAGTCATACTGCACTCATCTCATCGCTCTCAGTATTGGTAAATTTCTCCCAAAATAACGACACAACTGTGTAAATCTCTAGGTGAGGCCTTTGTTCAATAGTGGACGTTGCGTGCTGCACGTGCTTTCCTGAAATATTTATTGCTTTCTCAAATCAATGTATCCTATATTTTTTTCATATCAATATTTATTTTCTGGCATAATCATAATATTAAGTAACTTTTATTAAGTTACTTGTAAAAAGTTTCCAAACCCTAGAAGCAAGTTATTCAAAATCTTTTAATATTGACGTACCTCGACTCGTGAACGAAGTGCTGGCTCAGCGTAGTAAAAGTTGATATGAAATCCAATAAAATAGCCATTGAGAATTTTGATCCACGTAACAAAAAGTGCCGGCTCAGAATACCACCACCCCATCTCCTCCCGTGGGTGTCATAAAAGTCGTACCATGTACGTCCACTGCTGAATTATAGCTAGGAGTCCCTTAGTCGTATTTTAAGCCATCCACTGGAGGAGAAGGAGTTGTGATATATTATTAATCCACACACCACCTTAATAACAAAGGGATTTTCATATTGTACACCTTGGCTTTATCTCTGTTCAATCATAAATACTATAAAATATTCATTCATTTACATAGCAACCTCAAGATACCTATTTCTGAATTTTATAATAAGTATCAAAACTCGAAACGTGAAGACGTTTCGCTGTAAATCTGTTAATAATATTGTGACTACAAAGGCCCCACTGGATAGTATGACTTATATACTAAATATAAGGTATCAACAAATAAAATAAAGTGAATAAGAATCAAAATGACGGTTACAAACGAGGTTATCCCTGTTGCACAAAAACATCTACAAAATGCCTCAGTATTGCGACGTCATGTTGCTCAGCGAGCGAATTTAGTATGCTGCTGGTGCTACCACCTATTCTTGTTAGTAACGATGCGGTCTTTTTCCTTAAAATGGCATAGCAGTCGTCAGTTCACGCCTCAGCTAGCATGCTGCGGCGATACACTGCAGAATCGTGGCAGCCCTATTAACATCCTGAAGCCGTTATTATATTGAACTCGCAGGATGCAGGTTATGCTACTCAAAGTCTTTTTTGGACAAGATGACACGATTAACACAGTGGCTACTAAGCTTTGTGCGCTACGCGTCGAGGGTTCGATTCCCACACGGAACAAATATTTGTAAAGGTAGGGTATTTGTGTACATGAGATTTATATGTATAAACTGTACCTTTTTTTATTGATGTCCACTGAAGAATAGTCAGATAAAAAGAGGTCGAGGTAAAATTCGATTTCCAGGAGCAAAAATATTATAATGTTATTAGAATTCACTGTCAAGAAATTCAGTCCGAGATTTTGAATTGAGCACGATAAACGGCAAAGGCCCGCCTCGTTATACCGTCGGCGAATTTTGAGTAAACGAAAGTGCACCTGCATTTACCCTTTGGTGATGTAGGCGTAATGTAATAAATCTAAGCAGTTACACTAATCATTGTAGTATTAAGGGACTAACGATTACACGTTAGTAACTCACAGCCAGTTTTTTTTTTTTTTTTTTATAAAAACATTTCCCCACACTAGGATTTCTCCTGTGTCGTGGGTGCGTTTACAGACACAAATTCCACACACAATACACCCAGACCCGGAACAATTACCTGCAGATCGTACAAATATTTGTTCCGTGCGGGAATCGAACCCACGACCCGGTGCGCAGCAGCCGACTTTATCAACCACTGCACCGACCGTGCCGTCAACTTTTGCACTCATTGATCGGTAAACCGTCGGCGAGGTTAAGCAACGTTTGGCACGGTTAATCTATGGATGGGTGACCGCACAGGGGTATTTTTTTTTTTTTTTAAACATTGCCCCACACTAGGATTTCTCCTGTGTCGTGGGTGCGTTTACAGACATAAATTCCACACACAATACACCCAGACCCGGAACAACTACCTGCAGATCATACAAATATTTGTTCCGTGCGGGAATCGAACCCGCGACCCGGAGCGCAGCAGCTGACTGTGTCAGCCACTGCACCAACTATATACTATTTAAACTCAGTGTCTCCGTGCTTCGGAGGGCAGGTAAAATCTTTGGTCCCAGTTATTGCCATTAGACAGCAGTCATTAAGCCAAGTTGGATCCCTTTGGGTGGCTTGAAAACCTCTGACACAAGGTAGGCCACTAACCACGACAAGCGAGATGGGTGGTGTGCATACAATCACGTGTGCCGTGTGCTCAGCATAGTGCATAGCGAGGCTTCGGGAGAATCCTTTATAATCGCCCAAGATGTGCCTGGGGAGTGGCCTCTTTACAGTCGCCTCACCTCAACTAGAGAGGGTGACCGCTTTTCAGTCATCCCCTCCGAAATGTGCCTAAAGGCGTGGCACCAATAGGTGGCTAGAGATTGAGATTATTCGTGTTCCTGATGCCCCCCTCAGGTGCCGAAGATGACCACTCCGATGGCTTTAGCTGCTAGGAGTCCCGCATAACCCTCCACCCTACCCCGAGGTGGGTACATGGGTGAGGGTGAGGTACATGATGTACTTCCACCAGATCAATAAAAAACACCACTAACCACACTAAATAAGAAATAACCACCAATAAGTAAAATTTAGCTGACTTGCCCAAACTAACTAAATACTAATTAGCTATTGGGTTTCAAGCTCTAAGATCTAGTCGATTTGTCAATGTCTAGCGATGTTCAACACACATCTGTATTCTCGACTATAATGTAAAATCACTAATTCGTTATCGAGATAGGTGGCAGCAGGTGACGGGTGACAAAGCGCGGGTATCTGTCGCACTGCCGCAACGTTTTTCAGTTGTCAACTCTCTCCCCCAACCCACTCCCGGTGTTTGGCCTCTAGCGACTAGCACAGTAGAGAACTTTTTCAGATGTAATTACAAAAAAACAATTGTGTAATAAAAACAATAAACTTATCAAGTTTACATTTGCTTGTAAAAAATACTTTAACTCTACGTATAGTTGCAGACCATAAGGTCTAACTCTAGGTAAAGTTTTATGAAAGACTTTTAGTAGCCTAATCAAATCTCTTATCAATAAATCTTCCCAAATCTCGTGTTAGCTGTTGTGATTGAATGACCAGAATCACAAGAGACTTACATGCAGTTGAACCAAAGTTATAATTAGCTTTTAAAAACGGAGAGTTATATGATCCTTATCTATACAAATAAATAATTAGGGTTCCGCGCAAAAAAAAAGCCCTTGAAATTCAATACATATATTCTATGTTAAGTGTCTATGTCGAAGTACTCTAAATTTATTTTAAATTAAGCGCGGGTGAAACCGCGGGACCCAGCTAGTATATAATATTTTTTTCATCCATATAGTGTGTGAATTAAGAATATCTCCTCACGTGGGGTTTCTAAAATACGAGTAGGGCCTTCAAATCGGAGGAAGGGGCAGCCGCCTTCTGTGGAAAAGCAGTCATTCTGCTGCTGCATTTCAGTACTGGTAAATGTTCCCCAAAATGACGACACACGGCATGTAACCAGCTGTTATGGAAATACATGAGGGATGTCTTTGTTCAACTGTGAACATAATATGACCGATATAATATTAAGAAATATAAAATGGGTCATAGTTACATGATTACACGATTAAGTTACTCTATCAATAAGACATCTGAAACGTAAAAATATAATCAATCAAACTCAGCACCTCAATATCGTAATTATTCAGCACTTAACTAACGGCGGAGCGGGCTCACCGCACAGCGAGAAAAAATTGGGTCAGATTGAGTTGCATCGGTACACGAACTATATAATTACGAGCGGGGCAAATATGTAATTAATTCACGCTGGTTAAACCCGAACTGTTACGACAAACAAATATGTGGTGGTAACGGTCGCACCGCCGCCCTATAGTTGCCAACTTTACTCAGCTACCACGAAAACTTTCGATGCAACCGTCCAAAATAATTATTTTGGGTACACTGACACTGTTACAAAAAGTTATGAAGGATTAATTAGGGTCCACGATAATAAATGTCTGTTGATTTAGTTAAATGAACTTAAGTTTCGGGGTGAATAGGTTTCGTACCTTTTAAGCACTTGTAGAGGAAATTTGGTCATGTCATACACGATTAATTCTGCAGCTAAAATTTCATAAGTGAAAAACATATGCACGTTTTGTCTGTCATTTATACTCTCTGTGTTTCCATCTTAGCTTTGTTTTATTTGCTATAAGCTGAGTGTGTGTGCTAGCTACGAATAGCAACAACCCATCTCAACACGTGGGTGTCGTAAAAGGGACTATGGGATTAACCGGAAGATGGGCAGCATTCTTCGCGTACATTAACAACTCAGCTGCTATCGTTAAACCGCTTGCCAAGCGTGGCGTTTATGGCTAAACCCCCCAATAAGCATACAACACACCCAGACTAGCCGTTGTGGTGATCTTTGGAGGAGGCTTGTGTCCATCAATGGGCTTTATTCGACTGAAACGACGAAGCTAAGTTCCGTTTTCCGGTAAAGAATAAATCACCCCTCCACCCATCGAGAGGATGGGCGGCAGTGTCCTTCCGTAAGCTAATAGCAACATACTGCAATCACCAATCCGCCTGCCAAACGTGATGATTATGGCAATATCCCCATGACTGTTCACTGTAGTGATCTTTGCGATGCCCATGTTCAGCAGTTGATGAGTGTGTTTGTGGATTGTGAAATAATAAGATTACATACGGTACTCCTAAAATTTAATTTAAATTATTTGTGTGTGTTATAACCTGATAAATTAAACTGATTCTAAGACCACCAGTTTTTTTTTGTTCTCACACTATACAATGTCGCTGTTAAACTATTTACCATTGTTTATGGGCTCTAACTTTTACAAACTTCGGCCATACCATATTTATGAGAGAAATATTAATTATTTATTATGTTGTTATTCGTGACTTAAGTGGTACTCCGTGTAGTATCAGATTAAAGAATATAGAACCACTCCATATCTTAAATACGATTAAGAAACTCTTAACAACAAAAGTGATGGGCAGCGGCGTCCTTTCTGTGGGGCAGTAGCCATATTACGCTGATGGTTGGTGAGCAACCCGATTGCTAAGCATGGTGTAGACTCCAAAATAAAGACACTATTGTGAAACAGCAATCCTTTGGCTGATATGATGATGATGATATATGATCGTACCGAAAAAATAGAAATAAATAAGTTAGTGGTGAAGCCTTATTGAACAATTGTTTTACAACACACGAGGGCTCGACTTTTATAATATTGTCATAAGGTTCAAATTCAAGTGCGTTCCAGATGCGGGTATAATTTTTACACCTTAACTCATCATCATCATAATCTGCACATGGGCCTCCCCCATAGATCACCACAACGACCGGTCTGGACTGTTGTTGTGTGTTCCTTCATTGGGGAGTTTTGCCATAATCGCCACGCTCAGCAGGCGGGTTGGCAATGTCAGTTAAGCTGTAATTTATGTACTCAAATGACGACGCTGCCCATCTTCCCGGATAATCTCATAGTCGTCTTTTACGACAACCACGCGATTAGACGGGGTGTTGCTATTCTTAGCAGATACCACACGGCACATACCTTTATTCATACTTAGGTCTTATTAAGTCCCGTGTGCGCATAGCACAGCGCACAGGGACGCTTTGGGGATCCTTTACAATTCCCCGGGGGGGTGACCGCTTTACAATCACCCTCTCAGAGATGTGTCTATAGGTGAGGCGCCAGTAGGCGGCTCTAGTGTGGTCATACGAGGACCTGGAGCCTCCCTTAGGTGCCGAAGATGACCGCCCCAGTGGTTTTAGCTGGCAGGAGTCCGGCATGCCCCTCAGTCCTTCTCCGCGCCGGAGGAAGTTTATGTACGAATTTTCACTGGGTCCAATAAAAAAAGGTCTTATTAAGTCGTACTAAAACGCAGCTAGAAATCTATTTTATGGAATCGTCAACTGAAATCGGCGTCAATTCAACCGCCATCTTAAGTCTGCCACACTATTGCTCCAAGTGAGCCCACCGAAAGAGTTTGGAAGTGTCACATTTAGATTTCCATAAGCGGCGTTACGGGACAGTACGTTAGACGGGGACTGGCAGAGTGCCAAACAATTACTTTGTCTCGTCACTAACATTTCTTCAGCTGATAGCTGTAAAGTGTCTGCTACCTTACATACATTTGAACGTTAATGTGTGAAAGTGGGTCAATATTTTGTATTTCTAAAGTGTCGGCTGACTAACTATTCAATTCTGAAAACCCATGACACTGTATTTTTACATCATTTTGTGTGTAATATATTTGATGTAAAAATATTATTAATAATATTTTTCATTGATTAATGATCAATAAAACGGTGAATACATCTCACACCTTCGATTCTCCGACGATATCGTATTTTTGGCGGAGTCAGTGGGTGATCTGAGCGGGATGCTGAGAAGTCTCAACGTAGTTTCAAGACGTCTCGGCCTTGGCATGAACTTGAAAAAACCAAGATCATGTCACAACGTGTAGTCCCGAGGCCGATTAGCATCAAAGGTACGTTGATCGAATTTATGGATGAGTACGTCTACCTTGGACAAATTTCCCGGTTGGGTAGACACAACTTTGACAGAAAAGTCGTAAAAGACAGAAGGATACGTTTAGGCTGGGCAGCAGCAAGGTTTCTGGGTCCAGCTGGATGTGGAATGCTGATGACCAGGTGTAGTGGTAAACGCTGGGAGAGGCCTACGTCCAGCAGTGGACCGATATAGGCTGATGATGAATGATCAATAAGTATAATAAAAACTGTATGTGGACTGTCTTGTTCACTATAGAAATTTTATCAGTTTTGTTTTTATATATAAATGTTGCCCAACACTAGGATTTCTCCTGTGTCATGGGTGCGTTTACAGACATGAATTCCACATACAATACACCCAAACCCGGAACAACTACCAGCAGATCATACAAATATTTGTTCCGTGTTTGAATCGAACCCACGACCCGGAGCGCAGCAGACGACTGTATCTGCCACTGCACCAACCGTGCCGTCCACGATCAATTTTTATAAATAACCTGCAAAATCCAGCAGAAGCAGATCTACCTTTTTCATGGCTATCGGTTGAACGCTAAAGAAGTTAGTGTGCTGCGGTGCCATCTAGTGTCGAGCTACAACAAAGTAGCTAGCATAAAAACCTTCTTAACTAAATACTTAGGTATATGTGCTGACTTTCATGGTGATCTGTCAAACTGTGTTGAAGACTGTTAATGCATTTATATATATATATAGATTAAGCTTCTCGTGTGTCGCCATTATGTATAAAACAGTTGAAAATGGTATTGAAGCTTTTCGTTATTGAAAATTCTAAACCGATAACATGGGCTTTAACTACACAGAACATTTATTACCGTTTTCAGTGGTACACTAGTACACAATACTATGATAGCATCAGCCAAAGAGTGTCCACTGCTGAACAAAGACCTACTACAAAAATTTCTACAACTCGGGGGGAATTTACTAGTACTCACCATGCTCGGAGACAGGTTGGTGAGCACAGTATGACTACTGGTCCACAAAGAGGGACGCTGACGTAAAGTGCTTTAGTCGCCTTTTACGATATCCACGGGAGAAGATGGTGTGGTGAGTGCTATATTCTTAATCCGGCCACCTCACGGAGTACCTCATTGCACGTTATCGCGATTTGTTAAGAAAAAAGAAAAATAAATAATATACTGTCCCATTCCCATTTTTATAAGTTCTGATACAGTTTGATCAGATGCTTATAGGGGACTCCGAACACCATTATCCATATTTTCAGACGTTACCGGTTTACCCGAAGGGCACAGGTGGGATAACACCCAATAAAAGTATAGCAACAAAAAACTTCAGTAATTTTTAAATCCCGTCACGACTGCACGTGCCTTCAAGAAAAAGTTTCCGTACCTTCCGCAAATAAAAAATGAGTTTACTTTTTGAAGTTAAAAGCTTGAGTGGAATGGAATCATTCCTTTCTGATAATCAATACACAGGACAAAATATTTAATACTGGTGGTGTCGGCTATGAAAACTGGAATGCAGTGGTCTCCTTGCACCTATTTCCCGCTACAAGGCGAGAGGACTCTGGGTTCTCGGGTGCGTCGCGAGTCATGCTCCAGGAGATCACGCAGCAGGATCAGCAGAGGGCTTATCCCGCATGGAGAAGAACAAGATGGCGCCGGGCTTAAAACCCCCCAGTGCCCAGGTCCAACTTGCCTGAAGCCCTATCATCGTCACTGGTGCTCAGATTGGGAAGTCTGTATGCCCATACCGAGCGGATCCTTTTGCATCCCCCAACAGTCACCTCCCCTCTGCTACAGGGGGTGACCGCTTTACAGCCATCCCCTCTGAGATGTGCCTAATGGCATGGCACTAATGGGCGGCTTGTGATCTTACTAGTGCCCGGAGCCCCCTTCGGTGCCGAAGATGACCGCTCCGGTAGTATTAAACCGCTAGGATTACTACAGTGTTAGATATTCACCGCCAAGCAGTAGTTTTTAAATGACAATAATAGACGTTACTGTGTTTTGATTTGAAGAGCACTGTAGCTAGTGAAACTACTGGGCATACCTAAATAACCTATGTCTTGAGGTGACGAGCGCATTGCATGCACAGAAGAGCCACGCAGGACTGTCCTGATTGTCCTGATTGTTATGGGCAGGAGTGATGCTTACCATCAGGTAAATGACTTTCACATTCCGTTACATGGTTGTATGAAAAACGAGATTTGATGCAAAAGAAAAGATTGCAGTACCGCCAATAGCAATTTTTTTTTTTTTTTTTTTTTTTTTATTCTTTAAAAAAAAAAGTTGCCCCAGACTAGGATTTCTCCTGTGTCGTGGGTGCGTTTACAGACATGAATTCCACACATAATACACCCAGACCCAGAACAACTACCTGCAGATCATACAAATATTTGTTCCGTGCGGGAATCGAACCCACGACCCGGAGCGCAGCAGTCGACTGTGCCAGCCACTGTCACCTGAGTGCAAAATTGTAACGTAGATTGAAAAACAAAAGAACACGTGTAACTGAGAACATGAGTGGCGACGTTAATTAATGTACCTACACGTTGTACTGGTTTGAAATAAAACGTCCTTTCGATCTAACAAACCTGGTTATGTAATATATGTACTTTAATAGCTACCGCAAGACAGACGTATGCTTGTAGTAGTAGTGATTGTGCTTTTAGGGTTTTGTGAGGTACAAAAAATGATGGAAAGACGGACCCATATAGCATCCCTATGTTCTCTGTCTGTCTATCTATCTATCTACCTGTTAGTAAAGCCGCCATTCTATTACTTAAGAAAAGTTAGTATTAAAACGAGTGACTGTAAACTGAAATTACGAGATGTCAAAAATACTGATAACGAATAAAAATAAAACTTTAGAATCTTATGTTTATTTAAATTGTTTTGGGGTTAGAGATCGTTGTTGAAAAAGCGTACTAGCCAAATTTATTGGACTTAAAAATTAAAACTTAAAAAGAAAATTGTTTAATGTATGTAAAATTATACATAGGCTGCACTAAAAGTATCGGGAATGGAATATTTCCACTGTTCCTGTCATATTAAAATCTTTTTAATTGAAAACTCCTTGGTTTTACAAATCGAATACCATTTATTTATTTAAAAAAAGATTCACGGTCTTGTCACAAGGTTTTGTCAAACTTATTTAGTCGTTGAGAAAATGGTGGATATTTTATAGAAATTTTTCGTTTTCGAGATTTTTTTTTAGAATATGTAAAGATTTATTTATCTCAATACCGTACGACGTTGCCTTATACTTGACATTGGCGAAATTGTGGAAGATACTCTCACAGAAGCCATAATCTAAGAGAAGAAGAGAAAATGGTGTCACTGTCAGTGTCATCTTCACATATATGTGAATGACCAATGGCGTTTGTTAAAAACAATGCCGATTTTTGAGAAATATTTTATTGAATATGTAAAGATTAATTAATCTAAACACCGTACAACGTTGCCTTATACTTGACATTGGCGAAATTGTGGAAGATAATCTACAGAAGCCATAATCTAAGAGAAGAAGAAGAAGAAGAGAAAATGGAATTGACTCAAGAAAATTCAAGAGCGATGATTTATTATGACTTTCGAAGTGGTTTAACACAAAAACAGTGTGTTGACCGGATGATTTCTGCATTTGGTGATGAAGCCCCATCCAAAACCACAATTTATCGCTGGTTTGCTGAATTTCAACGTGGACGTGTCAAGCTCAGTGATGATCCTCGTCAAGGTCGTCCAAAAACTGCAGTCACCCAAGAAAACGTTGATGCTGTGCGTAAGCTGATTGAGGAAGATTGACATGAGACATACCGCGAAATTCAAGCAACCTTAGACATTGGCATGAGTCAAATACAAATAATCTTGCATGAACAATTAGGTGTAAAAAAGTTGATTTCCCGATGGATACCGCATTTGCTATGTGAAGAGCAAAAAGCGGCTCGCGTTAGTTGGTGCGTCAGAACTCTCGAAAGATTCCACGCAGGATCCTCAAATGCTGTATACAACATCGTATCAGGTGACGAATCCTGGATATATGCGTACGAACCCGAAAAAAAAAACCAGTCACGAGTTTGGGTGTTCGGAAATGAGTTAAAGCCAACAAAAATTGTTCGTTCACGGAGTGTTGCAAAAAAAATGGTGGCCACGTTTGTCTCCAAAACCGGCCATGTTACGACTATTCCTCTTGAGAGACAAAGAACGGTTAATGCAGAATGGTATGCTAGCATTTGTTTGCCACAGGTCGTTTCTGAACTCCGTAGAGAGAACTGCAACCGCCGCATCATCCTCCATCACGACAATGCGAGTTCTCACACCGCGCACAGAACAAAAGAGTTTTTAGAGCAAGAAAACATAGAATTATTAGACCATCCGCCGTACAGCCCCGACCTAAGCCCTAATGATTTCTATACTTTCCCTAAAATAAAGAATAAATTGCGTGGACAGAGATTTTCATCACCTAAAGAAGCTGTGGACGCCTACAAAACGGCCATTTTGGAGACCCCAACTTCCGAATGGAATGGTTGCTTCAATGATTGGTTCCATCGTATGGAAAAATGTGTCAAATTTCGCGGAGAATACTTCGAAAAGCAATAAATACATTTTTAAATAGTAATGTTGTGTCACTTCCTTGATTCCCGAAATTTTCAGTGCCGCCCTCGTAGGTAATCTATGTAGTTTTGGAACATACTGGTTAAGATTTTTCGTAGGATACCAAACACGATATTTTATACTTTTTTTGGTAGTAGTTTATGTCCGCTATGAACCGCCATGGTTAATTTTAATTAATATTATATAGCCTATAACCTGCGAAATAGCACGACGCATCCAAAGATACCTCATTTGTCAAAATTGCGACAAGTAGTTTAGGCGATCTGAAGGAACAGATGAATATACACACATACGTACCCACATCCATACATATCGGTCAAGATTATAAACCTCATTTTTGCTTCGCCATAGTCGGGTAAAAAAGTGACCGATTCATCATTTCGGCCGAAAAAGTCCATTGCTGAACACAAGTTGCCCCCAAGGATCGCCACCATGGTCCGTCTGGATTTCTGTTGTATGCTTATCCGGGGGTTTTGTCCACCCTTGGTAGGCGGGTTGGCGATTGCAGTTGAGTTGTAATCAATATACTCGAAGGACGCTGCTGCCCATCCTCTTCATATCAACCCTCAATCATCTTTTACGACAGGAAGGGTAGTCTATTATTTGACAAGAACCACACGGTTAGAATATCAAATATTAGTCAAACATGACTTTTTTTTCTGTTGTTTAAACATACAGCTACCAAGATGTGTGTTGGACATACATATCGAAATTAAACATGTATCTTGTTTTATTACGGAATCCTAAAAAGTGGTGGGTCATGTTTAGTTGGTTTTTAACGCTATATTTAGATAATATACATATCTGAATTTTAACTACGTATACCTATCCGAATATAGCACCACTCCATCTGTGGATGTCGTAAGGGCGACTAAAGGACTCTACTAAACCAGAAGAATAGGCAGCAGTGTCCCTTTTGTAAAGCAGCAATTATGTTGCACTCACTAACCCACCTAACTAGCGTGGCAAATATTGGATAATGCCCCCAAAATTGTAACTGTAACCACACACGGCATGTAACTGGTCGTATAGGGGAGGCCTTTGTTCAGCAGTGGACGTCTTTTGGCTGATAAACAGTTAACATTTTCCCAATTTATGATTTTAACGACAGATTTAATTGAGTGGACGCATTAAGTATGTATCGGTATCAGAATATCGGCGTAAAGTAGCAACAATTCTGCGTTTCGTACGGTGAGTAACTAAATGCTGAAGCCCAACCCCCAAAAAGATGGTAAACATACTATATAGGCCGCGGTAATCGCTTAGACGACTAACATGCTCGTCTGCCATAAAATATTCTAAAAAAAAAGTCTGGAAATTTTAATCTTTTTTCATTTATTTTAAAAAGAGAATTCGAAATCATTGTGCTTTATATCGTGCTCGTGTTGTTTTATGAGCTTTTGAAGGACGTCTTCCTTGAAGTGTCCCATGAAGGTAACACGAGGTAACTTTATAGAGTCTGCCCTCTTAGAATATCAGCCTTATACTGTTCCACTGCAGAACAAAAGTGTCTTCTTATGCAGAGAAAGAACGAGCACAGATCACTACACTAGCTCACTTCGTGTTGGCAATTTCTGAACTGCATTAAATGCAGATTTTCTCAAGATGTTTTCTTTCACTTATAATCAGTAGTGTCATAGATTATATATAGGTACTAAAAAAGTTAATAAGTACATATGACATTGAAAAAGTCAGCCTCTTTGGTAAACCCAAATTATTTCGAATGTCCAGTAACATAAATCTTTATAGAGTCGGTACTGTGGGTGTTATATTATTCTAACGACAAAACCAAATTGAGTCTAATGGAACCCATTTCCATTAAAATACTTGATACAAGTGTGTGCCAGACTAAATGATTAAGAATACATTAAAGTATTTGAGTCAACGAATGTTTTTATTTACTTGGTGACTTTCAAGCTTGCGTACCGTGCGAGTCATGTAGAGAAAGTCAAACTAATTCATTTTAGGCTTATTTCTGGCACTTTGGAACGTTAATCATCCCCTTCATGACCTTTTTATTAGCCCTTTTAGTAGAATTCACTAAACCGTAGACGACTGAACATCAATACCTAACTTTTTGAACGCAAAGTTAGTAAAAGAGGGCATCATTTAATGTGAGAACCTATTAACTTTAAAATAACGTGACTAGTTAAAGTTTCATTCATGAATTTACCCACCTCAAAGCGAATGAATGTTTAATACGTTTTAATTGCGTCTGGTGATCCGGTGGTTTACGGACGCGCTTCTTAAGCACGGTTGCATGTTCAAATCTGGGATAAATTAATATGTCTTTTTCAATGTCATATGTACTAACTTAATTAATCTAAAATACCTCTCACTCTAACGAAGTAAAACATCGTAATCTAAGCAATATTATAAACAGAGAGAGGGAAATTTTTGTGACTGTATTGTGCCTGTGGAGAGTAATCCCCGGAACAACTACACTTATTTAAAAAAATCTTTCAACATTTGAAATGTACTTTATTCCACAAAGACATAGACTATATGTCTAATAATGTACAAATTAAATTAAGTTATGATGATATTCGTCAATTAAGTCTGAATAAGTTTTGTCTTCCACGGCATGCACTGCACCAATGGTTAAAGTTGCACGAATATAATATAAACAAAATTACCCAGAACCGGAAATACTATCTGTAAATCATACAAATATTTAATTATAAGTTAATATCGGGTCTAATCCGGCCCAGATTATATAAAACTTACGGTGAGATTCAGAAACGACTCTAAGCGTGAACTTACGCTTCCATCTGTCAAAACTAGGGGCGTAAGTAGTGCATTTCGACAGATGGAAGCGTAAGTTCACGCTTAGACTCGTTTCTGAATCTCACCCTAAGTCTACTTGTTAGCACGGCCTGTGCAACTTCATCGAAACGTCGAGGTGAGTCAAAATATTATTTTGATATTAAGCTGTGTGCGAATAGACCCGATATTATCTTAAAATCATGTATTGAATCCGCGAAAGTTTTAAGAATAACATACATTTATTCCGTGCAGGAATCGAATCCCTGGTCCGTTATGTAGAAAACCAATAATTCAGCCACTGTGCTAATAGAGCCTAACCAAGTAACATCGGTCAATCTTGAATACGAAAATTATTAAGTAGTTTTTAACAGCCTTTCGCCACTTAATTTTTTACACGTGCAATGATGTCATGCATATAAAGTAAATCAACTAAAATCTGATAAAGCCAAAAGTTGAATAAAAAAAACCTCTTATAATTTAATTGCTAATTAATAACAGACAATGTAAAACTTCTCGAGGCAAACTTTTGCTTAGAGGGTGGCCTCCCCTCGTGCCGACCCTTGAAATTAGCTATGTTGTTATAATAGAAAACACCAAAGGTTGGACCCTTGGACACTCAAAAGTCACGTCACCTCGCATATCATCTCTGACATCTCTTTGATCTTCGGTCTCATATTCCCTTTTGTCAATCGTTTGGGTCTCACTGCAAACAGCACTTGTTGGTGGAAGCAATTTAGGTCCTATTACAAAGGCCGAGGCACCCACAGTAGCAATCAAACGTGCCTCGACTCACGTAACTACCAACAAGGAAGCCATTAAGATTTCCTCTCATCCGATTCATGAACCGTGAACAAGTTTAGACTGCATACCAGTTTCATTTAATACGTGGCAATAATTTCAAGGTACAAATAATAAAGTTTATTTTAAGATACTCACACACACAGACACACACACATCAGCCCCTAACTGGCCATTTCTCAACATCGGCCTTGCAATGATCCAGTGATTTGGCCATAATGCATACTAATCAACCTAGTAATCTCAATTATAAAAAAAACCATAGGACCAACCAATGACGTGATATTCTGAATTTTTTAAAACCATAATTGAAAAATCTTTTAAGAAACACAGTTGCTATTGATGTTTATGTGGCTAGAATAACGATAAAACCTTTCTAGATTTATTACATTTTGACAATACAATGACGTCATCGGAGGAATTGTGATAAAATTACTTTAGATAATTTACAAGTAAAAAACAAGATTTCTGTTAAGAGATGTCACTCAAGCATCAGTGTCAAAAAAATTACCTCTCTCTTCTTTAAATAAAAGTATCACTCATTGTGGTTTGGAAAAATAAACAACAGCCATAGCGTACATAGTCTTACACATTCAAAAACAACTTTATGTTATAATTAGCTATGCTTTCGATCGAAAATGGTGCAATATAGGACTATTAGGTTATGAATATTTTGACATCATTTCACAGATGACGTGTGGTTGACAGTTCTAAATAAGTACTAGTGAGGCTACGGCACAAATCTTTAATGCCACTGAGGACGTCACAGTCCTTAAAGTTTCAAACCCTTATGTATTTTTTCTTTAAATAACTAGGTACTGGACTGATTGCCTAAATATTCAAATTAGTTTCTTAAAATGCTCTATATTTTACATAGTTAAATATTAAACAATCTCCATTGGAACCGTGGATCTAAAATTCAGACGTTTCGTCAGTTCTAGTGATTAGTTTATTTGAAGTAAAAATCTTTGGCAAAGTAGCTACATCTCCCTAAGCAGTCTGCAAGATACCCAACCAAAAAAGACTTAGATTGAGATGCTGGTTAAATTAAAGGTTTATCTTAAGTTAATAAAGCAAGTCACGCACGTTTCCCCGCAGGATTAAAAAGAGGCGTACTGAACATCCATAGTATGATGACGTGACCTGAACCTATGGCCACGTCATCATCATCATCACATCAAGCGAAGGACGTCCACTGTTGTACAAAGGCCGCAGGCCGACGCTGCGTTTTCTGGTGCGCGATCTCCACTCGTAAACTTATTTGCCCCAACGCCCATATACCAGTTTTCTTTTTGATTACATGAGAAAATCCTTACGGACTTCCTTCGCCCCGGTAAAGGTGGATGAGCGTGCAAGACTCTTAGCGGCTAAGAACCCTAGGTGCTCCTACGACCTACTAATGACTTGAGGTATAAAGTTCACTCGCGCAATCGCCGAACCTGGGGGTAGGTCTCGCCCTATCTCTTGGACTGATGGTAGAATTAAACCCTAACAGAAAGTCTAATATACTCTTTCTTTTATTCACACCATTTACTTCACACTTATTTAACTTATTTCCATATCTCTTTATTGGACACCAAGTATCTAAGTAAGTACTCATCTAATAAAATTAACATAATTCAGAATGGGCGGTCCTATCGTCAACAGCGACTACTTAAGGCTCACCCAAAAATCATCGTAAATTATATATTATTAAAAAATACAGCAATTAAACGCGGTAGCCTCATAGCACGGTGGACCTAGGCATTTTTATAAACAGGAAGAAACTGTGAAAAGAAACGAAAAACCTGCATCAGTACTTCAATAATAGAAATATCTGCGTCGATAATACTTGAAGAGGCCTTGACAAAGACAAAGAAATTGTTTGGCTTGGAGCCAGCTCCCCCGAGCCTCAGCAGTTCCAGGTATGGAGATAGTAGGAAGCGAGCCGATCAAAGATTGCTCTGTTTTAAAACGAGGAAAATGCAAAAGTTTTGTTGTTCGAAACGATAGCAGCTTCCGAAATAAAAATGTAAATTTGTTTAGCTTTCCTGCGGTTTCTGTTCAGTGGAATTTGTGCTTTTCGAATTCTAGACAAGTATTTGAACAATCAGACAATTCCAATAGCGCACCAGTCTGGTTAGCCACGGTAATTTGTTGCATTGCGTTTTTCGTTTTAGAACTATTTTACCGTTTTTCACGATAAATTTAATAGTTTACATCAATAGCATCATCTAAGCTATTTATAATAGATTAGGCCACCGTGCTCTGTCACTGAGTGGCGTAAAAGGTGAATTAAGTCGAGAGTAACTATTTATTTTGAGCAGTTGCTAATAACAAGCGCGATCACGAATTTGTTTCTGTACCTCTTTCGATGTGCTCACTTTAACCCAAAGGTTGACTGGTAGAGAATGCCTCATGGCATTAAGTCCGCCTTATGTACCATAAATGTACATATAAGTTTAAATAAATAAATAAATGTTACATTTTTATGTAGTATGTGCATGATATACAGGCAATGATTCATAAAAAAAAGATGCTGCTACACAATATACAATTGATGAGCAATTGCCAATACAAATGATATATTTAAGTAGATGCGTGAAATAAGTTAAAGAAGTCAGACAAAGGAAGTTAAGTGACAGCATGGTTGGTGCAGTGGCTGATACAGTCGGCTGCGAGATCGGGAGAGGTCCGATCCCGCTCGAAGGAGGAGACGGCGCCGGGGTAACAACCGCCCTGGCGCCTAATTCCCATACGCCTGAAACCCCCTGCCATTGCTATAAGATGGGAGACCTCTGGGTTCGCGGGTGCGGGGAATCTGCGTGCCTACACCAAGCGACCCAAGAGAAGACGGTAGCACGTATGTGGTCACGCGCTGTCGTGGGACGCTTTGGGGGATCCTTTACAATCCCCCCGGGGGGGTGACCACTTTACAGTCACCCTCTGTGAGATGTGCCTATAGGCGTGGCACCAGTGGGCAGCTCTAGTGTAATCATGCGAGGACCTGGAGCCTCCCTTGGGTGCCAAAGATGACCGCTCCAGTGTATTAGCCGGTAGGAGTCCGGCATGCCCCTTAGCCCTTCACCGGGGCGGAGGAAGTTCATGTAGAATTTCCACTGGGCACCAATAAAAAAAGTCTCAGTTGGAATAAGCAAGTCTGTCAGGTTAGCCGTAATGTCACAATCATACTGCGATCGCTCTATAGATTTAAGCATTTTCTACCATCTAACACTAAAACGCTTGTGCTTCCTGGAATTGATTATGCGGATGTTTGTTACTCGGATTTATCCCAAGACCTTCTCAACAATTGGATCGACTTCTCAATAACTACATTCGCTTAATTTTTGGACTTCGGAAGTATGGCCCAATTCTTTATACCGTTCCCAGCTGCCTATCCATCAGAGAAGATCACTAAGATCTCTAGATATCCCGTTCTCCATTATTGCCGATCCTTGTGCTCCTGATCATCTCAAAAGATTTTTCTAGTGTTGGGTAGCTCTCATAGCCGTAACCTGTGTGCTGCCGAGAATTTGATTCTTTAGTTTCCTTCCCACCGTACAGGTTTTATCAACACTCAACAATCAAAATATGGAAGAGCTTTCCCTTGATATAAAGTAAGCGCCAAGTAAATTTTCTTTCAAACGAAAAGTTCGGGAATACTTATTGAATTCGCTGTTTTTTTTTTTTTTTTTTTTGTTGGGCTTCTCGCATACATTTCTGGGAAATGTGGTTGCTTAACCGGTCATTTGCTGGCGAAGCCAAAAGAGGCCCCCAGCCAGGCTTAAATTAAATATTAAAAACTAAGCAACTTTCGCTAAGGGCGCCCCCTGCGGGACACGGACCTCGGCTTAGGGCGTTGCTGGGGATATCAAGCTATTGTTTTTGGGGACAGCTGGATCGGTATTATTTAAATTGTATTAGGGGACATTTAAAGCTACTGGCTCGGCACGGGCCGGCGCGAGCAAGAGACGGGAGGGAGAAGTGCTAACTTGAACGGGAAGGTGACGCGGCGATAGGCCTCCGCGACGTCGGTGAGGCGGGCATCCTCGGCGGCGAGGGCGGTACAACGGTCGGGTGTTTAGTGAATGAGACAACGCGAGTCTCTTCATGTGATCTAACGTGATTTTATCGTCTGGATCGACCAGAACGTGCCTCGGGCGGCGTACTCTACTGATACGGGAGGGTTCGTAGTCGGCGGCTGATACCACAAGGGGATTTGGGTGGGACAGGGCAGAATCAAGATAGCGTTTAGACGCTTGTTTCATAAATTGCCTAATGGTCGGCAAGTTAAGGTCGAAATGGAGTTGGTCGTTTCGCATGTACAGAGGCGCTCCGGTGGCCTTGCGCATGAAACGGGTTTGGAGGGTTTCTAATCTACGGAGTGGGTATGATTCAGCGTGTGCGAACACTGGGCTGGCATAGGTCATGATGGGTTGAATTCGCTGGAATCCTAATTGACAATTAAGGGCATGGTTAAAATCATAAATAGTAGGTATTGTATGTAGTATATTTTAAACCTACCTATGTATTTGACCGTATCTATAGTATGTAGATTTTTATGTATGTATATCTTTTATTTATGTATATCTTATTATTAAATTTTTGTAATATATCTTTTTTGTAATATAGCGTTTCCGTGACCTAGAGATTAAACGTAAACAAGTATTCGCCAATTTTTCAAGGCCCGCTCTTGTACTTGACTGAATAAGCAGAAGGCCGTCATCTGCGTCTCCAGTCAATGAACAGCCGTACGGCAATGTAATCGCTAGAAAATAATCGAAACCTATGTTCCATAGATTAGGACCGATAACGGATCCTTGAGGACAATAGCAACAAATGCAGAATAGTAAAACAATTTTTTGTTAACCGGAATTAAAAAAGAGAGTTCAAATTACCGGTGATTAGAGAAAGAGAGGAACCTCCTAATAATACGCGCCGTGTTAGGATGACCAGCCGCCCCACGAAAGCTTCTAAAGGTGTATGTCAAGGCCCTTGGCTATTGAGCCATTGGCCATAGGAACGTTGTAGACAGCACAACGATTGGAGAGTTTACTTCCCATATGTCGACAGCCTCGTGCCTTAGCACACGAGGTTAAATATTTCAAAATACTTATTTGTAGTTTCTGTTTAGATGACTCTTTACCAGAAGGTGCAGTTAAATTATATGTTTAGTTGACTTTACAGCTGGCGACTTCGATTTGGTTTGATTCTTTACAGGGTACTGATATAAAATATAAAGCAAATAAGCTGTATAACTAATGATTTAAAAAAATATGAATGTACTTAAATCTCTACCTTCTTCTTCGTGGCATTATTAATCGCGGCTTTGCGCAAGCTTCATGTGTACACTGAACAAACTCGAAGGTTAATGAAGAGGAAGTACCTTTCTTAATGTTTATTTATTATACACATAGTATCTTCAATCCTATTAGAAAGTTTTTGTTTTTATATATTAATCATAACTTATTGTTCACTTTTAGTTTCGCTAAGTGTCAATATCTTTTGAAGCTGAACAACATAATATACACCATGTATACACTATACATTTACATGATTATTACAAAAAAACATTACAGAACTTACCCAAGTCCTCGGCATCTTCACTCCACTCGCCGGTGCCACGCACCAACACCGCTGACATGCCAACCAGCATCGCACACACGAGCACCGACTCCATCACACACAGACTTCTCCGCCACATCATAAAACATCCTTATTTAATCGTTAACTTTACTTTGGCAACATTGTAACATCTACATAACAGTTCTATTTCATTACGTAACAATAAACTATTAGTTAAGCTCCGAAACGTTAATTAATTTAATATTACACTATACATTAACTAGGCCATTTCATTACCTTACATGAACCATCTATTGTTAACTTTAGAATCAATCAACCTTATAGAATCACTCGCTAAAGTCGTTTCAGGAACACTACATACATTTTCTTAATTAAAAATTCGTTCTATTTTTGGAGTTGGATGATCGTCCATTCGTAGGTCACCGATAGCTTCGAATTCATCAGTTCCATTGCTTCCATTTGTTACTGCATGTTACCGTTGTGTATGAACGATCCAAATAATCTTTTCGACATTATAAGTGGAGTCGTGTATAGTGTGTCGTCACGCACGGGCGGCTTTCGGGACGCGGTTAAATATCCCGATGAATAATTCAGGACTCTTTTAGCGGCGGTGCGCGCTCGAGGACAGAGAGACCACCTGCAACAAAGTATATAGTCCCTCATTTATGTCCAAACACAACTATATTTAGTCAAGTCGTTTTGCAAATTGGAAGGGAATTTATAATCAGCGATGGCAGACTGGCACCGTTTTTCAGAGGATAGAGATATTCATAATTAGGTTTACACCAAGAGAGTTGGAATGTTTATTAAATATTTTCAGTTTTCCACCCCTTTTAAGTCTATCTGAGACTTACTAGAGATGTCCACCGAACATATGCATACTATGCTTTGAATTGGTAAAGCAATTTAATTATATTACTTCTATATAGTTACTGGGTTATATTTAGCTGATATTTTGTTGAGTTTTCTTTATTAACAACTAGGATTTCACCTGTGTCTCGGGTACGTTTACAGACATGAATTCCACGTACAATACACCTAGACCCGGGACAACTACCTGCAGATCATACAAATATTTGTTCCGTGCGGGAATCGAATCCACGACCCGGAGCGCAGCAGCCGACTGTGTTAGCCACTACACCAACCGTGCCGTCAGAATTAACATAAAATTTATTTTTAAACCTATTACTTTTTATCAACATAGACTTATAAACATTGCTTACTGTTACCGCTAACACGTTTTAGCTATATTAAAATTTCTCACGTAAATGAATGTCAATATTATAGATTGCCAAAATTAGACTAAAAATATTTTGCAACAATTTCCCCTTGCATTTTATGGTCCTACAGTAGACATTCCTCTGTTTATTTAAAAGACATTTACGAGTTTTTTTGCGGAAGCTTTCAAGAAGCAAAATCCATCATCAAAGGCTGCTAAACGACCCGTAGCGAGTGCTGAGGCGCTAATATAGTTTAGGAAACAACGCGCCCCTATTTCCTAGACGTCAGGACGAACTTTCCGCCTAAGAAAGTTACTATCTCCTCGATATTATAGAGAAACGGCAACTTAAATATGCATACATAGATGTATAGATACTTGTCTAGCCATCATAGTACTAAATGTGTAGTTACTATGAAATGTTATTTTTATGGTAATGTATTTGCAGTAAAATAAAGTTTACGTCTTCAGGACGCTGCAGACGACACGCGTGAGCCAACTTTTGATAAAAGCAACCGCATTTTATGTAAAACTAGCGACCCGCCGTCGCTTCGGTCACATGATAAATATAGCTTAAGTGCATTTGGAATAGTATTGTTCCATAACGGTGAAGGAATTTTAATCGTTCCAGAAGTATTCACGATGATCTCCCGACAAATAAACCAACAAACTCTCTTCATAACATTTATAGTCATAGTGTTTACGAGAAATATTATGAATCTGATCATATCTCTCGTTTGGACTATCTTATAGTGCCATACCTTTCAAAAGATAAGATATTTCAATAGTTTAATAAATCACAGCTAAATGGGTATAAAAGCAATATTTAATAAAAAGCTATTAGTTTAAAAAACTCTTTTTAAAAAGTAGCTTTTATATATTGTTTTCGTACTTTTTTCAGCAAATCCTTTCATTTGATACCCGTATCATGGGGGTACATAAAAAATAACATTGTCTTTGGGAGTCCGCCATATCGGATTTAGAATGACGTCACTTAGTTAACCATGCATTATCATCAAAACTAAACGTGTGTGCAAAATTCAGCTCAATCGGTTAGGAATGACTGTTTTAAAATTCAATTGCAAGATTTGACCCATACTAACAACAGCAAGATAAATAAATGCTTATAATAAGTATGAACGCAACCAATGACTTTATAATACAAAGCACTGAGACGATAAACAATAAAATAATGCGTTTAGAAATGAATACGGCACTTGTTAAACATCACATCTTGGACAAAGAAATTGGACACAAGTCGTCAAAGAACTTTGATCAAATCTTGGACACAAGTCGTCAAAGAACTTTGATCAAATCTTGGACTAAGAAACTGGACACAAGTCGTCAAAGAACTTTGATCAAATCTTGGACACAAGACGTCAAAGAACTTTGATCAAATCTTGGACAAAGAAATTGGACACAAGTCGTCAAAGCACTTTGATCAAATCTTAGACAATGAAATTGGACATTAAAGTCTCTGCGTGTGAACATTCGCCTCTCAATCACGCTCGAGGTAGATTGTGTCATGTAACAGGATATAGGATGACGTTCTATAGGGATTAAGTTTCCTGAAACATTTAAATCAGCTTCCTCGCTGACGAAACTGCGCGAAATCTGTCATCATCATCATATCAGCCAAAGGACGTCCACTGCTGAACAAAGACCTCCTCCATAGATTTCCACAATGAGCGTTCACATACCGCTATCATCCAACGACTCCCAGTGACATTCATCAGGTCGTCTGTCCACCTCATTGGATGTCGTCCCACGCTATTTTTCCGGTGCGCCGTATCCACTCGACCACCCTCGTGCCCCGCCCATTGCCACTTGAGTTTACTAATCCTTTCAGTTATGTCGGCAACTTTAGTTCTTCCATGGATCTCCTCATATCTGATTCGATCTCGTAGAGAAATACCAAGCATAGCTCTCTCCATAGCTCGCTGAGTGACCTTGAGCTTTATATGAAATATGAGCACGTCATTTATTTAGTGCACTTTCCATAACTATGTGTACGGTTGGTGTACGCGAATGTGGGGAACGGTGAACGTGAGTGCGCGTGTGGCTATTGGCATGTGTCCATGTTGCATGTGCTGGTGGAATGCGTTTACTATAGATATAACTTATCAAGTATGAACGGTGACATGCTAAAAAAGAGGCGATAGTGTAACCGTTGGCTCTGACGGCAGTCACACGGTGTCAGTTGAGGCGCGTAAGCTTCCAGCATTTTTTTTACAAATATTACACTACATTGAATTTAATTGTCTATATACAAACTATATTTATTAACTATTTTTGTTATTAATGCGCACTTACCTACTATATACCTATTATTATTAGTCCGTTTTGTTATTTTTATTTTGTTTCTTCCTTATGTAAATAAATCCAATATATATATGTGTAAATAAATGCACTGGTTCACATCCGTGAATCACAAAAGGTTTGGTTGAAAACCGGCGTCAGACAGCTGTCTGGCAGATGCTGAACCAAATCCTTTTTGGCGAACCCTGAGGCATATACCATTCTTTGTTTTCTTGTTTTGTAACTGTATAACTAATGTTATGTGTGTTTCATTTTCGACTAAATAAACCATTTCTTTTTCGTTCTTTCACGTAATCATCGTGTGCCTTATCTTTTCGCTTAATGGTACACACCGGGTTTCAAAACTTCTTAGTCGCCTTCTACGACTGCCACGAGATATAACCCTATTCGTGACCGGGGTAACACGTAAGGTAATAAGTGCCACTCATATGCTATGTAAAAATACCCGAACCATCTTCTCCACACGCAAGAATTTCCTTATGGCTGTGCATGCCACACTTTTTACAATAAACTTTATAATGGATATAGTTCGCACTTCTGTGTTATCAGGGTATCTAACTTTCAGTCACATAATAGCTTGAAAGTTTCCTATTAGGCTCTCGAGAAAAACCGTTGACGTACATTCTGGTTTTCTGTATACAAAAAATCGTTATCCACCCATAACAATTTTTTATTGGCTTCTTTCTCGACAAAATTCCTCATATTTCTCTTTATATATCCCATTCGCGAGCTTTGATTTCGTACATGGCTCTAAAAGGAAATTGTTTGATCTTTACGAAGGAAATTGCCTAAAAGCCTTGTTTATATCATATTTGCACCACGCTGTATGGAAGTCTACTTGAGATACTAAACTGACTAACAAAATGGCTCCTTAATGCAGGAACACATCAGCCTGTAAGCGTTCACTCTGAACATCATACATATGTACCCTCCGAGATGTCCCTATTGGTATGGCACCAGTGAGCTGCTATAGTATGATCTTACGAGGATCTGGAGCCCCCCTTCGGAGCCTAAGATGATCGCTCCAGTGGTTTTAGCCGGTAGGAGTTGTAAGAGTCCGGTACTGTAACGTATTCGGGTTCTATGGGTTATGTGCTCAAGATAGGCGCTAAATCAGCCTCATTAAAATGGTTTGTGGCCGCTACGGCACGGAACTGTTGCAAGAAATCCTAAGTCTACATTGTCAATGCCCGTAATATATTATTGTAATCTGTTGCGCCATACTGTCTAAAGGCCAAAAGTAATAATCGATCTAATCTAAAATCTTTGGATTTCTAATTACGAATATGTCTATTTCTGTGTTAAATATACGCTCACATTTGGACACAACAATGGATGAATTTCAAAATCTTAAACCTGAACATTTTAGATTAGGTCGATTATTAATTTCGGCCGTAATAACACTTTTTATGAGTAAATGAAAATAATTAACTTTGTATAAGTTATATTCTCCACAATTTAGCTGACCATACACATATATCAATGTATTCAAGGGTATCCAGTGCCCTTCCCCGTTACTGTATCTCCCCAGTGCCAGATCTTCACCGTCAAGCAACAATGTTTAAACTTTAAACATTACAGCTAGTGAAATCACTGGGCATAAGAGCGACGCTCCGAATATCTCGAGGTGCCGACCGCAGTGCCATTCTTCAATAGCATTACTACTTTTATGGACAAGCGTGATGCGAGCATGACCACCAGGCGAATGACTTGCTCGTCTCGTCACATCGGGTTCCCAATGATAACTTCGATGACTGGTCATAATCATTGCGATAATCATCACGCTTGGCATGCGGATTGGTGATAACAGTATGTTGTTATTATCATGGGAGGATGCTGCTGTCTATCCTCTTGAAATCAACCCTTAGTCGCCTTTTACAACACTCATGGGTGGAGAAGGGTGGTCTAGTCTAATAATATACGTGTATTAACATACAAACAAGATATTCCGGGTGGTGCGTGTGGTGGTGGTGGTGGTAGCACCACTCCAGCTTCTCCTGTGGATGTCATAAAAGGCGACTAAGGGACTCTAAGCCAGAGAGATGGACAACAGCGTACCTTCTGTGGGACAGTAACCACTACTGCACTCACCAACCCGCCTGCCGAGCCTGGTGAGTATTGGTGGTCTATTCTGTACTGAGGATCAGATAAACCAGGGTGGAGTTTCGTAACGAGAAGAAATTGTAAAGCAGGCATGATCTCATTCTTTTCTTGCTGTAATAAATAGCCATGGAAACAGCCTCTAATTTGTCCTATTCTTAAAGTAGCCATCCTCACCTCATCCTCAATGTGTTAATAAACGATACAGTCTTTATACATAAAATATGATGGAGCGATATCGATTAACTAATTACAGGCCGTCTCAAATATAAAAAAGGCTTATCGGGCAGCAGACTGCGATCAGATGATTTAATTAATATTGATTATTTAAACAAGCCGGCTCAGAATACCACCACCCCATATCATCCTATGGGTTTCGTAAAAGTCGACTAAAGGATTAGCCGGAGGATGGGCAGCAGCGTCCTTCGAGTACATTAACATCTCAACTGCGATCGCCAACACGTCTGCCAAGCGTGGTGATTATGGCAAAACCCCCCACTGAGCACACAATACACCCATATCGGTCGTTGTGGTGATCTTTGGGGGAGGCCTGTGTCCAACAGTGGACTTCATTCGGCCGAAATGAAACAATAATAGTTTTATTCAGCCAGTGAAGCATTTAACAGGTTTATGTGTCGTCAAGCACCAAGTATTTTGTGTTAAAACTAAATCTTTTGTCAAGTTACGTATACTTCGTGTATTCCGTCTCAAAATCCCGACAGTAATACGCGACGAAGTTCGCTGCAAAGATTATTGATGAGGGTCAAATTAGGAGCTGCTCGCCTTTGAATTTCCTCCAGGAGTGTCTGTAAAGCAGTTAAATGGGGATTGTAAAGGATCCCCCCGGAGCCTCACTGTGCGCTGTGCTGTACTGTGCACCCGGCAGCGCGTGACCACCTGCGCCCCACCGTCTTCTCGGGGGTCGCTCAGTGTGAGCATGCAGGTTCCCCAATCTGACCGTATGAAGTTAAAAGAATTAAAAGTAAAACTGATAATTAAACTAAAATATATTTTACTCGTTTATATGGCAATAAATATTTTCATATTTTTCCAATAGTATCGTTTTAAATTGATCATATTCTTTAACCAAACCTTTATTTGTATTTAATACCTTTCTTTGGTAATTTTAACGGTATTCCTACTTGCGTAAATTATTAATTATTCATCCCGCGTGTATACACAATACAAGACATATTAAATTAAAAAATACGAACCAAAAGAAGTACCTAAAACTTCGATCGTGCGTACATTAGATGTACACACACTGTTGTTTTATGCCTTGTAATTTTTGTTTTTAAATTAAAGCAATGTGTATACATATTACTAGTATTTTGTTAACCTCTGCAATTAGTGAGGTTCGAACTTGACCCGCAGGCCGAGGCCTTAGAAGTTGAACTTTATTTTTTTAAATTGCCAGGCATTGACGGCTATTGAGCAATTGCCTACCATGATTAGTAATAGAAACCGCCAAGAACATCAGCAACTTACTGCTTACTGATTGTCGTCCTATAAGTTTTTTTTCCTAATCTATAGGGGCAAATCCTCGGCTCTAGTGTGATCATACGAGGACTTGAAATCCCCTTAGGTGCCGAAGATGACCGCTCCAGTGGTGTTAGCCGGTAGGAGTCCAGCATGCTCCTTCGTGCTTCCCCGGGGCGGAGGAAGTTCATGTAAAATGTTCACTGGGCCCAATAAAAAAGGAGCAAATCCTCACTAGGGTCATGGGTGCAGTATTACAGAAATAAACTTTACATGCACAAATAGCCAGACCTGAAACAACTGTCTGCAGATATTTTTATATAATAAATATTAATAACAATATTATTTTGAAGATTTTCATTGATCCATGATTCATGGGTCTTCAATAATATGCACAACATTTGATGAAATATGTTTTAATAGCTTATATCTACTTAAGACTCTTTTCTATACTGTATTCTCTATAAGCCATTTCTCTATATCATTTCTCTATAAGCCATTACTTAAGTTCTCTTTTAAACCGAGTTTGTGGTAGTTCTCTTAGAGCTTTAGGTAACTTGATAAAAATTTGTATTATCATACAGCTACAATTTCTTTTAAACAGGGCAGTTGACTTGTACTTTTTGGTTTCGCTTGCTTTTTCGAATAATTCGCCGTGCTTTTTGACGAATACCTTAACTTAAAAAAAATTGGTTGCCTGTAAAGTCGGTATACGGGCGAAAGTTTTACGTGACAACGACTTTGAGTGGTCACTCTCTCTCTCTCGCTCTGTCTCTCTCGCTCTTAGGCGGGCTAACTGTGCTCGAGTGGAAGGGACGCGTGCCTTTCACTTTTTATGTCTGTCTCTCTCGCTCTTAGGCGGGCTAACCATGCCCGAGTGGAAGGGACGCGTGCGTCTCACTCGCTCTCATTGTGAGCGCATAACGTGAGCGGAGCGTAACGCAGTTTCTTGAAGTGTCACCCGGCAAACCAATTTATAAGACGTTGTCACGTCAATATGTACAGACATGTTTACTGCAAGTACTTTTAGTGTTTTAAAGACACTTCTACAGGACTCCATTGGACTAATACCACTTATTGCCCGGATACACTTCTTTTGTGATATGAATGCTCTATTTATGTCAACTGAATTTCCCCATAGCAGAAGCCCATACCTGAGTACTGACCCTACATATCCATGATACGCTAGTAGCGCTGTCTTCTGAGATGCTAGTTTTTTTATGTGTTTAAGCGCATACACAAATCTGTTTATCCACTGTTTGTACAAGCACTTTTTATCTGCGTTTTCCAATGTTATTATTAGCGCATCTCCATGTTCAGGAATAAAATTATATTCTTTCTTTCATTCTTATCTTATACAAATATTTGTTCCGAGCGGAGATCGAACCCGCGACACGTAACGCAGAAAGCCAATCGCTTAGCCACTGCACGGACCGTGCCGACAAGTTGTGGTGCCTTTTGTTCCGGCAAACTCACTGGCTGTTCCTACCCTTCACCCGATACACAACGCTGGGGCGGGCTACTAGTACATTAATATCATCAGAAACACGCTGTAGTAAGAGAGGTAAAAAAGATTTGGATGGCAAAAATAACTAACATAGGCCTTCATAGCCAGTTGCAAGCACTGATCTGTGAGGTTAAGCAACGCTTTGCGCGGTCAGTCTATGGTATGGTATTTTAACTGAACCTCTCCATGCTTCGGAAACCACGTAAAATCGTCGGTCCCGGTTGTTGTCATTAACGAAACGAAAGAAGATGGCAAACAAGGAAAGTAAGCCGACATTTTAATTCTGTATTTTCTGAAACGTGCCTTAAATAAGTAATTAGTAGTTCAACATCCCTCATAATTAATAACTGACAAAGGAAAAACTTAAAATGTGTACCAGATCAGTTAAGCTAAGAAATTTCTGTGTCAGAATACTCGCCCACGAAATTAATATTTTGTACCTTTATACCAAGCAATTGAACCCTAACCCCTTCCCCTGGATTAAGAATATAGCACCGCTCCATCTTCTACCGTCAGAGGCGACTAAAAGACTATAAACCAGAAATGGGCAGCAGCGTCCCTTCTTTAGAACAGGCTCACCAACCCGCCTGCCAAGCGTGGTGAGTATTGGCAAAATCCCAGTTAAATGACGACACAGGACATGTAGCTGGTTGCTGTGGAAGTCTATGGAGGAGGCCTTTGTTCAGCAGTAGACATACTTTGACTGATATGATGATAGCTACAGAAATATTATTCTCGAACTTTAATTCAGTATTTTCTGAAACGCGCCTAATGTAAGTAATTAACAGTTCTACATGCCTCATAATTAATAACTGACAAAGAACAAACTGAAAATATGTACTAGACCCGTTAATCTATTTTTGTGTCAGAATACTCATCCACGAAATGAATATTTTATACCAAGCACTTAAACCCTAATTTGGTAAGTTCTATATGATATCGAAACGAAGCCAAGAAGTCGTAAAATATTGTATACAGACTAATATCAAGATCTGCAAATCATTAGGTAGTATTATATAGTCATGTAGTTCCCGGCAACCAAGAGACTACTCCTCTCCACCCATGGATGTTGAAACGGGTGACTAAAGGTCGATATCCATAGGATGTGCAGCAACATCCTCCCATATGCTAATAAGAGCATACTGCGATCAACAATATATTTGAAGCGGCTCTATTTATCATCAGGATGGATGATGTTGATGTCCGATTGACATTATTTACTAAAATCTAAAATAATAAATGATTCTAGTCTTTATCTATGGCATTTCAACTTATTTATTTTTATAGTAGATACTATATATTTATAATATATATGTATGTATAATATTTTTATAAACTCTTCTTCTTCATATAAGGTTTTCTCCGGCTTTATTTAAATAAAAATATCTCAGTTTTGATGCAAGCAAAGAAGTTTCAGTTATGCTCATTTTGTAAATAACTCACTATTATTTATATTATATGACGACAATTCCGAAAATATTAATAAAAATTACATAAGTAATTAGTATATTAAACTTATGTAACACGCTAATGTTTGAAGAGGTATTCTATCAGGTATGCAACTGTGTCGTTTTTTTTTTAATAATTAAGTCCTTACCTGTCCTAACATACACTTTTTCATCTCATATTGAAAAAAAGAAGGGTAAATTTTAGTACATGACAACCTCAGACAATAAAAAACGTACAAAACTTAGAGATCGGTCTGCTCTGATTAAACTCTTTTGGATACAGTAAAACAGAAAGCCTGTTCTGCACCCTCAGCGCAAGATAAGTTGAAATTAATAATCAATCTAATCCTAAATTAAGAAACTAGAACTTCCTCCTCTATCCCCAGGGTGGTGAGAGACCATAACGATTGCCCAATGAAAAAAAGGTTTTTTATCCATTATTTTGACATCCTCATATTTATGACGTATACATGCTGTCATGTCAGCTTCGCTTCTAAGTCACAAACACGCCATCTATGTTAATACACAGCACAGACCACAACTAAAGTTTTATGTACTCCAGTTGCATGGTCCGTATCATACAATAGGAACCAACCCGATGAATTTATAGGCTGAAACCTTTCCGAGCTTTTGATTTTTAAATATCCTTTCTAAATTAGTGCTACATTTACCGGGAAAAGCTTGAACGTACTTATAAAAATGTTTACTTTATAATAAGAAAAGGTACTGTTTGTGAACAATATTTTTGATGTACATATCCATCTAAAGGTTGTCTGAAGAGAGTTCTGTGCGATATGTTCGTATATATTGCATGAGCTATTGTAACCTGTATTGTATTGTTATAATTAATTCCTCATGATTTTATTTAGTGTACAACAAAGTGAATTGATAAATACATATTATGATAAATAGATATAGGTACATATAATTGCCAGCTATCAGCCATTGCTTAGTTATTCATTATCCTCTCTTTTGTTTTCTTTTTAGGATTCTGAACGTCCGAAGGAAAAACGGCGGCAATCTTATAGGATCACTCTTGTGTCTGTCCGTCTGTCACAGCCAATTTTCGCCGAATCTACTGAACCGATTAAGTTGAAATTTGGTACAAATATGGATTTCTGCAACCCGAATACTGACGTGCAACGTAAATAAATGAATTTTGAATATAGGGGTCACTTTTGGGGGCCAGTATAGAAAATTAAAGAATAAAGTTTTGCAAACTGTACCGTGTAACATATGTAATTGAAGGGCTTATTGTGAGGGTCTCAAATTATTTATTTTATATTTAAAAATACATAATTTTTAAGTTATTTCAGAAAATATACTACAATTTACCATACCCGAGAACATACTTATTTATCGTACGGAATCCTCTCCACGTGAGTTCAACTCGTACTCGGTTTTTGTTATTTATAGTTGTCTCCTTTATATATGTTTCTCTTTCGGTGTTTCTATTGCTTTGTTTTCAAACATTTTCACGTTTTTTTTTAAATCTGGTGATCGCCCAATGTTTGTAATTTGACCGTGATTCTTCTTTTATGCATACATTTTAACTTATATCCTCCATATGCACTTTAACCATGCCAAATCTCATGTATTATCAATTCTCTCTTCATGTATTAATATATAGATTACTTGGTAGATCTCTTACTGCAAAAGTCCGGCTAGGTAACACTGCAGTCGGTGCGTACTTGCACAGGATAGGACGCGAGGTCACGGCACAGTGCCACCACTGTGGAGACGATCAGGATAACGCACAGCACACGCACGGAGAGTGCCCTGCGTGGACTGCCGAGCGGCGGATCCTGGTCGATCGGATCGGGCAAGATCTCTCTTTGCCAGCAGTAGTATCGGCTATGCTGGCAGAGCATGAAAATTGGAGTGCTGTGGTCTCCTTCTGTGAGAGCGTAATGCTCCAGAAGGAGGTCGCAGAGCGGGATCGGGAGAGGTCCGATCCCGCTCGGAGGAGGAGGACACGGAGCCGAGGTAACAACCGCCGCGGCGCCATGTCCAACACGCCTGCGCCCCCCGTCGTCTTTATATGGCGGGGGGGCCTTGGGGGTCGCGAGCGCGCTTATTGGGAAATATGCGTGCTCATACCGAGCGACCCCCGGGAAGACAGCGGTGCGCATGTGGGCACGTATATGTACATTTGTTGCATAAAGTTTAAATAGATAAATAAATAAATACCGCTGTGTGCGCAGCACAGCGCATAGTGAGGCCTCGGGGGGATCTTTTACAATCCCCTCGAGAGATGCCTGGGTGGGTGGCCTCTTTACAGTCGCCTTCCCTCCGCTAGGAGGGGATGACCGCCCTACAGTCATCCCCTCTGAGACGTGCCTAAAGGCGTGGCACCAATGGGTGGCTCTAGATGGAGATCTTTCGATTTCCTGGCGCCTCCCTTCGGTGCCGACGATGATCAGTCCGGTGGTTTTAGCCGGTAGGAGTCCGGCATTCCCCTTCGCCTTTTCCCGGGGCGAAGGAATTACATGAGGTATTTCCACCGGATCAATAAAAAAAAAGGTAACACTGCAGTGTCAGATATTCTGCTGCTAAGCAGACTAATGCTTGTCAGCTAGGTCAAGACATTACTAACTTCCGGTTCCGGGCCGGTAGGAGTCCGGCATACCCCTTCGCCCTTCCCCGAGGTGAAGGAAGTTCATGTATAATATCCACTAGACACCAATAAAAAAATAAAAAAAGGTAGCATTGAAGGACGGAAGAAGAACTTGCTGCCATCGCTATAGATTGTATAAAAAAACATCTATAACTATTCATGTATTACCAAAAAACACTTGGCAAGCAATCAGTTTCTGATAGCATAGTGTATGAAAATATTTTTATACATTATGCGATATCATCAATCGATCGAGAGGAAGGTCAAGGTGAGCCAAAGAACCCAGTATCCGCACTGTATGTACATATTTTACTGAGGTATTACCAACGCATTTTAAATGCATTTTGTTTCCGTTCCATACTGAATAACACTATTATTATAAACGTGAAAATGTTATATGTTTCCCACAATCCAGCTGAACAAATTCAAGTGACACTTGGCAGAGAGATTATGTCATGAAATAGTACGTAGGATACGTTTTATTATGTTATGAAGTGCTCGTAAGGGTTTCTAGTACTAAATAATATTGCTAGTAATAAACATATCGAAATGTGTTTAGAACTTTATACGAACAAAAGTTATACAATTCCACGTCATATTGTATAAAACAAAGACGAAACACTCTAAAAATACAAGTTAGTTGTCATTATTTGCCGTGGTAGACAAAACGCTGCATTTGGAAATTCATAAGTATTTCAAGTACTGCCAGCCAACAAACGCTATAACTTACAATGCCTTTAGCATTGAAGTTACTACGTTTTGCTATCCGGCGACGGGCAATAGCGCGGCCAGTGTACAAAATAATAAATGTATGTACAAATGTCACTACTTATTCCTTTTAATGAGAGCTTTAATTGCCCGTACATGAATTAATTGCTGTCTAATATTGTTGCCACTTCAGCTTACTAATCCTTTCATCTATTCGTTTTGTAGCGGAATAGCTAAAAAGATATGTTCTTATAATAACAGACTGAGACACTTCGAAATGGTTTCGCTGGAGAAGCGCCAACGCCTAAACGGCGCAATTTTTGTTAGTAAAGTTTTTACCCATAAAATTGACTGCCCACAAATACAGTACACCTCTAGTTTACGTGCCCCCTCAAGAATTCCTCGCAGTCCAATAGCTCACTTTACCCACCGCAAAGGAGAACGGTTCTAGGCGATAATTCCCCTTATGCGAGGTTATGCAAGGTCATGAATAGTTGTAGCGATCAAATCGATCTGCACTTTGACACTGAGCAAATTGAAAGCCAATATTCTGAAGTATATCCCCGATTTAAATTTACCTTTTAGTATCTCGTAGTAACTTAAAATACGTTTCACTACATTGAAACGTATTTTAAGTTATTTACTCCATTTAAATTTTAACCTAGATTACATTATTTTTGTAAAACTTATATATGCATGCGGTGTTTCATATCGGCCATTTATATGTCCACTGCTGAACAAAGGCCTCCCCCATAGATTTTCAAAACTGTGTCATCATTTTGGGGGGTATTTGCCAATACTCACCACGCTTGGCAGGCGGGTTGGTGAGCGCACTATGGCTACCCTTTCACAGAAGGGACGCTGCTACCCATCCCTCTGGTTTAGATTCCCTTAGTCGTATTTTACGACATCCACGGGAGGAAATGGATGCGGTGTTTACCTATAAGTAATTGTTACACTAATATATACATATATTTTACTTGTAAAATTTTGCTTATTACCAGTGTAAGCAATTGTTGGTGAACCAAATAAATAAATAAACTATGTTGGCAACTTTAACTCTAACTTTAGTTCTACGGATCTCCTCATTTCTGACTTTTTTCCTAAAAAAGTACTAAGCAAAGCTCTTTCCATAGTTCGCTGAGTTGGTAGGCCCATTGCTCATAGAAATGGAATATGGCCGTTCGGGAAAAAAAATATTCAGTCGAAGACCACGCACCGGAAAACAGCGCGGGACGGCCTCCAAAGAGATGCACAGACGACCTGGTGACGTCGCTAGTTGTCGTTGGCGTTGGATGCGTAGCCGACCGTTGTGGAAATAGGGAGGCCTTTGTTCAGCAGTGCATTTATATTATTATTACAGCAATATTATTTTATAGAGATCAGATGCAACGAGTCCATCTTAAGCTTTACCTATATGACGAATTTCTTTTTAACGTACGCTCCCTAGTCTCTTCTTCTTTCGTGTGTTTAGTGGCCAACCTTGTGACACAGTTGCCAAGCTGCTAGTTGCAAGCCACCCAAAGGTCTTCGACTTGGCTTAAAGACTGCCGTCTTATGACAACAACTGGAACCGACGATTTAACGTGCCCTCCGAAGCACGGAGACGCTCAGTTCAAATACCACTATGCGGTCACCCATCCCACAATCAGACTGACCGCGATAAATAACCGATCAGTGAATACAACTGGCTATGAGCCTCGTAAGTATCGCTAGGCAGATTATGCTAGGAGGATACCCAAGAAGAGATTCTCTTAAGAACAAAAACATACTGCAATCGTGGTGATCTTTCCAATATTTTCTCGTGTACGGTATTCTTCTCTAATGTAATAGAATCGTTCATTCGGTAATTAGGCCATAGCAGACACTTTTACTCGTCATATTGGAACAACGGAGGGCATTTCACTACATGACAACCTCTAAGAAGAAATGCTGAAAGAGACTCTGGGTACGGTCTTTTTTTAACGTTTTAACAATATCAATGAATACATTGTTCTTATGGCAATCCGTATGTGAGAGTAGTGTAGATATAGAAGTGGTCAAGTTTCAGCAGTGGACGTATAAGTCGGGGTGATCGTAACTTCCGTTGGACCTCCACGATTCCGGGATTATATTGCCTGTAACCGCCTCTCCTTATCCCGGGAAGACGGTGGCGCGCACGCGGTCACGTGCCACCATATGCGCAGCACAGCGCACAGCAAGGCATGGGGGATCCTTAACAATCCTTCTCGAGAGGTGTCCCCTACCTTTTTACAATCGCCTTCCCAATGCTGGAGGGGGTGGCCGCATTACAGATATGCCCTCCAAGATGTACCTATAGGCGTTACACCGCCCAATGGTGGTGGTGGTGGCTCTAGTGTGATCTTACGAGGACCTGGGGCCCCACTTCAGTACAGAAGATGACTTCTCCAGTAGTTTTGGCCGGTAGGAGACCGGCATGCCTCCTACCTCGGGGTGAAGGAATTCCATGAAGTATTTTCAAAGGGTGACCAACAACAAAAAAGGCCGTTTCTAATACAGAGAAGTTTTGCGTTTATTGAGTACGTAATCAGGTAACAGCTGTAAGGGAATTCTTGACCCAATATTACTGTTATCCAATAAACAATTTTTTAAATTGTTATTGTAAATTGTATATTTGTTGTTTATTCTAATTTTAACATCATTTGACATGTAATATAAGTAATGAATTATTTTAAATTATATGTTCATTTAATTTTTATTTTAAGTTCCTTTGACATGATTCATTGACATATATATAAGTTACTGTATTTTTGCATGCCTATACTAATGGTGAAATATGTAGTGGTCATTTTTTATGTTATAACTTGTGTACCATCATCATTTTAGCCGAAAAACGTTCAGTGCTGGACAGAAGCCTCCCCAAAGACCTTGCACGGGTTTGTGTTGTGTGCTTATTCAGGGGATTTGCCATAATCGCTACGCTTGGCAGACTGGTGTATTTCGAGCAAATAAAAGAATGAATGAACGATGATAGACCATTGATCCCCATGCTTGCTCACTGCATGTTGGCTATTCAGACCATTAGATCCCGGTTTCTTACGATATTTTCACTCACTTGAAGTCAGTGGTGTCATAAATTTACAAAAATACGTATATTTGACATTAAAAAGTCGTTTAAAGGTACTTGCCAGGTTTTGAACTCGCAATTCAGTGCTTAAGATGCGAGTCAGTAACCTCCAGGCCACCACGACTTCATTTTCAGGGATAATTCAGATTCAGAGCGCCCCCTTTCTTATACTTTTTTGTGTTAGTTTAGTAACATAATAGTATAGATTGTATATTTTTTGTTTTAATTGTGTATAAAATATTATTAAGCATGCATAAAATTTCATTAAAATGAATGTTTAATTATGAGCACACATAAAAACACTAACTACCGTATTCCAGATCAGAGATAATGGTGTCTATTCTTTCCAAAAAAATTATAAGGCTACCAAACAACCGGCATGAATGTTTAAACTTTGAATGATCGTTATAGCTTTAACAAAATATAGGCAATAAAACATTAATAAAATAAATAAATCTACTTCTACCATATTCATGGTCCCCTGCGCTAACCAACCCGCCTGCCAAGCATGGTAAGTACTGACAATTTCCCTCCAAAAGGTAACATAATTGTAGATATCTATCGCGGAGGCTTTTGTTCAACAGTGGACCTCCGTCAGCTGATATAAAGACGATGGCAACTGTATCAAATTTATTTTGGTTAAAAAGCATGTGTATGTGATATAAAAATTACACAGCTTCTTCAAACAAAAGTTATGGTAAAAAAATTGAGATAACCCAAGGTTACTCATTATGTTTGTGTATCTCTTAAGAAGTTGGTGGAATATGTAAATACTAGCTATGCCACGCGGTTTCATCCGCCGCCGTTAAATTGAAAAGAAATCGGATTAATTATAAATAATTTAGAGTACTTCATAAACATTTTCATCATTTTTCATTCATAAACCCCGGCCCACCGCGTCGCATCGCACTCCCGCTATATTACTTCGTTTTCGTTTAGCGTTATTTCTGACATTACTTCTTGTTGCTCAACTTCAAAGAGTCGTAGCGTGCTGTTAAAAAACCTATAACCTTCCTCAAGAATTGGGCTACCTAATGTTAAAAGATTTTTTTCAAATCCGACTAGTAGTTCCTGAGATTAGCACGTTCAAACAAACAAACTCTTCAGCTTTATTATATTAAGTATAGATTTGTAATATTGAATTATTAACCATCATAACTGCCAGACCGTTCCGCATTAAACAAGCTCCTACCCCATACTTCGCCAATTCTACAGCCAGTGCTGAACTTACTACGGATAGGCCTTTAATTTATTAATTAATACACAGCGGTCAGCTGCTAAAATATGATCAATGGTTCGTAAATAACATAATTAACATAGCATAGTTCCAATTTTCCGTGTGACGCCGACTAATAATAGCACTACCCCATTTCATCCCGTTGGTGTCATAAAAGGCTACTAACGGACTAGCCGAAGGATGAGCAGCAGCGTGCTTCGAGTACAATAATCACAACTCAACTGCGATCTACAACCCGTCTGTCATGCGTGGTGATTGTGGCACACCCCCAATGAGCACACAACACGAACCCAGACCGGTTGGTCTTTGGGGGAGGCCTATGTCCAGCAGTGGACGTTATTCGATGATGATGATGAGTTAAGGTGTTAAAATTATGCCGGGTTTTACGGATGAAATGAAGAGTGCCAATTGCTTCCAGTAACTACCTAAATATAGTCAAAGAAATCTAATTAAATTTATAGATACTCTAAATAACCCATACATCAAAGATTTATCAAAAATATTTTGTTTGTTTTGACATATTTATCAAATAGTTACCGGTTGCAAGTGCCAAACCCCGCGGTAGATGTCAGCATTTAGTTTAGAAAATATTTATGAAAGATACCTACCACGGATCAGCTGATAACTGTCAACAACATTCATTGTTTATTCGGTGACGATGCAATCAAATCTAGTGACAGTTTATAAGGAGACCCCAAAGTTGCGATAGCGACGACCCTTTCTTGTCATGTTCATTATACATCGTACTAATACGTTTCGCCCCAAAGTCCTGTTAGGGTCGTATAGCAATCCTAGTTTTTATTTTTCACTTTTTATTCACATCCACGGTAAAAGTTTATTTGAACTCAAAGTCGTTAAGCACGATTGAATGTTTCGTTAAAGTTTGGTTATGAAGATTACGTGAGGGTAGCATGCGTTAGTGTCCCGGGCATGAGCACGTGTATCGGGTCGCGCGTCGCGCGGTCGACTGGCTGGCTACTGGCGTCGGGGCGCGTCGACGCGCGGTGCCCACCTTCGTTTTAGTTAGGGCGCTCGAAGCGCCTCGGCCGCCCTCGCCCGCCTCCGCCAGGTAAGCTCGCTCGACATGAAACTCTGATTGAATGGATGAGTTTCCAAATGCTTTTTTATCGAAGCCGAACGACAAATCACGTTGTCGGACGGAACATTTGTGTTAACTTTGCATGGTTTATTTGAGGGATATAAATTTAAATTACAGGCTCTTGAATTTACTTTACTATATAAAGCTGTTTAGAGATAATCGTAGCAAACGTATAGAGAGGTTCTGAAAGTTCTCCAACAGAACTGAACTAAAAGGGCTATAAATATAAACCTAAAAGTGATAAATAAAACTAAAATGATTTTTCATCTTATACTGTACCAGTATAAAATAATAATTATCAACCGGCTAATAATAGCTTCACCCCGTCACATCCCTTCTGTGTCTTAAAAGGTCCATAGTCACTTTTCACCGGTTAGCCGGAGGATGGGCAACAGCGTTATTCGAGTACATTTGCAACTCAACTGCGATTGCTAACCCACCCGCCAAGCGTGGCGATTATGGTAAAACCCCTAATGAACACACGACACAAACCCAAACCCCTTTCTGCTGGATGCGAGCACAGGACCGGCTATCGTAGCGATCTTTGAAGGAGGCTATGACCAGCACTGGATATCTTTCGGCTTTAATGATGATGATGATAAAAGAATATGTGCTAATCCAATCCTGCGTGACAGAGCCTAACTACAGTCATCGTTTGACTAGAGCTCGTAACTAGGCTGGGTCGATCGGGGAAGTACCATGCTGTCACAGAATATTGACGTGACGAAACAAGAATGCAGCCTGTCGTACAGTGAGTGACGAATACCGGAAGCCCAACTCTTAAAAATATGGGAAACATACGACACAGGGGCCTTCAACGACAAGCTAATGTCTGCCCTAAAAGTCAGCAACATATCAGCAATCCCTCCGGAGTTGTAGATGTTGAAGTTTGGCGCCAGGATGCTCGTTTGCCCGTCTATATTAAAATAAAATGATATACAATTTGCCACTGCACAAAATTTAATCCAAATATTTTCAACCATAAACATAAACCCTAGCAAAGCTAGATCAATCGGAAATATAACTAGCACAATTTCTCAAATTATTATTCAGGATCCCGTATGCAAGGGCAGGAGAACATATACCTATACACTGGGTATTTACGTATTATTAAAATTATATATATATATATAAATAATTTCTCTCTTTCTTTCTATAACCAACCAACCATGATGATCCAAATGAGGATTAAAATATAGGCTTTTTATCTCGGGAAACAGTTCCCCAGGGATGAGCGATAAGTCTTTCTGTGATACGCCGAATTATAAGCAAAGTTTAGTCTAAGAATATTGCCATATCTGCGCCACCCTTGACTTCCGAGCTGAATGTAGGCCGGATTCAACTGCTCACTACGTAGGTACATATTAATTACTGCGATCCAAATTAGCGCATTGACCGTACAAAACTTCTCGTTAAAACCTTGTCAAAAAACTTTAACGTGTAAACCTTAATTTTGCGTTACTTTATACTCGTAAGTGTTTTCAATTTGTTCCGACATTTAAGAACATTTAAATTTTCGTAACGAGGTACATACAAGGGGTATATGTTGGCGTATTTTTTTTTTTGATCTCGCATGATTTAGTTACTGTGTATTTCAAAAGGGTTTTCATAAATTGCCTTCATTTTAACATTCAACATTCTTTTTTAGATTCTTGCTGTGCGGTGGCGGCTACGAACAGCACCAACTGATCTCATCCCATTGGTGTCGTAAAAGGCGACTATGGGATTAACCGGAGGATGGGCAGCAGCGTCCTTCAGGTACATTAACAACTCAACTGTAATTGCCAACCCACCTACCAAGCGAGGCGATTATAGAAAAACCCACAATGAGCACACACCACATGCAGACCGGCCATTGTGGTGATCTTTGGAGGAAGCCTGTGTCCAGAATTGGACAGGGATTTAATCGGCTGAAACGATGACGATCACGGTTGGTGCAGTGGCTGATACAGTCGACTACTGCGCTCCGGGTCGTGGGTTCGATTCCCGCACGGAACAATTATTTGCAAGACCAGCAGGTAGTTGTTCCGGGTCTGGGTGTATTGTATGTGGAATTCATGTCTGTAAATGCACCCACGACACAGGAGAAATCCTAGGGTGGGGGAAAGTTAAAAAAAAAAAAAAAAAACTATATTCAGCCATTGTTTGGTGTTAATTTTATTAGTCCTCACTCTTTGGTATTATAATGTACTTTCTAAACGTGCGTCATGCTCGTGAAGGATTGCATTCTGTTGGGGCTGGTCAGCCAAATACTACAATGACAATTTAATCAATACTTAAGAAAAATACAATTTACCTTATCTGTTAGACTTTTAAAAAAGTTTAGACTCTTTACTAACTATGATGAGAGCTGAGAACTGTCTGTACGTGCTTCCGCAAGCGTTCCAGAGGCACTACAGTGACCCTGAAGCCCCAACAGCATCCTGAAAGCATAGTCGACACTACTGCTGTCAGAAAGAGACCTTGCCCGATCCGATCGACCAAGATCCGCCACTCGGCAACCCACGCAGGGCACTCCTCGAGCAAGTGCTGTGTGGTATCCTGGTCGCTACCACAGTGGTGGCACTGCGGCAAGATGGCTTCGACGACGTGCTTGGTTGAGAACTGCATCCTCAGGCGATGACGCCACTTCTCAAGTGCGCGCTGCCGAGCTAGTCGCCTCAGGCTACCGAATGCCCCAGGAGGGCGCTTTCGTCACTCTGTCGGAGGGAGCGTGTCTGACCATAGACCCACGCATCTATCTCCGCCAGGTTGTGGAAAGGCGGAAGGCGCGCCAGGAGTGCTGCCGCCGCGTAGAATACTGTTCGGTCCTCGTACGATTCGTATAGCTACTCTGCGCTGCAAACCGTGAAGTTTGGTTCGGCAGAGCTGGATGTCAGACAGTCGAGTTGACCATACCGGCGCCCCGTAGAGTACCACGGACCGCACGATCCTCTCGTAGAGATGGCGAACTTCCTCACACGGTCCCCCGAGATTGAGTAGCAGCCGGTGTAATGCATCCACTACCCTGTTGACTCCGGGGACGAGGCATATGAGCTGACGCCAGCGGGGAGAACGACACTCAAGACCGCGTCGTAGACGAGATTCCATAGAAGGGGGCCAGACTCTTTTCTCATACATTATTTTCACAGTAATCTTCATTTCTAGAATAATGTCCTCATCTTATATTTAAATATCTCGTGTCACGGTGTTCGTGGTCACACTCCACCGAAACGGCTCGACCGATTTTAATGTTTTTTTTGTATATTTGGTAAGCAAAAAGTATTTTTCCCCCTTCTACCCCCATTTTTTATCGCGATTTTAGTATTTCTGTATGAACAATATCCATGATGTAGATTTCCAAATTCCACGTGTGCGAAGCCGCGGGCAAAAGCTAGTAATTATTATAATTTTTAATAAGATTTGAAAAGGGTAACCATGGAGTTTCCTGCCCGTTCTTTTCTACATCGTGGAACGCAGCAACTGTAAGTCTCGACTATTCATAAGTGTCTGTATTTAAACCACTTTTCAGTGCATACAAATATTTTTTATCTTTATTTTTAGGTTTCACCTGGGTATCATAACCAAACCAAAGAAATAAATAAGGAATGAATTTCACACATAAATGTTACAATTCTAAATCGTGTATAATGCCCCGGGGACACCGATAGGCACCGAGCCGTCACGTTGAGCATGAATTATCGACTCAACGTGGATATATTGAGCGCCATTCAGTAGGTTTGATGTCTGATTCTCCACCCCTTACTACAAGCGGTAGTATTTGTTAGACTGCCATGGGGTACAATTTATTTTTAGGCGTAACGTAATTATCGATTAAACAATTGTTAGGTAAAAATAAAAATAATAAGCAAGGAGGCTTGTGGCGAGCTGTATGTGAGTGACGACACTGCGTACGAATGCCCCAGAGACTCGGTCAGGTTGGCTAGAGTGGACCCGTGATTCCCCGCTGAATTCTCAACTTTGGCTTAGCTTAGTTAGCAGATCAGAGTTATATACTCGAGGGTAGAAGTGTTTAATGGCATAATAGCGGGGAAACCCGCTCCAAGTCTTCAAGATATGCTGTGGTTAAACCGGTGGTGCACCTCTCAACACCGTATGTAGTGGTGCCCATTTAGGGAGCCCATCTTGACAGTGGTAAGTGACCGTCTCCCACAGAATTTAAGTAAAAGGTGAAAAGGCAGACGCTGCTGTTTCCATTTTTGCCTGCGGTAACAATCCGAGACTGTATTTTATAGAGCAGCCATGGAGAGTCCCCAGTAAGTGTCCTTATGGGCCTATATTATGGGATTATAGATTAAAATTCTCTAAAAGGCTACCTCGAGAATCAGAAATAGTTATTTAGTATCAATAAATAGGTAATTTATAAAGTAATGACTTACTTAATAAAATAAAGGCAATAAAGTTTGTATAATAGTAAACGATTGTACAAATGTTACTTTTAAAAAAAATCGTACTAGGTCAACAGTTATGCGAATATCATATCGGATATTGGCATAACTGTGGGCCTAGTACGAATTTTTTTACGTTTAGTAACGTAAACGTATCGCTAATGTGAGCAAATTTGGATTCGAAAATACAACTATCCTATAGCGTTTTCGTTTAAATTTATCGTATCATATATAGGCATGCATAAAGTCATCAATTTAAATAAAAAATACGCGTGAATCAAGTATTTTCAATTCAAAATTTACTCACATTAGCGATATATTTACGTTTACTATTTATATTTACTATAAGTAAAATATTCGTGCTAGCACCACTGAACTCTTGTTGTAATGTTATTAACTCTATACGGGTTGATGTGAAGATGTGAAGTAATATATCGTATTTGAAACATTTGATACGTAAGCATATTATTTTCATATGACTTTGGGAGTAGCTTAATCAAATATGGTATTCTAAAACGGTGGTATACCCGCATAGCTAGGGTTGCGATAGTCTATCGTTCCCTTGTTCATTATCCAATAGTTTTTTTCGTCCAACAGACTATGTATCCTATAGTATTATTTACATTCTCATTATGTAAGACAATATCGGTCCTATTCCAGCACAGATTTATCATTGAAATAGCATTTTGAACGATCTCTACGTTTCAATCAAGTTGCATTGGTTGCGAGCTGTGCCGCTGTTTTGTTATAAATCTTAAATGATTCAATTAATTCGCGAAAGCTTAACAAGTACGGTTTACATTCTAAGTAGGTTTGTATTACACAATCTTCAAACGACACAAGCAAGTCATTTGCCTGGTGGTAAGTGCTCATCACTAACATCACGCAACCCAGGATCCTGCGTCACACAAAACTGCGCACGTCACCTCGAGACATTAATTGTCAAAATAGTCTTTGAAGCCCACTAATTTCCCTAGCAACAATGCCCTTCAAACCGAAACGTTTTCTAAACACTACTGCGTGCCGGTAGAATATCAGGCGCTGTGGTGGTACACAGATAGGTTAGACATCCCACCACTCTAATAAGAGACTACTTACCTGTAAAGTAAATAGTGTTGTCATATCTTTAGTCTAGTTATAAATAACATATAAGATACTTATATTAGCAACAAATCGCTAGCGTTAATCTGAATTTACATTAAGTAACAGCATGGTGGTCTCCAGACCATAGATTTACGGACTCGCTTCATCATCATCATCATCATGTCAATTGTTTAGCAGTGGACGTCCTTTGGCTGATATACTGATGAGGATGTATTACAAAATAGCATGAGCCACATCTTATCAGCAATTTTTGAGAAATAAGAAATTCATTCAATAATTATTTTCAATAGTATTTATTATAAACATAATTGTATATTAACTGTAACTTAAAATAACCAGAAGTCGTTACTTGCAACGGGAATGAAATTATCTACATGATTTTTAGTAGAAATCGAGGTTGCTGCCTCTGCTTCTATATGACTCAATGTTTATTTATGTTTATACATTTTGTGGTACACAAGTTAAATTATGATATCACAATAATAAATAGTCTTGTCCAGCTATGACTCGCCCTAATAGGCATACAATAGTTTAGGTACACAACACCCATATACTTTCACAATTGTGTCGACATTTAGGGGGGAATTTGCTAATACTAAACCCGCATGGCAGGTGGCGAGGCTTGGGGGGATCCTTTACAATCCTCCCCGAGAAGTGCCTGAGGGGGCGACATTTTTACAGTCGCCTTCCCTCCGCTAGAGGGGGTGACCGCTTTACAGTCATCCCTTCCGTGATGTGCCTAAAGGCGTGGCACCAATGGGCGGCTCTAGTGTGATCTTACGAGGACCTGGAGCCTCCCTTCGGTGCCGAAGATGACCGCTCCAGTGGTTTTAGCCGGTAGGAGTCCGGCATACCCCTTCGCCCTTCCCCGGGGTGAAGGAAGTTCCATGTAGAATTTCCACTGGATATCAATAAAAAAAAAAGTGGGTTTGGAGTTTTTTCACCTCTTACGACATCCACGGGAGGATATGGAGTGGCGCTACATTCTTAATCCGGACAACACACGGATTATTCCACACTGTATAGGCTGTTTATTATTAATACTTTAATTAACACTAAAAGGTGACCTTATTTTAAAATGTATGCTACTAAAGATTAATACACTGTCTTCTCAAAATTATGATATTTATTTGTCAGAAGTAAACAGCAGAATTGGAATGATTACGTAGTATTATGAGATTATGGAGCTCGGCAGGCGTTTTTTGGAGCAGCTAAACTAATTTAAAATGAAAGAACATTTCACGCTCCAAAGACGACCTTTATAAAATGAGTTGGAAAATTACAAAATATACAATGACGGACAATTTTCGCACGATGAAGTGGATTCCACTATTTTTTATGAACAATTATTTCTTTGGTCTCCAACTTCACGTTTACATTAAGGACTAATCCGCGCTAACTTAACTTTACAAATAATTTACAGTTTGTTTACATTGTACCTGAACCGTACCTAGTTTTGTATTTTAATCATCACTTAGGTATCCAAACTAAGGTTAAGATTAAAGTGTTTCAACTAAGTTGTAACCTAATAACAATAATCATTGCTCTCAAGTTTATTCGAGTAGATTGTGAAATTGAAATGTCAACTTTCAACTGTATTATATTGGATCATAATAGAGTGTGTGGTTTAAGAATATAGTATCACTCCATCACCTCCCGTGGAAAAGACGTTTAAGGGATTTTAAACTATACGGATAGGAAGCAGCAGCTCTTCGATGGAACGTAGCTACACTGCGCTCTCCAACCCGCCTGTCAAGCGGGTGATAACACCCTGATGAAGAATTACACTCATCTCGCTTCTAAGCCATATTTATAAGCTGTTTTCAAGGGTCATCATAAATTATCAGGAGCACAAAACTGATGACCTCCAGTCTCACAAACAAGTCGTTTTCCTAAAAGATTTTAGTACTATTGACCATATCCTTAAAGCAGCAGGTTATGCAGAAGACCGAAGAGTATAATCTCCCAACATACTTAGTATTTGTGGGCTATGAAGAAGCCTTGGCTTCAATCCAAACTTTGCGTGCTACAACCTCTACAGCAATAGGTGTCACATTGACTATCGGCACATCAAAGTGTTAAAAATCTTATACAATACCGCCATCATGCCGGCTTGAGTACAGGGACAGAGCACGGGGCAATTCCAATGCAGACAGATGTAAGACAGAGGGACGTGTATCCCCCAAATGTTTCTCCGCTCCAGTAGAAGATGCCTTCAAATTAATAGAATAGTACTCACCTTTAATTTGCTGACGATATCCTATCCGTGGCAGAATCGCTGCAATAGCTCAGCGCAATGCTCAATGATCTCGAGAGAGTCCCTCAACAGGTGGGCCCTTAAACAAACGTGGGCAAGACCAAAGTCATGTCAAACGCCCATATCGTGCCCATCCCATTATCCGTTGGGAAGTACGGACTAACTACCGTACAGCTAGGTAGGTCCAACTTCCAGAAAATGGTCAATCGTCAATCTAATTTAGCTAGGCAGCGTTGGTTTCCCCAACATCGCAACATCTTTTTGTCAACAATACCGCAGTGCATCACGCAGTATGAAAGCCTTTAACCGTTTAAAGAAGCTGATTCTATTACATAGATTTTTTACTACATATTGATACTACATACTCATATATTTTTGTACGAAATTATAAATACATTTGGTTAAGAGCGTTTACTTCTAGCGGGGGGGACCTCTAGTTTAGGTAAATCTTTGCAAATTGCATGCACACAGAAGCGAGCGTGACTGTGTGGGAAGAGTTGGCGTATATAACCGGACTTGTGAAGTGACAGAAAGTGGGTTATTTTGATCCGTTCGATTGCCCCAAACTCTAGAGTGAACGTTAAAATCCCCCAGGACGAGTACTGTACGGGGTGAGCATTTACAGCAAATACTTGACAGCCCTAGTGTTACCACATACGTTTAATACAAAATCAGGATAATATTTATTGGGTTCAGTATTCCCGGTGGGTGGGATCCCAGGCACGTTTCAATTGCGGCTATGATTAGCCACCACATACCAGCAACTAGCACTAATCTATGATGATACAATTATCTTTATTAATCCACAGCAGCGCAATTTGGATGGCCCGAAGTTAGTTAGCTTTTACGCAGTAATTTTTTTTTTGTAATAAACTCATCCATAATTGCCGCAATCATGCCTTACGTGAGTGACCTTTCTTTATTTTCTTTACACATTGAGAAACCTGTGTGTCTTGGTGATCGGAGGAAAACTAAGAGTTGCCAGATGGTTCTGGTTCTTTTGGATAGTCCCGACATTTCATATGACGTCCTTTCTTCGATTTGAATACAATATGGTGTATTTATATCGTTTTTGTTCATCTCGGGTTTTTTTTTGTATGGCAGTTGGGCATTCTCCTTTAACACTCACAGCATCCACAGAAGTCTCGCTTAAAAAAACTTAAAAAAAACGCTTAAACTGAGGTTGATGAAATCCGAGGGAATTCAACTGTCGGATTCTGTTCAAGTTAGACCGCTCACCGCAACAGAGTCATACAAATACTTGGGTACGTCAGAGGCTTTGGGCATCAACGAAGCTGACATGAAGCAATCGTTGCAGGAGCGCTTCTTTGGCCACCTGAGGAAAGTACTTAAAAGTCTTTTATCAGTTGGCGATAAGGTGCGCGCCTTCAACGGTTGGGTCATTCCAGTTTTGATGTACACCTTTGGCATACTCAAGTGGACTCAGGCTGAGCTCCATGTCCTGGATAGGAAAGTTCAGACGTCGCTGATCGCAAATCGGATGCATCAACCTCGATCTTCGGTGATGAGACTTTACATCCCACGCAAGTGCAAGGCTTGTTCAATATTAAGACTCTCCATAACCGTGACGTGTGCAGTTTCAGAGAGTAGTGTCTCTATACCGACGAGGGGATGCACCGAGATATAGTCGCAGCGGACAAATGACTAATCTCGCTTGATTTGGCTGAAGAGAACTGGCGCAAACTTGTCGTACTCAGTACCAACGCACGCAGTGTGGTATGGCAGATCACGGAGCTACATGGACGTTCCTTTCGGGCACTTCATGGTCCCGATGTAGATTTCCTGGCATCCGTGGTCTGACTACGTTTCGGTGACCTGCTCGGGGAAACCGAAGGTTTGACTTGTGCGATTATGGACGAAGTTATCTTGATGAACAACTACCGGAAATAAATTGTTAAGGACTGTACGGTAGACATCTGTTGAGCGGCATGGCCACCGTCCGGGTGAATCCCTTAGACATATTATTTCTGGTTGTTCTCGTCTTGCTAACGGCGAATACTTGCACAGACATAACTAAGTAGCGAGGATAATCCACCAGCAACTTGCTCTTAAGTACAATCTTGTGGAATCTGAGGTACCGGAACACAGATTGCCCGACCCATTTCTTGAAAATGGGCATGTCACGTTATACTGGGATCGAGCTATCAGATAGGACTATTGTAACAAATAAGCCTAGTGGTGGTAGATCAATTAGAGCGCCGTACGATGATTGTTGATGTTACCATACCGCATGATGAGAATCTCGTAAAATCCGAGAAAGATAAAAAAAATAGTATCTGGACTTGGCACTCGATATTGTCGACATGTGGGATGTGGACTCTGCAATCACCGTCCCGATAGTTGTGATAGCCAATGGCCTTATTGCCAAGAGTCTCGATCAACATCTGAAGCGGCACTCGTTGGGTGGCTGGATCAAAGCTCTGCTACAGAAGGATGTACTCCTTGACACTGCACGCATAGTGAGGAGGTTCCTTTCTCTGGAGCCCTAATCACCGGTAGCTTGGAACCTGTGCCCGTTGCCGGTTATTTACTTTTTTTTTTTAATGTAAGAAAGAAAGAAAGAAAACACTTATTCAGCCACAACAAGAGAGACAATATAGGTATATACAAACAAAAGGATAAGTGTAATTAAACAAACAATAAAATAATGAAAAGTATATACTTTATATGTGCATTTAAAAATAAAATGAATATGTTATTTAAGAAAATAAAGAAAGTCTAAATAATATTGATGGATAATACTTAATATATTTTTTGAATTCAATGGATTTTAAATATTTATTCAATATGATTTATACGACACAATCTCTCTAACACTTAAAGGTTTGCTGGTAGAAAACTCAATTCTGAGTTAAGCTCACCTTTGTACATAAAAGTTTGTATTTATTGTATAAATTAAAATACTTGTGTACAATAAAGAATAAATAAATAAATGATTATTGCTTGATTATTCTATTTATTTTTAGCTATTAATGTTGAAATTATGATAAAATAACTACTTGTCAAAATCAATGAAATCTTAGTTTATTGAAATTGCTTTTTAATGTACTTTTATATTAAACTCACTTACTGAAGTTTTGAATATAAGTAGCTATTATGACGTAGACACGCACAAAGAAAGGCTTACAAGGTTTTTACGGGAACGAAGAAAAACGGTAATTACGCGGTAAACGCCCTGCTAGTATGAAAACATCAATTTCTAATGTAATGTAGATTCAAAACGAGTTATATGCTTAGTTTCTGTTTTATTTTTTAATTTATTTTATTTTCTAAGTCTATTTTTCGGTAAAGCGATTTCCATTCTTAATAACGGAATCCACTCTACTTGAAGCTGCCGAGTAAATCTACACAGAAAAGAGAAATAGAGTTCTATATTAAGCCCTCGACCGGGGAGGGTACTACAGGCCTACTTATTTCACACCATGACAACTATGTGTGAGCGTAATTATCTGCCGAGTGAAGAGTAGAGTAGAGAGCCGTGTGGTGCCGGCTACGAATAGCTCCAACCCATCTCATCCCGTGGGTATCGTAAAAGGTGACTATGGGATTAGCCGGAGGATGAGCAACAGTGTCTTTCGAGTACATTAATAACACAACTGCGATCGCCATCCGGGCGTGGCGATTATGGTATACAACACACCCAGACCGGTGGTTGTGGTGATTTTTGGGTGAGACCTGTGTCCAGGATTATTCGATTGAAATTAGAAAGAAAGAAAGAAAGATTTTAACAAGTCAAAAGGCATTCCATCTCAAGTCCTAGGTCAGCAACGGAGTCGCTAATATGCGTGAAGCCCGTCGCATGTTTGCTATTTCAATCACATGAAATTAAAATCTCCAAGCTTATAGAACTGGTCCTATATAGTCCATACACCCCATCTTATCCCGTGCGACTATAGGATTGGCCGGCGGATGGGCAGCAGCTTTCTTCGACTAGATTAATCACTACTCAACTGCGATCGCCACCCCTCTGCAAAACGTGGCTATTAAAAGCCCATACTATTATGAGCACACAACGCACACCTGGATTGGGTTGTGGAGATTTTTAAGGGAGACTGTGTCTAATAGTGAATTAGACAGTGATTTCCTCAACGACCGGTGACATGCCGTGTGTCGTCAGTTTGAGGCGAATTCGCCAGTACTCACCACGTTTGGCACGCGGGTTGGTGGCTGATCCACAAAAGGGACGCTGCTGCCCATCCGTCTGGTTATAGTCCATTAATCGCCTTTTACGACATTCATGGGAACTGGTGCTATATTCATGATCCGGACACACGGTGGAATGTCTCAACTTATATATAATAATCACCCCTCGAAATACATAAACGCGACCTAACCTCACGCATCAATCGATCAGCGCCGTAGTCATATTAATCCCATTTTACGTCACAGCAAGTGAAAGACCTTAAATATATTGTATATAATGTGGAAATCGTTTCTTACGTACGCACCCCACGACGTAATACGCATTAAACATAATATTCATTCGATTTCATACCTCAACTCGATAAATTTAATGGTGCAGATACGCCGCGCCTAATGTTATGATTACATTATGCGACATTATCAAATGGGAAATTATTATACATAAAGATATTTCACGTTAAGATTTTGAATAACATTCCAGATTCTATGTTTGTTTTGTATTTTTACAAGCTTTTATTTAACTTGCCTTGTTAATATGGGTCAAATCTTGCAATTGAATTTTAAAACATTTATCCCCAACCGATTGAGCTGAAATTTTTCATACACGTTTAGTTTGGATGACAATGTATCGTTGGCTGAGTGACGTCATTCTATATCGAATATGGTGAACTCCCAAAGATGACGGACCAGTTATTTTTCATGCACCCACATGATATGGGTATCAAACAAAGGAGATGCTGAGAAGAATAGGAAAATAATGAAGAAAAACTATTTAAAAAAAAACTATTACAGCTATAATTTTATTGTGTACTAGCTTTTACCCGCGGTTCTGTCCACACCTATTTCTGTCCTACCCTAGTAAAGGTCGTTTCCACGCGGAATAAAAATAAACTATTTTTTTTTAGATAAAATGGCAATCCGACTGTTATAGGGCGAACAGTGTAAACTCCACTCCTCTCTACCCCATTCCACTCTACCCTACATTATTCCGCTTTGCCTCACTCCATCTCGGTCTGCCTTACTCTGCTCTTAACCCCTGTACATCGTTCCTATTCTTTTCCATCCTGCTCCGCTTTGCCATGCTCCAATCGGGTCTGCTCCATCTCGCTCCGCTTCACTCAGCTCTGGCTCACTTAGTTATACTTCGTTTCGTTTTTCTCCGCTTATTGCTCTTTTGCTCTTCACCGTCTCGCCAACTCTGTACTGCACCGCACCGCTCCACTAACCGTACACATACCACCCCTCTAATTAGCACCACCAATTGTGCAGATATTAGAAGTATTATGTCCTCCTCCGCATTAACCATCTCCGCTCAGATCTACTGAATTTCGTTCCGCTTCACTCAGCTCTCGTCCACTTTTTTCTACTCCACTCCGTATTGCAAAACTCTGCTTTGTTCCACGGTAGCACCGCTCCACTAACCACGCCTATACCAACCCACTTTACTGTCTTTGTCTCCCAAAAGGCACTTGGTCTGTAAATTGAATATTATTCCAAAATTTGTATTTGTATGGGGTACTCTACTATCAATATAGAAATCAAAACGTTTTTATTATGTCTGTTTGTCCGGGCATCGCTTAAAAACTCGTGGACGAATTTTCAATGGGACTTTTACTGATTTGTTGTATTGAGCAGGCACCTTCTCTCAGCAGCAGCAGGATGGTCACTAACCCACAGCTCTCAACCTCGAGGAAGCTACGTTCCATACCTACTCCAAGATTAAGTTTATTCTAAAATCTCTATATAGATAACATTTTGTGTTAGGTTATCTGGAGCGCAAACAAACATTTATTAGAGGGCCACCTAATATTGACAGTGGGACTTCTTAAGTCCACGCCAGCAGTGTGTAGCATTTGTCCTTGCACTTTATTTATAGTCATCGCTAAACTGACGTAAATTACATATGTTTTAATCTGAATGGAAATTAATTGCTCGGAATTAGAGGAATCTGGGGAATAGAAACCCGGTTAACATATGCCACATCCCGTTAATACCTCTGCCTCTATAACGTTCCTATGTAAGTGTGCCACTCTGAGTTGCGTGCCGTTACATAATTTGGGTGGACATCAATTTCTTGGTATAGTTATTGGCACACAGACTTTGAGAACTAACTTATGCGCAGGAAGCTTGGATGCGGTCAACGAACACAAAATCTCTATGGGACAATTACTGGCTTCGTCTTGCTCTACCACTCTGTTTATTGCGCTATATTCTGTACACTGTCCATCAACATGCGCCAGAATACTGTAGTTAATGTGGGCAGCCTGGTCTCATTTAGGATTTACAATAGCTCTTTCACAGAGCCACGAGTTCTAGGGACTTACTATATGTGCTAGGTTAACGTAGACAGATGCAATAAGAGCATCAATAGAATAAATATTTTGGCACAAATTGTCAGAAAGTCCTATTTGTCCCGTTAGTTCAGGGTCCCTCGAGCAATCTATATCGATTTTTAATAGTAAATCTGAGAACTCCTAACCGTGAATAGTGTCTGCCTCTCTGTACACGTATGTTAATATACAGATGCAAACAAGTTATATGATTATAATAACACACTTTTAAACGGATTCTATGGCGTATATTTTAGATTTTTGTTTTTCCTGACGTTTCAAATGCTTTGCAGCATTCATGGTCGCAGGGTGACTAAGGTGACAGGCGTCGTTACAGATTTTAAAAAGTTATTTTATTTTATCTACCGTACAATTTTAATCAAAAAATTTGTTTCGATGCACGCAGTAATCACTCACAGTATCTTGATGTTTTTTGGTGCGGTATGTTGTTTGGGACTTGAAAATGGTTGGCAGGTACCACCTGTTTGGAATCCAGTTATTAAAATAATAAAGTCCCAAACAAGATACCGCACTAAGAAACATCAAGACACTGTGAGTGATTACTGCGTGCATCGTAACTAATTTTTTGATTAAAATTGTACGGTAGATAAAATAAAATAACTTTTTAAAATCTGTAACGACGCCTGTCACCTTAGTCATCCTGCGACCACGAATGCTGCAAAGTATTCGAAACGTCAGGAAAATCAAAAACCTAAAATATACGCGATAGAATTCGTTTAAAAGTGTTTTATTACAATAAATTACTTAGTTCTTTACATAGAGATTACAGGAGAACCTATAAGAAGTCTATGGTCTTAAAATGATATGGTCTTTCAATATTATGCGTAAAAATTTGTAGTTGGAATATATGCGAGAACACGTTTTTCGACTACAATAGAAAGTTTGTCCAGAATTTAACAAAAGACAATCAAAGCTGCCTCCACGGGTATGATGCGTAGAACTCACGCAATCCATCGCAATCTGCTGATATGTAGTGCCACACGCGACGCCACTCCATTGGCCGGTGTAAAATTGGCCACGCGCATGACACTTGCGACTGGACGAGGCAGTGGTCCGATGAGCTAAGTGACGCATCCACTAAGATGGAATACCCGTCAGGTCATGTGGTCAGCAGAAGGTCGAATAAGGAGCACGTATGGCTCTCAATATCTGGTATTCTTATTGGAAAATGTACCAGTTGTGAGAACCCATAAGCCAGAGCAAAAGTTGTGAGCAGCCCTCCCCGTGCAGTCAGTGGAACGAGAGCATAGCCACTCAACGCGGTGGGCGTTAACGTATCCGAGGGCTACTAGCTCTGCATAAGGATACCGCTCAAGTACATTGTCAGCAAATACAAGGTATCGCCACCGTTTTAACTTTATTGTTACCCACCCGATAATTGTTACACTATATGCCCAGAAATCTCATAATTTTTGTAATCTGTACGAATTGCGGAAATTAAAAAACCCTTTATCAACACTTTCCCATACATATATTATTATAAAATTGAATTACGTATAGCTTTTCTCTCGTATTTTTTTTACAAAATTGATGTATAATCCCGCAAGAGACCAATAAACACGGTATCAAACAATCAATCGTTGGTTTTCCAGTTATGGAAATAAAAAATATAGATGATAATATCAATTACCTACATTTTATGGGGTCAAGGACTATATCCTGCTGAAGTGTGAGGATCGAAGCTCTTAAAATGATCAAGCTCCGCACAACCGGTAGGTGTCCGGTAGGCTTCGAATAATCTGTTTGAAGTCGGAAACAATGTTATCAAGAGTCAGCCAAGCGCTTCAAGGGGCTACAGGAATGTCTGACGGGCGAAATTAATAAGCGATCTAATCCAAAAACTTTGGATTTCGGATTTCAGATATGTCTGTTTTTTGTGTTAAATGTGATCGTAACACAACAACGGATGAATTTTAAAATGTTAAATCTGAAGATATCGGATTAGATTGATAATTAAATTCGGCCGTTAAACAGCAGATCACATTGCGAAATATACAATGAAATCAGCCGTGGGATAGATAAAGATAGTTTTTGTCTCAGTTTTCTCAGTACTTAATCCATTACCGGCCGAAATAATCAATGTAATCCAAAATCTTTAAGTATAAGATTTTGAAATTTATCTGGTTTTGTGTTATGACCAAATTGAACATAAAAACAGACAATTCTTTAATCAGATTGATTAATCATTTCGGCCGTTAGCTAATGTCTCCGGGCCTCCAGAGCGCTTGACCGGGGTTCAAGGTGGAAAATTGCAGTTCTTTACAATTACCCTTACAAACGTACACGTCATAACATTCCAGAATAACTTAAACAAATCGAGTGTATTTTGATTCCAACAGTGGGCATCTAAAGGTATGTTTACAAAGAGGTCCAATTGTATTGCTATCAGAAATTTGAGGCCACGTCAAGAAAAAATATAGAGCAATACATTCGTAATTTGAAAAATCACTTGATTTACCAGAGCATGCATGATTTATGCGTAGTTTGTTGAACAACTATGTATGTTGTTCTCAATAGACTTTTTTCTTGGCAACTTTCAGATTTTTTATTTGTATTTTTAACGTACTGCCATGGAAGGTCAACTTTTTTATGGAAATGTATATGCAACTGGATTATAATCTCACAGAAATTTATTTATCTATTTAAAAATATATTTGTTTTGTCATTGATGACATGTTCTGTGACATAAAATATCTAAAAGTTATAATTTCCCCTTATTTCCAGAGTGTTCGAGGCGATTTTTTTAAAATAATTGGCCCTTGTAATTGTTATGAAAATGTTACGGGAAAAATATAACGACGTCTACGTTCCATCCTGTGATAGTTTTTGAGAATTTAACAAACAAGTTTAGCGGACAAAAAATGATTGTGTATTGCTCAAAAAGACATTTCGTTTTCTCATTTACAAATCCATTAACGATTCACTGGTCGTAACTTTTAACTTCATTTTACATCTTCTACTCCTATTTATTGGATCGTGCAATATTACATACTACTAATTAATATATTTACGCTTCTGTCCTTGAAACGGTTAGTGGTTAACCTTCTGTCAACCTGCGTCTAATGACAACAACCATAGCCGACTACTTTACGTGCTCTCCGAAGCACGGCTAGGCTCAGTTCAAATACCACTACGCGGTCACCACCATAAACTGAGCGTGACGAGCATTGCTTAACCTTAGCGAACGTTTGCCTCATTACGGCCTTACGCTACAACTAATTCACAGAACGTTTCATAAAATAAAGATTCTACATGACATTACATTAAAGATTTTTATATTTAGATTCATAAAATAAAAAATAAAAAAATATTTTGTCACAGTTTATACTGTAATCTATTTTCGAAGAATGAATACCTTTAAACTTCTTTTGTTATACATCCACACAATAACATGAAAGTATATTTTAGAAAAAGCTTCGCTAAGTATATTGCAGGTATTGTTTTGTGACCTAGATCTTCCAGACTAAGCCTAGGGAGTATTTTAGCGATGGCCTAGCTTTAACGTGTTTATTAAAACAAATAGCAGTGCAAATATTGTGATGGGCCATGAAGTAGAAAGTAGATGGAGTCTTCATGTGTCTACATATTTCCTTTTTCAATACCCGAGACCAGGCCTTTGTCCATCCGTGTGGTATCCGGGTTATGAATAGCTACAGCACCACTCTATCTCCTCCCGGGATTCTCGTAAATGGTGCAAGGGGAGCAGCGTCCCTTCTGTTAAACAGTAGCCATATTGCGCTCACCGACCCTCCTATCAAATGTGGTGAGTACTAGCGAATTTCCCTCAAAATTATGAAATAGTTATGGAAGTCTATCGAGAGAGCCTTTGTTCAGCAGTGTCTTTTGGCTGATATAATGATAATGATGACATGCATAACGTCATAGCGTAAACAAACATCAGTCAGACGGTTCACTTTATCGTGGTTTAAAGAAAGCTGGGAACACGTGCATGTATCTAGCGTTCTATTTCCGTCGATGAGCTCAGAAACAACACTTATATCGTCTAACCTTTGGAGTGACAAACATAGTCTCTGTTTCCATGTCTGTGAGCATTGGGAACTAAGTGGAACGCTGAATCACATTCTCGTAAGCACGTATAAAGTGTCGTGTGCTACCCAGTAACGAATAGACCACCTCTCTTTCCGGGTGTCATAAAAGATTATAAGGACTTATCTTAAGAGCATTGACAGCATCATCCATCCTTACGATGATTATACTATACTGCGTATTGATTATTCCTATAATTACGACTATTGAAGTGATCGACAAGTTAGAATTATTCGCGGCGATAAAAAGAAGTGCTTATGAATATTTTCATTCCATTTGGTAACTACTCTGTACGATGGGCCGACTCTACCCTCTTATCGATGCCCTAAAACGTTTATGAGGAATTCGTGCCGAAGTTAATATCACTGCTTCCGTTATCGATAAACTAAAATTTCATGCCGTGGAGTGTTAGCCAGAATTTGTAGCGAAATGTTGCTGATAAAAAAGTAATGCGATTTAAAATTGTGTACTTTATTTAGAAGTAAAGAAATGTTTTTGAATATTGAGAACCTTTTAATTTAGTGTGTAGTAACCTTGCTTCACAAAAAAAACGGCTTTGGTAACCTCGCAAGTTTAGCTACATTGTTTTTTTTTATTGCCCCCACTAGGATTTCTCGTGTGTCGTGGGTGTGTTTACAGACGTAAATTCCATACACAATACACCCAGACCCGGAACAACTACCTGCAGATCATAAAAAAAAAATCCGTGCGGGAATCGAACCCGTGACCTGAAGCGTAGCAGCCGACTGTATCAGCCACTGCACCAACCGTGCCATCGCACTATATGAACTACTTTATAAAAATTGCCATCAATGATGTATAGTATACATATTTCTGAGGGTATACATAGTTAGGGGAAGGCGGGCTTAAAACTGTATGAACTGCTCCCCTCCCATTGATCGTATCAGAGTAGCTATGGATATTCGTGTGGTCCTCTAGTTATTTTCTGCTAATGGCATTGTGGTGCGGCGGATCGTTAAGCTAGCTAACTAAGATTGTGTTAAAGTACAAAATTACTAGTTCATGCTTGATGTCCCTACATTTTTCTCACATAATATTGTATCGTAAATATGTCTGGACTTTAAAACAGAAAGCTTTGAGTTTGTTACAGCATTTCTTCTTAGAGGCTGTCAGTAGGAAATGCGGCTTCATCTACATTTACTGACGATTTAAAGTATTTCTTGAAACCTACCCCTAAATAAAGACCATTTATCATTTAGTTTTTTAATATGATATTTTCTCTTTTCATGGGTTATCCTCTGCAAGGATGAACCGGTCATTTCATAACGCGGGGACGTGGGTCCAACAGGTAGAGTCCATTAAGATAGTTTTAATTTAAAATGTTATGGGACACTAACCAGGCACTCACCTCGACGGCGCTATAAAAATGCAGTTACACATTGTCCCGGGTATAAGACAATTGTATGAGATGGAACTACAATGATAAGGTTTATTACAATGAGTATGAAAAGTGTTTTTATTGGAATGATCGAAAAGTTAAATCATAAATACTAAATATAATTACACGACAAAAAAACACAACTTCCAAATAGGTGCCACAAAACAAACAGCGTCGCGGCAGACCAAGAAGAATATGGCGGGATGACTTTGACTCTCATTTAAAAGAATGGTTATCATTGCACAGGGGCGCGAAATGGAGAAAGGGTAAGGACGCCTTTGCCCTGCAGTGGGTCTCCGTAGTCTATTAATAATAATGAATAATAAGAAATATATTGCTATTTGAGCATTCGATACCTATAAAAAAGACGTTATACATCGCATCCAAGCAGCTCGTTTGTGGAATGCACTACCAGTAACAATAAGACGTTCTCAGTCACTGCCAGCCTTTAAAAGTCTGGTAAAAAATTATTACTTGTCGCTTTAAATTTTTGTGCTCCTGATGATTAGATTTGCTTTCGCTCTATTTCACAAATCCATTCAATATGTATATTTATTATTTTCACATATATTCCTGTTGTATATTTATGTATTTAGTATCTATAGTATATGTATAGTAATATTTATTTATTTATATGTGTAAGCTACACCTCAGACTGCCTCACAACTTTTCTATTTCCTCTTTTCCATCCAAAGGTTGCCTGGAAGAGATTGCGGATAGCGATAAGGCCGCCTATTGTACTGTTGGTTTAAAATGTCTGTATATAATATGTTTTGGTGTACAATAAAGAGTATATAAATTAATCAATAAATATACAATGATGACCTTAGGTATGTACGCAAAACATTATACATATAAAGAAATAAAAGCAAACCTTATGTAAACGTTTGAAAACTCGGGACCTTTTCACTGTAGTTGGGTATAAATGTATAAGCGCTACGCATTCGAAAATAATTGCCGGGATCAAGGTCTTTGGACATGTCAGCGGCGGGCAGCCCTAACAAGCGTGATAAAAATAAAATAGGTACCCATAGAGACGTTAAGGCGAGTGTCTTTCATCAAACTAAACTGTAGTAATACTAAAGGAAGGTATAATGGAGATTTAAGCTTATTTTCATTGTTAAGTCCACCCATAAGTGTCCACTGCTAACCTCAACGTCTATGTAGAATCATAATCCCAACTATTCCTCAACTTTGACAACTTATAATTTTACGAGATATAGAACTCAAATAAAGTAACGTATTTTTTCGCGTTTTTATTATGTATGTATATGTAGCAGAGAAATGATGAAAACGGAGATTTGAGACGCGCACTATTCAATGGGAATCACTAACGTTGAAATTCTTGGAGACTTCTGGAAATCCAAGGGTGGTGTAACACAACACAAAATTACAAAAAGGGGTTCGGCACTTATTATTGTTTTTCCAACTCATGAACGGGCTTTACATATTTACGGGTACATATTTACCGTCACTTCTAAAAGATCTCTTCATCCACCCACCTTTATAGCAAAAACATTATCTATATAAAATATATTCGATTCAGAAAGCTACAGAAAGTTCCAATTATCCTGTGAATTAATTGTGTCCTTTATCAAACATGATTCAATCAATTTATTCAGCGAACCTTACAAACGTTTATTGCAATAATACGTTATCTAAAATGATAACAAATGAATATGAAGAAGTATAATGTGTCTCGAGGTCGTCGCGTGGGCAGCTGAGCGGAAAAATGCTCATTTGGCTTACATAAAGTACTTCCCGACTTGTTCGCTCGGATTATCACTGATGCCTCACTAGGGTTGGTTATTATCTATAACAGTTATAGAACGTGCAATATCAAAAGTATGGATACTATACAGACTGTTTTTGTGATGTGTTTTTCTTATATATACTGTCCAACTGCTGGGCTAAAGTCTGTCCTATATGATTTTCTTATTCTTAATTTTCATAGCTTACCCCGACCTTAATGGTTCATAAATATAGTCCTTAATGGTTTATTTTTCGATGGTTCATTTATGATGTAATTTTTTTTACCCGTAACATATATCTGCACATGAGGCACACATAATGGGTGTTTTCAAAAACTAGAGCATACCTGGCCACCAATTCGAGATAGACATAATGAAGGTATGGTAAGGTCTCAATATTTTTTAGGTTTTCACAAAATCAATTATTTTATGGTTTTGGAAAAATGTCTTCCATATGAAAATTATCATACTCCACGTCCCATACACAAACAGTCAGCTGCAAAACAAACACTCAAACAAAAAAACAGCTTTAATACCAAAAAATAAGTTATCATCATATCAGCCAAAGGACGTCCACTATTGAACAAACGCCTCCCCCATAGATTTCCACAAATTGTGTCATCGTTGTGGGGGGAATTTGCCAGTACTCACCACGCTTGGCAGGAGGGTTGGTGACCCTGGCGCCTAATTCCCACACGCCTGAAACCCCCTGCCGTTGCTGTGAGGCAGCCTCTGGGTTCGCGGGTGCGTAGATTGGGGAATCTGCGTGCCCACACCAAGCGACCCAAGAGAAGACGGTAGCACGCTGTCGTGGGACGCTTTGTGGGATCCTATACAATCCCCGTGGGGGGTGACCACTTTACAGTCACCCTCTCCTATAGGCGTGGCACCAGTGGGCGGCTCTAGTGTGATCATACGAGGACCTGGAGCCTCCCTTAGGTGCCGAAGATGACCGCTCCAGTGGTTTTAGCCCTTCCCCGGGGCGAAGGAAGTTCATGAAGATTTTCCACTGGGCACCAATAAAAAAAAGGTGGGTTTGTGAGCGCAGAATGGCTACTGTTCTACAAGACGGACGCTGCTGCCCATGCCTTTGGTTTAGTTCCTTAGTCGCCTTTTACGACATCCATGGAAAAAGCTATGCGATATCGTTAATCCGGAGACAACGCGATAAAAAAAGTCTCTCAGATGGGTCGACTACCTCGAGGTCAGTAAATTCTACTACGCCGACTGCCTTCTTAAAAAATTAAGCCGTTTCCTAGTAATTATTTTGCTCATTGTTACATAGTTAGATGACACACAGACATACAGAATGCATAGATTTTGGCTAAGTGATGTGTCTTTTTACACCCAGTATAATTATTCCGTGTGGGAATATAATCAACGACCCTTAACCGAGCCTAAAATATATTCATTATTTGCATGATTTGGTCGCTGTACTCAGGTTTTCACCTGCACTTAATGATATTATTAATACAGAAATATAGAGGTGAATAAGGATGTAATTAGGCTCTGCAAGGGTGTATCTATAAGTACGCATTAACGAATGCGGGCTGAATGCGTTCCCATTTAAATAGATTCTAGACCATATGTAATGTAATTCATTACGATATGGGTTTTATTTAAAAATACGGATTATCTGGACTAAAATTTTCGTAAAAAATACGTCTTGGTTGGACCAGTGGCTCAGAGGATGATAAATTATTGGTACAAGACAGAATTCAACAATAGACAATATATTCAGCAATTTCGGATTCCTCTCCATGCAAGTTCAACTCACACTTGTCCGATTTTCTGTTTTCTGCCCTCTGCTCTCCGCATGTCTCCACAGCCCGCTCATACCAAACTTTATTTCCATTACAATTCAATTCAATTCTGGTTCTATTGTTCGAAAGAATTTATGTTCTATCTTTCTATGTTTCTGTCTTTTCTATGTTGTTATATATTTGAGAACGACTAACGCACACTAATAAGAGTTGAGCCTAATTCTCCCTCGGCGACTCCCCACGAAACAGTTGGTGATTCCCATTTCAGAAAATAATGGGCTTATGATATTGAGCTCCAACAATATTGTTTCAGTCCTCATAATTGAATTATTCGATCACTTCGATTCAATACTATGGCTTACAAATTGCTTTTTTAAATCTAATTTTTTTGTATAATTTAATCCTCGGAACACAAGCTAAAGACTTCGTGTTCTTTTGCTTAATCGATGATTCGGATTAGTATATTACGTTGTAAATAAAACTAATACTTTTTTATTTCAGTTATCATAATTATTGAATCGAAATAGCTTACGGGTGTATATCGTGTATCGTGATCGTAAAAAAGAAATTTAATGGACAAATATATAAATTATAAAATAAAACAATATTTTATGTTCTACCCTATATACTCACATTTGTTTATATGTACAATATATAATTAAGCGCACATTTGTATAGTGAAACACATATGCATGCACGATAAATATATAAAATAAAATACTACTCTTAATAAAATCGACGTTATATATAAGATATTCCCGTAACTTCAGAAAATAGTATTGTAATTACTTACTTTTTTGTAATTACTTATATTTCTTACTGCCAAGAAATATTGATTGTATTCTATATAGAAATTGATTTCGTCATAAATTGTGATGGGTTATTTATTCAAATGTAGACGAGTTTCCTTTCCAGTCCTTTTGTTACAAAGGGCTAAAAAGGTTCTCTGAGAAATGATAATATTCAATTACCCAGTAGGAAATATGATAATGTTTTCTACTATTATTTTTGAATCTCAAGTCCATCGTCGAAGTCCAGAAGGTTTTATCTTTTCTTTAATACTTACTAGTGACGAGACGAGCAAGTAATTCGCCTGTTGGTAATGATACCTGCCCATGACAATTTTAATGTTTCCCAAGCCTAGTCCTGCGTGGTACCAAAGTGTGCGCGTCACCACGAGACATTAGCTGATTAGTCTCTTATTAGAATTAGTAAGTAGTACTTTCCTAGTAATTTCCTAGATGTGTATCAACCAGTTTTCTTGGCGTATAATGTTACATTCTTCATGTAAATGTTATACGGTTGGGTGGGTTACAGGATTGTTTGAAAGCGTGATTTATGTGCAAAAAGCGACGCAGTTAAAAACCCTACATTAAAAGTAACTTTACAATACCTACCTAATTAAAAATTTAAGATAAATTTAGGAACAAAACAATAAACAAATGTACGTATCCTCCTCACAATAAATTAGCTGCGGCTACAATATTTATTTAAATTGTAGCCAATATTTAAATTTGTCTCTAGACGTTAAAACCCGCTAACCCTTAGTTGCAAAACAATGTGGCTGCTCTCGACTAAAGCCGCCAACGAAATCACCTTGCTAAACAACAGAATGACTAATAACTGGATTAAACATCTTAAAACCTTTTACTTAGTTTAATTCGGACTTTTTGGAGATTAACCTGATTACGTCGGCTTGCACCTAAGTGGTGAAATACCATGTTATAATTCAGTGTTACACAGCTTCTTTTTACTATGTAGGAGGGAGCTGCGGATAGATTGGTTTTACTGGTGATGCTCTTATTGCAAGAAGTCTGCTAGGCAGGTGAGGTGGTACTTGGTGGTGCTAGACATTCCGCGAATCAGCATTGTTTAAACTTAAGACATTAATGGGTTCCGGTTAAAAGGGCACTGTAGCTAGTGAAATTACTAGACATAATAGACTAAGGGTCGATTTCACCGTTGCAACTAAACGCGATCAGTTGAAGACAAACTCAATATAAGCGCACTAAAAAAAACGAACTAAAGTACAGAGCTTCAATATGCATTTCATCAACATCAACTGAACGTATTTAAAGCATAACTCAGTTTAAATTCTGAACGCCCCATTTTCGACGTTTAGCTCGTTTAAACGCGTGTATATCGTTCGTTTTAATGCCCGATAATGACTGTGTATATTTTTTGTGAGTGTTGGTACCCACTAACTATGAGGATCAATTTAAATATTTATGATGATGAGCGCAGTATGGTGCCACGAAATGATCAACTCCATTTCGATCTTAACTTGCCGAACATCAGGCAATTTATGAAACAAGCCTCTAAACGCTATCTCGATTCTGCCCTGTCCCACCGAAATCCCCTTGTGGTATCAGCCGCCGATTACAGTGTGCCAGTTCGCGATAGAATTACTTGCCCATCAATTTAATATAAAATACAAAAACTTTTGTGTAAATGTGTCAGCCATCTTATTTTTCTGGCTGATTTTAGTAGCATTTGTACCAGCACTTGCACTGAGCTTCTTAATACCTACGTGAATCATCTTATATTGTTTTTTTAGTTAATTTCTATTAAGTATACCAGATGACAGCGATGGGGAGGAGTATTTTGACGCTTAGTTGTCTTTTGTATAATATTTCTTTTCACCTTTTTTATATAGACATCTTATTTGTATATAGATACTTTGTATATAGTTTAGTAAGATAATTTTAAAAATGTCGTTGTAACTGAAATATTTAATGTTTACTAGTCGGTACTTGAACTTATGGATATCAGAAACAAACGAATATTATTTCTGCATTTTTAAACATTCGCGTTATGTGATTATTATATTAAGAAACGGGAATTAACGCGAAATTACCTTTGAATAGCTTAACGTTTCGACCGGGTTGCACAGATCGTGGTCACAAGCAGACTGATGCAGCAAGATCACTCCGTTTGTGAGGTAGATTTATGTTCATCCACCCCTGTTTTTATTGGTATTAGATGAACATAAATCTACCTAGAGGGATGGGCAGCATCCCTTCCGTGAAGCAGTAGCCATACTGCGCTCAACAACCCGTCTGCCAGGCGTGGTGAGTATTGGCAAATACACTCCAAAATGATGACACAGTTGTGGAATCTATGAGGGAGGCCTTTGTTCAGCAGTGGACGTATAAATGGCCGATATGATGATATGATGAAATCTACCTTACAAACGGAGTGATCTCGCTGAATCAATTAAATTTCTACGTTAAAAGTTAATTCCTGTTTCATAATGTAATAATTATTCCTGCAGTTCAGAGAAGTTATGTATATATTTCAAAGATCTAGTTTCTTTCTTTTCTTTAGGTATTTATACTATTTATGACAGACTATAGGGATTATGTCTCTAGCCAAAGAAAGTTTATAATCCTGATCATTCTGTTAGTCACACTGAGAATGACTGAATGAGAAGTATGTCAAGAAAGGCTAAGGATTTGTTATCCTCCAATTCCATTGTAAACTAATTTTACTGTATATTGAATTTTGGTGTTTTAAAAATGCAGTAACCCTATTGTGAGGCAAGATGGTAAAAGTGTCATCTACGTACCTTTTGAATATCTTGGGTATAGTCGGGGCTGTCATCAGTGCTCTCTCCTCAAAGTCCTCCATGAAAATATCGGCAACTACAGGAGAGACCGGTGAACCCATGCTCCTCAACCTCAAGTGCTCGCGAAAGAGAACCGATATGTACCAAGATGTTTCGTGAGGCTATTGAAATTAAGAAACATCCTAATTTTAATAGTGAAGATGGCTGGCAGGTACTTACCACCAGTTTGGAATCCTGTTATTAAAATAATAAAGTCCCAAACTAAGTACCACGCTAAAAAAACATCAAGACACTGAGTGATCACTGCGTGCATCGAAATAATTTTTGATTATAATTGTACGGTAGATAAAATAAAATAACGATTTAAAATCACGACGCCTGTCACCTTAGTCATCCTGCGACCACGAACCTTGCAAAGTGTTCGAAACGTCAGGAAAAACAAAAATCTAAAATATACGCGATAGAATCCGTTTAAAAGTGTTTTGTTATAATAAGAAGAAAGCCAATTGCGAAAAATTATGTACTCTAAAAACATCCTAAATGTCATTCTAAGTACTTAACAGATTCGACTGCAATAAAAAGTTATGAACGTTTAAACGCATTAGAACCGTACTAAAGGTGAGTATACAAAAGCTAATCGAAGCCGGTATCCAAGGGTCACGGCCCGCAAGTCAGTTGGAAACGAGATAAACTTTCAGCCAGCGTTAGCGGGTTAATTTACGACGGCCGATCTACCGTGGCCGCAACAAACGCGATTTTAAATGCTTCGTCCGATTTAAAAACTAACTTTGATTCCAGTTTGTGAAAGTTACTATTAAGTTTTAACTATGAAAGTATTGATGATATGAAATTGAAAGTATTATCTATAGAAAGGTGAAACACGCGCATTTCCCTTTTTTTGCCATATACATAAAAAGTAGAAGCCAGATGTCTAGTGAATTACTAAGGGCTAATCGACTGTTAGTCGACTATATTAAAAAAAAACTTTAAAAATACGTATATATTTTGGTAGGCCTTCTTTATGTTATGTGTAATCTTTAAATTCTCCCTCACAACATCTCTGCCCACGTGACTCACGGGGACGTCACCATGTTGCCAACTTTATTAGGTAGCAAAACTACAACGAAATCAAATGAAGTCTTTTTTACCATAAAAGTATCGTTAACTACGACATATATGACCTAAAGATGTGCCGATAGCTCCACTGTCTAACACATATGTCTAACAGTACATTCATCATCATCATATCGGCCATTTATACGTCCACTGCTGAACAAAGGCTTCCCCCATAGATTTTCACAACTGTGTCATCATTTTGAGGGGTATATGCCAATACTCACTACGCTTGGCAGGCGGGTTGGTGAGCGCAGTATGGCTACCGTTTCACCGAAGGGACGCTGCTGCCCATCCCTCTGGTTTAGATTCCCTTAGTCGCCTTTTACGACATCCACGGGTGGAGATGGAGTGGTGCTAAATTCTTAATCCGGACACCACACGGACACAGTACATTGGATCCTAAATTTGTAATGCGTAGATAATAAAATAATTCATAGACTAACCAAAGACGGCACGGTTGGTGCAATGGCTGATACAGTCGGCTGCTGCGCACCGGGTTTTGGGTTTGATTCCCGCACGGAACAAACATTTGTACGATCTGCAGGTAGTTCCGGGTCTGGGGGTATTGTGTGTGGAATTTGTGTTTGTAAACGCACCCACGACACAGGAGAAATCCTAGTATTTTCCCAGCGTTTTTTTAAAAATCAAAACGAATGAAAACTAAACGTCATGAATATGGAACCTCTCCTCTTTTGTTTAAAAGTTGGAAACATACTCTTTGTTAGTGAATTTTTAGAAAAAAATCTTACCAAAATTTAATAATCTTGAAAAGCAGACTTGACGTCCTTTTTCTATACAATAAACAACAGAAAGTTACGCCTCAACACAAGAATTGTAGTATTTACAATAAAAGCAATGTTGGTGGGAAACAAAAAAGTCATTCAAGACTGGAAATGTCGTTATTAAGCCGCTCCTGTTCAGTTCCAAGCATCTTTGTGCAAAAAGACTTTCGCAACTTGGGAATATCCGCTAGCGCTGCTGTCTTCACCTGAATTTGTTAGAAAGCTTTTTTTTTTGCGTGGGCTGAATGTTTTGCCACACAAAGATAAACAGGTAAGAAATTATTAGTTGAGCTGGCGGCGAGATTTCGCAACTTTTTTTCACTTAGTTATTTACTGTACCTGAAATAAGGAATGTTAAAAAATAATGTATGAAATTCCATCCAAATTGTTTGACCAGGGAGTACGCACAACGATAATTTTCTGTATCGCTTTTTGCATTATCCTCAGAGGGATTTAGCCTCTTAACCGGATAATTTGGTGAAACCGAAAGTCAGGCATATATCTTTAAAACGAAGCTACTGCAGTGAATGGTGCCCCCTGTGGAACTCGAACCTCGGCTTAGGGCGATGCTGGGCTACAATATAAGGATCAGCTGGATCGGTATTACTGAAATATATGTTAGGGGATATTAAAGTTACTAGCTCGAGCACAGATCGGGGGGAAGAGCGCATCGGCTGATGATGGGTACCTGCATATAAGCAGCCTACTACGAATACTTCACTTAAGTGGATTAATAACGTCATTGGATCATCATTTTGGCTGAATAAAGTCCACTGCTTGACACAGGCCTCCCCCAAAGATCGCCACAACGACCAATATGGGTGTGTTGTGTGCTCATTGGGGGTTTTTCCATAATCGCACGCTTGGCAGGTGGGTTGACGATCGCAGTTGAGTTGTTAATGTACTCGAAGGACGGTGCTGCCTATCCTCCGGCTAATTCCATAGTAGCCTTCTACGACACCCACGGTATGAGATGGGTTAGTGCTATTCGGAACCGGCACCACACGGCGACGTCATTGGACATTTGTACTTAATATTCCAGTAGGACTCGCTGATATGTCACATTTCTGTGTGGTGTCCAGATTAAGAACAAAACAGCGTCCTTTCTGTGGAACAGTAGTCATTCTGCACTGACCAACCTGCCTGCCAAGCGTAGTAATTACTGGCAAATTCCCCCCAAAATGAAACAAACAGTAGTAGTAGTAATAGTAGTAGTAGGAGTCTGTGGGGAGGCCTTTATGGGCGTCCTTTAACTGGTATGATGAGGTGATATCTCATCACTTCTCATGGTCTTGGTATGGAGATTTGATGTTCGATGTAAATCTCATTTATTACACAAACATTTTACTAAAATGCATTGATAAATAGTTCTACTCCTGAACACGATTGCGCCTGATGGAAAGCGATGGATGTGATCTGTGATGGAACGAGCGCACCCAGAAGATGCCTATTCATACTTACTTTAATGGTTTACGCAAAGCCATTGAAACCAGGTTGGAAAGGGCTCTGTAGCAGGGAAAGTAGACCCTGGCAATGTAAAATATCTCTAGACCTCACACAAATGATATGGTAAAAGGGTCTTATTTATTATGTTTATGTTTTCGTAACATTTAATCAGTTAAATACCGAACTAGAAGTCTGGATTATATGATTTTCATTCAAATTGTCTGACATTTTTTTGAGGATTTGAGGAATTTTCCTCATCTTATTAGTACTAATATAAGGATATACTTTTTCTTCAGTTCACCTTTAAACATATCACTTATTCACTCATATATTTACCTGTCTACACATATATGTTCATGGTAGCACACCACACGTGTATTCTACATAAATTATTTATTTATAGTCCTAAACATTCACTTAGCAGAAATGTATCTACGCATTTGTTTAATTCAGCGCTCCCTAAATTGATTTCAAGCCTTACCAAACTAAAATTATGTTGTATACAAACTATTATTATAGTTACACACAAACACATTGGCGGCCGCACTGTAGTACTAAGTTATAATACAATGCGGCCGCCAAGAGAAAGTGTTCCTGACATCTGTTATTAGGCCTTACTTTTGCTATCATAAAGATTTAATTTAGCGCTAAATTCATAAAATATAATGTATAAAATTTTATCTTTAGTATAAAAGAAACCAGTACAACTAAACATATCAGGAACGCATTCTCTGAGCGGCTGCACTTTCATCATAAATGGCCTCCGTCTTACACACTAGTCAATTACGGGCTAACCAACATTTATAAAACAATATGAGTCAGTAAAATTAACAATACTAAAAGCTACAATCATCATCATCATTATATCAGTCATCATCGTCCACTGCTGAACACAGGCCTCCCTTAGATTTCCACAACGAACGGTTACATGCCACCCGCATCCAACGACTCCCAGCGACCTTCACCGGGCCGTCTATCCACCTCGTTAGAGGTCGTCCTACGCTGCGTTTTACCATGCTCAGTCTCCACTCGAGAATATTTTTACCCCAACGGCCATCATTTCTACGAGCAATGTGCCCCGCCCATTGCCACTTCAGTTTACTAATCCTTTCAGCTATGTCAGCAACTTTAGTTCTTCGCCAACTGACTTCCTAAGCGAGAATAGTGTGTCTCGCGACGCAGTCGCTACAAAAACGGAAGGCACAGTTGTTGCAGTGGCTGATACAGTCGGCTACTGCGCATCGGGAAGTGGGTTCGATTCCCCCACGGAACAAATATTTGTACGATCTGCAGGTAGTTGTTCCGGGTCTGGATGTATGGTATGAGGAATTTGTGTTTGTAAACACACCCACGATACAGGAGAAATCCTAGTGTAGGGGAAAGTTTTGCTAATCTAATAAAATTTGAGATTTGATCGTCGTGTGTATTCGTCCTTACTTTGTTCTGGTTTGAAGGGCACTGTAGCTAGTGAATTTACTGGGAATAAGAGACTAAAGAGACAAGCGTGGCGATTTGCCAAGCGTGGCGATTATGGCAAAACCCCCCAATGAGCCCACAACACATCCATATCGGTGGTTGTGGTGATCTTTGGGGGAGGCCTGTGTCCAGCAGTGGACTTTATTCGGCCGAAATGATGAAGAGACTAAATAACGAATATCTAGAGGTAACGAGCGCAGTGTGGTGCCACGCAGGACTAGTTCTTGAAAGCATGACAATTGTTATAAGCAGGCGTGACACTTACCATCAGGCTAATGAGTTGTTCGTCTCGTCCCTGTGTAATAACCCAGTTCACTTTATCGATCATTAAAATCACCACGTCATTTCGTTAAATTTATCGCTATATCTCTTTTTCAGTAAATTAACCTCAAACACTAATACGTTGATTAATATCTCAAGTATGCCGGTCGCGATTGAAACCCTTCATCTAAAGAAATACGTATCTATCGATAAAATATAATAGAATGTAAGTCTAGCACATTTCGCATATTAGAAAATATAGTATCATGCAAGCAGATAATCCAGGCCCTTAGTGGTAAAAAATGCCAGTCAGTTGAGCGGCTACTGCGTCTTAGGCCATTCAATTTGTCGCAACCAAGAGGGACCCTTCTCAATACGTAATTGACACAGGCTTATCCCCAAAGTTAGAACCACAATTTGTTCACATTTCTGTAAATAGTGACTCGCTATTTCTACTCCCAATGTCTTTGATGTCCACAGAATATTCGAAAACAAAATGATATTTCAAGCTCAAGTAATTTTCACTTTGCATCAAGAAATAAAACGCCTGTTTACCGATAAAACCCACGCATCGGGTAAAAGCTTCTATATTAATTTAATTTTGATGAAAATTCTCTTCGGGTTTGCCTTTGGAAATAGATTGGTTATCACTTAGCTTGAATAAAACCTGCTTATTCCGTATAAAACTACTTATCTCTGATTTACATTTAAGTTCCAATAAGATATACAGAAACAAGTGAACAAAAATATTCTAACACAGCTAATGGCAAAAAGAATATTCTAAGATAATAATTCACACCCTTGAAAGCTTTTAAAGTTTCTCAGCGTTCAGTGTAACTTTGTTTTATAAAGCCATTAGTCATTCTTTTGTTAGCAATTGTGACGGCAAATTTTTCACGATGAGACAAATTTTGAGAATAAATTAACCAGTGTTATAATCTTGTGCAATAAAACCAAAACGAAGTTTTGAAGTTTGTTTTGCAAGTTTACCTGTGTTGGGCAATTTAATTAATTTTACTAAGTTTCTGAATGAAGACGCGGCCGCTGTCTGAGACCTATCTATCTTCATTACCTTCTCGTGAGTGAAATTTTGATGTGGCCTAGGCATTGTATCGCTATTGAGTAATGAGTTAACTCACTCAAATGGCTCACTAGAATTTCCACGCAAATGTCAGACAGTATTTTCTCGCGGGAAAAACTGAGATGGATATGATACGGTATGATCGAATTTAAAAAAATGATCCACAAGTTTCAAAGTCATTCAGATTCAAATAATTTATTCCAAACAGATATTTAAGAGGTACTGTCAAATTTTTTGACTTCAGAAGCAATGTTCCGAAATGGAAAATTCTATAGAGGAGGACTATAGAGACATTATCAGTCTAGTAATTACTGATACGTTGCCGACTTAAGTCTTACCTACTCTTCAACCGGAATATACATAACAAACATACAGTACACTAAATGGTTAAAAAAAACAAAAATCTCAACTTAAATACATCCGCAACTCAAAGAGACATTCTTGACATTCTGTTAGTCACTTAGCCGCTGCGCTATATACGTCATTATGAGATGATGTTCATTACTATTTACAAAATTTACTAGTCTCTTATTGCAAAAACCTTAGGTAGATACCACGACAGTTCTATGAGAGTGTTATGCTCCCGAAGGAAACGCAGAGCGGGTTCGGGAGAGGTCTGATCCCGCTCGGAGCAGTAGAGGGCGTCAAGGTAAGAATCACTCGGTGCCAATGTCCAACACATGGCATGGAATAGAATCAACCATCATATAACGGATTAACACTATGCTCCAGGGTCGGGTTATTGAAGCCAATCTACAGGAGGATAGGGTAACTGTAAAAGCAATAAAAGATTTCCCACAGGGAAGAGTTTTATCCCCATTACTATGGAGTCTAGTAGTGGACTCTTTACTAGTGGAACTTTACAAAGGCCTATTCCGCACAGTAGGCTGTCCCCCGAGTCGAGAGGGTAGTGGGTACACTACACCGGCTGCTGCTCCATCGGACCATGTGAGGAAGTTCGCCGTCTCTTGGGGGCGGTCGTGCGGTCCGTGGTCCTCTACGGAACGCCTGTATGGTCAGCTTGACTGTCAGGCACCCAGCGCTGCACAACCAAAATTCACGGTCTGCAGCGCAGAGTGACTATCCGGATCGCACGAGGATACCAAACAGTGTTCTATGAGATGGTTACTCTTCTGGCGCGCTTTTTTTTTTTTTTTTTACTTTTCGACCTTCTAGCGGAGATGGATGCGTGGGTCTACGATCAGACACGCTCCCTCCGCCAGAGCGGCGAAGCTGCAGGGGCGTTGGACCGAGGTCGCGGCACAGTGCCACCACTGTGGAGACGATCAGGATACCGCACAGCACACGCTCGAAGAGTGCCCTGCGTGGACTGCCGAGCGGCGGCTATGATGGCAAAGCAGGAAAATTGGAGTGCTGTGGTCTCCTTCTGTGAGAGCGTAATGCTCCAGAAGGAGGTCGAAGAGCGGGATCGGGAGAGGGCCGATCCGATCCGATCCGGCTCCGCTCGGAGGAGGAGGACACGGGGCCGGGGTAACAACCGCCGCGGCGCCCGCGTCCAACACGCCTGAGCCCCCTGTTGTCTTTATAGGGGGCCTTGGGGGTCACGAGTGCGCTTATTGGGAAATCTGCGTGCTCATACCGAGCGACCCCCGGGAAGACAGCGGTGCGCATATGGTCACGTACCGCTGTGTGCGCAGCACAGCGCATAGTGAGGCCTCGGGGGAATCTTTTACAATTCCCTCGAGAGATGCCTGGCCTCTCTACAGTCGCCTTCCCTCCACTAGAGGGGATGACCTCTTTACAGTCATCCCCTCCGAGATGTGCCTAAAGGCGCCAATGGGTGGCTCTAGATGGAGATCTTTCGAGTTCCTGGAGCCTCCCTTCGGTGCCAACGATGGTCACTCCGGTGGTTTTAGCCGGTAGGAGTCCGGCATGCCCCTTCGCCCTTTCCCGGGGCCGAGGAAGTACATGAGGTATTTCCACCGGATCAATCAAAAAAAAAAAAGGGGCGTTGGACAGGTTGAGGCGGCTAGCTCGGCGGCGCGCACTTGGAAAGTGGCGGCACCGCTTGCGTATGCAGCTTGCGACCAAGCGCGTTGTGGAGGTGGTCCAGCCACTTTTGGAGCCTGGCTCAGAAGGAATGAGCGCGTCACCTACCGCCTGACGCAGGTGCTCACCGGGCTGGATTATTTCGGTGCGTACCTGCACATGATAGGACGTGAGGCCACGGTACAATGCCACCATTGTGATAGCGACCAGGACCCCGCACAGCACACGCTCGAGGCGTTGGCTGCCCAGCGGCGGATCCTTGGCTATTGGATCGGGTAAGATCTCTCTGTGCCAGCTGGCTATGTTGGCAGAGCACGAAAACTTGAATGCAGTGGCCTCCTTCTGTGAGAGCGTCTTGCTCCAGAAGGAGGCCGCAGAGCGGAATCGGAAGAGAGCCAATCCCGCTCGAAGAAGGTGGAGACGGCGCCGGGGTAACAACTGGCCTGGTGCCTAATTCCCATACGCCTGAAACCCCCTGTCGTTGCTATAATGCGGGGGACCTCTGGGTTTGCGGGTGCGTAGATTGGGGAATCTGCGTGCCACACCGTGCGACCCAAGAGAAGATAGTAGCACGCATGTGGTCACGCGCTGCCATGGGACGTTTTGGGGGATCCTTTACTGTTTGAGCGTGGACTGTATATTTGTGGTTCGTAATAAAAGTGGTTGTGGTTTGTACGGACAGTTTATTGACGCCTATCTCGAACTAAAGTAATTTAAATACAATAGGAACAAATGGCACTTCTACAATACTTTGTTGTAGTTCGAGGATTGCATAGACGACGATTGCAACAAACAACGTGCCCGCACTCTGCTTAGCAGATTTTTCACAAACACTTATTTCACTTTCACTTCGAAGGACCAATGTTTGAGCGTGGACTGTATATTTGTGGTTCGTAATAAAAGTGGTTGTGGTTTGTACGGACAGTTTATTGACGCCTATCTCGAACTAAAGTAATTTAAATACAATAGGAACAAATGGCACTTCTACAATACTTTAGAGAGAACACGGAAGGGCCGCCTTATTTCTATGTTATATACTTGGACAGTGTTGCCAGTAAAAACTATTACTATAAACAATATATAATGTAGGTTTCCTACATTTACAATCCCCCCGGGGGGTGACCGCTTTACAGTCACCCTCTTCGAGATGTGCCTATGGTCGTAGCACCAGTTGGTGGCTCTAGTGTGATCATAGCTGGAGCCTTCCTTTGGTGCCGAAGATGACCGCTCCAGTTGTTTTAGCCGTTAGGAGTCTGGCATACACCTTTGCCCTTCCCGGGGTGAAGGAAGTTCATGAAGAATTTCCTCTGGGCACCATCATATAATCCACAGAATATCCACTGCTGAACAAAGGCCTCCCCCTTAGATTTCCACAACGAGCGGTCACATGCCGCTCTCATCCAATGACTTCCAGCGATCTTCACCAGGTCGTCTGACCACCTCATCGTAGGTCGTCCCACGCTACGTTTTCTGGTGCGTGGTCTCCACTCGAGAACCTTATGGCCCCGACGGCCATCATTTCTACGAGCAATGTGCAGCAGCGTCCCTTTTGCTAGTAGCGTCCCTTTTGCTGAACAGTAGCATTTCTGCGCTCACCAACCCGCCTGCCAAGCGTGGTTACTATCGGCAAATCCCCTCTAAAATGATGACATTGGGCACCAATAAACTAAAAAAAGACTGCAGATGACATACTCATACAAGTCAATGGCAATTTTCGGAACGTGGTGCCGGACCTGCTTACGGATGACTTCGATAAGGTGGAAAGATGGTCCACTAGGAACAATTTATCCATGAATCCAAGTAAAACCGTTATTTACGGCGCTTAACTAAAATGGGCCATGGAAGTTTAACATATGGGCATAATACTACACAGGAAACTAACGGGGCGCACTCGTGTCGAATAAACAGGGAAAAAGACCCTACGAGTCAAACTCAAACTCAATATTTTTATTTCATGTAGGCTCTTACGAAAAGTCAAGTTAAGTGCACGGTTCGGAAAAGTCGGTCCTATGGAGAAGAGCCGGCAAGAAACTCCATGGATATACTCTTTTCAAAGTTATATTACAATTTTATTATTACATGGTAATAAGCTAGGTATGTGCGAACAAAGTAGACTAATTAAATATAAAATACACACAATAACAAAACATACAATTGCCTCTAACACAATAGGAAATTGATGTATAGCAGTAATAAAGTCGACGAAGTTCACACATTTAGAAAATGTAGAAGAAACTAAATTATATAAAATAAAAGGCATTTTAAACGAATATGTGCGTAAAATTAATATGTCAAAAGTATATATTATATAGACAATATATATCAAAAGCTAATAATGTATTCAAAAAATTATTATTATCACTATCAAATTTTGATTTGTTATTAGAAACATCCAAGTTTCATCAATAAGGTTCCAGGGAAGCCACATGTGCAGAAAGAATCAATACCAGACATCTCTGTCGTCAACATAGTCATTAGCCCTATAATAAGCTTTTTTAATAAGGATCTGTTTAATATGGGCTTTAAACATTCCCTCAGTAAGGTCTGTAACAGATTTGGGCAGCTTATTATAAAAACGAACTCAATTCCCAAGGAATGACTTATTTGTTTTAGCTAATCTAAATTTGAGCACTACAACAATGTAGGTAAGGCCTATTCTTACATATGGCAGTGTAGTATGGTAGACAAGGATGAAATTAAAAGTCTGCAAGGCCACTTTAAAAAAAGGGCTAGTGGGTAGCATTCTTGGCAATCACCGGAGCCTTTAAAACTACACCTACATTCGGAATTGAGTGGATAATGGATCTAACCATCCACATTCCTGCAGCAAGAAAGTCGCTGCACAGACTTGTGAAAGTTTTGCTTTCTAAGTCTGTACAGCGACTTGGAAGGAAAACGAGCCCAGAACCCCTATTAGCAAACCAGCGCTGCAGCAGAAATTGTTGCAGTATATCCTGAGACAGGGACCTTTTTTGGCCTCGTACAGCACTACCCATAAGTGACCCCCACATTCAAAATTTACTTATTTATGTTACATGTCCGTATTTAGATCGCAGAATTCCATATGTGTACCAAATTTCAACTTAATCGGTCCAGGAGTAAATTAGCTGTGACAGACGGACAGATAGGCAGACACATTGGGTTCACATGGGTTCACATGGGTTCGATTTCTTGCTTCTGCAAGAATGTGGATAGTTAGATCCATTATCCACTTTGGTAAAATAGAAAATTTAAGAAAAAAGGTTCCCAAACTGTGTCGTGTAATAAATTAAATGGAACGGCTTGTACGGGTATCAAATATATATGTTTATAATTTTAAAATATATAGATTTAAAGTTTTTTAAGAAAATAGGCGAACATTGACCATAACTTTATCTCCGAAACAATGGAGCCTATAATTTTGAAAAAAGAAAAAAACTATCGTAGTCGTATATGTAAATATTTGATTACAGGAAAATCTAAAAAAAGTCACTAATAAATAACATGGTGAATCTTACAATTATGTGTGTACAAACTTACATTTGCAGTTGAAATATATAGGAGAACATGTTTTTCAACTACAATGTTAAGTTTGTTCTTGGGATAAGTTATAAGATTAAGTTTGTTATTCGAATAAATTATTGGTACTACTCGTTCGCCGTAACCAGGTCAGGCATCCGTCACTTTTCGTACCTAAAGATAACATATTCATCGTACGGAACCCTTTCCACGCGAGTTTAACTCGCGCTTGTCCGGTTTTTTTATAATAGTATCAGGTATAACAGATATTAGAACTGGCTTGTTATAACTCATCTCCAGGGTTTTTATCACGTGGTACTTTTGTTAAATCCTATACACAAATTGGCTTAACACAACCACGCATAAGATTTGATTAATGAAGTGTCCTCTCAAACTTCCTTTGTTTTCAAACTTTTAAAAGTATAATAAGGCTTTCTGGAGTTCCCTTCTTGTTGTACCTTCATTAGTCACGGCTTTGTTGCTCAAGGTTACAACAAACATAGCTATGTATTATTATTTTCTAGGTCTTCTCACCTACATTTCTACTCTACATACATCACATAAATGAATAAATAAATATAAGTTTTCCTGTAATCTATAGGTAAAGAACTATATCTATTCCGTATTTTGTTTCAAAATATAAAGCTTCGTAATTTCGGTGATATAGTGGGGAATACTCTATTTTCATCTATTTTCTCAAATAACTTTAAAACTGTTTATTTTAAAACAATAATAATATATATTTGAGACCTCCACAACAAGCCCTTCCATTTGATATGTTACACGGTAAAGTTTGTTCTACTTTTTTCTTTCATTTTCTAATTTGCACCCAAACTCAAAATTAATTTATTTACGTTACACGTCCATGTTTGGGTTACAGAAATTCATATGTGTACCAAATTTCAACTTAATCCGTCCAGCACACGAGTGATCCTATATGGGTTCCGCCGTTTTTTCATTTAGGGTTCGTACACCCTAAAAACAATAAAATATTATCCCAAACATCAAGTTGGCGCATATTTTGCGACACGTGGTGGTACAGTGCTACAGTGCCAATCAAACCTTCTTCTATTTTAGCTCAAACGCACAGTTGACTCTGGGGTTGGCAGCAGCGTTCTTTGAGTACATTAACAACTGAACTACAATCGCCAACCCCCTGCCAAGCGTAGCGAATATGGCAAAACCCCCCAATGAGCACACACACCCAGACAGCTTGTTCTGGCGAACTTTGGGGGAGGCCTGTGTTCAGCAGTGAACTTTATTCGGCCGAAATGATGATGACGATGATGATGAAACATATCTGGTAGCTGCCTACTGCCTATCTGACTCCCACATCTTAAATATAAAGAATGAGTATCGTATAGCCGTATACATTAGTAATTAAAGCCCTCTCTGGTACCCTTTTTATTTTTATTTTTTATTTATCCCAGGGGAAACTGATAAAAGGGTTATGCCAAAATCACACTGGAGCCACCCACTGGTGCCACGCTTATAGACACATTTCGGAGAGATTGACTGTAAAGTGGTAACCCTCCCCGGAAAGATTGTAAAGGATCCCCTCTATGCCTCACTGTGCGCTGTGCTATGCTGCGCACACGGCGATGCGTGACCACATACGCGCCACTGCGCGCCACCGTCTTCTCGTGGGTTGCTCAGTGTGTGCACACAGATTCCCCAATCCGCGAGCTCCTAACTTATATCGACCCCCTCAGGCACTAATCACCGCTCGGGCTTCATGCAATACAAAACATTCGTTTCAATCAAATAATAAGTATTAAAATAACGCTAATTATCCCGTTCAAAATAACCAGCAATAAGGGAACGGAAGGCAAACACAAATCACAAGATAACAGTGCCCCTTGTAGTGGCACGGAAGTTTCCCGAAAATTTCAACTTTGTTTCATAAAGTCATTATTCATTCTTTTGTTGGTGTCTCGGCTTCACTGCAAAATTTTATGACACGAAAAGAAATTACTTGAACAAATTAAAACGCTATGTAATCCCGGTTGGCGTCGCTGATAAAGATTTATAATAAACCCTTTTTAACCAGGTGCTTTACTTCGGAGACTTAAAAAGAGATGTCAAAATTCTTTTACCCGATACCGATAGATACCTTTTCTACTAAGCCTCTTGAAAAGCTCTTTTATTTCTTATTTCCTTTAGACAAACGATGTTCCACATTCTTGTATCGCAGGTTCAGTTTATCTTGCACCGTGATCTTGTCGTGACGGGTGACCTCTCGCTTCCGGCCGCTTAGTTGCCTTTTACTATATCCATAGCAGGAGGTAGCGTGGTGCTATATTCTAAATCTGGACACTACACGGAATATAATATCTGTAGGCAATTTTTTTTTAACGTTGCCCCACACTAGGATTTCTCCTGTGTCGTGGGTGCGTTTACAGACATACATTCCACACACAATACACCCAGACCCGGAACAACTACCTGCAGATCATACAAATATTTGTTCCGTGCGGGAATCGAACCCGCGACCCGGAGCGCAGAAGTCGACTGTTTCAGCCACTGCACCAACCGTGCCGCCAAATCATTCATCAAGAAGTTTTCTCTCAAGGCACCGTACTAGAGCAATTTAGAGGATGCCACTAGAATCAAATCTAATGGCATCCTCTCAGTTGAAAGCTCTAGTCCATCTGAATGTTTGTCCCAATGCAGAAGTTGAACCAGCAATCTTAACCAAAATATACGAGGCCTCTACCAGGAATTCAAAGCGTCAAATGCAAGCATTGTGATCAAATGATTCAATTAGATGATTAATCCTCTAAAACAACACAGAACTAGATTTATACAAACGCGGTGCATTATAACAGTACTTTAATTATAAACTGCGTCCGAAGTGTTGTCATGACAATCAGCGTTGGATAGCATTGCATCTCAAATATTTGTGTAACAAAACTAAAGCTGGAGTGGAAACAAGCCATGTACGTAGCATATTGTGAGCTAGTGTTGAACGCGACGTGAACGAGTTGAAAGCTAAATGAGATGCGATGCGCTGGGCGACGACATTGTTTTAAATCATACCTATTCTCTTGTTCGCGCTTAAGTTCACTTTTAATTTCGGTATGGCGGGAGTTTAGGCGCGGTTTACACTAAAGAGGTGTTAACGAGTAGTGAATAATTTTTACATGGTATTTTCTTGATAGAATATTTTGCTAAAAGGTTTTTGACTGTAAATATTGTGTGGGCTGAGCTATTATAAACTGTTTCCAAGTCAACTACTAAACTCGATTAATATTCCAAACCTACATTAACAATTGATACTAGCCGTTCAATTACGTTGGTAAAATTACCTTATAAACGTTTTGAGAGCCTACCAAGTAGCCACTTAAACTTCATATTTTTTCAATCTTTCTTAATAGCTTGGGCTCGTGGCGCAATTCGATCAAATAGTAAGGTAACACCAGGCTTGCTTCGGGCTTGCCTTAGATAGGTGAGAGTAGTATATCGAGACCCCTCTGGGTTTGAGATAGTCAGTGAGTCCATGTAAGTCAGACACAACTGGTCTATTATTTCAATGTAGGTGACATTTAGTTCTTGTTAACTGTGTATTACTGACATTCAGCCGGTTTGCTTGGAAGCTGCTACAACATATTTGGAAAAACCAAGGCTGATGATGGCATTGGAAGTCGCGAGCGTGCAGATTGGGGAATCTGCGTGCTCCGATCCGGGAAGATTTCGGCGTGCATGTGGTCACTTGCCACCTTGTGCTTCCTTCGGCGATCGAGATGTGTCAGAGGGGGTGGCCAATTTACAGTCGCCTCCCCGCCGCTAGAGGGGGTGACCGTATTACAGTCATCCCCTCCGTGATGTGCCTAAAGCAGTGGCACAAATGGATGGCTCTAGTTCGATTGTATCGAGGACCTGGAGCCCCCTTCGGTGCCAAAGATGACCGCTCCAGTGGTTTTAGCCGGTAGGAGTCCGGCATACCCCTTCGCCCTTCCCCGGGGTGAAGGAAGTTCCATGTAGAATTTCCACTGGACATCAAAAAAATTTTTTTTTTTAAAAATGTTCTCGTCGGTGACCCATCGCGTCGCATAGCCCGACCGTGCTAGTACTTCGTGTTCTTTTAGCGTTAACATTTTTTCTTTTTGTTAGGCTCCTAAGGGTCGTAGCGCAATGTTAAATATCCTACAACCTTCCTTAAGAATTGAGCTATCAAATGCAAAAAGATTTTTTTCAAATCCGACGGGTAGTTCCAGGTTAGCACGTTCAAATAAACAAACTAACTCTTTAGCTGTTTTATATTATATATATTAGTAATTTTTAATTGACTTCTGTTTGATAGTGTTTATACATACGACATACGCAACAAATTCGTTATGTGAAATGTCAATCAATATTCATATATTGTGTATGATCTAAAAATATTTCTTTGAATTTAGTTTAAGTTTAACTGTAAATCTTTGATACTTCGTACACGTGACTTTGCCCTCTTTTATAACACAGTCACTCTATCACAGGTTTTGCTGTTAGATAACTCAATTCTGATTTAAGGTCGCCTTGTCATGAAAGTTTCTACTGATTGTTTAAATTAAAACACTTGTGTACAGTAAAGAATAAATGAAATGAATAAGCATTTAGCAGACCGCATCTAGACATAAGTCTTACTATGTACTTTTTTAAATTTGAAATACTCGAAAACGTTTATATCATTTTCAAGTTCTATTATTTCGATACACAGACTGTAACGTAAGTATAATTTGCCAGAAACAGTATGTCTAATAATACTGTTTGTGGCAAATGGTACTCACTATAATTTTTTTCAAGTTACTTATGCTGGCACCATTCAATATTCTAAGACGGATCTGACTTGATTTCGTTGGGGTAGAAGCCTTTTTGAAAATTAAATAAATTGACTTTACACACGACAAACCACGGAGCAATGTTTTGTTGTAATTAAAATGATCTGTGATAAGAAAAAAATGCCAAATAAAAATCTTACCTTTGAAAATACGGAAATTGATTTTTTTTAAGTGAAACGTTTTCGAGATACAATATCATCATTTCGGCCGAATGAACTCCACTGCTGGACACAGGCCTCCCCCAAAGATGTCCACAATGACCAATATGGATGTGTTGTGGGCTCATTGGGGGGTTTTGCCATAATCGCCACGCTTGGCAGACGGGTTGGCGATCGCAGTTGAGTTGTTAATGTACTCGAAGGACGCTGCTGCCCATCCTCCGGCTAATCCCTTAGTCGACTTTTACGACACCCATGGGAGGAGATGGGGTGGTGGCATTCTGAGCCGGCACCACACGGCAAATGCAATATGCTGAGATAAAATCGACTGTGTGATGGGATCGATGGGTGGCCCACTCCACAATGAGGACAAATCACATAACAAGATAATAGCTATTAAAATAGTACAGCGCATGGAACTTATATTTACTTTTTAAATTATCTAAATCCATCATGAAATGATGAAGTTATTAAGGGTTTCTATTTGGCTATATCGAAACGCAGTCGCAGCCGCATCTGCGTAGACTTCACTTATCCCGTTCTCGGTACGCGGAACACCAGACGTCGTGCGCGCTTTGGCAGGATGACATCTATCTGAAGGGTTTGAATAGTACATATTGTAATACTATTTCAGTTATATGTGTACTTGCGTACTTCGGGCTGCAGTTGTGTACTCGAATAAATTTTCCATTATATTATTCTTTTTTACATAATTTGAGTCGTACGCTCCGTCTGATTCCCCGCAAAGAATAGAACATATCTCTCCACCCAACATATATACCACTAAAATAGCAAACAAGCATATGGCCCGCCTTATGGTAAGCGGTTATCGTGACCTATGAACACTTTCAACACCAGAGTTCTTACTCGCGCATTGCCAACCATGTAAAAATCCTTTCACGCCCGTTTTTAGAGCCTGAGGCCTCAGCCTGGGGCTCTAGCCTTTTGGAATAACCCGGGTAGGAAGCTGATTCTACAACCTGGCCGTGCGCGGGAGTAAGTTCCGTTGACTGTATTGGCTCTAGGTTATGCGGGTGTGGCTCTAGATTATGCGGGTGAACTCCCCGCCGATGGCGAGAAGTGCGACGACAGAAAGTAGCCGTTGGAATCTGTTTTTTTATTTTTTTATTCTATTAAATTTTATAGAGGGTTTAATCACAAGCTGATTATGTCACCCTCGTCGGTACAAACAATAGCTTACGATCTAAATCCTTTCTTTACTAACTTGTACAAAAGTCTTGCATCCTTTGACAAAGGGAACGCAAGTATAGCATTACATTTTCCAACATCAAATGACTTAGGAAATAATGTACTTCTTTCGGCCGCGTTCCGAACACATTCCATCAATATATGATAAGCATCTTCCACTACGTTACACTCTAGACAATTGGGGGAAACTACTTTACCCATAAGGAAAGCAAAGCTGTTTAATGGAATGTGTCCCGATCGAAGCCGAAGAGCTGTAACTATTTCCGCTCGACACATATTAGCCTGGTCGATCCATGAACAATGAGAAATGGTTGGTTGGATCGTTCGATACCATATTCCTTTACACAATGACCTCTGATCGAAATATTCGTGCCACATTTTGATGCTTTGTTCTTTCACAACATATAGAAAATCATTGTGTATCGGAAGATATGAACAAACCAACTCCGCATTATGAGCATCCTTTGCTAGTCGATCCACTGTTTCATTGTCTTCCAAGCCAATATGCGCCGGTATCCACTGCAACACTACATTCTTGTTCCCAGAAATAAGTTTACAGATGGAACAAATCACACCATAGGCAATCGGAACACCCCGAAAACTCGTAGTACGTCGAGCCAAATGCTGGAGGGCGCTCTTAGAATCGGTTAATATGACATAATTCCCGCGTTCAAACGATTCAATGTATGATAAAGCTTCTTCAATTGCTACAAGTTCAGTACACATTATATTAAATTTTGTAGTAACACGTAACTGTACAGCACTTTTAGTTTGTGGGTCGAAAAAAGCCGCTCCAGAACCTATTTTGTCCTTTGATCCATCCGTAAAAAATTTATAAAACCCCGGGTAAGTGTTCCTTAAAAACAAAGAACATACCTCATTAAGTTCAACACTGTGGTAGTACTTTTTAGCCTTATCTAATCCGTCTATTGTAGGGATTATAATTTTAGACAAATCGATCCTGTGAACCCAAGTATCCAATGAAAAAATTTCTAACTGTGGACTTGTGTAAAGTGGAAACAAACTAAGAGACTCGTGAATTTTGACCAAAATCGCCGTCTTCCTTCTCCATTGTGGCTGTTGACATCGTGTTTGTAGTTCATCTAACACAGCAATAATATTATTATCAGCATATGATTTTAACTTGAGCCAATATTTGCCAGCTAGATAGTATCTGCGGAACTGCAACGGTTGTAGGCATAGTTCATTTTCCATAACGTGAATGGCTGTGGTTTTAATGAAGCCACCAATAACCCTCAGACAAACGTTTTGAACCCTATCTAATTTATTTAAGTGGGTTACACAGCTACTATCGTATAGGAAGCATGCGTAATCCATTCTACTGCGGATAATTGATATGTTTAATTGCCTCAGATGCCTGGGATGTACTCCCCATCCTGAACCAGCAAGAACTTTAAAGACATTAATCACTTTTAATACTTTTTCACGAGTCTCGTTAATATGTTTAGCCCACCTAAGCGATCGGTCAAGCCAAAGCCCCAAATATTTTACATTGCACACCACCGGCAACGCTACATCGTTAATTTTTAAAATGATAGATTCTCTTGAAAATCCCGCCCTAAATATACAGACACTGCACTTCAGGGGTGATATCTCCAGACCCAAACCTAAAAGCAGTTTAGCCATTTTATTAAGCTCTGGCTGTAATCGTTGCTCAGCCGAAGATAAGTCGCTGTCAGAGGTGTACAATACAAAATCGTCCGCATACTGGGAAATAAACACACCACTGATACTTTGACAAATGTCCATGGTTGCAATATTAAAAAGTAAAGGTGATAATGGATCGCCCTGTGCCAATCCCCGGCCGGAAAAGCGACTCATGACATAATCGCCAACTGAAACTTTAAGATTTCTCAGTTTAAGAAAGTTCCAGATATAACTACAGACCCTGGATCCTACACCAATTCGATGCATGATTTTTAGTAATCCTCTGACGTCTACATTGTTATACGCGTTGTTTAGGTCAATAAAAACGGCTGCAGTAATAAGTTTTTTAGAAAAGCCAATCTGAATGCGGGACACTAAAATGGATAAATTATCTGCTGTTGATCGACATTTTCTAAAGCCTGTAGTATTATTTGATAGTAAATTATATTTTTCGATAAACCACTCTAATCTGTTCATTAAAATGTTATGAAAAACTTTGCAGACGCATGAGATCATTGAAATGGGTCGCAGAGATGATAAGCTTTGCGAGTCACGTCCTGGCTTAGGGATTGGCACAATCACAATATCCCGCCATTGTTTAGGAACAAACCCCGAAACAAAAAACTTGTTATAAAGTAAAATCAGTATCTCTTTTCCATTTTCTGGCAATCTCTTTATCATAGAATAAGATATACTGTCACAGCCAGGAGCAGTATATTTATGTCGGACACATTTGTTAAACTCTGATGGAGTAATAGTCACATTAAGTTCTGAATTATCCACGGAGAAAGTCAAATCACTCGGAGAAACAAAATCCGGTGTTAAAACTAAGAAGCAGGTCAGTGGCTTTACATTTATCTACGTAATTTGACAACGATTTGTATCCCTTCAGCCACCTCATTTTTCGCCAGACGGAAGATTGAGATGTATCACGGTCAAATGATGAACAAAAATCTGACCACCCTTCAAATTTAGCTCTGCGAATCAATCTCTGGGATTCACAAATCTTACTCTGTAATTCATCATAGTTTTGTGGGGTTGGATTACGTCTAAACTTGGCTAAGGCTAATCGACGTTCTGCTACACATTTTGACAAATTAGGGTTCCAATATGGTTTAGGCACAAATTTTGTATCAGGGTTTGGGTTTATCCTGACCGAAGGTATACAAACATCGGCGGCCAAGTTTATATGTTCAATAAAGGTATCATAATCCCCTTGTAAATCTCCTGACAAAGTAAAATCTGAAAAAAGTGTGTTAAGTAATTTACTGTATGAAATCCAATCAGCTTTCTTGAAATTCTTACGAACTATTAGAGTAGGACTAGGCTGAATATTGGAGGTAATTTTAATGACTTGATGATCACTGCCTAATGTTTCATTCATAACTGACCAGTCGAACACCAAAGCAATATCAGATGATACTAAAGATATATCTGGTGAGGATTTTTGTAATTCCGAGTTAACTAACTTTAATCGAGTCGGGTTACCATTATTTAAGCTAACAAATTGATTGTCCATTAATGCTTCAAATATTTGAACGCCCCTACTATCTGTTTTATGCGACCAATTTGAATGGTGCCCATTAAAATCACCCAAGATTAATGTGGTTTTGCTAAAAATAGAAAATAAGGTATCCCAGTCATTTTGAATGGTTCTTGCCGAAGGTGGACAATACACAGAAACAATATTTTCAATGACGCCACAGTTAAATAATTTTACACCGACTAATTCGATACCTTGATTACTGAGTTGGACCTCATACAATGCTGATTTATATGATTTGTGTGTTAGAATTGCAACCCCCCCATAACCATCAAACCTGTCTTTACGATAAATTTTATAAGCACTTAACTTCATATGACTTTCTGGATCCAACCATGTCTCACTCAACGTTACAATGTGTATATGTTCTTGAATTAACAGCTGCTCCAATGAAATCAACTTAGGTTTTACGCTTTGAGCATTCCAATGTAGAATGTTTAACTTAATCCCAGCTTTGTAATTATCCATTAACGGATTTAAATAACTCAAAAAGCTTCTTCAAAATAGGCCACTCCGACATATTATCCACAACCACCAAACACAACCATTCTATACAACATTGTACCACCTTTTGAATTTTTTCCGCTATTGTACCCCTCTTCAAAAATATTATCTCTTTCAGTCTAGACAAAAGCTCTTCAAAGTGTACTTCTCTCTTCTGAATCATAACGGGACTATCACGCTCACACGAGTCTTTCAGTTTAGTCGTGAATAAATTATTCCTATCATCTTTCTTATCAACACGGTTATTGTCGTGTGGTTGAGTATGTGGATCAATCTTTGGACTAGATGTACCATGTATAACCGCTTTAGTTTTGACAACATCAGTATATAGAGGTGTACTTAAGATAGTGGATTCAATATTATAAGGATGTGCTGAAAAAAAGTCAGATGACTTTGTGACACTAATATTTTCAAAATTAGTCTTTTCCCTAGGTGGAGATGGTGTTACATACAGAGATAAAGCTTTTCTGTAGGTACAATTAAACTCTGCCATAAGATCTTTGAGCTTCTTTTCTTTCAAAAAAGCAGGACATAATTTAGATAGCGCCATGTGTTGCCCACCACAGTTTAAACATTTGAAACTTTGAGTATCACAGTTTGGATGATTACTACCGCATTTTGGGGCACAATATCTTCTTATATGGGCACACTCTTGCCAGATGGCCAAATTTCCAACAACGTGAGCATTGCGTCACGGGAAACACAAATGGGTCCACTTTGATCCTCAAACCCTCTGCGAGAATAAATGCTGGTAAAAGATCGCATTTAAAGCATAAACGAACCGCTTCACTTGCCACCCATAATTCTTCCTGCGAACTATTAATATTACGCCTCTTGAGGCGCTGCAACGAAACTAGTTCAAAAGTTTCAGGGCATGTTATACAACTCTTAAGATCATCATCTGATAGGTCTAGATCCACATCCTTAATGACACCATATGAATAACTTTTGAAATCCGGTCGATGGAATCTCCATCCAAGGTCTATTAAATCTTTACATGTTTCTAATTTCATTGCACACAACTCATTGATACAATCGATACGTATCCTGTAATCATTTATGTATTTTACTTTTACTATATCTTTTATTCCTTTTTCTTTAAATAATCTTGCAAGGGCAAATTGTCTCGGAAGCTTCTCCTTAAAAGAAACATAAACCTGGACACCATTTTCTTTTAACTTTTTCTCCTTATTTTTTACCGTGGTCCATCCTTCCCCATCTTCCTCCCTAATTCGTTTTATCGGTCTCATCAAATCCTCCATCTTCTCCTCATACCATGCATCATTTACACTACATTGTTTTACATCAGCTTCTGCTGTTCCCGTATCAGACATCTCACTGCTGTACATAATAGGTATCGGATCACTATTCTCGCTAATTAGTTCATTATCACCGTCCATTGTACACAATTATATAAAACATATTCTAACAGCTAACGATGTGCCAGTCAACTTCAAGGTCAGCGACGACCGTAAAACAACACGCTCGTTAGCTAATGAGTTGCGAATAACTATTACACTGCACTCGTCCGCTCGATGCGAATGCCGCTGCGACACTGCGTTGGAATCTTATCGAACAATTTTAGAACACTGTCCGTTCTACAAACGGTAGAATACACAGAGAGGCAAAGTCTCTCCTCAGAATTTTGGGATCTTGGGATTATCGACAATCTTAACTGCACGTTTCGGCCGTTAGGGTGCATATCAAGAGGATCGAGAAGGGAGGATGCTGCTACCCACAACATCGTCCTGTGTGAGTGTGTGAATAACAACATACGTCACCGTCACCGAAACACGTACGAATCAGTGCACTGAATGTATGAGACTTGGCCGGGTCGCGACAGATCAAAGTGGATCATTAAGAACGTTTTTGGAAATACTACAATAAAATCCCTAAGTATATCTCTGTCATTATTTGTCCGAAAAAAGGAACAGAGTTCTTATTAATTTTTTACTCGCTATAAATCTACATCGCTAACAAAAAAATGTGTGATCCTCATTGTGTATAGGCGGATTTCCGCCAGCATTGAAACTCCGTTTACTGAATGCTCTGTGGTTTAAATGTGATACATTGTCCACTCGCACCTCTGCAGATTGTTTCACGCGGATATTTCGAGTCCCATAAAGTATTTGAATTGTCACAAGTCTGTATTGTTATCTGGTTAATTTTTTGATCTTGTTCTTTACTCTAGGTAAATGTTTTAATTTAAGAACTATCTGTTACATGAACATGCATGTAACGACCGGTTACATGCAGTGTGTCGCCACTTTGAAGGAAATTGCCAGTACTCACCACGCTTGGCAGGTGATTAGGTGAGCGCCGAATAGCTCCTGGTTCCAAATAAATTATAGTTTAAAAAACTAAAAAACACGCTTTCGTAGATAACCGAACCGATTTGTTAATCACTCTATTCTTATTTTAAACTTATTGAAAATTATTTTCTACTTTTTAGTTCGGTTATCTACAAAAGCGTGTTTTTTTTTCCGTTTTTTAAACTATAATTTATTTTCTATTTTTCAGTGCGGGTAACTACAAAAACGTGTATGTAATGAACCTGCATTGTCATCGGTCCTTGACACCTGTGCGAAGTTTCAAATTAATCCGACCTTTTGAAGGAGATGAAAATCAAGGTAAAAAATTCCGTTACATAGATCCATAGATCGATAGATACATATATACTTTAATACATACCAAGCTAATAAAAGCGTGTTAAAAAGGGACGCTGCTGCCCATTACGCTGGTTAAAAGTCCCTTAGTCGCCTTTTACAACATACAACTTAAATTGCTATATTTTTAAACCGACACTACACGATATAGGATCGCTGACATGGTCATGGATTTCCTCTGCCCCAGCGAAGGTGGCGTGTCGGGCTCCTTTTTTTTATTTTTTTTTTATTGGTGCCCAGTGGAAATTCTTCATGAACTTCCTTCGCCCCGGGGAAGAACGAAGGGGTAGCCGGTCTCCTACCGGCTAAAACCACTGGAGCGGTCATCTTCGGCACCTAAGGGACGCTCCAGGTCCTCGTATGATCACACTAGAGCCGCCCACTGGTGCCACGCCTATTGGCACATCTCGGAGAGGGTGACTGTAAAGCGGTCACCCCCCCAGGGGGATTGTAAAGGATCCCCCAAAGTGTCCCACGGCAGCGCGTGACCACATGTGTGCTACCGTCTTCTCTTGGGTCGTATTTTGTGGGCACGCAGATTCCCCAATCTACGCACCCGCGAACCCAGAGGTCCCCCACCTTATAGCAACGGCAGGGGTTTTCAGGCGTATCGGAATTAGGCGCCAGGGCGGTTGTTACCCCGGCGCCGTCTCCTTCTTCTTCGAGCGGGATCGGCCCTCTCCCGATCCCGCTCTGCGCGGCTCCTACCAGCTCAAACCGCCTGGGGGTCATATTCCGTACCGGAGAAAGGGCTCCAGAATATCGAAAACGTTCGCTTTGGAGCCGCCCATTGGTTCCACGCCTATAGGTAGGACATGAAGGGGTTAACTGTAAACATGTCATTCCACCGCATAGCGGAGCCGAAGATAAAATTATCCAGTAACGTCATCTAGGTATAGATTAGGAAATGAACAAACATAATTAAAAAGAGTCACAAAATGTTAAAAAAATTTTCAACCCGGCCATGTTTTATCAACAACAATTCAAGTCAAGTTAAACACACACACATCGCTAGTCTTTCATAGTCTCCGGCAAAACAAAGCCGAGTTAAATAAAAGGGGCACAAATATTACCTTCCTACACTGCCGGCACACGTCGGCCAAGCGGAAGAGTTTTCACAATAGCCATGTAGTTGAGCGACTTGGCTTGACTTGGCTCTCTGATTAAGATAACACCTCTAGCTTTGCTAGCAAACGCTGCTTTCATCAAAAGACCGGCTTCAAAGAGATGTGTTGACTTTTGAAATGTTAGACGCGTAGGATACCTTCCACGTGAGCGCTCTTAAAGCTAACTTCCAGCGCGTGTAGGTCGGTACTATTACGCACTAAACTAAACAAATCTTTGTAAATGATATCCACCCTATATCCATGTCTTTAGAAACGATTTTTTAATGTTAATTCTACTTTATTATCCTTCTAAGAAAGCCTTATGAATATTTCAGTAGTTGGCTCAAGGTTACGGTATGGTTCGTTATAAAATTAATTTCGCTTCCTGACCGTCGCTCGCGTAGGTTTTATAATATCACTTAAAGAACTCTAAGAGGAAAAAAAATACGTTAAACAATCTCATTAATTTGACGTAATTAGAGTCCAAAATACCAGTACCGGTTCGATTCAACGGCCGACCTTCATTAAATTCGGAGAATTTTATCAAATTTAATTGTAACGGCTTTATTCATGAAACTGATATTTTTGGCACGAAAAGTGAAATAAAATTTCACGGGGGTAGTGTGTTTGTATAGCTTTCAAGCTATGTATAAAGTTTAGTGCTCCGTGTGGTTCCCGGTAAAGAATAGACCGCCTCTCTTCACTCATGGGTGTCGCAAAAGGTGACTAAAGGTTATTGTCAAGAGGATGAGCAGCAGCGTCCTCCCGTGTGCTAATAACAATATACTGTGATCATCAATCCACCTGCCAATCGTGGTAATTTGTTTTTGTTTTTTTGTTTTTGTTATATTATGGCAGTATCCCCTATAACCGTTTATTGTGGTCACTGGGAGGCCCGAATTCAGCAGTGGATGTTTACGGATTGATATGTGAATGTATATCAAGCTTCCACATCAGTGCTAAGTTAAGGACATTGCAGCTTATTTGAAGCACCACAACAGGCAAGCAAGGTCTGGTGTAGGCAGAGCCACATCTCAAAACTTTATGATTCACTAAGGAGTTCCGTTTCATCATCATCATTTCGGCCGAATGAAGTCCACTGCTGGACACAGGTCTCCGCCAAAGATCACCACAACGATCGATATGGGTGTGTTGTGGGCTCATTGGCGAGTTTTGTCAGAATCGTCACGCTTGGCAGACGGGTTGGCGATCGCAGTTGAGTTGTTAATGTACTCGAAGGACACTGCTGCCCATCCTCCGGCTAATCCCTTTGTCGACTTTTACGACACCCACGGGAGAAAATGAGGTGATGGTATTCTGAGCCGGCACCACACATCAAGCCGGCACCACACGGCAAGACGGCACCACACGGCAAAGCGGCACTACACGGCAAAGGGGTTCCGTTTGCTTATGATATTTTAGACTACAGGGACCAACTTTTGTGCGCTCGCTGACTTTCAAGGATAACTCTGCAGTGTTGATTGAATTAATATTTACAGTCTACATACAACGGGCGTTCTAATTAATACACGCTTTTGCTACTTGATGTACTTATTAACAAAAATAAATACTAACAAAGTTAAAATAAACCGGATGCGATAACTTACTTTGTGTAGCCATTCAGAGTGTTTATCGTGAGAGTAAGTAAATATTCGGAAAATTCATAACAGACAGAAAGTAATGAGACTCACTCACTAATATAAAATTGGCTTCCCCGCGACTTGAAAGTAATTACTCTTAAATATTCGGTTCTCCCGTTCAAGCACCGAAACACGTTATAAGGTCACAGGCGAGAAGGACAATTTGTTTAACTTTTCAGCTTACATTAGCCAAGATGAGTTTCCTCGGTTCTCTTATGAAAGTCGGCCGGCCACTTAGCACTACCATAAAAGTTAAATGCCCCATAAATCATAGTGGGAGGGACAGTAGGAGCACGCCGCTATAATGAACTGGCGTCTTATTAATAATAACTTGCTGACGGCTAGATGCCTAAAAGCTGGATAATAACTCCCTGTTAGAACAAGTCCCCAGTTTCACGGACAACCGTGTAAGATGAAATTAATACCTACGTTTTATTTAAAAATAATTAAATATCCGGCTGAAGAGTGATACAGGGTATTGAAGGAAAAAGGCGCACGCGAAATTACGATATGAAATTTAGGATAGTATTTCTGTTCAGTGAGTATAGAAAGGGTTGATTGAAAGTGAGCATTTCAATTAATGCCTTTCTACAAGGCAAGTAGTCGGCAAACAGAGGATGAAAGCTTCCAATCAGTCAAGAACTGTTTACCCGACAAACTCTCGTCGCCGTCCAGTGACGGCCCGTAGTGCGTAGCTAAGTACCTAACTTACCTACCGTCACTTATACTTGAACTAACCATTGAATAAGGATTCAATTAGTCTACAGAACTACTTCACTGACCTCTGACCTATTTGAAGACTACATCAAGTTATATTAACTAAGTAACGAATTGAATATAGAAATTGTTGAAGTGTTCTACTTATCGCAAAGTTGTATAATTTATCAGCGAATGATGAATTTATTCCCGGGGCAAAAATGGGACGAAGGGATGCTGCTGCCCAGTCCTATGGTTTAGCGTCTCATAGTCGCCTTTTACGACATCTCCGGGATGAGATGGAGTGATGTTATATTCTTAATCTGGACACAACAAGAAAAGCTATACAAGGAAAGCCATGCCGTGTGATGCCGGCTCAAAATACCACCTCCCTATCTCCTCCGGTGAGTGTCGTAAAAGTTGACTAAGGGATTAGCCGGAGGATGGGCAGCAGCGTCCTTCGAGTACATGAACAACTCAACTGCGATCGCCAACCCGCCTGCCAAGCGTGGCGATTATGATAAAACCCCCCAATGATCCCACAACACACCCATATCGGTAATTGTGGTGGAGGGTTTGGGGGAGGCCTGTGTCCAGCAGTGGACTTCTTTCGGCCGAAATGATTGATGATTGATTGTGTAATGTCTTTTTTTCAAATTTATTTTAGTAAGTTGGAACGCGCGCAGGTTACAGCTCGTAGTATATAATTGTAATTACCTACCATGTCTTTTTATCCCTGAGCTTTTGTCTCTCTTGATGTCTATGCATTTTTTTTATTCATATTACTTACTTTTTCTCTTCTATATTTTCTCTTTGGCTAAATATGATGTTGATTTTTTCTTTTTATTTTTCTTTATAAAACGTGCGTTTATAGAGACAATTTCCACAACCAGACCCGGAACAACTACCTGCAGGTCATACAAATATTAATTCTGTGCGGGGATTAAACCAACGACCCGGAGCGCAGCAGCCGCCTGTATCAGCCACTGCACCAACCATGTCGTTAAAAATGTCGAAATTAATTTTGTAAGAGTTATTGTACTTACAATTTACGTGTAACATAGCTATGGTGTGCCAAATAATAAAAAAACAAACTTCTTTGTTTCTTTCTATCAAGAAAAATATAACAACTAGAATAAAGATTCTGTAATATGTACCTACGTACAATAGAATCATGGAACCTCCCTGACAGCCAGCCCTCATTTAATAAAGTATCGAATATGTACATCCTTATTAATTATTAAATTCTTTATTGTACAACAGTTTTCAAAAAAATCTTACCCTTTTGTTTGTTTTGTACTATTCTTTTCTAGTCGGAAAAGGAGAATAAACCATGAGGAAATTTAAGAGCACTACTTTATTTACTGTACATGTGAGTTACATTTCACTGCAATAGACATTAGTACAAAAATAATGTTACAGATAATTTTGTATTCCCTTATTGTGTAAGCGGCTCGGTACAGGCTGGAAAGACCTTGCACCTTTTTTTTATTGATGCTCAGTCGAAATTCTTCATGAACTTCCTTCGCCCCGGGGAAGGGCGAAGGGGTATGCCGGACTCCTACCGGCTAAAACCACTGGAGTGGTCATCTTCGGCACCTAAGGGAGGCTCCAATTATTATGGGATACAAAATCTGGCGCGTTTTTAAACCGCTAGTCAATATATAGCAGTGATACGTTTTAAAATCAGTCATTGATAGAAACTACTAATAATAATAATAAATAAGAACGCAGGATAGTTTGTGGCGAGCTGAATGTGAGTGGCGACACTGAGTACCCGAACGCTCCAGAGAGTCGGACAGGGCCTCGTCTACGGCTTGCCTTTATTGGTTGGTTGGAGTGGTACCCCATGAGTGCCCGTAGGATTTTCAACTCTGGCTTGCCTTAGTTGGCCGATCAGAGGGGGGCCACCAGAGCTATATGCTCAGGGGTGGAAGTCTCAAATGGCGTAATAATGGGGTAACCCGCTCCGAGTCTTCGAGACGGGCAATGATGAAACCGGTGTTGCACCTCTCTACACCCCTTTTTTTTTTTTTTTTTTTTTTTTTTTTTATTGATGTCCAGTGGAAATTCTACATGGAACTTCCTTCACCCCGGGGAAGGGCGAAGGGGCATGCCGGACTCCTACCGGCTAAAACCACTGGAGCGGTCATCTTCGGCACCGAAGGGGGGGCTCCAGGTCCTCGTAAGATCACACTAGAGCCGCCCATTGGTGCCACGCCTTTAGGCACATCTCGGAAGGGATGACTGTAAAGCGGTCACCCCCTCTAGCGGAGGGAAGGCGACTGTAAAAAGGTCGCCCCCCCAGGCACTTCTCGGGGAGGATTGTAAAGGATCCCCCCAAGCCTCGCATTGCGCTGTGCTGCGCACACGGCGGCACGTGACCACGTGCGCGCCACCGTCTTCCCGGGGGTCGCTCGGTGTGAGCACGCAGATTCCCCAATCTGCGCGCCCGCGACCCCCAAGGCCCCCCACCATGAAGTGACGGCAGGGGGCTCAGGCGTGTTGGACTTGGGAGCCGGGACGGTTGTTGCCCCGGCGCCGTCTCGTCCTTCTCCGTGCGGGATCAGCCCTCTCCCGATCCCGTTCTGCAGTCTCCTTCTGGAGCATGACGCTCTCGCAGAAGGAGACCACTGCACTCCAATTTTCATGCTCTGCCAACATAGCCGACACTACTGCCGGCAGAGAGAGATCTTGCCCGATCCGATCGACCAGGACCCGCCGCTCGGCCGCCCACGCAGGGCACTCCTCGAGCGTGTGCTGTGCGGTATCCTGGTCGCTTTCACAATGGTGGCACTGTGCCGTAACCTCGCGTCCAATTCTGTGCAGGTACGCACCGAAACAACCGTGACCGGTGAACACCTGCGACAGACGGTAGGTGACGCGTTTGCTCCTTCTGAGCCAGGCTCCGAAGAGCGGCAGGATGGCCTCAACGACGCGTTTGTTCGCGAACTGCAGCCGAAGGCGATTTCGCCACGTCTCGAGTGTGCGCCGTTGAGCCAGCCGCCTTAGCCTGTCGAACGCCCCTGGCGGCACGCTTTCGCCACACTGGCGGAGGGAGCGTGTTTGATCATAGACCCACGCATCCGTCTCCGCCATGATGTCGAAAGGCGGAAAGCGTGCCAGGAGAGTTGCCGCCTCGTAGGACACCGTCCTGTATCCCCGTGCGATCCGTATAGCCACTCTGCGCTGCAGACCGTGAAGTTTGGCTCTACAGCGCTGGACACCTGAAAACCGGGATGACCATACAGGTGCCCCGTAGAGGGCCACGGACCGCACGACGCCCCCATAGAGACGGCGAACTTCCTCGCTCGGTCCCCCGAGATTGGGCAGCACCCGGTGTAATGCACCCACTACCCTCTCGACTCGGGGGACGAGGCGTGCGAAGTGCTCTTCGAAGCCCCAACGACTGTCCAGGGTGAGCCCCAGGTACTTCATGTACTGGCCCACCCTGATTTGCGCGTCACCAACGCTTATCCACGAACTGGGTGGTTCTCTGCTCCGCGGCAGTTTATGGAACCATAGCGCCTCGGTTTTGTGAGGCGCTATCTGCAGACCCAGAGCGTGGATTTTGGCTACGACAATTGCCACCGCTTGCTCGGCAAGCCGGATGGTTCCCTCGAAGGTCTCCCCGCCAGCCAACACAAGAGTGTCGTCAGCGTAACAAACCAAGCTGACGCCGGTGGGGAGAGCGACACGCAGGACCGCGTCGTAGGCGAGGTTCCATAAAAAGGGGCCGAGAACCGACCCCTGCGGAACCCCGCACGTAATCTCCCTCCGCTTTACGCTACCGTCCCTGCCCACATAGCGAATGTGCCTATCGCGCAGATAGGCCCCTATGATGCCCTGCAGGTAGGGGGGACACCGATGATGGACTAGTGCCCCCCTAATCGCATCCCACGGGATGGAGTTGAATGCGTTGACGATGTCTAAACTGACCGCCAACGCCACCCCACCCCGCTGGGACACCGCCTGTTCCGACAGCGAGCGGACGCGGAGAATCGCGTCGATGGTGGACCGCCGCTGCCGGAAGCCATACTGACTTTCGGCCAGGTCGGGGCCAACTCGCGACAGGTGCTCAACGAGTCTTCGGGTAATTATTCTTTCGAATAGCTTCGAAGCCTCGTCGAGCAGGCAAATGGGACGGTATGCAGAGGGAGACTCTGCGGTCCTTCCTTCCTTCTTCAAGAGAACCAATCCGGCTTCCTTCCAGCTGGACGGGAACACACTACGACGGAGGCAACTGGTGAACAGCCGCCTCAAGCGGTCCCCAAGAGACTGCAGTGCATACACCCACGCGCGGCCCGGAATGCCGTCCGGACCCGGTGCAGTGTTGCGACTCTTCAGGCGGCCAATGGCTCGGTCCAACTCCCCTTTTGAAACCCCCAACTCCTCGGCCCATTCCGAGGCAATCGGGGTTGGAGAGGGACTAGGATGGTCCCGGACCGCCGGAAAGAGCGTTGAAAGTACTCTCTCCAGCAAATCCGGGGCCATGGTTTCGGTCACCGGGGGGACCCACGGGCGCAATTTACCCACGACCATACGGTAGGGTCTCCCCCACGGATTCCTGTCCAGTCCCTCCAGGAGTTCGCTCCAGGACCGAGCCTTCGCTTCGCGAATTGCGCTATGTAGCGACTTCGTGGCCGCCCGGTAGGCCAGATAGGCCTCTGCAGTCTCTCCATCTGTAGCACTACGCCGGCGTCGGCTTCGTTGATACCGGCGGCGGGAAGCCAGGCAGACCGCACGCAAATGCGCGATCTCCTCCGACCACCAGTACACCGCCGTACGCCGGGAGCGCCTGGCCCGGGGCATTGATGTATCGCATATCGACGTCATCGTCTCCCGGAACCAGGCTGCTTCTTCTTCTGGATCGGGCAAGATCCCTTGATCGACCTCTGACCACGCCGCGACATTGGCAGCTGCAATAAGCATCTCTCGATCGAGCTGTGTGAGGGCCCAACGCCGCGACTGTGGGCTAGGACCTGGACGGCTCGGGCCAGACGGACAGAGGGCCACGTCAAAAACTATGTGGCGGTGGTCGGACAGCGTGACCACCTCCTCCGCCACCCGCCAGCCCGACACCAAGCTGGCCGCAGAAGGAGCCGCCCATGTAAGGTCCAAGACCGACTCCCCCTGCCAGCGAACGCAGGTGCTAACGGACCCCCGATTCATCAATCGGAGGTCAAGCGATGCCGCCCAGTCTTGTATTATCCTCCCCCTTGGCCCGTCCCGACGGTTGCCCCAAGCTCTAGAATGAGCACTGGACGGGGTGAGCATTTACAGCGAATGCTGCGAGCCACCCCATCCAAGTATCCCTCGAAGTCGGCGAGAGACACGTTGGGGGAGATGTAGCAGCCCACTACTGCCAGAGGTCCCCACTCAACGGCAACAAAGCCTTGCCCCCTGTCTAACAGGGAGCAAGGTGGCCCACCTTCCACTGCAGCCCAGTAGATGGCGACGGAGTCCCCGGCACCCACGAACCAGCGAGGATGCTCGTGGATGGTGTAGGGCTCCGCCACCACTGCCAAGGCAACTGACCACTCCGCAACAGTCTGCAGCAGTAGATTCTGCGCGTTGCGGCAGTGGTTCAGGTTGCCCTGAAGGACTCTTAGGGCTGGGAATGTGCGACTTCCATCGCCTCCGGTGGGCCTGCGACCAATGGTGCCGGCGCAGTCGTCTCCTGCCTACTGGCAGAGGCAGAGGGAGCTCGCTTCCCCCTCTTACCTTTTTGGGCAGCGCATGACTTGCTGCCCAGCCTATGCCCTGCAGGCAGCCCGAAGTCTGCGCACAGCGGACAATTCTGCGACTGCACCGTACACTGCCTCGCCTTGTGGCCCTGGCTGCCACAAGCGAAGCAGAGGTCACTTCGGTTCTCTACACCCCTAGCCGGTGTTGCTCCTTGTCGCCCGTAGTGGTGGCCATTTAGGGGGCCCATCTTGTGAGTGGCAAGTCACCGTCTGCCACAGAATTTCACTTTAAAGGTTGAAAGGCAGACGCCGTTTTTTCCGTTTTTCTTTTTCTTAGTATTAAATCCATTTAGCACCCATTGCAATAGATCTTATACTTGTAGTTTCCATTTCATACAATAGTTTTATACCTCCAGGGACAATCCGAGACTGCATTTTATAGTGCGGCCATGGAGAGTCCCCGGTTAGTGTCCCATTACATTTTAGATTAAAATTCTCTAAAGGACGTCTGCGCGTTGGATCAAAAGACCGGGTTCCCCCCTTAGTAATAAACTTTTATTTGGACAGCAAGATACAACACAATAAGAATACTAAACAATTTAAAATAAACAAAAATCAATTTATATGACAAGAATAAACAGAAGAGGTTTGTTAAACATTGATAGGTATAATGTGTCTCATGGCTGCCCAAAAAGGTGTCCAGATCAGCTAATGCCAAACCCTTACGTGCTTGGCGCTGATTTTCATCTGGAACCTTGTGCTCGACAGACGTCAATGCTGTTGCAGTACACTTGTACATAATATATTATTTTGTATTCGTAAATAAATTTGTAATAAAAAATAAACTAAACTTAAATAATTCATTAAATTAAAAATTATAGTAAAAATTGTAGTGTCATCAAACTCAAGTATAAATTTATATATGTAATTGTAAATATAAAGGTATTAGTTAATAAAGGCTGCATCGGAAAGTCAGATTATATGACCGGACCGCTCGTATCAGAATTTCAACATGTTCCAAAAAGGTCCTAAAAACTAGTGCGTGCGCTTGAATGAAAGCCATACGTAACATATTCCGGCGGCAAAAACCGCGCGCGTTATATCGCAGTGCATGCTAAGGATAAAGACTATTAGAGGCCCCTTAGATTAAATTCCAAACACAGCTGGTTATACGTCTGCATCAGTATTATTTTTTATGTCTTCTTAGAACAGCTGTTTCTCTAAAGTTATGGAATTTGGGGAAAGTTGTAGAACAAAAGTTATTAATAATCATGGGTTCTCTAAAACCCTTTCGGCTTAGTGTGGAGCATTCTAACAAATCTTGTATAAAACTTCAAGCCAATAGAAAAAGAAAGTTATTGTATAGACGGCACGGTTGGTGCAGTGGCTGATACAGTCGGCTGCTGCGCACCGGGTCGTGGGTTCGATTCCCGGACGGAGCAAATATTTGTACGGTCTACAGGTAGTTGTTCCGGGTCTGGGTGTTTTGTGTGTGCAATTTGTGTTTGTAAACGCACCCACGACACAGGAGAAATACTAGAATAGAATAGAATAGAATATTCTTTATTGTACACCATTTTAAAAACAACTACTTGGAATAATTTAATGAACAGTAATTGTACAATGGGCGGTCTTATCGCTATTAGCGATTTCTTACAGACAACCTTTGGATGGATAAGAAAAAGATGAAAGACAAAGGGGTATTCCGTGGTGTACTTATTATATTAATATAATCAAAAAGTGAATCTATTAAATATAATACAAATAGGTATTTATTCCATAAATTACTTAAATAATATGCACACATATACAACAATATATAATACTTTATACAATACATTATAAATAATCCATATATACATATATACAACCATATACTATACTTTATCCAATACAATATAAATAATCCATAAGAATATTGGATACATACATAAACATAATAAATATATGGTAAATACACAATCAGAAGAAAGTACTATATTGGAAAATACAACAAACAATTAAACAGACAAGTAACATTCTTTTATTAGTTTTTTAAAAGTAACCAATGACTGGGCACGTTTGATTGACACAGACAGTGCATTCCATACTAGTGAGGGACAAAGTTTAAACAAAAAACAAGAAATGAAAGTTCCCTATTTTTAATCATTTAAGTTTGCAACAAAGTACAGTTCAACACAAACAAAAACAAAATTTCCTCATATACCACTCAAGTAACAAAAGATGAGCAAAGAAAATGAATTATGATAGGCCGTTGCGTGTTGCTGCAACACGCTACCGTAACTTGATACCCTTTTAGCAACTTTCGCTACTAGTGCTTTGTAGAACGACTTTATGAAATGCACGTCTATCTTTGCTAAGACATTATTGCATAGAAGTGAGTTTTCGAGATCTTAAATAACGTCGTCGTTTTAAGCTAAATAAAGTCCACCGCTGGACACAAGGCTCTCCCAAAGATTACCAAAATTACCGATCTGGGTTTGTTATGTGCTTATTGGGGACTATTGCCATAATCGTCACGCTTGGCAGACGGGTTAGCGATCGCAGTTGAGTTGTTAATGTACTCAGAGGATGCTGCTGCCCATCCTCTGGTTAATCCCATGGTCGTCTTTTACGACATTCACAGGATTGACTTGAAATGTTAGACGCGAAGGATACCTTCCATGTGAACGCTCTTTGGGTGAGATTCAGTGGTGCAATTCTCTAAGCTCAAACATCCATACATCTTTGAATACAGAATTGAAGATAAACTTAAATTAACTTAAATAAATTGGTGATAAACCAATTTGGTATTCGCTAAGGCTGGCCCTCATGGCTCACCGTCTGCAACGTGTCCTTGCATAGCTTCAATCATGTCTAAGCAAATACCGAATTGGTTTATCACCATTATTTCAATTCTGTATTCAAGGATGTATGGACGTTTGAGCTTCAGGAATTGCACCCCTGAAACGAGTCTAAGCGTGAACTTACGCTTCCATCGCTCAAAGCGCACTACTTACGCTCATAATTGTATTCGAAGACGATCGGAACACGACTTAAGATTAGCGTAAACTAAGCTAAGCCAAGTAGTGAAAATCAACTACTTTGGGCGAATCTAGCGCCACTAACGGCCGAATACTGGAACGCCATTTAACGTTAAGTCCCCGCTTAAACTATTTGAGCCGCCTGGTTTTGTACCAAAAACTGGTTTCTTGAATAGTTTAAGTGGGGACTTAACGTTAAATGGCGTTTGAGTATTCGGCCGTAAGCCGGCAAAGGTGTGCGTGCAACAGGAATGATGAATAATGGATATATGAGAAAGTTGTTTACTTTGATTGTCATAATTCTAATTAGCTTTGTACTATAGAGGCTACATTAGTCCAATATGTTCAACTATTTAACAAATTATCGTCCTTACTTACTTGCAGTAATACAGCATGTAAGAATAATTATGTATTGAATAATACACTTATCTGATTATTATTTGACCTTTTTATTTCAGTCCACATCCCCAAATTTCATTTCATTCAAGTCTGCGTCGGTATTTTTATTTCTAGTATGGTGGAGTTTCGAATAGTCATTTTTACTCGTAAAATGTTCATATATTCCTGCGATTTACAACATAAGTCGATAGATTTGTGTTCGATATATTGTTTCGCTCACTCCAATGGCATTTCATATATTGCTATCAGTGTTTTTTATTTATGCCTGACTACACAGTATTGTAAAAACCGTATCTCACCGATAAACATTCTCGTATTAAAAACGGCCATAGAAAATAGAGTTCAAACTTAGCCAAGACCGACGTAAGTTTGAGAGGGACTGTGTCTCTGAATACGAATTTTCAAGATGCGCTATAGTGGCTAACACTACTTGGCTTAGAGCGTTCTTAGCCCGTCTTACGTTCATGTCTCTGAATCTCATCCTTAATGCTAACTTCCAGCGCGTGTATGTTGGTACTATTACGCACTAAACTAAACAAATCTTTGTATATTACATTTACCCAATATCCATATCTGTACAGACGCTTTTTAATATTAATTCTGTTTTATTATCCTTCTATGAAAGCCTTATGAATATTTAAGTAGTTGGCTCAAGGTTACAGTATGGTTAATTATTAAATTAATTTCGCTTCCTGGCCGTCGCTCGCCTAGGTTTTATAATATCACTTAAAGAACTCTAAGAGGAAAAAAAATAACGTTAAACAATCTCATTAACTTGACGTAATTTGAGTAGAAAAATGCCGTAACGGCTGTAGTTTATTTTTTTATTGGTGTCCAGTGGAAATTCTACATGAACTTACTTCGCTCCGGGTAAGGGCGAAGGGGTATGCTGGACTCCTACTGGCTAAAACCACTGGAGCGGTCATCTTCGGCACTGAAGGGGGTTCCAGGTCCTCGTAAGATCACACTAGAGCCGCCCATTAGTGCCAAGCCTTTAGAGCCTTTAAAGTAAAAACCGCCTCTTCCCAACAATGAGTGTCGTAAAAGGCAATAATGGTTGATTGATATTAGGAGGATCATCATTTCGGCCGAATAAAGTCCAGTACTTGACACCGGCCTCCCCCAAAGATCACTACAACGACCGAATATGGGTGTGTAGTGTGCTCATTGGGAGGGTTTTGCTATAGTTACCACGCTTAGCAGGCGGGTTGGCGATCGCAGTTGAGTTGTTAATGTACTCGAAGGGCGCTGCTGCCCATCCTCCGGCTAATCCCATAGTCACCTTTTACGATACCAAAGGGATGGGATGGGTTGGTGCTATTCGTAGCCGGCACCACACAGGTGGATTAGGAGGACTGCCGTGTATGACCGTGTGACCACTTTGAGGCCCAAGTTCAGCGGTGGATGTTTACGAGTTCATATGAGTATGTATATAAAGCTTGCATATAAGCTAACGCTAAGCTAATAGGACATTGCAGATTATTTGAAGCAGCATAACAGGCCGTAGTAAGCTCTGGTGTAGTCAAAGCCAAATCTCAAAGCTTTGTGATTCACTAAGGGGTTCCGTTTGCTTATGATATTTTAGACTGCAGGGACCAACTTTTGTGCGCTCGCTGACTTTCAAGGATAGCTCTGCAGTGTTGATCGAATTAATATATACAGTCGACTTACAACGGGCGTTTGTTAGTTAGTACGTGTTTTTGCTTCTTGTACAGATTGCGTACTTATGAATAAAAATAAACACTAACAAAGTTAAAAGGAACCGAATGCGATAAATTGCTTTGTATAGCCATTTCGAGCTTGAAGCCTGAGAAGGCTCTAAGTAAATATTCGTAAAAGTATCAACAGTATGACTCGCTAACTAATATAAAAATGGGCTTCGCCGCAACTTGAAAGTAATAATTACTCTCAAAAATTCGGTTCTCCCATTCGAGAGGTAAGTAAGTACTGAGAAATTTTCCACAAAATGGCGATATTAGTAACTGGGATGTTAGTGGACTGTAAACGCAAGTTTTATATGTAAATATATGTTTAAATTTAAGGAAACAAACTAGAAACCAGTCGACCATTACAAGGAAAGAAGCGAAGTCGAAGCCAACGCTGACAGACAATACTTTTTAAACATGTGTCAAAATATTTAAAAAAAACTTTAGCTGCCAGTTCGCAACAGGCGACACTATTGTAGAAATATATAAGGAGGGCCTCTGTTTAGTAGTGGATATCCTTTGGCAGGAATAATATTGATAAAACCGGTATCACCTCTGTGTCTAGTCGTAAAAAAGAAAAGGAGTAGGGGGCACACCATGAAGCAAACTTTTGCTTCATGGGATACACGCCCTTAGGGACTACAGAAGAGATTAAGGCAACACTGCAGTCAGCAATTCATTGTGCTCGAGATCGTGTGACCTGGAGTGATGTGGTGGCGCAAGAGCACTGCCTCATCTCCCCGAGGCATCGCGATACGGTGCAGAAAAGCTTCTGACAAACTTTTAAACACCTACTGGAAGAGATGCGGTGTCCTATTTTTTCACCGGGAAGCAGTGCTTCATTCGCTAATAAATCATACCCCACAACTTTGAGAAAAGTAGTACGCTTCTGCAATTTCCATATCAAATTCGTTACATAGGTAATATAATTTGATTTAAAAATAATTTAATATCCGGCTGAAAAGTGATACAGGGTATTGAAGGAAAAAGGCGCACGCCAAATTACGATATGAAATTTAGGATAGTATTTCTGTTCAGTGAGTATAGAAAGGGTTGATTGAAAGTGAGCATTTCAATTAATGCCTTTCTACAAGGCAAGTAGTCGGCAAACAGAGGATGAAAGCTTCGAATCAGTCAAGAACTGCTTACCCGACAAACTCTCGTCGCCGTCCAGCGATAGCCCGTAGTGCGTAGCAAGTACCTAACTTACCTTTTTTTTTTTTTTTTTTTTTTTTATTGTTGCCCAGTGGAAATTCTTCATGAACTTCCTTCGCCCCGGGGAAGGACGAAGGGGTATGCCGGACTCCTACCGGCTAAAACCACTGGAGCGGTCATCTTCGGCACTTAAGGGAGGCTCCAGGTCCTCGTATGATCACACTGGAGCCGCCCACTGGTGCCACGCCTATTGGCACATCTCGGAGAGGGTGACTGTAAAGCGGTCACCCCCCCGGGGGGATTGTAAAGGATCCCCCAAAGCGTCCCACGGCAGCGCGTGACCACATGCGTGCTACCGTCTTCTCTTGGGTCGCTTGGTGTGGGCACGCAGATTCCCCAATCTACGCACCCGCGAACCCAGAGGTCCCCACCTTATAGCAATGGCAGGGTTTTTCAGGCGTATCGGAGTTAGGCGCCAGGGCGGTTGTTACCCCGGCGCCGTCTCCTTCTTCTTCGAGCGGGATTGGCCCTCTCCCGATCCCGCTCTGCAGTCTCCTTCTGGAGCATGACACTCTCACAGAAGGAGACCACTGCATTCCAGTTTTCATGCTCTGCCAACATAGCCGACACTATTGCTGGTAGAGAGAGATCTTGCCCGATCCGATCGACCAGGATCCGCCGCTCGGCGGCCCACGCAGGGCACGCCTCGAGCGTGTGCTGTGCGGTGTCCTGGTCGCTATCACAATGGTGGCATTGTGCCGTGGCTTCGCGTCCTATCCTGTGCAGGTACGCACCGAAACAACCGTGTCCGGTGAGCACCTGCGTCAGGCGATAGGTGACGCGCTCGCTCCTGCTGAGCCAGGCTCCGAAGACCGGCAGGACTGCCTCGACGACGCGCTTGGTCGCAAATTGCATCCGCAGGCGGTGACGCCACTTTACAAGTGCGCGTCGCCGAGCCAGCCGCCGCAGCCTGTCCAACGCCCCTGGAGGCGCGTTTTCGCCGCTCTGGCGGAGGGAGCGTGTCTGATCGTAGACCCACGCATCCATCTCCGCCAGGATGTCGAAAGGCGGAAAACGCGCCAGGAGAGTTGCCGCCTCGTAGGACACCGTTCGGTATCCTCGTGCGATCCGGATAGCCACTCTGCGCTGCAGACCGTGAATTTTGGTTCTGCAGCGCTGGGCACCTGACAGTCGAGCTGACCATACAGGCGCCCCGTAGAGGGCCACGGACCGCACAACCCCTCCGTAGAGACGGCGAACTTCCTCACATGGTCCCCCGAGATTGGGCAGCAGCCGGTGTAGTGCACCCACTACCCTCTCGACTCGGGGGACGAGGCGCTGAAAGTGCTCTTCGAAGCCCCAACGACTGTCCAGGGTGAGCCCCAGGTATTTCATGTACCGGCCCACCCCGATTCGCGCGTCACCAACGCGTATCCACGAACTGGGTGGTTCTCTGCTCCTCGGCAGTTTGTGGAACCATAGCGCCTCGATTTTTTGAGGCGCTATCCGCAGACCCAGGGCGTGGATTTTGGCCACGACAATTGCCATCGCTTGCTCCGCAAGCTGGATGGTTCCCTCGAAGGACTCCCCACTGGCCAACACCAGAGTGTCGTCAGCGTAACAGACTAAGCTGACGCCCGCGGGGAGAACAACACGCAGGACCGCGTCGTAGGCGAGGTTCCATAAAAGGGGGCCGAGAACTGACCCCTGCGGAACCCCGCACGTAATCTCCCTCCGCTTTACGCTACCGTCCCTACCCACGTAGCGAATGTGCCTATCGCGCAGATAGGCCCCTATGATGCCCTGCAGGTAGGGCGGACACCGATGATGGACTAGTGCCGCCCTAATAGCGCCCCACGGGATGGAGTTGAAGGCGTTGACGATGTCTAGACTGACCGCCAACGCCACCCCACCCCGCCGAGACACTGCCTGTTCCGACAGCGAGCGGACGCGAAGAATCGCGTCAATGGTGGACCGCCGCTGCCGGAAGCCATACTGACTTTCGGCCAGGTCGGGGCCAACTCGCGACAGGTGCTCGACGAGTCTTCGGGTAATTATTCTTTCGAATAGCTTCGAAGCCTCGTCAAGCAGGCAAATGGGACGGTATGCAGAGGGAGACTCCGCAGCCCTTCCTTCCTTCTTCAAGAGAACCAATCCGGCTGCCTTCCAGCCGGACGGGAACACACTACTACGGAGGCAACTGGTGAACAGCCGCCTCAAGCGGTCCCCAAGAGACTGCAGTGCATACACCCACGCACGGCCCGGAATGCCGTCCGGACCCGGTGCGGTGTTGCGACTCTTTAGGCGGCCAATGGCTCGGCCCAGCTCCCCTTCAGAAACCCCCAACTCCTCGGCCCAGTCCGAGGCAATCGGGGGTGGAGAGGGACCAGGATGGTCCCGGACCGCTGGAAAGAGCGTTGAAAGTACTCTCTCCAGCAAATCCGGGGTCATGGTTTCGGTCACGGGGGGGACATAGGGGCGTAACTTGCCCACTACCATTCGGTAGGGTCTCCCCCACGGACACCTGTCCAGTCCCTCCAGGAGCTCGCTCCAGGACCGAGCCTTCGCCTCGCTGATGGTGGTCTGAAACGCCAGCGTGGCCGCCCGGTAGGCCGCATAGGCCTCGTCAGTCTCTCCGGCTGTAGCGCTGTGTCGGCGTCGGCATCGTTGGTACCGGCGGCGGGAGGCCAGGCAGACCGCGCGCAACTGCGCGATCTCATCCGACCACCAGTACACTGCCGTACGCCGGGAGCGCCTGGCCCGGGGCATGGATGCATTGCATATTGACGTCATCGTCTCCCGGAACCAGGACGCTTCCTCCTCTGGATCGGGCAAGATCCCTTGATCAACCTCTGGCCAGGCCGCGACGTTGGCAGCTGCGACGAGCAACTCGCGATCCAGCTGTGTGAGGGCCCAACGCCGCGACCGTGGGCTGGGACTAGAACGGCTCGGGCGAGGCGTGCGGAGGGCCACGTCGAACATTATGTGGCGGTGGTCCGAAAGTGTGACCACCTCCTCCGCTACTCGCCAACCCGACACCATGCGGGCCACAGAAGGAGCCGCCCATGTCAGGTCCACGACCGACTCCCCCTGCCACCGAACGCAGGTGCTAACGGACCCCCGATTGAGCAATCGGAGGTCAAGTGACGCCGCCCAGTCTTGCATTATCCTCCCCCTCGGCCCGTCCCGACGGTTGCCCCAAGCTCTAGAATGAGCGTTGAAGTCCCCCAGGACGAGCACTGGACGGGGCAAGCACTTACAGCGAATGCTGCGCGCCACCCCGTCCAGGTATCCCTCGAAGTCGACAAGGGACACGTTGGGGGAGATATAGCAGCCCACTACTGCCAGAGGTCCCCATTCTACTACGACAAAGCCCTGCCCCCTGTCCAACAGGGAGCAGGGCGGCTCACCTTCAGCTCCAGACCAATATATAGCGACGGAGTCCCCGGCATCCCCGAACCAGCGAGGGTGTTCCTGGACGCCGTAGGGCTCCGCCACAACCGCCAAGGCAACTGACCACTCCGCAACAGTCTGCAGCAGCAGATTCTGCGCGTTGCGGCAGTGATTTAGGTTGCCCTGGAGGACCCTTAATTGGCCTCCATCGCCTCCAGTGAGCCGGAGCGTGCGATCGGTGCTGCCAGCACAGGCGTCGTCGGCCTCCCGGCCGGAGCAAGGGGGGCTGGTTTTCCCCTCCTGCTCTTCTGAGCCGCACAAGAATTGCAGCCCAGTCTGTGTTCGGCCGGAAGACCGAAGTCCGAGCACAACGGACAGTTTTTTGTCTGCACCTAACTTACCTACCGTCACTTATACTTGAACTAACCATTGAATAAGGATTCATTAGTCTACAAAACTACTTGACTAACCACTGACCTATTTGAAGACTACATCAAATTATATTACCTAAGTAACGAATTTGATAGGAAATTGCAGAAGCGTACTACTTTTCTCAAAGTTGTGGGGTATGATTTATTAGCGAATGAAGCACTGCTTCCCGGTGAAAAAATAGGACACCGCATCTCTTCCAGTAGGTGTTTAAAAGTTTGTCAGAAGCTTTTCTGCACCGTATCGCGATGCCTCGGGGAGATGAGGCAGTGCTCTTGCGCCACCACATCACTCCAGGTCACACGATCTCGAGCACAATGAATTGCTGTCTGCAGTGTTGCCTTAATCTCTTCTTTAGTGCCTTAGGGCGTGTATCCCATGAAGCAAAAGTTTGCTTCATGGTGTGCCCCCTACTCCTTTTCTTTTTTACGACTAGACACAGAGGTGATACCGGTTTTATCAATATTATACCAGCCAAAGGACATCCACTACTAAACAAAGGCCCTCCTTATATATTTCTACAATAGTGTCGCCTGTTGCGAACTGGCAGCTAAAGTTTTTTTTTATATTTTGACACATGTTCAAAAATAATTGTCTGTCAGCGTTGGCTTCGACTTCGCTTCTTTCCTTGTAATGGTCGACTGGTTTCTTGTTTGTTTCCTTAAATTTTAATATATTTTTACATATAAAACTTGCGTTTACAGTCCGCTAACATCCCAGTTACTAATTTCGCCATTTTGTGGAAAATTTGTCAGTACTTACTTACCAGGCTTGGCAGGCGTAGTGGTGCCTTATTCTTATACATGACAACATACGGAAAGCTACCTATATAAGGATACCAGGTTAAAAGGAATTAACATCATCTTAAAAGAACTTTGCTAGGAACACTAAGATGCAAGATACGGTTGAATACTGAAACACCACTTAAATATTTGAGGCGCATGTTTTCGATAGGAAGTCGGGCATCGCAAATCGTTAAGCGGGTTTTAAATTTTAAGTGGTGGTTCAGTATCCGGCCATAAGTAGATCAGATTTGACTTAAGCTAAACATAAGTTAAACCTGATTAACTGAGCACAATGTTCGCTTTAAGTTTCATTCAGGTCAAAGACACATGATACCTACTTGTGATGATCAGATGTCTGTGTATGAGTTACTCGTATACTGCCCCAGTCGAGAGGCATCCTATTTTCGTTATGACCAGGCTCTATTGAGAAACAAGACCACATACTTGGAGCAGATTCTTTAAAATATCATATCTACACCTGACTAGCTTTCATTATATAAAGTATTGAATGTGTACATACATCGCTTAGCCGCTTACCTAGTTATCATATTTGATGTACCCTTTGTTTGTTTCATACTATTCTTGATGAGTCGGAAAAGGGAAATTTAAAAAGTCTCTATATACTGTTTTTATTACAAAAAGTATGTCACGGGTTTTTTTATTCCCTTATTGTGGAAATCGGTACAGGCTGGAAGGACCGAACGCAAGCCGCAGTGAGGGCTTGCGTTTTCGTGATTTTCGCAGTCAGTTATCACTATGGATATCAGGAGAGTAGCCTATTTTAAGTCTTTATGACTTTAAACAACTCCGCCACCATAGAAATATGTGATGAAAGATGTTTAATAGGTCATTTAAAAAAACCGGACAAGTGCGAGTTGTACTCGCATGGAGAGGGTTCCGAAAATGCTGAATATATTGTCTATTGTTGAATTCGGTGTTGTACTTATAACTTATCCCAAGAACAAACTTAACATCGTAGTTGAAAAATATGTTTTACCATACATTCCAACCGTAAATGTATGTTTGTACACACAATATTGAAAGATTTACCATGTTATTTTAAGACCATAAACTTCTTATAGGTTTTCCTGTAATCTATAGCTTCAAAATTTAAGACTCAGTAGATTCGGAGATAACGATGGGAGGGGAATGGTCAACTTTATTTTTTAATTTTCTATATTGATCCCAAAAGTGCCCCCCCCTCCATTATCAAAATTCATTTATTTACGTTAGAAGTACATGTTTGGGTTGCAGAAATTCATATGTGTACCAAATTTCAAATTAATCAGTCTAGTAGATTCGGAGCTAATTGGCTGTGACACACGGACAGACAGACAGACACACTAGTAATCCTATAAGGGTTCCGCCATTTTATCCTTCGGACGTTCGGAATCCCAAAAAATGTACAACGATATGCTAGAGCGCCCAGATACATTTTTAACTGTGTACTTACTACAGAATGTCGAACAATACTTTATATCTAGTCATAATAGTGATATGTAAACCTTAGAATACAATTTAAAATATTGAGTAATTATTAATCATTATTACAGTCTCAGAATGCCACCACCCCATCTCTTCCCGTGGGTGTCGTAAAAGTCGACTAAGGGATTAGCCGGAGGATGGGCAGCAGCGTCCTTCGAGTACATTAACAACTCAACTGCGATCGCCAACCCGCCTGCCAAGCGTGGCGATTATGGCAAAACCCCCCAATGAGCCCACAACTCATCCATATCGGTGATTGTGGTGATCTTTGTGGGAGGCCTGTGTCCAGCAGTGGACTTCATTCGGCCGAAATGATGATTACAGTCTTAAAATAACTAATAACGACAGAAAGCAATATATAAGAATGTCCAGTAAATTAACAATAATTAAAAAATATCACTAAGATTACATTGTTTTGTCATTATTGACGACTATGTAAGAATGTCATATATAAAAAGTCCGATAGTGAATTTACTTTTTATTGTAACAACCATGTTTTAAGTTTCCTTATAAATTGATAGATTGATTATTCGTCGGTCGCTATGCGTGCTAAGCATACAGACTATTAGAGACCCCCTTAGATTAAAATCCAAACAGCTTATACGTCTACATCAGTACAATTTTTTATGTCTTCTTATAACACAGCTGTTTCTCTAAAGTTACGGAACTGGGAAAAGTTATAGAACAAGAGTTATTAATTATCATGAGTTCTCTAATACCCTTTCCGCTTAGTATCCCCTTTGCAACTAATCTTGTATAAAACTTAACACTAATAGAAAAATAAGGTTAATGTATAATTCAACTCGGAGCATTTTAATAATTTAAGTTTGCAACAATGTACAGTTCCACACACAAATAAAAGCATAATTTCCTCATATACCACTCAAGTAACAAAAGATGAGCAAAGAAAATGAATTGTGAAAGGCCGTAGCGCGTTGCTGCAACACGCTACTGTAACTTGATACACCTTTAGCAATTTTAGCTACTAGTATTTTGTAGAACGACTTTATGAAATGCACTTCAATCTTAGCCCAGACATTATCGTGTAGAAGAGAGATTTCGATATGTTAAAAATGATTTTATAGATTTCTTACGTTTAACACAATATTGTTACCCCACTACGGCAAAGCCGGTGGGGGGCTTTTATTGGTGGTAGTACTCTTATACCACAGAACCAGATTTAATTCTCCCAAGCAGTAGTGTTAAATCTTAAAAAATACTGTGTTCCTGTTTGAACCGCACTGTAGCTAGTAAAATTACTAGAGATAACAGATGAAATAACTAATATCTCGAGATAACGAGCGCAGTGTGGTACTACGCAGGACTAGTACTGGTTAGCATTACAATTAGGCATGGGCAGGCATGGTGAATGAGTTTGTGTATCTGGGTTCACAGTTTACAAGAGATAGAAAGTGTGAGAGTGATATTGAAAGAAGAGTGAATGCAGGAAACATGGTAAATGGAGCTTTGCACTCTTTTATGAACAGTTGGAAGGTGTCTAACAAGGCTCGTTTGGCTGTGCATGAGGGGGTGTTGGTTCCGACACTCGTGTACGGAAGTGAAAGTTGGGTATGGCACAAGAAACATGAAAGCAGAATAAATGCAGTTGAGATGAGAGCGTTAAGAAGTATGATAGGAGTTAAACTGAGTGACAGGATAAGAAATAGTGAGATAAGAAAACGTTGTGGTCTGAAAGAAGATGTAGTGACAAAAATTGAGAAAGGTATGCTGAGATGGTTTGGCCATGTCGAGAGAATGAATGAAGAACGATTGCCGAAAAAAGTGTATAAGGCGAGTGTGAATGAAAGTGCTGGAAGGGGGACCTTTTTTTTTTATTGGTGCCCAGTGGAAATTCATCATGAACTTCCTTCGCCCCGGGGAAGGACGAAGGGGTATACGGACTCCTACTGGCTAAAACCACTGGAGCGGTCATCTTCGGCACCTAAGGGAGGCTCCAGGTCCTCGTATGATCACACTAGAGCCACCCACTGGTGCCACGCCGATTGGCACATCTCGGAGAGGGTGACTGTAAAGCGGTCACCCCCCCAAGGGGATTGTAAAGGATCCCCCAAAGCGTCCCACGGCAGCGCGTGACCACATGCGTGCTACCGTCTTCTCTTGGGTCGCTTGGTGTTGGCACGCAGATTCCCCAATCTACGCACCCGCGAACCCAGAGGTCCCCCACCTTATAGCAACGGCAGGGGTTTTCAGGCGTATCGGAATTAGGCGCCAGGGCGGTTGTTACCCCGGCGCCGTCTCCTTCTTCTTCGAGCGGGATCGGCCCTCTCCCGATCCCGCTCTGCGGTCTCCTTCTGGAGCATGACGCTCTCACAGAAGGAGACCACTGCATTCCAGTTTTCGTGCTCTGCCAACATAGCCGACACTACTGCTGGCAGAGAGAGATCTTGCCCGATCCGATCGACCAGGATCCGCCGCTCGGCGGCCCACGCAGGGCACGCCTCGAGCGTGTGCTGTGCGGTGTCCTGGGCGCTATCACAATGGTGGCATTGTGCCGTGGCCTCGCGTCCTATCCTGTGCAGGTACGCACCGAAACAACCGTACCCGGTGAGCACCTGCGTCAGGCGGTAGGTGACGCGCTCGCTCCTTCTGAGCCAGGCTTCAAAGAGCGGCAGGACGGCCTCGACGACGCGCTTGGTTGCAAACTGCATCCGCAGGCGATGACGCCACTTTACAAGTGCGCGCCGCCGAGCTAGCCGCCGCAGCTTGTCCAACGCCCCTGGAGGCCCGTCTTGGAAGGGGTAGACCTAGGCGGACGTTTAGAGACCAAATCAGGGACGTCTTGGAAAAAGGCCAGGTCAAGAGTACCCTCAACCGAAGAGCATGTATGAAGGGAATAATGAAAGTGGATGAAGCGAAACAAGTATGTAAGGATCGTAGCAAGTGGAAAGAAGTGGTCTCTACCTACCCCTACGGGAGAGAGGCGTGATTATATGTATGTATGGGCAGGCATGACGCTTACCAGCAGCCAGATGACATGCTCGTCTCGTCACTAGGTAATATAAAAAAGGTATTGGAAGATTACATAATTAAGAAAAATTAAGCAAGTAAAACACTTTTAAACGGATTCTATCGCGTATATCTAAAATATACGCGATAGAATGCGTTTAAAAGTGTTTTATTATAATGTGTAATACTCCCGAAAACCTAAGACATTATTTAGCAAGTAATTCATATTTTCCCGAGATTGTTTCCAAACCATCTCAGGAAAATATGAATTACTTACTTAATTTTTCGGCCAAACGTAGAATAACCTGCGAGATACAGCAAAGAAGTGCTTCGTCAAATCACAAAAAAACTTTGCGTACGGAGGGGATCATAAAAGCGTATTTTGTCTTTGTACTCAGTACATAAACCGGGTATATTAGTTTGAAGGCCTTTATTCAAGTAGATAGATGAATTCATAACTCACAGCTGGCAAGGAATAGCGTCGTCGTGAGGATATCGCGGAATGTAGCTGTCTACGATAAACACAGCATCCAGCCAACCGAGAGAGCTGATATATCCCCTGTATCAACTACGTTTCTATGTAGGCATTGTTCCGCCAAAGCTGAACTTATGTAAATAATTCGTCGCTAATTCGTACTGAATATAGACGTCTGACTCTTGACTGAAATTTGAATTGTTCGATCATTTCAGTACGTTTGAGTGAAACAATCGATACCAGTAGTACGATGAATCTGTCACTTATTTATTGCTGTGTATTGAGGTGTCTGAATTAAGAATATATCACCACTCTGTCACTCCCGTGGATGCCGTAAAAGGCGACCAACGGACTCTACACCAGGTGGATGGGTAGCAGCAGCCCTTCGGTGGAACAGCTGCCATTCTGCGCTCACCGACCCGCCTGCCAAATTTGGTGAGTACTGGCAAATTCCACACAAAATGACGACACAATTGTTCCAATCTATGAGGGAGGCCTTTGTTCAGCAGTCCTCCTTTGGCTGATATGATAATGATGATGATGATGATGATGTTGGTTCACAACCTGGCATGTACCAATGTGTCTTTTTAAATGTTATGGTGTAGATTGTTGGGACGCGTTGGATGCGGGCGGCATGTAACCGGTCGTTGTGGATTCTATGGGGGAGGCCTTCAGTTCAGTTCTTCAGACGCCCTTTGGCTGATATAATGATGATGATGTACTTTCTAAGTTAATCTAGGTAGCCACAGACTTTAACGGTGGAGGAAAAGATCGTAAGGAAACCTGGACCAAATCTGAAACCGCCAACACGCAGAAAGCAAGCGTGATGAATAAGATAATATATTCTTTATTTGTATAAACATGGTGTACATACATATAAAGCATGTAAGATATTAAATACACAAAAATGTTCTGCCATGTCAACCACATATTGTGGCATACAAATCAATGAGAGATGGTGCTAAGCTAACAGCAACCAGTAATTAAAATACACTTATGATGCTAGTTACAATTCCACATTGTTACTAGCATTAACGCATGCGAATTTAATTACAATAATTATAAAGGATTTTTGTAAATTAAATGTTAATAATTTGAAATTATATTGTATTTTCCTTATTACATTATAACATTACTACAATTATGGAATTTAATGCAAATAAATTACATCATAATTATAAAACAGTACTGTCTAATTTATTGACCAATGTTTTCCATGATTAAGGTAATTTATTAAAAATGGTTGGAGCCATGCAAAATATGCTATTACGCATAAGCATTATTTTAGCTTCATGAAGGTAAGCTTGCAATTATCGCGTCTATTTGAAAAAGCGCAAATAAGTTAAAATTGGACTTGACGAACATTACTGTCTCCAAGAAGTATAGCGAGGGCAACATTAGTATTTTGTATTTTTAATATCTGTTATTTTAAGTTTCAACATTGACCTGATGCACCTTTTTTGGGCTCGAAACACTAGTAACCAGTACATCTGTATTGGTTAACGTTGAGAGTTTGTATAAGGCAGGAATTATTTACGTTTGTGTCTGTTTTTGTCCTTACAAGCTATTGTCACTGTGTAGTTGTCACCAAATAGTGGCAAGTCATTTTATATACAGGCTAAACAAGAGTGGCCCCAATACACTGCCCTGAAGTACCCCGTACATAACTTCTCGTTCTTCTGATTTAAAGACTTCTTTACGCTTAGTTGTCTTGCTCATTTTACTAATTTCTGTAATTTGTTTACGATGATGAAGATATGATTTAATTCGTTCTATTACGTTACCTCTAAGATCATGAGCTTCAAAAATTTTCTGTTAGATAACCGTAATGGATCCAGTCAAAAGCCTGCGTCAAACCGTATGTAAAAACTCCTAAATAGCCAAATTTATTTTTTGGAAATACATATATAGAGTGATAAATTGTCATGTGGTGCCGGCTGAGAATACCACCACCCCCTTCCCTCGGTGTCGTAAAAGTCGACTAAAGGTTAGTCGGATGATGGGCAGCAGCGTCCTTCGAGTACATTACATACAACTCAACTGCAATCGCCAACCCGTCTCTCTCTCTCGTAGTAAGAGTAGGAGTCGATCATAAAGTTTAATTGACTTTAATTTAAGGATTTTAATAATACCTACCGTTTTTTTCATCCCAGTACCGGTTTTATTTTTTCACCTAAGCACGGTATTTGAAAACTGAAGCTGTACCCCTAGTACGAATTTCTTTTTATGATCGAAACGTATTAGTAAACTACACGTTACCGCCTTCTGCACTGCGATGGCCCGCCCAAAACTCTTCAACAAATGCGTTAAGATGGCAAAAAGAAACTCGTACTAGGGGTACTGGCAATATTAGTCGTAACCCGAGTCAAGTCGAGTGCGATTCCATATCGAGTCATGCCACCATCTCTTTTGAAAATAAATATATCAAGTGATTTAAGAAGAAGACCATGACACACATAAACATAAGTCCATTAAACCAATAAAAACTAAAGTAATCACGTACTTTACTAATGTTGCTAACGTTTTAGTTTTTAAAATTAACAGGGAAGACGAGGAAACGGGCGCTATCAAACAAAAGCTTTGCCTTCACGTAGGGAACTCTAAAAACTGCTTAAAACCAAGATAACGACTACTAAAACAAGCTACGGCTGCGACAACGGTTGTTTCACTCGTTTACAACCCTGCGAGGGGATAATGGAGCCCCTTTGTACCTTCCTCATGGTTAACACGCGAAGTAAATGCGTCCCCACTTAGCTTACATGTGTAAAGTACCTATAGTAAAAGTTGTATTAAACGTGCAAGCGACCTTTTACACGTCGATTAAAATAGCGCAACTATAAAAACCGTGTTACGTGCACGTATAATTGATGAAGGCCCCTTTTGGGTTCGCCAGAAATGACCGGTTAAGCAGCCCCATTTCACAGAAATGTCTTTGAGACCCCCAACAAAAAGAAAAAACGTACAATTGCCAACGAAAATATAATATAAGACATGGGGTTAACGTGAAATATTAGGATTAAATATCAACAATTAGCAGTCGCTTAATATGCGTTATCTCTTTTACTTTACATACATAATCAGCCCGTTACTGTCCCACTGCTGGGCACGAGCCTCTTCTCACGATGAAAAAGGTTAGGCCTTAGTCCACCACGCTAGCCTAGTGGTTTAAATAATCAATGTAAAAATGTCATGTTACATGAAGCGTCCCTGCTTAGAAACAATCGCCATACTGCGCTCACCAACCCGCCTGCGAAGCGAGATGAGTATTGGCAAATAGCCCACAAATGTTGACACAGTTGTGTAAAACTATGGGGGAGGCCTTTGTTCAGCAGTGGACGTCCTTTGGCTGATATGATGATGATGTAGCGGCTGGATCCTAAACCCAGGTCATGGAATACAGCGGCCGCGCCCATGTCGCTTGCCTGTTTATACATATAAAGTGGCTTAGCGGTAATCTCCAATATGGTTTTTGACTTGATTAGGCAGGTGCTCCCTTGAGCAAACTAAAAAAACCCGCAAAGAACCCCGTAGAAAACCCGCCCGTTTCATAACATCAGTACAAGCTCAAAGCGCGGCTCGGTTGAGCCGCTACGTTTTTGCACCGAGCGGCCGGGCCGCTGCTTACGTAATTGGTAACATACAGTTTCATTTACATTGACAGCATACCCAACGGAACAGCGGCTGCAATTTAGTCACGCAGATGTACACGATTGAAGAATTATTTACTCGCAGAATTATGTAAAACAGCGTACCTAATAATTAACTTTTTTGTATATTTAATTATTCTGTTTTTTAAGCCCTCACTCTCGCTAGCGTTCAAGTATTCTTGAAAGACCTATCTAACGGCCGAATGAAGTCCACTGCTGGACACAGGCCTCCCCCAAAGATCACCACAACAACCGGTATGGATGTGATGTGGGCTCATTGGGGGGTTTTGCCATAATCGCCACGCTTGGCAGGCGGGTTGGCGATCGCAGTTGAGTTGTTAATGTACTCGAAGGACGCTGCTGCCCATCCTCCGGCCAATCCCTTAGTCGACTTTTACGACACCCACGGGAGGAGATGGGGTGGTGGCATTCTGAGCCGGCACCACACGGCCTACCTAATCAAAATAATAACGCAATAATAGCGCTTTTTCTGTTCTTTGTTTATAGTATGAACTTATTGATTGACTATAGATTTTTAAGCCAACCCTATTTTTAGTGGAGAGGACTTTTTATTCTTAATCAAACTTACTCAAGATATTAAAGTACTGGATCAAGATTGTATTATCACATTTTTTTCAAAACATGTATTTGCTCTGACCTTAAGATTGATTATTCCGAACCATGCACATAATTTATTTTCCGTGTGATTTTTGAGCTCCGTGAGGTGTCCGTCTTAAGAATATAGCACCACGGATAGTATAAGGGATTTGGTTTGTGCATGGACAGCATCCCTTCTTTGGAACAGTATACTGTGTCACCAGCCCACTTTCCAAGCGTAATGATGACATAATTGCTTAACTTAAGAACCTATTAGGAACTATATGAAATGAGAACTTTGAATTTAAATGGGTTTTATCTTAATTTACATGCATTTTAACCGACTTCAAAAAGCAGGAGGTTCTCAATTCGAGGCGTATTTTTTTTTATGTATGTACACTCATTACTCCAAGGTATGTAGACCGATTTGAGCAATTCTTAATTTTATTTTTTTTAACAGGTGCAGAATGCTTTCAAGTTGGACCCATAAACATTTCATTACATTTTATTGAGAAGTTTTTTAACCAGCTTCAGTAAACAGGTTAATTTGACTGTACTTATCTAGATGATGTCTTAATAGTTTCGATCCTCTCAGATCAGAGAATCGATTTGAGTCATTCTTAAAAGTCTGTTAAATAGTGATACCAAATTGGAAAAAGTTCTTACATTTCTTTACACTAAAAAGAAACAAACTTTTTAATATGCCTAGGTATAATGCAACCATCGCCTTCCCCCCGCGAGAGGGGGTGACCGCTTTACAGTCATCCCCTCTGTGATGTGCCTAAAGGCGTGGTACCAGTGGGCGGCTCTAGTGTGATCTTACGAGGACCTGGAGCCTCCTTCGGTGCCGAAGATGACCACTCCAGTGGTTTTAGCCGGTAGGAGTCCGGCATACCCCTTCGCCCTTCCCCGGGGTGAAGGAAGTTCCATGTAGAATTTCCACAGGACATCAATAAAAAAATCAAAGGTATAATTTAATTTTTAATATAATTTTTCTATGTTGATTCACATAGATATACAAGAGCACGCTGTGGCTTCCTATAATTGGAGGTGCACACCAAACACAAACTTATATACTAATTTGTAATAGCCCATGTATGTGTGTATCCTCTGTTGGAAGTCCATAATAATAAATAAATAAATAAATAAAATAATGCAACCATGGTTCATGCAGACGAACAAAAACCTAATTTTATTCCTGGCCCCGCCCGACTTCATAAATAATGTTTTTTTTTTCCTTTTCAGTGGTTTTAAAGTTTTATCTCGTGTAGAGTTTTTGCAGTCGGTTTTTTTTTTGTTAAAAAGTTTTTCACTTGGCCATTTAGAGAATTTGGAATTAACTTTTAACAATTCAAAATGTATCAGGAACAGAAAGAAATTAATTATGTGAGTATATTTCAAAAATGATACACCTTCATCTCGCATGAATAGAGTTTTTCAGCAGTTTAACGAATTAAAAAAAACACAGTATTGTGTTTTTTTGGTAGGTATTGACCCAAGCTCTCATCCCCTGCAGTATGTCGTGCTATTTACTAGACACCCTGTATAGGTACCAGATTATACATAAACCATGAATTTACTCCAAATACCTCTCTATCTATGCCGTACCCGGCTAAGGGCAGGAAGGCAGCTAGACCTTGAATAAAAGATTGACTATTATCTAAACAAGGACGCTCCCTATTCCTAGAAACGAATATCCCAAACTAATAAGCTGACAAGTTCAGATCTTGGTAACGCCCTTGACCTCTATTTTTATTTTTGTTGTTGTTGTTCCCTATTCAAAATATTCAACATAAATAAATATTCACCGATTATATGAAGTCGAATACTTGATCTTCAAAACAATCCTGTTTTTACATACATAATATGTTAAAAAGTCACATAATTTAGTATTCCGACAAAGAAACTTCGACTCAATTTCGTACGACAGAGAACTAAAAACAGAACGAATATATCGTTATATCTCGAAAAATTATAAGTAACGCTGGAGATATTAAAAATTAAATATACATACAAGTACCAGAAGTGCTCTTTGCTCTGGTATTTAAGGGGACAGGTTCTTATTTTTAAAAAAAATAAGATAATCACTTGATCCTAATTTATAAAAATCTCTCCTCCTGGCAATGTTTAACTTTCTTACTTTAACGGCCGTAATTTATTAATTTAGATTATTATTGATCTAATCCAAATAAAATCTTTAGATTTCGGATTACGGATATGTCAATTTTAAGTTTTTAAACTTAATTTAATTTAAAAGATTCAAGAAAACCTGAAGATTTTAGATTAGATTGATTATTAATTTCGGCCGTATAATATAGCGTGAGAATAACGCAATCGGTCGGGAAATTGATTTAAAAGAATGTTACAAATCTTGACAATCAACTGAGAAAAGGGGATATCTACTACAACAAATTAGATAGACAATCTACTTACAGCTTCATACAATTATAGTGCACGTAATAAAGGGCAAACAGAAACGTGGGAGTACTCTACTAGTATGATTCATGAAACCACAGCCTATTATATCCTGCTCCTGCGGCCAATCCATGTTCTAAAATTGATTAAAATGGGGTAAATTTTGATGACCGACTTGTTAGCTTTCATATGTAACGCAAACTCTGCACTCTGTTTTATTAATTACTTACTTGCTAGATTTGGCTAAGCTAAGTTTTAGAGGAGCCCGTAGTTTAGTCGTACTAAACGTAGATAAACTAGGTCATTTTCTTATTTCTAGTAGAAATCATGGCTAGGATTTTGTGTCAATAGAGTTTGTTACTGGCTCTTCTCCATGAGATCGACAATTGGAACCGTGCAACATTAATCCTGGACATATCATAAGTGTGTTGTAACAATTTCAAATAAAAAATCTTTAGTTTATATCAAACTAAAGATTTTTTTACAGATTACAGAACTAGAATCAAATCTCAAGAACTTGACTAGAGATTACACCAATTGAATATAAATTCTAGACCTATGACGTAGGCTTCGTATTTGATTAACGCAATCTTGACTAGAATTATAAAGTTTTGACTCTACTGATACGGGCCTTAGTTTATTCGCTTTGTGTGAGATATTCTACGAAATTCATAAACCACCAAACCAAAACTTTGATGGGTGCTGTTTGTGGAATAGCCTTGGTGTTATTCGTTTTGGTATCTGCGCTCTTCTAGAATACCTCCTTTGTATCGCGTATTATTCTATAACTCATTTTACACCGTTCAGTACACGAGACGAAAGAATTTAACCTCTGATTCATCATTTCGGCTGAATGAAGTCCACTGCTGGACACAGGCCTCCCCAAAAGAATACCACAACGATCGATATGGGTGTATTGTGGACTCATGGGGGGTTTTGCCATAATCGCCACGCTTGGAAGACGGGTTGGTGATCGCAGTTGAGTTGTTAATGTACTCGAAGGACGCTGCTGCCCATCCCCCGGCTAATCCCTTAGTCGACTTTTACGACACCCACGGGAGGAAATGGGGTGGTGGTATTCTGAGCCGGCACCACACGGCAACATCTCTGATTTATCCTAAAATATTTCCTAGCTTCATTTCAACATAAGCCGTTGCAAGCATAAAAAGCAGTATCTAGTAACGCCGTACATCTTTGTAGCAACTATTGCATATTTTGTGTTGCAGCCACATGACGCCGAGTAATGTACGGATTCACGCGAACGCAAGAATGCAAGTAAGTAGGTTTACAAACAGGATGTGAGCAGATCCGCAAATGGCTCCCAGAGCTGAAGTCCACGGAGGTATTTGTTTTGTGGAACTAACAAATTACATTCTAGGCAACGGGGCTACGTTGGTTTTATGAAATCTAGTTAAATTAACGAAGATATGTGTTGCGCAGTGAAAATTCGAATGTGGGTACTTAAAAAAGACTTCTGCAGTCTCCGTGCTTTTTACTGCAGTACAATAAAAATATCTGAGTGTACAGGTTGTGCTACCAAATCTTATGATGCATATAAACTGCAAGGGCATTGAACGCCACAGGCCATTTTGGATGCGTAAGATTGTAATTACGAATTCGTGAAAATGAAGCTGAGAAACCTAATTAACATTTTACTAACGCTTTGAAATAACTTGTAATTCGTTTAAAAGAGATCATTTTTTTTTTTTTTTATAAAACGTTGCCCCACACTAGGTTTTCTCCTGTGTCATGGGTGCGTTTACAGACATACATGTCATGTACACACAATACACCCAGACCCGGAACAACTACCTGCAGATCATACAAATATTTGTTCCGTGCGGGAATCGAACCCGCGATCCGGAGCGCAGCAGTCGACTGTATCAGCCACTGCACCAACCGTGTCGCATTGTCATTGCAGCCAAAGGACGTCCACTACTCACCAAAGGCCTCCTTCATAAATTTCGAGAAATGGGTCATCATTTTGGACGGTATTTGTCAATGCTGACCACGCTTGGCAGACGAGTTGGTGACCGTAGGTTTCACCGAAGGCACGCTGCTACCCATCTCTCTGGTTTATAACGACCGAACTTAATAATCAATCTAATCCAACTCTTCAGAAAAAATCTTTAGATTTGAGTTTTGAGCATGTTCTGTTTCTACACAATACACTTAACAGAAAAAACAAAAGAATCCTTAATCTTAATTAAGATTTTGGGTTTGGTTGATTACTAATTTCGGCTGTTAATCGCCTTTTACGAAATCCACGGGAGGAGATGGAGTGGTGCTATATTCTTAATCCGGACACCACACGGACAATTCTTTTTTATAAAAGTTATCCGTGTGTAAAACTATACCCGAGTCGAGTACAACATGTGTCACGTAATAAATCTCATAATTTCTAATTCTACAAACATTGGTACAATTTCCACCCATCTTTATTCCAGTCAAGTTTACACAGTAAAGCACTCAGAGCATCGCTGTATAATAGCCTGCATCCGTCGTTATGGATTGACGTCTTTATTGCATACTTCTACTGTGAGACCACTACCTTTCAACGTCATCCTATACCAACCGATTCTAAACATTATTCCCGAAGACTCTGAGTTTATTTTTGTAATGTAGCATATTAAAGTTATCGTCGGTGCGCTTTCTACGCATAGGGTCTGCAGTCGCGTTCACGTAGATCTCTCCGATACGGCCTGAAATATGAATATCGTCGCGTTGCCATTTGTGCAGTCCGGTCACGATTATCCTTATGTTCTAGTTGGAACGACTGTCTACGTTTGATGCAACTAGTTCGTAGGTATACAGCGAGAACTTGTATGCCCACTTCACGCCTGAAGGCTGACAACTCAATTTGAGGTCCAGTTTTTGTTTATTAAAGCTAGAACATATCGCATTCCGTATTTTTAAGAACAAAACCTAGCATTTCGGCATACTGACAGCTGCTTCTCCTTTTTTCTCGTAGTATAACTTTTTCAGAGTTGCTAAAGCCACCAAAGGCCTCCGACTTGGCTTAGCGACCGTCTAATGACTATAACCGGGACCGACGATTTTACGCGCCCTGTGACGCTCATCGCTCATATGCTCAGTATAATAAAAAAAATAGTCCAGGTGCTCCCGCCCATAAATGACTACAGTACTCCATATAAGTGTATGTGGTGCCGGCTCAGAATACCACCACTCCATTTCCTCTCATAGGTGTCGTATAAGTCGACTAAGGGATTAGCCGGAGGATGGGCAGCAGCGTCCTTCGAGTACATTAACAACTCAACTACGATCGTCAACCCGTCTGCCAAGCGAGGCGATTATGGTAAAAACCCCCAATGAGCCCACAACACACCCATATCGGTCATTGTGGTGATCTTTTGGGGAGGTCTGTATCCAGCAGTGGACTTCATTCGAAATGATGACTCCATATGAGGCCGGACTTATAAAGCATCAGTCTTTACCCCGATTTGAAGTACCGCCTTGCCTTGTTGAGCACACCAAGTTTTTTGGACGCCAGGTTGATTTTATCATCTAAGTGCGTGCGTCAGGACGCTGCTCGAAATTTCGACCACAAGGATCCCAATACTAACAGTACTAACAGTAACCTTTGTTAAGGACGTACGGACACGGCTCGTATAATAAGTGTCCCAGTATTTTCGTCCGCATAACAATGAAGCCGTCGATAGACAGCATATCATTGACATGCAGTAAAAATAATGTTGGGGACAGCAAGGACCATTGTGGGACGCTAGCGTTAATTTCCAAGCTATCGGAACAACTGCCATCGACAACGCCTCTTATGCTTCTGTTGGACAGAAAGCTGGCAATCCAGTTGCACAATCCCTCGGGTAGTCCGTATGACGATATCCTCGATAGAAGACTGTGGTGCCAGACCCGATCGAACGGCTTCGCTACGTCTAAGCTAACAGCCAGTGCCTTACCTTTATTTTCAATGGCAAGAGCCCAATGGTGTATGAAAAACTAGAAGGTAACCAGCTGACCAACTATGACGAAAGCCATATTGGCGGTCGCCCAATTATACAGGTCCTGATCCTCTAGGTATCCTAAAAGCTCCTAAATCCTAAGCTCTTAGGGCGCGCAGATTGGGGAGTCTGCGTGCTGACACCGAGCGACCCCCGGGAAGACGGTGGCGCGCACGTGGTCACGTGCCGCCGTGTGTGCAGCACAACGCACAGCAAGACTTGGGGGGATCCTTTATAATCCTCCCCGAGAAGTGCCTGGGGGGCGGCCTTTTACAGCCACCTGCCCTCCACTAGAGGGGGTGACCGCTTAACAGTCATCCCCTCCGAGATGTGCCAAAAGGCGTGCACCAATGGGCGGCTCTAGTGTGATCTTACGAGGACCTGGAGCCCTCCTTCGGTGCCAAAGATGACCGCGCCAGTAATTTTAGCCAGTAGGAGTTCGGCATACCCCTTTGCCCTTCCCCGGGGTGAAGGAAATTCCATTTAGTATTTCCACTGGACACCAATAAAAATAAAAATAAATAAAAGATATCCTAAATGCTGTTTATTTATTACCCGAACTAAGGTGATCCCCTTAGACAGTTAAGGATAATAGCGATAGGCCTGCAATTCAATGGGTCTGATCTGCCACCCTTTTTTGGGCACTGGGTGCAAGTTGGCAGTCTTTCATGGAGACGGAACTATCCTAGTGGAGTATGAAAGAGCAAAAGCCGCGACAATACAGTACCCAACTCAGGAGCACACAGCTTCAGTATCACTGCGGGTGTGTCGTCTGGCCCACTCGACTTATGAACGTCCAGAGAAAGCAACTTCCGCCGATCCTCGCGTTACATTATGCAGATTTCCGGCATGCCACACCACCGAATTGAAGGTGGTACGGTGTCTCCGTCGTTCAGACTCGAATTCGAGGCAAAGAGTGACCCTAAAAGTGTGGCTTTCTCGTTGGCACTAAAGGCCAGAATACCATCAGCATCACGCTATGTTGGCAAGAATAAATCAATATGTGGGTTTGTTGGTGCGAAGGTTCACGAGGTGAAAGGTGTATTGAGCACTTGAAGTCGCATTGCATGGATGGGAAAATATAAGAGGAACCGAAATATGTCGAGAATAATAAAGGTTAGCTAAAGCTTATTAAATGATTATATTGTTTCAGTTATGTTATTATATTATAAATATATTGCGATATATCCGGTTATTTAAGAATTCAAGTTTGAAGTTTAGTTTCAATCTTTTTTTCATGCAGGAAATGAATACTTAAGCTGTAACCTTAACACATAACAAATAATTGTTGCTGTTTGTTAACTTTGTGTGTCGCTTATTTTCTATTATATATTGCAATAAGAATCTGAAAAGATTTCAAAATTCCTCCTCCTGGGCATGGATGCAAAATTATTTCACGAGATCGGAACCTTAACCACCTGCCTCGCAATTCATCGCTATACACTTACGTCTATCGGCACTAGTATGTAGGATTAGGAATTCCAAGTAGGAATTTCCATTTTTCTTTCGCAATAATTAATAAATATAGTTGATATTCGATCATTTTTTATTACCGTTAATTAAGCGTAAGCTGTTCTTTGTGTGAATTTTTGTAACAAAATAGTGCTAAATAAATTTTAGTTTTTATTAGAATTGCAACTTTATTCATAAATATTTTTTATTGCATAAAAACTATAATGGAAATCACAACTTTTTTTATGAAATAAACGTAATCCGCTTCTTACTGTTTGCTAGAAATAAACTATTTCACTATTCTCGTAGTATCTTTATTCTCTACGTTACAAAAACTCTACAGAACTTAAAAATCTAAGACTAAAACTAAATATTCCGTCTCTAACATACATAAAGCCCAATTCTAAATTCAAAGATACTTAAACTTTCAAAATAGTCTCTGCAAATCTGATTACCTATGTGCAGAGGATTGAAATTTAAAGTTAGGTAGGTGGTCAAAGCTCAACGTAAGAGTCTTATGTTAGTGGGGACTGTGGGCAGGTACTTAGATGGCTGGCGAACTAGAAAAGCTTACCGCTGAGTCGCTGCGAAGCTCTTAAGTCAAAATACAGGCAAACATAAATGAATACTTTTATCCTATTCCGAGGACAATATCACTTAAGAAATCTTATAGCTACTAAAATCATGAGTCAAGAGATAGAATAACAAATGTCTCGAGGTGATGAGTGCAATGTGGTACGCAGGACTAATTCTGGGTTTGTAATAGGCAACCAATTGTATTAGGCAATACGCCTTACGCTTACCGTCCGTTGAATGATATTCTCGTTTCATTATTAGGTAGTATAAAATATCTTGGTGTTTGAAATGTGGAAGAATAGTGAAATTATGTCTTATGCCCAATTTCATACGTAAAGTAAGTTTTACTTATATACGTGATCGTTTACTCTTAAGATATACCTAAACAAACGCTTTCTTTGAAGAAAATATCCTTTTATTTTTTAAACATTGCCCCACTCTAGGATTTCTTCTGTGTCGTGGATTACAGACATAAATTCCACACACAATACACTTAGACCCGGAACAAATACCTGCAGATCATACAAATATTTGTTCCGTGCGGGAATCGAACCGGCGACCCGAGGCGCAGCAGCCGACTGTATCAGCCACTGCACCAAACGTGCCGTCTATTTTATTCAATTTGAAAATTGCATTTTGTTTGTTTTTCATCTCAAAATTTTTACAATATTTAGTTACGAGTTTTTTTACATGTATTCTAAAAGCAAATCTAAATTGCTGGCGTATTCATATTGAATGTTATGATGAAATGTCAAGGGCTAACACGCGAAAGAATGCCTTTGTCAATATTAAAAGTCTGCAAGTCTTCAAAGTATGTCACTAAACTTTTATAACATTAAACGCGCTGGGCGCCTTTTTAAACTCTTTCCCGGTTCCACTTGTTTACGCTTCGGCTTCTACGCGCTTAGAACATCTTTATAACTTGTACGTTTCAGTAATCCGATTTGCCTCAAACCATTATACGTGTTGCTTTTACGACGAGTAAAGTGTTTTTTTACTATCTTTACACATATTGACTCTCATCCAGGTAAGTACAACATGGAGATAATATTAATGAATAACATATTTACACCTGACAAGTTCCGTGTGGTTCCCGGCAAAGATATTGAATATTTGTACGCTCGACAGAGTAAAACAGCGCGCTTGCATTATCATAATTATACCTGTACATCTGTCTATGTTTATGTCAAATAAATTTTAATTTTGAATTTGAAGAATATACACCCCTCTCGTTTCGGCCGAATGAAGTCCACTGCTGGACACGGCCTCCCCCGAAGATCACCACAACGACCGATATGGGTGCGTGGTGTGCTCATTGGGGGGTTTTGCCATAATCGCCACGCTTGGCAGGCGGGTTTCCCGATCGCAGTTGAGTTGTTAATGTATTCGAAGGACGCTGCTGCCCATCCTCCGGTTAATCCATAGTCGCCTTTTACGACACCCACGGGATGAGATGGGTTGGTGCTATTCGTAGCCGGCACCACACGGCGGTACACCCCTCTACCGTATCGCAAAAGGTGACAGCATCCTCCCGTGTGATAATAACAGCATACTGCGATCACCAATCCGCCTGCCATGCGCGGTGATTTTGGCAATATTACCGCTCATTACAGTTGTAATTAGGAGGCCCAAGTTCAACAGTGGACGTTTATGGGCTGAAGCGTAAACTCGAGACTAAAATATGTTGACGTTATCCAGGCGTATATCCGTCTCCGAGATGTGCCAATAGGCGTGGCCAGAGCGGGTGGCTCTTGTGTGATCATACGAGGACATGGAGCACCCCTTAGGTGCCGAATATGACCGCCCCAGTAATTTTAGCTGGTAAGAGTCCCACGCCCCTTCGCCCTTCCCTGAGGCGAAAGAAGTTCAGGATGAATTTACAATTAGATAAATAAAATAAATAAAAAAGACATCTGTATAACTCCTTAAACAAAAGTGATGTATTAAAAGAACTAAAAGTTTATTGAGTTTTGCAAAATGATCGTCTCTCCAAATGTAATAATAGATAAAATATAATAATTACTTACGCCTTTGTGTTTATTTATAAACATTACGAACTATTACACTGATATTTGAACTAGCGACACTGCGTGTGGGACAGCTTACAATGTAATTATAGCTACAGCTATACCTCACTATTGCGGCGCCTACAACACATAAGTAGCATTTGATCTGTCACAATTAGCAGTCAATATTTACGCGATTTAATAATAACTGCAAACGCATAAGTGCCATGAAACGGCCTCTACTGTGATTTAAATATTCACCAGCAATACTGCCCTTCATTATTTCGGCCGAATAAAGTCCACTGCAGGACACAGGGCTCCCTCAATGATCACCACACCGACCGATATCGGTGTGTTGTGTGCTCATTGGGGGGTTTTGCCATAATCGCAACGCTTGGCAGGTGGGTTAAGATCGCAATTGAGTTGTTAATGTATTCGAAGGACGCTGCTGCCCATCTTCCGGCTAATCCCTTAGTCGCCTTTTACGACACCCACGGGATGAGATGGGTTGGTGCTATTCGTAGCCGGCACTACACGGCTACTGCCCTTATATATGTCTAATTATCGTTAATTATAGCTACAGCAATACTTCACTATTGCTTACAACAACGAAGTACGGCAATTGTTCCGTCACAGTTAGCTGTTAATATTTACGGAATTTACTGATAAGTGAAAACGCATATGTGCCGTCATACAGTGCCTCTACTGTATAAACATGCACCAACACTCGAAATTGACGTGAACAGGCAAGTCGCTTAAAATTGAAATGCATACTAGAAAGATTCTCATTTTAAAAATATCTTAACCGTACTGAATTATAAAATTTGCTGACCCCTTAATATTTATCTCATCTAGAAAGTGCAGGTAAGTCGTGCACTAGGGGTGCACCGCCGCAGTTGGTACACAGAATTGCATTAAGCGTACCGTCCCCCTAGAGTCGGTTAATTTGTTGGTCACCGCTCGTTACCATTTAATTCGGCTCCCTCCAGCCAGATCGCGGCTCACTTTACCCGATTATCATCCAATTTAGTCCACCCGGTCGGATAAACGAAGTCACTCGATATGAAAAATGTTGAAATATAAAATCAGGTCACCGCGGCGGCTCTCCTACTTTCAATTTATAATAGAGTTTTGGATTGCGGCTAACGCAATTTGTTATCAATCATTATCTCATTTACATAGACGGAGAGTATATTATTAAGTTAAGTGGTTTTAGAAAGAACGGTATTAGGTTTTATTTTTCTATGAAATTTCTTCAGTTGCCCACTGAAGTTATGAAAGGTTTGTAATGAAATTGAGTAGCTACAGAGTACTGGCTTTATATCTGAGTAAGGGTTCAAAGGGAATACTATTGTTAACACAACGCTGTGTTGTTGTGTTGTTCACGCATATTATAATACCATGCTGCGTGAAAACCTCATTGTCACTGATATGATGTGCAATTATTGCCAACTTGATAATTTGACGGCACGGTTGGTGCAGTGGCTGATACAGTCGGCTGCTGCGTTCTGGGTCGTGGGTTCGAATCCCGCACTGAACAAATATTTGTATGATCTGCAGATCATGGTAGTAGGTAGTAAGTAGTTCCGGGTCTGGGGTTCTTGTGTGTGGAATATATGTCTGTAAACGCATCCACGACATAGGAGAAATCCTAGTGAAGGGCAACGTTTAAAAAAAATACTAAATTTATTTTTCTTTGTAAATTTATGTATGCACATCACGTTACACTGTTGAACATGGGTCTGCAAATGATCACTATAATGAGCGGTCATAAGTCATATTGTGGCAGTATAATTGGCACACGGAAGGATGATACTTATCCTCTTAATATCAACCCTTAGTACCTTTTACGACACCCATGAGTAGAGAAGAGAGGTATAGTCTTTGCCGGCCGACACACGGGCCACGGCCATAATTTATATACATACACACATTGATATCAATAGCTTTTTCTTTTTTTCGTTTCAGCCGAATAAAGTCCACTGCTGGACACAAACCTTCCCCAAAGATCGCCACAACGACCGGTCTGGGTCTATTTTGTGCTCATAGAGAGTTTTGGCATTTATTTTTACAGGTGGTAGCTCTCTTATTGCAAGAGGCCGGCTAGGTAGGTACCACCCCACTGGGGAGACTGCGTGCTCACACCGAGCGACCCCCGGGAAGACGGTGGCGCGCACGTGGTAACGTGCCGCCGTGTGTGCAGCACAGAGCACTGCAAGACTTGGGAGGGATCCTTTACAATCCTCCCCGAGAAGTGCCTGGGGTGCGGCCTTTTACAGCCGCCTGCCCTACACTAGAGGGAGTGACCGCTTAACAGTCATCCCCTCCGAGATGTGCCAAAAGGCGTGGCACCAATGGGTGGCTCTAATGTGATCTTACGAGGACCTGGAGCCGCCCTTCGGTGCCGAAGATGACCACTCCAGTGGTTTTAGCCAATAGGAGTCCGGCATACCCCTTCGCCCTTCCTCGGGGTGAAGGAAGTTCCATGTAGAATTTCCACTGGACACCAATAAAAGAAATAAAAAATATAAAGGTAGGTACCACCCCAGTGCCAGATATTCGCCGCTAAGCAGTAGTGTTTAAACTTTAGACAGTATTATGCTCCGGTTAGAAGGACATATTACTGGGCATAAGAGACTAAATAACTTTAGGTCTCGAGGTGACGAGCGCAGTGTGATACCTCGCAGGACCAGTCTTGGACAGCATTCTAATTGTTATGGGCAGGCATATCGCTTACCAACAGGCGAATGACTTGCTTGTCTCGTCATCAAATTGTGTAAAAAAAATCGCCCAGCTTGGCAGGCGGGTTGGCGATCGCAGTTGAGTTGTTAATGCACTCGAAGTACGCTGCTGCCCGTCGTCCGGTTTATCCCATAGCCGCCTTTTACGAAACCCACGGGATGAGATGGGTCTGTGCTATGCTTTCTTTTTTATGAAAACCCAGTTCACAAAAGCACAATGTAAACTCTATAAATCCTGTTGCAGTTACCAAACAAGTACTGATTTCCTGCCACCCGCACTGCCATCATTCACATTCGGGGCTCATTCACAACACATCTGCTTACGACCGTCTAGATAATCCAACAAAGCGTGCGCCCCAATTTTCTTGCAGCGCGGAGTCAAAGTTGTGCGGTGTAGCGCACAATAGGCATCCCGCTCGTGGGTAATGCGACGCCGTATGAGGGATTTCCCGACTCCAACACACGCGACAAAGCAGCCACTTACCGCGCGTACCGTTTCGCCGTCTCAGAATGCACCATGAAATCTTCCCACTGAAGATCCGCTCTCCAACATGCATGTTTGTGTATCCATTTGCTTGCACCGAATACCGCGGTAATGGATTTTTTAAGATACGATATGTAGATTGAAAAGATGTTTACTTGAGTAGGAAATCATGAATTCGGTTCAAACGTTCATGTTATATGATAATACATGCATATTTTATTTAAAGAAGTTTAGTTTTTAAGTAGACTAGAACATTATAGAAGTGATCATCAGCATCACATCATCGTATTAGCCTCTACCACAGATTTTCACAATTGTGTCATCATTTTGGAGGAACTTGCCAATACTCACCACGCTTGGCAGGTGGGTTGGTAAGCGCAGTATGGCTACTGTTCCTCAGAAGGGACGTTGCTGTCCATCTCTCTGGTTAAGAGTCCCTTAGTCGACTTTTACGACATCCACGGGAGGAGATGGAGTTGTGCAATATTCATAATCCGGACACCACACAAAGTGATATAGACTTTTTGAATGATGAATATTTCTATAACCAGCTTTCCTCCGCAACTCCTTAATTTCGGAACAGACAAATTGCTTAACCTGACATAGGTAATAAGAAATAACTACGCCCATCTCCTTGACATATTACATCAATCGTTTTTTATAAAATGGTAAGGAAATCAAGTATATTTTAAAACAAAGGATCTGGTTTTCTATTAAATTTAAAACAATTCTCGCGACAATAAATTATGTAGAAAAGCCGTTCCAGTCTATATTCAAAAGGTTTCAGGTGTCTGCAATACAAATTGTTCCTGCAAAGACATTAAAATGTAAATCCGCTTAGGTATACTTAGCTATGCAATGTGCCCATGTGCATTGTTTATGCAAAATGCAAATAACAGAATTGTTATAATTTCTTTAGCTACACCGGGTCTGGCGGTTTATCAGCAGTCAGTATGTGCTTTACTTGTGCGTCCGTGTGGTGTCCGGATTAAGAATATAGCACCACCCCATCTCCTTTCGTGGACGTCTTAAAAGGCGACTAAGGGACGTTGCTGCCCATCGCTTTGGTTTAGAGTCCTGAACCAAAGGGATGGGCAGCAACGTCCCTTCTGTGGAACGGTATCATTCTGCGCTCACCAACCCGCCTACAAAACGTGGTGAGTATTGGCAAGTCCCCCCCAAAATGATAATACCATTGTGGAATCCCCAAACTGATAACACAATTGCGGAATTCATTGGGGGGTCTTCGTTCAACAGTGGACGTCCTTTGGCTCATACGATGAATATGTGACTGACGGCTCGGTTGGCAGCTAAGCGATTAACTTTCTACGCTACATGTCGCGGTTTCAGTTTCCGCATTAAACGAGTATTTGTATGATCTACAGAGTTTCAGAGGGTTTGGTTGTTTTTCCATGTAAGATTTATGTGTATAAACTTCACCCACGATACGATCGATCGATACGATAAAAGAAACGACATAGTTCCCACTCTGTGGGTACATCGCTAAAAAAAAATTAAAATTATTAATATACCTACATATCCTTACAATGTTCATTGTTTCTTCGCCAAGTTGTGTTGTGGAACATAATTTTTTAAATTGTATGTTCACTTATTACATAAGCGAGATTGGTTGTTAAAAGTGTATGTAATTTTATGCAGGTTCGTTCGCTGTGTGTTTTCTATATACTTAATACTTTCTATATACTTTGGTTAAATAGTATACTTATCTATTGGTCGATCCATCTGTCAACTAAACTAGTGTTATTTTTAAATACATCCCAAAAGTCGTAATCATATTTCCCGATAACCCGTAGTTAGGAAAAAACTATTATCGATGCACGTTTCTAATATTTACCATTATGTTTTATTTTCCTGGCCTTGTAAAGCTCAATGAATCTCTTCAACACCACCACTCCCATGGACGGTTTCAAATATCTCTTAACTGCCGGAAATATATAGCTTAAAGTATAAATAACTACTTAACGGTTATAACGGATTATCGCCATAATCACCACGCAAGATTGGTAATCGCAGTATATGGTTTTTAGCAGGGTTAGAAATTATCAAGATAAAAATGCTTCGTGATAATTATCTGATAACTATGTGATGATGAGATGTTCTGATAACATCATCATCATCAAATCAGCCGTAAAACGTCCTTTGTCCACTGCTGAACAAAGGTCGGCAAGGCCACAGACGACGGGTTACATGCTGTGTCGTAATTTCGGGGGAAATTTGCCAGTACTCACGCTTGACCGAGTTGGTCAACTCAGAATGGCTTTGTTCCACAGAAGGAATGCTGCTGCACATAATTGGGGATGAGAGTTGGTCATTAGTGAAATACAGTTTCCAATATTTTTAACACAGTCTAGGTGCTCCATACCACACGTGGGTCGCGGGTGCGCAGATTGGGGAGCCTGCGTACTCACACCGAGCGACCCCCGGGAAGACGGTGGTGCGCATGTGGTCACGTGCCGCCGTGTGCGCAGCACAGTGCAAAGCGAGGCTTGGGGGGATCCTTTACAATCCTGCCCGAGAAGTGCCTGGAGGGGGCGACCTTTTTACAGTCGGCTTCCCTCCGCTAGAGGGGGTGACCGCTTTACAGTCATCCCCTCCGTGATGTGCCTAAAGGCGTGGTACCAATGGGCGGCTCTAGTGTGATCTTACGAGGACCTGGAGCCCACTTCGGTGCCGAAGATGACCGCTCTAGTGGTTTTAGCCGGTAGGAGGCCGGCATACCCCTTCGCCCTGCCCCGAGGCGAAGGAAGTTTCATGTAGAATTTCCACTGGACATCAATAAAAAAAAGGTGCTCCATACCAATTTTGAAGTCAAATCGAAATCTTACTATTCGTTTACGCAGACTGAATTAGGTAGACACTGGTAGACGGCTGCATCTGTCTAATGCAATCCCTCTGAGCGATACACGCCCCGAGCAAAATAAATTGCCGTAAAATAAAATGCAAGTTGCTTGTACATCCGCAGTTTATCTTGATATCCATGATACGACGCGGAAACTAACCGCATTCTGTTCAATTTAGTAGCATGTAAACGGTCTAGGGGAGTTCATAAATAGTTAAAACAAGCAATAAAAATGCCCTGGGAATAGTCTTGCGTTAATGGTATACCATACTTTTTTTAATGCCCCTTATTGTTATTCCTTACCTCCGTCGTAGATAGACATAACTTCCACAAGCAAAAATTCCTAAACCAGTACCAATAATTTTACGTAATAATTTTTTTCCACACGGTTGGTGCAGTGGCTGATGCAGTCGGCTACTGCGCTCCGGTTTGCGTGTTCGATTCCCGTACGGAACAAATATTTGTATGATTTGCAGGGAGTTGTTCCGGATCTGGGTGTATTGCGTGTGGAATTTGTGTCTGTAAACGCAGCCACGACACCGGAGAAATCCTAGTGTGTGGTAAGGTCATTTTCTGGCAAAAACAAAAAAGAAAAGAAAAATACTGTAGGCCACGCAAATATTTTTATCCGTGCGAAAATCTAACCCGCGACCCGTAGCGCATAAAATCAATCGCCTTCACCAAGGCGTTAACTGTGCCGTCAAGTTTTACAATACTATCGTTGGCTGAGATCCAAATGATTTTTAGCTACCCTCAGCCGTGATTTATATAATATTCTAAAAAATACTGAACTTTCAGTAACTTATAGGGATCGAGTTTACAAAAACCACCACCAGTATTTCAGCCCAACAAAGTACACTGCTGGACACGGGCCTCCACAAAGTGTACTCGAAGGACGCTGTTGCCCATCCTCCGGCTAATCCCAAAGTCGCCTTTATGACACCCACGGGATGAGATGTGTTGGTGCAATCTGGCACCATACGACACATTTATTAAAACACAAGCTGTTATTTTCAATATTGAAATTGTGCGAAAATTAAAATAAATGTGCTAGAATAGGAAAATAAATATATTCATCATGATTTTAAGACAGTATTGGGTCTATTCGCATACAGATTATTATAAAAAATATATTTTAAGATAGCAGACTCTAATCTACTCGTAACCACAGACAATTCAACTTGATCGAAACGTCAAGGTTAGTCAAAATACTATTTAGATATTAATCTGTGCGCGAATAGACTCTATACTGCCTTAAAATCATGTATTCAATTCGCAAAAGTTTTAGAATAGCTAATACATTCATCATTACAAAATAATTAATTCATCAGTTCGGCCGATTAAAGTCCAGTGATGGACACAGGCCTCTCTCAAAGATCACCACAACGACCGACATCAGAGTGTTGTGTGCTCATTGGGGGGTTTTGCCATAATCGCTATGCTTGGCAGGCGGGTTGGCCATCGCAGTTGAGTTGTTAATGTATTCCAAGGACGCTGCTGCCGATCCTCCGGTTAATCCCTTAGTCGCTTTTACGACACCCACGGGATAAGATAGGTTAGTGCTATTGCCGCCGGCACCACACGGCAATATATTCATCATTACAAAATAATTAATTACAACATATTATTTAATAAGCGCCATCACTATAACCCAGTGGGGTGTCAATAAAATGAAGTTCACTATTTTTTAGTTTAAGGTTATATATAACGGGTGTAAGAAACATCGTAACGTAAACTGATACCATAGATTCAGTACATGATTCTGGAATCCTGATATCAGTATAAAATAATGTATTATCCTCTATCCTAACGCTATTTTAAAAATGGGTGTGTCAGCTCAAACGCACGACTGGAGTTTACTCCGTAAGTACAATTGTCTCAGTAATTAATAGGCAGTGAGGGTTAAAAAATAAAAACGGATGTTTATATTTACATATATAAAAATATTTCATATTTTTTATTTCATATATAAAAATGTTTTTGAAGTGAAAACTTATTTTAGCGCGGTACCTATATTTTTAGATGAGATAAAATTTCTGGACTCGTGACACCGTTACGAGACGCAGCTATAGTGTGTGCATATATGCATGTACATATAGCCGACCGCGAACGCGTCTAGATAAATAAAAAAAATAGTTTTCACTTCTGTCGAGACTCCAGTAGGCGTAGCATGGCGATTTCAAAGTCTTCTCTTCGGAAGATAGACAACGCGCTCTCTACACGTCTCGATATCTCTTCTTCCCGAGCATGAGCCGACATGAAGACTCAGCTGTCTTCGTAGACATAGACATGGTAAATCCTTTCCATAGCAACGGAATGCCGCTAGTTACGTAGAAATTCCATTCAATTCTAATCATTCTTTGCGTTTCGTTACCAATAAAATACGTCGAACAATTTATTTATTTATTTAATATACTCTTTGTTGTACACGAAAAATAGTCACAAAAGTTTTGAATTAAGTAAAAGTACAATATCGGCCTTATCGCTATCCGCGATCTTTTCCAGGCAACCTTAGGATGGAAAATGGTTGCTACACTTTTTAAATAGAAGTAAATACAAAAACGAAACGCTTAATGTCCATTTTATCTGTGGTATTATTTTAAAGTTTCAAATTTGATTAGAACCGGGATAATTTTGCAATTTCTATTGTGACTCTTGTGAAGTGAAATTGAATAATGGCATCAAAAAAAATTATCTCATATTACTTACAACCTAGCTAGCTTACTTACTACGTAATTTCTCATCATCAATCATCATCTCATTCAACAATCACGTAGCGTTGTTTACGATACATTGCATGCTCAAAACTGTAACCTATTATTTCCGAGATAAGTGGCTTTCCTAGTTTTATTATAGACCTAAGTGTAACCTCTACCCAAAGTTTACATACAAACTGAATAGTATAACTTTTTTGTACATATTAATAGCAAAAGGGCCAAGCATTTTTATTTGGTAAAAAACTGTACTACTGTTGAGCTCTTCACATAGAACTGTATTAGGAGCCTGGGAAGCGGCCTCTTTACAATCGCCTCCCCTCCGTTAAAAGGGTAACCGCTTTACAAGTCATCCCCTCCGAGGTGAGCCTGAAAGCCTGGCACCAATTCGCAACTCTAGATGGAGATTTTTGAATTCCTAGAGCTTCGGTGCTGAAATTTACCTCTCCGGTGGTTTTAGCCGGTTGGAGTCCAGCCTTCCCCGCGGTGAAAGAAGTACATGATGTATTTCTACCCGATAAAAAAAGGACTTTAGTATCTAAACTGTCGAGCCTGAGACGATCGTGTGGCCATTAGTATGAAAGATTAAAAACCGAAGTAAAAGCAACCCAGTCGAAACCAATTAGTCGAGAAAAATATTTTATCACACAATTCAAAGAGTTCGCAATAAGCTGAACGAGGAAAAAACGAATATTTTCAATTCTTTTGTCGCCAATCACGATTTTGTTTGAATACGAGCGTGAGATTAAAGCCAGTTAGCTATGAAATTATTATTTTCACGATATACATCGAGCGTATTTCATCAGAGGCAGCCAATTTGTGTTCATCGGCAGTTTTATTAGAAAACTTTACTTACTAATAAAAGAGTCTCCCCGCGCGTGGAATTGCGCTCTGCACTTTATCGTTTAACGTGACTGCAGACACAAACAGACTAGGATACGAAATGAATGGCTTCGCATAAAATAGTGTTACTTTTAGTTCCCTATGGTGTCCGGATTATTGAATATAGCAGCACTCCATCTCCTCCCGTGGATGTTGTTTTTTAGTGGGACAAGCCTGCCACACATTCCCTACCACTGCAACTCCTGTAAGCTAGAATCTACAATGGCGACCATCGGAAAGAACACCGATCAATGAGACTCGGTAAATAACTCTCTTGGAACCCGCAACGAAGTTAATCATAACAGAAAAAAGGAGAAGTAGACAAGAATATACATTCCACCTCCCTTCGTAGCAAGCAGGAGACAGAGAACAAATTATAGGTCATAGGCATAATAATTGGGAGTGTACAACTAGGATAACTAGGATAAGTGCCGTGTGGTCCGACTACGAATAGCACCAACCCATCTCATCCCTTGGGTGTCATAAAAAGCGACTATGGGATTAGCCGGAGGGTGGGCAGCAGCGTCCTTCAAGTACATTAACAACTCAACTGCGATCGCCAACCCACCTGCCAAGCGTGGCGATTATGGCAAAACCCCCAATGAGCACACAGCACACCCATATCGGTAGTTGTAGTGATTTTTGGGGGAGGCCTGTGTCCAGCTGTGGACTATATTCGGCCGAAATGATGATGAATGATGAACTAGGATAAACCCAGTTGCCAAGTACCCACGGGTACAAAAATGTTTACTTTAATATTTAATTACGGGTATAAATATAATCATATCGGCTAATAAGATCCACTGCTCTGGACTCAAGCCTTCCCCAAGGATGGCCCAATGAGCTGTCTGAGTATTTTGTGTGCTCATTGGCGGATTTTGCCATAAGCCACGCTTGGCAGGCGGGTTGACGATTGCAGTTGAGTTGTTAACCTACTCAAAGGACGGTGCTTCCCATCCCCCAGCTTATCTCATAGTCGTCACTCACGACACCCACGTGATACTATTCGTAGCCGTGGCGTAGTACACGGCGTAGCGTAGCTTAGCCACCAGAGTGAGATATTATTCAGCGTCTTTTATTACAATCAGCGATTCACTGCACTTATACACGACGTACCGAGGCTTGAATTTCTCAACCCTAAAAACACAGCGTACAAATTACTCAAGCTCTATTTCCGAGTACCTCATCAAGATGCCATTCCATTATCTTAAAGTGTTCTTAGATGGTCAAGTTACCTTCAGATTCAGTTAACCATCTTATGACTGAGTAATATCGAGGATTGAAGCGCATCGCAAACATCCTTTGAAGTCAGTTTTATAGAAATCCAGTGTATTGGAAATATGTGGTATCTTTCGAGCATTAACCCTTGTTACTTCACACGGACCCTTCTCAGTTTCCGAATGGCGTGATCGTACCAATGCCATGCAAATATGCCATTGTGAGTTCTTATGTACAAATATAAGCTTATCGGGACTATCTTCCCGATGGCGCGAATTTTCCTGTTTTATTTACGGATATCACTGCTTCCTTATTTGAATAGATCTGAAGTAGGTACTCTCGTGCGCGTATTCAAATCGAAGTGAATAGATTATTGTATAATACTTGCAGATCATATACTATATCATTACATTTTAACATCGTGGCTAAGAATACCACGACTCTAACTTATCGATTGGGTGTCGTAAAAGGCGACTATGGGTTTTATGGGACTAGCTGCAGGATGGGCAACAGCGTCCTTCGAGTACAATTATAACACAACTGCGATCGCCAACCCGTCTGCCAAGCAGGGCGATTATAGCAAAAAGCCCCAATGAACACACAACACAAACACATGCCGGTCGTTGTGGCAATCTTTGGGGGAGTCTTCTGTCCAGCAGTGGACATTTTTCAGCTGAAATAATGATGATGATATACTTTTTTTATGTATTCTTCCGTGCGGTTCCCGGCAAAAAAAAGACGACTAACGGTTGATATAAAGATGATGGGCAGCAGCATTCCCCCACGTGCTAACAATATACTGCGATCTCCAATTCAACCGCCAAGCGTGGTGATTATATCATGGTGGTAATATCCACTATGACCGCTTATTGTAGAGATCAGTGGAGGGCCATATTCAGCAGTGGACGTTTACGGGACGATGTGTATCATCATTTCGGCCGAATGAAGTCCACTGCTGGACACAGGCCTCCCCCAAAGATCACCACAACCACCGATATGGATGTGTTGTAGGCTCATTAGGGGGTTTTGCCATAATCGCCACGCTTGGCAGGCGGGTTACGATGTGTATACTTATTTCGAATAAATACAGATTTTACAATTACTGTTCTGAAATTTCAAACACGCACCTAAGCAAAAAAATTTTACCTGCTTAATAAAATCTCTTTTTTGCACAAAAAAAATTGCACATTATTATTTTTGCACCGAATTACCTATATTTAATTATACATACAAATTATAGGCAACTTAGAACTGTGAATTGATGTCAGTACGCTTCTACTTTACCCGGAGACAACAAGCATGCCAATATGTAAAAATATGATAAATAATAGTCACCAAACATTTTAAATCCCGACATTACATAAATCATCATCATCATCATCATCCCATCAGCAAAGGACGTCCACTGCTGAATATAGACCCCATAGATATCCACAATGATGTCGTCTTTTTCGGGGGAGTTGCCAGTACTCACACGTTTGGCAGACAAGTTGATGAGCGCAGTTTAGCTACTGTTCTACAGAAGGGATGCTGATAGGGACCCATCCCATAGGTACCCTAAATCGCATTTGACATCCTCTACGGGGGGAGTGGTGCTGTATTCTTAATCTGAAACAACGGAGAACATTTCGCTTGAAATGACAACCTGTGGGATAAAATGTCAACCTCTGAGAACTCAAATACCTGAAACTAAAGTAAAGCTAGGTCTTTTTTGATTATTTTCTTGTTACTTCTTATTTATGTATAATTTATAAATTGTTTCTTTATAATTAACTGTTTAAAACAGTTATCTATTCATTGATATTAATATAAGCCAGGGGTCAATTGAAACTAAATGTCATTGTTTTTGTCCTAAATTATATTTTTGTCTGTATACCGGAAATTTTCACGACCGTGACGAGGTGACATAATATGCAATAATTGTGAATTATCAGCCTTTCACTGCCGATGCATTTTGCTAAAATAGTTTGCTGTCGTAGGAACACTGAAAACATACGAATCAACAGTACAATTATTGTTGATCGAAGGGTCACACTGATTGTTATTAGTATTGGCCAGTAAGAAAAGTAGCCGTAGAAAAATGTTTATAAATTTCAAAGAAAGTACTCTTTAGGAAGCTGTAGATGTACATTGAATTCATATTTCATTTGTTTTTACAAATTGGCGGCTATTAAAAAAGTGCGTGTCGTGATTAGTGTCATGCGTCAAAATGAATTTGATTGCAGATCGCTCCATGATTCTTTCGTTGCGGTCTTAATCAACCACTATATTATGATAGACTTCAATTGGCATTTTATGAAGAAGCCCCACCTCGTGCCACTGTTTATAACTGGTTTAATAAGTTTAACCGTGCTCGAAGCAATCGCACTAAATTATTTAAAAATAAAGCGCACTACATTAATAAAGGACGTCCTTCTACGACGACCACTGAAGATAACGTGAGTGCTGGTGCGGTTAATAATAGAAGCTTACAAAAGCGTGACATGACAACAGATCCGGGCAATTTTAGGGATTTGTATGAGTCAAGTGCAAAAAATCTCCTCCCGTAGATGTCGTAAAAGCCGACTAATGGATTTTAACCCAGAGGAATGGGCAGCAGCGTCCCTTCTGTAGAACCGTAACCATACTGTGCTCACCAACCCGTCGCCCAAGCGTGGTGAGTACTGGCAAATTCCTTCCAAAATTGTGCCGACACAATTGTGGAAATCTATGGCCTCCCCTTTGTTCAGCAGTGGACGTCCTGTGGCTGATATGATGATGAAGTACAAAAAGTCATACACGAACATTTAGGCGTCAGAAAGCTTTGCACCGGATTATCCATCTCATAATTTGATGGAAGATCAAAAACGCCATCGTTTGGATTGGTGACGCATAATGCTTGAAAACTATAACGGAGTTTACTCGAATGCTGTTTTTGACACCGTCACAGGTGATGAAACTTGGATGTATTGTTACGAGCCCGAAACCAAAACACAATCTACCCAATAAATTTCGAATATTTTTCGGACCGACGGATAATTTCTCAATTATTGAGCTGGATGATAAAAAGGACTATTACTACAGATTTGTATGTTAGTCATTATTTACCGTTTGAACGGTGTTTTTTGCTACTGCTGTGTCTACGTGTTCTCCATACATACATATTGCATTGTAGTTTTTTTTCTATTCATAAATATAAAACTCTGAAACGCAGCAGTACAATTGACGACACGCACAATTTTTTACACACTAACAAATTTCTTCATAGAAATTTGAAATGATTGAATGATTTAGAAATGACGCTGATCTTATTGTCCAAGATGTTTTTTTTTTCAAATGCCATAATAAATTATAATCGCATTATTTCATCAAGTCATTCAACATTTTTTTCATACCCATTTAGTTACGCTTGATTGAAAATAATTGAAAGTGTAGATCAAATAAAAACAAGAATTAAAAGTTGATGACATCAGCCACTTTATTTGATCAAATGTACATTTGACAAAGATATTGTATGAACGGCATACCACCCTATAATAGACTTCGTACCGCAAGTCCTATCGACCATTCACAACACAATCTACGCATAAATTCTTAAGAAAATATCAAGTCGAAACTCGGCGATTCAAGGCGAAACTGGCTGAAGGAGCGGAGTTGTGTAGTGTAACACGGTTCGTACACACAGGGGGTTGTATATTACAGTGAGGTCGCGACTTTATCTCAGTTTCCGCCCGAGCTGCGTTCACTGGCGATAGAGTGAAAATAGTGGCACAATAAAACAGGGCTCGCCAACCATCGGGCCGAGAGCCCACTCCTTATCGGAAAACGGTTACCGTGATTCATTGCGCCTCTATTTACTCACAGATCTCTAAGTCGGTTGCAACTTGCAACACACTTTGAGTTACTTTCTTATCAAACCGGAGGAAGTATTTCTTTTTCTCTTGTTTTTATAATATGATGATGATAATGTAACAATCAAAATTCCGTGTGGTGTCCGGATTAAGAATATAGCACCACTATCTCCTCCCGTAGATGTCGTAAAGCCGACTAAGGCACTATAAATCAGAGGGATAAGCAGCAGCATCGCTTCTGTGGAATAGCAACCATTCTGGGCTCACCATCCCGCCTGCCAAACGTGGTGAGTACTGGAACATTCCCCCTAAATGACGACACAATTGTGGAAATTTATGGGTGAAGCCTTCGGCAGTAGACGTGCTTTGGCTGTTATGATGAAGGTAGCAACCACAGGCCTAGATCGCATCACATTCTACATAACTGTTTAATTTTTATAAAAAGCTATCCTTCTAGAGTGTCTGATAAGTTTACGAAATATTCAAAACTTGGGCGTAACTATAGAGCTAAAATAGACTGGGCTGTATTTTCTTAGGGCTCCACGAATAACGGGGATATTTATGTTCTGTTATATCAATTCCTAAATCTTGTATGTCTTTAGTTATGTTTTAGTTATCTCTAGTAATGTATATCAATGTTTTAATTTACAATACAAATAAACTGCCATTTTTCACACAATTTGTAAACAAAACCGATGAGGCAGTATGGTAATTTCTAAATGTAAAGTGAGTAATCAATACATCAAGAGCGACAGAAGCCAAATGAAAATGGAAATGGATTCGGGCCAGGAAATGAAAATAGATTTTGAATTGAACGTGCCGAAAGCAAACAGTGCTCAATTTCAGCCCGTTTGGAGTTTCGCAAGCCACCCGAGTGGCTAGAAAATACTTGTGAACAAATAACTGCAATCTAAAACGGTGTAGCTAACTAAGGTAATAAACTCTTTCCTGTAAACCGAAAGTAACTCAATTGGGAGATAAGACTGGAAGTTAAAACCACACCAACAACCCGACACACAAGAGCAGGTCGCACTACTACATAACTTTTGATACATGAAACATAGCCTAAAGCACACTCCATAATTTTATATTGTTACCAAGTTTATGAGCAAGTCTACTACATCCAAAGTTTAGATGAATTGTGGCGCCAGCTGTCAGTCTTTTGTCCATCTGTAGAATCTTGTTAATACAATTTGCATAATTAAGTACATTGCTAAATATTAGTTCAAGCAATGTACTAGATCCAGACCTAATAAACACGTTTGCAAACAGTGATTGTCATTTTAGGTACTGTCCCCAGAGCGAAGAGTATTAATACACACGCTATGTAGCTAATACTATATAAAATGTTGTCCAAATGCGGCTTAACGAGAAACAAGTCCAGGCCCCAAGTGTCCCCACAATTGTAGCCAGTTATTGAGGCCGAAGTCAATGAGGCGAGCTCATCTAGTTTGCTGGACTGGAGTAAACGAACCCAACGAAATATTCAATTTTGCGTCCCGGAGCGACGATGCTTTTTACATTTTATTAAACTACTGTTTAATGCAAAACACACCCGAGTCAGGTTCATAACCTCGGCGTGGTGCAGTATACTATAAGGTTTTGTCTATGAACATCAAATGTTCTGGGAGTGTGTTATCCCTGTTATACACACATCAACAACTTCTAAAGATATTTTAGTCATGTACGTATTGAAATCCGTGTGGTTTCCAGATTAAGAACATAGCAACACTCCATCTACTCCCGTGGATGGCGAAAAGGTGACTAAGGGCCTCTAAACCAGAAGTATGTGGAACAGTAGCCATATTGCCCCCACCAACCCACCTGCCAAGCGTGGTGGTATTGGCAATTCCCCCTAAAATGACGACACAATCGTAAAAATCTATAGAAGAGACCTTTGTTCAGCAGTGGACGTCCTATGACTGATATGATGATTATGATATTGAAGGAATTTATTAAAGTATCCCCATAATAAAATGTGCAGTATTTTGTACTCATAACAGGTACTTAAAGTTTCTTTTTATTATGTGTGTTTAATAGCTCACTTTCTTTCCTAGATTTTCGGGAAAATTTCGCAAAGCCGGAATCGAAAATCGTATTTAAGTCCTGCAATGCGCGGGCCCATCCAGGGTCGCAACATTATGTTGCTTCAGCCACTGAGTTACCACTAGTTACCGCATGTGGGTGGGCATTATCATGTATACACATATAACGACCCTTTTGCCATCGGTGTGGTTGGAGTCCTGTACTCTACTACTTCCAGGATCACATCGCGATATTTAACAGCAGTTCAATTCCGTGTACCCAAACGAGGTATGTTCTCCCGCTTAGGCGCATTCCCGCTCATATCATGATGGTTCCACCTAGATATGGATAGACTTACTGGAGTTTACGGTTACGATTCCGTAGGGGATCTCGGGTCCAGGTATTTGCTGGATACGTATTCTTCGTGAATCTGTATGGAAGCCGAATAATACCCTATACCAATGGTGATAGTTCCAAATGTCTCGTATCTTCGTCCGCGATTGCCTCATCGTAGTGCTGGGATCCGAAGTTGTCTACGAGTATGAAGATTGACTTTATGCAGTCTCCTCCGTAGTAGTAACCTCATTCCAACTGTAACTTCAAAACCATTTGCCTAGCCGGTAACGGTAAAGTAAGCTTGCAACGTAATTTGTAAAAATCGGTTTTAAATGAGGTGGTAAACCGACTACTCCCAGTGTGCCACCTCGCCAGTGTCCAAGTAGCGAGACCACAATCTTGAAATTACGCTTTGACGCTAGTCATTTGGAAATTTTGTTGGTAACTAATGGCATTAGCAATTGCACTAGATCGCGCCCGCTTCCAGCATACCTATTGTTCTCAATATATATTTACTAGTTAAATATCGGCGTTGTAAAGAAAAACCACCAATATTAATTAAGTTAACAAACTTGTAAAACATATAAATTTAGTTTCGAAACAATTAAAGTTTTCAAGACACATAAGAGATGAAAACTTATCGTAATAAAGTTAATATAATTTTACCGCCTCCATCTTTTTTTAAATTTGGTTTTGAATTTAGAATAGGTACAGAAGAGAAATGTGCTAAAAATAATTTGACGTTAAAATCTTTTTTAAATGGCCAGTATTTTTTAAGTTATGGTAAAAAAAGTAAAATATCTCCGGCAATGTTGAGGTTTGTTTAATGTATGTTTGTTTTATGTCTGGGTTACCGCTAGATGACAACGTGATGTCAAAAATTGTTATAGTGGTTATAAGATTTACAAATATTTCAGAAGAAATAAAAAGATCTTTAGTATCAGGAGCTTTTATTTGAAACAACCATAATGTGAAACCACTTATTTTAATACTCTTGACATTTTAATATTATTTTAATGTATTCATTATTTAAAGCTTTGGTGTCTAAAATGCCCTGTATTCAATATAATTTAATTTCCTCTACATTTTGTAAATGTGTGAATGTGATGTTTTGTAGAAGCAATCGTCTGTTTTATTATTGTATGCATTTATTTTACATATAGTCTACTTTGTTCACACATACCTAACTTATTAAGCAATCAAAATTGTAATTATTGTAGCTATTTTTTTAAAAGAATATCTCAATGCGATTTCTTTCTTATAGCACCACAACACAAAAGCAATTTTAAATCACCAATCATAAACTTTTAAATAGCTTAATATAATCAATTGGATTTAGATTATTTCGATTTAGAAGAGCCCGCATATGCGTGCGGTCGGCCGCAGACCGCAACCCATTTGCAAATAGCTCCTGATCCTACTACACTTGAATTAAATCACTGGGTACTAGTCAATCATAGATTTCGTAATATTGAGTATATATATAATTACTGTAAATGTCTAAAGTGCGGCCCCCGAGAGAATGCTTTCCTGACATCTGTTAGTTGGTCTAGTTTATATAATATGATTTTAATATAGTAACGTCAACACACAATAAATTTAAATGGTTTAGTGCTAAATATTTGATATAACAGAAACTAGACCAATTAACAGTACCCCTAGTACGACTTTCTTATCACAATCGAAACGTCATAGTCAACTACACGTTTACCGCGTTCGACGCTGTGATTGGCCCGGTCCAAATTATTTAACCAATGGAGCGCCGAACGCCGTAAACATGTAGTTTACTATTACGTTTCGATTGTGATAAGAAAGTCGTACAGGTACAGATGTCAGGAACGCATTCTCTCAGCGGCCGCACTGTAGGTAACAAACATTACACATAAAAGCTATTCTACGTTATCTGTTGCCTCTTTAAGTTTTCGCGTGATGCTTTTACGGTCTCTCTAGATTAAAATAAACACCAACACTGATTTGACGTTTGTCAAAATGGACGAGCTACAGTTCTCATCATAATATTTAACCTATGAAAGTCTCTGGAAAACTGAAAGTCTATAATTATGGCTGCATTGAAGTTTTCAAGAGTTTGATAACAATTCTGAAACTCTAGCAGCAACGTTCTGCAATCCTCATCAAGTCACCTGTGCATCTGGCCGGGGTTCGTTCCACGATAAATCCTTAGAAGATCCTAAAAGGATCATCAGTATTTTGATTTATGAAGCCACATCAATTTAATGGTTGCAATGCTTTAGTCAGATCATCTTATTATTTTTTAATTTGGTTGGAGGCTAACCTTGTGTCAGAGTTTGGCAAGCTGCCTGAAGGCCTCCGACTTCGCTTTACGACTACAACCGGGACCGACGATTTAACAGGCTCTTCTAATACCACTATATGGTGGTGGGTTTATAGACTGACCGCGCTAAGCGTTGTTTAACCTGACTGAATCAGTGAGTGCTATGAGCGCCTCATAATTATCCGGACTACAAGATCATCATTCATCTCTAAAACTTGCTCCAATACAGACTATTCGTGGATCACAGTCATCATATCGGCCATAGAAAGTCCACTACTGAACAAAGGCCTCCCCCACAGATTTCCGCAATTGTGTCATCATTTTGGGGGGTTATTAGCCAAGTTGCCAATACTCACCACGCTTGGAAGGCGGGTCGGTGAGAGCAGAATGGCTACTGTTCCACAGAAGGGATGCTGGTTTAGAGTCCCTTAGTCGGCTTTTACGACATCCATGGGAGGGGATGGAGTGGTGCTACAATCTTAATCCGGACACCACACGGATGATGTGTGGTGGATCACAGTATGTTGCACAAATATTCATTCGCTGTTTGAAATTACATTTATATGACTAACACATAAATCTCGTTTGCACTGGCGAATTACTAAAAATCTGAGTACATTGTTGTGTAAGGTCTCAGTTGGAATTCCGCGAAGCCTTTGTTACGCCGTGCAATAAAATATTTCATTACAGTGTGAAACATCCCGCCGCGCCCGTCGCATCGTTCAGAGTTGTGCCGCATCACACCGCACTGTGTTGCACCGCTCCTGCCGCCGGCGACTGTGGAATTCCTTTTTTAGGGACGCGCTTGCATTTCAGTGTTTGCTGAATATTAATAAAACAAGTTCACCAGCTTTACCCGGGACTCTTGATTCACGCTTCAATTTAGGTTCTATGGTTTACACCCAATATCATTTTGTTTAAGACCTTATATACTTGTTTAATAACTAATTATATATAACTTACTATTGTGTTTAATAACTTATTTAACTACATTTTAAAGCATAAACCAAAAATGTCGACGATTTTCGTCTCTTTTGAGAGACATAAAATATTTGGTACTAAAAGACATTGTGGCAACTTAACTTCAATTTGAAATAACACAGAGTATGGCCACATGTTACTTACCATTACTTTTACCTCATAGTTTAAATATGCATTTAGTGCAAAATATTTACAAACAAAATTCACACGTTTTGTTTTTGACGTCGACCCCAATAATTATAATCAAAATCCAGAGAGGTTTATCCGTCCGGGAAACCAAGCAAATATAAGCAGTCATGAATTATCCGCATGAAATAATTAACCACCTATTCACAAAACTTGTTTTCACACGCAGACGCTTCCGAGAATACGTCCGAAAATAAAGTCAACCATAATCTGACCATCACTAAGCACGTAGAAGTCCTAAATTACAGGACTGCACACTAAACGTCCTGTCAGACCCTATTCATACTTTGCCACTAAAATGCTTACCTACATGGTGGCACAAAGGGAATTTCTATACGAGTGTACCTTCAGATGTGTGTATATGTCAGACATTCTGACAGCTGTGTGTGATTGTACGATCGCTATACAATGGTGCTTGTCTTGGAAGTGTACTTGCGAACTCACAAGTGCTTAATTGTGAGTTCGCGTCTCACTTTGCGCGCGTCTCGGGTTCACTGCACATTGGAAACTTTTAGTAACGACCCGACAAACATGTGTTGCAATAAAATAAAATAGGTTTAGCATGAAACGTGGAGTTTACGGGTTACGAGTGCTTTTTAAGATAGTTTTAACCATTAGGCATTAGTCGAAGTGTGCGTCAAAACTGATCTTTATATTCATCACCAAGAGTGCGTCGAATTATTTTGTCTATGAGATGAAATATAATTATACGGCAGCTAAAATTTGGGTAAAATCCGTGAGGAATGCCTTATCATCGTAGTGCATGCGTATCTGCAGCCTGCTCTCAGAAAGTACCGACTACAGTCATAAGCAATAATATCGGCCTATACGACCGACGGATTTAAACAACGCGTGGTCTGGCATTTGGCTGGCTAGGCTGGATGCTATATGCGGCAGGCCTATGGGGTGGGTCATTCAATATAGTATGGTCTCTCTACACCTATTACACGTTCCTAATAAAAGTGCAGGTAATTATTGCATGTTTTCAACATTAAGTAAATTTCCAAACTACACGCGTGCGAAGCCATGGGGAAAAGCTAGTTTTCAAATAGTTAAGATAACTGTCCGTGATTTCACGTTTTCTCTAGGTCCTGTCAGAAGACCAGCACAATGCGAATTAGTGGGGGAGGGTATTTCCAATGTATCACACAAAGAAAACTGTCTTTGTTTTCTCTTTGTAATTTTGTGAGTTATTATTTATCATTTTTATTTCTTTTATGGCTGTGTGCGATTTAAATAAATTTATTTATACTTTTCTTGTTAGATAGTATCCGTCACTTTACTTCTACAGCTTGCGGAACTGTAAATATCTGAATTCCACGTTTTACGTAACATGCTTGCTTGAAAATCTAAACTTTAACGAAAAGTATAATTTATTCATTGGAAAGCTGCATGATTTGTTTGTTTATGGTTACATTTATTTTTACAAAAATATTTTATGTGTTTACTTTTTATAGAAAACGTTATTTTAACATAGGTAACATAGGTAGAGGTAGGTATTAGCCCGCAAACTTCCACTGCTGAACATAGGCCTACCAATGATCACTGCAATGAGCGATTATACAGTCCCATAATCAACACGCTTGGCAGGCGGGTTTGTGATCGCAGTATATTATTATTAACACACGGGAGGATGCTGCTGCCCGGAATTCTCTGAATGGATTCTCTTGCTATCAACATTAGTCGCCTTTTACCACACCATGGATGGAGTTGTCAGTATGTGTGGTGTCAGGATACAGCACCAAAAAAAAATGTGTTGCGTGTGCCGGATATCCTACTAAGTGTTACTATTCTAGGATCGCCTTAGTCTTCACACTAACCATGTGGGAGATCGCAGTACATCGTTATTAGTACAAAGGATGCTGACGATACCCACGGCGATAAAGGAGGGTTGCCTATATACCCAGAAGTACAAGGCGTATACTAACGGCAACGCCATTAACCTAAAAACCCTATTTATAAGCAAATTTGGGGGTAGTCAATAAATAGAAAGTAAATTAGTGTTGAATTTCTTATCACCTCATTTCAATACCGAGAGCCGCGCATCAATCAATTGGGCATGACGGCCTGATATAGAACACTGAAAGCAATCGACGCTCATTTTTGCTTCAGGTATTTTTCGATAAGGTTTCAATATTATTTATAAAAAGAAAGTTATTATAACGTATACCCGTGATAATAACTTTCTTTTTATAAATAGTATATAATAGTATTGCATATTGTATTGTAGTGATATTATAACGAAAACTGATACCATGAATTCAGTAAGCACATGATTCTGGAAACCTTAGCGTTGGAATTTTGTGTCGACCTTTTCAGCTTTCAGTTTTGTAACTGATGTCAGTATAAAACCTTTTTTTATCTATCCTATCGCGATTTCGAATAAAACATTATAAACTGTTTATATTCTCATATAAATGCAATGTAAATAAAAATGAAACTGTTGTTGTTTCGCTAGTCCACGGATGAGATCATCGCTCGCAGTAGCATAATAATATCATATCAGCCAAAGGATATCCACTGCTGAACAATGGCCTCCCCAGTAGACTTACACAATTGTGTCGTCATTTTGGAGGGAGTTTGCCAGTACTCACCACGCTTGGCAGGCGAGTCGGTGAGCGCAGTATGTTTTACAGAAGGGATGCTGCTGCCATCCCTCTGGTTTATAGTCCCTTAGTCGCCTTTTACGACACCCACGGGAAGAGATGAAGTGGTGCTGTATTCTTAATCCGGTCACCACATGGATTCCGGACGCTACACGGATTGTATCCTGTACAATAATAACGTAGAGTTACAATCGTTTTGTTTTCGATACATTGCGTGCAAAAAATGTGGAATTCTGTAACTTATTATAGAGAGATAAATGGATTTCCGCTTTTTATTATAGGCCTAAATATAACCTCTTCTTAAAGTATTTGGTACGTTGTCACTTACACCACGTAAAATTAGACTTAAATCATTCTTTTTTACGTACAATTTTATAATCATAGTTTACGAAACTGTTGCATGATGAGGGGTGTTACAATACGAGTTTGTGTTTAAAAACCAAGCCGAAGGCGAGGTTTATAGTAGTATCACATGACTATTTTAATACATAGTTATGTTATATAAACTTTATAACTTTAAACTTTCTTCTCTGCGTATCTTCAAGACTTTAATTGTATAGTTTTTTTTTTTTTGACAAATAACGTGTCTTCCATCAACAATGTGAATGATTTCTTTACAAATATAGGAAAAGAAATTGCTGAAAAATTTACGCAGTGCTCTGTACAATTCTCAAATTATACTCCTCCATATTCCCCGATGTTAAGTATATTGTGGATAGCTAATTTTATATAACACAGTTCGACTCTTGTTGAATGAGGGAGCGAATTAGATGACAGTCGATGAAACGGAGATAGAACACGACGTTGAATGGCTGTCGTAGCCGTATGAAATACAAGCTGTGTCTGCGATTTCACCCGCGTGCAAGAGACGTGAAATGATATTAGCAAATATACATACAAAATTGTTAAAAAATTCGCGCATAACTGGTGAGCTGTATATGCATAAAGGAAACTGGCAATCGCCCATACAACGCTAGTATGGTGTGATAGGGTATTTCACGAGTATTTAATTAGAAATGTATAGACATACATCCACGTGCATACTTGTATAAAGAATACAAAAAATAAAAATTAAAACAATAACAAATAAAAATCCGTTTAAGTGAAATCCTTGTTTTGTGACAGTGATCTAATACCTACTATCACTTATGAATAATACCTAAACATCATCATCATATCAGCCATAGGACGTCCACTGCTGAACAAAGGCCTCCTTCTTAGATTTCCTTAGGACTCCCAGTGACCTTCACCAGGTCGTCTGTCCACCGCGTTGGAAGTCGTCCCACGCTGCGTTTTCGGATGCGCGGTCTCCATTCGACCTATACATATACGCGTATTTAAGGAATTGTTCGCAATATTCCAGACATATCAGTATCCAAGAGAACTTTTGTAACAAATTGGGCACAAGCCCATACACAATAGTAGTGCGTTTCATTGATTTGTTACTGGTTTATTCATTTTGTCTTCTTACTTATTTGCAATTTTTATTTTAATTGTAATACTCAAAGATAAATAGCGAAACAAAATATAAAAATATACACTTTGATTTGGCTTTGATTTTTGTAACAGATCAGGCCCAAAACCACCCATATCCTTTGTCGATCACAAGCAAATCCAGACGTTCGCATTTGTATTATTTTAATTGTATCATGACAGTTCTCCGAATCGATACAAATAAATAAAATTGAATTGTCTGTTTGTAATGTCAAAATAACAGCTTTTTACTAAATGCGTATGAAAGCATATACGGTAAATATAACAAAAAAACTATTTTTTTTTTTTTTGTCTGTCTGTCTGTTTGTTCCGTAATCTCTCAAACGGCTGGACCAATTTTGACGGGACTCTTACTGGCAGATACCTGGTGTTATAAGGAATAACTTAGACTACTTTTATATCAGAAAAATAATTAGGGTAGCGCCCAAAAAGAAACCCTTGAAATCCAATATATATAATCTGTGTCAAGTATCTATGTCGAAGTACTCTAAATTTATTTTAAATTAAACGCGGGTGAAACCGCGCGTCCCAGCTAGTTTTACTATAGATATAAAACATATGTCTACTGTGACTAGTGAGTTGGGAGTGTTGAGATGACAATATGATCCTTAAAGGAGAGATTTCCGTCAGCGATATTTCTCCAGTGCAAAGATTTGTTTTTGTTTTTCTTAGTGGCGTTTATATCATTCGTTTATCTCCTGTGTCGTGCACAGTTTACAGTTTTTAGACATAAATCTCACATAAACAAACACCCAGACCCGATAGATTTATCTGTATAATATACAAATATTTGACCGTGCGGGAATCGACCCGCGACACGAAAGGCATAAAGCTAGTCGCTTCTAACCATACAAAACTCTAAAAATATTTAATTACAAATAAATTACTTTTTCCGAATATAAGTATTCAATTCACATTGTGAGCTTAAAAATCAATCCTAATTGAATCCAGACGAAGTTCTGCGAATGATATCACGAACCCCTTTGCCGCTATTAGTCGATCGACTTAATAAGAATAATACTGGTAAAGGATCCTATTATTAGATGCTTCCCGTGGAACTGGAGTATAAAGGCACTTTAATCGCCTACAGCTCAATTGTTATTGGTTGAAATATAAGGCGTAGGTTTTTAAAGACGGAAAAGATGATTTTTTTATTCATTTAAACCATTTATTGTCGTTTTTAAATAGTCGAGATTTAATTTTCCACGTTCCAAAACGTAAATTTATACTACTATATTACCGCACTATCGCCTTGGGTCTGTCTGTCTGTAATGGTAGATTTTATAAAGTTATAGTAAGTTCATTGTGATATTCAATATCTTTTATGATTAAATTGTCATGGCAGCATTAGGCTGACCAGCTTTTGATCTTGTCCCATGCATTTTAAAAGCTGTGACAACTCCTCAGTAGGCCAAAATATTTTTATGTCGGTTCAACTTTCAGTGCAAGCAACGATAGCAAAGACGCCACCCAACTAACAAATTAATGTTTTATAATGGTCAAGTAGACGTTTTACACTTTCAGTTAGTCTTTTAAGATTGGTCGTTTAAACGTAAATATAAATGGTATTAATGACTCGAGAACACGTCACATTTTTTTTTTTTTTTTAAACGTGGCCCCACACTAGGATTTCTCCTGTGTCGTGGGTGCGTTTACAGACATAAACTCCACATACAATACACCCAGACCCGGAACAACTACCTGCAGGTCATACAAATATTTGTTCCGTGTGGGAATCGAACCCACGACCCGGTGCGCAGCAGCCGACTGTATCGGCCACTGCACCAACCGTGCCGTCGTTATTCATCCATAACAATAAAGTATCATATTTCTTTTGCAAACCATACTAGTGCTGTACGGCCAAAAAATACGGTACTTGAGAGACGTGCAAACATCAAATACAAAATAAATGGTGGACAGGGTATATGTGGTTTTTATTCAACAACACAAGAAACAAAATCATGTACTAATTCTAGTGATACCAAAAGTAAATAAATAAATACTAATAACACTGACAAACTAAAGTGGATTATTTTTGCCCTCATAAAACAAGAAAATAGCAGCGATGATCCGCAGCTACATAATTAAATAGTATGCCAAGCGTAAGAAGAAAATTTGCCGGCCCCGTAGAGTTGGTGCGGAGCGAAGGAACGATATAAATTATGCACGTGTCGAGATCGAGGATGACGCTCTGCAATTTGAGGAACTTGAAAACTTGAATCCTGTTGAAAACTTACTACGATTATAAACTACGGCTTTAAAATTTAACCGATTGCTACAACCGTTTGGTATTTCGTATTATTGAATTGTTTAACGGAGTCAACATTAGGTATATAATGGATTATGTCCAGACAATGGGCAACTTTCCGTGTGGTGCCGGCTCAGAATACCACCACCCCATCTCCTCCCGTGGGTGTCGTAAAAGTCGACTAAGGGATTATCCGGAGGATGGGCAGCAGCGTCCTTCGATTACGTTAACAACTCAACTGCGATCGCCAACCCGCCTGCCAAGCGTGGCGATTATGGCAAAACCCCCCAATGAGCCCACAACACACCCATATCGGTCGTTGTGATAATCTTTGGGGGAGGCCTGTGTCCAGCAGTGGACTTCATTCGGCCGAAATGATGAATGATGAATGGGCAACTCAGTTAATATTAAGGTAAGGTTTTCAGATTCACATCAGTTCTCAATATTTTAAATCCGAACCACTTTGTTTAAACAAAATTGTTGAGTTTTTATTTGAGTAAATTCGTTACTGGATATTCAATAACTGAAAGATACGATCTTAGAGAATGATAAAGTTTAAGTAGATTTAAAAAAAATATAGCAACATTGCACCAGCTAAAGTTCAACACTAATGTTTTTTTATAAAAGAACATTGAATATCTTCAGATTGTTAAATCTTCCATTCAGACTCAAATATTTTCGAACAATAGCCGAGGTCCGAGTAAAGTCATCTCCTTGTACAAATAGTAAAATGAAACTGACGGAAATAGAAAAACTAGATAGAACATGACACAGGGAGATAAAAAAATTATATCAGCCTGCAGGTGTCCCGCTAAGCGTCTTCTCATACAAAAAAGGAAGGTGCATTGATCACCACGCTAGCTCACTGCGTGTTGGCTATTTCAGATCATTATAGTTGTAGATTTATTTAATATTCTTTCATTCATGGTAAAAGTCAGTGGTCTGCCATCGGATGGAAAAAAGTATTAACTGCAATGCTAAAAGCATTGCAATACATAATTTTGCCATCCGATGGCGGTGGTGTCATAGATGAACTAAGGAAGTACGTATGAAATTGCAATGTCACTAGGTATACGCCCGATCTTGAACCCACGAACGACACATGACTTACGTAAAATCGATAAATAAAAAACAGTTCAAGGAGAAAAAATATTTATATAAGCAATCTATGAAATAATAACTTTATTCTGATTAAAATGTGAATTATTCCTCACTTTTAAACAGCATTTTAAATGTTCATTTCTTTTTAATACGTTTGATGCCGACCAAGAAGATTTTTTTCGGAGAGTTCAATATAACAAGGCGTTTTCAATAGGTACCTAAAATAAAAAGATATTTAGATTGATAATATTTTACAAATGGGACATGCGACCCTTCTGGTTAGTCTATATTTCTCTTAAGACTCTATTGGCTATCTGGACATCTGTTGGCGTTGTACAGTGTTTACATTTCATTTCTCGGAGCAACAAACGCTGGTAAGAAGGGGGATGCGCGCGCAGCGATCTCAATCGCGATAGCTTTGAATAGTCGCTATCGTGATCTACACTGCGAACACTTTCCTGTGGAATAGTTGCTTCAAGACTTGCGTATTCTTTGACTGTACTTTTAGAATTTTAAATTTAAAACACTGTGCGCGGGTCAACCATTCTATCAGCTCTATTTTATGAAACTGATTAAACGGTGACGGTGACAAGAATGGATCACTCACTCAAAAGCCACCTAAGTCTAAATTAAAGCAAAGTCTTGTTAAATTTACTAGGCGGTCTGATAACATCATCTATTTTATTATTTTTTGAATCATCAGTTAATATTTCTTCCTCATAGTCATTAACTTCGGAAGATTTTAGTAGCGTGTCGTTCCGTTTTGCTTCTTCTCTCAACGATCTATCTTTGACTATAAATGGATTAGCTTGCTTTATATTAAGACGTCGTCCACATTTACAATCTGGTTTGATTACAAAACCATTCTTTGGATATTTTTTTGAAATTTGTAATATACAGTCATGGTAGCTACAATCAATATGATTAGTATTTCCTTTATCATGACTAACAATCTCTTCTTCTAAAGTGTCCTTTAAGTATTTGTCCAACGTTTTATCTTCTTCTTGATTACTCTCAAAAATGCTATCATCATTTACAAAATCACCTTCTAAATTATTATCATCAACCCTATGTGTCAATTCTTTGTTTCGAAAAACTGGATAATGTTTAATATACGGATATTCGAGGCCATAATTTTCCCGCGCTGCATGCGGTCGTTCGCCGACTATTTCAGGTGAGTGAGCCTTAGGTGAGTATTGATTTTGTAAACTATACTTTTTTAAATAGCTATCTTTGTAAGGTTTCCTAGACGATAAAAATGAAGAATGTTCATTTTTAGTAATAACGTTATAATTTGCTTTACTGGTTCCCTTATTCACAGGTCTTAATATAGGTGGTTTTAACAGTTCAAAATAATCACGTCGCTCATCCACTCTATTAGTTGACTTTACTTTTTTATTATCTTTATATGTGTTTGCTTTTTCCTTGAAATCGCACCCTAATTCACTAGAAGGCACAAAATACGATTTCGTTTCATGTATTTGTGTATCTGGAATATCTAATCCTTGGAAATAAGTATTAGAATAACCTGATTCAAGGCAATTTGGACAAGGAAAATGTGACATACTTGTCGCAGTCGTAGATGGCGTAATTAAATTAAAAGCTAACTCAGATCTTTCTTGTGACGACAGCTTAATGGTTTTGGTACGAACAGGCTTTTTATATTTTTGATTTAAAAAGATAAATGCTCTTTCACTTTGATTATTCTGTTTCACTGTAGCATGCTCGTATAAGTCTTTTTCATCAATGTTATTTCTACTTTCAGGTAGAATCAATAATCTTGAAGCAAACGTGGTTGATTTTTTTTCTAAGCCTCTGATCTTTTCAATGGTGCTTCTGCTCGTTTGTCTTTTGTGCTGTAATATAAAGCGTAACATATTTTAAATAATCCATCTTATAAAGACAATACTAATGAGTTTTAAATTTAGTGATTATTTTATATTTTTATTTCACATTATAAGTTCTATATTTTAAATTGTGTTTGTGGTTATATATTTGTTTCTTCTAAAACTTACTTCTGAATGTTAGTGAGTGTTGTGTAATCATATATTTATACACTTTACGTGATTATGAGATCAATATGCAAAGGTGATTCGATTTTTATTATTTTAAAACTATATGATACTACCGTGTACAATGGATGGCCCGGATATTAAGCGCTCGGTGCTTTCACTGGTGAAATAATGATGAATGATGAAAGAGTGGGTGCAATTGCATACCAAAAAAATCTAACATGGGTCTCCCAATGATCACTACAATGAGCGGGTGTATTTCCTTAATCACCACGCTTGGATTGGTGATCGCAGTATGTTGTTATTAGTACACGGCAGGATGCTACTCCTATCCTCTTGATATCAACCCTTAGTCGCCTTTTATGATATCCATCCATATATAACACAAATGTTGTTTTCCTGAAGCATATTAGCTCTTCAATAGACAGAAATGGAAGACCTTGCGTCACGATGTTCGTATCTTTAATATCACTGGTATTAATAGACAATTGAGCGGAACCAGGGCTCCAAAGTGTTCACAAGAGACATGTCTGATGGGCAAAGTCAGATTATGAAGATGAAGATCGAGGATGGAAGCTTAGCGTCGTCTAAGCCAGAGGTTTTTAGGGTGATCAACAAGTTCTACAGACAGCTATACACCTAAACTACACCTACCATTGGCTCCCATAAAGACCCGTCAGCCAAATGAACCCAACATTGTACCGAAGACCCGGATGTTAAGATGCCTGCGCGATTTTAAGATGGGTTCGACACAGCTAAAAAATAACATGGTGATGACGGAATTACAACGGAGCTTCTAAAAGCGGGTGGAAAACCGGTACTTAAAATCCTTAAGAAGCTATTCTATTCCGTCTCATTCGAAGGCACATCGTAGCAAGCACGGAATAGACGAGAGGTGGTGCACTTCTTCAAAAAGACTAATTACACTCTGTTCAAGAATTATGGACATGTTTATAGGCTGTTTTCAAGGGTCATCGCGAATTGTCTCGAGTTTAGGTTAACAAGCCGGTTTCCGAAAAGGGTTTAGTGCCACACCCACATGGTGGTAGACCATATTCTTTCACTGCGGCATGGTATACAGAAGACCGAGGAATATAATCTGCTACTATGCTTAGCGTTTGTAGACTATGGGAAAGCCCTCGATTCGGTCGCAACCTAGGTGGTGCTGCAGCACATAATAGGACGCCAGATCATGAAATAGTGCCACCACTATGGAAGCGACCAGAGCACCGCACAGCACCCGCTCGAGAAATGCCCTGCGTGTGTACTTAGTGGCGGATCCGGGTCAATCAGATCGGACAAGATCTCTCTCTGCCGGCAGCAGTGTCGGCTATGATGGCAGAGCATGAAATTGGACTGCAGTGGTCTCATTCTGTGAGAGCGTCATACTGCAGAAGGAGACTGCAGAGCGGGACTGAGAAAAGGCCGATCCCGCACGGAGAAGGACTAGACGGCGCCGGGGTAACGCACAGCAAGGCTTGAGGGGGATCCTGTACAATCCTCTCCGATGAGTGCCTAGGGCCCCGGCCTTTTGACAAGACCGCTTTACAGGAACGCTACCATGTCAGTATCAACATCAATGACGAGTTTATCACTTACCTTCGATTTGTGGACGACTTTTTAGTCATGGTAGAATCGCTGCAAGAGCTCAGCACAAGAATTATGACCTCAATAGTTTCCCACCAAGTAGGCCTTAAAACAAACATGGACAAAACGAATGTCAAACGCCCATGTCGTAACTTTTCAACGTCTTTTTGTCATCAATAAGGCCTAGCGCCCATTGGTGACTTTTGTCATCGTGACATTTTCGTTACTCTTATCAGGGCCTTGGGTATGTATGGAGGTGCGCGCACGTTACGACGTAATGTGACGTGATATTTCCATACATATCCATAGAGTGACGATGCGACAAGCGTGGCGATTATGGCAAAACCCCCCAACGAGCCCACAACATATCCATATCGGTGGTTGTGGTGATCTTTGGGGGAGGCCTGTGTCCAGCAGTGGACTTCATTCGGCCGAAATGCCATAGAGTGACAAAATTATCACGGTGACTAAAGTCACCCGTGCACGCGCTAGCTCTAACGCATTGCCTCTTTAACCAGTGTGTGTTACCAGTGATGACATATGGCACAGAGACGTGGTGACTCACTACGAGGCTCATAAGAAACCTCAAGCTCACTCAGCGAGCTATGGAGAGAGCTATGTTTGGTATTTCTCCATGAGATCAAATCAGAAATGAGGTGATCCGTATATGAAATAGAGTTACTGATACAGCGGAAAGGATTAGTAGGCTGAAGTGGCAATGAGGAGGCTACATAGCTTGTAGAACTGATGGTTGTGGGGGCAGAAAGGTTCTCGAGTGGAAACCACACACCGGAAAACGCAGTGTGGGACCACCTCTAACGAGATGGACAAACGACCTGGTAAAGATAACTGGGAGTCGTTGGATCAGGCGGCATGTAAACAGTCGTTGTGGAAATCTATACGGGAGGCCTCTGTTCAGGCGATGATGATAATGTCGCGAATGCTAACGTTTTAGAGATATACATTCCATTCAGTTCAAATCCCATACTGACATTGTTTTTAATCATCTCAGTGAAGAGAGGAGCACGTCATTCAGATGGTAAAAAGAGTCATGCCTGCCCATAGCAATTGCTATGCAACCAAGCACTTGTGCTGCGTGGCACCACACTGTTATTGTTATTGTTAATAACATCATTGTTATGGGCAGATATAATACTTTCCACAAGGTGAAAAAAGCGTTCATCTCGTCACTAGATTAATAAAAAAATCAAAAGTCAAATATCTCTTACACCCAATAATTTCACACACACACAATAATATTTACACACTACTACTTGGCGGCATTCCGTGTGGTGTCCGGATTAAGAATATAGTATCACTCCATCTCCTCCCGTGGATAAAAGGCAACTAAGGGACTCTAAGCCAGAGGGATGGGCAGCAGCGTCCCTTCTGTAGAAAATAAATAGTAGCTATTCTGCGCTAGCCAACTCGCCTGCCAAGCGTGGTGAGTACTGGCAAATTCCCCCTAAAATGACAACACAATTCTTCGAATCTATGGGGGAAGCCTGCTGAACAACAGCAGTGCCGTCTTCAGCTGATATATAACGCCTTGGCGGCACAATATCCGGCATTGCGGTGGTACCTTTTTTTTTATTGATGTCCAGTAGAAATTCTACATGGAACTTCCTTCACCCCGGGGAAGGGCGAAGGGGTATGCCGGACACCTACCGGCTAAAACCACTGGAGCGGTCATCTTCGGCACCGAAGGGGGGCTCCAGGTCCTCGTAAGATCACACTAGAGCCGCCCATTGGTGCCACGCCTTTAGGCACATCTCGGAACGGATGACTGTAAAGCGGTCACCCCCTCTAGCGGAGGGAAGGCGACTGTAAATAGGTCGCCCCCCCCCCAGGCACTTCTCGGGAAGGATTGTAAAGGATCCCCCAAGCCTCGCTTTGCGCTGTGCTGCGCACACGGCGACACCGTCTTCCCGGGGGTCGCTCGGTGTGAGCACGCAGATTAATGCGGTGGTACCTACCTAGCCTGACACTTGATATAAGAGGCCAACTTAAAATAAAAAGTCACTATATGATCCTATAATATCCACACCTACTTGCAAGTTAGTGCACAAATAGTTTGAGTTAAGTATTATTTTACACCAAACTACGTTAGCGTTTTGTTACTCACCTCTGGTACGCTCGAGGGTGCAATAAATCCGAAAATAAGTCCAATACATAAGGAAACTAGAACAACAAATGCATTTCTCATTTTCTATACCAGTGACGTAAGAGCACTAAATAAAATAAAAATGCGTGGCTCTCCGAGGTGCTTACTGATTATTATTTTTACTGATACCTATGTGAACGTCCACAACGATCCACAATGTCAGTCTAATAAAATGTTGTTGACTATTGCAATATGTCAGCATTTGTAAACAAACAAATCAGTCAATGCAGAATAGATGCCAATGTTTAAACAAGTAATTGTCTAGAAATCAATCAAACGCATATTTTACAAATTGTGCTGTACTTATTTGCCGTGACTATATCATCATCATCATCATTTCGGCCGAATGAAGTCCACTGCTGGACACAGGCCTCCCCCATAGATCACCACAATGACCGATATGGGTGTGTTGTAGACTCATTGGGGGGTTTTGCCATAATCGCCACGCTTAGCAGGCGGGTTGGCGATCGCAGTTGAGCTGTTAATGTATTTGAAGGACGCTGCTGCCCATCCTCCGGCTAATCCCTTAGTCGACTTTTACGACACCCACGGGAGGAGATGGGGTGGTGGTATTCTGAGCCGGCACCACCCGGCAAACTACTATATAAGTATTTGATAAAAGCGAGAAATAAAAGTAATACCTATAGGAGTCCCGGAATAATAGTCTAATATGAGTGAAATTCACGATAGTTTAAAAACTCAAAATAATGTTAGAGTTTCTCATTTGTCTTAGCTTCTAATAAGCGACGACTAAGTATCGTCAATAATATTCATAAATAACATACTGGAAATTAAAACTCGTTTTTAATAAAAGCGATCCATATAACCTGATTGTCCCCTTGAAATAAAGTTCACATTTTTTATCGGATCCTACATACTCAGCCCATTACTGGCCTAGTGCTGGCTTTTCCCACGAGTAAGCAGCAGTAGCAGGCGGACTACACGCACCACTGAGAAGTTTTGTTTTTGGTGTACTCTCAGGTGTGCAGGTTCCTTCACGATGTTTTCCTTCACCGTGAACGCAAGTAATAATCAGATTTTGATCCGCACATGAAACAGAAAAGTCAGTAGTGTGGGCCGGGATCGAACTCAGACACTCCTGTATAGAGGCAAGCGTACTACCACTAGGCTATCACTGCGGTTATAGATTAGTTAGGATCCTATCATAGTAATATTATAAAATTGAAAATGTGTTTGCTGGTTTGTCCTTCTTTCACGCAGCGACCGACTGACGAATTTACCTTTTTTTTGCATAGATATATTCTATGAGCCACGTGGCGAAGCCGCGGCAAGCTAGTTTACTTATAAATAATGTAATACATTACAAATGGAGCAAACAAAATTCGAATTGAATGCAGTTAGCATATGTATAATTTACGTGATTGATAACAGATATCACAGTCATATGATTTGTAAGGCATTCTCGTGTAATTTTATGGCACTTCTACTCCTTAGCAGTAGAATATTTATTTTAGCACCATACGGTATGCACACAACACACCCATACACTGGTCTGCCGACTGCGCTGTGACAATCTTTTGGGAAACCCGTGTCCAGCAGTGGACTCATTGTAATCATCATGCAGCAAAAATATGTCCTTTGTCCTAAACTTCATACCGTGTGTCGTTATTTTAGGGGGAATTTGAATATACCAGTACTCACTCGGCGGACGGTCTGGGATGACTGCAGTTTTACAGAGGGGACGCTGCTACATTTACCTCTAGTTGTTTTTATAGTTGATGAAAATGTATTTAGTTCTCTTATCATTTTCGCCCTGTGCGCTAATTTTATATCTCTGACTTACACATTTACATTTAATCTTATAATACCTTTTTTATTTGATGTTTCATGGGGTTTTATAACGACCTAGCTAATTAATTTAGTAAATTAAATTTAAATTAAGTGTACACCTTTTTTAATTTCATTAATATATAAAAAATAAGTAAGTTATTTTTTGCAATATTATATATCTTAGTTTATTCCTGGCGGTAAGGTTTTCTAGACACATAACTATAATTTCAGTGCTCTTAAAGGTCAGATTGAACCTGATCCAAGAGGAGCTCCATCTCTTTAAAGCACAATCTTTAACTTCTATAAAAAATGGATTGATTTACCTTTATAGCATGCTTCAAAAGAGTACCAAAGTAGAAACGGTGCATTAAGATCCAAAAAACTAAATTTAGAAATTTCTGGATTCGTAGCTTTTTCCTCACAAAAGCTAGTATGGAGTGACACGTAAACTGAGTATTCTAGAGTGACAGCTACTTTAATGCATTCCGACGCCCTATTTCAGTAATGTCATCTCTGCCTGTAAAGCATTATTGAAAAGCAAGTAGGTCAGGCATTTGTTTAACCAATTTCTTCTTTTTAAATATCGCTTAAGAGATAGAGTGTGGACTTGATGATCTGTAAAGTAGATTAACTCCTCACAAATACTAGAATAAAAAAGTGGGTGTTTCACCTCTTATGTTACTCGTAAATAATGTAGAGTAAATAAAGGAGACCCCAGTATTTATTATCTACAAGTTTTTGTGAGGAGAAATAAAAACGATGTTAGATTAGATAATGATAATAAGATCAATTAAACAACTTGGTACTGTGACAGTTGAAATCAATTTATTTCTTGCCAATTCTTATTTCATCAATAACATCGTGATACAAAATCATAGTAGTTCGTTATGAGTTGGATTTTTTTACTATCACTTAGAATACGAACTAGTTTTACTATTAAGTAGTTTAGTTCTGTCCAAAAACGGCCTTGATTTCGTCGAGAAATACGGATATTTCAATGCCGTTTTCAGCTAATGTGGCAATCTCGGCTTGGAAGACTTCGCTCTCCCATAGAGCTCCGAAAGTCGAATCCCATTCTTCGCTCTGCAGGTTTTCGATGGCATTTCTGAAAGCTTCATCTTCAGACATCTTACTGTCGAAGAGGGCCGCCAGCTTCTCCTTGGGGAATTCTGCGATGCAGTCCTTGATGAATGATGACAGATCCTTGCCGCTGGTGGTGTGGCGGGCGCTCCTCTTCTTGTCTATGTTTTCTATAATATTAAGAGTTCATTGGTTACTAGATATATCAAGGAAGGTCATCAAAAACAGGTCCTGCACTTATTAATACTGCATTGGACTAATCTAAACTGGTCCTTCAAGCAATGCGAACGTTGAGCAATATTTATTTCAAGGGATTAATCTAAGACTAATTTAATGTATAACACACATTACCTACACAGAAATAATCTCATGTCCTATATAACATTGAGCGATCCAGATTCTAGTAGAATAATCTGATTTCAAAGTCCAATATTAATAAAAATAGAACTTCAATTTAGCACCACATGCTCGTCAGCCGTTCTTGCGACTACTCTACGTTCTTAATTTAAATGACGTAACTCCGGCTATAGCTATTTCTTAATCCGGACACCACACGGAAGATCCCAAAACCTAAACAAGATTCTAAAAAGAAAACCTAACACACATCAGCCCGTGAATGACCTCTGCTGAACATGGGGTTCCCAGTTATTACTACAATGAGTTACATATTGCCATAATCACCAGGCTTGGTAGGCGGATTGGTGACTGTAGTATGTTAAAAGTATATAGCACCATTCCATTTTCTCCCGTGGATGTGGTAAAAGGCAACTAATGGACTCTAAACCAGAGGGATGGGCCGCAGTTACCCTTAGGTGAAACAACAACTATTCTATGCTCTCCAATCAACGTGGATTGGAGAGCGTAGAATAGTGAGAGAGATTTCCACAATTTCGGCAGGTGCCTAACGTGGTGAATACTGGCAAGTTCCCCGAAACTGTGGAAATCTATGGGGTAGCCCTATTTTCAGCAGTGGACGTCCTTTGGCTAATATGATGATGATGATGAATCCATTACATAATTACAATTCCTTTATTGTAATTATGTAATGGATGGCATATATCGTGCAGTGGATGATTTTATCCCCTCATCATTTCGGCCTAGTGAAGTCCACTGCTGGACACAGGCCTCCCCCCAAAATCACCACAATGACCAATATGGGTGTGTTGTGGGCTCATTGGGGGGATTTGCCATAATCGCCACGCTTGGCAGACGGGTTGGCGATCGCAGCTGAGTTGCTAATGTACTCCAAGGACGCTGCTGCCCGTCCTTCGGCTATTCCCTTACTCGGCTTTATTGACACCCACGGGAAGAGATGGGGGGTTGGTATTCAGAACTGGCACTACACGGCATCCCCTCACGGAATTTGTATGACCCAGTTAGATATACCTAGATAGTTATTTCGGTATGGGTGTCTGTCCATCTGACATTTCTGTAAGGTCTACACTCTACCCACAACATAGGAGTATTTTACTTGGCTTATTCTTCTTTAAAAAAAATGTTGCCCCTCCCTATGATTTTTCCTGTGTCGTCAGTACAGTTTACAGACATATATTTAGAAAGCAACTATCTGTAGATCATACAAATATTTGTTCCGTGCGGGGATCGAACCCGCGACACGTTGTGCAGAAAGCTAATCGCGTAGCCACTGCGCCAACCGTGCCATCTTTACAGCTACAAAAATAATAACTGAATACTTACCGATCATGTCATTAAACCAATCAACGAAGTAATGAATGTCAATGTTATCGTTTTCTAAGAATTCGACCACCTGTGAACAAAAAACAGTTCATACATTAACACAATAAGGCTGTAAATTAAACTTTAACCGAATCTCACTTTCAATAAGCTAATAGGCACAAAACAATCATATCATCATCGTCATCATATCAGCCAAGAACATCCTCTGCTGCACAAAAGCCTCCCCCGTAGATTTTTACAACGACCGTGTGTCGTCATTCCGGGCGGAATTTGCCAGTACTCACCACGCTTGGCAGGCAGGTTACTGTACCGTAGAAGGAATCCCTCTGGTTTAAAGTCCCTTAGTTGCCTTTTCGATATCCACGAGAGGAGATGAAGTGGTGCTTACACCATACGGAATGCAGAAATTAATAAAAGGTTTTAGTTGTAACATATAAAAATTGCCATGTCAACTCTGCATAACCCTAAAGTGACTGGCAGAGAATGCCTAGGGCTTTATGCAGAATAGTGGCGTAAAGATGCAATAAAAATAAACTTACAGCTACAAATTCAGGCAACGACTCCATTTCATAAATGAGGTCCTTGAAGTTGTTGGTCTTCATGTAGTCCAAAGCGACCCAGAACTCTTCGTACTCAACGTAGTGCTCCAGTAAGTGATCCAGGTCGTGATGAGACTCATCCATGATGATGTCCAGGAATTCTTCCACATGCTCGTGGAAGAGCTTCCTGGTCTGCGGGGCCGAGAAGGCGAGCCCTACCAGAGCTAACACAAGAATCGCTTGCTTCATCATTCTGGTATTGCTTCCTGAATACTGTGGTACCGATCAATAGTTTGCCAGGCATTTTATAGTAAATGTTAAGATAAGATAGACTTCGGTGATCGCATCAAGATGACATGTGAGATAAAGCATATTATTTATCATCGTACGCACTTGAGATATGTTTTTTTTCCAAATACAGTTTCTAAAAATGCGTAAACGAAGAGTAACAAAAGCAATAACAGCATTTAAAAGTATTATACAACAGAAATAAACCTTATTTTAAATTCTATTAGGCATGTAATAAACATGTTTGCTTTGTAAAAATAATACCCAAGTCAAAGAGAGTACGGCTCTCTTTCGAAAGTCATTTTTTCGAAGCCCATTTCTAGAACGCCAAATCATCGAAGAGCTATTTAACTGATGGTTTATTTAGTTGATGTGTAATTTTATCGAATAGCCACATATAAAACGGCCATGTCACCGATAGTACATGTCTTCGAGTGTAAACTATCCGTACACTTGTCACAGTAGGTTACGGTAGGATGGTAATACCGCGAAGATGTACGTATACGAAATGTATTCCTGTATGACGGATAGTTGAACAAGCACCAAACTTATCGGTGACATGGGAGTTAGTACATGTGGCAATTCGATGAAATGGCCCCATCAATCAAATAACGATAATTTGGCATTGTAAAAATGTCTTTCGAAAATAAGTATAAAACATTTTATTAAATTACACATCACGGACATAAATTTGACATGCACAAACAGTCAAACCCGAAACAGTTATCTGTAGATCATACTATAATTTGTTACGTGTGGGGATCGAACCCGCGACACGTAACGCAGAAAGCTAATCGCTTAGCAACCAAACCTACGGCAAACCTTATTGACATTAATACGGTTTGATATCTTTGTAAAATATTAATGCACTCATACCAACGAACGGATGCAGTGACATGAATATGCTTCACACAGATATTTCATATTTCCCATCAATATTTCAAAACTATATTTTAGAGAACTATTTATTCTCGAATACGCACTTCGCATTCTGACTCGCAACAAATTGTATCGCGAGAAATGAATGTTCAAAATACATACATATGTGGGTAGCTCTTATTTTGGTTACCTATAAATGTTGTGAACTTTAGAAACTCAATTCTAAATTAGAAACATCATTCAAGTTCCTAGAGGTTACGTTAATTCTGCTCAATACATTCAATCCGTGTTTCTGAGTTGATAAAAATGAGCCCTAAGAAAAATTAAATTTTGTAATCGTCGTCCCTACGATCGGAACAGGTCTGCGCCAGCTTATCAGGCTTCTTCGACGATTATTCACACCTCAGACTGTCGTATTATCAAGAACAAAATGAAGTCTCTGCTATGTCCAGTGGAACATCTGAAGGAATATCTTGCGATGAAACATTCGACATAGTGGAGACAGATTTGAGTGAGATCTCCAACGTCGGTGTGAAAGAAGACGAACGTTAGAAACTTCGAGATTATCACATTTCTCATATGCCTGATTTACCACATCCGTCATTCACCGTGGCATCTATAATCACATTCTGCATCCCGCAAGATGGGATCCGTTCCTTTCAGATATAATAATAGAATTGAACAAGGCAGCAAAGTGCGTGATGTATGGAACAATTTGAAATATAATCCTCAACGCAGGTCAACGCTGAAACACAATCAGTTTCCGAATAACTAAAAGCTAAACCTGATAGTTTTGGGAGTATGTTTTGATGTTGAACGTCTTATATAATTTAAACTTGTGTTTTTGTGTTGCATGCCTTTGTGGTAATGTGTATAATAAACCAATTCCCAAAAAATCCTAAAGTTCTGATTTTTTCTATCCCCGACTGGATAATACCCAAATAGATGTTGATATTCCTTTCACCATAAAGTTATATAACTGAGTCGTAAATCGTTTTGTCACAAGTTTGGGGACACTCACGGTGCCCATAAAACTAGGTGAGTACATAAAGTAGTGATGCGCCATCAGAAAAAAACATAAAATACATAATTACTGTCGGCATTGATTTCCCGCGGGACGTCGCGAGCGAGACTCGTGCATAATGGACTTTCTGCACAACTATTATTACTTCGATTTTTGTTATAAACAGTATTTATATGTATTCTAGAAATAAACCGTGTGGCTATGAATAGCACCAACCTATCTCATACCGTGGTTTTCGTAAACGGCGACTATGCGGTTAGCCGGAGAATGGGCAGCTTCCTTCAAGTAACGCGTATTTTGGGTGGCGATTATGGCAAAACCTTCCAATGAGCATACAACACACCCCGATCGGCCTGTGTCCAGCAGTGGATTCTATTCGGTTAGGTCAGATAACTTGTGCGTAATAATTATAATTTGGACGGCCTCCAACGAGATAGCCAGAGAACCTGGTTAAGGTCTCTGGGAGTCGCAGGATGCGGGTTGCATGTCACCGATCGTTGTGGAAATCTATGGGGACGGCCTTTGTTCAGCAGTGGACTTCCTTCGGCTGAATGGAAAACGATGACGATTAGGATTCTAAAAAAATCACTGTAGATTCTTGCCCGTTATTCTTATGAAATCTACGTGATCGAACTAGTTGACCAAATGGTTTACATGAATAATAAAACTTTTTAACAAAAAAAATACCGACTAAAAAACCTTACACGATATAAAAATATTAAAACCACTGAAAAGGAAAAATAACTTTTATTTATTTCTTTTTAGTGTAAATAAATGTAAGAACTTTTTCCAACTTGATATCAGTATTTAACACTAAAAATAAGAATGACTCAAATCGGTTCTCTGATCTTGCCCGTTTTTCTTATGAAATCTACGTGGTAGAACTAGTTGACTCACGGCCGAATACTCAAACGCCATTTAACGTTAAGTCCCCGCTTAAACAATTTGAGCCGCCCGGTTTTGTACCAAAAACCGGTTTCTCGAATAGTTTAAGCGGGGACTCAATGTTAAATCACGTTTGAGTATTCGGCCACAAATGGTTTACATGAATAATAAAACTTTTTAACAAAAAAAATACCGACTTCAAAAACCTTACACGATATAAAAATATTAAAACCACTGAAAAGGAAAAATAACTTTTATTTATTTCTTTTTAGTGTAAATAAATGTAAGAACTTTTTCCAACTTGATATCAGTATTTAACACTAAAAATAAGAATGACTCAAATCGGTTCTCTGATCTGAGAGGAATCGAAAATATTAAGACATCATCTAGATAAGCGCAGTAAAATTATTTATTTATTTAAACTTCTATGTACATTTATGGTACACAAGGCAGACTTAATACCATGAGGCATGAGGCATCTATCAGTCAACCTTTAGGTTAAAGTAATCACATCGAAAGAGGTACAGAAACAAAGCATAATATAGATAATGTAAATTGATTCCATAATAAATCACAAATTATGTGAAACAGAGTCGATACATTATATTTTTAAGATAAATTAACCTGTTTATTGAAGCTGGTTAAAAAACTACTCCATCAATTGTAATAAAATTTATATGGGACCAACTCGAAAGCATTTTGCACCAGTTAAAATATGAATTGCTCAAATCGGTTTACTAATCTCGGAGTAAACGGTGTACATACATAAAAAAACGCATCGAATTGAGAACCTCTTTTTTGAAGTCGGTAAAAATAACGTTTCATCTTCTAATGTTTTGATTTGATGAAGGATTCGGACACCAGTTCTCAGGTATACCTACAAGTCCGACACACACACAAGACACTATATTTACAGACTTTAATAAAAGTAATTTGTTTGATAATAAAGATAAATTCCGTGTCGTGTCGATCACACGGAATTTGACAGATTAAGAATATAGCACCTCATCTATTCCCGTGGATGTCGTAAACGGTGACTAAGGGACTTTAAAACAGGGGCATGGGCAGCAGCGTTCCTTCTTTGGAGTAGCAGCCATACTGTGCTCACCAACCCGCCTACCGAGCTTGCTGAGTACTGGCAAATTACCCACAAAATGATAACACAATTGTGGAATTCTAGGGGGAGGCCAGGTTCAACAGTGGAGGTCCTTTGATATGGTTAATGAAAATAAATAATAACGGTAGGGACTAACGACGGTCTAACGTATATTATTTTATTTGTTAGGCCGGGTATATATCTCCAATTTGCTTGTCCAATCACCTTATCTTTTTGTCGCTTGGATAGCTCGAAATTCTACAAGATTTGCGATCAGTATTATACATTCGAACATGTATTGGAATCGAACGTCAGCGTCGGAAACCCACAATGGGAAGCATGTGTTGTTTGTCCGACGATATCGTCAACTAGCGACTTACAGCCTAATACTGAAACGCCATTTAATATTAAGTACCGCTTTAAATATTCGAGAAACCGGTTTTCATAACATTAAGAATCGTAAATATTAAATAGCGTTTCAGTAGTCGGCCGTAAGAGGCTGTGGCCGTGACTTCAAAACACCTTAATAATTATTAATTCCCATGGTAGTTGTCACTAGTTTATAGCCTAATCACGCTGTGTTCATGTCAGTTTTAGTTTTTATGGTCGACCCGTCAAACACATTCAGCCAGTCTACAGACCACGTCTCTACACTCGACTTAGTGTGTATTGCACATGTGCCAATTTATAGGTATCAGTGTCTGTCAGACGATTGATTCTTGATTAAAGATCACACTAATCATGATGACACGTCAAACCGACAGTACAACTATTGATATTTGCGAAAACGATAGCACTTAGTTATCACCGTTAGTCACATTGTCTCCCCGTATGAAGACCGGATTAAGAAATAGCACCACTCCATCTTCCGTGGATAGGCGATTAAGGGACTCTAAATTATAGGGCTAGGTAGCAGCTTCCTTTTTTTTCAAAATTGCTCTCCTACTGGGTTAATCATTAATAATTGGTATAATTGATCATCATCATATCAGCCGAAGGACGTCCACTGCTGAAAAAAGGCCTCCCCCATACATTTTCACAACGACCGGTTACTTGTCACCCGCATCCAACGACTCCCAGCTATCTTTACCGTGTGTCCATCTCGTTGGAGGCCGTCCCACGCTGCGTTTTCCGGTGCGTGATCTCCATTCTACTCTAACGGCCATCAGTTCTACAAGCTATGTGTCCTGCCCATTGCCACTTCAGCTCAGCTCAGTTAATTATCTATGAGAAGAAGAAAAAAGGCCGAATGTCAACTATTTCCTTAAAACCTGTCCACTATAAATCCCAAGAGACCATTTACGACCATGAAAAACAACGCGACATAATGGAATCGTAGAATTTCCTCTACCGAGGACACTATTTATAAGGTTTTAAGTTAAAACAAACTGTCAAACAAGTAGCCCGGGGGACAGAAGTTCCGAATGCTGTTAAACTTTCCTGACGCAGTCTTTATTCCTGATTTTTATCCGCTATGGAACGGGAAGTATGTGGAAACGCGTGGATTTATTATTATGGATTGTTTTACTTTAACAAATAAAAATTAAATACTATAAATGTTCTAAGATAGGGATATTTTCATATTTTTTAACTAACTAACTTTGGCCTCGTAGAGAGTAAAATTTCAAAGTCGTGTGCAACTTTTTATTTATACGGTGTGTGTGTACGACGTCGTGTAAACGCATCCGCGGGCTTAAAGGTATCGGCGCATGCGCGAACAAGTTTCACTGCTGTCACGAGTGCTGAGTTGCACGCGCTCTAATTTTTGAAGCGAAGCTTTTTTACAATTACAATTAGATTGCCAGATATTCTGCCGCCAAGCAATAATGTTTAAACTTTAGACATTACTGTGCTCCCGTTTGAAGGGCACTGTGAAATTACTGGGCATAAGAGACTAAGGTCCGTATTACAGAACGATCCTCAAGTCCAGTTTGATCTTTAATCACCTGATCACTGTTTAATTATAGAATCTGTACTTGAGTATCGGTCATATTCCAGAACGGTAATCAATCTAAACTCAACTGAGACGAGATTCAAATCACGCCTCAAGCACATATTACTCATTGTCTATGCATCAGCCTGTTTTCGATTATGATTTATTTCTATTTACCAACTTTGTTCCGATCTGCTCAGCATAAGAAATATACCTCAAAAACCCTATTAATTAAGAAATATTAACAAAGTAGCTCTTCTTTACATACAACTGATACAAGGTTTATTTTTAAAAGAGTTATTTTACGTAGGTACCAACGTAAAATATACTTTATCGAGACGAATGTTGTTGAATTTTAAGTATAAACTATAAAGGAACGTGTGTTGGCGTTGGCGCCTATTGTCATTGAACCATTGAGTGAAACAACTAGACTAGAGATAAAATAAATTGTAGCCAGTAGCCACTATATGATTATGGAGACGTAGCTTTGAAACTAGGAAGCATTTTGATATAAACATATATTTATCTCTTTCATACTAACACTAGCGTCGTGTTCGTGGCATCAGTCTGATAGAGATGGCGATATTAATTCAAGAGTCAAGATCGGTGTTGCCTACCCTATGATAATTTTCCCCTACGATGGATGAACAAGTAAATGGTTTAATACATTTTTATTCATTTGTTATTACTATGAGAGTAAAATCGAAACATAGAAACGATACATATAATTTATTAGGGTGAGATTGGCGAATAGCAGACTCAATCGCAAGGTTTGCGTGTTAGATTTCCTGCAATAATCCTGCTCCATTACTAGTCACAGAATGTCGATGCAGATGATGCTTGCACACACCCGCATGCTGCACCCAGTGCCACCTTTATTTTTAAGTGGATTTATTTTCATATACTATATAGTTATAAAATCTAAATGTCATGTGATTTAAGAAAATAACCCAGTTTAACTTAGTATAATATATATTTAGTTTGGATAGGAATGAATTATTTTTTTAAGATTCTGTACCTAATGTATCCTAAATAAGTGATAATAGAATACCGTTACCATTAACACCGCTTACGATATTTAAATATTATATACATATACTCGTATACAGCCGTGTGGTGCCGGCTACGAATAACACCAACCCATCTCATCCCGTGGGTGTCGTAAAAGGCTACTAAGGGATTAGCCGGAGGATAGGCAGCGTCCTTCGAATACATTAACAATTCAACTGTAATCGCCAACCCGCCTGCCAAGCAATTATGGCTAGTTCAAACGTTTCCTCATTTAAATTTAGCTGCATTTTTTCCTCTTCGCTCAAGATACGCTTTTTTTGTTATTTTATGATATTTTTTAACTTTTGGATATTTATTTTCAAATGTCTGTTGTTTGGTGATATTTAAAATAAAATATCCTCTTTGCGGCTGTAAACTTTAACCGACGGATAATTTTCCTCATTTTAATCTTTCTTGGGGGTGACCGCTTTACAGTCACCCTCTACGAGATGTGCCTATAGGCGTGGCACCAGTGGGCGGCTCTAGTGTGACCGCTCCAGTGGTTTTAGCCGGTAGGAGTCCGGCATACCCCTTCGCCCTTCCCCGGGGTGAAGGAAGTTCATGAAGAATTTCCACTGGGCACCAATAAAAAAAAGGTGACTCAGTTATTTCATCAATTTCTTAATCTGTTGCCACCTTTTCATCGAAATTCATATTTTCTGCTGGTAGAAGCTCTACATGATCAACTAAATTGACATCCTGATAAAATGCATATAAAAACCTAATAAATATATAATTTCAATCATAGAATAAACCACTGGTGTGCTGGCAAAGTTGTAGGAACAAACAAGGTCTAAGAATAGTTGAAGTTAATGTTTATTTCTCATAATATACCTAAATTTGTCAAAGAACATTTGTTCTTGTATTGATAGTCACTTTTGATTAACCCGACATTAGTAAGGAGCTAAACAAGCAAAAAGTAAAACAATAATTGCTAATGAACTATGCTACCTCTCATAAAATGGAGGCAAAGAATATGAAAAATACAGGCATATTTAACAACCTTGGTACCTGTTTTTATTTATTTCTGGTGTACAATAAAGAGTATTGTATTTTATACTAACAACAAGCGTAGGAACTACTTCATTTGATAAAAAAACACGGCCTTTCTCTTTTTTAGGGCCAATATTATCTTGACCTCGGAAGTGCCTTGAGCAAATAACAGTTGCCTTTGTAGGTAACCAGTCTGTTTCCTTTCTTAACAATCTAATTATTTTTACCCACTTCTCACGATGCTCTGGATATTTAGGAACACTACAAAATGAATAACAAATTTATTCTTTTTATAGCAGAGGTGACAAAACAAGTTCATTTATTAATTGACAAATCTCCCATAAATCTGGGAAAACCGGAACGCTTTTTTACTGACAACACTGAACGTAAAAAATGTTGGCAAACTATTATGATAATCACAGAGATATGCAAAATTAAAACAGTAAACTTGCGTGTGAAACGTAATCCTGCTTGCTCTGTTATGTTTTTGCGATCTAGAACCGCACTCTTTCACCGCACATTTAGCCATTTTTGTGAAAATAGTTTTATGTGTTACTCCTTTGCCGTCAGGCTAGCCACTAAGTGACATAAGGCCGGACATATGGTTGTGGCCATATGTTGAGTGGCAACGTCTCTGCGTGACAACTACCGATCTAGTTACGGTAGTAACATATATACATCAATGCCAATGATATTATATAATAAAAAGAAGTAGATATGTTACATGCGTGCCAAAAGTAAGAACCAAATCTCCCCCAATTGTAGCACCTCGCAATCGGTTCGCCTAGACAGCTATCTCTTTTACTCTTGTTGTTTTTGTATCTTCTTTCTCACGACATGGTTGTGCAAGCGAGACTGTATTTTGTGCGTCATTTAATATGGACGTAACATATCTATGGTATAATAATGTATAGTAGTTTAGTCTATTTTAATATTTGCTGTTTTTACCGACCGTATAGATATCGGATATTAATTATGTTATTAAATAATTAAAGACAACATAAAAGTCATGACTTATAATAATGTCTTAGGTTTTCCCTACTCGGGCAAGCGAGACTGTATTTTGTGCGTCATTTAATATGGACGTAACATATCTATGGTATAATAATGTATAGTAGTTTAGTCTATTTTAATATTTGCTGTTTTTACCGACCGTATAGATATCGGATATTAATTATGTTATTAAATAATTAAAGACAACATAAAAGTCATGACTTATAATAATGTCTTAGGTTTTCCCGAGTATTACACATGACCACGAACCCTGCAAAGAGTTCGAAAAGTCAGGAAAAACAAAATTCTAAAATATACGCGATAGAATCCGTTTAAAAGTGTAAGTCATGACTTACATTTATTTTTAAATCCCACGTTAGGAACTTAAAGCATGAAGTGATTTTCTGCCTTCATAATCTCGATTTACCTTTTTTATACGTGCAGTAAAAAGTCCATTACGTATTTTTGCAGACGGAAAAGTGTTCATGAATCATCAGACCCAACAGAAAACCGACAGATAAAACTTGTATCTTACATTTTCCACGCTGATATGATATCATTCGTATCGCATACAAAAGTGCCCATCAGTTATGTAGCTGTGACAAGTCCTTGAACTTAGGTAGGAAATATGAATCATGATATCCTTGCATACATTTTTTTTCACTTAGAGAACATAGAGAACATCCTCTTGGGCCTCCACCACCGTGGGAAGGTGGAGGGGTGTACCAGGCTCTTACCGGCTAAAACTCCTTCAGAGCTCCTCCGGAGGATTTGATCGCGCAATATCTTATGCCCGGCAGGTCTCAGCCCCCCACTTATTCCCTTGGACCTCCCGTGGTAACCGTGTGGCCTGACAAGCCGCAAAATCCTCTAAACATGCTCACGTAACCTAAACAATGCAGTAATCACGACATATTGTAAGATCCTACAAGAAAAAGTAAGTATTAGGTCAAGGAGACTATCAGTAGGTATCGTGTTTATTAATAAAAATCAAGTCGTAATTTCCGTTTAATTTTTGTAATTATTAATAAATAAAATGGCAATTCTAGCTCAAAAACAAAATTTATTTTCATTCTTTTATGACAGCGTTCTTTATTTGTGTGAGTTATCGGAATATTATAGTGAAAAAAGAAATATGTTTAGTATGTTTAGTGGAATAGCAACTTCACTTATTAATTATAAAACTCATAACTTTAGTCGCATATTACGACATCCACGGGAGAAGATGAAGTAGTGCTATATTCTTAAACCGGAAACCACACGGATTCAGGAGAGTAAAGTAATTAAAAAACGGGGGATTCGCAGCAAAGAATGTATCACTACTTTTACCAGTCGTAAAAGATATCTAACTAAGTGTTTATATCAAGAGGATGGGTAGCAGCATCTTCCTGTGTGCTAATAACAACTTACTGCGATCACCAATCCACCTGCCAAGCAATGGCGCTTGGCAATATCCCCATAGTAGTGTAATCGCTCATAGTAGTGTAGAAGTCACGGCTGATAGGTATGTGTGTTCACATGAAAAGAGTTTTAAACCTACAGATGAGAGATTACAATTTGTGTCATCTTATAACTATAATATTTTACAGGATACAAGTTGAACAGAATGGCAACACCGAGGCAACGGAAACTCGAACTACAATCTTCTTAGGTGTCCCGTGGGGGCGAAAAACCTTGCGACAGCATCCCTGCGTCCGATCACGGATTAAGCAAATTGACCGTTGATATTTACATAATGGGAATGCAACGTTTTAAGAGGCTTGTACTACAATATTATTAGCATATAGATTGAGTGCGTGAAGCACGACGCAATCAATCAAGACCCTTAGTTTAAGCAATGCTAATTGAAGTTTCTTATTAGCCTTATCTTTAATGCTGTCAGGTTTAAGTAAATCCAATGAGGTATGCACATAACATGGAAATAAAATGTTAGTCATTCGAATCCATCTTATTTACTGGTCGGATTAAAGATGTTGGAAGAAAGGAGATATGCCATGTAGATCAAAATGTATGCGAACCTAGAAATCCATTTTCCCACTACCATTCTTCATAAAAACACACTAATGCACACAGTTACAAGTTCTCATCCAATGAACTGAATAAACACAACATTATAATTGGCTTCACATACTAAAACACACCCACGACTTTGTAGGTAGCCAATCACACCGAGCGTACAGACCGCAAACGACAGCCGTACCACGCAACGCGTAAGTTTATTGGGAGTACCATTCGCTGTTCTTTTCACTGCGTTTGTAATTCACCGATTGCTAGTTAAAAGTGGTAGATAAAAAGCATTGTATTTAGTACAAAATTAATAATGTCGTTCTGCTCCGTCAATCCAAATGTTACATAATAAAGAAAACAATAATTTTTAATTTATTCTTTTTATAGACAAATACAAGAAAATTCCTTCACTTGCATATTGTATATGATTCCTTCCTTGATAAAGTTATTATTTTCGCTTCGGTTTTTGCATGTTATCCCCGAACAACACGACAATTTAACAGTTTCACTTACGCGATCGAATCTCAACTGATGTTATAAAATGGCCATTTTTTCCGGATGGCCCAAATTGGGCATGTCGCGGTGGCGCAGTTTCGCCCTCGTACCACTTCTCCTTATTTCCTATTTCTGTGGGTCGGATACATTATTTGTTGTATATATAAAAGCCAAGACCCAAAAAAGATTTTCATTAAAGCCTGTTTAAAAAATCAACAAAATATAATCATCTTTTTCTATCATTCTAGCAGTAATTGAGAGACTTATGTTCAGCAGTGAATGGTTATAGGCTGACACTATGATGATGACATTCAATACCATTTTTTCTTTTTTTTTTTATTGATGTCCAGTGGAAATTCTACATGGAACTTCCTTCACCCCGGGGAAGGGTGGAGGGGTATGCCGGACTCCTACCGGCTAAAACCACTGGAGCGGTCATCTTCGGCACCGAAGGGGGGCTCCAGGTCCTCGTAAGATCACACTAGAGCCGCCCATTGGTGTCACGCCTTTAGGCACATCACGGAGGGGTTGACTGTAGAGCGGTCACCCCCTCTAGCGGAGGGAAGGCGACTGTAAAATGGTGGCCCCCCAGGCACTTCTCGCTTTGCGCTGTGCTGCGCACACGGCGGCACGTGACCACGTGCGCGCCACCGTCTTCCCGGGGGTCGCTCGGTGTGAGAACGCAGACTCCCCAATCTGCGCGCCCGCGACCCCCGTAGACATTCAATACCTACATCAGAAAATAAGCGGTTTGTGGTAGTTGAAATAAGATATTGTACATATCAACCAATTACCAGCCAGCCAAAAACCGTCCACTGCTGAACATAAGACGAACGGCTATATGCCGCGTGTCGTAATTTTGGGGGTAATTTGCCAGTTCTCGCCACGCTTGCCAGGAGAACGCGGAAAGACTGCTGTTTCACAGAAGGGACGCTGCTGCCCATCCCTCTGGTTTACTTACGGCTGAAATTAATTTTGGGGATTGTGGACTTGTCGGTTTTCGTGTTAAGTGTCATCTTAACACAAAGTTCTAAACCTTGAATCTTAGGAGTTTGGATCAGATTCATTATAATTTCGGCCGTAAGTCGTCTACAACATCCAGGAAGGATTCGAGTGGTGCTATATTCTTAATCCTGACTCCACACGGATTCGCATAATTGAGTACGTATTATCTCGGAACAAAGAATTTAAAATGTTGCACTTCATTCTGATGTATCGATATGTAAAACAACGGTTTCAGAACCAATAATTAAGGGGTGTCTTGTGTAGTGTATCCTGCGTAGGGTTACTATCTGACAGGCATTAGCCGCGTTTGACAGGCATTATACTTTTTGACAGGCGTGTGGCTGGCGCTAAGCTGAGACAGGCATTTTTTTAATTTAGCGGTATCACGCAAGCCCGCCCGGCCGGTAGAAATTGACTATAAAATCGCACCAATCATGTTACAATAGACAGGCATTTTTCTGTAAAATCTGGCATTTTGTACATCCTAAACAGACATCCTCATTTATATAGAGGGTAACCCTAATCGTGCGTCATTTGAATATGTTTAGTTTTACTAATTAAACGTTTTTGTTTGTAGTGGTATCACGACAAAGAAATACGTTTCCGGTGCAAACTACTCAGATTTTCTATCTTTGCACAATTTTTATAAATGCATTAACGCAAAGTATCATTACCATTCAGTACCCACCGTACAGTAGTACGAGTTTATATTTGTAATATTAACGTAACAATAAACTACACGTTTGCCGCGTTCGGCGCTGGGGTTGGCTGAAGAGTTTTGAGCGGGCCAATCGCAGCGCAGAACGCACTAAAAGTGTAGTTTACTATTACGTTTCAATCGTAAAAAGAAACTCGTACTAGGGCTACAGAGATCCGAATGTGAGCTTCTTTTCTCACTAAAAACGTAAACGCGTGCGGCGCGGTTACCGCTCCAAACTCTTCAGCCAATTGGAGCACCGAACGCGGTCAACGTGTCGCATTACATATTACATTACAAAAAGAAACACACTCGGCCCTCAGGGCGCATTTCGCAATCGGCAACCAAGCCAATCATCGCGTAACGCACATCAATACAGATCATTTTTTTGATATTACCCATTTAGTTACTTTATTATTATATTTGCTTTTATAAAATATCATCATCATTGTAATCATATCAGCCATAGAACGTCCACTACTGAACGAAAGCCTCTTCCATAGATTTTGGCAGATTCGTGAGCGCAGTATGGCATCCCTCTGGTTTAATAGCTTCAATCATGTCTTAGCGTATACCACATTGGATTACTGTAAGATGCTCAAAAATACACCAAGAGTCCGAGTAATCTGGGGTGCAATTCCCTAAGCTCAGACATCTATACATCCTTGAATACAGAATTGAAATAACGGTGACAACCCAATTTGGTATTTCTTAAGACTCGTCCCCATGGCTCACCGTCTGCAATGTGTCCTTGAATAGCTTCAGTCATGTCTTACCGTATACCAAATTGATTTTTCACCATCATTTTAATTTTGTATTGAAGGATGTATGGATGTTTCACCTTCAGGAATTGCAGCCCAGAATTGAAATAACGGTGAAAAACCCAATTTGGTATTAGCTAAGTGATTGAAGCTATTCAAGGACACGTTGCAGACTGATTCCATGAAGCTATGAGGACCAATCTTAGCGAATATCAAGCGCAACTTGAGCCGACAAGCACTCAAACTTAGCTTTTGGTCTTTATTTTGTTTTTAAAAAGGGGAAATAAGTATAACTACTGCTTGGCCGTATCAAGTTAGTGATAGGAGACACTAACCTTCTTTTATATTATCATCAACCTTTTCTTTTTGAAGGATTTGTTTAGGAACTACTTATGTAGTAGGTACCTACTACAGTACTAGTACATTGTTTTTTATTTGTAAACGTTATATATATTTTTATACAACGCAGTATCGAAATGAAAAGGTCATTCGCCTGCCTAGGACAAGTTAATGTATTGCTAACTAGGAGACGTAGGTATATTTATGTGAATTTGAACTAAACTTTGACAGCTCCTTAGTCATTTCTTAAGTCTCTCTAAAAAATAATTGTGAATTAACAGTTTCCTGGACAGTTAAGTATCAACTTATCGTTTAGTACAAACGCGCATTATGCTTCTTATACCCAGTAATCTAATTTCACAAACTACAGTGCCCTTCACACCGAAACACAGTAATGTCTAAAGTTTAAACACTACGGCTTTGGCGGCGAATATCTGCCATATTAATACACTCTCGAATCTCCTACACTGTCTATTGGACCACCAAAAGGTGAAGGTTACAGTAAATATACACCAACATCTTGAAATAAATAATGAATATAACGTACAATCTACAAAAAAAAAACTAAGGAATCAGAAAGTGTTAAATGTCTATTTGAACGGGCGGCGCGCAAAGAGAATGAATATCCTACATTCGGAAGTCATTAGACGCGTCTTTCAACGTAGACAATGGAATTACCATAAGAGCGCGAAAATAGCAGCGATTCACCCAATTAGCTCACAGGTAATCACACGGAGTCGTCGAACTGCCGCCTAAATCTAATTAGGTAATTGAAATCATTGGGCGATGCGCTGTGAGCGCAGAGCGGCAACTGCGCGCGCTGCATTGCCAATTAGTTCTCTCAGATATCGCTCCACTGCGATGCTGCCGTTTCCACGTAAGCCCCTATTTCCGTGTGACGGAACGTTCAACATGCGAGATGAGTCGATCGCTTAATTTAGCCAAATGTTACTCTGAGAGCGTGTTCTGTGACGTCACTAAATGTGGTATGACTCAAGTGTAAGCATTTCACGTCTTCATTTCATCCTTGATCGGTATACTGGGTGTCGTCAGTATTTAAAGAAATACTTGAGAGAAATTCCTGTAGTTATAATATTAGAATAAAACCCTTCTGTGGAACAGTAGCCATTCAGCGCTCACTAACCCGCCTGCCAAGCCTGGCGATTATGGCAAATCCCCCCAATGAGCCCACCACACACCCATATCGGTCGTTGTGGTGATCTTTGGGGAGGCCTGTGTCCAGCAGTGGACTTCATTCGGTCGAAATGATGAGACATATGGACTCGTATCCAGTGTTTCAGCATTGGACAGTCCCATCTATCAGACAATATGCTCAGGATGCTATTGGAGCTATTTCGCACCCTGCGGAGGATGGAGGCACAACGTTTGCGGATGATGGGAATGATGAACCATCAACCCTTGCCTCTGTGAACATCCCAGATGCACTGCAAGCCCATTAGCACTCTGAACGCATTGTTGTACTGAACGCGCAGAGCGCTGAATCCCTTTTGCGAATACCTGACCCACAGACTGCACGTGTAGAATGACTGGCAGTAAGCTCAAAAAAGTGTAGCTTTAGCCTGATCTGTGCATCTTGCAAATCTGCGGGCCAGCATATTACATCGGACAGCCAGCGCCCTGCGCTCCCTCTCTATATCGAGATTATCGCTAAGGTCTTCTGTAACCCAGTGGCCCAAGTATTTAAACTGAGTGACTCGTGTTATGAGGAAGGCTTTTGTTTAGCAGTGGACGTTTTTTTGGCTCATTTCTACCAAAACGTCTACCAGCGCGTGGTCCACTCATAAACTTACCACATATTTTGCAACAAACTATATTTAGATTCAAATAACGACTGGAAATTCTATTTTTAGGGTGTTTAAACTTTTCGTTTCCGAGCATATATGACACTTATACCATTACTCCGTACCACCCTGTCATAAACGAACAAACAGAATGCTACGTTGAACAAACGGTTAAGAGAGCTCTACGCTCTATGGAGGGCGAGTCAGGCGATCAAAACACGAGACGCACGCTAGGCCAAGTCAGCCCAGCTCCCAATCACGATACCAGCATCATGTTCGGAAGGCAGGTGAGGAAGCCATACGCGATGCTGTGGAAACCACCACGATCACCACCTTTTGCCTACGAGAATGTGACACACGAAAGAGAATTCAATTTCGAAGATAGGAGTAGGATACTCGTCTCCAAGTCGCAAGTGCGAGGTCGGTAAAATAGAGTCGTGACTGCGAAGGCTCCAATACAAGGTGCTGACAGACGACGGCACCGCTTCGCCTCGACATCTAGATCATCTGTTAGCTGCAGCTGGATCACGGTGGAGGCGTATCATTATTGAGGTTGCCATGACATTGCAATAAACAAATTTAGTTCAGTTTCAGTTTAATCAAATGCTTTCCTATACGAAGTATATAATTTAACAGAAGAAATGCCGAAGCAAACTCAGTGTCATGGTCACTTTTAAAATTATTTCTTTATAAACTCCAGACTGAAAGGATTAATAAACTTATGTGGCAACAGACGCAGCTCATAGCCCGTAGTACTGATAGCCGTTGGTACAGAAAGGTTCTCGAGTGGAAACCACGTACCGGAAAACGCAGAAGGAGTAGATTATACATATATCGTCAGAAAATCATAGCGCCATAGGGGTGGTACGGTGCTTTAGTCTTTTTACCTTTCCACTGACGAAATAAAAATATCTAATAAGCACATTTAAAAAAAAACAATTTTCACCAAACCCCAGTTTAAACCATTCGAGATTTTATAACATTCGAATATTTCATTCATATCGGCCATTTATACATCCACTGCTGAACAAAGGCCTCCCCCACAGATTCCACAACTGCGTTATCATTTTGGGGGGCACTTGCCAATACTCACCACGCTTGGCAGGCGGGTTGGTGAGTGCAGTTTGGCTACCGCTCCACAGAAAGGACGCTGCTGGCCATCCCTCTGGTTTAGATTCCCTTAGTCGCATTTTACGACATCCACGGGAGGACATGGAGTGGTGCTATATTCTTAATCCGGACACCACACGGTGCTAAAGTATTTCGTCAGTCGCCGTAAATAATTGAGAAATACAACACTGAGACAAAATATACGCTGTATTTCAAGAAAACGGATTGGTTACTGACGGTACGTACTACTAATGAATCCTCACACTCTTATATACGAACATAGCTGTACATAATTTATGAAGTAGATGAACTGTTACCTAATGTATTCAACGTAAATGAGCAAATCAGACTGTTATTAGTACAACGAATTAGTTTATGTAATCAATTATGCAAGTAGATGCCGTAATATAATTATTTAGTATTATAAGGCAGGTGCAATGTACACCTACATTGCACCTGCCTTATAATACCTACCTATCTACACTCTTTTGCAAAAAAAAACGGGCACCTAAGGAAATATACGGATTCAAGCTGTGATTTTGGCAAGAGGTCACGTTATTAGGTTTTTACATTTATAACTTTATTTAATTAAAAAAAAGTAAAAAATATTGTTTGGCTTTGCATAGGCTTTAAAGAATTCACCGATTTTTTTTTTAAATTGCCAGAATTCACTTCACCCTTATTAATTTACACGATAATAAGTATACAGACTACGTCAAACAATTAAATTTCATTTAATGAACTGAAATTGAACTTAGAATGTAAATTTCCTTAGGTGCCCGTTTTTTTTGCAAAAGAATTTATATTTGTTCACGAACGAGCTGTAAGGAGTTAATGGGATAATTATAATCACCCCTTAAAAGACCTAAAATACCAGTGTTATACAAGGTTGTATAGGAATATTTCCTGGTGTTCATAGAGTAGATAAGTACTCGGTTTCCTGCTGCGCTGTGCGGTCTGTTATGACTTCCATAATCGCATAGTCATCATCATCATATCAGCCACAGGACGTCCACTGCTCAACAAAGGCCTCCCCCTTAGATTTCCACGACGAACGGTCACATGCCGCTCTCATCCAACGACTCCCAGCGACCTTCACCAGGTCGTCTGTCCAACTCGTTGGAGGTCGTCCCACGCTGCGTTTTCCGGTGCGCGGTCTCCATTCGAGAAGGTAGTAGTACGAAAAAATATATACACTACAAATTGTTGTCGGGTCTGCGTGTTTGTGATCGGTTCTGCTTGTTGTGCATGTGAGATTTATTTTTCTAAACTGTATCCACAACACAGGAGAAAGCCGAGACTGAGGGATCGTTATAAAAATAGAAGAACAGTATTTATCTCACAGAAGGATGAAGTTGTATGTCCTCTTGACATATTCACTTAACCGCTTTTAGAAAACCCGCAGTTCAAAAGCAGTGTCCTATCTTTGTTGGGATCATTTTGTAAACTCATTTTACATTACTACATTTAAAAACAGACACCTCAGTCTCACCGCAAGGGTTTGGTTTTTACCTATTTGGTAAGAAATTCTAAAATTAAACATTCCAAAGGTTGAAACATTTTCACACAAACAAACGAGCTTTATTGCGTCAGTCCTAAAGAGTGGGAAGTATAATTCTTCTTCCGTTTCTTCAAACTATCTGTCCCATTCATTTTTCCGTCCGTAGTCTTACATAAATTGCAACGCCATCGCCAATAACAATCCTGCTCCCTTGTACAAGACATAGAATGCACTAAAATAATAACATCAGGCTGTATAACTCTCAAGGCAGGGTAAAGACCTCGTCTCATACAAAGAAGGAACAAGCATTAATCACCACGCTTGCTCATTGCGTGTTGGCGATTCAGACCATTCGATACAGGTTTCCTCAGGATGATTTTCTTGGGCATGCCTCGATAGCGGCGGTAGGGCACATTATGGAGGAACGGCTGAAAAGGTGACATGGCGTTCTCTCCTTTTAGCTGACGCAGATACTCTGGAGACATGGATCGGGAAGTATCTATGTCGAAAAGCGCGGGAATAGATAGGTAGTCACCACTGTGGAGACTGCCCAAAGGACACGGCGCAGTATACGTTGGAGAAGTGCCCAGCTTGAGTGCCGCAGCGCCGTAATTTCGATGCAACAGTCGAAAGTGGAGACCTATCGATTCAGGTCTTAGTTCTGTGCATGGTTCTCAGCGCGAGTACATGGGTAGTCGTCGCCTTTTTTTTGCGAGGAGGTAACTTTTGCAAAGGCGGCGGAGGAAAGGGAGAGCGAAGCGACGAGCTATCTCCCTTCCTGCAGTAAACGCACCGAGCGCCGGGGTACCTGTCGATCTCTGGCCTCCATCAGTTGTGACTGCGGGTGGCGGGTAGTCACCGTACAGTGTGGATGGGACCCGCCAGAAAGAGTGGCGAGCCGAGACCTAATGGGGCTGCGGTGAATACGAAACCCTGGCGTAAGAAAGGTCAAAGGAACATCATGATGGTTTTAGCCGGTAATAGTGTGGCACGCTCTGTCGCCTTCCCTAGAGGGGAAGATGTCTATGAGGACTAGTGTTTCAGAAGCGAGTCAGTAAGCTTTCAGGCCATCACGACATGACATGAATGCACTGGGTATACAGTATACAACGAACCTGTAACAGTGACTGTCCGATTCCGTAATGTAACAAAACAAAAACACCAAATCTCAGTGATCATTCGGTTTCGGAGCTAATTGTTTTGATTCCAGTGAATAATGATCGACTTGCTCCGAGCACGTTAATGGTTCTCCCTCGTGCAATGGCGGCAGCTCCGTCTACAATTACGCCGGTGATAACTTGCAGGCGTCACCGAACCTGGGTGTCACAGAACGCCACAAGTGAGGTACGTGTTTAGCAACATTGCGAATGAATTAAACGATTAATTCATGTATGGGTTTTCGTATGTAATTACACAGGTGTAAGCTAGGGAGGTGTTAATTTGTGCAGGGATACGGCGTGGAAGCCGACGGATCGTTACCGAAAAGCAATGGAGCGTTTTAACGTATTACTCGTGTTTTTAGCTTGTGCGAGCCGACGTGAACTACAAATTTCTCACAAATTGGAGAATTGAAGCAGATGTTACTCTGTGTATGAAATTGTGTAGTTAAAACTAACAACGGGATTTACACGGCACGCTTCAAGCTTTTGACGTGCCGCACTTTTACAGTTCCCGATAAATGAATTTCTCTATAGGATACAACTGACAGCTGAAAAACGACGAGCACAGAACTTGGTAAAAACTATAAATCAATTAACTAATCGTTTTATTTCATGCTATAATGACAACAGTTATTATCTGAGTAGTGTCCGGATTAACTATAGATCAATTAACAAATAATTTTATTTGATACTATAATAACAACGGTTATTATCTGTGTGGTGACCGGATTTAGATTATAACACCGATCCATCTCCTCCCGTGGATGTCATAAAAGGCTACTAAAGGATTCTAAGCCCGTGAGATGGGCATCAGCGCCCCTTTTGTGGACAGTAGCTATACTGCGCTCACCAACCCGCTTGTCAAGCGAGATGAGTACTGGCAAATTCCCCCTTTATGAGGCAGGCCTGTGTTCAGCAGTAGACGTCCTTCACCTGATATGATGAGTCATAATTAAGAATTCAATTATTTTGCGGATCTCCACCAGGACCAATTATAAGAGCTGGAAGACATCTTCAGCTGGGCTATAGATAATATTAGGTCCTTACATATGATATTGTTGTGGAAATCTAAGGGGGAGGCCTTTGTTCAGCAGTGGACGTTCTGTGGCTGATATTATGATGATATGATATTGGCGTCATGTCAAACTGGCCACTTTGGTCTCAAATATCTGGCGTTTAGTCAGGAATTCCAAATTCAAATTTATTTTAAACTTAGCTCGTGTATTTGTCTTTCGAATTTAGATATTCATTTGTAAGCTAAGGGCGTAATTTAATACAATACTAGTAATATCATAGTCATACAGTTCTGCTATATTCCAGCATCACGATTACGATTTGAGCCCAAAAATATGTTCCATCTATGGAGGACTATTATTGACCACCTTCCAACGCTAAGATCAGAGTTCAGACCCTGTTTATAACAGAAAACCATGTTCTCTTTTTCTAATGTGAGGCTGGGTTATCATTAAAACTTCAAATGTATAATAAATTGAAGATCACCATCTGTTTAGAGTAGGATGAAATATTTCATGTTTAAATAAACAGTAAGGTCTATGGACGCAATTACATACGGTATGTACTTAAGCAATATATGCGCCACTGGTAAAAAGCGTGCAGCAGTATACTTACAATGTAGTGACAGTCAGTTGGAACCCACGGCATTGTATTACTGACCCAACCTAACTAATACTCGTAAGGTTTGGTAAGAAATTTTTGGGCATAAGAGACTAAATAACGAATGTCTCAAGGTCTCGAGCGCAGTTTGGTGCCACGCAAGACTAGTCCTGGGTAGTGTTACAATAATTGTTATGGACAGGCGTGACGCTCACCAGAAGACAAATAACTGTCTCATTGTAGTGTGTGTAAGTGTAGAAAATAGTTATTAAAATATAACTGACAAACACGGCTGATAAACTATACTTTCCACTCTTATCAGCATAGAAATAAAAATGGCAATGATTTCTTAGGTACACATCAATCATCTCAATCACTCGGTCGTTAATCAAACGTTTTAACCATTTAAGCCTTTTTACCCGAATTGTAACGGATTTCAAGTATTCGTTAGATACTAGCTTATCTATTGACGTTCGCTATCAGTAACGGCGAAATGCTTCGAAACAAGGATTGTGCCAATAGATAACAAACGACTTATAGGTTCTGGAACGAAATACGTGCCATCATACAAGTATTGTAGATAATTGATAGCACGTAGCCACTTCTGCAGGCAGACTTCAAGTTCACATGGATTTGTAAGATTACACGATGTATAAACCGTCCGCGTGGTGTCCGGATGAAAAAAATTGTACCACTCCATCTCATTCCGTAGATGTCGTAAAAGGCGACTAAGGGACTCTAAACCAGAGGAATGGGCCGTAGCGTCTCTTTTGTGGCACAGGGGCTGTTCTGCGCTTACCAACTCGCTTGCCAAACGTGGTGAGTACTGGAAATTCTCTCCAAAATGATTAAACAATTGTTAAAATCTATGGGGGAGGCCTCTGTTCAGCAGTGGATGTCTTATAGCTGATATGATGTTAATGATGAAAGTGATGTCCCATGAACCGAACCCGACCATGTAACCGGTAGATTATGGCTGAGTTAAAATCGGTAAATTGTAAATTTACTAACGAGATATTTCTCTTTTATAGTCATTAATATGCTAAGCGAGAAGCCTAGGTCAGCAGTCGACGTCTTTTGGCTGATATGATGATGATGAGCAAACTTGTGCAACAAGTGTTAACAGACAATAACTTCCTAAAGATAACGCCAGACAGACTGGTTAGTGACTGAGCAGGAGCAACAGCGATATCATGATCACGGTTTTGTGGTTTCGTGATTTAGCCATAGGCGTAGCAGGGGTACTGTGATCATACGATGGTGCCGAAGATGGCCGCCCCAGTGGTTTTAGCCGGTAGGAGCCCGGCATGCCCCTTCGGCCTTCCCCGGGGCATAAAAATATGGCGGACATATGACGTGCAGCCATCAGGGATTTCTTTTATGTCTGCCCGAAGGGTCAGCAACACATCACCGACTCTTCTGATATTGCGGATGTTCATTGGCGGCGGTGACCGCTCAGGTGAACCGCATGCTTTTTTGCCCTCTTATACGGGGGTCACACTGAATGTTTTTAGAATTGGCCAGTAAGTAAAGTTAAGGCATTAAGTCCGCCTCTGTACATATCTGCGTATAAAGAAAGAAATAAAGTTGCAGATGATTTTTTTTTCATTTAGATTTTGAATAAAGACCTCTTTATAAAACTACAACTACGTTATGATAGATTTCGATTGGCATTTCATGATGAAGCCCCATCTCGTGCCATTGTTTATACACGAACATTTAGGCGTCAGAAAGCTTTGCAACAGCCCATCTGTTGCAAAGCTTTTCAGCGTTTACCTCATAATTTGACGGAAGCACGGTGCCGTGTGGTGCCGGCTCAGAATGCCACCACCCCATTTCAGCCCGTGGGTGTCGTAAAAGTCGACTAAGGGATTAACCGGAGGATGGGCAGCAGCGTCCTTCGAGTACATTAACAACTCAACTGCGATCGCCAACCCGTCTGCCAAGCGTGGCGATTATGGCAAGACCCCCCCAATGAGCACACAGCACACCCATATCGGTCGTTGTGGTGATCTTCGGGGGAGGCCTGTGTCCAGCAGTGGACTTCATTCGGCCGATATGATGACGGTGTCGCGTAGTTTGGATTGGTGCCGTGAAATGCTCAAAAATTATAACGCATGTGACTAGAATGCTGTTTGATATCGTCACAGGTGATGAAAGTTGAATGTATTGTTACGAGCCCGAAACCAAAACACAATCTGCCCAATAGATTGTTCCTGTTTCACTGTTATACCTACTCATATCATAAACTAAGTATATATTTGACGGCTATACTCGTTTTATATCCCACTAAAGCATTTTTATATACAAGTGCAATAATACAAATAGTTTAATTTGCGTACATACTTGTTATGACTTAGTTATTTACATTTGTACCTGTAACATTAGTATACATTCTAACACAGCACAACGACCACAGTAATTTGTCAATTTATAATCAAAACTTCTGAGGCTTAAAAACAAAATTAAACACTTTATACATTATTGATTCCTAATATTGAAGTATTCGTTGATTCACGCTTGGTACATAGATTATGGCTGTGTCAGAAACCGGGTGCTATGTGGTAAGTCCGGTGGTGGTGGTGTTTTGATCGCGGTACACCGCGGGCCTACAACTACAACGTATGGCACGTTGTAAAATCAATTCAAAGATTTGCCAATAAAAGAAAGGTTCATTCTTTATTTGTATTTTGCATAAATTGTCATCATTAAACAGACGTAGTTTAAAAAAGAATTTGTTTGTTGAGGAATATTTTATCTTTATAACAGTGAAAACCTATTGACGCCGGTGCCAAAAGTTCTTTTGAACGACTTATTGTTCATTTTCGTAACCGCTGTCCCTAAGCCAAAAAGCGTGATAACATATGTATTTGTGTAGTTATCGATAAATAAAGGTTAATATAGTCTAGTTATTATGACGTTTCCAGTAAACTTAGTTTTCAATGATTAAATTTATACAATTTAAATACCTATTTTACTGAATGTTCTAACATTTATTTTGTGACGTCTTACATCTACTATCCAAAAATGTTTTGTCCTTTTTTAGCATGGGGATCCATGGATGCCATCGCTACAAACACTGATCAATAGTTGTGTAACAATTAATTTCACAGTTTACGATAATTACTGCTTCATACCTTGACATTGGCAAAATCATCGAACGTTACAGATGGAGCCAGAACCTTAAAAAAAAAAACCTATTTATTTCTTCCTAACTAGATGGCGTTACTGTTATGGGTCAGCTCAAATTAAAAGTAGGACTGCTCGAGTATTTCCACCATTTGCTTTGAAGTCGAGAGCTTGTTAGAGTCACGCGCGCCTAAAGTAGGCTAGTTTAGTATTTGGTAAAGGTGAGATGAGACGTTCTAGGTAAAATACGTACTAAGTCTTAGGTCCGTATTATAGAACGATCCTCGAGTCCAGTTTGATCTTTAATCACCTGACTACAGTCAGTTTTCGTATGCACGGCTACATGTCAAGCTATAATTTCCAGTATACGCTAATCTCTTATGTATAGGTTGTCCGTAAAATCCGAGATCAGCCAATACTGGAAATGTATTGTATTGATTGATATGTGGACTCGTGTACAGGTGCTTACCAAACGTAGACATAAACATATAACATTATTTAGCGTCATTTATATCACATATTATTAGATAAAATTATTCCATTAGTATGGATAACAGTTACAAATGCAAAGCGAAATCTCTTCAAAACTAGAAAAGCAAGCTCAGTTATTTAAAAAACGTCTTAATTATTGACTAACACGGTCGATTGTCGTTCGGCATCGGCGTCCAACTCACTCACTCACACATGCGTCCATCGAGCGCGTCTGCGATTGCGTCTCGCAAAGGCACTCACTCACACATCCGTTGATCGAGCACGTCTCGCAAGACCAGTCATAGGCTCAAAACGCACACAAACGTACAAATCCACTGGACTCGCAAGACTCGTGCCCTTGCGAGACGCGCTCGATCTACGGATGTGTGAGTCAGTGCCTTTGCGAGACGCGATCGCAGACGCACTCGACGGACGCATGTGTGCATGAGTGAGTTGGACGCCGATGCCGAATGACAATCGACCGTGCTACTCAACAATTAAGACGGTGTTTTTAAATAACTGTGCTTGCTTTTCTAGTTTCGAAGAGATAAGTCTCTGTCTGTTTTGTGTGTCTACTAGGCTTGGGCATAATCGTTCACTTCAGTGAACTCACTCACCAACTCTCGTTCCATAAAGTGAACTAGTTCCTTACAATCGTTGAGCAGTTCATTGGACTCCGTGAATCTGTATCAGTCAGTAGGAGACCGTTCGGTTTGGTTTTGGATCACTCAAGAGTGATTCATAGATCATGTAACTTGTTCTCGCTCAGAGTTCAAGAGTTCATGAGTTAACTCATAGTTATGTTATAACTCGTGGGCTTTGAGCTAAAACGAGTATGATAAGTATGATAAAAATCGACAACTATAAAAAGCTCTGTTTTCAATTTGTTACGACGTAAGACTGTTTTTTTTTAAACCTCGCCCCACTATGGTTTCTCCTGTGTTGTGGGTGCATTTACAAAGTTTCCCAAATATAGCCAAGCCTAAGGAGCGCTTCATCTACTTGGCGATGATATAGCACTGGGATGACAGTATCAAGGAGGTCAGCGACAGTCCCATTCGTCTGCGATATTTGTTCGCCGTCATGTTAGTCTTCTACATGCCGACAGCCAGGATTCGACTTATTGCTGTCCAGTCATCGCACATTATAGTGAGTGATCTCGGTCGCGTGTCTGTATAAAGGGCAGTACAGGCGGCGTCGGCAAGCAGTCCCAGTCTTGCCAACCCGTACAGAAATTTCCCCCAAGATCATTTTAAAATCCCCCTAAAAACCACTAAGTATTTTTTTAGTATCTATATCTTAGTAAGTATAGTTTGCTTAGGTTTACAAATACTTTTTATTGATGTAGGTAGTAAGTATATTACTAACCATTTTTAGCACATGAAATAAAACAATAATTATGCAATATTATATCATCATCGTCATCATGTCAGCCCAAAAAACGTCCACTGCTGAACAAAAGCCTCTTGCATATGATGACCGGTTACATGCCGTGTCGTCATTTAGGGGGGAATTAGCCAGTACTTAGTATTAAATCCATTTAGCACCCATTGCAATAGACCTTATACTTGTAGTTTCCATTTCATACAATAGTTTTATACCTCCGGGGACAATCCGAGACTGCATTTTATAGTGCAGCCATGGAGAGTCCCCGGTTGGTGTCCTATTACATTTTAGATAAAAAATTCTAAAGAGCCTCTGTATGTTGGACCCATGTCCCCGCGTAAGCCTATCAAAAGACCGGGTTCCCCCTTACAGGGGATATAAACCCGTATAATAGAGAAACATGTAGATAATAATAATAAAGGGCATTTTGTGGCGAGCTGAATGTGAGTAATACACTGCGTAACCGAATGCTCCAGAGAGTCGGTCAGGGCCTCGTCTCAGGCTTGCCTTTATTGGTCGGGTGGAGTGGAACCCCATGAGTGCCCGTAGGATTTCTAACTCTGGTTTGCCTTAGTCGGCCGCTCAGACCAGGGCCGCCAGAGCTATATGCTCGGGGGGTGGAAGTGTCTAATGGCGTAATAACGGGGAAACCCGCTCAGAGTCTTCGAGACGAGCGATGGTGAAAGCCATGCCGCACCTTTCGACACCCTGAGCCGCTCATACCGGTGTTGCTCCCTGTCGCCTGTAGTGGTGGCCATTTAGGGGGCCCATCCTGTGAGTGGCGAGTCACCGTGTGCCATAGAACACTACAAAGGTTAAACATCAGACGGCGTTTTTTCCGTTTTTAAAAGAATTTAATCCATTTAGCACCATTGCATCATTGGAATAGACCTTATAATTATAGTTTCCATCTCATACAATAGTTTTACACCTCCGTGGACAATCCAAGACTGCATTTTTATACTGCAGCCAGGGAGAGTACCCGGTTAGTGTCACGTTAGATTTTAAATTAAAATTCTCTAAAGGGACTCTGCGTGTTGGACCCATGTCCTCGTGTAAGCCTATCAAAAGACCGAGTTCCCCTTACAGGGGAAATAAGCCCGTGAATAGAGGAACATGTAGATTATAATAATCACTTTATTTTGGAACTACATCCAGTATCATCCATGAAGCGAGGCAACCCGAACAGTATCCTGAATGCATTTTTGTATTGGACTCGAAGAGCATTGAGGGCTTACTGCATACACCTAGTCCAGAGGTTACACGTGTAAAATGTCTGACAATAAGATTTGAAAAGAGACAGTTTACCTAGACCTGCGAATCTTCGTATGATCATATTACATCTAACCACTAATGCTCTCCGTTCCCTCTCTATATCCAAATCGTCTTTCATATCCGCGGTTATAATATGACACAGATATTTAAAGTTAGGAACACGGTTTCAGACTTTGCCTGCCAAAGTAATGTGAGGGAAACTTACCATGGGCTTAACTCCAAAGATAAGAATTTCACGTTGTATGTTAAACCGTGTTCGTAAACATAGTTCTCACAGACTTCCAACATTTTTCTTAAACCGCCGATTGAGGGGCTTAGCAGCGCCATATCATCATAGCTGATATTGTTAAAACCTACGCCATCTATAAAACATCCTGCATGCATGCTACTGAGATTACTAATCAGTTCGTCTATGTACGATAGCAGCTATCGCGCAGCCAAGGATCCACCGGAGGCAAAGCGTCAAAAAAATTGGTATTACGTAAGGCATCGCCCGCCTATCGCTATTGTGGAAGATGCATAGTTACTAGCGCCAGTAGCCACCAGTGGAACTAAAAATAATGAACATTTTTAATTAATTGATTGTCCGACAGAGGCGCCTGTTTAGTCGCTATCGGCAAATAGGTAATACCAAATTGAGTTTTGACAGCGGCGTTGGAGCAATAATTTAGGCCTGTTGCAAAGCGTCTGCGACTTAGGTAATCAGCCCGCCGGTCTGACTGGACATTGTAACCTATATTCCTCCGAAAGTCTATCTACCCATCGCACATGGTCGACTTGATGTTGATACCAGTATTTATATATATTTATTAGCTCCAAAGTAATATTTTATTTTAAATGCAAGAGGAAACCTCCTTATGAAAAGGATAGGTTGCAAATGAAGGTTAATGGTGGCACAGTAACTTCAGTATACTGCTTTAGGAAAGCTTCTGATATGTTGTCTAAGCCAACTGCACATTAGTTTTGGATTTTAAATAAGTGATTCGACTTCCCATTCAGTTGTTGGTAAGAGTACTATTGATTTATGAAAACAATGTTATATGAGGAATGCTCTTATGTAACACATTCTTAATTAAAGTGATGTTAAGAGTCAGCTCGGATTATGTAAAAACCACCCGATCAATGTAAATGTCTATAAATATTTTTCTCTGAATGGATCATTACCAAAATGTTAGAGGAATGAAGACGAAGGTAAAAGAAATCTATTGTAAAATGTCACTGTGACTATGACATCATAATATTCACAGAGACGTGGCTTAACAGCAGTGTTTATGACTCGGAGATCTTCGGTGGGCAATTTACTGTCTATAGACGAGATAGATCTGCCACACGCTTTAATAAGAAAAAAAGAGCGTTATTATCGCGGTGTCTAATAGATTAGCATTACATAGATTATTTGGCACTGGAAGCAATGTGCAGAGCAGTGTATTTATAGTTAGAGATGTTCTTTGGACTTTTAATGCTGGGCGGCAAAAGGGCAAGCTTTATTTTATGAGAGTTATTAATGACCACACCCAGTGCTATGCCGAAAGCGCTTGCAAACAAAAGACAACTGGACTGGATGCAATATGCGACAGGCATATGGGTCGTGTCATTCGGAGATATAGCATGATCCATCTACACCCATTGCACGTTTCAAAGAGCAACTCATTTCTGGATGTTTTCAACAACATGATGTAGATTTCCAAATTCCACGCGTGCAAAACCGCGGGCAAAGGCTAGTATAAAATAAAAATTGAAATTCTTAATTCCTTTTCCAGATTTTGACATACATTACAAAGATTAGGTAATTTGTAGATGAATACTAAATAAAAGGAATAAATGTGTCAAGCCTTTTTAATCCTTTCTCATTTTATTCTTTGTCTCCAGAACCCATAGCAGTTTCTTTTTGCGCATCCACCAGCAATGTTTTAATTTCAGAATATATTTTTTCAAGCATAACTAATCTCGGCTTTGTATACTGGAAAAAACAAATACTATTTAATAATAATAATAAGTGGTACCGGCTACGAATAGCACCAACCCATCTCATCCCGTGAGTGTCGTAAAAGGCGACTATGGGATTAACCGGAGGATAGGCAGCAGTGTCATTCGAGTACATTAACAACTCAACTGTGATCGCCAACCCGTCTGCCAAGCGTGGCGATTATGGCAAAGCCACCCAATGAGCTCACAACACAGACAGACCTGTCGTTGTGCCGATCTTTGGGGGAGGCTTTATTTGGCTGAAACAACGACAAATATTTATTTATTTATTTTCAGACTTCGTATTTGTCCATAATATTGTTAGTATCACAGGTCTTAAAGCTAAGTTAGTACTTATTACATTATTCAACAAATTCAGACTAAAATTACAAATTATCATGTCAACAAAAACCATAACGTCATCTCGTCACATGAATGATGTGTTTCCATAGCACTGCGGACTCCGGCCTCTCAGAAATAATTTTAAGCATTCCTTTGATGTTAAATAATGAAATAAGAAATACCTGCCAAGCTCAGCGACCATACAGTGATGCATTATAGAATTCTTTGACTGCGCAATTGACAATCAAGCCACAGGTTCAAGTAGAGTAAACATTTTGTTATCTAAATAAAGTAACTGGCCTAAAATGTATGAATTCTGGTCGTTCATCAATGGCATGAGTTACATGCAATAAAAACTACTTTTCAAACAGCCCAATATTTTATTTCTAGGGTGCAACTCAATTATGATTTTCTATTTATAATGAAACTAATTTCTGATTCTGATAATGTCTCACTGCAAGGCAAAGGCCTCCCTACCACCATTCCACTATACGCCGTAGATTGCTGCGAACTTACAATAGAATAAAATAAAAGCGTTGGGATAAAAAATTGGCTTTGGATCTATAATTTATTATAATTCTAGATAACCTTCATTAATTTACTACCTATAGTAAAAGAAATGATAGTTACCTTGAAAAGTGGTATTAATTTGACAGTTTCAGAATGTTGGCTGTTCTGATTATTTTGCTTGACTAATACTGTGAGGAAGTACAGCACACGATTCTGAAAACAAAATATGAGAGGGTTAAATATTATTATATTTTCTTAGTGATGTTTTTTTTTCGTTCCGATTATCCATGTAGTGTCCGGATTAAGAATAGAGCACCAGTCCATCTTCTCCCATAGATATCGTAAAAGGCGACTAAGGAATTCTAAACCAGAGGGAGGGGCAGCAGCGTCCCTTCTTTGGAACATTAGCCATACTGCGCTCACCAACCCACTTGCCAGGCGTGTTGAGTACTGGCAAATTCCCTCCAAAATGATGACACAATTGTTGAAATCTATGGGGGAGGCCTTTGTTCAGCAATGTATGTCTTATAGCTGATATGATGTTCACGATGAAAGTGATGTCCCACACAATGATTTGTTCTGTATCATAGGTACAGTGGGGTTCATGTAAAGAGCCATGACCGACGATATAGCCCCACCTTCAACCTTGCTGATTGGCTGATCTTGTCACCATGGCATGAGCTATTCCCATGTGAAATTACAGCTCATACTGCATGAGAAGAATTAAAGTACAGTTTACAGCCAAACACCGAGACCAACTATCTGTAAGCTATACTAAATATTAATACCTGCCGGGATTGAACCAGCAAACTGTAGCACAAAGAACGAATTGCTCAGCCCCTGCGCCAATTGAACAAATATTACACTCGTAAACCTGTCTTAAACATTTAGGATTGTCTCTACTTATAGATGAGCGTATTCGTATTATCAGACGAAATTACAGTCTTCAGAATAAGACAATGAGTGAGTGCAAACACTGTTTGTAGCACGCTCATTTCACGCAGATACAAAACTCATGTCTGGTTTTTTTTTTTTATGCAGCAGTCTATTATCGTGTCTTATTTTTATTATTTCAAAAGTGAAATCAGACTCAGGACCTTAACTGTATCTAATAGACAAATTTACTATCATCACACATCACATCAGTCCATAAAGGTCCACTGCTGAACATCTTAAGTCCAGCTAGGCAGATGCCACCGCAGTGCCAGATATTCGCCGCCAAGCAGTAGTGTTTAAACTTTAATCATTACTGTGTGCTGGTTAGAAGGACACTGTAGCTAGTGAAATGACTAGGTATAAGAGACTATTAGAATTAGAATTTAACTAAAGTCTATAGTTGACGAGTGCAGTGTGGTACCACTAGGTGAATGACTTGCTCATCACATCACCAGATTGAATAAAAAATTATGAGTCTCCCGAAGAGCAGTCATAGGGGATATCGCCATAACTACCATGCTTAGCAGATGGATTGGTGTTCACAGTACAGTTGCTATTGGCACACAAGAGGAGGATGTTGCTGCCCATCCTCACCCTTTATGACACCCATGGATGGAGTCGGGTTTTATTCTTTGCCAGAATTTAAAGATTAATGGATAGCCAAACAATCCTTGGATGCTATGGAGTTCATAGCAAAATAAAAGTCTCAGCCAGCAACACACATAACGTCTGGGTGATACATTTTGCTAGTCTCGAAACAAAAGAATATTACTCAACTCAATTTTGATATTCACATCTTTTATAATTTAATAAAAAAAAGTTGCAATTAATTAATCAATCCGATTCCTTCGGCGACTGATCTGACTTGAGCTTTTCGTAGAACCTTTCCTTCTTTTTTCCTTTTGCTATCTTCCCGTATATTTTATAGGTGTCTTATACTTTAAAACTAGGTCTTATACCTAATTTATGATACCTATTTCGTAACACCGCCATGCCTTAACATATCTTAGGACGCCTATCGTAATATTCGTAGTAGGTACCTACCACCTATCACCCGCTAATTTTATATTGAGATTTTACCACTTCTGCCATCTTTCTAAAGAAAATAAAGTTATTGCACCGAAAGGTCCATTTGTTGTGGTGCCAGCTAAGAATAGCATCGACCCATCTCATCCCGTTGTGAGTGTCGCAAAAGGCGACTATGAGATTAGCTGGAGGATAGACCGCAGTGTTCATTTACAACTGAACTGCGATCACCAACCCAGACCTGCCAAGCGTGGCGATTATGCCAAAAAAATCCTCAATGAGCACACAAGACAAACCCAGAGTGGATGTCTTTCAGCTGAGGTAATAGAATTATTGCAATTGTAATTCCTGGCAAAAACTATTTGTTCTTCCAACAGAGCCATGGCACAGTTGTTAAAATACTAAATTGCCATATTTGAAGTCAACATATATCAATATGATTTTAAAATCTCAATTCCTATATAACTAGTTTAACAACTGTGACATTGTTTTGTTGGAGGAGTGAATTGGTATTTTTATAATAAGATTCTTAATGGATAAAATTAGTTTTTTTTTTATACCAGGCAAGTTTTTACTGGAATATTTTTACTGAATAGTAATAGCAACAGTGTAAGGGACAGAGATGTTTCATATATAATAATACAATACTTATTTGTATAAAGCACAGATGAAATATGTACCCTCAATCAGGGGGGTGAAACCTTCATATCTGTGACAGTAAAAAATTAATGTATGGACATCTATAGTTCACTTTTCAAAACTTATTTAATAGTTTACATACAGTTCTTAACAGATGGCGCAAGCTGGCATCAGTAGAAATAAGTGTTGCCATATTACTTTAAACAAAAATAATTGTAGATCTAAATCTACCAGTGAGCAAAGGCTGCTAAACAAAACATTGATATAAAATTGTTTCTGTTAGCATTAAACAATGCCCAATAGGTTTTATGCCTTTCTTATCTTAATAAAAACATCAGTTCATATGTATAAACAAAAAACCAAACATTTAAAAAAAGTACATGGTAGAAAAATTTATATTATGTGCAATAATGCCGGCACGGTTGGTGCTGATACAGTCGGCTGCTGCGCACCGGGTCGTGGGTTCCCACGCGGAACAAATATTTGTACGATCTGCAGGTATTTGTTCCGGGTCTGGGCGTATTGTGTGTGGAATTTGTGTTTGTAAAAGCACCCACGACACAGGAGAAATCCAAGTGTGGGGCAACATATAAAAAAAATTGATACTGATAATACTTGACTTGGTCAAAGGACTTAGACTCCAGGCCAAAATAATAATAAAAAAAGATACTTGACAGCCAATTCAAAAGTGTTAAGGTATTATTAAGGTACGTCAAGAAAAAAAAAATCATAGTATTTTAGATTTTCTTCATTTTAGTGAAATATTTTATTGAATATGTAACGATTAACTAATCTAAACACCATACAACATTGCCTTATACTAGACATTGGCGAAATTGTTGAAGATACTCTACCGAAGCCATAATCTAAGAGAAGATGAAGAAGGTATTTTGGGGTACATAGTCTAAAAAAAGAAATAAATTAGTATGTCTGTAATATTTTGCTTTTTAATTTATATTATTCCCTTTCATAAACAAATAATATTTTACTACAGTATATATAATTTCCTATATAGATTTGAAACAACATATACTGCCATCTAGTGGCAAATAGAACGGTTTATCTAGCTTGTATCAGCACCATCTATTTTTTACGTAAATACAACTTAAATGTATTTTCTCAAAGTTGCACATCTATTTTTAATATTAGTGTATAATCTATGCCCTCAATCAGCTGAACAAGTTGGCTGCAATACTTATAATTATTCTTTCTGATCAAGCTTTAAGCAAGAGACCTTGCAATTGAATTACCAACTAACTTATTTCTCTTACCATTTTAATAACTTCATTAATAATAACATCGTCAATACTGGACCATGCAACAAAGTTGTCTTCTCTGCCGCATACATATTTTACTGAACTTTGTATACACACTGTTGGAATGACTAGAAGACTTTCTGAAAACATTTAGGTAACATTACCACAAATAATATACTCGATTCTTGAGTAATAAATATCGATGTGTACAATAAATTACAAACCTGACTGAACACTGTGTGTGATCCAAAAAAAGACTAGGAACGACAACACAATTATTATAATTAATATTGCTGTTAGACTTATACGAACATAAATTAAAGCTATTAAGTTAAATATAATCGCTACTAAAAGCGATGTTTTAGGCCATATCTTCGAGCTTTTCTCTACATTTTTATATGAAATTGTAAAATGCCTAGAACTCGGCGAGTTTTGCCCTTTAACAACTTTCAACGTTAATTTTATACCATTCACATTTTCATATTCTAAAGTCGTCCAGGCGTTTGCCATTCCTGCAGTTTAATCAAGTATTAACAATAATGTTATCGCTCGTTTTATTTCAACATCCAAATCACTTTCTATAGATTTCATTTACTCCACCATTACTTCACCTATCACTAACACAGTGACATCTGCTATAGTATCGATTTTTAATTTATTCTTTGTCTTTTATAAGAATTAAAAGGAGGACAGAGCATGTTATAAGATTATAAAGTATGTTCGCAACTTCGCACAATCTGCAAAACCAAAACAAAAATACTGCTCTGTACGATCAAATCAATAGCTAAGCTGTCAAATGACTGTCATGATGACAGTATCATGACACTAGTGATGAGTCCCTCACTCGTAAGGTGCCTCGTTTGAGTCCCTCATCGCGATCAATTGAAAGAGTCACTCGTATTTCAACTTTGAACCAACTTATTTATCTCTTTCACCACAATTTTCTGAATACGCATAGTGAGTTGTGATTGTCAACATTTTGAGCGGGCGAAAAATATTTGTACGAGTGAGATGAAAATGAAAAATATACAACTTTTTTTCGTGCGCTAGTCGACTCGGTGAGGGGCAAACAAATAAACACATTATTTCTCATTCCCTCCCCTCGCGAGTCGCAGCTATCGGTATTCATGACTCGCATTGCGCATTAGCTCGTACCTAACCTCAAACAAAGTACACCTCGTGAGGGCCTCACGAGGCAAAATGAGGCCCTTACTCATCCTCGTATAAAATCGAAGAGTTACTTCTTCTCTTAGATTATGGCTTCTGTAGAGTATCTTCCACAATTTCGCCAATGTCAAGTATTAGGCAACGTTGTACGGTGTTTAGATTATTTAATCTTTACATATTCAATAAAATAATTCACGAAAATGAAAAAATTCTATACATCACACTAAGCTGACAGTGACAGCCGTCAGCACAGCAATCATGATGCAATCACCGATTAATTGTAGCTTCTTATGAAATAATTTAAAAACACAAGACCAAAAACCAAGCAGCCTATGCTGTGCAAGGTCTAATTGAGGCTAATAGATATGCTATAGCTTAAAATATGGCACCAGATTTTCGAAACAGCTGTGTTCAATTCAGAATCACATCATATTTATGAAGTTCACACTTGAATATTTAGCAACCCGATTTTCTTTTATTACACCTATTAAAAATCTTGTAACAAAAAATGGTCGATAGTTACGGAAGTTCTCTAGGAAGTACGCATAAAACGAGGTTAGAAACTCGGTTCAAAACTTCAAAGCCCACGTGCGTCCAAATGATCTCAAGAGATAACCACTCTGTTTACGCAATGATCCTTTCGGTAGCCTTCTGGTCTGCCCAGGAACTTGAGGGAAACAATAAAAAATAATCTGTAACCATCAAGTAAATACGACGGTAACCATAGACATGTAACCATAACAACACCTAGTACAAATAGACGTCATAAAGTTTAAAAGAGGATTTTAATTGAAAGAGCGATACGTATTTATTATATATCGAAGTACCCATAGTTTACTGATATCGTATTCAGGAATTGTAACTACAGATGGAAAACCTGGATGGAAACGCTTGGGTGTTCGATTCCCTTGTAGGTTTTTTACATGGTCCCGTATGGAATGTGCCGCTTCAAACCTTTACAGAAGAAAAATCTTTACGTGAGTATACAGGCTTGGCAGTAAATCAATATAAATCAAGAAGAAACAATAATATTTGCAACTAAGTTATTTTATTTGCATTTAAACCTATCAAAGTCATCAGTAGATATTTTGTTTACAGCTTTTGAGCCAACGGATCATGGCGAAGTACTTGACAGACCTGAGTATAAGAAGATTCATGATGAATACCGTAATTTAGTAAGTATAAATTGTGCCTGCAAAGTTATTTTGCTTTCTTTCATAATACATAGAAGTTAGCGCCCCATTACATTTTAGGTAAAAGATCTTCTATTGGTATGCGGGAACATGGGTAATGGGTAGTAGTGTATATATATAGTACCTTAGCGTACCCTACAAGCTATGGCATAGTGATGCAACAGACCTCTGCTTCTGCGTCCGCAACTGCGGAAGTTCCGCGCGCTTTTTCACATCCGTTTCTGCTTCTGTTTCCGCAACTTTTATAACGGATATTTGATCGGAATTTTTGGATTTTTCGGGGTGGATGAGGCGCGTGCTTAGGTCTCTTATATGAAGAACACAGGAACAGATTTTAGGTGAAAAATTGGCCAAACTACTTTTCATAAAATATAACTTACTGCTACTTAAAGGACATGGGTGGTTTTGGGCCTGATCTATTACAGAAATGAAAGCTTAACTAAAAATAAATGTGTGATTTTATATTTTGTTTCACTGTTTATATTTGAGATTTACAATTAAAATAAAAAGTGCAAAAAATCAAGAAAACTACCTACATGAATAAATCAGTGACATTTCAACGAAACGCAAACATTGTGCCAAATATGTTAAAAAAAAGTTCTTTGTGATACCGATATGTCAGGAATATTGCGAACAATTCTATAATTACATGTACCGATATACGATATAGGTATTATTTATGTGATAAAATAAACGATAGTAGCTATTGAATCATACCGCCATACTTAATCTCACTGTCACAAAAAACGAGGATTATGCTTTGAGAATAAAAAATAAAGTTGTAATTAAATACTCATGAAATACCCTATCACACAATGCCAATTTCTTAAATGTAACGACCAACAAAATTCGGTGCCATGCATTGTATGGGCAATTGCCTGTCTCCTTTACATATTAAATAATTTTTTTAAAAGTAGTTACTTGTAATATGTATAATTTCATAGTATTTACACTTCCGTTTCTTTTCTGGGTTCTATTCTTTAAATATATGTCATCGACCATCGTACTACGAACTTTTAAAAAACCATGCACGTTCCAGGCAGTTTAGTTTACGGGCTCAAACTGACAGCTTCTATTTCGTACTATGACATGCATAGTGCTGACAGACTTCACGCTGGATAATTTGTGTATGACTGGCTTGTAATTTTATGTTGTTGACTAAATACTTAGCGATCAGTTACGGTTTAATTTTTATTACATAGATTATGCGAAAAATAATATATAGTTATTTATCACATACAAAAGTAACGAGAAAATAACGTATTTTGTGACGTAAAGAATTCATATTTTAATTTTCTGCTTTGTGATGATGGTTACACGAGATAAAGTTTCCGTACTACATCCACTTGAGTTTATATGTACGTACATACTTTTAAATTTGTGAACAGAACTATACATTGCTTAGATCTATTTATTAACCTTGTTATGTTTACGTTTCAAGTCGTAATCGCGCATTACACTACATAAATAGGTTTTTGTTAAGTACCTAGTTTATATATGTATTTATTTGATAGTCACACTTCATCATCATCATCATATCAGCCACAGGACGTCCACTGCTGAACAAAAGCCTCCCCCTTAGATTTCCACAAAGAGCGGTTACATGCCACCCTCATCCAACGACTTCCAGCAACCTTCACCAGGTCGTCTGTCCACCTCGATGGAGGTCGTCCCACGCTGTGTTTTCCGGTGCGCGTCTCCATTCGAGAACCTTTGTGCCCCAACGGCCATCAGTAATATGAGCAATGTGCCCTGCCCATTGCCACTTCAGTTTACTAATCCTTTCAGCTATGTCGACAACTTTAGTTCTTCTAGGTGACCTCTTACTGGCTGGTATTAAGAGTTCATAGTACGAAATAACAAGGCAAAACATGCCTGGAAGTAAGAGATCGTAGTAAGGCCCCTGTCTCTGCTAAATTTACTTTTGACTTCTTTTTCCGTTTCTGCTACCGTTATGACACTTCCGGTGCATCACTACTATGACATACCTACCCATGTTCCCACGTAATTCAAAAGTCCGGATTCCTCCTTGCAATAGGTATTCTTTGGTATAATCACATTTATGAGAAAATAAATGAATTAATTAATTCATTATTGTGATGTATTTTATGAATAATGAAGGATTGTTTTATCTGAACACCGAACAACGTTGCTGTTTTACATGATATGACTAAATTGTAGAAGATACTGATGAAACGTTACATAGGAGTTTAAAGTTGCATCACATATAATACAATTTATTCAAAACTTTTACAGGCTAATTTGTAACTGTAAATTGTGTGACCCCAAAATGGTATCTAGTTCTTGGAGGTACTATTAGTGGGCGCGTCTATCACCATTCACCAGACCTGAACTCCGTTGCTCTAGAGAATATCCTCATAGCGAACCTAATTAGTAGAACTTAGGTTCGGTAGCTGCGTCAGCAACTGTGGCTTATCACTAAACTCTAATCTAGCAGTTGATTATCTACGTTGGTATCTTACTACCTTTTAAAAAGGTAAAATCCGAATAATATTTACAAGTTAATATCTCAAGGATTCTTAATTCCCTCATTAAACGTAAAGATTTCCAAGTTAAAATAATGTACTTATGTAGTTTTAATATTCTTTTATTACAATATACAACAAACCCAGGTGGATGTGATGTTAGGCTCGTTCATGGATGACATTGGTATCTCGGCCGATCAATTCGAAGCAGCATGCAAACTGTCGGCACATGACCTGGCTGGGTTGCCGGCTCATTTCCATCGTCGCTTGTTTGAACAAATATGGGCCGCCAACGACTATGAAATGTTCGTTAAGATGATGACCCACAAGAATGTTGAGCTACAGTTACAGGTATATACCTATAATACTAACATATTGACTAGGTACATAGGTATGAAAACTGAAATAGGGCTTTATATTTCTAGGCTTTAGAATTGATAGAAAGGCGATACGGGGCAATGCCCAACCTATTTTCGACCGCACCGGAAGAGTTGGATTCTTCACGGAGTGATGAAAGTGAAGACTGGCCTGATAATGATGATGTAATGACCGAATTAAAAAAGTAAGTAGGTACCTTAGTTCTAAACTGACACATGGGACAGCTATTTTTTCTTGGTAATATTATCACAAAAAGTACCTATGCTAGGATAATGAATTTCTCAGAACACATCTAGGTAGGAGTTGCTGCGATCTCCGGTCTTTGTTCTTCTCTTTTGTAAGTGCTACTAAGTGGGATCTGGATTAAGATTCTGTCATAAAAGGCGACGACGGTACTCCAAATGAGCGGACTGGGCATCAGCGTCCCGTCTAGAATAGTAACCATACTGCGCTCACCAATCCGCCTGTTAACCACGGTGAGTACTGGCAAATTTCCCCCAAAATGATAACAAGATTGCGGAAATCTATAGGGGAGGCCTTTGTTCAGCAGTGGACGTCCTCTGGCTGATATTATTATGAAAAAAAGCTATCTGTTTGTAACAAATATGGTGCAAAACATTCGAGTAGTCCAAATGTCTAACCAAAGCTGCTAGCGGTGCATTGGACGCTAATCTACGAGGCTAAGAATCAGACCGACATATCAGGGGAGACTGGTAACCATTTTGCCAGCCTATATTTCCCAGGTTGGTGACCGGCAGCAGTGTCACACTTTCAAGAATTGTTACCTCTATGTTTACCGACATAGTTTTCCTATTACTATTTAGACGAGACTATTTAAGTTTTGTTTTGTTTATTGTCTACCTAAGCTGCCGTCATAAGTCACAAGCGTATCGTAAGTACATCAGGTACACGGAGTGTGTGACGTGTGTAATTTAGCTGCGCTAGGCGACTATTTTAAGGGTCATAATTTCAGATTGCAATTAGAAGACTTCGAAGGCAACGATGAAGTTGTTAATGTCCCACCGGAAGAAGTAGTGGCCGAAAAACAAACACTGCTATCAAAACTGCACAGTTTTGAAAAGAAGGAAGAAAATTTTGAGAACAAGGACAGCTTAGTGTCTAAAGAAAAAACTATCCAAGTTATGGAACCACCAAAACCACCTCCCAAGAAAGTCGAGGTCTGCTACTTTCTTCCTTATTGTTGAACTTTATACCATTTACGGGGTAGATTATTAGTCATCCAGGAACTTTCTAAGCTTACGATTTATCCAGGTGCTCAGGAGTAGGTACATCTTACAGGACCACGAGTTTAAATAACCCAGGTGCACCATTTTACGCGCACTCATCAACTCGCCTGCCAAGCGTGGTGAGTAATTACTGGCAAATTCCCCCCGAAGTGACGACTTACGGCATGTAACCGGTCGCTGAGGTAATCAAGAAGCAGAGAAAGAGAGGCATGAAAAGGAATTATCAATTCCATTTCACTTCTCGTGTACCTACCTACATCTTTGTCCTTATGACTATGTACTTATGACTACCCGTATCTAATCATTTAATTATCTGGTTATTTTTGTAACCAAATTATTGTTGTTGTTTGTTTTTATAAGTACAATTTTGTCGATTCATTCAAATACTTTAAAAGGTCGAAAAGTTTATTATAAATGAAATAGTCTTTGTATTCATTAAAAAAAACGCATTTATTATAATTTTAATAGCACTTCATATTATTTTAAATAAAAAAAAACGATTTATTTCCCGGTTCAAGCTGCGCACTAACGAACTAAAAGAGCGACCTAGTTCGCCATAGGACTGCGAACTAAATTTAGCGCTCCTAATGGCGACCAACTTTGCCCAAGACTAGTGGGAAGGGGAATGGAAGGGTGGAAGGTGAGCGCTCGGTGCTCGCGATGTATGTGTCACATCACATACATCGCGGGCTTGCGTGTAAGTGTCGTGAGCGGTTGCATTTGTGGCTGCGATGTCATCGATATTTCTTGGACTACATATAGAAAATACACTCACATGGAATACACAAATCGACAAATTATGCAAGAAACCTGAACCAATATGCCTATGCTCTGTATTTGCCTAATAAAACTATAAACAAAACTGCGGTCTTTACAGCATACCACGGATCAATTGCCTCAACATTGAGATACGATATAATGTTTTGGGTTAATGCTACCGGAACAGAGATTGTGTTCAAGGCTCAAAAACGGTGCATTCGAGCAATTTGTAATATAGACCGCACGGGGAGTTCCAAACCTCATTTTTAAAGTATGAATTTATTGACATTGCAATCAATGTATATAGATGCTTGAAAATTATTTTGTTTGAGTCTCACACATTACATATATAAAAAATAATAACATAACTTTTACTGGACATTATTAGCAATTAATTGAAAAAAGGGGTTTATTGTCAAAAACCTAAGTTTTTTTGTTTTTAATGGGACATACTTCGTTTAAAACAAGTTTAGTTAATATGTTCAAAATGGTCTAAGACAGTCTTTCCCAACGTGGGCGATAACGCCCCCTTGTGGGCGCTGCAGGCCTAAAGGGGGGCGGTAAGAGACCCAGAAAAAAAGGGGGCATTGTGTAGGGCTTTGGGGTCGATTTATAATTTCATCTACCTAGCTAGGAAGACTCTTAGACACCGACTTAGCTCTCGACTCTCGCCTACATCTTGTGAACATCAACTAATATTAATTAAGATATAGCTCAAACTCGGTTCGATATAAAAGACCGCGGGCAATCATGTTTTAACAAGTTTTTGTTAAATAATCCGAATTGTACATTCCTATACCAATCGGCTGGTTCTATAATACTTGTTCTTGCTTGTCGAGTACGTTTGGGCGTCGAATGAGATAAACGAGTTTATGCACGTTTGTCTTATTCCTGTTGGTGCGTGCTGCTTATGCAATCCTATATAAACGACGTAAATTTATTTTATTTTCATTTGCGGTTTCGCGCATAATAGATAAGCAGTACTTGATTTCAACACTTACGTATTTCTTAAAACAAAACAATGTCGGAAGTAAAAAAGAAGAGACGGCAATACTCTGCGGAATATATTAAATTCGGATTTATTGAAAATCCCATAAACCCGTCGTCGCCTTTGTGTCTTCTATGTCTAAAAACATTTTCGAACGAAGCAATGAAGCCTTCAAGACTGCAAGATCATTTGAATAAAATGCATCCAGATAAGACAGAAAAGAATGTAGCATATTTTCAAGACCTAGAGAAGAAGCATAATACTCAGTCAAGTGTATCAAAACTATTTTCGGCGGCTGCTAAGCAAGATGACGACGGACTTCGAGCTTCGTACAATATCTCTTTGTTAATTGCTCAAAAAGGCAAACCACACAACATCGGAGAAGAGTTAATTTTGCCAGCAATAAAGGAAGTAATAACTACTGTGCTTCATAAACCGGCCGCAGATACTATCCGAAAAATTCCTTTGAGTAATAATTCTGTGCAAAGACGAATTGATGAAATGGCTGAAAACATTGAAGAATCATTGTGCAATCATCTGAGGACTAGTCAATTCTCAATTCAGCTCGATGAGTCCACTTTACCAACTAATGAAGCGTTGTTGCTATTTTACGTGAGGTTTATTAAAGATGAGAAAATACGTGAAGAACTATTGTTTGCCAGAAATTTGAAGACAGATACAAAAGGCGAAACCATATTCAATACATTGGAAAAGTTTTGTGAAGAGAAAGAGATTCCTTTGAAAAATATTATATCAGTTGCTACGGATGGCGCTCCGGCTATGACAGGGCGCCATAAAGGCTTCATAGCATACTTAAAGAATAAAATTCCAGATGTCCTTGCTATACATTGCGTTATTCATAGACAACATTTGGTTGCTAGAAACTTAAGTGAACGACTATTTCAATCACTGCAATATGTCATCAAAGCAGTCAATAAAATCCGTAGCAGCTCTTTGGATGATAGATTATTTCATCAGCTTTGTGTTACTAATGACGAAGATTTCAACCGTTTGTTGCTTCATACTGAAGTTCGTTGGCTGTCAAGAGGCAATTGTCTGATTCGATTTTACAACCTGTTTGACTCTATGATAGAGTTCTTGGAAACTAAAGATACAGAACTACGCAACAAGCTCATAACATCAAAGAATGATATAGCTTACATGACAGACCTGTATAAAATGTTCAACGACATGAACCTCCAACTGCAAGGCGATGAACTAAATTTAATTAAAACAAAAAATGTCGTTGCTGCTTTCGCAGCCAAACTGCTTCTGCACAAAAAGAATATGGGCAGACGTGAGTTTCACAATTTTCCGAATTTATCAGTATACTGCAGTAACGGCGACTTGTTTGCCTACTGCCAACATTTGGAAAACCTCCACATTGACTTCACCGAACGATACCAGGACATTTTAAACCACCATTTTGGAAATACCAGACTGGGTGTTGGATCCGTTTTCAAATGTCAACACAGCAATGTCACCTCAGCTGGAAGAAGAACTTATAGAATTGACAACAAACGAAGAAATAAAAATCAAGTTCAAAAATGGATATCAAGAATTTTGGCTACAAAAACCGATCCCGCAATTGTACCCTGGATTGTGGTCAATTGTTCAATGATTTTTGATAGCATTCCCATCGTCATATTTGTGTGAACGTGGATGTAGTGCTGTGGCAACGCTGCTTACTAAAAAGAGAAATCGTTTGCGGGTTACCGAACGTGGCGACTTGCGGCTGTTTTTGAGTAAATTGGAACCTGATATCAACAAACTTATTGAACAGCATCAGATTCAACCTTCACATTAGTTTTTATATAAGAATTGATTATGTTTGTTTTATTTTCAATAAAAGATACTCTGTCCGAATACTATAAATTTGCGTTTCAATAATCAGTTATAAGTACTTAGCGGTTTTTAAGTATGTTTAAAAAGGGGGGCGTTAAAAAATAATTTATTCTTAAAGTGGGCAGTAGACAAAAAAAGGTTGGGAACCCCTGGTCTAAGATATCATCAGGCTTTGCACCCAACCCTAAACATTCTGTATATCATTCAATCAATCATTAATTTTCTTCTCTGCTATATAAAATATTATAAATAAAGTGCTTTCATTAGTAGACAATTATACGCTGGTGCCTAAACTAGGCAGAAACCTGTATTTCAGGTCACCAGGACCAAATACTATAATACAACTGTTACAATCATTAGAATCAATAGCAAGCAGGGCTAAACAATTGGATTAATGGTAAGTGAAAGAACATACAATATTTGGATTATACCTAGAAACCTCCAAGGCAGCAGAAAAATCAGCTAGGAAAATGTGTGGAATAGCGAGTTACGAGCGATCGACAGAATAGAAGCGCCTTTATTGTGAAGTGAAGGCTTTACGTCAGTAGTGAGTGTTGTTTGGAGATGGTGTATTGAATAAACAACTGCCGTACAGTCAGAACCTTTATCTCCCTTTACAAATCGGTTGTGGTTGTGTTGCGAAAAGGACGAAAGTAGGAAACCTTTAGAATCGCCCGCTGTGGTCTCCACTTTTAATAAGGGAATATTTGTGCGCACCACTCCGGGTTGTTCTACAGTAGGTACGTTATTAAGGATTGGCAAAGCGCATAGTATACCGATTTTCTTAGGCTTTCATCCGCTACAGGTCTTTTGAGGTGAGGGCATCAATGTGTGAATAAAGCCTAGGGGTGAATCAAGAATTACACCAAGATATTTTACAGTCTTGGTTAGTTCAAGTCTTGCACATGCGCAACCGAACCAAAATAGTGTTTGGGGAGAAGCACGTGTGTGCCAAAATCTGGTAGTGAGGAAGTGAGAATGTTATTTTGAATAATAAAATTTATGTACTTAATCGGCGTTCACTGTAAGTACAAAGGATCGCTTGTCTAGGGTGATCGCACAGAGGTCGTTGATGTAAATGAGGAATAGGGACGGTACGATCACGCTGCCTTGTGGGAGTCCGTGTGTTATCCTTTTTACCGAACTTGTGACTATTAATAGTACACTCCGTGTACGACCACTAAGGTAGTCTTCGTAGAGTTTTAGCTGTATTCCTCTTACTCCCGTTCGCTCCCCCTTTTCCACAATATATGAAACTACCGTGTTTTGTTAGACGCAAATGATCTCAATTTTCTGAATGAGTAAAAGTAACAGGATAAACCACTTTGTTTCAGAAACGCGTAGGTATTCTTATTCGTATATAAACATAATCGATTAACAGAAGGTATTGATTTGTTTAAGAAAAGGTTTATTATTTCTAAATGAAAAGACTTACTATTTTGTTAAAAAAAATATCTTTGGCACAATTGCCAAATGACTTTATTTTTTTAAAATCTTTTTTAATAAAAAAAATTGTCTCATATTTGGAAACTCACTACGAAGCGCATGCCGTTCTTTTTTTAAATTTGGCGCAAAAACAAGCTTTTTAGAAACAAAAAAGTTGGGCGACTTCTAAGTATTCTTTGGAAATGGAGAAAAGCGAGTTTCGAGTGCTAATTAAACACTATTTTTTACGTGGTAAAACTATTAAGCAGACCGAAGACAAATTGTATAAGTACTATGGTCATTCTGCGCCTTCTCATGGGATGGTACATAAGTGGTTCACTGAATTTCGTTGTGGACGTACTACCACTAATGCGCGCGGAGCGCCCCGGAAGGCCGATTGAGGTCACTACGGAGGGCATAGTTAATAAAATACATGATATTGTTTTGGCAGACCGTCGAGTGAAGATACGCGAAATGAGTGACGCTGTGCACATCTCGACTGAACGAGTTTTTTATATTTTGCATGATATTCTGGACATGAACAGCTTTCTGCAAGATGGGTGCCGCGTTTACTAACAGTCGACCAGAAACGAAATCGTGTAACAGCTTCTGAGGAATGCCTAGCCATGTATAATCGCAATCCGAGTGAGTTTATGCGTCGGTACATAACAGTTGACGAAACGTGGGTCCATCATTATTCATTATACACCAGAGACTAAGCAACAGTCGAAGCAATGGACTTCTACCGGGGAACGTGCCCCAAAGAAGGCAAAAACTGTTTGCTCGGCTGGTAAAGTGATGGCCACAGTCTTTTGGGACAGCCAAGGGGTTATTTATATAGATTTTTTGGATAAAGGCAAGACAATAACCGGAGCTTACTATGCTACATTGTTAGATAGATTCAATAAAAAGTTGATCAAGAAACGACCGCATCTAGCAAAGAAAAACAATATATTTCATCAGGATAATGCACCGGCCCACTCGCCTGCAATCGCGACATCAAAAATTGTCGAATTAAGATACGAATTATTGCCACACCCTCATGCCAAACATGAAGAAATGGCTTGGCGGGTAAAGATTTTCGTCAAACGAAGAGGTGGTAGCCGAAACTGAGCCTATTTTTCAGGGTTTGACCAAAAATATTTTTTTGATGGGTTGAAGAGGTTGGAACGTCGCTGGACTAAGTGCGTAGAGTTGAAAGGAGATTATGTAGAAAAATAAAAAAATGTATATGTAAAAAGTTAGTTATCAAACCGCCCTCGTATTTTAGATTTTTGTTTTTCCTGACGTTTCGAATACTTTGCAGCATTCGTGGTCGCAGGATGACTGGACGAATGCTGCAAAGTATTCGAAACGTCAGGAAAAACAAAAATCTAAAATATACGCGATAGAATCCGTTTAAAAGTGTTTTACTATAATGTGTAATACTCGCAAAAACCTAAGACATTATTATGTTTACATTATTTAATTTTTGTGCACCATATTAATGGTAGGACATAGCCGCTCCTAAGTACGCCTTAGAACGTATATTAATACTATCCTGTAATAACCTATCATCATAATCATCATCATCATATCAGCAAAAGGACGTCCAGTCCTGAACAAAGGCCTCCCTCATAGAATTCCACAACGAGCTGTCACATGCCGCCGTGCCGTCGTAATAACCTGGGTATGTTCACAAATAAGATTTTGATTTGATTAGACACTACACACTCGCACACACTCACATGCACGCATACACACCCGAACCTATGAAACACACAACAAACACTCGCGCGCTCATCGCACGCATGCAAACTTCACATTCTCTCATTCGTATATTTTTATAAATTTCACATCAGCTAAAGAACATTACTGCTGAACAAAGCCCTCCCCCATAGATTTCCACAACTACCAGTTACATGCCGTATGTGATAATTTTGGGGGAATTTGCCAGTACTAACCACACTGGTAATGTGTGACAGGGTTTCTTAGTACAGATAGTCTCCGACAAAGGATGAGTGCATTAGTTACTGTATATATAATTTTAGGGCACCTTAGTGAAAGAGAAAATTAATTCTTATTATTATTACCATGTTATTCGTCTCGGTCGGTACATCTACAGCAGGGGTTCCCAACCTTTTTTTGTCTACTGCCCACTTTAAGAATAAATTATTTTTTAACGCCCCCCTTTTTAAACATACTTAAAAACCGCTAAGTACTTATAACTGATTATTGAAACGCAAATTTATAGTATTCGGACAGAGTATCTTTTATTGAAAATAAAACAAACATAATCAATTCTTATATAAAAACTAATGTGAAGGTTGAATCTGATGCTGTTCAATAAGTTTGTTGATATCAGGTTCCAATTTACTCAAAAACAGCCGCAAGTCGCCACGTTCGGTAACCCGCAAACGATTTCTCTTTTTAGTAAGCAGCGTTGCCACAGCACTACATCCACGTTCACACAAATATGACGATGGGAATGCTATCAAAAATCATTGAACAATTGACCACAATCCAGGGTACAATTGCGGGATCGGTTTTTGTAGCCAAAATTCTTGATATCCATTTTTGAACTTGATTTTTATTTCTTCGTTTGTTGTCAATTCTATAAGTTCTTCTTCCAGCTGAGGTGACATTGCTGTGTTGACATTTGAAAACGGATCCAACACCCAGTCTGGTATTTCCAAAATGGTGGTTTAAAATGTCCTGGTATCGTTCGGTGAAGTCAATGTGGAGGTTTTCCAAATGTTGGCAGTAGGCAAACAAGTCGCCGTTACTGCAGTATACTGATAAATTCGGAAAATTGTGAAACTCACGTCTGCCCATATTCTTTTTGTGCAGAAGCAGTTTGGCTGCGAAAGCAGCAACGACATTTTTTGTTTTAATTAAATTTAGTTCATCGCCTTGCAGTTGGAGGTTCATGTCGTTGAACATTTTATACAGGTCTGTCATGTAAGCTATATCATTCTTTGATGTTATGAGCTTGTTGCGTAGTTCTGTATCTTTAGTTTCCAAGAACTCTATCATAGAGTCAAACAGGTTGTAAAATCGAATCAGACAATTGCCTCTTGACAGCCAACGAACTTCAGTATGAAGCAACAAACGGTTGAAATCTTCGTCATTAGTAACACAAAGCTGATGAAATAATCTATCATCCAAAGAGCTGCTACGGATTTTATTGACTGCTTTGATGACATATTGCAGTGATTGAAATAGTCGTTCACTTAAGTTTCTAGCAACCAAATGTTGTCTATGAATAACGCAATGTATAGCAAGGACATCTGGAATTTTATTCTTTAAGTATGCTATGAAGCCTTTATGGCGCCCTGTCATAGCCGGAGCGCCATCCGTAGCAACTGATATAATATTTTTCAAAGGAATCTCTTTCTCTTCACAAAACTTTTCCAATGTATTGAATATGGTTTCGCCTTTTGTATCTGTCTTCAAATTTCTGGCAAACAATAGTTCTTCACGTATTTTCTCATCTTTAATAAACCTCACGTAAAATAGCAACAACGCTTCATTAGTTGGTAAAGTGGACTCATCGAGCTGAATTGAGAATTGACTAGTCCTCAGATGATTGCACAATGATTCTTCAATGTTTTCAGCCATTTCATCAATTCGTCTTTGCACAGAATTATTACTCAAAGGAATTTTTCGGATAGTATCTGCGGCCGGTTTATGAAGCACAGTAGTTATTACTTCCTTTATTGCTGGCAAAATTAACTCTTCTCCGATGTTGTGTGGTTTGCCTTTTTGAGCAATTAACAAAGAGATATTGTACGAAGCTCGAAGTCCGTCGTCATCTTGCTTAGCAGCCGCCGAAAATAGTTTTGATACACTTGACTGAGTATTATGCTTCTTCTCTAGGTCTTGAAAATATGCTACATTCTTTTCTGTCTTATCTGGATGCATTTTATTCAAATGATCTTGCAGTCTTGAAGGCTTCATTGCTTCGTTCGAAAATGTTTTTAGACATAGAAGACACAAAGGCGACGACGGGTTTATGGGATTTTCAATAAATCCGAATTTAATATATTCCGCAGAGTATTGCCGTCTCTTCTTTTTTACTTCCGACATTGTTTTGTTTTAAGAAATACGTAAGTGTTGAAATCAAGTACTGCTTATCTATTATGCGCGAAACCGCAAATGAAAATAAAATAAATTTACGTCGTTTATATAGGATTGCATAAGCAGCACGCACCAACAGGAATAAGACAAACGTGCATAAACTCGTTTATCTCATTCGACGCCCAAACGTACTCGACAAGCAAGAACAAGTATTATAGAACCAGCCGATTGGTATAGGAATGTACAATTCGGATTATTTAACAAAAACTTGTTAAAACATGATTGCCCGCGGTCTTTTATATCGAACCGAGTTTGAGCTATATCTTAATTAATATTAGTTGATGTTCACAAGATGTAGGCGAGAGTCGAGAGCTAAGTCGGTGTCTAAGAGTCTTCCTAGCTAGGTAGATGAAATTATAAATCGACCCCAAAGCCCTACACAATGCCCCCTTTTTTTCTGGGTCTCTTACCGCCCCCCTTTAGGCCTGCAGCGCCCACAAGGGGGCGTTATCGCCCACGTTGGGAAAGACTGATCTACAGAGTGTTTGGTGCATCGTGTGCCAAATTGAAATGGTCGACTGGGGGGGTCATCTGCTATCCTTTCAGACTCCTAAACATTTCTCATGCCCTGTGGATTTTTTTTCATCGACTTTTTATTGTTTTACTAAGAAAATACCCAAATTTTACATTCAAATACAAATTTAAAAAAAAGTATAAGTCGTAGACTCAGAATTTTAATTTTATTTAGATGTGTATTGTATTACAGTACTTTTTAATTTAAAATTAGTGACATTTGCCATCTAGTTTTTTTTTTAATTTACTCGCAAGGTTTCGGTCTTAAATTAAAGCTGTCCATGTTACAGCTATTTACATGGCCATAAAAAAAACCAATAGCGACCGGGATCTTCCAACTCTCTCAAAAATTCTCTAGTCTATCCTCTTGCTAGTGATGTGTCTCATTCCATAAAAAGCTTTTTACAACTTTGTGAATTAGCTAGAATTGTAAATCGAGCCACAAAATACTAAATTCTAAAGAAAAAAGTCTTTTTGCGTAATTGTTAATTGAGAAACAGGTAAAATTAGTTTTCTCAGTCTCGCGAAGTAAAATCTATCTTCTATCTCTTTCTTGCATAGCGTAAACAAACGACGAACTGAAGCCGACGACGCCGTCAATCCGTCATTATTTTAGTCGAGACATAACTGCCTCTGCTACCTGACCTGTGTGCTAGTTCATCGTACTCCGCGATTTTTTCATTTTGTTACTTTGTTTTTTTGAGTTTTGTTGGTTTTTGTTACGTTTTAACTTTTGGTGTTATTGTTAAACTTTGTTGACTTTTTTGCTGTTGCAATGGCGAGGTTCTCTAACGAAGAATATGCTGACATCATGATGGCTTATGGAGCCGCCCATGGTGTCTCTCGTGCTGCGCAACGACTTTACCAGGAACGCTTTCCTGGTAGACGATTACCTGGCCGCAGTCTTCCAAGAGACATACCGACGCATACGCGAGACTGGCAGTGTCACTTTTCATGAACCAAGGGGCCATATTGTGCGACATAATGTTGAAGTGGACGAGAGAATACTGGCACTTTTTGAGGAAGACCCTACAATAAGCATTAGAAATGTGGCAACACATCTTGATATTTCAATATGGAAAGTGTGGAAAGTTCTTCAGCAAAACTAAATGCATCCATTCCACTACACTCCGGTGCAAGGTACGTAATTTTAAACAACTTTAAACCCGTATACGCTTTGTTTGACGATGCCTTTGTTTAGCATGTTCGGCTCGTCGTGTCTCTAGTGATGGCAAATTAATTATAATTTGAGAATTATATTCCTTATTGTTTCTCCATGTGACGTGTTTCATTAATTTATTTTGAATCCTTTGTATTTGGTCAATATAGAGCTGATATTGTGGATTCCACACTGCAGATGCATACTCAAGAATTGGTCGAACATTGGTGTTATAGAGAAGTAGGACTGTAGATAGAAGCTTAAAATCTTTAGTCACACGCATAATAAATCCCAACATACGAAAAGCCTTATTTGTAATGGAGGTTACATGGCTATCAAAAATCAACTTGCTATCCAACAGAACCCCTAAGTCTCGCACCTCGGACACCCTAGATACTGCTTTGTAGTTTAATTTAAATTGATATTTTATATAAGTTCTTTTTCTTGTAAACGTTATTACATTGCATTTGTTTGTATTTAAATAAAGCATATTGTCTTCACAATATCGACATAGATTATCGAGATCTTTTTGAAGGTCTTGGCAATCATTTCTACTTTTTATTATTTTATAGATTTTTTGATCATCTGCATAGAGTAAGAAATTAGATTGTTGGAAGATAAAGATTACGTCATTTATGTAAATATTAAACAAAAGAGGTCCCAGGTGCGAGCCCTGCGGAATTCCAGAGGTTATGGGAGTAAAAGATGAACAAAAGCCTTTGATAGTAACAGCTTGACAACGATCACGAAGGTAGGATTCCAGCCATCTAAGTAAATCACCATGTATACCAATATATCTAAGCTTATGCAAAAGTATCATATGAGAAATTTTATCAAATGCTTTAGTGTAATCGGTATACACTACATCCACCTGACAACCATCATCCATGGCGTTGGTCACAACATCAATAAATTCGCACAAGTTTGTTTCTGTTGACTTCTTTGCTTGTAGGTCTTGGGGCTGGCGACTTTCACAGACGAGTGGAATTCTGTCGGTTTATGTTACACACGGATGTGGATGATCCTATTTTTTTTAAAGAATACTATCGACGGATGAATCCAAATTTACCAAAGAAGGGATACTCAATCTTCACAATCTGCACCACTGGACAAACAAAATGGAAAACCCACGTGTTAAAAGACAGAAATATTTTCAAATGAGGTTTAGTGTAAACGTTTGGGCAGGGGTGATTGGGAATCAGGTAGTTGGACCGCATTACCTGCCTGATAACCTCAATGGCGACAACTATTTGGAGTTCCTTCAAAATGACCTGCCCGAATTAGTGTCCGAGGTACCTGTATTTAATGAAAATGTACCCAAGGTATTCCAACATGACGGCTGTCCCGCGCATTGGCGTTTGACTGTGAGGGAATATCTCGACGATGTATTCCCCAATGCGAGGATTGGTCGCGATGGCCCTATTGTATGGCCGGTACGTTCCCCAGACCTAACTCTGCTAGACTTTTATGTCTGGGGACGTGCCAAAGAGCTGGTATACGCCACGGAGGTTCCGACTAGGGAGGTATTACTTCAACGCATTGAAACGGCGTTCAATACAATTAAGGAGGAAATGCGACTTCGTACCACAACAGTTGGAAATACGAAATAGAAGTCGGGCCTGCATTCGCAATAGAGGCAAACAATTTGAGCAGAATATGTAAAAAAATATTAAATAAATGTTAAAAATGCATTATTTTTTTTCTAGTAAAAAAAAAGAGAGATACAAGACAGATTTTACCTTATAAGAGTGAGATAACAGATTTAATAAGTTTTTCAGGTATCATTTAAGCAATCATTTTTTAAATCATAATTTGGAATTTAGTATTTTGTGACTCGATTCACAATTCTAGCAAATTCACAAAGTTGTAAAAACATTTTATGGCATGTGGCACATTACTAGTAAGAGGATAGACTAGAGAATTTTTGAGGGAGTTGGAAGATCCCAGTCGCTTTTAGTTTTTTTTTTATGGCCATGTAAATAGCTTTAACATTGACAGCTTTAATTTAAGTCCGAAACTTTGCGAGTAAATTTTAAAAGATAGATGGCCAGTGTCACTAATTTTGAATTTAAAAGTACTGTAATACAATACACATCTAAATAAGATTAAAATTCAGAGTCTACGACCTATACTTTTTTTTAAATTTGTATTTGAATGTAAAATTTGGGTATTTTTTTAATAAAACAATAAAATGTCGATGAAAAAAAATCCACAGGGTAAGTATGAGAAATGTTTAGGGGTCTGAAAGGATAGCAGATGACCCCCCAGTCGACCATTTCAGTTTGGCACACGGTGCACCAAACTCCCTGTATATCGCTTGCGATTTGCCGCGGCAGGCCCTGCCACGCTTCACGAGTTCACGTGCCGCCTCTCCACGAACTTAGAAACACGTGACGCGCCGCGTCTCCTTAATTTTAATGCCCTCTTAGAGAACATATTAACCAGCCTACTGGCTTTTGTACTGGACAGATATCTTTCAGAGACTGGTGGTTGTGTTGACAAGTAGGTATGTACCTATCATAAATAACGGTTACCTACTCGTTCATTGTCGCGGACGAGTTTAAATTCTCTATTGAACACATGCCTCCTGCCCATGGACAAATAAAAATCCCATTGTTTAGCAGTGAATACTTCTGTCTACCCCGACGCAGGACATGCAGATGTTATGTATGTACAGTCACAAACTTTGTTTTGGAATCAATTTAAAGTTGAATTTAGTACAGTAAACGTATACGATAAGAGCTAATAGCCTTATTTTCAATCTGAAAAGGGCATCGTTTCATTCGGTAAGACATTTAAACGTCTTTGATATGTCGTGCGCTTGATTGGAGCGTTGGACCTTATTGCTTAAGAACTCATATAAATTAGTACAAAATATATAGAAAATGGGTCCCCTATTAAAATTTCATCGCACAAAGTAGGTAAGTACATAGGCTCCGCCAAACTTCTTGGCTACTCCCAAGAACTCTCAGATTGCGCAGTACGATCTCACAGGAAAAGGTCTTCCGTAGGTACAGTGCACACACACTAGACACGATCTTACGCAGCGTCGCGTTTGCGGGCAGGCATACGCCTCGTCATATGAACAGCCAAAACCTAACGCAGCCTATACTATAACATATGTGTACATTACCAGGTGAGTGAAGAAGACATGCGTGCCCGCCAAGAATACTTGAAGCAGCAGCGTGACAAGCTGTTGGCGCTTAAGAAGCAAGTTCGTGAGCGGCGGCTTGACGCTGTAGACGGCGCCGAATCTGGAGGTATTCTAATGTATAATTTGAAAATGGTCTAAAAGCAATTTCTAGTTTCAAATTCCTTCCTTAGACACACTTGAGGTCAGATCACAGAGGCTTAAACTCGGACCCCAAGTCTAAAAAAGGAAAAGTTTATATATCTCATCGCACAATGCAAGACCAGTATTTATTTTGGTGACTATCGCTTTGTAGGTGGAGAAGGATCTCAAGGCAGCGTGCCGAGACCACGCTCAGCCCGCGTGGCGCAGGCAGCACTGGCGGGTGCTGCTCCACCCCCACCGCCGGACGCCATGCAGTTGAGACGAGCGCTCGCCTCTAGGCTTAAGTCTGAAGTTGTCGATATCGCTAATTGATATGTCAACCTCTGAGAAATATTTTATACATTTACCTCTTACTACACGAATAATAAATTACTTAAGAGTTTATAAAGTTCTTTATATAATCAGTAGATTGTGGAATGTATAAAAAAAACATCATTTCGTAATTATTACCTTATATTTATATTGCTTACTTAACTAGTGACATCATAATAATAGCATTATCGTAAGCTTATTTATTTTACACAACTTGCCGATAGGTAAATCTATTTTAATCTGTGTATAAATTAATTTATGATGGTCATCCACCTAGACAGATAAAAATAGTCATTATTACAGTCTACTTTCACCTAGAACCTCGTATTTTATTGAATGCGGAAGGTATTTCAAGGAATATAAGAATCGTATAAATCTAATTGACAGCTCGATTCTATAAGCCTATTATACACGTGGATATTCGCAGATTTAGAAATAAAATTATTACATAAAACGTTATATATTTACAATATAATATTCTGACAAATTGATTCCACGTATGTAATAATTGAATTCGCCTCGCGTTTACTGTGCATTAGTAAGTATAAAGCTGAATCTTTTTGCACTAATATAGAAATTAAACCATCATATTATAGTTACAAGAGTAGCGGTCGGGGTTTTATAAGAAGTAGTATAATCATGACAGAGATCAATAATTTCTTTTTCAGATACATATTAAAATTGATATGTATTTTAGAGACATTACACAACGCAGTCCAAAAGATAAGATATTTTAGCAAACGAAATGAAGCCAAGCTACAAAAATACTTCGAGAAAATATTACGTAAGTATAGAAAAAATAATGTTGTATTTGTGCTCAGTTCAATTACCATTGTAAATCTAACGCATGTCGTAGACACTGAATTTTAGACTGTACCTATTCAACAATGCCTACGGTATATTTGCCCAAAACTGTATGTAATATTCAACTAGCAGGTCGAATGGAGGAGTTGTGCATCCGACGCTCGGAGCGTGCCGACGCCCACTACTTTGTGAACACATCTTTACACACATTTGTCAAATCCTCATGCCGCCAGGAGTTTATATGAAAAACAATACAGCGAAATATATAAATGATATTATGAACAATGTCTAAGACAATTGTAGCACACGTTTTTATATTTAAAATACACTCCACGAGCATTATTAAATTTAACAAAAAGAAACTGTTTATGTCAAGCTATGCTTTTAGAATAATATTCAGGATGTTTTGATAATATGGCGCCATTGCATCTTGTGTCACACTATATCAGAAATATTAACATATCTGAAATATATCTTAACTTCAAAAAAACTAGGTCTTACAAGAGTATCTAAAGTTTAAATATTGTTGATATATATGGAAGAGCTTTCTGTAAATGCAAAACGATACACTAATGCATAGTAAAATATTAATGACCACTTATAAAATTTGAGCACTGCTACTTATTAAGTGTTATGAAAACAATTAATAATTAGAAAGCCAGTAAAGGATTTGACCTGAGATCAGTACCGATTATTGTTTATTGTGTAAAAAATATTTGGACCACTCGTATCTTAACTCGTGTCTGGCGACATGTGATTATGCAAAATATTTACTTTATTATAGATAGAAGTTTATAATCACCAGATTAATTGTATTTATATATGTATTTTACAAAATCTAATATTATTTACAAAATACGAATGATAAAACTAAGAGGTTTATAGTAATAAAATAAAATGGATCTTAATCAGATAAATTTATCACATACACATTACTTCTGCAGTTAAAAAAGCTACAAACGATCGATATAAGCAAAGACAGGAAACATTTTGTTGAAAGTAAAGAAAAAATTAATACTGATTTTACATTCATTCATTTTTTACGTAGGTAAAACAACGACAGCAGAAAATTCCTGTTGGATCCATTTCACATTACAGCAAACTGAAGATCATAATGTGTCAGACGAATAAAACGTATTTGTAAAAAAATCTATGAATAAATAAATAAGAACAACATTTAGATTACCTTTTCCGTGTCAACACTAAGATGATAAAATGGATGCAACACAAGCTTCTCCAATACCATCGTGCATTTATAGGACGATACATAACTACATTACAAAAACATAGGAAATATGTAAAAATCACTGATGGTTGATAATGTCTTAAAACAACTTGCCTAAAAAATGAAACATGATAAATCTGGAACCCAAATATTTTTTAAATTTATGTTGAAATTTTGTAGCTATCTCTTATACAAGAGATTGAACCAATCCACCAAAAATAATCTTAGCTGCCAGAGTACATAAAAACAAGCGGTAAAGAGGTTTGTAAGTTCCCACAATCAATTCGCCGGATGTCAGCGCGCCTATTCCTATTTATACCAAGTGTACCTTTTTCTTTTTTATTGGTGTCCCAGTGGAAACTCTACATGGAACTTCCGTCGCCCCAGGGAAGGGTGAAGGGGTATGCCCGACTCCTACCGGCTAAAACCACTGGAGCGGTCATCTTCGGCGCCGAAGGGGGGCTCCAGGTCCTCTTAAGATCACACTAGAGCCATACCAAGTGTACCTAGTACCATACGTAAAGCGAATAATGACAAAATAGTCAGGATCCAGATAAACATGTTAACATGTTGACTGAGCAGTTTTATTCATTTTTTCGATCCGTTGTTTTGAGTGGCACGTAATATCGTCATCCGTATTATGACTGCAATGACACATGTCCCGTAACTCGACAGTGCTAAAGGGTTAAAATAACGTAACTCGATCAAACTGCGGCCGCTAAGAGAATGCGTCCCTGCCACCCCTAGTAATGTACCTCTAGTACGAGTTTATTTTCGTAATCGATACGTAATAGTGGACTACACGTTTATTAAGTCCGGCGCTGCGATTGGCCTGCTCCAAAATCTTAAACCAATCGGAGCACCGAACGCGGTAAATGTACTAGAGGTACAGTTGGACTAGTTTATTAAAATTAAAGATTATTAATATTAAATGTCCGTGTGGTGTCCGGATTAAGAATATAGTACCACTCATCTCCTCCCGTGGATGTCGTAAAAGGCGACTAAGGGATTCTAAACCAGAGGGATGGGCAGCAGCGTCCCTTCTGTGGAACAGTAGCCATTCTGCGCTCACACCAACCCGCCTGCCAAGCGTGGTGAGTCAATAATGGGAAATTCCCCCAAATATGATGACACAGTTGTGGAAATCTATGGGGGAGGCCTTTGTTCAGCAGTGGACATTGTATGGCCGATTACTATTCTAGATTATTGTAAGTTGTACTACAAAATTTAATTAAGTATCATCAGCGCTAAATTTAATATAAAATAAACCAGTCCAATTGACAGGTCTCAGGGACGCATCCTCTCGGCGAAAGTACTCCTATTCTATACGCTCGAGCGTGAAAAATGTACCTCACCCGGCTTACCCGGGTGGGGTATATTTCGTCGTTATATCGTGTAATTAACAGACAGTTAACTTGAGAATGTACCGTCATTTTTCGTAGGTACCTATAATGGTATCAATAATATAAATAGATTCAGGTGCCTCTAGGACAACAACAAATACATTATTTTGCATATTATACTCTTTCCGCCAGACAAAATGGATACACTTATATCAGTCAACACATTAATCACAACTTCTTACTAATAATATTTTTTATTTATTCTAATTTTTTATAGGAGAAGGAAATACTATAATTAGCTAATGGAACTACCACGAGAAGCTGTAAATTAAGAAACAAACACATGAGTACAGTGTGTTGCCAATTGCAATTTTAGTTTATGGCTCCATCGGTTTGTCTTCTTCTTCTCTTAGATTATGGCTTCTGTAGAGTATCTTCCACAATTTCGCCAATGTCAAGTAAAAGGCAACGTCGTACGGTATTTAGATTGATAAATCTTTACATATATATAAAATATTTCTCAAAAATGAAAAAATTCTAAAAAATATGTCGGCAACGTCGTACGGTTCAATCCATGGGTTTGTCGGTTATTCGCGCTTTGACAGACAGTGACAGACACATAGGTCACGCTTTGACGGAGAGTGGCAGTTAACACAACAGACATGACAGAAGAAATCCGCCAATAATACCCAGCGCAATAGATAGGATTTGTTTGATTTGTATTATGCCAGTAATTTTTTTAATTGGACCACTGTTTATTTGTTTATTTTTTCACGTTACGCCTGCGTTTATAAGAGCTGTCAACATACGGTGCGCCATTTTGTAGTGACGCTCGTATTCTACAATCCATATGAGGTTGTATGTCCTTATTATCTTTGTGTTGCGTTGACCCGTGCGTGGTTTAACCACTGCGCACTGCCAACATTGCTGAGCCCGTTCCTTTTACCATACTACACAAAAAACAAATGTATCTATTTGTATTGTTCCGCATTTAATGAATTATGTGTGTTTAGTTTGGTAATAAAATTATCTTTATCTTTATCTTACTTCTAGACTTATGAACTTACATTTTCACTTTATTAAAAAGCATGGAATATTACAATTTCATTTTTCTTATACATTATATATATGAATATTTCTAGGGAATTTAAAAACTTGCAACATCTTCATGCTTGTTCCTATAATTTACAGCTTCTTGTGACGGCGAGTATAGTCACACTCTGGGAATTCAGTTCTAATAAAATTTCTTACCCTCGAAAATTAATAACATTTTAACAATGGCGTACAGTATATTTTATAAATAGGAAGTGCCAATCTCTACAAGTGGTTAAAATGTTATTCTAATTCTTTAATAAGGGTCATGCAAATTTAACAAAAATAATTAGGAATAAAAACTATTCTCTACTCTCAACAAAGCCTGAGCTTTAAGGAGATTTGATACAAACAGTCATATCGCAAATATACTACATGCTTAATTAACGCAAGGCCTATGTAACGGTGATCGCAGAAATCATAACATTGGAAAAGTACAACTGTAACCTCTACGAAGCTGGACAGAACGAATGCAACGAATCGAGAAAATTAATAACATGTATATCTGAAATCAAGAAAATTATTTTCACTTCTGACTTGTCTGTGATATTAATTTTTATAATGAAAACCATTATTATTGATGTACAAAGTTGTGGTAACAGATATTAATCAATGTAAACCTGTATGTGATATGAACACGAGTAAGTAACAATTCCACAGTACAGACTATGATTTTAAATGTCTCTAAAAAGATTGGTCTTGTGATCCTTCATAAACTAAGGTTTTTATAAACACGTACATTTTTACATTTTCATATAGCGTTCAGGATGTTTTTCTTTTTCTATTATTATTTATTATTAGACGTTTAATTCCCACTCATATTTTCTTTGTACTTTTTGTGATTACAGTCCTTGACAAAAGTAACCTAATTGTTAAAATTAGTTCACATTAAATACACCTTGTAACCAATATTTGTTCTACTTTCTGATGCCATTTGAAGTATATTATTTATTACACTAAAAAGTATGAAAAACTTCATACACTAACTAACTAAAGTCAAACACTCGAGTGTCAGCACTTCATATTTACAAATAATGGACATATCCCAGCTGCTGCAGGTATTTTACTGTCTAGCGGTTTGACTAATCAAAGGCCAGTATAAACAATTGATTGTGTCGAATATTAATGCAATCATCTGGAAAAACGGACGCGGGCGAGGTATCCAGGAAACGACGAGTTGGAAGAGCTAAAGACGGGAGTAACAGTGAGTACTTAGAAGCTAGGAATCACAATAACGCATCCTGGACACGAACACCCAGGCGCCTCGTTTACGGTGACCCGGGCGCTCGTGTCCAGGCCCCGCATTCCCGATCCCTCGCACTCGACACAAGTCAACAGCTTATTCAATCGTATCCGAACTCTGTTACCCAAGAGAGATGTACATGCGTCCGGCGCCGGTGTGGGGCACGCTTTTTCGGACGCGCACACACCTCTATAACGCAATAGTCAAACCGCGAACAGATGGCAATTACCACAGCGTACAAGTTTATCTTACGACATGTTCCATGGTTTCACTGGGACACGTGCACAGCGCAGCGAGGCAGACGGCTCTCTGTATATTCCTTGAAACACGTGCAGTAGGGCACAAGGCGCACTGGCGGCACTACGCCAGTCGCGGCCGCTTAGCGTCGCGCTCGTCGCCGCCAACGCCCGCGCCGCCGCCCTCCTCCTCCTCGTCGGAGTCGCCATCGTAGTCCACCAGCCCCTGTCGTGGCGACATTCATGTACTAGACGTATCACACCAATATTACATCAAACTCGGGAATAAGGCAAAGCAATATATTAACAGATTTTTAAAATTTGGTTCCTTGTGGACTTTGAGCATTAGTAAGTTTTAACTTAATTGAACATATGTTATTATTATGTTTAAAACGAGAAACTTTTATAAGCAAATTATATAAACGATAGTAGCTAAAACATATTTTGACAAACTAATAATTCCGCAACAGCCGATTTGAGTTATGAAAATCTTTCTAACAACAAAAAGTAAAAACATAAGGGACAGTGAGTTCAGACACAACTCCTTGAATAAAGCGAAACAGTCGTAAAATTATTGGGCTTTTTTTTGTACGTTGATCTCTAAAACTGTCCTAAATGTGTGTTATTTTAAGGGCAAATGTATTAAGTAGTAGCACAGGACATGATTTAACACCTCAAATTTTTTGCACAAAGGAGAGGTGAAAACATTTAACAAGTGTTCTGATTCAGGTAAATTATTTGTGGATGATATCTCGTAGCTGCTCAAACACCATCGTCATTTCTCGTTTGAGAAAATCCTAGATTCACACAGAGTAGGAAGTAAATGAAGTCATAATGTGCAGGCCATAAACATAGCGACGTCTAGAAAATCAAAACGTGCAAGTGAGGAAAACAACAATTTCAAGCATCAAAAGTTGGAAAGAGATGGCGCAACCTACTGTTCTTTAAATTAATGCAATTTTACATTGATTTTGATTTTATTGTCGTAATAATCTAGATATACCTTTACCCACAATCATAGAGTATCCACATTTAAATCAAAATCAAATACTACCAGACATCAACGAAATGTGTTTATTATATTATAACCGCTCGTTGTGGAAATCTAAGGGGGAGGCCTTTGTTCAGCGGTGGACTCTACTACTAGTGACTCTAGCTGATATGATGATGCCCAGGTTTCGATCGAATCGAAGGCTTTTTCATAGTCCACAAACGCTAAGCGTAGTGGCAGATTATACTCCTCGGTCTTCTGTATAAACTGCCGCAGGGTATGGGTGTGGTCTATGGTACTGAAACCTTTTCGGAAACCGGCTTGTTCGGGAGGCTGGAAGTAATCAAACCTGCGCTCGAGACGATTCGTGATGATTTCGTTGAAAACAACCTATAAACATGGCTCAGAAGCGAGATGGGTCTATAATTCTTCAACATGGTGTTTGTCACCCTTTTTGAAAGAGGTGGTGCTCCCTCCCCTCTTTTCCATGGTTCCGGCGTTGTGCCCTCGCGTAGGACGGAACTGAATAGCTTCTGAAGGACTTAAGTACCGGTGGTTCCACCCGCTTTCAGAAGCTCTGCCGTAATTCCGTTACCACCCAGCGCCTTATTATTTTTAAGCTGTTTGAAGGCCATCCTAATCTCGTGCAGGTGAATGTCCGGGATATCTTCGGTATAGTGTCGGGTTATTTTAGCTTGCGGATCTTTGTCAGAACCAAAGGTAGGTACTGTTACCGAGGTGTATAACTGTCGGTAGAAGTTCTCAATCTTTCTCAAAACCTCCGACTTAGTCGACGCTTCACTGTCGTTCTCGGTCTTCAGCTTCATAATACGACTTTGCCCAATAGACCTGTCTCTTGCGAACACTTTGGAGCCTTGATTCCGCTCAATCGCCTCTTTAACACTGTTGGTGGAGGATGATTTCAGGGTTATCGCGTCCTCGCCCTCTCTTAGACCCATGATATCCCAGTGCAACTTATCTATTTCTTCTTCCAGCTCAACGATCTTTTCGTCTGCCCTCAATGTGCGTGTGTTACATGTTACCAGGGCCAGATTTTGTTTGGGGTGGTAGCCGGATCCCTTCCGGAGATTATTAGCACCCCCTGCCCCACCGTTAACGTGGCTGCTACCATGACCAGGAAAATTTGATCCCGCTCAATCGCCTCTTTAACACCGTTGGTGTTAAAGGTGCGTATATCGTGACGCAAAGACTTCCATATCAATCTATTGAGCAGTCGGTATGTTTCAGCATCACGGTAGGACTAGAGCGTCATGGCGCGTCTTTCTGCCATGAAGTCGAGAATATGATCGGAGAACGTTTTTGGTCTACCTCTACAGTGGGTTTTATAGAACGTAGACCCAACCGTTTAGAGAGTTTATACAAACTTACCGTTTACATCGTCCGTACATGCGCACAACCGTTTAGAGAGGTTATACAAACCTACCATTTACATCGTCATGCGCAATGTTATAGGCATTCGAATCGGTTTTGGAGTTCGAGTTGAAAGCTCTCCGGGTTTTGGATATGAGCAGTAGAGGGCCGGAGCGTAGACTTCATCAGACGAGACCTTAACTTTGAGATAATTATTCAATGTGCGTCTTACCATTCGGTGACCACTACCGGTTTTCACCCTATAGATTACAGAGACATAATTGAATATTTGTCTTTCATTGGTCATGATAATATCATTTTTTGTGGAACCATCGGGACTCATCCAGGTCCATTTCCTGTGAGGCGGATTTTGGAAAAAGGAGTTCCATCACATCTTTTCTTTTTCTTTTAGTCCTCGTTTCTTGCAGAGTATTAAAATTATAACATCAGAAGTTAATCAGCGACGGCAAAGTAAAAACTTTGTACTTTTGAAGTAATCCGAAGATTAGAATTGTCACCATAGCCAACACGCTGCCGAAGACATGAGCATTTTTTTAAGTTATTGGTGTTTCACTTATTTATTAATTAGTTTTATTGTATAAATTGTGTTTGTTTATGGTTACGTCATAAGTATATTATTTATATTACATAGTCACTATGAGAATAAGAACACTAATAATATGCAAGGCAGCCAGCTCGTGGCGAGCTATATGTGAGTGGCGACACTGCGTACCCGACTTCCCCAGAGTCCATCAGGGCCACATCTACGGCTTTCTTTTACTGGTTGGCTGGAGGACTCTCAACTGAGAGTTGCCTTAGACGGTCAGACGAAAGGCCGCCAGAGTTATCTACTCGGGGGTGGAAGCCTCTTCGGCGCATTTACGCGAGACCCGCTTCGAGACGCGCGATGGTGAAACTGGTGCAGCACCTGTCGACATCCCAAGCCGCTCAAGTGTTGCAGCCTGTCGCCTGTAGTGGTGGTTTTTTAGGGAGTCATCTTGTGATTGGCGAGACACTGTCTGCCACAGAATTCAGCTTAAAGGTCGAAAGGCAGACACCGTTTTAATTCCGTTCATTACATTTTAGTTTTCATTCCATATAACACCCATTGCAATAGATTTATCGATAGTGTCCACCGCATACACAGTAGTCTTACACCTCCAGGGACAATCCAAGACTGCATTTTTATTGTGCAGTCCTTGGTTAGTGTCCCATTCCATTTTAGATTTAATCTTTAAAGGAACTTTTGCGTGTTGGACTCATATCACCGCTTTAGTAATAATCACCTCTCAAAAGACTGGATTACGGTACCGGGGACTAATACGACTACTATAACTATTGTTAAACCCTAGGCACAGGCACGCCACTGACTATTCAAAGCCTGAGGAGCGGGAGCTACGGGCGCACCGATTGATCTTAACCTTGGCCATATAACGGGCAAGTGACAATGTAACGAAAACTGATACCATGGATTCAGTACATGGTTCTGGATGAGGGTTCCAATAATAAATAAAATAAATAATTAATTCTGTTACAATATTGCGTCAGTCTTTTTATGAATTTTCAGATTAAATGTAACTTGTTCCCAAAGTAGTACTGAATCTTGTCACTTACACTCAGTATATATCTTGCCAGATTCTAAGAGAAATCGACCTTTCCTACGAAAATCCCGATATGAAATTTTGGGCAAAATTGATTTTTCTTCTTAAATGACCCCAAAAATATGACAGTTAACATACTGCAAAATAAAAACCTACAAAATCTCATTAGTTTAAAAACTGTCGGACTATCACAATATCAGTCATTATTTGGACCCATTTATGAAAGAAAACAATTTTGCCGAAAATTTACATATCGGGAATTTCGTAAGGTGTGTAAATATGCTTAGAAATTACTTTATTTGCTAGCTACTCCGTGCGCAGTATTTTCTTATTACACGACAGACCACAAAGAAAATAAGTTTAACCAACTCAATGCAAGTCCATTTCCGTATGATTTGAGTTATTTACATATCACTATGATTCCCCAGCGAAGCGAATAGAGAGGAGGTTGTGAGGGAACTAAAAGTTTACCTTATCGAGTAATCTGGGCGAGGATACCTGAACGTCAGTGTGCGTCGGCTTGCTGGTCGCTGTGGTGCTTAGAAGAACTCTGCTGGGCCCATTCACTGTTTCTGTATTTGTGCATACTTTCTTTTCAACTATTTTCCCTGAAACAACTACAATCATTGCAGACCACCATTTCTATAACATATTTTGAAGTTCAAGCTTGGATTAAAAATATTACACAAAGGAATATAAAAATAATACCACAAAATCTTTTGTAAATACTTCACATGATATACAAATTTTGCTTTTTCGTCATATTTATCCACTGCCAAGCATTTCGTCGTCGAACATGATCTCATATCTGTGCCTTAATTGTAATATAATAATATAAAACATTAACCGATAGCGTCGAGTGCGTGATGTGCGTGGGGATGCGCATGCGTCTGCTGCGCATCAAGCGGTGCGTCGTCGTCGAGCTCGTCGTCATCGTTGAACCACATCTCTTCCTCGTCGTCGGGCGCGCGGGCCTCCCGTCGGTACCGCGTACGCAGTAGTGACGGGACCACCGCTTCCGCTACGCCTACGCTACCGCTCACTGAACACAATAACACAAACCATTGCAAAATTGTTGCTTGAAACGATTTTGACATCGTATCGCATTATACTAGGGTTTATAAACAGATATAGATAGAGAGATCCATGTACCCTGCTCACCTTCTAAGGGCCTCTCGGAATTATTGCCGTTTTTTAATTATACTTCAAAAGCTTGAAACATTGTCGGACGTATCCGTAAGCCGCGGCTGACGGTCGCGACTAAAGAGTGTGCACGGACTCCTTCGTGTCCGTGACAACATCCAGCCGGCCAAATTTATTTCAGACGTCCGAACACTCAGGACAGCCCGAGGTTACCGATAGTTTGATGTACTATCCAAATAGGTACAAGCCGCGTCCATAAGCCGCGGCTGATCCGGTCCGATAATATGTTTCCAGTTTAAGATGGCAAACAAGCTCACGGCCCGCCTGATATTAAGTAGCTACCGTAACCTATGAACGCTTGCAACACCAGAAGTATTACTCGCGCGTCTGTTATAAAAGTCTTTTCGCACTCTTTAAGTAGAGGCGCTAATCGTGACTATGTCCGAATGATTTAATTTACAGTACTAAGTACTAACTTTAACTTTTAATTAAAAAGTGAAAACAAAAAATCATTAATTGCTAATAATAAAAAAATATATTTACATGTAGTCTCACCTCTATCCCTCTCTTTCAGCTTGTCCTGGTGTTGATCATACCGTGTTTTTAAAGCTTTGAACGTCTGTACATATTCAACATCTTCCAAGATCTTTCCATAGTTCTCAACAACATGTGAACAAAGTGACTTTATGTCTTCCAATTTTATAAACTCAAATAATTCTAGTATCGCCGAGTCTAATAAGTTATACCTGAAATGGTTATTAATATACATTCATTGACACATACTAAAGACAGTTCACGATACAATAACTAATGAAGGCGCTCTTACACAAAATTATTTCCGATGGAATCGTTGTCCCTCGAAATAGGCAATATCATGAATATGTTCCCAAAACTAATCAAGTGTTGCGTTGATAAATGCTTTTTATTAGCTTTTTGTAGAAATACATTTAGCTACATTTGAACAATGCGCCTTAACGATTGTTTACTTTTGTCAAGATAAACCTTCCAATACCTAATTTTGTAGTAATAAGAAAAAGAATATACAAATTATTTAATAATTTCTACATCTTTAAATATGATGATTAATCCATAAAACGCTTACATACCTGCCATTGTTTCTGAGGAAAGCATCTATGACCGGTGCAAAGAGGTTTCCTTTTATAATGTATCTGTTATAGTATTCGTCCTTGAGTGCAGTTATTTTTCTCATGAATCTGAGTGCACCAAGTACTAGAAACGTATGTGTCGACCTCATCAGCACCAGAATACGACGAAGAAGATCCTGTAAGCCAAAAAAATAAATTTGTGTAACTTTTGCAGAAGTCCAGGTGGCTGGAGAGTATTTATTTATGCTTAATGTGTGTGTAGCAGTACACAAAGGTCTTGACATTTTCTGTCAGACGAATTTTGGGTGATGCAGAAAACATCCAGGTAGATACACCAACAAAATATGAAAGTTAAACATACCTAATAAACATTACATGTATAAATATTTATTTACATAAATAAATAAACACATGCAGACATATAATAAATAGATACATATGAGAAATGAAAAAGAAATCAGAGCCGAGACGAAGCTGCTGACGTCTTGTCAAAAAGGTATTTTAGTCATTATTTACATATATATTTTGAGTATCATCATTTCGGCCGAATGAAGTCCACCGCTGGACACAGACCTCCCCCAAAGATCACCGCAACGACCGATATGGGTGTGTTGAGGGCTCATTGGGGGGTTTTTCCATAATCGCCACGCTTGGTAGGCGGGTTGGCGATCGCAGTTGAGTTGTTAATGTACTCGAAGGATGCTGCTGCCCATCCTCCTGTTAATCCCATAGTCGCCTTTTACGACACCCGCGGGATGAGATGGGTTGGTGCTATTCGTAACCGGCACCACACAGCATTTTGAGTATACCGCATACCAATGGCCTCAGTCTCGTATCATCATCGCCTTCACCTCAAGCCGCTGTTACTGTGCTTTGCGTGAAGTTTCATACAGCAGCATGACTTACGAGCGCTATTTTGACATCGCCTCTTCTAACAAGTCAACGGCCTGCAATACGCCGTCACCGCGCTTGGTGTGGGGTGGTATGCCACCCATCCAATATTGGCGTCCAGTACATTAGAGCAAATAAATAAATTAGATGATTTCATAATTTTTTTTATTTTTGTTTTTATTAGGTCAACGAAAAATCCGTGGTGTCCGGATTAAGAATATAGCACCACTCCATCTCCTACCGTGGTCGTCGTAAAAGTCGACTAAGGGACTCTTAACCGGAGGGATGGGCAGACACGTCCCTTTTGTGGAACACTAGCCATACTGCGCTTACCAACCCGCCTGCCAAGCGTGGTGAGTATTGGCAAATACGCCCCTAAAATGTTGACAGTTGTGGAAATCTGTGGGGGAGGCCTTTGTTCAGCAGTGGACGTCCTCTGGCGACATGATGATGATGAAAGATTTTGATATTTCAATGTTTGGGTATGAAAGCAACCAATATATTTATAAAACAAAGCACTGAGATTATAAAAAACAAAATAATGCGTTTAGAATTGAATATGGCACTTCTCAAACATCACATCATCATCGACAAAGAAATTGGATGAGTGGCATACCACCTTGCGTCTCAGCTTCGCAAAGTCACTATGTCATACTTGTCACCATGACAGCGATCTTTTACAAATTGATACCAAGCTGTAGCCGTGCGTAGCAGCTAGGTCATGCGTGCGTACAGGTCTGACGATGCCGCTACACAGGAGATGCAGAGGTATGGTAGCGATGCTGATACGGAACTGAGAGACCTTGGCATGAATTCATATTGTCAGCCAGTTTTAGCGTTGTGCTTAAAGGTCAGTTCTACTAATTCGACCCTACCGCTCGTGGTTGCTCATTCGGTCATCCCGGCTGACAGGTGTCCAGCGCTGCAGAAACAAACTTCAGTCTGCAGCGCTTTTACTATACGGATTGCACGGGGATAGAGGACAGTGTCCTACGTGGCGGCAACTCACTTAGCGCGCTTTCCGCCTTTCGACATACAGGCGGAGACGGATGCGTGGGTCTATGGTCAGACACGCTCCCTCCGCCAAAGCGGAAAGCGTGCCTTCAGGGGCGTGCGACAGTCTGAGGCGGCTGGCTTGAGGGCGTGCACTCTAGATTTGGCGACATCGCCTACGGTAGCAGTTCGCGACCAAACGCGTCGTCGACGCCATCCTGCCGTTCTTTGGAGTCTGGCTCAGAAGGATCGAACGAGTCACCTAACGTCTGATGCAGGTATTCACCGGTCACGGTTGTTTCGGTGCGTACCTGCACAGAATAGGACGTAAGGTTACGGCAAAGTGCCACCATTGTGAAAGCGACCTGGATACCGCACAGCACACGCTCGAGGAGTGCCCTGCGTAGGCTGCCGAGCGGCGGATCCTGGTCGGTCGGATCGGGCAAGATCTCACTGCCGGCATGCTATGTTGGCAGAGCATGTGAGAAATGGGAGTGCAGTGGTCTCCTTCTGCGAGAGCGTCATGCTCCAGAAGAAGACTGCAGAGCGGGATCGGGAGAGCGGCGATTCCACACGGAGAAGGACGAGATGGTAACAACTGCCCCAGCTCCCAGGTCAAACACGCCTGAGCCCCCTGCCATCGCTACATGGTGGGGGGCCTCGGGGGTCACGGACGTGCAGATATGGGAATCTGCGTGCTCTCACCGAGCGACCCCCAGGAAGACGGCGGTGCGCATGTGGTCACGTGCCGTTGTGTGCGCACAGCGAGTCTTGGGGCAATCCTTTACAATCCTCCCCGAGAAGTGCCTGGGGGACCATTTTACAGTCACCGTCCCTCCGCTAGAAGGGGTGACCGCGATGTGCCTAAGGCGTGGCAGCAATGGGCGGCTCTAGTGTTATCTTACGAGGACTTGGAGCCCCCCTTCGGTGCCGAAGATGACTGCTCCATTGGTTTTAGCCGGTAGGTAGTCCGCTAGCGGTATAAAAATACTTTCAATATCCGCGGCCCTACCCCACAATAAAATGCCGTATGACATGATGCTGTGGAAATAACTAAAATATACTAAACGAGCTGTATCTACGTCTGTAAATTGACTAATTTTCCTGACTGCGTAAGTCGCCGCGCTGGACTTTCCCGCAATACAAGATATCTGAGCACCCCACTGAAGTCTCTTATCTACTATGATGCCTAAAAATACTGTAGAATGTACGATTTGGAGAACCTCGTTATTGAGAATAATATTAGCTTCCAGGTTATTAACGTTAGGCATCGTAAAGTTAATACATTTTGTTTTCTTGGCATTAAGTAACAGATTATTTACCTTAAACCAATGCGTAAGTAACCATGGAAAGTATACTGTTCACATCGTCAATGTTTTCAATAAATAAACTTAATTCTAACTCTTTGTCGGACAAGCCCTGCATATTCTGATGAAAAACATTCAGATTATGGACCTACCCATTGTCCCACCTTGTAGTTTAAAAATATAAGATGTATCAATAGAAACATTGTTAGTATAGATACTAACATTGGGGAATAGCTTTGATACCTGAGTAGTACCAGTGTCACACTGTAAATTCATCATTTCGGCCGAATAAAGTCCACTGCTGGACACAGGCCTCCCTCAAAGACCACGACAGCGACCGATATCGGTGTTGTGTGCTCATTGGGGGGTTTTGCCATAATCGCCACGCTTGGCAGGCGGGTTGGCGATCGCAGTTGAGCTGTTAATGTATTCGAAGGACGCTGCTGCCCATCCTCCGTCTAATCCCTTAGTCGTCTTTTACGACACCCACGGGAGGAGATGGGTTGGTGCTATTCCTAGCCGGCACCACACGGCGGTACACACACTGTAAATTATATGCTAACAATTTAGCAACCTTAATCCTATACCTATGAGGCATACTCTAACAATTTGAAAATACTATAAATTATGTCATCTTCATTTACTGATAATCTGTCACCAAATAAAACTATTACACTTGACTTTGAGATTAAATTATCAACATGTAAACTATCAATTAAATATCTAAAACTACTCCCTGGTGAGCAGTGATTAATTAATTGACCCAAGTGATTATTAAGTAGTTTGCCAAAACCTCGGCCGAACATGTCTGATACCTTCTATATTATGTTATTTATATACCTAGGCATGGCTGAACTAGACTGTATAGAGGTACCTTTTTATTTGATTGATTATATCACGTTTGTTTTTAGATTCTGCAGTAGCCTCGCTTTACACCATTTTTACTTGCCTGTCTGGTGATTGAAATTCAACATTTAAAGGTGCAAGCTGGCTGGACCTTAATGTCTATGTTTTATATTATTGTTCAGGGCTTTCACTAGCGAGATATTTTTAACTAATAGTGTCTCATGGACAACCATAGTAAAAACGATGGGAACTGTTTTCTTGTCTTTTGAACAACTACTAAAGTAGCGAAAAATATCGAAATATTTTTGATAATTTACGCAAAATATTGATAGCATTCTTCTAGACATATAATTATTTAAAAATAAATAAGTTATAATTTTTGAGTAAAATTCCTATAAGGAAGTTCTGAGACTGGAAAAGAAAGGGGTGGGACAAAACTTTATTTTTAAACTTTGCCCCACTCTAGGATTTCTCCTGTGTCGTGGGTGCGTTTACAGATAAAAATTCACACACAACACACCCAGACCCGAACAGTTACCTGCAGATCATACAAATATTTGTTCCGTGCGGGAATCGAACCCGCGACCCGATGCGCTGCAGCCGACTGTATCGGCCACTGCACCAACCATACCGTCAGCCTTTTGGAGAATACCATTTGTGGAATTTTTACGACATTGGGACTATATCGGAATTTTCTATATGTCGAACATTTTTAAGTACGAGAACTGGCTTCATAATTGGTAACATAAGTACAATAATTTTATTAGACATGATATTCAATTATTAATTTTAAACTGCATATATAACAAATTTTCAATTTTTTTTTAATTATGTTTCTTTCTATTCACGGGTATACATCTCCCACAGGGACACGGATCCAACACGAAGCGTTCAACTCACCCCCGGCTAGAGGTAAGAAGAAGGACACCGTGGGGTTTTAGCCGGTTTGATCCCGGCATGCCCCTCCGCCCTTCCCAAGGCGGAGGAAGTCCATGAGGATTTCACCACGTTAAAAAAAAAGAGGCTCTTTAGAGAATTATAACAAATCAATCAATGTAAAGGGACACTAACCGGTGACTCTTCGTAGCTGCACTTGTCCCCGGAGGTATAAAACTATTGTATGAGATGGAAAATGGATTGAATATTTAACTGAAAAAACGGCGTCTACGTTTCCATATATAAATTAAATTTGGATTGGATTGTGAGAATGATCGTCACCACCCGCTCTCTCGCCGCAGCCTAGAAACTAATCTCCACAGACGCTCAACAACTGTTGGGCCGCTTCGGCTTTCGTTTGGCGTACCTGGTAAGTACGAAGATGCATCTATGCCTAAGGTATCGACACCACTGAATTTGAGCGGCAAAGGTGTGCGAGTGTCAATGAGCTAACTCGTCTACCTTCAAGATTGACAGAAAGTTACGTTCGTAGAATTGTGCGCGTTACTCGTCCACTGGTTAAACGGTCTAAGACTACATATGGCACACATACAATATTATGATGGTTATAAAGGCAACCAGGAACTTATTAAATTCGACAGTATCGACACAATGCCAGATAATTTATTGCATGACTGGTCGTACGACGAGAAGAAAATTGTAGGTACTGGCAGACTTGAATATTTCATTAAAATAAGAACTGGTCCATTTCCTATGACCAAATATCAACATTGCCCCACAGTAGGATTTGTCTTGTGTCATACAAATAATTGTTCCGTGCGGGGATCGAACTCGCGATCGCGACCCGCGCAACATGCGCAAAAATATTTAGATAAGAATAGCGTATCAAACTCTTAATGAAGAATTTTTCAGTTACTGCTCTACCAAATACATTCCATCCTCTTATTAAGAGACTACCTGTTGCCAGAGGTTTCACCCGCGCGAAGAAAGAAAAAATAAATGTTGAAATTGGTTTAGGACCAGATTTAACCCCTACATACAAACAAACACAAAACGACTTTGTTATATTGAGCAAATCCAATGATACAGCACAACTATCCGATTTCCTGGTGGGGCAGCTATATGACGGTTTTCTGTAAAAAAAATATCAGTAACAGCCCGGGATTATGAAGTGTCCAGTAGATGGCAATAAGTATGCCCCCATTTACATTAAACAGATTACGGCATTAGCCAAAAATATGAGGAGTACCCAATGGTAACACAGTTAAATGGAACTTGAGATACATAAGTTACATAACTATTACGAAATTTAGAAGTTATATATACATGTTTATATTTATTTGTATAAGTTCCACACTTTTTACCATTTTACCAGGTGGCACCAAAATATTCAGACGACGAAATGAGGTAACACGTGAACACGCTACATAAAATTGACCATGCAAGAAAAAGTGCTGTCTCAAGTCAACTGCAATTTCAAAGTTTCGACCTTGTGTCTTATTATTAGTCATCGCGATTAAACCAAACCTTTGACTTGGAGACTTTTTTTATCCCAGTGTAAATACAAATCATGTACTTAAGCCGGACTCCTACCAGCTAAAACCACCGGAGCGGTCATTTCGGCACCGAAGAAGGCCACCACTCTGTCAGTCAGACTCAGTCAGTGACAGAAGTCACCAGGTCCTCCAGTCTCCTGTCCAGGGGAGGCGGATGTAACAGGGCTGCCACCCCCAGATACCACCTCTGAGGGGATTGGACAAGATCCCCCCCGAAGCCTCACTGTGAGCCGTGCTGCGCAAAAGGCGGTGGTACGTGGTCACCCACGTACCACCATGTTGCCGGGGGTCGCTCGGTATGCGCACACAAACACCCCAATCTGCGCGCACGAAACCCCCGAGGCACCCCGTTGTATATCGACATCGGGAGCTCATGCGTATTGGCCCTGGGCGCGGGCGGTTATTACCCCGGCTCCATCTCGTCCCCTCCGTGCGAGATCGGCCCTCTCCCGATCCCGCTCAGCAGTCTCCTTCCGGAGCATGACGTTCTCACAGGAGACTACAGCTCTCCTATTTTTATGCTCTGCCAGCTTAGCCGACACTACTGCCGGCAGAGAGATCTTGCCCGATCCGATCGACCAGGATCTCCACTCGGAAGCCCACGCATGACACTCCTTAGAGCTTGTGCTGTGCGGTATCCTGGTCGCTTTCACGATGGTTGGCACTGTGGCGTACCCTCGCGTCCTATCCTGTACAGGTACGCATCGAAACAACCATGTCCGTTGAATACCTGCGCCAGGCGGTAGGTGACGCGCTCGCTCCTTTTTAGCCAGGTTCCGAAGAACAGCAGAACGGCCTCGACGACGCGTTTGGTTTCAAATTGCAACCAACGCCGTCTCGCTACTTCTCGAATGCGCGTCGCCGAGCCTGCCGCCTCAGCCTATCGAATGCCGCAGGAGGCGCGCCTTTTCCGCTCTGGCGGATGAAGCGTGTCTGCTCATAGACCCACGCATCCGTTGGTCTAGCATGTCTAAAGGCGGAAAGCACTCCAGGACAGATGCCACCTCATAGGATACCGTTCTGTATCCACATGCAATCCGTATAGCCACTTTGCGCTGCAGACTGCAGAAGTTTGGCTCGCTGCTGCTCCGACATCGAGCGGACGTGAAGAATCGCGTCGATGGTGGAACGCCGCTGCCGGAAGCCATACTGGCTGTCGGCTGGATCGGGACCAACTCACGTCATGTGCTCAACGAGTCTTTGGGCAATTATTCGCTTGAATAGTTGCGAAGCCTCGTCGAGCAAGTAAATAGGACGGAGAGCCACCTCAAGCGGTCCTTAAGAGAGTGAAAACACCCACGCGCGGCCCGGGATGCCATCCGGGCCCGGTGCGGTGTTGTGAGTCTTCAGGCGATCAACGACTCGACCCAACTCCCCTTCTGAAACTACTAAACTCTCGGTCCAATCCGAGGCAACTGGGGGTGGATCCGGGCCGGATTGGTCCCGGACCGCAGGAAAGAACGTAGAAAGATTTATTCCCTCCATCGAATCCGGAGCCATGGTTTCGGTCACGGCCGCCCAGGTCCGAGCCTTCGCCTACGCTACCCTGTCTTGCAATATCCTCCCCCTCACCCGTCCGTCGGGACGGTTGCCCCAAGCTCTGGAGTGAGCGTTGTAGTCCCCAGGGCTTGCCCTGCGTCCTCCTGTCCGCCGCAAATGACGGACGGAGGAGAGGCTCGAGGGGTAGACTTCTTCAAAATGCCTCTAGTTTTGCGTCCATCATGCCCCAACTACAAGCATGATGGAGAGCAAAGATTCGCCCTCCGACTTAGTGGTTGGAAGGGCGGCCCTACTGGGTTCCGCTCCGAGATCGCCACACTGACGGGGAAGATTGATCTCCTACGTCAGTTTTCCCATCTGAGATGAGAGACTCGAGAGCTGAGAAAGCAGTACCGCGTTCTCTCTCCAACCTCTCAGTATGTGTCCCAGTAGCAATGCGCTGGGTCACTACATCCACCGCAGCCTGCATCGTCCGAGCGGGTAATCGGAGGCTGCGGGCGAAGGTTAAGGTTACGAGACTTGTCCACCACGTTCTCAACAGCCTCCAGCTGCTGCATGATGCAAGCACCGAGATCAGCTGTTTGCCGCGCCTGCATATCCTTGTGAGATCCCCTAAAGCGGTGCTGGGTGTAGGCCCCGTCAGCTCCCGAGTCACGCGTCATGGTTGAAACTACAGCCGGATTAGGCACCAGAAAAGCCTCACCGGCCGGGGCGCTCTGCGTCTCCAACCTTTTCTCCGATATGGAGTCTGGTCCTGTATTTCCATACTTAATCCCACTAGTATAGGGGAAATAAAAGGTCCACCCGAGCAGTGCCCTCTATACCCGAGTAAGCGTATTTAATACCAGAGTATCCGCCGGTGCCCTGGAGTTGAGGACTTGGAGCTTAGTAGTAATTACACAATTTGGACGGCTTCAAATTTCTCAGTAGTATAGGAATAGCCACCCGTAGGACAATCCTATGGCGCGGTAGACCCGGTGGATTTAGTGTTGAAAAATCCCACTGGATAGTGTACAGCTTCATCTTTATTTGCCATGGAATTGTACACCGTTCCTTCCCCCTTAAATCATAGTATAGTTAGTTATATATAAGTACTGAATACATTTATTATGGATTTGTTGATAAAATTACAGGTTTCTAATACAGTTTGTATCCTCTATTTTCTATAAAATGTCTGACAGACAGACAGCAGGGCTATTTTATCCCCTTAAGGGTAGAATTTACAAAAACACTGAAACACGTATCTTTATATTTTAAACCAAAAAGCCAAATACATTCATAAACCTAACTTATAAAATATTCATCCTCGTATTTTACCATCCTAAAGGTTGATTTTTCTAACATGTTTAAATATGTTTTTCCTTATTTTTAGCTAACATTAAAACTATATTATTGTATTATTATAATTTATAACTTCATATTTTTAATACAAACTCTCATACCTACCCCTACTTTACCCCTTTGAAGGTAGATTTCTCAGATCGCTGAAATATGTCTTTCGTATTTTTGTACTGAGATCGCAAATACCATTTTTTTCATAGATCGGACTACGAAATAACGGATAGTCCGTACAAAAATTCACCCCTTAATTTACCTCTAAAACAAGTATTTCTTGATTTAGAAACAAAAAGCCAATTTAAAAAAAAACTAAAATAACGAATTCTGTAAACTCTATACAAACTTTCACCCCCCACTTTTACTCCCTTAAGAATACAATTTACTAAAACACTGAAACACGTATTTCTTTATTTTGAACCAAAAATCCAAATACCAATTTTCATAGATCTAACTTTTCATACAACCTTTCAACCCTTATTTTACCACCTTAGAGGTAGGATTTCAAAAATTCCTTAGTGTGTGCCTACATTATAACAGGTATCTACTGTCAAAATTGTAAGTTTCTAACACAGTGGTTTTGGCTATGCCTTGTTATGTCAGTCAGTCAGTCGGTTTCTCCTTTAATATATACAAATATGTATATACTGGGTAAAACATTACAAACAACCTAGAAAATGTACACAGACATCTCTATGGCCAACTTAGTATTAACAAATAATTTAAATAGAAGTCTAAATAAGATCATGAGTATTAATATTGGAAGTTAATGATGCCCAGTTTCGCCAGCTGACCTACAGTGAATTAATAGTTTTGTGTTTGGGAACATACCAGGAATGTTACTGTACGGGCGAATGATACCTATACAATTGAAGTGTCCAGAGAGGTCAGCAGCAAGAGCAACCTACTGAGAGAGCTGTCAAATTACAAATGCTTGGATTTTAAGAGGTTAAATACAGTCTAGAAATAAAAGCCGTAAAATATAATTTTTATAAATAGACAACAGCTCTCTTAATGGTAGCACCACTACTATACTCCTAAATATTGTCATTATATAGCAGGAAAAGGGACAGTAGACTGCTGTTTTTATATAATGTCGTAAAAAAATTGGCCTCCTGTGGGAATTCTACATGAACTTCCTTTGACCTGGGCAAGAGTGAAGGGGTATGCCGGACTCCTACTGGCTAAAACCACTGGAGCAGTCATGCTGGCACCGAAGGGAGACTAGGTCCTCGTAAGATCACACTAGAGCCGCCCATTGGTGCCACGCCTTTATATATTTACGACATCACGGAGGGGATGACTCTAAAGTGGTCACCTCCTCTAGCGCAGGAAAAGCGAATGTAAAAAGGTCGCCCCTCAGGCACGTTAAAAGTTGCACCTCCTGTACTGCACTCTGATAATGTATTAATCAATTATTTCTGATGAAGAGGTGTCGTTTTCGGAAATGGACAAAGTTCTAATACAATTAAAATACATTTTGCTATATCTTACTCATTTAAATAAATTGCCCCCTTTTAATTGAGCTGTAAGTACGCAACTATAGCCTTGGTTATTTTTCGATGGGTGAGAACTTCACACAAGTAGCCCTATAAACCTTTTCCACTTTTTTATAGGCAGAAACTAGTATTATTAGTACAAATTATCTTGAAATTTCGCTTCATGCTTTGAAAGTGTCTACATAAATGTTTGCCTGATTGTTCATTGACTACACAGATGATAAGTAAAATATCTTACGATACGACATCAGAACACTGCATGTCAGAAGAATGAATAACCAGCTTTAATATCATTAAAATGCATCTAGAAACTGAGCAAGTAAGATTATCCTGGAAGCAATGGACCAAATCTGAATGGTCTAAACTAAAGGATTTCAATATGCCACACAGTAATTGGGTTGCAGAAGGCAGATATTCAATCTCATCTGGTTACACTGGAAGCCAACCTCAACGCAGTTGGGAGAATGCTAGGGAGAAGATTAACCCATTGTTATTAGGATTATTAACACTAAAATAATACAAAAAAATTGCCATCAATTCTCATCCTATAAGAAAGGGTTTTCATTAATTCATTTGTAAAAAAAATACTCTTTACATCCAAATTATAGCACTACTACTGACTTACAGATTGCCAGATTTTCTATGTGACATGTCATCTGGACCTGGATAGATCTATGGTTGTCCCAACCAACCCAACTGTCCCACTTTGTTCAACTTGACTTAAGTAAATAAAAGTAGACATTGTCAGTTGAATTGAACAAAAATATGTATATTATGCCACTATATACCTACATATTTTTCTTTTGGTTAATTATATTTTAATAATAAAATTATGTTCGCCAATTGAGTCCCATCCACCAATGGAATATATTTATATAATAAAAAATGTAGTGACAGTTTTTCATTGATTTTCATTATTGATGCTTCTTACCTTATTCAATATGCAGGTCTTAATATGGTATGTGTGGTGCTCAACACAGAATGAAAGTAGTTCCAGCACAAGCCCCAGCAGCTGCACTGTGTGGTAGTCCTCCTTTAAGGGCTTTTCTCCTGTTGTGTTTTCTAATAGAGGGGCTGTGAATGTTACAGACATGGTGTTACTGTCACTGGTTGTGCCCCATAATGTTCACAGATATGTAAAAAACAATGGACTTGGACTAAGAAGTGTCACTACACAAAAAGAATTGCATCATGAGCTATCAATCAAACATACTGTCTTACTATCTTACTTGTTAGCAAGGGCATCGCCAGCCAATGGGCTGGGGAGGGGGGCAAGATGATAGTGTATATGAATTGTAGGTAAAATAAATACAATTTGTAATCTTAATATTTTAGCACAAGCAAAAAAATCTTACTAACACAATCTTCATGAGTTATGATTGAGCATTTTTGCATACATTATCAATCAAATACTAAAATCTTTTAATGCTTTAATATTAACATCAACTATAAATTTGAGAATGGCCTCACATTTGAATAAATTTTGAGTCTCTTGGGGGCACAGCTGCCCCCAACTCCCCCCTGGCGACACCCTTTGCTTGTATTTAATGACTAAGGACAACATTGAAAGTTATTGTTTCAAAAATTTACAACTTAGCTCTCATTGACATGTTAAGTTAAACTTTAATAATCTAGAGCTTACTTTAAAATTATATAATAACTATATAACAATAGAAAGAATATAGTAACAATGGTTTAATCTATAACATACACTTTTCGAGGAATTTGTTTAAATAGTCATTTGCACATACAGAGTCATAGAAATGGTACTTTACCTATGAGTGTTTGTATACTGTGTTTGTAGAAGAAATTTAAGAAATCTGCCTTTTCACTTTTGTTAACTGATGCAAGCATGCTTTCAGGATCCAGGAGTATACGGAGGACTCCCATGAGTTGTACTGCACCACCCAGTTCAGGGTCTCGATCACGCAGCATCTGCTCTATCACTATATTTAGTAGCATCTGCTCCTACAAATATACAAAAATTGGTTATAATAATAGTTCTACATAACACTACCATATGAAATTACTACACATACTAACACACACCTCTTCAGTATTGTTAGCTTGCTGCAGTGTGTGATCCCGCACAACAGAGGGTGAAAACTCTACTATGTATGTTAAAATGTCTATAGATGCAGTTTTAGTCTTCTGGTCATCTATGCTTAGAGTGATTTCCAATGCTGGCAAGATGCCCAGGGATACTAAAGTTTTATAAAAAGCATCCTTATCCTGAGGTTGCAAGTTTTGTGAAAAATTACAAAACTCCTTTAAAAACAGGACTAAGTCCCGTCTTTTTGGATTTGGTGTCTTTTCATCCATGAGAAGTTTAAATAAGTCTGTCAAAAATTTCTCATCTTCCTCTATAAGCTTCACTATTTCTACTTTGTTAAAAAATATAAAACTGGACAATGTGCTTAGCAGATTGTCTTCAAAAACTGTAGGTGTAGGTAAAACAATGTCCTGAATGTACTGTACTCTGTATGTTTGATGTATTTTAGCGAGCAAATCTTTGTTCTTAATAGGAATGGCCTCCCGAAATTTTGCTAGCTCCCGCAGATAATCTCTATGCTTTTTAGGTTGTGGCAAACTTGGGTCATACTCTAGACAACCAACAACATCAAATATAGTATCATCAGCAAACATTGTGTCAAACAGTGTGTTCTTGTTGAGGAGGAATATACTTTTAAATATTTCATAAAGATGATGCAATCCTTCAATATTTTCAATGTCTTCACACATGTGAAACAGGTTGAGTAATTTCTTAATGTAATGTTGGGTCTCAAGTGCAGCAGCAAGTTTGTCCTTGCGAGCCGGTGATACCAAACAACTATTCACAAGTTCACTAATGTCTTCAAGACGACCCATTTCACAAGCAGGCAGCTCCACAGGCTGCACACTGTCTGACATCTCATCAAATCTCTCATCTTCGGATTCTTCAACTATGTCTTGTGTGATTTCAACTGATGGATCTTTTCCTTGTACCTGAAAGTAAATAAATATGTTACACATGCACTAACATTATAATAATATCAGCTACTTATCAATGTCAATGTCACAGATATAACTTACTACAGATAATTTGTAACAAAAGTAATCGGTACAATGTTATGAGATATACAAGGAATAGCTACATGCATTTATAAGATAAATCCTGCAATATCTTCATAATGAATTATTTAGTGTGTTACAGACAATTAATTTAATAGTTATCTTTGATTCAATAATGTATCTACTACAAAATATTGCCTATTTGATTGATTGTGTTTATTAATGTATTATAAATATAAATGTATAAAAAACATTCAAATAAAGAAGTAAATTTACCTGACAAATCTTTTCCCAAATTTCATCGCAGCCAGCTTTTTCTTGAAAACTTAATGCTAAATCAAAGTTGTCGCCTTCCGACCACACTATCAGGGTGTCCTGTTGCTTTTGATATGCTGTATCGGGTTGTATCTTACTCTCTAGAAGAAGGGAACCGTCTGATTCTGCGCGTACGAGTAACGAGGTTCCTTTCAACCTCTCCACATAACATGACGACACATGTCCTGTTCCTCTGTCATCCCACTGTCGGTCTGCGTTCAGAGCATAAAGCTTCACTCTTCGTCTCGTGTCTGTCATGATAGTCAGCGCTCTAAACACTATGTACTCAAGTAATGAATCAATTATTATGGCGCTAATCTAATGCACCTCAACAGTAAATTACTTAACTCCCATTTGTATAAAAACATGTGCACTTCTGTAACAAAAATAACACAATTTGTAAAAAATACGTACGTAATTTTCGCGATTGTAATTACCGTAATTACATTCCATCTTATTCTTCAATTTAAGAGAAACATACTGAATACAGCAAGACTTAACATTTATCGTGTTTTCATAAACTGATTTGATACAGAGTTTCTAAATCCACTGATAAAAGCGTTTCATAATTTTGTAAAACAATGGAATAATCATTAAAATATCGGAAATCACAAACAAAACAATACAAATTGTAAGCTTTCCCTTACACTCTAAAAACACAAGCGATCAATTAATTTATAGTAGAACTCTTCTTCAGATATCGAAAACTCTTTAACAATATGATATTTACCGGAATTATCATTATAGAATCGTCAATTTGACGTACCTTCAAAATAGTACAACATCAAATATCGCCATATTGGATTCACAACAACGCTTCAAAAATGGGGTTCTCAAATCGAAATACAAACAGCGCGATATTTGAATTCCTCCACAATTAACTTATATAATATTCTTGATACACTAATATATATCGTGGAATCTCGTATAAATGTATTCTAATTTAACGATAAATAACAATTAGTCAGTAAATGATGTTGATTTTAGGCAAATATTGGTAGAAATTAGAAATTTCAATCAATATTTTCATACTTTTTTATCGTACAACAATTAGAAGCCGAGACAATGAGCTTTACAGCCAATTATATCTTATTCTCAGTTATATATATGTATCATCTATGCTCTTAAATCTCCTTTTTATTTCGCTGTGTAAATATATTTGGCACTAATTGTACTAAAAGTGCCACGCTTTGAGACATACTATTTGATGCAATTAAATACCTATGTCCTAGTGGTCCTACATAAATATTAAACTTTATTTTAAGAAGACAAACAGTAGGTTAGATATAAGGAGCCTTGAATAAAACAATGAGAATATTTGTTATAATAAATAAATAAATAAAGTAGATATTCAAACATAGTGCTGCGCACACGTTGGCCCGTGCCCTCGTGCACGCCGCCAGGCCAGCTGTCTCAGCCTATCGAAGGCCGCTGGAGGCGCGCTCTGGCAGAGTCTGTGTCTGGTTGTAGACACATGCATCCGTCTCCGCTAGGATGTCCAAAGGCGGAAAGCGCGCGAGGAATTCGCCGCCTCATATGACACCATTCGGTACCCTCGTAATCGAATATTTTTATGCATCATTTTGTTTAACGCAAATAAATTACAACCATCGCATTATTAAATTGTTGTGCTGATATACGATATTCCAGAACCCTCAGCGTTAGAATTTTACATATTAGGCAGCATTAAAATTTATATCCAAAATATTCCGATATTCATGCCAGTAAAACAAGAAATAGGCATAAACGATGTGCATCATCGGTTACATAAAGTACATAATTCATTTGTAGGACTTGGTATCCTTCTTTACAACAATACCTATAAGTCTCTTAGATTAGAAGGCCTATTACACTAGAGATGATTATTTAAACGATAGAAATAGCTGGTCGCTTAGTTCAACACAAAATGATTCTGTGTGGTTATGATTTTTCATGATTGTGCAAATTATGGGTACTAGTGCCATATATTGATTTTGTTTTTTAATTATTTTGATTTATTACCGTGATAATAATTGATTACACATTTTAATTTGAAATGAACTTATTTCTAATTATTTATTTACTCCGATGTGGTATTGCACGATTTGTGACAACATGTTCTGCCCCTTGGGGCTCGCAAATTGAATTTATATATAACAAAAATATAAAAGAACATGAATGTTTAAATACTTAAGTTAGTGACCTTATCTTCTAATTCTTATAAGTCTGTATCTTTGTACTGAAAAGACACATGAATAGGTGTCGGGCAGTTAACCGGTGGCCCGGTAAGTATAAGTGCTTTAATGGTACTGATTTTAATAATAATAATTTGGCAGATCATACAATCATTTGTTCCGGGCGGGAATCAAACCCACGACCCGACCCTGACTGTATCAGCCACTGCACCAACCGTACCGTCATAATGATGTGTGTAGTCTGCCTACCCGCACTAGGCCAGCATGGTTGACTAAGGCGTGACCTTTCTCATCCTGCGAAAAGGCCCGTGCCCAGCAGTGGGACGGTAATAAGCTGTTTTTTAATTTTTTATCTATGTTCTTTACACATATGCTTTTTTACTCCTATAGACTTTAGCGACATTTCCATAATAGTCATCGTTATTAAGGAGTCTATAAAGGAGTATAGCTAGATAAACATAAAAATTATTTCTTTCATTCATTTTTGACAAAATGTCTTTCTTTTCTGGGACAAAACTAGAATTTCCAATTATCCATTGTAACACACAATTAAAAATCCAAAATTTAAGGTTGTATGATACTGTCAAGACATTGATACTTTTACTCATTACTCGTACCGAAAGAAAGTATCGATACTTGGTCATTGCTTGATCAAACAGTATCGGTATCTTCTTGTATCGGTCAATTTATATGGAACACTCAGATTTTAGAATCACATACGAGGGCGGCACTGAAAATTTCAGGAATCAAGGAAGTGACACAACATTACTATTTAAAAATGTATTTATTGCTTTTCGAAGTATTCTCCGCGAAATTTGACACATTTTTCCATACGATAGAACCAATAATTGAAGCAACCATTCCATTCGGAAGTTGGGGTCTCCAAAATGGCCGTTTTGTAGGCGTCCACAGCTTCTTTAGGTGATGAAAATCTCTGTCCACGCAATTTATTCTTTATTTTAGGGAAAGTATAGAAATCATTAGGGCTTAGGTCGGGGCTGTACGGCGGATGGTCTAATAATTCTATGTTTTCTTGCTCTAAAAACTCTTTTGTTCTGTGCGCGGTGTGAGAACTCGCATTGTCGTGATGGAGGATGATGCGGCGGTTGCAGTTCTCTCTACGGAGTTCAGAAACGACCTGTGGCAAACAAATGCTAGCATACCATTCTGCATTAACCGTTCTTTGTCCCTCAAGAGGAATAGTCGTAACATGGCCGGTTTTGGAGACAAACGTGGCCACCATATTTTTTGCAACACTCCGTGAACGAACAATTTTTGTTGGCTTTAACTCACTTTCGAACACCCAAACTCGTGACTGGTTTTTTGTTTCGGGTTCGTACGCATATATCCAGGATTCGTCACCTGATACGATGTTGTATACAGCATTTGAGGATCCTGCGTGGAATCTTTCGAGAGTTCTGACACACCAAGTAACGCGAGCCGCTTTTTGCTCTTCACATAGCAAATGCGGTATCCATCGGGAAAACAACTTTGTTTACACCTAATTGTTCATGCAAGATTATTTGTATTTGACTCATGCCAATGTCTAAAGTTGCCTGAATTTCGCGGTATGTCACATGTCGATCTTCCTCAATCAGCTTACGCACAGCATCAACGTTTTCTTGGGTGACTGCAGTTTTTGGACGACCTTGACGAGGATCATCACTGAGCTTGACACGTCCACGTTGAAATTCAGCAAACCAGCGATAAATTGTGGTTTTGGATGGGGCTTCATCACCAAATGCAGAAATCATCCGGTCAACACACTGTTTTCGTGTTAAACCACTTCGAAAGTCATAATAAATCATCACTCTTGAATTTTCTCGAGTCAATTCCATTTTCTCAACGACTAAACAAGTTTGACAAAACCTTGTGACAAGACCGTGAATCTTTTTTTAAATAAATAAATGGAATTCGATTTGTAAAACCAAGGATAAATAAATGGTATTCGATTTGTAAAACCAAGGAGTTTTCAATTAAAAAGATTTTAATATGACAGGAACAGTGGAAATATTACATTCCCGATACTTTTAGTGCAGCCTATGTAAAAACATGTTACCTATCTTTGGCCTTTATTACATGAAACATGTTGCATATGGTTTAAAATACGGCATATAAAATTATTAATAACAATGTATTATGATGAGACTAGCTAAACTTGCTTACAAAATATATACGTATATGATACGTATCCATATGTATATTATGGATAGAGCACCGCATGGTGGTGCGTGCCGTGCGCTCAAACTATACAGGTTTTGTATAGCTTGATGTGTAGCCGAATATTCGAGTATGTAAAAGAATTCGACGGAACGACAAAAAGTCGTTAAGTTTTACCTTGCAAGTAAATAAAACCGAGCAATTGTCAGATTGATGACATTAGTCTTAAGCCGTCGCGGGCCGGATTGATGGCAGTGGCCGGCCGGATTTGGCCCGTAGGCCTTAGTTTGGAGACCCCTGTCATAGAATGGGAGTCGAGAGAAAAATAAGTTCCTGGTCAATAAATATCACTGTAAACCTGATTATTGATTCGAGCGCTCTTTGTAATAGCAGTTACTGGGAAAATAAAAAACAACCTATAATAGTTAAAACCAAGAATGACATGAGACAAATTACCCTTGTTTCCTCTTATGTTCTCGGAATGTTTAAGAAATTTGGATAGCTGTCATTAAAATTGAAAATGATCTTGAATATGTGAAATATTCTAAATTATATTACAACCCTAATATATTAAAAATTATGTTATAGCCGAATTAAATACGATTTACTGCGGTTGGCACATTTTTTTAACTGATGTTTCAATTCGAAGGTGCTCATGGTCTGGTAGCTGGAGTATATGACCAAAATTTAGGATTGAGGTCAGGTTTTAAGGTAAATTGTAATGTGTCAATCATGTGACTGGAACTCATTGCTATATTTCAAGCGATGACTTTCGCAATATAGGTAGTACTATATCTTTGTTCGCAATAAGTTTATTTTTTAATTAAACCTGTTATTTTATCTGATAACAAAAGTGCTCTGCAACATATTGCTCAATGCGCCTCTGGTCACAGATGTGCATCGATAGCGTATGACTTCTTAAAAACAATTATCTATACAAATAAATATAATTGAAGTGTCTGTTTGTACTGTCAAAATAACAGCTTTTTACTAAATGTATATGTAAGTATACATTTAGTAATAGTAAACAAAACAGCAATGATTATTTTTTGTCTGTCTCTCCGTCTGTCTGTCCGTCGGTCTGTCTGTCTGTCTGTCTGTTTGTTCCCGCTAATCTTCGAAACGGCTGGGCCGATTTCTACGGGACTTTCACTGGCAGATAGCTGATGTTATAAGGAATAACTTAGCCTACTTTTATTTGAGAAAAATAATTAGGGTTCCGCGCAAAAAAATAAAACCCGTGAAATCCAATATATATACTCCATGTCAAGTGTCTAAGTACTCTAAATTATTTATTAATAATCTAATTTCTTTTAAATTAAACGGCGGGTGAAACCGCGGTTCCCAGCTAGTTTCATTGAATAAAAACGGTAATGAATAAAAGTTGCAATGGGTTCCAGCATACATTGGGCTCAATAGCAATGAAGAGGCTGACCGTGTCTCAAAATTAGCAGCATTAAATGGCCTATTAGGGCCTATATTAAACAAGTATTTTGATAATTCCGTTCGCGGTAGTGTGAATTACTATTGTAAATGAGGCGAATATTCGAATACCAAACCCTGTAGTGACAGTATGTCCGCGGCAGTTTCTTTTTTTTTATCGGCAATTAAGGCCTTTCGAATAATATATTATTTGTATCTATAATCTGACGTTGACAGTATAAAGGCAGCAGGTGTGATGGGAAATATTATCACCACTTGTTTAGATTAAATAGAAACAAACTCTGACGGTAAATCGCGCGGTGGAATGCGGGCGCTCACGATACCACAGGTTCACGCCACTTGCGTTAGAACGAGTGCCGTTTGAATCGCGATGATTAAGATCATGTGCAGACAACATGGCAATATAACAAATCTATAACTATCCGAGTTATCATTATATATCAAGTTTTGACACAGTTTTACTTTTTCGAGTGTTTCGGTTTATGTGTATATTAAAATGTTGTTGTGACTCTATCTTAATACTTGTATAAATAATTTGTTTATTTATAGTACATGCGAGATAATCTCGGAAACTACTGGACGATATAAAATTTAGAAGCGATTACTTGTATGTACCCGTTCTTAGTATTAACTATTGTAATCATCATGGAATTGAAGCGGGACTCCCACTATTCCCATACCGCCACCAAGCAACCGACTATTTGTATGTTTGTTGTTGTTGTTGTTGCCTTAGATTATTTTAAATCTGATTTTAGTGGATATTGTTACCATTTCAAAAGCCTATTTTCACGTTTTAAGACCTTGAGTCGACCCCGTCTCTTTTAGAGAGTGTGGTACGGTAAGGCATTCTTGACAGATAAATTACTGTAGGCATAGATAGCCTTGCCATCGAAAAATAATCTTGAGAACGAAAGAATCCCGTACAAATATTGAAAATCAAAATATAGTATACCTATAAAATACAAAAAAAACGATTAGTAAAGGTTTTATACTTTTCAAAGAACACCTCTTAGATATATTTCTTATCTGTAGCCTCTTGGCTGCCATTTGCTGTGTTCTGTCAGTCATTCTTGATGTTATTGAATTGAAGATTTGTTTTAAATATTTAGAGCAACACACAATTAATTTACCAAAAAATTAGTTTTAGATGTGGATGTTTTTGTACTGATTCTGTTCATTTTTATTCCAAGAAAAAGATGAGCCGGGAAATCATTAAGCTGTCGTGTGAGATTTGTTTTTCATAATGTTCATGTATCAATATTTAATAAATTTTGGTTCTATATTAGATTCCGAGCCGAAAATAAAATAAAACTCTTTCATGGTATTACCCAGCTATGAAATAATTTATAAAAATGAGGAAAAACAGAAAATTTGGTTAATTACTAACTTGACAGATGACATTTTAATGTCAATTCAAGAATGATAAATAAAGTTTATTTGTGTTATTGGTATGAATAACATGAATATACTGCGTATTGATTGCTTACTGAGTAATCTAAAATGTATTTTATTGCAGTATGAAGCAGAGGGACCAAACTTACTTTTGCACATTTCATAGCAATAAAATAGTTCATATCATTAAGTTGTAAAAAATGAACACACTATGTCTTTTTTAAGTGCTTCGGAAAATGTGGGGTAAGTCTAAACAATGTTACACAGCTATTTGTTTTCATGTTGTAGCAATTATGTGACCATAGAGGTTAATTTGTAACCTCAAGACCTTTAACACTGATTGATGGCCCATGTTAGTACACTGCAGCTGCAGTACTTATACTCTTTCTCAGCTCTATAAAGAGAGTGGGAGACCAGAGCTAGATTAATATTATTGTACATGGATTGATGATGAAGTACATATTTTTATTTGTAAAAGCGGCGATTAAACTTATAAATAGAGTGAAAAGTCAAGCATGCATTCAGACATAGCTAGTATAAGATTCGAGACCTAGTGATAAGACGCGCAAATCATTATCTGGTGGTAAACCCCTGCTTATAACAATTGTATTGCTACCTAGGACTAGTTTTTTTTTTAAAAACGTTGCCCCACACTAGAATTTCTCCTGTGTCGTGGGTGCGTTTACAGTCATGAATTCCACATACAATACACCCAGACCCGGAACAACTACCTGCAGATCATACATATATTTGTTCCGTGCGGGAATCGAACCCACGACCTGGAGCGCAGCAGCCAACTGTATCAGCCACTGCACCAACCGTGCCGTCAAATATTTTTTTTATTGCGTTGCAACATGCTGCGTTTGTCACCTCCAGACATTTGCTATCATGGTGGTGTTGATAAAATGCAAAGAGATAAAGTTTCCTGTTAATGAACTTGATTTTAGGGGATATTTACTACAGGGAAACATCTCCTTAAAATCACCTGCCTTTTTATGCTAAAAGTCATTCCATGCAAGATATACAAAGACAATTAGGAATATATTTACGATCGTCACTGACTCTGTGATGCTGTAAAAAAATTATTGTATGTATAGGTGTATATAATTGTATATTTAAAGAGACCCATTTTCAGTAGAAACCGGGCAGCTCAAATAGTTAAAGAGGGACTCAATATTAAGTGGGGTTTCAGTATTCGGCCATAAGGCACCTTAAACTACCTAGTAAAATAGGCTTTTGTTATTTAAGTTTGTCTTAATAATTATAATAGTCACAGTATTTTTTAACTTTTTCATTTGTATGTGTCATGTGATATTTATTGTAGATCTTACATTTGTTTATTACAGTGTAAAATGTGCCGATTCACTGTATTATTTTAACTGCCCTCCATTGCATAGAAATCTAACTTAATTTTCTACCATTTCCAATCAACCATTGTTTGATTTATGCTTTCAGCTTCAGTGGAATTCCACAAAATATATCGGATTCAAGCTGTGCCACACAGTATAAAATGGCAGTTGAGGGAGTGTCATCAGGGAGCTGTGGTGAAGTGAATATGTTCTTACATGACAACTCTAGTGATGAGCAGGCATATATACATCATAATGACAATTTCTACTCAAAATTTAAAATTGATCCCAACGAATTATACACTTTTCATGACTCTGATGTCATTGCTGGAGAAATAACTGTTAGTCACACAGAAGATAATTTTATGTTTCCCGATAATATTGATATTAAGGGTAAGCTGTTAGAGAATCCAAGTAAAGACCTCAATCTCATAGGTGCATTCACAAATGGTGAAGTTAAGGAGGATATCAAGAAGGAAGTGGTATCTAATGGACATTATTCACCAATTGCTAAGCCGATTGGAAACTATAAAAACAGTAAGACTACTCATACCAAAGTATTGAAAGTTAAAAGTCAAACTCAGGTGAAGGAGCCTGCAAAATCTGAATCGTTTAGTGAAGCTCGAAGACTAAGTGTTCATAGTCCTAATGGCCAAGGCACTGCCACCACCCCCTCACTGTGTACAAAAAACAGTATTAATAGTGTTACTACAAATAATGTGAAGCCTACATCAAAGCAATCAGGTTCAGAGACATTCTTAGATGTATTTAAGAGAGAGCAAGGCTTAGTTCAAAATGCTGCTGTACTCATAAAAACAGATTCAGCAGCACCACTGCCAGCTACAGTTCCAATGTCTCCACCAAAAAAATCTTCAACAGGTAAGTGTAATTATGTGATAAAATTATATTTATATCGGCTGTTATTTGTGACTTAAACGTATGTTCCTTCCTTTTATGTATTAGGGACAGTCATGGAAACAGTGACGTCTTAGCCAAAAATATACAGAAAAATACTCTTGCTTGATTATAAAAAACTTTATTCTTATTTTTTAACAGGAATTTACTTTTTTAAATAAATACACAAAACTGTAAAGTCATGTATCATGGTTTCCTAAATAGAGACAGGAAATATTACTTAATACTAATCAGTACTTAGTGACATTTACTTCGGCATCTATTAGAGCTTCCATTTGCCTGGCTATGCTCTTTATGCATTATTTGAGCATTGTGATGCCAAACAGTTATATTAATTAGTGCTTGTTTGTAATAATTTCTTTGGGCATTTTCCCTTTTGGTTATCTCACACACATTTTCGATAGGTTTCATGTCAGGAAAATTACCACACCAGAGTAAAACTGAATGTTGTAATGCTTATAGCATTATGGCATGGTGCCAAATCATACATAAACATGAACATCAATCAGAAACCATTTCTTTAGCTGAGGTATTAGGCAACTTAGTAAGACTTGCCTCTATTGGTCCTGTTTCATGGTTCCCTATACAATGTAAAGGCATCCAACCTATTTTAATGGGGTGTTTCACTACCCATCCACAATACAGTCAGCATTTTTCACGTGGGCCTCTCCAGACTAACTGACGCGGATGACAAGACAAATGGACTGATCCTTTCTGCTAAAATCTCGAACATTTACACATATATGAAATATACCAGAATAAAAACTCCATCATCTGTTTTGCCATTTATAAATTCATAAATGCTCTTCAGGAAGCCCTAATTTAGTTGACTGTACCATTGATGTATTAAGGTACTTATTTTTTAAAGTATGTACTAATTAAGTACAGCCTGTATACAACTGCATTATAAATTTGTAAATGGCAAAAATAGTGTTCTAGGGAGTATGACCCAAATATCGTTTTGAATGGCGTAGAATAGCTGTAATAAGGCTGACCTTATTCTAGTCCTTGACCGTCACATGGTGATGCTCACAAGACCAGGCAAGGTTCTGTCAAACGAGGTATCTTTACAGGTCGATGACCTGTTCAGCCTTTCTCTGCCAGTCTTCTTTTAATAGTTCTTCTCGACGTGGTAAACTGGACTCTCGTACCAACTGTGTAAATTATACATACAGTAATTTTCTTTTAATTTTGCAAACAGAAGTCCCGACTCTTTTCAAAAGAAACAAACGCACATACTCTCTATTACTATAAAATAGAAGTAGTAATTAGGATTATTTTCTAATAGCTTTGTCACAAGTATTCAACCCACGGACAAAATCGTGGACACACGAGTTAGTTTTGAATAGATAGTACGTAAAAGTACTATCGATAAGGGGCGCGTGGAATCGGGACCTGGACATTATGTCCTCTACCGAAATATCGGGGTCGCGACCTATAAGATAGGTCGTTCATTGTCCACCCCCGATTGCCTCGGACTGGGCCGAGGAGTTAGGGGTTTCGGAAGGTGGAGCGGCCCTTCTAAGGTTCTTTAGGCGGCCGATGGCTCGGCCCACCTCCCGAGCCATTGGCCGCTTGAAGAGTCGCAACACCGCACCGGGTCCGGATGGCATTCCAGGTCGTGCGTGCACTGCAGTCTCTTGGGGACCGCTTGAGGCAGCTGTTTACCAGTTGCCTCCGTAGTAGCGTGTTCCCGTCCGGCTGGAAGGAAGCCGGATTGGTTCACTTGAAGAAGGAAGCAAGCACTGCAGTCTCCCTCTGCATACCGTCCCATTTGCCTGCTCGACGAGGCTTCGAAGACTCATTGAGCACCTGTCGCGAGTTGGCCCCGACCTGGCCGAAAGTCAGTATGGCTTCCGGCAGTGGCGGTCCACCATCGACACGATTCTTCGCGTCCGCTCGCTGTCGGAACAGACAGTGGCCCGGCGGGGTGGAGTGGCATTGGCGGTCAGTCTAGACATCGTCAACGTCTTCAACTCCATCCCGTGGGGCGCTATTAGGGCGGCACTAGTCCATCATCGGTGTCCGCCCTACCTGCAAGGCATCATAGGGGCCTATCTGCGCGATAGGCACATTCGCTACTTGGGCAGGGACGGTAGCGTAAAGCGGAGTCCTTCGAGGGAACTATCCGGCTTGCGGAGCAAGCGGTGGCAATTATCGTGGCCAAAATACACGACCTGGGTCTGGGGTTAGCGCCTCAAAAAACCGAGGCGCTATGGTTCCACAAACTGCCGAGGAGCAGAGGACCACCCAGTTCGTGGATACGCGTTGGTGACGCGCGAATTGGGGTGGGCCGGTACATGAAATACCTGGGGCTCACCCTGGACAGTCGTCTCAGTCGGACAGGCGCCTCGTCCCCCGAGTTGAGAGGGTAGTGGTAGCACTACACCGGCTGCTGCCCAATCTCGGGGGACCATGTGAGGAAGTTCGCCGTCTCTATGGGTGGGTCGTGCGGTCCGTGGCACTATACGGGGCGCCTGTATCGTCAGCTCGACTATCAGGAGTCCAGCGCTGCAGAACCAAAATTCACAGTCTGCAGCGCAGAGTGGCTATTCGGATCGCACGAGGATACCGGACAGTATCCTACGAGGTGGCAACTCTCCTGGCGCGTTTTCCGCCTTCTGACATCCTGGCGGAGATGGATGCGTGGGTTCTATGATCAGACACGCTCCCTCCGCCAGAGCGGCGAAGGCGCGCTACCTGGGGCGTTGGACAGACTGAGGCGGCTAGCTCGGCGGCGCGCACCTGGAAAGTGGCGTCACCGCCTGCGGATACAATTTGCGACCAAGCGCGTCATGAAGGCCATCCTGCCGCTCTTTGGAGCCTGGCTCAGAAGGAGCGAGCGCGTCACCTACCGCCTGACGCAGGTGCTCACCGGGCACGGTTATTTCGGTGCGTACCTGCACAGGATAGGACGTGAGGCCTACGGCACATTGCCACCATTATGATAGCGACCAGGACACCGCTCAGCACACGCTCGAGGCGTGCCCTGCGTGGGCTGCATGCAGTGGTCTCCTTCTGTGACACCGTCATGCTCCAGGAGATCGGGAGAGGGCCGATCCCGCTCGAAGAAGGAGGAGACGATGCCGGGGTAACAACCGCCCTGGCGCCTAATTCCCATACGCCTGATACCCCCTGCCGTTGCTATAAGGCGGGGGACCTCTGGGTTCGCGGGTGCCTAGATTGGGGAATCTGCGTGCCCACACCAAGCGACCCAAGAGAAGACTGTAACACGCATGTGGTCACGCGCTTCCGTGGGACGCTTTCGGGATCCTTTACAATCCCCCGGGCGGGTGACCCCTTTACAGTCACCCTCTCCGAGACGTACCTATAGGCGTGGCACCAGTGGGCGGCTCTAGTGTGATCATACGAGGACCTGGACCTGGCCTCTCGTGGGTGCCGAAGATGACCGATGCAGTGATTTTAGCCGGTGGGAGTCCGGCACACCCCTTCGCCCATCCCCGGGGCGAAGGAAGTTCATGAAGAATTGCCACTGGGCACTAATAAATAAAAAAAGGTCGTTCATTAGGTTTCCACATCTAATGTGTGGCAGTAATAGCGGTGGGATTGTAATCCCCATAACACCGAACAGGTTACTACTATATAAACTATACGGTACCTTTTTTATTGACCCCGGTGGGATTTTTCATGAACTTCCATGGGACGACCCCTGGAAGGGGGAGGGGCGTGCTTGGGTTACCGTCTAGAACACCTGCCCGCTGGTCCGGGCATCTTCGGCACCGAAGTGTGGCTTTAGGACGTCGAAACGTTTCGTTGCCGCCTATTGGAGCCACGCCTGTAGGCACATCACGGTGGTGACTGTAAACAGTCTCCAGTGGAGGGAAGGCGACTGTAATAAGACTGTCCTCGGGCTCATCTCGGGGGGATTTTCACTACTTGGCTTAGCTTAGTTTACGCTAAGCTTAAGTCGTGTTCCGATCGTCTGTGAATACAATTATGGGTGTAAGTAGTGCATTTTGACAGATCGAAGCGTAAGTTCATGCTTAGACTCGTTTCTGACACATTATGTTGAAAGTCCATACTTTCAAAGACGCCTGCGCCCATTAGCAGAGCAATAACTCGAATCTGTGTGTTATTGTTTTTGTATCAGGCGATAAAGAGTTATAATAAAGAGGAATAAAGGTAGCAATAAGGCTAGCAAATGCTGGTTAGTCAAAAGCATGGAAAATCTGCCTCAACCACAAAATACAAACCTTGACCAGCCGTCCAGAAGGCCAATTCTCGTAATCAATTTACAATATGACTGAAACTTGACCGAACTTAGGTTAAATTATGAATTGACTACAAAATGGTATTCTGCTACTCTTAAAGTCGGGTATCAGTATAATCTCAATCTAGGCTTATTTCAGTCTCAATTTTGACGTTTATTTAATGTAAATTTTAGTATTAGTGACAGTTCGAAATGTTAGCTGAATACTGTTTTGACCACAATCAAGTTTCAATCCATTTTCGATCTCATCACAGTGTAAGTTGACGTTTGACGTTGTTAGTTAGTTTAGAAGAGTACTATTTGTGACATCTACGACACAGACCAGATCAAATCATATTTTTTTAACATTTTTAAATTACGCGAATTGGCCTTCTGATATCAGAATGACTGGTTACAAAAATAAAGCGATAAGTTTTAAAACACTGAGGTAGCAATAATTTAGACATAGGTAGCAATTAATAGTCAACATTTCAATTCTGGATGAGGTAGGCAACCAGCCATCTCTGGTGTTACGAACCTTCAGTGCCGAAGATGACCGCTCCAGTGGTTTTAACCAATAGGATACCCCTTCGCCCTTCCCCGGAGCGAAGGAAGTTTATGTAGATGTAGTGCAAACAACGGACTTCAAATGATTATTATCAATAGGCGTGTTCATAACGGCTATATATTGATAACGCGTTATAACGATACTTGATTTAAAAATCACCTATTACTTTCTACGTTATAATATATTAGTTTGATATTTATTACTTCGTCGAGTGCCGCGGTTTTGTTAACGTTGCGGCCCACAACAGATAAATAGTTCCACATTTGTCCTCTTCGAGACATTTTGATTTTATATAACTCTTATTTACGTAAATAACAAACTAAACATGTAAATTTTTACTAACACTAAACTAAAATACTTATTTTTAAAGTTTCACAATACAAACTTAATAACTTCAAAGTTCATAATGAAATAATATCAACATTTCAAAACTATCATGCAATCGCTCGCAATCTCCCGTAAAATACAACGTATGACGTCAAGAGAGTCATCCGCACTGATTTTGTTCAAATATAATCGTAAATCAAAACGACTGTCGAATGAAAACAATTATATTAGGTCCTTCTATTATTTATTAGTTTCTATTTAATATTGATAAGAATCTAGCTCTTATAACGGTGCTGTGAAAGCATAATTTTGCATGTGGCATAAAATAACGTCTAAGATATATTCGTTTCATTTTGATAGGAATCTAGCTCTTATTACTATGCACAATTTTGCATGTGGCACCTTATGAAATATGTGACGTCGGGGAAGCTGTGGTGGTTTAGTAATAAAAATAATAGGGCAACATAAATAACCGTTACCTGGTTTAATAAGTAATAGGTGATCGATGAATCGATTATATATTCAGCTCACTAATATATCGAACACCTAATTATCAATAGGTAAAATTCCATCCCAAGCAAAAGTTCGTCGTGGTCGCGGGCCTGCGGTGCACGAGGCGTTGCAGCGGATACCCGCGGCGCGACGTGCGATACCGCTAGCCAATGACGCGTGGCATGCGCCGGGAGACGCGCTGTTCCAGTGCGGTCCCTTGGGGGACAGGCCGCTGGCTTTTAGGCAGATAGAGAGCAGCAGCAGTGATGATGATAACATGCCAGATTTTGGTAAGTATTAAACTTTTTTGAACTCTTAAAAGCAGAAAACCTTTCTTGTGGATTACATACACACGAAAACTTCGCACCAGTACCGTGCCATGTGGTTGACTCAATGCGAAAACTGATAATGTGTCATTATTCAAAAGATTGTTATTCATATAAACTATTAAAAGGCATTTAGGAATAGTCAGAATTGAAGTACTTACATGGTTTCAAGTTGTAGGTCCCATGGAGAACAGCCAGGAAAAAAATCCATGGACACTCCTAATTATAAACTAAGGAATGTACTCTTTCTTACCTTTAATATCAAATGAAAATTGCGTTTTATTAGTAAAAAGATAACTTTATTTTGAGGATAATTTTTACATTCAACTTTATATAAACACAACATTCAAAAATAATATTTACGTGTTGGTTTACCGTGACAATGGACATCATGGGCGGTTAATGGGTTAAGAAAATAAAAATATTTACATTCTCTATAGTTACTATAAAATTAAGTTATTGAAGAATATAATTATAATATAATTAATTAATATTAAAATACTAACTTTTACCTGCGGCTTCGCTCCTATTGAAGCCATTAAATAAGATTTTTTTATCTTTCGAAAAAAATAGTATTTTTTTTTTCAATAAAAAGTCCTATTTTACTACTAATACCTCCATGAATATGTGTACAAAGTTTCATGATGATCGGTTAAGTAGTTTTCGCGTGAAAACATAACAAACAAACTTACATTCACATTTATAATATTAGTATGATATAAAATAAATGAGAAATGAATGAAGTAAAATTATATATAAAAATAGTGTAATGGAATGAAATGATGTAAAAGCCAAAATAAATTTTGTGTATATTGAAATGTATGTAATTCTCATTTTTATCTTTATTTGAAATCAAGATGCTTGGCATACTTTTTCTTTTATGATGTCGAGATCTACATAACAATAATACCGGGTAGTATTGAGCATAAAATTTTATGACTACTTCCATAGATGACTCACCTTCCACAGGCTTGATAATAATGTGACTAATAACAGACCACTCTATAACAGATTGTATGACGAATAACGATTATTCAAGTATTCTCAAAACTTCTTTGTCAGAAGCTAACCAAACGTGACATACAATAAGAGGTAGTTATAGGGTTTTAGAGTTATAGTGGGCTACTGCAGCTGGTCGAGTAGTTAGTATAGTCAAAGAGCGGAGACAAGTTAACCTGATTCCTTTCAATTCCAGCTCGACAACCGAACGAAAACGGCGCATCAATAAATAACTCAATTGCCATATCAAATGATCATATCACATGCATTAAAGGCGAAAGAAAACATCGTGAGGAAACCTTTACAACTGAGAGGGCTCAAAAATTCTCAATGTGTGTGTAGTCCGCCAACCCGCACAAGGCCAGCGTGGTGGATTAAGGCCTAACCTTTCTCATCGTGAGAAAAGGCCCGTGTCCAGCAGTGGGATAGCAATGGGCTGATTATATATTCTCTTTTACAGCACGTTGTGTCACAGTGCATCAAGCACTGCTAACGCGCGACTCGCAGATGCATTCATCTGTCACTGATATCAGTGATATGACAATTTTATATGGCAATCGTGTTATTTATTGATGCACCGTTTTCGTTCGGTTGTCAGGCTGGAATTCAACGGATTCAGGTTAACTTGTCTCCGCTCTTTGACCATACTACCAACTCGACCAGCTGCAGTAGCCCACTGTTGAACATAAAATACTCCCGAAAAGAAATTTCGCTAGTTGACACGTTTCATGGACAGAACCTCGTGGTCCTGGTAGAGCTGTTGGATGGATGGATCAAGATGAGAGTATCTCACGGATCACAGACATAGGCCCGTAAACACCCATTGCTGAATACGGGTCTGCTAATTATCACTACAAAGAGCGGTCATGGGGCTATTACGATAGACACCATGCTTCACAGGAGGATTGTTGACCGCAGTATGTTATTAGCACCATTCCATCTCCTCCCGTGGACGTGGTAAAAAGGGACTAAGGAACTCTAAACCAGAGGGATGGGCAGCAGCATCCATTTCGTGGAACAGTAGCCATACTGCGCTCACTAACCCGCCTACCAAGCGTGGTGAGTATTGGCAAATTCTCGTCAGAATGATGACACAATTGTGTTAATCTACGGGTGAGGCTTTTGTTCAGCAGCGAACGTCCTTTGGCTGAAATGATGACTTAAACGTACATGTACAGCAGACGCGGGCTGCGGCGAAGCATGTGTTGAAGAGAGCTCGGCAGAGTCCCGCGGCGGGAGGCTGGCGCTGCGGCGGGCCGCGCTGCGCCGTCACGTGGTGCGCGCTAACCAGGCCCTAGCGCTCGCAGCGCACCATCGCGACCATCGCGCGCTCGCTACGCTACTCAAGGTAGCGTCTCCTTAATGCTACGCAATGGATTACATCTCGTCATTAAACTTCGCTGGTACGTGTCGACATAATATACCGATTGGTGGGAGACTAAGTAAGCGGAGGGGGTGTTACCAGTGAGTGAAATTGGGTTTGGTTCCATAATAAGTGGTACCAGGGTTTCCCAAACTATGGGTCGGGATCCACTGGTGGGTCGCGGGCGAATAATGTGTGGCCCCGAAAAAACATAATTCTAAGTATTTTCAGTAATCTAATCAAAGTGAACTACGTCTACTGAAAATGAATGTGTACGGGACCTACACGGTTAATTGTAAAGCCTCCGACAAAAAGGAGAGAAACTTCATTCAAGAACGTTTTTGGTATTTTTTTGCATGTCATGCATTCATATGTATGTATTAATTATTAATTTGGTCGTCTGATCAATTATTATTTATATTAAAATGGATTGTTTGCTTTATTTTTCTTTTCTACACACATTTTATGCATCGCAACATTGATTTACTATTACTATATTATATACCATACACTTATTATTATATTACATACCTACTAATTACATAATTACATTCATTCACTACATGCACAATAGCTGATGGTGAATCAGTAATTATTGGGGAAAATAACTTATGGACTGTTTGCTCATTCTATCTTTTCTACGCCTATTTAATACATCGTTACATCTATTTATTTTTACTGTATACTAAACAAATGTCAATACATTATGTACCTACCTAATTATTATATCACATACTGTTACCTACATTATATATATACAGAATTATTAAAATTTATTCTACTAGTTTCATGCGTATGGCACTCGTGGGTTGCAGCTGAAAATCAGCGTTAGGTACTACCACCTGACATCATGCTGTGCGGTTGGCCCTTTTGGCACTTTTGTTTTAATATTATATATTTGTTTGCTGTATAATTGTTTGTGCCAATAAATACTTTTCTTTCTTCTTTCATAAGCACACTTGATTTTTCTGAGGATACGTCGGTGAAAAACTCTTAATCGCAATGAATTAATGACGTTCAGGCTTTCAGTTCCGAGAACCTATCCCAATCTGTTTGATCGAGCTATGAGTCACCGCCTCCCTTTTATCAACCCATCATTATGTGATTTGATGTGGGACTTACCACTATTCATACACACATACAAAATCCGGCAATTACTGTCCCACTGCTGAGCACGGGCCCTTTTTCATGGCTATGGTTCATATTAAAACCAAATGCCGAAATAAATTGTGTATGGCGAATTCATTGTAATTCAAAGAAACTAGATTGGAGTCGTCGCAGATGCTGCAATAGCAAGAAAAAGGAAAAAATACATCATTCACATTGGAATATCGCCTTTACTATCCCTACTTAAAAAATATACTGAAATTACTTTGGATTTAAAAGCTTATTTTCTTCTTAATAATTGTATAACCATAGTTGTTTGCCGATATTTTAAATTTGAATTGTTTCTTATTGCTTGGGGAACCACTGATTTGTACAATAATAAAACTTAGAAAAGACTATATGTACTGTACTAACCCTCTATCTATAAATCGGAGATTACTCTCTCTCTATTGGCTTTTATTATATAACTAGCTGAGACCCGCGGTTTCACCCGCTGTTTATTTTTAAAAGAAATCGGATATTTAATTATTTAAGCATATAGGTAGGTATATTGGATTTTTTTCTTTTTATTTTTCTAATATAAAAGTAGCCTAAGTTAGTCCTTATAACATCAGCTATCTGCTAGTGAAAGTCCCGTCAAAATCGGTCCAGCCGGTTCGGAGATTACCCGGAACAGACAGACGAAACAGACAGACAGACAAAAAGAATAATGTTATACATACCGTATATACTTTCACATGCATTTAGTAAATACCTGTTATTTTGACATTAAAAACAGACACTTCAATTTAATTTATTTGTATAGATACTAGATGAATCCCATCCATTGAAGTTGATATACAGACTTTTTATGGTTTTATTAAAAAAACCCAAATTTTACATTCAAAACAAAATAAAAAAAAGTATAAGTCGTAGACTCTGAATTTTATTTAGATGTGTATGGTATTACAGTACTTTTAAATTTAAAATTAGTGACATTAGCCCTCTAGTTCTTTTTTTAATTTACTCGCAAAGTTTCGGACTTAAATTAAAGCTGTCCATGTTACAGCTATTAACATGCCTATAAAAAAAAAACCAAAAGCGACCGGGATCTTCCAACTCTCTTAAAAAATTCTCTAGTCTATCCACTTGCTAGTGATGTGTCACATGCCATAAAAAGCTTTTTACAATTTTGTGAATTAGCTAGAATTGTAAATCGAGCCACAAAATACTAAATTCCAAATTCTAAAGAAAAAAGTCTTTTTGCGTAATTGTTACTTGAGAAACAGGTAAAATTTGTTTTCTCAGTCTCGCGAAGTAAAATCTATCTTCTATCTCTTTCTTGTATAGCGTAAACTAGTGTGAACAAACGACGAACTGCCGCCGACGACGCCATCAATCCGTCAGTAATTTAGTCGAGACATCACTGCCTCTGCTGCCTGACGTGTGTGCTAGTTCATCGTACTCCGCGATTTTTTCATTTTGTTACTTTGTTTTGTTGAGTTTTGTTGGTTTTTGTTACGTTTTAACTTTTGGTGTTATTGTTAAACTTTGTTGGCTTTTTTGTTGTTGCAATGGCAACGTTCTATAACGAAGAATATGCTGACATCATGATGGCTTATGGAGCCGCCCATGGTGTCGCTCGTGCTGCGCAAGGACTTTACCAGGCACGTTTTCTGGTAGACGATTACCTGGCCGCAGAGTCTTCCAAGAGACATACCGACGCATACTTGATTTTTCAATATGGAAAGTGTGGAAAGTTCTGAAGCAAAACGAAAAGCATCCATTCCACTACACTCCGGTGCAAGGTAGGTAATTTTAAACAACTTTAAACCCGTACACGCTTTGTTTGACGATGCCTTTGTTTAGCAGGTAATGGGTATGGTATGACGTCACTTCCAGGTAGTGAATCAGTTAGCCCATACCCGGCGGTCCGCCAGTCCATAAAAATCTTATTGTGCAATTATTTACTGCTCAACAGGAATTTAAAAGAGTTCTTTGCTTGTAGGTCTTGAGGGTGGCGACTTTGACAGACGAGTGGAATTCTATCGGTTTATGTTACACACGGATGTGGATGATACTAATTTTTTTAAAAGAATACTGTGGACGGATGAATCCAAATTTACCAAAGAAGGGATACTCAATCTTCACAATCTGCACCACTGGACAAACAAAATGGAAAACCCACGTGTTAAAAGACAGAAATATTTTCAAAGGAGGTTTAGTGTAAACGTTTGGGCAGGAGTGATTGGGAATCAGGTAGTTGGACCGCATTACCTGCCCGATAACCTCAATCACGACAACTATTTGGAGTTCCTTCAAAATCACCTGCCCGAATTCGTGTCCGAGGTACCTGTATTTAATGAAAATGTTCCCAAGGTATTCCAGCATGACGGCTGTCCCGCGCATTGGCGTTTGACTGTGAGGGAATATCTCGACGATGTGTTCCCCAATGCGTGGATTGGTCGCGATGGCCCTATTGCATGGCCCTATTGCACGTTCCCCAGACTTAACTCCGCTAGACTTTTATTTCTGGGGACGTGCCAAAGAACTGGTATACGCCACGGAGGTTCCGAGTAGGGAGGTATTACTACAACGCATTGAAACGGCGTTCAATACAATTAAGGAGGAAATGCGACTTCGTACCACAACAGTGGAAATACGAAATAGATGTCGGGCCTGCATTCGCAATAGAGGCCAACAATTTGAGCAGAATATGTAAAAAAAATATTAAATAAATGTTAAAAATGCATTTTGTTATTTCTAGTAACAACCCCCCCCCCCCCCCCCCCCAAGAGAGATACGAGACAGATTTTACGTTATAAGAGTGAGATAAAAGATTTAATAACTTTTTCAGGTATCATTTAAGCAAACATTTTTTTAATCATAATTTGGAATTTAGTATTTTGTGACTCGATTCACAATACTAGCAAATTCACAAAGTTGTAAAAAGATTTTATGGCATGTGGCACATTACTAGTAAGAGGATAGACTAGAGAATTTTTGAGGGAGTTGGAAGATGCCGGTCGCTTTTAGTGTTTTTTTTATAGCCATGTACTTAGCTTTAACATTGACAGCTTTAATTTAATTGGTAAATTAAATTAAAGGTAAGGTAAAGGTAAATTAAATTGGTCACTATAATATATGTGTATATTCACAGAAACAGTTGAATGCACCAGGGTCGTCGAATCGTCTTCCAACACAGTCGGTTAATCATTTACTCGCGCTACGCGGCATGACTGCCGTGTTGACGTCGCAGGAACGTAGGAGACTCAGGTGTGTATCTTGTGTGATGGTTTCCTACTCGCATTCTATTGAGAAAGACATAATTTTTATGTAACTAATATGTAAATCGGGTTATTAATGATAGAGAGCGATATGAGGAAGACACAAAAAAGAGATAAAGCATATACTTTATATAATATATTTTATTATGTGCAATCGGGGACTTCAGCAGTAGTACACTACCTAAACAATATCCTTTGCACGGATCCGATACTGTAGCTACACCCACATTTTGCTTCTGCCAATTAGGGCGCTCTTTAAACATTTGTTTACTTAGTTTTAGTTTGCAGTTCGTAAATTACTGTCGAAGCGTTTGTTTATTTCCATTATTATGTTGTTTACGTTGACTTGTGTCGTGTTTTTGGAATGCCAAAATTGCCTTTTGTTAGGTTTATCAGCGTTACAAATTTTTCACACCATTTCAGTAGCGACACAAAAAGTGGTAGTTTGAGATTTTCTATTAATGTTATAATTCAAGCTAGATTGTTTTGTTCCTAACTAGGTAGTAGTATTAATATTATCTCCGGCTCATTTCTTTGCATCGACAAGTTTGCAACATAAATTCTGCCAAGGGTCTTCCAAAACAGATATACCCACGGAGGAGAGAAAGAAGGGGAGGTGTTGCAAGGCAAAATCTTTTTAGAAAGAAGGGTCACCTGAATGCGGGTGACAGGGAGACTAGGTACAGCTATGGTTCCATCACATTATGAAAAATACGCTCATTATTAGTAAATCCATCTAGCAGTGAAATCGATTATTATAGCGTAACGGAACTAACTACTTTTCAGTTTAAGTTTGTCTGCAGAACTGTCCAGAACATTTTATGTACGTTAACGTGGTGGTACCACATTACTAAAGGGGAATGCCCATTCTGGGCCCAATCGTGGATACACCAATAGGACTTATTTGAATTATGGATTAATTTAGAAAAATAGAAATGCGATTTTTACCCTAGTTTAAAATCTGCCAGCAGTTTATTACATGTTTTGGATTTAAATAGGACTCAGATTGATAACCCATGAATTAAAACAAATATTATTACCGGCAATAATGCTTTGATCGATTCTCGTTCTTTTTATTATGTAATTCAGTTCCAACAGTCAAATATTATTGCAGTTTATTTAAAAAATGATGTTACTTATAGTATTATAAAAATTAACTGTATCTTATATATTACACTTAAAAATATATTTTCTATCATTGCGATATCGATTATTCGGTTTATATTTTCTGAGTTTTAATTTCTGGAATATGGCATCACTGTTGACACTTGTCACTTATCACTCAAAGTCAATATTATTTATTTGCTTTGTTTTTGTGAATGTGATTTTTGCGTGTTATTAGATTTCCTTGACGATTTTGCATTCCAGTTTTAATCCAGTTAATAAATGGTTTTACATTAATAAAAATATTATTATCTTTATCTTTTTAACAAAAGCACATGGAGTTTGGTTTTCGTATATTTTAACCTCGGAATAATAAAAAAAATTGGAAACGTTTATAGGTAGCATATAATTCGGATTAACTAGGTTTAGGATTAGGTAGGTAACTAGGTTGTACGTCTTAACTTTCGTGAATATACCTTTTACGGTATATTTTTTGTGATTTTGACATTCATATGTTTAATTAATATGTTATTTATGTAATTATTTTATTTAACATTCTTATGAAATGGGTTGATTATGTTGGAACTTATGCCTGTGTGAGCGTACTCGTTCTGGGCAACCACATCGACCTACGGCGTGCTTAGTCCGTGTTCGTATCTTTATGAATAGTTTATTTTAATGTTATTTTTTTAAGTACTGACACTTTTTGATTTGATCAAGTGGCCTACTCAAAGCGCTGCTTGCAGGTATCTACGTGCGGTGCTTTGAGTAGCCCCCCTAAGACTAGTGCAGTCCATACCCAACATAAATATTTTAGACTTATAATTTAATCAATATCTATTATTGTTTTACATATTCCTGTTACTATTGGTGACTAGTGGTGGTTAATAAAGCGTCTAGCCCGATTACATAGCGCGCTATATTCACGCAACGTATAGCACACGCTATGCCAGCTCCAACTTGACGCTATAAAAATAGCGCCATTAAAATATAACGAGTAGCAAGGATAATAGCGCGGGCAAAGGAATGCGGGCGTGGCGAGCCGGGCGGCAGTCATAGCGAGAATTCGCGCGCTATCGGTCGTTACCTAACGTGCTGATAATAATATTTAATTATTTATTTTAGATACGCCTACAATGTACGCACATTAAAATTTCGTAAAATTAAACTATATAACATGCATGCCATTTGATGACATCAATAATAGGCATATACAACATCAAACAATTCCGTTCCATGAAAACTGCTGTAAGAAATTCTTAATAAAAGAAATATAACCCTATCCTATGTTAATTAATACATCGAAATCTATTATCCCAAGCATGGAAAGTATGAGGAAAAGTTCATTATCTTTTCTTTACTGCTCCTATTCAATATCAAGAATATAACCAAACAGCTCGCTGTCTTAACACAGCGCGCTATCTGTCCAATGATATTTAGCGTGATTTGAGAATGTTCACCGTGCTTTTATCGCGTCATTCGTTTCAGTTCGTTATAATTTGGGCGTGTAAAATAGCGCGCTATTTTATTATAGCAAATAGTCTGTAGCGCGCTATTGCCATATAGCGTTTTTGAACACCACTAGTGGTGACATACATTTGTTTTCTAATTAAATATTTATAGTTGTTTTTACCTTTGTATTATATATTTACATTCCTGTTATATTGTTTGACACATAATATCAAACTCAATATAAATCATAAATATTGCTTTATAAGATTAACACTGTTCATTACTAATAATGTACATACATTATTTTTAAAAGTTAAAATCCAAAAATAAACATTTGGCATATGTTAAATACGAACGTACACCACTTCTCTTGCAATCCCATAAGATCATTAGCGCTGCTATATATAGTTCTAAGGAAAGAAATAATCGATCTGTTTTATAGTTGATTAATAAAGCGGCCTAATCAAAGCCCTGCCTGCAGGACTCTACATAAATCGAACCCATAAATCGGCTCTGCAAACATTCACACTATACAATCTGGCAGAGTTACTGTATGTAGGGCACTGCAAGCAAGGCTTAAGGTACTACATAATGTGATAGAAATACACATTGATTTAATCACAAATTTTATGTTATTTAATTTAGGCTGGTATCGCAGCAGAAATTAAGTTTTGTTTTATAGCTACATGAAAATAAAAATAAATATAGCGCCAGCTTTTAAAGTTTCGTAGCAACTAACTGAAAATACTTATAGTACTCCATGTCACCGCATTTTCCATGTGGCACCACGTAATCGGAGATATGCATGGATCAGATGGGCATCACCAAAATTCTCAATTACTTAAGGCGACTTGAAAATATTGGCGTTTGGGATATCAGTATTTCTCAGCAATCATAAAACAGGCGGAACTGATATTTTTGTATTTCATTTATCATGTCTTCGACTTCATTTTTGTAATTGCGTTACATGATTGGTTAACTTTTACAGCAGAGAAAAAATATCAAAAACTTATCTTTAAAACAGAGATGTAAATTTTACAGGCAAACGAGACAGATTTAAGCGTCTAAATTTTCTGAATAGATTACTCTAACCACACACTTCAAAATTTAAGTAAATGGATTTTATGAAATTAGCGATAGTCTTTATTTTAAACGAAAAAATACTGTTTTGACGCATACAACTTACGATACAAGCAAGTTCGCGCGAGATTTTTTTTGTTTGTCTGATACTGATTATTGTCAGCGATGGGTCTGTGTCAGCCGAAATTCCACGCGCTATCGATAGCCGTGGCATCAAAATATTTTACGAGTAACATTTTGTAAAAAAAGGGGGGAAATGCTATGAAAGATTCTGTAAGTTATGGTTAAGAAAAAATAAGTACGTAGCCGCTATTATAATTTTATTATTATTGTAGTTAACCGCATAAGAATACCGGGCTGAAAGCGTAATGCGGGGTGCGGTGCCCGAATTGACATTCAATTGTTTACCAATGCCTCGCCTTAAGGTCATTCGCTCTTGTCAGCGCCTTAAGTAACGACAAATCGGCGCGCCTCGGCGCAGTGATTGAAGAAATTCAATTCCTGCATGGAGCAAATATTAGTATGGTCTGCAGGTTTTTGTTCCGGGTCTGGGTGTATTGTGTATAGTGGCATTTCTGATGATTTTATCATTTAAGTATTGTTTTTATAGTTAAGTACATTTTATTATTGACTAGGGCCGCTGCTAATCTCGATCTCGCCTGATGGATGGCGGTGTGGTGTTTGTATTCCTTCAACCCGCTAGTGTAGTCGGTATTCTGGTGCGGGCTGACGGAATACAAACACTATAAATTGGCTAGCTTTTTTCTAAATTACCTACACGAAATAAAACAAAGCGATTTTTCATAATAATAAATTGAAACACGCTTGGCAATTTTAAATTAATAACGGCCATTGAATCATTTAAGTTGTTTGACACAAAACAATACAATTTAAACCGACTGCAGTGTAATTATAACGGATTAGAACTTTTATTAATACTTATATCATTTTTTTAAACGGTGTTTATTTACATTTGTTATTTGGACACAATACGCATGGATTATAATACTTTTTACACACAGACTATCTGTTTAATTCACCACCACTAAATAAATAAAACGCAAAATAAAATCTTTACGAACGGCTAGCAGGGATTACAATCTCCAATTCACGCGCAAGCTATGCCTATGCGTAAATATGTCGCACTTGAAAACCAGTTTCAAGAGACGTGGCTAACCGCCGGAGTTTTAGCCTTATAGAAGCTCGACCGCAAAAGTCCGCGATTGTACATAAATAAACATAAGCATAACATTGTACATTGGGCATAGAGATGGTTATGCGGGGCATAACAATTTACTCGTAATTAATTTTTCTCCCAATAGCTATTAATTATTTAAAAAAACTATACTACGGTGGCGATTACGGCAGAACTCCTCAATGAGGATTCTTTGGGGAGGGTCCAGCCGTAGATGTTATTTTTTATTTGTTGGGCTTCTTGCAGATATTGCTGGGAAATGAAGCTTCTTGGTCGATGTTTTTCGGCTGATGATGTGTTGTTGTCCCGTAGAGAGAGCGGGTGGTCAGGAGGCGACAGCTGCGCGGCAGAGGGCGCGGGTACAGAGTGCGGCTCGGAACGTTGCGGACGCGGTGCGCTGCCGTGTGCGCGCTACTGCCTGGCGCACGTGGCTCGCACGCCGCAGCAGCGCCTTTACGCCGCCTGCGCCGCCGTTTTCGCGGGCGGAGCGCGCTGCAACCAGCCGCTGCTGCCGCTCAGCGATCACACGCCGCTCTGCGCCGAGCACGCCTGGAAGCGAGTACGTACCACGCATACAACACAACAGCTGTTCTCTAGGGAGGTAAACCAGTTATTACGGTAGGCCTGAGGATCCAGATACTGTCTTCTTTTCCCATTGAGCTAGCAATTTGAATGGTTTTCTGGTTATCTAAGAGGCTAAACAGTACCGTATTTTTATCTTGATAAAGAAAGGAAGAAGAAAAAGTGTTTATTGGCACAAATAGTATACACAAATAAGTGCATGTAAGAAGTGAAACTTCTTCAGGTTTATGTATCATTGTATCTTATTTTATGTTTATAATTATAATATAATAGTATAGATAAGATATGAGTTAAAGTTTTTTTTGTTTCAAATATAAGTTTATTTTATTATAGACATATTTAAAAACACTAAGAGTAAGAAATTTTAGTAATTAAAGCTTTTGTAAGAAATATATGTTTTACATTCGACATGATCCAGGAACCTTTTTTTTTATGGGACAAGCCAACTGAAAACTGTCCCAATTATTGTAGTTGATTTTGTTGTTCAACTATATGAATTACTTTGTTAATTATTATCTCTTAAAAATTCAACCAGCTTCGTAGATTTATCTAATGCAAAAAGATGGCCGTGGCGTTTTAATTGTTACAACCCACCATGCAAAATATCCTCATTTACATGCACTTCTGTCATTTCATAAAACTAAAAAGATACAATAACATAAAAAGATTTACATCGTACACAAATACAAAATTAGAGAGCTAAAGGGGCAACAGCACATGGTGCTAGGAGTCAGTAATACTCACTACCTTTTTTTATTTTTTTTATTCGTGCCCAGTGGTAATTCTTCATGAACTTCCTTCGTCCCGGGGAAGGGCGAAGGGGTATGCCAGACTCCTACCGGCTAAAACCACTGGAGCGGTCATCTTCGGCACCGAAGGGGGGCTCCAGGTCCTCGTAAGATCACACTAGAGCAATACTCACCACCTAACGCTGATTTTCAGCTGTAACCCACCTTAATATAAACGTCGTTTCATTCTTGTTTTAGTAATATAATCTTATTTATAACAGGACAACTACGATAAACTGTCGAGAGATTTTCGTCCTAAGAAAGCAGTGCGCAAGCGCGTATGTCCGACGGCCCCACGAGCGCCCCGGCGGGCCAAACGAAGGCGCCGTCCACCCGCGCGGCTACGACCTGCTGAACCTCCGCATGGCGGCGAACAGTCATTATCTGGTACGTATTTATGTAGGAAAAATTATGAACTTTATTTCAAGAGGATAATCGGTATCACGGCACGGTTGGCGTAGTGGCTAAGCGATAAGCTTGCTGTGCTGCGTGTCGCAGTTTCGATCACCGCACGAAACAAATGTTTGTATGATCTACAGATAGTTGTTTCGAGCAGGGATGTTGCAGATGCAGACTTTTTTGACATCCGCGGATGCGAATGCGGATGTGGAATTTTGTAGGCTCGCATCCGCGTTTAAGAGCCTATAAATGGTTTTACATGTTTTTTTAAAATATATTTTATCATCATCATCATCATCATCATAATCGTCATCATCATCATCATCATCATCATCATTTCAGCCGAAAAACGTCCACTGCTGCACAGAAGCCTCCCACAAAGATTGCCGAAACGACTCGTATGGTTTTGTATTGTGAGCCCATTGCGGGATTTTGCCATAATCGTCACACTAGGCAGACGGGTTGGTGAACGCAGTTGAGTTATGAATGTTGTACTCGAAGGACGCTGCTGCCCATCCTCCGGCTAATACCTTAGTCGTATTTTACGACACCCACGGGATGAGAAGGGGTGGCGGTATTAGTCGGCACCACACAGGCATAGACATTTACATAGAACTGTTTTTGTTTGTACGTAGAACTGAACGTGGGTTCGAATTCGTCGACGTACGACAGTTCAGAGGACACGGCGATGGGCGCGCTCAGCGAGAACGAGCACGTCACGGTCGCAGGTGATTCACACGAGCTGGGTAAGGTCTTATACATATATACGAGTATGTTAAGTTTAGGCTATTACTGTTTTGATCTGGCAGATCTTTTAGTGCACCTTCAATATCAAGTATGCCCGAAGAGAGAATAAGTTTCAGTTTTATTCTTAACTAGCTGGGACCCGCGGTTTCACCCGCGTTTAATTTAAAAGAAATTTAGAGTACTTCGACGTAGACACTTGACATAGAATGTATATATTGGATTTCAAGGGTTTTATTATTTTTTGTGCGGAACTCTAATTATTTTTCTAAAATAAAAGTAGCCTAAGTTGTTCCTTATAATATCAGCTATCTGCCAGTGAAGGTCCCGTCAAAATCGGACCAGCCGTTTCGGAGATTACCCGGAACAAACGGACAGACAGACGGACAGACAGACAGACAAAAAAATTAAAAATAGTGTTTTTGTTTTATGTAACGTACATACTTTCATATGCATTTAGTAAAAAGCTGTTATTTTGACATTACAAACAGACACTTCAATTTTATTTATTTGTATAGATGATTTAATATTTTAATCAAAGATCTTTTCTATTATGTTAGTCAGCAATTTGCGTTTTTCATTTAAATTTCATCCGGTTTGCGGTCAATGCGCGAGTGAATCCCGCGCCCTCGGCGTAAGACAGATCGAGGGAACACTGGTTGTTTAAGCCGTAAGAGTGCGGCCCACCCCTCTGCCTACCCTAGGGCTGAGGTTGTCAGAGCTCGACGCGGTAAGACCCTCATGGAGGACTGGCTGGAGAGGTGGTAAGATGCTCTCATCTGACGCAGTTACTTTCGGGACATGGGTATTTCGAGAAATAACGGTGTCATAGGCTGGGAACAGGCGTCTAGTTATCATCACTGCGTGCGGAGACACGCTTGAGGAGTGCCCGGCTTGAGCGATGCCGCGCCTTGGCGTCACTGATAATGAAATAAACCCTATTCAGATTATCTATCTTGTAGGCCTTTTTTATTTAACCTGGTGGATACACAAGATGTAGGTACTTCCTCCGCCCCGCGGAAGGGTGGAGGGGCATGCCGGATTCCTACTAGCTAAAACCACTGCAACGGTCATATTCGGCACCGAAGATTGGCTTGACGTCCTCGATATAATCACACTAAAGCCACATTAGTACCTAACATGCTTTTAAGCATAACTTGGAGGGTATGACTTTAAAGCCTCTAGTGGAGGGGAACTGACTGTAAAGCTATCCACCGGCACATCTAAAGGACCCCCCTCCAGCCTCGCTGTGCACTGTGCGGCGCTCACGGTGGCACGTGACCACGTGCGGTTTCGCTCGGTATGAGCACGCAGATTGACCAATCATCGCGCTCGTGACCCCGGAGGATCCCCGCCATATAACGACGACATCCCCCTGTAGTTGTTCCTTGCGCGTTCCTGGCGAACGTCGTGTCCTCCTCCGAGTGGGATCAGCCCTCTCCCGATCCAGCTCAGAATAGTATAGGCCTACGTATTTAATGTGCTTGTCACGAAGCATATGCGATACGGATTACCTTACGTGGCATTTTTATTTGCAGAAGTAGAAGTTGGGCATGTACCAGCGGACGACATTCTGGACCCTGCTGTGCTGAGTCAGATACCCGATGAAGCCTTTACGGAATTTTTCAATCAAGGTATGTGCAAGAAACTTACGTGTGTGCATTGGTGCTTATAATTTGTTTGAAAAATTTTAATTTTTGATTGTTTGCGTATTCTATGATATGATATGATTCCAACGGCTACTTTCTTTCCATCGCTGCTCTCGCAACCGGCGGAGAATTTATCCGCATATCCTAGATCAAAATGGTTTCTTATCGTACGGTTTCAGAGGAACTTCCTCACACGCACGTTCAGGTTGTGGAATCAGCTCCCCCACCGAGGTTTTCCTAAGACACTATAGCATGGAGCTCTTCAAAAAGGATGTGAAAAGATTTTTACAGGGTCGGCAACGCGCGAGTGAGACCTCTGGTGTCGGAATCGTTCATAGATTGCGCTAACCGCTTACCAATAGGCGGACCATAAGATTGTTTGCCGCGTTAGTGGTATAAAAATCTTCGTTAGGTTTTATCTACTTACACCCGATATTTATTTTACTCTACACAATCTTTTGTAAATTCGAATGTCGTGCTAGAAATGTGGTCGCCCGTTATAATATAATAATTGTAGCAAACGATCGTCGGGGCTAGACAATAAACTGAAATCATGAAGTTCTTTTATTATATTTGACACATTGCTAGTAATATTGATATCAATAGGCTTCCACCTTAAGGCATCACTTGATTCGTTTCATAATCATCCAGAAGACGTACAGGGTCAGACACGGGCCTTAGACTTCTAAAGAATTATCGCGGGATGCCCGGCAGACGCTGTCTCACACACCAGAATTTAAATAAATAATGATATCGTTTTTTTTAAATACGTACCCACATATCATATTTCAAAGATCTATTAACAATATAGACATTTATAAAAAAATGACGCCTAGACATCGATACACCCAAGTACAGTGACTGCCGTGGAGAGACGTGGCGGCCAGGCGTGCAAAGCCGACGAGTCACGAGGTTCGCCGAATGGCACGTCGCGACGTTTCATCGGAGTCGTTCGTGGGTACGAAAGGTTCCTATGCGCGGGGGTCCATTTGGGCGCGCCTTTAGAATTTTCCCATCAAAATGTGTCTATTTTTCGTTAATAGCGGAAGGTGGTACCGCATTCGCGGAGAGCTCAGAACTAGCGGCGGCGTTAGAAGCGGTATTAGACGAGCGCGGGCTGGACGAGCGTGTGCTAGACGAGCGGGCGCTGGACTCCATCGCGGACTGCGTGTTCACGCACTCGCCGCACTCGCACTACACTAAGAATAAGGTATGTATAGTGTATGTACAGCTTCTGCTTTATGGTGACTTCCCAATGAGCGTTTCCCCTCATATTATGGGCGAGATTTCGCCGCCACAGTGTGCATGTATGTTCCGTCGGCGTGGTGGCGCGAGCTGGCCTGGTGCGGTCCAAAGAATACGCGGCGCGGAAAGCCTGTACTAGGGTGAGATTCAGAAACGAGTCTAAGCTTGAACTTACGCTTCCATCTGTCAAAATTAGGGGCTTAAGTAGTGCATTTTGACGAATGGAAGCGTAAGTTTACGCTTAGGCCGAGTAGGCTTGAGCCGCCCTAGCGGCAGATTTTAGGTGCAGAAACGTCAAAAAATCCCCGAGACTGTCTTTTTGTATGTGCATGATTGTGTAACACTAATAGTGTTATATAGTAGTATATTATTGAGCTTTGATTAGCTTAATGCATACACAAATATTAGAAAAAAATAGAATGCTATCCAGGATTAGTCCTGCACGGCATCAGCCTGCGCTCTTCATCTCGAAACAAAGTTATTTAGTCTCTTATGCCCAGTAATTTCACTAGCTACAGTGCCCTTCTAACCGGAGCACAGTAATGTCTAAAGTTTTAAACACTACTGCTTAGCGGCGAATATTTGGCACTGGGGTGGTACTAATTTCGTGCTGGACGTTTAAGGGCTGTGTGTAACGTACTATCACATATAATATGAAAATCTACATGGTTACCTAATGAGGCGCCAAGGTCGCCATCTCTGTCGAATTCGATTTACTTACGGATTAGTTTCTCACTCGCACACTTTCGTCGTCTATTTATTCAAAGTTTATATTTAATACATTCTATTGGTACTTAATCGCTTTGTCGGTGCTTGTATTGTTTATATTTTTTCCAGATGCAAGTCTCCACGTCTATGCCGTTGGAGATGTCGTCGCGTGTGCCCTCATAACACAATAACTTTACACATCTTATTTTAAGCTATAAACTCTGTACTATAAAACTTAGGAACAAATTCGATATTCGTAGTCTCAAGAGGTGGAAATATTTTTCTTCATGCTTTAATTTCGTATATAAGCATGTGTAAAGATGTGTAAGCGAAGATGTTTACGTGAGTTGGAATTCGGATTGATATTTGTGGTTCTTTGATTCGTTGCCTCAGAATCAATATTGCGGCCAATAGCACCAATTATTTGCACAAACATTGGCCAAATTTCGTTGGTCGTAATATTGAGTTAAGGGTCGGTATAATATGTTAACGAAGAACAACTTTGTGTTCAAACAAATGGCCAGTTCTGGACAAATGATTGCATAGATACATACTATTTCCAATAACTTTCTTGCCCAAAATTCAAAACTTCCAAATTGCTATTATTTATCCACTCTACAATCACAAATAGAAATACTCAATTTAATTTTATTTCAGAACGTCGCAGTTAATAACTGCATGGTATATTTATTTTGATATAATATTTTTGAATACGTCCTTCTTCCAGTAAGTTCTCATCATGTCAAAATTAAGTATAAAATATGTCTTCGTTCAGCCTTGTTCGGACGTAAGCTGCACGAATAATAAGCGTATAATGTTAAGCGTACTTTGACTACCACAGTAACACCCTAATAGTTTGCTATTCAGCCATACGAAGTGAATGATAATTCAGTTAAAACGTGTGTTTCCCACAGCATTTGTTTGAATCAAAATATCGTGAGGTCATCAGGCATTGTTATGCCTTCACTAGGAGTCTTCATAGATAAGTTTTGGTAAATTGTTATGACGTAGCGAACCTGTAAAAAAAGGGGGTACGAGGCGGAAAGGAGGTACGCTCGAGCTGGTGTTCGTGATTCGGTAACTCATAGCTCGTTTACATTATACTCATACGAAGCACCGATTACACTACACATGTACTAACTGAAGATTCTAATTTAAATGTAATAGGAAAGGACGAATAAGAGGAATTGGGCTATTCTGACCACTCGTTCTAGGGTTGCCAGATCGTCGGGATTAGTCTGGATGCTCTCGACATAGCTTATGATGCCCACACTCCCAAAAACAAACAAAATCTTGCGATGAACAGCTATCTTAGAGTTGTATAGACAATTTATAATTAAAGTTTTATTTTATTAATAAAATTTATATTTTATGCAGTTTATATTTTGTCTTTTCTAAAGGATCTAAATTGGTGGACTCAGTAAAACATATGCAAAATATATATTGCAATATGGAACTAATTATTAGTTACGAGCTGAATTGATCTCATATAGGTTCGGTATTTTGACGTTAGTATTAAAAAGTGTATTATAAAAATAAAACGTAACACTTTGATTCATATGTAATATGTATTTATTTCTCCACACAAAGCCAAAATTCCGACATTTTCAATCTGGCAACCCTAACTCCATCTTAGTTAGGGGACTAGTTAGCGATGCTCGCAGATGTACAGAATGTCGTGAATGGTAAATGCCCTTTTGTTTCTTACTAGCATATACAAGGTCTCACTTTAATAGTCCACGATATTATGCATTACACCTTAGTCAATGCTGAAGACGATGCAGGTGTCACAAAAAATGATTTAGTTTTTTTTTATCAATTGTTTCATTACTTCCTCGTTCTCTTAGTTGTACTAATATTTACGTGTATCTAGGCAGCAAATCGCAGACGCGGCCGCCTGACTGGCTTAGATCGTCCGCAAAGTCGGCGTCACACAAGGAAACGAGGCGGATTTATACCATCCCATTTTTTTTTTTGTGTTAGGGCCCCTTATCTTTGGCATCTACTAAAGCACCATGCAAATATCGTGGATTATTAAAGTAATACATTATATTTTTCAAGCTATCAAATCTGTTTTTATTTCTTTTTGCAAACATATGCCATAATAAGCTTGATAACGGCTTGGCATCGGTGTGAAATTAATCTGTAACCGAGTTAGTCCCGATTTATTGCAGTGTACAAATAATGCTGGTTCCCTAAAAAATAGGGCACTAATTGTCATGTGGTGTAATCGCTGTAATTATATTCAGACGTGTTGTATGTATTCAGAAAGATGTGTGTGCAGTTACGTTTAATAGATATATGTTACCTGTACCTGTATTATGGTGGGTACAGACTTACTTGCAATATAATCAATGGTGTAATTGCTATGGAATTAGTTTGTTTTTTATTGGGTATGAATCGCTTTTTCTCCATATTATTCTGGTTCAATGTCTATACCGTAAGTGTGTACCTGCTTTCAATCTACTGCTTAACATATTTAGATACAAGTAAAAAAATCTTTCGTTGCTTTAAAAAAATCAGCACGCGACTGTGATGACACGAATGTCACATACCGAGTTGCAGTATGGCAGTTTGGGACATGAGCTCTGCCCATTTTCTCTCGCAGACCTCACATATGGCATATGCCCCCGACTAACGTCCGTGTAGAGTTAAGGTAGCCTGCGAAAATTGTTGCAATACACCACTAATTCATTTTTCATGTTGCATAACTTTGTAAACACCATAAAACAACGTTTATACGTATATGTATAAACTGTCGTAATCAATCCTCTATTTATTTTCTGCTTTGGCATTCTGAGTATATGACAAAGGAATTTGTGGCATAACCTCAACATTTTAAAATTATAACGACGCCGTGAGATTTTATGATTAATATTTTACTATACCGGTGTAGGCTTTCGGCACTTCTTTATACAAACTTAGATTGCTCAAATGTTTTTTTTTAAATTGAATTATACTTAGTTCCCTATTTACGAATGGACCGTATTATATGCTTTGATAGCAGAAACTACATATACTTAAACTATCCTATGGTTGACTAACATCTCGTATTAGGAAGCGAATACAGCGCCACTTGCGAACGCGTCCGCAGATTGACGGGGATAGTTGTTGATCTTCTTTCTCTATTGACCATAGGGATCGGGAAATAGGAGGGAAAGAAAAAGGAAACGGACGAAAGCTCATCAAATTATAGACTACTTTTTACTTTGACTATAGAAGTCACAGATAATAAATTAAGCTATCGGTTTTAGAAAATATAAAAATGAATGGTTTATTTTTGTTTGCACAAACAATAATAATCGATGGTACTGCAATACTGCGTAAGTAACAGAGTCATATACCATATAAAAATAAAAAAACATTAATGCATTATATACAGTACAAAAAAAAAGAAAAAAATAATGACCTTTTTTATTACTGTAAATTTAGCAATAATATTGTTACTCGGTACTTGTTACTGTTATTTACACAGTAGCACCGTTGATATGCCACAGCGATTCATTCGTCAATAGCGAATTAACAAGTTTCTGAGAAAAAGTATTGTAATTTATGCAATTTAAGTTTGTATGAAGCAGATATTAAAGTCGACACCTTAAAGCCGCCTTTTGACTTCGCTTAGTACAAATTAAATTACTAGATATTCTTTAGATAAAATTATTAAGCACGCGGGCCAGTGTATAATGTAAACCGAGCGTTATAAGTAGTGAAGTTAGATCGAAATACCTAGTAAGTGGTACCTAGCAAATTGGTTAATCATAATCAAATAAGGTGTGTGTAAGTTTCGTCGATGGATTTCTCGTGTAACTCAACTTTGAAGTATCAAATATACGTGATATTACATACATTAAACGAAATTTATGTCATATATATATCATAGCCATATAGTTGACATATTACAGCGATAATTACCGTCAAGTGCCCACAATTCAATTAATCAACGGTGTATACATAGCATTATTCTTAGTATATACTAACCCTGAAAATAGTTTGTTCAGAAACAGCAACAGAACCGATTTAAATAATTTTTGAAATATCTTTTATTTTGTCCATAAATAAATATCCGTCGAGATGGACACATTAATACGCAAGTCAGCTGTCCGCGCCGACGATATCGCATCGGTAGATTACGCATCATGCGTACGTTCATGTACGCACGATGTTCCTCGCGCTACCCCACGCACACTCGGCGCAACTTCTGACGTACGTCTACCCATTTCCATGTTCTCTAGTCCCCAAAAGCTATTGGCTGGTGCAGACGTGCCGCCTATGAAGCCTATTTTTTATTGTTATGCACGGACATAGGAGCAACATAACCAGCCTATAACATTGTTAGTTTTCATCATCATATCAGCGAAAACACGTCCAGTACGGAACAAAGATCGCTCCCCATAGATTTTCACAATTACCGATTACGTGCCGCTCGCATCCAACGTCTCCCAGCAAATCTTCACCAGCTCATCCGTCCGTCACGTTAGAGGCCGTCTCGTGCTGCGTTTTCCGGCGCGCGGTCTCCACTCGACAACCTTTTTGCCCCAACGACCATCAGTTCTACGAGCAATGTGAATGTGCTATGTCGGCAACTTTAATTCTTCTTGCACAGTTTAATAAGAATCTCTTTGGGGTGTCTTTTGTGTATACTAAAAGTAATGTTGTATATATAGTGTTACACATTTAGTTGATAACAAAGCGCTGTTCGGTGTCGTATTATGTACCGCAAATCATACAGGAGCCTTGCTTTTAATTTATAATGTAAATAAATAAATAAATAAAAGCAATATACACTGGAACTATTAACATAATTTTGCTAGATGTAACAATAATAGTGACCGTGCAATCGCTACTGCTGTCATATAATTTTAAAACATTTATTTAAACAATGTTTTGTATCATCAAAAGTAATAGATAATAGCGCTAGAAACAGAACCAAATAAAGAAATATTTTTGTAAATTTGTTATGTTCCTATATAAATCTTATGTGATTGTATATGGCTGAGAAGCGATTGAGTTAAAAATATATTTTGCTAGTATTGAAATCAATTGGTATAATTTAAGTTTTAATTTTTATTTATTTCGATGAATGATTAGTTTGGTATTTGCGGAACCCGTGTCTACGATTCTGTTTTTCAGTCATTGTTTCCAAATATCATTTCAACTTCTTTCAGTGTTATATACAAAATAATGGAACAATTTAATATGCAAAGATAAAATTACTTACACCGAGCAATGTAATAGACAGTGAGCGCAAGATTGTATATTTTTAAAATGTAGATCCAAAATAAAGTAACCGTTCGCTAGTATAGACTGTTAGTGTGAGTCGCGGCCACGGCTCGTTGTCGTGATCATGGACGTCGTAGAGACGCAGATATATTTTGTCGTGTGTACACACAGCTACATATCAAGCTATACACTTCCAGTTTAAGCTGATCTTTCATTGTGCGGAAAGCTTAAAAAGTGCGAGATCACCCTAAACTGGAAACTATAGATTGATAATGTAGCCATATGTACTACAGCGCACTGGCGGTGTATAAGTAAAGTTATTTACAATTTCATTGCTACCTCGGAAGGAAGATGGAGATAGTTTTGCTGATATTTACGCAAATAATATAGGTATACAATACGTGCTTTATACGTGCTTTGCATGAAAGCATGTGCGAAAGGTTTGTTGCACGTATGTTCAAATGGGTATGGACGTCATTAATAACGCGAACAATCCGTAAGGTTTACGGAGATAGTCGTTCATATTCGGCAAGTTTCGGTTTTGTAGAGCGCTAGCCGTGTGCGACAGAGTACGATATACAAAACGGAAACTACCGTAAAAGACTGTCACTGTCTTGTGGTCGAGGTAACAGTTACCTTGTAAAGAACTGTAATTGTACATTAAATATATTTTCATTCATTCATAATAATAAAGGAAGAAAATTCCAAATATCGATATAAATTAAAACCATAGCTCGGTCCAGTTTAAAAAAGATAAACCTTCGGCGATTTTAGTTTTGTAACAAGCGTAGATTGGAATGAACCTATAACAGAGCTAGCTTGAAACATTTTTGTGACTATATAACATTACTCCTTGCTTATAAAATACCAATAATATAATCGCTTGCTATAGTTTTAAACTGTCTTTTATTTAAAAAATTATTAAAGAATTTCTAGTTCGACATATTAATAAACAAGTCAGTTGACCGCACCGGAGACATCGCATCGGTAGATTAGGCAAGTGGCTCCTCGCGCCAACATTTATCCGCACCTATGGGACATAAATATGCGCGGATAACAGCGCAACATAATAAGCCTATAACTTTGTGACTTTATTGTATTTATTTCTTTATTTTACACATACTCTTTTAACCTCTTACCTGTTTATTGCCGGCAGCCGCGAGACACAATCGATTTTTAATTATGTCTGGCTTTGTAACAGTTAAAGATCTTTTTGGGCTGTCTTGGCTTTGTATATATTAAAAACAATGTCTTATATCACACAGGTCTTCCGCTGTTGTATTATCGTAGTGCATACTCTGCCTACGTGCAGTATTTCGTTGATATTTAAAGACAATAACCATAAAACGTTAAGTTTGTAAGATAAATGGTGCCGGTGGCCGCGGCGTTACGCGCGTATAATTAGTATAATGTATCGGATACGCTTAAATCCCCATATGCAGTACCTGCACTTTCGTTTTATAACAATATACAAATTACAATAGATTTAGGAACTTGTACTAAATGTATCTATGTATTTTTATGTGCTAGTTTTATTTATTGTTTGTATTTTTTGTAGATCAATTCGAATTGACTGCTCTTAGGGAGATTAACGTAATGTAAGTAAATAATTTGCACCTTAAGTATAAGGGTTATTATGTAGATATGGAAGTCGAAGGTTTTAGTGAAACATAGACACATGGCAATCGCCTACCATGTGATATGTAACTAGGTTTCGTTAGTATCGTTAATAAGTTTACATCGTCAGTTCAGCATTGGCAGTGCGCATTGGAGTTGGTATAATCTGTCTGTTTTTTCTAAGCGGTCTACATAAACAATTTCTTTTAAATAAAGGAGTGAAGTCATCACTCAAAAAGCATTTATGAAGTTCGAAGCGCAAATGCTTTTTAAGTATTTTCATTTACTCCATATGTATATAAACACAAAAAATGTATACGTTCTAAGTAGTGCATCCGAAATTAGGGTGCAATTATACCTAAACTTTTATTTTTCCTACGATAAAATAGTATGAAAGCCTTTAGAATAAATTAACAGATTTTCATATAAAAAAAAATTAGAATCTAAAGGGTTTGATCTAACGGCTGAATACTGAAACGCTACTTAATATTTAAACCCCACTTATCTATTTAAGACGCCCGTATTCAGTAGGAAGGAGATCGTCTCAAATAATTAAGCGGGATTTAAATATTAAGTGTCATTTCAGTATTGGAGCGTTATTGTAGTAAATGTTGTTCTCATTGAATAATGTGTATGCCCAAAATATAAATTACAACTACACGTGAAACTGCTCCGTCTTATGGGCAGCATAAAGGGCATGTCCGTATTATGGTAGCTCCCCGATTGTAGGCATAACTACACCCGAATTTCCGATAGACAGCTAAGAAAAAACGGAATATAGATGTGTGTACGTTATAGTGAAAGTTAGTTGGTGTTCGTGTTTGTTAGCTTCGATTTGAGCAATAAATTATTGAAATTCCCTGGATTTTGTAAACGAGCGATGTTAATAACAGTATATAATCTTTGTTAATAGGATAATTATTTGGCTTCAATCTCTAATTCCCAGTTATTAATATATATAGTAGTAATTCAATAAAGTATTTTTTCATAATTAAAATTTGTGTCACGAATATAAATATTTCTCAATATACGACTTTAGTTTTAATTAAGAAGTTTTAGCGAAAGATCACAACTGGTACTTACATCGCTCGATAAACATTGCGACTAGGTGTGATTGTAAGCGTTTTCGAATGGTTCTGACTGTACTAGTATGTAGAGATGGCAAAAAATCTTATTATCGGTGTTTAGCAGTTCGCGAGATGTGGTAGGTAGTAATGTTGCTGTCCTAGGGATAAGGTAGGTTCGGACATTTCAAATAATTTCAAATTGTAGAGACGCGTCTCTGCTTAGCATTTATTAATAATAAATAATGTAAGGTGTTCGATCTGTTGAAGATTTAAGTATATTCTGAAATGTCCAAATGTGCCGAGTGTCTGTGACGCAACAATTAAGTTAGATAACCGCTACCTCTTTGAATGCCTGAAATTGTTTACAGTTTATTGTCCAATGTGTGTAACATGATGATGTTTAAAAAAATGAAATAAACATGAAGAAATTTTGACTCTTAATGTATATTTATTAATCCCCTTGTTTAAAAAGAGTTAACTATGTGCTCGGTATACATACTTTTTACGAAGGGGGGACGTTATAGTTCCGGCCTCATTGTCGTCGAAATATGTGAGATTCCTAGTACAGTCAGCATCATATATAAAGTGGCAGCCACAGTAACCAAATATTTAGAAACATCCAAAGTGATCACTGATATTCTGTCAACCATGGTCGTCTAATTGTTCAGGTCACCAATCTTGAGCAAATATATCGGAACAACAAAAACGGCATTATATGAGGTCATTCAAACCGTCATTATTATAGTAACAATCACAACGCCAGTAGTTTCCAATCACCCAAGGTATTCAAAAATATGTAACACGCTAGTAAAATGAACTTTATTATACCTGCACAGGGTTCAATTTGAAATGATTGTAAATTAACACACCGAACTAGGTGCACATTACAATCTAGGTATGTTTTGTGTAAAATCGACATGGTTTGTCTAGGCTAGAGATATTCTGCGTGTACATAGGTACCACCATATTGAAATTAAAGTGTCTAGGATCGTAAAATAATTATGTTTACAATCCTGTTTTAGTTCACCGGGCCAATTATAAATATTGCCTAATTGCCGATTATTATAAATTCAGTTGGTGTTGTGTGAAAGGGGCTTTCGAACTATCAAACTAAAATTATTATAATAATGGAATAAAATCAATTCATTTAACTCATTTTTAATTTTATTGAAATACCAAATTACAAACTCTTTGCCGTGTGTCTTGCTTCTTAGCAGGCATTTTATGGTGTAAATCATTTTCATGAAGCCGTCGTCGATCTCGTATTTAATATCTATTATCTATAATTCACACAGAATAAATTAAGGAACAAACAGATAATTCATAAAATCATCTTCTTCTTTTAGATTATTGCTTCTGTGGAGTATCTTCCATAATTTCGACAGTGTCAAGTATGTATAAGGCAACGTTGGGCAACGGTGTTCAGATTAATGAATCTTTACATATAAAACATTTCTCGAAAATGAACGAATTCTACAATAATGTCCATAAAAGCATCGTGAAACGACATGACATTATGCAGTTGACGTGTATGAATTTAATCATCAACTGCTACATACTGATAATAAAATGAGGTTCACTTAGCATCTAAAAATATGACGTAGACTTAAACTCGCTCGTTTTAAGAAAGAGTTTTTATATCTCATAAAAAAAACAATTGGGACTGAAGGGAACAAGTCTTCATAGTCTTGCACGCATTTATTTACCAATTTGAAAATATAATCATAAAACAAAACACATCCCAATGACGTCACGCATGAAATGAAAGAGATAGGTAGTATGTAAGAAATATGTTTTATCCTACAATATTGTCAAGTTCAATGTTGTGTTTAGATAAATGAGACGCTATGAGGTTAAGATAAAGTTCATTTTACTAGCGTGTTTCATATTTTTGAATACCTTGGCTGCTTGGAAACTACTGGCGTTGTGTTTGTTACCATAATAACGACGGTTTGAATGACCTCTTATAATGACGTTTTTGTTGTTCCGATATATTTGATCATGATTGGTGACCTGAACAATTAGACGACCATGGTTGACAGGATATTAGTGATCACTTTGGATGTTTCTAAATATTTGCTTACCGTGGCTGCCACTTTATATATGATGCTGACTGTACACTAAAACCCTCTGTAACCAACTTTAGTACTAAAAAATGGGGCTCCAGTGGAACGCACTCGTACCCCTCCAAATAGTAGTCTCTCAGTGTTCATAGCAGCACGTGTTGGTGTTAGTGTGCGTTACAGTACACAAGCCAGAGGTTCCATCGGGTAACTTCGTCACAGCCGAGTATTTGCCGTACGTAATGCAACTACAACTTATCGAACGTGCTTATTGCAGTTAAAAAAATCATTTTTTGTCATTACTCTAAGGTTCATAATTAATTCCTACTATATATATAATATGCTGTGTGGTGCCGGCTCAGAATGCCACCACCCCATTTCATCCCGTGGGTGGCGTAAAACTCGACTAAGGGATTAACCGGAGGATGGGCAGCAGTGTCCTTCGAGAACATTACAACTCAACTGCGATCGCCAACCCGCCTGCCAAGCGTGGCGATTATGGCAAGTCCCCCCAATGAGCACACGACACACCCATATGGGTCGTTGTGGTGATCTTTGGGGGCGGCCTGTGTCCAGCAGTGGACTTCATTCGGCCGAAATGATGAAATGATGATATACATAACTTCACGTGTCTTGTAATGTTTAAAAAGATAGATGCATTTAAAGCAACATTAGATAAGAGTGTTCTTGCTTCCTTAAACAGTTTTATTTATTTATTGGCATCGAATTTTTTGTACGTACTTATGCTTGCGTGCTACTCCGTCCAAGTATCCCTCGTAGTCGGCGAGAGACACATTGGGCTACCCGGAGCAGCCCACTACTGTCAGAGGTCCCTACTCTACCGCGACAAAGCCGTGCCCCTTATCTAACAGGGAGCAGGGCGGCCCTCCGTGTACTGCAGCCCAATGAATTGGTACGGAGTCCTCGGCGTCACTGAACCAGCGAGGATGTTCCTGGACTCCGTAGGGCTCCGCCACCACTCCCAACCCAACAGAATACTCCGCAACAGTCTGCCGCAGCAGATTCTGCGCGTTGCAGCAGTGGTATAGTTGCCTTGGAGGATCTTTAAGGCTGGGAAGAGGACGTCTCCATGTCCTCCGTAGGGCCTTCGACCGATAGCGCCGGCGCGGACTGTTTGGGCCGCACAAGTTTTTCCGCCTAAGTGGCACTCCGCGCACAGTGGACAGTTCTGAGACTGCGCCGTACATCGTCTTGTGGCCCTAGCTGCCACAAGCGATGCAGAGGTCACTTCGGTCAACCCCCCCATGGATGGCGCACCGGAGGCGTACGTGTTCGAGCTCCAGGCATCGGTAACACTGTAAAGGCCGTGTCGCCAATACCTCTACTCTACCCGTCGCCCACCCCATGCATCCACGCGAGGCGCACGCTACCTTTCTGGCCGACTCCAGTGGGCAGCGCACCCAGACGGTGCCCAAGGACACGGGTGAGCGTCGAATGTCACCCACCTTAATTTCCTTGGGCTGACAGTCACCAGCCGCTGCGATTGCATTAGCCACCTCTTCCGGTGTGACGGCGTCGTCCAGGTCACGCACCCTCATCTCCGCCGTCTTTGTCGGTCGGAGGCTAAGTGCAAATTACCAATTAAGATTGTGGGACTTGTCCGCTACATTCTCGACTGCCTCCAGCTGCTGTTTGATACAGGCACAGGTTTGTTGGCCGCGTCTGAATCTCCACTGTAAGGTCCTGCTGCCGGGGCAAACCTGGTTTATCCTGAGTGCTTGAGGAAGGCCCCGGCAGCTCCCAAGTCCTCCTCCTCACTGGTAACGCTGGAAGGCCCACTCGGGACCGTCATTCGTTTAGGCCCAGGCAGTTCCCCATTACTAGTCGGCCGCGTCCGCTTTCGCCCGCGGGACATCACCGACGCCGTTGACGTCTGGGAGGTGAGCGATAATTGCGAGCTATCTGACTCACCGCCATCACTCACCATCCCACCACTAACCGGTGTAACTGGGCGCGGGAGCACAAGCTTCCCGCGCTCTTTGGTCGCAACCTTAGCCGGCGCCGAAAAAAAGGAGTCGGGTGTCGACCAACATCGTCCATTTTGTTTTTAATTTTTTGGTCCATTTTAAATTCCATGAGTATGGGGGAAATAAGCGGTCCACCCGAACAGTGCCCCCTGTACCCGGGAAAGCGTATTTACTACCAGGGTTTCCGGCGGTGCCGTGGAGTTGCGTGCTAAACTACCCATCAACCATATGCATAGCACCCTCGCCGCACGCCAGCCTGGGATTCGGGGTTATTATTTTATAGATTTTCTTCCTCGCAGTCCGGGCGATTAAGCCAAGACCCTCGGTTCTTATGCTGAGCCGCGAGACATGGCCATGACGCTCGGCATACCTCAGGATTACGAAGTGGAGACGTTGGCATTGCTGCCAGTCCGTCAGTCATGTCCACAACTGACGAAACCCGTCTCGGTTTCGCATCCTCAGTATACTCTGCTAAACAGAGCAATACGTGGAGAAAATTCAGGCACCAATCTGAAAAATCGGGCGGCTCGTCCACAGGGTAGTCCACACTGGACTCCACCGCTGATCCCTCTTAGTCAAGTCTCCATGGGCCTGTCTGAGTGACTGATGAGTGACTCTACCGGCTTAGCCCCAAAGATCATCGAAACACGCAAGCCCCACCACGACGACAACGTGGAATCTCGGTGGGGGAGATAACCTAGTGTGGGACATCGTAAAACAATAAATTAGAATTGCAATATAAAACCGTAAAAATATAAGACCAGTCAAAAGAAGTTTATAATATTTTAACGTAAATGTGGTGACGTGCGACAAATATAATTTACACTCTCTAGATTCAATATGCTATACAGCTAACAGCGTAGCACTTTCGTAGAGATAACTCTCCACATACATTCGCTATATGCGGCATGAACACGTCTTGTTTTCTCATATCGATCTATGACGTCATCAAACCCTGCATCTCGCACTAGTTGTTCGTTTCTAATATTGATAACGCATGCAATGTTAATATGAATATTTTGACAAAGTGCTTAGAAAAATAGAAAATTAAGACCCAAAATCGCTTTGCTGGTGTATCTGATTATCTACCTAAGAATTTTGAATCCCTCCTCTTTTAAAGATTTTTTTTTATGATGGGCTTCTCGCATGCAATTCAGCTGTTGTTGCTTAACCGGACGATTTGGCGAAGCCGATAATGCCTCGAGCCAGCCGAAAAGGCCCCCAGCTAGAGAAAACATGTCATAGTGTCAGCTAATTTATACAACACAAATCCTTCCTCGAGATTGAGTCTGAAAACTGGACAAAATCCTGTACAGTGGATTTTGAGCTTAGCTCATTTATGCGAACTGATAGACCCTCTCGGTATGTACCCTGTATCATGATACTCATGATACCTGCAAGGTACCTACATGGTTACTTGGAAGTACTTTCGTGAGCTCCCTTTTCACAACTGTTTCCTCCACCCTATTGTAATAAGTTATACGAACTAAGGTCCGTATTACAGAACGTTACTCAAGTCCAGTTTGATCTTTAATCACCTGATCACTGTTTATGTATAGAATCTGTACTTGAGTATCGGTCATATTCCAGAACGGTAATCAATCTAAACTCAGCTGAGACGAGATTCAAATCACGTCTCAAGCACATATTACTCATTGTCTATGCATCAGCTTGTTTTCGATTACGATTTATTTTCATTACCAACTTTGTTCCGATCTACTCTGAATAAGAAAAATTGAATGTACCTCAAAAGACCTATTAGGTAAGAAATATAAATATTCACAAAGTAGTTCCTCTTTACTTACAAGGTTCATTTTTAAAAGAGTTATTTTACATACTAGGTACCTACGTAAAATATTTTTATATACTTTAACGAGATGAATGTTGTTGAAGTATAAACTATAAAGGAACGTGTGTTGGCGTTGGTGCATATTGTCATTGAACACATGAAAAGATGTTATGTTGACAAATAAATTTAGTTTAATTTGATGTATACATTAACATAATAACCTGTAGCGAAATCGTGTTGGCTCCTCCACAAAGTTAAAGAAAAGAAAGTATGACGTTTTTCACCACATAATGGGGAAACATGAGACTACCTCATTTAAAAAAAAACAATTATACAAGTCAATCATATACATCTGAGAGGAACACTAAAGACCAAACTTCTTTTCGAATGATCTTTAAATAAATCACTGTAATAGTCAACTTCTCCAAAAATATCCATTTTGTGATAAATATATACTTCCATTCAATGACATTTTATAGTTAAATTAATCTATAATATCATTGCAGCGAGATTTATAAAAACATCTTAGCTTGCATTCAATAACAATATAACCAAAAATCAATGCGCAAGAAACAACATACATTGAAAACTGTGCTCAAGCGCTATCCAGACCACACTCACGTGATCACAGTTCAAATCTCTGCTCAAGTTCAGACCTACGAGTCACGACTCAGTTGAACTATGTTCAATAAATCTATGCTTGAGGGACGTTTTAAAATTAATGCTCAACTCAAAACTAGTTTTAAACTGAGATCAATGCTTGAGTATCGTTCTGTAATACGGACCTAAGTGCGGGAGGGGCGACTTAAGCTTACTAATCCTTTGAACTATGTCGGCAACTTTAGTTCTTCTACGGATCTACTCACTACCAATTCGATCTAGAGATTCGACGTAGATAGATACCAAACATATGATGATAACTCAGCTAGCTATGGAGGGCTCACCTTCAGCTTTCTTATGAGGCCCATAGTGAGCGACCACGTCTCACTGCCATAGTATACTATGTCATCGCTGTTAGCGCACACTGGTTAAAGACTCGTTTTGAGGTCACGTGGTATTGTTGACATAGCTCGCAGAACTGGCTCTTGGGGGAGAAAGGTTCTCGAGTGTAGACCACGCACCGGAAAAGGCGGCAGCTAACAAGATGGATAAATGAATTAGTGAAGGCAGCTGGGAATTGGATTCGGGCGGTATGATACCAACCGTTGTGGAAATCTATGGAGGAGGGCTTGATTCAGCATTGGACGTCCTTTGGCTGTTATGATGATGATGATGACTTAAATTATATTCTGGTAGAAAGCTGAACAAGTCAGCAATGGATGTCCTAGGGCTGATATAAAGCGAGAACAATGAGATCGCAGTATTGAAGCGTTTTACCTCACCTTGTGTAATGTCAACTTAATATAAACAATATTTTTACCTCTTTTTATACATAAATGAGTAAATAAAATTAAAACAAAAGTATAACTAAAGGCAGATACGTACGTATATATAAAGGAAGTTTCAAGCAAAATTGCTTTTTCCTTTATTTTATTTACCTCTCACATGTCATAAAAAGATTGTTTCCATTATAGGACAGCTCAAAAATCTTTGGGACAGCTAAGAAAAAGTGGTAGGTTTTCATAATTGGAACGAGTTGCTATGGCAAGCCGATTTTTATTTGAGCTTTATTATTGCATTATGTTAATACATATGCACATAACATAATATACTTATATATATTACAATAGGAGGAATTGTACATTTAATCGAATGCGTATTTTAAATGCAACAAAAACCTTTTATTGTATGTTCGGCTCTCAACAATGACTATTGGGAGGTGAGTTCTGATAATTTAGGCCAGTAGGTATTTTTTGCCACATTCAGTCGATTCAAATCGATTCAAGGTGCTCAATTTTACAACGAATGTTTGTAAATAATACATATTATTATTATTTCGTATCCACTCATATTTTTACTGTACGATTTAAATCATCAATACTTTACCAACATTTTGTAAATCGAACTATGAGGCACAAGCTTAAATTAACTGACAAAGTAAGCAAAGAAAATTAGATTTAGTTAGTTAAATGAGTAGATCCGTAGAAGAACTAAAGTTGCCGACATAGCTGAAAGTATTAGTAAACTGAAGTGGTAATGGGCGGGGCACACGATGGCCCTTGGGGTAAAAAGGCACTCTAGTGGAGACCGCGCACCGGAAACGCAGCGACTGACGACCTGGTGTAGGTCGCTGGGAGCCATTGGATGCGGGCAGCATATAAGCGCACTTCTTAGAGAGCACGACAATCAACCTTGAAAATGAAGTTGACATTGGTGATTAACCTAAGAATACAAAAACATGTTTCCAAAATTGTATATGAACACTAACGTCTCATGTATGTTATGTATTGCCAATATACATAAAACGTCACAACTCCTTACACATTCATTCCATAAAGTTCAATATTTCTGTATGCGGTCACTTGCGCCCATGAACATCAGCGACACTACAGAAGTAGCGATGTATTTGTGAAAAATACCTACAAGTACAATTTTCGTCTAGGTATGTTCAAAAATAATGTAAAAAACGCCGATGAAAGCTTGTTCTGCAACTTCTTCATAAAAGGCAAACCTGGCGAGTGCGACGATTCGCCACCCGCCGTGATAATGGTGAAATAAGGTTAGCGTCTGAGGTGCAATTCCTTTAAGCTCAAACATCCATACATCTTTAAATACAGAATCGAAATAACGGTATAAAACCAATTTGGTATTCGCTAAGACATGATTGAAGCTATTCAAGGACACGTTGCAGAAGGACAGCAATGAGGACCAGACTTAGCGATTACCAAATTGGTTTATCACCGTTATTTCAATACTGTATTCGATGATGTATGGATGTTCGAGCTTTGAGAATTGCACCTCCGGTATCAGGTCGATAAATTCCTCTAAGCTCTTTCCATTACAAATGCGGTAGGTAAGAAGAGTGAAGAGAAGCAACGTGTCTTCGCAAAATCATCCGGCTTAAAACACATACATAAAACACACGCAAAATAAACAGAGTGGAAGATTACACACAGCCTTGCGAGACACCAGCATTTACGAATGCGACTGCGTATACGCTAAGCATTATATTATTATACTAGTCGTTACCCGCCCGCTTCGTTAGGTGCAAATAGGGATGCAAACCAGTGAAATTACCCCGGTAAAATCTAAGATGTTTTTATAAGTGTAGATGCGTTGCCCGCGCTCTACGATGGTCACATGAAAGCAAGGTAAATGCCCGGAGTGGGAGTTCACTTAGTCGCGCACCGACCAGTGTCGTGGCTCGACGTCAGAATCATAAGCGTAATTTAGCAACTTAATATGAAAAATCAATGCCATCCTGTGTTTATACACGATGCACGAAATATACTGCAACTGTGAGAGAAAAATACATTTTATTCCATAAAAAAAGAAATACATAACGTAAATGGATATTGTAAATATAAAATTGTATTTTGTTTTATTTTTTATTACGCGGTCTAATGGCGACCGGCGCACCATTCTGTAGTGCAATAATGTTCGTGTATGGCGGCGCGTCTATTAGTAAAATGGCATTGGGTAAAATACGTATTTTTCGTTAATATTCGTATTTTACGTAATTTTCAGTAACAGGTTTAGGCGTAAATTATATTTATAATCATGTCTTCTGAGCCCTGCAAGATATCGAATGGACTATACACAAAAAATCTAAAATTTTCATTGGAATTGTTATGCCGTTTTGGAGCCTATTCAAGACATAGGTACTGTCAGACAGACACACAGACATTTATTAAATTTATTAGGCATCGTAGATACAGCAGTTTTCACTTAAATGTTGGCTTCTATTTCGAAATCATAGACAGACACTTCAATTTTATTATATTGGTATGTATAGATTAAAGCATTGAGACATGCTGCTGGCTGCGACCTCGACAGTCTATCAGGCAATTCTTGCGTCGCTTTATGATCTGAATGCGAATAGCTACGACAAGTTGCTACCTACGGAAAGCTATCATGGAAAACTGATGTCCCTTCGTGTTGCTAAACCAGTTTTAGTCACTTACGTCAAAGTCTGGCCTGCTTTGTTGCGCGTCTTGGCGGAATGACGACAGTGGCATGACGTAATGGGAAAAACTAGTACCGGCGTTCGCCTCGGTTCGTCAACTGCTCAACGTACGGATAGAGCCTTTTTCATAAAATGCAGTTAGGTAGCAGCGACTGTAGCGAGCTGGTGAAAGTGAAGTGATAATTTTAATTTTACATTGTCTGCGAACTTTCGGTTGATCGTGCTAATCACATGATTTCATAGTATTGGGAAATGGGACTTATTATTATAATGTCTCTTTACGAGTTATAAATCCTTTGTAAGGAGGAGCCCGGTCTTTCGTAAGTGTTATCCGGGGACATGGGAAAACACGCGCACGCCCTTTGTGGATTTTTTATAATTCTAAAATGTAATAGGACACGGACTCTCCGTGGTAGCTCTACAGAAATTCTACAGAATAGACTCGAAGCCTGGTTTCCCGTTATTACGCGGTTAGACACTTCCATCCCCGAGCATATAGCCCTGGCGGGCCCCCTCTGATTGGCCAACTTAGGCAAGCCAGAGTTGAGAGTTCTGAGGTCCTCTTATGGGTTCCACTCCAATCAACCAATAAAGGTAGGCCGGAGACGAGTCCCTGACCGACTCTTTGGAGCTTTCGGGTACGCAGTGGCACCACTCATATAGCTCACCACAAGCTGCTCTGCGGTTTGTATGCTTCTTAATAGATCTCCTTATGATAAACCTACTTCTCCTTTTCGCTTATGAAAAGGGTGAGGGAGCTGGTCTAATCTTTCCTCCAGGATTGCGTTTGGAACTTATTATTATAGTTTTATCCCCGTCTAACTGACTACTATTGAAATTGGCCTATTCGGGAACCACGGGCTAATTGGCACCAAGAACGACTTCTAGATTTTTCTACATATTTTCCTGCTTATCGGGAAATCAGTGTCCAATTTAATTCATACGTACTAGCGACCGGCTCATTATTTCATCTATATGAGAACTTTAGTATTTCTTACTCGAATTCCAATTAGCCTCGTGGTTCCCAAATACGGTAACATTCTAATTCTAAACATGGAGTCGATTTTACACCCCCTTCTCAATACACGACTAAGTTTTAATTTTACTAGGGACCTGGTCTGGTGATGGAGTCGAGTCAGAAGGTGGCGAATTGTTAACAGTAGACCCGTCGAGTTTGGGCCATTTATTTGCTTTGATGTGGTAATCAGTCCATATGAGCTACGTGAAAAGAGATTGCTGGTTGATTGCAAATAGATGCTAAAAAGTAACTCTGAAATGAAATAAAAGTGATACTTATAAAGTGAAACGATTTTATCGTAGGAATGTTGTAGCTACTTACGGTATAAAATATTATCTACGAGTATTGTATAAAACTGTAACATGAAATAGGCAGTGATAGCCTAGTGCTTGAACGCTAGCCTTCCATAAAGAGGGGGAGTTCGATCCCGGCCCAACCTGACTTTTCGCACTTATGTACTGACCAGAATTTGATTATCATTTCCGTTAACGGTGAAGGAAACATCGTGAGGAAACTTGCACACCTGAGAGGGCTGCAAAATGTTCTCAATGGTGTGTGTAGTCCGTCAACCCGCATTAGGCCAGCGTGGTAGACTAACCACAAAGTGGGTACTTGTATATATAGAAAAGGCCTAATCTTTCTCATCGCGAGAAAACGCCCGTGCCCAGCAGTGGGAAAGTAATGGTCTGATTATGTATGCAACACGAAAACGCGGAGCGGTCTTTACCGACATATCACTAGAGAATCCAGGATACTGACTATTAGAAAACATTTGGATTATTTTGTGCAAGTAGCGGAAATATCACATTTCATAAAAAAATTGTGACTTTTTATTTCATATAGACAGGCCCCGATAGGTTCTTAAGTCAATAGTTAATTAAGGTGCACGGTTCGGAAAAGTCAGTCCTATGAAGAAGATATATAAAGTATAACAAAGTATATTACAAAGCACCGTATCTCCAAACGCGTCGCCGTCATCGTCGTCGTCGGATCCTGGGCGATCAGATCGGGTAAGGTCTCGCTCAGTAGTGATAGTGGCTATCCTGGTAGAGCTCGAAGATTTGAGTATAGTCGTCTCCTTCTGTGAGAGCCAGAAGGAGACCGCCGAGCGGAATCAAGAGAGGTAGGACCGATCCCGCTCGGTGATGAAGGAGAGAGCGGCGGGGTAACAAACGTCCCGGCGTCAACGTTCAACACGCCTGAGCCCCCTGCCGTCACTATATTGCGGGGGTCACGTGTGGTCGCGGGTGCACAATTTAAAGAATCTCATACCCAGCGACCGATTAAAGACGGCGGCGTGCATGTGGTCACGTGGGGTGGAGGGTGCTGCACAGCAAGGCTTCGGCAAAGATCTATTCTTTTACAGATGTGCCTAGGGCGGTTGGCCTCTACAGTCACCTCCCTCTCCGCTAGGGAGGGTGACCGTTTTACAGTAATTCTCTCCGTGATGTGCCTATTGACGTGGCACCAATAGTCCGTCTACGGCGTGAGTTTATTCTCGAGACCCTGGAGCCCACTTCGGTATCTTTGATGTTATTACTTACTAGTATTCTTTTTTGCGTTGATTATTTATTAATTTAAGTTTTCTCATGTACTTACAGATACTGAACATCATTGGAGTGATCTAATAAGACGGAAATAGTTATAATGCCAATACCTAATTAATATTTGATTTGTTGGCCTATTGCAGTTTTACAATACCTGGATCCCGGGATAATCTGGGAATATTCCCGTTATCCCTGGATTAAAACTGAGGGCTGGGTAGTCCCAAGTGAGTAATCCCAATCTAATGACAAGACCAACGAAATGCACGTTTTAATTGCCACAAATTTAAAAGAACCACTTATGAGGTATTTGTATGTAAGTTTGTTGTCAGTGTCGAGCAGTGGTCTGCGTTAGCTTAAATAAACCTGAATATATATTAAAAAAAAAAAAAACATTTTGATTCCCGTTCTTCCATGACATTACTGACATTGGCAGAATTGTAGACACCGGCACTGTTTGCCATATTGAAAAATTGTATTGAATTGAACCGAAAATCTTCGAATGTGCATTTTGGTTTATAACAAATTTGTAACCAAAATTAGCCTCGAGACTCCTTACAATGTAACCTCTTGTAATATGCTTGCATAAAATACCCAATTCTCTCACGATAACACTTCATACGTTTGCTTCTTCATAAAACGTATTGCAGGTTTCTATGTCTAATGAATGATAGGGTGGACGCCCCTAATACCAGCCCCAAAAGTGAAAGTCGGCCATACTCCGCGTAACTTGGAGCTACAAAAGCACATTATTTCATCTCTATGTTGTAATTAGCATGTAACCTACTCCAGAGAAAGTAATGCATAGATTTTCGTATTCATTTACAAGTTCTTTTCTTCATTAAGTCTTCGTAAGCCTTATCCATCAACACACATTTTGTGTTTACTTTATATATGCTAGTTTGTAAGGGTATCTATGGGCCATGGAAGCCTGGATTGAATGATATTATTAGATCAATGAGAATTGATGGGGTTGTAATAAGATGTACAACATGTTTGAAGTTCGAATGTCAGCCAGGTAGGCTGGTATTTGGTTGGATAATGTATTTAATTACAGCCGCCTGGGGGCCTAAAAAGGCTGCTTTAGGTGAATCATAATACGATTCACATTAGAAATCACAAAATAGTCACTTAATCATAACTGACCATTAACGTATTGAGATCATATCATAATTGACCAAAAAATATAAAAAGCGGCTTTTTAAGCCCCCTGGACCATTTTGTGATTTCTAATGTGAATTGTATTATGATTCTGCTAGAGCGGCCTTTTTACGCCTCCTGATTTCTGGGGTGTCGCAAAACTGAATAAAGCGGTTATTTTGTGATATTTAAGGAACTTTCAGAATTCATAACTATACCTCTTAGGTACACGATAAAACAAGAATGGTATGCAAAACTATGGAAATAGGATTATCCGGTAGGTATCCATCATAAAATAACACATTTCTGTGTAGTAACCATGTATATTAAAATAAATTTTGCAAACTGTACCGTGTTACATTTCAAATGGAAGACTTGTCGTATAGGGTAGAGAGCAGCAATTTCTTTTTAAATTTAAATATAATTAATATTGAAGTTATTTCAGAAAATAGATGAAAATTGACCATTCCCCACCGAACACGTGTGTATCTCTGAAATTACTGAAACTATATTTTTTTAATGCTTAGCTTGCTGGTAACTCCGACACTGTGCTACCTATATATCATCCTATCATTATATCAGCCAAAAGACTTCCACCTTTAAAAAAGGCCTCCCCCGTAATAAACATGCCGTGTGTCAATATTTCGAGGGGTTTGTCAGTACACACCACACTGGGCAGGTGGGGTGGTAAGCAATATGGCTACTGTTCCACCGAAGGGATCCCTTTGTTTGTTTACAGTCTTTTAGTCGCCTTTTACGAAATGGAGTGCTGCTGTATGAACCACACGGATGGTTTTATAGGCATACACTGTTTAGATAATACTGTTAACAATCTCTTGCGGAAAAGATCTCACTACGTCCATGTACTTTACCTACCTACATTTGTTTGCACGGTTGGCAATTGTGCCAATTTGTGGCTAAGCGATAGACTTTCTTTGCTACGTGTTGCGGGTTCGTTCCCCACACAGAACCAATATTTGTAAGATTTACAGAGACTGGGTGCTGTGCATGTGAGATTAAACGGTACCCGAGACACTCCTAGTGTGGAGGATAGATAAAAATGAAGGAAAACGTGATTTGGGCATGTACCTACACGGCTTTCAGAAAAGTTTGCGCCGGTCAGAGACACTCCTAGTGTGGAGGATAGATAAAAATGAAGGAAAACGTGATTTGGGCATGTACCTACACGGCTTTCAGAAAAGTTTGCGCCGGTCATTTTTGGCAGAAGAAAGTGTTTAAACGTATGAATTACGTAGTACCATAACCAGACAGGATTCAATCAATTTGGTCTTCCTTTCACCTTCCTCATTAACACATGTTTCGAATGTATATCACGACTCTGGTATATAATCTGTTTGTGATAGGTACATTCCTGTGTATGTTTACTAATGATAAGTTACAACACTCAGTAGCTGCCTTCATATTTATTCAGATTGTGTCCAATGCACCTACTACTGTGATGAGAACTTTGCCAATGGTTAAGTATTCTTGTAGTAAACTTATTGGCCAGTCATAATGTTTGGTAAGCACACTATCTACGTGAGCTATGATAGGTTCAAGATTTGATGAGTTTAACTGTTAAGAATACGATGAGTTTAATTATTCAGGATCTGTATAGGAAGGATTGCCAACTTTTTTTTAAAACAAATTATAATTGTAAGAGCCTAGTGAAAGAGGAAAACGTATTTGTAGGAGAAAAAAAGCATGTTTTAATTTTAAGTTTTTATTACCTAATGTCTTTTGTTGAAAAAGTAAAAAAAAATCCCTTTTCCTTTGAAAGCTTGATAGCTAGTATTACAATCTAAATCTAGACATAAATAAGTAAATGACAATGTTTTTATTAAATTTATGGAATCTGTTCTGCTCTTCTCGTATTTTTTTCTTTTCTGTGGTGATTGAATTTTATCTTTCTTTTTCTGCAATCAGGCTCAAACATCACAACAACGTATTAGAAAGGGAACCTCTCGTAGAGAGAGCAGTTTATTCTTTAAAGGTGTTACCCCATTATTTTCACGATGGGTTTAACTATCCAGAACTATAGTAGGTAATGTCTTAGGTTTTCGCGATTATTACGCATTATAATAAAACATTGCACTTTTTCATCCTGCGACCACGAACCTTGCAAAACGTTCGAAACGTCAGGAAAAACAAAAATCAATAATACACGCGATTTAATCCGTTTAAAATTGTTTTATTATAATATCCAGAATATGATGAGTCTAACAAATCAGGATGTACTGAGATTCATCATTCAGGAAATGTAGGGTTTATCTATCAGGACGTTGCATAAAACGGGGCACATTTGCCTAGACTAGACTGGTATCGTCTAATAAATAAAAGGCTGGGGGAAAACTATTTATTGTGACATCGAAGAGTTTAGGGCTATTATTTCCGTCTTACCGAAGTCCACTTCCAGAAGCTTCTCTTAGGATTATTTTCCATATACATCGTAGTCACTGCCTCATTACGAAAAATCAAGAACTTAATGTCTTTGATGAGTTGTATCCGTCGTTGTCCAGTCAGTAGCCAGATCAAAGAACAGAGTTTTTGTTTCTGTTCAGATGGTTAGTTATAGTATTTTTCTAGGCATTACGTTTTGCTTATACATAAGAAGTATATGTGTGTAACACTGGTTTTATTATCCTCATTTTGCAATGTAATTACTGCTATAGAGTAAATTTGGCGTCTGGTTTTAGCTTCGATTCTAATATAGACTCATTTGAAGGTATATTATGAAAGTAAGTTTAAGTCTTACATAAACGGTAACTGTCTGGGCACGTAGTCAGTGAGCGTTTCTTATTCAACAAATTTAGTTTACGATTATTGCCCAATATTAAGTTAAACGTTGGATTTCATTATTAACTTTCATTATACTTGAATCTTTAGACCAGTGTCCGTCAAACTGTTTTGACCAAAAGCCAACATTGACAATGTGGAGCGGTATCGGCATTTCAGACCGCATAACTGATTTTATTAATAATAAGTTACATAGCTATATGAATTAAAATGTATGTGCATGTATTAATATGTAAGATTACTTGCACTTTTTTGTGTAGTGTGTTTGTTCCATCATCTATCTACGATTCGCGCCGCTCAGTTTGACGGCCAATGCGCTAGACGAAAAAGTTGCAGCTTTATTGCATTGAAATTACTGTATTTGCACGAAACAGTTTATTTGCACTCTACAACGCGCCGACAACATGCAGCGATCCCTATTATTATTAGTTCCGTATAATGGGCTAGGCTGTTAGGAGTACACCAGAGAGATTGGGTTTTTTTTACAATGCCGTGTTCTGTGCTGTTCCACATATCTTGGGTACAGTTTAGTCATACATTTTACATGCATAAACATATATATATATATATATATATATATAAAGATTGCACCGAACGTTTCGAAATATAAAACATCATCTCTGAAGCATGAATTTATTTTTGTTTATTTAAGTAGGGGCAATTATTAGATACGCACCAAATAAAGGATAGAATAAAATTTAACACTTTGTGGTACTGTTTATTATAAATCGCAACTAATAACTACATTGCGACCAGTTTCAGCCAATATAAGAATATAACTGTAAATAAATTGGCATACATTCACTTGTACCAAATAATGAACACATTTTAATCATAAAACTCCATTAACGTTGAAAGTATAGTACACACAATACAGAACTTTAGATGAGGTTGTTTACAGTTTCAAAATGCAATTGGGTGAAGTTATGCAGAAACGTACGTACACGTTCAAATATTAAAGCTCAAACAATACAAACGTTCATTAACTGATATCAAATAACGTTTTATTATCTCATCATCATCATCATCATCATGTCAGCCAAAGTACGTCCACTGCCGAACAAAGGCCTCCCCCATATCTTCTGTACGACCGATTACATACCGGGTGTCGTCACGCAGATAGCCTGCTGTTAAACAGAAGGGACGCTGCTGCCTCCATCCCTCTGGTTTAGAGCCCCTTAGTCACCTTTTACAACATCCACGAGAGGAAACGGAGTGGTGCTATATTCTTAATCTGACACCACACGGAATCAAAAAACATCAAAATCTGAAAATGGTAGATGTATACAATAGAAAATTCACAAATTCGCCAAACAAGTTGTTAGTTGTGTTTGGTTAATTAAAAATCGCCTCCAAGTATAGTTATAAACTTGGAGGCGATTTTATCACGTTCAACACTCCAACGTGAAAAAGCAGTTATAAAAAAAACTCTGAGAACATAATTTTGATTAAAACAAGTACAAATTAGCCTGTGATTTTCATTTATTTAGATAACCATTCAACGTTTGAACTGGGTACTAATTTTACCGATTATTCCCGGTATTCCCGGTACTGGTTTAAGTCTGGTACCGGAAATCTGGTAGCTTCTCTCAGTGTTGGTACTGTAATCCCTAGCTATAATGTATTCAGTTATATCCATAACACTCGCAACTTACATACGCACCAGTTTAGTATAATGACCGAGCGCGAGGTGCACTGCGATATGTTTGGTGCCTACCACCTGATCGTATGGTAGAAAGCATTAGCCATTGACCTCTAGCAGCTTGGAACTGATGATGGGTTAGAAAATAAATGGGAGCTTTTGGTGAAAAATTAAGGTAGGTACGGTTTTTTTACTGTTTCGGCTAAAGAACCTCCTACAAAGCCTACAGGTAATTAAATCGGCTCCTAATATGCAATGAACTGTTATACGGATGCTTCTCGGACTACAATCAAGCTCAATATTCCATTATTATAAAAGGATTTTAAACGGATTACATTGCGTATATTATAGATTTTTGTTTTTCTTGGCGTTTAGAATACGTTGCAGGTTATTAAAATAATGAAGTCCCAAACAACATACCACACTAAAAACCATCAAGACACTGTGAGGGCTTACTGCGAGCATACAATTATTTTAATTCGTTTTGTACGATAGGCAAAATAACATTTAAATCTGTAATCACCTGACAGCTGAAATTAATCTAATCTAAAATCTTTGGATTTTGGATTAAGGATTTGGGTTAAATGTGATCGAAACACAACAACGGATGAATTTAAAATCTTAAATCTGAATATTTTGGTATAGATTCATTATTACGAGTAATTTCGGCCGATAGTCATCGTGCGACGACGAACGACCCTGCAAAGTGTTCGTAACGTCAGGAAAAAAAATCTATAATATACGGGATGCAGCCTGTTTCAAATCTAAGGCATTACCACCCAATATTCCAATTCCAATTTTATTTTAATGGAATTTGCCAATGTCAAGGTAGGTAAAACAATAATCTACACTAATATTGTAAAGAGGAAAGATTTGTATTTTTGTATGTTTGGTACGAATAAATCCAAAAACTATAAATCCGATTGCAAAAATTAATTCACTATTAGAATGCTACATTATCCCTGAGTAAAATAGGCTATATTTATTACTAGAAAAAAATAGGGATCCCTACTAAAACTTCAATAATGTAACCCAAGGTGTAAAAAAGTTAGCTATAAAATGTTTTTCATCGCATGCGCTGCGGAAACTATTGAATGATAGAACAAAAAAATTTAGTACGATATTAAAGAACAATTTACAAAAACTTCACGATACCCGATGTCCAACTATTGTAGTTATGTAACTATAACTTCTTTTTACATTTTATAAGTTGATACAAATGCCGACCAAATTAGACCATGTTTACATTTACTCTACGTTTATCCCAAAATGATTAAAAATAAATGTCCACCCGTGCGAAGCCGCGACGGGCCGCTAGTATGTAATAAAATTACACTAATATTAATAGCTCTTGATTATCTATGGATCCTGGTTGAGTAACCCAAAAGGCAAAAAGTGAGACTTAGACAATACTTTTTTTATTATTTATTATACAGTTTGTTTTATATAGGGCTTCTCGCACACCTCCCTAAACGGATATAAAGATATTCTATAGATTAAAGTCCTCAGATGATATAGTCTAACGGCTGAAATTAATAATCAATCCAATCTCAAGATTAAAGATTTAAGATTTTATGTTATGATCACATTTAACCCAAAAACAGACAAATCCTTAATCCCAAATCCAAAGATTTTGGTTTAGGTTGATTATTAATTTCGGCCGTAAGATAAGTTCATATTCAGTACTTGGAGAAGGTTGTAACTCTGCATATTATTCTTCTTCATACTGACATTTTCTAACAGTGCTGCCAGAGTCCGCTTTGACCAACTATCTCATTCATCGTATCGTTTGATGTAGTCTGCAAATAAAAATAAAGTTTATTATTATCAAATATCTCAAGTCCCATAGTATAAGCAACAAAGAACTTATGAACTACGTAAGTAGACGAAAGTGAAAGCTTTTAAAATAAAGTGCTGCTTCATCGAACCGCACCTCTCACGTATAAATTGATTGGTGATGGTTGAATCTCACCTAACTGTTATCATTCTCGGGGTTTAGGTTGTTGTTCTTCCCGCACGGTTCGCAAGACATGCTGTTTTCTTACCCATGATCGTTGCCTGTATTGCCTGCCTATGCTACGCGTTCATTCCAGCCATGAAGCAAATACAAAGTTGCTTCATGATTCCAGCGAAGCACTTTTGTTCACACCGCGCATACAGCCGTCTATTGAGGATCAGAAAATCTGCTGGCTTCTATCATGTCTCTTACATGTACACATACACCTTCTAAGGATAAACAGAGACAGACATATTTCGAAGATTCTGACAATGCCATAACAAAGTGGTCTTGAGAACATATGTAAGTGATTTAATCTTATACATTAGTATAAAAATAGGAAGAAAAGTAGATGGGTGAGTATATTATACATACAGTACCTATGACGATTCTTTTACACGTGCATTGGCAAACCTCCCATAAACGCACCTGATGGAGGTGCGAATTTAAGTATTTTAGTCACGCTATTATTGGTGACTCTGAATATACAAAAATATGATAACCAAATGATAACACATTAATAAACAAAAAACTATAAGTAATTGAAGTTCCATCAGGATTGCTATTCAACAATTTAAATGAATTATTCAAAACACAATTTATTTGTTAGAATATAGTACAAACAAATACAGATAGATTTTATAGTATAATCTAGGTATATCTTATCACAATGCAGCATATATTACCGTTTCCGGTGTGAAAAGAGATAAAATAAAATTTAATTTTCATATATTAAATCATATTATCATGTCAATTAACATATTTCGGAAAATCTACTTGAAACACCATCTGTAACACATGCATATTTATATCGTACACCACAAAAGCGACATAAGTCTATTGTCTACGAATCGTAATATTTAGAATTATTGACAGCTGGTCCTTTTGTCTTTATTAAAAACGATGGCCCCCACACTAGGATTTCCTGTGTCGGGGGTGCGTTTACATATACAAATTCCACACACAATACACCCAGACTTGCAGATCGTACAAATATTTGTTCCGTGCGGGAATCGAACCCGCGACCCGGAGTGCAGCAGCCGAATGTATCAGCCACTGCACCAATCGTGCCGTACTTCTTTCTTCTACACATCTGTCTTCTTTCTTCTTGAGACGACAGTCGTAGGTTTAAGGTGTACGCAGAGGCAGTATCGTTAGTGGCTGTTGTTATTGTGTAAACAACCAGCTAACCACACTGCCAACGCGGTCTGCCCTATATTCTTCTCTTGGTTTCTTCTTACTTTGTTCTTGGGTACTGTTTGCAGTCGCACCGGTGCATATAATGATGGTGACGGGAACCGGTTCCTAGATGAGGAGTTGCTAATGTTGAGGCTCTGCATTGACCATAATGATTGTAGAATATATCAAGAGCATCCAAATTGTTCACTATACTACCACTCAGTAGATAGAACTTTAAAATAAAATGTTAAGAAAAATAAAAGAGCAGAAAGAAATAACAAGGGGCAAATACAGTTCTACAATAAAAATGGAAATGAGCCGAACATGACCAGAGAGTAGTAGAGAAATTATCCAAAATGGTAATGAACTGGTACAAATGTAGAAAAGACATACCATATATATGATTGAGCATGGACAGAGACACAATAACTAGCAATGTCTATGAAAAATGAAATTACATTTATTCAGCGCGAACAAACTGATAGCACAAAAGGAAAATAAGTTATACATAGTTTTTTGAAAAATAATATAGCAACGTAGCATCAGCATGATCATGCCGAAAGGGGTACGAACTTAGCATGAAGGCTGGGCGTTGGCCCAGCGCTGATTTTCAGTTGGTACCCTTTCAGTAACACACTGACAGAGGAAACGTATTAATAAATACTATGCAGTGGTAAATAACATGAAATCAATAGTATTTATTAAAAAGTAAAACACAATATTTATGAGTAGAATCGCTAGATAGAGATGAAAAAGAGACCTTTACGGCTACAGGCAGTTCTTGCACTTACCTGACGTTATCTAGCTATAATAGAGCTGCTACATATAACTTGGAAATAAATGTTTTGTTATTAATATTCATGAGTTATATATATGTTTGTAAATATGCCACAGCAGGACAGAGGTCTCTTCTTGTATATAGAAAGAAAAGAGCATTGATCAGATCGCTTGTTCACTGCGTGTCGGCGACTTTGGACCCTTATTAGATCCAGGTTTCCTCACGATGTTATCTTTCGCCGTTCACGTCAGTGGTGCCTTTTTTTAATGAACCCCGGTGAAAATTCTTCGGCTCCTGGACCCCCCCGCTTCAGGTCCTCGTAAGATCATACTAGAGCCACCGATTGATACCATGCTTTTGGTCGCCCCCCGGGCACTTCTCAGAGAGGATTGTAAAGGATCCCTCCAAGCCTTGCTATGCACTGTGCTGCGCACACGGCGGCACATGACCACGTGCGCGCTGCCCTCTTCCCGGGGGTAATTTGGTATGAGCACGCAGACTCCCCAACCTGTAAATGCACCAAGACCCGAGATACATTTCGATCAAACGAATATTTATTACGTGCGGGGATCGAACCCGAGACACGTAACGCAGAAAGCCAATCGCTTAGCCAAGGCGCTAACTATGCCGTGAAATTGTTTTACTTATTTACCTATATAGAATGATTTATTTGAGATTGAATAAAAAATGAGGACATCCAGAGAAGAACTAAAGTTATCGACATAGCTGAAAGGATTAGTAAACTGAAGTGGCAATGGGCGGGGCAATTTGTTCATAGAGCTGATGGCCGTTGGGTTAAAAAGGTTCTCGAGTGAAGAACGCGCATCGGAAAGCGCAGTGTGGGACGACATCCAACGAGGTGGACAGACGACCTGGTGAAGGTCGTTGGGAATCGTAGGATGCGGGCGGCACGTAAACGGTCGTAGAAATTTATAGGTGAGGCCTTTGTTCAGCAGTGGACGTCCTTTGGCTGATATGATTATGATGTAGATGTTTTATATAGTAACAAAAAATTAAAATATGATTTGTGTATGCCCAGTCACGCATCTGTATGAACTTATATCAAATCGTTTGATATAAAATATCTACTATAATGTGCTTTGTAAATACCATTGGCGCCAGTTGGTTCGGATTTTGTTTTAGCATCGATATTGGCATATGATCCAAAAAATAATATTAAATTATTAATTAATTAAAATCTTCCATTGGAACCAGAAACAAGAAAAATATACGCTTCAAGCGGTCTGTGGTCTGGTGTGACTATAAGTTTAGGCATAAAACTGACTTCTGTTTCGCTAGTCCTCTTCATAACACCTAGGATTCGAACCCAAACTCGTCGAGATATTCATGAGCTAATTGCCTCGATCGAGTCATCAAAAGATCGTGACAACTTTTTCAAAATTTCATGCGGTTTCTGTAGTTCATTCAGAATTGCAATTTATAGCGTCTGAAGACTTGTGTATCTACATGTATAGTTGTAAATTTCTATGCGGGTAGATGTCCTCTTTGTGTTTTACTTCTACACGACGATTGCTTTAATTTCACCGCGCATACGCTGCTTCCAGGACATCTGCAAAAATAAAAATATATTTTGTGTTTCCGTCTACTCTGTCTATTATCTCAGGAGATTTTATAAATCTGTGCTTTCTACCAGAATACTATTTAAGTAAAGACGTTTGTGCGTGTGGTGTCTTGATTGTGAATATAACACCACTCCATCTCCTCCCATGGATGTCGTAAAAGGCGATTAAGAGACTCTAAACAGCAGCATCCTTTCTAAGAAACAGCATTCTGCACTCACCAACCCGCCTTCCAAGCGTGACGAGTACTGGCGAGTTCCTCCCAAAATGACGTCACATGGCTTGTAACCGGTTTTTTATAGAGAAGGCCTTTATTCAGCAGTGGACGTCTTTTGGCTGATATGACGATGACGATGAAAGAGGTTTAATCTTTCGCCCTTAGTAAATATATACGTAATAAACTTCAAGTATAAGGTCTTAGGTTTTCGCGAGTATTACACATTATAATAAAACACTTTTAAACGGATTCTATCGCATATATTTTAGATTTTTGTTTTTCCTGACGTTTCGAACACTTTGCAGGGTTCGTGGTAGCAGGATGACTAAGGTGACAGGCGTCGTTACAGATTTTAAAAAGTTATTTTATTTTATCTACCGTACAATTATAATCAAAAATGATTTCGATGCACTGCGTTCTTAAAACACCTAAATTCAATACATGGTAAAATTCAGTTTACTATGGAATTGGAAGATAATAAATCCTTAGCCTTCCTTGACATACTTCTCATCCATAATCCAGATCATTCTGTTAGTCACACCGTGTATAGAAAGCCTACCCATACAGACAGATACCTTAATGGTGAATCTCACCACCATCCTTGTCAGTTAGCTACCGTGGCTAAATCTTTGTTACAGAGAGCACACGGCATCTGCGACCCCGAACATCTGGCAGGGGAACTTCACCACGTGAAGGAAGTTCTCCAGCGTAACAATTTGAGAGCACCATATCCCCGTCGCAGAAGCCGCCCGAAACCCACCACGGTTGATCGTCAACCCGCTGTTTTACCATTCATTAAGGGAGTCACCGACAAAATTGGTCACATCTTGAAGCGTGCTTCTATAAAAACCTACTTCAAGCCGCAAAAGAAGATCAGCCAACTTTTAAAACCGGTAAAATGTCACATACCTTTACAAGATGCAGGGGTCTACAAGATTGACTGTGAGTGTGGGTTGTCATACATAGGGCAAACAAAGCGTAGTATAGCCACCAGGTTAAAAGAACACATAGCTGACGTCAAGCATAGACGCTCCACAAAGTCTGCAGTGTGCGAACATGCCTTAGATAAACCCAACCATTTTCTTCGTTTCGATCAACCTCAAGTCCTCGCGAAAGAGAACCGATATGTATCAAGAATGTTTCGTGATGCTATTGAAATTAAAAAACATCCTAATTTTAATAGAGAAGATGGCTGGCAGGTACCACCAGTTTGGAATCCTGTTATTAAAATAATAAAGTCCCAAACCAAATACCACAATAAAAAACATCAAGACACTGTGAGTGATTACTGCGTGCATCGAAATAATTTTTGATTATAATTGTACGGTAGATAAAATAAAATAACTTTTTAAAATCTGTAACGACGCCTGTCACCTTAGTCATTCTGCGACCACGAACCCTGCAAAGTGTTCGAAACGTCAGGAAAAACAAAAATCTAAAATATACGCGATAGAATCCGTTTAAAAGTGTTTTATTATTCAAGTATAAGCTTGAAGTTGGCATAAAAAAGTGAACGTTGTCGTTCTTTCTGAGCAGCGTTTTTCCCATGCGGAAAGTAAGTTGTATAAGAACAGTGTAGGCGTATGTAACCATGTTACACTTTCATAAATATGCCCGTGACATAGATTTGTTATTTGTGTTGGAAACACGATCTCTCGCAACTAAAGTTCACAAATATATGCTTAACAACGTGTATCTAGCTTTCCCTAGTCGACAATACTATTTCCTCAAAATCTTATCATCATATCAGTCAAAGGAAGTCCATTGCTGAACAAAGGCCTCCCCATCGATTTCCACAACGAACGGTTACATGCCGCCCGCATCCAACAACTCCCAGCGCTCGTCACCAAGTCGTCTGTCCACCTCCTTGGAGGTCGTCCCACGCTGCGTTTTCCGGAGCGCAGTTTCCACACGAGAACCTTTTTGCCCTAATGGCTATTAGTTCTACGAACAATGTGCCCCGCCCATTGCCACTTCAGTTTACTCTTTCAGCTATGGCCGGCAACTTTAGTTCTTCTACGAATCTCCTCAATTCTGGTTCGATCTCGAAGAGAAATACCAAGCATAGCTCTCTCCATAGTTCGCTGAGTGACCATAAGATTTCTTATGAGGCCCATAGTGACCAAAAGTCACAATACCTGCTTGTCAACATTCATCGGTATTTGAAAAAGGTAGATATTTGTTTAGATATCACATACACTATTAGATTCCGATGTTTGTACTGTCTTTGCAATTGTTACTTTCTAAGGTTTCGTATAGTTTATTCCAGTAGCTAAAAGTATATTAGGTACATAAGCACTTAGTCGTGTCCGAATGTATCCAGTTCTAACCTAATGAAGTGGTAGATTAGTCAAAACGTCAATAGTTACGTAACTATTATATTTATGTCTTCATATTCATTCCTAACTGGTAGATCGTAAGTATTATCGCAATGCATCTGACTAATTAAATGAGATACAAGGAAAACTGGTCGCGAACACACCAAGTTATCTTTTAATATATCACATCCTGTAAGTACATACTTTGATCATTATTAATTTAATATTAAGTTATGCAAGTTGTCGTGTTCGAGGGCAACGAGCAGGTTAGTTGTTGTAGCTTATGTGCTGCTATCTGTTTTTCGAATTATATGAGAGATATAAGATATAGATGTAGAGGTATTTGTTATTATTTTTTAAACGATGTTCCCACACTGGGTTTTGTCCTGTGTCGTTTTGTCGTAGGTACAGGACTTACCCCCTGCCGTCGCTACATGGTGGGGGGCCTCGGGGAGTCTGCGTGCTCACACCAAACGACCCCAAGGAAGACGGCGGTGCGCACGTGGACACGTGCCACCGTGTGTGCAGCAGAGTCTTGGGGGATTCTTTACAATCCTCCCGGAGAAGTCCCTAGGGGGTGACCTTTTTACAGTCACCATCCCTCCGCTAGAAGGGGTGATCACTTTACAGTCGTCCCTTCCGTGATGTGCCTAAAGCGTGGCACTAATGGGCGGCTCTAGTGTGATTTTACGAGGACCTGCAGCCCCCCCCTTGGTGCCGAAGATAACCGGTCCAGTGGTTTTAGCCGGTAGGAGGCCGGCATACCCCTTTGCCCTTCCCCAGGGTAAAGGATGTTCATGTAGAATTTCCACTGGATACCAATAAAAAAAGGACTTAAACTCCACATGTTTATTCACCTAAATCAGGATCAATTACGTGTACAATACAAATATTTCCGGGCGGGAGTCGATCTCGTGAACAGTAGCGCAGAATAGGATGCCGTTTTCACTTGTTTTAGTTTTCATCATCTGGATAAAGATGAAATGATTTGCACATGATACTAAAAGAAAGAAAGAAAGAAACATATTTGATTGGCTTACAGCAGCGTACACATAGACACAGGAAATATAAAAAAACAAAAAATAACTAAAATAAATGCAATTAGGTGTCTAACGGAAAAAAATAAACTAGGAAGTAAAACAAATACTACAGTTATAGTGGACAATAACTTATAAATCGATTATAGTGTACGTCGCCGTTGTGCCAATAAGGTCCTCGCTCAGCATAATGTAGCAGCGCATAAATCGCTGCAGCGCTGGCAATATTGTTTTACGGTTGGCAGTGTGGTGGTGCTCGGACGCCAAATGCAGCAGTGGACGTATGTGGCTTGGTATGAGAGTCTACTTATCTTTGATTCATAAAATTAGTATTAAATAATCATAATCAGCCCATTACGGTCCACTGCTGGGCACGAGCCTTTTCTTACGAAGAGAAAGGTTAGGCCTTAGTCCACTACGCTGTACTAGTGCAGATTGGCGAACTACACAGTGGCAGTGATAGCCTAGTATTTTAACACTTGCCTTTCATACAGGAGGGTCTGAGTTCGCTTCCGGCACGCACCTCAGACTTTTTGGATTTAAGTGCGGATCAGAATTTGTTTATCACTTGCTTTAACGGTGAAGGAAATCATCGTGAAGAAACGTGCACAGCCGAGACGGTTCCACAATGTTCTCAATGGTGGGTGTAGTACGCCAGTATTTTTAAATAATCCGTAATAAATAAATAATATTTAAAAATTCACTACGTCACGATGGTGGCCAGGATGTTTACGTACAGGCTTCGTAAGTACTGGATTGCAGGTTCGAAACTAAAAATGTACTAATGTGAAGTTTTTAATGTCATATGTATATTCTCGGTTAATCTATGGAAATGGACTCATGGACCTCATGGACTTCCTCCGCCTTGGGAAGGGCGGAGGGGCCATGCCGGGCTCAAACTGGCTAAAACCCCACGGTGTCCTTCTTCTTACCTTTAGCCGGGGGTAAGGTGTACGCTTTATCTGCATTAGAACGTGCCCCCGGCAGGTATCGGCCCGTCAATGATTAACGGGCCCCTTCTCTGTGCGACCTTGTTGGATGCACCTATCCTTCAGAGAGGCGCGCTCGGAACACGCGCGCCGCCATCTTGGGCCTGTTTCTGTTCGTCCGCAGGCCGCTCCTTATGGTGGCCGGAGATCGTCCAGCGCCCTCCCCCGGCGCCCACGCCCGGTGCGTCTTTTGCGGCGGGGATCAGAGATCTCCCTTTGTCCCCGCTCTGCCACGTCCTTTGCTTGCATCACTTCCTCGCAAAAGGAGCCGACGGCATCCCACGTGCTCTCGCTCCGGATGATGGACTGATCCACGGCCGGAAGCGAGAGGTCACCCCCTTCGACCGCCGCGAAAAGGTCACGGCGCAGCGCCGCCCAAGCTGGGCACTCCTCCAACGTGCTGGGCACTCCTCCAACATAACAGTATCCATTCTGCGCTCGCCAACCCGCCTGCCAAGCGTGGTGAGTACTGTCAAACTCTCCCCAAAATGACATGAAATTTAGGAGGCTTTTGTTTAGCAGTGGACGTTATTTGGCTGATATGATCTAAGACAGCACTAACTTTAACGGTGAAAGAAGGCATTCCTTACGATGTTTTCTGCAATTTCAGACTAAAATGAAATTGCCAATACGCAGTGAGCTATCATGTTGATAAATCCTCGCTACTTTCGCGTCTGAGAAGAGTCCTTTGGCTTGTAGTAGTTTTTTTTAAAGATATTAATAATGTTATCTTAGTCTACGTGTTAAATACTGGTCGCACCGATCCCTACATAGTTGAGATATAGTTAGACAGATAACACTTTATCGACGTATTGGTTTCAATGACAAAGAGCGCAAAGATTTAAGAAGAAGAAATTAAGAGAGATAGTAGACATAGTAGGCCCTGGGCACTTTAGGATAATGAGGCCGCTTTGACTATGATATGACAGAGGACTATTTTATTAACAACAGACAAAAGGAGTAGGTAGGCATATTCTAGATTTAACTATTATTTTCTTTTGTTAAATGAATAGGTAATTCTAATCCGAAAAAGTAGCTGTTCTTACTGCTAGCAAATATCGGTTATTGGATGGTGATCTGGCAGGAACTAGGGGGCCTCATGGATCGAGAGGCCTGGGCACTTATGTCTGTGAACTGGGTAACACAGCACGGCACGACATATGGGAAATCCTGGTGTTAAACACAAATAGTTTAAAGAAAAAAATCTCTCTCTTTATCTCATTATATATTAACCGCCAAATCGGTATAGGTCATAACCAGACAAAATCAGGTGACTCACCGATACATTCGGGGATACTGACGTATTTAGCCTATTTTTCTGTTCCTTTCACACGAACAGATATTTCCATAAAAAAACATACAATTTTTTTTGTAGGTAATACAATTATCACATCCACCTGATTTCTCTTGATGAAATACTTATATTGAGATATTCCTCCTAAATGGGAAAATTATCATAGTGAAAGATCATGGTAGAAGAATTTTAAGTTACAAATATAGATATTCAACATTGTAACTATAAGGCCGCCCATTGTATTCTAAAATATACTTTTAAGCACTACTATTTTTGTTTCTTTAACCGATTGGTGTAAAGTTATTCATTAATAATTGATTATACTCTTTAGTATAATAAATTAGTAATGAATAACTTCGCCTATTTTTTACAGAGAGTTTTTATAAGAGGCTTTATGAACTAGCAACTTTCAAAGTAATGAGTATAATATAATGGCTGTTTAACTGACCATCAGAAAAAAACACTTGATTACTAAAGATAGTAAATGTATACAAAATTTTTGCCTTCATTTTTTTCAATAAAAATATCCCGAAAAAGTTAAGTTCAATCCAAGTATTAATGTTTGGTCCAACTTAAATCAGTATTATTACATTTTTGTAACATATCTTTACTTGTACGTCTTTTCCGTGCTTTCATTCTTTTTAACCCAAAGGTTGACTGGTAGAGAATGCCATATGGAATTAAGTCCACCTTGTATACCATAATTGTGCATAAAAGTATAAATAAATAACGGAGCGTGAATTTGCTCGCTAAGATTTGATGGTCATTTTCTGAATTTCGTCATTATACGAGGAGGGATCAAAAAGTAGTGAGAACGACATACTCCTTGGTAAGAAAAAAATAAATACTGGCAGGCATAGCTCAGATACATATTTGTAATATGAATAAAGATCTTCGATTCTCTTTGGTTTTTTTCTGAATGTAGTCATTTGTTTGCTTCGTGTCGGAACGATTTCTCGAAAATGGAGAAAAACGAAGTGCGAGCCGTTATTAAATACTGTCTGTACTCTGTTTAAAAAAGTTAACGACGCAAGAGCGATTCATTCATTGCGATTTGGAGGCAACATTAGGAGAGTCTGCTCTGCCGTATTCCACTGTCGCAAGGTGGGCTTCTCAATATCGAGTAGAGGAAACGAGCACGGAAGACGAACATCGTTGCGGCCGTCTATCAACGTCAGTCACCCAAGAAAATGTTGCGAAAGTCGAGAAAATTGTATTGAGCGATCGAAGAGTTACCATCCGATACTTAATTCAAGAAACGGGCATTTCATCTGAAAGTATTCAATCCATATTGAAACAATCTTCGAATATTAGAAAAGTCTCCGCAAGACGGGTGCCGAGAATGTTAACCGATAGTCAGAAACAAAATCGACTTGACATTTCGAAGATATTGTTGGACAAGTTTCAAGAAGATTCTGAAAACTTTTTGTCTCGTTTCGTAACAATGGACGAAACATGGGTCCATTCTTTTGATCCCGAGACAATACAGCAATCTTCGCAATGGAAACAGCCATCATCGCCGACCCCGAAGAAGTTTCGTGTCGTGGCATCGGCTGGCAAGGTTATGGCCTCAATATTTTTGGACTCAGAAGGGATATTGTTGATTGATTACCTGGAGCGTGGAACCACTATTATAGGCCAATATTATACAGCTTTAATTCCCAAGTTGAGGAATGCCATCAAAGAGAAAAGGAGAGGGAAACTTCGAAGGGGCGTGCTGTTTCATCACGACAACGCACCCGCACACAGGCAGTTGCGATGGCTGCCATTCAGCAAGCTGGCTTCGAATTGGTTGACCACCCCCCTTATTCACCAGATCTGGCGGCTAGCGATTTTTATCTGTTCCCCAAATTGAAAAAAATACTTAAGAGGAAACAGGTACGAAGACGATAACGAGGTGATTGATGCCGTGGTTTTTTTTTTTTTTTTGCAGGGCCAAGACAAAACTTTTTTTGTGAAAGGGATTGGCCTTGGAAAAGCGCTGGACTCGGTGTGTAGAGAGACTCGGAAACTATGTAGAAAATTAAATTATTAAGTTATCATTAGTCATTATATTCTATCACATTCTCACTACTTTTTGATCCCTCCTCCTATTTAATTCCAAAAAAAATGGATATACGGGTACTTCGTTTTAATGGGACACCTGCTCTAATATGCTATATAGAATAATGTGGATTATGATAATAATGAACACAAAAAAAACGATCTTCTCCACTGAAAATAGTTTTAATGGATTTATACCTAAAATAATTGTGAAATATGCGGACATCGGGAATCGTGAAAAAACAAGTTCTTATTTCCATTTTTTGGCAATAAATGATGTTACGAACCCAGCACAAAAAATATATTCTTTGACTATTTTATTACAGCAACGCACCGGCGAATTTTCTTTATCTGTGTGCATTTTTAAAGTGTCCATGTGGTATCCGCATTAAGAATATAGCACCACTCCATCTCCTCCCATGGATGTCGAAAAAGGCGACTATGGGACTGTGAACTCTATTAAAGGTTCACTTGTAAAGAATGCCTTATAGTAATGTCTTAGGTTTTCGCGAGTATTACACATTATAATAAAACAATTTTTAACGGATTAGATCGCGTATAATATAGATTTTTGTTTTTCCTGACGTTTCAAATGCTTTGCAGCATTCGTGGTCGAATGCCTTATGTCATTAAGCCCAATGTCCCAGTCCAGTGTACATAGAAGTTTAAATAAATAAGTAAATAAACCAGAAGGATGGAACTCAGACTCCCTTCTGTAAAAAAGCAGCTATTCTGCGCTCACTAACCCGACTGAAAAGTGGGCAGGCGGGTTGGCACGGAAGGCCTTTGTTCAGCAGTAGACGCCCTTTGGCTGATATGATGATGATTTTCATAATAAAATGGCGAAGAAAGAATTTTTGGGGTGTTGAGCAACTTTATTCAAAATAAATACATAGCAAATAAAATCATTGGAAACTACAACCTATATTCAAAACCTACTGAAACCCCTTAAAATAAAGTTCACTACATTGTAGTGCCCTATGTAAGTGTTTATGAATACCTACTTGAATAATCTTCAATGCCAGGTATAAGTAGCAGCACATATTTCTCTCTTATCGGATCACCGACCATTTACAGTCGACAATTCATTTGATTTAGAATTCATGTTCATTGTTCATCGTAATATATCGGAGTAAGCTAGAAAACTCCAAAACTTGAAAACTCATTATTTTAGCAAGTAAACTATTCCAAAATAGTTGGAATAAGGCTTAGTTTATGATGTTGATGAATTTCTAGTTATAGGGAAGAAACAAAAAGAAAATAAAACAAACGAAAAATAAAATGGTTTATTAATGGCAATCAAGTAAAAATAAAACAAAACAAAAAAAAACTGTTTAAGGAACAATTATGTTTTAATTTCCTACGTTTATCTTGCTGCGGTTTAAGTAAATGTCTTGGTAGTCGTCTAGTGCTGACATTATGTGGACAGTAAAGTAAACACAACGAATGAGATTATAGACAATGCAAGGCTGGGTACGGCTTCCCTGGACGCCGTGTGGCCACCCGAGCACACATGACCAACTGACACAGTTCATCTACTGATTCCACTCAATATGTCACGTACAAATGGCTGGTAATGTAAACTAAGAGTTTATAGAAAACGGAAACTAACTTAGGTACAAAAACCTTCAGTTTTTCAAAGTGAGAATCTTTTGATATCTCTCTCTTGATTGAATTCTTTATGCGATTTCTTTGTTATTTCACTATTTGTAAATATTTCTTATATTAATATTTAGAATTCACACATTTTTGCTAGCTGGACAAATGTTTTGCAAGTTCATAATGTTAGGATAGTCGTACAATTCTAATGGTAGCTTTTTCTCTATCAGAATATATATCCTAGTACTTACAATCAATTAATGGACTTTTCATATTTCTTTAATATTATATTTACCTTACTTACAAATGTAAATTAGTCAGGATTTGGATCATTACTAGCTGTGCCGTCAACAGTTATACCCTATGTTTAATTTAAGATAGCTGCTTTCTCATTATTTTAGCATAGTTCCACTAAGGGGCTAAGCAGAACATATAATGGTGTCATTATTACAAGTTTTATTGAGTCTTTGTTAGTGTATAATCTTTATTCATTGTTAATAAAATCTTAATATATTGTTGTCAGTTTAATGTTGATGGATTGGATGGTCCAGTATAGCTGATGGATATATAAGTTTAGTTATCATCTATTTACTGTTGCCGTGTGGTGCCGGCTAAGAATAGCACCACCTCATCCCATGGCGTGGGTGTCGTAAAAGCGACGAAGCGGGATTAGCCCGAGGGTGGACAACAGCGGCCTTCAAGTACATTAATTACAGTTCAACTGCAATCGCTAGCCCGCCAACCAAGCGTGGCAATGGCAAAACAATGAGCATACAACATAAAGTTCGTTGGACGTTGTGGCGATTTTTAGTGGAGGTCTGTGTCTGTGTCTGGATGTTTTCGGCTGAAATGATGATGATGATGATGATCTATATGCCTGTTATTAAACTTCAGGAACTCCCTGTTACCTCGGAAAAATAACCATGGAGCTAACTGTGTGGGCAATTGTACCAGTAACTCGGTAAGATTACCAAGGTCGCATAAGAATAGTGCACATCTATGAATATGAGAGCATAACATTGTTTGTTGCTATTTCAACTTGCCTCTAATTATACCGTGGCCAACATTTTGCTGTTACCGTGTGGGCTAACAGCTGACAGCTTTCAAATGCTCCGCTCGCTCATATTTGTGCCAGTAGAGCTTAATTTATATCGGCCTTCTCGGCACCGACCATAACATATAATATCTATATAAAAACTGCTCTCTCATACAGGTGAATTTGCTACATCACGTCATCGTTATATTCAAATAGTATTATATCTCTAGTCGATATTATATAAATAAACCTTTCAATTTAGTTTGGTCTTATATAATAAAGGTAATTAATTTGTCTAATCAATAAAACTGTATATTACTGATAAAATTGTTTTATACCTTTATTATATAAAACTAAATGACAATGGTAGTCATTTCTTAGAAATCTAATACTATAATATCTATAGTAGAGTACTAGATTTATCTTTTATATACTTAGAACTTATTAGTATATAAAGGCGACTATTACTGAGCACCAACGCTGTAAGAAATAGTAAATCCCCCACAAACAAGTGACTGCAATAGTGCGGCGAATGCTAACGATAATTATTGTTGAAGGCTAAACGAGGGAACCACATCCACAATGGCTTCCTACCATTATTATGTGTTTGTCAATTTAATAAACTACACGTCGGATAGTGTTATTTGATATTTCCAAAGATATTTTTAAATAATGTATCATGCTGAAAGGAATCTGGGAGTAATACAGGGCCGAGCAATGATTGGCTTTGTAAAATAATATATTTAAAAATAAAACAAAAGGAAAACCGGTAAACGCTGTAATAGAACCCACAACATTATTCAAAATACAACCAACAAAACAAATGGTGACACTATTATGGTAATACAATTACATTAACAGAAGTGCTTACATATTATAAATAATACTTAGAATACAAAAATAATACGGAAATAATAGCCAAATTAGATACTATGACTAAAATAAAAGATAAAGCGTACAATGAACTCAAGAGATTTTTGTTAACATATTTAAGACAAATAACATAGGAAAGCGTAAGAAATATAAAACTAAACACAATGAAAAAATATATAGAATTGGGAGCAGCATGTTCGAAATTAGTAAAAAAAAACAACACTATTGTTCATGCCAGTTCATAGAACTGGTGGCCGGTGGCACTTGGTGTCTCGTCAGGAGCGTTGCTACACGCTCCGGGGTGTCGTACCAGATAGTGCATTTACAGTGTCAACTTTGCCTTAACGCAAACTTGTAGCGTGCTTTGCAAACGCACTCCTGGCACGAACTCCGGAGCGTAAAAACTTCGATATCGATATCTGACGAACGTTGGGCCGCACTACACAGTCTACGCACTATGTACGGAACGTCTTTGCCGTTTATCACTTTAGCGTCCCCAAATTATACTTATTGCTACATGACAATATCATAGGTATGCAGGGGATTAAAGCATATGTTAGTGCATAAGCGGTGATAAAGTTAAAATCTTTCCACACATACATATACAAGTAATGCTCTGATTTTTATTAATTGCATGCTTTCGAAGACTAGCTTATTCTGTGTCTGTTTATTTAGACGTACAGTAACTATATGTGTTGATACCTCAATAACGCGAACATACTGACTCCTCGTGTTACTCAGTGTTCGTAATTATTGTGCATTTAATTAGCGATTATGGCAAGTAATTGTTATTCAACGTACGCAGGTCTTGTTTCATCATACGATTGATTGACACCAACGGTTAAGGACGCGATGAATGACAAGGCAGATTTATGACATATTTAGGAAATCGTGGATTATTGTTTACAAATATGAAAAATATAGAAGTTTTGGCAAATGGATGTGATACTTTAATGTGAATGTGGTGAAATGTGAGCATGGGAATGTTTCAAATGGTTCTTTCCCGGCTATAATCGTCGAACATAAAGCAATTAATTATAGTCCGGAATACTATTACTCGACACGATATTAAAGAGCAACATTGCCCCATATCGATAGTTGCCATATCTTGCTTCGTAAGGCCGTGACACTAGAATTGCTAGGTGTTGCCGCAATTCAGCACTTTTTGGCCAGGCTAGCAATAAATAGCTAATATTTTCACTGAGGACAAAGGTTCTCATTAGAACTGGACATATAATTTAAATAGTTATGATTCAAGCTATTTATAAGAATCGCTATTCTTATGAGTGTAAATAAAAATTCTTACTCGTACACACTGGAGTTTTTACGAGCGGTGACTATTAATTTTGTACGAGGAAAATGACACCTCTCGAGGTTATGATCTCACTGATTTTATTACGTTTAAATGACAAGACTTGAATGTAGCGAGATCTCCCACGAAATTCGAAAGCTTTGTGTGTTTTTAAAATATACAAAATGAAAGTGTAGAGAGAAAGCGTGTCATTTAAATAATGAGTGGTGATAAAAGCAGACGCGTCTCACAGTGCTTGTACGGCCGAAATATTGCGAAAGAATTTTGTATTAATGCATTAATTACATCTCAGCCTGTTAGTGGATTTAATTACGATATGCGAGTGCTATATTTAGCATAAATTGAGCATACGTGAAACGTTAGTAGCTGCAGACATTATTGAAGCAGAACATTCCCATTTTCATAAGAAAGCAAATAGAGGAATGATGTATCTAATGTAAATGATTACGTAATAGATATCTTCTTGCTCCATTACCTTGATTATCACGCATAGCGACACCCTTTTTATTGATTCACATTAACGTATTTAGCGTGCAGAATCATGAAATCTATGAAAATGTTTCAACAGTGATGTTTGTGTCCAGACAAAAGGCAGTGGATCTCTTAATATAATACGAATCAATCAACAACACCGGCCTTTCTACGTTTAGTCCATATTTGTAATTTCCTTATTGAGAAGCAAGAATAATTCTGGAATATGAATATGTTGAATAGCCTCCTAACGAAGTTTAATGATAATGTATGAATTGTCATCAATATATCTATATTATTCCTTTTGATTCCAAAAGAAGACATTTTGATTGCGTGTTTCCCGTGTTAAAAAAATGTGATGATCTCATTTGTATGTTGTGATTGCATTTATAACCGCATTCACCTTTTTGCAATATGTTGAAACAAGTACTTATATGTTGCTACTCAGTCTACTTACATCCGGTTCCCTTGCTCATTTTAAATCAATACAATAAAACAGTACTAGTCAGAACCGCGTAATACATTGTGTAAAAAATATATAAGTGCGTTCGATTGTAACTACTAAAAGAAAGCCTGCTTGTTAAAAATACTAAAAACACAAATTAGATAAATAACGAAAATTCAGAATATGCAGTTTGAGACTTTCACTTCAACGTACGTAGAGTTTCACTATATTTATGTAGAGTCGCATACGACAACCAAAATCGACTAGTACCTATGTTTTGAAACAAGATCTTCGACAGTAGCCAAGTTAAACAAGTCACTTGAAATATTATTTTCAATAGCTAAATAAACGATGCCATTAGATATTAACAGATGTGTCAGTGTGGTATACAACCTACACTAGGTACATGTCGCCTCATCAACGCGGCATAGATCAAGGTAATCATTTGTGCTGTGCCTCCGTATCCATACAAATTGTTTATGAAGTTCGTTTCCATTGACAAATACGAATGACCTTATAATCGTGAAATTAATAATTGTGTAAATCGAAATGTATGGACCTTTATACTTTGGTAACCTTTACAGAAGTTATCGGTAGAGCATTCTATAGTTATAATAGTAGATAAATGCTGGAAAGGAAACATCACATTGTACTAAAGATAGTTTAAAGTGGGTGTAGCGATGCAAGATATAAGTTTTTCCGTGGTGACGTAATACTGCAATGGAGACAAGACCTTGTGTTACATGACACGTGTTGCATCTATAATAGCGAAGTTTATTTGTATACGTAATAAAGTGAAGTGCGCTGCATATGCCTGCATATCTGTGCTAATTTATGCATGTGACGCGTAATCGCCGTATATAATGGAATGACTGTTGCAGCTAAAGATTTTTATACTCGCGGATATTATTAAACGGTTTTGTACGTGCAACAGCTTAGAAAGTTTGATTAACTTAAAAAGAGAAATCTTTTTATATACGTATATATGTATCGTTCTTCATCAGCGGCTTCCCGTGTGGTGCCGGCTAGGAATAGCACCAACTCATCTCATCTCGTAAAAGGCGACTATGGTAATAACCGGAGGATGAGCAGCAGCGTCCTTCGAGTACATTAACAACCCGACTGCGATCGCCAACCCGCTTGCCAAGCGTGGCGATTATGGCAAAACCCGCCAATGAGCCCACAATACACCTAGACCAGCTCCACAACGTCTTTGGGGGAAGCACAAGCTTAATAAAGCTAAAACGATGACGATGAACGATGTATGTATGGTCGTAACTGTTGCCTTGTTTTAGATTCGGTTCTTTACATAGTTTATTGTTAGTAAGATGCAAATTTAACTGCAATCTAGTTTTTATTTCACGTTTCCTGTCATTAGCCTTTAGCATACTGATACCATCGACCAGACGTTTGATAATGATTTGATATAATCACGTTTTAGGCTTTTTACATACAATTTTGTAACAGAAAGAAACTAATATTGCCGAAGTTGATATGAATGCAAACTATTGTCCAGTATCCATTAAAGCTAGAATCTTAGTCGGGTATGTAATTATATTGAAGTTTTTACTGCGATTCTTGGTATAATGACTGGAATGTCGCTAGGGTATAGTTTAGCTCGGCACAATGTGAAACAAAGGTGAGCCGGCACAAGTGGGTCATAGTGGTGGCCTTGCGCCGCGACTCCGCGAGAGACCGACCTAGTCCACCATCCGAGGGAGCGAATACTGCCGATTTAATTGTATTACATGCTAAACTGATTGCCATTTCATGACAGGTTATTGTGTCAAAATAGTAAAATATGTTTACGATTCATGCGTTAATTTATAACACATAATTGAATGCATGACTCTAGTACGCATTCTTCATATAAATTTAAATTTATTATAATATTTCAATTAATGATACTTATGAATCGATTGTTACTTGTCCGTTTTGGTCATAGAATTTAGAAGTAGATGTTGTTGTACATACTTTATGCAAACGATTTAAGACTTTCATTAATTTTGCTACAAAGTAATAAAATACTACATACTTCTGGCAACTAAAGGATTGAGTAGTTATAAAGTATGCAGCTTTATGCAATAAAACCTAATGAATGGCACAATGCAATGGACATAATAAATCCCCATGGGTGGCGGACTAGGTAGGCGGCTAGGGCCGCGGTACGGCTGTTATACGGCTTTAATACTAAACGCCTCCGCACCACTCTGCGCATACTCCCGCGCACCACTGCACCAATGACGTAAGAATATGCAACCGTCCTACTGCATATTTGTTACTCGAGCCTGATCATACCGTCATTCCTTTATTTATAAACGCAAATTTTATAAGTGCGAAAGAGATGAATAGATGCGTGGTTACACTGCAGTATCGATCACTTCGAACTATTCTAACAGAGCTCTAGGGCCGGTGTTTTTCTATTCGCACTATTTAATGAATAAAACATTAATTGAAATCATTACTGTTGGAGTGAATGTAACATGAATACAAACTCGTTTACAGGGTGGCATTATGTCACGACAATCAATCCGCTTGAAAGTGCACCGATGTAATCGCAAGATCGACAGAACATGAACGCTTTAAGAAAGTAGGACATATAATTGTTAGCTGTCATGTGCTAGATAAGCTGCATTGTGCAATTGCGGCGCGCATGGGACCACATACATGATAAATGTGTCCACTCATTGGCGACACACACTATTAATATGTCCTTGAACGCATGGGCGGTGAGGAACCGCATCATATGGCATTTGAAACGCGAGTGATTATTATACGTTATGAATAGTAGCTGAGTTTGTGGACGTGTCAAAATGCGCACATATATGGTAGTTACTTTTACTGAAGCTAGTGGGTGCGCACGAGTTATGCGTCCGTGGCTCGGCCTGGCTCGCCTCGAGGAAGCCGACACGCTCCACCGAGCACTTTCCCTCTCGAGCCGACGTCGCATCCGACAGTAATTGCAATTACTAACATTTTAGAATTAATTACTATCCATACTTGGCGGGTTTCGCAATAAGAAACCGGCGTTGTGACGTGTCGATGGCTAGCATTTGGTTTCTAAACCAAAGCACTTGACAAGCAGTGTGACCGTGAGCGGGAAAACCTAGGCTTTATCAAAACTGTTGTATGGTGCCTACCATTGATATAAATAAAGATCAATTTACTAAATGGAACATACTATTCGAAGCATAGGATTCCTTCGATTTGTAATTTAGTAAATGATGTGCAATATTTTTTACCCACAATACATGGTTTCATGCACAGAACAAGCTAGCAAAGCGTACATTTTAGGAATGAGATACCTATGTAGGTATATACACATATAAATTCCAACATTCCAATTATATATGTATGTATTAGGTTAGCATGCACAGCGATATGAGTTATTGGATTATGTATGTTGAACACGTGATATGCACCGTGATGTTGCACGTGCCGAACTACACATGTAATATAGAGACCGGGGGTTGCACTCCACTCCCGAGCCGGGGATCGAGGTCGTGGCCCCTGTAATTATCTAGTTTAAAATAATCCCGCTGTAGGCGTAGGACTTGCGCAACACAATTTCGACGTTCTAGAAGCGACACTGACACGACACTGGGAGGCACTTCACTGGAGTCCGCGGGGCGTGTAGAGACGGCGCGCGCGCCCGCACCACTGCGCCGCGTTCCACTTTTCCTTCCGGCGGTACCGAGCAGCCGCGAGTTGGCAGCGGCACGCCTTGCATAACCGACGGTTTCGCAAAGCGGTCGGTGCAGCGCGAGGCCCGGCTTGAAATACGCACCCGCTCTGCCAACGGGGCCGCGCGGCCAGTTGACGCAACGCCGATCCGCCGCCGCCGCCGGCGAGCCCGGTGCTCCCACCTCAACGGGTGGCTCGCCTGCACCCCCACCACATCTCTCCTTCTGGTTTCACAGACACCACTTTCGCCTGTATGCGTACTCGCTTTCATCTTCAGCGCATCCACGCTCCACTTTGCCTGTTGAATTGTCGTTAGCGGAGAACGTATCGGCTCGCGACCGGGATGCCCGCGTATCGCACGGAGCGAGGAGCGCGCATCACACGAGCGATGCAGATAAGAGCGCGCGCGCGCCAGATGCATCGGTAACTAGGCCACCACGTACTCCGCCATCTGTTTGCCTGATTGCACTTCATTTAGATTGTAGGATCAACGATAGGGATATGAATATATTTTAGGCCGATTTATAAATAACCTATTGATTTGAAATAAAATCCGTGATAACCTAACGGTAAATAACTGTTAACTGTCGCTCGCAAGGCGTATGTCGGCTACAATATTGTCGCGAGCGGGCCTCGAGCTCCGCAAATAGACGCTCCATTTCGACGGCCAACACAACTCACGGCGACACGCGAAAACATTACAGACACGTTTTATAATTTTATAGCCAGGTTTAAATTGTAAGCTACGCTTATTATACACCACTACACTCTTTAGTGCCTACGCTACGCGTTGTTCACTTCAACAGACACCGATTTTCTATAAATTAATTTCTAACTAAGAGATGCGAGACAACTTAGTGTTATAGCTACTCGTACCTACTGCAATATAAAATCAGTGTTAAGGTAGGTAACGTCCTGTCATAGCAGTGGCCTCGGTCAGCTGTCACTTTTATTTGGTACCGGCGCGGCGAACCAATAAATAATATTTCAGCGTTTAGCGGGTTTACGATTATAGTATGCACACCCAAGGCCGGCTGACTCACGCGCCGGTCTAAACCACGAGCTACGAAATTGACTCATTGACACGTGTGCACAGATCAGGATTGCTCTATGCAGCTACTGCACACGATCAGCTGTTACCCCCGCGCATTTATAGGGAACTTGAAGGGTCTTGATAAACAGCACCGATACGTTTGCGAAGTCAAACTAATTAATTTTTTTATTGTCTCTTCACGGTCGTTGTCGGTTTAACCTGTGCAAGAAGCCCGGTCTTTTTATAGGTTTCCGCGGGGACATGGGTGGACCCATGGGTCCAACACGCAGAGTTACAAAATTTAAATCTAAAATGTAAATAATGGGACACTAACCAGGTACCATGGCTGCACTATAAGAATAAGGAGAATAGGTATAATTAGATTAAGGTCTTAGCAGAATACCAGCGCTACTTCATCATAACGAAGTGGGACAATGCTAAGTTCCATTTTTGTTTCTCAAATTAACATCCCTGTAATTTATAAAATGTTGTTTAAGTATGTTTCGACTTAATTCAACACATTATGCCTATTGCAAATGTCATCATCATCATCTTTTCGGCCGAATGAAGTCCACTGCTGGTCACAGGCCTCCCCCAAAGATATCCACAACGAACGATATGGGTGTGTTGTGCTCATTGGGGGGTTTAGCCATAATCGTCACGCTTGGCAGGCGGGTTGCAAATATACGAGAGCAAAATAAATTTGTTTTCTTTCTTAGATACTATTTTAGAATTAGTATCGGGTATTAACCTCTGCAAAAAGGAACCAGGTGTATTGATAGGTCTACGTGGGGACATGGGTCCAACACGCAGAGGCCTTTAGAGGGAATTTAGAGACTTTAAATTAAATTTTATTTATTATTAGGTATTGTAGTAAAAGTATTACTGAATTCTCCAATAACATGGCGCTTTGCCGGTGACATTACTATACTTTGGTATGATCTCCGAAATTTCCTCTTTCGTTCAGTAAATTATTAGATAGTCTGGAATAATGACTGTTTCCGTGTGGTGTCCGGATTAAGAATACAGCTCCACTCCATCTCCTCTAGTGGCTGTCGTAAAAGGCGATTAACGACCAAAATAATAATCAATTTAATCGAAAATCGATTTCGGATAACGGATATGTCTGTTTTTGTGATAAATGTGATCGTAACATAAGATTATTAATTCTAATTTAAGGATTAGATTGATTATTAATATCGGCTGTAAGAGACTCTAAACCAGAGGGATGGACAGCAGCGTCTCTTCTGTGGAGCAGTAGCCATTCTGCACTCACCAAACCATCTGCCAAACATGGTAAGTACTGGCAAGTTCCCTCAATATGACGACACACTTGTGGACATCTACGGAGGAAGAATTTGATTAGCAGTGGACGTCTCGTGGCTGATATGATGATGATGAAGTCTGGAAAATCCCCACAACTATTATAAGACTTTACTACTTTCAATAGCTAACAAAAAGCGTTTTGATATGACATAGTTTAAATGAGAAAATACATTTCAGGTACTTTGTTGTAAAAATAAACCATTCCCGTTACATTGCTCCATTTCTTGAGATGAGAATGACATCTTACACACTGCCAAGAAGCAGTCAGTGTCTCTAAACCGCGACTACATAGAAATACCGTCCGTTTGATTATTACATCAATGTTGCGGAATATTTAGAATTGACTCTACGCTAAAGTCTAAGTATTTTGTAAAAATTGGTATTATGTAGCTATGACTAACTTAACACTTTTTTAGTTATATAATTTTGTCGTTTGTAACAATCTCACTTAAACAATCTCTCTATATTAAACATCATCGTACAATTGGCTGTGTCTCAAATAAACGTGTTAATTAATCAAATTGTAATGCACCGACCTATAAACCTTAGGTGCTATAATTTTGTCCGAGGGAGGGGGCAGGCAGGGCTCGCGGGAGGAGGGCACATAGGTGTATTTTCGAACTCCTGGGGCCGAGACCAGATTATCGTGTGTCATTTTCACGTTGAGTTTACGATCGGTTTTCTTTAGTATGGCTGAAGCGGGAAACTATTTTAATTTCTTAAGAAATAAACGCTGTTACGGTTGAATTGGATATTTAAAATATCTATAAATATTTGAAACGCCTGAATATTGGCTTGCTGTAAATAAATATTAATTGTTGAAGTCCATCCGATTTTAAAATCGATGAACGATTGCAGTCAACTTACATTTGCTTTGTATATCGTCAAGTCCTTAACTGTTGCGATAGTTTGGTAAATATTACAGTACTTTGTGTTAATTTAACAATTAATAGTCAAACATTACTTTATAGTTTACGATTACGTAACGATTGCAAACACGGCAAATTACTAACCAACTATTAAAGAATATGACAGGAAAAGGAACTACACGCAATGCAAAAGTGAGGCAAATTGGCTAAACGAATGATTTACTTGAATATCGAGTGTCTGTTGGCAATATCGATTATTTCCTGTTAATGCGCGCGAGTCCCGGTCTGGGGGAGGCGGGCCAGAGGTGGGGGAGGGGAAGACGCGCTGGCATACCGCCCAAGGACGTTTTCTAGGCTCCCTAGGACCGGCGCGGTCAGGGTCAGGTCATATCAACCCAGGGCCAACTAATTCAAGGGTAAACCGAGACGTTATTTGTTCAGTACTTAATAATAATATCTATTATATACACGACAATGTCGATGCTGCGTTTGTTAATAACAATAAACATTACGTTTTCGCGTGACAATTGAAAATGATACTGAAACTATAACAATGCTATACTTTAAGAATATTATTTTTCATTGTTGATAGTGGTTGTTTTTAACAAAGTTTAATTAACTATAAGATAATTTTAAATAAGATCATTAAAAAATGCTGATTGTTCGTTCTAAATTTAGTCGTAGATGGCCCTATGAACTAGCGTGCGTCCTTTTGTCGCATGTGTTCCTGTTTACTTTAATCAAGAACCATTAGCGGGACTCTTTGATACATCAAATTGTTTTTTAAGTTTGGTTGGATGGTTTGTTTTTGTTCAGGACGCGGTAGCTCTACGACATCTACGGCGTAGCACCAAGGAAACGGACGCGTAGTCCACCTAATCCTGTAGCGTCAGGGGGAAATATTGGTTATATTTTTTTGCACATTAGAAATATTGTTTGGATTGTTCTTGTAGTACTGGTTATTTTAAATCAGTAGTTTAGAAACGAAATCGTCTATAGAATCCCTAGAAGCGACATTTTGACTTAAAATAATATATTATTTTATTGATTCAACCAAAATTATGTGCAATTATAAATAATATGCGCTTACTTTCTACGGATTTGCGAAAACTTCACAAAAAAAGGTACTAATGACATTGCGTGTAGCGTCGAGGCGTATCGTGAATTACAATGGCCGGGCGATCACCGTCGTTACGACATGGTTTAGAAAGTCGAGCCACGGTCAACGGTCTCCCGAGCGAAAGTTACCGCCGCGTGTGTGCCTACCTTTACATGCGTACCGCGTACGTTTCGCAACCGCGGACTCTGCTACGAAAACACGAAACTTTTGGTTACCGGCACGACTACGTCTGTTTTTGAAACTGCCTTTCTATTGGACGAGTGAACCAGCAGTAAAAGAAGTCTTCTGTTTGCGTGGTAGCCCCCTCGGTCGCGGAACGTGTAGTTTACGATCACGATGAAAGTGATAGTCAAGCTAACTATATTTTTTTGACCTTTACTTTCATAGTCATGCTATTACGTGATAAGTTAAGTGGAGTTGCACGGTTGCAACTCCACTTAACTTATCTTCTTATTACTTGAATTGGAAACTAATCAATATTTAATTGCGCAATAGGCACAAACACCGTTACGTTTTCATGATTACGTAGATGTTTCAGAATTTAACCATTTTAATTTTATTTATGTAAATAGGCTAGAGAAGATCAGTTTATTATATCAATGAACTATTTTATTAACAGCAATCATGTTCTATCGTATGAACTTATATAAACGTAGTATCAATGTCGTTTAATTGATCACTGTAACACAGTATTTTATGCATTCAACCTCGCATTACGAGCGCTCATTGAAGCGGCCTTTTGGGAGAATAACGTTCAGCATTCGACGTTCAAGGGTTGATGCTGATGAGAACATGAATCCTACATATTTTACCAATTAGATACAAAAACAAAGAAATTTCTATTGCATTGATTACCTATCGAAACGAAACGAACGCAAACAGGAGACAAATATGTTTATGCAATTAATTTCTATTTGCTTAACGAATGAAGATCACCTTGTGGTATCACTGATAATACAATTTTTTTTATTGGGACAAGCCCGCCGCACGTTCCCTACCACTGCAACTACTGTAAGCCAGGATCTACAATGATGACCACCGAAAAGAACACCGATCAATGAAGCCCGGTGTGTCCCAGAGAAATGAATAACTGTCATGGAGACCGCAACGAAATTAATCAGAAAAGAAAAAGCAGGAGTAGGAAAAAATATACGTTCCATTTCCCTCCGTAGCAAGCAGGAGACAGAGAAAAACAATAGGCCATAGGCACAATAAATAGGAGTTTACTGATAACACTAGTGTCCCTACGTCTATGCTGATCATAGGTATTACGCGTCAGATGTTCAGCCCTAGCTAGACCTAGTTATCTAAGTACTCCGAGGCCCCGGATGCACCAGCGCTGTACGCGTTTGAGTTATTGCATTACCGCCGCACCCTTCCCCTCCCAATTAACCGACCGCACCCTCCTCGCTTCCCCCGCAACCCACCACTTTTCCACCTAGCGCGCGACCTTCATGGCTGCATCCCTGGCAGAATGCCAGCCGTTGCATATCTCAAGATGACTGTCAACCCCAACATAGTAGATATGTTAAAAACATTGATACGAAGGTACTGCACTTTATCTGTTCATTGAAAGGGATTGAACTTGATCTATGTATATGTTAACTTATCAAGATGTGTAGTAATTAATATTTTTATGAAGTACTTATACTTTTTAAGCTAATAAAGAAAGAAAATTTATCGGTTAGAAACTCTACAGAACACAATATATCACAAGAGCGTTAGAAAATACCCGTACCATATAAAATACCTACATACATCACACGTTTTAGTTTTGCTATAAATCCTAAGATTCTCACTAACACATCAATTCTGAAATAGAATGTCCAACATAATACATTGTATATTATGTAATTATATCTCACTCTTATCAGTGATTTGTTATCGCGCGCTAGTTAAACCCCATTTTGACACGTGACAAATATGAAGTTAACGAAGCCTGGTTTAGTGCAATAGCCTGGTGTACCAGAGGAATGTGAACGGTGAAAGTAGACGCGTCCGCTACTAAGAAAAAGAGAGTTCCACGCGGTTTCACCTTGCGAGAGCGCGACTAGTGCAACAGGTGCGATGGCAGAGCCGAGGGATACCACAATTAGAAGTAAATATTGAACACTATGTAAACGTAGCCGATCTTATAGTGACAGTGCACAGTGGTTTATGTCGATGCAAATGGTAACGAGGCGCGCGCACTGGCGGAGGCGCGGCGAGCAACTGCGGCCCACCAGCTGCACCGAAATAACTGCTCAATGCAGCCGGGCGGCTCGATGCAAGCCTCCTCCGTCCTCCCCTCCCACCCCGCAACCCGTGCTCGTCCCTCCTCGCCCCGTACCCTCCAGGTCACGGCTGCAGGTCGCCATGACAATGCTAGAGCAGAGCTGGAGCCTGCGATCGATCCAGCTAGTTCCAGATAGATGTAAACTTAAAACCAGAGGGGGATGGTAGGGGTGCGGTAATTAAATAAATAAGTAACGCAATGGTATGGAAATTTTTTAATCTGTAGTTGATGTTACCTTTATAAGGAAGTTAAATAACGCGGGCATGTTAATATTACCGTTGATTGATTGTCTAGTATATATTGAACAAAGAATGTTCCAGATGCATTACATACAGTACGCTCTTTAAATAAATATAATACTAGAAACATTGTCTTATACAGTGTTTTTATTTCTTCCGGTAAAGATGGACAAAGCACTTGGAGGACAAAGCCAGCTTCAAGGTTCAACAATGCATCTGGCGCATTCTGGTGTCAAGGCTGGGCCAGTCCTGGTCTATGCTACGCTCTTTGGCTTGCTGCCAAGGTCATCCTTAGTATTTTATTCTCCAGTTGTAGTTTTAATTAATTTTGCACACTGAACGTCATATTATGTTGATGCTTTTATATACATGTGGGAGTATTACCGCGCCAGCAGCAATTTATACATTAATGAATGAAAGATAAGATAGGCAAAGGGCCTTTCGTGTTTAGAAATAATCTTAATCCAATTTAAAAAATTCAAACTACGTAGCCCATATTCCAGAACGTTCTATAGTTTACAATTGACACATCCATGCATTCAGAGAACATACCTGTTTACTTAAAGATAATCCATAGGGATGGTCCTCGCGGTTGTCATACAGTGACCTTGCAAAGCTTGACTTCTATGTTTAATAATATAATTTCTGCGATTACAGAAAGTCATAGATCAATGTGAGCATCATTACATCACTATCAGTCTGCCCTTGCTCGCTATACGCGTGTTTGTGCAATGTAGGGATGTGCCAGAGGCAATTGGCATGCCTGTTGGCTTTGATCTGCTTCTTATACGCCAACAATATTTAGACACGAAGACGCCAAGACGTTATCTTATTATGGTAATGTGATGTGTGCTAAATAATTGTAATTTTTAACATTACAGATGACAATTTAACGTCGACAGATTATATAAATTAGATTTTTAATTGGAAAACCATTGCGGTTCCTTAGAGTGAAAAACTCGTATGTGTGAAAGAGATAGCTTTACAGGAGGAAGAAAGAGTGCGCCTTGTAAAATATGATTACCACAGCATAATTGCCTATGTGTTACAATTTTCGAAATTCAAAAGATTTTCTGAGTGAAGCAAGGCTTACTTTCGGCCCAATATAAAATTGACCAAAATTGATTCCTAAGATTTTCACTCGACGTTTTTTTACACAGTCAATAGGAGCATTAAATGTACAAGCATTTTCAATGGTAATCGTAAGTACTTCTCACTTCCATATAATTCGAGAAACGTGTTTGGTATGTATATCGCTGAACATGAAACCCCGCGTTGCTACGTTCACGGAAGCCCAGGTGAGTTTTAGCTGGGCCCGAGCCCCGATATAGAGCCGCCCACGTACTAGATTCAGACCTCCACAGATTCCCGGAACCCTAAGCCTCCCCCGTTTGCCTGTATCGATCGCGGGATGTCTGCGCATAAATATACAAGATACATGTAACTGTGGGTGTGTATTTTTATGTATATTTAAAGTGATCTTTCTAACGGTTGCAGCAGCAGTACTTGTATATTTACTGCTGATTACTTACGATCCAGGGGTCGTGGTATCAAATCTTGCTGATCAAGGGATTGTATGTTCAAAAGCCTAAAAACCACGACAATATGTGTAATCGTCATTTAGTGCTCAACTATTTATTATAATGTTCGATTGTATTTTTATCTTCTCTATAATACTGTGAATGATATAAATAATATCCTATATATACTTATGATTAATAATGTGACGTAATGTACATAAATTGTATAATGTTAGAAAACATGTTAAAATGTAATCCTTGACATATTTTCATGCCATGCAAATGGTAAATCTGCTGAACTAATAACATCCATTTGTGCCTACATTAAGGCATATTAATTAATTTTATTTCGTTTCCTTAGATTCTGAAACTACCCATTTTACAAAAAATAAGGTCAGTACATAAATTATAATAAATGTTCTGCAGTTTAATTTATCCTCTATTTTAATCGGCAAATGAGTCGGAATGGTAATATTGTCAAAAAACTGTTTATAGACCATGTACTAGTACATTATACCTGAATGTCATATGCGCCATTTTTCAATAAAGCGGTGCGAGCGGCGATCTTATGAGGTGACAAAGTGAAAATCCGAAACAAGCACATCAAAATCTATAAAAATAGCAATTTTCATAACCCCCTCAGAACTTTCTAGGTAAAACTACTAAAAGACTAGTGGACAAATTTTCTAGTGATGCAACACGAATTTTCTCGTTATGGATGAATTGGCCACAGCGTGCACTGAAGCACAAGTAAAATCTGTTGAGCAGTGTTCACATATTATTCATTTGGTAAATTACTTATTTGCAAAATCAAATAAAAATTGAACGAGTTTCTATCGAAATTTCTTGTTGTTTTATTTCGTAGGCTGACTATAATAGCTAAATTCTGAGATACTTACATTTCAGATAGGGAACGCATGGTGCCGGCTCAGAATACCACCACTCCATCCATCCTATGGGTGTCGTAAAAGTCGACTAAGGGAGTAGCCGGAGGATGGGCAGCAGCGTCCTTCGAGTACATTAACAACTCAATTGCGATCGCCAACCCGCCTGCCAAGCGTGGCGATTATGGCAAAACCCCCCAATGAGCACACAACACACCCATATCGGTCGTTGTGGTGAACTTTGGGGGAGGCCTTTGTCCAGCAGTGGACTTCATTTGGCCGCAATGATGAAAAAAAAATGAGGAACGCATTCATTGTTTGTAAAATGACAGCTATACATTACTTTTTGCAAATCACAGGGTTAAAAAAAATGAGTTTCAAACAAGATTTTTCTGTGATGTTATACGATTTAAATGAAACCGTAAAGATAGATTAGTACCAGAATAGGCGTGGGGCACCAAGCACGTGGCACGGCGTGTAAGAATATACGTTTTCCTCAATTTAAAGTAGTGATTTTATTTATCCTTGTAAGGTATGACTGGCCGCCTTGCTGCTTCTGGTACGAATTAAAGCATCGAAGTGGCAAAAAAGTTATATTACGACCCAAAAAGTAACTACAAACGGACATCGGAGATAGAGACTGAAGAGATTAGATCTCTGATCATTTATTGAATTTATATGATTTCCAGCAATTTGCTACTTGCTGGCCAACATTTTTGTCGCCTGACGCTGAAGGGAAATGCTTATGAAATTAGGTAAGAATATAATCAGTATTATTACTGGATAGGAGAGTTGAATAAGATCCACTAATTACGAGACAATTAATGACAGTGCGGGGAAAAAAATGGTGTCAACTTATTGCAAGTGGTCTCTTTTTTATGTTCTTTTAAAAAAAACGCTATATTACAAGTTCGAGCGGGCTTTTCTTGCATGATGACAATAAATCTCACAAAACGAATGACCGTCCTTATAGTCCTGGTTTAGATAGAAAGAAGTGGTATTCACTATTCATTCTGTTTCCTAAAGTAAATCTTGGATCCCGTGGCCTAGCCGCGTAATGTTCTTACGACAGGTGCTAAGGACCTTGCTAAAGAAGAGAATTCTTAGTGCTTTAAATCTTGGGTTAAAAGAATAACGGTCCACGGGTGCGCCAGAATGAATAAAGTTATGTGGCGATTGTAGAAAATTATTTGTTATAATATTATCCACTACGTCCTTATCCAAAACTATAAATTAAATGCACATTGCTAATTACTCGTAATTTAGTTCCCGCTTCGTCATCGAAAACGTCAACATCTAAGTGTCCCGACATTCCTGTCGTGAGTTTGTGACTCACGCAAATGTTTGTGCCTATTCCAGAAAAATAGGTATATTGTTTTTGTGATTTGTTTTTGCTATAGACGTTTAAGTTCAAGATATGTACATCATAACAACATCTTTTCTTCTGTTATTTAATAAGTTTTTCACATACGCCTTTACACGTACGCGCATTTGCCTTTACGCCTCTACTTTTGTTTTTATTTGAATGATACTAGTTTTCGTGGCTTTTAATGCTCCTTAACGGTCGCGTGTCATTGGAAAAGACAGATAATACCTTCCATTTTATGGATTCACTGAAATTTAGTCTTCGTTGATCCTCCATTTTGAACAATTTGCCTGCTTTTTTTTTGTGTCGTAGGGGTAGATTTCCGACACCAATTCCACACACAATACACCCAGACACGGAACAACTAACTGCAGATCGTACAAACATTTGTTCTGTACGGGAATCAAACCCGCGACCCGGATCGCAGCAGCCAACTGTATCAGCCACTGCACCAACCGCGCCGTCAAAGTTAGGACCAGCATGTTTTGAATTAAATACAGGGCTTGTTATTGATAGAAGACATTTACACTAGCGCATAACTTATTTATGTACAAGAATCACACATTTGTAGCGAATAAGTGCCTATATTACGGAAGTCAAATCAACTGGCTTACAACTTTCGAAAGTGTAACTTTGGAGGGATTATCCCAAACAACAGCAGCAGCATCGACGTCTATTGACATTGATACGCAATTAAATAATCGAGGGCGACCGAGGAAAAGTTATGGAGAAAATTCCAAATACATCCGACATAGGAGACGACATTAGGAGTAGACGAAATTATTTTAAACCTATGCGTGGTATCTACCAGCTTCTGTCCAAAATATTTTAGTGTATGGCTATGCTGCCATAGGCCATGCACTATTATCTATTGATGAACTTTGAAACATAAAGATATTAAATCCTTCCAATTACGTAATTCCCGGAAAATATTCAGGCCTGTGACTAATAGGCACCTTCTCAACCGGTGACTCCTGTGCTGTAATCCCTTGGTACCAGGGCTCTAGCTGCCTAAAATGAAAAAATCAATTTTGTCTAAAGCTGTTTTGGCATCACTTAATATTGTTTTTAACTATGCTGCACACTAGGATATCTCCTGTATCGTGGTTACAATTTACAGACATAAATCTCACATGCACAAACACACAGACATGAAACAACTATCAATCCGTGCGGGGATCGAACCCGCGACACGTAGCGCAGAGAGCCAAGCAACCACTGTATAGTCAAGATTTGTAATACGTTTATAACTAAACAGTATAAACTAAATGTTACTTATAATATATTATTTATATAAATTTTATCATGTTACATGGTCTGCTTATAGTAATCACTAAAAAGAATATATCATTATTAAATGTAGCATTTTTGTGCTGATTGCTGAAGGAATTACAGTTAAAAAGAAAAATAGAGTTTAATATATTTTCTGTGTGCCGTATGGTACGAATAGCAACAACCCATCTCATCCCGTGAGTACCGTAAAAGGCGACTATGGGATTACCCGGAGGATGAGCAGCAGCGTCCTTCGAGTACATTAAGCACTCAACTGCGACCGCCAACCCACCAGCCAAGCGATTATTGCATGACCCCCCAATGAGCACATAACACTCAGACAGGTCGTTATCACGATTCTAGGGGAGGCCTGTGTCCAGCAGTCGACTTTATTCGGCTTATGTTATTTCTTGGTAATAAATGATAAAATACACTTAAACTTGTTTTTGTCATGAAAAGCCCATAAACTAGGAATTTTGCACTTCCGACGCCCCTTTATAAGGCCGCTGGACCAGCGTGGAATTGTGTAGAGACTAATATTGAGTTTTTAAGAAGTTGTAATCAATATTTGTGTTGCGGTCACTCAAGTAAGCACTGTAAAAGTGTCTGTTAGGATCTATTTTATATGTAATATGTTCGATTTTTTTACCCGCCAATTTAATGGTGCTGTGTAATCGTTAAAGACACAAGACAAATTAATACAAAGTAATCAAAGTGAATTTCAGCTGCACTACAACACAGACCGCGTTTTTTTATATACAGTTATTGCGTCACGATCTTGTTCCGTGCGTGGAGTTATTTCACATGGCATAGCGAGGAAGAGCGCTGAAGAATAACAAATATTTACCTTCGAGTTAAGTCTTGCTGCGGTTTGCACACCATCATCATATCAGCCAAAAAACGTCCACTGCAGAACAAAAGCCTCCCCCATAAGACGACGGGGTTCCATGCGTTGTAATTTTGGAGGATTTGCCAGTACTCACCACGCTTGGTAGGTGGGTTGGTGAGCGCAGAATGTCTACTGTACACCAGAAGGGACGCTGCTGCCCATCCCTCTAGTTTATGGTCCTTAGTCGCCTTTTACGACATCCGAGGAGGGAGATGGAGTGGTGCTGCTATATTCTTGATCCGGACACCACACGGATTGCACATACGCAGGTATATATATCAGTGAATGTAAGTATATTTTGTCACAAGTCGACTGTAATAACCCAAAACTCACAGATACCTAAGGAATATTGAGTACGATGTAAATGTGATATCTATGTGTACCTACATCGCGCAGCTGCGTCCAAGGTTCGCAAAGCCCGGGCAAGTTCTAGATGCGCCCACACCCCCCAGTCCCCCTCTGAAACGCCCACGTCCTCTACAGACCTCCACAGACTCCCGGAAAGCCTAGTCTCCCCTGCTGTATCTACTTGTATCGATCGTTAGTGACCGCGCACAAAGTGATTGATACTGCTGGCATATGAATGCAGATTTGATTGGCGACTTAGAAATTACAATGTTATCGGTAGCTATAGTTATTAATAGACTACAATTATTATCATACTTGATATTATCCGTAGAAGAGCGCAGACACGTTTAATATTAAAAACAGATAGCAATATCGATTTTGCACTCACTTGAACAATGTATTGTCAACAATGTGCATAGACAGGTAATCCTTTAATATAAAAAAACTCGTTATTCTTTACTTGTACGTCTTTAAAGGTACGTTGTTAAAATGTTTTTCTCCAATTCTGTTGCCCTTACAGTAAATAATATCAGTAAAAGATTCGGTTGCAATAGTTCTTAAATAATACAAATAAGTAAAACATCGAGCCAGTGACATCACAACGGTAGATTATTCATGTTACTTCCCAATGCATCTGCATCATGACGGGGCAACATAACAAGCCTTATACATAGGGTTACCATACGTTCCGTATATACGGGACTGCTACCGTATTTTAGTATCCAGTCTCTTATTGATATTTATTTCCGTTTGCTTCATAATACGCTTAAACACTCAAGCTGAAACTGTTCTTAGGTTCATTTTATTTTATTTGAATGGGGTATATCGTCATCATCATTTCATCCGAAAGACGTCCACTGATGAATAAAGACCTGACAACCTGACACGTGTCGTATTTGTCAGTACTCCACACGCTTGGCAGGCTGGGTTGATGAGCGCAGAATGAATGCTGTTTGTTATTGTTGTGTGTTGTTTTCATCAATTTTATTGTTTTTTATCAAGTGATTTGGGAACCTTTATTGGGTATTATATTATTGGGCATTTTTTGAATAAACGTCCTGTTTCAGTACTGGAAATTATAGTTAGTCTACCTATACATAATGTTTTGCACACCACGAAGGCGACGCGGAGAGGTAATGCTCTATTATCGCCAGAAAACAATATCGGAATTCTCATACTCTGCTTAAATTATTTACACCATAAAAGTACACTAATTTATTTATTTAAACTTTTATGTACATTGAGTATACATAAGGCGGACTTAATGCCATGAGGCATTCTCTACCAGTCAACCTTTGGGTTAAACAAAGCACTTGGAAAGAAGTATAAAAGCAAAGCTATATCTAATGTTAAAAAAGACTGAATTAAAATAGGAATACACACATATACTAATATAAAAATAGACACTATATTATATTATATAATTATAAATAGTTAAATAGAATATATAAAAATATCTAATATAAATATTAATTCTAATTACGAAGACAAAACTGATTAGGATTGTAACAATTTCAGGAAGTATTGACACACTTTACGTTTATACGTGAATTTATTTGGAGCTTTCTTTATATCAAGAGGAAGCGCATTCCAGAGTTTTATTGTTGAAACAGCGAAGGATTTGGACATAAACCCTGTATGGTGGGATGGAATGTTAAGAATTAAATTTTCAGAAGCCCGAAGGTCATGACTGTGGGAGCCACCTAAAAGTTGAAAGAAAATTTTAAGATAATTAGGAGCACAAGGATCTTTTATAATAGTGAAAAGCAAACAGAGTGATCTAACGGCTCTCCTCTGACGGACAGGTGGCCATTTAAGCTTAAATCGGTAGGAAGAAATGTGGTCGTACTTACGCAATCCGAAGATGTAACGAATACCGTTGTTGAGAAGTCGATCCAATTTGTTAAGAAGTTCTTGGGATAGATCAGAGTAACAAACATCCGCATAATCAATTATAGGTAGCACAAGGGACTGGACCAGAGGTGTTTTTGTGTTGGTTGGAAGGAAATTTTTGAATCTATAGAGTGTGGCCGTTACGGTTTGGCTTGTCTGGCTAACTTGCTTGACCCAACTAAGCCTGTCATCAATATGGAGACCCAAATCCTTTACATGCGGTGACAGGGGAATAACAGAATTATTAAAAACGATTGGTGTTCGGTTTTAATATTTTTAAGGTAGAACGGACTACCTATAATAATAGCCTGACATTTACTTGATAATGGCAAGAGGATATTCCAATGAACAATTCTGACAGTAATAAGTTTTTTTAAGTTGATTTTTTTAGGTGTCTCGGGTTTTGTCAAACCTAAAAATAATGTATTTTGCCCATCATATTGTGGCGTAATTAGTTTAAGAGTACTCACTCAAGTGCTGTCAGTGTTAATGAAAATGTCTTAAGATGGTTATATTGTAAGCTTAGGTTCATCTCAACTCTAACACAAGTTATGCCAATCTTAAACTTAAGAGTAGGTACTACCAAAAAATAAAATCCGTCACAGCCGATTTTAGATTGAAGAATTTAGATTTAGATATTGATCTAAAAAATAAAATCCGCTGTGGCCATACAAATAAAATTCAATAAATAAGGCAATCACAAAGAGGTAACGAAATCTAGGTCATATTTAGTAGCTGCGTACTGACTGACCTAACCTATATTAGCAATATTCAGATTTCCATCCTTCGTTCTTGTAAACCAGGTCACAAAGGATTTTCTGGAAATCTGTGCCGCAGTGTGGAGATCTAGGTCGAGGGAGGTCGGACTGTCCTGGTATCGCTGTCGAGATTTTATTAGGTCAGTATATTGGTTCTAGGTAGAAGCCTGCCTATATTAGCTCGATAGATTGAACCTACATATCAAGGCCTTTCCCGGGAGGAGGAGGTTATAATTGAGGTATTTATCCTATGTTAATGCATCGTAGGAACTGCGAATTAAGACATGTAGAAAGCAACAACAGCCGTTGAACAGGATCAGGGTAATGATGGAGCCGGAAGGTAGATACTGAAACTCGAAACTGTTAATAGTGGACTCGTACACGTTTGGGCGTTGGTTTCCACTATTTAGCCTAAGTTAGGTTAAGTTATCCCGTATGGTGACGAGAATCTAATGATAGAGACAGAAGATGGGTAATTGAACTCTCGTTATTATTAATAGTACACTATTAGAGAATAGTGCTCAGTGTTTCGACGCTCATTTGAATTGTTGTGATAAAACCGATATCTAAAGCATTTTTTTTGTTAGTTTAGTAATTGTCGATGAAAGGATAATATCTGAAAATTAACTGTAATAATATGATATAATTATATCGGATCTGATATGTGAAGATTATAACCGTTTGCGACCACAAGTCAAAAGCAAAATCAGAGTCAGTTCTGTTCGCTCCATCCACCGCACGTCATCCTTCGATGAGTTCGGATATCGTAAGCTTAGTATAAATCATTGTAAAATTGTTTATTTTGTTGTAGTTCATTACAAGACTACCTGTAGATAAATTGGCTAACAATTTATGAGTACGTTGTTGCCAATGAAATTTCCGCTGTTATTATTTACAGCATGGTCCGCCAAAAATTGTGACGAACAAAATATCTAAGTTGACCTCGCGATTTCCGTATTTGCATTTTGAATAGATCACAACAACAGTAATGCGTTGATTGACCGTAAAATGTACCCTCAGTTATATTTTATTTTTACGGCTGGCAATACCCACATTAGCGTGACAATAGATTACTACAGTTACTTACAGGAAAAACAATGAAATATTGTTGAGCGTACACATTGACAATGCATTTAATTATAATGAGTTATAATGATAGCTCATGTTTAACTTTTAAAATGTGTACGGAAATATATAGATTTTCTTACACGTCAATTTACGGGGAAAACACATTATTACATTTTTGAAGGGAAAACTTCTTTTAGCGTGGTACGCATATTATTAGATGAGATAAAATCTCTGGACTCGCGACACCGTTACGAGACGCAGCTATAGTGTGTGCCTATATGCATGTACATATAGCAGACCGCTAACGCGTCTAGATAAATTTAAAAAAATATAAGTTTTCACTTCTGTCTGCACTCCCGGAGTGCAACCCGTATTTTTTTATGTCTATGATTGCAGTGGGTAATAGAATCACATACTTTCTAGTTCGTGCAGAGTTGCAAACAAGCAATCAATCATAATACAAAAAAAAATCTTTCGCTAATTTCCAGCATTTTAGACTTAAGTTTTAGGTAGTTTCACCCACAAATAAATCAAAACAATAATTTGCCTAACCTCGATGTTTCGGCCAAGTTGCATTGCACGAGTAGACGACGAGACGAGTCTTCTCGTAAACAAATATTGTTTTGATTTAGCTGTGCTCAATATCTAAAAAATGAAAATTTTATGTGTTTGAATGTTTGAGGCTCCATCACAATCAAATAGCTGAACGGATGTGGGTGCGTTTACAGACACAAATTCCACACACAACACATCCAGACCCGGGTCAACTACCTGCAGATCATACAAATATTTGTTCCGTGCGGGAATCGAACCCTTGACCCAGTGTGTAGCAGCCGACTGTATCAGCTACTGCACCAACGGTGCCGTCAATCGCCGTATTATGTCGTGCAATACGATACCATATAGGATATCAAGTTCCCTCAGGAAGGACGCGGACGAAGTCGGTTATGGTATCTGTAATCTAAGGTATTTACATCATGTTTGCACACTTAAAGACAAGATCCAACTGAAAATGTAGTATGCTTGTGAGTCGCCAACTTGTGACTAATCTGTAACTATAAATTTATCGTGTGGTGATTAAGAAGAAGATTTTGCCCGGTTAAGCAGATATATCCCCCTTGGGATTACTGCGAGAAGCCCATCATAAAAAATAAAAAATCCGGATTAAGAATAAAGCGCCACTCCATCTCCCGTGGATGTCGTAAAAGGCAACTAAGCTTCTCTAAACCAGAGTACCTTCTACAGAACAGTAGCCATAGTGCGCTCACCAACCCGCCTGCCAATCGTGGTAAGTATTGGCAAAATCCCCCCAAAAAGACGACACAATTGTATAACTCTATGGGGGAGGCCGTTTCGACCCAGTCTAGCGGCGCAACTTGGGAGAGGCTTGTGTCCAGCTGTGAACTGCGATGATGAGATAAAAATCGAATACGTAATGATATCCTGTGTGCTAATAACAGTATAATTCAATGGTGGTAGTTTCTCTGAATACAATAGCTCAGCTAGTTAGGTACCACCGCTCATCCTGCCGCTATTCAGAACCTGGCGCAAAAGGAGCAAGCACGTCACGCACTTGACGCAGGTATTTTCCAGGCATGGTTGTTTCGGTGCGAGGCCACGGCATAATGTCACCATTTTGATAGCGACCAGGATACCGCACCAGCACACGCTCAAGGCGTGCCCTGCGTGGGCGGCCGAGCGGCGGATCTTGGTCGATCGGATCAGGCAAGATCTCTCTCTGCCAGCCGTGGTGTCGGCTATGTTGACAGAGCACGAAAACTGGAATGCAGTGGTCTCCTTCTGTGAGAGCTTCATGCTACGGAAGGAGCCCGCAGAGTGGGATAGGGAGAGTACCGATCCTGCTCAAAGAAGGAGGAGACGGCGCCAGGGTATCGGGCACCCTGGCGCCTAATTGCTATACGCCTGAAACCCCCTGCCGTAGCTCGTCGCTATAAGGCAGAGGCCCTTTGAGTTCGTGGGTGCGTAGATTAAGAAATCTGCGTGTCCACACCGAGCGACCCCAAGTAGACGGTGGTGCGCATGTGGTCACTCACTGCCGTGTGCGCAACACAGCATACAGCGAGGCTTCGGGGGATCTTTTACAATATCCCCCCCCCCCCACAGGGGGGGTGGTTGACAGTCACCCCCTCCGAGGTGTCGTGGAATAGCACATAGGATGTCAAGTTCCTTTAAGAATAACGTGGACAGACGACTTGGGGAAGGTTTGCTTGGAGTCGTTGGATGCAGGCATATAATAACAGAACAGAACATACAATTGGTGCAGTGGCTAAGGGATTGTTTTTTGATACCATTAAGGTGGCAAACAAGCATACGGCCCGCTTGATGGGAAGCGGATACCGTGACCTGTGAACGCTTGCAATACCAGAGGTATCATTCGCGCGTTGCCGACCGGGAAAAATCTTTTCAAGGCCTTTTTTAAGCCCCGTGCTTTGGTCTCTTGGGAAAACCTCGGTAAGCTGATTCCACAACAACACGGAACAAATATTTATATAGCCTACACGTAGTGGTTTTCTGGACTGGAAACTGTTCCCACGAACCAAGCGAAACCAGAGTAGGCGAATACATTTAATAAAAGAAATACTACTAATCACTAATAAGTCTGCCAAGCGTGGTGATTATGCCATTATCCTCAATAGGTTGTTACCAGTTTATTGTTGCGGTAACGGGTAATTGGGAGGCCTTTGTTCGGTTTTTGACGTTTATAGCCTGGTCAGACGGTAAATTAAATTTATGTTTACACAAAATCTATGTTTAAATATTCAATTGCCTTAATTATTAATTTTATATCTTAATTTAATACTAGCTGGGACCCGCGGTATCACATGCCGATTAATTTAAAAGAAATCGGATATTTAATTATTTAAGCATATAGGTAGGTACGAGTATATTGATTTCATTCGTTTTATTTTTCTAATATAAAAGTAGCCTAAGTTTTTATATCCTTATAACATCAGCTATCTGCCAGTGAAAGTCCCGTCAAAATCGGTCCGGCCGTTTCGGAGATTACCCGCCAATTACAAAATTGCAATTGCAATTACGCAAATTACAGCCAAGAAATTTAAAAATAGTTTTTTTGTTATCTGTGCCGTATATATTTTCATATGCATTTAGTAAAAAGTTGTTATTTTGACATTACAAACAGACACTTCAATTTTATTTATGTGTATAGATGTAGAGGTTTAGTACACACGGCTACACATCAAGCTATTAATTTCTAGTATAAGCTTACCTCTCATTATACGGAAAGCCTATACAATGCGAGAGCAGCTTGTACTGGACATTTATAGCTTGATATGTATCCGTGTCTACCAGCACACAATAAATTTATTTATTTTACGATAGAACACTCCGTTGTGGTAGTTTTTGAACCCAGATTACATATTTTACCGACTTCAAAAAGGAGGAGGTTCTCAATTCGATGCGTATTTTATTTTTTATTATGTATGTACATACACCGATTACTCCGAGATTTGTAGACCAATTTTAACGAATCTTTTTGCAGGTGCAGAGCGCTTTCGAATTCATCCCATACAAATTTCATTACATTTGATTGTGTAGTTTTTTAACAGCTTCAATAAACAAGTTCAATTGACTGCGCTACCTAGATGATGTCTTAATAGTTTCGAATCTTAGACTTATTTTTGTGTTAGATACGGATACCAAATTGGAAAAAGTTCTTACATTTATTTACACTAAAAAGAACACACGGTATAAAAATATTATAACCACTAAAAATAAATAGAAACGTCATTAAAAAGTTTAAAAGATTTTATACAGCACGATCGATCAATCTTTCAATATCTATCTAAGAGTTAGAAACTTTTTCGCGGCTAATAATGGAAGGAAGAACGTTCTCTACACATCGAGATCGATCGAACTAAGAGTTAAAGCAGCTTTGCCACGGCCAAATCTTGGATGGGTGACCGGCGGATTTTCAATATAAGAACAACATTATCTACATACAATGCATTTATTCACACTTGAAAAGCCCCGTCTATTATAGATGGCATGGTTGGCGCAGTGGCTAAGATTAGTTTTCTGCGGTAGGTACGTGTCGCGGGTTAGATTCCCGCAAAAACAAATATTTGTATGATCTACAGCTGACAGTTGTTTTGGTTCTGGGTGTTTATCGGCCGTATGTATGGTAAATAAAATAAAATAAAGCTGTTTTCAGTACATAAAGGGACGGCTTAAAAAGTTAAAGTGTAACTTTATATTATCTGGCGTTTCAGTATTCGGCCGTATCTATGTATGTGAGATGTATTTCTGTAAACTATACCCACGATACAGAAGATATCCAAGCGTGAGGCAGCAGTATTTTTAAAGAAAATAGTAGTCATAGCTACATTCGTGAAAATAATCTATTTAAGTATTTATATACTGTGACAAACACGCTACGAAACAACTAAAATATGTCCAAGAGCCATTATAAAACACACACACAGAATAATTAAGGTTGAGTGTACAATCTTGTAAAAAGCTTTCCACTCAAAAAGTTTCACGTAGAGTCATTAATATACGTCGACATTTTTGTAAAAAGCCATCGACCCGCGGCGAGACTGCATACAACTTGTTTACGTAATGAGAAAGGAGCATGGATGACTTGAAGTAGATGACGCGAAGTTACATGGTCTTGCCACTCCATATATAGTTAGAAAGACTTATTTAGTAGTGAATCTGCGGCATCATTTTAAGACGGAAAGTACGTATCTTATAGGTACCAACTAGAGAATACAATCCCGGGACCCGGTCGTTTTGTACTCCTGAAAAACCCGAGATTGGAATAAGCTAATTTCGAGATTGTTTGATGGTAACTCGTTGTATTCCGTTGCATCTTAACCGTAAATTGTATTAAGAGCACTTTATTACGACCTTAAGTGCGGTAAAAAAATGGTACATGGCCTATTTTCTATCGTTATGGTTCTAGGGACTACCCAACGCGGAATACTTCGCGATAATACTGTTGAAGTAATTCTTCAACGGGCCATACTGGGAATAACCTCATAATGTTGCAAAATAGTCGCCCTCGGGAATTCCCTTTACGATAATATAAATACGCAAATTAAGTTCGTTTTTATATTGCTTTTAGCGGAATCCCGAGATTAAGCATGAACAATCCCGGGATTAATAAAGTCGCTCAGTATTGTATTCTCTAGTAACAACATAATATTTGTGTTTTAGAAATTTCAATAAGATTACAGACGAGGCAAAAGAGGCACTTTCGCTATGTACAAGATACATCAGCAACATTTTTATTGTAACGCTGGGGCCACACTTAGCTTAAAGCCGTTAATTAGCGCGGTAATGGACACTAGACATAGGTGTAGCCACCACTTATTGCGCTAATTTTGTAATGGCATTCATAGTACCTTAGGCGATAGCTCGGGTTGCGGTCTTGTTTGTCAGATTAAAGAGATGAGGTGTTATTTAATACGTATACTGGCCACGCCTGCGTTTTCCAGTATGCACCGAGAGTGCAATGGGATTGTACGTCTTTATTTCCCGCCCGAAGCAAATGTTCATCGATGACAACTATGGCTGGCAATTAATATAATTTATTCGGTGACTGTGGAGTGGCAAAGGAAAAAGTTGTTGAGACAATCATCAAAAATACAGTCTAGCAGCTTCATCCGCCATCTTGAAAATAATTGAACGAATAACGCGATTTATTGACATTAAAGACATAAATGCAGGTGTGGCCGATTAATTTAACGCATTATTATGTGGAATATTTATCCGTCCTCATCATTGCGATGACGGGCGTTAAACGTTAAATCTTAGTGTGGCCCCAGCATAACAAAAATTTGCTAGTATAATTATACTTACAATTAAAGACAATTACAAAGGACTACCTCAATAATAAACACTAAAACAACAACAATTAATATTCAATATATGTAATTTGAAGATATCAATTTTTACGTCGTCGGTATCGACAAACATTTTATCACAGAACTTTCCCTCACGCTACACGCAAGTTGCATGACATCATACGGGCAACCTGCGCGTGCGGACATCTGCTAAACATCATTAACATTCCCGCTAATCGTGTTATACATGAATATCGTCGAATAAAATAAATATACATTATATCTGTAATTGACCGCAAGGTATAAAAGTTCCACACGTGTTCAGTTGTGACATTTTATAAAAATAAACAGTTCAATGCTATTTAGGTTACGCAGTATCTATTAGGTATAATTCGTATAGTAATATAATTATTCGTATAGTAGGTATTGCCTACTAAAATAGATGGAAATGACAATAGGACAAGGTCACGTACGCTGAGATATTTTTAGTAGAAATGTGTATTATAGAGACAGTTTCCGACATAGCTGAAATTATATATAGTAAGCTTAAGTGGCAATGGACTACATAGTGTGTAGATGGCCTGATGGCCTTTGGGGCAGGTAGTTTCTCAAGTGGAGACCACGCACCGGAAAACACAATGCGGGACAGCCTGCAACGTGATGGATACACGACCTGGTGAAGATAGTTTTGGATCCGGTCGATATGTAAACCGGTAATTGCGGAAATGTAAAGAGGCCTTTTTTCAGCAGTGGCCTTTGGTTGATATGATGATGATGATGATTAAATAAGAGAGGATTGGATAGATGAAATTAGTAAAAATAAAATATGTTGTCAAAATATAAAGATAATTTGAGCACCTCCGAATGGATTATATTTTTTTGTATATAAAACAATAAAACGGTATGTAAGCAGTTATACCACAAAAATAAATCAAGATATGTTTCCGAGTTATACCATAAGTAAAAAATCATAATATGGTGACTCTGTGGTTATCCAAGAAGGAAGTGTAATTAATAATAGAAAATTTATCCAAAAACCTTTGGAACAAGTTAAGTACCGATGTGAAAGATAAAGGATGTAGTCCACATTATACCAATAGAAACATAAAACTAGTAAAAACGAATTAAATCAATGAAAAACATATTGTAATAACAAACATATTATCTTGGAAAGATTATAAATATGATAAATACATAGGTATATAAAATACAAAGTAAAGCGTATATTAATATAGCAAATAAACAATAATTTTAAGAATCGTTAAAAGTAGGCATCTTTAGAATATCTGTGAAAGCCGATCGATTATAATTTGCGTAAACCATATGCGCAGCTGCTTAAGCTTATCTTTAATTTGGACCTCAGTAAGATAGAGATTACTGGCAACAATAAAATTAAAGATTGGGAGAAGAGATTGCGCATTCGCGAATAATATGAGAGAAGTGAGAAAATTGTGTATTTTATACCAAAATACCGTTTACTCTTACAAAAATAACAATACGTCAGGAGGCATTTTATACCTATATAGACACGAATTCTTTAGGAATTTTTAAAGGATTGTGTTTTTCTATCGATCAATTTGTGGCAAAATAGAAATGTTGATTTTCACCACTGTACACCTTTTTAATAATGAAAAAACATTTTACAACATCATGAGCGATCGATGTTTTTTATTTTACTTAGTATCCTGGTTACGCATGAGTTTTATAAAATCCTAAATTGTCTTAGACCATTGAACCAAATGGCCTGGTTAAATGGTCTAAGTAAATGGTACATATTACCAATAGACCTCTTAAAAAGAATTGATGAAAATATGTTTGCACATAACTAATAATAAATATTATTTATGACGAATAAACTATTATGTTATAATTAATACTACATTATTATTTACAAATGTATTTTGCCATGTTCATCATCGTTTAGAACCTTGAGGTCTTCTTGCTTCTCGATATTACGTAGCCTGGTAACTTCTGCTCCATCTTTGGTGATCGAAGAGAGGGAGAACTAGGGAACAACTGAGATACCACCAGCTGTGTTCACTCCGCACTAATTCCCGAGAGAGCACAGCGTGGCACCCGGTCGTTCAATAGCCCGTTGATCTTTCAGTTTCTAAATTAATTTCTTATTATTCTTCTTATAATTTTGACTACCAACATTAACATATTTCTTCAAATTCTTGAGATCACAAAATATAGTTCTCCGACATGTGACACACAACAGAGCTATCTATGTTTGAACGCGAAAAACAACTTCGTAATACAAGCGGTGTAAACACAAAACCAATCCTAAACACGCGACCGCACCACTGGCGTGTTCCGCGCGGCAATCATAGATGGCACTAATATATGATGATTTAATTCAGTACTGTGAACTTAGATGGAACGGAAACTCAAAAAAGGTTTGAATTAAACGGATTTTCACGAATCAATAATATAGACAAATGAATCTAGAAAAATAATAAACAATTTACGGTCGTTATATTGTAAAATTGTACCTAGTTTTATAATTGGAACACAATAATACTCATCTGTATAGTTTTTCCAAAAAAAATTACTGATTTAGTAGAGGTACCAAGAGTAACCTGTAAAATTATGACAGGTATAAAATAAGGTAGGTAGATACCAATAATCTTATGTTATAAGAAACTATCGCCTTAGATATAACTGAATGAGTACAGTTTACAGAAAATTTCAGATACACATACAACCAGACCCGCAACATCTCTCTGTAGGCCATACAATATTTGATCGGTGCAGGGATCGACCCGCAACACGTAACGCTGAAAGCCAAGCGATTACCCACTGCGCCAAATGTGCTTTTACTACTTTACCTTGTCAAGCAAGTAGAAACGTTGTCGTTCTCGCATTGATTTATACATAGTCATCTAAAGAATGCCTTCATGACCCCATTTCTCGTCTGTTAACTCATCGTATCGGCCGTAGAACGTCCACTACTGAACAAAGGCCTCCCCCATAGATTTCCACAACTGTGTCATCATATTGGGCGGAATATGCCAGTACTCACCACGCTTGGCAGGCGGGTTGGTGAGCGCAGAATAGCTACTGTTTCACAGAAAGGACGCTGCCGCCCATCCCTCTAGTTTAGAGTCCGTTAACTATTAGGCCGATAATACAAAAATATGAGGTATGTACTTAATTATATTCCGTGTGGTGTCCGGATTAAGAATACAGCCTACATCTTCTCCCGTGGATGTCGTAAAAAGCGACAAACGGTCTCTAAACTAGAGCTATGGGTAGCAGCGTCTCTTATGTGGAATCATAACCATACTGCGCTTACTAACCCACTGCCGACCGTGGTGAGCGCTGACAAATGCCATCCAAAATGACGACAATATTATAGAAATAGCCTTTGTTCAGCTGTGCGTCCTTTAGCTGACGTGGTGATAATGACATAATTTTCAGTTGGCACAAGACGAGTTACTGGTCTACTCATTATGAGCTTAGCCTTTTACTACGTATGTTTGACTAGACTTCCAGTATAACCTATCCAGATGCGGCTGGGAAGGTATCACTTGTACACGGAGCAAACGCTGCAACTCAAGTACTGGGAAAACACGATATGGTAGTACATTTGAAGTAATTTTAAAGCAATTCAATATTAATCCCGTACTTTGCACACAGCCATAACGAGCGTTAAAATGGTAAGTTGAGTATGTACCTAAGATGACTAATAATTTTGCTGGGGAAGCCGGCGTCGTCGCGTCACGGAGGGTCCCTCCGACCCGCACCTCCTCAGGCCCGCGGGCCCGCCACGTGCCGACCTTGACCTTGACACACACACATACACCCTGAAGTGCACATATTGCTCACACGAGGGTTCTTAGAAAGTGAATTTATGATTATAAAGCTACGCAAGCGCACTACGCAACCCCTTTGGATATATGACTAATCGTACTTCGTTTGACTTGAAAATTATATTATTGTACCTTAACCTTAACTTGCAGAAACTGTTATTAAAATTACTGACATTTATTTTTTATCCCGTTGCTCGTCCTTCAGGTTACTAGTCAATCATTTAGTTTATTTTTACCACACATATAACATTGATAGAAGTGATTTTTACTCTACCGAAAACTATATGATCATAGATATACGATATCGATATAAATATTCGATACGACAGATATTCATAAAAGCTATTGAAGTATATTTAAAAAATATTATTGTATCATTCGATATATATATATCGGATTGATATTGAACACCTATAAAAGTTTTTCTTTTACAATTTGGTACAAGTAACAAAGAGCGTCTAAACAAAATAAGAGATGAAGGTATTTAGCAATAAAGTTCCCAAATATACTATCTTATGTCGACTGCCCCATATAAACTTGCAAAATTCCTTTTTTTAACGAAAAACGTAGCTTTTACAAAATCATTTTTTTTTTCTTATGAAAAGATAACTTTCGTTATATTATACGGTGTATTGGTTGCTGAAAATCGATATTATTTATTATACACCAGATTAATAAAATATACAAAATAGTAGCGTCTAGTATATATAAGTAGAGTACAATGGGTGGCCTTATCGCAAAATATCGCCTTTATTATACGTTCACAAAATTTATACTGCGATGACGTTTTCGGTTTTTGTTTAAGCAATATAAAAAATATACATTAAACAAACCAAAAATGAAATTTTGTAGATTCTATCCTTTACGTAAGGATTGCCAATATGTCAGAACATAATCGTATGTGGTCAGAACTTCAGAGCTATGCGGTTACCTATACCTACTGTCTCATATCAATTCGATTTATTTCCATAGTTGGTCTACAAGCTACATGATTGCATTAAAACCACTAGTATTTTTTGTGTTCGTTTGTTTTTGCGATCATATCAAGTTTGTCATCCGGTTACATATGTATATGTATGTGTTAATTTAGGTATTACGCTTAACAGGTACTGATTCATATGATACAAATCTAATAAAATGAGTTTTCCCTATAATGGTCCCTTATGTTCCTCAGTAATTATATTCTGGACAGTTAAGTTACAGATAAGTGATTGGTACATAGAGCTCTACAAACATGTTAAACTTCATTTCATCCGGAGGTTACAGCGATCGCGTTGTATGATATAAAAATCCAATAGTGATTTCCATTATTTTTTGCAATAATATTTAATAATTAATTCGTGCACATGCCGTGTGGTGCCGGCTAAGAATACCATTCTGTCTCAACCCGTGGGCGTAAAAGGCGACAGGAGCATCCTTCGAGTCCATTTATGACTTAACTATGATTGCCAACCAGTCTGCCAAGCGTGGTGATTATGGCAAAACCCCCCAATGAGCAAACAATACAAAGCCGATACCGATCATTGTGATAATCTTTGGGGGAGGCCTCTGTCCAGCAGTGGACGATTTTCGGCTGACACGATGACAATGAATTCGTGCACAAAAAGTGCGTGTACGTATGGAATATTACTATCATTTCTATTAATTTTAAAAATTAGGGACGTGTCGTCAGCAAATTAAATTACATCTGATAAATTGGTCATCATATATGGAAGATCATTTATATATGCTAGAAACAAGAAGGGGCCAAGAATTGAGCCCTGGGGCACGCCCATTTTGACCCGAGAGCCCGAGGAGGTAGCACCACTTATATCTACTTTTTGCTGTCTAAAAGATAAATTAGAAAATACAAGATCAGCAGCTCGTCCACGAATTCCGTAATGCTGTAATTTACGGATTAGTGTATTGTGGTCAACGCAGTCAAATGCCTTGGAAAGGTCACAAAAAATGCCAATGGCATCTTGAGAACCTTCCCAGGATTCTAGAATTTGGGTAACTAGTTTCACTCCTGGATCCGTAGTTGATTTACCCTTCGTGCATCCAAACTGACGACTATCTAAAATCCCGTTAATATTAAAATGTAATAACATCTGATCAAGCATAATTTTTTCATAGATTTTACTCAGTGCTGGGAGCACAGAAATAGATCTATAATTTGACGGAATATTCTTACATCCCGATTAAAAAATTGGTATTTTCTTACTATGTTTCATCAAATCGGGAAACATTCCGCTATCTAAACATTGGTTAAAAATACCTGCAAGTGCAGGGGCAATGGTATCAATTATAGCTTCAATGACTTTGACGGACATACCCCATAAGTCTTCAGTGGATTTTATGTTAAGACTTTTAAATGCGTTTATACTTGATGTCATTGAAATACGCCTAAATTCAAAATTTGGTATGTCTTTACTAAAGTTCTCTTAAAGTTGCGATTCATATCCATTGGGATATTTGTGAAAAAAATCTCGAAGGTATTAGCGTCCGCTATCTTATTTGAAATAATTTGATTATCAATTTTTAAATTTATTTCGTTATCCCGTTTTTTTTGAATTGCCGGTTTCTTTGTTTATTACCTGCCATACTGCTTTTATTTTATTGCTTGAATTAGCTATTTTGCTGCTTATTAGCAAGGATTTAGCGTGAGTACACACTTTCTTAAATATCTTAGAATATTTCTTTACATAATTATGGACAGCTTCATCAGACGTTAATGATTTTTCATAGTATAAACTATATAGAACATCCCTACTTTTTCTTATACCTTTAGTCGCCCATTCATTAAATAAAGATCTGTTAGTTAATTTAACTTTCTTAACTGGACACACTTTATTAAATTCCTGACTACCTACCTACTCTGGGTGGTGTCCGGATTAAGAATATCCACTTCGTTTACTCCCGTGGATGTTGCCAGAGGGATGGGTAGCAGCGTGCCTTCTGTGGACCAGTAGCCATACTACGGTGCCAAGCTTAGTGAGAACTGGTAAATTTAAATTCCCCCAAAATAACAACACAATTGTGGAAATCTATGGGGGAGGCCTTTGTTCAGCAGTGGACGTGACTATGACTATGGCTGATATGGTTATAATATTCTCTAAATCTCTTCTCATATAAAGTTCAATAAAAGGCAGCGGCTATTTATTTCTCGCACACACTGGCAACATCACCATAATTTATATGTAATGGACGTATATATAAGCATAGTATGTTATGTATATAGATACGTCTATAAATATGCATACTATGTTATGTATCTATATACGTATATAAATATGCATATTATGTTATGCCACATATCTATTATCTACACGTGTGGGTGTAACTATTATCATTATCGCGCCACGATAACGCGATACTTTAACTCTTGAATGGATCGTACATAATAAATAATGCTTTTGAAAATGGCATCGTTCATTTTTACATATAGCTAGGGTTGTGAAGCAATTGGCTATTTTGTGGGCGTATCTTAGTTTATAGTCAGTTATGAAACAAGTTGCAAATCGTGGTACTTTTTAACAAATATTTTCAATGATTAATTGGATATATCGGGTGTCCATTAAAATGGACATCTGTTTATATATGAAAGGGTATAAACAATAACATCATATCTGCCAAAGGACGACCACTGCTGAATAAACGCCTCCCCCACAGATTTCCACAATTTTGATGGCATTTTGAGGGGAATTTGTTAGTACAGTACTTGGATATTCTATAAGAACTCACTTGCAAACTCACTTCTGTATCAGCAGTGATTTTTTTAATATCGTAACTATTGCTATTCTTACTTTTCACTGTGGATTCATACGAGTTTGTTTCACTAGCAAAACCACTTCTGGATCCGCAGTGAAATTTCTAATTTCGTATTGTTTTTACTACTTTTCACTGTGGATTCAGAAGTGGGTTTGCTAGGAAGTTCTTACAGAATAGCACGGCTGTTCCACAGAAGAGACGCTGCTGCCCATCTCTCGGGTTTAGAGTCCCTTAGTCAACTTTACGACATCCACAGGATGAGATGGAGTGAGGCTGTATTCGTAATCCGGAAACCACAAGGAAATAATAACGTACTATCACAAACCGGAGGGACGGGCAGCAGTGTCCCTTCCTTCAAACATAAGCCATACTGTACTCACCGACCCGCCTGCGAACACAGTAACCCCAAATGACGACACATTTGTGGAAATCTATGGGAAGGACTTTGTTCAGCAAAGCATGTTCTTTGGCAGATATGATGACTACGTTCAATAACTACGTGACAGTATTAATAAACAGTGATTTTCCTTTAAATGTGGGAAAACCTGAACCAATCCACTTACGGATTGCCTTACATGTAATTTATGGTAAATAACAATATTTATTTTTCTCTAAAAACCAAAAACGAAAGACCTGTTCACGGTTCGGTCGTTTTCTCATTATAGTTTGGAGTATGTCCGATTATTTATGAAGTTATAACTGTTTCCTAAGCGTTCTCTACATAGAATATACAACATGACAATCTTTATGAAGAATCTAGGTACTAGGCTTTTTATTACGCGTAAACGTTCTTTTTGCGGAACCCATTTTTTTTTCCTAATATAAAAGTACCCCTAGTTACTCCTTATAACATCAGCTATATGCCAGTGAAAGTCCCGTCAAAATAGGTCCAGCCGTTTCGGAGATTAGACCGGAACAAACAGACAGAAAGTCGGACAAATGAAACTTTTTAACGAAAAAATACCGCCTTCAAAAACCCTACACGATATAAATATATTAAAACCACTGAAAAAAAAAACTATATGAAGGCGGGCGGGGCCAGGTATGCCCCAACCATGGTTCATGCAGACCAACGAGAAGTTGATTAAAAAGAATTGCTCAAATCTGTCTACAAATCTCGGAGTAATCGGAAAACATACATAAAAACGAATTTAAAAAAATACGCATCGTATTGAGAACCTCCTTTTTTTGAAGTCGATTAAAAAATAAAACATTGCTATTTTGTTATAAGTACCGTATTTACTTTTATATGCATTTAGTAAAAATCTGTTATTTTGTAATTACAAACAGAGACTTTCAATGTTATTTAATTGTTCAGATTTATACAAATTTATATAAGATCGCATTAAGTATTCAGTATATGCACCTATTTTAAATACAGCAGGTAGCTAGTTAGTTAGTTAGATACGTGTGCTATCGCGTGTTCTAGTGACTCACAGTGTCACGTCGCATCTAATCTATGGTATAATGTTGTATAATCAACATGTTTTAGTGATGTCATACTATACCTATTAAAAATATACGACTTATGTTTAGTGCAATTGTTGCTTATTCTATAATAAAAATATATTCCTGCCAATATTGAAAAACAAAATAAATTTCAGCAAAATTATATTATGCACTTAACTTAATTCGTATATTATAAAATTATCTATATAGGTATTAAATACGTGAAGAAAAATCTTTGTACCCTTTTTTTAAGCACATTCAGCGCACGAAGGAGTGTGCGATTTGGCATAGTTCAAGTTCATAATATGGAGGAGGAGGGCAGAAAGTTAAAATGTATGTACAATATGTGTTATAAACACATGAAATAAATCTTTTTTTTTTAAGAATTACGGTCCAATTTCGACCCCTGGGCGACCGCTGGCCCTAGGGCTACTAGTTATTATTAAATTGCCTGAGAATTTTGGGTAACTGCTTACCATTGATATTGATTATCATAACATATTGTACAAAGTCTTTTAAAATGAGTTAATCTCTTTTTGGAACAAATAATCTAATAAAGTTTTTAATACTAATGCTAGAACTTATCCACTTTTAGCTTCGTATTGTTTTTACACCAGTGCATCTTCGTCATGCAAAATAACCATAACAACAACTAAACGCTGTTTTTCTTCGTACTAGTTCAAACAGTCACATAAACTACAGGCGGGCAAGATATCTCCATGGTCTTAGGAGCCGTTAAGTATTATGCAGGTATATATATGACGTCGTATATTTACCTGCTTTTATACATTTTAATATTATGAAAAAAGAAAGAAAGAAAAACAATTTAATAATTTCCGAAGTTAAAACATACTACATATTTAAAAAATAACGATAAAGAGTAAAAACTGGAAAAGATTTGTGAGTCTCATCTCCACAAAAAAAAGGAATGGCGCTCAGCATTACACGTCGATGTTCCAAATTACGTGCAACATAGGGGTACTGCGCTACCCTGAATTGGTGACGAATGACGGCTGACGTCTTCCGGTACGCAATGATAAAATTATGTAAATAAGTAAACTTTGTATAATATTTTATTTTGTTATTCGTCAATAAAAATAGAACAGATCAAATAATTATAAATTAAATTTAAAGTGTTCGCATGGGGATTTATAATAAAGACAATTGACTGACTCACGCAGATTGCGATAAGCAAAAGGCCAAACATTGAGCTGCCATAATGAAATATCAGACTACCTTCGTTTACCGGTTTATTGATTATTTATTGTTGTGTTTCATTAAGCAAACGTCTACAAAGACTACAATATTATACTGGATAAACGTCTAGTCCGCCCATTATGCAATTCTACTGTTCATCTCGATAAATTATTCATAAATTACGTTTTAAACATTTGCAAAACCTGTGTACTTGTGCGATCGTGGTAAGTGTAGTACTTAGCCATGTTTTCCTTTTTATCTAGTAATGTTTTGCCTTATATAAGTGTTTTATTTGTGCCGATTTATCTATCTTTATCGGAAATATACTTGTAGTTTTTAACAAAGATTTATAATAATAATAATTAAATCTCACCTGCATTACCTCGGCATGCTAATTATTCAATATTAATATTTAGCCAGGAGCTGACTGATTTTACTCCATCTGAAAATAAAAGATGGCTTAATTAGATATATATTTAAGATTAGGGTTCAGTTTTTCAGCAGTATCACTAAAACCGATCAATAAACACACTGATATTATGGATAAAAACATTGAAAAAATGCCTAATAATTAGTTAAATATATTTATGTTACTCGTAATAACATTCTAGCTACTGTGGATCCCCACTTTTCATCAACATGTCATGACCATGCTATACTAGATATACTAAGGTAAATTTAAGATCTGAAATAACTTAGGTACCATAACAAGACTTGTACTACGACCAGACACGCTCCCTCCGCCAGAACGGCAGAAGCACCCCCCAAGGGCGGTCGATAGGCTGAGGCGGCTGACTCGCCAGCATGCACTCGTGAAGTGGCGGGAGCGCCTTGGGTTGTGGTTTGCAACCAAGCGCGTCACCGAGGCCGTTCTGCTGTTCTTCGGAGCCCGGAAAAAGAGTCAGCGCGTCACCTAACACCTGACATAGGTATTTACTTGTTTCTGTGCATACCTGCACAGCATAAGACGCGAGGTTACGGCGCGGTGCCACCACTGTGATGGCGATCAGGATACCGCACAGCTCACGCTCAACGAGTGCCATGCGTGGGCTTCCGAGAAGCGGTTCCTGGTCGATCGTATCGGGCGAGATCTTTCTCTGCCGATAGTAGTAGTTATGTTGGCTGAGTGTGAAAATTGAAGTGCAGTGGACCCTTTCTACGAGAGCATCATGCTCCAGAAGGAGACCGCAGAGTGGGACCGGAAGAAGGCCGATCCCGCTGGGAGGAGGTAGATGGCGCCGGGGTAACAACGACCCTGGCACCCGTGTTCAACACGCCTGACCTCGGGGCCTCGAGGGTCGATTGGAGAATCTGCGTGCGCATACCGAGCGACTCCCGGGAAGATGGCGGCACGCACGCGGACTAGTGCCACTGTGTGTGCAGCACAGCGAACAGCGAGGCTTCGGGAAGATCTGGAGCCCCTGTTCGGCGCCGCAGATGGCCGCTTCGGCATTTTAAACCGGTAGATGTCCGGCATTCCATCATTCCCCAGGGCGGACGAAGTATTCTTCCCGGGGCGGAGGAAGTACATGTTGTATTTCCACCGTATGAAATAAAAATGAAAAAGGTGCTATAACTAAAAGCAGTCCTTATAATCAGTGAAGGAATAATAATAATTATTATTGCCCAACAAATAAATAACTCAATAATTCAGGCATCACTATTAAGTAGTCATTGAGTTCACCTATAGGTAGTAAACAGCTTGTTTACAAATTTATCTTTGCAAAGTTCTACCTAAGAACTGTATTATGTACATTCGAAGTAGGAAGCACTACTATCCAGTGTGGGGTCTCCCAATGATCACTGTATTGAACGGTAGTAGGAGTATTTCCATAATCACCACGTTTAGCAGGTGGAATGATGATAGCAGTACGATAATATTAGTATATGGGAGAGTGCTGCTGCCCATACTTTTGGTGCCAACCCTTAGTCACCTTTCACGACACCCATGGGTTCCACACAGGGGTGGTCTATCTATGCGGGAACCCCACGGAATTTTATTCAAAGTAATCATTTTTTCGTCGAGCAAAGCGTTCCACAAGACCACGAGTCTGAAGAGGCAAAAACACAGGTCAACTTTAATGACGAATTGAGGATAAGGGAATACCCACTGACGTAAATATTATCGAATAGGCTAGAGTGCAGTAGAACTAAATCAGTAGCAAATTCAATGCTTGTTTTTTTTTATCAAAACATTTTTCTAGTTTTTATTTATGCCAAAGAAATATCCCGCCCGTCTTTTAGATGTTAGGTCTTGTAGTTAGACGTAGCTAGAGCGTAGTAGAACTAAATTATTAGCATGATGATGAATATTTGTATGATCTGCAGATAGTTGTTTCTGGTTTGGGTGTCTGGGCATATGAGATTTATGTCTGTAAACTGTACTCACAACACAGGAAAAATCTCAGGGTGGGACATGGTTTAAAAAAGGCACTTCGAAGAAAATTCCATATATCAAATTTTGCTACAGCAAAACCAGATTTTTTAGCGGAATAAGATATCATCTCAAAGCTGCTTTAGACTAAATGGTGCAGAATCCTTTGGCATATAACGAAATTCACAAAACCAGCTTTCACAAAAAGATCGGTTAGTTCCCCCTCTTTTCGCCCACGCTCTCATAAATTCACTGGTAAAACTATCAAGCGAATAATTGTTTGTCATAACGAAAGACACATAACCATAACACACCCACAGTAATATGCATAAAATATTCAAAAGCAAGTTCTACGCCTACCACAAAGGTTTTTATCATCACTATTTAAATAGATAACCAAGCTTAATATATGATCTAAAACATATTGCAGGCGGGATTATCGTAACCAGTTTAATTGAAGAAGATGGGGAAAAGTGAAGGAAATTTGGCTGGCAGGCACCCACACACACACACAGCCCGTAAACGTCCAATGCTGATATTGGCCACCCAATGATCACCACAAGGAGCGGTCATAGGATATTGCCATAATCACCACGCTTGGCAGGCGGATTGGTGATCGCAGTAAAGGGGGGATGCTGTTGCCCATTTTGTTATATACCCTTAGCCGCATTTTACGACACCTGTAGGTGGACGGACGCTCTTTTCTATGCCGGGAAGCATATAGAACAGGTAGACGTAGCCTTATAAAAGCTGGTACCTATTAATAACGAAAAAGAAAAATTAACCCTCAATATTACTCCAATTATAACATCATTGCTAAAACAAATCACCTTGCAGAAAGTCTATTGTCTTTTCCAACTTGTCAGTATACCAGACAGATCTACAATCAAAAACGACCCCGGCAGCCACTTCGTAAGTCGCTTACATAAGACAAGCTAATGAGGTAGCTACACAGATGATTGGTTACTATATTAGAAATAGAAATACAGTACAAACTATTGGTTTAAAACTAAGCGTAAACATGATGGCCGTTTCATCAACATGTTAAAATCCTTGAGGTGATCTGTAGCGCGGAAAACAAGGGCTGAGTCATGTGATATGACGTAGGCAGGCAGCGCACTGAGCAGGTTAGCGTTTTATTTATTACTCACGAAGTAACGTGTGATGACGGTCGCGTAGATAATGTTTTTTTTTTAATGATTGATCCACGTGTATTGGTGTTGTGATTAACAAATCGTACTCTGTAATTGTTTATTTAACTTTTCATAAAACAATTTGATTCGGTTAATCGTTGCCATGCTCATATCTAAATGCGATGAAAGCAAATTAGAGCCGCGGCTTAGCAGTTATTTCAGTCATCTAATTGTTTATCGTAAAACCATCTAATGAATATTCACGGCAAATTCAGCAAGTATGAATACGTTAGCACTCTAAGATTAATCGAAATAATCAGAAGTAGAATCTATGTTTTTGTAACAAGTAGGGATAATCTTTGGAGCCGAGATCCGGAATATCGAAAAGGGCATATAAGAATACCAAATATAAGCAAATTTTCATGCTAAAAATAGACTTGGTGATCGGCACGGGCTCTAGGTTTTGCGTCATCAGCCCACGCTGGGGGAAGTTTATGGTAGGCGGAAGGAGGGGGCCGCGGAGAGGGCGCTTGGCTTCAACGATGATAAACGCATGCGCGGAAACATCGCCTACACTAAATAATGTCAAAGGGCAATCCCGGGAAACCTGGATACCTAGGGCGTAACACAGGCTATATTGATTTAAACACGCACAATCTAGGTCAGTTTGATATTTAATATTATAGGTATGGCGTTATTTGCTGGCGAGTATTTATATTAAGCACATAAAAAAAACAAGAACAAAACACGGGCGACGTAAAGGTCAATATTAAATTTATTTGTAAAAAGATTAAAGTCTTTGGATCGTTTATGAATGATTAAAAAATATAAAATCGTAAACGGAAAAGAAGTAGGATATACCAAAACTAGGAATAAATTGCCATTGAATAGTGACAAATATACGAATTTATAACAAAAGAAATCATTAGGCGAATTTTACGAAGATGTCGAACACGAGGTTGTTTGATGATTTAGCTTTCCTTGCAGATCTATATAGATACTCCACTGAATAACTATTACCGACTGAATCTTTATAATAAAAAGAAGTTGAACACTATGGCCCAACTGGTTATCTCAACAGTATAAATAAAAGAAAACCATATGAAAATGCTAGAGCGGATAAAAACAAAGTCTTTATATAACGATGAACAGTAATTTATTTGTTCTTACGCTCTTTGGTTTTCATGTATGTCATGATAATACCAAGAAATAATAGTGGCATGAACAAGCGAGTCAGCGTGTATAATTGTCTAGATCGAGTCAATTGTGGTAATTAATAATATGAGACGCCTACCGACCCTGAATGGACATTCAATACTCTTAATATAAGGACGACAATGAGGTTCTAAACCGATTCGTTGTCTTATTGATCATTCGATATGATCTCTTAACGACGGCGATCAAATTTATGCTTACGGCAACAAGACTTATTTTGGAATATTATATAAGGATTATAAGGATTTTTAGATGCTTCTTTATCGTTGTCATCATATCGGCCACTTATACGTCCATTGCTGAACAAAGGCCTCCCCCATAGATTTTCACAACTGTGTCATCATTTTGGGGGGTATTTTCCAATACTCACCACGCTTGGCAGGCGGGTTGGCGAGCGCAGTATGGCTACAGTTTCTCAGAAGGGACGCTGCTACCCGCCCCTCTGGTTTAGTCCCTTAGTCGCTATTTACGACATCCACGGGAGGAGATGCAGTGCTGCTATATTCTTAATACGGACACCACACGGAAACGTTATCGGAACATATATCGGAACGTTATCGTTGTAACATCAATTTAATTCAGGATTGGGATTTTTTGAAGCTACATTCGCGTGCTTCTGTTTTTCCAGCGATACTATTATACACATTTAGTACGTTGTTGCGGAACTTGTATAAAAGCCTAATTTAGAAACTAAAACAATAAAATAAAGTATGGCATCTGCTTAAGCTTACTGATGAATACTGGAGAACAATTCAGTTATTCCAAGTGAGCTCATCAAAATCAATTATGAAGATTTCTACCTCAAAAATGATCTTTTACACAAGTTACAACAATGTCATTCGTCTCTATACATAACTTCGTTATTCACATCAAGGTTTGAATAAAGTCACAGAGACCTTTTGATGTATTGAAGGGTAAACACAATTGTAGAATGACTGTACCTACGTTTGTAAAATTAAAAGAGGGATTGGCCGTAACGGTCACTACGCATAGCAGAGTGTTATGAAAATATGCGATATTTTTGTCATTGATCTATCGTTGATAATATTCATTTCTATAAATATCTTAAATTCTATGAGTTGGGTGCAATTGCGTTGGTGTTAGTCTATTTTGATACAAAAAAATATAAACTACTCTACCATTATAAATAACTGCAAGTATGAATATGTATAACGATTAAATACGACGTGATTCACGAAAGTATAGCTTGCAGATACATTATCAGTATTATCATTTACTAGCCACGAATCAATATTAAATACGTAAAATGTACACAATTGTTAAGATTTGTTTATTCTTTGAATTGTTACATACATAGACTTTTTTAAATGAAATTTTCGCCTCTGTAAAAACAAACATGAACATATCTCTGTAAAAACAAACATGAATGTGTATAATATCCATCTGACAGGATCGTGAATCCGATTTTAATCCTAATTGTACAATACCTCTTAATCTGATGAAACCGCTCCCCAGAAAGCTGTGCCATGCAATGAATTTTAATGTTCTTATTTATATTTATACGTATATATGTATCATGTCATGATGCAGTATACGGCTCCTGACAGTGCATCAAAAAGTGCAGTGCCAACAAACGTAGCCGGAATGAACATTCCATATATAGGCAAAATCTCAGTCGTAAAGATAAACGAGAATGATAAAACAAATTAGCATTCTCATCCTACATCCTACGTCGGCGGTACATATGCAGTGCCTAGGGGAACATCTGACAAATACACACAAAGGTCACATTCCCGTCGGTTGCCATTACGACTCCATAAAACGTTCTGTTTTAAATTGCAAGCAAACGTGCAGACGAGTAAAACAGAAATAAATAAGCAAGACTGCGTTGGCAGCGCTGTTGCTAGGCGCGCTCAAGGTCTGCCCGGCCCTGGCCGTGCCCCCCTCATACCCTCCGCCCGTCCCCCCGAGCATGTGCATCGCGCAAGCTGCATTTGCCAGCCACACACACGCCAATCTCCGCATACATAAGAAACACTACCACACTCACACAATCTATATCATATTGGTACACGTGTATGCTTAGAAAGGGTGTGCGTTAGCGAGCGTGTCGTCCACACACGATTTCTGATTATTGATGGTGGATATTCTTAGTTTTGTATATAACACACACACGACACGGTTTCTATGTATTTGTGTACATAGTGTACGCTCCATTTGAACTAAACTTGGAATCTGCCTGCTTACGTGACATCTACGGAGTTTATCTTTTCTCAAACATATGTTTTTGCATGTTCCGCATTCCATAATTGTTCAGAATTCGTGTCATATAGTGCAATTTTGCTAGTTTTTCAATCACAATACTAATAAGACCTGCATCGATATTGTGTTTGCGTCTTATTTTTATTATTTTCCAACATATAGGTAATCTAATCATAAGCAACTATGAACTACTATAATAACTTTATGTCATTGTATTTTTAACACGCTTTTATTAGCTTCACCTGTATGTATGTTTGTTTGTAACCGACTCCTTTGAGCTCGATTTTGCCCTACTTTGAACGATCAGATTTGATTCAAACTTTGCACACCTGTCAAAGGTCGATGACAATGCAATAATCCGATCAAAATATCCGATTATCCTAATTAGATTCGCCAGGATTAATTAATTTCTTTCCGCATCCTTTGCATGCGAGTAAGAGATACAGAGCTAGTGCGCGAACTACGTATGCGTGCAGTTCCAGACTTGCTCTTTCGGGCACTCAGTTGTTTTTTTTGTGTCAGCGTGTTTTTTTAGTTTTTTAAACTATTATTTTATATATTGATTAAAGAAAGAGCATTTATTTTATTAGAAATATTTTTCGAGTACCTATTCAGAAATTTGTGGCATATAAAATTTTCTATCCCCGTAAGTGTTCAGGCAAATGTAGGTATATAAGAGATTCAAGGCGATTTAAATTCTTTAGCATGTTTACATACATTTTTGGCTATGTGGCAGTTATTTAAGTTCTCGATTTCTTCGCGGATGCCCGGAAGTTGTATAAGTTCCAAATGTTTTAGGAATGCAAACAGAAGTGATGACGACTTAACATTGTATATTGTTTCACGTCCAATGGATCACTGCCAAATTTAAGTGTTGAAATGAGTTTTAACGTAATAAAAATTTACTATGTTAAGCGCTTTACTACTTCGCCTTGTCACTTCACTAATTTTGTCATTGTCCAAAATATTACTTCATATTTCGTCTTCGAATTACAAAACCAAACGTCATTGTTATTCGGAAGTATTTTTTACCATTGCATAAATTATTCAAAACTGAATATTAAAGTGTTATAAGGTGTGTTGAAGCAAGGTAATTTAATTAGTGGTGGGCGGATATATAGCAGGATTGTGAATCGTGACATGTTTTGTATCAATTCCTTCTGCTTTATTCTGTGATTCAAATCGGAATCCAAATCCTTTTAAATATGGAATCCATTGCACGTGGGAGTTATAGCTGGAACTGTTAGATATTTCAGAAGTAGGAATCTTGCTATAGTATCCTACTTATTAATTAGTACGGTATATGATTTTATCAAATATATAAATAGTTAGATAATATAGTCTCGTAAGATCGGCACGTGTCGTCCACTCATCCGTACACACGCTTTGGCAAACTTAAATGTTTATTTATTATTGATGTATCAAACAGTTTCTACTTGTTGTGTAGGTATTGCTGTCTATCAGCAATGTCTGTTTGTACAATTTGTAATGCATTACTTTTTGATCAAAAGGTAATCGTTAAAATCTTATATAATTTATACTGACATCGGTAACATGTCGCGCAAATAACAAGATTTGATAAAAAGGCATGCACGAAGAGCTGAAGTTAGAATTCCCTGAATGATTTGATCCTAATCAAATGTTTTATACGAGTCTGCTAGTTTCCCTACTGCAAATCAAAGAGAGATTTAAACAGCGTTTGATAAAATCATGTATACAGCTGTCTAAAAATATTGTGTATTGTATAATGCCAGAGATAAATCTCGTAAAGTATGGGACTGGGCATTCAATGTCTGCTCTTGTTGTTGTAAATAAACAAATGGTCGGCCATTTTGGCCGCCATGTTGTTGGAGACGTCAATGTGACGTGCGCGCTCGTCAGCTGATAGCGATACGTGGTGCTCGACGTTAAACGAATAATGCTAATAAATGTACAAGCGAGTACCGACAAAGTGTCCGCAGGTAGAACGCGACGCGATCGCACTTGATGACTGTACAATTAATATTAAAACTTAATCATTCACTCGATTTGCATTATGAATTTATGATCAGCAGCCTACCTCAGAGCAGCAGACCGATCCGGTTTTAGATCCATAATACTGAACAATAAAATAGGATTTGTATGGAATAGCACGTTTGTTTTGGAATTCGAATTCTAAAGCCAACCTGCCCGTTTCCTTGAATAATACCAATAGAGCTGATTAGTCATTCCACATTTTGCTTACTTTTGTTTCAGAAGTAATCGAATAGAGCGCGATTTCTTCAAAATACCTTGAATCCAAAATAGAATGAGTTGTAAATGATAATGACGAAAGAGGAGACCTAGGCATTATATTATTATTTGCTAGATTATTGTTATTCAGGCTTCGCGAGCGCAGGTTCAAGGCAACTCCGCCATCGCGATCGTCATGTGGGAGGCCCCTGAGTTTTGTAGCTATTATAATATAATGTACCTAATTCTATTAGTTTAATTATGGAATCAAAAGTCGAAATGAGTTGTAGGCAGTATAGTAGAACAGCACTACGACTATAGTGTTCTTGCGGTATTGGAAACTAAACAAAATTGTATGTAAAAATTTGTCAACGTATATTTATTATATATTAATTAAAATACTGTTTGTGAACTTTTTTTTTTGAAACACTTTGGTTGTTTTCATGTCGCAGCTACTTGACGCCATTTCAGTTTTTTACTTGCTCTCGTTATGTTCACCAGTTGTGACTACCCTAAATGGAATCCAAAAAAATACTCAGATAACTTTTATTTCGAGATTATTGTTTTAGTTTAGATTAAAGGCCACAATTAATAATAAATCTAATCAAAATTATTTGGATTTGGATTAAGGATTTGTCTGTTTTGTGTGTTAAATGTGATACTAACACAAAAACGGATAAAGTTCAAAATCTGAAATTTTGGATTAAGTACATTGATTATTAATTTCGGTCGTAAGATCACATGAACTATCAGCAGGTAATATTACACCTTTTGTTTTTATTGGTGCCCAGTGTAAATTCTTCATGAGCTTCCTTCGCCCCGGGGAAGGGAGAAGGGGTATGCCGGACTCCTACCGGCTAAAATCACTGGAGGGTCATCTTCAGCACCTAAGGAAGAGTCCAGGTACTCGAATGATCACACTAGAGCCAGGTAATATTGCATATTTTTCCTTAACGGTAATTTATATAATTTTATCACCATATCACACAAAATCATTTTAGAACTCATAATAACTACCAAAATTATTGAGGAAAGCATCCTCAGTTAATTAAAACAATAAGACATTTATTTGTCAGAAACGTAATTTTTCGTCAACAGACAAAATAAACGGATAAAATAAACTTATTTAGTTAAAAGCATCAAATACCTAGTTGATGCACCAAAATTTTTTTATTGCATATTAAATATTTGCTGTATAAAATCTGTATTTGAGTGCCATGTGCCAAATAAAAAGAAACTCCGACATGTCATAATAAATTGCTAACATTTAAATGTCTGATTGTTCTTATTAATTGAGGATACTTTCCTTAATAATTTTATACATACATGATTAATTTTAAAGCCATAGCAAGCTAACATAGAGTTGGTACTGCACACTATTATGTGTTCTCAAATGATTTTGTTTGATAACATTATATAACTTCATTATCATGTCATTCGAATGATTAATTAAGATTGTTCAAATGTATTTGTGAGTAATATAAGATAAAAACAAACATGTTGTCTACATACTTGTATCCTCACACGCAAGATCAAAGTGCAGAAGATAATCTTAAAAATGGCCAGGTCACTTGATCTTATTCTTAATTTCCTATGGTAGGGGCCAACCTTGTATTAGAGTCGTTCAAGCCGGAGGCTTTTGGTACTGCCGCTTAATGACAACAACCGGGACCGACGATTTTACGTAGGTGAAGGTGCCCTACGAAGCACAGAGACGCTTAGTTCTAGTACCAAATTGCGGTCACCTCGCCCATCGTTTACCGATCAGTGAGTGCTATAAGGCTATGAGCTTCTCAATAATGAAATAGAAGAGGATATCCACGCATTCCATTATATTTGACAAGTTCATCATCATCATATCAGCCAAAGGACGTCCACAGCAGAAAAAAGGCCTCCGCTACAGATTTCCACAAACTCCGGTTACATGCCATACGCATCCAACGGCTCCCAGCGACCTTCACCAGATCATCCGCCCATCTCGTTGGAGGTCGTCCTACGCTGCGTTTTCCGGTTCGCGATCTCCACCCGAGAACCGTTTTGCCTCATCGGCCATCAGTTCTATGAGTTCTACGAGTACGAGCCCTGCCCATTGCCACTTCAGCTTACTTATCCTTTCAGCTATGTCGGCAACTTTAGTTCTTCTACGGATCTCCTCATTCCATAGCTCGCTGGGGACTTTGAGCTTTCTTACGAGGCCCATCTCACATCTCAAAAAAAGTTCACAATAACCAAACTATTAGCTCCAATCACGTGTAATCATTTTCTAGTAATGTAATGTTCTTGTTGGTTTGAATCGAATGTAAATTCATTTCTATAACAATCCGGGAGTTTCTGCTATAATTTTAAATTCAATTGCAATAAATTAGGGAATTTGTCTGGTTCTATTACTGCATCCGCTAGGATTAGAGATCTGAGGCAATTGTTGTAATGTTTTGGGTGCTGCCAATTTAAATTTATAGTTATTATTGCAGTAATAATTGATTTAATATACTTTAGATTTTATCAATCCTGATAAACAAGATCAAATAAAGTGGTGAAGATTAACTGAAAAAGGGTCAAAGTAACTCAAAGAAAAAACGGTATCAACACTTACCATGCTATTATATGAGTTCACATTAACCAAAATATTAGCTTCAATTCATGAAATTATTTGTAGTAATTTATATCCAGTATATCTTGGCTAGTTACGTTCTTGTTGAATTGTACTTATTGATATAAATGATTTTACCTGCGATTTTTTGGCTGTATTTGGCTATGTGGTGGTGTGTTGCCAATTAAAATGAGTTACTAAGTAAGTATTGCAGCAATAACTCTAGTTTTAGTAGTTTAGAATAGCACGGGTCTTAGAAAAATGATGATGATCATAATCTTTGTAGTACGCACATTAAATAAGTAGCTATTACTAAAGTTTTTATATGTGCTGGCTATCCAAAGTCAGCGTTGGCTGGGATCACCCGATTGCCTTGAACTCATGTTCGACATTTTTTGCGAACTAACGCTACAGCAGGATACATAGCGAGCCGCTTTGCGCGGCCCTTTACTGGTTTAGTTGATGCCCTTGATGAATCTAAGAAATCTTTTAGAGTCGTTTTATAGCCTGTTATTCAGTCAGAGAACATAACACTTTGCTATTAGAGCAAGCCTTGTTGCATTAATACAGCAGTTCAGTGAATTCACATATTCACGTAGCAAATTTTCTTAATATTATGTAAGATGCAAGACCAAAACTGACGAAAATGACGTCACGCAATATTGCAATGGATTTGAAGGTAACGTCAACAATGTTTAAGCGGTGATTTCCTCGCGGGAATTTGTTTTTATATTAGATACTAGTAATAATAACTACATGATCTTAATGAGGCGATAAGGCCCCGACTCAAATTGAGCCATGTAGAGGACACACGAGCTAGTAGTATAGGTAATAGTGGCTGTCTAATGTCTCGAGTAAATATGGCCGCTAGTGCATTAAGCGATGTCTTTAGACGAGTTCCAATTTCATCTAAACAATTCAATTCATTTCACATATAAGTCATGTTAGGGTCTCATTAAAATTCCAGGGACGCCTAATTACAATATCGATGCAAACATACGTATGTTTTTTTATTTATTCTTGCTTAATTTTCGGCACCTTTCATGTGAATACGTTGTAAACTTAGTTGCAAATGTAATGTTATATTTAAAACATAGTTAAATAACAAAATTACTGTAGGAAACTTACTGGAACGTATGTTTCTGACGACATGTTGCATAATGGTATAAAGCGAGGCATCGACAGCGCAGTTAGTGACGAGCACATCGGGCGATCACGGCAGGAATTCAGTCACGTCGCGGAAATATATCATCGCTATACAATCTGCACACCGCTGATATGCACTCAGTTTCACAACGGTTCACCTGAAAATATCAGTGGGTAATATGCTAACCGTGATAGTTTCAAAATGGTGCGTGCTAGTGCGGCGCGAGTCTCGCGGCCCTGTAGGCTTCGACGTGACAATTTTTACGGAACTGTAATTATTTGTCAGGTGACCCGTTGAGACGCGTCGGTGTGGAAGTTGCGATGCGGTGTGTAGCGCGATCGTCGGTGAGGCACTGACGGCTTGCCGGCCGCCTGCCGCCGGCCGCTCCTGCATTGCGGCGCGCAGCCGCACTCGCGCGCGCATGACCTTGGCATTGAACTTGGCAATAGGCCGGCGCGGTGAGGGGGCTGAGCGGCGCGGGGCGGGCCAGCTCTGGTGGGGGATGGTGATGCACCGGCAGCTGCACCGCCCCTCTCCCGCCATTCTTCCGTCATCCACTTCCCGAGCCCAACTTATAGAATATTAAGTACTGATTTGTCTTCAAATATATAATGACAAATATTCCTTCTGCCCATCAATTTATTAAGAACAGCTTCTTTTTATGCTGGCGGTGACGCGCTGTTTCCGTTTGTTTTATTTACTTTTTATGGCATACAGAAGCGTAAGAAGTGTAATAGGTGGAACACACGATTTAATAATTATTGATAGAGTTGTTGTAATACATACGTAAAAATTTATATCCGAGAATAAAAAAGAGGTATTTGATATATCAATACCAATAAATGATATATCATTTATTGGTATTTGCCCAGTAGCAATATTTGTGATGACCATGCATAAAACATTTTGCACTTGCAATCAAGCATATGAATAAAATTCGGAAAACCTTTATGTTATAATTAGTTAAACAACTTTGGAAATATTGTATATAATAGAGAGACGATCATGGTGTTTACTCGTGAGCCGCGGCTTGCTCGAGGCACATCTGATGTAATATCGGTGGAGCATAAAAACTGGTCGCACTTGAGACTTTAGTTACTAACCGGCGATTTATTATATCCGCTATAATTTCTTTGGTAATTTTACGTCTACAATATCTATTAGAACTATTTTCGCAATGACTTAATCTGTGGAATATAATGAGATTATTTAATTGTTTTAATCTTAATTCAGTTAAGTAGATTGGTTTGTATTTACAAAACATAAGCTGGTGTGTATGATGAGGCATCTTCCTACATGTGTCGGGGAGATGGTCGGGGTGCGAAGGCTGGTGGGTGCCAGAGGGTGCGGGAGGCAGTGGGGAACGTTGCAGATCGATCTGACTGCGCGCGCACAGTCGCCGCAAGGCTGAGTCGCTTCTCGCTACCTATTTTAAAGGCCACAGAGATCCCGGGCACCACTTAGGTACAAATGTACTGAACGCTAAGCTCTAACTCGATGCATCCCTGTTATAACGCCGCAAGTTATACCGATGTAGGTAGGTACTTGATGATAATTATATTTATTTATCCTTTCTTCATTTAATGTAATCTCCAATCCAAATAGGTACATATTAATATTATTACCATATTATTCAACTCCTATCTTACAGTTTACATTTAAAGGAACGTTCAGAAAAAGTTTTGATTGTGTCTTTGAATGTCTGGTATTTTGTCTGCTCTGCCTCCTCTCACTTATTGGGAATTCATTACACTAATCAATTTGATCATCACCGTTATCATTATTAGCCACTGCTGGACATAGGCCTCTCCCAGCATACGCCTCAACACTCGGTCAGCAGAATTCCGCATCCAGCCGGACCCAGCAACCTTCTTCAACTCCTCCATCCATCTGTCCATCGATTTTACATTATTATTTAATATAACTTAACAGATACAATAATGACCAACCACTTCAAGTTTATTACCTTGAGAAGTACTCGTATTACCACAAACGAACATTAATTTAACTTAGAACTTTGATAACAGTACACTGAACTTTAGCAAAATGGCGTTGGATGGCGTTGGCGTTGACGTAAACGAGATTGATGGTATTTGGTTTTTATGAGCTTATAAGTAGGACCAGTTAAGAGGATTCGTAATGTTTAGATCAGTAAAAACTTTAATTGATTGCTACTTGAACAATTCGATCGCTTACTTATGAAGAAACTCGTACATAAAGGAGAAATAGCGCCGTCAACAAAGCTTGGGTTAATTTTGATTTATAAATTTAAAACTGGACCTATGATACTTACTTGAGGTATCATCAACTGAATGTTTTAAATCGGGTTTAAATTTATTATATTTATGTGGTTCAAAATTGAATAGCGTGACCGAATACTTTTCAATGGACAGTTTTTATGATAATTTTATAGTAGGTATAGAAAAAGGTCAATACATGGCAGAGTACCCGCAAAAAGGAAATTTGTATGAAGCTACAGTCGTTACAAGGCATGACGTCAGATCTCTATAGCGCCGTCTCCGTTTGTTGGGCAATTTCAAAACACATCACAAGAGTGGGTAAAAAATTAGGCATAATTTAAAATCATTCAATTCTATTTCTTTAGTTGTTTTAAAAAGATATTAAGGTATTGTAATGAAAAAAATTAGTCAATATATAAAAATAAGGTAGCTCATAAAGGCTAATAATCCGCGATACCATTGCCCACGAGCTCATCCAAACCAATGTTGATTTATGAATACTAGATTTATCTTAGGTACAGTCTGACTTTTACCCGGCTGATTGAAAGTACAAAGTGGATATCTGAAAAACTATCAGTGACACTCAATTACGTTTCAATATCCGAGCGATACGAATTTAACAAGCAAAAAATCGTGACTTTTTATCGTTATTCGATAAATGTGAATAGAACGTGAATTAAGGATAAACAACATAATACAGTAGCGGTTAAATCCGTCCAAATGCTTTATTGATGGAAACTTTAACCCATCAAACGTTTAGTTATAAAGAACCCGCAACTCAGGGACACGATGCACGTGGAAAAATAAGATCTGGACTGGCCTTAAGGTACAGGGAGTACTCTATAAAGTAAGCCACATTAGACATTACCTACACTCGGTCTAAGCACATTCTTATTTACGCTGGACAAGAATAAGGTTACCTAAACAAGATCTAACAAACTTTGCGGTAGCCTTAAAGTCATGAGCCCGCAGTTAATAGGTTTTTGGTTTAATCTTACTAGAACTATACCCAGGTACCTTCTATTTTTTTCCCTCAAATATTTCAACTTTCAATATCCGAAGCAATATCAAATGTACAGCAGAAAACTTACATAAGTCAAAGGCTCACAGATTTACCAGTACTGTTTAGGGTAAGCGCACCATCTTAGTATTGCGGAATGAAAATAAATGTAAGGGTTGATTGAATTTTCATCTCATATAATTCTTCCATAAATAAAGAAAGAAAAAACTTGTAAATCCACAAACACAACGTAGTTATTTTTTAGAATAGGCGATTGCGCAAAATACACAAATAAGATGCCAGTAAAAAAAGCATATTCACTTTGATTTAAACGTGCTGAGAATGGGCTTCCCAATGACCGCTACAATAAATAGTCATACCCATATATTGCCATACTTAACACGCTTGGCAGGCGGATTGGTGATCGCAGTATGTTGTTATTAGTACACGGGAGGATGCTGCTGCCCATCCTCATGATCTTTAGTCGCCTTTTACGACACATATGGGTAGAGGGGTGGGGTTCCACTTTTATTAATTTTTTACTATTAGGAATCAGTTAATTATTTGCTAGGTTAATCAAACGACATTGTTAGTAACTGTTTCGACAACTCTCGAGAAAATATGAAAGAAATCTTATGTTGGAACGATCTTCTAGACTTTTATGTGTTAGCCCATTGCTATATTTTTAAGCACACCTTATGAAGCAAAATGAAGGCGTTCACAGTTTGTCATACTACGTAAGTCATCCCAGGAAAATGGACGACAGTGGTTACCTGGTCACCATGCCATTGCTTGTTCGCAACCGACTTCCATCTTTTTTATGTCAAAGGAAAGTTGTTCAATTTCCTGTTGAGCTGTACTCATTCATACATCGTAAACGTCCATTGCTGAATATGCTACAATGAACAGTCTTAAGGTAACGTTGCCATAATCACCACGATTGGCAATTAGATTCATGGCAGACAGTGGATACTGCTGCAGAACCTCTAAACATACTTTGTTAGTGGTTCTTTACCACACTTACGGTAAGAAAAGGATTAGCATTTTCTTTGTCGGGCACTTGATACTTTGTGCTAGAAATGTCGATAAATAAATACTAATGTCGACCCATAACTTGTACCGATCTGAGTTCTGCTTTTGTAGAAATTTGAACGGAAAGCTTCTGAGAGAATTCTTATAAAATATGATCGAAATTAGCTCCGAAATACCAACGTTTACTTAAATAATGTTATGTATTTCCTCCGCCTTTCAGAACACTTTTGACCTTTGCCGTGCTCTTTTAAGGTTACAGTTCAAAGGGACTGCGAGTACCATGAATAAGTTATTTATGTGCCAGTTAGAGTGAAACATGTCTAAATTAGGAAGACCTTTTGTTGTTTCCATATAATTTTCATTTATATTCTCAGTGTTTCAAAATAATATAGCCCGTGTGGTGCCGGCTTAGAATACCACCACCCCATCTCCTCCCGTGGGTGTCGTAAAAGTCGACTAAGGGATTAGCCGGAGGATGGGCAGCAGCGTCCTTCGAGTACATTAACAACTCAACTTCGATCGCCAACCCGTCTGCCAAGCGTGGCGTTTATGGCAAAACCCCCCAATGAGCCCACAACACACCCATATCGGTCATTGTGGTGATCTTTGGGGGAGGCCTGTGTCCAGCAGTGGACTACATTCGGCCGAAACGATGAAAATAGTATTCTATGTCAAATTACTAATATGTATGTACCTGAGCAAGGTCTAAGTCCAACAGTGGACTGGGATAGGTTTAAAACTATTCAATACTTATGTAGGCAGACTGCAAGTTGTGAATGTCCACATTGAAGGGCACTATTAGCATAAACCTTTTTGAGCTACTTTTGACTTCCTGGGCTTAATACTTTTTTGAGATGCACAGGTTTTTTACGATGAAATTAAATATACCAAAGATTAAAAACGGATATATACATTTCTACAAAGTACGGTTGTGTCTATGAGGTGTCCGGATTAAGAATAGGTACAGTACCACTCCATTTCCTCCCGTAGATGTCGTAAAAAGCGACTAAAGGCCGAAATTAATAATCAATCTAATCCAAAATATTTGGATTTGAGATTGAGTATATGTCTGTTTTCTGTGTAGTGTGTATCTGTGCATCTGTACATTACGTTCATGATCAAGTTCAAAATCTTTAATCTAAAGATTTAGAATTAGATTGATTGTTAATTTCGGCCGTAAGGGACTCTAAACTAAGGGGTGGATAGCAGCATTCTGTTTTTGGAACAGCAACTATTTTGCAACCCGCCTACCAAACGCGATGAGTACTGGGAATTTCCGTCCGAAATGACGACAGAATTGTTTTAGAACTCTACGGGACAGGCTTCTGTTCAGCAGTGGACGTCCTTTAGCTGATCTGAAGATGTACGGCTGCCAGGTAGTAGGTTTGGTAAACAAACAAATTAAAAAAAAATGAAGATATGACCGCAATAATTAATTCTTCAAAACTCCGCTTTTCTAATAAAGGTGTATGCTTCTACAACCAAACACAAGAAGTATATATATGAAATAAAAATAATATATAGGAAATATATGAAAATTATCCCACATTTTTTCATTTTATAGCTGCTACAAAAATAGGACGCATAAAGCTCATTGTCCATGAATGACGACCACTGTGTATATAATTTCCCCTGTAAATTCCATTTTACGTCACTGCGGTTAATTCTTCATGTAAATATTCCCTATATGATTGACGGCTACTGAATAATGCAGAATACTTAGTCGATGTAATTACGGCTGTATAGGAGCACGTGTCTGTTGTAGACTCAGGTGCAATATTATCATAATAAATTTTCCACCTGAACTTAACAAATAGATTTGTTTGCGAGTGCCAAGACGCCAAGTGTGTAAATAAATGTTTATATTTATGTTATTTAAGTTGGGCCAGTGGTTTTAATGACGTATAAAAATTGCTTATTTCGTACTTTCATTGATATGCTTATAATGATTTTAACCTTCAAAATACTTCATCACCATATCAGTTTATCAGCTAAAGAACGTCCACTGCTGAACAAAGGCCTCTCCTATAGATTTCCTCGGATGTGTCATCAATTCATCATTTTGAGGGAATTTTCTAGAACTCACCACGCTTGTCAGGTGATTTGGTGAAAGTAGAGCACAGTATGGCGACTGTTCAAAACACAACAAAAGGGATGATGCTGCTGCGTCCTTTCTTTGGAACAGTAGCCATTCTGGGATCACCAACCCGCCTGCAAAGCGTGCTGAATACTTTTATTTAATTTATTTTTATTTTTTAAAAAACGTTGCCCCACACTAGGATTTCTCCTGTGTCGTGGGTGCGTTTATAGACATGAATTCCACATACAATACACCCAGACCCGGAACAACTACCTGCAGGTCATACAAATATTTGTTCCGTGTGGGAATCGAACCCACGACCCGGAGCGCAGCAGCCGACTGTATCAGCCACTGCACCAACCGTGCCATCAGTACTAGCTAATCCCCCCCAAAATAACGACAGAATTGTGTAAATCATAGATATCCGATTGTAAATCTATGGCGGAGGCCGTTGTTCAGCAGTGGACGTCCTTTGGCAGATATGAGTCGTCTTACAGGACATCCACAGGAGATGGAGTAACCAACTTCAAAATATACGTGCTTTGTAACATTTAAATCTGTTTATTGCTATAATTCAGTTTTAAAATTTCATAAAGTGGAGCAGGTCTGGTGATCAATGCTCCTACTTCTTTGTATGATGAGAGGGCTTTGCCCTGCAGGCACACTTACATTCCTAATGATTTCGTGTTGACATAACCAGCAAAATATTATCGCACTCCAATATTACTTCTAAAATATGCATATGAAGCAGCAGTTCCAAATTCAAAACAAATACTTATAAATCACATCACAAAGGGCACGGATACACCTTCAAACAGAGATTAGATCCCGGGATCTACTGCGTATAAAGTAACAGCGTTCGTCGTCAGCCCGCTCGGGTGTGGGTGGCCTTGTCCTTCACGAAGGCACACGAACGAAGCGCAAATCGATAGGCGCGCGCCCAGCTGACCCGCCCTGACTCGTGTAAACACTGCTTTACCATCAATGGACTATACTTTGTTTTGGAAATGTTTATGTATATAAGAACCAAATTAAGGTATAAACAGTTTGAAGATGTATATAGTATGGTAGATACTTTTCATTCTAAACCAGTTCTATACGGCTGCTGTAAACATAATATAGGTACTTATAAATAAAAAAACAATTGATGGTGTTATCGCAGTTGGCGATCTCTTACAGGGTACCTTATTTTGATGTATAAGATTTAAGTTTGGCAAGAATATCTTAAAGCAGTTTTGGTAAACATTATAACGTACCTAACGTGTATCAGGGGACCAGCCAATTTAATTTTAAGTAACTATTATATTAATTGGGTACCTATGTTTCAGAAACACATGTTGTTCACATTAAATAAAAAACAACACACAAAAAAAACATGTCGCTTATTAATAAAAATTGAGAAATTTCACTTGGAATCGGTTCAAATTAAAATACCGAAGTAAATTAGTGTTGCTTATATTAGTTAATTATAACAGGTTAAAACTAAAAAACAGACTTTGTTCCACTATCCACCGTCTCTCCTGACTCCTTCATTAGACCCTCACCAAGTGTTATGTATGGGACTCATTAAAACAAACAAAATGAGCCCAAACTCACAGTAGTAATTGAAGAATTCGACTATCCATCTCCTCGCTTGATCATTAGATGAGTTAGATGGCACCAAATTATTCGATTATCATCTGGATTACATAAAGGTAGCGATAAAATATATTTTGTTCGTGTAAATCATATACAGGCACTTATGAATAATCGGCGAGACTTTAGTTGCCACCTTCCAAGATGTAGATTTCCTATGGAGAAGAACGGGCAAGAAACTCCCTGGTTACTCTTTTTAAATCATTTTATGAGCACATTGTTGTAAAAATCAAGGTTATGTGAAAACAATGCAGGAGAAAAGAAGCTAAACTTCTTAAAAAGTCTACTAAACGAGCCTGTTCTTTTTTAAGTTTTAATTCAGTTGTCATGGCAGCATTTGACTGACCAGTCCCAACAGACAACACTCGTTCAAGAGCATGACGTATACTTGCAAATGTTTCAAATCGATACGACAGTTAGATGTAGGTTAAAATCGATTCCCAAGATTTTTGCACAGTTATAAGTGAAGCTAATAAAAGCGTGTTAAAAATACTTTCGTTATTTGCTGTTATTAGGAGCTTATCTTGATTAATTCGCGGATCAAGCAAAATAGAAACTTATTTTTATAAATTCGCCTTATTTTCATACATAATACCTAATGTCAATATTGTGCACGGCCGAATCGCCACCAGCGCACGCACCGTGTTTATTGGTATGTGCCCTTCCGTTCTAGAAACAGTAACGGCTTAATAACTGAACCGTGTGGTTGTTTGAAGCTTAGGTGTAATTAATGATAAAGTGGGGTTAAAACTTGAAACTACAGCTGAGCTAGCAGACGTCTACGATAATGCAAGTTACATTACAACATAAGTAACTTAGGCAAAATACAGTATTTTGCCGTTAACATTTTGTATATCGTGTGAATAGAACCGAAGCTGTGTTAGAAATCTAAAATAAAAAAAAATAGAAAAAGCCACGCTAATCAAGAGTAAAAAATGCAGTTAAAAGACCTAAAACGCGTGTTTATTCCCGGCATCCGTGTAGACACAATAGATTTTTAATTGTGTCTCGTTTTACGACACGCAATGAGACAAACTAACCCGTTTAGTACGTAACTATTTCATACAATTATAAAGAGTTGATAACCCTAAGAGACCTTAAAAATTTTACTAGGTACGTGATGTGTTCGATACAAATATTCTGAGAAATAATGTGAATAATAAATTAATCATTTTAAGAATACATGTGATTATAAAAAATGCAAATTCGTATTTTTATTGAATTACCTCATCTTTTATTTACACACATTAACAATAAAGTATTTATTGGGTTCTCTACGTTGAACACAATCATACAAAAACTGTTTACAATCCTTTATCTTAATGATAAGTGTCTAACTACTTATAAGAGAATAGCATGCAAATAGTGAAATTCGCATGACAGGCTCAATATAATAATAGAGGATAACTGAAAACTTATTGCCATTCAAGTAATTTTATTATGACTCGGTCTGCTTGCATCAGCACCATCAACATTATTGTCGTAAGGAATCAACAAAATAGTATTTTTGATAGTATATATGTAAGTGTGGAAGACAACGCTACATCAATCTCGTTAACCGAGTTCAAAAAGGAGGAGGTTCTCAATTCCATGCGTTTTTTTATGTATGTACACCGTTTACTCCTAGATTTGTAGACCGATTTGAGCAGTTCTTTTTTTAATAGGTGCAGAATGCTTTCGAATTGGTCCCATATAAATTTCATTACATATGATTCGGTCGTTTTTTAACCAGCTTCAATAAACAGGTTTAATTTGAATGCGCTTGTCTAGATGCAGTCTGAATAGTCTCGATTCCTCTCAGATCAGAGAACCGATTTGAGTCATTCTTATTTTTAGTGTTAAATACCGATACTAAATTGGAAAAGTTCCTACATTTATTTAAACTAAAAAGAAACTAATAAAACTTTTTAACAAAAAAAATACAGACTTCAAAAACCCTGCACGATGTAAAAATATTAAAACCATTTAAAAGAAAAAAATACTTTATTTATGAAGTCGGGCGGGGCCAGGTATGTCCCAACCATGGTTCATGTAGACCAACGGGAAGTTATATTTTATACCGTAGACGTCGTCGTGAACGACGTCTTCCCGGTGGTCGCTCGGTGTGAGCACGCAGACTCCCCAAATTTATTTGTATATACTCGTAGGTATCACCCTGTTTTACTGTAAGGCTAACGCCTATTCCCATACACAGAAGGAGGCATTGATCACTACGCTTGCTCACCGTCTTGGCTTCGTTGTGTTTTAAACCATTAGTAGTATTAGGTACGGGAAAGAACTTGTGTATGAGCTTGGTATAGAAACACTTATTATTTCTATATAAATTTATTTATATAGAAGATAATCTACTTCGCTTTTTCTACATTCGACCACCGTACTAATGGCCGGCCGAATTCATTCTCTTCATTTATTTTCTCTGTCAAAATGTTCTCATGTAATTATTTTAAATGATATCTTTTTATTCTTTGCGGCTAGGATTTTCTCCCAAAGAGTTTGAACTCTATTACAGTACTTACCCAGGTTTTCTTATGATATTTTCCTTTACGTAATATCAACGGTTTGATAGATTAACTAACAAAGTACATTTATAATGTTGAAAAAGACACATTGGTAGAATCGATAATGGCTAAACCTTACCAATAATTGGAAATCTATTTCGTCGTTCTGTTGAAGAACATACATGAACTGTACCCACGAGTCACGACACAGGAGATACCCCAGTGTACGCAACGATAAAAACATATTTTAAGTTCTTAATCTTATTTCATAGAGTAATTGATGTAAGTAGCTCAGATATTTACTGCCTTCTTCTTAAGACTCAGGAGCTCAATACTTGGCATATATCAAAGTGTCTTATTGAATGTCATATTAAGTACTTTCTTAGTTAATCTAACACACTCTTTAGATTTTTTAAATATCCAACCACCAAGATTTTTTTTAAACTATTACTTATACAGGTCTTTTTATGATAATATATTCCTTCACATAATATCAGCGGTTTGTTAGATTAATTAAAAAAGTACATATGATGTTGAAAAAGCCACATTGGTACAATCGAAAAGACTAAACCTACCAATTTTTTATCTATTTCGCTTGCAAGCAACGATCGTTACTTCGTCCGCCCTATATTTCGTCCACCAATTAGGGTCTTTAAAACATCACATTTTTTGTAAAAGCCATTAGTTTTTATTACTTTATGAGACTCACGGGTTTAGTCAGTCTTCGGGTAATTCTATTGGTGGACGAAAACAAAGGACCATGCGCAGTATATGCATCTTGATATACAAAATGCAACTTTAAGGTGTAAGTATAGGCGTCCGTTTTAGCGATTGTACATGCCAGGTTAAGGTTAAGAAGCGAATATGTTAAGTTTCCGGGCTAAAACGACATTCTGTTTATGCTTATGTGTGTATGGTAGAGCCCAGCGTGTGTGAGGGCTACATACACTCGCTTAATCGTTATTTGCCGGTAACAACACGGACACTAATCCAAAAATACATATTATATTATATTTATATACGCCACAGTTGGTGCAGTGGCTGATACAGTCGGCTGCTGCGCACCGGGTCGCGGGTTCGATTCCCGCACGGAACAAATATTTGTACGATCGGCAGGTAGTAGTTTCGGGTCTGGGTGTATTGTGTGTGGAATTTGTGTCTGTAAACGCACCCACGACACAGGAGAACACATAGTTTGGGGCTTTTTTTCTTTAAAAAAATTTATATATAGATAATAGCAGTTAACTGATAAATGATTTTTATATTATTCGCTCAATCAATCAACCTCCATGCCACATGTGATTAGAATACGTACAGCGGTTAGATCGTGATGGACCCTCAAAATAGGAGTAAATTTGTTAATCCAGATGTTAACTATGTACTTATGTGACGCATGATTTTTATTAGCTTTTTGGAAAAGCATACAATATTGTTAAAGTGTATAAGGGCTTGGCCACATCTTCACGGTAAGGAAACCGTGAAATGGCGTGGCGTCAAGTCGCGGCACGGCACAGCGCCGCGACTCGACGCCTCAGTTGACGGTCACGTGGCAGTTTCTTTCCATATCTGAAATCACCACACAGACCTTCACAGGCTAGCGACCATCTTTTTATGCACAGTAAATAACGTACAAAGTGTTCGGGAACGATACATCAACTTAGCCGCGTCAACCGCTAGCTGCGGCGACGGCCCCGTGTCGTTTTACCGCCGCACTATCGCGGCTTGGGATGTGGCCAGCCCTGAGGCATTTATATTCTGCTTATTATTTATAATTGTAGTTCAAAGTTCGAACTTAAATAATGTAATATTCGGTGTATTTAACTTTCTTTCCTAGGAAACCACATTTTTCTGTCTTCTGTTAACGTGTTGTATTAGTTAAAGTAATAAAAACTCCTTTGTAAACCACAAAAAGTTAAAGCTCAATAACATTTATAACGGTTTTATTTTGAATTAAGACGACAGTTCAGTCCTATGCATAATACTTATACGAGTATACATAACGCTTCTTAAGGAACTGGACGCACAGGCAATATAATTATTGTGTGTCTATTGACTATTTTGTGAACTGTTGTGAAAGTAGCTCAATAAACAATTTTTTTATGTGGGCGGGTTGGGTTTGGTCGATAGAGGGGTGCAGATGGGCCGCCCACACCCCCGGGGTGCACCCCGCAGCTTCCCCTGACCCAAATAGAGGGGGATGAGTTACACACACACAAACAAGAACATGGACAGATGTCAATATTAATGTATATAAAGTTAGTCTTCAATACATGATAGGGATTATGCACAACTTCAATTGCAATAGCAAACCATTTTCATACACAGATCACGCAACATAGATTATTACAAATACATTATCTTTATTAGATATGTAATTTTAATGTTAATGTCAGTTATGGTCCTCGGTTATCACCATACCGGCCATTTATATGTCCACTGCTGAACAAAGGCCTCCGCCATAGACTTTCACAACTGTGTCATCATTTTGGGGGGGTATTTGCCAATACTCACCACGCTTGGCAGGCGGGTTGGTGAGCGCAGTAGGGCTACCGTTCACAGAAAGGACGCTGCTGCCCGTCCCTCTGGCTTAGATTCCCTTAGTCGCCTTTTACGACATCCACGGGAGGAGATGGAGTGATGCTATATTCTTAATCCGGACACCACACGGCCCTCGGTTAACTTTCCCCTTAATTTAATTTGGTCCTCTGTGACAAACATAAACGTTTGTTTAGTTCCCAAATATAATTGTTTAGTTTTAAAGTCTTAGACTAAAGAACATTTTCAAGAAAAAAGTAGAAAGGAAATTTTTGTGTGTAAACGCAGCATTTGTCATTAATTTGTGACATAAAATCTCAGTGAACCGCCCGAGCTTTGGTTTTGACAAAGGTATTTGTAATTATTTGTTACTGTTTTACATTTGAATTGTATTTTATTTTTCGGTTTGGCATGTATGAATTATTTCTAAATATAATATTGCTATGCTATACAAATACGAAAAAAATATCTTAAATTTTGTGGTTTTCGCCACTAAAGCGCTTTGTCCGTCACGGCGAAAAATGTTTATTACGTAGAGATTGGGTAATTTCGTACTATGTTCGCTGAGCAGGACTTTGCCCGTTTATGGTTGTAGTTTTAAACGGCCTACTCAAAGCACTGCCCTACATGCAGTAGGTATCTCTGCCGGATTTTATAGTGTGAATGTCTGCAGGGCTTTGAGTGAGGTTTGGTTTGATTTTTGCATGTCAACAGAATAATCCAGCTAGTAAATTAATTGCCTTACGGTCGAATACTGAAACGCTTTTAATTATTTAAATTTGCTTAGCTAAGACGCCCGCTTTCCCACCGAAACTCCCGCATCTCATGCAGCTAAGCGGGATTTAATATTAAGTGGCGTGTTAGTATTCGGTCGCTTGGCGAAGGCTTAAGTCGACGGCTTGGTTGGTGCAGTGGCTGATACAGTCGGCTGCTGCGCACCGGGTCGTGGGTTCGATCCCGCACGGAACAAATATTTGTACGATCTGCAGGTAGTTGTTACGGATCTGGGTGTATTGTGTGTGGAATTTGTGTCTATAAACGCACCCAAGACACAGGAGAAAATAGTGTGGGGCAACTTTGTAAAAAAAAGGTGAGGAATCTGATTTTGAATCCGAAACGTATGATGAATGTAGTAGGACCAATTCCACTTTTTCCTCTCCTGCACTAATTATTAGATCTTCATTTGAAAATCTTGTTACTAGTTCAGAGAACTTATGAGCGAATAAATGAGGGTTTGAACATACAGAACAATCCATACCAGATTCAATACACTCACTCCAACCCTGCATGAAATTTGATAATGCAAGTATGAATGGTATATTACCATAATTATCTGTAGTCCCTTCAGTTCCATTGACGCCCGTCACACCTGTAACGTCTACGTTTGCATCGCGAAAATCAAGATAAATAAACATCAGCACCACCTGCATTAAGAGCAAAGGTAGGGAAAATACTTTAACTGCTATATAAATGGAAAACTCCGCTATTTCGTCACAGAGCCACAATAGAAGATGAAGGGAATGGAGATATTGTCAATGTGCTAGATGATGATGTCTCACCTTGGATTATTTCAATTTATTCTTTTCGAATGACATTCCATATATTGTAGAGCACACAAATGTTTAATTAGTTCAAGAAACTGGGAAGGCAATTCGACTGACCCAAGACGAATTTCGTGACATTGGCCCTTGCCATTTCTAATTATGGACATGCGTGCATAAGACTGATAAACCTGTGGTGCCGGCTACGAATAGCACCATCCAATCTAAAGGATGCAGAACCGGCCCTCATTCAGGTTCGAGCTCCGAACAAAACCGGGTACCCGTTCTTGCTGCTTCTGCAAACAGGGACCTTAAATCTTCTGTAATATGCAGTTCTGGTACTGCTACTTTCATCTGACTTCCTATCTACTACTTAATTTAGTAGTACTCCGTGTGGCGTCAGGATTATGAGTATTTGCACCAGTCTATCTCCTCCCGTGGATGTCGTAAAAGGAGAATAAGGGACTCTAAATCAGAAAGATGGGCAGCAGCGTCTCTTCTATGGAACAGCAGTCATACTGCGCTCACCAACCTTCCTGCCAAGCATGGTGAATACAGCTGGTGAATTCCCCCCAAAATTACGACACAATTGTGGAAATCTATGGGGAGGCCTTTGTTCAGCAGTGGACGTCTTATGGCTGATATTGACTACTTAAGTTTGGAAGTTTGAATGTATGAACCCATCATCATCAAACGGCTGAACGAATACTAATGAAATTTAACACAGAGGCAGATTATGTCGTGGTCACAAACAAAACGCTGCTGTCCATCCCTTTAGTCGCGTTTTATTTTATCCACGGAAGGAAGAGTGGTGCTACATTCTTAATCCAGACATCACTGGACACCACACGTAACAAATACACTAAAGAGAAAGTAATTAGCCTTCTCAAGCCGCGAATTGTTAAGTTTATTTTATAAATATGTAAAGATCCTTTTTTTAAAGACAACATTGGTATTTATTAAATGAATGAACTGTTTACGTTTTTGTAAACGGACGACGACACGCTGGACACGTCTGACAAATTTCGAGTAAACTGTGGCCAAAAGACTACCACGTGACTACGGAATAGACCCCCCCAACACAAGACGTCGAGGTGGGAGATCCAGGACAGTGACACAAACTAGACCTGCTTACTTGGACCGTCAGTGCATATAGACCACGAGGAGTGAAAAGAGGAAGAACTATGATAACCGAAGCAAAAAAGGCAACGACAGATTGTCCAAATTTAAGTTCTAAAGGAATAAATTGTAGTTTTATTTTTTGAACAGGTTGACTCACTTGTTTAGGGATTAAATAGTTTGTATATAAATTTTAATAGAATCACGGAGCCATTACCCAACCTTTTTTAGAACTAAGTAAGCCTTTCTAAATATTTAGAGAATCTAGAAAAGGATGTACAGTAAAAATGTGTAGACGGTAGGTGAGAAGGCGTGACGTAAACCGTGTGCAAAGACAAATAAATAATTTAAGTAGTTACCTGCCTCAAAGTCAACCTTTAATATTGATAGTTAAATTACAGGTAGGTAGGTACAATCTTGGTGGGAGTTGAGAACTAACACATAAGTCCTTGCGGGATATGCATATCTTAAATGTTAGACCACATGACGTGTTTATATAATGGGGCGATGTGGCAAAACGCATGCAATGGATTCCACGTTGTGAGCGTTGTCATATAGACAAAGTAAAAGTAATCTATATTACAACAATATCCTATAAACATAGCAAAGCCTTACATGGAATAAAATATCACATAAAAACATGTAGAGTGGTTGCGAGTACTTTGACTTCAAAACTATTACCATTACTTAGCATATGGTACAAAAAAACTGCACAAAAAGTGGGTATTCTCTTAATATTTGGAAGCTAACATTAGCTTCTAACTACCAATGAGGGATTAAGATCTATTTTAAATAATCTTACAATGAATTCAGTTTCCAAAACAACGTCAAAACTGTTTGTCCAGACGATTAGCGTGCAGAGCGGGTGACGTGAGACTTTGAACAAGGTGAGCTGACCAATTTCGCGCAATGAACAAATGATTTGTTCACTGTACCTATAGCAATGTTACTTATCTGTCGTTAAGATCCTGTTAGCATTATAAGCTAAGAACAGCACTGATCATCTGATTTATTTGTTTCGTCAGTAGTCACGCAAACTAATAGCTATAAGTACATAGGTTTAAGCGTGAACTGATTATAAACATTACACAACTGATCGATTTTTGGTCGAGGCGGAACGCGCTCGTGAATTTTTAGAAAATCTTGGTTATTTACCTTTTTTGATGACTACAATGTGATGCTGGGATTCAGGATACAGGTCACTCGCGGCATTTACTGCGCATTAATCCCTCAGTTGTTACTAGAAAGAGGGCTTGCGAGAAGAACCTACCGACGCGGCGGTGCGCGGCAGAATCGCTCGGCCTCGACCTTGGCCGTCAAACCCGCGCATGCGTCGCGCGTCACCCCCCGCACCGCCGCGCGCCTGCGCTCCCCCCTGCCAATTATGTCATTATGATGTACTGCCGAGATCGCTCGTTGCTGTTGTTGCCAAACACAGTTGCGCTCTGGTGGAGCTGGATCCAGATTTTTAATACGGTCAAATAATACCCAGGTAAATAGATAATTACATTCTTGAAATCAAACGTATGTTGGCATGGTATTATTATAATCAGGTTTTATAGCTGGTGTTGCGATAGTTTGTTATTAAAACTATTATTAATAATAATATCAGCGTGTAACTGCCCCGCTACAGGGTAACGGCATCTTCTCATACAGAGAAAGAACGAGCATTGTTCACTTCGCATTCTCACTGCATGTTGGCGATTTCAGACTTGGTGCTATTCTCTAAGTAACACGAACTCCAACTCGACGCTGCGGTAGCAGCGAGTTAAATTTTCATATTCACTTATTTTGCCCACGCAGCCACGAGAGTTTATGGATTTTGGTGGAACTACTCAAGGTTGAATATTTAGACAGATTTTTCTGTCAAATTGCTGGGTGAGAAAAGTTGTAAGCGATTGCGAAAATTACTCGCCGCTGCCGTAGTGTCGAGTTGGAGGTCATGTTGCTCAGAGAATTGCCTCACGATGTTTTCCTTCACCCAAAGTCAGTGGTGTTTATATTTAACTAAGAAAGTATATAGGTATTGATGGCTCCTAAGTATACCAGGTCAACTACAAAATTCACACAGGCAAGAGTTTTAAACTTTTTAAACTCTTTGATTTTTGTGTTCTTACGAAATTGATATTAAATTTGCAATAGGCGTTGGTGTGAGATTATGAATGACAATGTAAATTTATATGAGGTCTATTTCGATATGTTTATAAGATATGGTAATTGATTTCGTTAACTCCGTTTTTAAATACGGTCATTAACGACTAAACTGTCACTTGCATTTCTATACAATGGTTAGGGCTATTGAAAGGGGTTTGTTATAAAAAATAAACAATTCTTCATAATTTTCAATAAATTATTTGATTTAATGTTATAAATTGGCAACTAAATTATCCACAATTCTTATATTATATAGATATATATTACTTATATTATATATATTAATAAGTTAGCTGACCCATTTAACGACGACTGCTATTTCCGAAATAAATTGTAGTTGAAGAGTATAATTATGTGCAAATAAAGACAACTGCCTCTATTTTAATAGTTTGTATTGGTGGTAAAATAACTTCTTATCATCTCTATGCAGACGACCTGCAGCTTTATCGTCACTTCCAATCTGAAGAGCTTCTAGAAGCCATTGATGCCATCAATGATGATCTTGGGAATATCTGCTAATAGGCTAAATCCTTTGTTTTATTAGTAAATCCAACCAAATCCCAAGTTTTCATCATTGGTGACAGATACATGTTCAATCTCTTGGATCACGGGTCTCTTCCTCCAGTGGTGTATAATTGTGTCCTTATAGCCCTTTCCAGGAGTGCTTAGAGCCTAGGTGGTTTTCTGGACCGAGGCGCTATGGTTCCACAAATTGCCGCGGAGCAGGGAGCCTCCCAGTTCGTGGATACGCGTCGGTGACGCGCAAATCAGGGTGGGCCCGTACATGAAGTACCTGGGGCTCACCTTGGACAGTCGTTGGGGCTTCGAAGAGCACTTCGAGCGTCTTGTCCCCCGGGTCGAAAGGATAGTGGGTGCCTTGCACGGGCTGCTACCCAATCTCGGGGGACCGAGGGAAGAAGTTCGCCGCCTCTACGGGGGAGTCGTGCGGTCCGTGGCCCTCTACGGGGCGCCTGTTTGGTCATCTCGACTTTCAGGCGTCCAGCGCTGCAGAACCAAGATCCACGGTCTGCAGCGTAGAGCGGCTATACGGATCGCACGAGGATACCGAACGGTGTCCTTTGAGGCGGCAACTCTGTTGGCGCGCTTTCCGCCTTTTGATATCTTGGCGGAGATGGATGCGTGGGTGTATCACCAAACACGCTCCCTCCACCAGAGCGGGGAAGGCGTGCCTTCAGGGGCGCTCGAACGTTTGAGGCAGCAGGCTCGGCGGCGTGCCCTCGAACTATGGCGCGAGCGGCTTATGCTGCCACAGTACGCGCAAAAGCGCGTCGTCGAGGCTGTCTTGTCACATTCCGCCTGACGCAGGTATTCACCGGACACGGTTGTTTCGGTGCGTACTTGCACAGGATAGGTCACGGCACAGTGCCACCACTGTGGAGACGAACAGGATACCGCACAGCACACGCTCGGAGAGTGCCCTGCGTGGACTGCCGAGCGGCGGATCCTGGTCGATCGGATCGGGCAAGATCTCTCTTTGCCAGCAGTAGTGTCGGCTATGCTGGCAGATCATGAAAATTGGAGTGCTGTGGTCTCCTTCTGTGAGAGCGTAATGCTTCAGAAGGAGGTCGCAGAGCGGGATCGGGAGAGGGCCGATCCCGCTCGGAGGAGGAGGACACGGGGCCGGGGTAACAACCGCCGCGGCGCCCATGTCCAACACGCCTGAGCCCCCTGTCGACTTTATATGGTGGGGGGCCTTGGGGGTCGCGAGCGCGCTTATTGGGAAATATGCGTGCTCATACCGAGCGACCCCCGGGAAGACAGCGGTGCGCATGTAGTCACGTACCGCTGTGTGCGCAGCTCAGCGCATAGTGAGGTTTGGGGGGAATCTTTTACAATCCCCTCGAGAGATGCCAGGGGGGTGGCCTCTTTACAGTCATCCCCTCCGAGACATGCCTAAAGGCGTGGCACCAATGGGTGGCTCTAGATCAGTCTTTCCCAACGTGGGCGATAACGCCCCCTTGTGGGCGCTGCAGGCCTAAAGGGTAAGAGCCCCGAGAAAAAAAGGGGGCATTGTGTAGGGCCTACACAATGCCCCCTTTTTTTTCTGGGTCTCTTTTATAATGCCCCCTTTTATCAACCTGATATCAACAAACTTATTGAACAGCATCAGATTCAACCTTCACATTAGTTTTTATATAAGAATTGATTATGTTTGTTTTATTTTCAATAAAAGATACTCTGTCCGAATACTATAAATTTGCGTTTCAATAATCAGTTATAAGTACTTAGCGGTTTTTAAGTATGTTTAAAAAGGGGGGCGTTAAAAAATAATTTATTCTTAAAGTGGGCAGTAGACAAAAAAAGGTTGGGAACCCCTGCTCTAGATGGAGATCTTTCGAGTTCCTGGAGCCTCCCTTCGGTGCCGACGATGATCACTCCGGTGGTTTTAGCCGGTAGGAGTCCGGCATGCCCCTTCGCCTTTTCCCGGGGCGAAGGAAGTACATGAGGTATTTCCACCGGATCAATAAAAATAATAATAAAAAAAAGTGGTTTTCTGGACTCAAACCTCTCTTGGAATGTTCACATTGCGTAGTAAGTAAGCAGGAGGGTGTATTGTTCGTTTCAGTCCCTGAAACGTCTTCAAAAGTTTCGGCCTTTTAAAACTAAAATAACTCTTGCCCAGTATTTACTTTTACCTCTTCTAGATTATGCAGATGTCTGCTTCCTTGACGCAACTGAGGAACTCATCAATAAACTCGAACGTTTGCAGAATTTATCAATCCACTTTATTTTCGGCCTTCGAAAATATGACCATGTGTCGGAATTCTGAGCGAAACTGGGGTGGTTGCCTATTCGGCAACGTCGAGACTCTCACATTCTTCCTCTTCTCTATTCCATTTAAATACCGAAGAGCGGCTTGAATAAGTAGTTTTATCAAAATCATCCAATTTAATTTTACATTATTAAATTATATTAGTTCAATTTTTTATCGTACTCTTGTTAGGATTTTGTTTTTGATTTATTTATTGATTCAATTAATTTGTTAGTAACTATGTATATCTATATCTCCTTATTATTTTAAGTCACGAATGCAGTGTGAACTTTTACTATTATCTACTAATCGTTTTTAATTTATTTATTTAAATTTAGCCTGTAGTTGAAAGTAGTGTATTCGTTGGTAATCCTTAATAGAAATAAAATGAAAATAAAACTTAAAACCAATTTGTTTGGACACAATCTATAGGAAGCTATCATCCTTTCATCCCTTTTAGGAATTTAACGAGAGCATCATACTGTGATTACTGCAAACTTAGTGGGACTACTTAGTTTGTTATCAGTGTAGGATTATATTGAAAAAATACAGGTAGACCATATAGTTTATTTAGAAATACCTATATTGTTTATGCCACACGCCTAAAAAAGTAAGTTAGTCACTTTAATATTATTTTCATCACACCAATCACGTGTATATGAATAACTTTCATAATGAACGCTCAAATATTGTACTCGTGTTAAAAAATGGTGACCCGAAGCGTATTTCCAACAACAGACCAATAAGCCTCACTTTAAGACTGTATAAACTATTCTCATCGATTCTGCTACGACAGTTGGCTAAAGGCCGAAATTAAAATCGAGCTAAACCAAAATCTTTGGATTTCTGATTACGGATATGTCTGTTGTTTGTAAAATGTGACCGTAACACAACAACGGATGGAAAGTAAAAGATCAGATGAAAATCAACCCGTAGAACAAGCTGGATTTGTACTTAAATTTTGTAACCAATTTAAAAGTGATCGATACGCAGAAAAATGATCATATTTTCGAAGATTAAAGACGAATTGAATGCAATTATTGAGAACACGGTCAAGTTTGTCGAGTAGATCTGCATTCAGCTCAAAGTAGCACTCATCACCATAGTCGATTATGGGTAAAATTAAGGTCTGCACAAGCATTTTCTTCGTACGAGTCGGGAGAAAGTTTTTGAGGCGATAGAGAGACTTTATCTTTTTTTCATCGATTATAGCAAAGCTTTCGTTTAAATTGTTGCACAACTCGATATGGCAGGCCCTATCTGTGCAAGGGATAAATAAAGATTGCACTTATCTTGTGAAGGTAATATACAAAAACAGTACCTCAAGGATCGTACCAGAAAAACCAGAAACTAAATTCAAATCGAAAGAGGAGTAAAACAAGGGGGTCCACTCTTTCCTAAACTCTTCATAGCCGTGCTGGAGCAGATCTTTAGGGCGATGAACTGTCTGGCTGGTGGTTTCGGGTATTCGTGTGGCCTACATAAATATTATGCTGATGGTATTGCGTGCGACGGGTCGTTAAGCTCCTTAAAACAGGGTTAAGCTATACGATTACTGATTAATGTTTGCCGTCTGTCGCCGTCGGTGATCCCAAAATGTCCATGGATCTTTCTTCGAAAAATCATTCCAGACTTTCCCGTACATTTTTCTCGCTCACTATTGTATCTAAATATGTCTGGACTTTAAAACAGTAAGTAACAGAAACTTTTGAGTTTGTTTCGGCGTTTCTTCTCAGAGGCAGTCAGTAGGAATACCAGTTTCATCCAAATTCCTACTAGTTAAAATAAAGATCATTTCATTTAATTTCATTAACGGTCCTTGTACATTTCAATAATAATCGGTCCCCACGGGAAACTTTTATCCTAGTTACATAATTAAAAACATAGGATAAGTACTTATTTACACTACAACATAAAAATTAGTTTGTTAAGGGTAATAAAGCTAATATTATATATCATTATATTATACATAATGAACGATCCTGAGGTAAAGGTAATATTGCCACAATCACCACACCTGGCAAACGAATTGGCGACCTCAGTTGGTACCTAAGTTGAAATAAGTGCCTGTTACTCATCCTCTCCTCAACAAAGCGAGCCTTTTGGTATACCCGGAATTACTCGATCAACTTAGGAATATAAAGTGGTGCCCAATTAAACTTCTATAATTCTTAGCGAAAATAATGCAAAAGTTTAACGTGTCGGAGGGTAATGAAATCTATTAATAATGCTAGCATCATACGTACTGAACAGTGATGTAATCTCTCATTGTTGATTTACCTGCACAGTGCACTCATGCTCAAAGTGTAGACATCATTGATTGCATAGATATGAATGTTTGCAGTGTAACGTCGCTATGAATCGCAAATTTGATTAGCACAACTGAATTCATGGACACCTAATTGGTCAAGTAATTTTCCGTGTGGTGTCCGCAATAAGAATATAGGATCACTACATATCCTTCCGTGGATATTGTAAAAGGCGACTAAGCGACTCTAAGCCAGAGGGATGGGCAGTAGCGTCCCTTCTGACGAACATAGCCATACTGCGCTCACCAACCCGCCTGCCAAGCTTGGTAAGTACTGGTAAATTCCCCCCAAAATGATGACACAATGGTGGAAATATATGGTTTCTTTGTCCATCACAGGACGTCATTTTGGCTTTGCCATACGTGAGCTCCTTTAATTTTCTGTTAAGAAATTCACAAAGCCTTCGGTTTGTAATTGTGTTTGGTGGATGGTGTACGACTCCCCCTATTTCGTACAATCAAATTGTCGATCTATCGGGGTACGGCCATACGGCTAAAACATTACATAGTTATTTATAGGACAGTACACCCCTGCCAACCTTGGTTGTGTATTATGTGGGTAATTTACAAATTAGTTAGTAATAGAGTTTAGTTTTCTTTTCTTGTTTTCTGAATTATACTTTTAAATCTTAATTCTTTATTGTACACATATCTTCAATATATAAACAAACAAACAAAACGATTGACTTACATAGGCGAGCTTAACTCAATATTGAGTTCTCTAACAGCAAAGCTTTGAGCGATAGAGTTATATGAGGAGAGAATCGAGTGTACAACACGAATAAAGTGTGATTTATTATAAATAAATATAATAGGGATAAGCTTAACATAAATTAGCTATATAAATAAAAGATATTACGTATGTAATAAATAGAATATATCTAAATACAACAATAATAATACATAATATATACATACTATTAAGTTATCCTGAGAGGAAATGATCCTTAATTCTTCTCTTGAAAGCTTCCAAGGAAGGGCTATCACGCAACGAATGTGGAAGCGATTTCCAAAGGCGCACTGCACGTATAGTGAATGATTTATCATAATAACTTGAAGTATACGAGGAATACGAAGTAGAAGCGAAGTGGCCGTGCGGCAAGGTTTCCCCCTGGGGGTAAGGAACTCAAAGCGCTCGCGAATATATGCAGGAGAATTAGGATTATGAAGAACAGAAAAGATAGAATGTCAGTATCTCGACGTTGCCGAATAGGTAGCCACTTCAATCGCACCCGAAATTCCGATACATGGTCGTATTTTCGAAAACCGAAAATGAAGCGGTTACACAAATTCTGCAGACGTTCGAGTTTATTCAGAAAATCCTCCGTTGTATCAAGAAAGCAGACATCAGCATAGTCTAGAAGTGGGAGAAGAAGAGATTGGGCAAGAGTAATTTTTGTTTGAAATGGCAGGAACTTCTGCAGGCGTTTGAGTGACTGGAACGAACAATACACACGCCGGCTCACCTCAGCAACGTGAACATGCCAAGACAGGTGACAGCCTATATAGACGCCCAAGTTCTTAGCAATTCTCGAGTGGGCTCTTGGAACAGAGTTGTATCGCACTTAGGGAAGAGACTGGTGATCTAAAAGACTGTAAAAGTGTCTACCACCAATAATGACTGCTTGTGATTTTACTGGATTTACTAAAAGGCCAAAAGATTTAGCTCGCTGATTGATATTCCGCATTTATTAATGGCATAAATGGCTTCTGGAAACTCTTCAATATTAAAATACCGATATAGCTGCAAGTCGTCTGCATAGAGATGATAATGTAAAGCTATAACTGTAGTCATGGTATTAATAAAAATAGAGAAAAGAAGAGGCTAAAGGACACCACCCTGATAAACACCCGCAGAACGATCATACGGAGCGAACCGACTGCGAGCGTCCCCGAAGATAAGAATTGAACCAAGCAATTACAGAAGGAGTAACATTCATTGTGGACAAGATTCGTAAGAGTGTGTCAAAATCAACTGCGTTAAAAGCACTGCTAATGTCCAATAGTACAAAACTGTAAGAAGCTTATTCTCCATAGCCAGTCGGATGTCATCAGTTATTTTAACTAGAGCCGTTACGGTGCCAAGGCCAGGACGGAATCCAGACTGGTACAGACTTAGCAGGTTTTTAGAAGAAAGGTAGCGAAACAGTTGATTTTGAACAATACTCTCAAGAACTTTGAATAGGACGGGAAGTAGAGATATTGAGCGAAACTGAGATAGGGAAAAATGATTGGGAACTTGAAGCGGTAACACATGAGCCTTTTTCCATGCTGAAGGAAATGAGCGAGGACAGGAACAACCTCATTTAGGACCGGAAGTAACATTTGAAGCTGTAAGCCGTCATCGCCTACCGCTTTAGTAGAAATGGACACGATGGGTTTCATAATGTCATCCTCTGTAACGTGGTGAAATATGAAAGAGGTACATGTTAGCAGAGGAAGATTAGATAGACTGCTAAGAGTGGAACATTTAACGGTAGCATCCAGGGTAACTGGTGATTTCGAGAAATGTATATTCATAGCATTCAAGTCCATATCGACGCCGCCATCGCTAGAGACCTTGCCGATACCTAGAGATCTAAGGAATTGCCATTCCTGTGTTGTCTTGAAATTTTTAATAGAATCGTGTATGTGGCGCCTTTTAGCATCCCTACACGAACGACTACAACGATTTCACAATTTTTGTATAGAGACCAGTTCTCGCCAGTGGGAGTTCTTTTGAACTTTCTCTTAGCCTTATTGTTGACATTACTTTTTTAATAACATTTGATAACCAAGACGCAGGGAGATGTTTAACCCTAACCTTTTTTCACTGGAGCGTGCGTATCGTAGAGGTTGAGCAGCGACTTGTTGAAAGCTGACACTTTAGTGTCCAAGACACTGCAACTGTAGATAGGAGACCAGTCAATATTGCCCGCATCCACGATCAAACCGCCTACATCAATGTTCCTGAAACTTCGAAGAGAAATAAATTGGGATTTGCGTTTTGGCGAGCGAACTTTATAAGAAATTAATATAAGGTTATGATAAGAGAAAGAGGCTGCTAGTTGACCATGCGTGGCTACATTAGAAAGCTTAGTTTGGTCAGAAACTAGAATTAAATCTGGGAGGGAAGGAGTACAGTGAGGAGCATGATGTGTAGCATGAAGCTGAAGAACATGCATATTGACAGAAGAGACAAGAGATGTTCCATGGAAACATGGGATATAGATATACCTACAAATAGAGTAGTAAATAGGTATATTTACTACTCTATTTGTAGGTATATCTATATCTAAATAGGTATATTTACTACTCTATTTGTAGGTATATCTATATCCCATGTTTCCATGGAACATCTCTTGTCTCTAAAGAAATAACTTAACTACTTACCAACGTATCAACATAATACGGTCGAAATTCATATTCAATCTAATCCGAAATCTTTGCGTTTGGGACGCATGATTGATGTGTTAGCGTGTTGTGATTTTAACAAAAACAGATCAAGTTAAAAATCTTACAAGACTTTAAATCGGTTATTAATATCGGTCGTTTACTTTCGATCTGGCACAGAATTATTGATCCTGATTAGTATGTAGTACATATTTAATGTTTTTTTAGTAATGTTAGATTCTGTAGTTGTATTTCCATAACAATTTTGTTTGTAATTAATCATTTCCGTTGTCAAGTATATAAATAAGTTGTAACTATTGTGATAAATACGATTTTTGTGGTTTAAATGTTTGAGTCTCCAGCACGCAGAAATAGTTGAACACGGTATTCTAATGTTATCTGGCAGTGAGGTAAATTGTTTCGTGGAATACGAGATACGATAGTTTTTATTACAACAATTATAAAAAGAAAACAATTATTAGGCTATATTGCCTGCGAAATCTTATATACAAAAAATGTATTATTCAGAGCGGCACTTATTTATCTATTGCACACATGGAGCATTTTTCAAGTAAGTTTTGGCAACTGATTTTACTATTTTCTAAACAATTACATAAATTACAACCTGTGTTTTACAGGTATGCACGCCCTCGAAAATAATGTAAAATTGCATCAAGAACCTATTTTAAACAAAAACATACGGTAGTAGTTTTTGCAGGCGCAGCGACGCAATGTTTGAATGTTGCCACCATAGACTAAACACTTAAAGGTTGCTACGCCATTGTGAACTGGTAGCGACATCTATAGCTGTGTTTGACACTTTTATCATGTTATGGAGTGGGTTCGTGTAGGATTAACGACTCCACACAGTAGTTGGACATTTCATATACAGAGGGCAGTAAATACATGAATTCGATCCCTGCACGAAATAAATATAATTGTGTGATCTACTTACAGATAGTTCTTTCGGATCTAGGTGTTTGTTCATGTGGAACCTTTACTAGTATTTACCTATATTTGTAGATTTAAATTCTAGTTTAGGATATCATAAAACAGGGGAAGTATTTATCCCCCAAATTAAAATATAATTAATACTGTTGTCATATTTGCTATTAATATAACTTTAATACCACGGGCTAGTAACACTTGCACTAGTGGCTATAATGTCACTATTATACTGTTAACAACAATTATGTTAAATGGCACGTATACAATAGTAATTGGCTAGTTAACTACTTCGTAATAATTTTATCAAACATTGCAATATCTCTGTAACGATGAGAAATAAACGAATAACAATTATTTAAAAAAAAAACAATTAAAGTTCGTAACTGCTGCCATCTGTGTATGAAATTTGTTACTAATATGTGAAATTTAATACCTACGGCTAGGTAGGACGATTTTTCCCCGAGGGGGTGACCGCTTTGCAGTCGCACTGTCCGAAAAGTGCCTAGAGGCGTGGCATCAGTGGGTGGCTCTAGTGTGATCATACGAGGACCTGTAGTTCCCTTAGGTACCGAAGATGACCGCTCCAGTAGGAGTCGGCATACCCCATCGCCTTTCCCCGGGGTGAAGGAAGTTCATGAAGAATTACCACTGGGCATCAATAAAAAAGGTAGGACAACTTTGTAACTCTTCTACTAAGTAACTATCTTCATGGTGCATATAGTTAGAAAATACTTAAAAAATATGATTTAATTTTTTATGGGTTTCTCTCTTAATAATTTTGTACCAATAAAGTACTTAAGGTAATTAAGATTAAGATGACATTAAAAAACAGCTCAAAAATACCAATTACGACAGAGCTTCTGAAAGCACCCGCTTTACACACACGCTGAACCCGGGTACATAAAATCGTTTAGAAGTTATTCGATTCCGTGTAGCTTGAGGTTGTGCCCTCGTAGTAGTAGTAACACGGAATCGAATAACTTAATAACGCCGGAACTATGGAAGATAGGCGAGGTGGTACGCTTCGTCAAAAAAACTGATGACACCCTGTTGAAGATATATAGACCCATCTGGCTTCCGATCCATATTTATAAGATGTTTTCAAGGGTCATCACGAATCGTCTCGAGCACAAGTTGGATGACTTCCAGCTTCCCGAACAAGCCGGTTTCCGAAAAGGTTTTAGCACTATAGACCACATTCATACATTTATACGTTACACACAAGACAGAGAAATATAATCTGCCACTATGAATAGCGTTTGTGGATTATGAGAAAGACTTCTAATTGATCGCAACCTGGGCGGTGTCGCAATCTCGGTGCGACATCGCAGCGAAGCAACATTGACTATCGTTAAATCGAGGAGTTAAAATAGTTATACACACAAGTCACCGTGTTAGTCCGCCTACATGAACGGAGCACAGGGCAATTTCATTGCAGAGAGGTGTGAGACAGGGGGGCGTTATATCGCTGAAACTGTTCACCGCTGCAATGGATGCTGCTTTCAAGGTACTACAATGCTACCAATGGCGAGTATATCACTCACCTTCGATTTGCCGATGACATCGTAGTCATGGCAGAATCGCTGCAAGAGCTCAGCAGTTTTCTAACAGGTTGGCCTTAAAATCAACCCGGGTACGACGAAACTCATATCGAACGCCCATGTCATGCCCATCTCAATATCCGTTGGGAACTCTGTTCTCAACCCATCTCATTCCGTGGGTGTCATAAAAGCCGACTAAGGGATTAGACGGAGGATGGGCAGCAGCGTCCTTCGAATACATTAACAACTCAACAGCGATCGCCAACCCGCCTGCCAAGCATGGCGATTATGGCAAAACTCCCCAATGAGCACACAACACACCAATATCGGTCGTTGTGGTGATCTTTGAGGGAGGCCTGTGTCCAGCAGTGGACTTTATTCGGCCGAAATGATGATGACTGTTCTCAGCAGTTAGATAGTTAACTGTGTAGCAGTGAACTAAACAACACACAGACTAAACTACATTTTACATTTCGTGTTTATGTCTCGAAACTAAAAATTCTGGTAACTATTGACAGTTCCAGATTTTTTATGATTAAGTCAAAGGATTGATTTCGAAGTAGAATAGAATAGAATAATTTATTCAGTAAATAGGTCCTAACAGACACTTTTACACGTCATATTGTAACAACGGACGGCATTTCGCTACATAACAACCTTAAAAGTAAAATATAATCCCTAAATAAAACAAAGATTTTTAGATTTTTTATGATTTATTAACAACATTAATCAATAAAAAAAGGCGCGCATGTTTGTCGAAAGGTATTAAAAAGTAAAAACCATTAGCTTACCTAAAGTTAATATCTACCATTTTATTTGTTAGTCAGACTGATTCACATAATCACAATTTCCTTGTAGGTACACTACTTAACCTACTAAAGAACTATCTACAAGTATATTACGTAATGCATTAACTGCTATTCGAAAAGAATATAAAAAACTCCCTATATAACCGACAAAGAATGTGATTAGGTAAACATACATTTGCTGTAAAGTATTATGAATAGATTTTGAATACTTATACTCTTTAAATTGTAACGATTAGTATTTTTTTCAAGATGAAATACTATTCAAATTGAATAATACGAGACCATGTAACGAATTGTTTTCAATTTTGGTACCATATCATCAATCCAACATAATTTTTTGACAAAATGCAAGTCTCTTTAAAATACAATTTTCCATAAACTCAATTAGATATTTGTCATTTTTTCAATGAAACATGAAGAATAACCTAGTACCTAGTAACCAGTAAAAACAAAATTTGTTGGCTAAACGACAACAATATTGCACCAAACCCTAATTACTCTTAATTTTTTTCAGGACTTAACATGACCTTTAATATAAATACTGTAATAGACATAAATACTACTTTTTAAAGAAGCACAGTGTTCTTTATCAACTTAATCAAAAAATCACTATCTTACCTACCTTAAAAACAAAATCACAATGTAAACATAAATCTAAGCACGCTCCTTGAAACTTTATACATTTTAAATATATCCGATAAACATGCTATGTGAATCAAGCTTTATGCTGTCGGTTGTATTACTTTGTCGGTCTGTCTATATGTTGTATAAGTATATCGATACAGTTTCTCGGTAGATTAATCTATATACCATATTATTCGTAGAAAAGGTGGTATTTCTTTAATATACAGAAAAAAAATGTGTGGTTAAATTTTGATCACAAACATGCCAGCTAATTTCTCTCCATATTCTAGTCGGTCGCACATCTCCGCAGTACAAAATACATTTTTTTTAAAAATTGGCACCTTAATGTAAAAAAATTCGGTACAATTTTTTTAAATCATAAACTGTGATCACAACACCCAGGTACCTGTCCTGAAATAACAAATTTCAGGGACAACATATTCTGTCATTTTAAATGGTTAAAGTTATTTAAGCTCTAAATTTTAAAGTAAATTTATAGAACAAGGTTTATTTTTAGGTCATCATTTCGGCCTAAAGAAGTCCACTGCTGGACACAGGCCTCCCCCAAAGATCACCACAACGAACGATATGGATGTGTTGTGGGCTCATTGGGGGGTTTTGCCATAATCGCCACGCTTGGCAGGCGGGTTGGCGATCGCAGTTGAGTTGTTAATGTACTCGAAGGACGCTGCTGCCCATCCTCCGGCTAATCCCTTAGTCGACTTTTACGACACCCATAGGAGGAGATGGGGTGGTGGTATTCTGAGCCGGCACCACACGGCATTTTTAGGTATAAAAATCGAAATATTCAAATGGTTAAAGAATATATTCACGAATAATTCCTCTGAAGATTTTAATATACACTGGGGACAAGCCAAAATGCATCTTTATTTCCTAATAAAACACTTCTACAAAAATAAAATAGTTTCAGTTAGTAGAAATCAACTTACATTAATATCGCAGTTCGGATAGAAAAAATGAATTTAATACATGCTAAAATGAGCAATGTACAATTTTTTTAAACTCCTAGAATTTTGTAATATTATTTTTAATATTGAGTAAATTTGCAGTAAAACAGGATTTTGACTTCAACTCTCTCATTCTCTCGACTCTACCTACTATGTTATGTGAAGAGCTACGCACATGAAACAACTATGAACTGACTCTCATATCTTGGATGAAAAATATATAGTGTCTGGTAAGTTGTCGTTTAGATGTCCACTACTGCCAGTCGGTATAATGCTGCCACTTGAGATTGTGATTAATGTAGCTGGGCGCGATTCTTGATCCATCGTTTTGTTCCTGTAAATTTAATAGAAATAATGATTCGGTGTTCTAACTCACAATTATTATTTCTTTTATTAAAGCTCTAATAAATGGGCGTAGTTAAGTAAAACAGATCCATATACCAAAATTGCCAAAGTAGTCCTCTCTACCATCAATACGATCCCACCGAAAAACTAAAGCGACCGATTCAAAACCCCTACTCGATATTTATTTATTTATTTATCATAAATAAATAATAAGTGGATTTAATATAAAAATATTAAAATCACTGATAAGGAAAAATAAATCTTCATGAAGTCGAACGGGGCCAGGTACTCGTATGCCCCAACCATGGTTGATGCAGACCAACGAGAAGTTATATTTTATTTGTTTCTTTTTAGTGTAAATATATGTAAGAACTTTTTCCAATTTGGTATATCAGTATTTAACACTATAAATAAGAATGACTCAAAATCGGTTCTCTGATCTGAGAGGAATCGAAACTATTAAGACATCATCTAAATAAGCGCAGTCAAATTAACCTATTTATTGAAGCTGGTTAAAAAACTACGCAATCAAATGTAATGAAATTATATGGGACCAACTAGAAAGCATTCTGCACCAGTTAAAAAATAATTGCTTAAATCGGTGTACAAAGCTCGGAGTAATAGGTGTACATACATAAAAAAAATTGCCGTGTGGTGCCGGCTCAGAATGCCACCACCCCATCTCCTCCCATGGGTGTCGTAAAAGTCGACTAAGGGATTAGCCGGAGGATGGGCAGCAGCGTCCTTCGAGTACATTAACAACTCAACTGCGATCGCCAACCCGCCTGCCAAGCGTGGCGATTATGGCAAAACCCCCCAATGAGCGAGAACACATCCATATCGGTGGTTGTGGTGATCTTTGGGGGAGGCCTGTGTCCAGCAGTGGACTTCACTCGGCCGAAATGATGATACATAAAAAAAATATACGCATCGAATTGAGAACCTCCTTTTTGAAGTCGGTAAGAAGTTAAAAGAGTTCCAAAATACATGACTTTTTTTAAATTAATTTTAATACAAATTCAATAAATCTCAAATGTAAATAATATAAGAACATTAACAGTATTCCTTAAAGTCACATTTCAGAATTTGTAAATTTAATTTATTGTCAAATACACTACACTCCAAACCGTCATATCTCAAAAGTGACATTATGTGGTTTCGATCGTTTTTGCTTAACTACGTCCAAATTATCTGACGCATTCCAATGATAGTACTCATACACACATCAGTCCATAAACGTCCACTGCTGATCGTGGGCCTCCCAGTGATCACTACAATGAGCAGTCATGTACACGGTATTGCTATAATCACCGCGCTTGGCAGATTGGTAATAACCGTCGTCACGGAAGGATGCTGCTGCCCATCTTTATATCAACCTTTAGTCGATGTTTATGACACTCATTAGACAGGTGTCTATTCTTTGCCGGGAATCAAACGGCAGTTTCGCCCTTAAACTGGATTATTGAATTTTCTCTTAAGCTGTCTAACTAAAACAGAGGTTTGAGGGTGTCCAGTTCCAAAATACTTACTTAGATTTTAAGAACAAAACAAGGAGCTTGTTAGCTGGTGCCTCAGCTAGTAACCAGAGTAGAAGAGCTGCAAGGCAGCCCCAGAATATAACACCTGCAGCAGAGTTTAGCTGTGGAAATTTAATGTAGTTAATATGTTTAATCTCGATAAAGAAAATACATTTGCGTATAAATTATTGGCATAAGAGACTAAATAACTAATGCGTGGTGATGAGCGCAGTGTGGTTCCACGCAGGAAAAAGGAGTGTGCCCATTACACCATGCTATCATCATATGACGTATCAGTTAAAGAACGTCCACTGCTCAACAAAGACCATTCCGTCACCACTGTCGTGTCCATCCATATCGGAGTGACGGTAATTCATGACGATTCGGGTATGATTCTAGTGCCCCGTAGTAATGTCGGTCATATTTTTTCGGGCCTAAAACGTTCATAGTATTGTATCGGCATAGTGAGCTGAGACCTTTAGTGCTGGATATCATAATAGCGTTGCAATTGTTATAGGCAGGCCTGACGCTTCTATCTAACGGCCGAATGAAGTCCACTGCTGGACACAGGCCTCCCCCAAAGATCACCACAACGACCGATATGGATGTGATGTGGGCTCATTGGGAGGTTTTGCCATAATCGCCACGCTTGGCAGGCGGGTTGGCGATCGCAGTTGAGTTGTTAATGTACTCGAAGGACGTTGTTGGACGTGTAGGACGCTGCTGCCCATCCTCCGGCCAATCCCTTAGTCGACTTTTACGACATCCACGGGAGGAGATGGGGTGGTGGCATTCTGAGCCGGCACCACACGGCGAAGCCGGCACCACACTGACGCTTACCACCAGGCAAATAACGCGCTTTAGAAAAAAAACTTATTTGCTAATTAATATTCGTTTATTCGTGTCGTTCTGTACGAATGAATGATGTCACATTTTCATGGTATCTACTCTTAGTAGATAATACATAGTATATACAATTGGGTGGGTTAAAAATCGATCTCTGGATTTTTAACGTATCACACTGTGGACAAGTCAATATTGTAATTGGAGCCAAAAATAGTTGTTTTGCGTGTTTTACAGTTTTATATTACTTCGTCGAAGTTTCTATAAAAAAAATTAAAATATAAATGTATATTTCTAGATTCTCTTTCCAGTACCCATTGATTTTCTTTGGCACGATTTGACTTCTTTGTTTTTACTTTTTTACACACCACGAAGTTGGACAGTCTGTTAGTTAGCTAATTAAATGTTCATGCTGTTCGTCTTGAACTCGTCGTCCGTAACATTGGTACTGAGATTTGTCTTGTCTCATGAAGTGCGGGTTCTCGATAGTCCAACTATGCAGATTATGAAGGTTTAAATACCCATCTCTTTTACAGGTTGTTTTATCGGACTAAAATCTCTATCTAATAATTGTGGACCCTCAGTATGCTTAGAAAAAGCATTAAATGGCATAATTCTTCACGATTGTCACGGGGTAACAAAGTCTGCACACGTCTTACGTGGTACGGATGAAATCTGTGACGTTTTAGAATACGATGTGCAGTACTTTTTGGGACTCCGTAGTTTCCTCTATGGCAGGTACTGAAGAGCTAGGATCATTTTAAATTTCTTGAAGTATCTCTTCATCGTATTATGTCCTAGGTCTTCCTGTATTTCTCCGGTTCCTTGGTAAACTACGTTCCGAAAACGCTTGATGCACATTGATGAATACTCGATAATCTGGACATTGTTGAACATTCGGATATCTTTCACGATATAATCTGCTTACAGCGTTTGCGTTGCATCTGCACTCGCCATCAATTAAGTGCATATAGTCTAAAGCTGCGTATGGGAGAGGCATGGTAAAAAAGTCAAACAATTTAATTCACAAAGACCGAAAACCTCAATCCAGAACAATGACTGATCAGTTCAATTTTCAAATTACTTGATAATCGAGTTCACAAGCCGAAAGTCCGTTCCAAAAGTCATCAGTACGACAGCTATGTCAATTGAATACGAAAGGATGCGTAGTAAACAAAGTAGCGAATCGTACTATCTGACATAAGAGCACGATGATGGCTTGTTTACCCGCCGTCGATTCTATCGAATAATCCAATCAGAGACAACAAACATTGTGTTACTCTCTGATTTACTCAAAAAGTTAAATAACGTCACTACCTGTCCCACTCTTACCATCCATCACCAATCTATTGACGACGCTTGTCTACCTGAGTTTGTAACCCAAAAGCGGTTTTTGGGGCATAAAATAACCTTTTCAAGGATAATAACTGAATAATTGGGTTTGGTACTTGTTCCGACAATTTATGAATTTCTTTTTGTGCTGAGTATCACTAGAGTATTGTTCCATTTTAGAATCTTGATTAGTTGGGTTAACAATATGTATAATAAACTGCCATAGTCAGCTTGATAAAAAAAAAACGGGTTGAACTCCGGGAGTGCCGACAGAAGTGAGCCAATGAGCCCACATATCGGTCGTCGTGGTGATCTATGCCTATCTAGGCCTATGTTCAGCAGTGGACTTTGTTCGGCTGAAATGAATCATTAGAAACTTTAAAATACATTAAATACTCTGTTATGAATCATCGTTAACAATTTCGACAACTCTTGTATCATCATCATTATCATTACACACTATAGCTGCGTCTCGTAACGGTGTCGCGAGTTTAGAGATTTCATCTGATCTAAAAATATGCGTACCGAGATAAAATAAGTTTTCACTTAAAAAAAAATACTGGTTGCACTCCGGGAGTGCCGACAGAAAACTTTTTATTTTATTTAAATAATATAGACGCGTACGCGGTCTGCTGTATGTACATGCATATATGCACACACTATAGCTGCGTCTCGTAACGGTGTCGCGAGTCCAGAGATTTTATCTCATCTAAAATATGGGCACGCCTCAAGCGTGTGCTCTGCGGTATCCTGGCCGCTATCACAATGGCTTTTTATTGTATACCAAAACATATTATTCACAGATAATTTAATAAGATAAATAGTACTATAGGCGGCCTTGTCGCTATCCACAATCTCTTCCAGACAGCCTTTATAATATATTTACATTTTACATATTTCTCCATACAAACTTATCTTCAAAATTATTTAAAATGAGCAAAAACGCAAGTGGGTGTTTTAAAATAGCATCGAATTGAAACGAACGTATTTTAAACCAATTTTAGTCCATAAAAATCAATATTTTCACTCTCGATTTTTAGTCTACTCTATAGAGATACCATCACGGATCTACTGTTATAGCCTCCGCTCCACGCCAAACCAAAATGGGCGGGCTTACGCCCGAAGCCACAAGTATAAGCAAGATTAGAAATAACATAACTACTTACAATTTCAAACCAGTCGTTGTGCTGTGGATTCCTGGTAATGTAGACATTGCGAGTAATTAAGATGGTGTGTGTCAAATAGAGTCCATACGAGAGCCGGCTAAGGGGCACCCATGGGTACCAGCTTAGGAATGATGTGATTAGCGCTGAAAAAAATATTTCACTGGTAAATTTTTAAAATAACAACCATATTGTTAACCAGTATCACTCGAACTGGAAATCGTTTATTTCCAGATATTGAATCCAAAACAAAAAGAGCGATGACGAAGGATAAAAAAGATAATAAACAAATAGAACAATAAATGATATCTAGATGTACAGGCTGTCCAGTAAATAGCACGACATACTGCAGGGGGTGAGAGCTTGGGTCAATATCAACCAAAAAAACACAATATATGTTCAGCAAAATCTTACGGATGTTTTTTTCACCACTGTAGGTTAAAGTTAAGCGATAAGAAAATTGTACTGTGAAAATTTAAATATAATTTGTATTTCTTGAAAACATTTTTGTTTTTAATAGAATAAAGACTTATCAATGAGTAAAGTAACTATTCACAAATAATTTGAGGTAAAAAATAAACTAGAAAAAGAATTTTTCATTACGAGATGTTTAAAAATCTAAATTATCTAATATTTCGGAAAATTTTGTACTACTGTAAATCCATAAGATTTTGCCGAACATGTAGTGTTTTTTTGGTGGGTATTGACCCAAGCTCTCACCCCCTGCAGTATGTCATGCTATTTATTGGACACCCTGTAGGTATATGTGTGTGTGTCAACGCTACGACTTTAGATAATCGGCGTATGGTAGGACTGACATAGTTGATGTAAGGGGGCTGTAGTCCCAGTCTCGCACTGCGGCCACCAAGAAATTGGTGGAGTGGTATATAGTGGTGCGAGCCGCGGCCGACTGGCTCCTCAACAACGCCTGCCAGTAGGGCACACGGCCCGCAGTGAACATTGCACTCGCGCTGCTGTACCGAGGTAATCGATAAAGAGCGCGCCACGCGTCGTTATATTGCACTCACATGTCGCTCAGCGCGGCCTTCGTGAAGTTTGTCTACAGCTCGACTGTGTCGACACTGGTGCAGTAACTGGTAAACAGCTGTGCCTATACGGCGTTGCTACAGCGACTGAACCGCCTGCCTAACATGTTGCCACGCACTGAGGTGGGGCATCGCTGTCGTTCTATATCAGCGTGGTCGGATAGGTCGGCTGTTATTATGTGGCCTAAATATTTAATGTAATCGACTTTTACTATTTTGGTGCCGTACAGTGTCAGTGGTGGGCAACTCCAGGTAGCTGTCGTATACCACATACACCGTTTGATTTGCATTATACTTCATGTTGTGGTATTCTCGATAGTCTTCACATACTACCAACAGCTTGCGCATCGCTGATATTGATGGCGATACAGATATTGTTATAGTGCTGCTGTCATTAATTTCCTCAATGTTAAATTTATGTTGCGTTACGGTAATTGGCAATATTTCCATCATCTGTTATGCCGTCAATGTGAGATGGATAGTATGTCGAAGGCTTAACTATTTTATTAACACTGCCAGAATTTTGCAATGTTTTTATGTTTCATGTCTAACGCAATCTTATCCATAACTGATAATGATTTCGTTGACAACTACTTAAAACGACTACAGAAATAATACGACTTGACAATTTAAAATAAATCGAAATACATAAGAATATTGTTATAAGTGAAATTACGGTCATTTTAGTAACTGTAAAGTGTGTTCTAATTAGGTATTTTAAAGCTTTACTATCTTTTTAAGGAGATGTATATTATTATATATTCCGTGTGGTGTCTGGATTAATAATATAGCACCACTCCATCTCCTCCCGTGGATGTCGTAAAAGGCTACTAAGCGAATCTAAACCAGAGGGACGGGCAGCAGCGTCCCTTTTGTGAAACGGTAGCCATACTGCGCTCACCAACCCGCCTGCCAAGCGTGGTGAGTATTGGCAAATACCCCCCAGAATGATGACACAGTTGTGAAAATCTATGGGGAGGCCTTTGTTCAGCAGTGAACGTATAAATGGCCGATATGATGATATTATTAACCTACTTATTAATAATCAAATTATAACACATGATTCTGTAGCATGTATGCAGTAAATAAGTAATAGGTATCTTTAACTATGAAATTGCCGTTCTGCAGTACTTACTGGCCATTTCAAATAAAATATTTTTTGTTTGGTTATGAATTCTAATTTTAAATTTATTTTATTTTATAAGGATAGTTTTCATTATTCAAAATCAGTCTTATGTGTATTGATCAGTGCTATGTTTTCATCACGTTTGAATCTTTTTCGTCGTCATGGATACGTTGAAAATTCGAGTAATTATGGAATATGAGTACCGTCATGGCAGCAACGCGACATAAGCGGCATCCAATATCAACGACAGTCACGGAGCGAACGCTACAAACGAACGCACAACCAGCTTTTGGTTTGCCAGCCTCCGTTCTGGAAATTTTGTTCTGAAAAATGAACCGATTGTGGAAACTAATGATACTCAATCTATGGCTGAACTAGCAGCAGCTTTCGACATTAGTATCAAAACAATATTGGTCCATTTGCGTCAAATTGGCAAGGTAAAAAGCTTGATAAATGGGTGCCCCAAGAACTTAACGATCATAAGTGTAATGTGCGCGTCGAGGCCTGCCTTGCGCTTCTCAATAGGCACAGAAAGGAAGGAATATTGAACCGTATGTTACCTGCGACGAAAAATGGATTCTGTTTGACAATCGCAAGCACTCAGCAAGTTGGTTAGATCTTGATTCAGCCTCAATCAATGCCCTAAACGAAAAATGACCCCTAGAAATGTGATGGTCACTGTTTGGTGGCCGGTATGATTCATCACAGCTTATTACCAAATGGGATGAGCTTTACTGCAGATGTGTACTGTGAAGAATTGAACACCATCATGGAGAAGTCGCACATCTGCAACCAGTTTTTATCAATCGCTCATCCCCGCTGCTTCTGCACGACAATGCTCGACCCCATACTGCACAACAGATGGTCTCCAAGCTACAAGGGCTGGGGTAGGAAGCTCTCCGTCATCCGTCGTACTCACCAGACCATGCGACTTCTACATTTTCTAGAATTAAGATAACTTTTTGGCGGGAATAAAAATCATACCGGAGAGCCAGTACAAAATTACTTTAAAGAGTTTGTCGCCTCCCGTCCATCTGGTTTGAGGACTTTGATAAAAAAAATTAAAAACAATACTGTACTTTATTTCGTACAAGACGGCAACTTCATAGGTAAATACCTAATACATTAATAAACGTCTATGAAACGCGATTTGAAATCCTGTCTCATAGGAGTTGCGGTGGTATTTAAAGTCTGCGTTACTTACGGACATATCCAAAGGTGCAGCATAATACAAGCAGCGCCACACCACACGCCCAGGCGGGTCTATCCAGTGCGGCATACACGGCGCCCTCTAGCGGATGGTAGCTGCGCCATAAGAACGTGGTGCCCACCACCATGACTGCCAACATCAATGTCAATGCTGTGCATGCACCCACGACAGACCATTTCTTGAAAATAAGGTACGGAATAGCTAGTTTTAAAATAGATACAAAAATGTAGATATTAAAAAAAACCTGATAAAGTCCCGGTTCCCGAGTCTTACACTGAGATTCAGAAACATAGACGTAAGACGGGCGAAGAACGCTCTTAGCCAAGTAGTGGCTAAGCGCATTTTTTCTATTCGTATTCAGAGACACAGTCCCCGTCAAACTTAGGTCGGTCTTGGCTAAGTTTACGCTATATTCTCTATGGCCAATTTAATAGGAGAATTTTTATCGGTAAGGTACCATTTTTACAAAACTATCTAAACGTATGGTTCTTATTTTGTTGGATTTACATGTACAAGTTGGCTGTAGATCTTGTAGAGCAATGTGGGAGAGACAAATGTCCAGCATAAGATTGCGATAAGCTGGAAAAACTGAACTTGTGTTCCGGATATATGTATAGTCATAGCGCTGTTGTCATCGAACGACTATATAGGGTGTAAGTGACAACATATTGAAAACTTTGGGAAGAGGTTATACTTAGGCCTATAATAGAAATTGGAAAGTCCTGTATCTCGGAAATAATAGGTGATAGTTTTTGACATTTTTGGGCATGCAATGTATCGTAAATAACGCGATGAAAACGCTACGATATGATATTATTATGCTACTGCCAGTTATGAACTCATCCGTGAACTGTAGCGAAACCACAGCCATTTACGAGTAGTATTTATTAACCTTGCAGTTTTATGTGAAAATAAATAGTGTTTTTAATCAGAAAACATTACGATAGGCGAGAATAATAATTTTATACGGAAATCAGTTAAATAAACTGTACGAAAAATCTAAAAACTCATTCAAAAATCTAAAATACCCACGAAAAATGAATCCATGGTATCAGTTTTCGTTAAGATATCAACTCACACCAGTTATATGTTATCACTTTATGCCAGAAGAGAAGATAGAAAATAGAACTCGCTGACAATCAGCAATAGTGCCTATGCATGGAAAAAAACGCGGCATCACACCAACAACAAATGCTGGTATGGCTTTTTATTTTATTGTAGTTTAAACTTTTAAATAATAAATTATTTTAGGAACTAAGTATGCTAATGTGCATCAGTATTTCAAGATTACGAGATCGGCTTCTTCTGAAATTCACAAATTTTGCTACATGTAGGTAAATGTATAAACATTGCTCTTCACTATACACACATTCACACTGACAATCAAAAACTCTATATTTTGTATGGAGCTGCAGCGAAACGGATCCATCTTGAATATGTTGAAGCTACAAGTAAGAGACAATACGTGTACTTGAAATCAAAAGGTACCTGTTTGATCCTGTTCAGATTGCCATTACGGCTGTAGTTGACAAATAGATATCCGCTGTAGAATCCGACAAGGTAGGCGGCATAGCGGGTGTGGCTCTTGATGTACGTTACGTGGAACTGCTCACTAGCACGAGGGTTGACCACAAATCTAAGGAAATACAAAGCACACGCTTTTGTATATAACGGAATAAAAACTTGAAAATAATTTTTAAATAAGATTAACAAACAAAATATATTAAAAAGGCGTGGGGTGCTTTATCAGATATTCTCAGAATGACGCTACTTTTACAAATATTCACAAAAATATTTACACCAATAGACATCAAGCTCGCCTTATTAAAAAAAAATGTTAATTCTATTTTAAACTTATTGAAAATTCTTTTCTACCTTTTAGTTCGGTTATCTACAAAAGCGTGTTTTTTAAACTATTTTATATTTTTTAGTGCAGCTAACTACAAAAAGGTGTTTTCTTTTTGGTTTATTTTGGAACGAAGTTCTTTTACGCGGCTTACAGTAGATAGAACTGGCAGAAATCGTCACGTAACGAAAAAGCGACCTTCCTCTTTTTCTCTTTCTTACCGTCTCTTTCTATTTTATAAGGTTGTCTATTAAAATGATTGCATTGTCATTGGTCCTTGATAAGTGTCATCATCATCATCATCATATCAGCCACAGGACGTCCACTGCTGAACAAAGGCCTCCCCCTTAGATTTCCACAACGAGCGGTCACATGCCGCTCTCATCCAACGACTCCCAGCGACCTTCACCAGATCGTCTGTCCACCGATAAGTGTGCGAAGATTTAAATCAAACCCACGTTTGAAGAGGATGAAAATCGAGTTCGAATAACAATATAATCAGTTAATAAATGCCTGTTAAAAAAGAAACAAACCAGGAAGATTTTGATAATCTTTCAATACTTTGATGAAAGTTATATTTTTGCAATTTATTATTTTGACACTATTACAGTTAAGTCGTAATTATCATAAAATATTATTGGTTATCGAATACCTATGTGTAGGCTATTACGAGTATAGTATATACAAAAAAAAAACTACTCGAATTCTCATAATTAACTTACTTTTGATATCGAGCATGCTGAGCTGCATGAGCTCTGGTATTTTACTTTAAAATAATATGTTTGGCTTTTTAGTTCATAGGTTCGTTTTAAACAATTTTTTTAAGGTGAGTGTATCTCTAAGGTATTATTTACTCATGTGTAGTATATAATAATAACCTGTTATTAGGTTTGTTTAAATCATGAGCACGACGTTTTAATGCGAAACTGGGCAAAGGAGACGACAGTGAAGAGCTGCGAGCTGCTGGGGAATTTGGAGTAGGATGTCGGAACCATCGGGGCCTACTACTAGCGGGTTTCATGGAGAAGGAAGGACTATATTATAATTAACTCCTTATTCAAAAAGTGGAACCACAGGAAGTGGAACTGGATGAGCCCCGACGGTGTATCAAAAAATGAGATTGATTGCATCATGTCGACGAAGAAGCAAATATTTAAATAATGAATGTTCATATCAAGCTTGAAAGATCTTGACTAATGAGGCCTATGCTCCGTCTAGTACCAATCCAAATCCAAAACCCCGAGAGCTTCCAGTTAGAACTCCAAAATCGTTTCGATTGCCTAGGGAGTGACGTGGAAGATTTCGACGGGTTCGTGGAAACTATCCATACGGTCGGGTCTAAGTTCTTTAAGACCCGTCGTACGTACAGAACAAAAAACCTCTGTGATCCTACTCTGAAGCTCATGGAAAAACGACGTGCAATGCATTGATTACGATCTTCAGATATTACATCTGTTTACAGCAGCTGAACAGGCAGGAGTCCTTGAAATTGACTTACGCCTATCTATACATACATACAAATAAATAAAATTGAAGTGTCTGTTTGTAATGTCAAAATAACAGCTTTTTACTAAATGCATATGAAAGTACCGTATACCGTGTGGTGCCGGCTCAGAATGCCACCACCCCATCTCCTCCCATGGGTGTCGTAAAAGTCGACTAAGGGATTAGCCGGAGGTTGGGCAGCAGCGTCCTCCGAGTACATTAACAACTCAACTGCGATCGCCAACCCGTCTGCCAAGCGTGGCGATTATGGCAAAACCCCCCAATGAGCCCACAACACATCCATATCGGTGGTTGTGGTGATCTTTGGGGGAGGCCTGTGTCCAGCAGTGGACTTCATTCGGCCGAAATGATGAATGATGATATGAAAGTATATACTGTACCTATAACAAAAAAACTATTTTTAAATTTTTTGTCTGTCTGTCTGTCTGTTTGTTCCGGGTAATCTCCGAAACGGCTGGACCGATTTTGACGGGACTTTCATTGGTAGATAGCTGATGTTATAAGGAATAACTTAAGCTACTTTGATTTTAGAAAAATAATTAGGGTTCCGCGCAAAAAAATTAAAACCCTTGAAATCCAACATTTATATTCTATGTCAAGTGTGTATGTCGAAGTACTCTAAATTTCTTTTAAATTACACGCGGTTGAAACCGCGGTTCCCAGCTAGTCTAATATAAATCATATTGAAAAAGCGATAGAGCGAAACAAAGACTGCAAAGTGTTTGCAAGAGATCTGTCTTTTGGGCAGAACCGGTCTACAAAACTGAAGATAGTATATTTTATTAGCACATGGGAGGAAGCTGCTTAGTTGTCTTTTAAGTTATGGGTGAAGAGAGGTGGTCTATTCTTTTCCGGGGACCCCACGGTATAACTATAAGCATATTTAGTATTCTTTGGTATAAGGTATAAGCATAGTTAGTATTCTTTGGTTTAAGGTATAAGTATGGTTAGTATTCTTTGTTATAAGTAACACTGAGGTAATACGTTTCCATTCAGCGAAAAGCCACGATGTCGATGCGCAATTGTAAACATCTAGAAGGTTTTCCAAGTTCACTTGATAACAATAATAATAGAACAATGGCATGAATGAAATCCTCCGTGATGAAACTGTTGTGATTGTTACGCGCCATAGGGTGGTCTCGTAGTTGGTGGAAAACTTATATCTTATTTATTTTATATATCATTAGGTACCTACGAAGGTTTACGTTAGTTTTATTTGGATTTGTACTTTTTTATATTTTTAAATACGTTTTATATTTTACAATCTCTGTGTTGTGATCAAAATAAATATTTTTTCTTCTTTCTTTCTTTCATTTTACTTATTACAATGTTATGATTTATAAATGTGAAAGTTTCAGGCCAGAACGCCTAAACGAGTTGTTATAAATGTTGTATATGTTTGGGAAAACCGCCGTCTTATATTCAACCTAAGCATAAGGAAATATTAGGTCTTAAACTAACCTATGAAATTTCTATCTTTTTCATTTATTTTAATCAAAGTAATGCATCTTTGCCAACGCAGTGGCAGTTTACAGATGACCTATTTGAAAGGCTCTTGGGTATTGAATTTTTTTCCCGCCCTAAAAGTTATCCAAATTCTGGAAAAAGTTGAAGTCTGTAGGCGCAAGGTCTGGTGAGTACGTACGTACGTAAGTACGTTGTCATCCAGGAACAGCGGGGATGAGCGATTGATCAAAGTTTGTTGCAGATGTGCGAGCTTCAGTGTTCAATTCTTCACAGTACACATATGCAGTAATGCTCATCCCATTTGGTAAGAAGCTGTCATCAATCACACCAGCACTAGATCTCCAACGCGTGACCATTACTTTTCTAAGAGTTATTTTTCGTTTAGGGCACAGCATCTGCTGAACTAGGATCTAACCAACTTGCTGAGCGCTTGCGATTGTCAAATAGAAACCATTTTTCGTCGCAGTTATCAATGCGGTTAAAAATTCCTTCGTTTCTGTGCCAGTTGAGAAGCGCAAGGCAGGCCTCGATCGATTGAATCGACCAAATATTTCGGATGACCACGGGGTTCTTTTTTCAGATCGAAATTTCCAGAACGGAAGCGGGCATACCAGCGGATTGTGCGTTCGCCTCGTAAAAGTCGCTCCATGCCGCTTGTACCGCGTTGCTGCCACGACGGTAGGTACTCATATTCCCTATTTACTCAAATTTTCAACGTATCCATGACGACGAAAAAGATTCAAACGTGATGAAAATTTAACACTAATCAATACACATAAGACTGATTATGAATAATGAAAACCATGTTCATAAAATAAAATCAATTTGAAACAAAATATATTTTTATTTGAAATGGCCAGTACTGCAGAACGGCAATTTCATAGGCCTATTAATTACAACGCGTATACGAAACTAATCATTTCTATGATGCGCAATCAAGATAAATTAAATTAACTAATTATGATGTTGATTGTAACATCGTGATAGCGGAAGACATGCAATGTAAGATAAAGGATAAGATGGGACTTTTCCATTGGGTGTTAAACTGCGTTTCATTGTTAGAGTATTATTGTGAAACTCGTATTTTTAATCCATTTACGCAAGTCAGACTCCTACATAGAAAAATACTACGACGCGCCACGGCGCCACAACGCGCCGTGTTGCGCCAGCGTGTGAATCGAGTCAATTTTATTTGGATGATGTTTTTGCGTAGTCTCCACTCGCCAGCCTGTTTGCCCCAACGGCCGTCAGTTCTACGAGCAATGTTCCTGTTATGTCAGCAACTTTAGTTTTAGACGGATCTCCTCATTTCTTATTCGATCTGGTGGAGATACCAAGTATACCACTCGGCGAGCGTTCTTATAATGCTCATAGTGAATGACCACGTGTCTGTGCCATAATTATGTCATCGCTGGTAACACACACGTATTGTTGACGAAAAAACATTGCGAAGTTTCTTAAAAGCTGCCTACCCGAATCAGGTTTCGATGATTGACCTCTTTCTTGAAGTTGGAGTTGGACAAGGGTTGGCATGTTTTGGAAATCTATGGGGAGGTCTTTGTTCAGCAGTGGACGTCCTTCAGCTGATATGATGATTATGATGATGATTTTGTAGTCCACTTAATCAATATCAGTTACTCTGTGAAACGTACGCACGCAGCTCTGTTGCAGAAGGAAATATTTGCGTGGCAATCGGTAAACGGAAGCTTGCAGAACACTATTAATTATACTTACAACACTAACAGGCATTTATAAATCAATAACTCCTACTGACCTTAATATTAAAGTCGAACTAGATCTCTAAGCACTTCGCAACTTTGGCGGCTCCGTTATAATAGCAGTCGATGTCAACGCCAAACATGAGATTTAGAACTGATCCTCACGAAATCCAAAAGGCACAGATTTAGGACGCTACAATAGCTCCCTCAATACAACTTAAATATCTTCGCCCCGATGTGTCCCACTCACTATCGCCTTAATGTAAATCATCGTCCGGACATCCTCGACATAGCGCTTCTGATAAAAGTCAACCTAAGGTTTCATTCCATGGAAATGCTACATGAGCATGACTCCGATCACCATCCTGTAATGATAGATCTAACCCCCGATTTGGACCCCGAGATCCAGGAAATCCCCCTTAGACAAAAATATCAACGGACTGGGGGAAACTTGAGGAATGCTTCAAGAATACATCATCCATGCAATTAAATGCGACGAATGAAGATATAATTCTTGTTAGAATTGATAACTTTTTTTATATAGGACATATTACATATGTCCTTTTTGACATGTTAATGTACACAATATGACATTGTTTACAGCTTGATGGCCATATTGCCCTTTATTTTAATATAATTTAGCATCTTCTACATTTTGTAAATGTGATAACTTCGTTGACTCGTACCTGTGCGTTAATAATTATCAATTTCTGATTGTGTACTACAGAAGCAATAGTGTGTTTATTATCGTGCATATGTAGTCCACTTTGTTTCCACATAGCGAGCAATGTGTTAAATTGTAATATCACTTTTTTTAAAAGAGTGTCTATGGAGTTTCTTGCCGGCTTCTTCTCCATAAGATCAACTTTTCCGAACCGTGCACGTTAACTTTCGACTTTTCTTAAGTGCCTATTAGGGCCTATATGAAATAAAAACTTTGACTTTGACTTTGAAACTCCATTCCCGATTGCATAGTGATCTGCCTGCAATCGCAGACACCACAAAAACCAAAAAATCTGAATGCCTAGCCGACAGCCTAAAATTCCAATGCACCCGTATTACTACTTGTAGACCAAGTTTACCTCTCTGAGGTTGTCTCCGAAGTTGAACGTAGAGTTGCGATCCCACCTATCGAAAATCCAGAAGCCCCAGTCCCTCCGGTCTCGATGGATGAAGTTACGATCATAGTCAAAAACTTTTACCCTAGAAAAGCCCCTGACTCTAACGAAATTACCAACAAGGTGTTCAAACACTTTTCTACCCACCTCATGATATTAATAACCGCCATCTTCAATACGGAACTGAATAACGATCTCTTCTCACATATGTAAAAAGAAGCTGCAATTATTTGTATAAAACCCGGAAAATCCAAGTCAAACAACTTCATATCGATTTGAATTTGCCGACCATCAAACAGTGAACTGTTTGATGGTCGGAAACAATAGCATGTAAACGCTTTTTCGACTCTGCCCAGTTCCATCCGAACACCCTCGTGGTACCCTCCCTCATGTAACTCTGTCGCAGTTACCTGCATCGTTCGAGGCACGCACTCTTCGAGCCAGATAATGATATTACACTATGCTACGTAAAGAGAAAAAGACTCGCTAAAGAGACTCGCGCAGTCACGTTCACTAACTAACCGTTTTACCGCCTGTGCCACCGAAGTGTGCCTCATCGCCAACGCGGAGGCTAGTCAATAGAGCCAATTGTTTTAAATAAGCCGAGGTACGAGTACCACAGGGCGCGCCGTAAGCTGCAATGGCTTTGTTTATACGTTCAATTTCACGCCTGCCTGGATGGTTTATTTTGCTTCGCCTGACTGCCTGGTTAAGCATCTACATCTCCTTAAGATCATTAATTACTTTTGCGTAAGTAAATACCTCATTGAGGATATAAAAAATAATATTTCAAATATCGCTTAAGTTGTTAGTCCCATAAGGCCTAGTCCGCACTGCGACATTTCACCGCGCGATATTTATTCTCGCGACTTATATTCCGTGCTCTAAATTACGCCTAATACGCACCGCGAGTAAAATATCGCGCGATTTTTGCCAGTTCGATGCTGTTCCCGGTTGAGACGGATATATCTGTATAATATATCTGTTTGTATATTTCCTCCCACAATCTTGCTTTCAATACTCGATCGTGATAATTAGGATCAAAGTTGTCCCACAGGGGAGGTCTGCTGTGCATCAGAGTAATTAATTGTTCTATTTCAATGTCGTCATTTTCTGCTAAATCCTGCTCGCCTGTCGATCGGGCGGGAGACGAAGCGCGCGACATCTTGTCAATACTATTGTCAGTGCACGACTGAGCGAAACGCGCCATTTTTTTTCCGCTGTGCGGCCATAGTAATACTACTTACTATAGCACAAAACATTCGCGCGGGAATAAATCGCGTTCAATTTGCATCAAATCACAGATTTTTTTTCCGCGCGAATTTTATACCGTCAGTGCGGCTAGTTCTATAGTATTGAACGTGTTACAGAATTACGAGAAATAAATCGCGCGGTGAAATATCGCAGTGCGGACTAGGCCTTAGACTCGATATAATTTATTTAATTGCTGTCTATCACTTTAAAAGTGTATAATATAATAATTAATATTAATTTGGCATAATATATAATATTATATATTTATTTTAGAATATTATTACTTATATTTTAATATAGCTTTGATTAATTTGATTTTACCAGCAATGCGTAACACATCTCAAGTTTTTTTTGTTGTTTTAAATCATATTTTTCCCTGCAGAGAAGGCAAAGGAATCTTAGCTCATACGATGGTCTGTTTTAGAGGTGTGAAGACCTCGGGGTAACAAAAAAGTGGAGGCCTCTTATATTTGTTTTATTAGGTTAGACTATTTTTTTTCCTTGTAAGTGTTTCAATAATTATTTATTGCGACTGCGAGACAAATCAAATTCTTTCAACAAACATAATGTCGATATACTTAGTTAAATGTTTAAAACGAAAAGTGTCTTAAGAAAGTGTTAGTAGCTTAGCACTTTCATTGTCAGAACGTAGTTTTTTGCCGGTTGGCCTTCGCTAAATCCGGCCCTGTCTGCTTCATATCGTTCTATTTCATATATCTGTACACAAATTGTGTCTCTTCCTGACTATTTATCTCATATCTCGTGGGTCTTCCAATTTTACTCTTACTCTTTACGTTATCCTCGAGATGTGCATCGAAATTCGTTTTATTTTTATTGAAAAGTCTTTTCCATTTGTCTCTGGTGGCATTTTCTATTTTCTAAATTATCGATTGTACCTAGGTACTGATTACGAATTTCAGAGTCAATGTGGCGATCGATTTCTTCTACTAAATCCCACATGGGATAAACGCGTGAGACTACGCATATATGTTGTCAGTCAGTCGTCGCTTGTGGAATTCACTCTGTTTGCTGAACTATTTATACTGATTTTAATTGTCAGAATCGAGACAGAGGTGATCAACTACGTAATTTAACAATCTCAAGTTTATATTATATGTGTGCCACGAGAACAAAGTCACGGAATCGCTAGTATATAAATATCAAATTTTACTTACTCGAAAGTTAAGAGCTGTATAGCTGACAGGTGATACATGTAGTTGACGATTCCCGGCAGTACAATGGATCCAGCAGTGAGTATGGCAGCAATGAAAAGCCCTAGTTTAGGAAGGCTCTTATAGACGTAATATACCAGGACAGTCACCACGAAGAAGTGGAAGTCACATGGGATATACCACGATACCACTATGCACTATGAAGAAATGTTATCGTTAATAATGTCCTCCCATAACGTTGTTGTATGTAGTTGGCAGGCGGATTGGTGTTCGCAACGGGATATTATAATAAAAACGAGCGGGAATGCTGTTGTTGAACACCCTAAAATAGGGTTGAACTATTCTAAAACCATCTGTCTGTCTGTATGTCTATCAGGACCGCTTAACTAAAATCTGCTATCTTTTTGTCATTATATGTGGACCATGGATTTTGTCCAATTTTTTTCTGAGTCGTAACATAAAGTCTGGATGCGTTTCTCACAGGAAGTCAGAAAGCAAGCGCTATTGCTAACTAGATAAAAAAATGGTATAGTATATTTGTATTAGTTACGAGTTTAATTGATCTCAAAATCGTTAAGAATTGAATAAAATGATTACTCAATATATGGAAAAAGAAGTCATGTTTTCTAGGCAAATAACAAATGGACATGAACAACATTTATGTTGTAAAAATATGTTCCGTGTTGTTTCCGGCAAAGAATAGATACCCCTCTCCACCGATGGGTGTTTTATAATAAGGTTTGATATCAAGAGGATGGGTAGCAGCAGAATCATGTGTGCTAATAACAACATATTGATATCACCAATCCCAACAATCACCTGCCAAGCGTGATGATAATATCAATATGACCGCTCATTGTAGTGATAATTGGGAGGCCCATGTTTATCCACTTTATGACGTGTACCCAATTTCAGTATCATCATCAGTTCAGCCGAAAAACATCCACTGCTGGATAGAAGCCTTCCCCAAAGATTGCCACAACGACGGGTATGGTTTTGTGTTGTGGGCCCATTGGGGGGTTTTGCCATAATCGCCACGCTTGACAGACGGTTTGACGGGGTGGTCCAATTTCAGTATACGTTGCAGTAATATCGACAAAATAGTAACTAAAAAAAGTACTTCAGTACAACCGAACAGTGCCAATGTGTAAAGTGCTAGTTCATATATCTACAGATAAGTACTCACAATGTTCTCAGTGTCGATGTAATTGTTAACCATGAGGAGGTTGAGCCACCAGTTCTTGCGGCATAGCTCTGTGTCGTATGCAATGGCCCTGTTCCATAACGGTCCGGTGCCGGTGTAAGGGTATACTGCGCACATGTAGAATATTACGACGCCAAAACCAACTACCAGCCTATGAAAAAAAAATGTACATGATATAATAAATAGTTGATTGTTTTCATAAACAAAAAATGCATAATAATCCTACGATAATTAAAAAAAAATTGTCACTTTATAGCAAGGGCAATTACAGTAGTTTATAGGGATCGCGATATTGAAGAAACAAGTTGTATTTTCATAATTATTTTTACTGATTCAAGTTACTATTTTAAAATGAATAAAATTAATAGATTTCCCCAACATATTACGAATAATAAGCTCACGCTGTAGGTCTCTATCAGCTGTCTAGCTGCATCGGTATTATTTAAATATTTAAGGGAATATTTAAATCTACAGGCTCGGCACGGGCCCGGCGCAAGCAAAGGACGAAGGGATATGATTAAACGGGGTCGTCTGGCGGCGTCAGGCCGCCGTGGCATCGGTGAGGCGTGCATCCTCGGTGGCAAGGGCGGTATGACGGTCTGTTTAGTGAACGAGCGAACGTCCTTCGGATTGATCAGTAACTGCCTCGGGCGGCGTACACTACTGATACAGGAGGGTCGGTATTGGGCGACCGATACCACGAGAGTATATTTGGCATACGGTTCCTAAGGAATCGACTTGCCTAACATCGAGATCTGTCTGACGTGAGCATGCTCATCTCCGAATTTGCAAAATAGGATGGCTATGCTTTTAGTGGGGATGACTTCGATCCGCCATTTACTGAACTATGCATACTAGACGTTGGCTGAGGTTTAGAGGCTCTTAGTTATCCAATTGGGGCTTTAGCCGGTGTAGTATATGGACGTATCGTTGGCAAAGAGTGCCGGTGACTGGCTGGGTCGTTTGGGTATGTCGTTGGTGCATAGCGAGACCAATAGTAGGGCTAGTATGAATCCTTGTAGGACTCCAGCTCTTATGGGATAAGGGGACGAGAGTGCACCCTTGATGCGATAGCGAACACTGCGAGTTGACAAGTAGTCTCAAATGATGAGTACGAGACGGTTGGGTACTCCGAGTTAACATAAGCCTTAATAATAAGCCGCTCTACCAAACTTTGTCGAATGCTTTCACCACATAAAAAAATAGTAGGTACTCCCATTATGATACCACGCTGGAATCCGATAGTGATATTTTTAACTAACTGAACTAATGAACATAGAAGTGTTTGGTTTAGAAGTCAAACTGTTCGTCGGGATTAAGTTTTTTGGATTCGACATAATCCTTGAAACTGGTACAAATAATCCGCTCATATTCTTCGCAAGGGCATTGAGAAGACTTATAGGGCTATAACTAGAGGCCTCATACTTTGGTTTGCCTGGTTTGAGAATAAAAATAACTATGGCCTCTTTCCACCTCTGTGAAAAGAGGTTGGTTTTCGATGCTGCATTAAAATAAGAGATAGATGGTTTGGGAAGAGTTTAACCACCTTTTTGATGATACCGTCTGAGCTGAGGTTTAGTAACATGTTTAGTAGCAATGTTTTATTTAGTTACAGAATTACTAATCAGTAAATTTATATGTAGTTTTTTTATATTTAATTTAATGTCGTTTATCTAATTTCATAATACGTTATTTATAGTAAAGTGTTAATATTATATAGCATTCCTAATTTACTGTCTATTTAGTCTATTTAAACATTTATATTGATTAAATAGCCTTTTATTACTTATGACTATCATTTGTTTTAATATATTGTATTTAATTATGATAATATTCATATCATACATACATTGAAAGAAACTCAGATTTTCTTGCGGTAGTATTTTATTACTTAACTGCCTACTAATTGCGCTTTTATAATTTATTATTAATAACACGTAATAGTTTTGTACCACTTTTAACTTGTTTGTAATTAATGCAAAATAATAATGTAGTATCTACTGCATGCTATGGTTTAAGTGCTACACTACATTAATAACCGAATCTAATGTTAATAATTAATATCTCACAGTGTACGTAATGCTTACAATCTTTAATTAAATAAATTAATGTTATAGTTACTTACGAGTACCGTTTTATATAACAATTTTCAACCTTATTATAATCTAACAATTTAAAAGAAAGGAAAGGAGACAACCTATTATATAAGTATGAATTTTATTCTCCGTGAAGTACAAAATATACAAGGAGCTTACCTTACGTATCTCCTCAGGATAATGAGCAGGAGACGAAGTGGCCTAGCATCAGTTTTGGCAATATTCGTGATGGTAAGGAAGCCAGATAATAAAAGGAACGTGTCCACGAAGAGATCGTCGTGAAGAATGAAGAGACCCAGCGGTGATTGAATCTTCTGTTTATATCAATATTATTAAGGGCAAGTAATTTCTTACTTTAGAATACCAATTATGAATACCAATACCCATAAAGCCCCCGTGCATTCACATTCTTAAGAACGAAGGCGGAGAAGTTAATTTACATTGCAGTCACCTTTAACTATAATTAAAAGCGCAATATTACACTTGATTAAGGGAAGCTTGTACTTTGTTAGGCGTTTAGCTTTTATGTGTTCTGTTTTTGGCCTGAAGTTGGGCAGCATTTCCTTTCCTTTTCCTTCCTTCCTCCCCCTTAGATCGCCACAACGACCGAGCTATGTTTGTGTTGAGTATATTAACAGCTCAACTGCGATCGCCAACCCACCTGCCAAGCATGGCGATTACGTTAAAACACCCCAATTGATTATGGTAAAATACTCAACACAAACATAGCTCGGTCGTTGTGGCGATCTAAGGGGGAGGCATATGTCCAGCAGTGGACATTGTTCGGCTAAAGTGATGCTGATGATGTGATTGTAAAACATACTACGATATACAGACATAATTCTTTTAAATTTATTTATTTATTTAATACTTTGTGCACTAATACTATATAGAGGCGGACTTAATGCTATTAAGTATTTTCTACCAGTCGACCTTAGCTCTGAATAAAAGATTAAATATAAAAAAGATAAGTAATAATAAATAGTGTTATAAAACAAACCTGGTCTGATGTAATTCCATCACTGATCGGCCCAGCGTTATAAATACCTAGCTGGTGATCCAACACAATAAGGCATATCGTCAAGAACCGTATGCCATAAAACACTTCTATACCCTCCTTCTTCATTCTCAGAAGGTCGAGAGCATTCTCTTTCAGACAAAATGATTTGATGAAGTTTGCTTCTGAAATATAATATCTACGTTACAATAAAATATTCATAAAAAATCAAATAAGTAGTTAACAGGCTTACCCCTAGAGTCTAATCCCAGTGCCTGTTTTCGAGTATTTAAAAACGTGCAGATGAGAGAGATTACAATTAACGATCCCATTACGCCGCTGTAAATATAAATAAAACAAATACTAATTACGTTGGATTCTGCTTTTACATTTTCACCGTCAATATATTGAATTTTATTTAATAAAAAAACTGAATGATAATACAAAAATTATATATTAATATTATGTTCTTTTGTTTAATACAATGACTAGCAATTCTCTTTACAGCCATTCTCAGATAAACAATTTTTTTTGCGTGTGGGGACCCCGTGTTTTTTTTTATTATTATTGATCAGTTGGAAATGCGTCATGTCCTCCGCCCTGGGAAAGAGCGGAGTGGACCTACCGGCTAAAACCACCGGAGTGGTCATCTACGGCACCGTCCGTAGGCTCCAGGAACTCGAAAAATCTCCATCTAGAGCCACCCACTGATGCCACGCCTTTAGGCAAATCTCGGAGGGGACGGAAGGCGACTGTAAAGAGGTAACCCCCCAGGCACTTCTCGAGGGGTATGTAAAGTGTATCCCGTGACCTAGCACATAAAGCCAATCGTTTAGCTACTACGCCTCTCATGCAGTCAGTTTTATATTTTTAAGCGGTACACGGATAAGTCAACGCGATTAGGGTACTAAATTCTACTAACATGAAAGCATAGAACAGGGCATCATATTCCCTCTCTTGATTAGTATTCTGACAGGACTCGTTGACGCTGATGTTGGCTCTCATTCCGGCGGCGCCGAGGTGGCTTCGTGCTAGCATGATGCCCAACAGCCGCTCCACGGTATGTGGTGCGCACGCTGCAGGCACGCAAGCGCCCCATGTCAGCTCATTCAGTGGTCGACTGTGTGGTGAACGATGCTGGACGAGGGGTAACAAGCAATAACTTAATAATATCCAATTCTCTGCTGATCAACACTAAGTTGGCACGGTGATATAAGTAAAAAGTACACCTAGATAAAAGTGTACAGGTCAGTGGTACTGTAACTGAAACTGCCAAATATGCTGTCCGAATATGGGTAGACAAAATTGTAGGTGTTTAAATTCAGGTGCCAGCCATACTCTACCATTACCTGGCGTACAAAATAGTAGTAAATTAGTCAATAAATTATGAATGTCATTATTATGATTGTCTATTTAGCGTACATTAGAAGATGTCACAATATTTTATCATTCAGCAAATATTACACTGTAATAACATTTGTCCAACAAAATGTATAACCTCCGTTTAAAAACATTTAAAGGATCCTCCCCTATAGATTCCCACAATTGTGTCGTCATTTTGAGGGGAATTTGTCAGTACCCACCAAGCTGGGCAGGCGGGTTGGTAACCGCAGTATGGATACTGTTCCACAAAAGGGAAGCTGTAGCCCAGCCCGGTTAAGAGTCCCTTAGTCGTCTTTTACTACATCCACGAGAGGAGATGACAGAGTGGTGCTATATGCTTAATCCGGACTCCACACGGATATTTTTTAAAGTAGTAATAATGATTGAAACCTTTTTTTATCCAAGCATTCTTTTATATATAAAGACGAGTGTGTATAATTTTTTAGGACTGTAAACGCTAATTCTTTTTAAATTTACTATTGAATATCGCTCAGTGTATACATACTTTTTTGAAGCAGACTATATCCGTACGAACACAGGGTGTAATTGGCCATTCAGAAAAGAGACAATGATAAATCATTTTGAAAATGGTATGGATAAATATTTGTCAGACCCTAAGACCAAGTCACTATAGACCTAAGACCAAGTATCTATAGACCTAAGACCAAGTATCTATAGACCTAAGACCAAGTATCTATAGACCGATAGTACTAAGCATAAACAAAAAATCTGTTCTCTCTTACGAGTACATGCGCGACATCATATGAAAGAAAGAGATGTCTATAGAGCTTTGGTTACAGTGGTGGTGGTGGAGGCGCCAGGTATCGATCCCGGTACCTCTCGCAGTACGGGCCTGTAGTGTAGATACTAGTGGTAAATATATACAGTAAATTATGGTTTATAGTAATATAATACTACTGCAATAGTAGAATTTCATTGTTGCAAGCCATTTTTTTATCAGCTTCACACTTCATTGATTATTGCTAGCTTCTATTAATTAAATAAAACATTGAAATTTGCATTGTAAGTTAGCAACAATTTTTTATATACATCTTAGTAACGATACGAGCAAGTCAGTCGCCTGGTGATAACTACCAGGCCAGGGTGGGATCACACTGCGCTCGCCACCTAGAGGCATTGGTATTTTATGCCCGTTTACACTAAACGTCTAGGATATTAATTGTCGATTCAATATTGAATGCCGAGATAGATTTAGGAATGACTTAAGAGCTGTCTTAGCTTACCGCAAATGAAGATTAGTCTGTTATGCCTAGTAATTTCACTAGCTGCAGCACTCATCAAACCGCAAAATACACATGGATGAAATTTAAACATGTCTGCTCGCCAGAAGAAATCTGGTAATTAATAAAAACACCATCATCATAAGTCTCACCTCAATAAAATCTAACGCTGATTGATAAGGATAGTAAGGGTTCTCGACGCGCCTTCTCACAGCTTGATCAGTTCTTTCTAGTACGATCTCTGCTAAACAATACTTGGTTTTAAGCTCGGGCTGTGTCTTAGACCAGGGCGCATTCATACACTGGTCAAAATTTCCCAATTGGTACCGGTTCCCAAATAAAAGACCTTGGGCTTCGGAGGCTTGGGCATCCCAGTCTGTTAGTTGGATGAAAAAATGTAAATTAATAAATCATTCGTAAATCTTATGGGAATGAGTAATACTAGAATATGGATAAATATGTGTATATGTTAAACTCATAAATATAACTAAAATGGTAAAATGATAAATTATAACTATCTTAGTTAACATAAAAATGAGGATTGAGTGGAGTAAGGCTAGTAAACAATAAAGTGAAGAAAAAACTGTGGTGAAACTAAAAAACTTACCCCAAACGGCCCAAAGAGTAAAATTCTGCAAACTGTAAAGCAGGCGATAGATATGATCCAGGCATGGCTGTTCATCGACAGTCCAGTTCTGATTATTTAAAGCGAACAACACATCTTCCAGATACACACCACTTTTATCATCTTGCACTTTTTTAGCAGGCTCATATTTCTTTTCTCTAATTTCTTTGGATATATAATTTCTTGTTTTATTTTCTGCAGGCACCTGAGAGGTCAACGTTTCATTTAGCTCCGCAAGCTTTGCGCGATCAGTATCATGACATTTTATTTTATTTAACACTATAAGACCACATAATATTGAGTAGATATACTTCATTGTGTGCTAAGTCTGCAATAAACTGAAGCTGGGATGCGTTTGTGTTTAGTTATAAAAGAATAAAATTGCATAATTTAAGTCATGCAATCGTCAGTTCATTATTAATTAGCTTCCATCATTATTGCGCTGCGCCAGTGCATTGGATATTTCAACTAGCGAAATAATAACGCCATTAAGTCATAAAAACAGCATAAAGAAAGAATAAACATCATATAGAATAAATAAAAAGTCCCAACTATTTAGTCGTCATTAGTCCATGTTGTATTAAAACGTCATCTATATATATAAAAAGCGAAACTGACTGACTGACTGACATACCAAGCAACGCACAGCCTAAACTGCTGAGCCTAGAAACTTAAATTAAAAAAAAAACATTGATTTTATAACGGAGGCATCCACTAAGGAAGGATTTTTAGAAATTCGACTCCTAAAGGGGTAAAATAGGTGTTGAAAGTTTGTTTGAAACTCCGTCATTGTGAAAGTTAAATATATGAAAATTGGTATTTGGCTTTCTGGTTAAAAATAAATAAATAGATGTTTCAGTGTTTTTATAAATTCTACCCTTAAAGGGATAAACAGGGGGTGAAATTTTGTATTCCAGCCGTTTAGGAGGAGTTCAGTGACATGACATAAAGATTAAATTTACTAATACATTAAGCTAAATCCAAGACAGCGCTACAATGACACGCAGTGCACGCGCTTTGGCGCAAAGTCACGCGCACTACGCGTCCTGGCATCCCAACAGAACACGGGGCTGACATCTAACCCCGCGTCCATCTGGATGCTGTCAGATTCCGACAGCGTACCCACCTTCTCTCCCCCCACCTTCTGAATCTCCACCTTCTTGACTTCTGGTTCATTATTTTTTGTAGAGTACATAATTGTTCCCACGAGTATGGGGGAAATAAACCCCTGTACCTGGGCAAGCGTAATCCAAGTTCAGGTGCCGCTGTCTTGGGGTTGGCGTGCTCGCGGCTAATCTTCCCATCAGCCATCCATCCCTTGCCGCACGCTAGCTAGGGTTTGGGGATTTTTTATAGAGGCTTCCTTGTGATCAGGGCGGGTGAGCCAAGATCCAACTATTAATAAGTTAATTTAAAATAATTATATATTTATTTGTTATAATTAACTATTTTGGCAGAAAAATGTAATGAATTTAGAATTATCATGTAATTTAATTATATAGATAGTAATGTTTATAAATGATATTTACTACTCTGTCAAGAAAGTAACGGGAAAAGATCAATAATACACAAAATGTTAGTTATTCATCCAAATTTATTTTATCACCTTCAAAGTATGCTCCTTCAGAAACGATACACTTACGCCAACGAATAATCCAACCATCAAAACATTTTTTAAACGCTGTTTTCGGAATTGAGTTCAGTTCTCGCCGCGAATTCTACTATAAGTCTTCTACCGATTGAAAACGGGTGCCACGAAGTGGTAATTTGAGTTAAAGAAAGAAAAAAGTTGGCTGGAGCCATATCTGGTGAATATGGTGGTTGCTCGATGGTATTTGTTGTGTTTGGTCAAAAATTCGTTCACAATGATGGCCGTGTGTGAAGGCGCATTCTCGTATATAGAATTTTCTTTCCACAAATCTGGCCATTTTCTTCGAATTTGCTCTCATAAATGCCGCATAACGTTCAAATATAGTTCTTTATTTACCGTTTGACTTTCCGCCAAGCATTCTGAGTGCACAACACCACGATAGTCAAAGAAAACAGTCAACATGACTTTGACTTTTGATCGACTTTGGCGTGGTTTTTTCGGTTTCGGTTCAGTTGGAAGGCGCCACTCCGAAGCTTGTTGACTAGTTTGCATGTCAAACTCGTAAACCCACGTCTCGTCACCAATAACAATGCGTTTCATGAATGTTGGGTTGGAATTGACTCGTTCTAGCATGTCCTCAGCGACTCTCATGCAATTGAGTTTTTGAAGAAAATTTTGGTATTTTGGGACAAGCCGAGCTGTAACATGTTTCATACCCAAATGATTAGTTAAGATGGTACGGATCGACTCATAATATACAGAAAGTTCGGCGGCTAACTCTCTCAAAGTTGAATGAGAATCCTTCACTTTTGCGATGTTAACTTCAGTTGCAGACGTTGATGGCCTACCAGACCGACGCAAATCTTCCATCACATCTCGACCGCTTTTGAACGCTTTGTACCACTCATAAGCACGTGTTTTTGTTAAAATAGATTCACCGTAAGCCTTCTGTAACATTTTCAGTGACTCCGAACACGAAATTCGGTGTTTTTGTCCATAATGAAATTTCGCTATACACACTAGATATGATATAACTAAAAACAGCACTGTATTTAATATAAATAACGGTGCAACTCAAACTCCGCGCCAAAATGGAAAACAGTTGTGCCAATCTAACAACAACAATAAAAACAAAAACTTGAATTTGGAACCATATACAAATCATCCATTCCCGATACTTTTTTGGACTGAATGTATACATAATTATTATTGGTCTAATAATTTGAATTATTGGGGTTTTAGTAGGGGTTGCTTTTTTAACCTTATTATAGCGTAAAGTTTTAGGATATATTCAAATTCGAAAAGGTCCTATTAAGTGGGATTTCTAGGGATCTTACAACCTTTCTTTGATGCTATTAAGTTATTTACTAAAGAACAGACTTCAGACTTTATTCGGCTAAAACGAAGTGCATATGTGAAATCACTACTTTTTCATGTTCTTTTGGCACGCCTTTATGCTTAACCTTGTTCTTGATGTATCAGTTTTATTTTACTGGATAAAAAAGGACAAGTTCGTATACTGCAAAATGGTATATTTTAAATAGGTTACACTGGTTACACTACACAATTATTAACATAGTTAGGCGTCACGAGTTGTTTTTTGTCTCGCTAACCTCTACATCATAAATTATGCCTAACTTTCAGATAGAGCATAATTATTGCCCTACTGTTTATCGTCTTTCATTTACCCGATTGTCGATCGTGTTTGAAATCTTCCAAGGAGAAGCATGCCTTGTAGGTACGAGAAAACGAAAATCCGCGAAATAAACTTTTTAATCTGGAATGGGATGGGACACTAACTGGGGGTCTCTTTGGCTGAACTTTATAGATAAGATCACTTAGCTCCGCATTACAGACCGAGAATCAAAACTCAATAGAACTTTAACCGAGATTGCGTTAGTCAAATATAAACCCTGCGTGCTAGGACCAGCGTAAGGCGATACGGGCCTAAGCCCTTATTATTTGTACGACCATGGTATGAAATTTATCCTAAATTCAATTGTAATTAGGATTATACTAAGCCTGGAAATCTTGCTTAATGCCGTTAAACACAAAAAACGTCACGTGCCTTTCAAAATTCATTAATTTTCCTCACATTTATATTTATATTAATAAGTAGTTGTAAGACGCCTTAGGCACCCGTCATAACAATCACGTTAGTGTAATATGTATGATTTTTTTTCAGCGTTACAGAATCAGTGAGTCAGTGGTGAGCGTAAAAATATTATATTTTAGATTACAATATAACATGTATGTAGCTGTTATCACTATTAATACAACATGGTGAGTTTCAAAAAGCATGAAACGCGCCATCTAGTTTATATCCTGAGAATGAATAGCCTTGCGAGGGGTGTGAAATTTCACTCGCCCGAATGGGGTGGTAAGCATTTATACCAGTAATTCTACTGGTTTCATTCGGTTGTAAACAATTTTCATGTTAGATTATAGATGGTGCTACCCTTAATTATTGCTGAAGTTAATTCCATTTCAGTTACTCTAGTTATTATACTCTTTGCTCACACCTAACTGAAATTAGGTTCTGTGTTACCGAGCAGTGGCAGATCCATTGGACGGAAAATTACAGGCTACACTTTTAATTTCAGCGGCTGGTAGCCGTGTTCAGCCGCATTTTTTCGATGCTGTGTAATACCGATGTAGGATGTATTAGTTGGTGTGCCGTGGGGCATTGAGCCACACCCCCTATATAAACTAAAAACGCGCTTTGTTCCACTATCCATCTCCCAGCTCCATCATGAGACCATCGTCACTAAGAGTAATCTCGTTAAAACAAACCAAATGAGCCCAAACTTGAGGGGTTTAAACGCTGGACCTATCGCGAAGGGTTCATATTTGATTACAAGCAATCTCGACTCAAGTCGTCTTCTTTAATGGGTTTTCTGGTACAATTGAAGAGTTACACTATCCACCTCCCGGCTTCATCATCACATCAGTTCAATGGTACCAGATTATTAGTATTGTCATCTGGATTACATATACTTGCAATGTTTGATATGCATACGACAATGAAAAGTAGGTTAAAATCGACATTAAGATTTGTTTAACTAGCTACAAGTAAAGCTAATTAGAATTTAAAGCTAAAAAGCGTGTTAAAGTAGATTAAAATGACTACTCAGATATTATCATCATATCAGCCATTTATAAATCCACTGCTGAACAAAGACCTCCCCCATAGATTTCCATAATTGTGGTGTCATTTTGGGGGGAATTTGCCAATACTCACCACGCTTGGCAGGCGGGTTGGTGAGCGCAATATGGCTACTATTCCACAGAAGGGATGCTGCCCACTGGTTAGAGTCCCTTAGTTGCCTCTTACGACATCCACGGGAGGAGATGGAGTGGTACTAAATTCTTAATCCGGATACCACACGAATCCAACAGCTTAAAGATAATGACACGACCAATTATCAGTGTGTAAAGATCGAGCACACACACATCAGTCCGTAAACGTCTACCTGCTGAACGTGGGCCTCATGATGATCACTACAATGAGCGGTAATCGTGTGCACGGCAAGATGCGGCTACCCATCCTTTTGATATCAAGTCGCCTTTGAAGACGCTCATGGGTGGTCTATTCTTTGCATATATACCATTCAAGATAAATGACCGAAACAACATTGTTTAGATACTGCGACAAATTCGCTACGAGCTAGATTATGTGTGCCTATCTATTTTAAATTATATCGGTACTACTAGGCAATAGGCATGCCTTTTAAGTTCTGTCGTTTCCATATTTTCCGGCAATTTTGAATTTGGAATTGTTCTATGTTCGAATGTGTTTAAATTTTGAATCTCAAAACTGCTGAAAGTATTAGGATTAATGCTATTGTTTAGTCACAGCGTCGATTGGAATCTGTCAGGTTACGTACGAAAATGAATCTTTCTAAGGAAAATGTTCCTGCAATAATTTTTTACAACTTTAGAAGAGGCCTGACACTGCTTCAGAATTTTGAAGAGCTAACATCTGTATTCAGTGATAGAGCCCCATGTCTACGGACCGTCGAACGCTGGTATTTAGAATTCCAGCGTGGACATACTAGTGTTAGTGACGAATCTCGCGAAGGACGCCCAAAATCCGCCTTCATTGAAGATAAATAACATCATTGCTGTGAGACAACAAATTCTAGAAGATCGTCATGTGACGTACCTAAAGATAGAGGCTCTATTAGGCATTTCAGGGACAACCATTCAGAAGATTTTGCATGAAGCGCTTGGTGTGAGAAAGCTAGTTTGCCGTTGGATACCGCATCCACTTTACGACGATCACAAAGCGGCCTGCGTCAGATGGCGTAAGAAAACTCTGCAAAGGTTCAACCGAGAAGAGTCAAATCACGTGTACGACATCATCAGTAGTGACGAATCTTGTATCGATGCCTACGATCCTGATTCCATACAACAATCTACAATCTGGGTCTTTCAAGACGAGCCAAAGCTGACTTCACTTCAAAGAAGATGACGTTCGTTGGAAAAACCGGCCTTGTTGCGACTATTGAAGATCGTAGAACGGTTAACGCAGAGTGGTACACAGTTTGTTTACCACAAGTCATCGCCGAACTTCGAAAATCTCACTCAAAGCGACGCATCATCCTGCACCATGACAACGCAGGCTCACACAGCGCTCGTCAAAGGATTGAGTATTTGCTGCAGGAAAAAGTAGAAATTCTTGACCATCCTCCATACAGTCCTGGCCTAAGCCCTAACTATTTCTTTACATTTCCTATAATTATATCCTAAAATTATAATCACATTGCTCATGCCAGAGTTTGAGCTCGTAATCTAGTGCGAAGCGAGTCCAGAAACCATGTATTGGGTAAAATTGGTTAGGCAGAAAAATTAAACTACAATATTCTTTTTATAATTTATTAATTTGTCAATGTCTAATAAATATCTACATACGTAATTACTACATTATTTCTACAATTGCTTAAGTACATGAATTAGTGCAAAATACATCTAAAATAAGGTACGTGAGTGCAAAATACAAATGATTGAAAGCAGGCAGATTACGCCAGCATAGTCCGCAACCGCAAAATGTCGTACAAGATCTTTTTTAACCTCATTATATACATAAATGCCGCATATGCCAACTAATAAATTTTCGACTAAACTATTGTTATTAGACTTCAATACAGTTTAAAATTGGAATATAAAATTATAATCATTATTTATTTCTTGACCTATATTTGTATTCCAGTATATTTTTGTGTTTAAAACCTTTTATTACAATTGAGAATATCTTGACAATGAATTATACATTAAGCTGATATTCTTTTAGTGAAAATGATTTCAACCTATAATGCTAAATATAAAATCACACATTATAGAATATATCAGACATTATAGAATATTTACAATAACATAATTAACATCTGGAAAATTATTGAAAAAGTAAAATAAAGTAAATATTATTAAGTACAATGTGTAACTGTAGGTGTTATAGCTGTTTTGAGCATAATATAATAGGGTAAGTTACAAAATGGGTAATGGGTACGCGAGGAAATTATCAGTCACTAGCTGTAGGTAATATGACGGCAAAGACAATATAAAAAAAAAATACGATGTGTTTTTATTTTCTTGATAACTTCAAGACTCAGCATTTGACTCAATTATTATGGTTTTAACTCTAAACCTAACTATAGAGTAAATTTTTCTAATATCAAAAAATTACATTGAAGTATGTTGTCACCATGTATACATTACATAGCAAAACTATTATTATCAAATTATCAATGTGCATGTATATTTAGGTGTTTATGTATATGTAAATGTGTCTATTGGTTATGATATTCTAATATTTATGTATTAAAAGTATCCATTAGTACACTGCAGACTGCCCCTTGAGCTAAATTTATATTCCTCTATTCATGGTTGTCTGAAAACGATCGCCGCGTTGCGATAATCCGACAATTGTACTTGATTTTTAACAGTAATACGGCAAATTGGTTTGCAGTAAAGTAGATTTTATTATTAACATCAATCCTATATTTCCCGAAAGAGTAAGTAGGTAGACTATTGTTGCATCCCATGATTTTTAAGGTGAAATGATGAATAAAATTCGAGCCTATTGCAAATTTTCAGTAACAGACAGTAATTGAAAGTAGCCCAAACTACTTTCAATTACTGTCTGTTACTGAAAATTTCTTGATAGAAAAACCTAATAACATTGCCCAGTCTGGTCACTGAATCACCGAAAAATTGATTATTCCGTAAATAGGTAGCTATTTTGGTAAAAGGGTATTATTTCTACTTGCTGTATAATTTAGTGGTGGTCATATTTTTTTTTTTTTTTCTAAACATCGACCAGTTTAGTTATAAAAAATAGTTATAAAAAGTACCTATTAGTAAGACTGATTTGTATGCATAAAATGTATGCGAGCCTAGAGATCCAGATGAGAAAAAAAAAAAAAAAGTTTAAGGATATAATAGAATATTTTGCAAAACAGAAATCCCGAAAGATACTACTGTCTTATTTATTCTTAATATACAAAAGTGTACAAAGGCGGTCTTAATGCCATAGGCATTTTCTACCAGACGACCTTTGGGTGATGCAAAAAAGAGACAAAAGGTAGATGCACCAATGAAATAAAAGTGAGACTTATAGATGCGTTGCCGTGTGGTGCCGGCTCAGAATGCCACCACCCCATTTCCTCCCATGGGTGTCGTAAAAGTCGACTAAGGGATTAGCTGGAGGATGGGCAGCAGCGTCCTTCGAGTACATTAACAACTCAACTGCGATCGCCAACCCGCCTGCCAAGCGTGGCGATTATGGCAAAACCCCCCAATGTGCTCACAACACATCCATATCGGTGGTTGTGGTGATCTTTGGGGGAGGCCTGTGTCCAGCAGTGGACTTCATTCGGCCGAAATGATGATATTTTTGCAATTAATTTGAGGTACATCGTTGGAGTACTGAGACGTCACTCAATGTGAACCTCATAAGAAAGCTTAAGGTCACTCAGCGAGCTATGGTGAGAGCTACGCTTGGTATTTCTCCACGAGATCAAATCAGAAATGAGGAGATCCGTAGAAGAACTAAAGTTGCTGACATAGCTGAAAGGATTAGTAAACTGAACTGGCACATTGCTCTTTGAACAGATGGCCGTTGGGGCAAAAACTTCTCGAGTGGAGACCTTGGAAAATGCAGGCGGACAGACGACCTTGTGAAGGTCGTTGGATGCGGGTGGGATGTAACCGGTCATTGTGGAAATCGATGGGGGAGGCCTTTGTTCAGCTGTGGACGTCCTTTGGGTGATATGATGAAAAAAATGCTCAGCGGTCGTTGGAGACAGTTTTGATGTGTGGTTAAGAACTAAAATTCCCGTTTCTTAATAAAGAAATTAAAGTAAATAACAATTGATTTAATTTTAGTAATAGGAATTTGCCCTAAATTGAAAATGTATCTGCTCTAAATTATACACACAGATATAAAAATATAATTTAATATAAGTAAAATAAGTGTTTCTTAAAAGTAAATAATCTATAATTTAGGTGCACATATACCATAATTTAATTATACAATTCAAAATCCTACGATATAAATAGCGTTTTTATAATATTTACATCTTTGGAACGCGTTTCAAAGACACACTGACTAGACTTCACTCTGATTTAGATTTTTTTTATTATAATGTATTAAAGATATCATAACATGCTAAATATACATAGTTACAATTTCATTTCATGAAACATCAACAATTTATGTCATGTGGGTATAGAATAATTATTTTAATTAACCTACGTAATACGTATAAATATTGGTATTAATTAATTATAATATTATATATAAATTATAATTAGGTGTCTTAAAATAAAAATGTAGGCTCATAAAGATCTATTATTATAATATACATGATAAATAAATATAATGTAGTTGATATTCTTAAACCGCTGAAACTGAAAGGGTCACCGCCACGATTAAGAAAGGTAGGATTTTTATATATTTTTACGTATTTTTAATTAAATATTTATTACATTTTGAATTGGACATTTTCGGCATTTATACATTATTCTAAATTGTTTTAGTATTATTTAGATAATGCTATAACTCTCTAACATTTCACAAATTTGTGTACTTACATGAAATAAATAAACCTTAAATTGAAGATTTTTTATTTTTATTGTTTCTTGACTAAATAGTACTAGACAACTTAGAATAGTTTATAAATACGACTTATTTGCTCATATTGATTATAATTTTATTCTTTTGACTAGATTGTTTGCGATGGGAAAAATAATTGTATTTGTGTATATTAACGACTAGAGTTTTTAACCAAAGACTAGATATATTTTTAATCAAAGACTAGAGTTTCTAAATATTTACAACTAGATAAAAATATAAAATTGTTAGAATTAAGATTAAGACTCTTATTAATAAAAAGATAAAATATTGTGTAAACCTATTTTAGTAAAAATTTGTTTTGTCCTTATCCTTGATTGCGACGTTTGGTTTTGAAAGATAAGTACAAAATATACTTATTTTCACTTTAACTAATATAAGGAACAACACTGACTAGTTTTTTCTGAATAAGAGGGTACCTGTGTTCTATTTACTGACATGACTAGATTTTTTTTAAACTACAATTTATATTCTCGTGTTTGGAGACCAATATGTACTTAAAAATAACAAAGATTCATGACTAGAAAAAGCAAGCTTGATTAATGGATCCCAACTAAAACTTTAATTTAAATAAGACTAGATTTAAAAACAACGACTAGGAAACACATCGATTTTATAATAATCAAATTGAGATCATTCCATTATTAAGTTTTCATAGAGACAAGAAAATGTTAATGACTAGATATATAATTTAATAAATATTGTTTCTTTTACATGTTTTTGTATATGAAAACAAAAAAATGATGTATACGATTTGAATTACTAGAACATGGCTAAGTCATTCTAAAGGTATTTATACATTTTTATCGATTTAAAATTCGAACGATATTCCAATCCCAAATCCCAAAAGTTTACACCCCGTAAACTTGATGCGGCATTTGTATAATGTGTAATAACTGTAAATCTCGTATCGTCTTACTAACACTTAGCCGTTAGTGGACGACTCAATTCCGATGAACTGTTAACGCTGAAATAGTAATGAGTATTGGCGAGGTGGCCTGGTAGGCACCCGATGCATCTAAAAATATGCTCATGCACCGATCGATGGCGGTGACCCTTAAATGTATGCCAGTACCTACTGTCTTACTGTTATTTGTTAGTCTAGGTTCTTCGTAGTGCTAGTGCTATGCTCAGTGAAGTTAATTTTGTCATTGAGTTTTAAATTTATTCGCATTTCCTGTAATTTTCTTTTAAAAGTAAACAAAAAATAGTCGTGAGAATAATAATGGTATTATTTTAAATAATTTATCCGTAAGTGTTAGGAATTAACAATGAACAAAATTTATTGTAATTGTTTTGATACATGTTTTTATATAACACAACTAAGTTGCACTGAGAAACTACTTATTAATTATTAATGACTAATTAAATTAATTGTAACTATCTATGATAATAATTTATACCCTATCATATTAAAATAATGAATTAAATTTATAAGTGAATTACACTATACAATTTATTAATAAAAGCAACGCAAAATGTTATACATTCACGTGATCTAATAAGTTTGGAATGTGCTGCAGGAGATCATAGATATTTACAATATTATGCTTAAATAATGCACTCTAGAATAAATAACTAAACACTCAACTATCGTATTTACATGCAGGTAATATATACCTATATATAATATTATTAAATATATACGCGATGTAATCCATGCCGTGTGGTGCCGGCTCAGAATACCACAACCCCATCTCTGCCTGTGGGTGTCGTAAAAGTCGATTAAAGGATTAGCCGGAGGATGAGCAGCAGCGTCCTTCGAGTACATTAACAACTCAACTGCGATCGCCAACCCGTCTGTGGCGATTAAGGCAAAACCCCCCAATTAGCCCACAACACATCGTTGTTGTTGTGGTAATCTTTGGGGAAGGCCTGTGTCCAGCAGTGGACTTCATTCGGCCGAAATGATGAATCCATTTAGAAACTATTTATTATCATCATATCAGCCATAGGACGTCCACTGCTTAACAAAGGCCTCCCTCATAGAACTCCACAGTTAGGAATTATTTTGGGGAGGATTTGCCTATACTCACCACGCTTGGCAGGCGGACTGGTGAGCGCAGAATGTTGCTGTACTAAGAAGGGACGCTGCTCCCATCCCTTTGGTTTAGGGTCCTTTAGTCGCCTTTTACGACATCCACGGGAGGAGACGGATTGATGCAATATTTTTAATCCGGACACCACCCGGCAGTTTTATAATCATGTGTAATAATCGCGAAGACCTAAGACATTACTACTTGACTTGATTTTATCCAAATGGTATTATATAGGATCCTACAAAAATAGTAATGAAATAAGAAACATTATTTCAAGGGAACAATTATAAGCTTAAACAAAGATTGTAAGGTAATTAAAATGTATTTTTGTGCTATTCCAGCATAAAAAATTGGAACTGGAGCCTTTAATTTTTCTGCGTTTGCGTAATTTAATGGTGAAAAAAGAAAGGATCTAGTTTTTCTTTTGTGCTAGAACAACATTGCAATTTAAAAAAGGAAATCTAAACTATTTGTTTAATAACTGTGATCCCTATAATCTACTCATGGTCCTCTTGAAATAAAGTTCATAATTTTTGTAGGACTTCATAAAAGGCTAATGTCCATTATGGAGAACAATTTAACTTATTCTATATTTGATTTAAATGAACGCGAGAGTGTTGTAATTTTTGTGTAAATAAATTCAAAATGCAGCAACCTTGTAGTGCAGTACAGTTTTCAATTGGGTTCGATTCTTCGTTCGATAGTGATATGATGAAGTAAGTGTACTTGTTTAAGAGAAGTATATGTGCGCGTCATGCGCGTACGGTGCGGAGTACGGGTAGAGGGCAGTTGCGACGGGTGCGTACGGAGGGAGCCGTGGCACGGGCCGCAGCACCCTCCGTCACCCATCCAACGCTCCCCCGCCTCCGCCTTCATCCTCTGAGCCCGTCACGTCGAGACTCCGGGAATCCTCCGAAGAACATGACGAACCACATCTAGGACGCACGCCTTCCCAGTTCAACTCTTGCTGGGGAGGCGGAATTTTATCCCAGAAGTTGTTGAAGTTATTGTCCCGGATTGATTCCTGATTTGAAAGTTTGCTGATTAGAAAGATACACAGATACACAAGCTTAATTGGAATTCCATTATTATTTTTAGAAAATTTGCATCAATTATATTATATATTAAAAGAAGTAAATATGTTACATGCGCCCCAAAAGTAAGAACCAAATCTCCCCTAATTGCACCTCGCAATCAGTTCGCTCAGAGCAGGACAACAAGCACACACTGCCACAATCGGTATTATTTGTTAATTAAGTAATAACAATGCCATCGTGCGTTTATAGAAAATTCACAAACTATCAAGCAAAAATAGTTAAAGAACGAGGAATCTCATACCACATAAAATAAAAAACTTGAATAAAAACACTATTCAAATTATGTATAGAATAATATTCTTGAAGAAAACACAGGCCAAGTAAAGAAAAGAGACAACACATATATTCTATCACAGGTGCGACATAGACATCGAGTACACGTGTTGTTATTTTAGATAGCTATCTCTTTTACTCTCGTAGTTTGTGTATGTTCTCTCTTACCCATGCTGGGTGTGCAGTTTTATAGGTTTATACATAAGTTATCGCCAAATGTCTAACGGCATTAAGATTGCCATTACAAAATTATGACATGAAGTCGCAGCTACACCTAGGACTAGTGTCCGTTTAACGCGATAATTAACGGCGTTAAACCTTAGTGTGGCCCAGTAATACAGCGAGACTGAATTTTGTGCATCATTTAATATGGACGTAACATATCTATGGTATAACATCATTGATCTGCAAATATAAAAACTCTGTTTACGCAGCGGTACTCACCGGCTGATAAGCAGTATACTCAGCATGGACCTGTCGGAACGCGGACGGTTCCTTCTCCGGCTCGTTCTCAGGCTGTTCATGAGCTAGCATATGCTTCCTGAGATAGGCCTGTCGTCGAAACAGCTTTCCGCACCTCTGGCAGGGGAAGCGGCCGGCGTCAGCGGCGGCAGGCTCACGCCGTTTTACCGCTCCCGGGACTCTAGGCTTGTGCCAGCGTCGGTGGGATGCTAAGTTAGCGGGACAGTTGAACACCTAAACCCAAAGCGACATGTGTTTCAGAACAGAACAACAAAAAGGCTGCTAAAAATTAAAAGATTTTCATTCACAATCATTGAATATATTTTTTATTGTAAACTGGTGGTCGTTGAGGCAGAAAGGTTCTAAAGTGGAGACCACACACCGGAAAATGGAGCGTAGCCGGGCCTCAAACGAGATGGACAGATGACCTGGTAAAGATAAGTAGCTTTGTTCAGCAGTGGACATCTTTCAGCTGATATGATGACGTTTGGACAAGTTGGCCCATCGTGGTTTAAACTGTGTATCCATATGTAGGAATATTTAAATCGGTAAACTTTAAGTTAAAGTTACAGCAAGATTTTAGCAATCCTCACTCTTTTTTATACAGAATAGTATTGGTCAAAACTCAGTACATATATTTTATACATTTTTGTAAAATAAAATCTAGGTATTAAAATGTTTTTTATTATTATTATTGTAACAAAACATTATTCATCATCATTTCAGCCATTTAAACATCCACATGCCGTGTGGTGCCGGCTCAGAATGCCACCACCCCATCTCCTCCCATGGGTGTCGTAAAAGTCGACTAAGGGATTAGCCGGAGGATGGGCAGCAGCGTCCTTCGAGTACATTAACAACTCAACTGCGATCGCCAACCCGTCTGCCAAGCGTGGCGATTATGGCAAAACTCCCCAATGAGCCCACAACATATCCATATCGGTCGTTGTGGACATCTTTGGGGGAGGCCTGTGTCCAGCAGTGGACTTCATTCGGCCGAAATGATGAAACATCCACTGGTGAACAAAGGCCTGGATCATAGATTTACAACCACAATTGTTTCATAATTTTGGGGCTTATTTGCCGATACTCACCACGCTTGGCAGGCGGGTTGGTGAACGCAGTATGGCTACTGTTCCACAGAAGGGACGCTGCTGCCCATCCCTCTGGTTTATAGAGTTACTTAGTTGCCTTTTATGACTTCCAATGGGAGGAGATGCTATATTCTTAATCCGGACACCACACACATAAATAAACACTTATAGTAAATTTGATTCTGAATTAGTAAATCTATTATGTGGTAGATATGCAGTATGTTAAGGTGGTTTTTAGAAATAGCATTTGCTTCTGCTACAAATTGCAACGATAATTCATAAACAGCAGACTATCTTGCATTAAAAGTGTGAAGATTGAAGGTGTGTGAAAATATTTTGTATTGAAGATAATACAAAACACGTTCGCCTTGAACAGATAATAAATAATATTAAACCTAATAATTATATAATAAATGTAAAATATTAGATTCAATTTGTTTTTCTTCAAATAAATCTTTTTGCTAGAATATAAAGGTCAAACGGAACAACCTTGATTATATAATTATTAATATCTATAATTATTTCGCATCCATCGTTTTGCTGTTTTTGATTTTGTAACCGGTTTACTGCTAGCGTTACGGAGATAAGTGCTAACAATTATACTTCTGTCACGCATCACCAAACGTTTCAATTAGCGGACGCCCTTGTACAAACATTTCATGTCACCACTTGTGGCTTCCCATGGAAATGTGCCAAGTGTACAACGGAGCCACCCTCGCTTATACGTTCCCACGCACAAAAAATACCCAGAATGATGGACCACCTATCTACGAATGATAACTGCTGTTTAATCAATTGGATGATGAATGTATTGGGATGTTGTTAAACTGTGAACGGGTATAATCGTTATCAATCAATTATGTTATGATAAAAGTTCACGTGGGAATAGGTAAAACTGACCGAGAGATATGGAAGCCTATCGTAAGCTTCTATTAGTAAAGGTTGCAATAATTTGTGAAAGTGACGCGTAAATATTCTTTCTTTCTTTTGCTATGATTAGTGGCCAACCGTTACGGGTGGTATGCGGATTAAGTCGTGAATGTCATAAAAGGCGACTAAGGGACTCTAAACCAGAGCGATGGGCAGAAACGTCGTGTCTGCGGAACAGTAGCCATTCTGCACTCACCAACCCGCCTGCAAAGCGTTATGAGTACTGGCAAATTCCCCCCAAAATGACGACACATGGCAAGTAACCAGTCGTCTTATAGGGGAGGCCTTTGCTCAGTAGAGGACGTTTTAAACCTTGTGTCAGAGTTGTACAAGCCGCCCAAAGGACTCCAACTTGGCTTAACGGTTGTTGTCTAGTGACAATAACTAGGACCTACGATTTTACGTGATCTACGGCACGGAGATACTCTGTTCAAATACCACTATACTGTCACCCATCCAAAGGCTGACCGCGCCGAGCATTGCTTAACCTCATCGATCAATAAGTGCAACAGGTTATGAGCGTCTCTCACGTCATATAGATTAACAAATTGAAAAAATTAACTTCGTACCTTATCACATTCGGGGCATCGATATTCAATGTGAACGATCCTAGAGCACCTATGTTGCGCCAGCCCAAATGCGTCGCTGTAAAGTCGTCGACACAGCCTGCAGATGTACCGACCAAGCCTGTTATCTATTGCTGCTATCAAAGCCTTCGCCTCATCAGTCACTTCCACGACGTTAAACGCTGGATCAATGTCTCCCTAGAAAAAACGCAATTATGAATATGTAAGCTAACATTCGCAAAATGATTTCTTGTCACACCAACAATTACGCCAGTTAAATAATTACATACAATTAAAATTTTATTATGTCTGATTGGACCGTTACAGTTCACTATCTCAATTCAAAGGAAATATACAGTGGCTGGAAACGGCGATTTATTTCGTATTTAATGTCCCGGGAACACCCCCGTTGTAAGCGTTGTAGCTCGCCCTAAGACCTGTTATTAACGGAAAACGCAGCACAATACCCGATTTCATACCTGGTTAATTGCTGAAACGATAAGGAAAGTCACCGTGCAACCCACTGTAATGGTATGGTAAGAACGCCTTATTAATAGTTCTTGTGCAACTTTACCATTTATTTTAGATACGTTTGTGTGATAAGACTTCGTTTTCAGTTTGCGTGAATGTTTTTTGCTTACAGTAAAGGTTTTTCGTAAAAGAATGTCGTTACTTACGAACCTTGCGAACGACTAGAGTTTCATCTTCAGCTAGATCTCGTATGATGGTGCCGGAGACTGGAGATGTCTTGTCTTCATCGAAAATAAGTCGTCTAACAGCTTTACTTTTCTTTGTTGGTGGCATAGGAGGTTTTGGGGACTTCTTAGGCCGTTCTTCCAAATCTTTTATTTCGACCACATCTGGCGAATTTCTGCCACTTTTCGATGGCGTTTCTTGGTCTGGAGGTAAACATGTTTTCAGTTCTTCAAAAAACTGTTTGGTAAACTTTAATTTCTTAGCTTCAGGACTGTCACTGTCGTTAGAGATTTCGTCGTCTAGTTTCCGTTTTTCTATTTTGTCTCCCAGGTCCTCTTTACTATCATTGTCTTCGAAATGTCGAAATATTTTCGGTAATTTTTTTGGTTTGGTATCGTCAATTTTTCTTTTTAGTGACGGTGGCGGCGTGCATGGTGGTGTTATTGGTGTAGTAGATTTGAGGGATAAGTCGAGGGGTACGAGAGGCTCATTGTAGTAAGCTAAATACTGTTGGAGAAGAGTTGGGTGCTGTGGAGGGATAAGATCGTGAAGATAGTTGCTTGAAATGCGCACCGGTGGAGCTGCATACTGTTGGTAGAACCGCGATGAAGTTAGACGGTGGAAATGCGGCAGGGCTGCTTCCATATTTACTCGGTAAGCAAATCGTAATTTATCCTCTTAGTGATTGCGGTACTCATTTTGTAAATCGTATTCTTCGTTCGAACTTGCCAACATTTTCATCAAATCTGTAAAGAGCATGGATTTGTTATTTATTTGTTGATAAAACGAACATTAATAAAATAAAGTGCAACTCGGCGTTTGCTCAAGGGTCTCCACAAAAGTAAAAAATGAGGCGTTGATTGTGGTCGAGTGGTCCATTATTTGATTGTAACAACGGCGACGTGACGACGATGTTTTGAGAAATAGGTGCTGCCTATTTTCATTATTGTCCTATATATATTCCATGAAATATTGGATAACATGAGTTAATACATTGATATCCAAAGATACCAACCCAACAGTTATTCTAGGATATCATTCACAGAACGAAGATTAGTTAAATATATTAGTTTGGAATGCGGGTTTTCAATGCACGTTACAGTACAACATGTAAATTCCGTCAGGTCGCATTAGCAGTCCATGCGGAATATTTAGTAGTTATAATTAGTTACTTCTCGCTTTCATACAATTCTTCTAATATACTTGAAGTGAAATAATACATTATTTTAATATCATACAAAATCTACAGTTCTCTACGGATCTACAGTTATCTACGGATTCTTAATAAGGGCAACTAGCCCTTTTTATTAGGAATCCCTGCAATCTAAATGAAAAGCATTAAAAATATCCTAGTTACGAGAGATTTTTATTAAAATGTTTCTAAAACTTTTTCTTTCCTAAATGGCTCTAATTTTTTTAAATTATGTTGCTTCTCAAGGGTTTTTCCTATGTCCTGGGTACACCCTACATACATAAATATAACATACACTAACCGCCAGACACGTTACAACTATCTGTCATCATCATCATCATTTCGGCCGAATGAAGTCCACTGCTGGACACAGGCCTCCCCCAAAGATCACCACAACGACCGATATGGGTGTGTTGTGGGCTCATTGGGGGGTAATGCCATAATCGCCACGCTTGGCAGACGGGTTGGCGATCGCCGTTGAGTTGCTAACGTACTCGAAGGACGCTGCTGGCCATCCTCCGGCTAATCCCTTAGTCGACTTTTACGACACCCACGGGAGGAGATGGGGTGGTGGTATTCTGAGCCGGCAACTATCTGTAGGTCATACAAATATTTGTTCCCAGTGGGAAGCGAACCACGACCCGTAGCGTTGGAAGCCAATCGCTTAGCCAAAAAAGTGTGACTTTCTCACTGACAGCAGCAGATTTGAACAAGATTACACATAACAAGCTCAACCGTCAGTAATCCGCGTCTAGTTCGCAATCAAGGGTTGTCACGATCGCAGTTACCTAATTACTGTCGCCAGGACGCTCCCACGCTCGTGGCGACCCTACTGAAGTTCACCCTCGGTAGGGTCGCCTCTCCTTTTAATGCATTTTATTGTTTGGTTAAAGCAAATATCGTGAATATGTTGTGGTAAACGGCTGTTTATACTTCATTTACTATTTTGAATTTAGAATGCAGTGCCGATGCACTTTTAATTAGGGTTGTGTTATATGAATCAGTAAGTCTATTTATTATATTTTTCAATATATTATTAAATTCTTGTTCATTACAGGGATGAAGAGCAGCAAGTCAACCTTGACAACGTGCTTGGTCATACAACAATTGCAACCGCACATCTCTGGTGCTCGCCGTCGAGATGTAGCCTTAGGCTTTCGAACGCCCTGGGGGCGCGCTTTCGCAGCCCTGGCACTCGTAGAGTGCATTTATGAATGTAGGTACATCATTTACATTTTTTCATTATTTTATTCAGATCGCATCGTTAATCCAAATTTTCTTCTAGAGTTAGTACGTTCATAGTTTAAGTATATTTATTATTAATAAGAAGATAAGATTTTCCAAATAACGAAAAATTATTAATGTATTGTCGGCCTAGTTTGTGCAGTGGCTAAGCGATTGGCTTTCTGCGCTATGTATCATGGGTTCGATCCCCGCACGGAATAGTTATTTGTATGATGATTGGGGGTCTAGCTGTTTATGTTGAGATTAATGTCTGTAAACTGTACTTACGTCACACGAGGAATGGCAGAGTGAGCCATCGTAAAAAAAGGAAGACTTAAATATTATTAAAGACAAAATAAATTGATTCGGTTATTGCCAATATATAAATTCAATTATACATATTCATCATTTCGGCCGAATGAGTCCACTGCTGGACACAGGCCTCACCCAAAGAACACCACAACAACTTGGCAGACGGGTTGGCGATCGCAGTTGAGTTATTAATGTACTCGAAGGACGCTGCTGCCCATCCTCCGGCTAATCCCTTAATCGACTTTTATGACACCCACGGGATGAGATGGGGTGGTGGTATTCTGAGCCGGCACCACACGGCAACGGAACGGTAAACGGATTTCATTCCGTATATTATAGATTTTTTAGCAGTCTTTGTGGTCATAAGAGGACTAAGATGATGGGCGTAACAGATTTTAAAGTTATTTTCTGCCGTACCAGTACTGTAATCAAAAATTGTTTCGATGCACGAAGTAGTCACTCAAAATGTCTTGATGTTTTTGTGTGGTATACAGTTTATACACATTGCATGCATCGAAACAATTTTTGATCACAATTGTCGGGTAGATAAAATAACTTTTAAAATCTGTAACGAAGCCTATCACCTTAGTCATAGACTATGAACTCTGCAAAATGTTCGCAACGTAGAAACAACAAAAGAAAACTACAATTGACGCCTAGCAATCTGTTTAAGAGTGTTTTTTTATGAGTAATAATTGCGAAAACCGACGAAATGACAACAGATCAATCTGGTTCCATTTTTTTATTACGGTATAATGGTATAATTTAAAAGCTTTATAGCATGGATGAACACAAATAAATAGGTAACCGGTCGTTTTATATGCTCGTGGTTCCCGTTATCTAAACAATTTTTTCAATACGGTTCAGTCCATTCTGTTACACTGGTTTAGACGACCTACCAGAACCACTGACCCTAACTAAAGTTAAATTTACCCTAAATTCTAGTGTCCATGCTATGTCCATATTTAATTAGTTTAACTAAAAACAGAGACACTCCCACGGCCAATTCTCGTAATTTAGAAATGTTCATAATATAGTTCCAATCTAGTCTCAATGTCGTAAATGTCATAAATGGTATTCTCCTAAACTAACAAACAACGTCAAACGTGAACTTATACTGCTATTATTATGAGATCGAAAATTGATCGAAGCCAAAACGGTATTCTGCTAACATTTTGAAATGTCACAGGTACATACCTACTAAAATTGACATCGAAATGAGACTAGATTGAGATCATACTGAAATCCGACTGAACTTTAAGGGGGGCAGAATACCATTATTTTGTCAATGCATAATTTAACCTCAGTAAAATTTCAGTCATAGTATAAATTTATTACGTAAATTGGCCTTCAGATACATAACATCCTAAAAATTGAGATATTTTTTTTCATGTGGACAATCAGTATATTAAACAGATCACATTTATTAAAAAATCTAGTTGTAATTTCCATCTTGTATCGCAATAATGAATAAAGTTCTATTCGAGCAAAAAACCTTGTTCCTTTTTTCAAGAGCTTTGTTCCTTTTGTCTTTTAGTATGAAAACGCAATTAAACAAAAAACATGCGCCGATATAATAAAATAAATCTAAAAATGTCGACTGCATAAAAGGCGAATTGAAAATGTATACAAGAATTAGGCATCTTGTATACATTTTCAGTTCGCCCTTTATGCATTCGCTCTTTACATAACATTTATAGTAGGCACTGTTATCGTTCACATACAAGTATAGTCAGTTAATGACTTACTTTTTTATATTTTTGGTGGCTCCTATGATACATCATTCCAAGATATGTTGTCGACTAAATCTTCAGTAGCAAGTATAGTGAATAAATACCTACAAATCTACACACTTCGTTCGCTCTAGTCTTCGTCACTTTCAGGTTGTGTAACTCTTACACGGAGCTTATGGCTGTAAAATTGTCAAGGAAACAGCATATTGATTTTAAAAGACTTATTCAGAGATACCCCACACAATATGGTACGCGATTTTTTTGTCTCTGCCGCTATTTCATATTTCTTAGCTGCTATTTTGGATTTATAAAACAAAACCTAACTTATAACCATAGTACGACATAGGCGAGTAGATAGACACGTCATCCTGGTCGTTCAGATCAGGCAAGATCTCTCTCTGCCAGCAGCAGTGTCGGCTATGTTGGCAGAGCATGAAAACTGGAATGCAGTGGTCTCTTTCTATGAGAGCGTCATGCTCCAGAAGGAGACCGCAGAGCGGGATCGCGAGACCTGCTCGACGAAGGAGAAGATGGCGCTAGGGTAACAATCGCCCTGGTGCCTAATTCCTATAGGCCTGAAACCCCTGTCGTTACTATCAGGCAGAGAACCTCTGGGTTCGCGGGTGCATAGATTGGGGATTCTGCGTGCCCACACGGAGCGACCCAAGAGAAGACGATAGCCCGCATGTGGTCACGCGCTGCCGCGGGATGTTTTGGGGTATCTTGTACAATTCCCCCGGGGGGGTGACCGCCTTACAGTCACCCTCTCCGAGATGTGTGATCCTATAGGCGTGGCACCAGTGGGTGGCTCTAGTGTGGTCAAACGAGGACCTGGAGCCCCCCTTAGGTGTATTAATTACTAATGCAATAAAAAGAAAACATGTTTGTTTTTAATAAACGTGATCCCTATAATCTACCGGCATGATTATCTAAAAACAGCGACAACAGACGCAACAGCAGCTATCGCGTAGCCAAGGTTCCACCAGTGCCAAATCGACGCAAATTAAAGGCGAGGATGCAATTTTTTATTCATTGATCGTCCGACAGAGTGTGTTTCAGAGATCTTCGCCTATTTAAATCGCTATCAGCAAATACGTAATAACAAAATGACGTTAGACAGTGGCGTCTGCGCAATTTACGTCTGTCGCAAAACGTCTGCGACATATGTAATCAGCCCACGGTTTAGCTCTAGAAATAATTAAGTTCTTTTTTTTTTTATTGGAATTCTCGCATACCTTTCTGGGAAATGTGGTTGCTTAACCGGTCATTTTCTGGCGAAGCCAAAAGAGGCCTCCAGCCAGGCTTAAATTTAGTATTAAAAACTAAGTAACTTTCGCTAAGGGCGCCCCCTGCGGGACACGGACCTCGGCTTAGGGCGTTGCTGGGGATAACAAGCTATTGTTTTGGGGACAGCTGGATCGGTATTATTTAAGTTGTTTTAAGGGACATTTAAAGCTACAGGCTCGGCACGGGCCGGCGCGAGCAAGAGACGGGAGGGAGAAGTGCTAACTTGAACGGGAAGGTGACGCGGCGATAGGCCTCCGCGACGTCGGTGAGGCGGGCATCCTCGGTGGCGAGGGCGGTACAACGGTCGGGTGTTGAGTGAACGAGACAACGCGAGTCTCTTCATGTGATCTAACGTGGTTTTATCGTCTGGATCGACCAGAACGTGCCTCGGGCGGCGGTAATAATTAAGTTCACAATTTTTTTTAGGATATATAGCTAGACGGTTGGTCGATACTTCACGTGATCAGAAGGCTGGCATTTTCTTTGGCCAAAGAATAAGCATTGCCATTCAACGTGGCAATGCTGCCAGTCTTCTGGGAACATTATCAGCTGATAGCGATGAGGAGTACTTCGACGCCTAAATGCGTGTGCAAGATTTTATATATTATCTTTTTGTTTTTATTTTCATTATTATTATATTGGTATTATTATATTATTAGTTTATTGGTAAATAGTCTGCATGTATTTAGTTTTAATGTGTCTATAAATATTATTTGAAATTATAAAGCTTATAAAATAAAATTCATTTGAAATAGAAATTTCAGGACGTTACATGTTTTAATCAACGTTAATCAAATCATTATAAAAGTAGCGCTAATAAATAATTGAATCATATCTAATAACCTACAAATTAACGCCTTGAGTAGGCGTAGAGGTATACTTATATTAATTTCACACCTATTCCTACGACCATATTCATTTACACGTTACGTTAATTCCTGAATATTTAAACTCGTGTCATCCTACCGGCGATTAAGGCGTGGTACACACGGCCACCTATCAAGCTATACATATCCAGTATACGCTGATCTCTCATCGTAAGGCAGCCTATACAATGCGAGATTATCGAATACTGGAAATAAGCTTGATATCCCGTGCGTACACAATCGCAGTCACTCCGAGGTGTAGAGCTAATTATACATATTTAATTAACACTTGTCGTCACTCCTTATGATATTAAAGCCGATTTAATTGGTGTGAAGATTTGTTTAAAGAAAACTAGAAATAATAATGTCTACCAAAGGCATTTCTGTTTTTGGGTATTGAGATGTAAAGTTTATTTTACTACTTTCGTTTTTCTTAAACGGTGCTCCACATTTCTCCTGTATCGTAGGTACTCCTTTTTTGTGAAATAGAATTCATCTGAATCTACAGTTTACAGAGATACATGCACACACCCAGACCCGAAACGCCCATATTCATTCATTTTCATTCATATCGGCTTTTTATACGTCCACTGCTGAACAAAGGCCTCCCCCATAGATTTTTACAACTGTGTCATAATTTTGGGGGGTATTTGCCAATACTCACCACGCTTGGCAGGCGGGTTGGTGAGCTACCGTTTCACAGAAGGGACGCTGCTGCCCATCCCTCTGGTTTAGATTCCCTTAGTCGCCTTTTACGACATCCACGGGAGGAGATGGAGTGGTGCTATATTCTTAATCCGGACACCACACGAAAACCGAAACGCCCAAAGTGGGTGATAGAGTTATGTGCAATTACCGACATTGACGTGTTAATTATAAATGCATAAAAAACAATAACTCTCCCGCCCTCTTAAAAATAAGCTATCCGGCCCAAAAGGAGCGTGTATATATCGACAATAATACTACATAACTTAAATAAAATGTACTGGTTCCGTATAAAATGGCCTAAATTCAATCAGCTTTTTTATCACGTTTGCATCAGCGCAGCGCTGTACAACGACGGTCACATGACGCGGTCGCTGAAGCTGCGTGAATTACAACTGCAAACTTCAACTTTTACATACAACAACATAAATATGATCATATATCGGCACTGAATATAACCTTTACGGATCGGACAGGGATTTTGGTATATGTTGTATAATTTTGATAATATATTTTCATTGAATTTCGAAGTATTTCACATTTCACAACACAAAACCATACCGGTCGTTGTCGCAATCTTTGGTCTAGGATTCTATCTAGCAGTGGACGTTTTTCAGATGAAATGATGAATCATAGAAAATACGCAAGACCAGTGTAGTAAAAAACTGTAATTTGTACAAAGTACAGTATCAATAAATTTGTTAATAAAATACATACTTGCATTTAAAAAAACTATCTCATTACGATATTACGGCTCGACAGGACGTTTGACACTGTAGCTAGTTGCTTGACTTTCTGCTCTAGGTGTCGCAGGTTCGATCCCCACACGGTAATCATTTTTGGATGGCTTACTGATAGCAGTTCCGGGTCCGGGTGTTTGTGCATTTATGTCTGTAAACTGTACCGACAATACAGGAGAAATGGAAGTGTGGGTTTTTCTACAAAAATCTCTATTGCCATATTGACAGACATAACTAAACTCAAACATCCCCTCAATCTATTAATTTCGTATATCATAGATCACCACCTGAAGCACCGACTGAAAACCGTAAAGATTTTTGATACTGGGACAACTACAAAACTGCAACTCCTGTAAGCCAGGATCTGCAACGGCGACCACCGGAAAAATACACCGATCAATGAAACTCGGTGTGTCCGGAAGTAATTGGCTTAGAACCCGCAATGAATTTAACCAGAAAAGAACAATAAGAAATAGGAGAAATGATACGTTTCTCTTTCTGCTAAAGCAACAAGGAGGCAGACAAGAAATATCAGGCCATAGGCACGAAAATTGAGGTTTACAACTGGGATAAACCAAGTCACCAAGTCCACTTGTTATTTCTATATTTACGGGTCCTACGTTGTGTGTATTGTTTAAGATTCCAATAGTTCGCACGGAAATTTGTCCTGGCTGTCTAAGGTATACGAGGATCTCGTAGCATCTTTGCAATACCCGATATAACGTCAGGAAAACTGTGTCCGGCTTCAGGAAACTTTGACCGACTCGCCTGACAGCCAGTCTCGTGTGTGGTAACTGATATTCTACGTTCAGTTACGATGAAGTTTGTTGTTAGTTAATGGCGAAATTATGGGCTACTAAGAATATAAATGAATTCGTTCACTATTTATTTACATTTGATACACTATTTATTTAGATTCGATACTATATGTGCGAGTACCTTGCGGGTTATTCCTATAGTTTGTTTAACTGACGTGATAGTTGTCTGGCAGATTAGTAATGTCATGCTCACTCAAGTGTCCTGCTTACGGTGGCGTCATGTATCGTGTCGCTGAGCTGCCCTATTATAAGGTTGAGCTGATCGACATTAATACATACGTCATGCTTGAGAACGAGTGCTGTCTGTTGGGACTGGCCAGCTTAATACTGCCATGGCAATTTAATCATAAGCTTTAATAAATATTAAAAGCGGGCTTCTTTAGTGTAGATTTTATGTAATTTAGACTATTTTCTCCTACATTGACCTCACATAACCTTCATTTCAATAACAATGTTGTCAAATATTAAAACATTAATTATGATTTAAAAAGAGATACATGGAGTTTCTTGCCCGTCCTTCTCCATAGAAAATCTACATCTTGGAACGCGGCAACTAAAGTCTCGAAAGTATCGACTATTCGAAAGTGCCTGTAAATGATTTTAATTACTCGTATCCTTGTTTTTATTTTGGGTAATTACAATAGTAGGAAGAGAAGTGCATCGTTCCTGATAACACCACACATATAAATTGTTACAGAATCTTAAACTGTAGACTTTAAAATATACGAATAGACCAGTAAACGTATAGGGAACAATAATCACATTAAAAATCAATTAACGAAAACTGCAATGAAATCAAAACAAGATGCCAATCTCCCACGTGGGAGTGGAAACACAGGTGCGTGTCGAGGGTGTTACTATGGCGAAAACTAAAGTAAATGACTCATACCTTTGCCTGGTCCTCTTCTGACTCAGCCGACGACACCCCTGCACACGAAAACTTTTAAAAATATATATTAATATCTTACTGGCAACAATTAATTAAAGATGAAAGAACTATTTAAATATTTTCTAATTTAAAATTGGAGATGGAACTATTATTTCTTTGTTATTAAAATGGAGTTCGACTGTAAAGTTTGTATAGTTCGGTGGTGTAGTTAGGGGTGCGCGGTTGTCCGCACAGCAGGGCGGTCGGGACAGGACTGGCGGGTTGCAGCAGGGTGCGCACCCTGGCGCGTGCGGCCGCCGTAACCCCGTACAGGGCGATGTTAGTGTATTGTACACTTATTTTACTTTATACCTGATTTGGATCGAGAGTAATAATAATAATGTAGAGGGGACAGGAGTTTAGTTTCGATGCCTCGCTAGTATTTGATTACAGTATAACTTACTGGTTAATTCTGATTTATGACGTGTTTTACTATTATAATACACAATACTTTTGTTTTACATAAAACCACTTCGTAAACATAATGTTTAAATAATCTTCCATAAGGATCCGTAACTTAACAAGCCTATAAATAAATCTGTCTTCAAGGAAGTTATTTCCCAGATAGTTACCTGAAAGATCCAAAACACTATATAATATAACAAGCGAGCCGTATCTGCAAGATCCGGCAGTCTGCGGGCCCCCATGCACGCGCCACAAGTGTCTACTTGGGGTTTTTTAAACCTTTGCCTTGTACACCGTGCAGATAGCTGATAACGCCCCTATCTCATGGGCTACCTTGTTACAACTCACTTGATTGTCGAAACTATATAATTGGTCATGTTTGAAAATAGAACCAGGTTCGTTTTTTTTGTAGTTATTTCTACTCTTTTCTTAGATTAGTTAGCCAGTATAATGAAATAAAATCTCATTTTAATTATTTTTACTTTGTACCAAACAACATACCTCACTAAAAACATTAAAGACACTTTGAGTGATTACTGTGTGCATCGAAACAATTTTTGATTCGTTTTGTATGGTATACAAAATAACATTTTTAAATCTGTAATTACACCAGTCACTTTAGTTATCCTGCGACAAAAACCCTGCATAGTGTTCTGAAATCTATACTATATACGATGTAATTCCGTTTAAAAGTGTGTTAATATATTTTTACCTGGTTAGGTTTCCAATTATCCCTCCTAGATGTGCCTAAATCCTAGCACCCATGGGTCACTTTAGAGGTAGATTGGAGGCGAGTTCTGCCCCTTTTCGGTGCCCTACGATCGTTTTAGTCAGTACTAACAGTACTAAGGACCTTTTAGTCAGTAGGAGTGCGGCATGCCGAGACTGAGAAAGTACGTGATGTATTTCCACAGAAATAATAAAATAAAGAAATCAATTTAAATTGAACTTATTCATGACCAAGTAGTTACATTCGAGAGTCTTTCAATAGTAGTCATTTTAATTTTTATCATGAACTTGACTAAATTCAAGGTGATTTACATAAGTATTTTGTTACATAATGTAAAAGAGCGCGTTGAAATTCAATGTTATTTTTTGTCAAACTAGCATGCTACATGTGTGTCACCTTTAAATTATACAGTTAATAATAACTCTACTATCTTGCAAACATCCGCAATGACTGAATACAATTGTTTTTTCTAGGAGTGTTAATTAAATAATATATTCATTACTTATTCAACCACAACTTTTTCAACTTCTTTAAAACTACAAACCTTCATAATAAAGTCAATTAACACATCCCTAAATAAAGTTTAAGCATAAAAGGAGACGCAGAGATATATTTGACTAGGCGGGTCTCCGCGCCGCCCGCCCATGCACTCCGCCCAATCCGCTGATGCCCCGCCCAACTCGCCGTCCGAAGCCGAGAGAAAATAATTGAATGTAATTGAATCATGAGTCTGGAGTATTCAATTAACGCAGCACAGTGGCCGTGTTGTATAATCAGTGCAATTGTCGGGAGTCATGAATGCGACACAGCAACTGAGTCGGATGTTTGCCTGCTGCCTTTTGTTCTAGCACGTCTATGCTTGTTAGATCAAATTTGATCGCAATAGTGTATGCTGTAATCTTTTTAAATGTGGTTAACTTGTACAGAGTTGTATGCATTCGACACGCTGTCGATCCGCACGCAGAATTTGAGCGGTTGCGCTCTACGATGCAAATGATGCGAGAAGCTGTATGGGAAAGGCCTTCGGAAGCAGATCGAACCTTGAATTTTCGAATTTAATTCAGTTCGACGTTGTAACTTTCGAGTATGTTTATAGAACTAATTATATCAAACACTCTTTCTTTCAAATTAAAGTCTAAAGCTAGTACGCTGTGTATAACTGAACGGAGTATTAGTGGCTACTCAAAAAAAAGCAAAACATGTTTTGAATAATATTATAAAAGCCTATGATACTAATATAAGAGTATGAGAGTTGTTAAAGCCTAAAGTTGTAAAAATAAACGAAAGGGTCAAAAGGTCAGTTTCAAAAGCAACGTCTATTTTAACGATCATCGTATCCGTTAAAGGGCGTCCACTGCTGAACGAAGGCCTCCCCCGTAGATATCCATTTCGTGTCATCATTTTGGGCGGAATTTGCCAGTACTCAGACAGAAGGGACGCTGCTGCTCATCCTCCTGGTTACGAGTCCCTTAGTCACCAATTACGACATCCACGCAAGGAGTTGGAGTGGTAATGTATTCTTAACCCGGACACAACACGGAATTTTAACGATACCCTAATGATTTAGCGTCTCCTTTAACTTGATTACACTTTACAGATCTAAATGTTACTTGCACCCAGACCCAGAACAACTACTGTAAGTTATTCAAACATTTTGTTCCGTGTTGGAATCGAACCCGCAAACCATAGCTCATAAAGCGAATACGCAAACGGTGCCATCAAAGTTGGGATTGACGCCTCTTACCGATAATGAATAACAGTTTGTTGCAACCCTACATTGCAGTCTGGCGCATATGAATAGTAAAATAATCCATGTATAAGAATATACCAGCTTCAATGTAGACTGAGTTTGAGAACAGTTTTATTTTTATTGATGCCCGAGTCTTAGATATTTCCTGTATCGTGAAACAGTTTATTTATAGTCATAAATCACACTTGCACCCAGATCGAGAACAGTTACCTCCAACCTATACAATTATTATGTTCTGTGTGAAGATCGAATCTCCAAGCCGTAGCGCGGAACCCTAATACTCCAACCATGCCGACAAACTTGGGATTGACGCTTTTTGATCGATTCTTGCTGTTGATGTATAAACCTTGTAACAGCCTAACATTGAAAGAAAGAAAATTATGTAATTTAATTGTCACAGATGTGTGAGACACATAAGGGTTTATATCAAGAGAATGGGCAGCAGCATCCTCCTATGTGCTAATAACAACGTACTGAGATAACCAAACTGTCTGCAAGCGTAGCGATTATGGTAATATCCTCTATGAACGCTCACTGTAGTAATCATTGGTAGGCCCTTGTTTAGCAGTAGATGTTTACGAGGCGATGTTTGTTTGTTCAAAAAAACGTTGCCCACATTAGGATTTCTCCTGTGTCATGGGTGCGTTTACAGACACAAATTCCACACACAATACACCCAGACCAGGAAAAACTATCTGCAGATCATACAAATATTTGTTCTATGCGGCAATCGAACCCGCGACCCGGAGCGCAGAAGCCGACTGTATCCGCCACTGCACCAACCGTACCTTACTCTTTGTGTGTGAGGGTGTGGGTGAACACCACACCACTACACCACCACACCACCGGCTACACTACACCAGCTTTATATAAAATCTTTTCTTAAGCTATACTTCTTTTTAATAACACATGTACTACCTATGTCATTGTACTTTTCCCCAACAAGAACTAGATAGTACTTAAATCCCCTTAAAATGTCCGGCTTAGCGCATGCGCGGCATCGACCTAATTAGACTGTTGAACCAATTTATTCATTCCCTCGCTCTCACCTTAACAACTTGTGAATAAAAGTGATATTCGTATGTTTGCTTAAGGGTACATTTGTAATAGTAGCGGAACTATGAAGCCGTACTCACGCACGCGCCGGAAGCTTGCGCCCGCGCATCCTACTCTATCGGTGTCGCTTACTGCCGGCTGGACGTGTAATTGAATAGCGTACTTGCTGATATCGATAACATTTTAAGTACTTACTGTTTTATAACTCGATCTAGATCGGTTATGCGGTATCATCATATCAGCTAGAGGACATCCACTGCTGAACAAAGGCCTCCCCTGTAGATTTCCACAACACCCGGTCACATGCCACTCGCATCCAACGACTCCCAGCGATTGTCACCAGGTCGTCCGTCCATCCCGTTGGAGGTGGTCCAACGCTGCGTTTTACAGTGCGCGGTCTCCACTCGAGAACCCTTTTTTCCAACGGCCATCAATTCCACGAGCAATGTGGCCCGCCCATAGCCACTTCAGCTTACTTATCCTTTATGGGGTATACAATACATTAATAGTAATGATCTTTACACCTCACTACATCGTGCCGTCAAGTGCCCTATACCATTTTCACTCGATTCATTTTCATATAGTGGTTTACTGTAAGAAATTGCTTTTAATATGACCGCCAATTATCTTTTTAATTGTAATTTACTTTCCTAAGTGGCAGTGGGCGAGGCACATTGCTCGTGGAACGGATGGCCGATGCGGCTGGAAAGTTCTTGAGTGGCGACCACATACGAATACGTAGCGAGGACAGACCAAAGGTAGACAAACGATCTTGTGAAGGTTGGGGAATCCGCTGGATGCGAATAGCACAGGACCGGTTGCTGGGGAGATCTTTGGAGGAGGCCTATGTCCAGCAGTGGACGTCTTTCAACAAAGGCCTTCGCCATAGATTTCCACAATGGCCAGTTACATGCCCAGATGCAACCACTTCCATCTACCATCACCAGGACGTCTATCTATCTCGTCTCGTCTATCTCTCATTTTTAATGTACTTATATAAATTAAACATACATCAGCTATTGATGCGGTTAAGCCACAGGTATAGTTTAGCAATACAAGTCTTTCGCGAGCCCTTCTAACTGCGAGACTTAAAAAAGGTTATTTTTCAACTTTACCTCAAGAGTTCAATGCAATGAAAAATTAATAACACTAACTTATCATCCCGGATGTAACCAATGGGAAAATTCAGGTAATCCGTTACGGCAATTGATTAATACCCGCCCTCCAACACATCGCATGTACGGATATCACCATGACCGTACTCTCCCATGGCGAGTGAACACCATGCAAGTTTCACACAGAAATTGGCGTGGGACTACCTATACATAATTAGGTGTCACATCGATGATTAATTGTTAAAATATTACTGAGAAACATGAGAGTAATACTGATGCAAAATATTTGAAATAAGTCGTTACCCGTTCGCTTCACTGGGCCTAAATGTTTTTTAATACTTTATCTTATTCTACAACATAATCTACTTCTATGCTAAAAGGGAATGCCCATCGGCCTAGCAAAAAAATGCCTGAGGTGAACAAAAATAAATTATACACATAACAATTTCATTAATTATCAAAGAAGAGAAGCCACTTTAAACCTTGTTGTGAAAGATAGGTTATGTCAAGGTTAAGGCACATAATAAGTAATAGTACTGACGTGGTTACGGATGATAAGTAATAATAAAAACATTCAACAAAGGCAGTCCGTAGTTCAAGTCGCAAACCAATGAATTAAATCAAGTGTAAGAATATAAAACCAAATGTAATACGGATACGGTAATGCCAATTTGTCAGTAAGGCAAAGAACACGTGATTCATACATGCTAAGATATGATAATTACGCATTGTACTTTTAAAAATAATTTCATTTTATTAATATTGGCATGATGATTAGATTTACAGACCACTTACCCAGACCATTGGAGCTATTTAAATGCGTGTAAACTTTCCTTGTCGAGAACGTGAATCGAAAAACCGACAGTAAAAGAGTAGCAAAAATTAAAAGCTAAAATATTAATAATATTACACGTTAATTATATTAAATATATTTTCGTAAGCCCCAATCATAAGTTGTAGTTTTTTGTAAAGTTTTCAAGCGTTTAGAATGTTCTTCAGGAAGTCTATAATAGGAAGAATATAATTCAAGAGCCTTGATAACCTCATTAGATGACAATTGAATAAAATAATAGTCATACTTTTACTCTAGTTAAACAAACTTGAGAATAATTTAATTATTCATATATTATTCTAAGTAGAATTAGAACTATTGGTAGTTGTGTTCTAACTAGTGTTCATTTCAGGAATTCCCCTTTCTTCAGAATCCGTTCAGCTGTTTGAGCCTAACGGAGCATCAAAGATACAAACTTTCACATTTATAATAGTAGTGAGATTATTAGTTAGGCGATGACGTCATGGCCCCGTGCGTTGATTTATTTTGAAGGAAATTGTGGCGAAAAAGAATCCTGAATCATACTTTACATTATTCGCACAACGAACAATATATATAGACGCCTAACATCAACCAGGGGCTTCGGCCCGCCTGGCGTACCACCTGCCTGGTTGGAGGATCATCCCTTTTCTATGGAGGAACACCATGTGTTGGTTGTTCCCCATACAAATTTGAATAGAAATCAAAAATAGTAGACATGGTGCCGTCTGTTATTTAATGACAAATTATTTGCCAGCCGGAGGCCTGTGAAACTTAGGACCTTCAACGAGTATAATAAAGTTTGCGTGTGACTAAGGAGTTATACGTAAATGTATATCCCAAAGGGCATAGTAGCTAGAGAAGTGCTGTTATACACCAATATTTTCTCAACAAATCTATTAAGCTCCGTATAAAAGGAGACGTGCGCTGAATTGCGGGCTCCAAACCTGGCATGTACCAACGTACTTTTGACTTTTTTTATGTCATATATACTTTCTTAGTTAATGTAAGTCACCACTGTAACGGTGAAGGAAAACCACGAAGAATCTAATTAACCTGAAATTGCCAACATGCAGCGAGCAAGTTGGTCGATGCTTAATCCTTCTCTGAATGAAAAGAGGCCTTTTCCATGCATTGGGACAGTTTATCATTTCAGCAGAAAATGGTCCACTGCGGACAGAAGCCTCCCCTAAAGATTGCCATAACGACTGGTATGGGTTTGTGTTGAGTGCTCATTGAGGGGTTATTGCCATAATCTCCACTCTTGGCAGACGGGTTGACGATAGCAGTTGAGTTATAAGTGTGATTGAAGGATGCTGCTGCCCATCCTTCAGCTAATCCCATAGTCGCCTTTTACGACATTCACGGGAAGAGATGAAGTGGTGCTATATTCTTAATCCGGACACCACATGGAATGAATGTAATGACGAAAAAACTCAATAATACTTTATCCAACCTTATAATTTAACCCAGGTCCTCGTCCTTACAGCTTACGACGTGCTTGAGGCCACTGGAGCAATAAGGTCTAATTTTTTCTACTTTGCATTACACTGCGATTTGTCGTGCCGTGCGTACAGTTCACATATATAAATTCCACATGCACAAACACCCAAATCTGGAATAAGTTCCTGTTATCCATACGGTAATCGAATCCACGATCCAGAGCTCAGCAAACTAATTGATCAGCCACAGCACCAACCATGCTGTCTTACCATTAAGAAACCATACGGCTAGCTGTTCGTATTTTACGCCCTATTGCTTACTACAAAACATTATCCCACACCTCTCTAACCTGTATTCATGAAGAATACAAACTGCGCACTTCAGAGCACTAGAGAGCTACATCAACGCATCGCATCAACAAGTCAGGAGCAAGTTCCCACCGCATAAAACCTCATTACATCCCCATTGAATAGAAAAAAGGGAAACAATTACAAAAGGTGTGTTGTGACACTCGAGCGGTGTACACACATCCTTCCGACAACCATCCGTGTGTTCCCACGTGAGCTGGCCACGGCATTGTTTACACCTCGGCACAAGAGGACCATTGATACCATTTAGGTCATAGAAACTCAGCATTTGAAGTGTGCTGTAAGCACACAATGTTGCCTACCGTTGAAGTGAACCTTGTTGCAGAATAGGGAAAAGTGGACACGGAGAAATTATAGAATTTGAAAATGAATTTAGAACAAAGCAATCAATAATGTTATCTTCTATTATATAAGGTGAATGTTTTTTGTCCTCTACACTCCTATAGCATTCATTCGATTGAGTTGAAACTTTGAACAGTTGTTGTAGGCTATTGTGAGGGTAGGTGGGTAGGTGTAAGGTGTAAGTTATTTAAGATAAAATATTTAAAGAAAAAAGAGGCATTGCAACGCATTAGCTAGTTGTTTAGATATTAGAGTTACAATAATGCTACGATCAAAATAAACAATGAAAGGATTATTCACGTATCAAATTTTATCTCAAAACATTGCGATAAAGCGGTGGTGATATTTGCCGTTATATCGAATTTCGGTATTGATTCGGACAGCAGCGTGGAAATCAGTGCGTAGGGTGCGCGGACGCCGCCCTCAAGCGACCAATCAGAGGCGAGCTCGTGACAGATGCGTGCGCAACACTATTGTAGTCCCGACTATTGTGCGACGGACAAAGTTGGGGTGGCGTGTGAGAGCAAACATATGAACATAGCATTACTTCACTGCAATAAAATAACGGTCAAATGATGATACGCATTGTTGCGATCGACAAGAACCGAGCTGTGATCCGATATCACTGAAAATATGTCGATGGAGTTCCCGTTTTTGATCTCTCATTTACACGGGTATTAGAAGTGTGACCACTATTATATTCTATATCCAATAACTTCTACGTCGATAGACAGATATCTTATTGAAATCAAACTTACCACCACAGTATTCTTCAACACTAATCTGTGATTGAAGGTACCTAAGTTATAAAATGCATCGGTGCCTATCTGGTTGTATTGCGATTTAATTATTTTCCAGATTAAGAATAAAGTGCCACTCCGTCTCCATAGTATGTCATAAAAAGTGACTAAGGGACTCTAAACTAGAGGGATGGGCAGCAGCGTTCCTTCTGTGAAACAGCAGCCATTCTGCGCGGGTGCGTAGCGTGGTGAGTTCTGGCCCCGATTACCCAGACGGCACACACGGCATGTAACCGGTCGTTGTGAAAATCTTTGAGGGAGGCCTTTGTTCAGCAGTGGACGTCATTTTCTGCCGATTCAATAGATAGGCCATTCGGTGGCATACCAGTTTGTCATATATAATCTTATTTATGTATGTATGTACGTAAATCATGTACCTATGAACATGTTAAAGTAAGTTTTTCTCAAATTTCAACCCCGTCGTTTTATTTAGGTCAAACGTAGTGCAAATATTGCAAGTCATGTTTTTATGATAATAGGTAACTGTGCTTTATCAATGCCAAATGCCATCGACAAGATGCTTGACACATTATCTGCAATAATAACCTTTAATACTGGCTACCTACGAATCATATTATCTGGAGCTTTGGAACCCTCCTCCTACCCTGAGGGTTCTATAACATTAAGTGTCGGTAAATTGGGCAAATTGGAAAGGGCGGAGGGGGCCTCCTATTGTCTTAAACCACCGGAGTGGTGATCTCTGGCACCAGGAACTCGAATAGTCTCCATCTAGAGCCACCCATTAGTGCCACGCTTTTAAACACATCTTGAAGTGAATTACTGTAAAGCGGCCTATTACGGTAGAGCTCTAGTGGAGAAAAGGCGACTGAAAAGAAGCTCTCTAGGCACCTCTCGTGGGCATTTTAAAGGATCCCCGAAGCCTCACTATGCGCTGTGCTGCGTATATGGCGGCACGTGACCACATGTACACTGCCGTCTTCGCTCGGTATGAACACGCCGATCCCGCAACAGGTGCGTGCGCGACCCCCAAGACAATGAACGGTCATAGGAGATATTGTCATAATCGGCAAGCTTGTCAGGCGGATTGGTGATCACAGTATGTTGTTATTAGCACACGGGAGGATGCTGCTGCCCATCCTCTTAGTGTCAACCTATAGTGGCCTTTTACGACACCCATGGGTAGAAAAGGATGGTATATTCTTTACTGCGAACCAACAAATACAATATGAACTGACATAATAGTAAATTTTTGCATTCAACTGACTCGGTCACTATAATTATTGTAACATCTTGAAATTTAGCCCGTTGGGACTCTATCTTAGTGAAGATTAAGCTAGGTCAAATGAAAGCTAAGTTAGATGCAATCCATGACGAACTTATTGATGCAGATCCTTTCCTGAAATTTCTTTGGTATTTTGTTCGAAATGGAATGCATTCATAACGTTGTTATCCACTTTAATAACTTTCACCTAAATATTACCACCTTATTACAATTTTCATCACAAATTCGAGGCCTAACTGATCTGATTAGAATTAGTTCCAGAACCACACACGGTTGGCGCAGTGGCGAAGCAATTGTCTTTCTGTGCTACGTGTCGCGTGTTCGATACCCGTACGGGACAAACATTTGTATGATCTACAGATCCTTGTTTCGGGTATATGTCGGTAAACTGTAACCACGGCACATCAGAAATCGAGAAAGCTTAATATCATGTTTTAAACTACACCATGTATAAAAAATCAGTATGCATTAAAATCATACTTAGCTTAATTACCCTAATTAGTTCTAGGGGTTCTTAAATAGCCAGTTTTTTCCGTATAACTAATATATAATCTATCGTCGATTAGTCAAGTAACTTAGTTACATACATCAAAAGATTGTGTGTTGCAGTTCTTATGAGAGTAAGAGCTAATATAAATTCAGTAAGCTCAATTAAAACTATTACCCGTTAAACATGTTCGTCGTTGAATTTAAAAAGTTGTTTATCAAAATGCTGGTTGTCGGGGTAACGCACCCCCGGCTGGCCCGTGCCGTGCCATCCTGCAGGTGTGCTTGGGATTTAATCAACTGATTGTTACTGACACACACACACATACACAACCATACTTACCTATGTAATGTTGGGGTTAGGAAACTTACCGTTACTGAGGGTAAATAAAAGCTTAAAAAATATTGATGGTAAAACAATTAAATGGCGTGTATGAAAAGATGGATTGATACTTTTCGGGGTTATTTACTTGTCAGGATTTTGATATTTGTATGGGTAAGAATATTCTACGAGATTTCTTCCCACTGTGACATATCATATCAGCCAAATTGTGTCATCATTTTGGTGGGAATTTGCCAGTACTCAGCACGCTCGGCAGGCCGAGTGATGACCACCGGATGGCTACTATTCCACAGAAGGTATACTGCTGCCCATCCCTCTGGTTTAGAGTCCCTTATTCACCTTATACAATATCCACGGGAGAAGATGGAGCGGTATATTCTTAATCCGGACACCAAACGGAACGAGATGCCTTATATACCTAAATTCTAAGCTCAGAATTCTTTGTATGGATACTACATTTCCAAACTAACAATCGAGTCGAGGAATTATCATAAAAAGAAAGCTCACTAAGCAAATCTGTAGTTTGGCACGATCATAAAAATATTTCATGTAAACAAGAATGCATGCATTCTTCGTCCCTTCGCCATAATCTGGCATAATAGTGAAGCAATTTACGGGACCATAGTCGATTGGCGAAAAAAATAAAAAACCAGTGTAAGCATCGGCCATGACAGTGCAGGAGCGTGGATAGTGTGCAGCGCGCGCGCACGTGCCCGCCACGCGCCGCACGCGCCGATCCACACGCACCTTGCTACCGTCTGCAAATACGCCACTGAATTATTTTTAAGACTATTCCATTTTAAACAAAAGGAATCACATTTAATTTTATCTTTTTGTTTCATAAATTCACGAATTATCTATTGTTATGTTTGTAGTTTACTAATATAATGAGGTTACTACAGATTCTTGAAAACTATATTCTCATAGTTTATTATATAAAACTTGTACACCTTTTGTTACATACATATATATATATATGTTGTATAAACCACCATATTTTTATTAATGAACCGATGATTCTTATGGTAAATTGAAATAATAATGCATTTCTTATTCTGACCTTACACAAACTTTACTACAAAGCACCGGATTATTTTATTGTATTTTTCGGTGAACGGTTTTTCGTAAAAGGGGAGAGCAGAACACCTATCTACGTACACCATGTTGTTGTGCACCGGGATTTTTTGCTAAATTGTTCCGTTATTAATGTTTTCTCATCACTATTGTTAAAAAAATCACAGAACATTTATTTTACTAGTATGAAAATTAATGAATGTAGATACTTTATCAGTACTTTATCTTTGTTTTTATAAATCTTAGGCCAAACGATTTCGCAGTTATGAACGATCTCTAAAATTTGAAAAATTCAACCAGCTTTTTACATAGTAACAAAACAGTTACCGTCTCGCTTTGCTCACATTACGAAAAAACTGGTTAGTTTGAGGATGAATAGTGTCACAGAGTCAGTTGAAAGGTCGCCGGCGCATGTTCGAGTTTGGGCAGCTGCGAGTCCTGAGCATGCGCCCGGCGTGATACGGGCAGGTGTACACTAGCACACTGAACGATAACAAAAAAAACTTGTATGCTCTGCTTTATTATTTTTATTGTGCTCTGGGGTAAAAAATATTTTTTTTTTGTTTAATAAAAGCATTGGTTGCTCTCTACTTACATTCTCATTAATCTGCCGTCGATATCGAGCACCCCACGCTTTTAATTGACATTTAAAAATTATTTTATGCTTGTTAGTTTATATTTCATTAAAAGCGTATTTTTATTAGTATTTAGAACATATTTTTTCTTGGTATGAGTGCAACATTTATCTTAAAAATGATTCAAAAGACTAACACTAGTAGCCTTTGCATAGTCCCACTTTCTCTCTCTTTCGGCTCTACTCCCAATTGTAATATTTCATCATATCAGCCACAGGACGTCCACTGCTGAACAAAGGCCTCCCCCTTAGATTTCCACAACGAGCGGTCACATGCCGCTCTCATCCAACGACTCCCAGCGACCTTCACCAGATCGTCTGTCCACCTCGTTGGAGGTCGTCCCACGCTGCGTTTTCCGGTGCGCGGTCTCCATTCGAGAACCTTTGTGCCCCAACGGCCATCAGTTCTACGAGCAATGTGCCCTGCCCATTGCCACTTCAGTTTACTAATCCTTTCAGCTATGTCGACAACTTTAGTTCTTCTACGGATCTCCTCATTTCTGATTCGATCTCGTAGAGAAATACCAAGCATAGCTCTCTCCATAGCTCGCTGAGTGACCTTGAGCTTTCTTATGAGGCCCATTGTGAGTGACCACGTCTCTGTTCCATATGTCATCACTGGTAACACACACTGGTTAAAGACTTGCGTCTTGAGGCATTGCGGTATTGTTGACGAAAAGACGTTGCGAAGTTTCCCGAACGCTGCCCAGCCGAGTCGGATTCGACGATTGACCTCTTTCTCGAAGTTGGACCTACCTAACTGGACAGTTTGTCCTAGGTAGACATACTCGTCAACAACTTCGAGAACAGAGCTCCCAACGGATATTGGGGTGGGCACGACATGGACATTTGACATGACTTTTGTCTTGCCCATGTTCATTTTAAGGCCCACCTGTTGGGAAACTCTGTTGAGATCATCGAGCATTGTACTGAGCTCTTGCAGCGATTCTGCCATGACTACGATGTCATCGGCAAATCGAAGGTGAGTGATATACTCGCCATTGATGTTAATGCCGAATCCTTTCCACTCCAGTAGCTTGAAGGCATCCTCCATTGCAGCGGTGAACAGTTTCAGGGAAATGACGTCCCCCTGTCTCACACCTCTCTGCAATGGAATTGCCCCCGTGCTCTGTTCATGTACTCGGACCGACATGGTGGCGTTTCTGTATAAGCACTTCAACACTTCAATGTACCGATAGTCAATCTGGCACCGCTGCAGAGATTGCAGCACTGCCCAGGTTTCGATCGAATCGAAGGCTTTCTCATAGTCCACAAACGCCAAGCATAGTGGCAGATTATACTCCTCGGTCTTCTGTATAACCTGCCGCAGCGTATGGATGTGGTCTATGGTACTGAAACCTTTTCGGAAACCGGCTTGTTCGGGAGGCTGGAAGTCATCAAACCTGCGCTCGAGACGATTCGTGATGACCCTTGAAAACAGCTTATAAACATGGCTCAGAAGTGAGATGGGTCTATAATTCTTCAATAGGGTGTTATCACCCTTTTTGAAGAAGAGCACCACCTCACCTCTGTTCCACGCTTCCGGCGTTGTGCCCTCGAGTAAGACGGAATTGAATAGCTTCTGAAGGACTTTAAGTACCGGTGTTCCACCCGCTTTCAGAAGCTCTGTCGTAATTCCGTCTCCACCCGGCGCCTTGTTATTTTTAAGCTGTTTCAAGGCCATCCTAATCTCGTACAGGCTGATGTCCGGGATATCCTCGGTATAGTGTCGGGTTAGTTTGGCTCGCGGGTCTTTGTCAGAGCCAATGGTAGGTATAGTAACCGAGGTGTATAACTGCCGGTAGAAGTTCTCAATCTCTCTCAAAACCTCTGGCTTAGTCGACGCTACACTGCCGTCCTCGGTCTTCAGCTTCATAATACGACTTTGCCCAATAGACTTGTCTCTTGCGAACACTTTGGAGCCTTGATTCCGCTCAATCGCCTCTTTAACACCGTTAGTGTTAAAGGTGCGGATATCGTGCCGCAAGGACTTCCATATCCGTCTATTGAGCAGTCGGTATGCTTCAGCATCATCGGAAGACTGCAGCGTCATGGCGCGTCTTTCTGCCATAAGGTCGAGAGTGTGATCGGAGAACTTTTTTGGTCTACCTTTACGGTGGGCTTTAAAGAACTTAGACCCAACCGTTTGGACAGTTTCTACAAACCTACCATTTAAATCGTCCACAGATACGCAATGTTCCAGGCACTCGAAGCGGTTTTGGAGTTCGAGTTGAAAGCTCTCGGGGTTTTGGATATGAGTACTAGAGGGCCGGAGCGTAGACCTCATCAGACGAGACCTCTCAACTTTGAGATTAATATTCAATGTGCCTCTTACCATTCGGTGATCACTACCGGTTTTCACCCTGTGGATCACAGAGACATCATTGAATATTGAATATTTGGGACTCGTCAAAACAAATCAAATGAGCTCAAACTCGAAGGGTTTATTAATAGTAATTGAGGAGTGCCACTATCTCGGTCCTGGCTCCATCATCAGAGCCTTGTCACCAAGTGTAATGTATTGGACTCGTTAAAACAAAACAAAGAAGCCCAAACTCGAGGGTTTTTCTAGTAGCCATTGATGAATTCCATTATTCACCTACCGAAGTCATTATCAGACCCTTGTCAACATATGTATGTGACAGCCCAAACTCGAGGGTTTACTGGTAGCTATTGAAGAGTTCGACTATTCACCTCCCAGCTCCATCATCAGATCCTTGTCTATAAATATAATGTATGGGACTCGTTAAAACAAACCAAATGAGCTCAAACTCGAAGGTTTTACTAGCAGCCATTGAAGAACTGCACCATCCAACTCCTGACTCCATCATCAGATCAGTTCTATAGTACCAAATTTTTGTATTGTCATTCGCATTACATCTAGTTGCAAAGTTTCAAATCAATACGACAATTACAAGTAGGTGAAAATCGACTTCGACGATTTTTTTGCATATTTATAAGTGAAGCTAATATAAGCGTGTTAATAAAAAGGAGGCTGTGCCGGAAAGTTTACTGTCTAACCGGTGACAGCAGATATTATTAAAATAGCGGATGGTTATCGCAGTGGCAAGCAATTAGCACAATTGCTTAGCCATGCTTATTCGATTGCTGCACGTAATAAATAGTTAATTATCTACTGATATTTGTTTCGATTCTGGGTTTGTGCATGTGAGTTTTATGTCTATAAACTGTACACGACGAAATCCTAACGTATCCCACGCATGGCTTAAAAAACAAAATCTAAAATTCGTATGTTTTGTCCCAAATAAATTAATACATAAAATACTCATGAAATTGAACGGGCTACATAAATCAAGGTATTGGAAAGTTTAGGCGAGGTATATGAAACTGTACCACCAAAAGATTGTATGCACTGTAATATTATCATACATACAGTAGGTATGTATTATAAATTATTGTCGAGTGTAGTAAAACTTTGCAATGCGGACCGTTGCCAGACAGTCGGGCTAATCGTGGATATGCGACCATTTCGCATGTCCTATCAACTTGGCCCATTATATTTATTTTTCTGATCTTTGGCGATTAGATATGTATCATATTCATATCTGAGGAGCTTTAACTTTAAGGTATTTAATTTAACATCAAAGTATTTAAAAGTGTAAGATACGACAAACGAATCAACTACAAATAAATTAAACGGAGCATAGTTCCCAACATATCACAAAATGTATGAGCCATAGAATACGAGTGCTATCGCCATTGTGAAGCCGCTGTACTTATCTGAAGCCAGCCGACCGAACGAAATGCGGGCTCTCCACCTCCATAGTTTGTGCTATTCAAATACCTATTCGAAGCCACGAATTTCGTACACTTGAAAAATAAAATTAAGTCTGGTTACTTATTATGCAGGCTATTAGGCATCGTACAATTTTAATCATGCATTATGATGTTCTCTAGCTTAAGAACCTTTTTTTATTAGTCCCATTGGAAATTTTTCATGGACTTCCACCGCCTCGGGAAGGGCGATGGCGATCAATAAATGTGAAATGTACGGCCTGCGTGGCGTAGTACGTTCAAATGTACCAATCAAATAGAACTCAATACACAGCTATTACTAATTTAAATTTAAATAAAGAAGATATTTTATGTAAGTCTAACACAAGGTGCAATAATACCGGTATTCCACAAGGTAGTGTATTGGGGCTGTTATTCTTTTGTTGTATGTTAATGACCTTTTTCTTTACTGGACCAAAACGAAATCCTCCGCTCCGGGGAACGACAAGGGGCATGCTAGACTCCTACTGGCTAAATGCACTGGGGCGGTCATCTTCGGCACCTATTTGGGGCTCCAGGTCCACCAGGTAGCTTAAGAACCTAATGACCCGTGTGTCAGTAACAGCAGTTTTAATAATATTTAAATACTGAATGTATTATTAGTATAATAGACTAAATAACGAATATCTCGAGGTAATGAGTGCAGTGTGGTACCACGTAGGACTAGTCCTGGGTAGCATTACAATTGTTACGAGCAGGCGTGATGTTTCATGATTTCACCCAAATAAATCTTCTGCTGGACAACGCCTCCCCCGAAGATCACCACAATGACCGATTTGCTGTATTACTTTTCTTTTTTGTTTGTGAATAATGATAGTCTGGACTCCAAGTCCTTTGGCGAGGTACTTTACTAATTTTCGTGATTGTTGCAAGGAAAAAAATTTTTTTAATGTTATGCGCGTCTCTGTGGTGCTCAGAAATAAATACTTTTTCTTTCCTTCTTTTGGGTTTCTGTTGTGTGGTTCTGGGGTAGTGCCGTAATCGCCACGCTTGGCAAGCAGGTTGATGATCGCAGTTGGGTTGTAATTAATGTACTCGAAGGACGCTGCTGCCCATCCTCCGACTAATTCCATAGTCGCCTTTTACGACACCCACACGACGACATGGGGTGGTGATATTCTTAACCGGCACCACACGGTATCGTGACGCGGTCACTAGCTTGCACAGAAGGATAAAACATTAAACAAAATACTGGAACTAATAAAAAAATACCTTCACTTTTCACGATTCAAATCATCATCATTAACCATCATTCAACATAAAGATACGAGTTAAGAATACCATAATCTTTTGTCATAACAAGGTATGAACTTGTAAAGCTTTATCAAAACCTCATAAATCAGGTGCAAGCGTGTTGCCCCCCTAATTTCCTCACTAATGGCTTGACGAAGGGTGCAACAGGTTGAAACGCCTTGACCTGTTTCTTGAGGGGTGCCGTATCAATACCACTTGCTTGAGAACACATGTTTAAGTATACTGGATGGTGCAAGATAAGAAAGTGTTGGATAATTTTTGGGGTAAAGACGATGTGATAGACGGATGTGTGTTGATAAAATATGACTATAAGAGGTTACTCTAATACAAAAAGTGCAATAATAGTTAAGTTTTATTGTAATCAACAAAACAAATACTGACAAAACATCCTCCGCGCCTGAACAAATGAAATGAAATTCATCATCAAATAATTTATGCAAAATAAAATTAATTCTATATGGACATCAAGTTTAAGACGCGTTACATATTGTTTTGATTATTTCATTTCAATCTTACTAACGAAATCCACGCACTATTCCTCAAAGCTTATAAAGGCTCTTCTTAAGGCTACTTACTAAAATGTTGTGGCTTGCACTGTGTCATTTTAGGGTTTAATATTTATTTAGCCCCAGTTTAGTTTAAGGGTTTTTATTCTAGCTATACTTACCATTCACTAAAGAATAAAAAGTTACTCCATGTGGTGTCCGGATTAAGAATATAGCACCACTCCATCTCCTCCCGTGGATATCGTAAAAGGCTACTAAGGGACTCCAACCAGAGGGATGGGTGGCAGAGTCACTGTTGTCGAACAGTACATACTGCGCTCACCAACCCACCTGGCCAGCGTTGTGATTACTGGCAAATTCCCCGCAAAATGATACCAGAATTGTGGAAATCTAGTACATATGCCTATATATACTATAATATATGTTTGGACTGTACTTACCGATTTATGTTTAAAGCAAAACTGTGTGTCGTCTTGCAACAACTGGACCTACATTGATACTAGAGTTGCGTGTAGAGCCAGGATTACTTTAACCCCATGTATCATTTGTCCTTCCAGCAAGTCTTAACTCATCGTTCGGTGGCTACTTATTCACAGACCATCTGTTTTTACACACTTTATATTAGCTGGAGCTGTATGTTTGTATGTATGTAAATACATACATGCATGAATGCAATCGAATCTTGCAATTCAATTTTCACCCAGTTTTATATGTTCGATACACTTTAAATTCTGCTAACGTATTAAGAATCAATAACATTACAATAATTTGGCATGACCATGACATGAGCCAGATCATCAGCTAATTCTTTAAAAAACTAATATCGGCTTATTATTGAAAAGTTTTTATTGAATAGGCTCAAGAAAATTCAACAACACGGTAAAGTTAATATTGCTTTCAAACTAAAAAAACTAATTTAACAAAAGTAATAAACGCGCTTTTAATAAACATGAACTTTAAACGTTCAGCGCCATGTGTATACCCTGATAAATAATCCCCATTTCTAATAAAATCAAACCACTTACTAAATGTTATATATTTAAAAGGCAGTATAGCCCCATATACATCTCTAAATTTGCCAACTGTCTTTCTTGTATATCCTGGTCAGATGTCTATACGGAAGATGACTTTAATACTGCCTTTAACAACTTCTACGATACCCTGGTACTTTTTTTCAAATTATGTTTTCCTGTATGTAGACACAAAATAATAAACAACAAAAACAAAACGTCTACGTGGATTACAAAAGGGCTTAAAAAATCATGTGTGACTAAAAGGAATTTACGTTTTAAATATTATAAATTCGGGACTCCATATAATAAAACAAATTACATAAAATACAATAAAATGTTTAAAAAAACAGTTCTTACTGCCCAAAAACTAAATAATGAAAGGTATATCCGTGAATCTAAAAATGTATGCAAAGCGTCGTGGGCCTTAATTAAGGAAACAAACTCAAATAATGAACAGACATATCTTACAAAAATAAAACATAATGACATTATATTAACCAATTCTTTTGACATTGCCAATGCTTTCAATAATTATTTTATCGAGTTGACTTCTAATACAAATATTCCAACATTCCAAATTAAGCAAAATTATCATTTAATCTCGCCACTTAATGTTAGTTTATTTATCCATCCAGTTAGTAATAATGAGATTTTTAACACAATAAAATCTCTAAATAATACGTCATCAGTAGGATTTGATGAAATTCCTACACATATCTTAAAACATAGTGCTACTTTTATCACACCAGTATTAACACACCTTATTAACAAATCTTTATATCAAGGTATATTTCCGGAAAAATTAAAAACATCAGTTATTAAACCTAAACACAAAAAAGGTGACCCAACTGAACTTAATAATTACAGGCCAATCGCATTGATACCAATTCTAGCCAAAGTGTTTGAAAAAATAATGCATTCTCGAATTTCAAATTTTTTAACTAAGCATAATATACTGAGAGCAGAACAAAATGGTTTTCAAAAGGGTAAATCTACAACTTTAGCAGCTTTTAGTTTACTATCAAAAATCACTGAAAACGTTGATAAAAATTTACGTACAAGCGCTGTATTCTTTGACATGACCAAGGCGTTCGACTTTGTCGACCATAATGTTCTTCTCAACAAGTGTGAAAGGTACGGCCTGCGTGGCATATCATTTAAATGGTTACAAAGTTACCTCTCCAATAGATCTCAATTCACAGCTATTACTAAAGTAAAATCGAACGGGGAGGAATCACTATACAATTCTAACACAAAGAATATTAATAAGGGTGTTCCGCAGGGAAGTATACTAGGCCCATTACTCTTTTTACTTTATATAAATGATCTACCTACCGTTACAAATCATTTCTACTCACTTTTTGCGGATGATATTGCGGTCATAATTACGGAAAATGAAAGAATAAACTACAGGACAGAAATTAATGAAACTGTTCACGCTATTGTAACATGGCTTCTTCAAAATGATCTACATGTAAATTTTGAAAAAACTACATTTGTTCAATTTTACAACAGAAAACCAAACATAAACCTTGAAGTAATTTACAGAGACACACATATTAAAGAAAGCAATGAGACAAATTTTCTTGGTTTAACGCTGGATAGCGCCTGCACGTGGAAGCCTCAGGCTATAAAAATTACGAAAAAAATAAATCGCTTCGTTTTTGCTCTATGGCGTCTTAGCAAAATTGCTAATCTTAAAACAGCCCTCCTAGCCTATCATGGATACGTGGCCTCTAATCTTAGATATGGCATTGTCTTGTGGGGTAACACGGTCTTAATAAATAGAGTATTTATTGCCCAAAAACAGTGTGTTCGTGCTCTATGTGATGTGTCATCACTGACATCTTGTAGGCCTCTTTTTATTAAGTTGAAAGTTTTAACTGTTCCAGGTTTATATATACTCGAGTGTTGTAAATTTGTTAAAACATACTACCATTTATTTAAACGACTTGGTGATAATGTTACATTCAACACTCGATACCCAGATAAACTGATCCTACCAAAAATTAAAAGTCACTTATATCATAGGAGTTGTTTCCCGATGGTTATAAGAATATATAATAAGCTACCTATGAGATTTAAGGACCTTCCATTTAACCGATTTAAAAATTTACTATTTAAATGGCTAATTGAGAAATGCTTTTATTCTGTAGACGAATATTTAAAAACAAATGACCATTAATTTAAAATGGACATGTTTTGTAATTTATTATTGTTAAATATTTGTGCTGAAACCTACAAAATATTAAATTTATAAATATGAAAGTTTTATTGTGACTTTAAACACAATTATAATTTTGCATGCTATTCTTAAGCGAATTGTAAGATTCTATTTAAAATGTAACATCTATAATGTACTACAATTCAAGCAAATAAATTATTTCATTTCATTTCATTTCATTTCATTTCATTTCATATCCCAGGACAGTATATAGTTGCATATTCACCGTAGCCGTACATTTTGTATGGGCGTTTGGAAGCCCTAGCACAAAACAAAACGTTTGGTATTTTTGGGTGCAAATATCTCCTAATATTTTTGACTGGCTGGCTGGCTCAATTAGGAAATTGTAATATTATTTTAAATACTTATTTACCATCAAGAAAGAGATCAAATTGTTTCATTCATTGATGTATATATGTTACTTGGTTTCATTACTATAATATAATTGCTTACGAATAATTATATAAAACTTTTAGTACTTATTCACTTTTTTTGTTATCTATATGGGTATGTGATTCATTGAGGCAAATAATATTTATTCAATAAAATAACAATCACTTATCTACCTACTTATAATATGCATTTTTTCTGTTACATGTTGTTGTATTTCTTTATATTTTTTATATTATATGTAATATAATGTATATAATGACCACATTACGCAAGTTCTGCAAAAAAATGTTTGCACCGATTGCAAATTGTTGTCACTTGAGCTGGAAACTTCCTTTAGCCACCAGTCTTGTCTTTTTGCCAGAATGGCGTAGTACCCTTTGCATCTTTCTCTCTTTGGTTTAGGAGGTGAACTACGTAAATTGTCATCGAGTAAATGGTGTTTGACAGAATTGATTCTGCGGGAGATAAGGAAATAGGGTGTATCATGAGGTGTACACCTGGTCCGTGAGATCTAGGATGGTTTTACTCCAGGGACAGTGTATTCGCGTGGATTCAGAGAAAAAAACGTCAACATACTAAATGAACATCAGGAGATACCATTCCAGCAACAAAAAAATTACATTCCCACACCTTTAGCATCAGAGACTCCTTGGCGCTGAACGTGTTCAAAACACAATATATTTTTATTCATGTTAAATAAGTAAATAAAAGCGTGTGGTGCACGATCATCATCATATAGGCCATACGGACGTTCACTGCTGAACAAAGGCCTCCCCCATAGATTTCCACAACGACGGGCTACATGCCGCCGGCATCCAACGACTCCCAGCGACCAGGGTGCTCGATATAAAAGGTAAATTCATTATGAATAGTAGAGAATAAAATAATGCTGTTAAGTCTACTGACCTTTTTTACAGATGGTACCTAACGAATGTTTTATATATAGAAAATATGAATAAGTACGTAAATAATAATTATTAAAGACTTTTAGTCATCTTAAAGACATGCTCAACTAACTTCTTTTTCTTCGTAGCGTTACCTTCTTTACTTGTCCCTCATCAGTCGGTTTGTTCCGAGATTACCTAGAATTGTCTTCTTATTTTAGAATACAGTAAGGCCCCGATTAACCCAGGAGTTCAGGACCGAAGGATCGCCGGATAACTAAAACCACATTTTTCTGAAATAAATTTTGTAACCACAGTTTCTTCATCAAATGAGCAGTGTGGTGTCCGGGTTAAGAATATAGTATCAGTCAATCTCTTTCAAATAACCGGCCGTTTATAGGGTAGGCCTTTGTCCAGCAGTGGACCTCATTTGGGTGATATAAAGATGGTGATGAACCAATTTTATTGTTATAGTACACATCATTCATATACTCAATCATATTAGATGCAGAAGATTATGTTTATTTTAACCTCATTTCTTTAAGAAGCGTGTATCTTTTATTTGTGTTTGGTAATTCCTTTGGTAATAGCGCCAGTGACAAAGTGCTTGAAAGTCAAGTGATTAATCCTCTCCACGGATAACCTGAGCGCGGTTAATCGGAATTTAACTATATTTAAAACAACAGGACATCGAAATACTAATTAAAATGCCACGCGTTTTATAATTAGTGTTATTATTATACATATCTGACAAAATATACGAAAAACATGTGAGATCTATTACCGATACATATTATTTGGACAACATTTCGCCCGACAATGTTGTCCGGAAGCATTGGAAATTAGTCCATTACCATAATTAGACATGCAGCTGGCTTGTGGCATACTTATTAAGACCAATTTTACACTGAATTCACACGTATGTGCCTAATTACATTCTTAATATAAAGCATAAAATAGCGAAATAAGATTTATTCCAATGTATCGATTGCAATAAAAAAATTGTATGTATTTGCTAATACTATATAAATGAATTCATTATTTATATTTATATACTCTTTATTGTACACCAAAAATAGTCACAGAAGTTATATATTAAGTAAAAGTACAATATACGGCCTTATCGCTATCCGCGATCTCTTCCAGTGAATAAATGTGTACTCGTATATCTTAAGATTTTAATAATGTCTGCTGAAATTCACTGTTATGTAAATTGTATTTTGTTTTATGACAGAACCACACGACCACAATAAAAAATATAAGTAAACCTATTTTCACGTTAAGAAATGATTTAAATTGATAGGTAGGATACATATATGGGAATAAAAATACTACCTAAAAAATCTATATTATACCTAACTTATAAAATAGTACCATGAGTTTAGTATGTTAATGTTGTAAGGTTAGAAACCTTAACCCTAACCTTAATTAACATAGGTTACATACATTCAAATATGTTTTAGTAGTATAAACACGAATGGACACGAATAAACTAAACTTTATGTTAGGTGAAAACAGGCTTATTAATTGTGTACATTATATTAGAAATTAATTTTATTGCAACTGCTCAGCTAGCTATAGCTAGCAAAATTTGATTGAGCAGCTTGTATTGTTTCAATATTTTACTAAAACTTTGTGTAATTGATCATGTCTAGTGTAGTCGAGTGTCGGATATATCGCCCCTGCCGCCGGAGGATCTTTCGAGAGTTTAAAGGACTTCCCTCTTGGACTACAAGTCTATCCTCAGTAACAAACTTTGCAGCAACATTATATTGAAGTATGACGTTTTTCTTAACTGTTATACATTTAAATAACAAAATATTTTTTTGTTTTATTTTAATTTTAAGTAACCTTTACAGATTTATTAATCTGAAACCAATTATCTCCCTTTTATCAGTTACAATAAAGGCAATACTTATGATGAATATCGTTTTAAAAATATATCATCGAAATTCAAACGGTTACCGTTAGAGCACTAAATCAACTTTACGATGAAAAAATCAAACTTTCTCTGCAAAAAACCACCACTTCCGACCCCATAGTCACTCCATTGAACATCTGACGAGGTGAATGAATCCTTAACATTAGGGTGCCGAATGATATAAAATGTACACCGCTTGTAAAGTTACGAACAAACAATTACATTCCGGCACACATCTGTCGGCGTTTAGACAATCACGATACGTCACGCGATTTTAAACTACAACTTGTAGTGTTGATACTTTCAGAATAAAATATCTAGTGGTAATAGAGTGTGTCTTGTGTGATCTGCTCGACTGGGACAGTGCTGTGGTAAATGTGGTTGATTTATGAAACTCATGAGGATTTAATTCGAACCTTAATGTCATAGTCTGACATTAAGAATAATTTTAAAAGTGTTGGTAACTTTATTGTATTTCTCATCTGCGCAGACGATCTCAATAAGGTAATAATTATTCTAAGACGTGTATTATTTGAAAGTCCCCAGAATTCCAGTACATCACAGTAGTACAGTTCTACCTATTTCTCCCGACAATTATATTTTACCCAATAAATAATTGTGTGTAAGCGTGCTTGTGTTCTGGAAGAATAGTAGGAATAGCCAGTGTACTTATCGGAACAAAAAGTATCCCAACTTAAGTCTTATGTCGGCAACGCAACAGTGTAGTCATCAGTAACTGATGTTACTGATGTCCGCAGGTGTAGTTGCTACCATCAGGCCTATTCGATCATATTTTGATCTACAATAATAATGATATTTTAACTTTTTATAATAAAAATACAGATATGAAAGACACACGTTTATTAAACAAAACTATATTGACTAGCTATTTTTAATTCCTGCACATTTGCTGTGTTTTAATTAAAATCTCGTTCTGATTGCGTTTAGCGATTTAAAAGAAAACAGAACGCAGCCCTAAGTAATACTGGTATATGCAGTAATTACTTTTTCATTCTATTTATATAATATATATACATATATCACGCTCAAACGGCTGAACGGATTCTTATTAATGTGACAACGATGCAAATTATGTCGCGGAATAGTATATCATGTGGGATATCAAATTCCCTTAAGAATGACGCGGATGAAGTCGTAGCTAAAATCCAGTTAGTGTAATAAACAAAAAATTACACTCCACAACCATGGCACAATAGCTAATAAATAATTCTACTAACATTCTGCTTACTTGTAGGGAGGTAGAGGTAAAGTAAAACACCCATTCATATTTGAGTAATAGGTGAAAGCCTTTTTCATTTGATAAATATTGTACTAAACAAACAATAACATTCTTTATAATGAATTAATAAAACTGACGAAATTTTAAGTCCACATAATCAAACGTACCTACAACCTAGTTGTACGAAAATATACTCCGAAAGGTCATTTTCTGTCAAGTATCAAGTCACCTTAGCCGCAGTACACCCAAGAGGACAGCTGCAACTCGCGGCACGCACCCGCTGCATTAATACGGTAATGCGCCGCCTTTTAATTAGGACGCTGATAAATCTGCGCGCGCGCGTGCCGTGTCGCTCGCGCGGTCCTTATGCCGTAATAATACTAATAATGCGTACCAACCCTTAAATTTGGCCTGCTTTGTATAACAATAGCTTGCAAAGCTTAGAATTTTGACGGTAAAAATAAATAAACATATACTATGATTAATTAATACAAGTTTTATTTAAGTTTTCCACCATCATTTCTTGAGGACAAAGTAAACACACTTTATGTTGGAAAAGCGAGATCGATTTTATTGTAAATATGTAAATGGGAAGCATTCAAAGCAAAAAACAAAATAAATAAGAACTCTCTTGTTGTATGAAATCACAGTTTAATTATTTATTTAGTTTATCCTGTAATTTTAGGTGGTCTACAAAATCTATACTATAATTCAGGACACCGAAAACTTGGTATAGTCACTAGAGAAGGCTGCTCGATATAAACTAGTAAACAATTTACAACTTGTGTTAGCATAGAATGCAAACCCTTTGTCGCCGCTGTGTATTGTGCGTTTCTACAGTTCGTTTAACATTCAGTGCTACTTATGTACTTAGCTTACTGTCTAACAATATTTTCGAAACAATAGCAATAATAAATATGTCGATGTCTTGGAGCAGTAGCACGAGTAAGTTTTTTTTGCGTGGAAGAGCCTAGCTGCTGTAGTCATCGGTCGACTAGAGCTCGTAAATAGGCTGGTTCGACCGGGGAACTACCACGCCGTTGCAGAATACCACCGTGAAGTAGCAATGTTGTTGGTAACGACAGTGTTACTACACTACAGTACGGTGAGTGAACAACAACGGAGGCCCAACACCTAAAAATATGGCACATACGACATAGGGGACTTCAAGGAAAAGTGCATAACATAACATAAAGGTCAGCAACAAATCAGCAACTGCTCTGGTGTTGTGGATGTTTATGGACGGCGATGATCGTTTCGGCGTGCACGTTTGCCTGCCTAGATGATAAATTAAGTAGCAATTGATGTTACACACTATAACACCTAGAAAGGCAGTTGTCGTTACAAGCAATACGGAACCATTTGAAAGATGACAGATATGACACTATTCGCTGGGCGACCCATTATTACACTGTAATTTCTTTTTTAATGTTGCTGCCGAAAAATTATGAGTTATGACGATTGGGATGAGACGAAAATGCCTAACGATAAAAACAACACACATTATCTATCCACTTGTATGTGTATAAGTACAAGTAAATATATTTTGCATTCGTACACATGAATAGTGTTTAGGCTGATCTGTTTCCTTTACAAAATAAGCTAGGTTATTTAAATAAACAAAAAATAAAAATGGGCCGAGTATTGAGCCCTGTGGAACTCCCAACGTAACCACAGACCCAGGAGACCTTATTCCGTTAATGACAACTTTCTGAATCCTATTACTCAAATATGAGACAAGAAGATTCAGTACAGAGTCCTTGATGCCACAGTGAAGTAATTTCCTGATCAATATTTGGTGAAGAATACAGCCTTAGATAAATCACAAGAGATACCCAGAGCATCGTGTGAATCTACCCAAGCACCGAAAATATGTCCTAAAAGTTCAGCACCGGTTGTCAAACGACTCTTCGTAAAGTCGAACTGTTTAGAATTTAATCATTTATACTTATTGAAATTTTGATCAAGCATCAGCTTTTCGAAAATTTTACTAAATGTGAGTAGTACTGATATAGTTCTAAAATTAGTAGGGTCAGAAGTACTACCTGATTTAAACAAGGTAATTGTCTTACCAGCCGTGTGGTGTCGGCTCAGAATACCACCACCCCATCTCCTTCTGTGGGTGTCGTAAAAGGTGTCGTATGGGATTAGCCGAGAGAGAGAGAGAGAGTCATTATCACCTCCGGCCCCGTAGCCGGTTACACTCACTGATCGGTAAATGATCGGAAAGGTTAAGCAACGCTTGGTGCGGTGAGTCCATGTACGCGTCTCTGTGCTTCAAAGAGCACGTAAAATCGTCGGTCGCGGTTGTTTTATTGGACGGTAGTTGTTGAGTCAAGTTTGATACCTTTGGGTAGCTTAAACAACTCTGACAAGGCCACTAAGCACACGAAAAACAACCCGGCTGAGTGTGCCCGATGCAGGTCACATCCGCCGCCTGCTCCTAGGTACGCCACCATGTATAGTATGCACTTTATATTATATCTCTTAGGAAACCACATAAATAAATCTACAATTTTCCTTTTTTTAAACGTTTCCGGACACTAGGATTTCTACTGTGTCGTGGGTGCGTTTACAGACATAAATTCCACACACAATACACCCAGACCCGGAACCTGCAGATCAGACAAATATTTGTTCCGTGTGAGAATCGAACTCACGACCCAGAGCGTAGCAGCCGACTGTATCAGCCACTGCACCAACTGTCCCGTGATCGTGTTTTTTACTTTGCCATATGCAATTTTAACTTACTTATTTGCTAAACACATGAATTAAAACATCAAGTCTGTCACCGAAGTGTAAATAATAGCATGTTCACTACGAAGTCCACATAACAAAGTGATAATTACGTCACACAGTTTTCAATCCAGCGAAATTGTTAGAGATAATTATTGGCTCATAATGGGACCCGACATTTGGGGGAGTCGCCGTTTTCCCCACACTACGACGACACACACGTGTATTAATAACCTGTGACATTCCACTTATTATTACCCTACATTGTTTTCGAAATATGTGCATGCAACGCCGGTATTTCGTGTTCATTTTACCACAATATCGGGTATTCGATGGGAACCAGTTTCCAGCCATGCAGTTGTTTAATGCAGGGTCTTTGCGTTGTGTCAGTTCTAAGAAGAAAAGATAGAATCTTTGTCGTGCACTAGGATTTTTCTATGTGTGTACTACACACAGAAAAATCATAGTGCAGTGTGGAGTTCACAGACACAAAAATGGCGCAGTACTGCTAAGAACATGCAGTCGTTTGTTTATAAAAATTAAATCTTAGAAATATCTCATTATTTTTTAATAGAATGATTCTGTATATATAGCAATATTTCCTGACCCCCATTATTTGCTCCTAGCACTTTCTAATCGAAATGTTAATCGAATTATTAATACAAATGTCGAAATATTTTTTATGACGGTATTAATGACTATTATTTATCTCACCACATAAAAAGTTCTATAGATTAATTTACCGATTAATGGAAACCGAACATCTGTTTCTAATGGAACTATCAAACATTTCTGATAGTAATCAGTGGGGTGTTTGTATTGAGAGTTCATTCCATTGATCTTTGTGTTTTTGTATTTTTATACGCTTTTTTAATATATTTAATAATTCGACTCAATCCTCTAGATTTACCAGGTCGATTTAAAATGTATTTTTCATTGCTTAAGTAAAATAATTTATATTTTTATAAAATAGTATCACTATTTATTGAAAAAATCCCGGACCTAGAATATGAGCCATCTTTCCATTGACAAAGAACTTATTAGTACACTAGCCGCTACTCGCCCGCTTCGTTTGGCGTACATTACATTTATATTTTTATCTTCTGAACCATGCACGACATCGAACAGGAACATACACGAAAAATCAAGTAAATATTCCTGTTTTTAATCCCTAAGATTTTTATTGAAACCCGTTGAAACTATTCGAGACAAACTTTCAGACGGATAGACAAGACTGGTAAAAACAGTAATTTATTATATTAGGCATCGTATAACTACAAGCTTTCACTAAAATTTTGGCTTTTATTCTGTAATCACATAGTATATATAATATATATGTGATTTCAATTTTATTTTATTTGTATAGATAAACGAATGACCACATACTCAAGTAGGCACAATAGACTGGTGACTTCAAGCGGTCATCCAAACTTATACGAATCGGTTACAAGCCGTTGAATTTTCACAATAATGCCTTTTATGCCAAGCTTTTTGGATACTATTAAAAAAATAAGCATCAATGCAAAGAAATACATATTTTCACTACATCTGTGATACATCTTAGAATGGATATGTGCTTTTTGCAGCATCAGATTTGATCAAAGCGCCTTTAAATAAATATTGTTAAAGCTATCAAACATAAAACGACATGTCAAAAGCAACAAATGGCCGATGGAGGTAGACCGGTAGACATTTTATACTCTTACAAAAAATGAAGAACTTTGAAAAAATGTCCCTATAAATCTGTCAAGGAAGAGTACCGACCAGAGAAGCTATTAGCTACAAATCCCCTGTGACTTGTGATTAGGTTACACATCATTTTTTGCTATTGGAGATTTTCCTGATTCGCAAAAAGTAGGTCATAATATGAAAGTAAACAAGGTCAGTTTTTATGGACACTCACTCACTGTTACCACCTTTTCCCAGCAATAAGAAAATATTTTCATAATCTTTTATGAACATCCCATTGGCGAGGCACAGAAAATTGACAAGGGCATTAGGCACTCTAAAACACCCCCCTGCCGTCACTACATAGTGGGGGGCCTCAGGGTTCGCGGGTGCGCAGATTGGGGAGTCTGCGTGCTCACACCGAGCGACCTCCGGGAAGACGGCGGTGCACACGTGGTCACGTGCCGCCGTGTGCGCAGCACAGCGCAAAGCGAGGCTTGGGGGCATCCTTTACAATCCTCCCCGAGAAGTGCCTGGGGGGGCGACCTGTTTACAGTCGCCATCCCTCCGCTAGAGGTGGTGACCACTTTACAGTCATCCCCTCCGTGATGTGCCTAAAGGCGTGGCACCAATGGGCGGCTCTAGTGTGACCTTACGAGGACCTGGACTGGTGCCGGTGAAGCTGACCAGTGGTTTTAGCCGGTAGCAGCGGCATACTCCTTCGTCCTTCCCCGGGGTGAAGGCAGTTCCATGTAGAATTTCCACTGGACACCAATAAAAAAGTACTCTAAAACACACTCATGAAACATACGAATGATTAGGACGTAGAACTTGCGAATTTCGGTCCATGCCATAACAGCATATGATGTACAATATTTTAACATTAAGAACATTCCAAAATTTTCACTATAGGAGTATCGCCCTGAAAAAAATCATTACATTGCTATTTCATAGTTACCGTACAAATAGTGGTCAGATAAAAGTAAGATTGTGTACACTGGGGCCGGAAGTAGTATCCGTCGCGTTACCAGTCGCCGTTTGATGTATACCTTGCTTTACGCACACACTTACATGCTTCTTACTTGACGACGGCGGGAGCCTACTTGGCGGAAGCGTTCCATTTAAACCAGACACGGATTTAGGCACGATCGTGTTTTAAATTTTTATATAACATTTCAAAGAAGTCTTTTTTCAGTAGAAATTTTAATTCTTGAATTATTTCAGGGTCTACGTCCTTCCCCTAAATCTAAATTTCGTAATAAAAGTCTTTCAATCAAAGAAAAATCTGATGGTAAATGGAGCTCTACTAATTAAGTGATTACTGCCCTTTCATCCATTGCTCCGTGTGGTTCTTGGCAAAGAATAGACCACCCGTCTCCATCCATGGTTGTTGTAAAGGCAACTAAGGGTCGATATCATAAGGAAGACCAGAAGCGTAATAATAATAACAACATACTGCGATCGCCAATCGGCCTACCAAGCGCGGTGATTATGACAGTATCCCCTAGATCGCTCATTGTGATGAACAATGGGAGACCCATCTTCAGCAGTGAACATTTACGGTCTGACGTGTCATTCATAAGCACGCCCATATGAAAGATTGTCGATGTCAAATCTTCTTTGTACACAAAAATGAATGTTGTCTATGCTCTACCATTTCGTAATATTATATACCTACCTATACTATTCATCCGATTGAGTCGAAACTTCGTGCAGTTGTTGGGTCGCCTGTGAAGGCTTATTACACAAAAGAGCTACATTCAAATTACAAACCACATGCAAGAAGACATTACAACGCATTACTTTTTTTTTTTTATTGGTGCCCAGTGGAAATTCTTCATGAACTTCCTTCGCCCCGGGGAAGGGCGAAGGGGTATGCCGGACTCCTACCGGCTAAAACCACTGGGGCGGTCATCTTCGGCACCTAAGGGAGGCTCCAGGTCCTCGTATGATCACACTGGAGCCGCCCACTGGTGCCACGCCTATAGGCACATCTCGGAGAGGGTGACTGTAAAGCGGTCACCCCCCCGGGGGGATTTTAAAGGATCCCCCAAAGCGTCCCACGGCAGCGCGTAACCACATGCGTGCTACCGTCTTCTCTTGGGTCGCTTGGTGTGAGCACGCAGATTCCCCAATCTACGCACCCGCGAACCCAGAGGTCCCCCGCCTTGTAGCTACGGCAGGGGTTTTCAGGCGTATGGGAATTAGGCGCCAGGGCGGTTGTTACCCCGGCGCCGTCTCCTCCTTCTTCGAGTGGGATCGGCCCTCTCCCGATTCTGCTCTGCGGTCTCCTTCTGGAGCATGACGCTCTCACAGAAGGAGACCACTGCATTCCAGTTTTCGTGCTCTGCCAACATAGCCGACACTACTGCTGGCAGAGAGAGATCTTGCCCGATCCGATCGACCAGGATCCGCCGCTCGGCGGCCCACGCAGGGCACGCCTCGAGCGTGTGCTGTGCAGTGTCCTGGTTGCTATCACAATGGTGGCATTGAGCCGTGGTCTCGCGTCCTATCCTGTGCAGGTACGCGCCGAAACAACCGTGCCCGGTGAGCACCTGCGTCAGGCGGTAGGTGTCGCGCTCGCTCCTTCTGAGCCAGTCTCCAAAGAGCGGCAAGACGGCCTCGACGACGTGCTTAGTTGCAAACTGCATCCGCAGGCGATGACGCCACTTAACAAGTGCGCGCCGCCGAGCTAGCCGCCGCAGCCTGTCCAATGCCCCCGTAAGCGCGCTTTCGCCGCCCTGGCGGAGAGAGCGTGTCTGATCGTAGACCCACGCATCCATCTCCGCCAGGATGTCAAAAGGTGGAAAACGCGCCAGGAGAGTTGCCGCCTCGTAGGACACTGTTCGGTATCCTCGTGCGATCCGGATAGCCACTCTACGCTGCAAACCGTGAATTTTGGTCCTGCAGCGCTGGGCGCCTGAAAGTCGAGCTGACCATACAGGTGCCCCGTATAGGACCACGGACCGCACGACCCCCCCGTAGAGGCGGCGAACTTCCTCACATGGTCCCCCGAGATTGGGCAGCAGCCGGTGTAGTGCACCCACTACCCTCACAACTCGGGGGACAAGGCGCTGGAAGTGCTCTTCGAAGCCCCAGCGACTGTCCAGGGTGAGCCCCAGGTATTTCATGTACCGGCCCACCCCGATTCGCGCGTCACCAACGCGTATTCACGAACTGGGTGGTTCTCTGCTCCTTGGCAGTTTGTGGAATCATAGCGCCTCGGTTTTTTGAGGCGCTATCCGCAGACCCAGGGCGTGGATTTTGGCCACGACAATTGCCACCGCTTGCTCCGCAAGCCGGATGGTTCCCTCGAAGGACTCCCCGCTGGCCAACACCAGAGTGTCGTCAGCGTAACAGACTAAACTGACGCCAGCAGGAAGAACGACACGCAGGACCGCGTCGTAGGCGAGGTTCCATACGAGGGGGCCGAGAACTGACCCCTGTGGAACCCCGCACGTAATCTCTCTCTGCTTTACGCTACCGTCCCTGCCCACGTAGCGAATGTGCCTATCGCGCAGATAGGCCCCTATGATACCCTGCAGGTAGGGCGGACACCGATGATAGACTAGTGCCACCCTAATAGCGCCCCACGGGATGGAGTTGAAGGCGTTGACGATGTCTAGACTGACCGCCAACGCCACCCCACCCCGCCGGAACACTGCCTGTTCCGACAGCGAGCGGACGCGAAGAATCGCGTCTATGGTGGACCGCCGCTGCCGGAAGCCATATTGACTTTCAGCCAGGTCGGGGCCAACTCGCGACAGGTGCTCAACGAGTCTTCGGGTAATTATTCTTTCGAATAGCTTCGAAGCCTCGTCGAGCAGGCAAATGGGACGGTATGCAGAGGGATACTCTGCAGCCCTTCCTTCCTTCTTCAAGAGAACCAATCCAGCTTCCTTCGAGCCGGACGGGAACACGCTACTACGGAGGTAACTGGTGAACAGCCGCCTCAAGACAACGCATTACCTAGTAAGAAATAAAAAACACTACATTTAAAATTCCAATCACTCAATACCTCCCTGTACAAAGTCCATTGTTGCAGACATGAATGCAATATGATATGATTACTCCTTATTGTCTCTTGATGCCGGGATCGACGATTATTAAGGAATTGCTGGCTATTTGCAGGACAGACATAAAATGTATGTAAATGTCATCATCAATACTTCCACGCTTTGCCAGACCCATCTTTTTTCTTTATCGCCTTTCAGTTTTACCAAATGCTGGTTATTGATGTGTGAGTGATTGCTACCTGTGCGAAAATCGAATCAGGCGAGCGACGTACTGTTGTTGTGTGTCATCGAACAAGCTTACTACGCAATGTTATGGTTTAGTAATTCGTCGCTTATTTGCTGTATTTTTTGGTGTTCTATGTGGTATTGTATTGTTTAATAAAATTATTTTCTGTCTTTCTTTCTTTCTGATGAGACGAGTTAGTAATTAGCTTGGTGGTAAGCGTCACGCCTGCTCATAACAATTGTAATGCTAGCCAGGACTACTCTTGTGTAGCACCACAATGCTCATCACCTCGAGACATATGTTAGGCGGTTAGCTCAACTGGGAGGCTCTCTCCACGGCAGCAAGTAACGGAATTCAGTTAATTGTATAATTAAACGTAACATATTGTTATATTGTTATTCACAACTTCAATTAACACTTCATGGTGATGTTTATATTATTAAAATATAGCTTACAATCACAGTGTTTAAGTATCACAATTTAAGCTAGATAAAAATAAGTAATTGTAATATTGCAGGCAGACTATTTGTCAGAGCGACAGCTGTGTGTCCAACCACTAGAGTTCAGAATCGAATGCGTAATGATCAAAATATGAAGAGCGACTCTATGTCACATAATAAATTCGAATTTTGATTTGAATAAAGAATGAATCATAAGGTGGACAGTGATGGAAATAAAAGGTATGAAGTCATGAAAGAGGTTGATTGAAATGAAGATGAAGGATGACTTCGTCACATGCTTAGTAATTTCACTAGCTATATTGCCTTTCTAACCGGAATACAGTAATGTCTACAGTTTAGATACTACTGCTTGGCGGAGAATATGAGGCAGTGTGATAGAAGTCTTTACTACTTGAACGGAATGGTGTTGTCGCGGCGATGAACCCAGCAAACCTTGTCCTACCTTTTTTATGGCGATCGGTTTATATAAGTTTATGTACTGGAGCGCCATGTAGTGGCGGGTTACAACAAAGTGTACAGCAAAAATCCTTCTCCATGAAAAAGTACACATATATATATTTATATATATATCTATATATGTATATATGCCAATATCATCGTGATCGATAAAACTGTGTCGAAGTGTCATCCTTTTTCAGATATATATTCAGATAAATCACACGTCAAACATTAGTTAATTCTATAAATCGACAGGATGACATTATCGCGTATCGGGGGTCGCACCAGGATGAGATCTGCACGAAAGCGTGAAAATTAGCACTAGCAAAGAGAACCGATGGCACCCAACAGTGGGTAACGTCGGGCTATGGATGATGATGTTGAAAGAAAATATTTTTTTTTTTTGGGCTTCTCGCATACATTTCTGGGAAATGTGGTTGCTTAACCGGTCATTTGCTGGCGAAGCTAAAAGAGGCCTCCAGCCAGGCTTAAATTAAATATTAATAACTAAGCAACTTTCGCTAAGGGCGCCCCCTGCGGGACACGGACCTCGGCTTAGGGCGCTGCTGGGGATATCAAGCTATTGTTTTGGGGACAGTTGGATCGGTATTATTTAAATTGTATTAGGGGACATTTAAAGCTACAGGCTCGGCACGGGCCGGCGCGAGCAAGAGACGGGAGGGAGAAGTGCTAACTTGAACGGGAAGGTGACGCGGCGATAGGCCTCCGCGACGTCGGTGAGGCGGGCATCCTCAGTGGCGAGGGCGGTACAACGGTCGGGTGTTTAGTGAACGAGACAACGCGAGTCTCTTCATGTGATCTAACGTGATTTTATCGTCTGGATCGACCAGAACGTGCCTCGGGCGGCGTACTCTACTGATACGGGAGGGTTCATAGTCGGCGGCTGATACCACAAGGGGATTTGGGTGGGACAGGGCAGAATCGAGATAGCGTTTAGACGCTTGTTTCATAAATTGCCTGATGGTCGGCAAGTTAAGGTCGAAATGGAGTTGGAGGTTTCGCATGTACAGAGGCGCTCCGGTGGCCTTGCGCATGAAGCGGGTTTGGAGGGTTTCGAATCTACGGAGTGGGTATGATTCAGCGTGTGCGAACACTGGGCTGGCATAGGTCATGATGGGTCGAATGCATGTGGTGTAAATTCTCACCTTATTTCTAAGGGATAATTTACTACGAGCGTTCAGAATATAGTGAAGGCGACCGAGCACAAAGGCAGCGCGGGCACGCACCATCTTTGTGTGGGGAATGAAGGTCAGTTTTTTGTCTAGGGTGACTCCAAGATACTTGGCGTGCGGTTCCCAAGGAACCGATTGGCCCAGCATCGAGATCTCCCTGAAGCGTGGGTGGTCGTCACCTAATTTGCAAAATAGGACGGCTTTACTTTTGATAGGGTTAACTTCGATCCGCCATTTCCTAAACCATTTACCGTAGACGTTGGCTGTGGTTTGGAGGATCTTAGTTATACTATCGGGAACGTAGCCAGAGTAGAAAATGGCCGTGTCATCGGCGAAGAGTGCTAATTGGGTCGTATTAGCAGGTCTTTTGGGGAGGTCACTGGTGTACAGTGTGAACAATAGTGAGTGTGAACAATAGTGGGGCTAGCACGGATCCTTGTGGGACTCCGGCTCTAATGGGGTGGGGGGAAGAGAGAGCGCCCGTGATTCGATATCAAAAACTGTCTGGAATTTTCTCTAGATTGCCATTTTTATCTGGTAACGCTATGGCCTATATCGATGTGACTTTTTCAAAGTCATAATTATGTACTTTCTTAGTCTACGACACCACTAATTTTATCGGTAAAAGGAAAACATCGTGAGGAAAACTTAACCTAATGGTCTGAAAACGCCAACACGCAGTGAGCTCATTCCTTCTCTGTATGAGAAGAGGCTTTTGCTCAGCAGTAGGATTTGCCAGTACTCACTACGTTAGGCAGGCGGGCGTCTGCCCATCCCTTTGGTTTAGAGTCCCTTAGTCGCCTTTTACGACATGGATGGAATAGCGCTGTATTCTTAATCCTGATACCACATAGACACGTACACATAAATCTAGAAATGAAGAACATTTACTACCATTTGGCATATTATTCTAAACATACATTTTTATGTCACAGTCTTTGCACACAAACATCGGTCTACCACATAATAAGTAGCAACCGCTCCCATGCACATCAGTAATCTAGTGAATACTGCTGCGTTGCCGACCTCAGGCTTAAGATGGAATTCTGTGCTGGTAACTTCACTAACTGTTTCTACCCTTCACCTAAGACGTAACTACGCTTATGCATTTATGGCAGATGATAAACAGTCAGACGACTGTAATACTGCCCCAGTCGAGTACTGCACACTTCATCATCATCATATCAACCAAAGGACATCTGCTGAAAAAAGGAAGCCATAATCAACCAGCTACAAACTGTGTGTCGTCATTTTGGGAGGAATTTGCCAGTACTCACCATCTTTGGCAGGCAGTTGGTGAGCGCAGAATGTCACTCGGGAGAATTTATTTTTTAGATAAATGTATTTATTTATTTAGGTCAGAATTGTGAAATATCTAATATATTAATTAATTAAAAATCAAATCCTATCAAACTCAAACTGGTTCACTTTCCATACAGTACCAAAACAATCAAGTCCGGCTACCAGGGGTGCAATTCTCTGAGCTCAAACATCCATACATCCTTGAATACGGAATTGAAATAACGGTGAGAACCCTATTTGATATTCGCTAAGACTGGCCCTCGTGGTTTACCTTCTGCTACGTGTCCTTGAATAACTTCAATCATGTTCCACAGAAAGGATGCTAACATCCATCTCTCTTGTTACGATTCGCTTAGTAGCCTTTTACGACAGGACATCCACGGGGGAAGATGGATATGTACTTCATAATCTGGACACCACTCGGAGACACACTGCTTATCTACTGCAACTCTACCACCACTAAATATAATTCCAATGCTCTTGTATCGGAAACTTAGGCAATTTGATTATTTACTTGATGCTCCGTATCATTCCCTACTGCGTATACAATTTTATTAACACCGACTAAGCAGATGTACAACATCATAACTAATTATATGAAATCGTTAAAAGTGTACCATAAAGTTCGTTGATCACCATAGTAACTAGGCAAGGTGACAGAGTTCACACACTCCCGGAAACAGCAAGCTGCAATGTTCCCTCCGTCCCATTACATTCACTGAGAAAATACTAACATAAAACACCTTTGCAGCCCGTCATACCAAACACATTCTATTTTCAACCTTATTTCAATTACAATAATGTCGTCGTTCTACTTGTTGGGTGGGCTAGCCAAGTAGGGTTGACACAAGCAAGTTGAGTAAAGTTCCGTCGGCGATCGGTTACACCGTGGTTAGTTTGCATGCATGATTGCTTCCTGAAAGCTGTCGGATTGTGATGGATAGTCAACTCTTTTGTTTGGTCTTGGTCTGCGTCAAAGGTTAGTATTGTAGATTCTTTTGCTTTCAATAAAACGGATATTATCTTTATACCTTTGAATGTTATGTATAAAGTCGTATATTCTTAATATTTTATTTAAAACTGTACTTACTTCTTTGTTATATATTATCAAAAACTATTCTAAATCATTTGAATCCAGATTCGACTGAAGAAAATGGACTTCAGCAATGTTTGTAAAAACTAAAACTAAAAACTTTTGTCACGTCAGCTATTCAAAGCTCAAAGTCACTGGGGAGAATTTATTTTCTAGATAAATTTATTTACTTATTTAGGTCAGAATTGTGAAATATCTATTATATTCATTAATTCAAAATCAAATCCTATCAATCAGCCTCCTTACAATTCTTGCGACATTCGAACTGGTTCACTTTCCATACAGTACCAAAACAATCAAGTCCAGCTACCAGGGGTGCAATTCTCTGAGCTCAAACATCCATACATCCTTGAATACGGAATTGAAATAACGGTGAGAACCCAATTTGGTATTCGCTAAGACTGGCCCTCGTGGTTTACTTTCTGCTACGTGTCCTTGAATAGCTTCAATCATGTTTTAGCGAATACTGAAATTGGTTTTACACCGTTATTTCAATTCTGTATTTAAGGATGTATGGATGTTTTGGATTGCACCCCAGGAGCGCGTTAAGTTCCTTCAACGGCAAACTGTATTGCGTTCTAGCATTTGATAAAAAATATCATTTACACGTCTCGTTCGTAAAATACCTACCTACATAGTAGAGTGGTTGTCTAAAGTTATATTTTAATTTAATTTTACATTACCTGTTGTACTTTGAGAAGTTTCATCTGTACCATTAGTGTTCGGCAACCAAAACTGCTAGTTTTAGCAAAAAGAACTTCATCAAGGTCGGCTTTCGTCGGTTGCAGATCAAAGATGACTAAGCAAGCCTATTTTATATATATACAGATTTGTCGCTTTACCATTCGTTTTATTGTTAATTAATTATTTTTCAAACATTGAAATGGATTGTAAGAATAACACATTTTGATTTTCTATGTTATAGGATTCTATATTTGTCACAAATACACAAATAATTAAGTATGTAAGCTCTTAAAAATCTGTTTTTGCGATTGTCGTCATCCTAACGAAGCAAACGCAAAACAGGATCATATCTGAGAAATCAACGGGAAATTTTGTGTCGATATTTTTTTTTGGTCAACATTTCAACCGAATAAATTCCACTGCCGAACACAATCCTCCCCCAAAGATCGCCACAACAACCGGTCTGGTGTGATGTGACTTGTGTTCTCTTAAGGGGGATTTGCCATTATCGCCATGCTTGGCAAGCGGGTTGGTGATCGCTGTTGAGTTATTAATGTACTCGAAGAACGCTGCTGCTTGTCCTTCCGCTAATCCCATAGTCAACTTTTACGACACCCACGGGATGAGATGGATGTTATTCGTATCCGGCACCACACGGCGACCTTTTAATTAAACTTTCAAACACACCTATACGTGATACACACATATGAATAAATAAACAATACGTTTTATGAATTATTACCTGAACCCGAGATACAGTGCAGGGGAGTGGGTGCTTGAGGCATGCATTATAGTGTTATGTTACATTATTAGTTGCACACTGCGCTCACGCCCGCAGCGATCGTTCGCCACAACATGATATGCAACATTACGAAATATTGTTTTTTGTAGCATAATGGACTACTGTGGGAATCTTAACTGAAAATGGCAAAAAATTCAATATGATTGGGGATGTTATGTATATCAAATTATCATCACATCAGTCAAAGTAGTGATAGCCTAGTGGTTGTACGCTTGCCTTCCATACACGAGGGTTTGAGTTCGATCCCGGCCCGCGCCTCTGACTTTTCGTTTTCATGTGCGGATCAGAATTCGATTATCACATGCGTTACCTACCGGTGAAGGAAAATATCATGAGAAAACCTGCACAACTAAAAGGACACCAACGTGTTCTCAATGGCGTTTGTTCTCATATACTAACCCGAACTAGGCTAGCGAGGTGGACTAAGTCCTTAACCTGGGACTAAGGCCTGTGCCCGCCAATCCAGGGACAGTAATGGGCTGATTATGCATATCAGACAAAGGACCTACTTTTCTGAACAGCCTGATCATAGATGTCCACAATTGTGTCTTCATTTTGCGGGGATCTGGCAGTACTTACCACGCTTGTCGGGTGGATTTGTGAGCGCAGTACGGCTGTTATTCCACAGAAGCGACGCTGTAGTCCATCCCTCTAGTTTAGAGTCCCTAATCACCATCCACGAGAAGCGGTGGACTGGTGCGACATTCATAATCCGTACACGGAATTATGTAGATAAGTAGTTTACTATAATTTTCGTTCGGGTCTAACCAGGAGAGGCAGTAAAAACATCAACATAAGTGTAAACTTTCGTGTGGATCCCGGCAAATAGCACCCCTCTTCCATAATAAAAACATACTGCGATCACCTATCGTATTCTTATACTAACAATGCCCTCGTAGTAAGTGCACGACTGAAAATAAGACTTCGGCAATTTCGACTGCTGTCCGGCCTTGCTACCTTCATCATCATTGACCAAGTCTTTTTAGATTCAAATTTCAGTCTGACCTAGGATTTGGGAGTTGCGTTGGGAGTCGTCTGGTTGTCAGAACATTTCATACGACGACGTAGACTACCTTTTTATTATTGGTGTCCAGTGGAAATTCTACATGGAACTTCCTTCACCCCGGGGAAGGGCGAAGGGGACTCCTACTGGCTAAAACCACTGGAGCGGTCATCTTCGGCACCGAAGGGGGGCTCCAGGTCCCCGTAAGATCACACTAGAGCCGTCCATTGGTGCCACGCCTTTAGGCACTTTACGAAGGGGATAACTGTAAAGCGGTCACCACCTCTAGCGGTGGGAAGGCGACTGTCAAAAGGTCGCCCCTCCCAGGCACTTCTCGGGGAGGATTGTAAAGGATCCTCCCGATCCTCCCAAGCCTCGCTTTGCGCTGTGCTGCGCACACGGCGTCCCATGACCACGTGCGCACTGCCGTTTTCGTGGGAGTCACTCGGTGTGAGCACGCAGACTCCCGGGGCCCCCCACCGTGTAGTGACTGACGGCAAGGGGCTCAGGCGTGTTGGACTTGGGAGCCGGGGCGGTTGTTGCCCCGGCACCGTCTCGTCCTTCTCCGTGCGGGATCGGCCCTCTCCCGATCCCGCGTTGTAGACTACCTAATAATATTATGCCATTATTTAAAAAGGGAAATCGTACAGATATGGGCAATTACAGGCCTATCACACTGATACCAGTTATTGCAAAAATCTTTGAGAAGGTAATGTCTGAAAAAATTAGCTGTTTTATGAATAAAAATAATCTTCTAACAGATAACCAGTTTGGCTTCAGAAAGAGTAATTCGACTTCACTGGCTTGTTTTTCCTTAATAAAACAGATAACTGAAGCGCTCAATAATAAAATGTCGGTATTGTCAGTGTTTCTTGACATGAGCAAAGCGTTTGATTTTGTCCCACATAATCGTCTGCTTTGTAAATTAGAAAAATACGGCATAAGAGGCAAATCACATAACTGGCTTGAGAGCTATTTGTCGAATCGACAGCAATCAACCGTTATTTCAAAAATTAATAATAATTTGGAGAAAACATATTATAGTTCAGAACTAAAATTAAATAGCTGTGGTGTCCCTCAAGGAAGCGTGTTAGGGCCTTTGCTATTTATAATATACATTAATGACCTTAGCACGATCCTAAAACATAATTGTACACTATTTGCTGACGATACCACATTAACCATAAAATGTCTTAATAGAACTGACTTAGAAAATGACACCAATAATGAATTGTTAAACGCAATAAAATGGTTAGAGTCAAATAATATGCACGTGAATATCGAAAAGACGAAACTAGTTAATTTCCAAACATACAATTCTATCGTAAAACCTCCTACAATACGATATAACAATTCATTATTGCAACCAGTAGCATCTACCGTATTTTTAGGAATAGTTATAGATAATCATTTAAATTGGAAAGAACACGTAGACAAAGTTTGCAGTAAAATTGATAAATTTGTATTTGCCCTTCGTAAACTAAAACGAATAACTAATAAAGAAACAACCCTAAGCGCTTACCATGGCTATGTTTCATCAGTGCTGCGTTATGGCATTGTGATATGGGGTAATTCTGTGGAGGTGAATAGAGCATTCATTGCACAAAAAAAATGTGTCCGAGCCATATATGGGGCAGAATACTTGGACCACTGTAGACCTTTATTTAAAGCGCAAAAAATTCTTCCACTTCCATGCTTGTATATATTTGAAATTTGTTTATTTGTCAAGAGATATGCTCATTTGTTCCCATTATATGAACACATTTCCAAGAGAGTAAACAACAGGAATCCAAATAAACTACTTGTACCTGTACCGATTGAAAATTGTAAAATTTTTACATATGCTGATGACACCGCACTTGTATTTCATGGAGAGACCTGGGAGGAAGTTAAACAAAATACCGAGCTGGGACTAGTTAGGGTTAGCCACTGGCTGAGAGCGAACCTGCTAACCCTAAATTTTTCAAAATCGACGCTCATTCAATTTAGTTTCTCCTATCGTAAACCTGTGAATATTGACGTTAAATTACATGTATGTAATTTACCACCTAAAAATACGACTTGCTCCTGTCTAGCTATTAATAAATCAGAAACTGTAAAATATTTAGGAGTTGTACTAGATCAAAGACTAAGCTGGCGCCAGCACATAGACCTCACTACCGCACGTATTAGAAAATTAATTTGGATATTTAAAAAACTAAGAGATGTTGCTGATTTTGAAATATTACGCACGGTGTACTACGCGCTTGCACAATCGGTACTTGGATATTGTATTAGGGTCTGGGGCGGTGCGTGTAAGACTCTCATGATTCGCCTCGAAAGGGCTCAAAGATCTGTCCTTAAAGTAATGACTTTCAGGCCTTTCAAATTCCCCACCAAAAAATTATACGAGGAGTGTAAAGTACTAACAGTAAGGCAGATATACATTTTACATACTGTCACCAAGCAGCACCTTATTTCACCATACAATAAAGATATAATAAGTAAACGAACCACACGAAATGTTTACCCATTTTTTAAATGTCACACTGCATCTGCTAGAAGGCAACACAAGTACTTGTCCATCTATTTATATAATAAAATTAACATAACACTTAAAATAAATCCTCTTTCAATCCAAGAAATAAAAACTAAGGTTAAATCATGGCTTCTGACGCAGGACTACTATGAAACCGAATACTTACTAATATAGATATTACAAAAAACCACAAGCATTATACACAAGCACAAACACCCTCATATACACTTAACCACAGTCATAAATCATCACACATATTTTCTTCACAATATTCATATTTTATATTATATTTCAATATTTCATGATAAGCTTTGTTAATTTAATTAAAAACTTATTGCATAATAATTTGCTCACACAACAATTGGGAAATGACACTGACTCCTGTAACACAGTTATTGTACCTAGCACGGGAGTCAGGGCCTCACTACTTTGTAATCGATTTTTATGCCAATAAAGAATTACTATTACTATTACTATTACTATTACTACTATTACTATTACTATTACCTGTCCAAAGACTACATTTGTACAGCAGAAATACCTACTGTATGGCAATTAAAATTTTCAATAAGTTACCACCTCACTTCAGATTGTTACCCCTTAATAAATTAAAGAGTCAATTGTTTTCCTGGCTTCTAGACAAATGTTTTTATTCTATTAATGACTTTTTTAATCAAAAATGTTGACATTCAATCTGTATAATTTCAATAATTAACAACAACATATACCTAACATTTAATTAATGAAAATTTCATAATGTATGATTTGAATTGGAATTTATAATTTAATTTACTTTAGATTATTATATAGGATTTCATAATTAGATGCTATATTAATATTTCTACACCGGGAACGGTAGTATATGTGAATCTACTTAAATATTTAAGATCTCAATGTACCATGTACTCAGAAATAAATATATAAAAAAATATAAAATCTCCTGTCAACCAGATCCTCGTAAAGTTTTGTAAACAATTTATACGTAAAATGTTTGAATTTTCAGTCTTTGCTTAAAACCCTGAAAGGATCCAAATTAAATGTGCATTCAGTGAAAACATATATTTTCTATTCACTGAATCCGGTATGATAGATTTCAAACAGGTCATTATTAAATAACTTGTAGTCATTTCACGTAAGATTAATTTAAAATCTATAAACAAAAATGAAAAGTAATATTCTGATTCACAATATTTATTTCTCCAGACAACAACGAGTTTTGTAATTTTGTACTAATATATTGGTTTTCCGATCTGGCAACACTATTCTAACCAAATGCGACTGAATATCAAGTGTTCTCACTGTATCATTTGTTTATTACAATGCTGTTTTATTATGCATATAAATAATACGTATTTTGCTACATATAAAATACAAATATCTGAAATGAAAATAATTTTAACTTTTCGCTTTCGTAGCTATCGCTTAAAACATGAATATTTGATAATAAAGAGCGCACGAAAGATTTCTAAGTAACTAATTGTTATTTAGCCCTCGAAGCACAGTTTATTAAATGGTAAAGATAATTAAATTAACCGGGCGTCTTTGACGCCGCCCGGCCCGGCTAATATTTTTATTAAGGGTTCCATACTACTGAATAGGAGTCAGTAGGGAGGTGGAAAACTAAGGGTTATGGTATCGATATCAATTTTATTAATGTAGGATATTATCTAGTATGGCAACATGTAGTAAGGGTGTATTATTATCTCTATTGGATGGAAAATGCAAACAATCTTACGGAGGGATGTAAACATGTACCTATTACGATTTGCGTCTACAAATCATGAAGTAAAATGATGTCTCGCAAAACAACCTTTAGAATAAAGTTACGTAATTTATATACGAGTATTACTAATACCTAAACAAAAGTAAAATATTAGTCGTAGAAGTAGAAAAAGAGTAATAATTCACATAATCCCCTCTCTTCTCAGCCCCTTTAAACCTAAAGTTAGACATTGATACCACTCTGCACTGGCGAACACAGATCACCAAAGTTAGCCAAAACGTCAATATAACGTTGTAGTCTGTCTATCGATTGAAAAATTTACTCCTATACTATTAAGGTAAAAGCAATACTTGTTGTGCAGGTTTTAATTATTTCCTAATATACTTTAGTGACGGGTATGACCCAAATGTAGATTTGCTTAAAAAACTTGACCGCCATCTTAATAACTGCTATTTTCAACATATTCGAGTTTCGTAAGGATTTTACACAAAGTACCAGTTCCACCCAAATAACCACAAAATAAAGATTTAATACATAATTTTTGTCGACCTCGATAGTTTACCGTCTCAACACTTTTTTCCCGGGGAGGTGATAATGTCGGAGTTTGAAGCCGACCGTAATTACAGGCACGGGGCTCCTACGGCCGGGCTGTAGCGGGGCCACCCGGTCGAAGCGGGGTACGGCTCATAATCGAGCCAATTATATGGAACTAATAAACAGACAATTAACTGGAGCATATTTCATATTTATTATAATACAGACTTTCTTTGTAAAGAATTACTCTAAAGGTGACTTTTACTACTGCCGCTATTGGTAGTAGTTGGCGTATGTCTTCATGTGAATAATACAAGTCTAATCAAGTAATAAGTAATCTGGAAATTTTCCATCTGGTGGCACTCACGCCATCCAGCACTTAAGAGATTTAAGGCTTATCGTATTGATACGAACACCCGAAGGAAGAACAAAAACGACAAGAAGTCCTTGCTTCCAGGGCATATTACTGTAATATCGATGATACTGTTGGGTGGAAGACCTAGCCATTTAGAAAAGACACATGTTTTTTTGAATTTGTAATTGAGAATGACATTGACAATATAATTGATTCGGCTGTAGCAGCGAGCTTGTCGGGTCGAGATCGTGTTATTAATTTAGAAGTGTATACGTGAAGAGTTAATAAAATTGATATTACCACATCAACAGAGTATAAGTATTCGTTACCCAGTACCTAAGTTCACTTCTGAGCACGCCGACCCCTTATAATACCTACATTTCTTTTTACATTACTATTTTGTTAGTTTAAAGGCCGAATATGGAAACGCAACTAAATTTTAAATCCCGCCTAACTATTTGAGACCCCCGCTTTCAGTAGGAAGGCGGTTCGGCCACAAGTGAACCAAAAACAGTAGGCTTAACACACATTCATTTCCAAAAAGTGAAGTTGAGACGTTTATTGGTATGCGAGTAGGTACAAATGGTACCTGAACCCTTATTACAATATTGTTTGTTCGAAAAATTGCATCGAAGTCACGCTATAGCGTAATGGAGCCGCAAGTTTCTGCACGAATGACTCTGCTCAGAATCTATGTTAATCGCCACTAACAATTTATTAGCATATAAACTACTCGCCTTTTAGTTTACAGATATAAATGAAATATAAAATAATAAAAGGCGACTAACGGTCGAAATTAGTAATGAATCTAATCCAAAATCTTTAGATTTTTAATTTCATTCGTTTTTGTTTTCACATTACATCACACTTAATACAAAAAAACAGACAAGTCCTTAATCCCAAATCCAAAGATTTAGGATTAAATTGATTATTAATTTCAGCTGTAAGGGACCCTAAGACCGAGGGATGGTCAGCCCTTCTGTGTAACAGTAGCCATACTGTGCTCACCAACCCACCTGCCAAGTGAAGTGAGTACTGGCAAATTGCCCCCAAAATTACAACACAGTTGTTTAAATCTATGAGAGAGACTTTGTTTTGTAGTGGGCATCCTTTGGCTAATATGATGACCGCTTAATATCACATTGAAGCGCTCGAGGTGATTGACAAGGGTGCTAAAAGCCTCAGCATTAACAATGATGCACTGGTCGAAGCAAGGCTTCAGAGCCTCAACAAAGATGCAGACTTGTAAACTTATCGGTTATTTATCAGTTACATTTCAGCAAGTGACCATTGGAATTGCATGATTTAACTACCCCAAGGCTACACCATCATCGGAAAACCAGACTAACGGCATTCTGCCACCGTTATATGGTATGTAGTATATGTTCCACCAATACGCATAATGTGTTTTGCCACTACGTCTTTCGTGCATACCGCTAAGGAGTGGTACTGCTTGCGAGAGTCTGTGTTCTTTCTTCTAGGCAACCGTGCATGGTCGTCGACCACATCATAGCTTAATATCAGATGATATAGTGGCCAACGCAAGCTGTTCTGTTTTTTTTTATTAAATCTTCCTTGCTGTGGCTTCTAGGAGTAATAGTCTGTATTTTGTTGAACCTTATTAAACTATTTTTGACGGCACAGTTGGCGCCGTGACTTGAGATTGTACAAATATGTATACAGGTAGTTGATCCGTGTCTTGTTTTTGCATATAGAAGAAATACTAGTGTTGCATGAAGTTCTATTAAAAAAATGTTTATAAAAAATGCATACTAACAAACAAGGCCGTGTCATATTGCCTTGGCAGTGTCGTAAGGAAAAGCCGAAATTTAATTTCGTAGCATAGGTGCTACGCCACTCTACGTACTACAGAAACAGATTCTACAGTACGTGTATACTTACCCCACTAATATTTTATTTCTGTACTAAATATATAGTGACAATGCAAAACTGATAAACTGGATTGTAATACAACAATTTTAAACGAATTAAATCGCGTATGTTATAGATTTTTGTTTTTCCTGACATTTCGAATACTTTGCTGCAAAGTTGCAGTTTATCATAGTAATGTCTTAGGTTTTCGCGATTATTGGCTACGCATTATAATAAAACAATATTCGAATACTTTGCTGAATATTTGAAACGTCAGGAAAAACAAAAGTATATACGCGATGTAATTCGTTTAAAATTGTTTTATTATAATGTGTAGGTAATAATCGCGAAAATCTAAGACATTACTATGATAAACTGCAACTTTGCAGCAAAATAAACTGGAAATAAATATTGATTATTATTCTTTACCCAATTACCTTAATCAATAAATCAAGTCTATCTCAGTACAGTTGTTCATATGCCCGTCCCATATGGCGTCACTCAACATTATACGACCATTCATCATTTTGGCCGAATGAAGTCCACTGCTGGACACAGGCCTCCCCCCAAGATCACCACAGGGACCGATATGGGTGTGTTGTGGGCTCATTGGGGGGTTTTGCCATAATCGCCACGCTTGGCTGACGGGTTGGCGATCGCAGTTGAGTTGTTAATGTACGCAAAGGACGCTGCTGCCCATCCTCCGGCTAATCCCTTAGTCGACTTTTACGACACCCACAGGAGGAGATGGGATGGTGGTATTCTGAGCCGGCACCACACGGTATTATACGACCATTGAATATAAATTAACAATGAAAATGAAGCCTGTTTATCTACTTAGTTCACAGTACCTCTTAGATAAGGTAGGTCATAGATTTTCTCGATTATCATTTTTTTTTTAAATACGTTGCGCCACACTAGGATTTCTCCTGTGTCGTGGGTGCGTTTGCAGACATGAATTCCACACACAATACACAGACCCGGAACAACTAACTACCTGCAGATCATACAAATATTTGTTCCGTGCGGGAATTGAACCCAGGACCCGGAGCGCAGCAGCCGACTGTATCAGCCACTGCACCAACCGTGCCGTCAAAATCATTATAATAAAATGTTTTTTAACGGACTACGTCTTGTATATTATACATTTTGGTGTTTCTTTACGTTTCGTACACTACACAGTGTTTGTGATTGCATGATGGCTTAGGAGACTAAGGTTGTGACGAAGTCATCCTTCATCTTCATTTCAATCAACCTCTTTCATGACTTCATACCTTTTACTTCCATCACTGTCCACCTCACGATTCATTCTTTATTCAAATCAAAATTCGAATTTATGTGACGTAGAGTCGCTCTTCATATTTTGATGATCATCATTAGACATTCGATTCTGAACGCTAGTGGTTCAACACACAGCTATCACTCTGACAAATAGTCTCCTGCAATATAACAATTACTTATTTTTAACTAGCTTAAATATTGTGTTTATAAGCTATATTTGAAATATATAAACATCACCATGAAGATGAAGTGTTAAAGTTGTGAATATCAATATACCTATATAACATATATGCTACGTTTCATTGAATCACAATAACTGAACTCCGTTACTTGCTGCCGTGGAGAGAGCCTCCTTGTTGAGCTAACCGGGAAGGAACACGGAGGGAGGCACTCCGCGACAAGGTTACAAATTTTACTAACATACAATTCTAATAAAAAATGTTTCGATGCACGCATTAAGCACTCACAGTGTCTTGATGTTTTTCGGTGTGGTATGAAGTTTGGGAGTTTATTATTTTTATCATAGGATTCCAAAAATTGGTGTTTTTATATACGTCAACAATCTTGTCTATTGAAAATAGTGTTTTTTTATTTTAATAGCTTCACGAAACACTCTCGGTACATATCGGTTCTCCTTCCCGAGGATATGATGTCGATCAAAACGAAAAAAAATGTTAGGTTTATTTAGACCATTTTCACAAACTGTAGACTTTATGAAGCGTCTGTTCTTGACGTTAGCTATGTGTTCTTTCATTCTGCTGGCTATGCAACACTTTGTTTGCCCTATGTATGTCAACTTACTCGTAAAATTACAGTAAATCCTTAAGAACCCTGCGTCTTGTAAAATAATAGAACATTAATTCATCGGTCAGAGTAATAGGCTGATCTTCTTATGTGGCTTGAAGTAAGTTTTGATAAAAACACGCTTCAAGATGTGCCTAATTCGATTGGCGCAATATCTAAACCAATCGACGGCACGGTTGGTGCAGTGGCTGATACAGTCGACTGCTGCGCTCCGGGTCGTGGGTTCGATTCCCGCACGGAACAAATATTTGCATGATCTGCAGGTAGTTGTGCCGGGTCTGGGTGTATGGTATGTGGAATTCATGTCTGTAAACGACCCACGACACAGGAGAAATCCTAGTGTGGGGCAACGTTTTTAATTTTTTTTTAAATGGCTTTTCTGCGTTACGGGTCGTCGGTTCGACCCCCGGAAAATGTTTGTGTGATCTACAGATAGATTTATCGGGTCTGGTTGTTTATACATGTGAGATTTGGCACTCAACTCTACCGATGGTAAAGGAGAAATCATTGAAGTAGGGTACAGTTATTTTAAAAAAGACAAGAAAAAGCTGTCGGTGCCTCCCTTAATAGTAAAATAGCAGGTCGTCGATCAATTGTGGTAGGTTCCAGGCGGCTTCTACGATATCCCATATGGCGTTTTCAATTTGTTATGTTGAAGAACTTGCTTTACATAGTGAAGTTCTCCTGCCAGGTCAGCGTTGCAGATATTTACTAGGTTTTGTGTTTGTTTTTTTTTAAACATTTGCTAACTGAAAATAATGGTGGTGAGATTCACCGTTGAGACTCCTATCTGTATGGGTAAGCTTTCTATACTCAGCGTGCCTAAAGAATGGTCAGGGTTATGGGTGAGAAGTATGTCTAAAGAGGCCAAGGAGCTATTTTCCTCTGACTTCGTAATAAACTGAATTTTACTGTGTATAGTATTTAGGTGTTGTAAGAGTTCAGAGACTTTATTGTGAGTTAAGATCGTGAAAGTGTCACGTACCGTTCAAACATCTGCGGTATACCTGGAGATGTCATGAGTGCTGTCTCCTCAAAGTCCTCCATGAATATATCGGCGACTACAGGAGAGGCCGTTGAACCCATGGCCACACCGTCAGTTTGCAGGTAAAACTGTTCCCTACAACAGGTAGCCACTGGTTAGGCAATTTTCAAGTAACTCTGCATATTGTAGTTAAGTGAGCACGACGTGCCTCTATCCTGAGAATCGACATGAAAGAAAGAAAACAAAATCGACACAAACTATGTGGTACACATAAACAGAATAAAAAAGTTTACAATAATAACACAAGGAAAACATTTTTGTGCGCCACAGAGGCCAGACAGACCCAGTTCAGCAAAATGCCAGACCACTAGTGCCTGATGCTGGTTTTCAACAGGACTGTAAGTTAAGATATAAACCAAGTATATTTCGTAAGGCTATTGAAATTAAAAACTCCTTAATTTTTATGTAGAAGATGCTTGGCAAGCCATATAAGTTGTTAAAAAAAACGTGCGTGCATTGAAAGTACTTATTTCATGTCATACATTGCAACATTTAATGAAGATGATTACAATGAGACGATTCTAAAGATCATACGTATCAATTTTAATTTGCAACGAAAACCTAGACTTGTTTTGGGATAGGACGGAAAAGCAACGGGTGGCGTGATTTCTTCCCTGAGCAAAACACTCCAGCAAAATTGGAAGCTAAATGCTGAATAAAGTTATTTGCTATGAATGCCTCCGGGCACAAATTTCAATTATTGTCACATCCGAATAGTTTCGTAGGGGGCCCGCCGTGCATATGGTACACTCGTTCACATAATTTTCAAATAATATTCAAAAAATAAAAACACATACTATAATGTAGTAATAGAAAGAAAGAAAAAGAAGGAACGAAAACTATTTATTTTCGCACCAACAACGACGCACACATCTAAAGTTAGAGTATATGTATATAAAATAAAAACTTATATGAACTTAACAATAGGAATACTAAAGCAAGCATATCAAACTGTTTTTTTTTTAACTTTAATTATGCGTCGCATTTGTGCAAAATGGTGTAAATTTGATTATGTATTGTTTTATAAATCCATAATTTCAATCGAAATAAGTCTTCTGCTGGATACAGGCCTCTCAAAAAGATTGCCAAAATCTAGTCTAGATGGGTTGTGTTCTCATTGGGGGGTTTGCCATAATCGCCAAGCTTTGGCAGGCTTTTGGCTTTGAGTTGTAAATGTACTCGAAGGTCGCTGCTGCTAATCCCATAGTCACATTTTAAGACACCCACGGGATGAGATGGGTTGGTGCTGTTCGTAAAATTGTATCTTAAATCTGTTTTTATTTTTTATTGATGTCCAGTGGAAATTCTACATAGAACTTCCTTCACCCCGGGGAAAGGCGAAGGGGTATGCCGGACTCCTACGAGCTAAAACCACTGTAGCGGCCATCTTCGGCACCGAAGGGGTGCTCCAGGTCCTCGTAAGATCACACTAGAGCCGCCCATTGGTGCCACGCCTTTAGGCACATCACGGAGGGGATGACTGTAAAGCGGTCATCCCCTCTAGCGGAGGGAAGGTGACTGTAAAAAGGTCGCCCCACCAGGCAGTTCTCGGGGAGGATTGTAAAGGATCCCCCCAAGCCTCGCTTTGCGCTGTGCTGCACACACGGCGGCACGTGACCACGTGCGCGCCACCGGGGTTGTATCTTAAATCTAACTGCACAACTAATTACAGGTAAACACGTACGCATGCCGTAAGGTAAGGGCTCAGAATACTACCACCCCGTCTCCTCCCGTGGGTGACGTAAAAGTCGACTAAGGGATTAGCCGGAAGATGGGCAGCGGTGTCCTTCGAATACATTAACAACTCAACTGCGATTGCCAACTCGTCTGCCAAGCGTGGCGATTATGGCAAAACCCCCATCTTTGGGGGGAGGCGGGTGTCCAGCAGTGCAATTCATTAATTCATTTGGCATCATTAATGATGAAGAAAAAAATGATGATTTTATAAGGAAAGAAATAAAAGTACTATCTCATTGCCTTTATATAAGGTAAGACACCCAGTTTTTGTAAGCCTTTCAAGGGCTTTGGCTCAAGTAACCTGAACTAGTTCGGAACAAAAGCATGAAGTTTTTCACCTACACAAAACTTTGTCCATAGAGGATTTCAGAATAATTAACAGTCTACGGCGTATACAAAATAACATTAGATCGGTCATTGAATAATTTTGATAATAGTGCAATTTAGATTATGCTTTCTTTACCTTAAACAGTTGTCATATCGACTGTACCATACAGTGGGCGTATTCATCTCATAAAGGGGTCAAAATATTTTATTAGCCTTGCGATTTTAACGTCGTAGCGGGGGCGCCAACTAGATTAGAGGCCCGAGGCCCCGGAGGCGGAGTGCGACAAATCGACACTCCGACAAATCGTCACTACCCTTTTATACAAACAAATTCAATTCCTCGACGCTCAAAACTGTGTTAGTCTGTAACGCTACAGCATAAGGAATAAATTACTATGAGTTCTTCAATGTCGAATGAATCGGCTATTTCAATTTGTCCCACAGTGGTCAAGGATGAATGCAACGCAGATTGGCTGCGTCAGTTGCATGCACATTTTACGATAAATTGATATGAATATTTTTTCCATTTTATTTTTGTCTGTTGACATGGATAACATTTTTTAATGCAACGAATAGCAACTTTATTTAATAATTATTACAACTTGTATTTAAAAAACACGGTACCTGTTACTTACTCAACCTCCTTCTCCCTACCTCTTGAAATAAAGTTCACTGTAGGACCCTATGCATCCAAGAACTGCAATATTTCTTAATGTGCTTCAAGTAACTTTTTAAAGATGGATATAGTGCGACACCAGTAAAAGTCAGTGGGTACTTCTCTAGATTATGCAAATTAGTGTGATTATTGATGATTTGTTTAAAACGTTCCTATTAACACACTTGCTTTACATTCGATTACAAAACCGTGATTAAGATCGCGACTGGCGAATGAATAGTGACGTTTCTGGAAGGCTCCGTTGGTGTTATAAAACGTGGTTTACAAAACCCACCGAAGTTATGTGTAACCCTTGGAAACGCAGTACTACTTTTTTATACGTAGTATGCAAACTATAAACTTATTTGTTACTTGTATTACTAACTAGACGTTACCCGCTATACTTCTGAACCCTGCAAGATATTTAAACTAAACATATACGAAATTTTTGGTCAAATTTCCTGTTTTGATCCCTAAAATCTTCATTGAAATCTGTTCTGCCGTTAAGTTAAAAGACAGTTTTTATGGTTTTTACAGACATGTGGATAGAGATAGAAATATCTACTTACTTGTCATAAAACATATGTTTTACACTTAAGATCGTACGTTGCAATCGGTTAATACGTATGTTCAGTCATACATAAACTAATATTAAAATATTCATGAATGTCTCCCCCATGACTAGCAAGATCCCCGAAGATTGCGTACCTCTAATAATTAATACTTTGATCGAAGCCAAATTCTCCCTAGTTACCTAATATTTTGTTTATGGGTTTAAAATATGCTGAACAAATATTTTTTGCGTAAATTGGAAATACTGGACGTAGAGAATATTTTCACCAATATCTAAATAAAAAACACTTTTGATTAAAACATTTAATTTATTCGGAATATATATAATAGAATAGAAATTCTCTTAGGAGCCCTGACCAGCGGTACCTTGCACAATGTTCTCGATTTCTTGACAGTAGCCCACGAGTAGTAACTCTTAAATATATGTATTATTCATTATATCTATTATGACGGCATGGTGCAGTTGTTGATACAGTCGGCTGCTGTGCACCGGGTTGTGGGTTCGATTCCCGCACGGAACAAATATTTGTACGATCTGCAGTTAGTTGTTCCGGGTCTGGATGTATTATGCGTGGAAATTGTGTTTGTAAACGCACCCACGACACAGGAGAAAGCTTAGTGAGGGGCGATGTATAAAAATGAATATATATATATATATTTCATCATCAGCATCATATCAGCCAAATACCGTCCACTGCTAAACAAACGCCTCCCCCAAAGATTTCCACAATAGTATCGGCATTTTGGGGGGAATTTTCCAATACTCTCCACGGCAGCCGACAGGCGGGTTGGTGAGCGCAGAATGGCTGCTATTTCACAGAAAGGACGCTGCTGCCCATCTGTCTGGTTTATATCCCTTAGTCGCCTTGTACGACATCCACTGGAGGAGATGGTGTGGTGCTATATGAAGTAATACAAAAATATTTTTTTTAGGTCTGTATAGGTAATTATGTAATATAATAACACCTTCTTTCGTCTCCTCTCTCTCTAAAACCAGATTTTTGCATTAGTAGCCAAGTATTGACACTTCGACCACTTCGACCCAAGAATACTAATTTACCTTTGACATGTAGATACACAAATATAGTAAGTAGTACACAGCACCGCCATCTGTTTTTTGTAACGTAGTATTATAAAGTTATTAGTTAACCTTTATCAATGTTGTTATTGCAGTTGTATAATATTACATCATTTTTCTTGACAGAAAAAGGCATTGCGTTCAAAAAAAATATTTTCATTGTCACGAAGTTCCATATTTTTTAATATCGGAAACATTGCCCCGTCCTAGGAATTCTTCTGTATCGTGGGTACAGGTTACAGACACTCAGGCCCGAAATAATGATCTGTAGACACGTGGCGCAGAAAGCCAATCACTGTGCCACACCACCAACCGAGCCTTCCACTTCTGAAAATCTAAATTAACAAAACGTTTCTTTTACATATTGTAATAGACTGGTGAGTCACCACAAAGGTTTACTGTTAGCCAGCATATTTTTATTATTGATGTACGAATAAGATATATTATTATAGGTCATATGTAATAAATTAACATGGACAAGACGATGATCGTGTCGAATATCCACGTAGTACCAACTTCCATTCGGATTGGAGAGTCTACGTTCGAAGTTGTTGTAGATTACGTATACCTGGGACAAATTGTCTAATTAGGTAAGTCCAACTTTGATAAAGAGGTCAACCGTCGAATCCCGAACGAAAATTTCGAACATCTCGTATAAAATACCACAGTGTCTCAAGACGAAGTGTGAAGTGTGCGTTGCCAGTCATGGCCTATGGTACTGAGACGTGGTCGCTTATCATAGGCCTCATAAGAAGGCTCAAGGTCACTCAAAGGATGAGAAGCACTATGCTCGGAGATTCCCTGCGAGATGGAATCAAAAATGAGGAAATCCGCATACCAACATATCCCTAACCAACATACCCCGAAGAAGTTTTAACTTAAGTAGAGTGGGTAGAACGGATGGCCGATGGACGGGTAGAACGGATGGTCAATGGGGAGGAAAAGTTCTCGAGTGGTGATCGCGCACAGGAAGACGCAGTGTGGGCAGGGTCCCCACAAGATAGAGCGACGACCTGGTGAAGGTTGCGGGAATGAGCTGAATGCGAATACGCCAGGACCGGTCGTTGTGGTGATCTTTCGGGGAGACCTATGATCAGTAGTGGACGTCTTTCGACTGAGATGATGATGATGATAATGATGAATAATATGTAGGAAAAATTGTTTTATCTAGTTTTATGAGTCAAGATGATCGTTGTTTTTCCCATGGCATGGCGAGGCCAATATGCGTAATAACCTAATAACGCAACTCAGTTTTATTCCCTTGGAATCAATTTGCATAATAAACAATAGATGCAGATGTAATTAAATAATTAGTCGCATATCTACCTGAGCTAAGACCTACGAGCTAATTACGCATCAATTAAGTTTGCGTTTTGCAAAGTACGACGTACAAATTAATTGAACAAGAATTGGGCCTATTAACTTTGTGTTATAAGTATGGTGGCTAAGAGCTAAATCGCGTGTCCCGCGGTATTTGTACCAGCGGAAAAACTGTATGTATATAAAACAATAAGAACGTAACAAAAGCAAGCAATCAATAAAAAAATAACAAACCATAAACAAAATCGGCTCAGCGAGTTTTTTTTAAGTCTGGCAAAGGAAATTTACCGTTAAGTCAAGATGTCATTCGCAAGGCGATAATTACAGGGCCGGTTGACGTGCTCCACAATGGCAGTGCAATGCTGTGCCGCGAACGTCACCGGCACTCGCTGAGCGACGCTAATGATTGTACTCGTTACGCCTCTTACATATCCTACACTTGACGTCTATCAGACACAGTTTTACGTTTTACAATTATTATTTAAATAATCTTTACAGTTTCTTATTAACTGCATTGAAGCTTCGTATAGGTTTACAGGCTCTAGCTGATAAACACAGGGTACTTACCAAACGTAACCTTATCTATATATATATATAAATGAATGTTTGTGTGTAGGTCCTTTATAGAATCGTAAACTATGCATTTGATCATGTCATGATCTTCAGCAAAGTGTTGTGCATGAGCCCACAAAGGTTTCTGAGTTGGTACGACCAATCTTTGACAGATGGCGCCACTATCATTCCAATGAATTTCATTTCTATACCTATATATAAAATTAAACGGCGGGTGAAACCGCGGGTCCCAGCTAGTTTTTTATAAAGCTGTGTGCGACATAGTTATACTATAACCACCAGATACTAAGGTGAACGCGTCGCATGTATTTTCCATACAAATTATTGCTCAGATCCACAGAACATAATACAGTATTGTAACTATTTATGAATTATCGTAGTTACATAGAGCCATTACAAGCAAAAACTAATAACAATAAACACTGTTTTACGCTATCACTGTTCACGGGATGAGATTGGTTGGTGCTATTCGTAGCCGGCACCACAAGGTTAAATTATCACTTACGCGATATCTTCCGTGATTATTATTTGTTTTAAGCACCCCACAAAACAAATAGTAATCACAGAAGATATCCCGTAAGCGGTAAATTATGAAATAATAAACCTGAACTAGCCTAATATTTACTGTATTAATATTTATTATTTTAGAAATGTTACAATGCAATAACAACCTTGTGGTGCCGGCTACGAATAGCACCAACCAATCTCATCCCGTGAGCGTTGTACAAGGCGACTAAGTATGGGATCAGCCGGCCGATGGTCAGCAGTGTCCTTCAAGTACATTAACTACTGAACCTCGGTCACCAACCCGCCTGCCAAGCGTGGCGATTACAGCTAAACCCCCCAATGAGCACACACACACCCACACCGGTCGTTGTGGCGATCTTTGGGGAAGGTCTGTGTCCAGCAGTGGACTTTATTGTGCTGGAATTATGGTAATGATGACTATGCAATAACAGTGTGCTTTTTTCTGCGATTAATTAATGGCAAAAGGTATTGAAAATACCTATTAAGAAAAGACTGAAGGCATCATCATAAATTATTTTATACTAACCAAAAATTTTAAGTTCCATTTGAATTTTACAAACATGTCGCGTCAATGCCTCCACGCCATCTCCGACGGCTCGATTCAATCAGTGTGACCGAACGCGAAACAAGCTGAGAGGCTTAAGTCTCCGTAGGTGTTCGCGAGACGCTCCGACGCATCCTCTGGGATTCCGTCCGATCTTCACGTTCCTTACTTGAAAAATTCAATGTGCGACGAACACCCCACGTTGAAATGAAAAGCCCTGATACATAGGGAAAATATCTGAGAAAATGCTGCCAAAAAGCTCATTATTTCCATTCCAGTGTTTGGAAAAATGTAATAGGTTTTACATAGCAATGTGTGAAGGAAGTCGCAAGACACTCTACATGTTGAATCAGTGTCGCTACAAATAAATCAATGTAATCACAGTCTGAGATGTTTCGATGTAGCGGATGTCCATTAAAAAATCATGAATAAAAAATCTGCTCACATCACATAAATAGGCCATCTCAACCCTAAACGAAATGTTTTGATGTAAACGGGGAAAGAATGCTTGTCGGATCTCCCCTGATAGTTATTTGATATGATTTATTCATACGAGCGCGGCGTTCGGCGTTGTGCACCACGTCAAATGGAAGTTTATTTAATAGAAAATACTTTCCGAAATCTATTTATAAAGCCATTATGGCCGCTTTTTTATTTTAAAGCTGTTCTTGACGCGCGCTTGTTATGCAAATAACGCGGGGGTTGCGGCCTACTGAACGATGTTTATCCATCTAACTATAATGTTTACTCATACTTTTATTGGTCGATTCAAGTTTCAAAGTATTTAAAATTGATTTTACATATTTTAGGTACCGGTAAATTTAACGCGAATTTAGATGCAATACAGTATTCATCGAAAGGAGTTTAATTAAGTAGTTGTAATGAAAATGTTTTGTATTTGCAGCTGATAATGCAGTTTCAGATAGGTACCACCCAGTAAAGTTTAATAAAAAACTGTGTTGCGGGTTGAAGGGCTTGTGGCTAATAGAATTACTGCGCATAAGATACTAAATAACTAATGTCTCCAGGTGACTAGTCCTGGGAAGCTCAGGCATGACGCTGGCCATCAAGCGAATAACTTGCTTGTATCGTCACCATAGTGTATAAAAAAGATAATATAAAAATAAGGACATTCTATATAAACTGACGGCACATTTGGTGCAGTGGCTGATACAGTCGGCTGCTCCGCTCCGGGTCGTGAGTTCGATTCCCGCACGGAACAAATATTTGTATGATCTGCAGGTAGTTGTTCCGGGTCTGGGTGTATTGTATGTGGAATTCATGTCTGTAAACACACCCACGACACAGGAGAAATCCTAGTGTGGGGCAACGTCTTTTGAAAGGAAGGAAGGAAATAAAAAATTCATAAACTGCTTTTTTTCAACACCATACTTGCATTAAACTCCATCTTCTCAAAGGACACGTACAAAGTAAATACATTTAAATACTCTAACCTTTGCTCTTAATACAAAGTAGCAGCAAAAGGACAAAGGACCAGATCCCGTCGACTGATAAAGTATGCACAAACCGCCCACACCATCTGAGTGGAGGATCGTGGCAATCCGCCCCGCCCATTACCACAAGCCGCTTATAGTACATACCTACATTATGTAACATACATGTACCAAAATTAAAGCCTCGTTTATTATGTATAACAAAGACGTCACTTCGACATTTCCCGTGAAATACACTAATTAATTTCTGCCGTCTTTGTTATAGACATTTGACAAACGTTGAATACTATGTAATAATGCCGTCAAACAACAGTTTGTAGTCTTAAGTAGATCTTTAGGTGAGCCCTGTGTCCAGCAGTGGACTACATTCTGCTGACATGATGATGATGATTCTTTATTGAAATGTAGTCTAGGACAAGGGATAGGAATCATCCTTTGTAGTTGACAATCAAAATTAATCTTGATTCTTTAATTTAAACAAAAAATAAATTCTGTATGAGAGCTTAAATCCCGAACGATAAACTAAGATGAGCATACCATTCGTCATAATATTCATTCCGTGTTGTTCCAGGCAAAGAACAGCTCACCCCTCTCCACCCATGAATGTCGTAAAAGGCGACTAAGAGTTCATATCAAGAGGATCGATAGCAGCACCCACCCGTGTGCCAGTAAAAACTTACTCCAATCACTAATCAAGTGTGGTGATTATGGGAATATACTCCGTGAGCGCTCAATGTAGTGATCATTGGGAGGCCCATGTTCAACTGTGGACGTTTACGGCCTGATGTGTACACAGATCAGTGTGTGATTGTGTCTGTGTGTGTTATTGTAGTATTCGTTTTGTTAATATTATTACACTAGCTGTGCCCCGCGGTTTCACCAGCCATTTTCTTCAAAAGAAATCGGATTATTTATACATAATTTAGTGTACTTATAGACATACATATAGAGTAATATATATTGGATTTCAGGGTTTCATTTTGCGCGACACCCTAATTATTTTTCTTAATAAACCTAAGTTACTGCCTATAACTTCAGCTATCTGCCAGTCCCGTCAAAATCGGTCCAGCTAATTCGGAGATTAGCTGGAACAAACAGACTGAGATGCACAATGTTTTTTTAATAGTTTTTATTTTATGAGTACCGTATATACTTGCATAAGCATTTAGTAAAAAGCTGTTATTTTGACATTACAAACAGACCTTCAATTTTATTTGTTTGTATAGATTTTATTAGTCACTAAAATTGCGGTGTTACATGCCTTGCATAACAACACATTTTGCTTAGGTGCTTCGAATATACTAGAAAATAAACAGCTAAATACTTTTTAATACCACACACCAACCACAGCATGACTCATCTACTGTTATCTTCCAAACATAAGCATAGTTCTTCATCGCTAATACCAGGGCGGGCGGGACGAGTGCGTGCGAGAGTGGTGCATGCATATTTGATGCGAGCTCTAATGCTCGCCGCGCTAAGCGGATTGCGCCCGCCGCTAAATGGTGCCACTCCCTTTGTCGCTTGTTTGCCGGAGCCGCCAGACGTTGCGGCTCGCCGCTGTTTAGGACTTTGATGTTACATAGCAACGTCTATTTACTGATAAACGCCGGATTCCCGAGAACATACATACCTACTTAGGAAGTAAGTACTCAAAAGATAAAATAAGAAGCGGGAGCATTGTAGAAAAGTTATTCTTTGAGCTCTTGGTGTATTCGTCATCGTCATCAGCTAGTACAAACTAGATCCACTGCACAAAAGAATTCGAAGTAGAGTTCTATGTATGTGAAGGCCTCGACGGGGCGATACATACTACTACTATTTCAACAACAATTTTTGCTTAACGTATTTTTGTTCCGGCCTTTGTGCAGCAGCGAACGCGAACATCATACTGATATGATGATAAAGGCATGCCATTTTAACCCTTAGGTTGGCAAGCCCTCAGTTATCACTAGATATCTACTGTCCATGGAAGCGGTTGCTACTTATCATCAAGTAGGCCGTTCATACATATACAATGTCCGTCAAAAAAGGTCATGCTTTGCAAATGGATTAGTAATCTCAATGTGCGCACAGAAGAACTATTGCACACTGTTATGCTCCCTGAATCGTCTTTTACGACTCTGACCGAGATAGAGGAAGTGTAAGCCGCTTCTTCTTTTTCTTTGAGAACACAATACACCAATCAATTTCTCCGATCAATTCGAACGAAATCGGTACCAAAAGCTGATGATAGTCTCCTCTATAAAAAATATTATTATATATTATCACATCACACTACCAGGTATTTACAAGCCATCCGTGTGGAATCCGGATTAAGAATATAGCACCAATCTAACTCCTGTGGACGTCATAAAAGGCAATTAAGGGACTCTAAACCAGAGTTATGGCCAGTAGCGTCCCTTCTGTAGAACAGGAGCCAATCTGTGCTCACCAACTCGCCTGCCATGCGCAGTGAGTACTGGCAGATTCTCCCCAAAATGACAACACACCATAGCACGTAACCGGTCATCGTCTAGGCTCCGCCTTTGTTCAGCAGTGGACGTCTTTTGGTACCAGCCAACTGATGACTATAGTAATTAAGTCTACGATCATACTACAGTGGCTGATACAGTCGGCTGCTGTGCTCTATTAATAAAAGCCTAAGTTACTCCTTATAACATCAGCTATCTACCAGTGAAAGTCCAGTTAAAATCGGTCCAGCCGTTTCGGAGATTAGCGGGAAAAGACATACAAAAAAAATGTTTTTTGCTATAAGTAATTTAGTAAAAAAAATTGTCGTTTGCAAATATTACAAGCTATGTATCCGGATATGCCGTGTGGTGCCGGCTAAGAATACCACCACCCCATCTCCTCCCGTGGGTGTCGTAAAAGTCGACTAAGGGATTAGCCGGAGGATGGGCAGCAGCGTCCTTCAAGTACATTAACAACTCGACTGCGATCGCCAACCCGTCTGCCAAGCGTGGCGATTATGGCAAAACCCCCCAATGAGCCCACAACACACCCATATCGGTCGTTGTGGTGATCTTTGCGGGAGGCCTGTGTCCAGTAGTGGACTTCATTTGGCCGAAATGATGATGTATCGGGATTTATTTTCGTGATATACTCTGTCAGATCGTTAATATAATAAAAATATAGGACCCAGCCCCGGTCCCTTACGAACCCCTCTAGTAACTTGTTTTAGGCTAGGTGTACCTTTTCTCGTCCTTCTACAACTGTCGTCATTTCAATCATTGTTTTCTGTTTTATCTAACTCCGTAATGTCTCTAGCCTTCTTACTAAGATTTTCACCAAATCTGATCAAACAAAACCTTCACTATTAGGTAAGCTCATTAGAGATGACTATATAAGATCTTCGAACTTTACAGATAATAAAGCGGAACGCAATATTGTAGATGAAATATTTTGGTTGTGAAATTTTAAGTTACTCATAGATAATAATCCAACTGAACAATACACAACACACCAAAATCCAATAAGAATACAGAATACCAGTTTGTATGCTGAATTTCTCTATCAACATTCGCAGAAACGAAATACGAGTACCTACATACGAGTACAAAGCTCACTGTGGGCTTCTTATAAGTAGTAACGCGAAATTAGTCGAGTCGTGAGCTCTGCGGAGAATGTTCCACTTTATTAGATTCCGTAAGCTCTATTCATCGTTTTTTCGCCCTCTCGCAGGGAACCTTTGAGGCGGCATAGCGTATTAGTGAATAATACGATCGAATCATTCGATCTCGCGTATTAGACGCGGTCGGGGTCGTCTGTAATGTACCCAATGATAATAGACTGCCAGTATTAGGCGATTACACAAGCTTGGGATTGTCAAACTTTTTTATGCTCTGTATATTTTTTTTTTGTATATATTTATGAATCTAGAAATCACGAAAACTTATTTATATTTTCTGAAGATACCGTTATAAAGAAATATTTGCGAAGTAAGAAATGCAGTTATAATTGCACGTTAACAATTGTAATTAACTCCTTGAACAAGGAAACATTGATAGTTGGAATAGTTATAGCAGGAACATCGAGAAATTATTGTTAAAAAGAGTTGCTGTAGGTAATTTAACAAAACTTTTACAACCATTTTATAACTAAAATTACTGCTGCTTTAGTTTTAATACACACACACAGTACAAACACACATTAATTATATAATTATGTGTAGAATATATGAAGCGAGATCTCTTATGTATTGAATATTTCGCCTGTTAATAATGCCTTAGCAAAAAGTATCACAGCTGTTTCATTTAAAGTTTGAGAAGGAGTTTCCCTTCACTGAAAATATCATAAAAATGTTTGTTGTCGATCACCTATATGATTCCATTAAGAATTACAGGGGATTATCGTAAAGCCGGTAGGTACAATATACTCACAGAACTTAACCATATTTATTTGTGAACATTTATTTGTTGTAAGGCTACGTTACATAGGTATTAACATTTATTTAAGCACGAGTTAAAACTTCCGAGCAGAACTGTGATCATCATCATCATCATTATAACAGCCAAAGGATGTCCACTGCTAAACAAAGAAACAAAGGTCTCCCCTATAGATTTCCACAACAACTGGTTACATGCCTTCACCAGGTCGTCTGTGTATCTCGATGGAGGCCGTCCCACACTGTGATTTCCGTAGCGTTCCGTAACCTACCGGCCATAATTTCTACGAGCTATGCGCCCCGCTCATTGCCTCTTCAGCTAACGAATCATTTTAGTTATGTTGAAAATAATAGGATTGTGACAATGCAAACAATTCTAAACTTGAAAATAGACATACCTACTATTGTATTGTATTATTCGTATTGATATACCTACCTACCTATAGCGATAACTTTTTCTTAATAGAAAGACAAATGAGGAGTGAAAAAGGACACACACTTATACCTCCACATATTATACATTTTCTTTACTTTATTATTACCTAGAAAAAGTAAAACGTTTAACATCCTCGTTAACAGTGCAATTTTTTTAGCTTTTATGAATCACAAAATATCAATATATTGAGATATCGTTGTTGGTGCTACTGGTGGTTTTCATGTACTTATTTCGTATTAATATAAAAGCAATTAGGTACAAAATTCTCTTCGCCATCACCATCATCATCATCACCTACGTTGTTTTTTGTGTTCTAAAGCAAGTTCTAGGAATACATACCTACTCTGCCGAAATAAATTTGTGCTGTCATGCAATACTGGATACGGAAGTCGAGGGTCAAATCATCGTCCTCATATCAGCCAAAGGCAGTCCATTGCTGAACAAAGGCCTCCCCTGTACCTAGATTTCCACGGTTGGGTCGTCAGTTTGGGGGAAAATTTGCCAGTACTCACCACGCTAAACGGGTTGGTGAGAGCAGTGAGAGTGGCTGCTATTCGACAGAAGGGACGCTGCCACCCATCCCTCTGGTTGAGAGACCCTCTGGCCTTTTTCCATATGTACGGAGATAGAATGGTGCTATATTTTTAATATTCGGAACACCACATGATATGGCCAAATGGCGAGGCGCAATTTGGGAAAAACTTATCCAACTATCTAGTCTAATAGTAGACTAGAGGAGCTCATCGCCCACAGGACTCACTGAACGGTAAAACGATCGGTGAGGTCAAGCAACTCTCGGTGGGGTCAGTCCCTAGATAGGTAACTGTATATTTGTATTAAAATATGATGTCATCGCGTTTCGCACGGGGCATGTTCAAAAAAGAAGCGGTCGAATGCACCAGGCTGAATTGGGATTCTTTATGGTCTAAATATTGAAAAATATATGGTATATAATAGTTCATATTTTTTAAGTTTTTAGGTGAAAAAAGGCCCCTCTCAACATTTTCTCTACAGTGGCACGGATTGGTTTGGGCAGTTGCAAACCGGCGAATAGACCCAAGCAATCACTTCTGCGCAGATTAAGGGCCCCAAGGTCAGCGCCCTACACCGGTGCAGGTTAATATAACCACAGAACATAAAACAGCTTTCTGTTCCGTCTTCTTCTTCTCCTTTCGTGTGGTCAGTGACCAACCTTATGTCAGAGTCGTTCAATCCGCCCAAAGGCCTCCGACTTGGCTTTAGGACTGCCGTCTAATAACAGCCCTCTGAACCACGGCGTCGCTCAATTCAAATACCACTGCGGTCACGCATCCGTAGACTGGCCGTGCCAAGCGTTGCCTAACCTCGCCGATCGTTTACCCATCAGTGAGTGCAACGGGCTATGAGTGACTATAACAGTGGAACCTTATAGCGTTGGTTATAAGATAAGACCCATAGATACGTGAATAATAGTCCTAAGATAACTTTGTTGGTTTTGTAACCTTGAACCAGATCGAGAACACATTACATGTAAGATCAAATCACTCTGGCTCTTCTTGCTCGGTGAGACAATAAGTACATGCACAGACGGGCGCGACTTAATTTTCTTGCATTAACATTAACCCAACATGAGGACTTTTCTAGTTTTAATAAAATTTAAATGATACAATACAATAGCCTAGTCTCGGAGAAATCTTTGCATACCCATACAGAAAGCAACATAGACCAATATAATTGGGCTCCTCCGTATTTTTGGAAGTCGGTAGTCATCATCATCGCATCAGCCAAAGGACGTCCACTGCTGAACAAAGGCCTCCCCATAGATTTCTACAACATGTTACTTATTTATTCATTATTCATTACATTTTGGGTATGACACGATCACAGGTGTTAATATTTGTTCCACCAAAATCTGCCCGAGGAGGCGTATGAATTAATTATAACAAATATGATTCTTAATATAAATAAGATTAATTAATTTTTAAAAGAGATAGAAAATAATATTAATGAATAATGGACTAAATTAAAATGTCAATAAAAGAAACATTATAAATTAAATGTCGCATTAAATAGATGTCAAATTATAATCATTTAGAAATTAATTAATACTGTAATAACATTTTTATGTAAGGAGGCTTTTCAATTTCTTTTTAAATATTATGATATTCTGAAGTTTTATGTCATTTGGGATCTTATTGTAAATTTTAGGCGCTATACATAGCAAACTTTTCCCCATAAGACTAGTTTTCGCGCTATGTAGACACAACCTATTACCATTACGCCTATTTCGCTTCACAACATCAGATATGCGTTGAAACAGTTGAGGATTCTTGTGCACAAACAACGCTACCTCAAAGATGTACAGAGACGGAAGTGTCAGAATGTTGTACCTGACAAAATACTCTTTACAGCTGTCTGTTGACTGCAGACCAAACATTGCTCGCACACAACGCTTCTGTGATTTAAAAACTATTTCATTATTGGTCGAATTTCCCCAAAAAATTACTCCGTATCGTAGTACCGAAGCTACAATACCATGGTAGGCAGTAAGTACAGCATCAATGTTAGCTATTGGGGCTATTTTGTAGAGAGCGTATGCAGAACTGCTAACCTTTTTGCATAGTTCTGCTATGTGTGCCTTCCAGTACCGTGTGTCGTCCATTTTGGGAGGAATTTGCCAGTACTCTCCACGCATGTAGGCAGGCGGGTTGGTATGCGCAGAATGACTGCTGTTCCATTGCAGGGACGTTGCTGCCCATCCCTCTGGCTTAGAGTCACTTAGTCGCCTTTTACGACATCCACGGAAGGAGATGGACTGATGTTATATTTCGGAAGACATTAAAATTAATTAACTAGCTTTTGATGGCAGCGCCGGTAACGACGACGTCGAAGATGGCGACATATCGGCATTAACATCAATGCTGAGTATATCACTCACCTTAGATTTGCCGATTACATCGTAGTTATGGCAGAATCGCTGCAAGAACTCAGTACAATGCTCGATGATCCGCGGGCTGATTACGTATGTAGCAGACGGTTTGCGACAGGCGTAAATCGCGCAGACGCCGTTGTCAAACGTCATTTTGGTATTACGTATTTGCCGATAGCGATTAAACAGGCGATAAGCAAGCGATTCAAAGGCGTAGGAAGATCAATGAACAGAAAATTGCATCCTCGCCTTTTAATTTCAGGCGATTTGACACCGGTGGATCCTTGGCTGCGCGATAAATGCTGTCGCGTTTGCTGTCGCTGTTTTAGCTAATCAGGGTGATGCGGTATAAACCGCGAGAAGCAGTATGAGAGCCAAGCGATTATCCATTGCGCCAACGGTCAGAAGATTCAGAAGTCAGGTTCGCGGTCAGAATGAAAACATATATTCACTAAAATTAAACATGTGTAAGCTATCTAAAAAATATCAAACAACTCAAATCAATAAACCGTTACTCTAATAATCTTCGTCGGACGACGATGTCGAGACACATTGACAAGGCGAAAGTTAAGCCCTAAATATCTTAGTTCTCTCTCAATAAGCTCTCCTTTGTGTAAGGTAATCTCATAAGGCGTGGGCTCATTCTGTCGGTCACCGCCAAGCCCCAGGTATTGCGAAGGCTTTGTATGGGCATCTGTAATTCCCGCATTGTCATGAAAATAGTCGGAGGAAGATTTTCTAATCCATAGAAAGATACAATGTCACACAACATTGTGTGTTCATAATTTCGGCCGAATAAAGTGCACTGCTGGACACAGGCCTCTCCTAAATATCTAAAAAGCTACTTAAATCCATAGCTGACGAGATAAGTGGAAACTTGAGTCATTTAATAAACTTGAGTATTTGTGCAGGTATATACCAGATATGATCCAGATATCGTCCGTGTGGTGTTCGGATTAAGAATATAGCACCACTCCATTCTCCTCCCGTGGATGTCGTAAAAGGCGACTAAGGAACTCTAAGCCAGATGGATGGGCAGCACCATCCCTTCTATGGAACAGCATCATACTGCGCTCACCAACCCGCCTGCCAAGCGAGGTGAGTATTGGCAAATCACCCCCAAAATGATAACACAATTGTGGAATTCTATGGGGAAGGCTACCTTTGGCCGATGTGATATCCAGATGCCTTAAAAACTTCCATAAAAAATAAATAGCTCATGGAATTTTATAGACCGATCTCAATAATTCCCGTAATATCCAAAATATTTGAATAGACTATTACTGTAAGCTAGGCTCTACAAATGGCGACCACCGTATAACACACTGATCAATGTCTCTCGATGTGTCCCAGAGAAATGCATAACTGTCTTTGAACCCGCAAAGAATTTGTTTTTTAGTTTCTGTGTGAACATTTTTGTCTAAATATTTAATATAGTCTTAATTCGACTAGAAGCTCACAGGAATAAGGGATTTAATTCCATATTTTTACAAAAATACCCGAAAGACTACCTGATTCTCGGCGCGAGTGAGGCGAGACAAAATCGCCCCGTTCGACAGCCGATTTCCACGGAATTTTTCTATTACGCGGACAAATTGCACCCCGCCTCTATAATATTACGACCCCGGCTGAACACTTTATTATTTATTACTAAACGTGTACTAGTTTTGCCATTACTTGATCAAATATACCTAGGTATTTTTATATTTCCTAACCTAACCAGATATCGTAACCCGGTAGCAAGTTAGGATAGAAACAGTCCGCTACATGACCTCGAAATTATCATCGGTATGTAATCTTTCCGTAATTGGTTTACGCTATAAAAGTATTGAATGTTCAAGTATTATTTACTTATGTATTTTTTATCACACGTAAGATATCATTTGTCAAATTACGTAGGAAACAATGGTGGAGATAATGCATGGCGCATACCACGCCATGTGGGGATATACCGAGTGGTTATGTGGAATTTTTTGTGGGGCTTTTCGCAGGCATTTCCAAGGAATGTCGCTGCTTAACCAGGTGAATCCGGCGAAGCCAAAAGAGCGCCTTAAGCCAGGTTTTTGCCGGGGCAATAATGGGGATAGCTGGATCGGTATTATTTCAATATTTACAGGGAATATTTAAAACTACAGACTCAGCACGGGCCGGCGCGACCATGAGGCGGGGGACAGTTATGAGGGCAGAAGTACTATAAAGTACATATATATATGAAATAAAGTAGTATATAAAGTTTAAATGAAAATGTGTGTGAATGCATCCGGCTTTAGAAGGACCGCGAGTATCACGTGAATACTGTTTTCTGCTGCCACCAGCTGTTGGCCCATTTCGGCCTACTTACTACGTACGGCACTGCATCTAAGGCATCACCGCAACTCTAGGGTCCATGCAATGTGATCGCCAAGCTCCCCGATCCACCGCCTGTTGGCTCGCTAAACGCGATCCCTTTAACATAGACTGTCCCCTTGAAACAAAGATCACTATTTTTTGTGCGTGTAGCGTCAGGATTAAGACCAGTGTCATATCCACTCCGTCTCCTCCCATCGTAGTCGTAAAAGGCAGCTAAGGCCTAAGCCAAAGGGATCGACAGTAGCGTCCCTTCTGTGGAACAGCAGTCATTCTTGCACGCACCAACCCGCCTGCCAAGCGTGGTGAGTACTGCCAATCTTCCCCCATAATTTATACCCACGGCATGCTACTGGTCGTTGTGGACCTCCACACTAAACCTCTATGGGGGCCTAACTAAATACACACACGCACACACACACTCACACACACAAACACACACACAAACACACACACGCAAGTATATAATAGAAAGAGACAAAGAGAAAAATAGGGATAGGTCGCCTACCGTTTATAATATAAAGAGACACACACACAGAGAGAAAGATACTGAAAGGTCAGCTGGAGGGGGCATAACGATTTTTACTTACGTGACGATTTCTGCCAGTTCACTCTACTGTAAGTCACGTAAAAGAAGTTCGTTCGTGTTCCAAAAAAAGGCTTAAAGATCTTATACGATCTAAACACGACAGGCTTTCCGATTCAGAAGGTTTGTTACCAATCCAATGAACGCACAAATTTCTTCAAAAAAAAGTCCTAGTTTTAACAGACATAACAGTGTAGGTGTATTAAACTTATCTAACAGTAGAAAACGGATGAGCAGCTGCACAATTTTAAACAAGACGTTACCACAAAACTTCTCTCAAAGACAGTCGGGAACATATTTCACAGGCGGTTAAATAATGTTCTCGCCGCGGTCCGGTCAACTTTTCCTTTGTGTCCGGTCCGGACAAGGAGCTAACGATGTGGTATCCCAACTTCTATCACGCATCAATGTGTTATTTTAATGATTTTATTTATGCCTCAGATGATAAGGTTTGCTATTTTTATTTTTTCAAATGGGATCCATACGTCTTGTTAACGGGAACAATTTTCCTTAGGATATTTCTTACGTAGAAAATAAGAAGTTTGAAGCATAAATGATGAAGTAATATTTTGTTCGCACTTTTTATCGAACTTCATATCGCATGCGCCTTTTATTGTAATTATCTGATATGCTCTTAGTCGTTTTAAGCCGACACCACTTGAAGTCATATACGTGTATCTGTGGTGTTACTTGATTAGATCAGACACAGAAGGATTTGATCGGTTACGTTATGTCATATTATCTTCATCACAGAGTTGAATGATGTCCACAGGGGAAATCAGATCTCTTCTACAAATAGTTCCAGGTCACTTGCATTGCGCTTCTTGTAGCGAGCAAGCTTAGATCAAGCCATGACTATGACTAGAATGGTATAGAATTTCAGCTTGCTTTGAGATTAAAGTACGTGTTATGGTTATAGGTCCACGCTAGAATAAACACTGATTTCCATCTTTAGAGGTCACTCGAAATCTCCCTTACGATAGTTTCTCAAACGTGCTCTACACGAGTTAGATCCTTCATTGACGATTATCTCAACGTCCGAACTCCGTAGACAGAGTATCTGCGCTTCATAGACGTACAGGATACCGCACAGCACACACTCATAGAATGCCCTACATGGGCTGCCGAGCGGCGGATTCTGGTCGATCGGATCAGGCAAGATCACTCTCTGCCGGCAGTAGTGTCGGCTATGCTAGAGCATAAAAATTGGAGCGCAGTGGTCTCTTTCTGCAAGAGCATCATGCTGCAGAAGGAGACTGCAGAGCAGAATTGGGAGAGGGCCGATGACCGTTTTACAGTTATCGTCTTCGAGATGTGCCTAAAGGCGTTGCATCATGGTCGGCTCTAGTGTAGATCACACTACTACGAGGATCTGCAGCCCCCCATCGATACCGCTTCAGTGGTTTTAGCTGATAGGAGCCCGGTATACCCCTTCGCCCTTCCCCGGGGCGAAGGAAGTTCATGTAGAATTTCCCCCAGATACCAATAAAAAAAAGTATGCACAACATTGAAAGATTTACCATATTATTTTAAGACCATAGAGTTCTTATAGGTTTGCCTGTAATCTATAAGTAAAGAACTAAGTTCTGTATTTTTTTCTAATTTAGTCTCTGTTTCGGATATAAGGAATGGTCAATTTTCATCTACTTTCTTAAATACCTTAAAACTATTTATTCATCATCATCATATCGGCCATGTTGTATGGTCCACTACTGAACAAAGGCCACCCCTATAGATTTCCATAACTGTGTCATCATCTTGGGGGAATTTGCCAGTACTCACCACGCTTGGCAGGCGGGTTGGTGAGCACAGAATGGCTACTGTTCCACAGAAAGGTCGCTGCTGCCCATCCCTCATCCCCCTCCATCCATCCTGGTTTGAAGTCCCTTAGTCGCCTTTTACGACCTCCACGGGAGGAGATAGAGTGAATATGTGTGTATAATTTTATTTTTATAACATTATAAATAAAATATATTTTGAGATCCCCACAATGAACCCTTCCATTTGATGTGTTACGTACGGCACACTTTACTAAACTTTTTATTTTCTAATTTGCGTCCCAAAAATTACTGTTATTTGCCGGTAACCACACGTATACTAATCCAAAAATACATATTCCTTTATATTTTATACTAGCTGGGACCCGCGGTTTCACCCGCGTATTATTTAAAAGGAACTTAGAGTACTTCGACGTAGACACTTGACATAGAATATATATATATTGGATTTCAAGGGTTTTTTATTTTTTGCGCGGAACCCTAATAATTTTTCTAAAATAAAAGTACCTAAGTTATTCCTTATAACATCAGCTATCTGCCAGTGAAAGTCCCGTCAAAATCGGTCCAGCCGTTTCGGAGATTACCCGGAACAAACAGACAGACAGACAGACAGACAAAATATGTTAAAATGGTAAAATGTGTATAAATGTGTTTTTAACTATAGGTACCGTATATACTTTCATATGCATTTAGTAAAAAGCTGTTATTATGACATTACAAACAGACACTTCAATTTTATTTATTTGTATAGATACGACACGTTGGTGCAGTGGCTGATACAGTCGGCTGCTGCGCTCCGACACAGGAGAAATCCAAGTGAGGGTCAACGGTTTAAAAAATAAAGTTTATATACATAACATATATAAAATACGTAACATATATTAATAATCAGCTTTAATAATGCTCATATTCTTGAAGAATAGCAGTACCGCCTCAGTTTCCATTTAATCGACGGCATTTTTATCGCGTACATATGACAGATATGCACGTTAATTTTACTCCTCAGTATTCCACATTGTGGTGGAGTAAAATCTGCTTCAGAGGTTACGTAAAATCGTCGGTCCCGGTTTTTGTCATTAGACGGCAGTTAAGCCAAGTCAGAGGCCATTGCGCGGCTTGAGCAACTCTGGCACAAGAAGTATGTAAGTAGTCTTTAATGCAAAAGCTATAAAGGAGACAACTTATCCGAGAGGCTGGAAGTTGTCGAATCTGTGCCCATGACGATTAGTATCGACTCTGGACAACAGCTTCAAAACGTGGCTCAGATCAGAAGTAATATGGGGCTATATTATATAATTAAGGTGTTGTCACCTCCCTTAAATAGCAGCACTGTATAGTGGATGGTTATTAATAACCTACTAATATAGATTACAAGTAACCTTTGCCCTTGCAGTCAAGAAGCCGTCTCTATCGGTGAGCCATCCTGATCGAAACAATCATATATATGCGCATTAATTAGATAATGGTAATTACTATCTGTCGAAAACCCAGCCATTATACGTATATCTAATAAATATTATATATGCGTAGGTTTAGTATGATAAGTTCAATATGCTTGATACGACGAATTGTCTGAAATATGTTTATCTCGATGATAGCAAAAATGCTTGAATGTTGTATTAACAAATGTCTAAACCGACAGCTCGACATGACGGTGACATTTTTGGGTTACTTATTAAGTCTGAAGTTAGTATTTCTTTTAACAGACACACTGGTAACCTTTGTATTATAAATTAAAATACGCCTTTTTTATACTGCTTTCGGACAAGACGAGCAAGTCATTCGCTTGGTGGTATTTTGTTATTATTATTTGGCGGATAAATATATTTGCAATTTGCGTAATGCTTCAAAAACAGTCTATTGTTCAACCGAAATTACTACCTCACACATAAATTTAAGAAAAATCTATTTAGTCCAGTGATCAGCCATCTAATTTGTACTGGGTGCAGCTTCGAAATGAAATGGGAGAACATCAACATGTCACGACACACGACAAAAGAAAAATTTGGAAGAAAGCATTCTCCGAAAACCCTTCTGTTTCTATAGGTGGTCTTGCTACCGTAAAAGATTATCTAAGCAAATGATGCGGTTAAGAATTGTTGCACAAGGATTCACTATAACTGCTCTAGTTGTTGGTGTCATGATGACTGCGGGAAAAAATATTGGCAAATAGCTCTCAATTTTTTTTTGTTACTTTCAATTAAGAGACTAACGGCCGAATACTCAAACGCCTAGAAACCTGTTTTTGGTACAAAACCGGGCACCTCCAATTGTTTAAGCGGGGACTTAACGTTAAATGGCGTTTGAGTAATCGGCCGTATGAATTTTGAAAATCTCATGAAAAAAATGAGCATCATGCCTGCCCATGACAATTATAATGCTACCGAGGACTAGTCCTGCATGGTATCACACTACGTTACTTCGAGACGTGAAGTTATTTAGTATCTTTTGCCCAGTAATTGCACTAGCTACAGTACCCTTATAACCGGAGCACAGTAATGTCTAAAGTTTAAACACGCTTAGTGGCGAATATCTGGCATTCGGGTGGGATGAGGCCGGTTAGGTGGGGACCCCCCACCTAACCGGCCTCTTCCAATAACAGACCTTTTTTTTTTGATCCGGTGGAAATATATCATGTACTTCCTTCGCCCCGGGAAAGGGCGAACCCCTACCGCCTAAAACCACCGGAGTGATCATCGTCGGCACTGAAGGAAGACTCCAGGAACACGAATAATCTCTCTAGATGGATAGACCCGTTGGTGCCACGCCTTTAGGCACATCTCGGAGGGGATGACTGTAAAGCGGTCATCCCCTCTAGCGGAGGGAAGGCGACTGTAAAGAGGCCACCCCCCCCCCAGGCATCTCTCGAGGGGATTGTATAAGATTCTCCCGAAGCCTCACTATGCGCTGTGCTGCGCACACAGCGGTACGTGACCACATGCACACCGCTGTCTTCCTGGGGGTCGCTCGGTATGAGCACGCAGATTTCTCAATAAGCGCGCTCGCCACCCCCAAGGTCCCCTGCCACATAAAGACGACAGGGGGCTCAGGCATTTTGGACATGGGCGCCGCGGTGGTTGTTACCCCGGCTCCGTGTCCTCCTCCTCCGAGCGGGATCGGCCCTCTCCCTCCAATAACAGACCTAGCACCAGTAATAAATGACTAGGTACTTGTTTGTGTGAGTGAGTGAGTGACCGTATTGTATAAGTAAAAAATATTAACAACAACGGCAAAACTAGCGTATAATACAGCTGCAACATAAAATTATTCGGAATTCTCGGTTAATATCACAGCCCTGACTGTGACCACCTCCAACCACGACCAAAACGACTCAAGCGCTGATTGTAATGTAAAACCTGCTCTATTTCTAAAGGCAAAAGGTTCAAGTTGTATGTAGCCAGTATAACGTGTATGAACATTCGATTACACACGTCATTGGTCAAGTATTTATCAATTAATAGCAAATTTAGCAGGCATCCCTGTCGACGTGTTAAGGCCGCATTCCATGTTAATAAGCCACCTGAATGTAGGCCTGTGCTGATATTAAATGCCTATGTTTGAAGCCTGTGTGGAGACAGTATTAATTAGAGGCTGTAAAGTAACTCGAGTTTTGATGAAGGTAACGTGTCGAGGGAGGAAATATTTGGGTTGATTATTACATCCACGAAGAAATAAATACATTTGGCCTCAAGGTATTTTTTGCCAAAGTCGAAGCATACTGTCAAACTCATCTAAATGATGCAAAAATTCACTCTGTATACTTATTTATGTATTTTATAATTGCGTTTATCTCAACAGCTACTATAAATTACTTTGAAGTATTATTATTGCCAACATTTATTGTAGTTACGGCCATATCCTTGTAATGACAAACTTATCTTTTCCTAATAATCAGTAAATGGATAGGCGATCGCAGTTTGCAGTACGCAATATTACAGGGTGTTTGGTGCATCGTGTGCCAAATTGAAATGGTCGACTGGGGGGGTCATCTGCTATCCTTTCAGATCCCTAAACATTTCTCATGCCCTGTCGATTCTTTTTCATCGACTTTTTATTGTTTTATTAAAAAAATACCCAAATTTTACATTCAAATACAAATTTAAAAAAAAGTATAAGTCGTAGACTCTGAATTTTAATTTTATTTAGATCTGTATTGTATTACAGTACTTTTAAAATTAGTGACATTAGCCATCTAGTTCTTTTTTTAATTTACTCGCAAAGTTTCGGACTTAAATTAAAGCTATCCATGTTACAGCTATATACATGGCTATAAAAAAAAACCAAAAGCGACCGGGATCTTCCAATATTCTCAAAAATTCTCTAGTCTATGCTCTTGCTAGTGATGTGTCACATGCCATAAAAAGCTTTTTACAACTTTGTGAATTAGCTAGAATTGTAAATCGAGCCACAAAATACAAAATTCCAAATTCTAAAGTAAAAAGTCTTTTTGCGTAATTGTTACTTGAGAAACAGGTAAAATTTGTTTTCTCAGTCTCGTGAAGTAAGATATATCTTCTATCTCTTTCTTACATAGCGTAAACTAGTGTGAACAAACGACGAACTGCCGCCGACGACGCCGTCAATCCGTCATTATTAAAAAGAAGTCTTTTCAATCTCTTTTCAAAGAGATCGAAAAGACTCAAACTTTAAAAGTCTTTTCCCAAAAACAATGCTATGCATATGCTTATACATCTTTTTATGGCTACTGACTCTTCGTCTAACTGATGACTTGCAATATTGAGGCATTACATGAATTATATACTTTCAAATATATTATTTATAAAACATTTGTTATTGTATATGAGTAGCTGATATATTATGGCGTACAATAAGGAGTATTTAAATAAAATAATAAGTTACATTTCGACCACAAAATAATAGTACCTAATTCAAAAATAGATTTCATTTTTTTTATTAATGCGATTTATATTATGTGTTTTATACTTATAACATTTTGAATTAATTTAAATAGACTCTGTAATAAATATTACAAGGAGAGTGTAACTTTATTTGTCTATATGTATCGCTAGGTAATAATCGATTCTGAAAATTGTTACAATGTTTATTTATTTATTTATTTATTTATTCAGAAAACCAACAGCGATACAATAATGTGTACAAAAGTCATATATAACTGCTAAGTATGGCCAATTATAGGTTTCCCTAGGTAACTATTAGATTATATAATTCGGCTAAAGAACAGACGAAAAATGTTTAATAATATTTAAAAAAAAGATATTATGACAATAATCGAGTGCAGCTATATAAACCAGAAACGTTACCAAATATCAAACAAATTAAGCACTCTGATGGAGTGAAGTTAAATGGAGCTGCTTATCTTTTATAATTTTCATAAGTTGAGACTTAAACGATGTTTTAGACAGGCAGAAAAAGTCTGCATCACAGAATGTGGTATTATATGTTCGAGCAATGCGCGTGAGTACACCGTTTTTAGCATAGTTAGTGGCATGTCTGGGTACATTTAACATTGGTGTGTGTCGTGTGCGATGCAGCGGGGCGCTAAATGTCACTTGCGACAACAATTCGGGACAGTCCAAGCGACCGTTGAGTATATCGTACAATAGACACATATCCAGTACTTTGCGTCTATCTTCAAGGGTCAGCAAGCCGTGTGTGCTACAACTGAGTTCGTATGATAGTGGAGGTTTGCGTAGGCGATAGTTTAGGTGGTTAACAAATGTTTTTTGAATTCTTTCTAGTTGATTTGTGTATATTATATAGCACGGTGACCATATAGGGCAAGCATACTCTAGGGTGCTACGCACATACGAGAAATAAACAGTCTTCAAGGCTTCTACGTTCTTAAATACTCTACAAGATCTTAAAACGAATCCTAGATTTTTAAAAGCCTTTGTACTAATGTAGTCTGCATGTTCAGAGAATGACAGTTTACTATCGAACACAACTCCTGTAGATGACAAAGGGTAACTTTTCAGGAAAACGAGGTTTTTATAAGGAATAAAATGTTTTAATTAGCACGATAACAGACAACAAATTCGTGTGCACCGCGGAGGTCGGTTCGGAACGCAGTATTGGAAGACATTACCTTTCCGAACATAAAATAGACCAATAAGCTACGAGGGCCCCCCTGCCCCGCAGATTTCCCCTCTTATACTAACATACAATATGTATTTATAGGTCTACATTCCTAACACTATACTATCTTAATATAATTAATCAAAAGTAAATTAATAACCACAACACTCATTTTGTGTCGCCTACATTCCCCCCCCTAGTGCTGCCCTGGCAGCACTCATCCATAATAGGTATCCTGGCGACACGAGCCACGGATCTCTTAAGGGTACCGGTAGCGGTCTTCACTGCGACTACTCGCACTCGACCATCCTTGCCGGGAAATGTAGCTTTTATAATACCTCGTGGCCAAACCCCGCGGGGAGCGTCAGGGTCAGCGAGAAACACCAAATCACCTACCACTAATGGCCGCTGCTGTTCTGTGTTCCATTTCTTGCGAGGTAACATTTCTGGTAAAATCTCACGCACCCACCGCCTCCAAAACATATCAGCTAGGGCTTGCGATATACGCCACTGTTTTCTCAGAAATAAATCAGAGTGATCGAAATATCCCAATACCGGTAAGTTTGAGGACGTCCCTATCAAAAAATGATTAGGCGTCAGGGATTCTTTACTACCCACTTCAACTGACACATGACTTAGTGGCCTGCTATTTACGATATTTTCTACCTCAGCCAGCAGGGTGTTAAGAACCTCATCTTTCGGCGCACGCTCCTTTAAGACGACTCTTAGCCCAGTCTTAACGCTCCTTATGAGGCGTTCCCACGCCCCACCCCAGTGTGGGCCTGCAGGAGGGATAAATGTCCACTTAGTTCCATAGTTACAGGCGGCACTTTTAAGTACTTCTTCATCAAGTTCTTCTATAGATTTCCTAATCTCGACATCAGCCCCACGTAAATTGGTTCCATTGTCGGAGTATAGGTAGCCAGGCCATCCTCGCCTGGAAGCCATTCTACGAAGCGCCATCAGTAGAGAGTCGGTTGTAAGTGAAGGCACTACTTCTATGTGAACTGCTCTCACCGTGAGGCATGTAAAAAGGACACCATACCTTTTTTCTCGATGTCTAGCGACGGTCACTTCTACAGGTCCAAACAGGTCAACGCCGCAGTGTGTAAAGGGTCTCTGGTGATGAGCCACCCTTCCAGCAGGTAAGTCACCCATTCTAGGAATCTCAGGTTGTGTTTTTTTTATTTTACATGTCATACAATTGGCCACTACGTACTTTACTGTAGGTCTTAATTTTAATAACCAATACTTCTGTTTCAGTTCGTTCACCACTAGTTCCTGATTACCATGGCCTGCTCTCACATAGAAATGTTGAACTATTAACCTAGGAATATAATCTTTGCCATCTAATATTACAGGCTGTTTCAGATCGAGCGGGACTTCAGCGGCGACGTTGATGCGGCCTCCAACACGGAGGATTCCATTGTCATCGAGGAACGGTGATAAGGTAAGTAACCTACTAGTTTTTTTTAAATATAGACCGTTTGTTATTTCAGTTATTTCATCACGGAAACTTTGACCTTGCGTATAATTTAATAATAAGCTTTCTGCCCGGGCCATCAACGCACATTCACTAGTGATCATACGCCTACATTTATCTATGAACTTCAACACGGCTGCAGTACATCTCAATAAACGTAACCATGATGAAAATCTACTAGGATCGGGTACAGGTAAGTTTTTTACTCACCATTTGTACAGCGTATACGCATTCAGCATCACAACTCAAAGTATTAGATATTCCAGGTGTTACGTCGGCCGGCCATGACTTTTCATCGCCATAAAGGAACTTCGGTCCCGTAAACCATTCCTCCTGGAACACAGAGAGATCGTAGGATTCTCTGGTCGCAACATCTGCAACATTTAAATAAGTGGGTATGTATCTCCATTCATTAATTTCCGTTAATTCATCGATTTCACCTAACCGATGAGCGACAAATACCTTATAGTTTCTTTTGTTATTACGTAACCACTGCAACACTGTAGTCGAATCGCACCAAAACACTCGACGCGTAGCTTTTATTCTATGTTCAGTTTGTATAGTATCTGCGAGCCTAGATGCCATCAAAGCCGCTTGTAGTTCTAATCTAGGTACTGTCATAGGCTTCACAGGAGCTACACGACACTTACTAGACACTAATGCTACTTTTATTTCATTATTTACTGTCCAACGCCAATACGCCACAGCGCACATTGCTTGGGTCGAAGCGTCACTAAACACATGCATTTCTAAATCGCTATAAGGTATCGACGCGGTAACGCTTTGTGTGTGTGCACGCGCAGGCATACAAGACGTATCCATCGCACTACTCACACTTACGCTTTGGTAACATCTAGGTAAGCGTATGGCACCTATCGATTTCAATGTATTTAACCAATTAAGCCATTTTCCATAAAGTTCATCATTTAAAATCTCATCCCAATTTATATTTGATTGCCATGTCTGTTGCAGAATTATTTTCCCGTTGATTGTAAATGGTGATAGAAACCCATACACATCAAATATCGACATTATTACTCGCAATGCCTCCCTCTTAGTAGGTCGCCTTCCGTTCATTATCTCTGACGGGATTCGTTTGAACGACACATCAAACCCTAGGGTATCATCCAAAGGATACCATAACAGTCCTAGGGCGCGTTCACCATCAAGCTGCTGACCTATTTTTAGTTTATGGGCATTAGTCGCGAGTAAGTCGCTAGGTAGACCATTTAAAACCTCTGCGCTGTTACTCAGCCAATTACATACCACAAAGCTACCTTCTTTATGAATGTAACTAATATTGTTCGCTAAATTAATACACGTTCTTTCGTCCGGCTGGCTATCTATATAATCATCCATATAGTGTTGTTTACTTATCGCTTCAACAGCGGATGGCATTGTTGAAGTAAAACGGTGTGCATTTTTGTTTCGAATGAATTGAGCTATAAAAGGGGAACAATTAGCACCGAATATTAATGACGTCATTTTGTAAGACTTTATAGGACTATTTTTGTCATGTCGCCATAGGAATCTAAGCGCGTCTTGATCTTGAGGTAAGATTTTCAATCTTAAAAACATGTCTTTTATATCCCCAGCAATTGCGACTTTATATTCCCGGAACCGTAACATAATACCAAATAAAGACATAAGCATATCTGGACCTTTAAGCAAATAATCATTTAATGATAAACCATTAGTTTTCGCAGCTGCGTCAAACACGAGACGGAGCTTTTTTTTGTTTGGGTTATCCACTGCAAAATGAGGTAAATACCATAATTTAGACGTTATATCATTGCAGTCAGTTACTTCCTCGGCATAATCATTATCGAAGAGGTGTTGTACTCGTTCCCTATATCTTTGTGCAAACCCCTGATTCAAGGCCATCTTCTTCTCCACACCTCTAAACCTAGATAGTGCGTTTTTCTTGGAATCAGGCATGTTGCAGTTTGGATCACGCCAGGGCAGACTTACATGCCATTGACCATTAATTAAAACTGCTGTATTCTCCAGGTGTTCCGTAGCACTTACTTCGTCTGCGTTTAGACGATGTTTACCTGATATACCCATCGACTCAATAGTAAATGACTTTCGTACCTGGTCATGTAGCTGTTGCAACATGAGTTTCTCTTCATCCTGGGCGTCGTTCACATGGTTATCGCAGTTTCCGATAACGAGGGTAGTATGACGTACGTGCGGTGACGTCACCGGTACCCTTCCATGGATGCACCAACCTAGAGGGGTTAGTGTTGCACAGGGTTCGTTCAATTTACCTACCCTACACTCTAATGGTATTAATAAATTATAATTATCTTGCCCTATCAATAATTCCGGTTTAACATTTTCACCACATAATACAAACTTTAGTTTTTTCAAATGGCTATAGCTATTACAATTTACAACACATAAACTTTGATTTGGTAAATTAAGTTCTTTAACACTACGCGCATAAAGTTCATATTTATTTCCTTCGCAGGTCGACATCTGGAGACGTACTACATCGGTTTCGCAGACAAGTTCATCTCTGTCCCACGCACCACGTACACGCATTGCATCTCGACGTCCGCGCAAACCTAGTCGTGACGTCAGATCGGCACTGATAAGACTCACTGTAGACCCATCGTCCAATAACGCACATGCACTGATAGTACCGTTAGGGCCGTGTAAATTCACTCGGACGACTTTTAATAATGCTTTACAATTAGATGGTGAGTTTATTATTACTACATTTTCAGACTGAGGCTGTTGCTGCTGAGCTTCGGACACGTTACGTTCCTCTGGTTCCCGTTGAGTGACAAAGTCACCTCTTGATACTGTATTATTTTTCCTATCGTAGTTATAATGTAACAAGCGGTGATGTGGTAATCTGCAGTTATCTACGTCACATGCATCGGCCGAACAGGTTTCCCTCCCGTGCGTCGATAATAGACATTTATAACAAAGTCTGTGTTTTTTCACATATGTCCATCTGTCTTTTCTAAGGGACTTTTTGAACTTTTTACATTCTGTAAGTTTGTGATTCTCTATACGGCAGTATTGACATTTCTTATTTAAGTTCTCTTCGTTGTTTACTAAAATAGAATGCGATCGTGTACCTGTAACTTCTTGATATTTTCTTTTATAGGTATCGCTAGTACTGCGCGTATTTATAATAGCCATAGAATTAACTTTCACAGCTTCAATGTTTAAAAATTCAGATAATGTGTGCAGTGTCGGTCTCTTACCTTGTGTGATGAGCGGATAGCTGTAATCTGACCATTTCGATAAAAGGACTGTAGGTAACTTGGTTAATATACTTGATATCACATTTGTAGCTACTAGGTACTCATCCCGACCGATCACACTAACTGCTGCTACATAATTACGCACTTTCACTGAGAAAGACACAATATCCTTATGATACTCTTGCGACACTGGTTGCAATTTCTGGATGTCTACCATGATTCTAGACAAAATCACATCAGGGTTGCCAAACTGTAGTTCCAGGGTAGCCATAACCATTTCGGGTGTCGTGCCACTAATGAGTAATGCCGACACCGCTTCGCGTGCCGGCCCTCGGAGGCACTTTCGAAGGCGCCATAGATTCTCTTTAGAGCTGAAGTTGCATACCTGCGAGGACTCTTCATAAGCTTGCTTGAAATGGAGCCATTCCAGAGTTTCCCCTGCAAATGAAGGTAAGTCACGTGGAGTACAAATGCGACTTAACAGCTTTGAATTTGGTCCATTATTTGCAGAGACCGTTGCGAGATCTTTCAAAGCACTAGCCAGGAGATGAACTGTTCCTTCATTGGTGCTGGCGTTGTTTGACGTCAGCGGACACGGCGCGCCCGACTTTTGACCTTGATCGGGGGCGGGCTGTGTATCCAGCTCTTGTTGGCTGCGCTCTAACCATTTTTCTACCTCACTGTGAGTATGCTTATCTGATTGTATACTGCATTCATCTTCCAGATCAGCGAGTTCCGCGGCGAGCTTTTTATCGATAAGTTCCATTTGAATTTTCGCCTTCGCTTCGGCTGCTTGCAGTTCCAACTTTGCCTTACGTGCTGCTACAGAGGAAGACATCGAAGATTTCTTAGACTTCGCCTTTTCAGATCGTTGATGAGACACCGTTGGCAATAGCGGGACCGTTCTTAACGGCGGTTCCGATTTTACCACACTACCCGCTTCCATACAAATTATGCGGATACTTTCCATCTTCTCATCACTTTTCTGTTCCTTAAGTTCTGTATCCAGCTGAGAATGTTGGTTTGGAGACTGTTCCTTTAATTCCTTATCCATTTGGTCTCGTTCTTTTCGAAGAAAACTCCTTGTTTTTACCATAGTTCGCGGTGGAGTGTGGTACATTAGTAGTACGATCCGCGCTCGATGGACCACTTTGTAGATGACAAAGGGTAACTTTTCAGGAAAACGAGGTTTTTATAAGGAATAAAATGTTTTAATTAGCACGATAACAGACAACAAATTCGTGTGCACCGCGGAGGTCGGTTCGGAACGCAGTATTGGAAGACATTACCTTTCCGAACATAAAATAGACCAATAAGCTACGAGGGCCCCCCTGCCCCGCAGATTTCCCCTCTTATACTAACATACAATATGTATTTATAGGTCTACATTCCTAACACTATACTATCTTAATATAATTAATCAAAAGTAAATTAATAACCACAACACTCATTTTGTGTCGCCTACAACTCCCAAATCATGAACTGTATTAACTTTTTTAATCGTGCTGCCTTTAAAGTTATATGGATAGTTAAAAGGGTGTTTTTTACGAGTGTAACTAATACTTTGACATTTTTCAATATTTACTGCTATTTTATTTATCGTGTAATAATTAGTTAGACTATCTAAATCTGCTTGAAGAGCTCTGCAATCATCAATGCAGCTAATTTTACAAAATATTTTCTTGTCATCAGCATACATTAAATGTTTAGAGTGCTTTAAAGAATCAGATATGTCGAACAAGTAAGCATTATAAAAAAGAGGCCCGAGATGTGAGCCCTGAGGCACTCCGCTGGGGATTTCGCTGAAGTTAGAGCGGTAACCTCCCACTACTACTGCTTGTGACCTTTTCGACAAGTAAGATTTGACCCAACGTAAGAGATCGCCACGTATCCCCAATCGAAATAGTTTGTTGAGCAGGATGACGTGATCCACGCGATCGAAAGCTTTTTCAAAGTCAGTGTAGATTACGTCAACCTGCCCACCATCATCCGCATTGTTAATGACATAGTTTGCAAAGCATGTCAAGTTTGAGACAGTGGATCGACTTTTCAGAAATCCGTGTTGTGTGTTAGGTATGCCAGCAATAATGTGTGGGTAAACAGCGTCATACACCAATTTTTCGAAAATCTTTGCTATAGTATTTAGAATAGAGATACCCCTATAATTTTCTAATTTTGTGCGTGAACCTTTCTTATGTATAGGAACGACGTGCGCTTTTTTCCATGCCTCTGGAAAGATGCCTGCCTCAAGAGAACGATTAAAAATAATACAGATAGGAAGTGATACAGATTTACCACATTTTTTCCAGAATAGTGGAGGAATTCGGTCGCATCCAGCTCCCTTATCAACACTTAGAACACTCAATGCTTGTTCCACAGTTGACAATGTTATTTGTAAGTTTGATATCAGATCAGAGCTCGTATCTGGATAGTCCACCGAGCTATCTAAATGATCCTTTGACTGTTCACCAAATACACTGTGAAAAAAGACATTGAATGCTTCGCAAATGTCCTGTCCATCTGAATATTTTAAATTATTATGTGTTAACATTTTTGGGTAATTAGAACCTCCACGCATAGCTTTTATATATGTCCAGAAATTTTTAGGTCTTAATTTCAGACTTTTTTCTGTCGCTTCTACATAATTGTTAAAACACACATGCTGGAGATGACGCTGCCTGGTGCGCAACATTTTAAATTCATCATAATCAAGAAAATTTCCATATTGTTTCCAACGCGAGTGAGCTTGTTAGCGTTACTATTCCCAAAGGACATACGACTATCACGTGAGTGAAGCGTGGGTGGGTCGCTAGTTACAGGATAAAAACATCACTGTTCATTCACTACATACAATTAAAATATTTCACGACTCTACCATTGGATATCAAAAATATTATTATTCATGTTTGGATTGAACGCAGCGAGTAGGCGTGATTCCGGCGACCCTCTAAGTTCGTCTGGCTAATCTGGCAGAGGGTCCGAATGCCGCAGTATGTTCTAAATATACAGATAAAATTATAGTCGAATTTTTTCCATTTATTATCATTGTGATTCTTATTACTTATAATATGTGATTGGGAATATTCCTATAAGAAATTGCAGCTTTGTTAATCAATAATATTTAATCATGTAACTGTTATGATGTATCTGCCTCTTTGAAATTCGTCGCAAGTGAGACTGCTGGGCGTCAAATCTTTATTTATTTACTTATTTATATACTCTTCATTGTACACCATAAAATAGTTACATTTTGTTTTTCATTTAGTTCGGTTTCAGGTTTGTGCAAAGTTGTTGTAGAAAATGCTACGGGCAAAAATTTATATTAAAATAAATATTAATGTGCCGGTGAATAACGATTCACTCGGCACAGTTGTAACCCTATAATAGCTATGAATTTTTGGGTATCTTTACTTCCAATACATTATTTTAATTCGTGCATTGTGCGCTGAAACACGGCTAACCTTTTCATACATCGATCTGACGTCCACTGCTGAACATGGGCCTCCCAATAATCACTACGATAAGCGGTATTACTATAATCACCAGGCAATCAATTTGTGGGGGGATAACTGATAGCAGTATGTTGGTATTAGCACACGGGAGGAGGATACTGCCCATCCACTCGATATTAAACATTTGTCGCCTTTTATTGCAGCCATGGTGCAGATAGGGTGGTTAATTTTTTGCCGGAAACCACTCGGTACCCGAGAATCACGTCACACAGATCACGTTCTAAAAAGCGTTAATGTATATTCATTAGAATAATGTAGTATCTAATAAATCTGTACGTCATCGTCATCAGTAAGCCCTTTATTAAACCAATGAATTAGGTAATCTAGATAACTATACTGATGAAATAGTTGGAAAATCCAAAAGCGCACGCCTCATAATCTCATTCATTACAATAAAATTGAGATTATTTGTATATAATAATTAAACTACATCGAATTATACCGTGAAAAGTAATAGGCTTCTATTCCTCAAAATACTGAAGCCTATAAAAAAAAACCAACTCGATAAGTGAAGTATTTCGCTCGTTATCGTGACCACAAGATACGGGATCCGCACATACAGACACACGGACGTCCAAGACAGAACTTTTTTAAACAAATTTTTAATTAGTTTAAATAATAAAAAGAGATTTAAAAATATCATGAGTGTTAAAAATAGTGTTTTTTCTCAACATTTGTCTATTTATATTCACTTATAAAAGCAATAAAGAATAAAAAAGTGACATTTTAAGTTGGAGAATCACTCGGTGTGCGTAAACTGACAGTAATACCCACCTCAACGCTTCGCTTATGAGGCGTGCAATATAAAATTTGCTCTACGGCGACTTGCCAACTACGTCTTCTTCTTCTTTCGTGTGGTTAGTGGACAATCTTGTGTCAGATTTGTTCAAGGCAAAGGCCTCCGACTCGGCTGAAAGACGTAAAGACTGCCATCTTGGCTTAACGAATTACAACAATGGGACCGACGATTATACATGCCTCCTAAGCACGGAGACGCTAAGTTCAAATACCATTTTGCATAGTCACCCATCCATAGACCGACCGCGCCAAGCGCTGCCTAACCTGCCGATCGTACAGATCAGTGAGTGCAACTGCCTATGAGCGCCTTGACAACTTATTCATGCCATATATGGAAATTATGGCTTATTACTTATTGTCTTAAAATTACTGAACTAAAGAAATGTGGCTGAATGGTCTATGTAAATCAATATAGTTTCGACACACCTTCATAGTAAGGAAAATACTTCGTACAGCAAGAGTAATAGTAATGGTAAAATGTATGTGGAATATAAACAATATTAAGCTTCTGGGTTTTTTGCAATGACTAGGGCAACACGTTCCACTCAAATTCTTTTTCATGGTCAATTTAAAATATAATACAGTTGTCGGCATCGAATAGGCCCTTACAAATCTAATTTGCACCTCTTTGGGCTCACTGATAGAGGGCTCTATACTACTCATCTCACGAAACCTAACTTTTAAAGAGGACGACCTTTCGATATTACTCGAATATCTTATTAAATTTGGTTGTGTATTTATCTCAACGCTAGAGTATATTTTTTTATTTACATATAGTGATCAGAAACTGTGAATTTTCTTTCAAAGGATTTTTGTTCATTAAAAATCAATTGGGAATTCCAAAGAGGATAGACAGATTTTTAAAATTACACCACAGCATATCCACAAACAGAAGCAAGAAAATCTCTCTACATACTTGCAAAGGCAGGCGACTCGACACAAGGCCTGCGCAAAAATCACATTAATGGATCCCGTCAAAGAATTAAATGACTAAGTGGACATGACAAGCGATGCTGACTATCCAGTTATATGTTCAATAGGAGATACAGTGTACATATACCCACAAGGGAAGAGTGGGAGAGAAGACCCAAAAACAACACTGCTCACCCAATTTGGTATACGTTAGTATATAGTATGTATAGGGTCTAAAACGAAGTCAGGAACAGGAATTGGGTCCAATGACTGCAATATAATTCAACCCATGGAGCACTATGCATCGGTTTTCCAGTCAGAGATGCAATAAGTGCCAGTCAAGCCTTGAAGGGTAAAACCGTAGACATACTCAGTGACAGTCACAGTTAAGCAGCCTTGAAGGCACTAATCTCCTTCAGGGTCACTGAAGGTGTTACATTACTAAGCAAGCTAGGAAAACATATCAGCGTAAAGCTTGCTAGGATACCTGCACCTACATAGGTGTTGAAGGTAACGAGAAAGTAGACCAAGCAAGGGCGGACTTGAATATTAGCTCATTAATCTAGCGCTGTTTGTAGAAATACCTCATGGAACCTACCAACAGGCATTACATGTGATTGCTGAAGAATAACCATAATCTCTGAGTATGGTGGGTAGCGAGATGAGAAGCCACGCCAAGACATTTTGCAACACAAGGGCTGACGGTTTTAAGAGACTTGTAAATCTAACCAAAACTCAACTAATCCACTACATAAGCGCAATGACAGGCCACATCAGCACCAAGGAGCACCTTCAGGATGGAGCTTAGTACGATGGACACATACAGATTCTGTATGGACAGTCAAGAGTCAATGCTGCACATGTGCAGCTGTGATGCTCTGATAACATGGAGAGCAAATTACGGTTGGTGCAGTGGCTGACACAGTCGGCTGCTGCGCTCCGGGTCGCGGGTTCGATTCCCGCACGGTACAAATATTTGTATGATCTGCAGGTAGTTGTTCCGGGTCTGGGTGTATTCTGTGTGGAATTTGTGTCTGTAAGTGCACCCACGACACAGGAGATTTTAAATAAAGCTACGCAAGGTTTTAAAAAAATGGCTTATCCATCACTTGATGACTAAACGCGGCTCCAGGCAGGTGTGATTGCGAAGTACCTAAAGGGACTCCTTATTTTACCAGCGGAGGAGTAGTGCAAGGCTTTTGGCAGCATAATGGACCCAGTAGGGTTGAAGTGTGTGAAAAAGTGGTGGGTATGAGAAAGCGGTGAAAAGAAATGGTTTACTAAACAAATTACGAAACAGATGCGGAGTTTAAATCAAACGTTAAATATGGAAATTCTTATAAAAACCTATTATAAGATTTGACTATGCTGTCTATAAGGACATTTAGCTTCCTTGGAAGCCAAATGTTTGTGTATATTAATATTCGTACTGTATAACTGCTTGTATGCAGCCACCTATAACATTTCACTATATATCGCAATGTATAGTGAACCGTTTTAACCACTTTATAAGATATATTTCAAGAAGATGGGCAGCAGCATAATTCCGTTGGTTAATAACAACATAAAGCGATCACCAATACGCCTGCCAAGCATGGTGATTACGTCAAAATCCTCCAGACCGCACATTGTAGTGATCATTGGGAGGCCCACAGATGTGTGTTTTACTTGTTGTTGTATTCATATACGCGCGTGTTTTTATTAAATCAGGAGACCCTTAATTGTTTTATTTATTCAGAATCAAAATTATGTTGTAATTACGTGCATTTAGCCACAGCTACGCGTGGCAGGGTAAAAGTTGTATTTTATATAATTTAGATTATGAATTGAGACGGGGAAATTTCGCTTTAATTTGGGATTCCCAATGTAAATATGAATCCAACCTTCCAGCGCATGAAATTATACAGAGTGTAGTAAATATTGAAACTGAAATATTGTTTTAGTAAAATCTAAAGTTTTACTATTTTCTGTCATAATTATTATTATTTAAATGCTCTGCAAATATATAAAAGACATAGCCCGACCAATAACGCTGTACTGCACCTTAGGTATGCGAGCAGCGAGGAGGGGGACAGAGTGTAGTAAATATTGAAACTGAAATATTGTTTTAGTAAAATCTAAGGTTTTACTATTTTCTGTTATAATGATTATCATTTAGATGCTCTGCAAAGATGTAAAAGGTATAGCCTGACCAATACCGATGTACCGCGCCTTAAACGTCAACTATTGACCACACTACTACATACGCACCAACCGGTAAACATGCAATGCTGATTATAGCCCTCCCAATGATCACTACAATGAGCGGTCAGAGGGGATATTGCCATAATCGTCACGCTAGGCTGGCAGATTGAGATCACAGTATGTAGACAGCATGTCAATAAGTCAATATAAAGAAATTAGAATCATTAATTATTCTGGTATTGCGGAGCTGGACAAGCAATCTGCCAATCATTAATATAATCCTCTAATTTATAATATGCTTGTTTGCATAGTCTTATTTTTTTATTTTTTATAAATCGTTGCCCCGCACTAGGATTTAGGATAGGATTGTGTCGTGGGTGCGTTTATAGACATGAATTTCCACACACAATACACCCAGACTCGGAACAACTACCTGTAGATCATAGAAATATTTGTTCCGTGCGGGAATTGAACCCACGACCCGGAACGCAGCAGCCGACTCTATCAGCCACTGCACCAACCGTGCCGTCAAATTTTTTAAATATTTTAAATTTATTTTGTGGTATTTGCAACACGATCTCCATGATTTTATTATAAAATTTTATACTATATCCCTTAAATGAAGTATGGACTTCAGCTACACGAAATGTATGTACTCATTTAGTTTTATATCTTGTATTATAGTTAAGCCAATCACATTTTTTTGTAAAAAGTTGTATGTTTTTTCTAACGTTCATAATATATTCAGAAGGCACTGTCATTATGTTCATGTTTTTGAATAGTTATCCCAAGGAATCACGACTACCAAGGTTGTAAATGGCCTTGGTAGGTCTCTTCTGCAATATAAAAATTGAAATTATATCGGCAGCACTGCCCAAAGTAAAATGCCATAGGACATTATGCTATGAAAGTAGCTAAAGTAAATCAGTCACTCTACATCTCTAAGGAGCCTAATTTTTCTAACAGCATAAGCGGACGAACTCAGCCGTCCTGCTAGAGATGTAATATGGAGACCCATTGAGTTTTGAATGAAGCGTGATTCCTAAGAAAACAGTTTGATCAACCAATTCAAGTTTCTCATTATCTATTAAGATATCACAATCTCCACTTACTACATTTCGCAAGTAAACTTTATGCATTTAGTTTTCTGCCCGTTTAATACTAAATTATTAACTGTGAACCATTCATGGACCTTAAGAAGAAAGTTATGTACACAATCAAACTTGGTACACGTCTATCAATTTAAAATATTACAGAAGTATCGTCAGCAAATAACACAGTCTTTGATGGATCCTGAATCTATAAGTTACTAAATACTCTTTTACAACACGCATGGAGAGGGATGGTTTATTTTTTGCCGGAAACCACACCGAATGTGAGTTTGTATTATTTATAATAATTAACTGTTGACCAATTATTGAGTATTATAATCATGCTATAGATAAAGTTACTGGCAGTTCTAATACGCGTGTTTGTCCTCATGTTGTATTATATAATAAGGTTAATGTCGCTTAATGATACGCGTTGAACTTGCACGGCTCGGATCCCGATCGCCAGTATTATTGTAATTATCGTTGTCGGTCGCTTCAATTGTATTTATATTTAATTAAGTCGTCAAAATGTGTGTGAAATTATCTATTATTTTAGTTTTGTTGTTACAAATATGTTTTGGATTTAGTGCTAATGTTAAGGTGAGATCATTTTTTATCTCAACTATTATCTTCAAGACATATGGCGTTGATTGGTAACTATTTCTGGCAGTATCAAAATATTTATTCGTAACTGTGTCACATTGTCCGTGTGGTGTCCGGATTAAGAATATAGCACCACTCCATTTCCTCCCGTGGATGTCGTATAAGGCGACTAAGAGACTAAACCAGAGGGATGGGCAGCAGCGTCCCTTCTGAGGAACAGTAGATTTTCTGCGCTCGCCAACCCGCCTGCGAAGCGTGGTGAGTACTAGCAATTTCCCCCCAATATGATGACACAGTTGTTGAAATCTTTGGGGGAGGCCTGTGTTCAGCAGTGGACGATGTATGGTTGACGAGTGTCACAGTAAAATAGAATTGGGTTACTTCCGTTTTATAGATTTTCGAAAATAATATATTCTTATATTATTATGGTCCGTGTGCTCTCCGGATTAAGAATATAGCAGCACTTCATTTCCTCACATGCATGTCGTAAAATGCGACTAAGGGACTCTAAACTAGAAGGGCAGCAGCATCCTTTCTGTGGAGCAACACCCATTCTGCGCTCACCAACCCGCCTGCCAAGTGTGGTGAGTACTGGCAAATTCCCCTCAAAATAACCACACAATTGTGGAAATCTATGGGCGAGACCTTTGTTCAGCAGCTGACGTCTTTCCGCAGATCATATTAATATACGCTAAATAAACAATACAAGTAAGGTTTTGTTTGTCAGAATTTCACTATGTTACATAGACGCACGTACATTAATTTGATTGGTCTTGATAAATAAATAGCATAAATGTATTTACCTGGAATCCTAGATGCAAGAGTAAGGGACAATTAAAAAAACATATCGTTTAGTGATTCCTCGTAATAAAATTTTCTTGCGAAAAGCTTAAGAGGTTCCTACATGAATTAACTTTCCTAATAACTTAAATTATTTAATTAGTATGACTATGCTATATATTTAGTCAACGAAACGTAAACAGTAGATATACTCGTTAGAATCTAGCATACCAAATGAGTTTAAAGTGGGTAGGTACAATAGTTGGACTATATTCCATATTAATATCTGCACAATAACTGTTTACTGTATATACTTAGCCCTAAGTTCCCAAAATAGTAACAATAGGGGTGCTGTAGAGACCAAATTTATGCCATCGCTTTTTTATACACCTATTCGACCTGAATCTGCCAATTCAACTTTAGAAAACATCGAATAAGTATGTAATAATTACAAAATGTAGGTACGCAGATAAAAACCCTTTTCATTTATTTGTTTGTAAAAATCACGTTTTTCATCCCTATACAGAGGTACTATGACGATGTACGAGGACTAATGTTTAATTAAACTATCATCAGTAGTTTTTTTTGTAGTTTAGCCACTTAAAACCAGAATAAAATTAGAATAATTTATAGCATAATGTTTCATTGTTTAGGATCATAATTATAACATGTTTAATATGCGTAATATATTCAAGAGATAAATTCGCATTCATGGTTTCCACGCTGAATTTTCTAGATAAATGTTGATACCGCAGTAGATAGTGTCAAGTCAGAAGCGGGGCGTGTGTGTCGTTTAGCATTCAGCCGATATACACACGTCGCGTCGTCACAGACTTATGTCAACTGTTTTGATAATAACTTGCGTGACGCTAGCGCATTTATCTCTTTCAAACTATCGAAATTTTAAAGATTAAATGTAAATAAAATGTCAAATGAATGAAAACAGTGCGACAATACTCACTGATCTGCTAAAATTGTAGAGTAATTATGGTAAGATCATTATTTATGTAACATATTTTAGTGTAGTAGTAGCGTAGGTACATTAAATAAACATATTATATAATTATGACATTTTGGTGTAAAACAGTAATATTACAAGATGTACTTAAAATATTATTTATTTGATATTTTTAGTATTAGCGCCTAGATGATACACTAAAAGTCCAAAACAATAGAGCAACGAATGACATTATGGTGTATGTTTTCGAAGTTTGTTGTGTCACGTTTCTTAATTATGTTTGTCGTATGTTTTTTTCGGCTTGTTAGAAAATATTTGTATTTACCAGTCTTCTTGATAAGATATTCTGTGCAGATATTGTTACTTTACACCTAGGTTTTAATGATAAAGGACTTTTTTAAGCATGGTTGAAGATTTTCAGTGAGATATTTAATTTTTAGGCAAAACGTGTTTGTGTGATCGGTGCTGGGGTAGCAGGATTGTCTTCGGCAAGGTACTTAAAAGAAGAAGGTATAAAATTCACAGTTTTGGAAGCCACACAATATGTTGGCGGTACTTGGAGATATGACCCTCGCATCGGTACAGACGAGAACGGTCTACCTTTACACACCAGCATGTATAAACATTTAAGGTATGTTATATATTTAATCATCGTATTTTACACAAACACAAATAAAACCATGAATTTTAGACTTGTTCTTCGATATTAGTCAAACGTTTCACATAGCGTTGATTATGATATGACATAGTAATGTTATCTGGTGCATTTATAGAGCACGTTTTACTAACATAGGAGTAATTAACAATAGACCAATTTGAAGAATCTACTTGCACTAGACATTGATAATATTAAAACTGAAGCCGCTCTTATAATACTTAGTGGTTGTTTATCAATTAACCAAACCTTTACTCACTTGTTGTCATTGACTATACACATAATACTGACGCTTGTTGTATAATGTTGACTTAATCCACAATTAGACAAACAGATGGCGCGATATTAAGTTTGTAATGTTTATACACAACCTAAACAGTTGTTCCTAAAAATACCACATTTCTTAAAACTAGCGTTGCCAGAAGGGTACGAGTAAGTACGAATTGTGTACTATTTCAGTCATATGTGTACTTGCGTACTCTGGGCCTTGCTTGTGTACTCAGAGTATTTAGTTAAGATTACACGTTTTTTATTGCTTATTTCAAATGCAGCCAACATCGAACTATCTAACACTAATCGAAAGCCATATACTTGCTTAAAAGTACTTTTGTTGTTGAGGTTTGTGGCGGATTTCTCGGATTTCTGATTATCACTTTTCTGAAGACGTATTTACGTACCTATGTAGTCTATGTTATGAACCTTCTATACTAAATTAGGAAGACAAATACTTTTGTGTACCCTGCTATAGTCTTGTGTACTATTTCGGAGACTTGTACGTACCATAGACATAGTACCATCTGGCGACGCCGCATAAAACACATTTTCTATTTCTTTTACAATCTTGGGCTATTAGCATTATCAAAGTATGCCATTCTCATATATCTTTTTAATGTAGTTTCGCTTCATTCGTTAAACTAGAATCAAGTCTTGTTCTATGCCTTTATTATAATTATCGTTAAATATGCCGTGTGGTGCCGGCTTTGCCGTGTATGGTGCCGGCTACGAATAGCACCAACCCATCTCATCCCGTGGGTGTCGTAAAAGGCGACTAAGGGATTAGACGCATCAGCGTCCTTCAAATACATTAACAACTCAACTGCGATCGCAAACCCACCTGCCAAGCGTGGCGGTATCGGTCGTTGTGGTGGTCTTTGAGGGAGGCCTGTGTCCAGCAGTGGACTTTATTCGGTCGAAATGATGATGCCTTATATTTTGGTTTTAATGTTTTTTTTTTACCAGTTTGCACCGCTTGGTTCTTATGATTTTAAATACTATAGTTTAATATTATCATGTAAATAATGTATTTTGTTACGCATTTGTAATATCTTATTACTATTGTTACATGTGACATTTATCATAACGGTTTTATTCCCAATTTAAAAAATCCAGTTTTCAAATATGACCTTTTATTGCACACCGTTTTTTTAAATCTATTTATTCTAGTTGTTATTCTTTTGTTCTAGAACAAATTTACCAAAGCCAACAATGGAACTCAGAGGCTTTCCTTTACCAGAATACTTGCCATCATTCCCTAGTTGGCAAGATTATTACCATTATTTACAGGCTTATGCAAAACACTTTGACGTATTGAAATACATACAGGTAAGAAGAGTTAACATTTTATTTTTCCCTATCATCTATGTAGTTTATTGCATATTGTTTGTAAAAGATAACCTCGATCGGTGGTTACGCAAAACGATTTAATGTTATGCAATATAGCTAGCCATATTGCGAGACGTCTGCTTTTGCATTAAAACTACTGCATTTACATTTTTATTACGAAATGTATTCTAGTTAGGTCTCCTTGTAATATACCCTGAATAATATGAAACAGATAAAAAGGAATGTGGTCTGTACGGATTTTCGTAGACAATTTTCGACATGCGTAAATCTCGCGTTCGCTGTACTGCCAACCCCCAACAATCTGACAATGGCCATGACGAAATTCAGTAAGTTCACTCGTTTTAGTTTCATCTGTTGCTGTATTACTGCTATCGGGGCTGGTTACTATGACAAAAAAGGCAGGCGAATGCCATACGTAATAATAAATTGTTTAAACGTTCTCAACCGATCGAGCTACAGTTGCTGTCGCTATTTCTTAGGTGATCAGCAATGCTGTTCACTAAGCTCGAACATTAATACCTACATCCTTGAATAGGGCATTGAAACAACCGTGAGAATTCAATTCGGCATTCGTTAAGACACGATTGAGGATTGAAATAACGGTGACAACCCAAATTGGTATCCCCATGGCTCACCGTCTGCAACATGTCCTTGAATAGCTTCAATCATGTCTTAGCGTATACCAAATTGGTAGGATGTATGGATATTTGACCTTAAGGAATTGCACCCCAGAAGGTTAACCGTGACGGTGATTGCAATTTGGTTTCTCACCGTTGTTTCAATGTTGTATGGATACTTGAGCTTAGAGAATTGCGTTGCAGCTTGCAGGGGGCGGGTCGACCGGCAAGCACTCTAATCTATATAAAGCCTAAATCTTTATCATATAAACGAAGAAATAAGTCTTTTGAGTAAAGTGGACTACTTTACTCAAAAGACTACCATAGAACCATGCTTGCAATCGCTACTAGATTTTAGCACTAATGATATATTAGTCCGTAAATCGATGCTGTCTATCTAGGTACATCCCTGATTCTCCTACTAAGGCACGAATGGCAGAACATTATTATATGAGCCTGTAACTGTCCCACTGAAGATAAAGGCCTCGTCTCATACAGAGAAGGAACGTGCATACATCATCAAGCTTGCTCACTGAATTGGCGGTTTCAGACTATAAGAAATCCAGGTTTCCTCATTATGTTTTCCTTCACCTCACCGGTCAGGAGAACATAGTGTGGCCTCTTTATAGAATGGCCGGAAAAGGTTCCAAGATGCATCACTGATGTATGAGCTGGGTGGCACCCACACGTAGCGTACCGTACCTAAACAAAACAGTCGCCGCAGACGATAAGAGTGTGTGGAACGAATTAGGTATTCCCGTTTTCTGGCACACACTTTTTTTTATCGTTGCCTCTCACTATGGTTACTCCTGTCTCCTGACTTATGGGTACAGTTTATGAATATTAATCCCACATGCACCAAGACTCAGAACTTTTTTGTCAAACCCCACGGTGGCTTTCCACTTATCTCTGGCCGCCAGGTGAGGTGCACTCTTTGTCAGCATTAGACCGCACCCCCGGCAGGTATGGATGATATGGGTACGGGCGCATCTGTGTGCGACCTGGTGGCCGCACCTATCTTCGGAGAAAGACCTAGACCCGAAAGAACAACCTATAGATCATACAAATATTTGTTCAGCACGAGGATCGAACCCGCGACACGTACTGCAGAAAGCCAATCGCTTAACCACTACGCCAACCGTGCCGACACGACAACGACGTGTTTAATTAAAAAAATCTTTTGACAGTTTTTACACAACGTAATAAAGGTGAGACGCATTGGCAACCTATGGAGGGTGAAACACGAACATGCTTTAACAAAAGAGACGTTTGAAGAAGACTATGATTACATTATCGTAGGGAACGGACACTTCAGTAAACCTAGCATGCCTAATATACCCGGTGAAGATCGTTTTAAAGGTAAGACTTTGCGTTTACTCGGATAATAATAAATATTGTCTGTAGTGGTGACTTTTTTGGGGTCTATCTTGTGTCACCGTCGATCACAGAATTTAACTTAATAGTTGAAAGGCAGCCGCTGATTTTTTCCGCTTATTACTTTAGGATTTCATGCTAATACCATAATACCCATGCAATAGACCTTACTGATATTTTCCACCGCATACAATAATCCTACAAACCTTGCGACCATCTGAGACTGTATTTTTATAGTGCAGCCACGGAGAGTGGGGGTTAGTGACCCATTCCAAATTAGATTGAAATTCTCTAAAAGGCCTCTGCGTGTTGGACCCATGACCTTACGTAAGCCGATCAAAAGACCTACAGTAACTATTATATTGCCCGCTGTTCCCTGCACTGGTTGCTTTTTAGGGGTCTGTCTGGTGAGTGACAAGTCAGGCGTCTGCCACAGAATAACATTTAAATGTTGAAAGGCGGACGTCGTTGTTTCCGCTCATTACTTTAAATTTTCATGTAATATAAAACTCTTACACCTTATCGTTACGGCTGCATATTGGTTCTTGACTGCATTTCTAGTTGTTCTAGTGCGTAGAGACCCGGTTAGTGTCCCATTACATCTTAGATATAAATTATCTTAAGGGCCTTTGCGTGTTGGCTCGATGTTTCTACGTAAACCTATCAAAAGACCGGGTTCGTCCTTGCAGAAGACACTCACCCGTGGAGACACATAAAGTAATTATATTTTCTTGAATGTTTAGACAGACACTTCTTCAAATGATCATTGGTGAACTCAGTCTAACTCATACCACCGCTGGAGTTAGGCGTCTGCCAAGTTGGGCCACGCAACACTCCCGGCCTTCTGCGAGTTTGATTTATTTGGGCAATATTGAGATTGGCTGTTATCCAATGAAATTTGAATGTAATTAAACTGCACATGCCTCTTCAGCCCAGAAACAAATAAAGAATATGTTCTTGCATTAGTTTCTTATTTAACTTGACAATCTGCATCCTTCTTTCAGGCACAATAATCCACAGTCACGACTACAGAGAACCAGATCCGTTCAGAAACCGTCGGGTCTTAGTGGTGGGGGCCGGCCCCTCTGGCATGGACATCGGACTCGACGTGGCCGAAGTCAGCAGTGCTCTAATCCACAGTCACCATTCTAGAATCAACTTTCGCACGCCGTTCCCTTCAAATTACATCAAAAAGCCAGATATCAAGGAGTTCAATGAAACAGGAGCCATATTCCAGGATGGCACGTTTGAGGCGCTGGATGATGTAATTTACTGCACTGGTTGGTTATTTTTCAGAATAATTATTATAAGACATATCATCATATCAAAAGAAAGATGGCATCTGCTGAACAAAGGCCATATCCAGCCAGTTCCACAATTGTGTAGTTATTTGGGGGGGGAATTTGCCAGCACTCACCATACCTGGCAGGCAGGTTAGCGTAGAATGGCTACTGTTCCACAAAAGGGACGCTGCTGCCCATCGCCCTAATTTGGAGTCCCTTAGTCACCTTTTATGACATCACGGGAGGAGATGGAGTGGTGCTATATTCTCAATCCATCCACCATCCATACACTCGTTCGATACGAAGACATATATTAAAACAAATGCAACCTAAAGGCAAGAATCCACCAACGAGAGGCATCGTTAAATACGTCGTGATGACTTGCGTTGCGTGAATGCTTTCGATTATATCGCATGCCCCCGGATGCCGCAAAATTAAGCTCTGGCTATTTGGCAAACCATAAAATAGATGTAGATATATCTGTTCTCCTCAGGTTTCCTGTACGACTATCCCTTCCTAGATGAGACGAGTGGTCTGACCCTCCAACCCACTAACGTGGTGCCATTGTACCGATACATGGTAAACATTAACGAGCCCTCTATGATCGTCATGGGTCTCGTGGTCAGAGCATGCTTGGTAGTAGCGTTGGATGCTCAGGTAAGCATTTGGCAAGCTGTTTTTTTACAACCTAAGAGAGGCTCCCGGATCTCGAAAGCGAACGCTCCAGGACAAGGCCTTGGCAACTTATATAGTTTTCCATTGCTGAAGCAGTAAATACATACTGATACTGATTATTGTTTTAAGAATTTTTGTTTCGGACTACAATCTTTGACTCCACGCTAATTTTGGAGTTGGCTGTATAGCCTTTTTATTGATAGTATCCGTAAATATGATTTTTTAGACTAGCTCCATCATCAAGGTGATTAAGTAGTCACTTTCTGTTGTATCTAAAATTAACGGGTGGGTGAATGTTCATAAGATCTTGTCAAGAAAGATATTTTTACTCTCGCCACGAAATATTAAATGATGAATCAAAAACCATAATCTAATTCTCGTCCGTTTCAAGAAATGAGAGAAGAATTCTAAAGCATAGTAGCTTTAGTTAGGAACCAAACGTAAATTTTCCGGAGACCAATCCAAGTATAAAACAAAATGTATAGAGATATCACCACTTCAATATTAATTTTAATTTTCAGGCACGATACGCCACAGCTCTAATCAAAGGCAACTTCTCTTTGCCATCTCACGACGACATGATGCAAGAGTGGCAGAAGCGAGTTGACACGATACGCTCTAAAGGGCAACGCATGTCCTTCATACACATTCTGGCTGAAAAAGAGGTTAGTTGCACTTATTTATTATTGACGATGCGGTTAGTGCAGTGGCTGATACAGTCGACTGCTGCGCTCCTGGTCGCGGTTTGATTCCCACACGGAACAAATATTTGTATGATCGGCAGTGAGTTGTTCCGGGTCTGGATGTATTGTGTGTATGGAATTTGTATCTATAAACGCACCCACGGCACAAGAGAAATCCTAGTATGGAACATTTATAATTTATGTTTTAGAGAACAGATTTGTATATTCTACACACAGTATAATTTGTAATGTTGCTTTTCACAAAGTATTATGTCTTTTTCATACATACACGCTAGTTTGCGACGTGATAATATGTCCATGATCACAAATACATGTTTGGTACAGGTTTGTATTAGCGTACTGGACTAGCTATCTGAACATATTAAAATACATATATATCGCAGGGAAATGATGAAAATAGAGGTTTTGCTCGAATCACTTTCTTTCTTTAGGGAAAATCACCCCACAGAGTTGTAATTGTAACATCTTGTGTGAATTGATCATCTACCTTAGGGACTTGATCAAATCTCCGTTTTATTTCCTTTCGACATATATAAGAGCTCAAAGAGATTACACTGAATCGACACGAAACAACCGAAAGAAACCGGGCTACTCCTCTTCTTTCCACTCAAAAGGATAGGCACCAACGTCCTCATGAATGGTGATAACATCCTACGTGTATCAACAATCAGTCTGCCCAACATGCTGATTCAACAATATGGCTATGACAGTTCATTGAGAGACACAATTTATTGTGTTCCGCATTGGACCTGTGAGCTGACCTTGACCTTCCTTTCAAAACATTTTATTCCAGGATCAATATTACGCTGAACTATCAGAGGAGTCCGGCATCGACAGAGTTCCACCGGTCATGTTCAAAATCCGCGCCCTCGACACTGAAGCCAAGCTAGAGAACTTATACACGTACAGAAACTACGAGTATACTGTTATTGATGACCATACATTCACTAGGAAAGTGGAGGACCCAGCTGTAAGACGAGGCTTAAATCCATAAAATTGAATACTTTTTAGATTGGGTTTGTCTATATAAGGACTTATTTTAATAATCTACGATATTATGCATGGTACCTTAGTAGATGCTAAAGATGATTTACCTACCTCACAAAATTAATTTGCCGGTACAAATCCGCGGGCTGATTACGTATGTCGCAGACGGTTTGCGACAGGCGTAAATCGCGCAGACGCCGCTGTCAAACGTCATTTTGGTATTATGTATTTTCCAATAGCAATTAAACAGGCTAAGATCTCTGACACACCCTCTGTCGGACGATCAATGGAATTAAAAATAACATCGTCACCTTTTAATTTCAGGCGACTTGCCACCGGTGGATGCTTGGTTGCGCGATAGCTGCTGTAGCGTCTGCTGTCGCATTTGTTGTCGCCTGTTTCTATTCACGTTGCCATATACCTAAATCGGTCTGCCGGCCGCGTCCACCACTATCTTACTAGATACATTACAACTTACTAGGAGAACCTGTTGGATGGACTAATTAAATGCATGGCTTAGAAAAAAAATACAAAATATTTATTTTTTACTGAAACCTACATTGTCGTCAGCTTTCACATCGGCTCCATGCAAAATATCGTAGTCTATTAAAATAAGACCTTGTATACATAGGAACCAATCAGAAAGTAGTTGTCAAGCCTTGTAAAACATACAACGCAACAACGTTGATAGAGTCAATCAGGTTCACTTTTTATTATAACGGGTGTAAGTGACGTCGTAACGAAAACATGCCATGTATTTAATACATGATTCTGGAACCCTCAGGCACAGATATTCTAATACAGTACTACCTCAGGGTTACAATTCTTCGCCCGTCTTTTCTTGAATTTTCAGATATTTTTTCAGTTTATTTATCTGGTTTCAATTTAAAATTAGTATTAGTAAATTTAGTCTACCCTAACGCTATTTTAAATAAAAACACATTAAACTATAAAACTGCATGTAAATAAAAACTAAACGGCCCTGGTTTAACTACAGCTCACGGATGAGGTCATCGCTAGCGGTACCATAATAATATCATATCATAGTAATCACGTAGCGTTTTGATCGCGTTGTTTGCGATACATTGCGTGCGCAAAATGTCAAAAACAGTAATTTATGTTTTCCGAAATAAACAGTTTTCTTATTTTTTATATCGGCCTCAGTGTAACCTGTTCCCAAAGTTTTCGGTACGTTGTCACTTACAACTTGTATAAAATTGATGCTGAACTTTCGTTGTGTCGGTATGTTTGTTTATTAAATTGGATATTTGAACAGAAACGGACTGTAGAACAAAAGTATTCAATTTATAGCCGCCGCGGCTGTATTGGCTAAATCGTTTTATTATAAGAACGCAATATTATACAAATGTAAAATATATAAAATCAACTTTGCAATTATAATTCTAAAGTTATTAAGATAAAGTAAAACCAAATATTCAGCAAAGCACCACCTAGTGCGGAGCTGCGAAACTTGATACATCCAAGTGGCAATATTTCAAGCTAATAGACTGACTACGTTGTTCTTAAATTTCCAAGTCTATTGTTAGAACAATGAAGTTCAAAATAGACTAATTCTAAGTTCAAAATATGAAAAAAACTGCAACTGGACGTTACAGAACGAGAATCAAAACTTAAATAATACCCATGTTTAGATGACATTAATAAAATATGAACCTTAAGCAATAGGCCCAGCATTTATATTCAACTGATGCAATCTCGAAGTTCCACTTGAATTTGATTCTCGGCCGTAGTATATTCTACGGGCCATAGTGCCAAAAGCATTGGCCAATTGATGCATTTCAATAAAACTATAAGTATTTCGAAGAACTAAAATAACTCTGTAACTTGCTATCGACATAATAAGCAATGTGATCGATTTTTTATATATGACTTTGAACTGCGACATTTCCTTTACACAGATGTAAATTGAGTGAGCACTAACATGCGATTATTAAAAGTTATTGTAGTTCTGATTTGTTTTTAATCGTGGGACATGTCTGTACCATCTAATTACACTATTTAATTACGTATTATATATGTGCCATGCATTCCTACATTTACGTATTTTATTTGGTGACACTTAAAAAAATAGTCATGGCATTTATAATTGTTTATTATTTTAAAATAATGACATCAAAATGTACCTAATAGTTAAGGATTTGTTACAATGTAGATAATTTTATACACCTAGGATGATTTATTATTAGTAAAATACACTTAATAACAAAGATTGTACTAAAACCAAGCTAACTGGTGTAAGTAGTTTATTTGTACTTATAAATTAAATATTAATTCTTACATCACTGATTATGGTAACAGTCAAAAACGAATACACACAAATACTGTATTATTAGTTAAGTTTATTTTAAAAAAGAACCTGCTTCATTGTATCAATACGCAAGATTTATTATAATATCCGAATAGGTTTCTCTTATTAACATTCACTGTTCCTTAGTCCACACGTGCCAATTTACAATTTAATAATCTCATTATAAAAATACGGATCTCTTTATAGAATTGAATCAGCCACTTCTCAAAAGTCATGTTATGTCATTTATATCCAATAATATTACTGACTAGCTTTTGCCCGTGACTTCGTCTGCGCGGAACGTCCACCTTATCTTGATAATACAATTGAGTCCGTGTGGTGTCCGGATTAAGAATACAGCACCACTCCAGCTCCTCCCGTTGGATATCGTTAAAGGCGACTAAGGGACTCTTAACCAGAGGGACGGACAGCAGCGTCCCTTCTGTGGAACAGTAGCCATAATGCGCTCACCAACCCGTCTGCCAAGCGTGGTGAGTATTGGCAAATACCCCCCGAAATGACGACACAATTGTGGAAATCTTTGGGGGAGGCCTTTGTTCAGCAGTGTACGTATAAATGGCTGACAGATGATGATGAATTATTGAGCGTCTATTAAGCATCTTTAAGATTTCTCAGTAATTTCAAAGTCAGATTATAGTATGAACAGCGATTCTCATCAAAATCAGTCCAGACATTCTCACGTGATTCACCTACAATCAGACAGACAAGCCGACATACAAACAGACATTAGTTCCACAAACAGTTGTTTCGCCATCTGTTCGATATAGATACTATTTCTGCTAAGGAATTTCACAAAAACTTTCAATGACCCTCGAATACATTCATAATTTAAGTATTAATATATCTCTCAGAATTCGCATAAATATTAAACATCTATAGGGCAAGATAGGTCTTTTTTGGGATTATACCATCTCTCGTAATTCTTATCATCAACGATTTTGTAGTCATAATCACGATAGTTCAACAAGTCCTCGAGCCGATTCCTTGAGTTAAAACGAGCTATTTTGGTCAATACTCGAGGAGCAGGCGTAACATCCGCTTCTTGAGTTAGGTTACCAAAATATTCATCCTGCAACAAAAAATAAAATATAAGTAAATAATTTTTCCCAACATTCAAAGAAATTGTGGTACATGGAGCTATCAGATTGAGCTTAGATAGTCCATCTCTGGGCATAGGCTCCTCCAGGTAGTAAATTTCCCCGTAGTCACAACACTAAATAAGCAAGTTGCTAATCACAGTTGCAGTGAGAAAATGTAATGTACTTACCATGTCCCCAATGACGTTGACATCCACGATCCTCATGCCCATGTTCTGCTGGGCGTACACGTGGTTAAGCCAACTCCTCAACATCTCCTCTTGCGTCGGCAGCTGGAACTTTCCGGAAGCCAACGATGCAGCATAATGGCCCTGTTCATAATGATATCTTAAATATGAAGCTCGCACAGCAAGATTCGTGCAGCAAGAAAACACGATGCTGGTAAAGAATTTCAGATGTAAGATTATTTTCTTGCCTAAAGAGAAAGTTACAATTTATGCGAGTATGATACAAAAGCACAGGATTATCCAAAGTCTTCTCCGCCAGAAAATTGCTGCCTAACGCTTGCATGCGTAAAATAAATACACTTAAACCATCTCCAAACGGCGTTATTCTTACGCAACGAAATCGTGCGTTAAGTTTCATCATCATATCATATCAGCAGAAGGACGTCCACTCCAATACTAAGGCCTTCCTTATAGATTGCCACACCTGTGTCGTAATTTCGGAGGAATTGGCCAGTACACGCTTAGCAGGCGGGTTGGTGAGCGCAGTAAGCTTGTTTTTCTGCAGCGAAAGTGCGCATTCATGGGATGCAAGATGATAACTGGGTTAGAAACCATAAGATTTAAATCTTGGGTCTGATAAAGTTATATAAAAGTATTGGAGAGTATTCATCAAGAGAACTTCAACAAGAGGAAACAACTTGATAGAATCAGATACACGAAGGAGAAGAAAATGGAAACTCTTCACTTAGCACAGTTTATGAAAGAGCAAAATTGGACTTCTGGGGTGGAGGCCTGGTGACCTGAAACACAGGCTTCAGCCTAGCTTAGGTACCTAGTTTCCCACAGTCAATTTAAATTTTACTATAACTAGGTAATTTTGTATTTTGTTGCAACTTTTTCATTATTGTGGTGAGAACATAAATTACTTACTTATTTACTTACTTACTCTTCTTAAGAAGGGTCGCTGCTGCCTATCCCTCTGGGTTAGAGTCTCTAAGTCGCCTTTTACAACATCCAAGGGAGGAGATGGAGTGGTGTTATAGTCTTAATCCGGACATCACGTGCAGTAAGTTACGTCAAGTTTCGCCAAGTCGTTTTTGACGTCAGTGCGAGACCGATTACACCGATATTGTCAGAAACTTTGTTTAGTACTTAGAATGAAAAACATTCCAAATTATTATTTGAAAGTTGTAACTTGTTCACCTGAGCATCCATGACTCTGTTGATAACTTTCTTGGCGACTCCAACAAACGTCATACTGGGATGTTTGATGTTCACTGTTTGCTGGTACAGAGGCAGAACAAACTTCTGCGATGCTGTCACTCCTGAACTGGGATCTAAGAATGGATGATTGTAGTTGTAACCTGAAAAACGAGATAGGTAAGATAGTGGTGTAAACACTCCTAGTCACATGTAGTCCTTGCAGTAATGAGATCTGCCAGAACAACTCAAAATCCAACATGAGTCTAAATCATTAATCTGTGATGAGGGTGTACGAGTTTTGGAGAAACCTAGTCAGATGATTTAAGCCAGAATACTATAATTCATTACATCATTTCAGCCGAAAAACGTCCACTGCTGGACAGAAGCCTCCCCCAAATATTGCCACAACGACCGGTATGGGTTTGTGTTATGTGCTCATTAGGGGGTTTTGCCATAATCGCCACGCTTGGCAGACGGGTTGGCGATCGCAGTTAATGTAAAAATATTCGAAGGACGCTGCTGCTCATCCTCTGGCTAATCCCATAGTCGCCTACTACGACACCCACGGGATGAGATGGGACGGTGGCATTCTTCGCCGGCTCCACATTGCAAATATATACTATAATTAATTATGATAAGCCTCCAGAAACTTTACCTGTACAAAATATAACATCATCAAACTCTTCAGAACTGCCATCAACGAAGAGAGCGCCATTTGAAGTAAAAGAGTCGATGTCAGGTTTCCTGGCGTAGGTTTTGGAGAACTCTGGCTGATTGTAGTCAAGATGATGACTGTGTATGAGCTTCGCAGTAACGTTGGACAATTGTATGGCGAGATCGAGTCCCGATGCGCCTGCGCCTACGAGAAGCACTCGGTGATTTCGGTAAGCCTCAGAATCTTTGTAGTCATGGCTGTGTATCACTTTTCCTGAAAACAAAATAAATTCGAATTATGTATTGAACATAATGGTAACTGTAAAAACGTCTATCTAAATGTCAATCCCTAATAGAAAACGCAGTCTTTTTTTTATGTTGCCCTGCATTATGGTTTGTCCTGTATCGTGAGTACAATTTAGACATACATCTCACATGCACACATACCGAGACCCAAAACAACTATCTGCAGATCTTAAAATTTTTTGCTCTGTTTGAGATTCGAACTCGCGACAAGTAGCGCAGGAGGCTAATCGCTTAGCCACTGTGCAAGCCGTGCCGTCATTATTTTGATTGAGTAGCGAAACAATAATTGGAGCCACATTTGGTGTGAACGTAATGGTGAGTTGGAACATAATATTGTACTTTCCTCCAAGGTATCGATTATTCCGTAGTAAGTACCTATTCGTATGTTTTCGTCGATACTTAATATATATATGTGTGTGTGTTCTATCCTATATTACAAGACATAATTTTAAAATTCTATTTTCTGTTCCCGGTCTTGTGATTCCCGACAAAGAACAGACCACCCCACTCCACCAAAAGTAAAAGGCGACTAAGGGTTGTTAACAAGAGGATGGCATTAACATTAATGACAACATATTGCGATCGCCAAGCATGGTGATTATGGTAAAATCCCCATATGTCAGTTTATTAGGAGCCCCATATTCCCCCCGAGTCAAGAGGGTAGTGGGTGCAGTACACCGGCTGCTGCCCAATCTCGGGGGACCATGTGAGGAAGTTCGCCGTGTCTACGGAGGGGTTGTGCGGTCCGTGGCCCTTTACGGGGCACCTGTATGGTCAGCTCGACTGTCAGGTGCCCAGCGCTGCAGTACCAAAATTCACGGTCTGCAGCGCAGAGTGGCTATCCGGATCGCACGAGGATACCGAACGGTGTCCTACGAGGCGGCAACTCTCCAGGATAGGACGTGAGGCCTGCCGTGGCCTCACGTCCTATCTTGTCATGCCACCATTGTGATAGCGACCAGGACACCGCACAGCACACGCTCGAGGCGTGCCCTGCGTGGGCCGCCGAGCGGCGGATCCTGGTCGATCGGATCGGGCAAGATCTCTCTCTGCCAGCAGTAGTGTCGGCTATGTTGGCAGAGCACGAAAACTGGAATGCAGTGATCTCCTTCTGTGAGAGCGTCATGCTCCAGAAGGAGACTGCAGAGCGGGACCGGGAGAGGGCCGATCCCGCCCGAAGAATTAGGAGACGGCGCCGGGGTAATAACCGCCCTGGCGCCTAATTACCATACGCCTAAAACCCCCTGCCATAGCTATAAGGCGTGGGACCTCTGGGTTCGCGGGTGCGTAGATTGGGGAATCTGCGTGCCCACACCGAGCGACCCAAGAGAAGATGGTAGCACGCATGTGGTCACGTGCTGCCGTGGGACGCTCTGGGGGATCCTTTACAATCCCCCCGAGGGGGTGACCGCTTTACAGTCACCCTCTCAGGGATGTGCCTATAGGCATGGCACCAGTGGGCGGCTCTAGTGTGATCATACGAGGACCTGGAGCCTCCCTTAGGTGCCGAAGTTGACCGCTCCAGTGGTTTTAGCCGGTAGGAGTCCGGCATACCCCTTCGCCCTTCCCCGGGGCAAAGGAAGTTCATGAAGAATTTCCACTGGGCACCAATAAAAAAAATAAAAAAGGAGCCCCACTAGAACTATTATATTATTTACTTCAACATCAGATTCGCTTCTATGGCACGTAAAGTTAAAATAATAAAGGAAACGCGGTAGAAAATCCTTGAGGTGTACACAAAACGTGACCGTCGAACAAAGTAAGCTCGGAAATAACAGGAAAACTACACTTAATATACACAATAGAAACTACAATTATTTTATTATCCAATTTACTAATTTGTGGCAGGTGTATTTATTTATTTTTTTAACTTTGAGGCCATTTGTTTTAGGCCCGTATTACAAACGAGAATCAAAATTTAAGTGAAACTCGAGTCTAGAAAGAAGATTGCGTTAATCAAATGTGAAGCCTACAAAATAGGTCCAGAATTTATATTCAATTGATGCAAACCTTGACTCAAGTTCTATTGGAATTTGGATTGTCGATCTGTAATACGGGCCTTAGTGTACGCGGATTATACCTAATACTGCCTTTTTTAAAGTACAGGTCAAAGTGAACGGGCTCTTTTGAGGAAATCTCCATAAAGATTCCATACGACAGTGAATCATACTGGTCGGAAACGCTTCGCAGATTTGGTGGCACACGGCACACCCTCATAAAAGAAAAGGCAGTATACCAAATTGTAAAATACATTAATAATAAGCCTTTTTATTGGATTTCTCGTGTGTCGTGGATGCGTTTATAGACACAAATTTCACACACAATACACCCAGACCCGGATTACGAACTACCAGTAGATCATACAAATATATGTTCCGTAAAACCAACTAGCTTTAACATTAGATGGGAGTATTTTTTTTTATTGACAGAATTATAGTAACTGGTTAAATACAGGATCCTATTAAAATAGTGAACTTCATTTTGAGGTGACAAACTTATGGGAATAGCGTTTAATAAATTAACAGTGTATATACAGAAAAATAGAATTCTATTACAAAATTAGTGTATAAAGTAGCTCTTCCAGCAGTGTTTTTTCACAAATTTATTACGAAAATTTGCACAAAGAAATAATATATAAAAATATGCATTAATTATTGCATAAAATGGAAATTAAATACCTACAACTAGTTTATTTATAATCGCTAAAATCTAATTTCATTATGTCTGTAGGAACCTTCAAACGTATATCAAGTTATTACATTATTTATTAGGCTGTATAATATGAGTATTTGCTTGATTCAAAACATTATTTTATTGAATCGAAATGGCTTACGAAATAAATATATCGCGTTTATTTCATTTATTATATACATTCAGTCAAAAAAGTATCGGGATTGGATGATTTGTTTATGGTTCCAAATTCAAATTTTTGTTTTTATTGTTGTTGTTTGATTGGCACAACTGTTTTCCATTTTGGCGCGGAGTTTGAGTTGCATCTGTTATTTATATTAAATACAGTGCTGTTTTTAGTTATATATCATATCTAGTGTGTATAGCGAATTTAATTATGGACAAAAACACCGAACAAAGGGTTTGTCTTAAATTTTGCATCGCCAATGGAATTTCGTGTTCGGAGTCACTGAAAATGTTACAGAAGGCTTAAGGTGAATCGACTTTATCAAAAACACGTGCTTATGAGTGGTACAAAGCGGTCGAGATGCGATGGAAGATTTGCCTCGCTCTGGTAGGCCATCAACGTCTGCAACTGAAGTTGTCGAGAATCGAACCCCGACCCTCGACATCTTAGGCGACGGCGGCGGCGCAGCGACACGTTGCGGAGCCACCGCGCTCGCCGACGATGGAGACGCATGCTGCGGGGCGAGGGCGGCGCGGTTGCGTGCTGCGCGCCATCGCCACGATCCACGACCTCTTTTTTTTCGCTCGGACCACCGCCCAGTGCACACATCGCTTATGCCAAAATATTTACCAGCGTATATAGTACAGTCCGCATTTTATTTCACCACCACCAGTGGAAGCTAAACAGAAGTTAACATCGCAAAAGTGAAAGAAATAGTGACTGAAAATCCTCATTCGACTTTGAGATAGATAGCCGCCAAACTTTCTGTATCTCACGAGTCGATCCGTACCATTTTAACTAATCATTTGGGTATGAAACATGTTACCGCTCGGCTAGTCCCAAAAGACCTGAATTTTCTTCAAAAACTCAATCGCATGAGAGTCGCTGAGGACATCCTAGAACGAGTCAATTCCGACCCAACATTCATGAAACGCATTGTTACTGGTGACGAGACGTGGGTTTACGAGTTTGACATGCAAACTAGTCAACAAGCTTCGGAGTGGCGCCTTCCAACTGAACCAAAAAAACCACGCCAAAGTCGATCAAAAGTCAAAGTTATGTTGACTGTTTTCTTTGACTATCGCGGTGTTGTGCACTCGGAATTCTTTCCGGAAGGTCAAACGGTAAATAAAGAATATTACTTGAGCGTTATGCGGCATTTAAGAGAGCAAAGTCGAAGAAAAAGGCCAGATTTGTGGAAAGAAAATTCTTGGATTTTGCACCACGATAATGCGCCTTCACACACGGCCATCATTGTGAACGAATTTTTGACCAAACACTCAACAAATACCATCGAGCAACCACCATATTCACCTGATATGGCTCCAGCCGACTTCTTTCTTTTCCCAAACTCAAATTACCACTTCGTGGCACCCGTTTTCAATCGGTAGAAGACATAAAGGAGAATTCGCGGCGAGAACCGAACTCAATTCCGGAAACAGCGTTTAAAAAATATTTTGATGATTGGATTATTCGTTGGTCGTTTCTGAAGGAGAATACTTTGAAGGTGATAAAATAAATTTGGATGAATAACAAACATTTTGTGTATTATTGATCTTTTCCCGTTACTTTCTTGACAGAGTAGTATACTTACAGCATCTATATGTGCCGTATTCATACGTGCAACGTGCAGCCCTAGCACATACAATTATTATATTATTAATGCACAAAATATAGGAATTACAAAATAAAACAATATTTATATTCTACTCACATGTAAGTATATATAATGAATGAAATGAACGCGATATATTTCTGTAAGCTATTTCAATTCAATGGATGCTATTCGCGTAAACTTCAGAAAACATTATTTTATCTCTTATTAAAGCCAAGGCAAGGCGTAATAATAAAATCCATACCTGAAGTTATAACTGCATGGAATCCCACTGCATATACACAATATGTATCTAGCACAAATGTTTATCGAAGTATAAGCAGCGGATGTAAACCTTACCATACATAGGTTGCATTCATAGAACTAGCATTGTATTCAAATTTTACCTTTGAAGATTTCCAGTCGGTCGATGTTGGGTATCACAGGGCTGCTGAACTCGCCACTGGCGATGACTACGAAGTCACAGACCTCAGTCACCGTCTCTTTTGTGTCGGTCTTTGTGTATGTCAGTTCCCACCGTTCTCCTGCCCATTTCACCAGCGTTACTAGACTTTGCAGCTGAAATTTCAAACGAAACCATCAAGCATATGCCATACTATTCTAAATATTCAAAGTTTGAAAGCAAGTTGAGTCGAGATTGCATGAATTGAATATAAATGCTGGACCTATTATGTAGGGTTCATATTTGATTAATGCAATCTCGACTCAATTTCTACTTGAGTTTTGATTCTCGATTAGTATAGATAGACCAACAATTTCCAAGTGCCATCCCTAACTATAACAACGATGAGAAGTAATCTACTAATAATCAGTTCTTTTTTGTGGCTAAATAATTTAAAGACAGCGTTGGTCGTCTATATTTAGAAGGAATATAATGTACACTTTTCTCTTGGGATACCTATCTCAGGTTCCCACTTTAGTATTCATCCTGACATGACGCACCATATCTATGAAAATAAATTAATGAATAATTCATCAATTCATGGTGTAAACGATAAATAACAAATAAAACAACGTCCATACATGTTTCTCGTCACGTTATTCAAAGCTGAGGCAATTGGCAATGAACAAATTGTATACGATCATACATCCTAATTTGATTCCGCGACGATGTATATAGAAGAATGTGATGGATTATTTCTTTGCCTTCCCAGTTTTATAGTTTGATATCATGCGCCTTTTCTTTTTATTGTTTCGTTTGCGAGAATTGTTTTCAGACGATTTGTATTGACAAAGTCACTGTTCAAGTGAAGTTATACCCGTATGTCGAACTATTTTACTACAATTATTCAATAATGAAATTAAAACTAGCAACATGTGTCTTGATAAATATGTTTAAAAGTTTGCGTGTCATACATACTATTGATGAGTCGAATGAGTCATTCGCCTGTTGGTAAGCATCACGCCAACATAACAGTTTTAGTGCTACCCAACTAGCAATCCGCCATTTGAAATGTAAGAATAGCACCACCCCGTCTCATTCTGTGGGTGTCGTAAAAGGCGACTGTGAAATTAGTCGGAGGATGCAGCAGTGTCCTCCGAGTACATTAACAACTCGATTGCGATCGCCAACCCGCCTGCCAGGCCTGGCGATTATGACATAATCCCCCAAAGAGCACACAACAAAAACCCAGATCGGTCGTTGTGGCAATCTCTGGGGGATGCACATGTCAAGCAGTGGATTTATTTGGCTGATAAGATGAATAAAATATATAAGTTACGGCTCAAGAGGCCGTAATTTCTTTATGGATGTTTGCTTAATATTGATTATATTATGCAAGCAACGCAATGTAATGAGTTAGCTAACTAAAGTTCTATTAAGTATATACAGACAGAAACATGCGTTATTAAATTATTTATAATTACAATTTTCACTCGTACATTTTTTGTCTAAGAGAAAACAAAACTAGCAAATATGTGGATTAAAAGAAAACTGATAGTTGGTATGTTTACATATGTTAAAGGTTGTATTTCGTAACATCTCAATGTGTATGCGAAACCTGTCTTGAGTACCATGTGACTGCCAGTTGAATGGAAATTATCCTCAACTTTACACATACAACCTACTCAGAGAAAAAAAACCAGTATAACAATCAAGAATCGTGAATAACGAATTGTTACAAGATACAGATATAATATTATTTGACTTCTATTTGTTATCTTACAAAAAAAGTTCATTTAAAAGTCAAATAGTTCACCCATCTCATTTAGGTACTGATGTTTATATATATATATAATTAGATTTCCGGCTAAAGTAAAGATTTTTATCATTGCTTCCTACATAATATTATGCAATCTTGTTCATATTATTATTTAGGCACTAAATATTACTCGTGTTTCCTGACTAACGGTAAAGGTATCGGTACTTTGACTGGCAGAAGTTGTGAAATATTAAAACTATGCCAGAATGCAATCAACTAGTAACTCGCCATTTGATAGCTCCGATTTGACTTAAGCACTAATGATCTCAAACTACTCAGCGGAGTAGACGTATAATCTTGATATTAAAATAAAAACGGTTAGTTTCCTAACTATACTGGTGGTACTAGGTGGTACGACTACTTTGCTGGTGACCCGGCTAGGTAGGTTCCACCGCGGTACCGGATATTCTACCAAATAGTAGTTTTTAACCACGTGTTCTGGTTTCAGGGCACTATAGCTAGTGAAATTACTGAGCATAAGAGACATAACTAAAGTCTCGAAGTGTGTCAAGTTATGGAGAGGCGTGATGCTTACCACCAGGCGAATTACTTGCTTGACTAGTCACGAGATCGTACAGAAAAAAACGGTGTATACAATGACAATCATACTAATATTATAAATGTGAATGTAATTTTGATTGTTACGTTTTCACGCGAAAACTACTTAACCGATCATCATGAAACTTTGTACACAGATTCTTGGAGGTATTAAAAGTAACATAGAATACTTAACAATATATAAAAGATTTTTAAAAAAATACGAAAGATAAAAACAATGCAAACGAAGCCGCGGGTATAAGCTAGTAATACTATAAGTGTATATCATTGGGATGCAAACTTCATTTCATAAGAAATGTCCTACAGTAGATTACAATACAAGTACCGCGTACAAGTACACTCTTGAATGGAACAGAACAGAATCATTTATTCAGTAATGAATTCCTAACACACACGTTTACACGTCATATTGAAACGACGCTCGGATCATAGACTATACACTTAATAGTGACATAGATGCGCAACTCTAAGACCACAATAATCAAATATGCGACCTTGACTACCAGATGGCGCTACGTTTTCGCTTAGTACCGAAACAATCCTGCAGGTGGCGTGCCTCTCCAGAAGTATTTTTAATAAAATTTGTTCATTGTATGAAAAAATCACTAGAACGATTAAATTGCGCCGCAGACCATAATATAATATGTTTAAAAATGTTTTGCAATTTAAACCGACCTAATAATTTCTCGAAACTAGAATTGTTCTACAAAAAAGAAACAAGGGAAACGCTTCAATGTTTTTTTATTATTCTTTTCGTATAATAATCATACGCTTACCAAAACTAGGTCATTCTTATCATATTAAGAAAATTTTACATTCAAAGTTATATTCACTTCTTTATACCGTGGATTATAAAATTCAGTGCGAGATTATTAAAAAATTACAAGAAATTCAACGTAAAATGATCACACTCGTAAAATAATCTAATCCAATAGCAAACACGTAAACACCAGCTAAATTAAGTTTACAAACTTGTGAAAGGTAGTTAAGATATCTTTTCTCTTTGACAATTTGGACAAAGTGATAATATTTTAATAATAAATATCACAAATAAGAGATTGTAATTTATGAACGTATTACCAAAAAAAACCATTAAATAAATTTATTTTGGGTACTTCCGGTAAGGTACTACTGCCATCTAGTCATATTTTAAATCAAACTTAATATGAAATGTGCCGACTGTAGGCAGGAGATGGCGCTACTCTCGATGCAACTTTTCGTACTCACTATTTGTATGAGAGTATCACCCCCCTGGCTCGGATGACATTTCACTACATGACAACATCTGAGAAAAAATGTCAAAATAAACGCATGCTTAAGTCTTTTTAAAATTGATATTTAAAATCAACTGAGTACATTGTTTTTATGGAATTAAATATATGAGAACAGTGTATATATGCGTGGAAACCAAGCGTACAACTACTAGGCTTGGTTTGGCGGCTTGGCTGCCTAGTGGTTGATTATGTGAAGTTTCTTCTCTCTCGTGAATTCTAAATAACCGATACCAGCGTGCTGTAGCAACGTGGCTGCGTTTTTTACGGTCAGTGATGAATACTGGAAGCCTAACCCCCAATAAAATGACAAACATATGACACCTGGAAGTCAAACTTCAAGGAAGAGTTATGTCTGTCCTAATGGTCGGCAACATTTTAGCAACTCTTCTAGTGTTGCGGATGTTTATGGGAGGCGGCGGTGATTGCTTATGAAAACCGCGTGCTTGTTTCTGCACCTATATTAACAATCTAAGAATTAAAGAAGAATTATCATCCGCAAATAACTCAATCTTTGATCGATGCGAAATCATATACAGCAGGTAATTTATATACTCTTAAAATAATAATGGACCTAGCATCGAACCTTGCCGAATGCAAACGCCTATTGCAACTTCAGAGCCAGATGATTTAATCTCATTAATCTCAGATTAGTAGAATATTTTTAAGGACTACGACTATGCTTAAGCCCGTAAGCTCTAATTTTAGCAGAAGCGTAAATTGCAACCAAAATCTTTTGAAAGGTTCCAGAAGATAGCGATTGCATCTTGTAACCCTTTCAAAGCTTCAGTTACTTAATACTTCACAGCTCTTTTATGCAACGTTGCAACTGTATTATATATTGCAACTATACTTGGGCTCTGGCCAGCTGTGGGCTACGGTAAGCTGAATTGCTATTGGTTCAAAGATTTTCATTAAGTACCTAGAATTCATTGATATATCAAATAAGTTTACTTACTTGAATATTGTTCATCAGTTCGAAATGTTTGGCGAAGTAATGCAAGTACTTGTAGAAGCAAGGTCCCGTAGGATAAGACGGCGTACCCTCCGGGAACGGGAAGCCCGCGTACTCCATCGTCTGTCGTGGTGTGTTGGTCCTGGAAAACATTATTATTGTTTATCTACACAATTGGGTGCCGGCAGGAATATGTATTTGCTCTAGTGTGATCTTATGATGACCTGGAGCCCCCCCAAAGGTGACCGCTCCAGTGGTTTTAGCCGGTAGGAGTCCGCCATACCCCTTCGCCCTTCCCCGGGGCTAGGGATGTTCCATGTAGAATTTCCACTAGACATCAATAAAAAAAAGGAATATGTATATAGAGCCCTACAAAAATAACTTATAAAATAGTCATTTTTATTTTCCAGTTATTTTAGATAGTACATAAATAAATATTTGAGCGTAGCGTAAATATATTTTATCCATTACGAATATGCAGACAATTAAGAACACGCGCCACAGTAATAAAAGTGAAAGAAATTGTTTGTTTTAACTGCTCGAATAGCAACTTTACTCATTATTTATTGCAATAATAATATTATCTAAATTACAACATTTTTTAAATAAAAGCGGTCACTATAGTATACTGATTGTCCCCTTAAAACATAGTTCACTATATTTATAGGACCCTATATAAATGTGATGAAAAAAAAGGAGTATGGTCTACGGCCATTCGAAATACAATTCAAATGAATAAATAAATTTACGTATGTGCCTAATTTTATATAGGTACCTATACACTATTATAAATTATAATAAGCGAAAAAGGAAGACAATTTATTATTTTCCGAAATGAGACGCACACAATACATTATAAAAAAAATTAAAATATAAGGAAAAAGTATAGTCTGTCCGCAAAAAAAAGAAATGGTGCTCAGCATTATACTACCATGCCACAATTCCTTGCAACACAGCATAATGTATGTATAGATGCGTTTGCCGGCGCCCATTCCCTTTTTTTTCCTACACATAAATATTGCGACTTGAAACTCAACACGTTTCAATGAGCGCATATGTTATTGTAAAGGATTTGATAAAAATGAAGGAAATCGGAGGCTAAGACAATAAGTTATCTATGATAGAGAGTAGAATACCAATCTTACCTATATCATGGCAATAAGGAGTTGCTATACTGCAATCATCTTATTGGTGCTGGCAGTATCATTATGGTTAATAGCGTAAATGAGGTTACAGCTTTTTTGAAAGTCACAGGAAGGGAAAGGGAGGCCGATATGAGGCGACGGCAATATACGGCACAAAGTTTATCTACGGTTAATTGTAACAATATCGAAATTGAGCTAAGATGTGTTATAAGTGGTAATTGAAATTGGAAATTTAAATTGGAAGTGTTGAGTAGGGAGTCGATACTTACGTACTTCAATGTGTTTAATGTCAATTCCGAAGGTTTTATAATTATTATATATATAACATATTAAAAATATATTCTAAAGATGTGTGATCCATATGTTTTATTATTATTATATTTTTGTTTTTATTAAATATGAACATGTTACTTGTTACTTACATACCCACAAAGACAACATGTAATATAGCATGTTGTTTATACGAACTGTATCTTATTTAACTTAAAAATCCATTCTAGCTAATAAAATTTGACCACCCTTATTATCATCATATCAGCCATAGGACGTCCACTGCTAAGCAAAGGGCTCCCCGATATAATTCCAGAACCATCCTTTAGTCGCATTTTACGATATCCATGGGAGGAGATGGAGTGGTGCAATATTCTTAATACGGACACACCCGGAATACCACCACCACTAGTTATTTTTATAGAGGTATTTCTCATTAATTCTTAAGAATAACACGTGCAATCTATAACAAAAGGCAACCTTGGTTTTAATTATGAATTAACGATAGTTTCCATCGTCATTAAATAACTTATTATTATTGTTTGATTCACGGAACAATCGAGATGTTCGCTTTTAGACGATAAAAATAATTAAGATTTCCCTTCTAAATATTAATGTGTTTAAAATAAAAACAATATTTTGATGCGGTATATGTACTAGCTATATATTGTCCAAGACTCGAAGATCAATGGAGAAATATCGCCATGTCCACATGAAACTGGTCCTCATATTGGTCATTGCGGTCTCATTTCATAATGAACCGGTTCTGTTTGAGATCTCTTAAAAAAGACAATTATCTAATATCCGCGGTTTCACTTTAACGCTGAGCAAACATAATGCAATCACGCATTGTCGTGTACCTACTTAGCGTATTTGTTGCAAACGTCTAGTCTCACTAGATTATTTATGTTTAGCTATACTTAGCAGCTTAGCTTTCTACAGCGATCGTGTTGTTTTTTGTTAACAAGAAAGTTACATTTCATTCCTTCATATCAGCCAAACGACGTCAACAAAGGCCTCCCCCAAAGATTTCGACAATTGTGTCGTAAGTGAATATGAATGAATTAATTTGCTAGTACTCACCACGCTTGGCAGGCGGGTTGGTGAGCGCAGAATAGCTGCTGTTCCGCAAAAAGGACGCTGTTAAGCATCCCTCTCAGACTCCTTTAGTCGCCTTTTACGACATCCTCGGGACGAGACGCAGTGGTGCTTCTATAGGTATATTCGTAATCCGGTTACCACACGGGTTTATTCTCAGTACCTATATCAGTATTCAACATTTCTCTACCTCGTGCTTTTATAAAGCCTTTTTATAAGATTCTTTTTTTGGAACTTATAACACATTTTATATGTAGATATAATCTACTTTGGACTGACTTTGAAAATAGTTTTACCGTTAAAAAGCTATACCCTGATATATGATAAAATATATATAATAATGTATCACTATGATACTAATAAGGAAAGAGGCCGAGCATATTAATGCTTGGTAAAAAAGGTTAGGATACAATAACACGTTACATTTTCCTTAATTACTTTAACATCGTTTAACCTTCACTTTTAAAGGAGGATATCTCTCACATATGAATACATCACTCATCAGACCAAAACGTTGAGACAATCGCCATTAAAGTCTGTTTTTCAGAGTAAGTTTGAGTAATTCAGATTCTTCTTCAGATTTCTGTCTCATACTATACGGCACTATGACCATCACTGGTGTGTAGGTCATTGCCTGTGACACTATGATAGGTCACAGTGTATATATATTGACGAACGATAATGTTGTTAAATTCATACCTCAAGTTTTTGTACATGCTAGTGAAGAGAGGCAGGCCATCTTCATCAGTGCCAACGTGTGGGTCGAATCTCCAGGTACCGCCGATGTGGCGGGAGGCCTCGAATACGGTGAAGTTGAGGCCATAGTCCTTCATATACCGGGCAGTGCCTAAACCGGAATACCCCGCACCGATGATGCAGACGCGAGGTTGTGGCAGAGACTGAAAAGAATAGATTTAGAGATTTATAATAAAGTATCACTCAATCTCCTCCCATGTACATTATACTCGTCTCCACTGAGTAAGCAACTCGTTCATGGGTCAATGTATACGTTTTTACAATAAACTTCCCACTGAAGACAAAAATTTATCCCTTAAGAAATTTAAAACTTTTATTAAATCTAAACTCTGTAATAAAGGATATTATAAGATTTCTGATTGTCTTGAGGATAAAAAAGCTTGGGACTGAGATGCTCGCTAGGTCGAGTCAGGATTTTTAAAAATTTTTATTCGTAAACTGACATCTGTTAATTTATACACTTTTTATTGACATTGAATTTATACAGTTTTTTTTTTACATGAGATTTATATTATTATTTTTATGTTTTATTTATATTTGTGACATTTAATTTACATACATTTTAGTATTGTTGTAATTTTAGATATTTTTTTGTGTACATCAATGTATAAATATTGTATATGACAGACTAACGTGTTGCTGGGGAGTTTGTTGCGCCGTTTCTTCTCCTCAGCTTAAACACTAGGAAGCGGTGAAGGGTGGGCTTAATGGGTGCTGTCTAATGTTGACGTTCAAAAAGAACTTATAATTTAGTCTATTTTGAATAAATGATTATTTCATTTCATTTCATGGATGTCGTAAAAGGCGACTAAAGAACTCTAAACTATGAAGACATATAAGACTATGGAAATCTATGGGGTGACGTTTGTTCAGCAGTGAACGTCTTTTGGCTGATATGATGATGAAACAGATATAAACAGCAGGTCGCACTATGACAAGCAGTATCTGGCGCGAGTGCCAAACCCCTGGGAAACTAAATAGATACGTTTATAGTGACAGCCATGCCCACTAGTGGCGAAGAGTGAATACATGCAAAAGGCAAGCGGTTCCAGGTCTAAGCTTACTAACCAATAATGTTGTAAGGCATAAAATTCCATGGATAAAAGAAAAATTGGTAAAACAATTGACAATGTGAATAGATAAAAGATATCGGCTTGGTTGGGTGTAACATTTGTCGTGAGCAAAAGCGCGATGTAATAATGGAAATGAATGAGTAAGTTTAATACATTTTACTAAGGGCAGATAAGTCGGGATTTCTCAGGTTATGCTGATAAAATTAATATTTGGCGTTAATACTACAAAGCAAGTAAACTTAGTGTTAGTGATTTTAAAATGATTAGGCGTTATTACATCAATGGAAGTAAACTTCGTGCCAAAATATAAAACGTCTTTCATCTATACATTGACGAATTCCTTAAATAAAGTCGATGGAAATCGAGTTATATGGACTCGTCACCTCTGACTTACGACTTAGAATGATAAATATTTTTCAATGGATATCGTTTACTGCTTGCAAGTAGTACAGAGAACTAAGGAGTTCAGGGTAAGAACGTCTTAAAGCCAAGGTCTTGCCTTGGCTAAACTAAACATTGATGGTGGCGCCTTCTCGTACATCTAATTATAAATAATTATTGGCTTTGCAGTAAATTATTTCCTAAAGCAATTTTAACTACATAATTGAGTCAATTCCTACATGTATAAATCTTTCCTTGTCATCCAGCTATCAGTGATAACATTTATATGCTACGTCTACCGCTGCCTCTTCTCCCATGCCCCATATAGACGAGTACACTAAACAACATCGGACTCTATCAAAAGTCTGACAATCTATCGTATTTTTATTTATTTAACCAACTTCGCTGTACCTATATTATCCCACTCTTCGACAAAAACCTACTATTTCCAAATCATTGGGTCTAGATCTGCTGTATGGCTGACCTGATGTCGTCCGTAATACTAATCAGGGCAGTCACGATACTATGTAAAGGACTGAAGTCGCATTGGAGTAGATTAAGAAGGTTGTACTTGCAGAGAAAGGAGCTGAGCTGAGTGTTCGGCGTTCGAGCACTTTAGAAAAGAATATTAATAGGGAAATGGGATGGTATTCAGAGAAGGATGTAGGGTTGCACTAAAGGAACTATTAAAGCTTATTTCCAAGCCGTTGGAAAGCTGCCCCGAGATATAGAAGGATTGAGGATTAGACAGGTGACTTGAAGGATTGGAAGATGATGGCCAAAATACCTACTCTTCTTAACATCACAAGCAGTGAATTGATTAAAAACAAATGGTGAATTGTTAGAGCATCAGCAGCACAGGGGTGTCTACCTGCACAGAGTCCTTGCATTAATCTTTAATCTCTGTCTCAGCCATTCTTATTTGCCAAATAACCTCATGCGCGCTGTGATTGCTCCCATGATAAAAAGTAACACTGGAGACAATTCAGATTTGTCTAAATATAGACCCATATCGCTGGCAACAGCTGTCTTCAAAGTGGTGGATAGTCTGCTTGACATGCATTTAGATAAACATCTTGATTCGCATGATGCCCAATTCGGCTCCCATCCTGGACTATCGACAGTGTGCAATCTTTTGCCTCAAGCAGATTACACAGATCGTAGGACCCAGTGTACGCGTGCTAGCTTTTTTATTTTATTGGTCGTCCAGTGGAAACTTATCATGGCGAAACTTATTACACCACAGGAACCCGGGGATAAAATACTGTAACGGTCATCTTAAGCAGCGGAGGAGGGCACCAGGTCCTTGTAAGATCACACTAGCCCATTATTGCCACGCCTTTAAGCACATCTCAGAGGGGATGACTGTAAAGCGTTCACCCTCTCTAGCGGATGGGAAGTGACAGTAAGAAGGCCGCCTCGCTGGCACTACTCGGGCAGCATTGTAAAGGACCCCCATGAACCCTCGCTATGCGCTGTGCTGTGCACACACGGTGGCACATGACCACCTACACAATGTCGTCTTCCCGGGCTCACTCGACATAAGCACGCAGACGCTCCAATCTCCGTCACTGCAACCGGCCGGCAGTGTTAGACCTGAGCGGTTGTTAATCCGGCGCCCTCTACTCCTTCTCCGTGCGGAATCAGCCCTCTCCCGGTCCCGCGCTGTAGTCTCCTTCTGAAGCATGATGCTCTCGCAGAAGGAAACCACTGCACTCCAATTTTCATGCTCCGCCTACATAGCCGACACTACTATTTCAACAATTGTACCAATTTAGGGGGAATTTTCCAGTACTCACCACGCTTAACAGACGGATTGGTTAGCGCAGAATGGTCGCTGTTCCACAGAAGGGACGCAGCTGCCCATCCCTCTGGTTTGGAGTACTTGGGCGCCTTTTAGGACATCCACGGGAGGAGAGGAGTGGTGCTTTATTCTTAGTTCGGACTAGGAACAATAACCCAAAAATTATGAAATAACAACACGGTTGGCGCAGTGGCTAAGCGAATGGCTTTCTGTGGTACGTGTCACGGGCTCGATCCCCACACGCAACAAATGTTTGTTAAATCTCAGATAGTTGTTTCGGGTCTAGATGTTTATGCATGTGAAAGTACTGTCTGTAAACCGTAGCCGCAATAAAAACTAAAACATAAAAACTGGGACTGGCTAGTCTCCAGATATCGACTAGCTGTCGTCAAGAATTGCGACAGACAACCTATATTATTCGTTAGCATTTATTACTTGACCAATCTCATACCGGAATGATTACTCGCTACGATTCCATAATAGGATATCTCGTTTGTATCTACAAATAATTTCATATAACTGGTATTTGCGGAAGAACTTATTAATCATAAAAAAAAACAAACATGCGTGGGGGAGCCTAGACCTTGTAAATGGGCTGGCTGATTCTTGCTGACAAATGCTTGCTGCGTTTCGTACGATGAGTGACGAATAACGGAAGCCTGACCCCCAAAAAGATGCTGCCATCTTTTTACTTACGACATGGCCTTCAAGGAAAAGTACAGGTCTGCCCTAAAGGTCGGCGACGCCTTTGCTTGTCCTTTTAGTGTTGCTGATGTTTGTGGCGGCTGTGATCGCTTATAAGAGACCTGCATGCTTGATGACCTTAGTATATATATTTTTTAAACTCTTAAACCTCGTTAGGTATGTTCAAGAACCCGATTATTCCAACTCGTGCGTCCGAATGATGTTTATGTCAATATTTTGGACAAAAACGCGATTGTTTATATGCAATTATAAAAACCTAATCAACTGTTACTCACACAATTAAGTTATAAATTATTGACATGCTTGAAAGGATATTAGTATTTATAGATATTACAAATATGTGTAGTGATCCATATTCTTCCGTGTGATGTCCGGATTATGAATAGAGCACCACTCCATCTCCTCCCGTGGATGTCGAAAAAACCAGCTAAAGGATTCTGAACCAGAGGGATGGGCAGCAGCGTACTTTCTGTGGAACAGTAGCCATACTGCGCTCACCAACCCGCAATATGCTTTAGCATATTAGATTTAAAAATATATGTATTAAGAAACGGTAATAGGGATAATACGGATGAAAAATCATTGAGAGATTTGGAAGACTTTTCAAGCTAGCTTACCTATATCTGTAGATACTGTGTTAGTTGGTTACAATCATTGTTCTAAGTCTTCACGACAATTGATTCATAAGTTACAGTATTTTCTTTTAGAGAATTTAAAAATCAAAATTAACGAAAATTGCAATTGGCGCGTCCATAGTCCACTGAAAATCGGGATGTCCCGCACAGATCGGAACACCTGGCAACGCCAGTGATGACTTACGTTAATTAAGAAAGTACATATGACATTGAATAAGTCACTTTAGATCATGCCAAGTCTTGGACCCCAACTTGTGCTTAAGAAGCCAGTCCCTTAACCCCAAGATCACTACGAAATAAAATCTCTTTGTATCAGTACAGTACCTATTTTAGGGACCCGTCTTCAAGTAGCCAGTGTTTTAATTCTTCAACTAAGTATGATAAACCTTTCCCATGGACATCAACAACGACTGCTAGGCACTTAGACAATTATTAATATCGTTGGCAAATCTAAATATTAAAAAGGCAGTAATGATAACATGTGCTGCCGTGTATGTGTACGAATAGCACCAATCCATTTCATTTTTCATCCGTGGGTGTTGTAAAAGGCGACTATGGTATGAGCCCTCTACTGCGATTGCCAACCCGCTTGCCAAGCATGGCGATTATGGCAAAAACCCCGCTATGAGCACACAGCACACCCCGACCGGTCGTGGTGGCGATCTTTTGGGGAGGCCTGTGTCCAACAGTCGAATTTATCCGGCTGAAATGATGATGAATGATAACATGATGAATACACTCGGCAAATTGATAAATCACTGCTTACGTCATATAAAACATAAGTGTCATCTTCTTCTTGTTCCATCACATTCATCAACCAGAATACAATCACTGTAAATGACACATATTTGCACACACGTTTATATTTGATCCTAATCATTATCTAAACTTTGAGATGTCGTAGGGCTGATAGCTGTTGGAGCAGACGAGTCAGTAACATGGGTCGCTCCTTCGCCAGATGGAATGATGACCTCAAAAACGCAGCTGGAGTAATCTGGATATAGCAGGCGAAGAACCAGGTGTCGTTGAGCAACTTACGATAAGCCTACGTCCAGCAGTGGCTTTCGAGAGCACTTTTAAATTTATATTCTAATTTCATGATAAATTATAAAGTAACATTTAAAAACAATTTAAGTTCATATTAAACATAAACTAGGTACTTTGGCATCTGAATACAGAATGATAGGTTAATATATAAATGCCAAATCTTCGCAGCAGGCATAGAATAAAAAGGTTACATGTTCTAACTCGAATTTTTTTATTTAACCTGTTTGGGAACACGGAATCACAATAAATTAAAATATTTGTATAGTAATTAATATATTCAAAAGTATACATTTGAATGATAATCTTTTTTTTTCGTTTTTTCGATCGGCTTCTCGCATACATCTCGAGAGAGATGTAGATGCTCAATCGGCCAATTGGCGAAACGAAATAGCCTCCAGCTTGAAGTTAATCAAATATAGCAGTCTCATTGGTAGTTATATCGTTATATTACGTGGCTGGGTAAATCACCCGGATGTGCTCACAGCACTGAAACTACGAGCACCAGATGAGTTTACGTTTTTGCGTCGACGTCCCACATTGTTCCTCGTGCCCCCCTCTAGAACTAACTTACTCCAGTACGCCCCGCTATCTCGTGCTATTAGACTCATAAATATCATAACGCATGAAATAGATATATTTAATTGTAGCCAGTTGAAATTCACAGAAGCCGCATACAAATGTCTAGAACATTATGTTATACCTGAGGTAGGTAGGTACCTTGATCAGAAAGTGTATCTTACTCATGTTAGTTATAGCATCGCCTTGGTTAAAACTGTTATGGTGTTATAATTTGGTTTAATAAATAAACAAAATTTCGTCGGACTCGCGAGAGGCACTCTCGGATCTCCGGCCTTGCAGCATGGATTGAGAAGTTTACGGCGATCGCCCTGGCATTCGTGCCGCTGGATGCAGGGGTCCAGTTTCGGCGATCCATCGTCCTCGAGGTCGGAGGCGCCTCCCACAGGAACTATGCCTGCACCCGCCACTAGTAACAGACGGGCGGCGATTGTAGTGAGCGCCGCAGACGGCTACGTACACGGCCACTACCAAGGCGTCGCCGGGCACGGTGACGCCTGTTCCAACCACCAAGGCACGGTCTAGCATACCAGTGGAGTCGAAGGGTAAGGGAGGAGACCGAGGAGAGGTGAAGGGGACCAGCACGGCCGATCGGTAAGCATCTTATGCTGAGGCTGTGGTGTCCACCGCGTCCGCAGTGATCCAGCCACGATCAACCGAGGTGAATCAGGCTTCGCAGTCTGCACTGGAGACTACAGAGGGGTGGTCTATTGCGGGCAGGAAGAAGCGGCAGCCCTGGCATCCTACGGCACAGACGGAGACCGCCGCTAAGGTAGATGAGGAAGAGGAAAGAGGGGAAGGGGGAAGTCTACCTCCCCGAGGTACCCACATCAGCCATGATTACTGTTACGGAGCCCGAGGGATCACCCGACACCAGGTTAGGTAAGTTAATGGTCTAGACAAGGAAGAGCATCAAGCTCGGCATTGGTACGGACACCGTGACCATGAAGGGGGCAGCTAGCGACAGAATGGTGCTTTCCGTCACTGGTGAGGACCATGGCGCCAAGGCCGATAGCCTGGTGAGCCACATGCGGGAGGTGCTCATCTCCATCTTCAGTTCCAATGAACCGGAAATTTCACCGGAAGCGATAGAGGCCAATTAAAATTCCTCCCGGGCATACTAAACCACTGCCGCAATGCGCAGCATCAGGGTGAACACGCTTGCGCTACAGATCACCATCCACGAGGCGAAGGCTCGGTCTTGGAGCGAGCTCCTGGAGAGACTGGACAGGTACCCTTGGAGGAGACCCTATCGCTTGGTCTCCCCCAAGACTGATTTGGATGGAACATTAAAATACATTTATCACTACATATTTTATAATATATTATTAATATCATAATTTCAAAGAAATAGGCGAGCGCGTTAAAAACATCACAACAACACATCTAATGTTCCCCAAAGGACAACAAGCTATTTTACAACTGTCATCAACTCATTACACATAAACTGCATTTAAATAATCTACAATAATAAGTCATCATATCAGCCACAGGACGTCCATTGCTAAACAAAGGCCTCCCCCGTAGATTTCCACAACGAGCGGTCACATGCCGCTCTCGTCCATAGCCACCCAACGACTTTCACCAGGTCGTCGTCGGTGTGCGGTCTCCATTCGAGAGCGTTTGGGGGCACAACGGCCATCAGTTCTACGAGCAATGGGCCCTGCCCATTGCCACTTCAGTTTACTAATCCTTTCAGCTATGTCGACAACTTTAGTTCTTCTACGGACCTCGTCATTTCTGATTCGATCTCGTAGATAAATACCAAGCATAGCTCTCTCCATAGCTCGCTGAGTGACCTTGAGCTTTCTTATGAGGCCCATTGTGAGTGACCACGTCTCTGTTCCATGTTTCATCAGTTCATCACTGGTAACACACACTGGTTAAAGACTTTCGTCTTGAGGCATTGCGATATTGTTGACGAAAAGACGTTGCGAAGTTTCCCAAACGCTGCCCAGCCGAGTCGGATTTGACGATTGACCTATTTCTCGAAGTTGGACCTGCCTAACTGGACAGTTTGTCCCAGGTAGACATACTCGTCAACCTCTTCGAAAACAGAGCTCCCAACGGATGTTGGGATGCGCACGACATGGGCATTTGACATGACTTTTGTCTTGCCCATTTTTATTTCAAGGCCTTGGGAAAGTCTGTTGAGATCATCGAGCATTGTGCTGAGCTCTTGCAGCGATTCTGCCATGGCTACGATGTCATCAGCAAATCGAAGGTGAGTGATATACTCGCCATTGATGTTAATGCCGAATCCTTTCCACTCCAGTAGCTTTAAGGCATTCTCCATTGCAGCGGTGAACAGTTTCGGGGAAATTACGTCCCCCTGTCTCACACCAATAATAGTGTTTATTATTTTTTTTTATTTTTTTTTTTTCTGGCCTTAATTATATTTTGTAATCATGGAAATTAACTTCATTTTGACTTTTTCTGTGACGTTTTGACACGGTTATTTTAAGCGGTCACATACGGGTTTCATTACAACCAGTATTGGACCGAAAAGTTGGACGTTATACTTTTATTTAACCTCTACGTAACTACTAATAAATAATATAGTCGTGTAATTTGTTATATTGACGTTTAAACGACCAATCTTAAAGACTAACTGAAAGTGTAAAACGTCTACTTGACCATTATACTCGTAAAACATTCATTTGTTGGTTGGGATAATTCTTCACCATAGACGTCCTTTGTTTTTTTTCGTGGGGAAGCCTCGTGGACTTCTTCCAACTTGGGAAGAGCGGAGGAGCATGCTGGACTCTTACCGGCTAAAACCCCACGGAATTATCGTATCTTAAAAATGCAAATTAGAATAATATTGCTATATTATTATGCTATATTTATTCTGTATTTTTTTGAATGATAAACAATAAATAAAAAATAAAAAATAGTAAACTCTTTAAATATTCCATATCCTTATTATTTGATTATTTATTCCAGCATTTCAAATAGTAACAAATGAGACGTCAATGACGTCATGCACGAAATGACAAAGATAGAAATAGTGTAATTTCATTTCTTCACCTACTTAAACGAGTATAACCGATTTTGCCCGATTTGTAGAACACCATTAATTGCGAATAGTGGTTAGTTGCATAACAATCCCTACTTCGATGCTTACGTTCTCATTTATAAATACATAGTAATGTTATCTAAATTGTAAATATATTATTTCTGTTTTTTATTTTTTATTCTATGGAATTTTATATACCATTGTCTATTTGATTTGATAAACGCACGTTTGCAGCGCTACTATCACCCAGAATGTTCCAAATAGAAAGGACTCTGCATCAGCTATTTCACTTCTTTAACTTAATATAATATTTTGAAACCTATCTGCAGATTGCCACCATACAAACATGACAAGAGCTACCGTTACTTAGTCTTCTTCTTCTCTTAAATTATGGCTTCTGTGGATTATCTTCCACAATTTCGCCAATGTCATGTAATGAGGCAACGATGGACGATGTTCAAGTTAATAAATTCTGTGTTATCAACGTCGTTCGGTGTTCAACTTATTCAAAACTATATTTATGACACATAAGGAGAACCACAATTTTTTTTGCCAAATATGTACCTTGTGTACCTAGTTTCACAGAACTATAGTTAGTCGCAAGTGCAACAAGTTACATTGACATTGGTGACACATCACACATCTCTAGATTATCTACCAAGGCACGTAAACCAATTGTCGATTTCTAATTCTCTTCTCTAATCCTTACGTTAATTCTTCCACGTGGAGTGTTATGACTGCTAAGCAGCTAAGCAATATAATTTAGAAGGATACCCTTTTCTGACCGAAATCGGTACCTGTCTGCGCCGAATATTTTATAATCCGCACGCATAATGCAAAAACTAGTACGTAGTAGTTTACGAACTAGAAAATAGTGACGGCTGCGCTGTCAGTATTAAGTGTATAGTCTATGGGCTGCGTGGGCAACATACAGATACATGCGGATACATGTGACAACCTGTGCGCCGCCCTGCGTCCTCAAGCACACATAAAATTTGGTTATACGCAGGCGTAAGTCGTATTCAGAGCGGCCAAGAAGTTAAGCGCAGGACGTGGGTAAAATTATATAAAGTCTTATTTTATAATCCTTTATATTTTGCATAGTGCCTTAGTAAATGCTAAAGATGATGTACCTACCACAAAAAACAACTGATAAATATACCTCTTTCTTTTGTGCGCCACCGCCTGTTGCGTTTGACTTTGCCATCTACCTAAACCACCGGCCGTGTCTGCCATTTCCTGCCTAAATGCCTGTGGATATCATTTATAAATAAGAGACCAGAAAATAATGAAATGATTTATTTAAAAAAAACAACCAGCATTTTTGTGAAACCTGCATTATCTTCAGCATTCACTAAGGCGCCATGTAAAATATCGTAGACTATCAAAGTAAGACCTTGTATGTATTGCCAGATGGCTGAAAGAGCAGAGGCGCTAAAAAAGACTACAATATAAGTTCAGCAGCAGCTAAGAGTGCATTATCGTAGAACACAAGCATAGTCTTATTCGTTACAGAGATGGCGAACTGAATCTTGTTTTCATTATTCAGTGACATACTTGAAGCATGCCTGGCATAAATCACCTCAGCAAAGGGCTGGGAAAGGGAAGCCTCAAGCTCAAACATCACTTGCACTGTAACTAGCAAACAGCTTATCGCGTGCATAGTTCAGCACTATCAATGTATTCTTCTGGGACCTTCAAAAACTTAGCTACTGATATCCTGTGGAGTCGGGATGTGTGAAACTCTTACTAAAACCCAATCGGTAGCCGCCTTCAGCACATATGCACGGACTCAATGATTTCTGGTATAACGCACTAGTGCACCTCCGTATGTGCTAAAAATGGACTCAACGACAATTTCCTTCCTTTTCTAGCCCCAGGATATAAGCCGGGCGGATTGCCTTCATCTTGCCTTTTCCGACCGGACCGGGTCCCTTCCGATACGTCTTCTGAATCATTAAGGTGTTACAAACGAAGGCCTGCCAAAGATCGACTGCTAACCCTGCTAAAGATCGACCGCTGTACCAGCATAAATCAACTTGAAACTAAATGTTTGAATATCAATGTTAAGTTATAAATGCTGGTTACCCTTCGCGGATAATAAGTGTGATGTGTGTGTCATGTTGTTTCATCCTTGAATTATTTATCCTAATCTCTTATTCATGAGCAGTGACGTGCTGTGACCGTTTAACCCGATTTTATGTTGCATAATACCAATTGTACTGCGCAATTGTACTGCGAAAATTGACCGAGGCGAAAAATTAATATGTTCACGCTAACGCGGCAAAGTTGCAACGTTGCTGACGTCCTATATATCCTATATAAACGCGAAAATCCTCGTTTTTCTACGAAGGATCATCACGCCTCGTTTGGCGATAAAGGATTTTTATGTGATACCTAACTTATAAATTATGCATGCATAATCTACATAGTAATATACGAAGCCAGTGTTAATGCTAGAAAGATGTAACCATTAAATTCATAATTACACAAGTTATATTCATGTTTATGGTTATGAATATATAAAAAATTTAAACGACTATGATATAATGGAAACATAAAATATAAAGACAAAACTAGCTTTTACTCGTGACTTATTCTGCGTCCTTCTTAAGGTAACTTGGTATCATATGTCCTATTTTACGACATACTGTACCTCTATGTCAAATTTCATTAGCAGACGGAGCGCAAGTTGCTTAGCGTATAAAATAATTTTTAAGCTTGGCTGGAGGCCTTTTTTACCTTCGCCAGAAATGTCCGCTTGAGCAGCAATATTTCTAAGGAAACGTCTGCGAAAAGTCCTACAAAAAAAATTGCGTTCCGGTTACGATTACCACCAGACTCAGCTTGCTCGTCTCGTTACTGGGTTGAATAAAAAAGAGTTCCTTCATATATCTGCTCTATTCAGCTTAAAACGCAGTGCCCTCCCAGAACCAGGCCGTGACGAGTCAGTAACTTTAGTGTCCCTAAATCATTTCTGATACCAGCTCACTAGCCTGTCCCCTAGTAATCTGTTATAACTAATTGCGTAATAAGGACTGGTAGCTCTACCATCGTAGAGCCAGAAATGGTCCATAATAGAGAATGTTCGATGCTGATTGAAAGCTTCTAGTTAGGCAGATCGGTGAAACGCTTATAAAATAGAATTATAGATGTCAATTTAATGTCGAAACACACAATATAGTTATGTATTTTTTTTATAAACAGTTATGAAAATACTCAGCTCTCCGTAAAAGAGTGGGGACCGGTTTACGCCAAACAGACCCAAAAATCAGTCTTCTGCAGGTGAAGGGGGCCAAGGTTAGCGCTCAAGATCGGTACCAGTTACTTACTATACTGCCAACTGATATTGTTAGAACTTGGTCAACTCTCCGCGTGACCAGAACGATGCTGCAGACTATTGGGTACGTTTCCAGATAACTGCGACGCGGAGGTATATTTTGATGCCTAAGTTTCAATAGTTATATTTTCATTTTTATGTAACATATTTGTGCATAGTACATAGTTTAGAAAAAATACGTAGGCTGTTCCATAAGTGTTGCAATAGAAAGAATGTAACAAGTTTGGACATGTATGACTGAGCGTATGGTTATCTGCCACTTATTACAAGTCAATTCTACCTGGTACACTGATGTTTATTTGCCGCAAGTTATCCGCGAGCTGAAGAAACTGCGACCAAACTCGCGTCTGGGCAGTTGGCACTTGCACCTAGATAACGCTCCTGCTCATCAAGCGAACCATTACTCAGGAGTTTTTGAAGCAATCTGGGCTTACTGTGCTGGACCACCCTCCGTATAGCCCCGATCTCGCGCCATGTCATTTTAGTATCTTCCCGCTGATCAAGAGCCAGTTGAAAGGGCGAAGATTTGCAACTGATGATTAATAAGTGCATGGGATGAGGCCTGTGCCAGTGTCACAAAGGATCAGTGGAAGATTATGTTTAAAACGTGGTTTGAACGCATGCAAAAGTGTATTAACAGTGATGCTTCTTATTTTGATTTTTTAAATTAATAGTTAGATTTTTGCAATACTTATGGAACACTCTACGTATTATAACAGCTTATTTCGTAAAAAAAGAACCATTGCATTATTGTAATTGATAAAGTATTTTTAAATAGATTATTCATATTTCTGTCAACAAGTCAATTGTCCGAGGTAAATCGTAATTAAAACTGAAACCACCATAACTAATAAAAACGTAGATATATTTCAGTTCAAGGATTTTGTAAATAAATTATTAATACTGCTATCAATCAAATCAAATGTCAGACGGAAGCTGTAGTTAAAATGTCCTTCCTTTAAAAGTTGTTATTAAGAAAGGCCAGTTTTTATAAAATAATACCGATGATTGAAGTATCTTGTAATCAATAAATGATAGTGTTATATACATACAGTTTAGGTTTAACCAGTAACAACAGAAAGTGGATTAGCCTTGTAAATTGAAGTACGGCCTATGGTTATAGAACAGTAAGTTTATTTGAATTGAAGCTAGAATACCAGTCGTCAAGGACAGAAACAAGTTTGATTATGTCCCGTCTATTATGTTACCACTCAATTGCATATTAATTTATACTAGAATAACTAGTACAAATTAATATGCAATAACTAGTTATTCGACCAATTGCGTTTATAAAGTAACAAAATTCAACTTGTTTCTTTAAAATATAAATTACTTAGACTTGTTTATTATGCAACTTCTGAAACGAACAAGCTTATGGGAATTATAATAAATAATAATAATAATAATTATTTATTATAATTTATTAGTCTTTTTATTCCATGTAACACCCATTGCAATAGACCTTATCGTTATAGTTTCCATCTCATACAATAGCCTTACACCACCGGGGACAATCCATGACTTCATTTTATAGTGCAGCCATGGAGAGTCCCCGGTTAGTGTCCCATTACATTTTAGATTAAAATTCTCTAAAGGGCCTCTGCGTGTTGGACCTATGTCCCCGCGTAAGCCTGTCAAAAGACCGGGTTACCCCTTACAGGGGATATAAACCCGTGAAAAGAGAGACATAATAATAAAAAGTTTATTTTCAGTAACTTGTACAACTTCTACAATATATCTTGTTAGGGTCTCCTTTTAAGTATACAAACGATACCTGTGCTAGGAAGCCCTGCTCTTCGTAACTAGTGCAATAAAATGTAGGAGTGTGCACGCTAACAGAAATTTAGTACATAATAAACAAAAAGAACCAAAAATAGTTAAATAGCTAAATTGAAAAAGTTAAATAGTATGATACTGTGTGTGTTTGTGTTCGTGAGTGTGTGCGTGCGTGTGTGCGTGTTCGTGTGCATGCGTGAGTTTGTCTTAATTTAAGAAACAGTTTGTAAGAGAGCTTCAGTCTCATCGTAACTCATGGTCTTCAGCCAGCATATCATAGTCTTTTTACATTCCTGATAGCACATGGGGTAGATATTTAAATATTTATTGATTTTATTATAGAGATAAACAGATTGCGCAGTGTATTGCCGTTTAGCATAAGATGTGTTTACAGAGATTAACGGAGCCACAAAATGTTTCCTTCTTTTTTTTACTACACTGGGATCGTAGGGTAGGGATTTATGAACTTTTAAAACAACATGAAGAATATATAACTTCCTGATTGTAAGAAGGTCACTTAGTGAGTAAAGGTTTTCGGTAGGGAATCTATACGGTTTGAAATACATTACCTTCAGTAGTGCTCTTTGTGCTCGCTCTAGTTCAAGGAATTTGATTTTTGTAGCCCCACCCCATACAGCTATACAGTACACCAGAATTGACTGGGCTAAGGATATATATATTTGGTTTAACAGGCTCTTTGAGGTAACATGTCTCAAAGTCTTGAAAATCCAAATGAGCTTTCTAATTCTAGCCATAACCATATCCATGTGTATATGCCAAGATAGTCTTTGGTCAATCATAATTCCCAAGTACTTAATATTATGAACTTTTGCAATTTGAATACAGGGACAGTTTGTGCTAAGGAGATTGTCACAACGATGTATGCTCAAGCTATGATTAGGTCCAGGTTGAGTGCTGTTGTAATTGGTAAATGCTATGTACTTGGTTTTTGAGGTGTTTAGAGTGAGCAGATTAGAATTTAACCAGCTAGCAATCATGGAGAGCCCCCTTTCAGCAAATCTATGTACAGAGTCCCATGTATCTCCAGTGAAGGCAACAGCTGTATCGTCTGCATAGGAAAAGAGCCGACCGTTTTCAAGTCCCATTTCGCAGAGGTTATTAATATAAACTAAGAACAGAGTTGGAGCAATCACGCTGCCTTGTGGGACACCGAAGAGAATCTTAGACTCATGACTAACATAATTTCCGACTTTTAAACATTGTCTTCGATCCTGTAGATAGTCTGTAAGCAGAGCTAAGGGAATTCCTCTTATGCCTATATGCTCTAAACTTCGCACTAAGATGGGAACAGAGACGGTATCGAACGCCTTTTTTAGGTCTAGAAAAACAGTCAGACACTTATTTCCTTTGTCTACTTTGTCAACTATATGAGAAACCAAGGCTGAAACTGCATCTTCCGTCGATAAACCATGCCGAAAACTATATTGGGAATGTGAAATTATATTAAATTTATTAATGTAGTTTATTAATTGAGTGTTGATTACCTTTTCTATAATTTTTGATATTGCAGGTAGAACGGAGATAGGACGATAGTTACTCGCATCGTCCCTGTTCCCACCTTTATGCACTGGCGTAATAATGGCTTTTTTCAAAACGGCCGGAAAGGTTCCATGTTTAAAACACAAATTAGCTAGACGAGAGATTATGGGTACCACCACCTCATGGGCAATTTTTAGGAATTTAGTAGGTATATTATCCCAGCCTGGGGCGCTCTCAGACTTAAGACACATTAATACGCTGTGAATTTCAGTAGGATCGGTTTCGAAAAGCACAAAGGAAGAGGCCCGTACGCTTCTCGGGTTATGAACATCGTGATCCCCCGATGGACTGGCAGATATAATATCGTCAGCTAGAGTTTTCCCAATGGTGGAGAGATAGTTATTCACGTAATTTATTATATCATAGGGGGTTTGCTTTATTTGTAGTAGTTCTAAATTTTGGGTTTTATTTGGTTTACGATGGGTGATATTATTTATAGTTTGCCACATTTTTTTCGTGTTTTTGTTAGCTTTTTATTTGTTCCCTATCATATTTTCTTTTATGTAATAATATAAATTCTTGATATTCCTCATAAGTTTAAATTATATAATTCAACTATTAAACGGTAGAATAATAAAGTGTATATTTCAATTTGAAATAAATGGAATCTTCGCAACTCATTAGCTGAGCAGCTCATACTGTTGCCATGTGAGTAAGAAAAACTAGAATACAAGAGAGTGTACTGTATTTAGTATATAAAAATATTGAATGTAAATGTTCTTTTCTATCTTTTCTTTGTTTTCCTTTCCTTGAAGACTGTTCGTCTTATTCTGCGTTTAAAGAAAAAATTAAGTAAAGTTTTTGTAAACTTTAACCTTATAAACACATTGGCAAACATATATTATAACAAAGGTTATATTTGAAGGTATACAAATATACCTTACAATTCAAGTGTAAACTTAAAACTCAAAATTCATTTAATGTTTCTTTGTCTGTTGTTTGTGTTAATTGCAAAATATGCTCGCTCTAAGTACTTATATAATGTTATACTGTTATTTACTTATCGATAGAGGCAAACCAGGTAATTACGCAAAAATTTGTTCTATTATCATGATATTGTAATTAAAATCATAATTGCTACGGTTAATGTAATAATAATATCCGGTGGGCAAATTTTGTCCTCTATGTTTTTTATTAACCAAACGGTATTCTGAGACCTCATTAACGGTAGCCACATTTTCCTCAAATGGGAACTAGCAAGGGGTCTATCTTCCTTTCCGCCTTTCCCCGGGAGGAAGTAAGGAGTACTTCCTCCCGGAGAAAAACGGAGCTTGGCATGCTTTGTATGGACTGCTTTTTTTATTTGTATCCAGTGGATATTCTATATGAACTTCCTCTGCCCCGGGGAAGGGTGCAGGGGCATGCCGGACTCCTACCGGCAAAAAATCATGGAAGCGGACATCTTCAGCACTGAATTCAGATCCTCGATATAATCTCTTCGGTCTCCTTCTGGAGCATGACGGTTTCACAGAAAAGACTACTGCACTCCAAATTTCTTGCTCTGCGAACATAACCGGCACTACTGCCGGCAGAGAGTGATCTAGCCCGATCCGATCAACCAGGACCCGCAGCTCGGCAGCCCACGCGGGGCAATCCTCGAGCGTGTGCTGTGCGGAGCAATTGCCTACCTTATAGTAAGTAGCAACGGCAGTCATAAACAGCAGCAATCTAGTGATAACTGATGAGATGCTGACCTAAGGCTTAAGTTGGAATGCTTTTATTGTAGTAAACTCATCGGCTATTCGTACCCTTGATGCGGAGCATAACTATACCATATAGAACTTTTATGACGGGTGAAATATTGCAGTGCCGCGCCACGAGCTTTTCTCATAGAACTCCACTACCACAAAATCCAAATGAAAATCATAAAAATGCCCAGCGAATGCTTGCCTGAATAATGTCGCTAGAATGTTAATACATTCTGCTAAAGTTATGACGTCATAAGCCTCCTCATACTACCTGTAATAAACAGCGTAAACGATCAATCGTTGTCCTAATCTTTCTTTTTCTATGCTTGAAATGGATTTATTGAGGCCTATGGTCAGAAGTTAATGTCTATCGGCTGCTTAGATTAAAAACATAAAAGGATAATCGGCACACGCAATGATTTGAACGGTGACGGATACGACACATTTTTGTTTGTCATTTCCTTGTGACGGCTGCTCCCGAAAAATAATACAATTATGACATGTGTTATGTGACGCAAATGGCTATAGCAACAACATCCATGTTCTCGTGTGTATGTAGCAGTGGCAGTTACAGTACCTAAACATACCCGGTATATGCATACATAATCATGTATTCTATAATGTGTTTGATACGCGTTTGCGACAGCGCAGTGGACTATATTACTTACTTAGTTTAACAAAGAGAAAAATCACTTATTTTTAAACAGGTACTAGATCACGCCCTAACGCTTCAAAAAATTATGAGCGAATACTAGGACGTCACTTAATATTTGGTCCCACTTTAACCATTTCAACCGCTCGGTTTCGTACCGAAATCGGAAACCGTTTCTAGAATAGTTAAAGCGGGACTTAATATTAAGTACCGTTTCAGTATTTGACCGTTAGTGATGTAAACCAAGTCGCGCAACGCCTAGTATATACCTACTATTTCAGTCGTCATTACCGAATGCACAAGTAATAAACGCGTATCCAACAGAAAAATGCCTCTTAAGCCTTGGATCACGATCGACCTTGTCAATGGTTTTGATTAATTCGCAAAACGGATAAGTTACATCAAAAAGCCAGAGCAAAACCCAAAGATGAGGGCCTAAATATGACCTACACAAAATATGCAATAAAATTATGAAGTTTCTGAAAAACAATATTATCAGACACAGCTACAAAAACACAACAAAACCATCAAAACCCGGACTGATATGTAATATAATTGGAAAATCAAAATTGAAACAGCTACTCACTATTGGGAGTACCCGAACAGAATCATTAAACAAAATCACCACTTATTTCACAATGATCGGAAAAAATCTAGCTGACACCACACTAAATAAACTCGAGAAAATTGAGCTAGAACTAGTGAAATGTCACATGCATACTCTCAGATCCACTTCACGTCTTTCTCACCCACAGATCCCTATGAATTTTGCAAATTAATAGCTAATCTTAAAACTGATAGCGCACCAGGTTATGATGACATCTCCACTGAAATAGTTGAACTGGCAAGAGAACACCGTGTCAGTCCAATTACGCATCTCTGCAATCTTAGTCTGGATCAAGGGATATTACAAGATTTGTGATGGTTATAGTATCCACCCATATTTAAAACAGATGACAGTTGAGATGTCTCTTATTAGAGGCCAATCTCCACAGCTCTTTACCTTGTCAAGGATTTTGGAAAAATGAATGAACAATAGCCTCATGAATTATCTTCAGAAAAATAACGGGTTATCAATATGGATTTGGTAGGGGAAGATCAACCGATGACGCAGTACTCACACTAAGCCCTCTGATGACTGAATATATTGATGAGGGACAGCAGGTGTTTGAAGTTTTTCTTGACCTAAAAACATCCTTCGATACAGTATCAATTCAGGTAGTTCTATCGAAACTCTAGGGCAAGCTATCAGTGCACAAGTCCACAAATGGTTCCAGAGTTCTATGGCGAGTATAGAGGAATGTTTTCGAGTAGATAAATACCTGAGTGATGTTGCTCCCTGCAGATTCGGCATTCCACAGGGCAGTACATTGGGTCCGATTCTCTTTTTGATATATGTCAATAATCTTCCGGCAGATGATACAGTAATATTATACCATAACCACTCTTAGGAACATGTTGCAAACTGTTGCAGAAAACTGTCTGGCAAGTTTTACAGCATTGCTCGAGAATAACCTACTCACACTTAACATTACTAAGACTAAGTATCAATGCTTTACAAGGGTAAACCATCTTATCCAAATCAAGACTATAGTATCACTATAAACTCATATCCATATGTCTTGAACTGGAGGAAACTTTTCTCAAATTTATGTAGTCGAGTCAGAAAGCTGATATATTCATTTAAACAGCTAAAGCTCTATGTCAAATTGTGTTTATCTATTTTATAACGACATGGGGTGGAGTAACCAAAACAATCATGCTTGAACTTGAACGTGCGCAAAGAGCAATCTTAAAGGTCATATTGTGCCTACCTTATCGGCTGGCATCCTACCACTGGAGCTTATAATAAGACCGATGTCTTATCAATGCGAAGGCTATTTAAATTTCAAGCTCATTTAAAATATCATCGTGTCACTGGCCTTAAGTTGCAGTTACGGTGAACAAAAACAAGATGATTTCAATACCCGGTCCCGGTTATCCAATCCACTTTTGCACAACGGCACTATAATTTTATAGCGCCACGAACTTAAAATAAAATGTCTAGCCCGAATAGTAATCTAACATGTTTAAGCACCAATAGCTTTGAAAAATACGTACTACAATGGATAACACACAAACACACACACTCACTGACAGACATACACATGAACGCACACCGTAGTAACCTCCTCATATCTTTATAACTATTATCCAACAACCAAACTAAATATACTTTATTACAGCCATGTATTAATAATGTGAAATGTGCATAATGAATACAAGAACATAGAACTAAGTAATAGAGATGATACTGTTTCCTGAGATACAGGTTCTATCCTAGTTCACGAAGCACAGCTCCTTTCTATTGTAAAATATTTGGTTACTAATAAACGCGTTATTAGTATGATTTATTATACTTCTAGGTTTTATGAAGATTTAGTCAATAGCCAATTTCTTAATCTAATGTTCAGTATAGATGTATTTTATATGTTTTTAATATCTTAACTCCTAGTATCCAATTGTCTACAAGGTCACATTTGTATCCAGTAGTTTGATACTTTACCTACGTTTTTATCTATATTTTTTCGCTAATGCAACAATGATATAATTGCGTTCAATTCCTCACATATTTATCAAGAGATACCAAGTGACTCAATGCATTCATCATACGAACTTAGAAAGCTCAACAGGTTTCGTAATTCTTGAGGTTAACGGCAGATAGCGCAACTCGTCTAATACATAGTTAATGTTTGTGCCTATTAAGCGATTGCAGTTTATAGACAATCAATAACTATATCAATTTTAGTATCTTGATGTTAAAAGATAAATGTTATTCGTGGAACAATTCAAATTTACTAAATGTAAGTTACAAATTTCTAGGAGACTAGGTACGTTTTGTGGTATGATTTACCTACATATATTCTGGTACCTATCAATACCATCTTGGATTTATTTCATCAAAGTTTACTACTATACTTTAAAATCTCCAACAAACCCTCAAATATTTTCCTTATTAATTAAACTATTCAAAAATAACAACTCCTACTATATTTTTGCATCATAAATATACATTGGATAGTAAGTCAAGGATGACCGGTGTGAATATTTCCATATCAGACGCTGACATTTTCCCATGAATAAAATTTTGTTTCATTGTTGCATACAGCTACTTATAATTGTTTTCGCCCATGACACGACTGCCCGCCGAAGCTTCAGAGCGATGTTCCATTGTTCAACGACAAACATGCCTTAGCATAATCATAAATCATGTAAAATAATAATATAAATAATGTTCTGGTTTCGAAAGCGGTGGACAATTTAAATATAATCAATACTAAAACAACTTTTGATGAACTATAAAAAGTACTTGCCGCACAACTTTCGCGGAAAGGATCCTAGAATTCGTTCTCTTTCAAAAAATATCATTAATTGTTATAAAAAAGGATAGAACAAAATACATGCACACACGTCTCCACGCAAGTATATTTTAAAACTAAAAATGCTAGAATTACTTCTTAATTATTAATTCCATAGAAATACAAACTAAAGTTAGCATTATTCTCATCAATTTGAAATCTTAATTAAATTACTGAACCATAAAATAAACCATTGTTTGGCAAATTTTATGGCACTAATCAATTATATTATTAATAGGGCGGCGTAACACATGCTAGAAGGGTATACTGAGATATTTTTTAAATCACGCAATTTTTGCCGTGACCGTAATCTGAAGACGAGTTATGTGATGTCGTCTTTGGTATCAGAAAGGGCATGCGCTCAGGTTGTGAGCCTCCAAACATGGAGAGACATTATGCAGGCCAGCCGGTTACGAAATGCTTCCCGTTTCGCCTTCAACAACATTTTCCGCAATATTCTGTGTGCACACACGAACTGTGTCGGCTAACCATCACCGATAAAATCACGAAGCGTACGACGTACACGTAATTATAGAAAAAGTTTATAATTACTAGGATTAATTAGTCATTGTTATGGTAAAACAAAGCAAATATTTTGATTCACGTCGGGCACTTGATGCCTGACCAGTGCAAATGATGTGCATGTATTTTAAACACCACCCCTGTGTTCCCCGTGAGGGTGGACAAAGACGTACCTACCTATTGTATACATTTCACCGTTGACCGTCTTAATTCCTCTGTAATAAACAACGAGACTATTCCTTTTTCCCAGGCACGTATCCAATCCCCGGGCCACTGCAACCATTAGACCAAGAAGATACAACAATTTTGTGGGTTTGGAATTAAAAATATCTCCATTGACCTTGTGCTTGACCCTGTGCTCTAGATCATCCTTGAAGAGTTGAAATCGTGTCTGCGTAAACAGAGGAAAACCTATTGCCTACATATCCTACGTGTTACTTCTAAGCAGGACCTTTCCGCAAAGCGCTCTATAGCAACAGATCTTGATCATATTAGCATAGGTACATAGGTAAGTATGAAAGTAGAAGCTTTCCATCTCCCTGATAATGTATTAGGGTGATATTCTGAAACGAGTCTAAGCGTGAACTTACGCTTCCATCTGTCAAAATGCACTACTTACGCCCCTAATTTTGACAGATGGAAGCGTAAGTTCACGCTTAGACTCGTTTCTGAATCTCACCCTTAGTCTCTCACAACAGCAAACGACAAATTAAGCGTACTAGTTGTGCTCCTATACTAAAGATGCTAGACATTTAAATGTGGTTGTGTACATTATAATAATATTAACGTAATACAATAGGTTGGTCATTCACATACAATAACCGGTATCCACTTTGTACTTGACAACGTAATACTCGTAAATTATCTCATATCTGTTTAGGTATCTGACACTTGATTCTTTTTTATGGCATAGGTTAGTTACACATCATAGGACATTTGTTGATTTATGAAATTCCGTAAAAATTGTAAAAATAACAATTTATAGTATTTTTAAGCGGCAACTGTGCGTTTGATTAGCGTCATCTAGCATATTTCGACAGTTATATTCAAAATTAATGTTATTTTTGTTATAGTGTATTGTAATAATTACATAGTCATTTAAAAAATATAACATTATATAAAACAAACCACCTACCAGAGTCAACACATCAGCCACTTCTAAGATCACATTTAACAGACATAGTATTGTCACGCACGATCGATACGCCATTATTATCCGAGAAACACAACAAAAAAAATTGCACGTTTAATAAATTGATATGAAAAATGTAATAGTATCGTTGCGCGTGCGTTGATCAGTCGGTTTGCACGAAGAGACAACACTAGAGTGAGCTCAAGTTATGGGTGGTTGAAGTAGGGGACCACTCGACTACCTTGACCGTCAAGCCTCACTGACTCACATACACAGATCCTGTCTTCTTATTACTCGTGAATCGATCACAACAAAAAGTTAATGATAATTATGGCCGAGTGTGAAGCTATATAATGATGTTAAAATGATACAACAATTGCTCCCTGCTGTGTTCGGCTAGACTGTGTATATTATTTTATATTTGCGCAAAGTCATTCATACTCTAAATTTCTTTAAAAATACCATACCTACATACGTAAAGCTACTTGGATATTATGAGATTAAATTATTTTACACTAACTGCAACTGGCTACTAACGACAAAAATTAATGGTGAATCTGATCCAAAAAAAATTGATTTAAGATTTTGAATTTCATCCGTTGTTGTGATAAGAATACATATAAAACATAAATCAGGCAAATCCTTAATCCCGAATCCAAATATTTTGGATTAGATTGATTATTAATTTCGGCCGTAGTCGATATTTTTGAAACATGCGATTTCTCACAACATTAAGTCGTATTACTGTCTCATAAAAATATATGCCTTTTTTACGATAGTAACATATAAAGACCAATGCCTTTTAATGAGAAATCTGTTTCCCTTTTTACGGCTTCGCGGATAAATTGATTATCGTTCACTGATCTAATTACCAAGCGCTGCGGTTTTGGAATTACTCCATCACGACCATAAGAGGAGGCGCCAGTCCTGGACATTTACAGACCCTGATATGAGTAATGCCCTCAGGCCTCAGTAGTTCCGTGAAACGTAAGTAACTAAACATTATTCCCACGAGTTCCGTGGAACTAAGGTAGCTCCGAAGCTTCTTCCAAGCAGTTCCGTACCGATACATATAAATAGACATATGAATTTGAACAAATCGACAATGTAGAAGAACTGTTAGTTGTAGTGTCAATAACCTAATTGGTTATAAATAGAGACCGGATTATATTCAACTTAAAATGGTATGTTTCGACCATTTTAAGTTTAAAAAGTACCGAAATGCGCACATTTTATTTTTTAGGGTTCCGAACCTCCGAAGGAAAAAACAGCGGTGTGTCTGTCTGCCTGTCCGTCTGTCACAGTCAATTTGCTCCGAATCTACCAGACCGATTAAGTTGAAATTTGGTACACATATGGATTACTGCTACTCAAACACAGATCTGTAACGTAAATGAATTTTGAATATGCGGTCATTTTTGAGGGGCAATATAGAAAATTAAAGAATAAAGTTTTTCAAACTGTACCGTCTAACATATGAAATAGAAGGGCTTGCTGTGAGGGTCTCACATATATTTATTTCAGAATATTAAAGTTATTTAAGAAAATAGTCGAAGATTGACCATTGACATACCCGAAACATCTCCGAAACTACCGTGGCTAGAATATAATATACCTATAGATTGCAGGAAAACTTATAAGAAGTCTTAACATAAAATGGTAAATCTTACAATAGAAATCGTGCGTAGAAATTTATGTTTGCAGTTGGAATGTATGGTAAACATGTTATTCAACGACGATGTTAAGTTTGTTCTTGAATAAGTTATAGACAATATATATTCAGCAATTTCGGAACCCTCTCCACGGGAGTTCAATTCGCACTTGTCCGGTTTTTTTATTTTAAAAATAGAGTGTGAATTAAATTGACAGCATTGTTGTTCTTGAAAACGCTAACAATCAACTGTTTCAAATGTTGCGTAATATTATTATATCTATTATTATTTATTATACCGTCAAAATAAAAAAAATTACCTTCGTATTACATTATGTACCTACATTTTCGATTTTTTCAGTTAGACGTAATTGAAATTAAGAAATAACCTGATAAACTGCCAAAATACCTATGCATCATTTCGGCCGAATGAAGGCCACTGCTGGACACAGGCCTCCCCCAATGATCACCACAACGACCGACATGGGTGTGTTGTGGGCTTATTGGAGGGTTTTGCCATAATCGCCACGCTTGGCAGGCGGGTTGGCGATCGCAGTTAAGTTGATAATGTACTCGAAGGACGCTGCTGCCCATCCTCCGGCTAATCCCTTAGCCGACTTTTACGACACCCACGGGAGGAGATGGGGTGGTGGTATTCTGTCATACCTATGCAAATTCATATAATTCGGTCTTAGCCATATAGCTTACACCACGATGCGACATCCCGAATAATTTAGCCAATTTCATGCTCCACTTACGTAAAACGTACAAACAAACAAAAGTACCCAAACTACTATTAGACAAAATACTAATTAGCTGCACATTACTGACATTCATAGATAAAATAATTGTCTCGCATAGTTTTTTATACATTAGGCGATTTCGTTAATGCTTTGCGTATCGGTATCCGTTCCCTTATCTACCTATGGTTTGTAGATTTCATGTCACAGTTAACTAGAACGTCGTACACCTAGAAACCTCAAACCTTCTTAATTTTGCTCATTTAAAATTACCCGATTCATTAAGCATTGCTATTGGGTTTTACGCCGATATCCATACTTAATATTATAATGACTATAAAGAGTAAAGATTTGTTTTTTTGTATGTTTATTTGTAATCGATAAACTCATAAATTCACTTAACGGATTAAAGAAAAAAACACTTATAGAAATCTACATTATCAGTGAGCAACATGGGTTGTATTTTACTTTAAAAAAATTGAGATTCCTATGAAAATTGCAATAATGTAACCCAAGGTATCAAAAATTTGCCCGTGAAAGTCATTATTTGCCGCGCGCGCGAAGACTGTTGATGATACATAAAATAATGTATTACATGACTCACTATTATATACAAAAAAGTACTGAGGCTGTATGTATAACTCTTATAGTTAAGTAACAATAACCGTTTTTCGTTCAAATGACCAAATAAAATACTAATAGAATAGAAAGATGATGACATTCGTATCATGATATGAATGAAAATAGGGGGTGAAATTTTGATCAATCATCTGTTCAAATTTGACATGTTGGTGCATTATTTAAGGGAGAAGAAATGGTGCAAGTACAATTCTATAGAATGTAGTAAATGAAGATAAGGCTGTTCATGATCCAGTGGGATTTTTAAACACACCAATCCACAGGGTTTCCCACGCCATAGGATTGTACTGCGGGTGGGTACTCCTATACTACTGAGAAATTTGAAATTGTTTCATGACCCTGGGCTCCAAGTCAACGGTTTTTAGAGGCCACTATTTAAACTGGACCATCTCAGGGAGGAACAGTCTCTATGCCGCGTACTCCTAATGACCACCCGTTTGAATTTAAGATATTGCAATTCCCTGTCAAAGTAAGTATCACGATAGCTATTAATTTGTGATTAATCTTTCAAGTTTCAAGATCAAACTTTTAAGTTCCCGGGAGGTGACTTGAGACGAGACTCACGCGTTAGTTCACTGCGTCATCTGATTATTCTGGTGCTACCTAGTAAAATGATAAAAAATGTAGTACTTATACAAAGAAATTATTGAACATCATCATCACATAACAATTTTTTAATACTTATGTATATTTACGTCGAGTTCCATTTAACAGTCTTAGTATTGGTACCCCACATAATTTTCGCTGATGCCGTAATCGGTCTCATGTAATTGGTGGCATACATATTGCAATCTACCGGACATTTTCAAATTCCGGGGTGTTACTGATAAATTTCTTACCGAAAACCGTCTGCTGCGCCTGCCCGACCAGGAAATCAAACACCACATTGCACCAGATAGCACGTTGAGCATTTGTGCTGTATCATTGGATTTGCTCATCTATACTAATATTATAAAGAGATTTTGTTTGTTTATTTGTATGTAGGGGGTTAACTCTAGAACTACTGAACCGATTCTAAAATTTATTTCATTAATATATATATAGCTACACTATCTCTGAGTATATTAGTATCGATGTTGATGAGAATAAACATGTGGGTGGAACCGCGTGTTCACTAGATAATAAGATTCAAATTTAAATGGATTGAATATCGTGTAATTAAAGGACGTCTTCTCTTTAACGTGTTAATTTAGTTACTGTTTCAACATTGACTATAATAGCTGCTAAATCTTATGAGTTACGTAAACATTCCACCTAACAATTTTTTATAATATAACATTCAAAATCAGAGCACTGGACCTGTATATAATAATAAGTTAAATTATAAGAAATGTTATAATTGACTACCACACAAACACTTTTAATTATACATTCAGATTCCCTTTGTTTTTATGAGTTGAGGCAATGTTTGGTGTCATATTCCCTTCGCAGAAATATGAGTTTCGACAACGGGCTCTTTAGTTCATGATCTCCTTTGCATTGTGCTGTCACGACGCGAACCAAATGATCGGACCCAGGGTGGACAACTTTAACTCGCCTTCGATAGCAACTTCTGGATCGTCACATTTGCTGTAATAACTACAGGCGATAACCACCCGAATGGATCGAACAAACGTGCAACATCTGAGAGAATAATTCTCTTTGTTACAGGATATCTCAATTCAGGTAATTTAACCCTATCAGTGCGCAACGTGTGCATCATTTAAAAATGGTCCTACGTGGCGCATGATGCAAGGTATGCATCATGGATCGCACTTTCGGGAAGTGTTAAAAATCTTAAGTAAACTGCAACATTGTTTTATGTTTTTGTTTAGTATTTGTTGCTGACACCTTTAATAATGAATTAGCATAAAAATTGTGAAATAAAAATGTACTAAATAACGTAATGATGTCGACTGAAACTTTACTCTGGATTATTACTGAAAAGTTCCAAAGAATGAATGTAAATTATTTCATGTATCGTATTGATTTATGTTCTTAAACATAGTCAGTATATTTAATTATAGATTAACTGTGTTTTTAACCATGATGCACATGGTGTATCATCGCGCTGTTGAAGACTTACCGTATAGCAGCCAATAATTACAACGACGTAAGTCGATATCATATAAAGTAAACTGAACTGAATACTTGTGTGGTAAGAAATAGTTTGCTTTGCGTTTATAAGAACTACATTTTGGATGGTTTTACGCATCATTTTACTGAACAAATTCAGTTATTTTTTCAAATGAAATTTTACTTTCGCGTTATAATTTAATTGAGATACAAGATTCAGATACAGAAATATATTAATTGTTGTTGTTACAATTAATTAATTACGAAAGAAAATGCCATTTGTAGTCACTTAGTAAATCAATAATTAAAATATTTTAAGTAAAATTTTTGTTACGTCTACCTTTGCTACCTGATCACATTAACAAGAATTAACCACAAAGCGGCCGATAGTTTCATTGTCCTATAATTATTGCACTTCGGGCATCATCGTAAATTTAATTACATTTATGTGTAAAACGTCGTTACCTAAAATAGTATTTTTATAGCTTTTTATAGCTTCCAAGTATGACATCGAGGATTATCTACCGTTTGATTTATTGTGTGTTTTTTTTTTGTATTTGAATGGAAAAAGTGCTTGTCGCTATGAAGTTAATAATATTGCACAGTCTCTCGTCCTTTGTGCGGTATTGCAATGATGTTAGCGCGATTTTAGCTCTCTTTATCTATATCTTCTATATGCACAACGGTGTTCTCAACTCTCTCGCTGGACTCGACCTCTGCATCTACTACGATTGACCCAGCTTGTAATATAGATTTGATAACTAATGCTATTACAATTATGGCATGTGATATGGACTCGATGACTTATGCTATCACAATTAACCACGCTACGCTACGATCATGGACTCTATGATCTGACGGATTACGACGTCTACATGATAGCGCCTCACAAAACCAACGCACTATGGTGCCACAAACTGCCGCGAAGCAGATAACCACCCAGGTGCAAATACGCGTTGGTGACGGACATGGAGCTGGGGTAATAACCGCCGTGGCACCCAATTCCAACACGCATGAGTCCCCTGTCGTCTTTATATCGTGGGAGCCTTACGGTGATACGGGGCATTGACAAGGCTGGTTTTTATCATGTTTATCAAGATGGCAAAAGTATTCCAAATAAAATACTCGTCAAAGAGTACGAACAAAATTTAAAAGACGATTTAGATGTGCAATAGTCCAGCTACTCATATGTTAGCTGAACTATACAGTCATCACAAATAATTCGGTTATTTTAATTTTTATTAATATAAGTTGCCTTTGGTTACTATAGCTTGTGTGTGCAATTTGTGTTTGTAAGCGCACCCACGATACAGGAGAAATCTTAGTGTAGGGCAACGTTTTTTTTTTAAAGAAAGAACGCTGCATTGATGCCGTTTAAAGTTTTATTCGTAAACATAAAAAGGAGCATCTTGACATGTTACATAATATTGGAAACTGTGTTACTTAGATATATTGACCACTTTGGATGCTTACAACAATAAGAGAGTTCAGACTGCGTACATATAAATGAATTTATGTCATCTGATCATTTTGTCTATCTTGAACGCTCATATCTATTTGATGCTGATTTTACATACAAAATATTACTAGTTATAGTAATAATAGGTCTTTGCCTATGAAATTGCCGTTCTGTGGTACTTGCTATTTTAAATAAAAACATTTCTTGTTTGGCTATGTTTTCTAATTCCAAATTAATTTTATAAATGTGGTTTTCATTATTCAACATCAGTCTTATGTGTATTGATAAGTTTTATGTTTTCATCACGTTTGAATCTTTTACGTTGTCATGGGTGCGTTGAAAATTCGAGTAAATATGGAATATGAGTACCGTCGTGGCAGCAATGCGGCACTAGCGTCATGCAACATCAACGACGTTTACAGAGAATACTACAAACGAACGCACAACCCGTTATTGGTTTGCCCGCTTCCGTGCTGGAAATTTCGATTTGAGATATGAACCCCGTGGTCGTCTGAAAACTTTGGTAGACAATAACGGCGAAGGCTATTGTGGTAGCTGATGATACTCAATCTAAGGCAAGGTAAAAAAGCTTAACAAATGGGTGCCATACGAACTTAACGATCATCAGCGCAATGTGCGCGTCAGCACGTCAGGCCAGCCTTGCGCTTTTCAACTGACACAGAAACGAGGAAATTTTAAATCGAATTGTTAGCTGTGACGAAAAATGGATTCTGTTTGACAATTGCAAGCGCTCAGCAAGTTGGTTATCTGGTTCCTTAATAAAGGGCATCGATTAACTGCCACTGCGTTGGCAAAGATACATCGATTATGCAATCGAGGTTCGGTTATTCAGACGATTACTTGGATTAAAATAAATAAAATTGCCATACTTTATTTCATACAAACGGCAATTTCATAGATCTAATATAATTACAATAACAATTATCTTTATTTTGATCTAACCTAAGAATTTCAATATTACCTAGTATTTAGGTTGTGGAGTCTGATGACAGTCGTTCCATGTAAAATATCTATACTCCGAATCTAGTTAGTATTCCATGTTGAAGATAGAGGAATAAACCTTTTCATGAACCATGCTACCTAGATTTTTTATAATAACACAGTAATTTTTTTTATAAATTCATTCTTGGTTACAATAAATGTTGCATAAAACCACTCGCAACGTGACGTCAGAAGCGATACATAACACAAAAGTACCTAAGCGGCGCAATGATGCAACAGATGCATCATGGGCCGAGACCGTGTTTTGTTTGTACTGCGCCGTGGCGTATTGTAAATCGCCTGACCGCCGCGCAATGAAAGGGTTTGTCACTTTGAACGTATCATCCTTTATGTCCCATTTTATACCTAAACTTTTAATGACTTTATCTAGTTTGATCTCCAATTTATCTGTAGTATTTTCCTTTCCTTCTTATAAATGTTTCTATACTTCTTTGGAGTTGCTCGACCATTTGCATTTTGAACCCTCCCTTTTCCAGTATATACTTGATGTCTTTACACAGTCTTAGCCTTGTGTATTTTCATGACCAACCATTAGATCATCCCTATAAAACATTTTTTATTGCAGCCGCAGCTTCTGGACAGTCACTGCCTTCATCATCAGCAAGTTGAATATGAGTTCTAACTGCTAAAAATGGTGCTGCAGCTGTACTGAATGTGACTCTGTTAAGTTTATAATGGCCAAAATTTCTGTTTGCTTCATTTCGCCACAAAATATTTGTATGTTTTTCAGCCATTCCTATCACTGGGTACATCTTAATAATTATACATATCTTCTGTTTTCTCCAATTTATTGTAACGCTGCGTAAGTCAGGTTGTAAAACGGGCCTAACCATCATGCTATCATTAAGAGAATGACCCCTTGTACCCTTAGCAGATGCGTCAAAGGCAACGCGTAACCTGGTTGTATCCTTATCCTCTCTGATCACAGCGTGATTAGGAAGATAATTTGGATTTTCTTTATCTTTACCTTCACATTTCACTAAATGGCCTATTTCCAAATATTCATCAATCACTATTGTGTATTGTCTTTATTTTTGGAATTTTCTTTCTAACTGTTGAAATGGCGTTCCAATGGCGCATACGGGACAATCAGATTTGCAAAGTATGCTATTCAGGAGTCTGCTGATACTCTACCAGACGCGCCGCATAAGGGAGGCTACTCTCTTTCAAAACACCGCTTGAAAGCTGTCTGTATTTGTCATAGTAAACATACCTGATGTGCTACAATATCGAGACAGCCCTATCAGTTCAATCATTATTATACAGAACTCGTAGGGTATCCAGCGATCTGCGAGTATATCTGACCCATTAGCAGCAGGTGTAAAAAAACTTGACAATATGCTCTGAATAAAGTAACTTTAACCGCTTTGGTGCATCTTGCAAACCTACGAACCAGCATATTACATCAATGATTGTAAGTACGATTCAATATAAATTTTGTGCATCATAATAAAAAATAGCTACATATATCTGGGCAAAAAAGGATATCATTTGCTAATTTCAGACCTAAAGATGAAATTGAAACTAGAATTAAGATGTCCTGGAATAACAGCTTAAAGAAAGTATCACAAGACAAAATTGCCCTGGAAACTGAAAAGAAAGTCTCATGACTGATAGTTTGGTCATCTTAGGGCATTCAAACCATGATATACAATAATTCTACACGAGATAAAATACTAAAAAGCCAGCGCGCTATGGAAAGAAGTATTTTGTATATTAGGTAGATTGCCGGAGCAGCAAAAAAGTAAAAATATCCGCAGGAAAACTAATGTTTCAGAACAACTTACCAAACGCCTGAAATGGAAGTGGTCTAGACACGTAGCGAGGATAGTCGATAGGAGGTTGACTCAAATGAACAGATCCAAGCGGGCATAAGAACCAGAGGACGACCATAATCAAGGTGGAGGGATGAAAAAAAAAATTGCCAGTGTCCGGAGATAACTATACAATGAAAACAAAGGCAAATCAGTGTGCCCAGTGTGTCCAGATTAATATTGTATAAAGTAAAATTGCACCACACTATATCCCGTGGATCTCGTAAAAGTCGACTAAAGGAATCTAAACCAGAGGGATGGGCCATAGCGTCCACTCTGTGGAACAGGAGCCATTCTGCGCTAGCCAACCCACTTGCCTAGCGTGATGACTCATCACTGATGAGTAAAGTTTCAAAACAATACGACAATAATACTAAGAAGTAAAAAAATAGAGATAGTTTTTTTGAAGGTTTGTTTACATAGTGACGGCACGGTTGTTGCGGTGGCTGATAGAGTCGACTGCTGCGCTTCGGATCGTTGGATCGATTCCCACACGGAACAAATATTTGTATGATCTGCAGGTAGTTGTTCCGGGTATGGGTGTATTGTATGTGGAATTCATGTCTGTAAACGCACCCACGACACAGGAGAAACCCTAGTGTGGGGCAAAGTTCTTTAAAAAAAATGTAACAAGTGTAGCTAATAAAAACATAATAAGAGATTAAGGAACGCTCAGTCAACAAAACTAATGCTTTAAAAGCATGTGTGATTCCCGGCAAAGATAGATAAGATAGATAAACCTAGGCTTGCACATTGACGACAATCTAAAGTGGCGAACACGGAATCAATGTTAGCCAAAAAAAGTCACCAGAACGTTATTGCAATCACTCTATTGAAAAAAAAAAATATTCCCATCCAATGTTGCGGGCCCCTTTCTCTTGTTGCCCCCGGTGGCGGCGCACATATGGGTATAGGTATGACTCAAGAAAGTGGACTAAATTATTTTACCGTTTTATCCTACCTATAAGATCAAGACAAGAATGAAGAAGAAATATTAGAATTCCAACGGTAATTTTTTTTAAATTTGCCATGATTCGTCATCGACATGTAGTGGTATACGACTAGTTTTATTAGTGAAAAGTAAAACTTGAAAAATCCTATTCTAGATTTCATCGTTATAAAATAAATATCTAAACAAATTGTAACAAATGTTTAAAAATAAGATAATGAAATAAACATGAATTATTGAATTTATTATTTATTTATTATATAGGTTGGCTCCAGAAAAGAAAAAAACCACAACCTGCAACCCGCACTGCGCGAGTGCCGACATAAGTGTAAACTTATTTTGGCGCGTTAGACATTTTTTAGATTGGTACTAGGGTTAATGCTATCCCGACGGCGAAACACCAAACTAAACGTCTAGCGTCTCGTAACGGTGTCGTGAGTCCAGTGATTTTATCTTATCTAAAAAATGCGTACCGCGCTAAAAGAAGTTTTCACTTCAAAAATAGTAACTTGCGTATACATACATATACGGAGATAGACAAAATATGTATGGTGGTAATATTTTTTACTTAAGTTCGATTAATTACGGACCTCAATGGGTTATGCTTTAAAAAATAATTTCTAGTCGGGGATTCACAAGTTTATTTTGTTCACTGTTCACGTATAACATAATGTTGCCAAAAGCGTCCGCTTATCAACCCTTAGAAATCACCGTAACTTTTCCTACGCACGGCTAAATTATTTTTACAAAATCAAATGAAACCTTCCAAAAAATTTTATGTGATCGATACGGGAATAATAAAACGTCAGTTTGTCCGCCTATCCTGTTTCCAATGAGATAATGGCAATCCAAACACCTCTCCTCGCCTCTTTAAAACAATGGATTTATAGCCTAAAAAACCGAATGAAAGTATTCCGTACCGTTTTGTCGTATAGTTTGTAACGTAGAAAATTGCTATTTCGCACAAAGATTGAAACACATCGTAGCATATCACAAAATGACCATCCAAAATGTTTAAATGTTGGATGGTCACTTTGTGATGTCATTTTAGAAAATAATAATATCTAAAGTGGAAAACAAGGTATATGCAATACCCTAATAGTCTTTTCCAACCATTTCATTCCTCCATCGGTACAAACGCACAAAAAGATTTATTCTTCAGACAGTAAATTAAATTATTTATGAACCAATGTACATTTATTTTACGATGGACATACAACGATTTCTTCTGTGTTGTGGATACAGTTTACAGATATCAATTCCACGCGCACAAATACCCAGACCCGGAACTACCTGTGGGCCATACAAATATTTGTTTCGTGCGGGGAATGAACCCGCGAGCTGTAGCGCAGAAAGACAAACATGGTACATAACACTAATAACACTAATAATTATGCAATTTCGCCAAGAAGTTTGGAAGGTTTTATTATAAACACCACTGTTATATTTTATCTCTTTTTAGACATCCTTTCGTCAATCCGTGTGAAATCGAAAGCGGAAGCTGGCAACACTACTTTGACTTGTCAGGACTTTATTTTATTTTATTTTTGGCCTGGAGTCTAAGTCTTTTGGCCAGTGTCAGGACTTACATCAATTACCAGTGCCAGATTTATTGATTCATTAGTAGATCTACCAAATTTTAGAACATTCTACTGCTATACTAACGTTATAGCGATAAGATTTCTTTTCATTTGCATCCACCCAGCTACTAAGAGTGACTAACTCTTGCCGCTTTAATATTCTTTGCTTATTGTTATTCCATTTTTATTTATTTATATACTTTTTATTGTACACCACATAACACGTAAAAGATAACCATTTAGAAGTTTTTATTTTTGCTGGTGTTTTAATAATAATTACTAGACTCGATTGCTCGACTTGAACATTAATTATTATAGTTAATTGTCAAAGACAAAAATAATTTTTATTTCGAATAAACCAATTACTGGCACTTATGAAATGGCAGAATTTAAGTTGCACGGTTCCAATTAGTTGATCCTATGCAGAAGAACCGGCAAGAAACTCCATGGATACTCTTTTAAAATACTTGAGGTTACAATATTGAATTATTAGATATTATAAGACATCACATAAATGTGTTTAAGACTTTATAAACACATTTCTGAAATATAAATATAGCAGCTATACAGTACAAAGAGCACCTCACATATAATTGCTTACCAGAGAAGCCACATTGTGAGTTTATCAATCTAAAGCTAAATAGACAGTTTGATAAACTACAACGTCATTATTATTATTTAGTTAGTAATTGTATATGTTTTCTTTATTTTATATTTATGCCTAACTAGCTGGGACCCACGGTTTCACCCGCGTTTAATTTAAAAGAAATTTAGAGTACTTCAACATATACACTTGACATAGAATATATATATTGGATTTCAAGGGTTTTTTTTTTGCGCGGAACCCTAATTATTTTTCTAAAATAAAAGTAGCCTAAGTTATTCCTTATAACATCAGCTATCTGCCAGTGAAAGTCCCGTCAAAATCGGTCCAGCCGTTTCGGAGATTACCCGGAACAAACAGACAGACAGACAGAAAGACAAAAAAATTAAAAATTGTTTTTTTGTTGTAGGTATCGTATATACTTTCATATGCATTTAGTAAAAAGCTGTTATTTTGACATTACAAACAGACACTTCAATTTAATTTATTTGTATAGATACATTCACACATTCAAAGTATTTGTATATTTTATACAAAATTATTATTAGCTATGAACAATATTACATTTTAAGCAAAAAACATTTTTCATGTTCAATTCATTCACCTTTAGAAAAGATGACTTCCCACCATTTAAACTAGGCTTGAAGACACTTCGTCACCGAGAAAGAACCAAACACATGGAGGTGCCACATCGAAAAAAAACGCGATGGGCTAAACATACTGCTCAAAAAGCTCAACTGGCTGCTAGGAGGTGCATCACATGTTTCATCCGAAAATAAAGTACTCATATATAATGCAGTATTAAGACCTGTTTGTGGAAATTCTGCAGGTGAACGTGACGTGAAGGTTCCAAAATAAAGTACTTAGAACTATATCAAACGCTCCATGGTTTGTTAAATACTCGGAAATACATGAACATCTAAAAACCAATACTGTCAAAGATGAGTAAGATCACAAAATAAGACTGTATGGTGACTGAATCAACACACATAATAACAGCTTAGCCACAGACCAAAGTAAACCAATTGTAACAAAAAGGCTCAAACGTCATTACATATGAGACCTCGCTAACTGAAAGCAAGCTATGAATATGAAGTAGATTATTCACTGGAAGAATGGACCTCACCTGCCAGTAAATCCATACAAAACATCTGCTAATGTTTAAATGAACCGATTGCAAGAAACTTAAAATTAAAAAATAACACAATGCGTCGTACATTGACTCAAATTCAGATATAAAGAAACCCAGCAGTAAAACGTAGTGATTATACTCTCTATGCCCAGCTGAATACAACATTTCTCATCTAATTAGTACTAAAATAATGAATATAATTTAGGTTAGTACTGATGTCTTTTTATGTTCATTTAGGCAAAATTAGTGTTTCAAGGCATGTAAACAACAATCAATTTATAGAATCTATAGATATTTTCCTTAATATATATTAGCATAACCCATGTGGTGCCGGCTACGAATAGCACCAACCCATCTCATCCTGTGGGTGTCGTAAAAGTTGACTATGAGATTAGCCGGAGGATGGGCAGCAGCGTCTTTCGAGTACACTAACAACTCAACTGCGATTGCCAACCTGCCTGCCAAGCGTGGCGATTATGGCAAAACCCCCCAATGAGCACACAACACAACCATATCGGTCGTCGTGGTGATCTTTGGGGGAGGCCTGTGTCCTGCAGTGGACTTTATTCGGCTGAAATGATGATGATGAGATATAATTATATACAAGAATACATGTTTCTTTCTTTGTTTGTCCCGTATGCGTTCCTATAGCATTTATCGGATTGAGCTAACACTTTGTACAGTTGTGCATTTGAGTGAAAGTTTCTCACATAGGAAATGACGAATACTGACTGAAAATTTGGAAGAGGCGTTGCGACCCATTCCAGGCATACGCTAGTATACTAATAAAATTCTAGTTTTCCCCCGGTTCTTTACTTCTTTCACATTTCATCATATTTGTTCAGTGATGACATCTGGCAAGTGGCAACACTGTTTTCAAAAAGACAATTCGTACTCCAGGCCAAAACAATAATTAAAAAAATGACAATTTGCCCTAATCAATAAATAGTGATCAGCGTTGCCAATTTGTGGGGAATTCCCCAAACTGCGGGGAATCTCAAGTCGATTGGGGATTGGCATAATGCGGGGAAAATGCGGGGATTTTGACATCTGATCGTTAAATAACATTGATAGTTTGGATTCGAACACTTCTTCAATATAGCCTTTTCCAGGATTGCTAAGAATCTAGGTGTTTTCCTGGACTCTAACCTCTCTTGGAATGTCCACATTGCGGAAGTAAGCAGGAGGGTATATTGTTCATTTCAGTCTCTTAAACGTCTCCAGAAGTTCATGCCTTTTCACACAAAAATAACTCTTGCCCAGTCCTTACTTTTACCGCTTCTAGATTATGCTGATCTCTGCTTCCTTGATGCAACTGAAGAACTCCTTAATAAACTCGAACGTTTGCAAAATTTATCTATAGGCTTCATTTTCGGCCTTCGGAAATATGACCATACATCGGAATTCCGTGCGAAACTGAGGTGGTTACCAATACGGAACCGTCACGACTCTCATATTCTTTCCCTTCTTTATTCGGTTCTCCACAACCCTAAATCTCCTGTCTATCTGCGTGAGCGCTTTGAGTTTATTGTACTTAGGGGTAGAGCCCGTCGTACATCTTCTTCTCTTCTCCTTCGTACTCCTCATCACACCTCCAACCGTCATGATGGATCATTTACAGTACGCGGAGTGCGTCTCTGGAATTCTCTTCCACACTCACTACGCGACAGCTCTTCTCCGGATGTTTTCAAGAAAGGACTCAAAAAGCATTTCCTTTCAGTATAACTTATAAATATGTATTTAAGATATATATTTTATTTATATAATTATGTATTTATTCAAGTATATATTATGTCTATGCTGTATAGTTGTGTATTTTATCATTATTCTTAACTGTTGTTTTCTTTCTGATTGTACACTTCATACTGTCCTCTTTTGTTTCTTTTTTTTATCATTTAAAGGTTTGCTGGAAGAAAACTTAATGTTGAGTTAACCTCGCCTTTGTACATCATGTTTTATTTTATTTAACAATCTGTATTTTCTGTTTTATGCTGTACAATAAAGAATAAGAATAAGAACTCCAAATACATAATTACTTTAACAATATTAAATTGGTTACTTGTGGATAACGAACAACTCTCCATATTGTAGTACTGTTCACATTTGAATTTCGTTTCAAATTGTAAAATAAGTTTGTGCATCTTATAATGCTTTCACAATTATATCAAAAATAAACTTATAGAAAAAAAACTTTTTAATTTTTATCTATCCCTGTGGAAATTCATCATGAACTTTCTCCGCTCCGGGGAAGGGCGTAGGGGCATGCTGGACTCCTACCGGCTAAAACTACTGGGGCGATAATCTTCGACACCTCCAAGTTCTCGTACGATCACACTCTAGCAACCTACTGGTGCCACGCCTATAGGCACGTCTTGGAGAGAGTGATTGTAAAGTGGTTACCCTCCCCGGTGAGATTGTAAAGTATCCCTTCGAGCCTGTGCTGTGCTGTGTGACAGTGCACACACTGTGGTATGCTGAGCACACGGTGGCGCGTGACCACATGCGTCACCGTCTTCTCGTACATCGCTTGGTGTGGGCATGCAAATTCCCCAGTCAGACCCGTGAACCCAGAGGCCCCCCGACTTATATCGACAGCAGAGAGTTTACGGCGAATGGGAATTAGGCGCCAGGTTAGTTGTTACCTCGGGGCTGTCTCGTTTTTCTTCGAGCAGGATCGGCCCTCTCCCGATTTCACTCTGTGGTCTCCTTCTGGAGCATGACGCTTTCACAGAAGGAGACCACTGCATTCCAGTTTTCTTGGTCTGCCAACACAGTCGATCGACCAGGATCCACTATTCGGCAGCTCACGCAGAGCACGCCTCGAGCGTTTGCTGTGCGGGTTCCTGGTCGCTGTCACACTATTCGGTGTTCTCGTGCGATCCGTATAGCCACTCTGCGCTGTATACCATGAAGTTTGGTTCTGCAGCGCTGGGCGCCTGACAGTCCAGCTGACCGTAAAGGTACCCTGAAGAGGGCCACAGACCGCACGACCCTCTGCAGAGACGGTGAACTTCTTCACATGGTCCCCCGAGATTGGGCAGCAGCCGGTGTAGTGCACTCACTACACTCCCGACTAATGGCCACTTTGACTATTAAAACGGCATTTTTTAATGTTCGGTTCACTTTACCTTTTTTTCGATCTAATGTCACACACAACCTACTTGAAAACAAAAAAATACTCACTTACTTAGTTATTGGAAAAGTATTAGTACCTCTAGTGATTAAAATTATTTAAAGTATACGGTTGATAAACTAGGTATACCTACATTTTTTAGAAACATTATGTATGGAGGTGAATTTGTAGGGAATCAGCTGATTTTTGTCCCCAATTTTGGGAACTTGACTTGGATTATTGGGGAATTTGATAAATTGGCATTGGCAACCCTGATAGAAATTTATTATGTTTGTGTTTAACATTTTAGACTTATTTCAATCGTGCACCATAATTTGTCATTTTATTTAACAACAAGAATATAAATAGCTATCTAAATGTCTTTAGATAATGGAAATGAATTTTCTGATTTCAAAGTGAGTTTTGCTCATCGTATGTAGTGTATTAGTAAGCTAATTTTATTTATTTCGTAAAATATGTTGTAGTTGCCACCGATATTTGAAGATTTAAATGAACGGATAAAGGATTACCTTCTGAAGCCGGAAAGACTGTCAATTCATCAATGGGAACGGTCACAATCTCACTGGCATAGAGAAACTAACGTCGATTCCTTATTTATTCATGATACTGATGATTTCGGACTTGACACCACACTTGAGGTAATTACTAATAAAATAAACAAATAGCACATAACTACAGTAACATTACTTAGTGTTCTTAACGCACTCAAAGTTATTAAACAGGATTATAAAATTATGAACTCATGCTGTAAGGGGTAGACATGGGTAACTCAACAAATCAGCATGAGCTGCAGGTCAGATCACGGTTCAAGCACTTGAACCGGAGCTGCGAGCCGGCTCGCAGGTCAGCTCAAGTAGGTACATTGCTACACTGTGAACTGTGACTCGGCGCGCACTCTACTGGTTCGAACAGGTTTAACCGCCACTTTTCACTTTTCATCTCTTCCATATATAGGTTTAAAACATAATATGCGATTTTTATTTATATACTTTTTATTTAAAAAAATAATTATAATAAAATATATGTTAAGCTTCGCGTTTTATTTATGCACCTTTAATCATTCAGTTACTAATACGGCAGCTCACAGAACAAATCAGATTAACCATCGATCAACAGCTCAAAGTGACTACTTGAGCGAATATAGACTCAAAAACTATTAGCAAAGCTTTCATTATACCCTGTGAGCTGTCAATGAGCCGTGAGCTGTCTATGTTGCATTTGAACCGCAGCTCAGCAGCTCAAGTATCTGTGATCTGAATAATTGAACCGGGTCAGACCTGAGTTACACATGCCTAGTAAGGGGTAACTAGTTATTCTTTTGGTTATTTCATCAAAGTTATTAAGAAGTAAAATAATTTAAAATTTTGTGACACTATTATAAGGCTAAGTCAGGGGATCCAGGATTTTAATCTGGAGAGGCTAAGGCTTGTGTCTCATTTCAAGAGATCATTATTGCTACTAGGTATAAGGTCAACTGCATCCCACAATTTCGAGGGGCTTTGTGGTTTAGAAAAATATAAAACTTCTTACTTGAACCTTAATGAAAATATTGTTCAGGTGGTCAGGGATCCTATTACTGGGGAGATAACAGGCTTAGAAGAAGTAAGTATACCAGTTGAAGATGATGAAGATAGTCTCTCTATGTCAAGGACTCCATTACCCCCAAGCCTCGCTACTAGAGGCACAACTACACAAAGTCCATTCCTACCTGCGGGCTTTGAAGAGGAGCTGGAACAAATGTTAGCTGAAGCTGCTGATGGTGATGTTATAATAGATTTAGATAATGAAGAACCTGGGAAATTCTTGGGTGAAGGTAAAGTCTTGGATTATCACAGACTGTGTCTCTAGAAACATTGGTCTGTTATATTTCTTATGTGTCTCAAAATAGTCTTAAATGTACATATATACTTTTTAGTAAATTTCTGTTCATTCTATTATTAACATTTCTCTTAAATGTACACATGCTTTTTATTAGCTTTTTGTTTATTATATTATTTACACTTAAATGGACACATGCTTTTTATTAACATTCTGTTCATTTTATTAAGTTATATATATGTCATAAAAATAAAATAAACTTCGGTGGCAAGATAGGTAAGCAAAAAGACCTAGATGTAATGTTAAACTGTTATCTATTAAAGTTGTTATAAAAATTTCAGATATTTTGAACACAGCACCAGGATCAAAAGAAACTGTGTTGTTTGCTGAAGATGGCTACACACTCCTAAATGCACCCAAGGAAGCTGATGATAAGTCTGAGGATAAGGAGAATGTTGACATACATGTCAAAATCAATTTGGAAACAGTTGTTGATAATAATGCACATTTAGTTGGCAAGTACATAGTTACATAAACATTCAATAATTAAATAATGGAGCTTCTTGGAACTACAGCAATTAATTTACACTGCAAAATATTTATTAACTATACTTTACAGATCTATGGAAAGATGATGAGGAGCCAAAGAAGATACCTACAAAACCACTCAAAAAAGTTGAATGGGACACTGACATAGACAATGACAATTTCCTTGAGGCCACTATTATCAGGCCTCCTATAGAGCTACCAGAGTTACCAGTTTTGACCATTACCAGTTCATCCATGAAGACTGGAGTCACATCCACCGATTGGGCTGAGATGATTGATGTGTCTCAGCCAGTGCCAGAGTTCAGGGACAAAATTAAAGATATGGCACAGACTTATCCATTTGAATTGGATAATTTCCAAAAACAGGTCATTATTTTCTTAGAATTATTTTAACTTAAATTCCATGTGGTGATCGGTTTAACACATTGGACAGTACAGTGGTTATAGCCGACAATAACAAAATACAAAATATGGCAAACCGTTATGTATGTCGCCGTATTATTTCGAAAATCATTAATTTTACAATCAACTGTTATGGTAGGTATCCAACCTGTGAAATGATCATATAAAACATGTGTACTGTTGTATTACAACAATTTTTCAAGTCCCTAGTCATGACGACCCTTACTAATAAATGTATAAAACATTATACTGTCAAAAATATCAAAAAAAAGTACATACTATGTCTAATAATGTGTTAAGAATATAGCACCACTCCATTACCTACCATGGACGTCATCATAAAAGGTGACTAAAGGTCTCTAAACCAGAGGGATGTGCAGCAGCATGCCTTCTGTAGAACAGTAGCGATGCTGCGCTAATTAAACCACCTGCCAAGTGTTGTGAGTACTGGCAAAGGCCAATCACACACGAGCCCCTTGCCACAACCATAAGCTGTTTATGGCTCTTCACGGTTGGCCCGATTCAAGATGACAAAATTTGAGCTAAGCTAAGTATTAAAATCTTTTTAGGCTATATTAAAATTGGAGGAAGGCCACCATGTGTTTGTGGCGGCACATACGTCAGCTGGTAAAACTGTTGTTGCTGAATATGCCATTGCTATGTCAAGAAGAAATTGCACTAGGTAAGAATATTCTTTACTATTTATCACATAATTTACTAAGACTGCCACTTATTTTAACATTTTCAACAAATATGTGGGCTGTGCAGAGATGGTTGTTCAAAAATCTACCAATCGGCTACGGCTTGTAAGCAGAATGGTTGATTTTTCTTTTCTCAACATATAACTGGAAATATATGAATAAATCTTTAGTCTCCTTGTACAATATTTATACGAAAATCAGACTATCATACTTGCCTAGTCCAACAGTTTTATAATGTACAATTAACTTACAGAGCAATCTATACTTCGCCAATTAAAGCTTTGTCTAACCAAAAGTACAATGACTTCAACAAGATGTTTGGTGAGGTTGGGTTACTGACGGGTGACCTGCAGATTAACGCCACCGCCTCTTGTCTCGTTATGACCACGGAAATTCTGCGATCAATGCTGTACTGTGGCTCTGACGTCACGAGAGACCTCGAGTTTGTCATTTTCGATGAGGTTCACTATATCAATAATGCTGAGGTACTGTATGTTCTTTTTCTTTCTTAATTGGTTTGGCGATAGTATCAGTATTTACAGTGAATATCAGTTCACCGTGTGATTCCCGGCACAGAATTTATCCTCTGTACCTGGGTACTGTAGGCGACTATGGGCTTATGTCTAGACGATAAGTAGCCGCAGTCACTTATGGGCTAACAAGAGTTGCAATCACTATTGTATATCATGCATAGCAATTATATATTGTTTCTGCCTGTACAAAAAAAAACGATTGAAATAAATAATATTACAGGTTTATCAAATATTGTTATTGGATGGATAGGCAACCTCTCGTTTATGGCCTACTGGAAAACTCTTTCGCGTTCAGCTCTTGGTGTTGAGTGCACCATACAACCAAACATGGAACCGGAAAAATTGTTTAATAAATTATTATAAAACCACCCAAAAATAACAATCGCATAAATAAGACGCATCTTGTTTATGTACAGAATGGGTAGACTTACTTATGTCTCAGCGATCGTTCTTGTCCTTGTATGTGTTCACCTTTTAGGTTGATAATACTTCTATAGAATGGTTCAAATTTATGGTTTCGTTGAACAAATTACACATCTAAACCACACAAAATATATCCTTTTAAGTACTTAAGTAATACCTACACATTAATATAGTTATTAGCGGAGGCGTAACTTTCAAAACACTCGCACGCCTATTACGTAATGTCGCCATCTTTGTAATAAATACCCTGCGACTCCATATCAACAGCTATGGACCGCGGGCGCCGAATCAATGCAGGATTTGTGCGTTTTTATTTCATCATTTCGGCCGAATAAAGTCCACTGCTGGACACAGGCCTCCCTCAAAGATCACCACAACGACCGATATCAGTGTGTTGTGTGCTTAGGCGGGTTTTGCCATAATCGCCACGCTTGGCAGGCGGGTTGGCGATCGCAGTTGACTAGTTAATGTATTCGAAGGACGCTGCTGCCCAACCGTCTAATCTCTGAGTCGGCTTTTACGACGCCCACGGGTGAGATGGGTTGGTGCTATTCATAGCCGGCACCAAACGGCATGCTTCTTCAAGCACCTTGTTGCTCAACAAATTTTAAATAATGAACACAAAAGCTTGTACAATCTCGAGTATTAATTTCTTCACTTTATTACATATTTAATTAATATAAAAGTTTAATAGCCACTAAACAGTCTCTCGTATTCCAAAAACCTGTTCTACAAAATTTTATTTATTAGCAATGAACTAATGACTGTAATAATCGTTGATATAATTGCGTTTGATCTTCCGAGGACCTGGAGCCCCCCTTCGGTGCCGAAGATGACCGCTCCAGTGGTTGTAGCCGGTAGGAGTCCGGCATACCCCTTCGCCCTTCCCCGGGGTGAAGGAAGTTCCATGTAGAATTTCCACTGGACATCAATAAAAAAAAAGAAGGTCTAAGATAAAGATAAATGATTCCAGCGTTAGGTGGTCAGTACCACTGCCACCTAACATTATGCTGAGCTGTTGGCCCTTTGGCACTATAATTTTGTCACTGTGCACGATAGTTTTATGATTTTAATATTTAAGTTTATTTTTATTTTGTATATTGTCTGTGCCAATAAAATAATTTTTCTTTCTTTCTTTCTTTCAAATGATAATCATATTATTTACACTTGACAGCGAGGCTACGTATGGGAGGAGGTGTTAATCTTGTTACCAGCTCACGTGAGCATAGTAATGTTAAGCGCAACTGTACCGAACACGCTACAGTTCGCCGACTGGGTCGGCCGCACTAAGAAGCGGAAGGTGTACGTCGTATCCACGCCGAAGCGACCTGTGCCTCTCTGCCACTATTTATATACAGGTAGGATATTTCTACATAATTAGCCATCTACCATTCGGACACTGGAACCTTCTCAAATAAGGTTGCCTCTCATATAACCTTGTATGAAAAGGTCCAATTGTGATTCGGCCACCTACTCCTGAGTAAAGACCTTCCCTTTTTCCACTGTTTTTACCAGTCCTGAGCCAATCTCATCCAGTGTCGCTCCGCAATATTTACGAAGACGTTGGAAATCTTCCTGACAGTCACCGTCCTTCTATAGGCCACCACACAGATAATGCCTTGGTCCAACTATCGTCATCCCGCCTTAGAAATTACTTATTTTAATAAATATACCTGTATTTAGAATGAATAATATCAGTCTGTGACTGTCCCACTGCTGGATAAAGGCCGCTTCTCATATAGAAAAAGAATAAGCATCAACCACCACACTTGCTCACTGTATGTTGACGATTTCGGAGCATTTAAACCAGGTTTCCTCAATGTTGTCATTCACCCTTAAAGTTAGTGGTACGGGTATCCTTGATTTACTAAGAAAGCACATTATTATTATGAAATTGAAATAACCAATTCGAACCACACCCTAGTGTTTAAGATGCGAGGCTGTAAACCTCCGGGATCCTCCTCCGACATCATTATATTTATAGTAAATACTGATATACATCCGCATCCCTTCTGTTACCCGGTGGCCATACTGCGCTCACCATGCCGGGTGCCAAGCGTGGTGAGTACTGAAGGTTTCCCACGAAAATGACGACACAATTGTGGAAGTCTATGAGGCCTTTGTTCAGCAATGGATGTTCCTAATAAGACTAGAAGCCGACCTCAACATACTTATAAAATTAGCCCGCTCCCGGCACAACGTAGGTCGAACAAAATCCGTGGTGCTTTTAGATAATAAGAAACCGGCACACCGTCCGCCTTCTCAGGGAAGTCCATGACGATTTCCCTACGTTAGGCTGTTGATGATGATGATATTCACTTATTTCTTTACATCACGGTTGACCTTTTGACCACATTTCAGTAAATATTGATAAGCTGACTTTTTAAATGGACCAGCTCGTTTAATTGGTCTCATGTTCGCAACCTTGCAAGCGAGGCTGTGATAGTGAAGCACTGGGATAGGACCCCAGGCTGTATTTCAACATTAAAAGTCAAAATCAGACATTCATCCTACTTATTAATACTTATCAAACTATTCCAGGAACGGGAGGGAAGTCCAAAAACGAGAGATTTTTAGTGGTAGATCAAGAAGGAAACTTCCAGTTAAGAGGATACAATGAAGCAGTTGCAGCTAAGAAATCAAGAGAGAATGAGTACAAAAAGAGTTTTGGACCCAAAGGTTTCATTTATTTTTCTTTTATTTAGTGTATTGTGTGTGGAATTTGTGTCTGCAACGCACCCACGACACTGAAGAAACAATAGTGTGGGGCAACCTTAAATGACGTAAAAGGTAAACAATCATCATTTCGGCCGAATGAAGTCCACTGCTGGACACAGGCCTCCCCCAAAGATCACCACAACCACCGATATGGATGTGTTGTGGGCTCATTGGGGGGTTTTGCCATAATCGCCACGCTTGGCAGGCGGGTTGGCGATCGCAGTTGAGTTGTTAATGTACTCGAAGGGCGCTGCTGCCCATCCTCCGGCTAATCCCTTAGTCGACTTTTACGACACCCATGGGAGGAGATGGGGTGGTGGCATTCTGAGCCGGCACCACACGGCAAACAATACATACAAATAAATATTGCACAGATATATTATTAATAATTTCAGGCTTTCGCAAGCCACTTCTGTACCCTAGTACGAGTTACTTTTCACAATCGAAACGTAATAGTAAACTACACGTTTACCGCGTTGGGCGATCCGATTGGTTGACGAGATTGGAGCGGGCCAATCGCAGCGCCGAACGCGGTAAACGTAGTTTACTATTACGTTTCGATTGTGATAAGAAACTCATGCTAGGGGTACTGGACATAACCTCTCCAAAGATAGTTTCCGATGTGTTAACTGCGTCTTAATAAAAATCCACTTATCTTAAGTTTTTTCTTAGGTGGTAAGATGTACATGAATCCTAAGGCAGAGCAAACTATGTGGGTAGCCTTTATCGACCATTTGAAACAACAAGACAAATTACCCGTGGTAGCATTCACACTATCACGTAACAGGTAAGATATCATTTTATCATAGACAAGCACTTGGTCAACTCGCCTGATGAACTGCCTATGTCCATCTGGAATCGTATAGTTTCTTAATGGTAACAGATTCTTCAGAATCGGTCCAGTAGCTTCCTAGATTACCATCACTTACGAAGGTGCCGAATTATTCATCTACAACCTATTCGGAGGTGAATAAATCCATGATTCTCTATCCAATTAGGTAAAAAAAACTTCAGAATTTCACCTGGTGGAAATACATCAAGTAATTCCGCCGCCCTGGAGAAAGGCGAGTCCTTAGCCAGATTCCTACCAGAAAAAAACAACCTTTGGAGTGGTCATCTTCAGCACTGAAGGGGGGCTCCATGATCTCGACTGCAATCATACTAGAGCCACCCATTGGTGCCCCGCCTTTAGGCACATCTCGGAGGAGATGACTGTGAACTGGTCATCCGCTCTAGCGGAGGCGAGGCGACTGTTAAGAGCCCCCCCTCCTCAGACACATCTCAGTGCACAAACCGTACTGTACTGCACAGTGGTACGTGACCAGGTGCGCGCCGCTGTCTTCCCGGGGGTTGCTCGATATGACCACGCAGACTCACAGACATACAGACGACAGTCACGTGACTTAGCTGTTACGGGATGAGAATACCTAGCGAAGTATTTTATTGTATCCAACCTTCTATAGACGGCAGTAAGTAGAAGAAATAAAAAATAGAATGCTATGCAAAATCGTTAAAAAACCTTATTTAAGTAAAGTTTCATTTCAGGTGTGACCAGAACGCTGAAAGTTTAATGTCAGTGGACTTGACAACTGCTAAGGAAAAGGGTCATATCCGATCCTTCTTCCAAAAATGCCTTCAAAGACTGAAAGAACCTGATAGGAGATTGCCTCAGGTAAATCAGAACATCAGTTAAATCCTTTATTCAAGATTTTATTCTTACTAGCCTTTGGTTGAAATTTGACCAGTATACATAGTTAATTGTACTTTATTTGTATGCAATAACTATGCGGATAAGATTGAAAAAGAGAAAGCTGTAAATTAATGTAAAAAATTTAGTAATCATGAAATTCCTTATAAGTTTAAACAAATTTCAATTATTAAATGATATGAATGACTTAAGTTAACTTTGATATTTAGGTGATAAGACTACAAAGGGTCTTGGAGAATGGTATTGGTGTTCATCACAGTGGCATACTGCCATTGCTGAAAGAAATCGTCGAAATGTTGTTCCAGTCTGGTTTTGTGAGTATAAAACAAAGATTCATGTATATTAACACAATGAAATATTTTTTTTTTTTTAAACCGACTAATTTTCTCATATAGTAGTATAGTATATATAAAGATGTTCCCGAAAGCTAGGTATAACATAAATAATGTAAACATCATTAAAAATTAAAATAGTAAAAATATAAGGTTGCAAAAAGGCTGGTTGAAATCACAGGTTGTCGATCTCTGACGTGACCGTCACAACTGATGATTGAATGTTTGAGGCTCTACCATCTATTACATTAGTCGGTCGTTAAAAAATAAATTGTCCGCAGTATTTCATGTGAAGTATCTAAATCTATTATTCCATGTTTAGTGTAGATATTAGTATAAATCTGTAAATATACCTATGCCCGTTGATGTGGCAATTAATCGTTTTCCTTTTCTGGATTTCTTCTTGGTCGCAATAGTATGATTCTCAATTCAGTCTATCGCAGTGTCCACTGCTGGACATAGGCATCTCCGTAGTTGGGCCAAACCATCTTATTTTGTTCTCTCCGCCTTCTGTAGCCAGTCTACCTCTATAATAGTATGATCGATATTTATTAATATGTGCAATTTAAAACAGAGCAGTTAGTTATGGCAGTAAGCCAGGCTGATGGAAAAATGAAAAAGATGTAGCAAAATATATCTTTAGGTGAAAATTTTGTTCGCGACGGAGACTTTCGCGATGGGCGTGAATATGCCCGCGCGTACTGTGGTATTCGACGAGACCAGCAAGTACGACGGGCTGCAGCGGCGTACCCTCGCGCCTGCTGAGTACATACAGATGGCAGGCAGAGCCGGGCGACGAGGTTAGTTCAGACCATACTGCTCGGTAACATCAGCAAGTACTTAAAGGTGGCAGGCAGAGGTTGCGAGGTTAGTTTATGGTATAAACTGAACATTATTGTGTAAACTTTATACTACTAATAAGTGACACCAGTATTGAAGTGAACGCACTGTACCACCAACCACTGTACTAAACACATATTTAGCTTAGTACATGTTGCAATTTTTTATAATTTCACGCCACAATTGTCCCTCTCTAACTCATCCCAAGCCATCACAGTCCACTTCGGATTTAAGCCTCTCCCAAGACCCAGTCCTCCGTCTTCCGCATCCAACGCATTACAACTCACTCGCACAGTGTTATTAATTTCGAAGCCAAGGAACATCTTGCCTTCGAAATACCTTTGTCAACCCTTTTTTTACCCTGTGGATATACTTAATTTACTGCCTCCGCCACTTAGGCACATCTCAGAGGGGATGACTGTAAAGTGGTCACCCCTCTAGCAGACGGGAGGCGACTTTCAAAAGGCGGCCTCCCCCAGGCATATCTCGGGGTGATTTATTTGTCAACCCTGTTACAGATTATTATTTTTTTCTATTATTCAGGCCTCGATGACACTGGAACTGTGATAATTTTGTGTAAGGAAGCCGTACCAGATTTAGTGACACTGAAAGGCATGATGCTGGGCATACCGCAGAAACTATCTTCGCAGTTCAGACTAACATACGCTATGATACTCAGCCTGTTACGGTAAGATTATATAATTTTATAATATACGACTGTTCAGAATAAGACCCCTCCCTCTTTAAGTGGATGCATTATGATAAAAGAAATGCAGTTTATCACCATGACAGGACCCCCTCCCAGGCTCCTCAGGCGTGTTGGGCACTAAGCGGAATCGGCCTTCTCCCGGTCAGCTCTGTGGTCTCCTTCTAGAGCATGACGCTCTCACAGGAGACCTCTCTCGATATTCTTGTCATTCGTGCCAATTCTTAGGCGACGGCTGCGGATCTAGCTCTCCTAGCCATCTTATTTTATTTTCCGCAGGCGCTTCTTGACTTCTTTACAAGTTGTAGACAACTTAGTCCCCTTTGGCAACTCTCCAGCTGGGTGTGCTCACCTTCTGGCTTGGCTTTGTCGTCGGGCAGTCTTGGATTTACTTTTCCATCTCGCTCCGGGTGTCATGCCGTAAGTTCGCGAAGTCCTGCAGCCGGACAGTCGAGATGACCATACAGGCGCTCCGTAAAAAGGCACGGACTGACTGCACTACTACCTCTCCGAGGCAGCGAACTTCCTCTCCCGACCCCCGAGATGGGAAGGCAGTCGGTGCAAGGTATCCACTACCCTCTCGATTCGGGGGACAAAGCGCTCGAACTGCTCTTTGAAGCCCCAGTGACTGTCCGGGGTGAGCCCCAAGTACTTTATGTACCGGCCCATCTTGATTTGCGCGTCACCATCGCATATCAACGAATTGGGTGGTTTCCAGATTCGCGGCAGTGGGTGGCACCATAGCGCCTCGGTTTTGTAAGGCGCCACGTTCAGCCACGACTTTTACCACAGCTTGCTTTGGAATTTATGTATCATCATGTCGGCTATTTATACGTCCACTGCTGAACAAAGGCCTCCCCCATAGATCTCCACAACCGTGCCATCGTTTTGGGGGGTATTTGCCAATACTCACCACGCTTGGCGGGCGGGTTGGTGAGCGCAGCATGGCTACCGTTTCACAAAAGGGACGCTGCTGCCCATCCCTCTGGTTTAGATTCCCTTAGTCGCCTTTTACGACATCCACGGGAGGAGATGGAGTGGTGCTATATTCTTAATCCGGACACCACACGGAATATCCGGACACCACACGGAATGTATGTTATTTGTAGTAATAGTAAAAGATGATGTAGGTAATATTGAATTTCTCATGAGATCGGCACTCCTTAATTGCCTATATACAATGCACGTCACCACAGGAAAATTTAAGGTTTACAAATAATGTAGTCCTTACCATAAAATCGTGATATTTTTTATCCAGGGCAGCAACGGTATCGGTGGAGGGTATGATGCAGCGTTCATTCCGTGAGTTCAACCAAATTTGCCAGGCAGATAACTATAGAAAACAACTGCAAATTGCTGAGAAGGAATATTCGGAGAAATGCAGTGCTCCACTAGCTTCCCACTTGGCACCTTTAGCCACTTTCTATGATACTGCAGCAGCATACATCGATGTGCTCAATGAAATCATGCCCATATTGCTCAACACAGCTAAAGTCGCTAAGGAGATGACTTCGGGAAAGATATTGATTGTGTCTGCTGGACCGTATATGAACCAGCTTGGTGTGTTGTTGAATATTACTGGTAAGATAATTGATAACCATAATGTTTTCGAAACTGCTTAGAAGTGCCTATACTTACAAATAAGTAGCTATTACCACGACTTCTACCGCGAGTGTACTAATTTAAACCATAATCCAGTGGCATAGCTAGTAGGGGGCGGATGACTCCTAGAGTGTGGGTGACACAATCGATAAAAAGTGATAATTATAAAATCTACTGTCCATGTGCTTGTAACAAAAAACCTTGTTTTTATTGTCTTGTTATATCTTTGATTTGGTGACTCCACCTCCACTTCCACTCTATAAGAATTAATTAAATGTCTCTCTTTGATATTATTCACTTTAACACCACATGAAATCATAAAAAATGTATAACTAATGTTTTTTTTTTATACAATGACTTTTTGCTTAACCATGTTTTATGAAAGAAAAAAAACTTGGGTTATAAATATTAATATCTGGACCGGGTGCCCCCCATGCTAGGTACGCCACTCTTACTAACGAACTAAAATATATCCTGTCGCCTATTTCATGACATAATTACCTTTCTACCAAATTTAATTTAAATCTGTGCAGCCGTTTGAGTGTGATTGAGAGACAAACATCCAAATCTATTATATAATATTAAGATCCCCTCAATTATTGATACGGAATTATACTAACCCGGTCAGAAATTCTTGTATGTAGAAAGCGAGATTTATTGACACGCATCGACGTGAATAGAAAATTGAAGACTGCAATAAAACATCATTACCTTAACACTAGTTTGGTTTGCCAATTGAATGTGCAATAGCAGTGTCCATGAGATTCCCACTAAGCATAGTGTTGAGGTGTAGCGTGAGCCGCATCACAGCGCTGATTTTCAGTGTGAACCCCTATCGACACAAATGTAGTCGGCTCTGTTGACTAATGCGATATGGCTAAAAATATTTCCACGTTCATGCCGTTGACAGGCCGGCAATGCGATTCCGTGTTATGGTATTTCAACAGCACAGTTGGATAAGCGATTCAAAGTCAAAGTCAAAGTATTTTATTTCAAATAAACCAAATATTGGCACTTATGAAACGTCAGTATCTAAGTTGCACGGTACCAAATAGTGGAGAAGTGGCAAGGAACTCCATGGATACTCTTTTGAAATCATTGAGGATACAATGTTGATTAATACAAAATATTGTAAAACATATACTGAGAAAAATGTAGGTCAATGTGTTAAGACAATAATGTAAAAATAATAGTTTATTTGCCGTGGCAGTTAACGGCTGACTAGTCCCAACAGACGGCACCCGTTTACGAGCACGACGCATGCATCAGCATCGCTTAGCTCAACCATATTATAGGGAACCGATCGACCCGATACACGACGCCAACGCCAGCAAGACATTTTAGTGAGCATGACAGACCAATACAGCCAGGCAAAAGACAATCAATATAAGTAATAAAAATTATGTTATTTTTATTACTTATATTGATGCTCACACATTTACAGTTTTATATGAATATTATATTGGTTTTCTGCGTTGCGGGTGGAATAAATATTTGTATGTCCTAGTTGTTCCAGGTTTGTATTTATAATGTACCATTATTGTTGCAGTTAAATATTCATATTATTCATATTACACTTAACTTGTATAAAGTGTATTATTGCTAGCACCTGCATAGTTCATATTGATATTTTTGTTTATAAAACTGTAACCACCCACTAAATATAGAAAATATTCTGTTTTAGGTCCCAGACAAACTCCTTACAAGGTCCTCGTACTGAACGCCAAAGTCCAAGACAACGCTAAGTACAACTTTGAGGTAGATGAGAACTGGTACAGGATGCTAAGTTTTTCTGCTACGTATGATACCATAGGTATATTTCTTTGTTCATTTTAATCTTAGTCATGTTTCAGTTAAAGGATGTCCACTGCTGAACAATGACCTTTCCCATAAATTTCTACGACGACCGCTTACATGCCATCCATATTCAATGACTCCCAGCTACCTTTAACAAGTCTTCTGTTCATCTCCGCTCGAGAACCTTTCTCCATCTGATCATGCGCCGCCCAACGATTACTACAGTGAGCGGTCATAAGGAATATAGCCATGATCACCACGCTTGGCAGGCGGACTGGTGATCCTAGTATGGTGTTATTAGCACACATAGGAATGCTGCTGCCAATTCTCTTGATGTCAACCCTTAGTCGCCTTTTATCACCTATCTGCTGATAAATTTTTACTGCGAATAACACGGTGAGAAGATGCTCAAGTCGGATGATGTTTCACCCACAAATAAGCGCTCTATGGCATAACGCAATTCTCCCCAATCAAGCAGACTAATGGACACCACTGAATTTTGAGGGGTTTCGTTTATATTGCCATAACCACCGTAACCGTTGATAACCATTAAATTGCCGTCCAGCTACCGCAACCTTTAGTAACTAAATTCTTTAAGCCTACGACTCGTCACACGTATCCAGTTTTTAGCAGAGTAGAAAGTTTACACATTCGTGTTCAATTCTATCAAATTATCACTGTGAAATCACTTTTTTACGCCATGAAGGGCTGTACAAAAACAAAATACTTAAAAAAAATACGTTAACAAGCTTGATCCACCATGATTCACCATATAGACTTCTAGGAGACTAAAAGAATAGAAAGCGACGGAAACTAAAAACCGTTTCAAGGTTATGAGACGTACCAGTTTCCTCTCGGACGAGCGGGAAGTTGCGACGTCGAAAAATTCGCCTAATCCAAATTCTGAAAGGTGTAATACCACTTTTTGTGCTATTTCAATGCTCATGTTTTTCAATTGTGCTAATTAATGGCATTTCTTGGCGTCCGATTATATCAGCCTACGGGTGGTTCATAGTGTTCAACTCCATAGTAATATTGAAGTTTTAATCATATTTTTGATATTTCAGGCACTGAAGAAAGTACACTTGATCATACAATACTATGTATTGCGCCCAAGAACATAATAGCTGTCACTAAGATGAATCTGAAAATAGACCCTAAACTAATCATTGACGACTGGGAGAGGAGGCAAATGCCTAGGTAAATATTATCCCCCTTTTTATCAGCACTATATCATGGAGATCACTACATAATGACGTATATAGAACCATATTAAGCTTTACTTTTCTAAAGATTCATATCACTCGCAGGTTCAAAGACACTCCCGTAGGCTCAAGCTGCGCGAGCGCAGTGCAGGAGCTATCGCGTATCTCTCACGCAGTGTGCTCAGGCGCCACCGTGCTCGACCACGTCAGCCTCACACAGTCGCTCTCTGTTACCACTGGAGAAATACTCTCTTCGCTCGATAAGATGAACAAATGCATGGTAAGTGACATTGTTAAAAGCAGTTTTCACCATGTAAAAGCTAAAATGTAACTTTATATATATAATATCCACAAGCTTGATTTATAAATACATAGAATCACTGATAAGTGATAACCAAAGCTGACAGGCGATACTTACAGCAGCATTCTATAGCATCACAGTCTGATTCATCACGTTTCGACGCCTAACAGAATTCGTATTTTTACACACTTAACCCTTTATCGGACAGTAGTTAAATATTTAGCCATCTAAATTCATTGGAAAAAATAACTTATTGTATTGTATTATGTATATGTACGAAATTGATACCAAAAATTTGTATGTAAAAAGTATTATTTTTATTATATTTTAGCTATACCTTAAAGCTTGTTGGTTTCTGTGTTGTTTAATAAACGTCTTTCTTTCTTTGCTTTTCTTTCTTTCTTTGTCATAACCATTGCAGCTCTGTCCGTCAACATATTAAGCAAGGTGGATCCTGAAAAATATCGACGTCAAATTGTGCAAATAAAATGGAACTCCATATATAACAATAAACAATCCAAATTTCAGAGTGAACTAAAAGAACACAAGAAATGCACGGACATAGCGAACTTTAAAACTGAGTTCGCGACAGTTTATGAGCGGAAACTGACGGAGAGAAAACGAGACAAGTACAAACGATTGCTGTCATTCGAGAACCTGGCGTTGTACCCTGACTACCAGAGGCGACTCATGGTGCTGAGGGAACTGAGCTATATTGATGAACATGACAGTGTAATACTCAAAGGTAAGTTGTTATAGGGTTGGTTCATTATGTACCTAATAATAATAAAGAGAGCTGGAGTTATACTGAAAAAATAAAACTGCACGCACTTTCCAAAATAAGACGATTTCGATGCCCGGTCCCCGCTGCCAAATCCGCTTTTGCACAACGTCACTATAATTTTATAGCGCCTAGAACTTACAATAAAATTTTGACCCCGAATATAATAACTTTAAGCACCAATAGGTTTAAAAAATATGTACTGGAATGGATAAAAAACTTGAATTATATCCAAACTGAACAGCTTATAACAATTCAAAAATAATTAGAACACACATCCAAACAAACTAAACACACGCACACATACACACCTGTTCGCCGACATAAACACACACGCACAACGTAGTAACCGCCTCATGACTTAATAATTTTTATTTTATTTTTTTGTCTAACAACCTCACTAAACATTTTTTCTTTTAGCCATGTATAAATAATGTGAAATGTGTTTAACGAATCCAAGTAATCCATATAGAACTAAGTAATAGGGAAGGCACTGTCTCCTGAGATACAGGTTCTACCTAGTTCAGGAAACAGAACTCCTTTTGAATTGTGATTTATTTGGTTGCTAATAAACGTTATTACTATTACTATTTTTCTTGTTGTCATGTATGTGAAAATGGAGGACGGTCCTTCACTTTTCAGGATGTTGACGACAAATTCAGGGGAACGGTGAAATGATCAAGATTGAGCGGGGATAATATATTCCTGGGCGATAGGCTGAGTCCCTGTGCTTTTGTTTGGCCTTGTACCCTCTCAGCGCATTGCTAGAGGGATCAGGGCTAGGCATCCTGTTGCGATGAGGTCAAGTAGTATCCGACCTGCTTTACATGAATGACCTGGAACTGTTTGTTCTCAGCAAATTGCAACTAGTTAAGTTACTGAAAATAACTAAAACGTTCAGTAGTTCTATTAGAATGGCATCCGGTATCTATAAATGTTTGTAACATGCATGTCAATTGAGGACACGTCATGGAACTGAGGGAATTCAACTCTCGGATTCCATTAACCTTAGGTCACTCTCCGCAATGCAGTCATATAAAGGTATCCCTAGCTCTGTGCATGGGTGTTCTTGGCGAACTCGGCCGTTAACTCCTGCCGCCTACTGAGCTCAGCTGTTTTGGCGAAAGTTTTCGGCCTGAAGTAGCGCCGTTTCCTGGGAGCTCGTGCGCCTCGGGAGCGCCTCCGCAACTTCTATAATGGTGGAAATTGCCTTCTCCAGGGCCTTCTAGTCCAACGGCCTGTAACGACGCTTAATAACCACCACGGCATTTTGGAGCTTTATTTTCAGCTCCGTGGTTAAAAGGTCGTCTGTCTTCATCCTCTTTGAGACTGAGGACTCAGTCAGGCCTCGTCTTCCGTTGCCTACCCAGCCCGCAGAGCAGTTTCGTCGGCGGGCGACAGCTTCAGGTATTGGCCTAGACCAGTCAAAGACCAGGCTTGGCCTTGGCCTCGTCTGACAGTTGACCTTTGGCGCTAGTACCGCCCGGCCTCTACAGTCAGACTCTATCTCGGGCGGGTGCCCGAGATAGAGTCTGACTTTAAAGTCTTAGACATACGTAGCCTCTTTGTCCAATGTTCCAGGCGCTCTCCAGGTTCATCCCTGAGACGTTGTCGGAATCTAACACCGTACCCGCCTTCTCTTTCTCCAACTGGTTCTTTAGGGTTTGTTTTAAGTAAAATTTATCCATATTAGGTCCCACAAGTATGGGGGATATAAATGGTCCATCCGGGCAATGCACCCTGTACCCGGCACAATGCAAGCGTACTCCTGCCACAATATTAGAATGCCTACAGCTGTTGATTGATTGTTTGATATTTTGAATATGTATTCATAATCTACAGGACGAGTAGCCTGCGGTATGGGAACAAATGAGTTGATAATCTCGGAGCTGGTCTTCAGAAACGTGTTCACGGACAAGACTCCAGCAGAAATAGCAGCATTACTGAGCTGCTTCGTGTTCCAAGCGAGAACGCAAGTAGAGAACCAGCTGACAGAGAAACTGGCCGAGGGGGTCAAAGCAATTGAGCAAATCGACCAGGAACTAACTGTTATTGAATCAAAATATTTGGTAAATATGTTAATATATTTTTATCTGTTTTGATTTTTCTTTTAGGATATCTGCTCTTTCGTAGGTACAGTTTACAGACATAATTTCCACACTCACAAACACCCAGACCAGTAATAATGACCTGTAGTCCATACAAAGATTTGTTCCGTGCGCATATCGAACCCGTGACCCGTATCGCCGAAAATAAGACCTCTATCTAAAAATAAATTACAATCTTTAGACAATAACGTTAGGAATAAATGTTTTAAATCTCGCTTCAGTTCTAAAGACCCCAACAGAAATTACTGTACTCTATTTTCTACAATATGTCAGGAATTTAATAAAGTGTGTCCAGTTAAGAAAGTTAAATTAACTAACAGATCTTTATTTAATGAATGGGCGACTAAAGGCATAAGAAAAAGTAGGGATGTTCTCTATAGTTTATACTATGAAAAATCATTAACGTCTGATGAAGCTGTCCATAATTATGTAAGGAAATACTCTATTTAAGAAAGTATGTACTCACGCTAAATCCTTGCTAATAAGCAGCAAAATAGGTAATTCAAGCAATAAAATAAAAGCAGTATGGCAGGTAATAAACAAAGAAACCGGCAATTCAAAAAAACGGGATAACGAAATAAATTTAAAAATTGATAATCAAATTATTTCAAATAAGATAGCGGTCGCTAATACATTCGAGAAATTTTTCACAAATATCCCAATTGAGGTTACGAAAGCCCTTTCCTCGTCCTCTATATTAGCTGAATCGCAACTTAAAGAGAACTTTAGTAGAGACATACCAAATTTCGAATTTAGGCGTATTTCAATGACGTCAATTATAAAAGCATTTAAAAGTCTTAACATAAAATCCACTGAAGACTTATGGGGTATGTCCGTTAAAGTAATTGAAGCTATAATTGATACCATTGCCCCTGCACTTGCAGGTATTTTTAACCAATGTTTAGATAGCGGAATTTTTCCCGATTTGATGAAACATAGTAAGATAGTACCAATTTTTAAATCGGGATGTAAGAATAATCCGTCAAATTATAGACCTATTTCTGTGCTCCCAGCACTGAGTAAAATCTTTGAAAAAATTACGCTTGATCAGATGTTATTACATTTTAATATTAACGGGATATTACATAGTCGTCAGTTTGGATTCACGAAAGGTAGATCAACAACGGATGAGTGGAGTAGTGCAACTAGTTACCCAAATTCTAGAATCCTGGGAAGGTTCTCAAGATGCCATTGGCATTTTTTGTGACCTTTCCAAGGCATTTGATTGCGTTGACCACAATACACTAATCCGTAAATTACAGCATTACGGAATTCGTGGACGAGCTGCTGATCTTGTATTTTCTTATTTATCTTTTAGACAGCAAAAAGTAGATATAAGTGGTGCTACCTCCTCGGGGTCTCGGGTCAAAATGGGCGTGCCCCAGGGCTCAATTCTTGGCCCTTTCTTGTTTCTAGCATATATAAATGATCTTCCATATATGATGACCAAATTATCTGATGTAATTTTATTTGCTGACGACACGTCCCTAATTTTTAAAATTAATAGAAATTATAGTAATATTCCACACGTAAACGAAAGTCTAACAGTCCTTTGCAAATGGTTTGCGGCTAACAATCTACTACTTAATGCTGATAAAACCAAATGTTTAAAGTTTTCATTGCTTAATACACCCCAAATAGGACTAAAATTAACTCTTGAAGGCAACCAACTTGAAACTGTTGATGAAACTGTGTTTTTAGGAATAACCATCGACTCTAAATTGCAATGGAGTGCCCACATCAAAGCTATATCGGGTAGGCTCAGCTCTGCTGCATTTGCAGTTCGGAAAATTAGGCAGCTGACTGATGTAGCTACAGCCCGATTAGTTTACTTTGCATATTTCCACAGCATTATGTCTTATGGCATTCTGTTGTGGGGATCAGCGGCCGATGTAGATTCTATTTTTATTTTACAAAAAAGGGCCATCCGTGCGATCTATAACATGGGCCCTCGCGAGTCTCTTAGAACCATGTTTAAAGAAATTAACATACTTACACTGCCGTCACTTTATATCTTTGAAAACATTTTATATGTCCGCAAAAATCTGCACAAGTATCATAAAAGAAGCGATTTTCATGACATCAATACACGGCAAAAACATAAAATAGTAGTACCTAAATTTAGATTAGCTAAAACGAATAGGTCATTCCTAGGGAATAGTATACGTTTTTATAACAAGCTGCCCAAATCTATTACAGATCTTACCGAGGGAAAGTTTAAAGCCTATATTAAACGCGTTCTTATTGGAAAAGCTTATTATAAAGCTATAGATTATGTTGATGACAGGGATGTTTGGCACTGACTCTTTCTGCACACGTGGCTTCCCTGGTACCCTTTTGACAAAATATGTGTTTATTTATTAATTATTCTGAATTGCGACGAATGAAGATATAATTCTTGTTAGAATTGATAACTTTTTTTATATAGGACATATTACATATGTCCTTTTTGACATGTTAATGTACACAATATGACATTGTTTACAGCTTGATGGCCATATTGCCCTTTATTTTAATATAATTTAGCATCTTCTACATTTTGTAAATGTGATAACTTCGTTGACTCGTACCTGTGCGTTAATAATTATCAATTTCTGATTGTGTACTACAGAAGCAATAGTGTGTTTATTATCGTGCATATGTAGTCCACTTTGTTTCCACATAGCGAGCAATGTGTTAAATTGTAATATCACTTTTTTTTAAAGAGTGTCTATGGAGTTTCTTGCCGGCTTCTTCTCCATAAGATCAACTTTTCCGAACCGTGCACGTTAACTTTCGACTTTTCTTAAGTGTCTATTAGGGCCTATATGAAATAAAAAACTTTGACTTTGACTTTGAGCCAAACGCTTAGCCACTGCGTTATTACCCGTACCGATTCAGTCTGTTACATATTTTATTGCCTGTATAGTAGAATATAGGATCTATTAAATAACATGTCTGGGGAGTCGGGTTTAACAGCACCAAGTTTATTGATTCATGTTAACACGCAATGAGTTATCAAACTATTAAGGAAAACTTAAATCTTAAGTTGCCGATTGTATGAAGAAAATGTGTTGTTTATATTTTGACAGCTACTTAATTAATGTTGCTTATATTCATAACCGGTCTTTTTAACACGTTTTAACGGTGTTCGTGAATTTGGCCCAGTAACAAATATGGATGAAAGTGACTATAGTACATTTCAATCTGTCTCGTTTTGCTCTCCAATGACTGCAATGAAATCATCTTGTCATACGTCGTCGTGTCGGCCAAGAGGACGTCAACTGCTGAACAAAGGCCTTCCCCATAGATTTCCACATTTGTGTAGTCATTATGAAAGGAATTTGCCAGTACTCGCCACGCTTAGCAGGTAGGTTGGTGAGGGCACAATAACTGCTGTTCCACAGAACGCTTCAGCCTATCCCTCTGGTTTAGATGCCCTAAGTCACTTTTTAAGACATCCACGGGAGGATATGGACTAGTGGTATATTCTTAATCCGGACACCACATTGGTCTCACCTCTGCTAATAATTAAATCTAAAACATATATAGGAACGTTTTTTTTTTTTTCATTTCAGGTGGGTCAATTTGAAGGTCAAGCGGAAAGGCTGAACTTTGGTCTGGTCCGAGTAGTTTACGAATGGGCGCTAGAAAAACCCTTTGCGGAAATAATGGATCTCACTGACGTGCAAGAGGGCATAATTGTTAGGTGCATTCAACAGTTACATGAGGTGAGTTTGAGATTTACACGATTAATAATAAATGGTTTATTCGTCGTTTTTAAGCAGTCTTATAACAAATCATTTTTTTTATCATATTGAGTAATTCTGGTTTGATTTGAAACCATACCACTTTGGTAAACTTGCGTGTTCCCGTGTGGTTTCCGGCAAGGAATAGACCACCCCTCTCCACCCATGCTGCCGTAAAAGGCGAGTAAAGGTTGATATCAAGAGGATGGGCAGCAGCATCACCCCATGTGCTAATCAAAACATACTCTTATCACCAATCCGCCTGCCAAGCGTGGTGGTTATGGCGATATCCCCAATGACCTCTCGTTGTAGTGATCATTGGGAGACTAATGTTCAACAGTGTATGTTCACGGGCTGAAGTGTGTGTGAGTGTGGCAAACCAAGTCTTCGCAGTATGATATCAGTAATCAAAAGCATGCTGGCATACGTCTACCAAGGAAAACATCTTAATCGCATCGTAGAAATCTACAAAATACATCTTTTAGCCCCTTTTAATGCATTACAAGTCTATCCTGTTGCACTGTACATGTATTTCTGCTGACCCCACCAACTAAGCCAAATATACTAGTTGCACGGGTAGCTAATTGCGATTGTAACAAAAAATATCGAATTATTCGATTGTTAGTCGATTGTTATGTATCGTTATGCGCGGTTTACAGTTGGCGTTGTAATGTTGGGCGTTTAATTCGTTACCTTGCCTGATAGTGAATTTAGACGAAATAGACGGCAAACATTATAACGACCTTTTGTTTTAGACTCACATGTTGACGGACGAGCTTTGTTTTACACCTGATTTTAAAGACTTGCATGCAATTGCATTCGGTTGTTTCGAATATACGATTGCACAATCGTCGGTTTTTCGTCTATCGCTAGCTGTGCGTAGTGAGTAAACGTCGAGTGGAATGGGAAGGATTCAAACTAACAGCATATTTTCATGCCTTAGCCATTGCTTTACTAGCGCTTCACGTTACCACCTTTTACAATCACACGTATAAAAACTTCTGATTGTGTAATAATACCTTCATTGCCAATTCCACAGTTATTAGTAGACGTGAAAGACGCCGCCGTGGCTGTCGGCGATCCAAAACTACAAGCCAAAATGATGGAGGCGTCCACCGCGATCAAGAGGGACATTGTCTTCGCAGCTAGTCTATACACAACGCAGAAAGAAACGGTCACTACGTAATTATAACAAACGTAGAGCTTCGAAGAAACCATACAGCTAACGAATGTACAACCAATTCGCTCAGCTTCTGCATTACAATGTTACATGCCCTGAAACAGGCTATAACGCAGCGTGAACCGCCGGTTACCGGCGGAACGCTTCTCATGTATCTGGTCCTAGTAAAAAGGGTATAGTCCAAAGTTCATGATTTTCGATTTGTATATTGTAATTAAACTGTACAGGTAATACAAAAAATCTTATAAGTTATTGTTATAGGATTTATGTTTATTTATTAAACAAATATAGTTGTTTGATATATGTAATACTTTTTCTGAATCAAACTGTTTTTTAATCGAAAACAAGAATTTTAGATTTTAACCCTTTGTGAGCATATTCTATATAATTTTAGCTTTGGTTGCGTTTCCGCGTTCTCCTCCACGCGGTGTGCACGCTGCACTCGCACTGTATAAACGAGCATGCCCTTTAACACGCGCGTATTTTACTCTGAACGTAGATGTTTGTTTGTTTGTTCGTATGTTTTGATGAAATAGATTTGTTCAATTTTATTTACTATGGGCAATGCTTTTATATATAATAATGTTCATGTTTGCTTAGAGGTTTGTAATGAAGTATGTAGATCCTGTAGTTTTATTATGCTTGGTTTTAATATTATTTTTGTACATCCTTCAAAATAAAAGTAATTTTTAATTTATTTGTTTTATTTTTAGTTATTATTATTGTTATATTTTTTTACATTAATATTTTGTATTATATGTAGTATAATATTTTCTGAAGTTTACGCGAATTCCTATATCCGCGAATAGCTATATCGAAATAGCTTACAGAAATATATCGCGTTTATTTTATTAATTCTATATACCTACGTGCAGCATCCATACGTGTCATATACATATAACTTTCATCTTTAACACACACAATTATTAATGCACAAATATATGAATTATAAAATAAAACAATATTTTATGTAGCAGTCTGCTGTGACCAGTGGGACGCTGCAGTGTTCGAAACTTTAACCAAATTAAGAGTAGTACTTTATTTTATACTAGCTGCCCGTCCCAGTTTCGCACAGGCGGGTACATGCAAACCCAATTGCAACGCCACCTACCGGGTCCAATTGTGAGCCTAAACCATCCACTCAAACATGCACAATGTTTTTATCAAAATCGGTCCAGCCCTTTAAGGAGTTCAGTAACATACACACGTACAGAAGAAGGGAGGGGAGAGAAGTAGCTGTGATATCGCTCTCGCTTTCCGGCGCTTCTTTAGCACATATCGCATTGAATTTTTTTATTTACTATCATTCAACAATGTAGAACACAAATACAAGAAAATCTTATAAACGAATCCATACAAACAAATAAAATTGAAGTGTCTGTAATGTGAAAATAACAGCTTTTTACTATATGCATATGAAAGTATATACGGTACATATAACAAAAAAACAATTTTCAAATTTTTTGTCTGTTTGTTTGTTCCGGGTAATCTCCGAAACGGCAGGACCGATTTTACCGGGACTTTCACTGCCAGATAGCTGATGTGATAAGGAAAAACTTAGGCTACTTTTATTTCAGAAATATAAAAAGGGATCCGCGCAAAAAAAAAACTACCTTGAAATCCAATATAGATATTCTATGTCAAGTGTCTATGTCGAAGTACTCTAAATTTCTTTTAAATTAAACGCGGGTGAAACCGCGGGTCCCAGCTAGTATGTATATATATTATATATATAAGATATTTACGTGCATGCATTTATGTTCCACTATATATTTTGTGTGCTTGACTGCATATTGCACGTTTGAGGTTTCAGGTATATATTATGAATAAATGGAAGTATGTAGGGTAGACCATAAAACCTTGTTTTATTTTATAATTCATATATTTGTACAATAATAATTGTATGTGCTAGGGATGAGATGTAAGTGACACGTTGGATGCTGCACGTAGGTATATAGAATGAATGAAAAAATGCGATATATTTCCGTAAGCTATTTCAATTAAATTATATGTAGTAATTATGCATTAGCCTGCGACTATCCGCCTGCGTTTGCGTTTGTAATCTTATTCTAGTACTGGCCCTCCCGCGGCCGCACTTTCGTCTGAACACCATATTTCCTTCGCACAATTCACAACGTAATACTAAAGCACACATCTTTTTTCTTCTTTGTAACGATGTCATACACTAATATTTCCTGTGTCGTCGGTAAAGTTTACAAACGTAAACCTTACATGCACAAACACCCAGACCCGAAACAACAATCTGTAGATTATACAATTATTTATTCCGTGCAGGGATCGAACCCGCGGCACAATGCGCACAGCATTGTTTAGTCACTGCGCCAACCATGCCGTCATCTTTATAAATCGTGCACGAAACTGATCGCTCCCTCATTATCTATAATTTTTGCTATACGTGGTGGAGCTAATCAAAAGTTTTCTTCGTATACGAACGTTCATATGAACGATTACTACATTCGGATGAAATTATGATTTGTATTTTATGACTCCCAAAATTAAATATCAACTTACCACATACCACACTAGCCTTAGTAATGTTAATATTTGTAGTACCTACCTACTATGTTGCGTTTTATATGCTAATAAACCCTCGGCATAAGGGTGTACATAACAGCCCAAAATTGCATACGGTAGGTAATATTTTATAATATTTTCATACTTCCTGATCATTCAATTTGTTAATCACTTCGTCAACAATAATTCACCTACTGTTTAACCCACAGAACAAACTGTGTCCTGCATTGAACCAATTTCTAATTAAAGCTAAAATATAATAATAAGTATGTTTTATTTGCACAGTTAAATCTACTGAAGATGAACGCACGCGCAGGTGCCGCCCGGTTAAGAACACTTCAGGGAAATCAAGCATCGTCCGATATGTACAGAGACATCGTCCTCGCTGCCAGCTGGACTGGGGCCCAACCACAATCGAATGACGTACAAACAGTTTGTCAGAAGACTAAATTGGCCAATAATACCGAAAATAAGAAAGCAGAAAGTAGCGGTAAACCAAAATTGAACGAGAAGCCAACAATAACTGAAAAAGCAGATACCGAAACGAGCGAAAAGTCAGTAACGCGTGGGCATCCGAAAACTAACAAGAAACCTGCGATTTGGAAGAAACAGAAATGAACAAGTCGAAATCAAGCAAGAAACGAGCGAGAACGCTAAAACATAGTGGCACTGTTTTGGGTGAATGTAATGATTGGGCGGAATACAAGTAGTTAAAAAGAAACAAACCTTCATAAAATGTTGAAAGTTTTCTAATAATTATAATCGTCATCGTTTAAAAAAATAACTCGCTGGGGTCTGCTTTTCGTAAAACTAGATGTGTCTAAAATCAGTATTCTACACGGAGATAAACGACTGCCATCAGATTGTAGTTCTAAAAGTGACCTAGTGCTTACCTACGAACCTACCTGTTATACAAACAAAATATACAGATAGATAGTAAACACAGGTGGGCCACGTTAAGCTAATTGATCGATCGGGTTTTTTAAGGATAGTCAGTAATATTTCATGATTTTGACAGTCATAGTATGCACACGAAAATTGAGGGCTAAACGTGCTCAATAGATATAGTTGTGAAGACCAGCCGTATGCGTATAATGCTGAACATAGGTCATCCAAGGGCCTCTGTAACGAATGTCACCATAATCGTGTTTGGCGGAATCAGATTGCAGTTTCTCACCCGAAGGACCACAATCACCCTTTAAGACACCCAAGAGGTGGCCCACATTTTTCCGGGAATCACTTGATATTACTACGTTTGCGTTTAACATGTATAGAAATAAATAAATTTCCTACGTAGTAAAATTAATCGGGCAGTGATATTTTTACTATATAAGCTTTATATACTCAAATATACTATAAATATACACATACTATGTAACGAAACTAACACAATGTACCTTTATATAAATAAAATTATAAGAAACCCCTTATCGCTATCAGCTGGTAACCTTCCCAGTGAGGCGGCTGTTCACCAGTTGCCTCCGTAGTAGCGGGTTCCCGTCCGGCTGGAAGGAAGCCGGATTGGTTCTCTTTAAGAAGGAATTAAGGGTAGCAGTCTCCCTCTGCATACCGTCCCATTTGCCTGCTCGACGAGGTATCAAAGCTATTCGAAAGAATAATTACCCAAAGACTCGTTGAGCACCTGTCGCAAGTTGGCCCCGACCTGGCTAAAAGTCAGTATGGCTTTCGGCAGCAGTGGTCCACCGGATCGGGTGGGACAATTGGGTAAGATCTCTCTCTGCCAACAGTAGTGTCGGCTATGTTGGCAGAGCACGAAAACTGGAATGCAGTGGTCTCCTTCTGTGAGAGCTTCATGCTCCAAAAGGAGCCACTTAATATTTATTTCGATAGGAAGCCGGGCGTCTCAAATCATGAAGCGGGATTTTAATATTAAGTGGCGTTTCAGTATTCGGCCGTCATTCACCCATAGCAAGTAGGCGAGCATGCTCAGCAGTATTTACTTACGTATTTAGAAGCTCAGTATGTTTTTGGGTATTGTATATATGTAACCATTAGGTATACCTGACTACTGTCTGTCATACGAATATAAATATTATATAAAGTCTAACAATATACGGGATAAAGTCTAAAAACTGATTTACCTGTACCAATTTTCAGACTTCATACCGGTAATCCCTTCACCGTATCGTGCCGGAGGATAGTTATCCCTTGGTTGTCGTAAAAGGCGACAATGGCCTATGGGATTAGCCGGAGGATGCGCAGCAGCGTCTTTCGAGTATATTTAAATGCGATCGCCAACCTGCCTGACGAGCGTGCAGACCGGCTGCTGTGGCGATCTTTCTGGCCTACCTATGTGGAGCAGTGGACGTTTTTGGTTGAAATTATGACCGGTTATCTAAATGATTCACCTGGTTACTCGTGAAGCTGACCCCCAATATAATTAAAAAAAGGGTATCGTACCAAACTTTAAGGTCGGCCTTTCACCCCTTTTGAGATTGTGTATTAGGGTCTACGTTTTTTAGTCTATGGTTTCAATTTTATTCCTTAAGACCATTATGTATTTTTATTTTAGGTGTTTTGGTAAAATAATTAGGTACTTAATTTATAATATTCATAGTCATACTCTACATTGATATTTGGACTTTTTGCGATGTCTTTCAATTAGTCCGGTTTTTCTATTATTTTAACAACTGTACAAAGTTTCAACTCAATCGGATGAATTGGACAGGAACGCATACGGGATAAACAAAGAATAACTAACTAATAGAAGTTTTAACACAATTAAATTTATTTATATATAATCCTATTTGTCTTAACTTTCAATCATCAGCCAAAGGACGTTCACTACTGAACAAAAGCCTCCCCATAGATTTCCACAACAACCGCGGTTACACGCCGCCGACATCCAACGACTTCCAGCGACCAGGGGTGCAATTTCTTAAGGTCAAACATCCATACATCCTTCAATACAGAATTAAAATGACGGTGAAAAACCAATTTGGTATACGTTAAGACATGATTGAAGCTATTCAAGGACACGTTGCAGACGGTGAGCCATGGGGACGAGTTTAGGTAATACCAAATTGGATTGTCACCGTTATTTCAATTCTGTATTCAAAGATGAATGGAATACGAATTGCACCCCGGGTAGTCTGTCCATCTGTGTCATACACTCACACGCGGTTTGAAATTGTGCTCCGGGGTGAAACCTCAGTAAGAAAGATACAATCAGCAACAAAAGTAACCGAACATTTTAGTGGTTACACATATTGAAAAACAAATTGATACACAATAAATTTGTTTTTTATATTTAAAAGGTTTATTAAGATTTGTTAACGACACTTTTAAGAGGTTAAGCCTTTACTGTGTTTAATGTAGGAATATTGTCTTCACATAACCTGAACTTTCGAGAACATTGTACTCATAAATATTGTAACATTATTTTAAAAGAGTAACCATGGAGTTTCTTGCCCGTTCATCTCCATAGGAAATCTACAAACGTGACGGAACGGAACGTGGCAACTGACTATTCATAAGTGCTATTTATATGAATAAAAATATTTTTATCATATCTAAAAGTTTTAAAATATTCATACAATACCCACTTATCCAATTGCAGTTCCTAGGATATTAAAAGTTCTTGTTATGGATCAATTATATAGATTTCCAGTGAATGCCGTGTTTCAAAACGATGTTAAGCTCCTTTTTTTGCTGTTCGTACGCCACGTCAGACGTAGATCTATTCTGCGTCTTCGAAAGGAAAATTATGAGAGTTGGTTTTTCAGGGTGATGATGGACTGCGATAAGATTTGAGTGCAGGCCTCGGATGTAGGGTTCCCCACCGAGATTCCCACATTGTCTTCGTGGTGGGGCTTGCGTGTCTCGACGATCTTTGGGGCTAAGCCGGTAGAGTCGCCATTTTTTTTTTGTAGGACGTGCCCAAATGGCGAAACTAGATTAACAAGGATCAGCGGTTGAGTCCAGTGTGGACTGCCGTGTGGGTCCGGCATGCCCCTTCGCCCTTTCCCAGGGCGAAGGAAGTACATGAGGTATTTCCACCGGATCAATAGCCTCGGATGTAGGGTTACCAAGCTTTAGCTGGATACGGTTGGGTCCGGCCAAATATTGATGTGTCCGCCATGTTCAGCTTGTGTTAGGCTTTTTGTCAGTGCGACGGGATCGCGCACAGCTGTTAGTTAGAACTGGTTAATTTTGTAACAAAACTATGATTAATTTGTACTTAATATACAATTTAGATTCGTTGCCGCGTTTTAGTATTATATTAAAAAGTTCTGTCCATCTCCCAGTTTAAAAAGGATGTCCAGCTATTAAAAAGGTATGTTTGGCTATTAAAAATCAATGATATTAAATATTAAAAAGAAGTAGATATGTTATATGCGTGCCAAAAGTAAGAACCAAAACTCCCCCAATTGTAGCACCTCGCAATCGGTTCGCCTAGATAGCTACTCTTGTTGTTTTTGTATCTTCTTTCTCACGACATGGTTGTGCAAGCGAGACTGTATTTTGCGCGCCATTTAATATGGACATAACATATCTATGGTATAATATCATTGTTAAAAAAGATATATCTGGCTTTTAGGGCAAAATGTCCGGCCTAATGAAACGAAATGATGGTTTATTCAAAATAGACCGTGTGGTGTCCGAATGAATAAGAATCCTAAGAATATAGCACCACTCCATCTCCTCCGGTGGATCCCGTAAAAGGCGACTAAGTGACTCTAAACCAGAGGGATGGGCAGCAGCGTGCTTTCTGTGAAATAGCAGCCATTCTGCGCTCACCAACCCGCCTGCCAAGCGTGGTGAGTAGGCACCGGCCAATTCCCCCCAAAATGATGACCCAATCATGGTAGAAATCTATGGGGGAGGCCTTTGTTCAGCAGTACACGTCCTATGGATGATATGGTGATCAGACAGCACCTATACAAACCCACCCTTCACGGCTTCCTAGTGTTTTAAGCCTTTATATTTGAGGGCCTGGTAACCCTACTCCGATGTTATTGAGGTACAAAATGCAATATTAGTGAGAGCGATTGTAGCTGGTGTGAAACTATTCTCTTATTTTCTTTGTCGTTTGAAAATGATTATTGGGAGCATGGGCGTACACTGCCAAGCCTGGAGCTAATAAATGCAGATTCTATATTTATAAGAATCGTTTCCCTACATGTCTATATATTTTTGTCAAATCCAAATTAAAGTTAATTGAGTTCAAGAGTCCACCATTTAATTTCTTTTTTCTCTTAGATTACCTATGGCTTCTGTAGAGTATCTTCCACAATTTCGCCAATGTCAATATAAGGCAACGTTGTACGGTGTTTAGATTACAAATCCATAAAATATTTCACAAAATGTAAAAAAATCAATAAATATGTCGGCAACGTCCTACGGTTCAATTCTTTTTCATGCAATTCATTCATTATACTGAAAGGAGAGTCAGGTTTAAAGGGTTATTTGTAATTTGTGATTTAGAGTAAAAAGTAGTGGCTATTTCGGTTTAAATCTTTGCCGGCCTTTTGGTTTGGTGAATTACACAAACAATCTCTGGTGAGTATTGATCGCCAAACGAATACAATGGACCTAATGGCAGAAACAAAATGCGTGGAATGAAACACAGGCACTCATGGTCGTAACGAAAGTTGACGCATGTCAATTTAATGTGAAACGGAACGTTACCTCCGACTGACTTGGCGATTCTGATTTTCTTTCAGTGATATCCCGATGACTTGTGTAAATTCAATGTTAATTTGATTTGTTAAAAATAGTTTAATATTTGTGAACCACGGACGTGCATTAAGAAGATTAATAGCCGTGCTCATGTGGCCGCCGGGCATAAAGGATACATCCCAGTGACTCGTTATATTTTTTCCAACAACAAATAGCGTTTATCATTCAATATGATTCAAGACGATGAGTTTGAGTTTTTGGTGACAACCCCGGAGCGTATTAAGGCTCTGGGGTTCAAACCTCAGAAGGAAATTTTGACTAATCATACATTGCCATATGCCAATGAGTTGGATGAGGAGTCCACAAAATTCCTGGAGCAAGTGAAGACAAACTTTGCCAAGGCCGTGATGCTGCGTGAGATGAAGCCGGCGTGCGGGGTTTGGTCCTCCAGGCTCATGAAGTAAATATAAGTTTTTTTTAAATAAAGACAATATGCTCTAGCTGAAGCTACATGTTTATGTTGCTATAGAATAATACTATTGGAACCTGTCCAATAAATATGTTAAGAATTGGTTCAAAAACTTAACAGGATTAATAAACATTTATTGTTCTTTGGAATTCTAAGCTCCAGCTTTTGTACTTATAGATCTATGACACTAACTAATTCAGATCCAAATAATATTAGTAATTACACATATTATATTTTCCTTGAATATGATTATTTTATGCATATTGTTATTGTGTGGCATGTTATGTGTTATTGGTGGCTGGAATATGAATATAGCAACATTCTATCTGCTCCCGTGGATGTCTTAAAGGACTAAGGGACTCTTAACCAAAATTATGGGCAGCGGTGTCACTTTTGTGGAGCAGTAGGTATGCTGTGCTCATTAACCCGCCTGCCAAGCATGGTGAGTACTGGCAATTTCCCCCCAAAATGATGACACATCTACACTAGCAGTTTGGGGCCACAACTCATGGATGCCTAATATTGCTAAGCGCTTGGCACCAGGGGTGCATTCTGCGGGAGGGGAGAGAAGTAGCTGTGATATCCCTCTCCCTTTCCGGTGCTTCCTTAGCACATATCACATTGATACTTTTTATTTACTATCATACAACAAAGCCCTGCATGTAGAACACAAATACAAGAAAATCTTATAAACAAATCCATACAAATAAATAAAATTAAAGTGTCTATTTGCAATGTCAAAATAACAGCTTTTTACTAAATGCATATAAAAGTATATACAGTACTTATAATAAAATAACAATTTTTTAATTTATCTGTCTGTCTGTCTGTTTATTCCGCCTAATCTCCTGGGCCGATTTCGGCAGGACTTTCACTGGCACATAGCTGATGTTATAAGGAGTAACTTACGCTATTTTTATTATAGAAAAATAATGTTTTGCGAAAAAATTTAAAACCCATGGAATCCAGTATGTTCTATTATATAATAATAGTAATATTAATATTATACACGGGAATAATAGCCAAAAGCCTACATAGGTATTGCAATAAACTAGACTCACACATAAACATTCACATCATTCAGAAACAGGCAGCCATACACACACAGTCACAATACTCACAAAAGTTTTAGGGGATACAGTTTTTGTCAGTCTTCCCTGAGGGTCTCGGGGCAGGGGCTTAGAAAACACTGAGTTTAAAACCTTGAGCAAAAACATAATAATTATTATTATGTATAAATAATCCGATTTCTTTTAAACTAAACGGCGGGTGAAACCGCGGAACACAGCTAGTATATTATATTAACACAACTCAACATCATAGGTAATATAGTAAGTATTTATTTTAGTCACTGTACTTGTATAGTCGGCGTTGTGTTTCGCTGCGTGGTGTCTAGTGGTAACCACCTAGTGGTGGTTAATATAGCGTATAGCGCGATTAAATAGCGCGCTATATTAACGCAACGAATAGCACACGCTATGCCGGCTCCAACTTGACGCTATAAAAATAGCGCCATTAAAAAACAACGAGTAGGTAGCGAGGATAATAGCGCGAGCAAAGGCATAGCGCGGGCGTGGCGAGCCGGGTGGCAGTTATTGCGAGAATTCGCGCGCTATCGGTCGTTACCTAACGGGTTAATTAAAATATTTATTTATTTTAGATACGCTAACGATGTAGGTACATTAAAATTTCGTAAAATAAAAATAAATAACATATACATAACGTCAATAATAGGCATATACAACATCAAACAATTCCGTTCCATGAAAACTGCTATAAGAAATTATTAATAAAAGAAATATACCTAACCCTAACCTATTTAATACAAATCTATTATCCCAAAGCATGGAAAGTATGAGGAAAAATAGATATTATTTTACGTATCGATTATACTATAAAGTATTCAATAATAAGAATATAACCGAAACAGCGCGCTGTCATAACACAGCGCGCTATCTGTCCAACGACATTTAGCGTGATTCTAGAATAGTCACCGCGCTTTTATCGCGTCATTCGCGTACGCCCAGTTCGTTATAATTGTAGCGTGTAAAATAGCGCGCTACTTTACGATAGCAAATAGTCTGTAGCGCGCTATTGCCATATAGCGTTTTTGAACACCACTAGTGGTGTCGTGTAACCTATCGCAAAATGTCGATTGGCTACAAGTCCTTTGGCCAAAATTCTTTCTTTAAGAAGGTCTCCAGATGTTGGGTCGGAACCAGCACCACAAACGATAGGAAGTTTACGTATGGCGCGATACCAACCTTTCTTTTAATGACGTCGACTGGTGACGACTCCGATGTCGCTGACTCGAAACTATGCGATGCATTGCGGGCCTCAAGACGCGACGCTTGTTCACATTAGACGAGAGCTCAGGTGACCTACATATTGCAATAGTGTTGCGTAACTACACTATCTCACCGGTGGCGTTATCAATCACTTCCATTTGGAACTGCATCTCAGCCATATTCTTTACGGTAGTAATATTCTTTAGCAGCACAGTAACATCGACGTGTTCGAATGTGACGGGAAGGTGCTTTCACAGCTCTGTTGCCACGAAAGTTGGCACGTCGTATGGGTCGATATCCTTTACACCCGACTGATGTCCCGCACACACTTCTATCCTTTTTCGTCCCTTCTGCGAGATGGCATTCGGTCGGTGGCAATATCGTGTGACTGAACCAATAGCGTCTAAGGGTGAGATTCAGAAACGAGTCTAAGCGTGAACTTACGCTTCCATCTGTCAAAATTACGGGCGTAAGAAGTGCATTTTGACAGATGGAAGCGTAAGTTCACGCTTAGACTCGTTTCTGAATCTCACCCTTAGATCTACGAATCTCATCTTCATTGAAACTCGACTGGCAGTACTGCAAAACACTCACTTCTACCATGACGTCGAGCCAATGTTGAAGGAACACCAGGGCAGATGAATGCACTATGCACTCCTCAAATTAGAAATTATATGTGCATGTCCGCTTCCGAGTGCGCATCACACTGCGAATCCTATAAAGGAAGTGACAGCTTCGTACGCTTTCTCGCATCGTACCATAGACTGGAGGCCCATAACACCTAAGTATGAATAAAATATTTACATGCACAGTAAAAATTAGGACACTAGACATAAAAGCGATGACTTTTTTCCATATTTTGAATTTGTCAAAAGTAATAATTGGAAAATAAAACTTATTATCTAAAACTTATTATATTTGCTTAATAAGCCTAGTAGTCTGTGGATAGGACTATAAATGTATGATATCAGTTGAACCATTTGAATGATCTGAACTTTATTTTATTGAACTCGGACCACTTTATCAGAGCTTAAATTTCCTGTATTACTATTAGTATAGGATCCCGATATAAAACGACCAAGTGGTTAATGGATGAAACATATTTTATATTAAATTTAACATGTCAATAAATATATTGCATATCGCATATAGCTGCTATGCTGTATCCTCTTCTATCGCATGGCATGGTTGGTTGGGACCTCTCAGTCGCACATATTCACTCGCAGCAATATTAGATTAAGAATTAAGATATTTCACTTATTAAAATTCGACAACCGGAATTCAGGACTGATTTTTCGAAGATAACCCTATACTATCGTGTTCGTAATGAAATAATCTTTATTTTCATTTAACTTTCATTCATTAACCAGACCGGTGCAAGTTACTAGTATCGATTTACCTGTTTATACCTACCTACCCGAGAGTTGTGACGGGAAAAAAATAGACAACCTAACGTTTGCATATTATATGGACTGCATACTTTCGATTGGTATGGAATTTGTCTATTAACCAAACCAGTGGATTTTTATTTTATTTTATTAAATTATATCATATCCTGGACTGAAATTTTTAGACAAGATATTTATTGACATATTAAATTTAATATAAAATACGTTTCATCCATTAACCAGCTAGTTGAAGGTCGTTTTATATCGGGATCTTAGACTATATGCAGTTTGACTGAGATTGTATATGTATATAACCTATTATTCATAGTTCACGTTAGTAGTAATACGAGTAAGTTCATGATATAAATCATCGTATCATAATTAAAGCCATGTATTGAAAAAACTCCAGATGCAACATATAAAGATGCAGAAATTAGTTGTCTGCTTGCTAATTAGTATAACAAATAATAGTAAAAGAAAAACATGCTGTTGTAGATAGCCAAACTAAAAACTAGAAAATAATTGTCAATGAGTTTAAAATAACATGAGACTAATTAACAAAAACCAAATATTATTGCAAAAAAGCTAAAAACAAATCTACTTTTTAGTTCGGTTATCTACAAAAGCATGTTTTTCTTAAAACTATTATTTATTTTCTATTTTTTTGTGCAGCTAACTAGAAAAACGAGTTTATTTTTGTTTTGCGCATGGCTGGAATGCCCGTGCTGCCTGTCCATAGTCTCAATAACTCCGGGTGGTAATTACTAGCTAAGCTAAGCTTCATCCTATCGATGTTTAAGTAAACAAATTATCTCTCTATTACTGATAAAATCATCTGAAGAATGTGACACTATTCGAGTCTCATCGCACTCTTGCATCGGAAAATTGAATCGACAACTTGTGGAGGTATTATTTTTTGTGCAAGTTTGTGTACGTCGATGAATTTATCATTTTATTCCGGGTATCAGAGATGAAAAAATCGCTAATCCTGAGGATCCTGGCGAGGATAATGGGACAAACTATTTAAATTATTGCATTGTCATCAGTCCTTCATAAATATGTAAACATTATTGCTTGGCATGCAGTTCAACAAAAACAAGACACTGCGGCGTACCTTATTTTTTTGTCCCAGCGAATATTCTGAACTCTGCCCTGGGGTGGGGAAGGGCGAAGGGGCATGCCGGGTAAAACCTGGGGCGGTCGTCTTCGGCAGCTAAGCGCGGCTAGGACCTCGTATGATCACACTAGAGCCACCTATAGGCACATCTCGGTAAGGGTGATTGTAATGCAGTCACACCGGCAGGGAGCTTACGTAGCGAACATGCCTATCGCGTAGATAGGCCTCTATGCCTGCAGGTAGGGAGGGCAACGATGGTGCACAAGTGCCCACCTAATTGCGCCCCACGGGACGGAGTTGATGGCGTTGACTATGTCTAGACTATCGGCCAACGCCACCCCACCCCGTCGGGACACTGCCTGCTTGAACAGCGAGTGGACGCGAAGAATCTTGTCGATGGTGGACCGCCGCTGCCAGAAGCCATACTGGCTGTCGGCCAAGTCTGGACCAACACGCGACAGGTCCTCAACGGGTCTTCGGGTTATTATTCTTTCGAATAGCTTCGAAGCCTCATCGAGCAGTCAAATGAGACGGTACGCTGAACTGCAGCCCTTCCTTCTTCAAGAGAATCAATCTGGCCTCCTTCCAGCCGGACGAGAACACGCTGAGTCGGAGGCAGCTGGTGAACAGTCGCCTCAAGCTGTCCCCTAGAGACTGCAGTGTATACACCCACGCGCGGCCCGAAATTCCGTCCGGAACCGGTGCAGTATTGCGAGCCTTCAGGTGGCCTACGGCTCGGCCCAACTCCCCTTCCGAAATCCCCAACTCCTCGGCCCAGTCCGAGGCAGTCGGAGGTGGAGAGGGATTGCAGTGATACCTGCCTAGCCGGACTCTTGCAATAAGAGACCACCGCCAAACGGCTGAATAACTGGCATAGAAGAGGTGACTCGTTACGATAATATTGGTACAAATACGTAATAATAAAAGACAGTCTTGAAAAATACGTGCAGTATGATTTAGCTAAATATACGTAATTCAATTCGTTACAAGTGTTGGTTTACGGTTAACCTTTGGCAAGTATTGCCGAAGATTTAAATATGCTGGCTATCACCCAGAGCTTCCTAATAACTGCACCTGGCCTCACATAACACTGACAGATTATAATATTACTTCGCCATTCCTAATTGTTATACTTCGTCTATTGTACTGCAATGTGACTCATTCATGAGGAACATGATGTAGGATAATATATAATTTAAATCGTTAATAATTACATATTCAGAATATAAATTATAGCACTTGATGTAATTATAGAACAACTATGCCAGAACAAGGTATTGTACACTCGTATACCCTTTTTCCTAGCAATATTTGTGCCAACTTCCAGTCTACTCAAATGTAGTTGAATTTAAGTATTTTACACATACCAACTGCCATTTGACCTCTGCACCTTAATCACAGAGTTATATCAATATTTGAACGTTATAAGAAAATATACGCGTGCGCGTCAGCGTCCGAGCAGCACTCGATATATGCCGCGATGCATAACTGAGTAACGTTTTTCCGACTGCATCGCGTCTTGACGATTCTCATGGGAGTACACTTCACCAATGTAAAGCCACCATAAGAATAGAATCCTTTCGTATGGTCGTAAATAAAAAGATGTATACAAGTAGCTAAATAGATTTCAAGTTGCTATTGACCATTGCAGTAAATCATTAACAGCGGAGAGGAGGGACACGTATTCGCTGGATGATCAATTGATTAATAATTATCGTTAAATTTCTGGCGGGGGATAATCTTCGTAGCTCTAGCATTGCTCTGATCGTTTGATCTATACTTCTTAAGGTGCATAAGTATTTGTAGCCTGTGCGCTCGCGAACGAATGCAAGAGCACCTCCTGTGAACTCGGTGCAATGTGCACAGTGGAACACCGTGGGGAATTAACCGGTAAGAATCCGACATGCCCTGCCTTCCCCAAGGCGGAGGATATCCATGTGGATTTCTCCGAGTACAGGTAAGGTACATTTCGCGAGCGAAGGGAGCACTCCGCAGAAACGGGTCAACTCGCTATATAATCATTTAGTTAAAAAACCGAACTTCGAGTAGGAATAGAGTGCTAAGTGAAGGGTTTGACTGGCGGTAGTACAGTCAAACCAATATAACCCGTAACTACTATGTATCGTATTTGTGTTCCGCGTGAAAAATATAGGAACAGACAGTATTTATTTTATTTAGTAAGTATTTTATTTTAGATTACCGGAACAAAAGGCATTCCACTTAAGCCTTAAGCCTTAGGTCGGGATCGCATTAGTGATTACTACATTGCTGACGTTCATGATTACGGTCTCTCTTTAACATTAAGCTGCCGTTGCTCGTTTGTTTTACATATCATTTTTCTCTGGCACTCTTTAGCTGCTCATTCTAGTTTGTTCTTCGACTCAGGCGACTTCTCAGACTAATGCAAGCCAGGCTTTACAATAGGTAAAGCCCCTAAAACCAGATTCAGTCCTCTCTTTGCAAACATAAATGCAAAATACGGGAATAAGAGAAAAAAAACTAAACCGTGATCAAACGTTTTTTTGTTGTTGTTAAGTCTTCATCATATCCAAAGCATGTCCACTGCTGAACAAAGGCCCCATCTGTAGGCTTCCACAATTGTGTCGTCGTTTAAGGAGGAATTTGCCAGTACTCACCGCGCTTTGCACAGGGGTTAGTGAGCGCAGAAGGGCAGGGAAGAATTCCACAGATCCAAATCTAATTAAATTAAAATCAAAGTAATAAATTAGTCCCTTAGTCGCCTTTTACGACATCTACGGGAGGAGATGGTGTGGTGCTATATTCTTAATCAGGATACAATACAAAATTTATGTTTGCATAATTAAGTAAAATTTTAAATAATTAAACTTTGTATAATTTATTTTATATAATATACACGAGTTTACATATTTATCTCTCTTATGGCATCAAGATAGCGCGGTTTGAATTGGTTAATGGGTACGAGAGAGGGAAAACCCAGCTGAGCCACAAGTTTGGAACAGTCAGATTTACTCTGCTGATCTTGACAAGTCTCTCATCAGCCATACATCGTCCACTGCTGAACACAGGCCTCCCCCATAGATTTCCACAACTGTGTCATCATATTGGGGGGAAATTGCCAGTACTCACCACGCTTGGCAGGCGGGTTGGCGAGCGCAGAAAATCTGCTGTTCCACGGAAGGGACGCTGCTGCCCATCCCTCTGGTTTAGAGTCTGTTAGTCGCCTTATACGACTTCCACGGGAGGAAATGGAGTGGTGCTATATTCTTAATCCGGACACCACACGGACAAGTACAGATAAGTAATTGCGTAAGAAGGCGGCTGCTTAAACTTAACTCGTATGACAAAAAAATATTCGTTTTTAACACGCTTTTATTAGCTTCACCTGTATGTATGTATGTTTGTTTGTAACCGACTCCTTTGAACTCGATTTTGCCCTACTTTGAACGATCAGATTTGATTCAAACTTTGCACACCTGTCAAAGGTCGATGACAATGCAATCGATGACGATGACATGACAATCCGATCAAAATATCCGATTATCCTAATTAGATTCGCCAGGATTAATTAATTTCTTTCCGCATCCTTTGCATGCGAGTAAGAGAGACAGAGCTAGTGCGCGAACTACGCATGCGTGCAGTTCCAGACTTGCTCTTTCGGGCACTCAGTTCAGCACAACCTAGCGTGTTTTTTTAGTTTTTTTAAACTATTTTTTTTTTTATATCAGAGATATTAAACTATAGTTTTATTGTTTTTTTACAGATACATACGGATATATGGATTAAAGTTCGGAAAAGAGGATCACTTAGCTTTTATAAAGCTTGTATATGAACTTACGCTCATTCCAAATCTCGAACCATGCAAAGTTCACAAGTTTGCCACTTTATTCCTAATGCTCACTAAGTAAGTACGAGGCTAAAGTTAAAACTCAACCAATTAATATTAATTATGGATTGACGTAGGCTGACAAAATTACCCAATAAGCTTATACTCTTCGTGTAAACAAATGTTAAACAGAGTACAATAATACCAGTTTTGACGACAAGGTTGGCGCAGTGGCTAAGCGATTGGCTTCCTGCGCTACAAATCATGGGTTCGATCCCCGCTCGAAACAAATATTAGTGTGGCCTACAGATAGATGTTCCGGGTCTGCGTGTTTGGGCATCGCATTATGTCTGTAAACTGAACTCACGACACGAGTGCAGTACTGAAGTGACACACTGTAATTTAAAAAAGGAGATGAAAAGGGTACTCTTTCTCTACTAATTTCCTGTTATGGATTTTTAAAACTAACCTATGATATGTCTACAAGTACATATTATATTAAAACAAGGTTCTTTGTTTTAGAATAATGTGTATTTGTATTCTTGGCAGTAAATACCCCAAATAATTGGCTCAGTTAATGCATACCTAATAATCATTCCTACAGGAAAAGACAATTGATTCCGCCTGAAGAACTGACGCTACCATGGCGTCCGCTCTACGATATGGGTAAAAAAATATTTGACAAGAGCTCTACACATATTGGAATGTACCATTACCTCACGTAAGTAGTCTATAATGCATACAAAATATTTAAACCTACCACACTCACGACAAGTTGGAACACAATACAAAATACATAATTATGAATGTATCTAGAACTCATATTTAGCGCCAAATTTTTCTCGACACATAATGTGACGTAATATGTACGTATGCTGTGAAGCAATTCCATTTATATTTGAATTATATACAGAAAGCATGAACATGATTAGATTATTATAGCCGTAACTAGAAAATAAGTAGGTATTTTATGATTATGATGTCATTACACTAATTCGGCACAGTTGTGTAATATACAGACACAGTTGTGTAACTGTAAAAACTTTATTGAAATTATATTTATGAATCATGCTGTCATATTTTGGAAAATATTCTACATTATCTACATAAAAGGCAAGGGCGTAGCAATGTTTTTTCTGGTAAGGGTCAGATTGAAACCAGTACTGCAGACCAACATTAGCTTACTTTTAATAATGCTTCAATATAACTCTGGGCTGGGCTAGAAGGATTTTGGGCAGGGCAGGGCCCACCTGCCCCTCCCCATTGCTACGCCTAAGATTAAAGTAAGTTACCGTAGATTACACTTCAATTAGAGATGTTGATCGTTCGCGAAAAAAACAATTCGAATCAAACGGAATGAAATCTATTCATGATTAATTCGGGCACAGAATGATCTTTAATCACATAATCGGTTTGTTAATCGCTTCTTTGGAACGATTTTAGTGATGATGGCACGTTAGGCGCAATGGCCTATGATAAATAAGAATGTTACCGTAAATTACACTTTAATCAGGGATCTTCGCGAAAACAAACGATTTTCAAATGGATTTGAACTGAACGGAACCAAATCGATACACGATTAAATCAAGTACTGAAATAGTTATTTCCGATTAACAGATTCGTTGATCGATTTTTAATGATGATGGCACGTTCGGTGCATTGGCTAATCGCTTGGCATTGTGCGCTATGTGTCGCGGGTTCGATCCCCGCAAGGAACAAATATTTGTATAACCTACAGGTTGTACGGGAAATTATAGTAAAGGCACTGTTCTTATAGAAAAAACTATGTTTTGTTATTTAAAAGAAAATGTTTTGGAAGAGTTGAAAAAAGAGAGTTTACTTTATGATTTAAAATGCCCAGATGCGTTCAATCTAACTTTAATAACATTCAAATAAAAATCTGTTATTTATAGTGACTTACCGTGAATTCTTAGGAATCTGAATTTGATTCGCTGAATAGGTATTACATGGGTGTAAAAAGTCGTATTTCTCACTACAATTAATCAACCTAAGATCGACATGCTTAACTTTAATAATGTGTGTCCAGGCCAAAACGTTCTAACAAACAAGAAGGCGATAAGCTCGCTATGATTCGCAAATTCCTGTCGGGCGACGGGCTGGGCGACGCCCTAGAGTTGTTCGGCCTCGCAGGAGCCGCCGACAACGAACTGCCCACGTAATAAATAGATAAACAATACCAGTTTTCGGGGCACGCTTTTTGTTCGCACATTGGGTGGCAGATGGGGTGGGTTCATGATTCATCAACAATACCCATATTACATTCTATCCTTGGTATTATGGAACTTGAAATGATTTATTGAGTGATTAAACCCTATTCAAATAGAAAAAAAGTTGTATTTGTCCAAAACCGAATTCTTTTTTATAAACTGTAATGTCTGATTGTGATGTCAGATTTGGTGGCAGGCTGTGCATGTTCAATACATCTTTTAATATAAACATATTTCTAACTTGTTTAACGTTATTTCAGCTCGCTAGAAGGATCTTATATGATGATGGTTAAAGCCGCAAGACCGTGAGTAAAATTATACTTCAGATATTAACATCATTTTCAGAGACAGGCCCGAGACGACGGCGCCTCTGGTGTAGTGCGGCTGGTCAGACTGTACAGGGGGACGGGCCCGCCAGAAAGCATGGCGGGCCTGACTCGCCGGGGGTACGGTGGATGTGCGAATCAATTATCCACCCCCGGCATAAGGTAGCCCGAAGTAACACCATGGTGGTTTCAGCCGGTAAGAGACCAGCACGCCCCTCAGCCTTCCCCGGGGCGGAGGATGCCCATGATAAAAACAAAAACAAGGGGGACCTTACCATAATTAGTAAGCATAGTGATAATGGAAGTGTCTCTTGCAGTGGCAGACGGATTCGTGAGTATAGTATGTTCTTAGACGCTGCTGCTTCCTATTGTGGTGTTCGGCCACTAGATAGGATCAAGGACAGGTCCCTCGTCAGGAAACACATGGCACACCAAATGGAGGACTTGTACCTAAATAATCTAAGAAGACATTAGAAACAAGACGTCCAAATACAATCCGTATTTTTTATTATTATTATACATAGACTAAAACATTCTCTTTTTTTAGGTATTTTGACATAAATGCAACAAAAGAAATTTTAGCAGAATTGTTGCCTCAAATTAACCCTTGGTCGTCGGATACGCACGTGGTGAGCCAACTGGCCGTGTTCCTGCCGGTCGCGCTGCCTTCCCGGCACGCAGAGCATGGACATTTGCTGTGGTTTGATGAAATCATGACGCTTTGGGATACTTGCTACAACTCTCAGTGCGGGATCCCGGTAAGAGTATGAATGTTATATATTTTCTTTATATACGTGGTCACTCTATAAGAAAGTTCAAGATCACTCAGCGAGTTATGGAATGACTATGCTTAGTATTTCTCTACGAGACCAAATCAGCAATGAGGAGATCCGTAGAAGAACTAAAGTTGCCGACATAACAGAAAGGATTAATAAACAAAAGTGGCAATGGGCGGGGCACATTGCTTCTAGAACTGATGGCCTTTGGGGTAAAAAGGTTCTCGAATTGAGACCGCGCACCGAAAAACGCAGCGTGGAACGACCTCCAATGAGGTGGTGATGACCTGGTGAAGGTCGCTGGGAGTCGTTGGATGCGGGCGGCATGTAAACGCTCGTTGTGGAAATCTATGGGGGATGCCTTTGTTCAGCAGTGGATGTCCTTTGGCTGATATGATGATGATGATGACGATGACATACTATATGAACACAGTTTAAATTATTCGTGTGATGCCTGGATTAGATATAGCACCCCTCCATCTCCTTCCGTGGATATCGTAAAAGGCGACTAAGGGAATCTAAACCAGAGGGATGGGGAGAAGTGTTATTTCTGTGAAACAGCAGCCATTCTGCGCTCACCAACCCGCCTGCCGAACAGACCATTGTGCACATAAGAGAGGCTTGTTTTCAGCAGTGGACGTCCTTTGGCTGATATGATTACAATGATGATGATGCTATTCGCATTTTCGTCATGTCTTGCAAAATTATACGCTATGATGTCTAAATTACTATTGATGTTACAATGGGCAGGACTTAATGATGCTGTTCGCCGGGTTAGCCAAACGCAACCCCGGTGCTATAGACTGGACGCCACATGTGCCGAAGATGTTCTCGCGGTTCCTTCACTCGCTGAACCTGCCAGTAAGCTATAAAGACATGCTGTTCACAAGATGTCATCCTCTTGGTAAGTTTATATGAGTATTACTGTATACAGTGTTACTGTGGATGACAAATGCTATTTTAAATAAACTTAGAGTTCCAAAATTTTAAATGCCAAGACAGACGGCAACTTTAAATCACACGTTAAGCAATTCTCATAAAAACCCTTCTATAGGATTAGGGAAGTTTCTTGCCGGTTCTTCACTATAGGATCAACTAATTGGAACCGAGCAACTTAAAATCTGTCATTTCATAAGTGCCAGTAATTGGTTTATTTGGAATAAAAATATTAGACTTTCCGAAATCCGAATTTGTCAGTAATGTTGACGACTGTATTTCAGAGCAACAAAAATTGTGTAGTTATTGGGGAGGTTAGTTAGCAAGGGAGCTTTCAAGTATAACGTAAACAAACCGTCGGAAATTTGAAACTTGAGTCCCTGAAACCACCGCCTGTATAAGAGAAAAAAAACGTCGCTCGTTTGAGATTTTATATAACTCCCGGGCGTTTTTTGTCAGCAAAACTAAGATAATTGAACACCCTAGCCGCCCAAACCTGCTTACGTAATTCTTGAACGTCTCCGAAATGAATATCGGGTAGATCGATCTGTTTACGAGATTAAGCACGCGTCAAGCCTTGGATCCTCCTTGGACCTCACTGTGTGCTTTGGAAAGTTTCTTTGCCGTATTTATTCAAGCTGTGTCCCGCGGTTTCACCCGGGATTTAATTTAAAAGAAATCGGATTATATAGGATTTCATGGCTTTTTTTGTTTCGCTAATTCTTTTCTGTCCCTAATTCTTTTTTTCTAATATAAAAGTAGTCTAAGTTACGCCTTATCTCGCCTTACATTAGCTATCTGCCAGTGAAAGTCCCGTCAAAATCAGTCCAGCAGATTCGGAGATTAGCCGGAACAAACAGACAGACAGACTGACAAGAAAATCAAAAATTGTTATTTTGTTTTTATATGTACCGTATATAATTTTTGCATTTGCATTTGCGTATGCATTTCGTAAAAAGCTGTTATTTTGACATTACAAACAGATACTTCAATTTTATTTATTTGTATTGATATGTAGTCATTGAAAAGCAGTAGAGTAACTCTTACGTCTAATTAATAATCATTTATTGTCATTGCTGGACGTAGCTGTCTCGAAGTAAAGATATCCTGTGTTCAACAATATTCGATTAGCCACGATCGATAGCCATCGTAAAATGAAATTGTTTGGTTTAGATATGAAGCACGAAGCATCGTGGATCGTTTGGAGTATTCGTCCGGATGGCTTGGTGCTGAAACACCTGCGCAGTTTTCTGGCCGGAGTCGAGAGTTACTTGCACAGCGCCAACTCGGGTCGCTGGTCTTACAAACTTAGAGACCTGCTCAGGAAACTAGCCAGAGAGTTTCTTAACAGGTGAACATTTCAATGCAATTATAACCACTATTATAATTCGTTCTTGCGCTGTATACAATATCGATTTAACTTTTTCACAGAGTAAGGCGGGAACGCGAGAAAAGGTTCAACGAAGGTTGGGAGAACCAAGTACCAGAACCATATCGTCTTAGAGATGAGGACATTACTGAATTTGTTAATATTGTGCTGGAACCAACGCTTCAAGCAGTCTACAGCCGATGTGGCTCACTTGACATATCCATAGCATTGCAAAACTTAGCGACCTTGCGCCCTGCCATAGTTGTTCCGCCTTTACTAGAAAGGCTTAGGACCTCTCTGACGTCACTGACGGAACCCCATAGAGTCACTGCAGCAATGTCAGCTGTTGCGTCCGTAGCCAGGCCAATGCTCCGTGGATCTGACGCAGATTACCCGGAAGGCCCCACTCATGTGATACCCTTCCTGATGGCAGTCCTGCCCGGCCTCGATCCAAATGACATCAAAAAGACACTGGTCACTTTACATTTCATACTCATCTTTAGCTGGATGGTGCCAATCATAGATTGTAGCTCCGCTCCAACACACTGGCCCGATCTAACTGAGGAGGAGCTCCTGACCTGCGAGTCTACTGCTCAATTTGAAGACTTTGTCCTGGTCTTTTTGGATAGACTGTTTATCATTATAGAATCCAGTGTGCTCGAGCATGTAAGGCTGGATACTAAGGAATCCGATTGTGTTCGGAGCAAGACTGATGCTGTTATGGAAACAGCGATATGTTCAGCTGCCACAGCTGTGCTGATTCAGTGCTCGCCGAAGATATTCAACGAAGCGTTAAGAAAGTTCAAGACTTTTGCCACCGAGTCCACATTTGAGACCAATGTTTCTGGGAGTATGGTTGGAATGTTATTACGTGTTTTTGCTCGGATCAATTCTGAGGCTACTTTAGCCGCATTTTTGCCTAAACTTTGTGAGGAACTGACGGAGCTCCTATCGACAGATGAAGCGCTCCATGAAGAAAATCCGCCACGTGATCTTATGTACAGACTGGTTCTGTTCATGCATGTGGTAGAATGTGAGGGCACTACCCTCTTAAAATACATACCAGAAATAATTTCAGTAATGGACAGGGCGTTGAAACTTCACGCCCACTTCGCGGTAATAAAAGCTAGTGAGATTCTAAGTCATACTCTCACGTCTCTGTGTTACGTCGATCTGAAAGAATGGAGGAGTTCCCCAAAGGATTATGGCGCGGCTCCTGAGAAGTGGCTGCCTGTTCGAGAATGGGGTTACGGTTGCATGTTGAAGGACGCTGACTTAAAATGGCACGTGCCTTCCGCTGAGGAAGCGCAGTGTGCGCAGATGCTGTTGGATAGATACCTGACAGTGGAGGTGAACAGGCTTCAGCAGTGGCTGAATGGTGAGAGACCGATGTGTCGCGAGCGAAGATTGAGAAGCTTCTTCATCATAAATGCTGTGTTAGCATGCAGCACGTTCTTGCCACTGCCCGATGAACAACCCGTTGCGCTGTGAGTATTGTTATTATAGTACGTTTGTTAGTGGACGGCATTGTTGGCGCAGTGGCTAAGCAATTGGCTTTCTGCGCTACGTGTTGCGGATCGAATCCCGCCCAGAATAAATATTTGTATGATCTACAGATAGTTGTTTCGGGTCTGAGTGTTTGTGCATGCAGTGGCTGATACAGTCGGCTGCTGCGCACCGGGTCGTGGGTTCGATTCCCGCACGGAACAAATATTTGTACGATCTGCAGGTAGTTGTGTCTGGGTGTATTGTATGTGGAATTTGATTTTGTAAACACACCCATGACACAGGAAAAATCATAGTGTGGAGCAACGTTCTAAAAAAAACTATAAACTGGACACAGGCAAAGTGTGTGACATAGTTTAAAAAAACTGGTTTTTGCGCACAATACTATTTAATTACAGATAGTCATACATTTCAGCATAGAGTCCCAGGTGCCTCCGATCAGCCTTCCGTTCACCTACGGTGTGCGTTATCAGGTGACGTTTAAAGGCGAGAATGTTCGCGTGGCGTTGACGCGTTTGCTACTCGATGTCCAAGCGAAACTACTGGCTGAGAAGACTGATGACACTCGTGGACTTGAGATGCTTATACAGGTAATTAGCTTTAAAACCTGATATGTACCAATGAATATAAGAAAGAAGAATAGAAAGTGGTAATAAGCAGGGCACTTTGCTCGTAGAACTGATGGCCGTTGGGGTAAAAAGGTTCTCGAGTGGAGACCGCGCGCCGCAAAACGCAGTGTGGGATGACCTCCAACGAAGTGGATAGACGACCTGGTGACGGTCACTGGGAGTCGTTGGATGCGAGCGGCATTTAACCGGTCGTTGTGCAAGTTAATGGTCGCCTTTGTTCAGCAGTGGATGACCTTTGGCTGATATGATGATTTTGATGATGATGTTCTAGTTAATCTAGGCCACCACTGACTTTCAACTATGAATATTTTTTTTAAGATATTGCCTCTCCCTTGGATTTCCCCTGTGTCGTGGGTGCGTTTCATCATCATCATCATCATTTCGGCCAAATGAAGTCCACTGCTGGGCACAGGCCTCCCCCAAAGATCACCACAACGACCGATGTGGGAGTTTTGTGGGCTCATTGGGGGGTTTTGCCATAATCGCCTCGCTTGGCAGACGGGTTGGCGATCGTAGTTGAGTTGTTAATGTACTCGAAGGATGCTGCTGCCCATCCTCCGGTTAATCCCTTAGTCGACTTTTACGACACCTACGGTATTCTGCCGGTTTACAGACACAAATTCCATACACAATACACTCAGACACGAAATAACTACCTCCACATCATACAAATAATTGTTCTGTGCGGGAATCAAACTCACGAACAGGAGCGCAGCAGACGACTGTATCAACCACTAAATACTAATCACACACAAAGAGATCGGATTATATTACTTAAAACGGTCGAAATATGCAAGAAATTCGCTGCTCGCGCGTAAGAATACGACAAAGTTTTTTTTGTTGTTGAAAATATCAGCATACAATAAATAAATAAAATCTTTATTTACTACATTTCAACGAGATATTATCATTTTTGTTCCAACAAGTCCCAAATGTTTTGACAATCGAAACGAGAACGTGTTCGATCCGTTAACTGCGTTCGGCGTTGCGATTAGTCCGTTGCAAACTCTTCAACCAATTGGAGTGCCGAACGTTTTACGTTTCGATTGTGAAAATAAACTCGTACTTGGGCTTTCAGTAGTAAGATCATATCTATTACTGTGCTACAAATACACTAACGTATCACATTATGCATGTACATTTTTGTATTTTTCTAGTTAGAATCAGGTAAAATTATAAAAAACACGTCCAAATATATATCGACGGCTTAAAGTGTAATTGTGCTAACTCCAAAACGTTATAGCTTACAGGAGAGCATATAAATACTATTCCATTATTTATGAATAAATTACAAGAAATTAGAAGCCAGTTGATTATTTTCAGATGTAGCCGTAGTCATAAAAAACAAAAAAAAAAACATCATGTTTGTTTTTGTTATAAAAATAAGAATGAGACAGAAAACGGACTTAGCACTTTTACTCTTTAAGCCGACGATATGCAACTGTGCCGTGTATTCTGAAAAATAATTACCAGGTATGGGAGCGCGTGATAATGGTGAAGGGCATGCGCTGCAATTCCGGCCTGGAGGTGCGTCTCCGGTCGTACGCGGCGCTGGAGCGCGCGCTGGACGGGCGCGGCGGGCCGGCGGACGGGCGCGGGGGGGCGCGCGGCGCGGGGGCGGCGCGCCTGCGCATGCTCACGGCCGACGCGGCGCGCCTGCACGACGATTCGCGCTACGACCTCGTGTGCGAGGCCGGCATCACGCCCTCGGCCCTGCGCGCGCTGCATGCGCTGGCCGACCTGTCCGTCTACACCTATAGCTCGGTGAGTGTTACTCAACTGAGTCGAGCTATTTTAACTTAGTAAGTTTGAATCCGTCGAATTCGGTTTGTTGTCGGGATTAAGACTGTAGCACCACTCCATCTCCTCCCGTGGATGTTGTAAAAGACGACTAAAGAACTTTAAAGCAGAGGGATGGGCAGCAGCGTCCCTTCTGTTACACAATATCTATACTGCATTTACCAACCCGCCTACCAAGCTAGGCGGGTATTGGCTAATCCCCACAATTGTGGAAATCTATGCGGGAGGCCTTTGCTCAGCAGTGGACGTCCTTTGGCTGATATGAAGTTTGAATCCGATAGCCATTCTGTGATTCCGCCAGATGTACGTGTACATATGCGTGTGCCACGAATATATGCGCCCTAAAACCTTTATGATATGGAACCTGTTGTTTTTCATCATGATGTAAATTCTCATAGACTTTCTCCCAGGAAAGGGGTAGAATAAAACGGGCATACCGCACTCTTAATACCAATTGGATCCATGATCTCCACAATGAAAGATCCACCGATTCCCAGAGCCAACAATAGGTGCCACGCCTATAGGCACATCTTGGAAGGGGTGACTGTACAGAGGGCGGTATGAGCCGCAGAATCTCCAGTCCGTACGCCCGTGACCCCCCAGTAATGATTAACCTGTATACTACACTATAGTCTATTCGTGTTAAGAAAATGGTGACTCATCAGTGCAGTTGCAAAGTAAAGGCGTACAACTGGTCAATGTGAACACGGCTTTCAATTTACTATGATCTAATTGGTCAAGGGGCGTGGCTAAGCTGATTGAGAACAATAAGTCATTGTTTTCATAACGCGAATAGACTATAGTAGGTTTTATGTAGGCTCATCGCATACAAAACCTTTCAACAAAGTTTAGTTCATAGACCTTTCTACTAACAACATTTATTTGATCACCATACAGATTCGTATGCTTGCTCAAATCCGTCTATACTGGATGCTGAGCCACTATCCTTACTCATACCGAGCGTTAGTCCCGAAGCTGGCCGCTTTGCTGGCGGCAGGTGGTGAGGGTGACGAGTGGCACGCAAGGCATAAAGGCGCGCTGTTCATGATGCTGGGCCCTCGGGCCGGGCCCATCGTGGCCAAACAAGACTGGGAGGTGGTGCGTACGCTGTGGCCTGCCGTACTCAACGCCCCGCTCAGCGAGAAGCCCAGTATGGTCCGGTGAGTTTCTCTAACTATCGACACATTGGAATCCTAAGGGAGTGGCGAACTTGAAACATATTAAATCTAGACTAATCTTAGGAACTAATATTAGTCGACTAAATAGACATTAATTCTGCTAAAACAGCGGTCGGTGTAGTAATGTCAGGAAGCGGGACGAGGGCGATAGTAACTTCTAAAATGAATCTAATAACAATTTACTTCAATAAACGTAACAATACAATATAAACAAGGTCATCATGCTGTGTCGAAAGGAACTCACTATGGGATGTCCTTAAAGATCCGTTATCGGTCCTTATCTATGGAACCTAGGTTTCGATGATTTTCTAGCGATTCCATTGCTGAACGGCTGTTCAATGACTGGTTACGCAGACGACGGCCTTCTGCTTATTCAGTCAAGTACAAGAGCGGGCCTTGAAAAATTGGCGGATACTTGTTTACGTTTAATCACTAGGTGGGGCAAACGGAAACGCTTAATGTTTGCACCGCAAAAAACATTTCAACTAATTTTAAAATATGTAATATATAAGACAATTGTACTTACGGAATAAACCCCAGTCGTGCGTCGGAGCTCACACATACTTTTTTGTATGATGATGATGATGATTTTTCATATAAACTTTTGAAATGTTTTATGTAAATTACAATACTCTTTACTGTACACCAGACATAACAAATGAAAAGAAGATCAAATACATAAAATGACATGTACAAAGGGCGGTTTTATCGCACTCGGCGATTTATGCCCGACAACCTTAGTATGGATATATTTACTCCTAAAATAGTAAGGTGTAGTTCGCGATGTAACAATAATTATAATTTAATACATACTTAACTATGATATATATGACAAACATTATATTAGGCTGCTTATCAAAATGAATTGTGAGTATGAAACTAAACTCCGTGTGGTGCCGGCTCAGAATGCCACCACCCCATTTCATCCCGTGGGTGTACTAAAAGTCGACTAAGGGATTAACCGGAGAATGGGCAGCAGCGTCCTTCGAGTACATTAACAACTCAACTGCGATCGCCAACCCGTCTGCCAAGCGTGGCGATTATGGCAAGACGGGGGGTCTTGCCATAATCGCATAATGAGCACACAACACACCCATATCGGTCGTTGTGGTGATCTTTGGGGGAGGCCTGTGTCCAGCAGTGGACTTCATTCAGCCGAAATTATGATGAAACTAAAAACTAAGATGTATGTAAATTTATGATTATAGTTTATCTTCAGCCAGACTTGTTGCATGACCTATACTTTAATATTTGTTGTAGATTAGAGCAAGCGTTCAGTGACACTCTTCACCGTCACTTCCCGTCGGTGAACACCCGCCTGACTATCTCCCAAGCGACGGTGGACGCGGCTAGATTCCTACTGACCGAAGCCCAGCTCTCGGATCCCAAGTTCTTAGAACTATTCAACAATGCGGTAGAGAGAGAAAACGCATTTTCAGATAGATGTGAGAGACTATACGGCGAGCTCATCGAAGAACTCGTGAAAGTCGTCGACACACCTAATGTGTGAGTGAGATTTTTATTTAAATTCTGCTTGTCTTTACTCCGAATTTTTGTAACATGAGAAATTAGTCCATCCAGTCCTCCATCTCTTTCACTAGTCTACATTTTTTGCCCTCTTGGACAAATTGAATAATATGTTGTTTCGTGTGGTTCCTCGCAAAATATAGACCACCATATAGGTGGAGTGGACCCATGGATGTCGTGAAAAGCGACTAAGACTTGATAATATCAGGGTGGCCAATGGCAATAACAATATTCTGAGATCACCAATCCGCCTGCCAAGCGTATCTGGAAGAAGTATAGTTGGGCTTCTCGCATACATTTCTGGGACATATGGTTGCTTAACCGGTCATTTTCTGGCGAAGCCAAAAGAGGCCTCCAGCCAGGAAGCGTATCTGGTTATCGGCTTTAATATATATATGGATTATGATGAAAGATCTGAATAGGTGGAGTATATTTGCCTATACTTCAAGGACGGAAGTAACATAGAGTGAATAATACCTCCCTCTGAAGTCTCCGAATAATAATCATGACGTTTTTACTCCGGGATTTAAGAGTCACGAATTATTTATTGAACTTTGAATACATTGGTAACGAATTAATGTTACGAATAACATAGCCTTTAAAAAAATGTCGAGTGTGAGTTCACACGCGGTAGAAGTGAAACTTTGTATTTTGGTTAATTTGTAAGAGAATGATAGAGGTGGTAAACACAGAGAGAGAGAGCGATTGATCGACAATAGGGAATTTTAGGAGAGGGAGTTTTATCTCATTCTCTAGCAGCCATTTACAGGTAAACCCTATATATACATTTATAATTGTCTCTCTTTCGTTACACATTTTCGTTTCATAAAATCCAAGTCTGACCATCCCAAAAGAAGATTCATTTCAAAACAATTATATGTACCAATAAATACCTACACATAATAACCAGCTATTTATTTAAGATTTTATTAGCCTATATGCAAAACAAAGCACTTTGTTTAGTATGGAACCTAGACTATAAAATCTGTGCCTAGACTTAATAAAAATTTCTTCGAAATAATAATGTGAACAAACGTAAAGTAAAGACCAATAACAAAATTTGTAATTTCTTAAATCCCGATATGTTAACGTAATGATTTCATTTCAGGGTTTTAGAAGGAGGTATTAACTACTCTATGTTGTTACTTCCTCAAAGTTTAGGTAAATATACTCTACCTATTGCGATCTCTGATAATGATCCTATGACCGCTCATTGTAGTGATCATATTGCCCATGTTCAGTAGTAGACGTTTGCGGGCTGATTTCTAACCATACTATACTTGCGTAGGAAACAAAACAACACTCATATTCAATAATTCAACTCCCTTACAACAACTCCACAACCCAAACAGACTTCAGTTGACCTATAAATAATAATCAAACTACTTCATCAGACAATGGCGTCGCCTGGAACTAGCGATGCAGATGTTATCCTACTGCCCGTGTCTCGAAACCCCGTACCCAGGGTCTGCCGTCCGTAGCATGGTGCGAGCATTATTGCACGACGACATTGCCGTCCGTCGCACTGCACAGCGGCTCACGCACTACGTGCTCAAACAGCGCAAGCACAAGCTCGTCAAAATTGAAATGGACCCTTACGAGATCGCTGGAGTTGAGAAACCAAAAACACATATACCTGGTGAGTTCTTAGTATTGGTGTTTGGTCATGTTCAGTTTTAAAGTTTATATTTTTACGGTTCCGGACTTCCGAAGGAAAAAACTGCGGAACCCTTATAGGGTCACTCGTGTGTCTGTCTGTCCGTCTGTCACAGCCAATTTGCTCCGAATCTAGTGGACCAATTAAGTTGAAATTTTGTACACATAGGATTTCATTGAGTGTCATTTGGGGAGCAATATAGTAAATTAAATAATAAAATTATGCAAACTGTACTGTGTAACATATGAAATGGAAGGGCTTGTTGTGGGGGTCTCAAATATATTTATATTATAATTTTAAAATATATCGTTTTTAATTTATTTTAGAAAACAGACAGAATTTATAAAACATATATAATACCTCTTTACCATAGATTACAGAAAAACCTATAAAAAGCCTATGGTCTTAAAATAACATGGTAAATCTTACAATATTGTGCATACAAACTTACTTACAACTGCAGACGTTGGAATGTATGGGAGAACATGCTTTTCAACTACGATGTTAAGTTTGTTCTTGGGATAAGTTATTGGTGCAAGACCGAATTCAACAATAGACAATTTATTTTAGTTACGACAAACAAATTTGTGTCAGATTTAAATAACATGGTGGATAACATATTCATCGCTCGGAGGTTCCGAGCGATGAATATGTTATTCACGCGGGTTCAACTCGCACTGTCCGTGTTTTTCATATTATACATTATCGGGTTCGGTCTTGACCTCGATCTCGCCTGATGGAAGGCAATGGATGAGGCTACAACGGAATGAGCGCACCTAGAAGATGCCTATACACTATTTAAAGGATAACGGGTGATAGATAGCAGGGAAAGCAGACGCTACCAAGGAGTTCCAAACGTTGGCTGTGCGCGTAATGAAGATTGGGGAGAAGCGCTGAGTATGACATCGGGATATCAACCAAGTCGTTTGAGGCTCATAGGCAGTTGCACTCACTAATCGGTACACGATCGGCAAGGATAAGCAATGCTTGACGCAGCCATTCTTTGTATGAGTGACTGCATAATGGTATTTAAACTGAGCGTCTCCGTGCCTCGGACGGCACGTAAAATCGTCGGTCCCGGTTGTGTTCACTATACTACAGTCGTTAAGCCAATGGCCTCCATTGGGCGGATTGAACAACTCTGACACAAGGTTGACCACTAACCACGAAAGAAGAAGAAGAATATCATTCAAATGCGGATGGTAACCAGCAGCGAGTCTGGAAATCCGATGGTAGAAGGGAGACAGTGGGGTCAGGTCGTGTAGCTCCCGCTGACCGAAGTACAATCTGTAGAAGACAGACAGGCAAGCAATGTTTCAATGTTGGCTGTGGAGCTTGGGCACCAGTGCATCGTCGCCTAGGAGTCTTTTAGCTCTGCTCTCTATCGAATCGAGTGCAGCATGCTGGTACTCTGCTGAGCCGTTCCATAAATGGCTGCAATACCCTATAATAAAATGTCGGACTTGTATACATTAAGAAGCTAGATCAGGTGTGATGTGTCGCTTCACTTTATAAAGGACACCCAACTTTTTGGCTGCGGTTTCTAGTTTTGACTCGACCGTAGCGCCGAAGTTGACGTTTGAAGGCGGTATGCCCAAAAGCTCCAAGTGCCAAGTACCTGCAAAGTAGGAGTCATTGAAACTGACTCCTTTTTACGGTGAAAAGACAAGCGTGAGTTTTCGAAGTGTTAAAATCGACCGGATTGTCGTCGCTGCACTGGGAAACGAGGTTTAAGGTCTAATTTGTTCGTTCTTTCATGGCTCCTCTAAGACAACACATTAAACCCATCCTATATCTTTCTGAAACTTACTGTGAAGTGTCATCTGTGTACCCATTAATTCCTAGCTGAAACAGGTCGTTGATAATTGATATGAATTTACGTCGATAGGACTGCAGATGGATTTTAAATTGTTTAAGTTCTTCTACCCGTTTTTACTACAAGTTCATGACACACTGTAATTTCGGCCTTGTATATATTCTGTTTTTTCTGTGTTAACACACGGATTGGTACTTGCATATTTGAGCAACTGATTTAAAATGCATATACGTCATTCTAAATATATGTTTTCATCTCTCAGGGTACAGGAAGGACCTGGAATGGGCAATATGGTCTGAAGACAGAATACTTCAAACCGATGAAGAATGGGAAAAGCCTTGGCTAAGAAATACGACGCACGGATTCTACGCTTGGCCTGATAAACTTGAGGTTCGTAAATTTTATTGTATACTTTGATTATCGCTGTCGATCGTTTAAGTCGATTGATTCAATGAATTTATGTTCATAGAACTCCGCTAATTTATTTTATTCACTCATTAATGTTAGGTAGGAGCTTATAGGAGTTATTAAAACTATTTATACAATAAAAGGACTGACTTCAAAAACCTACACAATATAAAAAATTAAAGAATAACTTTGTTTATGAAGTCGGGCGAGGCCACGTATAAATTTTCTCAAATCTCTCATGATCGGTTCTCTCATCTCAGAGGAATCGGTGAACTATTAAGACATCGTCTAGTTTAAACTGGTTAAAAAGCTACTAAATCAAACATAATGAAATTTATATAGGACGCAAGCATTCTGCGCCTATTCAAAAGGAATTGCTCATATCTCGGTCAGTCTACAAATCACGGAGTAATCGGTGTATATACATAAAAAAATACGCACTGAATTTGTGGCCATTTAACCATTTTGAAGTCAGTTAAATACAAGAACTGTTTCTTATGATGTGTAAAAGACTTAAATATTACTATTTCGGTGCATTTTTGGACCGCGCGAAGTTCACCATAACATAATTGACGTCAACCATACAATCATATACAATTGTCGTATTTTTCGCCAATTTTTATATGAGTGTATTGTAGTATAAATTAATTGATGTGTTGTTTTAAATTGATTAATACTACAACATGCGATGCTGCTGTTCTGCAGGTGGCAGCACCATCAAGCGAGCAAGTTTTCTCGTCGGATTTACGCCCCGAGGACATGGAAGAAGGTGAACGGCATCTCTTTGAGTTCTTCAGTGATGACGCCAACGTGGACCGCCTCGTTGCCTTCCTGACTGTCGAGGAGAAGAAGGGCAAAGACAAGTTCAATGGAGTACGATTCGCTATGTTCAGGGTGAGTCTTGCCGTTATAATAAATTATCTACTGCTAGAGCTTGTAATAATTACCTTGTATGTACCTTTTTTTTTATTATTGATGTCCAGTGGAAATTCTACATGGAACTTCCTTCACCCCGGGGAAGGGTGAAGGTATGTCGGACTCCTACCGGCTAAAACCACTGGAGCGGTCATCTTCGGCACCGATGGGGGGCTCCAGGTCCTCGTAAGATCACACTAGAGCCGCCCATTGATGCCACGCCTTTAGGCACATCTTGGAAGGGATGACTGTAAAACGGTCACCCCCTCTAGCGGAGGGAAGGCGACTGTAAAAAGGTCGCCCCCCAGGCACTTCTCGGGGAGGATTGTAAAGGATCCCCCCAAGCAGCTTGTATGTACCTAAAGTGGTTTGATTACTTAACTTAATACTTCCGTGTGGTGTCCGGATTAAGAATATAGCACCACTCCATCTCCTCCCGTGGATGTCGTAAAAGGCGACTAAGCGAATCTAAACCAGAGGGACGGGCAGCAGCGTCCCTTCTGTGAAACGGTAGCCATACGGCGCTCACCAACCCGCCTGCCAAGCGTGGTGAGTATTGGCAAATACCCCCCAAAATGATGACACAGTTGTGAAAATCTATGGGGGCCTCCCTTTGTTCAGCAGTGGACGTATAATTGGCCGATATGATGATGTACCGAAAGTGTTTTTATTGTTTATTGTTTAAAAAATGTTGCCCCATACTAGGAATACTCCTGTGTGGTGGGTGCGTTTACAGACACAAACTTCACATACAATACACCCAGACCCGGAACAACTACCTGCAGATCATACAAATATTTGTTCCGTGCGGAAATCGAACCCACGACCCAGAGCGCAGCAGTCGGCTGTATCAGCCACTGCACCAACTGTGCCGTTTTGAATGTTACTACATTATTTCAAGGGTACTACAGTACTGGCAATAATACCCCTCAAACTTATGATACAATTGTGAAAATGTATGGGGGAGGCGGAGGCCTTTGTTCGGCAGTGAATATGTCCTTTGGCTGATATGATAATTTCTAGGATATCTCATAATATATAACAGTATTTGATATAATTTCATTTTTTTATAACATACACAAGGTAAAATAAACCTTAGATGTACCAACAGTTGATATAATATTATTACACTTACCTTTCATATAACTTAACATACATTTGGTCGAAAATCATCTAATATTAAAAAAAGGTTTTGATCTACCGTTTATAAGAAAAAAAAATGGTATACATATCAATTGATATAATGATAATGTTCAGTATCAATCGGTGCCATAAATTAACATTTTTACTGGTGGCTGAAATTCTTTCCTTAACCAACTATGACAGGTGCAAACACTGTCACAGTAGGTTAAGGGGTGGCTGTGGTGACCAAATGGCATAAACTTTGTAGCACCACTCCATCTCCTCCCGTGGGTATCGTAAAACGTGACTTAGGGACTTTAAGCCAGAAGGATGGGCAGCTGTGCCCCTTCTGTGGGGCAGTAGCCATACTGCGCTCACCAACCCGCCTGCCAAGGATGGTGACTACTAGCAAATACCCCTTAAAATATCGAGTAGATTACGGTGGAAATCGATGGGGAAGGCTTTGTTCAGCTGTGGACGTCCTTTGGTTGGTATAATGATTTTGACATATAAGACTAAATAAATGAGTGTTATGCCATTTGAGTGGAACGATTTTATATTTAAAGTATTTTATTTTATTCGGAAAGCTTACAGCCAGGCTATTTAAACACTCGTGATAGAAATCTACAAAAGTCGGTAAATAAGTAAACCGTAACACAACTATAAAATTAAATTCTGCCAGCCAAACAGTTATTGGTAAAAAAATGTTTCGCCAATAAATGCTTTAGCCGAGAAACACTGGTATTGAATTAATAATTAAAACTCCAAATCTTGTTGACATGAGTTTTTTATAACATCTGCTCCAGCGTATTAAAAATCTATTTTGTCTATATGTAGACTTAGCAGGGGGGACAGACAGTGAGCTAGGTTTGCGCAACATTCTGGAATGTGATAAAAATCTTAATCAAATCAATAGTACCATTTGCAACTTTAAAAATAAATGTTATGTCTGCAATACGTCTGCGCTCATACAAAGATAGTAAATGAAACCTACACCGCACTATGTAATTTGACGTATATTTTCGTGTTTTATATTGCAAAAAGCATAAAACCGCTTTTGATTGCGCTAAATTATATTATAGTCATTCTGTCTATATAAATAGTATGTTAAGTATTATGAAATAAATTTATATCTATAGTAGCTACTCATCGTCATTTTAAATAATATTATTGATTTTGTTGTTATGTATTTTAAATATTAGAGATTTTGTAATTACATTACATAATTCTTAACCTTATTTGAAGGTTCCTTTAACCATATTCCAATTTAGATCATTGGCTTTTTAGTCACTCGAAGCTATTTTTCTAATTCGAGAATAATCTCGGCGCGCTGAGCACCTTTTGCAGATGACAGATATACGGCCGAATACTCAAACGCCATTTAACGTTAAGTCCCAGCTTAAACAATTTGAGGCGCCCGGTTTCGTACCAAAAACAGGTGTCTCGAGTAGCTAAAGCGGGGGACTTAACGTTAAATGGCGTTACGACGACGACGGTATTCGGCCGATAGCATCTCATAATATTGTAAACATTAATCAATAAATAGGGACTTTCTGTCGCGATTCTAAACGAATTTCTTCTTTGTCCAGAATTTGTTCGCGCAGTTCGGGGAGCAGATCGCGGACAAGTTCATAAAGCACGCATTGCGTTGTGCATCAGACTCACAAGAGGCTCCCCAGCGCTTCGCAGCAGAAGTAGCCGCCGCAGCCCTGCGAGCGCCGCGCTACTGGAACAGGCGGCGCGCCACTAGCATGTACCAAGCCGCGCTCAACATACTCGAAGCTGGTATGTATACGTATACAAGTGACATAGTACGATATACAAAGGTGTTGTCAGGAGCATTCGTCCTAGAGCCCCCTTCGGTAAAGAAGTGGTCCGCCCAGGTGGATTTTGCTGTGACACGGGCCGTGCCAGAGTCAACAGCTAAACCCTTCCCTAAATTTATAATTTCTTTAAATTCTGATCTTCCTGATTCATCATTATCATCATAATTGACGGGACGGTTGGTGCAGTGGCTGATACAGTTGACTGCTGAGCTCCGGGTCGTGGGTTCGATTCCCGCACGGAACAAACATGTGTATGATCTGCAGGTAGTTGTTCCTGGTCTGTGTATGTGGAATTCATGTCTGTAAACGCGCCCACGACACAGGAGAAAGCCAAGTGTGGGGCAAAGTTTAAAAAATAAAAAACTGCCTAATAAAGTCCGCTGCTGGAAATAGACCTCCCCAAGGATCGCCACAACGACCGGTCCGGGTTTGTGTAGTGTGCTCATTATATTGCTATAATCGCCACGCTGGGCAGGCGGGTTGGCGGTCGTAGTTGAGTTGTTAATGTACTTGAAGGACGCTGCTGCCCATCCTCCGGCTAATCCCATAGTCGCCGTTTACGACACCCACGGGATGACATGGTTTGGTGCTATTCGTAGCCGGCATCACACGTCCCTGTTAACCGTAGCGAAAAAAAAACAGTGGTCGTCGCATCCATCAATATAAATTACTTAAATAATGGAACTCGATTGCAAGGCTATCTCAAAACAAAGGGCTGGAAACGATCATTAAAAAAGCTACCTAAAATTCAAGACTGCCGGTGACTTTCCGAGTCCAGATCAGGGTCACACTACACGTACAATAGCATTATTGATTTAGTCTAATGACAACTGGCAAATGTCCTTATATGTTCTAAATATAAAATTACACGTTGAGTACGATTACAGATGTTTTTCTTGTCGTTTAGGTCTAACATCAGTTACGGTGGAGACACTAGAGGACTGGGGCACGTGCGTGGCGACGGGCTTGGAAAAGATAGAACCCACCCGCGGCCAACTCGTACTCACAACGTTGTTGCAGCTGTGTGCACCGCAGCCGCGCCGACACGACAATGCGTTGGACAACGACACCTCGTTCAGCGTCTGTGCTAGGCTGTATGCGCTACAGGTTAGTGTCATACAGTTTTTGAAGTAAAACTTCTTTTGGGACGGTGTGAATTGGATTTTATTAAACGAAAATTTGTAACGAAAGAGAGACGACTATAAACGTATTTATAGGGTTTAGGCTGTGAGAAAATGAGATAAAACACGTTTTTTTATATAGTTTCCTTATTCCCTATTGTCGATCAATATCATCGTCATCATTTCAGACGAAAAACGTCCACTGCAGGACAGAAGCCTCCCCCAAAGATTGCCACAGTAACCGGTATGGTTTTGTGTTGTGTGCTCATTGGGGGGGATTTTAACCATAATCGCCACCCTTGGCAGACGGGTTGGCGATCGCAGTTGAGTTGTAAATGTACTTGAAGGATGCTGCTGTCCATCCGGCTAATCCCATAGTCGCCTTTTACAACACCCATACACACACAGTATATATAAAAAATAAAATAAAATAAAAATAGCCTTTATTTTCTACTACAGTGAAACTTTAAAATAATGTTATTTATAATAATAATATGTAATGTTATATAACGTATGTATGTATATATATATATGTATATATATATATTATTGCATGCATATAAATATTTATTATTGCATGTTAGTAGTAGTCGCCTCTGCGGCGTAGGCCTCTCCTAAACCTTTCCATACATCTCTTTCCCGTGCCTTTCGCATCCAAAGTACACACAGTATAGGACATATTAATTAATTGTATCGTACATTAACAGATTAACTTACATTATTCTCGTCCAGTACATATCACATTTTTATTGCAAATCAAACACATTGTTATTTATTGTATACTATTTTAATAATGTCCATTGAGAAACCCGGTAGGAAACCAGGCAACTCATATAGGTCAAAGCGGGACTTAATATTAACTGGCCTTTCAGTATTCAGTATCATTATTTGAGTGTATGCGACGTCAACCGTAAGAATTTGTATACAGTATGTCATAATTACCTTGGCTGTTTGTTTTTCCGCATAGAAAAAGCCGCCCCCTCTCCCTGTGGATATAATAAAAAGCGAGGGTACTTGGTACAGGGGTGTTAGCGGGAGATTTAATCTTTAAACATAGGAGACTGGACTGGTGCTGTAATTTCAGATTGATAAGGAAAATAATTGTATTTGCAGGGCTTGCTCGGCTCGCTGCGTTGGCGGGGTGCCCCACTGGCTGCTCAATTGCTTAAACGGCTCGAGGAGGCAAACTTCATGCAACATCCCTACCAAAACGTGCGGGAAAATGTTGGCAGGTAACGTGAAGACCCAGAAACTATTCCTCAGTGTGTAACTGTAATGAGTAAATTTGTATTTATTTTTATTTAGTGACACGACGAGATAGTCATTCGCCTGGTGGTAAGCGTCACGCATACCCATAACAATTGTAATGCTACCCAGGACTAGTCATACACTACACTGCACTCGTCAACTTGAGACATTAGTTATTTAGTCTTTTATACCAAGTAATTTCCGGCTAGGTACTACCACAGTCTCCGGCTCACCGAAGGCGATGGAGGCCAATTGAAGGTCCTTCAGGGCTAAACCATTGACCCAACGCGCAGAATCTACTGCTGCAGACTGTTGCGAAGTGGTCGGTTGCCTTGGCGGTTGTGGCGGAGACCTACGGCGTCCAGGAAAATCCTTGCTGGTTCGGGGGCGCCGGGGACTCCTCGGCCATTTATTGGGGCGGAGCCGAAGGTGAGCCGCCCTGCTATCTGTTGGACAGAGGGCAGGTGTCAAACTGTCTCTCGCCGACTTCGAGGGATACTTGGATGGGCTGGCTATATTGGGGCAACTGTCGTGACGTGCCGAGGGGAAGGATATTGCAAGACTGGGTGGCATCGCTTGACTTTCGATTGCTGAATCAAGGGTCCGTTGGCACCTGCTTTCGGTGGCAGGGGGAGTCGGTTGTGCACCTTACATGCGTGGCTCCTTCTGTGGCCCGCATGGTGTCGGGTTGGCAGGTGGTGGAGGGGGTCACGTTCTCAGACCACCGCCACATAATGTTTGACATGGCCCTCCGAACGCCCGGCCTGAGCCGTTCGAGTCCTAGCCAACCATCGTGGCGTTCGCTGTCATACAGTCTAGACATCGTTGACGCCTTCAACTCCATCCAGTGGGGAGCGATTAGGGGGGGCGCTAGTCCATCATCGGTGCCCCCTCTACCTACAGGGCATCATAGGGGCATACTGTATGATAGGCACATTTGCTACGTGTACGTGGGCAAGGACGGTAGCGTTAAGCGGATGGAGATTACGTGCGGGGTTTCGCAGGGGTCGGTTCTTGGCCTCCTCTTATGGAACCCCACCTGCGACGCGGTCCTGGGGCGTCGTTCTCCCTGCTGGCTTTAGCTTATTCTGTTACGCTGACGACACTCTTGTGTTGGTGAGCACGGTGTTCGAGCTTTGAGGCAACGAGCCGAGCAAGCGGTGACAATTATCTAGGCCAAAATCCACGCCCTGGGTCTGTGGATAACGCTTCACAAAACCGAGGCGCCACGGTATGGTTTCACAAACTGCCGCAGAGCAGAGAACCACCCAGTTGTGTACTCGTTGGTGACGCGCAAATCAGGTTGGGCAGCAAGTATATGAAGTACCTGGGGCTCGTCAGCCGACAGTCGTTGGGGCTTCGTATCGCACTTGGAGCGCCTCGTCCCCCGAGTCGAGAGGGTAGTGGGTGTATTACACCGACTGCTGCCAATATTGGGGGACCGAGAGATGGTGTCCTACGAGGCGGCCACTCTCCTGGCACGCTTTCCGCCTTTCGACATCCTGGCGGAGATGGATGCGTGTATCTATGATCAGACACGCTCCTTCCGCCAGAGCGGCGAAAGCGTACCTCCAGGGCGTTCGACAGGCTAAGGCGGCTGGAGGAACTAATGACACGAGGTGTTGAGCGCAGTTTGGTGCCACGTACCAACTGCGTCCTGGGTAGCATTACTTACACAGCATACAATAACGCTTATGACCAGGCGAATGAAATCGAACAGGAAAAAAACAGGTCATTTAAAAAATCTCTTTTTCGTACGTTTTGCTTTAGCCAGTGCAGAATAATAAATTAAGCAAGTGATACAAATGTACCGTATCTGTCGTTAGCTGTGTGGTGCCGGCTACGAATAGCACAAACCATCTCATACTATCGGTTTCATAAAAGCTGACTATGGGGTTGACTGCAGGATGGGCAGCAGCGTCGTTCGAGTACATTAAACAACACAACTGCGATCGCCAACCCGCTTGCTAAGCGTGGCGATTATGGCAACACCCCCTTTTGAGCACACAACACACACCCTGATCGGTTGGTATGGTTGCCTGTGAGGGAGGCCTGTGGCCAGCAATGGACTTTATTCGGCAGAAATGATGATGATAATGACAAATCTATTGCAGTTTGCTGATGACAATCTTTGACATGGAGCTGAGGTTCCCGGGCGGAGACAGCGATGGCGGCGCACCTCGCTTCGCCGACTTCTTGGTAACAGTGCAGCCACGCCTCGCTGCTTTGTACGACGAGAACGGAGATATAGGTTGGTTTATTGGAGTATATAGTGAGGGAAGACAAATCTCAACATTCTGGTACAAACATCCTAATTTTAATAGAGAAGATGGTTGGCAGGTACCACCTGTTTGGAATCTGGTTATTAAATTAATAAAATCCCAAACAACACGCCACACATCAAGACACTGTGCATCGAAACAATTTTGGATTAGTTTTGTACGGTAGATAAAATTACTTTTTAAATCTGTAACGACGCTTGTCACCTTAGTCATCCTGCGACCACGAACCCTGCAGTGTTCGAAACGTTCAAAAATCAATAATACACGCGATTTAATCCGTTTAAAATTGTTTTATTACAATGTGTAATCGCGAAAACCTAAGACATTACTATTCTGTTTTTTTTTTTTAAATATCTTTTATGGATTTAAGGACACTGCTTGAGCGCGTTTTAGTGAAAATGATAATATCAATCTACGACGATTTCTTTTACTGTCTATATTTTCCAGAACTAAATTTGAGAATGTTTTAATCTCTGGCAGGATATCAACATTACTAAAGTTAAAGTTGTATATATGTGTTATGTTAACAGTGATAAAGACAGCGGCGTCAGCAGCCATGCAGTGCAGTCCTCGCGGAGAGGCCGCAGTGTGTGCGGCTACCGAACCTGCGTTGAGGAGCCTAGCGTCCGTGGGGACGGTGGGCGAAGTGGGGCTTGTGGAAGTGGCACGGCTCACGCCGGAACACCACGCGCCCAGCAACGGAGACGCGCCGCAGGTGACGACGGGCTCATATGTTATTTGGTGAAGTGTCACTCACGAGCGTATCTTAATTTTCATTTAACCTTATCTCTTGGATTTATTTAATACTAGCTGTACCCCGCGGTTTCACCCGCTGTTTAATTTAAAAGAAATCAGATATTTGATTATTTAAGCATATAGGTGGGTATATTGGATTTCATTCTTTTCATTTTTCAAATGTAAAAGTTGCCTAAAGTATTTCTTATAACATCAGCTATCTACCAGTGAAAGTCCCGTCAAAATCGGTCCAGCCGTTTTGGAGATTACCCGGAACAAACAGACAGACAAAAATAAAAGAAATGTTGATTTGTTATATGTATCATATATACTTTTATATGCATTTAGTAAAAATATGTTATTTTGACCTTACAAACAGACACTTCAATTGTATTTATTTGTATAGACTAGCAGTGCCCAGACGTTTCACGCTCCGTTAAATTTGAAACAAATCGACATAGAGTATATAATGTTGGATTTCATGAGTTTTAATTATTTTGCGCGGAACCCTAATGCTTTTTTCTTTTCTAAAATAAAAGTAACATATGTTACTCCTTATAACATCCGCTATCTGCCAATGAAAATCCCGTCAAAATCGGTCCAGCCGTTTCGGAGATTAGTTGGAATAAACAGACACATAAAATAAACAAATGTTTTTGTTAAAGTGCCGTATATACTGTCATATGGATTTAGTAAAAATCTGTTATTTAGACAATCACAAACAGACACTTCTATTTTATTTATTTGTATGTATAGACTACGTATTCGTGTAATTTTGACGTGACTGAAGCATTCTGTTTCGTCAGACGGCAGAGGGTGGCGAGTCATCGCACGCGGAGGGGGGGCCACGGGGGTCCCGCCTCGACAAGCAGCTGGTGGCGCGCCTGGACTCGGCGCTGCAGCTGGCCGGGGACGCGGCTGCGCCCGCGCCGCACCACTACGCACGCGCGGTCAATCTGCTATGCACCGGTATGTTACTCGGTTCCTTTAAACAAAAACGATTCGTTTTGTTTGTCAGTTACTAAGCATTCACACAGTTGCTGACTTGCTGCAGTGAATAAACGATTGGCTGTCTGTGCTACAGCTAGGGGTTCGATTCCCATATGAATCAACTATTATTTGATCTACAGGTAGTTGTTTCGGGTTTGGGAGTTTGTGTTTAGGATTTATGTTTGTAAACTGTACCTGCAATACAGAGAAACAAGCGTAGGTCCGCGTTAAAAAAATGACGCTGTCGGTCATATATCGTAATACCAAACTACAGTAACATATAGGATCCCAAATTGTCGTGTGGTGCCAGCTCAGAATGCCACCAACCCCATTTCATCCCGTGGGTGTCGACTAAGGGGTTAACCGGAGGATGGGCAGCAGCGTCCTTCGAGTACATTAACAACTCAACTGCGATCGCTAACCCGTCTGCGATTATGGCAAGACCCCCAATGAGCACACAACACACCCATATCGGTCGTTGTGGTGATCTTTGGGGGAGGCCTGTGTCCAGCAGTGGACTTCATTCGGCCGAAACGATAATAGGACCCCGAATTAATGACAGTTGCCCTGCTGCACATTCAGTATTCTTTTATGCTATAGATGAAGACTTTTTCGACACGGTTGATGCAGTGGCTGATAAATTCGGGTGCTGCGCTCCAGGTCGCGTGTTTGATTCCCACACGGAACAAATATTAGTATAATCTGCAGGTAGTTGTTCCGGATCTGGGTGTATTGTGTGTGGATTTGTCTCTGTAAACGCGCCCATGACACAGGAGCAATCCAAGTGTGGGTAATGGTAAAAAAATAGTTTTGATTCTACGAACCCATCAAGATAACAAAATGTGATTTATGTACATCATCTTATCCCGCTAGTGTTGCGCGGCTGCATGGGCGTGATAGTCCGCGGCGTGAACGGCAACACAGAGACGCAGTACTCGATGGTGGCGATAGCGTGCGCACTGGCCGGGCGTGGGCCGCCGCAGCCGCACGACGAGATGCCCCGCGCTGCTGCTGGCTTGCTGGCCTCGCTCACGCTCGCGCACCACTCCTGCGCAGCCTTCGACACCGCGCTCTCGCATCTAGAGACCCTCGCCGACGGTAAGTCTTAAAATATCACCATAACCACAGTTTTACTCCCACTTGCCCGCCTCTCGTTCGACATCACGCTTTGACAGACAATTGCCGAAGGTCACATTCGTCGTCATCCTTAGCTTTTAGGAACTTTACAAGTGGTTTCCAATTTCAATTAAAGCAGCTAGAAGTTAGTCGCGCATGTCGGTGTTTCGGATGTTTACACTTGACTGTTAACGACGGTGTAGACACATTCGTCGCTATCCTCATTTTGTTGCTAAGTAGATTGTGATTTAAAAATAAAACCAGCATTAAATGAGATCGCTTGTCGGTATTTTGTTTTACACTTGACTTGCTGACGGCGTGGACACATTCGTCGTAATCCTTAGGATTTTGCCGTAAGTAAAGCCGGTGGCTTCCATTTTACATTAAAGCAGCTAAAAGTTAGATCGCTTGGATTTTTGGAACCCAAGGCTATGTGTACTCTTCAAGGCACGGACTGGTCTCTATATGTAACACGATGACTTCCATAATAGAATAGAATATTCTTTATTGTACACCATTTTAAAAACATCTACTAGAAATCATTCTATGAACAGTAATGATTGTACAGTGGGCTATTAGCAATTTCTTACAGACAACCTTTGGATGGACAAGAAAAAGATGGAAAAAAGCAAAGGCGGTAGTCCGTGGTGTACTTATTATATTAATGTAATCAAATAGCGTATCTAGACAATTAAATATAATACGAATAGCAATTGTCTGGAAGAAATCGCTCTTAGCGATAAGACCGCCAATTGTACTATTATTATGTATGTAAAATTACTTTGTATTTTCTTTTGGTGTACAATAAAGTATACTCTACTCTACTCTACTCTATATTCCATAAATTATAATATGCACATATATACAACTATATATGATGCTTTATACAATACTATATAAATATATTTTATATGTGTATATATTACCATATATGTATGTAGTGTATTTATAATCTTCATTATTTACATATTTAGTATAGTATTATTTAAGTTTAATGATATTTATATGTGTGCACCATAGACTACCCCATATCTTGGCTAGTATTTTTTTTCCATCCTAAGGTTGCCTGGAAGAAATCGCCGTGTGCGAAAAGGCCGCCCATTGTACTCTATATTCAAAGTGTTGCTTTTTATTTTACTTTTTAATAACTGGTGTACAATAAAGAATATAATAAATAAATAAATAATCCATATATACAACCATATACTATACTTTATAATCTAGCCTTTGGTAGTGTAACTGTAATCCGTTATTTATCGACAGGTCGGTCATGGTGGGCTCGCCTCGCCTGCATCGACTTTGCGCAGCCGCTGCTCTTCTACGGACTGCCGAGGCTGTGTGACCGCGAAGACCGCGCTCAGAGGGCCGAGCGATTTGCGCTGAAACTGATGCGAGATCCTCGATTGGAGGTGAGACTCAACACATTATATTTCACCATTTTAACAGACCCTATGTAGTAATAATAATAACATCGCTTTCAGGTTCGGCAATCAGCGGCGAAGCTTCTGACAGGTTTAATGCACTGTCGCGCTCTACCCGACGAGTCATGTACTCTACGTGCTTTAATGCGTAGTTGTCGATCGAAGGAATTGGTCGAAAGACATTACGGAGTGCTTGGGTTGTGCGCCTACCTATCGTCGCGGCCCTACAGCCTGGGCGCGAGGCTGGGCCTGGTGCTGGCCGAGCTGGCGCGCCACACCAGCGCTCCCGACCCCATCCCCGCCACCATCCGCTCGGCCCTCGCCGACTTCCGCCGCACTCACCAGGACGACTGGGCCAAACATCGCGAACAGCTCACGGAGGAAGAATTGGATCTCCTCGCAGACCTCACATCGCCGCCGTCGTATTGCGCTTAAATAGCAATAGAACAGATAGCTAATCTGCTATGTCTGATTTTTACGATAAGCTATTTTAATTGTGATAATGAACAATAGCTTTACGTATGACTCAAATTTTAGTTGCATAATTATTATCCAATATGGATTATGATTTATGACTAATGTACTGTAATCGATTATGCCTTGGATGGTATTTGATGAGCCAGTGGTAAATCAGTGTAATCGAGGCGCCATCAATGTTGTAGTGGGTTAGTTATGTAAGTAACGCCGGTGTAATCATCGCATCGCTTGCGTACGTATATACTATAACGTTTTAGATTGAATCTGTCATGGTGGTAGCTCACAACTCATATATTCCGTGCCCACAATAGACACCGGTGATGGATTTATTATACTAAGCTGGTCAATGGCGTTGATTCTAATGCACACGAACAGAACTTAAATTGGCATGTCTCTTTCATACCAGAATGATAAAAAGTATTAATATTAGATGTGCTATTTAAATTTTATTTATGTGCATCAGAGTTATTCACAAAAATTTGTAGTATTGAATACTACACAAACTATTTTGATGTTTTTATCAGTTTTATAGCCTTATTGCACATTTGAGAATATGGTTTGGAAAGATCAATGTAACAGGGAGACAAGTTTTATTTATAATTGTTGGGCATAATTTTACTGTCAACTTTCAGTAACAATGTTCTGTTGTTAAACTTATACATTTGTTCCATTATAGATCTGTTTACAGGGATAGGGATTTGTAAATACGTGTATAAATATAACGTAATATTTCTTTTCTAGAATATTTTAAATAAATTACTAAATAACAGCTGTATTTTTACTCTACAATATTCTAATTAAATACGCATTCGATAACCAGACAATTTCACGGAAGTTGTTTGCCCAGCACCAGGCGACAAATTTCGAATCACTGGTACGTTTGCTACGGAAGACAAGCGGCTGCCCCCCGCTCCCATTCTGTCATATCCTCGAAACTGTTCACCGCTGCAATGGACGATGCCTTCAAGCTACTAGAGTCGGAAGGATTCGGCATTAACGTCAATGGCAATTATAGAGATGTCTGTAATTGCCATTAATATAGTAGCTTGTAGATAATAATAATCGTTTATTATCAAGAAACAAGACTCATTTTTGTTAGTAATTCATAAAAGTTCCATATGTTTGTAGTCGAAATTCTCGTACAAATGTATGCATTAATAAGGTGTACGAAGTTTAGTCTTTAGCGCGCGAACTCCAGGGGACCTCCGGGTCCCCTGGCATAAAAGACGCTTACCCGGGTACAGGGAGCACTACTCGGGTCGACCTTTTATATCCCCCATAATCGGTCTACTACGAGGGTTCCGTCTGTCCGTCATCAACCCTCACCCTTCGGGAACTTCAATGTCAAATCCACGGCTTGGGGCTCCCCGTCTATAAATACATGGGAAAGGCTGTTGGAGGAGTGGGCCGTGAAATATGACCTGCTCATCCTTAACTGGGGTTCCGCCCACACGTGTTCGCGGCAGCGGGGCGGGCCCATAGTGGACATCTCGTTCGCTAACCCTGCTGTCGCGTGATTTGTCCAGGGCTAGCGCGCCGTAGAGGAGGTGGAGACGCAGTCGGATTATCGTTACATTCGGTTTGACGTGTCCGCCTAGACCTTAGTTGGCCCGGGTGGTTTCGTTCCTTCTGTGGAACAGCAGCCATTCGGCGCTCACGAGCCCGCCTGTTAAATACAGTACTGGCAAATTCCCCCCAAAATAACGACTCAACTGTGGAAATCTATGGGGGGAGGCCTTTGTTCAGCAGTGGATGTCCTTTGGCTGATATAAGAAGATCCAAGCGACGGACTGTGTCCATATCAAAATCTGGTGTTTTTCTTGTCCCTTGCACCAGCTGGGTAAGAACGCTGAACTAAAGCTAGCTTCCTTGTCTCTCCCGGCACTATTTGTGCACTGGGTATGGGAATAAATGTAACGACCGCAGGTTTACTACGCCAGTAACACTGGGAGAAGGGTAGCACTGTTAGGCCGTATCCACCCCTTTACTAATGTACTGTGCGGATGTTGTTATCACTTCTGCGAACACCCATCTATGATGAGAGTAAAAAACTTATCCGTCGATCAATGAGGATTAATAGAGTACAGTATATTGTGCTTTTTGCTGTATTATTTATTCATAACTTGATATAATAGGTCTTTTGGTCTTAACCTTGTGACGAAGTCATCCTTCATCTTCATTTCAATCAACCTCTTTCATTACTTCATACCTTCTATCTCCATCACTGTCCACTTCATGATTCATTCTTTAGTCAAATCAAAATTCGAATTTATGTGACGTCGAGTCGCTCTTCATATTTTGATCATTATCATTTCACATTCCATTCTGAACGCTAGTGGTTCGCAGACACAGCTGTCGCTCTGAAAAATAGTTTCCTGCAATATTGCAATTACTTATTTTTAACAAGCTTAAATAATTGCTAGTAAGCTGTATTTTAAAAATATCAACATCAGCATGATGTGTTAATTGAACTTGTCAATAACAATATACCATTATAACAATATATATATATATATATTACGTTTCATTCAATATCATTAATTAACTGAATTCCGTTACTTGCTGCCATGGAACAAAGACTCATCCGAGCCGAATCACGTAGGGAGGCACTCCGCGACAACCGACTGGCCATTTCAAATAAACATATCTTTGTTTGGCTATTAATTCTAATTTCAAATTTATTTCATTTTATTTAAATGGTTTTCATTATTCAAAATCATTATTATGTGTACCTAATGGTTAGTGTTGGTTTCATCACGCTTGATTCTTTTTCGTCGTCATGGATACGTGAAATTCGAGTAATTATGGAATATGAGTACCTAATGTCGTGGCAGCAACGCGGTACAAACGGCATGAAACAACTACGACGTTGACGGAGCGAACACTACAAACGAACACACAACCCGTTATTGGTTTACCCGCTTCCGTTCTGGAAATATCGATCTGAAAAATGAACCACGTGGTCAACCGAAAACCTTGGTCGACATCGACGAACTAAAGGTGATTGTGGAAGGTGACGATACTCAATCTACGACTGAATTATCAGCAGCTTTCGACGTTAGCTCATATCAAAACAATATTGGTTCATTTGCGTCAAATTAGCAAGGTAAAAAAGCTTGACAAATGGGTGCCCCACGAACTTAACAATCATCAGCGCAACGTGGGCGTCGAGGACTGCCTTGCGCTTCTCAACAGGCACAGAAACGAAGGAATTTTAAGCCACACTGTTACCTGCGACGAAAAATGGATTCTATTTGACAATCCTTGCGATTGTTCAGCAAGTTGATAAGATCCTCGTTCAACGCCTAATAGCGTAGCCTAGTAGTAGCGTACTTATAGTCAGAATATCGAAGAGGTATTCGTTGAAGGTCATACAAGTCTACGAACCGACCTCAACACCCAGATTATGAAGTAGAGAGTATGTATGATGACGTAAGTAGGGCCATACATACCTCGAAGACACACTTCACTGTTGTGATGGGGGACTTAACTTAAACGCAAAGCTGGGCACTCGATGCGATGGTGAGTTGAGAGTGGGGCAATTTGTTTATGGGCAACGGAACCCCAGGGGACAGAGGCTGGCCGGCTTTTTGGAAAAGGAGGGACTCTTCGTGATGAACTCCTTTTTCCAAAAGCGGCCTCACAGGAAATGGACCTGGATGAGTCCTGATGGTTCCACAAAGAATGAAATTGACTTCATGATGACCAATAAAAGACAAATATTCAATAATGTCTCTGTGATCCATAGGGTGAAAACCGATAGTGATCACCGAATGTTAAGAGGCACATTGAATAATAATCTCAAAGTTGAGAGGTCTCGTCTGATGAGGTCTACGCTCCGGCCCTCTAGTGCTCATCTCCAAAACCCCGAGAGCTTTCAACTCGAACTCCACAACCGCTTCGAGTGCCTAGAATATTGCGTATCTGTGGACGATTTAAATGGTAGGTTTGTAGAAACTATCCAAACGGTTGGGTCTAAGTTATTTAAAACCCACCGTAAAGGTAGACCAAAAAAAATCTCCTGATGGCAGAAAGACGCGCCATGACGCTGCAGTCCTCCGGTGATACTGAAGCATACCGACTGCTCAATAGACGGATATAGAAGTCTTTGCGTCACGATATCCGCACCTTTAATACCAATGGTGTTACGGAGGCGGTTGAGTGGAATCAAGGCTCCAAAGTATTCGCAAAAGACAATTATGAAGCTGAAGACCGAGGACGGCAGTGTAGTGTCGACTAAGCCAGAGATTTTGAGAGAGATTGAGAACTTCTACCGGCAGCTATACACCTCGGTAACTGTACCTACCATTGGCTCTGACAAAGACCCGCAAGCCAAACTAACCCGACACTATACCGAGGATATCCCGGACATCAACCTGTACGAGATTAGGATGGCCTTGAAACAGCTTAAAAATAACAAAATAACCAGGGACGGAATTACGACAGAGCTTCTGAAAGCGGGTGGCGCACCGGTACTTAAAGTCCTTCAGAAGCTATTCAATTCCGTCTTTCTAGAGGGCACAACGCCCGAAGCATGTAACAGAGAAGAGAGGTGGTGCTCTTCTTCAAAATGCGTGACAACACCCTGTTGAATAATTATAGACACATCTCGCTTGAGCCATGTTTATAAGCTGTGCGCACTAGCATTATTTCGTAGGTACGCGTTTCGAGTTCAAACTTCTGTTTTGAAACGAAGCGAGTGAACCTCGCGCGGTGCGGTAGTCAGTAGTACAGTTGCTACCCTGCCTACAACGCCCGCACTTCGACGAGCGATTGAGCAGAGTTGAACAATCACCCACCATCGGGCAAAAAGAAAAAACGTAATTTTACTGCATATTACGTAAAATATTTGAATATTACCGAAAATTACGTATTTTACCAGGGTTAATTCTACTGGTTAGCATCCCTCAATATTTCCTTAAACTTGTGAAGCTCAACTGTCTCCAATCTTGATACGCCTGTTTCGCCTTTCGTTCCATTTCGGAATCTGGATAAGTGCCAAAAGTCTGGAAGTAAGTTAACATGTACGTACGTTCGTGCAGGTTGTACCCAAAGGGGCAGCAGAACTGTGCATGTCAACTACAGAGCTTTTTTTTTAATGGTGTCCTGTGGAAATTCTACATGCACTTCTTTCGCTCCGGGGAAGGGCGAAGGGTTCGGACTCCTTTTTTTATTTTTTATTTAATTGATGTCCAGTGAAAATTCTACATGAACTTCCTTCACCCCGGGGAAGGGCGAAGGGGTATGTCGGGCTCCTACCGGGTAAAACCACTGGAGCGGTCATCTTCGGCACCGAAGAGGGGCTCCAGGTCCTCATAAGATCACACTAGAGCCCCCCCAGTGATGCCACGCCTAAGGCACATCTCGGAGGGGATGAATGTAAAGCAGTCACCCCCTCTAGCGGAGGGAAGGCGACTGTAAAAAGGTCGCCCCCAGGCACCTCTCGGGGAGGATTGTAAAGGATCCCCCCAAGCCTCGCTGTGCGCTGTGCTACGCACACGGCGGCACGTGCCAACGTGCGCGCCACCGTCTTTCCGGGGGTCGCTCGGTGTGAGCACACAGACTCCCCAATCTGCGCGCCCACGACCCCCGAGGCCCCCTACCATGTAATGACGGCAGGGGGCTCAGGCGTGATGGACCCAGGAGCCGGGGCGGTTGTTACCCCGGCGCCGTCTCGTCCTTCTCCATGCGGGATCAGCCCTCCCCCGATCCCGCTCTGCAGCCTCCTTCTGGAGCATGACGCTCTCACAGGAGACCACTGCACTCCAATTTTCATCTGCTAACATAGCCGACACTACTGCCGGCAGAGAGAGATCTTGCCCGATCTGATCGGCCACGACCCGCCACTAGGTAACCCACGTAGGGCACTCCTCGAGCGTGTGCTGTGCGGTATCTTGGTCGCTTCCACAATGGTGGCACTGTGCCGCAGTGTTGCCACCTTAGCGATTTTGTCACTAGATCTGGTGACTTTTGACCCCTTTTGGCGATATATTTCTGGCGTTTAGCGATTTTATGTTTTTAGTGACTTCTAGAGATATTTGATTCGCCTTCATCTATCCTAAAAAGTTTCTATAGAATATTGATTATTATTTATATTCTTGTTTTGACGTTACAATATAATTATTACAAACCAAATATTGTTATCTATTTTTACAATTACGGTTGTTTTTCCATACTTAGAATTTGTTGATGTAATAAACAATCAAGTTTTTGACATATTTTAATGTTTGGTACACACAATAAAAAGTGGTACCGAGTCACAGCGTTTATTGTTATTACGTAACAATATTTAAACAATGATTTTTCTTCTTCCTGCCCTGCTGCTTGACACTTGTTGGGTATGGTAGTAGTAGTCGGTTGTTAATCAGTCACGTGCGGGCAACTCAAAGTGCCTGATACTAATTGTACACACCGGGTTCCAATAGTCATCTTCTACGACAACCACGGCATGAGACGGGGTAGCGCTCACCGTGACCGGAGCTACACGGCAATTTGAACATGTACTGCCGCTTGAGTAGTCTGTCCAGTACTATCGATACTTCGATAGATGGCATTACAATGTTTTTTCTACTAAAACATATTTTTTGGGATTTCTGGTGACTTTCGCTTCAAATTTAGCCCAATCTGGTGACTTTTGTGTGTTGATCTAGTGACTTTTATTTTTATGAGGTGGCAACACTGCTGTGCCGTGGCCTCGCGTCTTATTCTGTGCAGGTACGCACCGAAACAACCGTGACCGGTGAACACCTGCGTCAGGCGGTAGGAAACGCGCTCGCTCCATTTGAGCTAGGCTCCGAAGAGACAGGATGGCCTCGACGACGCGTCGCGAACTGCAACTGAAGGCGATGTCGCCACATCTCGAGAGCGCGCCGTCGAGCCAGCCGCCTTATCCTGTCGAACGCCCCTGGAGGCACGCTTTCGCCACTCTGTCGGAGGGAGCGTGTCTGATCATAGACCCACGCATCCGTCTCCGCCAGGATGTCAAAAGGCGGAAAGCGCGCCAGGAGAGTTGCCGCCTCGTAGGACACTGTCCTATATCCCCGTGCGATCCGTATAGCCACTCTGCGCTGCAGACCGTGAAGTTTGGTTCTGCAGCGCCGGGCACCTGACAGTCGAGTTGACCATACAGGCGCCCCGTAGAGGGCCACAGACCGCACAACCCCCGCGTAGAGGCGGCGAACTTCCTCACTCGGTGGACGCCACCTTCCTTGCTGCCTCCAGTGGGCAGCGCACCCAGACGGTGCCCAAGGACACGGGTGAGCGGCGAATTTCTCCCACCTTCACTTCCTCGGGCTGACAGCCGCCCGCCGCCGCAATGGCATTAGCCACCTCTTCAGGCGTGACGGCGTCGTCCAGGTCGCGTACCCTCATCTCCGCCGTCTTTATTCCCACCTTCACTTCTCCCACCTCTTACGTTCAGGTTTTTTGTTTATTTTGGTATTCATAATTGTTCCCACGATTATGGGGGATACATTCGGTCGACCCGGGCAGTGCCCCCTGTACCCGGGCAAGCGTAACCAATGTCCAGGTGCCGCCGGTCCTGGGGTTGGCGTGCTCGCGACTGAACTTCCCATCAGCCATACACCCCTCGCCGCACGCTAGCTTGGGTTCGGGGATTTTTTATAGAGGCCTTCTTCCTCGCGATCCAGGCGGTTAAAGCCAAGATCCTCGGTCCCGGTCGAAGCCGCGAGACGTGGACCACGACACTCCAACCGAGGTTACGGTATCAACGGTGATAGGGAAGGAGAGTCCTCCCACTACCTGCTCGGGGCAGGGTGAGTGCACACTGAGCCAGCCGCTAGCCCGCCTATGCTCCTCCAAAAATGGAGGAACACCCTACGGCCTACAGCCCAAAAACTGGGCCCGTCCCTGTCAGAATATTAGCCACCGGCCAACAAGATCCTCCAAAATGTGGAGAAGTTATTGCACCGGCCCGACAACTGCTCTTCCCCCCGGACGTATCAAGAGGGACCAGCAGCCACCGAGCGCACATGGAGGTTTCCTGATCTAGCACCCCAGGGTTCGGACTCCTACCGGCTAAAACCACTGGAGCGGTCATCTTCGGCACCGAAGAGGGGCTCCAGGTCATCGTAAGAGCAACACTAGAGCCGCCCATTGGTGCCACACCTTTAGGCACATCACGGAGGGAATGACTGTAAAGCGGTCATCCCCTCTAGCGGAGGGAAAGCGACTATAAAAAGGTCGCCCTCCAGGCACTTCTCGGGGAGAATAGTAAAGAATCCCCCCCAAGCCTCGCCGTGCGCTGTGCTACGCACACGGCGGCACTTAACTAGTACCTGACTAGCCATAGTTTAGAGCCAAAAGTTCAATCTATAATATAAAATTGTTAGTTGTATTATGCTATAATATTTCATTTCACCACTAGATGGATTTCATAATGGGCATGTTTTCGATAGTGGGGTGGAGCCATTGCCGTGCCTCCTCTCCCGGTCACCCGCATTTAGGCGACACTTCTTTCTGAAGAGATTTTGCCTTGCATTGCTGTGCTTCCTTATCTTCTCATGTAGAGGTCATAATATTGAATAACAAAGAATTACCACTTATATAATTTATTTAAACCCATTTTTGTTTTCAGAAAAACTTGCATGGAAGATAACAATATTATGAAATTCGCAGCATATTATTATAAAAGATAATGTGTATTTCAATTAAACCTAATGAGTATTTGTCCCCAAAGGTTATCTTCGGTCGTCAACAGCTGAAATTAAAAAAGAAAAATATAAGTACCTACGTATTATTTATTTTCTACGAAGAAGAAGACCAGTTCTAGAAGTCCTCTATAATCATCAGACCAGCACTGGCTGTGCACAGCAGAAGAATATAAAGTATGCCCAGCAGGACTAATTTGTTCATAGTACTAATATTTCTACAATCTATGTATTAAGAAATCGCTAATAGCGATAAGACCGCTCATTGTACAATTACTTGTATTATGATTTATTTTCCTACAAATTATTATTCAAATGGTGTACAATAAAGAATACTCTACTCTATTCTATTAACCCAACCAGCGCCCATAACGCGCATAATCGTCATAAACGAAAACTTACGATCTGCCAATGACGACTATGCGCGTCATAGGATTTTTCTGTCTGAAACCTTAAATGAAACATATTTTAATAAAATCTCACTATGAATGTTGTTTACACTTATGTTTAACGTAAAAAAAAAAAACAAATTAATATATTGCACATTTAAAATATTCAACTTAATACTAATAACATAAAAATATTCTTATGCCGTTTAAAGCCAGGGACAGTAGATGTTTTAAACAATATTATTGTTTTATTGTAGTAAAACACCTGGCCTTAAACAATATTACCGTCAAGGATAGTAAACCCAACAAGCAAAAATGTCGTATAATTGCAGTCTTATACGACTTCATGTTATGTAACGATTATATTTAGGAAACTATTACGATATAGACGTTCATCTTACATCGTTTTCGCGACTAATTTATATGTGTGCATGCGGTCACGTGCCGCCGTGTGCGCAGCACAGCGCATAGCGAGGCATTGGGGAATTCCTTTACAATCCCCCGAGAGGTGCCTGGGGAGGTGACCTTTTTACAGTCGCCTTCCCCCGCTACTGGGGGTGATTGCTTTACAGTCATCCCCTCCGAGATGTGCTTAAAGGCGTGGCACCAATGGATTCCCCGGAGTCTCCCTGTGCGCTGTGCTGCGCACCGCCGTCTTCCCGGAGGTCACTCGGTATGAGCATGTGGACTCCCAATCCCTCGACCTCCAAGACCCCCCGCCATATAACGACAGCGGCGCACTTAGGCGCATTGGACCTGGGCGCCGGGGCGTTTGTTACCCCGGCTCCGTGTCCTCCTTCTCCGAGCGGAATCGGCCCTCTCCCGATCCCGCTCTGCGACCTCCTTCTGGAGCATAACGCTCTCACAGTAGGAGACCACAGCACTCCAATTTTGATGCTCTGCCAGGATAGCCGATACTACTGCTCATAGAGAGTGTGCGTATCCTCGTTGCTTTCACAGTGGTGGCACTGCGCCGTGACCTCGCGTCCTATCCTGTGCAGGTACGCACTGAAACAACAGTAACCGGTGAAAACCTGCGTCTGGCGGTGACACGCTCGCTTCTTTTGAGCCAGGCTTCGAAGAGTGGCAGGACGGCTTCGACGACCCGATTGGTCGCGAACTGTTGCAGTTCTTCGCTCTCGCCACTTCTCGAGTGCGCACCGCCAGGCCAGCCGTTTCGGCTTATCGATCGCTTTCACCACTCTGGCGGAGGGAGCGTGTCTGGTTGTAGACCCATGCATCCGTCTCCGCAAGGATGTCCAAAGGCGGAAAGCGCGCGAGGAGTGTTGCCGCCTGATAAGATATCGTTCGGTACCCTCGTGCAATCCGTATAGCCACTCTACGCTGCAGACCAGCCGTGTGAAGTTTGGCTCTGCAGCGCTGGACGCCTGACAGTTGAGTTGACCATACAGGCGCCCCGTATGAGGCCACAGACCGCACGACTCCCCCGTAGAGCGTGGCATGAACTGGTGAAGGACACTGGGAGTCGTTGGATGCGGGCGGCATGTAACCGCTTGTTGTGGAAATCTGTGGGGGAGGCTTTTGTTTAGCAGTGGACTGCCTTTGGCTGATATGATGAAGGAACCCAAAAATCAAATGTAATGGCGGGGGCATCATGGTCTCAAGGAAACTGATGAATGATGATGAATGCTACCTTTTTGTCATATAAGTGTATTAAAGAGGTCACCATTTAACTTGAACAAAATGCTTGGAAGCACCAAGTTTGTTTATTATGAAAACATACTAGACAAATTAGACGACGGCACAGTTGGTGCAGTGGCTGATACAGATGGCTGCTGCGCTCCGGGTCGTGGGTTCGACTCCCGCACGGAACAAATATTTGTATGATCTGCAGGTTGTTGTTCCGGGACTAGGTGTATTGTATGTAGAATTCATGTCTGTAAACGCACCCACGACACAGGAGAAATCCTAGTGTAGGGCAATATTTTAATTAATAAAATAAAAATAATATAATGATTTACTAAAATTATTGAATTATAAAGATATATGGGAGGGCATTAAAAACTTCACAACAACACATATACATCGTCATAAAACTAAAGTTCCCTGAAGGACAACATGCTATTTCACAACTGTCATCACACTTAAACTGCATTTAAATAATCTACAGTAATAAGTGTTTAATATATTTTGTAATCATGGAAATTAACTTCATTTTGCCTTTTTCTTTTACTTTTTGACATAGCTATTTTAAGTGGTCACCCCCTATGTGACCATACCATTTCATTACAACCAGTATTGGACTGAAAAGTCCGTTGTTATGCTTTTATTTAACTTGTATATAACATTATTGGCCAACTTCTATGTAACTATTAAACAATAATATTCTCATGTAATTGAGACCTAAATCGCATTTTATAAACATTTATATTTACGTTAATATGACCATATTATAAGATCTTATAAGATTAACTGGACATGTAAAACGTCTACTTGACCATTATTAGTTGGGAAATTTCAGGACTCACTAATGTGTATTTTATTATTACATATAAATATATACATAAACAAATTATGTCTCAATTTACTTTTGCAGCTGTAGTAGTAGTGTGATGCTCAAGCTGTGGCAGAAATAATTTTTCAAGAATAGCTTCTAAACTGATGGAATAGTTGCACAATATTTTTTGGTAATAACAAAAATAATACATAACGGCAAAGGACGTTTTCCATCAATGCAATTTGTGAATGGGAAATTCTTGACTTAAGCTTTTGCTCTGGTTATTTAGCCGCGAGATAAACAAGTATATTGAATGTCATCAATAATGTCTCAATGTGCAATGGAAAATAACAAAATGTTTACAAATCCATTATGATGCATGGAACACAGCTCTAGGGCATGGCAGGAAAATTAACAAAGGTACCACTTTTATATACTAAGAATACAATTATTACTAATGCACCAAGGTATGTTAGCAACAATTGTTTAAAATGCCAATGATGAAGTGATCTTCGGGGGAGGCCTTTAGATTTCTCTTTTCCAGTTTGTTTCAAAAGTTTTGCACATAAAAACTGCAATAGAGGTTATATTCCTGTTAAGTGGATTCACCAACAAGCACATTCTTACCATGAATGCCAAAATAAAGAATTCACAAGTGGCCATTACCCCCCACTTCACTGGATGTGAATTAAATTTAATCATACATATCTTTTTATGTTTAAGATGAGAAGTATTCTATACCCTATTCTAGAGTATAAAATAGGTACTTTGCCATATTTCTCTAGAATCCATTTAGCCATTTGAGCTTGATGTAGTATCACATAATAAGACTTACACATACACATATTGAATGTTAAGAGAAAGATTGCATGGAAAATAGTTATAATAAAATAGGTTTATCTTTATCAGCATTAGCTGACTAAAGCCTCAACAAATAAAGTATCCGGACTTTGCATGTGAGATGAATGGGACAAACAATGTGGATCCGCAATCATTGTACTAATAGCTTTTACAACCTATGGCCTCATTGGCCAGAGCCTTGACCAACATCTAGACTATAGGTAGGTGGTTGCCCGCTACAGAAAACATAGTAGTTGTAGACAGAACATGCATGGGGAGAAGGTTCTTATCTCTGGAGCCCTGTGCAATGATAGCTAGAACCCTGTGTCCAGTGGTAGTTGGTCAATAATAAATATAATAATCCAACAAGTCGATAATCAATTATTATAATCCTCAAATACAAATTATACGTACTTTTACCATCGCAAGCTACAATTTTTACTTTGTCCACTTTCGCAACTTCTTGAACTTCACGAAACTCCACATCATTCAACATGAATGTCCACACATTATCACAAAACCTGTAATACACAAACTGAAATTATAAGCCGAACAAAACTAACTATCCAAGAAAAACAATAATCTAAACTACCAATTATAAAGTACCTATATGTATTTAATTTTCCTGCTTTGAAGGTTAATCTTGACTTTACCCTGTTAGATAGCGCCAGATTTATAGATTTATCGAATTGCAATAAAACTTTCACTGCTAGCGCCGGTGTTATCTGTCCATACTGAAAATTATGGAACATTTAGCAACCATCAATTAATCCTCTAATAATCAATGTAACGATATTTACTTGTATCAATTCGTCGAGACTTTCTTGTAAGGTATTTCCGATCGTGGTGTTTCTATATAATTGATATGACATTACTAATGATTATTAATGTATAAATTTCTAATCAACGAATAAATAAACCAACGATAATAGCTTTATAAGAAAAATTAAAATAAAGTCTCTCTCGTTCACACTGGTTTTTTATTTTTCTATACCTATTACCATAGAATACATTTACCATATTACATATAAGACTTTATAGTGTTGTATTGTATTGTAGCGATGGGCGATTCATTCGATTAATTTAATTTGAATACTTCGATTCTCGAGTTACTCTTGGAACTCGCTGATTAGAAATGAGCAATCGGACAACTTTTCAGAAAGTGTTAAAATTTAATCATTGTGGATTTATAAAGCCATTAAAAATATAATTTTACATTTAAAAAGCTTTTTAAGTACATAAAATAATGTCTAATATTTTTTTTTTTTATTGCCGCGCAAACGTCGCACCACCTGATCCCAGAGCGCGTGACGTCATACGTGGGTAAACAAACCTCTGTTAACTTACGAAATCAAGGTGCAAATGTTGAATATTGATATAGTATCCAATTAAATATGAGGATCAGGAATAAAAGGAAACAAACAACAGATAGACTCGACGACGCGTTGGTTATTGTTTGTTTACCCACGTATGACGTCACGCGCTGTGATTGATGTTTCGTTTGACATGATTAACAGATTAAAAATTAGGTTTTATTTTGTTGATTTAAAATATAAATCAATATTATTTCACAAAAATTTTGATCGAATGACCAATATAATATTAAAAACATTATTTTTAAGTATGTTTTAGATTTTTTTGTGATAACTGTCCGATTTCCCATTGCATTTCTTCAAAACCACGTTTATTCGTTTTTATATTCGTCGTGCTGACTCGAAGTCGAGTGCGCCTAGTCGTCTTATTGTCTAGGTCAGTGCCTATCGCTTTGCTGGTGGCGCTCGGCTCGGTGACTCGCTCCGCCCGTCATTTTTTTTATTGGAAATTCTACATGGGCTTCCTCCGCCCCGGGAAAGGATGGAGGGGCATACTGGACTCCTACCGGCTAAAACCATTGGGGCAGTCATGTTTGACACCTATTAGAGGTAGTGGTCTTAGAGCATGGTTAAATTTAAATTTTAAAATAAATTAAACGTTTAAATTAAAAGTTTATTAGGAACAATTGGAGTCACACAAGTTTTACAAAAGCAACGATGATAGCTACAAAAGTATAATACTGCGGCGCAGCTATCAACGCCCAACTCAAAATACAGTAAAAGACATTTGTTCCAGACAATCATAAAGAAAAATTACATACATGGAATTTTAAGAATTACAATTAATCGTACTATTAGTATATAAAGAAGTGTGTATATATGACTGTGTTAGAGTATGCGTGTTTGAGTGTGCATGCGTGAATGCGCGTCTGTGTGTGTGCATGTGAATGTGTGTTTGTGCGTGTTATTAATGGGGGTGTGCTAGCGTGTTATGGTTTTAATTCATGAACCCACAAGTTGTTCAGTTGCATCATAGGACATATATTTCAGCCATTCTGTAACTTTTTTTCTTAGCATATTGTTAAAATAAAAGTTTAGATAAAACTTATATTTTTGTTTCATTCTCGTGACTACAAGTAAGATAGTATTGACAGAAGACAGAACAAAAGAATATGAAAAATAGAAAAATAAATTTACATAGAACAAAAAGATTGGTATCAAATCAAATACATACTCTTTTTATTCTAACAGCACCAAAGGGGGGCTCTAGGTCCTCGTACGATCACACTAGAGCTGCCCACTGGTGCCACGCCTATAGGCTCATCTCTGAGAGGGTGACTGTAAAGTGGTCACCCCCCGGGGGGATTGTAAATGATCTCTCGAAGCGTCCCGAAGCGGAAATAAACAGTCAATCCGTGCAATGCTCCCTGTACCCGAGTAAGCGTATTTACTACCAGGGTTTACGCTGGTGCCCTGGAGTTGCGTGCTAGAGATTGAACTGCCCATCAGCTATGCATCCGCCGCACGCCTACTTGGGATTATAATAATAATATCATCATCATCATCATCATCATATCAGCCACAGGATGTCCACTGCTGAACAAAGACCTCCCCCTTAGATTTCCACAACGAGCGGTTACATGCCGCCCTCATTCAACGACTCCCAGCGACCTTCACCAGGTCGTCTGTCCACCTCGTTGGAGGTCGTCCCACGCTGCGTTTTCCGGTGCGCGGTCTCCATTCTAGAACCTTTGTGCCCCAGTGGCCATCAGTTCTACGAGCAAAGTGCCCTGCCCATTGCCACTTCAGTTTACTAATCCTTTCAGCTATCTCGACAACTTTAGTTCTTCTACGGATCTCCTCATTTCTGATTCGATCTCGTAGAAAAATACCATGCATAGCTCTCTCCATAGCTCGCTGAGTGACCTTGAGCTTTCTTATGAGGCCCATTCTGAGTGACCACGTCTTTGACATGACTTTTGTCTTGCCCATGTCCATTTCAAGGCCCACCTGTTGGGAAACTCTTTTGAGATCATCGAGCATTGTGCTGAGCTCTTGCAGCGATTCTGCCGTGACTACGATGTCATCGGCAAATCGAAGGTGAGTGATATACTCGCCATTGATGTTAATGCCGAATCCTTTCCACTCCAGTAGCTTGAAGGCATCCTCTATTGCAGCCGTGAAAAGTTTCGGGGAAATGACGTCCCCCTGTCTCACACCTCGCAATAGAATTGCCCCCGTGCTCTGTTCATGTACTCGGACCGACATGGTGGCGTTTCTGTATAAGCACTTCAACACTTCAATGTTATGATAGTCAATCTGGCACCGCTGCTGAGATTGCAGCACTGCCCAGGTTTCGATCGAATCGAAGGCTTTCTCATAGTCCACAAACGCCAAGCATAGTGGCAGATTATACTCCTCGGTCTTTTGTATAACAAGCGTATGGATGTGGTCTATGGTACTAAAACCTTTTCGGAAACCGGCTTGTTCGGGAGGCTGGAAGTCATCAAACCTGCGCTCGAGACGATTCGTGATGACCCTTGAAAACAGCTTATAAACATGGCTCAGAAGTGAGATGGGTCTATAATTCTTCAATCTTCAAATCTTCTTCTATCACCCTTCTTGAAGAAGAGCACCACCTCACCTCTGTTCCACGCTTCCGGCGTTGTGCCCTCGTAGTAAGACGGAATTGAATAATATAATAATAATCATAAGTTTTATTTACCAATTTATTACTTTTGACAAATTCAGGTGAACGTTGATCCCCAAACCAGGTTAACCTGTATCATGGGGACCACCTTCCCTTATTTTATATGACAGAAATCATGACGTAGTTTAACTTAAAACTTAAACCACATAGTTTGACATTAGTTTTACAAGTTGACAATTAATTAATTAATTAATAAAGCATGAAAAAAGCGAAAGCATGAAATTATGGCCTACGGGTGTCATGTATGGATGGGTGTGTGTGGGGGGTGTGTGTGTGGGAGTCGTAGAGTAATGTTTTTCATTTTGAATAACTGACGACGTGCTTAACCAGTATTTTATTTATTTTATTATACATGTAGCTAGACAAGTACATGTACTGTCGTTGTAGAAAGGCTGAATGATAGACTATGTTCGGATATACTTTGTATTTCCTACGCTTGGTTGATTGTGGGTTGGTAATTGGTGTTATTTTACGATGTCGTAATATTGTATGTAGAACATATATTTGTCTAACTATGAGCATTTGACATTATTTATAGAGCTGTTCAGTATAGTAACTGTATGGTTTTCGATATATTACTTTAAGCAAGAATGTTTCTTCGGGCCCTTTCTAGGCATACGAGATGAGTTTTGTGAGCTCCTCCCCATATTGAGATGCAATATTGAATTTCAGACTGGCAAATAGCTTTATATACCATGGTAATAACTTTATCGTGTGCTATGTGTCGAAGTCTTTTGAATACCCAAGTTAGTTTTCGCACTCTGCCAGTGATTAGATCAATGTGGGCCCGCCAACGGAGGAGATCATCAATAATGACGCCGAGATACTTTATTTTATTTACTCTACCGACTTCAGTCATTTGCATGAGTCGGTTTGCTGAGGTTGACAAGTGTGAAATTTCAATTTAAGTGAGGCTTTGTCTTATATGTGATGGAGAAGGCTAGGTTAGGCTTACTTAAATTAAGTGTCAGAAGATTGTAATTCAACCAGTCTGTGACATTTCTAATACCCTTTTCTGCGGAGGAGTAAACTTCGGTCCAAGTCTCTCCATGAAAAACAAGTGCAGTATCGTCGGCAAAGCTGTACACAGTACCGTTGCTTAACTTGGTGTTACAGAGATCATTAATATATATATAAGGAAGAGACTCGGCCCGAGCACACTACCTTGCGGAAGAACAAAGGATCCCATTGCGACATCTTTGCTAATGCATCTACCTATTTTTTTACACGTTGTTCTCTGCCTTGCAAATAACTTTTATATATTTGAAGGGGTTTGCCACGTATGCCAAGTCTCTCCATTTTGTCCAAGCGGGTAGAAACAGAGACAGTATCAAATGCTTTTTTTTGTCTAGGAACACGCCAAGTACTTTACGTGATTTGTCTACGTGATCAGTTACATGATTTACTAGATCCCTTACGGCATCTTCTGTGCACCTAGTCTTTCTGAAGCCTAATTGAGATGGTGAAATAAGGTTGTTCCGTTCTAAAAAGTTTCATCATTTCGGCCGAATGAAGTCCACTGCTGGACACAGGCCTCCCCCAAAGATACAACCACCGATATGGATGTATTGTGGGCTCATTGGGGGGTTTTGCCATAATCGCCACGCTTGGCAGGCGGGTTGGCGATCGCAGTTGAGCTGTTAATGTACTCGAAGGACGCTGCTGCCCATCCTCCGGCTAATCCCTTAGTCGACTTTTACGACACCCATGGGAGGAGATGGGGTGGTGGCATTCTGAGCCGGCACCACACGGCAAAAAGTTTACAAGTTATGAATTTATAATCTTTTCGAGAATTGTTGAAAGATCAGCTCAGGTAGCACAGAAATTGGTCGATAGTTATTGATACTATACAATGTAACAATGGCGTTATAATGTCTTGCCTTCTTTAGGAAAAGTAGGAAAAGTAATAGTAAAGTAGGAATCTCATCGGGGAGATTGGAGGTAATTATTTTATACAGATTTTCTTCCTCGTCCGGGCGATTAAGCCAAGACCATCGGTCTTAATGCTGAGCCGCGAGACATTGCCACGACACTCAGCATACCTCAGGATTACGATGTAGAGACGTTGGCATTGCTGCCAGTCCGTCAATCGTGTCCACCACTGACGAAATTTTGCATCCTCTGCTAAACAGAGTAATACGAGGAGCGAAATTCGGGCACCATCCGAAAAATCGGGCGGCCCGACCACATGGCAGTCCACAATGGACTCCACCGCTGATCCCTCTTAGTCTTGTCTCTCCCTTTGGGCCTGTCATGGCATGAGTGACTCTACCATACCAAAGATCACCGAGACACGCAAATCCCACCCCGACGACAACGTGGGAATCTCGGTTGGGAAGTTGGACCAACCTAACTGGACAATTTTTCCCAGTTAGACATACTCGTCTACGCCCACGTTCCAACCCTCTAGTGCTCATATCCACAACCCCGAGAGCTTTTGCGTATCTGTGGACGATTTAAATGTGGTAGCTTTGTAGAAACTGTCCAAACGGTTGGGCTCTATAAAATCCACCGTGAAGGTAGACCAAAAAAGTTCTCCGATCCCACTCTCGACCTCAGGGTAGAAAGACGCGCCATGACGCTGCAGTCCTCCGGTGATGCTGAAGCATACCGACTGCTCAATAGACGGATGTGTGTCCTTTGCTTCTTTTGTTAAAGAGGCGATTGAGCGGAATCAAGGCTTCAAAGTGTTCGCAAGAGACAAGTCTATTGGGCAAAGTCGTATTATGAAGCTGAAGACCGAGGACGGCAGTGTAGCGTTGACTAAGCCAGAGGTTTTGAAAGCGTTTGAGAACTTCTTCTGGCAGCTATACACCTCGGTAACTGTACCTACCATTGGCTCTGACAAAGACTCGCAAGCCAAACTAACCCGACACTATACCGAGGATATCCCGGACATCAGCCTGTACGAGATTAGGATGGCCTTGAAACAGCTTAAAAATAACAGGGACGGAATTACGACAGAGCTTCTGAAAGCGGGTGGCACACCGGTACTTAAAGTCCTTCAGAAGCTATTCAATTCCGTCTTACTAGAGGGCACAACGCCGGAAGCATGGAACAGAGGCGAGGTGGTGCTCTTCTTCAAAAAGGGTGACAACACCCTAATGAATAGTTATGAGATTTCAGAACAGACTGCAAAAGATCACAAGCTTTTCGGGGTCTTTATCAGCTATTACTAGGCATGTATCATCTGCAAACTGATAACACGTGCAGTGTTTGATACAGCCGCTCATGTCATTTACATAGGACAAAAAATGAAGGGGCCCTAAAACTGAATCCTGAGCCGTGCCCTCTGTGACTTCAATCGCTTCGCTCAATGAATTATCATTTTTCACAGCAACGGTTTTGAAGATAGTTTTTGCACCAACTGAGCAGAGTGCCACGTATCCCACAAAGGTTCAGCTTATAGATTAATTGCCTGTGATCTAATGTATCAAAGGCACGTGAAAAATCAATAAACGATGCAAATACAGGTTTTCTTTGGTTATGGTGCTCGTTGACTTCGTCAGTAAATTTTGTTAATAGATCCGATGTACCTTTACCGGTTTGAAAACAAAATTGGTTGGGGTAGATTACTTTGTTTTCTGTAAAATGCATGTATTTGTTGACAAACAAATTTTTCTACAATTTTATCAATAGAAGAAAGTAATGTATATGGCGATAATTAGCGTACTCATCTCGTTTACCTTTTTTATAAACTGTTCTATTCCTATTTACAATTCGTCGTGATACAAACCGAAAGTCACACTGCAATTCATCAGGTTAGTAATAGCTTTTGATATGTCTTTCATGTTATCTGATCCGGGTGCCTTATCAGTTTAGATTGCTTATTATTTTATGTATTTTTTCGCCTGAAGCTTTTTTGAAGTATAAAGTAGAATCTCAACGATTTACAATATGTACTGGGGTCTAATATTTAATGGAATTATTTCTTTTAGGGCACTGTCAAATTCGGTCGCAAAGTTATCGGCAATTCTCTTAGTGGTGAGACCCTGTGCATCAAACGCTTTTAGAATCGCTGTATCAATTGATAACATCACGCGTCCTAGCATTTGATTGACAATCCGATATACTTTCTTGGTATTTTTTTATTTAGTTTAATTGTTATTAGTTTGGTGCAAATAATAATCATTTTTTCTAATTTCTTATATTTTTCGCACTTTATTACGGTTTTATTGTATTGTAACCTTAATAATTTAGGGTCGTTAGAACTCTTTTTCCACGAGTTAAATAATGCATCGCGTTTCACGCAAAGATGATTGACGTATTCGTTGATCCAGGGTAATTTAAATTGATTAGCATTCCTACGTTTTGTATACTTGGTTGTACCAGAACTTGCAATATCAGTTGCGTTTATAAATGAATTTCGGATGAAACTAGAAATGTCATCTGGATTATACATGTTTTGTTAATAACCAATTAGTTTTTTTTTGAGAATTGAACCGTACGACGTTGCCGACATATTTTCATTTTTGAGAAATATTTTATGAATATGTAAAGATTTAATAATCTAAATACCGTACGACGTTGCCTTATACTTGACATTGGTGAAATTGTGGAAGATTATCTACAGAAGCCATAATCTAAGAGAAGAAGAAGAATAACTAATTAACCTTCTTAACTCGTTCATTATTTCATAATTAATAATGGTTTTGGTAACAACCTGTATACACTTGGCAGACGCGTCATCAACGCAAGTAAAGATAGCTCGATGATCGGCCATTACGGCGTCTAGCACCGCCGAGCACGGATAAAATGTGGGAAATCGTGCAAAAAGTTGATCAATGCAATGTACCTACGTAAATACTCCATTTTTCCCTACGTTCGTAATCGTAAGCAGAACTCTTGTTTTTGATAGTATGTACCTTTAACCTCAAAGAAAATAGCGCCAAAACGTCAGTTATGAATAAAACATCAGTTTAAAAACAGCATATATTATTATTATACAGTATTTTCGTTAACGATTTCGTCTTCATCACCAAGGAGTTTTTGTTCATCTTCTGCGCTGCCGAGTCCTTCACCATCTTCACAGCTGGTGTTAACCTTCGCAAACTTCTTCATCTCCGCCTGGTCAGTCTTCGTCCTCTGATCGCATCCGGATATATCTTCCTTCTGACACTGGGAACTGGAACGTTAAATTTAATAGGTTAATTATAAGTTTCGGGTACACATATTTATTAGAGTCAATAAACAGTATCAGCCCCTTTTTTGTAACGAAAACATACTTTTTTTTCAGTCGTTGATAAGTTATGACAGAATCACAGAATGCAATATCTGACCTTTAAGTCACTAATGGGTCTATCTCCATTCAGGGCTCAGTTATTACGAAATAAAATAGGCCATTTATTTAAAGACTATACAGTTTACAGCGAGTCGCTCAACAACGTGGGCTCGCTATTGACCTCAGCACAACGAGCGTTATAAAACGACGAGTAAGAATCAATAGTTTGTAATCATCCCTTATTTTATTGGTTTAAGTTATGAAAGTGTATTTTTACCAGACGGACGATATCATTTGTCGAATTAAATGTACAAATGTAGGGCCTATTGGAACCAATTAGTTTCTAGCGGTTCGGTCTGGTCACCTTACCAAACCTAAGTGAACCTACAAAGATTTCTGTTTAGGTTAGGATTTAGGAGTAAGTGCTCATAAGTCCCAAACATATCCTACTAGCAAACTTCGCTGGGCACACGTCGTATGCAAGGCTCTCTTAAAGTTACTCGACGTCAGCGAGGTTCGTCGTGTTAACCATCTCGCCATTATTGCCTAGCGAAGCAGATAAGTATATTGAAATAATATAGTGATTTATATGTAGGCGTGTCCTATTAAATATATCGCACGACCTCAAAAATCTGTATCTGCACAGCTGCTGCACCCTTGTAATCATCTATAAAATAAATAATATTGAAGTGAAGTGTTTGTAATGTCAAAATAACAGCTTAGTACTAAATGCATACGAAAGTAAATGCGGTATCCACAACAAAATTAAAAATAAAATTTTGTCTGTCTCTGTCTGTCTGTGTGTTTGTTCCCGCTAATACCCAAAACGGCTGAACCGATTTCTACGGGACTATCACTGGCAAGATAGCTGATGTTATAAGAAATAACTTAAAAATAATTAGGGTTCCGCGCAAAAAATTAAAACCCTTTGAAATCCAATATATATCTCTATGTCCAGTGTCTATGCTGAAGTACTCAATTAAACGGCGGGTGGAACCGCGGGTCCCAGCTACTCGTGAATAATTTTGACTTGTCAAGGTGGAATATATTAACGTTATCTTCTTTTTCCTGATACATACAGTGTTCATTTCAGCTTGTCGTAATCATCTATCCACCTATTAGATTATAAGTTTAGGAACATTTATTGAATTACCTTATCAATAGCACTTCACATCCATTTTATCCACCTCGTGTCTTCTTCTGTCGGTCGATATCTTTTCTGTCGGAATTTTCATTTGTAATCTTAAATCAATCATCATAAGCGCCTCGTCCGTGTCGTCTTCGTGTTCACCTTCAGCACCTCGTCCGTGTCGTCTTCGTGTTCACCTTCAGCACCTATTCCGTGTCGTCTTCGTGTTCACCTTCAGCGCCTCGTCCGTGTCGTCTTCGTGTTCACCTTCAGCGCCTCGTCCGTGTCGTCTTCGTGTTCACCTTCAGCGCCTCGTCCGTGTCGTCTTCGTGTTCACCTTCAGCGCCTCGTCCGTGTCGTCTTCGTGTTCACCTTCAGCACCTCGTCCGTGTCGTCTTTGTGTTTACCTTCAGCGCCTCGTCCGTGTCATCTTCGTGTTCACCTTCAGCACCTCGTCCGTTACGTCTTCGTGTTCACCTTCAGCACCTCGTCCGTGTCGTCTTCGTGTTCACCTTCAGCACCTCGTCCGTGTCGGCTTCGTGTTTACCTTCAGCACCTCGTCCGTGTCGTCTTCGTGTTCACCTTCAGCGCCTCGTCCGTGTCGTCTTCGTGTTCACCTTCAGCGCCTATTCCGTGTCGTCTTCGTGTTCACCTTCAGCACCTCGTCCGTGTCGTCTTCGTGTTCACCTTCAGCACCTCGTCCGTGTCGTCTTTGTTTTCACCTTCAGCGCCTCGTCCGTGTCGTCTTCGTGTTCACCTTCAGCACCTCGTCCGTGTCGTCTTCGTGTTCACCTTCAGCACCTCGTCCGTGTCGTCTTTGTTTTCACCTTCAGCGCCTCGTCCGTGTCGTCTTCGTGTTCACCTTCAGCGCCTCGTCCGTGTCGACTTCGTGTTCACCTTCAGCTCCTCGTCCGTGTCGTCTTCATATTCATCTTTACTAACCCGTCCGTGGTCGACTGCATAATCTTTACCAACTCGTTCGTGTTTCACTTTACCACATCGTGTGTGTTTTAATATTCAACTTAGGCCCCTCGTCCGTTTTCATATTAGCTTTACCTGACTCGGTCATGCACTTTTTATCTGTAGCGTTTCGTCTGTGTAGTCTTTACTTACCTTCAAAATCATCTTTAGATCCTCGTAAGTGCAGACTTTGTTTGACGTACTTGTCCAAGTATGTATCATTCGTATATCATTAATGTGGAGCACCTGAAGATGTCAAGGGTTTTTTTCCCCCTTATCATGTTTAGTGACATTTTTATCTCACCTGTCCACCTCATCTGCGTCGTCTTGCATCTTAAGCGGCTCGTCCGTGTCGTCGTCCTTGTCGTCTTCAGTGTTCATCTTGAGCGCCTCGTCCGTGTAGTCTTCCGTGTTCATCTTGAGCGCCTCGTCCGTGTAGTCTTCCGTGTTCATCTTGAGCGTCTCGTCCGTGTCGTCTTGTCTTCCGTGTTCATCTTGAGCGCCTCGTCCGTGTCGTCTTGTCTTCCGTGTTCATCTTGAGCGCCTCGTCCGTGTCGTCTTGTCTTCCGTGTTCATCTTGAGCGCCTCGTCCGTGTCGTCTTGTCTTCCGTGTTCATCTTGAGCGCCTCGTCCGTGTCGTCTTGTCTTCCGTGTTCATCTTGAGCGCCTCGTCCGTGTCGTCTTGTCTTCCGTGTTCATCTTGAGCGCCTCGTCCGTGTCGTCTTGTCTTCCGTGTTCATCTTGAGCGCCTCGTCCGTGTAGTCTTCCGTGTTCATCTTGAGCGCCTCGTCCATGTCGTTTTCGTGTTCAACCTTAACAAACACCTCGTCCGTGTCGTCTTCGTGTTCAACCTTAAGAAACACCTCGTCCGTGTCGTCTTCATGTTCACTGTCAGCACCTCGTCCGTGTCGTCTTCATGTTCACCTTCAGCACCTCGTCCGTGTCGTCTTCATGTTCATTTACAGCACCTCGTCCGTGTCGTCTTCATGTTCATTTACAGCACCTCGTCCGTGTCGTCTTCGTGTTCAACCTTAAGAAACACCTCGTCCGTGTCGTCTTCATGTTCACTGTCAGCACCTCGTCCGTGTCGTCTTCATGTTCACCTTCAGCACCTCGTCCGTGTCGTCTTCATGTTCATTTACAGCACCTCGTCCGTGTCGTCTTCATGTTCATTTACTGCACCTCGTCCGTGTCGTCTTCATGTTCATTTACTGCACCTCGTCCGTGTCGTCTTCATGTTCATTTACAGCACCTCGTCCGTGTTGTCTTCATGTTCATCTACAGCACCTCGTCCGTGTCGTCTTCATGTTCATTTACTGCACCTCGTCCGTGTCGTCTTCATGTTCATCTACAGCACCTCGCGTCTGTGTCGTCTTCATGTTCATCTACAGCACCTCGTCCGTGTCGTCTTCATGTTCATCTACAGCACCTCGCGTCTGTGTCGTCTTCATGTTCATCTACAGCACCTCGTCCGTGTTGTCTTCATGTTCATCTACAGCACCTCGTCCGTGTTGTCTTCCATGTTTATCTACAGCACCTCGTCCGTGCTGTCTTCATGTTCATCTACAGCACCTCGTCCGTGTTGTCTTCATGTTCATCTACAGCACCTCGTCCGTGTCGTCTTCATGTTCATCTACAGCACGGACACACACGGACATCTTCGGATTTAGCACTTCGTGTTCAACTTCACCTCGTCCGTGTAGTCTTCGGATTTAGCACTTTGTGTTCAACTTCACCTCGTCCGTGTCGTCTTGGTGTTTATCTGCAACACCCCGTCTATGTCGTCTCGTGTTAATCTTGAGCGCCGCGTTTGTGTAGTCTTCCCATTCATCTTCAGCACCTTGTCCGTGTCAACTTCAGCACCTCGTCCGTGTCAACTTCAGCACCTCGTCCGTGTCAACTTCAGCACCTCGTCCGTGACAACTTCAGCACCTCGTCCGTGACAACTTCAGCACCTCGTCCGTGTCAACTTCAGCACCTCGTCCGTGTCAACTTCAGCACCTCGTCCGTGACAACTTCAGCACCTCGTCCGTGACAACTTCAGCACCTCGTCCGTGACAACTTCAGCACCTCGTCCGTGTCAACTTCAGCACCTCGTCCGTGTCGTCTTCAGTACCTCATTCGTGTCATCTTGGTGTTTATATTCAGCACACCGTCGTATGTAGTCTTCGTGTTAATCTTGAGCGCCTCGTTCGTGGCGTCTTTCCATTCATCTTCAGCACCTCGTCCGTGTCGTCTTCAGCACTTCGTCCGTGTCGTCTTCAGTACCTCGTCCGTGTCATTTTCGTGTTTATCTGCAGCACCTCGTCCTTGTCTTCGTATTTATCTATCGCATTACCATGTACATATTTATCTTCAGCGCCATGTTAATTTCATATTTATTTTCAGCGCCATGTTAATTTCACATTTGCAGCTTATTTTGTATTATAGGGAGTAATCAACTTGGTTTGGTATGTATTCATTGTATTCCCTTCGATTATAACGTATACATTCTCTTCATCTTTAGATGGTCATAAACTCAATGAGGTTCGAATAAGAAAAACTTTATATGTAGAAATATTTACTTTTACACCATGTCTAAATATTCGCACGTGCTCCATCTTTATCAGTTTAATCGTTTGTATTATATCATTTCTAGCTTGGCCTTCATTTTCATTCTTCGTCTTTTTGTCTCTTTCAAGTCGCGGCTATTGAAGTTGATGAATATCTGTCAACAATATTTCATTACGCATCTGCCTACCTAGTTTCATCTAATATGCAAACAAATAATACAGTACTTATGCATGTCATGTATATCAACAACACTTATCCAGTTACAACTTTATCTACCCGTAGAAATGGTTCAGAATGTATGCATATTATTGTTATTATCGCCAAATATCTGCATTTTACGTTCTGTATAGCACCAGCATCTATCTCACACGATGCCACCAACCAAAGAAGTTGTTCAGGCGCGTTGTCATCTGTTAACAACACTGATTAATTCGTATCCAAGCATAACCAATAGCAAGTTTAAACGAAACGACGTTTGATGATGAACATGAACGATGCTCCTTCTAAGCTGCTGCTGAATCCGGTCTCACTTGTATCTCCTGTAATTTGATATAATATCGCATATTTTTACATCGCATCGTTTCTACATTTCACAATTATATTCTGCAGTTCGGCAACTGTCGTTTTATTTGCCATTCCTTAGTGTCGCAGGGTGGTCAGTGTCGTAATGTTACTTTATGGTACTACCAAACTTCACCTGTTCAGGCGTCCTTACTCACGTCGTTTTTAGAAATCGTAGGATGCGGCTGAATATCTTCGTGGACTGCCAACAAACTTATTACGATCCTATCCTAAGTATATCATATCTAGACACCGTATAATTTGTTACCTCTAAATATTGTTTGCATTGCATAATTTTGTCCATTTTGTTATTACCGTTTCACCCCTTTTGTCTCTGGCCAGCAACAGTCATTATCGAGATCTGTCAACAATACTGATTACGATCCATAGCTTATAATCCTTGTATTTGGGTGGAAAACTTCCACATTGCATACTACAAAGTGATGTCGCCCCACTCTATTACGAAACAAATAAATTTTCATTTTCAGCAGGCAAACCTTGCCTACTTGCATCAGTACTATGTGTGTGTGTTCGGATTCATGCACAACGCGTTTATAAATTCATACATAACATACCGTTACCAACCTCTCACGCCCGAAGCGTTTTATAGATCCGTAGCGTTATCTGACTAGATCCGTAGCTTTTTCAGACTAGATCCGTAGCGTTATCTAAAATCGTAGCGTTATCTGACTAGATCCATAGGTAGCATTATCTGACCTGACTAAGTCTCAACCCACTTCCAAAACGTATATCAACAATCCTGAAAGTCGAATGATATCGAATCCTAGAAGTCTGTTGAAAACATTCGTTATGGATCTATTGAAGCTACTTCTTAGTATAGATAGGAATTGTGTACTGAACTTAGTTACCATTTCGCAGCTTTTGCTAGCATCACCGGCGTACAAAGACCTGTCAACAACACAGATATCGAACTTCCTATATCAACTGAGTCGGTTCATGTTAAGTTTTCTACAAGTTTCAACTACGAAACTACAATTTCACCCATTTATCTCAAATACGGAATAATACACATTTGCTAACAATACTCTTTACGATCCTGGTCAAGCAATTAGAAAGATAGGTTTTAGGTACCTCAAAAAACGCTTGCAGCTGTACCAACCTGTCAACAATAGGTTATTATTATGCACCTTTACATATTTTTCATCCTGCCCAGTCTCTGTCAATATTATCCCGAGATTAACAGACATGTTAAGTTTTACACACGTAGTTCCTCGTTCTTTATAAACGATGCCACCATTCTAGGCAGTTGTTTCGAGGGCACCACAGTATAGACATCTGCCAACAATACTCATTAGAAACCTATCAAGTTACCTGAAACTCTGTCGATCTTGAAGGCATCGATCGTTGGACCTGTTTACAACAATTCGTTATCCACCTGCGTATGCGTATGGAATGGACGACTAATGTTTGCTTTCTTGTGACTGATGTTGATGAATATCTGTCAACAAAACTTGATTATGCACCTACCGGACTTTGGTGTGTGTATTATCATAATTCAAGTCTGCATTATCAAAACATTTGCTTAAAATTATGACATCTGATAACTGAGTATTGTTACGGACCGAAGTTAAGATTTATATATTTAAATATTATGCAATCGTAATGTACCATTAGTGAATGTGAACATTCCAAGACCTGTAACAACAGGTACTTTATTACGCACCTATCGAAGAACACTGTCACAATATACATAGATATCGATAGTAAGTATTTGTTTAGAAACTTATGTTTTACGTACCGTTCGTTTTATTATCATTATGGGTGCCTTTTAGTGTTACGATTCAAGAATACAACATACTTTGTTCAAACAGTATTAGTGAAGCTGGTGCACTTAAAACGTAGGTATTATTCAAGCGTTACCTCTTGCACGCGATGCTTGTTGTACTTGAGTTAGCAAGCAATGTTTCTTTGTACGCACCCACCCACCGAACTCCATCCATCCATGAACTGGCTACCCACCCATGTGCGTGCGTATCTTTAATGTTGTTGGTTAAACTGAGGCAATACGACACAGTATCACAATGTTGTCCTGCTTGTCTGTTGCTAAGTGATCCTAATTGTCTGTTGAAGATAATCATGACGGACCTATTCAAGCTATTTTATAGCAATTGTATAATTTACTGATAGTAATAAGATTTTATTATGCACCTACCGATCATCCGACTGACCGCCAACAAATCCGCAGTTTGCGTAAAAACACCGCGCGATAGTTCCATTCTACGATGACCTGGCCTTCATTGATTATTATGATTCAAAAACCTGTTATCGAATGTAGTGATGGAAGTTCTCCTGCCCGCTAACCTTTATTAAAATTAAAACTTTACTATGCACCTACCGAAGTTCCTCCATTCTAAGTGAGTTTGGGTTGTTGCATCATTCAAGCTTTAAATCATAGTTTGGTTGGTTCAGAAGACTACGCGCTATCGTAGCAATCCACGAAGTTACGTCATGTTAACAATACTCATTACGGAGGTAAGTATTCAAGCAATGTTTGCTATTTTTAGTAACCAGATTTAGTGGTAGTCTCTCGCGATGCTTGATGGATATCTGTGTACAATATTTATTATTTACCTACCCGAACTTCAACTCATTGATTTATGTAGGTGCTGACGTCTACATTACCCCTATTTAATGGTAGTGTTGTTTTATGAAGTAGTTTATTTCAGGATACCTTTGCACATATTTCTACTAAGACACGGAGTTTACTCTCGGACACAATCATCTGCACCTGTCAACAATACTCTCAACGGAACTATTCTAGCCTTTGTATGTAGCACATTTACTTTACCATTATTTGTAAAATTTGATGTGGTCGATCTTGCAATATGCCTTTAAATGGCCCTGTTGACAATATTTAATTATGGGCTTACCTAATACCTAGGCATGTTGAATCAATAAGTCTTCGTTTTACCTGCTATTTCTCAGGAAGATACTTCCACACATTTAATTCCATCATTGGATTTAATGCAATCGTCGAAATAGGTAGACATATACTTATACATTCAATTTACTTGCCTTTCTTGCATAACCGTTTCAGCCATATGAAGCTCAGTGAGTATTTATTAAAATTAAATGAGCTCCTCTACCAGCCTTATTCCCAGCAATTCTCGTAGACAATTAGGTACTAATAATTTGATTTTACTGTTCATCATAAATGCTTCCGAAGCTATCGCGTTACAGGCATCTGTTAACAATATTTATTATGCGCCTATCCAAGTTATTACTCTACATTGGATAACGCGTTTCAAGAAACCAATTTGTAATAGGTACATAATGTATTGTTACCTTATACACAGGTTGTCGATTGGCATTAATATACTTTACCGTATTCTTTATTTTCGTCATATTCTGAATGTAGTTAAGGTTGCGTAAAGCACAAAAATTACAACATGTGTTAACATTACCCTTTAAGTATATATATTAAGCAATCGTTATGTTATTACCATTAGCGAATGACAACATTCGAAGAAAATCTGTAACAACGGGTACTTTATTACGCACCTACCTAACTTCATCCACTGTGCAGTTAAGTTAGTAGTCTTGTTATTATCCGATTTTTGCTATGTGATTTTGCAGCAGAAATATTCAATACATGGTGCCACTATTTATCTACAGCAATTTATTTACACACGATGCCACACTATTTCGGATAATGATACGTACTCATTACGCTCATACTAAAGCATTATTTTTACTTAATAAGGATAGTTTTTCATTCATGCACCATCTTATTGGCCGTACCTCTTGCGCTCGATACTCAATATCTGTCGACAACAATTATTTATTTCATGCACGCAGGTTCGCAGGGACACTAATTACCAAGCGACAATAGCTACGCACATATGCAAATTTTACCAACGATGCCACGATGCCTAGTGTTGTCTATGACACACAGTAGTCATCGACACGACCTGTCAACAATACTCATTATGGACCTATCCTTACATTAAGTATTTATATCAAGTAAAAACAATTACCTTCTCGTATTAGGGCTTGCAACTTATGTTTGGTCAATATCAGTCTGTTAATGTTATACCAACATAATAACATTAATCTCGTTAAATACGTACTACTCTAGTCCATCGTAGTAAAATTGATTTGTTGTAATTACGTACACATATTGCTTGAATATTGTTGTTTTGATATACTTTAACACAAAGCAATGCAAGCCATTTTAGAAGTGCCACTGTCGTTATCTGTTAACAATGTGAATTACGTGGGTACCTATCCTAGTTATACTAATTCAGTATTTATAAACAGTTACCTTCAGTTAGTTGTAAGGCTTTCAACTGATGCTCTGTCAATAACTCTTCATTATGCTAACATCATTAGCTTTGTTAGTTAGGTAATACTAGATCAGTCCATCAATCATAACAGGTTATTTTTAACGTACTTAAGATTATACTGTAGCTTTAGAAGTTAGGACTATTTTTTACTACGAAGCTACATGCTAGCTGTCTCGAGCACGCAAAGGTAAACAAACAATAGTGCTATTCTGTAAGAACTCACTAGAAAATTCACTTTTGAATCCGCAGCGCAAAGTATTAAAATCAATACGGAATTAGAGATTTCACTGCAGATTCAGAAGAGAGCTCGACGACGAGTAACAGAATAGCTGCACAACTTCATTATTCACCTGTTATACAAATAGTATCTATACTATAATAGTATGTATATAAATTAGTTATATCAAGATAAATTACCATTTCCAACAATCGAGTTGCTTCTTGCACACATGGCATGGCGACTATGTATTAACAACGCTAATATGCAATTACTCACGTATTTTATATTTTGTATTTTATCGTGTACGTAAACATCGCGTGCACGTGCTCCAGAATACTCAATGTGTGGTGCAATCCTACATAAAGCTGTCCCAGCCAGGCAATTATACATCTGTCATCATTATCAACAAGTATTAGAGGCACCTATCCGAAGCCACATACATTTTGTTAGCAAAACATCTATTATGCCAAAATGAACTACGCGGTTGATTTTCATTCAATATTACCTCTCTTACGGGTGATGTTTGGTGAGACCTGTTAACAATACTCGGATTACCTACGCACCTAACGAACTTAATCTGATGAGTGACACATTGTATTTATATTGAAATATAGTAAAAATTTAGAAGGAAACTTTAACTCGAAAATTATATCTAGGGCTCGTAAAACTAGTTACCTGTTAAAACAGCAACTTTACTGCATTCTGTTAAAAAGCACTCGTCATGTACCAATATATAAATGTTTATGTGAGACTACTCTAGGCCATTGTAGTGAAATCGTAATTTTATGGTTTGGTACATACTGCTTGCTCCAGAATCATTTAAACAGTGGTCACGCAAGCTGTCCCGGGCATGCAAACATCTGTGTCATCTGTTAACAATATCAATTACGGAACTATCCTAATTGTAGTACAGCAACAATATATTTATTATCTGGGTATTACGGCAACATTACTGCATTCTGTTAACAACACTTATATACATAACACAATCAGCCCATTACTGTTCCACTGTTAGTTAAGTCAGTATCTACTACCTCTAAGCTGCTGTGGTCAAATCAGTTTTTAATGTTTACCTACATACTGCTTGCTCCAGAAACTTAACTGCTTGCTCCAGAAACTTTTACAACTGTGATGATCTGTCTCAGGCACGTAAACGTATCTGTTAACAATATGAATTACGGAACTATGCTAGTTTAAAGTATAGTAACAATACATTAAAATTATTAGCCCAATATTACATCAACATTACTGCATTCTGTTAACAACACTGTTATACACCAATAAAATTAGTGAGTACTACTTTAGACCATCGTGATCAAATTGTTATTTAATGATTTACGTATATACTGTTTGCTCCAAACACTTATACAACCGTGATCATCCAAGCTGTCACGGGCATGCAAACGTTATCTGTGAACAATATGAATTACGGAACTATGCTGGTGAAGGTATAGTAACAATATATTTATATTATTACCTCTGTATGAATTCTCGCAAATGACGCCCGATTAATATTTCAACATTTTGTTATGCACAAACATTATATCATTAGACTCGTCAAGCATTAAGTATAATAGGAACCACTTTAACAACTACCAGTAAAATTTCAACATCAAAAGTAAATAATGATTAGTCAGATGTCAAAATTGGCAATCCAATATGTAAATAACTAATGAATACTGTAGCAATTTTGAAATTTGGGAGAACGTCATAAGTACTTTGACTGTACACACTGCTGTGCTCCAAAAAGCGACACACGTGGAGCAAGCTTTCTCGAGCAAGCAAATGAGTCATCTGTTCACAACATAAATTACGGTCCCAGTTCGATATAGCAAATTTTATTATCATTACCAGAATCCGTGGTGCACGCAATGGAAAGCAATGGCTTATTGCAGCTATTCGAGATTCAGTGTCAGTGCTTAAAATCCTTCCAAATAATGCAGTTACCACGCAATGCTCGTGCACGACTATCTGTCAACAATTACTATTATGCGTCTATCCCAAGCTAAATAATTAGGTAGCAGAAAAATCTAATATGCACAAAATAACCAGGCATTGGGTTTCACAGGAGACCTGTAAACAATACTATCCATTATCTACCAAACTTCATTAATTGATTACTTACTACTAGAGTTGCTTTATCAGACACTAGGTTTCGACAATTATTAATTGAAGCGGCATTTACAACATACTGCTACTGTATACGGGTATACGATTACCAACAACGCCATCATTCAGTTTCGCACCGCGCCACCGTTCACTTAGACGCCAAATAAATGAAAACATCTGTTAACAATATGGATTAAAAACCTATGCTATATAGTATATACCAATATAAAGCAATAATTGTAATAGTAGTAATCGCTTAAAACAACATTGTTGCATTCTGTAAACACCTTTATTTTTGCTACGACGCGAATAATACACGTGAAACTGAAACATACTTACGCGAAAAAGTTCCAAGTTTATTTCAGTTTTATAGGTAGGTACCACTTTAGTCTATCATAGTAAAATTAAGTTAAGATGACATTATTACTTTTAAGAGAGCTTTTACACAAAACACAATTATCATGCAAGCTGTCCCGGCTATTGTCATCTGTTAACATAATTAATTATGAACTTATCCTTATAATAGTAATTTATAAATTGTTACCTTCCGTTATTACGGCTTGCAACTGATGCTCGTTAAACATTAGTTGTGTTATGCACCAACACCCGTATCATCAGTAAAGCTACTTACGTAGGTATGATTCTATTTTATTTACTTCGAGCACACATACCTAGTTCACCATGACTATATTAATTTGCCAAGTAATACGATCAGCATATCAGCGCCATTACTTACGAGCACATATGACCTAGTTCACCTTGAGTATATTAATTTGCCAAGTTTTACGATCAGCATATTGTTGCGCCAGAGAACTTTTACCATTTCATGCAAGCCGTCTTCTAGCACGCTATTGTCGTAATCTGTTAACAATGTTATTATGCAGGTCTATCCTAGTTACGATATAAATTGTACTAATAATACACTACTATTTCCAAAAGCCAGGTTACAATTCGCACACAGTGCATGGTAAAATTGATTAACAACATTTTAATAACACGATTATGCAGCTACTCACGTGTATTTAGTGCAAGAACGTGCTTCGGAAATATTATAACGAGTCGTGCAATCCCACATAAAGCTGTTGTCATAAACACGTAAATCTGTCAACAACAAGTATTATGCACCTATCCCAAGCCACAAACATTTTTTGTTTTGCATAAAAGCAACATTTTCACAAAATAACTAGGACCTTTTATTGACGTTCACTCTTACCTCTTGTTCGCGAGTCTTGACTAAGACCTGCTAAACGATTCGCCATTAGGCCTACGATTTCATACAGTCATGCATTTGCTCGCTTTCCTTAAGTTCAAAATCAGATTTGTGTTATAGATTAAGTATTACTTAGTAATTTAAATTAATTGTGCAATCAGTTTAAAATACTTATTCATTACATATTTCCACACTTTAGGTAGGTAGGTATTGGCATTATCAACGGACACGGTGTCACAATTTTGCCACACGATTTCCTTTCTAGGACTGCACTGAAAAGCCACCTGCAACAATCTTTTTATGTTCCTATCTTATATTACCAGGGTGTTTTAAAAAAATCCTGAAAATAAAAAATGTCCTGATTTTCTAAAATATTGTTGCTTGTTGTGCTGTTATTTTGAAGCATTATTGCTTTTGAATTTATCCCATATTTTATTCAATGTTTCATCAGATATAGTTAAGTTTGTTCTCAATAGCCAGTTATCTCTTACTTCGTAGCGATGGCATATTTACATAGATTAGGTGCTTTAGTTTTACACTTTGTTGTTACTAATTTCCTGACTCGACTTCACATCATGACCTGCTAATAATAATTTATTACCCTACTTACTTGATCTATGAATATTTGAAAGGTTTTCTACTTGGTTTTTATTCATACTTTATGAAGACACCCTTCAGTAAGTTAAGTTCCTAATGTTAAATACATATTGTTGCGCACTTCTCGTTTTCATGTTTGTTTCGTAAGTTTTTAGAAAATGTGCTGAAATATCATGGTAACACTTAAATTTGTTATTACGCACTTACCTATATATAAATTCTCCATAGCATGTTGAAATTGATTATACTTTGTCGGATCGTATTTTTTGATTTATAATTAATGGCAATCGATTTCCATTTTTTTATATATGTAGAAATAATAAGCTAGGTTAATTTGAAGTATTCGTTTTTCAAAACCCATCTTGTTCGATCGTTGTTGTATGTTCAATACTTCGTCAGCGATGTAGATATATTTATTGTCTAGGATTTTGGTTAGACTTAATTAGGGTTCTCACTGTGCATATTTTCTAATTTTTGATGCATTTTCATTTCTATCCTTCTCCCGGAAGATTATGTGTTTGTAATATATTACGAGTTCTACTGAAATATGAAAATTATTGTCCAATAGACGCAATAAAACATACCATAATGCGACTGCATTCTCCAAAGCGTGCTGTGTGACATGCGGAGAAGGCACGCCGTGCGACTGACTGTGCAGTGGTGACTTGTGCACGGGTGACTAGCGGAGAGGCCGCGCAGTCTACGAGGCTACAGGTCGTAGGCAGCCACGCTAGTAGTACCATGGCAATGGTGTCAGCCCATAGGGCCGCCGATGACTGGCGGAGGCACAGGTGACACGAGCACATGTAGTCCTGAGTAGGCGCGCAGTTAGCACGCTGGGCAGGGTTGACACAAAAACCGGCGAAATGCGAGCAGCCAGCGTAGACCAGCATCACGACACGACAGCGACACGAGTACCTGTGGCCAACCAAAGTAGGCGCGCAGTCGGCACGCCAGGCAGAGTTGACACGAACACAGTGGAGGAGAGGCCGCGTAGTCAGTGAGACCAGCACAGGTGATACGAGCACGTGCTACTGACCAGAGTGGGCGCGCAGTGAGCACGCCAGGCGCCGACGAAGCAGTAAGCGAGACCAGTTTTCTTAGCTCTAAGTCGGCGAGCCAGGCAGAGTGGCGGGAACCGGGTACTGGCAGAGAGGCCGCGTAGTCAGCATATCAGCATAGGTGACACGAGCACCTGCTGCTGACTAGAGTAGGCGCGCAGTCAGCACGCCAGGCAGTTACGCGAACACAGTGGACTGCGCCGTCAGCAAGACCAGCACAGGTGACCACGTGCACTTGCAGCTGTTTAAAATAGGCGCGCAGTTAGCACGCAAGGCAGGGTTGACACGACCACGGTGAACTGGCGCTGATGCGATCAGTGAAACCGCGAGCATCTGCCGCCGACCAAAGTAAGCCCCGCGCAGTCAGCACGGCAGGCAGAGTTGACCCGAACATAGGGTCTTGCGGAGATGCAGCGTGGTTAGCGGGACCAGCGTCGGTGACACGAGCTCTTGCAGCTGTCCGGAGTAGCCGCCCAGTGAGCATGCCAGGCAGAGTTGATACGACCACAGTTGACCGGTGAAGGCCGTGCAGTCAGCGAGACCAGTTTTTTAGCTTCGGTCAGCGAGTCAGGCAGTTTTAACAAGAACCGGGAACTGGCGGAGAGGCCGCGCAGTTAGCGAGACCAGCACAGGTGACACGAGCACCTGCTGACCAGAGCAGGCCGCGCAGTCAGTGTTGACACGAGAACTGGGGTTGGCGGAGACCATGCAGTCAGCGTAATCAGCACAGGTGACATGAGCACCTCCCGGAGCAATCAGAGGATACACGCAGGCCGCGACGCCTCACACGGAGGCCGGACGCCTCACACGCAGGCCGGACCGCCTTACACGGAGGCCGGACGCCTCACACGGAGGCCGGACGCCTCACACGCAGCCAGCGACGCCTTACACGCAGGCCGCGACGCCTTACACGCAGGCCGCGACGCCTTACACGCAGGCCGCGACGCCTTACACGCAGGCCGCGACGCCTTACACGCAGGCCGCGACGCCTTACACGCAGGCCGCGACGCCTTACACGCAGGCCGCGACGCCTTACACGCAGGCCGCGACGCCTTACACGCATGCCGCGACGCCTTACACGCAGGCCGCGACGCCTTACACGCAGGCCGCGACGCCTTACACGCAGGCCAGCGACGCCTTACACGCAGGCGAGCGACGCCTTACACGCAGGCCAGCGACGCCTTACACGCAGGCCAGCGACGCCTTACACGCAGGCCAGCGACGCCTTACACGCAGGCCAGCGACGCCTTACACGCAGGCCAGCGACGCCTTACACGCAGGCCAGCGACGCCTTACACGCAGGCCAGCGACGCCTTACACGCAGGCCAGCGACGCCTTACACGCAGGCCAGCGACGCCTTACACGCAGGCCAGCGACGCCTTACACGCAGGCCAGCGACGCCTTACACGCAGGCCAGCGACGCCTTACACGCAGGCCAGCGACGCCTTACAAGCAGGCCAGCGACGCCTTACACGCAGGCAGCGGACGCCTTATCCGCTGGCCGTTGGAAAGAAGAGCAAACACAAGGCCCACCGACGACTGCACGGAGTCCTCGCAAGCAGCACACAATACGCGCACTGGGGCTTTGCAGAGGCCGCGCCAGTCAGCCTGACCAGCACAGCGAGTACCTCTTGTCGACAAGAATAAGCGCGCAGTCATCCAGCAGGCACGGACGTCTGCAGATGTTTTAAGGAGATGCGCAAGCTGCATAACTTTATCGGCAAAGCGTTGTCGCCTTGCCAAGAAAGCCGCACTGTTAACTTTGGAAACAGAACTAATATGATGGGTATGACTAGGGCGATCAGTGAGCCAGGCAGGTATTGTAAGTATCCGCCTTGAGGGCGACCTAAAGCGGTGCAAACAGTCCACAGGCATTGCTGATTAGATGGCACGGTTGGCGCAGTAGATCATTGGCTTTTGTGTCGGTACAAATATTTGTATGATCTACAGATAGTTGTTTCGGGTCCGGTTGTTTATGCATGGGAGATTTATGTCTGTAAACTGTACCCACGATAAATGAGAAATATATGTAGGGCATATTTAAAAAAAAGGTTGCACCGTTTGCGAAATTATTTAAGGAATCCGTGTAATACGACGACCAGTAGCCTCTGTAGGGAGGTAAGGCGACACGAGCGCGATGGTAAACTGCACGACTGTCCGGCGCGATGAAAGCGGCACGACTACCTTTGTCAGACCGGAACAGTAAGCGAGCCTGTATAACTTACAGGTGGACAGGCCGGGTATACTAACGGGTGAACACATACCAGTAACAGTCATCCCTTGCAGACCCTCCAACACCGGCTGGAGTTGACACGAGCTCTAGTTGCTAACCGATAAGCGCGACGGGCGAAAGTGGCAGGAGTAGCAGTTGTTCGGGGAGCAGCAGCGGGAGGCCACGTAGTTATGTTGACAAGCACTTGCGGTTGTCACGTGAAGGCGCAATCAACCAGCCACACTGGCAGCACTGGAGGCTGGCCGAAAAATTTGTGAACCAGATACAGATGATAAGTCATGTCTGCAACTAGGAGAGCATAAAAAAATTGGGAATGCCGCATAAAGTACGGGCCGCGAGCTGCGCGCGATGACGTGACACTAGCAGCCATACTAGCCGCTAGTTTAGTACCCACGCACAGCTAGCTTAAAGCGTAGAGGGCGCACTGTGACGATTGACGACACACGAAGACCACGTAGTCAAAGAGCATTGTCGATACACGGAGGTCGCGTAGTCAACGAGCATTGTCGATACACGGAGGTCGCGTAGTCAACGAGCATTGTCGATACAAGGAGGTCGCGTAGTCAACGAGCATTGTCGATACACGGAGGTCACGTAGTCACCGAGCATTGACGATACACGGAGGTCACGTAGTCACCGAGCATTGACGATACACGGAGGTCACGTAGTCACCGAGCATTGACGATACACGGAGGTCACGTAGTCACCGAGCATTGACGATACACGGAGGTCACGTAGTCAACGAGCATTGTCGACACACTGAGGCTGTCTTGATCGAGCATTGGCGACATGCCGAGCCCACGTTTACAGCGAGCATTGACGACACGCGGAGGCTGCGAAGTCAGCGAGCATTGACGACACGCGGAGGCTGCGAAGTCAGCGAGCATTGACGACACGCGGAGGCTGCGAAGTCAGCGAGCATGGACGACACGTAGACGCCACGACGTCAGTGAGCATGGACGACACGTAGACGCCACGACGTCAGTGAGCATGGACGACACGCAGACGCCACGACGTCAGCGAGCATGGACGACACACAGACGCCACGACGTCTGCGAGCATGGACGACACGCAGTGAGTGGCCACGACGTAAGTGATTATTGCTGACCTAAGAGAGGAAGCGTCTTCAGCGGAGGCAGTCGTCAGCGAGCATGGACGACACACAGACGACACGACGTCAGCGAGCATGGACGACACGACGTCAGCGAGCATGGATGACACGACGTCAGCGAGCATGGACGACACGACGTCAGCAAGCATGGACGACACACAAGACGCCACGACGTCAGCGAGCATGGACGTCACACAGACGCCACGACGTCAGCGAGTATGGACACGCAGTGGCCACAGCGTAAGTGATTATTGCTGACCTAAGAGAGATAACGTCTTCAGCGAGCAATAACGACACGCGGAGGCCGTCGTCAGCGAGCATTGACGACACGCAGGCGCCACGACGTCAGCGAGCATGGACGACCGACACGCAGTGGCCACGGCGTAAGTGATTATTGCTGACCTAAGAGAAAAGTCTTCAGCGTGCATTAACGACACGCAGAGGCCGTCGTCAGCGAGCATTAACGACACGCAGAGGCCGTCGTCAGCGAGCATTGACGACACGCGCGGGCCGTCATCAGCGAGCATTGAAGGCGGAGGGCCCGTCGAAGAGTAAACGTCTTCAGCGAGCATGACACGCAGTGACCACGACGTCGGTGAGTATTAACGACCTAGGAGAGGAAACGTGATCATGACACTGAAGAAGCTTGTTATACGTAGACAGGAGCATTGACGACACAAAAGCCACGACGTCAGCGAGCATTGTCGACACGTGGATGAAGAACTAGGAGAAGCACGTGGACCCGGAAAACACTGCTGACACGCGGAGAGGACACGTAGTATTGACACAGGTCATACGTAGGCAGCGGGAGCTTGCAAGAGTTGTCAAATCGGCTGCAATCACACGCATTGCACCGGCATCGTACTTCCAACTAAAGGGCAGTTGTTAACATGAGAACCAGCGACTACATATTTATGTAGATCGCTCAGTCCAGTAAAGTTGACACGAGTACCAATGGGTAGTCTGACTGGCCGCACCGGGGTGGACATGACAATCAGTAACTGGCAGAGAAGCCGCGCAGTCAGCGAACCACAGTATTATATATCTAACATACCGTTTTAAAGTTAGCGAACTCAGAATCCGACTTGTCGGCCTAAATTAAGTGTCCAAACTGACGATGATTGTACTTGCAATCAGATGGCTGGAGCTGCACACGTGAATCAGACACGCGCCCACGTGCCGATGTCAACATGTGGAGACGCTTCGAACGGTGAGACTGGGCCGCGCGTGGAGTTGACTGCATGTACAGCTCAGGTTAATGCAATCAACCGACGCAGTCGTATAATCAGCTTCACAGCGGAGCCTCTAAGTTACCCGTGTGCTTGGACCTGGCAAATTATGACATACCACATAACAAGCGGAGCACCCGCGCAGTCATAAAAAATCAGACGAGTAGTTTACAAGATATAGATAAGTAATGCATGATAGTGATCGGTTTTACCGTTTAATTTGTAGGTATATGTAGTAGCGTTATTCAACTTTTACCTCGATCCTTTCGCTAGGTTAGACAGCGCTACCTGTCAAATCATTATAACGTAGACAATTGCAAATTTGCTATTAAAAATACATAAGTTTTTTAAACTCGTCAATCATTTTTGACCAGTTTTTAGGTAGGCACTTGTTGATTTAGAGCTGTAAATTTTTGAAGTTATTCGTAGACACTGGTATTTTTATTTATTCAGGTATTTATAGGCCTGTAAAATACGTATGAAGTTGTTGTTGAAAACGTTCATTGTTTCAATACATCTGGTAAAAGATTCCTTTTCATTCAGTCTGGAAATTCGCAGCAAGCATTCCTATATATATTATATATGGAATTGTTTCAATTCTAAAGTCGAACTATATATTCCAAAATAATTCGATTATTCACACACATCCAAACAATTCTTGGCAATATAGTACTTTAAACTGAATAGTTAATCATGGACTCATTTATAGCTACTTGAATAGCTAGAGTCAATTAATGGGGTCAGTTGCCTGCTAGGAGCACCTAAACAGATAAGAAAAAAATAGGTGATTACTTGTTACTGCAACAGCAGTTTTTCATAAATAGGTATTATAATATAGGTATGAATTGACGAATAATGTAATTCGACAAAACTACTTGTTAAAGCATTTTCAAATCACTGGTCAGTAAATCCGTTGTCAAATCTCATGATAGATGCTGTAATTGCGTGGCTAAAAAACAATCGTCAATTTTAATACCAATCATATCTAAACATGAGATTTTAGGTTGATTTACGATCAGATAATATTATAATTATACAGGCGTCTAATATAGCTCTATACTGAAACGCCACTTGTAAAGTCCCGCTTTAACTATTCGAGAAACCCGTTTTCGGTAGGAAACCGGGCGGCTCTAATAATTAAAGCAGGACTTGCATTTCAGTATTCGGCCGAAAGACCAGAGGTTAATCTAACAAGTGACTCATGTATATATTTCCTACTTACACGTGCATCAAGGTAAGCAGAAATTAATTCGAAATAATATTTCAATAAAAATGATAACACCATACCATGCAGCAGATGAAATCTTATCACGAAGTCGTATCTGGTAAGACTTAATTTTGATTTCTTGTTATAGATCCAATACAACTTTGGCATCGTACTAAAATCTTCCAAGGGCATATTGATAAAGGCCAAGAATCTTGGCTAATGTACAGCACCAACAAGGTTTACAACAATTTTCCGATGAGCATTAAATGCTTAATATAAGTTAATTCAGTAGTTTAGTGTAGTGTATACGTGATTTTTCATATCTTTAGTCTTATTTGGAAGACCTCACTCGAATTGGTGATATAATAGATACGGTCCCATCTTTTGAGTGTTCATATTTTTAGTTTATCATAACTAGGTTCTCTTTTAAATTAGTCACGCACTTACGCCTTAACGTTTCATCTATGCATTGATACTCAGGAGAAAGCTTTCCAATAACAGTAAAAGTTCCATTTTAAACTCAAGTTGTTCCAAATTTATATTATATAGGTATTACTGCTACATGTGGGCAATTAGGTGCTGTCCCTGTCAATCAAAATGCTTAACACATGTTCCTAAAGGAACTAGCAGAAATTTCTAAAGATTAGATTACTTCATTTTAGAAAATGTACATACCTTGCAAGCATGCATGCTAGTCTTCGTCATTAACAAACAAAACATACTTCCATCAAAATTTATTGCGATTTTGTCGGATCTTAAATCACAACTCCCTGAACTTTATTCCAGAATCACAAGAGTGAGAAAATTTCCAATGTAATGTCTAATCAGTAAGTAATTACTCATTTGTTAGATTCATATATGAATTTCATCAAATCTTTGAAAAAGTAAGCTCATTAGAATTGGAGCCAATCTTGCTTGATTTAATAAACACATTATACATATTAGATCTGAAATGAAGTTACCTGCTATAGCGACTGAACTGAATTTAATAGTGAGCAAACTAGGAAATTGATTGAAGCAGAATGTATAGTCTCACATTTGCAATATTTGGGTTCTGTAACTTTAGAAGTCCAAATTCCAATAAGTCTTAAGTCTAGACTCTGCAGTCAAAGATAATGGCGTGCTCACTCTGAATATTACGTAAGTAGGTAGGTAGTGTTTCATTTAAAATACAGTTTATATAGAGTATGGCCGGTTAAACTTATCTGTGGATGGGGCGAGAAGATCCACTCGCTAATATCAACTGGAGCCGGGTTAGCCTTCTTCATAAGAAGGACTTCACCTTGCTTTTTGTATGTTACTCATAGAATACGTGATTCTTGCTCACGTCAGCCTTTCCCCAGTCCAGTCGTTAGCTGCGAAGTTTGCACATAATCAGTAAATGTTTGTACTTATAAATAATTATTTAACGTTATAGCACATCACAACTAAGATCTGTTCAGATAATTAGGTATTACAGAAGGTCAAAGATGTCATATATTTCTGACAACTCACCGTTAAATCTATCCATTCACGTATGAGCCCATAAGGCATTATAATCAATACAGCGCATTTATTTAGGATTCAATCAGGTTTCGTTCTTAGAGAGTCAGCTATAGAGTATTGTCCCGGTTACGTCATCAGCCCACGATTTCATTCTTGTATCGAGTCATTATCATGTTAAGACGAACTTGCCAAAAGATTCGTTTAGTGTAACTTTGTAACCTATCTGCAGGGTGATCCTTAATCAGCAACTACTTTAATAGAAGTTATTTCGTTTCGTTCTATCGTTTCTTTTACAATTATAACAGGGTAGAATGCCAATTTTGACTCGTAAACAAATGAATAACCAGTCAATACCTAAAAGTGAAAGTCGCCCCCGACGACGAGCGACGGCTCACGGCTGCAGATGTGGCATGTCAAGGCTAGTACAATTTGGTATGGCGAAAAATACCATACATTGTCAAGCTCTTGTAACCTCAAAATCTTCCGTTCAATTATTTTCATCTTGAGTAAGGACATCCCATTGTAAGTAATTTCGTTATTTCCTGTTCATTGATTATTAATAACACGAGTACATAATTATACCAACGTTCGTTATTTGTTATTTAGAAGATCAAATCAGCAAGTATTGTCATAACATAAACGAACAATGACAACCATTGTTTTGAATACAAGCGACTCACCAATGTTCATTACTTCCTTTCTAGTATAGATTCAAAAACCCACAGCGGAATTTCTGAGAATAGGCGACGTTACCGATCGTGACGGCATAGGTATAGGTTCGAAGCCTGTCCTCGTGGCTCGTGGCAGCTGCAGGCCACAGTTGGCAGGGCTCTGGGACTAAACAAAGTTACACGCAATTGCCCGCGTAAGCATACGGGCCAATCAATAATAGGTAGATAGTAGCTTAATGTGGAAACGTTTACGCCATCAACCTAACGGTTACCTAGTGGGCTGACAACCGGGACCGATTCGTGTGAGGGCGCCGTATAGCAGGACGTGGTAGCACGGCAGTGCGTATTGTATGCAGATTGCAGTCAAGTGAGCGGCGCCGCAGACAGGTGACTCAAAAACTCGAACTCAGCTACCCGAACACGCCATCGATGTAGCAACTCTGCCATGTTCTCCACGCAGAGGCGATGATGACTCATGGAATAATACATTGTTTGTGTGGTGAGATTGTAAGAAAATCTGAATGTAAATTCATTGATACGACATTTGTTCAAAAAATTGTTTATTTCCATACTTAAACATATGTACAATTTAATTATTCAATATGAATAAAAATCAAAATTCCAATTTAATCGTTAGGCAATAGAATAAATTGAAAACAGAATTAGACTAAAGAAATGCATGATACCGTTACAAACCCATATTGTAGCTAGCAGCGACCACGCCCCGGTGGCAACCAAGATGGCGGCCGACGGATGCAGGCCCACGCGAAACGCAATGGGACTGTAATTTAGAAAAACATCCTACATAATATCACAGATACAAAATACAATTTACTTTACCTAAGATGGTTTACTTTATAGCTGGCTTGACATTATCTAACTCTCTAAAAAAACTATCTAAGCCGCTGAGATCATTCTTCCATAAATTATCGATTTTCTCGCGTCGTAGCTTGGCGACCTCTTCTTCCTTATTGCACAATCCAAGATCAGCTTGCATTTGAGCCCATCTCCTGGCGCGTTCTCTTTGTTTCGTAACGAGTTCACTCTCCGCGCGTGATAGAGAGTTACTCAAAATGGCGATTATTCTTAAATCACGCTTTCTCTTTGTCTTAGCATTTAGGGATTTGCTTTTAACTTGGCGAACCCAATTAGAGAGGGATTCAGCTTTACTTTCACAAAAGTCAACGATAGATTTTTCATTTGAACTATAGCCCATTGTTATGGATGGGCTATATAAAGTAAGTACTGCTTTGAGCCAATACTACACACCTGAATCCGACCAGGCACAATATCACTTCTTGAAATCTTCAGCACTACACACAATGATGCCACATCTGCACTACACCAAAACGAAAAATGAATGCGGGCGAAGACGTCATGACCATCTTATATAGTCGACCCGAAGCGGGGGGCCGCACTGCGCAGTTGGCCACAAAATGGCGTCCAAATACCAAAGTCATTTACGAATATTGCCGATGTAAACCGAGGTTATACGATGTTCAGATACGTACATTCGGAAATATTGTAGTATCTTTATAGTTTGAATATTGCTGCATGAATGCTGATGCTGATCCATTTGAGAAACTATTTCTTTGTTTATTTAGTTCTTGTTTTGTCTAGAATTATTGGTTTACACGGATTTTCGTTTAACATAACATATCTTACATAAGTAGAAATATCTTATTCATCTAGCCTTTTCTCTACTATCCTTTTTTTTCTTCCTTTTCTACATGGAACTTCCTTCACCTCGGGGAAGGGCGAAGGGGTATGCCGGTCTCCTACCGGCTAAAACTACTGGAGCGGTCATCTTCGGCACCGAAAGGGGTTCCAGGTCCTCGTAAGATCAACTATAGCCGCCTGTTGGTACCACGCCTTTAGGCACATCACGGATGACTGTAAAGCGGTCACCGCTTTACAGTCATCCCCTCTAGCGGAGGGAAGGCGACTGTAAAAAGGTCGCCCCCCCAGGCACTTCTCGGGGAGGATTGTAAAGGATCCCCCCCAAGCCTCGCTTTGCGCTGTGCTGCGCACACGGCGGCACGTGACCACGTTCACGGTTCTCTACTATCCTGGGGTTGGCTTCTAACCAGATACATCTGAACATCAGTAGTATACACGAAACGTCTGAATCTGTGTCATCGATTAGGTCGATGGTTCAATTGGATGCCAACTCCAGATTACTAGGTTAAACCGATAACCTATTTAACTGGGCTTCTAAGTATGCATAACAACTGTTATATACGTACGGGTACAACTGGGTCCAACGACATTCCGTACCCTGCCCTATTATTTTAAGTTGTTGTAAATACAACGAAAACTCCAACATGTGTACAATTATTCATACAAATAAGCTAAATAAAAATAAATTTTTAGCTAAATAGCAATCGCTAGAAAAATATTTTCACCACCTGTTTGCGTGAACAACATAGTCTAAGAGGTAAATTCTCCGATTCTATTTTGGATTACTATGATGAAAAATGTATACCTAGTAGGTAAGGTACCTAGGTATCTACGTGAAGTTGAAATCAGAGGGCCAATTCTCGTAATTAATTTACACTATGACTGAAACTTGACTGAACTGAGATTAAATTATGAATTGACCAAAAATATGGTATTCTGCTACTCTTAAAGTTCAGTCAGATTTCGGTATAATCTCGATCGAGTCTCATTTCAATCTCAATTTTGACGTTTATTTATTGACAATTTAGTACATGTGACAGTTCGAAATGTTAGCAGAATACCGTTTTGGCTTCGATCAATTTTCGATCTCATCACTAAAGATGGGCTAAAGTGTTATAATTTTTCAATGAATTATACTGCTGTGTTATATTTTTTAAACTGTTGTTTTAAAGTGTTATAATATTTATTAAAATGTTATTTGAAATAATGTTATATCTTAGAGTGTTATAACTTATATGCGTCGTTGTATTATAATTAAAGTGTTGTTTATTATAATTATAATGAATTGTATTTTATTTTTGGTTAAAGCGTTGTTTGTTATAATTATAATGAGTTGTATGTTATTTAGTGTTACATTGTATTGAAAGAGTTGTATTACATTATGAAAGTTAATATTACGGTTTGATTTTATTTAGTCTTTTGAGTTGTATTTGGTACAAAATAAGTTGTGTTCATATCTAGAACACTTAAATCATTTACACTTTACACTAGACCTATATTTACACCCGGAGGATGGGCTGCAGCGTCCTTCGAATACATTAGCAGCTCAACTGCAATCGCCAACCCGCCTGCCAAGCGTGGTGATTATGGCAAAACCCCCCAATGAGCATACAACATACCGATGTCGGTCGTTGTGGTGATCTTTGAGGGAGGCCTTTGTCCAGCAGTGGACTTTGTTCGGCCGAAATGATGATATTTACACCTTATAGCATACGTAATCGAACTACGATGATGATGATGATGAAAACGAAATTAAAATATTTACTAAACTAAACTACCTACTTGTTCCAAAATTTTGCAAAACCTAAACATTATGTAGTTTGTCGGTAGCAACTGCAAATAAATATTCGCAATTTAAAACCAACGAAATATATTCGGTGCAATGAACTCTAAACTGTTAAAATGTAATTCTTGGAGTTCATTATAAATTAATCATGCTATCTCATTATTTTTGGTTGTAGCAAGTCAAAGTAGCTCTTATTTCTAAGTAGAGAGTGCTCATTTAACCTTGAATAAGTAAAACAACCACCATCTATTATTAGTTAGATTGAATTACTTAGTTCTTCGATATCGTACGTACATGTACTGTGATCTAAACGAAGCTAGATGGCGCTGTAACTAAAATATCGAAATTAAAATTAAAACAATGGCTATAATATATATTACAACAGTCTTGTTAGATTTATAATAATTTGTTATACTGCTATAAAAATATATTTGAATATTTAATGTGTTATGTGTTATAACGCCCAACTTTACTCATCACAGTGTAAGTTCACGTTTGACGTTGTTTGTTAGTTTAGGAGAATACCATTTGTGACATTTATGACACTGAGACTAGACCGGAACTATATTTTGAACATTTTTAAATTACGAGAATTGGCCTTCAGAACCTACCAATTAGTCGTCGACGTAGGTAATAAGTTACAATATTTCCGAATATACGCACATGCAGGACGAAAGAGACGGAACGAAAGAGAAAGATATTGATCCAAGGAAGGGGATCCATTTGGGGCAAGCTCCAGAAATTTCCGATGACGCACGAGGTTGATTTCAATACAAATTTATCAATAAACCCGTGGTACGCGCGATCACATGTCAAGATATACGTTTCCAGTGTAAGCTGATCTCTTATGTAAAGGTTTTCCGTACAATCCGAGATCAGCCTATGCTGGAAATGTATAGCTTGATATGTAGCCGTGTGTAAGGACTAGGTGCCTACCTCCTCATCATCGTCATCATATCAGCCAAAGGACGTCCACTGCTGGACTAAAGCCTCCCCCATAATCGATTGGTTAGGTACATTTGGGGGGGAATTTGACAGTAGGTACTCACCACGTTTGCAGGCGGGTTGGTGAGCGCAGTACCTACGGCTGCTGTTTCACAGAAGGAATGCCCATTCCTCTGGTTTAAAGTCCATTAGTGGCCTTTTACGACATCCATGGGACTAGATGGAGTGGTGCTATATTCTTAATCCGGAAACCACACGGACTACTACCTACCCACTAGGTACCTAGTACATATAATATACTTATCACTTAGATACTGTAGGTACCTACCTAGATTGTATTGTATCTAATAAAATAAACCATTAGATAGATACGCAGTTTTTTATTATCTACAAATAACGTTAACATAAATATTCTGGCGCAGAAAACACATTATACAGTAACGTTTACCATATTTGACACGTAGGTTGTATTTTTTTCTATTGAATTAAGTGAATCATAATATTATTTGTTCATTAATTGAGTCACGAGATACCTACTTCTGCATTGTCTTTTAAGATTTTGCTATATTTTACCTTGAGCACATGATAATTAGGCTGCTTTTTCATTAACTACGTTATTTGATGAATACAAAAACAACACGGTTAGAGGTCGGCCATATTGTGTCTTTGTGACGTCACCCCATTGGTCTCACGCTCGGGGCCACGATCGATAAACTGGGTACCTACCTAGGGCGCAAGCCGCGCAAGGGCGGTAGCAGCTGCTTGCAACGGACTTTTGCAACGGACCTTGTTTTGTCTAGAATTATTATTTAAATGAAATACCTACGTGAGAACTACGACTATATTTCAAAGCTCTATGCAATATAATGTAGATACATAATGATTCTTAAATATGTGCGTCGAGCAATTATTATTATAGGTACATACCTACCTACTATTTTCACCGAAGATAAGAGGGATTGAACTTGGTTGAACTTCTACCATTAGTATGTTATTTAAACAGCACCATTGCCTTCTTTTCGGACAACATAGGTACGTGTGACTGGCTGTATTGTTCCTGGCAAAAAATGTCCACATATTTTCCCCACCAGCGTGCAAAATGGATTATGGAGGACAGCGTATAGAAGAAGGATTTTTTTTTGCATAATACATACTACCAATTTACTTTTGCTTCGTAATCCAGCCGAGTTATGTCTAAGGTACCTATGACTTCAAGGAATTCTGTTTTTCTAAATAAGTCTAAAATAAATGATGGGCATAACTCTTCGCAATTGTAATGAAATCAATCTTTATTTATTACGTTTCATTAATAGGTGAATAAATCAATTTTAATTCGTACTAGGTATAGGTAGGCTACCCTTTGCTAAATGGCAAAATTGATAATTTTATTAAAGATTAAATAAATTATCGGTGGCACAAGTTCTCGAAAAGCTCCTTAGGGTGCAAGAAGTTGTGCATTAGTAGTCCGTGACAAAATGGCTACATGCAGATCAATAAATTGTTTGCGTGGTAGAGACGCAGCTGCCGTGGTTATGGCTGCGCGCCTTTCTTTACGACACCCTTCCGTACCTATGAGCACAATAGGATTATCTGTCCCGGTCATTATACAATTGTCTTAGTGTATAGTTTCTTAGTAGTTCTAAGAAATTCTACATTAATACATGAGGTCACTCATTATCATGAAATGACAACCAAACTAGGTCATTAAAGTTGGCCAGTGTAGTTAATAGATAGTGAGAGATTAATGTATGTTCTTTGTTTATGTGTAGAGTAAAAATTATATGCGTAGTATTTATAAGCCCACATACATCGAATTCTGGAAGCATGCTCCCATTTATCTAAATTTGCTACAGAACAGAGACACAAACGCTACATTTGTAATGGTTTAGCTAGATGTACCCTTTATAAACTGTTAATCCTCTCATTACCTGACTGCCAAGGACACAGTTTTTGCTATAGGTAGTGCGGAAATCCATCCTTGTGGTGTTCATATTAAGACTAGCACCACTCCATCTCTTCTCGTGCTCGTCGTAAAAAGCGACCAGGGGGCTTACCACCACCTCTTAAAGCAGTATTATTTTAATTTTACTTTGCCTTTTCGTACCACGACGTCCATAAAACAAGCTTATTTGCTTGTTAGAAACAATGTCATTTTCTTAGCAGTTTTGATGACGTCATCGCTAAATCATTCATTCAAATCGTACCACAACGTAATTTTTGACTGTTAGCATTATTGTTTTTGTGTCAAACTTAACAATTAAATAAAAGTTGCTCGAATGCGGCTTCAATATCATTAATTTGCAAATTTTCATAATAAAAAACATTTATCGTGTCTATAAAGTAAGTAAAACATATTTATTTACCTAAAACTGGAGAATGAGTTGTGTATCTAGGGATTTTAGTTCCCTAGGTAGTTAATTTCTTGTTTGCTTTTAGATGGCAAATAAATACGAGATATTTGAATTCTTAGAAGCCGATAATGCAGAATTAAATAACACAAGGAAGCGGCGTCGTATGCAGCTACGTGAGGAATGCGACCCCTTCAATTTGGAAAACGCAGAGTTTGTTAAACGAACGATACAGACTCACCAAAGAACTCGCACGTAACCTGTGTGATGAGTTGAGGCCTCATATGAAGAAGCCTCAAAGATTCACTGACTTGTCTGTAGACACAAAGGTAATCCCTATTTATACAGAATTGACTAACTTATTAAAGCAGTGTGTATGTGCTCTTTAACCATTTTTATGTACTTATTCATTTCCGAGTTTCTTTTTTCTAGGTATTGATTGCATTATCATTTTATGCAACCGGATCATATCAGCGTCCTATAGGCAATAATGAGGGTCATTTTGTGGCTCAACAGACTGTTTCGTCAGTCATTGCACAGGTTACTGCATGTCTTAACACACTGCAGATGAGACAGAAGTAGGTATACACAATTTCCAGTAAATAATCAAGAACGCAACGGAATTAAAACACAGTATGTATCCTATTATTTATTGATACCTATATTTAGTTGTTCAATGTTAACTTTGCAAAATTATATTTTCAAAGATTTTTAAAATGATTCATTTAAAATGACTACAGAATTATTAAGTATTAATGGAATCTAAATGATAAATGAATATAAACCCAATGAAATCAGTATATTTTAAAACAAATAATTGTAATAATTGGTTACTAAGTACAAAAAATCTGAAAAAGTTATAAATTTCACATGACAACAAACTATTTTGTTTATTAGATATTTAGGTGTAAGTGTAATATGTACATAAAATAATTGTTGTTTATTTATTACAGATTTTACAACAGATTTGGGATACCGAGGGTCCTAGGGTGTATAGATTGCAGCCAAGTTGCTATAGTACGCCCGGTACTACACGAGGAGCGCTATTACAGGGGTCTCTAAACCAGTACCAGCCTTACGGTGCTCGCCAACCTGCCTGCCAAACGTGGTACGGGCAATTTTCCCGCAAAATGACGACACAATTGTGGAATCTATGGGGAGGTCTTTGTTCAGCAGTGGACTTCCATTCGCTGACATTTGCAATGGTTTAGCTAAAGTATCCACTATTATGTTAATCCTCTCATTACCCGAATGCCAAGGTCACAATTTTCGCTATAAAGCACCCTCGGCTCATAATCTGCAGATTAACTAGTTAATGAGCTCATTCAAGACTTTCGGAGTATATCCAAAATACAGACCTATTTCTGTTTAAATAATAATCACTCATTTCCAAAAATAACCCTGCTACTATTGTTGTATTATAATCATTTGGCTTGAATCCATTAATAGTTGTCCTTATAATGCAGGGGTTCCCAACCTTTTTTTGTCTACTGCCCACTTTAAGAATAAATTATTTTTTAACGCCCCCCTTTTAAAACATACTTAAAAACCGCTAAGTACTTATAACTGATTATTGAAACGCAAATTTATAGTATTCGGACAGAGTATCTTTTATTGAAAATAAAACAAACATAATCAATTCTTATATAAAAACTAATGTTAAGGTTGAATCTGATGCTGTTCAATAAGTTTGTTGATATCAGGTTCCAATTTACTCAAAAACAGCCGCAAGTCGCCACGTTCGGTAACACGCAAACGATTTCTCTTTTTAGTAAGCAGCGTTGCCACAGCACTAAATCCACGTTCACACAAATATGACGATGGGAATGCTATCAAAAATCGTTGAACAATTGACCACAATCCAGGGTACAATTGCGGGATCGGTTTTTGTAGCCAAAATTCTTGATATCCATTTTTGAACTTGATTTTTATTTCTTCGTTTGTTGTCAATTCTATAAGTTCTTCTTCCAGCTGAGGTGACATTGCTGTGTTGACATTTGAAAACGGATCCAACACCCAGTCTGGTATTTCCAAGTTTAAAATGTCCTGGTATCGTTCGGTGAAGTCAATGTGGAGGTTTTCCAAATGTTGGCAGTAGGCAAACAAGTCGTCGTTACTGCAGTATACTGATAAATTCGGAAAATTGTGAAACTCACGTCTGCCCATATTCTTTTTGTGCAGAAGCAGTTTGGCTGCGAAAGCAGCAACGACATTTTTTGTTTTAATTAAATTTAGTTCATCGCCTTGCAGTTGGAGGTTCATGTCGTTGAACATTTTATACAGGTCTGTCATGTAAGCTATATCATTCTTTGATGTTATGAGCTTGTTGCGCAGTTCTGTATCTTTAGTTTCCAAGAACTCTATCATAGAGTCAAACAGGTTGTAAAATCGAATCAGACAATTGCCTCTTGACAGCCAACGAACTTCAGTATGAAGCAACAAACGGTTGAAATCTTCGTCATTAGTAACACAAAGCTGATGAAATAATCTATCATTCAAAGAGCTGCTACGGATTTTATTGACTGCTTTGATGACATATTGCAGTGATTGAAATAGTCGTTCACTTAAGTTTCTAGCAACCAAATGTTGTCTATGAATAACGCAATGTATAGCAAGGACATCCGGAATTTTATTCTTTAAGTATGCTATGAAGCCTTTATGGCGCCCTGTCATAGCCGGAGCGCCATCCGTAGCAACTGATATAATATTTTTCAAAGGAATCTCTTTCTCTTCACAAAACTTTTCCAATGTATTGAATATGGTTTCGCCTTTTGTATCTGTCTCCAAATTTCTGGCAAACAATAGTTCTTCACGTATTTTCTCATCTTTAATAAACCTCACGTAAGATAGCAACAACGCTTCATTAGTTGGTAAAGTGGACTCATCGAGTTGAATTGAGAATTGACTAGTCCTCAGATGATTGCACAATGATTCTTCAATGTTTTCAGCCATTTCATCAATTCGTCTTTGCACAGAATTATTCATCGTTTCGGCCGAATGAAGTCCACTGCTGGACACAGGCCTCCCCCAAAGATCACCACAACCACCGATATGGATGTGTTGTGGGCTCATTGGGGGGTTTTGCCATAATCGCCACGCTTGGCAGGCGGGTTGGCGATCGCAGTTGAGTTGTTAATGTACTCGAAGGACGCTGCTGCCCATCCCCCGGCTAATCCCTTAGTCGACTTTTACGACACCCATGGGAGGAGATGGGGTGGTGGCATTCTGAGCCGGCACCACACGGCAGAATTATTACTCAAAGGAATTTTTCGGATAATATCTGCGGCCGGTTTATGAAGCACAGTAGTTATTACTTCCTTTATTGCTGGCAAAATTAACTCTTCTCCGATGTTGTGTGGTTTGCCTTTTTGAGCAATTAACAAAGAGATATTGTACGAAGCTCGAAGTCCGTCGTCATCTTGCTTAGCAGCCGCCGAAAATAGTTTTGATACACTTGGCTGAGTAGTAGTATAGTATGCTTCTTCTCTAGGTCTTGAAAATATACTACATTCTTTTCTGTCTTATCTGGATGCATTTTATTCAAATGATCTTGCAGTCTTGAAGGCTTCATTGCTTCGTTCGAAAATATTTTTAGACATAGAAGACACAAAGGCGACGACGGGTTTGTGGGATTTTCAATAAATCCGAATTTAATATATTCCGCAGAGTATTGCCGTCTCTTCTTTTTTACTTCCGACATTGTTTTGTTTTAAGAAATACGTAAGTGTTGAAATCAAGTACTGCTTATCTATTATGCGCGAAACCACAAATGAAAATAAAATAAATTTACGTCGTTTATATATATAAGCTGCACGCACCAACAGGAATAAGACAAACGTGCATAAACTCGTTTATCTCATTCGACGCCCAATCGTACTCGACAAGCAAGAACAAGTATTATAGAACCAGCCGATTGGTATAGGAATGTACAATTCGGATTATATAACAAAAACTTGTTAAAACATGATTGCCCGCGGTCTTTTATATCGAACCGAGTTTGAGCTATATCTTAATTAATATTAGTTGATGTTCACAAGATGTAGTCGAGAGTCGAGAGCTCAGTCGGTGTCTAAGAGTCTTCCTAGCTAGGTAGATGAAATTATAAATCGACCCCAAAGCCCTACACAATGCCCCCTTTTTTTTCTGGGTCTCTTACCGCCCCCCTTTAGGCCTGCAGCGCCTACAAGGGGGCGTTATCGCCCACGTTGGGAAAGACTGTATGTAACGATGCCTCCTTATACTAGTATTTATTTTTTATCGTGGGAACAGTTTATAGCTTAAATCTGCCGTGTACAAAATCAACTAGACCAGAACCTGTAGGTCATATAAATATCAGTTCCGTGCGGAGATTGAATTTTCGGTTCGTAGAGCAGAAAGTCAATCATTTACGGTCGAACTTAATAATCAATTTAATCCAAAATCTTTGAATTTGGGATTGAGAATTTGTCTGTATTTCATACAGATCAAATTCAAAAGATTTTGGATTAGATTGATTATTAATTGCGGCCGTTAGCCACCTCATCAACCATGTCGTCCATGTAAGGAAAGATGTAAACCACACGAATATAAATTAACATTTATTGCACTAATAAATACACCAATGAGTTTCCCTGTCCCTGTCATCAATGCCAAAGAAATATTCGCGTATGTACAGTTTATATATGTAATAGGTAATTATATTAAGTCTTGAAATCGTAACCTTTTATACTCGCATATAATATGAATAATGTTTGCTTGTTCCGTTTATGTTGTTGCGTGAGACATAATCATTTTCTGAAACATAAGAAAATAAATATATTTAACTTATTTCACCTTGAAAGACATTGTTATTGTACTTAGACTAAATGACGTAAACATTATTAATACATTTGTTCTTTTGCATTTGTAATGTTTACACCACGGACTAGAAAAAAAAAGATGACTCCGCGCCACTCACATCGAAAATGAAGCACCCTAAGTATGCCGATTCGGTTGTACATACGTGCCTTACGCACACACATGCATCATAGTATGCCGCCATTACGCGGCACGACAGCGCCAGTGTAGTTACTATTTACGATAATTGAAACAAAAAACTAATAATGCCGTCTTGTGTCGTGAAAAGGTGTAAAAATAACTCTACACCGCAAAAAGTGTCAAGGAATAACTTATCACAGGTAAGACACTAATTTATATATCATTTTTGATATTTTTGGAGATTTATATTATCGTTACTATTCGGAACACAAAACCTCAACTACACGTGCCTGTTTTGTTAGAAAATAAATGGGTAATTTTCCCGAAAAAAAATGGGTAATATGTTTTTTATTTAAGTGAAACTTCTTTAGCAACGTTGTGATTAGAAAATTAGGTGAAACGAAAAAGTGGCAAACATATTCATATATAGGATTTAGCCTGCGAGAGAATGAGATCGAATACAAGTATACATTGTTATAATCCTATAATGTTATAGTCCTATAATCTGCGTCTCCTCTTTGTTCGGGGTGTCGTAGTCGCCCCAAAACTTGACTGAACTAGTCTGAACTAGGCTGAACTACTCTGTTTACCACCTCCATAATGTATTCATCTCATTCTCTTACAAATCAACTAAAATGCAAAGTTCACTTCTACCGCGTGTGAACTCACACTCGACATTTTTTTGTTCTTAGTAAATATAAAATATCATATCAGCCTGCCACTGTCCCACTGCCAAACCAAAGACCAAAGGCCTTTTTTCCACACAGATAAAGCAAAATTCAATCTACAGAAACAATATTTCCGTATTTTTAGGTTTCCTACAGGAAATGATATGATGAAATAGTGATTGGGTTAGTTAGTATAATAAGAAGCTGCAATTAAAGGTATTGCAGAAAAATATTTGACTATTAGATTTCACCATATCTCCAAATTAGAAGTTATTGCAAGATCAGTAAATAGTAAAAGGCAGGTATATAAAAAAATAACTCAGCTTAAACGATTTAAGGCTATAATTTTTCGAAGTATTCGTCTGGATATCTTCATACACTACTTATGTTAATAAGAAATAACGAAGAATATGATTTCATATTTCGAATAAATATTTGTGTTTTTATCTTTATTTTAGTTGACAGCTATCTAATTCGTTTCCACACACCTTGATACGCACGTCTCATTTCACAAAAAAAATAATTAGCTACCAACTGTTGGACAATTTACTTACTATCTTATCTTTGAAGAAAGTATTACAACTATATGCAATATTACTTATTATTATTAAACAAATGTGGGAAAATTTAATTCCATCTGGTATCCCCAAAAATCACGCACACATGTTCGATAAATCGATACCGTGCTTCACTTTCGATATCAGTGGCGCGGAGTTCATTCTTTTTTTTCTAGTCCGTGGTTTACACTTACATCTTAATTACTAACTGGTCGTACATTTAACATTTTAATTCCGTTCCCAGGTTCACACAATTCTGTTTCCATGTTTATGATTGAACACGGCCCCAAAATGAGCCCATTTTTTATAAAGTCTGTTTGAAATGCATTACATCATCACCATCATCATATCAGCCGAAAGAGGCAGGAAGGAGCAGGAGCCGAAGGCACTGCTGTATAAAGATGTCCCCATAAATTTACTCAAGACCAGCTAAACATGCCGCCCGCATCCAGCAGCCTCGTTCTTGTTGGAGGCCATCCCACTCTTTTCCTTCTTATCCTTTCAACTATGTCGGAAACTTTAGTTCTTCTACGGATCTCCTCACTTCTGATTCAATCTCGTAGAGAAATACCAAGCATAGCACTTTCCATAGCTCGCGGAGAGACCTTGAGCTTTCTTATGACGCCCATAGTGCGTGATCACTTCCCTGTAACTCATAGGTAACATACACTGGTTATAGACTTTAGTCTTGAAGCACAGCGGTATTGTTGACGAAAAGTAGTTGCGAAGGTGTATTATACATGTACATTACATGTTGTTTGTCTGGTAACTGTACCCACGACACAGGAAAAATCCTATTGTCGCATCCTAACATCGTATTTGTTTTGTGCGGGCCTCGACCTCGTGGCTCATATCACAGATATCACTTAGCCACAGCGCAAACCGTGCTTCTATTTCATAAAAACCACAGTTTGCATTCGCAATTGGCCATCAGTTAGAGCTTATGGTAGGGCCCCTGTTCTCCCTACTAATGACCACGTGGTATAAATTGACACGTTGTGTCTCAAAGTGCCTGACTGGCAATAACAATGTGCATTTCAAGCTCGTCATTCTACTTAGAATAATACTAAGCAGGTAAACACATTCCATTCCATCATCAGTCTGAGACCGATCGTTTTTTTAGTAAACAGGAAGAAAAACTTGCTGGCCAATAAAATATGGTTTTTGCTATTTTGGTCTGTTATTATAAGAGGTAGGCTGGCGCTAGGTAGGTATCTCGTCAGTGCCAGATATACGCCGCTAAGTAGAAGTGTTTAAACTTTAGTAATTACGGTGCTCCGGTTTTTTCCTGTACCCAGTGAAATTGCTGAGCATAAGACACTGAATAACTAATGTAACATTATGCGATACCTTTTACCTTGAGTGTACATACGCAAATTCTTATTCTAGGACTTTACCTGATTTTAACTGATTTAACAGATAGCATTTCACGATGGCAATAACATAGTGTCATAAATCGCGGTTAAACTATGTTATTAAACTATTTCGAATTACACAACGTGTAAAATGCGTGCGTGTCAAAGCAGTATTTAGCTTAACTAATAAAGGCACGCGGTCAATGGTCTTCAAGTGTTAAAACTGGCTGGTACCTAATAAAAATAGAGCCTCTTAAGCCCCCAGGGTCTACTATAGTTATAACGTTAGATATCTTTATCGTTTCAATAACAGTTCAATTCCGATGCCTTATGATGATGATATGATGATAAAAACCACCAATACTGGACTGGCTTGTTTCGATTGATTGGAGATTCCTTGGTGGTGTAGTTGCAGGTACGTATGGGTAACGCGATCGTGGGCTAGCTTATGTGCATGTGATTTCTATTCGATTCTATGGAGACAACCTTCTGTCAAATATATTTTGACAACTTTCGAAGAACCTCTGGTGTCAACAAAAAAACGCCTTTCTTCTAGCATTAGTTAATAGCAAAACCGTCATTTGACTGTTTTGAAAGCAGTTTGTAAACAATTACTTTGTTACTGGAATTGTTTTGTTTGTTTGCGTGAAGGGTCTGTTACCTAAATTCTGCGAAATGAATACGAACGGGAGTTGTAGCGTCTTAACACTGACACTTTATTAAACCTGTTAATTAAGAATAAGATTTCATAAACTTTGGCGACATTTGTTTCTTAAGGAGGTACACTCCTTGTAGAAAATATTAAATGTTGTATGTACGAAATTTTGAAATTGTTTCTGCCAGCCTACCAAGTGATGCCGGCTAAGAAGCACCGCCTCGTCTCGTCCCATGGGTTTCGTAAAAGGCGACTATGGGGTAAGGCCCGAGGATGAATAGCAGCGTCCTTCGAGTACATTTACAACTCGACTGCGGTCGCCAATCTGCCTGCCAAGCGTGGCGATTATGGCAAAACCTGGGTCTTGAGCTTTCGAATAGGACTTATAGAGGACTTACTTACAGTCTATAACAATGTGTTAATTTTAGAAATAGTAACATATTAGACTTTATACATTATTCCACTCGATAAGGAAACTATTCTGAGCACGTTAAAGAAAGAAAAAAGCAAATATATATTTTCTTTCTTTTCTATTCCTTGTAAAGTACAGATAAATGAACGGTGGGCGGACATTTTAGACGCGAGTAAGGCATGTTACGGCAAATGGCGAAAAGCCCTTAAGCTTTTGAATTGGTAAAAAAAGAGTTTTCTCATTTGGGAACGATCGTACTACAGACCAGGCGTAGATACTCAACCGTTTTTCTCCTGAGGCAACATACCTACGCATATACATGGGCCTTATTATGAACTCGTATTTCCAGGCCGTTTACGCCGTAAACTGAACTGCCTCTGAACTCTTAATACCAGCCAGTCAGCGGTCACGTGATACTAGGCCGACTTCTGCCTGGATTTGCCTGGCAATAGGGTATTATGAACTTTCATTTGACATCTATTTTCATGTTTTCGCTGTCATAAAGTAACCTTAAATAACCATTTCGTTTACGCTACGTTGGTATAGCTTTTATTGGATTATTTTTAGTTTATCTGGCGATATATCTTGGTTGGTACATTTTTATACATTGTATCATGGTTGATGAATAAGTGTGCCGGCTACGAATAGCACCAACCCATCTCATCCCGTGGGTGTCGTAAAAGGCGACTGTGGGATTAGCCGGAGGATGGGTGTCATTAGAGTGCATTAATAACTCATTTGCGATCGCCAACCCACTTGCCAAGCGTGGTGATTATAGCAAAACCCTCCAAAGTACATAACGCACCCAGACCGCTCGTTGTCGTAACATTTGGGGGAGGCCTATGTCCAGCAGTGGACTTTATGCAGCTGCAAAGATGATGTATGATGATGCATACAAAATGTTTGAGCTCTTGGAAAGTCACACTCAACAAAGAAGCGAGAATAACACGACAAGGATAATTCTAACCAATGTATAGTTCTGTTCACAAAATAAGTTTACCTAGTTATCAACTCAAGCGGATGATTTCCCCGTTATACAAAAGGATTGTATTCGTTCGGAAACTTTATGTCGTGTAAACATCATTCACAAACGCAGAAAATTAAAATATTAATTAATATACATAACATACAAAATACGTTGATTTAATATATTGACGTTACTTTTGTACATATTTAATAACTATCTACAATTTTTTGCATAATATATGTAATAAAAATAAATAAGTGTTTAGTCATATTACTGAACGGCACAGTATAAATTTACAAGCCAGCCAAATTATCCAGCGTGAAGCCAGTCAGTACGATACTTGTCATAATACAAAATAAAACCAGCCAGTTGGCAGCTAACTCAATTGCCTGGAAATTACATGGTGTTTTACAAGTTCATAATACAACTCCTGGGCCCTAAAACTTTATTTTAACATAACAATCAGAAGATTACAGGAATTGCGTAATATAAAAAAAAAACAGTTGTCATTTACATTATTTTTTGCAATATTTAATTAATCAGTAAAGTTGTTATTCGAGCGCTTAAAAATCCTTATTCACTATTTTATTACAGCGGTGCGTGTTATCTGTTATGGCAATTAGGTACCTATTAAAAAACGTAGAACAGATTTATTTGAATAATTTTAATACTAGCGGCCTGCGTAACGAATAAAATTCATTTTTTCTTCGTCCCTCATATAATCTCGCCAGCCGCAGGCTGGAGTATCCGTGACTGCTATGTTATATAACCTATGAAATTGCCGTACTGCAGTACGGGCCATTTCAAATAAACATATTTTTTGTTTGGCTACAATTCTAATTTCAAATTAATTTTATTTATAAACATGGTTTTCATTACAAAATTAGTCTTATGTGTAATTATAAGTGTTATGTTTTCATCTCGTTTGAAGCTTATTCGTCGTCATGAATAAATTGAAAATTCGAGTAAATAAGGAATATGAGTACCGTCGTGGCAACAGGGCGGCACATGCGGCATGCAACATCAATGACGATTACGGAGCGAACGAACCGAAAAAAATGAACCCCGTGGTCGTACGAAAACTGGTTGACAATGACGAATTACACAACTGCAAGCAGCTTTGATCAATCGCTTGTCCCCGCTGCTCCTGCACGACAACGCGCGACCCCATACTGCACAATCGACGTTCTCCATGCAACAAGAGCTGGGGTTGGAAGCTCTCTGTCATCCGCCGTACTCACCAGACCTTGCGCCTACAGACTTTTACTTTTTCCAGAATTTGGATAACATTCAGCCGAGATATTTTTAAAATTTATAAACTGCCACTGCTTTGGCGAAGTTGCACAGATGGCATGGGTGATTGATCACTTTAGTTAAAATAAATAAGAAATATAGAAAAAAAAAAACTATACTTTATTTCGTACAAAACGGCAATTTCATAGGTAAAGACCTAAAATAAGAAACGGAGATCTTCTATTGACTAAACAAAGATCAAATCATCCATGCTGCGGGTAGCATTACCATTGTTATAGGACTAAAGATGGGCTAAAGCGTTATAATTTTTCAATGAATCGCCAACCCGTCTGCTCGATCGCCAACCCGTCTGCCAAGCGTGGCGATTATGGCAAAACCCCCCAATGAGCCCACAACACCCATATCGGTCGTTGTGGTGATCTTTGGGGGAGGCCTGTGTCCAGCAGTGGACTTCATTCGGCCGAAATGATGAAAAAAAAAAATGATGATGATACTGCTGTGTTATATTTTTTTAAACTGTTGTTTTAAAGTGTGATAATATTTATTAAAATGTTATTTGAAATAATGTTATATCTTAGTGTTATATGCGTCGTTGTATTATAATTAAAGTGTTGTTGGTTATAATTATAATGAGTTGTATGTTATTTAGTATTACATTATATTGAAAGAGTTGTATTACATTGTAAAAGTTAATATTACGGTTCAATTTTATTTAGTCTTTTCAGTTGTATTTGGTACAAAATAAGTTGTGTTCATATCTAGAACACTAAAACCATTTACACTTTACACTAGACCTATATTTACACCTTATAGCATACGTAATCGAACTACGATGATGATGATGATGAAAACTAAATTAAAATATTTACTAAACTAAACTAGCTACTTGTTCCAAAATTTCGCAAAACCTAAACATTATTAGTTTGTCGGTAGCAACCGCAAATAAATATTCGCAATTTAAAACCAACGAAATATGTTCGGTGCAATGAACCCTAAACTGTTATAATGTAATTCTTGGAATTCATTATAAATTAATCATGCTATCTCATTATTTTTGGTTGTAGCAAGTCAAAGTAGCTCTTATTTCTAAATAGAGAGTGCTCATTTAACTTTGAATAAGTAACATAACCGCCATCTATTATAAGTTAGATTGAATTACTTAGTTCTTCGATATCGTACGTACATGTACTGTGACCTAAACGAAGCTAGATGGCGCTGTAACCAAAACATCGAAATTAAAATTAAAACAATGGCTACAATATATATTATAACAGTCTTGTTAGATTTCTAATAATTTGTTATACTGCTATAAAAATATATTTGAATAATTAATGTGTTATAACGCCCAACTTTACCCAGAACTAGTCCTGTGTGGCACCACACTGCACTCGTCACCTCGAGATATTAATAATTCAGTATCTTACGCTCAGTAATTTCACTAGCTACAGTGCCCTTTTAACCGGAACACAGTAATGTCTAAAGTTTAAACACTACTGCGTGGCGACGAATATCTGGCACTGTGGTGGTGTGTGGCACCTACCTAGCGCCAGCCTACCTCTTGCAATAGCGTAGGATAACCTTGTGATGATGGTGGACAGACGACCCGGTGAATGTAGCTGGAGTGGGAGTTGTTGGATGCGGCATGTATACCCAGTCGTTGTGAAAATACATAAATTAATGTAATATTTGAACTCTCGGGGACCATTTTCGTAATAAAAATATATTCAAAATATAGTTCCGATCTATCTCAATGACCTTTATGTCAGAAATGGTATTGTCATTCTCTTAAACTGGAAAACGACGTGATCCGTATTGTGTCCGGATTTAGGATATAGGAGCACTTTATTTCCTCCCGTGGATGTTGTAAAAGGCGACTAAAGGACTTTAAGAGTCCCTTCTGTGGGATAGCAGTCATTTTGCGCTCACCAATGCCTTCCAAGCGACCACGTAAGGTAGGCACCATATCTACCAGAACAATGTCACAATTTTAGAAATCCATGAGGGAGACGTTTGTTCACCAGTGGACGTCCTTTGGCTAATTATGATAATAAAACAACGTCAAACGTGAACTCATATTGTAATTGTGATTGAAAATGGATCGAAGCCAAAACCGATTAGTGAGGTTAAGCAACGCTTGGCGCGGTCAGTCTCCCTGATTCGGAAAATCGTCGGTCTACGTTGGCGTCATTAGATGGCAATCGTTAAGCCAAACCAGAGGCTTTTGGGCTTGAACAACTCTGGCCAAACGAAAAAAAGAAGCTCGATAAACTTTCATAGTAATTAAAATTAAAATTACGAAAATTGGCCCTCAGCTCTTATTTTACATACATCAAGTAAATCAGATCAAAGCTCTCACCTTTAAAGGTTGTAACGCATTAGTGAGCTGCAATCCTATGCTTCGTGCAAGTACGACTGGCATCAAGTCCACTGTGTACAGACGGTGTAACATTTCAATCATAAGTTGAGTCGGTACATTGTGCCTTTGACGTGAGCTCTCGTATTGCTCCATCCAATGAGGGTGAGCTGCAAAGTAAAGAGTTTAAATTCATCATCATCATATCGGCTATTTATACGTCCACTGCTGAACAAAGGCGTCCCTCATAGATTTTCACTACTGTGTCATCATTTTGGGGGGTATTTGCCAATACTCACCACGCTCGGCAGGCGGGTTGGTGAGCGCAGTATGGCTACCGTTTATGTATAAATAATCCACTTTCTTTTAAATTAAACGGCGGGTCCCAGAGTACCTACAGAGAGAGATATATATATATATATACATATGCATACGATACAGGATAATGGGTTTTTTTTTTTTATACAACGGTGTTCTACACTATCAGATCATTTGCCTAGTGGTAACGGTAAGCGTCACGCCTTTCCCGTAACAATAGTAATGCTAATCATCAATACCAGGACTAGTTCTGCTTGGCACCACACTACTCGTCACATTCTGTTCTTTTACCACCCGCAGATATTTATAGGTATGTATGTAGGTAGCTAGGTATGTATGAGGGAAAAAACGAACATTGATATAAAAAATCACAATTAGATTAATATCACGTGACCCGCGGCCTATGAACGAATTTTAAGATTGAAAACGTAGACGTATACTATATTGTTCCGAAAATACAGAACGAGAGGACTGAACGGTCTTGATGCTATACTGCAGCAGATTGGTGACCGCCTATTTTAAGATAGCTGTTCATTAATTCTGTAGCCTGTTGTTTCACTTGTAGATTACCGTGCTCTGAGTATTCATTTAATTTCACTCATAAGCCAACCCCTCATACTTCCTCATCAACCTTTTAAGTGGGGTAAGAAATTAAAGTTCCCAGAGGATTACTTTATCTGATGATAAGCTGGTGCAATATTTTGAAAACTCTCGACGCAAATATCATGAAGGTTTTGCGTTCCTAAAATAAGTCACAATCAATAAGTTGTATTAAGCGTTAGCATTATTAGCTCTACACTAAAATATGCTAGAGGTAGATTATTGAGTGGTGATACGCGCGATGTGCATGATTTTTTTCTCTTTTTAGCGCATAGATATCATAAATGTAGTTATCTCACTCGATCATCACGTTAGTGTGCCATCGATAAATAATGGGCCTAGTTTTCTGCAAGATTTGAATTACACTTACTTATATCTAGGCCACCGTACCTAGCCTGCGCTAGTAATTCTGTCAGTTCCTTAACATCGCCGAAACCAAGATTAACTCCTTGTCCAGCTAATGGATGAACTCGATGCGCTGCGTCGCTGTGGACAACAATGATATATCAATTTTATATAACCATGAGCTTATTGTCCGTTCTTCTCCATAGTAAATAGCTACATCTTGGACCGCGGCATAAAAGTCTCGATTATACATAAGTGCTTGTAAATGGATTACTTGAATGGATTTTTTTATCATTAAAATAATTTTTTGAACTTGCACTATCTTTATGTGATTGCAGCTCTGACTGCATGACAAGATCTTAATTTTCCAAGTTAAACAGTTTTAACGCAAGGGCAGCTCCAAGATTTTTATGTTAAAATTGTTTTAATTTAAAAAACGAAGAACTTGTCATGCAATCAGAGCCGCAATCACATAAAGCTAGTGGTCGTTTTTAAAAGTAAAATAATTATTTTTAAGATAGAAGATAAATAAATAATAGTTTAGAAAAACTAAAAACCACGCTTTTGTAGATAACCAAACTAAAAAGTAGGAAATAATTTTCAATAAGTTTAAAATAACAATAGAGTGATTCTGTTCGGTGGTCTAGTTAATTGTCTGCAGCTCATTTTATACTTGTACACACGGCTGCGCATCAACCTAGACTGTTTGGACTTTGAGCTATTAGAAGTTGAACGCTGCGAATCGTGCGAGAGGGTGTAGTACTTTTTGTCGTTCCATCGCTCTCTTTTACATACTCGAATATTCGGTGACACATCAAGCTATACAAAACCTGTTTAGTTTGAGCGCGCGACACGCCCCACCATGCGGTGCTCTAACCATAATATATACGGATACGTATCATATACGTATAATAAGTAAGCAACTTTAGCTAGTCTCGTAATACATTTTTATCGATTTGCACTGCGCCTAAGTGCCTATTCATCTATTATTATTTATTATGAATGATTATAAATCTATAGAATTAGCAAAAACGATGAGTATTAAACAAATGTCGCTAAAGGATTTAGATTTTAATTTAAAAAGAACAGCCTATTACTGTCCCACTGCTGGGCCTTTTCTCAGGATCAGAAAGGTTACGCCTTAGTCCACCACGCTGGCCTAGTTCGGGTAGGCAGTCTATACACACCATTGAGAACACTATTGGAGCCCTCTCAGTTGTGCAGGTTTCCTCACGATGTTTTCCTTGACCGTTAACGCAAATGATGATTCGCAATCCGAAAAGTCAAGAGGTGCGGGCGGGGATCGAACACAGACCCTCCTCTGTGGAAGGCAAGGGTTCAACTACTATCACTGCTAAATAAATTAAATATTACAAATGCGAATGTGTTATATCTGTCTGTTTGTGACGTTGTCGCGGCTAAAGCCCTGAACCGATTTTGATGCATTTTGTATGGGGTAGTTTGAACCCTGGGGAAGGACATAGGCATAATAATCATCCCCTAATGAGATTAAATGGGGCGTTGAAGTTTGTATGGTAAATTCTTACTTCTAATTCTAACTTAATTCATTAAGTTACAACAACTCAACTGTGATCGCTAACCCGCTTGCCAAGCGTGGCGATTTTGGCAAAACCCCCAATGAGCACATAACACGCCTAGACCGGTCGTTATGGCGATCTTTGGGGAGGCTAGTGTCTAGCAGTGGACATTATTTGGCTGAAACGACGAGACAAAACAGATAGCTAAGGATCTAGATAGAAAGTGTTCTGAGCATCATATACGGGCGATTACACTTTTATGAAGTTTTATGTGTGTTAGATGTGAGTAAGATAAGACCTCCATTGCGTAATCACATCAGTGCAATGTGTTCGCGTGATTTTGCACAGACTTCGGAAGCTTGGGAACATATTCCCAATGGAAATACCTTAATAATATTAAAACATTTGTCTATCTGTCAAATATATTTGTTTGATACATGTATACAGCAAAACTACTGAACTGATTAGACATAGTTTGGATTGGGTATTGGCTAAAGGTCTATTCAGATATAAGCGATATTCACTACCACTGTGAATGGCGAAAGTACCGAGCGGTATTCCGCTGGGTAGTTATTTTTATTCTGGGTAGGTATTTAGGTCATATCATCATATCAGCCACAGGACGTCCACTGCTGAACAAAGGCCTCCCCCTTAGATTTCCACAACGAGCGATCACATGCCGCTCTCATCCAACGACTCCCAGCGACCTTCACCAGGTCGTCTGTCCACCTCGTTGGAGGTCGTCCCACGCTGCGTTTTCCGGTGCGCGATTTCCATTCGAGAACCTTTGTGCCCCAACGGCCATCAGTTCTACGAGCAATGTGCCCTGCCCATTGCCACTTCAGTTTACTAATCCTTTCAGCTATGTCGACAACATAAGTTCTTCTACGGATCTCCTCATTTCTGATTCGATCTCGTAGAGAAATACCAAGCATAGCTCTCTCCATAGCTCGCTGAGTGACCTTGAGCTTTCTTATGACGCCCATTGTGAGTGACCACGTCTCTGTTCCATATGTCATCACTGGTAACACACACTGGTTAAAGACTTGCGTCTTGAGGCATTGCGGTATTGTTGACGAAAAGATGTTGCGAAGTTTCCCGAACGCTGCCCAGCCGAGTCGGATTCGACGATTGACCTCTTTCTCGAAGTTGGACCTACCTAACTGGACAGTTTGTCCTAGGTAGACATACTCGTCAACAACTTCGAGAACAAAGCTCCCAACGGATATTGGGATGGGCACGACATGGGCATTTGACATGACTTTTGTCTTGCCCATGTTCATTTTAAGGCCCACCTGTTGGGAAACTCTGTTGAGATCATCGAGCATTGTGCTGAGCTCTTGCAGCGATTCTGCCATGACTACGATGTCATCGGCAAATCGAAGGTGAGTGATATACTCGCCATTGATGTTAATGCCGAATCCTTTCCACTCCAGTAGCTTGAAGGCATCCTCCATTGCAGCGGTGAACAGTTTCGGGGAAATGACGTCCCCCTGTCTCACACCTCTCTGCAATGGGATTGCCCCCGTGCTCTGTTCATGTACTCGGACCGACATGGTGGCGTTTCTGTATAAGCACTTCAACACTTCAATGTACCGATAGTCAATCTGGCACCGCTGCAGAGACTGCAGCACTGCCCAGGTTTCGATCGAATCGAAGGCTTTCTCATAGTCCACAAACGCCAAGCATAGTGGCAGATTATACTCCTCGGTCTTCTGTATAACCTGCCGCAGCGTATGGATGTGGTCTATGGTACTGAAACCTTTTCGGAAATCGGCTTGTTCGGGAGGCTGGAAGTCTTCAAACCTGCGCTCGAGACGATTCGTGATGACCCTTGAAAACAGCTTATCAACATGGCTCAGAAGTGAGATGGGTCTATAATTCTTCAATAGGGTGTTATCACCCTTTTTGAAGAAGGGCACCACCTCACCTCTGTTCCACGCTTCCGGCGTTGTGCCCTCGAGTAAGACGGAATTGAATAACTTCTGAAGGACTTTAAGTACCGGTGTGCCACCCGCTTTCAGAAGCTCTGTCGTAATTCCGTCTCCACCCGGCGGCGCCTTGTTATTTTTAAGCTGTTTCAAGGCCATCCTAATCTCGTACAGGCTGATGTCCGGGATATCCTCGGTATAGTGTCGGGTTAGTTTGGCTCGCGGGTCTTTGTCAGAGCCAATGGTAGGTATAGTAACCGAGGTGTATAACTGCCGGTAGAAGTTCTCAATCTCTCTCAAAACCTCTGGCTTAGTCGACGCTACACTGCCGTCCTCGGTCTTCAGCTTCATAATACGACTTTGCCCAATAGACTTGTCTCTTGCGAACACTTTGGAGCCTTGATTCCGCTCAATCGCCTCTTTAACACCGTTAGTGTTAAAGGTGCGGATATCGTGACGCAAGGACTTCCATATCCGTCTATTGAGCAGTCGGTATGCTTCAGCATCACCGGAAGACTGCAGCGTCATGGCGCGTCTTTCTGCCATGAGGTCGAGAGTGTGATCGGAGAACTTTTTTGGTCTACCTTTACGGTGGGCTTTAAAGAACTTAGACCCAACCGTTTGGACAGTTTCTACAAACCTACCATTTAAATCGTCCACAGATACGCAATGTTCCAGGCACTCGAAGCGGTTTTGGAGTTCGAGTTGAAAGCTCTCGGGGTTTTGGATATGAGCACTAGAGGGCCGGAGCGTAGACCTCATCAGACGAGACCTCTCAACTTTGAGATTAATATTCAATGTGCCTCTTACCATTCGGTGATCACTACCGGTTTTCACCCTGTGGATCACAGAGATATCATTGAATATTTGCCTCCTATTGGTCATGATGAAGTCAATCTCATTCCTCGTGGAACCATCGGGACTAATCCAGGTCCACTTCCTGTGAGGCGGCTTTTGGAAAAAGGAGTTCATCATAAAGAGTCCCTCCTTTTCCAAAAAGTCGGCCAGCCTCTGTCCCCTGGGGTTCCGTTGCCCATATCCAAATTGCCCCACTCTCAACTCACCAGCGCATCGAGTGCCCAGCTTTGCGTTGAAGTCCCCCATCACAACAGTGAAATGTGTCTTCGAGGTATGTATGGCCCCCTACTTACGTCCTCATACATACTCTCTACTTCTTCATCTGCGTGTGTCGAGGTCGGTGCGTAGACCTGTATGACCTTCAACGAATACCTCTTGGATATTCTGAGTATAAGGTACGCTAACCTGCTCGACACACTTTCGATGGCCACTATACTGTTAATGAGGGACCTGCGGACGAGAAACCCGACACCACCTTGAGACAGATGTTCGCCTTCCCGGTAGTAGAATAAGTTGCCGGATTTCAGGGTTATCGTGTCCTCCCCCTCTCTTCGGACTTCTGATAGACCCATGATATCCCAGTGCAGCTTATCTATTTCTTCTTCCAGCTCAACAATCTTTTCGTCTGCCCTCAGTGTGCGTGTGTTATATGTCACCAGGGCCAGTTTTCGTTTTGGGTGGTAGCCGGATCCCATCCGGAGATTCTTAGCACCCCCTGCCCCGCCTTTTCCGTGGCCGCTACCATGACCAGGAAGGCTGCCGGGAACTGGGGGCCGGTGCTTATGTTGTGTTGTTTTCATTTTGGGGGGAATTTGCCGATACTCACCACGCTTGGCAAGCGGGTTGGTGAGCGCAGAATTACTACTGCTCAGCAAAAGGGACGCTGCTGCCCATCCCTCTGGTTAAGAGTCCCTTAGTCGACTTTTACGATTTAGGTACCGCTCGGAATTTTTTGCTATCCACAGCGGTATTGTCGAAGATAGCTTATATCTGGATAGTCCTTTATGCATGTTGCCCGAGCTAGTCACTCGTTGCATTTATAAACGTGCCTTCGAAATTACCGGACATGAAATGGAAACAGTCGAAGAAAGTCTAAATTGAATTAACTATCCAAAATTGTTTATTTCTCAAAGCCACACGAGGACCGCGCTGGCCACGTAAGTATAGAAAATTGTCTCATTATTTAACGCTTCAAATGTTAAGATAAAATAACTAACAAAATCTAAACACAGCTACATGTTTACCTTAGGAGCCAATCATAATAAAACATCTAAATCAACAGTGAACATAATAACAACACAGTTGAAATTAAAGTGAGCATTTAAAAAAATACAATATAAAAAATCTAATAAATCATATTCATCTAATGACAGCCTTTATAAAATCAAGTATGGCAAATAAAACTTGACTACTATTAGGAATGAGAAATATCTTCACGATTTATGTAATATACGGCCGAATAGTGAAACGCCACTTAATATTAAGTCCGGCTTTAACTATTCGAGAAAACCATTTCGGTAGGAAACCGGGCAGCTCAAATAGTTAAAGTGGGAGTTAATATTAAGTGGCGTTTCAGTATTCGGCCGTTAGATAATTGTATTTATGACTTCCAAAAGACATACCGTAAGCTGAATCAACTGGTTGAACGTTTCACTTCCATATTGGAGAGTCTGAGATCGATTCCTGGCCGCACCTCTGACTCGGGACTCGGGTTAACGTGCGGATCAGATTGATTATCACTTGCGTTACCGGTGAAGAAAACATCGTCATCGCCAGCGTGGTGGACTAAGGCCTAATCTTTCTCATCGTGAGAAAAAGCCCGTGGTCAGCGGTGGGACAGTAACGGGCTGATTATGTATACTATAACAGACCATCAAAATAGTAACAGATATAAAAATTGACAATATAAATCAAATAAAAGTTGGTTAGCAATAAGATCAATAACATTATGGCTTATGGTTTATTTCGAACGTTTACGATCCGAACGACGAGTGATTTTTTCTTCAAAAAAAGTGCGTCTGTGTGCGTAAAGCAACGCCACGATAGGCAGTCCCTATCGCACGATTTTGTGCATCGCATATAGCATAGTTATGGTTATATATAGGGTGTCGAGCTTGAAATGTAGCCGTGTGTACCAACTTTTGTACTGACATTTTAAGGTGTATGAAATGATTGACTATAGAAAAAAACGTTTTTCCTTTGGCCGACTAAGACTACGAGGACATCAAACCAGTAACTACATAAAGTATTAAAGTATGTGACAGCTATCCGCCTTGGCCGTACTGGTACAGTTCAAGTTCAAGCTAGTGGAGGTCAAACAATGAGCGTGGCTTTAGGAGCTACATACCGCTATGTACAGGGCCGAGTGAGAATGCGGCGCGGGACGCTTGCACTACGCTTCCGATGGAGGGTGGGACACTGGTACCACGCGGCAGATGGGAGGGGATTCGCTGGCGTCTGGCTGCAGATGGGTAGGGGGACGCTGGCACCAGGCTGCAGATTGGGGCGACAGCTGTCGTCCAAGTCCAAGTCGTCCGTCTATATTTCTTACCCAATGAGCACGACTCCTGGAGCTACGTATCTAGTGCTGTGTCCGAAGCCGAGAGGAAAGGCTGCGCGGGATGCTTGCACCACGCTGCTGACCGAGGGCGGCAGCTGTCGTGATTCGCCATTTGGCAGCCCTATCCGCTTCAGACCCGAGCTGATCCACGATGTGCAAGCTTCTACGCTACTGCTGCGGGGGTACTGCTTCCACTGAAAAATTGGAAAACACCAACTATGTTTTTTTTTAAGTTACACCACTGAGTAGTAGAAGTACTAAAGACGCCGCACTTCATTAGGATGGGCCATTCAATTGCGGCGATATCGCCAAACTTCACTCACTGACATTCAGTCACTGGCTAGGCGTTTGCCGTGTGGTCATACTAGGAGGGATCAAAAAGTAGTTAGAATGAGATAGAATATAATGACTATTGATAACTTAATAATTTATTTTTCTACATAGTTTCCGAGTCTCTCTACACACCGAGTCCAACGCTTTTCCAAGGCTTCAATCCCTTTCACAAAAATAGTTTTGTCTTGGTCCTGCAAAAAGCTCTCCACGGCATTCATCACCTCGTTATCGTCTTCGTACCTGTTTCCCCTAAGTATTTTTTCAATTTGGGGAACAGATAAAAATCGCTAGCCGCCAGATCTGGTGAATAAGGGGGGTGGTCAACCAATTCGAAGCCAGCTTGCTGAATGGCAGCCATCGCAACTGCCGACCTGTGCGCGGGTGCGTTGTCGTGATGAAACAGTACGCCCCTTCGAAGTTTCCCTCTCCTTTTCTCTTTGATGGCATTCCTCAACTTGGGAATTAAAGCTGATAATATTGGCCTGTAATAGTGGTTCCACGCTCCAGGTAATCAATCAACAATATCCCTTCTGAGTCCCAAAATATTGAGGCCATAACCTTGCCAGCCTATGTCACGACACGAAACTTTTTCGGGGTCGGTGATGATGGCCGTTTCCATTGCGAAGATTGCTGTTTTGTCTCGGGATTAAAATAATGGACCCATGTTTCGTCCATTGTTACGAAACGATACAAAAAGTTTTCAGAATCTTCTTGAAACTTGTCCAACAATATCTTCGAAATGTCAAGTCGATTTTGTTTCTGACTGTCGGTTAACATTCTCGGCACCCATCTTGCGGAGACTTTTCTCATATTCAAAGATTGTTTCAATCTGGATTGAATACTTCCAGATGAAATGCCCGTTTCTTGAATTAAGTATCGGATGGTAACTCTTCGATCGCTCAATACAATTATCTCGACTTTCGCAACATTTTCTTGGGTGACTGACGTCGATGGACGGCCGCAACGATGTTCGTCTTCCGTGCTCGTTCTCCCTACTCGAAATTGAGAAGCCCACCTTGCGACTGTGGAATACGGCGGAGCAGACTCTCCTAATGTTGCCTCCAAATCGCAATGAATCTCTTGCGTCGTTAACTTTTTTAAACAGAGGTATTTAATAACGGCTCGAACTTAGTTTTTCTCCATTTTCGAGAACTATTCCGACACGAAGCAAACAAATGACTACATTCAGAAAAAAACAAAAGAGAATCGAAGATTTTTTTCTTTATTAATATTACCTCAGCGAAAAATAACCGTAGAGCAATACTAGTACTTGTAATATAACACAAGGTTATGAGCTTAACGTCTTTAGATTAATGGTCAGAATGGCAAAAAAAAAATTGGTACCTAAAACGTTTTTGAGTTATGAAAATGATAAAAAAATAATTTAATGATTCTTTTCTTGTTCTTATATTCATTAATTTTTACAGTAATCTTTATTAATCATAAATTGTTGGATGTTGTTATTGCCAAAAAGTACAGTTCATTAAAAATCTATTAGATACTTGAAAGTTTTTAGAACCGTACTTTCATTATGTGTGAACATCGGTTCGCGAATAAATGATTATCATTACAAATATGTATCTGAACTATGCCTGCCAGATTTTTTTTTCTTACCAAGGAGTATGTCGTTCTCACTACTTTTTGATCCCTCCTCGTATGTAGTGTAGATTTGAAAAAAATCTTATCTGCATCCATAATTTATTATTTAGATTTTTTATCGAAATGCAAAGAAATAGCTTTTTATTAGTTACTAAGATAACTACTAATGAAAAGCATTATAGAAAAGATTTTTTTTATAATGACACGTAGACCATTTTGCGTCATGTGGCACAGATTAGGAAATTGATTAGTTCAGATGCGGTGTTTCTGTGGAAATGTGCAATAAATATGGACAAGAATAACAAATAATGTCATCGCAGTTATTACAGTAAAAAGTATTATTGAAGCAAAGTTCTTGTGTTCTTTAGGTACGTTTGGGACGGGGATTATACTCATAAAATGTGAAAAGCGCAAACGCGAATGATCCAGTTCTTGGCTGGGCAGCGTTTCGTTTCGTTTTTCGTTTACTTTAGTTGTAGTTTGGTTGAGTTGAGTTCAGTTAAGTTTCCCTTCTATTACTTTAATTTCGTTTCCTGGTCTATCCTTTTCCTTTCTTTCCACCTTCGATCAACATTAGTACTAGATTAAGGATCAGAAACACATCGCTGAAGTGGCCACAATTGACAAATTTCAATTTTAATGAGCCCTTAAAACAAAAATAACTATTCTTTACTTTTATGCACCGAGCCCAACATATTGTTTTCAAAAAAAGTCATGCTTTATTTCTGAGAACAATAATTAGTACTGAAAAACGTATGATGACGTAATTTATACGGCCGAATCAGTCTTTGCCTAAGCGTAACATAGTTTTATTAGGGTGAAAACGATGAATCGTCACAAATGTCAATATTCAAATCTAATAACCTACTGTTGTGTCTAAATATGCTTCCCGTGATGCTAGTAATGCCTTGGGACTGCGTGTTTCCGCAATATTGTAACTTAAATTTTCGTGCATACATTCCAGTAGCATTAAATAGTCTACTTTCGGTAAGTTCATGCTGTCGCCAACTTGAAAAACTTTAGAAAGTTTCATAACGACTAATTAAATATAGAACGGGAATAATATCACTTGTTAACAATATCAAAGAAACAATACAATATGTAAATACCAGCACGAATGATATTACCAATATATTATTCTAAAAATATTTATTCTAAAATAAAACGTAACGTTACAACAATAAGGTTGAAATTTGTGTAGACTTCGTGCTTACTCTATTTTTAAACCAGCCGCAGTTCTCGGTACTATCATATCTATGGTTTCAAATTTAAAACGCTTATAACAGAGTAGGTAACCATGGAAAGAGAACGGCAGAATTTGTTATTCTTTCATCGTTTGTCCGTTCTGTGCCGAATTAATTAGTACGTTTTAAAATTACGTAAGCCAACCCGTCTGCCAAGCGTGGCGATTATGGCAAGACCCCCCGATGAGCACACAACACACCATATCGGTCGTTGTGGTGATCTTTGGGGGAGGCCTGTGTCCAGCAGTGGATTTCATTCGGCCGAAATGATGATGATGATGATGAAAATTACGTCGTAAATATTTTTGGCTTCATCGCAGTATGTGCACTGGACAAAAAACATGGACTTCGTAACTGTGCACCTCTCATAATAACAAAAAAATCACTAATGTTAGTAGGTAGGTTTTAACCTAGCCTATCCGAGTCGGTCTGCACTGAATATGTGCTATAAGTTATGAGAAGTCCCCTTTATGTACGTTTTTTGTCCAGCCCACATTTTTTGTCCAGTGCACATTTTGTGCAGTGCGCCGGATAATTTAAAAAAGTTGTCAGTAGTTTATAACATTGTTAATTGTTATCAAATAAAGCTTTTATTAAACTTCATTAATTAATAACAGCAAATGTTATTATCTATTTAATTAATTTTAGACAAAAATAAATAACTGAACCGATGAATATTAATTTAGAGTAAAAAAATATATACCTATATCTGCAAACAAAAACAGCATATAAAAGCCGTCCTACTCTACGCGTTCCCTATTCTTAACCCTTTCCCGCCTTACGGTACTTAAAAGTACCTCCACATTTTTCGTCTAATAACTTAGGTACGAAAACACTTTATGTTAATTACAACCGACGATCCTTTAGAGTACCGTTTCCGTAAGCCAATCACAACGCGTTATTTGAATTACCGCGTGATGTTGCCGAATAATTTGAAGAGCGAGTTACAACCTGTCGAACATTTTATCACTTCACTGTGCAGTGTAGTTGGAAATGTTTTTTAAATAGAATATCATAGGTAAGTGCTATTTTCTTTTTCAATTTACGTTCTTTATATCTTTGACTACATTTCTAAAAGCTGGTATAATGTATTATTACTTTATTTTACTTGAATATTTGATAAAAACTGATGTGGACTTAGAAGTACCGTCAGGTGATTGTAGTCTCAAAAATTATGTGTTTTTATGATACACATACACGATGAAGTGGTTATTTTGATTTATTATAACGAAGGTTTTTTAAATTTATATTATTGTTCTGACCTATTTTCGTATTGTTTTAGTCATTGAGATGGACATTACAAACAATAGTGCTCCGATTGAAGCCCTGTTATTAGAAGAGCATCCGGACTGCGACGAAGATTCTGATGCAGGTGTGTCCGACGATGAAGTGGAAAATCTTCAACTACCCTCACCAAGAGGCTTCGATGAGGTTTTCGAAAGAGCTCTAGACAGTGTTTTTGCCAAAGTTCCGCCATCGTCGCCGTCAAATAAAGATGTTATGGAGTGTCCTATAAATCAGGTACCCACATCTCCAATACCTGGATCTAGTCTCGTGTTCAGACTGATCTACCATCTGCAAATACGTCTTCACACCGATCTAACCAGCGATTACCCGATCCAAACCGTAAATGGATAAAGAGGGACCTAGATACAATTTTACCGGAATACATTGCAGATACTGAAGTAGTAGAATACTGTTTTGCTCACTGTACCACACCAACTGATATATTTTTAGTATTGATTGGAAATATTATTGACAATATTGTATACCAAAGTAACCATTATGCTACTCAGAAAGGCAAAGTATTGAACCTGAAAAAGGAGGAACTGCTAACATTTATAGTTATGAATTTTTTATGGGTTACAATACTCGTCCGGCGTGCTATGCACTTATTTGCAAAACAATGCCAAGAGACAGATTTGCTATTATTTTATCTCATCAGCATTGCAATGATAACTTTCAAATACCTAGAGACTAATGGAACAGACTACCGGAAAAGATTTTCGGCGCTCTGTTACTCAAGGCTTGATGGCAATGAAAGACGCTAGTCAGATAAGAAAGACTTCTACTGATAATTCTGCGAAAGGCGGCCCTTCCAAAAGGCGCAAATCTGACTATTCCACTATAAAAGACGTACGCTTGGGTAACAGAAGCATCTATTGGCATTGACAGTTCGTAGAGAACAGGGGGAAGGTGTGAGGTTTGTAGTTTGAAGAAGATTCAGTCGAAACCTCATAGTAAATGTTCGCATTGCAACGTGTTTTTGTGTGTAAATGAAAAGAAAAATTGTTTTGTTGAATCCAACGAGGTGAATCTGTAATTAAAAACCTATTAATTTAATTATTAATACCTCTGTGATTATTATTATTAATTATATTTCATATTTAATTATATTTTTACTATTTAAACAAATACATTTTCACATAAATTTTCCGTTTTGAACGGGCACTGCATTTTGACGTCTTTATGCTGGCTATGATTGGATTACCATACTAATGTCAAATAAGACCACAACATTGTTTGTGCTCTTATTATTCAAGCCGTTTTTGAAGCGCTCATTGGAAATCTAGTACTATTGCTCAATGAAGTTTTCTACTTATACGTTACTGTTAAAATACACTTACTTATATTTACAGCTTTGACAAATTACATTTACACAGGTACAATGCGTAGGAATGGTTCTGTCGGGTGTACAACGATTTGCCTCAAGTATTTTTTATTACGTTGTGTAATTTATTCCTTTCATCATCGTTTCAGGCATAGGACGTTAACTAGTGAATTTTTTGTCTCCACTATCGTGTCGTCATTTTGAGGGAAATTTGCCAGTATTTACCACGTTTGGCAGGCGGATAGGTAATACGCAGTACGGCTACTGTTTCAGAGAAAAGACGGTGCTGCCCTCTCCATGACCACATTCCTCTGGTTAAGAGTCCCTTAGTCGCCTTTTACAAAATCCATGGGAAGATAAGATATGGAGTAGTACTATTTTCTTTATCCGGACACCATACGGAAAATTATTGTCATAGGCATTCTCTATTCATATAGGTACTCTATGGTGGCGCTATGACTATGCCATGATCATTTGGAAAATGGATTAAATTCGTCCATAAACGCAGTGAACAGACTTGGTTACTGATCAAACATATATGCATTTTCAAAAAGAGATTAATATAGTATAAAAATAAGGGTGGCGTTTTCTGAAGTCGTAGAGTACCTTATAAGGTTTTTTTTTTAAACTTAACTACATATGTAATTATGTCGTGACGTGTAATATCAATGAAAAATCTGATTTCCCTTTTACGTAAACTGGCAAATTAATGTAGGCAGAAATGGCTATAGTATAAAATGTCGCATCTGTTCTACTACTATTTTCTTTTAACCGCCCGCACTCCTCCTCTCCGCGTGTGGAGCGTGGTAATTGTTTGTCACGACGCGTCTGGTACGTAGTACATAATAATGGACTACAATAGTTTATTGTCCACTGACAAAAAACTGAACGTCACAGCACACAGCTGAGTGACTACCCTTTTATGCCTATACGCGAATGCTGCAGTTCTTTGGCTGGGCAACGTAAGTTGTTCACGTTTCATTTTTCGTTTCTTGTTTAAGTTTAGTCGTGTACCATCATTATGCATAAAAGAATAAATAAATACTATGCACATCTGTTGTATAACTTTTATATTTCATTTCGTTTTTTGAAAAAGAAATAAATGTGTTTATTCCTGAATCCGGTACCAATTTATTCCTCTTGTTAACGTAGTTCTTGTTTTATTATTATGACTTGGAATATTTGCGTTCAACATACAACGTTAGGGTCATACAATGGTGAATCAAATCCAAATAAAAGTTCGTGTTCCATATGTTTCCAGAAGCACTCCATCTCCTCCCGTGGACGTCGTAAAAGGCGACTAAGGTACTCTAAACCAGAAGAATGGGCAGCAGCGCCTCTACTGTGGAAAAGTAGCCATTCTGCGCTCACCAAACCGCCTACCAAGCGTGGTGAGTACTGGCAAGTTCCCCAAAATGACGACACACGGCATGTAACCGGTCGTCTTATGAGGGAGGCTCTTGTTGAGCAGTAAACCTTTTTCTTTGGGCTGATATGATGATGATCTTGATAATGTGATGTGTGTATTACCAGTGCGTCATTCAACGCGTCGACGAACTGGTCTTCGGGCAGCTGCATCAGTTTCTTGGCGCTATCCTGCCACGTGGACCACACCAAGGAGCTTCGCTTTGAGTCTAGCGGCAGAATTGCAATTGGGCCAGTAGGCAACCAGCGCTGCCATGCTGTTGTGTTTGCGGACTCCTGGAATATATAGATTATGTTTTTAGCCATCATAATACGTTTTTAAGTCCGAATTTTCGTAGGCCCGATTCGCTGTCGTATTGCAACAAACTATACGGCCGACATTTTTAGACGTGTGCGTTGATAGTATTAGGTAAATGTTCTATTCACTCTGACGAAAGTTCGGTCATCGATTGTCTGACACGTGGGAGCCACACAATCATCAATTAAGATGAATCCATTAACCGCAATTAGTGTCGTGTGACGTCAGCTACAAACACGATGATAACATAATATAACGGTTCTTGGCCCTCTCTTCATCATTTCGGCCGAATGAAGTCCACTGCTGGACACAGGCCTCCCCCAAAGATCACCACAACCACCGATATGGATGTGTTGTGGACTCATTGGGGGGTTTTGCCGGCCCTCTCGTGCGGCACCTTTTTTTTTTACCAGTGAAAATACATATCATTACATTATTCATATACTTATCTTCTCGATCAGCCGCTGTATGCAGAAATCTACTTTGGCGAGAACTAGATTTGCACCCCTACACATAAACTGACCAATTTACTAAGTTAATATTTTTTTGCGCGGGGAACATCTTCCTCCTCCACGACCCCGGGCAAGGGCGGATAGATGTGCCGGACACTTACTGGCTAAAGCCACTTAGGCTTCTTCGGCGCTCTAGTGTGATCGTACGAGGACCTGTATCCCCCCTTAGGTGCCGAAGATGACCGCCCCAGTGGCTTTAGCCGGTAGGAGTCCATACCCCTCCTTCCTTCCCCGCGGCGGAGGAAGATCATGAAGAATTTCCACTGGGCACCAATAAAAAGAAAGGCTTCTTCGGCACCGAAGGGAGGCTCTGGTGTCTCGACAACTAACGCTCCGGAGCCGCCCATGGGGACCTCGTATAGCGGAAGGGAAAGAGAATCGGGTAAAGAGGTCGCCCCCTAGGCATATATCTTGGGGAGATAGTAAAGGACCGAAGTCCCAATACATATCTAGCTGTATCTAAAATATTTCGGTAAGTACCTCATCTAAATTCAATGTTGCTACAACTCCCATCTGATCGTAGCTCCACGACAAATACTGCACTCCCATAGCTTTACGTACGGCCGAATTAGCGCCATCGGCGCCGATCTGCAATAGTTAAAAAACATGTATTTATTTAAACAATTCCATAACATACAAAAGGGTTCTAGACTCTAGTGATTTCATTTGCGACTAATATACATGTTTATATGTATGTACCTTCAAATCGTGTATTTCAGTGATTCAGTAAAAATAACATCGCAGCAGTAAAAAAAAATGTTCTTCCTATCGTATTGGACCTGATAAAATATAGATGCAAAACAATATAAGACTTACCTCAAGATGTCTTAGGGCTCTGATAACCATAGATCGTTCTATTGTTGATTGTGTTGATCATAATTTGACGTACATGTTGCTTCCTATATCTATTTATACCTGTGCCTTCACGGATTCAACCTAACCCCAGTTACAATTAAGTGTTCAGTAATTGTGAAAGATCTTGTGAATCACTCTGAAATGTGCTGACTGTGCTATTGTGGGACAATCGAATCCGTATTAGAACACGCATCTCGCTCAATCGCTGTAGCTAGATGTGTCACTAGTTATAATTAATTATACGCATAAATTTTTATTAATTATTCTAGTTAAAGTTATAAAGGACATTGTTGCCTTTTTTAAACTTCCACACGACTGCGATCTATGTGATTTACATATGAATATTATCTACAGCGTGTAAAACTGCTAAGTAACGAATTATGAAAGGCGTTTACGCCGATCCGTACGTATAGTTACAGTAAATACAAAACATATTTCCACCATTCTAAATGACTGAAATTCATAAAACAGCTAATTTACCTATGAATAATAATGTAAAACATCTTTCAACAATTCTGACAAATTCAGAGTAAAGATGAAACAATCAATATTGAGCAGGGAATATTCCAGGGCGATAATCTGAGCCCCTGTGGTTTTGTTTGGCCTTGAACCTTGTACATTGCTGGAGGGACCAGGGCTACAGAAAGTACTTGAAAGTATTTTGTCACGTGGCAATAAGGTGCGTGTTTGCAACGGTTGTTTCATGCCAGTTTTGATGTACTCCTTTGACATACTCAAGTGGACTTAGACGGAACTTGATGTCCTGTATCCAGGTATCGATAGGTCCGTACACTGCTGACTGCAAATCGGATGCATCACCCTCGATCTTCAGTAATGAAGCTGTAAATCCATCACAAGTGTGGAAGTCGAGGCTTTGTAAAAGCTAAGCCTCTCCACAACCGCGAGGGTTGCAGTCTGAGGGAGTATTTCCTCCAAGCCGAAGGGAGATTGCACAGAGATGCTGTCGCAGTAGATAAAGGATTACTCGCACTCAGTTTGGCTAAAGATAACTATCGCAAACCTACCGCATTTAGTACCAACGACCGCAGATAGTTATGGCACAGCAAGGAGCTACATGGACGTTTTAATTGAGCTCTTCACAGCCTCGATGTAGACTTACTAGCGTCCTTGTCCTGGTAACGGTTCGATGACCTTCTCGGGGAAACCAAAAGTTTTGTTTGTGAAATTATGGACGAAGCTATCATGACGAACAATTATCGGAAATATATATTTTTAATTATTTCAAGTTAAATACTTCAATTACAAAATAGTTATTTAATAAAAACTTACAAGTTATTATTTGTAGTATGTTGTTATTAATACATGAGATGCTGCTGCCCGTCTTCATGATATCAAACCTTAGTCCTGTTACGACACCCATGGATGGAGAGGGGTCGTCTATTCTTTTTCGTGAACCACACGGTGTTCTCACCGCACCTCGTCTATTGATTTGAAGATGGTTAATCTTTATATTAAATAGTATGTTTGACCAATTAATTATTGTCCACCTGACAGTAAATATTAGTGATGCAACGGAAGTATCATAACGGAAGCAGAAACGGAAACAGATGTCAGAAGTAAATTTTATCAGAAATGGAACAGAAACGGTTACGGGAACGGAAGTGTAAATACTATGAAATTATACATATCCAACTTGTTATAATTTTAGTTTTTATTAAATCAATATTCATAATTAAGTCATCATTTCGGCTGAATGAAGTCCACTGCTGGACACAGGCCTCCCCCAAAGATCACCACAACGACTGATATGGATGTATTTTGGGCTCATTGGGGGGCTTTGCCATAATAGCCACACTTGGCAGACGGGTTGGCGATCGCAGTGGAGTTGTTAATGTACTCGAATGCCCATCGTCCTGCTAATCCCTTAGTCGACTTTTACGACACCCACGGGAGGAAATGAGTTGGTGGTATTCTGAGCCGGCACCACACGGATTAATTAAGTAATGATAAGTTATATTTTATGAAAAGTGGCTGGCCGCTTTTTCACCCAACAATCTGTTATGGTGTTCGTCACATATAAGACCTTCCACGCGCTTCATTCGCCTCGAAAAAACCTAAACTTCCGATCAAATATCCGTTATAAATGTTGCGGAGACAGAAGCAGAAACGGATGTGAAAAAGCACGCGGAACTTCCGCAGTTGCGAAAGCAGAGGTCTGTTGCATCACTAGTAAATATTTACTTATCTTTTATTCAGTGGACCGTATGTGTAGCCGTCATATTGTTAATATTAATGACTTAAATTCTAGAATCAAGCCAACCGCCGAATAAACAATACTTATAGCATAAAATACATTTAAACAATCGTATTATTTTATCGATGTTTTAAAATCTATGTAATGGCTATAAATTGTATGGAGGTCGTATTGGAGTGCTCGCCAGTTTAGAGCTCTGTAGTTATAAACAACTGATCCCACAGGAACTAATAAGAAGGCATATAACAAGAATAGCAAGGTGTTGTTAGTTTCAAAGTAAGCAGATGTTAGGATTGCGGTGTAATCATTAGTTGTGGTGGTTTATTTGTGTATAGCGTGTAAGCAGCTCGGCGGTCGGTGCAGTGGTATAACAGTGTTGTGCGCCACACCGTGTTTGCTCCTTCTTTACGTGATCGCGGAAAGTGCAAACAAGTGGCGAAAAGTGCAGTGAAAGTGAAAGCATCTAAGAAATACAAAGAACAATAATATGCATCGTCATTGTTGTCTGTTCAAATGCGTAAATAAAATGATTAGATAACACCGAGATTATACAAATACTCAAATTTAACCAGATTAAAAATTACACAAAGCCTCATCCCAATACCATGTTTCCTTAATACAACGATAATTAGTCTGTTCCAACAACTAGATGTTATTTATACGTTCTTGGCAGAGGACTAAATATTTTTAAGGTTAAATAATTTTCAGAAGAATCGATTAATAATCTAATTAGTAGTAGTAGTACTTAACCGGTGGAGGGAATTAAAGTGCTTAATCGAATCTTAATTTACAAAAAACATTCAGATGCTATGGTAGTAAGTTAACGAATAGGTTTCTGAATTTCGAAAAAAGATGGTTGAGGATCCTAACCTAAACCTAATTAATCTAACGCGTAAGACACAGTTCATGAGATTCTTTACCAGCAAACTCAGTGAGTAATATCGTGACAAGACATTTGACACGGATTTGGTCAAACATTGTATGACAATGGCACAAACAAGTTAGAAACATTACGTTCAGCGATATTTCCTCTGTCTCTCCTTTTTACAAAAGGAAAGAAATATATAGGTCAAATATCCCGTAGATGTGTTTTGAAACTCCTGCACGACGCTACAACTATTTAAAGAGAGTTAAAACAGGGCAGATTATTTATTTAATTCCAAATGAGATGGTAAAATTCACCGACGGGATAGAAAATTTAGGAACATCGATTTTAATTGTATAACATTAAGGTGTAATATTATAGTTTATGTCTTATAATATGATATTACACATACAAAATTTAGGAACATCGATTTTAATTGTATAATATTAAGGTGTAATATTATAGTTTATGTCTTATAATATGATATTACACATACTCTACAAAACTCTCTGGGGTGCTTTTTACAATATGATTCATTTAAAAATATGATTCACGTGATTACAAAGTGTCTTAATAAAAAATTGCTATATCTTTGGCTAATCAAAACAAACCATATAGCCCAGACTAGAAGTCTACTAATAACCATTTCAAAGTTCTAGTAACTATCCACCTTCTGACTCCATCATCAAACTTTACGGCACGGTTGGCGCAGTGATTACATGTCGCGGGTTTGATCCATGCACGAAACAAATATTTGTATGATCTACAGATAGTTGTTTCGGGTCCGGGTGTTTGTGTACGTGAGATGTAGGTCTGTAAACTGCACCCACGATACTGGAGAAATCCTAGTGTGCGGTAAATAAAAAAAAAAACATACGGCTAACTACGTATAAGTAAAGAAAAGATGCCATCGAAACTAGATACGAAAGCAAATGATTCAAGTAAATAATTCCGAGCACCGATATCCACCTTGCGAATCCAAATTCATATCACCTTTTTGATAAGTACTGTAATTTTATATTGTCACCCGAACCAAATACATTGAAGTTCGGTTCGAGGAGTATCGTTCGTTTTTTTTTTATACAACTCAATGATTTTACCAGCTAGTTATTCGGCTACGGCTGGCTCGTCACATCGAGACATTAGCGGTCTTACTTATAAACGTTACTTAAAATTTAAATAACAATTAACAACGAATTAGCAATTTTTCTTACTTATAAACGTTGTTTATCTTTAATCAGTGTCTTAGCAACACATTTACATAGCTGTCAAATTAAGCAACGTCGGACCCTTGTTTAACGCGTTAAGTAACAAGATGGCGGTTGTGTATCAGCTGATTTTGCTGCTACTTGTATCGTACGACTGGCTTGTGTCTATTGTTTTGTCACATTAGTTAGTACTTGTGAAGTGAAATTCGTTTATTGTGTATCCGTTTGAACAGTTTTGTAGTCTTTTTTCTGGTATAAGATGGATAGTTATGAAAACAGTAATGTACTGAGCATGTTTCTTAATGAAATAGAAGATATAAGGACTATAAGGAGCTTTAGAAGTGTAAGGATGCAGGCGGTTAGAAGGACAAAATGTTATAAAAGAGTGAATCCGATGCAAGATTTGAGCGATAGAGAATTTAAACAAAGATATAGATTTAATAAAGAAAACATGCTGAAAATAGTTGTAGTAGTTATGAGAGGATCATTTAGCACAATAAAAACTACAGTTGTAGCTTGTGCAGTATTGCATAATTTAGCAATTGAATTCAATGATTCCTTAGATCATGGTATGTATTGTAGTCATATGTATCTTATTTTTGTGCGACATACACATGACATTGTATAGTGTCCTATGTGTACCATGTGCATACAGGCAATGCCCTTAAAACCCTTTTATGCTGCTTTCAGACTTTACTCGCAGCAACGATGATGAAGTAGAAAGTACAGGGGACATGGAGCAGAATGATAATAATAATTTGCCAAATATAACAAGAAGCATATTTATTGACAATCATTTTTAATACAAATATTTTTACTCAAACACTGTTTAATTTCTTCTTCCAATATTCTTTTTCTAAGTCTAAAATTGTTAATCTTATTTTATGCAGTTCTTCTGCTCGTTCGTTATCCCTTTCTTTTGACTCTTTTGCCAATAAAAATAACTCTTTTTCATAGTCATTGTCAATAATCTGTAACAAAAAGAAAAATGTTATTGATCCAATGATACAACTCAAAATCTGTTGGTATTCTTGGTGGAATAACATAAATGTTTACCTTTTTTTTCAATATTTTACTAGATTTGCACCTCTTCCTTATATTATGTAAATTTGGTGCAGACACAGGTGTTACTGTTGCTAGCTTTTCAGTCATTGGCTGTTTGACATCTTCAAGTATCTGGAAAAGGGATTATCAAAACAGTAAATTAAGTACATAATGAACAAGTTTAACATTATGGTTAATATGTATAATTATACCTGAATCACTACTTCTGGTTCCCCAGTGATTTGATGCCTTGAGCTTGCTTGGTACTGGTGTCCTAGCCTCATCACCTTCAGGCTTCATCCTTGGGCTTTGTGAAGTCAGTGACTGCAATATAAATAATTACTTAATAAACATTATAAAGAGTAGTTTTAAATGTAAGAAGCATAAATAGTAAATTACCTGTTTTATAGTTTTCATGTACAAACTGTCGCTATCAAAATTATTGCTATCAACTACAAACTCATTTGGTATCGCTGGTATGATAGCAAGATCTTCTGCTGGTGGGCTTGGTGGTGGAGGTCCTCCGCCTGTCATCAGTCTAGCACGTCTGTACTCATACTCCCTACTTTTCACCTTAACCTTGGTATTTCTCCACTGTGTCATATCCCTTTTTTTGCTGCTGAGATTGTTGAAGCTGTAAAGTTTATTTTGATAAATTATGATTACTGATAACATGAATGAATACCGAAATAATGTTTATTGATGAGCATATTAATTAACTTGCCAAGACAACACTTCTTGCCATGCGGCTTTCTTCATACTATTGGTGTTGGTTGAAGTGTCTTTATTTTCGATTGTGTTTATGCGTTCTTTCATAAGAAATATTAACAATCTCTGTAACAAAGTATATAGGTAGACAAGTTTTTAAATTATTACTTTAAATAAGCATTTATAGCATAAACCAAACTTCCCGGAAAAATATGGGCCACAGGATTATGTCGTAAACTTTACAAGTCACTAAGATTTATATCAAAAACATAGGTAAGCAATCAGCGTCCTCCGTCTGCGAATAACTGCGATCACCAATACAACTGCTAAACGCGGTGACTACCTATGGGAATTTCTCCTGTATTTGTTTATAGTAGCAGTCATTAAGATGTCCATGTTTAACATATAAATAAGGTTATGGTCTACTACAGGATATTATGATGAACCAACACTAAAACTAAACATAACACGCAAGATAGTATTGTGCCTGCACTGCACAATACGAATAAAATTATTATTATAGCGTTTTAAATACCTTTTCTTCTTCTTCCCAGTTGGAGGATCGCACTCTTTTAATTGTAGATGTTTGCATTTTAGATAAATTCGCATAAAATCACAAGATTTAACTCCGAAAATCTTTTCAAAAAGACAAACGATTTCACAACTTATGTTCACAATTTAAAAAAACAGTCGACGCATTGTTGCCATTTAACCGCGTTTTGCATTTCACGTCGCAGCATAAAATATTCTATGCTGTCAACACATGGCGGTATTGACAGAGTAAAAATGTTTTTTCGTCATTAACGGTTCATTAGTTAAGTCGCGCCTAAGCAACGTTTATAAGTAGAAATTTCTTAGTCACTAATTAAGGAGTTAAGTAGTTATTAGTTAATCAGTTGCTAAGACATTGATTAGTTGATTTTTATAAGTAAGACTGTAGTTGTTTAGCCTCTTATGCCTAGTAATTTCACTAGCTACAGCGCCGCCCTTCGAACCTGAACGCAGTAATATTTGATAGTTTAAACTCTACTGCTTGGCGGCGAATAACTGGCACTGCGGTGGTATTTTGTTATTTTTTTTTTTTATTGATCCGGTGGAAATACCTCATGTACTTCCTTCGCCCCAGGAAAGGGCGAAGGGGCATGCCGGACTCCTACCGGCTAAAACCACCGGAGTGATCATCTTCGGCACCGTAGGGAGGTTCCAGTAACTCGAAAGATCTCCATCTAGAGCCACCCATTGGTGCCACGCCTTTAGGCACATCTCGGAGAAGATGACTGTAAGGCGGTCATCCCCTCTAGTGGAGGAAGGCGACTGTAAAGAGGCCACCCCCCCAGGCATCTCTCGAGGGGATTGTAAAAGATTCCCCTGAGGCCTCACTATGCGCTGTGCTGCGCACACAGCGGTACGTGACCACATGCGCACCGCTGTCTTCCCGGGGGTCGCTCGGTATGAGCACGCAGATTTAGATTTCCCAATAAGCGTGCTCGCGACCCCCAAGGCCCCTTGCCATATAAGACGACAGGGGGCTCAGGCGTGTTGGACACGGGCACCGCGGCGGTTGTACCGCGGCTCCGTGTCCTCCTCCTTCGAGCGGGATCTTACCTAACCAAACTCTAGCAATAAGAGACCTACCACCAGTGAAAGCTCAAGTTAATTGCACTTCGGTTACAAGGTTAGAATGTTAAGTACCTAGTTAGTTCGACAGTAATGACCGAGGTTGAAATATGCCTTTAGGTTTTAGGCAAAAGCACATGTTAAGCTGTGGACGTTTGGAGGGTCAACGTAGACGGGCTGTGGATGTGTATGTGTATTTAAATTACAGGATAATTATAATATGTAAAAATCTTTTGGCGATTTTCAATATTCTTCTAGTCTATTAACAAGATGATAAAATATATAAATAATACCGTCGGTGATTGACACATTACTGATTATATCATGATCTAAAAGTTTTAAGTGTACAACATTTTCGGTGATGATATAATAATTCATTTAATAGTAAAACAATAATAAAAATTCCGTGTGGTGCCGGCTACGAATAGCACCAACCCATTTCATCCTGTGCGTGTCATAAAAGGCGACTAAGGGATTAGCCGGAGGATGGGCAGCAGCGTTCTTGGAATACTTTAACAACTCAACTGCGATCGCCAACCCGACTGCCAAGCGTGGCGAATATGGCAAAACCACCCAATGAGCACACAACACGCCGATATCGGTCGTTGTGGTGATCTTTGAGGAAGGCCTGTGTCCAGCAGTGGACTTTATTCGGCCGAAACGATGATGAATAATAATATCCTTTTTTTAGTCGTGGGAATTCCTCATGGACTTCCTCCGCCTTCGGGGGCATGCCGGTCTCTTACCGGCTAAAACTCCACGGTGTCAGAAGAACAATCGGCACTCGCAATTCGTAATCTTTTGAACGGCGATGTATATCTATCACTGTTTGCTAGGCGGCTCATTAGTGATTTAATTTCCTTATTAACACTGCTTTAAATTTAAATAATACATTATCCATGCGCTTTTGTGCGTGAAAGGGAAACTAAACAAACAATATGCTGCTTACGTATACAAAGTGTTTAGGATACGCGTTTTGGACAGCAGTCCGCATGAGATTACCCTTCTAGGTGTTATATTCTAAGAGTAAAACAATATACATATATTGTTTCTTACAATTGTGCAGATTTGCTTATATAAGGTTTTTCTTTGATAGTCCACGATACTTTGAAAAGAGAATGAACTATAGAGGTTGCAGGCAAACGGTCACGCTTTAACAATGCTATGTACTTTGCACAGGCAGCACAGTTTACTGACTTATTTACTTGAACGAATTCTTAACAAAGACCCGACTTCAAAGATATAATATTGCATTAGTAATATCTAATTTAATAATAATAGCAGCCTATAAATATCCTAGATATATGTTATTAAAATGTCCAAAAGTAAATTTTAATTCTGCGAAAATAATCTGAGTTTGTGAATCCCATAATATCCGGCCTTACTAAGAAACCGGGTCGTGGGGAAAAATCAATTAGGTCAGTGGGATTGATTTAGATTTTAAAAAAGTATTGCGTTTTATAAAGACATAATGACGAGAAGTTCATCGTCTGGAGTAGATATCAGACTGTAGCAGCATGCTGCGCGAAACGATTAAAGACAACAGTCTAGCGGTAAGTAAACACCTTAAATGGGGTTATTTAAGAACCACAGGGCTAATTGGGAAGCCAGTAAAGAATAATATTTGTGGTAGTAATATTTTTACTTAAGTACATGGTCTTAGAGTTACTTGAGATCAGCGTGTCTAATAGGCCCTATGACCTTTCCTGATAGCATGTTTTTAGACCGATTAATGAAGTAAAATAATAATTGCACATGTAGAATTTATATCTGTAAACTGTACACACGACAAAGGAGAAATACTTAAAGTGTGACATCGTTAACAAAAAATAGAAAAGGGTGTAACATCTTAAAATTATAATGTGGCGCGTTGACGAAGCCCAACCGGAGCAGGCTGGATCTCGAAAATGCTACAGAACTGTGGACCACATCCATACTATTCGGCAGATTGTAGAAAAGTCCGAGCAATACAATCAGCCGCTGTGTATGACTTTTGTGGACTACGAGAAAGCCTTCCACTCCATCTAAATATGGGCTGTTATGAAGCAGAGGTGCGGTATCGATTGGCGTTATGTCGAAGTATAGAGATGCCTTTATCACGCTGCCACTATGACCGACCATATCCAGAACCACAAGACGAAGCATACCCAACTGCGTCAGGGAGTGAGACAAGGGGAAACTCACAAACGCGTTGGAAGATGTCTTCAAACTATGGACTGGAGTGGACGGGGCATAAACATAAACGGCGAGTACATCTCACACCTTCGATTCGCCGACGATATCGTACTTTTGGCAGAATCGATGGATGATCTGAGCGGGATGCTGAATAGTCTCAACGTAGCCTCAAGACTTGTTGGCCTTGGTATGAACTTGGAAAAAACTAAGATCATGTCAAATAGACATATTGTGCCAAGGCCGATTAGCATCGAAGGTATGGTGGTCGAAGTGGTGACGAGTACGTATACCTCGGACAAACACTTCAGTTGGGTAGACGCAACTATGACAGAGAAGCCGACAGAAGGATACGTTTAGGCTGGGCAGCATTCGGCAAGCTTCGGCAGATCTTCTCGTCGTCTTGTACATTGCGGAAGCAATGTCTGAAAACGAAAGTTGGACACTAACAGTCGGGCTAGTCTACAAGTTTAAAGTCACTCAGCGGGCTATGGAACGTGCTATGCTCGGAGTAATGGCTCTAATGGATATAATCCGAAACGAGGATAACAAGAAGAGAACCAAAGTGGTCGACATAGCACACCGAATAGTAAGCTGAAGAGGCAGTGGGCTGGTCACGTTTGTCGAAGTACCGATGGCCGAAAGAGCAGACAAGTCCTAGTATAGAGACCGCGTATGGGCAAACATAGTGAGGGACGCCCACCGGCCAGATGGACGGACGACCGGAAATAGGTTGCTGGGTCCAGCTGGATGCGGAAAGCTGATGACCGGGTATTATAGCGCACGCTGGGAGAGGCCTACGTCCAGCAGTGGACCGATATAGGCTGATGATTGATTGCTTCTAACGAGAAGACTGAATAATTAGGAAATGTTTTTGAATTGTTTAGCATTAAATAGCCAGAAGTTTGGCTAACGTTAACTTTAACGTTAAATAAAGCTAACTATCAGTAGCAAATTAATCTAATTTCTACTTGATATATACAAGGTCTTAATTTAATAGTCCACGATATTTTGCATGGCGCTATAGTGAACGATGAAGATAATGTAGGTATAAAAAAAAGTTGTAAATCTGCTGTTTAAAAAAATATTTTATTAAATCATTTATTTCATTACTTCCTAGTTCTCTAGTAGTTGTGATAATATTCACATGCATCTAGTAAGACAATGGCGGATGGGGCTGGTTGACTGGTTTAGATAGTCTGTAACGTTAAACAAAACAGACTGCGCACGGTAGCGACATCATACAAAAGAAAGAAGTGGATTTTTACCATGAGTTTTTTTTTGTGTTCGGTACATCATCTTAAGCATTTACTGAGGCACCATGCAAAATATCGTGGATTATTAAAATAAGACCTTATATATATAAGTTCCAATTTTGCGATACAGTAGGTACTCGATCTTTTTTATGTTAATAAAAGTTAGTTAGTTTTCAGTAAAAACAAGCTGGCTGCTCGCCTGTTTTTTGACATTATAAACAACATATTAACGGCAAAATGACTTGAATAAATAAGATCTTGCTCGTCTGGCTTAACATGCTTGTGATACAAAGGAGTTAAGAACATGACTACATAAGTATCAAGATTATGTAAACAAGCGATTCACGCGAACCCCTTCAGTCGGACGTATGTCTAAACAAATGTTAAAAAATAGACGGTAAACCTTGATGCTAACATATAAAGTAAATGGTGTATATTTCTAGAATACTTTATATGTTGTACCCTTTCTAATAAGAAATGACTATACGCCCACAATCCTTTTACACGGTCATTAGGTTCTCGACGCACTTCTAGGAATTTTAGCAAGTCTAGTATTACTAGTGCAAGACTTATGAAAACCTTTTTGTACTCTTAGTAACCACTTACTTAGTTTCCAAATAAAATAAATCAAAGTGAAAAAGAAAAAACATTGTTTGACACATATTATTTCTGTTTTATTCTTAGAGTGGGAAGTGGTACATGGTTTATATTTCAATACAAGTACGTAGTTTCTATAATAGCAACATAAAACGCAACACTATGAAACGATACAGTCTAGCAAACCATAGCACGCCACAACTATGCCGTTATGACGTTCTAATATTGGATGTTTGATTTCATTGTTTGCATGTTTGACTCTCACAGCAGGTGGTTCCAGTCAATTTATGACCCGATGAATTTAGCAACGTCTAATTCAATATCGGTTTCCTTAGCGAAGGATTTTAGTTAAAGTTAACTGAGTCCAACTTTCAGTGTGATATCTTCTTGATCATCATACAAAAGCATCGGTGCTAGGAAGTAACAGTACCATTTTAGATGTGAAATAAGAAAAAAATACAAGAAAAAGTTCGTTGGGGCTCATTATAAATTTTTACGTCCAGTGATGAGCAAAACAAAGTTAGGGCGACTGCTAATGCGATGGACGTAGAATCCCGTTATACCCTCGGGAAGAACATAGATCAGGGCAGCTTAAAATCATGACGCTTGGAAATTGTACGAGGTGACCTACAGTGGGTGAAGAAGTTATGAGTAAGACCAAAGTGTGTTCGGGTTGGGTTTACGTTATTGATTCCAAAACTGGTGTAAATTGTTGGTTTTGGTTAAATATTTGTTTCATAATTAAATATGTCAAAAAATTGCCATTCAGTGTAAAAAAGACGCAGGCAATAGTTGACTAGTTCCTAAAATAATTGTGTGGGCCGGGCTTGTCTCGACACATGTGACAGTCATTGGCGTCGCTATCAAAATCCGTGAATAAACATTCTTAACAATCTTTCAAAATGTTCCTCTAAATATACGTAACAGTGGTCAAATAATAGACGTTTGCAGAAACGATTGATTCACATACATTATCTAGAATAGCGAACTGAGCAGTGATGTAATATTAATAGCAATAAATTATATTATTTCAATTGCTATGATTTTATCCGTCGGCGGGGATGACAAGATCGGGAGTTGAGTTGCTTTGAGTCTTCAGTAAAGAGCGGGCACGCGCCATGATGCGCACACATGCGCAACGATTACGGAACACGGGCACAAATGCTTACAAGAATAATGATAAGAGAAAAAAGGTTAATATTATTACCCACTGTGTTAGTTATTTTGAATAATTGCATTTATAATTTACAAAGTAGACCAAAGCAAAATGCACTTTGTTGCTCAAACAAAATATTTGTGCCGCACAATACGGTTATATCCTGTGACGAATTTGTTTACGCGTTGTTTAGTGTTGTTAAGATCAAAGAATTGTGGAGGTGTTGAATGTAACTTAATGTTCAGCGGTAATGTTATAAGGAGTTTGTGTTACGCTGTAGGTGTACCGCGAAGGAAGTTCACGATGGTGCGGCGGCATGAGTCAAGTACCCGAGGACACGGATGATGACTTGGAAGCAGGCTACATCTCGAGCGACGAATCCGCGCATGGCGTTGACCTCGCTGAACGGCTCAGAGTCAAGCCATCACCAGACATTTGGGAGCTAGGTAGCTTACAAACTTTTTTTTATGCAACATGGCGATGATACTAGCCTGTCATTCGCGTGGTGGTAAGCGCCATGCTACCCAGGCTCTCACACTGCGCCTGTCACCTCGAGACATTCGTTATTTAGTATTTTATGCTCAGTAATTTCACCGGTTTCAGTGCCCTTCAAACCGGAGGACCGTAATGTCATAAGTTTCAACACTACTGCTTGGCGGCAGAATATCTGGCACTGCGGCGGTACCTACTTAGCCAGCTTCTTTCAATAAGAGCCGTGTCCGTCCATGGAATTCAAAACTTGGAAGTCTTTCTTTAGTTCAACGAAAGCACTATTTAATAACATCATACATTCAATCAAATTACCCTCTAGCAATCGAATGTTAAATAAAGCCCGTTGCCACTATTATGCACACGTTGATTGGTGAAATTTGGTGCACCGCAAGCCGGTGAAGTTGAGCTATGGGGAAGCTGAATGCTTTTTCGCTATTCTCATTACGGTGTGTATAAGGAGAAGCAGAATACCGTTCCCTGTCATTACCACATAAGCCAAAAAATGTCCACTGATTATCAAGGGTTTCTTAACAGATCACTACAAGTAAGACCGTAATAATCACCAGGCCTGGTATACGGCTGATATGCTACAGCGCACATGAAATTGCTGCTTTCTGACCTGCCAACTTGCCTTTACGACCACCGCAAGAGGGGGTGGCCTATATTTTACTGGAAACTGAGTTTACAATCCCGTATAGATCCAATCCATCATGGATTAAACAAAATAAAAAAATCATATTAGCAATACGTTTTACAGATGAGATTCAATATAACTTGCGACATCTTCCGCTAGCCGAAGAAATATCTACATGTGTAGAATCTGGACACTATGACGAGGCAGTAGGAATTGCTTCGCAAACAGAAAATGGAATATTAACAGCTGCATTGTGGGCGTGTTGGCTCGGAAGAAGTACGTTACTGTCCAGATTGTTGAAATTGGGATTAGAACCTAATAGGACGGACGAAGCAGGAAGGTAAGCAACGCCTTAGGTGTTTCGTAGAGAGAATGTGCGGTTTAACAGAATAACAATATAAACTTTCAGAACAAGTCTGCATTTAAGCTGTTTAGTAGGCAACGAAGATTGCGTCAAACTGCTACTGGAGTACGGAGCCAACCCGAACATGTGGGACTCATCTACTGACAAAAAAGCCACACCTTTGCATTGCGCTGCGAGCGCAAAGAGTTTAGCGTGCGTCAAGGTAAATAAACAGGATATTTTTAAAGATAAAAGATGACCCACATTAATAATGTTACATTATTTTATTTATTTCAACAGGTGTTAATTGCTAATGGGGCGGACGTAAATGCTGGGCTTAGTGAGCGTTCGCCTTTACATTACGCGGTACTTAGCGATGCACCGGAAGTTGTGAGGGAGTTATTGGAATCGGGTGCTTGTCCTGACACTCCACAGGTGCGCCCTGTTTTTTATCATATCGAATACTACATGTTAGATCATAAATCATAATTTAATACAAACATCATAACTCGTAACGGAAACGATCCAAAACATTGTTAACGAGGCACAAATCTGTTTAGGTGTTCACGGAGACTCCTCTGCATGTAGCGGCGACTCTTGGCTCGGCGTCATGCACCAAGTTATTATTAGATGCGGGCGCTGATGTTAGAGCAGCGCTGGGTGTTGGCCGTGCAACCGCATTGCACCTTGCAGCAGAAGATGGGCATGCAGAGTGCGCAAGATTACTCCTTGAAAATGGAGCGCGAATTGATTGGCCTAATTTAAGAGGACAAACGCCGCTACACCTGGGTAAAAGACTAACGTTATGTGTTATCTTTTCATAAACTGAATATATCATTTTGAACCCAATGTTTATATCTATTTGGTATTATATAGCGACCTTAGCACAATCATTGGAAGTAGTGGAGCTCCTAGTGAACAAGCGCGCGGACGTTCGTGCTCGTGATGGCGACGGTCGAACCCCACTGCACGGAGCGATCGTTAGGGGAGCTCGAGCTTGCGACGTAGCACGACTATTGCTATCGGCAGGAGCTGATCCAAATGCACCCGACAATTTTGGATATACGCCTCTCCATATTGCCGCTTTGAACGAGTTCTCTGCCTGTGTACTGCTATTGTTAGGTAAGCAGATATAGGTAGTAGCATGCAGAGGCAGTGTTATCAAAAATATTATCCAATATTTATACAACTCGAAACTACCGACAGTTAAATAAGTTGATAGTTTAGAACGTATAAAATTCGAAAATCTCGCATCAGTGATTCAAACTAAGTACCATCGCATTTGTATTCAAATTGTTTATATGCATCAATATCTCAAAAGCTATGTTTTTGTTATTTTTACTGGGAACTGGTGAAACATATTTTATACGTAAAACAAACTGTTTTCAGATTATGGTGGAGACGTGACTCTGCGTACGAACGGCGGGGTTTCAGCGCTATCGTTCATAGTGCGCAGGGTTCCGGATGTGGTGCCCCGTTACTTGTGCAAGCTCGATGACGCGGTGCATGTCAGCGAGCACGAACTGGGTGATGTCGACTGTGAACTCGTTATCGACTTCAGACCCTTAGTGCCGAGTCTCACCAGAGGCGAGGCTGAACTATTATTGGCTTTCATTGAGGTATGGATTACTATAAATAATATAAGGTGTGCCAATTTGGTTGTCAGTATAATATTACTTAAATGGACATGTTTCAGGTGGGCCGTAAGGACGTCCTGAAACATCCAGTTGCAGAAACCTTTCTTTTCTTGAAATGGCGTAGAATAAGAAAGTTTTTCGTCCTAAGCTTCATCTACCACGCCTTGTTTATTACCCTATACAGTCTCTACATACTTCGTACGTATTTATTTTGTCGCTATACGTTTTTATCAAATGTCAAATGTTCACTTTATTGCAATATTTCAGAGATCTTTTTATGCGAAGCAGTGACTTGTACCGTGCCAACATATCTCCGACCAGTCCAATATTTCATACTATTACTGAATGTTTGTTTCTTGTCTAAAGAGATATTTCAAGCGTGCTTAGATTGGTCCGCTTACATTAGACAATGGGAAAATTGGTTGCAATGGTTGATTATAATTGGAGTATTCTTGTGTACGGTAAGATGTTTTTATGGTTTATTATTTCTTTTGCGATACCTATGGTATTGAATGATGATGAAGTGGTGCCGGCTCAGAAGCCGTGTGGTGCCGGCTCAGTATACCACCATCCCATCTAATCCCGTGGGAGTCGTACAAGTCGACTTATGGATTAGCCGGAGGATGGGCAGCAGCGTCCTTCGAATACAATTAACAACTCAACTACGATCGCCAAACCGTCTCCCAAGCGTGGCGATTATGGCAAATCCCCTCAATGAGCCCACAACACACCCATATCGGCCGTTGTGGTGATCTTTGGGGGAGGCCTGTGTCTAGCAGTGGAATTCATTTGGTCGAAATGATGATGGTATTGAATAGCTTTTTCAGATTTTTAATCATTATTTTTCAGATACCGCGTTGGGATAATGGTGAAATCAGGCATAATACCTCAAATTGGCAGCACGATATCGCAGCTATCACGATATTCTTTTGTTGGTTGGAGCTGATGATGATCATTGGACGATTTCCGACATTTGGTCTCTACGTGCAAATGTTTACCACAGGTTGAAAACTTGTAACTATGTTCATTATAATCAGCACATGTAGCTATTGTTTAATACTAGTGTTTCTTTCCAGTGACGGTTAATTTCGCAACGTTTTTGTTGGCATACAGTTGCTTGCTTATAGCTTTTGGTCTCGCGTTTAGTGTGCTATTCAGCAACTACCCTGCGTTTAAACTACCGGCGAGTTTAGTGAAGACAGTGATGATGATGTCTGGAGAGCTGGAGTACGAGGACATATTCTACAATAACAACGACCAAACCCACTACCCAGTTACCGCTCATGGGATGTTCCTTATATTTGTGTTACTTGTCACTGTTATACTGACTAATCTTTTGGTTGGTTTGGCTGTTAGCGATATCCAGGTTAGTAACAAGTAATATTTAGTTGGTTATAGTTGTCTTCTTAGATACGGCCCGATATCAGATATCAACACGAAATTACTGCCATCTGCATTGAATAATGTATTTTGTAGATATTATCAGGCTTTACACATAGCAGACAAGAAAACCTAAGCGCTCGGCGAGGTTCAAAACCTCTCCCCCATCAGAAGAAATGTGTGTGAAATCGATCTGCGTGGTCGCAAGCTTCTTTTTAGTTTAGCTCACTACATATGTATATGCCAAACACGGTTGGATATAGAAAGATAGAAACATTTATTGCTAAACGCACACAGACAAGTATAATACAATAACTATAAAGGTGGAACGCATTCCCGACACTCCACACCACGTAGGACGATAAGAAGCGAATTAATATTTCGCTTGCGGTAACCTTTACGACGGTGACGTCAGTTGTCACCAGCGAGTCGCCGGGACCTTCAAGGTTACCTGTGTGACGCCAGAAGAGGCAACATTGCGCTGCAACAAAACAATGTTGCGGCGTTGTTCTTCCGATCCGGTATAGGATCATTTTAATTGTATCGATGATCGCCGACTAAGAGCAATAGGATTGATATTATAAATTTAATTTCTCAATTTTCTAGGCGTTACAAGAAAGCGCCGGTCTAGATAGACTGGTGCGTCAGACGCAGCTCGTGGCGCACCTGGAGAGCATGTTGTTTAGCTCACTACTCACTTGGGCGCCTAAGCAATTGATGGCTGTGCTGCGCTGGGGAGCACTGCTCACGGCTTCGCATATGCGGACGCTCACCATAAGACCCAATGACCCCAGGGAAAACAGGGTAAGAGTTAAGATTTAACCAATTCTTTCAAGTCTTATATATTTGATTATGAACCTTGCAAGCTTTTTTAGAGAATAAGTAATTCCAAATATAAATATGCAGATTATTCAGTATTCGTTTGAAAATATCTAGATTTCTATTGTGGAGGTATCCCTTCGGTTTTACTCACTAAAAGAATGCTACGATGTTTGGTTACAGATTCCTAAAGATTTAATAGCATCAGTTTTCAAGATGGTGGCCAGTCGTAAAGATATGAAAAGAAGTATTCACAAGAACAATAACTACGAGTTCAAAATAAGGAAATGTAAGGAAGAAGAGGATAGGACCAAACCAGAATTTGTTAAAAGGAGAAGCAATCTGTTTGACCGATACTCAGTTGAAAGTCAAAATGTGGAGCGAAGGAAAAGGACGACTTCGGCGTCAAACGCTGATAGAACTAGACCTACATCACTAAATATCAATGCAATACAAGAAATATGTATGGTCGACATAAAAACTCAACTATTAGATCTAACTAAGAGGATTAACAAATTAATAGATAATACTGAATCAAGATTAAGTCAAATTGAAAATAAACTTAATCAGCCGCCGTAAATAATTAATTTTCAAGCGCATTGGAACAATCCTGTTTATTTGATTGATGAAGTTGACAAATAGTTGATGTTCGTACCTAGGTATACTTTTATAACGTTATATTAAATCAACTTATTTTATGTTTGTAAATATTATCAATATATTGCCAATTTATTTTTGTGAAAAATGCCATACTATATAATCTGATCACAATAACATAAACAATTATGAATACAGATAAATCTGTATCTAATTTTTCTCTGTTGTAGATTTGTAAGAAAGTAAACAGTTGTTAAATTGTTGTATCTATCAATTACAAAGTGTTTTATTGGTAAACGGATAAGTACCATTTTGATAATTATATCAGCCAAAATACGTTCTCCGTTGAAAAGAGGCCTACCCTATAGATTTTTACAATTGTGTCGTCATTTTGGGCGGAATTTGCTAGTACTCGCCACGCGGCGGTGGGATTGTTGAGCACAGTATGGTTGCTGTTCCACAGAAGGGACACTGTTGCCCATCCCTCTGGTTTGGAGTCCCTTAGTGCGTATAACCTTTACGCGCGGTTAAAGTAAAGCTTTATATCTTAATATATATAAATTACGTGTCACGTTGTTTGTCCGCTATGGGCTCCTAACCTACAGAACCGATTTTAATAAAATTTTGCATACTGTGTGCAGTGTGTGTGTACTGTATTATTTTATTGCGATTTATTTGTTTACTATCTGACAAATTCATAATTATGTTAGTTCGATAAGATTCTAACAGACGGCGTTATAGGGTAATTAGTGGACAGGATTGAGTAAGTATCCAATAGATGAAGCTATGTTAAAAGCACAAACGTTTTATGTAAGCTACAATTTATTAGTATAACCGGCCACGTGGTGCTGAGGCTAAAGTATAAGTTAAAGATACGATAGTTTATATCTCAATTAATACACACAAAATCATTTTATTGCGAATTATTTTATTAATTATCTGACAAAGAGTCTTAATTATCCGTTAGTTCGATAATATTTTAACAGATGGCGGTTTAAGGTAATTAGTTGACTGGATTGATTGGCCCCGGTAGGTGTCACTGCAATCGGGTTTGCATGTACCTGCCCGTGCGAAGCCGGGGCGGGCAGCTAGTCTATACAAATAAATAAAATTGAAGTGTCTGTTTGTAATGTCAAAATAACAGGTTTTTACTAAATGCATATGAAAGTATATAGGGTACCTATAACAAAAAAACTATTTTTAAATTTTTTGTCTGTCTGTCTGTTCGTTCCGGGTAATCTCAGAAACGGCTGGACCGATTTTGACGGGATTTTCACTGGCAGATAGCTGATGTTATAAGGAATAACTTAGGCTACTTTTATTTTAGAAAAATAATTAGGGTTCCGCGCAAAAAAAATAAAACCCTTGAAATCCAACATTTATATTCTATGTCAAGTGTCTATGTCGAAGTACTCTAAATTTCTTTTAAATTACACGCGGGTGAAACCGCGGGTCCCAGCTAGTATACAATATAATCATTATCTATACTATAATAAAATCGTAGAGAGACAAAAATTGTACAATGAATATTTTTTGAAAAAAATCACTGCCCCGTGTTCCAGGAACGCGACTGATGCCATAACTGCAATTTTTTGAATTTATGTCTGTTTGACTGTTTCTATGTTGGATGTTACCGCTAAAACTACAGTATAGAATTCGTTGAAATTTGGCGAAGATGTCCGTTAGTGTCCAAGGATGGATCTAGAATACAAATCATCACGCTTTTGTAAATGGGAGGTGAGTAGTTTAACAATATGTTTACAAAAAAACGCATCTTTTCTGTATGTACACCGGTTACTCCGACATTTGTAAACTGATTTGAGCAATTCTTTTATAACTGGTGTAGAATACTTTCAAGTTGGTCCCATATAAATTTCATTACATTTGATTGAGTAGTTTTTTAACCAGCTTCAATAAACAGGTTAATTTGAATGCACACTTATCTAGATGATGTCTTAATAGTTTCGATTCCTCTCAGATCAGAGAACCGATTTGAGTCATTCCTATTTTTAGTGTTACTGATACCAAATTGGAAAAAGTTCTTACATTTATTTACACTAAAAAGAAACAAATAAACGTTTTTAACAAAGAATATACCGACTTCAAAAATCCTACATGAAATATTAAAACCACTGAAAAGGAAAAAAACCTTTATTTATGACTAGCTGGGACCCGCGGTTTTACCCGCTGTTTAATTTAAAAGAAAGTGGATTATTTATATATAATTTAGAGTACTTCGGCATAGACACTTGACATAGAGTATGTATATATATGAATGTATGTATATACAGGCTGTCCAGTAAATAGCACGACATACTGCAGGGGGTGAGAGCTCGGGTCAATACCTACCAAAAAAACACAATACATGTTCAGCAAAATCTTCCGGATTTACAGTAGTACAAAATTTTCCGTTTTTTTTTTACCTCGAATTATAAAGCTGTTATTTTTTAATTACAAACAGACACTTCAATTTTGTCCCGTGTGGTGTCCGGATTAAGAATATAGCACCACTCCATCTCCTCCCGTGGATGTCGTAAAAGGCAACTAAGGGAATCTAAACTGGAGAGATGGGCAGCAGCGTCCTTTCTGTGAAGCTGTAGCCAAACTGCGCTCACCAACCCGCCTGCCAAGCGAGGTGAGTATTGGCAAGTGCCCCCCAAAATGATGACACAGTTGTGAAAATCTATAGGGGAGGCCTTTGTTCAGCAGTGGACTTATAAATGGCCGATATATGACTTCAATTTTATTTATTTGTATAGATGTATAGATGTTTCTGGGTTACATAGTTTTATAATTATTAAATTATAAAGTTTTAATACTTATTTCTTTCTTCCAACTAGATGGCGTTACTGTCGAACTGTTGTACTGTTACTGGCGTTACGGTATGGCTGCCTTAGCAAAACGTGAAGTTAAGGGTCAGCTCAGATTAAACGAAGTATTTTTCCTAATCTGCATCAAAGGGTACCGCTACCTATGTCAAATGTCGCGATCTCCACGCAAAGCCGTTACCTACATATGTTCATGTATCAGCCACTGCACCAACCGTGCCGTCAGTGCCCCTGACTTTGTTGTTCTTAAACTTTTATAAACAACTTACTAACTTTCATCATTTCGGCCGAATGAAGTCCACTGCTGGACACAGGCCTCCCCCAAAGATCACCACAACGACCGATATGGGTGTGTTGTGGGCTCATTGGGGGGTTTTGCCATAATCGCCACGCTTGGTAGACGGGTTCTCGGGTCCTCCGGCTAATCCCTTAGTCGACTTTTACAACACCCACGGGAGGAGATGGGGTAACCTTACCTACGATGTTTTATTTATATTTGAACAATTGCCGATTCTTACGGACCAGTGTTGATTAATTTTGTTTGATTTGGTTGTTATTGATATCGGATTCATAGGGGAATTTTACATTCCTCCTAGAAAGACGAATATCTTTCGAAGCTCCAGTGCAATGTTAGCTACTAAACATGCACAAAGCACCTCTGTGCTTTGTGCATGCTAACTGAGCCTCACGATCAACTGCAGTTTTGAGAGATCCAGCTAGCCTTTGCATCCTAAAAACCCATGAGCTTTGAAAGAGATTCCTCTTTAACTGCAGAAAGCAGCACGCAGTGCCAGTCGCGGTTGGGTACCCACTGCGTTGTCATTGGTGCCTCTCGATTACAAGATAGAAATGAAGGACATAAAGCATATCTCGCAAGCGATTGAAAGCGCCATGCTGCATCACGAGCCTCAGAGACTTACACCCAGTGTGAATCGCAATCGAGCTCGCAGAGTATCTTAACTGCGACGACTCTAGAAAATGGCTAGCGAATTTTTATCAATTCTGAAAATGTTTTTGTTTTTTTTTTAAAAACGTTGCCTCACACTAGGATTTCTCCTGTGTCGTGGGTGCGTTCAGTCATGAATTCCACATACAATACACCCAGACCCGGAACAACTACCTGCAGATCATACAAATATTTGTTCCGTGCGGGAATCGAACCCACGACCCGGAGCGCAGCAGCCGACTGTATCAACCACTGCACCAACCGTGTCGTCGAATGTCAAATGTCATAGAGCGCTTGGAAGATGCGCGTCAAACTACGGTCTTCGTATTTTTTTCAACTGTGCGAAGAGGATTCTCTTCGTTCGCCAAATTGCGAACGAATGGCAAGATGCTGTTATACTATACTTACGTACGAGAAGCAAAGAGGTGTGTTTGATCGACGTCAACGTAGGCGTACAGAATATGGTCTCTCGGGAGTTATTAAAGACGCTGCATTGGGTAAGGTCTATACTGTGCATCCAAATAATGACAATTTTTTGCGCATTTTGCTATACTCGGTGCTTTTGATGCCGTTAAGTTTCCCAAATATCACCCAGACTACAGAGCGCTCCATCTACTTGACGGTGATAAACACTGGGACGATACTCTCGAGGAGGTCAGCGACAGTCACAGTCGTCTGAGACATTTATTCGCCATCATGTTGGTCTTCTAAGTAGTCCGACAGTCAGGGTTCGACTTATTGCTGTTCACTCAGCGCACATTATAGTGAGTGATGTCAAACGCGTGTCTGTATAACGGGCGGCAGTGGTGGTGTTGGCAAGCAGATCGCTCGCAATCGGCACGCTGTATGCTCGCTTGAAGCGCACGATTTGCTCACTCGGTATATACGCTGTATGTGGGATTGGGAGCATGGCAGTTGCGAGAGCACTCACGAAATGTATCTTGATATTATAAAAGTATTGCACAACACACGACTCAAAGCCCTAATATTAATGACAAAATGGCTATAATGAGTGATTGAACAGTTAATACTGGGCGGAAACGGGCAAGCTACATTTTATGAAAGTTATTGATGATGATACTCAGTGCCAGGTGGGAAGCGTATCCAAAAACAAAAGACAAAAGCGGTGGAAAAAATGGTTTGGCACTCGGCAGGCTGGGCTGGATGCAATATGCGGTAGGCCTATGGGTCGTGTCATTCGGAAATATATCATAATCTCTCTACACCTATTACAAGTTCCTAATAAAAGCTTAGGTCATTATTGCATGTTTTCAATAGCATGATATACATTTTTAAATTCCACGCGTGCGAAGCCGCGGGCAAAAGCTAGTTAACTATAAAACGTTGATTCACCAAGATTTGCCGGTTAAATTATTTTACGTACTACCATAAAGATAGAAATTATGTGGTGCCGGTTACGAATAGCACCGGCTCATCTCATCCTGTGCGTGTCGTAAAAGGCGAATATAGGATTAGCCGGAGGATGACTAGCAGCGTCTATCGAGTACAACAACAACTCAACTACGGTCTCCAAGCTAGCCTATCAAGCGTGGCGATTATGGCAGAACCCCCAACCAGCATACAACACATCCAGACTGCATGTTGTGCCCAGAATCTTTGCATGGCATGGGTCCAGCAGTGAACTTTATTCAGCTGAAATAATGATGATGATAAAGTTTATATTATATTCAATGTTACTATTAATAAAAGTATTAAGTATTATGTCTTTCTATTCACGGGTTTCTATCCCCTGTAAGGGGGAACCCGGTCTTTTGATAGGTTTACGCGGGGACATGGGTCCAACACGCAGAGGCCCTTTAGAGAATTTTAACCTAAAATGTAATGGGACACTAACCAGGGACTCTCCATAGCTGCACTATAAAATTAAGTGATGGATTGTCCCCGGTGGTGTAAGGCTATGTGTATGAGATGGAAACTATAATGATAATAAGGTCTATTGCAATGTGTATTACATGGAATGAAAAGTCGAATAAATACGGGAACAACAACCTTTAACGTGAATTTCTGTGGCAGACGTTGACGGCGAGTCACACACTCACAAGATGGGCTCCCTAAATGGCCACCACTACTAGTGGCAGGGAGCAACACCGGTGTGAGCGGCTAGGGGTCTCGAGAGGCGCGGCACTGGTTCCACCATCGCACGTCTCGTAGACTCGTAGCGAGTTTCCCCGTTATTACGCCTTTAGATACTTCCACCCCCGAGCATATAGCTCTGGCGGCCCCCCTCTGATTGGTCTACTAAGGCAAGCCAGAGTTGAAAGTCCTGCGGGCACTCATGGGGTTCCACTCCAACTGACCAATAAAGGTAAGCCGGAGACGAGGCCCTGACCAACTCTCTGGAGAATTCGGGTACGCAGTGTTGCCACTCACATTCAGCTCTCCACAAGCTGCCCTGCGTTCTGTAAGCTTTTTAATAGATCTCCTTATGATATACTTTTTATATCAAAAGGGAGGAAGAATTCAAGCAGCTGCTTTAATCTGCCCTCCAGGATTACTTTATCCCATGGTGAGATAACGATGCCCAGAGGGGTAAAAATCGTTATCGTTATTATTAGCAGGGACCATACAACCCCGGATATGAGTTAAGTCCTTCGAAGGAGTATCCCTTTCATAAGGTAACCTCTATAACGATGTTACCACTATATTGTGTTCTCCTCGTAACACATTGAAAGAGTAACAACCTCCTTTATTATGCCACTTGAACCCCTTTCACTTAGGTAACCTATTGAAGAAGCTTATCTCTTGAACAGGTTTTGTTTGGGTTACCTTGTGGTCCCCCATTAAATTAGTGCTGAGTTTTAGAAACACAGCACAATTTAATGGGCCACTAGCAATGGCAGGGGACCCCACACCATTGATAGCGTTCGTTAAATAGCAATCACTTCCGAGTTCAAAGTTAGAACAAGTATCGACATGAAAAAATAAAACGATTTTTCGACCTTAGACCTGGAAGAATAATATAAACTAGAGTTTATATATTTTTTCATTTCTAAAGAGCTAGCTATAGTAATAATAATTAATTTTAGTCTGTAATTTTATAAAGCGCTCGGTACAGTGACAAAGAATCCCAAGAATCCGACGCGGCGACATGACACGTACTGGCCTGAACATGCAATTTTGCAACCAATACCAATTAACGAGAATACATATTACATTGTTCCGAGTCTGAATCGGTTACCTTGTTACAGTGTTTGAGGAAGTTGAAAGGGTAGCCTATTCAGAATGGCTTAAATTATACATACCGTGTGGGTATTTTGTCAACTGTTTAGAAAAAACCCATCGACAACCCTATCAACGAGTAAGCGAAATGGTTCCTGATTATTAAGTAAGGAGGAATATAAAAAAAATCTTCTTCCGTTACACTTACGTCATACAAAGCATTCAGTTTGTCCTTAGGCGCGCCTAAAGAAGTTCACCTTCAAAAGGGGTAGAGTTATCAGCGACACTTGATCATACCTATATATACACCGTGTGGTGCCGGCTAAGAATTCGACCACCCCATCTCATTCCGTGAAGTCGTATAAGGCGACTATGGCATTAGCCGGAGGTTATGGGCAGCAGCGTCCTTCGAGTACATTTATAAATCCACTGCGATCGCGAACCCGTCTTGCCAAGCGTGGCGATTATGGCAAAACCCCCCAATGAGCACACAACAAAAACCCATACCGGTTGACGTGGCAATCTTTGAGGGAGCCTTCTGTCCAGCATTGGACGTTTTCCGGCTGAAATGATGATGATGATATATAAACAGGTTTACTTACCAAAAGTTGACATGTGTATGTGTCTCCATTGATCATATTAACTAAACTTCTTGGGTTGGAATCTTTTTGGTTAGGCAGCTGGTAGCCAGATATTTTAGCATCATAGACTACTTTGACATTTTTATTGTTGGTAGCAAACAGCTCGGCGTTGACAGCATGAAGCACGACATCATTTTCAACAATGTATGCAACATCATCATCCAGCATCTCTGCACTGCTGAATGCTATCATGACATCTGAACATGCATCCCAAACCTAAAAAAGTATTTATTTTGAATATATTATATTCCATTGTTTTTTTTAAGAAATGAAAACTATCGATGTTTTGTGTAGTAATTGTATCGAATAATATAAGGAGTATTTGATTCTAACAACAGTTTATTGTGGTGCATAATCATAACTAATACCAGTGAAATGTAAATTGAATCGATGTATTGATTAGGTAATTATCTAAGCGTACAGAGTGCGCCAGGCCAAGTTGACTCATAAAGACCCATTCGCCTTTTATTTATTTATATATTATTTATTGTACACCAATCGTTAAAGGTAATAAAAACAGTAGTGCTTATAAGTATATTTTAGAGTATATTTCGAGCCTTTTCTGACCTACCTCTATCTACAATTAAAAATCTCGATTTTGGCCACTTATTGACTTATAGTTCCGTTCTAGGTTACTTCCAACTCAGCTAAAGATTTGAACATCTGTACCAAGATAGTGTCCAAGGTGCTGCTTATTAGAAAAATCGATAGATATTGCTATTTTGACTTTATTTGCAACAGCCACTTAGCCTCATGGTCTAATAGTATGAGTGGTTCGAATAATTCCTTACATTTTCATGATAATGTGTACGTATGTATCATATAATCTTATATTTTGAGCCAATATGGCTGTTTGTAATAAAGGTCATTTTTCCCAATCCAAATTCCATACCTAGCAACACCAATATAAAAATTATCGAAAAAATATCTCTCCACCTCCTAGGGTCTCCGATCCTTGAGGAATCCTTATCTTCTTTCATAGATGAAAAAGTAACAAAATTTTTGTGATATTTCGGAAAGACTTTTTAAAATGAATTTATTATACATTCGTCTTTTACTTTTTATTTTTTTATTTGGCTCAAAATGTATACACAGATTGTTTGGAAGGTGGGCGCAAAGCCTGAAGGGGATGATATCTTAGACCATTTAGAACATATTAAGCTAAACTTGTCTTAGACGAAGTCTGTCCAATTTTTTTAGTTTTGAAACTTAGGTTTTTAACAATAAACCCCATTTTTTTCATTTAATTGATAATAGTGTCCAGTAAAAGCGGTTATGTTCTTATTTTATAAAAAAAAAAAAATGTGTAATGTGTGATTAACTGATTACTTAAACAAAATAATTTCCAAGTATCTGTATCATCAGAGAAACAAATCACGCATATTCAAGTATAAGAAACTCAAAAATTTAATATAGACAAAATTATACGAAATACTTTAACATCAGTTTTAAATGTGGCTCTGGACGACCGAGCTTGGGCAAATCCGCAAAATTTCTAGTATACGAATAGTTTACGAATATACACGTTATACCCCAGCTACACACTCGACGAATGGTGTGGGAAGTAGCGAGGGAATGAGGCAGGGAAGTAGTGTAGCTACGTTACTCGTCATGCCGCTCGTCATGCTCCTCGCCATGCCCACCGCTCCCTATTTTGTCGGTTTTCTGTGCGCGAGTCAAAGGGCCGGCAGCATGAACACGAGTGACCGGCTACACACTCGCGCGAGAGCTCAGTCTGCATCGAGCGCTCGTACTGGGACGACATATGTTTTTGTAGGTTAGCAGTAATACGCCGATCGATGGACGCTCTTATGAAAAAGTATTAAAATTTATTGAGTATTAGCTGTTGAGCCAGCAATTTGGGAACCAAAAATTAAGCATCAATTAAAACAGAGGATAATTAATCTACGTACGACTCATGATTGTAAAAAAAATTACTGTTATATAGATATACCAAATTATTTATATAATTTGCTACGGTTATTGTTATGATTTTGTTTTTCTTGTAAGTAATCTAAGTGAGTGTACAGTACAACACGTACATTTACAACTCAACTGCAATCGCCAACCCGCCTGCCAAGCTTGGTGATTATTATATTTATTTATTTTACAAGCTTACGGACACGAAACTTTGCATAATTATACGTTTCATTTTGTCAGCTAAACATTATCTTTACCATGAATTGATGCTGCAGCCAGCATTGTCTCCTCATGAGGGCACTCCTCAACGGTTAGTGGCATGGACATCGACTTTTGCATATAAGTTTAATTTAGATAACTAAACATGCTCTCCGCCATAAACTGATGCTGCAGCCAGGATTGTCTCCTCACGAGGGCACTCCTCAATGGTTAGTGGCATGGACATCAACTTTCGCATATACGTTTAATTTAGATAACTAAACATGCTCTCCGCCATAAACTGATGCTGCAGCCAGGATTGTCTCCTCATGAGGGCACTCCTCAACGGTTAGCAGTACGGACACGATACTTTGCATATACGTTTAATTTGATAGTTAAACATGATCTCTATTATGAACTGATGCTGCAACCAGGACTGTCTCCTCATGAGGGCACTCTTCAACGGTTAGCAGTACGGACACGATACTTTGCATATACGTTTAATTTTGATAGTTAAACATGATCTCTATCATGAACTGATGCTGCAACCAGGATTGTCTCGTCATGAGAGCACTCCTCAATGGTTAGTGGCATGGACATCAACTTTTGCATATACGTTTAATTATGATATCTAAACATGCTCTCTGCCATAAACTGATGCTGCAGCCAAAATTGTTTCTTCATGAGGACACTCCTCAACGGTTAGTGGCATGGATATGAAACTTTGCAAGTTTGTGCAGTTCTGATAACAATACACTAAAATTATAGAAATAACTAACAAATTAATAGTAAAATACGTTTTTTTAAAAATAAGCTTTTATTTATATGCTCTGAAAAGAAGAAAATAAACTGTGTAATAAATCAAACTAATATTTTATGTTGAATTATTTGATTTTAAAAAGCTTGTCACGCATAATGTCTATAAAAGAAGGCTCCGGGTCGTAGGTTTGATTCCCGCATGGAACAAATATTTATATGATCTGCAGGTAGTTGTTCCGAGTCTAAGTGTATTGTGTGTGGAATTCGTATCTTTAAATGCACCCACGACATTCAGAAATCCTAGTGTCCTTCTAACGCAAAGAAACACTTGTTAAATTTTATTGTCTTTATATACCTACCGCTTGACAAGTATTTTCATCAGAACCGAACGAACTTGTAAAATTTAATATCCGTGCTACTTACCGTTGAGGAGTATCCTCATGAGGAGACAATCCTGGCTGCAGCATCAAGTTATTTCTGTCATTTTACTGTATTGTCATCAGAACTGAACAAACTTGCAAAGTTTCATGTCCATGCTACTAACCGTTGAGGAGTGTCTCCATGAAGGAGACAATCCTGGCTGCAGCGTCAAGTTATTTCGGTCATTTTAGTGTATTTTCATCATAACCGAATGAAATTGCAAAGTTTCATGTCCATGCTACTAACCGTTGAGGAGTGTCTTCATAAAGGAGACAATACTTGCTGCAGCATCAGTTTATAGACGAGATCATGTTTAGCTATCAAATTTAAACGTATATGCAAAAGTTGATGTCCATGCTACTAACCGTCGAGGAGTGTCCTCATGAGGAGACAATCCTGTCTGCAACATCAAGTTATTTGAGTCATTTTAGTGTATTGTGGTAACTGAAGAAGCATGCAACATTTCAAAGTCCTAAGTTTTAGAGGAAAAGGTTCAAATTTGGCTTGGAAGTTTTGATCTAAACAAACTAACATACATTGTAACTAAATTAAAAAATTGTAATGTTTTTAAAAATATTCTTACTATTAATTTATTATTATGTACTTGTATATGGGAATCTCCTAATTAACCCCCTTAGGGCGATTAATGATATTGTTTCGTTTAAATTATTTAATATAATTTGCTATGCCATAAAGGCAAATCATGCATGTTGACCTCCACTGCCGAGAGGCGAACGCCAAATGCGGCGCGTGGCGAGTAGTATGGCGAGCAGAGCAGCGTGTGGCTGCCTAGGGCAACATCGCGGCAACACGATGAGCAGAGCGAGGAGCAGTGCGAGGAGCATCGTGTAGCCGCGGCATTACGTTTATAAGTATTCCTGTCCTTGGTCCAAAGTACTGAGAAATTAAGCAGGAAAATCTTACAATCCACATTGGTTGATTTTGAGGTACCGTGCTTGACCGATGCTGTGAACGCTTGGAAAATGATTTGCCCGAATACGGGTTTGCCCATCAATCCATCTTCCCAGAGACAATGGAACGAGCCGCTCTGCAGTTTAGTACGGAACGAATTAATTAGTACGTCCACTAATGCTGTAGAGTGAGCTCGTCTACTTGGTGTGGGTGAATGCGACTCGGATCTGGCTTCAGGCGCTCCCGTCGTACGTTTAGGCACTATGTTAGACGACAACACTTTTCGGCTCGCTGAATGCCTACGTTTAAGTGCTCCTTGTGTTGCTCCTCATCATTGTGGTGAAGCTATCGACCGCCCAGGACACCAGCAAAAGTGCAGGTCGCATAGCACAGCATGCCAATATTAACGACAGTATTCGTCGTGCTCTTGTCACGTGCCAGTTTGTGCTGTTGTGTGCTTGTGGCGTGCCAGCTGTTTTGGAACCTAATAGCTTATGTATGTCGTTACTCCCATGGAAGATGGGTAGGCCTTGGTGTGGGATGCAACTTGTGTCGATACCCTTGCTTCATCCCATCTCCCAAGCACAGCAGGCTGTACTGGCGCTGTCGCTTCTGCAGCAGAAGCCCTGAAACCTCCCTCAAAGTCTCTGTTCAGACTTAGGGGTTCTACATCGCGTGTGAGCTTGGGATCGTCGACAATTCTTATTGCACGCTTCTGAACTGAATCAAAGTGTCCAGGTGCTCCCGCCCATAAATGGCTGCAGTAATCCATATGGGGCCAGACTTGCGACTTATAAAGCAGCAGTCTTTGCCCCGATGTGCAGTAACTCCTTGCCTTGTTGTGTTTGACTTTGATACCTAAGTACATGTGCCACTATTATATGCATATATATCTATACATCTTTAATAATATTTAATTAAATTAGAAATAGTGTATACTATCTGGGACCCGCGGTTTCATTTAAAAGAAGTGGGTTATTTATAAATAATTTTGAGTACTTCGGCATAGACAATTGACATAGAGTATGTTATGTAAATATTGGTTTTGATTTTTTGCTCGGAACCCTAATTATTTTTCTAAAATAAGTAAAAGTAAAAAGTAGCCTAAGTTATTCTTTGTAACATCAGCTATCTACCAATGAAAGTCCCGTGTAAATCGGTCCAGGCGTTTCGGAGATTAGCGGGAACACACAGACAGACCGACAGACAGACAAAAAAAATAAAAGTAGTATTTTTGTAGGTACCATATATACTCTCATATGCATAAAGTAAAAAGCTGTTATTATGACATTACAAACAGACACTTCAATTTTATTTATTTGTATAGATTTATTTAGTTTTAACGTGTACATAAATATTATAAGGATGTTCAATAAATAAATAAAGGAACAGGATCAGTTCCATGTTGACATTGTTGTATGTACAGCAATATACTCACTTGCATGTGTCTTACAGGCTGAAGTCTCATTTTTTCAATGTGCTGCCATATATCCAGCGAATTCATTAAAGATTTGGTGTTTTGATTGAGTGCTACCACTCTGTTGCTGTATTCTGATTTAAGTTTGAAATCCTTGCTTGGACTGCCTTCTAACAGTAAAACTTTCAAGCTTGATAGTAAAGGATCCTTAGCTGGAAAATTAAGATACATTGTAATATTATATTAGGTATTTCTACTGAATAAATAGCGCTGATGACGCTGATGTCACAAAAACATAGATGTATTGAGAATTTACTATGGCCAAAAAGCCCCGAACACAATATTAAATACAAAAACATGTAACTTGAATTTTGGAATGGATTTTTACATTTTAATATATGTCATCATCATCATCATTTCGGCCGAATGAAGTCCACTGCTGGACACAGGCCTCCCCCAAAGATCACCATAACCACCGATATGGATGTGTTGTGGGCTCATTGGGGGGTTTTGCCATAATCGCCACGCTTGGCAGGCGGGTTGGCGATCGCAGTTGAGTTGTTAATTTACTCGGAAGGACGCTGCTGCACATCCTTCGGCTAATCCCTTAGTCGACTTTTACGACACCCATGGGAGGAGATGGGGTGGTGGCATTCTGAGCCGGCACCACACGGCAATATATGTATTTGTTTTAAAATAATAACTATAGTACCTATCTTTCTGATATAAAACTACCAATTGTTCTTTTAATACATTCTTTATCAATATGTGTACTGTATCATACATAGTACAAACCAAGGTACCCAAGTAAGCATTTTCTGTTAGACAATATTAAATTACGAAAATGTATTGTAAAATCATTGGATAATTTAATGCAAAATATGGCCTCTGTTGTAACTTGTTATTGTCACTCCATCCAAATACTCTAGAACACGTCTCTGGACCATGTCCCATGTAGCTCGATGGGATTGATGTATAACAACCTGGGCAGACCAGGGCAATACCTGGATGTTTTCCATTGCTAAGTACTCACTAGTCCTCCGAGCTATGTGTGAACACGCATTGTCATGCAACAGTGTGAAATCTGAGCAATTTGTATTGGATGGCAGATACACAGCATTATAGCTTAAGGATGTCAGTACAAAAAAGAAAACATATTCCTATATAAAAAACTTCTAAACGGATTTTATACTTTTTGCTTTCCTTACATTCCGAACACTTTGCAGTGTTCATAGTTGCAGGATGACAAAGGTTATGTTGTTACATATTTAAAAAGCTATTTTAACTACCATACAAAACTAATCATAAACTGTTTCCATGTACACAGCAATTGATATTTTCGAGTGGTATGTTGTTTGTGCATTTAATTTCAGGAAAAACATAAATCTATAATATATGCAATGTAATCTGTTTAAGTGTTTTATTATGTGTAATAATAGCAAAAACCTAAGACATTACCATAACTATATATTTTACAATCTTCTTCCTAGCTTTTATCCAACTAAGTTGACTGCAACCTTCCCAGTCTAACCAGATACAGCTGAGTATAGCCATTTAGCGATAACCATTACATTTATAATATTATGATGGAATATTACAAACATTTAGATCAATACATTGCTTTTAATCTTAATTAAAAAATCTCATCACTATGAAACCATAATCTACATTAGAGGTGTCACTCCTTCCAAAAACAAAAGTTGTTCAGTTTTTTTCAAAACAATATCCACTCGACCAATTACTGTTATAGTGATGCTGTGTTAATGAGGAAATTAACATGGAAGCATGAAGTATAATTGTCATTAATATTACCAGCCTATAATTCTTCCGACCCTAAGGCAACACTCAAAACAAAAGCTGGACATAGCGCTCTTTCAAAAATGAGGAACCCCATTTGCAAAATACAGAGCATGCATGTAGTAACTTAGAGTGGGTTCCTTCATTGGGTTTATTCCACAATTGGACACGGTGATTTTCTAATTCTTGCGACTGCAATTGAATAGCTAAGTCTATTTTGTGTAGTCTGTATGTAACTAAATAATTATTTATGAAGAGTTCTGGAATATTTTTATCTTAGTATCGGTATTTATAATTATTATGTGAGATTTAAGGTACCTAATAAATTTTCATACCTAAAGCGCAGGCGAGAGTGCATCCAACCATTCCTCCGCCGGCGATAATCACATCATAATCTCCTTTATAGTTCTCGCTGGATTGTAAAGCGCTGTTGTCTACTACGGAGCCCAATGAACGAACATTTGTAATTTTGATATTACATTTTATTTGCTTTACCAATAGCCGCTTTATATTGTTACCTAACATGATCGCTGCTGATATACACGATAAGAAAATGTGTTACTACTTTAGTCTACAAAATCTTTTTTAGCGTATTTTCACTTTTTTATGTAAAAAAAGCGATTCCGCAAATTATCTATTGATTTTAGGTTAAATTATAATTTTATTTTGTTTGTGTCCTCAACTCCTCTCTCTTGTCAAAACCTAATTTGATTCAAATGTCAAAATAAAAAACATATGTAAGTGTTGCCGAACCACAAAAATATAATATCTACCTTCTTCTTTTATGAATACAGCAATCGGCACCATAATCAAGCCATTTCTGCCAATAATACCTACCTATAAATAACAGACGTACCTATTAGAGATGGTAACAGAAAGGCGAGAGTCGACTTCATAGCTCTGTAGCAGGGACCTTTATGGTTTCGATGGGGTTTTAAGTGGTTGGCAAAAAACCGACACACTAACGGCCGAATACTCAAACGCCATTTAACGTTAAGTACCTGCTTAAACAATTTGAGGCCGGGGTTTTGTACCAAAAACCGGTTTCTCGAATAGTTAAAGCGGGGACTTAACGTTAAATGGCGTTCGAGTATTCGGCCGTAAGCGACTTTACTCATGTTATGATGCGATGCGAGCGAGTGATATCGAACCGATTGTTGAATCGAATTGTATCTCATAGAACGATGCGATGCAATTCGACTGAATTTCGGCTAATGAACGGCTTTAATTTTAGCCGTTCTAACGGGTTACCCTTTGAACTCCACAAATACTGTAACAAGGTAACCGGATACGGATCTGTATAATATGAGTTCTCGCGAATTGCCATCATCATGCCATTTTAACTCAATGGTTCAGGGCCGCAGGTGTCAAGCGCCGCGGCGGAATATTTGACGCTCTGTACCGAGTTACTTATTAACACGGGACCATGAGTATTATTCTACGGCTCTTCAGAGCCGAATTTAAAAATCCAATCTCTAGTTTTTTTCCTATTGATACAAAATACATGTTTCAATTTAAAAATAGACTTAAAATTCAGTAAAAATCAAGTGTAATTAATAATTATTATACAAATTACGTAAAAATAAAAATAAATAGTAGGTAATAATTTTTTGAAAATAAAAACAACAAAATGTGATGGATGAACCTGGTGACTTTCTACCAATCTAGCTAAATTTTTTTTTTTTTTTTTTTTAAACGTTGCCCACACTAGGATTTCTCCTGTGTCGTGGGTGCGTTTACAGACACAAATTCCACACACAATACACCCAGACCCGGAACAACTACCTGCAGATCATACAAATATTTGTTCCGTGTGGGAATCGAACCCACGACCCGGTGCGCAGCAGTCGACTGTATCAGCCACTGCACCAACCGTGCCGTCTGGTTCAATATTGGGGAGTTGGTGCGGCCAAGTGGGATGCCGCCGGCTCAGAATACCACCACCCCATCTCCTCCCGTGGGTGTCATAAAAGTCGACTAAGGGATTAGCCGGAGGATAGACTGCAGCGTCCTTCGAGTACATTAACAACTCAACTGCCATCGCCAACCCGTCTGCCAAGCGTGGCGATTATGGCAAAACCCCCCAATGAGCCCACACCACCCATATTGGTCGTTGTGGTCATCTTTGGGGGAGGCCTGTGTCCAGCAGTGGACTTCATTCGGCCGAAATGATGATGATGATGATATTGATGAGTTGCCTAGCCTTAATCTCCGCGTTCGTTGACTTGCAAACGGTTTCTTTGTTTTGTCAAAATGTTTGTAGCCACACTGAAGCCTTTTTCGACTAAAGGTACAACAATGATATTTCCTTATGAGAATGACTAATATTAAAATATTAGTCATTCTTATTTTAATATTAGTCATTCTTATAACAAGTTGGCACACGTAACACAACTTATACAGTATCTTGAAAGTTTCAAATAAGAACTTGTGTTAATTAAAAGGGGTCAATTTTTAGACCACGTCGACCCTCAAAATAAGTTTTCGTTTATTTCGACCACTGCGAAACCGATATCCACTATTTTGGGAATCCCTGCTCTAGTTTATATCTCTAGCAATGGTGAGGGGTAACCTACCATTCAAGGGTGGATCCAGGGGTGTTAATTTAGGGGGTCATGGCACCCCCAAATACTGTCGGATTCAGTTGACCTTAGCCAAGGGCAGATGCAGCCTGCGAGTCAGGGAGGGGGGTCACATTGTGAAGGTCCAGCCAGGACTGGACGAGGGTGGATCGAAAAAAAGCTCTCATAGACATAGGAACTGAAATGTTAAAACGTCGGTTCTTTGAATAGCCGATATCATGCTTATATATCATAGGATTACAAGCTGGTAGGCAAAAAGGCACCGATCCCGCTCGGAGGAGGAGGACACGGGGCCGGGGTAACAACCGCCGCGGCGCCCGTGTCCAACACGCCTGAGCCCCCTGTTGTCTTTATAGGGGGCCTTGGGGGTCGCGAGCGCGCTTATTGGGAAATCTGCGTGCTCATACCGAGCGACCCCCGGGAAGACAGCGGTGCGCATGTGGTCACGTACCGCTGTGTGCGCAGCACAGCGCATAGTGAGGCCTCGGGGGAATCTTTTACAATCCCCTCGAGAGATGCCTGGGGGGTGGCCTCTTTACAGTCGCCTTCCGTCCACTAGAGGGGATGACCACTTTACAGTCATCCCCTCCGAGATGTGCCTAAAGGCGTGGCACCAACGGGTGGCTCTAGGTGGAGATTATTCGAGATCCTGGAGCCTCCCTTCGGTGCCGACGATGATCACTTTGGTGGTTTTAACCAGTAGTAGTCCGGCATGCCCCTTCGCCCTTTCGTGGGGCGAAGGAAGTATATGAGGTATTTCCACCGGATCAATAATTTTTTTTTTTTAAAAAGGCAACAAAACTTTTTGCGATGAAAATGTATGGAACTGGTATTAAAAAATGCTTATATCTCCAGAACTGCAAGAATAACCGTAATATCCTGGCACAAGGTTATATAACTATTCATTTATGATTTTTGACATAGGTACTTCATATGACCAGAGGGCGTGTTTATAAAAACACCTTAACTTTTTGTTTTTTTAAACTAATATATTCTATAGGTAGAAATAGACACGTTATGTGATGTGTCTGGCTAACTTAAAAATGAAATATAAAAGAGACATTTTAATTGAAATTTAATCTTCCACATTAAAACTCAATAATACCACAAAAAATGTTAAAATATCTATAAAATGTGAGATATGTAACAATAATTAACAAAGTTTAAAAATACAATTTAAAAGACATATTTTAATGTTTCTTCTACATGACAACTTAATAATACCACAAAAATACTTAATATACAATAAAAGTTACGCTAAGTTACGGAATTGAATAGTGGAGTTACAAAATGGAAACATAATTCACATAGTTAATAAAGTAATCATGAAAAAATACATTTATATAAGTACATGGTTTACTGCTGACAAACAGACTAAAGATAGTGTAGAAAAGTTAGTGGTACTGTATTAGTAATAATAATTAATCGAAAAATTATAGTTTTGTGAACAAATCTTTAAATGTATAATAAAATTATTAATTATAATTAATGATTGCATAAAAAAAAATCAAATCAAATAAATAAAAGTTGAGCTTTAAAACACAATAATAATAATAATCTTTATTTCAGATCCATAAATCCATAATTAATTAACACATATTACATGAATACATAAGAAGATCTCATATTAATTAATTAAATTAAAGAATTCAAATATACAATTTGAAATAAATTAAATCAGATTAAAATGTCAGACTATAAACTAAAATAATAGATGAAACATTATAATAAAACACTTTTAAACGGATTCTATCACGTATATTTTAGATTTTTGTTTTTCCTGACGTTTCGAATGCTTTGCAGCATTCGTGGTCGCAGGATGACATCCTGACATCCAGTCAGAATCCGTTTAAAAGTGTTTTGTTATAATGTGTAATACTCGCGAAAACCTAAGACATTATTAATAGATGAAACATGTCCGCTTATAAAATTGAAATTAAGTACCGCTATAAATTATGTCAGACTATGAAATATAAATAAAACTGTTTTAATACAATTTAAAATAATGAAAATTAAAATGTTACACTACAAATTAAACTAAGTTATAAAATATACCAGTTTAATAGCTATAAATTATGTCAGACTTTACAATTTAAATTTATATGACAAGTGGGGAGGCACTGATATGAAGCATCATCCATCGCCGCAACAAGGTCGAGTCCCACCGTTCAGACAATGCGCTCAGGATACCATTTGTACTGCCGCGTAGGCGACTTAATAGCGAGGCACTCCGCTTTCTTATGATCGCGTAGAAATCATCTGTTTGTGCCTCAGCGAACATACAAGAAGCGCTACAAAACCGCGGCAACCCTAACAGGATCCTGAAGGCATTGTTGTACTGGACACGCAGTGCGCTGTACGTCCGCTGCGTGAAGTCGGTCCACAAGCTGCACGTGTCAGAGGATTGATAGGATTGATAGGCTTTGAACAGCGTCACCTTTACTTGTTCAGTATACTGTGCAAACCTGCGAGCCAACATGTTACAGCGGACCGACAGCGCCCTCCGTTCCCTCTCGATGTCCTGGTTGTCAGTCAGGTTATCGGTAACCCATTGGCCCAGATATTTGAATTGTGTCACCTTGTTCAAAGATGTGCCGCAAAGAGTAATAGGAGGTACAGATGAGTAACACTTGGTACCGGCCTTAAAGATCACATATTCACTTTTCTTGGTATTATATGTGAGCCCATGGGCGCCCGCATACGATTCGCAGATACCCAAAAGCTTTCTTAATCCACCAACCGATGGACTGAGCAGCACCATATCATCCGCGTAACTAATGTTATTCATACATACACCATCTATAGAACAACCGACTTTCGTACTGCTGAGTTCACCGATCAGCTGATTCATATACAGGTTGAAGAGGCGAGGTGAAGATATCCCTCCCTGCCTCAATCCGCATTCCAACCCGTACATGCCCGATTGCACACCTGCCCATCGCACACTATTCTGTTGGTGACTGTACCAATACTTGAACAATGATACAATCTCCCGTGGCAGATCTGTCTCACGTTGTAGCTTCTCCCATAGCCTGCTATAACATACCATATCAAAAGCTTTTGTCAGGTCTAAATAGCATGCATATACAGGAGTATCTCTGTCAGTGTAGTACTGAACAGTTTGCTTGAGACAGAGGATGGCACTCTCAGTTGACAAACCGGGCCTAAACCCAAACTGCGCGTCATTCAAATGGAGGTGCTTATCCAACAGTCGACCAAGCAAACTGTCCAGCACCTTACCTATTATGGTTCCTAATGATATGGGCCTATAATTTAATTAAATTATTATATAAATATATTAATTTATAATTTAAATCAGAGGAGTCACCAGTTTTATTTTTAACAATCGGAACTACCACCCCGTGCATTAATTCATCTGGCAAATAATTATGATTAACACACATTGGAAGAACCCTTGGGAGATGTACACCTGCATGCTTCAGGTGTTCGACGCTGAGTCCATCGTGACCGGGGACTTGCTTCTCACCATCTTCTTTATAGCAGTGGCTACATCTTTGGCAGAAAATCTAACGCTCACATTCCCGGGCTGATCTCCATCATCAAACACCCGCGACGCAAGCCCGAGCGGCGACTCAACCTTGAAATCATCAAATCAAACATCAAAAGCACAACATTTTTTTAGTACAACATATTGCAGACTATTTCATTCTTTTTTAGGCATATGTAAGCGCCTTTACATTCCCTTTTCGTCACTTTGACAATCCACATATACGTAACCAAACAAAATGGAGGTAACGTTTTCATGTTTACTAATATAAAACTGCGTGTAATTCAACAATCGAACAATGAATGCTACAAGTAATTAAATTAATATATTTTTACGATGTGTTTGTAAACATATTTTCGTCACATTTTAAAGATTATTATCGTAAAAATAGACTAATTATTATCTGTTATTTACTGATTTTAAAAGTTATACTATCTTTATAAACAGTAAATAATAATGATAGACGTTCTGTCTTATCATCATTTCGGCCGAGTGAAGTCCACTGCTGGACACAGGCCTCCCCCAAAGATCACCACAACCACCGATACGGATTTGTTCTCGCTCATTGGGGGGTTTTGCCATAATCGCCACGCTTGGCAGGCGGGTTGGCGATCGCAGTTGAGTTGTTAATGTACTCGAAGGACGCTGCTGCCCATTCTCCGGCTAATCCCTTAGTCGAATTTTACGACACCCATGGGAGGAGAAGGGGTGGTGGCATTCTGAGCCGGCACCACACGTCTCATGTCTTATATATAATACATTATATTTAAGTCATGGGACAGCACAAAATCAGTGCGGTTCTTTTTAACGTAAATGACCAATTACAACTTTGGCGGCACGGTTGGTGCACTGGCTGATACAGCCGGCTGCTGCGCACCGTGTCGTGGGTTCGATTCCCGCACGGGACAAATATTTGTATGATCTACAGGTAGTTGTTCCGGGTCTGGGTGTATTGTGTGTGTAATTTGTGTTTGTAAACGCACCCACGACACAGGAGAAGTCCTAGTCAAAAAAAAAGAACTTGGCTGGGCTTGACATAGAGCCTAGTGCCAGTACACGATTTGGACGGCTTGAATTTTCTCAGTAACGTGTACACTATACCCGCAGTACAATCCTATGGTGCAGGAGAGCCGGTGTATTTAAAGAGTTTAAAGAATCCACTGGATTATTAACAGCGTCATTATTTTTACCACACGAATTGTACACCATGTACACATGGAATTGTGCACTATTTCTTCCCCCTCAAATAATAATTGCAGCAACATGTCAAGTTTTTTATATATAGTGAATACAATCTGTCACCCCCTTTTTAACCCCTTAAGGATTCATTTTCCAAAAACACTGAAAACTGTATTTATTTTCAATCGAAACCCACATATTAACTACAAAGCGGACGGATTCAAATACAAACTCTTATCCTCTATTTGAGGTTGTTTTTTTTATATTATTAAGGTATTTCCATATGTTCCCAAGCTTCCGATGTCTGTGCAAAATCACGCCTGTACATTGCTCTGATGTGATTACGCAATGTAAGTCTTATCTTACTCTGACATCTAACTGATCTAACACACATAAAACTTCATAAAAGTGTAATCGCCCGTATATGATGCTCAGAACACTTTCTATCTAGATCCTTAGCTGTTCTGTTTTGTCTCGTCGTTTCAGCCAAATAAAGTCCACTGCTAGACACAAGCCTCCCCAATGATTTCCATAACGACCGGTCTGGGCGTGTTGTGTGCTAATTGAGGGTTTTGCCATTATTGCCACGCTTAGCTGGCGGGTTGGCGATCATAGGTGCTGTAACTTAATGAATTAAGTATTTATTCTATTTATTCATTAACTAACGCTTTGTCCGCAACTTCGCTTAGAATTAAGAATTTCCCATACAAACTTTTACACCCCATTTAACCTCTCTAGGGAATAATTATTATGTCTATATCCTTTCCCAGGGATCAAGATATCTCACACAAAATGCATCAAAAACTGTTCAGGGCTTTAGCCACGACAACGTAATAAACAGACAGACAGAAACACATTCGCATTTATAATAATTAATATATTTAGCAGTGATAGCCTAGTAGTTGAACCCTTGCCTTCCACAGAGGAGGGTCTGTGTTCGATCCCCGCCCGCACCTCTTGACTTTTCAGCTTCATGTGCAGATCAGAATTTGATTATCATTTGCGTTAACGGTGAAGAAAAACATCGTGAGGAAACCTGCACACTTGAGAGGGCTCCAATAGTGTTCTCAATGGTGTGTGTAGTCTGCCTACCCGCACTAGGCCAGCGTGGTGGATTATGGCGTAACCTTTCTCATCCTGAGAAAAGGCCCATGCCCAACAGTGGGACAGTAATATGCCGGTTTTTTTTAATGAAAATCTAATTCCTTTACATATATACTTTTACTCCTTTAGACTTAAGCGACATTTCCTTAACAGTCATCGTTTTTGCTAATTCTATAAATTCATAATAAATAATAATATATGTGTAGGCGCTTAGGCGCAGCGCAAATCAATAACAATGAGTTTAGTGCGATGCGCGCTCGAAAACGGTCGCTGTTCACTATACGCTTCGAATTATTTATACGTAATTCACGGTAAGCACGGCATTAGCCGTCGCTGTGTTTCAATATTATGAGTTTACAAAAACTTATAGTTAATGAGCTTCTGGCGTTCCTGCAACATCAACTGCACGTCATGGATGAAGTGAGCGTTATGCCGATCTGCATCTCGAGCTACACCGAAAACGAGTTTCGCAGTGCAAAGGCGTTATTGTACGAGTCGATCAATATGACCGACTGAATGCCGTCCCGCAGGAGGGACGAGAAGGGAGAGAGGAGTCTTCTAGACATGAATCGGGTGTTAAAGGAGACCGACCCTGACGATGTGCCTGCTTTCGTAGCGAAGGAGCTGAGTAAGCTCCCGTCTGCCTCCCGTCACATTTGACCACGTTGATGTCACCAGGCTGCTTAAGGACATCACTACTCTGAAAACAAGCTTGGCTGAAGTGAATTTTAAGTTAGAGGCCTCACAAAACACCATACGTGAACTCCGTACTGAAATAGTGGACTTACGCAACACTATGACAGTGTGTAGGTCACATGAGGCTGACAACATAAATACGCGTCGCGGGGCTTTTAACGCTTCGCAGCTGAGTTTCGAGCCAGCAAAACTGGACTCGTCACCGGCCGCCGTTTCTGCAACCGATGCACATAATAGCCCCTGCCGTCCCGCTCCCCCTGTTGCGGGGAAACTGACACAAGTAAGTGCATTAACACCCCGACGTGCACACTCAGCTGCCGTAAGTCAACCTCCAGTGAAAAATCAGCGGCAGCCAAAAACAAAGCTTGAGGGTGCACAACGGGCTCCGGAACCTGTTCGAAGCATCTTGCCTCCAGCAGCACGCCAAGGACAGGCTGATCAAGATGGCTTCACCGAAGTGAAGAAGAAGAAGAAGTCGTCCCACCGTAATCAGTACGGTAGTGCGCTCAGTGGGCCCAACATTCTGCTGCGTGCCACTATACCCACGACGCAGCCGTATGTGTCACGTCTTCACCACTCCACAAAGGTTGAGGAGATCGTGCAGTACATTCGAGAGTAGACGCAATGGACCTTGAAGGTAGAGAAGTTGGAGTCGCGCCACAATACGAACTTCAAATCGTTTGTGGTGCGAGTCCCGACACACCATCTAGATATATTCATGAAGGAGACCTTTTGGCCGGAGGGTGTCATGTAATGGAAGTTCCGTGGAAGACTACGGGACACCTCGCTGCAGTGGAACACGTTACCGCCTATACGTGTAGAATAGTGATTATTTTATTTTATTGATTTGTATAAGAGTTTATAAGATTTTAATGTATTTGTGTATTTTTATCTACGGGCCTTAGTCACCTGACAATAAATAAATAATAATAATTACGAGACTAGCTAAACTTGCTTACAACATATGTACGTATCTAAATATGTATGTATATTACGGTTGGAGCACCGCATGGTGGTGCGTGCCGCGTGCTCAAACTAAACAGGTTTTGTATAGCTTGGTGTGTAGCCGAATACTCGAGTATGTAAAAGAGTGCGACGGAACGACAAAAAGTCCTACACCCTCTCGCACGATTCGCAGCGTTCAACTTCAAAGTCCAAATAATCTAGGTTGATGCGTAACCGTGTATACTTTAGCATTTTTTTAACATATTATATACTTTTGCACCGTCGTACATAATAGTTCTCTTTTTTTAGAGAAATAGTTTTCATCAAAACGATTTATCCTTACGATAATTCTTAGTTAATACAAAATATTATTTTAAAAACAGAAGTTTCACTTCTTGAGCTGGACATATTTACTGATACACGCACTCATTTTACCTCAATAGAAATTTCAAATGATTATTCATCTATAGCACGGTTGGTGCAGTACAGTCGGCTGCTGCACTCCGGGTCGCGGGTTCGATTCCCGCACGGAACTAATATTTGTATGACAGGCAGGTAGTTGTTCCGGATCTGGGTGTATTGTGTGTGGAATTTATGTCTGTAAACGCACCCACGACACAGTAGAAATACTAGTGTGGGGCAGCGTTTGAAAAAAAGAAAAAAGAAGAAGCAGATGAAGACAACTTTTAATTTAATATATCTATTTGGAATTTCTACTGGTTAGTGTTGCATATTAATAGTAACACCGAAAAAGCGGTTAGGAATAGGCATTGGCAACACCAATCGGTAATGTTTGTTCCAATTACACTAAAAATAAAACTCACGTCCTCGGGTTGTCTAAATCTGGTTTTCCCTCCACACCCCGTCCCTATAGGGACCATAGAAACTGGTTAATATATTTCGATGACCGTACTTATTTTGAAGAAGTAAGTATTAATGAAAAATATCACCATTTGAAATATGGAGAAATTTATATAATTGCCTAAGATGTATATTCGAATATTAAACAATGAATACCGAGGTAGTACACAAAAATAACTTCAGAGCAATATCGGAAAATCTGATATTGTAGCATAGCCTTTTACGTATAATATATCACAAAACATACACCCTGGCGTATATTAAGAATAGTTTCCATGACGACCGTAATGACAACAACCACAAATATTTTAGGGTGTAGGAACTTGCGATGTATAAGTTGAAATCTGTATCAATGTTATTGAAAAACAATTGAAAACTGCACGGCGGTGCCGACATTTGTTTGTAGAATCTTATAATTTTTGTGAAATATTTTATGAAGATTGATTAAACTGAACACTGAACAATGTTGCCGATATACATGATATTGGCGGAATTCTGGGAGAATACTCTACAGAAGCAATTATCTGAGAGTTGAAATTGAACAATGTTACTATCATTTTCATCGGTATGACACACCATACTAGTGTGTTTAAGAACTCTTGTCTTAGAGTACCCGTGGATCCTGTTAGTAAGATGCCAAAATCTGCATATGAACGTAATGAAAAATGTATTAATCAGCAATGTTCTATTGATTCGTCTTCCACGTGTTCTGTAAGTCAAGCAAAATTGGACGCAGATAAATTAAAAGAATTTTACCGTAGTATTCCAGATTATAATGATATTAATCATTTACCCACGGAAGAGTTTTATTCTACACTTAAATCATTAAGAGAGAAAAAGAAAGTTATGCTGGGTTTGGCTATTGAATTTATAGATGATAGTAATGGCAATAGTGACAAAGTTTCAGATAATTTATTGAATAAAACGGAAGAATTACCCAACATGATGAATAAAAGTAATAAATCTGCATTGAATTATTCATCAAGAAGAAAATTATCTACTGAAGGGAAAGATATGAATAACATTAAAATGAATCACGACTATTCTTATATCCATTCAAAACCACTACCTACAAACATTTCAGGAACATGTTTAAAACGGTCTGTAAGGTCTGTAAAGACTGTAGTTGGAGACGAGAAAAACGGCAAAGAAGATTTGAAAATAGCTCCAGTGAAAAGTAATTTAGAAAAAAGTAAACATGAGCGTCCTAAAAGGAATCATTCAGCTTGTTCCATATCCTGGAATGATGCTAAGATAGAAAGTAAAAATGAAATTGACCAGAAGTTTGATGACTTTTTCGATGGGAAGAAGTATGATAGTCCTCTGAATGAAGTGGATCTAGACGAGTTTAAAACGCAAAGTATGCCTTCAAGTCCTTTAAGAATGAAACGTTGTGGATCTCCTTTAAGGCGACGGAAAAGTATTACTATACCGAAACCTTTTAAAATGACGGAAAGGTGAGCCTCATATTAATCTTTTTTATGTTTTCGATAAAGTTTAACTGTTACTACTATTACTAGATATTGATTATTTATTGAAGCCAAAAGAAAACAATCAGCACTAAGTCACCTTCAGCAGAAGAGTAAGTATTCTATTTGCAGACGACACGTACATTACTTTTCAAATTAACAGGAAAGATGGAAAACTTTTACATTCACATGATATCTTATCTTCTCTATCTAAATGGTTTGCTGCAAACAATCTCTTGGTTAATAGTAACAGGACTAAATGTTTAAACTTCGTTGCCAAACGCTGCCAAATGTACCCCAAGTCAAATAAGGCTTAGCTTTAGAACATAACAAACGAAGAAATATACGTTAACCAAGACAAATAAATCTATCCTAGGGAATTGTTTCCGATTCTATAATAATTTAATAAGTTACCAAAACAAACTACGGGTCTTACTAATGGCACAGATAATATAACTATACTATACTAGTACTCATGGGAAGTAGAATATTTAAAAAAGTCTCAAAGACAAAAGATAGGGACGTGTTGCATTAATTATTTACTGCACAGGCGGCTTACCTGAAAACTAATTTTACCTGCATTGTTTGTATTGTATAGCTACAAATATATTCCGTGTGGTGTCCGGATTTAGAATATACTACCACTCCATCTCCTCCGTGGATGTAAGGAGGAATGGGCAGCGGTGTCCCTTCTGTAGAACAGTTACTAACCTGCGCTCACCAACCCGCCTGTCAAGCGTGGTGAGTATTGGCAAATACCCCCCAAGACGGCACCGGATACGAAGATGATGATGAAACGTGTTTCAATGTAAAAAGAGCTGTCTTAAATAATTATTAAATGCAGATTTGTAAAACTATATATAAAACACCTAGGTAATTGCTAAATAGATAATTGATTGATTGAGTACCTACCTTGATCAATCGGCAGATCTAAATTCTCAATTTAAAAAATATTATTTATAGATCGTGCCCTAACTCCTTTTGTCGTTTCTTATGATAAGGATTTCTACGAGAAGAGTTGGAATGACATATAATTGGGAATCAGTGTAGAGATTTGCTTTGAGTGAGGACTTCGTTCGCAGTTGTGCTATTATTCTATCTGTAAGTCATCGTTTGTTGTAACCTTATCCGGTTCCGGTACCGGGATCGGGAGAGGGCCGATCCCGCTCGGAGAAGGAGGACACGGAGCCGAGGTAACAACCACCGCGGCGCCAGTGTCCAACACGCCTGAGCCCCCTGTCGTCTTTATATGGCGGGGGGCCTTGGGGGTCGCGAGCGCGCCTATTGGGAAATTAGCGTGCTCATACCGAGCGGCCCCCGGGAAGAAAGTGGTGTCGTGGTCACGTACCGCCGTGTGCGCACAGCGCATAGCGAGTCTTCGGGGGAATCCTTTTACAATTACCCTGAGAAGTGCCTGGGAGGGCGGCCTCTTTACAGTCGCCCTCCCTCCGCTAGAGCGGATGACCACTTTACAGTCATCCCCTCCGAGATGTGCCTAAAGGCGTGGCACAAATGGGTGGCTCTAGATGGAGATCTTTCGAGTTCCTAGAGCCTCCCTACGGTGCCGAAGGTGACCACTCCGGTAGTTTTAGCCGGTAGGAGTCCGGCATGCCCCTCCGCCGTTTCCCGGGGTGGAGGAAGTACATGATGTAATTCAATAAAAAAAATAAAAAGTCTGTATGTATATATTTATATTTATAATTATATAATTCCTCTGTATGTGTATATGTCAATGAACTCCTCCCAAATTGAGACCGATTTTGATATTTTTTTTTGTGTATTATTGAGTGGGTCCCTGTATGGTTTAGATTTACAATTGGACCCGATAGGTGGCGCTGCAATCGGGTTTGCATGTACCTTCCTGTGCAAAGCTGGGGCGGACAGCTAGTTTTGTTATATATTATGTTAGCAGTTTTGTGGGATTTAAATGATATTTTAGTAATTAATAAAAAGATTTTTACTTTCTGGATTTAGCCTTTTCCTTAACATTATACTTCACTTCATTTGTAATTAAAATAAAAAGTATCCTATATCCTATTCCACGACATAATTTACCTCAACACCAATGATATTATATACCACTCAGAATGCCACCACCCCATCTCCTCCCATGGGTGTCGTAAAAGTCGACTAAGGGATTAGTCGGAGGATGGGCAGCAGCGTCCTTCGAGTACATTAACAACTCAACTGCGATCGCCAACCCGCCTGCCAAGCGTGGCGATTATGGCATAACCCCCCAATGAGCTCAAAACACATCCATATCGGTGGTTGTGATGATCTTTGGGGGTGGCCTGTGTCCAACAGTGGACTTCATTAGGCCGAAATGATGATGTTACGTCCATATTAAATGGCGCGCAAAATACAGTCTCGCTTGCACAACCATGTCGTGAGAAAGAAGACACAAAAACAACAAGAGTAAAAGAGATAGCTATCTAGGCGAACCTATTGCGAGGTGCTACAATTGGGGGAGTTTTGATTCTTAATTTTTGCAAGCATGTAACATATCTACTTCTTTTTAATATATAATATCATTGCTCAACACCAATTCTTTTTTTATTGATTCTTTCCTTTGAACTTGAAGGAGGCTCCTAAACATACAAATAAGGTTTAATATGGTTAATATGTTCTTACTCTCATTTATTACAGGGACGAAGAAGATCGTATAGTTAATGAACTCCGGTGTCTTCGTAAATCGTTTTCAGAAGACATGCTTCATCAGAAGAACGAGCGAAAGAAATTTAGAGCGAAACCTGTACCGATCGAATCCCGCATCCCTCTCTATGACAAGATACTAGAAGACCAAGCTATGAGGTTTCCTTTCGACATGAAACCTATCTGTATGCTTTTTATTAGACTACACTTTTACTTTTTTATACGTTTTCGTATACATATTTATTCGTATACTCTTCGGAGGCTAAACATAGTCAGAAACTGATAAAGAAGGTCCATGATGAATGGTGTCGAATAAATATTTTACACAGTCTCGAAGCTTTACATGCAAAATAAATAATGTAGTATTACGGGTAGATAAGTAGTATTTATTTAGAAGTATGGCCCACACGCCTGATATTAACCTCTCATTATACGGGAGACTAAACAATGGGAGATCAGCTTATACTGTAAATTATAGCTGATATATAGTCGTGTGTACCGTAACCATTCATTCATAATAATACCTACTCAGTTATATCTTAGCTTTGACCTATGCTAAGTTCACTTGAACACGAGAGAAAACAAATAAACTAAATGTTGAACATCGATTACTTTTTGGTAATATTATGATTTCATTATACATTTTTTTGCTATTCGCTTTAATTGTAAATGCAGCATTATGACATTACATTAGCCATAGCCCCATGTCCCCTTATTCGTAGAATATTGTAGCACGTTTTGGCCAGATTATAATTTTTATTTGACATTATATCCTAATCCATTCCCTTTTATCCTATCTAAACAGTATGCTTGTCACCAAGCGTTGCGTTGTCTATTATAATGATAATGCTTATTATTTGCCTTAAAAGACTATTGTTATTATTCACTTTTACAGACGTGCAATAACTAAAATAAACAGTGAGGCTGAGTTAAGAGCTCAAATGAAACCCTTTAGTTTCACAAAGAGAGAAGAAAAGGGTCTGGGAGGAATGTGTGAACGAGCTGTTCACATTTTACCTAAAAGCAAAAAGAAGAAACGATTTAGGGCTCGTCCGGTACCTAAGAACTTGTTTTCTAATTACTTTTACGACAAAATGAAAGAGGATGACTTTTTCAGGTAAAGTTAGTTTAAAAAAGTTTCTTTCCACGGACTACCGTTTATTATTTGCCAGTTTGTGGATGGGTAGCAGCATCCTCGCATGTGCTAATAGCAACATATTGCGATGACCAATGCGCTTGCCAAGCGTGGTAATTCTGGCAATATTCCCCATCTCCGCTTATTGTAGTGAGCATTGGGAGGTTCATGTGCAGCAGTGGACGTTTACGGGATGATGTGTGTGTAAAATAATACTCCTCAGACGATTATACCTACAAAGGTGGTTGGCATTTGGGTCCTCATAATTATGCTACATTTGTGAGCGAAGAAACACAGGCTCAATATCTCCCAAATTATTAAAATACCGTGCTGTAAGAATTCCCCCGAAGCTGCGAAAATTCCTGACCTTAATCCGATTGAGCGTGCCTGATGCTGCTCAAGAAACTAAAAGTCTCTTCCACACTTCATCAGCTTCACTTCACTTCAAAGGCTTTATTACAAGAATGGATGAGTCCCCCAAAATCTCATCAGAAACTTGACAACAAAATCACCAAGCAGTTGTTTTCAGAGTGCGTGGAGGCAATACTGAATACTCAGCTAAAAGAGCTTACTTAGCAATAAATTAAAATAATAATCAATGATTATTTTATTGATAACTTTATGATTTCATGAAGATGATTTTATTGTTTCGGAAGATATTGGGGTTTTTCCTGAGGAGCGAAATATTTATATGTTTGAATAACGAATGTTGTAAGTGGTATGTATACCGTTCTACCACATAAATGAATAAACAATCTTATCAATAAACAAAAGCATCGAATCTATTAGTAGGTGTGGTATTTCGATGATTTTTATAAATAAAAGCAGGTATCCAACGAAACATAGGAGTAATTAAAGTCCATTCATAGTTACTATGGTGGTACTGTTTCCTAAATATATAGTCACTTAAATAGTTACCGGTTATCATAGACATATTTTTTTAGATCAATGAATAAACGTATCAGGGCCGAGGAAATGTTGCGAAGCGCAAATTATCCAGGTACTATGGCTGCTCGAGATCGGAGCCACCTCTCAACTCCAGCGGCTCACAGCGACCTGCCTATAGATCCATCTCCTGGTATACCATCCATATCATCCTCTGATAGACAAAGATGCTCAAGTCCCACGAAAGAGCGAAAGAAGCGTGATAAATATTCGAAGGAAGACTTCATCACAACAAGTCCCCAGCCGTTTCGATTCAACACGGCTGACAGAGCTGCTAAGAAAGTGGGTTTTCTTTATTATTATTTATTTATGCTTTATCCGTTATTTTAATTTGACTTCAAAACGCTTATTAATTTGACTGGTGGTAGGTCTATTATAGCATCTAGTGTGATCTTACGAGGACCTGGAGCCCCCCTTCGGTGCCGAAGATGACCGCTCCAGTGGTTTTAGCCGGTAGGAGTCCCGCATACCCCTTCGCCCTTCCCCGGGGTGAAGGAAGTTCCATGTAGAATTTCCACTGCCGGACTCCTACCGGCTAAAACCACTGGAGCGGTCATCTTTGGCATCGAAGGGAACGCAGGACTTGTCCTGGGTAACATTCTAATTGTTGCATGACGTTTTCCACCAGGCGAATGACTTGCTCGTTTCGTCAACAAGTAGTATAAATAAAGCTACGGTAAAATTCGTATGTATATTTATTATTTGACCTTTTAGATGCAAGATGTTGCAAGGAAGATTTATTACGAAAGCAAAAGTACTGAGAGCGGTGGTAGTGGAATAGCGAACGGCCCAGGTGCACGTGCATACTCTGCTCTGGATCTCCGAGCTTCTGCGTCGGGGAGGTCCAACCTAGCAGCTCTTCTTAGAGCTGAAGCTGTGAGACGGAGATTCGAAATGGAGGCAGCAATGCGGCTGACGGAGCAACGTCGACGCAACGAGATGAGACAGAGAGATCGGCAGCTCCGAACGAAACCTGCTTGGCATCTTGTTAAAAACAAGTTAGTTCACATAATAATATTGATACGTAGAAGGTGCAAACTCGAGTTCACCTGATGCAAAAAGAATAAAAACTGCCATTTTATCGCATCATCCTTTGGAAATTTATTGTACTGGCCGTCTTTTTATACTATATTATCATATTATAGAACATGTATATAGGTATAAAAACGTCATTTAAACGGATTTTGTGCAGCATTTTAAACCAGCGCTTGCGTTTTAAGAATTTAATTTGAATATACTAGGTCAAAACTCTACCTGCAGATGTCGTAAGTAGTAAAGAGTGTGGGGCTAAAAGGTGCAAGAGCGCGGCTCACATAAAGATAATGGAGGAGGATGGCAATCGGTTTGTATGTACTACATAGATAGTATTTAAGATATGTGTTGGAAATACTGCACACTACAGATGTTATTATTATGGGCTATTAGAGTAAGGTGGACAATAGCTTCAAGCTAGAAACTTGCAAGGAAGATGAAGAAATGTAATGGAATATTTAGGATGTGACGTAAGCAATGCTCATTAGAGCCACGTAGTGGCTATTATAGGGGGTCGCTTAAAACAACGAACAAAAAATATATTTTGCCACGCAATAACCGAGTTATTTTAATCTTGTATATAACAACGAAAACTAAACTATGTACATTAACGTAAAAAAGCAATGGATCATGAATAAATCACGTAGACATCACTTTTATGTTACTAATCAAGGAAGGATAATTATTTGTAAAGCAATTATATAATTTTCCGTATTTACACAATATTCACAAGTAAAACTGATTTTACAGTCACGAGGAAGATATCGCTATGAGGCTCCAAACTCGACGCGATGAGGAGAGAATGAGACGAGAGGAGTTCCTTCACGAAATGGAACTGATGTATGGAAGGGTCCAGCAGCAGCCGATGCTCTTCGAGAGATACTACGCACCACGTTCACTATCAGCTACAATAGATACACTACAACTATCACCAAGGAAATCCACGAAAAAACGAAGTTCCAGGAAATCGTACCACTCCAATAGTCCAACTCGATCTCGCAAAGTATCTATCAACGATACAGCTGAAACTTATAATGGCGATGTAGCCGACTATCTGAATAGAATAGACATCGAAGACAAATACTCAGACTCGGAAATTGTGACCGATAGCCTGGATAGAGGGAGATTGTAATTTTGCATCAAAAAAGCATGACCAGTCCGTGTGGTGTCCGGATTAAGAAAATAGCATCACTCCATCTCCTCCCGTGGATTTCGTAAAAGGTGACTAAGGGACTCTAAAACAGAACAATGGGCAGCAGCGTCCCCTCTATGGAACAGCAGCCATCCTGCGCTTACCAACCGCCTGCTAACAGTGGTGAGCACTGGCAATTTCCCCTAAAAATGACAACACACGACATGTTGTTGAGGAAATCTGTTAGGAAGCTATTGTTCAGCAGTGGACGTCCTTTGGCTGATATGATGATGATGATGAAGAAAGCAGCGTGAATTTTGTGTAAGTAGTAATTAACCGAAAAACCTAATAAATGTTCAATTGAATCACTGAGCGTCTAATGTTTGTTTTCTTGTCCATAATTTAATCATCCAATATCATAGATACATTATCTACATATATTTTATTATTTAAATTTTTAAACATGTAAAACTAGGAACTAATCGAAATATCTCATCTGCCTGGCCTGTTTTCATTTATGTTAAGGTCAGTCCAGTCTAATCAGATAAGTGGGAATGTCAGTTAACTAATAGAAATACATACCACTAGAAGATTTTAATTAGACTAGATTATCTAGGATCCATTTAAGGAGGCGTGACACACAGAAGCGTAGATTCCTGGCTTCTTGATGCCGCAGATGGTGGGCCCGAAGGAAACTACCAGGTAGTTTTTGGATCCGTCGGCTGTGTCAAATTTGATACAACATTTAATTCAGAAATATTTAATTATATTATGTAAATTTGGCACATACCTATTCAATAAATCGTGTGGTTTATCTTGATGTTTTCCGTATAAATTAATAAAAATGAGTAAACATTCAATTTCTTATGCAACTTTTTTTATGTATTCATTGACAATTTAAAACGATTGAAATACCAAAAAAAGAATCACCAGACAACATTAAGATCTGGTCAGGTGAGAAAAGGCCAGACTTCCCAAAGGTTAAAAAAGCTTTTTTTGGACCTTCCGAGGCACAGATTTAACAAAGACTGTTTTTTTGTCATTGATATAATTCCTGTTATATATTTCTGTGTGATTGCCCTGCCATTTCTACATACTATATGTTTTATCATACAATTTCATTGCCGTCGATCTTCGTAGACAAGAGGTAGGATACGTATGAAAATCTATAATTCTATACCAATTATTAATTCGGTCCTCTCAATATGAATAAATACTATGTTTGATAACTGTAATTGTCGTCGGTTAAAATCCATACGGTAAAGAAATGAATGCGTTTGTTGTTCTGTAATTGTCCCCTTTGCTGGGAAGTATTTATAAAGACCAGAGTAAAGTGTAACACTTATGGCGCATTTGAGAAACATCTAGTTAGTTGCCTACATTCACCAGATTTAAGTTTACCGTAGCCCGAATGAGAATTTAATCTGTATACTATGATAAAATCGTAGAGCGACAAAGATAGTACATTAAATATATTTTTGAAACAATCACTTGCGCTTGCTCCAGGAACGAGATAGATGCCAAAACTGCAATTTATAGAATTCCTGTCTGTTTGTCTGTTTCTATGTTGAATGACAACGGTTAAACTACAGTATATAGTTACAATACAATACATTAGATATAAGAATACATATCATCACGCTTTTATACATGGGAGATGAGTAGTATAACAATATGTCTACAAAGTTTTGTTTTACAGCGAATATTAAAATAGATATAAAATAAAATTCACGATAGTGAATAATAATAATAACCCTCTAAGCATATTGCTGAAGGGATCAGGGCTAGGCTAAGGTCGTATCTCACCTGTTTTACATGGATGACCTGAAACTGTTTGCCCCTTGCAAATTGCAACTAATAAAGTTACTTAAAGTAACGGAAAGTTTCAGTAATTCTATTAGGATGGAATTTGGTATGGAATGCATGTCATGCATGTAAACCGGGGGGAGATTGTGGAATCCGAGGGAATTCAACTCTTGGATTCCATTAACCTTAGATCACTCTCCGCAACAGACTCATACAAATACTTGGGTATGTCGGAGGGTTTGGGTATTAAAGAGGTTGACATGAAGCAATTGTTAAAGAAACGTTTCTTTGGCCGCCTGAAGAAAGTACTTCAAAGTCTTTTGTCAGGTGGCAATAAGGTACGCGCCTTTCACCGGCTGCTACCCAATCTCAGGGGACCGGGGGAAGAAGTTCGCCGCCTCTACGGGGGAGACGTGCGGTAACAACCGCCGCGGCGCCCGTGTCCAACACGCCTGAGCCCCCACCCTTTTTTATTTTTTTATTTATCCGGTGGAAATATGTCATGCACTTCCTACGCCCGGGAAAGGGCGGAGGGGCATGCCGGCCGGACTCCTACCGGCTAAAACCACCGGAGTGGTCACCTTCGACACCGTAGGGAGGCTCTAGGAACTCGAAAGATCTCCATCTAGAACCACCCATTGGTGCCACGCCTTTAAGCACATCTCGGAGGGGAAGACTGTAGCCCCCTGTCGTCTTTATACGGCAGGAGGCCTTGGGGGTTGCGAGCGCGCTTATTGGGAAATCTGCGTGCTCATACCGAGCGACCCCGGGAAGACAGCGGTGTGCATGTGGTCACGTACCGTTGTTTGCGCAGCACAGCGCATAGTGAGGCTTCGGGAGAATCTTTTACAATCCCCTCGAGAGGTGCATGAGGGGGTGGCCTCTTTACAGTCGCCTTCCCTCCGCTAGAGAGGATGACCCCTTTACAGTCATCCTCTCCAAGATGTGCCTAAAGGCGTGGCACCAACGGGTGGCTGTAGATGGAGATTATTCGAGTTCCTTGAGCACCGAAGCCGACGATGATCACTCCGATGGTATTAGCCGGTAGGAGTCCGGCATGCCCCTTCGCCCTTTCCTGGGGCGAAGGAAGTACATGAGGAGTTTCCACCGGACAGATAAAAAATAAAAATAAAAACCTACGCGCCTTTAACGGTTGCGTTGTGCCAGTTTTGATATACTTCTTTGGCAAACTCAAGTGGACTCAGACGGAACTTGATGCCCTGGATAGGAAGGTTCGTACACTGTTGACTACACATCAGATGCATCACCCTCGATCTTCGGTAATGAGGCTGTACATCCCACGGAAGTGTGGAGGTCGAGGCTTTTTATGTAAATCCTAAGACTCTGCATAACGGCGAGGTGTGCAGTTGCAGCAAGTATTTCCTCTGTGCCGAAGGGGGGGTGCACCGAGATGTCATCACAGTGGACAAAGGACTAACCCCGCTCGGTTTGGCTTAAGTAAACTGGCGCAAACCTGTCATACTTAATACCAACGACCGCAGAGTGGTATGGCAGAGGAGCTACATGGATGCTATTATCGGGTTCTTCATGGACCTGATGTGGACTTGCTAGCGTCCGTGTCCTGGTTATGTTTCGGTGACCTTTTTGGGGAAACCGAAGGTTTTTTTTGTGCAATTATGGACTAAGATATCATGATGAATAACCGGAAATATAAATAAAAAACCAGAAATATAAATAAAACGGTACAGTCGACATTTGTCGGGCATGCCGCTGTCCAGGTGAATCCCTTCGACATATTATTTCTGGTTGTTCTCGTCTTGCTAACGGCGAATACTTGCACAGGCACAACCAAGTGGTCAGGATAATCCACCAGCAACTGCTCTAAAGTACAACCTTGTGGATACTAAGGTATCGTAATATAGGTATGTGCCCGACCCAGTTCTTGAAAATGTCACGTCACGTTGTACTGAGATCGGTCTATCATAACTGATAGGACTATTGTCGCCAATAAGCCTTATATTGTGATGATAGATCGATTAGAGCGCCCTACGATGATTGTTGACGTTACCGTTCCGCATGATGAAAATCTCGTGAAAGCCGAGAAAGATTTAGTATCTTGTATCTATATTAGTATCTTCTCTATGAAATTAAGTATCTTGACTTGGCACATGAGATTGTCAACATGTGGGATGTGGACTCTGCAACCATCGTACCGTTACTTGTGACAGCCGATGGCCTTATTGCCAAGAGTGTCGACCAACGTCTAAGAGAAAACTCTCGTTAGACGGTTGGATCAGGAGCCAGCTACAGAAGGCTGTTCTCCTCGACACATCACGTATAATGAGGAGGTTCCTCTCGCTGTAATCCTAACTACCGGTATCTTGGCCCCTGTGCCCGGTACCGGTTAGCCACTATTTTTATATTTTTAAATGTACATTTTTATAGGTGTTTATTTAAAAATGTAATTTTTATGTGTATATATATGGAATAAAGGAAATAACAATAATAAATAAATAATTATTACAATAAATAATACTAATAATAAAAAAATAAAAAAAGTACTGAAAAGTCTTTTATCAGGCGGTAACAAGGTGCGCGCCTTTAACGGTTGGGTCATGCCAGTCTTAATGTACTCTTTCGGCATACTCAAGTGGACTCAGACTGAATTAGACGCCCTGGATAGACGAGTCCGTTCGTTGTTGACCACAAATCGGATGCATCACCCACGATCGTCGATAATGAGGCTGTACATCCCACGAAAATGTGGGGGTCGAGGCTTTCTAAATGCTAAGACCCTCCACAATCGTGAGGTGTGCAACCTCAGGGAGTATTTTCTCCATGCCCAAGTGGGGATGCACCGAGATGTGGTTGCGATGGATAAAGGACTCACCCCGCTCTCCTTGGCTAAAGAGAACTGGCATAAACCTGTAGTGCTTGACACTAATGGCCGTAAGGAGGTATGGCAGAGCAAGGAGCTTCACGGACGCTTTTACCGGGCCCTTCATGGGCCTGATGTGAACTTTTTAGCGTCCGTGTCTTGGCTACGTTTTGGTGACCTCTTTGGGGAAACCGAAGGTTTTATCTGTGCAATTATGGATGAAGTTATTATGACGAAGAACTACCGAAAATATATTGTGAAGGACGGCACGGTTGACATCTGTCGGGCATGTCACTATCCGGGTGAATCTATCCGTCACATTATTTCCGGTTGTTCTCGTCTTGCTAACGGCGAGTACTTGCACAGGCATAACCAAGTAGCCAGGATTATCCACCAACAACTTGCATTGCTATACAACCTTGTGAGTTTAGAAGTGCCATACTACAAGTATGTGCCCGACCCAGTTCTCGAGAATGACCATATCACGTTGTACTGGGATCGATCTATCATCACTGACAGGACTATTGTAGCCAATAAGCCTGATATAGTGGTGATAGATCGAGTAGAGCGCCGCACAATGATTGTGGATATAACTATCCCACATGACGAGAATCTCGTGAAAGCCGAGAAAGAGAAACAACTTAAGTATCTTGACTTGGCGCACGAGGTTGTCGACATGTGGGAGGTAGACTCTGCAATCATTGTGCCGATAGTTGTTACGGCCAATGGCCTTATGGCCAAATAAAGGAAATAATAATAATTAGCGTCTCAATTCCAACAGTCCGTAGAACGTGGGTCGCTACCACAGTTCCTAACGACTGGTGTTACCCACCTGCTCCATAAATCAGGTAGCACCGCGGAACCCAAGAATTATAGGCCTATCACCTGTCTACCGACAGTCTATAAACTTCTCACATCCATTTTGAGAATAAAAATTAATCAACACATTGATAATAACGCTATCATGTCTACTTCTCAAAATGGATGTAGGAATGGGTCCCGCGGTACTAAGGAGCTGCTCCTCATTGATATGACTATCTGCCAACAAGTCCGCCGTAACCGAAAGAATCTGTCGACATGTTGGATAGATTATAAGAAGGCCTACGACTCCGTGCCACATACATGGCTCATGAGGGTGCTGAAGTTGTACAAAATAAATACAACCCTATGCACCTTCTTGATGTCATGTATGGGGCAATGGAAGACAGTTCTTCGCTATCCGGGATGTCGCCAGATTCTGGGAGACGGTGAGGCAATTTTTATCAAGCGTGGTATATTTCAGGGTGACAGCCTCAGTCCATTGTGGTTTTGTTTAGCTTTGAACCCTCTTAGTAATCTACTAGAGGGGTCAGGGCTAGGCTATCGATTGCGGAGAGACGGTCAGGTTATTTCCCACTTGCTTTACATGGATGACTTAAAATTATTTTCTCGCACCAAGTTGCAACTGATGGAGTTACTGAAAGTGACTGAAACATTTAGTAACTCTATCAGGATGGAATTTGGTGTGGAAAAATGTGCAGTCATGCATGTGAACCAAGGGGAAATTATAGAATCCGAGGGAATTGAACTCTCGGATTCTGTGAGCCTTCGATCTCTCTCCTCAATCGAGACCTATAAATACTTGGGTATGTCGGAGGCGTTGGGCATCAATGAGGCTGACATGAGGCAGACGTTGAAGGAGCGCTTCTTCGGCCGCCTGAAAAAAGTACTAAAAACTCTTTTATCAGGCGGTAACAAGGTGCGCGCCTTTAATGGCTGGGTCATGCCAGTTCTCATGTACTCCTTCGGCATACTCAAATGGACTCAAACGGAACTGGATGCCCTGGATAGGAGAGCCCGCACATTGCTGACTGCAAATCGGATGCATCACCCACGATCCTCGGTAATGAGACTGTACATCCCGCGGAGATGTGGGGGTCGCGGCTTTTGAAATACAAAGACCCTCCATAACCGCGAGGTGTGCAGTCTTAGGGAGTATTTTTTCCATACTCACGTGGGGATGCATCGAGATGTAGTGGCAGTGGACAACGGGCTCACCCCGCTTGGTCTGGCAAAAGAGAACTGGCGCAAACCTGTAGTAATCAGTACCAATGACCGCAAGGAAGTATGGCAGAGCAAGGAGCTGCATGGACGTTTTTATCGGGCCCTCCATGGTCCCGATGTAGATTTTCCAGCATCAGTATCCTGGTTACGTTTTGGTGACCTCTTTGGGGAAACCGAAGGTTTTGTCTGTGCGATTATGGACGAAGTTATCATGACGAACAATTACCGGAAATATATTGTTAAGGATGGTACGGTTGACATCTGTCGGGCATGCCACCGTCCGGGTGAATCCATCAGACATATTATTTCTGGTTGTTCTCGTCTTGCTAACGGCGAGTACTTGCACAGGCACAACCAAGTAGCCAGGGTTATACACCAGCAACTTGCGCTGAAATATAAACTTGTGGCCTTTGAGGTACCATACTACAAGTATATGCCCGACCCAGTTCTCGAAAATAGTCATATCACATTGTACTGGGACCGGTCTATCATCACTGATAGGACTATTGTTGCTAATAAGCCTGATATAGTGATGATAGACCGAGTAGAGCGCCGCGCAATGATTATTGATGTTACCATCCCGCATGATGAGAATCTCGTGAAAGCCGAGAAAGAGAAACAAATAAAGTATCTTGACTTGGCACACGAGATTGTCGACATGTGGGATGTTGACTCGGCAATCATTGTGCCGATAGTCGTTACGGTCAACGGCTTGATCGCCAAGAGCCTCGACCAACATCTTAAGAGGCTCTTGTTAGGCGGCTGGATCAAGGGCCTGATACAGAAAGTGGTTCTCCTTGACACGGCACGTATAGTCAGGAGGTTCCTCTCTCTGGAGCCCTAGCCACCGGCAGCTTGGACCCTGTTCCCGATGCCGGTTGGTCACTATTTTTATATTTTTAAATATATGTTTTTATTTTTGTTTTATATATATATTTAAAAATGTAATAATATGTATACTAAGAAAATAAAGGATAATAATTTATTCCAGACAAATGTCCATTTGTGTTCGTATACAAACATTTACCTAAAAACGAATGTTAGTACTTACTCTAGAACAACCTAATCTATTTACTATAATAAAATCGTAGAGAGACAAAAACTGTACATAGAATATTTTTTGAAAAATATCACTGCCGGGTGTTCCAGGAACGAGACTGATGCCAAAACTGCCATTCTTAGAATATCTGTTTGTCTGTTTCTATGTTGGACGAGAACTAGGTACCGTACAGATCTAGTTGAAATTTGGCAAAAATGTCTATTACTGTCCAAAGAGGGATCTAGAATACAAATCATCACGCTTTTGTACACGAGAGGTGAGTAGTTTAAAAATATGTCTACAAAGTTTTACAGCGAATATTATGAAAAAATCATACAAGAGAACACATTCGTACGTACTGATACGTAATATTAATTATAAAAAAAATACCATCACACTCTAAAGGGCGCTAACCGATAAATCTTAAGAATACGCCTAGCCCAAAATAGGGGTACTGCACACACGTTTCTTTAATCCCTGAAATGCGACGTCACAACTCTCATCCCAGCAAAAGCGTCGCTTCTCCTCAGTGAAAGTTGGCAACATCTGCGAAATTCTTGACAAACCTTCCATAGTAGGAGCACTAACCCAAAAATGCTCTGACCTGCGTCTTGTCTTATAGAATAGGCAAATCCTTGACGGCAGCTATTTTCTCCGGATCGGTTTGAACGCCTTCTTCTGAAACTACGTGTCTTAGGAAGCTTACCTGACTTTTGAAAAACGGAATTTTTTCGGAGTAACTTGCTCACCGTATTTTCAACAGCACTCGTTCCAGATTTCCTAGGTGTTCTATAAACGTGTGGCCCACGATAATTATGTCATCTAAATTGGCAAGCCACGCGTCTCCGATCAGTCCGGTCAGTACTTGCTCCATCAGCCTTTCAAAAGTTGCTGGAGCATTGCATAATCCAAATGGCATAACTTTAAATTGCCTCAGTCCCATTCCTGTAGAGAATGCTGTGTTTCTTTGTCCCTAGGGGTCTGTTTCTACTTTCCTGTAGCTACTCTTCAGGTCCAGCGTGGTAAACCACTTCATTCCCACCAGCGTATCCAGTGTGTCATCGATCCTTGGTAATGGGTAGCTATCCTTCTTCGTTATGTCACTCAATCGACGATAGTCTACACAAAATCGCGTACTACCATCCTTCTTCCGCACCAGAACCACCGGAGAATACCATGGACTAGTTGAAGGCTTAATAACGCCATCTTTCAGCATTCTTTTAATCATGGCATCCACTTACTTTTCCCGTGCAATAGGTAGTCTTCTTGGTCGCTGATGAATTGGCAGCTCATTGCCTGTATTGATCTTGTGCTGAACTAGACCAGTCTTCCCTATGTCAGCATCATTAGAAGAGAAAAGTTCGATGTACCGAAGTAACATCTTCTCAGCCTCATTCATTTATTCGTTAGTCAGATCATTAGAACAGTCCTCCCAAAGTGTTAACACGTTGAACCTTGTGCTTTGACTGTTAATCACAGTGGCAGATCTTGGAATCTATCCAATATCCGATATGAAAGCATCCAAGATACTTCTTCACAAGTACCCATCAACGTGCCCTGCCTAATCACTTGCTCCTTGTAGTATGCGTACTGCCGAAACTTTGGTAGCCCTTAGTAGACTTTGTGCCATTTTCCATAGTAGGTAATTGCTGTATAACCTCTATAAAAGAACACATCGATATTTTTGACCAGGATTCTGTGGTAGGCTTCCTGGCACAATTGTTTCTGATCTGGAGAGGGGGGGAAGAACTATCTTCTTTAAGCAGTGAAAATTCCCTGTTAGCGCTCCTCCTAGAAAGATTTCCTCTTAACCACATTTCAAGATTACTTGATTCACATCGATCTCACAATAATGTTTCCTCATGAAACCCAGGATGCAATCGTTAACTATATCAGCCATGATAACGTAGTGCCGGTAAATTCTATTACTCTAGTTTCGATTCCACCTCCTTCTCGCCTCGGATGGTTATATGCTAACGGGTGGCTGTTAATAAATGTAGGTCTTCATAATTTTTGAAGTAGTCCCACGAAACCGATTTGCCAGTTGCGAACTGACAACCATGCGGGAGGCTCCAGTATCTAACATCAGCTTACATGGAACCCAATCGAAGTCATCGAACAAGTGTCCTTAAACAGGCTGTTCCCATCATGGGTTTATGAGATCGAGGTTCTTGGGGCTCTTTGAATACCAGCCAGCACACGCCCCGCAGTCCTGAAACTTACTCGTTTACCTGCTGCTGCTGGACGGTGATAATAGCCGCCCTTTCATCTGAGTCACCCTCTCTCGACGTACTTTGGTTTGGGCAACTCGAACGGAGGTGACCTCTTTCTCCACAGGTGTAGCATCTAGGGCTGCATCCTCGAAGACGGTCGCGTACAGGTGATGCTACAACCCCAGGGGGGTGGATGCGATGGTTCTGTCTCACTGCCTTACCGCCAAAGCATGGGCCAATGCGACCTTAACGGACTCATGGTGCCTAAGTCTCACAGCAGCTCTAACTTCCAGGTGACGTATTCCATCGACGAACGCTTGTACTAGAATTCTGTCGGTGAGCGTAGGTGCAGACTAGTATGCCTTGCGAACCGGCTTTTCGATTTCAAGTGGCCATTGTTGAAGGTTTTCCACATTACATTGAACATGGTCCTTCAACTGAGCACGAAACACGTGCTCCAGATGGGCGTCACCGTATCTGGACTCCAACGCCTCAACTAGTTGCTCTCATGTGACATCCTTGCCGAGGACCTCCAGGACTGTTAAGGCCTAGTCACGAAGCCCTAAGGTGAGCGCAGTCATGGCCTGTTCTTTGGTCTACGCGTTCACCTTCATAACGGCCTCAAATTGTATCTTGTACGCCGACCACGAAGATGTTCCGACGAATGGTGGTACTTTAAAGCCACGTACTGAAGGTGCAGCAACCGCTGAAGTCACAGTCCTGTCTCCAGTCTTAAGGTCGCTCAAAGTTTTCCTCGCATCAGCAATTTGGACTTCGGCTTCGGAGCTAGGATTCTCGTGCTGATGAACCTGCTCCTTCATTGTATTGAGCTCTTTACCGAATGTCTCGTGTAGATCCTTTATGAGAAGCATCTCTTAATTCTCTCTCTGCAGTGGGCCTGCTCCTCTTTATCCTGAAGAAGCTGTTCTTCCAGTCGTCGCGATTGCTCCTCCTGGCGGCGAACCTGCTCCTCTTTATCCCGAAGCGACTGTTCTTCCAGCTATCGTGATTGCTCTTCCTAGAGGCAACCCTGCTCCTCTTTATCCCGAAGCAGCTGTTCTTCTAATTGCTCCTCTTGTCAGCGAGCCTGCTCCTGTAGCATCACCCTTAGAGCCAAAAAGTCTGGAGTCCTGAAGCGCTGGAGAAGCTTCGGATGGACCAGCGACTTCTGCTGACGTCGGCTGGTGACTACCCGGTGTCGGCGATGGTGATCTTCCAAACCGCCGCTGGTCCATTTCCTGCTGCCGTTGACTCCTAGTTCGAGTACCGTCCGTGTCCTCCTTTGGCAAAACCAGCATAATTTATCCCACTTCTGACACCAAATGTTACGAGCCGGGGTTCGGGATAAATTAAATTCACCAATATTTAGAATTTGTATAGTAATCAAGTATTCTTGATTACAATTAATATCACTTATAAAACTTACAGGATGATCGCAGGGTAAACTGAACTGTCTGGCCGTCCTTCGCGGCCGCTATATATATATATATATATATATATATATATATATGAGATACTTTGTAGAAAGTTCCAGAATGTTCGCTTTCTAGAATTTTCCAGATTATGTGGTACCGGTACTAGACGCCAGATGGTGCCATATAGAACAATTCCGAACATTCTGGAAGTTACTACAAACCGTAGTACAGCTACTGGATAACAGGTGGCGCTACGTGCCTTATTTACGAAAAACTATCCACAACACTATGAGTTTCTACACGTCTTGGTATCGCTACTAAACACCACTTGGCGCCACGTGTCGCTATTGTTTACCGGATGGCGTAACACTATTTAATAGAGTGTCTATGACGTAATGTCGATAATGATGTCAGTTCTTAAGAAGTACTCAAATGACATCCAAGATGTAATTCATGAATTTTCTTTATCAATATACTAACAATGATTTACAAACTAATTATAAATGTAACTTAGTTGCAGAGACAACATTCATTCTGTTACAACATCAAACGACTAATAGAAAATATAAGGATTTGAAGAGTTCGAAAACGAAACAAAGATATAGAGTAGGCGAAGGTATAATTGAATAATTGCGTTAAAAATAAACATTTTCAAGTCGAGACATTAATTTTAACTAGAATAGTTGAAACCTTTATGGTAAAATTGTGTCACTTACATGTACATAGATAACGGTAATAACACAATGAATCAAGCTTTCAGTAACCTCTCCAATCTGCAGTAAAATTGTGAAACCTGTCATTGACGTTATGACGAATCTTTACCGCCAATGTCCACCAGAAAGATCACAGGTAAGAGGGCTGGCGCTTAAAGTGAGAGTTATCGGGACCGGTCTCTGTTTAGCTGTGAAGGCGTGCCTTCAATGGCGCTCGAAAGTTTGAGACAGCAGGCTCGGCGGCGTGCACTCGACCTGTGGTGCGAGCGGCTCATGCTGCCGTAGTAAGCGCAAAAGCGCGTAGTTGAGGCTGTTTTGCCGCTCTTGGGAGTCTGGCTCCAAAGGAGCGAGTGCATCACAGTCCGCCTGACGCAGGTATTTATCGGACTCGGTTGTTTTGGTGCGTACTTGCGAGGTCACGGCTTATTGCCACCACTGTGGCGACGATCAGGATACCGGACAGCACATGATCGGAGAGTGGCCTGCGTGGGCTGCCGAGCGGCGGACCCTAGTCGATTGTATCGGCAAGATCTCTCTCTGGCTGTAGTAGTGTTGGCTATGAGACGAAAGCGTCATGCTCCAGAAGGAGGTCGCAGAGCGGGATCGGGAGAGGGCCGATCCCGCTTGGAGGAGGACACGGAGTCTAGTAACTAGCACTAAGACCACTCTGGTGGTTTTAGCTGGTAGGAGTCCGGTATACCACTCCGCCATTTCCCGGGGCGGAGAATAAATAAAAATTTAGAAATTATTAATTTCCATGGTACATTTAATAAGGCTTAAGGTCGTTCAGCTTAGTACGTCCTTTTCGACTAACGTTGTTTATGATCTGTCAGATCAAAGTTCGTAACAGAACGTAGGATTCTTAATTTCGCATATACTCTTCAAAGACGATAATGTATGCGTGGAACAATGATTACATTGTTGCTTCTGACAAACTTTGGACTTTCGATGGCTACTCACAAATCGTCACGGTGTCGTGCAGACTTAGTGTGTTTCCCCGCGGAACTAGTATGTTAATCACAGACTTGTTTATCTAGTCGTCGATGATCAACCTACGTCATTTAGTCCGTCTTCTTATTGGAGCGGTATCGCTTATCCTTATTTGAGTCAATTACGTTTAAAAAGAGATAAAAAACAACAAAACAAGGAAAATAACACGTGTGATTGGAGTTTGTCTTAACTTGTATATAACGAACCGACGCATCTTCTGACCTGGTCTTTATCAACGGATAATGTGTGTGTGGATACACAAGTGGGACGGCGATATTATAAAGAATCTATCAACTAAAAGTGTTTCTCAATGTCTATTAGCTAGATTATTCAGTCGCTCGTGTGCAGGGTATTCATTCTCAAGTTCGTACCTTTTGTGATCAGTGTTGTTTTATATTAGTTAATAAGAGTAATAATAACAATTAATAATGTTCAAGTCAATAATAACCGTGACCTTGCTCCTGCAATCACTGCTGCGAACAGAATGCTGTAAGTGCAATTTGATTTGACTCCTTTTTATTTTTTATTGATCCGGTGGAAATACCTCATGTACTTCCTTCGCCCCGGGAAAAGGGCGAATGGGTATCCTACCGGCTAATACCACCGGAGTGATCATCCTCGGCACCGAAGGAAGGCTCCAGGAACTCGAAAGATCTCCATCTAGAGCCAACCATTGGTGCCACGCCTTTAAGCACATCTCGGAGGGGATGACTGTAAGGCGGTCACCCCCCCAGGCATCTCTCAAGGGGATTGTAAAAGATTCCCCCGAAGCCTTACCATGCGCTGTGCTGCGCACACAGCGTTACGTGACCACATGCTCGCGACCTCCCAGGCCCCCTGCCATATACATATGACTGGGGGCTCAGGCGTGTTGGACACGGGCACCACGGCGGTTGTTACCCCGGCTCCGTGTCTTCCTCCTCCGAGCGGGATCGGCCCTCTCCTGATCCCGCTCTGCGACCCATCTTCTTTCACAGAAGGAGACCACAGCACTCCAATTTTCACGCCGCCAAACCTGCCGCCTCAAACTTCCGCACTTCTCAGGGAGGATTGTAAAGGATCCTTTACAATCCTCCCTGAGAAGTGCCTGGACAAAAAGAAATTTTATGTTGCAATAGCAAGTTCAGAATAGTTCATAAGTAATTACAGGATACGTCCATCGCCTTCCAGTCTTCTTATCAAAGATCATTCTTGTCTACGCTCATTGAAGATTTATTTATTAATCTATTTATCATTATTTCATTATTGTTACAGTATTTAACGGAGACAGTTGTGTTGCTGATAATCAATCTGGTAGCTGCTTACCCTTGCTGGAATGCCAGTCTGTGGTCGACGAGATCAAAGGGGCAGTGCGGCCCTTACCTCTCTATATAAGGCAAAAACTTCAAAAGCTTACTTGCGGTTTTGAGTCTCAAGAGCCTCTGGTAAACATTTTATATTAATTTGTGCACCCATGTGTTTTGTCGTCTTATGTCGATGGTTGTGTTCATTTTATTATCCACTCAACCATTATTATATTACGTCAGTGAAGTTGTTAACAGTTAGGACAAACTTTATTTCGTAGAACTTTTCCTGAACCTTACCTCTCTTTTCCTGTTCTTCACCTACAAGACTGTTGTCAGTTCAGTGAATTTCCAGATCCATGAAAGGTGTCAAAATATTAAACGTGGTATTCAGTGGTGTGACTTTTAATATTAGTATATTCGATTGCTATTTAATATGCCTATGACGTCCCATTGCTGTAGTGCGAAAGTGGCTACGGTAGTAGCCATATATTGTTATTTAATAAATCTTTCTTTTATATGTGAAGGTTTTATATGTTTACTGGTTTATTTATTTACTGGTCTCTTATTGCAAGAGGCCGGTAGGCTAGGTAGGTACCACCACCGAGGCGCTATGGTTCCACAAACTGCTGAGGAGCAGAGAACCACCCAGTTCGTGGATATGCGTTGGTGACGCGCAAATCGGGGTGGGCCGGTACATGAAATACCTGGGGCTCACCCTGGACAGTCGTTGGGGCTTCGGAAAGCACTTCCAGCGCCTCACCCCCCTAGTCGAGAGGGTAGTGGGTGCACTACACCGGCTGCTGCCTAATCTCGGGGGACCATGCGAGGCAGTTCGCCGTCTCTACGGGGGGGTCGTGCGATCCGTGGCCCTCTACGTAGCACCTGTATGGTCAGCTCGACTGTCAGGCGCCCAGCGCTGCAGAACCAAAATTCACGGTCTGCAGCGCAGAGTGGTTATCCGGATCGCACGAGGATACCGAACAGTGTCCTACACACATGTTATAAATTCTTATGTAGCGCGAGTAAAGTACGTACTTTAGTTGCTTTTCTGTATTAATTAAAAGTTCAACAACAATACAATTGGTCGCGCTAGTTCTTTGACTTACTCGTAGTCTAAAGTTTTTATTCTGAGTGTTTGGCTGAGAAATGAAATGTATTTAACAAAAATAAAAAACTAAACATTTTTCGTTATTTAAAGGTCTGCTGCGTTTCATCGACGCATAAAGATTCCATAAATATGATGGGATCTGATGACAATGTGGAACCCTTTACTAGACGCCCACTCGAAAATAAAAGTGGGCCTATTTCTGTAGAATTTCATCCAAATCTCAGTCTCCTACCCCTGCAATGTGGCAACATTGAAAGCGACAGGATAATATTGGGTGGCAACAGCACTGAATTGTATGAAATGCCTTGGATGGTGCTTCTGTCATATGATTCAGGTTGGTAACCGTATTGCACACTCTCACTAACTACTTAAATACACTAATTCACTAGACGTAACAAATGCCATGAATGCCCATGAAAGAAGAAGAAGAAGACAATATGAAGACGAGACAAGAGAAGAAAATAAGGACACCTACTAAAAGTGGATGTCGTAAAGGGATTCTAAACCACAAGGCTGGCAGCAGCGTCCCTTCTGTGGAATAGTAGTCATTCCGCTTACCAACTCGCCTGCCAAGCATGTTTAATATTGGCAAATTCCCCCAAAAATGACGATACTATTGTGGAAATCTATGAGGAGGGACGCATTTGTTCAGCAGTGGAGGTGGCCAACTTTGACTACTTTTTACTTTGTTAAAAACTGATCATGATATGGTTAGCTAAAAGGATACAAGTTAGGAGAAGAGAGAGTAGTTTACGCTAAGCAAAATACGGGTATTAATAAATAAAAAATATAATTTCCAGTTCGAGGAAACAAGTTAAGCTGTGGCGGTACACTTATTAACGAGTGGTATGTCCTGACGGCTGCTCATTGTGTAGCATTCGTAGGCCGCAGCCTGCGGCTAAATGGAGTAATTATTGGAGAGCACGATGTCAGGCAGGACCCTGACTGCGAAATATCCGACCACGGCATTAAGTACTGCGCACCAAGTGTAAAGGTAGGCAGAATTTATGGTCAGGGCTAAGGGCCACGGCCACGCTATTAAATACCTTCCCAATGAAGTACTTACTATAACTACACAACTAATAGTTTAGTTATATTATCGAGAAAGCACTAAAACTACTGCTACTCGCAGTCTTTCGCAACGGAACTGATCAAATATCAAAATCACTCAATCAAATCACATGACCAAGTGCGCGACGCCGACTTCCCGGGGGTCACTCAGTGTGAGCACGCAGAGGCCGCAGCCTAACCTAGCTGAATAAGTCTCGTGATCACTTCGAGTCTAGGCTCTCTGCTAAGAAATAAATAATGTGAAAGATATACGTAACTATTGACAATCTCAAGTATTTAGCTTCCAACCATAACAGTTAGCGGTGATCCACCCGAAATATTAGTCATAGACGTTGTTGAGGCTTACAGCAAGACATGCATAGGTCGTACAGTCTTGCAACATCACTTGGACATCAGATTTTCTTTTGCTGTATCAGGTCACCCGCAAACCGGATGTGCTGATTGTACACTACATTCTGACTCCTTTGTTCTTCCAATTTTGTAAAAAGCTCTGGTGATATAAAATACTCCTCGTCGCATATCTCGTCTGATTGGCGTTATAGCTTTGAAGTGCCAGAACTTTATTACATTTCTTCTTTCTTCCTTGAAAGTTTTAGAAATGACTGCTTTATTATGACTTCTAAAGTCTTTTGTGATGTATTTGTGATTTAAAAATAAAAACAATTCACATAGAAAGATCGAATGCAAGCATCTATTCTATCAAATAATATTTAATATTATATATTTGTTTCACAGAATGTGACAATAGATTCAGTTGTAGCACATCCTGGATATACACCTCAGTCACGTATAGACGACATAGCTTTGATAAGGCTTTCTGAAAAAGCTGATTTTAAACTAAGTAAGTATAACTTAAATAAAATATACAATACATGTGTTTTTTTTTGTAAGTCGATGCCTCATGTTGCGTTTTCTCCTTTGTTCTAATGGCCATAATTGACACACATCTCACATGGCCTTAAAATTTTTTGTTTCGTGCGGGAATCGAACCCGCGACACGTAGCGTAGCTAAGCGCTACGCCATTGAACCAAACGTGCTGTCATGAAAACAGAACAAAATATATGCCTTTTTTCATTACATCGCTATGTTTCACTGAAAATAAATGAGTGCCAGTACCCCAGATAACTCCGTCCAAACTACTTATATGCCGCCGAAAGCTCCTTGCTTGCGGCAGCTCAAAAACAGTTTTGGGATATTGGGGTATTATGTATGTTGAAAATGGTAATGTTTTATAGTGGTCATGTTTACTAAACTATAGGCACATAATCAGCCTATTACTGTCCCAATGCAGGGCACGGGCCTTTTCTCACCATACTCACCACGCTAGCCTAGTGTGGTTTGGCGAACTACACAAACCATTGGGAACATTTTGGAGCCCTCACAGGTGTGCAGGTTTCCTCGCGATGTTATCCTTAATTGTTAACGCATAATACAAGATAATCAAATTGTGATCCGCACATGAATCCGAAAATTCAGAGGTGCGGGCCGTGATCGAACTCAGACCCTGCTGTCTGGAAGGCAAGCGCTCAATCATTAGGCTATTAGTGCTTCACTTTACACTAAAATAAATCAATTTTCTTTCTTTCTTCTTTCTATATAGGTAAATGTTTTGTTAACAGGTAGTATGAAGCCCTTGTGCTTGCCACTGACCAGTGCCCTCCAAACTGAGTCGTTAGCTGGAGAATACGGAACCGTGGCAGGTTGGGGTGTTACAGAAGACGGGCTGCAGTCGCCAACGCTGCTTAGAGTCAACCTGCCTATCATCACACGTAAAGATTGCCAGGCCGCGTATAAAGGGTTAGTATCCTTGTTTCAGCGCATTTATAATACATTCTTAAGCAGCATTAGGGAGGCTTTTTGTAAAAATAATTAATTATGTATCCCTTCTGATTTCCGGATTTTGCGTAAACACTAGGAAAAGGTAGCTTTTTTGTATATATTATTTGCCGTACTTTATGATTTCTGCCGTGTCGTGGATACCTTTTACGGCTAAAAATCTCACATACACAAGCACCAGATCCGGAACAACTACCTGCAGGCCATACATATATTTGTCACGTGCGAGAATCGAACCTGGGACTGCTACACTATTTGAGAATTAGATACTCCAGCAAATCCTGCTGAGTTATTTACTTTCTTTAAATACTATCTCATCAAAACCTTCATATAGAAGATGCCTATCTAGATTTTTTCATGTATCATTATCATCCACCAGCCATAAAAGGCTTAAGACGTCCACTGCTGAATAAAGACCTCCCCATCATCATCATATCAGTCATAAGACATCCACTGCTGAACGAAGGCCTCCCCATAGATTTCAACAATTTTGTCATAGTTTTGGGGGGAATTTGCCAGTACTCACCACGATTGGCAGACCGCAGACGGGTTGGTGTGGCCTTCCCATGGATTTCCACAATTGTATCGTCATTTTGCGGGAACCTGTCGGTACTCATATAGTAATGACATAGTTTTACATATATTTTCAGCTTTATCTTTAGTCTCTAAACTCGATGCGACGGAAGTCGTGACTATGTCTAGTTAGTTATAAATGTATTGTATAAGTTATGTTAACCCTCTCTTTCTAACTATTATTCCCACATGGAAGGGAACTCTTCATATTTATTGTTTTTCTCTTCCATTTGACTCAATAATTCGCTTTATTTTATAGAATTCCACAAATAAAGGATACTCTGCTGTGCGCCGGTGGAGAAAAAGATAAGGACTCCTGTGGTGGAGACTCTGGGGGTCCACTTATGTTTCCTGGGAAACTGGGTCCAAACGGAGTGAAATATATCCAGCGGGGGATCATCTCCTTCGGCCCGAAGCGGTGCGGCATCGGCGGATTCCCAGGAGTTTACACCAACGTGGCCTACTACATGGACTGGATCTTAGACAATATTCACAGCTGATTATATTAAGCGATACATGACTGAAATAACGCAACTGATATTGTAAACGCTCTGAAAATAATATAGAGGCACAACACAATGTATGTTATGGTGAAACAGAGATTTACCAGTACAGAGAAAGAGGTGTATACTACATTTACTATAAAAGTCCTTGAATGAGAACCGCTGAAATACACAAAGTGATGCCGCAAGTTTGCAGCGCCCGGTCTTATTGCTGTTTTTAAATTGATAAATTATGCTAGTTATACTTTCTCAATCGTTTATCATCGTGGACTGCGTATACCTACTATTTCTGTCAACTGCTCCAAACGATCGATTGCTGTACTGATGGTCTAGGTACTACCGCTTTTATAACACTGATGTCTGCAGAATGCAGAAAACATTTGGATGGAAGGAGAACTAAAATAAAGGTAATAGCGGTAGTCCGCGGTGAACTAGATAATAGATCAGTCAAAATTAACTAACTAATACTTTAGCTTAGTTAAAGTTCCTTACTGCACAGTATGGTATACCTAATACCATACTGTGCAGTAATGAACTTTAACGAAGCTAAAAGATACCAATTTTCTGTCTGCACCGATTAACACAGAGGATGTTTGCAAAAAATATTGATTACCTATATTATATCTCATTGCTACCAGATTTATAATAGTGCTAGTCCCAAAAATGTGATTGTGATCAGTTTGAAGTAGGATTATAGTTAAATACTCGTATATAGTTTGTACTCTAACGCCGTGACATTTCGCCGTGTGTTATCGACACGTTCAGAAAGCGAGGACTAATTATGCAATTAAGTTTGATGGAGCGAACAATATCATTGGCATTCGTTCTTTGCCGTTTTTATGCACTATGGTCAAAGGGAAGCAGCTACCCCGTTCATACCTGCAATCTAGCCTCGTGACATAAGCAACAGACACTTCGAAATGTGCAGACGCAGCTTGTAAAGATGTAATTTGTCTAATATTTAAATTGGATGCTGATGCCTATACTCTGTAAATGATATTCTATAATAAGTATACACGTACAGCAATAAATAACTCCATCTTGTTTTTGTAAGTTTACCCTAATGCTTTCTTATCTGACGGAACAACAACGCTATCTGTTACATAAAATTTAAAAATAATGGAGATAGATGTCATCATCATTATCATTTCGTAAACGTCCTCTGTTGAACGTGGGCTTCTCCTTAAGGATAGCTGTAATGAGTGTTTGTGAAGGAGTACAAAAAAAATTTATAGTAGTCTTCTATGATTCGCAAAATGTTGTTGATTGAACAGTAAAAACTACAACAGTAGTAAGTGCGAAGCGTATAGTCCACCCCTTTGCCCATGCGGCTTTAACTTCTTATGTGTTCAAAGGTGGCTTGCCCATTTTATACTTTGGTTGCTCGTCACTCTCACACGGCCATTCTGATGCCTCTATGGCTCGCAAATTACATTGATATGACTCCAAACATTGCTACTTCGGCTAAATCACACGACATTCGTAACATAAATTATCAATGAGAAATTTCATTAGGATTATTTAAAAAAACGTGGCTCGAAGTGTAACTAATAGTCAAATCACATGGCATCGTCAAATCACATTTTTCCATTTGTGATCAACTCATCTTATTTCAACATTACGCTGAAGTATCCCAAGATTCAGCCAACTCGCATCCAAAGTCGAAAGAGACAAGTAGCAAATTATCATGAGAAACAATATGAACTTTTATCGTGTATCTATCATTATCATTTACTTGAGTAATAACGCATGGACCTCTAAACTTACTATCAAGTTTGAATATTCCTCGCAAGTTGAGTTTTACTGATTCAATATCTCCGACTTTAAATGGTATAATTCTAGCTTTAGTTTTATCGAAATCGGCTTTGCAAATTTTACCCAGCTCGTCAATCCTAAGTTTTGATTCTTGACGGCAAATATCGAGGTCCAAACGCTCAACATGATTTAACAAGGCCGATATAGTAGGAGGCAACTGATCGCAGCCCATTAGAAGGACCAGTGCTTCTACTTAAATTGCTATTAATTGCCGACTGCACTTCGCCAACAGCGAATCCTTCCAACTTCTTTTGGTCGTATTTTCCACAATCGTAAAGCAGTCTGTCAGAATCGTCATAACTCGCTACACCTGTCCATTTCCACTACTTAAACCACTAGCTACGAAATGTAATTCTATTGACCAATGTTCACAGAAATTTGTGAATTCATTGCCAGTAAAAGAAGCAGCCTGATCACGATGCGTTTAGGTGTGCCAAAAGTATTAATCAATTCAGTCAGATTAGCAACAGGTTTTACTTATGTAATAGAACTTCGTGAAAGCATCTATAAAGACAATAGCGTATTGTTTGGTAGGTTTATTACCACTCAAATTACCAGTCGTATCCATATGAACCGTATGGAAAGGAACAGGAGGCTTATCTATTGGACGAAGTGATAATTTGTCGACAGCCAGATTGACTTTTATTAATCTTACAATTGTCAACATATTCAAGGGTACACCTGGACATATTCGGAAACCAAAATTGTTTTCTGACTTCATCTAGAGTTTTTTACCAGCCAAAATGTTTAAGAGCATCGTGATAAATTTGTATATTGCCAACGATAACTTTTAGGAACAAAAAAAGTTTTCTTCAATTTATTACTAACAGCAATAATACGGTACAATAATTCGCTTTACAATTCATAACTAGAAGCTATATTGCTTTGCTTGATACGACTCAATGTTACCTTTGGTTTCAGAATCAGTATCTTGCTCTACCTTTAATGACTCACTGTAATTTTGAACATTAATTTTTTTGACAGTTGTCGGATTGTGACTCAGATAATCGACGTGGGGAATGAGTTCTCGCTTGCGATACACTTCGCGAGGTTTACAGTGAGTCACAATCGGTAATGACCTTAAATGATCTGCCGAGTAAATAGTGACGGAAATGTTTAATAGATCTCACCACCGCCAGTGTTTCCAACTCGTACGAGTGGTTACGATTTTAGTCTCAGTAGTGGTGCGCATGCTTGCATTTAAACATATTTTTGAAATCGCGTGAAGCTATGTCGACATAGCTGGATCAAATACATTCAGCACAGGCTCGGAAGCTAGGCACTGAAGAATAGTATTCCTAGTCATCAATGGATTCTATAAGTGGTTGTATTGATGACCCTTTGAAAAACTCGAAATTGCCCATCAGGAGTGACGAAAGCAGTCTTTTCTATCGAAAATTAAGCTGCTAATACCGTAAAATATTTAGCCCTCGACAATTTACTAATATGGTCATCGATAATAGGTAATGGACCGCGATCACGAACTGTGTCGCTATTTAAATCCCTGTAGTCAACACACATTCGATCAGTACCATCCCTTTCCCGAACCAGTAATATAGGAATTTTGCTATCACGTACAATATTACGACTCTTTACATCTTTAATAAGTTATTAACGTGTAGCGAATAGCTAATTCACTAGCAGTTACTTGCGAAATCGCATCGCCGGACGAGAACATCTTGGTTTCAAATAAGGTCTATTGCAATGGGCGCTAAATGGATTAAATACTTCTAAAGTTTTATTATTATTACTAGCCTGGAAAATTTATTACATTATTATCTTGATAGAAAGTGCATTCTATGTCGAGATATCGATATTGGCGTACTTGTCAAAAGTAAAAAATCTGAGTTTTTAAGCATACGCCATTCGAAATAACTCGCATTTGTAAGCAAATGCCATTTTAACCATCGTAGTGCATTGGCTTACAAAATGGTAGTTCTAAAATGGTACTCTGTATTTATACTAATGATGAACGATACATTTTCTACATGTTATCTATGGTCTAAATTTGACATTATTAAACAGGAGATCGTTCTGGCGGGTGTTTTATAAAAGTAGCTCTGTAAAAATAATAATTCTACAGTGATTAAAGCTCAATTCCGCTACATAAAGTGCTTATAGTTATTTACACACCACTATAGATAAAGTTTTCACATTCGTGTATCAATAATTTAAACACAAATCTTGCCGATGACGACACAGATCAGTGTTTTGTGGATCTTATTGGTTTAGCAGATGGTTATGGTGGACTCTTTTGAGACCTTGTTCTTGCCCAATCATTGATGGAAAAACCAAAATGTCTGAACCTACGAATTAATTATTTTTTAAAACATTTAACGAAAAAATCATGCTTATTTTAAAGTAAGCATTACTAATAGAAATTGGAGTAATATGCGCATAAATAATTTTCTAAGCTGATTTAGCAAAATATTTCAAGAATATTACAGAAGTAAAAAGTTAATTGAAATAAAGTCTCGGTATTTTAATACAATAAAGTGGATTACTAAAGGGATCAGTCTCAAGCAAAATTAAAAGAGTCTTATGTTCTGGAACACATTTAGTGTTGTTGTTACATGTTAGTATCTCAAAGTATAAGATAAGATGAAGATAAAAAATATTTTTATTCATGTAAACCATATACAGGCACTTATGAATCGTCTTGACTTTAATTGCCGCGTTCCAAGATGTGGATTTCCTATGGAGCAGAACGGGCAAGAAACTCCATGGTTACTCTTTTTAAATCATATTAAATGTTACAATATTTTATGAGCACATTGTTGTAAAAATCAAGGTTATGTGAAAACAATGTAGGAGAAACGAGTCTAAACTTCTTAAAAAGTCTACAAAACAAGCCTGAATGTATTTTTTTTTAAGTTTTGATTCAGTTGTCATGGCAGCATTTGGCTGACCAGTCCCAACAGACGGCACCCGTTCACGAGCATGACGCATGCATCAACGTCGCTTAGCTCAACCATATTGCAGGGAAACTTAGCGACCCAATACACGACGACACCATCAGCAGAACACTTGAGCGAGCATGACATACCTAAACTGCCAGACAACTATCACGTCAATAAAACAAAATACAAAAACAACCCACATGGTTCTCGCACTGCCAGTACAGTAACAAATCAAAATAAATTGAATATTTAAAAATAAACAAGTCATTAAAGTAATTTAAAAAATATAGAATAATTGAATGTCATTATATGAAATAATAGAATAGATTAATCAAATGTCATTATATGAATTAATATAATCCGTTATAGGTAATATTGACATAATTTAAATGTCAACATAAAAAAAATGGCAATTGTATTTGATAAATACATAAACCAAGAATGTCAGTATAAGCCTATGAAAATTAGAGCAGCTCAATCCCAAGCATTTTTGTCGTCCATTACTCTGTAACTTTATAGAAACCCTTTCTACACAGCTTCTGCTTTATAATGGACTTGAATTTATTAAGACTTAATTTTTGAATATGACTTGGGATTTTATTGTAAAAACGCACAGATTGACATGTAAATGATTTGGTTATCTTCTGGAGCCTAGTGGCAGGAACAACCAGTTTATGTTTGTTCCTGGTATTAATACTATGGATATCACTGTTTTTCACAAAGAGATTAATATTTTTATGTACATACAAAACATTTTCATAAATGTACTGAGATGGGAACGTCTTTATATTAATCTCCTTAAATTTCTCCCTCGGTGAATATTTCGGGCTTAACTTATAGATTGACCGAATGGCTCGTTTTTGTAACACAAAAATAGTTTGAATGTCGGCAGCATTCCCCCACAACAGAGTACCGTACGACATTACACTATGAAAATAACTAAAATATACTAGTCGGGCGGTTTCTATGTCTGTTAAATTACGAATTTTCATAACCGCGTATGCTGCAGAACCAAGCCTTTTCGACAATTTAAGTATGTGTGGGCCCCACTGCAGCTTAGAATCTAAAGTGATACCTAAAAACAGTGCTGTGTCCACAAGATCCAACTCCGCACCATTCATTAGCACACTGGTTTTTACAATTCTAACATTGGGTGTAGTAAATTTAATGCACTTCGTTTTTTTCTCGTTTAAGAGTAAATTGTTAACATTAAACCAGTGGACCACTCTGGAGATAGCGCTATTTACATCGTCAGTAGCCAGATGTTGGCGTTTGAGTTTGAATAAAAGTGAAGTGTCATCTGCAAACAACACTATCTCGTGATTGTCCCTTACGATATAAGGTAGGTCATTTATATAAATAAGAATCAAAAATGGACCAAGAATTGAGCCCTGCGGAACTCCCATTGTGACCACAGACCCAGGAGACCTCTTACCGTTAACATCAACTTTCTGAATCCTATTACTCAAATATGAGACAAGAAGATCCAGTGCAGAGTCTTTTACACCATAGTGAAGTAATTTCCTGATCAATATTTCGTGAAGAACACAATCAAATGCCTTAGACAAATCACAAAAGATGCCCAGGGCATCGTGTGAATCCTCCCAAGCACCGAAAATATGTCCTAAAAGTTCAACACCAGCATCAGTTGTTGAACGACCCTTGGTGAACCCAAACTGTTTGCAATGCAGTAACTGATACTTATTAAAATGCCTTTGCATTTGATCCAAAATAAGCTTTTCGTATATTTTGCTAAATGTAGGTAGCACCGAAATAGGTCTAAAATTAGTAGGGTCAGTTGTGCTACCTGATTTAAATAAAGGAATTATCTTACTATTTTTCATAAGATCAGGAAATTTTCCACAGTCAATACATTTATTAAAAATTACGGCCAATTGAGATGCAACAATATCAATGATAGATTTGACCACGCTGACGGAATTTCCCCACAAGTCTGTCGTTTTTTTTACATTCAGACTGTTAAAGGTTCTTATGATATCTCTACAGTTAACATGGTTGAATTTGAATGCATGATTGCAAGTGCTTATATTATTTTTGAGTAAAGTTTCTGCAACAGTGGGGGAAGAGTTCAAACATTTAGTAGTTGAAACGGGAATGTCGGTGAAAAAATTCTCAAAAGCGGTAGCAACTTGGATATCTGAATTAATAATTTTGTCATTAATAGTTAAGCTATAGTCACCGCCCCGGGTATTAACTTTTCCAGTTTCACTACCAATAATATTCCAAGTCATTTTAATAATATTATTAGTATTTTTCTTTTTTATTATAAATTTATTATTATAAAATCAATTATATTCGATTTATAGACGTGTCATTTAACAAGCCACAAAGTTTGCCATCTCAAATCAAGTCACCTAAAAAGAGCTAAAAATATAACAAAGGTGACGTGGCAACTGGTTACCGACGATACAAAGAAAACAAAAAATAGGCAATATAGTACTTTTATCCTAAACGTAGATAATACAGCAATAACTGATCCACAGGAGATTGCTCATAGATTCGTTCAAATTCAAATTCATTTATCTGCTAGAATGCAGATGTACACAGTTTGATCTTAAATTATACTGGCCCATTTACATTCTACCATTACAGTTGACAGTTTTGTTTACAAATCATCACTACTAACTAAAGGAAAAGATAGAACTATGTGTTTTCTTAGGGATAGAGCTTGTATAGTAGAAACTGATATAACCTTTTAACCAACTACAACAGATGAAATCACAAATCAGTCAGTTGGTAAAATGGCGAACGAAAATTCTTGTGGCTTTGCTGACTTACCGATATCGGTTATTAAAGAGAATATAGAAATATTATCTTTAATTTTCTGAATTTTGAAATTCCCCCCAAAATGACTACACAATTTAAGCACCGGCCCCCAGTTCTCGGCAGCCGCGCTATTCCTGGTCATGGTAACGGCGGGGCAGGGGGTGCTAAGAATGTCTGGATGGGATCCAGCTACCACCCTAAACTGGCCCTGGTGACATACAACGCACGCACACTGAGGGCAGACGAAAAGATCGTTGAGCTGGAAGGTTGAAAATAGATAAGTTGAACTGGGATGTCATGGATTTGTCAGAAGTCCGAGGACACGACACCCTGAAATCCGGCAACTTATTCTACTACCGGGAAGTCGCCTTCTTCACAACACATCTGTCTCAAGGTGGAGTCGAGTTCCTCGTCCGCAGGTCCCTCATTAACAACATAGTTACCATCGAAAGTGTGTCGAGCAGGGTAGCGTAACTTTTACTTAGAATATCCAAGAGGTATTCGTTGAAGGTCATACAGGTCTACGCACCTACCTCGACACACCCAGATGATGAAGTAGAGAGTATGTATGAGGACGTAAGTAGTACGTACCATACGTACCTCCAAGGCACACTTTACTGTTGTTATGAGGGACTTCAAAGCAAAGCTGGGCACTCGATGCGATGGTGAGCTGAGAGTGGGGCAATTTAGATATGGGCAACGGAACCCCAGGGGACAGAGGCTGGCTGACGTTTTGGAAAAGGAGGGACTCTTCGTGACGAATTCCTTTTTCCAAAAGCCGCCTCACAGGAAATTAACCTGGATGAGTCCCATTGGTTCCACAAAGAATGAGATTGACTTCGTCATGACCAATAGGAGACAAATATTCAATGATGTCTCAGTGATCCATAGGGTGAAAACCGGTAGTGATCACCGAATGGTACGAGGCACGTTGAATATAAATCTCACAGTTGAGAGGTCTCGTCTGATGAAGTCTACGTCCCTCTAGCGCTCATATCCAAAAACCCCGAGAGCTTTCAACTCAAACTCCAAAATCGATTCAAGTGCCTAGAACATTGCGTATCTGTGTAAGATTTTAATGGTAGGTTTGTAGAAACTGTCCAAACGGTTTGGTCTAAATTCTTTACAACCCACCGTAAAGGTAGACCAAAAATGTTCTCCGATCACACTCTTGACCTCAGTCCAGTCCTCCAGTGATGCTGAAGCATACCGACTGCTCAATAAACAGATATGGAAGTCCTTGCGTCACGATATACGTTCTGTTATGGCCCTTATTACAAGGCAGTAAAGCTGATATCAGCACTTCTATTGTTTACTACGTGTAAACAAGTAGGTAATATGCAACTCAGCACTTTGGTAGACTTATTACTTTAATGATTAATAAACGTTAGTTAGATTCTGGATACCACCGCGTACAGTACCAAATTTTGGAAAGTCATCATAGATATAAATAATCCTAATTTCGGTAAGTGTGTTCTGTGTTAGTGTAATTGGTGTTTTTAAATAAATTGTAGTTAGTGGTTAAAGTAGTTTCTTTTTAAAAAGACAACCGGGCTCGGCCGTCCTTTAACAACAACGATGTTAAAGAGACGATTGAGCGGAATCAATGCTCTAAACTCTAAAGTGTTCGCAAGAGACAAGTCTATTGGTTAAAGTCGTATTATGAAGCTGAAGACCGAGGACGGCAGTGTGGCGTCGACAAAGCCAGAGGTTTTGACAGAGATTAAGAACTTCTACCCGTAGCTATACACCTCGGTAACTGTACCTACCATTGGCTCTGACGAAGACCCGCGAGCCAAACTAACCCAACATTATACCGGGGTTATCCCGAACCCTGTACGAGATTGGGGTGGCCTTAAACAGCTTAAAAATAACAAGACACCGGATGGTGACGGAATTACGACAGAGCTTCTGAAAGCGGGTGGAACACCGGTACTTAAAGTCCTTCAGAAGCTATTCAATTCCATCTTACTCGAGGGCACAACTCCTGAACCAAGAAACAGAGGCGAGGTGACAACACCCTTTTGGAGAATTACAGACCCATCTAAGCCATGTTTATAATTTGTTTTCAAGGATCAGTGATGAACTAATCGTCTCAAGCACAGGTTTGATGACTTCCAGCCTCCCGAACAAGCCGGTTTCCGAAAAGGTTTTAGTACCATAGACCATATCTATGCGGCAGCAGGTTATATAGAAGACCGAGGAGTATAATCTGCCACTATGTTTAGCGTTTGTGGCCTATGGAGAAAGCCTACGATTCGATCGAAACCTGGGCAGTGCTGCAGTGTCTGCAGCGATGCCACATTGGCCATCGGTACATTGAAGTGTTGAAGTGCTTATACAGAAACGCCACCATGTCGGTCCGATTACATGAAGAGAGCGCGGGGGCAATACCATTGCGGGGAGGTGTGAGACAGGGGTGTGAATTTTTCAGGTAAAGTTAGTTTTAAAAAGTTTCTTTCCACGGATTACCTTTTATTATTTGCCGGTAAAGAATAACCATCCCTATCTACATGGGTATCGTAAAAGGTGACCAAGGGATTTATCTTGATATCAAGTGGATGGGTAGTCATCCTCGCGTGTGCTAATAGCAACATACTGCGATTACCAAGCGTTGTAATTATGGCAATATTCCCCATGTCCGCTTATTGTAGTGAGCATTTTTCAGCAGTGATCGTTTACGGGATGATGTGTATGTGTAAAATAATACTACTTAGGCGATTACCTACCTGGGTGGCATTTGAAGCTGAGTTATATAGTTTTGAAAGATAATTAAGGTTTTTCCTGAGCAGCGGAATATTTATGTTTTACGAGTAGTAATGAATAGTATAAGTGGTATGTGTACCGTTCTACTACATTAATAAATAAACAATCGCTTCAATAAACAAAATCATCGAATCTATTAGGTGTAGTTTTTCGATGATTTTTATAGATAAGAACAGGTATCCAACGAAACAAGTACTCGTGACGAAATAATAAAATCCCAAACAACACACCACACTAAAAAACATCATCTTGCGAACACGAACCCTGCAAAGTGTTCGAAACGTCAGGAAAAACAAAAATCAATAATACACGCAATTTAATTCGTTTTATTAAAAACAAGTTAGTTCATATAATAAAATTGATTCGTAGAAGATGCAAACTCGATGTCACCTGATGCAAAAAGAATAAAAAATGCCGTTTTATCGCATCATCTTTTGGAAATTTATTGTACTGGCCGTCTTTTTATACCATGTTGCCATATTATACATGTATATATAAAATATGTAAGTATATATAGAAAACGTCATTTAAACGGATTTTGGGCATGATGCGCATTAAACCTGCTTGCTTGCGTTTTAAGATTTAATTTTAATATACTAGGTCAACCCAACTCTACCTGTAGATATTGTAAGTAGCAACGAGTGCTGGAGTTAAAAGATCAGATATCAGCAGCATCTATCTATTAACTATAATGTGCAAACGTGGTTTACCTAAAGATATTGGAGGAGGATGGCAATCGGTATGTAGATAGTATTTATTTATTTAAGATATGTATCAGAAATTCTGCACTTTTTTTTTTTTTTTGGCAATTGTTATACATTTTGCCAGTGTCAAGTTATTCTGCACATTATAAATGTTGACATTAGCTGTTAGAGTAATATGGACAACAGCTCCAAGCTAGAAACTTGCAGGAAAGATGAAATGTAATAGAATACTTAGGATATTAGTGACGTAAGTACTGCTGCTCATTAGACCCAGGTAGTTGCTAATAAGGGGGGTCGCCTAAAACAACAAACAAAGAAAGATATTAATCCACGCAATAACCGAGTTATTTTAATCTTATTGTATATAACATTTAAGCGGGGAAGCATTCGGCAAGCTTCGTCAGGCCTTCTCGTCGTCTTGTATTCCACAATGTCTGAAAACGAAGGTTTTCAACCAGTGAGTCTTTCCTGTTATGACCTACGGAGCCGAAACGTGGACACTAAGGTCCGTATTACAAACCAATCCTCAAGTCCAGTTTGATCTTTAATCACCTGATCACTGTTTAAGGATAAAATCTGTACTTGAGTATATAATATGACCGATTCCAAAACGGCAATCAATCTAAACTCGGCTGAGACGAGATTCAAATCACTTCTCCCTCAAGCACATATACTCATTGTCTATGCATCGATTACGATTTATTTCCATACCAACTTTGTTCCGATCTGCTCAGAAATAATGAAATGAAACTCGAAAACCCTATTAATTAAGAAATATAAATATTCACTAAGTAGTTACTCTTTACATACACGGTTCATTTTTAAAAGAGTTATTTATATTATATAAACTATAAAGGAACGTGTGTTGGCGTTGGCGCCTATTGTCACTGAACACTTGTACAGATGTTATGTTGATAAATAACTAAAGTGTAATGTGATGTATATATTAACACAATAACCTGTGGCGAAATCGTGTTCGTTCCTCCAGAAAGTTAAAGAAAAGAAACTATGACGTTTTTTACCACATAATGGGCAAACATGAAACTATCTCATTAAAAAAAAAACAATTATATGGGTCCTGTATATCTTATATACATCTGAGAGGAACACTAAAGACTAAACTTCTTTTCGAATTATCGTTGTAATAGTCAACTTCTCCAAAAATATCCATTTTGTGTATATTTATCACATTACTTCCATTCAATGACATTTTACAGATACATTAATATATAATATCATTGCAGAGACACTATAGGATAGGATAGGGATAAAAACATCTTAGCTTCTATTCAACAACAATATAACCAAAAATCAATGCGTATGAAACAACATACATTTAAAACTGTGCTCAAGCGCTATCCGGACCACACTCACGTGATCACAGTTCAAATCTCAGCTCAAGTATAGACCTATAACTGAGTGACGATTTAGAATAAAGCCAGGACTCAGTTGAACTATGATCAATAAACCTATGCTTGAGGAACGTTTTAAAATTAATGCTCAACTCAAAACTAGTTTTAAACTAAGATCAATGCTCGAGTTTCGTTCTGTAATACGGACCTAACAGTCGGACTAGTACACAAGTTTAAAGTCGCTCAGCGGGCGATGGAACGTACTATGTTCGGAGTTTCTCTAATGGATATAATCCGAAACGAGGGTATCCGGACGAGAATCAAAGTGACAATCGACATAGCACACCGAATTAGCAGGCTGAATTGGCAGTGGGCTGGTCACATCTGTCAAAGGACCGATAGCTGATGAAGCAGACGAGTCCTAGAGTAGAAACCGCGTATGGGCAAACGTAGTATGGGATGCCCACCGGCCAGATAGATGGCGACCTGAAGAAGGTTGCTGGATCCGGCTGGATGCAGAATGCTGATGACCGGGTGTTGTGGCGCACGCTGCGAAAGGCCTACGTCCAGCAGTGGACTGATATAGGCTGATGACTACATTGATTTATTGTTTGTATATAACTACAAAAACCTGTACAATCATGTCAAAAAACGATGAAACATGAATATGTCACGAGGACATCACTTTTATGGATCTAACCTTTTATTCTTATGTTACCAATCACGGAAGGATTTTTGATTTGTAAAACAATTACATGATTTTCCGTAGATCTATACACAATATTCACAAGTAAAAGGAGGAAGATATCCCTATGACGCTCCAAACTCGATGCGATCAGGAGAGAATGAGACGAGAGGAGTTTGTCCACAAAATGGAAATCAACGAAAATCCGAAATTCCAGAAAGACGTACCACTGCAATAGACCTCGATCGATCGATCGATTTCGATCTCGCAAAGTATCTATCAACGACACAGCTGAAACTTATAATGGCCATGGAGCTGATGAATAGAATAGACATCGAAGACAAATACTCAGACTCAGAAATTGTGACCTGGATAGAGGGAGATTGTAATATACTAATAAATAATAGTAATAGTCATTTAACACGTGGTTTTACACGAAAAAACATCAGCATTCCGTGGGGTGTCCGGATTAAGGATATAGCATCACTCCATCTCCTCCCGTGGATGTCGTAAAAGGTGACTAGGGACTCTAAAACAGAACGATGGGCAGCAACATCCCTTCTATGGAACAGCAGCCATTCTGCGCTCACCAACCCGCCTGCCAACCGTGGTGAGTACTGGCAATTCCCCATAAAAATAACGACACACGGCATGTCGTTGTGGAAATCTATGGGGAAGCCATTTTTCAGCAGTGGACGTCCTTTGGCTGATATAATGATGATGATGAAGAATTCTGTGTAAGTAGTACTTAACCAAAAAAAACTAATAACTGTTCAATTAAATCACTTTGAGTGTCTGTTTCTTTTTGTCAATAATTTAATCATCCAATTAGATATATTACCTATATTTATTTTATTATTTATATTTATATACATATAAAACTAGAAACTAATCGAAATATCTCATCTGTCTGGGCTCTAATAGAAATACATATCACTACAAAAGATTTGAATTAGATTAGATTATCGAGGATCCATTTAAGGAAGTGTGACACAGAAGCGTAGACTCCTGGCTTCTTAATGCCGCAGATAGTGGGCCCGAAGGAAACTACCCCTACCAGGTAGTTTTTGGGTCCGTCGGCTGTGTCAAATACCTGCAATATTACAACATTTAATTCAGACTGTTTGATTATATTATGTAAATTTGGCATATATCTGTGTAATAAATCGTGTGCTTTATCCTCTTAATCTTTTCCGTATAAATTAATAAAAAATAGTAAACATTCAATTTCTTATCCAATTTTTTTATTTTAAATATTGGTTTTATATGTATTGATCGACAATTGCTGTTCCGTGTGGTGTCCGGATTAAGAATATAGCACCACTCCATCTCCTCCCGTGGATGTCGTAAAAGGCGACTAAGGGAATCTAAACCAGAGAGATGGGCAGCAGCGTCCCTTCTGTGAAACGGTAGCCATACTGCGCTCACCAATCTGCCTGCCAAGCGTGGTGAGTATTAGCAAATACCCCCCAAAATGATGACACAGTTGTGAAAATCTATGGGGGAGGCCTTTGTTCAGCAGTGGACGTATAAATGGCCGATATGATATGATGAATGAAATGAATTTGAAAGGACTTAAATTAGTGAAAAAAAAAAAATGCTAAACGAGATTGAGATCTGGTCAGGTGAGAAATGGCCAGACCTAAAGGTTAAGAAACCTTTTTTGGACCTTCCGAGGTACAGACTTAACAAAGATTGTTTTTTTTTTGACATTAAATAAATCCTGTTTTTTTTGTGATTCCTCTGCAGTTTCTATATACTATATATTTTCTCATACGATTTCTTTGCCGTCAATCTGCGTAGACAAGAGGATAGATAGGATACGTATGAAAATCTATAATTCTATACCAATTATTAATTCGGTCCTCTCAATATGAATAAACACTGTTTGTTAACTGTAATTGTCGTCGGTTAATAATCCATACAGTAAAGAAATTAATGCATTTGTTGATTCTGTAACTGTCCTATTGCTGGGAAATCTTAAACATATTTATCTAATAATTAATTAATTTTTAATCTTAGGTGCATTTGAGCAGCATATTAACTAGAGTTGCCTACAATCACCTGATTTCAGTTTACCGAAGAACGAATGAGAATTTAATCTATGTACTATGATATAATCATAGACAGACAAAAACTGTACATTGAATATTTGTTTAAAAAAGCACCAGGTACGAGACTGATGCCGAAACTGCAGCTTTTAGAATTTCTGTCTCTTTGTCTGTTTCTATGTGGGATGAGAACGCTTAAACTACAATATAGCATTAGTTGTAATTTGGCAAACATTTCCGTTACAGTCCAGGTAGCTAGAATCAATGATATTATACCATAGATATGTTATGTCAATATTAAATGGTGCGCAAAACTCAGTCTCGCTGTATGTTAGTATAAAGCTATAAAACTACACACCTATGCTGTAAGAAAGAAGATACAAAAACTACAAGAGTAAAAGAGATAGCGATCTAAAATGACAACACGTTTACTGTCTTTGTCGCACCTGTGATAGAATATATGTGTTGTCTCTTTTCTTTGTTTGGCCTGTGTTTTGTTCGAGAATATTATTCTATAGATAATTTGAATAGTATTTTTATTAAAACATTTTATATAGTTTGTTACTCACGTGTGGTATGAGATCCCTTGTTCTTTATTAATTTTTGCTTGATAGTTTGTGCATTTTCTATTTGTACGACGGCATTGTTATTACTTAATTAATAAAACAATACAGATTGTGACAGTGTGTGCTCGTTACAATTCGGGGAGTTTTGGTTCTTACTTTTGGCGCGCATGTAACATATCTACTTCTTTTAATATATAATATCATTGGCTAGAATACAAAACATCACGCTTTTGTACATGAGAGATGAGTTGTATAACAGTACGTCTAGAAACTTTTGTTTTACTGCGAATATTATGGAAAATTCAAACAAGTGAACATATTCGTTATCGGTACGTAATAAAAATTATAAAAAAAATTACATCACGATATTTCTAAAGGGAGCTAACCGACAGATTTTAAGTATACGAATGCTTATTTCGTAGCTTTTGGCAATTGGTTACGTAGCCTGCTAAACTGTCATGCGGATTGTGATTATTATGTTCTCGGGATCGAATCCACCCTAAAGCTTACTTTTGGATTACGTTTTGCATTAATGTTATTCTCTTGAAAAGCAATTTCTATATTAAATATTCTGTTTGGTGGAGGTGTTTAATATTTTGATGTAATTAAATATTTAGTATGTCATTATTAACTAAGAGACAGGTGCAAACAATAAATCACAGGGTCACGGGTTCAAGTCAGTTATAATAATAATAAGCAGCAACAGATGCCGCTAGCAGTTCTTTCTTTTGGCCTAAGTCATAAGTTTTCATTTGCATAAATTGTAACATGAAACAGACGTATTTTAAAAAGTATTTGTATGTTGAAGAGTGTTTTATCTTTTTTAACAGTGAAAAACTTTTTGACTTAGGTACTAAAAGTTCTTTTGAAAGACTTATTGTTCATTTTCGTAACTGCTAGACGGGACCTATATCAAAAAGCGGGATAAAATATTTGTGTTACTTGTGTCCTTAAATAAAGGATAATGAAATATATTATATTTATTACGACGTTTCTGTTTACATTTCTTTGTTCCTAATTAGATGGCGTTACTGTCGAATTAGATCATACTATAGTTTCATTGGCAAAAAGTGATATTGAGGGTCATCTTAGATTAAACGTAGAACTGCTCGAGTATTTCTCATTCATTCTTCACTTGCTTTGAGGTCAAGAACATGTTCGAGCATGCGAGCCTAATTTGTGATTCTGCGCCAAACCGATGTCGACTGTCGCGGTCTCCACGTAAAGCCGTTACCTTTGTGTTTGCACTTTGCTTTGAATTATTTGACTGTCTTGAACTTTTAAAAACCACTTAATAACCTTACCTACCATATTTTATTTATAACTACCTGAACTATTTAAAGCCCTAACTTAAATGACAAAATGAGAGGTGTGGTTAAACTGGACTGTAAATACTGGGCGGCCAAAGGGCAAACTACGTTTTATGAAAGTTGTTGATGACACCCAGTGTAAGAAAGGAATCGTTTCCAAAAAAAAAAAAACTAGAGCACGCGGTCTGGCACTCGACTGGCTAGGCCGGATGCAATATGCGGCATGCCTATGGGTCGTGTCATTCGGAGATATATCATGATTCCTCTACACCTATTACACCTATTACATGTTCCTAATAAAAGTGCAGGTCATTATTGCATGTTTTCAACAACATGATGTAGATTTCCACGCGTGCGAAGCCGCGGGCAAAAGCTAGTTGAGAATAAGATTTTTTTACTAGTGGTAGGTCTCTTACTACAACGGGGCGCCTGTATGGTCAGCTCGAATTTCAGGCGCCCAGCATTGTTGAACCAGACTTCACGGCCTGAAGTGCAGAGTGGTTATACGGATCGCACGAGGATACCGAACAGTGATCTACGGGGTGGCACCTGCCGCGTTTTTGCCTTTCGACATCCGTGACTGATGCGTGAGACACGCTCCCTCCATCAGAGCGGCGAGGGCGCACCTCCAGGGGCGTTTGACAGACTGAGGCGGCTAGCTCGGCGGCGCGCACTTGGAAAGTGGCGTCACCGCCTGCAGATGCAGTTTGTGACCAAGCGCGTCGTCGAGGCCGTACTGCCGTTCTTCGAAGCCTGGCTCAGAAGGAATGAGCGCGTCACCTACCATCTGACGCAGGTGTTACCGGGCATGGTTGTTTCGGTGCGTACCTACACAGGATAGGACACGAGGCCACGACACAATGCCACCATTATAATCGATCGGATCGGGCATGATCCCTCTCCGGCGGTAGTAGTGTCGGCTATGTTGGCAGAGTAAAACTGGAATGCAGTGGTCTCCTGTGAGAGCATCATGCTCCAGAAGGAAACCGCAGATCTTGATCGGGAGAGGGCCGATCCTGTGCCCACACCTAGCGTCCTACGAGAAGACGGTGGCGCGCATGTGGTCACGCGCCGCCATATACGCAGCATAGTACAACGCGCAGTGAGGCTTCGGGGGCATCCTTTACAATCTCCCCGGGGAGGGTGTCCGCTTTACAGTCACGCTCTCCGAGATGTGCCTATGGGCGTGGCAGTAGTGGGTGGCTCTAGTGTGATCATACAAGGACTTGGAGCTCCCCTTAGGTGCCGAAATTGGATGATCCCGCCCTAATTGTTATAGCCGGTAGGAGTCCGGCATGCCGTTTCCCCTTCCCCGGGGCGAAGGAAGTTCATTATTCGCCGCCAAACAGTAATGTTTGAACTTTAGACATAACTGTGTTCCAGTTATTACTGAAGTCACTAAGACTAAATAATTAATGTATGGAGGTGACGCGCGCTGTGAGGGAATGAAAAAAGAATGTCTATATGGGTACATACACGTGCCTATTAGGTTGCATGCAATGCACATAGGTATATGTAGATTAAATAGAGTACATTGCATTTAAATTCGTATCAACGTGACAAATTAGTGCCATTTACCAAACTTATTCTTTAACAAGAACAAGAATTTGTTCGCAGTGTAGGTATTTATGTACAGTTGTGCCTTTTCGTATTAACATGATTAAAAATAAACCAATCGCAGGTTTCGATTCTTAAATAATTAAATTATTACAGTTTTTTGAGACATGGTCAGAAACTGCTACTTTTCTTAATAGAGTAGAACATAATGAAGAAAGAAACGCATTAGGAAAAGGAGTAAGCTGAAACTTGTTTAAATTACCTTCATGAGTGGGCCTCCAGAATCACCCCCGCAAGCGTCCTTATTGTGTTCTGCGCCCGCACAGATCTCTGCCTCAGCCAGTTTGAACCCCTTGCCGAATGAATCGCACAATGTAGGTTGAACTACTGGTATCTATGAAAAGTAAAAGGATCTCATTTCAACCATGGTCTTCTGGACGTAGGTCAGGTCACCATTAAACCAGATACTGGTTGTTTTCAAAGTCTCTATAATTATACTGGGTGCTGACTGAGTCACCTTCTACCACAGATAACCAATAAAGCCATCAACAATCAAATGTGGTAAGGCCTGATCCGATTATTCATAACAAAATTCAAACTCAAATTAAAATAAAAAGTACTTGTTAATGTAAAAATAAAGATAAAAGACAAAAACAAACTTCGTGTAAAACTATTTATAAAACTACAACTAAAACTTCTTAAAAAGTCTTCCTTCACTAAACAAGCCTGATTGTAATGTTTATTAAAGTTTATGATTAAATTTGTCATGGCAGCATTAAGCTGACCAGTCCCAACATACGGCGCTCGCAATGTACTTAGTATCTATCCAATACACTTGCAGCTTACATACGCACTCGTCTCGTGCAATGACCAAGCGCGAGGCGGGCACTGCGGAGGTGTTTGGTACCTACCATTTACCACCCGATCATGTGGTAGGCAGGTGAAGCCATTGACCGGCAGATGCTTCAGATTGACTTTAGAAAATAAATGGAAATATTTGTAAAAAACGTGTGAGTGTTTTATTTCGTTTGTTGATTTGAGTAGACAATCGTGGACAGATTCACTTCCTTAAAGGTGATTAAATCGACTCAGAGTATGTCATAAACGAGTCCGGATAAAGATCACGGCACTACTGCATCTTCTCACGCGGATGTCGTAAAAAGCGACTAAGGAACTCTAAACCAGAGGGATGGGCAGCAGCATACATTCAGTGGAACAGTAGCCATACTGCACTCACCAACCCTCTTGCCAAGCGTGTACTGGCAAATTCCCCTAAAATGATGGCATAATTGTGGAAATCTACATGGGAGGCCCCTGTTCAGCAGTGGACGTATAATGACCTTTATGAATGAATGCCATAAAGACTCTATCTGTATGGAATTTTATTGAAAAACTATAAGCTTTCTGGATCGTGATACTCCAAAACACATAATTACTGGCAGCACTCACAGCTACGACCTGCAGTACTTGAGCGCGCTCCTCTGTGGTCATGTTCATCTTCCCCCAGCCTGCAACCGTCATCTGATCTCCGACGCCGAGTTTTTTAAGTTGTTCAACCGTTCGAGGCAAGCAAATCGGCGCCACATAATCTTGAATCATTCATCAATTGTTATTTTTTTTTTTACAGAATTTTAAATAATGTCGTTCACATAGGTTTTTGGCGAAAATGTAAGTGTCTAACCCTATAAAAAAACAGTACTAGTCTTTAACAAGTGGAAATCTGAGTGGCTTAAGTTAGGTTTAAATCATTTCGGCCAAATGAAGTCCACTGCTGGACACAGGCCTCCCCCAAAGATCACCACAACGATCGATATGGGTGTGTTGTGGGCTCATTGGGGGGTTTTGCCATAATCGCCTCGCTTGGCAGACGGGTTGGCGATCGCAGATAAGTTGTTAATGTACTCTAATGACGCTGCTGCCCATCCTCCGGCTAATCCCTTAGTCGACTTGTACGACACCCACGGGAGGAAATGGGGTGGTGGTCTTCTGAGCCGTAAATGACTTGTCTATGTTATTATTTTTCTAATATACATGCTACATACATACAATGTGCAACAAAAATATGAAAAATTGAAAAGTAATTTTGAGAAATCGTCAGTAATGGGTGTATCAAAGCCATAATACATTTTATTAAAACAGCGAGTTTATTTTTATATCAAGATGTTGTCTGCAGTGAAAGTGCGCATTTATGGGGTGCAAGATGATAACTGGGTATCAAGGATAAAATCAACCAGCATCGGTGTCTGATAAAGTTATAGCAACGTATTCATCAAGATAAACCTAACAAGAGAAAACAACTTGATAGAATCAGATACACGAAGAACAAGAAAATGGAAAATTTTCGCTTGGCACAATTTATGAAAGGACTATGTAATTGGACTTCTGGGGTGGAAGGCCTGATGACCTGAAATACAGGCTTCAACCTAGTTTAGGCACCAGTCTCCCACAATAAATTTGTACAATAACAATATACAAATATTAATATGATAACTAAATAAATATGATAAATAAAAATAAACATATGTATATAGATACACGAGAAATGCTAGTGTATCTTAAACTTACAACGAAATAAAAATATGAGAGCGGTTTTGAATAACCATGTTGTGGAACTTTAACCGAGTGTTATTTATCATTATGAGGTAGGCAGCTAATTATCAATATAAATAAATGTTGGTACCTAGTCTTAGGTTATCGCGATTATTGCTCATCATATCATCATTATATCAACCAAAGGACATCCACTGCTGAACAAAGGCTTCCCCATAGATTTCCACAACGAGCGTTTACATGCCGCCCGCATCGAATGACTCCCAGCGACCTTCACCAGTTCGTCTGTACACCTCGGTGGAGGTGTCCCACGCTGTGCTTTCCGGTGCGCGGTCTCCACTCGAGAACCTTATTACCCAAATATATTGGAAGAAAAGAGATATGCCGTGTAGTCCTAAATGTACGCGAACCAAGAGATCCCATTTTTCCCCTGCCATTCATCATAAAACACAGTATAGCACACAGTTAACTCGCTTTTCTCCATTTTCAAAGAATACTAAGAAGTCGCCTAACTTTTTTGTTTCTAAAAAGCTTGTTTGTAATTGTAAAATTTGAAAATAGAACGGCATGCGCTTCGTAGTGAGTTTCCAAATATGAGACAACTTTTTTTGTTAAAAAAGTTTTTATTCAACCTTAAAGTCATTGAGTTGCCGAACTGCCCTCGTACAGTACACGATACACTATACACAACACACAAATTACAACGCAACATTCGCACGTATCTAGGGTAAGGCTATGTTTGACGTCCGTGTGCCATCTTCAAAGTGGGTTCCAGTTGAAAACCAGCGCCTGGCACCAGCTGCCTAACACATGCTGAACTGGAAGTCTATTTAGTGCAACCGTGAGATACATAATATTGTATAACTTCACTATTGCTACCTACCTAATTTATAGTGTCTCATGTTTTGCAACAAATAAATGTTTCTTTCTTTTAGTTTCAATAGTCTTATGAAACATTCTAGGTACGGTTCTCTTTCGCGAGGACTTGAGGTTAATCAAAACGAATAAAATGGTTAGGTTTGCCTATGGCATGTTCACTCACTGCATACTTTGTGGAACGTCTATGCTTGAGGTCAGCTATGTGATCTTTTATTCGGGTGGCTATACGCTTTGTTTGCCCTATGTATGACAAACCACAATCACAGTCAATCAAAGGTATGTGATTTTACTGGTTTGAGAAGATGGCTGATCTTCTTATGTCGCTTGAAGTAAATTTTGATGGAAGCACGCTTCAAGATATGACCAATTCAGTCGGTGTAACCCTTAATGAATGATAAAACAGCAGGTCCTCGATCAACCGTGCTGAGTTTCGGGCGGCTTCTGTGGCGGTGATGTGGTGCTTTCAAACTGTTATGTTGAAGCACTTTCTTTACACGATGAAAGCAACGGTACGGTTGGTGCAGTGGTTGATACAGTCGACTGCTGTGCTCCGGGTCGTGGGTTCGATTACCGCAAGGAAAAAAAAAAAGTGTTTTATTATCTTGGTACCTTTTTTTTATTGGTGCCCAGTGGAAATTCTTCATGAACTTCCTTCACCCCGGGGAAGGGCGAAGGGGTATGCCGGACTCCTACCGGCTAAAACCACTGGAGCGGTCATCTTCGGCACCTAAGGGAGGCTCCAGGTCCTCGTATGATCACACTAGAGCCGCCCACTGGTGCCACGCCTATAGGCACATCTCGTAGAGATTATTTTGGTACCTAGGTAATAATTTATTACCATTAAGATTTACTGGTTGGTCCAGTTCGATGATGGCGACGTCATTGTGGAAGGCAGGCTTGTTGAACGAAGGGTGGCTGGTGATGTGCTTCACGGAGCGGTCCTGCACAGCCGGAGCGCACAATTTCAGCTCGCAGTCGGGGTCAGTTCGAGTATCGTGCTCACCAACACGGATTGTTGTCCTGGTTACAGATCGTAGAAAATTCGTTAGGTTATAAACAGTCACAAAGTCGTTTGCGGGCAAGCGATAAAACAACATACAAACTGTGGGGTCCTTGAAGGTGACTGAGGGATTTTTTTTAGGAGAATAGGCTCTTTTGTACGTCAATATCTCTATCAAAAAATATCATTAATCTTTGTCAAGCCTGGTGATAATATTAATATTAACTAATTTGTAAAAAGTCTAATAAGTCGCTCTCTTGATCAGTACCGTTTGTTTACGGGTTTATTCATATGATGTACGATGTCTATCACAAAAAAAGTTTTAATACTTATGTAGATATCTAATATCACGATGTCATGAATCAAACAGAACGTAAGTTGCTTCACATACGTACTAATAGAGGAAAAAGGTGGTTTAACTTAAACATGTGACCTTTAGGATTTTATACTGGTTTTCAAAAACGAGATTTGATTTGCACTGTATACTTACAACACATAGCCATACTCAGATTTCTGCACGCAATGCGCGGCCGTGACCACGTGACGGTCGGTCACCAGCGCGCCTCCGCACATCCAGTCTATCTCATCGTCCTCTACAATATCAATATTAACGGCAAAAGATAATAAAACCTTCGTTATAAAAAGAATATGATATTATGTTTGTACCATTTAATGTTAATTCACTTGATTTTATTATGATTAGTAACTACATAGGTGTTCAGGAAAATAATACATGACATTATATGACAGACGATTATATGAAACAAAATTGCCAAGAACTAAAAAAGAATCACACTCACAGGATTATCCGCTGGGCTAATCTGAATATTGCCTGAAATTTACATCAAAATCGGTCCAGCCGTTTTGAAGTCCATAGGGAACATACATACATACATCGATTTTTATATACCTACTAGCTGCCCGCCCATCTTTGCACGGGCAGGTACATGCATACCCGATCGGAGTGACACCTACCGGGTCCAATCAATCCTGTCAACTAACTACCTTATACCGCCATCTGTTAAAATCTTATCGAACTAACGGATAATTAAGACTCTTTGTCAGATAATTAACAAAATAATTCGCAATGAAATAATATTGCGAGTATAAATTGAGATATAAACTATCGTATCTTTAACTTATACTTTGGCCTCAGCAACACGTGGCCGGTTATACTAATAAATTGTAGCTTACATAAAACGTTTTTACTTTTAACATAGCGCCATATATTGGATAGTTACTCAATCCAGTCAACTAATTACCTTATACCGCCATCTGTTAGAATCTTATCGAATTAACGTAGTTATGACTTTGTCAGATAATAAACAAATAAATCGCAATAAAACAATATTGCGATTATCAATTGAGATATAAGCTATATCTTTTAAGTTGGATAAAACTGCACACAGTGTGCAAATTTTTATTAAAATCGGTTCTGTAGTTTAGGAGTCCATAGCGGACAAACAACGTGACACGTAATTTATATATATTAAGATATAGATTAGCATGGTTACTAAAAATAAAGAAAACATATTAAGGATAATCAGCTGCTTTCTCTCCCATTTCCAAGTCTGTTTGTTAAGCGAGTTTCCAAGTGTATATCAAACTTTTCTTTTTTAAGTTGCTCTCCGGGAGTGCTGACGGAAGTGAAAGCTTATTTTGGCGGGTTAGGAGATTTTATCTTATCTAAAAATGTGCGTACCGCGCTAAAAGAAGTTTTCACTTCAAGCGTCTCGTAGCGGTGTCGCGAATCCAGAGATTATATCTCATCTAAAAATATGCGTACCGCGCTTAAAGAAGTTTTCACTTCAAAAATCCGTTTGGTGTCCGTACTAAGAATATAGCACCACTCCATCTCCTCCCGTGGCGGTCGTAAAAGTCGACTAAGGGACTTTTAACCAGAGGGATGGGCAGCAGCATCTTCTCTGTTGAACGGTAGCAGTTCTGCGCTCGCCAACCCGCCTGCCAAGCGTGGTGAGTATCAGCAAATTCCACCTAAAATGAAAGTGACACAATTAAAGCACCGGCCAGTTTCCGGCAGCCCCGCTATTCCTGGTCATGGTAGCGGCCACGGTAACGGCGGGGCAGACGGTGCTAAGAATCTCCAGATGGGACCCAGCCACCACCCCAAACAAAACTGGCCCTGGTAACATACAACGCGCATACACTGAGGGCAGACGAAAATATCGTTGAGCTGGAAGAAGAAATAGATAAGTTGCACTGGGATATCATGGGTTTATCAGAAGTCCGAAGAGAGGGCGAGGACACGATAACCCTGAAATCCGGCAACCAATTCTGCTACCGGGAAGGCGACCATCTATCTCAAGGTGGTGTCGGGTTTCTCGTCATCAGGTCCCTCATTGAAAGCGGTACATTGAAGTCTTGAAGTGCTTATACAGAAACGCCACCATGTCGGTCCGAGTACATGAATAGAGCACGGGGGCAATTCTATTGCAGAGTGGTGTGAGACAGGGGGACGTCATTTCCTCGAAACCGTTCACCACTGCGATGGAGGTCACTCACCATGGGCCTCATAAGAAAGCTCAAGGTCACTCAGCGAGCTAATAATGTAAGATATCTACTAGTCGAGTGCCTGATGTAATGTCGATAGTTATGTCAGTTCTAACTAGTTCTAAGGAAGTACCCCTATGATATCAAAGATGTAATTTATATTAATAAATGTTCATTATCAATATACAATGATTTATAAATTAGTATCAAATGTAACTTAGTCATAGAGACAACATTACGGACATTCTGTTACAACAACAAAAGACTATTAGAAAATATAAGGATTTTAAGACTTCAAAAACGAAACAAAACGTTAAAATAGAGTAACGCGCGAAACATCTTGGCCAGGCGAGGTTATAGGTAATTGAGTAACTGCGTTAAAAATAAATACTTTTAAATCGCGACATCCATTTCAACTAGAAAAGAATTGTTGAAACCTGTGTGGCAAATTTGTGTCAGTTACATGTACTAGATAGATAACGGTAATAAAACACTGAATCCAACTTTCAGTAAGTAAGTAAAAGTGTGAAACCTGTTATTGACGTAATGACGAATCTTTACCTGAGGGTGATGTCCAGCAGTAACTTCACCGGTGAGAGAGGGCTGGCGCTTGAAGTGTGAGTTATCGGGAGATGTCTCTGTCTAGCTGTGAACTAAGTAGTACCTACGAAGTTAATTTAGTGCTGACCAACGTATCCAAGCCGTGCGATCCAGGGGAACTGGCCCAGCGCCGCGTTAACCCCGCCGATGATTCGGTCGGCAGCACTGTCGCCGCAGTCCACAGCATCTAGCATGCCCCACGCCGGGTGGTTAGCAATCTCTTTGGCTCTTATATCTGTATCATCTGTTCAAAGTAAGATCGATGTTAGACAGATATGAATCGGATTGTTAGCAATCTTTATTCAATGACGTATATAAATGTAAGACATAGGTATTATCTTACTACTTGATTGGTTGTTAAAATCTATCATATACACCTCAACACTGCCTAGGGATATTTTATGGACTTATTGATAAGGTATTTTATTTGCCTTTAAGACTGTTTAATTATGTAACCTGCAAACGTTTTGTCTGTAACCAAGTATTATCTAGCTTGAAACGTGCTGATTTTTGACGCCTCTCTGAGATATGGCTCCCAAGTGAGTACGTTTTAGTCCAGTTTTAAACGACTGCACTAACGTGCGGACGGTGCCTTTCGTATTTGGTCTGGTGTTCAGACCGATTGTAGACTGTAGGTGCCATCACATATACCAGACTGAAACGCCTTCGGCAGTCGTCGAACACGTAGCGATATCGCAGTTCTTGTCACCTAGCGCTACAAGTATCTTTGGGGAGTGAAAGAAAGGTTAGTATGTGGGTAATTTATGAACACGGGCCCACGGCCACCCCAAGAACCTCTAGGGGGAAATGTAAATAATTCCCTCCAAAGCCCCGCTATGTGCTGTGCTGCACACAGCGGCACGTAATCACATGCACACCATGTCTTCCCGGGGGTCGCTCGGAATGAGCACGCAGATTTCCCAACAGGCGCACTCGCGACCCCCAAGGCCATTTAAATATGAGGTGTATTGGACACGGGTGCCGCGGCGATTGTTGCTTCGGCTCTGTGTCCTCCTTCTGGAGCATGACGCTCTCACAGGAGGAGACCAAGCACTCCAACTGCCGGCAGAGAGAGATCTTGCCCGATCCGATCGACCAGGATCCGCCGCTCGGCAGCCTACGCAGGGCACTCTCCGAGCGTATGCTGTATCCTGATCGTCTCCGCAGTGGTGGCACTGACCTCGCATCCTATCCTGTGGAAGTACGCACCGAAACAACCGTGTCCTGCGTCAGGCGGAATGTGACGCGCTTTGGAGCCAGGCACCGAAGAGCGGCAGGACAGCCTCAAAAACGCGCTTTTTCACGTCCTGTGGGAGCATGAGCCGCTCGCGCCATAGCTCGAGTGCACGCCGCCGAGCCTGCTGCCTCAAACTTTCGAGCGCCCCTGAAGGCACGCCTTCGCCGCTCTGGCGGAGGAAACGTGTTTAGTGATACAACCACGCATCCATCTCCGCCAGGATATCAAAACGTGGAAAGCGCGCTAACAGAGTTGCCACCTCAAAGGACACCGTTCGGTATCCTCTTGCGATCCGTATAGACGCTCTACGCTGCAGACCGTGAATCTTGGTTCTGCAGCGCCGGACGCCGGAAAGTCGAGATGACCAAACAGGTGCCCCATAGAGGGCTACGGACCGCACGACTTCCCCGTAGAGACGGCGAACTTCTTCCCTCGTTCCCCCGAGATTGGATAGTAGCCGGTGCAAGGCACCCTCTAACCTTTCGACTCGGGGGACAAGACGCTCGAAGTGTTCCTCGAAGCGCCAGCGACTGTCCAGGGTGAGCCCCAGGTACTTGATGTACCGGCCCACCCTGATTTGCGCGTCACTAACGCGTATCCACAAACTGAATTAACACGGGCTTAAATCAAGTATCATGTGTCATCTATGAGCACGATTGATGTACATAATCTACCTATGATATATTATTTAGTTGTAGCGGACACATTATTAAGTACAGTTCAAAAATATCTACGTCTACGGTTTCCATTCATAAATTACAGTAAAATTAATGTAAATACATTAATAAGAAAATAACGATAATTTATATCTACAAAACCTGAAATAAATTTGCTAATTTTGTCGCATTATTAAAGGCTTTCAGATACCTAAGTCGTAGCGTGTACAGTAAATGCATTATGTGCACATGCTGTCCTGCATTACCTGCTATTTCTTATATTCCTGACGTTTCGAATCCTTTACAGCGTTCATGATCACAGGCATATAATAGTTCTGACTAGAGAAATAGCAGAAGACAATACAACATTTTTTTTATGATTGTTAGTATGAGTTAATTATCGTAACGACCGTGCAATTAACTTCAACACTTCTACTTAGCTCAATATGTTTCTTGATGGTATTCGTATGATTTTTTTGTTCAGCAGTTCCATTCTGTAAGAGCTCACTAGCAAACTTACTTCTGAATCCGCAAACATTTAATTTCATATCGTTTTTAGTACGCAAAACAAAACGCGGGTTAAGAAGTGAGTTTTCTAGTGAGTTCTTACAGAATAACACTGCTGGTACTGTTTTCTGGAGTACGTAAGTTGTATAGAGATTTATGTAGCGACCAAGATTTAGTGAAAGACAGCGTTTGGACTACGAAGTAAAGGTGCAGCTCTACCAAAACGAGTTATTTAAAAAGTAACGTGTAACTGACAAGATGTTTCTAATTATTTTTTTGTTTGCTACCAGGATTCTGGAAGTACTTAATAACATGATCATCCGGTTGTATGGGCTTCACGCAAATCTTGTTCATGGTTGCTACAAAGCTCTATACAAGTTGTATTTTAAATCCAAGCAATATTGAAAAAGCGATGGTGTATATAATTTTGAACTTAAAACAATGCATGAATATGTACCATAATAGAGCTTCGTCACCACGGGTAGAAATATAACCAAATAAAATAAACTTATGCTAAGTTTACAAGAAAATCGATCCCGGGTAAGAAAGAACCTCAATAAGGCTGTCTGTTAGCCTCCAACGTACACCTATGTATTGGGTATTTTACATTTATGGGTGCGAGCGGCGCGGCGGGAGAGTCAAGTGACGATACCTAAGTACATCCGGTGCACCCCGGGCAATCAGCCCTGTTACAACCTTGCTGGCTGGCTAATCTTTTGACCGTGGCGATGAGCTAATCCTGTGAGAATAATAGCTCGCGCCGACACGAAAGAACAAGTTCAGAAACAGCTACACGATATCTTCGTTTTTAATTGCTTGGATTTAAAAATACATATTGCCTTTACCTTTTATTACTTTGAGATATGCGATTCTGAATATATTGTGTCTAAAATTGTGCCACTGGATCCATGTACCTGCGAATCCTGTTATAAATTCAATAAATTTAGAACCATCGTCTATAGGCTATATTTCTAAATGGATTTCCTCATGAAGTATCATAACAATGAGCATTCACGCAAGTAACTTAATCATAGAATGATGTATAATTGTTCCTATAAAGTGATTTTGTAATAAGAACTTAATTTACGGTTATTTTTAACCCTTGTAGTTTTAATATAAACAAAGAGTTTATGCGGCAAACTGACTTTTGTTATCGTATCGTGAGAAGCAACGGGAAAGTCCCCGATCCCAAACATATACACAAAGACCACCAAACGTATTATTTAATGATTATCAGTTTAAATGAAGTGAATGATCTGACCAACCATTATTATAAAATTGTAAATTTAGTAGTTTGTCACTTAAGATGTCACCGATTGATAATATATATTCATACAAAACTTTAACTATGGGTAGTATCAGTAAATAAATGGCCATGCACAAATTCCATGCGTTCAAAATCAAAGAGTTGTCAGTTGAATTTGAAATTTGTTGAATTTACGCAATATTTCTAACCAAGATAGCCGATGTTTTTAGTTTTTTTGTATCTTAAAACCTGAATATTTTATCGCCATAGCTCTAAGTTTCATACGTTCATAATTACACCGTGACATAATAAAACACTAAAGAAATATAAATTTAGTTTGAAAACTAGATTCTAACACTATTAATGAATTGGAAATAAATCGATTAGCTTACCCGTAACGCCGTAATGTAGCAGGATTGTAAACGCTAACATGTGCCGCCATTGGAATGCAAACATAATTATTGGTGTTATCCGTTTATTATTTTCAGACAAATATATTTAAGAACTTGGTTGTATGAACTAACGTTCATGACTGTTACGGTTTACGTTTCCAGTGAACAGTTCAAACACACAAGAAGTGCACTGCAGCGTACAAACGATATTAGTTACGCGCGTGTTCTGCACTGTTCTCACCTAGCTTAGGGTAGCAACCAAACCTTACCGTATTGCAGGTATATACATTAAAATATTCAGCAATATCCAATAGAAAAAATCCGCTTTTCTATCTCAAACAAATAATTATACTGTAGGTATTCGATATTGCACCCTTCGCGAGACCCATACTGCACCCTTCGAGAGGTACAGGCGTGACGGTTAGCGTTACATAAAGATATTATTAACCAACATTAAATCAATATTGATGATTAGTGACTATATCTGCTTTCTGTTTGCCATTTGCCTCCCACAAAATGTATGCCTGTCATGAACGTCGTGACACAAAATCTTTCACAACCGCTTCACAAGAACGATATGGTTCATTAGGTATAATTTGATAAGAATATTAAAATAAATATTCATTAACGCAGCTCGCGGGTGCGCTGACTGTTTTGTCTTGAAAATATTCAATGCCTTTTTAACTCTCCTATCATCCATATTGTATGGAAGGAAGGAAGGAGGAAGATAGTGCGGATAAATGCCTATAACTTTGACTTAAAAAAGGGTGGACAGAGAAAGCGAACAGAACAGAAGATAATCTTATACTTAGTTTAGAAAATGGGCCCCAAACCATATATTTCAAGTAAAAAATACAAGTACTATTTGCCAATCCATAAATTAGGCTTCAAGAGTGGCCGGCAGGAAAAGCAACGAATTACGAGCTTACTATCGGAGCCACATGATAACTTATTTTTATTGCATCCTTTTCTATGTTTTGGGCTGTTCTATCGAGTTCTGCTTACCCTTCTCATTAATTAACAGTTCTCAACGTCGTGTAGTATTGCGCGTCGCTTCTTGGACTTTCAGTGGGTTTGATCATGAGTCGTGATAATATCTGAAGTACTACATAACTCCAACCAAAACATGATTAACTCATTCAATTACTCTTATGTGGCATGTGACAAAAATGGCTTCGAGAATTTGAGAAAGTTCTTGTTTCTTCAATCGATTTTCTTAGGTAGACCTTTCACTCTAAGGTAAATCTATAACTCCACGCGACGTATATTTTCAGAACAAGGATGTCTATGATAGTAGTAGTAAGAGAGAATGGTGTTTTGCCGACACAGGTTCTGCGATTTTTCAGGCTCGTCAGTCACAGATAACAATTGTCGTTCCTCTACTCACGCTTATGTTTTTTGTACAGGCTTGGATGCTGTGGCTCATGTGTTCAAATGTGTGTTTAAATCCGTTCGTTGACTTACATTCCTCATGACGCAGAGCATGCTCATTCTTTGACGCTAAACTTCCTCTTTCTGCTTATGGTGAAATAATGATGCAATCATTCTGGTATTAGCTAAGATATTGCGTACTCACAATAGCATGTAACAACTACAATCTCGAATGTACTTAATTAAAATGACTTGTATTTTCAAAATGCTTACCATGGTCAAACTTTCCTGGCGATATTAATCCCTGATTTTGCCAATATTAGCCTTGCTACTCAATTTCTCTCATATATATAGTTAGATAGATATTTACGTATAAGTTTTACCAAACTGCCAAAAGGTGGGCATTGTTTTTCAGATGTATGTATATTTTTTCTAACCCCTAGAGCTGAACCAGCTGGATAAATCATGGTAAAAGACTTAAAAAAAAAATCATATAAAACCGGCAGGCACTTGAGAAATAACTAAAACTAGTTAGTTTTTTTATATTTAACTTTTTGTACGATGATATAAACAAATGTATAAGCTGTGGTATCTGGGGTAGAGTATAGATATCCTAACAGCAAAGATTTTGCAATCGAGTTTCAAAATTAAAATTTATTGAGACAAACTAGATTTTCGTTTTAAGGATATTTTGTAAGCATATTATGAACATCCTTTACATCGCCGTATTAAATCAGAAGCAAAAATAAAATCGGCACGGTTGGCATTCCTTGTTCTTTAGACATGACGTCAAATTTTACCTTTAAAGTTGTAATTTCCAATCCGTACACAAAGGTCCAATAACAGTTACAGGTAGTGGACGCAGAAGGAAAGTGATAATTATGATTCTGAGAATTAGGAATTTCATAACTTAGAATTTTAACTGCCTCGCATTTAGTTGTAATAGGGAAATTATCAGTAGCAGGATTTTGGTGATTTCATTAATAAATTTTAACCACATTATCAACGCAAAACATAATGATGTTTCAGGTTCCTTGTATGATATTTTATTTCAAAAGATATAAAATAGTCATGTAGTAGCCATATTTGTTTATATCTGTTTATCGTCAAGCCTGAATCTAATTGAATTAGTTAAAGTTATAGCTTGAAAATTGATTACAAATTCACTATACTAATACACAACTTACATACACACAATTACATATATGGCAGTTAATATTTTATTTACATTTCCTAAATGTTTTAAACAAACTCGTATATAAGACTAGAATTTAAATAATTGGTGTGTTGAAATCTATAAATAAATTTGGCCCATCCGTTGGCAGGTCCTTTATGCACATGAAAGGGTCAAAATCATCATTTCAATAATTATTTTCAGGATTTTTATCAACCATTACATTTTATGCCTTTACAGGTTTTTGAAGTCAGTATTTTTTTTTGTTAAAAAGTATTAATTGTTTCATTTTAGTGAAAATAAATGTATGAACTTTTTCCAATTTGGTGTTAGTATTTAACACTAAAAATAAGAATGACTCAAATCGGTTCTCTGATCTGAGAGGAATCGAAACTATTAAGATATCATCTAAATAAGCGCAGTCAATTTAACCTGTTTATTGAAGCTGGCTAAAAATGAAATTTATATGGGACCAATTCAAAAGCATTCTGCTCCTATTAAAAATTAAGAAGTGCTCAAATCGGTCTACAAATCTCGGAGTAATCGGTGTACATACAAAAAAAAAATACGCATCGAATTGAGAACCTTACATGAGGGCTTGTTACTATTTTTTTGCGTCTTTTTGCTCTGATTAACACATCTCATCTCATCCCGTGGGTGTCGTTAAGGCGACTAAGGGATTGGCCGGAGGATGGGCAGCAGCGTCCTTCGAATACATTAGCAGCTAAACTGCGATCGCCAACCCGCCTGCCAAGCGTGGCGATTATGGCCAAACTCCCAATGAGCACACAACATACCGATGTCGGTCTTTGTGGTGATCTTTGTGGGAGGCCTGTGTCCAGCAGTGGACTTTCTTCGGCCTAAATGATGAAAAATGAAAATGGTGAACACTCTGATACTCGCATACAAAAATATAAACAAGTATTTCGACTGTTCGGTCTTTTAGACCACTGTCCTTGAACTAAAGTTTCTAAGTTGATTGTCTAGTCAGTCCATTGATTCGACTATAATTATATTCTAAAAGATTTATTCGTAATTTGGGTATTAAACCGCTAGAAATGAAGAGTAATTAACTAATTACTGTTTTGTTTAAATGGTAGGTAGGTAGTTAATCTAGTGTGATCATACGAGGACCTGGAGCCTCCCTTAGGTGCCGAAGATGACCGCTCCAATAGTTTTAGCCGGTTGGAGTCCGGCATACCCCTTCGCCCTTCCCCGGGGCGAAGGAAGTTCATGAAGAATTTCCACTGGGCACCAATAAAAAAAAGGTAGGTAGTTAATAAACATGCAAAGAAAATATTATTTTCTCTAAATTAAGTACCTACAACTCTAATTACTAGTAACGAGTTGGAAGCTTGTGGCTTAATTATGACCTGATAACGAAACTGGTGATAGGGTTGCCAAGTGACCCCCGGGAAGATGGCGGCAGGCACGTGGTGACGTGCCACCATGTGCGCGGCACAGCGCACAGCGAGGCATCGGGGATCCTTTACAATCCCCCAAGATGTACCTCGGGAGGCGGCCTTTTAACAGTCGCGACCCCACGGTTAGAGGGCTTGACCACTTTACAGTCATGCCCTCCTAGATGTGCCTAAGGCGTGTCACGAGTGGGCGGCTCTAATGTGAATGTATTATGGACCTGGAGCCAAAGCTCTTAGGTGCCAAAGATGACCGCTTCGGTGGTTTAAGCCACTAGACGCTCAGCATGCCCTGTTCCTAGAACAGAAGTTATTCATTTCCATGGTACGTTTAACTACCCTTTCGGCTTAGTACGTCCTTTCCTACTAACCTTGGTTTTGATTTGTCAGGTCAAAGACAGTGTTGATAAGCCAGTTCATAACAGAAAGTAGAATTATTAATTTCGCTTATGAGGGCTTACAATAAGATAGTATGTATGCGTGGAATAATGGTTATGCGGCTTCTGACAAGCTTTGGATTTTCGATGGCCACTTGCAATAGGTAGGTTCTAGGTATTAAGTGTGCTCTAATATAATCTTACGAGGACCTGGAGCCCCACTTTAGTGCCGAAGATGACCGCTCCAGTAGTTTTAGCCGGTAGGAGTCCGGCATATCCCTTCGCCTTTCCGCGGGGTAAAGGAAGTGCATGAAGAATTTCCACTGAAAACCTGGACAAAAAATAAAAAGGTGTTAAGTGTATTGTGTTCTTACCTTCTCGGAAAACTAAGGAAAGTGAAGCGAATAATTTACCTGCGGTTCTGTTTTAGTGACATATGAACTACAGGTTTAAGACACTAATGACCCCTTTTTGTATATAATCTAATGACGAGAGGAGCATGTCACTCGTCTGGTGGCAACCGTCACGCCTGTCCATAACACATTATTATAGTGAGTAGTACACTACGCTCGTCACCTCTTTACATTAGTTGCCTGTTATGCCCAGTAATTTCTCTAACTACCTCAATGCCATCTCGCTGGAATGAGCGCACATAACAGGTATCTTTAAAAATATGTAGTTATGTGTATGAATCCGTGGAATAACGGTTACGATGCGGCTCTGACAAGCTTTGGATTTTCGATGGCCACTCGCAATAAGTAGGTGCTAGGTATTAAGTGTGCTCTAGTGTGATCTTACGAGGATCTGGAGCCCCCCTTCGGTGCCTAATATGACCGCTCCAGTAGTTTTAGCCGGTAGGCTTACCCCTTCGCCCTTCCCCGGGGTGAAGCAAGTTCATGAAGAATTCCCACTGAAAACCTGGCCACAAAAAAAATAGGTTAAGTGTATTGTGTTCTTACCTTCTCGGAAAACTAGGGAATGTGAAGCGAATAATTAACCTGCGGTTCTGTTTTAGTGACATATGAACTACAGGTTTAAGACACTAATGACCCCTTTTTGTATACAATCCAATGACGAGAGGAGCATGTCACTCGTCTGGCTGCAATCGTCACGCCTGTCCATAACATTATTGTAGTACACTACGCTCGTCACCTCGAGACATTAGTTGTCTGTTATGCCCAGTAATTTCTCTAACTACCTCAACGCCATCTTGCTGAAATGAGCGCACATAACAGGTATCTTCAACAATATGTAGGTATGTGTGTTATAAGTCGACCGCGGTGTCGTGTAGACGGCTTAGTGTGTTTCCCCGCGGAACTAGTATGTTAATGACAGACTTGTTTATCTAGTAGTCGATGACCAACCAACCTACGTCATTTTGTCCGCCTTCTTATTCGAGCAGTATCGCTTATCCTTCTTTAAGTCAATTACGTTTGGAAAGAGATAAAAAAAAACAAAACAAGGAAAATAACACGTGTGATTGGAGTTTGTAAACTCCTATATAACGAACCGACGCATCTTCTGACCTGGCCTTTATCAACGGATAACCCATCCACACACACAATTAAGTAGGACTGCGATATTAAAAAGAAAAAATCTATCAACTAAAAGTGCTTCTCAATGTCTATTAGCTAGTTTATTCAGTCGCTCGTGTGCGGGGTAATCATTCTCAAATTCGTACCTTTTATGTGTTAAGTGTTGTTTTATATTAGTTAATGTGAGTGATAAAAACAATTAACAATGTTTAAGTCAATTATAACCGTGACTTCGCTCCTGCAATTACTGCTGCAAACGGAATGCTGTAAGTGCAATTTGATTTTACACCTGACATTAAACTAGAGACGGCGATGGATTGGAACGTAAATAATTAATATGCGTTTTTATACCCATGTCTAAACGCACTTTATTTGGATCAAATTAGATATTCAAAATGTATTGATTGGCCTGAGATCGTAACGTTATGTAGCAATATAATATGCATTCATGTATTTATTCACTTTTAATAAATAACATTCAAGCATAAAGGGTCTTGAGTCAGGACGTGAATATGAACAGTGTTTGCATAAATTTGCCATAACCACTTATATGTAGAGAAACAACTCGTTCAGGGTTGGCATTGTTAAATTTTTTACGCATATTGATGGTGATGCTTATGCAAAACAGACAACTATAATACGGATAAATAGAACTTTAACGAACATTCAAATTGGTGGTCATTGGTGCCGGCTCAGAATGCCACCACCCCATCTCCTCCCATGGGTGTCGTAAAAGTCGACTAAGGGATTAGCCGGAGGACGGGGAGCAGCGTCCTTCGAGTACATTAACAACTCAACTGCGATCGCCAACCCGCCTGCCAAGCGTGGCGATTATGGCAAAACCCCCCAACGAGCCCACAACACATCCATATCGGTGATTGTGGTGATCTTTGGGGGAGGCCTGTGTCCAGCAGTGGACTTCATTTGGCCGAAATGATGAACATTCAAATGAAAAATGAAAAATAGAAATAAGAGAACGGTTACACAGCGCCGAAAGTCCGTCTCGCTAAAAGTGCACCTGGTTAAATTGACTTGAATCTCATCGCAGTCCATCATCACCTTGAGACTGAAAAACTGGAGATGCAGATTGGATATCCGCATGACGTGGTGTACCTTTCTTGCCCAGGTTTCTTCCTGGAGCACGATATCGCACCACGTGCGGGTGTGTGGTGTATGACAGCTGTTATCGGGGGCTTCGTCAACTTGAATACCCGCTTTTCTGTAATTTGGGTTTTGGTTGGTTGACACAGCAATAGATAAAATTCTCTATGCGTATGTCTACCGCTCGCATAGTGGTGATCTCCTGATCAGTTTCAGTTTTTAGATTCAGTGAGCCTGACAACCAGGCTCACTGAATATCTCAGTGCGGGTTTTTGATGTTGAAGGCCAAACAGCTAATTGCTTGACCAACAACTGATCCAAACCGCTACTCAGTGACAGTTTTTACACCACTCGGAGGAAGTTCATGAAGAACTTCCACTGGGCAACCAAAAAACAAAATAAAAAAGGTAGCAGTGGTCACTGCCTGATGTAATGTGTACCCGTCTACTCCCTACCTGATCTCAGCCCACTTGCAGCCTACTTGCCGCCCACTTGCAGCCTACTTGCCGCCCACTTGCAGCCCACTTGCAGCCCACTTGCAGCCTAATTGTAGCCCACTTACAGCCCACTTGCTTTTCTTCTGAAGATATACTGTGACAGATGTATTGCGTCAAGGAATGGAATATTTCTTCCCTTTTTCTGACGTAGCATTGTCAAGCAGGGCTCAACCATGGTTCGGGGCCGAGTGCAGTTAAGCTAAAGCAAAGCATGAGGCATACTTTCTATGAGCTGATGTTCAAAACCGCAAAGAAGAAGAATGATATGAAGAAGATAGCCTTTGAAAAAGTCCCGCGAGAAAGTTGCCGGAAGGCATAGTTTGACCACATGGGCGAATCGGCAGCAAATTAACTTCGTACCTGGGTAATACTTAACTACACGCTGGCGTGTAGGTAAGTATTTGGGTCCCTGGCCAAGTTGTTTGAATCGAATTTATGGTGCCCCTCGCAATCTCCACTGCTGAAACCCGACGGGTCGCTGACCCGCACTGCTGAGGAGAAAGAAAACTTGTTAGCTTCACTTTTTGTGGAATCATCGCGACTGGATTCAGGCCGCGAAACACCTCCTCCTCCTCCTACTAGCTGTGAGACTAATATGTCGAGTATTCGCATCCACCAGAAAGAGGTTCCAGAAACGCTTCGCGATCTAGACGTGAACATAGCTAGTGGCCCCAATGGGATTCCAGCTATAGTGCTTATGATTTAAACCATGTGCCCTTGAGTTGTCTCCGATCCTGACACGCCTATTTCGACTCTCATTAAAAACTGATCAAGTGACGAAAGCATGGAAGCTATGACGTTAACGTGCAGCCCGCTCAAAAAAGGCAGTCTAGCTGACGCTGTCAACTAACGGCCTATCTCAGTAATGTCATTATTATAGTCTTGCAGAGTGTTGACGTTCTATAGAAGTTCCAAGTTCTATAGAACGTGTATGTAATCATGGGCTCCTGGTATAACTTAAGCGAATAACCTCCTTAGTGATCAGCAATACGGCCTCCACCGAAACCGGTCTACTGTAGACCTTCTTGCGTATGTCACACACATCTTGAGTGAGGCTATAGAGAAACACGGGGAAGCAATTGCTGATTCCCTTTATTTAATTTTATTATCTTTAAGGGCTTTGATAGGGTATAAGCACGACAGTATTATTGGCAAGGTTCCTTCATACGGCCTACCTGCTGGTCTATCGGTATATCGGATATCGGACTTCTTTACACAATCGGTGACGCGGTGATTAACAATTGCTCGTCCGAACGATTGGCTGTTAATGCCGGGCTCCTTCAGGGATCAGTTGTCAGCAACTCTATTTTTGCCTAATACGAGTATAAACAATCTGCTAAAGTCCGGTATCTTCAGGTAAAACGGAAAGAAAGAAAAATGTTTACTTGACACAGAACACATTTTAACGAGATAGCTGGGATATACCAACCATACCGATAACCGATACCAATGTGCGCATGTGTCTCTGCGTTGTACCAAATTTTCATCGTGCTCAGCATGTGCCAGGTTGTGAACCTGGCGTTGATATTCTGCTGGATTTCTGTTGCGAAACATGGATGCCGAACAACAAGACAGGCATTAGTGTAATATGTTAAAAGAACATATAATATAATTAATAAATACGGTAAGCAGACGACAGCACCGCTGTTGAGAGATACATATCCAATGCGAGTGCATTGTAGTGCGTCGTAGACCTAGTCCCTTAGAGAGTCCATGCTCGAGCGCTTGAACTTGCCCTGAAGACAGTCTCCAAGTTGTAAGTCGTCAACTTGATCAGATTCAATACCGCCATGACTCAGGCGTGTCTTTTTCCACCAAACGGAGTCAATTCGAACTGATCCCTACGCGACGTTCCGAGTACTGACGACCTCAAGGTCATGTCTAGGTAAGCGTGCTCCATTGTAGACCAAGCAAGCCAGAGTAAAAAATCAAACTGTAAGATTGAAACCTATACCTCTATGAATATATTACCATGAAATCATGACTAAATGCTTGTTTACATGCAGAAATAGCTTAGTTAGATCAGATAAAATACTTTTCAATAGTTTATTAATCAGCAGTCATTTTAGACGACAAAAACATTTTTAAATCCTACTTAAACTAGATCAACATTTTTCAAAAATGCAATCGAAAAATAAGATATATTAATTTAGTAGATAGCTTTTAAATTACTTCGGTAAATATGAGGCATCCGTCCGTCTTATTTGTATAGATACAATTCGATGGTTATAATATTAAATTGTAGCATCTGGGAACAAAATATATACCACTTGGGACCCATTCATGAATAAAAAAAGAAAACATTAACCGACTTTGATATCGTTAATTGTTGCGACGAAATCTAAAAATATTTTGTTTTACCATTGTATTATATAAAAGTGTTTAAATTTAATCGCTTCATTGGTTTTTTATCGCAGTAAAAATGCATGCGTTTTTAAATACTTGCTTAGTTCCCGCAAAGAATCAACCCCAAAAATTATGTTCACTATGTACTCATAATGATCAGATGCCAAATACAGCAGCAATAGGTACCTGAAAAATTGGTGATTATAATCAAATCACCTCGTTTTATAACTGGCTATGATTGTCGCTTCATCAACTTTTATTCAAACAAATGCATTTTGGATTAATGCTATATTTTTGACTGAGTTACTTAAATATGTTGGTGCCAAATAATAAATTTCAAAGTAGACTATTCTATGTCTGTTCATTGAATATTATACTTATTATACATGCTTTATTCGTTATTTTCTATCCACCCACAGGTGTCGTTAAATGCGACTAAGGATTATATGATCGCTCATTTTTATGATCATTGGAAGGCCCACGTTTAGCAGTGTTTTATAATTGACTAAAACATGTATATTTTTGTATTCTCTGAGTATATTTATAATATAGTATCATTATGATATAGTAGTTATAATATATATATATAAACTAATAATTTACTTCTTCACTTACTTACTTCAAAAAAACTCTTGAAAGAGTTATTCCTAGGACGCGCAGCATTGCTGTTGAAAATAAGTAATCTCCGCTCGACAGTAATGTTCTGATATAAAACATATATTATGTACAAGCAATTAATATTTCCGATAGCATTGTTGGAATTTTATGTTGCAATAACAAATTCAGAATAGTGCGTAAGTAATAACAGGATACCGGTCCATCGCCTTCCAATGTTCTTATCAACGTTCATTCCTGTCAACACTCATTAAAGACAAGAATGAACTATACACTCATAGTATTCATATATCATTATTTCCATCTGTTACAGTATTTAACGGAGACAGGTGTGTTGCTGATAATAAATCTGGTAGCTGCTTACCCTGGCTAGAATGCCAATCTATGGTCGATGAGATCAAAGGGGCAGGGAGGCCGATGCCTCTGCATATAAGGGAAAAGCTTCTAAATCTTACATGCGGTTTCGAGTCTAAGGAGCCTATGGTAAACATTTTATATGAAACCTTTTCTGGTTTTTTTAGTGCTTGCTGTTGCTGATTTTGTGTTTTTTTGTCTCATATCGATGTTTGTGTCAATTTTATTATCCTCTCAACCGTTATAATACTACGTCAACGAGGTTAATAGTTAGGACAAACTTTATTTCGTGAAACTTTTCCTGAACATTACTTCACTTTTCCTGTTCTTTACCTACAAGACTGTTGTCAGTTCAGTGACTTTCTAGACCCATGAAAGGTGTTACAAATATTAAATGTGGTATTCAGTGGTGTGACTTTTCATTTCGGCCGAATGAAATCCACTGATGGACACAGGCCTTCCCAAAAGATCACCACAACGACCGATATGGGTGTGCTGTGGGCTCATTAGGTTTTGCCATGATCACCACGCTTGGCAGACGGGTTGGTGATCGCAGTTAAGTTGTTAATGTACTTGAAGATCGCTGTTGCCCATTCTCCAGCTAATCCCTTAGTCGACTTTTACGCCACCCACAGAAGGAAATGAGGTGGTGTTATTCTGATTCGATTGCTATTTAATATGCCTCTGACGTAAGCAAAACATATTTTATTAAATCTGTGTTTTAAATGTGTACGTGCGGTTTGACGTCATTCCTCTTTCATGTTTATATGAATCTTTTATCCTTAGCAAGTACAGTTACACGGACGGTTTTATGCTGACGAACGTTACTAACGGATGAAATTAATGAGCAATCTTATCCAACATCTTTGGATTTGGGATGTAGTTATTGTCTGTTTTAAATTCGTTTATTGTTGTTACTCCTTAGACCATTAATGGTGCTAAGTGTTACTATTGTTTTTGGATACACAACCTACATTGTATAATATTTCCTGAAATGCGTAGAATAAATAAATAATAAATAAATAAATCCACTTTATTATTATTTGCACACCAAAAACAGAAAATGGGTATTATTATAGAAAGTAAGTACAATTGGCGGTCTTATCGCATCTCGGCGATCTCTTCAAGACAATTTCGGAAGAATGGAAATCTAGGTGATGCACAAGGGGCAGTCTGCAGTGAACTAATAAATTATTTTTATACTTATATATCACAAAAGAATGTATAAACGAATAGATATCTACATGTATATACATATATCTAAATAAATAAATATTATCTAATAAATATATCCAAAGATAAACATAATTATATACACATCCATACATATACACACATATATGGATATATACATACCAATGAATAGAATGAATGAATATAGAATGCTAAGTTTGTGTCGTTTTCTTCGCATATTTCTAAAAATGTAAGGTTCTGTAAGCACCTAATCTCCTAAACTTTCGATCGAATATTATCTAGTAGTAGTAGTAGTAGTAGTAGTAAGTAATCCCTTTTATAAATAGATAGTATATTTTACGGCTATAACATTTTGTTTTACGGGAAAAGTTAACATTTGCGCTATGTCGCGGTCAAATAAATTAAGTACCAGCACGGTTACAGTTGTATTTGAGACGTTACTTAGAACATTGATGTGATTTATCCATCATGACCTATGCCAGCCCAGTGTTCGCACACGCTGAATCCGGCTCACTCCGTAAATTCGAAACCCTCCAAACCCGTTTCATGCGCAAGGTCACCGGAGCGCCTCGGTACATGCGAAATGATGAACTCCATTTCGATCTTAACTTGCCGACCATCAGGCAATTTATGAAACAAGCTTTTAAACGCTATCTCGATTCTGCCCTGTCCCACCCAAATCCCTTGTGGTATCAGCCGCCGATTACTAACCCTCCCGTATCAGTAGAGTACGCCGCCCGAGGCACGTTCTGGTCGATCCAGACGATAAAATCACGTTAGATCACATAAAGAGACTCGCGTTGTCTTATTCACTTAACACCCGACCGTCTTACCACCCTGGCCGCCGAGGATGTCCGCCTCACAGACGTCGCGGAGGCCTATCGCCGCGTCACCTTCCCGTTCAAGTTAGCACTTTTCCGTCCCGTCTCTTGCTCGCGCCGGCCCCTGCCGAGCCTATAGTTTTAAATGTCCCATTTATACATCCCATTAATACATTATAAATAATACCGATCCAGCTGTCCCCAAAACAATAGCTTGTTATCCCCAGCAACGCCCTAAGCCGAGGTCCGTGTCCCGCAGGGGGCGCACTTAGCGAAAGTTGTTTAGTTTTTAATATAAATTTTAAGCCTGGCTGGAGGCCTCTTTTGGCTTCGCCAGAAATTACCGGTTAAGCAACCACATTTCCCAGAATGGTACGGGAGAAGCCCAACAAAAAAAAAAGACATTGATGAGAAAATATTTAAATATATTCAATTTACATTATAACTGTGGAAAAAAGATAGGTTCTCTGTTTGCGATTATAATTCTTTCAGTGTGGTAATTTATGTAAGTAGATTAGAAGTAGTTATGGGAAGGTTCAAGTATATAAAATATTATGGTACCATTCTTATAGACTTATAGACATAATAACTTTGTTTATTTGATCCGTATTTATTTTTTCTTTCATTAAGAACTTTCAGGGATCAGACTGAGTGATCTGTTGAGATCAATGTTGAGTTATGTCTATCTATTTATTCGCATTCATTTCTATACCACAAGATCCAACGTGTTTTGATATATAGACTTTTATTATAGCTCTATTTTAGAAACGTTCTGAAAGCGAATGTACTTACGTTGGGTTCATTATTTGCTTCTCTTATTATATTCTTTGTTATTATTCCTTATATATCTTTATTCACGGGTTTAAATCCCCTGGAAGGGGAAACTTGGTTTATTGATAGGCTTACGCGGGGACGTGGGACCAACAAGCAGGGGGGACCCTTTAGAGAATTTTAGTCTAAAATATAATGGGACACTAACCGGGACTCCATGGCTGCACTATAAAAATGCAGTCTCGGATTGTCCTCAGAGGTGTAAAACTATTGTATGAGATGGTGCGAATGAATGCAAATGGAAAAAAAAAATTCTTCGAAAAACGGAAAATCCTGGGTTTCTGTGGCAGACGGTGAATCGCCATAATTATATAATATTGGCCTCCTAAATGGCCACTACTGGCGACAGTGAGCAACACTGGCGTGAGCGGCACCGTTTTCAACCTCGCGCGACTCGAATACTCGGAACGGGATTCCCCGTTATTATGCTATTAGACAATTCCACCCCCGAGCATATAGCTCTAACAACCCCCCTCTGATCAGCTAAATAAGGCAAGCCAGAGGTGAAAAGCCTGCGGGACTTCATGAGGTTCCACTGCAGCCGACCAATAAGGGAAGCCGGAGACGAGATTCAGTGTTTATTATTATTATTATACTATTATTTAAGACTAGCTGGGCCCCGCGGTTTCACCCGCATTTAATTTAAAAGAAATTTAGAGTACTTCGACATAGACACTTGACATAGAATATATATATATATACTAGCTGGGACCCGCGGTTTCACCCCCGTTTAATTTAAAAGAAATTTAGAGTACTTCGACATAGACACTTGATATATATTATATATATATGCTATATATTGGATTTCAAGGGTTTTATGTTTTTGCGCGGAACCCTAATTATTTTTCTAAAATAAAAGTAGCCTAAGTTATTCCTTATAACATCAGCTATCTGCCAGTGAAAGTCCCGTCAAAATCCATCCAGCCGTTTCGGAGATTACCCGGAACAAACAGACAGACAGACAAAAAATTTAAAAATTGCTTTTTTGTTATAGGTAACGTATATACTTTCATATGTATTTAGTAAAAAGCTGTTATTTTGACATTACGAACAGACACTTCAATTTTATTTATTTGTATAGATTGGTTTTATTTATTTCCGCGGAACCCTAATTATTTTTCTATAATAAAAGTAGCCTAAGTTATTCCTTATAACAGCAGCTATCTGGCAGTGAAAGTCCCGTCAAAATCTGTCCAGCCGTTTCGGAGATTACCCGGAACAAACAGACAGACAGACAGACAGACAAAAAAATTAAAAATTGCTTTGTTGTTATAGATAACGTATATACTTTCATATGCATTTAGTAAAAAGCTGTAATTTTGACATTACAAACAGACACTTCAATTTTATTTATTTGTATAGAATAGATGTATAGATTTCTTATTATTATGTGTCTCTCTTCACGGGTTGATATCCCCTATAAGGGGAACCTGGTATTTCGATAGGCTTACGCGGGGACATGGGTCTAACATGCAGAGAATTTTAATCTAAAATGTAATGCGACACCAACCGGGGACTCTCGATAGATTATGCACTATAAAATGAAGTCATGGACTGTCCTCGGTGGTGTAAAGCGTATGAGATGGAAAATATAACGATAAGGTCTATTGCAATGGGTGTTACATGGAATAAAAAGACTAATGAATACGGGAGCAATATAGCCCTATCATTTGAAGGAAGTAATTAATAAAATTAATACCTGTCCAGTTGATAGATTAAACGAAAGATTCAATTATACAGGGCAGCGATAACGCACCCAAAACTTAGTGTAAAAGTTACACTTAGGCCTATAATAACAAAAAAACCCGGACAAGTGCGAGTTGAACTCGCAGGGAGAGGGTTCCGAAATTGCTAATATGTCGTCTATTGTTGAATTCGGTCTTGTACCAATAACTTATCCCAAGAACAAACTTAACGTGGTAGTTGAAAAACTTGTTCTGCCATATATTCCAACTGCAGACGTAACTTTGTACGCACAATATTGAAAGATTTACCATGTTATTTTAAGATCATAGATTTCTTATAGGTTTTCCTGTTATCTATAGCTATTATTTATATTTTTTTATAAATGTAGGGTTAACTAGTTTCGGAGATAAGGTGGGGTGGGTGGTTATTTTTCTTAAATAACATTAAAACTATATATTTTAAAACTAGTTTGCCACCTGCCACGCGTTGCTGTGGCTAAATGCACGTAATTACAACATGATTTTGATTCTGATTAAAAAAAACAATTATGGGTCTTGGTTGGTTTGATAAAAACATGCGCGTATATGAAGACAACGATGTGTAAAAATTTCAAAACGATCGGTAAAGAACTTTAGATTTGCGATTTTGAACAAACGAACATTTATTTTTTATATGTATAGATAGATTATAAAATAAATATTTTTGAGACCCTTACGACTAACAACCTTTACTTTACTTGCAAACACTTACAACAATCCCTTCCATTTCATATGTTACAAGGTACAGTTAGCAAAAAGTTATTCTCAATTTTTTTTATATTTATAATAAAACAATTTTAAACGTGTATTATTGATTTTTGTTTTTCCTGACGTTTCGGACACTTTGCAGGGTTCGTGGTCGCAGGATGACTAAGGTGACAAGCGTCGTTATAGATTTAAGTTAGTAGTAAGTACGCAGTAATCAGTAATCACTCACAGTGTCTTGATGTTTTTAGTGTGTCGTGTTGTTTGGTTCTTTTGTTGTCGTTTTTTCGTTTCGTCCTCTCCTTTCGTTCGTTCTTTTGAGGGAGTAATTTTTAATTTTTTTTTCTTTTTTTTAAATACATTGCCCCACACTAGGATTTTTCCTGTGTCGTGGGTGCATTTACAGACATACATGTCACACACAATACACCCAGACCCGGAACAACTACCTGCAGATCATACAAATATTTGTTCCGTGCGGGAATCGAACCCGCGACCCGGAGCGCAGCAATCGACTGTATCAGCCACTGCACCAACCGTGTCGTCGACAATGAATGAAGCTTATTCAACAAAAACAATAAAACTAAACCAGTATTTTCATTACTTAAAGGTCTGTTGCGTTTCATCGACGCATAAAGATTCCCACACACCAGGTTTGGGAGACACTACAGATCCGAGCCGCGATGGAAAACCAGTACAAACCGATGATTCTATCAATATGGTGGGATCTGGGGACAACGTGGAACCCTTCACTAGAAGCCCACTAGAAAATAAAAGTCGGCCCATTTCTGTGGAATTACATCCAAATCTCAGTCTTCTGCCACTACAATGTGGCAACATTGGAAGCGACAGGATATGGGGCGGCAATAGGGCTGGATTGTATGAAATGCCTTGGATGGTGCTTCTGTCATATGACTCAGGTTGGTAACCTTGTTGAACACAGTAACTACTTAAATACACTAACTCATTAGACGTAATAAATGCCATTAATGCTCATGAAAGATTCCTTCAAACAGGACACCTTCTAAACTGCTGCAGTGTAAAATAGCGAGCAAATTAATTAATTGTTCGTTGTGCGGAGTCCGGATTTGGAAAATAGCACCGGCGATGGTGGTAAAAGGTGACTAAGAGACTCTAAACCAGAGGAATGGGCAGAAGCGTCCGTTCTGTGGAATAGTAGCTACCCCGCTTACCAATTCGCCTGCCAAGCGTGTTTAATATTAGCAAATTCCCCAAATATTACGACACTATTGTAGAAATCTATGAGGAGGGAGGCATTTGTTCAACAGTGGACATATAAATGGCTGTTATGAACATAACATTAATCAATTTCACCTGCTAGAACTGATCATGATATGTTTAGCTAAAAGGCTAGAAGTTAGCAGAAGTAGGAAAGTAGTTTATGCTACGCAAAATACGGATATTAATAAACAAAAAATATAATTTCCAGGTCGAGGGAACAAGTTGAGCTGTGGTGGTACACTTATTAACGAGTGGTATGTCCTGACGGCTGCTCATTGCGTAGCGTTCTTAGGCAACAGCCTGCGGCTGAATGGAGTAATTATTGGAGAGTACGACGTCAGGCAGGACCCTGACTGTGAAATGTCTGACGGCAAAAAGTTCTGCGCACCAAGTGTAAAGGTAGGCAAAATGTTTAGTCAGGGCTAAGCGCCACTGTCACGCTATTATATATCTTCCCGATGAAGTACTATATCTAAACTATTGGCAGTGTAGTTCAGTGTCGAAAACAGATAAATTAATAATGATTTGGTGTGGTTTGCCTCACACTCGACCTCTCCACACGGTTTAGTCATATATATAGGATAAATGCCAGCGATTATCGAGGGAATGCACTAGAACTACTACGACTCGGTCTGTCGCAACGGAACTGGTGGTAGTACTTTTAATGCAAGAGGAGTTCGCAAGGCAAGTACCACCGCACTGTCAGTGATTTTGCTGTCAAGCAGTAGTGCTTAAACTATAGACATAACTGTGTTCCAGTTTGAAGGACACCGTAGTTAGTAAAATTACTGGGCATAAGAGACTAATTTACTAATGCTTCACGGTGACGAGCTCAGTGTGGTGCCCCGTAGGACGAGTCCTGGATAGCATTACAATTGTTATGGGCAGGCATAACGCTTACCACCAAGCGAAAAACTTGCTCGAATTGTCACTAATTTGTATAAAAATTGAGCATAAAGAGCAGATTGTAAGGTATCTGGCGTTCTGTATTTACCTCCCCGTGGGAAAAGGACGTAATTTTGTGTGCTTATATAAAATTAAAAGCCTTAAATAAGCTACGAGGCCTTTATAATCTCAGCCGAAAGACCTCCACTGCTGAACATAGCCTCCCTCAAAGATCACCACAATGACCGACGGTCCTGCACTACTCGCATCCAGCGGATTCCCGCAACCTTCACCAGGTCGTCGGTCCATCTCATGGGGGTCTGCCCACGCTGAGTCTTCCGCCGTCGTCACTTGAGAACTATTCGGCCCCATCGGCCATCCGTTCTACGAACAATGTGCCCTGCCCAGTGCAAGTTAAGTTTAGCAATTCTTCGGGCTCTGTCGGCCACCTTGGCTCTTTGGAAACTCCAAGCATAGCCCTCTCCATTGCCCTTTGGGTGACTTTGAGCCTTCTTATTATGCCCATGGCAAGCGACCACGTCTCAGTACTATAGGTCATCACCGGCAACACACACTGGTGTAACACCTTCGTCTTGAGACATTGTGGGATTTTGGATGAAAAGATATTGCTCAGTTTTCCGAATGCTGCCCAGCAAAGTTGGATTCGACGTTGGACGTACCTAACTTGACAGTTTGTGACTGGTATACATAATCTCAGGCCTTAGCCTTCAAATTTCTGCTGTGAGGCACTTGACGTCGATAAGAATCATCATCATTCACAGCTTTTGTCCATTCATTGCAGGGCATATTCTTCCTTCCTTTTATGCCGTTCTTCTCTGTCTTGTGCCAATCTTGTCCAGGTATTTCCAGCAAATTCCCATTGCACGACCCATCTAAAGATCTGTTTTCGGTCGCTCCGCGTGATCAGTTTTGGCCACCATTTTGTTAGGGACCTACTCCACCTTTACCTAAGTAATGTCTAACGCCACCAAAAATACACGTAAAAACAGGAGGCTAAGTTCTCGCAGACACGTACCTTAGGTAACTGCGAGTACGTCATAAAAAAACTGATTCTGCATGCACGTTACTTGCAGTGTTTGGTAGAATTTCACAACTTTTTGTTCAGTTAATTATAGCTATATAATTACCAAGAAGTCTATGTGCAGTAAAGCATATACCATACGCTGCATATGGATATAACATATGTTATCTATGATATATATTAATGTGCAGGGAACCTTATGAGGTTAATGATATGACGCTAGGTAAAGGCATAGTCTCCAGAAGGGGACCGCAGAGCGGGATCGGGAGAGGGCCGATCCCGCTCGAAGAAGGAGGAGACGGCGCCGGGGTAACAACCGCCCTGATGCCTAATTCCCATACGCCTGAAACCCCCTTTTTTTTTTTTTTATTGGTGCCCAGTGGAAATTCATCATGAACTTCCTTCGCCCCGGGGAAGGGCGAAGGGGTATGCCGGACTCCTACCGGCTAAAACCACTGGAGCGGTCATCTTCGGCACGTAAGGGAGGCTCCAGGTCCTCGTATGATCACACTAGAGACGCCTGAAACCCCCTGCCGCAGCTACAAGGCGGGGGACCTCTGGGTTCGCGGGTGCGTAGCTTGGGGAATCTGCGTGCTCACACCAAGCGACCCAAGAGAAGACGGTAGCACACATGTGGTCACGCGCTGCCGTGGGACGCTTTGGAGAATCCTTTACAATCCCCCCGGGGGGGTGACCGCTTTACAGTCACCCTCTCCGAGATGTGCCTATAGGCGTGGCACCAGTGGGCGGCTCTAGTATGATCCCCTTAGGTGCCGAAGATGACCGCCCCAGTGGTTTTAGCCAGTAGGAGTCCGGCATACCCCTTCGCCTTTCCTCGGGGCGAAGGAATTTCATGAAGAATTTCCAATGGGCACCAATAAAAAATAAAAAAGGTAAGGGCATAGTGCCACCGTGCCACTATTGTAAAAGCGACCAGGCTACTAGCACATGCTTGAGGAGTGTCCTGTGGGGGCTACCGGCGGATTCTGGTCGATCAGATTAGACAAGATCTCCTCTGCCGGCAGTAGTGTCGGCTATGCTAGCAGAACATGAATGAGCGTTATGCTTCAGAAGGAGACCGCAGTGTGGGATCGGGAGTGGGCCGGTTCCGCATGGAGGAGAACGAGATAGTGTCGAGGTAATAGTCGTCCAAGTTAAGTTAACACGCCTCAGACCCGGCGTCGTTATGTGGCGGAGGGCGTAGTCAAGTACAGCCGTGTGTAAAGCACGGCGTAGCGCATAGTTAGGCTTCGGAGGAATCCTTTACAAACTCTCAATCAAGATGTGGCTGGAGGTTTTTTACAGGCACCTCCCCTCCGCTAGAAGGGGGACCTCATTTTCCGACTGCAGCCTTAACCTAACTGAAAACGTCTAGTGATCGCTTCGTGTGTAGGATCTCTGGTAAAAAATAAATCTTTTTAACAAAAAAAAAATACCGACTTCAAAGCCCCTACACGATATAAAAATATTAAAACCACTGAAAAGGAAAAAAATATTTTTATATCGTGTAGGGGCTTTGAAGTCGGTAATTTTTTTTTGTTAAAATATTTTATTTGTTTCTTTTTAGTGTAAATATATATATGTAAGAACATTTTCAAATTTGGTTGAGTATTTAACACTAATAATAAGAATGGCTCAAATCGGTTCACCGATCTGAGAGGAATCGAAACCATTAAGACATCATCTAGATAAGCGCAGTCAAATTAACCTGTTTATTGAAGCTGGTTAAAAAACTACTTAATCAAATGTAATTAAATTTATATGGGACCAACTCGAAAGCATTCTGCATCAGTTAAAAAAAGAACTCTCGGAGTAATCGGTGTACATATATAAAAAATAAAAATACGCATCAAATTGAGAACCTCCTCCTTTTCGAAGTCAGTAATAAACAATGTCAAAGATAAACGTAGCAATTGACAATCTCGAGTATTTCAGCTTCAGACCATAAAAGTTACCGGTGATCCACCCGAAATATTAGTCATAGCCGTTGTTGAAGCTACAACACTGTAAGAGATGCATAGGTAGTACAGACGTATGGGTCTTGCAACATCACTTGAAGATCAGATTTTCTTTTGCTGAATCAGGTCGCCCGCAGACCGGATGTGCAACAAGTGGACACTGTATTTAGACTCCTTTGTTTATCCAATTGAGCAATGCAAGAACAGAGGAGCCTGTTGTAAAAACCTTCGGTGATATCTCCTCATCGCATACCTCGCCTATTAACTATTTAATATTATATTTTTGTTCCACAGAATGTGACAATAGATTCAGTTGTAGCACACCCTGGATACACACCACAGTCACGTATAGACGACGTAGCTTTGATAAGGCTTTCTGAAAAAGCGGATTTTGAACTAAGTAAGTATAACTTAAATAAAACAAACAACACACGTGTTTTTTTGTTAGTTTTAATTACCATAACAGACACGCATCTCAAATGGCGAAATTCGGAACAACTATGGGCATACAAATATTTGTTGCGTGCCAGTACCCGTGGTTCATCATCATCATATGAGCCGAAGGACCTCCACTGCTGAACAAAGGCCTGCCTCATCGATTTCCACAATTGTGTCGTCATTTTTGGGGGAATTTGCCAGTACTCACCACGCTTGGCAGGCGGGTTGGTGAGCGCAGTATGGCTACTGTTCTATGGAAGGGACGCTGATGCCCATCCCTCTGGTTTAGTCCCTTAGTAGCCTTTTACGACATCCACGGGAAGAGATGGAGTGGTGCTATATTCTTAATCCCAACACCACACGGAATAACCCGGGGCTACTCCTTATCTCCTGCTCCGCCGGAAGCAGAATGACTATCGCGGCTCAAAAACAGTACTGGGATATATGTATAACATGTATGTTGAAAATGGTAATGTTTCATTGTGGTGATGTTTACTACACTATCTATATCAGCCTATTACTGTCCCACTGCTGAGCACGGGCTTTTTCTCACGATGAGAAATGTTAGGCCTTAGTCCACCACGCTTGCCTAGTGCGGGTCGGCAGTGCATGATTAAATTCTGATCCGCTCATGCATCCGAAAATTCAGAGGGCCAATACTCGTAATTAAAAATGTTCCAAATATAGTTCCGATCTAGTCTCAATGTCCCAAATGTCACAAATGGTATTCTCCTAAATTAACAAACAACGTCAAACGTGGACATACACTGTGATGAGATCGAAAATAAATCAAAAGTTGATCAAAGCCAAAACGGTATCCTGCTAACATTTTGAACTGACATTGGTACTAAAAATGTCTTTAAATGTACTTCAAAATTGGCATTGAAATGAGACTAGAACGAGATCGTACTGAAATCCGACTGAACTTTAAGAGGAGCAGAATACCAAATTTTTGTCAATTCATAATTTATTCTCAGTTCGGTCAATTCTTTCAGTCATAGAGAAGATCAATTACGACAATTTGACTTCAGAGGTGCGGCCCGGGAATAATCTCAGACCCTCCTGTCTGGAAGGCACGCTTTCAACCCTTAGGTTATAATTGCTTCACTATACACTATTAGAATAAAATGTTGTAGGTAAAGGTAAATGTTGTTATTTTGTTAACAGGTAGTATGAAGCCCTTGTGCTTGCCACTGACCAGTGCCCTCCAAACTGAGTCGTTAGCTGGAGAATACGGAACCGTGGCAGGTTGGGGTGTTACAGAAGACGGGCTGCAGTCGGCAACGCTGCTTAGAGTCGACCTCCCTATCATCACACGTAAAGATTGCCAGGCCGCGTATAAAGGGTTAGTATATTTGTGCTCAACTCATTTATAGATTTTAAGACGTATTCAGGGCGGCTTTATGTAAAAATAATGCAAGGGAATAGGTATTTAATTACTTAGTTATGTGCCCCTCCTGAATTCCAGATTTAGTGTAAACTAGTGTTTACACTAATCTAGGAAGAACTAGCCTTTTTGTAGATATGCCGCACTTTATGATATCTGTATCGCACTTTACCTTTTACGGACATAAATCTCTCATACACAAACACCCAGATCTAAAACACCTCCTTACCTCCAAGTCATAAATATATATGTTACGTCTGCGAATCGAACCTGGGACTCGTCGCGCAGAAAACCAATCGCTTAAGCCACTGCGGCGGATGTGCCATTATTTCCTTAGCCGTCGTAACAAATATATATTGCTGCACCATTTGAGAATTAGATAGAGCCAATCCTGCTGAGTTGCTTTCTTTAAATACCTTCTCATCAAAACCTTCAAGTAGAAGATGCCTACCAAGATTCTTCAAAGGCCTCCTCGATAGATTTCCACAATTGTGTCGCAGTGTTTTCTGATACTCACCACGCCTAACAGGCGGGTTGGTGAGCGCAGAATGGCTGCTGTTCCATAGAAGGGACGTTGTTATCCATCCCTCTGATTGAAAGTCCCTTAGCTGCCTTTTACGACATCCACGGGAGATGGAATGGTGCTGTATTCACCACACGGAACTATTATGCATGTTCCACCTTAATTTTATTCGCTATCCGTTCGACCTCTTTCTTGAAGTTGGACCTACCTAACTGGACAGTTTGTCCTAGGTAGACATACTCGTCAATAACTTCGAGTACAGAGCTGATACATACATTTATATGTTTGTCTATTACACGGGTTTATATCCCCTGTAAGGGGGAACCCGGTCTTTTGATAGGCTTACGCGGGGACATGGGTCCAACACGCAGAGGCCCTTTAGAGAATTTTAATCTCAAATGTAATGGGACACTAACCGGGGACTCTCCATGGCTGCACTATAAAATGCAGTCTCCGATTGTCCCCGGAGGTATAAAACTATTGTATGAAATGGAAACTACAAGTATAAGATCTATTGCAATGGGTGCTAAATGGATTTAATACTTAGAAACAACTAAAAAAACGGCGTCTGCCTTTCAACCTTTAAAGTGAAATTCTGTGGCAGACGGTGACTCGCCACTTACAAGATGGGCCCCCTAAATGGCCACCACTACAGGCGACAAGGAGCGACACCGGTGTGAGCGGCTAGGGGTGTAGAGAGGTGCGGCACCGGTTTCACCAACGCGCGTCTCGAAGACTCGGAGCGGGTTTCCCCGTTATTACGCCATTAGACACTTCCACCCCCGAGCATATAGCTCTAGCGGCCGCCCTCTGATCGGCCAACTAAGGCAAGCCAGAGTTGAAAATCCTACGGGCACTCATGAGCACTCATACCACTCCAACCAACCAATAAAGGCAAGCCGGAGACGAGGCCCTGACCGACTCTCTGCAGCATTCGGGTACGCAGTGTCGCCACTCACATTCAGCTCGCCACAAACTCCCCTGCGTTCTGTAAGCTACTTAATATACTTTTATTTTTCTTATGAATGATATACTTTCTTTTTTATATCAGAAGGTAGGAAGAAATCAAGCAGCTACTTTAATCTGCCCTCCAGGATTACCTTATCCCATGGTTAGATAACGACTGCCCAGAGGGGTACATTTACTATATATGTATTATTATACCTACTAATTATATGTATTATATTTTAGTCGTACTTTCACGCACATTATAATATGCATATTTATTTATATCAATTATTATATCCTCCTAATTTCGAGCGTATGGCACTCGTGGGTCGCAGCTGAAAATCAGCGTCAGGTAGTGGTTGGTACCAAGGTACCAAGTACAAGTACAGCCACCCAACATCATGCTCAGCTGATGGCCGTATTTTTGTTTGCCTATGTAATTATTTGCGCCCGGAAATACTTTTCTTTCTTCGTACTTTCGTACTTCTAATTTTGACCTCAGATTAAACAAAATCACACCAACATGATGTCATATTATTGAGATCCCTTAGTCACCTATTACGACATCCATGGGAGTGGTGGGGAGGGGTGGTGCTATATTCTTAATCCAGACACCACACGGAATTCCCTATCACTATTAACATATAATAAATAGTCATATTTACATAGTTTTATACGCCGGGGCCGCGGCCTAATGCAGATAAAGCGTAAACCTCACCCCCGGCAAAAGGTAAGAAGAAGGACACCGTGGGGTTTTAGCCGGTTTGAGCCCGGCATGCTCCTGCGCCCTTCCCAAGGTGGAGGAATTCCAAGAGGATTTCCCCGCGTTAAAAAACAAAAAAAAGAACATGGCATGGTATACTTACTGAATGTTAAAAATTATTTAAAAATTAACTACCACAGTAAAAAAATCCGATGGTATATGGCATGTGCGGCGCCGGTGCAAGCATTCCTTTCGAGATGTAATTGGATATTCCAACCAGTACCTAAACTGTAATGAAATGCTTGTTTATTCAAAATAATGAAAAAATAAATACAACAGATATTTTTTGTGATACCATATACATTATCTTCAGCGTTCACTGAGCTGCCATGCAAAATATCGTGGACTATTATAGTAAGACCTTGTATAATACTGATAATATTGTTTTGCATATATATTTGGCGTTCGCACACGCTGAGTCCTATCCATTCCGTAAATTCCAAGCATTCCAAAATATGTACATGCGCAATTATTAACTGCATTTCGATCTAAACTTGCGGACCATCAGACAATTCATGAAACAAGCGTCTAAACGCCTATTAGATTCTGCCCTGTCCCATCAATGAAGTAAAGGTGCATCCTCGCCTTTCAATTTCAGGCGATTTGCCACCGGTGGAGCCTTGGCTGCGCGATAGCTGCTGTCGCGTCTGCTGTTGCTGTTTTTAGCTATTCAGGGTGCCGTTCAAGTAACTACTCCCCCCCCCGTCCCTTGATCGTGCCGACCCTGTAGTCTTAAATGTCACCATAAAATACATTTAAATCATATCTAGATCGATATCGCTGTTCCCTAAACAAATAGCTTGTACCCTTCAGAAACGCCCTAACGCCATTATTTGCAGTCTCATCCTGTCGCACAAATGCTGGGATCCGCGCACCGCTGCGTCGCTTAGCACAAAATTATAATACCCTTTCTCTAGATTTAGACGTATTTTCTTTGTCACCCAATCGATTTAAAAAATGTCTTCATAAAGCTATAGTGAACATAGGTATTTGAAGCTATTTTCCATTTTCTTTAATAGTTTAATTGTTAAATTATACTCGTGAATGAATCTTTTAGTAATATAAGATGTGGATTACGTAGTTGCACGCTGATGCATCCTTATGTAATTACTTTCATTTAATCATGTAAAGTGTGTAATTGTTTGTTTTCCCTAATAAATAAAATGAAATAAATAAGCTGAGGTTCGAATCCCGCAGGGGGTGCCCTTAGCAGCAGTTGCTTAGTTTATCATAATATCAATTTTAAGCCTGTCTGGAGGCTTTTTGGCTTCGCCAGAAACTGTCCGGTTAAGCAGCCACAATTCCATGAAATGTTTGCGAGAAGACACATATAAAATCTGTTAATTGTTCTAGTTTCTGTTATATTAGAGATTTAATTTAGCTAGAGTTAAACTATTTAAGTTTATTGTGTTTTGCGGTTACTACATTAAAATAATATTATATATGAAATAAAGAAACTAGATCAATTAACAGATGTCAGGAACGCATTCTCTCAGCGGCCGCACAAGTAATGTAATTTTACAAAAGTATTGTATATTTATAAGGCTCTATTTCTAACTGTTAGTACCATATGTTATGTCTATTAGTTTTGCTCTTCCATTTGACTCAATTATTCGCTCGATACTAATCACCTGCTTTATTTTATAGAACACGAATAAAGCATACCGTCCTGTGCGCTGGTGGAGAAAAAGATAAAGACTCCTGTGGTGGGGACTCTGGGGGTCCACTTATGTTTCCTGGGAAACTGGGTCCGCACGGGCAGCAATATATCCAGCGGGGGATCGTCTCATTTGGTTCCAAGCGGTGCGGCATCGGCGGTTTCCCAGGAGTTTACACTAACGTGGCCTACTACATGGAATGGATCTTAGACAATATTCACAGCTGATAATATTAAGCGATACATGCTTGAAATGACGAAACTGGTATTGTAAACCCTTTGAAAATAATATAAAGTGACAACACAATATGTATTATGGTAAAACAGAGATTTACCAGTACAAATAAACCTACTACATTCACTTAGAATAGAATATAATTTATTATGTACAAGTCACTGAATAAGAACCGCAAAAATACACAAAGTGTTGTTGCAATTTGTAGCGCCCGGTCTAATTGCTATTTTTATATTAATAAAGTATGGCTAGCATCGTGGGCTACACATACCAAATATTTTTCTCAACTGCTCCAAATTAACCTTTCGATTGCTATACTGATACCTAGGTATTACTGCTTTTATAACACTGATGTCTGCAGAATGCAGAAAACATTTGGATAGAAGGAGAACTAAGATAAAAGTAATAGGGGTAGTCCGCGGTGAACTAGCTAATAGATCAGTCAAAACAGTATACCATACTGTGTAGTAATGAACTTTAACGAATCTCAAGTATACCAATTTTCTGTCTAGACCGATTAACACAAATAGGATGTTTAAAAAAAAAAATTACCAATATTATATCTCGTAGTACCAGATTTATAATAGTGCTAGTCTCAAGAATGTGATTATGATCAGTTTGAAGTAGGATTATTGTATAGTTTGTACTCTAACGCTGTGTTAAGATCGCATTTCGCCGTGTATTTTCGACACGTTCAGAAAAGCGAAGGCTTATTGCATGCCAACGATAAGGTGGTCATTACTAGAGTTGCCACCTTTTTTGGAACAATAAAAGTACATTTGTGTTTGGGTATCATAGAAATAAGGTATGGTGTATAAAAAGAGTACGTAATTTTTTTATTTTTAAACAAATTTGGTGTTGCTTTGTGCTAGTTTCAGCAAATAATTATTTTTCTTCACCATCTTTACAATTTAAAAAATATCAATAATTCATGTTTAATTAAGTTGAGAGATGTTTCGCTCATTTCGCCACTTCGCATTCATAACTGCAAAAAATTCTCTCAGTGATTGCTGAAGTGGCGGGATTCAATGAAATCAAAAGAAATATAATTATACAAATTTGTAATATCTTTGTTTATTGTTCTTTATAAATATATGTTACCATTTTTGTGCAGTGGACAAATCCGATACTGACATTGAATGTCGATATTGACATTAGACGTGTTAAAAAACGAATGAGCTCCAGATATGCTATCGTTATATTAAGTAAAATTATGATCCATTTTATTGCTCTTTAAATGATTGAGGTCAAAGAATTCTAGAATAATTAATCTATGTGAAATAAAGTATTTTTGCGTACTTTATTGTTCTCATAAAGTAAAGAGTACAATTATTCCCCAAAAAAAATACAATATTATAAAGTATGGGAGACCTTAGTTATTACTGTTCGTTCCAATTCGTTCGCTGGTGATGTTATGCACTATATTCAAAAGGAAGCAGATACCGTTAATACCTGCAATTTAGCCTCGTGTCATAAGCAACAGGTACTTCGAAATGTGCAGACGCAGCTTCTATAGATTTAATTTGTCTCCTAGTCTAATATTTTAATTCGATGCTGATGCCCCTACTCTAATTAAATAATCTTTTATGATATACACGTTAATGTATTGCATATTTGAAAATACAGCAGTAAATAACACTGTCTTGTTTTTGTTATTGTTTACCCTAATGCTTTCTTATCTCACTGAAAGAAAAACGTAAGGTTTATCCGGTGCTTACAATGATATCAGTTTTTTTTTTTTCAAAGAACAGAGATGTCATTATCATCATTCCGTAAACGTCCTCTGTTGTACGTGGGTGAACTCTCCTCAAAGACGGCCACAATGAGCGGTTGTAATAGAGTACAAGGTAAACACATTGTTAATAAGTTATATAGTCGTATATGATTCGTAATTATTTTCTGATGAACTGTAAAAAGTGTGAAGTGCATCTTCACCTCTTTGACCATGTTACATTGTCACTAATTATTTTACTTTATTTTGCTGGAATAATTAATATATGTGGCACTATATTATTTTGAAAAATATCCTTAGTAGTTCAATTTGAATTTAATTATAACGGTACGCCGGATTCCCATGTAAAATATTCTGTCCTATCTCGAGATACGAACGAACTTGAACGATAGTAAATTCTGCCCTTAATTAATTAAATGAAAACAAAATGTAAGCGTTTAATACAAACTGTATTATCGAACAAAAATACAAAATACATGCATTACATACACATACCTTTAAATTAAAAAATAGAAATGTGCATATCTTTCTCTATTTTGTTATTCAAATTTGTTATCTTATTTCTTAATTATTTTTAGTAGACTTTTTTTTACTACTGGCATCACAAAAACTGAAACATTTCGTAAAAGTTGACAACACAGTATTCACGTCGCCATTTTGTCTCGGAGGACGGTGATCGTTGTGTATGCAATGACGTATTTTGGATGGACATTATATATAGTGCACATTCTATCTTCTTAAATTGTGCATCGTAAGTATTTTTTTACGGTAGAAAACATTATACTACTCTGTCAAGAAAGTAACGGGAAAAGATCAATAATACACAAAACGTTTGATAATCATCCAAATTTATTTTATCACCTTCAAAGTATGCTCCTTCAGAAACGATACACTTACGCCAACGAATAATCCAATCATCAAAACATTTTTTAAACGCTGTTTCCGGAATTGAGTTCAGTTCTAGTCGCGAATTCTTTTTTATGTCTTCTACCGATTGAAATCGGGTGCCACGACGTGGTAATTTGAGTTTAGGAAAAAGAAAAAAGTCGTCTGGAGCCATATCTGGTGAATATGGTGGTTGGTCGATGGTATTTGTTGAGTGTTTGGTCAAAAATTCGTTCACAATGATGGCCGTGTGTGAAGGCGCATTATCGTGGTGCAAAATCCAAGAATCTTATTTCCACAAATCTGGTCTTTTTCTTCGAATTTGCTCTCTTAAATGCCGCATAACGCTCAAATAATATTTTGTATTTACCGTTTGCCGGAGGAAAGAATTCCGAGTGCACAACACCGCGATAGTCAAAGAAAACAGTCAACATGACTTTGACTTTTGATCGACTTTGGCATGGTTTTTTCGATCTCGGTTCCGTTGGAAGGCGCCACTCCGAAGCTTGTTGATTTGTTTGCATGTCAAACTCGTAAACCCACGTCTCGTCACCAGTACATAGGCTGCACTAAAAGTATCGGGAATGGAATATTTCCACTGTTCCTGTCATATTAAAATCTTTTTAATTGAAAACTCCTTGGTTTTACAAATCGAATACCATTTATTTATTTAAAAAAAGATTCACGGTCTTGTCACAAGGTTTTGTCAAACTTGTTTAGTCGTTGAGAAAATGGAATTGACTCGAGAAAATTCAAGAGCGATGATTTATTATGACTTTCGAAGTGGTTTAACACAAAAACAGTGTGTTGACCGGATGATTTCTGCATTTGGTGATGAAGCCCCATCCAAAACCACAATTTATCGCTGGTTTGCTGAATTTCAACGTGGACGTGTCAAGCTCAGTGATGATCCTCGTCAAGGTCGTCCAAAAACTGCAGTCACCCAAGAAAACGTTGATGCTGTGCGTAATCTGATTGAGGAAGATCGACATGTGACATACCGCGAAATTCAGGCAACTTTAGACATTGGCATGAGTCAAATACAAATAATCTTGCATGAACAATTAGGTGTAAAAAAGTTGTTTTCCCGATGGATACCGCATTTGCTATGTGAAGAGCAAAAAGCGGCTCGCGTTACTTGGTGCGTCAGAACTCTCGAAAGATTCCACGCAGGATCCTCAAATGCTGTATACAACATCGTATCAGGTGACGAATCCTGGATATATGCGTACGAACCCGAAACAAAAAACCAGTCACGAGTTTGGGTGTTCGAAAATGAGTTAAAGCCAACAAAAATTGTTCGTTCACGGAGTGTTGCAAAAAAATGGTGGCCACGTTTGTTTCCAAAACCGGCCATGTTACGACTATTCCTCTTGAGGGACAAAGAACGGTTAATGCAGAATGGTATGCTAGCATTTGTTTGCCACAGGTCGTTTCTGAACTCCGTAGAGAGAACTGCAACCGCCGCATCATCCTCCATCACGACAATGCGAGTTCTCACACCGCGCATAGAACAAAAGAGTTTTTAGAGCAAGAAAACATAGAATTATTAGACCATCCGCCGTACAGCCCCGACCTAAGCCCTAATGATTTCTATACTTTCCCTAAAATAAAGAATAAATTGCGTGGACAGAGATTTTCATCACCTAAAGAAGCTGTGGACGCCTACAAAACGGCCATTTTGGAGACCCCAACTTCCGAATGGAATGGTTGCTTCAATGATTGGTTCCATCGTATGGAAAATGTGTCAAATTTCGCGGAGAATACTTCGAAAAGCAATAAATACATTTTTAAATAGTAATGTTGTGTCACTTCCTTGATTCCCGAAATTTTCAGTGCCGCCCTCGTAGCAATGCGTTTCATGAATGTTGGGTCGGAATTGACTCGTTCTAGCATGTCCTCAGCGACTCTAATGCGATTGAGTTTTTGAAGAAAATTCAGGTCTTTTGGGACTATCCGAGCTGTGTAACATGTTTCATACCCAAATGATTAGTTAAAATGGTACGGATCGACTCGTGAGATACAGAAAGTTCGGCGGCTATCTCTCTCAAAGTTGAATGAGGATTTTCAGTCACTATTTCCTTCACTTTTGCGATGTTGACTTCAGTTGCAGACGTTGATGGCCTACCAGAGCGAGGCAAATCCTCCATCACATCTCGACCGCTTTTGAACGCTTTGTACCACTCTTAAGCACGTGTTTTTGATAAAGTCGATTCACCGTAAGCCTTCTGTAACATTTTCAGTGACTCCGAACACGAAATTCCATTGGCGATGCAAAATTTAAGACAAACTATTTGTTCGGTGTTTTTGTCCATAGTGAAATTCGTTATACACACTAGATGATATGACTAAAAACAGCACTGTATTTAATATAAATAACAGATGCAACTCAAACTCCGCGCAAAAATGGAAAACAGTTGTGCCAATCTAACAACAACAATAAAAACAAAAATTTGAATTTGGAATCATAAACAAATCATCCATTCCCGATACCTTTTTGACTGAATGTATGTAAACGAAGTTTATTAGTAATCATGATATGCAATTTATGAATTTTAGGTTATGCTGGACACGCATTGTTTGTTCAATTTTGTTATAATTTACGACGTTTTATTATGTTGGGTTCCAAAATTAAATCGCAAAGTTGAGTCACACCTAGTAAAACTATAGATTTATGGGTAACTAGCTGTGCCCCGCGGTTTCACCCGCCGTTTAGTTTAAAAGAATTCAGATTATTTATTATACAATTAGTAGGTTTTTTTTCGCGGAACCCTAATTCTTTTTTCCTATAATAATGTCTTAGGTTTTCGCGAGTATTACACAGCTTTCCGCTTTATTACTCAGCTATGTATCTGCCAGTGAAAGTCCCATCAAAATCGGTCCAGCCGTTTCGGAGATTAGCCGGAGCAAACAGATAGGAAGACAGACAGACAAACAAAATAAAAAAATGTTATTTTGTTGTAAGTACCGTATATACTTTTATATGCATTTAATGAAAAGCTGTTTTTTTTATATTACAAACAGATACCTAAATTTTATTGATTTGTTTCTTTTTTATTTTGATGAATATTGAATTTTTAAGGTTCCACCCTATGAAGTAAGTAAAGGTTGATATTTTTTTATGAAAAGCCTCTATGTAACTACAGATTTACATCCCAAATATTTTTAAAATTTCTATTTTTTTCTATTTAGCTATGGTACAAAATTTTTGAAATTGACCTAGTTATCAATTTTTATAGGTATGTACTAACACTTGTTATATACAATTTATGATGTGATTTCTGGTATGATCGAGATGGTTGTGTTTTGTTAATGGTTGTATTTCATTTCATTCGAAATATATTTTGTAGAATTGTATAATTTTTATGTTTACTTATTGTGGTATCTTTATTCCTACTTATTCAATTTGACCATATTAAGACGTTAACATAGAAGAAACTTACTATGTAAGTTTAATAAAGTTATTTTAATATGCCAAAATAGTATTGCCACGTACTGCACACTTTAGGAATGTACGGTGGAAGCACAAACCTTTGCTGTTCACATTGGGTTCTGACTCTTAAGTACGAGCCAAAATCTGACGGAATAACTCAACATTCGACATTCCAGTCCAAATATCTCGACAGTGCCATGTAGCAGCGGCATCCGTAATATACCTGTTTTCTAGTTAATAAGTTCCATTAATTTTCAGATACAAATATTAGTATAATTTTAAGCAACCTTAAGATGGGAGAATAAAAATGTAAAGAGGTAGTCTTCTACAGATTGCTCTTTGAGGAGTGTGCGCGGAAGCTACACAAATTGATCCCTCCATCTCCGTTCTACCATCAACTTCCAGATGCAATGGAGGTTACTATCCGCACTTGGCTGATATCACGATATGTCATACTCACCGCTTCTCCTCGACCTGCATTATACACACAGCCAAGGAGTGGAACACTCTTTGCCAGCGTCTGTTTGCCCTGCTCCCCTTTAAAGTCTTATACTTTAATAAGGAATTGGCATCTTCTGGGTGCGCTTGTTCCATCGTAGACCTCATTTATTGAAGATTTACATAAGGTGAGATTACGGTCAAGAGCAGATCCTAAATCCAGATATGAATTTTATAATAAAAAAATGATCTTTAACCTCATCGAACCTATTGATACTTTTTGCTGTTCTTGGTTTTTTTGACAAGTGTCAAAATAGTATGTAAGTAATGTGACTTGAAACCTAAAACTAAAGCTCCAAAATTAGTAAATTCACTGTGATGTAATGTGTGCTTGTAATTTTCCCACTTGCCCCAGGAACCGGGAAATTTACAAAAAAGAACACGATGGATCGTGCAGGAGGGCTGCGGCTGGGGGGGCTGCGGACGCCTCCGGGTCGCGACCGTTCCGACATCACAACTCTAGCGTCTTCAAACCTCCACCATCGGTTAATATTACTTTTTACCACTTTTAGAATAGAGTAGACACTGCTTAGATATTTTAGCGCCACACATCTACAGTCTATTGAGCCGCACTGCAACAATATTAAAAGCACTCTTAGACCTCTCGGAGATCATCATGTAGGTAAAACGCTTTGTTAGCGAAGCTATAAGCTGCACGCTTACCGATAAAGTCTACATACTAACATTATTTTTCACCTCGACGGAAATGCTGATGCCTCGTCCAATGCCTCTGGGGACACGGGCGAAGGGTATAGACTGGGGTAAAACACCAGGCCGGTATTCTTCAGCACATAATCCGAAGCCACCCATTGGTGTCACGCCTTGTCAGCCACATCTTGAAGGTGACTGTAAACTGGTTACTCCCTCTAGCGGATGGGAGGTGACTGTACAGAGGTTATTTATACAAGTTCCTTGCGGTATTAAAGCTTACAATTATATCAAGGAATGACATAAGGGACATTAACGGGCAGATATAATTATATGTATATGACTACATAGAATTAAAAAAACTGGACAAGTGAGAGTTGGACTCGCGAGGAGAGGGTTCCATACGATGAATAAGTTATCTACCATGTTTTTTTTATGTGACTCAAATTTGTTTATGGTAAGTATGGATGGGATTGTAGGAGAAATTGCTGAATATACTTTCTATTGTTAAATTCTGTCTTGTACCAATAACTTATCCCAAGAACAAACTTAACATTGTAGTTGAAAAACATGTTCTCTAATATATTCCAACTGCCATGTTATTTTAAGACCATAGACTTCATATAGGTTTTCTACAAGAATATATAAGTCAGTAGTGACGAATTTTGAAATAAATAAAAAAAAGGATCGACGTCGTAATTTCTTTTTGAACTGTCCTTTGGAGATGGCTTTTAAAACAACAAAAACTAACACGTTTCCACTAGAGACAAAAAAACATGTCGGTTTTAAACATGTTAGTTTTTGTTGTTTTAAAAGCCATCTCCAAAGGACAGTTAAAAAAAATTAATCCATTTTTTTCTTTTATTTCAAATGTCGTCACTCATGACTTTTTTTTTGAGCTGTCCTTTGGAGAGAGCCAAATATATTGGAAGAAAAGAGATATGCCATGTAGATCAAAATGTATGCGAGCCTAGAAATCCATTTTCCCACTACCATTCTTCATGAATGCACACAGTTACAAGTTCTCATCCAATGAACTGAATAAACACAACATTATAATTGGCTTCTCATACTAAAACACACCCACGACTTTGTTACCTACAAAGGCAATCATACCGAGCGTACAGACCGCAAACGACAACCGTACCACGCAACGCGTAAGTATATTGGGAGTACCATTCGCTGTTCTATTCACTGCGTTTGTTATTCACCGATTGGTATTTAAAAGTGGTAGATAAGAAGCATTGTATTTTGTATAAAAATAATAATGTCATTCTTCTCTATCAATCCAAATGTAACATCATAAAGAAAACAATATTTTTGAAGTGAAAACTTCTTTTAGCGCGGTACGCATATTTTTAGATGAGATAAAATCTCTGGTCTCTCGATACCGTTACGAGATGCAGCTTTAGTGTGTGCATATATGCATGTACATATAGCAGACCGCGAAAGGGTCTGGATAAATAAAAAAAACAATTATTACGATAAAATTTTCACTTCTGTCGGCACTCCCGGAGTGCAACCCGTATTTTTTTAATTATTCTTTTTATAGACAAATACAAGAAAATTCCTTCACTTGCACACAAATACATATTGTTGATTGTCAAAAATGGCGTGGCAGATTGTGACATTTATCTAAATATAGAATTTGATTTTATTGAATTTAAATTAATTTGTGAAGTGTTGGTTTTTGTGAATAACAAACTTGATATGATGGACGAGGTCAGTTTAAGTAAAATATGCGTTACGGCGTTTTCGTCTGAAGAAATCCTCAGTGCAAAGAAGTTACTGTTCGACTCAATTCCGCTGGGCCAGCAAATGAGGATTCGTAAAGGTGATAAGAAATCGCAGCGGAACATTGAAGATATTATTACGCTGCTAAAGCAGACTGATCCTGAGATTGCTCCAGTTTTTGTGGCCCGTGACCTTCAGAAGTTACCGCCGATCACATTCGAACATGTAGACGTGACACGACTTCTCAAGGATATTCTTATATTAAGGGAAGAACTTAAGACACTAAAGGACAGCTACGTTACAGTAGAAACATTCAGTGCATTGCAAATAAATGTAGATGTCATAAAAACATCAACCGTAAGTCTCAATGATGAATACTGCAACGTTAATGTGAAAAGAGGCTGTCGTCGTCCAAATGACTATCATAATGACAATAATCCAGTGATAAATACTGTTGGACCGCCAAATGAAACATATAGAGAAAAAAATAAAAAACCAGATGTCGGTATGACTAACGGACCAAAAGGTGTGAACAACTCCTGTGCACCTTCAACACCACGAATAACGAAACGGGTAATTAGTACAGTGAAAGCGATGACTAATGAAGCGACCGACATTCCAAGTAATGCGCAAACAAAACCATCTTTATCGCGTAGTACTGTAGTGCGCATAGGGTCGCCTATGTCGCAAACGGACTTTGGTTCTGCGCAGTCAAAACAACAAATATGCCAGCTGGAATCCCGAGTGACTTTGGCAGACATAGTTAAGGCTCCTGGCGAATGGAAAACCGGAAATGCAACAAAAGAATGGAAAGTAGTTCCAGGTTGTAGGAAGAATAGGTACCGCAGCCACAGACCAGAATGGGAAATTTAAGGCGGCCGACATAAAGGTACCGTTGTTTATATACAACGTTGTCCAGCAGTGGACTTCATTCGGCCGAAATGATGATGACAAGTCCCCATACTGATATAAGTACCCATAATGATATAAGTGCGCATGTGTTCAATAAGTCTCAAATGCATGTTACAATAAATAAACTAGCTATGAAAAGTGATAAAGGTTATGACGCAAACAAAGTGAATGTACCCAGACATAAATTAGACATATTTCTAGATGAAAACATTTGGCCTGAGGGCGTATTGTTTAGGCGTTTTGTGGATTTCTCAAAACCCAAAGTTAAAGACCAGGAAGAAGTTATTTCTGTTAACTAACATATTTATGGATCAAATGGTCTGAAATAAATTAAATTGGATATGTTGCGGTGGCACGGTTACGCCCCCATAGCGTACTACCCGGGGCGTAACCAGGGGGGTGAAACTCTCATACAAAGAGTGAGTACGAAAAGTTGCATCGAAAGTAGCGCCATCTCCTGCCTGCAGTCGGCACATTTCATATTAAGTTTTATTCAAAATATAACTAGATGGCAGTAGTACCTTACCGGAAGTACCCAAAATAACTTTATATAATTTTTATTTTTGGTAATTCGTTCTTAAATCTCTTTTTTGTGATATTAAATAAACACGATTTCGTTTATTTAATGTCGACAAACAATAATATGTTTATTATTAAAATATCATCACTTCTCAAATGGTCAAAGAGAAAAGATAAACTTGTAAAAGGTAGGTAGTACCTTTTACAAGTTTGTAAACTTAATTTAGCTGGTGTTTACGTGTTTGCTATTGGATTAGATTATTTTACGGGTGTGATCATTTTACGTTGAATTTCTTGTAATTTTTGAATAATCTCGCACTGAATTTTATAATCCACGGTATAAAGAAGTGAATATAACTTTGAATGTAAAATTTTCTTAATATGATAAGAATGAACCTAGTTTTGGTAAGCTTATGATTATTATACGAAAATAATAATAAAAAACATTGAAACGTTTCCCTTGTTTCTTTTTTGTAGAACTATTTAGTTTCGAGAAATCATTAGGTCGGTTTAAATTGCAAAACTTTTTTCAATAAATTATATTTTGGTCTGCGGCGCAATTTAAACGATCTAGTGATATTTTCATACAATAAACAAATTTTACTAAAAATACTTCTGGAGAGGCACGCCACCTGCAGGATTGTTTCGGTACTAAATGAAAACCTAGCGCCATCTGGTAGTTAAGGTCGCATTTTTGATTATTGCGGTCTTAGGGCCGAATACTGAAACGCCATTCAACTCAGTCTGTCAGCCGAGTTCCCTTTAGTTTGGTACAGCCCCCAAATTAAAATGGAATTCTCAAACGCTACTCAAACGTTTTAAGACCATAATCAGCTCAGCGTCTCTTACATGTTTCTAATAGGGCAACATTATCTAGAAACAGTTTGTTCTCGATTACAATTTAATTACTTTTCAGTTTCACGCAGTATTTACGTAAATAGTAACAATTTTACATTACGCAAATGAATAGAAAAATTAGATCAATCAGTTAAGAATATATTTTGAGACTGAACTTTACATTTTTTTTAAGTTATAGCTGCAACATTACCTGTTCTGTCTGTTTCACTAAAAAAATAAATTAAACAGGGATCGTCAGAAACTTTACGTATAATGTAACGATTTTGTAACAGCTGACAATAGTTTAGTACCTATCACCAGTTTTACAATTAAGCAAATATATTTTTTATAAACATACATACATGATTGTGTTGATGAAAATAACGCGATGAACTAATCAAAAGATGCCACATTAAACGTGCGCTTTTAATTTAATGGAATCGTACGACGTTGCCGACATATTTATTAGATATGTTACATTTTTGGGAAATATTTTATGAATATTTAAAGATTGATTCATCTGAGCACCGTACAACGTCGCCTTATACTTGACATTGGCGAAATTGTGAAAGATACTTACAGAAGCCATGATCTAAGAAAAGAAGAAGATTGTGTTGAATGAAAACTTGTGATAATCTTAACATTATCAAGCAAAATGCCTCTCAGGCCCTGTCTAATTACTTTTACAGTTCTTGACTTTAGTGAAGTGTTGTGTGTGTACACTTTCAATCAATGGTTAATGTTGATGGTTGATATGTATAACTTAATGGTTGATATGTATCATTTCTTGTGACATTAAAGTACAATATTACACAGATATATACAGAACTGTAAATGTGTGAGCAGCATGTAGCCATTAATGTACATAAATTGCTCACTAAAATGTCTTACTGGTGGTGGCATTGTGTCAGGTCATTGGGTTCCCTACAATATGGTTGAGTTAAGCGATGCAGTTGTGTGAATGGGTATCATCTGTTGGGACTGGTCGGCTGTTAACTGCCATGGCAAATAAATTATAATAATATTATAGTATGTTCTACCTGTAATTCTTTACACATGAAACAATTTTTTCTCATTATATACTTTAACATAATTTGTATCCATCAACACTAATCTCAATTAATAGACATGAATTCGCTTTGTACTGACTCTTCTCCATAGGACTAACCAATTGGCATCATTCAACTTAAAGGTTTAATAATTGCATGTCCTATTTGAAATAAAAACTGACTTGACTATGCATTACTAATTCTTATTTATTATTATTTGTATATTGAATAAAGACTGGTGATATTGTAAACATTACAGTGATTATTGCTATTTCTAGTTTATTCTTTTTTATATAAATCCTATATTGAATAGAAATTGTGATATTGATAACATTAGGTTGACTATTGTTAATTATCGTTAAACAATACTGAGATTTCAAACTTTTATATTAAAATAAAACAATTGTTAATTAGAAAAATGTGTTTTAATTAATATTGTCCTCACAATAAAAAAACTAATTTCCTTAATGGGTCTGTTATTCAATAAGTTCCTCCTCAGTACTGTCTGAAGAACAACCTCTAGAGATGTATCCTGATTAGAAAGTGCACAATAAGTTTATAAGCTTCTTCAGCAGGAGTCCTTGTATTTAATAAAGGTGGTACTAAATAGCAGCGGCATGGATAATCACAATCACCAAAAAGCATCATGTTTTCGAAGTCGCAGCACTCTAGTTGTGCACACAAAGGTGAATCATTAAAACTTGTACTGTCATGTACAGAGCCTGGCCTTCTTGGAATTACATTTTTAATGCGCAGTCTTGCTTTACACACCATTTGGACATTCAAAGAAAAGTAACCCTTTGTTATGAAAGGTTTCAGCTTGAACTCCTGCAAACAATTTTTTGTTTCTATTAACACCTTTCAGTTTTTACTTACTTTCATTATAGAACAAGTAACTTGGTTATAAGATGGAACATACCTGGTGAATTTATTTTAATATGGGTACAGTCCACAGCACCCAATACTCTTGGAAATCCAGCTATTGTGTAAAATCATGTGCAACTTCTAAGCGTTTGCTAGGAGTTGGCATGTGAAGATGTTCACATTTTAATTCAGATATTTTAGCTGTTACTCTGTGCACAATTCGGTGAACAGTTGGTTGTTCCACACTAAATACATCTGGTATAATAGTTTTATAAATGCCTGTAGCATAAAACCGCAGAATTATCAGAAGCTGATTGATCTATTGACTGTAAAGCTCGATTGCGCTTTGTCAGAGGCTTGATAGCATCACAGATTACTATATTAGTAGTAGATAGCATTGCCTATCACTGAATCCAAGTCCAACACAGTTTCCTTGGAGATTCGGAACCGCATTAGAAACGATATCGTTGTATTTTTCACAGGCGTTAAGCCTTTTCACGTTTCTACGACTTCTTCTGGTAGTTTCTTCATCAGAAAGTGATGATAAGGACATTTCAATTTCTATTTATAACTTTTTACTGTACTTAAAACCATTTAAGATAGCTCTCGACCACTCTTAAATTCGACAGGTACTCAAGTTATATAAGACCTCGATTTGACAGCTGTCACGGCTTAAGTAACGTTTCAGTATACGAATTTTACATTGAATGGCATTTTAAGCGCAAGTTTAATTGGATCCCAAATTTATTTAAATGATGCTCTTAATAGACGTTTGAGTATACGAAAAACTAAGATAACGGCGCGCCAAACAGTAGAGCAGTGCTTAACGAGTTGAATGTCGTTTGAGTATTCGGCCGTTAGAGTTGCGCATCTATGTCAGTATTAAGTGTATAGTCTATGGGCGTAACTACTTATTTCCTATTTCTGCGGAGAGGGCTCTTAAAACATCAAGAACTAAAAAAAAACATTCGAGACTCAAAAAAATTGTCGTTTTTTTTGCGCCACCCTAGTAAAGATATAGAATATAGGTTCTGTAGCTTTTCCAAATTTTTGGCTCAGTAGTTTCGGAGATCAGACGGAATGGTAAAATTTCATTTATTTATTTATTTATTTATTTATGTACACACAGAAACATTTAAAATATAATTACATAGGAAAGAAAAGTACAAAGGCACTGCTTATTTCTTAAAGAAATCTCTTCCAGCAGACCTGCGAAAGGAGAATTTGAAGACAAGAAATGCAGACATGGTGTGACAGAATATACGATACATATAAATATACACACATACATAAAGAGTACATACCTACATACTATACATAGTATATACATCTACTTAGACATAAATATTAATACATACAAAAACATCTATTTTCTTAAATAACTTTAGTTCGATTTATTTTAAAAACATAACAAAATATTAGGCCTACACAACAAGCTCTTTCCTTTGATATGTTACACGGTACAGTTCGCAAAACATTTACTTTTTATTTTATAATTTTAACACAAAAAATGACACCTATATCTAAACATTTATTTACGTTACATGTTAGTGTTTGGGTCACTGAAATTCATATATGTACCAAATTGAACTTAATCGGTGCAGTAGATTGTATGTAAACTGGCTGTAACAGACGGACATTATAGAGACACTAAAGAGTTAGTTTTTTCATTCGGACGTACGGAACCCTAAAGGATTTTTACTTGTGAGAGGAGCCTGTTGCAGTAGCCTCTTCCGCTTGCCAGGCATGATAATAACGCCATATAACAACCCCAACCCCTGTTGCATGCTGGCGGGATGGAGATCGGCCCTACCTAGTAGGTTTTATATTGGTGGGAATTCCTCATATACATCCCCAGGAAGGTGGAGGGTAGTACCAGACTGCTTCCGCTAACAGTACCCTAAGGTATTCTTGGGTCGAAGCTTCGGGAGGTTAGGGAGGAATTACACCCACTGCTCCCCTTGTATCCCACGCATGTCTCTGAAGAACATTTCAATCACCTTTGTACCCACTGCCTTCCTATCCAAGGGCACTGGGTGCTTTCGCAGTTCACCACCTCTACACATGTGCGATTGGGTTGTGCGATATACTGTTCTTTATGCGGCGTCGTTTGTTTGGCCGAAGGAAGCGGTTGCCATCGGGCACTGCAGAACCGAGCCTGTAGCGCCAAGTGGCCATCCGGACCGGGCGAGAATAGATCTACGGTGTCTTTCAAGGTGGCCACTGACCTAGCGTGCCTCCTGGCCTTTGACATAGTGAGACAACAGGAACCATGGAGTGCACTACTCGTGCAAGCTGTGGATGATGCCATCTAGCTGTGCTGCAAGGCTTGGCGAAAGAAAGGTGAGTGAGTTAGTACGTATTGACTCACTCAGGCGTTCACCGGGCATGGTTGCTTCGATGAATACTTTAATGGGTCCGAGGTGATGGAGAATTTCCCCATATGTGGAGGAGCCCAAAATACCGCACATCATATCGAAGTCTTGGTCAATCGAACCGGGAAAGACTTTCTCTGTTAGCAGTGGTGTTGGCTATGCTGACAGAATAAATTGAAGGGCAGTGGCATCCTTATGTGAAACTGTCGTGGTTCAAAAGGAAGCCACTGAGCGGGATCGAGAGTGTTCTGATCTTGCTCGGAGATAAAGGCGCTGTAGAGGCATCGGCTTCAACGGTTATGAACCGGGGCTATACGCTGGACACTTTGCCCAATTCACGGGCGCTTAAAGGGTGTTCATCAAGTGATCCCAGAGAGTACCACGAACTGTTAAAACGAGTCTAGCACGTCGCAATACTATGGGACATGGTTGCTTTTTTGTTAAACTTTGCCGCACACTAGGATTTTTCCTGTGTTGTGGGTGTATTCACAGATACAAATTCAACACACAATACACCCAGAACCGTGACGTCGGTAGTAGTCCGAGAAAACCCTCCGTTCCGCTTCAGGCTGTTGCAGTATCCTGCATAAAGGATTTCCAAACGATAAGAAACAAATTTACTCTATGGCGGAACACCTGTAAGTAGCTTGTATAATGGAAATTTCTAATTTACGTTTTGATTCTATCAACATGAATTCGATTAACTATAACCACCGCGGCCGTAAACTTTATTACATTACTTCGTGGCCGTGTGGTGCCGGTTACGAATAGCACCAACTCATCTCATCCCCTGGGTGTCGTAAAAGGCGACTATGGGATAAGCCGGAGAATAGGCAGCAGCGTCCTTCGAGTACACTAACAACTGAACTGCGATCGCCAACTAGCCTGGCAAGCGTAGTGATTAAGGCAAAACCCCCCAATGAGCACACAAACACCCAGACCGATCTTTGTGGCGATCTCTAGGGGAGGCTTGTGTTTAGTAGTGGACTTAACGCGGCTGAAATGATGATACTTCGGTCGATTACTTGGCATAATCACACATAGTTAACTACTTATTATATTTATTTTGTTTGTATGTTTCGTTTCAGTATGCCGACCAATTTCGAATGCTGCAAGTAAAGGTAATCAAAGCGATAAGTGATGCGTCCGCGTTTTGGACGAAGCTTCGTAACGACCGATTCAGATGGGAGCTTTTTAAAAGTGTCCTCTTCTTCACAATAGGACTAAAGATGTTCAACGACATATCACGGGACATGAACAAGTCCGTCAAACGTAATTGTCGCAGTAAATGGGCCGAATAAAAGGAATTAAGTTCTAATTGATTTATAGTGTGGTATTTAGATGACCGTGTTCAATGAAATTATGAAATATAAGTCACAATACAAACGTCTATTACTGTTTTTTACTTTATAGATCTGGATTATACTTCATTCATTATAAATTTATAACACAAGCGCACAGTTTTTAACTGACTTAAAAAAGGAGGAGGTTCTCAATTCGATACGTTTTTTTTTCTTTTTTTATATATTTACACCGATTACTCCGAGATTTGTAGACCGATATGAGCAACCCTTTTTTATAGGTACTTAATGGCGGATACAGAAACTGTACAGAGTTCCGTGTCATTTTAATCCGTGCTTCCATCCTTCATATTAAGGTAAATTCGATGCAAAAGCCTATGGACCGGATAGTATCGCGCAAATTAAGAGAGGCCTATACCCGGTAGTTGACTGCGTCAATCATTAATGACATTGCATTACATCAATGACATATTACATATAGACGCGCGCCATACACAAACATTATTGCACTACAAAATGGCACGCAGGCTCCATTAGACCGCGTAATAAAAAATAAAATACTATTATTTGTTCACCTCTCGGATCTCGGAAAACCTATACATAAGAGATCAGCTTGTCGCGGAGTGCCTCCCTCCTTGTTTCCTTCCCGGCTAGCTCAACAAGGAGGCTCTCTCCACGGCAGAATAACGGAGTTCAGTTAATGTGATTCAATGAAACGTAACATATACATATATTGTTATATTAGTATATTGTTTCACGACTTCAATTAACACTTCATGCTGATGTTTATATTTTTTTAATATAGCTTACTATCACAATATTTAAGCTAGTTAAAAATAAGTAATTGTAATATTGCAGACAGACTATTTGTCAGAGCAACAGCTGTGTGTCGAACCACTAGTGTTTAGCGTTCAGAATGGAATTTTATTTTATTTTATTTCTCAAGAAAACTTACAGCTAGAATATAGTTAGTGTGTTATAATAGTTGCAGAAGGCCAATTAAAAGTTTTCACAAATAAGATAGTACAATAGAAGTAGGTAGACAGAAAGTTGATTTGGCACACAGAAAAAATACAATATTTATTTATCACATACCCGTTGTAATAACAGCTAAAGCCCAGTGCCTCAGCTAATGAACATCAAAGAAATTATCACTCATTGCCTTTTTTAATTGTAAGATACTAGTAAAGAACAAATCGACTTCGACTTCCTGACATATTGAGTTGTATGTTCTGCTCGCTCTAATTAAGTATGAATTTTGTCTGTAAGTGGAATGTACTGCAGAAGGTACGCGTATCCCAATTTTGCTAACCAGCTCGGAGCAATCCGTTGAACCATTCACTAGATTAAATAGTAAGACCATATCAGCTATTTCTCTTCGCGCATAGAGTGGAAGAATATGATGATCATCAAAATATGAAGAACGATTCGACACCACATACTAAATTTGAATTTTGATTTGAATAAATAATGAATCATAAGGTGAACAGTGATGGAGATAAAAGTTATCATGAAAGAGGTTGATTGAAATGAAGATGAAGGATGACTTCGTCACAAAGTCATGAAAGAGGTTGATTGAAATGAAGATGAAGGATGACTTCGTCACAAGCTTATAATGGAAATTATAGCTTGGCATGTAGCCGTGCGTACGAAAATCCGATTACTCAAAAGCTCAATAAACAAACAACAACAACTAAAATAATAACAAAAGACAAAAAAGTGTAATAATATGTGTAAATAGCTAATTACAAAATTAATTATGTATAAAATAAATAGTACATACAATGAATTGTAAACATTTTAATACGCAGAAATGTTGAATGAGCCAGGTAATATTGAAGGGAGGGAGGGTAATATAAGTTCGAATGTTATTTGTTTTACACTAATGATGTTTATAAAAAAAATCGGTATTACTTTTATGTATCTCTGTTTGTGGCAAATAAATATTTCTTTCTTTTTTCTTTCAACTTTAAAATCATTAAAATAACCTGTTGAGACTTATTAATGGGAATTGTTAAATAATTATTATGTAACCGAAGATACCGTACTCTGAAATTCCTGATTACTCGAAAGTATAAAGACTCACTAGATAAGGAAACGTCAATGTCAAAGTTAAATTACTACGGGTTTGACCACAGCACATTGCTATGGTTTCACAGTTACCTCAGCAACCGTCAGCAGTTAGTGAAAGTACGCTTGAGCGATAGCTCTACTCTCATGTCGCCACGAACGCCTGTGTCCAGAGGAGTCCCGCAAGGCTCAATACTAGGCCCGATCCTCTTCATTTTATATTGCGCAGATATAGTCCATTGCCTAAAACAATGTACATGTGGTATCTATCTATCTATGCAAATGATATACAGGTTTATATCTCTTTTAAACCAAGTGATTGTAGTAGCATGTTGGAAGACCTAAACAATGACCTAGCTGGCATAGCATGTTGGGCAAAACAAAATGGTTTGGTACTTAACCCCTCTAAAACTAAGTACATGCTATTTGGGATCAAGCATCAAATTGACGTACTGCCTGTAACACTAAATGTTACACTAATGGGTGAGTCGGTCAGTCAACTCAGCGAGGCACGTAATCTGGGACTGAAAATGGACACTGCGTTGAGATACGAAGGACATGTTGCAGAGTCAGTACGAAACTGTTTCTACCGACTTAAGGTCTTGTATAAAATGAGACCTTATCTCTGTGAAGCGTTACGTATTCAGCTGGTTGAATCGTTGGTATTATCCAAATTAAATTATGCAGACACGGTTTGTGGTCCTCGTCTCCTTGCCAGAACTGATCGGCTGATACAGAGAGTTCAAAATCCTTGCGCTCGGTTCTGTTACTGTTACGCCATTTCTTAACAAACACTCCATCCTCAAGATGAAATCTCGCCGTAAGTTGCATTTGGCTTGCCTACTCTCTGGAGTCATTAAGTTCAAGCAGCCGACATACCTATACAGTAAACTGAGTTGGGTTACAAGTAGGAGACAATGCACAAGTAGACTGTGTTCACAGCAACTGTCCATAGGACCGCACAGGACAGCGGCCTTTAGGGGAAGTTTCAGGTACGCGGCATCTAAATGCTGGAATAATATTCCGCCGCCTATTAGAAATATTAACACACTTGGTACCTTCAGATATCAGCTGTGGCAGTATCTTACTGACAAGCAGACCAATCAACACATCTATAATATAGACAACAGCAGATGCCGTGTTCTCCATGAGTCGTCGCTATGTCCTTAGCGGAATGCGTGAAGCCTGGAAACAAAAATATATCTTGAAAAATACTATCATAAATTATTATCAATAGGTAACCAATTAACTAATTAATACTTTTTATCTTCATGGGTGATGAAATAGACGTTATGTTATCTATTTTATTACATTGTAATATTTAAATACGTACATAATTACAAAGATCGGACTAACTTACCTTTTTTTTTTTTTTTTTTTTTATTGGTGCCCAGTGGAAATTCTTCATGAACTTCCTTCGCCCCGGGGAAGGACGAAGGGGTATGCCGGACTCCTACCGGCTAAAACCACTGGAGCGGTCATCTTCGGCACCTAAGGGAGGCTCCAGGTCCTCGTATGATCATACTAGAGCCGGACTAACTTACCTAGTGACGTCCGATCCTCAATTATGTGAAGTAATCTCGTCCTCATTTAGTACTATGTAGTTTGCACCTTGCACAACTCACTGTATCACAATTTTAAAGATGAACACATTCATCAAAAATTTGAATATAGTCTGTGGTTCGTACGCGCTCTTTCGCTATCTGTAATGTACATGTCATTAATTCAAAGCATAAGAACACAACTTTCAGCAGGGATCTAGATTGCAATTTTATAGAATTCTAGATTTATTTGGGATGGGTTGGGACTCGATGAGGACGAGATTACTTCACATAATTGAGGATCGGACGTCACTAGGTAAGTTAGTCCGATCTTTGTAATTATGTTCCGTAATCTCGTCCTCATTTAGTACTATGTAGATGTTCAAAGAAGAAAGTTGTGTTAATAATCAACCTTGTTCATTCGGTTATAAACATTATTACAATTTATTATAATTATTTATGAACCTCAGTCTTGTGTCCTCTAAGACTTATAATAGATGAACAGGTATAAAAAATAAATAAATACGTTTCGCATTATTCATATAAAAATAAACTTGGCGGAAGCACTGCCGTACTGCCAAAAGTGCAATTCTTTGCATTTCTAATTTATATAATTACTAGCTGGGAACCGCGGTTTCACCCGCGTTTAATTTAAAAGAAATTTAGAGTACTTCGACATAGATACTTGACATAGAATATATATTGGATTTCAAGGGTTTTCTTTTTTTACGCGGAACGCTAATTATTTTTCTAAAATAAAAGTAGCCTAAGTTATTCCTTATAACATCAGCTATCTGCCAGTGAAGGTCCCGTCAAAATCGGTCCAGCCGTTTCGGAGATTACCCGGAACAAACAGACAGACGGACGGACAGACAGACAGACAAAAAAAATTAAAAATAGTGTTTTTGTTATATGTAACGTAGTTGTAACTCAAGTGCGATCCTAAGAGTAGCAGTAGTGTAGTAGTAGCTAGCAGTGAGTGAGTGAGCTCACTAAACACTGCAGTCAACAATTGTTTTTTGTTTTTTGTTTTCCTACTCTTAGGATCGCACTTGAGTAGAGATGAGAGAAGAACAAGGTTCTTTAAGCAAATATTTAAAGGAAGGGCAACAAACCCCAAGTATTATGTTGTATGTGACTTTAACATTAAGAATAATTATTGTTGAATATGTTTCCCAATGAGAGCCTGCGTGGAATTACCCAAACACAGGAATCAGGATCAAACCTTGTTGCTGATTTGTATAGATAAAATTACCGTTAAAGTGGATAATATCAACATAAAAATTACAAAATGGTAGGAAAAATGCGCAGGTCGCTGTATACCCTCAGTGTGTAGTCAACCCACAGGCTGCACGTTGAAAAGGACTGGCAGAATGCTTGAAATAGCGTTACCTTTACTGGTTTGGTACACCGGGCAAACCTGCGAGCTAACATATTACATCGGACAGCCAAGGACCTGCGCTCTCTCTCAATATCAAAACTGTCCTTTAAGTCATCAGTGACCCAGTGACCCAAATATCGTAATTTTGTTACTCTTTTTAAGGAAGTACCACATAAGAGAACATCTGGTATATTCTCGTAACATTTATTACCCGCCTTAATAACATTAATAACATATAAATCTTCGCATTATCATTTAATTAATTAAGTAATTATTCAATAACAAGCGCTTTGTCCGCGACTTCGCTTAAAATTAAGAATTTCCCATACAAACTTCAACACCCCATTCAACTTAAATTATTAAGTATTTATTCAATAACTAGGGCCTTGTCCGTGACTTCGCTTAAAATTAAGAATTTCCCATACAAACTTCAACACCCATTTAAACCTCTTTAGGGGATGATTATTATGCCTATCTCCTTCCCCAGGGTTCAAGCTATCTCACACAAAATGCATCAAAATCAGTTCAGGGCTTAGCCGTGACAACGTAACAAACAGAGAGACAGAAACACTTTGGCATTTATTATATTTAATACATTTAGCAGTGATAGCCTAGTAGTTGAAAGCTTGCCTTCCACAGAATAGGCCGGAGGGTCTGAGTTCGATCCCCGCCCGCACCTCTGACTTTTCGGATTCATGGTTAACGGTAAAGGAAAATATTGTGAGGAAACCTCTACACTTGAGAGGGCTCGAATAATGTTCTCAATGGTGTGTGTAGTCCAACCCGCACTGGGCCAGCGTGGTGGACTAAGGCATAACCTTTGTCATCCTGAGAAAAGGCCCGTGCCAAGAAGTGGGTAATAGGCTGTTTTTTAAAAATTTATTTCTAAATCCTTTACATATGTACCTTTACTGTTACAGACTTTCGCGACATTTCCTTTAATAGTCATCTTAATCTAGATATTAATATGGTAAGCGCACATACAGAAAATAAAATCAAAATTATCTAGTTTGATATATGTATTACGAGAGCTCAAAAAAACGACAGACTTAAAGACTTCTCTTTCCGCATACTACGTATACGCATTAGCTTAAGTATGGTATAACTCTTTGGGGTAATTGTGTGGATAACATTGAATCGTTTATCCTACAAAAGAAATGCATAAGGATAATAGTTTATATTCACGATGACGAAAGTTGTAGGCCGCATTTTAGGAAACTAGAAATTCTTACTTTGACATCAATATATATTTTAGGAAACTAGAAATTCTTACTTTGACATCAATATATATTTTAGTAATCTGTAAATTTGTAAGACATAATCCAAACTTTTATTTAAAAATATCAGACCAACCCCGCCGATATGCACCACGTGCACGTTTTCAAAATATGCTCGTAATACCACAGTCTAAGCTTAAATTACATAGCACGAGTCCCCACTTAACTTCCATAAAAATATACAACAAAATACCAAACGACATAAAAATAGAAGAAACTGATAAAATATTCATTAAACGACTTGTCGATAGATGCTATTACTTGCTTAGTGATTTATTTAATGATGACTTCAAATCGTAGAAATTTTATTTATATCGGAGCAATTGGCCATCTATAACGTAAGACATGACTTAATAAAGTACTTGATGATGGTTGTATATGACTGAAGATATTGATTATGGATTTTCATTTGAATATATGACATAATTTAAAATTAATGAATTGAAATTACTGATGACCAAAGATATATATGACGTAGAATCAATTATTATTTATTCCATAGTTTTGAATTATAGTGTGCTACTATTTAAATTGTATTAAATTGTTGTGCCCGACAGGGTCCATGTGAACTTGTAATTTTTTATTTATTTTTATTTATAAAAAAGAATACCTAATGCTGATTAAGAGGCCGTGCACAAAATTTACTCCTTCGAGTTTAGGTAAATCTCCTTTCCTATTTCTGTGATTCACCGCATGTTATGTTTGTGTGCGCCGTTCACGCACACACGGCTACAGATCGGGCGTAATGATCGCGTACATAATATTGATCCTTTGGACGATAATGTGCAGTCTACAATTATTTTATGGAGTTTATCTATTTGTTTATCAGTTTAGTAGTATATTAAGTACAAGTAACATAAAAATAGTAAAATAAAATAAAACAGCGCTATGGTTTACAGCTAATTCATTTTTTTGTCCTTACACGTGTAGTCCGCCCATCTGCCCTAGGCCAGCGTGGTGGACTAAGACCTAACCTTTCTTATCGTGAGAAAAGGCTGCGGGACAGTAATGGGCTGATTAAATGTATTAAACTGAAATAGACTTCCACAGCGTAGCGATTATGTTAAAACGCCCCAATAAGCACACAACACTAGTCGTGGTTAATATAGCAATCAATCTATGGATTGTCAACGAGCTATTTTATAATTGGTGAATATTGACCAATTAATATTGTGTAAAAGTAAATATTACTCATTAAAAGGCTATTGACATGAATAAAAGGTTAATAAATGTCGGAGAAAACTTGCGGTAAGCTCAATAATTATAAAGTAATTTAGTAAAAAAGTCGAGTACATTAACAACTCAACTGCGATCGCCAACCCGCCTGCCAAGCGTGGCGATTATGGCAAAACCCCCCAATGAGCTCAAAACACATCCATATCGGTGGTTGTGATGATCTTTGGGGGAGGCCTGTGTCCAGCAGTGGACTTCATTAGGCCGAAATGATGATGATGATGATTTAGTAAAATACCAGCACGAATGTTCAAATAATAATATTTAATAATGAACTGAATTTATTATTTATTGGTAGGTAGCCAAATATACTTATTGAATTTGAATAGTATGTACAATTTTTTTCCACTATTGTCAAAAACTCCCTTTTTCTGTAAGTACCTATAATTTTTTCGAGACATTGTCATAAAATTGCCAAACCGACCGGTATGGTTTTGTGTTGCGAGCCCATTGCGGGGTTTTGCTATAATCGCCATGCTTTGATGGGTTGGCGATCACAAGTAAATTATAAATGTACTCGACGGACACTGCTGCCCATCCTGCGGCTATTCCCATAGTCGCCTACTTTTACGACACCTACTGTCGGTAGGTCTGTCTGTACGGGATGAGATGGAGTGGTGGTATTCTGAGCCGGCACCACACGGCTGCAAGCAAATTGTATACGATTTTAATAATAACACATATACAAAAAAAATATCTTAAGAAATTCAAGTCTATTATAGAACAAAAATTGCATAGAAAGGGTTTCTATACGATTACAGCAGCAGCAACATTAGAGCAGCTCAATCGAAAACATCTTTGTCGTACATAAGTATACGAATGTGGACTACAAAAATGTTTTCGATTGAGCTGCTCTAATGATTAAAAGGCTTTTATTACATATCACATTCTTGGTTTTGATGAATTGCCTTTTATTTTTCTTTTAACATTGACATTAAATTATCTATGTTATCATTTCTCACAATGGATTATTTTAACTAGAGGTCGCCCGCAAGTCGAAATTCGACCGTAATTTATTGAAATTTTAGACTTGATTTAATGTATTTGTAACAAATATTATTTAATAATTTTTAACTTTCTGCACTCTTCCTCCATATATGCCAAAGCTCACAATCGCCATGCGCGCAATGTGTTAAAAAAGGGGTACAAAATGTTTTCTTCACGTATTAATATATATATTTTTGTAATAATTTCATTTATTAAAATATTATACTGTAAGTGTGAATACATACCGTGTAAGTTATTTATTTATTTTGTTTGACTCATTATTTGTCTGGCCATTTAGGTATGTCATGTGTATTGGGTCGGTAAGTTTCCTTATAATAAAGTTGAGCTAAGTGATGCCAATACATGCGTCATGCATGTGAACGAGTGCTGTCTGTTGGGACTGGTCAGCCATGTTATGCTATGACAATTTTATCAAAACTTTAATAAATATTGCAAGCAGGCTTGTTTAGTAGACTCTTTAAGAAGTTTAGACTCTTCTTCTTCTACATGACGTGCAGACAGCTTATACTTAACCTTGATTTCGAGAACTATGTGCTTATAAATATTGTAACAAATTATGATTAAAAAAGGGTAACCGTGGAGTTTCTTGTCCGTTCTTCTTCATAGGCAATCTACATCTTGTGACGCAGCAACTAAAGTCTCGACTATTCTTAAGTGCCTGTAAATGGTCTAAAGGAATAAAAATGTCTGTAGAGATATGTAGAGCCTTGTTTCTGATTTCTTAAAAACGTTGGTGGTAACTGGTTTATTTTTTCTGTAATATTTGTACAGAAAAAATAAACCAGTAAAATATCTAAGCACAAACTATTGACGTAATTTAGGTTTTCAAAAATTCTTTCACATGCAATAGATGCGAGCGAGCCAACTCCTAAAAATGATTAATTTCTAGCTGAAGGTGCACACTGCCAAAAACGGCGATGAAAATATCCAAATGAACAGAAGAGACGGGCAACGAAGGCGGAATTGTAATAGGATTCCTTCGTTTCCTAAGTTTTACTGTTAAGTCCAGTATACTATTGTAGTCTTTGCTGTTAAGTATACTTACATATCTAAGGGTGTGTACACGTCTACGAACACGCGCCATACGAGCAAGTGTGCAACCACTTGTGGGTCGTTATCGCGTTTCGTTCAGAATATTATAAATTTTAAAGATAATTTATGTATCAGTATTATTATTTATTAGCATTTATTTATTGCATACACCGACTCACATAGGTAATTATTTAGATGAGAGTCACTTTTTTGAGTAAAGTTCTTTTTGGATGATACCATAGAAAGTAATGATCGTGTGAAAGGCAATGAAAACCACCGGGAAGGTGACAAAAAGGTGTGGAAAGCGATGAAAATTTAAAATATTGTAACAATTTAGACAATTTTTAAATGAAGATGTGTGGTTCATTATTTTAACATAATAATCCATTTTACAGTTTTAACAAGTCAGTATTTTAATAATTTTGTACTGACATTTCTATGGTGCTTATTATTAAAAGTACGACAGAGTAATCAGTTTTGAAGTCAAATGTAGTTGCAATTTTAAGAACATAAAAAAAATATAATTTTGTTGATATTTCGATAGAGATAGAGAGGTATTACAATACAATAAACGTTTATTTTCTCGCCACATAATGCAGTAGCAATCAGTATCATACAATCTAAAGTTGCATTTGTCACAATATACATAATATCTTGAAGACTGAAGCCTGTATTAGGAATACCTGTGATACGGGTCTCCAGGTCCCTAAAACTACCCAGACTAGTAAGCAAAAATACATGCAATTTACATTATATAGCCTTCAATTAATAAGTACCTACATGTTGTGAGGGGAGATAAATACACATTTGAGCTAAGTTAATACTTGTAATCCAAACTACGAACGTACTTGTGAGTGTTATATATTTTATTGTCTGATATTAAGGCTACTCTCTGTGAGATTACTTCAGGGAGTCTCTCTGTGGCTTCATAATCCAGGGATTGTAGCCAATTTGCGACCTACATTAAAATTTGGTTAAGAAATAATGGAAATAGCTTAATTAAGTTTGTTGCACAGGTGGTAAGTATCTTATTATACTACCACTAGGGTGCCAGATATTCACCGTGAAGCAGAAGTGTTTAAACTTTAGACATAACGATGTTCCGCTGTGACCGCTTTACAGTCATCCCCTCCGAAATGTGCCTAAAGGCGTGGTACCAACGGGCGGCTCTAGTGTGATCTTACAAAACCCTCGAGCCCACCTTCGGTGCCGAGGATGGAGTCCGGCATACCATTTTTTTTTTATGTCCAGTGGAAATTCTTCATGAACTTCCTTCGCCCCGGGGAAGGGCGAAGGGGTATGCCGGACTCCTACCGGCTAAAACCACTGGAGCGGTCATCTTCGGCACCGAAGGGGGGCTCCAGGTCCTCGTATGATCACACTAGAGCCGCCCACTGGTGCTACGCCTATTGGCACATCTCGGAGAGGGTGACTGTAAAGCGGTCACCCCCCCAGGGGGATTGTAAAGGATCCCCCAAAGCGTCCCACGGCAGCGCGTGACCACATGCGTGCTACGCCTGCGTCAGGCGGTAGGTGACGCGCTCGCTCCTTCTGAGCCAGGCTCCAAAGAACGACAGGACGGCCTCGACGACTCGATTGGTAGCAGATTGCATCCGCAGGCGGTGAAGCCACTTTCCAAGTGCGCGTCGCCGAGTTAGCCGTCTCAGCCTGTCCAACCCCCTGGAAGCGCGTCTTCGCCGCTCTGGCGTAGGGAGCGTGGCTGATCGTAGACCCACGCATCCATCTCCGCCAGGATGTCGAAAGGCGGAAAACATGCCAGGACAGTTGCCGCCTTATAAGGACACTGTTTTGTATCCTCATGTGATCCGGACAGCCAATCTGCGCTGAAGACCGTGAATTTCGGTTCTGCAGCGCTGGGCACCTGATAGTCGAGCTGACCATACAGGCGCCCAGTATAGGCCCACGGACCGCACTATAGAGACGGCGAACTTCCTCACATGGTCCCCCGAGATTGGGCAGCAGCCGGTGTAGCGCACCCACTACCCTCTCGACCCGGGGGACTCCACCGGCCTAGCGTGGTGATTAAGGCCATACCCCTATGAATGCTCATTGTAGTGATCATTGCGAGGCCCATGTTCAGCAGTGGACGTTTACGGGCGTATATATAAGTAAATGTAAGCGTGTATTATTTTTAAATGAAAGTGTGTGGATAAGTGCGCGCGTGTGTGCATGTGCATGTTTGCGGTGTTACCTATAGCTTAACACAATTGGAGCCTAGAACACCTATTCCATTAACAAAAATATTGTTAAGATTGCTGGCTAGCTAATAAGCAAAGCGCAACACTACTAAATCGTGTAAAAATATATTAAAAGTACGTAACTTCGTCTTTGGATTAGCTCTAGCCATCCTTCTCAGTCTCATGTTAACTGTACACTTCTGGGGGCCTAAAAAGGCCGCTTTAGCAGAATCATAATATGAATTACATTAGAAATCACAAAATGGTCACATTAATAGTCAGTTATGATTAAGTGACCATTTTGTGATTTCTAATGTGAATCGCATTGAGATCATTATTATGCCGTATAAATAAAACCTAATACGGTCTTTTTAGGCCTTCTGGACCATTTGGTGATATTTAATGTGATTCATATTATGATTCTGCTAAAGCGGCCTTTTTAGGCCCCCTGGCTAGCTAATAAGCAAAGCACAACACTACTGAATCGTGTAAAAATATATTAAAAGTACGTAACTTACGACTTTGGATTAGCTCTAGCCATCCTTCTCAGTCTCATGTTAACTGTACACTTAAAATTCCATGAGCAACTACTTATATCGATATGAACTCGAAATAGTATACTGTACTGTACAGTACTGTCATATAAATAATAGATCAGAGATTCAAGAAGATAAAGATATTAGACAAGTCCCATTTCCGCATAATGTATCACATCTTAGTGTTCATTCATTTCTATAGAGATGAACGTTATAAGTACGTGTACAAAGCACGATGTGCTCGATTCAAACAAAGAAGTGCCTGCTATTTTAAGCTATGATCAACTACTAAATAACCTGATAATTCATGACGTTTTTTAACGAAGTAGATGCGGACAAGTCGCGTTATAACCGGCCAGTCCGGTCCACGGCCCAGGATTGAACCTGCGACCAACGACTCTAAGTTATCTGCCAGGCCGCTGTCGATTAAAATTACATTTCAGGCAATAAAATTTTACATAAACTTGCAACTGTTTATAATGAAGTATTAGGTAGTATATATATATAGTATTAGGAACATAGACGAGGTAAGTACACGAAATAATTACGTACACATGCCGTAATATGTTTATACCTAGGTACTTGTTTTCAAACAAGGCATTTTTTGTAAACAGATACGACATACTGTTTTTAAAAAGGCTATACTGATGATTTTACAAAACCATTTAAATAAACCGGGTCTATAAGGAATAATATGTTAAAGAAATGTCACAAACACATTGCAAAACAGTTTATCGTGGGTTCATAAAATAAGGAAAATCCTAACTTTACCCGTCTGAATCTATTATAATAAATACAAGCGTCATCGAAATTATTTGTATTTTCAAAAAATCTTTATTGTTGATAACCTTATGTGTGTGAGGCGGCTACTCAGGGCCGGTTAAGTGAACTATCAGTCGCGCACCGGCCGTCCTCTGGACAACAGCATTGTTGAGAGACTTGTTTTATTTTAATGTATATTTTGTTGTAATAATAAAGTGCCACATGATGAAGAGCCTGTGCAAGAGGACTGTTGTCATTGCATGCTTACTCGTCGTTTATGTGTCAAACGCTGGTGGACGTAAGTATTGTTTTCTATTTTTCATTTGCATTAAAGCTTACATCTAGTAAGAATACAAAAATATGTTTTTAAACTAAGGTGACCTTAGTGCGTAAGTTGACCTCAGTTATCTGTGGTGTGCGCAACGGTAACCCGTCTGTGATTGTGCATAAACGGGACATTTGTTTGTGTTTACTTAGCAATGTTGTGCGGTACTTTAATTACCTACCTACATCATTGATAACCAAGAACTTGTTCATAATATATATTCGCAGTTTCTTGATGCTAACACAAAGGTGACGAAGTCATTAGGTACATTTTTTAATATGATTCGTTAACATTTGGCCTTTTGCCGTTTACTTTTAAACTGTAATATGAACATTTGATTACTTGTTCCGTGTATATAATTACTTTTTACCATACCTACCTAATAATATCGCACCAAAATTGCAAAAACAGAAACAATTTGTATATGAACATATTAGTTTAAATCGCTTCTGTCAAGGACTGTTTAACATAAACAGAAATTACTTATACCCTATTTGTAATTTCTTCACTAATATTAGAAAATGTACTGTTTTAAAATTACACATTTAGGGTAATGGGCAATCCGGTTTCATTTTGAATACCACGTTAATGCTGCTTTGTTTTCTATCCATATCCAAATTATCTTAACTGTATTTTAATTACTCATACTACGAATTTAACTAACGATTATCACCATTATTAGAATTAACTGTGGTATAAATGATATATATAGATATTTTTAGTTTAACATGACACAGCTACGATGGCACACAAACCAGTCAGCTCTGTTATTAAATTCCAAGGTATCATTAAACCCATTGACTTCTACCAGATATGTACAAATTGCGTAACGGTACCAAGCATCAACAGTAATGCAGCTACTTTAATTTCCTTTCTTTTGAACTATTAAAAACCATGGAAACGCGAGCAGGAGGCACTGGTTAGGTTATGACTAATATATGTACATATGAATACATTATACATACGGAAGAAATCCGGTTTTTTCTAATGCAATTTGGCGAGATTCGTTACGACAAAACAACAGATTTAATTAATTGATGATGATACAAACCTACCTATCCTACCTACTATACCTATTAAACAAGTTTGTGGCATTCAAAGTCATAGTTCAAACTTAGCCAATAACATACATTTTACTTTACCTGTGTTATATTTTGTATAAATAAAAAATAAAGGTAAAAACCATATATCTCAATTGCATAATTCACCACGATGGCCTGATGTTAGAATGGACGGTCTTTTTTCGCCATTGATATTCCTCATCATGCTGACGGCATTTAGTCTCATTAACATGCATGGACACCTGAGGATAGAATTGGGTCTATTGGAATATATCCAAGACTTTGACTACGCTGACGATTTTTGCCTGTTTAGACACCTGCGTGTAGTTATGCAGACCAAATCTACATCCCTTTCTTAATCAGCGGAGAGGAAGTGGAGAGATTCCTTTACTTACCTCAGAAGCGTGCGTATGCATACTACACACGCACCCTTCTGCCATAGTTGTCAGCTTTCGAATTGATCCCGTATAGCACGACCAATAAATAGAGTAAAAAAACTATCTTGAAAACAGGTCTGCTATCGGGGTGCGAAACAAGCAAGATCAACGAAGACCTAACTCTAAAACGCTTGACATCCGTTGCCTTTATCCAATCACAGGGATGTACAGTATTAATTTGTCTAAACTGACATCATGAGAACCGTATTGGGCAGCAGAGATGGATACATATGTCATACTTTGTGCCGACACGAAACACCTCCTATGGCAAGCCCACGACTAGAAAACATATTCGTCCCCCCAACCAATTTGGCGACGCCCATTAATATCGAAAACAAACTGACAGTCATTCCTAGAATTAGCGCGCAGCGTGCGACAGAACCAATATCGCGTTATAGAAATTGAATCTGCACCGCCCCAGGATATATCCCTCATCCACGCATTATTACACTTCAGTAACAAAATACGAAGAAGCCTTTAAGTTATTTTGTATAAAAGACGTCAAGATTTACGTCCCACGGTGTCGTAAATGTGGGCAAACGGATCAGAGGGATCTCCGGAGGATAGACCGGGCACTTAGCAAGGTAAAATGACGGAGGGTGGACCAAGACAATACCTGTGCGATAGCTAAGAGAAGAACACCAACGCCTTGAAAATCACGGGGTAACGGTGGATGATTCAGGCTCAACAACGGCAAGAGTTGCCTACAAAAAAGGCTTATTACACGGCATGGGTAGACCTACGAGTGATAAATCATCATCATCATTTCGGCCATTTATACGTCCACTGCTGAACAAAAGCCTCCCCCATAGATTTCCACAACTGTGTCATCATTTTGGGGGGTATTTGCCAATACTGCCACGCTAGGCAGGCTAGTTGGTTAGTTTCACAGAAGGGACGCTGCTGCACATCCCTCTTGTTTAGATTCCCTCAGTCACCTTTTACGACATCCACGGGAAGAGGTGGAGTGGTGCTATATTCTAAATCCGGACATCACACGGACGGAATGATAGATAGGTACAAAAAGATATACAATTATTCCTTCAATTTTATTTTTGTTTCTCGAATGCACATGCATTCTCTTTTCGTGCAAATAACCGGATAATTTAGTTTTAGTTTCTTTTTATCATAATGTAGCCAGTTCACCTATTTAAAATAATATTTTTCAAAGGTCAATGCTTTCCCTATACAAATCCTTTAATTTCCATTAGTAACTCCAAAATAATAAAGCTAAATTAGGTACTACCTCGGACTTTTTATTATAAATAGGAAATAAGCCAGTAATACACTGTTTACAAATAATTAATCTCATTCAGAATAAAGGTCGTAGTCATGAGATAAATCTTCCGGAATCTAAATAAACTACGCATGAGCGCTTGCAGACATGTGTCAATATGATAATTTCACCGTGGCGTGTAATTCCAGTAATTATATGATAAATATGGGGGAAATCCGAGAAAGTTGCATCAGAATACTTTAGTCTGTTTACGACGAGTTGCTCTTTAGCCTTTAGTCTAATATTTTTACTACCCTATTTAAGAAAATGAGAAAAATTTACCATTCACACCCCCTCCCCCCTTATCTCCGAAACTACTGAGCCAACAATTTAGATTTATTTATCTATTTTATCTAATACCTATATATATAATACCTATAGTTACAGGAAAACCTATAAGAAGTCTATGGTCTATAACTCAAAACTCAAACTCAAAGTTTTTATTTCATATAGTCCCTAATAGGCAGTTAAGAATACTTAAAAGTTAAGGTGCACGGTTCGGAAAAGTTGATCTTATGGAGAAGAGCCGGCAAGAAACTCCATATACAATCTTTTAAAAAAAAAATTGTGCAATTTAACAAGTATGTGGTAACAAAGTGAAATACATACGTACAATAATAAACACACTATTGCTTCCAAAATCTCTGTCCACGCAATTTATTCTTTATTTTAGGGAAAGTATAGAAATCATTAGGGCTTAGGTCGGGGCTGTACGGCGGATGGTCTAATAATTCTATGTTTTCTTGCTCTAAAAACTCTTTTGTTATGTGCGCGGTGTGAGAACTCGCATTGTCGTGATGGAGGATGATGCGGCGGTTGCAGTTCTCTCTACGGAGTTCAGAAACGACCTGTGGCAAACAAATGCTAGCATACCATTCTGCATTAACCATTCTTTGTCCCTCAAGAGGAATAGTCGTAACATGGCCGGTTTTGGAGACAAACGTGGCCACCATTTTTTTTGCAACACTCCGTGAACGAACAATTTTTGTTGGCTTTAACTCATTTTCGAACACCCAAACTCGTGACTGGTTTTTTGTTTCGGGTTCGTACGCATATATCCAGGATTCGTCACCTGATACGATGTTGTATACAGCATTTGAGGATCCTGCGTGGAATCTTTCGAGAGTTCTGACGCACCAAGTAACGCGAGCCGCTTTTTGCTCTTCACATAGCAAATGCGGTATCCATCGGGAAAACAACTTCTTTACACCTAATTGTTCATGCAAGATTATTTGTATTTGACTCATGCCAATGTCTAAAGTTGCCTGAATTTCGCGGTATGTCACATGTCGATCTTCCTCAATCAGCTTACGCACAGCATCAACGTTTTCTTGGGTAACTGCAGTTTTTGGACGACCTTGACGAGGATCATCACTGAGCTTGACACGTCCACGTTGAAATTCAGCAAACCAGCGATAAATTGTGGTTTTGGATGGGGCTTCATTCGGTTAGGTTGTGGAATTCGTTACCGCCTGACATAAGAGATTGCAAAACAGTTTATAGTTTCAAAAAACTAGTTAAAGAGCACTATCTCTCTCTATCCACTTAATTGTTTATGTATGTATTAATATTTATGTCTAAGTAGATGTATATACTATGTATAGTATGTAGGTATGTACTCTTTATGTATGTGTGTATATTTATATGTATCGTATATTCTGTCACACCATGTCTGCATTTCTTGTCTTCAAATTCTCCTTTCGCAGGTCTGCTGGAAGAGATTTCTTTAAGAAATAAGCAGTGCCTTTGTACTTTTCTTTCCTATGTAATTATATTTTAAATGTTTCTGTGTGTACATAAATAAATAAATAAATAAATAAATAAATGCAGAAATCATCCGGTCAACACACTGTTTTTGTGTTAAACCACTTCGAAAGTCATAATAAATCATCGCTCTTGAATTTTCTCGAGTCAATTCCATTTTCTCAACGACTAAACAAGTTTGACAAAACCTTGTGACAAGACCGTGAATCTTTTTTAAAATAAATAAATGGTATTCGATTTGTAAAACCAAGGAGTTTTCAATTAAAAAGATTTTAATATGACAGGAACAGTGGAAATATTCCATTCCCGATACTTTTAGTGCAGCCTATGTATATGCTAGAAGCAAGAACGGGCCAAGAATTGAGCCCTGGGGTACGCCCATTTCGACCTAAGAACCCGAGGAGGTAGCACCACTTAATCTACTTTTTGCTGTCTAAAAGATAAATAAAAAATACAAGCTCAGCAGTCCACGTCTACGAATTGTCCACGAATTCCGTAATGTGTATTCCGTGTAATTTACGGATTAGTGTATTGTGGTCAACGCAGTCAAATGCCTTGGCAAGGTCACAAAAAATGCCAATAACATTTGATTCTAGAATTTGAGTAACTAGTTTTTCTTCTGCGTCCGTAATTGATCTACCCTTCGTGAATCCAAACTGATGATTATGTAAAATCCCGTTAAAATTAAATTGTAACAACATCTGATCAAGCTTGATTTTTGGACTCAGTGGTCTTAAAATAACATGACAAATGTTTTAATATTGTCAGTACAAACTTACGTTTGCGGTTCGAATGTATGGGAAAACATGTTTTTCACCTACGAGGTTCAGGTTAAGTTTGTTCTTGTGATAAATTATTGGTTCCAGACCAACTTTTTAACTTATCATTTTACTAGGTTGGAAGTGGGGTAGAAAATGGTTGCTGCAAGGTCCCCTTGGCTGGACACTTGAATTATACTACTAATTTAAGTGCCAAGTGGACCTTGCAGCAACCTATTTCTCCAATTTTCTGCCTCAAACTTCTTTTCACCTACGGTAGCTTATCGCTAGCAGATGGCCAGATATCTATTCTGTTTGTTAGCCTAACGACAGTAAACTGATGGAGATTATCGTCGCCGGTACAAGAGGGCAAATTCTGGGATCACCAACTCGCTATGGTGGTTGCGGGTATATCCTCTCTTTTGGGGGAAAACCTACTATGTGCAACAATGGACTAATATTTGCTGATTTGACTAGCCATTGGGAAATAGCAATTGCATTTTATTTATCTTCCATTAGGGAGTAACTATCCAAACATAGTATTAAGCAAGGAATTGCTATACTATAGTAACGGAAATACAGAATACGAATACGGACTGATATAATGGAAATAAGCATAAAAGAAAAGCATAGGTCCTTAATGAAAACCCTACAATACATACGTATGTAAAGGTACCTATATAAACCATGGAACAATATTAGCGAAAATTATTATATTTCAGAGCGATGTAATGGAGGCGCGAACTGCATTAGTCTTAACGAATGCCAGGGGCTGTACATGCAGCTGCAGCGAAGCAACACACCGCAGCTCACCAATCTCCTACGCAGCCTCCACTGCGGCTTCGCAGAAGGCAATGTGCCTATGGTAAGTACACTAAAGGCCGGAATTAATGAATCTAATCTAAAATCTTTGGATTTGGAATTGAGGATCTTGTGAGTGGCGAGTCTGCCACAGAATTTCACTATCATGTTGATAGACAGATGCCGTTTTTGCACTTTTAGAAGTATTTAGTCCATTTAGCACCCATTGCAATAGACCTTATAATTGTAAATTCCATTTCATACAATAGTTTTACACCTCCGGGGACAATTCAAGACTGCATTTTTATAGTGCAGCCAGGGAGTGTCCCCGGTTAGTGTCCCATTAGATTTTAGAGTAAAATTCTCTAAAGGGCCTCTGCGTGTTGGACCCATGTCCCCGTGTAAAACGGCCAACTCAAAGCACTGCCGTGTGGTGCCGGCTACGAATAGCACCAACCCATCTCATCCCGTGGGTGTCGTAAAAGGCGACTAAGGGATTAGACGGAGGCTGGGCAGCAGCGTCCTTCGAATACATTAACAACACAACTGCGATCGCCAACCCGCCTGCCAAGCGTGGCGATTATGGTAAAACCCCCCAATGAGCACACAACACACCGATATCGGTCGTTGTGGTGGCCTTTGAGGGAGGCCTGTGTCCACCAGTGGACTTTATTCGGCCGAAATGATGAAAGCACTGCCTGCAGGGCCCTATATGCAGTATCTCTGCCGATAAAATATCGGCTCTGCAAACATTCACACTACAACCCGGCAGAGATACTGCATGTAGGGCCCTGCAGGCAGTGCTTTGAGCAGGCCCCTTTAGCCTATCAAAAGACCGGGTTTCGCTTACAGGGGTATAAGCCCGTGAATAGAGAAACATGTAGATAATAATATGATTTCTGTTTTATTCTGTACTGTAAAGAAAAATATTACAAGGAACAATAATCAAAACAGATCTAGCACTGAGTTTCTTTCGGCATTTCTTCTCAGAGTCTTCAGCATGGCACGTAAAAGTGTCTGTTAGGACCATATTACTAAATAAATGTTTGAATAAAATAAAATTTGTTAAGATCTTTTGGAACTTTTAGTGTAGACGAATGTGAGGATCCTACCTCCTACCTAACCAGCATGGATCTAAAACGAGAGAAACGGAGTAGGCACCGCTTAGTAACCATATTTCATAGCGCATTATAAACACACAGTAAAACAAAAACAACACTTTTCAAATGACACTAAACTTAGAATGGACGTCTGGAAGTTTAGCTCACATGACGGCGTACTAAAGCAGCTGCCTAGGGCTATTGGTCTAGCCTATACATGCAGCAGGTAGAGCCCTTTAGCTCCAGAGTGTTACCTCTTTACCTAGATTACAGAATGTTGCTACTGCAATAAAATTTAATAAAAGCTATGCTTTGGCTAGGACTCGGGAGTTCACAACAGAATTGCAGCGGGTGCGGTTTGAACAAACAGAAACACATTCAAAGTCTAACCACTTAATTAAAGGGTGGGCAATTGCAGCTTCATTTCACGTTAGTAAGACCAAAGCAAAGAAAAAACTGTTTTACAAGCTGATATAATCTGGATATACGAATTACATAAATTTAAATTTTATTGGCTAGGTATGCTGTCCTCCGGAGTTTCTAGCTCAACTCCCTGCTGCCAATATCCAAGCGAGGGTTGCTGACCCCACAAGTCTTCTGCCGAACTATCGAATCTGTGGCATCCAGAATAATGACAGAATAGTTGGAGGCACGCAGGTTGACATCGATGAACATCCCTGGATGGCGCTAATCAGATACGATAAACGTAAGTCATTAGCCAGTCGTAATTTTATGAAAGTATAACATTTAACATTTGTGGAGAACGTTTTGAAATTACTTGTAGATACTACTCTGACCACCCCATTTCATCTCGTGGGTGTCGTAAAAGTCGACTAAGGGATTAACCGGAGGATGGGCAGCAGCGTCCTTAGAGTTCATTAACAACTCAACTGCGATCGCCAACCCGTCTGCCAAGCGTGGCGATTATGGCAAGACACCCCAATGAGCACACAACACACCATATCGGTCGTTGTGGTGATCTTTGGGGGAGGCCTGTGTCCAGCAGTGGATTTCATTCGGCCGAAATGAAAACTACTCTGAACTTTACATTCCAAAATCTGCTGTAGGTAGTCAATATTACTGCTCAAAACCGAAAAATCATAACGAGTACCAACTGTTCTGGCCATAGCTAATTACATAATTAAAGAATTGAAAAAGTAATACCGCTGGTCGTACCTGTATTACAGCCGTCGGCTGGGGCTTTTACTGCGGGGGCGTGCTGATATCTTCCAGATACGTCCTCACTGCAGCACACTGCGTAAAGGGCTCTGATCTACCGCCAAGCTGGAGATTGTAAGTGTATCATTTTTTTTATTGCTCGCACACATAGGTATTTAGCCCCTGCGTTATACTTATACAATCATGGTTATTTAAAAGAACTGATAAATAAGCACGTAGTTATAACGTTCGCAAGAATAACATATTAGTTAATTCATTTTTGATTGGCTTTACGCAAGCTCTTGGGTTCATTACGGGACTAATGTTAACCTCGCATGCGTTAATTAGAACAGGACTGAGCGATTTTCTGCAAAGAAATAAAAGCTAGATAGATGTAATTTCGAATCCAAAAGTGTGCGAAGTACTATGACAGTTATTAAAATTTGAGGTTTCTGTAGTCCGACTTTTTAGAAGTACACATAACATGTACTACCTGTATGTATTTTTTTTATATTTATTTATCTTTTATAGATTATCATGCACTATATAATTACAATTAGATATTATTACAATGCTCGATATAATTATCATATAACAAGTAATTGCACGAGTTTTACACTACATTGGACTATATCTCCATAAAACCTATCTAACTACCTAGTTCTTTCTACGACTAACCGAATTATTTTCTAGTAGGAAAAAACAGAAGTAGTAAGTAGATACTTTTCGTGTAAATTTTGCGGCCAGGAGCAGCAAGAGACAGCCATCTTTTTTATCGTAGGAAAATCCTCGTGGACTTCCTCCGCCTTAGAAAGGGCGGAGGGGCATGCCGGACTCAAACCGGCTAAAACCTCACGGTGTCCTTCCTCTTACCTCTAACCGGGGGTGAGGAGGAGCCGTACGCTTTGTCTGCATTAGACCGCGCCCCCCGGCAGGTATTGGCCCGTCACTCTTTGACGGGCCCCTTCTCTGTGCGACCTTGCTGGCCGCATCTATCTTACAGAGAGGTGCGCGCGGAACGCACGCGCCGCCATCTCGGGCCTGTTTCTGTTCGGGCGACGGATTGCCCCTAGTTTGTCTTCCGCACACCGCTCCTCATGGTGGCCGGAGACTGTTCAGCGCCCTCATCCAGCGCCCGCGCCCAGTGCGTTTTTTGCGACGGGATCAGAGGTGGTCTCCTCGCTCCTTCGCTTGAACTACGTCCTCGCAAAAGGAGGCGACGGCATCCCACGCACTCTCGCTCCGGACGATGGACTGAACCAAGGCCGAAAGCGAGAGGTCACCCCCGTCGACCGCCGCAACGAGATCACGGCGCTGCGTTGCTCAAGCTGGGCACTCCTCCAACGTGGGCTGAGCCGTGTCCTCCGGGCAGTCTCCACAGTGATGACAACCGGGCGTCCTTTCTCGGCCTATTAGACGCTGATACTTCCCGAAACACCCATGGTTTGAGAGTACCGGCGTCATCCGGAAGGTGTGGGCCCCATGCCACCTCTCCAGCCATTTCTCCATGACGTGGCTTACCACCGCTACCGCAGTGCGCCCTGCAGTAAGCCACTCCAGTCACTCCTTCCACTCCGCCACCAGGAACCCCCGAATCTCGGACTGTCGTACCTCGATCTCACGAGGTTACTGGCCGTTCGTCCTGACTTAGCACCTCCCCGCGCCACAGCATAATGTCTTAAGGCATTCTATTGTCAAAGTCAAAGTTTTTTATTTCATATAAACCAAATATTGGCACTTATGAAACGTCAGAATCTAAGTTGCATTGTGGGGAGCAGCAGCTAATGTAGATTCAATATTTATATTACAGAAGAGGGCCATCCGCGCCATCTATGATATGGGTCCTTGTGAATCACTTAAAGAAATCTTTAAAAATAGTAATATACTTACAGTGTCCTCGCTTTACATATTTGAAAATATTATGTTTGTGCGTAAAAACCTGCTAATGTTTAATGTAAAGAGCGATATTCATTGTATAAATACTAAGAAATAAACATAAAATTGTTGTTCCTAAATTTAGATTGTCAAAAACCAATACATCACTCTTAGGAAACAGTATTCGATTTTATAACTAGATACCTAAAGCAATTACTGATCTCACAGATGGGATGTTTAAAGTACACGTTAAAACAATTCTCAAAAAAAATGCCTACCATAGGGTTAGGTACTACGTTGACGATGGGGACACATGGCGTTAGCTCTTTTCTGACTTCCCTGGTAAGCAATTATGTGTGAGGTGCTCTTTGTACTGAATAGCGGCTATATTTATGTTTCAGCAATGTATTGATGAAGTTTTAAACACCTTTATATGTTCTTAATATCTAATTAAACAAAATATATTAAATCACATCTTGTCTTCTTAGCAACTAGATAATGTGGAAATACTTGCATAGGTACGTGATCCTATTTTAAGTTCTTTTATGTTATACCCTAATCCTAGGGGTGAGGACCTGGTGATCTGTAATACAGAGTAATACCTATAATAGATACCAAATAACCAGCTCCCCACATACACTTGACTGTAATTTGTTTTCCTTAAGTTCTAATTTTATGTTGTATCACGAGGTCTCGTTTTGTGAGGAGAAATAAAGATTTATTATTATAATTTTATTATTATTATAATTCAATATTGTAGCCTCAAGTATTTAAAAGAGTACCCATGTAGTTTCTTGCCGGTTCTACTCCATAGGATCAACTAATTGGAACCGTGCAACTTAAATTCTGACGTTTAGAAATAAAAATATTAAACTTTGACTTTGACTGATAAAGCGACGCGAGGGTTATCGCTTCTAGATCCCAGGCCGATGATCCGGCAAGGAGGCTTCTCGCCTCGTAGGAGACCGTGCGGTTCCCTTATCACCCTGAGGGCCATCGCTTGCTGCGGCCTTCGCAACATGGCGACGCTGGCTATCCTCAGGGAGTTCGCCCACACTGGGGCCCCGTAAAAGGCTATGGACCGCACGATCCCCATGTAGAGCCTCCGGCAGAAGGCACTGCCACTCCCCGAATTGGGCAGCAGCCGCTAAAGTGCAGCCGCGGCTGCTGTCGCACGATTATTAATTAGGTTAACGTATTTTTTTATTACAGTCTCAAATTTCCGACAATTTTGTTATTCAGCTGCACCATATACATAAATCGCACAATGTTAATTAGGTTAACGTTTTTTTCTATTAACCACAATGTGATGAGTCAATACAACTCTTAGAATAGCTGTGTCGTTAGTACCTACAACATTGAAATGAAATATCGTATATTTAAAATAGACTAACATAAGTAATTTTTGAACGTCGACATACGACAGCCCATAAAAACGCCCACCCGTCCCCGCTTCCTAGTGTAGAAACTGCGCAGTACAAATACCTACCCAGAAATTGTTAAGCATAAGTATACCTATTCGTTAACACACACTCGCGCACACACACCTATATGTGTGTGTGTGTATATATATATATGTATATAACATAAAAGTTGTGATAGCCTGGTGGTTGAACGCTTGTCTTCAACACAGGAGAGTTTAAGTACATCTGACTTTTCGGATTCATGTGCGGATCAGAATTTGATTAAGTGATAATCTTTAACGGTATAGGAAAACACCGTGTGGACTAAGGCCTATCCTTTCTCATCATGAGAAAAGGCCCGTGCCCAGCAGTGGGACATTATTGGGCTGATTATGAATACCTATTTAGTTTGATAGTTCATTACAAATAACAAACACACTTCACGTAGCTACGTTAAACGAGGGTAAAGCTAGTAAATTAATAAACTATTTTGTTGTGAAATTATAAATATTTCAATGCTTGTAAAAACGATATTTTGCTAACCATGTCCTTATCGCATTTTTAAAATACCTGTTCATAATATAATTACTACCTGGTGAAAAATATATACGAGGACATGTGTTGTTGATTGTTGCAATATAATTATTTATTTTTCGGTTAGTCAAATGAAACTAATATGACTATTTTTCTTCCCTTGTTTAAATTCATTTCGTAATGATTTTTGGGCGATTACACGACTACTGTAAATTGATACGAAACCATTTTTATACTCGAAACGTCAAGAAAGTAAGAAATATACTACAGCCTACATTGGTAACTTAATTATACTTACTTATTTATAACTATAATTTTGATAGCATTATTAAACGGCTGATGTCAAATGATGAATTCCGAAAATAAGAACAAGGGCTTCCCAACTCCTGTTTTAGGACTTACACTTCGCCAATTAAGGCAAGTAGCAGTAATCGAGTAAGATATACCTCAATCCCCACAGTATAATTAACGATGTTACTTGTATTTCCCGTTTATCGTACAGTTTACATATCTCTCATGTACAAACAGACCACAACAACCTGTAGGTAGGCCATAAACAACACTATTTTTATATATACAAAAGCCGAAACAGACTTTAAATATAATGATAACTCACAAAGTTATAGGCTTGTTATGTGGCCCCGTTTTCCACGAATAGTCATACCGCATGGATGCGGATGCATGACGGGTCGCGACAGGGAGTGACACAATCTACAGATGCGATTTCGCCGGCGCGGTCAGCCGACTGTGTCGAACTTGAAACATTTTTAACATATTTTTGGGAGTAAATAAAACATAGTTTAAATACTATTGCAGGCGATTCTATTGTTTCAATACTATTCTGTGAGAACTCACTTCTGAATCCGCAGTGAACCAGAGGGATGGGCAGCAGCGGCCCTTCTGTGGAACTGTTACCATACTGCGCTCACCAACTCGCCTGCCAAGCGTATTTGCCAATACTCACCGTAATGGCAAATACCCCCCAAAATATCAACACAATTGTGGAAGTCTATGGGGGAGGCCTTTGTTCAGCAGTGGACGTGTAAATGGCTGATATGATGATTTATTTATGAAATAAAACTTCTTTCGCTGGACGCATTTATATCCACGAACGTATGAGACTTTTTTGGATATTCACAGACTACTGGGACTAGAAACTTGAAATTATCTACTGTGACTATCAAATTTTACTTTTATAACGTAGTCATCCGATAAGGAAGGAATTATAGAAATTCCACTCCTAAGGTGGTAAAATAGGAGTTGAAAGGTTGTATGAAAATTCCTCATTTTATAAGTTAGATCAATGAAAATTCTTATTTGGTTTTTTGGTTGAAAAAAAGGTTGGTTTGAAGGGAAGGCGTATTTCAGCGATTTAGAAAAATCAACCTTTAAGAGTATAAAATAATGGATGATAGTTCATATTAAAATCCGTCAGGTTTGGACTTGAATCTATGAAAAATAATTTGTGGATTTTTTGTGATAAAAGAACACTGGTATCAGAGTTTTCACTTCATTTGATTTCCAAAAAAATTAAACAAACAAAGCTCAAGGTCAATCAGCGAGCTATGCATGGTATTTCTCTATAATGATGAGTAATGACAATTATTTCAGATCGCAAGTCCGTCTCGGCGACTGGAACACATCCAGCGAGGTGGATTGCTTCCACGACGATTGCAGCGGGCCCGTGCAAGACATACCTGTGGAGCAGATAATCGCACAGGAGGGCTACAACCCCGAAGACTCTAACCAGCACAATGACATCGCCTTACTCCGGCTTGCACATGACGCGAAGTTCAGTGGTGAGATACCAAATACATACTAATTAAAATGCTATCGAGATACCCTGCTTTCACGGCGACTGCAGTTGACCAATTCAAGCAGAAAATGGCTTGGGAGACACTACAGCGACCTGGCTTCTTGGCTGGCAACTGCAATGGCCATGCTACGTGAAGCTGATCGCCGCGCTGGTGGATTGGACCACAAGGTCTCCCAACTAGCACAACGATATCACCCTGGTCAGTCTCGCATTTAAGCTCGGGCTAAGGTGTCCACCATGCCATACAAAACATTAGTACACTTCGGTAAACTATTTTATTGCGTATGTACCTATAGGTAGTTCCCATGTCCAACACGTAATCTGGGGAAGTTATCTTATCTGGGCTGCCTGGTCAATCGCACTAAAACCTTTAGTGCATTGAATAAATTGCATTAATTTGTAAGAGTATTTTTGGGTGCTGACTGCAAACACGTTAAATTTCTGATAATATAACGAGTTTGCACTTAGCAGTTAATGATGATGAGAAAGGTGTTTTTTCTGCAGTGTCTAATAAATTGTATCCTTAAAATATGCAACAATAACTGCCTTTAGGATTCAGAAATGACACCCTAAGTCCGCTAAAACGCTCGCTCTAAGGAGATAATACATACCTCCTTACCATGGTTCTGTGGATAGAACCTCAATCTTGACTTTTAGAAAGTTAGTTGGTGCTCGCAATCTGACTTCGTTAAGTTACAGACGGATGCTGCTTATGATTGTAGATGATATGAGTTGTTTATCCTTTTTTATCTTCCTCATTACTCTAGTTAGTAGTAGTAGTAGTCCTAAGCCTGAAGGTCTATTTCCAGTTCTGGCCACTCAGAAAATTCTCAGTAGCATTGCATAGAATAGTATTATGGACATAAAGGACTTCCTCTGCTAAACAAAGACCTTCCCCATGGATTTCCATTGTATCGTTATTTTAGGAAGAATCTGACAGTACTCACTACGCTAGGCAGGCGGGTTGGTAAAGCACAGAATAGCTTTTACGACTTCCACGGCAGAAGATGGAGCGGTGCTATATTCTTAATCCTAATACCACACGGAACAGCTCATGGCCCGACAAATAAAGCTCACCTTAAATAACATGGCATGAGCGTAGCAAGGATTTGATTTTGGATTCAAATTTGTTTTCAGGTCGATATTTCAGATACCCCGAAGTACGCTGCTGGGTTCAAAATATTATTTCAACTCGCGAGATTAGTCCGGCAATTGAAAGACCAATTTCTCTCTGTTCGTTAAAGACGATATGAGATTGTGCAGAAACATAATGAAGATGTTATGCTTGGTAGTCGTAGTATGATACTACGATCACTTAGCATACTACTCCTACGTTTCTAACCACTATATACATGGCGACAGATAAGTTCATATTTATAGGATTTCAGGTGTTATCCGCGACTCGCGGTTCAAGAGAGAACTAAAATAAACCTATTAAGTAACCTCTCTACAGAGAGAGTACTAATAATTATTATTAAGTAGGGTACTAATTTAGGGTTTTCATTTTTTTGCGCGGAACACTAATTATTTTTCTAAAATTAAAGTAGCGTAAGTTATTCCTTATAACATCAGTTATCTGCCAGTGAAAGACCCGTAGAAATCATCGGTACAGCCGTTTCGGAGATTAGCGGGAACATACAGACAGACAGGCGGACAGACAGACAGACAAAAACATTAAAAATTGTTTTTTTGTTTTAGGTACCGTATATACTTTCATATGCATTTAGTAAAAAGCTATTATTTTGATATTACAAACAGACACTTCAATTTTATTTATTTGTATAGATTAAAAATAGTTTTTTTTGTTGTAGGTACCGCATATACTTTCTAATGCATTTAGTAAAACGCTGTTATTTTGACATTACAAACAGACACTTCAATTTTATTTATTTGTATAGATGATTTATGTAGTTTTCGCGACTAATCGCAACACCATTGGCAAAGTTCAGCATTTCCTTGACCGTTTAATTAGTAGTATTTATGTAGACCAACGGCCGAATACTGAAACGCTAGTTAATATTGAAATCACGCTTAGCTATTTGAGAAGGCTGATTACGGTAGGTTATCTCAAATTGTTAGCCGGAATTTAAATATCAAGTGGCGTTTCACTATTCGGCCGTAAGACTACTTTTTCTTATAAAAACGATTCCCTAATTTTTATAGTAAGTAAAAAAGCAGTCGAATATCCGGCGAATACATTTAAAACCGATCCCCACACTATATTTCCTGTATCTTGGGTACAGAAAACACCCAGACCCAGAGCAACTATCTATAGGTCATAAAACATTTGTTCGGGACCACGGCATCAACCCGTGACGAGTAGCGCAGAAAGCTTGGCCACTGCACCAACGCCATCTGCCGTCTTCTTTTTAATGATAATTGTAGCGGAAAAATAGAAGGCCCATTCATCAGCCGACGTTACTACGGGCTGATATGACAGGGCAGTAACAGTACCTAATGTGTTGGTATCCATTTCAGACTTCGTCAAGCCGATTTGTTTACCACTGACCAACGAACTCAGACGCAACACGTATGAAGGTTATGACATGGAAGTGGCAGGGTGGGGCAAGACTGAGACACGTAAGTAATCCCTAGCAGTACAGTAGTACATATATTCATGGACTTGGACTATCCTTGCACGCTGTACACTATGGCACACACCGGCCCACTCTAGTAGTTGTTGTAGTAGTTTGGCTAAAAGTCATTGCTTTCAGCAGAGAGCGCCGATAGTGACCCCCAGCAGATATATTCTGGACCCAACTTGTCAGGTGGGCAATCACTCATGGAAATAAATAGCTAACATTTCACTTCGGGTGCCCATTGCTTCTAAGTACGTACTTGATTAATCAATCCATTTCAAAATTTCTCATAAACTGCACATCACTCATTGACGCACCAACTTTATCTACTTATTATTATTATGTAACCTTCAAACTTTTACGTTCACTGAACTAAGTTTGAATGTACATAGTTTTAATAATACTACCCTAACATTTAAAGCTATTTGGCAAGTGGTCAGACAGATTGTTTAGTCGCTGATATAATAATTAAGTGCTTATTTATGCATACCTATATTTACAAGTCAAGGCGTTCAATTTAAAAGGTGGCAATTCGTTTCTTCATACTCACTAATTATATTAGTTAAAAATATCAGGAAATTTAAATAACGCCACTTATTAAATTAAAACCCCTCCTTGTATCTGCTTTTGTTATTTGAACCGATTATCTACTATAATAAATAATTATCTTTGTAAATAAATATCCCAGGCACTGAATCCGACGTCAAGCTAAAAGTGCGCGTGCCCGTCGTGAGCATAAGCCGTTGCTCCACCGTGTACGAGAGAGTGAAACGCCAGATAGACGATACACAGATATGCGCGGGCGGCGTGGCTGGAGAGGACTCTTGCCGCGGCGACTCGGGCGGGCCGCTCATGGGGCAGGCACCTTCCGCCAACAATTGGATGGTGCTGGGCGTGGTCTCCTACGGGCCCTCGCCCTGCGGCACCGAGGGCTGGCCCGGCGTCTACACACGCGTCGGCGCCTATGTTGACTGGATACTATCCAAGTTGCGCCCTTAGGTAAACTCAACATATAAGTAACTTTGTATTGACTGAGATTTGTAAATGAAATATAATTTAAATAAAATATATAATGCGTGTCTATTACGCATTAATCATTACAGGCATTAATTTAGTAGAATCATAAGTGCATTATAATATGAGATTAACCTAACATATCTAGGTTGGTGCCTGTAATACCTACTTATACATCTGTGAAATAAAGTATATTTTGACGTTAAAATTAAGTACATTGTTTTACATTGTAAGAGTTTAGTCACAAAGTGCCATCCATGACAATACATTCTTGCCACTTTATTATGTAGGTATATAAGATTGTATACATATTGTGTCCTATCAATAAAATATGTGGATTAACTTCCTATTACACATGAAATAAATAAAACAATGTTACAGTTGTAATAAAATTTGTATTATGTAAATAATTTATTTATAATTAGATGTATAAATTGCCTCCTTTTAGTTGCACTCCGGCTCCCGCCAGCACCGTTATATCACTCACACATCAGCCCATCTCAAAACAATACAACTACAGAAATATATTATTTTATGTCAACATAGCCAAAATATACTTCTCGTAAGAATGAAATATACCTACTCATTAAATCTTGGCACATAGGTATGTTTGTACTTCCCTCCTTTTCTCATGATCCAAGAATATTTAATATTTGGCTTTGAATAAAATTTTGCTACGTGGCGAAAAAGGGCAAAAAGAAACTTATCTTTTCATTCCACACTCAATTATCGAAAGCGTGTATCGATTCTAAACATCGGGGAAAGAAACTCTTCGTCTCTTCTTCATAGGTATACAGAATAATTTTACCAAAATCCCAGGGCTTACACATTTTTAAATTGAAAATTATGCGATGCGCTCTTTATGAATTACTCGCTGTCGCGTATTTAATAGGATAAAACAAATACCATTCATTTCGTCGAAATAGTCTAAATTCGTTGTTCGTAAGTTGGTCCAATTCACGGGTGGTCCAATTTTCAGCCGATCTAATAGACACTATCCCATAACTATTATCACAAGGATTTGGCGCAGAATGGGCTGTTCAAAAAATGTGCAATAGATGCACAATGCGCATTTCGCATTTGTGTTTGGTTGGGTTGGAACTGTGTCTACAACACAATGGCGGTGTAGTTGTGTTGCGTTGGTGCTGTTTTATAGTTGTCAAGACAAAATCAAAAATACCTACTCATTAATAATATTTTCTTAACGTGATTTTTGTTTATACAGAAGACGTGAGATGTTCAGTGTCCATAAATTGGAACACCCGCGAAATAAAGCTTTAGCGAATTGGACCATTACAATTTGACCTCTTTTTCACCATTGGACGAAATGAGACGAACCAAACGCTATTATATAACAAGATTCTGCACTAATAACACCAGTAGGTCGATATTAGGCTCGGGTCTAGTGTGATCATACGAGGACCTCCCTTAGATGCCGAAGATGACCGCTCCAGTGGTTTTAGCCGGTAGGAGTCCGGCATACCCCTTCGTCCTTCCCCGGGGCGAAGGAAGTTCATGAAGAATTTCCACAGGGCACCATTAAAAAATAAAATTAAAAAAAGATCAATATTAGGCTGGTTGTAAGTAAGGTATACTACGATCATTCGTAAATAACTCAATATCTGTCACAAAGCCAGACATAATTAAAAATCTATTGTGTCTCGCGGCTGCTGGCAATTAATAGGTTAGAGGATATAGAGTCAAATTATTTTCTCTAAAAAAACAGATACCTTGGACGTAGCAAGCTTTGAACAGTATTATTTAGTACGGATAAGATGCAATCGCTCCATAAATATCTTATCAAATTGAATGCAAAGAGCACAATCACTACAGCGTAAATACCAATATCACTCTGTGAGAAGATCGCAGGACGCAAGACTCAAGTATACTCGTAATATAACAAATGCCTCCCCATAGATTAACACAATTGTAATTCTAGAACATGTCGTCTAGGACTCAATACACAACTCACCCATTAGCATTTAATTTGATCGAACTATGTGTAAATGATGTTGATCGGAATAGGCAGTACTATTCACGGTCAACAACCTGAAACATGATAGTAACATAATCCTGATAAGCCCTGGGACCCTGGATTTTATACTACGAAAAATGCTTAAGTGATAGTAAGTAGTAATTATGTACCAAGTGGTATGTGTGTTACGTGCCTATTATGTGATATTAGTGGATATATTGCAGCTAAATAAATAAATATTATTTTGGGTTTCCTGTCTCTTTATCTTAACAACATGAACCTTATATATAACTTTAGATATTCTTTTTAGCTTGTTAATCGTACTTACGAAACCACATATCTATTTTATTTACTAGAAAAATTATATAAAATATAAAGGGTTCATGGTGAATTTCATTAAAATTTTCATTGTCACGTGGTGCCGGCTTAGAATAACTCCAACTCATTTCATCCCATAGGTGTCGTAACGATGGCTATTCGGCTACGATGGGATTAGCCGAAGGATGGATGGCAGCGTCCTTCAAGTACATTTACAACTCAAATCCGATCGTCAACCCGCCTACCAAGCGTGGCGATTATGGCAAAACGGAATGAACATAACACAAGTCTGGTCGCTGTTCGTCCTTTAGGGGAGACCTATGTCCAGTCGTGGACGTCTTTCAGCTGAAATGATGAAGATTTCATATTCCCGGAATCTCGAGTTTTAACTTAACATAATGAAATTTTGACAATTCCAATGCTTATGCCTATTTATCGTTGATACAATACATATATATCATCATATCTAGACATTTAATGCTTGTGACACACATAATAACATTATATCTTACATCTACGCAAAAAAAATCTTAAGAATAGTGATCCATGAATATATAAATAAAAGAGATTACAGAAAAACAACAGTGCAAAGGAAAATAAATTGAATCTTCAAAAAACCGAGAAAACTTAATTGAGATTCGATTGTGAAGACAGCAGCCTATATTATAAGTAGACAACTGGTTGTGTAGCATTTGAATAATCATAAAACACACGTTAGTGTAGTCCACTAAAATAAGTAAAAAAATCTAGCATGGAATGGATTAAGTGGAATGTTTACAATATTGTTATTATGCAGTCCAAATACAAGTTTCATCCAATAATGCACATACAATTACAATAAGTTTTTACATGTAATGTAGCTAAATGTCGCCACAGTTTTTTTTTTATAAACATTCACTAATTATTTCTGAAGGATGAGATTATAAAATTCCTATTGCAAATAATACTATGTTAGTTTACCTTATGCTATTTTTTAAATATTAAGTGTAGGTATAATTGGCATATATTTTTTGAGAAAAATAATACTAAAGACATCAAAAGAATTTCCCACCTATTTAAGATGCAGCTGCAATTTCAACAGGTATGTTATCTGGAATTACTTGCTCAGCATTATCCTCAGGCACTTCATCTCCATTTTCTCCATTAGTCCAAGTTTCATTTTCATCAGTCTTATTTTCTTCCTCTGGAGCAGGTGAATGAAGTTCACTCGTGCCATTCTGTTCACCATTCACTTGTGGTCCTTTTGTCAGTAAGTCCTGCAGTTTTATGCCAAACTCAGTGTCTGTTTCGGAAACACTCTTAATCATTCTTTCTTGCTCTTCTTCAGCCCATGTGGGAAACCACTCATTGAATAATTTGATCTGAAAACAAAAATTAGATTAGTATGTTTTTATTTATACGAATATTAATTACAACAACTACAACAATTGAACTTTCTCTTTACATTGTTATATGTGTTATATATTATTAGCATTAGGTTGCCATTTGATAAACTACCCCACCACTAACTTATAAAATCAGAGGGCTCGCCTGCATTTATGACATTGTTTCATAATAGTTATTATACACTGCATTGTTTGTTTACTATTCCTACCAATAAGCATCATTTTATAGTCTGAACTGATGTCATTAGAGATAATAAGTTAATACGGCGGTTCATCATCATGATTTCAGCCGAAGGACGTCCACTACTGAACAAATGCCTCCCAATAGATTAACACAATTGTGTCATTATTTTGCCAATACTCACCACGCTTGACAGGCGAGTTGGTGAGTGCAGTATGGCGACTGTTCCACAAAAGGGACGCTGCTGCCTATCCCTCTGGTTTAAAGTCCCTCTTAGTCACCTTTTACGACATCCACGGAACGAGATGGAAAGGTGGTATATGCTTAATCCGGACACAACACGGACTAATAAGGCGGTTATCCTTGGAGTATAATGTTAAAATTTGATTACATTCGTCTGTAATCTCTTTCTTTTAAAAAATAGTTTTAGAAAATTCTAATATAGAAAATTAGGATAAAGATTCTGTTGTCCACAAATACTAAATAAAATTAGATTTTGGTGTTATTATGGAATGATCAGAATACCATCTGATTGGAATTTACAAAAGGTATATGTAATCAACCTACACTGCCATTATTATAATCCACTTGAAATTGTACGTATTAACTAGCATTGCCTGGTGGATTTACCTACTTGTAATTTATATATATATATATATATATATATATATTTTAATACGTGCCCCACACTAGGATCTCTCCTGTGTCGTGGGTGCGTTTACAGACATGAATTCCACATACAATAAACCCAGACCTGGAACAACTACCTGCAGATCATACAAATATTTGCTCCGTGCGGGAATCGACCCACGACCCGCAGCCGACTGTATCAGCCATTCTATTCATTTGCGCAAGTGTGGTATTATATTTGGAATTATCTGAACATTTGGTGAGGGTACGCCCTGACAGTGTTATCAGTCCTATCGGTACACTATGCTTCCACTTGGAATACTTGGTCGAAGCTACTCTTCGTCAGTATTTTGGTGGAGTGTAGGGTATACTTGGATATCAAATTTGTTTCTGGTATCTTACTGAAATTATTTTGACACGTGGTCAGGGTACTCCCTGATAGTGCGATTATCTTTCAACATGCATTGTACTTCCACTTTGAATACTTGGTTGAGGCTACACTTCAACAGTGTTTGATTGGAGTACGATGTATTGTATAAGAATATCTGTATATTAAAGTACCAGGCGCTGTTGCCCAATTTTATACTAAGATGAAGCACTGCCTAACTGAACTAAAGTACTTGAACTAAAGTATAACCATATGATTTGATGTTACATTATAGAGATCAGTGATTTGAAAAGGTTAACCATTGAATGGTTCGCGTATTGGAAACCGACTAAAGGGCTATGCAAAGAACTGGCTCAGAGAATGGGTAACATGTGGCCCTTCTTGGAGCAATTTTAAGGATTTCCGATCTTTTGTATATCTAAAGAAAGTCAATGTACCTGATATTTTATACATCTAATGGGTGTTGATTGGACAGTTATATTGCAATAGATGAACAGACTGAATATACTCGCAAAACCTTATTAAGTTTGCGTATAACCGACTTGGGAAGAACTTATAAAGTTATATCTGTCTAAAACATCAGCCTGGATCCCGAAAATCTCGTTATAGTTATTTGTCCGTTGTTTTGCAAGGGCAAAGCAAAGCGATTGTAGATCGTGTTCTAGTACCTATATCTGGCTAGAACAATATAAAATTCCTTACTTTACTTCCTAGACATGAGTTAATTGTTTTGCTAACAAAAAGTCTAGCGACATTGTCTTTGATTCTATCGTGTGTGATTACTGTGATTAGTCGTTTTTCATGTCAAGGAAACTCATCGATCGGTAATTGAAAGGAATAAGTGATTCCATCATAAGTGTTAATTATGTATGGCACACAAGAAGAATGCAAGAATTTATTAAGTGTCTCGCAAATGAGCCAGTACTTGCTATTTCGACCCAGAACTTCCTACTACGTTGCAAGTAGTATGGGCTACGGTGCAGCTCTATTGCAGGTTCATGAAGATGTTAAAGGTTGTTTCTAATAAGTCCGCTTACAGAAAGTGGTAATGAACAGAACCAGACTTATGAATTGGTAATCCTTACCATAGTGAGCCTTTAAGCATTTTAGGTATTACCTAGTGCAAATGCTATTTACCATAGTCAAGCCTGCAATGCTTTAGAAGCCACTCGGAATTAAAAGAATTTACTTCCGCGTGTGGCAATATGATGGATTTATTTACAAGATTTTAATAACTCTTAGGATACCTAAGACAGTTATCTGTGACCCCTGTTACCGAGTGTTTCAGTATTCTGGTTATATATCGACCTTAATTATTGATTAAGTTGTCAGGTACATTAACTCCAGCACCACGACGGCTAATGGTCAAGTGGAACGCCAATCATTCGGACATTGTTTTGAGATGTTGCAATATAAACATCTGGGAAAAACTTTATGTCGTACGTAAGTATATATTACGGGAGTTAAGACAAAAAGGCCAAACGGATAGCGAGAAATCAGGCGCAGCAAGATACAGTAATGTCCGCTGTCCGTGTGGTGTCCGGATTAAGAACACAACACCACTCCGTCTCCTCCTGTGGATATCGTAAAAGGCGACTAAGGTACTCTAAACCAGAGGGATGGGCAGCAGCGTCCCTTATGTGAAGAGTAGCCATTCTGCGCTAACCACCCCGCCTGCCAAGCGTGGTGGTGGTGGAGTACTGGCAAATTCCCCACAATATGATGACACAATTGTGAAAATCTAAGGGGGAGGAGGCCTTTGTTCAGTAGTGGACGTTATATGGCCGACTAGCTGGGTTTCCGCGGTTTCACCCACCGTTTAATTTAAAAGAAATGCGATTATCTATATATAATTTAGAGTACTTCGGCATAGACACTTGACATAAAGTATGTATATTATGGTGGATTGTTTATGTATATATTGGATTTCATGGGTTTTAATTTTTCTGCGCGAAATCTTAGTTATTTTTCTAAAATAAAAATAGCCTAAGTTATTCCTTATAACATCAGCTATCTGCCAGTGAAAGTCCCGTAGAGATCGGTCCAGCCGTTTTGGAGATCAGCGGGAACAAACAGACAGACAGACATAAAAAGATTTTTGTAGTAGGTACCGTATGTACTTTACCGTATGCATTTAGTAAAATGCTGATTATTTTGCCATTACAAACAGACACTTCAATTTTATTTATTTGTAGCCAACAAGGACATGTGTCCTTCTTAAGTTTCAAAAGGATGAAATGGTCTTTGAGATCAAGAGCCTTATCATGTGGCGAAAATTCTTTTTGCTACAGTCGGTAACAGGCACAGTCTCTCAGGCTGCCACCGAGCACATTTTTTGATAGTATGTGTTTAGTTTATGTCTAAAGGATGCATGATCATGTATCCTATTATCAAATGTATTTAATTACATCAACTGAAAGAGTAATGGATATGTGTACATGCATTCTAGTCGTAAAGGCGTTGAGTCGACTCTGCCGAGACGTGCGAACTGGGTGACTCCATCTCTGCAAATCTTACAAGTGTATAAACCACTGGTGGGACTACGAGGTGCTAATGAACGCCACTAATTTATCTGTAATAAAAAATATCTAAATCTAAACTGAACCGGCGGCCTGATTAGCTAAAAACAGCAACAGCAGACGCGATAGCAGCTATCGCGCAGCCAAGGATCCACCGGTAGCAAAGCGTCAAAACAATTGGTATTACGTAAGGCATCGCCCGCCAGTCGCTATTGAGAAAGATGCATAGTTACTAGCGCCAGTAGCCACCAGTAGAACTAAAAGGAATGAACGTTTTAATTCATTGATTGTCCGACAGAGGCACGTCAGAGATCTTCGTCTGTTTAGTCGCTATCGGCGAATAGGTAATACCGAATTGACGTTTGACAGCGGCGTTGGAGCAATTTACGCCTGTTGCACAGCGTCTGCGACTTAGGTAATCAGCCCACCGCGGGCTGATTAGCTAAAAACAGCAACAGCAGGCGCGATCGCAGCTATCGCGCAGCCAAGGATCCACTGGTAGTAAAGCGACAAAAAAATTGGTATTATGTAAGGCAGCGCCCGCCTGTCGCTATTGTGGAAGATGCATAGTTACTAGCGCTAGTAGCCACCAGTGGAACTAAAAAGAATGAACGTTTTTAATTCATTGATTGTACGACACAGGCGCGTCAGAAATCTTCGCCTGTTTAGTCGCTATCGGAAAATAGGTAATACCAAATTGACGTTTGACAGCGGCGTTGGAGAAATTTACGCCTGTTGCAAAGCGTCTGGGACTTAGGTAATCAGCCCGCGGGTCTTCGGCTCTCCTCATCCAGTCGCTGCCAGCCGCCTTATTAAAATAATATATGAGACGAAACTAAAACTTAAAAAATCGCGGTGGGGCACTCTCAGCCGTAGACTACCATAATTTGTCTAGAGCATGACTAACTGTTATTTCTGCTGTAATGAACTCCAGCTAATCCTAATAAAATCATCATCTGCTATAACTATTTTGTCACTTCCGTTTATTTCTTTCCATATTAACACCGGCCGATTTTTGCACCAAATTCAAGAGGCGCAAAAAATAGGATTTTACCAGTGATGACATATGGAACAGAGACGTGGTCACTCACAATGGGCCTCATAAGAAACCTCAAGGTCTATGCTTGGTATTTCTCTACGAGATCGAATCAGAAATGAGGAGATCCGTAGAACTAAAGTTGTCGACATAGCTGAAAGGATTAGTAAACTGAAGTGGCAATGGGCAGGGCACATTGTTCGTAGAACTGATGGCCGTTGGGGCACAAAGGTTCTCGAATGGAGACCGCGCACCGGAAAACGCGGCGTGGGACGACCTCCAACGAGGTGGACAGACGACCTGGTGAAGGTCGCTGGGAGTCGTTGGATGAGAGCGGCATGTGACCGCTCGTTGTGGAAATCTAAGGAGGAGGCCTTTGTTCAGCAGTGGACGTCCTGTGGCTGATATGATGATGATGATGAAAAAAGAGGTACTTATTACTTTTTTTCAGTTCTTTGTTTATTCTGCGGTGGTATCACTACCACAATATTGGTTCTATGCCGTTCACCAAATACTGTAGAGTGTTTTACATATATCTCTTTTTAGCCTATTATGCTCTACGTAATTTATATATTTTGCATTTGATTCTCATTTTCAGTCTTTATAAATTCCCAGCCATCTGATATTTTTTCTTTCGGTAGTAAAGGTAATATCGAAGACATCGATACCAGCATTTTTTCGGGATTTTCTTTTTCCCAAACAGTTGCCTTCCCTCTTTCCACATGCATTGAGGGCAATGAAAAAAACATCCCTTTATGTTAACTTTTGGATAAACTTCATATAGAGCATTTATGGGGGCAAGTTCGAAATCACAGTGATATTTTGACGGCGTCCACTGGGGAACTGTGATTTTAGTAATCTGAATAATGTGATGTATGTTTCAGTCTTTCTATCGCTAAGCAGATTTACGAAGCCGAAGATTAACGGCACTACATTAGTTGAGTTATTCGTACTACTTATATCACCAAGTATCGTAACGAGTTGAGCAAAGGGTTTTGGGCAACTTTGGAATGTCGCGTCCTCGAATATCTCCTTTATATCAGTTATTCAGCAATTGATTTTTCAGCATAGAATAATAAAATAATTGTATTTCTGTAAGTATAGTCAGCCAAAATGAACTCTGAATGTTGGATTAGTACTTAAACTTCATTTAATAAATCAAAATTAATCTTACATACTGCTATTTCTGGCATCATAAAGTCCATTTTGAATATTATTAAGTTTCAGCAATGGTAAAATTAAATTGTTATCTAAATCATTCCATTATTGAAGTGAAACTTCTTTAGCAACATTGTGATTTGAAAATTCGATGAAACGAAAAAGCGACACCAATAACAGTCAAACATATTCATAAATAGGATTTAGCCTGCGAGAGAATGAGACGCTAGCACGTGTCTTGGCGCCTGCGTACTATGAAGCCTTCAAAAAATGCGTCATAGTCAACGTGGTGTATCATTCACGTGTATAATTTTTGTGCATTTGTGTATTAAAATTCGTTGGTTAATTAATTTATGCTCATTATTTAACACATCTGTGTTAATTTGACCAATAACTTTTATATAAATTATATTATCATTTTCTGAAGTTTCACTTCTGCCGTGTGTGAATTGCAAACACACACACCTTTATACAACTGAAGAATAGGTTTATCGTCACTTTTTTAATTTCACTTGAATGCAATTTCAATTCCATTTCATTTCTTTTTAAGTTTATAGCGCATGATTGTGGACACTGTTGCAGATTATCCATGTACTGCAAGTACTTTATTGTTTACTAGCTGGGACCCGCGGTTTCACCCGCGTTTAATTTAAAATAAATTTAGAGTACTTCGACATAGAGTATATATATTGGATTTCAAGGGTTGTATTTTTTTTGCGCGGGACCCTAATTATTTTTCTAAAATAAAAGTAGCCTAAGTTATTCCTTATAACATCAGCTATCTGCCAGCGAAAGTCCCGTCCTGTCCCGTCGGTCCAGCCGTTTCGGAGATTACCCGGAACAAACAGACAGACAGACGGACAGACAGACAGACAAAAAATTTAAAAATAGTTATTTTGTTATATGTACCGTATATACTTTCATATGTATTCAGTAAAAAGCTGTTATTTTGACATTACAAACAGACACTTCAATTTTATTTATTTGTATAGATTTACAACTGCCTACTAAATAAATAATTAATCAATATGGTCTAGAGTTAAATTTTATACTCATTTTATTTATTGTAACAGACCCTCGCACTCGGTTTTTACGTTTTCCGGCATAAATCCATATTGTGGCTTTGTCACCATGTTTTTTGTTTATAGAACTGTCGGCCGCCATACAATAATACAAGACCATTTTTCCTATTTTAATCCATTTCAAATGAATCTCAAATTCAATTAAGAAATAAATTTATAGCAATAACTAAAAAAAATATTAAATAGAAAAACCACAGTAAAAAGCCCTTGAATAGCAAACCAAAACTGATCTGGTTGAATAACCTAAAAATCACAATGTTGATAAACAAAACATAAATAAGGTAAATGTTCCTCCCGAACAATAAAGTTTAATATTGTTCTTTTTAACAAATTTATTTATAATTTTTAGTTACTAAGATCTATAAATCATAGCTTAAATAATGAAATTACTGTGGTTAGCTTATTTATTATTATTTTGTTCCTAACAACCAGAAACTCAAATACCGCAAAATATGTATAAAATGTTGAAACAACACTGATAATTTGAGTCATGCAACTGAAATTTTAAGTAGGTAGGATAAGTATTTATGTAAGTCTTACCTGCTTTTATTTACCGGAAGAGCAAAAGAACTACAGTTTTAGATTAAAGAAATTTGCAAAGACTTACCCGACACTGAAATAGGCTGACAGGTTTATCATGGCATGATATAGTAGCTAATGAAGCGGCAAGTTGGTCAGGGTTATCACTGTGGGCTGCGGCCAGCACAGGCAGGAAGTCTTCACGTTGCAGTTCACTGAATTCTCCAAACCACTGCAAAATGTACCGCAGCTGTGCTTCTGATGTTAATCCAGGGGCTGACATCCTGCGCGTTAGTGGGCGATACTCAGCTGTTGTAGAATAAAGAATGTAACTATTAGAATTGATATAATATAGTGTCCAAATAGAATAATGTCATAGGAGTAACAGTGTTAGAATGACAGTATACAAATTATTTAGCTCAATTACCATCCAGGTAAATGGTTGTCGAACTCAACAAACAGCTGATAACATTGTGCCAATAAACTTTACACACAAAATGCTTGTTTTACAAGTATGTAATAAAATACTTACTATCTGGCACCACAGATAAACAAACGGTAGAACCAAGCAACAAAGCCATTGCGACACACTTAAAGAAATGTTACAATTATAAGCCTTGTAAGAAATCTAAAGAACAGTAAGCACGCAAACTGTTAAACACTTTCTATTAGCGACTACTCGACGGCGACTGAGCTGCACGCAACACAAGGCCACATAACAATTTCACCTTTCAACTTGTTATATCACCCAAACCACTTCACTTTCTAACTATTAATTAACATATATGAAAATACTGATATAGATAAAAGTAAACGTGTTTTAGTCGTAAGAGCTGATGTTATTCTGGTTGTTTAATATCTATTATTTACCTGTTTATCAATTAGTCTCCGTGATCCCGATTTACCTAATTAGTAATTACAGGGAAATCATAAACCCATATATTGCTTGCGTAGTTTTGCACTATCGTTAGTAACTTTCTCGCAGTCGGTTTTAATAATAGAACCTTAGATATTTAGCGACCTAAACATTAATTAGGTACGAAGGCGACACAAGAACAAGATAGATTGTCAAAATGCTTGACCTTGACAGTTGACACTGACAGGCCTAAGAGATGGGCGGTTTGGTAAAAAATAGGTAGCAAAAGATAGAATGAAATGAAAAAAGAACAAAAATACCGGGTAAAAATTCAGGTTGTAAAGCGACTTGATTATTGTATTTCATAGGGCAGGCTTATGAAAACTGGCGGCTAGAAAAATAGCGGAGCGCGGGCCAACAAAATGCAGCCACCTTTTGCATTGCCTCCACTCGCATGGCTCACTTTATTTTCTATATTTTTCTCGTAAAAAATGTATTTATTTAATAACACACACAACTATCATCTCAGGGTTACCAAACACAATAGTGTAGTTATAGTTATAATAGCTTACAAGATTAAACTTACAATTATATTATAAAGAACAACCAAGAGTAATTGTACAAAATGCGGCCTGTGTGAATTCACTCAGAGTACAATTGAAGAAGTCAATCTGTTGTGACACCATATTGAGTGTATGCAGGGCGCACGTCAGCGGCGCGTACTGCAGCAGGTTGGTGCGAGCAGGCGGCACCCACAGCAGCGGCGGTCGCCTCCGTAAATAGATTAACTGCAAAATTTTCCACCTTGCGTCTCTTTTGAGTCAATTATTTCCCGGCGCGGCGTCGGCGTCATTTGATAACTACTCCGACAACACGCTGGTCACTGCGTGGGGGAGAAGGTACCGAGGCATACATTTTGGCAACGGTGGGGCTGTAAAGTCGTTGGAAGGATCGCCGCAGTTGGGTCTTGAGGAGAGCCTTGACATATCGGAGGTTCTGTGTTTTTATGGGTCCCAGCGCGCGTCACCTCTAGGATCCCACATCGTGGTAGTAGGCTTACACATCAATGTGATGAAGCACACAAAATGAAGCACCTGGGACTCTGCCTAGCAGTTATATCGCCTTTTGATATCTATAACTGATATCAAAAGGCGGAAAGCGTGCCAACATAGTTGCCGCCTCAAAGGACACAATTCTGTATCCTCGTGCGATCCATATAGCCGCTCTGCGCTGCAGACCGTGAATCTTGGTTCTGCAGCGTTGGACGCCCGAGAGTCAACATAACCAAACAGGCGCCCCGTAGAGGGCCACGAACCGCACCACTCCCCCATAAAAACGGCGAACTTCTTCCTTCGGTCCCCCGAGATTGGGTAGTAGCCGGTGCAAGGCACCCACTATCCTTTCGAACCGGGGTACAAGACGCTCAAAGTGCTCTTCGAAGCCCCGACGCCTGTCCAGGGTGAGTCCCAGGTACTTCATGTCGCGTACCTATCCACAAACTGGGAGGCTCCCTGCTCCGCGGCAGTTTGTGGAACCATAGCGCCTCGGTTTTTCCACGACAATTGCCAGCGCTTGCTCGGCAAAAAAGTCTATCGAGTATTCCGTTTCTCTGCGCCGCTTCATTGTCCCTGTGTTTCCAAGTTTAGTTTAGTGCTCCTAGTCTTAGAGAGTGGCACGCACTTTGCTTATCAGTTTCTGGCTTTATGCAGAGTTAATGAATAGTGAATCAAACAAAGTTTATAAATTATTTATGGTTTTATTATACAAACAATTATAAAATTGCATTCACATTATATTAGTGTGCATTTAACAATAATTTAATAAAGTACACAGTAGCGTCTTTATTAGGATCGGGGTGAATTCAAGTGAACCTTGACTCCCGTACAAGTACAAGGGCTCATTACTTAAGTGTAAATTATAGATACAAAACTCGAAGATATACAGGAATGTTTCTTGGGGATAATTTCCATAGCATAGATAGCATACCTATAGGTAATTAATTAATGATGGTATCTCAAGGAAGTTTGTACTTCGATTGTATTTTTACTTAATTAAGTGTTTTCTACTTAATAGGTACTTATTCACACGTAAGGCTCATCCGATCCAACTGCTTCTTCGTGCTTCTCAATATCACAGACAAACTACGGTCCATATACACAATAAAATTCTAATGTCTAATTATTACGGTCAGTCACAAGATATGTGCCTTTCGACGAATAAAATCTGACTATGGATAAAAAAAGGTATTGTGTCGTTTAGGTTTGAGCAAAGAGGATAAATTGGAGTGTAAGGGGGTTTGAGGCCTTGGCGTTCTTTTAAATTCATAGGTAGTCACATATTATTGCTCGAGACTACTATATTGTACTTACACATAAATATTGTATGTTTCAGTTAATTAACACTTAGTCACATAGTTTGTATTAACCGTACAGTGTCATCATATCTGCACAAGATGCCCACAACTGGACAAAGTTCTCCCCCATAAACGACCGGTTACATGTCGTGTGTCTCTTTGAGGGGATTTTGCCAGAACTTACCACGCTTGGCAGCCGGGTGGTGAGCGCAGACTGTGTGCTTTTCCACAGAACTGACACTGCGGCCCATTTCTCATGTTTATTCCTCTTACGACGTCCACGGGAGGAGATGGAGTGGTGCTATATTCTTAATCCAGGCACCACAAGGACAGTACAGTGTGCAGTACCGATAAGTCAATGTTTACGAACTATTTTGTGACGTGACAATATAAAATTGATAAGAAATAGGAAAACAGTATCTGCTGATTTTTTGTACAGCTAATGTTTTAGATGCAAGTACAAATGTGTAATTTAGTTAATTTGGTGTATCACCACACTATGTCACAAAACTGAGCACCGGGCGGTGAGGTGTTATGCCTCTAGGTAAATAACTAATTCTAACAGATTTATCATTTGATCGAAACGCTGGCTCGAAACAATAAAATTAGCTAAATGTTTGTTATTATAGCAATTCACTAGAAGAAAGGATATAATGAATATAGGTGCTATTACAAATTGTTGTATGTTAATGACTAGAAAGTATTTTGTTTCGGATTCTCGCTACTTTTTATAAGTATATATGATTCCTGATGAATTTAAGCCTGAAATCGGGTTTAGCGATCGCAATAGATATGTAAAATGCGAGTATCCGAAATCAATACTACAATATTTTACTGAACGCCGTTAACCTGCTTCTTTTTCTTACAAAGTTTATTTAAATTTAAGTTTAAGTTAAGTAAATATATCTTAAGCTAAATCTTTATACACTTCGGAATTTATCACATACAATATTATTGTCATTTGGTCAACACTTATCAGTAAATTAGTAACTGATTCACGGAAGTACCCATGACTACAGAAGGCTTATGTAGGTAAGTATTGAATAGTTGGGGTCTGATACATATACCCATTTGCCTACTTGTCGTGGGAATGGCCGTGGTCACCGCAGCTGCCGTGAGAATGACTGTGTGAGTGGCCAGCTATAAATAGAAAAAAGAAATATAATTATTATTACCCATATTTTATTTATAGTAACTAATATCACGGTTAATATAAAACAAATTACCATTATTGAAATAAGGAAAATAGTTGCAAATATCTGTCACTCATTCATTTCGGCCGAATGAAGTCCACTGCTGGACACAGGCCTCCCCCAAAGATGTCCACAACGACCGATATGGATGTGTTGTGGGGTCATTGGGGGGTTAAGCCATAATCGCCACGCTTGGCAGACGGGTTGGCGGTCGCAGTTGAGTTGTTAATGTACTCGAAGGACGCTGCTGCGCATCCTCCGGCCAATCCCTTAGTCGACTTTTACGACACCCATGGGAGGAGATGGGGTTGTGGCATTCTGAGCCACCACACGGCACTAAATATCTGTACCGCTCGCATGAATTGTATTATCTGGTAAGTAGTACTAAATGATACGCTTCAATCTACCATCTATTCTGGATGTACTCAATTTTAAATAACGTGATAATAATCACACAATGCGACTTGCAATGAGTTTATTTTAATACTTCATCATCATCATCATCTCAGCCGTAAAATGTCTATAGCTGGACATAGGCCGTCATCATCACAACGACCGGCCTGGGTTTGTGTTGTATGCTCATTAGGGGTTTGCGATAACCCTGCTCGGCAGACGGGTTGGCGATCGCAGTAGAATTGTAAATGAGCTCAAAGGACGCTACTGCCCTTCCTACGGTTAATCCCATAGTCGCCTTTACGATACCCACGGGATGAAATGGGGTGCTCTTCTGAGCCGGCACCACACCGGACAAGTGCAATATATTATGATGACCATTAGACCTTTGTAGGTGTATAATTATGATAATACATGGTACTTATATTGTATAATGTAGATGGCAAGGATCAGAAATGAGGGATAGTATCAACTAAAAGTATTTTATATTAATTAAACGCTGAAAGGCACTTACTCAACAACTGGAGACCGAACATGATGAAGAATCCGACCACAGACGCAATGTATTGTAGGATACCCGTTCTATCCCCTTTCCAAATTTCAAAGAATATGACGTACAGTAGAGTTCCCGAAGCAAGACCCTGCAGCACCACCGACGAGATACCGGCCGCCGAGGCCCCTTGGCCTCCGACCAGCAAAAGACCGATACCAATTCCCAAAGGCGACACAATAGCAAAAGTAGTGATGTAGATGATCGTCAGCCAAGTCTTAGTTCGGGTAGCGATGAGCTCTACTCCAATACAGAAAGCGATGACTAGCTTATGTGCTGAAACCGCTCCTAACATGTACCTGAAAAGGAAAAATATTAATCAGAAACAGACACGGAAAACGGCAACTTAATAGAAAAAGTTTGAGTAAAGCGCCATCTAGAGTCAAGGAAAAAAATAAAATGAAATTCTGTGACAAATGATTCTAATAGTAAAATTGCTATTCGTTAGCAGATGTCGCTAGTTGGACTATTGTAATTACTTACCAGACATGAGAAGTGCTGGATTCCAAACCAACAGCCAAGCCCTCGAACAACTCGTGAATAGAAAGAGCGAGTACAATAAGCAATCCTCTTAGGGCAGAAGTTACATCATCTCCAACATTCATCGGCGGCATGTGGCTGTGGTGGTGAGAATGTCCGTTATGGTGATGGATGGGATTCTCAGAGTCCTAAAATATTGATATACATAAATTCACCAAAATATCTCAGTTAAACAGCATGTATTGCACATAAACTAAATTAAGACATAGATAGGTATTTATGAAGTAGGATCTATTCAAAAATAAAATTACACTCATTTGACGAGACGGAAAACGAACCCTAATTTACAAATAAGGCAAAACATTACTCAGTTAAGGATTTTATATCTAAAATCACACAGTTTTTTTCCTATAGTGGTAATCAGAAACTATAGAATGAAATGAACCACCGCCAATGACTTATTTTATTTATATTTAAATAGATATAAAAGAAAAAGAAAAAAAATACCTAACACTTTTTTTGCTCTCATTTGTTAGATTTAGATTAGAGTTCCGAAAGTTAGATAATCTAAAAAAAACAAAATTTATATGTTTCTATATAAAGATTCATCATATCAGCCATTTATACATCCACTGCTGAACAAAGCCCTCCTCCATAGATTTCTACAATGGTGTCATAATTTTGGTCGTCAATACTCACCACGCTTGGCAGGCGGGTTGATGAGCGCAGTATGGCTATTGTTCCACAGAAGAGACGTTGCCGCCCATCCTTCTGGTTTCGCGTCCCTCAGTCGCCTTTTACGACATCCACGAGGAGAAGAGATGGGGGATAGATATATTCTTAATCCGGACACCACACGGAAAATATAAAGATTACTTTTTAATTATTAGCTTCCTCAGTTACGTATCTACCTTTTTTGGTTCGACGAGATCAGCGGTCGAGTTGGAGACGCTTTTCTCTCCGTTGCTGGTGACTCTGCTATGGCTCTGACGTACACTAAGGTTCCTCACGAGGGGTGCGACTTGACCATTCTTCCTCTCCCTGTGGTGGATGTACATGTGCACCAGTTCCTCCACGAGGTACATAATGAAGAAGCCGCAGCATGTCAGCAATGGTGTCAGGGAGAAGTCGAAATCATTAATCGAACCGATACCTGGAAGAACATAATTTCTGTGGTTAGGTTAGCGAATTAGAGTTAAATACACTAAGGTTAACAGCCTATTACGTTTTTTGTTGGCCATGGCGTTTGGCATCAACCGAGTTTGTTATCAAGGCAGAATATGCCAGGGCTACCTACTTTAGTAAACAAATTTAAGAGGTTTTTTTTTTAAGCGATGACACCGACATTTTTTATGTATCATGGTTATAGTTCACAGACGTAAATCTCACATGTACAAACACCCGGACCCGAAACAACTATCTGTAGATCATACAAACATGTGCATTGTGCGGGGATCGATTCTGAAAACCAATCGCTTAGCCATCTGCACTAACCGCGCCGTCGTTAGCTATAGAATACGAGTTATAAAGAGATTAATAATATTTAAAGCAACAGTTCAGTTCTAATTATATTCGTTGATGATCATGTGAAGCAAGGCAGGAGTGTGGCTAGTCTCCCTACAGAATGTACCAGTACCACAGAGACCAGTACCTACTCAAAAAAACTGTATGGTTATGGTTAGTACAGGACATGATACATGTCATCATTATCGTATCCTCCCAAAGACGTCCACTGCTGAACAAATCATACATTCTCACTCACTCATAGATTTCTGCAACAACCGGTTACATGTCTTGTGTCGTTATTTTGAGGGGAATTTGTCATCCATTCCTATGAGATATGAGATGTTGAGCGCAGTATAAATGCTATTCCACAGAAGGGACGCTGTTGCCTATCGCTTTGGTTTAGAGTCTCTTACAGCCTAAATTCATAATCAGTCTAACCCAATATCAATAAATTTGGTGTTTTGGTATTTTTTGCGTTCAATGTGATCTTAAATCACAAACGCATGAAGTTGAAAATCTTAAATCTAAAGATTTTGGATTAGATTGATTATTAATTTCGACAGTTAGTCTCCTTTTACGACATCCACGGGAGGAGATGGAGTCGACACCATTAAAAAATATATTTAAATACTCTACCCATTTCAATCTCTGCTATAAGTAACAATGCGTAGACGGAAAATGTAAAAACTATTCGCATACGGAGTCGTTACAGGTAGTTAAGGGGTGTTACTGTAGGACGTGCAACATCCTACTGTATAATATTGATAACAAACCTTTTGGTGCAGAGGCTCACTCGGGTTTCTGCGCTAAATGAAGCGGGTCGATCCCTACATGGAACAAATATTTCTTTGGCCTACAGATAGTTGGTCTGGGTCTGATTGATGTTTGTAAGCCGTACCCATAGTACAGGAAAAATGTTTGAGAAAAGTCATAATAAAAAAGAAGGAGAAATAGACTTTCTGTACTGTGATCACCAACGTATATTTTAGTAGTTTAGGAGTACATCGTATATTTGTATATTTGTTCTGTCGATTGACTGACGTTATACTCAGAGAATAAACTCTCCCGTTTTTTATCGTGGGGAAAGCTTCATGAATTTCCTCCGCCTTGGGGAGGGCGAAGGGGCATGCCGGACTATTACCGTGTGAAACGTCACGAAGAAAAATGTGTATGGACTGGTGTAATATCAAATTTGTTCTATGGGTCTGTCAGATCTGTCAGATAGTAGAAAAATGTGAGAAAAGCTGAATTTAAAATACAAATATTATGAGCGAACAAAGGCTGAGCCAGTACTTACAGTAATGTTTTCTGATATAATTTTACGACATATATATAATCGTCTCATAAGCAAATCATCAGTTTAAGTATGTATGACTTAACAAACAACATATTATTAATAAGCTACTATCCACGAAATTCCAACCACTGGATGAAATGTAACCACTGAACGCTGAAGTGTAGCGTGGGACTAAGAGACCCTTTGATGTGATGGTTCGCATCACAGATGATAATTTACCCAAGATACCAATTTTCAGCCACTCCATGACAACGACTATGATATACTTTAAGGCGCTGTCAGCCACTCCATGACAGCAACAAAGCAATACCTATACTAGGGCAACAAAGTTCGGAGTGGGTTGTTTAGTGATAGTAAAAAACGACAAAGCAACAATCTAGGGCAACCGAAGTTCCGAGTGGATTGTGCAAAAACAAAGCATCCTAGGCAATGATATTATATCGGCCTATAGACATCCACTGATGAACAAAGGCCTCCCCCATAGATTCCCACGATTGTGTCGCCATTTTGAGGGGAATTTGTCAATACTCACCACGCTTGGCAGGTGGGTTGGTGAGCGCAGAAGGGCTGCTGTTTCACAGAAGGGACGCTGCTGGCCATCCCACTGATTTTACGTCCCTTAGTCGCAATTTACGACATCCATGGGAGGAAATGGAGTGGTGCTATATTCTTAATCCAGACACCACACGGACAAATAAGATAGAGGTCATAAATTATGAACTGCAGCATCCCTTTACTACATAAGTATATAATCTAAATAATGATTTTTTTTCTTTTTCCTGTGGTTAGTGGCCAACCTTGAGTCAGAGTTGTTCAAGCCTCCCAAGGGCCTCCGACTTGACTTAACGACTTCTATCTAATGACAACCATCGTAACGGGGCCGGTAATTTGAGGCCAAGCATGGAGGCGCTCTGAGGGCCAATTCACATAATTAATTTACACTATTGACTGAAATGACCGAACAGAGGGCCGAAATTGCGAATTTCATTTTACAATCGAAACGTAAACGCGTTCGAAGCCTTTACCGTGTCGGTGCTGTAATTGGCAGAAGAGTTTACAGTGGACAACTCATACTCGGTCCTCTGAGATTAAGTTCAAGTTTAATACTGTTGTTGCTGTTAATTTAGAAGAATACAATTTCTGACCTTACGCCATTGAGACTAGACCGGAAATATTATGAACATTTTTAAATCCTCGGTCCTCAGTTTAAACACCACAGTCACCCATCCACCATCCATAGAATAACTGCGCCGACATTTGCTTACCTCACCGTGCGTTTACGGATCAGTGAATGCAACTGTCTATGAGCGCCTTATTTTACATAAAGGTACAATATAGAGACGATGTGCAGTTTTGAAAGAAATTGTATAACTGATTTGTGTGTCAATACATTACATACTACAGTATTTACATAAACCCTTTCATCTATGTGCAATCTAAGCCAACCATAATAAAATTAACCCTATCTGCGTCGTTGCTCATCTTTTGTAACACTGGTGCAATTTACCGCCAGATTTATTTTATGATTTTCTAGAATATTTTCCGGTTTATTTTTCCTGAATGTAACAAATCTTTTATTTTTTGTTAGAGAAAGACGTAGGTTCATGCTTGCAAAAGGTAAAAGTTTATCAACGGTAATCTCTACGTTGATAAATAAGCCTTTCCGGAAAACCTGCAATATGTTAGTCGGCTTTCTTATTTTAAAAGTCATCGTTTATAGGTTGAAACATCTATTTTCTTTATTAACCTCTCATCAACAATACACAGTTCAGATATAATGCATGTATACCTAGCGATCTACTCTAATTATTGCCAATCAGAGAACTACCTAAACATAATATCAAAGACAATGACAGAACTTAATATAATGGCGCCTGTTGCAAGTCATAGCTCATTAACATTTAATGGTTTTCCAAAAAATAATGTCGCAATCTCACCTATCAAAACCCTGCCTAAATGGAAGGTTGGACATAAACAGATGTTGCAAACTCACACCACATCGCTAAGACGTCTGACGAAACCAACAAACAATTAATACGAGTAAGCAGTATGCAAGTTGCTATTATCTTCTGTAATGCTTCGGGTTGGACGCTATGCCGAAATATGTCAAAATCGTGTGACGTCAGCGTCGGTATCGTTGATGTCGGTAATAACTGTGCTGATTATTTTATTTTTCTTGTATATTATTGTTAATTACGTTGAGACGTTGTGGTCCATAATTTTTCATAGGCATCTTCACGTAATATTTTTGCGCAACACTTTAGCGTAATCATCACGACTATGATCTTCATGTATAACCTAAATACAGTTCACTGGTCAATGAATAACATACGCAGAATGTATGGTAATGAGCATAGATTATTTAAACAGTTATTAATTAACTTAGGTAAAGAGCAAAGAACTGTGGTACATATTTGCTATGCCCCAGTATAGGGCATTCGGCTATTGTCTAACCAAATGCATTTGAATTACATAGGTTTGGTTTTCACCACAGAAATCTTTCTTCCAATATCTTTGGTTTTAACATATAGCGACTGTCATGGGCGTACCCAGGGGGACATGGGAAGCAGCGGCGTTCGATGCAATACTCCCAATTTTAACAATTTTCTTCCTCCAAGTATTCAGACGAGAATACATACTTGAATCGTGTAAAACATAGGTACATATTTTTGCATATATTTGCTATGTAAAAAGTGGATCCAAAAATATGAACGGTAAAATGTTTATTGTCATCACTATACGAAATATTTACATTGGTTTTGCTTTACAGAATTACAAAACAAATCGATGAGAAACAATCGAGAGAACAAACAAGATTTACGTTGGGAACTCTGTTCTCAAAGTTGTTGATGAGTATGTCAACCTGGGACAACCGTTAAGTTAGGTAGGTCTAACTTCGAGAAAGAGGTCAATCGTTGAATCCGAATCGGCTGGGCAGGGTTCAGGAAACTTCCAAACTATGGCACAAACACGTGGTCCTGGCCCGGAACCGGTCATTGTGGAAATCTATGACGGAGGCCTTTGTTCAGCGGTGGACGTCCTTTGGCTGATATTATAAGACGAGCATGTTGTTCACCTGGAGGTAAGTGTCACGCCTGCCCATGACAATTCTAATAATACCCAGGACTAGTCCTGCGTGGCACCATACTGCGCTCGACACCTCGAGGGAATAGTTATTTAATCTCTTGTGCCCAGTAATTTCACTAGCTACAGTGCCCTTCTAACCGGAACACAGTAATGTCTAAAGGTCATCAACCACTTTCTATAGGGCTTTGGTACTGATATAAAGTTCTTTGTACAATATCAAAACAGATGCCATTCAAAACTTTATTTTTAGGGTTCCGAACGTCCGAAGGAAAAAATGGCGAAACCCTTATAGGATCACTCGTCTGTCACACTCACAGCCAATTTGCTCCGAATCTACTAGGCCGTCTAAGTTGAAATTTAGTACACATATGGATTTCTGCGACCCAAACACGTACGTGTATCGTAAATAAATGAATTTTGAATATGGTGGTCCTTTTTGAAGGGCAATATAGAAAATTAAAGAATAAAGTTTTGCAAACTGTACCGTGTAACTTATGAAATGGAAGGGCTTGTTTGTTGTGAGGGCCTCAAATATATATATTGTATCATTTTAAAACGTATAGTTTTAAAGTTATTTATGTAAATTGACGATGTAATTCTGTATTTATTTATTTATCTTTTGACAAAATTGATCAATTGAATCGATTTCTATGATGACTATAACAACGAAAGAAAATTTTGTTCAGACTTTCTCTACTAGGTATGACTCCCAATTTTGTTGCATATTAATTGTAATATAAAGTATTATATAAAATATAAACTCTATGAATGTACAACTCAGTACCAATTTGGTTGAACTCCTTTAAACACCTATTGCCTGGCTGCCATTATCTGGAACTGCGGTTGTACCTAGCTTATTTTTTATTGATGTCCAGTGGAAATTCTACATGGAACTTCCTTCACCCCGGGGAAATCCCGGACTCCTACCGGCTAAAACCACTGGTCATCTTCGGCACTGAAAGGGGGCTCCAGGTCCTCGTAAGATCACACTAGAGGTGGTACCTACCTAGCCGGACTTTTGTTACAAGATACCTACCACCAATTTATTTACTATTACAAAAAACAAGTGTATTAATTATAATACCTTTTGCAAAATTACGTGCTGTGTTTAGGTAAACCGCAGTAATTCAATTACCATTAGCTTCAAATCAAAACATCAGAGACATTATTGGCCAAGATTTCCATGTAGGTATTAAAATCGACTGACTGGTTCCAGGAGTTTCTTGGCCGCATACTTTGTTTAATATTTTGTTTAGTTAAGGCAAAGACGAATTCATATTTCAATGTGCAACAATGTCATGAAATTAGTGAAATAAAGCGTATCCTTATTGTAAAGACGACAAAATACACAAAAAGGAAATCAGTTGCATACCTAAGATACTGATAATAAAAGTATTAAAATGTATATTCATCGTCATAGGATGTCTGTAATCATTTTGGCGGAAATTTCCTCACCATGCTCGGCAGGTGGGTAGGTAAGCGCCGTAGATATGACTACTGTTCCAGAAGACAGAAGGGACACTACTTCCCATCCATCTGATTTAGAGTCCCTTAGATACCTTTTACGACATCCATGGGATGAGATGGAGTAGTGTTTATATTCTTAATCTGAACACTACACAAATATTATATGTATGTGAATACGGAATAATATAAAAACATAATCTTTATTTATATTATATGTATTTACATTTTTGTACATAATTTAATTAGGCAGGAATTCAAGTAAAAATCATTTTGATACGCACTTAGTCAACATACCCATCAAGTAAAAAGCCAAGGCTGTAGTACAGTGAATTTCTGTTCCAACAGAACACCAACCTGGCCTTAATAACATAAGAAAGAGGCAAAAGCGGTTGACCTCGGTATGCGTTTTGCGCAGTCCCGACCGACACCGCTTTCCATCGATCTGGCGCGGGCGATCCGTTGGCAAGACAGACATGATTGTTTCAAAGAAATTCATCAGTCAAGTTCGGATTCGAAATTTAACGGCTCGGCTATGTTTTGTTTTGGTCACAATTTAAAGCAAGCCTGCAGATTTGTTACGTTCCCTTGGTAAAACAGACCATGGGTAATATTATGATAAAAAATACAAGAGTCCCCATCGGAATATGTATCTATCTAAAACCGTAAATTTCATCAATATGTAATTGCTCTTTGACAAACTCCTTGACTAAACGGTTTACGTGGAAACAAACGCATATCAATTGCAAATGAAAATATTCAATGTTAGTATTAAATTTAAACCATGTAATAAAAATATTAAAAGTATATGTAATTTTAATGACCTTACTTAGGTATGTCATGTTTGACGGTCATCGAGTATTCAAATATTAGTTAAAAGGTCGGAAAACGTCGATTTCATTTCAATTGGGTACACTATTTACCAGGTCACGTAGTGAAGGTGAGAAACGTCAACTCTGGGGAATCCCGCAAAGTAAATAAATGATTGAGATATGAAAGCTTTATAGCACTGCATTTTAGGGACGAGATCAGAATTTGATTGCAATGGTCAGTGCTAATCTCAAAACTATAAACCCGGTTTTGATCCAGTTATCACACGTTGGTAATAAATGGACCAAAATCCGGATGTGGTATGTTGTTAATCATGTATAACGTGGTGGTTCGGAGGTATAAGGGCTCGGTTCTTAAGCACTAAATAGTGGGTTCAAAATCTGGCTCATACCAATGTTATAATAAGATAACAATTTGACTTATTCTCAAGGAAGGTTTTAGTGTATAATTTATTTATGTGTAGTATAATGGTGATCAATGATGTTTTCTGAACGGAAGGCAAAATGCTCAACCGGACGACTTTGACACATGAGTAAAGCAAGGGCGGGTTTCTAGATAGTATGCTCCAAGGGGACTATTTTATTCAAAAATACATTGAATATTCTTCCAAATTTTAGTTGATGTGCATTATACTATATAGGTACAGAAACAAATTCATTGATATTTGGAAACGTCCCCGTTTATCTACCACGTAAAAACCATTAAACGTATTTTGGTAGGGCTTTCACTATCATCAAGCAATTTTTTATGGGAGCTGAGCCTTATTTTTGTATAATATGATGGATTTGTGAAACGTACCAAGTTTCATTAAAAGTAATAAAAATCATTACGCAATCATCATCAAAAGAAATAACTATTATGGCTAAGTTATGATTATCAATGTTAATAAATATATTAACTAAGCTTGGTGGTAAGATCGTCTGTTATTAATCTTTTATAGCCGATATCTCCCGAAGCCCGACCCTAAGCTCGCACTATTTGTAAAAAATACAAGTCGTTAGTTGTTGAACTGCGCGTGCACCGACAGCTTCTCGTATTCGTGCACAAATTGCGCCACCTCCGCTCGACAGCAACCTTGAAATACATGAATGTATACTAAACTATTCCGTGTGGCTTATGTTGACCTTGAAAAATGTGGCATTAAATACTTGGCCCTTTATGGCTGGTTTTGAACAAAGGACTGGATGATACAAATCTACAAATGTTGTTAATAATCAACTAAGGAAAAACTAATAATAAACAGCATGTATCGCAGTCGAGTAGAGTAATGAGTCGCAGATATTTCCATATGACAAACAAGTCGGCAATAAAATGTTATAGGTGAATTACCAGTTACGTGTGCGAAAGAGGACACGTAAAAAGCCGACTTACACGAGATTAATACATATTTAAACTTATAAACAGTTGGAGATAAGATATAACGTCCTTTAAGTACAAAGACTAATTTTATAGTTAGCAACACTTCACGTTAAAACAAGTTAAACGGAACGGCGGAGTGAAGCGACCACGACAAAAAAATGTTGGCGTCGTGCGGTGACATCTCGTCCCGAATCCTTTTTGTCACAATAACAGCACACGTTTTGTGTTCTTTATATATTATCTTTACTAAGTATTAAATGGAATGGTGAAGACTGCATAAAAATTTGTAAAGCGATTCACTATATTATATTATCGCCGGAATATAAAAGACAGGCGTAATAATATTGATAATGTTGAAATGGAGACCTTTTGTAAAGTCGTTTTAACATCTGCAGTGATTATTTGTGTTTCCCCAGTAATTGCAAGATAACATAATATTGGACAAACATACACAGAGATTTATGTAGAACTGAGAAAAAGGTTTTAAGCATACTTATTCTAAAGTAGTAATACAATAAAAACGTTCCGCTCGGTTTAAATAATTCGTGACAGAAAAGTTAACCATTGAAAACTTATAAAGTAAAAGTCGAGCAGCTGTTTTTATGTATAGATGCAAGCTTTTTAGAATCCTAATGTACGTTCTTTGCATATGTAATGTTCATCAATATCGTCTTGGTGATTCCAATCACGTCACTACTTTGTTTACATATGCATCAAATCAGTGTTGCGTAAGTATTTCTTCCAGTAGATCATTAACACAGATATCTCCCCGGAAAATATGTAGACGGCTGTCAATGTAATTCGTAATGCCACTGTTGCGTTAACGCACTTTTCGGATATAAGAATGTTTTGTTTCTGTGGAACCAGGCTCCGGTTTTTATATTTACAAATTTTGTTCTAACACATTCTTCTTCCCTGGCTTTCAATGTGTCCCGTATAAAGATGATTAGACTCATTGGTCTTCGAACATCCCCTCGTGGTATCTTTTCTTCGACTTTGCCGGTGATGATTAACTTTTCATTATCATTCGAATCTTAGCGGTCAATATCGCCCAAATACTCGAGTTCTCTACATGCAGAAAGTCTAGTTTCGATTAGATAAAATTAAGTATATTACATGCACAGTTATCATAGTCATCATAGTCTGCTTAACTATTGGTCTAAAAATAATTCATAATATTTCTGCAGCATATTATGTATTCCGTTAAAATCCTTGCAAACCGTTACTATTACGTCTAGCTGACATTTATTTAAGTATTTAGTAGGCACTTAGCTTACACAAGTACGCACCAATTCCACGACAGCAAACTGTTTATATTGTTTGTTTGTTTTGTTTGGTCTAGCGAGATACGCGTAACACTAAAAGCATTTAAAAGAACTGATTCAACAGTGTGAGAGGCGGGTCGGAAGTAGGTCAGTTATCTAATCGGAAATAGTTGACCAAATATTGATCAAAGCAAAGGCGAATTAATTTAACTTTTAGCTCCATTTCAAATAGGTGAACTTATTTCTGGACACGGTGAAATATAATCCAGAAATTATGCATGTATATGTATTGCAAAATCATCTATCTAAAAATATACTTTTTGTTAAATTCGACGTTCTGATGCATTATACATGTACTCCGTGCATTCTCATCTTATTGCTATATCCATCTAAGCAAGTCTACGACTTTTCGAAAAAGGATTTTGTTATTATATTCCTATGCAAAGTTAGCTTGTTGAGTTTGGACAGAATTTATTTTCTTTTTGTGGCATAAAAATCTTTACGTGGTTAATAAAATTAACAACTATACCGTATTTTTAACGCGATTTTTTTTGTTTAACAATTTTTTGAGACCTATAATATTTCTGAAGCAATGAAATAATTAGATTTAGTACATGACCTCATTGATCATATTACGCTCAATAAATTATAATACGAATATTTTTTTATAAAATATTAATAGATTATTTATCAATCGTTAATATTGCTATAAATTTAGAATGCCGAATATGTATATTATGATTTGGTCTTTCATACACTAGAAATAGAAATGAAAATGTGCCAATGCCAAACAAAATGAGATAATTTTAAACATATCATTATGTAAATTATTTCAATTGCTAAAATGACAAATAGTTAGGAACTTATACCCAATTTTCGAGTAAGTAATACCAATTGTTTCAAATTAAGCATATATTATATGGATGTCGACTGCTAAACATATGACTCTCCAAAGTTGATTATAAAGCTTTACATTTAATATTCAACGTAATCCAACCGCAAAAATTAAACAGTCTGATAATGAGTTATCGAACACACATACTTTACACGGTTTTAACAATCTTGACTTACAATTAGTTACATGCACATTTATGGATTTGTTTATGACTATCCTGACAAAATATCATACGAATATTACGTTGTTAATTTATGTAATACAGCGATAATACGAACAGCGTTGCCGCTTGCTTTACTGCTACAGATTGTAGTGCATTTTTATTTTATCAATAGCTTTTCATTTAACCATTCGAGCCTGAGGTCCTGTCTTTTGCCTGGCTGTATTGGTCTGTCATACCCACTAAAATGTCTTGCTGGCGGTGGCGTTGTGTATCGGGTCGTTCGGTTCCTTACAATATGGTTGAGCTAAGCGATACTGATGCATGCGTCATGCTCGTGAACGGGTGCCGTCTGTTGGGACTGGTCAGCCTTTAACTGCCACGGCATATAATTTATTATTATTATATTATTGTGGTATGTTCCATCTTTACACATTGTCCTACATTTTTCTCGGTGTATGTTTTACAATAATTTGTATCAATCAACATTGTAATCTCAATTATTTTAAAAGAGTATCCATGGAGTTTCTTGCCGGCTCTTCTCCACGAGATCAACTATTTGGAACCGTGCAACTTAGATTCTGACGTTCCATAAGTGCCAATATTTGGTTTATTTGAAATTAAAAACTTTGACTTTGAGGTATGTTGGATGAATTTCAACTTTATCCACTCGAATATGCCAAGCGTTGCATTATAGCCTCCCCAATTCTATTTTTATAATATGTATAATGTATGTGTACGTTGTAGTACTATGTCTGAGGGACTGCTAACATCCAAAACGAGACATATTTTCAGATTCCAGACGGAGAATATTCATAATATATTCGGGTTGGGGACTCGTATAGAATTTACAGTGATATTTTTTCTTCTTCTTCTCTTAGATCATGGCTTCTGAGGAGTATCTTCCACAATTTCGCCAGTTTCAAGCATAAGGCAATCTTTACATATTCATAAAATATTTTAAAATAACAATTTCATATAACATTAAAAACTATAAAAATGAAAAGCCAAGTGATATTTGTTATTCTACATAATGTTATGACACGGCAAATGTCATTGTCAGTGTTATCAGCTATCTATCATTGTCATTTATCTATATATACAGATACTACATTTTTCTATGAAATGTAAATCCATAAAAATCTTGTTGTTAGACATGATGATAGGTATGACCTATCGTATTATATTCATAATGTGATATATGAATATCATTTGTTACATTTAGATATTCTTCATTTCTTTTTTGTTGTTTTCTGGCCAGTCTTTTGTCAGCGTTGTTCAAGCCGCCAAATGCCGAAGCGGTGCCGACTATTTTGTGCCCTCTGAAGCACGGAGACGCTACCACCCGATTAACGTTAAAGATCTAGATAATTTTGATATTTATGTAACAGAAGGTACAACGCCTTCTAACGTTCACATTTTATTTCATGCATCTTGTTCATCCTCATTTGATGATACTGAACCAAGGCCTCCCCCATAAAAGACTGGTAACATGCTGTTACCCGTGTTATGCCACATGTGTCGTTATTTTGGAGGAAACTTGCCCAGTACTCGCCACGTATAATGGCTACTTTTCCACTGAAGGGACGCTGCTGCCCATCTCTCTGGCTTATAGTTCCTTAGTCGCTTTTTACGACGTCAACGGGAGGAGATGGAGTCGAGCTATATTCTTAAACCGGGAACTACACGGACTCTTTTGTCCACAGCTTGATAATAAATTTAGAAAGAAGAGATTTATTTTAAATACCTTCATGTAAATTTTGTGTTGTTCTGGGTTCGATTTGTCATGCACGCATGTGCAGCACCCTTTTAACTGACTTCGTAGAATACAGGCGTCATAAAATATAAAGGTAGTTAAGACGTATGGATAAACAAAACAATTTCAAATTACATTATTTTCTATATTCTACGGGGTCGGGAGTTCTCGAGTGAAGACCGCGTATCGGAAAGCACAGCATGGGTCAGCTTCCAACAAGAAGGACAGATGACCTGGTAGCTGGGAGTGGTTGGATGCGGGTGGTATGTAAGCAGTTTTTGAGGAAATCTATGGGGGAGACCTTTGTTCAGAAGTGGACGTCCTTCGGCTGATATGATGATGATGAAGTGGCCTAAATCTTAAACACAGCTAGTATAAAAACAAATGAAAAGCTTTTCCAGTATTTGTTTAGACTTATAGAGTAGTGTGACGTAACTTTTCCTATATTAGTCTACTGGTAACATTGTCTTTACTCATAACAAGAATATGAATACTCCATTGACGCAATAGGTATGACCAGGATATTGGGCTGGATTAAGGACAATTTGATCCTTAACATAATTCAGAACGCAAACTGGTGTTTATAAAACCTTAGCGGGTACCCGTGACTTCGAGCGTCCTTCTTCAAGGAACCCGAATGAGGTGAAATAGATTCCACGAGAGGCTTTACCTCGATGTCAAATTCACTAGAGTAGTTGGAGTAGGTTCAGCCGGTTAAGCGTGATAACTGTTAAGTTTCCTGGAGAATGGGAATTTATTGAGTTTAGGGGCGAGAATTTTCGTTTGGTGATGTAATTTAAGAATTTTTAAAATATCTGCTACAAACATGTCTCGCTCATTAGTGCAAGAAGATGACATGTCTTCATTATTATTTAAAAGCCATCCAGATATGTATGATTATTGATTATATGTAGTATGATATAGTAAGTAAGATGTAACGTTAGTTAAGGGTTTGATGGAACTGACATATCCAAAAGACTATAATTTCCCAAAAAAAAAGAAGATCTCAACTTTTTTTTGTAACAATTTTATTGGTTATTGTATATAAGACATCCTTCAAAGTTTTCCAAGCCACTAGAATGCATTGCATGCACTAGAATTCATACACTGCAATACACTAAAATGTTATTTCTGTGGGGGTTGAACTAGAAAGTTGAAAAAATTTACATTCAAATGTTGAAAACGTTGATACAGTGTTTTAACTAGGAAGCGTTATAAATTAATAATGGGAAAGGAACAAACTTATGTTATATCTTTCCAACAGGCCGTCAAAGCGCGTATATAATCTTTACAATTACATTTAGTATGAAAATATTATCAGTCCTAAAAAATGTAATTGATTAATAGTGTAAAAGCTTGTAATATTTATGTCTTAATATTTTACTTAAATAGACTCTATCCATAATAGCACGCGTCTTGTAATAAAGGAAGCACAAAAGTAGTAAGTTTTCGCTTTCATTAGCTCGACTCGTGCCACCATTATACCGCACTTATTGCGTACCTTCGGAAAAAACTGTTATAGGTACTGTCATCGATAATAATTTACTTTTTATGATTTATTATGCGGTAGAAGTACTTGTGTTCTTTTTGTTTATTTGAGGGAAAACGACTATGGTAATTCCTCAACGATCCTGACGATCTAACCACCCTCTACCAAGTAGCACACATGAGGAGACTCACGCAGTCTCACTCAAATAACAGATCAATATATCAACCTCGCCGTCGAGGCCCGCCTCTCCCAATGTCCCGCGACAGCAGCTATCGCGCAGGCAAGGTCCATCCACCGGTGGCAAATCTCCAAAAAATTGGTACTACGTAAGGCAAAGGCATGCGCCCGCCTGTCGCTACTTAGCATGGATGCATAGTTACTAGCGCCAGTAGCAATAAGTGTAGTAGTAGTGTGTAGCTGTGTAAGAGTAATTTTTAGTTAATTGATCGTCCGACAGAGGTTCCGTTAGAGATCTTCGGCTTTTTAATCGCTATAGGCAAACACGTAATACCAAAATGACGTTTGAGAGCGGCATCTGCGCGATTTACGCCTGTCACAAACCGTCTGCGACATACGTAATCAGCCCGCTGATCTCGCCAGCACATCTACGAGCCCTAGTCAACCCTGTTTTATGGGGTTTAGGTGTACATTTCTTATATCGATAAAAAACACAATGTAATGAAGCCAGCCAAAGCATTGGTAACATAAAATGTATCTATATCATACCTACGAAATAGAATCTAACTGCTACTCCAGTATAATTTAAACCATTGTCACCAAATACAGTCCTGTACTATGATGCACAATTATGAAAATAAGATTAGTATCTTATTGTTCTTAAGTTGCAGCTTCACATATAAGTTCACATGTTTATGTATGGGCAGACATGTGAAGCCCCTCAACCTCATGCATAATTACGTCATTTTCGGCAGATTGACACAAAGAACTGCGCCAATTCGACTCTGTAATTAGATTCCGCATTGCTATTATACGGACGTGTTTCGTCTGTGCGAAATGTGAATTATTATACTGTATACTGTACACTGATGTACTATATCTCATATACATAAAGGTTTATTATTGAATAACATCTTTAGTGAATGTCTTGGCAATATTTTTGACTTGGCAAAACTTGGACTTTTTTTGCGTTGCCCTACACTATGTTTTCTCTTGTATCGCGAATTGACATAAATCCCAGATGCACAAATACCCAGACCCGGAACAAGTGTGTGTAAGCCATACCAATGATTATTATGTGCTCATATCGAACCTGCGACATGTAGCGCAGAAAACCAAGTCATTATCCACTGCGCCAAACGTGCCGTCAAATATTGTATTTATATATATTCCAATTACTTTAGAACGAACCAAACTAGAATGTTGAATGAATGTTTGACAACTTTGATGAAGTAAAACAAATTGGATTGGTATGAAAAAAACACTTCCGAGTTCCGTGTTTGACTTTTATACCATTTAAAATGTATTTTCCTTAATATAGCATCTTGGAGATGTAGTAGATTATGCAGTGTGTCATACATTATGTAGCTATTCCAGATGTGAAATTAAAATAAAACTTAATCAATATGTTTCTATGGCGCTATTAAATTTTGACAACATTCCAAATTAGTCAAGGATAATATGAAACTGAAGCCTCATTATGAGTTCTTATTGCCAGTCAGTTGCCAAGTACTAGCTGTAATTTGTGGTCTTAGAATATTAAAAAAATTGTCGCCCATTGGAAATATTCCTTTACTTGTCCACCACAGGGAACGGTGGAGGGACATACCAAACTACTTTCTTTTTTTATTGCTGTCCAGTGGAAATTCTTCATGAACTTCCTTCACCCCGGGGAAGGGCGAAGGGGTATGCCGGACTCCTACCGGCTAAAACCACTGGAGCGGTCATCATCGGCACCGAAGGGGGGCTCCAGGTCCTCGTACGATCACACTAGAGCCACCCATTAGTGCCACGCCTACAGGCTCATCTCGGAGGGGAGGCGACTGTAAAGGCCGACCCTAGGCACTTCTCGGGGGAGAATAATAACACCTAGAAGGAATTGTACACACGTAACCTGGACATTGTTTTATTACATTTTTCATTATTTTTATTTTTATTTATTTATGCTTTTAAGCCAAATGATTACCATCATAATACCACAAGGCGGACTTAATGCTATATGGCATTCTCTACCAGCCAACCTTTGCGTTAAAAAGATATGCATCGAAAAAAGGTACAAAAAAAGATATATGTGTATTATGGTGTATCTAACTATCCATCTATAAGCAACTTATGTTACATTTCGCTGCCACACACAAGCGCAAATGATTAGTAGTAGTGTTATTATAGTAAGCGATTTTCGTTACATATCACAAATCATCATATTTAATTATATTTCTGGAACAGTGTTTACGAGAAAATTACAGTGCACTAAAGGGCAGCCCAGCGAATTGTGTCATATCCATCACCGTTCAAATAGTTACGCATTGCGCGTGCCAATTATCCATCTTGGTGTTCTAATTAGTGATCGAAGTTAGGTGACTCAAACGTCAGAACTGCGTATTGAAATAGACTCTCATAAATACCTAGTTGCATTCACGGTAACCGATTGATGAGGTTAAGCAACTCTCGATGGGATCTACAGATGGGGTGACCGCATAGTTGTATTTGAACTGATCGTCTCTATGCTTCGGAGGGCACGTAAAATCCTGGTCGTTGTCATTAGACGTCAATCGATGAGCCAAGCCAGAGACCTTTGAGTGGCTTTAATAATCCTGACACAAGGTTGACCACTAACAAAGCTAAAAAGTATTGAAATATTGACAAAATCCGTGATATATACAATCATAAAGTGTCATTAAAAAAAGTACAATTCAGATTTTTTACATTTGGAACACTAGTTAACTCAATATATTTAAACGGGTATATCAATATTAAGATAACGTAAGACATTGTACGTAAAATCGCGCACCTGATTCTGGTTACTTGTTATTATTCTGTTTTGGATTTACATCATTGTGAATATATCTATATTATGATATAGGATGGCAATCAACCATGCCATCACCGCTAGTACATGAGGAGTCACTGCTGACCATAGACATTTTCGTGAAACTTCCAATATTCGTCACTATCAGTTCGAAACCCAGCAACACAATATAGCTACTTCACGCCGATATTCTATGACGGCGTGGTACTTCCCGATCCAGCCAGTTCATTTACAAGCGATTGTCTACTAATGGTGACAGCTCTCACGCGATTATTGTATGTAAAATAACATGACAAATGAGAATAATATTAGGCACTCTGTTACAGGCGCGATACTTGCGTGTGGATAGGTAGGTCATTGTTTTAACACCCAATTCAAATAAACAACAAATCACATGTCACATCGACTTCTTCTTATTCAATATTCCTATTACACACTCAGCGCACACTACCCATCCAATCATACGTACATACATCCCTTCACTCACACTTCGACACACCACACTCACACCTCACCTATTTAACCCTCTGTCTCTATTATAGTTTATACTTTTCACTTTTAAATCAAGTCCACTACTAGTTTGATTCACATTGGTTGTAACAATTTTTTTGTATATCTGACTACTCCTTGACTTCCATATCACAAGTTATTACTTAGTTTGGAAGTCAAGAGTTCCATAAACCGTGCACTATGTATATTTTGGTGTCAATAAAGATTATTATTATTATTATATTGTGATTTTCCCTAATCGTTAAGAGATTATTGTAAATCAAACGAGACATATGAAGCTGATAAAATCAAGTACCTATATCATATGACATTGAGTTGCGTCTAATGTTCTTAAAATAACTTATTCAATCCGCAAAATCGAAAGTACTGACTTCGTAACGCAAGTCAAACACGGCATTACTGATTTGTTGTTTATAAAGATAAAGTTGTTTATCTATATAGCCACAGATCTTATTTACGTTGCAGTCAAAGTTAATCGATATGGATACACCATTGCGACAGCGATTAAAAGCAAGACGTACGGGTTGTTTGAATACTGATATAAAAATATGAAGAAATGTGCCTTTATCAGTTAACACGCATAAACAACAACTCCACATGCGAGCATGACTACTTCAGGCGTATTATAAACCTCCTTTGTCTATGTAAAAACGATTTTGTTATTGTTTAATGTACAATAGACGTAGAATATAGGAAATGAAAGTAGATAACTACTCTGTTATCGCTGCATAATTGCAACTTATTATTCTTTAAGATTAGGTAGATATTAAATAGCTTCAAATCATCATTTCAGCAGAATAAGTCCACTGCTGGACACAGGCCTCCCCAAAGATCGCTACAACGCCCGATCTGGGTGGGTTGTGTGCCCATAGGTGGGTTTTGCCATAATTGCCACGCTTGGCAGGCGGGTTGGCGATCGCAGGTGAGTTGTTAATGTACTTCAAGGACTACTACTACTGTCCATCTTCCGGCTAATCCCAAAATTGCCGTTTACGACACACACGAGAGGAGATAGGTTGGTGCTATTCGTAGGCAGCGCTACACGGCTTATATAATATATGATAGATTCAAATAGATACTGTGTATTTTTTATTCATGTCTGGGTCCGCTCTTGAACTCTATCTCGCCTCATGTTAAAAGATGGATGAGGTTACGATGGAACGAGCGCACCAGAAGATATAAGGTTATAGGTAGCAGGGAAAACAAACTGGCAAGGAGTTCAACTCCTTGGCTATACACATAATGAAATTTGAGGTGCGCTCAGTACTAATGGTCTAGATTCCTATATCGAGTAATGCGTCTTTGTATTTAAACTTACAATAAATTGGTAAAATACAGTTAAGAAATGCATTTATCTGATAGAATAACAACCTTCTCAATTATGTTGATGCAGTGGCTGATGCAGTCGGCTGCTGCGCTCCGGGTCTTGGGTTCGATTCCCACACGGAACAAATATTTGTATGACCTGCAGGTAGTTGTTCCGGGTCTGGGTGTATTGTATGTGGAATTCATGTCTGTAAACGCACCCACGACACAGGAGAAATCCTAGTGTGGGGCAACGTTTTATAAAAAAAAAAAAAAAATGTAGAAATGTAAAAACAAATAATGTAAATGTACTATAAAGTAATAATAATAATAATGTTTTATTTTCTAATAGTACATAGATATAAAGTTGTTAAAAAAGTTACCTTTACATGTCAAATTGCTTTTATGTTTTATTGGGTATTGTCTGGGAGAATTGTTGCTTGGTTAACGGCTTTAATCGATGTCGAAAAGAAGCTGGTCTGTTTAAAAAAATACCTTTAGTTATAATTAACAGCTGAATTAAATTTCTGAAGAGACCGATTAATTGTTATAAAATATGAGATTGTTTGACACGTATATCCTAGGGATATTCCACATATATTTTAATACAATATTTTTTTAATAATAATAATTCTCCTTAATCGCACACAGTCATTAGCAGAAATAGCAACAAAAAAAGTTGGCGATCTTATGGTAACTTGCCGAGCTCTTTCTGATGACTTCTTAGGTGCACTAGGAAACTTTGTAATGCATAATTGATTTTATTTATTATTACTTACAATAATAACCAAGAGGTTAACATGTATGTACCTACATCTAAAGCCAAAACAACACACCACCATTCCACAAAGGTGTTTTTTTTTTTTAATGAACTGTGTAATCGAAAGTTGCATTTTCATTGTTTATCTGTCAGTATCGGTTGTGTTCTGGCAAACCTATACAAATATTTGTATGGCCTATGATCAGTGACTTTTATACTTAAGGCGTATGCGTATAAATCTAAAGATTTTGGTTTACATTTATTATTAATTTCAGCCGATAAACAACATTTAACATGTACATTGACTTTTGCTGCCGACTGTATTAACTAATTAAATCTAAACCTATTCGATTTTAAATATTATAACTAACAAAAACATAATAATATAACAATTCAAAACAATCTAAGCATTAATTAATACCAAACGCGAGTAAGAACTTTTAAGTAAAATTGGTTCTTAAATTTCCTTTGTAATCTCACGAGCTATTCATGACCGTTGAGTCATTTAATCGTACCTTACCGTGACTCCGCGACACGAAAGCTTTTTGTCTCAATTTCTATCAAGCTAGACATAATTAAAGTGTGTCGTCACGTCGCCAGCCTTGGTTCTGGGGTTTCACCTCAGCCTAATGGTTTCTTTGAGGTAAACCATTAAGTTAAGACGATGAAACAAAACTAGTGAGTAGGTTTACAGCGGAATGTACTACAGCGCACTGGTGGCATAAACAGATGAAACGAACCGAAATGTCAAAACCAAAAGTCGCTATAAAAGATAAGTCAAGACACATTTTAACTGAAATGGGAAGAACAAGGTTTTATTTCTTATGAATGGTGTAACTGTAACTTATAAATAAGGCAGCGTTGACTTTACTTAATGACATACTTGGTCAAGACAATAATTTTGCAAAGAATGTTATAGATTTAGGTCTACGGCTTGACGTTGGTTATAGAAGCCGTATTAAGAGGGAGAGTTTGGATAATTGTAGATATTACTTTACATTTTATTTACATTAGCAATTCTGTTTCAATTAGCCTTCAGCGATTTTGTCTAAACCCAAGTTCATAAAGAGAAAATTGTGAATGATGTCATCCAATATTATCAGATTGCACTACAGTATTGTAATTATTTTGATCTGAAGTCATTGCACAGACGATGGGGCACTTAACGCTATGTACTGCGTGCCCTGACGCCTACACGCTAGAACTTCTGGACTTTACTGAAAAGTCAGTAAGTAGTTACTTCTAGCTAAGTTCTATTCTGGCATAATTTAGATCGACACGCTATAAAGAAGACGTATTTGTACTGTACAGTATGTGTCCGTGTGGTGTTTTGATTAATAATATAGCACCACTGCATCTCCTTATGTATCTCCCCGAAATTATGATACAAACTAGCTGGGACCCGCGGTTTCACCCGCGTTTAATTTAAAAGAAATATAGAGTACTCCGACATAGATACATGACATAGAATATATATATTGGATTTCAAGGGTTTTATTTTTTGCGCGGAACCCTAATTATTTTTCCAAAATAAAAGTAGCCTAAGTTATTCCTCATAACATCAGCTATCTGCCAGTGAAAGTCCCGTCAAAATCGGTCCAGCCGTTTCGGAGATTACCCGGAACAAACAGACAGACAGACAGACGGACAGACAGACAAAAATGTTTAAAATGCATTTTTTGTTATATGTACCGTATATACGTTCATTTGCATTTTGTAAAAAGTTGTTATTTTGACATTACAAACAGACACTTCAATTTTATTTATTTGTATAGATGTGCCTTCATTCAGCAGTGGGCGTCCTTTGCCTGGTGACATGATCTGTATTGAATTTTAATGCAGAATAAGTAGCGTTTAATTATATATTTAAGGAAAATTACATACATTTAATTCTTATTTTAAAGTTACATTTGATTTAAGAATAAAAACGCAAGTACCGGGGAATTCTTCAAAACGACTTTGTATATTCGGTAATGTTAATAAACTTGTAAATACCGACGTCATCTGTTTTTTGTTTTTTGTGGCTGAGGTTTTATGTTTAGCGTTTCTAAATAAAATACACAATATATTATCCATTTCGTATAGGAGGCGACTTGAAACTGGTTTTATTATCGCTAACAACAACATAAGATATTTTATTGTAACTCATTCCTATATTAGATACCTAAAGTAAAGACCTCTCTGGAGAACTGTTTCTTTTAAGAGTTAAGTAGTATAACATTGATTACAATTTTATAGGTAATTGTTTAGTTTACAAGTTGCAAATTACTTCATTTTCGAATTACAGATATGTTGCATTTGCATATACGAGTATACCAATATAATGTTGGATATTAGGATGTACATCATATACTTTTTTTTTTATGGGAACTCAGTGGAAATTCATCACGAATGGCGTAAATGGCATGCCGGACTCATACCGGCTAAAACCACTGGAGCGGTCACCTTCGGCACCGAATGGACCTGGTGTCCTCGTAAGATCACACTAGAGCCGCCCCTTGGTGCCACGCCTTTAGGCACATCTCGGAGGTGATAAATCATATAGTCGCTATCTGCGACACCCATGGATGGGATGTGGTCTGTTTTTTGCCGGTAACTACAAGGAAACCTAGGCTACATGACCTTCTAAAAAAACGAATAAAGTAAAAGAAATTACGTCCCAAGATAAAATAACATCGAAACCTATCAAACTTTGGTCTTTCCAAATAGGAATATGGTCGCTATATTGTTTGACAGATTTAGCAGGTGTTTAAAAACTTGCATTATATTTTAAGGGTTAGGGAAATCCTCATGAACATCGTCTGTCTTGGATTCTTGCCGGCTGAGACAACAGACAGCCCCAAGTCCGCTGCCCAGAGACCGCAACTTATGGAGGCTGGAGATCGGCAGCAGACGTTCTAATGGCCCAAGTGGACCCTTGCAGTTGGGATTAATAACGCCAACCAGAAGAAAAAATACCGAAACAAAGAGAGTCGTAGTATCTCATCATCATCAGCTTTTATCGGTCCACTGGACATAGGCCTCTCATAGCGTGCGCCACAACACCCGGTCATCAGCATTCCGCATCCAGCCGGACCCAGCAACCTTCTTCAGGTCGTCCGTCCATCTGGCCGGTGGGCGCCCCACACTGCGTTTACCCATACGCGATCTCCACTCTAGGACTCGCCCGCTCTATCGAGTACGATCCTTCGACAGACGTGGCCAGCCCACTGCCACTGCAGCTTGTTAATTTGGTGTGCTATATTGATCATTTTGGTTCTCCCCCGGATATCCTCGTTTCGGATTCTATCCTTTAGAGAAACTCTGAGCATAGCACGCTCCATAGCATCGTAGTATCTCTATGTAGGTATAACTGTCCACCCTAATGATGGAAGAATTTTGGCCGAGAGGTGTAGTGTTCCGGCGATTCCGAGGCCGGCTACCGGACACCGAGCGACACACGACGCCGACTCTGCGTGTAAACTAGTGTAGTGTTTATATTGTTTATGTAGAGTATTTTAAGGTTTTATTATTTTGTTGTATGTATTAGTTTATAAGATTAAAGTGTATTTGTGTATTTTTTTACTATGGGCCTTAGTCGCCTGACAATAAACAAATATTATTGGTGTCCGGATTATGAATATAGCACCACTCCATCTCCTCCCATGGATGTCGTAAAAGGTGACTATGGGATGCTAAGCCAGAGGGATGGGCAGCAGCGTCCCTCCTGTGGAACAGTAACCATACTGCGCTCACCAACCCGCTTACCAAGCGTGGTGAGTATTGGCAAATGCCCCCCAAAATGACGACACAGCTGTGGAGGTATATGAGGGAGGCCGATGTTCAGCAGTGGACATATAAATGGCTGATATGATGATTATTATTATTATAACTATCATTAGCATTTATTCAATTTACGAGTGTACTTAAGTTTATAATTATTCGGTTATCACTCGGTCATGATGTAAAATACAAGTATATTTCAACCCATTTACTTGTAGATATGAAATATATGAAAATTAAAGCGGCTCTACAGCTGACACTCCAGGGAAAGTTACCAATACCGGCTTTACTGCGCACGTAGTGTAAGTAGAAGCTTACGTAGTGTCGGAAGAGCTCTATGGAGGAGCAGGATAGAGAATAGGATTTGTCAATTAAATTTTTAAATCGATAAACAATTTTTTTACGTGAAAAGTACATTTACGTTTGTACATCAATGTTTATGTTGATTATTTTAATTAGAATACCATCATGTGTACAATTATTAAGAGTAAATAAATAAATTTATCCCATTTCTGATTGCGAAAATTACTTTTCTTAACATTGCATAGATTGTATAATGTTTGCGGTCGCTCAGATTGGGGAATCTGTGTGCCTATACCAAGCCACCCCCGAGGTCCCGAGCAAAGAATAATAACTATCCCTGAGATGAGAGCGCGGGACGGCTGACTCGGCGCGATGCGGCGGCGCATGGTCACGTGTCGTTGTCTCCCTAATTCCGCGGGATGAACCTGGGAAGGCAGCCTCTTTACAATCGCTTCCTCTCCGCTCGAGGGCGTGCCCGTTTACAGCCACCCACTCCGAGATGTGCCTAAAGGCGTGGATCCTAAGTGCGGCTCCGGTGCTTTAATTTTTGAGAATCTGGAGCCCCCTACGGTGCCGCAGATGGGCTTTCCAGGTGGTTTTAGCTGACAAGAGTCCAGCAGAGCCCTTCGCCGTGGTGATAAAAATCAAAATAAAAGTTTGTGTTGCGGCACAACTTGGAACACGATTAAGTTCGTGTTTATAAAATAAAAACATCAATATTTATAATCAGATGGGTAGACAGACAGCCAGACACGCGGATACTACTACCACACACGGCCCAAATACACGCAAGATTGTCACTGCTTCCCGCTACTTCCTACCAAACAATGCAATGAAAGTTATGTTTTGTAAGCAATCTTTGTTTAGAGAATCACTGATACACAAAATACAAACAGGGAAATAACGAATAGTACGTAGAGTGGCGAGTTTAACACCACTCAAAGATAATCATTATTGTCTGTATGAGAAAATAACTGTTTGTGGAAATGAATTATACGCAGTATTTTTATCAAGATATGTAGATATTTACAACAAAGTAACAAATTATCGTCTTATGCTGCAAAGTAAGATATTACCTGTTAATTAATTAACGAGTATGATATCTGAGCAATTAAAAATGGTTGCAGAACATTATTGTAAATTATGTCTTTGTTAATTTGAAAGTTTGTATTTGTTTCTCAATCTCAAATGGGGAACCAATTTTTACTTGAATCTTCAAGTAAAAAATGCATAGTAGTAAATTTGGTCATGGAATAGGATATAGTAAGTATACGTTTATCAAGTTCCCAAAAGACCATAAATTAGTTTCATTGCAGATGACGTCACGGGCTAATGCTAGCTAGCTTTGCAGCTGAAGTTTAATTATCTTTTAGTCTAAAATCGGTATGTACGTTTCAATGTAAGATTGAGAGATTCATTGTTTTACTAGAAAAACCGGTAATCATTACAGGAAGCAACAGACTGGTACCGATAGTGTTAGCAAGATTTGCGTTGTATGCTATAGCGGATATTCGCAAACACCGCTCTGTTTGGGTGACGTCCCTATACACATCATATCCACGTATTCTCGATTATCTGTCTGCTACTTTGCCAAATAATATACATACTTAATCGTTAAATAGGTACTTTTATGAGTAATACAGCACTTAAGATGTCCAGAGACGATTACTACCAGTTATGTTTTACGATAATTGCCGTTTGACGACAAGAAAGTGCAGTGCCGTTAAGCGCCCCAATAAAGTACAAACGTGCGACACATATCGGCTAAAATAAATGCACGTGACACTCATTATAAATATCTGGTGAATCAGTTGAACACGCTGCCACTGCGAATGTAGGTGACATTCTGCCAGTACATGCTTTGCACAGCTGTCACGGGTGGATATCTGAGTTTAGCCACGTTTGGCCTAAAGTATTGCTGTGGCATGTAAAAAAGTAATGCGCAATCTTGCAAAACACTGATGCAGTGTTTAAAAACGGCAATTTGACCAAATTCTGCATCCAAAACCGGTCTCCGCAACTAGTTCCAGCCTTCAATATGATTTGTAAGAGGCTTTAAACTGTCAGTTTATACGTTATATTATGTAAAGCTTAAATTACACTTTGTGAATGCTTGAATGGAATATTCCCTTTATTGCTTGCTGAGAAGATATCGTTCGAGCTCCAAATAAGGCGCGTCTTGAATTGTATAGCTTTAAATCATTCACATTTTTCTTCTTCACATATAGACAGATATTCGGGGCAGGTTCGAATAAGACCGTGTGCGCAGCATAGCACAGCGTATAGGGACGCTTCGGGGAACCCTTTACAATCCCCCCCGGAAAAGAGGTGGCCGCTTTACAGTCACCCTCTCCGCGATGTGCCTATAGGCGTGGCACCAGTGGGCAGTCCTCTAGTGTGGTCATACGAAAACCTGGAGCCCCCCTTAGGTGCCGAAGATGATCGCTCCAGTGGTTTAGCCGGGAGGAAGTTCAAGAAGAACTTACACTGGCTCAGATAAGGTTCAAATAAGAATGAATATGCAGCTATCATTCCACTTTCAAAGCTCCATAAGCAAAGCTTGTATAAGCTTTTAACAGATCGTAAACCTCAATTGCCACCGACTAGTCAATATAAAATTTTAATTATATTTTCAACGCTTGATCCTCCATCTAACAAAATAAATAGTTTACAGGAATTGAAAGTGTAAATAAATTAGTTACATAATATTTAATTTTGCAATTGTGCCATACATGGCTATCGTATGGCGATAGCGGCATTGCCATTTGCGAAAGATCGCCAGATTGACCGGTCCGGGTTTGTGTGCTCATTGGAAGGAGTTTGCCATAATCGCCACATTTTGCAGGCAAGTTGCCATAAGTAGGCAATTAAAAAGAAAATAATTTAAAAGAACCGTATTTGTATATTATTTATGATTTAATATCAATTTAGTAAGAAATGATTGCCGTGAGTTCCCGGCAAAGAACAGCACCGACCTATCTCATCTCGTGGGTGCCGTAAAAGGAAACTCTGGGATTAACCGATGGATGGGCAGCAGCATCCTTCCAGTACATTTACAAGTCAACTGCGATCGCCAATCCGCCTGCCAAGCATGGCGATTATGGCAAAACGCCCCAACGAGCACACAACACAAACCTAGACCAGTCTCGTTGTTCGTTCTTTGTCCCGCAGTGGACGTTTTTCGGCTGAGATGATGTAGAAATGATTATATAGACTTATTTACAAATAGAATAATAATCTTGTACTCTGTGTCGCTGACTCACTGGGCAACAATATGTGCTGCCCAGCCACCGAGGTTGCATCGCCGCATTCACTCGTTTCACATTTGGTGTGTTAAATTCCTACCCCAAACGTGCGTTAAGAAAGTTCTATGCAAAAATCTTTTTTACGGAACTTTTACTTAGTTCCCAATCAGGATGGCAGTCATCGGTAATTATTTACCGTGAAATGTACCTGGTACCAGGAAAAACCTCTTCACTTTACAAATTATGCACAACTCCGTTCACATTTTCCTTATTCGCGACTCGTTTACGTGTTTCGACATAAAATTCCGTTAGCTGCACGGTTATTAACATGTTATCAGAATATAGCATGTGATCATGTTTGACATCTGTTTTATGATCTGATGCTTCAGATTCACTAACGATAAAAGGAGTCTAAATTTACTACGTTAAATTATTTTCGACAGATTGTTTGATCATATTTTTTTTCATATTTGAACATTGCCCCACAGTAGAGTTTCTCCTGTGTAGTAAGTGCCTTTACAGGCACAAATTCCACATAAGATACACCCAGACCCGGAACATCTACCTGCAGATCATTAAAACATTTGTTCCATGCGGGAATCGAACCCACGACCCGGAGGCAGGAGCCGACTGTATCAACCACTGCACCAACCGTGTCGTCAATTCATCATCATTAAGAGTTTGGGAATTGTAAATTTTTAATGATACCGTAAAATGGACTGCAATCTTGAGCAAACACCTTAATTTCTACCAAGAACATATCTAGTACTCGAATGTCCTGACATTTGTGGTATATCTGAAATAGCCACATGTGGTTGTGTGGTGGTTGCTTAACCGGTCAGTTCTGGCGAAGCCAAAACAGGCCTCCAGCCAGGCCACTATGTTATTTCCTCTCTAGTCTTTAATCAAACCGGATTGGATCATATGACGTCAGTGTGTTTATTTACGAGTAAACATAAATATTGGAATCATTTCGAAATAAGTTTTTATTTGAGCATATAGATTTCAAATGTTGGTACGGCGGAGGAATCAGACTATTAGATGAATGGAGGACCTTTGCTCTGGCAACTTAAGAAAGAGCTAAAAAAACTATCAGACTTTAAAAACGATAGCAAAAAGCTCTTATGAACTTGATCACCCAGTTATTCGTAACTTCGGTGTCGAGTACCAACTCAAGTTGATATAGTTATATAAGTTCATACCACAACTGTCCCGACAGTATTTCTGAGGCGTGACTGGTTTTATGTTAATTTTATCATCATCTATGTAATCTATTGTAATCGTTGACCGTGACAGCTCGTGAACTCAAGAGGATATCGGATAAGGACTTGAGGAAAATCCTAGTTTCTGAAGTATGAATGTAAAAATAACTGGATATTTGATATTTTAAAATTATGATAATAGTTTTTAAAATGACATGGTCACTAACACAACTGTTTTTATTTGTTCAGAGTGCCCGATATTTCGGCGCTGTTCACGGATAAAGTCTTCATCATCATTTCGACCGAATGAAGTCCACTGCTGGACACAGGCCTCGCCCAAAGATCACCACAACGATCAATATGGGTGTGTTGTGGGCTCATCGGGGAGTTTTGCCATAATCGCCACGACATGAATGTATTAATGAGATTACTCGGATCAATATTAACTTCATTAAAAATCGAAAGACACTATTATGTAGAGAATTTAATATCCTACGTACGTTTTCATCATTTTTGATTAAAATTTGAATCTTTAGAATATATTGAAAAAAACTGCAATTTTATCGAAAAATAAACTTCAATTGGCCGGCGGCACGTGTTATTTCTTTTCTTTTTCAAAAAAGAAATATTTCCCCGTAGTTTTTCGTCAAAAGGAAAGTTTTTTTTGGGCGCCTGAAAAAATTTAATTTTCAACGACCACCCTAATATATGTACTTCAATATACAAATTCAAATGTTGTGCCTAAAAATGACTTATATTGTCACCGTTCATTTTTACAAATTTTCACGTGGAGTGCTATCGGATCAACAGCTAGATATGTTTCCTAACAGGCGCATCCGCAACTGTGTCGTGCTAAGGTAAACAATGAAACATACACATACATACATACTATTAAGGAAACTACAGAAACTGGTATTCATTATGACCTCTAAGCTCATTAGGGATAAAAAAATATCTATTATGTGAATCATTTGTTACGAAAGACAATTTCCGAGTTCCGTTTAATGTCGAACAATAAAACGCGTTCAAAACACTCGACAAGTTACGCATAAATACGTAACGCATGAAAGCTACTCGGCAACAATTCCTTGTTTTCACTGTTTATGGTAATATTAATGGTTGAAGGAAATCTCTTTACCGATGCGGTGGTAACAGTAACAACTGGTAACAATTATAACAACTCTGAATTTGTATAACGATTTTAAAATGATACGTGTTGTGACTTGTGTGGTACTACGGCCGTATTGCTATGACACTTTCCTTACTCTTGCGCACAATCGCACATAATCAGTTCTGAGAAACGTTAATAAATTTTGTACCTGCGCAACAAATGTATTTACCACGGTTATCACCTATTTCCTCATATGAGTAAGTCATGTTTAGCATAAGGTAAAAAAAAATTGGTCCCATTGGAAATTCTTTATGAACTTCCTCCGCCCCGTGGAAGGGCGAAGGGGCATGCCGGTCTCCTACCAGCTTAAATCACTGGGGCGGTTAACTTTGGCACCTAAGGGGGCTCAGGATCACGGGCCTATGCCTATAGGAGCACACAGGGAGTCCTTACCCCGGGGAGATTGTAAAGGATCCCCCAGAAGCCTCACTATGCGCTGTGCTATGTTGCGCACACGGCGGCGCCGTTTCTCGTGGGTCAACTGGTGTGGGCACCCAGATTCCCCAATCTGCGCGCTCGCGACCCCCGAGGCCCCCCGCCATATAGCGACGACAGGGGGGGCTCAGGCGTGTGAGACCTGGGCGCCGGGGCGGTTGTTACCCCGGCGTCGTCTCGTCTTTCTGCGTGCGGGATCCCTCTCTCGATCCCGCTCTGAAGTTTCCTTCTGGAGCATAACGCTTTCGCAGAAGAAGACAACAGCACGCCAATTTGCATGCTCTGCCGGCATAGGTAGTTGACACTACTGCTGGCAGAGGGAGATCTTGCCCGATCCCATCGACCAGGATCCGCCGCTTAGTAGCCCACGCAGGGCACGCCTCGAGCGTGTACTGTGCGGTATCCTGGTCGCTATCATATTGTTGGCACTGTGCCGTGACCTCGCGTCCTATCCTGTGCAAGTACTCACCGAAACAACCGTGGCCGGTGAATACCTGCGTCAAGCGGTAGGTGACACGCTTAGTATTAGGTACCTAAACCTACCTCGGGGGTCGCGGGTGCGCAGATTGGGGAGTCTGCGTGCTCATACCGAGCGACCTCCGAGAAGACGGCGGTGCGCACGTGGTTGCATGCCGCCGTGTGCGCAGCACAGCGCAAAGCGAGGCTTGGGGGGATCCTTTACAATCCTCCCCGAGAAGTGCCTAGGGGGGCGACCTTTTTACAGTCACCTTCCCTTCGCTAGAGGGGGTGACCACTTTACAATCATCCGTGATGTGCCTCAAGGCGTAGCACCAGTAGGCGGTGTCTAGTGTGATCTTACGAGGACCTGGAGCCCCCCTTCGGTGCCGAAGATGACCGCTCCAGTGGTTTTAGCCGGTAGGAGTTCGGCATACCCCTTCGCCCTTCCCCGGTGTGAAGGATGTTCCATGTAGAATTTCTACTGGACATCAATAAAAAAAGGTACCTAACCCTTATTAAGTTCTATCACACTTAGCTTATCAAACAACCGTAATCTAGATGACTGAAACCGAAAATCCTGTAAAAGTAGGTAGGTATATAGTGTGGTGCCGGCTACGAATAGCACCATCACATCTCGTGGGAGTTGTAACAGGTTATTGTGAGATTAGCCGGAGGGTAGGCAGCAGCGTTGTTCGAGAACATTAACAACTCAAATGCGATCGCAAACCCGACTGCCACCGTGGCAATTATGGCAAAATCCCCCAATGAGCACACAACACACCAATACTACTTGTTGTAGCGATCTTTGGGGAGGCCTGTGTCCAGCAGTGGACTTTATCCGCCTGAACTGATGATGATAATTATGTAGGTTCTCGGAACTTCAGAAGTTAATCGATGCACCGATTTATAACTGTCGTAAATTATAGCAGTAAAAAACTATAAACTTTGGTGCTAAAGTTTATAGGTACTTACAATTGCACACATACGTCTCTTTGTTAGACATAAATAATCGCATAGAAATAGATACCTAGTTACTAATAAGGTAATAAAGTTAGGAGGATGGAATTTATGAACCAAACATCAAATCAATTTAATTGCACAAGATTTGTCATACATCATCATCATTCAAAGGACATCCAGGCCTCCCCTATAGATTACCACAATTGTGTCATTTTGGGAGGAATTTGCTTACACACTACGCTTGGCACGAGTGGTGCGCTCAGTATGGCTACTGTTCCACAGAAAATACGCTGCTAGCCACCCCTCTGGCTTAGAATCCCTTTTAGTCGCCTTTTACGACATCCACGGAAGGAGACGCAGCGGTGCTATATTCTTAACCCTGACATCACACGAAGAATATTTATACAGACACCGTACATATAAATATTCAGTTGCAAATATATTCATAAATATATGATGTCTGTTGCGGTGCTACACAAGAGCTGTAGAGCAGAATATATAATAGCACGAAATAAATTCCTATTTCATCAAAGTATGGCACAACACTACAATAAGCCGAAAAACATTGTAAATATTGCATGTTTAATAAATATTAAATACGCATGAAGCGGGGGAATACGCTACTGTTGAGAGGCGGTGCGCGTGCGCAGTTCTGGTTCTGTTTCCCTTCATTGAATTGGTAATAAGTTAATTGTTTAACTGACGTCCGTCCGGTGCAGCGCGCGTTGTGGCCTGTCTTATGACGAATGTGTACTACACCTAACTAAGGTACTTAATTCAGCTGTGCTTCTCTTGTATTTTCTCTAATTTATTATCGTGATAGATTGTTAGGGCAACTCGGAACACGCCTGTGGCTTGATGGGTTGTTAGACAAACCCAGAAAAGTGCTTCGGTTTAATGGTTGATAGGTTCAATAAAATTAGGAAGTCCCGAACGACTAAACAGATAATAGAGGCTATATCAGGCTGCTGTACCGTTTTAAATATTGCTAACTCTATCAATGAATAGAAATATTTTGTATGAGTGCGACGATATGAACATATATATTAATATGTATATTTAAAACCTCAGAAATTATTGTAATCCTTGCCTTCTGCACTACTAACTATTTAAGCACCTCCTGGTGGTAGGTCTCTTATTACAAGAGGCCGGCTAGGTAGGTACCACCCCAGTGCCAGATATTCGCCGCTAAGCATTAGTGTTTAAACTTTAGACATTACTGTGTTCGGTTTGAAGGGCACTGTAGCTAGTGTAATTACAGTTTGGTGTCACGCAGAACTAGTGCTGATTAGCATAACAATTGTTATGGGCAGGCATGACGCTTACCACCAGGCGAATCGACATGATCGTCACGGAAATATGTTGTATTAAAAAATCCTCCTTTGTAAGAGAATGTTGATATTTTCTTTAAAACGAGAATTACAATTAAGTCATTAAGCACGATAGGGATCGATACCTAATCATCGGATCACATTCTTGCAGCTAATAATTAATACTGCTATAGATATAAAAAATAGAATTTATATATCAATTTATAGAGAAACCCCAAGACGAATGAGTGTTTGTTACGGCCGTATGCAGTGGCATACATATCGACTGCGCTTGCGCAACCATTAGATAATGTCCTCTCGACTTCGAACATTCTATTAAGAGAGTTGGGCTAAAGCTATTGAACCTTGAAACCTACAGAAACGTGAAGGGCATTCTGCTCTTGATAACTAAATTAGTCTAGCCATCAAGTTAATTAAAGAACAATGTCTTAGTCATCTGTGGTTATTTTCTCAGTAAAAGAACCCTTTGTATTTGAAAAATATGGTAGTTAGTGTTTGATGATGTTGGTTTTTTCGATTAATGTAAAAGGAATGTCCCTCATATTATTCATATATCAATATTATAAATCAAAATCTCGCGAGTTGGAATACAAATCTATTTAACCCTAATGTTAGTCCCAACACAGGGTTATAAACACATTTGTCACGTAAATAGAAACCCAATTCTCGTAACTAATTTACACTGTGATACTTAACCGCACTGAAAAAATATGGTTTTCTGTATAATTTGAGTCTAGTTTCATTTTCAATCTCAGATTTAACGTTTACCTATTTATGGACGAGCGAACCAATTTTAGTACCTGTGTCAGTTCTGTATGTTATTAGAATTCCATTTTGACTTCGATCAACTTTCGATCTCATCACAATATAAGTTCCCATTTGATGTTGTTTGTTAAATTAAGAGAATGACATTTGTGACATTATGATCGAAACTAATTTTGAACATATTTGATTACGAATTAAAAAGCAACCGATTACTTTTTGACGACATTATTAGAACGCTTTACAATATTGAATATCGAGCCTGAGTATTTCTACAAACTACGATCAATCTTTGATAACATGATGTTTTTTTTTTTTTTTTTGTTTTTTTTTTAAAACATTGCCCCACACTAGGATTTCTCCTGTGTCGTGGGTGCGTTTACAGACATAAATTCCACACACAATAATACACCCAGACCCGGAACAACTACCTGCAGATCATACAAATATTTGTTCCGTGCGGGAATCGAACCCGCGACCCGGAGCGCAGCAGCCAACTGTGTCAGCCACTGCACCAACAATCAGTAACACATCTAATCTACGATGATAATTTATATGGATCTATTTAATTGTATTACTCCTGCTTTCCAGATAAAAAGAGATCGAGTCAATCACACCGTACCTACGTAAAGATAAAAGAAAGAAATAAATTATTGTAATATAACATCATTAATTTAAGGAAATAATAGAATTAGAATCTTTTGTTCAGTAATTACGTCTACACAGACATTTATAATTGTTCCCTATCAAGGTATACTCGTATTTTTGTACATTATCCTCTAGAATATATAAAAAGTCGCTAAACAAGTAGACATGAAGATTTTCGCGATTTTCTTTTTTGCGTAGAGCCTACAATACGTTTTGCTACATAATTATGCTAACTGCTAAGAGCGTCAGCTTAAAAATGTTTATAGCCAGCATCACTTGGATAAATACCTATTAAGCTTTAAAATAATGTATTTATAGATATATAATGCGGTATTAACCACAAAGGTGTAAGGTATAATATATTTGAATTCATCGCATTCGCATCGTTCAAAATTATTATGTAGGTAGGTACGCGATATTGCAAAAACATGTAAAGAATCTACAATTCAAGTTAAGTTGTTAAAGACTCGTTGAATTTATATGATGACTTAATTGACATAACAACATTACGTCAAAATGAGCTGTTAATAAACCAGACCGATTTTAAGTACGTCTATTCGCTGTTAACAATTAAGGTGCTTTATGTAATCTTACGCATTCTTTATACAAGTTTCATTAAGTTCTGTAATAAAATAAAAAAAACAGATGTATGACTCACATTGAAGGTATTCCACATTCTCTTGAACTTCGGGCATCAAATGCATGAAGGTTGTGGAGAGCAGGACACCGCCACCGAACGACAGCAGGGTCATCACAATCCTGTTAGTGGTCTTAAGGTTCCCCGCATCTTCAGCCGATAACCAATGGAACTTCCTGGCCAGCAACAATGGTGCCAAACCACAGATCATGGAGGCACAGAAGAGGACAATCATAGACACCCCCTTGGCCAAGACAACCCCCTCAGTATCGTTATCGTCATGGCGTAGCAGCACATCCACATGTTCCGCAGACATAGTGGCACTATTACTGGTACCGACTGTGGTAATATCAAAGAGCCGTCTACCTGAAGGAGAAGCGTGTAAGTGGGTTGCGCTTGGGGCGCCTACCCTTTTATAACGCGGAGTGGTATCAGCGATATGCGCGTGCGCCGACGGAGAACGACGCGCTTATACTATGTGCACGGGTACCGGCCGGCGTCGCAGTTCGCTCCACTACCGCGCAGACTCCCGCGCTCGCAGCACAGCCTTAAAACTCGTGCGCACCATTCATGTGTATAATTATTGCCTACACGCATGTGATATATGTTATTTTTTTGTTATTAGTGTAACATTTCTCGCATTTCGGTAACGTTATTAGTGTACGAATTACGTTTTTGTTTTTTATTTTATGTTAGGGTTTCGAATAATATGCCTTAAGTGCATTAAAGTTAATGAAAACTATAATTCTTTTTGGTGAAATCTTGTAAAAATGTAACAAATTCTAATCCCGTAATCAAAATTCAAAATATTGAGCTAGTCTCTATATTCCGACTGAACTTTAAAAGGAGCGGAGTACCACTTTATTGTCAATTCATAATTTAAATCCCTCATAAGAAAGCTCAAGGTCACTCAGCGAGCTATGGAGAGAGCTTGGTATTTCTCTACGAGATCGAAAATCAGAAATGAGGAGATCCGTAGAAGAACTAAAGTTGCCGACATAGCTGAAAGGATTAGTAAACTGAACTGGTAATGGGCGGGACACATTGTTCGTAGAACTGATGGCCGTTGGGGTAAAAAGGTTCTCGAGTGGAGACCGCGCACCGGAAAACGCAGCGTGGGAGTACCTTCGACGAGGTGGACAGACGACCTGGTGAAGGTCGCTGGGAGACGTTGGATGAGGGCCGGATGTAACCGCTTGTTATGGAAATCTACGGGGGAGGCCTGTGTTCAGCAGTGGCAGTCTTTTGTCAGATATGATGATGAATTAAAAACAATTTAATTTCACTTCGGTCACCATTCAGTCAAAGTATTAATTAATTACGAGAATTGGCCCTCAGAGGTGGAAACTTTGATTAATATAATAACTAGCTCTCTAATTAATTTTGCGAATTAATATTATCTTATCTGATCTCTACAACTTTGTCAAATCGGGATCAAAGATTAGAAATTGAAAAGTTCACATTAACAGGCTCACACGTTAAAATGGGGCACCGCAAGTATTAATTTTGTTTCTGGTCTATATAAATGACCTGCCATACATGATAAACGATACAATGTCAAATATCGTCTTGTTTGCTGATGACAAGTCGCTTATATTTAAAGTAAATAGAAAAGAAAGCCTTCTTATAAAATCCAATGATATACTTCATAAGATATCTGATTGGTTTTCGGTGAATAATCTACAATTAAACGCAAAAAAAAACAAATTTTTAAGATTCTCTAGGTTAGTAAATTTTGCGTACTTTCACAGTATTATGTGTTATGGAATTTTACGGTGGGGATCGGCTGCTGATGTTGAGTCTATTTTTATATTACAGAAAAGTGCAATTCGAGGTATCTATAACCTGGACTCTCGTGAGTCACTCCGGGAACTATTTAAGGAAACAAACATTTCTACTCTACCAACCTTATATATATTCCAAAACATTATGTATATCCGTAAACGTAAACATATATAACAAATTTTAGGATTTTTTTTTTTTTTTTTTTTTTTTTTTTTTTTTTTTTTTTTTTTTTTTTTGTTGGGCTTCTCGCATACATTTCTGGGAAATGTGGTTGCTTAACCGGTCATTTGCTGGCGAAGCCAAAAGAGGCCTCCAGCCAGGGTTTTAGGAAAAGAGAAGTGCACAGCTTAAATACTCGCAACAAGAACAAGTAGGTTGTGCCTGGCTTTAAACTTAGCAGAACCAGCAAGTCGTTTATAGGAAACAGTATTAGATTCTATAACAAAATTCCTTGTAGTATTACCGACTTACCAGAAATAAGATTCTTACTTGACTTAATTTTTTATTGATATCTTGACATTTAATTTCACTTATTTAAAATAGAAACCTATATTTATGATATAAATTATTTGCTTATGTGTAATGTAATTACTGCAATTTCCATTCTGATATTTTCTTAATCTTTTGACATTATTAAATTAATTAATCATAAAATTTAAAATGTGTGAGCATCATGTAGCCATTAGTGTTATATATTTAGTACCTATACTTTGCCTTTTGCCTGGTAGTATCGGTCTATCATGCTCACTAAAATGTCTTGCTGGTGGCGGCGTTGTGTATCGGGTGGTTAGGTTCTCTACAATATGGTTGAGCTAAGCGATGCTGATGCATGCATCATGCTCGTGAACGGGTGCTGTCTGTCGGGACTGGAAAACCGTTAACTGCAATGGCAAATAATTATAATATTATAATAGTATGTTTTTTATACATTAAGATACATTATGCTCGTTATATGTATTACCATCATTTATATATTTTATATCAATCAACATTGTAATTTCAATTATTTTCAAAGAGTATCCATGGAGTTTTTTGCAGGCTCTTATCCATAGATATTTGAAACCGTGCAAATTAAATTCTGACGTTTCTTAAGTGCCAGTAATTGGTTTATTTGAAATAAAAATATTTGACTTTGAACTCGAAGAAATATAAACCTATAATGCCTGTGCATTAAGGTTGTTTTTAATTCCATGATTGTTTAATTACTTGTCCCTAGACGGTTCAAATCCATATTAAAAAAAACTCTACAGTTAACAACTAATTAAATGCTTGGAAGAAGTCAAGGCTCTGTTGACCCGACTACGGCGAAGCAAAAAGGAGGGGTTATGATTTTGACCGGTATGTATGTATGTGGGTATGTTTGTAAGTTCTTCTGTTCCCTCAGATCGCCTAAGCTCCTCGTCACATAAAATTCTACAAGGTGGTTCATAGCGGACATAAACTGTTACCAAAAAAAAAAATTGTGTTTGGTATCCAATGAAAAATCTTAACGAGTATGTTTCAAAAATACATAGGTTACCTATATACATCATCATCATTTCGGCTGAATGAAGTCCACTGCTGGTCACAGGCCTCCCCCAAAGTACACCACAACAACCGATATGGGTGTGTTCTGGGCTCATTGGGGGGTTTTGCCATAATCACCACGCTTGGTAGACGGGTTGGCGATCGCAGTTGAGTAGTTAATGTACTCGAAGGACGCTGCTGCCCATCCTCCGGCTAATCCCTTAGTCGACTTTTACGACACCCACGGGAGGAGATGGAGTGGTGGTATTCTGAGCCGGCACCACACGGCCTATAATGGCTTTTCTATTTTAATTATACATACATTGACCCATTATCTCTTTAACTTTGAAGACCAATCAATTTGGCTGATACGCATTTCCAACAACGATCTCTAACCCCAAAATAATTTAAATACAAATTAGATTAAATATCTAAAACCCGACTAATTTGACGAAAATTTTTAGACAACAATGTTAAACTAATTAATACATTTCTCGTAGTCGCAGGCCGAGAATCGTTAGTTATACTTTGGGCATCGAGGTTGGCAGGGCAGGTCTACAGAAGGGACACATCTGGTTTAGACTGCCTTAGTCGCCTTTTACTATATCCACAGGTGATGGAGTGGTGCTATATTCTTAATTTTCCTATTTCGGTATTCTTAATAGCTAAAATGCATTTCAATTTTGAGATTTATGTATTTTAGGTCTTTTTAAATGCAAAGAATTTTTTGAGTTATATATTTAAATGAAAAAGAATATTGTTAAAAATGATTAGAGACAGTTATGATGTTTAATACATATAAGTAGACTGGATGAGATACACAAGATGTAAGTGAAACCAACATACCGAAAACTTTGGGATGAGATTATACTTAGGTTTATAACAAAAATAGAAAAGCCATTTTAATCAATTTAAAAAATTTAGCCAATTTAATTTTTTTATCTCGAAATAATAGGTTACAGTTTTTGTATATAACTCGATCAAAACGCAAAGTGATGATTGTACTATGATATTATAATATTATGTTACTGCCAACTGCTGACCTTATCCGTGAACTGAAGCGAGACAGCAGCCGTTTACTTATTAATTGCGTTGCAGTTTTATGTGAAAATAAATATTTTATTATGTTTTGTTTCGTAACTTGAGGTAGGTCTCTTATTGCAAGAAGACAAGGCTAGGTAGGTACCACCGCCAGACACGATCCCTCCGCCAGAGCGGCGAAAGTGCGCCTCCAGCGCGTTCGACAGGCTGAGGCGGCTAGCTCGGCGGCAAGCACTTAGAAAGTAGCATCACCGCCTACGCATGCAGTTTGCGACCAAGCACGTCGTCGAGGCCGTCCTGCTACTCTTCGAAGCCTGGCTCAGAAGGAGCGAGCGCGTCACCTACTGGCTGACACAGATGTTCACAGAGCGTACCTGCACAGGGTACGACGCATGGCCACGGCCAGTTGTGATAGCGACCAGGATACCGCACAGTACACGCTCGAGGCGTGCCCTGCGTGGGTGGCCGATGGGCGGATCCTGATCGATCAATCTGGCAAGATACAAGACAGTCTTGGCTATGTTGGCAGACCACAAACACTAGAATACCCACTGTATTCTTCTTCTCCTTCTTTGAGTGCGTCATGCTCCAGAAAGAGACCGCAGAGCGGGTTCGGGAGAGGGCCGATCCTGCTCGAAGAAGGACGAGATGGCGCCGGGGTAACAACCACCCTGGTGCCTAATTTCCCTACTCTGTACCCTGAAACCCCTGCCGTCGATATAAGTCGGGGTGCCTCGGGTTCATGGGTGTGCAGATTGGGGAATCTGGGTGCCCACACCGAGCGACCCACGAGAAGACGGTGGTGCAAATGTGGTCTCGCGTCGCCGTGTGCGCAGCATAGCACAGCGCACAGTGAGACTTCGGGGGGGATGTTTTACAATCTCCCTGGGGAGGGTTACCGCTTTACAGTCACCCTCTCCGAGAAGTGTCTATAGGCTTGGTTCTAGTGCGATCATACGAGCTCCTGGAGCCCTCCTTAGGTGCCGAAGATGACCGCCCCAGTGGTTTTAGCCGGATAGGTTAGTCCCGGCATGCCTCTTCGCCCTTCCCCAGGGCGGAGGAAGTTCATGATGAATTTATAATGGGATAAAAAAAATTGGTACCGCTGCAGTGCCAGATACTCGCCGCCAAGTAGTGGTGTTACGTTTAGAAGGGCACTTACTCCATTAGTGAAATTACTGGGCATAAGAAACTAAACAACTAATGTGTCGAGGTTACGAGCGCAGTGTGGTGCCACGCAGGACTAGTTCTGGGTAGCATTAGAATTTGTTATGAGCAGGCGTGACGCTTACCACCAGGAGAATAACTTGCTAGTACCAGGACGTATAAAAAAAGTTTTATCACACAATGTTGATAGCATATCCGTGCGATGTCCGGATTAAGAATATAGCACCATTCCATCTTCTCCAGTGGATATCGTAAAAGGCGACAAAGGGACTCTAAACCAGAGGGATGAGCAGCAGCATCCCTTCTGTAGAACGGTAGCCATTCTGCTCTCACCAACCCACCTGTCAATCATGGTGAGTACAGGCAAATTCACCCCAAAATGACGACACACGATATGTAACCAGTCGTCATATGGGGGAGACTTTTGTTCAGCAGTGGACGTTTTTGGCTGATATGATGATGATGACGATCAAGGATTAATATGATGAATCCCCGAAATGAGAAATATGTTATTATTGAATATTATGATTATCAAGTTATTCTTTACGAACATTCAGTTGCTTTTCACCAAATTATGAATAGTTTACTGAATAGCGATAGTCCTTTACAAGGGATTATTTCCAAAATAAATAGCTATATATATTATGGTTGATTTTTATCTTTGTACCGGACGGGGGTTATGCTTTACTAGATGCGAATCTATACCAGTGGGCAGCGCTATCGTCCTGTAGCTAAATGTTCTAGATTGACGAATGTGCTATTGTTAGATGAACGAGGAGTGGTGCTGATGATAATGATGAAATGATCCGCCAGATTCTGTGATGACCAGCGATTTATGAAGGCAAAATCAAAGTCAATTTTTTTTTTATTTCAAATGAACCAATTACTGATGAAACGTCAGAATTTAATTGAAGGCAACCCTATCTGTTTCCTGGACTCTATCTATTTACTGGTGACATTGTCAGATTCCTAACAATATGTAAGTCATGGTTTTCTGGATCCCAATAGCTGATATTATTCTATGAGCATTTACTATTGTTGATGACGATGTACAAGTTGCCATATTGATGACTACTATATATGTTGTTGTATGACTTTCCTTGCGAGTGACTATATAATATGACGACGTATAACTTTTGCGCTTCCCGCAGCCAGTTTAGGTAACTTTTGCTACGTAACCGTGCGATCTGGCCAAAAGGGCTTCCTACCAGGCATAAATAACTGCTCTAGATGGAGATCTTTCGAGTTCCTGGAGCCTCCCTTCGGTGCCGACGATGATCACTCCGGTGGTTTTAGCCGGTAGGAGTCCGGCATGCCCCTTCGCCTTTTCCCGGGGCGAAGGAAGTACATGAGCTATTTCCACCGGATCAATAAAAATAAATAAAAAAAAGGCATAAATAACTATATTTCTTTATTCATAAATGTTTCTTTACTCTCTGCAAGAACAAACCCGGTCTTTTAAAAGTCTTACGCGGAGACATGGGTTCGACACGCCGAGGCCTGTTACAAATTTTAATCCCACCGGGGATTCTCCATGGCTGCACCATAGAAATGCAATCTCGAATTGTCTCGGGAAGAAACATAAAATTATAAACGGTGACTACGGCGCATCTGCCTTTCGACCCTCGATTCAAACTGTGGCAGGCAGTGAATTCTTGTTTTGATTATTCTGGTCTGTATATCTCCCAGATTTATGGAGATCTTCAAAGAAAGAGTACCTAAACTAAACATGCTTCCTTAGGGGTAAACGAGCTTTGTCCGTGTCGAAAGGATAGTGGGTGCTTTGCACCGGCTGCTACCCAATCTCGGGGGACCGGGGGAAGAAGTTCGCCACCTCTACGGGGGAGTCGTGCGGTCCGTGGCCCTCTACGGGGCGCCTGTTTGGTCATCTCGACTCTCGGGCGCCCGGCGCTGCAGAACCAAGATTCACGGTCTGCAGCGTAGAGCGGCTATACGGATCGCACGAGGATACCGAACGGTGTCCTTTGAGGCGGCAACTCTGTTGGCGCGCTTTCCACCTTTTGATATCTTGGCGGAGATGGATGCGTGGGTGTATCACCAAACACGCTCTCTCCGCCAGAGCGGTGAAGGCGTGCCTTCAGGGGCGCTCGAACGTTTGAGGCGTCAGGCTCGGCGGCGTGCACTCGAGCTATGGCGCGAGCGGCTCATGCTGCATCAGTACGCGCAAAAGCGCGTCGTCGAGGCTGTCTTGCCGCTCTTCGGAGCCTGGCTCCAAAGGAGCGAGCGCGTCACATTCCGCCTGACGCAGGTGCTCACCGGACACGGTTGTTTCGGTGCGTACTTGCACAGGATAGGACGCGAGGTCACGGCACAGTGCCACCACTGTGGAGACGATCAGGATACCGCACAGCACACGCTCGAAGAGTGCCCTGCGTGGACTGCCGAGCGGCGGATCCTGGTCGATCGGATCGGGCAAGATCTCTCTTTGCCAGCAGTAGTGTCGGCTATGCTGCCAAAGCAGGAAAATTGGAGTGCTGTGGTCTCCTTCTGTGAGAGCGTAATGCTCCAGAAGGAGGTCGCAGAGCGCGATCGGGAGAGGGCCGATCCCGCTCGGAGGAGGAGGACACGGGGCCGGGGTAACAACCGCCGCGGCGCCCGTGTCCAACACGCCTGAGCCCCCTGTCGTCTTTATATGGCAGGGGGCCTTGGGGGTCGCGAGCGCGCTTATTGGGAAATCTGCGTGCTCATACCGAGCGACCCCCGGGAAGACAGCGGTGCGCATGTGGTCACGTACCGCTGTGTGCGCAGCACAGCGCATAGTGAGGCCTCGGGGGAATCTTTTACAATCCCCTCGAGAGATGCCTGGGGGGGTGGCCTCTTTACAGTCGCCTTCCCTCCACTAGAGGGGATGACCACTTTACAGTCATCCCCTCCGAGATGAGCCTAAAGGCGTGGCACCAACGGGTGGCTCTAGATGGAGATTATTCGAGTTCCTGGAGCCTCCCTTCGGTGCCGAAGATGATCACTCCGGTGGTTTTAGCCGGTAGGAGTCCGGCATGCCCCTTCGCCCTTTCCCGGGGTGAAGGAAGTGTATGAGGTATTTCCACCGGATCAATAAAAATAAAAATAAAAAAAAGGGGTAAACGAGCTACAGCTTCAACCACCCATCATTCATCAGGTTAAATGCAAGCCATTTAACAATATAAAAAATTGAATGTAAAATACGACATTAACGAACTAAATTCATCACCGTCGTAATCATCATATCAGCCAAGGGATGTCCAGCGCTAAACAAAGGTTACATATCTAACTTCACATCACATCACTTCACAATGGGTTCTTAACCTTAGCTTTCTTTTTAGCCGATTGATTATTTATTAATTTCGGCCGTAAGCGGAAAGACTACCGATCAAATTGATACTATGTGGAACAGTCAGCTACAAAAAGATATATGTACGAGTACAGGATGAAACTACAGATGAGGTCTACCCTCATCTCTAGTTTGATTGTATCGCGGTCTGGAGCCCCGCTTCGATGCCGAAGATGACCGCTCCGGTGGTTTTAGCCGGTAGGAGTATAAACGGGTAGTTGGCTCAGTATTCACATAAATTATAAAAAGATAAATGAGTATATTTCTGTAGTTTAATCATTATCATTGACACGAACTATTAAAATGATAAAACATCAGAGAAATGTAAAAATTTACAATGGTAGTGTTTATTTACTTACTTTATATTCTAGAAAGCTCACTGGTCATTGGAAAGGTCAGTCTACCCCATATGGTTGACTTATATGCTAGAAGTAAATTGATAACAGTAATTAGTGTAAAATCATTAGATATATTATGATAAAAAACATTTCCAATCTCTTCATTTCCAATAATAGGAACTAAAATAATAAAATTAACGTAGGCTTCTATCAGAGGAGTAATTATTACATACATAATACATCAGATTCGTTTTGCGCATTCAGCTTGGACCCATCCTTTACACTGAATCCATTCTTCACTATGAACGCTAGCAGAATATGATTCAGTGTACTGTAGACCAATAGGTCCACGGCCAATGGGTCATCATCACTATCCTCTGAATAATCAACATAAAACACATTTTTCCTGTTCTTTGTCTCGTTATTAGTGCGTTTCCCTTTTCCTTCCTCTTTTTTAAACCTCTCCCATTCCGTGTCAAGTATGACATTTCTTTAGTCGCTTTGGTTTCCTATTTTCAGTTTTATTCTTCTTAAAAGTTTCCCTGCATGACTGTCTGTCGCAAGATCACATTTTCCGCAAACGTACGGGCAATTCGTGTACTTTATTTGTGTGCGTAATAAAATGGTAAAAGCATAAAGGATCCAGTATTTTGTCGTGCTATTCAGCTAGCTATTCTGATTCAATTAGCGAATTCTAGAAATTTCGCTTTTAGAGGCGTGTCTGAAAATTTGCCTATTGTTATGGTAAGCACCGTCACCCCAGGTTATATCAGCTCTTATTGGATTCGTTTACTTTTTTTTTCCTGCCCGACTGTAATGCTTTATCTTGACAGTCTTCACAAGCAATCAGAAGGTCTATATAACTAAAGAAAATAAGATACTGGTCTACCGAGTTGACTTGCAGATGTATAATTGAATTTTACCTAGTCAAGATGCTTGGCAATAGGTTTGGTGATAGCAGTAAGTTGGTATTACCGATGATGTTATCCATCATATCATTTTAATAATAAATAATTTATTTTTAAGAGAAACACAAGTCCTCGACAAACACACACGACACGACTTGTTTGACTGTTTGTGAAACAGGAATCTTCTATCACGATCACTACTGGAGATAGGGGCCTTTTTTGGCTTCGCGCAGGATGCTTAAATTTTGTAAAAAAAAATCTACATATTATCTGTAATTTTTTAATTCCTGTGTGTGCCCATAATAAACCTGTTTTCTTTCTCTTTCTTTCTATGGTCCACCAATACATTTCGTTTCATAAAATTTACTTAAAAACAAAAAAAAATACTAACCAGAATCAACTAGTGACAAAGTGTCATGCATAATACAGTAATTGTAAAACTTGTGAGACGGAATGTGCCATTTGTAATAACATTATTCTAGTTAAGAATGACAAATTTTGGGATGTCCTAAATATTTCTTATGAAAGGAACAATAAGTAGGCGTATCGTCGATTTACAGGAAATTGTATCTTGAATGAGTGTACAAACATAATGCACTTGTACAATACAAAGTATGTTGTACCTAATCAAAGTAAATAAGCTGCAGACATACTTGACACAGATTTATGTTTCCAAGTAATTCTAACGTGTGACAATAGGAACATAATTCTTCATGCCCGCCGTGGTGCTAACTAATATCCCTTTTTTATTTTTATTGGTGCCCTGTGGAAATTCTTCATGTACTTCCTTCGCCGGCTAAAACCACTGGGGTGGTCATCTTCGGCACCTAAGGGAGGCTCCAGGTCCTCGTATGATCACAGTAGAGCCGCCTACTGGTGCCACGCCTATAGGCACATCTCGGAGAGGGTGACTGTAAAGTGGTCACCCTCCCGGGGATTCCAACTTAGCCTTTCATCAATATGCAAACCCAAATCCTTGAAGTCAGGTGACAACGGAATAATTGTACTGTCAAATGTAATCAGCGTAAGGTGATCAGTAATTCTATTTATTTATATTTATATTTAGTATTTCTATTTTATATTATTCAGCGTAAGGTTTTTTAAGTGGAATGAGCTACCCGTAAGGATGCATGGGGAACAAGGTGTGGTGCTCCTCCTTAGAAAAGGGAGGATCCTCCAGGCTGGGGGATGGTATACCAGGTGGGCCGAAGCCCAACGGCTGATGTTGGGCGACTGTATTTAAAAGCAGCGTTGCGCGAATACTCTACAAGCGTGATTCAGGATTCTTTGACGTCATCGGAGAGTTGCAATTAATATTCAAGTAGATGTCGCTGTACGTTGCAGTTGTATATGCTGGCGATGTAGGTGTCGCCACAGATGGCTTAACATTTACCGACGTTCACGGCAACTCCAATTACGTGACCAGTCTGCGATCGTATTCAGGTCAGCATTATGGCTAGAAATCAAATTATTTAAATTGTCGATATCAGCTTGAGCGTATAATTGCAAGTCATCAGCATACAGATGGTAAGCGCATTTGAGGATGTTAGATAAGGAATTGATAAATAATAAAAACAAAAGTGGAGAGAGTATACCACCTTGTACACCAGTTGTCAGGTTGCACTAGTCAGCTAACTTCTGATCAGCACGTACTGCTTGCTGGCGACCACAAAGATATGATGAGAACCAACCCTGAGATGACGAGAATCTGAATTGTGATAGAATGGCGAGGAGAACATCGTGGTCAACGGTATTAAACGCATTGGAAAAGTCTATTAAAACTAAAACTTTCGAATTCTCCATACCTGACGTCTTCTGTGACTTTAAGAAAAGCAGTAGACGTGCTGTGACCAGCCCGAAAACCGGATTGATACTGGGATAGCAAGTTATTCTTGAAAATGTAGCAGGAGATTTATCTGTGAACAAAAGCTTCTAGTGCCTTGGATAGAAATGGAAATATCGATATCGGCCAGTAGCTAAACTGGGGTTAGAATTTTCAGGAAGATGGATAGTGAAAGCTTTACGCCAGATAGAAGGGTGCACCCCAGTCTGCAGAGAAAAATTGATAATATGTGTTAAAACAGGAATGATACTGTCAAGAATGACTCCTATCATGGTTCTGCTAACTCCGTCGCAGCCGACAACTTCGGACTTTAAGGAAGTAAAAGTCTTCCGGATCTCGAGATTAGTTACAGGGGAATATGAGAATGAGTTAGGAGGCAATATCGGCATGGAGATGATATTAAATATTATCTTCGTTTTTACATCGTCTGAGACAGGAGCCGATGTTGAAAAATGCTTATTTAGATTATTAAGTGACAAGTTGAAAGGCAAGACATTAAAATGTGATTTAGATATGCCAAGGGATTTTAGAAACTTCCATATTAGCCGGTGAAGAGTCGAGGAAATTTTCACAAATGTATCGGCGCTTAGATACTCTTACCATCTGGTTACACCGATTTCTTGCCAACTTGTACAGGCGCCAGCTTGCCTCACTGCGATCTCTTTTATGCCTCCAAAAAGCCCTATTACATTGTCTCATAGCCAGTCGGACACCAGCAGTAATCCACGAGGCCGGAGGACGCTTCACTCTAACAAGCTTGAGTGGAGCATGGTGTAAAATGGAACAGTTAAGAAGAGCAACCTTGTCATCTACTGTAGACGTTTGAAAAATGTTGGTCCAGTCAAGGGTTTGTGCATCGCTCAGTCTCACTTTATCCAACTTTGCAAACATACGAAGATAGACAATGGCAGGACGCTGCTTAAGGGGTTTCATTTTGTACGAAAAGTTAATTAAATCGTGTCTACAGAATCCAGGAGCAACGATCTGGCCATGGTTAGCCACAAGATCCACAGTAGAGGTAATTATGAGATCAAGCCAGTAATCATCGGAGTCGATGTTTTAATGAGTCGCATTAAAGGTGGGAGACGCGAGATTCGACGATTCCAAGATTGCTTTCAGCCTACGAGATAGTGGATGTTTTTCAAGAGGTCAGTAGTAAAATCACCCATGATTATAAGGTGCTTGTACTCAGAGGAGACAGATTCAAAAAGTGTGTCCAGAGTGGAGAAATAATCGCTAGCGGGCGGGCAGTAAACAACTCCAAGGACGGCTTTTATCCCCTTGATAGCTATTTCAAGTAATAGGAACTCGGGATTACCATTATAAAGTGATGGTGAAGAGATAGGATTCTGTGGGGAATATCACTACGTAAAATAATAGCGACACCCTCGGCTCATTTTCCCGTGCGATCATTGCGAATTAGAACAAAGCCCGGTAGACTAAAAGATGTAGATGCCTAGATGGGAATTCAGGTTTGAGCCAACTTTCTGAAACTAGAATAGCATGTCAAGAAACATTACAAAATACATCCATAAACTCCGAATGGTGCTGGGAAATACTTGGCGCATATTATGTCTTTAAGTTTATTTGAAGATTTAAATTACTTCTATTTGGAAGTTGTGGGTAACATCTAGGTTCATCAATATCATATAGGTACATAATTACTTCCTAAAAACTATTTTTTGGTATAGGTATAGGTTTTGTCGTGTGGAAATCTTCATAGACTTCCTCCGCCTTGGAAAGGGCGGTGGGGCATGCCGGACTCTTACCGTCTAAAACCCCATAGTGTCCTTCCACTTACGTCTGGCTGGGGGTGAAGTGTCCGCTTTGTCACCGCAGACCACATCCCCGGCAGGTATCGGCCCTGTGCGACCCGGCTGACATACTTATAGAGAGACGCGCGCAGAACACACGTGCCGCCGTCTCAGGCATTTTTTCGTTCGGGCGACCGATTGTCCTTATAAGGCGGGGATCAGAGGTGGTCTCCTCCCGCTCAGTTATCCCCGATCCCCGATCAGTGTGCCGTGTAGTGTTTTTTCGCAATCCGTCCCGTCGGATTGCAGTCACTTCACATAAATCACGCGTTGCCTTTGTCAAGGCGACTACTAATTTTATTTCTTTCACCGACTATATTCATCCAGTTATTGTGCCCCTTCAGGGAAAAACCACTGTTTGGTGGTCCTCGGCGGATACCTTACGGTGCCAACGAAGCCGAGTGGGGTGTTGACCCGGCACACCCGCCTAGCCCCATCAGGGCAAAGCAGTTAGCCGGCAGCGGACTAGGACCACCGGCCTTGGGGGCTACCCTAGTCGACCCTAGTTCGAGTCTACGTTTTCAGGATATACAGTCTCTTGCGGGCGAGACCTTATCGCCCCTTGCAAAAGAGCTGTCAGGGACCCGTTTGTCCATTAAGACTGGCCACGGATGGTACTAGCTTAGGGCTCACCACAGGTACACACACCTCCCTGCCTACACCCGGCAGGGAGGGGTTGTTACACACCCCCGGGCCCATCCAACCCGGGAGGTTAGGGATCGCGTAAATCGATTGTCCTCTACGCTTTAAGCGTATTTCTGTTTTTTCTTTTTGTCCCACGTCCGCCATTTTGTTTTGCAAACGACGACGACGCCACGCTACTGAGAAATATTAGGGAGATCCTTTTAAAAGACCCCTACATTGCTGCCAACTATGGCAGCCTTCTGTCCCCAGGCACAAAAGTGCAGCCCCCCTATCCCGAACCCAAGAAAAGGGGCACAACCCCCGAATTAGATGCCGGCATCTCATCCGCCCCTCAGGCAAAAACCCCCCTCCCCACCGCCAGCACGAACGCCTCCACGTCCCACGACGCCGACATGCCCATACTCTCGGACATGTCAGAGAGCGAGGACTCTCCTGCTCGTCCCCAAAACCCCTCCTCCGATTCGGCCTCTGACGAGTTCCGACTCGTCAGCGGTAGCCGTAAAAAGCGGGCCCGCAAGGCCAAGTCCTCCGCACAAGCTGCGCCCGCTAAAGCCCCGAAAACGGACGAGGTTTCGTCCTCCGCTCCGCCCTCTGCCCCTGTCCCCAAAACGGCCACTTCTCAGGTCAGTCTTCCCCCTACCCTCGCTAATTCCCAACCCCAATCCCAGCCCGCCAAGGTCCCTAAAAAGGACAAAAAACCGCCCGCAATCTACATTCAGGCCAAGGACAAGTGGAATGACGTGTCCAAAATGTGTGTTGAACTAGGTATTAACTACCTAAGTGCCCGCACCACAGCCGTCGGCGTCAAAGTGGCAGTTCCCACTGCCCAAGACTTCAGGTCTTTGACCCGTGCCCTACAGGACCGCAGCGTGTATTTCCACACGTACTCCCTCGCCGAGGAACGCCCACTCCGGGTAGTCCTTAAAGGCATCCCCAAGGAGATCGACACCGACTCCATCAAAGACGACCTTCTGTCGCAAAGTATCCCCGTCCTCGAAGTTCATCGCATGCACGCTGGTCGCAGTGGTGAAGCTTACGACATGGTCCTCGCCATATGCGAAAAGACCGCCGATAACGATCGGAAATTTTTTAATATTAAGACCGTATGCCACCTCTCAGGCATAAAAGTCGAGCCTCCCCATCGTTATGGTCCTCCCGGGCAGTGTCACCGCTGCCATCTCTATGGCCACGCGCAGCGACACTGCTACGCCAAACCTAGGTGCGTTAAGTGCCTAGGTGACCACAGCACCTCCGACTGCGATCGCCCCAAAGATCGCACGCAATGCACTGAGCCCCCGAGTTGTGTGCTTTGCGGTGAGTCGGGTCATCCAGCGAACTATCGCGGATGCCCCAAAGCCCCGCGAGCCAACAACAAGGCTGCTAAGCGCAAAGCGGCTACCCAAGCCTTCGCGGCCGCCCACTATGCCTCTCAGGCCCCTCCAATGTCCCAGCGACTCAGCCCTCAAAGGCCATCGCCATGGAACGCGCTGAATCATCAGCAAGCGTTCCCCGCCCTGAGGCCTAGTCTATTGACTCAACAGGCGACTCAGGCATCAGTGATTCCCTCGCTGATGACCGCCCCCGCTACGGCACTGTACCTTCCCGTGCCGTACAATCAACCCGCACCACAAGTGCACTCTCAGAGGGCCGCCCCTCCCTCACCCCAATCCACACCCCTTCTCAAAACCGACGACCTCTCAGTTTGCCTCGGTCTTCTCAACTCTGTCGACCCGAACAGAGTCGCCCAAATGGCCGCAGCCATTAGGGCAAACCAGGGCCAATACGGCCTCATGTTAGTACTCAGCGACTTCGCTGATGTCTCATCCACCCTTCTCTCCTACCGCGTTCATCCGTAATGGATTCACAAAACAGGTGCAGAATAAAACCCCGATCCCTTAAAATAGGCATCTTCAATGCCAACAGCATTAATGGCCAAAAAGATGAAATCGCCTTATTCCTCCGCGACCACCTTATTGACATTATGTTGATACAAGAGACCTTTTTGAAACCCTCTCACAGGAACCCTAGAATTGCAAACTATGATATAGTGCGCAACGATAGGACCCAACCGCGGAGGAGGCACTCTTATTTACTATAAGAGATCCCTTTATTGCATGCCCCTAGATACCCCGTCCCTTACCAATCTAGAGGCATCTGTGTGCAGGATAGGCATGACAGGTCATCAACCGATCACTATAGTGTTGGCTTACCTAACCCCCAATGCCCAAGACGATCCAATCCAATCGGATCTCGAAGCACTCTTCGATCTAGGCGACTCCGTCATAGTGGCGGGAGATCTCAATGCCAAACATGAGTCTTGGAACTGTCTCACCCACAACCACAGAGGAAGTAAATTATACTCTCTCAGTAACCTCCTCAATTTTGACATCATCGCCCCGATGTATCCCACTCACTACCCCAGCAATGTTAATCATCGCCCGGATATACTCGACATAGCACTTCTAATGAATGTCAACCTCAAGTTGCATTCCATTGAAGTACTACAAGAGCTAGACTCCGATCACCGTCCTGTGATCCTTCACCTCACCTCCCGCTTTGGCCCCACGGACACAGGGCTACCCCCTCAGACCATTGTGACGACAGACTGGAGGAAAGTTAGGCAACGCCTCAACGACCCCTCGTCCGCTCAGTTAGATAGAATTCCCGAACGCATAACGTCAGTCGCAGACACGCTAGGCGCGATCGACTCCCTCACCGGGCATGTACAGTCCGTCGTGGACGAGTGTTCACGGCGAGTTCCTGCGATGGAAGACCATCGCATGAAACTCCCTGACGATGTACGTGCACTGATGACGGAGAAGAACGCAGCCCTTAGAGCGTACTCATCTTTTCCCAGCGAACCCAATCGCCTCTTTATGCGCCACCTGCAGCGTGCTGTCAAGGAACGTATTAAGGAGTGCCGAGAGGCTAACTGGGATAAGATGTTGGGCGACTTAGAGCCAACCCACCTTGCGTTCTGCAACGGAAACTCAAATCCGAAACATCCAATGCTGTCCCCCCCCTCAACCGTCCCAACCAAAGGCCGGCCTTTGATGACGACGAAAAATCCGAATGCCTAGCTGACAGTCTAGAAGCGCAATGTTCCCCAAGCACTCTACCTGTAGACCAAGCTCACCTCAAAAAGGTTGACGCTGAAGTCGAACGTAGAGCAGCTATTCCGCCTGCCGAGGACCCTGACGACCCCCTCCCTCCGGTCACGGCAGACGAGGTCAGAAATCTCGTGAAAAAGATTCACCCTCGCAAAGCCCCCGGCTCTGACGGTATCACCAACAAGGTGATTAAACACTTCCCCGAACGTCTTATCGCCTTAATGACCGTCATCTTCAATGCGGCATTAAACAATAACCTCTTTCCGCATACGTGGAAACAGGCCACCGTTATCGGTATTCCCAAACCCGGTAAGCCCAAGTGCGAGCCTTTCAGCTATCGCCCCATAAGCCTTCTCAATTCTCTTGCGAAGATTTATGAGCGGATTATCTATTCCCGATTAAAGGATTTTGCCGATTCCAAGAAACTCATTCCCGACGAACAGTTTGGTTTTAGAACCAAACACTCGTGTGTACAACAAGTCCACCGACTAGTTGAACACATCACGTTCGGATTCTCACGCGGCATGATGACGGGAGTCCTCTTTTTCGATGTTGCGAAAGCATTTGACAAAGTCTGGCACAATGGCTTATTATATAAGTTGTATCAACTCGGAGTGCCTGACCGTCTCGTTCTCATCATACGAGACTTCTTGTCAAATCGCAGTTTCCGATATCGAATCACGGGCGCTCTCTCTTCCCCTCACCCCATTAGAGCCGGAGTCCCACAAGGATCCGTGCTAGCCCCACTGTTGTTCACACTGTACACCAGTGACCTCCCCAAAAGACCTGCTAATACGACCCAATTAGCACTCTTCGCCGATGACACGGCCATTTTCTACTCTGGTCGCAGTCCCGATAATATAACTAAGATCCTCCAAGCCACAGCCAACGCCTACGGGAAATGGTTTAGGAAATGGCGGATCGAAGTTAACCCTATCAAAAGTAAAGCCGTCCTATTTTGCAAATTAGGCGACGACCACCCACGCTTCAGGGAGATCTCGATGCTGGGCCAATCGGTTCCTTGGGAACCGCACGCCAAGTATCTTGGAGTCACCCTAGACAAAAAACTGACCTTCATTCCCCACACAAAGATGGTGCGTGCCCGCGCTGCCTTTGTGCTTGGTCGCCTTCACTATATTCTGAACGCTCGTAGTAAATTATCCCTTAGAAATAAGGTGAGAATTTACACCACATGCATTCGACCCATCATGACCTATGCCAGCCCAGTGTTCGCACACGCCGAATCATACCCACTCCGTAGATTCGAAACCCTCCAAACCCGGTTCATGCGCAAGGCCACCGGAGCGCCTCTGTACATGCGAAACGACCAACTCCATTTCGACCTTAACTTGCCGACCATCAGGCAATTTATGAAACAAGCGTCTAAACGCTATCTCGATTCTGCCCTGTCCCACCCAAATCCCCTTGTGGTATCAGCCGCCGACTACGAACCCTCCCGTATCAGTAGAGTACGCCGCCCGAGGCACGTTCTGGTCGATCCAGACGATGAAATCACGTTAGATCACATGAAGAGACTCGCGTTGTCTCGTTCACTAAACACCCGACCGTTGTACCGCCCTCGCCGCCGAGGATGCCCGCCTCACCGACGTCGCGGAGGCCTATCGCCGCGTCACCTTCCCGTTCAAGTTAGCACTTCTCCCTCCCGTCTCTTGCTCGCGCCGGCCCGTGCCGAGCCTGTAGCTTTAAATGTCCCTTAAAACAACTTAAATAATACCGATCCAGCTGTCCCCAAAACAATAGCTTGTTGTCCCCAGCAACGCCCTAAGCCGAGGTTCGTGTCCCGCAGGGGGCGCCCTTAGCGAAAGTTGCTTAGTTTTTAATATTTAATTTAAGCCTGGCTGGAGGCCTCTTTTGGCTTCGCCAGCAAATGACCGGTTAAGCAACCACATTTCCCAGAAATGTATGCGACAAGCCCAACAAAAAAAAAAAAAAAAAAAAGAGGTCTCCTCCCGCCCCCACTCTGTCACCTTCCTTGCTTGCATCACGTTCTTAGCAAAAGTAGGCTAAGACATCACACACGCTCTCGCTCTGGATGATGGACTGAACCACGTCCCGAAGCGAGAGGTCACCCTCTTCGACCGCCGCAACGGGATCACGGTGCTGCATTCCCCAAGCTGAGAACTCCTCCAACGTGTGCTGCGCCATGTCCTACGGGCAGGCACCGCAGTGATGACAACCATTTGTGGTATAGGTTCCCTCGATAACGCCCGTGGATGTTATCAACAGGTTATTGCTGAAAAGTCCTCTTCCGACATAAAGTAAACAAGGAAAATAGGTTTGGGTCCGCGATGCCAGTGCTCTTATGTCATTATTTCATAATTAATACCCGATATTATATCATCATTAATGTTCAATCACGATTGATGACGGGTCGTGACACGAAGTCATTAAATAGGCATAAAGGTCGGGGTATTTCTAATCAGACTCACAATACTTATAATATATAGAGTTACAAAATTAGTTTACAGTTTAAAAGATTAAGACAAGTTACCATCATTATACTTGAAATCTTGTATACTAAACCAAGCCAAATAACATTTCCATGATTACCTAGTTTGACCTTGTTCACTGCAAAATCTTATGGATAGGTAAGTGTAGTTATCTAAATATATATTAAAGATAATGTAAAGCAGTTCTTCAGAAAAAAATGATTTGTACAATCCTACAATATATAAGTATATATATAGTTTATTTTATTATCTAGATCTTTGTAAAACCTTATATTGCACATAGATTTAGGGTAGTACTCTTGGTTACTTCAAGTAAGGGATCCTGTGATTGCGCTCACACAAGGTCGTGGGGACAATGCCGTACTCTCAGATTTGATATACTTCAAAATAACAATAATATCATGTTGGGACATAATCTAGCAATGAGGAGGAAGCGCGAAGCATCGCGGATTTCATTCGAAAACTGAATTCATAACCCCAAACAGTTACCTACGACGTCAAGAAGGATTTCCAACAAAACGTAATAATCTATTAAATAAAAATAAAGTTATTAGTCAATCATCATCATATCAGCCAAAAGCTGAACAACGGCCTACCCCACAAATTTCTACAACAACACCGCATTTGGCAGGTGAGTTGGTGAAGAAAAAATGGCTTCCGTTTCACAGTAGGGACGCTGCTACGCATCACTCTGGTTAACAGTCTCTTTGTCGCCTTTAACGACATCCACGAGAAGAGATCGAAATCTACTGATGCAATTGTGTTATATTCTTAATCCGTCACCACACGGAATAATATTAGTCAATCATCATCATCATTTCGGCCGAATGAAGTCCACTGCTGGACACAGGCCTCCCCCAAAGATCACCACAACCACCGATATGGATGTGTTGTGGGCTCATTGGGGGGTTTTGCCATAATCGCCACGCTTGGCAGGCGGGTTGGCGATCGCAGTTGAGTTGTTAATGTACTCGAAGAACGCTGCTGCCCATCCTCCGGCTGATCCCTTAGTCGACTTTTACGACACCCATGGGAGGAGATGGGGTGGTGGCATTCGGAGCCGGCACCACACGGCAATTAGTCAATAGTCAAAGTTAATATATAACAAGTTACCAAACGTTAATATTAATGAAAATAAATTTAATATTTTTGTATCCAAAAAAGGAAGTATTTCGTCGACGATAAATTATAGCTACAATAATATTAATACATATTCCCTTAATATTTCAATAAATTAATATATCCTAAATAACTGATATACATATAAATAATACATGCAATAATATAATAATTTTAATACAGTTTATAAAATCTTATGGGTACTATCAAATAAGACAAAGATTTTAATCATCATTTTTTCATCATTTCGGCCGAATGAAGTCCACTGCTGGACACAGGCCTCCCCCAAAGATCACCACAACCACCGATATGGATGTGTTGGGCATTGGGGGGTTTTGCCATAATCGCCACGCTTGGCAGGCGGGTTGGCGATCGCAGTTGAGTTGTTAATGTACTCGAAGGACGCTGCTGCCCATCCTCCGGCTAATCCCTTAGTCGACTTTTACGACACCCATGGGAGGAGATGGGGTGGTGGCATTCTGAGCCGGCACCACACGAAAAAAAAAATTTTAATACTACAATATTATTTATTTCCATACTCAATTAATACAGCAATCAATTAATTAAAATTGGTAGAAGTTTAACGACTAATAACAAATTATAAACAGCACTAATTTCAATACAATTAATAAAATAGCTAACAATGTAATAACTATGTAATGTATGTAAGTACAATTAATATGTATCTAACAAACACACCAAAATAATACTGATAAAATAGTTTTAATTTAATTATAAGTAATAAAATATTGAATTACAAATACGACAATACTCTAATTCAACAATAAAAATACGTCAATATAATACGAACCTGCGAGTAGTGCAATAAACAACTAATAAAATATAAAATTCAAGTACTTAAATAAACTATGCTGTGCCCAGTAGGGTCCATAATTTATCCACAGATTTAAACCTATCACCTGTTTTTAACTTTACTTATGGACTGCAATAAATAATTTAATTAAATTTCATTAATATTATTATTTCAGATAAATTTAGGTACAATTATGGTTCGTCAGAATTTAAGTTGCATTGTTCCAGTTGGTGGGTCCTGTCGGGAGGAAATAATTGTTTAGAAACTTCATGGAACCTCTTTTAAAATAATTAAGATGACAATGTTGATTGATACAAGCTTTTTAGTGTATAATCTATGATACAAGCTATGGTAAAAGATGTAATGAGAAAAATATGAAAAGAAGGAACATACTACAATAATCATTGATGTATATAACTGATTCTGACTTATTTTACTCACAGCTACATTAATGTTACTATTATAATAATTTGTTTTCACATAACCTTGACTTTTATAACAATGTGCTCATAAAATATTGTAACATTTAATATGATAAAAAACAAACCATGGGGTTGCCCGTTCTTCTCCATAGGAAATCCACATCTTGGAACGCGGCAACTAAAGTCTCTACAATTCATAAGTGCCTGTATGTGGTTTATATGAATAAAAACATTTTTATTAATGTATCTTTATCTTTAATAATGTATTTGCCAGGACAGTTAACGGCTGACCATTCCCGATAGACCGGTAGACAATTGACGAACGCTATAATGAGCATTATAAGTCATACACTTACCGAAGAATGTTAAATTGCAGATTGTTAATTTTATACCCACATCTGGATACACTATTACGGCACTATGTGAAGATATTTTAATGTGCTTAAGCACATTAAAATATCTTCACATATAACATCAAATTAGAAATGACCAATAACATTTATAAACAATGACTCACTCCGACGCAGATTTGATTGAATCGTCCACACGCACTCATGTTTGTTGTATCACCTATTAATATTTGCGGATACTTAGTCGCTGTTTATTTACAATACTCATGATCATCAACATTTTAGCCGAAAAACGTCCACTGCTGGACACGGGTCTCCCCCAAAAATCGCCAAAGCTACACGTCTAAGTTCATGTTTGTTTTTGTGTTTGTTGTGTGTTGTGTTTTTATAATCCTTGTTCTTTAATTTTAGTTTAAGGGTTAACTTATTATTTTATTTCTTTTAGTTTTGTATTCTATTTAATGACTGTTTTTTGAAATCTAAGGCGTCGTCGTTTTGCTGCCAAATAAATGGTGTCCTTCAAATTGTGTGCTCGTTGGCGGGTTCTGCCACAATTGCTACGCTTGGCAGGCGGGTTGGCGATAGCAGTTGAGTTGTGAATGAATGAATCTACCTACTAGTCGCTTTTACGACACCCACGGAATGAGATGGGGGTGTTATTTTTAGGACATCATCATATCAGTCAGATGACGTCCACTGCTGAAGAAAGGCGTCCCCCTTAGATTTCCACAACGAGCGGTAACATGCCGCTCTCATCCAACGACTACCAGCGACCTTCACCAGGTCGTCTGTCCACCTCGTTGGAGGTCGTCGTACACTGCGTTTTCCGGTGCACGGTCTCCATTAGGACAACACACGACATTACTTTGAAAAATTAGGTAGCCAAAAACTTAATTTCATAGAAATATAATGAAATAGAATATAATAAAACCGCTTATTTATTAGTAATTATGTAGTGACAGACACTTTTCCATATCGTATTTCAACGAGGAACGAAGGGTATTTCACACTACATTAACACAACAACTATCGTAATCTCTTTCAAGACCAATGCAGAAAAGATAAGTTCCTAAATATGTATGTAGCTAGTGTCTTTTAATTCTCTATTTTTTCTATTATCTAATATTATCTAATTTAATTTAAATTTTATAGACACCCCACCGAGATTATATAGAAATAAAAATGTTGACCTTTTCTATAAAAAATAAGAAAAACAAATTAGAGAGTTTCCATTATTGTGCGGGTAAAAACATAAAATCGGCAATTATTGCAAATAAATGCATTACTCAAGGCACGAGCGCATTGAAGGTCGATGGAGTTTTGAGAGTGTGGCAGATTGCCGAGGAAAATTTAAGTCACTGCCAGGCACACTGTTCTTAAATTATATAGCGACAAGAACGCAAAGTGAGTCACAGAACATAAGTCAGATAACACTATAAGAGGACACTAACTATACGTCCTCGACGAGTTTAACATAATTTGATTACGTGAATTTTCGTTTGGAATAATGTGTTTTTGTTCGGTTAAAAGTTTGATAAAATTGCATTATGTTGTAAAATGTTACCAGATGCCATGCAAGTAGTATTATGTATTTTGTACGTGTGGAAATCCTCAATACGGCCGAATACTCAAACGTCATTTAACGGAACAACCGCCCTGGCGCCTAATTCCTAAACGCCTGAAACCCCCTGCCGTTGCTATAAGGCGGTGTTCGTGGGTGCGTAGCTTGGGGAATCTACGTGCCCTCACCGAGCAACCCAAGAGAAGACGATACACGCATGTGGTCACGCGCTGTCGTGGGACGCTTGGGGGGATCCTTTACAATCCCCCCGGGGAGGTGACCGCTTTACATGAAACCTCTTCTGATTTAGTGTGATCATACGAGGACCTCCCTTAGGTGCCGAAGATGACCGCTCCAGTGGTTTTAGCCGGTAGGAGTACCGGCATACCCCTCTCGCGCAAACCCGGGGCAGAGGAAGTTCATGAGGTATATACACTGGGAACCAATAAAAAATTCTAAGACAAATTAAAGTTATTAACTAAGCATGACGAATCAAAATAAGGCACTACACGTATATCAGTCGGAAATTCCTAATAGGCTTTAATGCGGTACCATATCTAACGTAGGTGTTATGTACCTGCGTAACGATCTTCTTATCGGCGTTATACATAGCCGTACTGATATAAGAAATATGTTTCGAGTCGTCTGTTTATTGGTTTCTTTGTCTTTACATAAACATATTTCAAGGACTGTGGTGATATCTTTCATATCTATTATAGAATAGGATGTACTGCGCGTAAAAGTATACTGTTATGACCATGACGACGACACGGTTGGTGCAGTGGCTGATACAGTCGACTGATGTGCTCCCAGTCGCAGGTTCGATTCCCGCACGGAACAAATATTTGTATGATCTGCAGGTAGCTGTTCCGGGTCTGGGTGTATTGTGTGTGAAATTTGTGTCTGCAAACGCAGCCACGAAACAGGAGCAATCCTAGTGGTGGCAACGTTTTTTAAAATAAGTAAAATAAAAGGTTGTTTATTTATTACACTTTACGATACAGAGGTCGCAAGTGCGGGTTCCTTCCTTGTTTTACCCATGTTTCAAGGCTCAGGCAATGCGATTTTGGATATAACGCAGAAATAAATTTCAATTTGAAGTTTAGTATTTTGGCCGGCTAGCATTCGACTCGCCTCGTATTAGCTGAGTGTCCCAGACCTTTCGGCGAAACAAAGACGTTCAATAGTACACCTGAGTCTTTTAAGGAAAGCAGGCGTCATCATCATTGTCGTATCAGCCGACGGACCCCCTCTGCTGAACAATGTCCTGCCCTATCAATTTCCACAACGACCGATTCCATGCTGTCCACATTCAACGACTTCCAGCTACCAGGTCTGTCCATCTCGTTGGAGGCCCGCGTGATAAATCATCGCAGCGATTACAAAATATTATATTCTGCACCATATTATCAGAAGATAAATAGGCAGGTTGGTACCTTATAACAAGCCTATCTTGTGAAGTGAATTCCCCTTATCGTTAAAATTCGTTCACCACTTGAATTCGTTATCGCATAACGCCGTTACTGATATCACTTCAATAGGAAATAGGTACATACATACATAAAATACGTTTGTATTAAATTAAATTTCCTTCTTTTTCAACCAACCATCGGACTATGACAAACAAAACTTACAGTCACATCTGGTCTGTCACTAACGGGAAAATTTTCCAAAGCTTTTTGTTACATTGTCGTCACACAATATTCATGTCGAGAACAATGTACTCATAAATATTGTAACATATTGTTACTTAAAAACCAATACTGGAGTTTCTTGCCTGTATTGGAACGTGGTAATTAAACTATTTATAAAAGCCGTTTGCCGTGTGGTGCCGGTTCAGAATACCACCACCCCATCTCTTCCCGTGGGTGTCGTAAAAGTCGACTAAGGGATTAGCCGGAGGATGGGCAGCAGCGTCCTTCGAGTACTGTACAGAGTACAACTCAACTACGATCGCCAACCCGTCTGCCAAGCGTGGCGATTATGGCAAAACCCCCCAATGAGCCCACAACAAATCCATATCGGTCATTGTGGTGATATTTGAGGGAGGCCTGCGTCCAGCAGTGGACTTCATTCGGCCGAAATGATAAAAGCCTGTAAAATAGTATAACAATAATAATACGAACTTGCCTTCAGTTGTCAGTTGGAGTGGAACCTAATGAGCAGGACTACTGAGGGCCTAGCACGAATTTGAAATACTTGATTGAAAATACTTGATTTGCACCTTTTTTTTAAACTGAAGACTTTATTCGTACCTATGTGATGCGAATTGTGTTTGTCGTATAAATTTAAACGAAAATGATATATGCTGCTATGCTGGATAGTTGAATTTCCGATTCAAAATTCACTCACATTGACGTAACGATTACGATACTATACATCAAAATATTCCTGCTAGACCCTCTGAACCCGCCATACTACGCATTCCGTGCTATAATTTCCATTTGATTTTGCTTAGGAAGAATCTGAAAGTTCGGCAAAAAAGCTCCCGAGGTACGATGCTATGACAATGTAAACTCTTAGTGTCGAACGAAAACACAATGTCCCACAAAAAAAAGTCATTTTACCGGCGGTAGTCCGCCAAAATCTACCGGTGATCCAGAGAATCACACCTGCAGACGAAATCAAACCGCAAGCATAGGGTCATACATCAAAACATTGTCACACAACAACAAAGCGTGAAAATGAATAAGAGAATGCAACTCTACAATGATGTAGATACGGGACATTACGATGGGCAATAAAAAACGGATGCCTAAGATCGTATTTCACTATCAAGAAAAGTCTCTAATTTGGTAGAGAATGATAAAGAACTACTCGCTAAGGTTTAACCATATTTAACAAAAATTTTATGACGCCCAACGGCTATGTCCAAAAGCAATTCTTGCACCGAATAATGTCAACGTAAACAAAATTAACTCTCACTGACTGACAAAAGTTGTCCCTACAAGGAGAAAATAAAGAAGTATTTGTCAGCAGACTTAACCATGGACACAGATCCCGTAGAGTTCACAAATTCTATAAAGTTATCACGTGTGCCATCGCATAAGCTCCAATTAACATTAGGCGTACTGAATATACGAATTAAACACCGCTAGCTACAGAACATAAGCAGTGCCATTATTTTAACGGTAAAAGTGGAAAAGGTGAAAGTTTAATCTCTCAGATCCCTATAATCCTCCCTCCTCCCTTCCAATTTAAAAGACTGTAGTTCTCCATCAAATGTAGTATTGCGATTACCATTATCAAAGCGCAAGGGCAAACATTGCAGGTAGCAGGATTTGACCTGAAAAAACCATGCTTTTCCCATAGCTAGCTATATGTAGGATGTTCGCGTGTGTCGAATGCCCAAAATGTGCACGTATTAGCGCCATCGGAAGGACATACAACATACAGTAACGTCCTAAGCTAATGCTCTGTTCTGTGTCCATCGTATATAGGCTGTCCAGTAAATAGCACGACATACTGCAGGGGGTGAGAGCTTGGGTCAATACCTACCAAAAAAACACAATATAGTAAAGTAACTATTCACAAATAATGTGAGGTAAAAAAAACTAGAAAAGGAATTTTTCATTACGAGATGCTTAAAAATCTGTGTCTAGAGATTAGTCGATATTTCGGAAAATTTTGTACTACTGTAAATTTTGCTGAACATGTATTGTGTTTTTTGGTAGGTATTGACCCAAGCTCTCACCCCCTGCAGTATGTCGTGCTATTTACTGGACAACCTGTATAATAACATTCTTATATAATGCTCTGTACTGTAGGAATGGTGCTGTCCCGGGGAGGGTGACCGCTTTACAATCATCATCAGTATACAGACTGGTGAACTTAACGGTGATTAAAGTATGCTGTTTTTAGCACATTCAGGAGAATGCTGCTATCCATCTTCTGGATCCTCTGCATCTGCTCACTCTCATATATATCTCAGTCTCCTTTAATGACACCCACAGAAAGATAATAACAAAAGGCAATTCTATCTCGAGAATTAGGCAAAATAATAAACAATATTATTAGAACAAGCGCCATGTTATCCGTGAACATTGCAACAGCGCCGAAATATCGGGAACTCAACACAAATAAAAAACATGGTAAATATCCCGTTTTCAGTTCTAATAATAATGTAAGTGACCATGTCAGTTTAAAAACTTATATAATAAACGATGTTTCTAATTTTAACATACCTTTAAATTTTCACAACATGATATTAGATTTCGCATTCGCATTCGATATAATAAATATTTATTTTCAAATTATTTTAGACACGGAATGCCAGGACAATCTTACCTTATTAAGGTAAGTAATACAAGTAAGTAATTATTACAACTTCTACTTTAATCATTTGGTACTGTATTATGATGCGTTCACCACACATAACACCTGTTCATGCGACTTATAACTGTGGAATTACCCTAGAGAAATAGCACTCATATGCCAGAACCCTATCAACAGATATGACAGAATATTGGTGTAAAGTAGCAACTATGCAACTACAATTCGTTCGGTGAGTGACGAGGACCGGAAGGGCTATGCGCCGCAACTTTCCTGCCTAATCCTGCAGAAAAAGCCGGCAGTGCCTCAATTAATCCTCTGGTACTGCGGATATCTATATATAAAAAAAACGGAAAGTGCAAATTGAACTCGTGTGGAGAGGGTTTCGTACCATGAATATGTTATCCACCCTGTTTCACTTTTATATCTAACCCAGATTTGTTTGTCCTAACTAAAATATATTGTCTATTGTTGGAACAAACTTAACAACGTAGTTCAAAAACATGTTCTCCCATACATTCCAACTGCAAACGTAAGTTTGTACGCACTATATTGATATAGAATTGAAAAGACCATAGACTTCTTATAGGTTTTCCTGTTATCTATAGGTAAAGAGCTATTACCAATTTTTTTGTTTAGTTTCGTTTAGTAGTCAATTTTCGTCAATTTTCTAAAATATCTATAAAATTTTATATTTTAAAATTATAATCTAAAAATATTTGAGACCCCCACAACAAGCCCCTCCAATTCATATGTTACATGGTACGGTTTGCAAAAATGTATTCTTAATTTTTTACATTGCTCCCAAAAGTGACCACCATTCGACAACTTATAATACACAGCGTTAATTTAAAAAAATCTGAAAACTAGGTGCTTTAGCTGTGATTTTATCAACAAAATAACAACATTTGCTATACAACTTTATAAAAAACATTTACGTGGATATATATCTCAAACAGGCCGGCAGGTCACCCACCACTTATAACGAAAAAGTTACAGTATTATACAAATTTACTGTGGGAGACTGGTGCCTAAACTAGGTTGAAGCCTGTATTTCAGGTCACCAGGCCTTCCACACCAGAAGTCCAATTTCATAGTCTTTTCATAAACTGTGCCAAGCGAAAATTTTCCTGTTCTTTGTGTATCTGATTCTATCAAGTTGTTTTCTCTTGTGCTATTTATGAATAACTCTCCAATACGTTGCTATATCTGTATCAGACCCCGATACTGGTTGATTTTGTCCTTTACACACCCAGTTATCATCTTGCACCCCATGAATGCGCACTTTCACTGCAGACAACATCTTGATATAACAATAAACTCGCTGTTATAATAAAATGTGCATATTATGGCTTTGATACACCCATTAATGACGATTTATCAAAATTTATTTTCAATTTTTCATATTTTTGTTGCACCTTGACACTTGACGTTTTGTGACATGTTATGTAAACGACTGTCATATAACTAATATACTATACTCTAGTTACGCCTAAATCTAATTTAAATCAATTTAGAATCTAATCAAACAAATTGATTTGAGGAAGCAGCAATTACTGACTTGATAACGTAAAGTTAAGCTTTATAGAACCGTTACTGTTGCATTTTTGTATGGCGGTCGAGAATCATTGTAAAATAATGGAAAAATAACAAATAACCAATCATATTTTTTGCTTTTAAACTACTGTAACATAACCATAAACAAAAAGAAATTGCTCGGGAATCTTTAATGAAAATTAAATAAGGCAACATATATAATGAATAGGGAAACATGCGAATAAAAAACTAGTGATTTAGTCAATTTCGAGCATGTTTTTCGATTCAACCAACCAAATAAGTTAACCACTACTTATAACATAACAATATATCAAAGCTGTTTACCTTGACTATCGCGTAAGTGCAAATACACATTATAGCTTGGACGGAGTCAACAATCTATTTAATTAAACAAAAACTAGTCATTATATGTAGAGACGCCACTAAGCAACGTCTTTGTTAAAATCAGTGCTTTTTGCTGTGCAATTTGACACTTGAATATAAAAGAAAAAGTAGTATATTGTAGTCACTTTACTAACACACAGGCGGTGCGTATCGAAAAGCCCGAAAACTCATATAGGTTATAAAACATATGGACACCGCGCCCTGGAAAACACAGCGTGGTACGACCTCATACGAGGTGGACAGACGACCTGGTGAAGGTCGCCGGGAGTCATTGGATGAGAGCGGCATGTAACCGCTCGTTGTGGAAATCTAAGGGGGAGGCCTTTGTTCAGCAGTGGACGTCCTGTGACAAATATGATGATGATGATGATGAAATACATATAGGTACTTGTGCAGGCAACCTGGCTTTCGTTAATCTCTGGTGATCGGGGGCTGAAATATTAAGTAGCCCCGTGTAGGTCTCGAAAATGTAGCTTCACTCTTTAATAACAATTTACAATTTCTAGCACTTTTTAATCAGCCTCACCCACTCCATCTTGCCTCTACCACAAATCTATAAAAAAATGTAAGCTAGGATGTAGAGTGACGAGCATCGGAAAAATCACCGATCAATCAAGCGGTGTGTCTAATAATATATTATCTGCATTATCAGATAGAGAAGGAGCGGAAAGAGGACACGGTGCACTTCCCGTAGCAGAAAGCAGGAGACAAAAGACAATAGAAACTATTTCTAGACGACAAGGCACTGATCAAAGTTTACTTTAGTTGATAAAACATTCTATCATCACACTATATCATCATAATATCAGTCTATAAAAATGCCCTGCGGCTTAGGACATCTTCATAAACCACTACAATATAGGCAATAATCCCTACACGACTAGAAGTTTTTAGAAATATATTTATTATGTATTACAATGTACAAGATCTCTGTATAGGTACGTCAATAAATCATATTGATAATCATTATTTACAATTGGAGGGATCATGGGCACGAACCTATCAATCACTACTTTCCCTTTGACATTTTTAACCTGATTCAAAACGCAACTCAAGTTCACAGCGGTAATTCAATGTGGAAAATTCTTGAGTATGAATTAAAATGGTGCATTGCACGCATATCATTTCCAATTATAATCGAAAGCGAATCAAATTCCGTCGAATTAATTATCAACACTTAGATTGATTCGGTTTTATGGGCATAGTGGTATATTGCAATACGTCTGGACCTATGCTGTTAAAATGCGAAATGTTTAATTGGCAGTAGGTACCTGTCACGTTGTGTCGGCTATGTTGGCAGTGCATGATAATTGGAGTGGAGTAGTCTCCTTTTGCGAGAGCGTCATGCTCCAGGAGGACTCAGAGCGGGATCGGGAGAGGGCCGAACCCGCACGGAACAAATATTTGTATGACATTCAGTTAATTGTACCGGGTCTGGGTGTATTGTGTGTGGAATTTGTGTTTGTAAACGCACCCACGACACAGGACAAATCTTAGAGTACGGCAACGATTTTTAAGAAAAAAAGTAGACTTTGCACTTTTTAACCAGATCCACGTTGTGTTAGCAGATAAATATGGCCGACTCTTACCGGCTAAGATAACCACGGTGTTCCTTCGATTAGCAATAAGAGCTATATTTATGCCCCTATGCCCCTAAAAGGCCTTTACTCGACTTGGATGGAAGTATTATTCCTATAAAAACGTCACTAGTGAACTCGAAACGCACGCATCATAACAGTCATAGCTGACATTTGCATATGTTAGATTCAAAGATCGACGGCGCTAGCGTGATCGGTACGAAGGACAGTAGAAAGTAGAGTAGGAAGTACATGATGCATATCTACCGGTTGTAAACAAAAAAGTTCAAAGACCAAAAACGCTTATTTAGCGAACAAATCCTCCACAACGCGCTGTGGTCTTACATTCGCTAAGCCTAACACTGTCACAATAAGTTAAGGTGCGGCCAATGCAGAGAACGGTGTTTTCTTTTCAAATATCTGAATAAAGCAAGACCTCAACGCGTTGTAGTAAATTTATTCATAGAATGAGCGTTTTCATTTAGATGAGGTAATGAGGTAAAAACTAAAATTGCTGACAGAGCGAAAATAATTAGTAAGCAGAAGTGGCAATAGGCAGGGCACATACGTCGCAAAACTGATGGCCGTTGGGGCAGTAAGGTTCTCGAGTGGAGACCACGCACCGGAAAACGCAGCGTGGGATGACCTCCAACAATGGACAGATGACTTGGTAAAGATAGATGGGAGCCGATGGATGCGCGTGGCATGTAACCGGTCGTTGAGGAAATCTATGGAGGGCCTTTGTTCAGCAGTGGACGTTCTTCGGCTAATATGATGATGATGACGATGATGACCGTTTTTGGTCTTTTAGCCTAACATACATATTACATGTATATAAAACAACAAACTTTTCTCTGCGGAGCCTGATTGTCTAGTCTATTTACTCGATAGAATGCTCGACATGATTCCAATTTACATAATGTGCTATTTTCAATGCACTATAAACATAATTTACATCGAAAATACACTATCTCTTTCTTAGAACAGCAGTCAAGCTGCAGCAGTTAACTTTTATTTGAAAGCTCAGCAGTACATACCAGAGTGTTGGTATTCTATTATGTATGAAGTATGATACTTAAACATCCGGGTTTATGTTGTATAAAAACACGGTAAGAAAACCCTTTCCAGAACATAAATAAAACATTATGGTAATTTCAGAAATTATAGATTATTTTTTAATACGCTTTTATTGGCTTCACTTGTAACAAACTATGTAAAATAACCTTAGAAGTCGATTTTAACCTACTTTTACTTGTATCGGTTTGAAACTTTTCAAGTATATGTAATCGGGACAACAATACAATAATCTGATACCGTTGATAGTGGAACTCTTCAATGGCTACTAATCCCTCGAGTTTAGGCTCATTTGGTTTGTTTTAACGAGTCTCACACATTGCACTTGGTGACGAGAGTCTGATGAGGGAGCGCTGGGTCCAAAGAGCGAACAGACGGCCTCGACGACGCGTTTGGTCCTGAACTGCATCCTCAGGCAAATACATTAACTAACTAATAAAGTATTAAGTAACAATGAGTCAGATCATTAAATTAATGTGTAATTTATTTGTTGAGTTAGCCAATCGTAACTTGGATTTTCACTTGAAAATGAATTTTGTGACAAAATTGCAGTTGTTGTTGCTGTTGTAGAGACTATGTCGGCCGATTTACTACCTGTGAGACTAGTCAATTATTTTAAATTGAGAATCAATTTCTTTCTCGTTTTACTGTCCTTGTCACCTGAAAAATCTTTTAGCTGTTACTGAAGTATTAAATGTGTGTTTTATCAACAATAACATTTTCTAAGTTCATGTTGTTCTTAGTCGTTTGCACGGTGCGGACCATGGTTCATTTCGTTTTTAGGGTTCCGAACGTCCGAAGGAAAAAACGGCGCTACTCTTATGGGATCACTCGTCTGTCTGTCTGTCCGTCTATCACAGCCAATTTTCTCCAAATATACTGAACCGATTAAGTTGAAATTTGATACATATATGATTTCTGCGATCCAAACACGTACGTGTAACGTAAATAAATGAATTTTGAAATAGGCCCTTTTTGGGGGGCAATATAGAAAATTCAAGAATTAGTTTTGCGATTTGTACCGTGTAACATATGAAATGGAAGGGCTTGTTGTGTGGGTCTCAAATGTATTTATTTCATAATTGTAAAATATATAGTTTTAAAGTTATCTAAGAAAATATACGAAAATTGACCCTTATCTCCAAATCTTTGAGCCTAAAATTCGGAAAAAAATATAGCTTATAGCTCTTTACCTATAAATTACAGAAAAACCTATAAGAAGTCTATGGTCTTAAAATAACATGGTAAATCTTACAATATTATGCGTACAAACTTACGTTTGCGGTAGGAATGTAAGGGAAAACATATTTTTTTACAGCATTAAATCATATCGGGTATTTTCGAAACGGATTCACTCGCCTATACCGCTTGTTGAGTTTAACCTCGGCAGTTATTCTGCAAAATCTCACTAGCAAACTCACTTCGGAATCCGCAGTGAAAACAACAAATTATGAGATTTCAGAAGTGAGCTCAACGATTCGTTCGTATTTTGAAGAATTTTGTTTTGTTTTTGTTGATAGTTATGATATAATATTTTAATGATTTCTAATGGTGACGCTCTAGATTATGATTGGGATAAAAAAATGCATTCCCATTAATCAATTCATAATGAAGTACACTACAACGATCCGTATGTAAGTAGTGAGTATTAAGGTATATCCTAGAACGATTGAATTAATCACGATATAGTTTCGTAAGCTATTTCGATTCAATGAGTATAAAGTTTAGATCTGGCAAGTTACTGGCAAAAAATAGTTTTTTGTAAGTTAATTATAGTTTTATAGTTTTGTGTCGTAAGTTATTTTCTTCCTTTGGAAGATATGATTATTATCGTTATTTTAAGGCTGTAAGTATACTACAAATGTGCCAAATGCAAAAAATCTCATTAATTTAATTTCTAGACTTTTATGGGGTTATCCACCTAGAGCCACCCATTGGTGCCACGCCTTTAGACACATCTCGGAGGGGATGGCTGTAAAGTGGTCACCCCCTCTAGCGAAGGGAAGGTGACTGTAAAGAGGCCCACCTGACCAGGCACCTCTCGGGGGAATTGTAAAGGATTACCCCGAAGCTTCGCTATGCGCTGTGCTGCGCACACGGTGGCACGTGACCACATGCACACCACCGTCTTCCCGGGGGTCGCTCGGTATGAGCACACATATTTCCCAATAGGTGCACTCGTGACCCCCAGGGCCTTCCCCAATGTAAAGACGACAGGCTCAGGCGTGTTGGACATGGGCACCGCGGCGGTTGTTACCCCGGCTCCGTGTACGCCTTCTCCGAGTGGGATTGGCTCTCCCCCGATCCCGCTCTGCGACCTCCTGGAGCATGACGCTCTCACAGAAGGAGACCACAGCACTCCAATTTTCATGCTCTGCCAGCATAGCCGATACTATTATTGGCAGAGAGAGATCTTGCGCGATCCAATAGACCAGAATCCGCCATTCGGCAGCCCACACACCTGATCTGCCTTCTTACCCCACGCTGATCGCTTCCGGTTTTAATAGCGTTGATCACAGAGACATCAAATAAAATATTTGTTCATCGTCGACATGTCTATCTCATTTTTTGACACACCGTCGAGACTAATCCAGGTCCACTTTCGATGTTTCTGCCTTTTGAAGGAGGAGTAAAATATATAAGGTCCTTCCTTCCCCATGAAGCCCGCCAGTAGATGGCCGCGATCGTTCCGACATCCTACTCTAAGCTGCCCAACTCGCAGCTCTTTACCGTCTCGTTTGCCCAGTTTCGTTTTCGTTTGAAGTCCATCATGACAACAGTAAAGTGGGTTCTGGAATTATAGCTCTAGAAATATCCTCATACATAGTCTCCACCTCCTCCTCGGACTATGCCGAGGTCGAAGCGTATACCTGAATGGCCTTCAACGAATACCGTTTGGCCGCCACCGCCAATATCACACTCTCGATATTCACCAGGTTGTTCACGATAGACTTGTGGACGATAAACCCGACACCTCCTTAGGACTGTTGATCATCATATCAGCCATAAAACATCCACTGCTGAACAAAGGCCTCCCGCATAGATTTTAACGATTGTGTCATCATTTTGGGGGGAATTTGCCAGTACTCACCACGCTTGGCAGGCGGGTTGGTGAACGCAGTATGGCTAATGTTCCAAAGAAGGGACGCTGCTGCCCATGCCTCTGGTTTAGAATGCCTTAGTCGATTTTTACGACATCCATGGTAGGAGATGGAGTTGGACTGTTGATCGCCTTCCCGGAAATAGAGCAAGTTTCCGCATTTAAGGATAGTCGTGTCTTAGCCCGCTCTTCGGATTTCAGACAATCCCACAATATACTACAACCTAGTCAATTCTTTCACAAGTTCCGTGATCTTCTCGTCAGTTCGCAGTGTGCGCATGTACGTTGCAAGGTCCAGGCGTAGTTGGTTGTAGTAGCCGGGTCTCTACCGGGGATTAACTTTAGCACCCCCTGCCACGCCGTTACTATGACCACTACCGTAGACCGGAATAGCAGGGCCGCCAGGGACTAGGGGTCTGGGTTTGTGTTGTGTGTTCATTTGGGGAATTTTTGCCATAATCACTTCGCTTGGCATGCGGGCTGGCGATCGCAGTTAGGTTGTACATAAACTTGAAGGACGATGCGCAGCAGCGTACTATTCCCATAGGTGCCTTTTACGACACCCATGGAATGAAATAGGGTGGTGGTATTCTTTGCCGGCACCACACGGCATCACAGTGTAAGTTCACGTTTGACGTTGTTTGTAGTTTAGGAGAATACCATTTGTGACATTTTGGACACTGAGACTAGATCGGTACTATATTTTGAACATTTTTAGATTATGAGAATTGGCCTTCAGAGCGTGCGCGGGAGGAAGTTCCTCTGAAACCGTACGGTACGAGACTATTTTGGCTCTAGGGCATGTGGATGAACTCCCCGCCGATGGCGGGAGGTGCGATGGTAGAAATTAGCCGTTGGCATCATATTGAACAATTCTTCAGAACACCACGTCCACTGCTGAACAAAAGCCTCCCCCATAAGACGACCGATTACATGCCGTGTAACGTCACATGTGTTTGGAGGAAATTTATCAGTACTCTGGCAGGCGGGTTGGTAAGCGCAGAATGGGTACTGTTCCACAGAAGTGAAGCAGCTCCCAATATCTCTGGATTAAAGTCCCTTAGTCGCCTTTTACGACATCCACTGGAGGAGACGGAATGGTGCTATATTAATTTTAAAAAATGTGCACTATTTGCCGAGAGATTCTTTTTCGGGTGTTTGGCCATTATATAAAACTACAATTTGGCAACTCTCAATTGTAGTGCTTCCTTGAATATGAGCTGTTGTAGTTACAGATGGTAGTTCATATGTCTCTCTACAAAGGTTAATATCCTCTGCAAGGAAGCCGGTCTTTTGCTAGGTTTACATGGGGACATGCATGTGTCCCACACGTAGACTGAAGTCCTTTAGAGTATTTTAATTTTAAATGTAATAGGTCACTAACCGGGCCGCTCTATGCATGCACTATAGAAATAGAGTCACCGCGTACTATGGTTGTGTCGGGCTATTATACGAGATTGAAGCTACAATGATAAAATATTGCAAGTTGCAACGTTTCATATATGGGCTGCAAGTAGTGCGAATTACATTCCTTAATTTCACTGTTGTCCTTAGTATACTTTGTATTACACTACAAATATTTGTACAAGTACAGCTACCGAAAATGTGTAAAGCACGATATTGAAAACTTAATATTAGAAAAAGTAGTGATTGAAAGTGAATGTGGCGACGCTTACAGCGACATCTATTTGAACATTAAGTGCAACTCTCCGGTGACAACCGTTGGGCTTTGGCCCGCAAGGCATACCACCCGCCTGGTTGGAGGATCCTTCCTTTTCTATGAAGGAACAAGACATCTTGTTCCCCATAGTAAACATTCAAACAAATATATGTACATCAAAGATACTCTCTGTGCAATATTTAAAGATTCAAATCACAGCTTGCTCTTAAATTCGCTTATGAATTTCTGTCTGCAAAGTGATTACCAATGCATTATTGTAGGACTATGCATGGGCTTCTTACTTCCTTGGGCGTTATATTAACATAAAGTAATATATAAGTTGTAACTTACCTTTTTTTTTAATGATCCCGTGGAATTACATCATGTACTTCCTTCACCCCGGGAAAGGGCGAAGGGGCATGCCGAAATCCTACTGGCTAAATGATCACTCCGGTGGATCATCGTCGCCACCGAAGGGAGGCGCCAAGAACTCGAAAAATCTCCATCTAGACCCTTCCATAAAAGCTACAAAGACACGCAGGCATTTCTCTTCATAAATAATAAAAGTATAAATAAATATCTGAAAGTGGAGTGGAAATGTATTTAACATTTGTCTTGTCTCGCAACTGCCTTTGTACGATATATTGCCGGATTTAAAACCAGCGTACTAGCTAAAGCACTAAATCCATCCTGCAACTCACTTGCCCACATTCATCTTAACTATAACAATTTATCTGTGTATGTTGGAAACGACAACTTGATAATTTTCTAACAACATCATAATGTTTTGTGTTTGTTTTTTAATTGTTTTATTTAGATTTAAATAATTAGGATGAATACCTGCATTTTTTGCTAGCCTGTCTAAAAATTTAATCTGGAAAATAAACGAGTCTATTGTTTGTTGTTATGTTTTAATATTATTATTTATCTACGAAATATTTCTAAATGCAACATTATTACAAATAATATATATCTACGATCATTTTAAGTAGCCGTCAATATCCTTATGCGTTGTATTATTAGATATCATTTAATGTCTGCATACGAATTACTGCTTTAACGTACCATAAATGTTTGTGTTAACGAAATTATTTCCAACGGCACAACCTCGTTGAACGGTGATAACGATAATATCGTTACATTGGAATTTGCGTTGCTTACTATCACGTGATGTCTGTGTGATATGGAAAACTTTTTATGATATCGTAAAACTGTATGTCGAATTATATTTTTGATGTCCTCATTAGGACGCGACGTAAAGAAATGATAACACAACAGAGTAGACGGGATTTGGTGGAACACCCAGCAAATGTAGGACTGGTAATAATGGGTTGGGTAAGCGATAAGAAAATTGTACTGTGAAAATTTAAATAAAAATTGTAATTCTTGAAAACATTTTAGTTTTTAATAGAATAAAGACTTATCAATGAGTAAAGTTACAAATAATTTGAGGTAAAAAAAAAAAACTAGAAAAGGAATTTTTCATTACGAGATGCTTAAAAATCTGTGTCAACGTAGAGATTTTTCGATATTTCGGAAAATTTTGTACTACTGTAAAACCGTAAGATTTTGCTGAACATATATTGTGTTTTTTTGGTAGATATTGACCTAAGCTCTCACCCCCTGCAGTATGTCGTGCTATTTACTGGACACCCTGTTTTAGTACCACGTTCATTTAAAATTAAACATCAAAGTATTAGTAATGTTATGTGTATAAAGCCAATACTGACATTATTACCTACTTATACGTAAGAGAAGCATCTGCATGTTAATCTAGCTGTAAAGAGTATAAAGAACTTTATTTACATTTTAATTGGTGTCGGCGCAAATTACGTTGGCAAATATAGTGTATATAGCTTGCTAAATTTACCTGTAATCGGCAACTCTGAAGTAAGAGAAAGTATAAGACAAGTAAGATACCCTATCTTACGACTACGAGACCTTAAGGGTGTGTTCCAGTGAGAATTTATATGTACATACGATTAATGTATTAATTGCAGGGACCATTTTGGTTACCCGTTGAAAGGGTTTTCGCTGGGGTTTTTTTAAAGTAGTTGACAAAAAACCGACACGCAAAGCGTTGCTCTATTGAATGGCTTAAGGGTTTTTGATGGGGTGTTGTTACTCGGCATACAAAAAACCCATACAATGTGTGTGTACCTATTGAACGGCTTAATTTATGCCGTTTTGAACGGGTTACTCTTTCAAGTCCTACAAACAAGTTAACCGATTCGGGACTCGGAGCAGTGGGCCAGCACGCCTCATGCCGCCGCAGCGGAATCTTTGTCACTCCGTACCGAGCGGCTTATAAACACGGGAATATGATTATTATTCCCATGGCTCTTCTTTAGAGTTAAAGAATAATATAAACTCTCATTATTCTTATATATACTGGTTCTAACTTTGAACTTGGAAGTGATTGTTATTTATCTAGCGCCATTAAAGGTGAGGGTAGGTACCGTGGGGAAATCCTCATGGATTGCCATTGCTGGTGGCCCATCATTTTAATGGGGAACCTAAGGTAACCCGAACTCAACCCTTTGAAGAGGTAAGTGTCTTTAATGGGTTACCTAAGTGAAAGAGGTAGCCCCTTGAAGTGGTTGTCATAATGAAGGGTAACCCCGTCCAAGTGGTTATCATATTGAAGAGATTACCCTTTCATTGTGTTGTGAGGAGAATACACATTCAAGAGGTAACATCATTATAGATCATTACTCATGAAAGTGTTACCACTTCGAAAGACTCCGGAGCAAAAGCGCGTGGGATGCCGTCGCTTCCTTTTGCGAGGACGTGATGCAAACAAAAGAGGTGGCAGAGCGGGGACGGGAGGAGACCACCTCTTATCCCCACCGCAGAAAACAAACCGGATGCGTGCGCCGGAGGAGCGTGCTGAGCGTTCTCCGGCCACCATGACGGTGACAGGTCGCACAGAGATGGGGCCAGTCAAACAGTGACAAGTGATTGAGTATAATGCTGACTAAGTGAACACCTCACCCCTAGCCAGAGGTAAGTGTAAGGACACCTTGGAGTTTTAGCCGGTAAGAGGCCGGCATGCCCCTCCGCTCTTCCCAAGGCGAAGGAAGTCCATGGGGATTTCCCCACGATGACAAAAAAAATGGTAAACGTAGTCTTCAATAACTTTGAGCGTAGAGTCCCCGATCTTCTCAGAAGTAGGTGGTACGTGGACATTAAGACCAACTTTTCCGGAAGCTCTACTGAGGTCATCGAGCATTACACTACGTCTCAGCCATAGCCACTACTCGTATATCATAAGCAAACTGAAGGTGCGTGATTTACTCTCCGTTTATGTCGATGCCTAGCACTTGGTCCAGAACCTCGAAAACCTATTCCAGTCCGGTGGTGAACTGTTTGGAGAGATAACGTCTCCCTTTCTTACTGCCCGCCGCAGCAGGGCTTCGAGTTCTAATCCTGTAGTCGGACTGATATAGCGTTTTCGTACTAGCAGTTCAGCACTTACATGCACCGGTAGTTGTCTTGGACCTGCTGGAAGGACTGCAGTACACCCCAAGTCTCGATCGATTTCTCTTAGCCCACAAATGCTAAGCAAAGAGGCAGGTATACTCTTTCGGTATAACCTGGCGTAAGCTTATATCTGTGGTCTACGGTACTGACAATTTTCGGAAACAGGCATGTTCTACAATTTTAACTTGCAAGAATTTCTACGGGAACACATAAATAAACAAAAGCGTATCAGAAACATTTTAATATCGTTTGCTCGTTTGTAATTCTCGAGTATCTTTTAATATTATATTATGTATGCTAGCTCTAATGTAGCAATGACATATCAAGTAATGCTTTTGTTTTTTATTTATTTAGGTAAGTAAAGCATTATGTAATACAGCAATTGAAAATAATATGACAGACAGCGACGTGTTGCCTGGGAGTCTGTGCGCACGTGCACCGCATTTTCTTCCCAGCTACACTATCGGCCGAATACTGACTGACTGACGTCACTTAACATTAAGTCCCGCTTTAACTATTCGAGCCGCCTGGTTTCCTACCGAAAACGGTTTTCTCGACTTCATTTAATTTCAGTATCGTTACAAAACCTTATTAAATATTTTAAACTATGTTAAATTTTGTGTAAGTACCATTAATATCTAGATGCCATAATTTTTACAGTATACTCGACAATCAACAGTTAGAACTGTAGCTATAAAGATATAGGTAGGTATACCTAAATGTACACATTTATTCAAAACGCTCATCACAACGATAAAAATTATCCGTTATCCCCAAGGTACGTGACATGGAACCTGCACCCAATGTACGTGTCCACATTGTGATGCATTCGTTGTACGTCACAGAGCGGTAGGTACCTACGACACGTAATGGGAATTCCCTCCTCGAGCGTGTGAAACTCAGTCGGATCTCCCCAGGTACCTATTTGACGTGCGCATGAAAAACAGAATCGGTTTCTCTATAAACAGCATTGTAACATACTACGATGGTCACACTAACATTTTTAGAAAGTCGAGAACAGAATGATTTAGGATCCTGTTGATAATGTTTATTGTTTTTAGACGTAGTCTCCGTTCCTTTCTAAGAACCGTCGCATGGGGTGGAACTTTTCACTGAAGTAGTGGGCCCACTCTTCTCTAGGATCCCTATCTTCCACGTTTTTTTCGAAAGCAGTCACGGGATCTTCGGGTTTCATAAAGCGAATTGCTCTGATTTTACATGGATTTTATCTTTTATTTTGGGCGATAAATAAAAGTTGCAAGGTGTCCACACCTTTCATAGACATATATTCGATTGTCCATCTGGCGGAGAGCTGGAGTGTCGTCGTGATGGAGGAGGAACCCGCTTCTTGGGCGCTGTTATCGAACATTTTCAAAGACAGCCGGTAAACAATGATTAACATACCAATCTGCAGTACCAGTAGTTTTAGCCTCTAGCGCAATTGTTGTGAAATGACTTGTCCGTCCAAAGAATGAGGCTTTTCTGATCTGGGGGCCTAAAAAGGCCGCTTTAGCAAAATCATAATATGAATCACATTAAATATCACCAAATGGTCCAGAAGGCCTGAAAAGACCGTATTAGGTTTTATTTAAAAAATTATAAGGCATAATAATGGAGACATCTCAATACGATTCACATTAGAAATCACAAAATGGTCACTTAATCATAACTGACTATTAACGTGACCATTTTGTGATTTCTAATGTAATTCATATTATGATTCCCCTAAAGCGGCCTTTTTAGGCCCCCAGATCTTTTTCCCTTGATTTCTGCCCTTCTTTACTTTTGTTGGCAAATCTTCGAATGGGAATATCTATTGGGCAAATTATATTTTGGTTTAGGGCTTGTAACATGTATATCCAACTTTCATCATCTCTGACGATGTCAAACTTTTTATTTCATGGCACCAACCCAAACGACGGCGTTTTTGATCTTCCGTCAAATTATGAGGTATCCATCTGGTAAAGCTTTCTGATACCTAAATGTTCGCGTAAGACTTTTTGCACTTGACTAGTGCCTAAATTTGTCCGGATTTGTTGATATGCCACTCTTTTATCAGCTTCCAGCTTATATAATTACTCGCACAGCACTAACGTGTCTTCAGTGGTCGCCGTAGAATGACGTCTTACGCGCAAATTAGCAGTGAGAATGTTTCGACCACCTTTAAACTCATTAAACCAGTAATAAACAGTGGCACGAGATGGGACTTCATCATGAAATGCCAATAGAAGTTTATCATAACATATTTGTTGATTAAGACGGCAACGAAAGTCGTAATAAATCATGGAGCGAAAAGTTTCTGGAGTCAATTTCATTTCGACGCACGACACGCACTTTTGTGATAATAACGCATTATTATTCTAAGGTAGAAACATAAAACATATGAATTCGATGTCATCTACAGCTTCCCAAAGAGTACTTTATTCGAAATACCTTTAAACACATTTTTCAGCAGCAACTTTTCTTACTTGTGACCCTTGTATAGGGTCCTACAAAAATACGAACTGTTTTATTTGACTGTAAATGTTTTAGACACTATGTAGCCTGGGGTACCTTAGCGGAATTGGCCCCTACAAATACACTGAGCTACTGCCAAATACTGGCTAGCAGGACTTCGGGCCACGCCTTAGTAACCTGAGTCTGTAAGTTCACAGTACCTTTTTTATTATGACCCGGGAAATCCATCAAGGACTTGACAACATAGGCCTAAATAGATCCCCGGTAATAGTTCGGCAGAGGGATATGCCGAACTATTACCGGCTAAAATCACCAGAGTGGTCATCTTTGGCTCCGAATCCAGTAATAACGAGAACAATCGGTGTAAAGCGGTCACCCCCTCTAGCGGAGGGAAGTGACTGCAAAGAGGCCACCTCCCCAGGTCTCTTTCTCAATCTCAGGGGGATTGTAAATGATCCCCCTGAAGGCTCGCTGTGCCCTGTTCTGCGCAAACGGCAGCAAATGTGCACGTGCGTGCGCTATCTTCTCGGGGGTCACTCGGTATCAGCATGCTGATTCCCCAATCTTGCCCGGATCCGATCGATCAAAGCGGCAGCCTACCCAAGGCTCTCCTCGTGTCCGTGACCTCACGTCCTACCCTGTGCAGATATGCACCGAAACCACCGTGTCCGGTGAATACCTGCGTCAGGCGGTAGATGATGCGGTCGCTCCTCGTGAGCCAGGCTCCGAAAAACGGCAATATGGCATCGACGATGCGCTTTTGGTACTGCGGCAGCATATCGAGCCAACCATCTCCAACTTTCAAGGCGCGCTTTCACTGCTCTGGCGCAGGTATCGTGTTTGGTGATAGACCCACGCATCTATTTCCGCCAGGATATCGAAATAAGGAAAACGCACCAAGAGAGTTGCCGCCTCAAATTACAACGTTCAGTATCATCGTGCGATCTGTATAGTCCCTCTGCGGTGCATACCACCAGACATGGACCGCATGACTTCCCCGTAGATGCGGCCAACTTCTACCTACCCACCTACACCACCTACCCACCTACCCACCTAGCACCTACTACTACAGCGTCTACTTTAGTCTTTTTTTTTATTGATCCGGTGGAAATACCTCATGTACTTCCTTCACCCCGGGAAAGGGCGAAGGGGCATGCCAGACTCCTACCGGCTAAAACCACCGGAGTGATCATCTTCGGCGCCGAAGGGAGGCCCCAGGAACTCGAAAGATCTCCATCTAGAACCACCCATTGGCGCCACGCCTTTAGGCACATCTCAGAGGGGATGACTGTAAAGCGGTCATCCCCTCTAGTGGAGGGAAGGCGACTGTAAAGAGGCCACCCCCCCAGGCATCTTTCGAGGGGATTGTAAAAGATTCCCCCGAAGCCTCACTATGCGCTGTGCTGCGCACACAGCGGTACGTGACCACATGCGCACCGCTGTCTTCCCGGGGGTCGCTCGGTATGAGCACGCAAATTTCCCAATAAGCGCGCTCGCGACCCCCAAGGGTGTCATATAAAGACGACAGGGGGCTCAGGCGTGTTGGACACGGGCACCACGGCGGTTGTTACCCCGGCTCCGTGTCCTCCTCCTCCGAGCGGGATCGGCCCTCTCCCGATCCCGCTCTGCGACCTCCTTCTGGAGCATTACGCTCTCAGAGAAGGAGACCACAGCACTCCAATTTTCATGCTCTGCCAGCATAGCCGACACTACTGCCGGCAAAGAGAGATCTTGCCCGATCCGATCGACCAGGATCCGCCGCTCGGCAGTCCACGCAGGGCACTCTCCGAGCGTGTGCTGTGCGGTATCCTGATCGTCTCCACAGTAGTGGCACTGCGCCGTGACCTCGCGTCCTATCCTGTGCAAGTACGCACCGAAACAACCGTGTCCGGTGAATACCTGCGTCAGGCGGAATGTGACGCGCTCGCTTCTTTGGAGCCAGGCTCCGAAGAGCGGCAAGACAGCCTCGACGACGCGCTTTTGCGCGTACTGTGGCAGCATGAGCCGCTCGCGCCATAGCTCAAGTGCACGCCGCCGAGCCTGCCGCCTCAAACTTTCGAGCGCCCCTGAAGGCACGCCTTCACCACTCTGGCGGAGAGAGCGTGTTTGGTGATACACCCACGCATCCATCTCCGCCAGGATATCAAAAGGCGGAAAGCGCGCCAACAGAGTTGCCGCCTCAAAGGACACCGTTCGGTATCCTCGTGCGATTCGTATAGCCGCTCTACGCTGCAGACCGTGAATCTTGGTTCTGCAGCGCTGGACGCCCGAGAGTCGAGATGACCAGACAGGCGCCCCGTAGAGGGCCACGGACCGCACGACTCCCCCGTAGAGGCGGCGAACTTCTTCCCTCGGTCCCCCGAGATTGGGCAGTAGACGGTGCAAGGCACCCACTATCCTTTCGACCCGGGGGACTAGACGCTCGAAGTGCTCCTCGAAGCCCCAGCGACTGTCCAGGGTGAGTCGTAAGCATCCTGCCTGCCCGTAACCATTATAATGCTACCCAGGACTAGTCCTGTGTGGCACCACACTGCGCTAGTCACCTTGAGACATTCGTTATTTAGTCTCTTATACCCAGTAATTTCACTAGCTACAGTGCCCTTCTAACCGGAGCACAGAAAAAGAAACTTTAGACATTAGTCGAAAGTTTAAACACTACTGCTTTGCGGCAGAACATCTAGCACTGCGGTGGTAAGAGTTCCTTTTTTTATTATTGGTCCCCAGTGGAAATTCATCATGAACTCCCTCCGCCCCGGGGAAGGGCGAAGGGGACTTCTACCGGCTAAAACCACTGGAGCGGTCATCTTCAGCACCGAAGCCCCCTTCGGTGCCCATTGGTGACATGCCTTTAGAGACATCTCAGAGGGGATGACTGTAAAGTGGGCACCCCCTTTGGTGGAGGGAACTGGGAAGACACTTCTTATGGAGGATTGTAAAGGATCCCCCAAGACTCGTTATTCGCTGCGCTGTGCACATGATGGCACGTGACCACGTGCGTGCCGCCGTCTTCCCGGGGGTCGCTCGGCATGAGCATGCAGACTCCTCAATATGCACGGTACGAGGATCTACCTCGCCGGCCTCTTGCAATAAGAGAGCTGTCACCGGTAAAAATCTTTTACTGATTCGAATCGCATTTAAAACTCTAACTACACATTTAACATTCTAGTAAGACAGCTACTTACTAGAATGTTAAACGATTTGAGTCGATAGCTTCGAGTAACAATAGATACGCACTTTGCTCAGTCTGAAGTCAACGGGGCGTAGGAGATAAGTACCGCTTAACATCCGTGAAAATTCCCAAAACCTAGGTCTTCACCTACTCGATAACGAGGGCCTGACGTAAAGTTTAAAACCGCAAACAATGTGACCGTATGCTCTGTAAAACATATAAAAATATTTAAATCAAATAAATTACCGATTGTGGTAAATCTCATTTATTATGACGGTATACAATGGATCATTACGGAGTACAACAGATTAATTTCAGTGCGTAGTAAGCTCAAGTCAGCAAAATAATGACAAAGATTTAAGTCATTAGGGGTTACCTGCGGTTAACCTCAGATTGTTACAAAATATCCTAATAGATTTTAGCAGTCTGGTGGTTTTATTGATACATAATCTCTTAGATTACGTATCAATAAAACCACCATAGACAGAGGTTTTCTTCAGAGGAGAGAAGAGAAGTAGAGCTCGTCTGTCCACATTGTTGGTGGTCGTCCCACGCAGCGTTTTCCGGTGCGCGGTCTCCACTCAAGAACCTGTTTGCCCCAACGGCCATCAGTTCTACGAGCAATGTGCCCTGCCCATTGCCATTTCTTTTTAGTAATCCTTTCAGCTATGTCGGCAACTTTAGTTCTCCTACGGATCTCCTCATTTCTGATCCGATCTCGTAGATAAATACCAAGCATAGCTCTCTCCATAGCTCGCTGAGTGACCTTGAGCTTTCTTATGAGGCCCATTGTGAGTGACCACGTCTCTGTTCCATATGTCATCACTGGTGACACACTCTGGTTAAAGATTTTCGTCTTGGGGCATTGCGGTATTGTTGGCGAAAAGACGTTGCGAAGTTTCCCGAACGCTGCCCAGCCGAGTCGGATTCGACGATTGACCTCTTTCTCGAAGTTGGACCTACCTAACAGGATAGTTTGTCCCAGGTAGACATACTCATCATCAATAGGCACGACATGGGCATTTGACATGACTTTCATCTTGCCCATGTTCATTTTAAGGCCCACCTGTTGGGAAACTCTGTTGAGATCATCGAGCATTGTGCTGAGCTCTTGCAGCGATTCTGCCATTACTACGATGTCGTCGGCAAATAGAAGGTGAGTAATATACTCGCCATTGATGATAATGTAAAGGATTCGCCTTTCCACTCTAGTAGCTTGAAGGCGAATGGAGGATCCATTGCAGCGGTGAACAGTTTCGGGGAAATGACGTCCCCCTGTCTCACACCTCTCTGCAATGGAATTGCCCCCGTGCTCTGTTCATGTACTCGGACCGACATGGTGGCGTTTCTGTATAAGCACTTCAACAATTCAATGTACCGATAGTCGATCTGGCACCGCTGCAGAGATTGCAGCACTGCCCAGGTTTCGATCGAATCGAAGGCTTTCGTTAAGTATTGATGTTTTGAGAAATTAGACAAAAAATTTCAAAATATCGAAACCGATTTGTGTCTCATACTTGTCTAATGTAAAATTGTGGACACAGTGATATATAATATACATGTTGTGCATGATGAAATTGATGTAAAGTGTTTGTGTTTATATGGTAGACGTGCCTTATAATAAAATTAAATAAAATCATCGAGAAATTATGAGGAAAACATATTTAGCGTGGGCACATTGTATTTGTTACTTTACCACCAACTACCGATAAACGACCGTACTACAACAAAAGAATCTAAAGATTAGGAGAAACACAGATGTGTGATGTGTCGCAGTGTTGTTATTATTTTGCCTACTTTTTATTCGCTCTCTGAGATACATGTTTTATAATAAAATAGTTACAATGATGAGTTTCACCAGTTATCTTATTTAGTATTAAGTGTTACAATTCTGAAGGTTTGATGGTGATCAGGTAAATGCTTGCCGGATCTCAGTGATGGAACTAGTTAGGATTATCTAGCTTTCAACATTTTTTACATAGTACCGACAAACGAAATACTAAAGTAAAAGCGAAAATGAACAGCTTAGAAATAATGTAAGTACGAAGCATATTCTTTTACAGTTTGGCCACGCTTCTCTTTACATATGTTTATATTTAGGCATTGTCAGGCTTACTCTATGATAAGTTCAAAACACAAACAAAAAATATATTTACAAATTTAAGTTCTATATTTATTTTACGTAATTGTTATATCTGTACTATTTACAATAGGCTTTAATTCATCTACATCTACATCTGCGTCTACCTGGGACTAACTGCCCAGTTAGGTAGGTCCAACTTCGAGAATGAGATCAATCGTCGAATCCGACTCGGCTGGGCAGCGTTTGGGAAACTTCGCAACATCTTTTCGTCAACAATACCGCAATGCCTCAAGACGCAAGTCTTTAACCAGTGTGTGGTACCAGTGATGACATATGGAACAGAGACGTGGTCACTCACAATAGGCCTCATAAGAAACCTCAAGGTCACTCAGCGAGCTATGGAGAGAGCTATGCTTGGTATTTCTCTACGAGATCGAATCAGAAATGAGGAGATCCGTAGAAGAACTAAAGTTCTCGACATAATTAGTAGTAGTCGGTAGAATTAGTAAACTGAAGTGACAATGGGCGTCAGCGTGGGCCGACCTCCAACGAGGTGGACAGACGACCAGGTGAAGGTCGCTGGGAGTCGTTGGATCAGAGCGGCATGTGACCGCTCGTTGTGGAAATCTAAGGGGGAGGCCTTTGTTCAGCAGTGGACGTCCTGTGGCTGATATGATGATGATGATGATGATGAGGCCCCTGGATATGATTTGCGCGTTGCCAACACGATAAAAATCATTTCACGCCCTATTTGAAGAGTCCCATGCTGTAGTTTCTTAGAAAAACCTCGGTAGAAATCTGTATCCACAGACAGTTCTTCTGAAACCTTACGATATGGTACATTTTGGCTTTAGTGTATGTAGATTCAACGCCCCGTCGATGCAGATTTTTGTGTCAGCCACCTTTCTTTGATTTGTACGGAATGATAAGCTTTTGTTTTGTTGTTTTATGCGTTTTATAGAACGCCTCGTAGAAGAACGACACAAATAAATCTATTTTAAATATTTTTACACATGATACTCACTAACAGCACTATACTAAAATTTTATTATGAGAAGTAACAAAGGTTGGGTTATCAGAGTGGGACGTATGCTAATGACAATTACATCCGCTTCTATGGGTACACTCGACCTTGGAAAGGGACGCAGCCCAGAACATGATTGTGTAATAATGGTACACATCGCAATCTCATAACAAATCTACTAATTATGTAAAAAATACTAAATACTATATATTGTTGCTTTTGTATATTCAGGGCGATATTTTCTGCTCTGGTCTGGTAGCAGAAGTCTAGATAATACCTCGAAGCGTGAGTCGTGGCTGAGCGCCACCTATATTGAAACGACCAGGATACCGTAGTGCCCTGCGTGAGCTGCTGAGCAGCGGATCCTATTCAAACGGATTGGGAAAAAATCTCCCTTACAGAGCATCAAACAAAAATACATAATTTGTGAATGAGGCAATGTGGCATTGCCATGATGCCACTCTTGTTCCGGTTCCCATATATTTACGAGCCAATCATGATTCCGCTTCGAAAACATATGGAAATCGAAACCGGAGCCGAATCGGCATTTAAAAGGCCTTATTGCCGCAATGATTGGATCCATTCTTATCACTATCATCATCTTCACGTCAATTAAAAGGACGTCCACTGCTTTTTGCTGAACAAAGGCCTCCCCCACAGATTTCTCCAATTATGTCGTAATTTTGGGAGGAATTTGCCAGTACTCAACAGGTTGCCAAGCAGGTGGGTGAAAGCAGAATGGCTACTGCTCCACCCTAAGGACGCTACTGCCCAGCCCTCTGGTTTAGAGTCCCTTAGTCGCCTTTTACGACATCCACGGGATGAGATGGAGGGACACCACACGGAAAACTAATTACTATACTTGTATTGTATTGTATACTATTTTCACATCTAGTTATGAATAGGAACTTACATATTATAAAGAAGTTGATTTAGGCCCATACGCGAACTCGAATCAAAACTTAAGTAATACTCGAGTCTAGATTGCGTTACATGAAATATGAACCCTACGTATTAGGTCCAACATTGATGCAATCTCGACTCCGGTTCTATTTGGGTTTTGATTCTCGATGTAATACGGGCCTTATAATTTGGATTTGTTCTTAGTAATAGATAAGCTTGGATTTTAATTTTAACTTTTTGTAATTACTGTAAAAATACGCAGTGAGGAAATGAGATTAAGGACTATTCTCATTTCATCTCTCGCGATGACAGAAGTTTTCCCGAGTAAACGTGAAAGAATAGAATAAAATTTATTTAGTTGTCAGTGATCAATATAAATCCGCATAAACAATATATTTCACAGCACAAAGCTATTTATTTTTGTATTGTGTGTTCTAATCTATATAAAGTGCCAGATATCGCAGCCGTAAGTAGATGGTATCGTATCTTTACGACAAGCTTTATTATACTGTCGATATCATCAACGTTGCGAGATCAATTATGATTAACGGATAGCGATAACGTCGTTAACACCTAACGACCGCGTAGCGGCCGTTACCTTCACACCGCTTACGTAACGGCACGATAGTGTTATCGGTCATACGATACACGCGTCAGTCACATTGACTGTTCATGGTACTAATGTTGTCACGCGGATTTACGTGTTGTTTTTAGCACTTGACTATTAGGTTGACGATTAGGTTCCTACGCTACGAGTCTAATTTTTGATTACCACACAGAAAACAAATGTATGTCTTATAGATTAGCTAATCCGGGTCTAGTAAGTGCACGTGAGATTTATGCCTGTAAACTGGAAAAATCATGATGTAAGGCATCGTCGTCGTAAAAATCACCCGTACAACCACAAAAAATGTTTAGTTTAGTAAAAAAGTTTTATGCGAGGAAATTCTTAAAACAACGGAGGAGTGATCCTTCATCTACCGTCAGGCAAAGCAAAATATGAGCTTAGTTTAAATATGGAACAGAGCGCTGCAGTAATCGTAACCGAAGTTGGACATGGATGCGGTTGCCATCGATTTAGAAAACTAATTATTACGTGCTGGACAAGGCATGTAAACATCAATACCCACCCGTTCTTCACCCAGTCTGACGATGTTGAAACGACAATCTTTACTTGGAACCTACTGAGAGTGCACGTTATGCGGCTTTTACTTAATTTCAGATGTGGTCCCCTTGCGTTTTAAAAATTATTGCCTCGTTCGTTTTGCACGTTTCATATGAGTGGAGGTACGTTAAAATTATCAATAATGTAGGTGTTTTGGCAGAATTATTACATTATCTATTCGTTGCATCGTAATTCTTGCTAAGTACACATTAAGCCGTTACGAAAGCCTTCTACTTGAAGGTTCTCTTCGGCTGATAGCAATCAAACCACTTATCTTAGTAGAGTAATTAATAAGTATGTCGGTATATTAAATTCGTCGTATTTTCAGTACAGTCTACTTTTGATAGGCATATAAACTTTTTCTAGACTTATTTATGATAAATTACGCCTACAATGATTTTGTCTATTTCTTAATTTTATACTTCGTATTCATCTATACCCTTATTGAAAATTATTTAAAACACTTATTAAAAAAAATTACAAAATATTTTAAATAAAGGACATTTCGGATGCATCGATGAGCGACTAGCCTGTGCCTGTATGTAGGTACTCCGAGGGGAGTGGACCGCTTTGCACCCACCCTCTCCGAGATGTGTCTATAGGCGTGGCACCAGTGCCCATTGATGCCACGCTGGCTCTAGTGTGCATTACAAGGACCTGGAGCCCCCTTAGGTGCCGAAGATGACGATGATGATGATGATGTGGGAGTTCGGCATGCCCCTTCACCCAAAAATTTAGGTAGGTACTCCGAATACTCAGGTCTGCGAAAAAAAAGGTAATAGGTCTACCTATGAAAGTGCCGTTCCGCAGTACTGGCCATTTCAAATAAAATAAAATTTTCTTTTATAAACATGGTTTTCATTATTCAAAATCAGTCTTCTGTGTATTGCTTAGTGTTATGTTTTCATCGCGTTTGAATCTTCGTCGTCATGGATATGTTGGTTGTATGGTTGAAAATTCGAGTAATTATGTAATATGAGTACCGTCGTGGCAGCGACGCGGCACAAGCGGCATGCAACACCAACGGCGTTTACGAAGCGAACACTACAAACGAACGCACAATCCGAAATTGGTTTGCCCGCTTCCGTTCTGGAAATTTCGTTGTGAAAAATGAACCCCGTGTGTGTCCGAAAACTTTGGTCGACAATGAAGAATTACAGGCGATCGTGGAAGCTGATGATACTCAATCTACGGCTGAACTAGCAGCAGCTTTTGACGTTAGCATCAAAACAATATTGGTCCATGTGCGTCAATCATAACGATCTTCAGCGCAACGTGCGTGTCGAGGCCTGCGTTGCGTTCCACACAACAGACGGTCTCCAAGCTACAAGTGCTGGGCTTGGAATCTCTCCGGCATCCGCCGTACTCAATTTCAAAAAGCAATCGGTTCGATTTCCTGCTCAAGTACCTAGCAAATAAAAAAATATGTAAATGTGCAATCCCATACATCAACCGTATTTATTAGTTACTACACCGCTTTTCTCAATTTTATAAAATTTCGGATTTAGCTATATAATCCTAAAGATAACGATAAAAATATTTTTATTCATGAAAACCATTTATAGGCACTTATGAATAGACAAGACTTTAGTTGCCTCGTTCCAAGGTGTCTATTTCCTATGGAGAAGAACGGGCAAGAAACTCCATGGTTACTCTTTTTAAATCATATTGGTGCAATGTTCTACATGTTCTCGAAATGATGGTAATGTGAGGACAATGCAGGAGAAAAGAGTCTAAACTTCTTAAAAAGTCTACACTAAACAAGCTTTATTTTAATATTTACCAGAGTTTATGATTCAATTGTCATGACAGCATTAAGATGACCAATCCCAACAGACAGCACTCGTTCACGAGCATGACGCATGCATCAGCGTCGCTCAGCTCAACCATATTGTAGGGAAACTTAGCGACCCGACACACAACGCCACCATAAACAGGACACTTGAGTGAGCATGACATACCTAAACTGCTAGACAAATATCACGTCAATAAAACAAAATAATTTAATAGCCCACATGGTACTCGCACTATTACAGTATCAAATCTAAGTGCATAAAATGAACATAAAAATAAATAACATGATGTCATATAGAATAATGGAATGTCATATGAATTAATATAATCCATTGTAAGAAATGATGCAATTTAAATGTCAAATTAATTAATATACTGGTTTTAGATACAGAGAGGCTGTTTCTACGTCTGTTAAATAACGAATTTTCATTACCGCGTATGCTGCAGAGCTAAGCCTTTTCGACAATTTAAGTATGTATGGGCCCCACTGCAGCTTAGAATCTAAAGTAATACCTAAAAACACTGGTGTCCACAAGATCCAACTCCGCGCCATTCAATATTCATACACTGGTGTTTACCGTTTTAACATTAGGTGTTGTGAATTTCATACATTTCGTTTTTGTCTCATTCAACACTAAATTGTTCTTTTTTTTTTTTTTTTTTTTTTTTTTTTTTTTAAAAACGTTGCCCCACACTAGGATTTCTCCTGTGTCGTGGGTGCGTTTACAAACACAAATTCCACACACAATACACACCCAGACCCGGAACAACTACCTGCAGATCGTACAAATATTTGTTCCGTGTGGGAATCGAACCCACGACCCGGTGTGCAGCAGTCGACTGTATCTGCCACTGCACCAACCGTGCCGTCAACATTAACCTAACCTAACACAAAAATCCATTCTACTGTACTTAAATAAAGAAAAAGGTGTTTTTTTTTACTTTTACTTGGTTGGTCCGCCGGCTGTCGCCCCTAATTTTTTCATGTATCTCATATTCCGGTTAATGCAATGCTGGCTTCAGGGTGGGGTTAACTGGGCGGTCGCCCGGGACGTGTGTGCACCACTACAAAGAATACTAGCTAATTATAAGAAATAAAGGGCGTTAGAAAATATAAATTATAACGCCGGGGCGCCCAGGTTAATGATTGAAAATAATTTCCATACCGCTAGCTTATTGATGGCCGAGTTAAGAGCCATCTAGCGAGAAAATCTAAATTTACAAAATGATTTCACTACTCCACGACAGGTAGCATAAATAAAGAACTGTTTTAGCTATTTCACAATAGATGGCGCCCTTAAGAAACGAATTGCTTTATTTTGATAATTCATATGTTTTACCTTTTTAAATGAAAACCATTTGGAGCTAAATTGGGATTTATTTAAGACATTTTAAATCCCAACTATCAGGCGCGCATGACGTTTTGCACTGGGGGTCAATGCGCATAGTCAAAGCATTGCGCATTTCATAGCTAACCTCACCGAGTCGATCGACCAGCAGCAAACGAGCTGTCAGTGCGAAAACCTTTTCGTTTCGTCATTGTGCTGTATTTTGGTGCCTAGTGGATGTGCTAAGTGTCGCCGAGCGCTTTTTGTTTTATTTAGGTGCTAATAAATATTAAACTTACAGGTAAGTACATACATTAATACGTTTAATTTCATTTTTCTATCGCTGTGTCTTAAATCAACTTTATGTGAATTCATGCTGTCGCAGATAAATCCACCCCGTAAATGAGTCCCTATTTTACTCAGATTCTAAGCGTATTTTTATCATACTAGGCCGGACTTCATATTTTCTTAAAACCGTGGGTTAAAGTAGCCCCCTATTTTGATAGATATGATTTGTTTGATGATGTCATAGGCGGATATCTCTGACGTGAGCATACTTACAACTGATAATCAATTTCGTATACGTATTATTTGAATGCTTCATCAGATAAAAGCAATGTTTTCTGTAATATTTAACAAAGAAATTAGTTTTACCTGTATAATAATACATCTAAAACTGACCTATTCCTATCATCAAACATTATATACAGTCATAAACATTAAGAAATGCGTGAGTGTATGTTTATACGTATTGTTAAAAATGTTCTTGTATACAATGTACTGTATGTCAGAGAAAACTACTTTCTAATTTATATATATATACCGATTGACTACACCAAGCCTGCCTCTGTTAGAAATACACAAAATTCGACATGAATTTTGCTTCATATTATCTATAGGGTAGGTACGAATGTAAGTGGTTAATACTCATTAATAATTCATTCATAAATAAATGTACAAAATATAATTCAATTGAATATGAAATAATAAAGCCAACAATTCCCCTTATCCATAATAGTAATTGTAATTACTATTAATTAAGGTGTTATTATTTCACTGTATTCTTGCTATTGATATATTCTATAAAACATTATACTAATGACATTCTTGTGTGTGTAAATTTGGCAAGTGTTCTGTCTGAAGAAAAACTGATTAGAAATCTATAGATGAAGCCTATATTTAGATACTGACATTCTGGAGGATGATATAATCATAATAATCATACATGTAGGCTTAAAGTTTACAGGTTACCATTATTATATAAAGCCCTGATTGACCCACTGTTGAGCTAAGGCCTCAGCCTGAGTCCTTCACATATCTCTATTATTGGTCACTTCTTGCCACTGTTTAGAGGCAGTTTAAAGATTATCATTATGGGCCGAGGTCATGAAAAATTCCTAGTTAAGCAGTAGTGTTAATATGCCATAAAACTGGGAATACATAATGTTTAAAACTCCTACCTTTTCATTGTCCATCACTAAGCATGCAACAATACAACCAATTTTTTTTTGTTGTGAAAACAATGTTTTAGTTTTCATCAAATTAACTTTCATGTATGGTGCATATTCAGCTAACAATAAAAGAACTATAATAAAACACCTTTAAAGGGATTACATCACATATTAACATTGCAGGGTTTGTGGTTGCAGGAGGACTAACGTGACGTTCACACACTGCAGACTTTGTGGAGCGTCTATGCTTGACATCAGCTAGATAAAATTACTTTTTAAATCTGTAACAGCACTTGTCACCCTGGGACCATGAACCCTGCAAATTGTTTGAATGTCTGGAAAAACAAAAAACTATAATATATGCGATGTATACCTTATAATGTGTAATGATCACAAAAACCTAAGACAAACCTAAGACATTACTAATAATAAAACTCGTAGTAGGTAAATTTTAAGATTTATTCCTAATATTGTGAATGTTCTGAATCAAATTGTTCAAGATGAAGGTTCATGATACTGTCATCGTGTGTCTCATAGTCAGCAGTAGGTTGATGTACATCCTTTTTTACATTAATGTAATTCAATGTCTACATGTAATAGAACCTTTGAGTCGTCGTATTACAGTCGACCTAGACATAATACATCTACTAATGAACAAAGGCCTCCCCCATAAACGACTGGCTACATGCCGTGTGTCGTTCCACAGAAGGGACACTGCCCAAGCCCCTGGTTTAAAGGCCCTTAGTCGCAAGGGCGGATCCAGCGGGGGATCCTCCTCCACTGTACAGCATGGACCTAGGAGCAACAATGAAAATCTTGACATGAGACCTGAGGGCACCTCCAGATTAAAATCCTGGATCCGCCCCTGTTTAGTCGCCTTTTACGATATCCACTGGAGGAGATAGAGTGGTGCTATATTATATATAACACCACACGGTAACCTTCGACTTTCGTCCTTTGTTGTATATATTTATATGATAAAAGGCGGAATCTGAGAAGAGAAAAGGTTACATATTAGCCTTTTCTCTTCTTAGATTCTGCTTGCAATAATAAAGGTATGGTTTTGTCTTTTCGTACGGCACGGCTCGGCAAAGGTACTTTTTAAGCTAAAATTATTTTATATATTATTTTAATACCCTTAGCACTCGGTATTTCGTTGATATCATCACAAAGTGGCTGAGCATACCGAGGGAAGCTTCGGCATGCCGCGATACATCAATTTTTTTTCTTTTTTTGTTGTTTGGCTTCTTCATTTCTGGCGAAGCCTCCAGCCAGGCTTAAAATTAATATGAAAAACTAAGCAACTTTCGCTAAGGGCGCCCCCTGCGCGACACGTACTTCGGCTTAAGGCATTGCTGGGGATAATGCTAGCCGTTTTTTCCGTTTTGCATAGCAAAAAATCCATCTGCACCCGTTTGCAATAGATCTTATAATTGTAGAGTTATACACCTCCGGGGTCAATCTGAGACTGTATTTTATAGTGCAGCCATGGAGAGTCCTCGGTTAGTGTCCCATTACATTTTAGATTAAAATTCTCTAAAGGCTCTCTCTCTGCGTGTTGGACCCATGGCCCAGCGCAAGCCTATCAAAAGACTTGCAGGCTGATTACGTATGTCGCAGATGGTTAGTGACAGGCGTAAATCGCGCAGATGCTGCTGTCAAGCGTCATTTTGGTATTACGTATTTGCCGATAGCGATTAAACAGGTGTTTATCTCTGACGAACACTCTGTCTGACGATTTTAATAAAATACAAATGACATCCTCACCATTAAATTTCAGGCGATTTGCCTGCGGTGGATCTTTGGCCGTGCGATAGCTGCTGTCGCGCCTGCTGTTGCTGTGTTTAGCTAATCAGGGAGCGGGTTCTTCTTTGTTATTAACCCGTGAATAGAGAGTCATATTAATTTTAAAATAGAATTAAAATTTACATTCGATATACACTTGTCACATTCTTACATAGGATATTTTCAGTCCTTTGTACTCTGCCTCTTACTCACATGGTTAACAATATGCGCTGCCCAGCCAACTGGGTGCGTTGCATGGCGGGGTTCGCATGTTGTGTGTTTTTGGTGTATGTGACAAATAACGTTTGGTCAAGATATGAATCATATTTTCATCTTTATGCAAACTACTGGTTCTATATATAATTCATTTCACAAAATAATTATCAGACAGGTTTGCATTTCATAAAATGTCATTTGACAAACGATACATTTATTATTGTTAATCACGTTAATTGGTTATTATTGTTAAACGCCATATGGCGTAAAAACGTTTGATGAAATGCACTGTTTGGTAAATACTTTCTTTCGACGGCACGGTTGGTGCAGTGGCTGATACAGTCGGCTACTGCGCTCCGGGTCGTGGGTTCGATTCCCGCACGGAACAAATATTCGTATGATCTGCAGGTAGTTGTTCCGGGCCTGGGTGTATTGTATGTGGAATTCATGTCTGTAAAAGCACCCACGACACAGAAGAAATCCTAGTGTGAGGTAACGTTTTTTAAAAAGTAACAAAGAAACTTTATTTACCAAAACATTTTTTTGCGAAATCAGTTGTTACTTATGCTTTTAATTATTAATTTTGTCCTCCGACTCGTAGGAGTAGGTTAGGTTAGAACATAAACCAAACGGAACCGAATTTTATCAGAATCAAAATCTACTATTTTCTCTTGGCTAGGGCAGCGTATGACAGTGCAATAAAAAGACAACAACGGCAGTCTTGCGTCAATCAGCAAAAAATGGGTACATCAATATAACTACGCATAAATGCTCTTTTTCTACTGCTTTGCGTATTAGTTTGTAAATACCTAGTTCTATTTTTCAAATAAGAATTTATCAAGCACTTTATTTATTTAGCAATCACAGTTTGTAAAATTGTGAATTTGACAACTGAATTAACGGCCCGGGTGATTTATATATTTTTAATAATAATTTAACTTTAACACATTTGCAAAATATAACATATTCGAAGTGACTATTTGTCAAATGTTCTTCTTAAAAAGAAAAAAATATGCAGAATACGATGTTTGTCATCTGAATAGTTTTATAAACGATTTTTGTAAAAAGATAATTAATCAAACGTTTTTTGTCAAACATTAATGAACCGTGCAAAATCCCCATCTCAAAAGGACGATATGTACTTACGAAGTTTTGCTTCAAAAGGAACCACAGAGTACGTAACGACTCTCTTTTAAAATGAACCTTGTATCGTATACTGGGTGCATGTAGGTCGAAATATTTGTAAATACGCACCTCAGAAGTGTCTAGGATTTAGGTGGTTTCGCATTTTTTTTATATTTATGTAATTTTAATAAATTTATCTATGGAAATCGCAGTGATAGCCGTAAGTGGTTGAACGCTTGCATTCCAATTCCATACAGGGTCTGAGTTCGATCCCGGCGCAGTCCCGGAGATGCGGACCTCTGATTTTTCGGATTCATTTGCGGATCAGAATTTGATTGTCACTTGCGTTAACGGTGAAAGATAACATCGTGAGGAAACTTGCACATCTCGGAGGCATACAAAAAAAAGTTTTGCATGATGTGACTAGTCCTCCAACCCGCACTAAGCCAGCGTGGTGGACTAAGGTCTAACCTTAGTCATTGTGAAAAAAGGTCGTGCCCAGTGACAGTAATGGGCTGATTATGTTTATCTATGGAAATTGGTTAGGTCAAATGATCTCCTATGTTTTATTAATGCAAAATTAGAGGCTTCTAGTTGCTATTGCAAATTTTGGGAAATTTGGTCTTAGCTAATGCTGACATTAAAGGTGATAAACTGATAAAAATAATGGTTATTAAAGGTTTTAATTGCATAGAATAAACAATCTGTAGTCTGTATCCCTACCGTTGACTCGTATCACACTATCGCACCGATTCGGCATGCTCAATATGAGTTTATATCCAAATCACATTGCAGAATGGCCGCCCACGTCCGTAGTAACAAATGAAAAAGATTTTTCCATTTTTGGCACGACACGAACCACGAACCGAACTGATTTGGATTAGAGGCAATCTCAGTACACAGATTTACGCTGAAATGCTTGTGTCGGATGTTGTCCTTGTAGGTACTTCATTTCAGCTTATGCATGACAATTCACGGCAACACACCACCAAACATACTTGTCGTATGTCGTGCTAAATAAGGAATTTAAGAATCAAGAAGAGTCCAAAAAATCATTATAAGAACCTCACTTGCAGTAATTCGCTAAAACGTGCTTGATACTATTGAGGTATGTAAATCTAGATAGTGCATATAATGTCACGATAACTTTGCTTTACGGTAAAACAGGCAAGCAATTGACAACTCTTCATAAAATTACTAGATTGATCGAACACCCTGTCAAACTATCTAGCCGTACCGCCGAAGGACGTCAACAGCTTAACAAAGGCCACGCCCAAAAATTTCCACAACGACCAGTTACATGCCAATGCAAGCCGCACGCAACGACTCCCAGCGACTCACCAGGGTCGTCTGTCCATCTCGTTGGAGTCCGTCTCACGAAGCGTTTTCCCAGTACGCGGTCTCCACTCGAGAACCTTTCGCCCGTGTGAAGGCGGCCCGCTTAAATTAAATGGCGGGTGAAACCGCGGGGTACAGCTAGTGTCACAATATCTGTTATGTAATTCTATACCTACCACAATGTTACTGAAACTGGTCGGCTCGTACAACCTAAATGGATTTGTGTGAGGATCAACCACTCAGTCATTTCCGACTTATCGATATTTAAATGTTCCAAGCTATTTATCATCGGAACAGTGCTTAACCATACCATGGGGTAATTTGTAAGTATAATCGCACGTCTTAATCAAGATTTACTTACTTATACAGGGTGTCCAGTAAATAGCATTTTGAATGATTAACAAAAGCATTCCCGGGTGTTTTTACTGAGACTGTTTTTGTATGCCTCAGACTTAACGTACACTGTACGTATACAAGGTGTCCAGTAAATAGCACAACATACTGCAGGGCTGAGAGCTTGGGTCAATACCTACCAAAAAAACAATATATATTCAGCAAAATCTTACGGATTTTTTTTCACTACTGTAGGTTAAAGTTAAGCGATAAGAAAATTATACTGTGAAAATTTAAATAAAAATTGTATTTCTTGAAAACATTTTAGTTTTTAATAGAATAAAGACTTATCAATGAGTGAAGTAACTATTCACAAATAATTTGAGGTAAAAAAAAACACTAAAAAAGGAATTTTTCATTACGAGATGCTTAAAAATCTGTGTCAAGGTAGAGATTTTTCGATATTTCGGAAAATTTTGTACTACTGTAAATCCGTAAGCTTTTGCTGAACATGTATTGTTTCTTTTGGTAGGTATTGACCCAAGCTCTCACCCCCTGCAGTATGTCGTGCTATTTACTGGACACCCTGTATATAGTGGAGTGACGTCTCTGTTAAAAATTATGGGACGACAATTGGCCTGTACGTATGTAAATACTATACATCTATGGATTCAGCTTCGTCGGTCGATCAATTCGTTTGTGGTATAATTATAATAAACATACTGATACTGTAAGTGCGAGTACCATATGGGTTATTCATTTAATTTGTTTAATTGACATGATAGTTGTCTGGAAGTTGAGGTATGTCATACTTACTTAATGACCTTGCTGATGGTGGCATCGTGTATCGGATCGCTAAGTTGTTTTTTCTACACCGTAATACAAAAACGCTAATATTTAAAAAAGATACATGCTCAATGGGCGGTCTGGTTTAAGCGGACAGTCGCTGATGCATGCGTCATGCTCGTAAACGAGTGCGGTCTGTTGGCATTGGTCAGCAATAACATAACAAACAATTACTCTAAATATTAATTTATTAGGTTTATTTAATGTTGACTTTATGAAGATTAGAGTCTTTTCTCAAATTCAAATATTTTTATTCATACAAACCATTGGCAGGCACTTATGAATAGTCAGAATGTAGTTGCGCGGTTCCAAGAAGATGGTTCTATGAAGAAGAACCGGCAAGAAACTCCATAGACACTCATTTAAAATAATGATAAAATTTCACATTACAGTATGGATAGTTACATACAGAATTAATTTAAGTGAGAATTATGCACTGCCAGTGTGAATTCATTTTCTCATTCATTCATTCTCATATATTATATTGTCCTCATATAACCTTCATTTCTAAACCAATGTAGTCAAAAATAATGTAATTATTATGATTTGCAAAGAGTTACCACGGAGTCCCAGAACTTTAATTGTGCAGTACTTTAATAGTAAACTGATTACATGGGCAAAATTAATACTCTATCTTGACAATTCTGCTAGTTTAGAGTTCGACTAATTAACACCGTAGAACGAAATCAATCGACATTTGTGATGCCCGAATATTTTAGTACATACCTCCGGGAACGGATAGCTCCCTTTCCAATTGGTACCACCACCGCTAAAGATACTCCTTTGAAGACGTTGGTGCCAGTTGATGCCATCTTGCGTCCATTAATCGCTACCTGCTGGGCAGTAAATATGCGTATTAAAGAGTCAGCCCATTACATCGTAACATACCATGACCGTATCCACATGCAAACATTATTCTTTGTATAAATTAATTTTTTTTTTTTTTTTTTTTTTTTTAAAAAAACGTTAATTCATCATCATCATTACAGCTATAGGACGTCAACTGATAAACAAAAGCGAGAGGCTTTTGTTCAGCAGTATAGATTTCCACAATTGTGTCGTCATTTTGAGGGGAATTTGCCAGTACTCATCACGCATGGCAGGCAGGTTGCTGAGCGCAGTATGGCTGCTGTTTCACAGAAGGGATGCGGCTGCCCATCCCTCTGGTCTAGAATCCCTTAGACGCCGTTTACGATATCTACGGGAAAAATGCAAAAATGTTCGTGTAAATGACATTTTACATATAGACACGCCAATATGTAAAATGTCATTGGATTAACACATGTTTTCCACATACGTTAAGACTTTGCGAGCTATAAACCCATGTATCCAATTAAGAACAAATCATCCCATGCAAATCCTTTGTAAGATAAGTTGATAATTAAACTAATTGTTGCAGCGATGACTTCATTCAACATCTACTTTTTATCAAATCTTCACAGGGATTTAATTAGTAAAGATCATAACTATGGGAACCTTTTAATCTTTATATAAAAAAATTGTACTTGGGAAATAAGATTTATTTATGCATGCATTTACTCATGCCTTCTTAAGCTCCTCCTTCCTCCGCCTTGCGTAAGGCGGCGCGGCATGCGTACTCTTGCCGGCTAAAACCCCACGGTGATCTCGCTACCATCCGTGACTCCGACGTGTGATGGCGCGCTTGATACGGCCCCGTCTGGTCGAAGGGGAGAATCAGGAAGGATTATGCCCCCCTCGACCCATCTTCAAGGGGCATGCGTGGAACACAAACGCACCGCCACGCAACGTGATAGAGCGACGGACCTTCTCAAGTTTGCCGCCCACGGGCTACGATTACAGTAACCTGAATAGGGCGATATCGGCCATTTTCTTCGGTCCCTAGATCGTCTCCTGCCGATTGGGAAAGCCGTTCTCTTCGTAGCGTCTTGCGGATAACCGGCTCAGAAACTTTTTAATTTCCATACCAAACTAAATATCCGTTTTTTAAGAACTTATATACTTTCTAACTATGGGACTGACTACTGACTGAATGAGCACACAACACTAACCCAAACCGGTAATTGCGGCGATCTTTATCATTTCAGCCGAATACCGACATAAGCCTACCCGGCTTATGTAGTCTTTCGGCTGAAATGATGACGATATTACTTTCTATTAATTAGTGTATTGTTTTCTTATATTATTGTTCGCTGAAGCTAGGATTACCTCACTTTTGTAGTGCTTCTTGCACAGGCTTACATAACTATTTCTACGCCGTGGTATAAAATAAAGACATCATCCCTGATTGACGGCTCGCGGTCAAGTTCTAATACCATTGTGAAGATGACCGTGAACTTGATTTTCCTATTACAACTCATTTCTTGCAGTTGTTAGCGAGTCAGGCGTGATATAGATTCCTACAGTATAGTGTCTGGGCAAGCATTGGTATTGGATTGTCCTGCCGTTTTTTGTGGACTTATTGTACGTAGGTACAACAATGGCTTTCTAAGTTAATTGATATATACTTACTAATAAATGGTTATAATACTGTTGTTAGGTTTACTGGTGGAGAATGTATCATGGCATTCATTCAGTCTTGTGTACCATCAAAGTTCATAAAAGATTAAATAAATAAGTAATGGTAGCCTGCAAAATGTGGTATTTTGTAAAGGCAAAGCAAAACCACTTCCACTTCAGCTTCAGTGTATACGACCCCAAGGTAGGGTGGATTTCTTTGTTCGTCTATTTTGATGCAACTCCTTTCGTCGCATTTCACTATTTCTTACAATATAAACTATTATAATTAAATGATTCGTAAACAAGTGAAACGTTGCAATAAAACGTGGTGGCTGGCAGTAGCAGGGGTTGGCGCTGATCCGCGCGGGGGTTGCGCGCGTTTATTGATTTTCCGCGCGCCTCCGCGGACGTGCTCCGTCCTCGGCTCGTATCTCCGCTATATTAAGATTACGGTCATCCGCAGTTTTGGACCCGACGATTTTAACACATCTAAGCATTGAATCTTTTATAAATCACCATAGAGTAGATGTATATGTTATTAAAACCGTAAAGTTAACATGCGTACAAAAGTAATTTGTATGTGGACGATATTGAAGATAGGGTGGGGGTAGTCTGTACAGAAGTAATAACTGGCAACGACATAAAGCAAATGAGAATCCTGAGTCACGCGCAGTCTGGGACGTTCAAGGACTCTTCGAAATTTTGCATATCTCAGTCAGCTACATAAAGATGCAATAACTTAAGAGAAATTCAGATGTGTACTTATTCTAGAATAAATGGTTTGATATGAAATCTTCAAATAGGTACTATACCTATTTAAAGATTTCACTAAGTGTATTACATCTTTAGGTAGCCGACTCGGATATGCAAAGTGTCGTGCAATTTAGAAGAGTATTCTAGAATAAATAGTTTATGAAATCTTTCAATAGGTACTACGTATATCTACAGAGATTAGGTAGATATAAATTTTTCACTTTGATGGCTGGCGGTCTAGCCCTACGATTTTCTTGTCACTTTTTGGCCCGTTCGACGATAATGTGGAACCAACTTCCGTCAGCGGTATACGTTAAGTGGAACTACAAGAAAAGAGTGTACGTCTCCTTGGAAACGCACCAGTGACTCCTCTGGTGTTGCGGATGTTCATGGGCGGTGGTGATTGCTTACTATCAAGTGATCCGCCACAATTTCATTAAAAACCGTTCAATTATAATATATACCAGATGCGTAGGCAAGATTCAACTACGCGTCTGGCTACGCTACAACAAACTCGTACAAAAGATTTAAAAGACAGTTATGTGGATGCACTGACTGTATGTAAGTACGTGATGAAATGCTTCAACAATTATATAAATATCAAGAAAACATAAGGTGAACTGACCGGGTACTACAGAAATAACTCTGAACTAACATCATCTTAGGATGTTTACAGCTAATTTGTACTGATTCATCTCAAGTCAATCTGCAGCATATCGTTATCACAGTTATGACGAACACTTTGTTTGAAGAAACTGAGTTATTGAATCAATGAATGATTAATTTCTCACCCACGAGATCTACAAGACTGCATTTAATTAATTTGATTTATCGTATATAAATATAGTTTTCATACGCTGTCTGAATAGCTTCCTGTTCCGTGTGGTTTCCGGCAAAGAATAGAGCACTCGTCTACACGTCGGTCGTAAAGGGCGACTAAAGGTTGATATCGAGAGGATGGGCAGCAGCATCCTTTCGTGTGCGTAACAATATACTGCGCCAAGTGTGGTGATGATGGCAACATCCCTTTAGACCTCTCATTACTTATAGCGTTCATTAGGAGGCCCATGTTCACCAGTGGGCGTTTACGAGCTGATGATTGTGTGTGTCTTTACTTCCGGTTACTGGACCTTTTACTAGTCCGTATTGCTGAAAGGAACTGGTTGCCTCATACGATCAATTCCATCTGTATTGGGTTCTGAATTTACCAAAACCAACTATCGTCTGTACTCTGCTGCTGCTAGAAATAACAGGGCTTCGTATAAAGTATTTATTGGTATACTGGCGGATATGGCTACTTTCGCTTGTTCACCTATTTGATAACTATAGGATAAAAATACCTGATCCTAATCGGAGACTTATAAAAGAAACTCATCATCATAATAGTCGCCCGCCATGTTCACGGCTACACAAGGGCCTCTTAATGGCCGTTTCTTTGATACTTGGATTTATATAACTTGCTGTAAGAACAAGTCAAGTCCTCGATATCGGTATCGGTATCACAACAGCTCGAGCTTGTGGGAGTTCCCTAAGCTGAGGCCCGCAGGAGGCGCCTACCTGCAGTGGCTTAGTTCGTAAGTATATGCCTGGCTGGAGGCCTTTTTGGCATCGCCAAATTCCCAGGCTAGGCAGCGACATCTCCCTGAGAAGAATCCGAAAAGCCACACATAAAAACCAAGTTCTCAAGAACTCCTTTCAATACATTTGTCGTAACACAATATTATTCCAGTATACGACCATTGAGATAAGAGTATGATGCGGGTGGGTACTAGGTACCAGGCGGAGACAGTTCAATGAATAATCCAGCAACAATGCCTTCGCAGGCAACCTGTGCAGAATTAACTAGAGGCTAACATTAAAATTCAAAGGTCTGTACCGCTCGACACGCTATTCCCACGTAAACGTTCACTACGATATTCTATTGTCTTGTTCATGTGTATGAAAATGTTCATCGTGTGCTTGTTTAGGTTTATTATACTTGGCTTGGTCTTAATATTTTGATACGGACTTATAAATATATTTAGCGGGAGAACATGGCGAACAAATTTGAGCTCTCGAAAACTACCGTCACATCTTTGCTGGTGTTGGTGAGGCATTCAATTGTAATTATCTGTATAAATAAATATTGTGTAGCTGCCATGAATATGAGTAAAGTGGCCAGCTATTATATTTAACGGTGCCATTCTGAACGTAGATGTCGGTCATTCAAACACGTCCTAACGAGTAACAGCAGTAATTATAACTAACGACAGTTCTCAACTGCGAGCTAACGTGTTTTGGAACTATAACGAACGATGCTCTAATATGTTTTTTTCGGTGTATGATTAAAATATATTCCTGAAAGAGGCTATGTTATTCATGATAAGATCTACATGGGCACTTTTAAATGCCATCTTAAAACAACTGCCAACCAACAAAGAGCCTGCCGTATGGTAAGGTTGGTTGGTCAATTGCCTTTGGAATAACTTCGATTGCGCAGGATATCGCTAACTTCTCCGAGACTTCTCATCACCGTTGTACATACCTAGCCTAACTCTTGAAGCCCAGTCTTCAATTAGTGCTTACTACCTGACATTACTCAGACATATGTAAACGACCGTAGGGTAAATTAAAACTCGCAATTATATTACGTGTGTTTTAGGGCAGAGTTTCTACCTTGCAGTACTCGTTTACAGAATGATGCTTGATAATGCAATGCTTCTACTTTTATACGATTCAGAAGCCGTTACAATACAATTTAAAAATAAAACTTAGAGTAGGTTTTTAGGTTTTTAATTAGGTATTTTAAGATGCATCCGGTGTAAACTATTTGTAAAGCATTAAATATTCAAACTGGAATTATAATGGATTAACAAAATTATTAAAGTGATAATTGTATACATATTATGTTATTTAATATCTGACAATGTCATATGACGTCACTACTGTTAAACTTGAATAGATGTACAATGAATTTAAATGATATTAATGTATACGAGTAATAAATATGAGATAATGATTTAGAAAATTGAAATAATATGAAATATTAGGTCTCAAATAATTATTATCCATAATCTATATATAAATAGATATAGGGATGTGATTTATGTTGTGATGGCTTCACAAGGGGCGGTCATTAGTCGCTAACACATATGATATCGAGACATGCTTGGACAATGGATTAGTCCACAAATTTAATAGTCCAGTGAAACAAGGTTTTAAATCGATATTTGAGCAAACCGGTAGACTTTTCTATATACGTACAGTGTACTTTAGGTCTGAGGCATACAAAAACAGTCTTACTAAAAACACCCGAGAATGCTTTTGTTAATCATTCAAAAAATGTAAGAGCCAAATAAGTTCACAATAAAAAATGTAGCGCATAGGATTTTCATTAAATTAGTTTTTATATTATCCGTTAACTTACAGCCTCCCTAACTCCCTTCAGTTGACGGTAGCCAAAAAGGCTAAGAAACTATTTTAGGTAAAATAATATTATCCTGAATTTTTGCTGAACATTTTTATATCCTTTTTATAAACTAAAAGGTTGGCTTTTTATTAATTAAAGGCTTTTTTGTTTGAATTATAGGAACAAAACACATTTTTTTCAACCCTTCTCGGGGTAGCATTTTCTTATTGACATGGTTTTTGGATGCTTCGAACTTAATAATGTATAAAAATCTGGCCCTGTCACTCACAATTTCGGTTAAAAAGGCTTGTTTGACTGCATTATTAAAAATGCTAGAAGAGGTATGTCTGGAGTTCCTTTGAAGAATAAAATGGTCAAATGGCAACAGCTCAGAGCTCAGATTGAACGATCAATCTGCCGCGGTCTCGAACTTTCTTTCCGCATCAAAGACCCTACCTCGTGAGAAAGTGTACGTTAAGCCTGCTCGTGTCGGTCCTGATTGTCATCGATTACCCGTGATAGTCGTTACGAGCAGTCAGAAGCCCAAATTCGGACAACCTTTGTAACCCAAAGATAGCATAACACAGTAATTGGGTTGCTGAGGTTAGGTGGCAGTCGCGAGTCTGTGTAAAATACAGATATTCAGACGCATCTGGTTAAATTAGACAGCGACCCCCACATTTAGTCCAGTCAAACCTTTAAATCAATCAAAATAAAAATAAAAATTATGCCTATTCACTCGTACTTTAAATGTTAATGGGATAACCCATCTTTTCCCGTTTTCCGGAAAACAGACGCTAACAAGGAGTTCCATTCCTTGCCTGTGCGCATAATGAAAATTGAGGAGAAGCGCCGAGTATGACATCATCCAGGTGCGGATGGTAATCAGCAGTGCTTCAGAAAAGAAGTAAAAAAAAAGTTACGGAAATTTTGTTACAGATATAGATTATTTTTTGTTTGCAATCACAATGAAACCTTGTTTATCAAAATCTATATCTGTTCAGTCATCAAGTTTTAATCATAATTGTGTTGACAGTAGTGCCGTATTATAATATCTATAGTATTGCTATGGGTCGGTTGGCTTAGACTGGGAACATTGCCAACTTACTAACTTGAACCTCACCCAAGTTCAGCTATTGCAATTTGTTGTTATTTATGAACTACGAAATTAAAGCTTAGAAAACAGTTCTAAACATTATTCAAACCACACAGTAAATGCTCTTTCTGGAGTCTTAAGCTTAACAGAGCGTCGGCACCGCGGTACCAATCTTTCAAGTTGTCATTAACAATGCAATATTCAGCGATTTTGGGAACATTGACTCTATATGTTGTAAACAAGGAATTTTCTCGAATGTACGTTGGGTTTTCATTTAAAACATTCAGACGAAAAACAAAGGATTTATCTTTAGCTATTTATTTAAAGATTCAGAAAAGCACATGACTGTGTTTTCATTTGGTGATTTGCGAGTGAAATAAATCCAATTTGTGTGTTCTACTAAAATGAAAATAGTCCAGAATCTGAACGTTTCTTTCCATACTAAATTATTCGAAGGTGAATTTCAACATGATAAACCAGCTTTGTTTTTTTTTATTCAACTAATGCTCACCCGATTCCAATTTCACAAACAATCCAGGCTTAGACTGCTTAGAGGAGACGGCACGTGTGAGAGCTGCCCGTCCTTTGTTCGTCGGCGTCAAGGTCGTGCCACCCGAAGGGATGTCCTTCGTTTATACACTTTATACATTTCAAAATGTCGTCGCATCGTAAAGCGCTAGTTAAAATTAACTAACATTATGTTCTGCAGCTATAAATTTGTACACTAAGGGTGAGATTCAGAAACGAGTCTAAGCGTGAACTTACGCTACCATCTGCATGCACTCATTTTGACAGATGGTTGCGTAAGTAATGACTTACGCCCCTAATTTTGACAGATGGAAGCGTGAGCTTAGATTAGTCTCGTTTCTGAATCTCACCTTAAGACTCATCGTCCCATGTTGTTAGTTTAGAAATCACTATCGTGTTATTTTAATTCACAGTAAACCTTGATAGTATTTTTTTGCTACCAGAGAGCTTTATTCTATGTTAATTCAGGCTTACTTCTCTTTCATGAATCTTTATAGCATGTAGTTTCAAAAGCATTATTTGTTTAATGAATTTTTCGACCTCAAAGTTGTTAAAGCGTAGCGGATTATGAGGGGTCCCTCGTGGAGCTCGAGGTTATTACACATTTCCATATAAGGGTCGGCGCCGACAGCAGCCGCGGTCTGGGTGAGAGCCGCGCCATTGTTTTTATTTTACGATAATGCTGGAAAATTAACGGTTTGATCCTCTTTTATTAACGTCTGTGGGTGCCAAGTGACATATAAGTGCATTGTTCACGAATGGCTTCATTATCAATAAATCGATGTATCACTTAAAAATAATAATTACTTTCTTCTTAATCATCCGGTTCATCTTAATTAAGAACCGATCTGTTATTACAAGTCTCAATATATCAAAGCCGGACCTTATGCTCTTGTCAGTTATGGAATACACACTCACACAGTAATATTACGTAAGAATGATCATAGTACTTTCGAAACTTATTCTAGAGCGTAAGTGCTTGCTATGCACATATTAGGTTGGCAACTAATAAACCCGCCAGTATTTCGTCGGTTTCTAGAATGGTATAGAATCCAGAATTTCTTGGAGCGTTCATAAATAGATAGTCGGCCGTCAGATCATTTGATGGACATGTCTTGTAGAAGAGTTCGACTGCTGTTACTTCGTCAAAAAACGCACAACGATAGGCGAATGCATGCTCTCTTATGATACCCCCAAACGTTTGTTCAGTAGATTTAAGAATGGAAATTATGACCGGTCTGATGAACCTCATCTAGGTCGACCTTCTACAATAAATGTAGAAGTATTAAAAAGGCTCATATAAATGAATCCTAGATTTACTTAACATTGGTTGGCAGAACAAATTCAGTACCCCTAGTACGAGTTTCATTTCACGATCTAAACGTAATAGTAAACTACGCGTTTACTCCGTTCGGCGTTGCGATTGGCCGGCTCAAACCAATCGAAGCGCAGATCGCGGTAAACATGTACTCGTAGTTTACTATAACGTTTTGAATGTAAAAAGAAACTCGTACTAGGGCTACAGTGCTCTCATACTACTATAGAAAAACAACTCCACGCTTTAAACACGTTTACACGTTCTGTGTCTCTTCTCGGCCTATGCGACACAGATACTTCCCGAAACACACATGATCTGACAGTATCTGTGTCAGCCGGAAAGTGAGCGCGCCATGACGACTCTCCAGCCATTCCTCCACGATGGGTCTTGCCGCCGCTACCGCAGCGTGCCCTGAATTGGGACGCCTGGCAGCGCTAGCCTCTCATCAGCCGGTTCACATGTGCTGTAGAACTAAGGTTATCCTGGACGTAGGTGTTACAAAGGTGTTTGCATTACAGTTAAGTCTGTAAAATTTGTATGCCCTTGTGACATGATATAATTTAGAGTTGCGTGGCGTTTGAAGCCACATACAAATTATGATGAGATCGAACAACCTTCACACACGACCTATCGTAGCTTATGGACAACTGCATCTTTCACTTATTTAAATGAATTTTTTTATTTTGGACTCGTAAAAAATGACAATAAAAACTTACTACTACTTACAGTGCGAGGCCAAAAAAGGTACCTATTTCAGCATATTATGTTGCAACAACTCATGGTGCAGAATGAAATGTGAATTACTCTACCTATTCTCAGACCGTTGCTAAAGTAAAGTCATCTAGAACTACCTATTTAAAAGTATTAAGTTTGTATCAGTGAAGGTTAATTTATACTGATGCGTCGCAGGAAGATAGTAACACAGGTTGGTTAACTGCGATTCTGCAAACATGAGGTTATGTGTATAAAGGTTAGCGCAAGGTCGCACACATTACTGTCTGCTATTTTATGTTGGCTACTTATCTCGTTTATCTTCTAGTTCTAATTCCGGAGTAAACAATGCAAATCAGCTGAACTTTAAAATAGGAATATTTTACAAAATATTGTAGCTTTAGTAATGTCTTAGGCTTTCGCGATTATTTCACATTATAATAAAACACTTTTAAACAATTACATCGCGTATATTATAGATTTTATTTTTCCTGACGTTTCGTAGACCTGACGGTAGATGAAATTTTTTCATTCAGTAACCACGTCCTTCACCTTAGTCTGCGACTACGAACACTGTTAAGTGTTCTAAACTACAGGAAAAACAAAAATCTATAATATACGCGATTGTAATTCTATTTATAGGAGCAGGTCAATAAAACACTTCTGTAGCCCAGAATTATCCTCCATGGGCATGAACATGGGCCTCCCAACGATCGCTATGCTCTACGGTCATAGGGGATATTGTCTTACGGCCGAAATTAATAATCGATCTAATCCAAAATCTATGGATTTCGTAGGGATCGTACGGTCCTCGTCAGTCGTCTTTGAATCTAGTGGGGCTTCCTCATTCCAAATTCTGTCATGCGAAGAACCCCTCAGCAAAGTCTTTCTTCTCTGTTTCATACAAAACAATATTGCTCAAGTTACAATCCATACAATTTAAAGAAAACATAATGAATTTGTCGTTTATGAATGAATCAGAACTAAAAAATAAGTAAGTAACCTAAGATATTCTAGGTTATTTTTGAGTTTTTAGCTTATGTCTGTTATAGCAATTTGCGATTACCATTATTTCTAAATAGTGAACTAAATGTGTATAATTCTACAAAACACAACGGAGATGAGACACAACGCATTTATCTTAAGATTGAAGGCTCCTTAACTTGACGCATACTTATAAGCTAACCCGTACATACATTTTACTTTTTTGTTGGAATTATCATAACATCACATTAGCTCGTAAATGTTCACTGCAGAACAAAGACATAGTAGTGATAATACTAAAATAAGCGGTCAAATGGGAAATATAGCCGTTATAAAAAAAAGTCACGATAGTTATAATCACGCTTGGCAGGCGGATTGGTGATAGCAGTATGTTGTTATCAGCACATGGGAGGATGTTTCTAGCTTGTTGTTGATATTAACCCTTAGTCGCTTTTTTAAGACATGGGTGGGGAGGGGTGGTGAAATGATACATTAAAGTGTATAATATAGTATTTAGTGTGTGGGAGTTTCATCCCTTCTATGAAACAGCAGCATTCTGCGCTCACCAATCCCAGGCGTGGTGAGAACTGGTAAATTCCCCCTAAACGACTCACGGCACGTAGCTGATTGTCTATGGAAGAGGCTTTTGTTCAGCAGTGGACGTCTTTTGGCTGATATGATGATGATGATGAATTTGGTTTATAGTAATGGCTAGTACTGTATATGTATTAAAGCAGCAACTCGCGTTGTTCCAGGATGCCTTCAGCAGCGCCACCCGCCGAAAATGGCGCGCCTCGCAGCGAGCTGGAGCAGTTACAACTACGCTCCGGACAAGTCACCGATGATGTTGGTATCATTTGTTTATTTAAAATATATATAATAATAAAATTCGTATAATCTTCAAAGAGATCCTAATTACATAAATAAAGGGACTTTTGCCTTTGGCCCTATACATTTTTTAATCCAGAACTCTGTAGTAGGATACTAGCTTTGGATCTCAGTTAACCCATTCAGTGCGCATGATGCAACGTGTGCATCATTTAAAAATGGTCCTCCGCGGCGCATGATGCAAGGTATGCATCATGGATCGCACTTTCGCGAAGTGTTAAAAAACTTATGTAAACTGCAACATTGTTTTATGTTTTTGTTTAGTAATTGTTGCTGACACCTTTAATAATGAATTGGCATAAAAATTGTGAAAAAAAAGTACGAAATAACGTAACAATGTCCACTGAAATTTTACTCTGGATTATTACTGAAAAGTTCCAAAGAATGAATATAAATTATTTCGTGCATCGTATTGATTTATGTTCTTAAATATACTCAGTATATTTAATTATAGATTAACTGTGTTTTTAACCATGATGCACAAGGTGTATCATCGCGCTGTTGAAGACTTACCGTATAGCAGCCAATAATTACAACGACGTAAGTCGATATCATATAAAGTAAACTGAACTTAATACTTGTGCGGTAAGAAATAGTTTGCTTTGCGTTTATAAGAACTATATTTTGGATGGTTTTACGCATCATTTTACTCAACAAATTCATTTAAATTGAGTTATTATTTTAAATGAAATTTTATACTCCCGTTATAATTTAATTGAGATACAAGATTCAGATACAGGAAGATATTAATTGTTGTTGTTACAATTTACTATTAATTAATTACGAAAGAAAATGTAATTTGTATTCACTTAGTATATCGATTTTTTAAATATTTTTTGTTTTTTTTTTGTTACGTCTACGTTTGCTACCGGATAAATGAGTATGTCTACCTTATCCAGGATCCCAAAACCGAGACCTCTTAAAAGCTGTGCTGTTTAGCACTTTGACCAACGGAACGCTTTTTAAATAAGTACATTGTAGTAATAGTACATTTCAATAGAAAGGAAAGGAATTTTATCGACTTCAAAACGTATGGACTTCATAAATAATACTGAGATTTCAGAACTATATTTGCTAGAAACAGATTTTCTTTGTTCAAACTTATACCATTGAAAGAAAACAAGGGTTGGAAAATTCTCAATCGTACAACAACTTATAAATAATTGAGTTTGTTGTACAATTTCAGTCGCTGGAGTCCACACGGCGCATGATGATGCTATGCGAGGAGGTGAGTTCAGACCATCGTTATTTTAATTGATGTCATATGCTAAGATTTAATGATAAATACTAGAAACTAAAATCATATGTTGACTATTAATAAAAACAAAGGACGACTTAATTTTGCTGAAACTTTATACTCAGTAACTAATTATCGGAATAAGCTGTGCAATTTATGGTCAACAACTTTAAATGTAATACTATTATGGATAAGCCCTCGCGAATCCGGAATTTCGTACTTCATATATAATGTTTTTTTTACTTTGAGAGCATACTTTACTTAGTATAAAAATATGAAGTTACAAGTTTATATTAGAAAAAATGTTCCCGGCCGGGATTGTATGGTATGTCCATATTAATTAAGATGACGCTATGAAATCCCGCGAAATTGCACTACTTACTCCGATTACTGCCAATAATTTATATCTATGAAAATATTAATTGGGAGATGTGTGGAATTTCGAGAATACCTCCCAAAATTAACTGTAACAATTATTTATCGTTTTCCCCACTTCAGGATAGTTCAAATTATAATGTGAATTTGCCATAAAAACTTTTGTTATTATAAAAGTAAGTGAGTTTGTTTTTATGTCAACTTCATTCATGATTCTGTCTGTAAATGTGACCTAATATATGTGTGATTAATATTTAAATGATCTTTAAATTTTCCAAGCGTGCGACAATACTGGATGGTCCTATGTCTATTGTTAAAAAGCAATAGATGAGCCAATAAAACTGTGCGGTCTTGTCTATCCGTAGACGCATTTCAAATTAAACATTGTTTCCCCTCATAGTTTAATTATGTTGAGTTATTTTATTGATTATGTGAATTATTTGTGATCATCTGTGAGAGAGGTGTTCTCGATGCGAGGGAGTGAGGGGTATAGCGGAAGTGTCTGGATAGCCCCAAGCTCGGTTTGGTCTCTGACGCCCGTCCCACCGTACCCCCTAGGGCGCAGCCTCTGCTAACCCTGGCTGTTGTGTTTCGATGTCGCTAAATATTATTTTGTTTTATCTATTTCTAAATGTGTGTATGTATATCTTTTGTAGTTATCCGGCCCTAAATCCTTGTTTACTTTATGTTGAATCCTAAATTTGATTATTATTTATAATATGTAATCAGTATTATATGTTATTATAACCATACATGGGTGTTGCATGATCCGTGCCTTACTGTGTCCGAAAATGTTAGACTTCTAGCCCTTTGTGTTGTTCGTAGTGAACTGTACATTTTATGTGATTATATTTACTTTCCTGGGCAAACGGGCCCTTGGCGCTGACAGTTAATTAACAAAATTGTTACACCAAAACGTTGGTTCCTTAAGATTTTTGTTAAAGAGTCGAATTATTAACTCAACATCGAGTGTTTAACCGTCAGCTCCTGTCATTTCGCCCGAATGCTGTTTTAGGTTTCAAAGCATGAAGCCCATTATTGTCCACAATAGAATCCAGGTCCCATATTTAGTTTAAATACTTCTCTAATGTTAGTATCCCTTTTAGTACGTGATTTGACAGAAAAACGTGCGCATTTGAGTCTGAATAAAATTGACATTCCATTGTGCTTGGGCTTGCTTTCTAAATGAGACCCTTGTCTACCACTCGGATTCATCCTCACGGAGTCCGCGTCCGAGGCTGACTCACTGTTTTCAACGCACTTTCTATTACTGTTTAATTTCCTATATGGTAACAATACTTCTACTCTTCATAGATGACGTTATTGATCTCTGTTTCTTTATAATTTTCTAAACTAAACGTTCCAACACTAACTGATCTAGCGAACCTTGGCATATAATATATCATGATCAGTGTATGTTGATGTTCGTTCTGTCTGTTTTAGTTGAATCTGTATCTTAGGTCTCTGTTGTAGTGGCTGCTCTCTGTTGTTGACTGTACCTCTATTATGTTGTATGATTTTCATGCCTTCTCGAACATTTACATTACTGTCAATATATGGGCGTGTACACACCCCCGTACCTGCCACTGGACTCCAACAAATATATCGAGCTACACCTAATGCTGACTCTCACACAATAACATACCGCATCAAAACTATATCAGTACCTAACCCACATTACTATTTTATTATTATTTCTTACATTTAATTTTACAAATAACATTTGGTACTTTTTGGTTTTAAAATAGAAATAGTTGTTTATGTTAATAATTTGACACTTTTTGTTTATAAATATATGCCGAACCGTCTGCGCCAAATATAACATGTTATGTCGACACAGTACAGACTCAGCATTACTCTAACAACACAGTTCAAACACCAGGGAGGACGTCTTCCCGCCACTAGTCTACATAAAATAATAGTAATTAATGGAACACACTTGACTTGTATGTGAAATGTAAACTGGTGACGTGAGGTGTCGAGGATGATGTCCTCTCGAGTGACAACAACTAACTGTACAAGCAGCCGCGAAACGCTCGCGGCAGCGCCGCGCCGTGCTCGTACCCACTGTCCACTCACTTTACTGTACCCCTCACAACTAACATGCTCTGTGACTTTTTGTTTCTGCGGCGTAGAGCAAGGAGGCCGGCATTCGTACTCTGGTCGCTCTAGATGACCAGGGAGGTGAGTGATCTGCAAAATTTGCAACACTACATTATTTACAATTTTATCTATTTTATCCTTTTTCGCTAACTTTGTTGAGCATCGTAGGGTTTTCAGCCGACCCGAAGATGGGCTCACCGATGTAGAAGAGATTAAGGGGGTATCGCATTGATTATGTATTTAAAATTACGTCACTGCTATTACAATGCAAAGGTGCGGGCATCCTCTAAGAAATAACCGTTTACATCGTCTTACAGACTCACACACGGAAATTATCACGGAAAACCCACATCTTTGTATATTTATTCGTTATGTAGATAATATACACCACTTTGCACAACTTAACAAGGAGCTCTATCTTCTACGACGTCAGGCAGGCCGAACGATTCGACATAACAATCCGTATATATTCGGTATTACCGATCCTTATACATTCTGCATTTCAGATGTTCGTACTCGACTCTAAATTAACAACTTTACTGAATTCACATAAAACGAATCTAAATGAACGAGCAAAGTAAATTCGAAACGCTTCTCCTCAACGCACGACTCTTGACATCACACAAAATATCATGAATCATATGAAACTGAGCACAGATGAAACTATATCTGGTTTTACTTGCAAGCTTCACTGCATGCATGTCGTTGTGGATCGAGTAGTGTGTGTTAGCGGCGAGCAGCGCGGGCGGCGCTTGCGTCCGTCACGCCGCAGGGCGGGGCGCACGCGCCGGCCGCGCGCTCGCCGGCACGCCGCGCACGCACGCCGCCTCCGTCACGCCCGTAGCGTCACGCGTCACGCTGCCACAGCTGCACCGCCACGCGCCGCACCGCGCGTCCCGTGCGACCGAACTCCGGCGCACCGCACCCACCCACCCACACACCCCAATACTCTCTCCTACGATATATTATTTTGATTTGTATTTTATGTATAGAGCGAGGACGCCGGGGGGCAAGCGCTTCATATGTTGAGTCACCAGGGCGGTAAGAGTTAAACTGACACATGGGTAGTCGAAACGTGAGAACGTCTGTGTTTGAATGTGCAGTTAATAAAACTAATCTCTTTGTTTTTCTTTGACGTTTCTCTTAAATAACGACTTATCTGAGATCGATGTTGCGTGTGTATCTATGTTTCGATGGGGATGACCTTGACAAAATAGTGTAAATAGATAAGCCCGATGGCCGTTCGTTGCTAATTGTTGCAAAAGACTGTTACTCTATCTTTTGCTAAAGATTTAATTTGAATGAGCTGCGCAATCTGTTTAGTTCTTCCGTTGATATTTGATCGATACGCTTTTTATAGGTATATTTATTTATCTTTCCAAATCTACTGTTTTCTTCCGTAATTATACTGCGGTACTGAAATGAATGCGCGTTGACCGATGTCTGTTCGACGTATAGAGTGACTGGTATCCGCCTTCATCTCCATGGCTGGCAGCGTACTATTAATGTTAGCTGTAGGTCTGTAACTGTTAGCTCGATGCGTCTGTGTTTGTCGGCGAGGCCGCTCCTCGCCACATTACATATTAGTTTGTTCATTTTTCTTCTTCAATAAATCAATACTTTGCTATATTCACGTTTCATTTAGGAATGGCTTAATGGATACGCTCATTTGCTAAGTTGATTTATTTTATCCCATAATCACCTCGCGACGGTGGGCCAGTGGTGGCCACGGCGCGATCATGTTCATGTTTTATTTCTGTTTAGTTATGAGTTTGTTTGTGTTGGTATGAGTTTCGCGCGACGCCCGCGCGGCCTATATGCTCCCGCCGCGGCCTGCGCGCGCGCCGCTCCCGACTCCTCACCGCATTCGTTTGGCGAGCTATAGTGACATCATTATTGTGTTGTAGAGTCACGAGGTGGGCATGAAAACCCTGGTCATGCTGGATGAACAGGGCGGTAAGCATCCAGTAGAACATACTATTTTGCATCATTCATAATTTAGTAAAGCTTTCGTCTGAAATGCCAGTTCAGATAATTTATGAAATTTCGTTGAATGGCAATGACTTTATTACAATAAATATGTTATCGATTGAAAATCTGCTAACAGTTTATTAATAATGGATAAAAACTGAAGGTAAAAATTGTTTGTCATGATCATAAATAAACATAGTGAATAAAGTGCATCATACGATCTCTACGCTCCCACAGTTGCTCGTTGTGAACTGGGACCATGAGATTCTCTGATTGAGTTAAACCGTATTAATTATTTTATTTAGTTATTTTGTCACGCATCCAGCTATGCACGTGTTCTTCAATATTGCTGTTTATTGCATGAATTAGATTTTTATCCGTGATCTAGATACTGTTTTCTAATTGTTAGCCACTACGAGTACGGTAATGTAATCACTTAGTGTCAGCACATAATACATCATTTTTATTCAAAGGTAAATGATAATTTCTTAAATTAGTTTAACCAGATCAAGTGTAAGACATAACTACACAAGCACCAAAATAAAAAAATCTGTTCATAAAATTATTATTAGATGCTTAAATATTAGCCGTGAATTGATATGATTTAGAATTGCTGTAGGTTTATAAAGCTTGCATGAACATTAATAGTTGAATAAAACTCTGCTACCAATACATGTCTTACACTTAGAGCTGGTTATTGTCGAGAGCGTTGAGAATTTACAATTGAGATAATAAAAAAAACATAAAAATTTAAATCGCGAAAGCAATTGCATAAATTGTTAGGTGCTTGAACACATATCTGAAGTTAAACTTACAAGGGTAGATCTAAAGCGTTTGTTGATGTGTGTGAACAGAGCAATTGGACAGAATCGAGGAGGGCATGGACCAGATCAACGCGGACATGCGCGAGGCAGAGAAGAATCTGTCGGGGATGGAGAAATGTTGCGGCATCTGTGTCCTGCCCTGCAACAAGTGCGTACAGCCGTATTCATCACACGATAATTTCCACGCGTAATATGGGTGATATTGCTGCACCTATAAATCACAAAAATATCATCATTCATATGTAGTTTTAAAGTAAATGATGTCATATTCGCTAGGAAATCTTAATATAGATATACCTTTCAATCCCGGGAATTACGGGATTGATAAAAATGTCTTCTAAAACTTTTCTTACCTACGTAGTAGCGTAAAACACCCGGTTCCTGACCTTCCCCATTAGTTGGCAATCAAATCTTTATTGTAAATAAGTATGAGATTTCGAATAGGTACGTTCACAGTACCTACCTATTTTCTAATGCAAAATTAGACCAGCGGTAACTAATTTCATATGAAATGAAATCCTATTAATTAATAATATAGGCTTTGTGGCCAACTACTGCGATTGGGTGTTTTGCGCTAGGTCTTATATTTTTCATACAAGTTTAGTCGTGGCTACTGAAAAAAAATTGAATCCTTAAATACTTCAATTCAGAGAGTAGAGGGATGGAAAAATGTAACAATGACTATTTGTCTTAGCGGACGAGTTCTAATCGCTTTTTATTTGTATAAATGAATGATTTCTGAATAATATTTATTTATTCTTAATAAAATTTATACGTTACACTTGAAATTTTTAATCCTGCGATCCCGGCTATATTATTTTGATAGGCTTATCCATGTTATAATCAACGTAACAACTTAAAATGATTATATTGCAATAATATGTATAAATAAACTATAAGTCGATCAACATGTTATTTCGTTTACTGTCAAACTTTTCAAATCGCCATCTTTCCCCACTATTAAGTATTACGCCTTATATGGGACATCGCTAATCTTACTCCGCCACCAGATAGCGTTGAGCTCATGTGGCTCTCAGCTGGTTTTAAATTCACTAGGTAAACAAATGCAGCTAAGGCCTGCCTTAAACTTTGGCTGAGCGAGTAGCTGAGTTAGATCTGACTATAATAAAACAATTTTAAACGGATTAGATCGCGTATATTATAGATTTTTGCAGTCGCAGGACCACGAATGCTGCAAAGTATTCGAAACGTCAGGAAAAATAAAAATCTATAATATACGCGATCTAATCCGTTTAAAATTGTTTTATTATAATGTGTAATAATCGCGAAAACCTAAGACATTACTAGATCTGACTAGATATTGAAACGTTACGCATTACTGACCTTATCCGGAAAGAATGGGCTGCTAGCGGTTAGACGGTATTATTGGCTACATCTACAAAATTAGATTTGATATATGAGATATGCAACCTGTTTTTTTTTTTTTTTTTTAATATTATTAGTATCGGCCAAAGATCTTAACGAGATGCAACAGATATTTACAGGTTATAAAAAGGATTGTTCATATTACTAACATAAAAATGTTTTCATGATTACGCCAGGGGCGCGTCGTTCAAGGAGGACGATGGCACGTGGAAGGGGAACGACGACGGAAAGGTGGTGAACAACCAGCCGCAGAGGGTGATGGATGAGCGTAACGGCATAGGACCACAAGCTGGATACATAGGAAGGTAAGCACTTCACAACGATATGTCCACTGTTGGACAACCAGCTCAAGGTGATGATAGAGAAGCGCAATGGCACTGGACTATAGGCCGCATAGGAAGTTAAGCACTTCATACTCCACTGTTGGACAACAGGCTGAAGATGATGATAGATAATCTCAACGAGATAGGGCCATAAGCCGGATACAATAGAAGGTCAGTAGGTGGTCCATAACTTGATATGTTCATCACTGGACAACCAACCAGGATGTCAAACAAGCGCAACGCTATACGACTACGAGCTGGATCTTACGGATTTTTTTTTCACCACTGTAGGTTAAAGTTAGGCGATAAGAAAATTGTACTGTGAAAATATAAATAAAAATTGTATTTCTTGAAAACGTTTTAGTTTTTAATAGAATAAAGACTTGTCAATGAGTAAAGTAACTATTCACAAATAATTTGAGGGAAAAAAAACACTAGAAAAGAAATTTTTCATTACGAGATGCTTAAATAATAATAATAGTAAACTTTCCACAACCACACTAAAGATAGAAGGTCCAAATAAACCAATTTTCATTTCTGAAAATTTAACATATAAGACCAGACGACTTTACGCTATGGCTCGAAGTTTTGCGAAAGAAAACGAGTATACCTTCTGTTGGACAACTAGTGGCAGAATTTATATTCGGAAACAAGAGGGGATTCAAGCCACTCGTATTGATGTGGAGTCTGATCTGCATAAACTGAAACAGCAAATTTGACTGCTCAAAGTTGTGGTATTTTTCTTATACTCGTATTTTGATAGCATAATAGCCTTGAACTTTTTTAACACTTCATACTATTTATTTACCCTATTTAATCTTGTTATTTTTTATACAAAATGTGCTATAATTAATGCATGTAAATCTATTTGTAAGTATAACAACACATACAGATCACATACAGTTCTCTTTCATAAATACTCTAAACAAACACACTACACTTTAATTACACAAAACCAGATACACTACACACCCAAATCCACATACAACCATTTATACCACATATACCACCATACTTTCAAATACAATACCTTTGCATTTCCAGTTATTCCTATATTATGTGCAGACTGTAACTATCTCAAATCATTATTTACTTTCGCTGCTGGCTATGGCAATCAAATGAATCATTACATACATTTTAACGAAAGTGGATGATCCTGCTGGCATTATTAGAGACTTAGAAGCTTTTGACATCTCAGAAAACCTGATATGTTCTCCCGAACAGTGTTCAACACATCTTAGCAATAGCACCAAATCAATTAATATACTACACGTTAATATACGGAGTGTTAACTGTAATTTTGATGCTCTTACTGTACTACTGCACAGGATTGGTATTAAGTGTAATATGTTAGTATTAACTGAGTGTTGGCTTAGCAAGGTGACCAATGCATGTCCACATTTGGAGGGTTACATACCATATAAAACAAAATTTAAAAATCAAAATGATGGAGTGATAATATATGTCCGACATAATTTTAACTGTACTGTCACTGAAATAGATCTTCCCGATGCAAATTGTCTAGTTACCATGTGTGGCACAGATCTTGCTTTGGTCGCAATATACCGCTCTCCTTCCACACATAATGCTACACCGTTTGTGGAGGGCCTTGATAACGTCTTGCAAACTTTATCAGCATTCAAAACAGTTGCCTTGATTGGAGACGTTAATATAAATATCTCTCCAAATAGTTCAGATCACTACTGTGAAGACTACTTAAACACTCTTGCGACTCATGGTCTATTACCTGCGCATCTTCTTCCAACCCGCTTTGAAAATTGTATAGATCATGTGATGCTTAAGAGTTCTAGAAAATCTACTACAATTATCTTCGATTCTCCCTTCACAGATCACGTTCCACTACTTTTTAACACTGAACTTGCTTACAAAAAAAGGGAGAAAAAATCCTATATAGAACGCATAAACATCCAAAATACTATAAAAGACATGGAGACTATCAATTTTACTGACCTACTTTGCATTGAAGACCCCAATAAAGCTTCAGAAACCCTTATAAACATATTATCATCGGTTATAAGAGATAACATGCAACTTTTAAAAGTCCCTCGGAGGAGAAGAATTATAAAACCCTGGATCACACCAGGAATTCTAAAATGCATTAAGAACCGTGATAAATTACACAAAACTTCCAAAGAATGTCCAGATAACGAGATGTCGAAAACCATTTACATCCGCTATCGTAACTATTGCAATAACCTGCTAAAAAAGCTAAAATGTAATTACAATCAGTCTGAACTAGAAAAACATCGCAAAAACCCTAAAGCAACCTGGAACATAATCAAAGAACTAGCCAACATGAAGAAAACATCACAACCAGCACTGGAACTTTTAAATATTTCAAATGACACCGCTTCTTCTATCAATGAAGTAAATAAATATTTTGCAAACATAGGCAACGAACTTGCATCAAAAATTGTCCCCCCTTCAAATACCACTTATAATCTGAAGAACAATTTTTGCACCCCCACCAAATCCATGGCCCTTCTACCAGTGGACGAGTCAGAACTGGATAATATAATTATGAGCCTCCGTAATGAAAGTGCAACTGGCGTTGACGGAATACCTACAGAATTTGTTAAGGCTACAAAAAAATATCTTATCGGACCATTAAAACATATAATTAACAACTGCTTTAACGAAGGCGTATTTCCTAACGTCTTCAAAAGTGCACTGGTACATCCCATTCATAAGAATGGTGACAGAGACAGTGTCACAAATTATAGACCAATATCAGTGCTTACTACAATGTCAAAAATATTCGAAAAGGCCCTAAACTCCCGCTTAGTAAATTACTTGGAGAGAAATAACTTACTTGAGAATAACCAGTATGGGTTTAGAAAAAACAAATCTACTGAAGATGCGGTTTTGGGCCTTACAAATAGTATTGTTAAATCTCTAGATGGAAAAAATAAGTCTCTGGGAATATTTTTGGATTTATCCAAAGCGTTTGACACTGTCTCTGTTACAATCCTGCTAAAAAAAATGGAAACCATGGGAATTAGAGGCGTTGTCCTAAATATATTTAAAGACTACCTCACAAGACGAAGTCAGTGTGTGAAAATACAGTCGACCCTCAGCGACAACATTTACCTTGGTGACTTTGGGGTTCCACAAGGGAGTGTGCTTGGCCCTACGTTGTTTTTGATTTACGCAAATGAGCTCTGCCAACTCAGCATACCTAATTGTGAAATATTTGCTTATGCAGATGACACGGCTATGCTCATTCGTGGTAAATCTTGGAATGATGTCGGTGCTGATGCAGAAAGTGCTTTGAAAATTGTAATGTCATGGCTATGTAATAACTTACTTACTCTCAATATAGCCAAAACAAAATATGTCACATTTTCTGCATCCTCCCAGTCACAACCAATAACTGAATCTTTCTCCCTTAAAGCACATATTTGCCGTGGTACAGATAATCTAGCGTGCAGTTGTCCAAACGTAGAACGGACTAATGAAATTAAATACCTTGGTATCTACCTTGACTCCAGCCTAAGCTATAACACTCATCTCAAAATACTTACGGGCCGTATCCGAAAATTAATCTTCACCTTCAAAAGACTCAGATCAACATTAAAATATAGCTTACTTATATCTGTTTACTATGCTCTAGCACAGTCTCTTCTCTCGTATTGCATTTCTTCATGGGGAGGAACCTTTGCCACAGCGATGCTTAGAGTTGAAAGAGCACAAAGAGCTGTCCTCAAAGTTATGCTCAAAAAACCACGAAGTTACCCTACTGTCCTTCTGTACAAGGAATGTAAACTTTTGACCGTAAGACAGCTCTTTGTCCTCCAAGCTGTTCTACGGCAGCATGCATGTCTTACCTTTGACCCACAACTCTCGAGTGAAAAGAGACGTACAAAACCTGTGTGCTCGGCTGTGCGCCACAGAACTGCTCTTGCCAGTCGGCATATCCTTGTTCTGGGTCCCAGACTCTACAATAAGGTAAACAAATTCCAAAATATCCTTGCGTTCCCTGTATCGAGGTGCAAACGGGTGCTTCAGGACTGGCTTCTGAAACTGTCCTACGCTGAAACGGAAAATCTTCTTGTGCAAGCAATCTAGTGTTTTCATTCTCACATACTCCCCTCTACATACACGCACTCACTCACCCACCGTTACCCCCCATCTTTATACACCCACAACACACACACAACACACCCACAATACACACACACACACGCATACACAACGTACACACACAACACATGCACACACTCACATATTTTATTTTTGCCTTGTTTATCCCCGATAGACTAAACTTGCATTTCCAATAGTCATATTTATTTTTTATGCATAATTTTTAATTGTACGGAAGGCCCTGTCTCCTGTGATACAGTTCTTTCAAACTAGTACAGGATACAGGTGATCTATTCCACTATCTCTACGTTAATGTATTGTAATTGTGTAAGCCCTAAAATGTACTCAAAGTGGAAAATAATATGTAACACTAGGATAAGAAACAAACAATAAAATTATTAATTATTAAAAATTATTAAAAATCTGTGTCAAGGTAGAGATTTTCGATATTTCGGAAAATTTTGTACTACTATAAATCCGTAAGATTTTGCTGAACATATATTGTTTTTTTGGTAGGTATTGACCCAAGCTCTCACCCCCTGCAGTATTTCGTGCTATTTACTGGACAACCTGTATTATTAGAAAGGAGTGGGACTAAAATACTGCCTTGTCATACGCCATAGTTGTTATGACGATACATTTATCTATAAGATTTTTGTTGTGACTGGTCTATCTTAGTAATTTTAACACATTCTATTCTTTGCCGAAGTAACTTTTTTCCAGTCGTTGGTCGTTCCACGTATACCGTAGTTGTAAAGTTTAGAAAGTATAATTTTGTGGCAGACGAAGTCGAATGCCTTCGTCATAACTAAAATTTACAAGGAATCATAGAGCTTTCGTTTAAGCATTTCAGTGATGTGTTTGACTAAGAATAAAGATGCTAGAGAAATAGTTGTCATCATTCTTCGTGTTATGTATATGCTAGGTCCCATGAAATTAAATTGTACGATGTTTTGCGGCGCTTTACCGAGTCCAATATTAATCTACGGCCAGAACCTCTTTAAAGCGGCACTGCTCAGGGTGGTTTTACGAAATCACAGAGTGATATAGAGATGTATAAACCCGAGAATTCCTGTCTCTGAGTAAATCAAATTAGTGGAGTAACTATATGCTCGGACTTAGACTGTTTTGAGGAGTGCACGTTGTGCTCCTTCAACTTTTATCATGTAGCTTTTTTCTGCTGCAGTCGATGCAGTAATTAAGAGTTTATTAGCAAAACGGAAAATACACAATTTTTAAGGTGTTTTCATTAGCGACTTTACCAAAGCGCTTAAAGACTCATACGTTGAGATGTGAATCCATGTCAGTTGACTAACGCCCGAAATTAATAATTAATCTAATCCAAAATATTTGGATTTCGGATTACGGATATGTCTGTTTTTTTTGGTGTTAAATTTGATCGTAACAACAACAGATGAATTTCAAAATCTTAAATCTGAAGGTTTCAGATCAGATTATTTATTAATTTCGACCGTAAGTGGACCCCGAGATATTTAATTGAATCGATTTTGGTCTATTTGTGGACAATTACAGCTGTTGGACACGAAGTATGAATGCAGTCTTGGGCCCATTATGCACTTTGGAGACGAGCGTTTAGACACAGAGAAGTTTATAGTTTTATGTTTTTTTCTGTATTGAGGGTCAAGAGATACAGGTGGTCGATAGAAATCCCTTTCCAATGGCCTTTTTGTTTACCTAACACAGTTTTTACAAAATACCTTAATTATTCTCTTCAAATTACCATCCAGGATAACAAATGATGCTCGCGAGGATGAGATGGAAGAGAACATGGGCCAGGTGAACACGATGATCGGCAACCTCCGCAACATGGCGCTCGATATGGGCTCAGAGCTCGAGAACCAGAACCGTCAGATCGACCGCATCAACCGCAAGGTATACGTAATGGCTGATTTAAATCAGCAGGCTTCCGTCCATATTATGTTGTGCACGCGAATTCGTGGAGTTTAAGTTTTCTCGAAGTATCGATAAATGATTTTATTTGCTTCGAAACATAATGTTTTGTAACATGTATTTGAAATGAAAAGTCAAATAAGGGATCCCTAAGATCAAATATTCGGCAATTTTGTAATAAGCTAAAAAATTACAACACAGCTTGTATTTTTCGACCGTCAAAGATGTTGCAGAACTATTTAGGAATTAATGAAAGATACGTAGATACCACACGCGACAGCCCCGGAGTGATGCAAGATAATAGACAGATTATTCAATACAATTAGAAGAGCGGGTTGCTCCGCTTCTAATGCGTAAATGTGACTGGAAACATGATTAAGTATTTAGGCGTTGACCTGATTATCAATAATTTGCAATAACATGCGTCGATCGCGTGAGTAATTTCAATATTGATCATACCAACTCGCGATCAAACATAACTAATATTTATTGTGCTAAATCAAGTTCGCGTAATCAGTCAGAATCGATCATTTAAGCACACGTTATTTTAACAAATAGGGAACTTGTTTGTTGTTGGATTTCTTCGGCGTCGTAAGTACAGTTTAGACATAAATCTTACATGCACAAACACCCAAACCCAAAAAAAATATCTCTAGGTCATACAAATATTTCTTTCGTGCAGAAATCAAACACCCGTCGTAGGGCCTACTCTCGCCGCCCACCGTGTCGTTGAAGTTGATCGTATGAACTCGAGGTCAAACTTACTATTTTTTATTGAATGGCTTCAATCAAGTTCGCACAGTTCGAGCTTTTCAATCGTGCTATTATGTCTGAGACTGTATGGTGCCGGCTGCGAATAGCACTTTTTTTTTATTGATCTGGTGTAAATGCCTCATGAACTTCCTTCGCCCCGGGGAAGAGCGAAGGGGTATGCCGGACTCCTACCGGCTAAAAGCACTGGGGTGGTCATCTTCGGCACCTAAGGGAGGCTCCAGGTCCTCGTATGATCACACTGGAGCCGCCCACTGGTGCCACGCCTATAGGCACATCTCAGAGAGGGTGACTGTAAAGCGGTCACCCCCCCAGGAAAGCGCTCACCCCCCCCGGGGTCCGAGACGTGCCTAAAGGCGTGGCTCCAATGGTTGGCTCTAGATGGACATTTTTCGAGTTCCTGGAGCCTCCCTTCGGTACCGACGAGGATTCACTCCGGTGGTTTTAGCCGGTAGGAGTCCGGCATGCCCCTTCGCCTTTTCCCGAGGCGAAGAAAGTGCATGAGGAATTTCCACCAGATCAATAAAAAAAAAAGTGCTATTCGCAGCCGGCACCATACAGTCTCAAGAATTTCCACTGAGCACCAATAAAAAGTAATAAAAAAAAGGCACGTCTCGGAGGGGATGACTGTAAGGCGGAGGGAAGGCGACTGTAAAGAGGCCACCCCCCAGGCATCTCTCGAGGGGATTGTAAAGGATTCCCCCGAAGTCTTACTATGTGCTGTGCTGCGCACACCGCTGTCTTCCCGGGGGTCGCTCTGTATGAGCACGCAGATTTTCCAATAAGCGAGCTCGCGACCCCCAAGGCCCCCTGCCATATAACACCACAGGGGACTCAGGCGTGTTGGACATGGGCACCGCGGCGGTTGTTATCCCGGCTCCGTGTCCTACTACTCCGAGCGGGATCGGCCCTCTCCCGATCCCGCTTTGCGACGTCCTTCTGTAGCATTACGCTCTCACAGAAGGAGACCACAGCACTCCAATTTTCATGCTCTGCCCGCATAGCCGACACTGGCAAAGAGAGATCTTGCACGATCCGATCGACCAGGATCCGCCGCTCGGCAGTCCACGCAGGGCACTCTCCGAGCGTGTGCTGTGCGGTATCCTGACCGTCTCCACAGTGGTGGCGCTGTGCCGTGACCTCGCGTCCTATCCTGTGCAAGTACGCACCGAAACAACCGTGTCAGGTGAATACCTGCATCAGGCGGAATGTGACGCGCTTGCTCGCTCGCGGCTTGGAGCCAGGCTCCGAATAGCGGCAAGACAGCCTCGACGACGCGCTTTTGCGCGTACTGTGGCAGCATGAGCCGCTCGCGCCATATAGCTCGAGTGCACGCCGCCGAGCCTGCCGCCTCAAAATTTCGAGCGCCCCTGAAGGCACGCCTTCACCGCTCTGGCGGAGGGAGCGTATTTGGTGATCCATGCAAATAGCACCTACCCATCACATCCCGTAGGTGTCGTATAAGGCGACTATGGGATTAGTCGGAGGATGGGCAGCAGGGTCCTTCGAGTACACTAACAACTCAACTGCTATCACCAACCCGCCTGCCAAGCGTGGCGATTATGGTAAAATCCCCCAATGAGCACACAACGCACCCAGACCGGTCGTTGTGGTGATCTTTCGGGGAGGCTTGTGTCCAGCAGAGGTCTTTATTCGGCTGAAAAGATGATTAATTTGCATTGCATTTTATTGCGAGCAACTGCTATATAGGATAACGCCTAAGAGGGGCACAGTTGGACTACCGCGCTGCTACACTGAGCTGAGGCTGCAGCTTAGGTAATTTGTCGCGTACTGTCAGTACAGCAGCCGAGCAGCTCGCTCACGCTGTATATAAATATAAAAGCATTTCCTCACTTCCGAAATAAAGACCTGTCGCGTACTATTTTAACCCACTTCAAAAAAGGAAGGTTCTTTGTTTCCCACGTTTGTTTCTACGTGGTTGATTTTTTCAGAAACTACATGACCTATTTTAGTATTCGTTCGCTGTGGTAATCTATATACTTATGGGAAAAGAATGGGTCTCTAAAATATTAAGGCATCATTATTATGTACAGACTTATAGATAAAATGATTGTGTTTATTTGAAATCGGTTTATATTTTCTTAAAATGTGTTTATAGGAATAGGTTTATATGAATTCGCGTGCACTTTTAATTAATTTTCTTCTGAATAAAATTCTTTTCAGTCTACCGTTCTAGACTGAAATAAAATTAACATATTCATCATTTTTTATAAAATGTCTATCATAAAATATCTTTTTTTCTAAGAGAATATATTGATGTTGTCGTTTTTATTTGAGACAGTGTAATGTTTGACCCATAATATTACTTAGCTTTTTCACATTCGTCAACGCAGGGTCATTTATTTTAATTGGATTTTCTATGTATATATCATCTTGTATCTACTCTAATTAAATATATGATAGTTACATGGGTCAAATTTCACACTATCAGGCGCATTGAAATTTAATACAAAATTTTGCTGCGTCTCGAACATTCCATCAACATTTTCACCATCTATATGTTTGTGCCTGTCACGTTAGCAGTGAAAGTGCGACTAGTTACCCTTCTGTGTCTATAAACTATCTTCTAGCTTATTGGCATCAAAAGATTCCGGTCACTCGCTTATCTGGCATTCAAATAACTTCCTTCCTCACTTGACGCATGTCTCTTCATACTTCGTAGAGATTAGAAATTGGTTGTTGTGAAAATTTTGCTCTGTGTCTTACGAGTGACGTTCAGGACATGTTACCAACGACTCCGAACACATCCCACACGACCATTGTGTAAACGTTGGCTAGTTGTCACATTCATCCAGACTAACATACCTCAAAATTTAGACTCCATAACTAACACCGTCATTCACATCAAATGCTAATGAAACAGTTTTTGTTTCAAAAGACAGCGACTAAAGGCCATTACACACACTCTTAGTTGTTTTACAATACCAAGTTAAAGTTTCTAAAAGTTTACGATGTAAGGAAGAATGGGTAAATATTTTTGGCGTGCCTACCTAAAATCTATAATTATATTATTTATTTTGATATCATATTTTTATTCGATTAGAAGTTTATAAATAAATATACAGGAAGTAAATAACACCGTACCCAAGACTTTGGGAAAGGGTTACGCTTCTGTCTTTAATAACAATAGGAAAGCCATCTGTCAAAGTCAAAGTCAAAGTATTTATTGCTTTCATTCATGTGTACATAAGATCTTAACAATACAATATGATAAACAACACGAAACCCTGTCACCCTGATAGTTACAGTTTTTACCATTTTTGAGCACGCAAGCATCGTAAACAACACGATCAAAACACTACGTGATTATTGTACTATGATATGATATTATAATGCTACTGCGAGCAATTACCTCATCCGTGAACTGTTGCTAAACAAGGACCGTTTAATTTTTATTTAAATTCTAATTTTATGTGAAAGTTTAATGTGTTTTTATTCAAAATAGCGTTAGGATAGACGAAAACAATTATTGTATACTGAAATCAGTTAAGGAAACTAAAAAAATATGAAAAGACCGTCGCAAAATCCTAACGCTGAAGGTAGAAGAATCATGTATTGAATCCATGGTAGCAGTTTTCTTTAAGACGTCACTTACACCCGTTATAGATAATTTATCTATAACGGGTGTATAATGAGGTTCAAAAATAGGTTTACAGATATATTAATAAAATAATTAAATGTAATGTACTTATCAAGAAAAAATCTAAAGAATTAATCAAAATAGCCCATTCTTCTTTAATCGCTATTTAATGTGTCATGGCCAAATCACATAAATACATACAAAAAAGTCGCTGTAAATTGAACAAGCAGAAACAAACAGCGTGTTTACTCTTAGGGCGAATCGAACGAAACGAGGATAACTCTGGCGAACCAGCGCGCGCACGAGCTCCTCAAGTAAAGGACGGCGGCTCGCACACCAACACGCCACACACACATGTACACGGTCTCGTGGTCGCTGCGCGGGCGCATACTACGCCGACGCCCTTGTACACTGGTTGCAGATACATACTCCAACAGATATTTTTTTACTTAATTAAAACATATTTTTTGTATTCTTATTTTACGGAACTATCATTGTTATATGTCTTTGAGAAAATTCAGATATTAGATATCTTCTAAGTACGACCATTACATTTAACAATGTGTTATAATGTTAATTTAATGACTTGCAAATTTAAATGGATCTGCAACCGGCATATAATTTATATTATAAATATAATATTTCGCTTAGTATCTCTCTTCTATCTCGAGATACATTTATCCAAATGTAAAATTAATGTTTAACATGTAATTCTTAAGCATGCTACTGTATTAAGTGGACACTTGTTTGTTTAAACTACTGTAACTTTCTTTAACGCTCAAGTAAGTAAAAATGTTATAAATCAAATACACATACAGGAGCGGGTTTAATAGCATGGCGCACTAGGCCTAGTTTGATATGACGCCCTTTTGCCCCACACTAGGATGCATATGTATATTGTATAACTAGTAATTTCAGAGTTGTAATAGCGACAGTGAAAGCAATCCAATTAATTCTCACAATCGACTTTATGTTTCTAATGAATGAACCTACTGGTATGGTATGAGACGTGTCGGTGCTATTCGACTAAGGTGCATTCTACATTGGTAATTGCGACACTGCTTATTAAGAATTGGGCTACATTCTTAATACCGTGAACCAGCTGGAACCAAGAGATCTTTTGTTATCAAACAACAGGGCAGTTAGCCACCTATTGCATAACGCGATGGACCTGACTATTATCACTAGTTTTAGGTGCTCATTTCATGCAGTAGAACATGTTGAAGTGTTAATATTATACTTAATCGTATCTACGCCATGTCTCGTATATTTAAACAATAATATTAATCGACTACACAGTTAAACAGTTAAGAACTTGAGATTTATTATTTTGAGAAAATGCATTTACCCCCTGTTAATATGTATGTTACTGTTATTGCTAGGAACGTTAAATAAATGCTTGTCGCAAACTTAAACATTCATAATTATATAGCTAATTGTTTTATATACCCTGCGATATAACAAGATATAAAGTGGAATATATTTAAATTAAATTGTTATCTAACCTTTTAATGGGATCAAATTTCAAACGAGATCTATCTTTGTTCATTGGCTATCCTATGCTTCAAAGATTCACGCTATTTCCACGATCTTGCCACACACTATTATATCGGTCCAAAATCAGAACTAAGCCATGAACTATAATTTATTTAATAATTTCATTATACTTCCTTGCATATTAGTCAAAAATGCATTAAGAACAGTTAAAACATGTGCTGTTTCTCAGAATAGGCTAACTCGTAAGAGGGGATGAATAAATGGATAATATGAATGGTAGGGATGAGTTGATATGTGATAATAGTTTGAATTTAAGTGATTAGAGATTAGCCAGTCACATGTCTTCGAGAGTATTTAACTGTGTCTGAACTGCAACAGATCTCAGCATTGATTTATAAATACGTTTCATAGGAGCATTTGTGTATTTACTATTCAAAACACCCTAAAGGCTCAAATATTACTGAAATCTATTTGCTGGTAATATATACGATAAATAACTTAACAACAACATAGCTATTACATATCTCTGCAATAACATACATATCTGCTTCTATGAAATAGTATGAAAGACGCTAAATAATGTAATTTAGTATTACAATGTAGCTATCTAAACTTAGCGATAAGCGATTATAATTTATTTATTAGTAATTTTTTATTTATATTTATGAAAAAATAAATCATGTCATTTATAAAACGATTTTATGTTATTTATTTTCCCTCTAACAGTTTTATTTATTTAAAAGTGTTGATTAGTCTTATGTTCAATAAATACATTGTTTTATTAATTATAAACATTTATATCTTACTGTATCTACATTTTGATGTCACTTGTCTACTTATTATCACAAATAAGCCATATTTAAATAATTTAATGTAGGTCAAAAAAATCGAAGGATTATAGAATACTGCAGTATACTTTAAGTAATAAAGCTGAAAGTATTAATTGTATTTGAATATGAATGTATACACGATAAATTCAATAATGGTATTATAATATGGTGGCTCCACTGTTCGCCTTACGCTCGCGGAGCAATGGTAAGCGAGAGCAAACAACAAGAACAAAATAAACGGCCAACATTAATAACACCATTATTTAATTTAAAATGTTTTGCTGTAACATACAAATTAAATATTAGGCTGAAAATTTAAAACCTGGTAACGATTATAAAACAAATCTCGTCACAGTACACTTTATACTGTATAAATGTATCATTCCACGAGACTACACTCACACAAACATACTGAACACACAACACGTCGCCGAAGATCGTGAGTATACTTTTATAATAAAAAAAACACTTATTTAAAGCGGAGCACAGCTTGCATTTAAAGTGATTGAATAGCACAAATTGGCTTTTGTGTCACTTTGAAACTATAAAATGTGTGTGACGTTTTCGCTTGAAGCCAAAAATCGCTCAAAGATAGAAAGGCTTAAGTGGATTGAGATCTCGTCGCATGTAGCAGCACGTTTGATACTTAAACAAATAACATTGTGTAAAGGTGTGAAAATGCAGAAAAATAAACTACTGTGTTATCATTTTATGATCGATATGCCAGAAATAGTGTTAAACATACATTTTGTTTAAATATGCGTTTGTATACTCGTGCAGTTACATGTGAACAGGGATTTGTGCCGATGGCAATTTGCCTTTTTAGAAATTAATTGTCTTCTATGTTTTAATTGGAAATAACTTCTATCAGTTTTTTGTGTTTCATTTTCTTTGGTTGTTACCATGTTTTGTTTTTGTTTGTGTTTCATACCCTTTTTGGATAAGTCTTCTACCGTTTTCATAGATTTCCTTGTACTTTTATTGGTGTTTTGCGCGGTGCGCAATATTTCCGTGTTGTTTTAATTTTGTGTTGCCCTTATAAGTCCGATACCATAAAATTAAATTGATTCTTCACCATTTAATATTTAATCTTATCAGTAAAAAATAAGATACAGTTTTGCTTAACAGTTTTATATGTAAAATCCATGGCTCCTAAATGTCATCTAAAAATATCTAAAATAATGTTAGAGTACAATGGAGTTTGTTTATAGGGTGAGAGCAACGAGACGCGCATAGCGGTGGCCAATCAGCGCGCGAACAAGCTCCTCAAGTCGTAAGCACCGCGCACATATCTGCTGGTACTAAAATGACCCTTGCCAAACACTTATATTATTCATATGATCTGTCATTAGAAACAATTTCAGATAAAAGTACTATCTACGCAATAACTTTGAGAAACTATATCGATGCTATAGTATTCTTTATGTATGAAAAATAAACCTAAATGATGTTTTCAGACGTTAGCAAGGGTGATTTCTAAAGTTCCATAAGCCATTATGGTAAGTACAGTTATTATAATTCGCGTATAGTATACAATGCAATAATTTGATGTTGTTATTGTTCAAGTTTTGTGTATATTATATAATACAAACGTACTCGTAAAATAATTTGTAAACTGTACTGTACTTACTTGTCTATGTTTATTTAATCGTTATGGTTGCAAATTTCTTATTTATTCTTGCCTTATTTTTAAGTTGATTTTCATTTACAATTAAGCCGTCAAAATGACATCAGATAGTATTTACATATGACAATACACGCAAGTCAAGAAATATCTGTAGAATTCAATTATATTATAGATTCCATTAATGGATTACCTAATGAGTTATAATAGCACCATTTTATCTACTGCTATTATGTATGTACAATCTCATGATACTTATCATTTGCATTATGTGCCAAAGCTATATATATTCACTAAGTGTATATTATACAGTGTTTGTCACATGTTGAAACACTAAATTTATAATAGGTACACACTTTTTACATTCAAGTAAAAAGAGGTAGATGGTGTTTATGCGCTCAAAAACAGCACTCCAGAACCCTGTGTAAACCCTGATTTCTAGTCTTCGGGATTATTTGGAATCGGAAACTACACGTACAGCAGTGTATTATAAATATTTTAATAGTGCATATTAAAGAGAAGATACAACAATAATATATTTAAATGTTAGTGTACATGTTGCCTTGGTTGTTATTAGTCCAAACATACCTATCTTCCTCTTCTTGTCATTGTCTCGATACAATGCAAAACATCGCCTATATTTTTTATAAGTAATTTAATTAACTACTTGTCTATATGTTTATTTTGTGAGTGTGATTTAACGATGTTAATGTGCACAGCCTTTTTAAACAATCGGATCATTTTGAGAGGCTGAACAGAACATTAGTGATGCTCATCAATGAAAAAACACACCTATTTTAGCACAACATTTTACACTGCTTTTAAAGCACCCAGAAATATTTTTATGTAAGATATTTTCGTATTCATTTGTACTATTTAGGAAGTGCGATATGACAAAGTTGGAGACGTTGTAAGACACAGTTTAAAAATTAATAGGTACTAATTCCTGCCATAAAATGGGGATGTGAGGTATGGAACGATTTATACGTATTTCAAAATTCTTTGTCTTTTATCAGCCAATTAATCTAGAATATCTGCCTATAAACAAATCTTCGTAATAATTTAAATATTAGTGAGATTATTAATATTATGTAGTATTACAATATTAGTTGAGATTTAGGTATCTGTTATTTTATATACCTGAGCGGTACTTCAGTGTAACGTTGACTCTTTGTTTAGGTACTTATAATAAGTTGCTTCCTATTATTTTATTAGATTAAGAGAATGGTGCCTGAATTCGTAGTTTATGTTAATTTATCTATGATTTAGGAATTAGTTATTGCATTTAATATTTTATAAAGATGTTAACCGTTAATGCTTTTTGACCCTTTTATTTTTATCATAATTTCTTAGGTATATAATTAAGCCAATTACTATAAGCGCTTTTTACACGGTATCCTGAACCAGAACAACAGTAGCGCTGTGGTAAGACATGAGAAAAGGGAAGATAGAGGTGACAAAACAGGCGTACCGTGTGAAATGCCACTTATACGATATTAGTAACATTATAATTGCATAGCTTTGTAATATGATTACAAAATATAATGCAATATGAAAACTATATCACATAGTTAAAAAATTTAATCTTTATTATTACTTAAAGTGTATTGTTGTAAGTATGACGAATAAAATGTACCGGCCTTAGGAGTAATGTGTAGGAATGTTAAAGGCAGCGGCTTGACAAATTATTATACTCGTGTACCAGTTAGTGTTAAGGGTTTTCGAAATTTTCTCTATGTCCTTTTTCTCTCAATCGTATTAGTTTCTAAGGATATACGTGTACCAACGGGTCGCGGACATTTATCGAAGTACATCATATTTTAATAACGAAATATTTTAAAAGTGTTGTCTTGTAACTTTTGAGCTGTTACCTAACGCAGTGTCGCCTTGTGGCATCGACAACATGGCATCTCTGTGCAACTTATCAAAGACCAGTCGTCTCAAAGAGATAGGAGCCGTGTCGATGACGTAATGTGACGGCGCGTGCGCAGCCTCGTAGATTGTTTTCTAACAGCTATTCAAATTAACCAATAGATGTATAAATTTACCGCCTGCATAATCTGTATGATGATTTTAATCAGCCTAAAATATTAACTACTTAGGATTAAACAATTATATCTATTTTCTTTAAGAATGGATAAAAGTTAGTATAAACTGTTAATTTCTAATTACATTATTGATTTGTTAAATTACAACTAATCTGTATTATTTATTTTCTCCCCTCCTAATCAAATTGTAGAGTAGATATCGAGCATACTCTATATACAAATAAAACACAGGTTTGTAACCAAAATATTTATATACATTACTTATCAACCAAGGAACAAACTGGACTGTATAATTCAAACAATAATCGGCCATTCAACAGACCGATTGATAAATACTTTGTACTGACTAGGTATCAACCTTCTACGTACGAAAAGGCACAAAACCACGTCTAACATATTTGCACATTAAAAGAGCGATAATTTACTACGGCTCTCGAGATCAGCTTGGTAACTGTAGACAAAACGTCTGTATGAACGGAACGTGACTCGTCTACAACAATTACTTAGTTTATGAATGCTAGACGTGACATTCCGCAGTAGAAGATAAAATTATATTTTTGCGATTGTACTCTCCACAATAACAGAAATTCGGCAATTCCATTTCGTTCCAGTCACCAGTTATAAAGCCATTTTCACACCGCTGTAACAAATAAATAAATAGCTAACATTAACAGAAATTGACTGACTGATGTAAGGGATAATATGAGAATACAAATAAACAGGCTATAGTAGACTGCACCGATCTTGAGCGATGATTTTCCCCCTTTTCACCTGTCCAGATATGATTTTTGGGGTCTGTTTAGCGGTATGCATTTATACAACTCACTGAGCGCTCAAGTTCCGTGCCGGGCACTGAAACAATTGACCGGTACATGTCCATTTAGAATTGGGTGTTTCAGGGTCATCATCAGTAGTGATGAATCTTTCATTTCTAAGATCTCGTTACACACGAACTAACGGTTACGGTGATCAAAAAACGAATATGTCGAAATAGTTCCAAAGATCCTCATCATAAAAGCCAAAGGACAAAGCTGCTGAACAAAGGTCTCCCCCATAAACAGCCGGTTGCAAACCGTGTCTCGTCATGTTGGGAGGAATTTGCCAGTACTCGCCACGCTTGGCTGGCCGGTTGGTTAACGCAGAATGGCTGCTATAGCACATAAGAGACGCTGCTGCCTATCCCTTTGGTTTAGAGCCCTTGAGTCGCCGTTTACGGACACCAAACGGATTCTATATTCCAAAGATTCTCAGGAATTAAATATACCTAGTAAAGTAACATATGCAGGTAGGCTTTACTAGGTACTGCATTACACTATATTTTAAGAGACGTAAACGGTGCTCAAAAAAATGTTTGTTTCGAAGGACCACGTGCAACAAGATATCGTGCAATGGACAGCAATTGAAAATATAATGGACTGTAGAAATGATGTATTGAGAACTTAGGTATACATGGTGTCAAGTAAATAGCACGACATACTGCAGGGGGTGAGAGCTTACCTACCAAAAACAATATATGTTCAGCAAAATCTTTACGGATTTACAGTAGTACAAAATTTTCCGAAATATCGAAAAATCTCTACTTTGACACAGATATTTAAGCATCTCTTAATAAAAAAATCCTTTTCTAGTTTTTTTTTTTACCTCAAATTATTTGGGAATAGTTACTTTACTCATTGATAAGTATTTATTCTATTAAAAACTAAAATGTTTTTAAGAAATACAATTTTTATTTAAATTTTCACAATACAATTTTCTTATCGCTTAACTTTAACCTACAGTAAATCCGTAAGATTTTGCTGAACATATATTGTTTTTTTGGTAGGTATTGACCCAAGCTCTCACCCCCCGCAGTATGTCGTGCTATTTACTGGACATCGTGTAATGGACAGCAATTGAAAATATAATGGACTGTAGAAATGATGTATTGAGAACTTAGGTATACATGGTGTCAAGTAAATAGCACGACATACTGCAGGGGGTGAGAGCTTACCTACCAAAAACAATATATGTTCAGCAAAATCTTTACGGATTTACAGTAGTACAAAATTTTCCGAAATATCGAAAAATCTCTACCTTGACACAGATATTTAAGCATCTCTTAATAAAAAAATCCTTTTCTAGTTTTTTTTTTTACCTCAAATTATTTGGGAATAGTTACTTTACTCATTGATAAGTATTTATTCTATTAAAAACTAAAATGTTTTTAAGAAATACAATTTTTATTTAAATTTTCACAATACAATTTTCTTATCGCTTAACTTTAACTTACAGTAAATCCGTAAGATTTTGCTGAACATATATTGTTTTTTTGGTAGGTATTGACCCAAGCTCTCACCCCCCGCAGTATGTCGTGCTATTTACTGGACATCGTGTATACACAAGTGCCCCTTCTCTTTACTATGTTCGTTGGTCTGATTATTTATGTAGCCCTAAAAGTAAGGTGGGATGTCTGATCTACTTACCAAGCTCAACGGCGAGCTCAAGCGAGACCATGACCGCGAATCCAAGCAGAGCGCACACGAACTGCAGCACACCGCTGCTGCGCTTCCACACCTCGAAGAACACCACGTATACAAGGGTACCGCACGCTAGACCCTGGAAATGTAATCATACAAACATGAGTAAGTAGTCTAGCACATCAACGGCCAATCGCTTGCGTAGCGTTATTGGGAGAGCCCCGTGGCACATTGCCTAGGTATAGGTATATCCCAGCGGGGTGGGGTGGCGTTGGCTGTCAGTCTAGACATCGTCAACGCCTTCAACTCCATCCCGTGGGGCGCGATTAGGGGGGCACTAGTCCATCATCGTTGCCCCCCCTACCTGCAGGGCATTATAGGGGCCTATCTGCGTGATAGGCACATTCGCTACGTGGGCAGGGACGGTAGCGTAAAGCGGAGGGAGATTACGTGCGGGGTTCCGCAGGGATCAGTTCTCGGTTCCTTTCTATGGAACCTCGCCTACGACGCGGTCCTACGTGTCGTTCTCCCCGCTGGCGTCAGCTTGGTATGTTACGCAGACGACACTCTTGTGTTGGCCAGCGGGGATTCCTTCGACGGAACCATCCAGCTTGCCGAGCAAGCGGTGGCAATTGTCGTAGCCAAAATCCACGCTCTGGGTCTGCAAATAGCGCCTCACAAAACCGAGGCGCTATGGTTCCACAAACTGCCGCGGAGCAGAGAACCACCCAGTTCGTGGATACGCGTTGGTGACGCGCAAATCAGGGTGGGCCAGTACATGAAGTACCTGGGGCTCACCCTGGACAGTCGTTGGGGCTTCGAAGAGCACTTCGCGCGCCTCGTCCCCCGAGTCGAAAGGGTAGTGGGTGCATTACACCGGGTGCTGCCCAATCTCGGGGGACCGAGCGAGGAAGTTCGTCGTCTCTACGGGGGTGTCGTGCGATCCGTGGCCCTCTACGGGGCGCCTGTATGGTCATCCCGGCTGTCAGGCGTCCAGCGCTGCAGAAACAAACTTCACGGTCTGCAGCGCAGAGTGGCTATACGGATCGCACGGGGATACAGGACAGTGTCCTACGAGGCGGCAACTCTCCTGGCACGCTTTCCGCCGTTCGACATCCAGGCGGAGACGGATGCGTGGGTCTACGACCAGACACGCTCTCTCCGCCAAAGTGGGGAAGGCGTGCCTTCAGGGGCGTTCGACAGACTGAGGCGGCTGGCTCGACGGCGCGCACTCGAGATGTGGCGACATCGCCTTCGGTCGCAGTTCGCGACCAAGCGCGTCGTCGAGGCCATCCTGCCGCTCTTCGGAGCCTGGCTCAGAAGGAGCGAGCGCGTCACCTACCGTCTGACGCAGGTACTCACCGGTCATGGTTGTTTCGGTGCGTACCTGCACAGAATAGGACGCGAGGTTACGGCACAGTGCCACCATTGTGGAAGCGACCAGGATACCGCACAGCACACGCTCGAGGAGTGCCCTGCGTGGGCGGCCGAGCGGCGGGTCCTGGTCGATCAGATCGGGCAAGATCTCTCTCTGCCGGCAGTAGTGTCGGCTATGTTGGCAGAGCACGAAAATTGGAGTGCAGTGGTCTCCTTCTGCGAGAGCGTCATGCTGCAGAAGGAGACTGCAGAGCGGGATCGGGAGAGGGCCGATCCCGCACGGAGAAGGACAAGACGGCGCCGGGGCAACAACCGTCCCGGCTCCCAAGTCCAACACGCCTGAGCCCCCTGCCGTCACCTCATGGTGGGGGGCCTCGGGGGTCGCGGGTGCGCAGATTGGGGAGTCTGCGTGCTCACACCGAGCGACCCCCGGGAAGACGGTGGCGCGCACGTGGTCACGTGCCGCCGTGTGCGCAACATAGCGCAAAGCGAGGCTTGGGGGGATCCTTTACAATCCTCCCCGAGAAGTGCCTGGGGGGGCGACCTTTTTACAGTCGCGTTCCCTCCGCTAGAGGGGGTGACCGCTTTACAGTCATCCCTTCTGAGATGTGCCTAAAGGCGTGGCACCAATGGGCGGCTCTAGTGTGATCTTACGAGGACCTGGAGCCCCCCTTCGGTGCCGAAGATGACCGCTCCAGTGGTTTTAGCCGGTAGGAGTCCGGCATACCCCTTCACCCTTCCCCGGGGTGAAGGAAATTCCATGTAGAATTTCCACTGGACATCAATAAAAATAAAAAATAAAATAAAAAAAAGGTATAGGTATATACCCGGGAAGACAGCGGTGCGCATGTGGTCACGTACCGCTGTGTGCGCAGCACAGCGCATAGTGAGGCCTCGGGGGAATCTTTTACAATCCCCTCGAGAGATGCCTGGGGGGTGGCCTCTTTACAGTCGCCTTCCCTCCACTAGAGGGGATGACCACTTTACAGTCATCCCCTCCGAGATGTGCCTAAAGGCGTGGCACCAATGGGTGGCTCTAGATGGAGACCTTTCGAGTTCCTGGAGCCTCCCTTCGGTGCCGACGATGATCACTCCGGTGGTTTTAGCCGGTAGGAATCCGGCATGCCCCTTCGCCCTTTCCCGGGGTGAAGGAAGTACATGAGGTATTTCCAACGGATCAATAAAAAAAAAAAGGTTTAGATATATAAATATAGAACTGACCTGATTGTTGATTGAACAATCTTAGAATTACACAGACATATATTAAAAATGAAGAATAGGGATATTAAAACATATCATCAATACTTTGCGTCGTCGTTTCAGCCAAATAAACTACACTACTGGACACAAGCCTCCCCCATAGACCGCCACAACGACAGGTATGTGTGTTGTGTATTGATGGGGGGGTTTAGGTAGGCGGGTGGGTTGGCGATCGCTGTTAAGTTGTTAATGTAGTCGAAGGAAGGAAGGTCGGCAACCGAAGGATGGGCAGCAGCGTTAGTGCAGTTAATCCCATAGTCGCCTTTTACGACACCCGCGGGAATCTCATCCTTGGTTGGTGCTATACCTAGCCTGCCGGCCACACGGCGATACCTTGCGTAGGTACTAAAAGTAATTGTCGACATTAAAATATTTTAATTTGAGGTTTGCCGCCGCGCGATGGAGAGCCTTGTTTTGGGTGTTCAATTAACAGATCGTGTTCGAAACAGTATTAAAACACTAAACATTGACGTTCCTAGCTCATTTATCGCAAAGTTACAAGTGGGGTTGGGCTGGCCAAGTTTGCGTATCCCGATGAGGAGCTGTGAGCAAAAATCACCACGTAGTGGAACCCTACCACATCGAGGCCACGGAGAAGATGGCGGTACAAGCTAACAAAACATGTAGGGATTGACCCACGCTCTAGTGTGATCTTACGAGGACCTGGAGCCCCCCTTCGGTGCCGAAGATGACCGCTCCAGTGGTTTTAGCCGGTAGGAGTCCGGCATACCCCTTCGCCCTTCCCCGGGGTGAAGGAATTTCCACTGGACATCAATAAAAAAAGGGATTGATCCACACTGGCTGTAGACCGAATGGTCTGGAAATCATGCCTTTGCCCAGCAGTGGGGTGATATGGACTGATGGTAACAATCAGCTTACTAACCTGGCCGGGTCTTTACAAAAGATCGGCACCCGTATATTTTCGAGCCGGGGTCCTGATTGCGATTCCGACCTAATTGTTATAAAATTTTAATTCAGTTATCTATTTAACAATAACAATATTTTATCATAATTATCTTTCATATTGACTATCTATTGTATACAGATACTTATTATAATATATCAACACCAGATTCCCATGACATATCCACTAGGTAATAACGATAACACATTACTTAAGTAAGATTAATTAGCATTTAATTATAACGCAACAATACTGAGTGCCCCAAACCTTGTTTAATATCTAAGTATTAAATTATACATTTATATTAGTATCTACCTACATATCTATAATATATCACATTGTTTATGCATGTAAAATTTTAAACCGTTTTAGTGCATGTTTTTATTTAAAAACTAGCGGTTTCACCCGCGTTTAATTTAAAAGAAATTTAGAGTACTTCGACATACACACTTGACATAGAATAAATATATTGGATTTCAAGGGTTTTATTTTTTTACGCGAAACCCTAATTATTTTCCTAAAATAAAAGTAGCCTAAGCTATTCCTTATAACATCAGCTATCTGCCAGTGAAGGTCCCGTCAAAATCGGTCCAGCCGTTTCGGAGATTACCCGGAACAAACAGACAGACAGACGGACGGACGGACAGACAGACAAAAATAATTAAAATAGTTTTTTTGTGATATGTAACGTACATACTTTCATATGCATTTAGTAAAAAGCTATTATTTTGACATTACAAACAGACACTTCAATTTTATTTATTTGTATAGATAAAAACAAAGCTCAAAACCGTATATCAGGGGGAAGTAATGTTTTCACTACAAGGATTTTATTCTATAAATTTTGTTTGCTCCCTGTATGCCATATAATAAGAATTAAAATAAATACCGTATTGTTGGCACACCATACAACATTAAAAATAAAAGTAGGTAGTAGGTACTAACAACTGGCCGTCTTATCCATTCTTCTACGAGAATTTTCTAAGATTTTAAAATACAAAGTTAATTTTGCAGTTCATTTCTATGAAAGTTCTATCAACCTTTTAGAGATTCAACTACTAACTGGTTAAGTTGTTCAATTATTACTCGTAAACTAGAAAAGTCTACTACTAGGTACTACTTAGCCGTAGGGGTGGGCCGGACACGTACAGAGGGTAAAGAATGTCCACTTGAAACGTTAATATTTCGTAAACGGAACACTGCATGTAAAAGAGATTATGAGACAACACCTTATATATATTAATAGGTGAAGAAAAACTTTGTACCCCTTTTTAAGCACATTGCGCGCACGGAGGAGTGTGAGTGTGAGATGTGGCATAGTTAAAGTTCATATTATGGAGTGCAGGAAGTTAAAATTTATGTTAAAAAATATATACGGAGAGTTTCGACCACCGGGCGACCACTAGTATTTTTGAAATACCTATTCAACGATAGCCCACAAAATGAAATTGGACTAAAGAAAAATACACCCCACTTTACATGTAGGGGAAGTACCCTAAAAACTACATGCATACGTACAAGATTGGCCGAAGTGACTGCGTGGCGGTTTTAGCCGGTAAGAGTCCGGACTCTTCATACCGCGCTGCACAATCCTTCGCTTTCCGCTTTGTGAAGGAAGCCCATGAGGATTACATAACATTACACATAAAAAAATACAACTTAGGATGTTAAAATACAGCTTAATTGTGATATAATGTGCATTAAATTATTTAATAAAATCCCGAGTAATTTCAAATCTGTGGCATTTAATCAATTTAAAATATATTTAACTAGGTGGCTTGCAGAGAAATGTTTTTATAGCATCCATGATTGTTTTGAATTCATTAATTTGATTCTAATGATATTCTTTTAAATATATAATATCATTGTTTGATTCTAATCACCTGAATGCAATTGTTATAAAGTATTTGTACGCTCGGCAGAGTAAAACATAGCGCGCTTACTTTATCATAATTATACATGTATATTTCCTGTGATTATGTCAAATAGAGATTTTTGTTGATTAGCGGGATATAATCAACTTCATTTATATGAACTTAAAATTTCCATTTTCTACTACTTTCCCTCAGACAGATCCAATTACCCCACTCTCCCTTTATTCTCGGTAGTAACTATGGATTGCCTTTAAAGGATGGGCTTATATGGGTGCTCTAAAATGTTGACGCTCAAAAAGAACAATTTTTTTTAGTATGTTTAGATAAAACGATAATTTCATTTCATTTCGAAAAAAATAGCGTTTAGCCCCCACCCGGATCACGTAGGACCCGTAGTACATAGACGTACATTAACGGGATGTATCTCTAGATTTTCATAGGTAAGCCAGAAGGCCGACCTTAGACGGCAGTGTTATTAAAATTAATTTCTTGATGAGCATTGTTTTAAAATCTTCATGGTTGCACGCAATTTCAGAGTAGACCTCAATACAATATGCATCACGAACCCAGACTTAATTTTTAATAGGTACCCATTACAATAATAACAGCGCTTATACCTAACTAAAACTAAGTGTAAATACCACTCAAAATAAAAAATACCAAACCAATTTAAATTTCCAAGAATTAACTTTATTCTTAATCAACCCGGTGGAAATTTATTACCTACAACCTCCGCCCCGGAGAAGGGCCTCCTACCAGCTAAAATCACCGGAGTGGTCACCTTCGGGACCGAAGGGGACTCCAGGAACTAGCTCCATCTCGGAGGAGATGACTGTTAAGCGGTCACCCTCTCTACCGGAAGGGAGGCGACTATAGAGGCCAACCCCCAAGCCTCCTATCCTATGCATGTACGCACCGAAACAACCGTGTCCAATGAATACCTGCGTTAGGCTGAATGTGACAAGCTCGTCCTTTGGAGCCAGGCTCCGAAGAGTAACAAGACTTAATAATTACCCGTTACAATACCTATAATTACAGTGCTTTTTACTACAAACATTTAGTCTAAAATCACACCCAAAATGTGTAATACCAAACCAAATTTAAATTTCCACGAATAAACCTTCATATTGTTTTGTAATTCAACTTGTAGCTACATCTTAGTCACACAGACGAAGTGTCGTCAGAGGCCATATCAAAACCTATTCCGCCCCGCGTGCGCGATCTTGAATGTAAGATCCTGGGGATGGATGATGTGATCAGTCTTCAGTGGTTAGCAACTTAGCAGTATAGTTATACTTAAGCATATAATTGTAGTATATACCTCAATTAATCAAAATTGTTGCTTTAAGCTCAACACACCTGCAAGACGACAGAGTACAGGCCAGCATCGGCAGCGCCCGCGCCGCCAACCAGCAGAATACCCACGCCGATGCCGAGCGCTGACATGAAGGAGAACGTGAAGATGTACACCAAGGACAGCCATCTCTTCGTGCCAGATGCTAGCAGCTCCACGCCGATACAGAACGCGATAATGTACTTGTGAGCTGATACGGCAGCAAACATGTACCTGTGGATGAGAAAACGTTACATAAAGTTTTTATCAGCTACTGCCCCTCACACGCCTCTTACAAAAACCAAGAATTGCTCGTAGTGACCACACTGGGCCAGTGCGGGCAGGAGCCTCGTCACGGTAACTTTGCCGGCGGTGGTGGTTATATACTCTGCTTCGTAGGTGCGTGCAGGTGAAGCACCAATGTCATCTTGTATCATAGAGCACTGAAATATCGATCGAGTTATTTTTATTTATTCTAGCCTACTTTGGATCTTATTAAAAATGTCATTATATCAAGAAGAGAAACGAAAATCGTAAATTATTTTATGTCCTAGTACCTATTATATGTTTGGGCTGTTTTCCTTAAAGTTTAAAGTAGTCTACGCCAAGGTACAAAACCCTCGTTTTGGGAGTGTGGACATCCTCATGAGATTCCTCCGCCTTGGGTTAAACTGGAAGGGCGTGCCGGACTCTTACCAGCTAAAACCCCACGCTGTTCCTTCTACTTTCCTATGGCTGGGGTTGTTGTGTTCATTAGGCATTGGGCCACACCCCCGCAGGCCATTTAAGCCGAGCTGACCACAGCGGTAGCACTCTTCGGTGCGGTGTAATTCAGCTGTGCACCGGGCTAAGTTACTAAACCCTGGCGCTGGATGGCTTAACGATCTTGAGACTGAGACAGCGCCATGTTCCACGTACGCCTCTCTAGAGGGTTGTGTAGCAGGGTAGGCCGCACTGCACCGCAGGAGGAAGGCACCCGCCAGAGAAAGCGTGCACAGAACTGCCGAAGGTCGCGGTGGGCGTGTGAATGAATCCAGTGCCCCCGGCAAAAGATAGATCGAAGTTGGAGGTTTTAGCCAAATCGATTGTGTATATGTATCAGCCAATGACAAATCCACGTTACACGTTTTTCTTTTATTGTATTAGTTGTTTCTTGACTTCATATTTCTATACAGCGTGTATGTCGTAATGAAGCAGATCACTGACATTTCTGTGAGGCAGAAAGTGGAAGTAACTAGGATTCAACGGTTTTCAAACGGCCTGATGGCAAATGATTCAATGGCCATTCTAACATTTCGTTTTCTGTTAAGGGGTAAAACATATTTCGGTAAAATAGACTCACTACACTGTAACTACTAATATTATTAAAATGGTTACATAACAGAAAATTTGTGGTAATACCTTAATGTCTAATGGCCTATCTATTTTTACTAAATCTTTGATGGGAATGAATCTAACGATACAGAAGTAGGTAGATAAAGCAATCGTAAAAACACCGACTACCTAGATAAGCTACAGAGAAACAGCTCGCTGGGATAGTGGATTGTATTAGCCTATTCTTATAGGGCTGCCAAACAACTAAATAAATCCAATTGAAAATGTTGTTAAATGGTTTGCTAGTTATATATGCTAATATCGTCATTGATAATTATTACTTTATTTTTTTATTTATTATTTTTTGCACAATGATGGCACACAAAGCGGACTTAATGCCATGTAGCATTCTCTACCAGTCAACCTTTGGGTTCAAAACGAAATACATCGTAAAACAACATATAAAAAGGTAAACAGACATACAGTTGACATTATTAATTATAGTAGTTATATTTTTACCATAAAGTTATTTACAGATATAACTACTATAATTAATTATTATTATTCTTTGTATCTTTTACTTATTATTATCTTTTGATTACTGCGTGCATCGAAACAAATTTTTGATTAAAATTGTACGGTAGATCAAATAAATAACTTTTTTAAATCTGTAACGACGCCAGTCACCTTAGTCATCCTGTGAACACGAACCCTGTAAAGTGTTCGAAACGCCAGGAAAAACAAAAATCTATAATATACGCGACGTAGTTTCGTTTAAAAGTGTTCTACCTACCTACCTAGCTATTTTTATAATATTGGCCGTAACACAAACGCCGTAAATGAAATGTTTGTTGGTAAGCAAGCAATATATTTAAAATAACGTCGTTTCGATCAAATTGTACCTAAGTATTAGACGTGTCTATTTTCTGCTTGTCATCCAATAGATAAGTAAATTTTTCCTTACCATCAACATCTCTTTTTCCGACTAAGAAAATGATCTTTACATCATACTGGAATACGGACTTCACTGTTGTCATACCGGTTAAATGAGGACGTTGAAGACAAATTGGAAACGATTGCGCCAAATCCGAAATTAATTGTATGTCACTCCAGATAGCAAGCATCAAAAAGGAAGTAGAATTATTTTTAAATAAAATACCAAATAATTTATGATATGGACCTACTTCAGATAAAAAATAAGATATCAATTGTTTATTTGTGATATTGTAATACGTGATGATAAAAGGACAATAAAATTAGCGAGTACTTATAAGCTTTATTACTGGTTACTCCCAATTGCTAAATATGAATGATATTTTACAAGATGGTGGATTTATACATGCTGATTTATGTAAAGTTCCAATTGTATTTATATCTGTAGATATCTCCAAATAGCTCTATCATCATTTGAAGACGGCACTACTCTTAAAGAAGCGCTATAAAATTAGTTGCAAGATATAGCTACGGTCTACCTATTCACAAACCGTACATAAACCCAAGAAAGTTGGGAAAAAGTAATTATTTGTTTCTGCTGACCTAGGATTACCAGATCAAAATAAAGGAAATCCGCCTGAGATGTTTTTATAAGTGACTGGACCGGTAGGTGATTTTCTTAAAAACACGTACATTGTGTACGGTACATAATTACATTAATATAAATACTAGAATTGTGTTGATTTTTGATTTTATTTAAAAAAAAAAAACAAGTTAAATAAAATATTATTTGATTGAACTTCTTTTCCTTTTGTGATTTTTGAATTGTGAAAATGCCGAACGTCTTCGAATTCCTCTCGCATTCCGGACAAAGAGACAATTTTCCGGAATTTTCCGGAAAGACCCGTACGCATGGCAAGCCAGGGTTGACCCCAAAATAGTGGTGCCAGATTGGAAAACCGAAAAGTATGGACAAAATTCCTTATTGACGAGATTCTGGATGGATCATGAATTTTTTTATAATTTCATTATTTTACATCACTATTCCACCTTTGGGGAGTACTTATTAAGAAAATACTTAAAATTTCACTCATAATCTTGTGCACAAAACTTAATGATAAGCTGTTTGTCGGGAGATTTTCAGTCGTAATTATTAGGCGAATCCCGACCTTACGCCAACCTTACGCCAAATGTACAGAAAACAACTAGGTATTAGAAACACAAATTAAGTTTGTAAAAACTATAACATATATAGCATTGTCTAAATATTCATTCTAAATTCAAATGTCTATCACCATTATCTCCGTTCCGAGATTATCTACTTAATTTTGGGCATCTACATGATAAATCTAAGTGAACTTTGTCTGCTTTCCTATGCTGGTCAGCCCCGATATAAACAATGCAACCAATACTAAGTAGATAACAATAAACTAATCGAACAGAAACTAATCATAGTCGTGGACGATTACAGTCCCCGTTATCAAAATCAGTAATAAGCTCAATTCGGCAATTAGCCGTCAAACTACTCGCAGATAAAATATAATCGTGTTATCGTACACTATATTTTTATTCTGATCAATAAATAATCAAATGCAGGTAATGAAGTTATCGGATATCGCTGTAATAAAAGGTTATTGTACCTAATTAACGAAAATTCCAATTTACAGCCAAAATTCTAACTATAAAAACGTTGGTACAGATTTGTACCAATGTTTACTACTCTAGTAAATGGTAAATAATATAAATACGAAATAATCCTATACCTTATTCCATGTAACATATCTGTCACTGTCGCTTCAATTAGTGACGCTTTTGAAAATGTATCACTCATGTCATTTGACTCAACCTTCAATCAACAATTATTGTACATTGTTCATCAAGGACTCGACTAACTCTTTAATTAAAATAAATATTAAAGACCCTAAGTGTATGTGCAGGGGCACATTTTCTTTAAAAATCATGTAATAAACTAAGATTTTTCCTGCATCGTAGTTTACAGACAAATATCAACAGGCAACTAAAACAACTACCCGTAGACCATACAAATAATTGTTCCTTGCGGTAATCGAACCCGCAGCCCGTATAGCGAAGAAAGCCAAACGCCTAGAGAAATGTCGGCGTGACCCAGTAAAAAAAAAAGTAAATAAAACAAGGGCTTGATTCCAAAAGGAAGTGCTTCAACATATATAAATAATTTATACTCAACATAACACGTATCAAAATGATGCGTAGTCTGAAGAACTTCCTACGTTTTAAAATAAGGTCAAGTTTCCTTATAAAGGTAAAAATCTAAATCCTGTAATACTTCCTAGGCTACCTTGCAGTAAAGAAGCTCATCATCATCATCATATCAGCCACAGGACGTTCATTGCTGAACAGAGGCCTCCACCTTAGATTTCCACAACGAGCGGTTACATGCCGCCCTCATCTAACGACTCCCAGCGACCTTCACCAGGTCGTCTGTCCACCTCGTTGGAGGTCGTCCCACACTGCGTTTTCCGGTGCGCAGTCTCCATTCTAGAACCTTTGTGCCCCAGCGGCCATCAGTTCTACGAGCAATGTGCCGTGTGTGTTCCGTGTGGTGTCCGGATTAAGAATATAGCACCACTCCATCTCCTCCCGTGGAAGTCGTAAAAGTCGACTAAGGGACTCTTTACCAGAGGGATGGGCAGCAGCATCCCTTTTGCGAAGCAGTAGCAATTCTGCGCTCGCCAACCCGCTTGCCAAGCGTGGTGAGTATCGGCATATTCCCCCCAAAATGACAACACAATACAAGACAAGCCGGTTTCCGAAAAGGTTTCAGTACCATAGACCACATCCATACGCTGCGGCAGGTTATACAGAAGACCGAGGAGTATAATCTGCCACTATGCTTGGCGTTTGTGGACTATGAGAAAGCCTTCGATTCGATCGAAACCTGGGCAGTGCTGCAATCTCTGCAGCGGTGCCAGATTGACTATCGGTACATTGAAATGTTGAAGTGCTTATACAGAAACGCCACCATGTCGGTCCGAGTACATGAACAGAGCACGGGAGCAATTCCATTGCAGAGAGGTGTGAGACAGGGGGACGTCATTTCCCCGAAACTGTTCACCGCTGCAATGGAGGATGCCTTCAAGCTACTGGAGTGGAAAGGATTCGGCATTAACATCAATGGCGAGTATATCGCTCACCTTCGATTTGCCGATGACATCGTAGTCATGGCAGAATCGCTGCAAGAGCTCAGCACAATGCTCGATGATCTCAACAGAGCTTCCCAACAGGTGGGCCTTAAAATGAACATGGGCAAGACAAAAGTCATGTCAAATGCCCATGTCGTGCCCATCCCAATATCCGTTGGGAGCTCTGTTCTCGAAGTTGTTGACGAGTATGTCTACCTGGGACAAACTGTCCAGTTAGGTAGGTCCAACTTCGAGAAAGAGATCAATCGTCGAATCCGACTCGGCTGGGCAGCGTTTGGGAAACTTCGCAACATCTTTTCGTCAACAATACCGCAATGCCTCAAGACGCAAGTCTGTCTACCGGGTAAAACCTCTGGGGCGGTCATCTTCGGCAACGCAAGTCCTTGTAAGATCACAACAGAGCGACAAGTATCATTTCAGTGCACACGATTATGAGATTCCCCCAATAAATCTAATTTCAATAAAGATACTCAAAAATTAAGCCCTTCAAATCTGATATCATATCGTTGCTGTGACACATGTCGGAATATTTTGTGTCCCACTCTCAGATAAAGTCTACGTGACTACATGCAACGCTAGACTTAAGTATCTACAGATTGTCTGGCCTGAAATCAATTTGTTGGGATGCCTAATTTGATTGCTGTCGACACCAAGGCTATCAAGATGACGTCCCAACACTGAGTTCAATTTACAAACCTAATCTGTTAATCATGTTGTGTAAAAAATAGAAGGTAGGTACTTTAAACAAATAAAAAAACAGAAAAACTAATTATTTGTTTGTAATCATATCTGTTTTATCAGGGCCAATGCTAATTATATATTAGACGCTATATCCATGTCACTAGAGTACAAAGAGTTTCTCAGCGCCGTAGATAGCCGTTTAACAAATATTTCAATGATCTCTAGAAGGACAATGAAGCATCTTTATATTGTAACTTAAGACTATTGAATCATGCCTGTTATACCCAGTTATACACAAATGATCCAATCCACAAAACGTCAAAAATCCTTCACATAGCAAAAATCATCTAACAAAAATGTTCCAGGCTAGCTTTTGTATATTTTTTTATGATCATTTCATACCAAGTAACAAGTGTACCAACACACACGCCTAAGTGCGGACTGGTTCATAACTTCATAAGTAACTGACTCCAAAAGTAAATTTTGCTAGTGGTACAATATTTAACTCATCATGTCAGGAATATTTAACTACCATTACAGAAAATCATATTATCATTGAAAACATATAGCTCTGAGTCTTCCAGTAAACTATAGAGCGAAGAATGAAATTCTAGGACCAGACTTGTAGTACTCAAGTAGCTGGATAGTCTAGCTTTATTTTTCTTTCGAATTCTTACTTAAATACGTGCATTCATAAGTAAATAATGAACTTGCTGATATGGGACTCTAAGATTCTGAGTAAAAAATCTATACCAATATAGTAAAAATGTCTGTCAATGATTTCAAAATAAATTTCAAAATTTAAGTGAAATCTGCTATTTATATGATGCCTTATCATAAATGACTGCTTTTAGATTTTTTGTCTGTTTGTCTAGCTGTCTGAAAGTTTGTCCCGAATAGGCTACAAAACGGCTCAACAGATATAATTTTTTTTTTTGGGTATAAAACAGAAACTTTATCTTTAATTTTCGTGTCTGTTCAGTTTCGATATCTTGCAGGGTTCAGAAGATAATTATGAATATAAATATAATTTACGCCTAGCGAAGCGAGCGGGTAACAGCTAGTATATAATAAATTGGTACGTACCACACGTTCCCTACGGAAGATTCCAGACCAACAGCAAGTCCTTCAAACAGCTCATGAATCGACAGCGCTAGGACGATGAGCAAGCCTCTCAGAGCCGACACAACGGAGTCGTCGTTTTCTGCTAACGCCAGATGACTATGTCCGGCAAGCTTTACTTCATTCTCACTTTCCTTAACCTGGCTTGGTTCAGGGGGTGCTTCAGTGGAAGCCACAGACCTAGAATCCTTTCTAAGTGTAAAAGGTTTCGCGAAGTCGTTATCACTCTTCTTGTTCTCACGGCTGTTGATGTACAGATGCACGAGTTCCTCTATTAAGTACATCATGAAGAAACCACCACACATGATGAGCCCGGCGAGGAACAGAGGTATCTCAGGGAGCTCGCCATTTTCTGGAATTGGAATAAAGAAAAGCAATGTCAACTTTCTGTGTGGTGTCCGAATTAAGAATATAGCACCACTCCATCTCCGCCCGTGGAGGTCGTAAAAAGCGACCAAGGGATTCTAAACCAGAGGGATGGGCAGCAGCGTCCCTTCTGTGAAACGGTAGCCATACTGCGCTCACCAACCCGCCTGCCAAGCGTGGTGAGTATAAGCAAATACCTCCCAAAATGATGACACAGTTGTGAAAATCTATGGGAGAGGCCTTTGTTCAGCAGTGGACGCGCTCTCGCTCCGGACGATGGACCGAACCACGGCCGGAAGCGAGAGGTCACCCCCTTCGACCGCCACGACGAGGTCACGGCGCTGCGCTGCCCAAGCTGGGCACTCCTCCAACGATGTTTTTTATACCCTGCGCTAACTACTACTTTTTTCCAGCTATCTACGTCTTGGCCACTCCTGCCATACAGTGTAGCCTCCATGACCCTATTACTGCCTATTTTAAAGTAACATTAATATATAAAGATAGATACACATCGAATTTAATTACATTTCGGTGGTAAACTGACGTCTCGAAGATGATAGTGGATTATTCTGTTTCACATTTCAACAAATATGTAAACTCATGAAGAATTTAAATATTTATTCCTTTCACCACGTTTAAATTTTTTCTGTAACCTACATACATTAAACCTAAGATTTTGCTGAGCATATGTTGTGTTTTTTTTGGTAGGTATTGACCCAAGCTCTCACCCCCTGCAGTATGTCGTGCCAGTTACTGGACAGCCTGTATAGTGGCCGTGAAGGAGTTATTGTCCGGTTAAACATCTAGATCCCTCTTGGGATAAGTGCAAGAAGCCCTTCATAAAAAAAAAGACAGTCAGTTCAGTTTACTCTGCGAGACTGCGACACAATAAAGAACAAGTGGAATACCAGGCAATTATCCTGTAAGTTTTATAAGCGATATTAACTGTATTCAAGATTATACTGTGTAAACCGTGAATATTGGTAAATTTAATTTATCCCGAACTCCGGCTCGTAACAATATTATTATTTAAGACATTGTAATTAAACGCGAACTGATACCGTCTCCTCAGACAAGCAAAAATAAAGACAGCAAAGTGAACTCATTTTATTGCAGACATCCCGTATTATTGCATGCAACGTGGGTGTCGATTGAATGACTGGGTTCATCGTTATCAAGCTTACCTTGGCAAGATTAGCCTGAGCCCGACTTCCACTTTTGCTGGCAATTCGCAAGAATTTAGGATTGAAAAGTATCCTTAACTTCAATCTAGACCTTAACAAATATTTCAGCCATACCAAAATCTAAAGTAGAGTCGCATGATATAAGTCCATACAGACACACCCCCATAGGCCCTATAGACCGCGCATGCCTCATTTACCTTTGCTAGGGGTGAGGTGCACGCTTTGTCAGCATTAGAGCGCGCCTACCTCACTTATTAAAAATAACCTAATGTCGCTCTTGTAGCATTGGTTTCAATAAAAGATTTGTATAGATTATTGTTAAGAACTGTTATTGAGTTCCTCAAAAAACCAAGACACGAATTGAGTTGGCACTACTCAATACATGGAATCATGAGCCAAAATGCACAGATGTTGTGCGTTATGGTACTTTGAGCCAGAGCAAAGCTCTATCCAGTCACCATTGATGTAGGTTGCTAGTTCCGTAAAAAAACATTTATTGCATTTAAGTAAACACGATGATAAATTTAAAAACAGGCGACAAAGTGATGTGCCAAATTCTTAATGATCGGAAGTTCATAATTTGCATACAATACAGCAGATTCTTTTAATTGAAGGTGATTGTATATTGTGTAACTAATCTTACGTTTTTTATGCGCTGCAACCGCTAATAAGATTGGACGCAATATTTGCTTATGACGTAATATTGAACATCGCATCTCACATAATATCCTAGTATGATATACAATCTACTTATTATGTGTTAGTGACTTCTGCACTAACGACTGTGTATCGGATGAATAACATCTCTAGCAAAATATGTATATACATACCGAAAAAATATAAACATTTAAATAGAACTAATATAGGGAAGATATTTTTTATCTTTCATGGCAACGCGCGACTTGCGGTTTTGAGTTTGATAGATAGGACAACACAATTTTTTAACTAAATAGGGTTTAAACGTTTTATCTTTTTATGAACAAGAGGGTAAGGTTATTAATAAATACCTATCTGAACTAAATTCGTCTTTTTAATTATTTCTGGCATTTAGTTACGTACGTTCGTCAACATACATAATAACAAAAAAAAGAAATTCTCTTATCTGTCTACATACTTAGATGTTCTGCCAAAGTAATCCAGAATTATTAAATAGATTCAATCTTTTTTAATCTATTGGCTTTCATTGCTTGATAAAGGTGGAATTGAGGAGATAAAGGCATTATTAAATTGTTAGAAGATCCCATTAAAAACTTTAAAATATATGTTGTCTATACCTATCAAATCTCTTCCCTATACTGCACCAGCCCCGTTAATATAATAATAATTCATACCTACTAATAAAATTACTTGATCAATTAATTATTATTGCTACTTATTATATACTATTTATTGGACTTACTATATTTTCAGGTAATCAAATCAATATTTATTGAATTATACCACTAAACAATACTTCTAATCGGCTTATACTATTATTAAGTACTACATTACTGTTTAGAATCCGGTATTAAGAACATGACTTCTTTATTTTATCTGCGCCTATGACTCTTATCTTTATATTAGATAAAACTAATATCTTGCAGTGTCGTGATCTAACCAGGTGCGGCAGAATCTAAATATGTTTTTACCGTAAGCCCCATAGCTTACGATACTAATTTCAAGTTTAAGAAATTGTCGCTTACGATAAGTCGGCGGTTAGGGCTCCATATGGTAACCACAGAACATAAACCTTAAGTTTTCTATGGTGTGGTGGTAGCCTACAAGGAATATACCAAGTCTACTGTGGATGTCGAAAGCCAGGATAAAGTTCTATCCAGACAATTAGCAGAGATCTTCTGTGCGCTAAAAGCCACTTAGTGCAATCACCACTCTGTTACCAAGCGTGGTAATTATGGTAACATCCCCGTGAGTGTTCATGTGCAGCAGTGGACTTGTGTGGTGGGGAGAGTGGTGAACTTTTTGACGCAACCCATCCTATGATTTCTTTTACACCGTGGTCGAACCATAGACACATACATCACGGAGTTGCTTTGTCTAAAATGCACAAACACCCTCTCAAACTTGGGGTAATACTACTAACGGGCCAATATTAAGTCGCAAGATCCCCGTTTTCGGTAGGATAGAGTACGGCTCAAATATTTGAGGGGCACTTAAATGTTTAGTGGAGTTTCTGTATTCAGCCACATAATACTTAGGCGTGCAGGTCGCACTGAACAAAATGCTTAGTAATCTATTAAATAAAATTCTCGTGTCACAGTGTTAGTTACCATACTCCTCCGAAACGGCTTGACCGATTTTTATGAAATTTTATATGCATATTCAGTAGGTCTGAGAATCGGCTACTATCTATTTCATACCCCTAAGTGATAAGGGCTTTTATTTTTTTATAATGTGGCATTAAAAAATACATACAACCCTAAATTTTCACCCTTCTATCACCAATCCCTATTTTTAATAGTTGTTTTAGTAATTTTTCATCCCGCTCGATAACTGATCATGATCAATTATCACTTGGTTCTGGTATCTATCTTTGGTTGGCACTTCTCGCCCAGTAAACAGCACCGAGTAGGGATGAGACCGAAGCTGGTCTCCTGTTTCTTTTACACAATAAGCCTTCTCTCACACCCTCCACAGTTTTCGGCCATTATATTATTATTTATGCATCAAGCGTAATAGTAACGTTCACAATTATCATTTTACTATATTGAATGTTATCTCGAATAGGAGCCGGAAACGAAACGAAACGGCTCAACGGTTCTCAATGAAAATTTTCGGGATCAATACATGATTTATAACTTAAATTTTCATGTGTGTTCCAATTTTATATCATGCAGCAGGGTCCAGAATACATGAATAGGTGTAAATATAATTTGCGCCTAGCGTAGCGGGCGGGTACGGCTAGTAGTTAAATAAATTTATGTTACTAGTAACTAAATATCAAACTACTGTGGTGACTAATAAACTCTTTTGTAAGTAGTACCTTATGTTCAACTATATTACCTAAAGTAAAGAGTCATATATCACTAGTTTTACCCTGCCACGCGTTGCTAAATGCACGTAATGACAACACGATCTTCATTCTGAATTTAAAAAAACAATTATGGGTCTCCTAGTTTAATAAAAACATGCGCGTATATAAATACAACGATATGTAAAAATGTCAGAACTATCTGTAAAGAACTTTAGGAGATTAGCGGTTTTGAACAAAACATTTTTTTATATATATACTAGCTTTACCCGACCATGCGTTGCTGTGAAGTTGATTCTGAATAAAATAAAACAATTATGGGTCTTCCGATTTAAGAAAAACATGCGCGTATATGAATACAACAATGTGTAAGAATTTCAAAACGATCGGTAAAGAACTTTAGGATATCTGCGATTTTGAACAAACAAACATAAATTTTTTATATATATATATTTAAAAGTTTTAGCTAATCGTTTTTTTTTTTCACTGCGGTGATCGCAGAGAGCTTCTTGCAATAACACTGCTACTGATTAAGCATCTATTAGCTGAACCTCGGAGGCTGCCTTCGGTTGATCAACACTGTCATGTCACGGTTAACCGCGGGCATAGAACACTTGGTGAAACTGACTTGTAGTTGTACGCGTCCCGTGTAGACTATAGCTTACTATAATTAATTGAATAAATCAATATTGTAATCTTAGTTATTTTGTAAGAAAAGTGAGTATAGGAGTATCCATGGGCACTTCTCCATAGGATCAACCAATTGGATTGTGCAACTTGAATTTTGATATTTCATAAGTACCAATAATATATACCTATATAAATTTGAAATAAGAACTTTGACTAGGTACCTGACTTCCGTTGAAAACGGAGCAAAGAGAGCGGGGATGATAAAATCCAAAAGTGACCTTTATCCTTTAGCTTTTTTATGAGGCCCATGGTGAGCGACCAAGTCTTTGTTTTTGTTCATAATACACAGCTTAAGTAGCAATGGGTGGGGCAAATAGCTCGTATAACTGACGGCCGTTGGGGCAGAAAGATTCTCGAGTCGAAACCACGCACCGGACTGGTGCAGGTGCGTGAAGCTGGGAGTTACCGTAGCGAAATTCTATGGGGGGAAGGCCTTCATTCAGCAGTTGACGTCCTCTAACTGAAATAATGATGATGTAGCTTTTTTTTGTTTAAAAACGTTGCCGCACTCTAGTATTTCTCCTGTGTCGTGGGTGCGTTTACAGACATGAATTCCACATACAATACACCCAGACCCGGAACAACTACCTGCAGGTCATACAAATATTTGTTCCGTGTGGGAATCGAACCCACGACCCGGAGCGCAGCAGCCGACTGTATCAGCCACTGCACCAACCACCAACTTTAAAGTTTCACAGTCCATCTTTAAACGATATAATTTACATAGGGTCCGGTTTGTTGCTTATCTAACTTTTGTATATGAGTAAATGGGAACTGAAGATGACCGTATAACTTAAAAGAGATCAATATACAAAAAAAAAATATACGCGAAGTTTCATTCTAACGATAATGCTTAGAATAATAAACCATAACGTAAAATCATCTAACTTATAGCAAATAAATTTAAAGGGTATTTTTTTAATCTTACTAGCTTTAGAACAGGTTTTCTAGCCGATCAGGGTGTCCTAGGTTTAAATAGATAGTCGCAATCTTGTCGTGTACGAGTAATACTATAAAAGTGATGCCCTACTGGAAATTATGGCCCACTTAAATGCCATGTGGTTGTGTTGATGTTAAGTTATTGCGATCTTTATTATACGGTAACACATAAAATTGCTGTTTGCACTATAAAAATGATATATCCACAGTATACTGATACATTGTCAATAATATGTATAACTTGTATACATGTGCACATTTCATGACCCTCCTTATTGACTGCTACATTAAAACGTTTTTGTAAATTCTAACAGGGAATAACCTACTCAACAATTGTCTTTAATTTTATTTATTCATGTTTGAGGTTACTCTTGGTCACGATCTCGCCCGATGGAAAGCGATGGATGATGTCTACAATTGAAAGAGAACTCCCAGAAGATGCCTATTCACTCTTCACTCTTAGCTAGCTCAACCGACTATAGGTAGCAGCGTCTGCTACGCTGGCAAGGAGTCCCACACAATGGCAGTGCGCATAATAAAGGTTGAGGAAGAGCGTCGAGTACGACGTAATATTGGGATATCAACCAAGTGCGGATAGTAACAAGCAGTGCATCTAGAAGTCCAATGAATTAATGTAGGTATATCGTCAAAGATAAGTAATAGAAACAAAAATAAAATATCTTGCTTATGACGTGTTAAAAAAATACCCGTGTATGTGATTGATGATAACTCTTTGGCTACTCAAATAATGACTTGATCCTAATGGATCAAGAAGGACTCACGCCAGTATCAGTTCCGCCGAAAAACGTCTACTGTTGAATATAGGCTTCCCCAAAGATCACCACAACGGCCGGCCTGTGTTTGTATTATGTGCTCATTGGGGGGATTAGCCATAACCGCCACGCTTGGAAGCCGAGTTGGCGATCGCAGTTAAATTGTACATGTACTCGAAAAATGCTGCTGCCTATCCTCCAGCTAATCCTATTGTCGCCTTTGACGACAATCACGGGTGAGATATGGTAGTCTTATTCTTAGCAGACATCACTCGGTATTCATCATCATCCAAACGACGTCCACAGCTGAACAAAGACCTCTCCTATAGATTTTCAGGGGAATTTGCCAGTACTCACCACACTTGGCAGGCGGGTAGGTGGTTGCAGTATGGCTACTGTTCCGCAGAAGGGACTCTGCTGCCCAGCCCTCTGGTTTAGATTCCCTTAGTCGCCATATACGACATCCAAGGGAGAACATGGAGTGGAGCTATATTCCTATTCCGGACCTCACAAAGAATGTAAGTAGTTATCACACGGTCAGTACGTTCATAAGTACCGACTGAGTACTGACATATCTACATACGTGGCTATGTACACCTACTGTAATACTTGCATACGTGCTGATTATTCAATTCCAGATAAGAATTTGTCAAAACTTCATATGCGTAAATAATAGGTAAAGGCACTTGACTTCTTCGTGGTATTCTGGTGTTAGATTTAGACCATTTACGATGTTCATCCAATTGTGGCGTTTAGTCTAGTCTAGTCTTGTTGAGAAACATAAAAGTTACGATGAATAGAGGTTTTGGAAATTTGGATGTGGTCATCGACTTTGGTGCTGACTAAATTTATAGGGTTTTAAGGTTAATTTTGCTTTAATACCAAATATATAAATTAAATTATACTTCATATAACTATTAAAAACACTCTTTTAATTAAACTAGTGGTTGCCGAAAGGCGAAATTTGATCATTTTGTTTATATATATATATATATTAATTTTCTATACTCCTCCGCCTATAATCCACTATTAAACTATGCCAAATCTCACACTCCTCCGTCCGCGAAATGTGCTTAAAAAGGGGTACAAAGCTTTTTCTTCACGTATTAATATATAGATAATGGAGAAATCGTAAGAAACACAAACGTAAACACAAACACAAGCGTAATGAAATAATCTATGTATACTAAAAAAGTAGTACATTTATATTAGTAGGTTACCCGTGCGGGGATTGAACCCGTGTTACGTAGCGCAGATAAATATTCGCTTAGCTACTACGCCAACCGTGCCGTCAAATTAGGGCAGTAGACAAACGTATTTTAGAAAAAGAACTCATAAAATTATTACAAGCAATATATATTGTATTACAACGTATAACAGTCAGCTAATTTTTATGCATTTTTATACGACCAGACATATAGACATATATAGCAATTTTATTGATATAATTAATGATTATAATGACGTATGCTATAATCTGCTGAGTACAAAACATGATAAATTAAATCATAACTTTCTTATGATTAAATGCCGGTCGTATAAAAATATTGATTATAGAGATAATGCATACAAGCGCATGAGTTGCCCTGCAACGTGGCCGATTAGAGTGTACCGAAAAAAGTACTTCGTACCTACACTGTAGACTATGCTGCAATTAGTAGCGTTCGTCTGAGCCGAAAGCACATCACTTTAACTTCGATGCGGTAACTTCTTAAATTAGTGACCATTACCTATCTTTAAAAGATTAAAAAACATACAGCTGACATTGTTCACCTATTGAACGCAAATTATGAAAATATACCTACTATTAGGGTGGATTTTATGGTCCGGATATCTTGGGCTTGATATGTATGATAAGCAAGGATGGGGACATGCATACTTCTCTGAAAGGTAAGCCAAACGGAAGGCTCACACGATTGCAGCCCGTGCCTGGCGTCGCGGACCTTCTCTTTATAATAATTTTTCATCATATCAGCCAAAAGACGTCCACTGCTGAATAGAGGCCTGCCTCATAGATTTCCAGAATGACTGGTTAGGTGCATGCCCCCCGCATCCAACGACTCCCACCGACCTTCACCAAGCAGGTCAGTTTACGGCGTAAACTACCTGGAAATAAGAGTTCGAATAAGGCCTCTGATCGTGTTCGTTGCGTTGAATTATTTTACATACCATGTAAGTAAGAACCCTGGACGAGCTGAATCGAATCCTCTACGATAATGTTCCGTCAGAAAATATAGCCGGTGGACATGATGTTGGCCTTTAACATCGGTTGTACACACATCGTGCAGACAGTTATGAGTGTAATGTGACTAACATGACCTTTCACGCCGGACATGTACTGACATAACTGCCGGCTGTCTGTCAGGCAGTACCCTTCACTGAGTACAACATTAGGTAATACTAATAATTGTTACATGTACCGAGGATAATATGACTAACTATACCATACCAATAATATAATCAGCGGGATGCTTTCTAAATGGCCCGACATTCAAGTTTTCCGAACCCAAGCAGCAACCACCATTGACTCTTGATGATATTATAACGATCTGAGGCCTTATTAATATGAACTCTGATTGCCTGTCAGTTCCAGACGCAAGCTTGTATGAAAAATTTTGAGCAATGTTGAGTGAATAATTACAGCTTATTATTGACAATTGATAGACAATTAGGCCTCATATTATGCCCAGATAGAAAGGCAAGCACATAAACAACTTCATCATCGTCATATCAGCCGAACGACAGCCACTGTTGAACAAAGGCCTCCCTATAGAATTCCACAACGACTGGTTACGTCACCCGCATTCAACGCCTCCCAGCTACCCTCACCAGGTCATAATGGCCGTAATACATTGCGTTTTCCAGTGCTTGGTCATCAGCTGAAAAGTTCTTTACCGATCGTTTTGAAATTTTTACACATCGTTGTATTCAAATACGTTTTTAATTAATCCATAAATGGTTGTTTTTTATTCAGAATCAAAATCGTGTTGTCATTACGTGCATTTAGCCACAGTAACGCATGGCAGGGTAAAAAAATAATACTAGTATTAAATACTAAAAACTACTAATAACTGTAAATATTATAATACTAGCCAACATTGCTGAGTCCGTTCCTTTTACCATACTACACAATATTTTATGTATCTTTTGTATTTTTTTTTTATTATTATTTTATAATTATGTGTGTATGGTAATAAAATGTCTTTATCTTTATCTATCTTATCTTATAATATTTTTGAAATTTGCAATAGATGCGGGTAAACATATCTTACAAATGTGCTTAATTTTAAAACCATTGCTAGCAGTAATTACGAAAAAATTACCGATTTAATATCCGGACAGGTAAACGGTGTGATCCTAATGATACTTATTTGATACCTTTGTTTTAATTGTTCCGAACATACAATCCTACTTTGTCGTTCCACTTTAACTGTTATTGACCTTTTACTATACGAGTTCACTTTTTTGTTAGAATCGCAAATATTAGATATATAGTTTTGGGTACGCATAATTGGTTTCTAATTGCATAATTAGAAACCAATTATGCGTACACCTATTACCAGCATACTTTGCTATAGAGAGTTTCAGTTAGTACTATCTGGGACACGCGGTTTCACCCGCGTTTAATTTAAAAGAAATTTAGAGTACTTCGACATAGACACTTGACATAGAATATATATATATTGGATTTCAAGGGATTTTTTTGCGCGGAACGCTAATTATTTTTCTAAAATAAAAGTAGCCTAAGTTATTCCTTATAACATCAGCTATCTGCCAGTGAAAGTCCCGCCAAAATCGGTCCAGCCGTTTCGGAGACTACCCGGAACAAACAGACAGACAGACGAAAAAAAAAATTATGATTTTTTGTTATAGGTACCGTATATACTTTCATATGCATTTAGTAAAAAGCTGTTATTTTGACATTACAAACAGACACTTCAGTTTTATTTATTTGTATAGATAGTAAGATTTCCTATCTCTACATATACCACAACTAAATAATAACTAACTGGATTATTATGAACTTATTAATCTAGTTAAGTTTAATAAAACAAGTATATTATAAATTTTCACACGACTAATGGCCGTGTGAAAATGTACTATTGAATAAAGCATGTTATTAAATTTAAGTCAGCGATGTGTTATGCTAATGATGAAGCTTGACCAAATTGATTTTTTTAAATATGAGAAATAGGAGGTAGGTCCGTGTATTAGTTGCATACATAAATAACATCTATACGTTACGTACATTAGCATTAAACTGTGAAAACGACACTCTATCTACTTATTAACAGCTCGGTACACGTTATACGGTTCATTAACAAATTATTATGGTTCTATTAAAACACATATTTGGTAGATATTACGCAACGATTCGTGACCAAAATTCAATATTATTTTGAATGTCATCTATACAAATTGAAGAATTGAAGTGTCTGTTTGTAATATCAAAATAACAGTTTTTTACCAAATGCATATGAAAGTATATACGGTACCTACAACAAAAAAACCATTTATTTTTTTGTCTGTCTGTTTGTTCCCGCTAATCTCCGAAACAGCTAGACCGATTTCTACGGGACTTTCACTGGCAGATAGCTGATGTTTGAAGGAATAACTTAGACTACCTACTTTTATTTTAGAAAACGAGTTAGGGTTCCGCGCAAAATTCCGCTCGGTGAAACTGCGGGTCCCAACTTGTACGAAATAAAAATGATACGCCTGATGGGAATGGTTCATGGAGGATTTTTTTATATTATTAATTGAAGAAGCCTTTTGCGTGTGTGCTACCTGATGCTGATGATGATGAAAGCCTATCTTCTATATGAAAATAGGATAGAATAGAATCGTTTATTCTGTAATTTTAAACTTTCACAAGTCTTATTGAAACGACGAAGCGGGACGTGACACAACGATGACGACATAATTAAAGACCACAGCGCTTTTTGTTTCGTCTAAATTGGTACTAACTATGGTTATATATATATGTTTATATATATGGTTATATATATGGTTATATATATGGTTATATATATGGTTATATATATGGTTATTATGGCTATATTGGTACTCCCAAACTAAGATTTCTCCTGTATCGTGGGTACAGTTCACAGACATGAAATCCACAAAACCATGTAGGTAGTTGTTCTGGGTCTTGGTATTTGTGCATCAAATAGCAAGACCCAGAATAGCTACCTGCAGGCCATACAAATATTTGTTCCATGCAGGAACCGAATCCGCGACCCGTAGCGCTGCGCCAACCGTACCGGCAAACAAAATCATAAGTCATAAGCATAACCTGTATGTCAGCCGCAGAGGTTACAATAGGTACCCACGATAATGCAACACAGAAGTATCTATTCGTTCCAACAGTGCCATTTATATGTATGTTACCGTTACGAGAACCGGAACAATTGTGTAACTTTTTGATAGTAAATAATAGGTAGGTTTTATAATCAAGCTACGTACTTACTGAATAGTTTAATCACCTGCTTATAATAAACGAAGTAGTGAAGACATGCTTAATTGCTTATACATAATAATATCTACTTAACTGATCTTAAAAAATGGCTTTGTGAAATTCGTAAATGCTATCAAGTCTTTTGTTACGTATCATGCAGGACCCCTAGGATTTTTGTGTGTGATTGTACTGATTAATAGGGTCCGGATTATATGCAACTTAAAATGGTCGAAATATGCATTCAAATATGCATCATAAATACTCGAAATCTGCAACATGAAAATATGAATAATCATATATAATCATAATCAGCCCATTACTGTCCCACTGCTGGGCACGGGCCTTTTCTCACGATGAGAAATGTGTGGTCCACCACGCTGAACTATTGCGGGTTGGCGAACTACACACACCATTGAGTACATTTTGGAACCATCTCAGGTGTGCAGGTTTCCCCACGATGTTTTCCTTCATTGTCAAATTCTGAACTGCACATGAATCCGAAAACTCAGAGGCGCGGGCTTGGATCGAACTCACACCCTCCTGTATGTGCGTTCAATTACTTACTAGGCTATCAATGCTTGTTGCCACAATATGCAACACCTTTAAATAAATACTTACTACAATACATAATTTTTTTATTTTTTTTTCTTTAAACGTTGCCCCACCCTGGGATTTCTTGTGTATATTAAAGTAAAACATATTACTGTATTTAATACATTTTCCACAATATATTAGGTATCATTTTTACTCGTGAAAATGTTAGGTATTAGATAAACAATTATGTACTGTTCAGAATGTTTAGTAGATAGTAAGATTATAAGTAGTTATTACTATACTACAAAAATAAGAAAATGTATACACGGCTACAGATAAGCTATACAAAACCAGCATAAGCTAATCTCGCATTGTATAGGCTTTCAGTATTGGGGTGCTAGGTCAGGAAACCTCCACGTGCGCTCGATGGCTGCTGGTCCCTCCTGATACGTCCGGGGGGAAGAGCAGTCGTCGGGCCGGTGCACCCTGGGCACCGGGCAATAACAACTCCACTTTTTGGAGGACCTTATTGCCCGGTGGCTAATATTCTGACGGGTTGAGGCCCAGTTTGGGCTGTAGGTAGGCCGTAGAGTGTTCTCCGTTTTCGGAGGAGCACGGGAGGGCTAGCGGCGGGCTCGGTGTGCACTTACCCTGCCCCGAGCAGGTAGTGGGAGGACTCTCCTTCCCTGCCACCGTCGATATCGTAACCTCGGTTGGAGTGTCGTGGTCACGTCTCGCGGCTTCAACCGGGACCGAGGATCTTGGCTTAACCGCCCGGATCGCGAGGAAGAAGGCCTCTATAAAAATTCCCCGAACCCAAGCTAGCGTGCGGCGAGGGGTGCATGGCTGATGGGAAGTTCAGTCGCGAGCACGCCATCCCCAGGACCGGCGGCACCTGATAATGGGATACGCTTGCCCGGGTACAGGGGGCACTGCCCGGGTCGACCTTTCATTTCCCCCATACTCGTGGGACTAACTATGAAAAAAACTTTAAAAACTAAGAAGGTAGAGAAAGAGAAGGTGGGAGTAATTGCGGGTTCGCTGTCGGAGTCTGACAGCGTCCAGATGGACGTGGGGTCGGATGTTGACTCCGTGTCTGGTTCGGGTGCCAGGACACGTAATGCGCGTGAGTTGCGCGCCAATTCGCGGGCGCAGCGTTTGGTCGCATCGCTGTCGCGTCCGGGCACGCCGCTACCGTCGGGTGGGGTGAGCGACTCCGAGGACTCCTTGGACCCTCGGGGTTCGTTCGCCTCACTCAACACAGTGATGGCGGGTGAGGGTCGCAAGCGGGCCCTCCCTAAGGCGTCAAAGGGGTCATCCCCCGATGCCAAGCGGTCGGTCCGTAAGGACGAAAACGTTGAGAGGCTGGAGAGGGAGAATGCGGAATTGCGCTCCCAGATCGCCAGCCTCTCAGCGCAGATAGATAAATTAACAACGGAGGTTGGTCTCCTCCGCCGTCAGAAGGACGCGCCGGGGAGTCAGAGTCACGGCGATGCTTCGGCATTCATGCCGCCGGATGCGGTGGCGGAGCTTCGGCGCTCAATCGCCCTTGAAGTCGGGGGCATAGTGAGCGCCAGGTTTGCCGCCTTGGAGGGGCGACTCCTGCCGGAGCAGCGTCTTCGTCCGCCATTGGCGGCTGATTCACGGCGGCTACAGTCAGAGACTGCCACAAATGCAGTTACGTATGTGGCCGCCGCCAAGGGGCCGTCTGGCGCGACGACGGGTATGACCGCAACCCAAGCACCGTCTGACGCATCGGCAAAAGCTCCGAATTCTTCCCCTGCGACTCAGACGCAGGGCAAGAAGAAGAAGAAAGGGCGCAATGCGAAGAAGGTAGACGGAGTGGCCGACCTGCCAGCGGTGCCTACTGGGAATGCGGCGCCCACCGCTGAACTACAGGCCACAGTGGAGACCACTGAGTTGTGGTCCACCGTGGCTGCAAGGAAGGGGAAGAAGTCTCAATCCCCGCAGGCCCTGGAAGCTTCTGCTGCGCAGGCTGCGCAATCTGCCACCACCCAGGGAGGGAAAGGAGGAAGGGGGAAGAAAGGAAACAAAAGGAGGAAGGTCAACCTCCCCAAGGTTCCCGCAACGGCCGCCATTACGGTCGCCGTGCCGGAGGGCTCACCCGAAAGTAGGTTGGGTGAGGTTATGGCTGAGGCTAGGCGGAGAATTAAGCTCGCCGACCTCGGCATAGGCCCCGACATGGTGACCATGAAGAGGGCGGCCAGCGGCGGTATGGTGCTGTCCGTCGCTGGCGCAGACTGCGGCGCTAAGGCTGACAGTCTGGCGAACCGTTTGCGGGAGGAGCTCTCCCCCGTCTTTGCCGTGCGCATCACGCGGCCGATAAGGACGGCAGAGTTGAGGGTGCGTGACCTAGACGACGCCGTCACGCCGGAAGAGGTGGCTAAAGCCATCGCCACGGCGGGCGGCTGTCAGCCCGAGGAAGTAAGGGTGGGCAATATTCGACGCTCACCCGTGTCCTTGGGTACTGTCTGGTTGCGCTGCCCACTGGAGGCGGCCAGAAAGGTGGCGTCCGCCTCGCGTGTCTGCGTGGGGTGGGTGTCAGCTAGGGTCGAGGCATTGGCAGCACGACCTTTACAGTGTTACCGATGCCTTGAACTCGGGCACGTGCGCCTCCGCTGCGCCACCCATGGGGGGGTTGACCGAAGTGACCTCTGCTTCGCTTGTGGCAGCCAGGGCCACAAGGCGAGACAGTGTACGGTGCAGTCGCAGAATTGTCCGCTGTGCGCAGACTTCGGGCTGCCTGCAGGGCATAGGCTGGGCAGCAAGTCATGCGCTGCCCAAAAAGGTAAGAGGGGGAAGCGAGCTCCCTCTGCCTCTGCCAGTAGGCAGGAGACGACTGCGCCGGCACCATTGGTCGCAGGCCCACCGGAGGCGATGGAAGTCGCACATTCCCAGCCCTAAGAGTCCTTCAGGGCAACCTGAACCACTGCCGCAACGCGCAGAATCTACTGCTGCAGACTGTTGCGGAGTGGTCAGTTGCCTTGGCAGTGGTGGCGGAGCCCTACACCATCCACGAGCATCCTCGCTGGTTCGTGGGTGCCGGGGACTCCGTCGCCATCTACTGGGCTGCAGTGGAAGGTGGGCCACCTTGCTCCCTGTTAGACAGGGGGCAAGGCTTTGTTGCCGTTGAGTGGGGACCTCTGGCAGTAGTGGGCTGCTACATCTCCCCCAACGTGTCTCTCGCCGACTTCGAGGGATACTTGGATGGGGTGGCTCGCAGCATTCGCTGTAAATGCTCACCCCGTCCAGTGCTCGTTCTGGGGGACTTCAACGCTCATTCTAGAGCTTGGGGCAACCGTCGGGACGGGCCAAGGGGGAGGATAATACAAGACTGGGCGGCATCGCTTGACCTCCGATTGATGAATCGGGGGTCCGTTAGCACCTGCGTTCGCTGGCAGGGGGAGTCGGTCGTGGACCTTACATGGGCGGCTCCTTCTGCGGCCAGCTTGGTGTCGGGCTGGCGGGTGGCGGAGGAGGTGGTCACGCTGTCCGACCACCGCCACATAGTTTTTGACGTGGCCCTCTGTCCGTCTGGCCCGAGCCGTCCAGGTCCTAGCCCACAGTCGCGGCGTTGGGCCCTCACACAGCTCGATCGAGAGATGCTTATTGCAGCTGCCAATGTCGCGGCGTGGTCAGAGGTCGATCACGGGATCTTGCCCGATCCAGAAGAAGAAGCAGCCTGGTTCCGGGAGACGATGACGTCGATATGCGATGCATCAATGCCCCGGGCCAGGCGCTCCCGGCGTACGGCGGTGTACTGGTGGTCGGAGGAGATCGCGCATTTGCGTGCGGTCTGCCTGGCTTCCCGCCGCCGGTATCAACGAAGCCGACGCCGGCGTAGTGCTACAGATGGAGAGACTGCAGAGGCCTATCTGGCCTACCGGGCGGCCACGAAGTCGCTACATAGCGCAATTCGCGAAGCGAAGGCTCGGTCCTGGAGCGAACTCCTGGAGGGACTGGACAGGAATCCGTGGGGGAGACCCTACCGTATGGTCTTGGGTAAATTGCGCCCGTGGGTCCCCCCGGTGACCGAAACCATGGCCCCGGATTTGCTGGAGAGAGTACTTTCAACGCTCTTTCCGGCGGTCCGGGACCATCCTAGTCCCTCTCCAACCCCGATTGCCTCGGAATGGGCCGAGGAGTTGGGGGTTTCAGAAGGGGAGTTGGACCGAGCCATTGGCCGCCTGAAGAGTCGCAACACTGCACCGGGTCCGGACGGCATTCCGGGCCGCGCGTGGGTGTATGCACTGCAGTCTCTTGGGGACCGCTTGAGGCGGCTGTTCACCAGTTGCCTCCGTCGTAGTGTGTTCCCGTCCAGCTGGAAGGAAGCCGGATTGGTTCTCTTGAAGAAGGAAGGAAGGACCGCAGAGTCTCCCTCTGCATACCGTCCCATTTGCCTGCTCGACGAGGCTTCGAAGCTATTCGAAAGAATAATTACCCGAAGACTCGTTGAGCACCTGTCGCGAGTTGGCCCCGACCTGGCCGAAAGTCAGTATGGCTTCCGGCAGCGGCGGTCCACCATCGACGCGATTCTTCGCGTCCGCTCGCTGTCGGAACAGGCGGTGTCCCAGCGGGGTGGGGTGGCGTTGGCGGTCAGTTTAGACATCGTCAACGCCTTCAACTCCATCCCGTGGGATGCGATTAGGGGGGCACTAGTCCATCATCGGTGTCCCCCCTACCTGCAGGGCATCATAGGGGCCTATCTGCGCGATAGGCACATTCGCTATGTGGGCAGGGACGGTAGCGTAAAGCGGAGGGAGATTACGTGCGGGGTTCCGCAGGGGTCGGTTCTCGGCCCCTTTTTATGGAACCTCGCCTACGACGCGGTCCTGCGTGTCGCTCTCCCCACCGGCGTCAGCTTGGTTTGTTACGCTGACGACACTCTTGTGTTGGCTGGCGGGGAGACCTTCGAGGGAACCATCCGGCTTGCCGAGCAAGCGGTGGCAATTGTCGTAGCCAAAATCCACGCTCTGGGTCTGCAGATAGCGCCTCACAAAACCGAGGCGCTATGGTTCCATAAACTGCCGCGGAGCAGAGAACCACCCAGTTCGTGGATAAGCGTTGGTGACGCGCAAATCAGGGTGGGCCAGTACATGAAGTACCTGGGGCTCACCCTGGACAGTCGTTGGGGCTTCGAAGAGCACTTCGCACGCCTCGTCCCCCGAGTCGAGAGGGTAGTGGGTGCATTACACCGGGTGCTGCCCAATCTCGGGGGACCGAGCGAGGAAGTTCGCCGTCTCTACGGGAGCGTCGTGCGGTCCGTGGCCCTCTACGGGGCACCTGTATGGTCATCCCGGTTTTCAGGTGTCCAGCGCTGTAGAGCCAAACTTCACGGTCTGCAGCGCAGAGTGGCTATACGGATCGCACGGGGATACAGGACGGTGTCCTACGAGGCGGCAACTCTCCTGGCACGCTTTCCGCCTTTCGACATCATGGCGGAGATGGATGCGTGGGTCTATGATCAAACACGCTCCCTCCGCCAGTGTGGCGAAAGCGTGCCGCCAGGGGCGTTCGACAGGCTAAGGCGGCTGGCTCAACGGCGCACACTCGAGACGTGGCGAAATCGCCTCCGGCTGCAGTTCGCGAACAAACGCGTCGTTGAGGCCATCCTGCCGCTCTTCGGAGCCTGGCTCAGAAGAAGCGAGCGCGTCACCTACCGTCTGTCGCAGGTGTTCACCGGTCACGGTTGTTTCGGTGCGTACCTGCACAGAATTGGACGCGAGGTTACGGCACAGTGCCACCATTGTGAAAGCGACCAGGATACCGCACAGCACACGCTCGAGGAGTGCCCTGCGTGGGCGGCCGAGCGGCGGGTCCTGGTCGATCGGATCGGGCAAGATCTCTCTCTGCCGGCAGTAGTGTCGGCTATGTTGGCAGAGCATGAAAATTGGAGTGCAGTGGTCTCCTTCTGCGAGAGCGTCATGCTCCAGAAGGAGACTGCAGAACGGGATCGGGAGAGGGCTGATCCCGCACGGAGAAGGACGAGACGGCGCCGGGGCAACAACCGTCCCGGCTCCCAAGTCCAACACGCCTGAGCCCCCTGCCGTCACTTCATGGTGGGGGGCCTTGGGGGTCGCGGGCGCGCAGATTGGGGAATCTGCGTGCTCACACCGAGCGACCCCCGGGAAGACGGTGGCGCGCACGTGGTCACGTGCCGCCGTGTGCGCAGCACAGCGCAATGCGAGGCTTGGGGGGATCCTTTACAATCCTCCCCGAGAAGTGCCTGGGGGGGGCGACCTTTTTACAGTCGCCTTCCCTCCGCTAGAGGGGGTGACCGCTTTACAGTCATCCCTTCCGAGATGTGCCTAAAGGCGTGGCACCAATGGGCGGCTCTAGTGTGATCTTACGAGGACCTGGAGCCCCCCCTTCGGTGCCGAAGATGACCGCTCCAGTGGTTTTAGCCGGTAGGAGTCCGGCATGCCCCTTCGCCCTTCCCCGGGGTGAAGGAAGTTCCATGTAGAATTTCCACTGGACATCAATAAAAAAAAAAAAAAAAAAAAAAGGCTTTCAGTATTATGAGAGATCAGGGTAAACTGGTTTCATATAGCTTGATGTGTAGCCGTGTGTACCTGTGAAAATGAAAATACATAATGTGTACGTATTACATTATATTACATTAGTTTCGTATTTTTATAGTTAATTTATCGAACTTATGTCCAAATATGCATGATCAGTCGATTTTAAGTAAGATATGCAAAAATTAAATTTATTGCCATATATATGCAAATGCATATATATGTTATTTCCTATGTTCTCAAGAAATATGACAGCTAGAGACATCTTTTTTTTATTCCTGTAATATTTGCAAACCTCTTGACCATTAAAAAAATCACTTTATAATCTTCTGAGATAAACTATGCTGCGTAATGCGAAACGAAATATGACTGTGAAATTTATAATTATTAAAGCCATTTGACACCCCATCTGCATATACAACTTACACTAAAGTTTAGACTCTGTATAACATGAAATATTGAGTAGTTGTCATGTTCCATAACTATGCCAATTTTAAAGTAGGTATATAGTAGGTTTCATAGCTTTAGAACATATTTACGTTTTGGGATGGATAAACAATTTATAAAGGTTAGTAACTGCAGAAGCAATATTGTGTCGTCATCGTTAACACTTTTTCGGTACATTAACTAACAAACCAGCAAAAAAATATCGTCTCTGAGAATGGTCATCGGACTGGCTCAATGTAAATAAACACATGTGGGTGTATTGAAAGTAAATCCATTGCGATCAGAATGCACCTATACAAATAAAACTTTTTCTTATTGCTGTAGGTACAGTGTGCCTTTATAAAAATAACAGACAGTCTATATTTTATAACTAAGACACGACACAGTGGTACAAACTACAAAGTACTTACATGAACTTACTTTACTTACTTACTTTAGGTTAGAGGTATGTTTATATTTATGTACACTAACCTTGCAGAAGTTCAATGTTTTCATCAACCTCGGGCAACAGATGCATGAAGGTGGTCGCGAATAGAACTCCCCCTCCGAACGCGAGCAAGCCCATTACCAGCTGATTGGAGGAACGCATATTAGAGTCACTCGACTTGAACCAGTCGAACTTTAAGGATATGGCCAGCGGCATGCAGCCCACCAACATAGAAATTGCGAAGAGGCACACCATTGTTATTATTTTGGCCGTAAGCGCATCAGCCGCTGCATCCATTATTAAACTCATTGTGGATGTCGGAGTTTTGTCAGAAATTTAATTTCGTAACGTAGTAATGTTACAGACGCACGGAATATTGCGCACGCGATGCTGTCTGATCAGCGATCAGTCGACTGAGCTTCCTTCGCTCCTGCGCTTGTAGGCGGGCTCTTGATAACAACTCATTATTAATGATAAAAATTTCTGTAGTATGTTTCGTGTGGCATCAATAAGCCTAAGCTGTCGCTCGGTATAATCAACCGTATCAAAAATAACTACCAATAAATACTAATATCTATATTAATATTAAATACGTGCAATAGAGCACGAAAAGGGCAGTAAAACATATTGCATTGTTATTAATTTAACTCTGCTGTAGTACAATCGTATTTAGGGTTGTAATTACTAACTTGATTATTATACATTTCTTTCTGAAATCATTATATAACGCTATATAATATAGTCTTGCACCCTAGCCTGAAGCAAACATGAAATTAGTTAGAACTTATCATTAAGAGCACGAATTTATTTGATTCAGAATAATTAATACTCTTTTGGATAGGTATTTAATTATTATATTTTAAACTGTAAAATGTAAATATACAAATATGTATATGCTACAGTGAAAAACTGTTTTCGGTTAGAACACGTTTTGTCTGGTTAAAACTGGATGCCTTCGTTACAACTAGATTTTACTGCTAGTCAAAAATGAATGTTAGTTAAAACCACTTATAATTAGACAAAATACGTTTTCACCATTCAATCATCAAGGCGGAACCGACTTGGACAGGTTCGGTTAGAAGGCTAACTTACCTTGGGTAATTATTAGTTCATCTGTGCCAGGGTCATCGTGGTTATTTTAGCCTGAAACTACTTGTCTTGTTAAAAACCGTTTAAACTGATATTCATTTTTGACTAGCAGTACTAGTTTATTACAATATATGTGCTAGCAGTAAACTAGTTTTAACTAGAGAAAACTTGTTCTACCTAAAAACGGGTTTTCACTGTAACATACTAACATACCACGGTGGCGTTAATATATATATGGCTCTGTTTCAAAACATCTCTATTAATTAATTTAATAATAGTCCTTGCTAACCCGGAGAGAACGGAGAAAGGAATAATTGTGAAGCATTTGTCCAGGCACTCAAAATATAGGTGTATTCTCATACAAGGTGATGCCGCAGCACCAAGAGGTGAACACCGAATGTATCTTTTGAAACTAGTAAAATGACTGGGCATAAGAGACTAAAAACTTATAGTCAATGGGAATTTTTACTGGCACTTAAGAAAAGTCATATTTCAGTTGCATGGTACCAAATGGTTGGTCCTTTAGAGAAGAGCCGGCAAGAAACTACATAGAAACTATTTTAAAATAATTGAAATTACAATGTTGATACGTATAAGTTACTATGGTAAAAGGAACATACCGCCGTAGTAATCATTGCTACGACTAGTCCCGTCAGGCGGCACCCGTTCACGAGTATGGCGCATGCACTGGCATCACTTAGGGTGAGATTCAGAAACGAGTCTAAGCGTCAACTTACGCTTCCATCTGTCAAAATTAGGGGCGTAAGTAGTGCATTTTGACAGATGGAAGCGTAAGTTCACGCTTAGACTCCTCTCTGAATCTCACCCTTAGCTCAACCACATTGTGTGCATGTTTTGAGATGTCGAGGAGCGCTGTGTGTGAGTGGTGCTACGCTGGACTAGGCCTGGGCAGCATTACAATTTTAATGGACGTGACGCTTACCACCATGCGAATGACATGCTCAACTCATCTAAAGATTTAAAAAAAATGATGGGGGTTCGGTGGAATGGTATAATATACCTACCTATTTGCTTCTTCGTACTGCCCACACAAAGAGCAAGACATTACTATCAAAATTGCGTTAGCACAGTCTCTTCCACTCCTGATCTTTGACTATGCTGATGCCAGCTATCTTGATCACACGCAAGACCAAAAATGTCTGTTATAAATTACTAGCGTTAAAGAAACTACTTGCATCTTCATTTGCAATTATATGGGATTGAGCATGAAATCTACTGATGATGCCGTTTAATACTCACCACCTTTTTAGTTACGAATATGGATTCAAACAATAAGTGTCTTCCTATCTTCCTTGACCTGGCTAAGGCGTTTGATGTTGTCTGAATCTAACTAAATGATATGGGTATTCGACAGAAACAACTTGATATTTTCGCAGATTATTTCTCGGGTAGATGCAGTGTGTTAGTATTGATGAGCAGACGAGCTTTAAGTAACCCATGGAGTCCCACGAGAGACTAATCTAGGAGCGACATTATTCTTATGTTCGAGAAGACTGTAAAGTAATATCTTATGTTAATAATACCACATTGGCATTCGTAGACGACAACTAGGAAGTTGTCTTTGCCACAGCTTTAGCAGGGTTTAACACTGTCTTCCATTAACTTGCGAATTCATTGGCATCAAAAGCAGACAAGGCAAAATACAATTCTCCATTTGTAATCCAACGTATTTGAAATATTTGCTAACCAATGTTCTCTCCCTCCAGTAACACAGTGTCGCCTACTGTTTTACACTTATCAAGTTTTCGCAATGTAGGTATACGTTACTTATAGAGGTAACTGTTGACAACATGTTCACGTTTGACAAACACATTCATAATATCGATCAATAGTGCGTAAACCTTAGAAGGCTTACGCCTTTACTTAGTTTAACTAAGTTAAGTTTTAGTCTAAGTTTTTACTTAGTTGAACTCAGGCACGTTGCAGGTAAGAAAATAAATACTAGCAGTAGAATAAATAAGATGTAATATTAGTATAAAGATATTAAATCAATACAAGTTGTCAACAATTAATCGTAAAACGTATTATAAAAACGCTTATAAGTTGTTGTGCAATTCTATTCTAATTTCTAACTGGATTTTTTACATGTTCAATATATTTAATATGTTCGACATTGTATTTATGCTCAAAAAGAAACAAAAATATCGTGGGACATTAAAATAAAATCTTCAACATATCAAGCATTTAACTTACGTATTTCGAACGAGTTGGAACGTTTATATTAGAGTAAGTTCTTACATTAAACACTAAGGCGGAACCATTTTGTGGGATGAATATCTACTAATGATCAATCATTTTCATTACATATAGGTGTTTAAATTGACGATACTTTGTAGAAATGGGAAGACGTGCAGCTAATGGAGTGGAGTATTAAGCTGGAATTCCTAGAGTATAACAACAACTTGGCTAGGGCTCCGTTTGTTCGGGCTCGGATACAAGAAGAGTGCCTAGGAAGAGCGGAATCATCACGCCTTTGGCAAGAGTTAGCTAGTTTGCTAAATTTCGAGAGGACTGAAACTGTAGTATTCGAATAGTACTCGATCAATTTGGTTATTCTATACGAAACTTTATAATGTTAGTATTAACTAGTTTTTATTAGATAAAATCATCACAACGCCGTTTAGGAATACTCCAGTAAGGCGTTATAATGAACCTCAATGATCAAAACCGTGATGGTTTTGATAATGAAATAAATTGGCTGCTTAAAATATGTTTTACTTCAAATAAAAATCGAAAACTTTATTCACAAATGTATTTTGGCTATTAAATTAATGTGTTATTGTTCTTTTTTGTTTGAGATTATTTCAGACGTTTTTAAAGTAGTGATTCTTTCAGGGTTTTGATGCTGTTCTTCGTCATCAGTCCCAGCTTGGCACAAGTATTTTTTGTAGATAGCAACGACAGTTTTTGTGATTGCATAGTTCTCGGGGTTCACAAACACGCCAGGACAAACGCAAGCGGGATCTAATTTGTAACATAAGCCCAACGCGTGATAGCCTTATTTAAATTAACAACTATCTCGAGTGCATTTACCGTGTAGGTGAGTTTTTCCTTTTTCACTGCTATTGATTAACATCTCGCTCCGTGTACGGTCAAAATTAGGCGTTCATCGGCGAAGCAGTTGGCGCGTGGCAAATTAAAAAATATGTACTTACATTACGAATGATATCATCATCATATCAGCCATAGGACGTCACACATCAATTTCCACAACAATAGTATCAGCATTTGGGGGGGTATTTGCCAATACTCATCACGCTTGGCAGGCGGGTTGCTGAGAGTAGAATGGTACTATTCCAAAGTAGGGATGATGATCGCTCTGGTTTAGGGGAATGTTGTGGGGGAATACTGCCGACATTCAAACTATTTTTTTGTTGCAAAAAACAAACATAACCTGGTTGTTCCTGCCACTAAGCTCCAGAAGATAACCTAATCATTTACATGTCAATCTGTGCGTTTTTACAATAAAATCCCAAGTCATATTCAAAAATTAAGTCTTAATAAATTCAAGTCCATTATAAAGCAGAAGCTGTGTAGAAAGGGTTTCTATAAAGTTACGGAGTATATGGACGACAAAAATGCTTGGGATTGAGCTGCTCTAATTTTCATAGGCTTATACTGACATTCTTGGTTTATGTATTTATCAAATACAATTGCCATTTTTTTATGTTGACATTTAAATTATGTCAATATTACCTATAATGGATTATATTAATTCATATAATGACAATTGATTAATCTATTCTATTATTTCATATAATGACATTCAATTATTCTATATTTTTTAAATTACTTTAATGACTTGTTTATTTTTAAATATTCAATTTATTTTGATTTGTTACTGTACTGGCAGTGCGAGAACCATGTGGGTTGTTTTTGTATTTTGTTTTATTGACGTGATAGTTGTCTGGCAGTTTAGGTATGTCATGCTCGCTCAAGTGTTCTGCTGATGGTGTCGTCGTGTATTGGGTCGCTAAGTTTCCCTGCAATATGGTTGAGCTAAGCGACGCTGATGCATGCGTCATGCCCGTGAACGGGTGCCGTCTGTTGGGACTGGTCAGCCAAATGCTGCCATGACAACTGAATCAAAACTTTAAAAAAAAATACGTTCAGGCTTGTTTTGTAGACTTTTTAAGAAGTTTAGACTCGTTTCTCCTACATTGTTTTCACATAACCTTGATTTTTACAACAATGTGCTCATAAAATATTGTAACATTTAATATGATTTAAAAAGAGTAACCATGGAGTTTCTTGCCCGTTCTTCTCCATAGGAAATCCACATCTTGGAACGCGGCAATTAAAGTCTCGACGATTCATAAGTGCCTGTATATGGTTTACATGAATAAAAATATTTTTTATCTTTATCTTTATCTTTAGGAGTCCCTTATGGCCGAAATTAATAATCGATCTAATATCTAAGATTTGAATGAATTTGAGATATATTACAATCGAGATTTCGATCTACATGTGCGTTCAAATAACAAAAAGCGGCAATCCGACTAACAAATACCGGCAGATATCCGTTAATCCTGTCCCTCTTACCATAGATGATATGTTTTTTATATAACATCAAACTTTTAGCTCCTCGCATTCATATAATTCCTATTTAGTTGGATAAGGATTAATATCATGATACGGATGTCATCATCTTTCGATTCTACCCGTATTTTGTATAACTAATTCGATCTATACAAATAAATAAAACAGAAGTGTCTGTTTGAAATGTCAAAATAACAGCTTTTTACTAAATGCATATGAAAGTGTATACGGTACCTACCACAAAAAAACGATTTTAATTTTATTAGACGGACTGTTTGTCTGTCTGTTTGTCTGTCTGTTTGTCTGTCTGTTTGTCTGTCTGTTTGTCTGTCTGTCTGTCGGTCTGTCTGTCTGTCTGTTTGGTCTGTTTGTTCCCGCTAATCTCCGAAACGGCTGGACTGATTTTCACTGGCAGATAGCTAATGTTATAATGAATAACTTAGGCTACTTTTATTTCAGAAAAAATATAATTAGGGTTCCGCGTGAAATCCAATATATATACATACTCTAAGTCAAGTGTCTATGCCGAAGTACCTACTCTAAATTATATATAATTAATCCAATTTCTTTTAAATTAAACGGCGGATGAAACCGCGGGTTCCAGCTAGTTGGAAATAAAAGTAATTATTGTGACTTAACTTTTTTGTGGCTATAAAAATTTTGTGCATTATTTTATGTATCATCAATAGTTTTTCCGTGCCGTGTGGTACCGGTTAAAAAGAAATGTTGAAATGAAAATGTTATTGTCTATTGTATTTTAGTTCATTCATTTCTTATTTAGTTATTAGATTAATAAGTTGTCCGTTAGAGTTTTATTGCATTGTGTACGGGTATGAGTGTATTTGAATGAAAAAGTTATTTATAGAAAGACATTGTGTATGTGTATTTAAATGAAAAAACAGTAAAAACAATTTATTTAATTAATAAAAATGTAACAAAATACAGTCTTTAATGTATTCAATAATTTTAGATCGGTAGATAAATAGTGATATATATGTATTTATATATACTTATTTGTATACATTAATTGAATTTATATTTAATTTTAAAGTTATTTGTTAAAATTATCTGAATTATCCCATAGACAAAACATTATTATTTTCTACTACATTATCATTTTGTCCGATTGACATCCGTGTGTCAAAGTTAGGGTCCAGTTGAAAATCAGTGCTAGATATTCGTCCATAGACTAATTCGTCTAGCGAATGCTGAACTGGATTCCGTTTTGGTGCAGTCGTGAGATGTAATTTGAGATAGTTATAAGTAATGTTTATGCTAGTGGGGTGTATGCAATGTATTTACTCTCTTATCTGTAAATCTTCTCACGTTTGTCCAAATAAATGATTTCTTTCTTTCTTTATTTCTTATCATCATCATTTGAGCCGAATAAAATCCACTGCTGGACATAGGCCTCCCCCAAAGATCGCCATCACGACCGGTCAGGACGTGTTGTGTGCACTAGATTTTGCCATAATCGCCACGCTTGGCAAGCAGGTTGGCGATTGCAGTAGAATCGATAATGTATTCGAAGGACGCTGCTGTCCATACTCCGGCTAACCCCCTAGTCTCCTTTTACGACACCCACGGGATGGGATGGGTTGGTGCTATTTGTAGCCGGCGACACATGGCAATTTCTTATGTATTTATTTAATTGTTTATTAATTTATTATGTATACAAAACATAAATATTTAAGAATATATTTATATGTGTGTTTATAAATATATAACTATTTAAATAAATGTATATATAAATATGCCGTGTGGTGCCGGATCAGAATACCACCACCCCATCTCCTCCCGTGGGTGTCGTAAAAGTCGACTAAGGGGTTAGCCGGAGGATGGGCAGCAGCGTCTTTTGAGTACATTAAGAACTCAACTGCGATAGCTAAGCCGTTTGCCAAGCGTGGTGATTATGGAAAAACCCCCCAGTAAGCCCACAACACACCAATATCGGTCGTTGTGGTGATCTTCGGAGGAGGCCTCTGTCCAGCAGTGGACTTAATTTGGCCGAAATGATGATGACATATAAATAAATGTAATTGTATACATTTATTTACTTGTGTATTACCTATATATCTATATATAAACCATTGTTGTATTGATCTTGTTTTGATTCAGTTTTGTGATTTCCGTTTTTGTTAATAAAATAAATAATGTAATTTTGAGTAACTAAATCTTGAATTTGTAATTAATAGGTCGTGCTGATTTTAGATTACCAAAGTTCGTATATTCGTGTTATAAAATGTTTATTTTCATTTATTAATTTGATTATTGACCGTTGATTTTTGCTGTACAAAAGGCCCTGTACCGTCAGATTCAATACATCCACCGATTAGTTGAACATATCACGTTTGGATACTCACGCGGCATGATGACGGAGTACTCTTTTTCGATGTTGCGAAAGCTTTTGACAAAGTCTGGCACAACAGCTTATTATATAAGTTGTATTAATTCGGAGTACCCAACCGTCTCGCTCTCATCATACGAGACTTCTTGTCAAATCGCAGTTTTCGATATCGAATCACGGGCACTCTCTTGTCCCTCCACCCCATTAGAGCCGGTGTCCCACAAGGATCCGTGCTATCCCCACTATTGTTCACACTGTATACCAATCACATCCCTGAACGACCTGCTAATACGACCCAATTAGCACTCTTCGCCGATGAAACGGCCATTTTCTACCCTGGTTACGTTCCCGACAGTCTAACTAAGATCCTCCAAACCACAGCCAACACCTACGGGAATTGGTTTAGGGAATGGCGGATTGAAGTTACCCCATTTAAAGCAAAGCCGTCCTATTTTGCAAATTAGGCGACGACCACCAACGCTTCAGGGAGATCTCGATGCTAGGCCAATCGGCTCCTTGGGAACCACACGCCAAGTATCTCGGAGTCACCTTAGACAAAGAATTGACTATTATACCCCACACAAAGACGGTGTGTGCCTACGCTGCCTTTGTGCTCGGTCGCCATCACTGTCATCTGAACGCTCGTAGTAAATTATCCATTAGAAATAACGTGAGAATTTACACCACATGCATTCGACTGTTCATTACCTATGCCAGCACAGCGTTCACAGTTCGCTCACGCTGAATCCGCCCCACTCCGTAAATTCCAAACCCTCCAAAACCGTTTCATGTGCAAGGCCACCGGAGCGCCTTGGTACATACGAAATGATCAACTCCATTTCGATCTTAACCTGCCGACCATCAGGCAACTTATGAAACGAGCGTCCAAACCCTATTTCGATTCTGCCCTGTCCTACCCAAATCCCCTTGTGGTATCAGCCACCGATTACCTATCCTCCCGTATTAGTAGAGTACGCCGCCCGAAGAACGTTCCTGGTCGATCCAGACGATAAAATCACAGACTTGCGTTGTCTCATTCACATAACACCCGACCATTTTACCGCTCTCGCCGTGGCATCTGATTTCCAATAAATCCAGCTGGTTAATGCTATTCCAAGCAGTAAAATTATATAAACAAACTTTCTTCGCATTCTACACTCTTTAGCGTATCAAACTTTAATTTCACTCATACGTGCATTATTTAAAGAACGCGTCCGTTCATGCCTACTACATCGTGTCTTGTTAACTAGTTAACTACAAACTAATATACTAATGTTTAGCAAAAAAAACCGTAAAAATAACAATAACAAAACAAAAATCAATCAAATAAAAAAAATCATTATCTTCCGAAATTACAGTTTCAATAAAGCAGAGTAAAGCTAGTTTTTTTTTTTAATATGGCAATTTTGATAACATTTTGCCAATGTCAAGATAAAACTAGATTAACTAGACAGACAGCTGGAAGTAGTGTTGCCAGATTCATTCATCCTTATATCTGTAGTACAAACTGCTAAATTCTGTATGCTATTTCTAAATTGAAATCCGTATATAACCGAAGGTTATAATAGAAGGACGAAACTATCTTTAGTTTCGTACTTCGTTAAGAATACAACCATAATCTATTTATCCGAACTACATGTTTTCCCCATTTAGCCCCCTGTTACTTTTTCCTCTTCCCTAACATGAAGAAATGGCTTGGCGGGCAAAGATATTCGTCAAACGGAGAGGTGGTAGCCTAAACTGAGGCCTATTTTTCAGGGTTTGACAAAAATATTTTTTTGAGGGATGAAAGAGGTTGGAACATCGCTGGACTAAGTGCGTAGAGTTGAAAGGAGATTATGTAGAAAAATAAAAAAATGTATATGTAAAAAGAGTGTTTCTTCTTTCCAAAGTCATGGACTTATCAAACCGCCCTCGTAACCCTCGGTTATATACGGATTTCATTTTTAAAAATGGCATACAGATTTTGGCAGTTTGTACACACGGCTACACATCAAGCTATACAAATCTAGTATAAGCTGATCTTTCATCATAAGGAAAGCCTATACAATGCAAGAACAGCTTAAATTGGAAATGTATAGCCTGATGTGTAGCGGTGTTTACTAAAAGGATGAATGCATCTGGCAGCACTGCTTCCAGCTGTCTGTCTAGCTAATTTAACTTTATTACTCTGCTTTTAGCTTTAGTTATAGTGAAACTGTCATTTCGGAAAATAATGTTTCGCTTTTGTTATTTTTACGGTCTTTTTTGCTAAACATTAGTATGATATTAGTTTGTAATTAACAAGACACGATGCAGTAGGCATGAACGAACGCGTTCTTTAAATAATGCACGTATGAGTGAAATAAAGTTTGATACGCTAGAGTGCAGAATGCGAAGAAAGTTTGTTTATATAATTCTACTGCTTGGAATAGCATTAACCAGCTGGATTTATTGGAAATCAGATGCCGAATTTATTAATACACTTGTAGTTCTTAAGAGGAAGAATTACATTCTTAAAGATGTATTACTCAAACCTACCAACTCAACATGTCAAAGTAATTAACTAGATTTTTACAGTTTTACTCAATAAAGTTTTCAGTCAGCTGTACAGAAACGGTAACCAAAAATAATACCCATAACCCAAGGGGGTTAAGGGCATAAAAACAAGGGGTTTCGAAAATTCATTATTATTAAACATATATTTCGATAATAATATAATATTATCTTAATAATTCTGTGTGATCTCCGGATTAAGAATATAGCAACAATGGCATCTGCTCCTATGGATGTCATAAAAGGCGTCTAAAGAACTAAACCAGAGGGATGGTCAGCAGCGTCCTTTCTGTGGAACAGGAGCCATACCTCATTCACCAACCCGTTTGCCAAGCATGGGGAGTACTGCCCTTTGGCTGATATTGATAACTACCTGATTCACATTCTATTGTTTTTTATCATGATACATTTTTACAACTTTGCATTGTTTTCAATGAAAAGTAAACTTCTTTTATACTAAACCTTCAAGTTAGCTTACTGCAGTCCAATCCTTGACAGTCTTCTCCCATATTGCACCAACACTTTGTCCTCTGCCTTATGTACCCAAACCTTAATATCCAACCTTAACCTATTTGCACCATAACTTACCTGAACAAAAAAGTTACCTAAAATACTGCTCTTAAAGGTAATGGAGTGCTATTCCCTACTAGGGCTATACCTGGTATTGTGTATGCCAATTTTGACATCATGTAGCAGCCAGCGTGTATTTCTAATGTTGCCTCAGGTGATACTAAGACTTCTATTCAACAACAGTGAGATAAGACTGTTTTAACCATGGTAAAGATGATCTTCCCTGTTGTATTTGATTCAATTTATTTGTCTCGTTTCAGGTAATCCATTTTTAATCATAATAGTAACATCATATGTGGGTCACGTGGAGTTAAGGAGTGCCCACAGAAGGGCTATGCCTGTTGAAGAGTTGAAAAAAATAAATGCTGCTCGCATATTCCTATTAGCCCAAATACCTAAGAAAGAGAAGTATGTATCATACCTATCTAAAGTTTATGCTTTTTATATAAATTTTTTTCTTACAAAAACGTTACCCCACTAGGATTTCTCCTGTGTCCTAGGTGCATTTACAGACATGAATTCACCATACAATACACCCAGACCCACCACCTGGAGCACAGCAGCCGACTGTGTCAGCCACTGTACCAACTGTAATGTGTGTATCTAGCTGTACTGTACTACATGTTTTCTCTAAAGATTGTATTTTTGTCTGACCCTAGTAAATTGGGTTGAAAAAAGTCCAAAAGCTAGGTAAAACTGGGTTTTTATTAGGTTATCATTAATTGCCATTTAGATACACCAACCCTACACAAAACCTTAGAGACCATTACCTGAGCAGGAGAGAGCACATTGGTAACATGCTCATTACATAATATATGTGTCACTACACTCCTAAAACATAATATTGCTTAAAATTGCTAACCTGCCTGCTAAGCATGGTGGATACTGGCAAATTCCCCCAAAAATTACAACACACACATAAGTAGACCTTTGTTCAGCAGTGGATGTTTTTGTCTGATTTGGTGATGATTATTATCATGTCTCTCTTTTCACGGGTTTATATCTCCTGTAAGGAGGAACCTAGTCTTTTGATAGGCTTACGCGGGGACATGGGTCCATGGCACAGGCCTCTTCGAGAATTTTAATCTAAAATGTAATGGGACACCAACCGGGGACTCTCCATAGCTTATATATAATGAAGTCCTGGATTGTCCCCGGTGGTGTAAGGCTATGAGTTGGAAACTATAATGATGATGCAAATTGCCTTTCAACCTATAACATGAAATTCTGTGGCAGACAGTGACTCACCACTCACAAGATGGACCCCCTAAATGTCCACCACTACAAGCGACAAGGAGCAACACCGGGGTGTCGAGAGGTGCGGCACCGGTTTCACCATCGCGCGTCTCGAAGACTCGGAGCTCTCGGGTTTCCCCATTATTACGCTATTAGACACTTACACCCCCGAGCATATAGCTCTAGCGGCCCCCCTCTGTACGGCCAACCAAGGCAAGCTACAGTCGAAAATCCTGCGGGCACTCATGGGGTTCCACTCCAACCGACCAATAAAGGCAAGCCGGAGACGAGGCCCTGACCGAGTCTCTGGAGCATTCGGGTACGCAGTGTCGCCACTCACATTCAGCTCGCCAAAAACTGGCCTGCATTCTGTAAGCTTCTTAATATACTTTTTATTTTCTTACTATAAGTATACTTTTTTTTTATCAAAAGGTCAAACCTTATCCCATGGTGAGATAACGACTGCCCAGAGGGGTTGATTATTATTATTATTTTCCAGATACATAACTCAGTCTGCCATTACGGATGAAAGTAATGCTTTTGGTGATATTTTACAAGGCACATTTTTCGAAAACTACAGAAATCTTACTTACAAGCATCTAATGGGCCTGCGATGGGCTTCAACAACATGCAAAGAAGCATCATTCATCCTAAAAGTGGATGATGACACGGTATTTAACTTGGAAAAAACTAATTCATTACTGAAAAAGGTGGATTATTCAACAGACTTTCTTATGGGTTACATGCTTAACAATACAAAGCCAAGACGAAACAAAGAAAATAAATGGTATGTGACCTGGGATGAGTACCCAAGAATTGAATATCCTCCTTACCTCTCTGGCTGGTATTATATCACAACTCCCAATGTAGCAGCTATGTTGTGTGATGAAGCAATTTATCACCCTTACTTCTGGATAGATGATATCTTTGTTACTGGCCTTCTTACCGAGTCACTTCATATTAAGTTAAGACACTTACCAGATGGGTTCTGGCTAGAATATTACGAATTACTTGAATGTTGTTTAAATGATATGATAAAAAAATCAATAAAATGTGATTATGTTGTTGCACCTAACGGTGGAAGGAATAATTTTATTGTAGAATTCAATGATGCCATTAGAATTTGTAATAATTTGAGTAACTGTACAAAGAGGACTATAGACCAGGATTTGAACAAAGTCTGTGTTGCATTCAAAGAACGAAGTATATTCAGTGATGGTGGGCAATCAGAAGTGCAATACTTCAAATTATAGTCGTTACCAAATGCCCAGTGGTGAGTGCATAGGTGCATTATACCTAATTTTAAATATGTAGTTATTTATTAAAATAATTATTACTATTCACTATTTAAAGCCTGCCAATTAAAACAACATGTGGCAGAACAGATGGCACTACTCAGCGCAAAAGACTGTTAAACCCTATGAAATATCAGGGAGAGACGGGGGGTAAAATGCATAATCCCCGGCATCTCAAGGGAGTTGTCATGTTTCGGCGTCAAGACTACTAGCTAGTGATGTAATTTATCTCACACTTTTTTTACAAATTGGCAATCCTCATGCGAGATTCAGCTTAAAAAATAAACACTGCGTAACTTATTTATTTGAAAACATGGTGATTTTGCCTTGTATCCGATCGCCTCAATTAAACCTGTGTCCGACCATGTTATGCCCTGGCTGGAGGCCTCTTTTGGCTTCTCCAAACAACTGCTGAGCAACCACATTCTAGGAAATGTCTGCGAGAAGACCAATATTGGCATTTGCACTGATGTACGTCTTCTCTTAGATTATGGTTTCTGTAAAGTATCTTCCACAATTTCGCCAATGTCATGTATAAAGGGGCCTACTCAAAGCCCTGCCTGCAGGGCCCTACATGCAGTATCTCTGCTGGATTGTATTGTGTGAATGTTTGCAGAGCGGATATTTATCGACAGACAGACATTCACACTCGGTGTTCAGATTAATTACTCTTTACATATTCATAAAATATTCTCAAAAATGAAAAAAATCTACAGAAATATGTCGGCAACGTCGTACGGTTTTCAATTGTTTTTTCTAATCCGGTGCTATGATCGACATCTACAGTGTCAACTAGACATCAGACCCCTGCGCGACGTATCCTAGGGGCCTACTCAAAGCCCTGCCTGCAGGGCCCCGCATGCAGTATCTCTGCCAAATTGTACAGTGTGGATGTTTGCAGAGCCGATATATATAATCTGTTCCCTGCGGCAGGGCCGCATTATCGTTCTGCGAGCCGACAAGGCGATCTCCCCGCCACTCACACTGCAAGTAGCACCATGTGTACTGCAATCGGGCCGATTTACGTCGCGCGCCGCCATTTTGTTTGTTTATAGCCAAATATGAAAGCCGTGTGGTGCCGGCTCAGAATGCCACCACCCCATCTTCTCCCATGGGTGTCGTAAAAGTCGACTAAGGGATTAGCCAGAGGATGGGCAGCAGCGTCCTTCGAGTACATTAACAACTCAACTGCGATCGCCAACCCGCCTGCCAAGCGTGGCGATTATGGCAAAGCTCCCCAATGAGCCCACAACACGTCCATATCGGTGGTTGTAGTGATCTTTGGGGGAGGCCTGTGTCCAGCAGTGGACTTCATTCGGCCGAAATTATGAAATATGAAATGTCAATAATTGCGGCTCGCGTTTTAAAAATATTTATTACTAGCTTTTACCCGCAACTTCGCTCGCATTGATGCCATTATATAAGTATCAGAGATCATTACAATAGAAACTTTTTTTTTCAATAAAAACCATCCTTTGTCTCTTCTAATACCTCCAAGAATATGTGTACAAAGTTTCATGATGATCGGTTAAGTAGTTTTCGCGTGAAAGCATAACAAACAAGCTTACATTCACATTTATAATCTTGTGGACACCTTTACACCTTTACGACGTTCGATGCATAGATATAATACACTAGTTCGATGTATAATGACTTGCAGGGTCATGTGGAGTAAAACACTCTGCGGCAGGAGCTACGTGCAGGGCCCTGCAGTCAGGGCTTTGAGTAGGCCCCTATATACCTAGTTTTATTCGTAAACATAATAATGAGCATCTTGACATGTTACATAATATCAGAAGCTATGTTACTTAGATTATATTGACCACTTTGGATGCTTACAACAATATGAGAGTTCTGACTGCGTACATGTAAATGAATTTATGTCATCTGATCATTTTGACTACCTTGGACGTTTATATCTACTTGACGCTGACTTTACATACCAAATATTGCTAGTCATATTAATAATAGGTCTTTAGCTAAGAAATTGCCGCTCTGCAGTACTAGTTATTTGAAATAACCCGTTATTGGTTTACCCGCTTCCGTGCTGGAAATTTCGATCTGAGAAATGAACCCCGTGGTCGTCCAAAAACTTAGGTCGACAATGACGGCAAAGGCGATTGTGGAAGCTGATGATACTCAATCGACGGCTGAATTAGCAGCAGCTTTCGACATTAACATCAAAACAATATTGGGGCATTTGCGTCAAATTGACAAGGTAAAAAAAAATAGACTCAACTATCTCAATATGCTGGCCATGCATGGACTTCTTCCTGGGCACTCACTACCCACGAGAGGCAAAAATTGTTTGGACCATTTTATTATAAAACTCAAACCTGCCAGTAAAAACGCAACCATTGCTATTATTCACACAACCATTACAGACCACTTTATGACTTTCTTAAAAATCACAAACCATACAAGTAAAATAAAATATTCTAAAGCAAAAACAGTTTTTAATCTAGAAAAGGGACTAGAACACCTAAAAGATAGTAATCTTACAGACTTGCTAAAGCTAACTAACCCTAACACACTTACTGATAATCTAATTGAAATACTACAAAAATGTGTCACACTTAGCACAATCACCATGAACATCCCGTTAAAAAATAGAATCATAAAACCGTGGATGACTGTTGGTTTATTGCGCTGTATTAAAAATCGAAATAACATGCAAAAGAAGCTAAGACTTGACCCGTTCAATGATATACTAAGAATTACCTTCTAAAGGTATCGAAACTACTGTAATTGCATTCTTAAAAAGCAAAAACGAAAATATGACAGAGATCTACTATCTAAAGCATTCAAAAATCCAAAAAAAACATGGGATGCTATTAACAGCATTACACAGCGCAAACCTAGGAAAGCAAATAATCTTGAACTACTAGAAGTGTCTACTACCCCACAGAAGTCTGTTGATGAGGTGAATAGCTTCTATTCTTGCATAGGCAAGCTTCTCGCGGCCAAAATATTACCTTCTTTGTCTTTGTCCGCTGCAGGAATTAGTACCAATCTTAACTCTTCATCATTAGAGTGTTCAATCACTTCTTTTGTTTTACTCGACACAGACCCTTTCGAAGTTCGTGCTGTACTAATGAGCTTAAAATCAGACAGTGCCCCGGGTTGGGACAAAATACAAATTAACTTTCTCAAAGCTGCGCAGGAACAACTTGTGCCGATAATTTCTCATTTAACAAACCTTTGCTTTGAACACGGGCTCTTCCCGGATGCTTTGAAAGTTGCCCTTATTACACCTGTGCACAAGTATGGTGACAGGACTGACCCGTCAAACTATAGGCCAATTTCAGTTCTACCGTCCATTTCAAAAATTTTAGAAAGATTAATTAACTCACGCTTAACTAGATATTTAACCAAATATAAAATACTGTCACCTTCCCAGTTTGGCTTTAGGCAAGAAATGTCTACTGAGGATGCGGTCCTGTCGCTAACATCCATTCTTGTGGATAAATTAGACAATGGTAGCAAATGCCTGGCTGTTTTCCTTGATCTTAAAAAGGCCTTTGACACAGTGTCTGTTCCCATACTTTTGCATAGGCTCGAGAACATCGGCGTAAGGGGACCCCCTCTTGAGCTATTTAAATCTTACCTTATCAGACGCAAACAAACTGTCAAAATAGGAAATTTTACTAGCACAGAAGCTCACGTTACGTACGGAGTCGGGCAGGGGAGCGTCCTTGGTCCGACGTTATTCCTTATTTATATTAATAACCTATGTAGCATGAATATTTCTGGGGGTCACATATTCTCATATGCGGACGATACCGCCATCGTTTTCGCTGATAAGACATGGTCTGGTGTAAGGAGGTTAGCCGAAAGCGGCCTTTCGGCGATAGTAGCTTGGCTCAACCAAAATCTCCTGTCACTAAATCCTTCCAAATCTAATTACATTTGTTTTACTAAGTATAATCATACGCAGCCATCATCTGAATTCCAAATAAAGATTCATAATTGTCCCACCCCCGTAGTTACTGACTGCTCGTGTGTAGAAATTGATAGGTCACAGCATACTAAATACCTAGGTGTCATCATTGACCAGCGTCTGTCCTGGCACATGCACACTGAACTGATTTTGAAAAGGGTAAGAAAAATTATATGGACTTTTAAAACACTGAGACACATAGCCTCTAAGAACCTTCTGCAGCAAGTCTATGTCTCTTTGGCTCAATCGGTCCTCACGTACTGTTTACCATGCTGGGGAGGGACAACAAAGACAAAACTTTTGGAATTAGAGAGGGCACAGAGATCTCTACTTAAGGTCATGCTCTTTAAACCCTTCAGATACCCAACACAAAGCCTATACCTAACATCTGACCTTCTGTCTATAAGGAAACTTTACGTGCTCCAACTCATTCTAAAAAAACATAAATCCCTCCCGTACGATCCTACAAAAGCAAACAGCAGAAGAAACTTTTTGGTCGCTCCAACTGTCACATTTAGATCTGCTTTTGCTAAAAGACAGTACGCAAGACAATCTTCCCACATATACAATTTGCTAAACAAAGAGTTACGCATATATTCCCTAAAGCTTCGTGACTGTAAAAAAATGGTGACTGAATGGCTTAAGACTAAAAGCTACCATGATATAGAATCTTTGGTATCAACCGTTCAATGATACTGAATATAATCCGGTTGTTGTGATTTATTGTTAGTGGAAGAAGATGTTTAAAACTTTTTCCGATCGCGTCAATGTCGTAGGGTTAACAATCAACTAAAACTATACTGACCCTAATTTTGCTATTAGACTATTAGGCTTGGTTAGCCTTATAACTTTATTAGTAACCTAACATTCTAAAATAAATCATAAGCAACGCTGCACTCCCACCCACCCTCACTCACACTCTCAAACCCTCACACATTACCACACACACTTGCACATTTACACGCAAATATGCGCATATTCGCCGCTTGCATCTATAATTTTGTCTGTTAACTTTTTATTGTTTTTGTACACTTTTTCTCCAACTAATACCCTTCTTCGAAGTCCAAACTAACCTTAGTCTTTAAAATCCTACTGTCAATTGCATACTGTAGATAACTTTAAGTGGAAGAGCGGAATCCCCTAACACAAGCAATTACTTGCTTAAAAGGAGACTCCAAATCATATAATGTAAAAACTCATGTAATTGAAATTTTTTTTTTTTTTTAAAAAGCTTGACAAATGGGTGCTCCACGAACTTAACGATCATTAACGCAACGTGCGTGTCGAGGCCAGCCTTGCGCTTTTCAACAGGTCCAGAAACTAAGGAATTTTAAACAATTGCTCAGCAATTTCGTTAGATACTGGGTTGCCACCCGATCATTGCCCTAAATGAAAAATGACCCCTAGAGAAGTGATGGTCACTGCTTGGTGGTCTAGCGCCGGTGTGATCATCACAGCTTCTTACCATATGGGACGAGCATTACTGCAGATATATACTGTGAAGAATTGAACACTATATGAAGTAACTCACACATCTGCAACCTGCTGTGATCAATCGCTTGTCCCTACTTCTCCTTCTAATGCTATCCCATACTGTACAACAGCCGGTCTCCAAGCTACAAGATCTGGGGTTGAAGTTCTCCGTCATCTGCCGTACTCACCAGACATTGCGCCTGCAGACTTCCACTTTTTCCAGAATTTGGATAACTTTCGGCGAAAAACAAAACAATATCTGAGAGGCAGTGCAAAATGCCTTTGAAGAGTTTATCGCTTCCTGTCCATCTGATTTCTTCAAAAAGGGCATCGATGAACTGCCACTGCGTTGGCATAGATACATCGATTATGCTATCGAGGTTCGGGTAATCAGGTGATTACTTAGATTAAAATAAATCAAAAAAGTGCTATGCTTTATTTACAAACGGCAATTTTATAGGTAAAGATCTAATAAAATTACAATAACAATTATATTTAACATGATCTAACCTACGGACTTCAATATTAACTAGTATCTGGCTTGAGGAGTTTGATGGCAGTCGGCCCATTTAAATATCTTCTATCTATTCACTGGTTAGTATTCCATGTTGAAGATGAAGATAAACTATTTCATGAACCATGCTACCTACATTTTTAATAATAACAAAGTAGTTATATGCAAATAAATAAAATTGAAGACAGTGTCTGTTTATAATAACAGCTTTTACTAAATTCATATGCAAGTATAAACAGCACCTACAGCAAAAGAACTACTTTTTATTTTTTTACTGTCTGTCCGTCTGTTTGTTCCACTAATCTACGAAACGACTGGACTGATTTCTACGGAAATTTCCACTGGCAGATAGCTGATGTTATAAGGAATACCTTAGGATACTTTCATTTTAGAAAAATAATTAGGGTTCCGCGGAAAAAAAGTTAATGCCATGATATCCAATATATATGCTCTATGTCAAGTGCCTATGCCGAATTACTCTAAATGATTTATAAATAATCCAATTTCTTATAAATAAAACGGCGGGTGAAACCGCGGGTCCCAGCTAGTTTTATTATAAATTGATTCTTGGTTACTAAATATGTTGCATAAAACCACCCACAACGTGACAAACGTGTTGTATTATGTATCAGAAGCGATACATAACACCAAAGTACCTAAGCGGCGCAATGATGCAACATATGCATCATGGGCCGAGACCGTGTTTTGTTTGTACTGCGCCGTGGCGTATCGTAAATCGCCTGGCCGCCGCGCAGTGAAAGGGTTGTGGGTGTGTGCACATTTTATGGCATTTATTTAAGCAGCAATAAAAAACTTTTGTTTATGGTAAGCACACAAACAGCCACGGTAAGGACATATCTTCCAAAATAATAATAATTGATCTCGTCTTTACTTGTACATTTTAGTATATAACCTAGATAATAATAATTTTATAAATAAAATCTAATTTCTTGCCTCAAGCTTGCTTCAAGCCTTGTAAAAATTGCAAGTAACGGTAGCGGACATCATGTGGACTGGTAAGGATCTAGTTGCAGCAAACGAAATGTAGGAATAAACCAACGTCAGATTAATATTTATATATTTATTAAAATCGTGTTAAGTAGTTAAATAAAGTATCACAATTATCAGTTTTGAGTCACATAATTACATAATAATTACAAACAATCATTACAATGTTTAAAAAAAATCTCGTGTAATTATAACGTTAGTGTTCTTTGACCTTCTCTTATTATTTAATTTTCTTACGTTTATTTATTTTGGAGTTTTTTACACTATACATGACATTTTAAGTCTTAAATTAATGTAAACTATTAATGTATTTTAGGTAGGTACTTCTTAACTTTGCTCTAATATATTATTCTCTTCTGCATCGCTTCCGTGCGTATACATATTTGAGGTGTGCACAATGAATCACTGTTATTAGCACTGCTAGAAATTCTAAGAAATTCGATTCTTCTATAATAAGCCCGTACTACACTTGATTCTTCTTTTCTTATCTGTCATCATCATATCAGCCAAAGGACGTCCACTGCTGAACAAAGGCCTCCCCCATCGATTTCCACAACGAGCGGTTAGAGCCGCTCGCCTCAAACGACTCCCAGCGACCTTCACCAGGTCGTCTCTCCACCTAATCGGAAGTCGTCCCACGCTACATTTTCCGGTGCGCGGTGTCCACTCGAGAACTTTTTACCCCAACAGCCATCAATTCTACGAGCATGTCCCCCCCCCCCCCCCCCCCCCATTTGCCACTTCAGTTTAATTATCCTTACTGAGTCGTATTGTGAAAGTCTAACAATTTGTCAACACTATAAATTAAGTCATTTTCATTTACTAATAATCCGTCACCAAATAAAACTATTACACTTGGCTTGGGAGTTAAATTATCTACATGTGAACTATCAATTAATATCTATAACGGCTCCGCGGTTAGCAATTGTTAATTAATTTAGTATCATTTATGCTCCAAATTTTCGAGCACTAGCATGACTATGTCAGCGTCAATCGAATTTCAAACCGTGATGTGGAGCTGCAAATAAGTTATATTTCGCTTTATTTCATCTCTACATGTTGTAAACTACTCCAGTGTCCCTAACACATGGATTTTTGAATTGATTTACATGTTTTTCTATTAGATCAGTGAGAATTGATGAGGCTGCAATAAGATACATAACATGTATGAAGCACCGAATGTCAGCCAGGTAGGCTGGTATTTGGTTCAAATCAAATCACCCCTGATTTACATCAGGCGGCTGTAATTAAATACATTGTCCCACCAAAACCAGCTTACCTGGCTGACATTCGGTACTCCATACATGTTGTGTATCTTATTACAGCCCCATAAATTCTCAAACTAGATTAAAGCAGTTATTTACGCACCTTACAATAATCCATAATTATATCTCTAATGGCCGAATACTCAAACGCCATTTAACGCTAAGTCCCCGCTTTAACTATTCGAGAAACCGGCTTTTGGTACAAAACCGGGCGCCTTCAATTGTTTAAGCGGGGACTTAACGTTAAATGGCGTTTGAGTATTCGGCCGTTAGGTACTTTTGGAAACATGATTATCCGGTAGGTCTCTATCATAGATTAATGATTTTTTTAGTTATAATGTATTACTTATGTACCGGACGGGCGAACCTTAGTGATGAGTAGCTGACGTCCTGTACCTATAGGTTCCGGAAGTACTTTTAAACTTGCCAAACAATCGAACGTGTTGATTCGGTATGTGCACTTATACTTTTAGCGGAGATAATGTTGATAAAATAAAAACACAACTTTCACTGTAACTTATGGCAGAGAGCAATTTCAGACTGTATCGCACCACTATTTACTATCAAGAACTAATCACTAATTAAAAACTTGGATCTATTTCTGTTCTTATTCCTGAAGGGACGGGTGCGCTTAGCTACCTCCGATCTTACGTACATGAGAGCCGTGAAATTGCTTCCGCTTTTCATTGTTTATTTTTGCTATTGTCATACAGGTATTGTCTACGTTTTTTTCTTGTATATAATAAAAAAATAAGCTCTATTGTGTGTGTCTGTTATTCCTTAAAGTGTGTCCTTTTCAGGTATACAAAGGGAAATGGTTAAATAACATGTGTTGGCTGTGTATTTACAGTTATATCCTTAGTTGTAAGGGTGTTGAAGCTGAGTGACTTAACAAATTTCGTTGATTATCGTAATTATATAACTATACTTATGACTCTAAGTTTAAGGGTGTAGGCAGTGGTCTTGGCCAACTGTTGTTTATATTTTCTTATAAATTAATGTTTATACAGTTAGTACAGAGCGTAGTTAGGCCTAGTGGCTAAAAACAGTAGTGATGCTAGTTTTCTACGATTATACATTATCTGTGGGCTGAGGGCGTGGTTAACTAAGGGGAATCCCCTTTTCTGGCTTACATTAGTCTAAATCTAGTACATAGGGTTAGTTTTAACAAAATCTAAGTACTAATCATTGTTGTATAGGGTCTCTAGGACTAACAGGCAAAAGTTACATTTTTACAAATTTTCGAAAATGTACATGTTTGACTTATATACACACCGGCACAATTAGCGGAACAGAAAAAAAAGTGAGACTATGAGATAATAACGCATATATTTGACGAAAATGTAATTAGACACAAAATAACAAATTGATTAACATCTTTTAATAACGACTTTGAAAAGTCTTCGTTATTTTTTATTGAAAAATAAAGAAATTTGAAATAAGTGAAATTTTTAGATGATATGTACCATCACAAAAAATAAAAAAAAGTAAGCATTAAATGATTTAACAATAAAATTAAAGCAAAATTAATAACGAGTGTTTCCCCCTCTTGCTTTGATTACGGTTTCCATTCGTCTGGGCATGCTACAGATTATGTTATCGATGATTTCTTGAGGCAACCGCTCCCACTCCTCAAGTAATGCGTTTCCAAGTTCATTCAGATTGTTGGGGGGTGGCATTCTGGATTTAACCCTTCTTTTTAGCAAGTCCCGGACATGCTCTATCGGATTCATATCGGGGGAATTAGCTGGCCACTGCATCACCAGTATACCTACGTGGCTCAGATATGCCTGTACCGATTGTGCACTATGAGCACGAGCATTATCTTGCATTAGAATAAAGTAGTCACCAAAAAATGGGGCAAATGGTACAACATGTTCTTCTAAAATGTCTCTGATGTATCGATCTGCTGTCATGGTCCCTCCTGTGACTATCACTAACTCCGTGCGAGCTCCCAAACATATCCCTCCCCAAACCATAATCGAGCCGCCACCATAAGCCACTGTGTGTTCAAAATTAGACTGTATGTGGCGTTCTCCTTTGCGTCTCCATATTCGCTGTCTCCCATCGATCTGTTTTAAAAGAACTCTGCACTCATCAGTAAAGAGAACCTGCTGCCATTCGTTCAAATCCCAATGACGATGTTCTCGCGCATGGCTTAATCGGTTTACGCGGTGACGTCTCTCAAGTTTTGGGCCTTTGGCAGGTATATACGACCCTAAATCAACTTCTTCAAATCTCCTGCGAACTGTACGCTCACTTACTCGTACTCCTCGAACGTCTTCCAGTTCATTTCGAGCTTGTACAGCCGTTAATCGCGTATTCCTACGAACTCCAAGTTGTAAAAAACTGTCATCTCGCCTCGATGTACATCTTTTTCTACCTTGACCCCTCCTCCTCACAAGAGAATTAGACGATCTGTACCGCTGGATGCTGCGATGAATCGTTGATACTGGTCGACGAAGCCTTGAGGCAATCGATCTGTAGGTATGGCCATTTCTTCTCATTTCATCAGCCCTAATGATTTCCAGTGATGTTAATAAACAAAATTGCCTATAGAATAACAAATTTATAAAAAACCATTAAGTGCAATTTTTCAAAAATTACAATTACGTAGTTATTACTCGAACAAGTTGACAAAACGTATTGTTCGGGAAAATAAAACAAATGAATGAAAAAAGTGTATGTCATCTAATTTTCTATTTTCAAATTTGACAATAAATTAAAAAAATATCATAACTGGCCAGTTCTTCAAGTAAAAGATTTTAAAATCCTGCTTTTTTGTGTTCCGCTAATTGTGCCGGTGTATATATATATATATATATATATTCTAATACTATGTAAACTACGTATGTACATCGCGAGTTATGTCGCGAGCGCTATTGCTATGTGTGTATACATCATATCGTGGGTTTTGTGGTTGCGTCGCGAACAACTTACATGTGTTATAGCAAACTAATAATTTGCCGTGTGGTGCCGGCTCAGAATGCCACCACCCCATTTCATCCTGTGGGTGTCGTAAAAGTCGACTAAGGGATAAACCGGAGAATGTGCAGCAGCGTCCTTCGAGCACACAACAACTCAACTGCGATCGCCAACCCGTCTGCCAAGCGTGGCGATTATGGCAAGACCCCCCACTGAGCACACTACACACCCATATCGGTTGTTGTGGTGATCTTTGGGAGAGGCCTGTCCAGCAGTGGACTTTATTCGGCTGAAATGATGAATAATAAAATTAAAACAGAATTAAATATTAACATTTTTTCAAATACACGCAAATAACAAAATGTTGTGGCACCCAGTACGTACCAAAAGTATTATAATTGTGTTTTAATAAGCTGTTTACTATATATGCATTTCTTCTTTTAACTTTTCATCTTATGTTTGTATAAATATTATGTTAAACAAACATAAGATGAAATATATAGATTAATAATGTACTTAGTCAGTTTTCACAAAAAGACTTGACCCTAGCCTAGGCTGGTATTAAGTACAGGATGGCTGGAAATAGACCATTAGGGTCTTTTTTGGATTAACTTTAGGCAAACTGTAATTTCCGATGTGCTTCCGGACTAATGGTGTGGTGGTATTCTGTGCCGCGCATATTTGAGCGCTGTGCTGCGCTAACGGTTTGCGCGTTTCGGCTCTAATTTTAGTAATTCGCTTTTTGCAGAGCAAAATTTATGGTAGGTAACCAATATTAAAAAGAAAACCCTTTTGGCCGTCTCTCAGAGCCTAGTACCACACAGTGGGCCAGTGAATGGTTCCACACCATAGTTACCACATGAAGTAGTTCGGCCGCTAGACCCGGTACGGCCCAACGTGTAGGCCCTCCATAATCCCTTGTGATTATATATTGACCTTCCTTTAAATGTATAGAATAATTGAGCAGCCAACCACTGGTCATTAATAATATGAAAAGTTAATCTAAATAATTGGTCAACATGCATTTCAGTTAATATGAAAAACTAGTGAGTTGTGAACAAACTTTATTATGCTTTAAAACACACTGCCCCACTTGCTTGCTGTTACTTGTGGAGGCTAGCCCACTAGAAATTTTACCCTATACAATTATGACAAAAGCAATTCTGTTTAGTTGTTCTTTATTTAAATAAAAACAAATGCAAGTTAACAACAAAAGAAGTTACTGTCACTACCTCTCTCACTGTTGTTCTAGCACATTCATTTAATTTGTCTCTCCTCTTTTTCAATCACAAATCTCTGCGCTTATCCTACAATGTTACATTTCCCATAAAGGGAAATTACTTAGATTAATACCATGAAATTATTGTATGGCACAAATTGAATACCTACTAGTAATTTTATAAGCAAACATGATTATTGAAACTTTTCTTTCTAATATAAAATATATTTGACAAATTTATAGTTATTTAAAATCTATAATGTAAGATAATAATTCTAGTGGTTGCCATATAATTATGTTTGTTTAAACTATGTTAAGTGTGTATAATTATGTAGCTATAATTTTGTATACTACCAGTTTGATAAATTATAAGTAAAATTTGTTTCTTTTTTGTTTGTTTCCTAAGTAAGAATGTTCACTCTAGTTTTATTGTTCTAGATTTTATACGTGAAGACTTGTTATTGGCTGTCTGTTTCATTTACTAATATCATTTTGTTGTATTTTGCTGTAAGTCTTCCATAGAAATTAAATAAATAATATGAAATAACATTTAAAAATACTCATAACTCTAATTATGTCAGTCATTATAACTCTGCAATGTTGCACTAAAAAGAATATTATTCTAACAACAAACACTTCAATTAATTGAACTATTATTATAATATTAAGTCAAGAATTGAGCCACAAGTTTGTTATAGAACTGCCATTAATGATACAGTCTTTAAATCCCTTCATTATATATGATGACTGATACCACTTTACACTATCAGTAGATTCCATCTCATTAAATTCATCAACTTTTTCTACTGTATCTACTAAATGCATGTTTTGGAGATTCTGATTAACAATGTCCCCAAATATATTAAATTCATTGCAACAAGTGATTCTATCTAATGTTTTTGTTCTTAAGTCTATAACAACAATTTTAGAACTTCTTGGTATTCTACAACCACTTGTAAATACAAAGTTATCACTATCAATTATACTGTCTTGATTGTTCACTAACTTCTTTTTTATGAAAACATATAAATTTGTTGGTGATAGCTGATTGAAGAAAACTTGGCTTAATTTTTCTGAAGTTACTAAAGTTCTGGAATGATAAAATAATTGATTTAACACTTAAAAACATCTTCCAGGAATATTGTTGTAATTATAAATGAAAGAGAAATTGTAACATCTCATTCTGTTAAACACTAAATTACTGTAGAAGTAACAGGCATAAGCAGTAATAAGCAATATTGGGAAATAAATAAATCCACTCTACATCCACAGAACAAGGTATGATAAATTCACAATACTTCAAATATGCTACTTTATAATGAAGCCTTACCTAAATACACTTCTCTGTATTTTCTGGTCATTTGCTATATGTGTAGAATGGCACTGTGGCCTGTGGCACACAACAGGCAGGAGGACTCTATAAACCTCTTTACAAGTCACTGGAGTAGCACCTAGTGCAATACACACTTCATCAGGAATTGCCAAACCACTTATTTCTTTGAGAAGCCCCTGAAAGAAAACTATTAATTTGAAAAAAATGCCAAAAAGATGTGTCCGGCAAGTAACCAGTGAGTCAGATTTAAAGCTTTACTTTTGGAGTAGGTACACTACGAGATTAAGATTGATGAAGTGAAAAGAACATGGTCTATAAATTAAATATCTACAATAAAACATAATACACAGGCATTTCAATATAATGTAAATTGATAGAAACCTTTAGAAGAAAATCTAAATTTTCTAAAGCAGTAGAAGCTGCCCGAAAATGTCTTTCGGATTGAACGCTATCCTTCACATCTTCATCTTCGCATGATTTTTTCTTGGTAACAACATGCTTCAGCCATTGGTATGAGTAAGGTATTTGCAGTCTTTGATATGCTATAAACTTGATTATTTCTTCCACAATATGACCACACGATATAGACGTTAATTGGTCACCAATTTCTAAACTCAACATTACGGGTTTACTTGACGAATTCATAACTTATTTTATTTTGAAAAAAATGCGCGATAAATAAGGGTATGCCTACCAATAGTTTTAGTAAACTTCTAAGTAGAAGAAGAAGTAAACTTCTTTGGCTAAGCCGTTAGACTTTGAAAAATAAATCTGACATTAGTATGCAGTAGTGATGTGCTAAGTAGCGGTGTGCGTTGCAAACCGTAAACAGTTATTGAAACTATGTATCGCGTCCAATACCTAAAACTATGTATTGGTCTCTTCAGAAACTATCTATCGGGCGAAACACTTTATTCACACAGCATTGGATCGTCGATAAGCAGTTACCGAAACTAGCCGAATGACTCCGACCGAGTTATTCCGAAGTAAACCCGACCGATACCAACGATCGCACGAACAAGAAGCGAGATCGCGCATTTATGAATTTTAGTCATTCTAATTAATAATAATAAAGATCACATTTTATTCTATTTTATTAGGAATGATTTTTATGCTGCTATCAAATCTTTGACACGTTATTTAGGTATATCCATCCTATATTGGCACGAGTATAAATTACATATTAGAACTTTGCTTAAGACTAGAATTTATTGTGTCAAATTATTGTATTTTACCAGTCATAATAATAATTTACCACAGACAAAGAATAAAAACCAAAGTATAAAATTTTCAGTTGATATCGAACTTGAATTTGTTTACTATTGATTACAAGTTTCGAAGCAAATACCTAAACCGACACGAAAACGTTTATCATTTCATAAACACTTTATACGCATCTCATCCAATAAATAGTTACCGTAAATACATAGTTTTGTGTTGATACCATGTTTCGAAGCAAATACATGAACCGACACGAAAACGTTTAACATTTCATAAACACTTTATAGTTTATACGCATATCGTCCAATAAATAGTTTTTGAAAATACATAGTTTTGAAACACTTTATCGGATACCAATACATAGTTTCGGTTCGGTTCACGCAAAAAGCTTTATTACCCACTTCTAGTGCTAGTCAGGTAAACTCGAGTACCTGGTAGTGTACTCATGTCCGAGTACATGAGTACTTACAAGGTACGTTTGTGATGCGAAGCGTAAGCTAAATGCTGTCTTGAGGTTCAGTAAGAGGATGATTGCCAGAGTAAAGTTCGATTACGTCGGTAGAATTGGGGAGCGGCTTGCGAGCTATCCCTCCGGGAGTCGCGCTTTCTGGTCGCTCTCCAAAACTGCCGAGGGAAACTTTTGTCGTCCTTGCCACCACTGCGTGATGCCGATGATATTCTAGCCAATAGTACCAAGGAGAAAGCCACACTTTTAGGCTCCATCTTTGCCTCGAACTCTACCTTGAACGACCGAGATGCCATACCACCTACTATTCCATGGTACAGCAAGTCCATGCCGGAAATCCGCATAAAGCAACGGAGGTCCTGCGGGAGTTGCTTTCCCTGGACGTTCATAAGTCGAATGGGCCAGATGGAATTCCCGCAGTGCTACTGAAGCAATGTGCTCCCGAGTTGTGTCCTGTATTGACGCGCCTTTTTGTGCTTTCATATTCCACTAGGATAGTTCCGTCTTCGTGGAAGACTGCCCACGTGCATCCAGTGCTTAAAAAGGGTGATAGATCAGACCGATCAAATTATAGGCCTATCGCTATTACCTCCTTGCTCTCTAAGGTGATGGAGCGGGTAATAAATAAACAGCTTTTGGGATACCTAGAGGATCACGACTTGATAAGCGACCGCCAATATGGCTTTCGTCATAATCGATCAGCTGGTGACCTACTAGTGTATCTCACTCACCGTTGGGCTCTGGCCATCGAGAGTGAAGGTGAAGCATTGGCTGTCAGCCTAGATGTAGCGAAGGCGTTTCGATCGGGTCTGGCACCGCAGTCTTCTATCGAACTTACCATCATACGGATTACGCGAGGGATTATGCAATTGGATTGCTAGCTTTCTGTCCAACAGAAGCATAAGAGCCGTTGTCGATGGCAGTTGCTCCGAAAGCTTGGACATTAACGCTGGCGTCCCACAAGGCTCCGTGCTGTCCCCAAAGCTGTCTATCGACGGTATTCATTGTTATGCGGATGACAGTACTGGGGTCACTTATTATACGGGCCGTGCTTACGTCCCGTAGTGGATGAGAGCCGCAGACGACTAGTGTCAGAAGTCGAATGTACTCTAGACAGGGCCTCCGACTGGGGACGAATAAATTTAGTCCAATTTAATCCAATCAAGACACAAGTCCGCGCATTCACTACTAAGAAAACCCCATTTGCTGAGGCTCCACAATTCCAGAACACGTCCCTCAACAAAGTAACAATATTGGGATCCTTGGTGTCGACATTTCCAGCAGCTTCCAGTTTCGCACGCAATTAGATGATAAGGTCAAGCCGGCGTCCAAAAACTCGGTGTGCTCAACAAGGCAAGTCGGTACTTCACATCGGGGCAAAGACTGCTGCTTTATAAGTCGGCAAGTTCGGCCTCATATGGAGTACTGCATGCATTTTTGGGCGGGAGCACCTGGATACCAGCTTGGACCCTTGGATTCGGAAAAGAAGCGTGCAGTTAGGATTGTCGACTATCCCAAGCTCGCAAGCGACCTAGAACCCCTAAGTCTGAGGCGAGACTTTGCATAGGGTATGTGTGTTCTACCGCTTGTACAATGGATAGTGTTCTGAGGAATTAGTCTATATGATGCCAACGGCTTCTTTCTACCATCGCACCTCCCGCCATCGGCAGGGAGGTCATCCACATACCCGAGAGCCAAAATGGTCGCGTACCGTACGGTATCAGAGGAACTTCCTCCCACGCTCGCTCTGGTTGTGGAATCAGCTCCTACCGAGGTTTTCCCAAGAGACAACAACATGGTATGATACGAGATTTTTACAGGGTCGGCAACGTGCTAGTGATACCTCTGGTGTTGCAAGCGTTCATAGGTTACATTAATCGCTTACCATCAGATGGGCCGTATGCTAGTTTGCCACCTTAGTGGTATAAAAAAATGTACTCGAGTACTCAAATAGAAGTATTCGGATACACAAAACTCGAGTAAAGATTTCGGGTATCGTAGTACTCCAAAACTGAACTGAGTACTTAATTTGCGACTTTATTGAGTTGATTTTAAAGTAAAATTTGCAATTCATGTGCGCTGCCGCTATTTGCCGGTCGGTGGCACTCTGCTAGTTTTCCGCCTCGGGGCCACCCTACACGATCACCCTAGAATACAGGTTACACGTTCTACACGTTCGTTTCGATTGCGAGGGTTGCATTTAAGAGTTGTTGGTGGTTAAGTAAATAATCATAATAAGATAACACAGTTTCGAAGTGATAATTTGGACAGTGTAGACTTTAATGTGTTGGACAATGGATGTAAGTATCGTGCATTTGCTTTTTTATCGTTTATTGAGTGAACATAGTTTCGAAGTGAAGTGGAAATCATATTATATATATCATATACCTATAAGGTTTTTTTTTATGTATCGCTCACAAGATTGTATTTATTTCTATTTAGATCTCATTAAATTTTCCTAATAATTTTAATATGTAACTTCAGGATGATGATGGTGATGAAAACATTAACATAGGTAGGATGTTAATGTTTTGATTTTGATATTCACTGATCAATTAAACACACCATTGTTTTATCGTTGCTTGTGTTAAGAAGTTCGAACTCCATGAAGTACTCGAATACCAGATTTTCTACTTGCATTCAATCAAGTACTTGAGTACCAGATCTGGTACTCGTATACTATATTCAAATCAGTGACTTTAGTCCTGACTCAATTCTTATTAATACGAGAACCATTGTTCTCGAATACCAAGAATGGGGGTCTCGACACATCACTAGTATGCAGTGTTACTAGGCGTGTTCATAACGGCTGTATATTGATAACGCGTTATAACGATGCTCTAATTATCAAACGCCTATTATTTTAAACGCTATAATATAATATAACGGTTTTACATAAAATAAAACCGATATTATGTGCCGAGAGGGAAAACATACAGCATTGTTTATGAAGAAGCAGTTATATACTTAGCCATATATGCGCGGTCTTTGTTTTATAGACGGTAGTTTAACATAAAATAATAGATGGCGCTAGTATCGCAACCAGCTAGGAGGTGGGAACCGTTGTCACTTTAAAGGTTCATAGTCTTCACCAGGAAGCACTTCCTGCAATGCTGTATGTTTTCCCTCTCGGCACATAATATCGGTTTTATTTTATGTAAAACCGTCATATTGATGTGCCTCCGGAAAACATACAGCATTGTTTATGAAGACCTGTTTGTTATCTGCTGGTGAAATTTTAGAAACACAACGCTATGATGATTACAGAGTTATATTTAATGTAATAGGTAGTTATAATAACTAATTTATTAACTATGTCTAATAGTTACGAAACATTATTATACTTTATATATAAGGACTCAGGACTTTTGGAAAATAAAAGTATGGTAATTATATAGAATAAATTAGAAAGATTTTCACTGGAAATGTATTACAAATGTTTTGATTTAGCAATTAGGTTTATACAATATTACAATATTAATATGTAGGTAATAATAATTGTAATTTTAAGACGGAGTAAATGTACTGAAAAATAATGTACGATTATCTTTAGGTAGTTCTATTTCGCGACAGTAATGATTAAAGAATGTATTGGAAGATTTCCAATTACCCCGTAATAGAATATCATCTATTGATTGATTATTTAACCATCCTAAGGGAGCTACTGCTGATCTACATACAGCTTCTTGGAGATGCAAGGAGTGAAATCTTGGAGTGAAATCACTATCTCTGAGAACGGTGCGGACCCCGTTATCGATTACGGTGCGTGAGGCAGCATTTGTTTTATTACATACGGTAATAAAAAGATTATTCGAATTTTTTACTTCAGATCTCCTTGTATCAACTAAAGGTACCGGACATATATTTGTATCATAATGTTTCCATGCGGATTGACGATTACAGTGTGTATCAGTCTTAGATCCCAATGCCAGTGTTAAATTGATATCCTCACCGTTATCAAAACGGTAATCTGTTGAGGTTTTGGGCAAAGTTAAATCATGGACCCTGCAGCCTGAAGCTAACAATAATATTGGGGCTGATCTGAGAGTTATATCAAATAGTCAGTCTATATGTAGGTTGGATGAAAGCGAATCATGCAAGATTCGTGGATCCCACGTAAACGATAGTTTAGCTATGCCTATTGTCTTAAGGGGATGTCTTATAATGAAATTTGAAAATGTTTGTTGTTCCACGCGAGGACTATACAAAAGTTTAAACTGCTGATTTGTGTACAAGGATAGTGCTATAGGACAAGTTTTCCTTTAGAAAGAGATGCAATAAAAAGTTTGCCAGCAGGTTGAGGATTTTGTGTTTACACGACAGTTTTAGCTCTGTGTCAGCCATTTTAAGAGCTGGTGAATAGATTGATAAGGTGGAACGTCTCCAGCTTTTCTTCAGTAATTCTTTCTCCTGCGTAGACCACTCTTTTATTTGGGCAACCCCCCCCCCCCCCCCCCAACTTTCCAAACTTTCAGAGTTAATGTCTGTACCTGTGGAGGAGGCTGTGATGATACGACATCTATCATGGTCTCCGACAGGTTTTGAAGCTCGTGTGGGAGATCCAGTGCTCTGGATTTCAGATCTTGAAGCCAGAAAGCTCGCGGCAAGTCTGGAGCTACTATCAAGTGTATTCCCGTCGCACTGTTCAGATGTGCTAGAACTCTGGGTAGTAGGTTGGAGGAGGGAATACCCATGCAAGTTGATATTTCCATGGTCTGCTGAAGGCATCTATATAGTTTGCAGATCGATCTCTGCAGTCTATCGATACGTAGTTTTTTACTACAGCAGTCTCTTGTGTTGCAAACAGGTCTAACCTCGACCCCACTTCCCAAATACTTCCCCAGTTGCTCGAAGTAGGAGATGCCATTCCGCGGATTACTTTCTCCGTGCCACGAAGCCTGTCCGCTATGATATATCTCCCCGGTAGATAATATGCTGACAGGGTGATGTGGAACTTGTCCGTTAGGTGTAACAGTTTGAAAGTTAGTGCTAGTAATGCCAAAGACCTGGTATCTCCTTTCGAATATTAGAGATCAAAGTAAGATTGTCCGATTGAATCAGTACATGCGAGTTTTGTAATGTCTTTGCATTTATTTCGATTGCTGCTATTACTGTGTGGCGACACCTACATCGCCAGCGGCATAACTACAACTTACAACGACATCTACATGAATATAAATTGCAACTCTCCGATGACGTCAAAGAATCCTGAATCACGCTATTAAAGTATTCGCGAAACGTAGCATATATACAGTCGCCCAACATCAACCGTTGGGCTTCGGCCCGCCAGGCATACCATCCGCCTGGCTGGAGGATCCTCCCTTTTCTATGGAGGAACACCACACCTTGTTCCCCATAACTGGTGACCCCGACGTGATCACCATTGTTCCCCATAACTGGTGACCCCTGACAATGAACATCAGCGCAGCCTTCACGATGCAGAGAAGCAGTTACTTCGCATCATCGCTATCACTCCTCCACCAATTCTAAGAAGCAGCAAGCAGCAAGTCACACTGCCAGCCAGCAAACTCGGCTACAAGGTTATACCACACGCTGCAGCAAAATGCAAGCCTGGTCCCTAACCACATCGGCCCCTTCTCTTCAGCATGGCACAGCACACTGCACCTACGGCCGGTCAAAGTAGAGCAACTTCTCCTGGTCCATGCAGCAGCCAGCCACTACGCTTCACTGCACCACTCCGACTCACTGGAGAATACGCAGCATCATCCCCGACACACTGGGGATACTCACCGTAAGCAGTTCCGACTCACTGGGACTCCACGGCATTCAGTTCCGACTCACTGGAACCCTTCACTGGCACCATTGGCAAAAATCCACAAGACGCAAAAGAACAGCTGATTCAACAACCACGATCGCCCTCCGGTCTTCGGGGGGGAGTGATGTGGCGACACCTACATCGCCAGCGGCATAACTACAACTTACAACGACATCTACATGAATATAAATTGCAACTCTCCGATGACGTCAAAGAATCCTGAATCACGCTATTAAAGTATTCGCGAAACGTAGCATATATACAGTCGCCCAACATCAACCGTTGGGCTTCGGCCCGCCAGGCATACCATCCGCCTGGCTGGAGGATCCTCCCTTTTCTATGGAGGAACACCACACCTTGTTCCCCATAACTGCAAAGAGCTCTTGCTGTGCCATCTTTGGTAGTCGACCATACACCTGATATCAGCTTTCCGTCTAGCTGAGCATCTCAACCCCCAATTTAAAGCGTCCGTCGCTAGTAAATGGGTAGCAGGCTTTATGTGTATAGGCACTGTGTGACATGTGGCTCCGCGCCAACACTTCATCTCTTGATACACAACTTGAGGAACTGGCCGTCTTAAACGGGGCCATTTCTTTTTGTGTATCGGCACTGTGACATGTGGCTCCCCACCAACACCATCTCTTGATACACAACTTGAGGATCTGGCCGTCTTTGACGGGGCCATTTCTTTTTGTGTATCGGCACTATGACGTGTGGCTCCGCACCAACACTGCATCTCTACACAACTTGAGGAAGTGGCTGTCTTTGACGGTGCCATTTCTTGTATAAGTGTCGTCGGGAGCATTGCATTTTGCGACAATGCAGTCTACCTCAAGGTGCAATAAGTTCGCAAAGTGTAGCCGTTGATTTTCCTGCCTAGGTGTTCCAAGTGCTCCACGGCTTCCGCAGCCTGAAGACATAACTTGGATTGGTCTTGGTTTAGCAGATGGAAGTTATCTAGGTATACTAGCACTCGTCATGCCTTCGCACACAAAGTCTCCACGATCCAGCTTATTACAGAAGAAATATTTGCCAGGTTAGGTGTTCCAAGTGTTCACTTGTTCCGCAGCCTGAAGACAACTTGGATTGGTCATGGTTCACCAGAAGGAAGTCGTCTAGGTAGACTAGCACTCGACATCCCTTCGCACGCAAGGTCTGTGCGACCTAGCAAGTTACAGAAGAAAAAAGGTGCGGCGCTGACGCTAGGCCAAAAGGTATGTCATTTCGTGTAACTGAAGTTTGTAACTGACCCTTAAGAAAGGCCGGTGAGAATGTGCTGCCGAGACATGAAAATATGCATGGGCAACATCTAGCTTTGTTAATTAATCTCCAGGTTGGAGTAAGTCTGGTAATGAGGCGTGCAAAATGTCTCGTCTTCACGAATTTGTTCAATTCTCGAAGGTCGAAAATTGGACGCATCGATCCATCGCTTTTCTTCCGCAGAAATAGCGTGGAGATGATACTGGGCGTTTTTCTAAAAACTGGTTGGAGTACACCTTGATCCAGTTCTCTATTATATATGCGAGACATTGCAGGGGACAGTTTGGTTCGTATTGTGGCATGATCCGTCTCTGTCTTAGCAGATTTCTTGCATAGGGGTATTCAAAACCCAGTGTATGTTATGAGTTTGTTGGCACCAAGTGCCTGCCACTGGTTACTTGAACTTTTTAATCAACCTCCCCTGAAGTGTATCGGATAGTGATTTTTTGCCGTTTTTGTTTCGAAATGAAAAATTTCTTAGCGTATGTAATCGTAATTTTGGATTATGGTTTTTGTAGGTATCTTGAAAAAAAAATTATTTTGTGTATGCGATCTAAATTTTGATGTCGATGGTGTCGGTTCTTTGCATTTGCTTTTCAGATGTTCTTTAGTTTTAAGAGCTTGCGGTGGTGATATCCAATAATGAGGCCCTCCGAGAGATTGGATAAGAGAAACAAGTTTTGTCTTGTCAAATAAATATTCTTCGCTAAGAAGTATATTACTAAGCGCAGCTTGAATACTTTTATCCGGAACTTCGCATATTAGTCTATTACGTCTAGTTTCTATACATTCGGCCCTTTTACCACTAATTATTTGTAAAGTTTGTTCGGACAATTTGTAAGATTAATATGTATTACGGTATATTTCAGAGATTTTATTAAAAAGGGTATCGGGATTGGGTTATTATGAGCCCAATCAATAATTAACTGTAAGCCGGATTGTAAAACTCCCTCTGATGTAACAAGGCGTTAGTAGTAGCGGCAAAGATTTCTTCTGTTGAAGCTAAGAAATCTTTTCTTTTGTACAAACAACACATTTCATCGATAATTTTTAAATTACATAAACCTGGAAACGCGATCATATCTGACAACGCCTTCTTAAAACGGATATGCTTAGTGCAGTAGTGCAGCATCAGTAGTAGTAGTAGTGCAGTGTATGCAGTAGTGTTCGGTACAAGTTGTTGGTGCATTATAAAATTTGTAAGAAAACTAACCTGATTGTATAACGAGTCAATCCGAAGATCAACCGTTACCTGTGAATCTCGCTTTTGTTTCTTGAGTGGAGGTTCCTCTTGTTCTGCTTCGTTGTACGATGAACTGCTAGCGCGCGAGGAATCCTCCATTTCTTGTCCTAGATCCCTCTCGGACGTCGGCGTGTCTTAAACGAACGATCGATTGGACCCGATGACCCCATCGACGTCGTCATTTAGCGCGGGATTTATTGCAAAACACAACCGTTATTTCAAATTCGCGATTGAAAATAGATGGTGATAAGTGCACATTTAAACTATTAATGACTTAAATTATTAAATTATCTGACAATTTTGCTTTTAGATTTCGACCGCACACGGCGAAAGTACACAACGCTATGAACCTTTAAAGTGACAACGGTTCCCACCTCCTAGCTGGTTGCGATACTAGCGCCATCTATTATTTTATGTTAAACTACCGTCTATAAAACAAAGACCGCGCTTAAATGGCTAAGTATATAACTGCTTAACATCAATAGTATGATATTTATTACTTCGTCGAGTGACGCATTTTGATTGTGCCTTTTTAGTACGTCGTCTACCTTAGAAAAAATAAATAACAAGGCGTCGGGTGGGGACGGAATTATGACAGAGCTTCTGAAAGCGGATGGCATACCGGTACTTAAAGTCCTTCAGAAGTTATTCAATTCCGTCTTACTCGAGGGCACAATGTCGCGTGTTGAATAGAGGTGAGGGGGTACTCTTCTTTAAAAAGGGTGATATGATAACACCCTCTTGAAGAATGATACACCCATCTCACTTCAGAGCCATGTTTATAAGCTGTTTTCAAGGGTCATCATGAATCGTCACGAGCGCAGGTTTGATGACTTCCAGCCTCCCGAACAAGCCGGTTTGCGAAAATATTTCAGTACCATAGACCACATCCATACGCTGCGGCAGGTTATACAGAAGACCGAGGAGTATAATCTTCCACTATGCTTGGCATTTGTGGACTATGAGAAAGCCTTCGATTCGATCGAAATCTGGGCAGTGCTGCAATCTCTGCAGTGGTGCCAGATTGACTATCGGTACATTGAAGTGTTGAAGTGCTTATAAAGAAACGCCACCATGTCGATCCGAGTACATGAACAGACCACGGGGGCAATTCCATTGCAGATAGGTGTGAGACAGGGGGACATATTTTCCCCGAAACTGTTCACCGCTGCAATGGAGGATGCCTTCAAACTACTGGAGTGGAAAGGATTCGGCATTAACATCAATGGCGAGTATATCACTCACCTTCGATTTGCCGATGACATCGTAGTCATGGCAGAATCGCTGCAAGAGCTCAGCACAATGCTCGATGATCTCAACAGAGTTTTCCAACAGGTGGGCCTTAAAATGAACATGTGTGTGTTACCAGTGATGACATATGGAACAGAGACGTGGTCACTCACAATGGGCCTCATAAGAAAGTTCAAGGTCACGCAGCGAGCTATGCTTGGTTTTTCTCTACGAGATCGAATCAGAAATGAGGAGATCCGTAGAAGAACTAAAGTTGTCGACATAGCTGAAAGGATTAGTTAACTGAAGTTGCTATGGGCAGGGCACATTGCCTGGCATTCTATAAATTTATAATCATTCGTAATAAATCATAATAGATGTATAGGCGCTCAGGCGCAGCGCAAATCAAAAACAAAGTATTACAAGACTAGCTAAACTTGCTTACAAAATATATACGTATCTATACGTATATTATGGATAGAGCACCGCATGGTGGGTAGGAGTGTTCGATATATTAGGTAGCTGAATAAACAATCGATTATTTTAAAATAATCATATCACCGATTATTTATTAAACCAGGTAATGGTTATTTATGTTGCCCTATTATTTTTATTACTAAACGACCACATCTTCCCTGACGTCACATATTTCATAAGATGCCACATGCAAGTTTGTGCTTTCAGCGCATAGTAATAAGAGCTACTTTCCTATCAAAATGAAACGAATATATCTTGGACGTTATTTTATGCCACATGCAAAATTATGCTTTCACAGCACAGTTATAATAGCTAGATTCTAATCAATATTTAATCGAAACTAATAAATAATAGAAGGACCTAATATAATTGTTTTTATTCGACAGTCGTTTTGATCTACGATTATATTTGAACAAAATCAGTGCGGTTGGCGTCATAAGTTGTATTTTACGGGAGATTGCGAACGATTGCGTGATAGTTTTGAAATGTTGATATTATTTCATTATGAACTTTAAAGTTATTAAGTTTGTATTGTGAAACTTTAAAAATAAGTATTGTAGTTTATTGTTAGTAAAAATTAGCATGTTTAGGTTGTTATTTACGTAAATAAGAGTTAAATCAAAATGTCTCGAAGAGGACGCATGTGGAACTATTTCTCTGTTGTGGACCGCAACGTTAACAAAACCGTGGCGCTCGACGAAGTAATAAATATCAAACTAATATATTATAAATTCGTGTGGTGCCGGCTCAGAATACCACCACCCCATCTCCTCCCATGGGTGTCGTAAAAGTCGACTAAGGGATTACCCGGAGGATGGGCAGCAGCGTCCTTCGATTATATTAACAACTCAACTGCGATCGCCAACCCGTCTGCCAAGCGTGGCGATTATGGCAAAACCCCCCAATGAGCCCACAACACACCCATATCGGTCGTTGTGATAATCTTTGGGGGAGGCCTGTGTCCAGCAGTGGACTTCATTCGGCCGAAATGATGATATTATAAATTTATAACGTAGAAAGTTATAGGTGATTTTTAAATCACGCATCGTTATAACGCGTTATCAATATATAGCCGTTATGAACACACCTAATGGTGGGGCGTGCCGCGCGTTCAGATTAAGCAGGTTTTGTATAGCTTGATGTGTCGCCGAATATTCGAGTATGTAAAAGAGTGCTACGGAGCGACACACAGTACTACACCCTCTGGCACGATTCGCAGCGTTCAACTTCTAATAGTTCAAAGTCCAAACAGTCTATCTAGGTTGATGCGTAGCCGTTTGTACATGTTTATATTTATTCTGTAATTAATTTGTCTTCGAAAAATTCGTTTATTGTGTAGTAGCATTTAGTTAAAAGAAAACGTTTTAATTTTTAATAAATATATTGGTTTCATTTTCATCTCTAATGTAATTTGGTAGTTTATTATAAATTTTAATAGACACAACTCAAGGGCTAGACCAGGTATGGGCAACCCACAGAGTACATTATATATACTGGGGGCAACCTTTGATATGTTGAGGGCCAAACTTTAGCGTGCAAATACGTTCGCGGGCCGCGTTTAAAAGTACTTAGTGCATTTTAAAGTAGTGATAATATTTTTTGTGATAGATATTAGACATGAAATAATACGACAATGTTATTATAGTACAATTTATTAAAATAACAAAATGAAATTTGAAAAAATACGGTAAATTATAATTGAATCATACATTTGCAATTGTTAAAAACTACGAAAGTTAAATAATCCAAAATCAATGAGACATTTGAGCTTCAATTTGAGAAACTAATCCATCGATATTTGGATTAATTCCACTGATACAACGACGTAAAGAATTTTCCAAATTACCGTCGGTCAGTCTTGTACGATGTGTTGATTTATTAACTGTCATCAATGAAAAGAACTGTTCGCATTTATAAGTACTGCCAAACGCACAAATCAATCTTCTTGCGAATTTACTAAGCTGCGGAAAATTGTCTTTTTCTAGGTATTTTTTGTAGAAATCGCACAACTCTACGTCTTCAATTCTATTTTCTATTCAATTCAATTTTAGGAGTGAGTTTTCTTGAATCTCGATCAACTCCATTTGTAAGTGTATTGGAGCATTTTGTACATTACATTTTGTAGGAGTAGCAAATAAACTGAAACAGTCTTTCATGATTTTGAAGTCGCTAAATCTGTTCGAAAATTGTTCCGACAGTAACTTGAGTTCTTCAGCATATTGAGCATAAGCAATATTTTCATGCGCAGGGAGCGTGTTGAAATGGTAACTGTTACCAGACAGCATATTTCACAAGGGTAGTTTGATCTGAAACGCTTTCAAATGGCTGTACAAATCATTTACTAACTGTCCTTGTTTTTGAAGTTTCTAATTTAAATCATTCAAATAGCCTGTATGATCGACCAGAAATGCTAAGTCACATATCCATTTTGGGTCACTTAATTCAGATAGTGGTTTATATTTTATTTTCATAAAGTCGGCTATCTCATTTCTAAGCTCGTAAAACCGTTTCAACATTTTTCTTTTGCTCAGCCATCTGACTTCACAATAATATGTTACGTCGTTATATTCAGCTGATATTTCATCCAAAAACGCCTTGAACTGACGATGGTCAAGCCCTCGGGATCGAATAAAGTTGATGGTTTTTACTACCACATTCATAACATTCTGGAGTCGACTTAGAATACAAGTTCTGTTGGTGGAGAATTCAATGAAGGACTATCAAATCATCTTTTTGCACATTAAATTCTGGTGCTTTTTCATTCAAAATTCCGATGAAACCTTCACGTAAGCCGACCATAGAAGGTGCACCATCAGTGCATACTCCAATTAATTTTGACCGTGATAAGCCAAAACTTGTGAATACCTTTTGAACTTCGATAAAAATATCCTCTCCTGTAGTGGTTCCTTTTAGCGGCTGTAAAGCAAGCAATTCCTCAGTAACAGTGAACTCCTTATCAACACCTCGAATAAATTAAGCCAGTTGAGCTGTGTCAGACAAATCGGTGCTCTCGTCTAATGCTATGGAAAACTATTCAAAACCAGCCATATGGTCAGTCAATGTTGTTTTTATATCATTAGCCATCATTTATATACGTCGAACAACAGTTCGTCTTGACAAAATATTTTTTTCAAATTCTTTTTCTTTTCAGGACACAAAATACCGCAAACTTCTAACATACACTCCTTGATAAATTCTTCAGTCCATTTTTCTTGAAACTGCCGACCCTCTGTATTTACTTTTCGTTTCTTTCCACCAGACAACATTTTTGTTTACTTTTCGTTCAATAAACTTAATAACAAACTATAGTTAGTAACCACTCAAGATGCACACAAAGTCACAAAGCAAGTTGACGGCTCGAGCAGTTCGCTAGGATATCGCTTGTCCAATTGTCCAAGTTATCACCTCGGTAGCTCAAATAAAACTGAACTTTTTTTTTTATGATGGACATCTCGCACTCATCCCAAGAGGGATATAGATGCTTAACCGGGACTAACGTTCGGGCCATCCACCTGCATCAATATAGGCAAAATGAAGGAATAATCTGGAATAAACTAGTTTAGAATAATTGAAAAGTAATAAATCTTTTGATGTGTCGCCCGTTAGGCGGCAAATCTCAAAGAATTTGATCGAGCAAGCCGAGTGGCGGCGACTATCAAAAAGTGAGGCGGCAAACATCATAGGATTTGATGTTTGCCGCCTCACTGTCACTCCCGTGAGTATAAGTACCTAATGTAATATTTTTTTAATTGGGTTTTAATGTCTCGCGGGCCGGATCATATCTTACAGCCGGCCGGATACGGCCCGCGGGCCGGTTGTTGCCCATACCTGGGTTAGACGAATGTATTTTAAGTCGTATAATGTTGGTAAATTTAATTTGTTCTTGTGTCGCAAAGTATATCTTGTTTGTATTTCTTCACGAGTGTTATAAAATTCTGAATGCTTTCGCACAAATTTGCAATGTATAAGCAGGTAAGCGTAAGTATTTTGTGTTCTTTGAAATGAGGTTTACTTATTTTTTTATCTGAGATTTTCAGTTTATGTGTGTATGTATAGACAACCCGAGTAGAGTAAATTAATTTACTTGTTCTAATTTTGTCTCATTTAAAATTACATCAAGTTTTACTGGAGGTTTTGATGGGGATGAAAAGTAATTAGTTTAGTTTTGGTGAAGTTTATTTCTAGATTATGGTCATCCATCCAGTTGATCGCTGTAGAGAGAAGGGAGTTGAGTTTGGTTTATATTTATATTGTTTTGGCATGAAGTGAGTAAAGAGATGTCATCTGCAAATAAAACACATGGTCCGTTTATAGTCTTTGAAAGGTCATTTATAAGGATAACATTCATGGGATGCAAGATGATAACTGGGTTATAAAGGTCAAAATCTACCAGTATCGGGGCCTGATAAAGTCATATCAAAGTATTGGAGAGTATTCATCAAGACTAGTACCTATTATAATATCTGTGATCAAGAGAACTTTAACAAGAGGAAACATCTTGATAGAATCAGACACACGAAGAAGAAGAAAATGGAAATCGCTTGGCACAGTTTATGAAAGAGCAAAATTGAACTTCTGGGGTGAAGGTGGTGACCTGAAACATAGGCCTCAGCCTAGTTTAGGCACCAGTATGCCATAATACTTTTGAATAATACTGTAACTAGGCAATGTTGTATTTTGTTGCAACTTTTTCATTATTGTGGTGAGAAAAAAATATATATATGTATATAACAAGTCTTCTTCTTCTTCTTCTCTTAGATTATGACCTCTGTAGATTATCTTCCACAATTTCGCCAATGTCAAGTTTAAGGCAACGTCGTACGTTATTTAGATTAATAAATCTTTACATATTTATAAAATATTTCTCAAAAATGAAAAAAATCTAAAAAATATGTCGGCAACGTCGTACGGTTCAATTGTTTTTTTTCGTATCATATAACAAGTCTTGCTAATTCGTAAAATCATTTATTCAAATATGACAGACAGTTTTCCTGACATCTTATAATATGTCCTCTAGCGAGTTAACATACAGACGGCTGTCTAAAAAGTTTTCAATATACCACAGTATATATTTTCTTAACTTTGCCCACTCTAGGTTTTCTCCTGTGTCGTGGGTGCGTTCAGACATGAATTCCACATACAATACACCAAGACCCGGAACAACTACCTGCAGATCATAAAAATATTTGTTCCGTGCGGGAATCGAACCCTCTTTTTTTTCGACCCGTAGCTCAGCAGCCGAATGCATCAGCCACTGCACCAACCGTGCCGTCGTAAATTTCTTACTTACTTACATTGCAGCTTCCGTCTCGTAATAGTTAGGACACCAGCAGAAACAATTAGTGACTGTATTTCTATTGTGCAACCATGAAGAGCTCCGGTTAGCGTCCCATTGAGTTTTGGATTAAAGTTGTCTAGAGGGCCTCCGAGTGTTGGTTAGCTCTAAATAATGCGTGATGCCTGGTTCTTGAAAAGTGAACTACAAAGTAAATAATTAAATCTTTCGGATGTGACATCTCGTATAATTATGGTCGAACGGATGAACATCACTTTTTGACAGAATTGAACAGCAAAATTAATGGTTAACATTAATTTTGCCTTTATTCATTAATTGATCCATATTGATACTATAAACTAATAACTTCATTATTTGTTACTATACTGATGACTAAATGGTATAGATAGTCCCTACCTACTTACTTTCCTACAACACTCAAGAGAAAGAATTATCGGGCATTTTTGGAATTGATTTAATTTATTCACTTGTGCGTATTACAGTCGAAATCACGCTCGACAAAGATGGCAGACCGCTAGTATCGCATAGTTGCCACCTTGCATTTCTTATTTTTCCATGGCTTTCACTAATGGCGTTTCACGACGAAATCCCAAGGCTACAATGAAGGAGATAGATACGTTTTGCGTTCAGTTACTGAATTGCATATACTTCATATTAACGAAATCGGCAGATCGCGATAACCAAAGAGTATCAGGTGTGGCTTAGACCTTATAGCTCATCTCGACAGGTAAGACAGGACAGTATTATTATGAAAAATAATTTGTTTTACTATTCCTATACTCTGGTTTTATTCCTAATTTAAACATTTCGCGCATTGTCATTCGCAATTATTTTATTTCTTATTCGTTCTTCGTTCACGTCAATTTAAGAAACATTATTTTTGTAGCCAATGTATAACATGTATCGTTTATCACGTATTATACGTTATAATTTCACAAATGTGAAAACAACTGTTTCATTTCGTTCTTACGCTAAAGAAGTAAGGTTTGGCCCAGACGTAAGGTCTCTCATGTTACAAGGAGTTGATATTTTAGCGGATGCAGTCGCTGTCACTATGGGCCCCAAAGGACGTAACGTAATTCTGGAACAAAATATAGGGCCACCTAAAATTACTAAAGATGGTGTAACTGTAGCAAAAGGTATAGAATTAAAAGATAAATTTCAGAATGTAGGTGCTAAGCTCGTTCAAAACGTCGCAACTAAAACCAATGAAGAAGCTGGAGATGGAACTACGACAGCTACAGTTCTAGCAAGAGCTATTGCAAAAGAAGGTTTTGAAAATATTTCTAGAGGAGCCAATCCGATTGAAATAAGAAAGGGAGTTATGTTAGCTGTTGAAACAGTTATGGGAGGATTAAAGGATATGTCTAAAGCAGTCAGCACATCAGAAGAAATAGAACAAGTAGCTACAATATCTGCAAATGGAGATAAAGCTATTGGTAAATTAATCGCTGCAGCCATGAATAGGGTAGGTAAAACAGGCGTTATTACTGTAAAAGACGGTAAAACATTGAATGATGAGCTAGAAGTAATAGAAGGTATGAAATTTGATCGTGGTTATGTTTCACCATATTTTATAAATTCAACTAAAGGTCCGAAAGTCGAATACTGCGATGCGTTTGTTCTTTACTCGGAAAAAAAAATATTTTATGCATCACAAATTGTACCGGCTTTAGAGATAGCAAACGGACAGAAGAAACCGCTTATTATAATTGCGGAAGATTTTGATGGAGAACCTTTATCTGTATTGGTAGTGAATAAATTAAAAATTGGATTACCGGTAGTTGCAGTTAAAGCTCCTGGATTTGGTGACTATAGAAAAAATGCCCTGCTTGATATGGCTGCTGCGACAGGAGGCGTAGTATTTGAAGATGATACAAATTTGATAAGACTCGAAGACTGCCAACTAGAGAGTCTTGGTCAAGTTGGCGAGGTAATAATTACAAAAGATTCAACACTTTTGCTAAAAGGAAAAGGTGATCCTGCTGAAATAAACCAACGGATCGAACAAATAAAAGGAGATTTGGAAGAAGCCGAAAGTAATTACGATCGTGAAAGACTAATCGATAGACTGGGTAGACTACAAGCTGGTGTAGCAGTTTTACTAATTGGAGGCTGCAGCGAGATTGAGGTAAATGAGAAAAAGGATCGAGTTAATGACGCACTAAATGCTACCCGAGCGGCGGTTGAAGAAGGAATTGTACCTGGAGGTGGATCTGCTCTCCTTAGATGTATACCGCTTTTAGAGAAGCTAGTAACAACTAATAAGGACCAAGCGATTGGTGTTTCTATCGTTAAGAAAGCCCTACGTACACCTTGTATCACAATTGCTGATAATGCTGGATGTGATGGTTCTGTAGTAGTATCAAAAGTTGAAGACATGGGCCCTGAATTCGGATATGACGCATTAAATAATGAATTCGTAAATATGATAGAAAAAGGAATTATAGATCCCACTAAAGTTGTTAGAAGGGCTCTTACTGATGCTAGTGGGGTTGCATCACTGCTGACAACCGCCGAAGCAGTCATTTGTGAATTGCCGAAACAAAAAGATTTACCTCCTGATTATGCTTCTGTGGGAGGGGAAGAATAAATGTGTATTTAATAAAGATTATTTTAACTGTTTGTATAAGTTTTGAGATGCTTGTGCAATATTTGACAAAATATCTTTTCACTGCATTGGGTGGCTGAAGTACCTATACATCTGAACTTATTTTACTGGGGCAACCGGAAGGTTATAGGGATAGCGTTTCTTAAAAAAAGTTGTAATTTCCATATTTTCTTGCAATAATTAAATGAGCAAATTTGACACTTGCAAAAATTTCAATTTTGTTACAGTAAAGCGTGTTCTTGATCCGTGTACGTATTCGTATGTTAATAATAACGTAGTAAATAGCAGCTTTAATCACTAATTATTTAAAATATTAGCAAAAATATATGTATTTTTCTACTGTAACAACTGGTTTTCAAATAAGCGTTTATACCTCCCTCTTATCCCTATAGCCTGCTGATTGTTCTCCTAAAATATATAGCCTACTGATTGTTCCCCTAAAGTACAAGTTCACAATTCTGTAGAACATTTTCTCAAATTTTATATAGTTTACAGACGTAACGCACGCGCGATAATTTGACTTGTCAATGGTGACGTCATAAATATGGCGCGAGTCTCAAGTTATCGCGCACGGGCACCACATCTCACATGCATATACACCCAGACCCGAAACAACTATCTGCAGATCATGCGAATATTTGTACGGTGCGGGAATCGAATCCGCGACACGTAGCGCAGTTAGCCACTGCGCCAACCGTGCCGACGCACGATATTGACCATGGTAAGAAATATTAGTGCTGCTTTGCATAAAAATATTGATATTAAACCAGTAGATAAATAATAATACAAATACAGTAATTGTCACTATTTAAAACCCGATTACGAAGGTAAAAATATCCTTTTGAAGCGAGCTGTGTATAGTAAATTGTAATTTTTTTTTATTATTATTTCGGCCGAATGAAGTCCACTATTGGACACAGGCCTTCCCCAAAGATCACCACAACGACCGATATGGGTGTGTTGTGTGCTCATTGGGGGGTCTTGCCATAATCGCCACGCTTGGCAGACGGGTTGGCGATCGCAGTTGAGTTGTTAATGTACTCGAAGGACGCTGCTGCCCATCCTCCGGTTAATTCCATAGTCGACTTTTACGACACCCACGGGATGAAATGGGGTGTTGGCGTTCGGAGCCGGCACCACACTTAAATTATAATGTAAACATCAAATACACACTCGTTATGAGTTTTTGTAACGCCCCATTTAGACATGTTTGAAAACGAAGCGTGGGACGTCCTCCAACGACACCGATACCAATCGATACGAAGAGGTGAAGGTATTCAGGAGTCAATAAAAGTCAAAAAGTAAATCAATATCGGAAATTATTTAAACTACTTACTTATTCAACTGTCATTTTAGTGATATAGAATATGACTACTCTCTTGGTAATAAACTAAACTCTTATGCAAACAAACGGGCACCTAGGAAATTTACATTCTAAGGTCGATTTGAGTTCATTAAATGAAATTTAATTGTTTGACGTAGTCTATATAGTTATAATCGTGTAAATTAATACGCGTGAAGTGAATTCAAACAATAAAATGAAAAAACGATGAATTCTTTAAAACCGATGTACACGGCCAAACAATAAGAAGTGGTCGGCAATAAAGACAAGAAGATTTTTTAAAGTTTTTAATTAAATAAAGTTACAAATGGCATCATCATCATATCAGCTACAGGATGTCCACTGCTGAACAAAGGCCTCTTCGGTCACATGCCGCTCTCATCCAACGACTCCCAGCGACCCTCACCAGGTCATCTGTCCACTTCGTTGGAGGTCGTCCAGCGCTGCGTTTTCCGGTGCGCGGTCGCCATTTGTGCCCCAAAGGCCATCAGTTCTACGAGCAATGTGCCCTGCCTATTGCCACTTTAGTTTACTAATCCTTTCAGCTATGTCGACAACTTTAGTTCTTCTACGGATCTCCTCATTTCTGATTCGATCTCGTATAGAAATATCAAGCATAGCTCTCTCCATAGCTCATTGTGAGTGAGCACGTCTCTGTTCCATATGTCATCAGACCCATCACTGGTAACACACACTGGTTAAAGACTTTCGTCTTGTGCATTGCGGTCTTGTTGACGAAAAGACGTTGCGAAGTTTCCTAAACGCTGCCATGCCGAGTCGGATTCAACGATTGACCTCGTTCTCGAAGTTGGACCTACCTAACTGGACAGTTTGTCCCAGGTAGACATACTCGTCAACAACTTCGAGAGCTCCCAGCGGATATTGGGATGGACACGACATGGGCATTTGACATGACTTTTGTCTTGCCCATGTTAATTTTAAGGCCCACCTGTGTGGAAACTCTGTTGAGATGATCTAGCATTGTGCTCAGCTCTTGCAGCGATTCTGCCATGACTATGATGTCATCGGCAAATCGAAGGTGAATGATATACTCGCCATTGATGTTAATGCCGAATCCTTTCCACTCCAGTAGCTTGAAGGCATCCTCCATTGCAGCGGTGAACAGTTTCGGGAAAATTACGTCCCCCGTCTCATACCTATCTACAATGGAATTGCCCCCGTGCTTTGTTCGTGTACTCGGACCGACATGGTGGCGTTTCTGTATAAGCACTTCAACACTTCAATGTACCAATAGTCAATCTGGCACCGCTGCAGAGATTGCAGCACTGCCCAGGTTTCGATCGAATCGAAGGCTTTCTCATAGTCCACAAATGCCAAGCATAGTGGCAGATTACACTCCTCGGTATTCTGTATAACCTGCCGCAGCGTATGGATGTGGTCTATGGTACTGAAATATTTTCGGAAACCGGCTTGTTCGGGAGGCTGGAAGTTATCAAACCTGCGCTCGAGACGATTCGTGATGACCCTCGAAAACAGCTTATAAACATGGCTCAGAAGTGAGATGACCCTATGTCAATTGTCAAATTGACAGTTAGTCAAATGTAAAAGTTTTGGCGCGAAGCCTGACAGGCGAGTTATAGGTACTAATAATGGATTGAACGCGTTTATTTGTAATGAAAACTGTAAGCTTGGTAACGTTTGCACCTTTTTTACAGCGCAAACAGGATTAAGTTTTTCATTAACATTGGAAATATCATGGATTATTATATAAACATATTCCAGTAGGCAGTAATAACATTATTAGTGATTGAAATAGTTAGCGCGTCGTGAATCTACCGAAATGTCTATTGTGAACTCAAATTATGTTCCAAACAAAGAAGACTCTAGTGATGACGAAGGTACTCCAGTACAAAGATTAAAGAAACGAGTGCAGCGATTCTCTGAAAGTGAGTCTGAAAAAGAAACTGTGCAAAGTGATGATAAGACTGTTCAGGCTGATAATTCTCAAAATAATAGTGATACTGAATCGAAGAGTGGCTACATTCCTCCCAAAAGCGTAGTAACAAAGTCTAGCAAACAGATGAATGGAAGTAGCTCTGATTCTGATGATTCCATGAGGCATAAAAGTGTGAAAAATGGAGAGCAACAAATAAGAATGAAAAACAAAAGAAACAAACTGAAAGATAAGTTCAAGGGTCTGCTCAGTTCAAGAGGAAAAAATACATCACCACAAAATAGCAGTGATGAACAATCTTCACAAGAAAGGCTTAATAAAGTATCGGAAACTTCTGACAGTGAAATGTCATCCATAGCCAGAATAAAAATGGTATGTAAAGCACATGTTTTATTAACTTTCCTAATAACAAATGTTTTAGCTTGAGTTCATCAGTCAGATATTATGGCAAGTTGTCTATCACAGCGATATTGTGAAAATTGTTTTAATATAATAGCTCTGGATAATATAGGACTAGAATATATTTAAAAAAACATAATTTACTTACAATAGTGCAATGATCACCGTCTCAACTCATGGGTGTTGTTAAAGACAACTAAGGGTTGCTACCAAGAGAACGGGCAGCAGCATCTTCCTGTGTGCTAATAACAACATACTGCGATCACCAATCTGCCTGCCAAGTGAAGATTATGGCATTATTCCCTATGACTGTTCATTATAGGGGTCATTGGAGACCCATGTTCAGTAGTGGATGCTTACAGGCTAGAAGACATTCAGAGGATCATGTATTTTTTACAAATATTGCCAGTAATTTATATACACATTTAAATGATATAAAATAAAAATAATCTGCCTGTAGAAAAGTGCCTCCTGCACTTAGGTGTCACAGAAGCAATTTTCATTGCTGTCACCTGGTAAGGTTCCCATAAGACTGGCAACATAGCTACATTCAGTGGCAATACTTATTTTTTGTAATTTTTTTCCATTGTGATACAATTTGTAAATGGTTAGTTTACAAATCTAGCTCTGCCAATTTATTTAAAAGAATTTCTATATTAATGTCTTAGGTTTAAGCAATTATTACTCATTATAATAAATATAAAACAAAACAAAAACTATAATAAAATGCAAATTGCTATAGTACTGGGATGTTCAGTCTAATAAAAGTAAAAATTACAATATGGGATGGACAGAACTGGCAAGTCTATTTAAAACCACTAGGAAACCTAAAAATGGTCATTCATGAACATTTTACAGTCAACAAACTAAATTTAACGTTGATAACTAATCAGCTTTCTTTCCCAATTTATCTAAGAATGTCTAATGAAAATATAATAACTCAGAAATTTGTTGTCTTGAAAGAAACAATTTCAAATTCAATGATTTTACATCATATAGTCTAGCCTAAATTGATTTGATACATGCAATTAAATTGTAGGTTTAATATTGCAAAGGTTTGATTGTAATATAATATTAACATAGGTATCGCATACAAATTTGTGAAAGATTTTAACACTAGTTGAATTTCAGTTATGGCTTTTGCTTTTTATATAGTACCTTTTTGTCTATTACTGTAATAGTCTAGGAGGTAACAGGTTTTTATGGGAACTTTAGGTACTTATCACTGAGTTAATTATTCATTTCAATTGTAATGGTAATCAGGCCAGGTGTATAAATGCTATTATTCTACTTGATTGTCTGGTTCCCGCCAAAGAAGAGATGACCCCACTCTTTTTCAGTGGGAACAAGAAAACTAAAGGTCTTGAAGCTGGGCTGCAGCATCCATCTGTGTGCTGTAAACTACACATTACAATCATCAGTCCAATAGGGAGTTATGGTGATTATAGCAACATTCCCTCAAGTCACAACAATTTGATGGATATTTTACTAGTCCAGAGGAGAGAATTACAGTTGTCACAACTGTAATTTTTTTTTATTTGATTGTATATATTTGTACTACATATATATTATACATAAATTTTAACTTTCTGCACTCCTTCTCCATATATATTTTAACTATGCCAAATCTCAAACTAACATAACTACCAGCTTAGAATTTTCGGGTCTGGGTGTATTGTGACACTGGAGAAATCAAAGAGTGGTGCAACATTTCATAAAAAAAAAAATTGAGATTCGGACGGCCGTTTGGTGTAGTGGATAAACGATTGGCTCCTTGCGCTGTGTCGCGGGTTCGATCCCTGCACGGAATAAATATTTTATGATCTACAGATAGTTGTTTCGGGTCTGAGCCTATGGGCATGTGAGATCAGTCTTGTAAACTGACCTCACAAAAAATCCCAAGGCTGGAAAGTTTTTTTTTTTAAAGTGACCCACAGTTTTTATTACAACTATACAGCATGTTCCTTAATTGAACATAGCTTTTTGATATAGTTTAAAAAGTTTGATTTAGTCTTCCAACAGATAACTACATCCTATTGGCAGTACACGACTAGTGGGCAAAATCACAAAATCCATTGTGAATAGCTTTGAACATCTTAGGCCAGTCCTAGATGGACTTAAACTTATTTTTACCAAAAATCATTTGGACATAACAATGTATAGCAGCTTGTAATATAATAACTAAGGAGTACCATTGCTATTTGCCTATCAACATGGTACAACACTGGTCATAACAGAGAATATAAGAGTTGTCTGCCTCCTACAAAGAATGCCACAACAACCAGTCTGGGTTTATGTTGTAGCTTGTATGCTCATTACATTTTGTCATAAGTGCCATGTTTGGCATGTGGAATGTAATTTTACTCTAAGGACGCTGCTGCCAATCGTCCGCAAAACCCATAGTCACCTTTTACGACACCCATGAGAAGAGATGGGTGGTGCAATTCTTAGCTGGCACACCATGCGAATACCAGAGTACAGATTCATCATCATCCGAAGGATGTCTACTGGTGAACAAAAGTCCCATGGATTCCAACAATTGTGTCGTCATTTTGGGGAATAATCGCTAATACTCACCACACTTGGCAGGCGGGTTGGTAAGCACAGTACAGATACTGTTCCACAGAAGGCACGCTGCTCCCATCCCTCATTTAATCATTCGTTTACATTTTAAGAAGATTAAATTGTCTAGTTAGACTGTGATAGAGTAATTGCTTATGTTTTTGATATTTTCAGAAAATAAAGAAAAGTATGGTGTCTGTTTGTGATCTTGATACATCAGATGATGAGGAGCAATTGAATAAAAAACGAACTCTGCAACAGAAACAGAGGAAAGTTCGGAAATCCACTAAACTAACTGAACCGAAACCTATCCGGGTAGGTACTAGATATTTGGCCATTGTTAGTACTGAGAGATTGATTGCTGTGATAATTTGTGGTGGCATTAATATTCTGAGCCTATCACCATGTTTATTGATGTTGTGATATAAAATCTGTAATAATTTTCAATGTTGTACAATTCATACTAGCTTACTTTACGAAGTACTTCATTTGTGTGTGGTTACCTTGATTCACAAACGTTTTTGGCATGTATGAAAAGTATGTTCTAATCCAGGATTAATTAACATTATTTTGTACTTAATAAGATTTCTTTCAAATCTCTACTACTTGCATAGCTTCTTGTTTATTATTATTATTTAAAATAATGTATTACCTACACACTAAAACACTTAACAGATTACATCGCGCCAATGATAGATTTATGTTTTTCATAACATTTCGATGCAGAATTTGTGGTCGCAAGGTGACCAGGATGAATCTAAATCTATAATATACGTGATTTGATACGTTAAAAAGTGTTTTATTTGGATAAGTAATAATCGCGAAAACATTATATAAAATAACTTATTATTTTGTTTCAGATGTCAGCTAAACAGGCATTGGAAAACATGCAGTTAATTAAAAGTGAATCTAATCGCATGCTGAGAGAAAAAACAGTATCATTGCCATATCACAGACCTAAAGCGTTGTCCCTCAAAGACATTATGGCTAGAAGAAAGCCTGCTGTTTCGGCAGATGGAAAAGCTTTGCCTATCAAAATGAATACAGAGCAATTAATACAATATTCGTAAGCGATTTGTCATTAATCTGCCCGGCTATATAGACTCTTTCAGCTTATAACACTAGTAGTGCTGTGGTGATCGTGGTCGCATAAACAAAATTATTCTTAGCTTATTCGTGTTTCAAGTTTGACTCATTATTACGCAAGAAGATTAGGCATATTACTCCCCTGCATGCTCCCCCATAATTATGCATAGACAACGGGGACACATAACAAGCTTATAACTCTGTGTTTATAATATTAATTTTTAGACCGACATTTTTTATACCACTAAGGTGGCAAATAACCATACGTTCCGCCTGATGGTAAGTAAGTGGTTACCTTAACCTAAGAGACTCTTAATGAAAATGATTTTGGAATCTCTCGGCTTTTGTATATACTAAAAATAATGTTGTATAAGTCAGAGTAATCTTATGCAATCAAGTCGTATTAAATTTAATCATGCTTATAAGTGTATTTTTCAAAAATATAGGCGACATATTTGGTATTAGTAATAGACTTTAAAAACAATTTAATTACCAAAAGTTAACTTTAGTGTAATAACATATTTTAATTTACAGAATCCTACTGGAACAAAGACAAAAAGAAATGATGGAACTATGCAAAAGTGAATCTGATGAAGAAACTCTTGAAACTGAAGAAAACTTACAAAAAACATGCCAGGAAACTCATCAATTCTCTGACAGTAACAATATTGAATGTGATACTATCACTGAAAAGCTTGCCATTAAATGTATAGAAAATGAAACAATTGATATCAACGTGAATGCTTCAAATGATGTTGAGCTCACTGAATTAGTACAAAATGAGACCACAAATTCTGAAAATGGCAATAATGATAAAGAAATCGAGAAATCTTACATTGACTCCACAAATCTTACAGAAGAATATGATCAAAAAGATTCTAACACAGATTTAAAAATAGTTTATAATAATGACTTTCTAGAAGAAGAAAACTTTTCAACAAATAACAAAAGTATCCTTGAGAAAAATGAAATTCAAAATGAACATCGTGAAAGTAATGAATGTTTGGAAAATAATTCTGAGCAACAGGTGTATAAAGTGAATTCAGAACCGGAAAGTCAATTGATCTCATTACATTATAGGGAAAATAACACAGAACAATTGGAAACAACAAAAAAATCAAATGATGCTTCCAATGAAAATTGTGAGAAAATGGATACTGCTGAAGAAAACAAACAAGATGACTTTTTCTCAGATGACGATGTAAATATGGATGATATTGATAGAATAATACAAAATGCAGAAATAATGAAAGGTGATGAGATTTATTGTTCCATTAGTCTTATTTTACTTACTTGTGTTAAACAGTTACAAAATACAGTTTTGTTCTTTCAGATGACGAGATTAATAACTCTCCCATGATTATTAGGGATCCCCAAGCTTCAAATGTAAAGCCCAAACTAATTGGCACCCCTGGCATGGTTATTGATTTCGACGGTGGTGCTTCAATGCAGAAAAAGCTTTCTGGTATTGAATTGCTGAAAGAGAGATTCATATATTTCTCAAAATTGAAAGCACCGGATGAACTTGAAAGGGAGAGGGAGAAAAAGTAAGATGAGCTTTGAAAACTATATAGTGGAATCTTATTAAAAATGCTAAACTAGATTTTACATAGCGCAATGCATTAATTAAGGTAATTTCAATGATGATCAATTACAGGTTCAAGCCAGGAGCTCAACATTTAAAATTAAAACAGGAACTGGAGGACAAAATTGCGGAGCAGCGATCTATTGAATGGGCAAGACGTCTTGAAGAAGAAAAACAGCAGCATGTGGAAATGGAAACTATCTTAGATGACGCTGAAGATAGCTTCGAGAAGATTGAAGAAAAGTTAGAAGAATGTGATGAAAAAGAAGAAAATTGTAGTTCAGATAGTGAAGAAGAAGAATTGGAAGAGAATGATATTGAGATTAAAGATAAACCACGAAATAACAATCCAATGGTTGATGATGAAGCCGAGGAATCAGATTGTGATGAAAACAACATTGAAACCGAACTCACAAACTGCGGACCTAATGAAGACATTGATGATGGGGGTGGCAATGTTGATCAGGATGATGAGGAGGAGACTAGTGATGATGAGTCATCAGATTCGGAAGAAGAACAAAATCAAGCGTTTAAACCTAAAAAAGGTAGAATATTAAAAGCTTTTGAAGATTCAGATGATGAAGTTAGTAATGAAACTGTAGCTAAAGAAAGTAATGAAAATGTAGCCAACGATAATAATACAATTGCAGTCAACGATAATAATACAATTGCAGTCAACGATAGTAATACAATTGCAGCCGACGGTAATAAACCAGTTGCAGCCAATGATAGTAATGAAACTAATGATGTAGATAAAGTAATAAATTCAAATGCAATTCAAGGGTCTACACAAGGTATGTTTGGTATATAATAATTTTAAGGCGTGTCTCTTTTGCTTTATTAAATCTTATCTCTTTAAATGAGCAATTCTTGTATGTAATTAGAATCTCGGAATTGGCTCCAACGATTTTCATAAAATTTAGTATATAGGGGGTTTCGGGGGCGATAAATCGATCTAGCTAGGAATCATTTTTAGAAAATGTCATTTTATAGGCGTTTGAGTAGTCTCAACTGAAAAATATGACTCTTCCTGACATCTATTGGCGAATAATAATACTATTGTTTGTGAGCAACTAATTGCTTTAACGACACAACAGCAGATGGCGTTGTTAAGTAACACGAAAATATCGAGCAAAGCTCGGTCATCCAGGTATATTAATAATCGAGCATAACACCATGTTCATTTTATACTATAATGTCAAGTATTATTTCACATTATAGTATAAAAGTTAATTATAATGGAAGTATTATAATTTTGTTTAGGTACCACTGACATTCAATATTAAATACTTTGTCCAAAAAAATTAATTTGGAGAAGTAGCATCTGTTACATACTCTAAGAACTATTTTATGAGGTTAGCTATGTAGTCTAATTTTGAGACAATGGAGTGCTTTGTGGTACCACTACTGCCGCATAGATGGCGCTAAACTCAAAATATTGAAGTTCAAGTTTTCTTAATCTTATATCTTTAAATTTGAGTAATCTCAACTGAAAAATATGACTCTTCCAGACATCTATTGGCGAATAATAATACTATATATATATAGTTACGTAATTGATTGATAAACTGTAAAAAATTAAGTATTTGTTTCTAATATAAGATTAAACTAATTGCACTCATGATTTTTTTCTTTAAATAACCAGTTCATATTTTTTATTATTCTATCGGTAAGATCGAAAAATATTATTCATATTTCATTATTTTATTAGTAATTCGTACTTAAATATAATTTCCACACAATTTAAAAATAAAAAAATACCGAGCAAAGCTCGGTCAAACATCTAGTTTAATATGAATTGTCGTGTGCTTTTATGGGCAAAATGTAATAACGTTTATGAAAAATAACTTAAGCTGACCTAATATTGTCCTTATTATGGAGTTTCTTGCTGGCTCTTCTCCACAAAACCAACTATTTTGAACTGTGCAACTTAGATTCTGATGTTTCATAAGTGACAATATTTGGCTTATTTGAAATGAAAATCTTTGACTTAATCTATTCGGAATCCTCCCTTTATTACCATTTGCCTTTTGTCACCTGCTGGAAGGGTTTTCGTTGGGGGTTTTTAAAGCAGAACAAAGAACTTACACATCACATGTGCACACTATTGAACGGTTTAATTTAAGATCCGTGTGGTGTCCGGATGAAGAATATAGCACCACTCCATCTTCTCCCGTGTATGTCGTAAAACGTGACAGGGACTAAATCAGAGGAATCTTCTGTAGAACAGTGCCCTTCTGCGTTCACCAATTCGTCTGCCAAGCGTGGTGAGTACTGGCAAAATGACGACACACGGCATGTAGACGTGGTCGGAGGAGATCGGATTTTGTTTAGCATCAGACGTTTTTGGCTGATGATGATGAACGAGATACTCTTTCAACTTCCTCAAATACTAACAAGATAACTGATTCAGAGCAGTGTAATATGATTTGCCACTGATTGGCATTGGTTGCAAAATTGCATGTTCAGACCAGCAGACATCGTGCGCATTCCGTGGCGTAATTTTTGGCGCTCGGTACCGACAGCATATTCAACCACGACTATATAATTAGCATCCTGTCATACTTTACCCAGGCTTAGTATTGTCTGCAGAAATGAGTACTTTAATCAAAATTAAATGCAGTCGTGTGGTGCCGGCTCAGAATACCACCACCCCATCTCCTCCCGTGGGTGTCGTAAAAGTCGACTAAGGGATTAGCCGGAGGATGGGCAGCAGCATCCTTCGAATACATTAACAACTCAACTGCGATCGCCAACCCGTCTGCCGAGCGTGGCGATTATGGCAAAACCCCCCATTGAGCCCACAGCACAGTCATATCGGTCGTTGTGGTGATCTTTGGGGGAGGCCTGTGTCCAGCAGAGGACTTCATTCGGTCGAAATTATGAAATGTTACGAAAGTAATGATTCAATTAAACTTCTTCTGTTCATTATGTTGGCAGATTACAGCCTGTCATATTTGCGTCGGTCATTTAACTTCGTTTCATAGAATTACTTGGTTCTGCAAAATAGACGCTTTGAGAGGTCGTTATTTGAAACGCTCGCAACGTTTGCGTCGCTGCTTAACGAAAACGTTTGGAAAAAGAATGATCAGTCCCACGATCAGTCGAACGTTCACCACTAGTCGCACGCTGAGAACTTACAATAGATTCAATATAAAATGGCCTACTCAAAGCTCTGCTTGCAGGGCCCTGCATGCATATACACTATACAATCCTGCAGAGATACTGCATGTAGGGCCCTGCAAACAGGGCTTTGAGTAGGTCGTTTTAGCCAGATTTTATCGGGATTATAAGATATATGTTATGTCTCAATAGCCTTAAAAAAGTAAAATTACATATATGTTTGTAACTGTCAAGATTTTTAATACCTACGAATTTTATTTTAGATGATGTTATACAATTAGCTCAGAGATACAAGTCCGCATCTGATGATCTATTCACGAGCCAAGAAAGTTCCACATTAATCGAAAGAAGCAAAGACAGGCATAGCGCAAGTGAGGAAGTTTTTGGCACACAAACTTTTTCCATATTAGACTCAACATCTGGTTATAATTTGGACATGGAATTAAAAACATCTAGTCAATCAAATGAATTATGTATGACGCAGCTCTATCACAACGTAAGTATTTAAGAAATAAGTAAATGTGATCAATAGCTACTTAAGCCTAAAAGAGTTACCAATCCCTAATTCACAGTAGAAAGCATACCTGTTAATAAAAGGTGATTGGGCGAAATCAATCTTAGCATATGCCGCACAATATTACGATACGAAGCTCACTGTACGCCCTTAATTTTTATTTGTCATTTCCGCGACTGACCTCACTTTGGTGAACATTGGTGAATGTTTTGTAACAACTATATTCATACGCTGAGTTTCTTTAAAGGGAAAGTATTCCCAGCATATGAATATAGTTGTTACAAAACATTCACCAATGTTCACCAAAGTGAGGTCAGTCAATTTAGCAATTTAACCCAACAGCATGCAGTAGCATGCTGTTGGGTTAAATCAGATCAGAGAAAAGAGCCAGAGAAAATCATTTGTATCTGGAAAAGATAGAGGCCACTCTTGCGCTCACCGCCTCAATTTATAATCCTATATAATTTTATTAATATTTTCCTTTTGAAATACTTTTTTTCTTGTAACCCAGTGGAATTAAATAATAATAACCTCTTTTGACTTCACTAAAATGGCGGCCGTAGCAATATGCGGGAGTTATACGTATGCATAACCCGTCAGTGATAACAGGTGTGAATGTTAAGTTAATGTTATGAAATCCTCCACATCCTCGGTAGTTAAACATTTTCAGTTCTAATAAGTTCAGTCAGCGTAATTTCTGTGTACAATAAAAGATTTTCTTATTTTATATGCATTGGGCACATTTCCATAAGTGAGAGTACCCGTAGTTTATTAGTTTACAGTAAAAATTGCAATAATTGTTTTGACTTTAGTTAGCTACAGAAATTAATTGATAAATATAGACTAAAATAGAAGTATATTGCAATTTTTATTAAAATTATTATTAAATATATTATTTACTAGCTGGGACCCGCGGTTTCACCCGCGTTTAATTTAAAATACATTTAGAGTACTTCGACATAGAGACTTGACATACATACTTGACAGAATATATATGTTGGATTTCAAGGGTTTTATTTTTTTACGCGGAACCCTAATTATTTTTCTAAAATAAAAGTAGCCTAAGTTATTCCTTATAACATCAGCTATCTGCCAGTGAAGGTCCCGTCAAAATCGGTCCAGCCGTTTCGGAGATTTCCCGGAACAAACAGACAGACAGACAGACGGACAGACAGACAGACAGACGGACAGACAGACAAAAAAAAATACGTGTGGCACTCGGGGACTGCCGCGGTAAAGCTATTGCATAGCATTTTGTATCAACTTATGCAATTATAATTATTTATTTATTTTATTTATGCAGTATTTCTTTTTCTTTGATATTAATTCAAGTTACACTTTTTGAGCGTGGTGACCGATAAGAAAACAATTTATTTATATATATATATATATATATACATATTGAGAATCTAAATTGAGAATTTAAACTATACGCGTGTGTGTGTGTTTGTGTGTATAAAAGAGGGCTACTTTTAATATCGCTCATTTTAATATCAAAAATGTAGGTTATCTTTATAGCAGTATTATATTTTCAATTCAAAATTAATACTGCATTTGTGATAATAATAAAATGTATGTATATAGAGTACTCACTCATTTTCTTTCACTATTTTGTCGTACAATACGGCTAGTTGCACGCACACAAACACCGTGTCGAAGACTGCCGAAAAGAAACGACGTTAGACAATGCACGGCCTTCAAGCCACACCTCCGTGCCCGTCGGAGTGGGGAGCGTGAGGTTTTTTTTCGTTACGGAATTTCTGGATTCGGTCCCCGCGCTCAAGGCCCTCGATAGAAGCATGCAATAGCTTAAAAAAATAAAAATAGTGTTTTTGTTATATGTAACGTACATACTTTCATATGCATTTAGTAAAAAGCTGTTATTTTGACATTACAAACAGACACTTCAATTTTATTTATTTGTATAGATTAAATATTCTTCCTTTAAACTAATATTGCTCAAACCACAAAACAATATTTACCACCTGGTAGTTATCATTTTATTTTGTTATTTCCAGGTGGATTTAAACGGTATAGTGGATGGCTCACAGCTACCTGTAACACAGTCATCTCAGTCACAACCTATTGGTGAAGATATACTAGCCCTTTGTACTGGCAAGTTTTATGATAGTGAGTTTGTTTCACAAACTGAAGAAAACCAACAAGTTGATAACATGTCTCAGGATTCAATAATAAACAACTGCATTGACAATAATAATGACAAATCAAGAGAATCTGAAAATGAAAACGATAATAATATCACTGATGTAGATAATATGAAACTTTACGAGAACAGTATAAAATTGGTTAAACACGGGAAACTCGTCAACTCTATAATTGATGAGTTAGAGGACGAGTTTGACGAACCAAAGAAAAATAAATTCTTCACTGGAAGTAGTACACGTAAGGAAGAAAAATATCAGGTCCCTGAAAGTTGTCAAATGAAAAAGAAGTTAATCATTGACTCTGATGATGAGACAACTGCGATAAATTTGGGACCTATACAAAGAAAAAAGAAAAACGTTAAAAAGAAAAAACTGGAAAGGAGGGCTCTACACATATCAGGTAAATGTTTTAACTTGCACTGCATTTTTTAATCATTATTATTATCACACTGGCATACCTTTATTTTCGTGTTTCCAGATGATGAAGAAGAGGCAGAACAGTTGGAACAGGAAGATGATGAATATGTTTCAGACTTAGAAGATAGTGAAAGAATAATAGAGTATGACTCTGAAGAGAATGAGGTCAGTTTGTAAAGCATATTTTGAAGAGGCAATTTAACAATAACATTTATACGTTAGAAAGCCCTGTAGCTGTTAAATAAGAATTAGAAGGCCCGATTCGCGCTTTAGCTTAGGGCTCGGTTCATCATTTTATTATGTTATGTAGCAGTTTTGTATAGATACTGTTATTTTTAGGGTTCCGAACGTCCGAAGGAAAAAACGGCGGATCCCTTATAGGATCAATCGTGTGTCTGTCTGTACGTCTGTCACAGTCGATTTGCTACGACTTGGACTGATTAAGTTGAAATTTGGTACACATATGGATTGCTGCGATCCAAACATGGACGTGTCACGTAAATTAATGAATTTTGAATGTAAGGGTTCTTTTTGGGGGGCAATATAGAAAATTTAACAATAAAGTTTTGCGAACTGGACCGTGTAACATATGAAATGGAAGGACTTGTTTTGAGGGTCTCAAATGTATTTATTTTACAATTTTAAAATATATAGTTTTCAAGTTATTTAAGAAAATATACGAAAATAGACCATTCATCCCCCTTATCTTCAAAACTACTGAGCCTAAAATTCTGATCTTTTTAAGTAATATCTCTTTACCTATAGGTTACAGGAAAACCTATAAGAAGTCTATGATCTTAAAATAACATGGTAAATTTTACTTACGTTTGCGGGTTGGATTGTATGGGAAAACATGTTTTTCAACTACAATGTTAAGTTTGCTCTTGGGATAAGTTATTGGTACAAGACCGCAATTTCGGAACTCTCCACGCGAGTTCAACTCGCACTTGACTGGATTTTTTTGTCGGCACTTCACCTGGCACCTGGTTTTTGTTTTTAAACAGTGCCACACTATGATTTCATATCTGATCGTATCTAGGGGTACAGTTTACTGATATAAATCTCACATACTTATGCATTCAGACCCGGAACAGCTATCAGTAGGCGCCAACCGTGCCGTCAACTATATAAAAAAGACGAGACGCGGGCGTGGACGCGGCGTGGATACTTTGGAAGGTCAGGTTCACACCTTGTCCTCGCCCTACGTCTGTTCTTAGCCACCTCTCTTACGTATCAGAAACTCGATTGCTATTTGAATTTTTTTCTTAATTTCTCCAGCATTTAATCTTTACACTTAGAATTTTACATTTATAGATTGAAGTAAAGCCCGACGTACCCAAGAAAAAACGCAAAGTGGCCGATTTCTTCGAGCAAGAAGCAGAACTGACCAGCGAGGATGAGTGGGTGGGATCAGGAGACGAAGATGAAAAGGGCTTGGACAGGATGGAGCGAGAGGCTGGAGATGATGAGGTCTTCCACCAGGGGAAACTCAGAAGGGAGTTGGGGCAGATACACATGTACGTACAAACTGCTTTCATAAAAAAAAAAAAAGTCTATTTAGATAAACATTCCTCAAAATATTTATTTATTTATTCACTTTAAATAGAACGGCCAAAGCCAATTACACTACTTAAAGACATTTATCAATAAATTATAAATAAAATTATCTCAACTAAGTATAAGGTAAAAAGACAAAATCTAGAATTATAAATAACACAATTATTAATTAAAAATAGGAGCAAATAAACACACTACACATTCATGCATTACTTTCACAAAATCTTAAACATTTCGACAGAATAGTCTTCCAGGCATCCTCAAACAAATCAAAGTCGGGGTTAGAATCCAAGAGAGCGTTAAGCGCAATCATTGTCCGGGGTATGGGAGATTTGGAGTGTGCAACAGTATGGGACTGCTAATAACTGACGGCTCCTACTGCGACGGTAATTGTTAGGAACAAATAACTGGCACACTTTGTTGTGAAGATCAGTGGCATTGATCCTCCCTTTAAGGATTTTACAGCTTACAATCATCTGGTCACAAGTCCGTCTCACCTCCAAGGAATTAAAACCGAGGCAACCTACCAGGAATTTTAAAAATATTAATCTCCCGGAGGCGTCGCGGTCCACGCAAAGAGATGGTCAGGTCGGTAAGGTAGTGGGCAGCGCGGGCCTTGTACGAATCGAGAGGTTAAAGCAGAATTAATCTGTTTTACGGGTTTTGTTTGTCTTGTCCGTAACGACGGTCGTAGCTATTCGTTCTGCGCGGGTGCGTAGATTGGGGAATCTGCGTGCCCACACCGAGCGACCCAAGAGAAGACGGTAGCACGCATGTGGTCACGCACTGCCGTGGGACGCTTTGGGGGATCCTTTACAATCCCCCTGGGGGGGTGACCGCTTTACAGGCACCCTCTCCGAGATGTGCCAATAGGCGTGGCACCAGTGGGCGGCTCTAGTGTGATCATACGAGGACCTGGAGCCTCCCTTAGGTGCCGAAGATGACCGCTCCAGTGGTTTTAGCCGGTAGGAGTCCGGTATACCCCTTCGTCCTTCCCCGGGGCGAAGGAAGTTCATGAAGAATTTCCACTGGGCACCAATAAAAAAAAGGTTTTCGTTCTCCATACAAACTAATAATTTCGGTGCGTACTTTTCTGTATTAAATTAAATTAATTAATTAATTTATATACTCGTTATTTACACCATAAAATAGGCACGGAAATTATCAATTAAGTAGAAGAAGGAAAAAAATAAAGAAGTAAAAGTACTATAGGCGGCCTTGTCGCTATCCTATATCGCTAAATTATTAATTATGAAAGTACATAGGCTGCACTAAAAGTATCGGGAATGGAATATTTCCACTGTTCCTGTCATATTAAAATCTTTTTAATTGAAAACTCCTTGGTTTTACAAATCGAATACCATTTATTTATTTTAAAAAAGATTCACGGTCTTGTCACAAGGTTTTGTCAAACTTGTTTAGTCGTTGAGAAAATGGAATTGACTCGAGAAAATTCAAGAGCGATGATTTATTATGACTTTCGAAGTGGTTTAACACAAAAACAGTGTGTTGACAGGATGATTTCTGCATTTGGTGATGAAGCCCCATCCAAAACCACAATTTATCGCTGGTTTGCTGAATTTCAACGTGGACGTGTCAAGCTCAGTGATGATTCTCGTCAAGGTCGTCCAAAAACTGCAGTCACCCAAGAAAACGTTGATGCTGTGCGTAAGCTGATTGAGGAAGATCGACATGTGACATACCGCGAAATTCAGGCAACTTTAGACATTGGCATGAGTCAAATACAAATAATCTTGCATGAACAATTAGGTGTAAAAAAGTTGTTTTCCCGATGGATACCGCATTTGCTATGTGCCTCTTCCCCCGGACCTCTGAGCAGTTCAGACGCTTTTAACGAGACAGTTTTATACTATTCCTTTAATATTTAAATCATTTTTTGCAATTAAATTAGTTAAATAATTAGGAGTGCATAAAATCGAGGCGAATCTTTAACGCCCAGTGTTGCAGTCACTCGTTGTAGTGACTCACCCTACAATAACCGGAGCCGCTGTCACCGCCCACTGCTGCTCGCCTAGCGACCAAAGGGGCGTGAGGTAGCCGGGCCAATAGTGCGCACACGCAAGCCCACCACAGCGCTAGTGGGAGGTTCGTATCCGTGCTCCTGGTACTACACACTCACACACGCTTTACGCCCGTTATTTACTGTCCTCGCGCTGTGCTGTTATCCTGGTACCTCATCCGTAACGAATAATAACATAATGTCTGTTAAGCGCACGCCACCGAAGCAACCGATTGTGTCAGAGACGGACTCTGAGAGCGTTGATGGTAGTGTTTCTGACTTGCACACCATCGACAGCCAAATTAATATAAATACGAGGCGTTTGAAGAGAAAGCGCGAAAATGAATTAAGTTGCTTTATGGAAGAAGTACGTGATATGTTTTCAAACTTTGCCACAGAGCAAAAAGCTAGATTGGAAAGCTTGGAGTCATCTTTAACAGAAATTAAAACTCAAAATGATACAATAAACTTGTCAATGTCGACCTTATCTACAAAATATGATGAATTACAAAAAGAATTGGATAGTTTTAGACAGGAACGCAAGGAACATATTTCATTCATAAAACTACTAGAAAATAAGATAGAAAATCAAGAAAAGCAGTCTTGCGCGACTAAGTTGGAGATTAGAAATGTACCAAAATTACTTAATGAGACGAAAGAAGAACTTTGTAATGTAGTGAAAAAAATTGGAAATGCTTTAAACTTGCAACTACAAACCGAAAATATAAAAGACATTTATCGCCCTTTCGGAAAAACTGACGTTATAAAACCCATTATTGTTGAATTTTCTTCAGTTCTTACAAAAGAAAGCGTACTTAAAAATCTAAATAAGCTCACGCTACAAGAGAAGAAAGAAAAGTTTAACACTAATCTATTTGGGCTAGAAATCCCGCAAAAACCAATCTACATTTCGGAATGTCTTACTCCTAAGGGAAGGCGATTGTTTTTCCTCGCAAGGGACTTTGCAAATGCACACGAATTCACTTATTGCTGGACAAACTATGGGAAAATCTACTTACGTAAAAAAGACGGAATGCCACATATACGCATTGACGAAGAGGCCGATCTCATGAAGTTGAAGGTATCACACACAGTCTGACTATTCTTGGAAACCCATAATTTCATTATAAATATCTATGGTCTACTATGTTTTCCACTGTTCTGTAAGACATTAAGACACCTTATGTTGCATGCAATTTCTTATAAAATGCGTTATTTTTATTTATTAACATATGTAACGTATTCACAAATTCTACACTTAACAAATAACTTTTTAATGTTTCGGTTAGTAATGACTACATTCGAACACACATTCAAATCACAAAAAATACCTAAAAATCTTAATTTTCTAAAAGAAATGTCATATAGTCCAACCTACAACTATACATGTGTTTCTCGTGCTACTACTGGTTTTGATGAATTATGCTATATTTACGACAATAACACCATAGTCCAGCTGTATAAAAGTTTATTTTGTTCTCTTTTGAATAATCATGTGCGTTCATATATCTGTAAAAATGCTTCATATAACTTCAGATATAGATGAAATTTCGGTATCAGAATCTCTAGTTTGTGATATTGAAGATTGTCAAAAATTTATAGCCCGTCCCACGGAATGTCTGACTGTCATATCTCAAAATATACGGAGTATATCGCGTAATTTTGATAGTTTCGTTGTTGCGTTAAGTAGGCTTCGTTTTGACTGTGACATAATCATTCTGACAGAGTGCTGGTTATCGTGCTGTATTACAATACCCAATTTAGAAGGTTATAAATCATTTGCATCAAAAAAATGGGTTCTTCAAAATGACGGAGTATCAGTTTATGTTCAAGTCAGCCTTAGTGTAGTTGTTGAGGAACCACCTTGTCAGGATTGTAACTGTCTCATGATAAAGATCGGTACCGAAACTGCCATAGTGGCCGTATATAGATCCCCTTCAATCAAAAACGTAGACAACTTCCTCCAGACACTCAACAATATCTTAGCAGATCTGTCTTCTTTCAGAAATATTTCCATAATGGGAGATATTAACATAAATATCTGTCCCGATCAAGATTTTAGATCTCAAATAGAGTATTTAAACCTATGCTCATATCACGGTCTCTTACCAGCACATACCCTGCCTACGAGACATGGCAAAACATGCCTTGATCACGTGATACTAAAAACAAAAATACCGGCTCTCACCTTAGTCTTACAATGTACAGTCCCGGATCACCAAGCGGTCCTATTATGTCTAAAGAATAAACAAAAAAGAAATTTTGCCCACGTCACCTTTAATAAAATAAATAATGAAGGACTTATGACAGATCTAGCTAATCATAACTGGGAACCAATTTACACTGCGATTGACGCAAATACCTCCATGGAATATTTTATTGCATCTATCCAACGTGCTATAATTAGTAACTCAGTCATAATCAAATTATCACGACGATATAAAATCATTAAACCATGGATAACACCTGGATTGGTACGATGCATGAGGCATAGAGACAAACTCCATAAAAAAGTAAGACAGTCACCAGAAAACTTATCTCTTAAACTAATCTACACTAGATATAGGAACTACTGCAATAAATTAATGAAAAAAGTCAAACTAAATTATGAAAAAAACCTATTGGTGAATGCGGGCAGAGACAATAAAAGGATATGGGATGCAATAAAAAATATCACAAACACATCAAAAGTAAAAAATGTGGCTACCGATTTAATAAACAAGTCTGACCCGAAAAAGTCGGTTGAAAGTGTAAACGAGTTTTTTGTCACGGTGGGCAAAACATTAGCTGATAAGACTTCAAGCTGTAAAAATCCTTTACACTTTAATGATTTTAATAGAGAGTCCAAAACGTCATTGAAATCTCTGGTGATGATGGACACTGATGTGACGGAAGTAGAGCATTTGATCTTGGATCTAAAAAATGTCTGCTCTGTTGGATGGGACTCTATACCAAACTACCTACTTAAAGAAAACAGGCACGTTCTCGTCCCCACATTGACACATATTTTTAATTTGTGTTTGCACGAAGGAACATTTCCCACAGTTTTGAAGAAGTCAGTGGTTCAACCTATTCATAAAACTGGTAATAGAGACCGTGTCACCAACTATAGACCTATTTCTATCCTCCCATCGGTCTCCAAGCTCTTGGAACGCATCATCAACAGTAGACTCCAGACATATATGGAAACAAACAACCTTCTTTCTAACAACCAATTTGGTTTTAGAGCTGGTAAGTCAACTTGTGATGCAGTCCACGAGCTTGTAGATTATGTTGTAAGGAATGTTGACGAAGGTAAAAAAACTATAGGCATATTTCTGGACCTCGCCAAAGCCTTCGACACGGTCTCTGTGCCATTGCTTCTCACAAAACTAGAAAGGTTAGGCATAAGAGGAAAACAGCTAAATTTATTTGAAGATTACCTTTCTAACCGCTGTCAATGTGTCAGAATTGACGAATTTATAAGCAGTGACTTACCCGTCACATTTGGTGTACCACAAGGCAGTATATTGGGACCGAGTCTCTTCCTTGCCTATTTAAACGACCTCTGTGAACTTGACTTTGCGGGGGGAAAAGTAATTTCTTATGCCGATGACACTGTATTACTGTTCTCAGCTGATACGTGGGAACAAGTTTATAAAGACGCTCAATGTGGGTTTGATACTGTGTGCCACTGGCTTAGAAGTAATGTCTTAACACTTAATGCAGATAAAACACATTTCATAACTTTTTCTATGCGCAATTCCACCGCACCCCCTCCATCTTGCTCTCTGATTGCACACAACTGCTGCAACAGTGAAGTCTGCTTCTGTCCTGTATTAGTCAAAACTAATATGTTAAAATATCTAGGCATAGTAATAGATAACAACCTCTCTTTTCGACCCCATATAGAACTAGTAACATCTCGAGTAAGAAAACTAATATATGTCTTCAAAAATCTAAGACAGGTGGCAGATCCCAAATTAATCAAGCAAGTATACCTAGCACTCGGTCAATCTGTATTGGGATATTGTATTTCTGTTTGGGGAGGCGTACCAAAAACTATAATAAGACCCCTAGAAATAGCACAAAGAGCTATTCTTAAAGTTAGCACATTCCGTCCCTATTTGTTTCCTACCTTCCTATTATATCAATCTTGTGAGGTCCTCACGGTCCGCCAATTGTTTATACAGCTCACGATCTTGAAGCAACATTCAAGGTTAAAGTTTAATAAAAGTGCTGTAAACTCCAGGCGACGTAAAGCTGTGGCCTACACTGACAGACCAGTATTTAAACATCCATATGTTAACAAATATTTTTGCTTCCTGGGTCCATATCTCTACAACAAAGTTAATCAAGCCCTCGACATACATGCCCTAAATAAAAGAGACTGTAAAAATAAATTGTTCGACTATATTCATAAACTGACCTACGATGAAACCGAGAACTTACTAAGTTTACCAAAATAGATTTTATACCCACCCTCCTACATACACACAATCATCTTCATTCTATTCACAGGGAGGCACAGTTTCCACTCAAAATTTTCATTATTTCTTTATTTTATTTTTTTAACTTTTTGTTAGTATACATATATTATTTACCTACTGTTTAAGTCTACCAAATATTTTGTAATTATATGTTTGACTAAAGAAAAATAAAGTTCATCACGTATACAACTCTAGATCTATAAAGTTGGGGAGGAGCGCTGATGTCTGAAATACAGATATTTATTTATCTAGTTCAGACACAGATGTCCTATCGACTACACTAGACTAAGCTTAAATTGTAAACTGAACATGTAATAGTATGCTATGTATTGCAATAGTATGCTAAGTTTTTGTATGAAATAAATTATTATTTATTATTATTATTATTTAAAAAGCGGCTTGCGTTACTTGGTGCGTCAGAACTCTCGAAAGATTCCACGCAGGATCCTCAAATGCTGTATACAACATCGTATCAGGTGACGAATCCTGGATATATGCGTACGAACCCGAAACAAAAAACCAGTCACGAGTTTGGGTGTTCGAAAATGAGTTAAAGCCAACATAAATTGTTCGTTCACGGAGTGTTGTAAAAAAATTGTGGCCACGTTTGTCTCCAAAACCGGCCATGTTACGACTATTCCTCTTGAGGGACAAAGAACGGTTAATGCAGAATGGTATGCTAGCATTTGTTTGCCACAGGTCGTTTCTGAACTCCGTAGAGAGAACTGCAACCGCCGCATCATCCTCCATCACGACAATGCGAGTTCTCACACCGCGCACAGAACAATAGAGTTCTTAGAGCAAGAAAACATAGAATTATTAGACCATCCGCCGTACAGCCCCGACCTAAGCCCTAATGATTTCTATACTTTCCCTAAAATAAAGAATAAATTGCGTGGACAGAGATTTTCATCACCTAAAGAAGCTGTGGACGCCTACAAAACGGCCATTTTGGAGACCCCAACTTCCGAATGGAATGGTTGCTTCAATGATTGGTTCCATCGTATGGAAAAATGTGTCAAATTTCGCGGAGAATACTTCGAAAAGCAATAAATACATTTTTAAATAGTAATGTTGTGTCACTTCCTTGATTCCCGAAATTTTCAGTGCCGCCCTCGTACTACGTACAACGTGCAAATATTGAGATTTGTACAATATTATTTAGTATGCACAAGATACGAAAGGCATATCCTTAAGCAAGAAATCTATCTACCGTTCCATATTCCAGGCGTGACGTGCTTGACCAAGATAAGCGTGAAGTGAGACTGATACAGGAATTGTTATTTGAAGATGGTGACCTAGGTGACGGACACCGACAGCGCAAGTTCCGATGGAGGACCGAAGGTATTTAGATTCAATTTACTTATAAGAGACAAACTAGTAGTTTTGTTTGTCATCATTTCGACCGAATGAAGTCCACTGCTGGACACAGGCCTCCCCCATAGATCACCACAACGACCGATATGGGTGTGTTGTGTGCTCATTGGGGGGTTTTGCCATAATTGCCACGCTTGGCAGGCGGGTTACTGAGCGCAGAATGACTGCTGTTCCACAAAAGAGACGCTGCTGCCCGTCTCTAGTTTAGAGTCCTTTATTAACCTTTTATGACATCCAATGGAGGAAATGGATTGGTGCTATATTCTTAATTCTGGACACACACATGGAAAAGTCTGGTTGTGGGCAAAAATTTGCTGGTCTGAAAAAGCTAGTTATGCGTAAACCAAACTACTAGCATGAATTACCCCTTCAGCCTTTATCTGACGACATTCTCTATATGGATATACAAACGTAATTTCATATGAAGAAAATTACAATAGTTACTAATTGAATATGACTTATTAATATCATATACATATAATAGTAAAAATTTAGAAGTTGAATTGTTCTTAAATTGAGATTACATTCATACTTTTTGTATTAATTAATTAATTAATGCAATACCATCAGTGCATGTTTAATTTCAATTTTCACCAGTTTGGTAGTGTGTGCAGCAGAGAAAATGCTATGTATGATGGTTCATTAATCCAAATAAACCCACAAAATACGGTGACCTAATCAATATACAAATAGGTCGAGATATCAATGAATGTGATAAGCTCAATTATAAATATATTTTATTTTACTAACTATCCAATGTAACTACTAATAATAGTCCATATGTTAAGGCTAGTAAATCTCAAAACAATAAATTACAGTTCAAAAGCTTTTTTCTTATACAGGCGAAAATGATGAGACTGGTACAGTAGATAACGAATTTGCTGATACACAAGAAGAAGAATTTGAATCAGAAGAACAGTGGAGGAAGCAGCGACATGAACGAGAAGTATTCTTGAAGCAAATGGTAAATATCAGCTAAGTTCAAGGTTTAACTAGTGATAAAGTGTTCTATTTTTAGATTATTATTTATAACTTTATGCACTAAGACTGTACAGAGGCGGACTTAATGTCATAAGGCATTATCACCCAAAGGTAGGTTAACTAGTGTGGTGCAGAGACAAAACATAGTAGGTGCACTAACAGCCTTACTGTGAGCAGTCAAATAACGAAAGTCAATTTACGCAAGACGTTTTAAATCGTTAACATAATTAATTATATAAATAAACGTACCTAATAATATGTAATAATAAATCCATGCAATAATAATATAAACATAATATTAATAACTAGCTGGGAGCCGCGGTTTCACCCGCTTTTAATTTAAAAGAAATTTCGAGTACTTCGACATAGACACTTGACATAGAATATATATATTGGATTTCAAGGGTTTAATTTTTTTACGCGGTACCCTAATTATTTTTCTAAACTAAAAGTAGCCTAAGTTATTCGTTATAACATCAGCTATCTGCCAGTGAAGGTCCCGTCAAAATCGGTCCAGCCGTTTCGGAGATTACCTGGAACAAACAAACAGACAGACAGACAAAAAAAATTAAAATTGTTTTTTCTTTTATGTAACGTACATACTTTCATATGCATTTAGTAAAAAGCTGTTATTTTGACATTACAAACAGACACTTCAATTTTATTTATTTGTATAGATTTATTAGGAATAATTAACTAATTAGAGATGATTATGCTATAGAACTGAGGTAGTATTTATTACTTATTTATTTATATACTCTTTGTTGTACACCACATAATGCTTACAAGATAAATATTTAAAAATATACGTGTACAACGGGCGGTCGCATAAGGCGATCTCTTCCAGACAACGTTTATGGACTTAAAAGAAAGGAGAGAGAGATATTGGGATGTCAATTGTACAAAATATCATACACAAATTACTTAGACATAATAATATAAAATACATAACAATATATACAATAAATATTTTATATATATAAAACGATAGAATTAAATATCAAATATAACTGGGAAAGTAGATGAAATATTGGGGAGAATGGTAATGAAGTGTTTACGTATTTTTACTTTTAAAAGAGTAGCGACTGGTAGCCATCTTGATTTCAAGACGTAGCATTCCACAGAAGAATATATTGTACACGGAACCAAGAGTGTATAAAGTCAAAACGGTGAAAGGACATTGCAAGAGACGATTATGAGAAGACCAAAGATTAATTAATAACTTAAACTTATTTAAACGTAAATTTTTCTCTCTTTCTTACGCTATCAAATGATTTCGAATCAGCAAAGACCAAACTGTTTTTAAATACTTTGTCCCACACTAGGATTTCTCCAATGTCGTGGGTGCGTTTACATACATAAATTCCACATACAATACACCCAGACCCGGAACAGCTAACTACACATTATACAAATATTTGTTCCGTGCGAGAATCGCACCTACTACCCGGAGCGCAGCAGCCGACTGTATCATTCACTACAGCAACCTTTCAACTATCCCACACTTTTGCAATAATTTTATTCATTATCATCATATGAGCCAAAGCACGCCCACTGTTGAACAATAGTCTCCCCATCATATATTTCCACAATGGTATCGTAATTTTGGGGGCAATTGCTAATACTCACCACGCTTGGCAGTCAGGTTGCTGAGCGCAGTGTGGTTACTGTCTCACAGACGGGACGCTGCTGTATCCCTCTGGTTTAGAGTCCCTTATTCGTCTTTTACGATATCCACGGGAGGAGATGGAGTGGTGCCATATTCTTAATTTGAACACTACACGAATTTTCTTACGTACAAAATATTATGTAGGTTATATAATTAATATTTCAGCAACAAGATGAGGAAGAAGGCAGTTCTAACGTTAGTGTTAACCGAAATACAATAATAAAAGCAAACCTTTCTTCGAAGTCCATGTCCACCCTGCTTCAAGAAGTAAATCAATCTAAAACGGAGAAAACTGAGAGTCCTGTTGTCCAGGAGAAAAATACGGCTAAAGATATACCTAGCCCAAAGAAGTCTTTCTCTATCTTTCAGGTAATTTTCCAAAACATTAATTTTAATGTTAAGCCAGTGCCTATGCCTTTTGCCTTGGGTAACAAATAAGCGACATCATCATAATCAGCCAATTACTGTCCTACTACTGGGCACGGACCTTTTCTTGCGACGAGAAAGGTTAAGCCTAGTCCACTGGCCTAGTGCAGACACACCATTAAGAATATTTTGGAGCCCTCGTAGCAGGTTTCCTCACCCTTCCTTCACCATCAACGCAAGTGATAATCAAATTCTGATCCGCCCATGACTTACAAAAGTCGAGAGGTGCGGACCGGGATCGATCTCGGACCCTTGTGTATGGAAGGCAAGCGTCCAACCACTAGGCTATCACTGCTAAAATAATAAGCGACATACATCAACCAAAAATATGACATATAAAAGGTTGTAGCATAAAAAGTTTATGGTGGATAGTGCTTGAAATAGTTTTTATGATTTGCTACCATACTCTGGGTGTATTTTTTTAAATATTTGATATCGTTTTATGGGCGACAGGCCAGCTGTTGTAAAGTGAAAGGATAATATTTATATGCATATAGAAGTATTTTTATGCCATCAAGTTAAAAAAGTGTTAATCAAACATGTAGACTCCTTCATTACGCTTTCTTATGGTGAATATTAGAGGACTAATTCTGGTAATTAATTTTCACTATGACTGAAAGCTGACCGAACTGCGATTAAATTATGAATTCACAAAAAAATTGTATTCTGCTACTCTTTAAGTTCAGACGGATTTGAGTATGATCTCAATTTAGTCTCATTTCAATCTCAATTTTGATGTTTATTTAATAACGATTTATCTCTAGAGTACCTCTGACAGTTCGAAATGTTATCAGAATACGTCTTGATTTCGATCAACTCTTGATCCATATGTGATCTCATCACAGTGTAAGTTACGTTTGGCGTTGTTTGTTAGTTTAGGAGATAACATAGATACCATTTGTTACTTGCAGGACATTGAGACTCACAGTGAGGCTTGGGTGCGCGTGAAAGGAGGGTGCCAACATTGAGACTAGATCGGAACTATATTTTGAACATTTTTAAATGACGAAAATTGGCTCTCAGTTAATAACCAGCCTTTTTTGAACAATTACAGTATTATGATAGTTAGCTAATTTGTAGCAGAATGTCACTCACACGTTAACACGCAATAATTTACTCTGCGTACGTGTGTATGTGTGTGTGCGTAGAGTAAATTGCCTTCTTGTGTTAATAACTAGTCCAATCTGATATGCAGGGTCTGTGAATGGAGCCCACAAGGAGACTCTACAATATGATATTGTAAACGAATCGAGAGAATTGTTTGTTTGCTCAATGAATATATAATCTTCTGAGTACAATGTTTTTTTTATGTTATCGGAGCAAAAGCGAGCATGCGGTTTGCCTAAGCGATTACCGCCGCCCTGTAGAGCAGCCACTTTTTCCGGGTTTGTTACCAACAATGTTGCTGCTTCACGCTAAGATAATTGACATGCAAGCTAAGATTGTCTTGGCTGGCAAAAGATTGGTTATTCCAGTTTTTCAGTAAGGCGCCGCTTGCTGGTCGATCTGTTATTGTTCGAGAATTTTCTTAAATAATTGCAGACTTTTGCTGAATACTGAAACGTAACTTAATATTTATGACCGTCTCGAGCATGTGTAACGCCCGGGATCGTACAATTTCGGTAGGATAACGGGACGACTCAAATAGTGAGAGGGTCTTAAATATTGAGAGGCGTTTTAGTATTCGACTGTTATACTTCAGGAACAATAGCTGTGATTCCATATATTTTATTTCAGCAAAATTACCACGGGTCTTTACTCACGCGTGGTCGAGGTGCTCTGGCGCGATTGGCAGCGTTGGCGACCCCGTTGGCTGTTGATGATGACGCTCCCAAAATTGGCTCGTTGGCAGCACATCAGGGAAACTTTGTTTTTACCGCTCTTACGCCTGAAGTTATTGAGCCAAAGGTTTAAATTTCTATTACATAATTCTTATTCTTAGCCTAACTGTTGGGTATGGATTGCAGTACAACCAGCCTCAGCCGAATATCAGTATTATACGCGGAGAGACTGCCATCTGTCAACACATGTCCATTGTTATGTTTTGTTTAAAACAATATGCCCGTACTCGAGTAGTTGGTACTGTTTCATTCATTCTATCAGCCATAAGACGTCCACTGCTAAAATAAGGTCTCTCCCATAGATTTTCACAACCGTGTATCGTCATTTTGGGGGTTGGTGAGCGCAGTATGGCTGGTGTTCCAAAGAAGGGACGCTGCTGTCCATTCCTCTGGTTTACAGACATAAATCTCACATGCACAAACACCTAGACCCGAAACTACTATCTGTAAACCACAAAAATATTAGTTCCGTGCGGGGATCGAATCTGCGACACGTAGCACAGAAATCCAGTCGGTTAGCCACTGCGCCAACTGTGCTCCCAACCCATTTACTGGGGTATACTGATATTATGAGGTATAGACCGATTGTCAGGATTTCGGGCTTCTTCTGTAACGACTATTATAGCCATCCGAGGCTGCCAATACAGACTTAGACAGAGTTTAACGTGGGCCTTGGTGTAAAAGCCACCAATCTAGTGCCTAACTGCGGCAAGCTCTGATTAACCTAGCAGATCGGCCGTTATGCATGGAGGCCATTTATTTAGCCTCCCTTTCTATTATGAAATTATTCCCTAAAACATAATTTAGTATCAGCTCAACTATTAATTACAAATTTTATTAATTACAGGTGACGATTAAACGTAAAGCTGCTGTTAGTTTAGGAACTCCAAAACTAGTGAAGAAAATTAAAATTGAAGAGAAGATGACGCGTCCTAAGAGTAGTCTGTTAGATCATTTCAATCTATAGATTCTAACTATTTATATATTTCAATTATATTAGAGTTCTTACGAATGCAATTCATTATGGGTATTTAAATAATATGTATCTGGAATCTACACATCGCAATTTTAAAGTACATATTTTTAAATATGCATCAAGACTAAAAGGCGCCTCTTAATCGCCTGGTTCTCTATTCTATTAAAACGTGGTCGTTATGTACTCTCTGTATTCTATAGTGATTGTGCAACAGTTCGACGTTCGCGAATTTTACCATTTAAACTTCTCTGAAGATGTTTACGTACACAATACATACGATATGTACATATACAGCATGTTAACTAACCAAAGCGTTCGCGCCTGTAATGCCCCAATATAAATCTAATATTATTTATTCAAAAACAGACAGGATACGCAATATTAAACGATGTAAAAGCGCATAATGCGTGCGCACTTTCTTTCATACCATAAGACAAATTAGCAGCGTTGTATTGGGTTAGAATATCAGAATTCTACCAATGTTTCAGGATGTTACGTAAATGCGATGTTTTACATGGTTTCGTAGTTTCGGAATTACTCATGATCATTTTAAATCTATTAATGATTTAGTAACGACAGGTTACCAGGAACTTCTTTCGTTAGTTAACAGCTATATAAAACTAATCTTAACAAAATTTTAAACAGACTATAGTAACTTAACCTAAATGTTGTATTATCTAGTGACAAGCTGTAGCATAGGTAATTTTATTAAGTAGTGTAATAAGTAAATATATTATTTAAATAACTTGGTGCATTTATTTAGATACATGATGTTGTGCAAGAAGGTCGTGGCTAATACAGTAATGTCATAATCTACCCGCTCTGGATGCTCAAACTACGACAATATGAGAAAACACAGGCATTACATAATACAGCAAGTGGTCTGAAAGCCTAATAACCGAGTATTGGTGTAGCTAAATAGGATTGTTCACCCGCGTTCAATTTAAAAGAAATTTAGAGTAGTTCGACATAGACACTTGACATAAAATATATATATTGGATTTCAAGGGTTTTATTTCTTTGCGCGGAACCCTAATTTATTTTTTAAAATAAAGGTAGCCTAAGTTATTCCTTATGATATCAGCTATTTGCCAGTGAAAGTCCCGTCGAAATCGGTTCAGCCGTTTCGGAGTTTACCCGGAATAAACAGGCAGACAAAAAAAAATTAAATTGTTTTTTTGCTATATGTACCGTATATACTTTCATATGCATGTAGTAAAAAGCTGTTATTTTGACATTACAGACACTTCAATTTTATTTATTTGTATAGATAAGATTTTGTTTCCGATTCCAGCTAATGCGCTAATTAGTTAGGTCGTACAGGATAAAACTAAAACAATATCCTTTTTTTTTATTATCATATCAGTCAAAAAACGTCCACTGCTGAACACAGGCCTTCTTTGAGTTCTAAAACGGAGTGGTTACCATATATTCAATGTACTCTGTGGTGGTTACGTACTCTGGGCTGAGCTGTTCCCCATAGACAACCGGTTATGGTAGTCACATGGCGTGTGTCTCATTTCGGGGACTATTTGCCAGTACGGCTGGCAGTGTTTTCAACCATATTAAACTAAAACAGATTTACTGCCTAGTAAAAAACAAGGCAAACTTCAACACGGTCTTGAGAAAAATAATATTTTTCAAACTTGAATTATAATAATGTAGAAAAATGTCTTTGAAGTATTGAATAGAATTAAATTAAATGAATAATTTTTCATATTCCTTGTCAATTGTTTTTTTATTTAAAAATTACATGTATTTTATATGCTTTGCTGTTGTTTTGAATGAGTAACAATCTGCAATTTCCGATTTTGTATATAGTACTCTGAGCACAGGTAAGTCACTGTAGTACAACCTCGTAAGATCACACTAGAGCCGCCCATTGATAAGGCAAACTTCAACACGGTCTTGAGAAAAATAATATTTTTCAAACTTGAATTATAATAATGTATAAAAATGTCTTTGAAGTATTGAATAGAATTAAATTAAATGAATAATTTTTCATATTCCTTGTCAATTGTTTTTTTATTTAAAAATTACATGTATTTTATATGCTTTGCTGTTGTTTTGAATGAGTAACAATCTGCAATTTCCGATTTTGTATATAGTACTCTGAGCACAGGTAAGTCACTGTAGTACAACCTCGTAAGATCACACTAGAGCCGCCCATTGATACCACGCCTTTGGGCACATCTCTGACTAAATCGGTCAACCCCTCTAGCGGAAGAAAGGCGACTGTAAAAAAGGCCATCCCAAAGGCACTACTCGGGGAGGATTGTAAAGGATCCCCCCCAAGCCTCACTGTGCGCTGTGCTGCGCACACCAGCAATGCCCTAGTCCGGTTATGCAGCAAAACAGCTTCTTATTTTTTGGGTATGGCAATCTGCATCAACATAAAGCTTATATCGAGCTAATACTACTATGTCAAATATGCAGCAGTAGCTTACAGCTGAGCTCATGATAGGCTTGTCGAAAAAATATTGATGTTACGATAGAGATCGATTCTTCACACGATATATCGATATTTTTTGGTGATTGTATTGTTTGTGTCGATATATCGATATTAAATAATCAAGTGTCGAAACGTATCAAACACAATATTTTTACGCTAACAGAAAATGTCGGCCTTGCTATATTATATATATTTTATGATGGGCTTCTCGCACTCATCCCAAGGGGGATATAGATGCTTAACCGGGCAAATTGGCGAAGCATTAAATAGCCTCCAGCCTAGCTTTATTTATATTTAAGTAACTGCGCCTGTGGGCGTCCCCTGCGGGACACGGACCTCGGCTCGGGAGTTACTGGGTCAGTAATGATCGCAAGGAACTGCTGGATCAATGATTAATTGGGGTTTCAAGGGATCTTTTATTACTGCTCGATTTCTCGGCACGGGCCGGCGCGAGCAAGGGTCGGGGGGGATCGGCCTTGCTCAAAAGCTCGACTTAAATACGCAAAAAAAACATCAGTGTAGCTGGCATCTGCTGTAAATCTTACCGTACCCAATAACAGGAGCAAACTTACAGTAGAACATATAGAAATTAGAGATTTTGTTATGTCTTTGTCGGTTATGTATTGGTTTAAATAAAAGTTACACTTCGGCTAACCAATACTCATCCATATAACTATACCTTAAATAATAACTAGATTCAACTATTTCATATTTGATTTTTCTACCCCCCTGTTTTTTATTTAAGGTCACTATCACTTGATTATCAGTCACAGCGAAAAAATATTCAATTGATCCTCAAACCACAGAGATGTCGGTGTACTTACATAAAAACACAGAATCTAACTGAGGAGCTTTCCTTTTTAGAAGTCTTTAAGCGTATGCGCTTAAAGATTTGTAATAATTGAGCATGTCCAACTGACCATTTATCTGACACTGGTACTGCATTTCATAAACGACGGCCTGGACTGAGAATGATTTGTCGAAGAACTTCGTGGTATGTATAAGCAATTTCGGTATCAAAATCTCCGATGATCTTAAAAAGAAGAACTGAATCCGTTTTTGAAGATAAGGGAGTAGAAGGATTGAACAGAACACCTGGAGGAACTTTCATAATTTACATAAGGGCCCAGCTGAAGCTAACATTTTGCGATAAAGTTCCTGTAAGTGGGAACCCCAGGAAACGTTTATTAATGTTATATTTCACTTCATTTGTGACAATTGTGGACATCTTAGAATTCCCCCCTTATTCTGACAATTTTTCGGACATGTACGGTAAAATCCAGACTTGCGAGAATCCCATTAACAGCATGCGGCACAAATTAATAAGGCACCGATGAAATAATTAATCTATGGTTGGAACCAAAGATATATACTTTACTTAGTACGTAGCGGTACGTAGTATTTATTAGTAACATATATCATCAATGGTAGTATTACCTACAATACCCCATCTACGTACCACAATGTTTGTCATAGAGTACATAAACACTCCATTTTCAACATTTGATAAAAAATAAAACGGACTGATTTGGTACTCGTGATAACATGATAATTTGATAAACATCTCAAGAGAGCTTAATCGGGAAGTTACATTTCTGAGTAATATTCTAAGTACACATTGTAATAACATTATATTTATAATTACAACATTATAATTTGATAATATATGAAAATTTAAACAATTTTAGCCTAACTGAGCCTAACTAATCTCAGAACATTAAAGATCTGCTCGGTACCGACAATGTTTGACCCATTACTATCCTCGTCATTACCAGGATTAAAATTACCCATAGGCCTAAGTCAGGTATGGACAACCTTTGACATGTGGAGGGCCAAACTTTAGCGTGCAAATACGTTCGCGGGCCGAAACTTTAAAGTACTTAGTGTATTTTAAAGTAGTGATAATATTTTTTGCGATTGATATTAGACATGAATTATTACGACAATGTTAGTACAGTACAATTTATTAAAATAACAAAATCAAATTGGAAAAAATGGTACATTCTAATTAAATCATTAAATTTGCAATTGTTACAAACTACGAAAGTTAAATACACCGAAATCAATGAGACACTTGAGCTTGAATTTGGGAAAAGTCTGTTATCTCATTTCTAAGCTCGTAATACAGTTTCAACATTTTTCTTTTGCTTAGCCATCTGACTTCACAACAATATGTTACGTCGTTATATTGAGCTGATATTTCATCCAAATACGCCTTGAACTGACGATGGTTAAGCCATCCGGATCGAATAAAGATCGAATAACATTCCGGAGTCGAATGGACTGAGAACACAAGTTCTGTTGGTGGATAATGCAATGAAGGACTATCAAATCATCTTTTTGCACATTTAACTCTGTTGCTTTTTCATTCAAAATTCCGATGAAACCTTTACGTAAGCCGACCATACAAGGTGCACCATCAGTGCATACTCCAATTAATTTTGACCATGGCAAGCCAAAACTCGTTAATACCTTTTGAACTTCAATAAAAATATCCCCTCCTGTAGTGGTTCCTTTTAGCGGCTGTAAAGCAAACAATTCCTCAGTAACAGTGAACTCCTTATCTAATAAACACCTCGAATAAATATAGCCAGTTGAGCTGTGTCAGACAAATCGGTGTTCTCGTTCCAATGCCATGGAAAATTATTCAAAACCAGCCATACGGTCGGTCAATGTTATTTTTATATCATTAGCCATCATTTCTATACGTCGAACTTTTTCAAATTCAGTTTTCTTTTCAGGACACAAAATACCGCAAACTTCTAACATACACTCCTTGATAATTTCTCCTTCGGCAAATGGTTTGAATGCCTTTGCCAATTTTGAGTTAACTACAAAACCAGCTTTCACAACATTATCAAGTTGTGTTCTTTGTTTATGAAACATTAGTTGCTGTTTTTCCAAATTTGAGGTAAGCTGCTGGATTTTGTCTGTTCTTAACTGTCCTGTCAGTGAGTGCAGCGCAGCATGCTTAGTTGAGTAATGCCTCCATATAGTGACTTCTTTCATTACTGAAATGGATTCATTACACAGCAAACAAATAGGCTTACCATTGTGCAAGATAAAAAAGAATTCTTCAGTCCATTTTTCTTGAAACTGCCGACCCTCTGTATCTACTTTTCGTTTCTTTCCACCAGACATCCTATTTTTGTTTACTTTTCGTTCAATAAACTTAATAACAAACTATAGTTAGTAACCACTCAAGATGCACACAAAGTCACAAAGCAAGTTGACGGCTCGAGCAAGATCGAAGGATCACTAGGATATCGCTTGTCCAAGTTATCACCCCGGTAGCTCAAAATCTCATATAGAACTGAACTAACGTTCGGCCCATCCACCCGCTTATATAGGCAAAACGAAGGAATAGTCTGGAATAAACTAGTTTAGAATAATTGAGAAGCAATAAATCTTTTGATGTGTCGCCCGTGAGGCGGCAAACCTCAAAGAATTTGATCAAGCAAGCCGAGTGGCGGCGATTATCAAAGAGTGAGGCGGCAAACATCAAAGGATTTGATGTTTGGCGCCTCACTGTCACTCCCGTGAGTATAAGTACCCAATTAATATTTTTTTTATTGGGTTTTTAATGTCTCGTGGGCCGGATCATATCTTACAGCGGGCCGGATCCGGCCCGCGGGCCGGTTGTTGCCCATAACTGGCCTAAGTAATAACAAGTTATGCTAAAATTATAAATATATTTGACGAATTTATTAGACATGATTATTTAATAAAAAATTATGTCGAAGGTATCTGTTACGATGATCCTAATCCAACCAAATAATAATCAAGTCGTACAGTTTTAAGATAAATTGTGGTATTATTAACTATATTTTATAATGTTGGATGCATTGATACAGCACATATCCTTCCGTTTGACATCTCGCTTCCTCTTTTGTTTAGTGAGTTGGTCGTTGTCGCTCTTCAACCAATCAGCAACCTCAATACGCAGCTATCTCTGTCAGCTGGTCGCTTTTTCTCCGTGTTCTCTGTGGCGTTCCCGTTCGCTCAATCAATGCTTTTTTCTGTGGCGGTGCGGGGTAGTAGTGTAGCGTGGAAGGATTTCTAGTCAAATTAATCAGAAAAATAATAGTGCTCCATTAAACATATAACAATTATCGTATTGAAATGGCGAATGACAATAACGATATCAGCGACGTCGTTAAGAAATGCAAAATTCTTCTGTTGGATATTGAAGGAACAACAACATCGATCAGCTTTGTTAAGGTAGGTCTAACGATTGGCCGGCCGGTGTTTTGTCTCAACATGTGTTTTATGTATAGCCGTTATTTATTAAATATAAATTGTATTCATCTTTGTCCTGCCGATTAGAAAATATTTTAGACTGGACAAGCAAAATGGTCGCGTATTCAGATTCGCAACATGGAGGACAAAATCAAAATGGTATCCCTTTTCGTGCTCCTTTCATTGTCTAATTAATATACGTGTTGTACTCGTACAATAGCTATGGTGAATCGCAACGTTTCTAATTGTACGTATTTGACTTAATTTTATGTATTTATTCGTTGTACGTACAGTATTGTATGTATGTACATATTTATCGATTATTCCCAAAAACGTGTCGTTAGTAAGTGATGGTAGTCCTGTAGATATTTGTTTTAAATATAACCCTGTAACAATATGTACCATAGATTTTTATATAAGTGCTGTAGCTGTGTGCTATCACATCAACCGGCGTGAACATGAACAGCTGTGCCGAGCAGCTGGCTGGTAAAAAAATGTGGAACAATTAACTGTCCTCTTTCAATAGCACCAAGTCCACATAGGCTGGCCTTGTCGCACTCATGTTTGGAATATTAAATTAAAACAGAGATAAAAACTACGATGAGTTGTGATTCGTGTGTCTGCATCGCCGCGTGTTGTTGATTTGATGTTATTAACAAGCTGTCTGGGAATGTAACTTAACTTTTACATTCATGCTTTTATAAGTCTATACCGAAATGTAATATTAATTATTCTACATGGTACCTAGAGATATTGAATCGATTAATATTTGTTCTGGGGAGCGTTTAAGTTTATGCTTACATTACTTCAGCCTCTTGCAGTCCAATGTAGGTCGTGGGCTTTTCCTAAGTTTCACGATAGCACTTGCCCACAGTGCTTATCTACTCTGTGACTCGGCTCCACGTCTATCGTATCCAGGTGAAGCTTTCAGCAGAACTTTCAGGTAGGTATTTTTAGTAAATATGGGCGGGGCGGATTGGGTTCCTTCAAAACGTTTACCATAATACAGAAAGATTTTTAGGTACCTAGGTAGGTGATGCTCTTTAGCTACTTTTACCTTTACAAAGTGAGGTAACTCTCTAGTGGTGCAAAGGCTAAGGCTTTGTGCCTTTCTAGAAAGGAAAGAAATTAAAGTATTCGTGTAGGAAGGTCCTAATATTTTATCATAAACTAGATATTTTTACTAGCACATTACCAAGTTCTGAGCACGAGGGTTCCATGAAACCTATAATACTGGGTTCATACTTATATATAATGGTTGTTAGAAAGGAGCCCGAAAGTCTGACGCTCTGATTTTACCTAAGGATATCGGTAATACCCAGTGAATGGGTTGCTGAGGTTTGATGATAGGTGCTTCATGTAAAATTTAGATGTTCAGTCGCGTCGCCCCAGTTTGGAACCGACCATATCATAGTTGGGAAGTCTGATTTGATGATGCTCACAATAGCGGCAAAGTGTCTTCTTCACCCCCCTACCAGTTATTTAGGGTGCATAATCTCCGTCTGGTAGTCCAACGCGCAAGCGATTGACGCATCCCCATAGGTAGGTCGAAGTAATACCGAGTGGTAGGTAGGTTTAAGCTGAGCGTACGGATTTGCTTGATTTGATTTTTGCTTTACTAAACGCAGTTCCATACGCATCAATACAAAAAAGAAAATTCGTATGCTCCGTACTCGTACGCTCGATGCCGAGCCAGTGGACGCGCAGCTTTTGCCAGTAATTAATGTAAGAGTCCGACTCGCCTCTGCCCTTCACCAAGGTGGAGGAAGTCCAGAAATATTTCCCCACGACGAAAGAAGGCGTAGTTCTAGGAACCAAGCGAAGAAGACACTCGTGAACTTGTTCTCAAACATTATTTACATAATAACTTTGAGATAGTGTAACTTTCTTATTTTTTTAATTTTATTGATGTCCAGTTGGATTTCTACATGGAACTTCCTTCGCCACAGGGAAGGGCGAAGGGGTATGCCGGACTACTACCGGCTAAAACCAGGTCCAGGTCCTCGTAAGATCACACTAGAGCCGCCCATAAGTACCACGCCTTTAGGCAAATCTCGGAGGGGATGAAGTCTGTAAGGCGGTCACTCCACTAGCGGAGGGCAGGCGGCTGTAAAAAGGCCGCCCCCCAGGTACACTTCTTGGGGAGGATAGTAAAGGATCCCCCCAAGTCTCGCTGTGCGCTGTGCTGCGCATACGGCAGCACGTGACCACGTGCACGCCACCGTCTTCCCGGGGGTCGCTCGGTATGAGCATGCAGACTCCCCAATCTGCGCACCCGTGACCCCCGAGGCACCCCACCATGAACTGACGGCAGGGGGCTCAGGCGTCGGGACCTGGGCGCCGGGGCGGTTGTTACCTCGGCGCCGTCTCGTCCTTCTCATAATCGGCCCTCTGAGATAATGTACCTAGATGTAGATTAATTCTATATTACCTATAATCTCGTTATTACGTTTATAATATTAATTCGATTTCTTTCTGAGTTCCCTATCTTATTCAGATACCTACCTACCTTCTCTTCTCGATCTTACTGTCGACGATCGACGACCATACCATTTTGAAACCTAGACAACTCAAACACTAGGTACGTACCTACGTACCGAGAAAGGTTTATAATCGAACTAGAAAGTTAAGAAGAGTAGCAAGTTAAATCAGCCCGTCTTCCTAACGAAAGCGGCGTCTCAAATAGTTGCGCGTTAAAATTATTAACTCATCATTTCAGCCGAATAAAGTCCACTGCTGGACATAGGCCTCCACGGAGATCATATCGACCGGTCTGGCTGTGTTGTGTGCTCATTAGGGCGTTTTAGGGAGCCATAATCGCCACGCTTGGCAGGCGGGTTGGCGATCGCATATGAGTTGATGTACACGAAGGGCGCTGCTGCCCATCCTCCAGCTGATCCCTTAGTCGCCGTTTACGTTTATTCGTAGCATATTAAGAGGCGTTTCAGTATTCGGCCGTTAGCTTGTTAATTCGTTCGTAGGTCGTGGCGGCACAGTGGAATAATTGGAGCATGTTTTTGTATAACAATGTTGCGTATAATCTGTGGTGCGACCCTACCACAGCACCCGCGGGTTGGGTCGCTCGGCTAGGTAGGCTCGCTATCCGGTTTGGACAACGCCGGCAAGTCGCGCAGTTCGTTCACCCACCGACTTGCCGCATCGTAGACGATGCAGTTTCACCAGGGCATCATGTTATGCTAAATTTAAGTTATGGATGTTACTTTTCGAGTCGAGTCTTAAATTGAGATAGCGAGTCAATAGCTAGATATGATATTGCTGTAGAAGCGTTATATTATATTATAACTTCATTTTTTTAATCGTAAGCGATCCTAATTGAAACCAAATTATTTAGTTTGGATACAAAAATCAAAAAAAATCAGGGTCGGCCACTGGCCTCTTGTTTATAAGTAGTTATTCTTTTAGTTTTAAATATTAATGTTCTTATGTTTTCTTTCTAAAAACGATGCACTCCCATTTCTCCTATAGGAATACGACACAGGGTACAGTTTACAGGCATAAATGTCACATGCCCAATCAGCCAGACTTAAAATAACCATTGAACTATCAGTATATCATACATATATTTGTTCCGTGTGGGACCCAACCCGCGACGCGTAGCGACACGGGAAGCTAATTGCCATAATTTTAATAAAACATTTAAAATTTAACTGTTGCAGTTGTTACATTAAACCATATAAAAAGGTCCTTGTTCTTATAGGAATTAAACAATTCATGATATTCTTTAAATTACCACGAGGCAGTCGACGCCACCTTTGTATTCTAGCCTTGTGTTAATTATTTCATTGTTATCTTATGCATTTTTGTCCTATAAGCAAAAACCTATTTTACTAGGTTACAGGTACAATAAATCCAAGGGTAATACTTAATTCTTTTTAGTCTACTAGCAAAATCTTATTCTATCAACAATAACGATAATTTATTATAAATCCTACTGCCTACTACCATAATGTTAAATTGTATGTTTGAGGCTCCATCTCGTTCAAACGGCTGAAGGGATTGTGATGAAATTTAGCATAGATGTATATTATGTCGTGGAATAGGATATAGGATAATTTTTATTTGAATTATCATCAAATCAACCAAAAAAACGTCCACTGCTGAACAAAAGACTCCCCCATAAGACGACCGGTTAAATGCAGCGTGTCGTCATTTTGGGGGAATTTGCCAGAACTCACAACGCTTGGCAGGCGGGTTCCGCCTGTCTTCCGTCGCCTTGCTCGCTTGATGTTTTTCAGTGTGGTTTGGGTATCATTTTAGTGATTGATTATTTTACCTTTCATGTAAAACCAACCAAACTAACACTGCCTCTTTACTAGGATTAAAACATACGAGTACTAGTAGGTTCAGTTGAGTTTTCGCCAGGCAACACTAACGTTTAGTTATTAGTTTATTTTAGTTTGTTTCCTTTAATTCTTTCTTCGTTTTATGTTATTTTAAAATAAAATTGTTGTGTGATGTCTCAGTTTGTGTCCAAATAAATGTATTTTCTTTCTATAGCATTTTCCTAAATATACATTTAAAGTCACACTATTCATGTGCTTGTAACAGGTTTTACATGAATAAATTATATTCTTATGTTTATCTATAGAGTATCAAGTTCACTCATTTAGATATATAGTAATATCTGGATTAAGAGTATTAAGTTCATAAGAGTATTGAGGTCTCGGGAAGAGTTATGTATAAAGGCTGAAGTTATGGAGTCGAGCATTGAACTTCGACAATTCCTGTCACGACAATGGCAAAAACGTCTTACCAGCGTAGGCGTAATTAATTACTTATATTATGAGCACACTAAAACAATGATGATGAGACACTGCCACCAGCAATACGAATGGTAGAAGTTAGGGTTTTAGTCGCTTATGAGTCCGACACTTACCCAAGCTATCTCATCCGTGAGGTAACTAGGGTTCGTAGGATTAATACTGAGGCCGTACCGCCTGCTATGCATTAACACTTTACTCGGGAAAATCACCTATAGTAGCCCGCACTGATCTTGGGCGCTGACCTTTCTTCCCTTCACCTGCGCAGAAATGATTTTTTTGGGTCTGTTTGGTGGTATGCAACTGCGCAATCCGATCCCCAGTCTGAGGCGCTCAAGGTCCGTGCTGGGCACTACCAATTACGAATAAAAAACTGAACGAAATGATCGCAAAAATAGTATTGATTAATACTAATTACTCCACGAAGGTTTGCTATTTTCAATTCAGTATACCTTTATTGTTTACCTACGCGAGTATTTTGTTATCACTTATCGTGATTACTTAAAACCCAAATACTTTTGAATACACGTAGAATAAATCGACGAAAAAATAAACAACGCTTATTAACTTATTGTAGGGAGTAGAACACTAAATGCTATATTTACCGCTTAAAACTGGTACAACAAATACCTTTAAACTTTAAAGGTTTGCTTGGTATATAGAATAAGCTGGTTTGCTGGAGGTAGGTCTCTTATTGCTAGTCCGGCTAGATATCACTGCACTGCCACATAATTATTCGCCGCCAAGCAGTAAATATGTTTTAAACTTTAGACATCAGTGTCACAGTCGATTTAATACGTAATAAGTCATATAAGTCTACTGTGTTACCGTGTTCGGGTTTAAAGGGCACATTATTTCGACCAAAAAATAAAGCTACTTATCGCAGTGATACAGGATTATCCGTGTGGTGTCTGGATTAAGACTTTGGCACCACACGGGTGGTGGATGGAGGAGATGGTCCTCCCGTAGATGTCATGAAAGGCAACTAAGGGACTCTAAACCAGAGGCATGGACAGCAGCGTCCCTTCTGTGGAACAGTAGCTATACTCACCAATCCGCCTGCTAAACGTGGTGAGTGGTTACTCGACCGGGAACTCTGGATCGATTAAAATGCTTAGAACGACGAACGGGACGCCTCATCTTCCGACAAGATAGATTGTTTCTTGAGACGACGGTGGGGTATCTTCTTCCATTTTCGGTAAACACGCCGTTGTTCAGCAGTGGATTTTTAAATAGCTGATATGATGATGATAATAGAGAACCATCAAGTCGTGTGGTGCCGGCTAAGAATACCACCACCCCATCTCATCCTGTGGGTGCAGTAAAAGACGAATATGGGATTAGCCGGATGATGGGCAGCAGCGTCTTTCGTGTACATTTATAACTCAATTGCGATCGCAAACCCGTCTGCCAAGCGTGGCGATTATGGCAAAACCTATGATCACACAACACAAACCCATACCGATCGTTATCGGCAGTGGCATCGGTACAGCAGTGGACGTTTTTCGGCTGAAATGATGATACAGTAAGACAGAGCAACACCTTTAAACTTCAAAATTGTTTTGTACATAGGCTAGGCGGTTTTACTAGGGGTAGGCATCTTATAACATCCAGCGTGATTGTTTGCGTCATCCTGGAGTACCTCTTTAGTGCCGAAGAAGAAGACCACTCCTGTGGTGTTAGCCGGTAGGAGTCCAGTAGCGCAATGTGGTGCCACGCAGGATTAGTCCTGGGTAGCAACAATTGTTATGGGTAGGCCAGGAGAATAAAAAAACAAATTTTATTATACGTGATCGTAAATAGTTTTGTTCTTTGTATTGTATTGTCCATGAAACTCTTCTGAATTATACTTCCATTATAACTTTTGTTCCTATAAGAAAATATGTACCAGCTAATTGACACAGACACAAGTGTCTTGTATAGTCAAGACTTGTGCCACATGGCCCCATTATCCTGAATTGAGGCGATTGTTCTACATCATTTACATTAGATTTTTTTTGCATATACGAATACCATTTACGTAAGCCCCGTATTTCTGCTGAATGTTAGAGCTCAAGGTGGTGTAGAAGTCTTGTCTTGTACAAGAACGGAGAATGACCATTTTTCTATGGGATCCATTGCAGACAAAATTGTATGCTACCAACATTTTACACAAAAGAGAACTAATAACATACTTTAAAAGAAAACAAAAAATATCCTTTTGTATTGTGGAGTTTACTGTAAACATATTGATATATTTTGAGTATATAATGAAGCGGAAAATACAATACTAAATTACGACTACACGAACTCGTAACGCAGATAAAAGTTATAGATACTCAATACGGAAATAAATGAAATTAAGGAATTCCACATACAATGCACCCAGACCCGGAACAACTACCTGCAGATCATACAAATATTTGTTCCGTGCGGGAATCAAACCCACGACCCGGAGCGCAGAAGCCGACTGTATCGGCCACTGCACCAACTGTGCCGTCAAAACAATACTGCTGTGCTGGCGAAAAATATGTTTCCTTGATCCTGACATTCCATAGAATATTGTCCTCCAGACGTTCAGCTGGTGAACACTCTTAATCCATTTAAATTCTCTAATTTTGTTTGCAGTGAAGTCTGCTGATCGATTTATCATGATTCATGTTATATGCTATCTATACTACGAACTCTTAAAGTAAATTTCAAGACCATGCGAATGAAATCAAAATAAATATTTGTATGTATCTTACTTGATAACCAATCGATTATGATTATCGACTTGTATAGCGATTGACTTGGATACTCTAACGGTAGTGTTTGCGGGATTAGCTAGGCACACACAACCATATTTGCTAACTTCACGAATAATGTTTATAGCCATTTAAATTATTATTCCAACTATTTTGTTTGTAGACCGATAGAGATATAGCGGACCTATATCTCATTTATAATATAGCAAATGATTTAATGTTTTGAGTACAAAGAGTATACCTAGCTTTATTTGTAAACAGGTGTTTATAAAGGCGTGGCTAAGCGTATCTTCAAAATTCGTATTCAGAGACAGTCCCTGTGAAAAATGCGTCGGTCTTGGCTAGGTTTTCATTATATTCTCTATGGCCATTATTAATAGAGAATGTTAATAATAAAAGTATTTAATCCATTGCAATAGACCTTATAATTGTAGTTTCCACCTCATACAATAGTTTTACACCCCCGGGGACAATCCAAGACTGCATTTTATAGTGCAGCCATGGAGAGCGGGGGCTCTCCGTTAGTGTCCCATTACATTTTAGATTAAAACTCTCTAAAGGGCCAATACGCAGGTTGGAACTTATGCCCCCGCGTAAGCCTATTAAAAGACCGGGTTCCCCCTCACAGGGGATATAAAAACCCGTGAAGAGAGCAGCAACAATAATAATAATAAAAAAAAAGATAGCAAAATATACAAAATGCAAAATATACAAAATGCCATTGGAGTAGGCGAAACAAAAATCTGACACATAAACCTATTTAATTATGTTGTTAACACCTTTCTTAACCGCGTGACATGTGAAAATTTTACAAATGAAGGAAAATTACTACTCGTAAGGCCCCTATTTTAGCGTTTGAAAAAGATTTCCTAAAATTATAATTACTCCACATCCACCATACTAGATTTTTTTGAATTACGCAGACTTAGTAAACACTAATTTGGAGCTGAAATAACAAGGGCATATAATAACTCGTCAAGACGCTAAGAAGTAATATTCCATACATAATTATTCTTACATGCTGTATAAGTAAGTACGACATTTTGTTGAACATAATGAACATATTAGACTAATGTAAACCATAGTATGTACAAAGCTAATTTGAATTATTACAATCAAGGTAAACAACAGTTGCAGGCAACCATGCAACAAATTCGAAAGCTTTGGTTAAGTATGTAGTATAAGACATCCCCTATGTCATATATCTGGAATAAGTAACTATTCAATATAAACTACGCCTTTTGTGGCTTGCGGCCGAAATTAATAATCTAATCCAAAATCTTTGTATTTCGGATTTGTATGTTTTTTGTCAAACTACTGGAGTGGAAAGGATTCGGCATTAACATCAGTGGCGAGTATATCGGTCACCTTCGATTTACCGACGACATCGTAGTCGTGGCAGAAGCGCTGCAAGAGCTCAGCACAATGCTCGATGATCTCAACAGAGTTTCCCAACAGGTGGGCCTTAAAATTAACATGGGCAAGACAAAAGTCATCGAAATTGTTGACGAGTATGTCTACCTGGGACAAACGGTCCAGTTATACCTACCGGTCCAACTTCGAGAAAGAGGTCAATCGTCGAATCCGACTCGGCTGGGCAGCGTTTGGGAAACTTCGCAACGTCTTTTCGTCAACAATACCGCAATGCCTCAAGACGTAAGTCTTTAACCAGTGTGTGTTACCAGTGATGACTTAGGAACAGAGACGTGGTCACTCAGCGAGCTATGGAGAGAGCTATGCTTGGTATTTCTCTCCAGATAAATCAGAAATGAGGAGATCAGTAGAATAACTAAAGTTGTCGACATAGCTGAAAGGATTAGTAAACTAAAGTGGCAATGGGCGGTGCACACTGTTCATAGAACTGATGGCCGTTGGGGCACAAAGGTTCTCGAATGGAGACCGCGCACCAGAAAACGCAGCGTGGGACGACCTCCAACGAGGTGGACGACAACCTGGTGAAGGTCGCTGGGAGTCGTTGGATGAGAGCGGCATGTGACCGCTCGTTATGGAAATCTAAGGGATAGGCCTTTGTTCAACGTTGTTGGCTGATAATGATGTTGTTTGTGTTAAATATGATAGTAACACAACAACGGATGAATTACAAAATCTTAAATCTGAAGATTATGGATTAGATTGATTATTAATATAAATTGACGGCACGGTTGGTGCAGTGGCTGATACAGTCGGCTGCTGTGCACTGGGTCGCGGGTTCGATTCCCGCACGGAACAAATATTTGTATGATCTGCAGGTAGTTGTTCCGGGTCTGGGTGTATTGTATGTGGAATTCATGTCTGTAAACGCACCCACGACGCAGGAGAAATCCTAGTGTGGGGCAACGTTTTTCAAAAACAAAAAAATCGGCCGTTTAGTGGCGTTAGGTTCGCCCAAAGTAGTCTATTCTAACTACTTGGCTTAGCTTTACGTAAAGTTTAACTCCTGTTCCGATCATACCTGACTACAATTATGAGCGTAAGTTCATGCTTGAGACTCGTTTCTGAATCTCACCCTTAGGTCCGTATTACAGAACGATCCTCAAGTGCAGTTTGATCTTTAATCACCTGATCACTGTTTAAGTACAGTATCTGTAATTGAGTATCGGTCATATTCCAGAACGGTAATCAATCTAAACTCAGCTGAGACGAGACTCAAATCACGCCTCAAGCACACAGTGCATTGTCTATGCATCAGCCTGTTTTCGATTACGTTTTATTTCCATTACCAACTTTGTTCCGATCTGCTCAGATTAAGGAATATTGAAATGTACCTCAAAAACCCTATTAATTAAGAAATATAAATATTCACAAAGTAGTTCCTCTTTACATACAAGGTTCATTTTTAAAAGAGTTATTTTACATACTAGGTACGTAAAATATTTCTTATAAACTTTAACGAGATAAATGTTTTTGAAGTATAAACTATAAAGGAACGTGTGTTGGCGTTGGCGCCTATTATCATTGAACACTTGAATAGATGTTATGTTGATAACGATCGTTAAATAAATCATTGTAATAGTCAACTTCTCCAAAAATATCCATTTTGTGATAAATATATACTTCCATTCAGTGGCATTTTACAAATACATTAATATATAATATCATTGCAGAGACACTATTAAAACATCTTAGCTTCTAGTCATCAACAATACAACCAAAAATCAATGCGTAAGAAACAATATACATTAAAAACTGTGCTCAAGCGCTATCCGGACCACACTCACTTGATCACAGTCCAAATCTCTGCTCAAGTACAGACCTATAACTAAGTGACGATTGAGAATAGAGCCACGACTCAGTTGAACTACGTTCAACAAATCTATGCTTGAGGGACGTTTTAAAATTAATGCTCAACTCAAAACTAGTTTTAAACTGAGATCAATGCTTGAGTTTCGTTCTGTAATACGGATCTTAGTGTAAAATAGCCGTTCCCAAAGTTATACATAGAGCGTTGACGAATTCTCAACTTTCTGGTATGGCATACTTTTGTAACATTTCTAAATCTGTGTTGCGTAGCTTCCTTTTCATATAGCGTAATGATTTTTATTATGAACTAGCTGTAACCCTGCGCGCGTTGCTACGCTACATACTAAACTAAATTTGAAGGAACGACATTACACAAATATTCATTGGAATGATAATGGCGCCATCTGTCAAAGATTGGTCGTACCAACTCAGAAACCTTTGTGGGCTCATGCACAATACGCTGCTGAAGATCATGGCATGATCAAATGCATAGTTTACGATTCGATAAAGGACATACACACAAACATTCATTTTTATATATAATAGATGTTAAATTCGTCTCTAATCTTTAAGAGAATACGAACCTTTCATAAACGTTTTAAATTAACCAAAATAACGGGTCGCTGTACAGCTTCTACAGGAGATAGCGCGATGGTGCAGTTTTACTATGAAGTCCCAAGAAACCGAAAAAAATCGATAGTTTATGCGATGTAATGCGTTTCAAAGTATTTTATTATAATGAGTAATAATCGAGAAAACCTTTACAAATCTATACAAATAAATAAAATTGAAGTGTCTGTTTGTGACGTCAAAATAATAGCTTTTTATTAAATGCATATGAAAGTATACACGGTACATATTAAATAAAAAACAAGTTTAAATTTTTTTCTCTGTCTGTCTGTTTGTTCCGGGTAATCTCGGAAACGGCTGGACCGATTTTGACGGGACTTTCACTATCAGATAGCTGATGTTATAAGGAATAACTTAGGCTACATTTTTATTTTTTATTTTTTAATTTAGGGTTCCGCGCAAAATTATAAAACCCTGAAATCCAATATATATATATTCTATGTCAAGTGTCTATGTCGAAGTTCTCTAAATTTCTTTTAAATTAAACGCGGGTGAAACCGCGTGTCCCAGCTAGTAAGTAATAAAGATAGTAACAAAATCTGCCCTCTTTATTTTAAGTCAGTCTTGACACATGTTCCAAACATGTTTTTTTATTAATCAATGTACTAAACAAGATATTAGGTATTATTGGCGTTTTTAAAGGGTGCAATTTAAACGGTCACCAAAATAAAGTGCCAAATAAAATAAATTTACTCAAAATAATTTAAAACACTAAAATAAGCATAACATAACGCTTAAGTCCCAAAAAAATTGCATGTATCGGAATAATTGTGCGTTCTTCTTCCCATAATGAATATAATTATGCCAAATATTGTTGTGGTGGATTAAGAATATAGCACCACTTCATCTCGCGTGGATGTCGGAAAAGGCGACTAAGGGACTAATCCAGTGGGATGGGTTGCTGCGTCCCTTCTGTGCAACTGTAACCATACCGAGCTCACCAACATTGGTTTATTTGAAATAATGACTGAACCTGCTTGCCAAGCGTGATGAGTATAGGCAAATTATGGGAATCTCATGGTAGGCCTTTGTTCAGCAGTGGACGTATAGATTGTTGATGTGATGATCGTGATGATGATGAATGGGACCCGCCCTACATTCCCTGCCACTGCAACTCTTGTAATCTGAATCCAGAATCTACAACAGCGACTACCATATATGATATAAATCACCTAACAATGAAGCTCACTTTTGGTAGAGATCTCTAATGAGGGCCATAGCACACACGATATTTCTAGCTGATCTGATGCTGTATCGAGTTTTAGCGATTTGTTGACTTCGATCGCATTATCGAAGTCGTGCGTTCTAGCGACTGCATCGATGCTGCATCGCGTTTTAACGATGCTGCTGCGTTATCGGTTATCGTTAGCGGTATCGTAATCGCGTGTTACGCAGATGCCAAAGCCTCACACTAAGTTGCTACGACTGGCATCTGAATGTGTGCGGAGTGTTGACTTTAGTAGCTGCATCGAGCGGACGTCCAAAAGTCGACTTGATCGCCGTGACTGGAGTTTGTATGTGTGCGGATTGAAACGTGAAGACGCGGTATCGAACTGCTAAATCGTTGATTGTCGATACTAAAAGCATCAAGTCTGCTTTATTCCAAGAGTCGGCTATGTAGGTATCGCAGTGCCAGTTATTCTGCCGCTAGACAGTAGTGTTTAAACTGTAGACGTTACTGTGTTCCGGTTTGAAGGGCGCTGTAGCTAGTGAAGCTTACCATCAGGCATATGTCTTGCTCGTATTCTCACCAGGTAATATAAAAAAAAGCTCCTGAAAAGTCCCAGGTTAGTGAATAATGAATGAATGGGACGACTTCCAACAAGGTGGACAGACATGAAGGTCGCTGGGTGTCGTTGGATGGGGACGGCATGTGACCGCTCGTTGTGGAAATCTATGGGAGAGGCCTTTGTTCAGCATTGGACGTCCTTTGGCTGATATGTGGCCCATTGCGAGTGATCACGTTTCTGTTCCATATGTCATCACTGGTAACACACACTGGTTAAAGACTTTCGTCTTGAGGTATTGCGATATTGTTGCCGAAAAGACGTTGCGAAATTTCCCAAACGCTGCCCAGCCGAATCGGATTCGACGATTGACCTCTTTCTCGAAGTTGTACCTACCTAACTAGACAGTTTGTCCCAGGTAGACATACTCGTCAACAATTTCGATAACAGAGGTCCCAAACGGATATTGGGGTGGGCAAGAAATGGGCATTTGACATGTCTTTCGTCTTGCCCATGTTCATTTTAAGGCCCACCTGTTGGGAAACTCTGTTGAGATAATCGAGCATTATGCTAATCTCTTGCAGGGATTCTGCAATGACTACGATATCGTCGGCAAATCGAAGGTGAGTGATATACTCGCCATTGATGTTAATTCCGAATTATTTCTACTCCAGTAGCTTGAAGGCATCCTCTATTGCAGCGGTGAACAGTTTCGGGGAAATGACGTCCCCCTGTCTCACCTCTCAGCAATGGAATTGCCGTGCTCTGGTCATGTACTCGGACCGACATGGTGGCGTTTCTGTATAAGCACTGTTGAAGTCTATATACCGATAGTCAAAGTGGCACCGCAGCAGCGACTGCAGCACTACCCAGGTTTCGAACGAATCGAAGGCTTTCTCATGGTCGCATGTGGACTAATAGTACCTATTATATCGAAACCATTGTAAGCTAATATTGTTAAATTGTGAAAATATAATTTCAAATTTGAATAATCGTTTGTAGAATTTAGTACAACATATACTCGTATTTAATTCATCAAAAATAAATCGTTTTAGGCAACTTATTATTATTATTATAAAATGATCAGGCAGACAGTTGAAGCAACTGATACGTGCCTGTATCCTGCTAATCGCCGCTGGATTCTATTCTTTGCAGTTGAGAAGATATTTGTCAAGTCTGTTTTTGAACTGATTCACATTTTGGGCTGAGACTGCGTCTTCTGGAAGTTTATTCCACGCTCTGACTATCCTGTTGCTTAGAAAGTGTTTGTGTGGGTTGTTATTTGAAAAGTTGGTACACAGCTTAAGGTGGTGGCATCTTAGATGGACATTGTCGTTACGAGTAAATATGTTAGCGTAATTCTGAAGGTCGTAATGCCCATTTAAGATTTTGTATGTCTCAATTAGGTCACCACGGTCTCTGCGATCCTTTAAAAATGTGAGCTTTAAAACTTCCAAGCGTTCCTCATACGATCGTCGTTTTAGTAATCGTGGTATTTTGGTGAAGCTGCGCTGAACCTTTTCCAGGAGTTCTATATCCTTAACAAAATAGGGGCTCCAGACTTGAAATGCATACTCTAGGATAGGTCTGATAAACGTTTTATGGATCCGAAGCAACATTTCTGGTGTCAAGACCCCAAAAGCTTTCCTTACGAGGTAGATAAGGCTTTTAGCTTTCTTTGTGATCGATGCAATATGCTCTCCCCACTTCAGGTCCTCCGTAATCTTCACTCCTAGGTCTGTTTGCACCTTGACCTCCATCAGTTGGGTATCGGGGATAACGACTACCTATGTGCAATACCGTACATTCGGAGGTATTGAGATTTATCAGCCATTCCTTAGACCAGTTGGTTATTCTGTTTAGGTCATCCTAAAGACGGTCATATTCAACCATTGGGTTCGCAAATATTTTAGTGTCATCAGCATAGATGCTGACGTTACATTGCAGAGAATGGGACAGATCAAAAGTGAATATTATGTACAGCACTGGGCCCAGAACTGAGCCCTGTGGCACGCCACTGTGTATCTTTCGGAGGTCTGACATCGTTTCACCTACTCTTACTTGTAAGGTTCTTTGCTGCAGGAATGCCTCAATCCAGGTTAGTAGTTTCCCACGTATTCACACAAATTCGGATTTTCGCAAGTCTTCTTATAGGGACTTTATCAAAGGCTTTTTCGTAGTCAAGATAGATAACATCGATAGGTTCTTTCTCATTAAAGTGCTTTGTCCATGAAGACAGACATGACAGTAAGTTAGATACCGTGGAGCGATGCGGGCAAAAACCGTGTTGCTGTTCAGGAATAACTCGGTGGTTGGTGAAGAAGTTCCTGATATGTTTAACTATGATTTTTTCCATCGCCCACACCACACTTGTCAAGCTTATAGGTCTGTAGTTAGATGGTTCCAATTTACATCCTTTTTTAAATATTGGGGTCACCATACTGCTGTTTTTCACAAGTCTGGTAGGATTCCAGTATCATATGATGTTTGCATTATTGTTGCAAGGTATTCGGTAAGTTCCTGATATGTTTAACTATGATTTTTTCCAGCGCCTTGCACACCACACTTGTCAAGCTTATAGGTCTGTAGTTAGATGGTTCCAATTTACATCCTTTTTTAAATATTGGGGTCACCATAGCTGTTTTCCACAAGTCTGGTAGGATTCCAGTATCATATGATGTTTGCATTATTGTTGCAAGGCATTCGGTAAGCTCACATTTTTTCAATATTGCTACAGGGATGTCATGTGGACCTGGCGAAGAATCTATTTTCATTTCTTTTATATTTTGTTGGATTTTATCTTCTGTGTTTCTTCGATGGAATCCTCAACCCGGATTAGTTGGTCTAAAATATGCGGCTCTATTTGGAAGACACTCTCGAACTGATCAGCAAATACCTTGGCAATTTCACGGGGCTGGGTCACAATTTGGCCTTCTTTGTCGAGCAGAACAGTCGGAATGCTAACCTTTGATGTTACTTGCTGCCTAATATAAGAGTAAAATTTTTTTGGTCCAGCGTGCAGTATGTCTTTTTCATATACTATACAAGCTGTTTTGTTTCGGTTTATCAATTTTTTGTTTAATTTTCGGTAATCATTGTAGTGTTCGTCAAGTCCAGTCAACGCGTATCTGTTCCATAGCATGAGTTTATGGTTTATAAGTTTTTTGGTGTCATCTGATATCCATGGCTTGTTTTTTGTATGCTAATTCTCGTCCGAGGCACGTATAAATTGACTGCTTCTCTTAGGGCATTAAGTAGGATCTCATATTGGCTTTTTGCACAGTTTATGTCACTCATACTTCTAGGTAATGTGGTGCGTAATTTTTCATTAATTTTGTCATAATCGGCTTTATTGAAATTAAATCTAGATGTGGTTTTCTTGTACTTGTAGTTGTATAGTTGTCAGTAAGCAGGTATGGTCGCTTTTGCCTATAGGAGCTTGGTGGTCAACGTTGGTTAGGAGTGAGTCATCGTTCGATAGGACTAGATCTAGGAATGATGGTTGATTTCCTTGTCGATATCTAGTGTGTTTGTCTATTATCTGGTGGAGATTGCTGTTCTTATACCATTGTATAAAGTTGTCTTCGTTTGGTGTCAGATATCCGCTGTCTTCAAGTGGCCACTTCACTCGTCCGTAGTTGAAGTCTCCCATTATAGCCACCGTGTTGGTCTCTTGTAACTTATTATAACATTAGCCATATTATTATTTTACCGGATAAAATCCCACGGTGTTCCTTTCAATTAGCGATGGCTGGCGGTGAGGTGTTCCTCGTGTAGGCATTGGACCACCCCTGGCAGGTACTGACCCGTCACTTGTCTGGCCCGCTGTACATTCCATCAGAGAGACACGTGCTGCCGTCTCGGTCCTGCCTCTGATGAGGTGTCGCACAAACTGGACACTCCTCCGGCGTGCGCGGCGCCGTGGCCTCTGGACTACCGGGTGTGTCTTCCGGCCTATGCTACACAGATACCTGCTTCTCGAAATACCCATGATCAGTATCTGCGTCAGCCAGAAGGTGAGGGCGCGCCACGCCGCCTCTCCGTTATTCCTCCATGATGGGTCTTATCTTTTAAACCCTGCAAGATACCCATCCCATCGAATCCCATCAAATGGCCTCCACGTCCACTGCACCTGTACCCGATAGACATTTTTTATCTGTGGCTTCTACAAAAAAAGAAGCGGAATCACTTATACGGGAAAGTGAGAGCGTGTTTCGTAGACTAAAAGATAACTTTTTAAGACTGTAGCTTATGTATTGAAAACGGAGGACGCAATTTAGAACATTTTATGCTAAAATTGATTCAAAAATGAGTCAATTGTGTATTTTTAATGATCGCCTAACTATTACCCAAAATAACTTGTGTAAATTAATAGTGATCTTTAACTACTATTTTGAGGTATTTTTGGTTTACTAGAGGCATTGTCTAATCTCATTAGTATCAAGAGTAACAAAAATAAGCAACCAGCATGATTTCGAATAATAAATCAATAATTGATTTTTAAAGGGATCCGTCTCACCTCTTTTAAAGGCCGATTCCATCGAAGTGGTCGATGTGATATGCAATTGCAAATTGTTCAAGTCTACGTTATTCCGCCTAAGTTTTTGATTTTTTTCAGTAACCAGGTAGGATATTTTTTATTTAAAGTAGATATTTCAACTATATCACTCTTACGCAAATTCCTCCTTTTTTTATTCCATAGCAATGAAAATTGCAAAAAAATAATAACGTGAAAAGGCATTGTAAAAATAAAGATAGGATTTTTTGAAGTGGTTCCTCCTTTTTTAAGAAAAATTTAAATAAATTGTCTAGAAAACTGTCAAGGATCGGGGATTCATACATCGGGTATTTTAGGATACCCCTGGGCATGAGGAATCTAATTTTATGACGTCATTGTTTGGACTATCCTGTATAAATTCCCATAAGTAGATTATATTCATTCACTATTTTCATTTCACAAGTTAGTTAACCTAAACAAAGGTGTTATCTAGTAACTTGTACAGGAGACACTCGGCTGAAATAACTCAATACGGTCATCCACAGACTGACCGCGCCAAGCGTCGCTTGACCTCACCTATTGTTTACCGATCACTAGTGCAACTGGCTATTAAGTAACGAAAGCTTTATTAATATTTTTTGTATTTCCCCACGATCGCAGTCCATATTTAAACACCGTGATACGCAGTTTAGTAGGAGGTATTTAGTCTGTATTACTCACAACAAAAAACGTTCTGTAGTATTACTCTACACTGCCAAGAAAAAGCCATCCACATTTAGCGTATCAACTAATGTGTCATTGCCACGATGTCAATAATCTTGATTCACCTTTACGTAAACTTAGACAAGAATTTGGAAACTATCACCAAGTTCTAGCGCATTCTTATTAATGGAAATACAATATTTCGTTGAACAAAAGTGCGATGACCTCATGGCTGTCAGTCCGAACTCATTGCATAGGTAGCTAAATGATATTAACATAATATGTAACAGACAAAAATCAGGGTCACACAAGGTTCTACAAAAAACAAGTGAATCATGTCGGGCTACGAGGGCGGCACTGAAAATTTCGGGAATCAAGGAAGTGACACAACATTACTATTTAAAAATGTATTTATTGCTTTTCGAAGTATTCTCCGCGAAATTTGACACATTTTTCCATACGATGGAACCAATCATTGAAGCAACCATTCCATTCGGAAGTTGGGGTCTCCAAAATGGCCGTTTTGTAGGCGTCCACAGCTTCTTTAGGTGATGAAAATCTTTGTCCACGCAATTTATTCTTTATTTTAGGGAAAGTATAGAAATCATTAGGGCTTAGGTCGGGGCTGTACGGCGGATGGTCTAATAATTCTATGTTTTCTTGCTCTAAAAACTCTTTTGTTCTGTGCGCGGTGTGAGAACTCGCATTGTCGTGATGGAGGATGATGCGGCGGTTGCAGTTCTCTCTACGGAGTTCAGAAACGACCTGTGGCAAACAAATGCTAGCATACCATTCTGCATTAACCGTTCTTTGTCCCTCAAGAGGAATAGTCGTAACATGGCCGGTTTTGGAGACAAACGTGGCCACCATTTTTTTTGCAACACTCCGTGAACGAACAATTTTTGTTGGCTTTAACTCATTTTCGAACACCCAAACTCGTGACTGGTTTTTTGTTTCGGGTTCGTACGCATATATCCAGGATTCGTCACCTGATACGATGTTGTATACAGCATTTGAGGATCCTGCGTGGAATCTTTCGAGAGTTCTGACGCACCAAGTAACGCGAGCCGCTTTTTGCTCTTCACATAGCAAATGCGGTATCCATCGGGAAAACAACTTTTTTACACCTAATTGTTCATGCAAGATTATTTGTATTTGACTCATGCCAATGTCTAAAGTTGCCTGAATTTCGCGGTATGTCACATGTCGATCTTCCTCAATCAGCTTGCGCACAGCATCAACGTTTTCTTGGGTGACTGCAGTTTTTGGACGACCTTGACGAGGATCATCACTGAGCTTGACACGTCCACGTTGAAATTCAGCAAACCAGCGATAAATTGTGGTTTTGGATGGGGCTTCATCACCAAATGCATAAATCATCCGGTCAACACACTGTTTTTGTGTTAAACCACTTCGAAAGTCATAATAAATCATCGCTCTTGAATTTTCTCGAGTCAATTCCATTTTCTCAACGACTAAACAAGTTTGACAAAACCTTGTGACAAGACCGTGAATCTTTTTTTAAATAAATAAATGGTATTCGATTTGTAAAACCAAGGAGTTTTCAATTAAAAAGATTTTAATATGACAGGAACAGTGGAAATATTCCATTCCCGATACTTTTAGTGCAGCCTATGTAATGGACTGCTTAAACTGTTGTCTAATGTGAGTTCTCACAAGGTAACTGGGTTATGTCGCAACACCATGTTCTCGGCTCTATGTACAATTTAGCTAGTGTTTTGGGCCGCGTTTAAAATGTAATATATCGAAGATAAATGGCACAATGACCCATTGATAAGTAATCAGTGATTAAGCCATTCTGTAATATGGTAGTTATAAAGTGATATTTTAATTGTTACAGGACAAACTATACCCGTATGCGGAAGAAAATGTAAAAGATTTCTTGAACAATCAATGGGACACTGAAGATGTGAAGGAGGCAGTGACAGCGCTCAGGAAACTGGCGTTGGAAGACAAGGCGAAAAGCGTCGATGGAGTTATTACTATTCCTGGAGAGGTAGGTTACGATGTACTTCTACGAATCATCTGGGCCTAGATAGTAAGGTACTCCGTGGGTAGTCGGGATTTAGCATATAGCACCACTCGCATCTCCTTCCGGGGATGGTAAAATAAAGGCGACTCGGGAATTCTAAACCAGAGGGATGCCAACCTTGGCAACGTGGTATTGGTGAATTGGTGAAACCCTATAGAGAGGCCTACGGCTGATATGATGAGGTAAGTGATAAGGACAATAAAAATGGAATGTGTTGGTTTTAAGCCTGTTTCCTTATGAAGTATCGCGCCAATTCGGTTGTCTGAGTGTCACGTTTAACCCTCTATATTCGTCTTCAGTTACCAATTCAGCATAGAAATGTATTATACTGGGAATATATTAATACGTTATCATTACGTACAACATCTTGTTCTTTTTGGAGTGGCATTGACATCTAGTACCGGTTTTATCAGCGTTGGGTCAAGAAACTAATAGCGATTTCTACGAATAAAAATTCAATTGTATTTATAATTGATTGTCTGCGACTACGTACACGTGTATTTGCGTCATGAAACGGTTTTTGGAAAAAAAGATATAGAAGGCTATACAGACTCAATTATTTCAGCCATGTGGCCAGCGATGACATGAGACAGGGTCGCTCGCTGTGGTTCTTATACGAAAGCTCAAGGTCTCGGCGAGCTTTGGAAAGAGCTACGCTTAGTATTTCGTCCTTTGGCTGATATGGCAATAATGAAGATGAAAGGAAGCCAGTGTTTGAGTTGGAAATCAACGAATTTATCGTTGATTTCCGATTACTAGTTGCCTAAGCAGTCTTCAAAACCGGCAATCAGGAGAAAGATCGGTTTGAACGGGTAAGAGTTGTATGGTAAAGTTTTCGCCATTAGGACGTCCCACTGCTGAACAAAGGCCTCCCCCATAGACTTCCACAATTATGTCATCATTTGGGAGGGGAATTTGACATTACTCACCGCACTTGGCAGGCGGATTGGTGAGCGCAGTATGGCTGATGTCCAGCAGAAGGGACCGGGAAGTCGCAAGTCGCCTTTTACGACATTCATAGGAGGAGACCACCACACTGTGGTGCAATATTTTTAATCTGACCACCATACGGATTTCTTATTATATCTGATGTATTTCAGGACGCGTCTAAGGAAGATCAGATCGAGGGGCTGGTGGAGAGCGTCAAGTGGCAGATGTCTTCGGACCGCAAGGTTGGCGCTCTCAAGCAACTACAGGGCCTCATCTGGAAGCAGGGATATGATAAGGGGGACATCAAGGGACAGTGAGTTAAATCGCTGTATCACATAACCGAAGAAGTAATGAAATATTTGTAAAAGATTTAACAAATATTTCTTTACCTTAAAGATCATTTTTAACCCACTTGAAAAATATTGCAGCACTCGGATCATGGCGACTTGTTACATTTATTTAAGGCTGCAAGTGTATACAAGAGTCGGAGTATGCCTCCTCAAGTTGAATTTGACTGGACTATAGGTGTGTCTTTGAGCCGACCACCGCGGATCGGAAAATGTACCGTGGTCGCCCCTAGCTAGATGGACCGACAACCAAAACAAAGTGGTAGAAGAACAGGCCGCGGAACGCGGAGGACTGGGTGTTCCAGCGCAACTTGGAAGAGGCCTATGACAAGCAGCAGGCTGTGAGAGGTTGAATTGATTCATTGATAGACCTCTTGTTAGTTACGACATCTATGTTATGTTATTGGAATTGCAGACGTGGCGTTTATTTCGTCACTTCTTACCTACTTATTACAATTAACAGTAGTCAACAGTAGGTTTTTGTCACCTAAAACTCAGCACCGAAATGTTTAGCCTTTATAGTTTTCCAAGCTAGTGCCGAATACCAATGATGTAAAATGAACATTCAGCTCATCTCCAGTTTAATCTTTTATTTTCAGTATTGTTTCTTTTCCGGAGTCACAACAGCGATCGCCAACCTGTCTGCCAAGCGTGGCGATTATGGCTTACACAATGGCTTACACACAAACCTATACCGGTCATTTGGCAATTGTGGCAACAGTGGTAGACGTTTTTCGACTCAAATGATGATGATATTTGTTTTTAACATTCCAGTGTGTACGACGATGTGTCACCCGCCCTAGAGTTGTGGCGCTCGGTGGAAGGCCAAAAGGTGTACATCTACTCGTCTGGGTCCGTCCAAGCACAAAAGCTTCTATTCGCTCAGACGCTGGCTGGAGATATGCTGAAGTTTATCGACGGCCACTTTGACACAGCCATTGGTGCCAAACAAGAAGCTGCCAGCTATGCGGCCATTGCTGAGAAAATTGACTGCAAGCCTGAGGAGATATTGTTCCTGACTGACATTGTCAAAGGTAATGTCTAACTTTCACAGCTTGTACAGTCTATTTTTTCAAGCTTCCGGACTGATGTTTGGATATTATGATGCATTGGTTTTTCGGCTTATTTCATTTGTCGCTTACGTCAAGGTTCCGTATGTTAGTGATTACAGATGCGAATATTTGTATTCGTCGACTAACATCTAATTTCCGAATATTCGTATTCGCCGATTATCATGACGACATTGGTTAAAATTATCTGATTAAAACGGGACGCACCCATAACTTCTGTAAAGATTTACTTGTCTGGACATATTTTGTCGATGTTTTAGTTTGATTATTCAGAGTTTACCTCAAATGACAATGACCTCAAAAAAGCTCTTTTTAACAGTTGGCAATATATATATAGATAAAAAAAGTCTGTTAAAAATGCAAATGCTTTTAAATGAAAGTTTACCACGGTTTAGTTTTGATTATTAATGTATTTGTATTTGCCAAACAGCAGAATAGGTATTAGTATTCGCCGAACAGTAGAATCCGTATTAGTATTTGCCGAATAGTATAACGGGCATTCGCGTTCCAGGAATAGTAAAATCGATATTCGTATTCGTAAAATTAGCATTCGTTGCATCAAATCACGCTGTACGCCGAGGTACACGGGTGCAATTCCTTAAGGTCAAACATCCATACATCCTTCAATACAGAATTAAAATGAGGGGGGAAAACCAATTTGGTATACGCGCGGAAGGTCACCCATGCGATGGACCGACCAGATAAAATCTTGCTTGGGCGGACCCTTGAATGAGTGTAACAGAATATGCTCTAACAGAGAGAGATGGCGATGTATCGTGAGGCGAGCTAAATCTGCCCCTATCAGTACTACATGATGACCACGACCGCTCTGTCAAGAGCGAAACGACAAAGAAGAATACGCTAAGACATGATTGAAGCTATTCAAGGACACGTTGCAGAGTGTGAGCCATGGGGACGAGTCTTAGGGAATACCAAATTGGGTTGTCACCGTTATTTCAATTCTGTATTCAAGGATGTATGGATGTTTGAGATTAAGGAATTGCACCCCAGGTACCTGGCCTAGTTCAGCGGCAGAGGCTTCCAATGTTTTAGTCATATAAGTTATTGGAGTTGTAATATTTTGAATCAATAAACATTATGATTTCCTTGATTTAAAATTAAATACATATAAATTAGGTTAAAAACTTAATTTATATGTATTTAATGTATTATTACTATTAGCATTTATTATTACTATAGTATTTATTTCTATGGTGAACTCTCTTATGGTCTTTTAGATGCAAATATTATCGGCAAGATAACATTTGCTTTTCAATTACTCAAAAGTCCAATTAGAAATTTCCAGCTTCACCCAAAACCACATCTTTACTATTCGTATTTATTTCTATGGTGAACTCTTATGGTCTTTTAGATGCAATTAGTATCAGCAAAATAACATTTGCTTTTCATTACTGAAAAGGCCAATGGGAAATTTCCATGTCCACTCAAAACCACATCTTTTTAAATAGGACTAAGAAAGTCTCATTTTAAATTATACTCTCAGGTTCACTGTTAACGAAGCGTGGGAGAGCCCCGTGTCTAGTGTGTAGTGTAAGTGCACACTTAAATGCCTATATTAAAGGAAAAAGCAGTCTTCTTCCCCCAAGTGACATTATGTTCATAGATATTGTTAAATATAAAGAAATATTTTAAATTATCAGAGGCAGAAGCTGCGCGCGCGTCTGGTATGTACTCCGCGCTGGTCAGCCGCGAGGGTAACGCGCCGCTGCCGAGTGAGGCAGCCACCACATACCCCGTGCTGCACAGCATGGCGCAGCTCGCCAGCACCAACAAGCGCAAGCCGGACGCCCAGGTGCCTCTCCGCTGATACCCGCCATAGCACGCCTAATGCATGCACTCTGTAGTATACCTATATGTGTAGACGCAACTCGCCATTAGTAAGTCAGGTGAGTACGTGTGTGTAGTAATGTATTTTTTATGGCTCCTGTACACAGTGGACGAAGTAGACACATCAATGTTCATAGGATTGTTATTGACCGTTATCTTGTTTTATCTAAATTGTACATGTCTAGCTCAGTATAGATGGTCTTCAAATATTGGGCAGCCCAAAGTGCAAATGAATCAGAGACCATCGTAACTTCCAAACCTTTGGGCAGCTGGGCTTCGTGATCTAGTAGGCCGTTGTGTTTGGGAACCATAATGCTTTGGTATGCTTCAGGCAAAGGCTGTGATAAATGTTAAATAGTTACTGTTGTAAAATATTTACTTCAATTATGATTCATTAGATTGTCCTGTAATGTGTAGAAATAAAATAATGAAAAATAATGTTGTGTTTAAATAAAATTACAAGAAAATAAAAAGCCAGAATAATGTATTTGGACAAAGGCAATGTAGAAAATCTCGTAATTTTCAACAACAAGTAAATAATTAGCGTTTGATAATATGTAATACATTTATTATTATTTTATGAAATTTATTATTCTTATATTTTCTTATCGCTACTGTGCATAGCTATGCGCAACTAAAGGAAGATCCGCAGCGGATAATATTATATCTGGATTGATTAATCTACAATAAGACAGCAAGCAGATAATAGTGATTCAAGCGACCACGCACCACGGGTAAATAGTACGATTTATAGTTAACAGCGGTGCTGTCGTTGTACCATATCAATGCTCATGGTTGATACAATTCTGTTTGCAGAATTTCCGCTTGTTTTCTTGGCCACCACTAGCGGTTAGAGGTTCACCATGTATTGGAAAGCAGCTTGTCCATCTCCGCTGCGGGTTTTCTCGCTTGTTATGCAAAGCGCAAAATAAACTCATAAAACCTCATTCCAATATTATGTAGTATTTATTGCATCTTGTTGTTTACTGAATCTAGTTGTGTAGTATTTATTCTTATTATAATTAGTTAGTTAATAATATTTATTCCTGGTGAAGGTTTGGAATCGTGGTTAAAATTTAATTCGTATTATTTTTATATGTGTGGAATATTTATACTTTCTGTGTGGTTATCGTATTGTGGGTGTTTCAAAAGACATCATTTTCAGGGGGAGGGCACTAGCATCTTCCTATAAATCATACTGCCGTCACCAATCAGTTTGCCAATTAATGTGGCAATTAAAGTAATTTTCAGACCATTCATTGTGGAATGCACAGGCAGGCACCCATGTTCAGCAGTAGATGTTTAGGGACCATTATTATTTGCTGTTTTATGAGCTAATATGGGATTTCAAAAAAATGTATACTAGCTATTACTCGCGACTTTGTTCGCGTACTTACGTTAACTGTATATTCTATGTCCTATTCCACGACATAATCTACCTCTATGCCAAAATTTGTGATGGGGCCTCACACATACAAAACTTTCACATTTATAATAACAATACAATACAAAGAGATGTATAATTTGGACTTTAAATTAGTTTTTACTTCATATGTGTACAGACAGATAAACCCTTGCACCAGGATTTATACAATGTGGTGATGGTTAGTATCACAATTAATGTTTGATTAAGTCTGATAAGTACTCTAACTTTTTAATTAGACCAATATGGTAAAAGCTCCTATAAGAATTGAATTCATCATATCTGTCAAAAGACATCCACTGCTGAACAAGGTTTCTCCATAAACGGCCGGTTATATGCAGTGTGTCGTCGTTTTGGAAGGGGGAATTTGCCATAATCACCACACTTGGCAGGTGGGTTGGTGAGCGCAGAATTGTTGCTGTTTCACAGAAGGGACGCTGCTGCCCATCCCTTTGATTTAGAGTACCTTGAGTCGCCTTTTACGACATCCACGGGAGGAGAGGGGAGTGGTGCTATATTCTTAATCCGGACACCACAAGAGTTGAATTAGCAAAGAAGTAATGTGTGTTGCATATTACCAGTATTCCTGTAAACCCCGCTAATCAAACCAACTGAATTATGTATGCCGTACCTGGGTATCATTATAGTATTGCGGGTGCTTCAAACGCCCTTCAGTGCGCCTATATGTGTTCTACCGCTTGTACAATGGACAGTGTTCTAAGGAATTGTTCAATATGATGCCAACGCCTACTTTTCACCATCGCACCTCCCGCCATCGGCGGGGAGTTCATTCACATACCCCTAGAGCCAAAATGGTCTCGTACCGGTCGGTTTCAGGTTGTGGAATCAGCGCCCTACCGAGGTTTTCCCAAGAGACTACAGCATGGGGCTCTTCAAAAAGGGCGTGAAAAGATTTTTACGGGTTCGGCAACGCGCGAGTGGTACCTCTGTTGTTGCTAGCGTTCATAGGTTACGGTAACCGCTTACCATCAGGTGGGACGTATGCATGTTTGCCACCTTAGTGGTATAAAAAAAAAAACTAGCCGCTACTCATAATTTGGCCGTGTTTTGACAAAACTTTATCAACTCTTACTAAGACATCTAATTGTAGTTTCTATTGTTGTGGATAACGGTCTATGCAGCAATCAGTGTACATATCAAATCGTTAGAAATTATTATCAAATAATAACCCAACATTACTCTTGTCATGCGAACATTGGTTGTTGTTGTTGGTAAAGTAATTCTAATGAAATAGAAGGGTCTATTCATCGATGATGAAGATTCATTGTATGTAAATACCTTTTTATTGTAATGGGGTGAACTTTAAAACGTTCTGCAAAACCTAACTCATTGCGTAAACACATTTCCTTCATAGATGTCGTATTTCATTGCGTACAGACGTCATACTGTGCTCTCCACAGGTTGGAGTTTGAGTACTGGGAAATTGTGCCCCAAAATAACGACACACTTGTGGAAATCTATGGGGGACGTTCTTTGGCTGATAAGATGACGATGATTGGGTTGAGCATTTGTGAGTGCCGGCAGACAGTGATTATTATATCCGTTGTCATTGATATTACCTTCTCACCTATAAAGCAACTGTGCTAAAAGTAATTATAAAGTTACATTCTGAAACATGATCAGGGACCACACCATCTTTTATAGATTAGAACTTACCGGTGTATTTAAATCTATCGCTATTGCACACATACTCCAATTGCACAGTGCTGTATAAGACCCGATCGGCTGTGCAATTTCAAAACTACATGCATAACACAAGTCTACAGCATTTTTGTGCACGGGACATATATTTATTGCTTTATTTTTATTGCTGTTATAGCTAGAAATAAGAACAAAAAATTGTTCTGTATTTGATTTTGTGTGAAAAAATGCAAGAACCAAATAAATAAAAATACATAAAATCTGTACATAGAAAAGACTTATAAGATAACGAACATCCGTTTACGATTTATTTGTCTTAAAATAGAGTCCAAATGTTAAAAAATGAACAGTTTTGCTTTTCCTGTCATGTTCAACAGAAGTTTCTCTTATCAACCCCCAAATATAATCCCACATCGTGCTTTCAGTGTACTGGCCTTGGTAACGTCTCTCAAATTCTATTAGCTCTTGTTGGAAGCGTTCCCCTTGTTCTTCCGAATAAGCTCTCATATTATCCTTAAATTTATTCAAATGAGAATGCAACATGTGTACCTTTATGCAGCTCGTCATAATTTTCAGCTCTATGGTTTCCAAGGAAAAAACTGTTCCAGGCTTATTTCTCCTCATTGCAAATATCTAACCGCGGGAAAATATCACAATCCATTTTTTTTTAATTCTCGTCTCGTTTACAATGTCTCGAAGCTATTTTGTAGCTAGGTTGATACAGGTAAGAAATATGTAGAACACGTTTTGCCGCTGTAATATGCAAACACATATTAGCGATGCAAGAAATAGTACCCCCCGCCCTCTTACTTCTCTTTCGACAGCGTCAGGGCGCAATGACCGACATTAATTGTGCGCGAAAATCAAAATTGGTCAAATAGCTATAACTTTTTTTAAATCAAATATTTTCAATCGGACTATTAATATATTTTTGTAAATCCCATGCGCAGAAAGTTTAAATTTTTTGTTGACAAGTGAATCATTAGCCAAATACAATAATTTCCAAACTAGGCTAGTGGATTTTTTTATTGGAGTGTTTTCGTAGTTTTACTTAATAGGACCCACTGAGTCAAATTTATTATGAGTAACCACAAATAAAAAATGACCCTTGCTATGTTTTGATATTGCACAGCCGCGTTTTTTTTTGTTGGACTTCTCGCATACACTGTTGGGAAGTGTGGTAGCTTAACCGGTCGTTTCTGGCGACGCCAAAAGAGGCGTCCGGCCAGGCTTAAAATTAATATTATAGTAGTAACTTGAACGGGAAGGTGACGCGGCGATAGACCTCCGCGACGTCGGTGAGGCGGACATCATCGGCGGCGAGGGCGGTAAAACGGTCGGGTGTGAAGTGAATGAGACAAGGCGTTTATGTGATCTGTGTCTGAAAATGTACTACGAGCGTTTAGTAGGTACTGAAGGCGACCGACCACAAAGGCGGCGCGGCCACGCACTTCTTTGTGGGGTATAAAGGACAGTTTTTTGTCTATGGGTTTTTTTTTTAAACATTGCCCCACACTAGGATTTCTCCTGTGACGTGGGTGCGTTTACAGACATGAATTCTACATACAATACACCCAGACCCGGAACAACTACCTGCAGATCATACAAATATTTGTTCCGTGCGGGAATCGAACCCACGACCCGGAGCGCAGCAGCCGACTGTATCAGCCACTGCACCAACTGATTCTAAGATACTTGGCGTGCGGTTTCCAAGGGACCGATTCTAGGCCAATCGGTCCCTTGGAAATCGAGATCACCCTGAAGCGTGGGTGGTCGTCGTTTTATTGGCAAAATAGGACAGCTTTGCTTTGCTTAGCTTTGCAGGATCTTGGTTATACTATCGGGAACGTAACCGGAGTAGAAAATGGCCGTGTCATCAGCGAAGAGTGCTAATTGGGTCGTATTAGCAGGTCGTTTATGGATGTCACTGGTGTACAATGTAAACAATATTGGGGCTAGCACAGATGTTGACCTTTGACCATCTTGATCAGACTCCGGCTCTAATGGGGTTAGGGGACGAGAGAGCGCCCGTGACTCGATATCGGAAAATGTGATTTGACAAGAAGTTTCGTATGATGAGAACGAGATGGTTGGGCACTCCGAGTTCATACAACTTAGATAATAAGCCGTTGTGCCTGTTGTGCCGTTGTGACTTTGACTTTGTCAAATGCTTTCACCACACCGAAAAAGAGTACTTCTGTCATCATGCCGCGAGAGAATCCGAACGTGATGTGCTCAACTAATCGGTGGATTTGTTGTTGTGTTTGGCTTTAAAACCATATTTTGGATTCGGCAAAATCCGTAGTTCGAGTTTCATACGATTGTTTTCCATCGCTGAAATCGCCGTGAACATGACCGGTGCGGGAGTCGATCGCGCCTAGCGTATCTGCGACTGACGTTATGCAATCGGGAATTCTTTTTAGCTGGATGGACGACGGGTCGTTAGGCGTTGAAAGTTGCATCCAATCCGTCGTCACAATGGTCTAAGGGGGTTGTCCTGTGTCCATAGGGCCAAAACGGGAGGTGAGATCACAGGACGGTGGTTGGAGTCTAGCTCTTGTAGTACTTCAATGGAATGCAACTTAAGGTTGACATTCTTTAGAAGTGCTATGTCGAGTATATCCGGGCAATGGTTAACATTACTGGGGTAGTGGGCGGGAGACATCGGGGCGATGATGTCAAAATTGAGAAGGGTACTGAGGGAGTATAATTGACTTCCTCTGTGGTTGTGGGTGAGACAATTCCAAGATTAACGTTTGGCATTGAGATCCCCCACCACTATGACAGAGTCGCCTAGATTGAAGAGTGCTTCGAGATCAGTTTGGATTAGATCGTCTTGGACATTGGGGGTTATGTAACGACACTAGGGTGATCGGTTGGTGACCTGACATACCTATCCTGCACACAGATGCCTCTAGATTGCAAAGGGACGGGGTATCTAGGGGCATACAATAGAGGGATCTCTTATAGTAAATAAGAGTGCCTCCGCCACGGGAGTGGGTCCTATCATTGAGCACCACATCGTAGTTTGCAATTCTAGGGTTCCTGTGAGAGGGTTTCAAAAAGGTCTCTTGTATCAACATGATGTCAATTAGGTGGTCGCGGAGGAATAGGGCAATCTCATATTTTTGGCCATTAATGCTGTTTGCATTGAAGATGCCTATTGTAATGGATAATGGATTTGATGGGCCCGGGGGTGTGTAACAAAACCCTCCCTGCCGGGTTGCAGGTAGGGAGGTGAGCGTGCCTGTCGTGAGCCCTAAGCTAGTACCATCCGTGGCCAGTCTTATTGGATAAAGGGACCCATCCCTGACAGCTCTGCAAAATCAAGGGGCGATAAGGTATCGCCCGCAAGAGACTGTATAATCTGAAACGAAAACTCGAACTAGGGTCGACTAGTCCACAGCCGACTTATGCTTTGCCCTGACGGGGCTAGTGAGTGGGTCGGGTCAACACCCCACTCGGCTTCGTTAGCACCGTAAGGTATCCGCCGAGGACCACCAAATAGTGGTATTTCCCTAAAGGGGCACAAACGCTATGAATTTAATCCGTTAAAGAAATAGTCAGTCGTCGCCTTGAAAAAGGTAAATATATTGACACAAAAATATACCTCACTAGCTCTTTTACACTTCTACATATCTCGCCATAATTCCTTGGACTATTGATGAAACAAGGGGTTTAAATTTTTTTTGCCAAGGCTGATACCAGGCAGTTTTACATTTAGTTTAATCAATAGAGATTTGTAATAAAAACAAGGGCAAGCTACAAAATCGGGCATGCTGCGGTACGTGCGCTGTGGGGTGCAAAAATATGATACGTTTTCTCACCTTTCTGGCATCGAAAAGCATATTTGATTCTTTCTATTTCGTAAGAATTTTATTTATTTACTAGCTGGGACTCGCGGTTTCACCCGCGTTTAATTTAAAAGTAATTTAGATTACTTCGACATAGACACTTGACATAGAATATGTATATTGGATTTCAAGGGTTTTATTTTTTACGCGGAACCCTAATTATTTTTCCAAAATAAAAGTAGCCTAAGTTATTCCTTATAACATCAGCTATCTGCCAGTGAAGGTCCCGTCAAAATCAGTCCAGCCGTTTCGGAGATTACCCGGAACAAACAGACAGACAGACAAATTTTTTAAAAATAGTGCTTTTGTTATATGTAACGTACATACTTTCATATGCATTTAGTAAAAAGCTGTTATTTTGACATTACAAACAGACACTTCAATTTTATTTATTTGTATAGATTGCTTTTGACGTCTATTAAATTGTGAAAAAAATATAACTAGCAACCATGAAGTTAAACATGTCCGCATGACAGACTGATGTCGGATTATATTTGATAGTAATATCTAGAGGTTGCGGCTCGACAATCCCTGTTCGCGACAGTAAAAACATTAGCCATAGCAAATTTGGATTAACCCAAGAAAAAAACTTCAAGAATATAACGATTTGAACCTTAATGGACTCTACGTCAAATTAACTTATATGGACCTTAAGATCCTTAATTGACTCTTGTAGTCAAGGTGTCCCTTGTGTTGATAAATTTATAATTATGTGTATGTATCGACTGTGGGTGTAGTATCTCCATAGTACGGGTTTCTTTTTACAATCGAAACGTAATAGTATATGTTTATGCGATTGGTGCTGTGATTAGCCCGCTCCAAATTCTTCAACTAATACGGAGCACCGAACGCGGTAAACGTGTAGTTTATTATTATGATTGATTGTGAAAACAAACTCGTACGGGGTAATATGTAATCTGAATACTGTCCGTTGCTATGTTCAATCATGACAAGAAACTCGTACGAGCTAATATGTAATCTGAATACTGTCTGTTATTATGTTCAATCATGATATTACTCACGATGCCTTTAATGCTGATGGTACAGAAAAACCGAATGCTATAAGACATTTTTTTTTCTATTACGTTTCTAAATGCCCTGGGCAGTAACTGTTAAGATAATTATGATGGTAGGCTTGGTGAGCGCATTATGGAATTATTAGCGCACAGGAGAAGGCTAATGCCCTATTATGTGAGCCCATAATTACCCTTTACGTGTCCAACGGGATGACGAGCTGGAACTGGGGCTGTATTTGGAATTACGAAATATTGGCTCGTAATCAAAGGTACCTAAGAAATCCTTCCTTTGCTTGAGTTAGGATTCGCTAGTAAGGCTATCGCCGCTCCTGTACCAACCACCTGAATATTATGATAGGCTATTTTTAACTCATATAAAAATGTTTATATTATTATTTTATTTTGTCACAGGATGAACAGCCTGCGAAAGTCCCGAAGACAGACGTAGATGCTGATGTTAAAACCGCTTCTGAAGCAGAAGCGTCTTCTAAAGAAGAAATGCCTTCTAAAGAAGCGCCTTCTAAAAAAGAAGCGTCTTCTAAAGAAGAAGCGCCTATTAAAGCAGAACTTCCTAAAGTAGAAGCGGTTTCTAAAACAGAAGCGATTCCTAAGGCAGAAGAGCTTCCTAAAGCAGAAGCTCTAAAAGCAGATGCGCTTTCTAAATCAGAAGCCCCTGCTAAAGTAGAAGCGCCTTCAAAAGCAGAAGCGCCTTCAAAAGCAGTAGTTCCTTCCAAAACAGAAGTGCCATCTAAAGAAGCACCAACTAACGCGGAAGAGTCTTCGAAAACTGAAGCTAAGTCTGAACCAAAAGCAACTCTTCAAGCAGAATCTGCTGCTGAAACACCCGCTTCGAAAATAGCAGATGAGCCAGAGAAAATGGAAGTTGAGGAGGAAGCTGTCATTACGGAAGATACACCTGTTCAAGCGAATACAGTAGAAATAACTGAGAAAATTGAAACCATCGTAGAAGAAGTAACAGATTCAAATGAAATTGCGGACACGCCTATCTCCGACATTGAACCTATAATAGAGGAGAGTAGTGATAAGACTGAAAAACCTGAAACTGAAAAAATGGATATAGACTCGACCGATACTCAGCCAAACGATAGTGCTGTTCTTAAGAATGATGAGAAAGAGGCATCTGTACCAAAAGTGACTCCGCGTTCCGCTGTAAGCATAGAAATCACGGATGTTACGAATGACAAAGAGGACCTAACTGAAGTAGCTGAAATGATCGACGATCTCGCAACCGAGGCCGTAGTTGAAGAGCCCGAAGGCGATCAAGATATGGAAGAATTGCAAAGTGTAGGGGAAGTGTTGGAGAAAGAATGTGACGAAATTTTGTCAAAGGTACAAGATGTTACTAATTTGGATAACATACCACTCAAACCTTTACTTAATACTATTGCAGAAGAATCCTTAGAAAATGAGAATTTGGATACAAATGATATTGTGGAGAGAATATTAGATTCAGAAATGGAGATGGAAATGAAGCAGTGTGCCGAGAAAAATCTCAAGGCTGCAGAACAAATATCGGAAAGCAAGACCATTACAAAAGAAGATAAATGCGAGAAACAAGAGATGGATACTAAGGATTCGACGAAACCTGCACAAGAAAAAAGTCAGACAGAGACAGTTTTAGAAGAAGTCAAAGTAACGGAAGAGAAATTCGATGAAATTAGTACTAAAACAAACAAAACTGAAGAAAACAAAGAAGTAACAGATGAGAAAAAAATAGCAGCAGAGCTAGGTAAAACTGAAAATAAAATTGTAGTTACAGAAGTCATCTGCACACCAGAAACGGACGGTAATAAAACGAAAGGGGACGTAACTAAATCAGAAGAAATAAAAGTTAGTGAAAAGATTGACTCGGAGGAAAAGAAAGACGAAACGGAGAAAACACCCTCAGAGAAAAAAGAAATGCCTGCAGTAAAAAGTAAGGTGGAAACTGAGACCCCTGTCAATGATGCAAGCGAGAAGGACAAAGTTCCCGACGAAGCTAAGCCAGATAGTGAGTTAAAAGACATGAAAGAAACTCAAGTGAACGGTAAAGCGAACAACGGTGGTTCCGAAATCGTAAATCAGAATGGAAATGCCAACAAAGATGACGAATTAAGCTCGCGACTATCAATGGAAAACGGAAAAGAGGAACTGAACGGCGCAAACGGTGATTCTACTATGGTGGACCAGGGCAAGAACGAAAACAGTGCGGAAGTAGACGTAGCCGACATTAAAGTCAAGATGGTAGCTGTGGACGAGCCGTGCAATGACCCGATAGAGCAGCCCACGGAAGCATAAGATAGTAGGGTGAGTGTTACGTGATATGTAATGCATTATGGTTTTTAATTTTACTAGCAGGCCTAACACAAACTGCCAGACAAGACAATTTTTACGGATTTTGTTGAATATCTTTCACTATAAATTTCCGATCTTTTGTCAAGAATTTGTTAGGGTTTGAGATAACGTTATATGAATATGTGCCAAGCGTCAAACAGTGCGCGAGCGCCATGTTATTTTGTCATATCCCATGGGAGATAATGTCTTGTTTGTCTGTGCTAGGTTTGCTGTTGTCTGTGGCTTTTTACCTGCGTATATATGGTTATTAGATTTGTGGTATGATATAACCTTTACATCTTGGGAATGTGTTCATTCTGCATACGTATTCACTGTCATCACAGTAGCTCTTACGGTGTGCTTGTTGTATCATTCAAAATAATTTAAGTAATGTAGGGTGCATTTATAATATATAAGCGAGTTTGATTTTATGAATTTCTCAACTGAATGAGATAGTGAAAATGCAAGACCCTTTGACATTTGTTGCAAATCAAAAAGATAAGATGAAGCAACATTTTATTATTTTGTATTTCCATTATACACATCGTACATTACCAACAAAAAAATAATGACATACATAGGTCGAAAGATGCTAGAAGTTAACAAAAGTAATATTTAATCATCGATTTCCAAGTGTGCTAAGCACAAAACTGAAGGCATTTTAAGCTGTTTGACTAGAGTGGAGTAAGAGAACTGGAATGTTGAGAGAAAAATATACGTCAATAACTTCTATTGACTTGAGACCCATTGATACGATTTTTTGTTTGTAATGTAATAATATAGTCTCAAATAATGCTTTTAGCTTTTGATTTTTAAGCAAATGTCATACCAGTATTTCGAGTTCCTTTGTCTATTTTTCTATATCTCCTATACATTTGGATTTCATATTTGCCACGCGAGTAAACATTTAGTATTAATTCTATTTCATATTAGTTCGTTACAAGGCTATTCTTATATCTGCTCTGCTTGAAACAGTGATAGGAAAGTCGAGATTTTTCATACAAAACACGTTAAGCTACCTTTTTTCCATACCGCGTCTTTCCTATTACTGCGTTTATTTTCTATTTTGAATGGGCTCGGGTTTACTGCTGTCTCAACTGATGTTAAGTGACGATGCGATGGACGATAGAGATAGTGGTCAAACGTTTTAAGCAGATCGGGCCAGTATTGAGGACACGTGAGAAATATTCCATCCATGAGGATTTATGAAGGGTAAGAACCTATCTCACTAATTTACTTACCACGTCGTCATTGGCAAAAGTAGGCCTGACGACAAGCGAAGTTAACATGAGCCAAACGAGCCACACTGTAAAAGCGGCCGCGTCCAGTGTTTAAACTGGATAGAACTACCAATTTAGGATACCGAATTCGATTATAGAAACATCCTACGCTATCGTAACTTAGAAGAGGCCTATTTCCAACTGCGGGCTGTTTACTGCTGACTGATGCCTCATTCAACTTATGCGTCAGTCAGTCATCAGAAACTTAACCCATCTATTGCTGCTTATGCCTATTTGTACTAAACGATAAGTTGACGCCTAAATTTGTCTAGGAAACTCGGTGATTCAAAACTGTAATATCAGAGATTTGGAATGATAAGTTTAGCGCAGACAAAACTAATGCAGTTGCTTTTAGTACAATATACAAATAGCTTACAGGTTTGCAATACTAACTTTTAAATTTTCGCGTTGCATGATTATTATATAAAGAAACGGGAATTAACGCGAAATTACCTTTGAATAGCTTGACGTTTCGACCGGGTTGTCACAACACAACCTCGCTATTCGCAGTCGGTTAATTATAAGGACACAGTGTAGTGTGTTGCGGCCTTAAAACAAATGAAGAAAAAACGGGGGTGGACGAACCATAAACGGAGTGATCTCGCTGCATCAGTCTGCTTGAGACCACGGTCGGTGCAACCCAGTCGAAACGACAAGCTATTCAAAGGTAATTTCGCGTTAATTCCCGATTCTTAATATAGCTTACAGGTTATTTGCAAATATTATGGTCCGTTTGGCGCCGTGGTTAACGCTCGGCTTTATTCGCAAGAATTGTGGTTCAATGTCCTTCTATATTGTACAAACCTGAACCAAGGATAATTAAATATGTGTAAAACCTGCATTCCTTCAATGCATCTCACGAATTTAACGATGAGTTACAATGTAATTATACACCACTAATAATAGATATTCAGTATACATTTTGTTGTTTTGAGACCAAGAGTTTAATAAATCATACCTAGCGAACGTCTTGGATGTAACTGGAGGTCTGAATGCAGTATTGACCTAGTGCGAAGAGCAACTCGCCACTGCGCCAATAATTCGCTGTTGTGGAAATCTATGGAGAAGGCATATTTTGTTCAACAGTGGACGTCCTTCGTTTGATATGATGAGTGATTGAGATTTGGATGAAGTGGTCTGGTATATATATATATATATTTCAGTTTATAAAATATTTTATAAACTGAAATTAATGAAAATATTTTACGGACTTGCCATTGGTTACGAATAACCCATCTCATCCTTTGGGTGTCGTAAAAGGCGACTATAGAAATAGCCGGAGGATAGGCAGCAGCGTCCTTCGAGTACATTAACAACTCTACTGCGATCGCCAACCCGATTGCAAAGCGTGGTGATTGTGGCAAAACCCCCATATGAGCACGCACAACACCCTGACCGGCCATGGTGGCGATCTTTGGGAAGGTCTGTGTCCAACACTTCATCCGGCTGAAATGATAATGAAAATATTTTAATACTACTTTTTCAGCAGAAATACCAAAACTGTTTTTTAACATTTGCTGGTCGAATCTTTTCAAATGTTTAAAACAAAACATATATACATACCTACATAAATTCAATGCAATTATGTCATATGCTCATTATTAACAAAATTACGTCAAGATGTTAAAATTGTATGTATAAAATTGACGACACGTTTGGTGCAGTGGCTAATGGCTTGTCTGTGCTGCGTGTCCCGGGTTCGAATCCCACTCAGAACAAATACTTTTGTGGCATTACAGATAGTTTTTCCTTGTTTGGGTGTTGACGCATATCATGAATTCATGTCTGTAAACTGTAACCAGGACAAGAAATACAAGTGCACCGATAAAAATGTCATTTTCAAAGGCTGTAGGATAAAGGATCCTTAAAGGATAATATAATGCCTCATTTAAAATAAGGAAAACTTTATCAGTAAATACTGCATTCAAATATTATTTCCAGTGTCGGACGAGTGGAACTGCAGGGCGTCCAAGCGTTGTTGGTTCACATCTGAAGATTGACAAGACTGAGGTTGCTTCCACGCTAATTGACATCACTTCCTAGTTTATACGTGTATTGAAATTTCACTGTGTACCACGCGGTGACGGACGGTGAGCACTGCTGACGCTAAGCAATACGTTATTTACTAATACTTAACTTTGACAATGACTTGTCAGGAGAACACAAATATTACTTTTATTTTTAATCTTCTGTAGTAAATAAATCAGTAATATTAACAAAAAGCCCCAAGGTTCTACTACTAAATAATAAATTGATCTTGACAAGTCTCTTATGTGTAGAATTTTATTACCATACCATTGCATCTAACTCTGTCAGGTCTGTCCCTCAATAGACCATAAATATAACATTGTCTTTAAATATTTAACAGAACTAGCCTGCTTAAAGTGAGATGCAGTTGTAGTGGTAATGTGTTTGCGTAAGTTTAATTTTGCTATAAGTAAAGTTATTGAATGTAAGTTACATAGATGTAAGATCGAAACTTATTATTAGACATTCCTGTAAGCATATAACAAATGTAGTAATTTTATTGAATTTCTTGCTTATTTTCTGTTTTGTATGATAGGGCCTAATCATGGTGCTTTATACGAGCCGCCTGTTCGAGCCAGTTATGCTATTCCTTTATTTCTGTTTTGCAAATTCGTTTAATCTGACGTTATAAGATCACGGTATTGTCGATAACTCGCATTTTTGTCAATGTTTCGCTTCAAAATATCCAGCGTAGACATGGAGTTTGATGTAGTTAAAGCGCGGAAGTTGTCACGTATAAACATTTAAGTAAGCAGTGCAGCGCCTCAATTGTAGAAACATTTTATCTTTGTGTAAATGTGTCGTGGGAGTGAAAAAAGTTCGCGTTTAATTTGCATTAGTATAAAGGTGTGCGCGCCACCGGCCTAGCAGTGTGCACTGTCTGTCACCGCTTATCGTATTTGACTTAGGTAAGTTCTATTCATAAGTATTAACTGTATTGTGATTCTTAATTATCGTATATTCAATTACTCGATTGTTCGATTTAAAAACCCACTGCCAAACCTGTGCAGTCATATTTGACGTTGGTCTGTGAACTGCTGGTGTTATTGTGATATTGAACACGCAAGAAGACTGTAGTGATTGTTTGACGGGCTGTGTTTCAACACGCAAGAAGACTGTAGTGATTGTTTGACGGGCTGTGTTTTAAGTATTTATTGGGTTGGGTGCGTAATTAACACTTATGTACAGCTGGTTCTATTATTTATTTAGACTTTGTAAAACTTACTGTATATAAAGTTTTATATTCATTAACAAATGTCTTCACAATATTTATGCTTTTGGGACTTGGTTGGTATGTTAAAGATGTCAGGCGCTTATTTTTTGTGGATGCTTTTTGACTCGACTAGAACAAGGCAGGCCATGCTTATTTTGGTTACAAGTTCTGACATTCAGAAGGTGCGAATACCTTAGGTTGTTTAGTTTTTGCTTTACGGCAACAATCTTTATAATTTCGAATAAGCTTTAATTGCAAGTCTAAGGGATAATGCCAAACGAAATTGACTGAGAATTAAACAGAACTAGTCTTATCTTATTTGGAATCTCGGTATAGGTTTGGTTATTTTACAAATTTGACTGAATTTATAAAACATCGGTAGGTACTATTCTTCATTATTTATAAGTTATTTTGTTCCTGTATTAGTTATATAAGGCCGAAACTGATAGTACAGTATTGAAGTAGTTTATGGATCAACGTCGAACGATTGTGCAGGCATCTTCGTTTAGACTGATTTTTTACTATTCAGACCTCTATGTTCACTCATTATCCACAACTAAATGGAACAGAATAAGTCACATATGATTATAGATAATGGATGAGCATGAGATGACTTAACAATTAAGAGAATCATACATTTGAGTTCGTACATTTTATTGTAAAAAAGTAACAAGAAATCTCAAACGTAAATGTAATGTATTAATTTTAATTGTCACCACTAATGACGTTAAAATATAATGGATGTAGAATTTTTTATTGGTATTTTATTTTACGTTAAGTGTGTGTTGAAATATATAAATGTTGCCGCGCGTGTTCAATATGAGTATGTGAGCGATGCAGCAGAACTGCCGTATAGACGATCAGCTTGTTGACGTGTGACGATTTTTGGTGTCAAATCTTCATTAACAATCGTTTACTCTGTCTACGATTAACAATGTCTATGTGTGATAAAATATACATACGTTTAACTAGAAATGACAAAAATGCCAGCACCTGTTACGCTGAAGAATAGATGCATTGCTAAGGCATATCATTTACCATCTCGGAACTGTATGTGTGGACATTCTTGAAAAATATTCATTCCGCACACTTTGTTCGTCTAGATATCCTAAGTTTATGCAGCAACGGGTGTAAAGATTACACTGACTGAATCCAGTGCGTTTGCAACACGTCAGTGCAGGTGTTATCGTACAGCGCGTACGCACTGACACATTTCTGCCTATATAATGCGCTGCCGACGTGATGTATTCGATCTAACAGCTTTTAATTGATGACATTAAACGACTAAATGACTACAGGTATTCTCAATAAAGTACATTTTGTCTAAGAAACCAGAGTTAGCTTTTCCTCGTACCTACACGGCGATATAAAATGAATATCGCTGGTTTGCGAGACACCAACGCAAATCAAAATTGAACTAATGATACAGAACGAACTGAAATCACTCATATTTTACCGTGAATAATGACGCAATACCGGTTTCGGGCAGACATTCGCTAAAGAGTGATCATTATTGATTGGAGACAAAATAGACTAATGTTTTTATTGGTATTCATTTCAGTTGCTCCTCTGTATATTAATGGTTGTGCCGTCAATATCCAGCTGAACCCACGCTCGATTTGCGTAAACAAGGACTGACTTAGCGTCTGAGCATAGTAACTGGTACTGATTTTTAATTAAGATTTTTAATAATTATGGCTAATACCATAATTATAGGCAGACTTGTATATTTTGCATAATTGCTGTAGAATTACGCAAAATATACAAGTCTGGCCATAGCTACGTCAGTTAGTTTTTCTGACTGCAAACGCAGCAGTACTTCAGTCTATTGGATAGAGCCTTTATAAGGGCACCCCACTGTAATTTCGCATCAATATTTATACCTAGAAACACAGTTTCATTTACTAACTCGAGTTTGTTGCCTCCAAGAATTATTTCCAATTCAACTTGAGAGGTACATTTGGCAACGAAAACTTTGAAAAAATATGGTTTTATTACCATCTAATATATTAAGGTTATTTTCAGCAAACCATCTAGACAGAGGATAAACTAATCGTGTGCAACCAATATATAAGTGATGCGTCATCAGCAAATAATATTATATCGGATAATGCCGACATCACATACGGGAGATCATTATACATTTTATATAGGCTAGGAACAATTGGGTTCAAAATTGACCCCTGTGGCACGCCCATTTCCATTAGAGACACTGAAGATGTGTACCTCCTGCGAATATACAGTTGCTTAGAATAGTAGTAAGAATTACTAAGATTTTTGCCATAATGTCGTTTCTGGGATAACACCGTGATAGCGGCAGTAAAACCGTCATGGAGGAGAGGCTGGCGCGCAGCACGCGCTGGAAAAGCGCCCAGCTCGGGCGTACGATGAATATGTTTTTTTTATATATGACCCAAATCTGTTTGTCGTAGCTAAAATATATTGTCTATTGTTGAATTCGGTCTTGTACCAATAACTCATCCCAAGAACAAACAACATTGTAGTTGAAAAACATGTTCTCCCATACTTTCCAACTGCAAACGTAAGAGTAATTTTATAACCATAGAGAAAGAGTTAACTATAGTTTTCTTTTTCCAAATTTTAGGCTCTGTAGTTTCGGAAAAAAGGGTTGGGGGGGTTGGATGGTCAATTTTTCTTTAACTAAAACAATATATTTTAAAATTATTATTCTGCTTTCGAACTAAAAACAATCTTCTTAGTCCCTTCCTGTCAGGTTTCGTCCCAGTGATAGCACAGTAACAGTACTCTTGAAAGTCACTGATGATCTATAGGAAAGAGTTATTCAAATTTTAGGTTCTGTAGTTTCGGAGAAAAGTGTTGGGGGGCTGGATGGTCAATTTTCGTCTTATTTCTTTAACTGAAACAATATATTTTAAAATTATTATTCTGCTTTTCGAACTAAAAAACAATCTTCTTAGTCCCTTAGGTTTTCGTCCCAGTGATAGCACAGTACTCTTGAAAGTCACTGATGATATTAGCTGGGCTATGGAAAACATGTCACTCGTTATACTTGTGCTACTGGACTTCAGCAGTGGTTTCTACTCGGTTGACTTTGATATCCTTGTTGGGTCCCTCAAATCAATAAATGTTTCTCCTTCCACCGTAAAATGGTTCGAATCCTACCTTCGGGGACGCTCGCAATGTGTGCGCCTTGATGAGAAATTCTCAGATCGGCGTGATCTCTGTGCGGGTGTGCCCCAGGGTGGCGTCCTCTCTCCTCTTCTTTTCTCAATTTTCATAAACTCTGTCACCAGGGTCATGTCTTCTAACTTCCATCTCTACGCAGACGATCCGCAGCTGTACAGGCCATTCCTTGGTTTTGAAGTGAGCTTGCTATTGCTGCCATGAATCGTGACTTAGAATGTATCAATTTATGGGCTAGGTCTTATGGCCTACACATCAACCCTAGTAACTCTCGGGTCATGGCCTGATGATCATGGGTAGCAGAACCATGCGTAATAGACTTAATTTAGCATCTCTAACAACACTGTCTCGATGGTGTTCAGATTGCATATGCGGATACGGTTAAAAACCTGACGGGACTGATTGTTGACTGTAACTTGTCGCGGAGTGCTCATGTTGCTGATGTTAGTAGGAAGGTGCATTTTACCTTTCATCCACTAAAATGGCCCCAGAACTTCTTGCCCTTGAAAACCAAAAGTTCCCTCACTCAAACTCTCATTCAGCCCATTATAGACTACGCTGACGCCTGTTATCTGGATGCCACAGAGGAGCTATTAAATAAACTTGACAGATTACAGAATTAATGTATCCGTTTCATTTTCAATCTTAAAAAATATGACTGATATGATTTAGCTTAGCTTAGCTTTAGAAAAAGCAGTTATTTTGACATTACAAACAGACACTTCAATTTTATTTATTTGTATAGATATTTCTGTATAAATAAATAAATAAACAAAATAAATAATTAAATATATATATATATATATATTTGAGACCTTCACAACAAGCCCTTCCATTTCATATGTTAGACAGTAAACTTTATTCTTTAATTTACTATATTGCCCACAAAAGTGATCCCCATATTCAAAATTGATTTATTTACGGTACACGTCCGTGTTCGCGTCGCAATCCATATGTATACTAAATTACGAGTTTATTGGTTAAGTAGATTCGGAACGAATTGACTGAAAGACAGACACTAGTGATCCTATAAGGGTTCCGCCCTTTTTTCGTTCGGAAGTTCGGACACTAAACATTAAAAAGGTAATATTGATTTAGAATAGAACATAGAACAGAACACAGTTACATGAACAGTAATTGAGCGGTATACAAATGACCGGCGGGGGCTCATGCTAGTTGGACCTGGGCGCCGAGGCAGTTGTTACCCCGGTGCCATCTCGTCCTCCATGCAAGATTAGCCTTCTCCCGATTCCGCTCTGCGGTCTCCTCCCGGAGTATGACGCTCTCACAAAAGGAGACCATAGCACTCCCAATTTTCATGCTCTGCCAGCATAGCCGACACTACTGCTGGCAAAGCCCACGCAGGCAGCTCCTTGAGCGTGAGCTGTGCGGTATCCTGGTTGCTTCCAAAATGGTGACAATGTGCCGTGACCTCACCTCGACGACGCGTTTGGTTGGAAATTGCAACCTAAGGTGGTCGTCCCGTCACTGCTCGAGTGCACGCCGCCGAGCTAGCCGCCTTAGCCTATCGAATGCTCCTCGTGGCGCGCGAGCGGATAGCGCACGCAGGAAAGTTGCCTCCTCGTGGGATCCCGTGCTGTATCCACACGCAATCCGTAGAGCCACTGTACCGAGACCGTGAAGTTGGCTTTGCAGCGCTGGACGCTGGTTTATATTTGATCAAAGATTTTGACATCAATGTTTTCATTCAATCGCAACTTTACAAATCTAAGGCACGGAGATTATGAAAATAAAATAATGCGTTTATAAAATTGAATATGGCACTTGTAAAACATCATTTCTTTGACAAATACGAAGACTGGCATTCCAAATTATACACGTCTATGTATATATGTGGTATTTACTTACTTTATGGCACAGAATATACTGTAAGAAATTATATCTAAAAAAATCGCAAACGCCGAGTGCAGCATAGTAATCAAAATTGTTAAAGAAAAACAAGGAACAACTTCGAATTGAATATCCTTTATTTATACATACATTGAACAAACATTGTTTAATCGTAAAATCATTAATAATATAATCGTAATTACGAACGGCATGTTTAAGCCATCTAATCTAGTATTTAAACTCATTATGGAATACGGTGTGTTTCCAAGACATGACAATGACACAAGACCTTGTCGAATTATTATTAATTGGTCTTTAAAATATACTTACTTGTACGTATTTGTATATTTCTTTTTTAAATTATAACATATTTAAAAAAAAATCTCTTAAAAAAAACGTTGCCCCACTAGGATTTCTTCTGTGTCGTGGGTGCGTTTACAGACAAATTCCACACACAATACACCCAGACCCGGAACAACTACCTGCAGATCATACAAATATTTGTTCCGTACGGGAATCGAACGCGTGACCCGGAGCGCAGCAGTAGCAACTAAATAATATCTAAATAAACTTTACTTGTCTGAAAACCAATGCACGCCACTGAGTAGGGTAAGGCACACTGGTCCTGTTGGCGTAAAAGACACACTTTAAGTACAGTTAACATCAAAAGTAAGCCGCGATTATACAAAGTTTCGTAAGCGATTGATGAATGAAAAAATACTCTTACGATTTAAAAAACATGTAACCTTTGTCACGAGGTCCTATGATAGGTAATGTCAAGATTTCTAAATATTCAACGCCGTAAATGAAGCTGATGCGACTCGATAACTTTTTAATAATGCTGAACTTCTGCTAACCTGCTTGATAAATGTTACTGAGTAATGGTTGCGATAGCGATACACAGATGATAGGTATACATAATATCAGTAATTAACTGTATTAATACTATTCACTTTAAAAAAAGATTGAAATATCAAGTCGGGTAACTACAAACAACCCATCCCATTACCGATAAGAACAACTTGTACTGGCAAACATTTCCCTTGCAGTGTAGGTACGAATATATTTTCCAAGCCGTTCAAAAGTATAACGGAAAGGTCGTATTCAGTGAAGCAAATTCGGCACAGGCGAGTAGAGGAGGCAAGCTGAGCGAGGTGATGTTGAGGTTATGAATACAAAAGGTATAGAAACGCGCAGCATTGCGGTCGGAGAACGGAACGCGACGGACACAAACTGCCGCGCCGCGCGCAGCTCGAACACAGGGCCTCTATTCTAATAGCCTCGGTACTCAATACGACGTCTATCTTATATAACTTTTCCTTAAAAACTTACTGTATTGTGTTTGTGTACAGTAGTGTATGTGTACTCGTAAAATAAATGAAATAAAAACTGTGAAGTAATAATAAGTCGATATTTTTTTTAAATAAACATTAATCTATAACGCTCTTCGATCTGGGTGTTATACGACTATATAAGCCCGAAAGTCGTGACAACTGTTCTAACCTAAAGACGGTATAACACTGTAATTGGGTTGAATTGACAAAGTCAGGTGGCCGTCGCTTCTTGTATGATGCTGACTCCAACATAGGTTGTAAAATGCTCCGCAGATAATAATAATAATAACCTAAAAGTTATGTCTGGGCAGTCGTTACCTCACAGTAGGAGAACGCAAACCTGGAGGGCAGATTAAAACAGCTTCCTCCCTTTTAATACAAAAATAGTAAATTATAAGGAGATCTATTAAGAACCTTACAGAACGCAGGGCAGTTTGTGGCGAACAGAATGCCCGAAAGAGTCGATCAGAGCCTTGTCTCCGGCTTACCTTTATTGGTCGGCTGGAAAGGAGTGCTCCCAGGACTTTCAACTCTGGCTTGCCTTAGTTGGCCAATCAGAGGGGAGCTATATGCTAGGGCGTCTAATGGCGTAATAACGGGGAAACCCGCTCCGAGTCTTCGAGGCGCGCGATGTTGAAACCTGTGCCCCACCTCTCGACACTCCGAGCCGCTCAGGCCTATGCTGCTCCCTGACGCCTGTAGTGGTTTTATCCACTTACCTCCCCCCCAGCCATAGGTAAGTGGAAAGAACACCGTCGGGATTTAGCCGGTAAGAGCCCGCATTCCCAAAGGCGAAGGAAGTCCCAAGTGGATTCCGCTAAGAATAGTTGTCGAAATGTTCAATGTTCAGCAGTGGACATCCATGATGATATGATGATGATGAACAGTCCCCGAGCAGATCAATGGTTGATCCACCGCAACCATTTTGATCAACCGCATCGACCACATATGACATATGGCATAAAGATGTGGACACTCACTATGGGCCTCATGAGAAAAGCTGAAGTTCACTTAGCGAGTGATACATGCTTGGGATTTCTTTACGGGATCGAATCGAAAATGAGGAGATCTGTAGATGAGCAAATGTTTTAGCTGTTAGCCGACATTGCTGAAAGGATTAGTGAGTTGATTTGTCACATTGTTTATAGAACTGATGGCCGTTGGGGCAAAAAGATTGTCGTTTGGAGACCGCGCATCGGAAAACGCAGCGTGGGACGACGTCAGACAGACGACCAGGTGAAGGTCGCTGGGAGTCATTGGCAAATCTAACGACTCCTGGCGGTATATAATAGTAATAACCGGTTGTGAGGCCTTTGTTCAGCAGTGGACATGCTTCGACTGGATATGATGAATGACTTCCAAAAGATTTCGTTAAACTGTAGGTACGTTAAATATATATAGATATATGTTTTACAAATAGGCTATTATGTTAGGTACTGTTATTTTAAAGCACAACTGGTATATTGTTTAGAAAATACAGGACCGATATTAAATATAATTGGCGCTCATCACTGGTTCACTGACTGACTGTTGTACTGTATACTGTAAGATGATTCATTATTTTACTATTTCAACGGCCGCATTAGTCAATAATATTCATCCTCGTACTTTTTATGGAAATAATTTTTCGTGCCGTGTCAGTAAATATGAAAAACTGAAAAAATAAACAGCAAGCTGTTTTTTCAGAAAGTGAAAATAAATTCTAATCGGTAAGTGCTAAAGCTATTTATGTAATCCAGTTCTGAGGAAACTGTTTTTAATCTTTGGGTCCGATTTTCGCTTATTTGTGAGTGCCGCCCGTATGTTGTGCTATGTTCGTCGTAGTTTTGATAATACCCGCCGGACGCACGCTGACGTCAGGGATTCTTGTGCACGCGCAGTCCGGTGGCTGTGAATCACGCGCCGATGTGTCACCGCCGAGGCGCCGACGCCGACGCCCGCCACAGGCCACACTGCAACTGCGCTCAAAACAACTATACAACGGATAATATGATCGTTCTTCGAATAAAAAATGCTCCTAGGCTAGAGCTTGAAACGCTACTCTTATCAAGAGTCAAACGAATGCGGGTAGACTAATAAAGATATTGACACTACTGTTGCGTTCGCTGTGTAATAATCACCACACATATTTTCATTTTTTTTTTTTTTTTTTTTTTTTTTTTTTTTTTTTTTTTTTTTTGTTAAAAAACGTTGCCCCACACTAGGATTTCTCCTGTGTCGTGGGTGCGTTTACAGACATGAATTCCACACACAACACCCAGACCCGGAACAACTACCTGCAGATCGTACAAATATTTGTTCCGTGCGGGAATCGAACCCACGACCCGGAGCGCAGCAGTCGACTGTATCAACCACTGCACCAACCGTGCCGTCATTTATTTTATATATCGCTCATATTTTCTGTAATACAATGTTTTTTACTGATGGAGGTCCTGCATTCACTTAAAACTGTAATCAGGGTAAATTGATAAACACGTGGTTCCTTAACCTTATGATTTTTTTTTATTATACTCTGCAAGTAGAAGATAGATAAAAACTCTACTTCAAGGAAACTGGTTTAACTTGATTTTGGCAAGAGACGAGATTCTTTAATATAGGGTATACTTTTGACTCGACTGGGTCGTACACACAGCACAATGGAATTTACTATGAATATAAAGTTCTATAATTTATAAAGCGTCTTGTATCGTGAATAAAAATGAGTGGACAGTTAGCAGCGTGTCAGTGTGGAGCAACCGGTACATAGCCGTGGTCTGCCGTCCGGCCCGGCCGCTCGGCTGACTTGTATTTTTATGTAACTTGTTGTTAGGAGGTAAGCGCTGGTTGCGCCACGCTTGCTCCGCTTGCCGCTCGGATCGAATCCATACTGCGGAGCCGTGCGAGCCACTGCTGTGGCGAATGAATTTGAGGAAAACCTGGGCTGCGTTGTAGAGAACGTTCCTGACACAACTGGTACAGATTATATTGGCTCTAAAATGTATGCTAGGCAAAGGCTCAATTTAGAACTGTTTATGGAGAAATGCTTCAATATATAACTTATAATATAATTGAGTAATATAAGTGATGAAAAATTTGGCACAGATAATTAAAACTCTTCATGGTAATCTATCTGACTTCACTTCTAGAAGCCAACTAGCGAATAGTTTAAGAGACAACGTGTGAAGTTCATTATAGTTGTCCTGTTAAATAATAGTTGAATGTTTTCGATTGGCTGCTTTGGAAACAAATCTCTGTGCTCGAGTAGTAACTGCAATTGGTATGACTCGATGTTTGCGTAAACATGTTTGTGGACCCACAGTCCACTCTTTGACATCATCTGGACCGTTTATTGAAATAGTATATTTATATACTCGTCTAGTTTACTGAATTTACGAGCCTTAAACAAAACGACGATGCTGTATTTTTATGTGTACTATGGTGCACACTACAAATGAATTAGATTTGTTTAAATATTATATGTAATAGATATTAAATGCTGGCATGGTTGGCGCAGTGGCTAAGCGATTGGCTTACTGTACTACTTATTGCGGGTTCGATCCCCACACAAAACAAATAGTTGTGTCGGGTCTGGGTTATTGTGCATGTCAGATTTATGTGTGTAAACTGTACCTACGACACAGGAAAAATCCTGTGGGACAACGTAAATAAGGTAAAAAAATTACACTGATCGAGTCTAGCTCTAACTTCTATAACACGCATACATAAAGGAGACATGCATCTACTGTTGTTAACACGCAGTTCACCGATTAGGAGCTCATAATAATCATCATCTCAGCCGAAAGACGTCCACTGCTGGATATAAGCCTCTCCCCAAACATCGCCACAATGACGGGTCTGGTTTGTGTTGTGTGCTCATTGGGGGTTTTGCTATAATCGCCACACTTAGTTGAGTTGTAAATATACCTACTCGAAGGACGCTGCTGCCCATCCGCCGGCTAATCTCATAGTCGCCTTCTACGACACCCACGGGATGAGATCAGGGGTGCAATTCCTTAAGGTCAAACATCCACCTATACATCCTTCTATACAGAATTAAAATTACGGTGAAAAACCAATTTGGTAAACGCTAAGACATGGTTGAAGCTATTCAAGGACACGTTGCAGACGGTGAGCCATGGGGACGAGTCTTAGGGAATACCAAATTGGGTTGTCACCGTTATTTCAATTCAAAATTTCAAGGATGTATGAATGTTTGAGATTAAAGAATTGCACCCCAGGTAGCACATACGGCTACACATCACGCTATAGCGATCCAGTTTACGCTGATCTGTCATCATACTGAAATCTTATACAATGGGAGATCAGCTTATACTGGCCGTTGTACTATTCTTAGCCGGCAGCACGGTGTAATGATTACGAGCTGGTGGTGGTCTATCGCCAATTACTGGTGCTGTAACATATAACGTCAATGGCACCGTGGAGGAGTGGTCTGCATTTTGTGCAAAGGGTTGCTGGTTTGATTCCCGCATCGAGACGATGGTCAGATATCTGTACCTAATCTGAGTTTGTGCTTATGTAATTAGTGTCTGTAATCGAACCGACGATTGCATGAGCCAACCTAAAGTTAGTTATGATCCCGTCTAGAACGACTTTCCAAAAAAAACCCGGACAAAGGCGGGTTGAACTCGCGTGGAGAGGGTTCCGAAATTGCTGAATATATTGTCTATTGTTGGATTCGGTCTTGTATCTATAGTCAACTTATCTCAAGAACAAACTTAACATCGTAGTTGAAAAACAAATTTTTCCATACATTCCAACTGCAAACGTAAGTTTGTATGCACAATATTGAAATATTTACCATGTTATTTTAAGACCATAGACTTCTTATAGGTTTTCCTGTAATCTTATTTATGTCTAATATTATTTAGTAAAGTAATATTATTTATGTGTTCTTTTTAAATTTAATTTTTGTAAATTTTCGTAAATAACTTTAAAATTATATATTTCAAAATTATGACATAAATATATTTATGACTCTCACAACAAGCCCTTCCATTAAATATATTACACGGTACAGTTTGCAAAACTTCACTCTATAATTTTTTATATTACCCCCCAAAAGTGACCCTCGTAATCTAAATACATTTATTTACATTACACGTCCGTGTTTGGGTCGCAGAAATCCATATGTGTACCGAATTTCAACTTGATCGGTCCAGTAGATTCGGAGCAAATTGGCTGTGACAGACGGACAGACAGACACACGAGTGATCCTAAGTGTGTGATCCGAAAAGGGTTCCGCCGTTTTTTCCTTCGGACGTTCGGAACCCTAAAAACGCAGTTGCACGATGACTGAAACGGGGATCAAATTTACGACCTACGTTTTACATTCGCGCAAGGTATGTGATCACTGGTAGAGCTCCTGAATTTAAATTTTAGTAAAAAAACTAAAATGTGTTTACATTTCTTAAATCTATGCATATTATTTAGTATGTTATCAGTACAAAAAAATAATTGTAGGTAATGGCTAGGCCATGGCACTTTTTTGATTGGTCTCCAATGGAAATTCTACATGAACGTTCTTCGCTCCGGGGAAGGCCGAAGGGGTATGCCGGACTTACCTCGGCTCCAGGTCCTCGTATGATCACACTAGAGTAGGGTACTACCCTTGGGTAGGGCCCTAGTTTCATGTTTTCGTATTGAGCCGATGATCGTGTTTCTGCAGCTTGCAGGACTTCCGTTTTCGCGGATCGTGTTGTAATTCTGTGTGAAAATATTGTCAATGCTCTATATAATGCAAATGAGTCAGTGCCTGTTCTTGTTATACGTCTGAAATGCAAGCAAGAAACGGGCAGTGCGATTTAATTCTCATAAAATTTTAGTCGATAAAGTTAAGTATATTGAGTTGTAAAAATAATCAGAGTAAAAGTACACGACATTCTCCCACGGCCCATAAACATTGCAGTTCCAACGCACTTTACCCACTTTTCAGTAAGCTCTCGATTCATATCTTATAACGCAAGAATGTGTAGAGCGATAATATAACACGAACAAATAAAGTTCATCGGCTACGCATCAGGTGTACACAAGATGAAGCAAAAGTCTACAGATACTTTCTGTACGTCATGAACGTAGATAACGTTACGCCGAGAGTTTTAAAGGCTCATAACGGGGGTAGCATAATAAGCAGTACAAATGCAATGCCTCTTAACGGCTTAGGGCCCGATGCGCCGCGGCGTGTCCCCGGTACCCTTGGCCGTCAGTGCCCCGCCGCCCTCGACGCCGCGACCCCAGCGCCCTCTGGTGCCCTCGCGTCCTTGCACACCCTCTATGCGTTCATCTAGCTATTGTGACGCTACTATCGCTCACAATTACTCTTAACGTTAGCAGATTCAACATTTTCTTTTATCAGAAGCGTTTATTTTTATTTTGGTAACTATATAGGTAGTCATTTATGCTATTCAAATATTTGAGAAGATAAAGTGGAGATTTGTTTCTAGCCGCAAGAAACCAATTAATGTTTTGCGATAAAAGTAATATATTATAAGTGTTCCGCTTAAAAATTGAAATAACGGAGCATTACGGAAGACTTTGGAATCAAATTGGAGCCCGTCCGCTATACACAGCTGTTCGACGTAGAAAGTGATATTCAATTTTAGCCCAAATGCACATGAAAGTACAAAAAGTTACATAAATTTGGAGTTCATTGGCTACTTTAGAGGACGCACAGAGTAAATGGCATAGAGAGATGAGAATTGTAGGGACTCGCGGTGGAAAAAAAGTTTAAAATAAAAAAAAACTGCTAAATATGTATAGCAGCGTTAAATCGTGCAACAGCAGGTTTAAGTTTAACGTTATAAGGGATTCATCTTTATAAATTTGTAAATAACCTGTGGCAGTACTGAGTGTAGAACTCGATATGTATCACCAATGAAAATGTTTATTGTGTCAGTAATGTGTTTTTACATTTGTTATTAAGTTCAAAAATATTTTAGCGCAGGGACGAGGCTCGCGACTTTCGCGCTACTTTTTATTGTAATTTTACGTGGGTAGGTATATCAGTTTATTGTTTTCAAAGTATAGAATAGGCACCTTATATTTCATTCACTGTTCGTAGGGTTAGAAATGCGGCTGCTAATTACGAAGTGGATTCGATCACAGTCACGTTTTTTTTGTTTTTCTGTTAGAAAAATTCTGAGTTATAGATTTGGTTGGATTTGTTAGTGGCAAATAACCTTAGGATGACACGGAACACCGTCTTTAGTGCACTTAGGGTATAGGACATAAGTTACGTAGTAACTATTATCTAATAACATTAAAATTTCTACTTTGCCCTTCAGGGAAGACAGGCAAGACGCTGACGTCTTACGTATTGCGTCTAGCAGCTAGGCAGAGATTTTTATAATGCTTATGATATACATATAAGTTTCTAGCATGTGTAATTAGTTACTTACCCTACACAAGCAAAGTCCAATAATTTAATGGTAAAGTTGGTAATGATAGATTTGAAGTATAGACTCAATAGCTAACAAAAAATTTGGCGCTACGTTTCGTGCAGTGGTAAACCATTTGCTTGCTCCGCTACATGTCGCGGGTTCAATTCTCGGACGAAACAAATATTTGTATGGCCTGCAGGTATTTGCTCCGGAGTTGGGTGTTTGTGTGCATGTGAGATATATGTCTGTGAATTCTACCCATGACACAGGGTACACTGACACACTTGTATGGGGCACTATTGTAAACGAGATATACCTAAATATATCTGCTGTCCTTTACGACATCCATGGGAGGACAAGGAGTGGTGTTATATTCTTACTATGTACACCATACGGACGAGCTGCGAGTAAAGGTAATTATTATGCAGCCTTTAGACACATTTAAATCTAAGTAAGTAGTTATTGAAGCGCTCTAGTGTGATTTCCACTGGGCACCAATAAAAAAAAAAAGGTAGTGAAGCAATAATATGAAAGTCTTCAAGATGACGTGGACGTGAAAAGCACCCTCATTGGTACAGACTGAAAGTTTTTGTTAGAAAACCATGAAGAAATGACGTTAATAAAATATTAAATAAAATGGGTCATAACAACGATCCCTGTTGTATCTCTAACTATTCCATAGGTAGTTTTATATGTAGTTCAGAACAATAGTTTACATCGGTTATCCATATAAACCAAAAATTATAGCTTATAACTTGCGTAAAAGTATAACATGATTCAAGCGATTAAAAAAAAGCCTATAGCAAGGCTGTATGTAAAATATACTTGTGTACGTTGAGACATAATTTTCTGTCTGGAGTTCACGCAACGGAAAATGCAGTGGAGGACGGCCTCCAGTGAGATGGACGGATTATCTGGTGAAGGTCATTGGGATCGTTAAATGCGGGCGGCATGTAACTGGTTATTGTAGAAATCTATAGGGGATGCCTTTGTATAGCAGTGGACATTCTACGGCTGATATGATGATGATGATGAATAAGGAAGCACAAGAATTGCTTTAATATTTGGATTTGACAGACGACCAAAATGCTTAAGATTTATTCCTCAATTTTTGAGATCATGTTCAATACAGGAAAACCTATAAGAAGTCTATGGTCTAAAAATAACATGGTAAATCTTTCAATAGGTATTGTGAGTACAAACTTACATTTGCAGTTGGAATGTATCGAAGAACATGTCATTCAACTACGATGTTAAGTTTGTTCTTGGGATAAGTTATTGGTAAAAGACCGAATTCAACAATAGACAATATATTCAGCAATTTTCCTCTACAATCTAGGGTTCTAAAAATGCCACTAGGTGAATCATAATAATACGATTCACATTAGAAATCACCAAGTGGTCACTTAATCTTAACTGATCATTACCTTAAGTGGCCTTTTTAGGCCTCCTGGTACCATTCATACTTTTTTTATTACGACAAACAAATTTGGGGTGGATTAAAAAAAAAAACATATATTCATTGTACGGAACCCTTTCCACGCGAATTCGACTCGCCCTTGTCCGGTTTTTTTTAATGTGGCAGAGGTTAATCGGGCCATTACTGTACCACGGCTGGGCACGAGCCTTTTCTCACGATGAGAAAGGATAGGCCTTAGTCCACAACGCTGGTGTAGTGTGGGTGGGCGGACTACACACACGATTGAGAACATTTTGGAGCTCTCTCAAGTGTACAGATTTCCTCACGATGTTTTCCTTCACCGTTAACGCAAGTGATTATCAAACTCTGATCCGCACATGAATATGAAAAATCACGAAGTGGGGGCCGGGATCGAAAACAGACAGATGTGTGGAAGGCAAGCGTCGAACTACTACACTATCACTGCTTTTCGTGGCATGTTTCGTGTTTCTTGTACCGGGTTCGTTTTTAATTATTTTATTTAAGCGTATGTTTCGTTTATGTCACGCTGGATATTATTCTCCTTTTTTTTCTTTAACAAATGTGCCTCCCTCTTGGATTTCTCCTGTGTCGTGTCGTGGATGCGTTTACAGACACAAATTCCACACACAATATACCCAGACCCGAAACTACTATCTGCAGATCATACAAACATTCGTTCCGTGCGGGAATCGACCCCGCGGCCCGAAGCGCAGAAGGCGGCTGTATCAGCTACTGCACCAACCACGCCGTCATTTGATTTGCGCTTTGAGGCATGGAGCCCGATGTAGTAATGGCTACTCTCTGATTGGGCGAATGCCACACGCAACGCGTAACCATTTGAACGGTGACGTATATCACACCATTCGCTGCGCTGGCTGGCCCTTTAGTGAAAAATAATGAATCTCGACGATTTGTGATGTGATGGAAATGACTAACTAAAACAGCGTCATCTATGTGGTCGTGTGTGTAACAGTGAAACTAAACACGTTGTTTACACACATAGGAACAGTGTTAAAGTTACGCGTTTGCAACAGCTGTCCCCAAGAATAATCCATCTAGGTGTTATTATATTAAGTGGCTACTTTTTCTAATCCATGTTTTGGAACGAAGTTCTTTTACGCGGCTTACAGTAGAGTGAACTGGCAGAAATTGTCACGTAAGGAAAAAGCGTTATGCCCCCTCCAGGCGGCCTTTCCCTCTATTTATCTTTCTCTCTGTCTCTCTCTTTCTTATATACGGCTGTATGTGTGTGTGCACGTGCGTGCGATTAGCGAGATTCGAGCAGCAAGCTTTGTGCGCGGTGAGCTGTATAACCTCAATTCTAAACACGTGTTAATATCATTTAAACTCATTTTTTGTTTTAATTTACACGGGATTTATATTGTGTCATTATTACAAGTAAGGAACTTCGTTCCTGACGTTCCCCCAACCGTACAATGTTTTTTTTATTAGTGTTTTGTCCTGATCAAGAATATAGCACCACTCCGTCTCCTCCCATAGATGTTGTAAAAGGTAACTAAGGGAGTCTAAGCCAGAGGGATGAGTAGCGTCCCTTCTGTGGAACTGCAGCCATTCTGCGTTTACCAACCCACCTGCCAAGCGTGGTGAGTACTGGTAAATTCCCTTCAAAACGACGACACACGGCATGTAACCGGTCGTCTTATGGGGAAGCTTTTATTCAGAAATGGACGTATTTTGGCTGACATGATGATGACTTTTCTCTTCCTATAGGTGTAGTGAAAAGCTTATTTCGATTAAGAAAATGGGCCTCAATTAAGATGGTAATTAAAAACACTTATATACACATCAGTCAGAAGACTCTACCACTGTGTTCGGAAAGTTAAAAGGAACTGGGAAGAACATAGCCATCAGCTATTGACCAAATGGATGCGAAAGACAAATCTGTGCCGGTAGTTTCATAAAATGGACAAGTTGCGAATCGATGATTATAACTGAGTTTTTCAGATTCGTTTACACTTTGGCATCACAGATGACTAAACTTGCTCCTATATTTTTCGCATTGAGCATTCAACACAAGAAACATGACGCATGATTTTTTCGTTCATCTTTAAGCCACTCATAGGTCAGTATTCGATCTTAAGTATAGTTTGAGAGCTCTTAAGTATACAATTGATTAATAATTATAGGCAGGTGAAAGTGGTTCAAATGCCGATAGACTGTTAATAATAACGAAAAAAACAATATACAAAGATTAATTATCTTATCCACATAGGTATTATACTTGCCGAACCTGTGTTATCAGAGTGAGTTGCAAAAGATATTTTGATTTTTACCTGATAGGTACCTATCTCCATTCCTAATAACAAAACAAAAGCCGCTTGTCTTGAAAATATTGTGTAAATTATTTTATTATATAATTACCTGTATTCTTGAGAATTAAACGCAGCGTGGCGTACCACCCAGATGAAGGTAGATGAGTAGGGGCTCGAGTGTTGTGCCACTATTTTTGGGGTGTTCTATTCTAGATCCAAAGCCGTTTGTTCGGGTTTCTTTAGTCTTTACATCAAAAATCTTCCGTGGATATACATGTTCGCGAAACTGGGGTGGGCGGCCCAAGAGCTAACCCCAGCCCCACTTTAACTCTTCGATCAATAAACTATCGATACAACATAGTATAGAGGAATATCAATCCATGCATAGGTGTAATGATATTTGCATGGGACTTTATGGAAGTAAGTTTACAAGTTCGAAAAGTAAAGAAAATACAGTAGCTCTAGATCTAGAATAGACCTCCCAACTTGGGTAAGGTTTATCAGGTAGACTTTTTTTGAAAGTCCGCCACATACTTCCAGCCTCTGCAACTCCTGTAAGCAAGGTTCATCAATGGTGATCAACGGAAAAAAATACCGATCAAGGAAGGTGTCCCAGCAGAATGAATAACTGTCGAACTCACATCTAAATTATTTAAAAAGAAAAACGAGGAACCAAGATACGTACCACTTTCTATAAACAAAGATCTGGGTTAACGCCTGTATTACCATAGGAGTAAAGCAAAGTATGTAATAATATGTTGTTGTATGTTACCCAGGGTATTAATTCAACTCAAACAGATTTTCTGCTTCTTTAGGTTTACTATGAGCTTTTGATCTTTCTTCCCTTTTACGCTTATCTTATCATTCCTCTTTTTTAACGTACATCTTGTGTCGTGGGTACAGTTTACAGACATAATTCTCACTCGACAATCACCTAGACCTGTTACCTGTAGGCCATACAAATATTTTCTTCCGTCCAGCTATCAATCCCGCAGCACAGCAAGCCACTTAGCCACTGCGCCAACTGTGCCGTCAGTCGACAACTAGCGGGTGCGTGCGCCCTTCTAGTATGAAAGAAAGAAAAAAGAAAATTAGTTTATTTTGAGTCCTCAATCATACACACGTTGCAAATTTTATATAAACAGTAAATAAAATAAGATAGCACGTAGCTGTGAATGCGTGAGGCAAAAATTGGTACCTATCTCAGCTAGTGCTTCAGCAAACAAAATGCTCCAGCGCTGATATTCTGATAGGCCCGTGTGACGATGTCACGAATATCAACTATGATAATAAAGAAAAAAAAAAAGTTATATATATATACACGTCATATATTTGTATATGTATGATTCAATTCATTAATATGTAAATAGGTGTATCTAATAAATAAAGATTTTAATACTGGTTTTTGCATCAGAACGTAAAAAGACATTAAAGGTAAAAACAATTATAGAACTGTCGATGGTGCGTTTCATTCTACGGGTATATCCATAACCTACCCATAGCCTAATGATAACAATTTTGGGTTTAAAGTTGCAACGCTCGCGGGAAGTTTAAAAGTTCAAAATGTAATATATTAAAATTAATGTTAATAGTAATAATTAAATATTCATTTTAATAAAAATAGTATTGTGTAATTACAACAACCTTTACAACTCTCCCCGAGAAGTGCCTGGGGGGCGGCCTTTTTACAGCCGCCTTCCTTCCGCTAGGGGGGGTGACCGCTTTACAATCATCCCCTCCGGCATGGCATCATGGGTGGCTCTAGTGTGTATCTTACGAGGACCTAGACCTTCGGTGCCGAAGCTGAGTGCTCCAGTGGTTTTATTCGTAGGAGTCCGCCATGCCCCTTCGCCCTGTGGAAGGGCGAAGGAATGTTCATGAAGTATTTCCACGAGTACAAATAAAAAAGGCACCAGATTCTACAACAAGACACATACTGTGGTTTGACAGTTATTCTGCTGCCAAGCAGTGATATTTCTGTGTTCCGGTTGGAAGGGGACTGCAGCTAATGAAATTACTAAGCATAAGAGAATAAACAATTAATGTTTCGAGGTGACGAGCGCAGTGTGGTGCCACTCAGGATAGAATTGCTCTACTTTTGATGTCGAGCTGCCTCTCCGCTTTTATTATACATTCGAAAATTATTTGGTACATAATAAGTTTTTTTGTGGGATATATGACGGTGACGTGTTCTACTGCAGTGTGGTGTCCCATCAGCTCCTACGAAACGCAACTCCGGTACAAGATATCCTTAGACCTGAAGTTCTCCTTCAATTAAGATCAGGACCCGCAACACATAAGATGCAATTTTGGCAGTCCGATTTAGTTAAATTATATATATAATAAGAGCTTTTATGCGATGCTCTCTGCAATGAAATTGCCCCCGTGCTCTGTTCATGTACTCGGACCGACATGGTGGCTTTTCTGTATAAGCACTTCAACAATTTAATGTACCGATAGTCAATCTGGCACCGCTGCAGAGATTGTAGCACTGCCCAGGTTTCGATCGAATCGAAGGCTTTCTCATAGTCCACAAACGCCAAGCATACATATAGTGGCAGATTCTACTCCTCGGTCTTCTGTATAAACTGCCGCAGCGTATGGATATGGTCTATGGTACTGAAACCTTTTCGGAAACTGGCTTGTTGGGGAGGCTGGAAGTCATCAAACCTACGCTCGAGACGATTCGTGATGACCCTTTAAAACAGCTTATAAAGATGGCTCAGAAGTGAGATGGGCCTATAATTCTTCAATAGGGTGTTATCACCGTTTTTGAAGAAGAGCACCACCTCACCGCTGTTCCACGCTTCCAGCGTTGTGCCCTCGAGTAACAAGGAATTGAATAGCTTCTGAAGGACTTTAAGTACCGGTATGCCACTCGCTTTCAGAAGCTCTGTCGTAATTCCGTCCCCACCCGGCGCCTTGTTATTTTTAAGCTGTTTCACGGCCATCCTAATCTCGTACAGTCTGATATCCGGGATATTCTCGGTAGTGTCGGGTTAGTTTGGCTCGCGGGTCTTTGTCAGAGCCAATGGTAGGTATAGTAACCGAGGTGTATAACTGCCGGTAGAAGTTCTCAATCTCTCTCAAAACCTCTGGCTTAGTCGACGCTACACTGCCGTCCTCGGTCTTCAGCTTCATAATACGACTTTGCCCAATAGACTTGTCTCTTGCGAGCACTTTGGAGCCTTGATTCCGCTCAATCGCCTCTTTAACACCGTTGGTGCGGTGCGGATATCGTGATGCAAGGACTTCCATATCCGTCTATTGAGCAGTCTGTATACTTCAGCATCACCGGAGGACTGCACCGTGGGACGACCTCCAACGAGGTGGACAGACGGCCTGGTGAATGTCGCTGGGAGTCGTTGGTTGAGAGCGGCAAGTGACCGCTCGTTGTGGAAATCTAAGGGGGAGGCCTTTGTTCACCAGTGGACGTCCTGTGGCTGATATGATGATGATGATGCGCATTATTGTTTTCAACACGCTTTTACTAGGTTCACTTTTACAAGTGAAGACTTACGTCTTGTAACTAACTAACGAACTATGTATACAAAACTTGGAAATAGATTCCACCTACTTATAATTATCGTATCGATTTGAACTTTGCACGTATGTATCCAGATGATAATACAATAATTTGGTATCATTGAACTGATCTGATGATAGAGCTTGGAAGTGTATAGTGGAACTCTTTCAATAGTTACCAGCAAAGCCCTCGAGTTTGAGCGTTAATGTAACCGGGAGGTGGATAGTAGAATTCTTCAATAGCTATTAGTAAATCCCTCGAGTTTGGGCGGCTGTTTTGTTTTATTTTAAGGAGTACTATACATTACACTTGGTGACGAGGGTGTGATGATGGAGCCAGGAGGAAAATAACTAATCCTTTGAGTTTGATCTCATTTGATTGGTTTTGACCCATTAATTAATCTGCCTTTAGTATCGAGCACGCTTTTGTTATATTTTTATGCTTTTTAGATTATTGTCAGTATAGGCGTGTTTTATTAGTTATTAGGGTTACGTACGACCGAATGAAAAAACGGCGGAAACCTTATAGGATCACTCGTGTGTTTGTCCGTCTGTCAACTTTTAAATGTAGTACACATGTGAATTTCTGCGACCCAAAAACGGACGTATAACGCAAGTAAATGAACTTTGAATATGGGGGTCAATTTCTATGTGCAAAATTTGAAAAAATGAAAGTGCTTGTTGTCTCAAATATATATTTTATAATTCTAAAACAAATGACTTTAAAGTTGTCTAAAAAATAGATAAATTTGGCCATTCCCCCAATTATACCCGAATGCCACAGCAGATAACACCGCAGTCGCCGCTCGCGTAATCGTTCGTATGGTAATACTGATTCCTCTATGCGATCGAAAACTTTTAGGTCACGACGTCATACGCGCCCGCTACCTTTGTCCCGGTCCTGGTGACGAGAATGTTCACGTTAATGGGTAGTATCTCTTTCGTAGACACGGCACAACTTATGTATGCAGTCTTACTCAGGCGAAAATGAAGATCACTAAATCGTCTAAATCTTGATTGATTGACATCTTGATCTATGACAATGACTTGACATCTTCAATCTTGATTGACAATAGTTTTTTATTCACCCCCAGAATATAATCAGAGGATAGAATACTCTACTCCTCAAACTACCGTTGATGACCAGTTCGTAGTTCCAGGGCGTTCTGATAGAATAATATTATGTGTCAAACTTCAATTCATCCATTTGCGACATTAACGCCTGGTGCGATAATGTGGATCACACGCAGCTGATGATAAAGAGTGTTATAAAGTTATTAGTTGAGGCCCCATTCTAAGCTGTCATCTATAAAAAAATTACATGATATAAAAATATTGAGGCCACTAAAAGGAAAAAAAAAGTTTCATAAATAAAAATTTTTTTCCTTTTAGTGGTCTGATCGACTATTTCGCACACGCAATAACAATTATTATAGATCGAATTATTTCCTGTGTAGGTGTATTATAAAAATGCCAATACTATGATTATCATCATATCAGCCAAAAGACGTCCACTGTTGAACAAAGGTCTCTCCCGTAGACAATCGGCTACATGCCGTGTGTCGTTATTTTATAAGGAATTTGGTAGTACTCACCACGCTTGGCAGGCTGGTTGGTGAGCGCAGAATGCTTCTGTTCCATAGAATGGATGCTGCTGCCCATCCCTCTGGCTTAGATTCCCTTAGTCGCCTTTTAAGACCTCCGTGGGAGCAGATGGAGTGATGCTATATTCTTAATCCAGCCACAACATGGCTATACTAACTATGCTACCTAAGTAACCATGGCGAAAAATCTGGAAAGTATTGATACTTGCGATGCTAATACCGTGTGGTTCAGGGCAAATATATATTATAGTCCACCCGTTTCCATTCATGGGTGTCGTAAATGGTGACTCAGGGAAATATCACGAGGATGGGCAGCAGCATCCTCCTGTGGCGTGCGTGGTAATTATGGAAATATTCCCTATGACTATGCCTATGCTCTTGTAATGATAATTGGAAAGGCCATATTCAACAGTGGAGGTTCAAGGGCTGGCGCACACGTATGTGTGTATTAATATGTATTGAAGAAGATGAGTAAAAGTATTTGTGTGACATTCGTTGCTCTTAGAATAAAGTGCATGAAGCCAGTTAAGGAAATACCTCACGTTCATATCAACGAATATATCTTGCACAGCGTCTTATTAATGGGCGTTATCATTGTATTGCAGCTTAACTGTAAGAAATGGTTGAGTGCTGTTAGCTTGTGCCATACTACTGTGAACTACCGCGTTTTAAATTCGCAGCGTTATATAAATTTTCGACACCGAAATTTGTAGCGCTCTCCACGATCGCGCATATCGGCCAGCCTGTACCACGACACTTGTAGAGTTTAATCATCATTTCATGTTTTATTTTGAATTGTCCAACGACTGCATCGTATCGTCGGTTTGTTGTGTGTCATAGTAGCGGGGTAGCTGTTTTTCTGATGCGATCAGAAACCGGTTGACCGTCGGCGTAATGACGAGCGCGCGGCCGTGGTCGAGCAACTAACAGAATCGGTGTAGGTAAATATCCAGTGACTACTTTGAATGATTAGAAAATAGTTATTATTGAGACAAAATAAATATTGTATTTTGTGTTTATTTGGTTCCTGGACAAAGCCTGAAATACTTGCATAGATTTTCTGGGTAAACAACTATATTAGATTGAAAAGTTTCCCTTATCATAGTCCCAGTCGTAATAATACAATTAATTATTCAAACTTTATCGTGAATTGCAATGAGTATCTAGATATTTTTATTTGAGTTTTCAAAACAGGTTAATCATTCACACCTCAGATAGGATCGCCCAGTGGATCCGGAATACCCAGTCCGTATTTATAGTCTTCATTTATTATTTCATTATAAACAGAATTAAATATGAGAACAAAATACACTGTCAATTAATCTTAAAATAGCATACTACGTAACCCCTGCCTGCGGAGGTGTACAGCAGAACTACGTTACCTGTGTAGTTATGTGATGATGATAGATCTAGTTCTACGATGTTGATACTAGTTCATATGTTTTATAGGCATTTTTCATTTCATTTTATCATATACAATTGCATTCCCCGATAAATATTTTAGTTGTTTCCGATAAGAATTTTCTCACAGAAAACACCCAATTAGGTACTTACACTTTGCCCTGTCTGGAATTCTTTTCTCAGCAGGAACTTCACAAACCATAGTCGCGTACATATCTATGTTTGCAATTAAGGTAGCAACTAAATTATCTTCCTCAGAATAATCTAAATAGCTCATCTAAATTGCTGTGTGGTGCCGGCTCAAAATATCACCACCTCATCTCCTCCCGTGGGTGTCGTAAAAGTCGACTAAAGGATTAGCCGGAGGATGGGCAGCAACGTCCTTCGAGTACATGAACAACTCCACTGCGATCGCGAACCCATCCACGCCATGAGCCCACAACACACCCATATCGGTCGTTGTGGTTATCTTTGGATTATGTCTGTGTCAGCAGTGGACTTCATTCGGCCGAAATGATGAATAACTTATAGAAATCATATTGCAAATATATAAAACATTGTATCGGAATGCATTACAAAACATATTCTGTATGTACAATGAATTGAGACGGTCTAACTTCCATGTCTGAGTTCATCGTCAATTGCTGAGACAAGTTTTTATCACCAATAGCAGCCTCCAGTGTTGCTAACTTACATCAAGCACGTATGTGGTATGTCGCAGTTATCTGGCTTAATTGGACATCTAAATCTAGCCTAACTATTAAATATTCTAATAATTCTCGAAAATTCCATAATAATTTACTTTAGTCTGATCTGACTAAAAATCCTCTTCGATTTAAGTGCTCATAAGAGAAGAAGCACCCCACCCCCTCTTCTACTGTGGGAGTCGTAAAAAGCAACCAACGGTATTTCCAAAGGATTACAGCAGTTTCCCCTGTGTGGTTAAACCAACATACCGCAATCACCAATCCCCCTACCAAGCGTGGTGATTAATGGCATTGCCGTTCGTTGCAACGGTTATGGGGCTTCCCATGTTTTACAGTTGACGTTTGCGTCTGGCATGATTTGTATAATTTAAAGTACCAAAATGCACAATTCATGTTTCATGGATGTTTTATGCTCACGAAAATATCTCGTTTGGTTCAGTTCGGCCGTAATAGGGACTTTGGTCGAGCCGAGCCATCGCAGTGAGCGTGCCGCAGAAAGGGTCGGTGAACGCGATAATCAATAATTATTTTAAGCTATTACGAATAATGCTAAAGTTTCTGGCATTTTTCTCGGGATTATAATTCCAAGATAGAAGAGTAGCGAGCTTTTCAGTCGGGCTGACCGATCAGCAAGGTGGCCGGACATAACACGCATGTATTGTTAAGTAAAAATTTCATAAATCTAATGATTGGATGGGCTCATCCTACCTTTTTTTTTATTGATCCGGTGGAAATACTTCATGTACTTCCTTCGCCCCGGGAAAGGGCGAAGGGGCATGCCGGACTCCTACCGGCTAAAACCACCGGAGTGGTCATCTTCGGCACCGAAGGGAGGCTCCAGGAACTCGAATAATCTCTATCTAGAGCCACCCATTGGTGCCACGCCTTTAGGCACATCTCGGAGGGGATGACTGTAAAGCGGCCATCCCCTCTAGCTGAGGGAAGGCGACTGTAAAGAGGCCACCCCCCCAGGCATCTCTCGGGGGGATTGTAAAAAATTCCCCCGAAGCCTCACTATGTGCTGTGGTACGTGACCACATGCACACCGCTGTAATCCCGGGGGTCGCTCGGTATGAGCACGCAGATTTCCCAAATAAGCGCGCTCGTGACCCCCAAGGCCCCCTGTCGTCTTTATACGGCGGGCGCCGCGACGGTTGTTACCCCGGCTCCGTGTCCTCCTCCTCCGAGCGGGATCAGCCCTCTTCCGATCCCGCTCTGCGACTTCCTTCTGGAGTATTACGCTCTCACAGAAGGAGACCACAGCACTCCAATTATCATGCCCTGCCAGCATAGCCGACACTACTGCTGGCAAAGAGAGATCTTGCCCGATCCGATCGACCAGAATCCGCCGCTCGGCAGCCCACGCAGGGCACTCTCCGAGCGTGTGCTGTGCGGTATCCTGGTCGTCTCCACAGTGGTGGCACTGTGCCGTGACCTCACGTCCTATCCTGTGCAAGTACGCACCGAAATAACCGTATCCGGTGAATACCTGCGTCAGGCGGAATGTACCGCGCTCGCTCCTTTGGAGCCAGGCTCCGAAGAGCGACAAGACAGCCTCAACGACGCGCTTTTGCGCGTACTGTGGCAGGATGAGCCGCTCGCGCCATAGCTCGAGTGCACGCCGCCGAGCCTGACACCTCAAACGTTCGAGCGCCCCTGAAGGCACGCCTTCACCGCTCTGGTGGAGCGAGCGTGTTTGGTGATACACCTACGCATCCATCTCCGCCAAGATATCAAATGGCGGGGCTCATCCTACCTAGTGTTCGATTTAAGCCAGTTCGCTACAACACATACCTAAATTATTCTGGCAACATCATAAAATAAATGAATTTCTACACTAGTATCTACCTGCAAATGGATTAATACCTACATTTTTATATTAACCAAAAAACAAATGAAATAGTTATTTATTTAAATATCTCTTTATTATCTATTATTTTGTGTAGTAGTAGCCCAAGATAGTAATTTCATCCCAGATTGGAGTCTTTGATTACAGGAGTAAAAATTACTTTCTAGGATGCCAGGGGTGAGCCAGTTTGCAGGGTTAAAGATCAACATAATATCTGCAACTTGATGATTGTATATAGCCTCTATTAGAACACGAATTATTCTGTTTGTAAGCCTCTTGTATTTTTGTAGTGGGATTCTGACACGAATCTATTTAATTTGTACCTACCAAGTATCACGTATGTTAATGATGTTAAGTTCAATTCAACTTCCTTGCTTACCAAGGAAGCTGAATTGATCTTAAAATCATTATAATTAAACAGGGATAGTTTAAAATAGCCGCAGATAACTACATTAAAATATAAATTAATGTACCTAATACTGTATACATTTTCATAATTAAACTCAGCATAGGAAACTGTTTTAATTTTAATTAAAATTATGTTGGCTGTTACGTCAACATAATAAACGTCAATGAAAAGAGCGGGAATGAGCGGGAAAGTTCCCCAGCGGCGGCCATATTGGATATGAATTGCGTTCCATTGTGCGCAGCATTCGGCCGACGGCTCGCCACGTGCAGAGCACATCTGCCGCGCGGGTGACACAGGCACCCTCCTGCTTACATCTTAAACCACTGCTCGCTCGACCATCTCATTCACTCTAATATATCGAAAATGATATACAATGCCTGTCTAAATACAATAAAACAAAATTTTATACTTAGGTATCTGTGGTTTTTTAGGAGACAAAATCTTTTCTGTCTGCCTTTACTTTTAAGGTGATGTTCAAAATTATAGGTTTCGTATAGCAAGTTTATCCGGAATTCTGTCATTTGGTATAATTACTAAAGCTACTGTGTATACCTAATTAATATACTTAATAAATTTCACAATTCGTTTCGAAAATAAAATTAATACGAGAAGAACAACAAAACCGTTGTAATAAAACCGATATTAGTGCGGTAGCACTGTGAGCGCATGCGCGGGCCGAGGGTCGCCCTCCAGGCCTCCCCTTCCTATTACGCACTCTATTTAGGGGCTGCTACAAAGAACAACTCGGGCCTATCTATTTTGGTCTCACTCCGGAATATTGTCATAGACAAAGTTATTTGATTTTGAACGTTGTTGCCAGGCTTGTATTAAAATATGGCAATATCGAAGCAGGAAACAAAACTGACGCGATATTTTTTAAATAACTACTGTTTTAACTTTTAGGCGGAAGTTGTAACATTCGATTGAGGTTTATTGTGGTACCTTCTTTTGGGAAGTAGGCTAGTGATCCTAGCTATTTTTAATATTGGTTTCTATTCTATGATGCAATCTAGTATGTACATTTTAGTGATAGGTAAGGTCTTATTCCTACATTTGATAATGAACAGCGCATCTGAAGACCGTACGTTTATTTTACAGAAATATATCAATTGGATATGTTGCGTTGCGGCAGCTACCTTACTAATATAATAAATTATAATCTTGGATCATTTGGACACAAACTTGTAAAATAATAATTTACCTACTATCAACTTGAAAGGAAATGTCATAGGTGGGATAGTTAATTTATTTCATATCAATAATGATTTTGAAGCTGGGAGATGTCGGGCGGAAACGGGAAGGCCGCCGGCCGGCTACACTTCGGCTACAGGAACCACCCGGCGTCCGGTTCAAGGGGGGCACCTCAGAAGGTCATAGGCGGCTATTGCAAACGGACCAGATCTGACATTAAATACGCCGAAAGCTTGACGTTTAACTGATTTCTTCATAATTGTAAAACAGGTAAAAATGGGTAAGATAGGTACCATAGTTGTATAAATAAATGTCTTGGGTATTTTGTACCTATACAATTAAGGTGCCTAAGGATAGTATAATAATATTATGCCGTGTAGTATCTAGATTAAGAATATAGCACCAATCCATCTCCTCCCGTTGGATGTCGTATAAAAGGTGACTAAGACATTCTTAACCAAAGGGATGGGTAGCAGCGTCCCTTCTGTAGAACAGTAGCCATACAAATACCCCCCAAAATGGCGATGCAATTGATGAAATCTATCACCTTTGTTCTGCAGTGGACGTATAAATGGCTGATGTGATATGATTATGCCGTGTAGTTCTCAACACGGAATAGAGCTCTCCTAATCTTATTGGAGACGTAAAAGGCGACTAAGGTATAGAAGCATGCTTATCCTTCTGATTTCTTTCAAAATACTACGATCACCAATCCGCTTGCGCGCTTTTGGTAATATTTACGAATGCCTATCGTAGTAGTAAGTACCAAGTAAGCCTATTTTCAGTCACAGTCATTTTCGGGCTTATATGATATCAATCAATAGAAAAGGTGTCAGAAAGGGGAGCCTTTTCTGAATTAAGATGGAAATAAATCAGTCTAATAATAAAATGTGGAATTCATGTCTGTAAAACGCACCCACGACACAGGAGAAATCTTAGTGTGGGGCCACGTTAAAAAAATAATACTGTTTATTATTTACTGCTGGGCGTAGGCCTCTAAGTCTGCACGCTAGGCTGATCGGTCTGAGGCAACAATCAGTTCATAGTTTTACTACCGATACCTACCGATTTAGTGGTGGTACCTATAATAACTTTATACCAACTGTTCAGGGCATTCGTATTGTAACTGGGGGTGTGAATCTGGGATTGAATATTGAATCTGCGACCGGATACACAAGCACGCCTACACCCTACGCTACTCCCACAGAGTGCCGATGGATGACCTTCAATGCCACCGGTATCCCCAGCGTCCGACCTTCCATCCACTGACGAATTCATAAACATTGTTAATAAACTGCCAATTAATAAAGCATCTGGGGAAGATAAAACATCGAATAGAATGATTAAAGAAGCTTGTAAAACATCCGGTGACTCTATATTGACCGTTCTTATGCGCTGTATTGCTGAAGGCATTTTCCCTCGTATATGGCGTTCCGGTTTTATACGCATAATACCAAAAAGCGGTGACAAGCCCCCGGACGATCCTAAATCGTACCGCCCTATAACTTTACTACCATCTTTAGGTAAACTTCTCGAGCGCCTAATAGTTCCACGTTTGCTGCCAGATGGACCGAAATTTCATAACAACCAATTCGGCTTCACAATAGGAAAATCTACTATTGACGCAGCAATCTCTGTCAGGAAAATAGTAAACTCATCAGAACATAAGTATGTAATAGGCATATTCCTTGATATCTCTGGTGCCTTCGACAACGCGTGGTGGCCTATGCTACTACTTAAAATGAAAGCTCGTGGTTGCTTTAAAAACATCTACAAGCTCATTTACTCATATTTCGCAAACGGATCTGTAAAACTTAAACTAGGTCATCATGCTGTGTCGAAGGAACTCACGATGGGATGTCCTCAAGGATCCGTTCTCGGTCCTTATCTATGGAACATAGGATTCGATGATTTTCTGGCGATTCCATTGCCGTACGGCTGTTCATTGACTGGTTACGCAGACGACGGGCTTCTGCTTATTCAGTCAAGTACAAGAGCGGGCCTTGAAAAATTGGCGGATACTTGTTTACGTTTAATATCTAGATGGGGCGAACGGAACCGCTTAATGTTTGCACCGCAAAAAACCTTTCAACTAATTTTAAAAGGCAATCTTAAGGCATCACCAAGCATTAAATTCAATAATATTACCGTTAAAAGAAAGGAGTCAGTGTGCTACCTCGGTCTTGTATTAGAGAGAAATTTTTCATTCGTTGAACACATTAGATCTGTAGGTGAAAAAGCTAAGAGAAACTTCTATGCCCTGACAAGGATATCAACGGCTACATGGGGTCTTTCATTTTGTACTTTAAAAACTATTTACGCGGCTACTTACTTGGGTTGTATATGCTATGGTTCACCTGTATGGGCCGATAGGGCTACTATCGGCGCGGTACGACGTAAACTGCTCCAAAGCCAGCGCTTAGCGTTGATATTCTTGTGCAAGGCATATAGGACAGTAAGTACTGAAGCTCTGCCTGTGCTGGCAGGTGTTTTGCCAGTCGATCTTGAGATACAGCGACGTGCTGCCATGTACTACTCGACGCGAGAAAACATGGACGCGGAATTTCTACTACAACGCGATCGTGTTAGGATCTGCAGATTGTTTAAACCACAGGCTGGTGTTTGGGAAGAACTCTTGGCCGAATGGCAAAGCAGGTGGGACACATCTATTAAGGGCCGTCACTTATACCAGTTCTTTCCATCCGTTCGTGAGCGGCTGACAAGTGCATGGTTGGAAGTCGATCATTGCGTGGCTCAATTTCTCACCGGTCATGGTTGCCATACCTACTATTGGAATCAGTCACAATAGCTCACAACATAGGACCCGTAATTAAATATTTATAAACATTTTTGTACCCGTGGTGCTTGGCAACTAGGCTTATCCTAGTTGTACACTCCCAATTATTGTGCCTATGGCCTATAGTATTTTCTCTGTCTCCTGCTTGCTACGGAGGGAAGTGGAACGTATATTCTTTCCTACTCCTCCATTTTCTTTTCTGATTAATTTCGTTGCGGGTTCCAAGACAGTTCTTCATTTCTCTGGGACACACCGACCTTCATTGGTCGGTGTTCTTTTCGGTGGTCGCCATTGTAGATCCTGGATTACAGGAGTTGCAGTGGTTGGGAATGTGTGGCGGGCTTGTCCCAATTAAAAAAAAAAAAACACTAATGCGGTGGAGCACTGATCCCATTAAAAAATTGTAATGTCTTAGATTTCGCGATTTTTGTTTTTCCTGACGCGTGACGTTGTGACCACGAACGCTGCAAAGTGTCGAAACGTCAGGACGAACAAAAATCTGTAATAAACGCGATGTAATCCATTTAAAAGTGTTTTATTATAACTGTTTTTTCATACTTATATAAATAAAAAAACCTATACCTATAAATATATAGAAAATATGAGAATTGGTCACATATATTAAAAATCATTTCACCTTTTGAAAGGTACTTTATTCCAAATGGACTTATGCTATATATTCTGTATATTATGAGCAAATTAGGTAAAGTTATGATGATATTCGTCAACTAATTTAGAAAAAGTCTTGCCTCTTGAGAGCTTCCACGGCGTGCGCTACGTCAATAATTAAAATTGCACGAAATTAATATAGGGATGGATTGTTCCTCTTAAAAAGTCCGTGGCAGCATATGTTTATCTTCTCAGGATAACACTCAGTAACCATTTTTATCTTTCAAATTTTGATAAAATATAATTAATTATTTGCGAGCTGTGTTAATCTATATATCTAAATAATATGTTTATTATATTAAGTATACTTAATTTTGAACATATTTGCTAGATACATAACAATATAGATATGATGCGCCTGTGCGAAGCCAGCTGAAGGTACCTTCAGCTAGTATAAGATAACATATTGTGTCATAATAAAATCCCTACATCCTTTTCTAGGTTTTAAATTATGTAGCAGAGATTTGGCAGAGAGTTGCCATATTCAGTTAAAAATTGTTCGACACTATACAGTCGTCAAAATAAAACAAACAGATCGACACACACGTTATTATTACACACACACGGTATTAGTAAGAATTCTGTCATTGAATCCTACATCTTTATTTTCTACTAGCTGGGACCCGTGGTTTCACCCGCATTTAATTTAAAGAAATTGAGATTACTTCGACATTTACACTTGACATAGAATATATATATTGGATTTCAAGGGTTTTATTTATTTTGCGCGGAACCCTAATTATTTTTCTAAAATAAATGTAGCCTAAGTTATACCTTATAACATCAGCTATCTGCCAGTGAAAGTCCCGTCAAAATCGGTCCAGCCGTTTCGGAGATTACCCGGAACAAACAGACAGACAGACAGACAAAAAATTTAAAAATTGTGTTTTTGTTGTAGGTATCGTATATACTTTCATATGCATTTAGTAAAAAGCTGTTATTTTGACATTACAAACAGACACTTCAATTTTATTTATTTGTATGGATATAGCTGGTCCTCTCTCTAAAGAGCTGGTGGTTTTGCTAAACAAGCTTACGACCAGTTTGGTAAAATCGCTAAGCCTTATCCATAGGTATACATTTTATACTCTATGCTACTTGACACAGAGTTCGATATGTAACAACTCAAATAGGCACTTGCGATCGTTAGCGGATGATGTGGAGAGTAAGGATGCATAACTATAGCACGCTGTTTCGAACGACTTTTGGGGAAATGCGTTATCGCTTCGCAAGCTGTTTGGTGATGACACGGTATGATACAACGTCCTGCTGTAACTGAATATTCAAATACCTTCCTTCATCTTCTTTGGAGGAAAAGTAGGTAGATTATGGTTAAGCTGGGAATATTAGCTAGCCAATGATTACACGGGCACACTCGTCTATTAAAGTATATGTAGGTATTATTCACAGTATCATAATTCAGGTAAAGAACACTCAATTTGAACCAAGCACTCAAATCGTAACAACGCCAAAATACCTAATAGATTTTTTGTTATTTGTTATGTATTTTTCGCCGAATCTTACAAATTCCCAGAGTCTAATTCTTATGTATTCTATCTAACATAAGCATGCATGTACATACCTTCATACATATAGACTAACACTAGCAATTAGCAGCTGAGATAATTGGTGAACTTAACGAGACTATCGATTTGTAAGACATGTCATTGTGATTACCAATGGAACATAACTCAACTATCGTGTTTATAACACGTTAGACGATAATAAGTACATTACAGTGGTTTTCATAAGCCTATGAACATATTTTTCAAGCCGTTGCGGTGTATTGAAAGGTAGAAGAAAAACAAGAAAGGAAAGCAATTTAGTTTTGCACCAGCAACGACAAACACAACTAAATTTGATAAAAATTATGTATTAAAAAAATACTACCAGGAAAAGAAAAACTGTTGTGCGTCGCATTCGTGGAAAAAAGAGATGACACTCAGCTAAATTAGGGAAAAAGGTAGGATCACATCCATCTCCAGCATTGGCCTTATTCTTTTTTTGTCCTGGGGAACATGTCCTCATGGACTTCCGTCGCCATGGGGAGGGCGAAGTGGCACGCCGGACCCTTACCGGCTAAAATGTCCAGTAGTGGCCTGCGATAGAGTTGATGAATGGATTAGTCAAGACTCCAGCCAAAACAAAACCATAATTTCAATATACTTAATTCGTTACATATTCTGCTAGATAGATTTTTGTATCAACGATATCCGAATCAAATAAGTTTTCGATATAGATAAGTTCTTTGTTAAGTGATAATATTAGATACGTGCATAACTCACGCTTTCCATTCCATATATGCTACTATCTATATTATTTACGTATGCAGGTCTCAAGTCTATTCATCGACAGGAAAAACCGCATAGGAATACAGGATGTACGAGACAGTTAATAAAATTAACAAGCTGAACATAAAGAAAAACTACTGGAGGTAATGTTACGTGAAACAGGGGCCCGGGCGGTTATCACACCGGAACCGTCTCCATCTTCGAGCGGGATCGGCCTTCTCCCGATCCAGCTCTGCGATCTTCTTCTAGAGCATGACTCTCTGACAGAAGTAGACCGCAGCGATCCAATTTTCATGCTTTGCCAACATAGCCGCCACTACTGCCGGCAGAAAGAGATGTTGCCTGATCCGATCGACCAGAATCCACCGCTCGGCAGCCCACATAAGGCACTCCTCGAGCATATGCTGTACGGTATCCTGGTCGCTATCACAGTGGCACCGTGCCATGACCTCTCGTCCTATCATGTGCAGGTAAGCACCGAAGCAGCTGTGTTCGGGGAATACATACGTCAGGCGGTAGTTGAGGCGCTCGCTCCTTCTGAGCCAGGTTCCGAAGAGCGGCAGGGCGGCCTTGACGACGCAGCATATAGCGCAGATTGGCCCCAATGATGATCTGCAGGTAGAGAGGACACCGATGATAGACCACTACCCTCCTAATCGCTCCCCACGGGATGAGGTTGAAGACGATGATGATAAGACTATGTCTAGACTGACAGCCAACACAACCCCTCCCTACCACGGCAGTCGGGAGTGGAGAGGGCGGCTATGTTACCAGCATAATTCTCTCACAGAGAAAATTTTATTGTAGAGGAGCTACATAGGACTCTGACGCACCGATGAATAAAGAAATCGAAAAATCACTACTTTCTTTCTTTTGGTAGTGGCCAACCTGGTTTGAGGGTTGTTCAAGCCACCGAGGGCCTCCGACGCCAACCGGGACGATTTTACGTACCCTCCGAAGCATGGAGACGCTGAGTTCAAATACTATCCATTGACTGACCGCGCCAAACATTGCTTAACGTCATAGATCATCTACAGCTCGACCCTCAAATAAATTTACGACTCAACCGTGATCGCCAACCCACCTGCCAAGTGGGGCGCTATCCTATAAATCCCCGCTCCAATGGTTACATTTCAGCCGTCGGGTTTCCTACCGAAAACAGGTTTCTTGAATAGTTAAACTGAGACTTAATAATAACTGGCGTTTCAGTATTCGGCTGACAGACACTGTAAATATACCGCAACTGTATCTATTTAAGAAAGAAAAACAGCATCTAAAAGCCCTGGCTCGAGGACTCTATTGGATTCGCCATGTCCGGTTGAGCAGCTACATTTCCCGGAAATGTCTGCGAGAAGCCACGTATAACGAAGAACACACGTGTACACTCATGTATTCACACCTTTACACGTACACGCAACCTTACACAGCCTACCTTGTGGTAAATTGAATATAACTTTATTGATATTTATAATTTTGTATAATCTCGTCTAGTCTATTTCCAGATTCCCAGTTTCACAGGCATTTATAGTTCGGGATTTTAACTAGTTATAATAACATTGCTTCACTTGTAGATAATATATATATACGTTCGTTGCAAATACGTTGTCTAAGTGATTCTGTACTACCCATAACACAGGTTTTCATCCTAGCTCTTAAAGTAAAATAGTAAGATTTTGCTTCATGCATCTATTGTAATATTTGTCTAACTGTGTAGTGTTTAATGTAAACAATGTTCGAATACAAATAATTAAAAACGATCTTGCATAATCGCGTGAAGACCCCATGTGACCCCATTATGAATTAACGAAAATACTTACCTTTTACAATAATCATTTACCTGATCCATTTGAGCCTTAGCATTAATAAAATAATTCGACAGAGTGCGGTACACTCTGCGCGTATTTGCTGCGTGGGGCGATGCCGATGTACGTTGACACAATTTGGAGCTCTGCTCATTGTGCAAGCCAATAAGAGCGTGAAGTTTATAGTTTCAATCGTTACACCAAGATGACTGACGTCGGGCCTAACACGAGTATCTATATCTACTTATACTTTTTGATATTTAGGCTAACTTTAGCATTGTTAAGTCTAGTCATTCGTTATTGCGCTCGAATGAGTGTTTTCATGTTAAGAAGTTAAGATTTTTGATCATGTCGATGTAAAATTTAGTTTACGTGATTTCCCTTGTTGCAACAACTACTACTTTGGCTGAACAGCTAATGTCATCAAAGTCTTGTTTCAAATCCTAGAAGAACGGTTGTTACTTCCGTTAAGAATTACGTTATAACAGCTAAATAAGGCGCTTGTAGTTCTTTTGTATCTAAAGTTGAAATTTGCACAGGTGGACCCTGGCAATACAGAACAGTGTCCTACGAGGGGGGAACTCTCCTAGCACGCTTTCTGCCTTTCGACATTCAGGTGGTGACGGATGCGTGGGTCTATGATCAGGCACGCTACCTCCACAAAAAGCGGCGAAAGCGTGCCTTCAGGGGCGTTCGACAGACTGAGGCGGCTTGCTCGACAGCGCGCACTCGAGATGTGGCGAGATTGGCTACACTTGCAGTTCTCGACCGAGCGCATCGTCGAGGCCATCTTGCCACTCCTTGGAGCCTGGCACAAAAATAAGCGAGTGCGTTACCTACCGCCTAACGCAGGTATTCGCCGGTTCTGCACAGAATAGGACGCGAGGTTACGGCACAGTGCCGCTATTGTGGAAGCGACTAGGATACCGCACAGCACACGCTCGAGGAGTGCCCTACGTGGGCTGCGAGCGGTGGATAGTCAATCAGATTGGGCAAGATCTCTCTCTGTTGGCAGTAGTGTTGTGCTATGTTGGCAGAGCAAGAAAATTGGAGTGCAATGGTCACCTTCTGTGGGAGCGTCATGCTCTGGAAGAAGACTGCAGAGCGGGATCGGGAGAGGGCTGATCCCATCCGAGATGTGCCTAAAGGCGCGGCATCAATGGGCGGCTCTAGCGGATTTGGAGCCACCTTTCGGTGTCGAAGATGAGCGCTTCTGTGGTTTTAGCCGGTAGGAGTCCGCATACCCCTTCGTCCTTACCCGGGGCGAAGGAAGTTCATGTAAACGTAACGTAAACGTCTACAGCTGAACCTGAGCCTCTTAATAATCACTACAATAAGCGGGATAAAGCCATAGTCATCACGTTTAGCTAGTGGATTGTGATCGCAATATGTTGTTAGTAGAACATGGGAGGATGCTCCTACCCATCCTCTTGATATCAACACTTAGTCGCCCTTGTACGGCACCCATAGGTGAAGAGGGGTGGTTTATTCTTACTCTTACTTACTATTCTTACTCATAGGTGGCAAGAGATCTAATCGTTAATTGGAAGAGCTCGTTTCTCCAGTTATTTACAGCAATATCTATCAAATACTGGCTAAACACTGCTGAACATATTGATGGTATGGTTTATGCAGTGACTTACTGTGCTACGCGTAACGGGGTCCATTTCTGCAAGAAACAAATATTTGTATAGCCTACAGAGTTGGTTCGTGTCTGGATTCTTGTGCATATTAGATTTTTATCTGTAAACTGTACCGGTACAAGAGGAATCTAAGAAAGGAACAAATATTTTAAACTATTCTTATACTAACTTATTCTACATTTGTGCAAGATATTCTAACGAATTCATGGTAAAATTATGAAATATTTTCAATCAACGGCTATTTACTCCGGTTTACCATATTTGTAAAATTTAACGCCTGCCCCTCGGTCAGTGAGTCTTGGTTGCAGAAGGAAATCTCCAAGTAGGTAGCACAACACTTAGTCATATTCACACAAATGTCTAGATAAAATATACAGGCAAATCGAATCTTTAGCTGACAGCAAATAAGAGTTACTTGACAAAAATTATAACATGTCTTGGACCTTGCTCAATAATGATTTGGCTACAGTAAGTAATTTTGGACTAGGCTGTAATTAGGTATTTTAAATACAGAAGGAAGTATATTTAGAAATAATTATTTAATAAAAATTCGAACGCCTTGGTGTTACGTACTACGTAGGATTTTTTGTCAATATCATTGCATCATTTGTTTAAAATATAAGGAAGGATCTTTAAAAAAAAAACTATCCATCAGTCCCATCTTTTCCCAACTATCTGGGGAGTGGGCTTCCAAAATAACCAGATGCAAATGAATATCAGTAGATTAGATATTCAGATATTCTATTTGTTACATTTAAATACCTAAAATCTGAAGGCCATTGAACTCTTGCAGCAATATTTTCAGTAACTATTTATAGAGAAGGCGTTTTTATTACTATGGTATTTTTACTTTGTATGGACGTTGATGTGTAATAAGCCACTATGTTGTATTCCGACTAAATAAATGTAGACGAGGTTATGACCTCAGAATGTTCTAATCAAAATAAATATTTAAGCCAGCTCAGACCTTGAGAGCATTTTTTTCTGGTTAGCCTAAGGTCTTATGATTAAGTAGTAGCATTGGTAGTTTTCAGCACATATCCAGCTTATCTCTTATGATAGCAGTTTAGACATATACCTAGGCGGCATGCTGATTGGTGATCACCGAGCTCATAATCCAGAATTTATATTGCTGCTGCCCGACACTAGCTTAGAAGCGGTATCAATTCAGCAAGATTTAATCTGGCAACATTTTTACCACTACACCATCAATTGATTGTTCATCATCATCATCATATCAGCCAAAAGACGTCCACTGCTGAACAAAGGCCTCCCCCACTAACGACCGGTTATATCCCGTGTGTCGTAATTTTGGGGGGAGTTTGCCAAAACTCACCACGCTGGGCAGGTGGGTTGGTGAGCGCAGAAAGGCTGTTGTTCCACAGAAGAAGCTACTACCCATCCTTCTGGTTTAGGTTTCATTTTCCCTTCTATTCTATTGTTGCTCTCACGGGCTCAGCATTAGCTGAACGCACTTCAACCCTCTCAATCCCTTAGTCACCTTTTACGACATCCACGGGAGAAGCTGGAGTGGTACTATATTTTTAATCCAGTCACCAAACGGAAATATATTGTTCAATCCTCGTTAATCTGCAGTTCAGTGCCCAGTGCACAAGTCATCTTGACGTTCTGGTGTACCAAGATGACGAGAAAAGGAAGAGGTGGCTCGGAGTGCAAACGGCGCCAACTCAATTCTCTTCAACGGCAAATGAAATGCGTCACTGCGCTTTAAGCTTTGACAAATATAATTGTAAAACTGTAAAAATACTGAAAGTCCAAATGAGTATAGGTTGATATGTAGCTGTGTGTACACTGTACAGTATAATTTATATTAAGTAGTATTAGCTATCGATTCTATAAATAGTATCTTATAGTGTTGCAGTCTCGGCGACGCACTTGAGAAGTGGCGCGAGCGCCTTTCGGCTGCAGTATGCGGCAAAGCACGTCGTCGAGGCCGTCTTGCTGGTCTTCGATGCCGTGTTCAAGTGGTACATCACGTACCGCCTGAAGTAGTAATTCCCCGGACATGGTTGTTTCAGTGCATATCTGCATAGGATGGGAAGTGGTCACGGTACAGTGCGACCAATGTGAAAGCCTTCAGAATACCGCACAGCACACGCTCGAGGTATGCCCTGCGTAGGCTACTGAGTGGTGGATCCTAGTCGATCGGATTGGGCAGGATCTCTTTCAGCCACTAGTAGTGTCGGTTGTGCTGGCACAGCATGAAAATTGAATGAATACGGTGGTCTTCTTTTGTGAAAGTGTAATACTCCAGGAGGACAACTCAGATCGGAAAAGGGCCGAGCTCGCTCCGGAGTACGAGAAGAGAGCGCCGGGGTGACAATCGCCCAAGCGGCCATGTCCAATAGCATTGACTATATGGCAGGGGGCCTCGGGCGTCACAGCCGCGCGTTTCGGGGAATCTGTTTGCTCATACCGAGCGACTCCCGGGAAGACGGTGGAGCTCACGTGGCCACGTGCCACCTCGTGCGCAGCACAACTCACAACGAGGCTTCGGGGGTCCAAATTATACAATCCCCCCGGATGTACATGGTGGGCGGCTTCTTTATAATCGCATCCCTTCCGCTAGAGGAGGTGAACGCTTTACAGTCATACCCTCCGATGTGTTGAAATGCGCCACACCAACGGGCGGCTCCGGTGTAATCGTTCTCGAAATCTTAGAGCCCCCTTTCAGTGTCGAATATGATTATTATTTCCAATGATATTATACCATAGATATGTTACGTCCATATTAAATGGCGCGCAAAACTCAGTCTCGCTGTATGTAGCTATAAAGCTATAAAACTACACACCTAAGCTGCAAGAAAGAAGATACATAAACTATGAGAGTAAAAGAGATAGCTATCTAAAATGAAAACACGTGTACTCAATGTCTTTGTCGAACCTGTGATAGAATATATGTGTTGTCTCTTTTCTTTGCTTGGCCTGTGTTTTGTTCGAGAATATTATTCTATATATAATTTGATTAGTATTTTTATTAAAATATTTTATATAGTTTGTTACTCACAGGTGGTATGAGATCCCTTGTCCTTTACTTATTTTTGTTTGATAGTTTGTGCACTTTCTATACGCACGACGGCATTGTTATTACTTAATTAATAAAACAATTTTTTTTTTATTGAGACAGTGTGTGCTCGTTGTCCTGTCTTGGGCGAACTGATTGCGAAGTGCTACAATTGGGGGAGTTTTGGTTCTTACTTTTGGCGCGCATGTAACATATCTATTTCTTTTAATATCATTGATTATTTCTTATTAATTATTGTCCTATACACCTCTTTGCCTTTCCCCGGGGCGAAGAAGGACCGTGAAGGATATCCAAAAGCGCAGCATAAAATATGTTGACTGTTCCCATTATTCGGGCAAGTTTTTAAGTTTTAGAGCTATGGTTGCCCAGCAACAATAGCCGAACACCGTGGAGAGAGATTACTTAGAAATCTTGAACAATGTCCCTCAAGACAAGGCTCAGTAACTTTCGAATGCAGCACCAGAGCAACAGCAACTGTCAATGTGGGTCAAATTATGACCCAGTTGCTGTAGGTCCAAGAAAAAAGTCTATCGTCCATTCCGACTCGGCTGAGTAGCGATAGGGAAACTTCGCAACGTCTTTTCGAAAATAAGACCGCAGTACCTAAATACGAAAGTCTTTGTGTTACCAGTGGTGACACACCATGGACCTCATAAGAAAGCTCAAAGGCACTCAAAGAGCTATGGGGTATCAGGACGTAGTTCTACTACTACTACTGATCTCGGCACGGTAGAGAACTACCGTACCGAGATCAGTAGATAAACTAACGTTGATGACGTTGCTGACAGGATTAGTAAGCTGAAGTGGCAATGGGTGGGGCACATTGCTCGTAGAACTAATGGTCTTTTGGCAGAAGGACGCTCAAGTGGAGACCGTGCACCGGAAAGCGTGTAATTACCTGCAACGAGATGGACAGATGACCTGGTGATGTTCGCTGGGAATCGTTGAATGCAGGCGGCATGTAACTAGTCATTGTGGAAATCTATGGGGGGCCTCCCCCTTGCATGGAGAGGGTTCCGTACGATGAATATGGCGCGGTAGATACCGCGAGCTATGACGGATATCTGGCCTAGTTAGGTTGAACGAACGAGTTGAAAAACATGTTCTCCCATACATTCCAACTGCAAGTGTAAGTTTGTACACGCAGTATTAAAAAAATTACGATGTGGTACCATTTTTTAAATTACTTTTACACCTATTATATTAAAATGATTTAAAAATGTTTTAGACCCTCACAACAAGCCCTTTCATTCAATATGTGTCACGGTACAGTTTAAAAAAAAACTATATGCCCTCCCAAAGTTTTATATACGAGGAGGAATCAAAAAGTAGTGAGAATGAGTTAGAATATAATGACTATTGATAACTTAATAATAAATTTTACTACATAGTTTCCGAGTCTCTCTACACACCGAGTCCAGCGCTTTTCCAAGGCTTCAATCCCTTTCACAAAAAAAGTTTTGTCTTGGTCCTGCAAAAAGCTCTCCACGGCATCCATCACCTCGTTATCGTCTTCGTACCTGTTTCCCCTTATGTATTCTTTCAATTTGTATTTTTTCGTTTTCGTGATGAAACAGCACGCCCCTTCGAAGATTCCCTCTCCTTTTCTCTTTGATGTCATTCCTCAACATCTCATTTCTCAAATCAACTTATAAGGGAATTATAGCTGCATAATATTGGCCTATAATAGTGGTTCCACGCTCCAGGTAAGCAATCAATAATATCCCTTCTGAGTCCCAAAATATTGAGGCCATAATATTGCCAGCCGCTGCCACGACACGAAACTTCTTCGGGGTCGGTGATGATGGCCGTTTCCATTGCGAAGATTGCTGTTTTGTCTCGGGATCAAAATGATGGACCCATGTTTCGTCCATTGTTACGAAACGAGACAAAAAGTTTTCAGAATCTTCTTGAAACTTGTCCAACAATATCTTCGAAATGCCAAGTCGATTTTGTTTCTGACTGTCGGTTAACATTCTCGGCACCCATCTTGCGGATACTTTTCTCATATTCAATGATTGTTTCAATATGGATTGTATACTATGTATACTATGAAATGCCCGTTTCTTGAATTAAGTCATCATCATTTCGGCCGTATGAAGTCCACTGCTGAACACAAGCCTCCCCCAAAGACCACCACAACAACCGATATGGGTGTGTTGTGTGCTTATTGGGGGGATTTGCCATAATCGCCACGCTTGGCAGACGGGTTGGCGATCGCAGTTGAGTTGTTAATGTACTCGAAGGACGCTGCTGCCCATCCTCCGGTTAATCCCTTAGTCGATTTTTACGACACCCACGGGATGAAATGGGGTGGTGGCATTCTGAGCCGGCACCACACGGCTGAATTAAGTATCGGATGGTAACTCTTCGATCGCTCAATACAATTTTGTCAACTTTCGCAACATTTTCTTGGGTGACTGACGTCGATGGACGGCCGCGACGATGTTCGTCTTCCGTGCTCGTTCTCCCTACTCGAAATTGAGAAGTCCACCTTGCGACAGTGGAATACGGCGGAGCAGACTCTCCGTTGTGCCTCCAAATCGCAATGAATCTCTTGCGTCGTTAACTTTTTTAAACAGAGGTATTTAATAACGGCTCGCACTTCGTTTTTCTCTATTTTCGAGAACACGTTCCGACACGAAGCAAACAAATGACTACATTCAGAGAAAAACAAAAGAGAATCGATCGTTTTTTTCTTTATTAATATTACAAATATGTATCTGAGCTATGCCTGCCAGTATTTTTTTTTCTTACCAAGGAGTATGTCGTTCTCACTACTTTTTGATCCCTCCTAGTATATATATAATACAAAAAATACGTACGTATATACATAAAACTTTTGCAGTTCACAGAAATACTGTTATGTCGGACGTTTTTAATTGGAGTCGGGGAGCTCAATTCCCGAGAATAGATTTTCTATTCTAGAGTCCACTTGTTCCTTATAAAATCCTATCCGTGAAGGATTCCATATGAAAGTGTTGAGGTCTGTTTGATTACATTTTAAATGGATTACATTTTGAATCTGTGAGTGGTCTATGTGAAGTGATTTTTAACCGTATGGTTTTGGTTGATGGTTAACATATACCCCGTAAGATAATCAGCAGTAATAAGAGACAATTCTGCTATAATAATTAAGTATTATGAATTTCAATTTATTAATAAGATAATAATAAAATAAAAAATAAGAAGAAAAAAATAAGTTGGATCCTTGGGATAGCTAGCTTGTGATTTGTAAACACGGATTATCAAACTGCTCAGAACCCAAGGTTGTCATGTCATGCCAAAGGACGTCCACTGTTCAACGGAGGCCTCCCCCATAGATTTCCACAAAAGTGTCGTCATTTTGGAGGAAATTTTTGATTACTCACTACGCTTGGCAGGCGGGTTGGTGAGCGCAGCCCATGCCTTTGGTTTAGAGTCCCTTAGTCGCCTTTTACGACATCTACGGGAGTAGCTGGAGTGGTGCTATAATCTTAATCCGGAAACCACAAGGATCTCTGCACTTCGATTGACGAGTTATAATATTAAGACTCTAAAAGTTAATGCTCTTGCCCATCAAATCCTGTTCCCTTTCGGTATACCTTCAGATTCCTTCCCATCCACTCAGATTTTTGCTTACGGTCTGATGTATCCAATCCTTTAATAGATTCTGGAAACATCAGTAAAAATAGATTAGATGAACTAATCTCAGCCGAGGACTACTACATCACTCGGTACACAATGGTATACAACAATTGATATTCCTATTCCTATGCCTATTAAATCCGTAAACATTATTTTCAAATGTGTTTGAAATCAGATTGGCTTGTGATGAGTATGGAATGATCAACTAATTTCAATACCGCAGTGTTTTCCACGGCTGCTCACGTGCTAGGAAATTGTATTAATCCCTCAATAAACTAGGACACGCAAAATGGCGGTCGATGCTATCTCAAAATAGATGAGAGCTTTTCAGTTTGTCTTATTTATTTTATATTAAGTGGTGGTTCGGGCGACGGCTTTCTACGAAATTATGTAGTGTTGTAAAAAGTAATGTCGCGATTTATTTTGTTTAAATATTTTGTTGAAACCGTTGACAACACCCTTATATATTTGTGAATGTACTAATTTGTCGGAGAATCTCAAATATTTTCTAGATGAAAACATATTTCCGGAATAGAGAAAGAATTTTTCATTACAGTTCATTAGCTCCTGAGATTGCTCGGAACTTTGTTATAGATTTCTTTGTTTTCGAATACTGTTTCAAATTATTTTAAGTTTTGAAAGAGGTAAGAAACGATAATTGTTATATACATATGTATGGGTAAACACGATGTTGCTTTAAATATTGGATGTTTTATTGTTTTTAAAACACATGTACAATTCTAGTAGATTGGTATTATAGCCTCGACTATGGAATTTGACCGCTACACACAAATAGTATTTTAGACATTAGAAAGCTTTCACCTAACCACAAAAAAGTAAATTTAGGCAACATTTTCCCATATTTTCTTCTGTCCAAGCTTATTGACAGCAAATAAGGCGGTAAAAAATAAACGGACTCAAAAAGAAAAAGGAAAGTGGGAAAGCAGTGATGTTTTATCGTGAGAGAGTGGCAGAGGCGGCGAAGACGGCGCCATCGATCGGGCAGGACTGGCACCTACCTTGTTACCGAATGCCTTACTAATTTCAACCTTTACTTATATTACACCCTAACATTGTTATTATTTTCACATTTACTAACGAAATGTACGTCAATTTCGATAAAGAGATACATAAGTTAGTCTTCTAACGTGGCGAGCAATTGATGGCTATTCTTTGCGTCATGCTCGTGAACGGTAACTGGTGGCTTGCTGACCATGATATATTTATAGTACTTAATTGACTTTTACTTAGAAATCCATGAGGTTATATACTTCAGGTATAGACACCTAGATACACATTATACTATTGCACATGTAAGCGGGTACGTCCTTAATACCCGACTTATATAGAGGCCTACAATTATTTTATTGAATATCGTTTGTAGTGCTTGAGTATCTTTATTTCTACAGAAGTTTTATTTCTTTAGTAAACTTGAAAACTGCGCGCGCATACCATCACAAAAATCTGATAGTATGATATTGCAATCATCTGAACATGAGCCTCCTTTTGGCTACTAGGTCCTCGGAGATTGCCAGCAGTAGTGCCGGTTATGTTGGCAGAGCACAAAAACTGGAATGCATGCTCCAGAAGGAGACCGCAGAGCGGGATCGGGAGAGGGCCGATCCCGCTCGAAGAAGGAGGAGACGGCGCCGGGGTAATAACCGCCCTGGCGCCTATATCCCATACGCCTGAAACCCCCTACCATTGCTATAAGGTGGGGGATCTCTGGGTTCGCGGGTGCGTAGATTGGGGAATATGCGTGCCCACACCAAGCGACCCAAGAAAAGACTGTAGCATGCATGTGGTCACGCGCTGCTGTGGGACGCTTTGGAGGATCCTTTCCATTCCCCCCGGGGGGGTGACCACTTTACAGTCACACTCTCCGAGATGTGCCTATAGGCGTGGCACCAGTGGGCGGCTCCAGTGTGATCTTACGAGGACCTGGAGCCCCCCTTCGGTGCCGAAGCTGACCGCTCCAGTGGTTTTAGCCGGTAGGAGTCCGGCATGCCATGAAGTTGAAGAAGAAGAAAAAAAAATGCCAATTGTAATACGATATTTTGTTAGGTGTGAATCTGTACTGCAACAGGGAGGGTTTCGAAATAAGAACCTTTGCACTTCCAATCTTGTACTGTTACTGTTAGGGTTCTCGCTTATGATGGTGAACCTTTCTTTTTTATTTTATTTTATTTATGGTCTCCAATGGAAATTCTTCATGAACTTTCTCTACCCCAGCGAAGAGCGAAGGGGCATGCCGGACTCCTACCGGCTAAAACCACTGGAGTGGTCATCTTCGACACCGAAGGAGGGCTCCTGGTCCTCTTAAGATCACACTAGAGCCGCCCATGATGCCACGCCTTTAGGTACATCTCGGAAGGGATAACTGTAAAATGGTCACCCTCTCTAGTATAAGGAAGGCGACTGTAAAAAGGTCGCCCCCCATGCACTTCTCGGTCAGTACCGAAGATGACCACCCCAGTGGTTTTAACCGGTAGGAGTCCGGCATGCCCTTTCGTCCATCCCCGGGGCGGTTGAAGTTCATCAAGAATTTTTCACTGGGCCCATTAAAAAAAATACGGGTTGCATTCCGGGAGTGCCGACAGAAGTGAAACCTATTTTATTTATTTATCTAGATGCGTTCGGGGTCTGCTATATGTACATGCATATGTGCACACACTATATCTGCGTCTCGTTCCGGTGTCGCGAGTCCAGAGATTTATCTCATCTAAATATATGCGTACCGCGCTAAAAGAAGTTTTCACTTCAAAAAGAACAAAGGCCTCCCCCATAGACTTCCACAAAGAACGGTTACATACCGCGTATCGTGATTTTAGGCTGACTTTGCCAGTACTCACCACGCTTGGCAGGCGAGTTCGTGATCGCAGAATGGCTGCTGTTCCACAGAGTCCCGGGACGCTGCTGCGCATCCCACTGGTTTAGAATCCCTTAGTCGCCTTTAACGACATCCATTGGAGGAGATAAAATGGTGCTATATTCTTAATGCGGACACGGAATAACACGGACAGTAGGAACATATTTTCATGCAGTTTATCAACTACTGGTATGTACCGAGGTGCTATATGTATATATATTTATAGCAAACGACGCTTAAATAGATATTTCGAGACAGATTTTCCTCCCTCTTAGTTATCAAGCGTGTTTTATGTGTGCTTATAATTACTGTCCTGTACTTTAGTAAACTGAATCTAGTACGTGGTCCTTATCACGAGACGGACGGGGTGGGCGTCGGTTCAGTTGGCTGGCTGACGTCATTATCCTCGCGGGGAAATACTGGAGGCGGCTCTACGTCATGTTCTTCGAATAAATTTGATTGCACATTGATGGCTTGTGTAATCATTATATTGTAAAAAGAGGCTGATTTCGATAGATCTTAAAAAATATTACGAAAACTGTTTCGCGTGTAAAATGTGGTTGAGTGTATTAAGATCACATGAGAAGAGTCAACAACAAAACAACAGTATAGATACGTATAATTGTCACGGCGAGGTTGTGCAACTCTATCTTTTTCTTTCCTTTGGTTTGGTCTAACGGCCAGCCTTGTGTCAGATTTTTTCGAGCCGCCAAAGCCCTCCGACTTGGCTTAACGACTACCGTCTAATGACAACAACCGGGGCCGACAATTTTACGTGCCGTCTGAAGCACGGAGACGCTCAGTTCAAATACCACTATTCGTTCACTTATCCATAGATTGACCGCGCCGGGGCGGGGGTGCTTAATCACACGATTGTTATCGATCAGTGAGTGCAATAATAATGCTATGAGCAGCTTGTGAAATAATCACCATGTTTGGTAGGCGGCATGGTAATGTTCTTATGATGTTAGTGTATAAGAAGAAAGGTACTCCTGAAAGTAATATTCTGTTAATTCGTTACAACAAATAGAGTGCCCTCGTTGATTACCGAGGTTTTTTATTCTTTAATAATACGTTCCCCGCTCTAGGCTTTCTCCTGTGTCGTGGGTGCGTTTGCAAACACAAATTCCACATACAATACACCCATCGGTTTCATCAGTTGGTCAGTAATGTAAAACATGTTTCACATATGTTTTTTACTGTTTTTCAGTCACGAGACGAGCTAGTAATTTGCCTGATGGCAAGCGTCACTCCTGTACTAACAGTTATAATGATACCCAAGACTAGTCTTGTGTGGAACACACTGCGCTCGCACTGCACTCGTCACCTCGAGACATTAGTTATTTATTCTCTTATGCGCAATAATTTACACACAGCCCCTTCAAAACGGAACACAGTAATGTTCAAACTTTAAATACTACTGCTTGGCAGCGAACATCTGGCACTGCGGTGATACCTACTTAGCCAGACTCTTGCAATAAGTGACCTACCAATCAGCAGGTGATCTGTATGGCTTTAAAGACTTGAGCTGAGGCTATAGGGTCTAGGTATGCAAGTTATAACTATTCTTGTTCTCAGCGTGTAAATGGCAATCTAAAAAGAATCAATCTGAATGTAGCTAAGAGTATTTCATTTTCAGTAGCTTCGATGAGTTCCTCTAGCATGCAGGTGTCAGGGCAGGCAGGACATGATGTTAAGTGCTCCATCGTTCGCGGAACAGCACCACATCTACACTCCAAGTTGGAGTTATCTATGAAACCTACTTGAACAGGTTTCCCTTCCTTCGATACACCCGAGTCCAAAGTCAGCTTAGAGATTTACAAGTTAGCCAAGGATACTTAGGTCCAGGTGGGGGATTCTCAGCAGATGGTGCAAATGAAGTAGAAGGTTCGGGAGTCTATTTTGCTACAGCCCACGTTTCGCTTTTGACCGATCGCCAGTGTGATCTTACGAAGACCTGGAGCCCCCCTTCGGTGCCGAAGATGACCGCTCCAGTAGTTTTAGCCGGTAGGAGTCCGGTATGCCCTTTCGCGCTTCCCCGGGGCGAATGAAGTTCATGAGAAATTTCCACTGGGGTCCAATAAAAAAAGGGGGAATGTCACACTTGACAAAAGTGTTAAGGCTTTTCAACCTTTGTGGTGCAAGAATGGCGTGGTGCATTCTGTGTCATCTGCGAATTATCTCCATTTCAGTATAATTTATTACTATCTAAATTGTACTTCAAGTTATAATTGGCTTCTGGCGTGCTATAGTTATGTGGCCTCCACCCAATTTGTGGCACCCACGGGTTGCTGCAACGAGGGATCAACGCTTTTAATTAGTTGTACTGAATTAAAGAAAGGAAAGATTAGTAGCAGGGTATATTATTGTAATCTGAAATACAGCTAATGCCATCGTCTACTTGAATATCTAACTCTATATAAAACAATCATCATCAGCCTATATCGGCCCACTGCTAGACATAGGCCTCTCCCAGCATGCGCCACAACCACGATATAATTCTCTTATGTACAAAAAAAATAAAATTCTGTCTGTTCATACGTAAATTCATATTCTTTATTGTGCACATAATAGACTACCTACTGGAAATATTTATTATTAAAATTACATGTACAAAGGCGAGCTTAACTCAAAGCTGAGTTTTCCTTCAGCAAACCTTTGGGTGAAAGTGAGATGAAAATTAAAAACAAGAGGGCAAGGTACAATGTACAACTGAATTATAACTAAGTAAAGCTTGAAAAAATATTTATAAAGTTTTCTGGCTATGGTGGTCAGCTTTATCGGTATTAAAACCTCATTGTGCACAAACTCTGCAGTAGTACCTAGTTTTGAAGAAATATGCTACATGCCGGAAACGCGCCGAATAGATCTACACTCGCACCCGGATCAGCAAAAAACTAACTAACTAACTAAATTAATTATAACTAAGGTAGTTACCTATATGTCAGGCATTGGGCAGTGGCATTTTTAGGGCAATTTATTATAACATCATTTTGGGATCCTTTCACCAAGCGTCCAGTTTTAACGATAGATTGCACGGTGGTTACGAAGTATTATACTTCGTCGACTATTCCATCTACTACTACATGGACAGCGTTTTAGTCAGCCTGTGAGCACGAGAAAATATTCATCATCATCATCATATCAGGCACAGGACGTCCACTGTTAAACAAAGGCCTCCCACAGAGATGTTCACATTTGTGCCATCATTTACGGGGGAATTTGCCAGCATTCACCACGCTTGGCAGGCAGGTTCGTGAGCGTAGAATGGCTACTATTGCACAGAAGGGACGCTGCTTCCCATCTCTCTGATCTAGGAGTCCCTTACTCGCCTTTAACGACATCCACGGTGATGGATTGGTGCTATATTCTTAATCCGGAGACCACACGGATTATAACAAGGAGAATATATTGTAACACGGAAATTCTACACCGCAACTTGGTATTTGCAAAAACAAATACAATGCCACGAAGCTATCGATAGTGAAGTGATACTTAACTTAATTTCGGTTGTACACTGCTTATCTATTCCAGATATCTTTCTTACGAATGTGAATAAAACCCGCGATGTATATAACACTAAGAATAATCCACAAATTGCTGTCTTTTGTTTCGTGGAATACGGTCGCTATCACGCTGATAGCCTGATAACCTCTGCTTTTCCTTTTTATTTTTAAGTTTTGGTGAACATGATATAATTGTAATTACGAAGAATACTGAGCTGTTATGCAGCGTTAAAATTTACGAAGTTTCTGGAACGTGCTTTGGTTTTCTGAAAATTGATCAATCAAAAGTAAGTATACCCAAGTATGCATACAACGAGGGCCTAACGAGATGCACAGACGACTTGGTGAAGGTATTAAGGAGACGTAAGATGAGGGTGGCATGTTACTGGTCGTTGGGGAAATCTTTGGGGAGAGGTTTGTCCAGCAGTCGATGTCTTTCGGCTGATCTGCTAATGACAATAATGGCATTATATGACCCGCGGGCTGATTACGTAAGTCGCAGACGCTTTGGGACAGGCGTAAATAGCGCAGACCAGAGAGACCAGAGAGAGTCTTAAACGTCATTTTGGTAATAACTATTAACCGATAGCGATTAATCAGGCGAAGATTACTGATGCACAGTCTGTTGGACGATCAATGAACTAACAATTGCAGCCTCGGCTTTTAATTTCAGGGTCTTTTCCAGTGGGAATCCTTAGATGCGCGATAGCTGCTGTCGCTGTTTTTAGCTAATACGGGTGCCGCCTCGGCTTATCACGGGTGCATTTACTAATAAAGAAAATGAAGAGTGCGTTTAGCAAGAGAAATTGAGTATACTTATTGTATAGGCCGTGGCGCGGACGGCGGCGTGCCGGCCGACCACCCGTTTCTCTGCGAGCGATTTTTTTAGTTGCACGTAATTCTGAATCAATGATAACTGCTAAAGTATTAATTTGAATTATATACGGCCAAGATTAATAATCAATCTGATCCAAAATATTCAGATTTCATCATTTCGGCCGAATGAAGTCCACTGCTGGACACAGGCCTCCCCCAAAGATCACCACAACCACCGATATGGATGTTTTGTGAGCACATTGGGGGGTTTTGCCATAATCGCCACGCTTTATTCAGATTTAAGCTTTTGAAATTCATCCATTATTGTGTTACGATCACACAAAAAACAGACATATCAGTAATCCAAAATCTTTGGATTTTGGATTAGATTGATTATTAATTTCGGCCGTTAGTGTACACGACAATTTTAATCTATACCTACAAATAAATAAAATTGAAGTGTCTGTTTGTAACGTCAAAATAACAAATTTTTACTAAATGCTTATGAAAGTATATACGGTACCTACAACAAAAAAACTATTTTTTTGTTGTCTTTCTGTCGGTGTCTGTCTGTCTGTTTGTTCCCGCTAATATCCGAAATGGCTGGACCGATTTCTACGGGACTTTCACTGGCAGAAAGCTGATGTTATAAGGAATAGCTCAGGCTACTTTTATTTTAGAAAAATAATAAGGGATCCGCACAACAAAAATCCCCATGAAATCCGATATATATACATATGCTATGTCAAGTGTCTTTGCCGAAGTACTCTTAATTATATATAAATAATGGCATTTCTTTTTAATTAAACGGCGGGTGTAACCGCGGTTTCCAGCTAGTCTATAATAAATGCACAAGGTAACTAACATATTTATCTGAATAAGGATTAATAATTAATTTTAAAAAATAGCTTCGCAAATAACCTGTAGTTTTTATCAATCTGTAATAGATTTTTTTTTATTGTGTGTGTACATTAGGAGGTAGACACACGTTATCCCGGAATATTATGTAGGCCTTTTTAAGACCTACAATTTTCTAATGCATTGTTTTACTAATCCAACTCTTCTTGTTACCAGTGATGACATATGGAACAGAGACGTGGTCACTCACAATGGGCCTCATAAGAAAGCTCAAGGTCACTCAGCGAGCTGTGGAGACAGCTATGCTAGCTACCGGCGCATTCTTTATCTGAGTGCGTATTCGTAATAAAATAGAGACAAGTTTTTTACTCAAATAGCATTTATTGATTAATTATTATTCAAACTAATTGCAAGCATTAAAATTCACCTTTTTTATTAATAAACGCTATCCCTATATCCTACTGAATGGCCCTTAATATAAAGTTCACTATTAAGGACCTATATATACCTATGTATTATCTATACAAATAAATAAAATTGAAGTGTCTGTTTGTAATGTCAAAATAACAGCTTTTTACTAAATGCATATGAAAGTATATACGATACCTACAACAAAAAAACTATTTTTAATTTTTTTGTCTGTCTGTCTGTTTGTTCCGGGTAATCTCCGAAACGGCTGGACCGATTTTGACGGGACTTTCACTGGCAGATAGCTGATGTTATAAGGAATAACTCAGGCTACTTTTATTTTAGAAAAATAATGAGGGTTCTGCGCAAAAAAATAAAACCCTTGAAATCCAATATATATATATTCTATGTCGAAGTACTCTAAATTTCTTTTAAATTAAACGCGGGTGAAACCGCGGGTCCCAGCTAGTAAGAGATATTATTTTAAGAGATCCGAACGTCGTGCACCATGCACGAAAGCGTTCGTATACGACAGCCCGAACTGCACACGGCACGTTTTCTTATCTAGCTTCAGTCATATACGAAAGTTTTATGCAAAACAATGTGAATGTGTGAATGTATATTAGATATTCATTATCAGATATGTTTACAAGCGTTCTAGTTTGTACAGGGTTAGCCATTAATTAGAACACACGAGTTACAGTAATGTCCTTTTTAAGACGACTACGACGAATTTTTATCTTAATGATATTTTTTATTATATAATGTATCTTAAACCGGTTGGACAGCCGACCCAGAAGGAGCGTGTCGGTACTGGTAGGTATATATTTGAATAATTATACTTTATAAATGACAAGAATTATGAAGTGTGAAAATATCCAAAGTATTTACAACAATTAGCGAATATGTACTTATTTCTTATAAAATGACGCAAATTCAATCAGCTAGTTTGGACACGTTTGCACCGGGCACGGCAGCGTGGAGCCGGGCGCGTGACGCGACCAATGTGGCCATGTTAGGTTATTAATTAGAAATTTTACTTTTTTATATAGTCAATTCCAGAAAAGGATTACATAAATATGATCACATATGACTGACTATATCATACAGAAAATATATGTATGATGTATTGTATACGTAAATTACATTACTAACAGTCACCAATCCACAAAAGATTTGGGGACACGGTTTTTGAAAAATACGTGTACGTATTTGAAGGCACGATTGGACAAGTCGCTAAGCAGCTGGCTTTCGGCGCTACGTGTCGCGGGTTCGGTCCCCGCACGGAACAAATATTTGTATGATCTGCAGAAAGTAGTTTCAGGCCTGCGTGTTTGTGCATGTGAGATTTATGCCTGTAAACTGTACTCACGACGGGAGAAATCCTAGTGTGGAAAGTCGTTTGTATAAAAAAAAGAAGCAATGAAAAGATGTAAGGAATAATTTAATACATAGGATACGCGTTTCTTATGACATTTCATTTATTTATATAAATGTCCGCTATGGACTCCTAAACTACTGAACCGAATTTTGCACACTGTGTGCAGTTTTATTCAACATAAAAGATATAGCTTATATCTCAATTAATAATAATATTATTTTACTGCGAATTTGTTGTTTATTATTTGACAGAGTCATAATTATCTGTTAGTTCGATAAGATTCTAACAGATGGCGGTATAAGGTAATTAGTTGACTGGATTGATTGGACCCGGTAGGGATTGCAATCGGGTTTGCATGTAACTGCTCGTGCAAAGCCGGGGCGGACAGCTAGTCTTATATAAATATAATTCCACTGTACGTGTGTATGTCATTGAACTCCTTCTAAACGGCTGGACCGATTTTGATGTTTTTTTGTGTATGTGTAAGTGGGTCCCTGGATGGTTTAGATTCACAATGGGACTGGTAGATGGCGCTACAATCGGGTTTATATGTATCTGCCTCTGCGAAGCTATTTTTAAATAATTAAATTTATCTAAGTAGGGCTAAACATGGGCGTCTCAATCCCCACTATCAGTTATCGGCCATAAGGGACATTGCCAGGAGATGCTCTGGATAGATCAATCAGAACTTTGACAATCCATGGGTAGTGAAGGAATGTGGTCTTTGCACAGGAACTACACAGACTTTTATAACACTTATTGTTTATAATCATTAATTATTATTATTCATGCCAAAGTAGTAGATTTATAATTGAAGCGCTCGCCTAGGGTATTATTACATTCCGACCTATTTTAGCGACGGAAGCTCAGGCGTGTTGAGCCGGGGTGATTGTTTCCCCGGCGCCGTTTCGTCTTTCTCCGTGCGGGATTAGCCCTCTCCCGATCCCGCTCTGCCGTCTCCGGAGAATGCACCTTCTTCCTCGTCTTCTGGAGCATAACATTCTCGCAGAAGATCACTGCACTCATATTATTCTATTCTGCTATTCGGTATCCTCTGAATTAGTGGACGTCCTACGGCTGATATGATGATGACGATGAACAAGTATTCTACAACTACAACCGTGAAGAGTATAAACAGCTTGTGAATTTACCATAACAAAAGGCATTCCAACTCGCTTGGCTTTCTGCGCTGCGTGAGTTCGATTCCCGCACGTAACAAATATTTGTATGATCTACGGATAGTTATTCCGAATCAGGATGTTTGTGCATGAGAATTTATGTCTGTAAACTGTACCCAGTACCCACGCACGACGGGAAGAACCTTAGTTAGTACCTTTTAAGTTGAAGGGATGAAGAATGCCTTTTGTTTTCGTGGGGAAATCCTCATTGACTTTATTTTCTCATTGACTGCCGGTCCACCCCTTTTTATTTTTCTCCAGTGGAAATTCTACATGATCAGATCGACCAGGAACCGCCGCTCGGCAGCCCACGCAGGGCACTCCTCGAGCATCGAGCTGTGCGGTATCCTGGTGGCTTCCACAATGATGGCACGGTGCCGTAACCTCACGTCCTATTCTGTGCAGGTACGCACCGAAACAACCGTTACTTGTGAACACCTGCATCAGACGGTACGTGACACGCTCGCTCCTTCTAAGTCAGGCTCCGAAGAGCGGCAGAATGGCCTCAACGACGCGTTTGGTCGCAAACTGCCACTGAAGGCGATTTCGCCACATCTCAAGTGTGCGCCGCTGAGCCAGCCGCCTTAGCCTGTCAAACGCCCCTGGCGGCACGCCTTCACCGCTCTGGCGGACGGAGCGTGTCTAATCATAGACCCACGCATCCGTCTCCGCCAAGATGTCGAAAGGCGGAAAGCGCGCCCGGAGAGTTACCGCCTCCTCCTAGGAGGCGGTAACTCTCCGATACTGTCCTGTATCCCCGTGCGATCCGTATAGCCAATTTGCGCTGCAGACCGTGAATTTTGGCTCTACAGCGCTAGATACCTGAAAGCCGGAATGACCATACAGGTGCCCCGTAGAGGGCCACGGACCGCACGACATAGAGACGGCGAACTTCCTCACCCGGTCCCCGAGATTGGACAGCACACGGTGTAATGCACCCACTACCCTCTCGACACGGGGGACGAGGCGCGCGAAGTGCTCTTAGAAGCCCCAACGACTGTCCAGGGTGAGCCCCAGGTACTTCATGTACTGGCCCACCCTGATTTGCGCGTAACCAACATGTATCCACGAACTGGGTGGTTTTCGGCTCTGCGGCAGTTTGTGGAACTGTAGCGCCTCGGTTTTATGAGGCGCTATCTACAGAACCCAGAGCGGTTTTTGGCCACGACAATTGCCACCGCTTTCTCGGAAAGCTGGATGGTTCCCTCGAAGGTCTGCCCGCCGGCCAACACAAGAGTGTCGTCAGCGTAACAAACTAAGTTGACGCCGGCGGGGAGAGCGACACGCAGGACCGCGTCATAGGTGAGGTTCCATAAGAGGGAGCCAAGAGCCGACCCCTCTGGAACCCCGCACGTAATCTCCCTCCACTTCATGCTACTGTCCCTGCCCACGTAGCGAATGTGCCTATCGCGCAGATAGGCCCCTATGATGCCCTGCAGGTAGGGGGGACACCGATGATGGACTAGTGCCCCCCTAATCGCGGTCCCCAAGAAACTGCAGTGCATACCCACGCTCGTCCCGGAATACCGTCTGGACCCGGTGCAGTGTTGCGACTCATCAGATGGCTAATGGCTCGGCCCAGTTCCTCTTCCGAAACTTCCAACTCCTCGGCCCAGTCCAAGGAAATCGGGGGTGGAGAGGGACTTGGATGGTCTCAGACCGCCGGAAAAAGCGTTGAAAGTACTCCCTCCAGCAAATCCGGGGCCATGGTTTTGGTCACCGGGGGGACCCAAGGGCGCAATGACCATACGATAGGGTCTCCCCCACGGATCCCTGTCCAGTCCCTTCAGAAGTTCGCTCCAAGACCGGTCCTTGGCTTCGCTAATTGCACTTTGTATTAACTTTGTGGCCGCCTGGTAGGCCAGATAGGCCTCGGCAGTCTCTCCGGCTGTAGCACTACGCCAGCGTCGACTTAGTTGGTACTGGTGGTGGGATGCCAGGCAGACCGAGCCTCCCATGTCAGGTCCACGACCGACTCCCCCTTCATTCAGCAATCGGAGGTCAAGTGATGCCGCCCAGTCATGTATAATACTCCCCCTCGGCCCATCCCGACGGTTGCCCCAAGCTCTAGAGTCAGCGTTGAAGTCCCTCAGGACGAGCACTGGAAGGGGCGAGCATTTGCAGCGAATGCTGCGCGCCACCCCATCCAAGTATCCCTCGAACAAGACTGAAACCTTTTTTAACGGCCGAAATAATCTAATACAAAATCTTTAAATTTAAGGTTTTGAAACGATCTGTTTTTGTGTTAAGATCACATTTAACACAAAAATAGACAAATTCTCAATCCAAAATTCAAAGATTAATTTCAGCTGTGATTCACACTCAATTTTCGTGACTCCTCAAACTATTTATGCATTCAGAGACGCGATGTAAAACGTAAGTTCACTCATGTTCGAGTGCTTAGTGATTTGGAACAAAATATCTAACTTTGCGATACGTGCTTGCGTGACGAGATTTGGAGTCCTTTAAAAATGATTAATTGCGTAAACAAATACAGGAGTAGAGGAGCGTTAGTTTATTCTTAGAAATACAATCAGTACTGCACAGTTTCTCATTATATTTGCGCAGTGCTATAGTCGTTGTCAATATCCCTACGACCGCTCATTGTAGGGATTGTTTGGAGGCCCGTGTTCAGCTGTGGACGTTTACGATCTGATGTGATGAGATGAGGATAGTCGCTGTCAACTTCAATATTTGATGGATGTCCAAATGTTTCTTATTTCTAACATCCTCTCAGCAAGAGAATCCGAGGGCTAGTGTAAATTGTGTTGGCAATTAGGCGCTACTACACTGTACAATTGTTTCCGATACATTGTGAATAGAAAATAGGATAACGCGTTAGTAGGCTAAAGTGCTGACAGCAGCAGGACAATTCGCTGTTAATAAAATTTGCTGACAGGAATGCTACAAATTAGGTCCTGTTTTCAAAAACCCCGTGACACTTATTATATTACTGTCATGTGAAACGTATAACAAGTGTAGCACCTGTGCCAGGTGTAGCAAAAAAAAAACAATTTATGTCGCAACATTAACACCATAAAGGCGGCCAGAAGTTTTTTAATCTGTTATATGGAACGAGATAGTTGTAAGGTGCATAAAACCTTCGATGAAATTATAACAAACACATAAAGTTAATATTTGAATATACACATAATTATAAACATTTTTTCTTACATCGTTACAGATCATCAGTGAGTCAGTAATGAGCGTTAATATACAAAACATAAATCATTCCTCCATTATACTGGGTGACGATTAATTCAAGGTCAACAATCTTATGTTGTAGGACCTTTACCTATAAATAATAAAAAAAACTAAACCATTTTTTTTAAAAACGTTGTTCTGTAATCATTGTCTATCTAAAACACTTTTTTATATACTAACGTGGCAAACAAGCATACGTCCCGCCTGTTCGTAAGCGGTTATCGTAACTTATGAACGCTTGCAACACCAGAGGTATCACTTGCGCGTTGCCGACCCTGTAAAAATCTTTTCAAGCTTTTTTGATGAGCCACATGCTGTAGTCTCTTAGGAAAAACTTGGTAGGTACCTGATTCCAAAACCTGAGCGTGCGTGGGAGGAAATTCTTCTGAAACTGTACGGTAAGAGACGAATTTGGATCCAGTGTATAATGATGACCGCCCCGTCGATGGCGAGAGGTGCGGTGGTAGAAAGTAGCCGCTGGCATCATATCGAATAATTCCTTAGAGCTCTCTCCGTTGCACAAGCGGTAGAACACACACAGGGAGGCAAAGTCTCTCCTCAGACTTAGGGATTCTAGATAGCTTGATTCCTTTAGTACCGAAGTTGACCGCTCTAGTGGTTTTCGCCAGTAGGAGTCCGGCATGCCCCTTCTACCTTCCCCCGGGTGGAGGAAGTTCATGTAGAATTTCCACTGGGGACCGATATAAAAAAATGCTCCGATGAGACGTACCGCCTTGCCCTATTGAGGACACCTACATTTTTGGACACCAGCTTGACCTTATCATCTATGTACGTGCGAAACAACGCTGGTGGACAAGTCGATACCAAGGATCTCAATATTGTTACCATTGACGGTGACCCCAGTCTACAAATCTACCAGGGACGTGTTCTGGGATTGTGGAGTAAATAGGATTTTCTTTACCCTGCAGCCACTAGAGGATTAGGAATATAACATTATATACCCTCCAGGATCGCCTCAGAGTGTTGTAAGAGTCAGAGTGTGGATAGAGCTGCCGCTGAAAAACTATTTCTCTTTATTTATTTGGCCATATTGTTTTTAAAGGGGTTCGTAGTCTTAAGAGTCGCTATATCGGTAGTTCGTACAATTAATTGCGGTACAAATCCACCATAGTAATACTCAGGTTATGTGGCAGACGTAAGGCCCCCGGCACCCCCTGCAGCAGTAGTCGGGTCTACCCCGGTCTCTTCTCCTATCCACTGGATATCAACGCTTAGTTACCTTTTACGACACCCGTAAGTGGAGAGAGGTGGTCTATTCTTAGCCGGGAACAACACGGGTTTCATATACAATGTGCAAACATTGATCTTAGTTATATGGGAGCGTATCGATAAAAGTTCAAGTACCGAAAGCAACATTTTATAGTTAAAACGTTAAGACGTTTACCTACGTTTACGTTCACTGAAACACAAGATCAGATATTTTAGTGTCATAGTGAGCTGCAAAAGTAACCAAGTAGCCATGTTCCCGCACAGAAAAAAATCAGACATCACCAGCAAACATATTAAAACTCTAAGTACTCTCTCAACACATAGACATCCAATCCTGAATTTGTGTTCTGTGTATCGATAGCCTCAGCATCTGAATCTACACACTGACGACTCGATTGCTCGAGTCGGATCTAGGCGATGACATCATTGTGACCTATTCCTCTATGCGCTTGCGCATATTCAATGGAAACTTGGTGGTTTTATCGCAGCTATGATACGTATGCTTGATATTGGTATATTAGAGGACCATTAAAACATGAATGTTACTTCATCATTTCGGCCGAATGAAGTCCACTGCTGGACACAGGCCTCTCCCAAAGATCACCACAACGACCGATATGGGTATGTTGTGGGCTCATTGGGGGTCTTGCCATTAATTAGTAAGAAAGAAAAATTATTTATTTTTGCGCCAAACATCGACGTTAAAAACACGAAAAGTTTAAAAAGTGTTATGTCATAGATAGACCTATGTGCTGCTTTTACTGCTAGCATGTAGGTTTAAGTAATTTTACTCACATCGGCACTATGGAAGTAAATTAATTACTCAACTTACAAACTTTGGTACACACGGCTATATACTCGTATGAAGCTATACAAATCCAGTTTACGTTGATCTCTCATCGTACGGAAAGTCCATATAATGCAAGATTAGCTTATACTGGATATGTATAGTTTGATATGTAGCCGTGCGTACGTGTTAATGATTATAATATAATGTAGTTAAGTATATATTATTCTCCGCACCGTATAGTGAGCCTCTGAGAAGCCCACCTTTGCCTTTCCAGTTGATGTGGTAAGTAGTGACTAATCAGTAAGTTCAGAATCAGGTTGATGGCTTGCAGCATTCACTTCAAGACTGATGACATCATACTCCGATCACGTGTTAGCCGACGTGATATCTCGCTATCCTATCTCTTTAACATATCTACTGGTGGTAGAGCTCTAATTGCACCCGAGAAATGCATGGGGGGGGGGGGGGCGACCTTCTTACTTACTGTCCGCCGCGCTAGAGGTGGTGACCGCTTTACATTCATCACCTCCGACATGTGCCTAATGGCGTGGCACCATGGGCGGCTCTAGTGTGATCCTACGAGGACCTAGAGCCACCTCCAGTGCCGAAGATGACCGCTCTAATGGTTTTAGCCTGTAGGAGTCTGGCATGCCCCTTCGCCCTTCCCCAGGGCGGAGCAAGTTCATGATAAATGACCAATAAAAAAAGGTAGGTACCAATGCAGTGTCAGATATTCTGCTGCCAAGCAGTAGTGTTTTTACTTTAAACATTACTGTTTCGGTTTGAAGAATAGTGGGTAGTGAAATTCCTGTGCATAAGAGTCTAAACACTATAATGTCTTGAGGTGATGAGCGCAGTGTGACTATAGTCCTGGGTAGCATTACAATTGTTATGGGTCCTCCAGGCGAATGATTTCCTTGTACAGTAGTAGAATGGCTACATATCAAACTATAAAAAAAAACTAGTTTAAGCTCTCATCGTAACGAAAGCCTATACAATGCGAGATCAGCTTATAATGGACATCATAGCTAGATGTTGCCGTGTGTACGTTGTCACTAGGATTTCCCTTGTATCGTTTTTACAGTTTACAGACAAAAATCTCACTTGCACATTCACCTAGATCCGAAACAATTATCTACAGCAACTATTGGCCAAATATATTTTGTTAGCGCAGAAAGCAAATTGTTTACCCACTGCGCCAGCCGTGTCGTTATTCTCTGTCTATATGTAATAGATCCCCCACAGGTTTGTATTAAATTGGAGTTAATATATTACGAGAATTGTAGCATTACAAATATGTGAAAGAATTTATTATTTTTATCAGTCCCATTACTTATAGGCGCTCATAGCCAGTTGCACTCACTGATCGGTGAGGTTAAGTAACGCTTGGCGTAGTCAGTCTATGGACGGGTGACCGCATAACGGTATTTCAACTGAGCATCTCCGTGCTTCGGAGGCCAAGTAAAATCATTGGTCCCGGTTCCAAATGTTGTCATTAGTTGTTAAGCCAAGTTGGAGGCCTTTGGCCGGCTTGAAAAACTCTGACACAAGGTTGGCCACTAACCACACGCAAATAAAAAGGCAGAGAATAGGTTCATCGTCATCATTTCGGCCGAACAAAGTCCACTACTGGACACAGGCCTCCCTCAAAGATCACCACAACGACCGACATCGGTATGTTGTGTGCTCATTGGGGGGTTTTGCCATAATCGCCACGCTTGGCAGGCGGGTTGGCGATCGCAGTTGAGCTGCTAATGTATTCGAAGGACGCTGCCGCCCATCCTCCGGCTTATCCCTTAGTCGCCTTTTACGACACCCACGGGATGAGATAGGTTGGTGCTATTCGTAGCCGGCAGCACACGGCATGTAACAGAATAGGTAACTTGCTTCATTTTATAAATTATGCACCAAACCGCAGTTGTCAGTGTGTATGTTGGGGATTTTTGAGAAATTAGAGAATGTATGAATAATAATCTACAGATCCTTTTGTCACAAATACACGCATCTGTCATCAGGTTAACGACAATTAGGTCATGCGATAATGGATTAAGATTTCCTAGGTATTATATCCTTCGTATCGGTCGAGCGGGTCGTGTTCGAGAATCAATAGTAAGGAGGAGACTCCGGTGATGAGACGTCTGTTACTGACGTAACGTGCCATCTCGTATTACAGCTCACTGTTACATTACTAATCACTCATTTACCACAACAGAACGCACCGAATCTTCGGTAAGGGTTAATTTGAGAATACGTTGGTACAAATGTACCCGATTCTGCACTGATTTGTATGTATGTTATCATAACAGTCAAACAACGTTCACTGCTGGAAAAAGACCTCCCCTATAGATTTCTCCTGCAATTGTGTCGTTTTGCGAGAATTTCCCAGTACTCACCACGCTTGGCAGGCGGGTTGATGAGCGCAGAATGGCAAAAGAAGGGATGCTGATGCCCAACCCTCTGGTTAAGGGTCCCTTAGTCGCCATGTACGACATTCACGGAAGAAGAAGGAGTGGTGCTATATTCTTAATCTGGAAACCACACGGATAATGTATAAATAGTCCCTACTGTAACATCCAGAGAATCTAACGATCATTCTTTACTCGTGGTATGTAGCATTTCCATCAACAGTTGTCGTCGATAATAGCAATGTCTTGACAGGCGAATTGGTGACAGCAGTATTTTGTTATTAACATACAGGAGGACGATGCTGATCAACCTCTTACCAATCAACAATCTCTTCATCACATAGTACGCTTATGAATAGGGAGCAGCAGTGCAATTCCCTAAGCTCAAACATCTATAGATCCTTAAATACAGAATTGAAATGACGGTGAAAAACCAATTTGCTATTCGCTAAGACATGATTGAAGCTATTCAAGGACACAGTTACTGAGATCAGCCATGAGGACGAGTCTTAGCGAATACCAAATTCGGTTGTCACCGTTATTTCAATTTGGTTTTCAAGGATGTATGGATGTTTGAGCTTAGGGAATTGCACTGCAGGTAGCCTCTACTTTAATACATATTCTTTTCTGATGTCTCATTCGACAGTCCTTTCTCGGCCGCGTAGGAAATGCTCGTGCTACGTTACAGTACGTCACTGTTATCTTGGCGCATTTAGTCAGCTGTGACACGTACATCTTCGAAGGAACAGACTAATAACGTCTCTGACTTAGTGACGTAGTGAATACACAGTGATACACAGTAGTTCGTCATCATCATCATCAGCCTGTATCGGTCCACTGCTGGATATAGGCCTCTCCCAGCATGCGCCACAACACCCAGTCATTAGCATTTCACATCCAGCGGGAACCGGCAACCTTCATCAGGTCCCACACTACGTTCAGCTCAGGTGTCCCACACTACGTTTACCGATGTGCGGTCTACACTAGGACTCGTCTGCATCATTGGCCATCGCTCTGCGTCGCACATGCGTCTGCATCCTGGCGCTACAAAGGTGAGCTTAACTCAACATTGAGATTTCTTCCAACAACCTTGGAATGATAAAAACAATTAAACAAAAGAGGACAGTATCAAGTGTACAATCAGGAACAAAACAACAGTTAAGAATAATGATAAAATACCCAACTATACAGCATGGACATAATATATACTTAAATAAATAGATAACTATATACTATACATACATACTTATAAGTTATACTGATAGGAAATACTTTTTGAGTCCTTTCTTGAAAACGTCCAGAGAAGGGCTGTCGCGTAGTAAGTGTGGAAGAGAATTCCAGAGACGCACTTCGCGTTTTGTAAATGATCCATCATAACGGTTGGAGGTATACGAAGGAGAAGAGAAGAAGATGTACGACAGGCTGTACCCCTAGGCACGAGATACTCAAAGTGCTCACGCAGATAGGCAGGAGACTTAGGGTTGTGAAGAAACGAATAAAGAAGGGAAAGAATATGAGAGTCCCGACGTGTCCGTATTCGTAACCACCTCAGTTTCGCACGGAATTCCGATATATTATCGTATTTCCGTAGGCCAAAAATTCTGCAAACGTTCGAGTTTATTAAGGAGTTCCTCAGTTGCATCAAGAAAGCACACATCAGCATAATCTAGAAGCAGAAGTAAGGACTGGGCAAGAATTACTTTTGCGTGAAAAGGCAGGAACTTCTGGAAACGTTTAAGTGACTGAAAACAATATACCCTCCTGCTTACTTCCGCAATGTGAAAAACACGTAGATTCTTAGCACTCCTGGGAAAGGCTATATGGACGCAATCATACATCACCGGAGGAAGAGACCTTTGATTCAAGAGGTTAGACATTTATCTGCCACCAATAATGCGAGCTTGGGATTTGATTACATTTACTAAAAAACCAAAAGATTTGGCCCACTGGCTGTTATTACCTAGATAATTATTGATGGGATGATGCTTCAATACTTTCAGGCAGCTCTCCAACTTGGAAGTGACGATAGACCTGCAAGTCATCTGCGTAGAGATAATAGGAAGAAGTTAATACTTTAATAAAAACAGAGAAAAGAAGAGGAGAGAGAAAGCCACCCTGAGGAACACACGCAGCAAGATCACACCGGCCTCTTCGGAATGAACCGACTGCGAGCGACCCCGAAGATAGGAGCTGAACCATGCAATCATAGAATAAGATTAGTTTAGATAGGATAGGATTTTTCTTGCAGTATTTATTGCTCACCCTATTAGTAAAAACAAGTGTGAATATCATCATCCTCGTTTCAACCAAATAAAGTTCTCTGCTGGATACAGGCCTTCCCCAAAGATCTCCACTGCGACCGGTCTGGGTGTGGTGTTTACTCACTGGGAAGTTTTGTCATAATCGCCCTGGCAGACAGGCTGGTGATCGCAGTTGAGTTCATGTCCTGTCCTGAATGGACAGTGCTGCCCATCTTTCGGCTAATCCCATAGTCGGCTTTTACGACACCCACGGGATGAGATGGGTTGGTGCTATTCTTAGCCGGCACCACAAGGCAGCAAAGTAAAGAGCATACGGGTCACCTAAGCGAAGCGATCGCCCCCGCCGCTCGCAGAGGAGTTTCTGATGTGTTGCCGACCTTTTTTATCATGTACTTACTCCGCCCCGCGGAGGGCGAAGGGGCATGCCATACTCCTACCGGCTAAAACCACTGGAGCGGTCATCTTCAGCATCGAATAGGGGCTCCATGTCCTCGTAAGTACACACTAGAGCCACCTATTGGTGCCACGCCTTTAAGCACATCTCGGAGATCTCTTTACAGTCATCCACTGTACAAAACGTAACAACAACAGTGTGTTACCAACAATGTGGCTACTGCATGCTGGCTATTCTGTGAGTGAAATCTCTTACAACTTACAACACTCGCATGTCTACGTCAAATATGTCGAAAGATCTGTGAAGGAAAGACCGAATGAAACCGTTACGCAAACGAAAGTGAAGGGCCGTGGGAGACCGAGTTCTAATGTATGGAGCCGGTTCCCTTGATGATGGAGCACGGAGAAACATGATCAAGAGGTTCAGTTACATGGATCCGTTTGGGTTGTAGAGCTCTACGTTTAATGGCCTACTATGAAACAAAACCTATTTTTATTTCAGCATATTTTCAGGGCATTGTATTTAATTATTGAACTCTGTTTAAAAAAGAACCGCTTTACTTATAACAGGTCACTTCTATCGCAGTAGAACGAGACAGCAATACATTTATACCGCTTACTCTGTTGCTCTATCATTGTCTTTTAAGCGTCAGGTTGTATTACATAAGTGAAGAACTCTTATAAATGCTTTCTAAATTCAATATGAATCTTTAATCGCTGGTTTTCTCTGTGGTAGTAAGCAGAACTATTATGGCAAGTGTCAAATAAGAGGCATTTACACGTCGCCAGTCGTTAGCCGAGAACCAATATATCGACCGATCAGCTATGTGTTGCAAGCAGTTGTGACAGCTGATTGGTCGATTTTTTGTGTAAATGCTCGTTATGGAGAACTGAAACTGAACTGAACCTAACAATGAGTGCTCCTTAACACAACGTTAAGGAGCACTCATTGTTAGGTTCCGACTGTACGACGGCACAGTCGGTTTGGAGACCGAAACCTGAAGCAAAACCGGCTGTCGTCGTATATACGTACCTTAATTCTCGCGTGAAAAATTTCATGGAGTTATGGGAAGCTCGGAGGGGCATGGCGGACTCTTATCGACTAAAACCCATGGCGTTCCTTCCACTTACCTACGGCTGGGTGTGCCAGACAGTGGGCCGCATCCCCGGCAGGTATCGGCCCGTCACATGGTCCGACCGGAGGGCTTATACAACTAAGGAATTATCAAGAGGGTGGGATGCCATCCTCCGTATCCTCTAATAACAACAAACACCGAATGAACAAAATTGTAGTTCTGATCATAATATAAGACTTCATCCATTCAGTGGATAACGCGGGAGTCGGGCCTACGCATCTATTCAACACCGCATTTATTTTCTTTTCTTTTTAAAAAACTCTACAATTATTCCTGTATTGTTTCCTGTTACCTGGGTACTTACAGTTTACAACCATAAATCTCACATACATGAACACCCAGACCCCGAACAACTATCCCATGCAAATATTTGTTACGTGCGGGGATCAAACCCGCGACACGTAGCCGAGAAAGCTAAGTGACTAGCGACTGCGCTCAACGTGCCGCCGTAGTCTACGCGAAGGTGTATAATAAGCGCACACATCTATGTGAGATAGATCTCCTATTTTATTATGATACGTCAGTACACACTGACACCATAAAGGAATGGGCTTATAGCAGTTCGGGGAATCCGGTGAGCCCGACAGAGTTCAGACAATTTGGATTCATCGCGCATAAGCTATGGAGAGTGTCTACGTATTATATACGAGTATACTTCAGTCGTCTCATTGGTAGTGACTGCGCGCATAGCTTCGAACTTATAAGCATTAAGTATTAAAGGTTCGATTTCCAGGTCGAACAAAAAGCAGGCAGCGGACACCTAATTGACTAATTGACTGCACGGCACGATGGAATTTTTTTTGCTTTCTGTGCTTTAAGAGAAATATTACCGAGAAAGAAATTACAAAAATAAAAACGGTATTTTGAGAGATTTTCGTAATAGTACGGCTCCATCACTGTGAACGGCTAACGGTGGATGCATGACAAGTACACCTCTGGCTTGTTGTGAAGAGGTATATCGCAAGATTTTCTTTCCACTCCACGCATTACAATATTAATGCTTTTTTGCTTAGGGCGGTTACACACGGCAATTTGTGCAGCGATACAACGCGTTTCTGAAACGCGCGACTGCATCGTGACACTAGCGATTTGTAGGCTACTGTATCGCTTAAACTGCGCGATGCAAACGCGCAGTTGAGTCAATGCATACACACGTTTGTATCTAGCAAACGCGCGTCTGCATCAGGGCATTTTCGCAACTGTGTCACGACCTACTCCATCGTGACTTAAGCGCTGCAGAAGCGCTGCAAATAGTCGCAGTGTGTATCTGCTCTTAGATGGCAAATGAGCATGCGGGTCACTTACAAGTAAGCAATCACCACCGCCCATGAATATCCGCAACACCAGAGGAGTCGCTGATGCATTACCGACATTTTTGGCAGACGTATTCTCTTTTCTTGTAGTTCCCCATTTCGTATGTGATCGGGAAAACTGCTGACGGAAGTTCGTCACAATTTTCGTCGTATGACGAAAAGTGACGAGTTAATCGTACATCTAGCTAACTTTTGGACGTATACTGCCCACTTGCGCTTTTTAGGCACTTTGGAGCACCATAATCAAAGCAGCTAACTACCTGCCAAGCCTTGCTTCCTTTGTGGTTTGTGAATACAAGAATGTATGTAGGTAGCGCCAACCTGTCAATGCGTAACGGCATTTTTCAGATCTTTACTCCTTCTGATTTTACAATGTAGTTAGCTTCTTTTTGTTGCAGCCCTTAAGGTTTCGCAAATTTCTGCAGACTATGATTGGTTATATTTCCCATAAATACGAGGTTATATGTCAGATATTCATTATATCCATTGCCTGTTTCAGTTTAGTGCCAAACAAAACTTTTTAAAGTTGATCACTATGAGAAGCTCGAAGACGTACGTTGAATCTACAGCAATAACACAGATAACGAACCTGTGGCCTGGAGGATCAGTACAGCTCTGAGTTTAATGACTTATACTCGTTAGGGAGACTCACAGAGGCGTACATCCATAGAAGAAGGGAGAGTAACGATATTATTAGAATGAGGGGCAAGTCAGTCAAATCAATGGGTACACTATTTTGATGATTTAATCATTACGATTAAATCATAAAAATAGTGTACCCGTTTGTTAGTTTATTATTGCAATATTTATCATAAAAGTAATTCTCATCGATTAAAAGCGGAATTTAGTACGACACTTATAGATAGGGTTTTTTGTTCTTATAATTTTATTCAATCATCCCAAGGAGTGTGGTTACCATATGCAACAGACTGCCCAATTTCATATCTAACTTTTAAGGTTAATTTGAAGAGCCCTACTCCCGGCAGTGAAAAGCACCACCCGATCTCTTTTCCTGGGTGTCGTAAAAGGCAACTATGTGATTGGCTGGAGGAAGGGCAGCAGCGACTCAACTGCGATCGCCAACCCGCCTGCCAAGCGTGGTGATTATGGCAAAACGCCCCAATGAGCACAAAAAATAAATCAGACTGGTGGTTGTGGCGATCTTTAGGGAAGGTTCAGCAGTTGACGTTTTTAAGCTGATATGATGATGACGATGAATCCCCTCCGTTCCGATGATCAGTGTAGTGTCCGGATTAAAAATATAGCACCACTTCATCTTCTCCCTGGGATGTCGTAAAAGGCGACTAAGGGACATTAAGCCAGAGGGATGTGCAGCAGTGTCCCTTTTGTGGACAGTATCATTTCACGGTCACCAATACGCCGTGCCGGCTCAGAATACCACCACCCCATCTCCTCCCGTGGGTGTCGTAAAAGTCGACTAAGGGATTAGCCGGAGGATGGGCAGCAGCGTCCTTCGAGTACATTAACAACTCAACTGCGATCGCCAACCCGTCTGCCAAGCGTGGCGATTATGGCAAAACCCTCCAATGAGCCCACAATACACCCATATCGGTCATTGTGGTGATCATTGGGGGAGGCCTGTGTCCAGCAGTGGACTTCATTCGGCTGAAATGATGAATACGCCTGCCAAGCGTGGTGAGTATGAGCAGAATTATTACATAATTGTGGAATTCTTTGGGGGAGGCCTTTTTTCAGCAGTGGACGTCCTTTGGCTGATATGATGATGAATCCCCTGACAGAAGATCTAACAATTTTGCTCATTCACGTTCCAAGGAAGCCACTGATGCCATGATGAGATGCCACGATGGACAGATTCAACCAACTGGAAGCACTGATTTGGTAGCGTAATATTTAAATTATACAAAATATAGTATTTTAATAATAATGTCTTAGGTTTTCGCGAGTATTACACATTATAGTAAAACACTTTTAAACGGATTCTATCGCGTATATTTTTGTTTTTCCTGACGTTTCGAACACTTTGCAGGGATCTCATCCTGCGACCACGAACCCTGCAAAGTGTTCGAAACGTCAGGAAAAACAAAAATCTAAAATATACGCGATAGAATCCGTTTAAAAGTGTTTTATTTTAAGTATTTTAAATAAAGCTTCTATCTGTGAAGACTGGAAGCGGATCCTAACGCAGCTAGGTCTTTACCTTACAGCCTTTGCTGGTGATGATTTCATTAGATTTCCCAATATTTGATGCTATCATTGAAACTAAAGTAACTAGAGACTTGTCAAATTACCCATCTACCAGTCAGTTTACTCAGCAGATTGGGTGTGGAACTATATCGTCTGCAATGACTACCTTTATTAGTACTCACTCTCACGGGTGCGTTACGCATATAAAGCTGATCTTTCACTTTTTAATATTTTCCCAAGATAAATATAGTCTAAACCTTTGCTGGTAAGCCATGCTATCCAACTGTGAAGCCCATTCGGATCCACTCCGTGGAGGAGAAGAGTATCAACGAGTTGCAATTCTCATTTATAAGTAGTAATGTTAGTGATTTCGTTTGTGTCTTGATTTCACAAAGTAATGGCATACCGTACGGGTATTCGATTAAATAATAATAATATTTTGATGTAATTTATAGATGATGCACCCGCCCCGCGAATTATTTAACCAAACTGTTAGAATAGGTACTGTTGGTAGATGATATATATATAGATACATCGTCATTGACGATTCCAGAAATAATAGTTCTCTATTTTAGTCTGTAATATAGGTAATAACTGCAATTACTATGACTGACATATTTATTTGCTATAATTTTAACAAATCGCGAAGATTTGGTAGTGATTAGTGCGTTCGCGCTGCAGTGCTCGCCCGCGGTCGCTGTCTGTCACAGTTTCTACTTTACGTGTGAAAGTTGCCGCGTTTCCCGCGCTTGGCATGTTTTGGCGGGAATAATCCTATTCCCTTCATATAGCGGGCCACTCACGGCTGACGTGACGCATCGAGGCTGGCGCCACCTCGCGACGACACAAAAATAGTGCTCTTTGTTTAGAAGTTATCCTGTCGTTTATTATCAAGTTATGATCCACTATATATTGATAAATTGGTAAACGCTTTATATAAAGCCAAAAATAGAAATAGAATAGGGATGAAGCTTTGCAGAGTCATAACTTGATACAAATTTATCTCGATTTAAATTTATATTTTAGTGTCCGTTGTTGTTATTCAAGGAGACAACTGAGATCTACTTACCTGCCTATCTACCCTGTTAGATTATTGCTGCATTAATTTAATTGAAAAGTACAACATCTATTGCTTTAATTAAATAGTTATCAAATTTTAGATACGTAAGTAGGTACTTTGTATCTACTACTGTTGCTACTTAAACTTCAAATTCCTTACGAGCTATAAGTAAGAGTGGAGTACCTACGCCGCAATGACAGCTGTTTATTCATTATGCTTCACACATCACGTCGCGTTGGTATGTTCTTGTAATGTTAAAAGACGGACGCGGAAAACTTTACTCGCACTAAGCTAAGAGCCGACAGGAAGCGCGACATCTATGAGCGACGAGGCAAACTTCAGCGAACTGAAATGCGTTTACGATCTTTATTATCGGCAGCCGTAATACTACAAATTTAGTTCTTGCCCTACAAAAAGCGTTTCTCCTTTCATAATAATAAGAATACGTCGAGTCGGTCGGTTGGCGCGCTCGCTCGTTCGATACACACGGACACGGCGTGTGGCGCGAGTGTGCGTGGGCGTGCGCTTGTGTGCTACCCTCTCCCCGATCGCCGCGCGTCTCACCGCTCCCTCGCAGACCCGCTCGGCAGCGCGCCCACCGAACCTAGCTTTCTGTTCACTTATATAACGACATACATATATAAACGTGGTAAATAATATACGCTGTGAATAGCGAGCTATGTACTGCCACCTAGCGGCCCGGACCTTCAACCACCGCCACAGAGTATATTGCTCTGTTTTCGAGATTTCTTTTCGTTTGACACCATGATCGTGAACCGTAACTATTATTTTTATAATATGAAATGTTGATGATGTTGGAGAAATGGAGTTTGGATAGAGATTTTAGGGACGATTTTATTGTTTTTATTCCGAAGGATATCATTGCGTGTCGTCTCGTACGGTATCTATCTATGCGACTGTTTGACATTGGTTGCGGAATTTGCGTCAACTTTTCAATTACAATTCAAATGGTCTAGGTTTCGTAGCGGCAGCGTAGCAAGTAGGCGTTGATGTCTTTTGCAAAATAGAGCACTTAACATATTTTGAGGTTACATGTGCTACACAGTTCTTGAACTAGACACCTCTTGTACAATAAATATGTTTATGAGATAGGAGGCAATTACACATTCTAGAGGATTCAGTATACATTATTTAAAAATAATTTACAAAAGTATTTTTAAAGTCTTACCTGTTACTTATCATGTATCTTGTTGTTCTCAATATTTGGATTGATAGCTGAGTGGGTAATGTAAACCAACAATATTACATTCGGATCAAGCTCATTATACTCTAAAACGACGAATATTTTACAAAAAACTATGTCTAGATGCAAAGTTAAAGAACAATTGATTTGTAGAAAGTACGAGTGGTGCTCGCTCTGAGCTGGTATTCTTTGATGCGTGCGCTACTCGAGCTTAAGGAGATCTGGGTTTGACTCGAGCGCCTTGGCTCGAATGGGAACTGGGAACGGGAACATTGCTCGAGCAACTACCCATGACTGCGGAGTCCACGTGACGCGTCACACGCAACAACGCAACACGTTTTTTTTGGCGCAGCATTCTACTGGCATCTTATTTTCTTTATACAATATTGCTTTATATTCCATTTTTCACGAGGAATTTGGTTGATTCTTACAAATTTAGTCTCTATTCGTATAACTTGCACGGATCAAACTAGCGTTCATGAACAACAAATAATGCCTAATTGCTGATGGAACAATTTTATTGCTTTGCCTTGTTAAAAACCTTTCTGACCAAAGGGTATTTCTAATGTGTTGCAAATTTGAAGTGATATTCAAGTGTATTTCCATTTATATATGAATGATTTATTTGATGGCTGTTTCGTGTGGTTCCCGGCAAAGAATAGATCACCACTCTCCACACGTGGGTGTTTTAAAAGGCGACTAAGGGTCGATATCAAGGTGGTGGGCGGCAGCACCCTCCCGTGTGGTAATAACAACATACTGCAATCAATCCGCCTGCCAAACGTGGTGATTATGGTGATCCCCTATGACCACTCATTGTAGCGATCATTGAGAGCATTTTCGACGTTCACGACATGTTCAGCAGTGGACGTTCACGTGCTGATATGTTACACTGCCTCTATTTTTTTAACCATTTTGGTATCGTAAAGCCTTTACAAGGATAATTTTAATGAGTGTACAATTAGTTTCATACTGTGTAAGGTTCATCAGTTATGTTCAGTTTTTAGAAAACCTAACCTCTATGTAGCCGGTAACACGAGAACTCGAATCTACTACGTAAACATAACTTACAAAGTTTAGAACTCCTTTTCGTTCCTCTGCTTTTTTACCGTCACTTTTATTAGTTACGCTGCAGAAACAACGCAATGAACTATTAAAAGTCTTGGAAGCCGGGTTTCGTACTTTTTTGGTAGAACTTTAACAGTATGCAGTAACTACGGTGTCCAAACTCGCACATATTTCGGTAAACACAAAGTTGTTTGGAAATTGCGTGAGTTTACATACGTTAGTAGCTAGTTGTTTTGTTCGAGTGTACGTCTGTACGAATAGAGGCCGCGGGCGACGGAGCGTCGGCTTTGAATGATAGTCGAAGACGGACCGAATGAAGGGGAATGACATCTTTTTCGGACTTCACCGCATGTTGCTGCCAGATGGCCGGCTAAAAAACTATGTACACAGCTGGCCAAGCACCGATACCAGATTTCCATTGATGTAGAACCCGCAATGTATCATATTGTAAACAGAGTTCAGTCAGAGTTGTTGCCGTGCTGGAAGTATTTTCGACTATTAGGTATGACTGTGTGAGTCTCTATTAGATTAATTCTTACGATGTTTCAATTCAGCATGAAGCGAATTGGTGACAAATAGTCTTTGTAACACCATGCTTGCTAACAGTTTCAATTTGTTCGATAGTAGAGTTATTATTGTGTTGTTCCAAATTTATGAGTTTGAGAAGTTACGAGAAATATTTCTTAAGTATTTCTGATTTGCATGGACTCTGATATCGAACATAATAATAACATAAAAGGTTATTCCATGATACTGTCGTATTTATATATATCATCATTTTTTCAAAGTTTTTCTAACTTGTTGAAACAAATCATCAGCACCATAGCCATGACCCGAAGACCCCTTCGTGGTCAGTCAATTCGCTAACCATGGACTTGTTTCGCGATTGGCAAAACGTCGCGCTTTTGACGACGATCGATTCTAAGCCTTACAAATGGGACACAAGGTCGCATTTACATCGTTATCACGCGCAGTGATAACACGCCGCGTCGACGAACACTCATAAATGAAAACATATGTTTACAATCACACAAACCGCGCTCTATCGGAGGACGTTTCGAGACGACGACGCTTCGAGATCAACTCGTGCAAAAATAGGTTAACAACGCTACGAGCAAACTCTACGCGATGTAGCGTCGCAACCTCGTTGACGAAAAAGAGGCGTTGTATTCAAAATACCTATTTCGGAATTTCAGGACCGAAATCAACTTCATAACAATTAACGATACGACCCCCGCCTCTAAATTCCTCGCCCCGAGCGTGCCCGCTATACGTGGCGGTACGACGCCTTCGCATAGATAGAATAGAGAGCGGTTTCGGAACGCACCCGTACAGGCGCGCGGTTGTGTGCGGGCATCGCGCGAGTGTGCGCGGTGTGTCCGTGTACGCGCACACAGCCGCGCCGCCGGTGAGCGCTGTTCACCGCACTCTGTGAGCGCAAACAACCATCTATAAGGCCACGCTATAGCTGACGGAGGGACGAGCCGCGCCACACGCCGGTTGCATATTTGGGTTTTTCTTTGTTCGTATTTATGAAGGTATCGAGTAAACTGTCTGTGAAATGAGCGCCTCCGCGTGACAGAATTATAGTTGAGCTGTACGATAGGGTTTCACACCTTGCGAAATAGTGCTTGGAACGAAGGCACAATTGGATTTTGTCGATAAAAAGGTTGTTTATTTTTCCTCTCATGTCTCTCATTTTATCATGATCAATACTTTCTTTTCCTAATTGTCGTTTAATAAACAGTGCTTTCAACCTACATTTGTGTCTCTTACTACATGCTTTGAGCACATGTGAAACCATATTTTACGGCTGATATAAATAATCAGTCTAATTCAAAATCTTTGAATTTGGTACTGAGGATTTGTAAGATCACACTCAACACAAAAATAGATCAAGCTATTTGGATTTGATTGATAATTAATTTCAGCCATTAATCTGACAAGTCAACCTGCACAATAATTTCACTGCATAGTAGTAGCAGTAACAGTATAATAATTTAGGTTCAGTGTTCTGCATTATAAAAGTAGTTTTAACATTTGTAGTAATTTTAGTACTACTTTAGTTATTTAATACAAGTGTAATCTTCAAATCACTAAGCAGCCATTAAGTTTTATAATAAAATTATCACATCAAACCACATTGTAAAAATATTTGCTCTAATTAGAAGGTAATGTACCTTCTGATTAGAGCACACGCCAATATTTTTTGATTTTGACACATGAACTAATATAGGATATCTCTAACAAAACTAGGTACCCAATCAAAAGAACAAAGATGTTTAAATATTTTAAAAAATACATCACTTCTGTTATCAGACATTCTAACCGAATACACTGTAGGTCCCTTTTTCACCTCGTTAGAAATCCTTATCGAATTCCTCCACCCCAGGCAAGGTGGAGGTGCTCTTGCAACTTAAACCACCTGAGCAGTCATCTTCGGATTTTAATAACGAGCTCCGGAGCCACCTATAATAGGTATTTCCCTCTAGCGAAGGAGAGGTGACTGTAACGAAGCAGTCTCCCCTCTATAGGACTTGGGCTTCACCCAACTACTTACTTATCTTAGATGTATCAAAATTACCAGGAATCCTATTTTCGTTGTTGTTATATATACAAATTTCCTATATATATATATGTATAGGAAATTGTTTTTTTTAACGTTTTGATTTGATTCATGGAGTTCACTGGTGTTGGTGAAAATTAACGGTGTTCTTGCATCCTGTTACCGAAATCAGTAACCTACTATTATTATTTTAAATATCATAAAACGATCATCTGTAACTAATGTAATTGAGGCAAATATATACGATTGATGAAATCGAAATAGTTATTAAATATGTTAATATCAAGAGCAAAATATTACGTTAGGTATGCAATTAATTTGACAATTGAATCTTCACATCTTAATAATGTAAGCCTGGAATATTACAGGGAAAAATGTTAAAACTTGGCCAAAATATAAAAAAGTTGAAGTTTTCAAGATTCACCTATCTTAATATCAATAATGGCAATAACTTTGATGAATAAAATAAATGGTCACCAAAATAGAATTAGCTAGTTTCATATAAGATTTTTTAGTTTAATAAACCACAGTAATCATGTTTTAAGAAATCTTACATTATAATGTTATTGGAAAAAATTAAAGGTACAAGACATACCCCATATAGCTTCAAGGAAAGCTTACCCTATACTTTATATTTTAACAAAAGAACCGAATCCATAACTCTTTCTACACGTTTAAAAAATCGAAAATAAGCTCCCCATACAAACTAAATAGCAAAACCGTATACCGGCTCGAGACGCGGCGCGGCCGGTATATTTCCGACATAATACCGCTGCGTCGAGCGATTACTACTATATATTCTATATACATTTAATAGCTATACAGGCGCGCATAGAACTGGCCGTACTTATGTGAGCGCTACGTGGCGCACGCTTACAGCGCTGTAGCGCTACACAACTTACGGTGGTCTAGCAATACACGATTTGGTAGCGCTGCAGCGCAACGCTTTCTAGGTAGCCGGCTTATTATTATCGTAGATTGGCGTCGGCGCAACTACACGGCGTTAGAAGGACGTTCCGTTTTAAATATCAGGTTTTATTATTATGAAGAGCGGCGCAGCGGAGTGCGGACGGCGCGGCGGACGGTTGCGTGCGATAACATTTGACATTCGTAATTACTCGAGCGCGGACGGCGGTGCGGCGCAGGCGAGGCCGGCTCCGCGGACATTCCGCCAGAGTCCGTGGGGCCGGACAAAGAGGTCGCGCGTTGCGTCAGCGACCGGGCCTCGCACCGACCAGCGATTTGACAATCGCGACACGACGTCGACGCTGCGCCTCTGCGCCGCCACCGCCGCCGCCGACTCGTTGATTTCGCATACACTGCCGAAATATACACTAGCCTTGACTAACATTGTCGATTATTTCTAAACGCGCAAGCTAGTCATGATTACGGATTTTTCAGCAAATGTAGTAGTCGATGTCGTCAGTTTGGCACTTAAGAAGAACTTAGAGCCATAATTTTTTGTAGAGTTTATAAAATACAAACAACAAGCTCTGATTTTCTTTAATCGATTTAATTAAAGTCACAATCTGAATCTTGTTTTGTATTTCTCAATTATATCGTACTCTAAAATTTTGTTTACTAAATCCAAAATTTCCGAATGACGCTTAATGAGTCTGAAAATTCAAGATGGGTCTGTTGCGGGGATTTAGTCGTTAATCGTTCGGTATAAGGTTGATAATGAGGGAACTCGAGGTTGTATACGTCAGCCGATGTCAAAGAGCAGAGAGGCAGAGAGAGATAAAGCGCTGGAGGAAAACATTGTGAGCGCTACGACGACATCGGGGCTCGTCTCGACTCGATAAAAACACGAAATTATAACGAGAAAACGGCGTCTTCGGTATCGTCGTAGGGGGCTATTTTGGACGCCGCTGTAGCTTGCTCGCTCTTTGTTTACGAATGCCCAGTTGGTTCTCTAAACGGAGCAATGAATTAGGCTTTGTTTGTGCCAAAAAAAGGTTACCAATCTTCTTTATATCGCTCAGTGATGTTGCAAAGGGTAACCTTTTGCACTAATTCGTCCCCAATTGCTCGATCTTGAATTGTCGAGTATCCTCTCAGGGTAGTCTCATCGTTGTTCTATTGGTTCTAATACCTTTGTGTCTGATGCCAAACCTCTAGTTGTAAGCCTCAGACGGTATAATAGAATTCTTATGGCGTCGTTCGTCAATCCATGCGTCTACATTTTTCTGGAATGATGTAATTTGGTATCTAGTCCTTTAGGAACTAATTTGTTTTTAAATATAAATTTATCCATGTTACAAATATATTATGGGGGTAACTTTTAATATATATGTGATTATGTATTGTTCTCTGGTATCTTGTGACGCTAGTTTCTTTTCATCTTCTCCGTCAGGATCAAATCGATTATAGTTTATTTGAAATTAATAATCGATCTAATCAAACTCTTTGGATTTCGGAATACAGATCTGTTTTTGTGTTAAATGAGATCGTAACACAACGACGGACGAACTTCAAAATCCTAAATCTAAAGATTTTGTATTAGATTAATTATTAATTTCGGCCGTAAGCACATGGATTGAAGGTTGTCGTTTCGGGTAGTCTAGATAACTATAAACGTGTGATTTTTAATTTTACGTAACATATTGCATATATTATGAGAAAGTGCGTGCAGAACTCCCAATGTAACTTCTAATCTACTGAGTAGATCTGGTAAGTCCCTGCGAACGGGGACGTCTGTGGGTAAATTCGGTCGCTTCTCCCGTTATCTGAGGTTCTTGTCGACCAGTGTTTAAATCAGTCGCCCTACAGATCCAGTGTTATGTTGGGATATGTAGCCATCTATACCTCTTCGGGGCAAACAGTAGGCTAAAGTGACTGCAATTTTTGTAAAGCCATTTAGATCATTGACCTGTTTGTATAAAATTAGTACCGTACTAATAGTAAGATATTATAACTAACCTATCCTTATAGTAACTCGGTAAGACGCTCAAATCAAACATTATTATTTTTTATATAAACTAACAGCAGTCCGCTTCGATTTTATTTTATCGTATCAATCAATATGGGGATTTAAAAACATTGACTAACTTTTCAACTAACAGAATTAATTATACATGGATCCACGTTTTATGAAATTTACAAGTCAAATTAATATTATTTTATTTTTAATACATATAACTAAGAACTAGCCACCAGTTCAACAAACAGATCTCGAATTTGGATTCTAGATCTCTCAAAACATTTTTGGTGCGCATAGAAACTGCTTGAACATCAAAGAATTTCATATGGTTAGCAAAACCCAGGGTAGTTTTTTCCACCAATAACAATACTCAAGTCAACAGAATGTTAAATATTGCCTTCAAAGCTAAATTAAGAATATATTGGCATAACAGCAATTTTCTGCGAAAAGTTAATAATAATAATACATACATGAAATATTATGTTTAGGGATTCTACCTGAAACTCAAGCATATTAAACGTGGCGCAACACGAGAATCAAAGCTAGAACCTCGCTGTTAGAAGAGGCACCTTAAACTACTAGACAAACGAGGCGACCAAAACCTGTTTATTCTACCTAAATCCAGCATTGGTGGCCAGGCGGTAACTGTCAAACCATACCATCATTCGAAAAAACACTCTATATCTTTAGAGTTAGAGTTCAGATTACAGTGTACGGTATAGTCATTAGCATACAGTCAAAATTTGTGATCGTCGCTGAGCTACAAACGATATAAATATTGTTTTATATATCGATGTTGCAGTGCACCATAGTACCTACAGTATTTTAAAGTTCTGGGTTCTAGACCACCATCATATTATTCCAAAAGTATTCTAGAATCATCGTGATGAGGTAATACGATTTCAATCAATAGGATCAACGACCTTAGTTGAGAGGTGAAATGTGATGACTTCAAATCTACGAAGGTGCCTACTCAAAACTATGACTAGTCTCGAGCGGTTAGGAGGGCCAAAGTTAAAATATTTATAAAACCCTGCGTACTAATTCTCAATATTACTAATGAATAAGGATATATGCAAAAATAAACTGCTTCGCTTTTCAGTGAATGCCATTTAGAACCTCAATTGTCGCTACCCATCACGTCACCATGAACAAAAACATGGGTTTCGTAAAGTTACGAAGGTAAAAATAGAATTAACTATAGACACTTGCCGTCTCGCTCTTCATGAGAACTAAAGAACAATCTCTCTTTCGAGTTGAACGGTTTACGCGGGAACGTAAGCAACAAATAAATTAAATTCTTATGTAACATCATATTAACGCCAGATATAGGTACCTTGGATGGATGGATAGAGGTGTATTTTGCTACTGCGACATGTGTAAAGTATATGTAGTCCTAATATAATAGGCGGGTAAGCCTAACGCCGTTTAGCGGTCAAAGTCCCAATTCGGAGTCGTAACCGAGGTTTTTTCTAGCAGAAAATTCAACTATATGTTTTACCCAACTTAGGATTCCAACCCAATTTCTAAATAGTAAATACACTTTATTCTTAAACTACTTACATGTACTACATACATATAGAGAATGGAAATAATGAGGGTTTTGGATGTTACTTTTTAAAGCCGGATTTCTATGTTGTTCAGTGTGGTATCCGGATTAAGAATATAGCAGCACTCCATCCTCTTCCGTGGACGTCGCAAAAGGCAACTAAGGGATGTTAAACCAGAGGGATGGGCAGCAGCATCCCTTATGTGGAATAGCAGCCGTTCTACGCTCATCAACCCACCTGCCAAGAATGGTGAGTACTGGCAAATTCCTCCCAAAATGATACACGGCAGGTAACCGGTCGCTATGGAAATGTATAACGGCGGCCTTTGTTCAGCAGTGGACGTTCTTATGATTTGATTATGATATGATTTCTAGGCTTGATGTTTTACAATTAGCTAATAGCTAGTTACCGTAAGCAACGCTCAACGTGATCAGTCTTTGGATGGGTGACCCATAGTGGTATTTGAACTGAGCGTCTCCATACTTCGGAGGGCATGTAAAATTGTCGTTTCCAGATGTTTTCAATAGACAGCAGTCACTAAGCCAAGTCGAAAGCCTTTGTGAGGCTTGAACAACTCTGACACAGGGTTGGGCAATTTGCGAACACTCGCCATGCTTGGCAGGCGGGTTGGTGAGCGCAGCATGGCTACTGTTCCACAGAAGGGACGCTGCTGCCCATCTCACTGGTTTAGAGTCCCTTAGTCGCCTTTTACGACATCCTCGGGAGGAGATGGGAGTGGTGCTATATTCTTAATCCGGACACTACACGGAATGGTACGCACCGGTTTCAAAACTCTCTTACGGCCGAAATAAATAATCAATTTAAACCAAACGAAAATTAATAAAAATTTTGAACTTGATCTGTGTTTGTTTTAAGATAACATTTAACATAAAACATACACATCTTCAATCCCAAATTCAAAGATTTAGGATTAGATTGATTATTGATTTCGGCCGTTAGTCGCTTTCTACGACACCCACGGGGTGAAATAGGGTAGCCCTAGTCGTGACCGAAGCTACACGGTAGTTCTATGGGAGCCTATGGCCAGTAATAGAGTATTTTTTATATATTTTTGAATTGGAAATCCAGTGAAAACTCTTCATGAACTACCTCCGCCCCGGGGAAGGGCGAAGGGGCATGCCGGTATCCTACCGGCTAAAACCACTGGAGCAGTGATCTTCAGCACTAAAGGTCCAGATCCTCGTAAGATCACACTATGAGAGGGATGTCGGTCGGTAATCTACTCGTTACTGATGCGGTACCCACCTTAGGCTTGAGTTGGAACTGTTAGTTTTTTAAATCCTTTGATTTGTATGGAAATCAACCGTAATTTTGACGTTACAAATCCAAGGTAATAAATATCGGAAAATCCTTGAAAACTGGAACGACGTCGCCCGGGTCGGTTCAATAGTTACCACTTCATTTTGAACTCAACTTGAAGTTAAGTTACCGCTACGTAAAATAAAATAGGAAAGTTAACAAAAACAATGGCAGTGCAGATAGTCACTCATAGAAAGCACGTTGAAAAACTTAATTTTGTGATTTGTATTGCCTAAAATAGTGATTTATGACTCAGAACTCTACCACGCAAGTTTTACAAGTACTTGAATATACTTTGTTCCAGCATTTGACAGTTTCAAGTTCTTCTAAATTTATTTATTTATACTTTTATGCGCAATGGTGTCACACAAGGCGGACTTAATGCCATATGGCATTCTCACGAGCATTTAAAAAAATTGTAAAAGAGCTCTATCTATCTCTTTAGTTGACTTAAATATCCAGTATTGTATCAGCAAATATCTATGTATAATATTATATATTTAGAGTAGAGTAGAGAGTAGAGTAGAGTATACTTTATTGTACACCAAAATAAATACAAAGTTATAAAACAACATAACAGTACAATTGGCGGTCTTATCGCTAAAAGCGATTTCTTCCAGACAACCATTGGATGGACAAAAATCATAAAATAAGAGTGATAAAGGGTAGTTGATGGTGTACTACTGTAGTAACAAACATTTGAATACAATACAAAACGAAAACGCATTAGGGATATCAAACATACATTCAACAGACAAATATGACAAAATATAAATACATACTCCTTCACAAAGACATATATACATATATTAAAAAAATAAAAATAAGTAGAATAGTAACAATTACAAAGACAAGTAATATTCCTTTACCATTCCTTTGAAAGTCACCATCGATTTAGCACGTCTAATAGACACTGGGAGTGCATTCCACAAACGTGTAGCCTGAACAGTAAAGGAATGATCAAAGAATCTTGTTTTGTGCATAGGCATTTTCAGTTTTAAAGTTTCTGATGATCTTAAGGATAGTAAGTGAGTATCACGGGTGAACTCAAAACGTTCTTTAAGATAAGAGGGGGAAGCTGGATTGAACAGAATACTGTAAAGGAGTGAAAGAATATGAGCATTCCGACGAAGGCGTATTGGAAGCCACTTGAGTTTAGTACGAAATTCTGATACATGATCATATTTGCGTAATCCAAATATGAATCTTATACAAAAGTTTTGAAGTCGCTCAAGTTTATTAAATTGATCCTCGTTGAGATCGAGATAGCTGGCATCGGCATAGTCAAGGATAGGAACAAGAAGAGATTGTGCAAGCGCAGTTTTAGTGGCAATAGGGAGAAAATTACGCAATCTTCTCAAGGATCCCGCCGATGCAAACATCCTGCGACTGGTTTCTTGTATTTGCGGAACCCAAGAGAGGTTTTTATCTATGTAAATACCCAAGTTTTTCACTTTGTCACTTACAGGAATCTGATTACCGTCAAAGAAAACCTGGGGAAGCTGCATCCAGTCGATCCTCGAGACCATTCTTGAACTACCGACAACAATGACTTGGGTTTTTGAAGGGTTGATTTTCAGTCCATATGACTTGCTCCACTCGGAAATCCGGGCAAGATCCATATTGATATTATTAAAGGCATCTGATAAAGTTACAAGTGGAGCTTGAGAATAAATTTGAAGATCATCAGCATAAAGGTGGTAAGAAGAAAGAAGTTTATTAGAGATAGAATTTATAAAAATTGCGAAAAGTAAAGGAGATATAACGCCACCCTGTGGTACACCAACATTAGTATCACACCAAGCGGAAAAGGTATCTTCAATGCGAATCCGTTGTCGGCGACCAGACAGGTAACTGCGAAACCAATCAATTACCGTTGGAGATATGTTAAGAGAGCAAAGTATGCCAAGCAAAATGTCTAAGTCCACAGTATTAAAAGCATTACTGAAGTCCAGCAATGAGAGCACCGTTAACTTCCCATTTTCCATGCCTAGCCTGATATCATCCGTAATATTCACCAAGGCAGTAACAGTACTGTGACCAGGACGGAAACCGGATTGGAAAGGATTTAGAAGTCTATTCTTACAAAGGAATGAACTTAACTGGTTATGAATCAGACGTTCTAAGACTTTGGAGAGGAATGGAAGAATGGATATTGGACGATATTCAGAAAAGGATGTGGGGTTGGGCTTTTTAGGTAAAGGCGTAACTTGAGCTTCTTTCCAAGCATTTGGGAAGGCACCGCTATATAGGGAATAATTCAGGATATGACAGATGACAGGAAGGATTTCAACAAGGATAGGAAGGATCATACTACGGCTGACACAGTCACTTCCAACTGCGTTAGAAGTTATGGATAAAATGCTCTTCTCAACATTTAATACGTATTTATTTATTGTATTTATGTATTATTATGCAAATTGATGTAGTTATACTATTTATTTATGCCAATACGTGTATTTTCTTGTATATATATGGATATCATTATTTACATCATCATTCAGTCAACCACAGACTACCTAATTTCTTTATTTCCCTACTTTTAAATCCATCCAAAGGTTGTCTGTAAAATGTCGCTTTTAGCGATAAGACCTCCCATTGTGCCACGCTAACTATTGTAAAAAATCCTTCGTATTATTTTGGTGTACAATAAATTTATATTCTATTCTATTCTACTAAAGAGTTTAAAATATAACTTAAAAAATGACGAATGTGCTGGACACTAATTATAACTCTATTAAACACATCTAAATCCGTGTGGTGTCCGGATTAAAAATGTAGCATCACTCCATCTCCTCTCGTGGATGTCGTAAAAGGCGACTAAGGGACTCTAAGCCAGAGGGATGGGCGGCAGCATCCCTTCTGTGGAACAGTAGCCATTCTGCGCTCACCAACCCACCTGCCAAGCGTGGTGAGTACTGTCAAATGCCCCCAATATGATGACACAATTGTGGAAATATATGGGGGAGGCGTTTGTTTAGCAGTGGACGTTGCATGGCCGATATGATGAAACACATCTAGGATGAGGAGTCATACTTATATTTTGAACGTGTAAACGATAACGGTAAGTTGCTGACATAGCGGAAAGTATCAGTAAGCAGAAGTGGCGATGGGCAGGGCATATAGCTTGTAGAACTGACGGCCGTAGGGGCAGAAAGGTTCTCAAGTGAAGATCATCACCGGAAAGCTCAGAGAGGGACGGCCACCAACGAGATGGACAGACAACTTGGTGAGATAGTTGAAAATCGTAGGATGCGGGCGGCGTGTAACTGTTCGTTGTGGAAATTTACTGGCGAGGCCTTTGTTCAGCAGTGGACGTCCTTCGGGTGATATGATGGTGATGAAGATCATGCCTTACATGGGTGATCATTCTGTACACATCGAGACCCTTCTCAACCTCGGAGAATACATTCAAGCGTCGGACCCGGTTTTTAAACGAACATTTACGACAGTGGTAACAAGCAGTTCCCAGCCCGATACTCTGACAACCGGTCTAATGGGTAATAAAAATATTAATGATTGCACGTGGAGTATAGCCAGTTGCTTGGATTTCTGCGCTACATGTTGCAGATTCGATTGCCGCTGGGAACAAATATTTGAATGGCTCTACAATGTTTATATCTCTAACGGTTCTGGGTTTGGATTTTTGTGCGAGATTTTTGTCTTTTAACTATACCCAAAGCATGTAATAAATGTGTGTGAGCCATTGTTTTAATAAAAACAACAGAAAAACATCTTAGTACGTTGGTATACGCCAGTATTTTGATTGTGATAGTCGAATCAAGTCAGTGTCATTATCATGTGAGCCCCATAAATGGCTGAATACGGGTGGTCAAAGTATGTTGTTTTCAGCACACAGAAGGACGCTGATAAACGCCCAGTCGCAACAACATCTATACTACTACTGCGGATTCTACTACTGCTCCGGATTCTATCGCGTATATTTTAGATAAAAAAGAAACTAAAATATACGCGATAGAATCCGTTTAAAAGCGTTTTATTATAAAATACTAGCAAGCTAACACCGAGCAACACCGAGCTTCTTCATCAGTGTTTTTCCCGGTGGTCGCTGTTGTAGATCTAGACTTACAGGAGGGAAGACTTAGAGAAGGACTTGTTACAAAAACGGTACGGTGCACGCAGTGGCTAATCGTTCAGCTTTATGCGCTACGTATCGCGAGCGTGCCGTGTGGTGCCGGCTCAGAGTGCCACCACCCCATCTCCTCCCATGGGTGTCGTAAAAGTCGACTAAGGGATTAGCCGGAGAATGGGCAGCAGCGTCCTTCGAGTGCATTAGAAGCTCGGCTGCGATCGCCAACGACCCATATCGGTCATTGTGGTGATCTTTGGGGGCGGCCTGTGTCCAGCAGTGGACTTCATTCGGCCGAAATGATGATCGCAAGCTCGATTCTGGCACGGAATAAATATTTGTACGATCTACAGGTCGTTATTTCGGGTCTTAGTGTGTGTGCATGTGAGATATACCCACAATACAAGAGAAATCCTATTATAGGGCAACGTTTTTATATAAATATATCCAATAATCCAGTCGTAGGATGTATCTCACAGTATATTCTTACGGCCAAATACTGAAACTTTACCCTCTCAACTATTTGAGACGCTGTTACGACACCGAAATCGTATCTAAATATTGAGTGGCATTTCAGTATTAGATCGTTAAGCCCGTATCGTATCGTTCTGTGGAACGAGAATCAAAACTTAAGTAGGACTTAAGTGTAAATTATTAAAATCAAATCGACGGCACGGTTGGTGCAGTGGCTGATACAGTCGGCTGCTGCGCTCCGGGTCGTGGGTTCGATTCCCACACGGAACAAATATTTGTATGACCTGCAGGTAGTTGTTCCGGGTCTGGGTGTATTGTATGTCGAATTCATGTCTGTAAACGCACCCACGACACAGGAGAAATCCTAGTGTGGGACAACGTTAAAAAAAAAATATGAACCCTACCTAATGCCATAAACCTTGATGCAATTACGAAGCAGCCATTGAATCTGCATATCTGATCACGGTCACACACGGTACTCAGCCGCTGAACTAATCAGACCAGTACATACGTATGCCTAACTATAAAATAGAAAAACCGATTTGCCCATACAGTTTAAAAATACAAGTAATTCGTAGCCAGAACCCCAGATTTCGCATTCAGGTCAGGGACAAAAGCGAAACGGAGCCAAGGAGGGATTTATCAGATACTGCAGTTTTCCCGGAGATGTTCCGGTACGGAATAGTCATGTCGTCAAAAGTCTAGAGTCATTATTGTGAGAGAGTTAAGATATAATAATGTTATCTGTTATTAATATATTATGCCACTATCCGAGAAGGGAATTTTAGGGGTTGATTGATTAACGGTCGAATACTGAAACGCCACGAAAACGGGTGTCTCGAATAGTTAAAGCGTGACTTAATATGAATTAGTACATTAATGTGAATATTCTAGCACTTCCAGTACGTATTACCATGCTACGTTCTGTCATGAATCTTGTCAAATCTTGCGTGGCATATATTTTATGTCCAGCGACGGAATATCTTTGAGCTTAAAATTAAAATAATTCCATAATTATGCCAGTTCACCGTCAAGACAAACGTGGCTGTTTATTTTCTCCAAGCTTAGTCGAGTCCCGCATGCCATATATCTTGTTTTACTGAACTAGGCCTGCAGATGTAGGTAACTGTAGGGTTCTTCTTAGAAAACGTCTTTGTTTTTTTATCCTGATGTAACGTTACGCCTACTGTTTAAAAACAAATTAAAGTACCGGATACTTCCACGAATTAGCCATGCGCTCGCTATCAAGCACTTCGTAACCCCTGAAGATACGATGCTTTTGCAGGATGACGTTATCAGTACCAATGGATGCCACGGCCCGCTCTCGATATGAATAAGTAATATAATCATTATCAGTTTCCTTAATGACATCCTTGAGGATAAACGATATTGAGAAAAAAGAACTTTATTAAACATTATAACTATTTCTAGAAATCCAAATAAACTAGCGTAAGTAACAGCAACGCGTATAATTGAAATTTTCCAAGTTACAGCTACGTACCGAACGGCTGTGAAGTCGTGGCGCGAAGTCGGTGTATTTAATTTTTGTACGGCATTCTAGCATCAAATTGTTCTTGTACGGTGCAAGTAGTGGAAATTGAAACTAAGTGTGATGTTGATAAGAGCGGCAGAGCTGTGTAGAGACTAATCAACTCTAATAAACGCTGATGGTGACGACTGACGACGCGAGAATTAACCTTCGGAGAATTACACACACTTGACTGTTCGCTAGTCAAGTGGCGACACCGAAATGTACACCGTTCGGTGTTCGTGTAGCACTAGGGGGTTTTGAAACTACATTGAACAATAGTTTACACGTTAATGAATATATATTACATTCCGTAGTGTATAAATTAGCAGAATAGGTACCAAAATGTACACTTGGAATGAGTATTGAAACGCGGAATTTTCGAAAATTTTATCCTTGTTTCTGTGGTTCGGTTTTACCAAACCTTACACAAAAATCTATATTTGAAACAAGCAAAGCCATCGCAATTTTAGTCATATTTTATAAAACTTAAGTATGTATACATAGAAACTCTTAGAACCTATCTATGTTTTTCATTGTAAACTTGACACAAGGTAAAGGTTACTCGTTCATGTCGTTAAGCGGTCAATAACAAAGTGTTATATTTAGCAAGTTTCACGTCACACTTTCATACGTCACAACAGCTGATAAGTGCAAGCCCCTGAAATATTACGCTATTCATATCGCTTTTAAATAGTGTCGAAGTCACTATGATGTATGCTAATGAATAGTAAGTAACAGATTCGTGTGCGTTCTACCATAACTAGTAGGAGTTTGTGCAAACTTGTTAAAAATATCAAGGGCAATACAACTATAATAATATAATATAATAATAATAAATTCTTTATTTTCAGGCTTCTTTGGCCCATAGGCATATATACCTTACAAACTAACATAAATATTATAATAATGCTTGAAAAAATCGCTTCGCACTACGCCACTGTGTGTTCTAGTGGCACTTGTCCGCGGAAGCGACGGAACACCACGCCTTGCAGTCAAAAGTCTACAACTAGTGTACTGTATCCATCCAGCAAGCGCAGGGATTATAATAATATAATATATATACTTACTACTAATAGAAAGGGTGAGTGTGACTTTCATCGTGTATATGTGACGGTGATATCGGGAGCTAGCTACTGGACCATGCCGTATATGTTTTGACTCTTTGGAATGTTTAAGAACGTGTTGCTCCGGTCACGAATAAGGCTACTCTATCTCATTCGTGGGTGTCAAAGAAGGCGACTAAAGAAGTTTGGAACCCGGTGCGTAACATTAAGCACTGCGTTACCCACAGGTGGTTGGTAAACCACCAACACTAGCATGCCCTAGGATGGTTTGTGTCAGACAGGTGATCGAGTGTGAAATCCTTTTGCAAAAACCTTTGCAATATGAAACATATTGCGCCGACCCCAAGTAACATGGGAGAAGGGCAGGAAGATGAAGAAGGTTTTAGAGCTATTTCAGACCCGTATACAGACCGAGAATCAAAAATCAAATAGAATTTGAGTCGACATTGCATCAATTGAATATGAATGCTGGGCCCATTGCGTAGGGTTCATATTTCATAACGCAATCTCGACTCAGTTCTACTTGAGTGTTGATTCTCGATCTGTAAGACGGACTACTAGCTTTTTACTTGAGCGAAGCGGGGTTGCTATACAATTTTCATGGTCATATGATGACGTTAGCAATGGAATCGTATAAACGACTGGGTTTTGTTCTCAGGAATGCTAGAGACTTCCAAAATGATCAGGTGATACGCTTAATTTATAGTGCCCTTGTAAGATCTAAACTCGAAACCAGCGCATGTGTCTGGAACCCATACGAGTGCAAATACACACTTTTGTTGGAAAAGGTGCAAAAAGCCTTTTTGAGATTTCTCTACAAGAGCCTTTATGGATATTATCCATTCTTATACCCTACCAGGTTTCTTCTCGGTTCTTTGGGATACATCTCATTAGAAGCTCGGCGAGCCTATGACCAAATTACGACGGCATGTAAAATTATTCGCGGGAAAATAGATGCTCCAGGGCGTAGTGATGGGTTGTGTCGATTTTATGTACCAAACAACTTCCTTCGGAATCGTAAACATAGGCTCTTCGCAGTGCCGCTGACCTGCACCGTGGCGCGTGCTAACTCGCCTTTACCCCGTATTCTCGCCGAGCTCAACGCTCTCCTGTACCCCTAGTACGAGTTTCTTTTCACGATCGAAACGTAATAGTAAACTACATAGTTACCGCGTTCGGCGCTGCGATTGGCCCGCACCAAGCTCTTCAGCCAATCGGAGCGCCGAACGCAGTAACTATGTAGTTTACTATTACGTTTCGATCGTGAAAAGAAACTCGTACTAGGGGTACTGGACGCTTATCCTGCATGCGATTTGTTTGCAGATACATGTACTGAAATTTTTTCATTATGCTTGCAATACTGTGAGCGAAACGCATGATTATATACTTTTTTTTACCTATTTATTGTCGTAATTGTTTAATTAATGTAATTGGTGTAGCCGTATTAATTAATTTAAATAAATAAATACACGAGTTCTTTCGCGATTTTGACTATTGAAAAACAAACGTTTAGAAACATAATTTAACGCTAAAGTAAATAATATATTAGAATAAAACAATTTTAAACGGATTAAATCGCGTGTATTATTGATTTTTGTTTTTCCTGACGTGTCGAACACTTTGCAGGGTAGTTTTGTACGGTAGACAAAATAACTTTTTAAATCTGTAACGACGCTTGTCACCTTAGTCATCCTGCGGCCGCGAATCCTGCAAAGTGTTCGAAACGTCAGGAAAAACAAAAATCAACAATACACGCGATTTAATCCGTTTAAAATTGTTTTATTATATATGTAATGTGTAATAATCGTAAAAACCTAAGACATTACTATGTAAATAATTTAATCATAAATACTAAACGAAACCTTTCTGTTCTGACCGTGGTATGAAAAATCCCACGTAAAGATTAAAATCTCGCTTACAATTTTCCTGCATGTTCACGCAAATTTTGACAATGCGAGTGTCACAATGAAATCGACCCAAAAATTCTTAGCGTTTAACAAAACATAAGTTGTCATCGTAATCCGATTGAAGTGGAGTCCATATGTGTAGAATATATGCAAGATCATCAGCTTCAAGTATCTGTCCTTTTAAAGCTTGTCAGTCCATATCAACGTCTCTCTCAAATTCAACATGATCAACAAATTGCGGCAACATTATCAGTAATTTATATTACTAGTTTTACTAACACTTGTTGTGCTGTCTATACCCGTGTGCTGTCCGGATTAAGAATATAGCACCACTCCATCTCCGTGGAGGTCGTAAAAGGCGGCTAAGGGACTTTAAACCAGAGGGATGGGCAGCAGAGTCCTTTCTGTGGACCAGGAGCCATGCTGCGCTCACCAACCCGCCTGCCAAGCGTGGGGAGTACTGGCAAATTCCCCCCAATATGATGGACACAGTTGTGGAAATCTATGGGGGAAGTCTTTGTTCAGTAGTGGACGTTGTATGGCCGTTATGATCATGTTGTGCTGCTAGTTTTAGTGTAAGTTGAACACCTGGATTTGATGGGCAAATTGTAACTGGAAATTCGTCTTAGAATATTTTCAGTCGTAGCCCATCTTGGATACAGGCAGCATGTAACCGTCGTTGTGGAAATCTTCGGGGAAGGGTCCTTTACTCAATTGAAGTCCTTTGGCTGATATGATGATGATGATGATAGTCCGTCTTTGAATAATGTTAGGCTTATGGATAGCTTATCCTTCATATTATCTGAAGTTAACGTCACGTTTGGTGCAGTGGCTGCGAGTCGTGGGTTCGATTCCCACACGGAATAGATATTTGAATGATCTGCAGGTAGTTGTTCCGGGTCTGGGTGTATTGTGTGTGGAATTTATGTCTGTAAACGCACCCACGACACAGGAGAAGTCCAAGAGTGGGGAAACGATAAAAATAAAGTTAACGTCCACTGCTAAAAATGAATCTCCCGCCAACCCCTACAACGGTGATATGACTTTGCCATAATCACCACGATTGATGTACGGATTGGTGACAGCAGTGTCGTTGTTATTAGTGTGCTAGAGGACACTCTTAATCTCTTAGGCATTATTTTGTCTCGTTATCCCCCATCCGTACTTCTACGACACTCACGGGGAAAGGTGAATCTATTCTATGCCGGGAATCGCTCGGCCAGCAATGAAGTATCCTATTTCCAAAGGACTTTATACCGGAATATACGGCAGTACAGTCGCCTATACTTTTATCCGTCTATGAATGTGACATTTTCATATTATTTTATACTAGCTGGGACTCGCGGTTTCACCCGCGTTTAATTTAAAAGAAATTTAGAGTACTTCGACATATACACTTGACATAGAATATGTATATTGGATTTCAAGGGTTTTATTTTATTTGCGCGGAACCCTAATTACTTTTCTAAAATAAAAGTAGCCTAAGTTATTCCTTATAACATCAGCAATCTGCCAGTGAAACTCCCGTCAAAATCGGTCCAGCCGTTTCGGAAATTACCCGGAACAAACAGACAGACAGACAAAAAATTTAAAAATTGCTTTTTTGTTGTAGTTATCGTATATACTTTCATATGCATTTAGTAAAAAGCTGTTATTTTGAAATTACAAACAGACACTTCAATTTTATTTATTTGTATAGATTATATACATTCTATTTATGACTCCAAAATATATTGTCAAGAACATGTGTCCATTTTTCACATTTATTTTTATTCTCATATGAATATACTCTAGCCGCGTTTTTGTTAGATACCGCTGACCTCAGGACTATTGTTTTTAGGGTTCCATCCTTTATTACTATATTTTCCTTATGAGACCATAATATCAATAAGTATTAAAGAAACTCATTTCCTTCTAAATAGACCCTCTCAATTTATGGCAGGCCATGATTTCTTAAGGCAGCGTAATATCGGGGATTGTATATATGTATATGTGTGCTGCTGCCGTATGGTATAGAAGTCTATAGTGAAGGCACTTGACGATTATAGGCAGATAGGATGATAATCTGTGAAAGAACCTATATTTATTTGTAAGAAAGTATTGATAAAATGGTCAATTGCTTTCGTTTATGATAACATTGAATCCAGTTATGTTTGGCTCACTGTTACTTTTTTGCCCCATCAAATTAGATGTTCTCCGTTCATTTTATTTTGTTTACCAGCCAACCTTGAGATAGTGTCGTTTAACCCACCCAAAGAGTTCCGACTTAGCTTAAATACTGCCGTCTAACGATTTTACGTACCCACCGATGCACGGAGACGCTCAGTTATAATACCACTATGTGGTCACCCATCAATAGACTGATTGCGCCGGGCGTTGCCTAACCTCACCGATCGTTTACCGATCAGTGAGTGCAACTGGCTTGAGCAAAGAAAAGAGCAAAGAAGTTTGTTTTCATGGGGTTATTGTACAGCCAAGAGTGATCACATTTAGTCGTACGTATTGATAGGCCTGTATTACAGATCGAGAATCAAAACTCAACTAGAAGTTGAGTCGAGATTACGTTAGTCAAATATAAACCTTACGTAATAGGTCCAGCATTTATATTCAATTGATGCAATCTCGTCTCAAGTTCTACTTGAGTTTTGATTCGCGATCTGTAATACGGGCTTTAGTGTTTGAGAATTTGCAAAAGGCATGACGTGTGATTACAGTGTCCCTGTTCTTCAATTTCTGTTTTTAGACTACACACCCTCGGATTTCACGTATGCTGTGGGTACAGTTTTATGGATATAAATCCCACATGCACAAACACCCCAGACCCGAAACAACTATCTGTAGATCATACAATTTTTTTGCGACCCAAAGCGCAGGAAGTCATTCACTTAGGTACTGCGCTGTCCAAATTGTACCGTCAACGGCTTGTATAATTTGAAATAAACAAAAACAAATCGCCCTTTCAAACACGCGTAGCCGCAAAGATTCTTGATACTGTTTAGTCGTAAGCAGAAAGAGCATTCAATTGGTACTGTGGTCGAAATACTCAAGCTACCTGAGGTCTTGGGTGCGATTACCAAGTCGGGCAATCTGTCGGGTACTGGATTTTTCAGTAAGAATTTTTTTCGTAATAGTCCCAAGAAAATTCGGCAACATTATTTAAGAACTACCGTCACTAGCGAACTGAGCTGCCAAAACGCAGTAACTGCACTATTAAAGGCTTTGCAAATACAGCGTGTTCGTCTGATGACAAAACGCAGTAATTGCAATACTAACGGCTTTGCAAAAACAGCGTTTTGCCATCCAACGGTACAAGGGGCTGTGGGGTATAGTTAACTATGCCAAAATCATTATTAGTATAAGTCTTTTCCCAAAAATTAATTATTTTACATGGAGTAACTGTCATCATCCTATCCATATATTATTAGTAACTATCGCCCGCGGTTTCACCCGCATTACAAAACACGTATTTCTTTATTTTCAACCAAAAAGCCAATTAGCAATTATCATAGATCTAACTTCAAAAATAACGGATACTCCATACAAACTTTCACCTCCTCTTTTGCCTCCTTTAGGGTATAATTTATAAAAATACTGACATACGTATTTCTTTGTTTTCTGTCAAAAAGCCAATTTTTTTTTTATAAAACTAACTACAAATTGATGGATTTTAATACACTCTTTCACCCCGTGTTTTACCCCCATAAGGTTTGAATGTACAAAAACACTGAAACACATATTCCTTTATTGTCAACCAAGAAGCCAAATATGTATTTTCATAGATCTAACTTATAAAATGAGGGGGTTTCATACAACCACTCAACCCCTATTTTACTACATTAGGGGTTGAATTTCTAAAATTCCGTGTGTATACCAACGTTATTAAATGCATCAACTGCCTAAATTACAAGTTTGTAGCTCCTGCGGCTTAAGCTCTGCGATGATGAATCAGTCAGTCAGGAAACTAATTAATATATGTATAGACTATGAGCATCGTGTTTCGTTTAGTTCCCGGAAAATAATAGATCACCCCTCCCCAACCATGGTCGTCGTAAAAGGCGACTAAGAGTTGATATGAAGAAGATGGGCAGCAGTATACTTTTGTGTGCTAATAACACTAGACTGCGGTCACCAATCTGCCTGCCAAACGCGGTGATTATGACAATATCCCCTATGGTCACTTATTGTAGTGATCATTGGGATCGGGATGGGCTGTTGTGTGACGTATGTAATCTACGTAACCCAATTACTGAGGGATATTAATTTCGGCTTTCTGGGTGGCCAAAACGACGAAAAGTCTTGATGGACAATGGTCACAGTGGCTTAACCTTGTTAAAATCGATCTCTATGGTAGCCTTTATGCCAGAAAGAAACTCTCATCCCAACATCATTCTAGGGCATATTTCCTTCAAGTATCTTCGGAGTCGACTCTCAGTTAGACTGAGAATGTACATATATTTAAAAACGTATAGCTACTATGTACTGTTTGGTGCCGGCTAAGAATAGCACCACCCCATTTCATCCCATGGGTTTCGTAAAAGGTGATTATGTAATCCTAGCCAGAGGCTGAGCAGCAGCGTCCTTCGAGCACATCTATTATTCAACATTACCCAACTGCCATCGCCAACCCGCCTGCCAAACGTGGCGATTATGGCAAAATCCCCAAATGAGGACAATTTTTTTGTGGGAGTCCTGTGTCCTGCTCTCTACGGTTTTCGAGCGAAACGATGAGATGTACTATGTTAACTTGGAGTTATTGTAACCGAAATAAAAGGAGAAGAAATAGCAACTGGTCTTACATAAAAGTATTGCGACAAAATCAGTTTTTATTCTTATACTTCCTTGTTTCGGTGGTACGCGTCACACCTTAGTGTGCAGGTTTTTTAATTTTAATGTTCCGTTGGAAATACATCATGTACTTCCTCCACCCCGGGGAAGGGTATGCCGGACTCCTACCGGCTAAAACCACCGGAGTGGTCATCTTCGAACCGAGGGGAGGCTCCAGGAACTCGAATAATCTCTATCTAGAACCACCCATTGGTGGCACGCCTTGAGCACCTCTGGAAGGGGATAACTGTAAAGCGATCACCCCCTTTAGCGGAAGGCAGGCGACTGTATAGAGGCCGCCCCCAAGCTCATCTCGAGGGTTGTAAAGGATTCACCCGAGGGTTCACTGTGCGCTGTACTGCGCACACGGCGGCAGGTGGCCACGGGCACACCACCGTCTTTCCGGCAGTTGCTAAGTATGAGCACGCAGATTCGCCAATCGGAGCGGTCGCGGCCTCTAAGGCCCCCGTGCTATATAACGACGACAGTGGGTTCAGGCGTGTTGGACATGGGCGCCGCGGCTGTTATTACCCCGGCTTCATGTTCTCCGAGCGGAACCGGCCCTCTCCCGATCTTGCTCTGCGATCTCCTTTTTTTTTTGCTCAATGTTCGTAATAATGGCCGTTGCGGCAAAAATGCTCTTGAATGAAGACTCCACAAAAATTAATTCCAGATTTAGCTATCCTGTATTTCTCTACCACGGAATTTGTATTCTTTTGAGAAATGAATGTCTCAAACCGTAATACCCAAACTAGTATAATTGAACCCAACGAACCCCGATTCTCGCACAAGGCAGTCGTATTCGCCAGGACTAATCCAAAGAGGCGGCTATTCTCTTGCACATAACACAAAAACAAATTCAGCCTCACTATTTATTACATAGTACATTTATATAATATATCCAACTTATGTCTGTACTGATGACACAAAGCCAATGTATTGCACGAGCGGTTGTTGATTAATCATTTTACAGGGAAAAGCCTTTACATGAAAAATTGTATATTGATTTATTTTTATATTTGCGATTAATGCAATGAAGCGAACCTGACTGCCGTGATGAATGTTTTTTTTATGCGTTGCTTTATTTAGTCGAAGGTACAGTTTACAGACAAATCTCGTACGCAGAAGCACCTATACCCAGACAACTATAATGTAGGCCAAAATAAATTTCGGTTTCTTGTGAGGATCGAACCTGTGACCCGCAGCGTAGTAAACTAATGGCGTAGCCACCGCCCCAACGTTGTCGTTGTATTATGCATTTAAGTACTAGTTTTGCCACGAATAAAGCTTTTTCGAATACGAATTTCGTACCGATTCACTATCTGGCGAATACTTATACGAACCTGATTTTTACCCGACTACGGCGAAGCAAAAAGGAGGGTTATGATTTTGACCGGTATGTAGGTATGTAGGTATTAGTGATGTGTCGGATATCCGTATCCGTGTCCGCGGATATTCGATGGAGAAATAAGATCTGTATCCGTATCCGTATCCATTACTTTTTGGCGGATCTAGAACGGATCTTTTACATTAATAAATTGCTTGCCGTGATGAAATTAAAAACAAAAGTGTAGCTATGAAATACTATTAACTTCAATTCAAATTACTTTTTATTTCTTAAAATCATATATTTGCGCATTTACAATCCAAAAGTTAAATATTTAAACATTTATTAAACTATGTTACCCGTATAACAAGTTATAAGGTACCTACTAATTTAACTATCTTTATAGTGTAATCAAAGCTATAATCTATGTGATATACTAATTAAAATAATGATCAAGGTAAGGTAATACTAAGTGTTAAAGAAATATAGAAATTATTTTTAACTTCTGCCCACACAACAGGCGCATGTAAACCAAATGACAAGGTAAAATAATCTAGAATCATGAAAGTAGTTAACAATATTTTTTCCAACGAACTTCTTTTACCCTGCTGTCTCTACAGTAGAGTGAACTGGCTTAACCTCAGATAAAACATTGTTGTGGATGTTTCCTCTGGAGGTGATTTTTTGACGAAGTTGTACCTTTTCCCTTACGGGAATACATTCCTTCACAAACTTTGCATTTGGCACATTCGTCAGTTACCATAGTAGAATTTTTCCATACTAAACATTTTTGTAGACATTGTTTTTATTTTATTTTAACTAATAACTTTTTCAAAATCTTAATTGTAAACTATGCTATCCTGTGTCACACTAATCTATAAACAAAGTCACGCGCAGTGCAAGTTAAAACAAGTCACGTTGATCCAAGGTCACATGCACTGGCTCCGACAGAGTACGAAAGTTGAGGTCCGTATTCGTATCCGTATTCGCGGATCTAGACACTAATGATCCATATCCGCGGATATACATTTTTAACGATCCGGCACATCACTAGTAGGTATGTATGTATGTTCATCTGTTCCCTCAACGGAGTAGAGTCTTTCTCTCCAAGTAAATAATAAATTTGGCTCAAACGGTTTTCCAACAACGATCTCTAACCCCAAAATATTTTTTATAAAAATAAGAAGACCAAGAATCGTTAGTTATACTTTGTGCATCGCGGTTGTGCCTTCGACTGCGAGAAATGTATTTATTAGGTTAACATTATTTTGTGAAATTTTCTTTAAATTTGTTTTTTGCTTTTACACTGTCGGGTTTAATTATTTTATCTTATTATCTTTAATTTATTTTTTATTGGTCATCACGTGGAATTTCATTATGTACTTCCATCGCCCGGGGAAGGGCGAAGGGGCATGCCGGACTCCTACCGGCTAATACCACTGGGACGGTCATCTTCGGTACCGCAGGGGGTATCCTCGGGGGTGTAACATCGTATGATCACACTAGAGCACAAATACGAACCTAAGAAGTCAAACATAATAAATCACGCTAGTCAATATAAATACAAGTAGTTTTTTAATTAAAATAAACTCTAAGTATATATGGTACCTACCGGATTGTAGAAGGAAATTGCTGAATATATTGTCTATTGTTAAATTCGGTCTTGTACCAATAATTGATCACAAGAACAACTTAACTTTGTAGTTGATAAACTTGGTCTCCTATACATTCCAACTGCAAATGTAAGATTGTCCGCAAAATATTGAAAGATTTACCATGTTATTTTAAGACCGGGGTGAAGGAAGTTCCATGTAGAATTTCCACTGGACACCAATAAAATAAAAAGAAAGGTGTCCGATTGACTTGAAATTCTGCAGACGTATCAATAATCTATGACACTACAATAATTTGACATAACTACTACCCGGTGCTGTCACCAGGATCATATCTTGTGATTTTAAAAACCTAATGACTTGTTATTCTTATACTAGAAGGACGGTATTTAAATAATTAATTTGAATATTTAAGTAATTATATTAAACATGTTTTTGTGTTATAGTTTAAAAAGCACGCTTTTAGTGTAATATTATCTAAAAATAACTCTTTTTTATGTTATATAAAAGCGTGGTGTGGTCGATATCAAATAGGTAAAGAATGTAAGTAGAGAGCATCCACACTTTAAATTGACATAAAAACTTATATTGTGCTTTATATTTTAGTAAAAACGTGTTTTATTACTTTTTTAAATTATAACTTTATTTACGAATGTCAGCATGCAGGGCCCTCCCTGCAAGTAGTGCTTTAAGTAGGCCCCTTATTAATAATATTAATATGAATAATTGGATTATTCGTTGCATCACTAACAGGCACCTTATAGGTGTAACGGCCTACCTGATATGAGCAATTTAGTGATTACAGAGCGTTGCGACCTAAGGCTTAAAATGGATCAGCTTGTCGTACACTAAATAATATAAGAAATAACCCAAAGCTGAGTGATTTGAGATTTTAACATACAAGCACATTATCTCTGAACCAAGAATAGGCACAGTTCAATCGGCGCTTGATTTGGAGAATAATGACCGAAATAAGAGTAGGTACATCTGTCTCTTTTCCACAAAACGGCGGTCAAAGTTGATACTCATAAAGTGACATCAATTTGTAATGCGCCGACAGAAATGGAACCGATACAAGTTTTGATGCAGAGGAATAAAAGTTATTTCGGTTTATTAACAAAACAGGTGACTATGATGGTTGTGTTTTGAAAAATAGACACAAAAAATATTATAACTTCAGTTTTATCTTTTTAAGAATGAGAGGATTTAAATTTGAACATTATGTACAAGATACCAAACGCGTACACGCACCGGGAACAATAAAAACTGTACAAGTGTGAGTTGCGCGTGTAGAGGGTTCCGTGTGATATGTTATATATTATGTTTTTTTTTATCTGACCTTTTGTTTGTGGTAACTAAAAAAGTATGTATGGTACTGAATTGTAGAGGGAAATTGATGAGTATATTGTCTATTGTTGAATTCTGTCTTATGAAATTTATCCCAAAAAGAAACTTAACATTGTAGTTAAAAATATGTTCTACCATAAATTACAATTGCAAATGTAAGTTTATACGCTCAATATTGAAAAATTTACTATGTTATTTTAAGATCCTAGACTTATTTACTTTTAATATTTAAGTAAAGACATATTTTACTATTTTTTTCAAAATATTAGGTTCTGTAGTTTCGGAGATAAGGAGGGAATGGTAAATTTTCATCTATTTTCTTACGTACCTTTCATTTAAGTTCAAAAAATTTGACCCTTACAACAAGGCCTACCATTTGATATGTTACATAGTACAGAAAAACTTAATTTAATGTTTTCTGTTTTGCCCCCCAAATGTGAGGCCCATATAAATAATTCATTTATATTAAAATAAAACGGATGCTACCTGTGTTGACGAATGTCTACAAGACGTCGCAGTCTCGAGAAGGTGGAAAGAAGAAAGAAGTGGTCCAGTGGAAACGAAAATTAGACGCTCCTTCTCACAAGACATAAAATTGGTTAGACTGATCTATCAACGGATGTTACAGTTTGGTCAACGTTGGCGTCGAACTGTGCTAAGCTTATGTAGCAGTGATAGCTTAACATCTGCTTACGCCACGAATGAACCGAAACAATATACGAAAATATAATATTAGAACGCACAGTGACGAAGTGCGAAGTGAAGTTTTTACTAACATAAAATTAAATTTCTTTACTACACTACTACAATGTGTATTATTGAAGTGACACTTCTTTTGGGATATATCTCTCTCTCTCTCTCTCTCGTACCACCTCCATAGTGTATTCATCTCATTCTCTTATAATTTAACCAATATTCAGTGTCACGTCTATCGCGTGTGAACTCACACTCGATTTTTTTAAATAATATCTATGTCAGTTTGTCTAAGGTCTATGGGCCGAAGTAGCCTCAGAATAAAGAATGTATTATTTAATCTTTTCGCCTTATCGTAGTGTTGACGTTCAAAGTGATTTTGTGTTACAACTCTACTTAAGTATTTGTAACCAATTAATCATAATGTCTATTTAGGAAAAAGCTAACACGATATTTTAATCACTCATCATCATATAAACTGTAGGAGATTGTGTCGTAATTTTGGGAGGAATTAGCGCAGTATGCCGACTGACACAGATGGGATGCTGTTGTCCTGCGCCTTTTACGACATCCACGGGAGAAATAGAGTGGTGCTATATTCTCAATCCGGACACTATATTATATCGAACATTACACCTGTCTTGGTGACTTGGCTTAATTGAGTGCGATTCTAAGGATTAAAAATTTAGAGGAACCAATATTTAATAAAAGAGAAATAATCCCTAATGCAGATCCCACTACAGCTCTTTCAGTAAGTTATAATCAAGATAATGAATAAGTATTTCAGGTTCGGACTACCACAGTAAGAAAAGACATCTAAGAGCTATTATTTGAAGCCAAGATCAATTGATAGAGTGCCTGTATCAACAGTTGCACAAGGTTTCAAAAAAATGCGCAAATATATAGGGCGCCAGTGTTATACTAATAAATATATATAAATGCCGTGTTTTTCGACACATACGATCAGATATGGTATCAGGTCTTATCTATGTCTGACTTAGGTCGACAACCTGACAACTGTTTTGGCTTTTCTTTGCAACCATTGCCTTTTTGTTGTGATGAAAGGATAAAAGCCCTTTCATTGTTATCGCCAGTGGAAGGTAGGTTGGACTGGTGTAGTAGTGTTATTCTCTAAGCAACACGGCGTCCAACTCGACAGCGGCGAGTGATTTTCGTAATCACTTACTACTTAGCTCACGCAGCAATTTGACAGCAAAAACTGTCAAAACTATTCAACCTTGAGTAGTTCCACCAAAATCCATAAATTCTCATGGCTGCGTGGGCAAAGTAAACGAATACGAAGTGTACCTCTGCCGCTGCCGCAGCGTCGAGTTGGTGGTCGTGTTGCTTAGAAAATAGCACTACAGAAGGAGGATTGAGTGTCGTGTGGCAATTTGCGACAGGTCACTGTCGGGCAGTGGACTGCTACAGAGTGAGTTGATCGACAATTCTAATTCTAGAATAAGCTATCCCGTTGGAAGAGACAGGACAGCTTATTCGGTATAGCGACCCCGAAAGTATCCGTCGCCGTATTGGATACTAATTCGTTGACTAAATTGTCTATATCTAGTAATAGTAATACCTACATACAGCGTAAAGTAAAAACAATCTCTTCATATGAGTACCTGAAGCCCAACTCCCTCTCTCTTCCCACTCTTTCTCATAAAAGCTCGGCAACGTATCAACAACTCCTCTTGTTTAGCCGATGTTAACGGGCGACGGTGTTTGTTTACCATAAGGTGGCTTTTTTCATGAACTTCCTCCGCTCCGGGGAAGGACAAAGGGGCATCGGGGATTCCTACCGGCTAAAACTACTGGGGCAGTCATCTTCGGCACCTAGGGGAGGCTTCGGGTCCTTGTATAATCACACTAGAGCGGATCATATCGTGATCTACAGACTGGTTTCATCATTATCAGCATAAGGACGTCCACTGCTGAACAAAGGTCTTCCCATATATTTCTACAACGACCGGTTATGCCGCTCGAATCTAGGCTCGTTTATCTAATCTAACAATAAAATAAATGCTGAAGAAAAAAACTGTCTCAAACTAACAGAGTACCAACTACTTTCAATCTCAAGGTAAACGTTGTAAGGGTTGTCACTGTCCCTGTTTAGAATCCTTCATACAACTGCAAGCTCCTGCACATATAGCAAGGGAAAACCAGCTTGAAGATATGAATAGGTGTACATATCTATCATTCTCCATTGCCATCTACCGCTCTACCGTCATACGTAATAAAGCAGCATTGATCATCGCCAACGATAGTGACTCGTATTTACAAACCTGAGCCGAATGAAAACAAACAAGCTCTGACTCAGTGAGTCAAAGGCGCGTCCTTAAGGTGACTTTAAAATAATTATTCAGTGCTAGATGCAAAGGATTCTCTTTAAAATTCGTTCAGACGTATTTTTCGTGTAATTTTGGGTTGTTTATCCGTTTTCTGTGTCATTATAAATAATATATTTTGAACGTAAATTTTCATTCGCTGTTTGTCATGTATTGGGTTTAGAATTTAGAACGCATACACTGCGACCGTGTGTAGTCCGTGGATGTCGTAAAAGGGGACTTTCCCCTAGCGCCCCTTCTGTGGAACAATAGCCATACTGTACTCAACAATATGCTTGCCAAACGCGATGAGTACTGGCAAGGTCCCCCAAAATGACACAATCATGGAAATCTATGGGGTGGGCATTCTTCAGCAGTGGTCGTCCTTTGGCTGATATGATACACTGCCCTAACAACAGAACGCCAAAAGTAAGTAAGTAAGTATATCTTGCTGAGGTGGATGAAGAGAAGACACATGAAGAGATAAATTCTCCGTGGTTTGTGGATCACCAGATTTGTTGATTAGGAAAAAAAATTGCATGTCTACTCTCTTTCTATAGTCTAGCATCAACCTGGTAGGTACTTTTTCTTTGGCTAAGTAAAGCCCTAACTGGCAAATCTCTAAGCCCTGTAGTACAGAACGAGAATTAAAACTTGAGTGGAACTCGTCTCTAGATTGCGTTAATCAAATATGAACCCTAAGTAATAGGTGCAGCATTTATATAAAATTGATGCAATCACGACTCAAGTTCTACTTAATATGTTTTGATTCTCGTTATTATATGAGCGTTAGTCACGTCCAAGTCACAATGTGAAATCTATACAAATAAATAAAATTTAAGTGTCTGTTTGTAATGTCAAAATAACAGCTTTTTACTAAATGCATATAAAATTATATACGGTAATTATAACAAAATAACAATTTATATTTTTTTTTCTGTCTGTTTGGCTAATCTCCGAAACGGCTGGACTGAGTTTGAAGGGACTTTCACTGACAGATAGCTGATGTTGTAAGTTGCACGGTTCCAATTGGTTGATCATATAGAAAAGTGCTGGCAACAAATCCTATGGAAGTTATACAGTTGTTATTGGCACACGGGAGGATGTTGCTGCCCACCCTCTCGATACCAACACTTAGTAGCATCTTCAACACCCATAGAGAGGGGTGGTCTGTTCTTTACCGGGAAGCACACGAAACACGTATCAATAAAACATTTTTTTAACACTATCTGGTGACGATCTATCTACAAAAATATTGTACAGTTTTCTAGACAGAATATAAGATCTATAGACAAGATAAAATCATTGTTTTCTTTTCATCATGATATCAGCCAAAGGACGTCCACTGCTGAATAATGCCTCCCCTATAGATTTCCACAACATCCGTTCACATGCCGCCTGCATCCAACTACTCCCAGCGACCTTCACCAGGTCATCCACCCATCTCGTTGGAGGTCGTCTCCACTCGAGAACCTTTTTGCTCAAACGGTCATCACTTCTACGAGCAATGTGCCCCGTCATTATCACTACTTATCCTTGCAGCTACATCGGTAACTTTAGTTCTTTTACGGATCTCCTCATTCCAGATTCGATCAACGAGATCTTCTTTTACTCTTAACTAAATTTAGAATGGTTTTTTCAAAGGAACAATGGTCGATACACTATAAGACTGGTAAGATTAACAACACACCATGCTAATGGATAACATAGCTTGAGGTCGTAAAATTACTAATTCACTATACGCTAGCCCGCTGGTGGGATCCCAAGTAATTCCAGTACTTTTTATTGCTCTCCTCATTTGCATTGGAAATATTTTGGAAATCTTTGTCGTATATAGGAACATACATGTTTAGTAAATACCTATGTAGAAACCCCTTACATTTTGCTTTCGGTTAAAATAATATGAGGAATATGGGTCCTGGTGGTGTCCAGAATAAGAATAAAGGTCCACTTTATCTCCTCCCGTGGATGTCGTAAAAGGCGATTAACGGCCGATTATAATAATCAGTGTAATCCAAAATCTTTGGATTTGGGATTGAGGATTTGTCTGTTTTTGTGTCAAATATGATCTTAACAAAAAACAGACCAAGTTCAAAATCTTAAATCAAAAGATTTTGGTTTAGATTGATTATTAATTTCGGCCTTAAGGGATTCTAAACCAGAAGGATGCACGTTGTTTGGCTGATATGATGATGATGAGGAATCTCTAAGATCAAGATCGGTTTTCATATAGGCTCTTAAGAATTGTCACAAATTCCGGTGATATAGAAAATGTCCGGCAGTATTTCCTTACTTCCAACCGTATAATGTAAAATCAACAAGACTTAACTCTATAAAAGACTCAATCCTGTATCTATTAGCAGGAAATAAATTTAAAACTAACCCCATTTAATTTTGCATTATATAACGACCAAATCCCAAACTAAACCTGTAAAGGTCAAAATAATTAATTCTATAAATTATATAATTATTATATATTATACTAACAAAAATGGATTGTGTTATCTGGAATAAAACGTTATTATTATCTACATGTCTCTCTTTTCACGGGTTTATATCCCCTGTAAGGGGGAACCCGGTCTTTTGACAGGCTTACGCGGGGACATAGGTCCAACACGCAGAGGCCCTTTAGAGAATTTTAATCTAAAATGTAATGGGACACCAACCGGGGACTCTCCATAGCTGCACTATAAAATGAAGTCATGGATTGTCCCCGGTGGTGTAAGGCTATTGTATGAGATGGAAACTATAACGATAATAAATACGGGAACAACGGCGTCTGCCTTTCAACTTTGATCGTGAAATTCTGTGGCAGACGGTGACTCGCCACTCACAAGATGGGCCCCCTAAATGGCCACCACTACAGGCGACAAGGAGCAACACCGGTGTGAGCGGCTAGGGGTGTAGAGAGGTGCGGCACCGGTTTCACCATCGCGCGTCTCGAAGACTCGGAGCGGGTTTCCCCGTTATTACGCCATTAGACACTTCCACCCCCGAGCATATAGCTCTGGCGGCCCCCTCTGATCGGCCGACTAAGGCAAGCCAGAGTTGAAAATCCTGCGGGCACTCATGGGGTTCCACTCCAACCAACCAATAAAGGCAAGCGGAGACGAGGCCCTGACCGACTCTCTGGAGCATTCGGGTACGCAGTGTCGCCACTCACATTCAGCTCGCCACAAACTGCCCTGCGTTCTGTAAGCTACTTAATATACTTTTTTTTTTCTTATGACATACTTTTTTTTATCATAAGGTATGAAGAAATCAAGCAGCTACTTTAATCTGCCCTCCAGGATTACCTTATCCCATGGTGAGATAACGACTGCCCAGAGGGGTTTTATTATTATTATTAGTTTATTTATTTAGTATTATTATTATTAATATTTCTCATTATCGTCATTACAGCCCGTTGACGTCCACAGTTGAAGCCTCCATAGTACTACATCACTAATATGAATGATAATCAAATGTCACAATTTAGACACTTGCCAGGAATAAAACAACAAAAATACGGTATTTTTTTATTTTCTCACCACAATAATGAAAAAGTTGCAACACAAAACAACATTGCCCAGTTTACAGTATTATTCAAATTTACTGTGGGAGACTGGTGCCTAAGCTAGGCTGTATGTATGTAGCCTGTGTTTTAGGTCACCAGGCCTTCCAGAAGTCCAGAAGTCCAATTTTGCTCTTTCATAAACTGTGTAAACAGATTTTTTTCCATTATCTTCTTCTTCGTGTATCTGACTCTACCAAGTTGTTTTCTCTTGTTATTGTAATACTTTAACATAACTTTACGACGCCCCGATACTGGTTGATTTTGTCCTTTATAATCTGGTTATCATCTTGCACCCCATGAATGCGCACTTTCGCTGCAGACAACATCTTGATTTAAACAATAAACTCGCTGTTCTAATAAAATATGTATATTATGGCTTTGATACACCCAATATTGACGATTTATCAAAATGAATTTTCAATTTTTCATCAATTTACACCACTTTTTTATTTAACCGGTTGGAAATACGTTATGCACTTCCTCCGCCCCAGGGATGGGTAGAGGGAATGCCAGAAACCTACCAGCTAAAACCACCGAAGCGGCGATCTTCGGCACCGCTGGCGGGCTCCCATTCCACTAGAGCCGCCCATTGGTGTCGTTGCGGAGGTGATGATTGTAAAGCGGTCACGGTCACCTCTAGCGGAAGGGAGGCCACTGTAAAAAGGCCGCCACATCCGGCGCAGGGGGAACAGTAAGAGACCCCCCCGAAGCCTATATAGCCTATATAGCCTATATATATATATATATACATTAAGACGATAGAAAAACATAAGATTATACTTAACTTAGAATATCCGTCTCCCAATCTCAGAAACCCCTCAATTATATAAGTGTTTTAATCTATAGTCTTGACTGCTGAGTACCATAAACCTCTGTCATTACCCTTGACGTACTGCAAACACAGAATTCCTATAACAATGGTGATGACGCACCATGCGCGGCCGATGGCAGGAAAATAATGCTTATTATTATGAGCATTAATGATTAAAACGCCATGGAATGGCAAGTATAGTTATATCACTCGACTACCGCGAAAGGTAAGGTTTACAGGCTTGTGTGTCGGTTGAGTTAGATTTCTGTATCTGCATATGATCTTTTTTTATCTTTGCAGCGTTCTATAATTTCCCTTGTTCGTAGGTATGTTTACAGACACAAACTCATGTTTACATACATACATACATACATATAATCACGCCTCTCTCCCGTAGGGGTAGGCAGAGACCACTTCTTTCCACTTGCTACGATCCTTACATACTTGTTTCGCTTCACTCATGTTTACATAGATAAATTATAGCGAATTTATCAGCCGATATTTTGGACTGGTGATTGAGAGGTCCCGAGATTGAACCCCAGCACTATTAACGTTACCAACACCAACACAAGCTTGTTTAGCTCAGTTGTTGTAAAAGCATACTACTAAAGTTTAACCAAAATTGCTTTAAACAAATTGGAATCGAAATATACTTCTTTGCACTGGTCCGTTACTGGTAGGGTTGTCTCCGGATTTTTTTAGAAAATATTTGTAACTTTAGGTTGATGTTGAAAAATAAACAGTAACAAGGAGATTTTTTTTCTATTTTATATTATCATCATATACAGCTAGATCATCATATAGGCACTGCTGAGTATAGGCCTATCTTTGTTTATGCCATTTTCTTCGGTTCTGTGCTAATCGCTTTGCAATCCTCCTTATATCCTCCTCCCATCGCGCTGCAGGATGTCCTACGCTCCGTTCTGTTTCATTGTTTCCATTCCATCAACGTTCGGCTTCACCTACCATCACCTCATATTGCCGAAGGTCCTGCCCAGTTCCATTTGAGACCCATTACCCGGTGTCCCAGGTCTCAAACCTTTGTTCGTCGTCGTATCCGGAATTAGGGACTCGCTCTTGTTTTGAATTTGTTTTGGATTGTGTTGTGTTGGATTGTCATCCAACTTGCCAAAGCTGCATCCAAGCTGTAAGCTGTGTTCTTCTGGCAATCTCCGTGAGTTATGATTGCCTTTCTTTGGAATAGAAATCGGGCATTTGACCGGTATCCTAAAGATGAGGTATTGAATTTACGGGAATCATTGAAAAATTGCATTTCGCCATACTTTATTATTGTGCGACAGTAAAATGCATATTGAAGACAATTATAGTATAATACTGTTGTTGTTAAACAGTATTGTAGGCAACCCTAGCTACTGTGCAGTATGCCGTCATAACGCGCTCATTAGGCTGAATCATTTGTACTGCATTGTGAATTCACTCGTCGTTCAGTCATCACCTACCTACAACTGTCTATCGCATCCCATGGTTGGACATAAACATCTTTCAAAAAGAGATAAGCTTATACTGTAACTACAAGTACAACTGCAAGTCTTTGCTCTTGTCGATTTTGACAATGAGGAAGGATAATTAACGTATACAATAATATATTGTTAGGTACTATATGGGTATGATTTTCCTTTAACACATACTCATGTCAGTGTATGATTAAAAACGTTCACAGATGTCGCTCTATGATGAATATATAAAAATAATCGCTTAAAATGAGAGTAAAGAGTATCATAACATTTATTCCTTCTGCATGTACTGCTGGAAATAAGTAGAGTTGCCAGACGGAAAAGCGGATGATAAAAAAACGGGATAGTAACGTTGTCTGGACCAATTTTTAGTATGAATCAAAATGTTGTGGCAGTCTAGCATCTATTCACCACAATTCGGTGACCATCTTGTCTTCCATTCTAGCCAACGAAAGAGAAGTAGAAAAGACTTTCCCTCTACATCCCCCGCTAAACCATCAACACTAGCATACCCAAAGAGTGGTGGTGTCAGGCAGGGGGCTGTAAAACCCTTTTTCCAAAACCTTTGCAAAATGACTACCATATTGCGCCGACCAAGGAACTTGGAACTAGGGCCGGAAGAAGAATATATTGACTAACCTTTTCTGTCATCACTGAAGGGATAGGCAGCGGTGTAGTGACGTATGTTCAGCAATTCGCCGACGTAGACTCGACTTAGTTCGTATGTGAGTGAGATGAGCTAAATAAATAATATGACAAACCCGTCTCATCTCATCGCATGGTGTCGTAAAAGGCGATTATGGAACTAGCCGGAGGACGGGAAGCAGCATACATCGAGTACATTTATAATTCCGCCGTGGAGTCGCCGGAGAACATCCCACCTGCCAAGCGTGCCGATTATGGCAAAACCCTCCAATGAACAAACAGACACAACACAAACAAAGACCGGTCGTTGTGGCGGACGTTTTTTGGTGACGATGATAATGATTATACCACAAATTAAAATTAAAAAGCGTAAACAATTTTATAGACTTATGAATTAAATCCTGGATCTTAAGACGCTGTCGAACTCTCTACCTTTTTTTAATTGGTCTCCAGTGTTAATTCTCCATGAAGGAGGGGTGAAGGGGCACGCGGGACTCCTACCAGCTAAAACCACTAGAGTGGTCATCTTCGGCACCGAAGGAGGGGTCCAGGTCCTCGTAACATCACACTAGAGCCCCCCATTGGTGCCAACTCAAACTCGCTACCTGTAGACTTAAAGCTTTAACAAACAGTAGTCTACCAGTAGTATAATTCGTTCATAATTTAGTTAAACAGAAATTAAACCATAATTTTACCATAAAACCAACTGTAAGAAATATCAACGGAAATACCAAAAATCGAAGGCAGGCGAATGGAGTTTGGATCCCTGTGCGTACCATAATTACATACATAATAGAGGTTGGGTTACATTATGATATACTAGTTAATTAGTCTATTATAGAACTCACAAGTACCGTAACAAAGTTCATATAGTAAATAATAACAGGTTGCCTTATATAAACAATACTTTAATACAAGCATTAACGTTACCTAACATACTCGTGAATATAAAGACTCAATATTTTTAAAGTTACAAAACGTATAAACACAATATTTTTCAAGTGTAGCAGTAAAACGATACTTGCAAGGAGTCAGCTTGCGCATGCATCGTCGTGGCAAAATTGCCGGGTTGGCGACTCGCGCGCACCGTGCATTGCGCATGTCACAGGCAAGTTGACGCATGCGCCGCTGCCGTTTGCACACCTTGCGTTTACGCCCTACGCTTTCTTGTTACCTTTTTGAAATTGAATCTATTAATATTTTTAGAGTTGTTTATTAGAATTGTATTGGAATAATGTAGGTTATTCGCTGTTGTCTTTGCATTTTTTATGTTTAGTAGTTTCCATTATTTATATGGTGGCCGGAAATTTTAATTTTAGAATTTAATTTGTAGTTCCGGCGATTTGGGTTTTAGTCTATTGAAACTATAAGCATATAACCTGACAGTTATAAACTATTAAAATTAATTAAGTTTGATAAAAGTATTTGTCAAACTTAACTATCTGATTGGCTTATGTTCTTATCACATTATATTTATAATTTGAATGGTGTTTGTCTAGCAACAGTTATATAATCAGCCCATTACTGGCCCATGCTGGGCAGGGGCCTTTTTGTCACGGTGAGAAAGGTTAGGCCTTAGTCCACCACATTGGCTTAGTCCGGTTTGGCGGACTACACACTCCATTGAGAACATTTTGGAGCCCTTTCAGGTGTGCAGGTTTTCTCACGATGTTTTCCTTCACCGTTAACGCAAGTGATAATCAAATTATGATTTGCACAAGAAACCAAAAAAAAGTCAGAGGTACGGGCCAGGATGGAACTCAGACCTTCCTGTATGGCGTTCAACCACTAGACTATCACTGTTTTTAGTAGCAGTTAACTCATAGCCTATTAATTCATACATAGTAAATACATACACATTTTAAACCATAGTGGATTATTAAACGTAGCGCGGTGAACCCAAACACACATTCTCAGTAACACATAAAAGAAAGAAGAAGAAAAAAGATTACTTGTGTTAGAATATTTTAGGTAAATATTTAATTTTTTTTTAATATTTAGTTATTTTGCAATAAGTTTTCAGTGACATATACAACCAATGGGATCCGATATCACACGGCACTCGCGTACTGGCACTGATTAAATAAATTTTGAAGTAAAAATTTTTTTTTTAAAAATTGTAGCATCAATAGGTACTGTTTTTATAAGACCTTATGTTATTCCTCGGCGATATAGGGTCTCTTATAGTTAGGTAATATTTAACCTAATACTGCTTTAGACACTGAATATGTCGTAATAGGTATATATAGTGAGAAATTAGCTGAGTTCTTTTGTTCAGTATGTATGTACTTAATAAAAGGAGTAAGTATTTACTGTAAGTATAAATAATCGTACTTTGCAAAAGTGCATACGCAGTCCCAACTTTATTTCGCCACGAAATGTTCACTTGTTACCAGTCGAAAACGCTTGGTCATCATGAAGGCATTATTGCGGCTCCGATGCACATTTTACATTACAATGTCAATGAAATACTTTATTAATATCGGTCGAAACTAATATTTATTATAGTAGCCACTACTCGAAATTGCCGCCAAATGGTTTTGTCTTTGGCGCGGTCTCTGTAGCAACATTATCGATCGGCACACGCCCCATTGCCGGCGAGCTATCCACGCCGCGCGCAATTACCTTAACTGCACGCGAAATGGAACGCGACAAACTGAAGGATATTTTGTGATGGGGTGATTTGCAAAACGTACCTAAACACGGTAAGGGCGTAGTCGGTCGACAACCAAGTGGCGCACTCTCGTGAGAGATAAAAGAACAGATAAATCTAAGAGCCATGTTGTGCCGCGAGCGCATATCAAGAACGCATACATTGCTGTGTTATCTCGCTTGTAACAACGTATGTAAAGAGGCAGAGCGGCAATGTATGCTAGACATATCAGAAGGCTCAAAAGTGTTCTTGGTGGGCTTTGTTCGATAGTAAGAGGTGCAGGGTCGCAGAGCTAGTCTAGTGCGGCCTCGCGGCCCTCTTCGCCGCAACGCAAATCGTTGAAATCAAAACTTTCACACTACGAGTGCGCTACGAAGTTTTACTGCTACGAACTTCCTGCTACGCCGCCCGTAGCGCGGCGCACTCAAAACTTTGTTCAGAAAGCTTTTTTATTTTGTCACTTTCTGTTATCAGTTCGCTGAAAACTTGAGATTTTTATGGTCAAGCATTAGGATTCAGATTTCAATACTCTACACTGTTATCGCGTGCGTGAATAAGATGTTGCGACTCCAACCTGCTTGTATGTCAACCAGTTTTATACTGATTTCTATTGAGTTTTAGTTTTAAATATAACAACACGAAAAGAGTGAAATAACAACAAAAATTCAAAAGATTCTAAAGACACTAATCTCTAATACAAACGTATTTGCGGAATATCAAAAACGTTCACAGGATGAAAACTTAATATTAATTTGCACTACTTAGTTAGTGCAGATAAATAAAATAATAATAAATAATTGCATCATCAAGATAGTAGGTGCATACGGTAACACGGTTGTACATGATGAAAAATACGGGTATTTCCAGTGGTTAGGTGCGGTACGAACGAAGGCATTGTGGTGTCCAGGCAGCAGGCAGTTCTCGGTTCAGTTTTGTTGTTCGTGGAAGCGAGTCGCAGGACTCGCAGGTGGGCGCTGCGGGCCGAGCCGCGCCGAGCCGCGCCGAGCGCGCCCGACTGCTCCGCACCAGAACGCCGTATGTGCGCGCGGACCGCGCTAGCTTCAGTCTGCGCTCGGCCACCACCCTATTCGCTTGTGATAGTGACGCCGTGCGTGACACATTTTTGACAGTTGTTATCGTGAATCGTGTGATGTTTTCATATTGGAACTATGGTGTATCCTCATGAAAATGTGGAGTGATTTCCAGGTAAGTGATCATTATTACACATTTTATTAAGTTCTGTTAGACATCTACAAGAATTTCGAATTCAACTTTTATTTTAGTCACACTTTTTGTGTTGTCTACAGTTTTGTTAAAAAGTTAGTAATACTGTTGAAACTCAAAATCTAGTCAAATCAGGGATCGAATTATAGTTATAACTTTTGTTCACGTAAAGTTAGATAAAAATTCCGAGACTTTTAAGTTTTTGATCAAGTGGGTAGGATCGTTAGTCTTTTGATGACAGATATGAAGGAAACATCTTTCTTTTGTAAATTTATTTCATAAAGTTTTTGGATTCATTTTTGCTACCACGCTTTCGCATATATTTATGTACCTATTTTAAGTTGAACATTTCGAACAGCATTGTCATTCTATTTCTTTGTGCCTACCTACATTATTGTTATTTTTCTGCTGTTACTAATTGTAGCTTCTCTTTACAATTCAGACCGTGAATAACATTGTGCAACTACAAAAATATTGCTTGCATCATGCCTCAGTCGTTGTCTAAGTTTTAAGTTTATTACATTTATTTAATGTTAGGTAAAATATTAGTTAAATTCGCGCCTTTAAATTCAAATCTGACAGCTCGGCGAGTTTCCGGTGACCTGTCAAACGCCATGTGATAGATAGAAGGGCGCATTCAGTGGAGTTTTAAATCAAAGCGCGGTATTCGGCTCGAATCTCGATAACTGCACGACGCTCGAGGCGAGCGAGAACTCGTCACAGAAATACGTAGTTGACGGTGTCTCACTCTATCGTGTAGCACGGTCTCGCTCTTGCGACGGGTGTTTTTGTGTCGGAGCGGGTTTTTTGTGTGCTTCGCGAGGCTGGCGCGCGGCGCCCGTTCGCTCGACTCGACTGACTCCACATTAATTATCGCCGAGTTGGCTCGCCATCGCCAGCCAGCGCTAACGCACTTTACTTTCTATATTGCTGCGATATTACTGGACTCCTTTACAATGCGTCGTGGTTTTTCCTTCGATGCAATGAATAAATGCATGTTTACTGCGACTTGTTGGGCTGAATCATACCACCGACTTAACGATGGTTCAGAAATAGACAATTTTTAAGAGCTTCGATTAGGTATTACAGCATCTGAAGTTATCGTTTGATCCAAAGTAGCAAAATTTTTGGTCATCTATTGAACATTTCCTCAGTAAACGAGTGGGCATGACTGTCGATGATCCGAGGTTGGTGGGTTTTCCTGCTAGTTGAGCGGCGGCGCGGCTAGGGGCGCGTTGCTATGGCGACGGCTAGGGTGCCCCGCCCAGCACCGGCCCAGAGCGCCTCCTCCACTCCACTTATTGAGATTTACTCCTTGACTGAAATCGCCATTGGCGAGTCACTGCTCGCTACGATACCTTTGCTAGTCTTTCTTTATAAACTGATGAGATAAACAACCTATAGATAAGTTCGTCACTATGACTGTGTCTATTTCTTTCGTAATTAGTGAGCCTTGCTTGGTTGCGCTAATTTAGGCAGAAGACTATACTTAATCACTAATTTTGTAAGGATACAGTCCTTAATAGTTTCTTACAATATAAAAAGACTAAACGTCATATCACTATTGTGTGTATTCATTCAAAGATCGAATCTTTCTTCCCTCCAAATGCAGTAAATTTTCAGTGAAATGATAAAGCTTTATTAATATTATGTCAAATCTGGAGTTAAATTGTTATTAAGAATAATAATACCGACGGTACATACAAACAACACTTTACTAAGAAATTTTTGTCATTGGTGTCTTGTAAGGGTTAAATAATGTCAAATGTGTAACTTGGCCCGAATCTATTTCAGAAATGCTGTTTTTCACCATCCTATAAATAGAAATAAGTATTTGGATGATTCCAAACCCAAAATCTTAAAATATTACAAATAACTCTATAGTAATGCCTTAGGTTTTCGCGAATATTACACATTATAATAAAACCCTTTTAAATGGATTCTATCGTCTCCTTAGTCATCCTGCGACCACGAATGCTGCAAAGTATTCGAAACATCAGGAAAAACAAAAATCTAAATTAAACGCGATAGAATCCATTTAAGTGTTTTATTATAAATAACTCTTTGTCAAAAATACTATAAGCATTCTGTACTATTTTTAGTTTAATTTTAAAGTATTTATAGCTGTCAGAATACGGACGGATGATATGTGGAATCATGGAAGTTGTGTAGGTTTCAAAGTAGGTTGTATTTGTATACCTTTAGGGGCGGGTGGGGGTGCGTGGAATGCGACTTGTTGCAGTCACGTGCGCCAAGAAACTATTCACAGACTACCCTTATGCACTTACATACTTCTATGTATTCTACCCAAATGGTTTTAAACTTTAGCTGCTAAACTATACAGTCCTAAATCGTTTGTTATAGATTATAACTCGTAACTCGTATGCGGAATGTACCTAATCAACTAAATATGATACCCGGTTCGGCCGTCGATCACAGCCTTGCTGACGCGACTATTTTCATTTTAATGCGAAATACTAAGTACATAAATCATCAACTACCGCATAAATTCACTAACATTTTAGTATTGAATCCAAACAGCTACTTTTCAAAAATTATTTATAACAAATATATCTGCCCTTTGTTAGTCGGACTAATTAAGAACATATTCATAGTAAATATTATCCAAAATAAACAATTTGTTTAGAGCGAACTGTACGATAAATTTCTTCATCATATCTTAAACAGGAATCCATACAGGTCTATAAATTCATTTCCAAGTCCTCCCAAATCCATTTCTGTATCGAAACGAACGAAGGTTTATTGTTTCACTAAATCGAAATCCAAAAAATCAGCTGTTGTTGTCTGTGGATTGTAGTTTTATAAATGTAATGTTTACAAATATCTTGGCCACAAAAACTTTATAACTCAAATTACATAAGTTAAATTTAATTTGAGTTATACAGTTTTTGTATTGTTTTGAAAAAGTTGTCGACAATATAAAATGAATATAGACGGTATGTGAAACCTATTACGCTGCATATTACCATAATTATTATTAGTTCGCATCGCAGTTTTTAGTGTTATTAACCTTCCCGTTAGTGAACGATCCGGCCGTCTACTTAGCCGTTTTATAAAAACGATAGATGATTAAGTCAAGAATACCGCAAGTCACCGTGACTGAGCCAGACTAGCTCAACGATAGTGAAAAAGGGTGTGAAGGAGGGTCTCCGACGGTCAAGTCCACGTCTCGGTTAACAGCTGATAAGATCGGAATTGTATAAGCAAAAAATGCGACCAACAAGTGCTTATAGCGGATATAGTAGGTAGTTCTAGTGATTTGGCTCCAATCACCGCGATGTTATCTTTACTACAACGAAATATTCCATGTGTTGTCTGGATTAAGAAAACAGCACCATTTAATTTCCTCCAGTGGATGTCTTAAAAGGCAACTAAGGGACTCCAGAAAAGCCAGACAGATGGACAGCGGCGTCCCTTCTGTGGAACCGTAGCCATACTGCGCTTACCATCCCGCCTGCCGAGCGTGATAAGTACTGGCAAATTACCCCAAAAATGCACACGGCATCTAACCGGTAGCTATGGAAAATATATGTGGGAGGCCTTTGTTCAGCAGTTGGCGCATTTGCCCATTACTGATATGACGACAGCGACGGGCAACCTCTTTTTGAAATACATATTACTTATATAAACTGGTACACTGCCGTAGTCAAGAGTCCATGTTCAAGTTATCTCTAACTGACAGCCTTACAGTCAAAGACTCAGTCAAAAAGTAGGAGAAATCTTCAACAGGCCAGATCATGCACTGCATCGGATGATATGTAGATGGGTAGCCGGAAACAGAAGTTACATCCCAGTTTATTGAAAAAATATACATGTGTAGCGTATGCCGTCGCAGCTGGTCGTATTCCGTCGGATTGCGGGAGCGAAGGTTTTAATTATAAATAATAACTTCTCTACTGTAGGACAATGGAGCTGTTTTTAGTGACACGCTTCTTATTCAATAAGACATCATAGAATTATAAGGACTATCGAAGTAGTTTTGGAGCCATCGTCAGCTTGAGGATTGTAATGTAAGCATTCCTGCGATGCGCTCAATTTTAGTCGGGCCATTTTCCTGTCTTTGGATTGAATTAAATGTAGATTATGTGAATCTTACAAATTCATAGGAATTTTGAAAATACCAGTTTATTAGGATCTGTGTGCATTAATTCTTCGTAGCTGTTTCGTAGCACTGTAGCAAATTTCATGAGTGCATTAGGCCTGCTTTATGTACAAATAACTTGCTGAAAAATCAGCACTGTATACCTTATTTTCATTACCGATGGAACCATTTGATGATATTGGTTTTCTGAGCTGTAGTCATTCGAAGTGAAGAGATTTGTAGGCGAAAATGTTCCAGAAATTTCTCGTGGGTTGCACGTTGAACGCATATATCAACTTGCCGAGTGCAATACTTCATAATAATAATAACGTAATTACTTGCCATACACGGCAGAGATTTTAACACTCTGCGTTAAATAAACATGTATGTAAACAAACGGTCTATCACGCCTCATTATGAATCAACGTCACAATGAGCCGCTCCTCCTTGAGCACACCGCGTAATAATAACAACTTTTATTACACATTTGCCGTTAAATTCACGCTCGCATTGTAAACAATCGACCACGTGGAGTAAAAGTAATAGTAAACTCATAAACAAATGAATGAATTAGCCATAGCGGTACCGACGTCATCGGCGAAGACACGCATAATAATCGCTTATGCAAACGAGACTAATTATGTAAAGCATTATGAACCGAGCCGACGTGTTTTGACATACGCTAACGACCAATTATATGCCCATTGTGTGACTCAATGAACTTGAAAGACATACAATAATATAGGGCATTGATCGACGCGCCGCGCCGCCGACACCTGTTTAGAAAAAATGCGAATGTCAGGTGCACCGAATTCAATACTCACCTATATTATTATCAGTGAAAGGACTTGTTACTATGTTTTGTTCGTACCTCATTGCTATATTTGAGATGCACTGACAGACGCGTGCTTATTCTTCCTGTTCACTTTAGTTTTTATTATACGGTATTGCAGTACGACAAAATATTTGTGCAAATGTACATACATACATGCCTAATCAGTAAACAAAATAATATAAAGATTACGGTATTAGTATATAAAATTTCGCAATCTTATCTTCGCAAAATAATTCGGTGTGATATGAACTGGTGTATTTTGTCTGCTGATTTGATGTTTTTGCTAATGTTAATTTACTGATGTGTTTTATGTCAACGTCGACCAACAGCATTGGTAGAGAATCGAGCACAGAGGGATAATAATATCTTTGGCATTTGCGGAGTGTCTCTTCCACGCTCTAAATATATTTCCCATGGCCTCAATTTCGCACTGCGACCCAATTACGTCTGGCAATAAAACAATATATGAGTCGTTGAACCCTCCAGTTTGGTGTGATGGCTATGTAAACATTGCATCTGGGTAAACACGCGGTCCGGGCGGGTGCCGGTGCCGCGACGGACGCGAGACGCGCCGCCGCCAATAATTTATGTAAATTCACGTCATTGTATAAGAGTGATGTTTTTATTGCAATCTTGTTTTGACGGTCAAGTTCGGCACGCGGCGAAAGTTAAACAAGTACGATAACTCTTAAAGTTTTGCACCTTACATCCCGTCGGAAACGCTCGCGATGAGTCGTAAACGGTCATAATGTGAAGCTGTGAGCGTACATGGCAACATAAGACGAAGTTGCATTAGCCTGAATTTGATACTTTAGTAAGTAGTGAGTAAAATAATGAACATTAGAATTACTAATCCAGCTAGGTATACTTACATCAAGAGTTATAAAACTTTGTGTGGTGCATAGTACTGTTAAATGAAGGAATGTTTAAAGTGCAGCCGTCGAGAGAATGCATGCCTGACACCTGCCAGTTAGACTGGTATCCTTTATATTAAAGATGAAATTTAGCGGTAAACATTTTAGATGATTGTATATGGATTTTAATATTATAACGTCAATCTACATTAAAAAGCCCTAAACTAAATTTCACTTGTTTCGCGTTATAGGTGAACAAACGTTGTCGTTTGCGGAAACGAGTACTGTTCTAACTCAAGTGCGATCTGTAATGAATACACGCCTTCTACACACACTGTCCAACGACCCTTCAGAACTCAGTTTATCGCTAAAATTCAGTGTCAGGAAAGCCTTACCTCGACAGCTGCACTGTAGTCGTCAAGTTTCACGAGTAGAACCATCAAAAGCGATCGGTATTTCTAATCGTAACAAAAAAATTACGTTGCACTGAAAACGTTAGTCAAACAAAGGTGTAATTTTGGTTTAGATGCCAATGTTTGTAAATAATATTTTACTACAGTCAGCAAGTAGCGTAAAATCTTGTTTATAATTATGATAATAGCTTTATTATATACTACCTACTACAAATCTATTTCGTAGGTACTAACCATTAATCACTTATGAATGAATGAATGTTATTATTATACGGCAACCGGTCAACGATATCAGAATGTTGTAAACGTCATTTTATAATCATAAGCTCATAAATAAACATGATGACGTATCACGGGTGATCACCGATCGGCCGGACTCGGAAGTAAGACTCTGAGCGCCCCTCGGTACGTAGGCGCGCGCGCATGTCGCATACCTCACGCATACGCGGATAATTATGTAACAATGTTTTGACATTCAGTAACGACACATTTAGCGCGGACATTAAGTGGATCAATGAACTTGAGCCGTTTGTTGTACTTGCTGTTACGCAACGATCGGCGTTTGAGTGAGATTAATGCGCGCGGATTATGGCACGCGATACATTTCAAATTACGTTCCGTTTCATTCATGACTCGAGATAATGACGACGTACTCGTTCCGCTCATTTGTTTGTTCTTGCTTGTCGCCGCCTGCCCGTATCCGCTCACGTCTCACGTATACTTTACATACTCGATCTGCTGTCGATCGACCAGCTGCGATTTATATGCACTCGTCACACCTTTGTAATCGGCCGACAAACTCAACTTCTCTTTTAAATCTGCCAATAAGAAGTTAAGCGTCACTACTCTTTTGTTGTATAGGAGGATCTTAAAAGATAAACTTAGTTTATGTTAAGATAAACTGCATGTGTTCGTGGCGACCGACACAGGGAAGATCGTACTATTAGCTACAAGTTTTAGCACAAGACGGCGCGGCGGGGCAAAGGGAGTAAGTCTTCACCCATTGACGGTTGAAGCGCCCCGCGACACTTTCACTGCTCCGTTATTGCAGTTACTACGCGCCTACTGTGCAACCGGGAGTAACGGGCCGAGGGGGTCCCGCCACCCTATTGCATTCACCCTCGTTCTCACCCCGCGTAGGGCACGCCGAACAACAAGGGTGCATTTCTTCTAAATTTAAGAATACTAACTCTAGCATCATGTAACTATATCATACGCGATCTCCGACTCATGATTCCTATTAATAGAGCACAGGGATCGCATTGAGAGTAACAAATGCAAAATGTTAGCAACGAGCGTATCGACGGCGATCGTATCTCAAGTCTAGACGGGCGGGCTTCGAAGTGGGACAATGTCAACTGTGAGGGCTCGCTATTATTTGCGTAGACACGTGTGCGTCGGCCGAGGAACAGCGGCGCGAGTGACAAGTGCTCGAGAGTCGTGACGGAAGTTTGTAAACAGCGCCGGCCTTGCTCCCGGACGGGGCCCGCTGCACCACCGCGGCACTCCATACGCGGTCACGCACAATCTATATCAACGTGTTCCGATATCCAATTACACACTTCGATCAATCCATGAATGAAAATGATAATGTACCACCCGACCGACCGTGACAATCCATTCGATTCATATCTGCGAATCGAAGACAGGTGGATTACTATTACTACGGTATAACAACTATCTATATCACGTGCGATGTTATCGCGGCATAGAGAGTGTTACAATCAGAGAGGCATCTTTTTGCACCGATCTGTGATGTTTAGCGGCAGATGAGTTCGAGTCGAGAAGGCGGGCGAGGAAAAGTGTAGATCGCGGTCGCGTCCTTTGGTAGCGGGTGTTCGGGCGGCGAGTGGCGGTGATTGATGGGCAATAGATACTCGCGACTCGACATTGAACCCGTCCCGGCTGCGGGCTGCACGCCTACAGTAAATATATCTAGTGCGGACTTCCGCTCGTGACGTCGCCCGTGACGTGCGCGCACTCCCTCGCTGACGTAGCCGCCTACGTAACACATTTATTATACTTTTTGTTTACACTATAAAACGGTATTTACATTGTTATTGTTTGTGGGGTCGTCGTCTTATCAGTTTATTGCTTTACAGCTCGTTTGCGTTTATTGGCTACCTGTCTCTCAATTTCGTAACACTTAGATGCACCCAGCGATAAAGTTACGCGAATGAATTTGTAAAACATATGATAGGATCAATATTTTTCAGAAGGTTTTAGCGGAGGTAGAGTGAAGAGGTGCCATAAGTTTACACATTGTTCCTAGTATCTATCCGAAGGATAGTGCTATGAAAATCATACCAGCGCAGCGGGCTAATCGCGTACTGGAAGAGTTTTCGAATTCGAGTTGATAATTTAAAAACTATTAAGAACCATTGTTTTTTAATTTTGTTTACAACAAAGGATTCTCAAATACGTAACAAGCTAACAACTATAAGACAAAACGGTAATTCGGTTTGAAAATGATGTGCTCCTATGGAAATTATAGGAAACTAATCGGAAATAATTATTTGAACAGATGGTCCGAGTTGCACATAAAAACATAATTAACAACATTAGGTAAACATTTAACGGGCTATAGGTTATTTAGATTCATAATCATCATCATCTCAGCCGAAAAATGTCAATTGCTGGACAGAAGCCTGCCCCAAAGATTGCCACAACGTTGGGTTTGTGTTGTGTGTTAAGCTGGCTGGCGATCGCAGACCCCAGTTGAGTTATAAATGTACTCGAAGGGCGCTGTAGCTCATCCTCCGGCTAATCTCATAGTCGCATTTACGACACCCACGGGATTGGTATTTTTATTTAGACTGCAAAATTCTAATATAAGTATCAGGAATATTAATTAAATAGCGACATAAATCTAACCATTACATCATCATCATATCCGCCAAAAGACGTCCACTGCTCAAAAAGGGTTCCCCATAGATTTCCACAGCGACTTGTTACATGCCGTGTGTCGTTATTTTGGGACGAATTTGCTCTGACCGAGTACTGACTCCACGCATGGCAGTTGGATTGGTGAGCGCAGAACGGGTGATGTTGTATTCTACAGAAGCGATTCTCTTAATTAATTGACAATATTTACTGAAAGATGACCGAACTGAGATTATATAAATTCACGTTTAACATTGTTGCTAGATTAGGAGAATATAATTTGCGACATTGAGACTAGATAAGAAAAATATTTAGAAATGTTTTAAATTACCAAGTTGGGTCTCTGATTTAGTCTCTTAGTCGCCTTTTACGACATCCACGGGAGGAGATGGAGTGGTGCTGTGTTCTTAATCCGGACACCACATGGGATATTAACAAGTAATAGAAGAAGAACATAATACACTGATTTTTATGCAGTTTATATGTCATTGTCAGTACGTTTTTGTTCATCATTTCGCCCGAATAAAAATCCACTGACACAGGCCTCCTTCAAAGATCACCACAACGACCGACATCGGTGTGTCGTGTGCTCATTTGGGGGATTTGCCCTAATCGCCACGCTTGGCAGGCGGGTTGGCGATCGCAGTTGAGTTGTTAATGTACTCGAAGGACGCTGCTGCCCATCCTCCGGCTAATCCCTTAGTCGCCTTTTACGACACCCATGGGATGAGATGGGTTGGTGCTATTCGTTTTTGTTACCTAGAGTGAAAAGTATTTATATCTACGCCAGTATATATTGTTTTTGGAAGGTGTACTGCTCGATGTTAGCAAGTTAACTGTAACGCTCTCGGGACTAATCTCCTAAGTGCGTACTGTTCGGAAGAGGCAGGCATTAAGGGGAGGGGGCTCATTAAAAATTCATTCTTATTTGGAAGCCCGCCTCGTAATCAGGCCCGCAAAGGGGAGATTCCACTCCACGTTTTGCGTATTCTTCTTTAGCTACTGATTTATTAGTTTTGGTTATAGAATGGCTTCAGCAAGTCTAGACATTCTGTTTTACGGTTATTAGAAAATGCATAGTTGTCAGGAGAAAGTCATCATGATCATAATGTCAGCCAAAAGACTCTCATCATCATCATCATTTCGGCCGAATGAAGTCCACTGCTGGACACAGGCCTCCCCCAAAGATCACCACAACCACCGATATGGATGTGTTGTGAGCTCATTGGGGGGTTTTGCCATAATCGCCACGCTTGGCAGGCGGGTTGGCGATCGCAGTTGAGTTGTTAATGTACTTGAAGGACGCTGCTGCCCATCCTCCAGCTAATCCCTTAGTCGACTTTTACGACACCCACGGGAGGAAATGGGGTGGTGGCATTCTGAGCCGGCACCACACGGCAAGACTCTCACTGGTGAACAAAGGCCTGCCCATAGACGACTTGTTACACGCATGTGTCGTAATTTTGTGGGGAATTTGCCCAATGTCAATTTGTGGGAAGTGGTGCTATATTCTTAATCCGGACACCATACAGAGAAGAAAGCCGATATTTACATATTTATGTTGCAGTTGTTTAGGTTCGATTTCATTATACTCTTAAGATTTGGGTTTCCTAGAAGTTGTCAGCATATTCAGTAGTCTTCAAAACCCAAACCACTTGGCATGTCGCTTACTATGGATCTGATCGTGCGCTTGCTAAAGTCGCATGACATTAATTACTAAAATAAACACGATGCATGACTCCAGTTAGGAAAGAAGAAAACAAAATCTACTTTTCAGATTACACTAAAAAGAATAGAAATATTAGACTAAAACATTGTCCTGAAAGCAGAAAAAATTACGAACTAGTCTTTCTCTTTCCAATACCGGGCCTTCGCCTCAATATCTGTCTATACCAAAAGAGTCCTTTCTCATTTTCAGTAATTACTTTCATAATACCCACAAAAACCTTAGCTAGCAAGTGTCACTAACCCAATAGCTCGTAATTAAATGCATAGTCATACATTTTTCAATAATTGGATAATTACAGTAATGTATTCGCGTATGTGTGTGTTTCACCATATTCCCCATCGAGCGGCGACGGGAGGCAACCCCCCGACCCACCCTAGCACGTCTCTTTGATCTGCCGTACCATTTTCTCACTTAAAGTCGAATGCGACTCGAACTTTAGGAAAGTAATCCTGTAATGCAGTTTTTTCCTCTATCGTCCTTTAAATTTATCAGGCAAGGGCATCACGCTTTATCGTCATATCAGCCGTAAGACGTCCACTACTGAACTAAGGCCTACCCCTTAGATTTCCACAATTGTGTCGTCATTTTGGGAGGAATATCCACGCTTACCACGCTTGGCAGGCAGGTTGGTGAGCGCAGAATAGCTACTGTTCCACAGAAGGGACTTTAAGAGTACTTTAGTCGCTTTTTACGATATCCACGGAAGGAAATGGAGTAGTGCAACATTCTTAATCCGGACAGCACACGAATAATGAAGCCTTATGAACCTTATTAAATAAAAATTACCATCGTTATTGAATGAAAAATATAAAAACCTCTTTGATAACATTTAGTAGTTTTAACAAATAAATAATACGAGTAGTTACATCTCACAACAAAATTGAGATACTTTCAAGTTTTTTGGAATGTGCACTTAGGTTCAGTGGCTTTGTACATTATAGGACCGAGTGAGTCGAGTCTTGTTGGTAGGGCCGTCTCGGCGAGGGTTCGCCCCCATAACTCCCTCCACCCTGCCGTCCTAATCCTCCACCCCCTCCCGACGAGTGACGTCACCACTTACAGCTCTTTTTTGGCAATGAAAAAAGTGATGAAGTTATATTTATTACAAATTTCTTTCACTTCTTCAAGTCTTGGAGGTCGTTGATTTGTTTATTTGCTGTTCTATTTTACATCGGAAGTGTCGCTTATTCATTTCATCTGAAGTAGAATTGCTTACTTATGTTTTTATTTTTAACCCTTTTGCTGCAAACGAGCTAAAAAGCGGAGGGTTTGCGAAACGATACCCAGTAGGCTCTCGAGTAAGCTTACCTTAATTAATACAAGATATAATCGACATCTAATTGTAAACAAACAAGGTATTTTATAATAACGGTCCTAAACCGGTTCTGGTATGCAGTGGGGTGCGATGATGCACACATCAATCACAGATCAGCTGATCGGCGGCGGTTGTTTTCCATTTCATCTTGCACTTAATTTAATTAATTGTTCGCCGCGGGCGGCCCACGCTCAGACCACGGTTAATCCGACTAACCACTGAACTAAGGCCTCAATAAACTTGCTACGTTTACCGTCGTTGTGATCAGATTATGAATGAACCACGTTTGATCTCAATTTAATCTAGTTCCGAGTCTAGTATACGTCGGTGGCTCGCGTGCGACAGTTTATGTTTATTATAACGTTTCATCTCTCTCGTATCGATGATCATTACTCGTTCTTTATTTGTTTTCCCAGTATTATGCTTTGATGTTGTGATCGCGTGGGCACGCGCCGAGTTATGTCATGTACCGCTAACAATGGTGATTTTCGCTCGTAACCAATCGACAATGACAACTGCAATAGCCGCAATAAAGAATCGTGTTTGTGAGACGGCCGGTCCTTTGTTCGGATATCCACGCGTTCCTGCCGAAACAGGTGCTCATTTTATGGGCATTATTTTGCATTCACTGGAAGTCAACGTCGAACAAACTCGTAACACTCGAAATTGAAGTCGAATGATACTTGCCCGCATACAGTTAAACGAATCGCCCCCATAATAATCAATTATCACAAGATTGGGGAACGACCATAATCCTTCGACTTGTTTCGTCTGGCGCTTATCAAGTGTAGAATAGAGGTAAGTTCAACGCGGACGTATTTTTAAAACGTATTTCTGTTGAGCAAGTGAACGTGTCGAGGGGGGGCACTCCATATCGCTGTTGCTGCCGTCGTATTTTTCATACAGAGCGCGATGTTGCAACGTCGGCGTGTAGCAAGGCATCGCTGGTATCGAGCACAGAGAGCGGCGTAGCGGCTGTCACGTTGTCTTCAGCCGCACGAGCGTAAGGCACGCGTGTGCTGCGCGTGTGTGAGTGACGTCAACGCGCCACTTTCTCCATACTTTCGTCGTTGCTTGTGCGCTAAAAAACAGAGCTCGCCTAGACGACGACTATTAATATATACGATGCGACGTCGCACGCTCTACCACGCGAAACGATACGGAATAATAGTTTTCTGCGTGCGACAACCGTGCGTGCTGGGTGTTCAGTGTCGACCGACTCTCCCTAAGCACGTCGTACCCGCTAACTGTTCGTGGAAGAGCTGTAGCGTTACACTTTTCCAGCTGAAAATAGGTGTTTATTCAAATGTTAGAGATTGTCTGTTGCTTGGCAGTCTCTCTTGTTGACGAATGATCACATTTGTATGTCGCGACTGCGAGTAGTCGCTAATATATTGTATAAACACAGCCCGCCAACTGTATGCTCACGCTCGAGCCGAAGGTTGACGCAGAACGGTTCAGCGTCCACTAATTTTAATCCAGTTGCAACAATTTGTGCTTTAATCCGCACTAAAATATCGAACAAGTAAAATCCATTCGTTGCCATCGCACGCCTGTCTAATTAAGCTCTGTCATAGACTCTTCGAAGGCTCTATTACGAGCCGCCTCCAAACTTAGAGCGGACTATAACGCATTCGGTATTCAATCAGAAATTCTTGCTGGCGAAGAGTAGGTTTTATGCGGGGGTAGTAAGGTCGATAACGCGCGGGTGGAGTGAAATTCAGCTCACTCGGTGTGACAATTACGGCGATGCGGCCCGCCCCGCGCCGCCGCAATCGATAGGCCTACGGGGCGAGCCAGGGGCGTGGGGCGGCGGCGGCGGCGGTCATTACTTATGCAAAACAGCATCGGCACTGTAAGGAACGTGCTGCGGCTGCCTGGCGTACCTAAACGCACCGCCGTCACCGCTACCAAACAGCGCTGCCCACCGATGACCCTGCACTGCCTACACTATTGACCTTATACTAATATCGATCCACCGTATCTAACTAACGCAGTTCTAGTATTTTAATATTGTTTCATTTGCCTGATGATGACGCCAAATAAATTCCTTTGTTATGGATCGCACCGGGCGGCAAAGTTCTCCGGGTTCCTAATCTGAGTTGGCAATGCTCTAACGGACCCGGGACTCGTTACTGAATTCGGGAGACGGTCTTTGTGCTCTCCCTCGACGCGAGCGTGCAGAAGGGTCGCCCCTGACTTTTGTTTTGTGCTGTATTCAACGTTTTGGATGCAATGTATTTAACGATATGAAAACAGAGGTCGCTTGCGGTTGTAAGAGCTTAACTGAATCCTGAAATAGAAACAATTTTCTAACTCGGTATCTTTACGGAGAGTTCTCATAGTCTTCGAACCTTTATGACAGTGTACCTACGATGTATTCAAAACAAATTCAGGAAAAGTCGAATGGTAGAATTAAAACTAAATGTCGATGTCGTCGAACTAGGCTAAGCTTATGAAAAAGCTTCGCTAAGTAAGCTCGCGAGCTTTCGCGATAAAGTTTGCGCGCGAAAACTCATTCCCGCGCTTTATAACCTGTAAGTTTCCAAGCCTGGGAGGGGGAGGGCTTTATATAAGGCACCCTCTCGCCCCTTCCTCACTGTACATAATGTAATTGGCAACAACGGCCGATCTTCAAGCTGAGCATTGTAGGCGCTCGCTCGAGCAATGCTACACGACTATGGAAACGACGTGCTGAGTCTTGGCGGAGAGAGAAAATGAAAAAAGTACTTAATATTTATGACTACCTGGCAGGCAGAGACCATGCTTTTAGACACAATTTTTTAGAACGTTTAACCTGTTCACTTCATTCGATGGTACAGATCTACGAAATACCTGCAACAATCTGCTGCCAACGGTATAAGTAGGAAAGTATGTTCAGGTGTATAAAAAGTTTGGGTAACGACGCTTACGTAAAGATTCTTCAGACTTCCAACAGCTTCCTTTGTTTTTGCCAACAATAATATTTATTATTATTGTTTATATGTACATTTTTATAGATAGATTATTGACGAGATTCGATCGAAACTTTAGTGTTTTGTTATTATGGATTTAAAACATTATTGTTTGATATCGTTATCTAATATCTTGATTTACGTTTTAGAAATTAATATTATGGCACAAATAACTGTTCGTAATTGATAGGTAGTTGAAATCAAAGTTGTCAAATGTAAATAACAATATGTTATAAGAATATAAGATTGTGTGTGGAGTGTTGGTCGGGTCGGCGGTATCGCCTCTTATCACACCGCTAGCTATGTTATCAGGCTTCAAGGTGACGGGCCGATGTAACGCACTCGATTGCACGACTAAAGATACGGCTCACAATTGTGTGTTTCGTCCGATCGTCAGTTTCACAATTATATGATAAGGAGATTGATTGCAAGAACAGGATAATATTACGAGAATATCAGAGCATTTCATAAAAAAAACGAGACATTCAAGAGTTCAATACTTTAATTAATACAGCTGTACAAAAATATAGATGTGCGTAAATTTCCAAAACTAATATCATATCGCGGTTCAATAGATACCGACACATGCTTGGATGTAGCACAAGTTCAATAACACGGATATTATACAGTAATAGCACTTCGTAATTAGTCACGATAACAAGCCCACTATAAACTAAAACTCGATGATTATAACATCAGCACTTCTGAAGTTTGCAGTTATACGTAATAATTTACTTTTTTATCCGTACTCAGTGTGAAAGTAAGTTCTCGGCTAAGTTGTCACATGTTGAGCGGGAACTCGTGCAGCTATTATGTATGATATCGGCGAGGCCACGTGCTCCGTTGACGTTAACAAAGTTTCCCGATGCGGAGAAAACTTTGTGACATGTGAGCGGTAGATACTTACAATATGTTCGGCGGAACGTCCCCCGCACCCCGGGCCCCGCCGTCGCCGGCATCGCCGCCGCCGTGACTCAGCGGCGCCCTCGCGCGACGTCGCCCCGTCTGCCCCCATGGAAAATTTATACCCACCCTCTACCCAAGATCATTACGGCTCCACTTCACTAAATTCAACCTTTCTATATAGAAATACAGAACATTTTCGCCCGCTTCGACGTAGCAAGACAAAGAAACAGCAATTTCGTCGAAAACAAACCTTAACTCCTATGGGATATAGTTCGTAATTTATGTGACTAAGTGACTCACGTGCTTTGAAAACGCAGCAATGACGTCACGGACCTCGTAGGTGGCTAGAGCGGCGCATCCTACTCTGTGTATTTTTGCTACTTTGAGCTAAGCCAACCTTAACTATCCTTTTTAGAAAATCGCTAGCTACGGACAAAAAAAGACAATTCGAAACTATTGGAAAACGTGAGAGAGGTATGAAGAACTGGCAAGCTAAAAGAATAACGGACAGTAGCTTTTCGCAGCAGTGACAACGTTACTCTGATCGCTCTCCTTTAATTCCTACTGGTGCGAGGTGGCGCGTCTAGAGAGCGTGTGCTCTCTCATCTCCTTAATTCGTCCTTCGCCGCAACCCCCTTAATTCTCCCTTCTAGCATTGCTGCGAGGGGGGCACTCACTCTCTCGTTAACCCGAGTATTCCCCCCCTTATTTATGCTCAACGCGTGGGGGCGGGCTGGCTGTGGGCGGCGTAGGGAGCTCTATCGACGTCCGTACGTCGCGTCTATGTGCTGGTGAATTAAGAGCGAGTCGGCTTTCATTTTGCTAAAGCTTCCACGCTCGTGTGCTCGCCTTTCAGGCGCTGCTTGCTGGTGTGCACACGGGTTACTCGTACCGCTCTCGACTCTAAGACAGGGGGATAAGGTCGCAAACCCCTTGGTCCGCCTCGCTCGCCTTCAGCGTTTTATAACTTCAGAGGGCGAGGAGGCGGCAGAGTTTTTGTGAGTGGAAGGACTTTTTTGACTAACGTTTTTTATGTTTTGCTCGGCTAGGGTTCGCTAAGATAGCGACATCTCACAGAGGGTGGAAAGCGTTCTCATAGAAGATATGTTCGACAGCGTTGCTGTAGACTAAAACATAATTTTCATCACGTATCACACCAATATGTTTGAAAACTAGTACCTATGTGGTAAAACGACTCAAGAAATCACAGATTGATAGTAGACTTCCAAAAAGATGCTTTACCACTGTCAAAACAATGTTGTAAAGTTTGCAAGAGGACGGGGACCTGGCGGGTGGCTAAGTCTACGCACGATGTCTTCAGAGAAAGTGAAATTTAGCACAAGTTCGGAGAAATACAACTGTGTTCGGCGCCCCCTCGCCCTCTCAGGACTTGTGGGGGCGGCAGTCGGCAAACGCGGCTTATAACAATTAAGTTTATTCGCTCGCAGGTTTTTCTTTTGGACTCAACAAAAAACACTCTTAAGTTAAGAGTTAAAGAAAATAATTTCATTTAGTTTGTTCGGTGGTGTCGTCGCGGCCGGCCTGGCTCGATGTGCACTCGGATTCCTTATTGTTTTTGTCTTTAGTACGATTACTATTAATTCGGGATTTTTTTCAAATCTAATTAAGTAAGCATATTTTAGGACTGCCGTACAAGGATGAAAGTGCTAGCGCCGATGAGTTTAATTAATGAAATCAGGTCGTTAAGCTTTAGCTCAAAACAGTGACACGTTGTTCATAATAGATACATGTTTAACGTTATGTAATCTACAGTAATATTAAATAAAAATTGTTGCTGTGGTGTTAACTGTGAAATATATTATAATTCGTCAGTAATTAAAGCTTGCAATGGTCTCTACATTTATTTTCCGGTACAAAGCTATTCGAGCCAAACAAAAATGATGCCCATTTAAATGTCAAAATTCCATAATTTTTCAGGTACTCATGAAATATATGTGATACTTGAGATTTTTGTCGCCTTATTGGGGTGCAGGGGTAGTTAGCGAATGTGATGCATGCACAGGTAAAAAAATCGCGAGAGCAACTGCCTCTGTGACGGTTGAACGACCTTTGCTAAGGTGTCAGTTTCGGGCAGGTTATTTAGTGCGGGGGCGGGGGTGGCAGGCAGGTGGTGCGGGCGGCGCAGCCCCGGGTCGCCAGGCAACGGCAACTGGGTCACTCCGGGCCTGCCCGGCCGCCCACCAATTATGTACACGCTCGTTACCGGACACGCGTTTTTCAATCACATCCATATTTAATTGGGCATCACGAAGCTGGAAAATGTGTTTGAACCGCCATGTTTTAACAGAACTTTATTTGAATTGCGTTACGAATAATGGTGCTGATTTTACCAATTATTGCAGAATTACAAAACATGTACAAATGTACTGTCTATATAGCATTATTCTATGTATTCGTAGTAGTAGATTTATGTATGATCATGATTGCGTTTCTATGTAATAGACATTATTTTCAAAGCCTTTATCTAGCTATTTCAAATATAGCTTTTCCGCTCATATTGAAATTGGGATTGCAAAGCAGTCGATGTCGAATGAATCGAACGTCCATGATTGTCATAAAAGACTTTCATGTGTCATGTGTTGGATAGTTTGAGTGTAGTGTCAGGCTCGCGTCCGCGATGTGACTTGTCTTCCGGGCTTCTTACAAGATAAACCTGTGCCCTAACTTGTTGCATGGATGCACCGTGGAGGGTGCGGGGGTGGCGGTGCGGTGCGAGGGCGGGGAGGCGCGGAGGGCCGCGGGGGCGTCTTCATAGTGAATGGGCGCGAGATGTCGTGGCCGGCCGCCACGTGCGCGTATGGAGATGTCTCCATTGATAACCGTGACCTCGCCCTTATCATCACCTGTCGATGCCGCTCGCATATCTACGGGTGTCCGTTTATTCTTACCACCTGAAGAATCTAGTTCTAGTTTAGTTAATCTCGTATCCAACTCCTTATTGCACATTTCAAACTACAGGTTCAAGTAATGCCCGATCGATCGTTTTCTGTAGAATGAGGAATACATTTCATAACTTGTACAAAAATGGCCATAATCGACCACATTTTGGTGGACAAAGACCTCTCCCATAGATTTTCACAGTGGTGTCATTATTTTGGGAGGACTTTGCCAGTACACACCACGCTACGCAGGCGGGTTGGTGAGCGCAGTATGGCTACTATTCCACAGAAGGCAAAGGTTTTTGCTGCCCATCCCTCTGGTTTAGAGTATCTCAATCGCTTTTTACGACATCCACGTGAAGAGCTGGAGTGGTGCTATATTCTTAATCCGGAGACCTCACGGATTCTACATTTTGTGGTCTCAAGTTAACTTTGTAATCGGAGCACAAATCCCTGCCAATTTTTCCTACGTAAAGTATTTGGAACTGAAATATTGTAAATAATCGATTTTGAATTATTATCCCAAGTTAAATAGTGATACAGCGTACGATTCCTTCAAGAAAATCAACTTTACTAGTTGATGAACAATTCAATACAGTGTGCACAGTAGTACCAACGTACTTAGAACAATTCTGTTCTGTAAATTGACATAACGGGGTCGATTCAACTCCTAGACAATTAGCATTGAGTGCTGCCGGCGGGCGGGCGCATAGCAAGTGCAGCCTTGACATTGGCCGTCGCCCTAAGTTCGTCGCATCGATTGTCGGAATGCGAACAAAACCATCTCCGGCCGGCAAATAATAATTGTGTCGAACCGATGAATGAGCATATTAGCGAGCGGCGCGAGCGGCGGCGGGCCTGGCGGCGAGTCATTACGCGCCCCCATTAATCACTGCAACAATCGGCCGATATCTCGCTATTTACAAACGCGGGAGCACGTGTTCACCGCTCGTACTACGCAGAGTGTATTGACCCATTTAGATAGCTCGACCTTCGCGCGGCCATTGTGAGCGAAAAACATAAAAATAAGTTTTATTGCGGCGTCGTTATGCGTATCGCTGCGGCGCGGGCCCACCGCCGCCGCCGTCACGCTCGCGCCGCACCGCCCAACAGCTGATCGCTACGTGACATTTTTATTTTATTCGCTCTCTTCCGGGGATTCTCCGAGATACGTGCCAGTGACGTCATTATCAGCCCGCGTACGCTGCCACCTGATTTATTATCTCAAAAGAGCGTGATATAAACTCCACCCTGCGGATCGGTGTGATTTATACCTTACAGTGTGCACGGAGTCTAACAATGTCAGTGTGAGCTTGTAAAAGTAGCTTTGAACGAGTCCCGTGCATAGCGCGTAATCACTTCGCGTCAGATGCACTTTTCATTTGACCATTGGTAATGGCACCGCGTTATCCCATCTAAGCATTCAGTCTTTATCGGTTCGTTAAATCCTGTAAAGAAAATAGATTTACCGTATCTTCCGTTTGCTTAGAAACGGTAGATTCAGACTGACTGCGTTTATTAGAGAACAAGTACGCACGTCAAACCGCATTAGCGACCTGAAATACGTGAGGTCGATAAGTAAATTAGGCGAAGTGTTAGTTACATTGAAGCTCTCGATACCAATGGGTTGCATGTAACATTTAGCAGCTCGGAAGTTTGCTTACGTATCTGCTGGTCGCAAAAGGCAACTTGGCCGGAGGAGCCGCGGCCGACATTCCGATCATTCAGCGGGCGGCTGTGTTCGGGGAAGCGTGCGTCATCTCGCGCTGTACCAACAAAAACTACAAATTTTCCCTTTCATTGCATCGAGTGGTCGCAGCGGCAGCACGCTCATCATAATAAACGCATAACGCGTCGGGTCGCACGCGCTCACTGTAAACAATGCGTTTCGGGAATTCCCTCCCTTTTTATGCGGGATAACATTCCTGAGGGATTCCTTTTGTTTGCTTTTCAACTGTTGTTCATTTTTTTCTTCGTCACCTTGAAATCATTTGACTCTATTGACACTTGCATAACGGTACGCATAGATTATGAGCTTTTTGTGATACCCATTCAACAGATCTATCATCTTACAAAGCGCCTTTATTTCGAGTTAGCTGTAAAATTATTTCTTTCTACTGGGTTTAAAATTGTAGACTCAGAGACAGTCACAGACAGTTTCGACTTTATGTAACTATATTACTTAAATAAAAAATACACCAATTTTTGCCGTAGACTACATACTTTACCTATTACTAAAGGAAAGTAGGTAGGTAGTCTAATGAATTTGTCCTAGATAGAGAGATGATAAATATTCCTTCAAAATCATGACGATTTTAACTGAACGAGCAGTAGGGGAAAAGTAAGAATTATAAGAAATGAACAACAATTCTGTTGACGTGGCGTAATTGTTGTTTTAATAAATCCTTAGTCAAACTTGACATGAAAGCCGACATTTGTTACGGTTAGGGGTTTGGCAAAAAATTGGATTACACAACTACTGTTAAAATCAATCGTATACGGGTGAGCAGTAGCCAGAGGCGTGAAATAAAAAGCTCGACAGAAGCACGGCGAAGCTGCGCGAGCGCCGGGCCCACGAAACAGGATGTGGGACTGGTTGGCACGCACACAAGTGCTACTCGTGCGCATGGAACGCACACAGGCGCGCGCGGCCTCGCCGCTCGCCGCTCTCCGCTCACGGAAATGTGCGTGCCAGCCAGGGCTGCGCGCACCTCGCTTACCATACCGACTCAACATATTACTTTATTTTTATCATGCCTTCTACTCATGCTGCCGTTGAAATTTGCAATTTTAGCGAGTCGTAAAAAAACGGTATTCTCTGAGGATTATTATCTTTTGAGAGTACTGGACCAAGAATAAAAAGCTCAGGAAGAGTATTTTTGTATAAAATGAATATTACTACGTGGGTAGCGTTTGGAATAATTCTATTCGCAATGGTAGTTTATTTCCGCTGACGTATCTGGCAACCCTGGTGTTGGCTGCGATAGGCGAGGCTGCCTTCGTGCCGTGGACTGTGGTATCAACCGCGCACACCGCCACGATAGTCTCTGACTTTTTTGACAATTCATTGTCTCCAAGCAGGTTGTACAACAATGTTGCACTACTCTACATACAATAATCGGGTCAAAATTAGATGAACTATGAACATTTTATAGCACAGTCCAAAGAGCTTGATGAGTTAATTCTTTATTCATCAAAATATTATTTTCGTCCGTCAAGTGCGCCATAATAATTCACACACCATACACAAAAACTACATTGCAACAATTCACAAACATTTCAACAAAGTCAGGTGTTTACCATCTCTAATCTCGAATGCACCGAACAGGTCCACAACAAACCGCCCTTCTGAGATGAATGAAATTACCACCGCCGGTCACGTGGTCTATTGTACTGAAAAGGAGCGTTAATGGTTTAATCGGTCATTCAATCGGTTCGATACTGCAATAGCGCAGCCTCTTCGTACCGCTATTTCATGAATGGACGACACAAAAAATTAAATAAAAATCTACTACGATGTTATGACCGTGGCGTCGTAAACAATCGTTATTTATACAGCCATCGATGTAATCCACACACAAACACGAAAGTTGTTAAACACGTGGGAGTTAAAATTGTCACAGATCGCGACTGAAACCAAATTCTCAAAACTGAAATAGAATTTAAATCTATTTGATGTGATAATTTAATTGGTATAAATAGATCTGTCTATTCAGATATTTGATTGTTTCGGATGGTAGATTATTAGTTACTCACTTATTTGATAGAATTTACAAAAAGGAAAATTGTAAAAGAAATTCCATCGCTTAGCTAGGTATAATGTTCCCATAATATCTAATGCATAACGGCTGACGCGTATTTTCTCATGTGGGTAGAGCGACCCCATAACATGGCACAGTACACCCTACGCTATCTACCCTGCTTTGTAGTTGGCTCTATAATAATATAACATTGGACGTCGAGTCGACACCGAGCGTAGGTAGCTGTAGCGCTAGATACAAGCGGCCGCTACGCGATGTTATTATGTGCGCGCCTGTGTGTTGCACGTGCATGCCGCACGCACACAAGCGCGGACCCTCGTCCCCCTCGGCCCGCACCGCCCGCCGACCCGCGCGCCCGCTCGACATGGCTGTGAGGCAATGCCGTTGCCGTGCCGCCGACTATTTGGTCTCCACAATGCCATAGAAAGTCTCCGTTCGACTCGCCTCGCCGACCGAACTTTTCCTACCTCATCGAGCGAGAGGCGCTATAACTATGCGCTCCAACGACTCGTCGTCGACTATGACTTCTCAACGCATATAGTAGAATTCTTTATGGTTGTTATTTTGAATAAGCACTAACTCCTCGCCTCAGCTCTAAAGCGAGCGGTACGGTTATAAAATGCCGCATATCCGAGACTAGCGATAAAATAAATGTCTGACGTTTCCAAGTTTCGAGCGGAGAGAACGAGCGACGCGCTGCGCATCAGAAAAAGAACTTTACGACAAGATTAGAAAGAGCGAGCGGAACGGCAACGGCGCGCCGCCGCGTTCCAGAGGCACAGAGTGGCAACGCCGAGTGCCAACGTCATTTACTAAATTTATTTTCATGAGCGCCAGCGCTGGCGACGACACCGCTACATACATATAGCGCTTGCGGGCGCCGCGTGATACAACCTCATGCTAGATATTATCTAGCTATTTCTGCATATTGAAAACTCGTCGCGCTCGCTTATAATTTTCCTATAATGAACTGTAGGTGTACAAGCGTGCAGTAATCGTCCTCTACAATGAGGCGGCACGTTTTCCGCGGAGCGATAAAGGGATGACGCAAACTGATTATTTGCAGCGTTGCGATGAGTGGCCGCTGAGTCAACGCAACGGCAGGCGGCTACGGTCGCAACACTGACGGCTAACTTGCAACCTAACCTACTAACCGATCATGCGTTGTTAGCTTTTATGATGAATTCGACCAGCACTCTACAATAGAGCTATCACACTTTTGTTACAAGTAGTATGTTTAGTGGATTTATAATAAACAACTAATAAAACAATAAGTATTAATAAGTTCAATATAATTATATTAATCTAGATTAATGCTTAGAAGCATACTTTTATGTAGTCTAGTAATTTTCGTTTAATGTTCCAATTTGTATATAATAATAGGTGTTATAAAGGCTAGAACATGTAGCCAGGTTCTGCGAAACGCGTGTGCCTTCTAATTGTAGTGGCAGGTGCAGAGGCATCTGCCGCCTGGTGGACCTGCTCACTTACTAGTTTTATTTTTCCCCCGGCGTATGCTTCACCACGCATGTTGTCCGCTGGTTCGTGTATTGCAAAATTCCGCGTTGACCGCTAACGAAAGTAGCAATGTATCGGTACAATAGTAATTCGATAAATATGCGTTTCTGCGATAAAAGTCAACGCGGTTGCCTGCATGTCCGTCATTTAGTACTCCGGGGACGCCGCAGCTGCTTACATGATAGCTTATTATTCAAGTTTAAAATAAAGATAATGATACAATAATATAAACTTAGCACAAATAGGCTGCACGATGATTGTGGGATAGTCATACATCTCAGGAGTTGCAATCGGTGATATATATTGTGCATAGTTCCGTTGGGGTACGGTAAAAGAATTCGTTCCCGCAGAAGGGTCGGATGATCCCGGCGGGTGCGTTCAGCCCTCTACCTGAGCCCTGTACTAGGGGCTGCTCCCCGGGTACATTGTCAGTAAAAAAACTGAGTAGGGTCGGAGCACAATAGAGCTCAGACCACCCTACCAGGTACCTTTATACGCCGTCTGTTACTCTAGCGAGCTGAACATTTGAACACGGTGCATTTGGGACATTCGATGCGTTAAAATATGAGATTAAATTTTATAGGAAGAAGAAGTGAGAATGAGATGATCTTCTATAAGCACTCTTTTTGTAAGTTTAATTATGAAATTTCGGAGGAATATATTATGATAACAGTTGAGAACATTCTTGCTTGTTTTCAGGTATAATAGCTGATGTTAGGGATCATAAATAATCTTGGTTGCTTTTAATTTGGTTATTCAAAAGTATTTTTTATAGTTTAAGTTGTTTTTATAATTTGAGTTATTGCAGTGTAGATACCAGTAGATGCACTACTACACTATTTGAATGTGTTAAATGGTAAGACTTCTATTAGCTAATTCTCTGATCTGCATCTCCTCCCATGGGTGTCGTAAAAGTCGACTAAGGGATTAGCCGGAGGATGGGCAGCAGCGTCCTTCGAGTACATTAACAACTCAACTGCGATCGCCAACCCGTCTGCCAAGCGTGGCGATTATGGCAAAACCCCCCAATGAGCCCACAACACATCCATATCGTTGGTTGTGGTGATCTTTGGGGGAGGCCTGTGTCCAGCAGTGGACTTCATTCGGCCGAAATGATGAATGAAATGAATAAATTCCTAAAATACGTAAGGCTTTTGTCACTAGGAAGTTTTTGAAGCCCACTCGGAACTTCGGTTGCCCTGAGCTGCAGCTTTGTTTTTGTTCTTTTTTTTTGCACAATCTTTTTTTTTTTTTTTTTTTTTTTTTTTTTTTTTTTTTTTTTTTTTTTTTTTTAAAAAACATTGCCCCACACTAGGATTTCTCCTGTGTCGTGGGTGCGTTTACAGACATAAATTCCACACACAATACACCCAGACCCGGATCCACTTCACTTATGTTATTGAAGTAGGTAAATAATTAATAAAACGTGTATGTTTAGAAAACCTATTTATTCATGATGTTTTACTTCATATTGCTAGGTATAAAACTAACTGGAAATTATACCTATACTGAACAACTCTTAGTTAGTTCCTTGCGCGGAAAATATAGATTTTACCAAAATATTACATTTTCCATAAGTTTGCTGTGGTGTGCATACCGTCTCATCTTACGGTACTTATGGTAGTTAGAGAGCGGCGCCGTGCGGGTCCGCCTGTCTGTGCCGCTGCGCCGGTCGAGTCGGCACCCACGCTCCATTGTGCTCTGTCTCTACACCAGTCGCCTGTACACCCGCATCTAGTCACCGGCCACGCAACGTTTATCTTTGCAGTACATTATGACTAGATTTCGAGTTCCATTCTTTATTTTTTTTCATTTAACATAAGAACTTAGACTAATGCCGTTCGTGCGTTCGTATTTAAAAGTAGACGAAATAAAAAATGTCACTGTCATTCATTACGAGCGATTCGAATGTTGGTGATGGTATATATTATTTACATTTAATAAGATTGTAAATCATATCATGTTGAACATTAAACGTCATCGGTCGGGTTCAATGTGTACGCGTTGACGTTTGGAATGCAGTGAGTAACCGCCTGATTTGTGTATTTGCAGGGCTCGGGCGGCGGGTGCGGCGCCAAGCGGCGCTCCGGCTCCCCGTGTGAGGGCGGCGGCAAAGTCGCACGCTGGGAAGACTCGATTGCGCGGCTCGAGGCCGTGGCCGCCGGTGCCGGCGGCGGAGACTGCTGGCGCTCCGAAGAGGAGGAGAGGCGCGCGTGCCGCCGGCGCTGGTGCGGCGGCTGGTGTGGCGCGCACGACACCATCCGCGCCGAGAACGGCAAGTCTTATCTGGAGCTGGGCGGAGCGGCTGCGCGTGCATGCTGCGATGGCCGCGCTGCCGGCCGCTGCGCCTCGCGCCGCTGCTACCGCGAGAGGCGGTTCAAGATGATGAATCTATGCGCGCTGAAACTAGCGCGGCTGCGGCAGACTGCAGATCCGTCGCTGCGGCGCTCTGTGCTCGTGTGCAACACGCTGCGTGGTATCGAACGCGAGATGGAGCGCGAAAGCGCCGAAGAGGCACCCTTCGAGCCTGCGTGCGTGGCGGGCGGAGTGGCGCGCTGCGAACTGCTGGGCGCCCGAGACCCGGCTGCCGGGCGCGCCACCCCCTTCCCCGCGCCGCCTCCACCGGACCGCGACTCCGGCTACGGCGACGAGGAGCAGCGCACCATCGACTGGGGTTCGGTGTTGAGCCTTTCGTCGCGATCGGCGCTGGATCCCCCCGAGGACGCGTGGCCCGACGACTGGGGCTGGAGCGAGGACAGCTTCGTGCGGCTGCTGGTGCCGACGAGTTAGTGCACGGCGCGCGGGCAGGAGTCGCCCGCGCCCCACTGAGCGCCTGTGATAGCGCGAGCCGCGCCGCGCGGTGAGGCGGGCCGCGCGGCCGGCTGCGCGTGCGGCCGCGCGGAACTCTAGTCGGACGCGCCGCGCCGCCCGGCGACACCCGCGCGCCGACGCGACGCGACGCATACACGCAGTCAGTAGTTAGTATTATGTAATTGCTAAAGGGAAGGTGCTAGCTTCGGACGTGACGCAGGACTTAAATGCGGGCCGAGTTATTTTTGATAGTTTTATTTTGTTTAAGTGAATTCCAAACCGAATGACGAAGTGACTTAGCTAATGACGTTATTATCGTTTAAATTAAAACTCAGGTGTTTGAAATTTTGTTGAAATTATTATGTAATAAATTAGGTAAAATAACTATATTTATTTTGTTGACCAGAGGAAGAAAGAGTGACAATTTAAAATTATTTCTTTCTTGATATTTTCATTGTATCTGAACAACGATGACTTTATTTTGTTTGGGTTATGTTGACTTGACAGGAATCTCGTTGGTAATGTGCGTTCTCTGTCATTTCTGGTTCGAGACTATACTGAATTTCAGTTTAGTAAATCAATCGCTCGTAAAAGCAAGGAGCGCACGTAACGAAAGAGATTTCTCTACGTATGTCGTTTTACTAATAATGTGTGGACAAGTGCCGTTTGACAAGCGCGTGAACATCGTGTAAGCTGCAGCACGATGGTTGATGCGAACAATGATGAACAAATTGTAATAGCTAGTACCTTAGTACTTAACGTAACTGATCAACTTTCATTAGTTCCACATCCACCACACTCCTAACTGGATGTCAATTAAATAAGCCTTACCAGCTGTGACTATGAAAGTGTCATGATTACAGGAATCGTGCATTTGAATAATTGGAATTTGTAACAAATGACTGACCCTTGGCTATAGGTACTTAAATCATATTTCGGAATTGAGAGTTCTGTCCATTGATTCGGATGCCTTCTAACGATCAATTTTAACTTTAACTATATAGTCATTAAGATCTTTTATTTAGACATAAAACAAAATAACTGTAAAACGTCTCATCGAATAGTTTATTGACTCTACTAACAGTGAACTGCAGTTCCTAATACGTAATTAAAACTAATTAGAACAATCTTTAATTTATTCGAAACATTTCCTTGTGGTTTTGTATTCAAGTATATTTGTTAGGAGGCATCGGAACATCAGATTAGGTTGTCGGTAGTCAAAAGTAAGTTCGTTTAATGGACTCTAAATGCATTGAGATTTGAAAAGCGGAACAATCCAGTTAAAATAGTTGTAACAATAGACAGAAAGTTGAACAACCTGTCGTTGTCTTAACAGAGACAGGTAATGAACAACGTTGTCGAAAATAAAACACAGGCCGAGAGACTACATTCTGATGATGCGTCCTCCCTACATCATCGGGTTGTGTGACGTTGTGCACTCGTACGACGCTGGTGGCATTTGGACACGGGGTCGACAGAACTGCAGTATCGACGGCCGTTAATTAACCTCTTACAACTTTATATACAGGATGTCCAGTAAATAGCACGACATACTGCAGGGGGTGAGAGCTTGGGTCAATACCTACCACAAAAACAACATATGTTAGCAAAATCTTACGGTTTTCCGTTTTCACCACTGTAGGTTAAAGTTGATAAGAAAATTGTACTGTGAAAATTTAAATAAAAATTGTATTTCTTGAAAACATTTCAGTTTTTAATAGAATAAAGACTTATCAATGAGTAAAGTAACTATTCACAAATAATTTGAGGTAAAAAAAAACTAGAAAAGGAATTTTTCATTACGAGATGCTTAAAAATCTGTGTCAAGGTAGAGACTTTTCGATATTTCAGAAAATGTTGTACTACTGTAAATCCGTAAGATTTTGCTGAACATATATTGTGTGATTTTGGTAGGTATTGACCCAAGCTCTCACCCCCTGCAGTATGTAGTGCTATTTACTGGACATCCTGTATATAATTTCTTAAGACAAATTAATTTCGTACTTAAATAATAGGTTAGTTCTGTGAAGTTCTGTAATTCTATCGACAACTATCCAGATGCCACGTGGCGTGTACCGCGCAAACCACGGAATTGTGACTGCATGGACCAAACATACCTAGCATGACTTTTAATAGAGCAAAGTACAAATTTCAATAATAAGATGCATTAGTGCTCCGGCGCATGTTTGTCCACCGTTGTCAATTACTCAAATATTTGAATTGTGATTCGGTAGCTAACGAGAGAAAACTCTATGATCTTAAATTTAGTGTACATATTATATACGGAGATGGGCATTATGGCGTGGTGAAACGCGCCCGTTGTAAATATATTATGTAAAATAATAATTTTATTGATGTGGATTGTCGGGTAGCTCGTCACACCGTTCGGCCGTGTGCCGCCGCCCTGTTGTATATTACGACCTCTATTCTGTCCAATACATTCAAAAAGTACAGATTTACAAGTTACATATTATGCATTATTAATATAAAAGGATGTCACAAAATTTTATCGCCAGTACAGACCAATATACATGAACAACATTTAGTTATAATTTTGGGTTCTAAACTCATAAGTGATGCACTGAGTAACTGATCAGCTCAATCTATTTTATTTTATGGGTTATTTCGCGTTAGGTATTTTGTTGATGATGTCCGAATGGTTGGTTGTGATGGTTTACTTAAGTAAGTTAGCGACTCTCCGGCAAATTGCCCTGTTTGACTTGTACCTCTTACATTTTACTATATATTTGTACTAACATTTTTGAGTCATAGTTTTGTATTCTTGACGTAATAGCGCGAGACTTATTTTTTTAAAGTACTTAAACCTTTTTGATTGTAACTTTCAGTCCAACTTCTTTAAAGGTATTTTGTGTTATATTTTTATACTATGCGTCAGGAAGGCAAGACCGTACATGCTTGCAATATAATGTAGATACAGATACTTCTTTATCCTGTCATTTTCATAAAATAGCCGACTGATATTTCCATATCGGTTCGTCAATATAAAAGAAAATTTTGATTGTATTTTACTTGATTGTAAAAATTGTACAAAACTAAGTGGTGGGCCCTACTTAAAATTGTATTTAATACTCCTTGACTGTTATCATTTGTGTTGTGAGCACATCTCGGCACGATGTGTCGGGTCCGCGGAAGGCGCGTCGCGTGGTCGCGGAGACGCGCGGTCTTGCGACCCCTCGCTCACGCGACCAGGCCGCGCACTGTGTTGTGACCTCCAGCAATAATTATGATGACAGGTAGACTCCTTGTCGCATCCGTCTTAACTCTGTTGCGATCGCTTCAAAGAAGCTTTCGCAACGTTTTCATACGTAACTTTACGACTACATTGTATAAGTGTATTTTCCTTAGTGTTTTTCATTGCCATTGGTTACCAAAAATGACAGGATTTTTATTGAAACTATTGTGAATATATTTTAGAAAGAATACTCTCGTTGGAAAATTGAGATAGCCATTTTGAAGGGGCTCATATTGCACATCGAATTGTTAAATCGTTCCTCATGTTGAGAGTTTCTCAAAATCGTTTCTCGATTTATCTAATGTAAGATATATAATTGTAATATATTATTGTTTAAGCCGTTGTATCGAAAATAACAAGAACAGGAATAATTTTGTGAAACAATGGCACAAAGAATGAACATAAATATTATATATATTATAGAAACAGAAATGTGGCTATAAAAGCAATTTTTATAATAAATATTTACTGTTGAAGAACCTCCGACTTTTATTTTGAATTATTACACCCTGATTGAAGCAATACATCACTATAAGTCTATAATCTATGACTATACATCATCATCATCATGTTAGCCGAATTACATCCACTGTTGAACAATGGCTTCCCCCATAGATTTCCATAATGGTTTCATCATTTTAGGGGGAAGATCTCGCCATACATGATGAAATAATTGAACGCAAGTACCTACCATTATTAGAGTGACTACACGCGGTCTGTATTTGGTAGTTACGCCAACTGCAATAATACACTAGGATCGACGGCAGTGTAGTCGCACGGCGGTTTCACTTCATGAAACCTTACTGCAATGATGCAGCTGGCCTAACGCATGCTAATCGCTTTGAACTGCACTACACACTCAGTAGTCGGCTTGCAGTCGAAATGCATTCCGTTAGTCTACATATCAATATAATATTTATTGTATTCAGCCGAATCGACTATTTACATGGATATTTGGCTCAAGGTCTGAAAGGCAATATTGTCTCTACATAATTCAGTCACAAAACATTGTATTTGATGATGGAGTTAAATGCATAGAAAGTCAAGTATATAAAGTTGATAACTAAAATCATTTTCAATAAATACACAAACCACTGCAGCTTTGAGGAAGTGAATTCAGGGGCCTCCAAGTTCATTCTGGCATACAGTCACGAGCAATAATCTGTGATAACCAAAGGATAAAAAATCGCTAATGAACGTTATCTAACACAATTCGCGAGATAAATAATTAGTTCATCATATTAACCACCAGGTTGGTAACTTATTGCAAGTCCGGATAGTAAGTTACCGCAATGCTAGATATTCGCGACCAAGCAGTAGTTTTTAAACTTTAAACATTACTGTATTCCAGTTAGAAGGACATCGTATCTATAGCCTAATTAATACCGCGCCTTAGGTATGCACGGGGAGGTGGAGAGTAGGAAGGAAAGAGACAAAACGGGGCAGCTGATCCAAGCTGCTCGCATACCTACGGCGCGGTACAGCGTTATTGGTCAGGCTATAGTGAAATTACTGGGCATAAGAGGATAAATTAACTAATGTATCGTGTACACACCACACTGCGCTCTTCACCTCAATAGGGTAGCATTACAATTGTTATGGGCAGGCATGGCGCTTACCATCAGGTGAATGATTTGCTCGGCTCGTCACCAAGTAGTATAAAAAATATTTAGAAAGCAATTATTATTGTCAGTTTTAAATCCGTAGGTACATATTCCTTCACGGTCTGCGGCGCAGAGTGGCTATACGGATCGCACGGGGATACAGGACCATGTCCTACGAGGTGGCAACTCTTCTGGCGCGCTTTCTGCCTTTGGACATCCAGGCGGAGACGAATGCGTGGGTCTATGATTAGACACGTTAAAGCGTGCTTTCAGGGGCGTACGACAGACTGAGGCGGCTGACTCAACGACGCGCCCCCGAGATGTAGCGACATCGCCTACTGTTGCAGTTCGCGACCAAGCGCGTCATCGAGGCCATCCTGCTGCTCTTCGCAGCCTGGCTCAGAAGGAGCGAGCGCGCCACCTACCGTCTGACGCAGATATTCACCGGTTACGGTTATTTTGGTGCATACCTGCACAGAATAGGACGTGAAGTTACGGCACATTTTGGAAGTGACCAGGATTCCGCACGGCATATGCTCGAGGAGTGCCCTGCGCGGGCTGCCGAGCAGCGGATCCTGGTCGATCGGATCGGGCAAGATCTTTCTGTGCCGACAGTAGTGTCGGCTATGTTGGCAGAGCATGAAAATTGGACTCCGGTGGTCTCCTTCTGCGAGAGCGTCAATTGTCATGCACCAGAAGGAGACCCCCGGGGAGACGGTGGCGTGCACGTGATCACGTGCCGCCGGGTGCGTAGCACAGCGCTCAGCGAGGCTTGGGGGGATCCTTTACAATCCTCCCCGAGTAGTGCCTAAAGGCATGGCACCAATGGGCAGCTCTAGTGTGATCGTACGGGGACCTGGAGCTCCCCTGCAATGCCGAAGATGACCCTCCAGTGGTTTTAGCCGGTAGGACCCCGGCATGCCCCTTCGTCCTTCCGCGGGGCGGAGGAAATTCATGTAGAATTTCCACTGGGTCCAAAAAAACAAAAAAGAAGGTTCATATTGCTCTTGAATGTACGTAGAAACAGGGAATTTTGTTAAGGTACCTAAACAAAATTAATCATGCATCTTCTGGAAAGGTGTAGGATGTCCTAACACTCCCTATCTTTATATATGGTGACATAATATGTCTGGTAATAGCTTAGTGACGGTAATATTATAGACGAACAAGTTATAAGTTTAAGTTATTCCCGACATCCTCACTTGACACTGACGTGTCTACAGCTCGGAGTGGGGAAAACAGGGGTTTTGTATTTTAAAATATCTACGTATATCCGCACAAGGCGGCAGGGTGATACAGGTAAATAATATGATGTTCGTAAATAAATCTCGATAATATATTTTAATAGAAAAAACAAAACTGCTTTTCTTGGTGGCGTAGGACTTCAGACTTACCGTAAAAGTGATCTACAGATCAAATAGCGCTTTGAGATGTGACGCCATAGTGGTGTCATAATTTCACATGAAAGACGTCCACTGCTGGTCACAGGCCTCCCCCGAAGATCGCCTAAATGACCGATCTGGGTTTGTGCTGTGTGCTTATTTGCAGCGCTGGGCAGGCGGGTCGGCGATCGCATTTGACTTCTAAATATAATAATACTCGAAGGACGCCGCTGCCCACCCGCCGGCTAATCCCATAGTCATCTTTTACGATACCCACAGGATAAGAGATTGGTGTATCTATACATATTTCTATAATGCCTCCTTCAAATATTCAGTGTCTTTTTTCTGAGTTAGAAACCGTCACGAAAGTGCCAAAAACAACTGTATAAAGTTTTAGCTCAGTCTCACGAATGATAAAAGAACGCATACGGGACAAACAAAGAAAGGACGACACGGTTGATGCAGTGGCTGACACAGTCAGCGAGCAAATATTTGTAAGATCTGCAGATAGTTGTTCCTGGTCTGGGTGTATTGTATGTGGAATTCACGATACAGGAGAAATCCTAGTGTGGGGCAACGTTTTTTAAATAATAAAAAAAGTAATAATAGTAAAAAAAGAAACATTCATTTTTAATAAACATATAGATTTTTATACTGTAATTAAAATTTCCTATTGTAGTTTCATGTTAGTAATGTCTTAGATTTTCGCGATTATTACACATTATAATAAAACACTTTTAAACGGATTCTATCGCGTATATTTTAGATTTTTTTCCTGACGTTTCGAATACTTTTTTCATGTTAACCTAAGATGGGATGGTTGGCTGATTGCATGAATCGTGCGTCTTAAATTTAGGAGGTTGAGACATTTATTCTTCGAAGTTACTAAATGTTGTAAAGTTCTGAGCTTTTCAAACTGAAACATATCTGCCCTTAAGCTTCTACCGTTTAACTTCACTGCGATACTCCTCGACCGGTACAATAAAGGAAAGTTACTCTATAATTATCAAGCTTGATAGAGACATTGAATATCCCAGTATGTTGTCAGCTTTCAGGAGGAAGCTGTTAAAAAATAATTGACTTGCAGTTTAACGCACATAGATACAACTTAAAAAATAACAGTACATCATTCATGGTCACACGTTAACTAAACATAAAAATTATAATAAAACACTTTTAAACGGATTCTATCGCGTATATTTTAGGTTTTTTGTTTTTCCTGACGTTGGATGGATGTTGATGTTGTTAAGAAACGGTTAAGTGAGCATGACATGCCTCTTCAATATGCAGAGTTACTTGAACACTGCCTTACCAATGGCTACCTTTTGTGGGACAATGAGTTTTACCTGCAAACTGACGGTGTGGCCATGGGTTCACCGGTCTCTCCTGTAGTCGCCGATATTTTCATGGAGGACTTTGAGGAGAGAGCACTGATGACAGCCCCGACTATACCGAAGATGTTCAAACGGTACGTAGATGACACTTTTACCATCTTGCCTCACAATAGGGTGACTGCATTTTTAAAACACCTAAATTCAATACATGGTAAAATTCAGTTTACTATGGAATTGGAGGATAATAAATCCTTAGCCTTCCTTGACATACTTCTCATCCATAATCCTGATCATTCTGTTAGTCACACCGTGTATAGAAAGCCTACCCATACAGACAGATACCTTAACGGTGAATCTCACCACCATCCTTGTCAGTTAGCTACCGTGGCTAAATCTTTGTTACAGAGAGCACACGGCATCTGCGACCCCGACCATCTGGCAGGGGAACTTCACCATGTGAAGGATGTTCTCCAGCGTAACAATTTGAGAGCACCACATCCCCGTCGCAGAAGCCGCCCGAAACCCACCACGGTTGATCGACGACCCGCTGTTTTACCATATATTAAGGGAGTCACGGACATAATTGGTCATATCTTGAAGCGTGCTTCTATTAAAACCTACTTCAAGCCGCATAAGAAGATCAGCCAACTTCTCAAACCGGTGAAATGTCACATACCTTTACAAGATGCAGGAGTCTACAAGATTGACTGTGAGTGTGGGTTGTCATACATAGGGCAAACAAAGCGTAGTATAGCCACCAGGTTAAAAGAACACATAGCTGACGTCAAGCATAGACGCTCCACAAAGTCTGCAGTGTGCGAACATGCCTTAGATAAACCTAACCATTTTCTTCGTTTCGATCAACCTCAAGTCCTCGCGAAAGAGAACCGATATGTACCAAGAATGTTTCGTGAGGCTATTGAAATTAAAAAACATCCTAATTTTAATAGAGAAGATGGCTGGCAGGTACCACCAGTTTGGAATCCTGTTATTAAAATAATAAAGTCCCAAACTAAATACCACACTAAAAAACATCAAGACACTGTGAGTGATTACTGCGTGCATCGAAATAATTTTTGATTATAATTGTACGGTAGATAAAATAAAATAACTTTTTAAAATCTGTAACGACGCCTGTCACCTTAGTCATCCTGCGACCACGAACCCTGCAAAGTGTTCGAAACGTCAGGAAAAACAAAAAACCTAAAATATACGCGATAGAATCCGTTTAAAAGTGTTTTATTATAATGTGTAATACTCGCGAAAACCTAAGACATTATTATGTGAACCAGTACGGACTGGATTTCGCCGAAAAAGTTCGCCGAGTGGAGTGCCTCATGACTAAGCGCGCCCGGCTTCTAACTTCGTTGAATTTTCTGAAGAGATGCCGGGATAACAACATCATTCCAGTATGTGTACGGATATCACCGAAGAAAGACATACTTGGAAGCGCAGGCATTCTACATCAGGCAAGTTTAAAGTTATTGAAAAATCTGATACGTCAACACCGTATAGATGCCCATAAAATAAATAATAACGTTGAGATTTTGTCCAGAGAACTTCAAAATAAATTTTCTGAAACTGATTATCAAAAATGTACAAATATTAATAATAAACGAGCCGCCGCAAAATTTAATGAATATACGCAAAGACAAATTATAAAGTATGAAAAACTATGTGGCAAAAATACTAGTATCCAAATTCCTGAAAATGAAAACACTCCTGACCATCTGTCAAAATCAATAGTAAATCCCGTTGTAAATTTGTCTAAAAAATCTCTGGATGAAAACACTATTAAGGTATTAAATAAGGGCTTAAATTTCGCGCTAGCACCCAGAAAAATCCCTTACGAGGATATAATATGTAATGTCGAGGACTGTCTTGTGAAAAACAACGTGAAAAAAGAAGATTTGGAGGCGATTCGACAAGATATATCAGCAGTATTACGTCGCAGCAAGCCGCCCAAACCGAATCTATCTCGCGATGAATATCTTGCATTAAAAAACGTAAACAAAGACCCAGACCTGACTATCCTCCGTGCTGACAAGGGTAATGCTACGGTCATAATGGACACGTCCGATTACAATCGAAAGATTCTAGAGCTTTTGTCGGATGTAAACACATATAAAAAGGTTAACAAAGATCCAACCAACAAAATTCTCAAAAAGACCTCAGAGTTAATTTGTAAACACTCCGACACCTTAGAATTAGACGTGAAAAAGCTCATTCCATCTTGCGCGAAACCTCCTAAACTGTATGGGTTGCCGAAAATTCACAAAGACAATGTTCCACTGCGACCCATAGTAAGCCAGATTGATACACCAACTTACAAACTGGCACAACATCTAGCGAAGATACTCTCTCAACTTCGTGGAAAGACTAACACATATGTGAAGGATTCCTATCACTTTGTCAGCCATATAAAAGACCTTGAACTAGCTGAAAGTGAAGTGATGGTCAGTTTTGATGTGCAGTCCTTATTCACCAACTTACCAGTAAAGGACTGCATGGATGTTGTTAAGAAACGGTTAAGTGAGCATGACATGCCTCTTCAATATGCAGAGTTACTTGAACACTGCCTTACCAATGGCTACCTTTTGTGGGACAATGAGTTTTACCTGCAAACTGACGGTGTGGCCATGGGTTCACCGGTCTCTCCTGTAGTCGCCGATATTTTCATGGAGGACTTTGAGGAGAGAGCACTGATGACAGCCCCGACTATACCGAAGATGTTCAAACGGTACGTAGATGACACTTTTACCATCTTGCCTCACAATAGGGTGACTGCATTTTTAAAACACCTAAATTCAATACATGGTAAAATTCAGTTTACTATGGAATTGGAGGATAATAAATCCTTAGCCTTCCTTGACATACTTCTCATCCATAATCCTGATCATTCTGTTAGTCACACCGTGTATAGAAAGCCTACCCATACAGACAGATACCTTAACGGTGAATCTCACCACCATCCTTGTCAGTTAGCTACCGTGGCTAAATCTTTGTTACAGAGAGCACACGGCATCTGCGACCCCGACCATCTGGCAGGGGAACTTCACCATGTGAAGGATGTTCTCCAGCGTAACAATTTGAGAGCACCACATCCCCGTCGCAGAAGCCGCCCGAAACCCACCACGGTTGATCGACGACCCGCTGTTTTACCATATATTAAGGGAGTCACGGACATAATTGGTCATATCTTGAAGCGTGCTTCTATTAAAACCTACTTCAAGCCGCATAAGAAGATCAGCCAACTTCTCAAACCGGTGAAATGTCACATACCTTTACAAGATGCAGGAGTCTACAAGATTGACTGTGAGTGTGGGTTGTCATACATAGGGCAAACAAAGCGTAGTATAGCCACCAGGTTAAAAGAACACATAGCTGACGTCAAGCATAGACGCTCCACAAAGTCTGCAGTGTGCGAACATGCCTTAGATAAACCTAACCATTTTCTTCGTTTCGATCAACCTCAAGTCCTCGCGAAAGAGAACCGATATGTACCAAGAATGTTTCGTGAGGCTATTGAAATTAAAAAACATCCTAATTTTAATAGAGAAGATGGCTGGCAGGTACCACCAGTTTGGAATCCTGTTATTAAAATAATAAAGTCCCAAACTAAATACCACACTAAAAAACATCAAGACACTGTGAGTGATTACTGCGTGCATCGAAATAATTTTTGATTATAATTGTACGGTAGATAAAATAAAATAACTTTTTAAAATCTGTAACGACGCCTGTCACCTTAGTCATCCTGCGACCACGAACCCTGCAAAGTGTTCGAAACGTCAGGAAAAACAAAAAACCTAAAATATACGCGATAGAATCCGTTTAAAAGTGTTTTATTATAATGTGTAATACTCGCGAAAACCTAAGACATTATTATGTAAACATAAAAATCCTACTACCTATGTTATAGGATATCAAAAGAAGATACCTACTTATCGAACGAGTACTTAGAATCACTTTTATTTTCTTGTAGTCACCTACAAGAAAATAAAAGTGATTCTAAGTACTCGTTCGATAAGTAGGTATCTTCTTACCCAGGGCATAATTTTTTTTTTTGTTAAAAACGTTGCCCCACACTAGGATTTCTCCTGTGTCGTGGGTGCGTTTACAGACATGAATTCCACATACAATACACCCAGACCCGGAACAACTATCTGCAGATCATACAAATATTTGTTCCGTGTGGGAATCGAACCCACGACCCGGAGCGCAGCAGCCGACTGTATCAGCACATATAACGTATCTGCACCAACCGTGCCGTCAATATTATATAGATACCTAGCAACGGAAACGGTTCAGTTAGCTAGAAAGACGCTATAGCATGCTTCAGCTACTCACGACCTCATAAACAAATGAGAACGTTTTGTATGAATTCGCCATAAAACCATATTTATAATTGAAAATTATCATTATCCCAACCGAATGAACTCGAGGCATATTTGGGTTAAATGTTACTTATGTTTGTAAATACCGTAGCGGGTACATGCCTATTAATGTTGAAATAATTTGGATGAAATCAAATTCACAGAGTAGAGGAAATATGGAAGGTACAATAGAAGTTACAAAAACAATATCACAAAACGAAGTAGCCCCAAACATCTAAATTGACAAAAAAAATACCATGCACACGCTAGCATGCATCCACAATTCTAAAATATATGTTCTATATTTTATAAAAATTACAATTTTGATGACATTTCGGAAATACATTTCAAATTAATTTACATTCAGTATTTGCTTTAATTAGGTAGATAGGTACTGTTACCTTGTGACTATGGGACTCTAAACCATAGGGATGGGCAGCAGCATCCCTTCTATGGAACAGTAGACATTCTCACAAGTGGAAATCTATGGGGGGAGGCTTTTGTTCAGCAGTGGACGTTGCATGGCCAATAGGATGATGATGATGATGAACGAGCAAACCGTTAGCATCTTGATTAGTTGATTATGAGGTAAAAGGGCTTGCCCAAACACGGTTTACCCATCATTCTTTCTTCCCAGAGACAGTGGGACTATCCACGCTGTACTTCGGTACGGAATCAGGTAATTAGTGCATCTACCAATGCTGTTTAGCGTGCTCATCTACTTGCTGTGGGTGAATGGGAGTCGGGGCTATCGCTTTAGGCGCTCCAGTCATCCAACATAGGCACTATATTGGACGACATAACTTTTCGACTCGCTACATCCTACGTTTAGGTGCGCTTTGTGGTGTTTCTCATTGGTATCATTGTAGTGCAGCTGTCGCCCCTTTCGGCAGCCATCGCCTGTTTTGTAACCACCAGCGTGGCACGTGACAATTTCAAAAGATCAAAGACATACCGTCCGGTATGTCGTTACATGAAAAATGGGTAAGCCTCTGGTGTGGGACGTAACTTGTACCCCTTATATCCTTTCCTAGCTTCGAAGCACGGCTGGCTGTGCTGGCGCTGCTGCTCCTCCAGCAGAAGCCCTCAAACTGCGCAAATATAATAGCTTCATCGGAATTATTATTTTGAACCTTTGGGGTCAAAACGGTTGTCCTTCTGGGTTGTTACCATTTGATGTTACCATCAAATTTGTCAAGTTGTTACCATTTGATGTTACCATCAAATTTGTCAAGTTGTTACCATTTGATGTTACCAGTTGACAACGATTAAACGCCTAAATGGCCATCAGTATTTTACAGTTATTTAGTGTTACTTATGTAATGCCTAAATAGTGCGTATATTTTTAGTTACAAAAATATAGATTGATGAAATAACTCAATAAAATTCTACTACATCTTAACAACATCTAGATGCTACTTCATTGTTTCCTATTATTGTATAGTACAATGAAAGCAATGCAGGAAAAAATGTTTTCAGTCGCGAAAAAAAATTCTCGTAGAGGTAATTCGCTTCGCTTAGCTTAAAAATCGATTATCTACAGTAGTTAGTTATTTGAGGTTCGCAACAGTTTAATGAGACATTTCTCTGACGGCTTCCGGCTCCGGAAAGCTTTCTATAGACTTAAGAAATTTCATTGTACTTGTTACTTGTACACCAGTATCAGTATCACCAGTTATTATGCGGGAGCATAGCACCACATTAATGTGAAAGGAGTTCAAGAGAAAGAACCACGGCTTCAACTGCATCATCCCACACAGTGGTGTGTCCAGGGTGACGGTTCATCACAGTGATAACCATAAACCGTAACCCTTAGAAGCGCATCCATTGGCAGACCTATGTTTGACTTGGTAATATGATAATAGTTTTTGATAAAACCATAAGTACCACGCCTTGGTACCTATCTGTCATTAGGATGGGTTGTGGAAGTTTCCATTATTCATGTTCAACCGCATCCGGCTATAGTAATTATTCAATAGAAGGTGGTATCCTAAATGGCCATGAAGTGGTGAATAGGCCGCCTAGTTTCCCCTCGTGGGTATCGAATAAACCACTAAAAGTCTTCCCAGAGTATGGGCACAGTCATTCTGTGTCCTAAAAATAGCATCCGTAATCACCGATGATGCTGACGATGTAAACTAAAAATCCAACCATTGCAGTGGTCATTAAGAGACCTTTAATCAGCAGTGAATGATTACGACGTCATATGATAATACTGAATTTCAGGACTATATTGCGTCACAATTATCAGGTACAATTCGACCTTGTATTTTCCAATATTTCAATTCGGCAATTCGGTCGATGGCAGGACTCTTATTGCAAGAAGACGGCTAAGTAGCCCCCCAGTGCCACGTATTCGCTGCTAAGCAGTAGTGTTCAAACTTTACACATTACTGTGTTCGGTTAGAAGGGCACTCTAGCTAGTGAAATGACTGGGCATAAGAGACTAAATAACTTAATGTCTGAATGACGAGCGCAGTGTACCATGCAATATTAGTCCTGGGTAACATAACAATTATTATAGCCTGCCTATAACTATTTAACGTTTACCACTAAACGAATGAGGTGCTCGTCTCGTCAACATGTTGCATGCAAAATAAATATAAGGTATTGTATCTGATAATTATCACGTGAGGTTAAGCAACGCTCGGCGCGGACAGCTTATGGATGATCGCGTTGACCGCATAGTGGTATTTGAACTGAACGTTTCTGGCGTGCTTCGGAAGGCACGTAAAATTGTCGGTCCCAGTTGTTGTCATTGGACGTCAAGCCTTTGGCAGTTTGAACAACTCTCAACACAAGGTTATCCAATAACCAAACAAAAGAGAGAGATAGACATGATATAATCCCGAATCCAGTGTTTACACAATGTTTACAAATGGCTAAGTTTAAAAACAATGTAGGATGATCATCATCATATCAGCCACAGGACGTCCACTGCTGAACAAAGGCCTCCCCCTTAGATTTCCACAACGAGCGGTCACATGCCGCTCTCATCCAACGAGAAAGAGCTCAGCACAATGCTCGATGATCTCAACAGAGTTTCCCAACAGGTGGGCCTTAAGATGAACATGGGCAAGACAAAAGTCATGTCAAATGCCCATGTCGTGCCCATCCCAATATCCGTTGGGAGCTCTGTTCTCGAAGTTGTTGACGAGTATGTCTACCTAGGACAAACTGTCCAGTTAGGTAGGTCCAACTTCGAGAAAGAGGTCAATCGTCGAATCCGACTCGGCTGGGCAGCGTTCGGGAAACTTCGCAACGTCTTTTCGTCAACAATACCGCAATGCCTCAAGACGCAAGTCTTTAACCAGTGTGTGTTACCAGTGATGACATATGGAACAGAGACGTGGTCACTCACAATGGGCCTCATAAGAAAGCTCAAGGTCACTCAGCGAGCTATGGAGAGAGCTATGCTTGGTATTTCTCTACGAGATCGAATCAGAAATGAGGAGATCCGTAGAAGAACTAAAGTTGTCGACATAGCTGAAAGGATTAGTAAACTGAAGTGGCAATGGGCAGGGCACATTGCTCGTAGAACTGATGGCCGTTGGGGCACAAAGGTTCTCGAATGGAGACCGCGCACCGGAAAACGCAGCGTGGGACGACCTCCAACGAGGTGGACAGACGACCTGGTGAGGGTCGCTGGGAGTCGTTGGATGAGAGCGGCATGTAGGATGATAATGAGTAAGTAATCTAAAAATACACAAAAGCATTTTATCGCTTTTCTCCTTTTTATTTAGCGCGATGCTTCGCTCAATTAGAATTCGGAAAATTAACATAATATTTGCCAAACCAACCAATAGGAAAAGTTGGCGACATAGCTGAAAGGATTAATAAGCTGAAGCGACAATAGGCGGGGCACATAGCTCGTAGAACAGATGTCCAGTGGGGCAGAAAGGTTCACGAGTGGAGATCACGCACCGGAAATCGCAGCGTGGGACGACTTCCAACGGATGGAGACGACCTGGTGAAGGTAGCTGGGAGTCTTTGGATGCGGGCGGTATGTGACCGCTCGTTGTGGCTGTGTCTTTTGGCAGATATTAATGATGATGATGAAGATGATGAACCAATATGGTTTTTTTCTTCCAATATCTTTGGTTTTTGCGTTTGCGATCATTAGGATCCTTCATCATCAGATCATTATACAGAGATCGAAGCTGAGTCACAGGTTCTACTTATCATATCAGCCAAAGGGCGACCACTGCTGAAAAAATACCTCCCATAGATTTTCACAATTGTGTCGTCATTTTCAAATAGTTTAAGTTCTACAGAAGGGACGCTGCTGCGCATCCCTCTGGTTTAGTATCCTTTAGTCGCCTTTAACGACATCCATAGGAGGAGATGGAGTGGTGTTAGGTATATTCACCACAGCAAAAGTTCTACTCCCACGATCGATAAATTTTTGGTTATTTCAAATAATACTGTCAGGTTTTTTTGTAATAACTGATATTGAAATTGTAATAACTTTCATCCTCTTACTATTAATAAATAAAAAATAACACTTAATACTTTATTATAAATATTATAATTCATCTACCTTCTGCTTTTTCTTCCATCAAATTCCATCATATAATAAAACTAATACTGTACACACACACACACACACAAATCAGCTCGTAATCTTCCACTGCTGAACATAGGCCTCCTACAATGAGCGGTCACAGGGAATATTGCCATAATCACCACGGTTGGTAGGCGGACTGGTGATCGCAATATGTTGTTAGTAGCACATAGGAGGATGCTGCTGCCTATCCTCGTGATATCAATCCTTAGACCCTATTTACGACGCCCATCAGAGAGGGATGGTGTATTCTTTGCCGGGAACTACGTGGAAAGAGAAGATGAAGAAGTTAAAATATGCTACAGGCAAGTTTTTCTATTAATAGTTTATATTAAAAGTACTTTTTACATGCATAGCTCTGCGCACGACGAACGCCAATTCACACAACTAGCGACATCTATTGACAAAATTCGGAACTAGCTGTCGTCATACCTTTTAAAACTGTAAGTTGATTTTCGCAACAACTTAGTTTTCTTATATCACTTCTTGAATTCTGTTTCATTAGACACAGCTTGTACTCCGTGAAGAGTACGTTTGTGCTTCCACATGTCACCAGATCGTCTGCAAACATGAATTGTATCTAGTGACCATGATATCGTTACATAGACATTTTGAGCATTGCCAAGGATATTCTGAGATTTGATAACCATAATTTTTTATTTTTTATATAGGACTCGGTTAATTCTCTTGCTTCTGCTGGTCACAGTGACTATTTCTTTTTTTTATTATAGTTACCTGGCATGATTTAATGTGACTTACGGCCGAAATTAATATTCAATCTAATCCAAAAACCTTTGATATGGGATCAAGGATATGTCTGTTTTTGTGTTAAATGTGATCGTAACACAACAACAGATGAATTTTTAAAATCTAAAATCTTTTGATTTTGGATTAGATTAATTATTAATTTCGGCCTTTACACATGTAATTCTTTAGCTGAGCTGTTACAGCTGGTTTCTGAAAGGTGTGGCAAAGAGTTAGCTAACAAGCTGTCACAATTAACGGCCCGTTATCAGTCCGTCACAATCTGCGGGTTTCTGGAACGCAAATTATTGAAAAATTAGCTAATTGACTGTTGACGCGTGTTGTTCGCGAACGTTCGGGAAAGTGTCCTTTGTATTTGTCTAGCGCATATCGTTGTCTCTTTCGTTTAAAAGATAGAATGCCTTATTTTGGCTAGTTAAGTAAGGAAATAAAAGCGTCCTATTGAAAATGTAAGAAACAATTTTAAGTATAATACTGAAATAATAATGCTAACAATCCGTTGAACGTTGACAACAAAATCTCGCCTCGCCATACTGTCACAATATCGATGTGATATCGTGATTGTACCCGTAAGATAAATTGCTAACACAAGTAAATTCTTATCTATATTTAGGACTTATTGTACACAATATGGATCTCGGATCGTAAGATTTTTTCTTCACCAAACTATACTGCTGGGGAAAGATCGGAAGGTGTGGTGTCTTGAGGATAAAGGACCGACGTTTGACTTTTTGCTGAGCTAGTGCAGGTAGTGGGGCCGGAATAATACACCTTATTTATGTGGGAAAAAAAGGTAGTAAGGTAAGGTAAAAGTAGTAAGGTGTTCTTTGCCTACTCTGCTACAGCCCTAGCGTAAAGAATACTTAAGGCTGATATTGAGTTCGTTAAAAAATTACTTTACCTATTTATTGTCTAAAAACATTTGTTTTTGCAGACATTTAAAATGCAACTTGCCTACAAAGTTAGCGAAAACCTAAACTAAGTCAACCTTATTTTTTAAACAAACTGGTGTTATCTATTCATAGTGAGTTGTTGGACCAACGTTTAATAGAGCTTTGGCAGGCAGGGCATTCAGTTTCAAAGATCAAATCACCTTGGTTTTCTTAATAAATATACATTTTATGATGATAAGATATCTTAAACTATTACTTCATCATATATCAGCCATTTATACGTCCGCTACTGAATAAAGGGTCTCCCGGTAAATTTCCACAGTTATGTGGTGACATACTGGGGGAGTTCACCGCGCTTGGCAGGCAGGTTGGTGAGCACAGTATGGCTACTGTTCCACTGAAGGGACGCTGCTGACCATCCATCTGATTTAGTGTCCCTTAGTCGCCTTTGACATCCGCGGACGTGGATTGACATTCGTCGTCTATATTCTTAATCCTGACGTGAAACGGATAATCTATTACTTAATAATGCTTAACCTTGTTATTTTATGGAATAGAGAAATAAGCTATATGATCGATCATTAATTAGAGCAATATCAATTCCGTTAAGCAATCTGGGAACTTAGAGAATCCCTGAAAATGTCAGAATAATTTATGTTATGATTAAGTTACCTGAATGCAGTGCCGCATATATCACACTCATGGGGTTTCTCTCCAGTGTGAATGAGAGTGTGAACGGTACGAGCGTACGGTCTTCTAAAGGCGGCACCGCAAGTGTCACATCGATACGGTCTGAAAGAATATAAGAATTTCGATGCAACCTAAGTTAAAACTTTTAATAATCGTTTCCCCATATAGGAATTTCTCCTGCAGTAGAAGTTTACAGACTTAAATCTCACATGCTCCAACCCAAGCCCGGAATAGCTATCTTTAGGCTGCATAAGAATATGTTCTATGCAGGGATCGGACACGCGGCACGCAGCGCAGAAAGCCAAGTGATTAGTAACTGCGCCAAACGTGCCGTCACTTAGTTGGTCTAGTCGCCGCTTGCGCGATTACCGAACATTAACTTGTGTTTGATGCCAGGTTGGGCCAATAGGTATATTTAAGAGAAAGATAAACTCATTTTTGCAACACTGTAAAGTAAAAACAATTTCAAGAAAAATAAAATACAATAGGTAAACAAAAAAATTATGAGCAAACAGAGCGACCTCAGCAAATGTTGGAACAGTATTGGCTGCAAACCATACAATACAACACTGTTTATCAGGCCAACCGTTTAGTCTAGCCATCAGAAATAAGTAGGGGTAATTTTGCGGGTTCATTTCAGCAACCATATATTGATTATTTACTTGTATGTCCGTGCGGTGCCGGCTCAGAATACCACCACCCCATCTCTTCCAGTGGGTGTCGTAAAAGTCGATTAAGGGATTAGCCGGAGGATGGGCAGCAGCGGCCTTCGAGTACATTAACAACTCAACTGCGATCGCCAACCCGCTTGCCAAGCGTGGCGATTATGGCAAAACCCTTCAATGATCACACAACACACCCATATCGGTCGTTGTGGTGATCTTTGGGGTAGGCCTGTGTCCAGCAGTGATGAATCATTGCTGCTGATGACAATTCTGCCTATGTCAGTAGTATTATTTTACTGGTGGTAAGTCTCTTATTGCAAGATACCGGCTAAGTAAGTACCATGCCCCCCTGCCGTCGCTCTGCGCATATTGGGGAGTTTCCCTGCTCATACCGAGCGACCACCGGGAAGACGGTGGTGCGATGCGGTCGCGTGCCACCGTGCACGCAGCACAGCGCATAGCAAGGTATGGGGGAACCTTTACAATCCTCCCCGAGAGGTGCCTTTCAGGCTTCCTTATGCTAGAGGGATGACCGCTTTAGTCATGCCCTCCGAGATGTGCATATAGGCGTGGCACCAATGATATTATACCATAGATATGTTACGTCCATATAAAATGGCACGCAAAATACAGTCTCGCCTGCATACCTATGTCGTAAGAAAGAAGATACAAAAACTACAAGACTAAAAGAGATAGCTATCTAGGCGAATTGATTACAAGGTGCTACAATTGGGGGAGTATTGGTTCTTACTTTTGGCGCGCATGTAACATATCTACTTCTTTTGAATTTATAACATCATTGCGTGGCACCAATGGACGAATCTAGTGTGATCTTACGAAGACCTGGAGCTCCTCTTCGGTGCCGAAGATGACTTCTCCAGTGGTTTTAGTCGGTAGGAGCCCGGCATGCCCCTTCGCCCTACCCCGGGTTGGAGGAAGTTCATGATGAATTCCCACTGGAGATCGATAAAAAAATAAAATAAAAAAGGTATATACCATGCCAGTGCCAGGATATTCGCCGCTAAGCAGTAGTGTTTAAACTTTAGACATTACTGTGTTTCGGTTAGAAGGGCACTGTAGCTAGTGAAATTACTGGACATAAGAGCAGTAGCCCTGGGTAACATTACAATTGTTATGGGCAGGCATGACGTTAACCACCAGGCGAATTACTTGGTCGTCTCGACACTGTGTAATACAAAAATACTAACTATAATGGAAAAACTGTGTTAATGTATAAAAAATATAAGTATAATAGAAATAATTTATAAAATTTCCAGTTCTAATCTATACAAATAAATAAAATTGAAGTGTCTGTTTGTAATGTCAAAATAACAGCTTTTTACTAAATGCATATGAAAGTATATACGGTACATGTAACAAAAAAACTATTTTTAAATATTTTGTCTGTCTGTTTGTTCCGGGTAATCTTCGAAACGGCTGGACCGATTTTGACGGGACTTTCACTGGCAGATAGCTGATGTTATTTTTTGGAAAAATTATTAGGGTTACGCGCAAAAAAAAAAGCCCTTGAAATCCAATATATGTCAAGTGTCTATGTTGAAGTACTCTAAATTTCTTTTAAATTAAACGCGGGTGAAACCGCGGGTCCCAGCTAGTTTTAAAAAAAAAAAATGGGAAGATGTTAAAACATTTAATTGAAGATGGGACCGCCAGTCGCCAGCCATAAACTGTCATCCTGAAAGAAAAATGACAGTTTGTGACTGAAAACTGCTTGGTTAATTCATCATATCAGCCAAAAGACGTCCACTGCTGGACAAAAGCCTCCCCTATAAACGAACTGCTACATGCCATATCTCGTAATTTAGGGCAGGAAAATGCCAGTATCTACTCACCACGCTAGACAGGCGGGTTGGTGAGCGCAGAATGACTGAGATTCTACAGAAGGGACGCTGGGTGCTAGATGGATTAGTATAGAGGCCTTTAGTCGCCTTGTACACTATCCACGGGAGGAAATGGAGTGGTGCTACATTCATAATCCGGACACCACACGGACAGCTAATGGGTAAATAAGAATTCATTATAAACCTTTGAGCTGCATCGTACGATAAGCAGAAGGAAACAGAACTTACTATAAAAAAAAATCTCGCTACTATGTAATATTATGAAAACACACAAATATATTATATTACACTATAATTATATTAACTGGGTATATAATGGGGTATATCGGTCGCAATCAGTATCAACTAACTTCAAAGTGCAAACTGTTCGGCATAAACATAACCGAGTTATAAGTTGATTAAACTGTGCTGTGTAAAACAAAAGCTTTGTAACCTTTGGTCTGTGTGAATGCGTGCGTGTTCACGCAAGCGTGCTGCGGCAGTGAACGTCTTGGGGCAAGCAGTGCACGCGAAGGGTTTCTCGCCTGTGTGGGTCCTACGATGATCGTCGCGCTCCACCTGCCACCGACACCATTCCACATACATTATCAAACGGAAAAAATACTGGGAACTATCTGCGTCCATCCTATAGTAAATAGCGCGTGCAATAGGCGTTTTTGCAATTCCTGTGTAACCAGCATTGTTCAAAATAAAGTGATTTAGATAAAGATAATTAAATTACTGTTTAGGACTCAAGTCGTTATCACTTATGATCCCTAATGCTCAGAATAAACCATAATGGAGATGACTGTTTTAGCCGGAATTATTTGCAACCTATTTATGGTGGATAAAGTTATATGGTTTGGTTGGTTTGGTGTTGCGTTGGCATAAAACCGAGTTAGACTGATATACCACTCATCCAACTTCTTTGTCCAATATTTAATCAATTTTCATTGACGCTGCGTCATGACTTAGCAAGTGCCATTACCATCATCATCATATCAGCCAAAGGACGTCCACTGCTGAACAAAGGCCTCCCTCCCCTAGATTTTCACAATGAGCGGTAACATACCGCCCTCATCCAATGACTCCCAGTGACCTTCGGCAGATCGTATGTCCACCTCGTTAGAGATCGTCCCACGCAGCGTTTACCGGTTTCAGTCTCCACTCGAGAACTTTTTACCCCAACGGCTATCAGTTCTACGAGCAATGTGCCCCGCTCATTACCACTTCAGTTTACTAATACTTTCAGCTATTTCGGCAACTTTAGTTCTCTTACGAGATCTCCTCATTTCTGATTTAGAGAAATACCAAGCATAGCTCTCCACAGCTTGCTGAGTGACCACGTCTCTGTTCCATAGGTCATCACTGGTAACACACATTGGTTAAAGACTTTCGTCTTGTGGCATTGTGGTATTGTTGACGAAAAGACGCTGTGAAGTTTCGCATTATTTTATTTTTATAATCTCACCGAGAGTCCCTAGTGTTAGAATGACAATAGTTGCTTTCATTCTCATTATATATTGTTTTCATACCCATTTAGTTGTGATTAAAAATGTTGAAAATTCAAAATCAATGTTCAAATAATAAATTGATCAAATGTCAATTAGAAAACGATATTGGATGAATGACATACCACCCTTACATATTATGTAGGTACGTAGACCTACCTATCTACTTCCGAATAATACTTAATAACGAATAGATAAAATCAATAAAATTACAGCCGCGAAATTACGAGATCCACCAATGTTAATTCACAATATTAAGTTGAATTTTAACTATTATACGGTTGTCGAGTATTCGTTATCTGACGATAATCAGTCGAATAACACAGTAGTGATAACGCAACAACTTTGAGTAAAACGATAAAGCAGTTAGCTCATGTTAGTTATTTTGTGAGAATATTGACTCGAACTAAATGTAACATCGTACACTTAAGACCCACGTAGATTTTTAATTTGAAAGTGGGATTTTCATAGTGTACCTTTACTTTGAAGGCCTTAGGACATAGGTCGCAGGGGTAGGGGCGTTCCCCCGTGTGCATACGCATATGGATGGCCAGGTGACCCGACTGGTTGAAGCGACGCCCGCACACGCGGCATGGGTAACCCTGAAAGATAACAATAAGGTCAGTAAGTTCCTGACCGAACATTAAGGATTCTCGAAATCATCTTACTTCTTGAAAAATAAATCTATCTTCAAAGTAGATAGAATTTTTATGTTCTCTTCGGGGATCCTCTTCTGAGAATACTTATAGCTGACGGGCGAGACAAGACAATATTGATATTTTATGTTCTGTTATAGAATTATTTGGGGGCAGTAGTTACTCCAAGAAATATTATTCGCCAAAGCCTATAGGGCTATAGGATTTGGCCTAAGAATTTTGCATAACTATAACGAAATGATGAAGTACGTTCTTATGGACATGATAATGTGTGGTGACGTGTTACGAGCTCTTTCGCCTACACGCACCGCTGTAGGTTCACCATTCCATCACATTAGCAACCCATTTTCCCTAGTTGATTTTAACCATGCGCGTGGGCAGATTGAATGCTATTAATCTATTCTTGACTCCAGATTCCGAACCAAATTTTGTTGGCTGTCGCGATCCATTCATAAATCACAAGTTTTGTAAATAGAATCGTAGTTGCAAGAGCTGTCAATCTCCTGAGCTACACACGTTCTTCGCTGGTCAAACTATTTAATTACGGCTAACTCTGGTGAACAGGGTGCCTAAGCTGAAATGGATGCTTTCCAAAATACAATACCGGTGCTAGTACAGGACGAAAGAGAGTGCGAGAGACAATGAAATCTTTTGCCTAGCATTGGAAGCGCAGGCTAATATAATTGCAGCTTTCTGTAAGATTCATATACAGAAATCGGTTTCAACAACAATGTACTCAAAATTAAAGCGTGCGGGTATGTTGTGTAACTTACTGGCTTAGTAACTTTGTGCATTTTCTTGTGCGTGTGGAGCGCACACATACTGCCCAGCACTTTGTCGCATTCCTCGCATACGTAGGCCATCAGCGGAGCGCCTGGGGGTCGGTCTTCGCCCCGTTTGTGGCGATATAATTCCCTGTGAAATTTCATTGTAAGAAATAAATAACCCAACAGCAGATACATATAAGCTATGGCGTATGCGTACAATATCGTAAAGCTACCACAACTTATATTTTATACTATTTTAGTTTATTTGGGAAACTAACAGATATAATTTATCATATGTATGTTTTACAGACATATTATCTAATAAGTTTTTAAACTTTCGCGAAGTTCACTCAAACTTATTTCGGGATTTTTGCCGCGAATATATATCATAACATAAGTCTCCACGGTCAACGCAACTTGGCCGAAACGTTACTCAACATATTGTTTAGATTTATCTTTACGCGAAATGTCCTGAAATCTTAGTCTAATGTTACGGTTCTTAACTAACTACGAATACGATTCTAGTAACTCATGAATACATTTTTTTATTCGGGCGGAGATAGTTTAAATACTCACAAGTAATTATATTATTAGGTACATAAACCAGGCGACATTTTTATATATTTAATTAACTATTATGAATCGTCTATACTATGGATGATTCATAATAGTGTGTAATTCATTATTTTTTAACGTCAATTTAATCCATACAATCTTTCTATGAAATGTTGGTTTACTGAATATGTTTGAGGTTACCAGCGCCATCTAGCATAAAAGAACAAAATTAAATTCAGCAGTGCTGCATTTTTAGTAGGTTGTAGTAGTCTACTGCAATGCTCCAGATAGTTTTTATTTTCTAAGGTCTATGATTATAATTCCATTACAATAACGCTTTATTTATCTTATTTATTTAATTATCATCGGATATTACCTGGCTGTAGCGAAAAGTTGATTACACGAACCACAATTCCACATTTTATTGTTACCGCTGTTTGTATATGTGCGCCGGGTAGTTCGTGGCGGCGGAATCCTATGACACTCCAGCGAATGAATTTTTAGCTCCTCAGTGGAGGCATACTGTTTTCCACAGATGTCACACGCGTAACAGATTTCAGGACCTTGAGACGTATTTGTATCTAAGTTGCAAGGATCCTATAAAAAATATGAATGTGTTGTTTTAATGTTTAACCAATTTGCTCTGTATTGAGATTATTTATATCATACGTTTTGATCCTCGTAATCGTTATTTTGTTCTTCGATGTAGCAGGTCAGCCTGTGCTTGTCCAGCGCATCGCCATCAGCAAACAGTCCGCTACAGAAGTCACAAACGTACATAGTGTACAGTTTGCGAGACATGACACTACCCTTGCCGTCAGAAGCGATGCAGCAAAGTTGCTCTAAAACATATAGCAGTAAACAAATATATAAATTTAAAACAAACTGATGATTGTCTGGGTGGTATTCGGATTAAGAATAAAGCACCACTCCATCTCCTTCCGTGGAAGTCATATAAGGCGACTAAGGGACACTAAACCAAAGAGATGGGCAGTAGCTTCCCTTCCCGTGAAATAGAATCATTCTGCGCTCACGAATCCGCGCCAAGCGTGGTGAGTATTGCCAAATCCCCCCCAAAATATATATGGTACATTATGCTTATTGCCGTGTGGTGCCGGCTATGCCGTGTGGTGCCGGCTCAGAATACCACCACACCATTTCCTCCCGTGGGTGTCGTAAAATTCGACTAAGGGATTAGCCGGAGGATGGGCAGCAGCGTCCTTCAAGTACAACAACTCAACTGCGATCGCCAACCCGTCTGCCAAGCGTGGCGATTATGGCAACACCCGCCAGTGAACCCACGACACACCCATATCAATCGTTGTGGTGATCTTTGGAGGACGCCTGTGTCCAGCAGTGGACTTCATTCGGCCGAAATGATGCTTATTCGTGTGGTGTCCAGATTAAGAATATAGCACCACTGCATCTCCTCCCGTGGATGTCGTTGAAGACAACCAAGTGACTCTAAACCAGAGGGATCGGCAGCAGCGCCTCTTCTGTGCATCAGTAGCCATTCTGTGGTCACCAACCCGCTTGCCATGCATGGTGGGAACTGGAAAATTCCCCCCAAAATGATGACAGAATTGTGGAAACCTGTGGTGAGACCTTTGTTCAGCAGTGGACCTCATTTGGCTGATATGATGATGATGACGATCTATGTGGATATTTTATATCATCATATCGGCCATTTATACGTCCACTGCTGAACAAAGGCCTCCCCCATAGATTTTCACAACTGTGTCATCATTTTGGGGGGTATTTGCCAATACTCACTACGCTTGGCAGGCGGGTTGGTGAGCGCAGTATGGCTACCGTTTCCCAGAAGGGACGCTGCTGCCCATCCCTCTAGTTTAGATTCCCTTAGTCGCCTTTTACGACATCCACGGGAGGAGATGGAGTGGTGCTATATTCTTAATCCGGACACCACACAGAATAATGGAAATTTATGAACAGGCTTTTGTTTAGCAGTGGACCTCCTATCGCTGATATGATGATAATGATGTGGTTGACTTTACCCGTAGGTTCAACTTCCAAAGCAGTCGAGAGCACACGTTCGCATATTCGGCACACAAGCCATTCAGTTTCAAAGTTTTCGTTACTGTTAGCGGGTTCTGAAAAAACAAGATTACGGTTTTGAAAGACAATAAGTTTGGTGTCTATTCGACCACAACAAGGAATTGACACTGGGTTGTAATTACCATGCAGGCGGGGCAGTGGGGCAGGAGGGGGCACTTGTCCCAGGGGGTGATGAATGGAGGGCGGCCAGCCACCAGCCATTCTCGCTGTCTGTACTATGCTGGACCCGGTTTTGAGACCTGTTTTCGTCGTACATCGCATCGCGGGTAACAATCTCAATACCATACTCAATACAATAAAAACCCTGTGTAACGCCCTTCTCTCTTCACACGCGATATATGACCAAAACAGTCTGGAAATAGTATTATTGTTCTGTCAATTTATGTAAAAATATAAAATAAAGTCGAGGAACATAATACACCTTTAAGATTATTACTATAATAAACAATTAGTACCTATTTCACTTGATGAAGACTCTTGCCTAGAGGGTGGCAAATAGGCACGAGACGCGGGGCTGCTACCATGTCACGTTATGCGAATGAGGGATTTTCATGTACAGTATAATATAATAAGTAGGTATGCAGCTGGGTATCTGCAGCGTTTTCTGCTGTAAAGACATCTTTCGATCTGCTCGATCTGCGAGCTTTATCAATGTTGCTGTGGTTAACTATGTTCTTTACACACCTGGCCACCATGTCCTTTGAAACGACGTGCTTAGACATAACTATGTGCTTAGAGGAGCAAGTCACTCGCCTGGTGCTAGCATGTCAGGTTTGCCCATAACAGTTATAGTGCTACCCAGGACTACTCAGTCCGGCGTGGCATCACATTGCACTCGTTACCTCGAGATTTTAGTTATTTAGTCCCTAATGCCCAGTATTTTCACTAGCCACGGTGGTTTTCAAACTGGAACACAGTAATGTCTAAAGCATAAACTATAAATTTTAGCTGTCGGAAAATTTTTATGGTGATGCTGATAATCAATGCGTTGATTATCAGAGCCATGATGGTGTGTAGCAATATGTACTACACACCATCGTTCTTCCAATCCACAAGCACATAGACGATCCCAAAGCTGAAAACGAGCAAATATTACCCTCTTCACGCTTTAGTAATCGTGGCCCGTGAGCGGTGGACTTTGAGAAATCCATTTCTCCATCGCTATACGGGCTCGAAGAGGCGAGCATGCGTCCCACGCGTACTTGGCACACATAGATACAACATCCTCCCCGGTCCAAAGCAATGTAGTCCGCTCAGGCAGGCTGGCACTGTTCGGGTCGCGGACGACGCCTGCCGTGACCCCGCTACAATGAACACCGAGAAACATCATGGGGTTTTACCCGGTATGTGTCTCTTGCCATGCTCATGGCCCGTAAGAAGTTCGTGATTCCACCATGCACAAAACAGGGTGCACAACACCTAATATGGCAGTATTGACTTCACTTTTGGATTCTGTCTAAAATGTTTTTATTTTACAGTGTGGCAATAAATGAGTTTTGTTTCTTTCTTTCACTGTGCGAAAGTGAGGTTAAGTTTACGGTAACCTGGATAGGCCTCCACTTGACCCCACTGTTGGTAAACAATTTTTTTAACTACATAGTACCTACACTATCTTGACTTACAAGACTTTCAAGGATATGCGGGTAGGTATCTACTAAATTCCGGAAAAAACAAACCTTGTATAATTCTTGTTTCAGCTTTGTTGTTTACAGGAGTTGGTAGCGATGTGCTTGGAGGCTGGTCTAAAGCGCTATCGGAAGTGTGAAGCGATATTGTGTGGTCTAGTAGATCCACTTCGGTGGTAAATATTTCATGGCAAATAACACAGGAATGCAGAGCCAGTAAGTCTGGCCCGGTGCTTTCATTCGTCTGGAAGTGGTGGAAGGATGTTTTCATTGAAACACGTGTATGGCAATGTCCGATAAACAATACGTTTGTCTATATAATAACTTTCAATATTTATTCAAAATAAATCCCAGTAAAACCCAGGGATCTAGGTATATCTACAGATATTCTTTTAGTTAAACCTTAGGCTGCCCTGAAGAATCCTGGAGAGGCAATAGGAATTGATTTACTGTATTTTCATCAAGCAAAGTTGGCTCATAGTTAAATAAGTTGTCCGACTGTACAATGTAAAGTTCTGTATTTTGCTGCATACTCAGATTATTTTCTTGAAATAAAGTAGAATTTTCGACATTGAAATATCTTCCAGAGTCGTTTGAATGGAAAGATAGTTGACTTTCCACATTATTAATTATTGCAGTAACGTCGGTTGTATTTTTATTAACATTAGAGAGAGGTTCATTGGTTTCTGTATCATTGTTGAAAAGCAGATCGTCCGGATCATAAGTTTCTGATAACTCTTTGTATGGATAATCAGGTGGATCAAACATCATGTTTATAGCTGAAACAATAAAAACCTACTTATAAAAAATATTTTAAAAGTTATCTTCCACTCCTAGGACGTCCATTTTAGACGTACGTTCTGAAAGTTTACTAAAGACTAAAATTAAAAAAAAAAAAAAAAAAAAAAAATATAATACTAATACTCTACACCGGAGGGACAGGCAGCAGCGTCCCTTCTGTGGAATAGTAACCATAATGTGCTCACCAACCCACCTGCCAAGTGTGGCAAGTATTGGCACATTCCCCCCAAAATGCTGACACAGTTGTGGAAATCTATAGGGGAGGCCTTTGTTTAGCAGTGGACGTCGTTTGGCTGATATGATGATGACCCCAAAATTTACATCTTCCGGTCTTCCCATATATGGAAGCACCAGCATCTTTTGGAGAAAATAGACAAAATTAGAAGTAATACTTTGACAGCATTTAAAAGTGGCACTATCCGGCCGAGTTTGATGACAAGCCACACTTTCCATTAGGTTCGGCTTCAGAGTCCGCAAAATTACTAGTATACGTTTATCGGCGTTTCTATCTTGGGTCCATAGTACTGCAAAATTAACCAAGAAAATCCTAAAATCCTCACTGCATAATTTTGAGGTACCGTATACCGACGGATGCTATGTGCGAATATGTAACTTTTATTAATAATGGATTCAATGTGAAGTCTGAATTCTGTGTGGTGGATTAAGAATAAATCACCACTCCATCTGTGATCTCCTCCCGTTGCTGTAGTAAAGTTGGGATTACGGATTTATATGTTTTTGGTATTTAATGGCACCCGAACATAAAAAGGTATGAATTTCAAAATCTTAAATCTAAACATTTTGGATTAGATTGATTATTAATTTCTGCAGTTCTGCGGACTCTCCAGAGGGATCGGCAGAAGCATCCGTTTTGTGAGACAATAGCTATGCCTACTGCGCTCACATACGAAGTATCTTACTACCTAGTCTGTGTCGCTCACTAATCCGCCTGTCAAGTGTTGTGAGTAGATTGTTTTGAATGTGCGATATGTCATTCGTTCATTCGTCATATCGTCAATGCAGTTTGCATAAGAATTATGTTTTTTTCCAGACCACCATCATCATATCAGCTAAAGGACATCGACTGGTGAACAAAGGCCTCACCCATCGATTTCTCAGCGACCTTCACCAGGTCACCGTGGTTTTCCGGAGCGCGGTTACCCCTCGTCCATAATGGCTTAGAAATATCACGTTTTATGCGTAGTTTTAGTACTTTATTGTGATATTTGGATGAATAATTAAAAAATCTAAACATAATTTTAACAAGTTATATTTATTCTTCTGTGTATTGTGAACAGCACTGCAATTTTCAAATAAATAATCTTATTTTTGTCTCATCGCTTGACCGCAGTGTCTGTCTTCAACTTGATTCGAGATTATAATGACTCCAGTATTTCGATGAGGTGAATGCCGTGTGGTGCCGGCTCAGAATGCCACCACCCCATCTCCTCCCATGGGTGTCGTAAAAGTCGACTAAGGGATTAGCCGGAGGATGGGCAGCAGCGTCCTTCGAGTACATTAACAACTCAACTGCGATCGCCAACCCGTCTGCCAAGCGTGGCGATTATGGCAAAACTCCCCAATGAGCCCACAACACACCCATATCGGTCGTTGTGGTGTACTTTGGGGGAGGCCTGTGTCCAGCAGTGGACTTCATTCGGCCGAAAGATGAATCTTTCACGGTTTGCTTAGTTTTTGTTTAATATTTTCCAGTTTTCATATTCTAACACAAATTGTTTTATACTAGTTTAACTTGATGAATACCTACTGCTGTAGTCTCTTTAGAAGGTAGGCAGGGAACTCACCCTTGTATCTCTATTTAAGTGAGGGAACTTCTATTAAATATTATTTTAGATATTGCAACCCTATTCTGACATCTTACCGTCAGCTGTCAGTTGATTTTAGATATGAGCGGTATTGGAGACATATCAATCGTAGCTTAAGCTATGATCGATTCGTATTTATTTATGAACTCAAAATGTCAATGTTCATTATACACCACTGCGTGGGCGCCGTGGGTGTAGTAATATATAATTTGCATTAGGATGTCATGCATCTATCAAAAATCTGAATAGAGAGCGAGTACACGATAAATCCTGAAATCGGGCAACCTATTCAATAGATAATAACTGGGAAGGCAACCACCTGTCTTAAGGTGGTGTCAGGTTTCTCATCCGCAAGTACCTCATTAACTAAATAATTACGATCGAAAGTCTATCGAGCAGGGTAGCGCACCTTATACTAAGAATATAGATATTCATTTAATGACATACAGGTCACACCCACATGATGAAGTAGAGTGTATGTATGAAGACATAAGTAGGGCAATATAATTAGTGGTGGTTAATATAGCGTATAGCGCGATTAAATAGCGCGCTATATTTACGCAACGAATAGCACACGCTATGCCGGCTCCAACTTGACGCTATAAAAATAGCGCCATTAAAAAACAACGAGTAGGTAGTGAGGATAATAGCGCGAGCAAAGGCATAGCGCGGGCGTGGCGAGCCGGGTGGCAGTCATTGCGAGAATTCGCACGCTATCGGTCGTTACCTAACGCGTTGATTAAAATATTTATTTATTTTAGATACGCTAACGTTGTACGTACATTAAAATTTCGTAAAATTAAAATAAATAACATGTACATAACGTCAATAATAGGCATACACAGCATCAAACAATTCCGTTCCATGAAAACTGCTATAAGAAATTATTAATAAAATAAATATAACCCTAACCTATTTAATACAAATCTATTATCCCAAGCATGGAAAATATGAGGAAAAGTTTATTTACTACTCCATTTTATTTTGATAGTTATTATTTTACGTATCAAATAAACTATAAAGTATTCAATATTAAGAATATAGCCGAAACTGTTTCGGTTATATTCTGTCCAACGACATTTAGCGTGATTCTAGATTAGTCACCGCGCTTTTATCGCGTCATTCACGTACGCCCAGTTCGTTATAATTGTAGCGTGTAAAATAGCGCGCTATTTTACTATAAATATAACATATACCCCCAAAACACACTTCACTGTTGTGATGGGGGACTTCAACGCCAAGCTGGGTACATGATGCGATGGTGAGTTGAGAGTGGGACAATTTGGGTATGGACTACGGAACCCAGGGGAAAAAGGCTGACTTTTTGAAAAAGGAGGGATTCCTCTTGATGTGCTTCTTTATACAAAAGCCGTCTCACAGAACCTGGATGAGTCCCAATGGTTCCACAAATAATGAGATTGACTATAACATGACTAATCATATCCGCCAAACGACGTCCACTGCGGAACAAAGTCCTCCCCCACAGAGCATTTAACCTAAACTAGGTTAAAATCCTTCACAAGCTATTCGTAAAAGTACATATACAAAAACGCCACGATATCGGTCTGGGTACATGAATAGAGCACGGGGAAAATTCCTTTGCGAAGAGGTGTGAGACAGGGAGACTTTATGTCCCCGGAACTAGTCACTGTGAAGGCCTTTCTTTTCCATGGAAAGGATTCGGCAGTAACATCAATGGCGAGTATATCACTCACTTTCGATTTGCCGACGATATCGTCTTCGTGGCAGAATCACTTCAAGAGCTCAGCACAATGCTAGATGATCTCAACAGAGTTTCTTATCAGGTGGGCCTTAAAATGAACATGGACAAGATGAAAGTCATGTTTAACGCCCATATCATGCCCATCCCAATATCCGTTGGTAAATATGTTCTCGAAGTTGTTAATAACTGGGACCAACTTCCAGTTAGGTAAGTCCAATTTCGGCTTGGTAGCGTTCGGATACTTTCGAGACTCGATGAACGAATATGAAATATTTCAACAAAATTTAGTGAATGTTTTCAAATATTTGGGCATTATTCTGCTGCGTGATGTAATTTAAGTGGCGAAACCCAAAAACTTTCATTTGGGGTTTATGATAATTATGTAGAAAACGAGTGTAAGTTCTACGATACAAATATATTTGATTTTTGAAAATAAATTTTGTGTTAGAAGGTTCCATGACGTTACGAACTATTTGCGTGTGTAAATGTTACAAACTGTAATAATTAACTAGAAAACTTACTTGAAAACAGCAGTAATGGAACGATTTTGATGTCGCTTGCCATATCGAAAAAGAAGAAGAACAATCAACATCCCTAGTTGGTGTCAATGTCAAATATGTCAATTGTCAATCATTGCATTGCACTGTCAGTTTATGTTTAGTCGGTATCGGTCGTGCAGTCAGTGTTTTGCACAATATTATTTTTGTTGTTTAATAAAGTACAGTGATCAAGATGAAAGTAGACGCCGCTCCACCATCAGATAAACCTAAAATACCATTGCCGACTCTTTCTCAGATCAATGCTGATAGAATAACTCAGGTGAGGTTATCCATTTCATAACATTAGTTAAATCCATTCAAAAAGCAGTAAATATTTGCTATTTGTAGTACAATTTTTTCACTGAAACTGCGATTGTTAAATAAGTTTTACATCTCGCTAAATAAATGGAGCGATAAATGAATTGAACTCTATTAATTGTAGAGCATGCTGAAACAAGGCTTTAATATTTTACATTTAATCATTAAAGGCGCTATCACATCCTCTGTAACTAGTCAATAAAAAATTACATTGTTATTTTCACCAAATAAAAATACCTACATAACAAACAAGCTAACTCATGTTACTTCTCTATTATTATATTTTTATATTATATTTATTTATATTGTAAGGTTTTATCTTAGCTTGATCCTTTATTGCTATCATACTGCTATTAAATTATAATATAGCAAGGTTGGCCCAGTAGCAGAGCAATTGTCTTTCTACACTATGTGCTGCAGATTCGATCCTCACATAGAACAAGAATTTGTATGCTCTATCGCTAGTTGTTTTAGGTCTGGTTGTTCGTGCATGTGAGATTGATGTCTGTAAACTGAACCCACGACATGGAAGAAATCATAGTGTGGGGACATTGTTTTAAAAAAAAACTTAATAAGTTATCAAAATACTTGTTGGAACTTTTATATTAGTATTAAAATATAAAATGCAAATAGTAATTTATTTCTGTGTGGTGTCTGGAGTAGAATAGAGCGTAAAAGACGACTAAGGGACTCTAAACCTTAGGCATGTACAGCAGCATCCCTTTTGTGGAACATTAGCCATTCCGCGCCAATCTCCCCTAAATGATGACAAAATTATGGAAACCCAAGGGTGAGGCTTTTGTTCAGCAGTGGATGTCCTTTGGCTGATATGATGATAATGATGATAGTTATTTCCTTATCATATATTCAATATGTCAATGCAAGTAAGTAGATAAAAACACATGTATAAAAACAAAAGGAATCTGATGGAGTTATACTATAACTGTTTCTCAATCTGTACAATTTTTCTTCAATTCATTATTTGAATAAAAAATATACAATTAAACTTGTGTTTCAAAATATAATCATCAGTGGCATCAGTGGTTCCTCATCCTGACTACCAATACACCTAAAATGTACATTTACTTCTGTGCAATTTTAGGTTTAGAGAGTTGGAGGAATTGCATCCTTTTCTACATTTTATAGTTTTTGCTTACTTGCCTTGCTTTCATTTACTTCCTAGTTCTATACATTCCTTTGTCTTTTAACAAGCTGAAAAAATTATCATCATATCAGCCAAAATACGTCCTGGCGACTCCTGAAAATGGGCCCCCATCATAGACCAGTTACATGCTGCGTGTCATTATTTTCGGGCATATTTGGCAGTACTCACCATGCTTGGCAGGCCGGATGGTGAGTATGTAATGGCTACTGTTCCACAAAAGGGATGCTGCTGCCCATCCCTCTGCTTTGGAGTCCGTTAGTCGCCTTATACAACATCCACAGGGGATGTGAGTGGAGTGTTATATTCTTAATTCGTATTTTTAACACAGGAATAAATATAGATATTATATTATAGTTAGTGTAATAGAAATACTAAAATATGTATAGGATACTTAATTCTTATATAGTATAACATCCCAGATATATAGTGTCATACCAATTTTGTATGTGTTTAAGGTAGAGGATTCTATGTGTACTTGCAAATAACTATAATCGTGATCCAGAACAAAACTTGATCAGTATGCTCACTTGATCTGATACAACTAAGACATATGATATTCATTTTTATGTGTAGTTCATAACATCTAGATAGTCATGTTTATATGTAATTTATATTTACGATGAGCCTACTGGTATTTCAATTAGTGTAAAAGCCATTAAACAAATCTATATAACTATCCACATTGAATTGTTTAACAAATCAACATGGTTGCATTGTTCACAGCTTGCTAATCAGTATTGGTCACCCCAAACTAAGGAGAGTCACCTACCTTATGATGCTTCTATTGTGGAGTCAATCTACCAAGCAGAAATACTTGGATCCAAGTAAGTAACAAGAAATATTAGAGATACATAACACAATAACTATAAATTATTCCATCAATGCTTCTAGGCCTAAGTGATTTAAACAAATGAACAATTTAAGGTCAACAGCCTAATAGAGTGAGTGCAATGACCTGTTTTTTTTCCAAATACACCAGTAATTTTTTGAGGATAGTGCAGTGTTTCCATATTTTAATATTTGTAATTAAATAAGTTTAAAAACATGCGTTATTTGAGTAATTATTCTTAATGAAAACTTAAATAAAAAATATTTATTAGTCTAATCTTCATTTTATAGAAATGGCGGAGTAATTTTGAAACTACCATGGTTAGTTCTAGTAGACAGATAAAAATATAAAAGTAAAAGGACTCTGCTCAAGTTTTACTATGAAACACACATGTATCACGCTATCCTAAAAATTAGACTGAAATTATTGCAAAAACAGTTGACAACTATTTTGTCAATTTCTGCCTACGCAGGTTTTAGCGTAGCGTGAATATATACATGTGTGTTTTCATTTTGCGTCCTTGGTAAATATTCAAAGAACTTATTATAATAAGAAATTTGATAACTTATACTGATAGTCTTGGTTATGCAGATTTATTAACCAGATGCATTATTTTCGTAACGATTCCAGTTTCTCAGTGCGTCGGATCATGATGCTGGAGTTCTCTCAGTATTTGGAGAGCTATCTCTGGCCGCATTACGAAGCGGACGAGGCATCGCACGCGCACATGATGTCTATCATCGTCATGATCAACGAGAAGTTCCGCGAACGAGTGCCCGCATGGCAGGTGGGTGGATTAATATATGCTTCAGGCTACAAATAAAAATATATATACGATAATGTTTATAAAATCCCTTACAAAGGACAGAACGCAATTATGCAACAGCGCGTGAGTGTGTTTTTAAGGAATGCCAAGTCGCGCTCATGTTGGCATACACGTTTTCCAGTAAATAGAAGAAACATTTTGGGTTCGCTGTTTTGTTTTGGCAGAATTTTAATTGTATGTTTTACTACTTTCTGCTCCCAGGCATTCCTGAAAAAGCCAGACCACTTCCCAGCGTTTTTTGAACAAGTACTCCGTGCGAGCATTGCAGAAGACCATACAAGCAACAACATGCGAGAGCAGATGGCTTTGCTGCTGTTTCTCAACCACTGCTTCGGTAGCATGGAGGTGCAGCTGTGCAGGGACCAGGTCAAGCGACTTGTCTCGCTCAGCATGTGGATCAGCCTACAGGAAGGTACAAATGATATTATTATAGATGAAACGTTAGTTATTTTACGTGGTGGGAATACATTCTCGTTATTCCTCCGCCTCGGGATAGGCGGAGAGGCATGCCGGATTTCTACCGACTAAAACCACCACAGCGGTCATCTCGGCATCGAAGGTGGGCTTCAAGTCTTCGATACAATCACACTAGGCCATTAGTACCAAGCCTTTAGAGACATCTCGGAGGGAACGACTTAAAGCGGTCACCCCCTCTAGCGGTGCAGGCCACCCCACTCCTGGCACATCTCGGGGGGATTGTAAAGGATCGCCCGAGGCCTCGACAGGGCCTCCCTGAGGGAGCGACAAGCTGGCAGGTGACCACGTGTGTATCGCCGTATTCCCGGGGGTTGCCGGGTATTAGCTTGCAGATTCACGAACTACGCCTGTGCGATCCCCGATCCAAAAAGTTCTAAGCAAGGCCTTAGTCACCTCGTTTGGCGAGTGGGTCGGTAACGGTTGTAACTAACCGCTTTGCTCTTGATTTACAATTGGCAAGTGATCTGATTATTCACCATTCTTCGGTCGATGGCAAGGTAAAGTGCATGCAAGCATGATGTCTAATGAAAAATGTAAAAAAAATAATTAAAGATGTTGGGAAAGTTGTTATTATTTATATATTATTAATTACTCACCTCTGAATGTTTTATATTAAATATTGGTCTATTTAAAAAAAATACATTCTTCCACTTTTTAGGAGGTTACTATGTTTAATGTAGGAACATTGTATTCACATAAACTAAAAAAAACATAAATATTGTGACATGATTTTAAAAGAGTAACCATGGAGTTTCTTGCCCGTTCTTCTCCATAAGAAATCAACATCTTGGAACGTGGCGACTAAAGTCTAGACTATTCATAGGTGCTATTAATGGTTTAAATGAATAAAAATCTTTTTATCTAGCAGTTAATTTTTTACTAGCGTATAGTTCGTGTGATGTACTGATTAAGAATTATAGTGCTATTCGCATTACCTCCGTTGCTGTCGTAAAAGGCCTATGTCTAACCAGACGAATGGCCAACATCATCCCTTCTGTAGAACAGTAGTCAAACTGCGCTCACCAACTCGCCTGTACGAGTACTTGGCATATTCCCCCAGAATGACGATGGTACTAACGGCAGTGATTAGCTAAAAATAGCAACAGCAGACGCGACAGCAGCTATCGCGCAACCAAGGATCCACCGGTACAAATCGCCTGAAATTGAATGGCGAGGATGCAATTTTTTGTTCATTGATCATCCGACAAAGTATGTGTCAGAGATCTTCGCCTATTTAAAGTCAAAGTCAAATATTTTTTATTTCAAATAAACCATTTACTGGCACTTATGAAACGTCAGAATTTAAATTGTTTAAATTAGTCGCTATCGGCAAATACGTAATACAAAAATGACGTTTGAGAACGCCGTCTGCGCGATTTACGCCTGTTGCAACTACTGCTACTGTAATTAAGTTCAAACTTAACTTACCTTCTGTTGTTAGGTCGTAGAAATCAAGAATTCAAAGCCGTACCGAAGTGGCGGAAATATTGGCGCGCGATTCAGAAGAAGGACAAACCGGAATTGTTGGAGAAACTGAGTTGGGAACGGCGTTACCTGCAGAGGCTCATGATCAAGTTCATGCGAATATTGGAGAACATACCGGAAATTGGAGATGTGGATCCTCACGCTGTTAGGTGAAGCCTTATCTTATCTATTCACGATACTATTTTTAGGCTTCCGAACGTCCGAATGAAAAAACGGGGACCCCGTATAGGATCACTCGTGTGTCCGTTTGTCATAGCCAATTTGCTCCGAATCTACTGGATCGATTAGGTTGAAATTTGGTACAAATATGGATTTATGCGATCCAATCACGTACGTGTAACGTAAATAAATGAGTTTTAAATATTAGGGTTACTTTCGGGGGGCAATATAGAAAATTAAAGAATAACGTTTTGTAAACTGTACTATGTAACATATGAAATGGAAGGGCTTATTGCGAGGGTCTCAGATGTATTTATTTTATAGTATTAAAATATATAGTTATTTAAGAAAATAGACGAAAATTGACCATGGGGAATGCTCAATTATCTCCAAGACGACTCTCTTTACCTACAGATTACAGGAAAACCTATAAGAATGACCTCCATGATCTTAAAATAACATGGTAAATCTTTCAATATTGTGCGTACAAACTTATGTTTGCCATTGGAATGTATCGGAAAACATGTTTTCAACTGCGATGTTAAGTTTGGTCTTGGGATAAGTTATTGGTTCATCACTGAATTCAACAATAGACAATATATTCAGCAATTTTGGAGCCCTGTCCACGCGAGTTCAACTTCCACCTGTCCTGTTGGGTGTGTGACTTGTGGTGAGCGTCATGCCCGTACATAACAGTTAGAATGCTTCCCAGGACTAGTCCTGCACCTGCAGCCAAGAGCCCCCAATGATAACTACAATGAGTGGTCAAAGTGGAAATTTCTATAATCACCACGTTAGGCAGGCGGATCGGTGATCGCAGTATGTTGCTGATAACAGCACGTGGGAGGATTCTGCTGCCAATCCTCCTACTTTTTACGACCCCCAGGATAGAACAGGGGTGGTCTAATCTTTCCCGGGAACCACACAGCATATCTTATATCTATATTATAACAAAACCGTGAAGGACGAACAGTCTATAACTAATCATCACCGCAATACCTGAGACACCCAGACTAACCCGTCGCGTAGTCTGTTCTGGACAAAGCTTGTCCTAAGCAGATAATTATATTACTCCCCGCGTAATAGAGCGCCATTTAGAGGGCATTTGTCGGTAATTAGGAAAGTCGTTGGACAGAGATATGTGCACCACGTAGAAATTATACTGATGTTTGAGAGACGTACATGTCCGCCTAGGTTATTTATTTAACCCCCGGGAAGACGGTGGCGCGCACGTGGTCACGTGTCGCCGTGTGCACAGCGTACAGCAAGACTTGGGGGATCCTTTACAATCCTCCCCGTGAAGAGCCTGGGGGCGGCCTTTTTACAGCCGCTTGCCCTCTGCTAGAGGAGGTGACCGCTTTACAGTATCCCCTCCGAGATGTGCATAAAAGCGTGGCACCAATGGGCGGCTCAAGTGTGATCTTACGAGGACCTGGAGCCCCCCTTCGGTGCCGAAGATGATCGCTCCAGCCGGTAGGAGTCCGGCATACCCCTTCGTCCTTCCCCAGGGTGGAGGAAGTTCCATGTAGAACTTCCACTGGACATCAATAAAAAAAAGGTTATTTATTTCGCAATTGCACTTAAAGTAATGTGTTCCGGATGATGGGGCAAAAGTACTTTCAGCTGCCTTTCGCGAGTGCTTGTCCTACATAGTTTACCATCATCATCACTATATCAGCCTAAGGTCATCCAACGACCGGTTCCATGCCGTCCGAATCCAACGACTCCCAGCTACTTTCACCCGGTCGTCTGTCTTATCTCGTTGGAGCCGTCCCACGCTGCGTGGTCCCCATTCGATAATTTTTCTGCTCCCACGACAATCAGTTCTACGAGCAATGTGCACTGCCCAGTGCCACTATAATCTTACTAATCCTTTCAGCTAAGTCGGTAACTTCAGTTATATTTATATTATTATAATTAAAATTTTATCTTACATTTTTTAGATACTGTGAGCGGTTCCTGGAGTTAATGATAGACTTGGAGGCTCTGCTGCCGACGCGGAGGTTCTTCAACACAGTGATGGACGACTGTCACCTAGTTGTGCGCAGTCAGATGGCAGCACTTACTCAACGGCCCGAGGGACAGTTGTTTTCACAGGTAAGTGACACTTCATTAAATAAGGCGTCCGTAATAAACATGAGAAAGCAGTAATTAAAATGAGATAAATACAGGTTAAAATGGGTTACTATACCCATAACTACAAAGGTGCAAACTATTTAATTTTATAAACGTGCAATTAGTGCAATGCCATTTTATTATCCTCTAGGATTCATGAAAAAATAACATTTTTAGAGATTTTATTTAGATCATTTTTTGTTTCACGCCGATCAGAGCAAATAAATAGTTTGAGAGCTATTCACTGCCGAGCAATGATATTATACCATAGATATGTTACGTCCATATTAAATGGCGCTCAAAATTCAGTCTCGTCTGCATACCTATGTCGTAAGAAAGAAGATGCAATAACTACAAGAGTAAAAGAGATATCTATCTAGGCGAACTGATTGCGAGGTGCTACAATTGGGGGTTTTGGTTCTTAATTTAGGCGCGCATGTAACATATCTACTTCTTTATAATATGTAATATCATTGGTGCCGAGTCTACGATGCAAGAAAAACAGCCAATGTTTTTAAGAATGATATTACCTTGTTTCTTCAATAATTAAGTTGAACCTTAGGTTGCCCAATGACAAATAACTATAATAAATACTTATTTATTAGAAGTATTCCTACTTATTCACAGTGGTGAATTACTTCTTAAATAATAATGGGTAATTACAATTTGGTACAGTTATTACTATTTACTAGCCATTACCTGCCCGCTTCGCTGGGCATTACCCGGGTTTTTAATATTTTATGAAAGGAAACATATGTATACATAGTTTTGTTTTTTTTTTTAATAAAAGCATTGCCCCGCACTAGGATTTCTCCTGTGTCGTGGGTGTGTTTACAGACATACATTTCACACACAATACACCCAGACCCGGAACAACTACCTGCAGATCATACACATATTTGTTCCATGCGGGAATCGAACCCGGAGGAATGCACGTATGTACAATAGGATGTCTATGACATAATTTACTTCTCTGCCAAATTTCACTTATATACGTCGACCCGTTTGAGTATGATTGAGGAGCAAACATACAAACTTTGTTACTTATAATATTAATGAGATTTTTTTCTATTATACAAGGTCTTAATTTAATAGTCCACGATATTTTGCATGGCGCTATGGTGAACGATGAAGATAATGTAGGTATAAAAAAAACTTGTAAATTTGCTGTTTAAAAAAATATTTTATTAAATCATTTATTTCATTACTTCCTAGTTCTCTTAGTTGTGATAATATTCCCATGCATCTAGTAAGACAATGGCGGACAGGGCTGGTTGACTGATTTAGATAGTCTGTAACGTTAAACAAAACAGGCGGCGCACGGTAGCGACATCACACAAAAGAAAGAAATGGATTTTTACCATGAGTTTTTTTTGTGTTCGGTACATCATCTTAAGCATTTACTGAGGCACCATGCAAAATATCATGGATTATTAAAATAAGACCTAATATATATAGTCTAGATTCGAAATCGAATTGCCTGACTTCAATAAGGAATCATTGTTATTGAATACATATTTGTTTATTTATATGTATTTATTATTATAATTATTATTATATATGTATCATGTTATGTTATTATTGATACACCGCGAACTACCCTTTTCTTTATCGCTTACAAATCTCTCCATCCCAAGGTTGTCTGGCAGAAATCGCCCTGTGCGATAAGACCGCCCTTTGTACATGTCTTTTTCTACATTGGATCTTATTTTTGTTATTTTGTGTACCCCAAAAGTAAAGAGTATTGTATTGTCGATTTTCCATTGTATGAATGGAAGTGCACTGTTCGCCCTCAACTGTTAGATGCCTTGACTAGTTTTAACTCCAATAAGGGCACAGTTTACAGGCGTGATTTTCACATGCGCTAACACTTAGGTAAATAACAATATGTAGGCTAAACAAGTTCTATGTCGCGATCGAACCCGGGCGCATATCGCAAAAAGTCAATCCCTTGGCCGTTTATATGCTACGCCAGTTGTTTTTGTATATTTGCGCTTGTGTTTTTGGTACCGCCTTATTTTTGGTAACATACAATATGTACTGCGTGCCGATTTAATAATTTGTAATCAATTAGGAGATAGATTAGATATAGAGAGAACCAGTAAAAAAGTAAACATCGTGTAACCTTAATTTTTCACCAGAATATTCATTTAATTTCTTACACTGCCAATTCAAAACACCTGGCGGTCAATGGCCACATGTGCCAACCATATGACCTGTACCCCAAGTACGAGTTTATTTTCACGATCGAAACGTAATAGTAAACTACACGTTTACCACGTTCGGCGCTGCGATTGGCTCGCTCTAAACTCTTCCACCAATCGTAGCGCCAAACGCGGTAAACGTGTAGTTTACTATTACGTTTCGATCGTGAATATAAACTCGTACTAGGGGTACAGGTGTATGTATAACCAAACGTCACCGTAACACCCGCGTCGCGTTCGGTCAGTGTACGAGAAGGGTGTATAATATGTAAGCTGCAAGTGTTTTAGTTATGACGGCACAGTTGGTGCAGTGGCTGATACAGTCGACTGCTGCGCTCTGGGTCGTGGGTTCTATTCCCACACGGAACAAATATTTGTATGATCTGCAGGTAGTTGTTCCGGGTCTGGGTGTATTGTGTGTGGAATATATGTCTGTAAACGCACCCACGACACAGGAGAAATCCTAGTGTGGCGCAACGTTTTTATTTTAAAAAAACAATAAATAAAAAAAAACAATAAAGTTAGATACGAACTTGATGTACTAATTAATAATTACTTTATTATTATTTGGTTTGATTTATATTTTTAATTTGTTGGTGATAATATACATTCTCTTGGTTCTCTATTACAAGGTACAAAATCAAAATAATATAATTTTCTTAGCTGTGTTTATTACAGTAAATCCAAAATTAAAATATATTTATAAATGCGTTTCGTCATTATAGAGTTCCGTGTTCATACATTACAGGAAGCAAAAGTAAAAAAAAAAAACATACATAAAATTACAGTTATTCTTATATTTGTTAGTGTAGGAGAGCAGTACATTTTATTTCATAAATCACTAACCGCTATAAGCTGCTATATATGGAAAAAGGACGGACGAGTATTATACTCATTTCAGAAATATACATAGCACACCTTAAAACCTCACACCTAATATATTCATTGTTTATGTGGATGAAAATCTATTTTACAATATAAATTTTTGTTGTTAGTATTATTAATTAAACAAATAATTGAGTAAATTTTGTTAATTTTTAAACTTAATTTAAGTATCTTTTGTGAGCAATTAACTTTTAATGAGAAATCAACCATGTATAATATCACATTACTATTTTTACAACTTGAGAGGGCATATTACATAATTCGTAATTCCAATTAGGTGCTAAGTATTTTACTATCCCGATTGACAATGTAAAATACAGACAATCACAATTTTTATTATCTAATTATAAGACACTCAGTTTCAATACATTTTAAATCACAGACAAACTACTATAATACTCGGAAAGTGTCATTAGAAGTCTAGTAGAGAAAAATCTTACTAACTATACTGGTGTTTATACTTAATCATTAGAGGCACAATAACAAGGCACACGCATTTGTACACAGAACACGTATGTACGTCTGTGAAACTTGAGTATAATGTGTAATTAATAATAGTGGTTATTTTTATCTACGTCTACTTAACTTGTGTAATGTAGCTTCATTTTGTATTGTGAAACATACGTCACAGAATAATACATATAAACTACATACATAGTACATCCGTGGCTCTATTTGTGTGGAAGTTTGTGTATATAGGCTTTTATACTAATAGTTATTTATATGAGATTCAATCAAAAATTCGTTGATATGTCAGTAATTCCCACCATTCATGTGAGTCATCTCGTCGCCCCACTCCCCGGTAGGAACTGGCTCTGCATAACAACAACTCTTGCGCAACAGAAACGTTACATGTGACTGCCTCAAAATGCACACATAGAAAATCAAAACTGCCTGCAATAGATTGACGAATATGTGTGCGTAAAGTAATTCATCTATGTTGAGCCATGACAACAGAAGAAACAGCCATGCTGTCGTCATTATGAGAAACAATTGAAGGAATAGGTTGAAACTGGAATAATAATAAATAATTTTATTAAAACTATGTTAGCTCGATGGAAAATATTAAAAAGAAAAACGATTGTGGTGCTTACCATCCTTTAAGTTTATGATGAATTCTCCCATATATGTTTATTCTCTTAATGATTTTCAATGTTGTAACATAGAAGAAGACATTGAAAACTATCGTAAACGCAACTGGGGTGAAGAATATAGCGATACCAAGTAATCCTGAAATACAAAAGCTTTTCTAAGTATGACAGAGGTTTTAATTTTATTAAGATTTTTGTGTAATAATGTTTCACATTGGTTGGAAGTCACTTTGCAACAAGAATAATTTTGTAAAATGGTAACGAATTAGGAACTTCTAATAAAACAATTTTAAACGGATTAAATCTCGTGTATAATAGATTTTTGCAGGCACTGCAGGGTCGACCACGAGTCGTTTGTGATGTTCGAAACGTCAGGAAAAACAAAAATCAATAATACACGCGATTGAATCCGTTTTAAATGCTAATGCGACATTGATTCATACATAAGACCAGTGAACTTGGCTATCTGAACTCCTTTCTCTAAACTAAGTTAAACTTTTATAAATTCAGTACAGGGGTTCATACAGTCCAGTTGTGTAATAAATGGTGCTCCTGTACCTAACGAAAACTTGTTTGGATTGTTGAATATGGGCACTAACAGCTAATGACCGTCGATAAAGTACCATCCGTCACACCCGTCAAATATGTAATAACAGAAATCATACCAATAGTTTCCTGGTCAACGTCGTCAACGATGATTGACGATGAGAACTGGATCCTTGTCTTCCTATTAGGGTTGGTGCCAGTGTCGAGAAGAAAATGCGCGCATATGGCCATGCCCGCCATAACCAAGACACTGAACCACACCACACTCGAGTAATAGCAGTATTTACGAACGTCCGTTACGCGGAGGAATACGTTACGTGATCTGAAAATACATTATAATTCATAGGTCTTTTAAATATTTATGTTTAAATTAAAGTATTATTACAAGGCGAGGCGCAAAGCAACGCAATGCCGGAATACAAATCCGAAAATCTCAATCTATTCAAAAACCACCAACCAATAATTAATATAGGTCTGTGGTCCTTTATTAATGATTGGTTGGAGGCGATTTTGAATTGCTATACAGAAACTGATGTATTTCCGATTCTTTATATCAAATTGAAGAAACATAAAGATTTTCAACAGCATGTCACATATTAACATTTATACAGTAAGCAGACAAAGGTATGAACAGATGTAAAAAACAATATACTTATATATTGGCATACTAAAAATATCATCATGAAATGAAAAACATACTTGAATGTTTTCCATATATAAAACCCAAAACTGTTTAGCCAGAAGAAAGCAGCCAGAAGACTGATATACAAGATTATATCTGAAAACAAAAACTATTATTAGAACATGAACAAAAGTAATATAATAATGTATGTTCATACATATATTATTATGTACACTTACCGGTAACCATGAAGCTGACATGGTTACTGAACTCGGTGAATATTCGAACCAAGTCAGCTGCCTGACTTACTATCAAGCACACATTTATGGTTGTGATAATATTCCCAGCCAAGTCTCGGAGGGTTGGCAACACAAAGTATATCACGGCTACCAGTAAGTACAAGATCATTGCAATAGCATGGAATACAGGATTGAGAATTTTTTTCATAAGAAAGTTCATATCTTTCCAGTTAATTTTGACCTCTGGTACACACACCAATGCATATGAACCTGTTATGTTTGCAGTTTTATTTGTATGTGTGTCTTTTTGTGTTATTAAAATCTGAAAGAAGATATTTTATTACAAGATAAAATAATGGTAATAATTGTCTGGAAGAAATCGCTCTTAGCGATAAGACCGCCAATTGTACTATTATTATGTATGTAATATTACTTTGTATTTTCTTTTGGTGTACAATAAAGTATACTCTACTCTACTCTATAGTATTCAATAATATTTTTTGAAAACTAGATATGCCTACTTAAATAGTTTTAAATTTTCTGGGTCACATTCTACCTCTGTACCAAGTTTTATAAGGCACTACAGCCTAAATAATCAGAAAGCATCTAAACATTCAGTTATAATATGGCAGTGACTGCCATGCTTCATTCATGAAATTAATATATGTTAATCAGTTGATCGCCTGTCTGTCACCAATCCTCCTTCAATGTGCTAGTACCACAGTGCAGTAACCACTAACAGTTTACCCTTCACCTGCGGGAAACCAATAGTGCTTAAATGGTAGGCACCAGATTCCAAACTCTCTAGTCGCCTTCTACAACACTCATGGGATTAGATAATCTGCTATTTGTGACTGGAGCTACATGGTAAGGTGCAGCTGTGTATTCAAGTTAAAACTATTCCAACCCAGTAACTTTTCCTTTATATGGCATGAATTTGAATGATTGATGTTAGGATAAACAGAAATATAGCAGTTAATATGTTTAGATGCTTTCTAATTTCTTGATTGAAATAATTTGATGCCACCATATAGGACAGACCTTGTCCATGCAGTATTTAGCCTGATTGTGAATGTAAGATGATGGTTCCTTTTCTTCTGGTATTGTTATGCTCTCGTGTAAACTGAATGTGCTTATCACTGGTTCCTCATCATTGCCGGCACTTGGTTGATGATTAATGATATGGCGCAAGCGGCCATCGGTTAATAGATTTAGTCTGTAAAGTAAGTTTTGTTTGATGATCTTAAATTATACTAAAAAGGTTAGGTAGGTATGTGTTATTATTTTAACCAGTACCTATTACCTATCTAATGTGTTCATGAATGGATATACAGATTTTATGAAAAAATGCCTTACACATTATATACATACTTATCTTCAGATTTCTCTAAGTCAAATATAGCTCTCTGTTGTGTGGTAGCACAGTCAGGCACACCATACACATAGTTAAAGTATTTCACTTTGGCGTCATTACCATCCTCAGTCTTAAATTGTGGTGTCCATAAACCTGAAATTTGTTGTTACAACTTTTTATTTACACCTGTGTACATTATAGTTTATTTATTAGTGAATGTTACAAAAAAATAACCAATACTCAGAATGTCGATAGGAAGTTGTAACTATTGTTGGGTAATTTATATTGTGCAGAAATATTTCAAGTCAGTCTGTATTTCCAATTTAGCATATTATTTATATTTACTTACTCTGATTGTAAAGTTCGGCTAATCTACATATTCCATCAACAAAAATCTCGTTGGGCTCACAGCACTTATTAATTTTAACTCCATTCTGTTTCTCCGATAATTCATTGAGATCAGTCTCCCCTACTTCCGCGTGCAGTTCAGGCGTTGCACACAATAATGACAATGTTAACAGTACCACATACATGTTGTTATTGAATCTTTATTACTTTTCATCACAATGTACTTGTCGCTATTTACCGATAGTTTGTCTGTCACACAATAGGGCATTTAGACTTTATCCTACAATCATAAAGCATATTGCCACTGTAAATTTGATAAATAAAAAACTAATGTCGATTTAAAAATAAATCTTTTCGATTCTTTGGATTTAGTCGGAGATTCTCAAGTTTCATTTCGTTTTGTTTGCGTTTCCGCTCGCTACTCTGCTCGCGTAGTTTGACAATGACATTTCCTTTCCTTTTAACTTTTTCTTAACGTTAATTATCGCGTGGCTTCGGCATCTAGTCTTTTCAGACAAACGTATTTAAGACATCTTCTAACGTAAAATGCGAGGTGTATGTTTTTTAATACAATATTCGTCATGAAAATATAAGTTGTTTTTTTGGTTTTTATTTCCTAAAGCATTTTTGTAGCTTTATGGAAATCTATGTCGAAATGCTGATGACAGAGGTACAACTAACTATTCAGTATTAGACATTCAGCTGTAAGTTACGGGCTATAACTTAAGGCATACCTAAGCATGTTTCCTTGACTATGTATTGGGTAATTTCAATTACAATTTCATATGTAGGGACATATGAAATTGGCATTTTATATGGAAAAAAACGATGAAATAGAAAAACGAAAAACATATTATACAATCAAATAATGTACCATTGCTACCTATGCACTTTTGCCATTTCATAGGTAGTTCATTGATTCCTTTGCTGAAGAAAGTAGGAGTGTGACCAGTGCGGTCCTAGATCATTATCTAGGTGGTGCAAGATCTGTTTGCGCTTCTACAATGGTATTAACTATGGAACTTAGAGCGCTTTGTATGCAGATGTCTATCTGTGGCTAAACCACATTTAGCCAGACTGACAAGGCAATTTTATTTTTCACTAGCCAAATTTACCTATGTAGTACTTGATAGAAGGAACGACAATTAATATTCTATTCAAGAATCAAATATATTTGTTTGATAAGGTTTATTTAGAATATCGGCGCCACCGCCAACTTCGCGATTTGCGGACGATCGAATATTTGCTCCGATTTTTTGTTCGTCTTCCTGGTGGCGCCCCCTTGCGGCGGCGCCCGGTGCGCCCGCGCTCGGTTTGAACTGCTTCATCGGAGTTGAATTTTTTCCTTGCAGAAAGTTGTTCAATTTCTGGAAAAACTGGTAATCTGTTGGAGCAAGGTCCGGGACGTATGGTCGGAGACATTACAATCCAGCAACTCCTTTAATTTAGCGAGCGTCTGTCGTGCGACGTGCAGTGCGTGGTCTGGCGTTGTCCTGAAGCAGCAGTGGGCTAGAGTAATTGACCAACCCCGATTATTTAACGGCTAGTTTTTCCATCATGGTTTGCAATTATTGACAGTATACATCTGCCGTAGTAGCCTGGCCAGATCTTAGAAAGCTGTAGTTGATGACACCACTACTGGTCCACCAAACACTAACCAGTACCGGTTTCTGAGTTAACTTTCGCATAGGGCAGGATTTGGCTGGTTCTCCTGGGTCAACCATTGTGATGAGCATTTCCAACTGTCGTACAGGATCCATTTTACATCACAAGTAAGGATACGTTTCAAAATCCTCTCATTATTGTGCCGGTTGAGTAATGTCATCATCGACGCATGTTTGTTGGTGTGATTCACTCAATTCATGCGGTACCCATTTTTTCAAGATTTTTCACTTTTCCAATTTGTTTCAAGTGCATTAAACTGTTTTATCACTCACACCGATACCAGCCGCTAATTCTGACGTGGTTTGAAGCTGTTTATTCTCGCTTTTACTTTATTTCGTTTGTCGGTACTACGTAAAAAGTGTTGAAAGATAGGTCATCCTAACAAGTTCCGTCACTGAGATCCGGTAAGCATTAACTTGATCATCATCAGACCTTTAGAATGTGTTTTGTAAAATATCGTAACACTTAATGCTAAATAAGATAACTGGTGGAACTCATCATTGTAACTATTTTTATTAAAAAATGTATTCGGATCTCTCAGAGAGCACACAATAAAAATGACAACGCTGCGACACATCTGTGTTTTTTGTCTAATCTTTAGTTTATTTTGTTGTAGTACGGTCGTTTATCGGTAGTTGGCGGTATAGAAACAAATATTAGTTTAGAGACCAAATCATCAAGGTCATTGGGCAATGTAATGTCCTTAATATAAAATAAATGTGAATTTGGATTGGATGGATTACTTACCAAACGACAGATATTTGAGATCAAAGTGGCCAGTTCGCCTAAACTGCAATTTCATATGTAAGGACATAATATTTAATATTATGGTATTTTGGTTACCGACAAAAAATAGGCTACACTATCTAGGCGCTCGCTCAAAGTCAAAGTCAAATATTTTTATTTCAAATAAACCAAATATTGGCACTTATGAAACGTCAGAATCTAAGTTGCACGGTTCCAAATAGTTGATCTATGGAGAAGAGCCGGCAAGAAACTCCATAAGGTTCAAGGCGACCAAGGGATTATGATATATTAAAATATAGATGATGAGCAGCAGCATTCTTCCACTAAAATCGATACAAGTGCTACGGTCGATACATCATACGTATTTAAGGTAAACATTTTAGTTTTCATTTTCATAGAATTTAGGACGTTAAAAATATTCCTTTTTATAAATTGTATAGGTACCTTTTCATGTTTTTTTTTATTGGTGGTGGAAATTCTACATGGAACTTCCTTCGCCCCGGGGAAGGGCGAAGGGGTATGCCGGACTCCTACCGGATAAAACCACTGGACACATCTCGGAGGGGATGATTGTAAAGTGGTCACCCCCTCTAGCGGAGGGAAGGCGACGGTAAAAACGCCGCTTCCCAGGCACCTCTCGGGGAGAATTGCAAAGGATCCGCCCCAAGTCTCGCTGTGCGCTGTGCTGTGCTGTGCACACGGCGGCACGTGACCATGTACGCTTCAGGGGTCACTCGGTATGAGCACGCAGACTCCCCAATCTGCGCGCCCGTGACCCCCGAATATATTGTATACCTACTAATTGAGAATTAAGAAATAATCTTAAGTACATTGGTTGGCATTGGCATGATGAATAAATAGGTGCTAAATTTAATGTTTTGGGCTAATGTGCCAATTGTGCTGTAAATAATATATCATTACATACAAATTATTTTATTACTTTTGTGTTCAGTTTTTTATTTGCGTGACAGATGTAGACCATGAAGCAAGCCTGTTTCTTTACATAATACGCTCAGCAATAAATAAAATAATGAAGCTCAACTTTTTTAATAAAGTAGGTGTCAAGATATTATTTTGTAAGTAGGTACCTTATCTAATCTATAATCTTAGAACATTTTATTTCCTTGGGTTTTCTAAAACATACAAAATATTAATTAAAATATATTTATTAGTATTAAATACCAACATGCATTCTTAGAAAAACAAATAGTTACCTATAGGAACTTAATATTATTTAAATCTTACTTCAGAGTATTTACATCGAGTAAATTCTAGTGATTTAATTAAAAAAATTAATTATACAAAATTAAAATAATATATCCATTCGAGTTTCTTCTGTAAAAATACACTGCTATTGCACATTTAACATAACACTAACAGTATCATAATCAGATCATGTTGCAATGGCTGGTTTCGAATACAGCCAAATCGAGCAATGGCACAATATAATCTAGTAAGTATATCATATATATAATATAGTAAGTATATCAGTTATGTAGATTAAACCATTAATATTTTAAACCTTTTGATATAAGCGAAACACTTAACACTTTTAACGTAAAATACGGAAATATTTATAGAGCTATGAATGCACACAGAGTTTCCCTTCAAAATGTTTAATGTTTCGCTCACGATTGCGATAGTGTTGATAAACACATTTGTACCTATTGTGTCGATACTACGTACAGTCAACAATACGCCTACTCGCACAATAACTCTGTAACATTCATGAATAATCTGCAATTAATTAAATATAATATTTGTTACATATATCATTTCAATAAAAAATTTGATCTAATTAACATTAAAATTTTAATTTAACGGCTCCTAATAATTTGACCAAGTATTTTTCTGTTGACTAGTATTTTTTTACGCGTTTCTGACATAGATGTTTACTTAATTTCTAAAAGTGAAATGTTTAGAGTTCCACTTCAATTTAACCTGACCTCCACGGTATCATCAGCCAGTATCTCCTGGTCATCCGAGTCGTCGTGTGGACTAAGCTTCTCAGCCAGAGGGCGACTGAACCACAAACAAACGTTTTCACTAGCCAAACCGCGCATTGCACGCCTTCTTAGGACCACGAGGAGTAAAAATATGACGACTCCTTGAAGACAGTTGAAAGTATCCATAATTTTCCTGGAACATTTGTTTTTATAAATGAAGCCTTCTAGCTATGTTGCACATTACCAGTATTATTGTTAATCTATCAACTAAAACTAAATATGCAATTGGTGGGGTCCGAACTGGGGCGTTCCTATCTACTGTCCGAAGTCTTACGATATACATATTTATAAAGTAATGGTTTATGGCCGAATAAGGAAACCACTCAATACCCATTTTTTGGATAACGGTCGTCTCAGATATTTGAGAGGGTCTTAAATATTGTGTTGTTTCAGTATTCATCCATAAGCCATTTGCTCTTTATTAAAAAATCGATGCTCTAATCCAAGATTTCCACATCAAATGTCAAATAAACACCGAGACTAGAACGGAACATCTGACAGATCGAAAGCCCACGTCAAATTAAGGTGCAAGCCAAGTAAAGGCGTTTGCTTACCAAATAATGTGCGCTTCACCGTGAGCGAAACTAGCGATTTCGAATATCCAAGAAATGCCCATAACGAGAAACAGCTTAAGAGAAAGAAGAAACCTGAAAATTCCAGTTCATGGTTAAATTTAATCTACAGTTACACCATAACTACCGTTAGTCGGAACGGGTATACTAAGCCGCGGCCAATTTAATGTTACTGATGACTGTTTCACAGTAAATGTCTCGCTTTAAAACCGGAAAAAATATCTAATTCGTCTGATTGTAGTCAAAGATAGCGTTCAGCTTGATTTATTATTTTCGTTCCGAAATAATCCTTTGTCGGAAAGTACTAGGTCTGTGAACACAAATGTGACGTTAAATGTAAGACACAGCTGATGAAAGGGTTGTGTCAGTCTATTTTTCATGAAAAGTTTGAACAGCTATAACTCTGTAACTATTGACTTTTTGGGGACAGTCGTACAACAAAAGTACTCATTACACCCTTTCCGACTAACCCGGTATAATTTTACGATATTAGTTTTGGTACTGTACTTGTGTCTAAGGAAGTTTAACGTGTTGACTTCATATTTCCTTGTGTGTCGCCATAAACTATACGACGATAGAGCGAACAGACATACATTTGCGGTGATAAGAATAGCGATCGGGCCGTAGAAGAAGATCCACGTTTCAGTACGACCTTAAACAAAATCAAAATTAATATCAAACATGGCGCGTAAGCAAAAACATGTATACCAGTAGGGGAATTCAATGGATCATATTTAAACATTTCGATTGAAAGCATTTCTTTTTAAGAACAAAGAATTCGTATTTTTTCGCATATCATATCATCATTTCAGCCGAATAGTCTAAGATCACACAACGACCGGTCACGATGTGTTGTATGCTCAAAGGGGGGTTTTTACCATAATCGTCACGCTTGGCAAGCGGGTTAGCGATCGCAATAGAGTTGTTAATGTACTCGAAGGATGCTGCTGCCCATCCTCAGGCTCATCCTACAGTGGCCTTATACGACACCCAAGGGATGATACGAGTTGGTGCTATTCTCAGCCGGCACCACACATACATTGTGTATTATATTTTAAAGACTAAAATTCATATTTTATCATCGCTACATGCGTATATATTTATGCTCAAGACCAAGGGTCGGACCAGTACCAAATGACGGCAATTTCACTACGATATCTTAATACGGATATGCCTTTGAATCTCGGGAATTCCGGGAATGTCTTCTAAAATTTTACTTACCTACGTTGAGCACAAAAGTAGCGTTTAAACACCCGGTGCCTGACCTTCTCCCAATGGTTGGCCACTAAAACCCTTTATTATGAAAATGTACGAAATTTCGAATAAAAAAAATCTGTGTTCTCATGCGAAATTAGAAGCGTTGTATTTTTTGATATGAAAAAATCCTATCATTTTTAATAGGCATATCCACATTATGATCTTCGTATCAACTTAAAAACTACCTGTTCCGACCCCTGCTCATAACTGAGCCCTCATATATTCTTTGGTAGTCTCCTAATAATATTTTATTCACCATTGAACCAGCAACTGCCATTTCCAAATCCTGGTTTCCAGTGTTCACCTTCCACAAAGTTAGCAATAAGAGTGACAGTCAGGAATAAAATTGTAGCACCCCAAGCGTAACAGCTGTAGTAGAAATATTGCTTTCTTTCGGTCTTCTTTAAATAACTAGCATCTCTGGAAGAAAATTAATCAAATGTTAGGTGGGGTCTCATTCATTCGGGACCGAAAACACTGAATTAAATGCATTTGCCTTACATAACTGTATGATACATGTTGATGCTTATAACATTCATCCAGAAGAAAGTGGCCATCATCCAGGTGTAGACAAGAAAACCTGAAACATTACCATAGCTATCATAAATTATCAGCCTTTAAACGCCCATTGCTGGACATGGGCCTCCCAGTGATCGTTTCAACAAGCGGTGATAGTGGGCATATTGCTACAATCACCACTGTGACCACCATTGGGGGCTTCGGGGAGATCCTTTACAATCCCCGAGATGTGCCTGAGGGGGTTTTTTTACACTTTGCTCACCCAGAGACGGTGACTGTTTTACAGTCATCCCCTCCAAGATGTGCCTAAAGGCACTAATGCCCAGCTTTGAGACGTTAAGTTCATGAAGTCCCCTTAGGCTGCCGAAGATCACCGCTCCGCAGGTTTTAGATGGTAGGAGTGTGACATGCCCCTCATCCCTTCTCAGTACCATTACAACTGATATGGGCAGGCGTGAATACATACTACCATGCGATTGACTTCCTCGTCTCGACACTAGGCAGTATAAAGTAGACTTACACTAGAGCTTTAAGACTATATTAAGTATTGTATGTATTTACCTGTAACAGTACATATCTCGCCTCTAAAGCCAGGGCTCAGTTGCAGCACTCCCAAAGACAAGAATCCTAAGGCCATGCTCACACACATACACATGTAACACAGCCCCTGTAGGTCTCTGTAACATTCCAACATGATATAACCAAATGTGATCATGGTCACTGATCCGTAAGCGCACGCTTAACCTACGTCGTTGCGAAGATAACAATTAACGGAAAAATGGGTGATTATAAATAAAAGTAAATTCTTAAAACATAAACATGACGCTCTAGCACTTGTTTTTATTAAATTATATGTTATCAAAATATTAGGCAAAGGACGTCCACCGCTGAACAAAGGCCTCCCCTATAGATTTCCACAACAACCAGTTACACTCAGGGCCGGTTTTTTATTTGTGTTGTCACTGGGGGGAATTTTTCAGTCCCTCTACAGGCGCTTTACAGGCGGGTTGGAGCGCGCAGTTCCACAGAAATGACGCTGCTGCCTGTCCCACTGGTTTAGAGTCCCGTAGGTGCCTTTTACGACACCCACGGAGGGAGATGAAGTACTGCTATATTCTTAATCCGGATCAGACGGCACCACACAAATATTTTATATGGTATGGTAGTCCACTGCTGGACAAAAGCGACTCCCAAAAAGGCAGGTACTTTCTCTAGACGTCTACTGTCAATCGGCTTGCCAGTTTTAATTACAGCAAAGTATAAAATGTGTATACTCGTATAAGATTGTAAATACAAGTAGCAGTGGTGAAATAATATTAATTATGATAATGATTTTGACATTGCTTGCGTCTCTTCTTCATACTATATCGACCAAATCCAATAACATCCCTATTATTATTTAGAGCAATGAAATTTAAATCAATTATTTTTTGGCGTTGAACTTTTTCCTACTCTAGGATTTCTCCCGTGTCGTGGGTGTGTTTACTGTCACAAATTCCAAACAATACACCCACTGTCTGTTATTTCCATGTGGTTTCCGGGTTCAATTTGGTTCCCGGAAACAAATAGACCACCCGTCTCCACCTTTGGGTGACGTTAGGGGCGTCTAAGAATTGATATCAAGTGGATGAACAGCAGCATCCTCTATTGTGCTAACAACATAGTGCGATCACTAATCCGCCTGCCAACCGTGGTATTAAGGCAATATTTCCCTTTAAACGCTCATTGGGTAGCCCATGTTCAGCAGTAGATGTTGACAGTCTGATGCGGTGGAGTGTAATTTTAGATCTTACCTCAGTTGTGGCAAGAAGGTATACACAGCTATAGTACCGACGAGAAAAAACACAGAAATGAGGGTCAAGATCCCACTGGTTTCTATATCACTGGTCCTGGATATCTCTTCGAAACACACCACAGCTACCGGTACAGTACCCAGGGCACGATTGCTGTTGTTGCGGTACATCTCGCCGACGCAATACCTGGCGAATAAATATTATGCTAATAACTTTAATTTGAATACGGGACTTTTTTAAACCGTGCCACATTCGTGGATTTCTGCTATGTCGTGGGTACAGTTTACAGACTTAAATTTCACACGGACACGCAGACCCGGAAGAACCATCCGTAGGCTATACAAATATTTGTCCGTGCGGGGGTCGAACCCGCGAAACATAGCGCAAAAAGCCAAGCGACTTACAACTGCGCCAAACGTGTCATCATAGACTGGTGCAGTGCCTGATACAGTCGGCTGCTGCGTCCTGGGTCGTGGGTTCGCGTCCCGCACGGAACAAATATTTGTATGATCTGCAGGTAGTAGTTCCGGGTCTGGGTTTATTTTGTGTGGAATTTGTGTCTGTAAGCGCACCCACGACACAGGAGCAATTCTAGAGTGGGGCAACGTTTTAAAAAAACACATTAAAAATACAGGTTCTACAAGTCCTCATATCGCAAACCTAAATTCCTATAGTGCAGCAGTAAGGACACAATTCACACAATACGAACTCCTACGAACGGACTAGAGGCGTAGAAGAACTACTTATTATTAGGTACAGAAATAAATAATGTTGAGTACCTAGTTGTTGAGTTTCTTAAGGCCCGTATTGCAACTTACAACAGATCGGGAATCAAAACTCAAGTGGACCTTGAGTCGAGATTACATTAATTTAATATAAATGCTGGACCTATTACGTAGGGTTCATACTTGACTAACTCAATTTGGACTCAAGTTCTACTTGAATTTGATTCTTGATCTGTAATACGGGCCTATTGTATTATAGTTCAAATACTAACTGATTAGGATCTTCGACAAACACAAAGTTAGGAGAGTCTTGCGTGGACACTTTCGTGCCGTCCAGGATAATGTCTCTGAGAACCATTCGGCCATGCGTGCAGTTTATCACAGTCATCATTTCCATTCCGCAGTAGCCTCTTGGCATTAATGGTTCGTTGTTTCGACAGCATGGTACCGCAGCAAATACGGCACAGCATCCAACTAATACTAGGACTATAATTTCCTGAAAAATAATATAATTAAACACCTATTTCTCGAATAATTAACGGCGAATGGAAACCGTTAAAGTAGATACTGTGAAAGTGAAACGTGTTCTTTTTCGCATTAAGTTCTACTTTATCGTTGAACGGTAAGATATGTCTCCTCTCTGTTTCGTACAAAATATTATTTAAATCACACATATCTATTTATTAATTAATCATAATCGTAATCGAGTACTGTTCTTCCAAGCCAAAACAAGCAATTATAAGACTCTGAACTGGGGTGCAATTCTCTAAGCTCAAACATCCATACATCCTTGAATACAGAATTGAAATAATCGTAATAACCCAATTTGGTGTTCGCTAAGGCCGGTCTTCATGGCTTACCTTCTGCAACGTGTACTTAAGCTTAGCTTCAATCATGTCTTAGCGAATACCGAATTGGTTTTACACCGTTATTTCGATTCCGTATTCAAGGATGTATGGATGTTTGAGCTTAAGGAATTGCACTCCTGATCACGAAAGAGATTTTAGTCGATACTAGTTGTGCACCGCGGTTTCACCCGCCGTTTAATTTAAAAGGAAGCGGACTGTCGGGACTTGTCAGTTCTTGACTGCTATAGCAATCTTATTGTGAGGCTAATTGTCATTGTGTATAAATATGTGGTATTTATCCCACACTCGGCATGCATTATCCTCACATAGCTTATTTTTTACGATTATATAGTGTTAAGTAATAAGACTGTAGTACATCATATATTTTAAAAGAGTATGTCCATAGAGTTTCTTGGCGGTTCTTCTCCATAGGACCAACGACTTGAAACCGTGCAACTATTCAAATTCTGACTATTCGTAAGTGCCAGCAAATGGTTTACATGAATAAAAAGCTTTTAACTTTGATTATTTATAAATAATTTGGAGTACTTATAGATATATAATAATAGATTGAATTTGATGGATTTAATTTTTTTACCCTAATTATTTATCGAAAATAAAAGTGCCCTAAGTGACTCCTTATAACACCAGCTATCTGCCAGTGAAAGTCCCGTCAAAATCAGTCCAGCCGTTTCGGAGATTAGCTGGAACAAACAAACAGGCAGACAAACATTTCACCAAAATGTAACTATTTGTTGTTTCAGTTATAAGTTCCGTAAATACTGTCGGATGCATTTAGTAAAAAGCTGTAATTTTGGCATTACAAACAGACACTTCGATATAATGTATTTTTATAGATTAGGTTAGTTTATGTTTTACTAATAAATTGTATAAATGTTTGTTCTGTAATATTAATACATTTATTCCGTGTGGAGTCCGATTCCGAGTGGAGTCCGATTCCGAGTGGAGTCCGAATGAAAAATATAGCACCACTCCGTCTCCTCCCGTGGATGTGTAAAAGGCGACTAACGGCCGAAAATAATCAAACTAATCCGAAATTTTTGTTTTTAAGATTGGGGATTTATCTATTTTTTGTATTATATCTTAAAACAAAAACAGATCAAGTTCAAAGTCTTAAATGTAAAGATTTCAGATTAGACTATTTAACTTCGGCCATTTTGGACTAAACCAGAAAGATGGGCAGCAGTGTCCCTTCCGTAGAGCAAGCCCAGCGTGGTGAGTAATGGCAAATTCCCTCCAAAATGACGACACTATTGTGGAAATCTATGGGGAGGCCTCTGTTCAGCGGTAGATGTCTTCTGGGTGGTTATTTTCATAACTACGTTAGAAAATATTCTAAAATGTTTAAAAAGGTTTGTATGCAAGCAAAAGCTGCTTATATTAGTGACCAAAATAAAAAGTCGAATAATAAAATGAAAACGACTTGGAAAATAATTAATGCTGAAACTAGTGATGGTACATTTAGTGACAGTGCAATTAGTGTAAATATCGATGACAAACTAGTGTCACATAAGTCATAAGTAAGTGCAATAGTTGCAAATTTCCTCGAAAACTTTTCACTAATATTCCAATAAAGACTAAACACCTTCCATCGTCTCCCTTAGCAGCTGAGGCATTCTTAAAGAAAGATGTTGATTTACATGTACCTCTCTTTGAATTTAGTTTATGACAGACAGTGATATAATAAAAACATTTAAAACAATAATAGTTAAAAAAACTGAGGACTTATGGGGATTGTCAACGAAAGCCGTCGAATCTGTTATAACTAATATAGCGCCAATTTTGGCTTTAATATTTAATGCCTGCATCGCAGAGGGCACTTTTTCCGATCTCATGAAATCCAGCAAAGTACTACGGAATTTAAGGTAGATCTATTGATTTTGTAAGCTCAAATTTGTCAAATCGGGATCAAACTCAATCAAAGAGTAGAAATTGAAAACGTCCCATCAGCAGGCTAACACGTAAACCCCCCACCCCCTCCAGGTACCGCAGGGATCAATTTAGGGCCATTTTTGTTTCTGGTCTACATAAATAACCTGCCATGCATGATAAACGATACAATGTCGAATATAGTGTTGTTTGCTGAAGACACGTCACTTATATTTAAAGTAAATAGAAAGGATAGCCATCTTATATAATCCAATGATATACTTCATAAGATATCTGATTGGTTTTCGGCGAGTAGTCTTCTATTAAACGCAAAAAAAAAATACCAAAGTCTAAGACTCTCAACAGCAAATGTGACCCACGTAAGGTCACAAGTGAAACTTGACGTAAAAGAATTAGATCTAGTCACCACAACTGTGTTTTTGGGTGTTACTTTAGACTCAAAATTGCAATGGGGACCCCATATAAAGGCACTTTCAGGCGAACTAAGCTCTGCTGCATTTGCCGTTAGGAAAATTAGACAGTTTACGGATGTGGCTACAGCTAGGTTAGTATAATTTGCGTACTTTCACAGTATTATGTCTTATGGAATTTTACTGTGGGGATCGGCTGCTGATGTTGAGTCTATTTTTATATTACAAAAAAGAGCAGTGCGAGCTATCTATAACCTGGACTCTCGCGAGTCGCTCCGGGAACTATTTAAGGAAACAAACATTCGTACTCTACCATCCTTATATATTTTCCAAAACATTATGTTGGTATATCCGCAAAAATATAGCTAATTTTAGTAAGAAAAGTGACGTGCACAGCTTAAATACTCGCAACAAGAACAAGTTGGTTGTACCTAGCTTTAGAGTTAGCAGAACCAGCAAGTCGTTTATGAGAAACAGTATTAGATTCTATAAAAAAAATCCTTGTAGTATTACTGACTTACCAGAAATAAGATTCAAATAATTGATTAAGCGCATTTTAATTTCGAAAGCCTACTATGACGACTGCCGATATGCCGACGATAGCGATGTCTGGCAAACCTTTCCCTCGTGCACACTGCGACCCTCTGGCGCTTTATAATATATTATATAATTTTCGTATGATTGAAGTGTTGTTATTCTTAATCAATGCTTTACCGTTTACAAAGAAATTGTAGTTATTTTTTTTATTGACATCCTGACATTTACTTTGACTTGTTTAAAATTGAATTCTATATTTATGATATAAATTATTTGCTTATGTTTAATGTAATGACTGCAATTTACATTCTAATATCTTTTCTTAGTTTTTTGACATTATTAAATTAATTAAGCATATCATTGTAAATGTGTGAGCATCGTGTAGCCATTAATGTTATATATTTAGTACCTATACTTTGCCTTTTGCCAGGTAGTATTGGTCTGCCATACTCACTAAAATGTCTTGCTGGCGGTGGCGTTGTTTCGGGTCGTTCGGTTCCCTACAATATGGTTGAGCTAAGCGATGCGGATGCATGCGTCATGCTCGTGAACGGGTGCCGTCTGTTGGGACTGGTCAGCCGTTAACTGCCATGGCAAATAATAATTATATGACAGTAGTATGTTTTTTTTAATACATTATGTTTTACCATAATTTGTATCAATCAACATTGTAATCTCAATTATTTTATTTGTTTCTTGCCGGCTCTTCGCCATAGATCAACTATTTGGAACCGTGCAACTTAGATTCTGACGTTTCATAAGTGCAAATATTTGGTTTATTTGAAATAAAAATATTTGAATTTGACTTTGACATTATGATGTTCAATATGGATTAAAAATAATTCATAAATTATAGTGAGCAAAATTACTTTCATCTACCATTTACTTGTAACAGACAAAATTACGGAATGTTATAATTTTAATTGATCTAAAATTTCAAATATTTATAGATCTTAGTAATGTCTTAGGTTTTCGCGATTATTACACATTATAATAAAACAATTTTAAACGGATTAGATCGCGTATATTATAGATTTTGTTTGTTTGATCTATAATATACGCGATCTAATCCGTTTGCCGTGTGGTGCCGTCTCAGAATACCACCACCCCATCTCCTCCCATGGGTGTCGTAAAAGTCGACTAAGGGATAAGGCGGAGGGTGGGCAGCAGCGTCCTTCGATTTCATTAACAACTCAACTGCGATCGCCAACCCGTCTGCCAAGCGTGGCGATTATGGCAAAACCCCCCAATGAGCCCACAACACACCTGTATCGGTCGTTGTCGTGATCCTTGGGGGAGGCTTGTGTCCAGCAGTGGACTTCATTCGGCCGAAAATGATGAATCCGTTTAAAATTGTTTTATTATAATTTATAGATCTATTAAGAAATGGTTATTTATATAGTTCGTCACTCCCCAAATATTGAAATGATTCGTAAACAACTACTGCGAGTATTTAAGGTAATAATGCGTATCATGTCTGAGTATGGAGTAAATATCTATTATCGCTAACTGGTCGCTTGGGTCATTGAGTAATTTTAGCCCTGTCCGGTGCATTTGGAATAACAACTTGATAACGAAGTCCTCTTGTAATATTTGACATCGCGCCGGACAGTGACTGTCACACTCAAAGTAATTGTGTGGATTAAGATAGTAAAAGACAGGTCAATAAACTGTCACGAAATAGTTTCGTGATAGTTATCGTTTTGATATTATCATTGAGAGTATAACATGACTCCAAACTTTGTAGAAGTATCCTATTAACAAGTGCGGGCAGGATAGTGTTCACTACCTTTTAATCTAGATGATAAAAATGACCTTTATTGTACCTTCTGTCAACACATCATCGTCACAAAAAGAAACATCTATTGAAGATAATGAAATGGTAATAATTATTACTTATACCTAATAATAACAAATACGTAGTTTATGCATGTGTGAATTTATAATTACAAAACAAGCTACACCAATGCAATCACCCGTTAATTTGTAACAAACCGATGACTTATTTAAATCGATTAAAGAAATAGGTCGATCGTCAATCAGTGATGGGTAATGATATGTAAGGAGGGTAATTTAGTTAGCTTTGCGGCTAAGGCCACTGTCACGCCCACTTACTAGGGATGGGCAATTGTTACTGAAAAAAAAATGCAATCGTATATTAAGTGTCGTAAGTACCTTAAGAATCCTAAAAATTGGCCGGGTCGTTCTGAATTAATCTCCCATATATAAACATATTGGAGAAACAGAGAACGCCCTTTTTTTGGAGTTGTTATAAAGGTTGACATGGCGATCAATATCAATCGACAAACGATCAAATAATACCGATTGTTATTTGATTGAAATCGAATCAACGGAACCATCGAATAATTACAATTACATGTAGTAGCTACACAGACATTTTGCGTGAATCTCTAACATCTGTTCGAAGATAAAAGAAAAGTATGTTTTATTAATGTAAAACCATTTATTTAGCCACTTATCAGATCGTACTTAGTCAGACTTTAGTTGTTATTCAACTGGTACGGGCGGCGTTTCAAGCCGATTAGTCAGAATTTGGTACAAATCGACATCATAATTTAGTCACACTATCAGCAACGCATTTTACCTATTCCCCTTTATATGGTGAACAGAAAAGGGCCATCTACCATACAAACAAAAGCCTGCGATGAACAAGAATGAATGTATAACCAAATTGTATTTCAAATCGAAGGAAACATTACATTTTCATTAATTATCTAAAAACTAGGGAGAAGCCAGTTTAAAGTTTCTCGGATGTCATTTATACAACAAATTGAACGAAATCCTGTCACTCTATGTCCTTTCCAAATAACGTTGTAAAGAAAAACTATTAAATTGGCTGCAAGGGTTGGATTATGACGCAACTGAACAACTACTTCTTAATTTAAACAATCAACTCGCATATGTCCACGTACAGTATTCGCACTCACACAGTCACACACAACCCACACGCACTCCCACTTCCAAACACACACACCACACATATCATGCAAAATCCAACTGTACCACACACGCACTCGCTCTAATGAATAAACATTGCTTCTACTAATCGCTTCGTTGCTATTATATAGATAATAAAATGATAATTGTGTATCACAATGTAACTATTGTAACACCTATTAATACTCAGGGTGGGAGCCTGGTGATTCGTAACACAGGGTTCCCCTAGTACGGACTCCAGTCTTTCGCAAAGGATCATATTAGTTAGAGAGAAATGAACCTTTATTTATTTATTATTTATTTTAAACCTTTTTGTGAAACATAGGATAGAATAGAATATTCGTTATTGACGACATTACATTGAATGACATTAGAATATCAACTTTTCGGAAAATGAATAAATTTAAAAGTAATTGTACAATAGGCGGCCTTATCGCTATTAGGGATTTCTATGGGCATAGAATACATAATTTTAACAACAAAAAGAAACATTCAGCAAATCAGTCCGTAATTAAAGTCGCAAACGCAAAGCAATGAATTCATCATTTCGGCCGAATGGAGTCCACTGCTGAACATAGGCCTCCCTCAAAGATCACCACAATGACCGATATCGGTGTGTTGTGTGCACATTGAGGGGTTTTGCCATAATCGCCACGCTTGGCAGGCGGGTTGGCGATCGCAGTTGAGTTGTTAATGTATTCGAAGGACGCTGCTGCCCATCCTCCGGGTAATCCCTTAGTCGCCTTTTCACCCACGGGATGAGATGGAGCAATGAATTAAATCATGTAAACGAGTAAAAAATGAAATGTAATATTTAATGCCAAATTGTCATTAGGTAAGGCAAAGGACATGTGGTTCATACAGCCTAAGATATTATGGTTTGCCTTATGAAGTTTAAAAAAATAACTAGATTTTATTAATATTGGCATGCTTAAATGATCAAATTTACAAAAGCCAGGCCAGGGAGTGATCTCGAATATGAATTATTTATTATAAATCAGTCATTCAATACCCTTGATAACCCGTTTAGACGAATATCTAATTAAATACTAAACTAATAATTATACTTTTACCCTACTTAAACATACTTGAGATAATTAATGAAGTACTCATATTTTATTTAAAATAGAATTTAGGACTATTCGTCGTTTATGTTCTTTTCAGGCATTTATGGGCTTTTCTGGCCCTTTGTTAAGCATTGCTTTGTTTGTCTTAAACAGAGTTCGGTGTATGGTTTGAAGTTCTAGAATAAATCTGAATACGGATCCTAATCATACTGTACATATTTCGCGTTTCATATTGCATATCGTAATGAAGTTAATGTTATCGACGCTGACCACAAATAGACAATGTTTACATTGCATCACGTTGTATATAAGTAAATGTACCTCATTATGTACCAATACACTAACAGAAAATAATAATCTATCTAATCCGAAATCTTTTTGTCCCTCGGTGTCCCATGCCAAGAATTTCAGAGATAATTGTTGATATTAGGTCTAGGGTCAACTATATCCCACTGTTTTGGGGGGATACATGGCCCTCTGGGTCCGCCCTTATCTCGTAGTCTCATCATCATCATATCAGCCTTTTATACGTCTACTGCTGACTAAGGCCTCTCCCATAGATTTCAATGGTGTCGCCATTTTGGGGGGTATTTGCCAATACTCACCACGCTTGGCAGGCGGGTTGGTGAGTGCAGCATGGCACATTTCCACATAAGAAACGCTGCTGCCCATCTGCTCTGGTTTAGAATCCCTCAGTCGCGTAGTCAGTAACGACATCCATGGGAGGAGATGGTATATTCATAATCCGGACACCACACGGACATATCTCGGAGTCTATCTACTTACATATATTTGTCTAATACAAAAACAAAATGATTTTTTGCAATATACAGATAACACTTTTATTATTAATAGGCCAATATTTAATAAACAAGTGTTATTAATATGAAAATGTCATGCTGGATAGTATACGAGTAGCTGTGGGACAGGTCGTTGAGCTCCCTAAAATAGGGACGAGCTACACGATGACGGAGCCAAGCTTGCCGTATGGTAGGGCAGGTCATTCCTAAACGGTTACGGATCTAGCGGCCATTCCGAAAGATGCCCTAAATATTTCTCACATAATATTGTACACATCTCCAAGTGAAAATGTCTTGAAATCTAATTGCTTAATAAAAAGCATTTCATTTCAATACCTGCTAACAGGAAGATGAATAGTACAGGTCTTTGGCAAATCTATTCCACAAATTCTTCTCGAGCGGTATCTTTATGTCACCTACCCGCTACTTGTTTAACTATGCGCTAAACAATCAGTTCATCTTATATTTCCAAAAAATGTTTTTTGTAATCAGGTTTCTTGACTTTAATTTAATAAAAGCTAACTCGACTGAAGGCCGGAAATGTTGTAATTCCTCAGTAGGTAAACCTTCAATAAAAATATGTCACTCGTACATTGTTGATGAAAGAAAGATCATTGATAGGTAGCAACAGACAACAGCAACAACTGCTTTCTTGCCATTACTGGATTATGTGACGCTTTACTATAATACATTTATAGTATAGTAACCGGCACTGATCTTAAGGCCTTCCCCTTCGCCTGCGCAGAAGTAATTTTGTTTTGGGACTGTTTCCCGTATGCAACTGCGCACACTGATAAACGCACACACTGCGCACACTATTTCATCATTTAAGCCGAAAAACGTTCACTGCCGGACAGGCAGCATCCAAAGATTGCCACAACGACTCGCTACGGCAGGCGTGGGCAGGTGGGTTGGCGATCGTAGTTGAGTTGTAAATTTAGATCAAGGTTGCTGCTGCTCATCCTCCGGCTAATCCCATGATATAATCCCATTTTACGAAATCCACGGGATGAGATAGGGGTGGTGATATTCTTAGCCGGCACCACACTCTCTGAGCGCTTAAAAGACGAGCCAGTCATTGTAATTTTATCCAGTTATGCTTGTACTGGCAGTGGGGTTGGATCAGGCGACCTCACGATCGGCAGCCAGTCGTGTTAGCCATTTGACTATTTCCGTTTTTAATTTCAACAAATAGGATGAAATAAAACCACGTTTGATCAAGTCGTAAAATAGTCATACAAGTCTAATTGTTACGATATGAGGTCACGCGTTATCAGTAGTGTAAAACAGACGCCCGGTACCGACCGAACCTAGGTATACGATGTATATAACAAAGATTATATTATCATCTTATATCAACACAGTATTGTGTTGTAAACATCTAAATCGAAAGGTTTGTTTATGGTTTTAGCTTACTTTTTAGAGCTTATCCTGTTATCGTGCAACCTAATTGTTATACCAGGGATACGCTGACAAAAATGTTTTACCCAGAAATAGTCCAGCGTGTCACCACACTGCTAGTCAGCGTCACCTCGAGATATTAGTTATGTGTTATGTGCATTAAATGTGTTTATGTGCAGTAATTTCACCAGCTTAAGTGCCCTTTAAACCGGAACACCGTATTGTCTTAAGTTTAAGCACTATGGCGACTGAGTATCTGGCACTGCGGTGGTACTTCACCGGACTCTCGCACTAAGAACACCTGCGGTAGGGGCAGGTACTTAATCTTAAGCCACTAGTAACGAAACTATGTTTAGCTGCTGTGGTGACCATTAAACTCTTTTACTTAGTGCATCTGCTGCTTATTTTGCTACTTGAAGCAACTAGAGCTATATTAGCTAAATTAGGATACCGTGCGGTGTCCGCATTAAGAATATAGCACCACTCCGTCTCCAGTCGTGGATGTCGAAAAGGCGACAAAAGGACTCTAAACCAGAGGGATAGCAGCAGCGTCCCTTCTGTGGAACAGTAGCCATACTGCAACGCGCCTGCCAAGCGTGGTGAGTATTGGCAAATTCCCTCCAAGCTGACGACACAACATGTGGAAATCTATGGGGGAGCCCTTTGTTCAGCAATGGACTTATAAATGCCTGAAATTATGATGATGACGATACTACCCCTGGTGTCCGGATTAAGAATATCATCACTCCATCTCCTCCTTTGGATGTTGTAAAAGAGAGATGGGCGGCAGCATCCCTTTTGTGGAACAGCGATCATTTTGCGCTCACCGACCCGCCTGCCAAGCGTGGCGAGTACTGGCAAATTTCCCCCATTTTCCCCTTTGATCAGCAAAGAACGTTATTTGGCTGATATGTTGAAGGTATACTTATATACTTAATAAACATTAGTAAAAACGGATTATCTTAATCATTTATATAAATATCTAGGCCGAGCTGCCTTCCAAGTATTTTAGCAAATACCCCAATGACCATACAACACACCCAGACCGTTCGTTGAGGCGATCTATGGGGGAGGCCTGTGTCCGGCAGTGTACTATATTCTGCTAAAATGAATGGATATCAATAGGGTACCAAAGTATGTATGGATTACCCATAGCTCGTAGAACTGATGGCCGTTGAGGCAGAAAGGTTCTGGAGTGGAAACGACGCACCGAAGAACGCACCGTGGGACGGCCCAAACGAGATGGTCAGACGACCTGCTGAAGGTAGCTGGAAGTCATTAGATGCGGTCCGCATATAACTGGTCCTTGTGGGAATTTATGGGGACGCCTTTGTTCAGCAGTGGCCGTATTTCGGCTAATATGATGATGATGAAGAATTACCCATTCGTCTGAGATCATTCCGCATCGACACACGAAGTATCTATCGATTAGATCCCAATTAATGCGCATCGTAAATGTGTAAGTACCTTTTTTATTTTTTATTGATGTCCAGTGGAAATTCTACATGAACTTCCTTCACCCCGGGGAAGTGTGAAGGGGTATGCCCGACTCCTACCGGCTAAAACTACTGGAGCGGTCATCTTCGGCACCGAAGAGGGGCTCCAGGTCCTCGTAGGATAACCAGTGATGCTACGCCTTAATCACATCTCGGAGGGGATGAATGTAAAGCGGTCACCCCCTCTAGCGAAGGGAAGGCGACTGTAAAAAGGTCGCCCCCAGGCACTTCTCGGGGAGGATTGTAAAGGATCCCCCGAAGCCTCGCTGTGCGCTGTGCTATGCACACGGCGGCACGTGACCACGTGCGCACCACCGTCTTCCCGGGGGTCGCTCGGTGTGAGCACACAGACTTTCCAATCTGCGCGCCCGCGACCCCCGAGGCCCCCTACTATGTAGCGACGGCAGTAGGCTCAGGCGTGATGGACCCGGGAGCCGGGTTGGTTGTTACCCCGGCGCCATCTTGTCCTCCGTGCAGGATCGGCCATCTCCCGACCCCGCTCTGCAGGCTCCTTCTGGAGCATGACGTTCTTACAGGAGGAGACCACTGCAGTCCAATGTTCATGCTCTGCCAACATAGCCGGCAGTAGTGTCTGCCGGCAGAGAGAGTCCTTGCCTGATCTGATCGACCAGGATCCGCCGCTCGGTAACCCACGCAGGGCATTCCTCGAGCGTGTGCTGTGTAGTATCTTGGTCGCTTCCACAATGGTGGCACTATGCCGTGGCCTCGCACCTTATCCTGTACAGGTATGCACCGAAACAACCGTCACCGATGAACACCTGCGTCAGGCGGTAGGTAACGCGCTCGCTCCTTTTGAGCCAGGCTCCGAAGAGCTCCGTTTGGTCACGAACTGCAACTGAAGGCGATGTCGCCACATGTCGAGAGCGAGCCGTCGAGCCAGCCGTTTTATCCTGTCGAACGCCCCTGGAGGACGCTTTCGCTACTCTGGCGGAGGAAGCGTGTCTGATCATAGACCCACGCATCCGTCTACGCCAGGATGTCAAAAGGCGGAAAGCGCGCCAAGAAAGTTGCCGCATCGTAGGACACTGTCCTATATCCCCGTGCGATCCGTATAGACACTCTGCGCTTCAGACCGTGAAGTTTGGTTCTGCAGCGCTGAGCACCTGACAGTCGAGCTGACCATACAGGCGCCCCATAGAGGGCCACAGACCGCACAACCCAACCCCCGTGTAGAGGCGGCGAACTTCCTCACTCGGTCCCCCGAGATTGGGCAGTAGCCGGTGCAATGCACCCACTACCCTCTCGATTCGGGAAACGTGTAAGTACCTACAGATGTAAAATTACAAATCAATTACAGCAATCGTAAAACATTAGTTTTCATGTCCCCCATCCTATTGAACTACGGTCAATAGTGGGAAATATAAATACATTATGATAATTCGTTATCGTACTGAAAGAGGAAGTGCGACATGGTTGCTTTCTATCAGTGGATTTTACGATCGCCCACTGGTGTCACTAAAACGTGACCTCATGAGTTCTCAAACACTTTAGTCAAGTAATATAATTACTACGCAAACTGATTAAGTATTAAAAATGTTTTGTTTTAAGTAAACGCAATGCATACTTTATTTTAAGCTGTGTCTAATGGCATATTAACTCACTTTTAATTAAGTAATAAGTTTACGTTTTAAAGTTAAGTGGTGGTAGGTCTATTATTGTATCTAGTGATCATACGAGGACCTGGAGCCTCCCTTAGAAGCTGAAGTTGACCGCTCCAGTGGTTTTAGCCGGTACGAGTCCGGCATACCCCTTCGCCCTTCCCCGGGGCGAAGGAAGTTCATGAAGAATTTCTACAGGGCACCAATTAAAAAAGTCTATTATTGCAAGAGATCGGCTAGATAGGTACCACCCCAGTGCAAATATCAGTTTGCCGCTAAGCAGTAGTGTTTTTTGTAGCTAGTGAAATTACTTAGGGACTGGATGACTTCACCGCTCGAGGTGACGAGCGCAATGTGATGCCTCGCAGGACTGGTCCTGGGTAGCATGACAATTGTTATGGGCTGGCATGAAGCTTACCACCAGGCGAATGATTTGCATGTCTCGTCACTAAGTTGTATAAAAAACAAGTAGGTTTGTAATTCTTTTAAGAAAATCAAGATACTTCAAAAGTATTCTAATGCGTCAGTGTAAGCTATTTCATTTTATACTTTTTCCTTATCATTAGGAAATATTACACATAAACATTCTAACTCGGTCTATTGCAGTCCACTGCTGCAGGTTGGTTTAGGATAATAATAATTTAGAAATGTTTATACGGAATAAATTAGCTTATCTCTTTCTGTAAGATTTCATAAAGGGTATTATCTCACGCGGGACTCGACAAAATGACTGGCGCCTTGTGAAGTTTGCTCTCTGTTTCTCCTTTTTACCACTTCACTGTCATATATATTTATCAACCCGAAAACATTTCATATCTAAAGGTAACGTTTATGCTTTAATATAAATAACATGACACAGCGAAAACCTAAAATTTGTAGCAGATAGACGTGAGTAACCCTCTTTGAATAAAAATAAACTAATCGCCTTATGTAACGAGTCAAGAAAAGATGCTGTTCCATTATTATAACCAGGATATTGGGACCCCAATCCAATCCAATCCAATCCATTATCTTTGTATTATGAAGTCCGATCTATTACAAATGATTGTTATAACCTTATATGTTTTGTTTGTAGTGTAGATGCGTTGCCCGCGCTCTACGATAGCCACATGAAAGCAAGGTAATTGCCCGGACTTCACTTAGTCGCGCACAATGACAATAAAAACACCTCTTTGGTCGCGCACCGAACGGTGTCGTGGCTCGACATGAATCAAAAGCGTAATTCAGTAATATTGCGAAAAAATAATGCCATCCCGTGCTTATAGACAATGCACGAAGTATACCTATAATACTGCTATTGTGAGAGATAAAGATGATTTATTTCATAAATAAATAAATACGTAACATAAATCGATATTGTAAATAAAAAATAGTATTTTGTTTTATTTTTTATTACGTGGTCTAATGGCGGCCGGCGCGCCGTTTTGTAGTGCAATAATGTTCGTGTAAGGCGCGTGTATATGTAAAATGTCATTGGTTATAACAACTCAATTATTTCTCAGCCAATAGTGTACACATACATATTAAATAGAAAAAACTGGAAATCTGAGAACTAAGTTTCCTGTAAGTATTTACATTTGTGGATATACCAACTACATATTGCGTAGTAGGTAAATAGATAATAATCATCAAAACACTATGAATCAACGTTCTCATGAAAGTGATCTTCCGTTTAATTATGACAAACAAATAATAAACGATATGGATGTCGGTCGTCACGTACTACATACCATTCATATTCAAATATTTAATGTCTATGCAGCAACATTTTTTATCGTCATCATCACCATCATCCTCAGCCAAAGTACGTCCACTGCTCAACAAAGGCCTCCCCCATATATTTCCAATTTGCTAGTACTCAGCACGCTTGGCAAGCGGGTTGGTGAGCGCAGTATGGCTACTGTTCCACAGAAGCGACGCTCCTGCCCATCCCTCTGGTTTAGAGTCCCATATTAGAGTCCCATATAGAGCCCGTTTGCAGTAAACGATAAGTAGATGCATAACTGTCTACAAAACTTAGCGATTCAAAATTGTATGTCAGAGAGATATTTAGGCAACTGCCAAAGTTGAGTGCAAACGAGCATTATCAGTCGCATTTTACGACATCCACGGGAGATGGAGTGGTGCTATATTTTTATATGTAGACACCACGCGGAATCATTTAAAATGTTGGGGTGGAAATTAGACAAAATATACTTTGGGATGTTAATATTAGTGTAGATTTATCACCTAATCAACCTTAATAGTGCCAGTCCAAATAGTGTTTAACCAAGCACCGCTTAAACAGCGTACATATACGTAACTTTATATTCATATATCGTGTAGCCAAAGTATATATACCCATATTGTTTAAGTTTTATATATTATCTCTCATGTTTGTATATTCGTGTCAACAATTTGTATGGCTTTTAAAGTGGTCAATGTACATGTTAAATTTTTGTAATAATAAATAAATATATAATAAACAAAAATTTTTTTTTTATAAACGCAGTTCCCGTAACCCATGATTGTCCTCTTGAATTAAAGTACCTATTTTTGTAGGACACTATAAAACCTGCAACTTTAAATGTAGGAGGATATTGTTACCAGCTCAAATGAATAATCTGATTATACTTTCACTTCAAGTTATAGTTTGGTTTGCACAAAGCAAGTTATTTTTGTTATAAGTGCCCGGCTTATATTTAGTTTTACAAGTGCATCGCCTTCAGGATTCTATTAACTCGCGTTATTTTGATCAATGACAAAGCAATGAAACGTGCACTTTGTTTGTACTTAGATGTTATTATAGCCAGCACGGTTGGTGCAGTGGCTGATACAGTCTGCTGCTGCGCTCCGGGTCGCGGGTTCGATTCCCGCACGGAACAAGTATTTGTATGATCTGCAGGTAGTTGTTTCGGGTCTGGGTGTATTGTGTAGAATTTGTGTCTGTAAACGCGCCTACGACAGTAGAAATCCAAAGGTAGGGCCAAATTAAAAAAAAAATCGCTGTAATACTTCGTTATTTTTATGTAAGTACTAGCTGTCGCCTGCGATTTCACCCGTGTTATAAAAACACTGAAATACGTACTTTTATTTATTTTCAACAAAAAACCCAATTAACAATTTTCATATTTTCAACTTTCACCCCCTTAAGGGTGCAATAGATAAAAACACTGCAACACGTATTTCTTTATTTTTGAACCAAAAAGCCAAATACTTATAGATCTAACTTGTAAAATGACGGAGTTTCATATATATAGCCTTTCAACCCCTATTTTACCACCTTGGGGGTGGAATTTCTAATATTGCTTCCTTGCATGCCTACGTTATAAAAGGCATCAACTGCCAACATTTCGATTTTGTTGCCCCAACGGCTTAGGCTCTGTGCATTGATGAATCCGTCATTATAAATGTTTAACTTAACTAGATAGTAATATAGTTCGTCCGTTTTGTGTCCGGTTTAAGAATATAGGACCACTTCATCTCCTCCGTTGTATGTGGTAAAAGGCGACTAAGGGACACTAAACCAGAGGGATGAACAGCGCCCCTGGAACTGTAGCCATACTGCGCTCACCAACTCACCTGCGTGGCAAATAGGCAAATTCGCCTCGCGTGGCATGTAATGGGTCGTTTATGCAGGAGGTCGTCTTTGGGCCGATATGTTTACCTAGAATAGTTCAGTTGAACATTACCTGAAGATAATGTGGTAGGTGTAATATGGTGGATAGTTTCCACTGAAAAAATGCGTATTTAAATCACGGTTGAAATAATATATCCAACTAGGTTGGTATTTTGTTTTAGATTAGATAACGTCAAAAAGCTGTATTTGTATATATATATATACAAATACAGTTATATTATACGTATATATATGTACCTAATTAAAATTATTTATGGTTTTATAGCAACGCTTGGCGCGGTCAGTCTATGGATGGGTGACTGCATAGTGATGTTTGAATTGAGCGTCTCCGTGCTTCGGAAGGCACGTAAAATCTATGGTCCTAGTTGTTGTCATTTTCATTAGACGGCAGACGTTAAGCCAAGTTGGAGGCCTTTGGTCGGCTTGAGCAACTCCGACACAAGTCAATCAAGTTAAAAAGTACTCCTTGAAAGTAATGCACTATGAAATATAAGTATTTTTTGTGATCTACGAACCTACTTATTATTTTATTCTACCTACAAGTCGATAAATAATTCTTTTATGTGGTCTATAATCTTTAGTAACGCAAAAATACTGCACGATCAAATTTTCTTAATGATATTAATTTTAATTACAGACGAATTAAGTGTCTTAAATAGTAAATACTTAAAAAACATCGTCAATTTATTAAAATAAAATAAGAAGGTACGATTTACTCTTCAAATTCCAATCGACCAGGTATTAGAAGATACTTTCTTCTTAATTATCCAAATAGCCTTAATTTCTCCGTATAGGTATTATTAAAACGAAACGTCTATGATTTACTTACCTTCATATTTACTGTTTCCTTACAATATGTTTTTAATCACTCACACAACATACACCGGAATCTGTCGCCCGCGTGCGATCGCCGAATGAAATGAATGCTGTTATAATTACCGTCGCATCGCAGTGACTCGTAATCGATTCTCGATTAGAAGTATCCTTGGTTTATATCAGGGACTTATAACGTTACCAGTCAACAGTATGCGGCAACGTTATTTAACGTTATAAGCGCTACCGTTGTAACATATTTTTTTCAAACTGTTGCGGAGAGCGTTACACGAGTAACAGAACGCAATTTCGACGACATAAATAACGTTATTATAACGATAATTACGTGACGTTGCCAAACTTATTGATTCGCAAACGTGTGCGACTTATGAGCCAGGCTCTGCGACGTAATTGGAGAAACGGCGCGGGGGTTCTACTGCGCGATGCCAATAGGGTTGACAGATGGGATGACTACAATATCGGGATTTTGGTTTATAAATCAAAATCATACGTTTTATTATTAAAATTAACATCATGACAAAAAAGCCTAACATTTTTGGTACATTATGAGTATCATGACAGGTTATTAATGATTTGAGACATAATAGAAAGTCGTATGTCGTATATTGATCGTATGCTTCGATATACTCTACTTTACGCTTTCGTTATGTTTCTTATTCAATACAAAAAAGAAACTTCTTTTGCTATCGTACTGTGATTTGTCATCTCTGTTGTGTTTTTTTCTTATTTTGATGAAACTGCTGTGATTTTGTGCCGCGCTTACTTTGTTTTTGGTGACAATTACAACAAATACACTAAAGTGGTGGCGATGGCGTGCCGTTAAGTAGGAGTGAAGTGACCGTGAAAGCGTGCGGTAATTTTTAAATTTCTGTTTTGTTCTAAACTTTACTAGAAGCTGTTTGTCGGGTCATTTTATATTTCGTCGGGATTCTGGACATCAAATGAAATGTCGGGACCATCGCCATTTAAGACCATGTATCAGGATTTCGCATAAAGCTCAAGTGGCTTCCAATTTGTCTTCGCCTGAATTCTCATATCTTATCCCTACTTTACAGTTTTCTGCTTTATCCCTCAACCCAGTCTTAAAGAACGTTTTCAGTTCCCTGATGATCCACATACCAGATATCGAAGATCGTAGGAGAATTTCAGGCTTAAGATGCCTATGCATTCCACAGTTTTTGTGGACAAATCGTTTGTATTACAAGCAGCACGACTTTTAGTTGAATTAATTATTCAGTATTGATCAGCAAATAACTATGTATAATATTATATTATTAGAACTGTAAACGGGATATTTACCATGTATTAAAATTGATTTGAGTTTCCGATATTTCGGCGCTGTTGCAAGCGACGGGTTTGAGGGCATGGGTTCACGGATAAACTCAAGTTACTGCGGCTGGACGTTTACGAGCAGACAAAACGATCTACCCTCTTCCTTACACGTTTTTTGTGCTGGGTACTGCTACCATTATTACTTAAGTCTCTCAGAACTACTTTTTTCCCGACACACGAAACTCACCGAGTCGTGTGCCTTACATTATGGAGACACAAAAGATAATGTAGGTATTTACATTCTAGATCAAACTTCTAGATGGTGCAACCCATGTGTTCACATGTTACTATACGTTTTTTTATACCGTATTTATGACAGATATCGGATAATCAAAATGTTCTTAAAACTTAAAACAATTTAGCGGTTTCAAACGAAACGAAACGAAATATATTATTTCCAGCTTGTACACACGGCTACGTTTACGCTGACTTTCATAATACCGAAAGTCTATTCAATGCGAGATCAGCTTGTACTGTTTTGTATAGCTTGATGTGTAGCCGTGTGTACATAGTATTAAGACCTCAAAGTACATAGTATTAAGAACTCAATGTAATAGTCTGCTGGTATTGAAATAAATTATTAGTATTATTTAAAATACATTATTATCTCATCTTTGATACTCTAGGATGGATGTAGTATTTCAATACAACCGTTCACCGTACGCACTGTCAGTAATCACGTTAAATCACAGCTATAGATGGAAATTAAAGTTACTGAGTAAAAGAGATGACTAATAAAACAATAATGTGATACTGGTATTATCTGGGTACCGGTAAATTTTATATCGCTTGGTAAATTTAAATAGTGGAACGTAATTAGTAACGTTATTAAAAAATTAACAGTTTGCGTGACTGTTGTGAAATATCGATTCTCTGGAAAATAACGTTATCTCGCTTTTTGAGAGATAACGAGTAGATACCGTTACTGTATTTTACCGGTATTTAAGTCCCTAGTTTATCGATATTTATTATTTGGTGCGTGTTACGCGTTCGGTGCAGGACATTTCTATGACAGTGTTCATATTTACTACTTGAGGGCATTCGTTTTGAAACTATTTTTTAGGGTCACGTAGCAAATGGTTAAAACGAAGCCAACAGATCTCAAGGAAATATTTTAGATGTTTCAACAATATTCTTCATTTCATGCATGGGGAGGGTGATGGGACATTCGGTCCGGCCGTCTTAATTATTCCCAGAAATAGAAAAGACCCAATATTTTGGGAATCATTAATTAGGACAAGCAATTTTGCAACTTCGACAAGGTCGAAATTCGTTTATTAAATATTAAATAAAGTAAATTCGTGAAAGTCGTAAAGTAAAGAGTCGTTTGGTAAAGATTTCCTGATCAACGTCATGCTCGTGAACGAGTGCCGCCTGTCTACATTATAAATCAATTGCGATCGCCAACCCGTCTGCCAAGCGTGGCGATTATGGAAAAATCCCCCAATGGGCCCAAACACAAAACCATCGAATCCCAAATATGATAAGTATCTCTTTTATGTTTTACTATATGCGTAGCAAGTTACCCTTTTTTACTACTAGCCTGGCGGATAGGTTAGCGTAGCGTAAAAGAACAGGGGCCTTATTACGAACTCTTATTTCCAGGCAGTTTACACCGTAAACTGAACTGCCTTGCAATTCCGTACTATGAACTCTTAATACCAGCAAGTCAGCGGTCACGTGACACTTGGCTGACTTCTACCCGGATTTTGTCAGGCAATACGGTATTATGAACTTTCATTTGACATTTCTTTTCATGCTTCGTTGTCAAAAATTAACCTCAGTTTACGCTGCACTTGTATAGCTTTTATTGGATTGTTTTTAGTTATTTGGTGATATATTTTAGTTGCGCCATTTTTGTTACGCTATAAATACTTTAAACTTTTTAAAATAATCATTATTAGATTTATTATTTAGTATGATCAATTCTTAGCTAAATAATTCAAACAATCACGATGATTTTGTATGTACGAAGGACGATAGAAGGTAAAGTGCGTCAGTTTCTTATGGTCTAAGTTTATATTATAAAAGAGTCATGGGATACGAAGATATACCTAAAACATTAGACTTAAAAACAGAGATAATAAATATATTTAACTAATTATTTATTTAATAAGTGTAAGTGTGACTATCACAGGTCAGGGGTCGTACTATGAACGTTTAAAAACCATGCTCGTTCCAGGCAGTTCAATTTACGGGCTCAAACTGACACTTGACAGCTTCTATTTCGTATTATGACATGCATAATGCTGACTGACTTCACGCTGGATTTTTGTCTGTGGCTAGCTTGTAATTTTATGTTGTACCGTTCAGTAATATGACTATATACTTATTGATCAGTTACGGTTTTATTTTTATTACATAGATTATGCGAAAAATAATATATAGTTATTTATCACGTACAAAAGTAACGAGAAAATATTAAAACAATGAAGGTATTTTGCTAAGTAATTAATTCAGATTTTTATTTTCTGCTTTGTGATGATGGTTACACGAGATAAAGTTTCCGATCGAAAGCAGTCCTTATGTTTATCGGGGAATTCATCCACTTGAGTTTATATGTACGTACATTCCTTTTAAGCTGTGAATAGAACTATACATTGGTTAGAACAATTTATTAACCTTGTTATGTTTACGTTTCAAATCGTACTCGAGCATTACAAGTACCTAGTTTATATATTTATATGATAGTCACACTTACACGTATTAAATAAATAATTAGTTAAATAAAATTTTTATCCCCCTGTTTTTAAGTCTAATGTTTTAAGTATATCTTCGTATCCCGTGACTCTTTTACTATATAAACTTAAATCATAAGAAACTGACGCACTTTACCTTCTATCGTCCTTCGTACATACAAAATCATCGTGATTGTGTAAATTATTTAGCTAAGAATTTATTATACTCAATAAATCTAGTAATTATATTTTTTTTTTGTATTTAAAGCGTATCAAAAATAGCGTATTTATTTCTGTTCGTACATCAACTATGATACATTGTTGATATAAAAATGTAGCACCCAAAATATATCGTCAAATAACTAAAAACAATCCAGTAAAAGCTGTACAAGTGTAGCGTAAATTGAAGGTTAATATTTGTCAACGAAACATGAAAAGAAATGTCAAATGAAAGTTCATAATACCGTATTGCCTGGCAAAATCCAGGCAGAAGTCAGCCAAGTGTCACGTGACCGCTGACTGGCTGGTATTAAGAGTTCATAGTACGGAATTACAAGGCAGTTCAGTTTACGATGTAAACTGCCTGGAAATAAGAGTAGTATGTTGCAGACGGTTTGCATCAGGCGTAAATCGCGCAGTAGTTGCCGTCAAACGTCATTTTGTTCATAATGTTTTTCGACTAAGTCAACTCATCTAGGTTTAGCAACCTAATAATGACAGCTGCCGAATTTAAGCCATTCGCTAACCTAGATATATAATTGAATTTGAAGAAAAACATATCATTATAAAACATGTTCACTTTTGGCTTGGCTATACGTGATCACGGCGAGATTGAGCAGTGTCTACCCCAGCCACCTTCTTCAGGTCGCCGGTCAATTTGGCTTGGAGGCGTCTCGCGCTAGATTTGCTGGTCAGCCAAGAAGGCTGCACTTCGCTATTTTCGCTATTTGTCGTGTCGTATCCGCATATGTTAAAGAGAAAACTTTATTTCAGCAGTTACATTGATGTACTTCATTTCAGCCCAAAAACGTCCACTGCTGGACAGATGCCTCCCCCAAATATTACTACAAATAACGGTATGGGTTTATGGTGTGTGCTTCTGTGCTTACGTGTCTGGGTTTTGTACTCGAAGGTTGCTGCCGCCCGTCCTCCGGCTAATCCCATAGTCGACTTTTACGATACCCCCGGAATGAGATAGGGTGGTGGCATTCTTAGCCGGCACGACGCGGCCGATTGATATACTTAACGCCATCTATTGTCGACGAACACACAACCGACGTTGATTAATTTACCATATCCACAATAGAAAGCGCTATGAGGTTTATAACATTGTGTAGTATTTGCCGTGTGGTTTCTGACAAAGGATGGACCATCGTCTCTAAGTGGGTGTGGTAAAAGCTAAGCTAGTTCTAGATTTTATATACAACTGTTATTTTCTTTTGTTAAATGAATGTAGGTAATTATAATATAATCCGAAAAAGTAACTCGTCTTACTTCCAGCAAATATCGGTTATCAGATGGTGATCTGACAGGAACTAGGAGGCCTCATGGATCGCGGGGCCCTGGGTACTTGCCCAGAGTGGCCAATGGAAAAGAGGGGCCTGTATATAACATTTTAAATGGCCAGCTAAATGAAATGCTGTACGAGAAAGCTATGTAGTGTTATTTCTCTAGCCTTATTTTTTATTTTTCCACATATTTTAGTAGCTACAGCAAGTAAAAATCATTGTAATAATGAAGGAAATGACAAAAATCCCTGGCATTATCATTGAAATCTTAAAATGTATGCAATGAAGGTAACGCTAAAGCTAACATGACCTAACATCACTTTAGTAAAAACAAGACACTGTTTTAAATTATTATTTTTAATTACTGTGCCTTTCAAATGTTACCATCATAATAACTTGGATTGCTCGGAGTATATTCCCTTTCGTACAAATTACTACACAGTTTATTATTTATTATTATATTAAATAAGGTAACGATATCTGTAGTTCTGTAGCTAATGCCGAGAACCCGTAAAAATACAGATTTATCTGTAGATCTGGCACCGGTGGACGCCGTTATTAAAACAACTAGCGCCCTCTGGTATGTGTGTTCGTAAACATGTGTAGAAAACAGTTCCACGGTAATACAAAAGATGTCGTTACTTTTACGAAAAAACAAATATTCAAAATAATAAATCAATCAAATATCCAAAAATATTCAATACGGGCGACGCGAGCACTTTGCAAACAGTTCTGCGTACTACGTATTGCATTACTTGTTGTAATTTCATAGTTCCTCCAATTCTTTAAGTCAAGTGTTGATTGAACGTCAAGATTCACAGGTTTATGCATTTTGGAAAAAACATTGCGTGAAGTGTTCAGTTTCATTATTTTATTTTATCTTTACGCTATGCCGTCAATTCTACATCATATATTTATCTATATATAGCTAATAACATTGACATTTATCCACGCTAACGAGCGTATGGATACAAGAATTTTCGATTTAGTTAAATATAAGTACTAGATGGCGCTACTAGTTAGCTCTGACATAATTACCTTATAACAACTCTCTGGAAAAATAATGCAAAAACGTTTTATTCCATTCCGTCATTATACAGAAAATCCTATTGGAATGGAATTTTGTTTCCATAACACTATTCGCAGTCTTTATTTTTTCAATTCAAATTAATCGATCTCCGTTAAACCGCACGTACATACATTTATTTATTCCAAGTATTTATCCTGGATTTAACTTTCATATTTTTATTCGTACTAGATGGAACGATCGGTCGAATTGGTCGAAAAATCTTTATTCTAATTCCTTTCCTATATTTAATTGTGTCTTAGGGACGCAATGAGGACCCAAATAAAAGGCTTGTGACTTCGGACCCTTATTATGTTTTCTAGTTCAATAAGTACATGGATAATCGGTACTTAAATTAGAATTCGACTGGTCGCTGTCGAGGTAGAAAATGGAATTCAAGAAATATTGTAAACACACTAATTTAACAAGTACGTCAAATCAAAGATCAACTTATTAGCTAACATATTCAAAACACACACTGCCTACATATTCCCCGCGTTGAAACTAAGTACCTACTCGAGGAGTTTAAATAGTTTCGTCTAGCAACAATCGATTTCGATTCGATCGTTGTGGTCTGAAACCTGCGTCGGCAACGAAGTTAGATTTTTAGATAGCCCGATTAGAAAGTGCCCTGGGGAGATGAAAGATAGGTCGTCAGGAGATGAGGATAGTGGGTGCAAACAACGGCTATTGAGGATAGCCTCTATTTGTGCAAGAAATGTAGCAAATTCATCTTGAGTTAAGGCCATAGCCTATGACTATTTTGATGTGATATTTGCAAGATTTAATGCCTGTTTCAGCTAGGAGAAAACTAAAGTTTATACCGTCTTGCGTCACAGAGTCGGATAATGTTTGCCTTTATAAACTTTCCTAAGTCTTGAGGCGACTACGAAATTACGACCGTTGTCGCAAAACATCTGCTGGGTCTACGAGATATAAAACGCTGCAGGGATAGTAAAAATGCAGCCTTGCTAAGCTGGCAGATAGCTCCTAAATGTGAACATTTATAACGCATGCACACAAATATTCCTAGATAGTATTTGATTGTTGTGGCACCTCGATCCTTTCTATTTAAAACGGCGAAAGGACCTTCCATATCTAATGCTTCTGATAAAAATGGGAATTCGGGCGTAACACGCTGGGCAGGAAGGTTGCCCGTCAGTGGGCGTAAAGAGCGCGGGCGTAGGCACGTAACGCAAAAACGAACGGCGCGCCACGAGCTGCACACTCGAGAGACCTATATTCAACAGTGAATAATTACGACGTCATATGATAATACTCCGTGTGGTGTCCGGATTAAGAATATAGCACCACTCCATCTCCTCCCGTGGATGTCGTAAAAGGCGACTAAGGGATTCTAAACCAGAGGGATGGGCAGCAGCGTCCCTTCTGTGGAACAGTAGCTATTCTGCACTCACTAACCCGCTTGCCAAGCGTGGTGAGTACTGGCAAATTCTCCCCAATATGATGACACAGTTGTGGAAACCTATGGGGGAGGCCTTTGTTCAGCAGTGGACATTCTATGGCCGAGTTGATGAATATGATGCGATGAATGCAATAAGACGAGATGTTCTTTTGTGAAATACCAAGATAAGGCGTCGAGGCGACCGCCACGTATAATCTAATCACCACCTAAAATAGGGACGTACGTAGACGCCCATCTTAGATTTAGAATGCACCTCTTTGTTACTGTATAGTGTCTTAAACTCATCGGAAAAATATTTCTGTTGAGCGAGTTTGTAAAGATGTATGAATTACTTGAGTTCGAGCGGAGATAACAAACCGCTTATTTTGTCATTAGGATTTGTGTTTGTGTAAGTGAATCGCGTAATGAAAGCGAACGTGCGTTTGAATTTTTAAGTTTTGAGTAATACTCTAATATTATAGCATTTCCTTGATCAAACACGGAAACTAAATTAACTTTCGTTTCTTGTTTTATTTCGGGTAGGTCGATAATTCAAATATTATCAATTTTAGTCCAATCACGTTCAGGTTGTGCAAAAAACTGGGCTTGAACCACCAAAGGTCCGCTTCCTGTATATGTTGAGGGTCAACACCCCGAGGAATTAGATCGATGGGATTTTGGTTAGTGGGCACGTATCGCCAAGAGGAAGTATCTGTGAAATTACCGATCTCTGAGGTTCGGTTGGCTCCGAAGACCTTTAAATTTCGTGGGTCCACCGGTAATGTACTAGTGCCGCCCTAATAGCGCCCACGGGATGGAGTTGAAGGCGTTGACGATGTCTAGACTGACCGCCAACGCCACTCCACTCCTTCGAGACACTGCCCGTTCCGACACCGAGCGGACGTGAAGAATCGCGTCAATGGTGGACCGCCGCTGCCGGAAGCCATACTGACTTTCGGCCAGTTCGGGGCCAACTCGCGACAGCTGCTCAACGAGTCTTCGGGTAATTATTCTTTCGAATAGCTTCGAAGCCTGGTCGAGCAGGCAAATGGGACGGTATGCAGAGGGAGACTCTGCAGCCCTTCCTTCCTTCTTCAAGAGAACCAATCCGGCTTCTTTCCAGCCGGACGGGAACACTCTACGACGGAGGCAACTGGTGAACAGCCGGCTCAAGTGATCCCCAAGAGACTGCAGTGCATACACGAACGCCGTCCGGACCCGGTGTTGCGACTTTTCAGGCGGCCAATGGCTCGGCCCAGCTCCCCTTCCGAAACCCCCAACTCCTAGTCGCCTAGTCGAGGCAATCGGGGGTGGAGAGGGACCGGGATGGTCCCGGACAACCGGAAAGAACGTTGAAAGTACTCCTTCCAACAAATCTGGCGCCATGGTTTCGGTCACCGGGGGGAAACACGGGCGCAATTTACCCACTACCATTCGGTAGGGTCTCCCCCACGGATCCCTGTCAAGACCCTCCAGGAGCTCGCTCCAGAACCAAGCCTTCGCCTCGCTGATGGCGGTCTGAAACGCCAGCGTGGCCGCCCGGTGGGCCCTATAGGCCTCGTCAGTCTCTCCAGCTGTATCGCTTTGCCGGCGTCGGCTTCGTTGGTATCGGTATTCTTGTACTACAGTACTTGTATTAGCCTCAGAAAATTCAATATTTGAAATGACGTGAGACGCGTCACCTGAATAAGAGATCAAATAGTGAAATTAGTGGATCGTTTTTAGACTGTCATTTTGGTGAACCAAAGTGGAAAACGTATCGTTTAACTCGAGCCATCTGAAATAGGATCCATCGAATTTAGCTATCTGTATCTGAGGCAACTTGAGGCCTGGGCTATGAGTGTGGTTACCGAGTCCATGCGTTGAATTATTAGTCGAGCAGCAAACATGTTTATTCTTATTGTTATGACAGTCAAAGATAGCCTGAGCCGTAGCCAAATTGAAGACAAAGTCCTGTTCAATAATATCCCGTTCATTAATCACATTTCACAGAGAACTAGGATTCAATACTTCCATCTGACTCTACAACACATCAAACTCGTGAGTCGTGAGACTGCTTCCAGTTTACTCATTTTTATAGTTAACTCATTCAATAGCGTTAAATGATTCAAATGAGTACCTTATCCAAATAATTTCTGAATTTAGTCAATAGACCCTTAACGGAGCTTCGCTTTAAACCCATATCCTTTTAGGATTCCTTCGTTAAGGTACTGGTTTCCTCGTATATCCACATCGTTAATGCCAATGCGATCTTTTTCAGTTTCTGAACTTTTAACTGATTTCAGTATAGACTATTAGTGTTAATCTATACTAACGCTATTTTGAATTAAAACACAATAAGCTATGTACCTATTTATTTTCACATAAAACTTAATATAAATTAAAATTAAACGGCTGTTGTTTCACTACAGTTCACGGATGAGTTAATTGCTCGCCGTAGCATTATAATATCATATCATAGTATAATAATCATGTAGCGTTTTGATCGCGTTGTTTACGATGCGATGTGAGCTCAAAAATGTCAAAAACTGTAATCTAATATTTCCGAGATAAAAGCCTTTCCTATTTAATTATATATATATATATATATAGTGTGTAACCTCTTCCCTACGTTCTTGGTACGTTGTCACTTACACCCGTATATGGCACTATGTGTATACATCTCGCTGACTTTCAGCTTCTACCGGATTTCCCCAACGATGTCGTCTACATAGTTGATGTTGTTGAAACTTACACCATCAACGCTACATTCGACATGCATGCATACCGCTGAACTCGGCTTTGTGGTCATTTAGATACATGCAAGTTCAAACTCCGTACTTCAATTCAAATATGGGTCTGAGACCGTATTAGACCAAATTGCATAGATTGGTTTGCATACCAATACCGAAAATTTTTAAAGATTTCCGCAGGTCCCTGTTTCCCAACTTTCTCCAAAGCATACAAGACAAGATTTAATCTTGCCTTGGAGGTCAAGGAAATAAGTGTATACCGGCGTTATGCAGTCTATGTAAAATTAGACATTAAGTTGAGGCTCAAAATAACACAATTAGTTGAACGTCCGGGCTGAAATCAGAACTGTGTACATACATTCCAATACTTTTTTCACAGAAAAAGAACTTTCAAAAGGGCGTAAATGTCAAGATCTCAGATCACACTCTTCTGTTTTGTTCTTATGGACAATAATCCTCATGGACTTCCTCCGCCTTGAGAAGATTGGGGGGACTTAAACCGGCTAAAGACCCCAGAGTGTTCTTCTTTTTACTTCTAGCCGGGGGTGAGGTGTACGCTTTGTCTGCATTACACGCGCGAAACACACGCACCGCCATCTCGCCACCCGAACAGAAACGGCACCCCTAGTTAGTCGCCCGCCAGTCGCTCCTTCTGGTAACCGGAGATCGTTTAGCGCCGTCCTCCGGCGCCCGTGCCCCGTGCGTTTTCTGCGGCGGGGATCAAAGGTGTTTTCCTCCCGTCCACGCTCTGCTACCTTCTTTGCTTGCATCACGCCCTCGCAAAAGGAGGCGACGGCATCCCACGCGCTCTCGCTCTGGACGATGGATTGAACCACGGCCGGAGAGGTCACTCCCTTCGACCGCCGCAACGAGACTACGGCGCTGCGTGGCCCAAGCTTGGGCACTCCTCCAACGTGTGCTGCGTCGTGTCCTCCAGGCAATCTCGGCAATAGCCATCGCCCGATATAACGACTCAACACCAGGCCAATAACCGGTTTAACTCCAACCTTCGGTTCGGCGGCAACGATCCACAAGCTTGGTGGCCCCTAATGACCAAGAAGCTCCGCGTGCTTATGTTATTAAGTGCCTCACAGCTTGCCCACTGAGCTTTATACCAATGCGTGCTCGGTCGGTTACGGGGTAGTACTGTTACAACGACACGAAGGGAAAAAGAAGCGAGTAGTTGGTTACTTGACCCAGCATCTATTAGCCGACTGCGCACGGTAACGCGTTGTCCCTTACAAATACCAATGAGGTGGCAAAAACAGGATAAGATAAAACAATTGAATAATAAGAACGAAACTTATAATAAATAACCTATTATATAGACGTTATACTGCATGGTCAAGATAACCTTTTATCTAACTATTAAATCAACATGCTCATTCACATCTATCAAATCTCTAAGGGATTAGATGACATTCTTCTCTGCTTTGAGTTAGTTTTATTCGTGCCTTTTCGATAAGCTTACTACGTCTTACTACTCTACTCTCTTAACGTATCTGCATCGGCAATTGATTGGTTTCATTGATACCTGACTGGTCGCTGACAGAGCATTTGTATTGAGAACACCTAGTGTTCTTGGTCATCATCACCATCATATCAACCAAAAAACGTCCACTGCTGAACAAAGGCCTTCTCCATAAATTTCCATAAACGTGTAGTCATTTTGGGGGGATTTTCCAGTACTTACCACGCTTGACAGGCGGGTTGGTGGACACCACACGGAATATGTTATGTGTTCTTGGTACAGTACTTCTATTGGTGTACCACAATACCCAGTGGTACACCGATATAATAATACACAGTAAGCTACGTGTATTTTAATTGATTTTCGCAAGTTTTTTAAATGATGTCTCTGATCATCTTGTATATTTCTGCCACCTTTATACAAAGACGCAAGTCTAGAGTCATCATCAATCATTTCGGCCTAATGAAGTCCACTGTTGGACACAGGCCTCCCCCAAAGATCATCACAACCACCGATATGGATGTGTTTTGAGCTCATTGGGGGGTTTTGCCATAATCGCCACGCTTCAGTCTAGAGTCAATCTGTCGGAATAGGAAGGTTTCTTTTGATGATGCTAAAATTACTTTCAGAAGTAAAGTCAAGGACTCGCTGATCTCCCATCTCTTACTCATCGTTATTTCTGGACTACACGGTTACGTGAAGACAGACGAGTGATGTTTGACTTCAGCGGCGTCTTTGGAAAGGCTTCGAAAATTTCTACCAATTGCCACTAAAGTTGGATTTTGCTACTGCCAGCAATTTAGATCTCACTCTCCTCCTTTGTTTCAATAGGACGTGGGAAAATGTCTCTTAGGACCTAATACTGAATAATGATTATAGTATACTAGGTTTTGCCCGCGGCTTCGCCCGCGTATAATTTGGCTTATCACAAAAAGATTTATCGCGCATACCTCAAGAATTGTTTGTTTTCCCGGGATACACAGTAGCATATGTTTTAATCCGGGTTATGGTCTGTGTGCCAAGTCAAAATCCGTTCAGCCGTGTCAGCGTGATTGGGTAACAAATATCCGAACATCTTTACAAACTTTAATATTATAAATATTAGTAAGATTCTATTCTACTCATATACTTAGATAGAGGACCAATAGGAACAATTCGCCTTCGCAGGAATGCTAATATACTTTCGCTTCTATACAGTATACTGTTGCATCCATCTACTCCCTTATACCTCATTAAACCGTTTCCAGTTCCTTGGTAACAGACTCGCGCGTGATTTCTAAGGTTATCAGAAAACTAAACAGGTTAATAGTTAAACTGAAAATGCCAATAGTTTCCAAAAGCTTTTCAACAAATCCTGTTACGACCCAGGCAGCACGTTTGTGGAATGCATTACCACTAACAATAAGACGTTCTCAGTCGCTGCCAGCCTTTTAAAGATCAGTACTTGTAGCTCTAAATTCTGCTACTGCTGCTGATTTAGCTTTGCTTTCTCTCTATTTGTTAAATATATTGGATATGTAAAATTCTTATGTGGTGTCCGGATTAATAATATAGTACCATTCCATCTCCTCCCGTTGATATCGTAAAAGGCAACTAAGGGAACTATAAACTAAAGAGAAAGGCAACAGCGTCCCTTCTGTGGAAGACCAGCTAGTGTACGCTTACCAACCCGCCTATAAAGCGTGGCAATGGGGAGACGTTTGTTCAGCAGTGGACGTCCTTTGGCTGATGTGATGACGATGATGATTTTTTTATATTCACATGTATTCATGTGTATATAGTTCTACCTCTACCTGATAACTATTTCCATTTCATTTTTTTCCATCCAAAGATGGCGGAGAGATCGGGGATAGCGATAAGACTGCCTATTGTGATGTTATTTATAAAAAATTGTAACTAATATTATGATGTACAGTAGAGTATATGAATAATGAAATAAGTCGACGTAGGTATAATATAGTGTCAACAGGTTTAAAAATTAAACTGCAAAATTGATTATTATTTATTAACATTTATTTAATATCGTATTATATAATGACTGTCATAAGGATTAATTTAAGATTCCTTTCTTAATAATACCATGGATCTTGATGTCCGAAATAAAGAAATGCAATGTCTTATATTTCAATACTACTGCAATACTAATAAATTAAAATAGGTACAGAAATGTAGCAGTGTTTGTCAAAGCCTTGGGCTAGTAAAATATATATACCACGTGGCTAACCTAACTTAGTCGTATAAACATATGGTACTAACTTATGGGTTATATATAATAGTTAAACGGATGCAGAATGCCACCACCCCATCTCCTCCCATGGGTGTCGTAAAGTCCACTAAGGGATTAGCCGGAGGATGGGCAGCAGCGTCCTTCGAGTACATTAACAACTCAAGTGCGATCGCCAACCCGCCTGCCAAGCGTGGCGATTATGGCAAAACCGCCCAATGAGCCCACAACACATCCATTTCGGTGGTTGTGGTGATCTTTGGGGGAGGCCTGTGTCCAGCAGTGGACTTCATTCGGCCGAAATGATGAAACGGAAAACGAGTCCTCTAGGACTGGCAATGCTGCTGCCCGTTTATGCTTGCAGGGCTAACAATACGTGGGCTTGCCTGCATGTAGGTAGTCAAAACAATATCGGTTAGTGGCCCAGTGTACAGTGTGAAGGTTATTTTGAAGTTTGCAAAAGCAACATGTTGAGCGTTTCTTTCAATTACGCTATTCTAGCTCAATTGCTTTAAAAAATATGATATATTCTTACACAGTACTATTTTAGTTCGAATAAGTATATCAAAGTGTAATACAAAATTAACTAGAGCATGATTGATAAACGAAAAAAACGAATGAAAAATATTATTACAAACAAAAATAAATAATTCTACACTCTAAAACAAAATAATGTGAATAAAGTATCTCCAAATCACGTTCACTCGCACGAGCCCTTTTTCCATATAAAATGCAACAGATTTTGTCCATAGCTTTACATCATCTAATATATAAATATCACGGTGTTTGTGGCCACACTCCTCCGAAACGGCTCGACCGATTTTAAGAAATTTTTTTGGTTGTATATTTGGTTGTATAGTTTGTTGTTATTACAGTACTCAGTATAATCAATATTACTATACCTATTTAATAATTAATACTGCTACATTGGTTACAATAATATAATAATACTTTTCGATATTAAACTCAAACCGACGACAGTTGCCACTACTTTTTATGTTACTGATACAACATTTGCTTTATTTATATTACAATCAAGCCTAAAAACTAATGAGTAATTTACTTTAACCTAAACTTCTATGCAATTAATGTTCAATGAACGCGTCCTTTAACACTTCTTAGTTTTTAATTAAAGCGAATAACTTAGTGCATTCGTTCTTTATAAATAGCACTTATTGTATCACACTCTCTCTTCGTAACTCGTTATAATTAAAGCCGTCTTGTCGAAAACTGAATTGCCTCCATGTTCACGTGATGATGAAGCCTATGTTCATGGACTTCCACATATTTTTAAAATATAATGTTCACGAAGTCCATTTCGCATCTGTTCCGCTACTGACAATAATAAGGTTCTCTTCAACTAAAATTGAGGGAAACTACCTGGTCTTGCTAGCTGCGTCAGAAACATCAAAAAAAAAATGGTATCGGGCAGGTAGATAGAGTCCAAACTCCAGTTCCCGAAGTCTGGGTCGCATGCCATCGTTTGTTATACTATATAGATTTTTACATTGACCTCCGCTTTTTGTATACTCGACACGAATTTTATGAGCGATTGGACATTGTTTAAAATGGCTGAAACTAACCGTTGTGTGACTTGGTCTTCGTTCTATTCTACAAAGGCGTCGCCATGTTCTTGGAATCAATAGATTTCAATGAATACATGTTTAGCACTTTATTCAGTTTTGTCTCTTTCATTTACTGTTTTTCTGAGCAAAAAGACACTTACATATATAGACATATTTTTTGGTTCTTGTGTTCAGAGATAAAAAATACTGTCGTGAAAGTACTGCTGTCGCTTTGCTCAACCATTTATAAAATGGTTTGTCGTAACAGGCTCAGAATTGAGTATTTTAGTTTAACACAATCATTTTAAATAGTATGTGATAGGGGCGACTGGTATATTGTATTCATTGTAGTTTTATGCTATAAGCACGTCTTTGGTTATTAGAAGTTTAGGGGTTAGGAATGACTAGCGACATAATGGTTACTAATATTATTTTTTTATATTTCCGATTGTATTTGTCGGATCAAGATATATTTGTAATCCATATATACCACCTCTTGCCCAAATCTTCACATCGTTTCACATTTCACAGGAAATGTCACCAGACGTCAAGACAACTTCAGAGACGAGAACTTAAATAGAGATATATACACAGATTCTCGAAAAAAGTCCCTGTGTCCAGAGTCCGTTCTAATGGAAACACGATTTTGGTTATCTATTTATGCAAACTGAGGCGCGGTGAACCTAACCGAAAACTGACGTGGGTTTGGCTTGCCTCACGGAGGCTTTCCGGCACCAACTATAGACAAAAAATAAAACAAGCAAGAGAATGTCTCAAAAAACGACGCCGTTTTGGATTTACCATATCACCCGAACGAAGTCATAGTGAAGAATAGAATTACACCCAATCATATTTTTGGAACCCAAGACTAAACAAAAGCTTAAATTCTTTTAGACGGGACATATTTATTTCTACTGAATATTCAAGCTCAATATTCTTGAGTTCATGAGCTACAGTTTACATCAATATACCAATCTGATAAATCCATTTATGATTGTATGTGCATCTGTGCTTTGTCTGCATCTTACAGGTAACAGGACCGTACGATACTACAACATTGAGACAGATATTGGACAATCATAATCTTATATCTTTGTGGTCACACAAAGAAGACGCTCAAATACGGCGGCTTCTTGAAGCCGAAACGTCGCCGAATAACTTAGTAGATTTTCCGAGAGTGTCATTCGACGAGCTGCTTGTTTTTGATACTGGGCTGGCTAGATCTGCAGCGAACACATCATACAAATGGGCGTTTATTCTATATATATATCAATAGATATCCCGAGAGCGACAATTAATGACGAGGAACCATACATTAATAAGGTGCTGCACTAAATCCAGGCGGGTTTGTGGTAGACCAATATATTACTGCTATGCGTGCTACAGTCGCTATGTGGTCTCTGAGTACTACTGTAGCTTCATACATGGTCGCCGCACATTAGGCAGTTGTGCCCATATAAATAGTATTAGGTATATTTATTATCTTTACCGGGCCAAATATGAAGGTTATCTGATTTAGCCTGAAGGATTTTTAGGCGAAGTGTGTTTAGACACAGAAAATAATTGATTAGATGTTAATAAAATACATTTAAATGTTTCACTTATTTTTTGTTTTATCACATCCATATCAGAAAAGAATAACCAAAAATAACACATACAACAACAACAACAACACCTATAACAATCAACAACATCATGCTAAGCCGATATCTATATATCAAAGAAAACAACATGACTACGATATTCTTATTTATTTTTGTTGCCTCATTGCTCCTATACTTATACGGCTGTCGGGATTAAACCTTTGTGACGTCAAATGTTCATTATAGTTAACCCATTGGTAAACATTTCGTTCTTGTCGATTCTGGGTTTTTCGTATATACATTTCTAGCCGTGACCTATCTTTAGTACTCGTATAATAATACTGCTCTTTTGCTCATGATCTAATTCAGGGTATATGTTACAGGACTGTCGTTCATTGGCACGTCAGTGTGCTGAACAACATTTTCCTCATCGTCTTCTTTCGCTAGATGCTTCTCCACGAAGCCTGCTATGCAGTTCAGCCAGCCATGCGAGTACATCAGTTTTATCACCCGTCTTCGAAACACCACCAGCAATAGAAAAATCAGTATCCCTTGCAGTGTGTTGAAAACGTCAAGTATGGTCCTTTAAATGAAAAATAAACTTGTGTTAATATTATTTTTGTCTGCAAATACTGGTGATAACATAGTAGACACTAGAGTTATACCATTGCGAACTTATTTTCTAGTTTTACTATCGGACACAAGAAAAATCGCGATATATTTTAGAAATCACATTTACTGCCGGGCAGTGGCCTGTCTCTCATTGAGTGTGCTGACTGCTGGTCACCATCTATCTCTCCATTTGGGATATTTTCAATTTACTTGAATAAGAAAGTTATAAATCTTATTGGCTTTTAATCACTAAGGTGATTTGGCTTGAAACAGTACGTTACATAAAACATTTATATTCACACCCGAAACTTTGTATGTATTATTCATACGTTGTTATGTAAAAACATTTGTGTTCTGCGAAGGCACAAAAACACCATTGTTTTTAAATAAGTGCGTAATCTTGAAACGTTACGAAACAACTGACTCACTTGGAATTCAATATTGTTATATTCTTAGTAAAGTAAAAGTGTAGTCTTCAAAATATCTGCTACAGAAATTGTATCTTTATTATCGTGTAGTGTTTGCACTATTATTAGCTAAATTAATGTTAATCTGAGAAACAAGCACTCTTATCAGTTCTGTAGGAACCAGGTAGGTGTACTGTATTTGGGTTACCGACTTCCGTTAGTCAGCTCTCGCTTATTTGTAACACAGCTGTAAATTTTCTATGTTTGCATTTTATGAGTAAAGAAGAAATATTTCGAGTTCATTTTAAAATAAAATACGATAAGCGAACGGTCTTTATCAAGTATCTAGATGCCATTATATAACTGCTTTTACGTTTTTCTATGCATTGCATTATAAATAGATTACCTATACATAAACGAAGCTTACACTAGAATCTTGAGTGGAAACCACGTATTTCAAACCATTTTCCGTTTCTATTAACTACTTTTATACATAATCACCAGATTAAGTGGACAATATAACACATGAGAAAAAGGCTTACCAGAATGTGATATTAAAAATGGGACATGAGTTGGGTCTTTGTGTAATTCAAATATGCTATTTGACATGCACAAGCTAAATTGACATGATAAATTATTTTCTATTGGGGATTGCATACTTTTTTAATCAAGAGGTGAATAAGCTAAATCAAACGCTACCGGGCAGCGATAGATACATGTAAGAAATGAAGTTACAAACCAAATAATGTGCTGCTCTGCTAGTGATCCGATCATTTCAAACACCCATGGCAGTCCCATTAAAATGATTAGCCGTACAGTCATCACGAACCTGAAGACAATAAATAAATCAATCAACGCGCGTGTAGCACACGCGTAATAATTATTTTCAACACTGAATTTTAGTTCATCAAGTAATACCCAGCATGTAATGGATCATCTTTTCATTTCGGCCAAATGAAGTACACTGCTGGACACAGGCCTCCCCCAAAGATCACCACAACGACTGATATGGGTGTGTTGTGGGTTCATTGGGGGGTTTTGCCATAATCGCCACGCTTGGCAGACGGGTTGGCGATCGCAGTTAATTGTAATTTAATAATCGGAGGACGCTGCTGCCCGTCCTCCGACTAATCCCTCAGTCGACTTTTACGACACCCACGGGAGGAGATGTGGTGGTGGTATTCCAAGCCGGCACCACACGGCAATGTAATGGATAAACTATTATATTTATATGTATTTAATTTACAAAATCATAAGTACTTGAATTTGAGGGCTTTTATATGGCTTGATGTGAAGGATTGGCGCCATATCAGCAGTGATGTGTAGATAAATATACCAATGTTGGCTGCTAGTAGCAGCGACATGATGCTGTACATGTAGTACCACTGCTGTTTCTTACCTGAAATTTAAAACTAATATTATAACTCTTTTTATTAGAATACTAGCTGGGACCCGCGGTTTCACCTGTCGTTTAATTTTAAAGAAATTGGAATATTTATGAATAATTTAGAAAACTTGGGCATAGACACTTGACATAAGAGTATATATATATTGGATTTCATGGGTGTTTCTATTTAAGCGCGGAAACCTAATTATTTTTCTAAAATGAAAGTAGCCTAAGTAATTCCTTATAACATCAGCCAGTGAAAGTCCCGTAGAAATCGGTCCAGACGTTTCGGAGATTAGCGGGAACAAACAGACAGACAGACGAAAGACCTACAAAAAAATGTAAAAAGTATTTTTGTAGTAGGTACCGTACTTGTACTTTCATATGCATTTAGTAAAAAGCTGTAATTTTGACATTACAAACAGACACTTCAATTTTATTTACTTAAATAATAATAAGAATTTCAATTTGCCGAGTGGTGCCGGCTACGAATCGCACCAACCCATCTCATCCCCTGGGTGTCGTAAAAGGCGACTAAGGGATTAGCCGGGGGATGGGCAGCAGCGTCCTTCAAGCACGTTAACAACTCAACTGCGAGCGCCAACCCGCCTGCCAAGCGTGGCGATTATGGCAAATCCCCCTAATAAGCACACAACACACCTATATCGGTCGTTGTGGTGACCTTTGGGGGAGGCCTGTGTCCAGCAGTGGACTTTATTCGGCCGAAATGCTGATGATGATCAAGAATTTCAATTCAGAGAGTTGCCTTGAATGATATATATATAAGTTTTTTTTTCTTTGATAGTTCATACTCAAAATTAATAACAAAACAATTTAAAGCTCACTGAAGAACCAGCAGTGATTCAGTCCGATCCCAGGCTTCTGGTGACTACCCGGGTGAAAGTTCACGATGGCCATGCATAGGGTGAGAACAACCGAGCTTCCCCATGCGTATATCGCATACCATTTGAATTCTCCCCAACCATAGTCAAATGTTGCTGGTCGCCTGAAACGTATCATTTTTAATAATCTAAACAAATTATAACAAAATAATCTTTAAAAAAATCCTAACCTTGTGTTTATCAGGACCTGTACGGATATTGCGTTTGTCCAGAAAAAAGCAGCAATCAAAAAGAAATAAGCCAAAAATCCTGGAAACCAATAACAAAATAATATTAATTGGGATGGGGCCGTGGTAATGCGAACTACAATATTTTTTATGGCGGTGTAATCTACATGTATCGTTACATTCATTAACCTAATCTAAATTATCCCAGACGGATCCGCCTTAGAAGATTATATATATAGATATAACTAGCTAGTTAGGTACACAAAATTGCTCTAGTGTGATCATACGAGGACCTGGAGCCTCCCTTAGGTGCCGAAGATGACCGCTCCAGTGGTTTTAGCCGGTAGGAGTCCGGCATACCCCTTCGCCCTTCCCCGGGGTGAAGGAAGTTCATGAAGAATTTCCACTGGGCACCAATAAAAAAAAAAGGTACACAAAATTAACATGAACTGAACTACTCTCTCACAATCTCTATGACGAACATTCTCAATACTTAAATTAGTCATAGCAAGCTTTCGAAGTTTCGTACATCGCGATAATGAACATTCTCAATTAAGTAATTCGTCATAGCAAGCTTTCGGAGTTCCGTAAATCGGGATGATGAACATTCTCAATTAAGTAATTCGTACTTTTAAAGTTTATGAATGCTATAAGTCTATCGCTGTAAAGCTTGCTATGAGCTTTCGAAGTGCTGTACATCGCGATGATGAACACTCGAACTCATGAAAATCGTACTTTTAAAGTTTATGAATACTGTAAGTACATCGGTGTAACTTCAAAGTTCAGTATGACAGTCAATTAAACTGTTTAACGAATTTCATGTTAATTTTGTCATTAATTGCCTTAAACTTCCTCTTTCCTACTCTAACCCTCATAGCGTCAAGGTAAGAATTAAGAATTTGCATACATATAAAGTATAATTAATTATACAAAAAACAACTTGAATTTCGTTACTTTAAAAGCATAATTGGCCGAATTTTGACCACAGGCGATACTAGTCTATATTATTATTTTATGATTCATGCTTTTCAACCTGTATTTATCAACCTTTCCAAAGATTTTACGTTCGCATTAACACAAGTTATGAAGAAAATAATATAATATATTGGCATACCTCGGGTGGCGCAAAGAGCCATGTCACTGTACGCCATGAGTTTCATAATTACTAGTATTCCAAGGCCAATAGCCAGGCATCCACAGAAGTTGATTATACTTTTCCCTTGAACATCTCTGTGAAATTAATTTAGTAAATTTAACATGCGGATCGGTTGTGGCTATTTTTGGCGGAGGCCTTATGTCTAGCGGTGGACGTCTTTCGGCTGAATGATGATGATGCATCCGTGAATGTTGATAACGTGGATCCCTGTTACTGATACTGACCTGAGTTCCGGTAATAAAGCATATATAAGGGCAGTAGCAGTGAGAAATATGACTGAGACTATCATAGTGTACCCCAGTATTCTATCATCAATCATTTCTTCTTCCTCATCGGCGCATATAATTGCCGCTGGCTTGGTTTTGTTCAGAGTAACATCTTTTATCGTTGTGACGTTTCCCAAACAATACCTGAAAATTGAAAATCGATGTAATAACGATTTATTTAGATGACGTAAGCTGTTCTGCTGCTTTAATTGCTTGGAAAATAGTCAAACGTGCTTCGGTCGCAATGCCGCACATTCTTCAATTTCGTATTAGGTAAAAAAAAACACGTTGATCATTTAAATTGCTCACATATCGGTGGTCAATCTATGATTATGCTGATCAAAACTCTTAAAACAATAGGATTTCCTACAGACTTAAATTTTATCGTACGCCGCAGTGTAATATCTATATGTACTAGAAAATAAATGCCGTTGAACTATTATCACTGAATATAACAAAAATAAAATACATAACTTAAAATCTTGTTACATTTTGCCTACATAAGAGGCAAAATGTACGCTACTACGTACGTACTTGCAAAATGAAATGTACGCTGCAATCTAGTATACACAATTGCCGTCTTTCAGGTGTTTTGTCATTAATTAACACATACTTTAGAGATTTAAATTTTTTAATTATATTTATAAATAATATGAATATAAACTTTGTTTAATAAATCTAAAATATAAAAAGTTGATGATGATAATCCCCGTATGATTAAACGAAAACGGTCAACAAAATATGGTCGGATACAGTGATTTAAATCTTTGGGGGGTTCCGTTTTACACATACTACAATATTTCTCACGAAAGTCATCATGATATTTATATTTGTTGCATCGCTAGTTTTATCTTTCAAAAGCTAACGTGGCAATGAAAGATGTCATAATCTTAACGTTTATCTCTTTTTATGACTGAAGTTTTAGTTTGAGGTATTCAGTGTCCTAAACGTCGCAATGTGCAACGTAAACACTTACACTATACGTACGATTGCTAATTAAGTATTTCAAATTAATGTCGCATTACGCCACGGGTTACATCGCAGTTGCACAAGTTTGAAGGACAACACTTGATTTAAATGAAATCCATAATTATATATGAAAAGAAAAATCTTATATTATAATAGAGTGTGGACCCAACATCATTTCAGCAGAAAAACGTCGACTGCTGGACAGAAGCCTCCCCCAAAGATCGCCTCAACGACCGGTATGGTTTTGTGCTATGGGCTCATTGCGGGGTTTCGCTATAATCGCCACGCATTACAGAAGGGTTGGCAATCGCAGACCGCAGTTGACTTATAAATGTACTCGAAGGACGCTGCTGATCCCTCGGCTAATCCCATAGTTGCTCTTAACGACACCCGCGGGATTAGATGGGGTGGTGGTATTCTTAGCCGGCACTGCACGTTCACGGTGGTCTCAACAATTATAAGATAAAAAAATGTTTTTTCATGTACAATTATAGATTTTCATCTAAATTAAGTATTGTCCTTCAAATAAAATTTTACTATAATTACTTTGTGCATTTGAAAAATACGTTGCCCCCCACACTGATATTTCCACACACTAATCTCCTCCTAATTTCCACTGTGTCGTGGGTAGGTACAGACCCGATATAATCTGTGAATCCATAGACTATACACTTAATACTGACATAGATGCGCAACTCTAAGACCACAATAATCAAACATGCGACCTTGACTACCAGATGGCGCTACGTTTTCATTTAGTACCGAAACAAAACTGCAGGGGGCGTGCCTCTCCAGAAGTATTTTTAATAAAATTTGTTCATTGTATGAAAAAAATCACTAGATCGATTAAATTGCGCCGCAGACCATAATATAATATATTGAAAAAAGTTTTGCAATTTAAACCGACCTAATAATTTTGTCGAAACTAGAATAGTTCTACAAAAAAGAAACAAGGGAAACGTTTCAATGTTTTTTATTATTCTTTTCGTATAATAATCATAAGCTTACCAAAACTAGGTCATTCTTATCATATAAAGAAAAATTTACATTAATACACATATTAACTTCTTTATACCGTGGATTATAAAACTCAGTGCGAGATTATTCAAAAATTACAAGAAATTCAACGTAAAATGATCACACTCGTAAAATAATCTAATCCAATAGCAAACACGTAAACACCAGCTAAATTAAGTTTACAAACTTGTAAAAGGTAGGTAGGTATCTTTTCTCTTTGACAATTTGTGAAGTGATGATATTTTAATATTAAACATATTATTGTTTGTCGACATTAAATAAACGAAATCGTGTTTGTTTAGTATCACAAAAAAGAGATTGTAATTTAAGAACGTATTACCAAAAAAAAACATTAAATGAATTTATTTTGGGTAAGGTACTACTGCCATCTAGTCGTATTTTCAATAAAACTTAATATGAAATGTGCCGACTGTAGGCAGGAGATGGCGCTACTTTCGATGCAACTTTTCGTACTCACTATTTGTATGAGAGTTTCACCCCCCTGTGTGAATCTGCCATATGTCATTAAATATTTATTCCATGCGTACTTGATATCACCAGTGGGTAGTGTTGCTTAAAATTCGACTATCGATCTATCGATAGGACTAACCCTAAAACATTCATACTATCGATTGGCCTATCGATAGTATCGATACTATCGATTTTATATATCGAATAATACTATCGATAGTATCGATAGTTGAAATTATACAATACTATCGATACTATCGATAGTATTGTTGCAAAGCTCCCAATCAATACTATCGATACTATTGATAATATCGATACTATCGATAGGGCAATCGATAGTATGAGTGATTTGGGGTTATATGACACTATCGATTGACTATCGATAGCCTATCGATTTTTAAGCAACACTACCAGTGGGGAATGAGCCACTTTGTTATTTAAAAAATGCTACATAATTAAAGGTGGTGTTAATCAGAAAAGCTTTTAGTATTTACTTAATTAAGGCATAATCGATTCCGCTAAAGCATTATCATGTACTTATGACACAAAATATTACTGTCGGGATAATATATGTAGTTTTAATTAATATCATGTTTCGAGTATTTAATTGATACGTATAAATCTATTCCATAATGTTGCTAAAATTTAATATGAAGTGTCCATATTGTCAGAAGATCAATCATACGTAACCTCCACTGGGGCAAATACATATTTAATGTCTTAGGTTTTTGCTATTATTATTAATTATGATAAAACAGTTTTTAACGGATATATTTTACACACATCAAAAATACAGTGAGCCATCGCGGGACGCCTGGCATATGTGAAACTTCGAAATGCATAAAAGGAAGTAAATATGGTATAATCAAAAATAAAATATTTAGATTTTTTAAAGCAAACGATGTTTATTCAATAAACACTTATACTAACTTAAAGCAAAAATTATAAATTCGCAAAGTCGCCTCTCCACTATTTGGTCTGACCCGCCACGTTAGATGATTCACATCAAAATTAAGGGAGCATTTTTTTGTCCGTTTGGTACCGTATTAAGAATATAGCACCACTCCTTTTCCTCCCGTGGATGTCGGAAAAGGCTACTAAGAAACTCGTAATACATAAAGATGGGCAGCGTCCCTTCTATGGAACAGCAGCCAAGCGTGGTGAGTACTGGCAAATTTCCCCAAAATGACGACACGCGGTGACACGGCAGTGGACCTCTTTTGACTGATATGACATTGTTTTTTTTAAATATTTTTCGTTGGTTTTGAAAGGCTTTAAAGTGCTGTGAAAAATTATCGTATAAAGGTGATATTTAGTAAAAAAGGTTTCTAGTTTTGCAACAATATTGTGCAATTAGAAGAAATACCATAAGACAAAAAGAGCAATTTTTTCAGAGACTTCCCTAGGCAAAAAAAAAATGAAATTGGCGGTCGATTCTACTTACGATCTTTAATTCTTGAAATAGATGATCAAGATAAGGGTGAATTTTCACTCAGCGGCCATCAATATCTCAGCAAAATTGTCGTCCAGAGTCAAACTCAAGTCAGATCAGGCTCAAAAACCCCTACCATTGATTTAGTTGAAAAACATATTTGCCCAAAGAGCCCAAATAGAACTTTCTTTAAAGATAAATTATTCCTTGTTTTGTCTCATAATTTTTCTTTTGGCTGAGCAACAACTGATACAGCCAAAAAATCATCAGAAGGTTTAAAAACTAGAAATTTCAAGCTTCAAAATGCTTTTTAACATCTTCATATGTTTCTCATGGAGATTGCTTAATTTTTTTTGTCGTTTTATTTTTTTCGTGTGGTGCCGGCTCAGAATGCCACCACCCCATCTCCTCCCATGGATGTCGTAAAAGTCGACTAAGGGATTAGCCGGAGGATGGGCAGCAGCGTCCTTCGAGTACATTAACAACTCAACTGCGATCGCCAACCCGCCTGCCAAGCGTGGCGATTATGGCAATACCCCCCAATGAGCCCACAAGACATCCATATTGGTGGTTGTGGTGATCTTTGAGGGAGGCCTGTGTCCAGCAGTGGACTTCATTCGGCCGAAATGATGAATGATGATTTTTTTCAACATTTTAGAATTCTGCAGCCTGTGGTCGCAGGTTACTAGTTTTTTCTTTATACCATTACTTAGTTTGTACATAGGTAACAAGCATACGGCCTGTCTAATAAAAAGCGGTTAACGTAATTTATGGACGCCTGCAGCACTAGACCAATAGTGTGTTTCCGACCTTTTAAAAATCCTTTAACTCGTATTGAATGATGCTATTAGGCTGACTTAGCGTGCTGGAAAATATATACTTAGGTATATGAAGTTCAGCGGGGATTCGGAAGGATCCTTTACAACTCCCTCAAGATGTGGAACTCTTAACAGTTGTCCCCCCTACGCTAGAACTAGCTAGCTAGAAGTTACTTTTTTACCGTCACCCCCTCCGAGCAGTGCTTAGGAGTGGCAGCAATGGGTGGCTCTGAAGCGATAGTTCTCCAACAGCTGTTTTAGCCAGTAAGAGCCCGGCCTCTCCCATCAACCCCGGGGCGGAGGTAGTCCATGAGGATTCAAATTACGGTGAAAACAAAAGTATATGTAGCTGCATCTAGTTGGATTAGAAACCAACACCAAAGTATATTGCAATACCTATAGAGTTTGAGAGCTTTATATTTTTATGATCCTAAAATACATTAAGATGAATGAAATGTGAATTATATCAAAATAAAAAAAATGCTAATTAACTATGAATGTTATGTCAATAACAACAAAACGTAAATTATTGGGGTTGCTACTTACACATGTTCTTATATTATATTATAATAATATGACGAAATAATTAATACTTACTCGCTAGAATCAAATGTTTCATATTCGTCGCCTATCTTTAGTAATAATTCTTGGGCGTCGTTTGTATGAAAATTGTTCATAATTTTAAATTGCACTTTACACTCCAGTGATGTCGGCGTACTGACGTTCGTTTTTGGATGCCAGCACAAGTTCTTTTTCATTAGAAGTGCTTGTCCCGCGGGACAGCATCTATTGCTAGCAGAAACAAAGCTAATTCCCACCGACATTACGGTTAGTAATTGAATGAAACCCATTTTTCCGAATCCGTTTTTTAAATTATTGACTCTTAATTATATGCATGTTTACGGTATGTGCACTTTTATTCGCTTCGTTACACTAAACTGTTCAAGAATAATATTGTTTATATTGATTTTCAGATCTCAAGGTAATTTTATTTGTAAGAAATATATATGTAAATGGATAAATGCCACTCAATTTGAACACAAAATATAAAATTGTTTGTAACTATATACACAGACACAAATAATTCACAATCACGGGATCTGTACTGTATACACGCCCGCGCCGCAGCCGAGCACACTCCTACCTGTCTCAACGATTTATGTTACACTGTGTAGTGTGTGACTGTGCCAGTGGCTGTGCTAAAGATGGTTTTAACGTAAAGTATATAATGTAACAGTATATAATGTAAAACACTTTAAGAGTTTTTGAAGAACTATACAGATGACGCACATGGCGCATTTGTGTTTTTTTGGGACTAAAGATATTTATTCTTTTTATGTTGTGAATTTTATGAATGAATATGAATCACCACATAAGCCTTAGCGCGCACGGGTGACTTTTGTCACCGTGACTATTTCGTCACTCTTATGAAGTCCGTGGGTTGACAAGGAGGTGCGCACACGTTACGACATGACGTGACGTGACGTGACATTTCCATACATACCCATTGATTTGGCATGAGGGACGTAATTGTCACTGCAACAAGTCACCCGTGCGCGCTAAGCCTAAGTCTTAGAATTCCTAAATTAAAACTAATGTAAACCAGTTTCATTCGATGCAAAATCAAAAAGACAGTCACTGCTTGTACATCTTCGGAAAAGCCAGCCATAAGCATAACTAACAAAGTCACGGCTTCTGACGCATCTCTAATTTTTTTCGTTGGAGCACTTTTCTCAGACTCCAAATATAAGAATCTGAAAATATTAATAAATTATGCATAATATCTAAAAAGCTTTTTAGTCTGGAGAACTTTCTGGCGTACTATTCTCTGACATTTCTAAATTCTTTATCACTGGCTTCTTGAGCCTCGGAAAGTTTTCCTATTGGTATTATGGCATGATGTTTATATATATGTGCATTTCTGTTGCATGATTTATACACGGTAACAGGCAGATAATACTATCCATATATACACGTAACCCTGCCGTTCTTTTGTTAAATAAGCTTAGCCGCACACTCAACAAGTATCGTGGGAAGTATAGAGGGAAGGAGGCAGAGACGAAGTGTGGCTAGTTACTCGTCTTGCCCACCGCCAATTTTTTGTCGATGTTTTTGTGCGTAACGCGAGTCAAAGGACTGGCAGTTAGCAGTATGATCACAAATAGCCGTTCGCATACTCGCGCAACGTACCGCAGTCCGCAGCTCCGCATTGAGCACTCGTATAAAAAGCACGTGTCAAAGTTTATCAGCAGTCATGCCGCTGGCCGTGAATGGTCTGATGAAAGCACCTATTCAATAACAATGTTGTTTTGTTTTATAATATTTGCGATGCTATGGCGCACTACACACGCTGCCACAATATTGCTAATCTATTACCGAAAAGCGAACGCCGAATGCGAAGCATCGCGATGAATAGCGAGAGTAGAGCAGTGGCTGCCTAACGGCCGAAATTAATAGTTAATCTAATGCAAAATCTTTGGATTTGGGATTGAGGATTTGTCTGTTTTTGTGTTTAAGTGTGGTCTAAACATAAAAGCAGTGTAAGGAGCATAGTGCGGTTGATGGAGGGGTATTAATTTAAGCCTCGTCTACTTCTCAGGTTTACATGATTTTAAAACAGTGCCGCGACTATTCGCGCACACTGTTTTAAAATCATGTAGGTATTCAATTTGCGAAAGTTTAAAAATTACCACTTCTCGTGTTTTTAAGAGAGAGAATACAGAAATTTAAATTGTGGCAAACCGTATTGATTACCTGATTATTTTTTATCACAGTGCAAATGTGTTATCGTGGTAACCTAAAAATAAAAATTATCAATTCGACCTATGTAGGTCCTGTTAAAAATTATTATTTTATGGTTTTCATGATGACGTATTTTGAATTATGATAAATATGTCAAAACGTATTAATTAATTATTATAATAAATTAATATGGTTTGCCGGGGTTTAAATTTCTCACATACTTATTTACTGTTAAAAAATAATCTATACCAATATGCACGGTTAGTACAGTGGGCCAGTGGCTGATACAGTCGGCTGCTGCGCTCCGGGTCGTGGGTTAGATTCCCGCACGGAACAAATATTTGTATAATCTGCAGGTAGTTGTTCCGGGTCTGTGTACATTGTATGTGGAATTCATGTCTGCAAACGCACCCACGACACAGGAGAAATCCTAGTGTAGGGCAAAGCTTTTTTTTAAAGAAAAAAAAAGTCGATGTCCGTCTGTCCGTGATTTCAAAATAAATGCATAAATTGAAATCTGCTATCTATACGACGTCTAATATATAAAAAAAGATTCAAGTCTAAAGATTATCTCGAATAGGCTGCAAAACGGCTCAAGGGATCTAAACAGGAATTTCTACTTAAAGGGGAATGACTTTTAAATGCCCGAACCTGAACAAAAACTAACAATAGTCCTAAATTATATTTAGAATAAAATATGAATTATTAAATTTTTCTCAAATTTGTTTAACTATGGTAAAAGTATCACTATTATTTTAGTATTTAACTGATCGTCGTAAGGTTAGCAAGTGTCTTGAATGATTGATTTATAATAAATACTTCATATTTGACCTTGGCGTTTGCAAATCTCACCATATAGGTAAGCACGCCGATATTACTACAAAGAAATGATTTTTAAAAACTACAAAGGGTAAATCATATCTTAGGCCGTATGAACCACATGTCCTTTGCCTTACGAACAATATGGCATTACCGTAATATTTTTTTTATTTCTTTCGTTCACTTGTATTATAATTCATTGTTTTACCTTTGTGACTTGAATTACAAACTGGCTTTGCTGATTTTCTTTTTGTACTTCTATTATTGTTTATTTATCCCTAACTACGTCGGTATTATTATGTATTCTGTTGACATAACCTATCTTTCACAAAAAGGTTAAAACTGGCTTTTCGCTAGTTTGTTCTTTTTTTCTAGTCCGTGTTAATTAATTGAATTGTAATGGGTTTTCTTCAATTTGAAGTACAATCTATACAAATAAATAAAATTGAAGTGTCTGTTTGTAATCTCAAAATAACAGCTTTTTACTAAATGCATTTAAAAGTATCTACGGTATGTATATCAAAATATTTTTTGTGTGTCTGTTTGTTCCGGCTAATCTCCGAAACGGCTGGACCAATTTTGACAGCACTTTCACTGGCAGATAGCTGGTGTTATAAGGAGTAACTGAAGCTAATAATATAATAATTAATCATAGACATAATTACGGTTTCGAAAAAGAATTAAATCCAATACATACACTAATTATATAATATTTTTTTATAAATAAACCGATTTCTTTTAAACGGCGGGTGAAAACGCGGGACACAGCTAGTTTGGTATATACTTCATTTTTGTCCAGCTCAGGCATTTTTTTTGTATCGCAGATGGGCTCCCTTTCGTGTATGTTCCATATCTTGCGTGGTTCAGAAGTTATTATAAAATTTATAATATACTTTTACCGCTTCGCTAAAAGCGGCCGTGTAACGGCTAGTATATAATAAAACATTATATTATTCCTTACAGCCGACATGTTTCGTTTCGTTATATATATAAATATATGTAAAATATAATAATATTAATGTCATTGAATGCCGTGTGGTGCCGGCTATGCCGTGTGGTGCCGGCTCAGAATGCCACCACCCCATCTCCTCCCATGGGTGTCGTAAAAGTCGACTAAGGGATTAGCCGGAGGATGGGCAGCAGCGCCCTTCGAGTACATTAACAACTCAACTGCGATCGCCAACCCGCCTGCCAAGCGTGGCGATTATGGCAAAACCCCCCAATGAGCCCACAACACATCCATATCGGTGGTTGTGGTGATCTTTGGGGGAGGCCTGTGTCCAGCAGTGGACTTCATTCGGCCCTAATGAGAATGTCATTGAATGGAAGTCTATATTTAACGCAAAATTGATATTTTTGGAGAACATTTTATTTTTTGTTCTTCAACACGTATTTTTCATTACTTTTAATAATGCTAATTTCAGCAAATAATTATTCAAATTTTGTATTTATTTGTGACTACAAATACCATAACTTCAACTTTTGCTGCCTCACAGATAACATACACTCAAGACATTGCGACATTGACTAATAACAATATTAACATTTGCAGTTTGATCGCATTCAGCTCAAAACAATTGAGCTGAATGCGATCGCACGATTCATTTTATTGCTCTTGAATGATTCGAGTAAAAAGAATATCTAGAAAAATTTACGGAATAAAGTATTTTCGCGTACTTTCATATTCTCATAAAGTATAGAGTACAATTGCCAGAAATAATGTACAATACTTAAAAGGAAAGCAAAAAGCTAAAGCATGGGTGGCAACCCTAATCGTTACCGACGGCGGCGGCGCGCCGTCCGACCGCCCGTTTCCTTGCGAGCGGTTTCTTTGGTTGCATGTAATTCTGAATCGACGATATCTTTTTCTCAAGTATTGATTTGAATGATACTGTACACGACAATTTTAATCTATATTAAATGCACAATACCATGTGACAATACTGCACATTTCTGTATTGAAAAGCCATGATGACGCGGAAAATAGGTTGTCATTCACTAATCAGTCAGGTCGCACGCGCTTACGTAAAATACCAACGCGTGCGCCGTCGCGGGCGCCAGGCAAACTGACGTCAAGGGCATTACTGCTGGCAAGGCGCGCGCACCCTATTCGCCCCTGCACCCCTGCGGCTATTCGCAAATAGGATAAACAATAATTTGACGTGTTCCAGTGTCCTGTTTACGTAGGCATTATCCGTCATTAATCTTGCACGCGCGCACAGCGTCGAAACTTTGAAACTCGGCATGACTCAAAAGTAGGTTTTGGGAAAAAAAACCTATATGAAAAATTTGTGCAATCGATTCTACTATCGATTCTGAACAAATTAGTTTCAGATTTTGAATTCAATTACATGTTGTATTATACTGTCACCTTGTTACAGCTCCTGAACATGTTGAAGTTCTATGCGAGGTTCGAAATCAGCGATGAAACGGGTGACCCTATGACTGATCGAGATATGACATTACTACATTATTCTAGGATAACCTCGCTTCAGGTAAGGCACGCAAGACCCTCTAAAACAATTTACAATTATTTCGATATTCGCATGCATGGAACATTGTATGGCCAGATAATAGTTTCAGGTTTGATAATTCTTGCATATGAAGTTTGATTCGTGCATGTTACATTTGGTCTGTAATATCACCCAGAAAGATGGAAAATTAGTTTACATTTTTAAATTATTTTGTATTTTGCCCTGTATTTTTAGAAGGCAGCTTTTTCAAAATTCCCTGATCTGCGTCTGTTTGCTCTGGCAAATGTAGCCAGCGTGGACACTCGAGAATCCTTGCTGAAACATTTCGGGGACCTAAGGTAACTCGAAACTTAAAGGAATTCGAAAATGTGAAATCAACAGGTATTATACAAAATCTAAATATGTATAAATCGTCAATGTTTAATGATATGATTTTATATTTTTAGTGAAAATGCTCTACGTGCAATTGCTACATACTTAAATCTCGTACCACCTGAGGGAAAAGAAAACGAAACACCGTGGCATCGAGTAGACAAAGAATTTCTTAAAGAATTACTGGTAAGACTCTTGTATATAGGGTCTTACTTTAATAATGGAAAATATTTTAAGGCTAGGCTCTATGAATGGTATAGAATTCATTTCAAATATCAAGTATCGGTTTCATCATATCAGCCACAGGTCGTCCACTGCTGAACAAAGGCCTCCCCCTTAGATCTCCACAACGAGCGGTCACATGCCGCTCTCATCCAACGACTCCCAGCGACCTTCACCAGGTCGTCTGTCCACCTCGTTGGAGGTCGTCCCACGCTGCGTTTTCCGGTGCGCGGCCTCCATTCGAGAACCTTTTTGCCCCAACGGCCATCAGTTCTACGAGCAATGTGCCCTGCCCATTGCCACTTCAGCTTACTAATCCTTGCAGCTATGTCGATAACTTTAGTTCTTCTACGGATCTCCTCATTTCTGATTCGATCTCGTAGAGAAATACCAAGCATAGCTCTCTCCATAGCTCGCTGAGTGACCTTGAGCTTTCTTATGAGGCCCATTGTGAGTGACCACGTCTCTGTTCCATATGTCATCACTGGTAACACACACTGGTTAAAGACTTTCGTCTTTAGGCATTGCGGTATTGTTGACGAAAAGACGTTGCGAAGTTTCCCGAACGCTGCCCAGCCGAGTCGGATTCGACGATTGACCTCTTTCTCGAAGTTGGACCTACCTAACTGGACAGTTTGTCCCAGGTAGACATACTCGTCAACAACTTCGAGAACAGAGCTCCCAACGGATATTGGGATGGGCACGACATGGGCATTTGACATGACTTTCGTCTTGCCCATGTTCATTTTAAGGCCCACCTGTTGGGAAACCCTGTTGAGATCATCGAGCATTGTGCTGAGCTCTTGCAGCGATTCTGCCATGACTACGATATCGTCGGCAAATCGAAGGTGAGTGATATACTCGCCATTGATGTTAATGCCGAATCCTTTCCACTCCAGCAACTTGAAGGCATCCTCCATTGCAGCGGTGAACAGTTTCGGGGAAATTACGTCCCCCTGTCTCACACCTCTCTGCAATGGAATTGCCCCCGTGCTCTGTTCATGTACTCGGACCGACATGGTGGCGTTTCTGTATAAGCACTTCAACACTTCAATGTACCGATAGTCAATGTGGCACCGCTGCAGAGATTGCAGCACTGCCCAGGTTTCGATCGAATCGAAGGCTTTCTCATAGTCCACAAACGCCAAGCATAGTGGCAGATTATACTCCTCGGTCTTCTGTATAACCTGCCGCAGCGTATGGATGTGGTCTATGGTACTGAAACCTTTTCGGAAACCGGCTTGTTCGGGAGGCTGGAAGTCATCAAACCTGCGCTCGAGACGATTCGTGATGACCCTTGAAAACAGCTTATAAACATGGCTCAGAAGTGAGATGGGTCTGTAATTCTTCAATAGGGTGTTATCACCCTTTTTGAAGAAGAGCACCACCTCACCTCTGTTCCACGCTTCCGGCGTTGTGCCCTCGAGTAAGACGGAATTGAATAGCTTCTGAAGGACTTTAAGTACCGGTGTGCCACCCGCTTTCAGAAGCTCTGTCGTAATTCCGTCCCCCACCCAGTATCGGTTTGACTGACAATAAATAAATAAATATTTCAATACTTGTCTAGCGAAAGTTTTACAGACTATTTTAGTTAAAGCACATCATTGCAACCTATAGATTGACCTCCTAAAATATTTCCATTATTAAAGTAAGAGACCCTATATATAGGTACCGCAATTGTAATTGTTATAATTTAAATAAAATAGCAATACCGTTAGCAGTGGCGTGTATAGTGTTCAACGGATATGGACAATAAGGCAATTTTTTTTTGTAAACGGTTTTTATTTTTATGAAACTATTTATAAAGACTTCGGCGGCTGAAAGTACACTAAACAAATAATTAGTGTAAATATAGTGACATCTATCTAAAACCAGAACTAAATGCGACTCATCGATCACTATAGTGGAGAAACAACTTCAAGTTTAACAGATGTTAAACGACGCAATTTTTTTTGTCGTACGTGTCTGAATATTTTCAACTCTATAGCTGATATAGAAACGATTGGTACTACCAGTTAGAAAAATTAAACTACTTGTATTTTATAAAAAGTAATATAATTTGTGCGGTAGTAAAAACTCGTGGTCATGTTTTCTCGATCGATATGTTTCGATCAATGTTGTTATACATAAACATAAGCACCATACATAAAAGCCTAAATAGCGACGGCCACTACCAGTACAGTACCATGCGGCGCCACGGGAGCGCTGCAAAAATCTCATGTACAGTAGGGGGCATCAAGAACAAATTGTTTAAAGAAACCAGCAAGTCGGTTGTCACGCGACACATTGACAGTGGTCACGCGTTTCTGACCGGTCATTGGGTTCCGATATAGTTAACAACAGCACGACTAATAATGTCACTAATATTTATTGGCTATGCGACCTGCACGTTTCCTGCAATACAAGATGTCCGAGGTGGTCGACATGACAACGATGAGGAGCGCCTCTAGGAGCAACAAAAGGTAGACATGCAGTGTGCCAAAACGTGTCGTCTAACATCGTGTCTCTGTTGGGTGACAGGAGCGCCTGAAGCCAGAACCCCGATTCCCATTCACCCATAGCTATTAGTTGAGCACGCTCAACAGTATTGGTGGACGTATCGATAAGTTAATTCTGTAACAACTAACAAACTGCAGAGCGGCTCGTCCCACTTTCTCTAGGAACAAAGATTGACGAGCAAAACCGTATTCGGGTAATCTATTTTCCAAGCGTTCACAGCAACAGTCAAATACGGTACTGCAAGATCGATCAGTGGCTGCTAAGATTTCCGGGTTAATTTATCAGTACTGTAGACTGAGGTAATAAATTGCAAGTGAAATAATGCCTTTATCCTTCCAAGTACTTTTGACGTATTTAATTTTATATTATTTTGTTATTTATAAGACAAAATAAAGTCAAATTCACTCTTTCACTCAGTTATTACTCTAGTTATTAGCTTTCTGCGTTACGTGTCGCACTTTTGATCCCGACATGGATCAAATATTTGTATAATCTACAGAAAGTCGTTTTGGGTCTGGCATTTGAGACTTATTAAACTAGCCATAGGGGATATCCAAGCGAAAAAAATTGTAAAGTAAAAATACATTTTGTAAATTGAATATGAAAGAACTAATTATATGCGTGTATACCCACCCCATTTCTTCCCGTGGGTGTCGTAAAAGGCGAGTATGTATGGGTTTAGCCGAAGGATGGGCAGCAGTTTACTTCGAGTTAATTTACAACTCAACTGCGATCACCAACCCGCCTGCCAAGCGTACCGATTATGACAAAACCCCCCCACGAGCACACAACATAAACATTGCGGCAATCTTTGGGGAGGCCTATGTTCAGCAGTGAACGTTTTACGGCAAAAATGATGATGATGATTGGCAAAGAATTGATCACCCCCTATTCCCGTGGCCCCAAAACTCGATTATCTACTAAGAATCTACTGTAGTGCCCAATCAATCCGTTTGCCGAATATGATGGTTGCCAATTCACTCACAACCTTTCATTGCAGATGTCAATGAGTCCTCATATCCTGCGCAAAGTCCCTCATGTGTAGCTTTGGAGCCAACAAACAAGTACAATGATGCGCACACAAACATATGTATTATAAATTCTATTTATTCACCAGATTTCGCGTCACGAGCGTCGCATATCGCAGCTGGAGGAGTTGAACTCAATGCCTTTATATCCTACGGAAGAAGTTATATGGGACGAGAACGTCGTGCCAACAGAAATTTATAGCGGAGAAAGCTGCTTGGCATTACCTAAATTGAATCTACAGTTCCTTACGCTGCATGATTATTTATTAAGAAATTTCAATCTTTTTCGTTTGGAAAGCACATGTGAGTAATTTCTCGTTTTAAAGATTATTTCGCTTGGAGTATACGAAACGGGGCACTAAGGAAAACAATTCGAATTAAGAATCGTATCGGGCATGGGAGCATCAAAGGGAGCTACATATTCCCGGCGGGCTGATTAGCTAAAAACAGCAACAGCAGTCGCGATAGCAGCTACCGCGCAGCCAACGATCCACCGGTGGAAAAGCGTCAAAAAATTGGTTATACGTAAGGCATCGCCCGCCTGTCGCTACTGTGGAAGATGCATAGTTACTAGCGCCTGTAGCCACCAATGGAACTAAAAAGAATGAACGTTTTTAATTCATTGATTGTCCGACAGAGGCGCGTTAGAGATCTTTGCCTGTTTAGTCGCTATCGGCAAGTAGGTAATACCAAATTGACGTTTGACAGCGACGTTGGAGCAATTTACGCCTGTTGCAAAGCGTCTGCGACTTAGGTAATCAGCCCGCGAGTTATACTTTTGTAAGGTAAACTACCGCTGAGCCAGAAAGTAAATAGCATAGGTCGAAATAAGTGTAAATAAATTCGACTCGGCGCACCTTGACTTCATGTGATCAAACTTTGTCCTACCATTGGAGTATTCTTTCAAAGCTTCAAAGCAGAAGCTCGCGAAGGAGATCCTGAGTAGAATGAATGCACGAGACTGAAGTGAAGCGAGCATAGTGCTGATCGAGTGTGCGAGTGAAGGAAAGAAGCGACGAAGTGAGTCGTCTGGCGGAACACTCGAAACGCTTTGATGCTTGTTAGAGTGTCATTGACATCCAGGTCTATGACATCGTCCTCAAGGTTGACGACTTCGGTACTGATCAATATACTCAAATAATATTGACCTCATTATAAATGACCGTGACTCCAGAACAATTACCTTGGCCCCAAGGTCAATGACTTCAATGTTAGTGACTATAAAGAACCTTGACCCCATGATCAATAACATCGGATTCGTTCCATTTAAATGACCGTGGTCAAGGTTAAAAACCAATATTGATGGCAAGGTTGGTGCAGTGACTGATACAGTCGGTTGCTGCGCTCCGGGTCGCGGGTTCGATTCCCGCACTGAACAAACATTTGTATGATCTGCAGGTACTTGTACCGGGTCTCGGTGTATGGTGTATGGAATTTGTGTCAGTAAACGCACCCACGACACAGGAGAAATCCTAGTGTGTGGCAACGTTTTACTAAAACCAAAAATAAATAATTATGAAGATCGTCTCATATTTTGCGGCTCGATTGCATGAGCGCAATCGTCATCGGTGGCACGTCCGCACGGGCCGATAGCTTCCAGGGGACAAGAGTAGGCTTGGTTCGAAATATTTTTAATAGAATTATCGATATTTATCGTTGATATTTTTAATATCAATATATCTATAATCGTTTTTTTTTTTACAAAACTAAACTTTAAAACCGCCTCGAGTGCCTAGAACGTATCTGTGGAGGATTTAAATAGTAGGTTTGTAGAAACTGTCCAAACGGTTGGGTTGTCCAAAATTTTTCCGATGATACTCTCAACCACATGGCAGAAATACTTACCATGACGCTATAGTCCTCAGGTGATGCTGAAGCATACCGACTGCTCATTAGACGGATATGGAAATAGTTGCGTCAGTACGTACGTACCTTTAACATCAATGGTGTTAAAGAGACGATTGAGCGGAACCAGGGCTCCAACATGTTCGCAAGAGTCATTTCTACTGGGTAAGTCAGATTATGAAGCTGAAGACCGAGGATGGCAGCTTGGCATCGACTAAGGCAGAGGTTTAGAGAGAGATCGAGAAGTTCTACCGACAGCTTTACACCTTGGTAACTATACCAGACTCCATTGGCTCTCACAAAGACCCGCGAGCCAAATTAACCCGACATCGTTTATTTTTAAACAAATTAAACAAAAATAATCGGTATCGTAATAATCGAATTTAATCTTTGCCCTACACTAGTCTTCTGTGTCGTGGGTGCATTTACATACACAAATTCCATACACAATAAACGTTTTTTTTATTGGGGCCAGTGGAAATTCTATATGAACTTCCTTCGCGCCGGGGAAGGACGAAGGGGCATACGGGACTCCTACCGGCTAAAACCACTGGGGTGGTCATCTTTGGCACCTAAGGAGATCCAGGTCCTCGTATAATCACACTACAGCACACACCATACTCTAGACCCGGAACAACTACCTGCAGATCGTACAAATATTTGTTCCATGCGGGAATCGAACCCGTGACCGGGAGCGCAGCAGCCGACTGTATCAGTCACTGCACCAACCGTGCTGTCAAAAGATATCCCGAACATCAGCCTGTACGAGATTAGGATGGCCTTGAAACTACTTAAAAAGGCAGGCAGGTCAGCCACTATGCTTAGCGTTTGTGGACTATGAGAAAGCATTCCATTCAATAGAAACCTGGGCGGTGCTGCAGTATCTACAGCGTTGCCATATTGACTATCGGTACATCGAGGTGTTAAAGTGTTTATACAGTAACGCCACCATGTCGGTCCGAGTACACGAACAGAGCACGGGGGCAATTACATTGTAGAGAAGTGTGAAACAGGGGGACATTATATCCCCGAAACTTTCAGAGACAAACCGTCCAGTTAGGTAGGTCCTTCGATAGAACTTCGAGAAAGAGGTCAATCGTCGTATCCGACTCGGCTGGGCCGTGTTCCGGAAACTTCGCAACGTCTTTTCGTCAACAATACCGCAGTGCTTGAAGACGGAAGTTTTTATGCAGTGTGTGTTATATGGGACTGAGACGTGGTCACTCACTGTGGGCCTCATAAGAAATTCCAGGTCACAGGTAAGGAGAGCTATGCTTGGTATTTCTCTACGAGATCGAATGAACAGAAATGAGGAGATCCGTAGAAGAATTAAGGTTGCTGACATAGCTAAAAGTATAAGTAAGCTGAAGTGGCAATGGGTGGACAGATTGCTCGTGGAGACCCGAAAACGCAGCGTGGGATGGCCTCCAACGAGATATACGGAGGACCTCCAACGAGATGGACGGGACGACCTGGTAAAGGTCGCTGGGAGCCGTTTTACGCAGGTGGCGTGTGACCGGACGTTGTGGAAATCTATGGGGAGGCTGGTTTTTGAGTTAAAGTTTGGAATAAATATTTATAAACGGATGATTCGAAATCACGATTATGGTGATGATGATACGGCCGAAATTAATAATCAGTCTAACCCAAAATCTTTACACTTAAGATTTTGAACTTCATCGGTTTTTGTGTTAGGAGAGAGAGAGAGATTTTGGATTAGATTGTTATTTCCTTTATTTAAACTGAATACATATAAATTACATTTTTAAATATACATCATACAAAAATATACATTTAAAAATATAAAAAATAGTAGCCCACCGGCATCGGGAACAAGGTCCAAGCTGCCGGTGGTCAGGGCTCCAGAGAGAGGAACCTCCTAACAATACGAGCCGTGTCTAGGAGTACCGCTTTCTGCATCAAGCCCTTGACCCAGCCGCCTAACGAGAGCCTCTTCAGGTGTTGGTCGAGGCTCTTGGCCATTAGGCCATTGGCCGTAACGACTATCGGCACAATGATTGCAGAGTCTACTTCCCACATGTCGACAACCTCGTGCGCCAAGTCAAAATACTTAATTTGCTTATCTTTCTCGGCCTTCACGAGATTCTCGTCATGTGGGATAGTTATATCCACAATCATTGTGCGGCGCTCTACTCGATCTATCACCACTATATCAGGCTTATTGGCTACAATAGTCCTGTCAGTGATGATAGATCGATCCCAGTACAATGTGACATGGTCATTCTCGAGAACTGGGTCGGGCACATACTTGTAGTATGGCACTTCTGAACTCACAAGGTTGTATTGCAGCGCAAGTTGCTGGTGTATAATCCTGGCCACTTGGTTATGCCTGTGCAAGTACTCGCCATTAGCAAGACGAGAACAACCGGAAAATGTGACGGATAGACTCACCCGGACGGTGGCATGCCCGACAGATGTCAACCGTGCCGTCCTTCACAATATATTTTCGATAGTTATTCGTCATGATAACTTCATCCATAATTGCACAGATAAAACCTTCGGTTTCCCCGAAGAGGTCACCGAAGCGTAGCCAAGACACGGACGCTAAAAAGTTTACATCGGGCCACTGAAGGGCCCGGTAAAAGCGTCCGTGAAGCTCCTTGCTCTGCCATACCTCCCTGCGGTCATTAGTGTCAAGCACTACAGGTTTATGCCAGTTCTCTTTAGCCAAGGAGAGCGGGGTGAGTCCCTTGTCTATCGCAACCACATCTCGGTGCATCCCCACATCGGCTTGGAGAAAGTACTCCCTGAGGTTGCACACCTCACGATTGTGGAGGGTCTTAGCATTTAAAAAGCCTCGACCCCCACACTTTCGTGGGATGTGAAGCCTCATCACCGATGAACGTGGGTGATGAATCCGATATGTGGTCAGCAATATACGAACTCTTCTATCCAGGGCGTCCAATTCAGACTGAGTCCACTTGAGTATGCCAAAGGAGTATATCAGAACTGGCATGACCCAACCGTTAAAGGCGCGCACCTTGTTACCGCCTGATAAAAGACTTTTCAGTACTTTTTTCAGGCGGCCAAGGAAGCGCCCCCGTAACGATTGTTTCATGTCAGCTCCGTTGATACCCAACCCCTCCGACATACCCAAGTATTTGTAGGTCTCAGATGAGGAAAGGGATCTGATATGTATGAAATCCGAAAGTTGTAATCCCTCGGATTCCATAATCTTCCCTCGTTTTACATGCATGACTGCACATTTGTCCACACCAAATTCCATTCTAATAGAGTTACTAAAAGTCTCAGTTACCTTCATAACTCTATTAGCCGCAAATTGTTGGGGGCAAAGAGTTTCAAATCATCCATGTAAAACAGGTGAGATATTATCTGACCACCTCTTCTCATCTGGTAGCCTAGCCCCAAACCCTCTAGCAGTGTGCTAAGAGGGTTCAAGGCCAAACAGAACCACAGCGGACTCAGGCTATCGCCCTGGAATATACCACGCTCGATCCTGATCGGTTCACCGTTCCCTCGGATCTCCCTACATCCCGGATAGTTAAGGACTGTCCTCCATTGCCCCATACATGCCATCAGGAAGGTGCGTAGGGTTGTATTTATTTTATACAACTCTAGCACCCTCATGAGCCATGTATGCGGCACCGAGTCGTAGGCCTTCTTATAATCTATCCAGCATGTAGACAGATCCTTGTGGTTACGTCTAACCTGTTGGCTAATGGCCATGTCAATAAGGAGCAACTCCTTAGTACCACGGGACCCTTTCTTACATCCATTCTGAGAAGCAGACATAATGTGATTATTATCAATATGTGTGTTAATTTTTGTTCTCAGAATGGATGTAAGAATTTTATAGACCGTCGGTAAACAAGTTATCGGTCTATAATTTTTGGGTTCCGTAGTACTACCTGATTTATGGAGCAGGTGGGTAATTCCTGTAGTAAGAAACTGAGGCAGCGAACCTGACTCTAAGGACGACTGGAACTGGGACGCCAAGCGAACATGTGAGCTACGTAGCCATTTAAGCCAAAAATTGTGCAGCCCGTCCGGTCCCGGAGATTTCCAGTTTGGTAATGGACGGACTGCACTGGCTACGTCTTGGGGGCTAATTATAACTGCCCCCATTTCTGCTATCGGCTCACATGCTCGTTTGACCTCCCGTATCCAATCACCTTCGGTATGGTTGACTGGCACCGACCATATGCTGCGCCAGAATGCATTCATGGCATCATCATCTGGTCGGTGGACGTCACCCATACCTTGGTCTGGTCGCTCCCAAGTTCTGTATACCCACCTTTGGTCATTTTGGAATGTGCGATTCAAGGTATACCGCTCCACTCGCCGTTTGTACCTACGGATACGATTCGCCCATGCATAAACTTTCTGCTTTAGGTAGTCGATGCGCTCTGTGACACGAGACATATATTCTTCGGGGCTGATATCAGTCCCCGAGAATGCTCGTCTCACAAAGCGCATCACTTTTGGGCGGGTATTGCCCTCCCTAAAGCAGATTAGCTTACCAATGTGTGCCCTAGCCTCATCAATACGACGTTCAATCCTGTACTGCCAAGCTGGCACGGCAGATTTAGGTCGTGTGGCTCTATCATTATTTGAGAATTTTACATGGGCCACACGACATGCAGCAACGGCTGCGCAGTACAGGATTGAATGTGTATCGCTGAGGTCTTCGCTGTTGTCAAAATAATTTAACAACAGCGAATCCAGGGCACATATTAGCGCTCTATTTCTTTTATGCATAGGCAAACGCGGTAGGCGCGGCCTAAGGACAGGTGGTGCGTATCGATACTCTTGAATCGCACTATCCAAAGCGCTCCTTAAAATGTCATTGCACTGGTTACCTGCAAAACTAGCACCATCATCCTCTTCCTCATCCATGCGGTTGGACCGCGGCGGAACCACAGATGTGTCTTGCGGTTGTACCGCGGCCCGTGATGAGGAAGAGACGACACGGTTAGTCTGCATCTCCGAGCGTAGCCGATCAAGCACGGTATCATCCAACCTGTGATCACGTTGTATGACCCGCACTTGATCCGAAAGTCGTTGTGCCGAGACGTTGACGGCTGGTTCAAGTACCTGAAACAGAGAGAGCATCCTGCCACGGTACGCAGTCAGGTTAGTTTCCCCCTCTGTCGCCCCAAAGTATGCGCGCATGACATTTTCATTGATGGGTTTTGTCCATCTCATGCGCTGCACACTTCCACCGGAAGCGGGGACCCTATCAGAGGCAGGTGGGCCTCGAGGTCCCAAGCTGGCCGGCGGTCGGCCTCTTCCTCGCCGACGCGCAGGTGTTGGTGACGTCGGCGGCGAAAAGTACTCGTCGCTCGAGCTCGACGCAACTGCAGCGGCCGATACCACAGCACTCACTGTTGAGGCGGGTTCCGGTGGCTGCGAGGCGGAGCTGAGCGACGAGGCCAAGGATGGTGGGCGTGCGTTTAGTAACAATCTGGCTTTATTCCGTGTCAGCATTATCCAGGTTTATCCAATTTCCAAATTTTCATTTTCAATTTTTATCTGTCATTTCAGGGTGTCGATGTCATTTCGAATATATTTTTATTTTCTTGTAATCTTTGATACTATTTGTTGTGTATATTTCTCCATATCGTTTTTCATATATTTAATTTCGTTATTATGTATATATATGATGTATATTAGGATTAATTATAAATTTTTGATTTAAAATATATATGGTTTTGAAAAACTTTGGCAGCTTGACAACGGTGTTGCCAGGTTATTAGATTAGATTGGTTATTAATTTCGGCCGTTAATCTTACTTGTTTTGTGCTTTCCCGTAGTCGGGTTTTAGTTTATCAAACTTATTTTTAACAAAATAAACTGTTTATTTTTGCCTGTAACACTGTTGTTAAGACCTCATTGCCGGACCTCAGTTCTACCCTGACCTAAACCTACTTAATTGTATAATGCAAAATATATTTCAATTTGTTTCAACACATTTAAAGTCATATTTGAACAAATGACTTAGCCAGACGGGTAATATATTGTTAATACATATTTTTGGTACACACCGAATTCATTGTGACACATTAATACCTATTTACCATACCTACAATTCTACTTATTTTTTCTAATATTCTTCTTTCTTGTTAATAATTATGGTTTGTACCCACTTCTTTCAAGGCATCTTTTCTCACTCAAAGCTGAAAAAGAAAGGTCTTTTAGAAAATTGACTGGCAGAGAAAGCCACTTGGCTGTAAGTCCGCATTGTGTACTGCCATTGATTGTGCATAAAAGTATATATAAATATAGATGTATACTTGTTATAGATGAAATACGTCAGGACATCGAAGATGCCGTGTATCGATTAGCACCATGGTACGTATTGTTTTTATTAGGTTTATAGCGTTCAGTTAAGGTCAAACTGGTGTCCAATCCGTTCGTTTCGGGTGTTTTGAGGGATCCTTTACAATCCCCCCGGGACCCCCCGGTGACCGCTTTACAGTCACAATCTCCGAGATGTGCCTATGGGCGAGCGGCCAGCGGGTGGCTCAATTGTGATCTTCTGAGGACCTGGAGGCCCCCCTTAGGTGCCGAAGATGACTGCCCCAGTGGTTTTAGCCAGTAGGAGTCCAGCAAGCCCCTTTGTCCTTACCCGGGGCGGAGGAAGTTCATGAAGAATTACGACTGGGCCCAATAAAAAAAGGTATATTTTAGGTTAAATTGACATATATAATTTGTACCTCTTAGGGCCGATTTTTCAATCGTCGGATAAACAAACATAACATTTGTTCGACAGATAGCAAAATAATAAGAAGTGAACAGCCAAATTAAGTTACTTATTATAAATAAGGTTACTTATTTAAGTCAATAATACTTAATACCTTGGAGTCGTATGAGCGACAAATAGGTAATAATTACTAACAGGCTAAAATCCTGGGGCGGGGAAGTCGAGGCGACCAACTCTCAACGCAATATCAGTATTTGCAATTTCATAAAAAAAAATATGTGAAGGCTGATGGTTGATCATCGGAAGTTTCTAGACGCGATTGCCATTTATGTTGTCTTTCTATTAATGTTTTGGATGCGGGCGGCATGTGATAGGTCGTTATAGAAATCTATGGGGGAGGCCTTTGTTCAACAGTGGACGTCTTTTGGCTGATATGATAATTAATGTTTTCTTACCTCACTCTTTTGACCTGCCAGTTTACTTTTACATTTTCTATAATAGGTGCTCGATTGTCTATATAGTTTCCCCCATAGAGGCGACGAACTTCCTCGCTCGGTCCCCCGAGATTGGGCAGCACCCGGTATTACACCGACACCCACTACCCTCTCATCTCGGGGGACGAGGCGCTCGAAGTGTTGTTTGAAGCCCCAACGACTGTCCAGGGTGAGCCCCAGGTATTTCATGTACTGGCACACCCTGATTTGCGCGTTACCAACGCGTATCCACGAACTGAGTGGTTCTCTGCTCCGCGGCAGTTTGTGGAACCATCGCCACGTTTTTATGAGGCGCTATCTGCAGACACAGCGCGTGGATTGTGGCCACGACAATTGCCACTGCTTGCTTGGCAAGCCGGATGGTTCCCTCGAAGGACTCCCCGCTGGCCAACACAAGAGTGTCGTCAGCGTAACAGACCAAGCTGACGCCGGCGGGGAGAGCGACACGCAGGACCGCGTCGTAGGCGAGATCCCATAAGAGGGGGCCAAGAACCGACCCCTGCGGGACCCCGCACATAATCTCCCTCCGCTTCACGGTACCGTCCCTGCCCACGCAGCGAATGTGCGTATTGCGCAGATAGGCCCCTATGATGCCCTGCAGGTTGGGGGGACACTGATGATAGACTAGTGCCCATCTAATCGTGCCCCACGGGATGGAATTAAAGGCGTTGACGATGTCAAAAAGAATTGCTCAACCTAGAGTCAACTCGTCTTTTGCTCAACATAATGCAAAAATTTGTATTAGTAAAATTTTATAACATCAAGCAGTCATCCCCAAAACTAGCTAAAAAATATTACAGAAACTGCTATAAACCCCTTCTTACACCGAAACAGAAAAACTAGTAAGAAATATATCATAATACGTATAATTGTATACGTACGCAAACACAATAATAACTTAAACCCAAATACGCACTCAGCCTCCAATGCTTACCCCTACACACAATCACAATAGGTTCTTCATAATACCATTTTACGTAAGCAATTATGTAACTTTATCTCACGAAAAATAACTTTCTGAGTTTGTCTATTTTTCATTTTGAATTTGTATGTTTTTAAATGCTTTTGATTGTTTTCCAATGCACCATTTCACTTATTTTATATATTCTTGAATTCCATCGTTTTATTATACATATCTTGTAGACTGCACTAAGGCTACCACGAGACAGGCTCGACCTAGTGTGGAAGGCACAGCTAACTCCTTGTGTAGGTATATAGACATGGTAAATAAATGTATTCTTATACTTACGGTGTTAGACCTAGTTTGTACTAGTATACATGTTACTCATAGTATCATCAGTTCATCACCCTTGAACGTGGATTAGATGTGTGCGGACTAACATTTGCTTATAATTTAACAAGTACACACATTACAGGCGTGCAGAAGATGACAGCGTGTACTTCGGGGGTTGGGCGCGCATGGCACACCCTATAACCAGCTTTGCAGTTGTGGAAGTGGCTAAGCCCAATATTGGCGATAAGGCACCCTCGTGCGTAAGGGCAGATGTCACCGTAACGCTAAGTGTTCGAAACGAGATTAAACACGAGTGGGAAAGTTTACGGAAACACGATGTTTGCTTCTTGATCACCGTTAGGCCAACACAGGGCATAGGTAAGTTTTAATGTTTATATGTCGTATTTTCATTGTATTATACGTTCCTAAAACAGCTATGTGAGAGCTTGTGGTTACCGCGCACTGCTAACGATCTGTGAGCTTAAGCTGCGTGTGCCGCGGTAAATACTTTTTGCACATCAAGATCACACCCTCTGTACCTCGAATAGCCCGTTAAGCTGGTCGAACGAATACACATAACAGTCGTTATGAACTGCCAGAAACCCGAATATCGGTTTACAGGTTTAACCGCAGGATATAGTTAAAGCCCAATAATTTGATGGCACGGTCGGTGCAGTGGCTGGTACAGTCGACTGCTGCGCCGGGGGTCGTGGGTTCGATTCCCCCTCGGAACAAATATTAGTATGATCTGCAGGTAGTTGTTCCGGGTCTGGGTGTATTGTATGTGGAATTCATGTCTGTAAATGCACCCACGACACGGGAGAAATACTAGTGAGGCAACGTTTTGAAATAAACCTAAACCGAAAAAAGTTAAAAAGAAATCTCTTTTGGGGATCAGATGGCGGTTCTCTCCTTGTAAAATACTGATATTCATCTTATATTATACTTGAAAGCTATGCTGATGTTGATGACTTGAAATAGCTAAATAATTGTGCATCATAAATACTTCGTCTGCAAAGGATTTATTTATTCCGTGTGGTGTCCGGATTAAGAATATAGCACCACTCCGTCTCCTCCCGTGGAGATCGTAAAAGGCGACTAAGGGACTAACAGAGGGATGGGCAGCAGCGTCCTTTCTGTGGAACAGTAGCCATTCTGCGCTCACCAACCAAGCGTGGTGAGTACTGGCAAATTCCCTCCAATATGATGACACAGTTGTGGAAATCGATGGGGGAGGCCTTTGTTCAGAAATGGACGATATATGGCCGATATGATGAAAGGATTTATATTTTTTAACTTCTGAACACAATAAAGTCTAAGCTTTCAAATCTCTTTTAACAGGTACTAAATACGATTATAGGAAAAGTATGGTAGAACAAGCAGGTATTGTGTTCGTGAGAGGGTGCGAGGTGGAAGGTATGCTGGACGCTTCCGGCAGGGTTATTGAGGAGGGACCTGAACCGAGACCCGAGCTAGAAGGCGACGCGAGAACATTCCGCCTACTTCTCGACCCCAATCAGTACAGACTAGATCTTGACCATGCCAGCAAAGGAAACGAGGTACGTTTGTAACTTTGTGCGGATCAATTAATTAACAATTATTTCATAATGACACCTAAACTAATAGCAATGTGTGACAGATGATAGAATGAGATAGATATAGCATTAAGAAAATAATAAAACCTTACGCGGCCCCCTGTAATTAATGCCAATGCTCAGTTGTTTAATGACCTACCAGGTTTTTCTTATTTTTAACTACTTTTTACACACCTTTATCATTATTATTTGGTTCGCCTGAAATAGAAGCAATGTGTTGAAAGCTTTCAGCGAATCTGGTTTACGTTGAAGTCACGTACTCGTTAACTCGTACGTGTGAAATGGTTTTGTAGGAAATATTTACGCAATAGCACATAAAATTATATCAAATGTTCCTGATATGACATACTCATACATTTTACATGTGTTATGTAATGTTTTGCAAACGCTTTTTTTTGTAAATATAGGAACATGTAGGTGTATGTATTCATCTAGTTTCAGTCTTGTTACCGAGAAATATTGATGCTTATTAGAATTATCAGCTTATTTCGAGATGTTGGGCTACAGCTGACAATTGTCAACACTTTTACGAAAATAAGAATAAATAAATAATCCTATTCTTGAGTAACAATGAAGCCTGATTTACCGTATAGACTAAGGGCCGATTTCCAATAGTTAGATAAACAAACAGATAGCAAAAAAAATATTTTTCAATCGTTTATTAGGCTTGATTTGACGAATGAGTCTACTACCTGAAGAATAAATGTATCCGTCCCTTTGACGGCCAGATTAAGCTATATTTTAGAGATAATACCATTCGACAGATGCGGGACAGATGGTGTAAACAATACATTTACTATTTAATTAGTTATTTCTTGGTTTTGCGTTTAATACCAAGTAAAATTCATCTGGAAGAAATATAAGAATTGTCAGATCCTGGCCCGATCACTTTACCATGTGGGATTCAAAATATTTACCGATTATCGGGAATTATTAATTCCCGATAATCCTCGATTCAGACTTTTGACAGTTTTTACGTCGTAGCATCGTAGCGGTGCGACTCCAGCAGCTGTACCCTCTGGCTCATTCTAACTGTGTCATTTTGATATTTCATGACTTTGTTGGAAAAGTGTCTCTAGAATAATATTGTTTTTGATAATCATCTCGGAACCTATACTTTAAACTATGTATATTTTTTATTATAAGATTGCAATATTGTTGTGTACAGGACGTGTACGAAACGTTCAACATTGTAATGAGGCGCAAACCGAAAGAGAACAACTTCAAAGCCGTGCTGGAGACTATCAGAGAGCTTATGAATACCGAATGCGTGGTTCCGGAATGGCTGCACGACATCGTACTCGGCTATGGAGACCCTGGTCAGGCGCACTACACTAGGTACCATAATTATTTATGTAGTACATCAAAGATCGGAGGTAAGAAGACAAGAGATGAACACGGGCCTCTGTAATATACTTAGAATAAAGCGTGGGAATATTATCATAAAGAAAGTTATTGGTGATCACAGCAAGTTGTTAGTAGCAGGTGCTTCTGGTCACCCTCTTGACGCTATCGCTTGGTCGCTTTTTAAAACATCCAATGTAAAAGTGACAGTAGATTATTCTTTGCTCAAAACGATTTGTTTATTACGACAAAAGTATTATTATTGGTTTCCTGAATGTTCTGATAATTGCTTAAGTTACTATTATTAGTACTGGTAATCAAAGCTCACTTGGCAGAAGGAAACTGCCTGGGGCAAACATATTCCACAATAATTATTCATCCATACTTAGTACCGGCAAGCTGAGATTCTTAGATTCACGTGGCTACAATTAGATATTATTGATAAACAGTATAATCGAAGCATATCGTAGCGAATATTAACTCTGTATCGAATTCCCAAATAGCTTGATGGTCTTCAAATAGTCTCATTTTGTGGTATCTACACATGTAAACTGTTGCTATATATTGTAATCTTTTAGAATGCCAAATGAAATTCCTACATTGGACTTCAACGACACATTTCTGGACATGGAACATCTACGGAACAGCTTTCCCGGATACGAAATCAAAGTGAAAACCGATGATCCTAGAAAACTTGTCAGGCCATTCAAGTAAGTTCCTAGTTACGTTATAGCACGAGAAATAGCGTCTTTTTTACTGTAGCTCTCTTCTCTCGCTCTTCTGAAATGATAAAATAGTACGTATTGTATGGAGTATATTTTTATGTATTTGACCGTATCTATAGTATGTAGATTTTTATGTATGTATATCTTATTATTACATTTTCATAATATATCTTTTTTTGTACCTTTTTTTTATAGGGCTTCTCGCATACAGTTCTGGGAAATGTGGTTGCCTAACCGTTCATTTCTGGCGAAGCCAAAAGAGGCCTCCAGCCAGGCTTAAAATTAATATTAAAAACTAAGCAACTTTCGCTAAGTGCGCCCCCTGCGGGACACGAACCTCGGCTAAGGGCGTTGCTGGGGATAACAAGCTATTGTTTTGGGGACAGCTGGATCAGTATTAATCGATATAAATTGGAACCGTGCAACTTAGATTCTGACGTTTCATAAGTGCCAATATTTGGTTTATTTGAAATAAAAAACTTTGAATTATAATGTAATAGGGGGATATTTAAAACTGTAGGCTCAGCACGGGCTGGCGCGAGCAAGAGACGGGAGGGAGAGGTGCTAACTTGAACGGGAAGGTGACGCGGCGATAGGCCTCCGCGACGTCGGTGAGGCGGTGTACCTCTTTTCGATGCACTTCTTTTTAACCCAAAGGTTGGCTGGTAGTCCGCCTTGTGTACCATCATTGTGCATAAACATAAATAAATAAATACTGAAACGTCACTTAATATTAAGTTTCGCTTTAACCAATCGATAAACCTGTTTTCGGTAGGAAACCGGGTGACTCATTATTAAAGCCGGACTTAATACTAAGTAACGGTTCAGTATTCGGCCATCAGTTGATTAAACATATAAGTAAGTTCGAACTCGGTCATTATTCGTTATCACTTATCACTATAGTGATTTTACCGGATACTATATCCACTAGTTCGAGGCAGCAAATATCTAAGCCGGAGCGACGCCGCGCCGGTACTGCTGAATATCAGTGCAAGATATGTGTGTTAATGTGTGTGTGGTTCTTTTACTAGTTGGTCCGTGTGCTATATTAGCTAAATTAAGATACCGTGCGGTGTCCGGATTAAGAATATAGCGCTACTCTATCTCCTGTGGATGTCGTAAAAGGCGACTAAGGGACTCCAAACTAGAGAGATGGGCAGCAGCCTCCCTACATCATCAGTGATATGATGATTAGGACTTCGGCACACACGCCCAAACTGCGGTTACTCTGGGGCGGTACGATTTTGGTGCCATTATGTATGTAGGTATACGTTGCCGTTATCCCCATTTGTTCCCGGCAAAGAACAGATCACCCCGCTCCACCCACGGGTGCCGTAATAGGCGACTAAGGGTGAGATTCAGAAACGAGTCGAAGCGTGAACTTACGCTTCAATCTGTCAAAATTAGGGGCGTAAGTAGTGCACTCTGACAGATGGAAGCGTAAGCTCACGTTTAGACTCGTTTCTGAATCTCACCCTAAGGATCTTTATTAAGACGATGGGCAGAAAAATACACCTGCCGTTATATGACCTACTAGCTAGGCCCCGCGGTTAACTAATTTAGAGTACTTCGGCATAGACAGTTGACATAGAGTGTATATATATTAGGTTTTTTATGCGCGGTACCCCAATTATTTATCTCAAATAAAAGTAGCGTAAGTTACTCCTTATAGCTCTCTACCAGTGGACGCACCGTCAAAAATCAGTCCAGCCGTTTCGGAGATTAGCTGGAACAAACAGACAGACATCTTTTTGTTTGTTTCTAGAACTGAATAGGCTTTCTTATGCATTTAGTAAAAAGCTGTTATTTTGACATTACAAGCACAATTCAATTTTATTTATTTGTATACATATATCATATGCATGGCCTACTCGCGTTCATTGTGCCGAAGGCTTTATAAGCGACTGACAGACCACCAAGCACCACAAATAAACAGCTACGTATATAGACGTTCGAGTTTGTTGGGTTAATTTCGTTAAATTTTTTATCATGGGTATTTTTGTGTGTTGACGGATAGTCATTGAAATTAATTTATATTATAATTGAAGGTTATTTCTATCATTATAAATATGAAATACCAAGAATGAATATTGTCGTCGCTGACAATTGTGATGATCTGGTCCATTCAATCTGTCTGTTTAATTCGTAACTTCGTGCGCTGCGTGTTAATGGTTAAGGTATGTGCGTTTTCCTCATATGGATGCAAAGGAAGTAATTCATTGACTTCATTAGCCAATCCACTAACTGTTAAACGGTAATTGAGAGACGCTAACTATAAGGACAAGATATTTTTTGTGGTTGATTGTTCTGTTATCGGTACGGTAGAAGGGGAGCTCCAGGTTCTCGACTACAAACGCACCAGAGCCGTCCGTTGGTACCACGCCTTTTAGGCACATCTCGGAGGGAATTAATGAAGGCACATCTATAGTGTTTTTATCATTACATTACAGATTTAAATTAAATAACATCTTATATAGAGACTGGTGTCTGAAATAGGTAAGACCTATGCTACAGTTCACCATCGTAATGGATCTCCCGAAGCCATGCTGTGCGGCGTACACGGCAGCATGAGGCCACGTGCGCGCCACCGTCTTCTCGGCGTTCGCTCGGTATGAGTACGCAGATTCTCCAATCAGTATGCCCGCGGCCCCCGAGGCCTCCTACCATATAGCAACGGCAAGAGGCTCAGGCATGTACATGGGCGCCGGGTTGGTCGTCACCCCGGAGTCATCTCCTCCTTCTGCGACCGTGATCGGCCCTCCCCTGATCCCCCTCTGCGGTCTCCTTGAATGACGGCATGACGGTCTCATAGAAGGTGACCACTGCCCTCAAATGTTCATGCTCTGCTAGCATAGCCTACTACTGCCAGCAGAGGGAGATCCTCCTGATCCTATTGACGAGGAACCCAGCTCGATATCCCACGCATGATACCACATAGCACATAGTACACGTTCGAGGAGTGCCTCGAGCTTGTGCTGTGTGGTATTTTGGTCGCTATCACAGTGGTGGCACTGTGCCGGGACCTCGCGTCCTATCCTGTGCAAGAACGCATCGAAACAACCGTGCCCGGTGAATACCTGCGTCAGGTGGTAGGTGACGCGCTCGCTCCTTCTGAGCCAGGCTCCGAAGAGCAGCAGGATGGCCTTGATGACGTGCTTGGTCTCGAACTGCATCCTCAGGTGGAGACGCTACTTCTCAAGTACGCGCCGCCGACCCAGCCGCCTCAACTTGTCGAACGCTCCAGGAAGCGCGCTTTCATCGCTCTGGCGGAGGGAGCGTGTCTGATCCTAGACCCACACATCCATCTCCGCCAGGATGTCGAAAGGCAGAAAGCGCGTCAAGAGAGTTGCCACCTGATAGGATACTGTTCGGTACCCTCGTGCGATCCAGACTTGACTTGCAGACGTAGCAATGTCAGGCGAAGTTCGTTCATAGTTTTGGGCTGAGTGCGGGCGCGCTAAAGGGAAGACACACGTGGCATACCTCCAATTAGTGGATGCGCGAAACCGCAAAGCAAAGGACCTAAGTCAGAGGAAGAGAACCTTTAACATTGCTGCCAATAGCGGAAAGCTCTATTTGACCTCATTGACTGGATTGGGAACACTCGCTTCGTACCCATCGGGTAGTAAGGCATTTAGGTCCCTGCAAAGTCGATTGATCGAACTTCTGTCGCATCTCACTCTCTGCACTGCTGACACCCGACGTGTCACTGGCCCAGAATACTGAGTAGAAAGCAAACTTACAAAAGAGTTTTATTTTAAAAATACGAGACGCCAGCTGAGTCTTATTTAACTGAACAACACCTTTAATTGTTACATGGGAGTTGTTAATAGGATAAAATCGTGTGGATCACGGCAAATAATAGGTCACATTACGATTATTTTTGTGCAAAATTTGAAAGATAAAAATGTTTACTGTTACTTATCCTTAGAAGTTAGACGTATATGCTGTAACGGTAGATTTTTAAATCTTCAGGAGAAACGATTCAACCCTACGTTATTTTCGTGCCACATTATCTATTGATGCAACGCACGCCGTGGATGCTCTCAAGGGCATGACTTTTTCCGACATAGTTGACGAAGATTATCATAGCTTTAGCTAAATTGCACATCTTTCAAATGTGAATATTTTTTTAATAGGTTCCGTTGTTCCTGAATTTACCCTCCACTTACACACAAACCCACAAAATTCTTACTCTCTTTATAATATTGGTTAAGATTGGACAACCTCCTAATCTTCTCCAATTATAGTGCTGGACATGGGTTTACCCATCTACATAGTTCCGAGCGACTTGTCCCCGTGACCATGACTAGAACTTCTATACATGTACTAGGGATACACTCGCACAACTTACAGTTAAAATCTGTTTTTTTATGATAGGGTAACGTTCGAGAATGTCCTTCGGAAGCAAAAGCATGGTGAGGATGCCATGGATGAGGACGAGCCACGTAAGCTGATCCTCGTGGAGCCACACGTCCAGCCCAAGAGAGGACCCTACTTATGCAATGAGCCAAAAAAGTATGTATCATGTTTTGTACAATACCTTATTACGTGTCTCTTCATGCGTTAAAATCATCCGCAAGTGAGGTTCTTTGAGGACTTTCTTGTTGATATTTTTTCGGGGGGGTCCAACACTTAGGGGGCTGAATAGAGAATTTTAACCTAAAACATAGTGGGACACTAGCTGGAGACTACCAAACACGCTGAACCAGTAATTAATCATTAATATTTCTTTAAATTATTTATTCTTCTTTAATTTGAGTTTTTGATATGTCTGCTACAATGATTTATCGCTGAGTTATCGGTTTCCAAAGCAAAAATGACACTTGATTTTAATAAGTATTAACTTGTTAATTACACACACAGCATTAAAGTACGATTCTGAAAAATTAAGTATGTTTGCCATTAAAAAAATCTGAGAAACTTGCCACAGTGCGACGTACAAATATTCGTATCAACAAAATAAAATATCGCATAACTAATATTTTAAATACATTGTAAACCAATATATTATCATTTATAGATATACAAATTAAGACAATAATTCATAACATTTAGTAATAGAAGTATATTACAGTCCAGGCCTGAAATAAACCAATTGACGGCTACTGAAGTAATATTGAAGTGATTTTAAAAGGAGGAGGCGAGCTGTTTGCTGTTTAACTAAACGAGTACGTTAATTTCTATTTCGGCCGAGACTTGTATATAAAGTATAGGGAACAATAAAATTCAAGAAACAAAGTTTAGTTTAATACTTATCAAGAAAAATAAAGTTCAATTCTATTAAAAGTTTAAACTTATGAAAAGATCCACAATACGGTATCTAATTTTTATTCGCGCCAATTTGAGGGTGCGGCAGGCGTGCGGTCTTTTTCTTATTTTTAACCGAAAGACCTTTTTGTTCAAAAAGGAGGAGGATCTTAATTCGATGCGCTCTTTTCTACTTTTGCTATGAAATGCGTATTCAGCCTTTGTAATAATAAATATCGTGTACTTAAAATAACCTTTTTATGTTCGTGTGTAAGTAAAAATCTCAATAGCTTGTTTTTAAAATATTGAAACAATTTCGGAGTAAATGGGAGAAAAAGCAATTAATGTTCACAAAGTCTTTTTATTTTAAGGGCATTATATTGCCCAAAGAGCTTGAGAGATTTGGCCTCTGTACTAGTATTTGTTACTTTACAACTACCGACAAACGACCGTACTACAACAAAAGAATCTAAAGATTAGGCAAAAACAGAGATGTGACCGTATCGAGTTCTCCGTAAATTCTTGATGTCAACTGGTTACTGGAATAGCATTGTTATATGCGTCTACACATAGCAAAACATTTTTTTAAGTACAATTTTGTCCTTGGCGTCTTTCACAAATCGATCCGCGTGTCGCGTATTTCTAGTAAAACTATCCTTATAGACTTATTTTTGAAATAAGTTAGAATGGCACTTAAAAACTTAATTATAACCGTTATCATATCAGCCAAAGGACGTCCGCTGCTGTACAAAGGCCTCCGCATAGATTTCCACAACCAGCGGTTACATGCCGCCCGGACCCAGCTATTTCCGGCTATTTTAACCAAGTCCTGTGCGTGGTCTCATTTTTTTTTTTTTTTTTGTTGGGCTTCTCGCATACATTTCTGGGAAATGTGGTTGCTTAACCGGTCATTTTCTGGCGAAACCAAAAGAGGCCTCCAGCCAGGGGCGTGGTCTCTCGAGAACCTTAGCTTCTTATGGTGATTTTAATGTGAACAAGTTGGATACGAGCACCTCTAAATATAAGCGAATGGCAGAGCTCCTCTGCTATTGTGAGCTTGAACAAATAGTGACTTTGCCAACAAACTTTGTGTATAATAGCTGTTTGCTCATTGACATTATTTACACAGACGCTCTTCATAGAAATATATGTGGCGAGTTCGACCATACTGAGGAACAACACAAAGTATGTGATACAAAGAGAAAGTTATGGTGTTATCATACTCTCTTTGAAGATTTAAAGCAATTTTTTAATTTCTTTTGAATGCCTCAAGAAACGTTACAAGCATTACAAAGTTAAATCGCGATAGCTAATAATCGGAAGCGAAAACGTTCACCCGTCCGGCTTCGTTAGCACACTCGTATAGACTCGTGTCATATGTGTGTGTCACTCTCACTGCCACGGACCGATAAGTAAGCGTTGAGGGGGCGACGTACGACGATTACGCACACGGCGCGTATATAGCTAACGGACGGATGTCCGGTGCGTGATCAAACAGCTATACTTACGGCCGAAATTAATAATCAATCTAATCCAAAATTTGGGTTTTGGTTTAAGGATTTGTCTGCTTTTTGTATTAAATGTGATCCTTACACAAAAACGGATGAATTTCTAAGTCTAAAATCTTAAGATTTTGGTTATTGATTTTAAATTTCGGCCATTAACGAACACTGAGCAACGGGCTACGGTCCGATTTCTAGTGCCGTCAACAATAGCACTTACGCGAGGACATGGGTCTAACTAGCAGAGACCCTTTATACAAGGGTTTTGAAGGCCCCATGTCGTATGTCTGCCATATTTATGAGGGTTGGGCTTACGGTCACTTACCGTACATATCGAAGCAATTTTGGCTGCTTCACGCGTATTCTGTGACGGCGTGGTACTTCCCCGGTCGAACCAGCCCATCAACGAGGCTCTCCCATACAAATACACACGCCCACATTTACCTCATAAAGAGGCCAGACTGCTCTAGACGGGAATTTTAATAGTGGTTGTTTAAAATTATCAATAAATAATTATAATAATTAATCATCTTCTCATAATGAGTACTTCATGTCAAAAATACGTGGATTTTTTTAAAGTCAACCTCCTTCTCATCTCTCAATTTATTCTTTCGATGGTTTCTTTTGATTAATCAAAAGTTTTCATTTATTTACAATAAGGTGACTTAACTAGAGACTTTAAGCTCCAGAAGCCTTATATATATTGCTTTACGGTAAGTCGCTGAGAACCACCTAAATATTGGTATTTCTGAACCTTTCATTTATACACGTAGTGTTTATATTTGTAACGAGTTTATGACTCTTACTATACCTAATATAACTTCAACTGCCCACATAACGTGGGTTACTATAAATACACACCGATCATCAGGCCGGCTCCCTCCACACGCCCAATTTATTTTATTTATGCTGCAAGGTTCAGTCACTTTAGAATTCATCCAGAAATAACATGTTTGGCCTTGCTTAAATTGTGTTACGAATACTGTTTTGATAAATTATTAAAATGCCGAACGTTTTGAAATCTTTTAGAATTATGAAAACATCAGACAGGACAGTGTCCTTTTAACGCGGGCTGTTTCGCCAAAATGCTAATAAAACAAACTAACAAAACATATTATTTGAACAAATTAGCAAAATATAGCGGTCGGCTGCAACTATATAAAATGTCAATGAGCAATTACAGTAGGTGACTTTTCATAAAAATTACAATAAAGGTATATTGTTCAATTGAAAGAAAATAGTGTTAAATACAAATGTATACTGCAAATTGTACAGAGTTCACGGCTCCAAAATGCCTAGTGGCACACATATTGGCTCCGGAAAAGTTAATGCTCCGAAACTTACCAAACAAGATGCGATCCCGACGGCGAAACGCCCAACTAAACGTCTATACTTGTTATATGTTACGGTATATACGTGTGTATATACGTATATACGGTATATATGGTACGGTACGATATCGAAACATTAGATGTATTAAAAAAAAAAATCGGGAGTTACCAATTGTTGTATTATCGGTTGTTTAAACACTAGGCAAAACAGTCGTTATAAATTTTATAGCAATAAATGTTTTTTTAGTTATTTATCTAAACGCGTTCGCGGTCTGCTATATGTACATGCGTATATGCACACATTATAGCTGCGTCTCGTAACGGTGTCGCGAGTCCAGAGATTTTATCTCATCTAAAAATATGCGTACCGCGCGAAGTATTCACTTCTAAAATACGGATCGAATTGACAACCTCCTCCTTTTGTAAGTCGGTAAAAATACCTCCGACCGACGATTAAAAACAAATGCGTGTAAAAATGTGCAAGCGAGCTGCGAGAGATGCGATGTTCGAAAGCAACGGTGGAATAAACATTCCTCTTCCCCTGCAGGCGATTGCGGGGATGTTAACCGCGCCTCTGACAACATTTACTTGTAAAACATGTTAGGAACCATTATTAATAAAAATAATATATAGATGCTGCAGACCCGGCTTCAGAAGGCCCAAAGTAGGCAACAGGATATACGCCATTCCTTTAAACTAATTCGGAAAATTCTAATGTGAATTTTAAAAGAAGTTGAGTTTGATTGTTTTTAATATTGTATAAAAAATATCTCCAGATGGACAGGAATAGTCGGATATTGGAACTGCAGGGAGAGGAGAAGATGAGTGGAGAAAGTTCAATCTGATGTATAATATATGTCTAATTTTGACCTCTGGGCGACCACGTTTAAATGTTTAGTTTAAATGTTTCGATAGCATATTAATAGATATTGTACCTAACACAAAAAAAGTTATAAATCAACTAAATTCTGACCATTGTGGCCAGTTTTGTAAATATAGAAAAAAAAAAAACAAGGTAAAATATTTCAGTAATACCTAAGCTGAGGGTCGCTTGGAAGGGTTAAAAAAGTTATTTTATACCGCTAAAACAAACAAGCATACGGCCCTCCTGATGGTTAGCGGTTACCGTAACCTATGAACGCTAGCAACACCAGAGGTATCACTCGCGCGTTGCCGAACCCGGAAAAATCTTTCACGCCCTTTTTGCCAAGCCCCATGCTGTAGTCTCTTGGGAAAACATGGGTAGGGAGCTGACTCCACAACCAGAGCGTGTGCGGGAGGAAGTGCCTCTGAAACCGTAATGTACGAGACCAATTTGGCTCTAGGGTATGCGGATGAAATCGCCGCCGATGGCGGGAAGTACGATGGTAGAAAGTAGCTGTTGGCATCATATCGAACAATTCCTCAGAACACTGTCCGTTGCTCAAGCGGTAGAACACACATAGGGAGGCAAAGTCTCTCCTCAGACTTAGAGGTTCTAGGTCGCTTGTGAGCTTGGGATCGTCGACAATCCTAACTGCACGCTTCTGTACCGAATCAAAGGGTCCAAGCTGGTATCCTGGTGCTCCGAGCCTTAAATGGCTGCAGTACTCCATGAGGCTGAACTTGCGACTTACAAAGCAGCTGTCTTTGCCCCGATGTGAAATACCGCCTTGCCCTGTTGAGGACACCGAGTTTTTTGGACGCCAGCTTGACCTTATCATCTAAGTGCGTGCGAAGCTGGACGCTGCTGGAAATGTCGACACCAAAGATCCCAATACTGTTACCTTTGTTGAGGGACGTGTTCTGGAATCGTGACGCAGACTTGTATCTTGATGGGATTAAATTGGACTAAGTTTAGTCGTCCCCAGTCGCAGACTCTGTCTAGAGTACTCTCGATTTCTGAAACAAGTTGTCTACGGCTCTCATCCACTACGGGACGAGGGACGTTAGCATGGCCCGTATAATAAGTGTAGTACTGGGGACCGCATCCGCATAACAATGAATGCCGTCGATAGACAGCATATTATTGACATACAGTAAGAACAATGTAGCACGGATCCTTGTGGGACGTCAATTAAATTCCCTGATTTGTGTTATAGTAATAATCCTAACCAGCTGTACAACTGCTTTTTTAAAATACATTGTACAGAATTTAAAACAAAGTTTACTCCCAAAACGATCTTTATATACTAGATGGCGTAACAATACTAATATTATTTGTACGGTCTTGTTATTGCATTTTGATGATGAAATTCAGACATTTTAATGAACAATTATTAATTTTTATGGCAATTAATGATTGATGTTTTATTTAATGAATAATTGATGACATTTTAATATTTTTATGACGTTGATCTGATAATAATATTATTGTGAATGTGTACTATGGAGCCTAGCTATACACACTACACACTTAGACTTAATATCTGTCTGGAGGTTTTGGGTATTCACGTGGCCTACACAAATGTCATGCTGATGGTATTGTTGTGCGACGGGTCGTTGAACTCCCTAAAATAGGGTTGAACTACAGGATGACTGATTCAAAACGGCAGTGGATCATTCCTCAGAAGACCATTCCAGACGTCGCCCTACATTTTTCTCAAATAATTATGTATCTGAATATGTCTGGACTTTAAAACTGAAACCTTTGAGTTTGTTTCGGCGTTTCTTCTCAGAGGTAGTCAGTACGAAAGGCCGGCTTCGTCTAAATTTACTGCCTAGTAAAAGTGTTTTTTTGAAGTGAAAACTTATTTTAGCGCGGTACGCATATTTTTAGATGAGATAAAATCTCTGGACTCGCGACACCGTTACGAGACGTTTAGACGTTTAGTTTGGCGTTTCGCCGTCGGGATCGTATTAACCCTAGTACCCATCTAAAAAATGTCTAACGCGCCAAAATAAGTTTTCACTTCTGTCGGCACTCCCGAGTGCAACCCGTATTTTTTTTAAATCTACTTGCTAAAATACCTAAAAATCATTTCATAAAGATCATTTCATTTAAAATAAAATCACATTTCATATACCACGTTTTTTGTAGTTAACCTTACTAAAACATAACTACACAAACTTAGCACATCTCGGTACGAAACGATTACACGGAGAATCCCAATTGAACATATTTAAAAAAAAAACAAATAATGTTCTGCAATTTGTACAGATCCGCGCACCACGGCACCGGAACACAACATAATCGCAAACAACAAATACGACCTAAACACATATGTAGGACGTCTTCTTTTCTTTTGTCCCATACCATATGGTCATGACTTTTCACGCCAGTGCTATTCGACACACGACTATGAACTTAAGATCATAAATGCACCAATAAAATAAACATCAAGCCAGTTGAATATGGTTCACCGGTAACACAAACAGAAATACCGTTTTTACGTGACTTGCGAACCGATAACAGCGATAAACATAAAAACACAACTATAGCCATTGATTATTGCAACTGAAAACAGGATATTTACCATGTTTTTTATTTCTTTTGAGTTCCCGATGTTTCGGCGCTGTTGCAAGCGCCATCCATGTTCACGGATAAACAAAAGAAATAAAAAACATGGTAAATATCCCGTTTTCAGTTCCAATAATAGTGTCAGTGACCATGTCAGTTTAAAAACTTATATAGTCATTGATGCGATATAAGGCAATGTTATCCAGTTAAATGATAAGCTTTTCAATGGTCGTATTGAACTTATACGTCGAAAAGCATGTAGGTACTTGAATCTGTAATATTTTCGAAGAACTTTTTGATAATAATTAAACTTATTCCAGGAACACGATATCTTTCACACCAACGCAAGTTGAAGCGATCCGGTCGGGTATGCAACCGGGGTTGACTCTAGTCGTCGGCCCGCCTGGAACAGGTTTGTTGGAAAACAAAAACTACAGGCCCTGGATCCATACCTAAAGCGTTACGCGCCTCGGCGTACCAAGAAAAATACATACTTGTTTATATCAGAGAATTCATTGAAAAATGTTAAATGATATTTTTTGAATTATTGTATAGACAATCGTAAGACTCGCATCAAAAACCAACATTATTATATCACCCTTTAAATGTCCACTAATTATGCAAGTAATAAACTAAATCGGACCTGAACTGGTCACGTGGATCGGTTACTTGATCTTGATTTGTTACAAGTTTAAAACCATTACCTGTTTTGGCTTCGGGCATAAATGAAACGACTGTTTCCCTTTTAAGTAGTGGCTATATTCAGGCTACACATAAATGAAAGGACAATGAACCCCAGACAGAATGTGTAAGCATAGTTTGCTTATTGTTGCTGTGCTGAAACACGTATAAATGCACAAAATATATGTAAGTATGTGTATCTTATACATAACCAACGCGACACGATAAACGAATCGACAGACATCTCATTAGCCACGGTCTACTAGTTCGAAATTACACACAATTGGAGGGGAACGTATTGATAACCAGGAATTTGTCTTGAAACTGGCTGGGAAAATATGTATATAGAGTAGAGGCCTAAGCGCAGCAGTGGGTGTATAAAAGACTGAAATGATGATGTATATTACATAATGTTACCTATCACCAATGTCATAGGACTCGTATTGTTACTGAAAACAATCGATATGTTCGATTGTTCCGTATGTTCAATTATAATCGAATAACAATCGATGTCAATCATTTGTTGGTGAATTGCAATTCATCGCTGTAGCCTGTACCTACTCCGTTTATAAATAATAATGTTTGCCGTCTACTTTGCTAGCCTGCCCAGTAGTAAAATTAGACGAAATAGACGGCTATTTAGACGTTGTGCTTCAGCACTGGCCTGCGTGCATTTTTATTCGAATTTTCATTCGATATTTGAATTTTATTTTTATTCAGCGACGACGAATAATTCAATGGTGGAATACACAATTGCACAATTATCGATTTATTCGACTATTATTTTTTATTGTAGTAGTAACGCAAATGGTTTCCAGGATGTTTTCAACTAGCATCTGTAAACAAAAAAAAGCAGTACATATTCCAACAATATAATTTTGCGATAGGTAAAACCGACGTGGCAGTGCAGATAATATCCAATCTGTACCACAACTTTCCGGGGCAGCGCAACTTGGTGGTTACCCACAGTAACCAGGCACTCAACCAGCTGTTCGAAAAGGTGGCGGAACTAGACGTGGATGAGCGGCACCTGCTGCGTCTTGGACACGGCGAGGAGGCCCTGCAAACAGACAAGGACTTCTCTAGGTTGGTACACAAGCTTACAAATAATAATTATAATAATAATAATTTATTTAATTCTCAAAAAATGGTCTTAATCTAGGTGAGTATACACTGTAGATAGTTTGATATTTATTGTACATAAGCGGTTTTTAATAAATTTTGTAGCAACAGGCCGGATCGGGATGCTAATGTACGACATTGATTCATACATAGTAATTAAGACCAAACAACTTGGCAATCTGAACACCTTCCTCTAAACTAAGTAAAACTTGTAAAAATAGAAGACAGGGGTCTATCCAGTCAGTTGTGTATTCTTTCCTTTCCATTAATACAAGGTGTTTCTGTACCGAATTCATTGTAATAGATGGAGAACTCCAATTAAGACAATTCAGGAATTTACTACGAGTATATGCGATAAACCGATTTGTATAGGAAACTTAGCTTAATTATTTATATGTGTGTAATCAATATATATAGTATAATATATATATAGGCCTGTGTGGAATGTAAGAATGTAAGAGTGTATATAATGTGTGGGATAAGTGTTTGTGTTTCAGTTTGTAGTTAGGAGTATAAAATGAAGGCACATCAAATTATTTAATAATTGCATTATGATGTTATATTTAACAGGTTCTCTGTTTCCGTGTAATTTAATTTAAGTAGAAAAGATTTTACTGCCCTTTTGCATTCGTTTACTGATAATTGAAACATCGGAGTTAGTCGATTAATTTTATTATAAAGGTGTACACTTAAAAAATATGTGTGTTTTTGCGCAAAAGATGTTTTGACCGAATTTTGAGCAGTAACTTTACCTTTACGTCTTTTATTATAATGTGACTCAACTAGATATGGGGACTTACGATGTTGGAAGACAAACACCAGACTAATAAATACTTGCCGAACAGTTAAAACTTGCCAGTCGATATAGAGTTGCGAAGAAGGATACCTGAATGGCCTGGAAGGCCGACCGACCGACTTTTAATATTGCTCTCTGTGCTCTTTCCAAGGGCAAAAAGTGAGTTTTAAAAGCTCCTCCCCAAATTGTAATGCAGTACGTCAGAATGGAGTAGCACAGTGTATAATATATTGTAAGTAAATGTTGTTCAGAAGCGGCATGACGTATTTTCCTAAATATTGCTATCAGTTTTCGCATCCTAATAACTAAAAGATCAATATGGGGCTTGTAGGTTAGCTGTGAGTCAATTACTATTCCCAAGTATTTTATTTCTTGACAACGTTCCAGCACACTACATGAGCATGAGGACTTCGGTACGTCTAGGCAATCCATAGAGTATGATATTATATTAAGGGGAGTTATGTCAGACATGTTCTTTTTCCTCAAAGAAAAGGTCATATATTTAGTTTTAGATGGGTTTACGGTTAATAGGTTATTAGTTAATGCTATAGATATTTTATTAAAGCCTTCCTGGGAATTCTCAAAGACTTCTTTCCACCGCTGTCCTTTGAACAATAATACAGTGTCGTCAGCAAAAGAAATCAATTTACCGTTATCTATTTTGGTTAGACAAACATCATTTATGTAAGCTAAAAAGAGCGTGGGACCGAGAATACTGCCTTGGGGGACACCCCAAACTACTGGCTGATCATGTCTTTCACTAAGGTAACTACGAAACAAATCCAACTGCCTACCCCGTATACCAAGTAGCTCTAGTTTTCTTAGTAGAAGCGGAATGGACACCGTGTCGAACGCTTTAGCTAAATCTAAGAATATTGGCATACATTTTTCACCTTGATCTAGTGCCTTAACAATATATTCGTTCAAGCTCGACACTGCATCAGAAGTCGAACGACCCCTACGAAAACCGTGCTGGTTACTTGCTAGTAGGTTATATTTCTCCAGGTACTTAACTAACCTATTGTTAATTAATCTTTCAATTATTTTCGAAATAGCCGGAAGTATAGATATAGGTCTGTAATTGGTGATTGATGATTTATCACCATTCTTATGTATCGGATATATAACTGACTTCTTAAGAGCTTTAGGAAAAACAGCCGTCAAATACAACAGCCCAAAGCCTGGAACATCTTACTATACACCCTACGTTCTATAAGAACGCAATTAGTGACAACACTCAAAATGTATGTAACTACTACCTTTAATATCTGCAACTTTGTCTAATGATCATTCAAAATATCACCAGAAACATTTGTATAGATTGTCACAGTGTCGATTCTTTTTTTAACTGATGAGGTAATTTAAAGCTGTACAAAACATTAAAGCATAGTTTCATCACAATTAATAATTGAATTTAGATAGATCTATATATATCTGTATCTGGTAGGTACCCAGAGTGAACAATGATTCTGTACTTTCTGATGGTCATGAAGAATTTGAATAACAGATGGTGCACTTAAGGGTTTCCTCCATCTTCCGATATATCACATGCTGACTTACTTCAGTAGCTCTTGCACTGCCTCAATATTTTTATTGGTTGGATTGAAATCATCCAAATTACAGTTGCCGTGATTGAATTGAATAAACCATCTATCTATATTACTGAAAGCTATTTATATTTAGTCGAAACATTGTTAAGTTAGGCCACGCTTTAAATAAATATTCAATTATGATACGAATGTCGCGACGCAGTAGAGGCTGTGTAGAAGAAAGTTTTTGGAATAGCAATTAAGCCATAAGTAATGTATACAAACATTTATCGACTCGAATAACCGACAAATATAAAACTTGGATTTATGGAGAATACTGATTTTGGCTCTGCATGAGCAGTTTTTTTGTCTTACTTAAAACGACCTCTAGAATAAGGTCAAATAGGTAGATCAACATGCACTTAAATATACGTTTTCACATTTGATAAGTAATGCTATTATTTATTAAGTAGATTTGAAAAGACCCAGGGAACTGTCAGCGATACCAAATCTCCTCGCTATAGATTCATAATATCTGTAACTTACATAATGCACAAAATAAGGTACACGAAGGCCCCGTTGCTAAGATTAAAAATTAATATAAAATATAACCACATGAAGGAGATAGAACTTACTGATACACAAAAATATTAATATTAGTGTAGTTTAACATATTGAAATACTACGAACCTTACTATTTAATACTCATATATTTATGGTACCCAAGAACGCGATTGACGCCTAGAGTCGTCCGCTTGTGACGTCACAAGCGATAGTCATACCATTGAAGTGTGGGTACACTGAATTAATGTTAATCCTCTAATTTCCTATTTTCAATACATTGTTCGAATAGTACGCGTGGTGTCCGGATTAAGAATATAGTGTGGCGACATCTACATCGCCACCATACAACTGCAACTTACAGCGACATCTACTTGAACATTAATCGCGACTATCCGATGACGTCAAACAATCCTGAATCACGCTATTAAAGTATTCGCGCAACGCAGCATATATATACAGTCGTCCAACATCATCCACGGGGCTTCGGCCCGCCAGGCATACCAACCGCCTGGCTGGAGGATCCTCCCTTTTCTATGGAGGAACACCACACCTTGTTCCCCATATTTACACACCACTGCATATCCTCCCGTGGATTTCGTAAAACGCGACTAAGGGAGTCTAAACCAAAGGGCAGCAGCGTTCCGATCGGAACAGCAGCCATACTGCGCTCGTCAACTTGCCTGCCAAGCGTGCTGAATATTGGCAAATTCCCGCCAAAATTATGACACAATTGTGGAAATCTATGGGGGAGGCCTTTGTTCAGTAGTGAACGTATAAATGACTGATATGATGATGATGGTGAAGATGAAGTCTTTTCGTAACATTGAACTTTGGTCCGCACTTTATCCAGATATTGCTATAGAAAAATATATTTTCATAGAGATAACTCAGTGTATTACGTAAATCGTGACTGTGATTGAAAATGGGTAAAGTACAAATATGCGTAACATGTTTCCGTGTCTATCACGAAAAGAGTATCGATATACAAAGTCAGAAGCGATATGCACAAAAGTGGAGAAGAGCGGAGAAATGTGAGCTGTGAGTTGTGACCATAAGGATCTGAGCCGTACCAGTTTTAGTGGCGCAAGTTAAACAAAATTAAAATAAATTAGTCTTTATTACAGATTCACAGTGCCACATTATTATAGCGAAAAATGTCACTAACATCACTATTAATATAACGATTTATGTTACAGTAGGCTTAGGCTTAACCAATCATTCGAACTTTATTTTTGGTATCCAATTTAGTAATACTATATACAATACAGACCCGTAAACAAATGATATCTGTAATACTTAAAGTCGTTAAATAACGTAAAAATACATGCTGAACGTGGATACTACGTGCATCCAAGTAATAAAACGTCACTGATTAGGTAGTTTACAAACGTGCATATTACACAAATGCGATAATAATCTTGACCTGAATACACGACAGGCTTGACTTATGGTACACAAGTTTAAAATTCGTCGCCATGTTGATTTCTGAGTGTCTCGCCACGGTTGACACAGTTTCATGCATATAGACAACAATAATGTCTGGTATGTCAGACATTTATTTAAGTATAAGATTCGTAAATTTCACCGTCGTGTATGGGGAGTGGTATTGTGACTTATGAATAATGAGCCTATTGTATTTCTCTGTAGAGCCGTCAAAAAAATGGTCATACCTGCGTAGGTACTGACTTTTTGACGCCAATTTCGATTATACAATGATGCTGATCTTCATTTGTTATAATATCTGCATATAATTAGGTGCGGCTGTGATGCAAAATATGCATTGATTGAGCGTGGACTGTATAATTGTGGTTCGTAATAAAAGTGGTTGTGATTGTTGTACGGACAGTTTATTGACGCCTATATTGAACTAAACTAATTTAATTACAACAGGAAAAAAGGCACGTATACAATACTTTGAGAGAGAACTCGGAAACAGCTTTATTTCTATGTTACATACTTGGACAGTGTTGCCAGTAAAACTATTACTATTAACAATATATAATGTAGGTCTCCTACATGCATTGCTGCAATCTGAAGAATGTAGGACTCCAAATCGAAGCCCTGCTCGACTACATCCGCGACAGTTTAAACATCTCCCTTCTTCGGCACAGGCTTGATTTTGGCTCCTCTTGGTGATGTATTTGAAGAACTTATCTTCCGATGTTGGTGGGTCCGACCGCGAGAGGTATAGGAGCATGGTGGGCGCTGCAGCTCTTACGTACTCATTAACAGGCGCGGAAACGCGTTTGTTGCGGTTGATTTGATTCCACCAGTATAGAGCCTTTCTAGTCTACTTTACTCGTCTTTGGAATAAACGCCTTCTGCCGCTGTGTCTAATTATCACCCGATGCCGCATCAGCAGCGGGTTGCTTAGAACTAGGGTAAATGCGCGTGGGGCATAGCTCTCCTTCTTCGGATGTTGCGCGACGTGTTTTCGTCAAAATCGCACTTCGCGGTCATTCCACCGGGGCGGCTCGGCCACCGTAACGGCTCCATTTTGGCTGACAGGCAACTTCAGAACCGAGCCGCCTCCTCGCATATTTACGTTACGCAAAGGGGTCGGTGGAATTGCTGACGCAGCGTTGCTATTGAGCAGAAAGGAAACTTCTTACCTTGATATATTGATTAAGATATTGTTGCACAAGAAACTCAGAATACGTTCTGAAGCCGTAAAGTTTCTGGTGCACAAGTCTTCAGTCTCCAATTATGTTGTCTTTCAATAGCCATTTAACATCTAAGTGTTCGGAGGTCACCGGTAGCAGGTTGCACAGGTCTCGCACCACGTCTGTTCGGATATCATCTTCCCGATCCGTTTCTTGAAAACTCGAACGATCCGTCTCCTTGAAAACTCGAATGATATCCTGCAGGCCCTTCTTGCCCCGTCCGTCTCTCGTTCTTGTGCCAAGGTTGATATGTTGGTCTTGGCGGTCTTGCTAAGTACATTATTAACGTCCAGTTTGTCCTATTTCTTGTAGTTAGACATGCAGATTTGCTCCAGAGAGATCTCATCGATCACGTCAAGCGTCTTTTGCAGGAAGACGAGGTCTACACAGACGATGATATATCTATTTTCATTTAATGGCTTACTGAAAGAACCTAATATTATTCCCACCTTTAGTAAAAACATTCCCACCGGAATGTTATGTAACTGTGCAACACGACTATGCTTCTTCCTTTTTTGATGCAACACTCAACTCTTAACGTATCTCTTAAACTCCTTTTCAGCATCCTTGACATAATACCTATTTTTAAGTTTTTCCAAAGTTTAAGGTAAGTCAAATGTCCTGACCATGAATCGTGTAATTCACGCAAAATTTCAGGTGAAAACTGCTTAAGAACCACGACCGAATCACTAATATTATTCTAGAAAGAAAGAAAGAAAGAAGAAAGAAAACAGTTTTATTTCGGACTTCTACATTGATCCCCTTACACAGAATACTATGTCTAAACTTTTAGCCTCTATAACTGTCTGACCTGCTTGGAAGTTATTGCCGAAGATCTCTGCCTACAAATTTAATCTTCTAATTGTACGTTCTTCTTAATTCTACTCCAATCTTATAACCTTCTATACCATCTTCCTGCCGCTGCACAATGGACTATGTCAAATTCATAAACTTGAATACTCAAAGATCATCGGGCGAACCTACCATTAATATATTTCCTAGTTCTTAACCAACACAATCTCTTATGATCAGACACCACCTCAAACTTTAATCCCCATAAAAGTGACTATTAAAAAATCAGTGCCCACTCTTCACTCATGCGCTATTTCTCCATAGTCGTATACCTCTTCTCGCTATCGCCGGCTAAATTCTGTATTTAATTTTTGTATTCTCGATTATTTAATAAACATAAATTAATTTGGCATTTTGATTTGGCACTTTGAGAACCAATTTAGCATATTTAACAGAAATTTAGCACATTTTGTATTGTGAAGTTGGCCGCACTACTCCATGTTGTGGGTTAAATGTGCGCAAAACATAGGCCGCATATATGCATATATCCATCTAATCGCTTTTTGCAGTGTTAATAATTGTATGTCCTTTTGGAATGGAAATCAACCGAGTATTTTACGAGCACTCTAAAACAATTTTAGAATGCTCGTAAAATATTGTAATTTATTGGGGATCGTTAGAAAAGGCATTTTGACACACTTTATTTTTGTTGAACATTAAAAAGTAGGTATATGGACGATAAATAAGGTATTATACTATTAAAACAGTATTGCAGTAGATGGCATTGATATTAATTTTAATTAGGTATGTATAAAAAGTAGGTATATGGACGATAAATAAGGTATTATACTATTAAAACAGTATTGCAGTAGATGGCAGTGATATTAATTTTAATTAGGTATGTAGGTACTTGACATCAATCACAACAATCTGAAATTATAGTAATATATAGAACTAACTGGTTTTCAGAGGACATATGAAAGTCACTCTGGGTACAACACTGATATTCAGCCGCATATGATACACGATGATACAAAAAATAAGACACACGACACGAAAGACGATTATTTGGCTCACACGTTTCTGTATGGTTTTGCGTAGACCTTTCGGGGCGCAGTGGTTGGCTGGTTGATTGACTGGTATTTAAATTGTGTCAACTGCGCAGATACATGAGTACATCCATAGCCAGACCATTTTAAATGTGTACATACTACTACACCAACATAGTTGGCAATCATACACACTATTAAAATACAATTATAAATACCTACCCATATACGATGGTTGATCCTAGTTTCGGTACCTATGACTTACTAGCGTATCTTTTGGTAAAATATCTATGTCGCTATTCGGAACACCTACAGGCATGGAGGAAACCAGCTGCTGCCGGCAACCACGCGGCAATCTAATGTTCACACGTGAACATTAAAGATCAAGATAAAAATATTTTTATTTATATAATAAAACGGGTTACAGGCCCTCATGAATAGTCAAACTTTAGTTGCCGCATTCCAAGATGTAGATTTTCTATGGAGAAGAACCGGCAAGAAACTCCTTGGTTACTCTTTTTAAATTATAATAGATTTGTTACAATATTTGTCTACATTGTTCTTGAAATGAAGATTTGTGAGGACAGTGCCTACACTGTATACTCTTTTCTCCTAAGAAAAGAGTATAAATTACACCAAGTCTAACTAGTCACTAAACTACTCATATTTTAATATTTATTAAAACTTATGGTTAAATTGCCATGGCAGTATTAAGCTGACCAGTCCCAACAGACAGCACTCGTTCACGTGCATGACGCATGCATCAGCGTCGGTTAGCTCAACCATATTGTAGGGCAACGACCCGATACATGACGCTACCGTAAGCAGGACACTTGAATAAACATGACATACCTAATCTGCCTGCCAACTATCACGTCAATTGAACAAAACAAATCAAATTAATATATTATAATATTGTAAAACAGGTATGGTCGTGTGAACTACGTGCTGGCTAAGCGGCTGGAACTGCTGGAGCGGGTAGGACGACTGCAGAGTACCCTGGAGGCGGGCGAGGACGCCAGTGCTACCTGCGAGCTCGCACACCACTTCCACGTGTACCACGTGCGCCCTAGGTGGGAGGCCTTCCTCGCCAAGTGTGCGCAGGATCAGGTAATAAGGAGTTATGGCCACTGCACCTGGCAAGAAGAGCATGTTCCTCAGCCCATTTACTTTTATATAATGCGGGACAATTATGCATTTTTTATGTTAACTTTTCAGACCAAGTCTATAGAAACAATCAGTAAAGAGTTTCCTTTCCAAGAGTTCTTTGATGATGCACCTAAGCCGATGTTCCCTGGAAAATCTTACGAAGAAGATATGGAGGTAGCTCAGAGCTGTTACAGGTAATTGCATTTATTTTACTACTCACCATCACGCTCAGACGCCTGAACGGATTCAAGTGTTTAGCAGACGGGTAAATTGTGATATGGAGTAGGAAGGTAAAACGGCCTACTCAAAGCCCTGTGCTTCGACTCCGAATGCAATATGTCGAAACCTTCGGTCCAAATCGTACCTCCGAATCCGGTTCCGATACTATCAAAATATATATTATTATTTATTTTGAACCAAAAAGCCAAATACCAATTTTCTTAGAGCTAACTAATAAAATAACGAAGTTTCATACAACCTTTCAACCCCTAAATTACCACATTAGTGGTGGGATTTCTAAAATTCCTGCCTATGTGGATGCCTACGTTATTAAAGGCATCAACTGCCGAAATTTCAAGTTTGTAGCCCCTGCGGTTTAGACTCTGCGTTGATGAATCAGTCAGTCAGTCAGAACGTGTAATTATATATGTATAGATGTTATTGTTTCCTGTATTAGCTCCTTGCAACAACGTAAATGTCGTCATTTCAGCCGAATTCACACCACTGCTGGACACAAGCCTCTCCCAAAGATAGCCACAATGACCGGTCTGGGTGTGTTGTATGCTTATTGGGGGGTTTTGCCATAAACGCCACGCTTGGCAGACGGGTTGGCGATCGCAGTTGAGCTGTTAATGTACTCGAAGGACGCTGCTGCCCATCCTCCGCTTAATCCCATAGTCGTCGCCTTTTACGACACCAACGAGATGAGATGGGTTGGTGCCATTCATAGCCGGCACCACACGGCAATGAAAATGTATAATGTATAAATAGTGAATTATATTTTTTTTTATTCTACGAAAAATGTATATGTCCATAAATGTCAGTACATTTGACCAATATTAATTAATATGAATAAGAGACACGACTCATTCCCCTTAACAAAAATAGTTTGAATCCGCTGGTGACTTTCATTAGGTGAAGCAAACCCTTTCGATCCTATCCGATTAATCGATAATCCGATCCTAATTATCTGATGAAATCTGATAATTTATGAGGCAACCGGAACCGTTTCAATATCCAATTTTACTCGATAATTAGGATCGGATTTTGGATTCATCGGATAAGACGAAGCTTGCTTTAAAACCAGTAGCATCTCTTTACTAAACTGGCGTTTTTAGATCATTACAATTTTCAGATCACCGGGCCAGATATGTTTGCACACTTGATAACATATGGTTATTAATTTTCGATAAAATTGAGACTCATTTTATCAATAAATGCCTTTATAGTATACACCTTCTTGCAGCGTTTTAAAATAATTTCCAAAACTAAAATATCTTCTGTCGAGTTAAGTATAACAAAATGTTACTCAAGAGCAAGATATGTTGATGCTACGACTATCGATAGCGCGTAGGAGTTCGACTGACGCAGACCCATCGCTGACAATGGTCAGTTTCAGACTGGGCTTGGGTAAAATATGTAGATTTATCGATTTTTATTTTTATATTTATATATTTTATATTTATAATTTAATCTTGATATATTGATAATCGATATTTTATATCTAGTATCAATTTACGGGTCAATTTAGATTTTTTATCAGTTTCCATTTTCATGAGTTGCATTTATTCAATGGACTTAATGTACTATAAAAGATGTTCTGAAAGCGTACCTATCTGTAACAGCGGCGGGATTTCACTGAGGTTATGAGGTTGTCTAGTGTGTTTATTTTATCATCGGTTTTTACCAAAGCGTCATGTCTGTTGTGTAGAATTTCTTTAAAAATTAACCTGTGTAATTTTGTATCGATACATATCGATATTGTTTTTAAATACCGCTATGACATATATTTTTCATTTGCCCATCCCTAGTGGTCACTAGGTTGGGACTGCTGCACACAAAAACGCACGCGAGCTTGCTTGTGCCGTAAGATCGTATCCGTTAAAACAGTATTTTTCGATTAAAACAGACTCGCTAATTTTATAAAATTAAATTACCATTTGAAGTGTGTGTTTAGACTAATCTATGCAGAAAATTTAGCCGCTTAAATCGGTCTCGTTTCCCTATAACCGCTTTATAAAAAAGGTGATAAAACCGTTTTAGACAACTATAGACCGATTACTCTTATACCTATAATTTCTAAAGTATATGAGACTGCCATGCATAAACGTCTATACAACTTCATTGACAAATACGCCATCTTAAAAAATGAACAGTATGGTTTTCAAAGAGGAAAATCCACTACGTTGGCCTGTTTTAACTTAGTGCAAACTATTATTAACAATTTAAATATAGGAAATCTAACCACCGCCATTTTCTTTGACATGTCTAAGGCCTTTGATTTTGTATCACATGCATTGTTATTAGATAAATTAGAAAATTATGGCGTTCGTGGCCCTGCACTTCAATGGCTAAAAAGTTACTTAGAAAATAGAATGCAATGCGTAGAAATTTCAAAAATAGATAATAACAGAGTATTAAAATTGCACAAATCACAATTTAAACACAACGAGTCCGGTGTACCTCAGGGAAGCGTACTCGGCCCCCTTCTATTTTTACTTTATATAAATGATCTTCCGGACGTAATCACTAACCCATGTATTTTATTTGCTGATGACATATCTATAATCATGACATTAAATCACACTGACCTAAATAAATACACAACTGACATAAATAATACGATTGACTCAATAATATCATGGCTTAACGATAACAATTTACATGTCAACTTAGCTAAAACTACTTATATCCAATTTGGCACGTATGGACGTAAGCTAAAGATATTAGATATTAATTATAAGGGACTTAAATTAAAGGAAGTAGTGGAAACTACATTTCTAGGAATCGTACTTGACAAACACTGCAACTGGAAAGCTCATGTTACTAAAGTTTGTAGTAAAATAAATAAATTCGTGTATGTACTATATGAACTCACAAGGACATCAGAATTAAAAACTGTACTATCCGCGTACTATGGATATGTGGCATCTGTTTTGAGATATGGACTTGTTCTATGGGGCAACTCAACAGAAGTACAGAGAGCATTTATCGCACAAAAAAAATGTCTTCGCGCCATTGCTGGAATGCGTCCATGGGAATCTTGTAAACCAGTCTTTAAAAAGTTCAAGGTATTGACGTTGCCCTGTATGTATATTTTGGAGTGTGCCAAATTTGTTAAAGAACATACAAACCTATTTAAAAAAGCTCATGAAATATTTCCAAGAAATACTAGGAAACCCTATAGAATTGTTTTGTCACAAATGCCTAAGACAACATTGTACAACAAGAGTTGTTATGTAATGTGTGGTCGAATTTTTAATGGTTTACCCGAAAACATCAAAGAACTGCCAGTTAATCAATTTACAAGGAAACTTAAAACATGGTTGATGGAATATAATTTTTATTCGTTATCGGACTTTTTAAATATGAAATCCTTACATACATAGTCGTCAATAATGGCAAAATGATGTAATGTTAATGGCAATTTTTAATTATTTTTGATTTAATAGACATACTTATATTATATTGTTTTCTGACATTATTTGATATTTTAAGACTGTAATAATTAAGAATAATAACTGAATATTTTTTATTGTATTTTAATGTTTGCATGTCACTGTTATGACTAGGTGTTTAGGATCTGTGTATACCACTCTAGTTAAGACCAACAATTATACCAACACTTACTGCAAATAAAAAAATTCTAATTCTAATTCTATAGAATGAAAATTCTCTGCTGTAAAAGTTTACCAATCCCGAAAAGTAATTACCAAATTGAAGACATAGACATGATAAATGAAATATGTAAATATCAGTTCCGAATGTTTTATAACAATTGCTGAGAAAGATTGAAATCTCTGACGCTAACATTTTCAATTCGTCGCCTTAACTGCCGATAGATATCGACCGTTATCTCTTTGAAAACTCTTAAAACAGGCAAGCAAGCAGGAGGGATTTTTCAATATTTTATTAGTCTGTGCCGCGAACTCTGGATCTGCAGCTATTAAATATTTTTAACTGCGGCGAGCCGCTGTAGACTCTCGGGAACGCCCAGCTTTGTAGCAGATGCTTCAGAACAGATTGCCCAGCCATATGTTTAATGTCAGTGGATTTATGATACATTATGATAACATCTGAAAAATATTTTGACACAAATACATTTGAATTCTGAACCAGAGACAAGAATAAGTTAAACTTTTGTATAATACGCATTGTTTGATGTTAAACATACTTTATAATATAATTAATGTCATGCACAACTTTTTTCATAAATATATAGGGTAGATAAAATAGTGAACATTATTTTAAGGGGACAATCAGTAGGTTAAGAATATAGCAACACTCCATCTTCTCCCGTGGATGTCGTTAAAGGCAACTAAGGGACTCTTAACCAGAGGGATGGGTAGCAGCACCCCTTTTGTGGAACAGTGGCCACACTGCGCTCACCAACCCGACTACCAGGCGTGGTGAGTACTGGTAAAATCCCCCGAAAACGATGACACAATTGTGGAAATCTATGGTCGGAGGCCTTTGTTTAGCAGTAGACGCTTTTTTGGCTGTTTAATGATGATGAATTATTCGAGTTATTAATTAATAAATTGACTATTTAAGCAAAAAGCAAAAAAATACACAATTTTCTTACGAATAAAGAACAAGTGATGTAATAAAATTGTGAATAAGAAAATTAAGTGCTTGAATAGACAAGAAAAATAAAAATTATTTATTTCTGTGACAAACGTTGCAACGTGCAAAGTAAATATACATAGAGACTGTAATTTTACATATTATTATGTAAAATGTAAAATAATGTGATCTTACAAGGACTTGGAGCCCCCCTTCGGTGCCGAAGATGACTGCTCCAGCGGTTTTAGCCGGTAGGAGAACGGCATACCCGTTCTCCCTTCCCCGGAGCGAAGGAAGTCCGCGTAGAATTTTCACTGGATACCAATAAAAAAAAAAAAAACGACCAAAAATAATAACAACAATACTAATAAATATATAAATATCAACTTTGCTCATTAATTATTATTGCACGAAAAATAATTATTCAAACCTTTTTTTTTTTAATAAACACGTACTTACCTATTGATTGTAGCCTTAGTGAACTTTCACTATTTTTATAGGACCCTACATATAATAATACGGTACATTTTGTAGTAGTAGAGTTCTAGGTTAAAATCTGGTGCGGTACTACGGTATAACTATTTCACCTACAGTAAAACTACTTGTTCGCGTAGTTGTATTCCGGTGAAGGGTAGAAACGAGCAATGAAATTACCGGAACACGAGGCATTCCAACTTACTCCTTTGTTATGAAAACAAAACGTAAACCAAAAACTTGTATAAACCTTGAGCTGTCAGGTGTGAGTAACCGCCATCGAAAAGACTACGTCTCGGTCATTCGCATTATTAACATGGTCAAGGTTAGACTCAATGGCGTGCCATGGCCGCGCCGCGCGTCGTCTCCCCTCAGCCGGTTGTCGCAGTTTTCTTTTTTGCGTGTAACATAACTTCGATCAGTTTATTTAATCTGTTTAAAGGGGCCTACTCAAAGCACTGCCTATTTGATATTTATCGGCTCTGCAAACATTCACACTATATAATCCGGCAGAGATACTGCATGTAGGGCCATGCACGCAGTCTTTTCGTTGTTGGCGTAGCATAAGGTGGCAGGGCCAGCTTGTATCTTCTACTAATGTCGAAAGTTTTAAACAAAGTCAAATATCTTGCACTGCGCTGGACCTATCTAGACTAGACACATGCGCGCCACCGCCTTCTCGTGGGTCGCTCGGTGTGGGCCCGCAGGTACCCCAATCTGCGCGCAATATACCGACGGCAGGGCTCAGGGGTTGTACCTGGGCGCCGGGACGGTTGTTACCCCGGCGCCGTCTCGTCGTTCTCCCGCTTTCGAAAGACGCTCTCGCAAAAGGAGACCACAGTACGCTTGCAATAAGATATCTACAATCGCTCTTTGGATAAATGATTATTAGTAATAATTATATATTAATAGATTAAATAATAATAAATAATTATTTCATGAAATCATTTTCTCTCATCCTGTTAACCTTACGTTACTTTTTACCAGCTGAACCACCACAGTCAAGCCTTTTTTTTCGCGATGCACTTCTTAAAAGATTATATATACAGTTTCTCCTGTACAAACCATAGAAACATATTGACGGCACGGTTGTTGCAGTGGCTGATATAGTCGGCTGCTGCGGTCTGGGTCGCGGGTTCGATTCCCGCACGGAACAAATATTTGTATAATCTCCAGTAAGTTGTTCCGGATCTAGGTGTACTATGTGTGGAATTTGTGTCTGTGAACGCGCCCACGTCTGGCAGTGTTTAAAAATAAGAAACTTATCGTAGTTCCATGCGGGAATCGAACCCGCGACCCATGGCGCAGTAAGCGAATAGCGTAGCTAGGTAGCGAAGCCGCCAACCATACCGTTTCTTATATGTTCCAGCTAATTACATCGAGTAATACGACTTCATTTCATTGGTTGAGGTTATGGGGATGCATGAAGGACTATGATGACTTATTCTTTGTATTCACAGATATATCGACCATATTTTCGAGGAACTTGAAGAGTTTCGTGCGTTTGAACTCCTTCGTTCAGGATTAGATAGGTCCAAATATTTGCTAGTAAAAGAAGCAAAGATCATAGCCATGACGTGTACGCACGCAGCGTTGAAGAGATCTGAACTGGTACAAATGGGTATGTTACAATTACTTCCAATTTGTATTCTAAGAAATTTTCATTAGTAAGCTCGTTTATAAAAACTTGTGTTTCGAAGAATCGCCATTCATGGGTAGGCCCGTTAGTGGTCCACTTCCTGTAGGTGCCTTAATTGGAAGTCGAACACTAATGGGACTACCCACAATCAGATAGTACTCATTGTAAGATATGTTGCAATGTGTTGAAATGATGAATCATCGAGAACACTGTATATAATTTAACTGATATCATCATATCAGTCAAAGCATGTCTACAGCTGAAAAAAGGCCTCCTTATAGATTTTTATAACACCAGCTACATCCCGCCCGCATCCAATGACTCCCAGCTACCTTCACCAGGTTGCCTGTTCATCTCGTTGACACCGTCCCGCACTGTTTTCTGGTGCGTGGTCTTCATGGTATTAGACCCATAGTAATAAAAATTTAATTGGGCTAAACTAGCGCTTAAATTCCTCAGTCGATACTCTTACGCTTCCGAGAAAATTGTAAATACGTAATATTTCAAATAAAATCACTTTTGTAATATATTTTGACGTGCTTGTTCTAGGCTTTAAATACGACAACATATTGATGGAGGAATCCGCCCAAATCCTAGAAATAGAAACATTCATTCCACTACTCCTACAAAATCCCCAAGATGGCCGCTCGCGCCTCAAGCGATGGATTATGATCGGCGACCACCACCAGCTACCGCCCGTGGTCAAAAACATGGCCTTCCAGAAGTACTGCAACATGGAGCAGAGTCTTTTCACCAGGATGGTTCGCCTCGGTGTGCCCTATGTCGAGCTAGACGCTCAAGGACGAGCGAGACCAAGGTAACCTTAGTGTTTTATATATTCTTTCTGCTAGCGTTGACCTATTCTATTTATAGGACGTTTTTATTCAAAGTCGTGTGTCGTAACTCGCCAGGTTTTTTGTAACGGTTTTTTTGTTCATTCATCGTGCAATGTTTAGAATTAAACCCGACAGAAACAGATTTTGTTACTTGGAAGAATGATCATAATTTTCTTAGACGAGTTGACATATATTATCTACAAATGATTTGTTTTCAAATAGTTCTATTATAGTTTCTTGTGTTGTGTCCTTAAGGTGTATACATTGATTTGCTTTCTTTCTGCTACTCTCCTCACATCTTTATTTTTTTACCTTGAAACATCGTCACAGTGCAAACAATGTGCCCGAGCTGTGAACAAATACCGTTCGTACATTTGCGGAAACGTCGTACGAAGTTTAGTATTATTAAGGTTGTCACAGAAATCCAGCGCTGTTGTAGTTGGATCTTGGATCAGTTAAAAGTTACAACGCCATAGCAATAAGCTGAGTGACAACCCTTTTTTGCACGAACACGACGCACAATCGGTTTTTACTAAAAATAATTTATATGAGGTATACTGATTTTTGTATAAAATAAAAATGTGTTGCCAGTTTAATTAAGTTTTAGTTGTTCCTATTTTTGTTTATTATGTCAAAGTCAAAGTCAAAGTCAAAGTCAAATATTTTTATTTCAAATAAACCAATTATTGGCACTTATGAAACGTCAGAATCTAAGTTGCACGGTTCCAAATAGTTGATCTATGGAGAAGAGCCGGCAAGAAACTCCATATATACTCTTTTAAAATAATTGAGATTACGATGTTGAATAATACAAATTAAGGTAAACCATATAAAGAGCATTATGTAGGCCAATGTATAAAAAAAAGACACACTAATGTAATATAATCATTATTCGCCATGGCAGTTAATGGCTGACCAGTCCCAACAGACGGCACCCGTTCACGAGCATGACGCATGCATCAGCATCGCTTAGCTCAACCATATTTTAGGGAACCGAACGACCCGATACACAACGCCACCGCCAGCAAGACATTTTAGTGAGCATGACAGACACCAGGCCAAAGGCAAAGGGTACTAAATATATAACATTAACGGCTACATGATGCTCGCACATTTACAATTTTATGATTAATTAATAATGTCAAAATATTATTAGAATGTAAATTGCAGTCATTAAATCAAACATAGGAAAATAATTTATATAATAAATATAGAATTCAATTTTAAATAAGTCAAATTAAATGTCAAGATGTCAATAAAAAGATAAAAAATAAGTCAAGTAAATGTCAGGATATCAACAAAAAAAAAAATCTACAATTTCTGTGTAGACGGTAAAGCATTGATTGGGAATAACAACACGTCAATCATGCGAAAATTATACATATGCCTAAAGCATCATGTGCATCCTCCCAGGCCCCTAAAACGGTTTTAATGAGAGTGGACCCAGCATCCTCTGTAGATCGTCCCCGCGTAAATCCAAACTGATTGTCATGAAATATCCTATTTCTGTTAAAGTGTGCTGCCATTTGATTTAAAACTAGTTTTTCAAAAATTTTGCTTAAGGTTGGTAGCACAGATATTGGCCTATAATTTGATGCATTATTTAGGCAACCAGCTTTAAAAATGGGTACAATTTTGCTGGATTTCATGAGATCGGGAAAAGTGCCCTCTGCGATGCAGGCATTAAATATTGAAGCCAAAATTGGCGCAATATTAGTTATAACAGATTCGACGGCTTTCGTTGACAATCCCCATAAGTCCTCAGTTTTTTTAACTACTATTGTTTTAAATGTTTTAATTATATCACTGTCTGTCACAAAACTAAATTCAAAGACAGGTACATGTAAATCGACATTTTTCTTTAAGAATGCCTCTGCTGCTAAGGGAGACGATGGAAGGTGATTAGTAGTCTCTATTGGAATATTAGTGAAAAAGTTTTCGAGGAAATTTGCGACTACAGACTTATCTGAAACTAGTTTGTCATCGATATTTAAACTAATTGCACTGTCACTGAATCTACCATCACTAGTTTCAGCATTAATTATTTTCCATGTCGTTTTTATTTTATTATTCGACTTTTTAATTTGGTCACTAATATAAGCAGCTTTTGCTTGCGTACAAACCTTTTTAAACATTTTAGAATATTTTCTAACGTAGTTATGGAAATCAATATTAGGTATATAAGACTTTTTGTCATATAATTCGTATAGGACATCCCTACTGCGTCTTATACCCTTTGTTGCCCAGACACTGAACGTTCATTTTGGTTTTACATGAATTTTATTTACTTTGCATGCCTTCTGAAACTCAATACATAGTGTATTAAATAGGGTACGGTACATTTCATTGGGATTGGTATAATGCGGCTTTAGAGTATAAAGTTGAGAAGCTAGATTTTTACTAAAATTTTCTAGACTTCTTTTGGTTAAATTTCTACAATGTATTATTTTGTGCCCTTTAACTGCATTATAGTTTATTTTAACAATCTGGCACTTATGATCCGATCGAATGCCACTAATCAGTCCCTTATCTCTTATTTTAAAGTTTGTTATAATATTATCTATACAAGTAGCTGAGGTAGGTGTCACTCTAGTCGGCTCTGAATACAAAGACTTCAAGTTAAATGACCTAAATAGGGCTATAAAGTTATGTTTATCTATCGTATCTATTAGAATGTCTATATTAAAATCTCCACAAACTAATATCTTTTTGTCAATTTTAATTTTTCTAAGTACATCCTCCATTGTTAAAAGGAATAGAGATGTATTAGAAGAGGGAGGCCTATAAACACATAAAATGACAAACTCCTCCGTCTCTGCACACGCGAGCTCACAAACTCGTTCAACAGAGAGGTCGCAAATATCTAGTCGTTCTTTAAATTTCAAGTGTTGTTTCATCATAATTAATGACCCCCCACCTTCTGCTGACACTCTATGGAACGAACTGGCTACTTTAAAATTATTTATACATAAAATCATTTTATCTGCCTTTAGCCATGTTTCTGTTAGGCATAAAATATCCACATTATATTTCTCAGCAAATAATTCAAGATCTAAAATTTTGCCAGAGAAGCGATTAATATTCTGATGTGTCAGTGTTAAATAATGACAATCCTTCTCTGTTGTCACACACTTAAGTTTAAATTATTAGTTTGTCTGACCACATTAGGATTAGTACTACTACTAATTAGAGTGGAGGTTGGAGATGACTTCGTCATACTACTTATGACTGAGTTAATATTATAAGCTACTAGTGTAGCAAGGTGACGCTTACATCTAAAAGGCAGATACACAGTATCGCCAGTCAATTTTAATCTACCAACAAAACAATTGGTGTCAAAAAATATAAACTTGTCACTATAGTGACTTACTAAAAAGTGCATGTGCATATTTAGCACATGAATATTTTTGTTTAGTTCCTCTGACTGATGGTCTAGGTAGGGAAATGAACACAGTATTATCCTACCACAGTTTAAATTTAACATCAAAGCAACACTGTCCGAGATGTCTTTTTTCCTAACATTTAAACTATTACCTACTAGTAAAGTTATATTAGTATAAGGATTGAACTTATCTGTCAGAAGTGATGTTATTATTTGATTGTAGGTTGACCCAGGCATGCAATTATTATGTGCGGAATGACCCAGGCTGTTGCTTAACAAACTCCCAAGACCTTTACCTGTGCTGTCTGAATACATGACAGTGCGATAGCAAATTGTTTCACTTGTACTATGTACTTGCAGTGTACTTGTAGTGTTCATGTCTACTGAATTAGTTATTATAGGCTGAGAATTAACCTCTGACAACATTACACCACACTGACTTCCAACCTGTGACAAGCCCACCAGTAACTCGGGTGGGGAAATTTCACAAATAGGTTCACTCATACATTTACATAAGGCATCGCTGGACAAGGAATTAACTTTTTCTTTATTATGATTGCACATATTAACAAGCTGGTTTGCAGCAAGGATATGTTCCTCAATTTGTTTTTGAGATGAAACATACTTAGTATAGAGGGAATGGAGTGACTCCTCCAAGTCCTTGATTTCAGACTGCAAGCGCTGAGTGTCAATTTCATATATATTTTTACTATCTTCTAATTTTATCTGATAATTATTGAGTTTATTGATTAAAGCAACACGTTCTTTCCTTAATTGAGTATTTTTTAAGTAGTGTTGTTGTTTTTTCCTTGAATTTTGACATTTTCTTAAAACTTTACTAATTCTAATATATTTTTTTATTTTATTGTGACTTATTTTACTATTATGTTTGTAGTCCACAAAAGAAACTTGCTCAGTTAGATCAATAGTAACTAATGATTTTAGAGACTTAGGGTCTGAACTAGAGTTAATTAACTCCTCAAACAGATGTTGGGTTGCAACAGCCTGTGTGCAGTCCTTGTCATTTTGTAAGTTTAATATTTGTGAATTTGCATTTAATAATTCATCCTCCAGATCCCTAACTTTCCGCAAAGCCTCCTCATATAGGCAACTACACTGACTGAAACCATCCGTTACCAACTGAAGCTTGTCCCGTTCATCAATAACATCCAGGTGTAGCTGATGTAAGTCTATTAATTCCCTTTTTAGGCTTGAATTTTTGCCAACAATCTTCTTTACTTCCTCCTCGCTATCCTCTCTTTCCTGAAGCAGTTGTTGACACTGTTTGTTTGATGCTTTGAGTTCTTTTAGGGCTGCACTTAATTTATGCTGCATTTCTTGGGCTGTAGCTTTACGGGTGAGCATCGACATGGTCTCAGGGTTGAGTTACTGTAAGGAGAAATTAAGAAACAGACAGAATAGCTAGGATAGATGGAAATGGAAAAATATGTAGAAAGTGTAAGAATAGTTTTTGTAGATAACAAGAGAGGCTGCAATTACGGGGGACCTTCAAATAATTATAATTAAATAGAATTATCTTTTTCTTTGAATATGATGTGGGTACCTACTTGTAAATGTGAAATGAAATACCGATCGATTTATCTCTAGTCAACGCTATTGTTTTATCTTTAAATAATGATAATCTACACTGTCCTGCACATGTGCTTACAAACATACGTGCGTCGTTATTGGTACAAAAATAAATTGTTTCTTTCTGTCTATTAAACCGCTTCAATTAACATGTAATTTGATTACTTACTTTAAATGTTTGTAAGTTTTTGTATGCCTGGGTGAATGATGTAAAATGATGATTATCTTTCCAATTTGATAAAATTGCGTCATACTTGTGTCAACCGTCAAGAAAGAAGGATATAAAATTCCAAAGTACTTTGTATGGGTTATGCTTCATTGTCTTTACTACGTTGCTCTGTCTCACTAGTTAATGCCTAAGAACAGTGAGCAATGCAAAGGCGGGTAAAACTATTTTCTTTCGTTTCTCTAAATATGCGGATATACTTTAAATTAGGCCATTATTTCAGCGTGATATAGTGGTCCTTTGATACGCTGTTCAAGCGTTGTTGTTATGCGTCAAAATCTCGGAACTAAAACATACATCTTATTTAATGACACAAGACAACCGTATGGGTCGCCGTCATGGTGGTTGCACTGCGCAAACTTAAATTTTAGGTGATAATCGCGCTTTAGTCGTTCAGTCTGCAAAAATCTAGTTATTTATATTGAAGACTGTAATACGTTCAAACATTATTTCAAAAGAGTATGTCCATGGAGTTTCTTGCCGGTTTTTCTCCATAGGATCAACGACTTGGAACCGTGCAACTATTTAAATTCTGACTATTCGTAAGTGCTAGCAAATGGTTTACATGAATAAAAACAATTTGACTTTGACTTTGCTTATTAAGAAGCGCCCAGGATATTAATGTATGAGTACAGGCCTTTTTATAAACCTACAATAGGCACCAGCGCTCACAGTACAGATTATTTAGAATAGCACCTAATTGGTATTCATATTTTATGATTGTGTCCAATCCATTGTGAGATGAATAAAATATTATTCTTAATAATAATAAAAGGTATCTGATCAAAATACGCAATACTGCCTAGAACCCCAGTCGGGCTTGAGATCCATCTTTATAAGAAAGTTTTTGCACTACGTCGGTGCCAGAAAAGACATGGTCTTGCTGCTTACGTTGCCCCGGTTATAGAAGCATCATACTGAGTGTCAAGAACACTTAGTATTTCCCTGCGCTCATAAAGAAGAGTAAACAGTGTGAATACCTACTTAATATTAATGTGTGCAGCATTTGCAACCTGTACCGCTGGCGTTACTTGGCGCTGGGTGACCTGGGCCACGTGACGCGGCTGCCGGAGTATCGCGCTGCCAACGCCGGCCTGCGGTACGACTTCCAGCTCATCAACGTGGACGACTTCAACGGCGCTGGGGAGACGGAACCTAGCCCTTATTTCTATCAGGTAATGTACACATATATGTCTTCACTATCACTAACATAAACCAGTCCACCGCTTGTCAAAGAATGGATGACGCCAACGGTTCTGGAACCTAGACTACTTAGGGCAGTAGTAAAAAAATATGCGGAAGGCCCATTGCCTTTTTATTGGACACAATTCCAAACTCCGGGCGACTACTGAGATCTTTATAACAAAACAACATAATTTTACCCTGGAAATTGAACTCAGATCCTTACGCCAGCCCCACTACACTACTACATACATAGCCGTCAGTCTTTCTCAGTACAATGCACAGTGCGGTATGAAACCCGTTTTTTTTTTTTTTTTTTTTTTTTTTTTTTTTTTTTTTTTTTTCCTAATGGGCTTCTCGCATTCACCTCAGGGGAGGTGTGGATGCTTAACCGGGCAATTGGCGAAGCTTGAAGAGCCTCCAGCCAGGCAAAATTTATTAAAAACTAAGTAACTGATCCTGAGGGCGCCCCCTGCGGGACAAGAACCTCGGCTCAGGGTCGTTACTGGGTATGATAACAACAATACAAGGGACTGCTGGATCTATAATGTATATGACTTTTAAAAGGGATCTTTTATTACTAACTCGTTATTTCTCGGCTCGGGCCGGCGCGAACGAGGGTCGGATGAAACCCGATTTTGCCACATCCCTCTTTATTACAAAACCCGATAGATTAAACTAAACGAAATGGAGTAAAATTCCCAGGTATCAGACGTACCAAGTTGTGTTGATTGGTCTAAAACGCCAGTTTTGTGATTTATTTCACGAGCTATATTTTTAAGATTTTCCGGGTCGAATTATGTCGATTTTTCCATAACTTGGTATATCTCATACCTAGTTTTACTTCACATTTAGTTTAGTTTAATCAATTAGGTTTTGTAATAAAAATGACATGCCACAAAATCGGGTCTCATACCGTACTCTGCAATGCTTTAATTAGCCTCTGCTAAAAATGGAGTGAATGCCTGCAGAAACACGTACAGCAAAAATTGACGATTTTTTTGGCCCACCCTAGTACCTATATTATTAGATGACCTTCAAAATATTGTGGACGTGATTTTTGTATTGTATTTTTTGTTAACAAATATAAAGCGGCACGATATTTTTATCAAAGCCGGCAATACATGTTGGACCAAGCCTCAGCCAACGCGAGAATTGATACAAAGCGCTACGGTCTACATGTTGGTCAAGTCACCTGCACTCGGCTAGCTAGGCAAACGACGACGAGCAATGACGAGGCTAAACAAGTGTGTTGTTTATACGTGGGTACTCGCCTTCGCTCGGCGAGCTATGTATGTATAATGGCCAACTATTTTACTTTTTATTGTTGGGCTTCTGGCATACATTTCTGGGATATGTGGTTGCTTAATGGCCAACATGTATATATAGCAGGCTTAACGAATATGGGCACACAAAGGGTACCTTTTACTGCAGACAAAGCGTTCTTGTTCGTTTTTACATGCTTTTTTTTTTTTTTTCTGTCTGAAGGGTCAGATGGCCGCCGGCTGTTTTAAATTTACCGAGCCACTTCCATAAGAGAGTGCATAAACGCACGTATGAACACTGAACGGGATTTTCCTCACATTACATCGAAATATTTTTTCCCCATTTCCTCCCGTGGGTGTCGCAAAAGTCGACTAAGGGATTAGCCGGAGGATGGGCAGCAGTATCCTTCGAGTACATTAACAACTCAATTGCGATCGCCAACCCGTCTGCCAAGCGTGGCGATTATGGCAAAACCCCCCAATGAACCCACTACACACCCATATCGATCGTTGTGGCGATCTTTGGGGGAGGCCTGTGTCCAGCAATGGACTTCTTTCGGCCGAAATGATGATGATGACATCGAAATATTATGAAATATACGGTTAATCATTTTAATTCGCTTTAAGAGAGTAGGTATGTCAAACAGGTTCAGAAAGCAAGTTCACTTAGTGTGTGTTAATATTAAAATACATTCAATTAAAATATGGATAATGTCATGGGCGTACCCAGCTTTGGGCCTAAGAAGGCAAACGTGGAGGGAAATAATTCAACATAAATATAAACGTGTATTTATTAGATAACAAGCCAGGTCTAGCGGGAGGGCAGTCGTTCGGCTCACTACATGAAGGGCCCTTAATTAAGTGCTCTGGTCGAGTCCAAACCAGGGCTGTTACAGACCGTCGAAACTAAATCTGAAATTTCTGAACATAAACAAGGAATTGTACGTCCCAAAAAGGACATCGGTATCGTTGTTTGTAAAAAAAACAATGTACCAATTTTAAAACTTCACTATTATTTGGTAATAAAAAGCTAAAACAAAGCTCAGAGGTTGTCATGTAGTGAAATTGCCCTCCGTTGGTTCAATATGACGTGTAAAAGTGTATGTTAGGACCAATGATATTATAAATTATAAGAAGTAGATATGTTACATGCGCGCCAAAAGTAAGAACCAAAACTCCCCCAATTGTAGCACCTCGCAATCAGTTCGCCGAAGACAGGACAACGAGCTCATGCTGTTACAATCTGTATTGTTTAATTAAGTAATAACAATGCCGTCGTGCGTATAGAAAATGCACAAATTATCAAGCAAAAATAAATAACGAACAAGGGATCTCGTACCACACGTGAGTAACGAACTAGATAAAATATTTTAATAAAAATACTGTTCAAATTATCTATAGGACAATATTCTCGAACAAAACACAGGCCAAGCAAAGAAAAGAGACAACATATATTCTATCACAGGTGCGACAAAGACATCGAGTATACGTGTTGTCGTTTTAGATAGCTATCTCCTTTACTCTCGTAGTTTTTGTATCTTCTTTCTTACAGCATAGGTGTGTAATTTTATAAATTTATACCAACATACAGCGAGACTGAGTTTTGCGCGCCATTTAATATGAACGTAACATATCTATGGTATAATATCATTGGTTAGGACCTAATTACTGAATAAATGATTGAATTTGAATTTGAAATAGCTGCAATCCTAATCGACAATTACGGGCAGATTTAATGATTAATAGAATATTTATGTACATTGCATTTAGTACCTATAGTTGAACTAATGTATTCGTACCTACAGGTGTAGATTTCTAAGTAAGTATGTATATATTATTACTGAATAATATAATTGCATTTTGTACCTCTTTCGATATATTTCTTTGCCACAAGTGCCCACGTGGCATTAAGTCTGCCTTGTGCATACAAGTATAAATAAATAAAAATGGAGATCAAAAATAACAATTAAAATAAAATTATGGATCAGAGACATACGCACTCACGGCCGAAATTAAAAACCGATCTAATCCAAAGTCTGTGGATTTCGGATAGCGGAAATGTCTGTTTTATTGTGTAAATGTGATTGTAACACAACAACGGATGAATTTAAAAATCTTAAATCTGAAGATTTTGGATTAGATTGATTTTTAATTTCGACCGTCACACGGCGCTGCTTCTTACTATTCACGACTCACTTTGGATATATAATTACCTCGTTTCTACTGGAAGCAATTTTGACGGGAATCACTCCCAGGTAACTTATAGCCCCGCTCTCCCCTATATAAAAATGACAATGACTGCATCCTAACTTGTAGTTTCAGTTCCTGAGTAGGTAAATTAAAGTAGTTTGGATGTCTCGTGTATAACCATAAGCCGGAATAAGCCGAGGTTGTGATCTCATAATGACGTGTTATCGAGTGTATCAGATATTTAGTAATAGCTTGCTTACTCAACCGTTAGTGCAATTAATGTATTCAAAATAGTACCTATAATCTATGCAATCGTGAGCCGCTTAGGCTCAGTAGATACTAGATAGATAGACAGATAATAAGTAACTTACATAAGTAATGTTCTTGATATAATAGGAAGGATCATTATCAGTTCCGTCGCATATTTTTTAACTTTTTTAGTATTTGCATATCCGTCGCACATATGCCCAACGAGCGCAAGACTGGTAGTGGAACCGACATTCAAAATCCCATTCTTTATTTGGTCTTACGGTACAACATCGGAAGGATTATCTCATAATTATGAAATTATCTAATCAGCGGTTAACGTCCAGTGCTGAACAGTAGCCTCATTTGAAACCCCTACGATAAACGGTCCTAAGGAAATATTGCCATGGTTACAACTTGGCACTACACAGTATACTGCGTAGTCTAGAACGTAAATACTGCCAAACATGCGTAGTGCTCGTGAACGAGTGCTTTCCTTTCTATTGGGATTGGTCAACTTAATGCTGCCATAACAATTTAATCATAAACTTTTTCAAACATTAAAATCAGGCTTTATTTAGTGTAGACTTTGTTAGAAGTTTACTCTTTTCTCCTATATTGTCCTCACATTATCTTTATTTTGTAAACAATGTAGTCCAAAATATCTTAACAAAACTATTATGATTTAAAAAGAGTAACCAAGGAGTTTCTTGCCCGTTCTTCTCTATTGGAAACCAACATCTTGGAATGAGGCAACTAGTCTTGACTATTCAGAAGTGCCTGTATATGGTTTTACATGAATAAAATATATTTTTATCTTTATCTTATGTTACCTCAAAATAAGCTGAACATGAGCCGCCAACCTAAGGCCTTCACATTTTAATTATAAGTCTATTGAACCAATCGGCATCCAGTTATCATCGATTAGTTACAGGATGGAATAATTATTCATAGTCTATTATTACCAGATCTGAGTAAACCGCCTCATACTATAGGGATGGCACGTTAATTACAGGATTATTTGAGCTAAATCATTTCTTCAATTCACACACCTACCTGACCCAAGACATCCGAGATAAAATCACGCGTTTTTTTTAAAGAAACAGTAACACCCTTATGTCTAGTAACCTACAATATGGAATACCTCGTTTACACTCAGCTCACGTTTGCTGTAGTGAGCAGGGAAGTGACATAGGGGCATTAAATCTAATTGATCTTATTCTATAATCAACTTCTTACACCATACAATAAGCAAACTATAAGGAAGCATACCATAAGAAACGTTATTTACTTGTTAAATGTTACACTGCAGCTACTAGAAGGCAACGCATGTATTTATCAACTTACTTAAATAATAAAACAAGCAAAGTTCTTACTAAAAATCCTCTTACAATTTAAAGAAGCTAAAATGAAAACTAATCTTGACTTTTGACACAAGATTACAAAGAACTATTTAATATGGCTACGTATTTATATAAGAATAACAAAATCACACATCGTAAACTCACACACACCCCACCACATATACACACGCACACTTTCATCTCCAATCCAATCCTACACAACACGCCTTGCACTCATTTAATCCAATGCGCCTACACGGTCCTACACCCATACTACAATACACAGTCAAAAACTATACAGAGTGCATAGGTATAACGATAATAACAATCATTTTAATTTTATTATTTATTTATTATATATATTATTTTAATATATAATATATTAGCCGTGTGGTGCCGGTTACGAATAGCACCAACCCATTTCATCCCGTGGGTGTCGTAAAAGGCGACTATGGGATTAACCGGAGGATGGGCAGCAGCGTCCTTCGAGTATATTAACAGCTCAACTGCGATCGCCAACTCGCCTGCCAAGCGTGGCGATTATGGCAAAACCCCCTAATGAACACACAACACACCAAGACCGTTCGTTGTGGCAAACTTTGGACTAGTGGACTTTATTTGGCTGAAACGACGACAATATATATTTTTAATTTTTAGTAACTGTAATAGTAGAATCGTATTGCATAAAATTCGGAACATAAATAATCGGGAGCAGACATTGGCTTATAGGAGCCACAGGTTTCTACCTAGGGCAGGAGTTAGGGCCTCACTAATTTTGTAGACGCATTTATACCAACAATTTATGGTGTCTCTCTCTTTTCACTGGTTAATGTCCTCAGCAAAGAGGAAAACGGTCTAATGATTGGCTTACGCGGGGACATAGGTCCAACACGCAAAGGTCCTTTTAATTTTAAGACTTTTAAATGCTTTTATAATTGGACCATTATACCAGAGATATGTACGGCCAGCCAGGTCGCCCGGAGACGGGGCCCGACAAACAGTGACGGGCCCTTACCTGCTGGGGGTGCGGTCTAGTGTTTACAAAGTGAACACCTCAAACCCAGCGAGCGGTAGAAGTGGGAGGACACCGTGGAGTTTAAGCCGGCATGCCCCTCCGCTGTTCCCAAGGCGGATAATGTCCATGAGGATATCCCCACGACAAATAAAAGGGAGGCTAGAAAAAGCCGGCTAAAGGATTATAACAGGAGAATGGGCCCACCTTGTGCTGCACATGCAACTACTGCTGTGACCACAAATGTGTCTGCCAAGCAAGTTATCAGTTACGAAAGTCCCTTATGATTGTTCATAGTATCGGTCTATAAGTCTAAGTATTCTATAGTGGACGTTTACGGGCTCATATAATAATAGTTAAATAAAAACTGTTCCACCCGAAGTTGCTAGATTAGAATAATAACATCTAGAAGGAATATTATCTATGAAAAGTCACTTCTCAGCCAATCATCACCTATTTTATTGGGTCAAGTTCCTTTTTTTATATTTATTGGGCGCAGTTGAAATTCTTCGAGAACTTCCTCCGCCCCGGGGAAGGATGAAGGGGTATGTCGGACTCCAACCGACTAAAACTACTGGGGTGGTCATCTTCGGCACCTAAGGGGGCAGGTCCAGGTCTTCGTATGATCACACTAGAGCCGCCCACTAGTGTCCCGCGCATAGGCATATCTCGGAACGGGTGACTGAAGCGGTCACCTCTCCGAGGGGATTGTAAAGGATCCCCCGAAGCGTCCCTGTGCGCTGTGCTGTGCTGCGCGGCTTCGGCGGTGCGTGACCACCTGCGCGCCACGCTGGTGATCTTTGTGGGAGGTCTATGTTCAGCACTGGACGTCTTTCAGCTGAGATGATGATAATGATGATGATGATACCGCTCTCCCAACCCGCAGCAGACGATCAGGCTGGATTCCCCACGTACAAAAAATATAATCGCCACAGAACCGGTCGAGTAATGCGTTGTATAGTGACAATAGAATTATATTTATTCTAACATAATTAAGTTGTCGATGCCGAGGCCATACTAAAATAATGTAAAGCCACATTCTCCATGTCTAACAGTCATCTCCAAATCAAGAAGACCTTGGCCGTATGACTCGCGTACAAATGAAGATTTTTATTTGACATTACATTTCCGGATACACGGATGATGATGCTGTAAAGTTAATTATTGTCTTGTATACCGACGGAGCAATAGATTACCAAGTGGCTCTACATATTTGGTTATGAAGTCATATTCTTGTTAAAATAATGTCAGATGTAAGATAAGAATTGCCTAAAACGTAGTTGTGTACAACTAGACTTTTTCGGACACGGGAATTGATGTATAAAAATGGTCACGGTATTGTTTTTCTTGTTGAGCCACTAGAGCAGCCCATACCATAAACTGATCATTATAGTTACCCTGTTGCCAAGTGATGACAAGGGCAATAAACTATTAATCTAATAAAAAGGATAAAATACGTCGATATTTACCAAGCGCCAGCGGTCAGTCATTTACCTATACCCTGAGTGTATTTGTGATCTATGGTTCGTTCTCGTAACCATAACACAACTCAAACGATTACGAATAAAACATCTTAATAGTATTACTACAACATCTATTGTACTACAACATCTTCTGTTGTTTTAAACATGCAAGTCAAGAGTAGGTTTTTTTTAAACTTACAAAGATTTAATTACTTATGCTATACAGGGTTATTGGTCACGATCACGTCAAAGGGCTGTAGGACACGTTATGTATTACAATTGTTTTTCAAAGCGGGACGCCCTGCTTCCCATACACGGGCAGTATTTTTTCAATGTTATTTTTTATTACACTGTAGTGCACTGCTAGATAAGGTGCGCCTTATTTTCATTGGCTTTATTATTTCGAACATTCTTTATTATTATACATTATATACGAGGCTTTTTATGTGCCCCCAGGGATAAAATGAGTGGGTTAGGTCTGGACCTCTGGCAGGCCAAGGGATGGCACATCCGATTTCAATACATCAATTTGGATACTTAACCATTCCCGAATTGTGATTCTGTACTCGGCAGGGCACCCATCATGCTTGTAAATAATGTCCCGTATGGTGGCCATTCGTCGTCCAGCAAATCTGACAAATTAATTTTCTCTAAAACGTTTAGTAGGTTTCTGCAATCAAGTTTTTTGCAAGAAAATGTGGACCAATGAAGCTTTTGCTTATAATGCCCACACGTTTAGTGAAAATCGTCTTTGTGACCCTTTGGTTTCATTTTATGCGAATTTCTTTGTTAATCGCAAAAGGAAGAATTGTAGTCATTTGTAACATGTTCTTCGAAACCTCCAGAGCATAAACGCATTGTCTGCTAATATCAGATACTCACCGTACTGAGAACTGTCTTTTCATATTTTGTGTCTGTGCACCAACATGGTTAAACTGGACCCACCAAATGCTGAAGTAAAGCGTGGGAACCAGAGACTCTGATGTAATGGTTCGTACAGTATTATACTTTCTTTACTCAAGGCGATATGCCACAACAACCGGTTACTGTCAACAACCGGTTTCAGCACTTGATTAGATCTATCATGCAGGGTGATTATTTTAATAAAAATACATACTTCTATCTGTATTCGTATCTTTCCCTTCCCTTTACATCATCCATTACACTACAGTTTGGCGCCCAACGTGGGACATTTTCTCGCCATGATATTACTTTATACTAGCTAAGTAACGCGGTTTCACCCGCCGTTTAAGTTAAAAAAATATTTATAAATAAGTATTGTATAATTAATATATACTACTCTGTCAAGAAAGTAACTGGAAATGATCAATAATACACAAAATGTTTGTTATTCATCCAAATTAATTTTAGCACCTTCAAAGTATGCTCCTTCAGAAACGATACACTTACGCCAACGAATAATCCAATCATCAAAACACTTTTTAAACGCTGTTTCTGGAATTGAGTTCAGTTCTCGCCGCGAATTCTCCTTTATGTCTTCTAACGAATCTTCTTCTTCTATGTGTGAAGGCGCATTATCGTGGTGCAAAATCCAAGAATTTTCTTTTCGCAAATCTGGCCTTTTTCTTCGAATTTGCTTTCTTAAATGCCGCATAACGCTCAAATAATATTCTTTATTTACCGTTTGACCTTCTGGCAAGAATTCCGAGTGCACAACACCGCGATAGTCAAAGAAAACAGTCAACATGACTTTGACTTTTGATCGACTTTGGCGTGGTTTTTCCGGTTTCGGTTCAAACTAAAAAAAAGTAAACACACGTCCCGTCACCAGTAACAATGCGTTTCATGAATGTTGGGTCGGAATTGACTCGTTCTAGCATGTCCTCAGCGACTCTCATGCGATTGAGTTTTTGAAGAAAATTCAGGTCTTTTGGGACTAGCCGAGCGGTAACATGTTTCATACCTAAATGATTAGTTAAAATGGTACGGATCGACTCGTGAGATACAGAAAGTTCAGCGGCTATCTCTCTCAAAGTTGAATGAGGATTTTCAGTCACTATTTCCTTCACTTTTGCGATGTTAACTTCAGTTGCAAACGTTGATGGCCTACCAGAGCGAGGCAAATCTTCCATCACATCTCGAACGCTTTTGACCGCTTTGTACCACTCATAAGCACGTGTTTTTGATAAAGTCGATTCACCGTAAGCCTTTTAACATTTTCAGTGACTCCGAACACGAAATTCCATTGGCGATGCAAAATTTAAGACAAATTCTTTGTTCGGTGTTTTTGTCCATAATGAAATTCGCTATACACACTAGCTATGATATAACTAAAAACAGCACTGTATTTAATATAAATAACAGATGCAACTCAAACTCCGCGCCAAAATGGAAAACAGTTGTGCCAATCTAACAACAACAATAAAAACAAAAAATTGTAATTGGAACCATAAACAAATCATCCATTCCCGATACTTTTTTGACAGAATGTATGTTGGATTTTATGGGTTTTAATTTTTTGTGGTTGTCTAATTTTTTTTTTTCTAAAATAATAGTAGCCTAAGGAGTAAACATATAACATCAGTTATCTGCCACTGAAAGTCCCGTCAAAATCGGTTCAGCCGTTTCGGAGATTAGCCGGAACAAAAAGACATACTCTGTTTGAAACAACCCGGTCTGTTCATGACCTGCAGGGAGATTTCCCCAACAAGAGTCCAGAACGCAGAGGCTCTTTAGAAAGTTTTAGTATTGTAATGGGAAACTAACCCGGGCTCTCTATGGTTGCACTATAAAAATACAGTCACTGATTGTCCCTGGGTATGTATGAGTATTATATGAGACAGTGGGAGATAATAGGTGTTATATGGACTGAAAACTAAAAGCGGAAATAACTAGCCGACGTTGACTTACTGCTCACAAGATGGGCCCCCTAAATAGCCACCACTACAAGGAGCAACACGTGTGAGTGGTTCAGGTTGTTGACCGTACTTGCCATCGTGCGTCTCGAAGACAGGGAGCGGTTTTCCCCGTTATTATCCTCAAACATATAACTCTGGTGGTCCCTCTCTGATCGGCCTATATAATATTCAACTTATTAACATTTTCAATTGTTTCCAGAATCTGGCTGAAGCTGAATACGTAGTAGCAGTGTTCATGTTTATGCGCCTGGTGGGGTGGCCGGCGGAGCGCATTTCCATCTTGACTACCTATAACGGACAAAAGCACCTGATCCGTGACGTCATAGACAAACGCTGCGCCGAAAACCCGCTGATTGGACGACCGCACAAGGTATGTCGCCAGTTCCACAAATCAATATTCATCATATTAGCCATAAGACGTCCACTACAATGTTGGTTTCATTTTGGGGGGAATTTGCCAGTACTCTTCACGCTAGGTAGAAGGGTTGGTAAGTGCAATATGGCTGCTGTTCCAACGACGGGATGCTGCTGCCCATCCCTCTGGTTTAGTCTCTTATTTGATTTTTACGACATCCACGCGATTTTTATTTAGCAAGTAGGTTTTAAGAAACACTTACTCGTCAATAAATCTAAATAAAGCTCTCGGTTTAACATATCAAAGTAATGCCGGTAATTTTACAGACTCATTACGTACCTAAACCCAACCAAGGCTCGGCCGTGACCAATTACGGTCAGCTGCAAAACGAACATTTGCAGTATGATGTCAGAGCTATCAGCGTTGACCTCCTTATATGTCGGACGGTGACTAACACTGGGAACTAGTTAAAGTCTCGAGTATTATGCGAAACAACAAGGGTCCCGCGACTTATTTGATAAGAAATCCGTGAGGCTGTTACAATTACAGCCAAAAAATAAACATGTAAAGTAATTGCACGATTCCAAGTCGTTGACCCTATGGAGAAGCTCTTTTTTTTAAGAACGTTGCACTACACTAGGATTTCTCCTGTGTCGTGGGTGCGGTTACAAACATGAATTCCACATACAATACACCCAGACCCGGAACAACTACCTGCAGATACAAATATTTGTTCCGTGCGAGAATCGAACCCACGACCCGGAGAGCAGCAACCTACTGTATCAGCCACTGCACCAACCGTGCTGTCAACTGGGAAGAAACTCCATGGATATACTGTTCTAAAATATGTGAAAGTATTAAAGTCTTGTTACCTATACAAAAAATTCTTGAAAGTAATGTGAGGGTAATGCATGCCACTGTGTGGGATAAGTACGCACATATGCACAATGATATTTAATTGCCTTACTATAAGATTGCTATAGCAGTTAAAAGCTGACCAGTCCCGACATAAGGGCACCCGTGCACGGGCATAATGCATGCATCAGCAGGGCTCGGGTTAATCATAATGCAGGAACATGTGAGAAGAACCAATACCGTTCTAAAATAAGTAAATAATTACATATGCCTGTTGTTGTTAACTGCAATTACCGGCAACGTCGTTTGTTACAACAATTTTGGCGGGTGGAGGACATGTGCGGGCGTAGTCGACCATGAACCCGTTATAGGTTATTTACTTCTCCCTAGTTACAGTGTATGCATGATGTCACTCAGTTGGTTATTCAGTTCATCACTATTTCAGCCGAAAAATGTCTACTGCTGGACAGAAATCACAGCAACCGGTATGGTTTTGTGTTGTGGGCCCGTTGCGGGGTTTTGCCATAATCGCCACGCTTGGCTGACTGACGGGTTGGCGATCGCAGTTAAGTTATAAATGTATTCTAAAGACACTGCTGCACATCCTCCGTCTAATCCCATAGTCGCCTTTTACGACACCCACGGCTTGAGATGGGGTGGTGGTATTCTTAACCGGCACTACACGGCTTTATTCGGTTGGTCGTTAGGTTTAATGGGAAGATTTTAAGTGTATCGTGAAGGCACGTCATAAGTTCACATAACATAATCAGCCCATTACTGTCTCACTGCTGGGCTCGCGCCTTTTCTCATAATGAGGAAGGTCAACCACGCTGTCATAGTGCGGGTTGGCGGACTAACACACACCATTAAGAACATTTTGGAGCCCTCTCAGACGTGCAGTCCTTTACCGTTAACCCAAGTGATAATCAAATTCTGATCTGAAAAGACAGAGGGGCGGGCCGGGATCGAACACAGACCGTCCTGTATGTACGACAACGTTCAACCACTATACTATCACTGCTGGGCTGTCATAAGTTACGATAGACTCAAAAACTGAAAATTATCCGTTTTTAATTACCAAAGACCGAGCTTAGTTGGGAAAACTTGGCCCTAAAGTAAACCCACTGCCACGGCAAATTCATTATTCTAATATTAATGTTGTGTGTTCAATCTTTACACATTAACCTACATTTTTCTCTGTATATGTTTTACAATCATTTGTATCAATCAACATTGTAATCCCCAACTATTTTAAAAGAGTATCCATGGAGTTTCTTGCCGGCTCTTCTCCATGAGATCAACTATTTGGAACCGTCCAACTTAAATTCTGACGTTTCATAAGTGCCAATATTTAGTTTATTTGAAATAAAATCTTTGAATTTGACCCTGCTAACAAGCGAAGATAATGTTTGGACCAATAGGAAAGTTTACAGATAAATTAAACCTGTTACACGACCAATAATATCGTCTGGATATCAAATCGAACAGCGTACCTTACGGATAGAGAGTAAATCAACTTCCGAGCTGCAAAGCTGTTTCAGTAACCAGACTTCTTGTAAAACAAACGCTAATTGGTTTTTTTTCTATTAGTAGCCTAGTTTCATGGATTATACCGCTAGAATACTTGTTAGTTCCATCTCTACTTTTTATTTTAGTTTTATCGCGGTATAATATCTATTTTCGTGGAGAAATCCTCATGGATATTCTCCGCTCTGGAAAACGCAGCCGTGTTGGCGGACCCTTACTGGTTAAATCCATCATGGTGTTCCTTCAACCTACATGTGTAGGTTGAAGGACCCCCAAGCAAGGCGTGGCTCGCTACTCGTTATGGTGATACCCACTCCCCTATGAAACAGAGCCAGCCGCACAGTCCTTTAGAGAAGCGTGGTACACGACGAGCCACCGTCTCGGGTCTGTCTCTGACCAGGGACAGACTGCCTTGCCCGTCTTTTGTGGAAAGAGGGCGACGTGGTCGCCTCCATCTGCCGTTCCGTAGCCTCTTTTGCGTACATCACCTCCTCCCAAAAGAAAACGATGGCTTTCCACGCACTCTCGGCCCTAGACCATGGACAGAACTACAACCGGGAGCAAGAGGACATTGACTTCGACTGCCACGCCAAGGTCACGGTGGGCAGTGCTGCGTTGCCCAAGCTGAGCATACTTGCAGCGTGTGCTGCGCCCTGTCCTCTAGGTAGTCTCCGCAGTGATGATAACCGGGCGTCTGCACTCGACCTTTGCGACACTATTCAATACTTCCCGACACACCCATGTCCCGAGAATATCTGGATAAGCCAAAAAGTGAGGGCGCCAGACCGCCTCTCTAAGTCGCTCCTCCATGACGGATCTTACCACCGCTATCATGCCCTACAATATACCTGCACCCGCGATTATCTGGTCGTACTTTTCCATTTTAGGCATTCCCATTCATTATTAATTTATTGTGTATTTTACCCATCTCATCCCGTGGGTGTCGTAAAAGACGACTATGGGATTAGCCGGAGGATGGGCAGCAGCGTCCTTCGAGTACATTAACAACTCAACTGCGATCGCCAACCCGCCTGCCAAGCGTGGAGTTTATGGCAATACCCCCCAATGAGCACACAACATACCCCTATTGATCGTTGTGGTGATTTTTGGGGAAGGCCTGTGTCCAGCAGTGGACTTGATTTGGCCGAAATGATGATTATGTATTTATGAAATGATAATGTGATTACCTAATAATATACGTTACGTTTATATAACTCTCAAGATTTATGATTATTATGGCATCATAGGCGCTATAAGGTGAGGTCATCTTTATTGAGTGTTCATTGTAGCGCACTTAAACATTGTTTACATTTGAATTGGTCTGAGTCTAATATTTATTCATGCGCAACATGTGACGTGACGTGTGTAATGTGTTGGTTTTGGCGGACGACGTGGAAACTCAATGCGGTTAGCTGGGTTATGGAAAAACGTACTAACTGCCAAAAAATCTACGCATCTTCCGAACTCCGCGAAATGATATGAAAATATTTATTATGAAGCATTCCGCATTCGTGATGGCTACTGCGAACAATTTAACTGCAGTCTGGTCCCGCCGTTAATAGATGACCTTTCTTTATACACTGAAGTTCATGCAGCCTCGGAGAGCGCGGCCATCCTGCGTCGGTCCTTTTAACGTGGGGAAACCCTCTTGGACTTCCTCCGCCTTGGGAAGGGCGGAGGGGCATGCCGGGATCAAACTGGCTAAAACCCCACGGTATCCTTCTTCTTACCTCTAGCCGGGGGTGAGTTGTACGCTTTTCTGCATTGGACCGCTCCCCCGGCAGGTATCGGCCCGTCAGTGATAGATGGGCCCCTTCTGTGTGCGGCCTTGTTGTCCGCACCTATCCTTCGGAGAGGCGCGCGCGCAACACGCGCGCCGCCATCTTGGGCCTGTTTCTGTTCGGGCGACGGACCGCCCCTGGTTCGTCGCCCGCAGGCCGCGCCTCATGGTGGCCGGAGATCGTCCAGCGCCCCACCCCGGCGCCGACGCTCGGTGTTTCCCCGCTCTGCCGCCTCCTTTGCTTGCATCACTTCCTCGCAAAAGGAGTCTACGTCATCCCACGCGCTCTCGCTCCGGACGATGGACTGAACCACGGCCGGAAGCGAGAGGTCACCCCCTTCGACCGCCACGACGAGGTCACGGCGCTGCGCCGCCCAAGCTGGGCACTCCTCTAACGTGTGCTGCGCCGTGTCCTCCGGGCAGTCTCCGCAGTGATGACAACCAGGCGTCTCTTCTCGGCCTATTCGACACAGATACTTCCCGAAACACCCATGGTTCGAGAGTATCTGCGTCATCCGGTAGGTGAGGGCGCCATGCCGCCTCTCCAGCCATTCCTCCATTACCGGTCTTACCGACGCTATCGCGGCGTGCCCTGCAGTGGGCCGCTCCAGTCGCCCTTTCCACTCCGCCACCAATACCGCGTCGGTCCTGGAACATATCGACGCTGGAAAGGAAAAATGTATAAAGCTATATTGGGTGCATGTAGGTATGCAGGAGAGCTTAAAAATTATGAACATATTTTTTTATATTTTAATGTCTATGTATCATATAACGTCCGTTTTTAGGATTCCGAACATCCGAAGGAAACAACGGCGGGACCCTTATAGGATCACTCGTGTGTCTGTCTGTCCGTCTGTCACAGCCAATTCGCTCCGAATCTACTGGACTGATTAAGTAGAAATTTGGTACATATGGATTTCTGCGACCCAAACACGGGACGTGTAATGTAAATGAAAGAATGTTTAATATGGGTGTGTAATATGTATATATGGGGTGGTGTATGGGGGCAATATAGAAAATTAAAGAATAAAGTTTTGCAAACTATAATATAAAATGGAAGGGCTTGTTGTCAAGGTCTTCAATGAATTTATTGTATCGTTTTAAGATATACAGTTTTAAAGTTATTTAAGAAAATAGACGAAAATTGACCATTCTTATCTCGGAAACGAATGAGCATCGAATTCTGAAAAAATATAGATAATAGCTTATAGATTATATATACCTATAGATTACAAGAAAACCTATAAGAAATCCCATGTACATTTTTCAATATTGTGTGTACAAATTTACGTTTGCCGTTGGAATGTATGGAAAAACGTGTTTATTCAACTACGATATTAAGTTTGTTCTTGGTTCAAGACCGAATTCAACAATAGACAATATATTCAGCAATTTAAGAATCCTCTCCACGCGATTTCAACTCGCACTTGTTCGATTTTTTTTAGAGTATTCAATCCATGTAGCACCTATTACAATAGACCTTATAATTGTAGATACCATTTCATACAATAGTTTTACACCACAATCCAAGACTGCATTTTATAGTGCAGCTATGGAGAGTCCCCGGTTAATGTCCCATTACACTTTAGATTAAAATTCTCTAAAGCGCCACTGCGTATTGGACCCGCGTCCCCGCGTAAACCTGTCAAAAGTTTTTGCCGTAGTTGGCTCTTGACAGCGTCTTCAGTATAGATATTCAGTAGCTTAAGTTAACCAGTTTTACTTTTTAAGCATTTATGCTTGTCAAGAGTTTATGTGCAATGTTCGGCTTTATCGGTCCAGTGGAAAACTCGGAGACAGAAACACCGTGGACATTACATTACACATTGAAAAACAATGCAGTTTATTTGAGAAATAAAAAAATCATAGTATGAGTATCTTTGAGGCTAGGTTGGGGTAGGAGCCAAAGAGGAGGTACCAGTGCTTCATAGTAACTTGGCCAATTCCAACCAAGGCAACCAAGGCCAACAGCGTCTTACAAAAACTTCATATTTTTTATTGATCATTGGCTGAATGTGTGTCTTGTCTTACCGGTGAATTCTTCTATCCTTTCTGGTATTGCCTGCAAACCTATCATGATAATGTAAGTTTAGATAAATAAATAAAGATGAAATATAAAGAAACATAACAAGCTTACTCACGATATTATAATTCTTATAGTTATAATGATAATATCTGAGATCACAGTTTTATCGAGCTTGATCAAAATGACGATGGTAATACAAGCAGGAGTGTCATTCTGCTATTTATAAGCATATCGAATTTCTGACATCATTCAACTGTGGAACAAAAAGATCTCATAGCTTTGTTATCTTCAATGTTCATCAAGAATGCGGTTGTTATGGTAGCGCAGCGACTTAATAGATTTCCTATACATTAGTATGTATTTTATCGTTGCTCTACACAAGTTATGCTCCTGTATCGTGGGTAGGTACAGTTCACAGACATACATCTCACATGCACAACCACCCAGACCCAGAAAAACTATCTTTAGCTTAGACAAATATGTATTTATATTGTTTACTATTTATACAACGTGAATGTTTGTATGTTAGATCACGCTCTATCAGCTGAACGGATTCTGATGAAAATTTGGCATGGAGGTAGACTATGTCGTGAAATAGGATGATACCATCATGACTGGTCAGGCCTCACACAAACACTCGTACGACGACACACACAATAGGACTTTGTGCTTTTAATAATATTATGTTGCACCCATTGTTCATTGTGAATAATAGTAATTGTTCGCGTGATTTCAAATTAGATTTTGCCGCGACGCGCCTCTCGCGCCTCCCGCGCGAACTCCAAAATTAAGATAAGGTCAGCCCGTGGCTGGCCATGTTTCGTAGGCTTGTACCACTTCGCGCTAGGTTAGCGTGTACGCAAAATTAGTGCGAATCAAAATCGAATAACGCCTAAAAAACATAAATACGGCCGAAATTAATAATCAATGTTATGCGAAATCTTTGGATTTGGGATTGAGGATTTCTGTTTTTTGAGTTAATCCGATCTTAACACAAAAACAAATTATGTTCAAAATCTGTATCAACACTTCAATAGATAGAAGCGGAGTTGTGAAATGCAACCATTTTTTTGAGTCAGATCTATGATACAATTCTAATTCAGTATCCGCTTACTCAGTAACAAAAATTGGAATGACGTATATCAGCGTTTTGAAAAATCTACTTTAAGGGGGTAAATTAGGGGAAGGAAATTTGTGTTAAAATCCGTCAGTTTTGATGTTAGATCTATGACAAATGATATTTGGCTTTTTGGTTGAAAATAAAGGAATATGTAAGTTTTCAGTGTTTTTTAATAAAACTTTTAAGACAGTTACGGTATGTTATCTTCAGCGTTCACTAAGACGCCAAGCAAAATATCATGATCTATTAAATAAAAGCCTTGTATATAAAATACTTAACGTATTGCTGCAATTTTTTGAGGGGAAAGAAGTGGTGTGCAGTAGGATTGTACTGCGGGTGGTTGTACTCCTATAATGTAAACGTTACTGAAAATTTTAAAGCCGCCCAAATTGAGCAATGGCAATAGGCTCTAAGTCAAGTCTGGCCAACAGTTAATTAGTCTACTTAAATGATTATTATTATTAAAATGAGACGAAAATATGTTTAGAACCCCGCGTCTTTAAGGTGTAATGTGACACACTTCAAATTAGTTTATTGATTACATATATGTAATATTAATCGTGTAAGTAAAAAAAGTTATTAATATGTTCAAATGTATATATCATAGTCTTATAGTAAAACATAATGAATTATTTACATTATATAGTTTTTTACTATTTGATTTGTGTCCCACGATTTCAGAATTGCGGAAATTCCACTTTGTAGCCGTATTAAGTAAACTTTTGTAAAGTAAACTACAAATTTTTGTCACGTTATTTTTCTGACATCATTATTCCTCGAATCCCCAGTAGTGAACACATTCGTTATCACTATTTAATAAGAAGTATTAAAAAAAACTTCATCCTATGTCTAAAGGGAGCTAAACGCCAGATTTTAAGAATAAGAACGCTTATTTCGTTGTCTTTCACAATTGGTTACGTAGCCTGCTAAACTGACACGCGTGTTGTGATTGTTTTGTGTGTATCCACCGTTAATCTTATGTTTTGTATTAATTTTATTCTCTTGAAAAGCAATTTCTATGTTTAATATTATCTGCTGGTAATTAATATTTTTATGTTATTAAGTATTTAATATTTCTTATGAGCGGGTGCAAACAATAAGCCACAGCGTTACGGGTTCAAGTCAATAATAATAATAACAAGCAGCAGCAGATGCCGCCAGCAGTTCTTTCCTTCGGACTAATTCATAAGTTTTACATGTATTTTTCAAAAATTGCCATCATGAAACAGACGTTCTTTATTTAAAGTATTTGTTTGTAGAGGAGTGTTTTATCTTTATAACAGTCAAAAACTATCTGACTTCGGTGCTAAAAGTTCTTTTGAATGACTTATTGTTCATTTTCGTAACTGCTCCCGTAAGCCAAAATGCGTGATAAAATATTTGTGTAGTTATTCTTAATTACAGGATAATATATTATATTTATTACGACGTTTCCTGAATAATTCGTTTTTAATGATTAAATTACACATTTTAAATACCTATTTCTTTCTTCCTGACTATATGGCGTTACGTACGTGCGTACGTTTGTCATGGATATTAATTTATCACGACGACTACTTTAATTCTCAATCTCGGTATTTGTTTGTTTGTTGTCCCAGCAGAGAATCTAAATTTGAGTGTGATGTGTTTTATTTTATAGCGTAATTACAATACCGCGCGTGGTGTTCGGAATTAGAATATAGTACTAGTGAAGCTCGTGAAGTATCGCGTTTCATCAAAATGCAAAATGAATGAGTTACTCGTATTTAAACTTGGGCCAGCTCATCTAATTCCTCACTTTATTACGAACAGGACTCGCGAGTGTGTGACATTTACCTTCTGCGCCTGACTGATGCCAAGGTCAGATGAGATATGTATGAGGACTGAGGTATTATCGAATTTTGAACTTGATGATACTAGCTACATGCTTGTAGCTGGACTGTACATAATTGTCTCTTCGCTCGGCTGCGATGGCCGCGTTCGCAAAAACGTTATTACTTTAGTTCATGTCCTTCCCTCATCCAGCGAAGCGGCATCGCGTCGTTCACCGCTCACTAAATCCTCGTGTCCCCTCGCCTCTAAATGAGGGGTGTCTCGTGAGAATCTCGCGAGGTAAAATTAGTTCCTCACTCACCCTCACTTAAACAACACTTGCCCATTACGAAATAGCATCACTCCATCTCCTCCCGTGGATATCGTAAAAGGCGATCAAGGGACTTAACCAGAGAGCTCGGCAGTAGCGCTCCTTCTGCGGAACAGCGGCTTTACTGCGCTCACCGATCCGCTTACCAAGTTTGGTGAGTACTGGCTAATTCCCCCTAATGACGACACAAAAACTACCCGCCCCCCCAGTGTAACCTGTTATTGTGGATATCTATGGGAAGACATTTCTCATTAGTGAACGTGATGTAATTATTATTTTCGAGGCACGGTTGGCGCAGTGGCTAATCAATTGGCTTTCTGCGCTACGTGTCGCGGGTTCGATTCCCGCACGGAACAAATATTTGAATAATCTACAGATAGTTGTTTCGGGTCTAGTTCTTTGTACATGTGAGATTTATGTCTGTAAACTGTACCCACGAAACATGAGAAATACTTGTATTGGGCAACGTTTTTTTATATTTAAAATAAAATGCATATAAACCATACTGTTAAATAAGAAGAAACTCAAGTTAGTAATTTTGTTACTTATAACCAATGATATTTTGACTTATAATATCATTTTTTATAATAGGTGACGACGGTGGATAAGTACCAAGGTCAGCAGAATGACATAGCGCTGGTATCACTGGTCCGCACTCGCGCTGTAGGCCACGTCCGCGACCTGCGGCGTCTCATCGTAGCCGCCTCGAGAGCCCGCCTTGGACTTTACATTTTCGCCAGAGCCAACCTCTTCAGGAACTGCTTCGAGCTACAGCCCACCTTCAATCAGGTACGTACTCTATTTCAGACATCATAGGCTACTGCTAGATGTATATCTCACCCAGAAATTGCAGCGTATTATCCCGTAATCAATACGCTGTGCTATCGCAGTGGTATCTAAATATCCAATTTTCGACATAATTTATATATATATTTCGGAATTATATATTGTGTGGGCACATACGCTACTAGCACGTAATCGTATTTTTGTTCATAATGACAAACAAACAAAGTTGTAGTGTCAATTACATACAAAACTAAAAGCGAGTCTACTGCGCTAAAATCTAACAAAACAAACTTACGACACGTGTGAACAAATGGGGGCGTAATCTAAACTTGAACATATTAGCAAAATAGCGGGCTGCTGCAAGTTCGTCATAACTGAAATGAATTCAGACAAGGAAGACGTACGATTACGTACTTGATGCGTGCTCATACCGAGCGACCCCCAGGAAAACGGCGGTATGCATGTGGTCACGTACCGCCGTGGCACAGCGCAGCGCATAGCGAGGCTTCAGGGGAAGCCTTTACAATCCCCGCGAAATGTGCCTGGGGGGTGGCCTCTTTAAAGTCGCCTTCCCACCCCTAAAAGGGGTGACCGCTTTACAGTGATCCCCTCCGAGATGTGCCTAAAGGCGTGGCACCAATGGATGGCTCTAGATGGAGATTATTCGAATTCCTGGAACCTCTCTTCCGTGTAGAAGGTGACCACTCTGGTGGTTTAGCCGGTAGGTGGCCTTCCCTGGAGCGGAGCAAGTACAAGATATATTTCCACCGGATCAATAAAATATGAATAAATAAAAAATTCTAAAGCTTAAGATTTACCAACATGAGTTGCTAAGTGTAATGTTTGATATAAAATAAAACGATTTCGGCGCGGAAAACCTTAACTTTAGTCGTCGGCTACTAGAACTCGTAAATGGGCTCGACCGGGGAAGTATCACGCCGCCATAGAATACCGCCATGGAGCAGCAACATTGATGCGTTTCGTACGGTGAGCAACGAAAACCGGAAACCCAACCCTCAAAAATATGGCGGATATGCGACATGGGGGAAAACCTTCAAGGAAAATGTGGATTCTGCCATGAAGGTCAGTAACACATCAGCAACTTGTCTGGTGTTGCGAATTTTTATGGGTAATCGCTAGGGCGACACGCATGCTTGTTTGCTATGATAAAAAAAACGGTTTCACCATTAGATTTTGGCACATACGTTTTAACAATGACGGCGACTAAGTGTTGGTTTTGGAAAGAAAATAATATTATATACCATATTGAGAACTTCACACATTCATCGTTCGTTCAAACTGCTGTGACAGTGTTGTGTTCTTTATGATAATGACACTCTCAATGAATATATCGAAGATTCACCAAGTCGTCGTGGTGTACGGTTAACATTCTGAAAATATTTATTTGTTTATCTAAACTTTATGCAACAGATGTACATCGGTGGACTTAATACCTTAGGCATTCTCTACCAGTCAACCTTATGGTGATGCAGAGATGACATGGCAGCTGCAATAATGTACAAGAAAAGAAACTGAGAACAGAATAAACATATTTTATAAATACAACAAACATACATACATATCTAATAAGAATATACAAATGCATACATATTACTATAGTATATATATATATACTTACGGATATTTCGTTTAAATACGTCTTTACTGGTAGCCATCCTGATCTCGACAGGAAGAGCATTTCAAACAGTTATAGACAGAATGAGGAAGGAAGAATGAACGAATTCAGTGCTTTGAGAAGGACAGTATAAGAGAAGATTGTTGGAACAACGTAAATTCCCCATCAAAGGATTGCAAATTAGGCGACGACCGCCCACACTTCAGGGAGATCTCGATGCTAGGGCAATCGGTCCCTTGGAAACCGCACGCCAAGTATTTTAGAGTCACCCTAGACAAAAAACTGTTCTTTATATCCCACACAAAGACGGTGCGTGCCCGCGCCGCCTTTGTGCTCGGTCGCCTTCACTATCTCCTGAACGCTCGTAGTAAATTATCCCTTAGAAGTAAGGTGAGAATTTACACCACATGCATTCGACCCATCATGACCTATGCCAGCACAGCGTTCGCACACGCTGAATCCGCCCCACTGCGTAAATTCCAAATCCTCCAAAACCGTTTCATGCGCAAGGCCACCAGAGCGCCTTGGTACATGCGAAATGATCAACTCCATTTCGATCTTAACTTGCCGACGCCCTAGCCGTTGTGCTATTGCCGATTGTTAGCGAAAACACCTTAAGCTCGTCAGTTTGATCCCAAAGTCTGGACTAAGGGTAGTTAAATGTCAAACGTCGGGTAGTAATTCTAGGCAAGTAGGCTGACTATGTCATACTCATAAATTAAAATGCTTAATAATGTTAATAATACATTTAGAACCTTAAGAAACACTCATAATGCAGAATAAAAGACGGCACAAAATATATAAACCCATACATAGCCGTAGATAAAAGTGATGTCAAGAAATGTCATCCCACTAAAACAAGAATACGTACACAAATGCAGACTAGGGCCAGAAAAAGAGCACGCCCACCACCCCCGGACTCGTCACCCAGCTCCCAGCCTCACAGCCGCTGAATCCTGGATCATCAGTGACGACGGCGGCTGCAGCCGAGTCGAGCTCCAGTGAAGAGTTTTCTCTCCGCTGACGTCGCCACCACGTCGTCGTACGTCGGAAGGGGAGATGCCGGGCACCGACCTGCTTGGAGCCTAGGGCCAACCGGCCCCGAGCCGTGTTCCCGCTACCGGTGGTTATGTGCAGCGCATAAAATGGACACCAACAATGAACGAGAACGTCATCCGCGCATATTATGGGTCTACAGAGGTCGGTACGGCACGTATAGTGAGGAGGTTCTCTCGCTGTAACCCTGTAACCGGTATCTTGGACCCTGTGCCCGATACCGATTGGCCACAATTTTTATATTTTTAGGTGTATATTTAAAAATGTTATTTATAGGTGTATATATGAAATAAATAAATTAATAATACTACTTGTTTGTGCAGTTGGTGGAGCGTCCTCTAGAACTGGAGCTGGTACCGGGCGAGCGCTGGCCGGCGCAGCGCGGTGCCTGCGCACCCGTACCTGACGCCATGTCGCTGCGGATCAGAGACATGCCACACATGGCACAGTACGTGTATGACATGTACCTGGACAGGGTCAGGCAGTGCAAAGACCAGTATGAGGTGAGTTAAGGCATCCAGATGATATTTACGCAAAACGGTATTTTTATGCTGCTTGGTGATGAGATGAGCAAGTCATTCATTCGCCTGGTGCAATGCTCTTTCATATTCGCTCGGTTCCCAATGCAGAGCGCTCCAGTATATACTAGGAAAAGTCATTAGTTTGTACTCAAAAAAGTAGGATTTTCATAATTCCCTTCATTTCGGCCAAATGAAGTCCACTGCTGGACACAGGCCTCCCCCAAAGATCCACAACGACCGATATGGATGTGTTGTGGGCTCATTGGGGGGTTTTCCATAATCGCCTCGCTTGGCAGACGGGTTGGCGATCGCAGTTGAGTTGTTAATGTACTCGAAGGACGCTGCTGCCCATCCTCCGGCTAATCCCTTAGTCGACTTTTACGACACCCATAGGAGGAGATGGGGTGGTGGCATTCTGAGCCGGCACCACACGGCAAGCTAATTCCCTTGGTACAATGTTAATTATTGTTCTTACACAACGCTTCTGACTCCACAAAATGGCTTCTTGTATGTAGAGCATACAAGAACCCAATTTGTGGAGTTATCCCAGAACAGAACATACCTAAGGGTGAGATTCAGAAACGAGTCTAAGCTAAGTTCACGCTTTCATCTGTCAAAATTATGGGCGTATGTAGTGCATTTTGACATATGGAAGCGTAAGTTCACGCTTAGACTTGTTTCTGAATCTCACCCTTAGTGAGGAAGAAACATGCATGATAGGCTGTGAAAAGCGTTTCCCTATTTCTAACATTTTATGCTTATATAAACCATATGATAATTTACAAACTTTTTTACAGACATGTTCTATGTGTATTTTCCAATTCACATTCCGATCCAGATATAATCCTGAAAAATTTGCTGTAACTTCCCCTCCAGTTTAAATATTTTCGTAACTAAAATGATCTCCGTCATATTCAATAGCTGGTCTCTGTTTAAAGTTTATATTTATTTTAATCGAAATTAATTATAAGATTATTTGATGTCAGCCAGTGAATAACGGATTTCAAATTATTATTATGTTTGATTTGAAAGATCTGTTCCAGGTCTGTTCCAGAATAAAGTATTGTACAATCGTCAGCAAAAAGTGTAATCTTATACCTAATAATATTTGGCAGATCATTAATATACAGATTAAATAGGCTCCCAACACACTGCCCTGTGGCACTCCATATTTGTCATTTTTCATAGTAGATTTTATGAGCAGTTTTTAATTGTTTTTTTTTTGCCCCACACTAGGATTTCTCCTGTGTCATGGGTCCGTTTTACAGACATGAATTCCACATACAATACACCCAGACCCGGAACAACTACCTGCAGATCATACAAATATTTGTTCCGTGCGGGAATCGAACCCACGACCCGGAGCGACTGTATCAACCACTGCACCAACCGTGCCGTCTATTGTGTTTGTGTCCGAGTTAGACCAACCACGAAAGTTAACAAACTTCGACTCTGCAAATCTATTCGGAGAACTATCAGAGGCTCGAGTGTAAGTTGTGTGCGTCGCCAACTCTACTACTGCGTTTTAGCATTTTCTATTTATAATGTATGTAGAAAACGAGAGAAAGAGGCAGTACTAGCGTAAATGGGCTACACAACTTACACTAGGACCTCCAGTAAACGGCGACTTAGTTTAACTAAGTCCTTGAATAGTTTTGTACTTATCCATCAATTGCGAGCCTAAAAATTGCTTTTATCCGCACGATGCCGCACTGAATCGTAAACAACTAAGGATATTTTTGAACTCAAACTTGTAGTTCTTCGTGACATGATACGTTTAATTGCACTTCCACAATGTTTTACAGTATGTTTACAAATAAAATAATAAGTACCATCGCGGACCCTGTCGAGCACGGTAAAAAGCAGTAGGAGAGAGGAACGTTTTTTTATTATTCTTCATTTAGGTATTCGCCTATACTGTAAGCTAATAAGCTAATAATAATAACTAATAAGCTTTTGCAGCGGATGTTTTTTTTCTTCAATTTAGTAACAAAAATAACAAACAAATTTTATACATGTAGTGTGCGTAGGTGTTGTAATAGCCGGGAATCGCAATATAATTAATATTTGCGTAATTATTAATAGCTCCTAAGTCACAGGGTCCCCTAGTTTAAGCGTCAAGGTTTCCCTAGTTATGTTAATTTGTACTTGATCTACCTGAACTTGTAACCTTGTATTGTATATTGTAACAAAGGTTTTGAATCAATAAAGTTATTATTATTAATTATATTTCAATTACCTGTTAATTGTCTGTAACGTGCGATCTGGCTCGCATTCTTACAAATTCGAATGTTTCATTTCAATTCTTTATAGCTTCGTCAACCAGTCTCATATTGATATTGACTCTTTAGGAGGCTTCATTATCAACCTTCTTACAGTACTATATATCCAGTTGTCACGTAAAGCGAATCGTTTTTTAAGTTATAACACGTGATCTGAATTCTAAAGTTTGAAATGTTGCAGCGATCCCAGGGCGGCTGGTCCGCGCCGGGCTCATCGCGTGCCGCGCGGCCTGCGCACGCACCGCCCGCGCAGCATGCGCACCCCGGGGCCAACGACAGTGATGACGACGAACCTCCGGCTCCTGCTCCTGCTGCCGCTCCCGCCACCTTCAAGCCCACCGATATCGTCAATGAAATAGACGACACGCCCGCCCCGGAAACTTAATATAAGAGTTAACCTTCTTCAATCTTTTTAATAAATACTTTTTACTATTAATTACTTTTTTCCTTATTACCATTAGGGTAGAAATTGCCTTAATCAAGTGGTGAATATGAATGACTTTCTGTATGTGATGCACAATCAATTTAAATATTATTGTCGACCCTAATCAGTCAATCGTTGTTTCAGCCAAATAAAGCCTCCCCCAAAGTTCGCCACAACGACCGGTCTGGGTGTAGTGTGTGCTCACTGTGCTTGTGTGTGTGGGGGTTTTGCCATAATCGCCACGCTTGGCAGGCGAGTTGGCGATCGCAGTTGAGTTGTTAATGTACTCTAAGGACGCTGCTGCCCATCCTCCGGTTAATCACATAGTCGCCTTTCACGACACCCACGGGATGAGATATTTTGGTGCTATTCGTAGCCGGTACGGTTAGACTCAGGTTTAAACCAGAACTATGAAGTCTGGACTTAGTACGGAACTAACGTTAGTACCGTGGTTTAAACCCGTCCGTATTACAAATATCAAAATAAGTCAGGACTAGATAGTACCTGACTTTAGTTCTGGCTTAAATTATTTCCACAGATTATACACGGAATTCCTTGGCTTGACATTCATTCAATCAGATAGCATTCGGATACATTACGTTCCGTTTACCCAAATGCTGAATATTTCTGTTATTTTTTTATATTAATGGTATTAATATTTTAATATATATAATAGGGTATTTAATGACGATAACTATTAGAAACGAATGGTTGTTCTTGTTTCAATAAATGCCATTTATTTTCTTTCTGAGGAATACTTTTATGACATTTATTTCATGTCCGAAATATGTACTTTCAAACAACACTAATGCGTAACGGAATGTCTATATCGCGCGGAAATCTTTAAACATAGGTAAAACTATTCTGAGATTTGGACGTTTCTTCGTACTTTTTATTGATAAGAAGTTAGGGAATAATATTAATAAAATAGAACAACAGAAAAAACGAAGAAGTGAAAACTGGAATTCTGAAGAAAAAGTTAGTACTTGCCTACAATTATTGTAATTACGGCACATTACTATCTTTAGGACGACGCAAATTTAAACTATTTCAGGAAATATTACAATACAACATACACAAATAAACCAAATCTAACCTCAAAACAATTAATTTGACGTATATTTGTGACTTAGACCAAAGGTTTTAGAGTTAAACTAGGTCCCCATCAGGTTTATCTTTAGTACCATAAGTGGATAGTCCAAGACTAAGAGTTAAACCACTTTTTGTAATAAGAAATTTGATTAAACCACACTTTTAGTCCGAGACTATCGATAAACCATGTTTTGTAATAAGACGGTCTAAATTTGAATTCTTCTATCAGAATGAGTTCTAGTGCACATTGGCACAATATCTACTTGTAAATAGTTTATATATTACTCCATGATTAAGGTAACATAAACTACTGTAAGTTTTCGCGATAAACGTGATACTCAAATACTTCTCATACGTACTTTAGTAAAGTTTTCGAAAAAAATGTGGTATGACACTTGCAATTATTTTTTAATCACTTTTACAATTTACAATTCACAAAGGGTCGTTCAACAACTGTGTTGAACTAATAGGCCATTTCTATGATGCTTGCGAGGATTTGTCAATAACTGTGATTTGTCAAAGGCTTTTGATTGTGTCGATCACGAATCATTGATCAGAAAATTGTATCACTATGGGATTAGAAACGATGCTCTGAATCTTTTTGTTTCTTACTGAAGTAAAAAGATTCAGAAAGTCGATATCAATGGAAATAGACCTCCGGGGTCCGTGGTCATAATGGGAGTTCTACAATGGGGTTGTTGATGTCATATTTTGCATAAAATAAATATTTATTCCTAAATTTGTACCATAATAAAATTACATGCATCTGTCTTTTCTTTTTCAAATGTTGCCCTACTCGCCTCTGTCGTCGATACAGTTTACAGACAAATCTCACATGCACAAACACCCAGAACCGGAACAGCTATCTTTAGGTCATACAACATATAATATATTGCTTGTCGACTAGTCACATGGCCAAAAACTGTACACGTACTCTACATAGGCGTAGCAAGAGGGGTTGGGCCGTGCCCAGAATCCTTCTGGCCCATCCCAGAGTTGTATTGAATCACTTATTAAAAATAACCTAATGTCGATCTGCAGCATTGGTTTCAATAAGACCCTTCAGAAAAAGAGGATTGTTACCTTGTCAACACGTCACCCAATATCATCAGATATTTATAGCACGCTCACTTAGCGTGGGAGGTACAGTGCCCCCTACGCCACGTGCTGCACGTGCCGCGCTGGCCACAACGGTGACGAAGAATCAAGCACATAATGCTGCTACTACTATCAATATCTCATCATCATTTCTTTTTTTCATCATCTTTCATCTTTTTTTTACGTGAATGTTTAACATTTTAAAATAATGTTCGGCTTAAAATATTCTAATGCCCGTAAGTTGATGCCTAAATGTTTAGGAATCTGTGATTCTAAATTAAATGTCAGAGTTAGAGAAAGTTTAGTGCAAACGAGCGTAAGTACCATAAGCTACGGGTGCACCATACTAATACTTAGGTGGTGCTGGCTAAAAGAGACGTCACATCTGGTTTCAGCGTTTTGGCTTGCCACAAACCAATTACTATAAAACCACTTGACTGTACAGTACAGGCACAAACGCCCGCACAGCATTTGCGTTATGGAGCTTTTAAAAGACCGCGGTACGTGTTCATCACTTTAGTACCGACCAGAAGTTAGATCTCTGCGCATTTATTAATATTAAAAGGTTTTAACATATTTTTAAGCAAATAACTCGCCAAAATGCCTTCCTGTTCGATTAAATGGTGTAGAAAATCATCTTAGACATCTAACCATAAAACAGATGGTATAACTTTTCATCGGCAAGTACGAAATGTTCGTAATGATTAAGGAAAAATAATATCAGATGCAGGGCTCGAGTAAAACTGGTGGGCGATGCAAACATAACGCCATTTTGGCCCGCCTGCTGATGTACCTATGTCCTTTTCTCTCATTAGATAATCGTCAATACTTCTATCCCTTTCTATTATAGACTGCGGGGCACTTCTAAACTAAGTTGATATCGACATATTTATATTTCATCGACTGTATGCTGTGAAGGTATAATGTATTATGACGTTCATAGTATAAAGTCGACTATAATGGTGTTGAGAGGTACATCACTAAGGGCGCCATCGGGCGGTGCATTTTCGGTGACATTGTTGCATAAGCCGAGCATAATTTCAATCACGGATTTTTCTTAGTCCCCCGGCCCGCTGTAGTGAGTCGTGTGCCTAGAAAAAATCAGCTCATCGGCTCTCAAGTGGTTTTATGCTCTTTGCCACGAACCAACCCGAGCGACCATGTGAGGATTATCATTTCTATTTTATTTGGCATATCACATTTCTCTGACAACTCTCATGTGACAACGTACCGAAAACGTTGGAAAGAGCCTATAACTTAGGCCTATAATAAAAATAGGAAAGCCATAATATCTCTGAGTAATAAATATTTTTGAGCACGCAATGTATCGTAAACAACGCGATCAAAACATCACGTAATTATATTACTATGATATATTATGTTGGTGCGAGTGACCTCGTCCGTGAACTGTAGCGGAACAACCAAGCCTTTTTTCTGCCAAAGACGTAAATAGGGTTATTAGGAACATGTCCAGAGGGAAGGCTCCAGGACACGATTTTTTAAGCCTTGAACACTTGCAACACGCAGGTGTTCACTTGCCGAGGGTCCTGAGTTTCTTCTTCTCATTGTGTGTGAGTCATGGATATCTACCACATAACCTAATGTAGACGGTTGTTGTTCCAATTCTCAAGAACAAGACTGGTGATATTGCTAGTAAAAACAACTATAGTTAGTATAGTGCTATTCTTGCCGTTAAGCATACCGTCCGGTACTACACAGACAGACGAACACTGGTCTATGCCTGTTTTTTGGACATATCAAAGGCCTTTGATATGGTGTCCTATAACATACTATGGGATAAACTAAAGGCCGCTATAATGCCCAGTCAAATTATATCCGTTTTTGAATATTGGTACCGCAACCAGGTCAACTATGTTAGATGGGCTGACAAGCAATCGGAAAGTTACAGGCTGGAGTGTGGGGTAAGGCAGGGGGGATTGTCCTCACCCGACCTCTTTAACCTATATATAAATGAGCTGATTGGCAGGTTGAGCAGCATGCATGTCGGATGCTACGTGAATGGCATATCTATGAATAATATTAGCTACGCAGATGACATGGTGCTGCTCGCCCCGTCAGTCAGTGCGCTGAGGAAGCTTGTGCGGGTTTGTGAGGACTATGCAGATGTGAATGGCTTGGTTTATAATCAAAACAAGACTGAGATACTGGTGTTTAAAGCTGATAGTAGTAGGCTAGGTCTGGGTACCACCCATTAAATTACCCTTAAACAGGTAACTGAATTTAAATATCTTGGACACTATCTCACTGAAAATCAATGTAACGATAATGATATTAAAAAGGAACGTAGGGCGCTGGCGGTGCGTGGTGGTATGCTGATTCGTAGATTTTCTCGGTGTTCCAACGCAGTTAAGATCAACCTGTTTAAGGCGTACTGCCAATCCTTTTACGCGAGCAGCATGTGGACATCATACACCCAGCGTGCCTACAACGTCCTACGTGTCCAATACATTAACATTTTCAGGGCCCTGTTGAGGCTTCCACGCTTCTCTAGCACTACACATCAGGTATGTTTGCTGAAGCACGCACAGACGACTTTTACGCCATGATGCGCAAAAAATCCAGCTCCCCTGATGTACAGGTTGCGTGGAGGTGTCAATAGGATCCTGAAAATGATATCGGAAAATTTGATGTGCCCCATTCAACATCACTGGGCTCACATGTTGAAAAGTTTGATTGCATATGAGCGCAATTAAGTTTTTAGTAAGGAGTGTTTCTTTTTTTTAATTTAATCAAATTGTTGTTGTAATATCTATGGATTTTGGTCTGAAATAAAGATTATTTATTTATTATTATTAGTTTTTATTTACATTGCATTTTAGTGTGAAAGTAAATAATTATTATGTTTTTATTCAAAATAGTATTAGGATAGACAAAAACAATCACGCAGAAATCAATTATTCATATATATATCAATATATTCGTGTATCAGTGTTTGCGCAGATATCACCGTTCTACTGTCCCCCGTTTACCTAGTTCTAAGCGACGAATTAAACGATGCCCTACACTTTCAGTGAAAAGCAGTTTTTCTCGTAGGCACTATGACTATATAGCACCAAGGCTTTACAATAAGATCGACATCCACTCAAACATAATAAACTTTAACAACCACCAAGGTTAAGATCAAAATTATAGAGTGGATGGACCAATATGATTATGATGGTACTAAACTTCTTTTGACTGACTAAATAACAAATTTTTAAGATCATCCACGGACAATTAACCTTTTATTCGCATACTTGTCAACATTACACACTAACACTTATCCGCACACATCCTTACACACTGCACACACGCATGCACACACACGTACTCACACCTGTTTATTGAAGGTATTGAATTATTTTTATTTTTTGTTTATTATTAATTTATTACTTTTTATTACTTTACTTATTTAAATATTTTTGTACTGTACTGTATGATTGTTATCAAATGGACTGTATCAATGAAATGGGAAGGAACTAACTCCTAAAACACGGGGATGACCTTTATTGGGAGTTAGTGACTCATATATTTTTTGTGTAAATTGTGACTCCAAATAAATAAATAAAAAAAAATTAAATCACTCGAAAAATAAATTTTGATTTTAGAAAAAGCCAATTCAAAAATCAGTTTTCGTTAAACCCGTAGCGTTAAGCGCGAGGGTAACGGATTATAAGCGGCGAGCACATGCCGTTGTGCGTGACGAAGGAACTTTGTCAATCACGCCTGCGCGCGCGCGTTGTTTTTTTTTTTTTTTTTTTTTTGTTTTTTTTTTTTTTTTTTTTTGTTGGGCTTCTCGCATACATTTCTGGGAAATGTGGTTGCTTAACCGGTCATTTGCTGGCGAAGCCAAAAGAGGCCTCCAGCCAGGCTTAAATTAATTATTAAAAACTAAGCAACTTTCGCTAAGGGCGCCCCCTGCGGGACACGGACCTCGGCTTAGGGCGTTGCTGGGGATATCAAGCTATTGTTTTGGGGACAGCTGGATCGGTATTATTTAAATTGTATTAAGGGACATTTAAAGCTACAGGCTCGGCACGGGCCGGCGCGAGCAAGAGACGGGAGGGAGAAGTGCTAACTTGAACGGGAAGGTGACGCGGCGATAGGCCTCCGCGACGTCGGTGAGGCGGGCATCCTCGGCGGCGAGGGCGGTACAACGGTCGGGTGTTCAGTGAACGAGACAACGCGAGTCTCTTCATGTGATCTAACGTGATTTTATCGTCTGGATCGACCAGAACGTGCCTCGGGCGGCGTACTCTACTGATACGGGAGGGTTCGTAGTCGGCGGCTGATACCACAAGTGGATTTGGGTGGGACAGGGCAGAATCGAGATAGCGTTTGGACGCTTGTTTCATAAATTGCCTGATGGTCGGCAAGTTAAGATCGAAATGGAGTTGGTCGTTTCGCATGTACAGAGGCGCTCCGGTGGCCTTGCGCATGAAACGGGTTTGGAGGGTTTCTAATCTACGGAGTGGGTATGATTCGGTGTGTGCGAACACTGGGCTGGCATAGGTCATGATGGGTCGAATGCATGTGGTGTAAATTCTCACCTTATTTCTAAGGGATAATTTACTACGAGCGTTCAGAATATAGTGAAGGCGACCGAGCACAAAGGCAGCGCGGGCACGCACCATCTTTGTGTGGGGAATGAAGGTCAGTTTTTTGTCTAGGGTGACTCCAAGATACTTGGCGTGCGGTTCCCAAGGAACCGATTGGCCCAGCATCGAGATCTCCCTGAAGCGTGGGTGGTCGTCGCCTAATTTGCAAAATAGGACGGCTTTACTTTTGATAGGGTTAACTTCGATCCGCCATTTCCTAAACCATTTACCGTAGACGTTGGCTGTGGTTTGGAGGATCTTAGTTATACTATCCGGACTGCTACCAGAGTAGAATATGGCCGTGTCATCCGCGAACAGTGCTAATTGGGTCGTATTAGCAGGTCTTTTGGGGAGGTCACTGGTGTACAGTGTGAACAATAATGGGGCTAGCACGGATCCTTGTGGGACTCCGGCTCTAATGGGGTGGGGGGAAGAGAGAGCGCCCGTGATTCGATATCGGAAACTGCGATTTGACAAGAAGTCTCGTATGATGAGAACGAGACGGTCAGGCACTCCGAGTTGGTACAACTTATATAATAAGCCATTGTGCCAGACTTTGTCAAATGCTTTCGCAACATCGAAAAAGAGGACTCCCGTCATCAGGCCGCGTGAGAATCCGAACGTGATGTGTTCAACTAGTCGGTGGACTTGTTGTACACACGAGTGTTTGGTTCTAAAACCAAACTGTTCGTCGGGAATGAGTTTCTTGGAATCGGCATAATCCTTTAATCGGGAATAGATAATCCGCTCATAAATCTTCGCAAGAGAATTGAGAAGGCTTATGGGGCGATAGCTGGAAGGCTCGCACTTGGGCTTACCAGGTTTGGGAATACCGATAACGGTGGCCTGTTTCCACGTATGCGGAAATAGGTTATTGTTTAATGCCGCATTGAAGATGACGGTCATTAAGGCGATAAGACGTTCGGGGAAGAGTTTAATCACCTTGTTGGTGATACCGTCAGAGCCGGGGGCTTTGCGAGGGTGAATCTTTTTCACGAGATTTCTGACCTCGTCTGCCGTGACCGGAGGGAGGGGGTCGTCAGGGTCCTCGGCAGGCGGAATAGCTGCTCTACGTTCGACTTCAGCGTCAACCTTTTTGAGGTGAGCTTGGTCTACAGGTAGAGTGCTTGGGGAACATTGCGCTTCTAGACTGTCAGCTAGGCATTCGGATTTTTCGTCGTCATCAAAGGCCGGCCTTTGGTTGGGACGGTTGAGGGGGGGGACAGCATTGGATGTTTCGGATTTGAGTTTCCGTTGCAGATGCCAGAACGCAAGGTGGGTTGGCTCTAAGTCGCCCAACATCTTATCCCAGTTAGCCTCTCGGCACTCCTTGATACGTTCCTTGACAGCACGCTGCAGGTGGCGCATAAAGAGGCGATTGGGTTCGCTGGGAAAAGATGAGTACGCTCTAAGGGCTGCGTTCTTCTCCGTCATCAGTGCACGTACATCGTCAGGGAGTTTCATGCGATGGTCTTCCATCGCAGGAACTCGCCGTGAACACTCGTCCACGACGGACTGTACATGCCCGGTGAGGGAGTCGATCGCGCCTAGCGTGTCTGCGACTGACGTTATGCATTCGGGAATTCTATCTAACTGAGCGGACGAGGGGTCGTTGAGGCGTTGCCTAACTTTCCTCCAGTCCGTCGTCACAATGGTCTGAGGGGGTAGCCCTGTGTCCGTGGGGCCAAAGCGGGAGGTGAGGTGAAGGATCACAGGACGGTGATCGGAGTCTAGCTCTTGTAGTACTTCAATGGAATGCAACTTGAGGTTGACATTCATTAGAAGTGCTATGTCGAGTATATCCGGGCGATGATTAACATTGCTGGGGTAGTGAGTGGGATACATCGGGGCGATGATGTCAAAATTGAGGAGGTTACTGAGGGAGTATAATTTACTTCCTCTGTGGTTGTGGGTGAGACAGTTCCAAGACTCATGTTTGGCATTGAGATCTCCCGCCACTATGACGGAGTCGCCTAGATCGAAGAGTGCTTCGAGATCCGATTGGATTGGATCGTCTTGGGCATTGGGGGATTGGTAAGCCGACACTATAGTGATCGGTTGATGACCTGTCATGCCTATTCTGCACACAGATGCCTCTAGATTGGAAAGGGACGGGGTATCTAGGGGCATGCAATAAAGGGATCTCTTATAGTAGATAAGAGTGCCTCCTCCACGGGAGTGGGTCCTATCGTTGCGCACTATATCATAGTTTGCAATTCTAGGGTTCCTGTGAGAGGGTTTCAAAAAGGACTCTTGTATCAACATAATGTCAATAAGGTGGTCGCGGAGGAATAAGGCGATTTCGTCTTTTTGGCCATTAATGCTGTTGGCATTGAAGATGCCTATTTTAAGGGATCGGGGTTTTATTCTGCACCTGCTTTGTGAATCCATTACGGATGAACGCGGTAGGAGAGGAGGGCGGATGAAACATCAGCGAAGTCGCTGAGAACTAGCATTAGGCCGTATTGGCCCTGGTTTGCCCTAATGGCTGCGGCCATTTGGGCGACTCTGTTCGGGTCGACAGAGTTGAGAAGACCGAGGCAAACTGAGAGGTCGTCAGTTTTGAGAAGGGGTGAGGGAGGGGCGGCCCTCTGAGAGTGCACTTGTGGTGCGGGTTGGTTGTACGGCACGGGAAGGTACGGTGCCGTATGGGGGGCGGTCATCAGCGAGGGAATCGCTGACGCTTGGGTCGCCTGTTGGGTCAGTAAACTAGGCCTCAGGGCGGGGAACGCTTGCTGATGATTCAGCGCGTTCCACGGCGATGGCCTTTGAGGGCTGAGTCGTTGGGACGTGGGAGGGGCCTGAGAGGCGTAATGGGCGGCCGCGAAGGCTTGGGTAGCCGCTTTGCGCTTTGCTGCCTTGTTGTTAGCGCGCGGTGCTTTGGGGCATCCGCGATAATTCGCGGGATGACCCGACTCACCGCAAAGCACACAACTCGGAGGCTCTGTGCAAAGCGTGCGATCTTTGGGGCGATCGCAGTCGGAGGTGCTGTGGTCACCTAGGCACTTAACGCACCTAGGTTTGGCGTAGCAGTGTCGCTGCGCGTGACCATAGAGTTGGCAGCGGTGACACTGCCCGGGAGGACCATAACGATGGGGAGGTTCGATTTTAATGCCTGAGAGGTGGCATACAGTCTTGATATTAAAAATCTTCCGATCATTATTGGCGGTCTTTTCGCATATGGCGAGGACCATATCGTAAGCTTCACCGCTGCGACCAGCGTGCATGCGATGAACTTCGAGGACGGGGATACTTTGCGACAGAAGGTCGTCTTTGATGGAGTCGGTGTCGATCTCCTTGGGGATGCCTTTAAGGACTACCCGGAGTGGGCGTTCCTCAGCGAGAGAGTACGTGTGAAAGTACACGTTCCTGTCTTGGAGGGCACGGGTCAAAGACCTGAAGTCTTGGGCAGTGGGAACTGCCACTTTGACCCCGACGGCTGTGGTGCGGGCACTTAGGTAGTTAATACCTAGCTCTATACACATTTTGGACACGTCATTCCACTTGTCCTTGGCCTGAATGTATATAGCAGGCGGTTTTTTGTCCTTTTTAGGGACCTTGGCGGGCTGGGATTGGGAGTTAGCGGGGGTAGGGGTAGGGGGAAGACTGGCCTGAGAAGAGGCCGTTGTGGGGACAGGGGCAGAGGGCGGAGCGGAGGACGAAGCCTCGTCCGTTTTCGGGGCTTTAGCGGGCGCTGCTTGAGCAGAGGACTTGGCCTTGCGGGCCCGCTTTTTACGGCTACCGCTGACGAGTTGGAACTCGTCAGAGGCCGAATCGGAGGAGGGGATTTGGGGGGGAGGGGGAGAGTCCTCGCTCTCTGACATGTCCGACACGTCCGAGAGTATGGGCATGTCGGCTTCGGGGGACGTGGAGGCGTTCGTGCTGGCGGTGGGGAGGGGGGCTTTTGCCTGAGGGGCGGATGATATACCGGCATCTAGTTCGGGGGTTGTGCCCCTTTTTTTGGGTTCGGGATAGGGGGGCTGCACTTTTGTGCCTGGCTCTAGTGGGGAGAGAAGGTTGCCATACTTGGCAACAAAGTAGGGGTCCTTTAGGAGGATCTCCCTAATATTTTTCCACAGCGTGGCGTCGTCGGCCATTTTGTTTATAAAACAAAATGGCGGACGGGGGGACGAAAACAAAAATACGCTATAAGCGCGGAGGAACAAACGCGATTTACGCGGTCCCTAACCTCCCGGGTTGGATGGGCCCGGGGGTGTGTAACAAACCCTCCCTGCCGGGTATAGGCAGGGAGGTGTGAGTACCTGTGGTGAGCCCTAAGCTAGTACCATCCGTGGCCAGTCTTAATGGGCAAACGGGTCCCTGACAGCTCTTTTGCAAGGGGCGATAAGGTATCGCCCGCAAGAGACTGTATAATCTGAAAATGTAGACTCGAACTAGGGTCGACTAGGGTAGCCCCCAAGGCCGGTGGTCCTAGTCCGCTGCCGACTAACTGCTTTGCCCTGATGGGGCTAGGCGGGTGTGCCGGGTCAACACCCCACTCGGCTTCGTTGGCACCGTAAGGTATCCGCCGAGGACCACCAAACAGTGGTTTTTCCCTGAAGGGGCACAATAACTCGATGAATTCAATCGGTCAAAGAAACAAAAATCAGTAGTCGCCTTGAAAAAGGCAACGCGTGATTTAAATGAAGTGACTGCAATCCGACGGGACGGATTGCGAACAAACACTACACGGCACACTGATCGGGGAGCGCGAGCACTGCACGACCGTCTGCGGCGAGCGTCAGACACGGAAAGCTGCGCGCGCGTTGTAAATATGTAGACGTTTATATGCCCAAGCTAGAATTTAAATAAATATTTGGCAGAGAGAAGTGCTTGAGACAATTGTTGTTTGAGCTTACAGGTAAATATTTAGGACAGCAAACGAGCATGCGGGTCGCACAAACCATCACCGCCACCACCACCACCAGTTGCTGGTGTGTTGCCGACCTTTAGGGCAGACATATACTGTTTCCTAGAAGGCCCTCGTGTCGTATATCTGAATTATTGTTTACCCTGTGGCCTTGCCGTAGTCTCGCAATAATGTGTAAGTCTCTTAGTGTACTACCACACAGCGAAACTATTGTCATGATTTCTGCAGGCAGCATATAAATAAGTTCCAAAAGATGACATCTATTGATAGATTAGCACAATGCTGCTGGTGTAGCCAACATGCATACCAAATCGATAGTTATCTGATTGTAAAACTAACTTTGATGCTGACCAACGCTTATTTTGAATTATTTATGAAATACATATACTTTTTCCCGATATTCGAGGCAGACGTCGTGACGAGGAGCTACTTTTTTAGATCCCTACAGAGATTCCAACCCTTGCAGTCAATCCAATATAAAACAAGACGTGCGTATAACATGAAGATACTCAAGAATAATAGATATATATATATATATATATATATATATATATATATATATATTGTGTTTAAATAATATAATATGTATCGTGTATATAAAATATAAAAAGCAATATGAAAACAGCAGTTAAAATAAAATGAAAATACAAAAATATATGTACCTAATCAAATAAAATTATTGGCAACATTAGGTCGCGTCGCCGCCAGTAGCCGCTGGCCGACCAGGCGCTAGCGCAGCCCAATACTGTCACCTTTTGACACTTTGCCAAATTAATCACATATCTAAATACATAAATAATAATAGGCCATATCTGGTCATGAGTACGGGAATTAAATGAAGCAGCATTCCTTCGCTAACTACAACTACTACGCTTTTACCATTACCAAATCATTATATATATTACAAACTGGGTTTTACAGGTATATGCGCCTACGAAAATAATGTAATATTAACCCATTTTGAACAAAAACATAGCAGTTCTTGAAGGTGCAGCGACGATTTGTGTAATCCCAATTATCTGTCCGCAAATTTGTTAATCAATCATCATTCATCGTTTCACCCGAAAGATGTCCACTGCTGAATCTGTATTCATATAGGCATGTGCATGTTTAATTGTCCCAAAGATCGCCACATCGACCGGTCTGGGTTAGAGTGGTGTACTCATTAGGCGGGTTGGCGATCGCAATGAGTCGTAAATGTAATCCCGTTTTCGCCTTTTACGACACCCACGGAATGAAATGAGGTTGTCCTATTCCTATCCGGCACCACACGATTCCACACAATACATATAACATTAATCACTCACTTAGGTTCGTTTACGTTCTGACTTATAAGAGTAATCACTTAAGACTTCTTCAAAGTCTGGTCACACCGTAAGGCAAATCAAACAGCAGCAGCATATATATTGAACGCATTTTTATTCACGTCGATTTAACGACATTCAATCTTATCATTTCTACATAGAAACCTTCATCAGGCATAATGTAAAAATATAGGTTACATTTAGAAGAAATATAGGTTACATTTAGAAGAGCCCCTCAATCTCGCCAGTTTTAGTGTTGAGATCGATATCATAAATGCTAGGTCGGGTGGGTAAGCCTGGCATGCGGGAGATTTCGCCCACCATTGGGACTACAAAGCCAGCCCCCACTGATGCGAAGATGCCGTTTATTCGCAGCGTAAACCCTGTAGGTGCGCCCTTTACTGCCGGATCGCCAGTCAAGGAGTTAGAAGTCTTCGCCATACAAATTGGGAACTTGTCATACCCCTGCAAAATGGTAATTTGATTATTTGGCTGAAGCAGCTATCTAGTCAGGCTGTCTGTAGAATTTTATCAAAAACAGCTTTATGATTCAGTCGAATAAAGTTTAAACAACATGTACTCCGCATGCTGGTACACAAACCATCAACAAAAAGTTATTACTGTGTATTTTTAACAAATGCGAAACGATTTGTCCTTTATCGCGGGTACAGTTTACAGACAAATCTCACATGCACAAATATCCAATTTGTCGAAAGTCGAAACAATTATCGGTAGATTGTACAAATATTTTTTCCGTGCGAGAATCCAACCTGCGACATGAAGCGTAAAAGCTATTCGCTTAACCCCTGCGCCAACCAAACTCAATTGCGCTCATCTTGTCGTTAACTTTTACCTGAACGTGGATATTGGTAAGCCTAGCACGAATATTTCGACGTATGGTAAACGTATCGCTAATGTGAGTGAATTTGGAATCGAAAATACAAATACCCTATAGCATTTTCGTTTAAATGTACTTTGTACATTTACTATTGTGTAATTGTCAAATACAATTAGTACCATATATATAAAGTAAATGTATAATGTATAAAGTCTTCAATTTAAATAAAAAATATGTGCGGTACAAGTATTTTCAATTCATAATTCAATTCATTGGCGTTACATTTACGTTGCTATACGTCAAAATATTCGTGCTAGGCTAACGGATAGCGTTTTTCGCGAATTTCAATATGGCGTGTATTAGCTCGTTGTGCGCAATAACAAAAGATAAACAATTGTTTGGGTTCTAGGTCTGAGGTAATATCAGTATAACAATAATTATGTATCTACATAATAAAACACTAATTAACGGTCGTAGTTTTGATATGAATGCTCCTAGTAAGCGAGTTTTTTATATAAACGATGTGCCACACTAGGATTTCTCCTGTATCGTGGGTATACTCTACAGCCATAAATCTCATATGCACAAACACCCAGACCCGAAACAACTATCTGTAGATCATACAAATATTTATTCCGCGCGGGGATCGATCCCGCGATACGCGCAGAAAGCCTCGCCTCTGCGCTAATAGTGCCGTTAAGTTAATACTTATACTATCTTAATTTGTAAGAAAAGAAAATCTATTGTAATAACACGAGTATTTTTATGAACGTAAAGGAAATCAAGCATGTATAGGTACATACATTTCATGCAGACTACACCTAAATAGATTGGTCGTCTTGTTACGTGCTCGTAATAGCCGGCTGAAAATATTTTTCATGAGAAATGTTTACCATTTATTCAGAATGATCTCGCAGGAATTTCCCGATCACATGGGAATACACAATATCTGGGCAAAATTTCAAAATGTCGGGATTTTATGATCGTTGTCAGAATACATATTATCATAAATCAAAAGCATACTTTAAAAACTCTTAACATTCTTGGCACATTTTGAATATCATGAGTTATGGACATAGGTTAGTAATAATAATTTGAGACATAACAAAAAGTCGTATGTTTACCACTGTTGTAATGCGGGACTTCAACGCAAAGCTGGGCACACGATGCGATGGTGAGATGAGATTGGGGCAATTTGGGTATGGGCAACGGAACCCCACAGGACAGAGGCGGCCCGAATTTTTGGAAAAGGATAGTGGGGCTTTTTGTGATGGACTTTTTACCCAAAATAGCCTACTTGCTGCTCAATAGACGGATATGGGAGTCCTTTCGTCACGATATACACGGTATACGTTTGAGCAGAGCCAAACCTCAAGTGTTCGCAAGTGACAGGGCTATTGGGCAAAGTCGTATTATGAAGTTGAAGACCAAGGACAGCAGTGTAGCGTCGACTAAGCCAGAGGTTTTAAGAGAGATCGAGTACTTCTACTGGCAGCTATACACCTCGGTAACTAACCTACCATTAGCTCTGACAAAGACCCGTGAGCCAAAAAACCCGACACTATACCGAAGATATCCCGGATATCAGCCGGTACGAAATTAGGATTGCCTTGAAACAGCTTAAAAATAACAAGGCGACGGGTGATGACCGAATTACGACAGAGCTTCTGAAAGCCGGTAGAACACTGGTACTAAAAATCCTTCAGAAGCTATTTAATTCCGTCTTACTCGAGGACACAACGCCGGAAGCATGGAACAGATGCGAGGTGGTGGTCTACTTCAAAAAGGATAACAACAGCCTGTTCAAGAATTATAAACCCATCTCGCTTCTGCGACATGTTTACATTTGATGTCTTCCAGCCTCCCAAACTAGCCAGTTTCCAAAATGGTTTTAGTACCATATACCACATCCATACGCTGCAGCAGGTTATACAGAAGACCGAGAAGTATAATCTGCCATTATGCTAAGCGTTTGTGGACTATGAGAAAACCTTCGATTCTATCGAAACCTGGGCAGTGTTGACCAATAGCCACTATGGCACCGCACATCGGAGAATTGAAGTGCTTATACAGAAACGCCAACATGTTAGTCCGAGTACATGAACTGAGCACGGGGGCAATTCCATTGCAGAGAGGTATAAAACATGGGGACGCTATTTCCCCGAAACTGATCACTGCTGCAATGCCTTCAAGTTACTGGAGTGGAAAGGATTCGGCATTAACAGCAATGCAAAAAATTATATCATTCACCTTCGATGTGCGTACGGCATCGTAGTCATGACAGAATCGCTACAAGAGCTCAGCACAATGCTCGATCTCAACAGAGTTTCCCAGCAGGTGGGCCTTAAAATGACCATGGGCAACACGAATGTCTTGTCATGCCCATCTGTTTTGGAAGTTATTGAAGAGTATTTTATTGGTGGAATCCGACTCGACTGGGCAGCGTTCGGAAAACTTCGCAGCGTCTTTTCGTCAACAATACCACAATGCCTCAAGACGAAAGTCTTTAAGCAATGTGTGTTACCAATGATGACATATGGGGCAGAGACGTGGTCACTATGGACCTCATAAGAAAGCTCGATGCTCGTAGAACTGATGGCCGTTGGTGTCAAAAGGTTCTTGAGCACAGACCGTATACCGGAAAACGACCTCGAACGAGGTGGACAGACGACCTGGTGAAGGTCACTGGAAGTCGTTGGATGCCGGTGGCATCATGCGGTTACATCGCTCGTTGTGGAAATTTATGGGGAGGCCTTTGTTCCGCAGTGGACGTCCTTTGGCCGATATGATGATGATGATGAGATATAAATTATCTTAGAACAATCCATAATTTATCAACTAATGTGTCTACTATATTTCAAGGAAATATAAAGTGAAATAAAGAATTACCTTAATTGTATACCTAGGTATTAATATCATTTGGCGACACGTTTGGCGCAGTGGCTAAGCCTTAGCTTTCAGCGCTAATTGTCGCAGGTTCGATCCCCGTACGGAACTGATTTTGTATAACATACATATAGTTGTTCCGGATCTGGCTGTTTTACATGCGAGATCTGTATTTTTTTTTTAACTGACAAGCCCTCCGTTAATTCCCAACCACTGCAACTCCTGTAAGCCAGGATCTACAATAGCGACCACTGAAAAGAAAACCGACCTATGAAGCTCGGTGTCTCCCAGAGAAATGAATAACTGTCTTGGAACCCGCAATGAAATGTTCTATGTCTGTAAACTATACCCGAAAACAAAGGTAATGTGTATTTGGTTGGTCTGAACGTAGACGTTAACCAAACCCGTCAAACTGTAAAATGATTAAATAAGATATCTCCATACTTGTTCAATAATTGCGTCAAAAATGGTCTTGCATAATACATTAACTAACCTTCTCAGTGAACATCTTAATCTTCTCGAGCACTTCGTCGGTGTATTCAATCTGTCCGGCGCCGTACATCTCCTTCGCGATGATCTTGATCTTGTCCTGTATGGACAGGTCCAGTGGGTACAAGCAACTGAACTTAGAGCTGGAGTCGCAGGCGTCGATGACGGCATCAGCTAGCTCCAGGGCTCCAAGACCGCCTTTCGCCCAGTGATCACAAAGCACGGCCCTAAAGGCGCCGTTCTTTAGCGCAAATTCTTTCACCATGTTCAGTTCAGCAAGTGTATCGTTTCTATAAACAGAAATTAAAGCAGGTATATAAGTAGTCGAACATACTCCCATAATAGTCCTTACGGGTAGACATAAGCTGTAAAGTTACACAATAGATTCATATTTAGGATATCGTATTTCCCAGTACCTAATAAGATCGCGGAAGTCATGCCATTCCTCACATCGTGTCAGCCAAAAGCCGTCCACTGCTGAACAAAGGCCTCCCCATAGATTTCGACAACTGTATCGTACAGAACGGTCTCACAGAAGGGACGCTGTTGCCTATTCTAGACTAAACTGGAGTTTTAGAGTCCCTGAGTTGGCTATTACGACATCCACGGGAGGTGATGGAGTGGTGCTTAATCCGGGCACCACGCGGAAAAGTTACCGATATTCAGCCGTATTTAGTTGGCCTAAAAATCTGTCACGACATAATTGAGCAATGCTGGATTGATGATTGTAGTGAACTCACAGACTCGCGTATCTGGATAATAATTAAAAAAAAGTTTGATGTACATTTAGAAGAAGAAAAGATTTTAACTACACGTCGGTATATCAATAAATATATTTTTCTTTAATAAATAAATAAAAATGTTCCGTAAGTATATGAACACTGTCTCGGAATATTTCGTGGATTGAGTCATTATTATTTTAATCGTTCAATTTTTGATAATATCTTAATGGTTTCCAAGACTTATTCGTAATTTTTAATAATTTGTAGTTCGTTTTAAATAAGAACTGACCCGTGTTTATTGATAGCCACAACGACTGGAACGCCGAATTTGTTGCCGTTGCTGATGTGTTTGCCCAAGTTGCAAAGTCCCTTACACAACAGCTCCAGATTTTCCTGAAAACAAGTAATGATGTGCGATTAACCTGGTTTAGATTTGTGATACTATAATAGAGCTCGCATGCTGGTAAATTTACCATCAAAGTATTGCACTTGGTCAGAATACGATCTAATATCGAATGACGAACGACTATAAAAAGTCATGGGTAAATAAAATCAGCACTCGGAAATAGCTTTGCCGTAGCCTAAATTAATCTTGAACGTCGAATAGTTAGAAAAGTTATTTTTTCCTCGATATTGCTAAACAGAGTGAACGCCAGCTAAGGCGATTAGGCTACATAAGGCTACTGGAGCAACGTGGATGATCAGCAATATCCACTAATATTAAAACTCATCACACGACGAAATCATGACACGAGACTCGAAGTCGCTTTGTGACTGAAATGTAACTATATATTTTTTATTTTATTTATTCTTTATGCACAACTTCTACAACTTTCTACTAGTCTACCTACGGGTGATGCAGAGATAAAAATCTGGTAGGTGCATTTCAAAAGTATTACACGACTTATGATGACGTCATTCAACAGATTCACATTAATTTATTTCGAGTACAATGAGATCTTAAATTATGTTAGTCTCGTCCATGTAGCTAGTCAACAGCATATTGTGTAATATAATTTCTACATTAATTTAGTTAGTAAAGTAATTACATTATAATACAATAATTCATCATATCAGCCAAAGGACGTCCACTGCAGAACAAAGGCCCCCATAAATTTACACAATTTTGTCATCATTTTTGTAGGGAATTTGCCAGTATTCATCACTCTTATCAGGCGGGTTGGTGACAGCAGTATGGATACTGTTCGACTGAAAGGAGGCTGCCTATCCTTTTGGTCTAGCCTCCGTTAGTTGCCTTTTACGACATCAACGGGAGGAGATCGAGTGGTGCAATATACTCAATCTTGACACCTCAAGGAAAACAATACAATGAATACTTCACAAATAGAGTGCAAGCAATAAACATAAAAAAATATACAATAAGTAGGTATGTTATTTGTAGTCAAGATAGAAAACTCTTTTAAACGGTTAACATCGCGTATATTATAGATTTTCATATTGCGTTGTATTATATCACAATAGATATATTGTATTTATATAATTAAAATAAATCGTTTACGGAATAAAATGAATTAATTTAAAAGCTACAGCTTCAGTTTATTTTTAAACCTTGTCCAGGGGAGGTGTTTGATACATTGTGGTATGGCGTTGTAGACTTTATTGCACATTGCATAGCACTTTTTTGGAACAGTGTTGTTCTTGTTTATTATATTTTAGAACTTGTTTATCTCCTTGCCTAGTATTTCGCGGAATATTTCTTTAGCCTGTGTAAATATTTATCGATACATTTCGTTTACAAATACTATTCCAAGATTTTTAAACATGGGTCTGCGAGGATAGTCTGGAGTAGTTCCTGTAATTGCGCTTATACATTATGTTTTTTGTAATAAATTGCTTTGATTTTGTTAGTGGAGTTTCCCCAGAGTAAAATACTATATCTTAGAATTGACCATAATATGCCCGTGATATAGAATAACAGTAACATTGTTTGTAGTCTTTTTCATTCGCATTTTCCAGTCGTCAAATATTTGTACAGTTATTCCCAGATTTTTATGTAATTTGTAACCATTGATTGTAAGTTGTGTCTAATGACATTAAATCAGTTCTTTGAGTCAAAATTAATATGTAATGTGTCTTAATTAAAATACCAAATTTCAAGCTCTAATAATTTCTTTGACCAAATTTGTGAATTTATTAATTGTCAGTAGTATAAAGATGACAATGACAGTAGCGAACATAATATAAAGTTCGGGATGTAGAGACCACGCACTGGAAAGCGCAGCGTGGGACCACCTCCAACGAGGTTGACAGATGCCCTGGAGAAGGCCACTGGGAGTCGTATGCGGGCGGCATGTAGCCGCTCGTTGTGGAAATCTATGGGGGAGGCCTTTGTTCAGCAGTGGACGTCCCTTGGCTGATATGATGATGATGATGATGTCAGGTATGTATTTATATAAAAATAAAGAGGTTTCAGTATGCTGCCCTGTTGGACGCCATATTTAATGGCAAAATATTTGGATCTATAGTATTTAATGACCAAATTTTTATCAATACCTACCATAAATTTTCTCACATTCTTGACAATCTGATAACTTTTATCCATTCATAACCATGCAACACGCCTCATACCATAACCCTCAAATGTTCTAAGCTACAACTTACGCGAAACAAAGTCAATCGCTTTCGACATATCGAAGAATAGTCCTGTAGTTAACTGTTTACTATCTATACTATTGGTAATGTATTGTTGAAAACCATTATGTTCATACTTTCCGATATTTAGTTTTTAGTGTTTATTCGTCATATTTTTTTCGTAGGTATGCGGTATCTATATAATACAGGTCAATTCGCAGTAGTCTTCTTTTGTCAGTAAGAGTTTACAATAGCTAAAATCTAAGAGATCGCTCCATACTAGTACACTTATGTTAGTGTACTAGTTAATCCCTTGTACTATTTATACATCAGAACTTATCAGTTGAGTTGAGTGTGGGGCAATTTGGGTATAGGCAGATATAGAGGCCGACTCTAGGATGCCTTTGTGACGAACGTTTTTTCAAAATTGTCTGATAGGAAATGGACCTGGATGAGTCTCAATGGTTGCACAAAGAATGAGATTGACTTCATCATGACCAATAAAAGACAAATATTCAATGAGTCTCTGTAATCCATAGGGTGAAAACCAATAGTGATCATCGAATGGTAAGAGGCATATTGAATATTAATCTCAACGTTAAGAGGTTTCGTTTGATGAAGTCTACGCTCCGGCCCTCTAGTGCTCATGTCCTAAACACCGAGAGCTTTCAACTCGAACTCCAAAATCGCTTCGAGTGCCTGGAACATTTCGTATCTGTGGACGACTTAAATGGTAGATTTGTAGAAACTGTCCAAACGGTTGGTTCTAAGTCATTTAAAACCCACCGTAATGGTAGACAAATACAGTAAAATATACATTAGTTTGTATTTATCTTTAATTAAATATGTATTTATCTACAGATGGTTGTTTGTGCATGTGTAAACTGTAACCCAAGACATAGGAGAAATCTTTATAAAAAAGTGTTGCTGACCTGCACGTACACGTCGTGCAGCGGCAGGCCGGGCGCCACGGGCGGGCCGCCGCCGTGCATCTTGAGCGCGCGCACGGTGCACACGAGCACGGCGCACTGCGGCCGGGCGCCGCTCGCGCGGCACTTGATATCGAAGAACTTCTCCATGCCTGGTGCAAACGAATGTTGGTCTAAGTCATTGGGTGAGTAACTATAGGCTCTGAGAAAGGTGTCTGACGACCCAAATATTTTATGAAATAATACATCGAATGTATCGATCCTCAGCAGTCAGGGCACCGAATTTACAATCTTTATGTTTAATAATTCGGACACCACACGGAATGCCTTTTCCGACATCCACAGGATACATTCTTCAACCCCATCTCCTCCCGTGTATGTCATAAAAGGCGACTAAGGGACTCTTAAACCAGAGGGATGGACAGCAGTGTCTGTCTGTGAAACAGCAGCCACTTGTGCTCATCAACCCGCCTGCCAAGCGTAATGAGTACTGGCAAATTCCCCCCTAAATGATGACACAATTGTGGAAATCTATGGGGGTAGCCTTTGATCAGCAGTGGACTTTCTTTGGCTGATATGATGATGATGATATTGAATTGGCCATCATTCATCACGCTTTGCAGGCGGGTTGGTGAGCGCAGTACGGTGACTGTTGCACAGCAGAGGCGCTGCCACCCATATCTCAGGTTCAAAATCCCTTAGTCACCTTTTACGCCATCAACGGGAGGAAATAGAGTGGTACTATAGTCTTAATCCGGACACCACACGGTATTTCGAGTAACAATACAATTAATGAAGCATATTGTGAGTCTCCGTATCTACAGCATATTTCGTTGAAATAAAGACTGGTAGGATCTTTAGGTAAGTAGGCGAGTAATTATTTTACGACACTAACTAAAAACTTATCAACCTTTAAAGAAGCAAACAATCAAACTACAATTTGTAATAAGGTCTCACCAATATCTGATCCGAAACCTGCTTCAGTTGCGACGTACCCGTTCTCGCCGGCCAGCTTCATGGCGATTTTGTCCGCCAAAATGGACGAGCAGCCGTGGGCGATGTTAGCGAAGGGGCCAGTGTGCACCAGCACAGGGGTGCCCTCCAGTGATTGCATCAGCGTCGGTTCGAACGCGTCGCGTAAGAGTACCAGCAACGCTCCAGTCATGCCCTGCAAACGAGTAGGTACATGGCAATTTAATACATTTTATAAATAATAGCGCACGACTTTTTGTATGAAGTAGGAGATTACAAAGAGTCCTTTGTGTATGTATTGTCAAATGTAAATTCTTCTATTCCTAAACATTTCATATAGAAAATAAAAGAAAACGGGTTGTACCACATAAATTCTTCTATGTAGCCCAGCCCAGTCCTATAAGTACCAGGATCTTTTTTTCTCTGTCTTAAATAGGGAGCTATTTACCAAATCATCGGCGGTAACTGGATTGCCACTTTTGTCCAACGCGACCACCATACTGGCTAGTCTCTCTTTGATGTCATCGATGTCCTTGCCCAGCGCAAGGATTGCCATAATCTCCGAGGCCACGGAGATGTCGAATGCTGTCTCGCGAGTGAAGCCCTTTTCGGTGGGAGACTGGCCGATCGTGATCTTACGGAGATATCTGTCGTTTAGGTCCACGACTGAAAACAAAATAGATATACAAATTATTCTATAACCATCATACCTGTAATCCATAAAGGGTAAGGCGGAGTTGCACTGCTATTCACTTATGCCAGCTTGGTTTATTTACAAAAGGGTTCTAAACCAGAGGGATGGGCAGCAGCGTCCCTCTGTGGAATATAAGCCGTACTGCTCACGGTTGGTGCAGTGGCTGATACAGTCGGCTGCTGCGCTCCGGGTCGTGGGTTCGATTCCCACACGGAACAAATATTTGTATGATCTGCAGGTAGTTGTTCCGGGTCTGGGTGTAGTGTGTGAAATTTATGTCTGTAAACGCACCCACGACACAGGAGAAATCATAGTCTGGGGCAACGTTTAAAAAAAAAAACCGCCTGCTAGGCGTAGTGAGTGTTGGCGGATGCCCCCCGGAATGACGACACAGTTGCGGAGGTTTATGGGGGAGGCCTTTGTTTAGCAATGGACGTATAAATAGCTGATATGATAACCTTGGTTCTTGCATGGTGATCATAGACCGTCCGTCATAGGGTACGATGCAATTGACATTTTTGAGCACTGGGACTGCAACGTAGAATTTGTTAAAACCCTAATCCTAATTTATCCAACCTGGTAATCGAAACTAGAACCCAAGCAGCCGCAGTTCCAACCACAACAACAATGCATTTAGCACTCTTGTAAATTTTTATAGGTATTTTGCTTGCTACCTTTGGTCAAGTTACGACCTTTGATGTACAGTAATAATAAACTTTTATAACAATACAAATAACCAAGAAGTAATTAACTACCTCTGTTCCACATTATTTTCGTGGTATCGATGTCGAGCCTTGCAAACTTGGTCTTCTCGTCGTCTGTTAGAGTATCCGGATCTGTCTTGTTGATGCCTAAACGCTGGAGTCTCCTCATCTGAATAGCTGAGAACTTCCTGGCTCCTTTGATCTTTGGCACGAGTCTATCGAATAGTGGCCCGTCCTTCTGGGTGAGCTCGTGAAAGATCCTAGCGTCCATCTGGGCAGCGAGTAAGTTGTTCGCTGCTGTCACAGCGTGGATGTCTCCTGTCAAGTGCAGGTTGAACTCCTCCATAGGGATAACCTGTGTAGATAAATATCATTTTTGGTGTATTTTCTTATTAAGCTAAATTACTACCTAATTTATGTAGGAGATTCATTTCCTGAGTGACACACATTCTAAATTCGTGAAATCTTTGTAGAATTTATAATTCAATCCCTATTGCATTCCACAACTTCGTTGACAAATATTTCACAGTTCAAACTGTTTGACTATAGAATGCATTGTCGCTTCCTGTGCCAAGTGCACAATGGCTGCCAGCTTAAAAAAAGACAGTTTGCTATTACTTACTCATTTCTCTTCATGTATTTTAATTATTTTTATATAAAATTAAGTAGGTAGTAAAGGTAAGTAGTAAACTAAGAATATCACCACCCTATCTCATCCCGTGGGTGTCGTAAAAGGCGACTGTTGAATTAACCAAAGGATGGGCAGCAGCGTCCTTCAAGTAGGTACATTAACAACTCGATCTGCGATCACTAACCCGCCTGCCAAGCGTGGCGATTACGGCAAAACCCCCCAATGAGCATACAACACACCCAGACCGGTCGTTGTGGTGATCTTTGGGGGAGGCGTGTGTCCAGCAGTAGATTTTATACGGCTAAAACGAAAGCTGTCTGCCGGGTTTATGGTATTCTGAACATCGTATGAAATGTCGGGAGAATCCAGTGCAGTGCAGTTGTCCCGGTGACGCGGTTAATTTTACGCAAGAACCGTGTCATTTATCCAGCGTAGCAACTACGGGCAACATTAACGAGATTTTTGAGATGCTAATCTCCAATAGCGAACTGTAAAATACTGTTTACGGTCATTAAAACAATACCTGTGAGTAACCACCACCGGCGGCGCCGCCCTTGACCCCGAAAGTGGGTCCCTGGCTCGGCTGGCGCATGCAGGCGAAAGAGTTGCGCCCGCGGTGCGCCGACAACGCCTGAACCAGACCAAGGAGCGTAGTGCTCTTGCCCTCGCCCAGGGGTGTCGGGGTTATGCTGCAGAGACAAAGGGATCGGTTAAAGTTAGATTTTATGATAGTCCGTAACAACAACTCTAATTCATACTGCTTCGTAAACTCCAAAAGGAAGTCGCTGTTGAACAACTTGCTCAAGCGTTTGTTGATCCATTTAGATTTAATATTACTTCCACAAACCAAAATCTAGTTGAAACTTCATCTCCGGACTAGGTAATGTAGTAGATCCGCCCACAGATCTAGTGTGATCTTACGAGGTCTTGACTTGAAACTGCTAGTGATCGTTCGAGCTGTAAAAATCATCATCATCATCAAAAAAAAATGATTTTCACAAATCAACCACTGGGGCGGTCATCTTCGGCACCTAAGGGGGGCTCCCTTAGGTGCCGAAGATGACCGCCGATGATGATTTTTACAGCTCGAACGATCACTAGCAGTTTTTCGAAAACTTAATAATATTATGATACTCACCCAGCAACCACGATGTACTTCCCATCCTGCTGGTTCCGCATTCTGTCCAACACAGACAGCGAGATTTTGGCCTTGGTCCGGCCGTACTGTGACACCTCGTTGGAGAACAGTCCGATCTCATGCGCCAACTCACTGATGTCCTTCGGCTTTTGAGAGCGGGCGATCACTATGTCACTACATGTACAAAAACGATAGAAATTGGGTTATAAACTAATCGATTTTTGTTCCCTCATTGAAGTAGACAGATTTATCATTTTGGTAGCACAATACACGAAACTAATTTCACATACTCGATCATAATTCATATGTTACACGAAGAACCAAGCATAACAGGATTCTTTACAACTATTATAGTTGTAAAGAATATAGTTGCTGGAGTTCACAGTCTTGATCGCTTTAAAACCGAGTATTCCTACAGATACTCAATTGTTTAGCTTACAGAATGCTACACACACAGTAGGTGACAGCGTTTAAGTTCGGTTTCAAGGAATTTGTTAATGAAAATGTTGACAAATAGATAAGGAGAAGTATGGTTTGGCCGGGGAGGGTTCCAGGTCCCATACCACTCGTCCATCTATAGTACCAGGTACTGTATGCCTATACATAGCGAAGCTATATGAAGAAATTACCTGGGTGGTGGAGTGAGCGGCGTGATCCTGAGTGGTCTGAGCGGCCAGGTAGGCGCGAGCAAGCGGTCGAGCTGTCGGCGCGCAGCCAGCACGGTGTTGCGCATGAGCATGGCCACAGTCATGGGGCCCACGCCACCCGGCACCGGCGTCACGTGCGACGCCACAAGCACTGCCTCACCATATGCTACGTCGCCAACTAACCGCTGACCGCTCTTCTTTGATGGATCTGTGTTTGTTTGACCATTAGTTAATGTGTTCAAATTAAAACAAATAACAACGATTGTGATCACAAAATAATTATTGAGCTATCTACATTCCTCATTAAGCTTCCTTTTAATAATTTTAAATGAGTTATTTAGGTGTCTGTTAAGTGAAATAAAAATACCAGAAAAAGTGACCACGTCATAGGTACATGTCTTTAATTAACCTAAAGGACCAAGATTTACCGGAGCCAACGGTCTAGAAACAACAATCTTATCGATTTAACCAATTTTCCGGTTGTAAATTACTGTACAATTGGACGTTTCACTGAAATAGTTTGTATTATAAACTTGTTTCCACGATTTCTTATCTTACAGTGTGAACGGCTGCCAACACGCGAGCACTGCGCTACCACAAGCCACAGGCCTGAATTGTTTTGGTTGAGACGCCTGTTCCGTCTATTGTCACTACATTACACATTTGCGACAAACATCAATATTAATTTTAAAATTGCTTTGTCATATAGTGGCCATTGTTCTTCAGCTCCTCGTGATGTATTTGCGTCTGTACGAATAACCCACCAGCTATGGGATTGATGCCGCAGTCGATGACGACCGCTCCAGGTTTTATCCAAGATCCACGAACCATCTCTCCCCTTCCGATAGCTACCACCAGAATATCAGCTGTCTTTGTCTGCGGACATAACATACAGGTTAAACATGTCTAGGCAACAAACCCACTGAAATAACTTTGTTTTATCAAAGCGTTAATTGTAGACGTAGGAAATTATTTTCTAAAATAACAAGTTAGATCGTCTAAAATAAGGGAGGAACCTCACAATCTCACTCAAGTTCTTCGTCTTGGAGTGGCAAACGGTGACGGTGGCATGTTCCCACTTGAGCAGCTCGGACACGGGGGTGCCGACGATGCGGCTGCGACCTAAAACCACCACGTTCTTGCCCGCAATAGTTACACCTGTACGCTTGATCAGCTCGATACAGCCAGCTGGCGTGCATGGAATGAACCCGGAGAAGTCACCTACGGCTACGCGACCTTCATTTATTGTGTTCAATCTGGTAGGAATTAAGATTCATTATTATTATTCCTGGCAATTTTAATTGACTTCTGTAAAGAGTCACTCCGGGCGGGCAAACTTCGGCTGTATAACCGTGTACGTTCTCTTTGGATCAATAAGCTTGAGAGTTTTCATGATTCCTGTAAAGTAGAGATGATCTCTTACCCATCAACATCCTTATCGGGCGACACAGCATCGGTAATCTTGTGCGTGTCAATAGGGTGTGCGGAGTCCAGGGGCATCTGCACGATGATGCCGTGAACATACGGGGACTCGTTAAGGCTCGTGATCTTCGCCAACAACTATAAAAATAAACAAATAAATGTTACGGTGTTAGGTACCGGGTATAAGGGCGAGTCCGGGTTCAGGGGCAATCTTCTCTTATTCCGTTCTAGCTGTACCCCACGGTTTCACCCGCCGGGTAATTTGAACAAATCGGATTATCTATACAAATAAATAAAATTTAAGTCATCATATGGGCCATTTATACGTCCACTGCTGAACAAAGGCCTCCCCCATAGATTTTCACAAATCATTTTGGGGGGTATTTGCCAATACTCACCACGCTTGGCAGGCGGCAAAATTTAAGTGTTCAGTTCAGTGTTCAGCTTTTTACTAAAGGCTCGGGGGACGAGGCGCTTGAAGTGCTCTTCGAAGCCCTAACGACTGTCCATGTTGAGCTCCAGCTCAACTTTATGTACTGGCCCATCCTGATTTGCACGTCACCAACGCGTATCCACGAACTGGGTGGTTCTCTGCTCCGCGGCAGTTTGTGGAACCATAGCGTTTCGGTGTTGTGAGGCGCTATCCGCAGACCCAGAGCGTGGAGTTCGGCCACGACAATTGCCGCTTGCTTGGCAAGCCGGATGGTTCCCTCGATGGATGCCCCGCTGGCCAAGAGTGTCGTCAGCGTAACAGACCAAGCTGACGCCAGCAGAGAGAACGAAACGCAGGACCGCGACGTAGACGAGGTTCCATAAGAGGGGGCCGAGAACCGACCCCATCCTAACATTACTTAACAACATTTTTTTTCCCTGCAATTAGTAACTGATTTATTTCAAAAATCATAGAATACTGTCTCTGAAAATATTACATAAATATATGAGATTAATGTGTGATGTGTTATTTAATAACTTTGTTACATCATTCGAAGAAAACAGTAAACATGTATTATAAATTATATTGATGATACGTCTTATCATGGTGTCAATAGTTCAAGGTGTGACGATAGAAAAAATATCAACTCCTTACGTATTTTATGGGTTATATTATTTAACTAAGTATGCGCGCAAAGTAGGAATAATCCAGATGATAGGTAAATCGGTGTGTCTCGAATTATTTATTCGAGAGTTAGATAGGTACCTTCTTTATACAACCTGGTGACGAGACGAGCGAGTTATAAGTCTGGTAGTAAGGGATAAGCGACGGCAGGGGGTTTCAGGCGTATAGGAATTAGGCGCCAGGGCCGCTGTTTCCCCGGCGCCGTCTCCTCCTTCTTCGAGCAGGATCAGCCCCATTCCAGTTTTCATACTCTGCCAACATAGCCGATAATACAGCTGGCAGAGAGAGATCTTACCCGATCCGATCGACCAGGATCCGCCGCTCGGCGGCCCACGCAGGGCACGCCTCGAGCGTGTGCTGTGCGGTGTCCTGGTCGCTATCACAATGGTGGTATTGTGCCGTGGCCTCGCGTCCTATCCTGTGCAGGTACGCACCGAAACAATCGTGCCCGGTGAACATCTGCGTCATGCGGTAGGTGACGCGCTCGCTCCTTCTGAGCCAGGCGCTATACAGAGCGGCAGGACGGCCTCGACGACGCACTTGGTCGCAAACTGCATCCGCAGGTGGTCCGTCACCGCCACTTTTCACTTTCCAAGTGCGGGCCGCCGAACTAGTCATCTCAGCCTGTCTAACGCCCCTGGAGGCGCGAGCGTGTCTGATCGTAAACCCACCCTTTAGCCACTCTGCGCTGCAGCCTGTGAAGGCCATCGTCCGGCATGGGATTACCCATAGTCCCCTTCTACCACACCCACGGGATGTGATATTAATATATATATATTAATATCTACCATAATTATTATTATATCATTATTTACAACGTATTATGCTTTGTTCATGAAAACTCATAAAGTAAGTAGATAGCTTACATATTATGTATCTACTAAATAAGCGGTGGACACGCTAATGAGTATAACACAAAGGTCTTACATACCACATATTTTTTGCAATCATACGTAGGTATTCACATGTACACTCCAAAACTTCGACATGGGGTATACATTCAATGGGGTACACCCCATACTCTCAATTTGGTCACATTGATAATTTCTTGGGTCGTCATGAGAGGCAAGATCAGCTGTGCAATAATGGTGTGTGCAAAAGTTCCACCGTGCCACCCGTTATTAAAAACATAGAAATAAAAATTGAATATTCGTATTTCAAAAACGCTGTTATTTAAAGCTCTTGTATTACTGTTTTCAATTTGGAAACATGCGGAATATGTGTTTTATACAACATGCGTACATTGTGGCTATTATTTTAGGTGACGTAACTACGCCTTGACAAGAGTGATAATTATGGCTTCACTGTGGTGGAGTGTGGCCGCACCGAACCCCCAAAAGCCGATCGTTGCTAAGACCTTTGTGAAAGGCGTTAGAACTGCGGCGGTTTTCGTACTTACCTGTCTCATAAACAAACAAGATCCCAGCCTTGCGCAGTACACTGCTGAGCATAGTGCTATCCCAAAAAGGAGTTGTTGTTTGTAGTCAACAACATACGGTGGTCCACCACCTGATATTTAAAACAGCATGTTAAACCACACAATTGCCGCCTTAGCATCGTTCGCGTAGATCAGTGACTTCTAGGTACAATCAAAGTGGTCAATTACCTCAGTCTTCGAACAATCAAAGTGGTCAATTACCTCAGTCTCCGTAATATCCCTGGACAGTTTAACGTGTTCAGCGGTAATTCCGATGTTCTCCGCGGCCCGCAGCTTCATCCTGATATAGACATTGGAATCTTCCCGCCCGCCCACTTGCACGATGGCCAGGCGCGGTTCGAAGCTCGACCAGCGCGAGCGAGCCTCCGACACCTGCTGACGGAGTTCATTCTCGATGGATCTGATGATACAAATTAAACATTGATATAAACTTCATTCGTAAAGCGTTAGCCGACCGGTATACACAAGTAACATGGATTCTATTTGGAAAAGTTGTCAGAAAAAAAATGTAAGATATTCACTCCCATGTATTTTTGGGACTATAAAATATTCACTTTTATCATGTTATAGATCCCCCCTCACCTTTATGGAATATAAATGATAATAAATTAGTTTTGGAAAACCCAGTATGCTGTGTCCATATCATATCTAGCTAAAAATACATAAAATTGTGTATCAAGACACAACAATAAATTCAACACTGATCCAACTTAGACCATATGAAAATGATTATCTTATGAATACTCCACAAAGTTTAAGGATGACTGACACTTGGCTGTAAACAACTAATTGTAAAAAAAAAATACCTAGACACTTCAGTGCCCGAAATTGGTAGTGCGACCATCTTCCGAGATGTGGACCGTATCAGAAGTCGGTCCTTAGCCGACTGACTTCCGAATAGATGAGACAAACATCGTGAGATGCAACTAACCCCGACAGATAACCCCGATAAATTGGCTTGGGCGAAAACTCACTCAAAATAATATCTGGTTTTGATAGGATTTTCTCAAAACAATAGCTCAACAAAATATGCGGTTAGTTGCGGTTGATAAACTGTGTTTATGTTATGCCATTCAAAGTTCTATAACGAGACAAGCATGGAAGAGGCGATTTTTCGGACCGATTTTATACTTTGTAATTACGTGATTATTTAGCATAATAAGTACGCAAAATATAATTGGTGTCAGATGACCACTTAATATCTAAATATTTCATCTGTAAACATCACATGACCACTAAATAAGGTAGGTAATAACAAATAACACAAAGTTAATAGCGAAAGTAACTAATAGTTATTATGTACGGCATAATAGTACCTACTTATATCAAATAAAAAAATATAGGCTGCGGTCCTACCTTAAACACGCATTAGAAAATTGTCGTGCAAATTGTCTGGGAAGCCAACGTCTTAGTAAGAACATAGTTTTATTCGAAATAATAGAGGTATTATTTTCAATTGACCTACGTGCTACTCAATGAAGTCAATGGTAAGTAAAACCAGGGAAACTATTTCACCAAGTAAGTTAGAAATGTTATGATAATTAGAAAAAAAAGAGAATATTTTACGACTTATTCTGTGAACAAACACATTGTTTTTGTGTTTTGTATGCTCGGGTCAACACAGGTTAAAGATAAGAAATATTAAGACGGTGTTTTACAAGAGCCATAGGTATATATGTTATAATAACAGCTGACAATATCAAGTCAGAATTATCGCACATAAAAAGCACTTTTTTACTAGCTTTTATCTAGAGAACTATAAAATAGGTACTAGAAATAATAAATTCTAGTACCTATTTTATAGTTCTCTAGATAAAAGCTAGTAAAAAAGAACTGGTGGATCTTAATAAAAGTAATATCTATCTATACTAAAATCGTAGAGAGACAAAAACTGCACATCGTTTTTTTTTATATCTGCCGCGTGCTCCAAGAAGAATGACGCCAAAACTGCATTTAAAAAAAAATTCTGTCTGTTTGTTTGTTTCTATGTTGGACGAGAACGCTAAAATTACAGTATAGAATTACTTGAACTTTGGCAATAATGTTCGTTAATGTCCAAGGACAGTAAGTATTAGTTTGTCTATTTATTAGTGAAAAACTATTTACTTCGGTGACAAAAGTTCTTTTGAACGACTCATTGTGCATTTTCATAACTGATGTGTCCCCTAAGCCAAAAAGCGTAACACAATATTTGTGTTGTTATCCTTAAACAAAGGATAATATATTCTATTTATTACGAAGTTTCTGGTTACTCAATTTTTAATTATTAAATTTATAATGTTAAACACTTATTTCTTTCTTCGTTTTTAACTAGATGGCGTTACTGTCAAATTACATCACGGTATGGTGTTGTTGGCAAAAAGGGTTAAGGGTCAGCTCAGATTAAAGTAGTATTTATCCAATTTGCTTTGCGGTCGTAAATATATTTGAGTACTCGCATCACGCGCTTCAGAGACTTAGGGTGAGATTCAGATACGAGTCTAAGCGTGAACTTAGCTTACGCTTCCATCTGTCAAAATGCACTACTTACGCCCCTAATCTTGACAGATGTAAGCGTAAGTTCACGCTTAGACTCGTTTCTGAATCTCACCCTTACACCCAGCGCGAATCACGATTGAACTCGCAGAGTATCCGCACTGCGACGTCTCTATACAGGATCGTATTATTTACTATTATTGAATGGCTAGCGAATTTATTTCATTTCTGAAAATCTCATAGTTCTCTAGGAAAATCTGACTCAAGCTACGCTTTTTAAACTGTGCGAAGAGGATCTGTTCGCCAAATCGCAAACGAATGGCGAGACGCCGTCATACTATACGTACGAGAAGCAAAGAGGTGTGTTTTATCGATTTCAACGTAGGCGTACAGAATATGGTTTCTCGGGAGTTACACAACACGCCGCATTGGGCAATGTCTACACTGTGCATCCAAATAATCGCGAGTGCTATTTCTTGCGCCTTTTACTGCGCAGTGCTTTTGATGCCGTTAAGTTTCCCAAATATCGCCCAGCCTATGGAGCGCTCCATCTACTTGACGATGATAAACACTGGGACAATTCTCTCGAGGAGATCAGCGATAGTCCCAGTAGTCTGCGACATTTATTCGCCGTCATGTTAGTCCTCTAAGCGCCGACAGTCGGGGTTCGACTTATTGCTGTCCAGTCAGCGCACATTGTAGTGAGTGATATCGAACGCGTGTCTGTATAATGGGTGGCACTGGTGGCATCGGCAACCAGATCGCTCGCAGTCGGCACGCTGTATGCTCGCTTGAAGCGCGCGGTCTGCTCACTCGGTGTGTATGTGGGATGGGAGGGAGGCAGTTGCGAGCGCACTCGCGAAATGTATCTTGATATTATAAAAAGTATAAACAACACACGACATAAACCCTAATTTAAATGACAAAATGAGCGGTGTGGTTATAATGAGTGATTGGACTGTTACTGGGCGGAAAAGGGCAAGCTACATTTTATGAAAGTTATTGATGCTGACACCCAGTGTCATGTGGGATGCGTTTTCATACAAAAGACAAGAGCGCAAGGCTTGGCACTCGGCTGGCTGGTCTGAATTTAATATGCGGCAGGCCTATGGGTCGTGTTATTCGGAAATATATCATGATCACTCTACACCTATTACAAGTTCCTAATAAAAGCTCAGGTCATTATTGCATGTTTCCAATAACAAGATGTACATTACTAAATTCCACGTTTGCGAAGCCACGGGCAAAAGCTAGTTACACAAAATTTCCTCCACCCCGGGAAGGGCGGAGGGGCATGCCGGGTTCTTACCGGCCAAAACCCCACGGTGTCCTTCCACTTACCTGTAGCCTGGGTTGAGCTGCACGCTTTGTCATTAGACCGCGCCCCCGGCAGATATTGGTCCGTCACTGTTTAACAGGCCCTATCTCTGTGCGACCTGGCTGGCCGCGCCTATCTTCAGAGAGGCGCGCGCAGAACACATGCGCCGCCGTCTAGGGCCTGATTCTGTTCGGGCGACGGGCCCACCGCCTTCCGCGCCCGAATGTTCGATCTACATATATAGCCACTCAGCGATCTTAATTCTGCATTGCTGGAGACTTGAGAGTTGAGATCACCGTTTAGGCGCCCCGTAGAGGGCCACGGACCACAAGGCGAACACCGGCGAAGTTCTGTTCTCGGTCCCAAGTAATTTGGCAGTAGCCGGTGCAAGGAACCCACTGCCCTTTCGATGCCCTAGCGACTGTTCAGGTAGAGCCCCAGGTATTTCATGTAGGTCCGGCACATCCTGAATTTCGCGTTAAGAACGAGTATCCACGAACTAGCTGGCTGCCTGCTCTGCGGCAGTTTGTGGAAACATACCGCCTTATTTTTTTGAGGCGCTACCAGTGACCTTTTTTTATTGGTGCTCAGTGGAAATTCTTCACGAAATTCCTTCACCCCGGGGAAGGGCGAAGGGGTATATCGGACTCCTACCGGTTAAAACCACTGGAGCGGTCAACTTCAGCACCTAAGGAGCCTCCCTCCCAGATCCTCGTATGATCACACTAGAACCACCTACTGGTGCCACGCCTATAGGCACATCTCGGAGAGGGTGACTGTCTTCATTTGGACAACGTGCAAACCTGCGGGCCACCATATTCGCCCTTCTCGCAACGCCCTCCGTTCCCTTTCGATCTCTGCATGATCCTTAAGGTCAGTAGTTACAATATGCCCCAGGTACTCAAATTGTTCCACCCTATCCAGGGAGACGCCATTAAGTCGAACCGGTGGTGCATTTAGAGGAGACCTTGTACCGACCCCAAAGACTGAAACCACTGGCTTGCTCACATTCTATAAATAAGCCGTGCCACTCTGCATACTCCTCACAGACCTTCATTAACATCGACATCAACATTCTCAGCCCACAGACCAATGCACTCAGCAGCACTATGTCGTCTGCATAAGTTAAATTATTCACACACACCCCATCAACATGACAGCCGATACGTCGACTGCTGAGCACAACGGTCACCGCGTCCATGTAAATGTTGAACAGTGTGGGTGAGGTCAATCCCCTTGCCTCACACCACACTCCAGTCAATAAGGCTCCGACATTGCACCCACCCATCTGACGCTGTTGACCTGGTGCATTGCAGACTATATTATTGTAACCGATAAATGGCAATATGCTCGCATGCAACATAGTACCTAATACCCTAATCTACACCAGATACTACCTTTTGGAGAATAAAGGTATGTAAAATAACATTCTCGTAATTTACAATCAACCTTCCACTTGGCCATCGTGATTCGGATCTGATTTGACATGTCTCAGGATCGCACGATGTAGGCATTCGGGTAGGCATGGACTTATCAGCACTAGATATTTAGAGACCGATATTAAAATTATAAATCCATTCGTTGATTTTGTTAAACGACTCGGGTATTTAACAAATGGATATGGTCATCCGGAAATCTGGAATGTAATATTTTTACTATTTGTGAAAAATAACTTGTCATCTCTTTGTATATATATATATATATATATATTTGTATTATATTGTAGACTGAAAATCCCTTGTTGAACAAGCAGAAAAAAAACCTGAAAATGTTTGAGGCTCAATCACGCTCAAACCGCTGAACGGATTCTAATTAATTTTAGCATAGAGGTAGATTATGTTGTGGAATAGGATACTATTTATAATTATCATTTAAGCCGAAAAATGTCCACAGCTGTACTAGCCTCCCCCTAAGACCCCGCAACTACTGGAATGAGTGTGTTGTGTGTTCATTTAGGGGATTTGTCATAATCGCCACGCTTGGCAGACGGGTTGGCGATCCCAGTTGAGCTATATATGTACTCGAAGGACGCTGCTGCACCACACGGCGAATTATAAATATTTATTTAATAACACACACAACCATAATGTGATGTCTATGATGGTTGTGTGTGTTATTGGTTAACTAATACAATAGTGTAGTTATAGTTGTTATAGCTTACAAGATTAGACTTATAATTACATTATTATGCACAACCAAGAGTAATTTTACAAAATGCGGCCTGTGTGAATATATAATTATACATAATATTTTTTTAATAAATAAATTTTATTAATAAATAAATTAAATAATTATTTATTTATTTAGGTATTTATTTATATCAAATTAATTTTTTATCATGAATTTAAATTCGTCAGCGAAGCGGGCCTAGTTAGCCTAACTTATAATAAGGCAATACTAACCTGAGAACAGCGATAAAAACACGCATGTGTTAATTTAATTTAATTTTTGTTAACTTTAATGCCTAATTGAGCTAGTTTCATCCAAATGTGTTGCTTGTTCTATGCAGGCTATATTATGTAGTGCTATAAGACTGATTCAAGCAAGTTAGGAGGAACTGTTGAGAGATGCAACCGCAAAAGATACTATCCGCTCAAACTATAAAAATGATATGTAATAAAAATCTCTAACTCAAGTTATGCAAAGCAAGGATTTTTCTATATTTATTAGACGCCAGCTTCTAACATTGCAGTACTCAAATTACATATTATTTATAAAAAAATCACAATGTCAACAAGGTCACTATTCCAATACTTGTAAAGTATTGATTTATAACTCAAATAACAGCGATTAAAGTATTTCTTCTTACTCTAGTACAGGTTCTAAGCTACCCTGCGGTTGCCACATGGTTGAACTAGAATTTACTTTTTTAATAAACACTAAAACATTGTATACAAATATTTCCGCACTAGACGCCGGCGTCCGGTGGCACCATCAACTAATTTATACTAAACTTAATGTATGGCGTAGCGAACGTCGCGACTAATGACGAGAAGGTAACAAACCAGTCTATCAGGTACGCACATTTGTGTCAATACTAATGGCCCGGCAATGTTTTTATGACATTTTTTGCTGAAGAACAGTCGGTCATGTTACAGAATGAAGTTTTAAATGTGTTTTTAGACATCTGTAATAGTATTGTTTAAAAAAAGTAATTGTATTTACCTTGTAAATAACTGTTTAAGGTCTTGTTTGTAATCATATCACGTATTACCGGCAGTTGCTTTGAATGTATTTAGTGTAACTAACGATTCTCAAAGGAAATATTTTGTATAGATTTACTGCGTGTGCAAAAGACAGTGTATTGTAACTTGAGAGTGAAGTGTACAATTTATGCTATGTTATGTTAGCAAGTGAAAACATTGAAAACTGATTACATATTTACTACAAATAAATAGAACACTACCAACTTTCAAACCTACTTCCCTGGACTTGAATGACGGAAGAAGCAATGTTTTATCATGTTATAATATAACAAGGATAATTATGTAAATAAAACACATACAACATGTAAAGATTTATATTTCCATTACTTCTGTATACTTTCTGTAAACTTACAAAGCGCACGTTTGGTGATCTCACAGAGCAACCGGCATCCTCTATCACCCAAATTAAATGTATGTTCGACGAGCTAAAAGCACAACAAGACCAAAAGTATGAATTATTAAATGACACTCTGAGCACTATCATCGCGCAAAACCAAGACATACACAAATCTGTCGAAACCCTAACATCTCAGCACCAGGACCTCCTGTTGAAAATTGATAAATTGGAAAAAGTGAATCACGAATACAAAAACCGAGTTATCATACTTGAAAACCAGCTCGAATATCTCGAAAAACACGTCCGATGCACAACCATCGAAATTCGAAACCTCCCTAAGCAAGACAATGAGAATAAAAACGTCCTCAACAATATTATTCAGAAGTTAGGCTCGACACTGGGTCTTATGACTCCGATTCGGGAAACAGAGATAAGAGATATCTACCGCTCTCGGTCGGAAGCTATAATAGTGGATTTTACCACAGCACAAAGAAAAGAATCCTTAATTTCTAATACCATATCTTTCAACAAAACCAAACGCGAAATCAAGGAGTCACAATTAAACTCGGAGCACATTAAGCTTCCAGGGGACTCACGTGCAATATACATATCGGAGTACCTAACTAGTAAATCAAGAAGAGTATTCTTTATCGCGCGGAAAAATGTCAAGGAAAAAAAACTGGTCGCGGCTTGGACATCATACGGGAAAGTCTATGTAAAGAAGGAGGAAGGATCATCACCAGTACGTATTGATGAAGAATCAGATCTGAACAAACTTATCATCTGACTAGTTTATTTTAAGGTGCAATATTGTGGTAGCTATTTAGTCGATCTACTGCAACCAATTTTACTTTGTCTATCCACTTGCATGTATGTTACCTTTTATAGTACCATATTCTATTACTTTTTTCGAAATACCAGCCCAACACACATTTACTCACACTACACTTCGCCAGAGCGAGCTTTATCTCTTCGTACATACGTTAATATCAGCTACCCTGTCAAACGGTTTCTTCCATTATGTCACGGGTTCATATGCTACGCCCAGGATCGATGTTCAAACTTAAGTTGCATAGTTATATGTATGTCACATACAGCATGTGACATTTATCTCGCTTTTTTAAACAAAGTTGAGTGTAAACATGCAGAATATTGAAACTTTGAACTTCGATCTTGACTCCCTTAAAGTAGCTAAATCGATCACCTGTGACATAGACAATGTAAGAAATCATATATCTCCTGACAACTGCACACTCAATCTCCTATCCCAAAACATACGTAGCATCAATTGTAACATGCCTAATCTTGTCACTCTTCTCCAAAGATCAGAAATTTCCTGGGACATATTGGTTCTTTCGGAATGTTGGCTGGCTTCAGCTAAGTATATACCCGATCTAGAAAACTTTAATTACACAACAACGACGTCCCATAAAACTCAAAATGAAGGAGTTGTTATTTACTATAATAAACATCTTAAAGTTACACATGAAGAACCACAAATCAGTGACGCCAATTGTCTCCTCTTAAAACTCAACTCAGAAACATGTGTAATTGGAATATATCGTCCACCAAGCCAATCCAACACCACCAACTTTATTAGCTCACTTGACCAATTCCTCTATACATTAAGCAGTTACAAAAATATATTCCTATGTGGCGATATAAATATTGACATAGCTTCTAACACTAAAGATAAACGCTCACATGAATACCTAAATGTTCTAGCTAGTCACTGTATGCTTCCTGGTCATACTGTTCCTACACACGGAAGCACATGCCTGGACCACATAATGATTAAAACTAAAATAAAGCCTATCTGTCTTATATTCGAGTCATCTATCACAGATCACGAAAGTGTAGCCATTAGTTTCAGTCTCAAAACCCATCAGGTTTATGACTACAAAAAAATTGCGTACACTGTTGACTATATTAAACTTGATGAAACTATGAAAAATACTAATTTTCGGGCTATTCTTGAGTGTAGTGATGCCAACGTAGCCACTGGCCTACTAGTGACATACCTTACCACGGCTATGCAAACTAATTCTAGCTTGGTTAAAGTCTCTAAAAGAAAACGGGTTATTAAGCCGTGGATAACTAAGGGGTTGTTAAAGTGTATGAGAAATAGGGACAATCTCTACAAAAAAAGTAAACGGGACCCTGAAAATGAGATACTTGTGGTAACTTACAAAAGATATCGAAATTTTTGCAACTATCAAATAAAAAAAGCGAAAACAATCCACGAGAAAAAAGAGATTGAAAATGCACAAGGAAACAAAAAACAGCTCTGGGATGTTATTAAGATGATAAGCGGTTCAAAAAAAGTACCAGATCACTGTACCTGTCTCGTTACACCGGGAAATGAGGAAAAGAGCATTAATAGCGTAAACGGTTTCTTTGCTAATGTTGGAAGCAAGCTTGCTGAACAGATTTACGTCTCTAATCTAAATAGTCCAATGCAACAGGATCATTCCCCCATACCTCCTCTTAACTCAATAGTCATGTCCCCCACCGATGATGAGGAAGTTTTTCTCCTCATACAAAGCCTAAAGGAAAAGTGTGCTGTGGGAATTGACAAAATCAATAGCAAAATGATAAAAAGGTATACAAGCTATCTTATATCCCCTATCAAGCACATTTGTAACCTAGCCTTGTCAACTGGAATATTCCCCAGAGCATTTAAAATAGCACTCATCAAGCCGGTACATAAAGGAGGTGATAAACACTGTGTTGACAACTACCGACCCATCTCTATCTTGCCGACGTTGTCCAAAATTTTAGAGCGAATAATAAATCGCCGACTAACTGATTTCCTTGAGACAGGTAACCTCCTTTCATCTGCTCAATTTGGCTTTCGACGCGGTAAGTCTACCAACGATGCAGTTCATGAGCTCTTGCACACTATTGTAACCAATCAAGATCAAAGAAGGAAATGCTTGACAGTGTTTCTGGATTTGGCAAAAGCCTTCGACACAGTATCAATTCCACACCTTCTCCAAAAATTGGAAAAAATCGGTGTAAGAGGTGTTCCCTTAAGGTTGTTGGAGGATTATCTCTCAGACAGAAGACAAAGAGTTAGGATTGACAATACGCTTAGCGATGAACTATCTGTCAATTTCGTTGTACCACAGGGCAGCATTATCGGCCCAACGTTATTCTTGGTCTATATCAACAGCCTTTGCCAACTCCAGCTCCATAAAGGCAAAATAATCACGTTTGCTGATGATACTGCACTCTGTTTTTGCGGTGATTCCTGGGATGAGGTCTTTGATGTAGCACAAAAGGGTTTCAACAGAGTGAGTGAATGGTTAAGATCGAATGTTCTGAGTTTAAACGTTACTAAAACGAAATACATAGCATTTGCACATAGGTCAAACCCACTCCCTCCAGAGCCTCTCATCATCACCGCTCAGACTAGCGACTCTGATCCTTCCATTACCTCCTGCACCACTCTACAAAGGACTGACAACATCAAATACCTGGGCATGGTTATTGACCAATTCCTAACCTTCAAGCCGCATATAAAGATCCTTGTGACTAGGTTACGTAAGTTAATATATATTTTTAAAACCCTAAAACACACTGCAGACCGTCGAGTTATCAAGATGGTTTATCATGCCTTATGTCAATCGTTGATTGATTATTGTATCACATCCTGGGGAGGTGCTGCCAAGTCCCACCTTATAGAGGTAGAGAGAGCACACCGTGCAATACTGAAGGTGGCTGCTGGTCTCCCCTACCGCTTTCCTACAGTGGAACTGTATAAAGAATGGGATGTCCTTACGATCAGACAAACCTTTATACTGCATACTGTCCTTAAAAAACACTCCATGTTGCAATATGACCACAACTTACTCAAGAATACGCGGCGTAAAGGCAGGATCTGTCAAACGCGAACCTTTAATTTAGCTCTCACACAGAATTTTTTTTGCTTTCTTGGTCCATATTTATACAACAAATTAAACAACACCTTAAACATATACCCTCAAATAAAATCAAAATGTAAAACCTCAGTCTCAATGTACCTCAAAAACTTAGACTACATGGAAACCGAGAACCTTTTAATTCCTCTCAGGTAGAAGATGATCTCCTACTGTAGTGCATACTGACCAGCCTTTGGTCATGTTACGGCTGATATACTTAGTTCACTCACATTCACACTCGCAAACAACATTACACCCTCCCCACACACCCTCTGGTATTTCAGTGTTAATTTGTTTGTTTCTTGCTTGATATTGTTATTTTATATCTTATAATTATAAGTTTAGATTTTACACATGTTTCATATGCCTAAAATGTTTGCACACAAGGCCAAAGCATTAAAAAAATACTAGCTGCGGAAGGGCCCTGGTGACCTGTGTTACAGGTTAAAAAAAAACCTACTTCAGGCACCAGTCTCTCACAAAGTTAGGTTTTTATATTTATATTTGTGGCACGATACAACCTAGCAGTGTAAGACCTATTGTGAAGAGAAAATAAATGGATTTTATTATTATTATGTCTCTCTTTTCACGGGTTTATATCCCCTGTAAGGGGGAACCCGGTCTTTTGACAGGCTTACGCGGGGACATAGGTCCAACACGCAGAGGCCCTTTAGAGAATTTTAATCTAAAATGTAATGGGACACCAACCGGGGACTCTCCATAGCTGCACTATAAAATGAAGTCATGGATTGTCCCCGGTGGTGTAAGGCTATTGTATGAGATGGGAACTATAACGATAAGGTCTATTGCAATGGGTGTTACATGGAGTAAAAAGACTAATAAATACGGGAACAACGGCGTCTGCCTTTCAACTTTGATCGTGAAATTCTGTGGCAGACGGTGACTCGCCACTCACAAGATGGGCCCCCTTGATAAAAAGCCTTAAGCCTTCCTTATTATTATTATTATTATTATTATTACAAATGTGTAATGTTACATATCTATATATGTCTAGATCGTATGATCGTCAACTATTACAAAGTACATAAGACTTCTGTACACAAAATATAAATATTATAAAAAGGGACAATCAGTAGCAGTATAGGGCCATAAGGATAGCATTAACTTGAAAAAAAAAAACTAGTTCTCAATTTTCTTTTTTGCTATTATTTTGGATAAGTAACCATTAATTAACAAACTGCTATTTGAACACTTTTTTTCTCTATTTTATTGCAAACGAACACGGATTAAGAACACGCGCTGCTTGAATAAAATCGTGTATTTTAAGTGCTCGAATAGCAATTTTGCTGATCAATGATAGCATAAAAGTTGATTACAATTTGAATAAATGCGATGCTACTGATAGTCCACTTAAAGTAAAGTTCACTATCGTTTAGGACCCTATATACTATAGGCGATAATTTTGGTGTTTTTTAAAGTTTGCCTTAAATTATATCAGTAAGGCAGAGCCGCCCAACGCCACACGCCATTGCATTGAGTACTAACTAGTTCTATAATCATAGTTACGCTCAAAGTAAGGAGTATAGTGTTAATGCAATTATTATATAATTGTATTTATGGGTGATATAATACTGATATCAATGAAAACAAGATTTAAAAGTTACAGCTTTACGTGTGGAGTAATATCACGGCCCTGTCCTAAAGGAACAAGTACTTATGTAGTGAACAAAAGACAATCTAGTTAAAGCCACAAAGGTGGGACATAACTTTGTTGGTTAGTCCAAATATCACATGACGATAATAACAAACTTAAAATAAACATTTTATATGTCAACTTAGTCAAGGTCAAGGGTGAATCAGAAGATTTAGCAAAACTAAAAATAAGTCTAAATCCAGCAAACTAAGTTTTGAAGATTATATTCATTATGATTTGCCAAAAAAGGATGAAGGATTGAGACATGTGTTATTGAAAAGGTCTTGGCAAAGTGATAATTTTTACCACGGCAATAACTGTCAAGTTTTTTAAGTTTTTTGTTTTTATTAATTGTTAATATTGAACGAAAAAATGATAATAAAAGTGTGGTTGTGCATAACGATGTATGTAAATCAAATATGTTTTTATTTTTAAGTCATTACATTTTTGCTCAAGAGTAAAAGTAAAACCTTGAAAAAAAGGAATAACATAACAATACAAAATAATAATCTCTTCGTTACACTTTTAGTATCATTTTTTTATCCACACATTTATGACTTGTAACAGTCTGTAACTAAAATTATGACACAACTATATCTGTTCGATAATTGTACTATCATTAACAGAACGGATCCCATACAACAGTGCCCATCATCCGTTATTGACGATTTTTATTTGCAGTCAAATCTAAAATAATTTCGCTATCAATAAAAGGATGTTATTGAAAATATACGCAGTCATCTCATAATTCCCCCTTGAGTCAATATAACAACCAAAAATCTAACACTAAACAACTTAACACTATAAAAACAAAATAGAAATATAGTGAGATTTAGGCCCGCCGAACGAGAAGTCTAGATTGCCTTAATCAAATATGAACTCTACATAATAGGTCCAGCATTAAAATTCAATTGATGCAATCTCGTCTTACGTTTTGGTATGGGCCTGAGACTGAAAGATTTTCTTCTCCTCCCGGATTGGGTCGGAATCACTTAATATTAGTAGACGAATCATATCTATGAATTCGTGCTTGGGATGGACCCAAGATAAGAACAAAAACTTAACGCTAATAATATAAAAGGCTTATGAAATGTAGTGAGCTTAGACTAAGACTGTAGTGCGCGGAAATCTTCTTCCTTCTCCCGATGCGCGTTGGAGTAGAGATGTATGCGCATCGCGTGAAGAGGCATCGGCTTCGTGCTGCACAGCTTGCAAGTCAACTCCGAACTCGAAGATATCGGCGTCCTGCACACAAACAAAAGTTTACTTTTAAACTGTATTTGTATACTTTTAAGTGTATCTTTATTTTAAACGATGCCTCGAGGCAAACCAACTATATCTGAAGGGATATTTGCATTGTATAGCTGCCATATTTATTTTTTATCTATGTATAGATAACTAATTTAAATTTATTATTATATTATTAGTTGTAATGAACATTTAAAAAGAAAATGACAAAAAAGACCTAACCCTGATTTTCTTTCAGCATTTCTTCTCAGAGGTTGTCATGTAGCGAAATGCCCTCCGTTGTTTCAATATGACGTGTAAAAGTGTCTGTTAGGGCCTATTTACTGAATAAATGATTCTATTATATTCTATTCTAGATATTCCTTGAAGGTCATATAGGTATTCGCACCGATCTCGACACACCCAGATGAAGTAAAGAGTATGTATGAGGACGTAAGTAGGGCCATACATACCCCATATCACATTTCTCTGCTGTGATGGGGAACGTCAACACGATGGGATGGTGAGTTGAGAGTAGGGCAATTTGGGTATGGACAACGGAACCCCGGGGGACACAGACTGGCCGATTTTTTGGAAAACTAGGGACTCTTCGTAAGAACTCTTTTTTCCAAAAACTGCCTCACAGGCAATGGACTTGGATGAGTACCGTTGGTTCCAAAAAGAATGAGATTGATTTCATCATGACCAATAAAAGACAATCATTCAATGATGTCGTGTGGTGCCGGCTGAAAATACCACCACGCCGTCTCATCCCGTGGGTGTCATAAAAGGGACTATGGAATTAGCCGGAGGATGGGCAGCAGCATGCTGCGAGTACATTTCTAACTGCGAGCGCCAACCGGTCTGCCAAATGTGACGATTATGGCAAATCCCTCCCAAAGCGCCCACAACACAAAACCATACCGGTCGTTGTGGCAATCTTTGGGGGAGGCTTCAGTTCAGCAGTAGATGTTTTTCGGTTAAAATGATTTAATGATGTCTCCGTGATCCATAGTGTGAAAATCGGCAGTGATCATCGAATGGTAAGAGGCACATTCAATATTAATTTCAAAGTTAGGTTATGTCAGATAAAGTCTACGCTACGACCCTCTAGCGCTCATATCCAATACCCCAAGAGCTTTCAACTCGAACTCCACAAACCGCTTCGAGTGCCTAGAACACTGCTTGTCTGTGGACGATATAAATGGTAGGTTTGTGGAAATTGTCCAAATGGTTGGGTCCAAATACTTTAACTCACCATTAAGGTAGACTAAAACAGATCTCCGATCACACCCTCAACCTCTTGGCAGAATGGTGCTCCACTCCTCTTGTAATCCTGTTCATAATACACGCTATGCATTCAGGCCCAAAGTCCTTCACGATATTAGCACGTTTAATACCGCTGGTATTGAATAGACGGTTGAGCGGAACAAGGGCTCCAAGGTGTTCGCAAGAGACATCTATTGGGCAAAGTCGGATAAAGAAGCTGAAGACCAAGGTCGGCAGCTTAGCGTCAACTAACGGCCGAAATAAAAAATCAATCTAATCCAAATATTTGGGATTGAGGATTTGTCTGTTTTTGAGTTAAATGTGATCTTAAAATATCTTCTTTTTTTTTAATGTCATAAATCTTCATGTCTTGCGAGAGATCGAAAAGAACACTGGAACTTACAAGTATTTTAGTAGGTGTTCGATTCCGTTTTACTCGAGGGCACAACGCCTGAAGTATGGAATAGAAGCGCGGTGGAGCTCTTCCTCAAAAGAGGGTGACACTGATAACAACCCGTTGAAGAACTACAGAGCCATCTTGCTTCTGAGTCATATTTACATGTTGTTTTCAAGGATCGTCACGAATCGTCTCTAGCACAGATTTGATGACTTCCAGCCTCCCAAACAAGCCGGTTTCCGAAAAGTTTTTTTTAAACCTTGCTGCGGCAGGTTCTCCATAAGACCAAGGAGGAAGATTAGGGTTTGTGCCACCACGTCGGTTCGAGTACTAGGGCAATTCCATTGCAGGGTCCTGAGATAGGGGGACTTTATATCCTAGAAACTGTTCACTGCTGCAATAGAGGATGCATTCAAGTTACTGGAGTGGAAAGGATTCGGCATTAACATCAATGGCACTCGACATTATACTTATATCACTCACTTTCGATTTGCCGACGACATCGTATTCATGGCAGAATAGCTGTAAGAGCTAAGCACAATTCTTGATGATCTCAACAGGTGGGCTTTAAAAGCAACATGGTCAAGACGAAAGTCATGTCAAATGCACATGTCATGCCCATCCCAATATCCGCTAGGAACTCTATTGACGAGTATGTCTACCTGGGATAAACCGTTAAGTCGTTGGTTCGTTCCCAGCAATGACATATGGCAATGAGACGTGGTCACTCAGTATGAGCCTTAAGGAGAAAGCTCACAGTTACTCAGCAAGCTATGGAGAATCAAAAAATAGGGGATAACGTTGCTGACATAGCTGAAAGGCTAAGTAAGCTAAAGTGCCAATAGGCCGGGCACATTTTTCTTTCTTCAGTTCTCGGGTGGATACCGTGCACTGATAAACGCAGCGTGGGATTGCCGACGAGATGGACAGGCGACCTGGTGAAGGAGGCTGGAAGTGCCCTCCAGCTGGTATGATTATAATGATGATAATAAAATAAATATATCTTTTGTATATATAATCGTTGTATTTATATATCTATATTGTGTATAATCTTCCATTATTTATATATTTAGTATAGTATACGTAATTTAGTTATTTCATTATGTATCTGTGTGCACCATCAATTGCCGCATATATTATCCAGTAAGTATTTCTCCATCCTAAAGTTGCCTGGAAGAAATCGCCGAGCGCGATAAGGCCGCCCATTGTACTCTAAAATATACTTATAAGCACTACTGTTTTTATTACCTTTAACGATTGGTGTACAATAAAGAGTATAATAAATAAATAAATAAATAAATCGTTGGTGTATGTGTTAGTGATCTTGTAACTTCTGAAGGTTATTATTATTGAGGTTATATTCACACAAAATATTTATTTTGTCGAGGCGATAGTTCATAGCTATGCTAGGATCCGATAGGTGGCGCTAGCTACCGGAAAGGGCAGAACAACTTCTGCCGAGACAGCTAGTTAAATTATAAAGCTATCAAATCGCACAAACACATTGTTTTATCACCATTGCATGTTGTATTATTATTATCCATTGCATGACAATATAATAATTATATGTACTTCACAAAAAAAAAAAAAATGGTGCTATTAAGGAATTATATCAGAACTCGTATCATAATTGGTCATTATCTAAAATGAGATACAAATTGCTGGCTAATTACTTTATTACACATCAATTACGATAGTAGTTTCCTTTTTACAAGGTTAATAGGTAATTGAGTACAGAAATTTATGTTTATGTACGGGGTATTTAACGGGTAATGCATAACTGATTCCTTCCATTTCAGTATAGGTTCTAGCGCAAATGAATTCTTTATTATAGTTTAAAATGTGGGGCAACGTTTAAAAAAAAAAAAGAATAAAAAACTACATTTATTTTTATAAAGAACACAAGTTATTTTACACAATGGCACACATTAAAGAATAGATGTGCTTTTTTTTCGTGGGGTAATCCTCATGTACCCCTCCGCCTTCGAAAGGGCAGAGGGGTTTGTGCGAAATGAGTGCGAGTAGCCAATCATAAAAAATAAAACCTCTTCCCTGTAGCCGGGGGTGAGGTGTACGCTGTCTGCATTAGGCCGCGCTAGTAATGCCCTAGGGTTTCGAGATTATTACTCATTATAATAAAACACTTTTAAACGGATAACATCGCGTATATTATAGATTTTTGTTTTTCCTAACGTTTCATTACACTTTGCAGCATTCGTGGTTGTAGGATGACTGAGGTGACAGACGTCGTTACAGATTTTAAAAGTTATGTTCTATAGCTTACAATTCTAATCAAAAAAAAATTCGATGCATACCGTAGTCACTTAGTTATCTTGATGTTTTAGTGAAGTATGAAGATTGCAAAGACGCTCCATAAAGTCTGCAGTGTGTGAACATGCCTCAGGCAAACCTGATCATTTTATTCGTGAGGCTAAGAACGTTAGGAAAAACACAAATTAGAACTAACCGATTTAATCCCATTAAAAGTATTGTATTATTATATACCTTTGTTATTATTTAAAGTTTCTTAAGAATTTGATGCCATTTGTCAAAACGCGAAGTTATCAGTAAATGTAGAATCGCTACGGGTGATTTGTCTCAGTCCAATAAAGAATGCTCTTGAAAATGGAGGCGCGTGATAGGTATAATTTCCGGATACAAATTGGTGTTTGCTTGGTTATTTTTTTGGATTCCGTACGTCCTAATGAAAATACGGCAGAACCCTTATAGGATCACTCATGTGTCTGCCTGTTTTTCTGTCTGTCCGTCTGTCTGTCACAGCCGATTTGCTCTGAATCTACTGAACTGATAAAGTCGAAATTTGGTACACATATGAATCTCAGTGACCCAGACGGGAAACAGATCAGAATGAATTTTGGATATGGGGGCCACTTATGTTCCCACTGTTCTTTTTATAATTTTAAAATAATATTTTTTAAAGATACTTATGAAAATAATTGTTTTTTTTTATATAGAAAATAGTCTTCTTTCAGAAAGAAGATGTAGTGACAAAAATTGAGAAAGGTATGCTGAGATGGTTTGGCCATGTTGAGAGAATGAATGAAGAACGATTGACGAAAAAAGTGTATAAGGCGAGTGTGAATGAAAGTGCTGGAAGGGGTAGACCTAGGCGGACGTTTCAAGACCAAATCAGGGACGTCTTGGAAAAAGGCCAGGTCAAGAGTACCCTAAACCGAAGAGCATGTATGAAGGGAATAATGAAAGTGGACGAAGCGAAACAAGTATGTAAGGATCGTAGCAAGTGGAAAGAAGTGGTCTCTGCCTACCCCTACGGGAGAGAGGCGTGATTATATGTATGTATGTATGTATGTATGTAGAATATAGTTCTTTACTTATAGATTAGAGGAAAACCTACAACAAATTTATGGCGTTAAAATAACATGGTATATCTTTCAATATTAAGCGTACAAACATACATTTGCAGTTGGAATATATGGGAGAACATGTTTCTCAATTACAGTGTTAAATTTGCTATAGGGAAAAATTATATTATTGGACAAACTTCAACGATACACAATATATTCAGCAATTTCCCTTTACAATCCGGTACCGGATCGTACGTACGATTTATAATATCCGCTCCCTATGTCAGCAAAAGTAATAAAAATTAACCTCCCACCCCCTAGGCCGGCTTACGTAATACTTGAACGCCCCTTATAACTGCAATAGGCCTAGTTTGGGACAGCTATCACTCGCTCACGCGACCGCACTCACCTGCTAACGAGCAACTTGAGCTTGTCGTTGTCCTGCTTGAGCGCTCGCAGCGCCTCGAGCGACACCGGGTGCAGCTCCTGCGGCGCGTGCAGGGAGTACACCACGGCGCGCTCCACCATGTCGGGCACGGAGATCTCCAGCAGCTCGTGCTCGGCAACGGAGCGCCACTCCCACGCGTTTGCCACGCACTCCGCCTCGCGGTGCTTGCGCCGCTTCATCAGTAAACTGGAAACGACATGTCGTTATCACTTCTTTTTATTGGTCCCCAGTGGAAATGAACTTCCTCCGGGGGAGAATGAAGGTGCATGACTCCTACCGGCTAAAACCACTGGGGATGGTGATCTTCGGCACCGAAGGTCCTCGTAAGATCACAATAGAGCCGCCCATTAGTGCCACGCCTATAGGCATATCTCGGAGGGGATGACTGTAAAGCGTTCACCCCTCTGGCATAGGGAAGGCGACTGTAAAAAGGTCGCCCTCCCAGACATTCCTCGGGGGGATTGTAAAGAATCCCCTCATGCCTTGATGTGCACTGTACTGCGCACACTGTGGCACGTGACCACGTGCGCGCCACCGTCTTCCTGGGGTCGCTTAGTAAATGTCCTACCAATCATGGTTTTATGAATGTTGTCGTTTCTGTTGAATTGTTTCTGCAAAGACTTGCAATATAGTACACTATAGTTCTAAATATCGTTACTGTGTTGTGTTATGATTGCCTTGATTTAAGTGTTAAATATTATTTGATTTGTAAATATTAATGAATTGATTTATATTTACTATGTCAACACTTTTGACATAACGGATGTGACGATAAAGCAGTGTTTCATGGTAGGGGAGAATGTCACTTTAGTTTGGTTCGTACATGTCGCTACGAAAAAGAAGCCAGTTGTTGTGTGACTGTGAAGCAGTGTAGTTGTGCAAATAAAAGTATTACCGATCACAAAGCGTTTTTCTTACAGTTGATTGTACACACAGCATTATTATTATTTTATACTGATGAAGATACATACTCCATAAGGTCCTTGCGTATGAGTCGCGGCACTTGGGGACGGAACTCTACGTCAGCAGTGGGTGTGTCCTGTCCCTCGCCGCAGTACATCATGTAGTCCATCAGGTGACGGATGTGGTTGATCTAACACAAAACAAACAAAAGATTACTTTTACGTTGTTTCCTAATGGAAATCATGTTAAATATTAAACTATTCCAATCCAATGCAAGCGAATAATGTGGTGATATCTGTATTTCGTCATAGAAGTATCAGCAGGCACAGGTGGGCCTTATATTTCTGGGCCACATCAGAATAATTATCAGACACTTTTTATAAATAACCTAGTGTCGGTCTGCAGCACAGGTTTCTAGCAATGATTTGATTGATTTCGCTAAAATTCTCGTGAATCAACTACGCGAGGTACTCAAACCTTATTAGTCTACTAGCTGGGCCCCGCGATTACACCCGCGTTTAATTTAAAGACATTTAGAGTACTTCGACATAGACACTTGACATAGAATAAATATATTGGATTTCAAGGGTTTAATTTTATTGCGCGGAAACCTAGTTATTTTTCCAAAAATAAAAGTAGCCTAAGTTATTCCTTATAACATCAGCTATCTGCCAGCGAAAGTCCCGTCAAAATCGGTCCAGCCGTTTCGGAGATTACCCGCAACAAACAGACAGACAAATAAGTTATATGTACCGTATATAATTTCATATGCATTTAGTAAAAAGCTGTTATTTTGACAACCACTTCATTTGTAACAGACACTTCATTTTATTTATTTGTATAGATTATTTCGCTACACCAATCAAAATAAATGCACACACTATCGAGTCCTCATTCGCGTCGCATTATGTATTAATCTTGTAGAATCAGTCCAGTTATCATAAGAGAACGGTCCCAGGGACAAGATACCTGTCTCGTGATCTTGCCTGCTGTGAATAAAAATAAGTAACTGCCTTTACCCGCGGAATTGTAAGCTTTTGTCTGTAGAACGTTTACGTATTTTTATTATTCACTACAGCACTTGTGCTGTGTGTGCGTCTGCATCAGGCGCGCAAGAAAAGAATCCTATCGTACCGTTGTATGAAGAAGCTTACTGTTTAATACTCATGTATGCTACCCAAGAACAAAATTGACGCCTAGAGTCGTCCGCTTGTGACGTCATAAGCGATAGCCATAATATCCTTGACAGTTAGTGTTCGGACAAGTGGGTACAGTGAATTAATGTTAATCCTCTAATTTCCTGTTTTCAATAGATTGTTTGAATAGTCCGTATGGTGTCCATATTAAGAATATAGCATCACTCCCATCTCTCATGGATGTAGTAAAAGGCGACTAAGGTATTCTAAACCAGAGGGGTGTGTAGCAGCGACACTCCTTTGGACCGGTAGCCATTCTGCGCTCACCAACCCGCCTGCCAAGCCTGGTGAGTACCGGCAAATTCCCTCCAAAATTACGACACACTGCATATCGTTGTGTAAATCTATGAGGGAAGCCTTTGTTCAGCAGTGGACATCCTTTGGCTGATATGATGATATAAATTATGGTAAACTAGTGCCCCTAGTGCTAGAAGAACTTTCTAATGACGCGTTTATCGCCGCATAATGCCTTATCATTTATCGACTTATTGCAGTAAGCATATCTGATATAGATAACAATACTTATTAAGCATGTTTGGCATAAATCATTTGCTACATCAACGAACAAAGTGCTAAAACTCACGAGTCCAATGTCATCGACGGTGAGGTCAGCATCGATATCGACCAGCAGGTCGTGTTCAGGCAGGTAGGGCATGCCGTTCTCAGTGCTGCCCAGTCCACACAGCGCACTCACGTACCGCGAGCCCGTCGAGTTGCGGCGCAGCTCCGCCCTGCCCACAATACTTTTCGTTACAAGTGGTTGAAACAGGAATTAAACAAGAATACCAAAAAGGAACATGTCTAGATATTAGTCTGCTGCATTAGAGAGAGGAACGTCGATATCGATAAAAAAACAACGATATTGGGTTTATTTATTTAAAGGGATTATGTTATTATTTCACCTTCAAAATTTTCTTGGCCTAACCGCTCAATAAATCAAGCTAAAATGTATATAAAAATACAAAAAGAAGCGGCACTTTAATTTACCAAATGTTTTGACAAGTAGTCTCACCGGTTACGAATATGGCTACTCCATCTTACCCAGTGGGTGTCGTAGAAGGCGACTAAGGGAGTTTGGAACCCGATGCGTACAATTAAGCACGTTGGCTTACCCGCTTGAGGCGCGTAAACCGCCAACGCTAGCATACCCAAGGATGAATTGGTGTCAGGCGGCCGACTGTAAAACCCTTTTTCCAAAACCTTTGCAATAAATCATATTAGGCCGACACCAAGTAGCTTGGGACCAGGGCAGGATAAATTTTGTATAAAGAATATATTTTTATCTTAGACCTTAATATATCGCCGTGTGGTGCCGGCTAAGAATACCACCACCCCATCTCATCCCGTGGGTGTCGTAATAGGGGACTGTGTGATTAGCCGGAGGATGGGCACAACAGCGTCCTTGAGGTATATTTATAACTCAACTGCAATCGCCAACCCGCCTGCCAAGCGTGGCATTATGGCAAAACCGTCCAATGGCCCACAACACAAAACCATACCGGTCGTTGTGACAATATTTAGGGGAGGCTTCTGTCCAGCAGAGGACGTACTACGGCTGAAATAATGATTATTCAAATAGAAGATTTATTTCGTACTAAAACGAAAATCTATAAAATTTTGTTGATGAGTACAACAACAAACGATAAAAACCGGCTACAAGTCGTCTGTCTACGAGATATGTCTGGGCAGGCCAGGGATGTTGGGAACCGACTTACGACGCGACCCAGAGATGTAGGGTAAGCTTCGTGTTATGTGGTGATACTTGTAGTTATATACCTAGTGTACTTACACGGGACAGAACAGCAACGCGATGATGGCGGGCAGGCCGGGGATGTTGGGCATCAGCGTAGTATGACGCAGGGTTAGCTTCGTGTTGCCTTGGTTGCAGCCCACGTCGGCAGAGACTAACAACCTGGAGATGAAAATACATTATTTTAATTGACTTTAGTATAGATCTGGGCAGAATGGACTTTTCCGATCTTGGTCCTTCTTCTCACAAGACTTAAATATTGTTTTTTAGTACTACTTGGTGGCAAGGCCGTCAAGTCATTCTCCTGGTGGTAAGCGTCATGCCTGCCCATAACAATTGTAACGCTATCCAGAACTAGTCCCGCGTAGCACCACACTGAGCTCGTCACCTCGAGACATTAATTATTCTGTCTCATATTAACTACACTAAACTACTGGTTTCACTAGATATGAGTGCCCTACTAACTGGTAGATAGTAATTTTTTATTAAAAGTATAAACACTACTGCCTGGTGGCGAATATCTGGCACTGCGGTGGTACCTGACTAGCCTAGACTCTTGCAATAAGTACCTAACAGCCTACTACTCTGCCTATGTAATATATAAGGTTTAACCATTATTATTACTGTGACTATCTGTATTCTTTGTGTAATAAGTTTTAAATTTTTTATTTTTTTTTATTTTTTTATTTATGCATGTGTGATTTGTGTACTAAGTACAAAAAAGCTAGTACCCTAACTAATATTCTATTATTAATATAGTTCTACATGGAATCATACCTCTCGTATTTCTCCTGCGGCTCAGTGTCGAGAAGTACAGAGTTGACGGAGTTCCACTCGATCTGCACCTGCTTGTCGCGGCTCGAATACATCAGGTTGTGCACTGTGGTCTCCAGTGGACTGAAAGTTGAGAGGGCCTTGATCAGATTGAATTAATTAATAAAAATTTGTCGTCTCCTTCAGATTTCGTTATTATGCAGAAAGATCTGGCTGTCTATATTTTTCTAACTAATCCAGCAATTTCCACACCCTATCAAAACCGAAATACGATCAAGGGCGAGTAGGACCGCGACCTGAAAGGGTTACGTGCCATTACATGATTTACACATTGTTTATATTTAATTTGAATACGTGTTTATGAGACACGCTTTTATTTTGCGAGCGCTCGCGTGGTACACTGTATGGAATAAACCAATGTAATAATTCCACACGGGATTTGAAGAAACTCTGAGAAAAAGGGCATTGACAGAAGGGCATTGACAGAAGGGGATTGACAGACTGGTGGACAACAAAGTTTCAAGTTCAAAGTTGTTTTTATATATTAATATTATTATTTTGTTTGTAATGTATAAGCAAATGGTACTGACTTGCGAACGCCGTTACAGGGTGCATGTAGCTACTTAATTTTTAATCCTTTTAAAGACCTATGGAAATATTATAATGTCATTGTATGTGAAAAAAAGTGATCCTATAAGGTTTGCGTTTTTCCGTTATAAGGTACGGAATCCTAAAAATAGTATAGTATATTTGTGAACCTTTATAATACAAATTCCTATGAACGAACCTGTAGGGACCCTTGAGGCACACATCAGAGACGCAGTCCTTAGCTCTGGGGGCTTGAATCTCATGCAGCTGGTAGTAAGCCATCTCCATTTGCTCCCTGTTGTAGGCTCGTTTCTGAGCCAAGTTCAGCTCCGTCGCTGTCTGCCTGATGTCGTGGTTAAACTGTATGTAAAAAGATAAATTCATAATAATGCATCTATATGTATCAAAAGTTTATGTCAGACTTCAGATAACCCAAATTTCAAACCAGTGAGTTTCGAATTTTACGATATCCAACACCTGTTTCTGAAAAAAAAGTTTTCCCGTCCCCCGTCAAAAGGCAGTGGCTAAGCGATGGGTTTTCTGCGTTATGATGACGGGTTCGATCTTTGCGGGGAACAAATATTTGTATGATCCACAGATAGTTGCTTCAGGTCTAGGTGTTAGTCATCGGCGGAAGGGACTGAACGGTCTCTGGCCTCCATGTGTAGCAGCCTGCGGGCGCCCAACTAAGGGCAGTTCGTCGCCCGAATAAAACAGGCGGCACGTGTGTTCTGATAGATAGATATTATCTATAGTAACCCATCCACCAGTGATGAGCCGATACTTGCCGGAGTTGCGGTCTAATGCTGACAAAGCGAACACCTCAGCCCCACCCCCAGCCAAAGATAAGTGGAAGGACAGCGTGGGGTTTTAAACGGTAAGAGTCCCTCAGCCCTTCCCAAGGCGGACTATTACTAAATCCATCCTCAAAATCCTAACCGGAACAAATATTTGTATGACTTACAAAATATAGTTGTTCCTCCGGGTGTTTGCACATGCGAGAGTTATGTTTGTAATGTGTTCTTCTGCATCGTGGGCAGTGTCGCCGTTCCATAAAATATTAAGTCACTGGCCAATGTAAAGAAATCTGCTCGACATGGAAAAAATTATCGCTAGAAATCCGCTATATGTCGCTAAACTTTCTTAAGGTCCTACGCCAACCGTTCTGATCTTTGATATTTGATTGATCGTTCTGATATTGGTATTAGAAATTGAAAATCGGATAAATGCAGGAATATAATAATCGTACGTTGATTTAATTGTTTGGCATGTCATATAGTTTTAGTTTCAAATTTTAAAAAAACATAGTTGATACTATGTTTCACTCTCCTAAAAGTCAAAAGTCGCTAAAAGCAGCTTTCCCGATAAAACCAAAATGTTGTCGCAAAAGTTTATACAGACCCCTAGTTCTAGCGACAAGGGTCTAGTGTGATCATACGAGGACCTAGAGCCCCCTTAGGTGCCGAAGATGACCGTCCCAGTGGTGTTAGCCGGTAGGAGCCTCCGTCCTTCCCCGCGGCGGAGGAAGTTCATGAAGAATTTCCACTGGGCCCCATAAAAAGAAAAAGTTGAAGCGGAAATCACAGTGTGGTTCTATCTTTAAAAATCAACCTCTGAATAATAATAATTATTTGTGTGTCTGTATCTATACGAACCTTGGACTCATAGCTCTCCTCACAAGGTATAGCAAACCCACGCTTGATGAGCTCTTCGTTCACGTTCAGCTGTCCGCCCTCCGCCAGCAAGTCAATCACCACGATACCCTGCACCACTGAGTATACCTGTGAAGTTGGTCTTTTTAAATCAACTATTTTTCAATCTAACAACAACGAATTTCAATTGTTCAGAAGAGCTAATCACGAAGGTTTAGCAAGCCTGTCGCCTCTTTTTAGATTAAAGTAATATTATGAAGAATAGCCGATAATTCCCGAGAAGAACACTTATACTAATTATCACATATACATACTAATCTATTTTGCACATAAGACATTTTTAAATGAAACATTTACTTTAATAAATTGCTAATACGGCTTATAAACTATAATATCTCCGTGTTAGATTCCGCCGAGGGCTGCGCGGCGTGTAGTTGGGACCGGAGAGAGTAGAGTTAATAACATGATAGCTAGGCCAGCAAGCGACCTTTGAAGGCGAGCTGTTGGAATCAGTGCGGCGCTGTGCGCGTGTAGCTGGGAGTTCGAGTCCAACAGCGGCGAGGTACTATAACGTTCTAGATGGTATGATACCTTGGCCAGCAGGCGGCCCCTGCAGGCGAGCTGCTGGAAGCAGTGCGTGGCCGCAGGCGTGTAGTTGGAGTGCGAGTCCAGCAGCGGCGAGGGCGCCAGCCCAGCGAGCCGGCAACGCATCGCGAGGGGAGGAGCCGAGCGGCACAAGCCCGCCGGCAGCTCGCGCACGTTGCACATATGCACACGCCCTACGCTGCCGTAATCTATATACAAAACCTAGGAAGATAAAATGTTTCATTTCATGTAAACTAAAACAGATATCTTTTATTGCAGCTATCTTGACATTTTGAATTTGCTTGATTGCAGCGCGATAGCGACAACATCAGCAGCGTGACCACCTTATTAAAACTACTATCTTCGCTTACATTTTGTTACGATACCAACGCATTACCGTCCTAGCATGCTAGTGTCTCGATATGGCGATTTCAATTTCCTCCAAATATAATATCATGGTGGAAAGGGTACAAAGAAAATTTGCACGTTAATTGTACAATAAGAAATATGGGTACGTACTATGCCGGATATGTTTTTCCTTCATTGTTCGTATCAGGGATGGTTGGGCTGGATACTCTTTACGTTAGACGCAAGATGACGTTACTGATTCGGCTTTTCGAGATTGTTAATGGTATTATTTAATTGACAACCCAGAGGTGGTGGCGCGATGCGTACCCGCTGTACCAAACAACTACCTGCGCTTGCGCCAACAGCCACTATTCGCATTGCGCACTACGCGTTGCAATGCATCACGACATGCTCCCACGTACCGTGCACTTGCTCTGGCCAATAATGTGGTTGCACGACACCAAGACATAAACATATTTGAAAGTCCAAGAAACAAACTTCAATTTATCATACAATGCTATAGCTATATAAGCAATTTGTGATATCCTTGTAGTATTAGGAAACTAAGTGCACAGAGCTCTGTTGTTTAATAAATAAATGCAGAAATTATTTAGATCGACGACACACATGCGTGAATTGCACTGCTATTGTTGTCATACCGGACTTGGTTTTGCTGTAAGCTTTAATAGAAATAAGAGGGTATCTCGCACGCTGAGCCTCGACGGCACGTCACGCGAGCTTCACGCTTTCGGAGCACGAGTAAGTTTAATCCAAAACAAAACAAATGGCTGCATTATGAATTGGTTTTAATTTACTCAATGCTTTTAATTAATATTTTGATCAAAGGTAGAATACATCCTGCTACATACAGCACTTCACATCCCATAAAGTCACGAACGAGCCGCGGGTAACAGCTACTTATAAAATAATACAACAAATAACCTCGAGCATCTCTCTGGGCAGCAGCGCCAGCACTCGCACGCGGCATATCTCCGTAGCTGATGCATCTGCATACGGCGCGGCTATCACGGTACCCAGCTCCAAAGTCCCCGTATGTGCTATCAGCGGGGACTGATTTAGAGCCGACCGGATCGCGCACTGCTCGCTCGTCGTACTCTCATCATTATATTGCACCCAGAACTTACTGATGCTTGTTAGCTGGGAATGTAAAAAATGATGATCACTGAATAAGAAGCAAGACACCTTGATATCGCTTAGGGTGGTATGCCGCTCATCTAATATCTTGTCCAAGATGTGATGTTTGATAAGTGCCATATTCATTTTTAAACACATTATTTTAATTTACAATCTCACTGCCTTGTTCCGTAAAGACATTGGTTGCTTTCATACTCATTAAATATTGCTTTGATACCCATTTAGTTGTGAATGACTGAAAATATTGAAATGTTAAAATCTTTGATCCAATAAGACGTTAAAACCAACATTTGATTAAATCATATTATTTATTTGATAACATTTACGTTGGACAAAGATATTAGATGAGTGGCATCATCATCACCATCATCAGAGGACGTCCACTGCTAACAAATGCCCTTAGATTTCCACAATGAGCGGTTACATGCCTCTCTCATCCAACCAGCCCCAGCGACCTTCACCAGATCGTATCCACCTCGCTGGAGATCGTCCCACGCTGCGTTTTCCATTCGAGAACCTTTTTGCCCCAATGGCCATCAGTTCTATGAGCAATGTGCCCCTGAACAATGTGTGAGTGACATACCACCCTTAAATACATAATAGTAGTATATTTAAAGGACATTCTATTTTTAATTTAATGTTTTAACTTAAGTACCCTGGATATTAACTTATTGTGTAAAGATGTCATGAACATTTTGTGGTAATTAAATTTTCATATTGGGTATTACTTTATGTCGTTTAATTTCAATCATTACAATCTTAATAAATGTAGGGAAGCTATATTTCCTATACATCTATATTGTAATAATATAATTAATGACGTTTTTTCAGGAGGATCCTTCGTAGCATCATTCGCCTTTATAACAACACAATGCGGTTACCAATATATAGTTCGTCAAATGAATTTATAAACGGTTACAAATTCGTTTACCGTTTCAATAAAACATCGCGACTACATTGCGAACGTGGCGAGGAAGTAAAAACATCTTTGTATTACCAAGCCGTTTCTTTCGAAGTCTATGGATGGCACGTTTTTTGACCGCAAATAAGATTGGTAATCGTTATCGTTCGCCGTATGGATTTCCTAATCTGTTTCTGTATTATATGGTGTCTAACGGCCGAAATTAATAATCAATCTGATCCAAATTATTAGGTTTTGGGATTGAGGATTTGCCTGAAAATCACAGAACTAACTCGGAATCTTTTAAAAATATATAATATTAATTAGACTGCTTATTAATTTCAACCGTATACTTTGCGGATAATCTGATGCAATGACGCATTATGGGTAAGTAGAATCGTAAACACAAATTTATCTCACGATCGAATTCAATATCAATTTTGGGAAAACACAAATTTATTTCTAAAAAGCTTTACCTGGGATATCTTAAGTGGAAAATGGGTATCATCGATCTCAGGCAGCCTGGGCACCATTCTCTCTAAGTCCAACGCCATTTTTTCCAATGCAAACGACTCAGCTAGCTTATTGGCCTTTTCCACTCTATAAAAATGTTATGTGACTTGAATTTGTCAGATAATAATATACGATAAAATCCATGTCCACAACTCGACTGCTCATGTTGTGAAAGTGATAAAAATAGCCAAAACTTTTATTTTTATTATTTCTGCAGAATTTTTGTATTTCGTAATTGAACAATCCTACTGCAGTTCTTGATTCGACTATATCGATAAATGAAGTCTGTTTCGTTATTAGTTTAGTTTTAATAGTGATAAAGATTACTGCAATGATATTCAGTAGGCCCCTTGGTTCAATATTGATTAAGACTAAAAATAATTAAATGATCAAACTTTTTTTTAAATTTAAACATGGCCTGCTCAACATCAGCTGTCGTAATCTTTTAGTCACTGGCTGATTTTAATTAGTTCTTTTAAATCACATGTTTTATATATTGTAATAAAAGGGCCCATCTTAATGCTGCTCGCGTTAGAGATGTGGGAAAGGAGAAACACGACAAACTGTTGATGTGAAAGATACTAATACTAGAACTACTTTCGAGGACCTGTCTTAAAAAATCGCTTACACGTGCGACGAATTCTTGACTACTTCGAAAACTTGATACTGTTAAAAGGGATTCGTTATTCAGCAACACACTTTGTTCGTCTAGGTATAAGTTAATGATGTTAACACCAGTTTACAATTGCACATAGATATACAAACCGTGACCATCCAACCAACTTTAGTCAAATTGAGTACACAGAGAGGACCCTAATCATGTGTTTCATTGCAGTACAATGTATTCAGTAAGACAGTAAATACGCATTTCGAAAAAATCTGTTTCTCTGAATTGATTTCACAAAAATTTAATTTATCTCGATATTCATCTAATAAGTTGGTTCCAATTTGCATAACTACGTCAAATTTAACTCTTGGACGATTGTAATACCCTTTTTTGACGTGGGGAAATGCTCATGGACTTACTCCGCCTTGGGAAGGGCGGAGGGGCATGCCAGACTGACTCCTACCGGCTAAAACCCCACGGTGTCCTTCCACTTACCTCTGGCGGGAGATGAGGTGTTCGTCTTTCAGCGTTAGACCACACCTCTGGCAGGTATCGGCCCGTCACTGTTTAACGGCCCCCGTCAGATTACAACCATCTGAAGGTATGTGCGGGCCGCACAGACACCCTACGATAAGGTCCTCCGAAAAGATAGTTTAAACTCACGGCAACATAGGTATTCTTATATCCATCCGCAGTTGATAAGCTTTGACAGCCTTGTACACTGGCAGCACCACTTGGCCAGGTATTGTGGGGTCCTAGAAATAAATATATTTTAGATAATAATGCTTTATAGCAAAACAAAGCTAAATGACGATAACAATGTTGAGAACTCACCCCACTATTCTTTTTGCTGTTGTTTGAATCCAGACCATCGTTGAACGTCAAATAGACTTTTCTGAATGAATTAAAAAGAACATTACAGGATTACTTGATTACATGATGAATAAATACGGCACTAGAGCGGAGTGAAATCGGCTGTCGAAATGTAAACATCTTAAGAAAGAAGGCGACGGTAATAGAGCTAGTGTATACACTTCTACAGTTCAATAACATTACATACATTATAATCATTTCTTGAGTCAAACATGGTAAAGAGATGTTATGTTGTTACAATATTTATTTGTTTTACATATTTGGCTGTTTCATAGCATAACTAGTGTTGGTACATTAATTAAATAAATTTATTATGACAATATATAAACATGTCAGAATTTAAATGACTGAAGCCGGGCTTTCAGCGATATTTTTGTTGCTAAAAATGTGTCCTGATATGTAAATCTAACAAAACGGGGGCGTTACCTAAATGTTAGGCCGAACAAGAACTTTTTAACATGTTATGTGAGACGGATGGATAACATTCCCGCATTCGCCAGTGCCGGGGAGGAACGTTTATTCCACTGTTGCCGTCGAACAGCGCAGAAGTCTCTCGCAGCTCACTCGCTCATTTCTGCCTCGCATTTTCTTTAATCGTTGGTCACAGGTATTTCGGTATTTAAATTAGTGTGTGTTAGAACTAATATGAATTGGAATAAGAACAATATAAGTTGCTGTAGATATGGTCTAACACGATATCGGTTTCTGTTTCTAGTATGTAAAATAAATTCAAACTTCAAGTACGTCTACGTATACGTATACGTCTACGTTAATTACCAATGCTACTTACGCGTTATTGAACTATACCCGACGAAATGTACATGGGTAAAGCTGTATACACTCATAAATACAAACTGATCATATTTTAAAGTCCAGCAATGATTACCTGCTGTTCTTGTCGAACGTGACGCGTGGTTCATCGGAGATATGCTTGAAAACTGCCTGCTTGATGGCCGACGCATACACCACACCTGGCTGGTTGTCTGGGAAGTTCTTCAGGTACACCTACAAAATATATCAACGTGTTTTAGGCTAATTTGGAGTTACGGAGATCGTGCTTGCGTGTATTATTAATAACCGAAGAAAGCCAATGGAGTGAATACTAATGACACATACAGTAGCATCCAAATGTTCTCCGCTAATGCGCGCGTCAGAAACACGTGCATCATTTTGGAATAAGCTCTATCGTCACATCGAGCTGCCGCATTGGGATTAATAGCCTAGAATATTCAACAAATATTTCCCAATTAACACTCACGTACCATTACTACAATATTATAGAATGGATTGTATTTATGGCAAAATATATATTCATCTGTGCCAGTATCACTCAGAGCAACCATCTGCAGTGAACCGAACGACGCGGCATAGGATGCCATTTCATAATAAAGTTCATCATCTCATCATGATACCAACCATAAGTCCACTGATGAACAAAAGCCTCGACCATGCGTCGTTATTTTCGGAGTAATTTGCCAGTACTCACCACGCTTGGCAGGCGGGTTGATAAGGTCAGAATGACTGCTGTTCCACAGAAGAGACACTGCTTACTATCCCTCTAGTTTAGAGTCCCTTAGTCGCATTATACAAGCTGCACGGGACGAAATGGATTGATTGGTGCTATATTCTTAATCTGAGCACCACACATACATATAGAGTTAGTTTAAGTTGGTAAGTTGGGCAAACATTCTTCTAGAACAAAGAAAATAATAAAACAAGGTGTAACTGCAATACGTACGGTATTCCTAGGGTCGAGCCCGCCTAACGTCCGCACGGCGTCCCGCTCACGACTCTCGTCCTCTGATACTTGCACGAAGTATTGCGGGTAGAACGCGCCCGCTATTATTATCTACGAACATAATGTCATAACAAAATTATCGGTGTTACGTCTGAAGAAATATTACATGTCAATCTATAAGTATATATAGAGAGAGAGTGAACTGGCAGAAATCGTCACGTACGGAAAAAGCGTTATGCCCCCTCCAGTCGACCTTACCCTCTCCTTCTCTTTCTCTTGTTTTATTGTTATAATTCACACGGGATTTACATTGCGTCAATATTGCAAGTAAGGAACTTCACACATTTTTAACTTTGTTAATTATAGTTTTTTACTTGCGCCGGTTTTGTGGGTGGAAATTTTTAAAAATGTTCTTCCCAATCGAAAAAGATGTTCCCAGCTCTTGGTCAATTGCGCCATTTGTTAATATATACCAGTCTACTATAAATGGCCGGCTCTCCGTGGCTAGAAGTACCTTGTACAGCAGCGCGAGCTCATGTTTGTTCCAGGGCGACTTCCCGTCGGGCGATTCGATGGCGAGCGCGTCGAGGCGCCTGCGCAGGTCGCGCACCAGCTCGTCCAGCTCGCGCAGCGCCCGCGCCTGCACGTAGAAGCGCCGCGCCCACACGCCCTCGGACTGGCCAGCCGCGCGGAAGTACTGCTGCTGACGTAGGTGACTCCACACCTGCACAAGATGAACAAGGCTTGATCAGTGCCTTGTGATTCCTGTTTTTTTGCCTGTTACTCAGAAATTAATTTATTATTAAAAAACTATGCACCAATCGGCTCTATTGGGTAGACGACGAAATAACACGTCAGCAATTTCCAACAACACAATAATAGGAATTGCCGGAGAGATTTTTATATTTACTCTTGGATTGCCATCGATAGAAAAGATCCCCCCGAAGAAGCCTCACAGTGCACTGGGCTATGCAGACGGCGGCACACGACCACGTGCGCGCCACCGTCTTCCCGGGGTCACTCGGTATGAGCACGCAAATCCTAATATGCCCACGACCCCAAAGACCCCCAAGGCCCTGTCCTGATCTGTGGTCTCCTTCCGGAGCATCATGCTCTGCCAGCATAGCCAGCACATCCTTTAGGTTCCTAATCTACTTCCTCTTAACCCATATCGCGTCGAACCCCGAACTGTTTTTAGAGATCCTGGCATGCCTAGTTTCTGGTCTATGGTTTCTGATTTTAGGCACTGCTCATGAATAAATTCAAATTCTGATTATAATTATATACTTAAAATAATACACCAAAATGTTTCTAATTAACATTAAATATTAGTATGGATTGTGTTGAGTTTTTTAACCAGGCAAGTCGGGCTTTTCGGCTTTTATGTAGGTACTGCTAGGTCAAGTCACTGACCGCTAAAATCAGCGGTCCCTCTATGCGCTATGTTCAGCAGTAGCCGACTACGTGTTCATGTGATGAAATTATCAATCATGAATAAATATTGATCATTTACCTTGTAAACATTAAGGAAAGCAATACAATCGCTAGTAGAGCCGTCCGCCCAGGTGAGCTTAGAATTGTAGGCGTTTAATCTCTCACGGAAAGGATTATTGAATATACTCTTCACGGACATAGCAGCCGCTGCAAAAAAAAAACAATGTTACAGATTATTTATCGTAACGAACTGTGGACCAAAGTTAGTACTAAGTGGAACATTGGCGTGCTTAGATAACTTTGGCTTAATTAAAGCTGCAGGCCGCAGCAGAGCCTAGAACTAAAAGTGAGGCTTTTGCCTAGCAGCGTGAAGTGGTTGGCTGGCAGAACGTATTTCCCCACACCACTAATCTATGCTATGCTATAGCTATGTTATCGGTCTTGTTTAATGTTAGCTTCGTGTTCCATTCAGGTTTCCTGCAGTTTAATTTGTGCATTCCGACAAGGGATATATACACGCCCAACAAACGGCCGTAAGATAGGGCTGTTAAAATCCATTAAGGACAGTACTTCCCACAACAACAAAATAAATAATACTCACCCATAACTACGGCTTCCTCCAAGCAGCCGTAGATGTACCCTAACATGATCAGCTTGGACAGTTTAACGTCGACCGGCAGTTTCGCGCTGACGCGGCCCAAGTAGGTCACGTCTCCGTCCGAGGAACACCACTCATCATCCACATTCTTCTTCAGAGCACCGATCTGGTAGATGTTTTTAAGGAAAAACGTTAAACACCATAATAACATTGTGTTTGTACACAATCTCTTTCTCACTCACTTTTTGAACCCTTTTGTCCCAACGGCCATCAGTTCTACAAGCAATGTGCCCCGCTCATTGTCACTTCAGCTAGCTATACTAACTACTTTTAGCTATGTCGGAAACTTTAGTTCTTCTACGGATCTCCTCATTACTGATTCTATCTCATTGAGAAATACCAAGCATAGCTCTCTCCATAGCTCGCTACTTAGCGACCTTGATCTTTCTTATGGGGCCCATAGTGAGTGACCACATCTCTGTGCCTGTATACTGATTAGACTTTCGTCTCGAGGTGCTGCGCTATTGTCGTTTTTTTTTTTTATTGGTCTCATTGGAAATTCTTCATGAATTTCCTCCGCCCCGGAGAAGGACGAAAGAGCATCCCGAACTCCTACTGGCTAAAACCACTGGGGCGGTCATCTTCGGCACCTAAGGTCCTCGTATGATCACGCTAGAGCCTTCTTCCACAAATCTTTCAGCCCCAACTGCTTCATCATCATCATATCAACTGATCCATCCATATCATCCATCCACTGTAAAACAAGGATGGGTCGTCTTTTGGGGGAATTTACCAGTACTGACAAAGTCTGGCAGGCAGATTGGTGAACACAATATAAATATTGTTGTACAGAACCCCACTGTTGCCCATGCCTCTGGTTTAGAGAACCTTAGTCGCCTTTTACGACATCCACGGGAGAAAATGGAAGGGTGCTATATCCTAAATCTGGGCAGCTCAGGGACATACTGCTTAACTATGTCATGTTCCATTTACATAAAACAAAATCTTTAATTACCTCTTTGAGTACCAGTACAGTTCTATGTATGTTGGTCAGGTCCGGCGGGTCCATGGCTAGTGCGAGCACTTCGCTGGGAGGACCCATGTCCAACATCTTGGCTAGAAGTACCAGTCTTTCGAGCGGGCATCGTGTTATCTCTGGCGGGCATTCTTCTGATAAACCGTCCTGTATAATGAGACTGACATTAAATCTATCATGTTGCATATACGTATAGCAAAAATACGATATATAAGAGTTCTTATGAGAAAATAAGAGACAAAATAACTTAAGGTCTCGAGGTGACATACGCAGTGTGGTGGCAGGAGTAGTCCTGGTTAGAATTACAATTGTTATCGGCAGGCATGACGTTTACCAGGCGAATGACTTGGTCGTCTCATAACTATACTGTATAAAAAAACTACTTTGACTGCTCCTTTTAGTTTACACAATGGTCTAATTTGGAAGATATGTCTAGACGAATAAATAAAATTGAAGGTTGCGATCTCAAAACTACAGCTATTTACTAAATGCATATGAAAGTATGTACGGTACCAATAGCAAAAAAATACAATTTTTATTTTTTGTGTCTATCTGTTTTTTCCGGCTACTCTCCGAAACGGCTCAACCGATTTGGACGGAACTTTCACTGGCAGATAGCTGATGTTATAAGGAGTAACTTAGGCTACTTTTTATTATAGAAAAGGAATTAAGGTTCCCTGCAGTAAAATTAAAATCCATGATATCCAATATACCTATATACTCGATGTCAACTGTCTAGTGCCGAAGTACTCTAAACTATTTATAAAGAATCCGGTTTCTTTAAAACTCAACGGCGGGTGAAGCCGGGAGGCCAGACCAGAGACAGAGACCAGAGAGTACTGAAGTCTTACATAAAATTTATCGGTGACGAGTCGGTACACACGTCCGTCTCGCACTCTGCCAGCACGTCCCGCTCGCTGCTCGCAGTTGGTCTTGGACGCCCACGATAATTGGAGCGACGTGAAGCTTGTCTCGGGGTCAGCTACCATTATCTTCATCAGGCAGTAGTCGATCACTGTTTAAATTGAAGGTGTTTTTATTTATTTATTTCATCATATAGGCACAAACAGAAGGTGAAATAAGAATAAAAAGTCAATGTCAAATATTTTTATTTCAACCTAGCTGGGACCCGCGGTTTCACCCGCCATTTCATTTAGAAGAAATTGGATTATTTATAAATAATTTAGACTACTTCGGCATAGACACTTGACATAGAGTGCATACATTCAGTCAAAAAAGTATCGGGAATGGATGATTTGTTTATGGTTCCAAATTCAAATTTTTGTTTTTATTGTTGTTGTTAGATTGGCACAACTGTTTTCCATTTTGCCGCGAGTTTGAGTTGCATCTGTTATTTATATTAAATACAGTGCTGTTTGTAGTTATATGATCTAGTGTGTATAGCGAATTTCATTATGGACAAAAACACCGAACAAAGAGTTTGTCTTAAATTTTGCATCGCCAATGGAATTTCGTGTTCGGAGTCACTGAATATGTTAAAAGGCTTACAGTGAATCGACTTTATCAAAAACACGTGCTTATGCGTGGTACAAAGGGTTCAAAAGCGGTCGAGATGTGATGGAAGATTTGCCTCGCTGTGGTAGGCCATCAACGTCTGCAACTGAAGTTAAGATCGCAAAAGTGAAGGAAATAGTGACTGAAAATCCTCATTCAACTTTGAGAGCGATAGCCGCCGAACTTTCTGTATCTCACGAGTCGATCCGTACCATTTTAACTAATCATTTGGGTATGAAACATGTTACCGCTTGGCTAGTCCCAAAAGACCTTAATTTTGAGTCGATGAGGACATGTTAGAACGAGTGAACGTCATGAAACACATTGTTACTGGTGACGAGACGTGGGTTTACGAGTTTGACATGCAAACTAGTCAACAAGCTTCAGAGTGGCGCCTTCCAACTGAACCGAAACCGAAAAAACCACGCCACAGTCGATCAAAAGTCAAAGTCATGTTGACTGTTTTCTTTTACTATCGCGGTGTTGTGCACTCGGAATTCTTGCCGGAAGGTCAAACGGTAAATAAAGAATATTATTTGAGCGTTATGCGGTATTTAAGAGAGCAAATTCGAAGAAAAAGGCCAGATTTGTGGAAAGAAAATTCTTGGATTTTGCACCACGATAATGCCGCACAATCACGCCTTTACACACGGCCATCTTTGTGAACGAATTTTTGACCAATCACTCGACAAATACCATCGAGCAACCACCATATTCACCAGATATGGCTCCAGCTGACTTCTTTCTTTTTCCTAAACTCAAATTACCATTTCGTGGCACCCGTTTTCAATCGGTAGAAGACATAAAGGAGAATTCGCGGCGAGAACTGAACTCAATTGCGGAAACAGCGTTTAAAAAATGTTTTGATGATTGGATTATTCGTTGGCGTAAGTGTATCGTTTCTGAAGGAGCATACTTTAAAGCTGATAAAATAAATTTGGATGAATAACAAACATTTAGTGTATTATTGATCTTTTCCCGTTACTTTCTTGACAGAGTAGTATATTGGATTTCATGGGTTTTAATATTTTTGCGCTGGAGCCTAATTGTTTTTCTAAAATAAAAGTAGCCTAAGTTATTCGTTATAACATCAGCTACCTGCCAGTGAATGTTCCGTAGAAATCGGTCCAGCCGTTTCGGAGATTAGCGAGAACAAACAGACAGACCGACGGACAGACAGACAGACAGACAAAAAAATTAAAAATAGTATTTTTATTTTAGGTACCATATACACTTTCATATGCATTTAGTAAAAAGCTTTTTTTTTATTTGACAAACAGACAATTTAATTTAATTTATTGGTATAGATAAACCAAATACTGGCGTTGATGAAACGTCTGAATTTAAGTTTCACAGTTACAATTAGTTGATCCTATGGAGCCAGCAAAAACTCCATAGATAGACTTATACTTCAGATTACAATATTGGTAAAGATATTGAGAACATAATATACAAGGTGTTTAAAACTTTATCAATACATTGACATTGATGAAGAATAAATGTAGCAGGCAATTAAATACATGAAATATATAAAATATACAATAATAATACATAGACATATATGTATAGAATACACACATAGATATCCAAAACGAACATAAAATACATATGTGACGACGAGAAGAGGTTTTTAAGAGCCCCATCTTAAACATACCCGAACATTATCAAATCAAAGACCAACATAAAAAAGAAAACGTTGGTTATTATATTTATGCCATAGAACGTAAAATATGGCTGTGGACAATTCCACAGCGAGTTACTCAAAGCCTGATAGTCTTTTTGTTTCTTATCAGCCACCACTCCACTGCCACGTGCCGCCCTCCGATAGAGGTCCACGTTCATCATCATCATCCATGTTTTACAGTCACCCCCTCCATGATGTGCCTCAAGGCGTGACAACAATGGGCGGCTCTAGTGTGATCCTACGAGAACCTGGCGCCCTCCTTCGATGCTGAAGATGACTACTCCAGTGGTTTTTGCCGGTAGGAGTCCGGAATTCCCCTTCGCCCATCCCCGAGGTGGAAGAAGTTCATGATGAATTTCCACTGGGCCCAATAAAAAAGGGATGTTGTGCTGATTGGTGATTGCAGTATGTTGTTATTAGCACACGGGAGGATGCTGCTGTCCATTATCGTGATATCAACCCTAAGTCGCCTTTTGTACCCATGGGTAGAGGTCTATTGTTTTCTAGGTCCAGAAGGTAGTTGTTTTTGGCACAGGTATTTATTTTATTTATCAAGCGTCTTCTTGATATACGACGAGCTAAAACAGCTGCCATGCAGAAATCCGCCTGCATTGTTACTTACCATACTTAATATCAGGGACAGTGATGGAACTCTCAGCGATGTTGGTGGCCAGTATGATCTTCCTGTGTCCCGGGGGAGCTCGCTGGAACACGCGCGCCTGCTCATCCGCCGTAATGGTAGAGTGTAATGGCAACACATACCATTTGTATTTAGCACATGCTGCGTCTGCTATCTTTTCACTAAAATCGTAATAGATTGAAAACGAGAATCAGCACCATATCCACACGTAAACATCCAGTGATAAAATTGACCTCTCGATATCCTCGCAATTAAATGACCCCGCAAGGCCCTGATGTAAACGGGCAGCAGAAAAAGCCTTATCATCATCATCATGTCAGCTGAATAAAGTCCACCGTTGGACACAGCCCTCCCCCAAACGTCGTCACCACGACCGGTGAGGGTGTGTTGTGTGTTCATCGGGGGGTATTTGCCATTATTGGTGCCGGCTACGAATAGCATCAACCCATCTCATCCCGTGAGTGTCCTAAAAGGCGACTATGGGATTAGCCGGAGGATGGGCAGCAGCGTCCTTCGAGTACATTAACAACTCTACTGCGATCGCCAACCCACTTGCCAAGCGTGGCGATTATAAAAATGCCTATCGTCATCCTAATCGAAAAAATATCTACGAAAAAAGTATCATAATAGCACAACAAAAATTACACTGCAGCTCATCCTGGGATAAAATTAATACATCTCCCAACTCAATCTACTTCTGGCTATCGACAACCTCGTTTCAAAGATAGTGCGTCTAGACTCTAATCTATTGCCTATCGCCTGATGGCACGGTTAGTGGAGTGGCTAAGCGATTGGCTTACCGCGCTACGAGTCGCGAACAAACATTTGTATGATCTACAGATGGTTGTTTCGGGTCTAGGTGTTTGTGCATGTGAAATTTATGTCTGTAAACTGTACCAACGAAACAGGAGAAATCCTAGTCCCACACTAAGCCCATACCAAGCTCTAGCCTATTGCCTATCGCTTGACGGCACGGCTGGCGGAGTGGGTGGTTAGGCGATTGACTTTCTGACCTACGTGTCGCGACTTCGACCGCCGCACGGAACTATATATATATATGATCTACAGATAGTTGTTTCGGGTTTGGGTGTTTGTACATGGGCGACTAGTCTGTAAACCCTCCCTCGACACAGGAGAAATTCCAGTCCCACACAAAGATTTCTCCTGTTTCCTTGTATAAAAAAGTGGTGGAAGGTATAAAAAATATGGTAAACTGGGCTCTGGCGATGACAGGGGCAATAATCGATCATTGAAGCATTGCCATAGTCAGCACTCTTGGCTGGCGGGTTGGAGATCACAACCTGTTAACTATCCTCTGAATAGACCTTGATTCGCCTTTTACGCCAACAGGTAACAACAGAGACGGGCCCGGTCATTGGCGAGAACCACATGACCGGGAAGGATTACTTAAAGTTGAGGTATTTAAGAATATTGCGATGTGCGAGCCAAGCATGGCGACTACGGCAAATTTTATTTACAACAGTAATTCCCAGTCAAGAAACAATCGTCTCCCAGCGAATACGTTTCACTTACCGCAACACATGGTCTGTGAGACAGGCATATAGGTCCTCAATCTCATGGATTCCTGGCAAGAATATCAGTACGGAAGGCAGGTCGGCTTCCGAGCGATCCGTGAAGCGGTCCTCTTGCTTATCTATGTGCTCAAAAGCATTCACCAACTTGATCACCAGGTGATGCATTTCAGGAGCAATTACCGGATCACTGCTTTTCGGCGTTGATTGTTGTAGCACCTAAAAACATGAAACCAAATAAAACAGTCAAGTTGCTCGTGTTACGCTATAGTTTATCAGTCTATATGATTTTCTTTAGAGTTGATTTAAATAAAGTCAAAGGGCTAATTTTGATAAGGCCCGATTTTCTTTCCTTATGGACCTAAAACCCTTTTTTGTTCAGTTTATTTACAAATTTGGATTTTTCCATTTCTATCTCTAGTACAAATAAACGTAACCGTAATAATGGAAAATCTAAAAGCGAAATGTACACTTTAAATACAAGTTAGGGTACTTTTCATGTCAGAAAACTTGATGCAGTATAGGTATAATATATTGATCCGACATGAGGGATACGTCGTTTAAGACACGTGGGAGTCATGTGTCTGACACACATGAGTTTTCCTATCTCTATGTAGTAACAACAGTAGAAACAGACATAAACATAAAAATATCACTGAAACTTACGGAACCAAACTTGTTCAAATGATTCAGGTAGAACACCTTCACAGTGAACATTGAATCCTTCTTCTCCACTTTGATGCATGAGGACATTTGTAGACCACGTGGCGTTGGTATCATGAAGTAGTCAGCGAACCTTTTTCTGTTGAATGTAGCTGACATAAGTACTACTTTGACTCCTGGAGAGACTGTGTACAACAGTCTTTTGACGATGAGGAGTAGGAAGTCCATCTCTTGACCTCTTTCATGGACCTCGTCAAGTATTACGTGCGTGTATTCATTCATAGTCTTTGATCCGACTGTAAATTGAAAATATATGCCAGACATAATTACTTAGGATGAACTGAAATCAAACAATTCTCTGTTACATCATTCCACATGGTATCTGGATTAAGAATAAAGCACCACTCCATCCCCGTAAAAGGCGAATAAGGCACTCTAAACCAGAGGGATGGCCAGCAGCGTCTGTTCTGTAAAACAGTAGCCATACTGTGCTCACCAACCTGTCAAGCATGATGAGTACTGGCAAATTCTCCCCAAAATTACGAAACGATTGTGGAAATCTATGGGGGACGTCTATGTTAAGCAGTGGACCTCCTTTGACTGAATAGAAAATATCACACATTTGTCACACAAATAGTGCCGTACGCAAATCATGTTATTGTTGTAAACGTTTTGCTTAGATTCTTAGTAGCAGAATGGAGTAAAATAGTAAAAATAAATGTAGGAAGAGACTAAGTGTGTGAAAGAGAGAAGTTAGTATAGCAGAAAAGAGTGAAAGGGAGAAAGGAGGATGAATGAATGAATGGTGGGGTTAGTATGATAACAGAGGGATTTAGTTGAAGCTTGGAGGAGTTATATTTTTGGTAAACACTTAGGTTTTAAATAAAAGAGCCCCGCATAAAGAATAAGTCAAACTAAAAGTAATAATTTGCTACTGAAAACTTTTATGTTTATATGTGCATAAAATCCTTATTAGCTGCTTTGCACTATAGTAAAATTTCAGTCAGCTATTATTATAAGCTATCAATTAGATAATAATAATAATCATACCTAATTTTTGCAATAATATACCCGTAGTAACGTAGTGAATACGTGTATCGTTTGAAGTTTTAGCATCAAGCCCAACCTGTGAACAATTTCATATTTGTAAGTTATTAGTTACACTATAATTATAAATTGTAAAGTTGTATTGTTTAGGTTGATGTTACCTACTTAATAACGCCATAACAGTTGAGGGTTCAAATAAAATTTAATACACAAATAAAATGTTTTAAATAATAAACACATCATCATCACTATTTCAGTCAAAAGATATCCACTGCTGGACATAGGCCTCCCCAAAAGATCGCCACAATGCCAGGTCTGAGTATTTTTGTGTACTTATTGGGGCTTTCGCTGTTGAGTTGTTCATGTACTCGAAGGATGCTGCTGTCCATATGGCTAATCCCATAGCATTAAGGTATAATGTACTACATACTAGAGTAGTTATTACAAACGCGACTACAAACAAATTGATAGCGCGCAACTTCATGACCGCGGGGCACGTGCGGGGCGAGTGGGGGTGGTATGTTCTCAGAAACATGTAAACGAAATATGGCCGTCACCATGATAATGCGTCGCCACGCGTTGATTGATAACATTTAAGTTAATTACGCATGTTTTAAAGATAATATTTTGACTTACTGATGAAAAGTCACTCCATGACTATTACATACATTTGTAGAGTTACCTATTAAAAACAATATCTCACAATGCACATGAAGGCATATCTAAGTAATAAAACTTAGCATTCAAACACGTCACGTTGCGGAAAGCAGCCTGGCATAGACTAAGTGACTTGAGTCACGAGTGTATCGCTCTAACGCGTGTGGCAAAGAATCAAGTTGAGGCGTCTTCTCTAGTAGGTAGTAAGTACATTATACCTAAATGTCCCATAGTAACCTTTTACGACACCTACGGTGTGGTGGGGCGGTGCTATTCTTAGCAGGCACCACTCATATCTACTTAAATATGAGTCTTTTATTTACGTAGATAATAATCGACTTAAATGTAATATGCAGCATTATTTTATTAAAATGTTGCCTCACACTTGTATTTCTCCTGTGTTGTGAGTAAAGTTAACAGACATGCACAAACACCCAGAGTCGAAATAGTAGATACAAATCATACAAATATTTGTTCCATGAAGAGATCGAGCCCGCGGTATGAAGCGCAGAAGGACATTCGCTTTGCCATGTGCCAACTGCGCTGTCCAAATGCATAACTTACTTTACGTCATTGTTTATAGACACATATACTTATTAGACTCCACTGCTCTTTATAGAAGAAGAAAGATAAACGTTTTATTTTCACACCAACAACATTGCACACAACAAGAATTAAATAGGTACCTATGTACATAAAAACAAAACCTAAAAAATACAATATCAATCTTTGCAAGACGCTGACCTCTATTAAAAGGCCAATGCATCACAAGGAAAACATTTACATATATTAGAAAAACAAAAGGACTAACAAAATAATAGCATGTAGGTAGACAAATACAAAAACAATAACCGTGATTGTGCATCGCATTCGTGCAAAAAGGGGTTGTCACTCAGCTTATTGCTGTGACGTTGACGCAGATCTAACGACAACAGCGCTGGTTTTCAGTGACAACCTACGTGACGTAGTGACGTCCACCGGTGGCGGTACTACAATTTTTATATACAAATTCGATTTAATATAACAATTATTTGCTTAAATATATAAATAATAATTAAATAAATTATCCGATGTGTAAATGTAGTAAAATTATGTAACATAATCCAAACCAGGTCGCAACCGTAGTGGTCATAGATCTTACATATATCTCTCATAATACTCAACATATATTGTGATATGTTATGTTTTAACACAATAAGATAAGTATAACTCACTATAGGCACTAGCCTACTGAGTTTATTTATAGCCCAAGGGACTGATTTATTTAATCATGTAGTTATTAGGACTTCATTCTAGGCTTGATAACTAATTGGGGGTATATTTTTTGTGAGTTGGATCTAGATAAAAAAGTTTGTTGTTTAGTCCTATATTCTCTACTACATATATTTTTCCAATTGCTACATACCTGATAGCCGACAAGTCCACCAACATCCCAACCTCTTTCCTGCGCAACTCGTTTAGCAATTGATATGGCAGCGATTCTCCTAGGCTGTGTCACTACAATCTTACACGGTCTGCGAGCCTGGTAGCAGTCGTCGAGGATCCATTGAGGTACTTGAGTTGTTTTGCCGCAACCAGTTGGACCTTCTACTATTACAACTGGGAAGCCATGGATGCGATCCAAAATCTAAAAAAAAAAAGTTTTCATTTAATATCTTATGTAATAATATACCGGGTTAATACCCAAATTCGGTTTTAACTGGGTATCGGTCACCGTCACTACCTCGTAATGCCAACAAATGCAATAACAGCAGAATTTAATTTAAATAAATAATGACAACTGTGTTGCAAGCCTAGTGTTGATTTGATACAAATTGTCCATTTGTACTTATGCAAAATAGATCCAAGCCACATTAATTACTATTTCAAGTTTTGCACAATTGTTGATTGCTTAATTGAGACGCTAGATATTAATCTTTCTAATATGAAAAACAAGGTTGTAATTTTTTTGTTTTAATTTGTTTTAAAAAACGTTGCCCCACACTAGGATTTCTCCTGTATCGTGGGTGCGTTTACAAACACAAATTCCACACACAATACACCCAGACCCGGAACAACTACCTGCAGATCGTACAAATATTTGTTCCGTGCGGGAATCGAACCCACGACCCGGTGCGCAGCAGCCGACTGTATCAGCCACTGCACCAAAAGCAAAATTCAATTTCGCTTGGACTGCCCGACTAAATATAAAAAAAGTTACTGTTTAGTAGTTAGTAACACCAACAAAATTAAAAGCGAAGATTTTGAACAAAGTATAAAGTTGTAGTATTCAATTGTTTTGGTTACTTTCTTAGCAAAAGAACAGCAGCATCATCATATCAACCAAAGGTAGTCCACTGCTGAACAAAGGCCTGAGCATACATTTCTACAACAACCTGTTACATGCTGCCCGCATCCAATGAGCTATAGCTGGGAGAGCTACATTTCCAGGTCATTTGTACAGGAGCCTTGGAGCCCATCCCAAGCCAGGTTTGAGTATGTGATTAAAATAATCATCACATTACATTATTTATTTTGTGAAGTCTAATAAATGCTATGACATTATTGAACGAAAAAGTTATTAACTGTTAATTTTAAGTTTTTGGTATGCTGTAAAGTTCACATTTTAGTCTTATGCTTTTTTCATGATGGTACAATATATATACGACGACACGGTTGGTGCAGTGGTTGATACAGTCGACTGCTGCGCTCCGGGTTGCGGGTTCGATTCCCGCACGGAACAAATATTTGTATGATCTGCAGGTAGTTGTTCCGGGTCTGGGTGTATTGTGTGTGAAATGTATGTCTATATACGCACCCACGACACAGGAGAAAGCCTAGTGTGGGGCAACGTTTAAAAAAATATATATATCTTAAGTCTCACAAGACTTCCCATTATACGAAAAAGAACCATACAACAGTAATTACTTCATACTTTATTATTTTCAATAATGCGTTTATTCTTTCACATTTTCTTTTTTAACATTTCATGTCTGTAACTCTATTACTACTGGTAAACTAAAATGAATTTTTCGTTTAGTAAAATTTGGCATCAAATATGAATTTTAGAGCAATACAAATAAAAATTTGTTGTTTGATAATATGCATAAGTACAATTAAAAGGGACCTTAATCCATTAGCTGTTTGTAATTGTCCACAGGCATAGTTTTATTGATCTTTAGTAAAGGACAAAGGAATATTTTATCAATATTATATATAGAATTTAGAATTATATTTTGCCAAATATTCTCAATGATAACACTAAGCTTACCTGCTGTTTATACTCATTGATTGCTAAGTTATTAGTGTCCTCCTTCATTTGAAACGAGTACTTGTTGTACACTTCTGTCATGGCTTCCTCTGTCAGCTCTCCAATATTCTGCATGGATGCACCCCACATAGACAGGTGCTCCAAGGATTCTAGCCCACCTGACATACTCTCGTACTGTTCACGCTCTAATTCATTCTGCAATGTAAACATACAATCTATGCTTGTTATTCCCGAAAGATTAATGTGTATACAAAAATTAAAGCACTACAAAGATATTTATTTACATTATATACAATACACTTTACAAAAAATCTGCTAAACATCTAACCTCCAAATTGAACATATTATAATATGGTCTATATGTGTTACCAATGAATAAAAAATTCCTTAATAAGGTTTTTTATGAAATAAATTTGCTATTACTTTTATAAATTATATTTATTATGAATATTATTGATATGGAAGTGTCAATAACTATTGCCATATTGGCAATCTTGAACTTCTTGATTTTACAAAATACAGTCCTTAATATGCTTGAAAATTAAAATTTCTAAAACAATCAAATTGATAATCTAATTTCTAATTGTTAATACAAATATACATTTCTAGGTCAGTACGGATACTTATCTGAAGTAAATAACCATTTCTTTAATCTCCCCTTAAACCAGATTTTTGCACATGGGTGCAACTGACACTTAGTCTGTATATTTCTTGTATATTTATAAAATATATAGAAGAATACAGCACTACCTGCTGCTGATTTTAGCTGATAGTCTATATTAACCCAGTTTTGTATTCAACTGTAGTTTACCAATGCAAAACCTCAGACCCACTAAGTGATTTTTATTGTAATAAAATGATCTAGAAAATAAAGATTTGTTTCTATAAATAATTGTAGAAGATGTTTGTATTTTGTGATGGCAAATGTCATAATTAGGTATTCAATTCATAGCTCTAAGCATATTCAATATCCTCTGATAAGTCCATATATGCTCATAGAGCTAGGGCTAATAATAATTACATGTTGGGTAAGTTTAGGTCTGTGTGGTGTCTGGATTAATAATATAGCATCACCACATCTCCCATGGTTGTTGTAAAGAGCAGCTAAGGGCCTACAAACCAAAGGGATGGGCAGCAGCACCCTTTCTATAGAACAGCATCATTCTTCGCTCACTAACCAGCCTGCCAAGCTGGTGAGTATTGGCAATTCTGCCTCAAAATGTTGACACAAGTATGGAGTTATATGGGGGAGGCTTTTGTGTAACATGTCCTTTGCCTGATATGATGATGAAGTTTTGAAGATTTTGACAAAGTAATGTGACTCAAATGTTCCATCACATTTACCACATTTTAAAGTTAGTGTAATTCATTCTACTCTTGATCCTGAACAAACTAGTTTTAGGTTTTACAGTATTTGAATTTTATACACATTGTATATTTACCATTTGTTGCAGAAAAAACTGTTGCATTCAAAAGTAATGTTGTGGTTTATACTAGCTGAAAATAGTAATATACAATAGCTCTACTATAAAAATGAAAAGTACCTTAATATTTCTTTTACATATTATAATTAACTTGCAAGTTTAAATGAAGGTTTAGTTTTAGCTACCTTATTGGTATTTTAATTTAATTCTTTATGTTCGAAATAATGATTTTGACAACTATTTTATGATATAAGAAAAATCTTTGGATTAAAGTAAAGTATACATTATGGCCATCCAGATCCTAACAAAGAATAGGCAACTCTCTCTTCAGCCACGGGTGTTGAAAACGGCAAGATTGGGGGCTTATTCAGAGGATGGAGCTCATCACTGCAGTGGCCATTGGGAGGCCTATGTTCAGCAGTAAATGTTTTCAGGCTGATATTATGAATCCCCCGCATTTATAATCAGATATAGTTATTCATACACCACTAGATCTTAATAGACATTTTTTAATCAGGATCTCATGATAGGCAGCTAGGCTAATAGCCAAATAAACAAGGCCCTAGGACCCTAGGCCCAACACCACACATATACCAATTGCTTGCTAACTTTTAATTTATTTAGGCCTATTATGAACACCACACATAATGCTTACACCCGATTGCTTGCCGACCTTTTATTTATTTAAGCCTAATGCGATGATCACACAAATTGTTTACACCCGATTGCTTACTTGACTTTTTTTATTTGCTTAAATCAGATTCACACGTCGGTAGCATATTCACTCCTATATTTAAATCTCCAGACACTTTGTTGGTGTAAGACTATCCGAGAGTGTAATTTGCATTAACGCAATCCGCAATTACTGTTTTTTAAGTAAAACAATCTTACCCGCAAATAGAGTTCTGTTTCCCTTTCTTTAACTTCGCGCGCATATTCAGTGCCGCCGTTCGACAGCACCGAGTGGCGGTGTTCCTCCTTTCTGTTCAACTCATCTAGTTTATCATCTTTAACAATTCTTTGCCCTCCCGTAAGTGGTCCTCGAAGTTTGATCACTTGTGAAGTTGAGGGACAAGGATCCAAATAGAACCCTCTCAATTCATCCATGATTGGTACAGTACTTTAAGTACTGTCTGAAGTAATAAAAACTAAAATTCAAGTTCTACAACTGAAACAAAGTCTTCAGTCTGCTTAATTTGCTGTCCTATATAATATCAAGTCTGCTATGGTTGCAAATTTTATAAACAAATCAAATGCATATTTTTTAACGTGCAATAACAAATGCCGATTTCGTTCAGAAAATCACAGATATCACAATTTGTAACAGTGGTGTGCAGAATCGATTCAAATTTCAAATCACCGACTAATCGATTATATCGGTGATTCTATCTAAGAAACAATTTCTAAAATAGTTGTCCAGCAGAACGAATTTGCAATAATCGACGGTGTTTATTCTGTTCTAAATAACTACATCGTTATTCCATTTCACAAGTAAAATATTAAGTAAGTAAGTAGTGCATTTTGACATATGGAAGCGTAAGTTCACGCTTAGACTCGTCTCTGAATCTCACCCTTACACCCCTAATTTTGACAGATGGAAGCGTGAACTTAGCTTAGACTAGTGTTGCTTAAAAATCGACTATAGATCTATCGATAGTACTAACCCTAAAACATTTATACTATCGATTGACCTATCGATATTATCGATTTTATTTTACATATCGAACAATACTATCGATAGTTAAAATTATACAATAGTATCGATACTATCGATAGTATTACATGATGTTTGACAATCGATTGTATTTACGGCCCAGTTCGATAGTATCGGCACTATCGATAGTATTGTTGCAAAGCTCCCAATCAATACTATCAATACTATTAATAATATCGATACTATCGATAGGGCAATCGATCGTATGAGTGATTTTGGGTTATATAACACTATCGATTGACTATCGATAGCCTATCGATTTTTAAGCAACACTGGCTTAGACTCGTTTCTGATCTCACCCTGACACTTAAGTTCAGAGACTTTTTGGCGGGAAGTCAAAATAAGCGGGCGCTTTTAATTTCTCCAAATTAGTTTCAAATTGAATTCTAGTTAGTATCAGGAAACAAGTTTAAAATCAACGCAAGTTAGATTACGGCCAAAAATGGGGTCAAATAGCGACGGGGATGAGGAGTCTTCGGAACGCAAAAGAAAAAAAAGTATAAATATAGAAAGGTTTTTTAAACCAAATTAAACACAATTATATTATACCGTAGATATGTTACGTCGTCCATACTAAATTCCATGCAAAACTCAGTCTCGCTGTGTGTGTATAAAGCTATAATACTACACACCCATGCTGTAAGATAGAAGATACAAAAACTACAAGAGTAAAAGAGATAGCTACCTAAAATGACAACACATGTACTCGATGTCTTTGTCGCACCTGTGATAGAATATATGTGTTTTCTCTTTTCTTTGCTTGGCTTGTGTTTTGTTCGAGAATATTATTCTATAGATCCAATGATATTATATATTAAAAGAAATAGATATGTAACATGCGCGCCAAAAGTAAGAACCAAAACTCCCCCAATTGTAGCACCTCGCAATCAGTTCGCCCAAGACAGAACAAGGAGCACACACTGTCACAATATGTATTGTTTTATTAATTAAGTAATAACAATTCCGTCGTGCGTATAGAAAACACACACACTAACTAGCAAGAATAAATAAAGTACAAGGGATCTCATACCGCACTACTGTACTGCGACGACCACAACGAGCGATGGCCCTCAGGGCGATAAGAGGATACCGTACGATCTTGTATGAGGCGGGAAGCTTCCTTGTCGAATCACCACCCTGGAATCTGGCAACGAGAACCCTCGCGTCCCTATATCGGTGGCGCGGGAAGTAGCTTAAGTCGGGGCGAACGACTAGTACCTCGTTAGCCCTCACCTTCCGGATGACGCAGATACTCTCGCACCGTGGGTGTTTCCGGAAGTACGTGTCAAATAAGCCAAGAAGAGACGCCCGGTTGTTATCACTGCGGAGACTACCCGGAGGAAACAGCGCAGCACACGCTGGAGGAGTGCCCCGCATGGGCAACGTAGCGCCGTGATCTCATCGCGACGGTCGAAGGGGGTGCCTCTCGACCTCTTGCTTCCAGCCGTGGTTCAGTCCATCGTCCAGAGCGAGAATTGCCTCATTTTGCGAGGACGTGATGCATGCAAAGGTGGAGAGTGGGGACGGGAGGAGACCACCTCTGATCCCCGACGCAGAAACCGCATCGGACGCGGGTGCCGAGGTGGTGTTCAAAAACGCTATATGGCAATAGCGCGCTACAGACTATTTGCTAAAGCCAAATAGCGCGCTACAATTATAACAAACTGGGCGCGAATGACGCGATAAAAGCGCGGTGAATATTCTCGAATCACGCTAAATGTCGTTGGACAGATAGCGCGCTGTGTTAAGACAGCGCACTGTTTCATTTATATTCTTGATATTGAATACTTTATAGTATATGCGATACGTAAAATAATATCTATCAAAATAAAATGGAGCAGTAAAGAAAAGTTAATAAAGGTTTCCTCATACTTTCCATGCTTGGGATAATAGATTTGTACATATTAAATTAACATAGGATAGGGTTATATTTCTTTTATTAAGAATTTATTATAGCAGTTTTCATTGAACGGAATTGTTTGATGTTGTGTATGCCTATTATTGACGTCATCAAATGTCATGTATGATACATATTTTAATTTTACGAAAGTTTATTGTGCGTACATTGTTAGCGTATCTAAAATAAATAAATATTTTAATCAACGCGTTGGGTAATAACCGATAGCGCGCGAATTCTCGCGATGACTGCCACCCGGGCCCGGCTCGCCACGCCCGCGCTATGCATTGTTGTTGCGCAGGTGCTTCAGAGGTCTCTGAAGGGTGTGCAGCCAGCCAGGTAGCCCAGAGACAGGGCCTAGGTAAGCGGAAGGACACCGTGGGGTTTTAGCCGGTAAGATATGCCCCTCCGCCCCTCCAAGGCGAAGGAAGTACATGAGGATTTCCTCACAATAAAATAAGGTATTTTTGTAGGTACTTTCCGTATATTATGAAACAACTTGTAACAACTCGGCTCACGTCCGCGGCAGTGAGCAGGTACGTGGGCAGAACCAGCGCGTAGACAGGTTGCTGAACTGTCCCTGCTAAACAAAGTGTAAAGATTTTTTAGATCTTCAGATTATTTAAGAGCCCTCCTACACGATACTGTGCAGCGCAGCCAGCTAGTTACTACGCTGCCGCTTTGCCGTATGACGTACTTAATTCACTGGTATGTGACCTGCATGTAGCGGGCTGCGATGCGGCGCCAGTTTGAAGATAGCCCAGGACGTGATTTCACTGTATGTCATTCCGCGTTTCGTCGCTATCTGTTCGGCGCTACACTGTGTCGTGTGACATTCACAGAGTAAGTTACCACTCCATTTTAGTGCCATTGCCGAAACTATGCTCTAAGCGACCACAGGTAGGTAGGTCTGGGTACTTTACATATTATGTAGAATGTCAGTATTCTCTTGTAGGATTGATTCTGCTTGAATGGCAATTTACCACGGTTAACTCTGAAGAAGATCATGTACAAATAAACAAAACAGCATTAATTATATATTATGTATTTCATACCATATTGGCATAACAAAAATATTCAGATCATTTCTTATTAGAAGACATTTAACAAAGGTTATCCTCATAATTATACAATTATTAATAATACGTTCATATTATGCTTCTTGATCATCATGTTGAATACGGACAGCACAATACAATAATTAAACAAGAAAGTTTCTACGAAGGAATACAATAGATAAGACTAGAAAAACAAACATTGTTTTTGTAATTAATTACATAAAAACATAAACATGTGTCTGTTCAAAAATCAACTTTACCGGTCACTACATTATTACCTGCCATTTCTTCGTGCTGTATGGCAAGGGCATCGCCAAAGGGGGCAGGTGGCGGCAGCTGACACCCATGGAGACTATTTTTTTTTTGTGCATTTTATAATTGATGATAATAAAGTTTTAAATGATTTTTATAATAAAATAATCGAAAAATTCACAAGAAACTCAAGAAAATTGTTATTTATCTCTTGTAAAAATCAAATAAACTACAAATTAAATTTATTTTACCTACAATAATAAAATACAATAAAGTTAAGTTAAAAAAGAAGTTATTAAATGACCTCTATCTATAATCTTGAACCCCGGTGGCTGGCGATGCCCTTGCCGTATGCGAACATTCTTTCCTGGTTCATTTCTAACTATAACATTTAAAGGGACTGTCAGTATGCATAAACAATATAAGTAATTTTTTGAACAGAAACTGCTGGTTTTCTAGTTATATTCATATGGCCTATTCCTCTATTGTCTGTAGAGGACTTTGGCACAACCACAATGACAGATACATAATTTAATAACTTACATAAAACAAAGAAACTCTACAGTCATTCATTACATTTGTGAAAATAATTTAAATATTACCATTACCTATTTACAATTTGGGCATCTAATGAAATTTTGAATGTGACGTAATTAATACAGAACGTGTGAAGTTTTCGTGGATATTAAGAATGAGCATTATTGTAGATGAATGTTCTTTCGCACCCAGTAAGGTTATATTTATATTTACATAATAGTTGTGAAGTTTTATTTTGTGGTACGTATGGCATGGCTTATTTAAGCATGACACTTAGATTATTTTGCAAGTCGGCTCTGTATATTCTACTGATATTTACAGAAAGAAAGTTTAATTATAACAAATACTTTTATATAAATACGATTATAGTTGTGTACAACATAATATTTTGTAGAACTTGATCAATTAAATAAGTAGGTAGTCATCTAGATTATGTTGTCCTCATTTAATCTACTAGCATACTAAACATAAGGTTCCTGAACTTCCTGCTAGCACTGGATTCAATAACATTTTTCATAAAGTAAAGCAACATTTGATCATAACCTTTGATATGTGCGGCAGTTAAATACAAATATGTACAGCTTCAAATCAGATATGATTTTAAGATGAGGCACGTGGTTAGCGGACCAGACAAGTTTTGTTAATAATATTATTTTTATCCCCTTTTACAATAAGTCTCGTTACAGGTTGGGCAACATCAGCGTGTCTCCGCATCAATTTGTCATTCCGTACAATTGTTGCAGCGCGTACACACTTCGTCGGCCAAATGTATTGAACTCTCAATGTTATCTAATGTATTGTGGACGCTGTTGATTTACTTCGACACAAAGGATTGGCGGATGATAAAAAAACTATAATGCCAAATATGTAGTGGTGCGGCTCAGAAGTCTTAGTCGACTACTAACTAAGGGATAAGCCGGAGGATGGGCAGCAGCGTCCTTCGATTTCATTAACAACTCAACTGCGATCGCCAACCCGTCTGCCAAGCGTGGCGATTATGGCAAAACCCCCCAATGATCCCACAACACACCCATATCGGTCGTTGTCGCGATCTTTGGGGGAGGCTTGTGTCCAGCAGTGGACTTCATTCGGCCGAAAATGAAATATGTAAGGGCTTTGCAAATATGAAAATCATTTTCTGTGGGGTCTATTCATTTACATATAATTAGCTACCCCGAGTAGCTTTGCATGGGTAGGTACAGGGATAGAAGGGTAGATTATATATAGGTTCATTTATTATTTGTCACGACGTTTTCCAGAGGTAAAATATTTCCTAAAACCTTGCCTTGCCTTAGAACCATGCTACTATGTACATGTTACTGGTGGTAGGTCTCTCATTGGAACAGTCCAGCTAGGAAGGTACAGTCAGCGACATAAAGCGCTGAATATTTGAATTTTTTCCAAGAGTAATACTTTTTATTTTAGCGGCGTTGGTGAATAGTGGTAAAAGCAAACAACAGCAACGGATTTAAAATATTGTTTTGATTAAGAAAAAATATGGATATGATGGAAAACAAGAGAGGGCAAGCGATTTGAAACGTTGAAAGTGTTCAGCGACTTATGTCGTTGACCGTACCACAGCAGTGCCAGACAATCGCCGCCAAGCAGTAGTATTTAAATTTTAATAATAGCAGTGTTCAGGTTTGAAGGCCTCTGTAGCTAGTGAAATAAGATTCGTATCGTCACCAAGTAGTATAAAAAAATGCTATCCAACAATGAAAGTCCCAATTTTCATAGGATTAGGTTTTGGAGAAGAGAAAACGCTAATATCAATTCTCAAAGTAATAGTTATAGTGATGACAGACTCCACAACAAAGCAAAACGTGTAAGCTCAATATAGAGGTACCCCAAGCAAAAAGAATATTGAGTTTGTCAATCTTTGGTTCTTTTTATTAGACTAGTGGACCACTGTTTTTAGACGATATTACATCGGTATTCCTAAAGATATGTCACATTACTTGTTTAACTCATAATCATTTACAGTTATATTAATTAAATAATGGTATCAGGCAACAACCAAAAATAAATGCTTGTTCAAATAGTAGTACTGACAGTACATTATGATTTTTTTTCAAGGTAGATTCAAGATTTTTCTTTTCATTAACAATAATACAATTGTGTTTGAAAGGATGCCACACAAATAAATTGTTACAACTTATTTTAATAAGTCTTAAGAAACGTTTTGTTGTTCTGCAAAACATTTTTGAGTTACAACTGATATGCACTTCTGACGTATGTTATCGAGAATAAATTAGGTCCATTATGTTGACTAAACAAATAATTATTCAGTTTAGGCATTTAGACATTATTTTACAACAATCACCTTGTTAAGAAATAGTTTAAAAACAAGTTTGTAATAATCTAACATTACAATAACATTATGTTCATCAAAATTAAAAAATCAATAATATTAAAATTGTCAGTGTGTGAACTACGAACTTTATTACATTTTGCCAGGGATAATTCAATAGCGCGTAAGTAGCATTAGTAAAAACCCCGTGTCATTTTTTTAGCATACATAGAATACTGCATATTTCGCCGTTTACACAGTACACTGGCCCCGAATCTCAATTTGGTTATTTTCGTCACTTACGCGGTAATTGCCAATGCTATTTACGCGCTATTAAACTATCCCCGACGATTTTCCTCTTGGATCAAAACTGAACATCGACCGGTTTATACATCATGTTATAAAATATTATTATTAACTTATACAAAACCTAAAAATAGTTTATTCTGGATCATTTATAGAATCGATTGCAATAATTTTTAAACTATGTTTTTTGTCCCAAAAATAAGTGAGAATTGTTTCAACTTCTACCTATAAATACACAAAATTAGGCTTTTTATTCTGCATCCCGTTCCCCTATGCGGAACGATTATGCCCTTATGTGGCACGATTATGCCCTTATGTGGCACGATTATGCCCGGACAACGGGGTAGCAAAATTCTCAAAGTTAAGCCTACAACTTTGTAAATTTTGTTTGAAAATCTTTTAGAGATGTCTCGGTTTTTTTAGTATATAAAGGATGTAACAAGACCCTTAAAGAAAACGAAAGCCACATAATATTCTATCAATCATTGCGATTATTTTCTTGCACTGGACCGTAACTGGGAACCGCCTGGTAATGAAGATATTTAAGGTCAGTCTATTTACTTAGGTTTTTACAAAAACATCTTTTATGTTAAATTTTAATTTTATTCTTTTATACTCCACGTGCCCCGTCCCGTACAATACAATACACACATAAGCACAGTGAGCAGCATGTATTACATGCGCACTACAATGAACAGCTGTTTTTTAATACAAAATAAAAATAAATGTTTCCTGTTTCCCAGTTTTTTTTTAGCTCAAAGCTATTTATTAAGATGCACAGAGTGCGTAGATTTCGCCTTAGCGATGTGTCGTTTTACACCCCCTATACTAAAAACAATGTTGCATACTTATTTTTTTCAACTTCACTAATAAAATGAATGTGCCTATCATTAAGCTTATTCCCCTTAGGTAGAGTAGAATACGTACTTACGGGTAATTACTATTAAATATTACTTCTAGCTACGTAAAAATAATACAACAACTGATGTCCTGTCGGCTCGATATTACATAAGCTATAAGGGTGTAAGTGGCATCGTAACAAAAACTGATACCATGGATTAGAATTTTGCGTCAGTCTTTTCATGAATTTTCAGTTCTTTTTCCAGCTATTAAACTGATTTCAGTAGAATAATGTTCGGCTATCCTAACGCTATTTTATTGAAAATATGCTATTTTGAATAAAAACACAATAAACTATTTCTTTTCACATATACCTGCAATGTAAATAAAAACTAAACAGCAGTTGTTTCGCTACAGTTCACGGATGAGTTCATCGCTCGCAGTAGCATAATAATATTATATCATGGTACAATAATCACGTAGCGTTTTGATCGCGTTGTTTACCATACATTGCGTGTTCAAAAATGACAAAAATTGTAACCTACTATTTCCGAGATAAATGGCTTTCCTATTTTTATTACAGACCTGAGGGCGTCCTGATCCCATAGTTTTCGGTATGTGGTCACTTACACCCTGTATAATATATGGTTATAGAAAACCAACAACCCTCGTTAACCTAAATAATGTATCATTACTGGACGACCGAAAAACAATAACACACTAATAAACTACTCAAAATTCAACAACATAGTACCGTAATATCCACTTATATATGTTGTGCTTGAAATCATAACGCAGTATGCATCAAAATGTAAACACGTTTTAAAATAAGCCTCAGAATATGCTCAGAGTGAGCTTAAAGCAGCAATAGCCCAATAGGGGAGGTGTCAGACTGGCAAACGAGAGGTCGTGAGATCGAATCCCAACCGTTGCATTACTGAAGTAAACCCATTGCTATTACAAGCATACTTAACTTAGTTGGTTAACAAGAAAAAACACACATTACTAGCAATCTTTACAAAAACCACGAGCGAGTGATCAACAGCGACGCTAGCTTGGTCTAGCCAGTGCTTCTAAATTTAATAGTAACTAATCGAACTAATACCCGCAGGGCGATTACAATGCGGTGATTAGTCAGGACGTCAGAACTCGCAAGTCACTCGCCCGTAGAGAAAGTCCCCCATTGGAGTGCACTGGACCAACATACAGCCATTTTGATTTGTATTGATCAATACATACCTATGAGTCGCGCAGTGTGACGTCGGGTTCAGTCAAACTTGAGTTAAATCTGGCTACAGCCCAACAAGAAACACTGATTCGTTCATTCAATGCAGACTTCGAAATAAATAATGGTAGGAAATATATTAAATTATCATAACTGGTGTTGACTCATGATAGTTTGCAGAAAATACAAAATATGTAAAGATAAACAGATAGTTATGTATCAAGGCTTTCATAAAAATGTTCTATTAAAACTAGTAGATTGCTGATGTAGCAGATAATCTTGTAATATTCATTAAACTTCGGAACTATGCCTTTAACAATCAAATTAAATAAATGCTTCATCATACATAGTTATTTAGGTAATAATCATTATCTTACTCAAATCATTTCGATTTCAGTTACAAACATAATATATACTTATGATAAAGAACAACGATAGAACTATATCTTTCAGCTATCTTGACCCAATATTAATTTCTTACATCCAAACGAAGTTTAAGTCTTATATATTAACAGATAAATAATTGTTGTACAGTAATATTATGATCGCATGTAACAATGCTATTCGCTGATATGTACACACTATTTTGATCATATTTATCTAAGCTTGTTAAAGCTCAAGACTGTGTGTCCCAGATCCCAACTGTACATATTCTTTTAACAATTTGATAGTTTAGAACATATTTTTGATATAGATATATTACTGAACAATTAACTTGTTAATGAATGGACATGTACCTGTAGTCTTATTTTTAGTTCTCCTTTGAGGGTTGGATCGACCAGCCCAGGATACGCCGATCGAAACCGCAACTGAAGAAGTTAATATTTGAAGACATGTCTTCGGCCCATGCTACTGAGGTAACCATGCGACGATGACCCTGTGAATAAAAGCAAAATGTAGATATATTGAGATTTCAGCAACATTATTAATATGAAGAAGACACTAAAGGCATCACACTTTATTTCAATTAGGCCTTTACAGGCTTTTATGATACGTCAAGAATTTAAGTTGCACGGTTCCAAGACGTCGATCCTATGGAGAAGAGCAGGCAAGAAACTCCATGGACACTCTTTTGAATGAATATTATACTAACAAGTTTTTTTTTCATTACAAATGTGATAGGTTAAGGTTAATCTGTGAATTAATGAACACAAGTACGAAACTAAATAATGTATGGTCTTATAAGATTGCCCTAGCAGCTGTGAGCTGACCAGTCTCGACAGAAGGTACCCATTCACGAGCGTGACGCATCAGCGTCGCTCAGATCAACCATATTGTAGGGAACTTAGAATCCGTTATGTAGGTTTCTGATGTGAGTACAGATAGACGGAGAATATTTCAGTATATGTAACAATATATATTCTTTAGAGAGAGAAAGTAAATACATGGTAATGGGCGTACCCAGCTTTTGGCCTAGGGGGGGAATTCAACTTAAATAGAAATGTGCGATTATTAGTTGGCAGGCCAGGTCCAGGGGAACCCCAGCAGCTGCCCCCCGTACGTCCATATCCTGATTATCTTACCTGTCGACTGGACCTGGGCAGTCTCGCGAGTCTCTGCCCCTGCAGGTCGAACAAGCGCACTTGACGGTTATCGTGAGGGATCGCGATCAGCCCATTGCCGCTTACCCCCACGCGGTTCACCGACGAGTCTGACCTGATCGTAGCTAGCGCTGAACGCATGTTGCGCACGTCCCATACCTGTAAATCATCATCAGCATTCATCATTTCAGCCGAATAAAGTCCACTGCTGGACACTCACAAAGACCGCCACAACGACCGGTTCGGGTGTTGTGTGGGTTTGCCATATTCGCCACGCTTGGCAGGCGGATTGGCGATCCTGCTAATCCCATGGTCGCCTTTTACGACACCTACGGGATGAGATGGGTTGGTACTATTCGTAGCCGGCACCACAAGGAATATTAATATTTTATTCAACAGCATAGATCGTGAATACTAACTTAAAAAAATCGCACTCATGATAAGGCCTTTGAATCGCTTGATATTTCGACCAGGGTGCACAGATCGTCGTCACAAGCAGACTTTCTGAAACGTTAAGGGATTCAAAGGTAATTTTGCAGTAATTCCCGTTTTGCATTTACACAATATTTTAGATTTCGTGAAAGTTTGTTTGTGAATTGGTTTGGAAATATTTGAAAACGCAGGTCGCCGTGTCACTTGATTACACGTATCTAATCTGCAAAATTGCATTTTTGGTTTCTTACCAAGAAAAGTAATTTGCATTATTATATGGCGGATTCAAAGTCAAAGTAATTTAAATTTATATAACTTAAACCAATTACTGGCACTTATGAATCTTCAGAATTTAATTGGTTTAGAATTGGTTCTTGCCAATCGATATTATACGTTTCACAAAATGTTAAAGGGGTGACTTCCTTTGGTTTGTGATTAGGTGATAACACAACATAAAAATATACTTAAAGAAAAAACTTGCACTTTGCAGATTCGATATTTTATGTAGGCACAGCCGATATATAAAAGTATGTATCAAAACTACCAGGCACGCTGGGCAGGACGCTGTAAGTCATGCTGCCTCTTCGATATTGTGCACATCTTAAACAGCCATGTGGCGGGATTAATGTTTGTCTATTGAATATAAAATAGCTGAAATGGCTTACGGAAATATATCGCGTTTAATTCATTCATTCTATATACTTATGTACAGCATTCATACGTGCAACGTGCAGCCCTTTTTTATTTGTATCCACTGGAAATTCTACATGAAACTTCCTTCGCCCCGGGAAAGGGCGAAGGGGTATGCCGGACTCCTACCGGCTAAAACCACTGGAGTGGTCATCTTCGGCACCGAAGGGAGGCTCCAGGTCCTCGTAAGGTCACACTAGAGCCGCCCATTGGTGCCACACCTTAAGGCACATCTCAGAGGGGATGACTGTAAAGCGGTCACCCCCTCTAGCGGAGAGCAAGCGGCTGTAAAAAGGCCGCCGCCAGGCACTTCTCGGGGAGGCTTGTAAAGGATCTATTTATGTTCCACTATACATAGGTGTTGCTCAATTGTGTATTACATATGTGATTTTTTCAGGTATTATTATGAACAAATGTGAGTATATAGAGTAGAACAATAAAACATTGTTTTATTCATTTTGTATTTCATACATTTGTGTATTAATAATATAATAATTGTATGTGCTATGGTTGCATGTTAAACGTATAGATGCTGTACGTAAGTATATAGAATTAATGAATTAAACGCGAAATATTTTCGTAAGTTATTTCAATTCAATGGATCGGAATCGCGTAAACTTCAGAAAATATTGTTATACCTATTGTTAATGTTATGGTTCTAATCCTTATTTTACCTTTACAGAACGGTCGTCAGACCCGGAAACTACTTTATCTTCACGGGTGAAAACGGCTGATGTAACACTCCTGAAAAAAAAGTCATGCATTACAACATTTACATGATCCTTGTAAATATAAACCAGTCATAATCAAGTCTGACTTTGAAACCCAGAGTTCAGTACCGAGTCTTGGCTATGACGAAAACTGCAAAGAAAATTTTAGCTCAAACGGCAAATGGCAAGATAAGGTACGAGCACCAACCCGCTTAAGTGTGTCGTTGTGTCGCAGAGCAGCACTCCCGGACCGAGGAAGGCGAAGATGTTGATGCCTATCCTTGGTACCTTACCACTGTGGTTGGCAGCAACGTTTATTTTATTTTATTCGTATTCTACATATTTCCATGCGGTGTCCGGATTAAGAATATAGCACCAGTCTATCTCCTCCCGTGGATGTTGTAAAAGCCCCCAAAATGATGACAAAATTGTGAAGATCCGTGGGGGAGGCTTTTGTTCAGCAGTGGATGTCTCATGGCTGATATGATACATAGTGAACTGTGATCGAAGTGTTGATAAAAATGTGACATACTCGGTGTGTCCTTGGAATACAGAGACGGAGTGTATCGGCTCACGGAAGTCCCACAGCCTGAAGGTGGTGTCGCGTGACGCCGTCACCACGAGACGCGACGCGTGGTGAGCCGACGCATGCGTCAGCTCGTGGTCGTGACCTAACATGAATATTGGAGTTGCAGGATTACAAACAATTAGATTGTCAATCAGAAATGTACTACTGCATTTCTTCATCATGTTGACATTTGTCTTATGCGGATGGGTGAAAATGTACACATCAATATTATGTCCTTGCGATTCCAGCGGAGCGTTTTATTTTCACGCGGCGTGACGTGCATGACGCCCTTTCCATTAATCTTACTTGGCACAAAAGCCATTAATAATTATAATTTCTTTACCGGACAGTGGTTATATATTTGACACCTAAATTCATTACAATTAAAAATGCAGTCAATGGTATAAAGGAAAATCATTTGCAAGTATCAGTCTCCTCTCCATTACGTACATAATCGTATCATATAGAGACAAGAACTTTGCAAAAATATTTTGCTATACCAGTTGCCAAACATTCTATACATTTCCTGTTACTGATATGAAACATAAACAAAAGTTTTTGATTGGACCTTCCTTTAAGGCAGGTAGTACCTGTATCAGGAGAGTCCGCTCTTCCATAGCAAGACGTGTTATATAAAAAGCATAAATTATAATTTTTATGCTACCCTACATACATTAACATTAAATTAAATCAAATGTGTGTATGAGTGAGTGTGTGTGTGAGTGGTATGTGAGTGACAGTTTAGTCTTTAGGTGTGACTGAGAGTACATGAGTGTGAAGGTGAGTATGTGTCAAGGTTTGTATCATTGTAGGTAAGCGTTAATAAATACATCTACATTTATCCCAATTTTGCCTTTTTTTTTTTACTATCGTAGTTGTTATTGGGATAAATGTAAATGTATTTATTGATTTGATATATAGAGTACAGCAGATCGTTTTCTAAAGTGCATACTGGCAAGCAAAGTCCTTGTCCTAGGGATATTTTTTCATTCATTCATATCGGCCATGTATACGTCCACTGCTGAACAAAGGCCTCCCCCATAGATTTTCACAACTGTGTCATCATTTTGGGGGGTATTTGCCAATACTCACCACGCTTGGCAGGCGGGTTGATGAGCGCAGTATGGCTACCATTTCACAGAAGGGACGCTGCTGCCCATCCCTCTGATTTAGATTCCCTTAGTCGCCTTTTACGACATCCACGGGAGGAGATGGAGTGGTGCTATATTCTTAATCCGGACACCACACGGAATAGGGATATTTAATATAATATATTTTCTTCTTTTTGTCAATTATGCCAGCATTATAGGAAATAGACTTTTGTTTTTTAATATAATTTTTGTGATGTAAAATTTCCTGACTGAGAGTAAGCTACTAAGTCGAAATAGGTCTTCAATAGGGTATCTCTTTTTTTTTAAAGTACATGCACTTGATAAGAGCGCGTTGTGCCCTTTCCACTGCTAGAAATTTCATTCTGCCAAGTATCACCAGTGATGACTACAGCAGTATCATCCGCGTAGGAGAAGACTTGTGCGGTTTCAACATTTATGTTAGGGTTCATTGACTAAATAAGGATCCCAAAGGTCCCAATGCGCCGTATGATGTGCTTGCCTCTTCATTGGTGTACTGACCCACTCTAACCCTTGCTTCCTATTTCCTAGATAATAGGCTAAGAAGCATTCCGCGAATCCTAACTCGTTGCTAGGTCAACTGAACAGTAAAGGGATTACGGTCAGTTGATTGAATCTAACCTCTGGACCAAGACAAGTCGTTTGTTCAATAGGTAATTAGGAAAGCACAATCGGTTCTTATAAATCGAGTTAAACTTTGCCAAAGGCTTAGAAGACACTAGAATACAAAACTTTAAAGTCACCAAGTTCTAAAATTAACACAACTTCTCACCTGTAAGAACCTGCAAACAGTCTCCCGTTTCGACGTCATACAGGTTGGCAGTTCTGTCCCAAGAAGCGGTGATGACGTGGTCGCCACCAGTGAGCCAGTCAGCGGCTACTACGACCCCTTGGTGGCCGCCTAGCTCAGTCAGCGGAGTACGGAGAACTTCCGGCCTATCGCCGCCTTCCCCTAGGCTTTCTTCACCGCCTCCTTCCAATTCTTCCTCAGAGGATTGGCCACGCTAAAACACATGATAGACATTAAACTCTATCGCTATAAAACACAAGTTCATCGTTGGCACTTGGCTGCTTCTTAAGACACGTTTACAGTCTCAAGACAAGTGTCGCGAATACGAAGTTATATGGGTACATATAGAAAACGTCGCGTGATGTCACAACGAGGAGAGCAAGGGGTCAGTGCGACCGAGCATGTGGGCTCGTCCGCTTTTTTGAGAATACCGGTCGGAGCAGAAGCAGCACCGGTGAATTTTTGATCTCTCAGTGCATGCTATACCAGAAGTACCAGACATTGCGATGTTATTTAGTTTTAGCAGTTACCGGTGTTATCCGTCTGTTTGCGAATAGTGTTGTAAGAGACCCGAAGTGATGTTCGAGGTGGCTATAGGGAAGAGAAGCCATTTTGGGGGTTACCCCCAATTCCGTATGATTAATATTTGGAACTCTGGTACAAGTAGGACAAGTAGAATTCAGTTAACGAACGTGTTGTTGCACAGCTTTAGAATTCCAGCCTTTTTATCAGTGACTGAATGAGTGAGTAGCTCACACTCGTCGTGTACTTCGTATTACGTAAGTGGCACTACAGGCAGCAAAAGTTGTGCGACTCGAACCATTAAAACCATTGGTCACTAGTAATTCGTCAAATGACTGTTTACGCGGTTTTTATGTAACTAAAGACTTGGGACTCTACTTAAAATGCAGGTGTTTAAAAAAGGCTTTGGAGCTTTTATTATATGAGCGGCGAGAAAGAGGAATCGGAGAACGAATGCTCAAGACATCTCGCCGTGACGTCACAATAAATGTGTGAAAATGAATCGAACAGAAAGTATCAGAAACACGCGGCGTTGCAGGCGAAGTGAACAGTCCTACATCTGTTACACCTTAGGGAAGGCCAAGTATTCTTGCGTGATCTATAATTAATTTTTATAGACCGAATCCGTAATTAGGAATTTGAGTGTAAATATTTACTTTGAGTTTCATCATCATCATCATATCAGCCACAGGAAGTCCATTGCTGAACAAAGGCCTCCCACTTAGATTTCCACAACGAGCGGTCACATGCCGCTCTCATCCAAAGACTCCCAGCGACCTTATTTATTTATTTATTTATTTATGTACACACAGAAACATTTAAAATATAATTACATAGGAAAGAAAAGTACAAAGGCACTGCTTATTTCTTAAAGAAATCTCTTCCAGCAGACCTGCGAAAGGAGAATTCGAAGACAAGAAATGCAGACATGGTGTGTAGAGAATATACGACACATATAAATATACACACATACATAAAGAGTACATACCTACATACTATACATAGTATATACATCTACTTAGACATAAATATTAATACATACATAAACAATTAAGTGGATAGAGAGAGATAGTGCTCTTTAACTAGTTTTTTGAAACTATAAACTGTTTTGCAATCTCTTATGTCAGGCGGTAACGAATTCCACAACCTAACCGCATGTACAGATAAGGAATAAGAGTAGAAATCAGTTTTGTGGGATGGGAATTTAAGTAGGGTTTTAAGATGCGACCTGCAGGGCGCATCAGGCAGGCGGGTGTAGGAAAAGCGTTCCCGCAGGTAGGATGGGGCCATAGGATTATGTAGGATATTAAAAAGGAGACACAATATCCGAGTATTCCTGCGAAGACGAATCGGGAGCCACTTGAGAATCTTTCGGAAATGGGAGACATGGTCATATTTTTTAAGATTGAAAATGAAACGGATACATAAATTCTGTAATCTCTCAAGTTTATTTAATAGCTCTTCTGTGGCATCCAGATAACAGGCGTCAGCGTAGTCTATAATGGGCTGAATGAGAGATTGAGCAAGGGAAATTTTGGTTTTCAAGGGCAAGAAGTTCTGGAGACATTTCAGTGAATGAAAGGTAAAATGCACCTTTCTACTAACATCAGCAACATGAGCACTCCACGACAAGTTACAGTCAATAATCACTCCCAGGTTTTTAACCGTATCCGTATATGCAATCTGAACACCATTGAGACTGAGTGGTGTTAAAGATGCTAAATTAAGTCTGTTACGCATGATTCTGCTACCTATGATAATGGCCTGAGACTTACTAGGGTTTATGTGTAGGCCATAAGACCTAGCCCATAAGTTGATACATTCTAAGTCACGATTCATGGCAGCAATAGCAAGTTCCACTTCAGAACCAAGGAATGGTCTATACAGCTGCAGGTCGTCTGCGTAGAGATGGAAGTGAGAAGAGATGACCCTGGTGACAGAGTTTATGAAAATAGAGAAAAGAAGAGGAGAAAGGACGCCACCCTGGGGTACACCCGCACAGAGATCACGCCGATCTGAGAATTTCTCATCAAGGCGCACACATTGCGAGCGTCCCCGAAGATAGGATTCGAACCATGTTACGGTGGAAGGAGAAACATTTATTGATTTGAGGGTCCCAAGAAGGATATCAAAGTCAACAGAGTTGAAAGCACTGCTGAAGTCCAGTAGCACAAGTATAGCGAGGGATTGATTTTCCATAGCCCAGCGAATATCATCAGTCACTTTCAAGAGAGCTGTTACTGTGCTATGACCGGGACGAAAACCGGACTGGAAGGGACTAAGAAGATTGTTTTTAGTAAGAAAAGCAGAAAGTTGCCGGTGAACGATGTGCTCGAGAGTTTTTGAGATGAAAGGAAGAATAGAAATAGGTCGAAATTGAGAGAGTAATGAAGGGTTGGAGACTTTAGGTACAGGAATAATGTAGGCCATCTTCCAAGACTCAGGAAAGGTACAGGTGTATAAGGAGAAATTGAAAATATGAGTCATAATGGGAAGCAGTATGGAGAGGATGGGAGTAACCATCTTTGAGCACAATTTGTCATCACCCGCAGCTGACGATGTGATAGCTAGGACAGATTTTTTTACATCATCCTCTGTGACAACGCTAAATGAAAATGGAGAGAACTCCGATATCGGCAAACTCGACAGATCTAACAAAGTAGAAGCCTTGACAATGGGATCTAAGGAAGGACAGAACAGGGGGAGAAGAGATTTTGAGAGTTGTCCAGATCGTCTGTCCACCTCGTTGGAGGTCATCCCACGCTGCGTTTTCCGGTGCGCGGTGTCTCCATTCGAGAACCTTTGTGCCCCAACGGCCATCAGTTCTACGAGCAATGTGCCCTGCCCATTGCCACTTCAGTTTACTAATCCTTTCAGCTATGTCGACAACTTTAGTTCTTCTACGGATTTCCTCATTTCTGATTCGATCTCGTAGAGAAATACCAAGCATAGCTCTCTCCATAGCTCGCTGAGTGACCTTGAGCTTTCTTATGAGGCCCATTGTGACCACGTCTCTGTTCGATATGTCATCACTGGTAACACACACTGGTTAAAGACTTGCGTCTTGAGGCATTGCGGTATTGTTGACGAAAAGACGTTGCGAAGTTTCCCGAACGCTGCCCAGCCGAGTCGGATTCGACGATTGACCTCTTTCTCGAAGTTGGACCTACCTAACTGGACAGTTTGTCCCAGGTAGACATACTCGTCAACAACTTCGAGAACAGAGCTCCCAACGGATATTGGGATGGGCACGACATGGGCATTTGACATGACTTTTGTCTTGCCCATGTTCATTTTAAGGCCCATCTGTTGGGAAACTCTGTTGAGATCATCGAGCATTGTGCTGAGCTCTTGCAGCGATTCTGCCATGACTACGATGTCATCGGCAAATCGAAGGTGAGTGATATACTCGCCATTGATGTTAATGCCGAATCCTTTCCACTCCAGTAGCTTGAAGGCATCCTCCATTGCAGCGGTGAACAGTTTCGGGGACATGACGTCCCCCTGTCTCACACCTCTCTGCAATGGAATTGCCCCCGTGCTCTGTTCATGTACTCGGACCGACATGGTGGCGTTTCTGTATAAGCACTTCAACACCTCAATGTACCGATAGTCAATCTGGCACCGCTGCAGAGATTGCAGCACTGCCCAGGTTTCAATCGAATCGAAGGCTTTCTCATAGTCCACAAACGCCAAACTTTGAGTTAGATAGAATTTGTCTCTGTAGCAGCTTCAGTTCAGATTTAAGTAATCTCATTTGTATATTAATGACGGGGTACTAATATCGTATCATCGCCCAGTTAAAACAACTTCTACTATGAATATGAAGTCAGCGTTTATATTATGTCACGTGAGTTGTCACCAGCGTTACCACCGTTGCTTGACGTCCCGCTTTTAGCGGGACATCTCAATTTTTTGTCACGCGCGGGACAGGCACTGTCGTCCTGCATTTTGGCGATTTTACGAAGATGCGGCGGGGTGGCGCGGGATATAAATATAAACAAATATTTAAAAATAGAATTATAGTTTAAAAATCTATACAATCGCCCTTAATTGCATCGGAACTAATCAGAACAAAATATACTTTTTTATGTAAAACAAGTTGTGGTGCTTGATATAAAAGGTGGATAAATTTGAAAATTTGTGTAGCAATGGGGTGCTCGATATCAAAGGTTTATGAGAATTTGAGTAGAGACTATCCCATTTCATGATCATCATTTCGGCCGAATGAAGTCCACTGCTGGACACAGGCCTCCCCCAAAGATCACCACAACGACCGATATGGGTGTGTTGTAGGCACATTGGGGGGTTTTGCCATAATCGCCACGCTTGGCAGGCGGGTTGGCGATCGCAGTTGAGTTGTTAATATACTCGAAGGACGCTGCCGCCCATCCTCCGGTTAATCCCTTAGTCGACTTCTACGACACCCACGGGAGGAGATGGGGTGGTGGTGTTCTTATTCTGGTATTTTTTGATAACTGTAGTAAAAAGTACTTACTTTATTAGTTTATTTTAATGATATCCTGCTTTCACCAAATTAGTCTCACTTATTTTACTTAAATGTTTCAAAATCTTATTTTGCCCCAAAAAATGACAATGCTGGGTGCCCCTAACAGTGGATTTCTCACATTGGCAGAATAACTTCACTAGAAGTAAAAGGAGCAGCGGAGCTTAAACATAATTAATGTAAATCCCGGCACTAGAGCAGTTATAAAAATCAAAATGTTCATTACAGGTAGGTCCCAGTTGACTGCAGCCTGCCACACATGAGCAGTGTTGTCCCCGCTGCTCGTGAGTGCGATGTCTCTGCTCGGGTGGAACCGGATCGAGTTGACGGAGCCAGAGTGTCCCGTGTACTGGAGAAGACACTTGCCCCACTCTACGCTCCACACGCATGCAGTGTGATCTTGATAAAAATACATATTTAGAGTGATGGAGACTACCTTAGCTATATTACTATAAAAATAAAGTGTTTGGATCAGAAAGCAGGTCAACTGGTCTGGCGCAGTTCGGCTCCTTAGGTAAATATGAGCTAACATCAGCGACAAACTGAATTTTCGTGTTTACTCTGTTCTGTACTTTGGGAAACACTGATAATAAATTTTCAGTCCCACGTAAGTTCTAAATTCCATTATGCTCCTTAGCACTTACTTACAGAAAATTCCAATAAAACTTAGGATAGACTAGGCCATAAAACCAGATTTCAGGCTAGAAAGTAATCTCAAAAACAGATATTAAATAACTAAAACACAATTACCAGCTGATGCTGTGCCAATGAGTGCTTGTCCAGGGCGAGCTGATGACACATCCCATATGCCATCCTTGTGTCCCGTGAACTCTCTCACCAATTGACAGTTGTATGTAGGAGCCTTGAAGCTGGACACTATCTTGCTAGTCTGAACTCTCAGCTTGTGACTTGCTTTCACTTTCTGAGAATTGCTCTGGGTTACTGCAATATTTAAAAACAATATATTTACAGTTTGATTCAACAATATTATTATCTAGCTGTAAACCAGCAGTAACCATTACTGCCTTTATATACGGTTTTATCGAAGCCTTACTTCTATTATAACATACTATCTAGTATTTGCAGATTAAAACAATTAAACAGCTCTCAATGCAAAACATAAAGATTTACATGCACTTATGAATAGTCAGACTTTAGTTGCCGCATTTCAAGCAGTAGTTTTCCTATGGAGAAGAATGGGTATGGGCTACATTATTATGAATGAAGGTTATGTGATTTTTTGTTATGTGGTTAGTGATTCTTTAACTTGACACTGGCAAAACGTAATAAAAATGGCCATTGAAAAAAAAAAACTTTACAATTACAAAATAATTACAACATCAACAGGGCGATTTAGAAGCTAATACTAATAAATCAGTAAATCAAAAAACTTAGGTGTTCATTTTAGGCATCAAACATGTTGGTCATTTTATACTGGCAATAAATTTCACATCTTGTGCGGCAGGAAATATTTTTTACAAATAATTATAAGGTTTTTATCCCATCAATTAACAACATTTGTTAATTAAGAATTGTGAAGGGTATTCCAAAATCCAACTAAATGGATGCATCAGGAAATCATTAGTAATGTAAGAGTTCCAGGGTATGGACTAATGAAATCCTGCAGAATAAGTAGGAAGTCGGCCACCCCTGACAATGTGGCTTGGCTGCCTACCCACACTGTGGTGCTTACCTTTGATGGTCAATCTGTGCCTAAGCGTTTATTATTTTTATTCTTCATTGCCAACAGAACAGTACATATACCGCACATTCAATGTTACAATTGCTGTAGGTTCGATCACATGCAAGCTACTTGCAGAAGCAAGCCCCCGTGCTTTAAATGTGTCCAATGATCACAGTGGTATTAATTGCAATGTGGAAGATTTTTATTGTATTAATTATTCAGGCAATTTTATAGTACAGTAAAAATTTGCCACCCAACTTCATTGCGTCTTATTTAATATATTTAGACTTTGCAGCCCTTTCACCATTTAGTAAACAAGAACTACGTAAATTGGACATAAATCAGTTGAAATTCCATTTAATAATTATAGGTGTAAGTAGCTGAGACCCGAGGTTTCCGCCGCTGTTTAATTTAAAAGAAATTAGATTATTTATAAATAATTTAGATTACTTCGACATAGACACTTGACATAAAGTATATATATTCGATTTCATGGGTTTTTATTTTTTGCGCGGAACCCTAATTGTTTTTCTCAAATAAAAGTAGCCTAAGTTATTCCTTATAACATCAGCTATCTGCCAGTGAAAGTCCCATAGAAATCTTTGATTGACACAATAGAAAGTCTGAATAAGTTTGTTTCAAATTCTAATAAATGTTGGTGCTCTAAATCCATTCCACATATTTTATAAAGTTATGTATAATATATTAATACAACCTATGCAAGTTATCATTAATATATTTATACAACCTATGCACGTTATAATTACTCAGAATGCCAAAAAAACTGCACTTATGATATATCTCTCTATGCATCCAATTGTACTAAGCCATGGCACTCAAAGAATAACCTGCTAAGAAGCAATAAGATATGAAAGAGGCTACTTACATTTCACTTTAGAGTTTTTCCCAGCCACATCAAACTCTATGTAGTCTAAGTTCTGTCTGTCTCCCACATAGCTCTCTCGTTCCAATTTCTCACTTAGGATATCTATTTTCTCTTGAACTGAAAACAAATATCATATTAAAGTGACAATTTTACATTTATTCTTATTTTAAGTGTAGTTTGTAAAATAAAGTAGATAAGAGACCATGAAAATTATTTGTAACTATGGGCACAGATATTATAATACACTAGTACAGATACCCAATCCCATACAAACAAATGGCACCTTCCTAACTCTGGCCAGCGAACTGGCAAGCTTTTTTTTAAACAGATGGCAGGTTTTACAACGCCATCTATGAGTTCGCTTAGGTACTAGACGGCATCGGTACTACTAGGTGGCGCTGTTTTATTATAATACAGTTGCATATTAACTACCTATACTTTCAACTTTGATATCACATCGAGCAGTCAAGGACAAGACGTATAATATGAGTAGTTATTATCAATACTCGAGTTGGTGGAATAGTTTAATTTGTGTGAGCTAGCAGAAATTTTCTTTTTATTTAAGAACTGATGTACGATCGGCAAGGTTAAACGTTTCGCGCGGTCAGTCTATGGATGGGTGACCGAATTGCGGTATTGGCATATACCATTTCATTCTCTGATCGGTAATTGATCGGCAAGGTTAAGCAACATTTAGCGCGGTCAGTCTATGGATGGGTGAACGCACAGTGGTATTTGCATTGAGTAGGTATCTCCGGCACGTTAATCGTCGGTTTCGGTTGGTGTCATTAAACAGCAGTTGTTAATGCGTAGATTCCAACTTTCTGCCAAATAGGTAATTAAAATAAAAAAATACTATTTCCAGTTTACATTCATTGATGTCATATTTAATTTAATTTATTTGATCATTATGACGAAAATCACAATATTAAGAGTGAAAAACTGATCAAATAACTCGATAGAATACAAAAAACTGACATTTTACAGATACAAACATAAAAAAAATCTGTTGTAAATAATAAAAATGTCGCGAAATAATATCGGCGTTATGGAGTGTTTCGATAAAAATCATGACGCCGATAAAAAGGCAAAATGTGTCTGCGGTGATTTGTTCAGCTACAAGGGAACGACGGTGAATCTTATTGTATTCAACTTAATGTAGGTAATATAGGATTGATCATCATCATCATATCATTTCAAACTAGGTATATAACTTGAACATAAGTTAACATAAAACCTAACCCTTCTTCCTAATAAATTTATAAACTTATCATAAATAATAAAACATTGTAAAAATATTATTTAAAAATTCACTTATAGCAAATTGTTCTAAATTGAATAAAAATAAAGAAAACCACGAGTACTCTACAGTATCTGCATATGCTACGTAAAGATAAAATATAAGGACAGATTATACAAATCTAAAATCCCGATTCACATCGAATACCTACCTACAATATCATATCCAATCTCATCAAACTGAATCTCGAAATCTGATTTAGATACGATCTCATAAAAAGCGATATGACCCAGAGCTAATTATATACATACCAAAAACCTTAAACCAAAATGCCATATATTGCAAATACCTTAAAGCAAAATGAAAGATGGGTGGCTACATATCATTGAAATGGGTTGAATTGAACTAAAAAGCTTAATTTATATTTTCTGTTGACGATATGTGAATAATGAGTGTAAATAATACATTAAATAAAGAAATTTGTATATTTACAAATCTTACTTCAGCGAGTAACTGCCGTATAGTCCTTTTTAGTGATTGATTATTTTATATTTGCCACCTGTGGTGCCATCTAGTAATTTTTATAGACTGTTATATTTTGTTCGAGTTGGGACATAAAATCACATTTCATGAGCATTGTCACAGTGGTATTATAATGGAAGTCGGTATCCATTGTTTCCAAATAATAGCAGTTTTTCTTATTAAGAATGAACATGAACATTAAATTAAACACCTAATCACCATTACAGATGATTGTAAGCTGCAAAATCCTTAAAGGCAGGATCGATTCCACTGATCTTCACAACAAAGTGTGCCAGTTATTTGTTCCTAACAATTACTGTCGCAGCAGGAGCCATCAGTTATTAGCAGTCCCTGCATGCCGTACTGTTGCACACTCCAAATCTCCCATACCCCGGACAATGACTATGCTTAACACTCTCTTGGATTCTAACCCCGACTTTGATTTGTATGAGGATGCCTGAAGGACTATTCTGTCAAAATGTATAGTTTTGTGAAAATAATGCATGAATGTGTTACTTGTGTGTTTATTTGTGCCTTATTTTTAATTAATAATTGTGTGTTATTTATAGTTCTAGTTTTGTCTTTTTACCTTATACTTAGTTGTGCTAATTTTATTCATAATTTATTGATAATTGTCTTTAAGTAGCGTAATTGGCTTTGGCCATTCTATTTAAAGTGAATAAATAAATTACCTGTAAACGATTGACTTACGGTTTAAATTTTCCGTGTACAGAAGGTCAAACTCTTTTTCTATTTGGGAAAACAACTCATGCAAACGAGACCTAAATACGGGCGGGATCGATGTTTCAGAATCTTCCATTTTAAGGTAATTGGGTAGTCCATCGGAACCTTCTGTCAGGGCTTGAAGTCTTCGTTTGCTGGATTTCATGGTCGAAGGCGGATTGCAGACCAAAGTAATGTTCACATCACATAACGCAGCACGTTTAACGTATACATATAAAACACTGTTATAAAATACAGTTTATCATGTATTCTGTTAGCACATTAACTATATTCACAACAGCAAAATCGAGCAATTCGAGAGAATAACAATAAAAAACAACGAATTAATGGAAATTAGTATTATACTCTCCTGATTCAGTTGATTTGACGTTTAGTTTAGTGATTTAGTGAGACGTTTTAAAGGTTTTTTAACGAATTCAAATGCCTATCGGATTCGACTAATTTAATTCAATTTGAGATGATAGAGAAGTCTCAGTTAGGGGGAGTTTCTCCATAAAAGCCTAAAAACTACTTCAGACGAATTATTTTTATACTCTAAAATATTGAGACAATAGTGAGCCAATGTTAAATAAAATATTTATATTTATTAACTGAATTATGTTTCTAAATGCAAACTGACGGCACGGTTGGTGCAGTGGCTGATAAAGTCGGCTGCTGCGCTCCGGGTTGTGGGTCCGATTCCCGCATGGAACAAATATTTGTATGATCTGCAGGTTCCGGGTATGGGTGTATTGTATGAGGAATTCATTCTGTAAACGCACCCACGACACAAGAGAAATCCTAGACTGGAGCATCGTTAAAAAAATGACATCACTAAATATGCGACTTATTGACTGGGTGTATTATGTGTGGAATTTGTGTTTGTAAACACACCCACGACACAGGAGAAATCCAAGTGTGGGGCAATGTATTAAAAAAAAAGAAATAAAAAATATTACCGTACTATTTGATTAAGTACGATAAATGTTAAGTTTTTGGTATGTTTTGAATTATCTATTGGTTATTACAATTTAGGTTTGCTAAATACATGATTTTATATAGAAAAACATAGTATATATTAAAACTTAAATCATTTAGTTCATTCTCCACAACATAGCGTCATTATGATCTAATCTATGATCATTCTCAATATTTGGTATCGTTAATATCAACGTGTTCAATTTTTATAGTTCAAGTATAATTTCAATAAGAAATTATAATAGTGCCTTCTTTATCAAAAATGATTTTTAAGCTCTGATTGCATTTAAGCTTATTGAAAAAGGCTTATATCAAGGTTTTTGACACTACCGAAATACTCGATAAAAATAATAAATGTCGAAGAAATACCCTAAGAATCGTTATACTATTTCCATTTCCTTATTTTCTCGATGACAGCTCCTGTGAAAACTTGAACGAGCGTCATTTTTACATTTTAAAAGCATGATTTTATAAAAATATGACGTTTACACACGTACAAGGTTATACCAGAGTAGGAGAAACTGATAGGGACGGAGCTAAATCGATAAACGTAACACGATAACAATTTTTACAAAATGTAAGAAACTAAACTACTGCCGGATACTTTTGTACAAATTTATTAACTAATATTATATTTCATTACAAGATGTTACACGTATTAATTCTTAATTGATAATGCCAACTACTTTAAAATTTTCGAAGCTGTTGTCAAATATGTAGTTATAGGTAGGTACTCGACAATGAAACGAACCAAATATAACGACAGGTAAATATATTTTAATGTTTTTGTTGTATTTGTCTTTGTTCAAAATATAATAAATATATGCGATCGATATCATTACTTATTTGGTCACTATTAAATTAGAACTGTCATCGAGAAAATAAAGAAATGGAAATAGTATAGTAATAAGTTTTCTCACCGACTAGAGGTGGGTTGTACTAAGTAAATTTGGGACAAGGTTCACCTATTCCTAGTCTGTATGTATACGTGAATCAAAAACCTAATCCATCTAATTACTTATAGACTACTGGTAGCCGATAAGTAATTAGGTGGATTAGGTTTTTATCGTCGATATTACTATTAATGAACTTGGTCCTTATTACTCAGTTTGAAATATGAACATAACCTATGTGTGTTACCTCGCGATTCAACAATTGTAACAGATATGAAAATTGACAATTTAAATAAAATAAAAATTGTTTAGCAGTTAGATCAATAAAATTATGACTTCGGGCGAGATTTACAAACCGCACTCTAGGCTACTATGCTTCACAAAGCAAGCGTTTAAATGAATATGAACATTCTAGTCATATAAATAATGTTCATATTCGAACGTTTACGTTGGGATCCGAACAGCGAGCAATTATGTTCTCCAAAAAAAGTACGTCTGTGTGCGTAAGCGCAAAGCAAATGGTGTGATTGGCCGATGCCACGATACGCACTCCTTTTCCAACAAGTTTCTGCATTGCATATAGCATAATTATGGTTACATAAAAACTATATGACAGTTTGAAACATATAGATCTTCTGAAAGCAGGTGGAACACCGGTACTCCTTCAAAAAACATTCGATATCGTCGTACTCGAAGACACAACACCGGATGCCAGCCAGCCGCCGGACACTGCATGGAATAAAATCAATTTGTATTGGCAATTCTGACTGACAATTAGGACGTTGTGGCAACATTTGCAACTTTATTTGTTGGAACCTCCAAGCTTGCGGCAGCGGGTAGTGGGCACTCGGGCAGGCAGGCAACATTTGTTCAGCGTTGCCAGATATACAGGTTTCTCCATATTTATACAGATTTTCGGTGTGGGATAGATCAGCACTGGATACAGATTATTATACAGAATTTTTAGATTCTATAGATTAAAATTACCATAGTCTTCTTAAAACGTGTAAAAGTGGAACAGGTTGACAATTCATTTTGAATAATTCAATATAGAATCTATAGCAGAAAAGGTCAGCTTCTCTTGTCTCTACAAACACTATAAGAAACAAAGAAGATATTAAAACATTTAGACTCATATGGCTTGATATTTATTGAAGGTGCAAAATAGTTAAAAATGAAAAATTTCAGCAATGATGTAATTAAACAAAATGTAATTTTGTGACCCACATGTTGTCAAGTCTCGTAAAATAGATTAATTGGTCACTTTTGCAGTAAAGTTTCCAAATATGATTTCAGTTGTTTTTTTTATTGGTATCCAGTGGACATTCTACATGAACTTCCTTCGCCCCGGGGAAGGGCGAAGCGGTATGCCAGGCTCCTACTGGCTAAAAACACTGGAGCGGTCATCTTCGGCACCAAAGGGAGCCCCCCCAGGTCCTCGTAAGATCACACTAGAGCCGCCATTTGGTGCAACGCCCTTAGGCACATCACAGAGGGTATGACTGTAAGGCGGTCACCCCCTCTAGCAGCGACTGTAAAAAGGTCACCCCCTTGCACTTCTCGGGGACGATAGTAAAGGATCCCCCCAAGCCTCACTGTGCGCTGTGCTGCGCACACGGTGGCACGTGTCCACGTGCGCGCCGCCGTCTTCTTGGGGGGAACTGCAACACCTAGACACAGACCGGTTTAGCGTAATTATCAAGATATTTGGCCTCGTGATTCAGAACTTCAGAAGACCATGAAAACTGGTATAAAGTCATTGCAGCCCGTGATCCTGAATTACAGCTATCTGTTATATCCTACGCTGTCCTTTATTTCTGCAATCTTAAGTATACCTCATTCAAGTACCGCCGCACCTTAAAAAAGTATCTTCAAAATAATGCAACTGACTCAATGCAAACACGATTTAAAATCTTTAGCTTACCAAGCCACCGATTGGTGAATAATCTTGCCATAGCCTAAAAGTTGATGCCGGTAAATTTACTCTTGAAATGTTACAAAAATATCTATTAATTAATTATTTGTTTGCAATTCATTTATCATTATGATTTCGTCTAAACTATTCCATTGTTTTTCAAAACAAGCAGAACAAAATAACTTGCCTGCGTATTTATTTTGTTTTAGTTCTTATTACTATGAATTAAATATGTTATTACTGCAAAGTCCTGCATGTCTAGTTATAGTTGTTTTAGGTATGCATATTATGTCTTTTCTCATTTTTCATCGTTTTATAAAACACTTATTTACTCATTCGCATTCAAACCATCACACAATCACAAACTCTCCAAAGACCAAAACTGTATATGTAGTTAGAAAATGTTCTATTTTTCGACAAGCAGTTGTTTTTAGACTAAAAATTGTTATGGTACTAAACACTTGTACTGTATACAAAGGTAGACGTCACCTCACGGAAATTTTTGGCGTGTCCAATTTATATGTAAAGACCTGAACCTAATACTTTGGCCCTATAGTTTAAAGCTGTACTCTTCGATAATTTCAATGTACATGACATATTAAATAACTTGGATAACGTTACTTTTTCTAACGTGGTGTTTTGCGACCCTGATGAATGTACTAATTTGTTACCCGTAACCAACATATGTTAACTATTTCAACCCAGAATATTCGTAGCATAATTATTATATTATAATATATAATATTATAAGTTATTAGAGAGAATTAACGTACCCTGTGATGTTGTTGTTCTACCAGAATGTTGGCTCTCTCGGAACCCCGTGATACCGATTCTAGATGGATACATAGCTCATAAATCATCAATAACGTTGAATCAGAATGACGGAGTCATTGTATATGTAAAAAGTATATTATCTAACGTAACAGTTAAAGAACCCAATGTCACCGAAACAAACTGCCTAATAGTCACGGTAGGAAACGACATAGCCCTAATCACTGTCTATAGGCCATATGCATTTAAAGACCCCTCAAATTTTATACAATCTATGGACTGTGTTCTGTCTGATCTCAAATCTTTTAAGGACATTGTAATTATAGGAGATATAAATATTGATATTGCTCACAATACTACAACTGCCTACTCATTGGACTATCTGGATCTCTTAGCTCACCATGAACTTTTCCCAGGACATATTTTGCCAACTCATGGTTCCACCCGTCTTGACCATGCCAATTTAAAAACCTTTCTTTCAAGTATAGTTTTGATACTAGAGTCCACTGTTACAGATCACTTTGCAATTCTACTGTCGCTCCTGACAAATAGAGTCAAATCATTGAACTCACCCAAAATCACGAAAATAGATGAGGAAAGGCTTGCCAACGATATGTGCAATATAAGTTTTGACTCAGTCTACACAACAAAAGACCCCAATTTGGCAACTAAACTTTCAGTCGAACCTATTCTTCTGGTTTTATTTAATAGTACAAAAACGATATGCATATCTCGCAAACGTAGGGCAATTAAACGCTGGATTACTAAAAATGTATGCGCAATAGAGACAACCTAAGAAAAAAGATTAAAAATATCCCTCAAATGAAGTCCTTAAGGTATCCTATAAAAGGTATCGCAATTTCTGTACTAATCTGTTACGTATGGCTAAAATAGATTATGAAAAACTGGAATTCAAAAAAGTGGGCAGTAACTCCAAGCAACTGTGGAATGTTATTAAAAGTGTTACGAATATAAATAAACTCAAGTCCTCAGCCTTCGACCTCTTGGAGCCCCACAATGACAAACATGTCACCATCAATTAAATTAATTCTTATTTCTCCAATGTAGGAAGACGTCTCGCGGAGAAAATTCACAGTGACCCTAAGTCTTTGTCTTTTCCAGTTTCCCAAAGAAATAAAGAATCCCTTGTATTGATAGTTACTGATGAATTGGAGGTAGAAGGTTTAATTCTTTCACTCAAGAGCAATTGTGCGGCAGGCTGGGATGGCATTCCAAAATTCTAAAGCAACATAGAAACATTCTTGTTACCCCGCTGACATTTATTTGTAACTTAAAGCTTAATTCTGGCATCTTCCTGAATTCGTTAAAATAGGCAATTCTCCACCCTATATTCAAAGCTGGAGATCGTGACTGATCGTTTACGTTTAAGCAACTACGCCATTCAGCAACTCCTGGTGTCTTGGAAATGGTTTAGCTTGGTGCTGCAAGCTAATAAAATTTGTATCCTCAGAGGTGGGGACCTGGTGATCTGTATTACAGGTGTTACTACCTACCACAGGCACCAGCGATCCACAACCAGAAATTAGTCTTAGATGTTGTTTTGTGTTGTTATTGTTTTGTATTTTTTGGTTTTGGTGAGAAATAAAAATAAATAAAATAAAATCTTCTTCACCAAAAGCTCTGTTTTTTTAAAAGATATGTTATTTCAGGCAAATATAAAACTTGAACTATACAGGATAAATACGGACACGAAAGTATACGGATTTCAAGTTAAAATTAGCATACAGATTTTAGCTAGTTTCTTAGTTTCTACTTTCTACTAAAGATAAAAGGTCGAATGCATCTGGCAACACTGCATTGGTTTATTGTAAAAAATGGCTGGTGAGTAGCGAATTGAGCTAGCTTTGCCAACGTATTCTTTTAGTTGGTTGTTTTATTGTGTTTACAGTCATGTCGTTTTCAGATTTGTACGCTAAATATAATTGTACTTATTGTCAAGAAGAAATAAATGGTGTCCGCGTAAAATGTGCGGAATGTATCGACTTTGATATTTGTTTGCAGGTAAAGTAGCTTCGCTGCCATTTTTGTTTACAGTTTTGGCGCAAAATTTTAAATTGTCAGGGTATAGTTTTAATTTATTTTGTATTCCAGTGTTTTTCACTTGGTGCAGAAATTGGATCACACAGAAATGACCACTCATATCAGTACATGGTTAGTTATTTGGACATATTACTTTCTTTGAGTTCTGATGTTATAATAATTTAATCTCTACACGAAATAACCAAATTATTCCAGGATTCTGGAGCATTTGGGATATTTTTAGGTCGTAGTAGTTGGTCTGCAAATGAAGAAGTTAGATTACTAGATGCAATAGAACAATTTGGCTTTGGCAACTGGGAAGATATTGCCAAACACATTGAAACAAGGACACCTGAAGGTAAGTAATGACAAGTTTACTGTTCAACTTTTCTGAATAACTATTTTTATTATATTTATTTTAATACAACAATTTTTTCTGCATTCTGCTCTACACTCACATTTATGTATACGTTTTTTGTATTTGAAATTCTTAATGCTACTTTATCCACAAATTGTCTATTAGCCAAATATTGTTACAAGTATGTTATGCATTGGCAATTAAAGTAACTCTTAATAGCAGTGAGATGTTAAATTTGAAAGAATTGGTTGTATATGTGTTTATTTTAAGATTGAATTTAGCACTACTCCATCTCCTCCCATGGAGGTCGTAAAAGTCGACTAACGGTCTCTTAACCAGAGGGATGGGCAGCAGCGTCCCTTTTGCTGAACAGTAGCATTTCTGCCCTCATCAACCCGCCTACCAAGCGTGGTGATTATCGGCAAGTTCCCCCCCCCCAAATGACGACATGATGAATGCATCGGCCCCCCGTTCCCGGCAGCCCTGCCATTCCTTGTCATGGTAGCGGCCACGGTAATGGCGTGGCAGGGGATGCTTAGAATCTCCGGAAGGGATCCGGCTACCACCACAAATGAAAACTGGCCCTGGTAACATATAACATACGCACACTGAGGGCAGACGAAAAGATCGTTGAGTTGGAAGAACAAATAGATAAGTTACACTGGAATATCATGGGTCTATCAGAAGACCGAAGAGAAGGCGAGGACACGATAACCCTGAAATCCGGCAACTTATTTTACTGCCAGGAAGGCCTGGGGCGGGTTTCTCGTCTGCGGGTCCCTAATTAACAACATAGTGGCCATCAAAAGTGTGTCAAGCAGGGTAGTGTACTTTATACTCAGAATATCCAAGAAGTATTTGTTGAAGGTCATACAAGTCTACGCACCGACCTCGACACACCCAGATGATGAAGTAGATAGTAAGTGTGAGGACGTAAATAGGGCCATACATACCTCAAAGACACACTTCACTGTTGTGATGGGGGACTTCAACGCAAAGCTGGGCAGGGCACTCGGTGCGATGGTGAGTATAGAATCGGGCAATTTGGTATGGGCAATGGAACTCCAGGGGATAGAGGCTGGCCGAATTTTTGGGAAAGAAAGGACTCTTAGTGACGAACGCCTTTTTCCAACAGCCGCCTTACAGGAAATGGACCTGGATGAGTCCTAATGGTTCCACAAAGAATGAGATTGACTTCATGACCAATAAAAGACAAATATTCAATGGTGTCTCTGTGATCCATAGGGTGAAAACCCATAGTGATCACGAATGGTAAGAGGCACATTGAATATTAATCTCAACGGTCTCGTCTGATCAAGTTTACGCTCCGGCCCTCTAGTGCTCATATCCAAAACCCTGAGAGCTTTCAACTCGAACTCCAAAACCGCTTCGAGTGCCTAGAACATTGCGTATCTGTGAACGATTTAAATGGTAGGTTTGTAGCTGTAACTGTCCAAACGGTTGGGTCTAAGTTCTACCAAACCCACCGTAAAGGTAGACCAAAAAATATCTCCGGTCACACTCGACCTCATAGAAAGACGCGCCATGACGCTCCAGTCTTCTGGTGATGCTGAAGCATACTGACTGCTCAATAGACGGATATGGAAGTCCTTGCGTCACGATATCCGTACCTTGGTTTAACACCGTAGGTGTTAATGGTATGTATATCAATAACAGTAATACTCTGTTTTGTATTTTCAGAGGCTAAAGATGAATATATTACAAGGTACTTGGAAGGCAGTATTGGTCGAGCTACATGGGGCAACCTAGACAGTTCAAGCCGCCCAACATTGACCTCAGCTGATAAAGATGAAGGCCCCCTAGGGCCCAGTGCCGTGTCCCGTTTACCACATCTTGCCGTTACATCAGATGAAGCTGGACAATTAGGATATATGCCAAACAGAGATGACTTTGAAAGAGTAAATATAATTCATTTCTATTTATATCTCTTGCCGTGTGGTGCCGGCTCAGAATGCCACCACACCATTTCATCCCGTGGGTGTCGTAAAATTCGACTAAGGGATTAACCGGAGGATGGGCAGCAGCGTCCTTCGAGTACATTAACAACTCAACTGCGATCGCCAACCCGTCTGGCAAGCGTGGCGATTAATGGCAAGACCCCCCGATGAGCACACAACACACCATATCGGTTGTTGTGGTGATCTTTGGGGAGGCTTGTGTTCAGCAGTGGACTTCATTCGGCCGAAACGATGAGGATGGTTCGTGCAGTTGCTTACTCCTTGGGTTTCTGTGTTACCTATCGGAAGCTCAATATCTACATGGATCAAAAATATTTGTGTGGTCTACAGATGGTTGTTCTGGGACTGCGTGTTTGTGTTAAAATAAAGGAGAGATAACATTTATAAAAAATATGAACCTGTTGTTTTCAGGAGCATGACCATGAAGCAGAACAGTTAATATCAACACTATCTATAACTCCTGAAGATGATGAGTTGGATGTTGGTAAGCACCATGTTATTAAAATATACATTTTGGTATTTTAAGTCAATGTAATTCTGTGCCACATGTTAAATTCGTAATGGCATTGGTGATGAGCAATATGGTTACTATAGTTTAGTTTAGTACCACACCAAAACGTTTAATTCGCGATATTCCACGGCGAACTATTCACAGTAATTTGCATACATACTTCCTTAGGAGTGTGAGAAACTTGCACGGTGCTGAGACGACGCGCGATGGTACTAGTCACTGGAGAATATCAACATAGTCCGATTCGTGTACTACTATTAAGTGTGTTTTTTTAAAGAATATTATTAAATATAGTCATTTATTCAGTCTTAAGGTCCTATCAGACACTTTTACACATCATGTTGAAACAATGGAGGGCGTGGGTGATTTTATCTCAAAATAAAGTTACTAAAACTGATATTTCACCATAGAATAAATAAATGTGTAAAAAACGACTTTTCTCTATACCTCATGAATAATTTGACTTATTATACTTATTTCTCTATAATGTATTACTGCATGCATGACTATAGTAGTGCTGTTGGTGATAAAACAACTCGAGCCACTGTACAAATGAATTATCAATGAAGTTTTCCTTATGAAAAATGATTCGTCTGTATAGGTTATATAAATACGGTATACCACTTACTATGAAGGCTACAAAAAATTGGTGCTAGATGCATAGGAGACAAAATAACTAGTCTCGAGGCGAACGCGATGTGGTGCGACACAGCCCTAGTCATGGGTAGCATTACAATTGTTACGGGCAGACGTGATGCTGACCAACAGGCGTACGACTTGCTCATCTTGTCACTTATAATTTGACAGATTTGTTGGATTGAAATGAAGTGGATACATCAATAATAATTGTTCTCATTCCAGCCCTTAAATTATCCCAAGTGGACATCTACACACGGCGGCTTCGAGAGAGAACAAGAAGAAAGAGATTGGTGAGAGACTACCAACTCGTGTCTGTATTCTTCAACAATCAGAGGAATAAGCAAAAGACACTCGGAAAACTTGCCAAAGAGAAGAAGTGAGTGTTGTATTTTTTTTGTCAATAGTTCAATTTGCCGTAAGCATATTTTTATCGTGCACTCCGTGAGTTGAAATAACTATCGATGGATGCATTGAGCTATGTTCTTTAAAGTCTACTACGGAAGCAATAATACCGTCTATGTGTATACATAGCCCACATGAGCAAATATTTCATATCAGCCAAAGCCAATGTCCGCTGCTGAACAAAGATGACCGCAATAGACTCAACCACCCGCATAGATGTCCACAATTGTGTCATCATTTTGGGAGGAATTTGCCAGTACTCACCACGCTCGGCAGGCGGGTTGGTGAGGTAGTATGGCTACTGTTCCACAGAAGGGGTGCTGCTGCCCATCTCTCAGGTTTAGAGTTTCTTGGTCGCCTTTTACGACGTCCATGGGAGGAGATGGAATGTTTATTCTTTATCGGGACACAGACACTTTTTAAAGGAGCACCATCAACACTTAGTTTCCGTCTATAGTGTACCCACACTACAGACGGAAACCAAGTGTTGATGGGTAGGTAGGCCTAAATATCATATGCACAAACAAACCCAGACCCGGAATGAATATCTGTTATACAATGTTCCGTGCGGGGATCGTACCCGCGACCCGGAGCGCGGAAAGCTAATCCTTTCGCCACTGCGCGGTTTAATTGCTTACCAAATGTAATAAAAAAATACTGTTTAAGGCGCTCAGTAGGCGCGAATGTGTTAGTAAAATCAATGTGGTGGAGTAATCTGACCAAAGGAAGTAGATAATGAGTCGTTTCTAGTTAGTGAAACCACACAAAAATAGATTTTGATGAATCTAGTACGGAAGTATATTGCACCTTAGGCTATTGCGTAGGGAGAGGGCCGATCCCGCACGGAGAAGGACGAGACGACGCCGGGGCAACAACCGTCCCGGCACCCAAGTCCAACACGCTTGAGCCCTCTGCCATCACTACACGGTGGGGGGCCTTGAGGGTCGCGGGCGCGCAGATTTAGGTTGCGTGCGACCCCCGGGAAGACGGCGGTGCGGACGTGGTCACGTGCCGTCGTGTGCGCATCACAGCGCAAAGCGAGGCTTGGGGGGATCCTTTACAATCCTCCCCGAGAAGTTCTTGGGGGGCGACCTTTTTACAGTCGCCTTCCCTCCGCTAGAGGGGGTGACCGCTTTACAGTCATCCCCTCCGTGATGTGCCTAAAGGCGTGGGACCATTGGGTGGCTCTAGTGTGATCTTACCAGGACTTGGAGCCCCCCTTCGGTGCCGAAGATGACCGCTCCAGTGGTTTTAGCCGGTAGGAGTCCGGCATACCCCTTCGCCCTTCCACGGGGCGAAAGAAGTTCCATGTAGAATTTCCACTGGACATCAATAAACAAAAACCTATCGCGTAGGGGTCATATTAGAAATTATTTCTGTGATGGTGGATTTGCGCGCACAAATCAACAGTTCATACAGCGTTAATTTGATATTACTTGTTTGCGTTTCGGCTCATTATATCATATTACCGAAACTTGAACACATATTTGTGTCATTAGTTTTAGTCCGTAATTACGAATATAATTCATACACATTCATTTCAATTTCACAAATTAAACCATACTTATTGATTTGAATGTTATTAACGAGTTTTATTGGAGGTAACCTCTTGTTGCAAAAGTCCAGCAATTTTTTTACTGTGTTTAAGACACAGTATCAACATTGTGTTCCGCTTAGAAGGTCACTGTAGCTAGTGAAATTACGGAGCATAAGAGACTAAATATTAATATCTCGAGGTGACGAATGCAGTGTGGGGCCACGCAGGACTGGTCCTGGGTAGCACTACAATTGTTACGGGTAGGCGTGAAACTTACTATCAGGCGATGCACTGTTTCGTCACTAATTAGTATTAAAAACACCGGACAGTGGCGAGTTGAACTCGCGTGGAGAGGGGTTCGGTACGATGAATATGTTATTTACCTTCTTTTTACCTGGCCCAAATTGGTCTGTGGCAACTAAAAAAAGTATGTACGGCACCGGATTGTAGAGGTAAATCGCTGAATATATTGTCTATTATTTAATTATGTTGTATTAATAATTTATCACAAAAACAAACTTAACATTGTAGTTGAAAAACAAAACGTTCTCTGATACATTCCAACTGCAAATGTAAGTTTTTATTCACAATATTTACGAGATTTGCCACGTTATGTTAAGACCATAGACTTCTTATAGGTTTTCTTGTAATCTACAATAGTCCAGCAGCCACAACCTGTTTTCAGTGATTAATAACAGGCCGAATCTTCGTGAGTAGGTTCTGTTCACCGAGATGCCCAAGTTTTCCTCTGTGAAAATTCTCGATAGAGGTAGCTTATGAAGTAAAATATATCAATTTGGAGGGATGTCGAAATTGTCTGACTAACAGTCTTTTATTGAAATGTTAAGATAATTGTGTAAATGTTAAAATAATAAACTCGGAAATACCCATTTCCTACAAAATTGATGGTTTGACTGAAGCGTCCTTCGCTCCGAATATGTCCAAATAACGAGGACATAAAAATTATTAATAATCAGCAGATATTTTGTATACAGATTCGTAAATATTTGTATAATGGAATGACCACATCGTCGTACAAATTTAGTGGTACGTTTTCTCAGTCCTACGCTTGGAAGTTGTCGATTCCATGGTAATACTTTTTTTTATTAATAACCGTAGGACAAAAAAACACACGTAAGTTAGTGCATTCTTTGCGTAAATCAAACTGTCCTATCAAAAATGGGTATGTATCGCTAGTTCTACAAGAATATTGAAAATAACACAATTTCGTAGTTGTAGTTTTGGTAATTTGGGACACATGTATTTGTAAGCAGAACATTAATTGTTTTACACCTGCATACTTCATGAAAGCTACCTCTACCGAGAATTTTCACAGAAAGCTTGGGCGTCTCGGCGAATCGAATCTACTCACGAAGATTCGGCCTGTTATTAATCACTGAAAAAAAAGCGGGGGCTGCTAGACTACAAATATTAGAACTATATCATGTATTTTTTCAAAATTGCAGGCTCAGTAGTTTAGAAGTTAATGGTAGGAATGGTAATTTTTCATCTATTTTCTTAAATAACATAAAAATATTTTAGAATTATAAAAAAATAATTGAGACCCAGGTTCTTCCATTTGGTATATTAAGCGATGCCGAGTGCATTTTTTATTTTTATTTTGGAATTTTCCCCTTGAGAAGTGTATTATATATTTATTTATTCAATGTTCGTTTATTTACACTACACGTGTCCGTGTTTGGGTCATAGAAAATCATATGTGTACCAAATTCATCTTAATCGGTCTAGTAGATTCGGAGAAAATCGGCTCTGACAGACGGCCAGAAAAACGGGTGATCCTATAAGAGCTCCGTTTTTATTCGGTCGTACTGAACCCTAAAAACCATGTACAGGAAGTGTGATGTTCAGGGAATTCACGGAGCGCGTCCGCTGGACGGCGCAGTTCTACGGGCGCGGCGAGCAGCTGGGCGTGGTGGCGGGGCTGTGGCGCGAGCGCGAGCTGCGCGTGCGCCTGGCCGAGCTGCACCGCTACCGGCTGGCCGGCGTCACGCGCCTGGAGGAGTGCGCGCACTACGAGCAGCACGCGGCGCAGCGCCGCCACCCGCACCAGCACCACGCCGACGTGAGAACACGCCTCCTGGTACTGCTTGCTTTGCTACTCACGTGTCACGCCCGAATACCGACCTGTCTTAATAACTCGCGCTCAATCTCTGTTGTTATTGCGGTCGCTCTGTATTATGCTCCGGCTTCACCTGCATGCAAATCTGGGCTGTGAGGTACCCGTTGAAAAAGTGAAAGAATAAGTCATCAAGCGGAACAGAGTCACGGCTGAATGTTGGAACTTCACACTTAATGTTTTAGTCCCGCTGAAACTTGACTAAAAAACTAACTTTATCACAAACTTTATTCTCACTAGAGCGGCTCAATTTGAGGGGCAACCCAAATCAGTAATGTAAGATATCTAACCGAAGATTATCAGGCCACTGTATAGTGTCTAATTAAAGTTGATGACAGAAAAAAATACTTCGCTTCTTAATTATTAGTCTGTAAGAAAATATCAGACCGGGTCAAAGGCGCCATTGCTATTCAACGATTCATTGAGTACAGTAAGTCGTTGTCAAAGAAAATAAAAACTACCCAATTTGTTGCTGTTTATTTTCCTGTTCCGACCTCACTGAACTGGTAACGAAGACAAATTCATAGGCATATAATTCTTACACCCATTATTGCTTGGTAACTGCCGAATGTTCGTTATTCAATCAGCTGAAATCGAATGTGGTTGACAAGTTACCTAACTTAGTGCGTAAATTTTAGTGAATTAGGCAGAGAAAGACAACCCTGTAGCTCTGGTCACGAATAGAGCTACCCCAACTCATCTCGTGGATGTCGCGGAAGGCTTCTAAGTTCTAAGGTAGTTGGGAACCCGGTGCGTACCATTAAGCATTTTAGGTTACCCGTGGGTGGCTGGTAAACCACCAACACTAGTATACCCAGGGAGGGTTGGTGTCAGGCAGGCTTAAAACTCTTTTGCCAAAACCTTTGCCATGTTGCATAACATTGGGCCCACTCCAAGTAACTTGCGACCAGTGCAGGAAGATTATTTTTGTAGGCAGGTGCGGCCGTAGCATAATGCAGATTAAGAACCGCATATTCTGATTACCGATTAAAAGTGCGATGATAATAATGACAAACTAAAACTATTATAAACTGAACCACTTGTTATTATATTACATATACCACTAAAAAGCAACAAAGGATTTAAAATGGAAATCGATACAACGGTAATATTTTGGCGTTACGCTGCGTTTACATTGACATTATCATAATTTTATTTAAGTTAAATTATTATTTCTTAAAATCTTTCTACATACACATTTTCGTGCACTTCTCCACACCAATCATTACATTGATTATTTGATATTATTTTAAATGTTTCGTTTTATTTTTGTTTATCATAACAAGACATTGTGGGCTGTTACATATATTTCCATTTTGTTCTATTACGTTTTTCAAAATCGACATAAGTGCATCTATGGTTTTCATTTACACATACATTTCTGCATGGCATTAAAATTCATGCTTCATGAATTCATGCTTATGCTTAGAGTTGTTTAAGTTTTATAGCGTGGAGACCTGGTTTGCATGACTTTGGTAGACGCAACAAATCGATATTATAATGTAATATTGGTGTGTGTACTAACTAGTGTGTGAATCAATTTGTCTGCTGATAATAGGGCAGTTAGTTCCCGTGAAAGCTGTAATAAATGCCTATAATATTATACCTACAATATAATACCTACTATGTTGATATTATAGGTAATATATTCTACAGTCACTGATAACAGATAAACCACGCTGAAATTCTTCGCCATAGTAATAACTGATAGTTTGCATACGTTAATCACATCGTGAAATGAAAACTGAACTGAACTAGATGACCTTAAAGGCTTTGCATAGCGGCCAAGAAGTTTGGCGCGGCTTATATTTTAACTTAGACTTGTATTAATAAACTGCTTCAACAACACTACATTGAGCGAGTAGAAGTGAAAATAAAAACTCATTACTTAACTCGAGATACGTTAAGTAATCGCAACAGCATATCGAAGAGTTCAAAAGTTGATTGACTCAAGAACGATATTTATGAGAACGGTTTATTTATACAGGCACTTGTTTATTTTAGGGTTATGGAGGTTAGATCGTAGTTGTCCTGCAACTACAGAGAATATGCCACATCTATCTCTTTTCTGGGGGTCGCATAGGTCGACTGAGGAATCATGTTAAAAGAGAGTGGTCACCAATCCGTTTACCAATATTCACACCCGTTCTTTATAGCGGTGTATAAATAGGCCCATGGTCAGCAGAAGACGTGTAAAACTTGATACAAAATTACCGTATCCAACACAAAATAGACTACTAGGTGTCTATTTAGGAAAGGAAGCAGGTAGGCTGTGTGGTGATGACTGGGCCGTGTGGTTTTGTGTTTGATCCCGTATAACGATTGTATTCGCCAGGGCAGCAGTGGGTGCCTGGACACCAATCAGATAAGAGAACCAACGCAGAACAGCACGCAGCCGCTAAGAAAAAGGTCAGTCGTTGTACAAAGATTTATTTGTTGTTGTTATTTGTTTTAAAATGATTGGTTGCCATATAAATTGCTGTCGTATAGGTTGTGTGTTAGTCAAAATCATTATTATCTATAATATTACTTGTTATATTCGTTGTTTAGTCTCTTTATCTGTCAAAGTCATAACCAACTAACAACTTTTTCTGCCCCGTCTAATCTAATCTGTTGCGGGCTATATGTCTATGTGTATGACTGTCACTGAGTATGTAAATGGTTAACCTTTGACATTCTTCCTTTGCTTTTCTTTGATGCTGACAATAATGGTATATGTCTCTGTTTTGAACACCGATGTGTAACGCACCATACTTTGACTGATGCTGCAGTTATTGGAGTAAATCCCTCCCCCCGAACCTGACACCATTTTGGAGCCGTCTGTGTATCATGTGAGGTGAGTTTCACCAACCGGTTTGGTGAGTCCCCTTCTCCACTCTTCCCTTGTTGGTATATAAACTATGTACCTCTTGTTAAATGTATGTTGGATTTAATTTATCGCATACCATATCCATCAGGTCATCCAGTTCTTTCACGGGATAAATGTGTTTTATATAGGGCTAGTTTTGCTTTCAAGTTTCTGCAATGACTTCTTTGTTGTTTGTTTTACATGTTGTCCTTTTCCACCATACTGCAATGCTATATGTAAGAATAGGCCTCACCATCATTGTGTAAATCCAATGAATTACCCTAGGTTTTGAGTCCCCATGTTTTATCATACGCAGATCGGCACATGTTAAAACCCTTTCACACCACCAGATATTTTCATAAGAAGGAACATATTGATATAAATATATATAAAAGAGTATTTTCGCAAAGGTGTCGCGGTCCATCTAAGAGAGATGGGCAAGTTTGTTAAACACAACAACAATCGGTGTAAAACAACAATCGGTTGTTAAACATCCATGTCATTATTGGCTTTGTCGGTTTGTCAGTTTGTTCGCTTGTCTGGTTGTTCGCATATTACATAATAACTGGGTGGGTTGGGTGGATTATAATTGGTGTTTCATAGCCAGATTTAGATCACAGGTTTGTTTTATCACGAATACACACAATAGATCCTGAGATACACATATACTTGTGCACTATTTCGGTGAGTGTGCGCTGGAATTGCATGTTGCTCCACTGCTGAACAATGTCTTCCTCCCATAGACCCTATATGGAATATATAGGGTCTCCCATATACCTATACAGGGCGTCTGTCCGTCTCGTAGGAGGCCGTCCTACGCTACGCTTTCCGGTGTGTGGCCTCCACTCCAGAACCTTACTGCCTCAATCGCCATCAACGAACGGCATTGCACTATCGTTGTATAGTGGATGTTCGACCCTTTACAATCAAAGGGTTTTACTTCAATGTTTTTACCGCCAAAGAATGAAACTAACTTCTTGATGGAGTCTGTATTTCCAGATGGATACAATTTAGGAGACTTCTAGTGAAGACGTCAATAGGTTATTTCTAGGCAAGTTTGCTCGATTATCGACCGCATCGTCACTTAAAATCAGATGAGATAGTAGTCACATTCGAAATAATAATAAAAAAATAGTATGCAGTCTAGAAGATTGGTTAGTTTTTACGATATTGCAAGCGGAAGAAGCCGTTTTTCCGAAATACTATGTAAAATAAATGTACATTATGATGTTTAACAGAGAAGGAGAAAGCGGCTCAAGTTCCACCAGCCCAAAGTGCACACGGGACGGAAGTACCGCATGTGGATGCTCCAAAAAGAGCTCATGCAACAGCAGCAGCGGCGGCTGCTCGAGGCATCTGCTGACCAATAATGAGATACAGGTACCAGATACAGACCACGTTAATACATTACTGACGTACAAAATATCACGCTTTGCTCCCTTGGGTGTAGGTAGGTACTTTAACACTAGGTAAGTACTTTAGGTACCTACTTTGCAACTACATTCTGACTATTCATAAGCGCCCGTAAATGGTTTATATGAATAAAAATCTTTAGAATTTGGATTTGAAAAATCTTTTGAATTTGAATTTAAAAACTCACGTGCCATATATAATCATATCAACATAAATCTATGGGGGGTTTATTCAGCAGTAAATGCTGAATAAACCCCCCATAGATTTTCACAATAGTGTAATTTTGGGGGGAGTTGCCAGTATTACTGCTGACACAAGCTTGCCGCAAGGGTTGGTAAGCGCAGAATGGTTGATCTTCTATAGAGGGTAGCGTACCCTCTATAGCTTTGACCACATCCACGGGAGGAGATGGAGTAGTGCAATGTTATTACTCCGAACACCACATGGATAGATCCATACATACACGGTTATTCTTGTTCCAACATTTATATAGTTCTTCAAAAATGGTGAACTTTATTTCAAGGATATAAACAGCAGGTTACAACAATCACGTTCATTAAAAACAAGTTTTAATTTCCATTTCATTAAGTTGCAATTCGAGCAAAAATAATAGTTTGGTTGTTTTTTTCCTATCGCCATTTTTATTACGGAAACGCACATAAAGAACACGTGCCGCTGTAATAAAATTGTGAAAAATGTGTTTTTTTTTGTGTTCGAATGGTAACTTTATTTATTAATTATTAATGAACGCGAACCCTTTAACCATCTACCGATTGTCCTGTTTCACTAATAAATTTCACTATTTGCACTGTTCACACATGCGCACTGATTGCATGTATGCGTGCAAGTTAGAAACGTTTTAAAATCCAACACGCATCAGCTTGCAAACAAGCACTGCTGAACATGGGCATCCCCACGATCACCACAATGTCAGGCATATGGGGAATAGCCATAATAGAAATGTCAGGCGGATTGGTGATTACAGTATGTTGTAATTAGCACACGCGTGGATGCTGCTACCCAACCTCTTGACATCAACCCTTAGTCGCCTTATACGACATCCATGTGTGGAGAGGGGAGGTCTATTCTTTGCCGGGAACCATACGGAACATAAAATCAAGCGGGTATACAAAATACCCGTGTAGTGCCGCCTAAGTATACCACCACCCCATCTCATTCTGTGGGTATCTTTAAAGGCGACTACGGCCGGATATTTAGCCGGAGGATGGGCAGCAGCGTCCTTGGAGTACATTTATAACTCATTGCGATCGCCAACCCGTCTGCCAAGCGTAGCGATTATGGTAAAAACCCCCCAATGAGTACACAACCGAAATCCATATTGGACGTTGAAGCAATCTTTGGGGGAGGCTTTTTCGGCTGAAATGATTGTACGAAATAAGAAAGAAAGAAAATTGATTTATTGCCACAGAAAACAACTTGCATTGAATAACGCTAAACATACAATCATAAGATCAAAGCACCTGCCTAGTAAGTGATGTAGGTACTATAATACAATAATATATATACTACTATAATATATTTACTAAAATCATCATCTTTCATAGACAAAAAAATACAAAATTTCAGTGATATTACGGAAACACTTTTCAAAATTAATTTGCATTCGGCTTTTACTATAATAAAGTACTGCTGTTTTGGCCCAAAATTTATATATAGCCTTCGCTCTTCCCATTTATGGAAGCAGTCACAACTTTTAGATCAAATATACAAAATCATACGGAATACACTAACTTCAGTTTTAAATGTGGCTCTGGACGACCGAGCGTGGATACAAGCCTCACTTCCTATTCGCTTGGGCGGCCTCGGCGTCCGCAAAATTTCCAGTATAAGTCTGCATTCCTGTCCTCGGTCCACAGTACTGTTAATTAACCAGGAAAATCTTAGCATTGGTCGATTTTGAGGTACCGTGCTTGACTGATGCTGTGAATGCTTGGAAAATGACTTGCCCGAATGAGGTTTTGCCCGGCAATCCTTCCCAAAGACAATGGGACGAGCCGCTCTGCAGTTTGGTACGGAATCAATTAATCAATACGTCCACTAATGCGTGCTCGTCTACTTGCTGTGGGTGAATGGGAGTCGGGGCTTTGGCTTCAGGCACTCCCGTCGCCCAACATAGGCACTATGTTGGACGACCACACTTTTCGGCTCGCTGCATGTCTACGTTTAGGTGCTCCTTGTGTTGCTCCTCATCGGTGTCAATGCGGTGAAGCTGTTGACCGCCTCGGACACCATGGCTTGTTTTGCATTAAAAGTGCAGGTCGCATAGCACGGCATGCCAATCAATATTAACAACATTATTCGTCGTGCTTTTGTCACTGCCGGCGTGCCAGCTGTTTTGGAACCCAATGGCTTGACACGTAACGATGGTAAAAGACCGGACGGTATGTCGTTACTGCCATGGAAGATGGGTAGGCCTCTGGTGTGGGATGCAACTTGTGTCGACACCCTTGCTCCATCCTATCTTCCAAGCACGGCATGCTGTGCTGGCGCTGCCGCTTCTGCGGCAGAAGCCCTCAAACGGCGCAAATACAATAACCTTATTGGCAATTATTGTTTTGAGCCGTTTGGGGTCGAAACGCTTGGGTCATGGGGTCCGAGTGCACGTCAGCTTTTCAAAGATATAGCTAGACGGTTGCTCGACACTTCGCGTGATCAGAGGGCTGGCCTTTTCTTTGGCCAAAGAATAAGCATTACCATTCAACGTGGCAATGCTGCCAGCCTTCTAGGAACATTTTCAGCTGACAGCGATGAGGAGGTATACTTTGACGCCTAAGTACATGGTATACTTTTCTATATTTATTATATACATAGTTATTTTTTATGTTTAGTGTATAGCGAAGTTAATTTAAGAAGTATTTGTGATTAAATTTGTTAAATTTACTAAAAAAGGATACAAAAACAATCATAATCTAAATAAAATATGTTATACCATAAAATCCTATTACAAAATAACAAAATACCTACACTAATGTATCGGATCGTATATTGTGTTTAGGCTGAGATCCATTGACCGTTAACATAGCATATCATAGCTCTGGCAACGAGGTTCCCACTCAGCATGATGCTGTGTTGTAACGTGAGCTACATCACGGCGCTGGTTTTCAGTGTTAACCCCAAGTGACGAAATACAATTTAATATTTTCATATCACATATATAAAGACGTATATAACATGAGCACCTGTCTTCTTTTCATTTAAACTTTGGCCACCTTGAATGATGTAAGTTGTCAAGTAATAACATGTGCCAGTGTCACCTCTAAATGTGCCTATAAATGTTCTACACAAATAGACATGACTAACACAATAACTACATATGTTACTCATTGTTCACAATAGCACCACAAGTTACATTGTGTTTCTGTTCACGGTTTGCCATTCTCTGCAAGGAGGAAGAAGCAGAGGTAATTTTATTCTAAAATGGTATGGGACACTGACCGGGGACTCTCCATGGCTGCACTGTAGAATACATTGCAAGCTATAAAGAGAAACCCGATAATATGAAAGGCTTATGCAGGTACACAGTTCTATCAAGCATAGCCCCTTACAGATTTTCAATCTCGATTATAATGGGACACTATTCGGGGTCTCACTATGGCTGCACTATAGAATTACAGATAAGAAGTAGGACTAATGTATGTAATGGAAGCTATAATTAATACCAATAATAATTGCAAAGGTTATGGACTAAAAACTTAAATAACATTATTCTATTCGTATAGTTAGTATAGTTATAAATAAAGGTGTATAAAACCGTAGTATGAGGTGTACTTCAATTTGTGCCTACACCTATGAAAAAAAGCATGTGCACATTTTATGTGTGATAGCAATGAGTTGTTGACTGGCCATTACACGATTCAATTAATCGTCTTTAATTCTTGTAAATTTAATTACACTTATTTTGTGTGTGTGTATTAAATACGTGATTTTAAGTCTGTAAGTTTTACATAAATAGGACATTAATTACACAACAAATAGTAAGTATTGTTCATACAATAACAAGACATTTTGTAATACAAGTTTGTATTTGTGCAGCTGTGTTCGGCGCTGAGCGTTGCGCCGGCGCAGTACGTGACGATGAAGGGCGTGCTGCTACGGCGGCCCGCGGCGCCTGACAGCGAGCTGGACCTGGCCGTGCGGCACTACCTGCATGCCGCCGGCTGGGTACGTAACTAGAAAACCACCCTGTTTCAGGGCCGACGTATTTACCGAACATGCCGAGTGTGTCAACTAGGAAACAGTCTGTCGGTGCGCTGTCAAATGCGTTTTGTGTTACTTATCAGAGTCTACATTTGCTTGGATGTATATTATGGCTAAAACAAGTTGGTGAAACTTAAAGAAAAATTATGTGTGTTTACTGAAATTCGATGGCAATTCGAAATTTAACTTATTAAGATTTGGTTGTTGTTAGGTAATGTACTGATTTCCGATTGCTAGGAATGTATGTGTGTTCTTTAAAAGTAGTGAAAGCCACAATAATGTTTTGGTACTAAATCAAATGGTAAATAAGAGACTACACTTCAGACTTAATAAGGACAGCGAATGTATTTGACAGCGCTTCATAGCGCTACTAGCGGTAGAGACCGCGGTACATTTATTGTATAAATTTAACGTAATTATTAAGTCGGTTACACGAGGGTTGTGAAACAGGACTTGTCTGGATCTTTCTGTCATATTTCAAGGTATACTGTTTCAAACTTATAAATCTAAGTACTTGTTAACAGTTTCTTAGTAAAGATGCATATATATTGAGTTATGCAAATCTTTAGGTTCTTGTTATGTTTACTTTGTTAGTTGACAGTGATCCTTCCTTAGTTAATTTATTACCATACTAAAGGTCAATGTATGATTTTGTACGAAGGTAACCTCATACTGTAAGACTGCTCTTATAGAGCATTGTAAATATTGTACGTCAATGTAAATAAAAATCGCGTTTTTATTTCTATACCCGACTGTGCTTCTGAGTCCAAGAAACGGGAAATGTTCAATAAACAAATACTATTGCGAACTCGATGTTTGACGGAGGCAGTGGCAGATGAACCAATCAATAAATCCAATGAAGTGTTATAACACCTCCTTGTATTTTTAATTGAAATATAGCTAATACAGGCATCAAAAATATAATGATTAAATATAAGTTAATTAATCAATTATGTTTTTGTTACCAGATTTCAGTTTTGAAACTATGACAATGTTAGACAAAAACGGCATTTAAGCGTTAAAGAAAAGTTAGACTGTTTTAATGATCATTATAATATATAGTATAATAACGAGTGATCGGAATTATGTGATTGAAATTAACAACTGTTCTTACGCTAGCGTAGTATTGATATACCCATCGAAATAAATATTGACTTAGAGGTGATCTGAATGTGCCGGGGGCACGGTCTAATGCAGACAAAGCGTACACCTCTCCCCCGGCTAGAGGTAAAGAGGAAGGACACCGTGGGGTTTTAGCCGGTTTGAGTCCGGCATGCCCCCCGCCCTTCCCAAGGCGGAGGTAGTCCATGAGGGTTTCCCCACTATAAAAAGAAGGTGATGAATGTATAATTATACTCTTTATGATATACGAATTCATTATAAACGTTATACTTTAAATATTCATTTTTAGATCTGTCGCCGCTTTTTTACTACTTATATTTTTATACATCACCACTTTTCTATACGGAGTTCTGGGACTTGCTAATCATAGCAAAATGCACAATCAAAACTAGAAGTTGCAATTAAATGCTCTACTCATATCCATACTACATTACCGTTTGAGTTTGTTGACGTCAAACAGCTCACCTAACTCTGATCACTAATAATAACGCACACAAATTTTATACGCTTAATATCCACACTATTATAGCGCGATATTTTATATGTATGTAGTCACTCGAGGTCGTAAATGCTGCATTTGAAAAACAAAAATATAACGACAAGCTTGAAGTATTTTTGAAAAAAAAAAACAATAACTCAGTTGTGCAGACGGGTACTGTTTTAGCGAATGTTACTTTTTAGTGCTCGATGCCTTTGTCTAATTATTACAACTACAATGAGCATCTAGCTATTTTGACAGCCGAAATTATATTATTATTATTATATTTTTAAGCTTAGCCAAAAGAGTAACGTACAAATTATGCTGAAAGTGTATTTACCAATCTCGAGTGTTTTTCTGTTGTCAGTATGTTATAGGAGAATAAGTAGTGGGGCATGTAACTATAATATGATTGTTGATAGTTTTGACAAAAACTATTTCCTTTATGTCTCGTCATTATTTGGTCATTGGTTTTACTTTTATGGCTGACCATCTAATCAAGTACCTAGGTCCTAAAGTTTTCAGTTGTTCCTAAGTAGCAAATATGTATGGAACCATTGAAAGTTAGGCCTGGTCTGGGGATGCTTAGTATGTTTTGTAATTGAATGTAAATATTCAGATATGCTATTAATGCCATGAAATTGTGCGTGGGAGAGCCTAGCTGTAGTCATTAGTTGACTAGAGCTCGTAAATAGGCACGACCGGGAAAGTTTCACGCCGTCACAGAATACTTACCGGCGTGAAGTAGCAACATTGTTGGTAACAACAGTGTTGCTGCGTTCCGTTCGTGAGGGACGAATAACGGAAGTTCAACTCTAAAAAATATGGCAGACATAGGACATGGGGACCTTCAAGGAAAAGTCTGTCTGTCCTTTTTTGTCTCAGTGGAAATTCTTCTTGAACTTCCTCCGCCCTGGGGAAGGGCGAAGGGGCATGCCGTACTCCTACCGGCTAAAACCAGAACTTCGTATGATCACACTAGAGCCGCCCACTGGTGTCAAGCTCATAGGCACATCTTGGAGAGTGTAACTGTAAAGCGGTCAACGGGGGATTGTAAAGGATCCCCCGAAGCGTCCCTGTGCGCTGTGCTGTGTGTTGAGCACACGGAAGTCTGTCGGCCCTAAAGGTCGGCACATCAGCGACGCCTTCGGTGTTGCATATGTTCATAGGCGGCGGTCATCGCTAAGGCCATTCGCATGCTCATTTGCCATTATCATAAAAAATGCTGTTAAGAATCCCCCCAATGTAAGGGAGTTGTTAGTGAGTTAAAGCATTAGTGTCTTTAAAGCAGATGGCGCCTCTTTCATCTGAGAATGTATAGGCGGTTTACTCTATATTATATTGAATATTTGCCTAACATTAAAAATAATTGTTATGATCTTTGGAAAGACATTTTGATAAACGGTCATTAGAAAAGGGGATGGTATAAAACCATACAGTGTCAGCCTCTTCGTGTGCCCTGGTTCATTAATAGTAATTTTAGTAGAAAATGAATTGTTACTTACTGCTCATAGACTCAGATCTGGACACATTCCGTGCAAGAAATTTGCCTTCATGATGAAACAATCGCCTTCACCCAACTGCGAAGAATGTGGAGTTACAGATAATGTATACCATTTATTGATGGAATGTGTTCGATATGAGTCTGTTAGAAATAATTTAATGCGGATCCTGAATTTAAACAAAACTGACGTAGGCACATTCCGTCATATTTTATCCCAACCATATGGCGTTAATGCGAAGGCTCTGTTTGAATTCATGACTAATATATATATGGATTAACCGTTGTGTAATATGTTTGTTTAGGTTACGATGGGACTGACATAAGCTGTAAGGTTTAAGGACTAATTAAAACAAGATAAAAAAAAAAATGTATACGCGTTTTAGTTTACTTTACGGTCGCAACTGTTAAATGACATATGGATCCAAAGGGTCCATAATGTTAGCTAATTTCTAGTTATAGTAGTGAATTAACGGTAATAAAATATAGCACAATACGAATTAGTATTTCGTGACGGTACAGGTTTGAACTACACAAGCGGAGTCTCGGTAACTCCGTGTGGCACGAAACCAAAGTAGTGTAAAATGGATTTCTGGAAACTGATATTATTAAATAGGGCTAAAGCACACAATATTCTACTGTTTACCAAGTAAAGTGTATTTTACTAAGTCCATTATACAAATAAATTACCTTCTTTTGCTTCAAAAAGTAGTGGGTAGTAAATTTCTCGCTGGACCATCATTTGATATTTACTTGTGCATAGGTGTTGCATGATATTGTGTGGTAGTAGCATATTGATTTAAGTGTGTTTTGACTCTTAAAATAATAACTATCAACTCATAAGTAATAATAAGGCGCGCGCCACGAACAGTGACATATTTTTAGTTTTCCAAGTAAGATTAAAATTCTTCATATCTTGAATTTTACTATGTAACATGAATGATTCAGTTTCTTAACATAATATTCAGTAATTTAGTCACCTACAGCATCCAGCATCCAACGCGGTACAGTACTGTTTCCATTAATTACAATAGAAAGTCAAACATGATTTTTGTTGGTATGAACGAATAAAACAAGCACTCGATAATGTAATTATGTAATTAGTATTCCGTGTGGTGTCCGGATTAAGAATATAGCACCACTCCATCTTCTCCCGTGGATGTCGTAAAAGGCGGCTAAGGGAATCAACCAGAGGCATCGGCAGCAGTGTCCCTTCTGTGAAACGGTAGCCATACTGCGCTCACCAACCCGCCTGCCAAGCGTGGTGAGTATTGGCAAATACCCCCCAAAATGATGATACAGTTGTGAAAATCTATGGGGGAGGCCTTTGTTCAGCAGTGGACGTATAAATGGCTGATATGATGATGATGATCTAACCAAAATACTTTCACTTTATGAACCCGTTTCGTATAATGGCCGAGCGCGAGGTGCAATGCGGATATGTTTCATTCCCGATCACAACGGTAGGCGCATGAGGCCATTGACCGCCAACTGTTTTGGGTTGGCGTTGTAATAAATTAATATTTTGGAGAAAACTTAAGGTACAATTTTTTACTGATTCGGGTACCGAATCTTTGGCTAATTCACTTCGTGAAAAGTTGCAGGTGATTAATCGACAAGTTGTAGATATTATGAAATTGTTAAGTATTTTATGTTGTAAAAAGTCCTTTTTGTTGGTTGAGGTTAGATTGCTGGCAACTAATATTGACTTTTTGCGCGTCACCGTTCCTGGCGCGCTATAAAATTTATTACCAAAATTGTTTATGTGTAAGCTTATAAAGTTATACATCGAAGTCCAATGTTACTTAACTTTTTATTAGTTGTAACAATGGCTGTGGTAGATTTTAATGTTTACTAAAATAATCTGAATAGTCATGTTATACTTACAATTTAATAAGGCAAAATATTTCCCTTATCGATTATGGTTATAAAGACAATATTGTGAAGGTATTATAGGAATCTTCCAGAAGGTTTTAAATGTTGAGTGGATGGAACGGTATATAATTTGATCTCTCTTAATGTAAATGTTTATCTGCATTTTATTATGATTATTATTTAAAATAGAGTTTATTTATTAACAGAACTAGGTTTCGCCGAATGATTCCAAAAAGTAAGGTAGTTTTAAAAATTAATATTGCAGATTTTAGTGTTTGAAAGTAGTCTTTTGACTTGCCTGTATAAGAGCAAAGATTGAAGGAAGTATTTTAATAATTAAGACTTTAATACTTGCAATAGATTTTTCCAAATTAGGTGAATGCTGATATTACCATTTTGTCATGTTTTATGGGTACTTTTAATATTTTATTGGCTATGCCTGGGATATGAGGGGAAATACGAGATTATGATTGGTCATTCTATCTACCTGTCGTCTTCTGTATGATATTTTATTTAGCTGTTATATTTATATTTAGGGTATTTTTGTGCATTCACTGTTTCGGCTCAAATGTACATAAGATTTGAAGTACAACTTGATATTGTAATTATTACTGACTTATAATTTAATTAAATGAATAAAATACATTTTAAGACATTTGTATAATTTATTATCCCCGATATTATGATTTATTTAAGTTTATTCATCAATGGTTTTGGCATGTCTTCAAAAGAAGCTGGTGAAGGTCTGTTGTTAAACCACTGATGTTTTAAGGCCTGAAAGAAATATTAATTCTAAAGTAAATATTACATAAATAGAAAAATTGTTGATAAGTATCGCATCTCAACAGAGAAGAGACTTTACTCTCATAATTAATAGTGAAACTGAAAGTCCATAAAGACGATTTCTGTGATTCTGACACATATCCAGAGGGTTAGCAGGAGATAATAAATTGACAAGAAACTTGGGAGGCAAACCCTTACAAAAAAATAAGGCTATGTTGATGGTATCAATATAAACCTACCTCCTTAGCCGATATCCTTTTATCAGCATCATACATTATGAAGGACTTGACGAGATGTATTGCGTCAGGCTCTACTCCAGGCAGGAGTTCAGGCCAGGGCGTGGGAGCAGACTCAGGAAACGTGATCTTATGGAAATCAGGCAAGTTCGAATGTCCCGGCCACGTCTCCTCCGTTGGAGTTCCAAGGTGTTGCAGCACTATGGCTAGTTGCTCGATGTCTGATTCACCCTAAGAATGATTCAGCAGTTATTACTTTGACATGTAAATGCTCCTTACGTACCTAACGTCAGTGTTTTCTCCCGTTTTCAACCCAAGCTTTTAGACTACTAATACTTGGACGCCTTGTTTCAGCAGTGGATCTCCTTCGATTGATATAAATATACAGCGTGTAAGTGACAAGGTACCAAAAACTTTAAGAAGAGGTTACATTGAGGCCTATAATAATAATAGGAAAAATGTATCTTAAACAACGCGATCAAAACGCTACGTGATTGTTGTACTATGATATGATATTATTATGCTACTGCGAGCGATGGCCTCTTCCGTGAACTGTGGCGAAACGATGGCCGTGGAGTTTTTCTTAACACTGCTGTTTTATGTCAATATTTTATTGCGTTTTTATTCAAAATAGCGTTCTATCCTAGACGAAAACAATTATTTAATACCGAAATCAGTTAAATAAACTAATAGGAAACTGTAAATTTATGGAATGATTCTAACGTTGAGGGATCCAGAATCATGTACTGAATCCATGGTATAAGTTTTTGTTACGATGTCACCGTTATAATGATGATGATACTGGGATTAGGGTAGTTGGCGTAACGGCCCTTTTTTTTATTGATGCCCAGTGGAAATTCTTCATAAACTTCCTTCACCCCGGGGAAGGGCGAAGGGGTATGCCGGACTCCTACCGGCTAAAACCACTGGAGCGGTCATCTTCGGCACCTAAGGGAGGCTCCAGGTCCTCGTGTGATCACACTAGAGCAACTGCCCTAGCTAACAAAATTATTATATTAATAGTGTTATGGTTGTCTGGATAGAGCGCTGTTTGTGATATGGCTGCCCATTGTATATTCGTCATGGCGTAATTTCTTATTTAAAAAAGGTTTTAACACATTACCCAAATTTGAAAAACACTTCAGTCCATAAAGTATACTAACAGCAAAGAGAGGTTGCCTAGTAATCAATTCTGCTAAAATACAACCAACAGCCCACAAGTCCACTTTCTCCGTATAATATCTTGCGCCATACAGGAGCTCAGGAGCTCTATACCACCTGAAATAAGCAAATATAGATAGGTAATTTAAACTATATATTTTAAATGAGTATATTTTTATTTCATCATCTACTCTGAAATGATTTCAGCCGAAAAACGTCCATTGCAGCACATAGGCCTCCCCCAAAGATTGCCACTACGCCCTGTCTAGGTTTGTTGTGTGCTTATTGAGGGATGTTTGCTACAGTCGCCACGCTTGGCAGGCGTTAGAGTTGTAAATGTACTCGAAAGACGCGGCTGCCCATCCACTGGGTAATCCCACAGTCGCCTCTTACGACATGCACCAGGGGTGTTGCTATTTTTAGCGGGCACTACACACGATACAAACAAATTTTAAATTATAATATTTTAAAACTTCACTTTATAAGAACTCGCGGAAATATGCGGTTAGGCCTACATTTCGGACTTACTGGACTGACATCAGTGTCATATACACCGCTTCTACTTTGAAGGATTGCGGGGATAATATTTAAATCACCACGCATTTGGGGATAGATGATTGAAGCATAAGATTGAAGTACCTATGTAGGTTGATATTGTTGCCAAGCCCGTGCCCCGATACCCGGCGACCGCCACAAGAACCATCATCGGTAAGAGGCGGGGCATCTCTTTAGCTAGAGGGATACCATAGAAATGCTGAAAACCAAAGTGATGGCGTGTGATTCCAAATTACCTACTAGGCCTTCGTCTAGTGACACTCCTAAATGGCCTCTGGCCATGGGAGGATTGTCAAAAGCACCCTTTTATTATCTAATAGCATAATGCGATTACCAATTCCTTTATGTTGCGTGGTGATTACATTACGGCAATGCTTGCCGTCTCAATGCTCCCGTTTTGAACTCTTTGAAATAGGGCGTTGTCGTGGATGTTTACGATCTGATATAATAGCATACCGTGTAGCGACTTGATGTGAATATGGCCTGCCGCCGTCAGGCCAGTAGAGACGTGCGAGGCCTAAGTCTGCGATCTTCAATATGCCTTCATGATTTATAAGCAGGTTCGCGGGTTTCAAATCCTGACGGAAATACGGATTGTTACAAGTAGTTCATTTTCTCGATAGGTATACCTATTAACTTCATCACGTATAACTAGTTCTCGCTAATATAAGTAGGTACCTACCTACCGGGGGTGAACACTTTACAGTCACCCTCTCCGAGATGTGCCTATAGGCGTGGCACCAGTGGGTGGCTCTAGTGTGATCATACGAGGACCTGGAGCCTCCTTTAGGTGCCGAAGATGACCGCCCCAGTGGTTTAGCCGGTAGGAGTCCGGCATACCCCTTCGCCCTTCCTCGGGGCGAAGGAAGTTCATGAAGAATTTCCACTGGGCACCAATAAAAAAATTGAAAAAAGGTACCTTCTGGAGCATGAGGGTAAAAGGTTTTAAAGAGACTTGTAAATTTAACCAAAGCTCAACTAAGGCACTACATTATAGGCGCAATGACAGGCCACTTTGGCCTCAAGGAGCACCTTCACAGGATGAAGCTCAGTACGATGGATACATTCAGTTTCTGTATGGGCAACCAATAGTCAATACTGCACATATTGTGCAGCTGCGACTTTCTGGGAAGAAGTAGGGTAAATCATCTAGGAATGGCTTATCCATCACCTGATGACTATGAGCGGCTCCAGGCCGGTGTGATTTCGAAGTACCTACAGAGTCCCCTTGATTTACCGCAGGAGTAGTGCAGGGGTTCGGGCAGCACAAAGCACCCAATAGGGTAGAAGTGCGCTCGGCTGATACCCAGCCCTGCAAAGCCACAAATAGAATACAATACCAACTGTATTTAATGTACAGATTCTACAGAATGACGATGTGAAAAGATTGCTTAAATCGTGCACTATATACACTAACTAAAGGTATCATACGCCCAAGGATTGCGAATTGCTGCAATTCCTACACCACTGTAGCCTTAATATTAAGTAGGTATAATGGTGAATATGTAGCATTATCATAAAATCCAATTTTCAGGTTTCTCTACACTCTACAGTCTACACGAACAATATGTAGCTGACTAAGGGTAATTTACACTAACAAATTTTCACAGAATCTTACCCTATGCATCACATAATGTGCGTGCATGTACCGTGTGCCTTTGAGAAGCATCTGCGCGTAGCTCTTGACCCTTGGTAGGGTCAGCTCTTGTTGTGCATGGTGCAGCATATCCCACAATCCTGAACACATGTACTCCAGGACTAGCACCAAACTCATGCCGCGGGGGAACATGTCATACAGTTTTATTATCTGTGGAATATAAAAATACCCTTCTTAGTTGGTGTACCTGCCTATGCAAGTTTGGCAGGTTAAAGCGCAAGTTATGAATTAATGTCGGCACAGTTATAAAAGTCTACAATCCCAAGACTAATAAAATGGAGATTAGCTGTAAAAGAAATAGGTGGTTGGTTCCAAAAACCTTACATATTTACACCGAAGCAATTGAAGAGCCTTTATCTCCCTCATCACGTTAATTGGTATACCGTCCTCAAGGTTTTTAATAAGGATCTTCTTCAAAGCTACTTCGCGGCCTGTAGGATTGTGCGTTGCTTTGAAGACGAGGCCATGGGCACCCTCGCCAATGCGACCTATTACCGAATAGTTCGCTACGTCGTTATCCATAATAGTATTAGAAATTAGACGGTAAGATGATTTTTATAAGTATCTTTTCACAGTATGGTTTTGTTGTTCACCGTTGCTATGGTAACAGATTTGACAGCGCGCTTGTAGACGAGACCCTTTGGTTCATATCAAAGAGGTGAAATAGGATTCTGAAGAATAAGGTCCTTACTTAGATAATATTCTAGTACAAACTATGCATCCATTCACGGGCATTCACCCAGTGTGTGCTCATTCCAGGGGCGGACCCGACACTTCAAGCGATGGTCTCTAAAAATTTCAATTTAAAGATCATTGTTGCTACTAGGTCTAAGGCCAACTGCATTCCACAGTTTTGGGGGAGAGCCATGGCTCCCTCACTATGCGGCTTCGTGGTATCCTTAAAAATTCCCGCCGAGATGTGCCTGGGGAGCGGTTTCTATTCAGTCGCCTCCCTTTCTCTAGAAGGGGTGATCTCCTTACAATTACCCACTCCGAGATGTACATATAGACGTAGCACCAATGCGGGGCTTTAAAGTGTTCGTTTTCGAGATAACGGAGCCTATGAGATTATGGCGCCGAAGATGATCGCCCATGTGGTTTTACGGCCGAAATTAATAATCAATCTAATCCAAAATCTTTGGATATGGGATTGAGGATTTGTCTGTTCTTGTGATGAGTCCGGCGAAAGCTATGGCCAACTACGAGCCGAGTGCAAGGCGGGCGCGGTTTGCCGCATGCACACATATACATTTATGGATAACGACTCGCAGCAATTGTATAAAAAAATGTGTTCATTGATGGCATTATTTATTTAGATTAGTAATGCGTTATTTGTACTTTACTCTACAAGGGCAAAAAATTTTTTTTTTACTGGTCTTCAGTGGAAATTCTACATGAACTTCCTTCGCCCCGGGGAACGGCGAAGGGGTATGCCGGACTCCTACCGGCTAAAACCACTGGAGCGGTCATCTTCGGCACTCACACCGGTCACCACACAGGTCCTTGTAAGATCTCACTAGAGCCGCCGATTGGTGCCACTCCTTTAGGCACATCACGGAGGGATGACTGTAAAAAGGTCGCCCCTAGGCACTTCTCGGGGAGGATTGTAAAGGATCCCCCCAAGCCTTGCTGTACGGTGTACTGCTTCCCGGGGGTAGCTTCGGTGTGAGCACGCAGAATCCCCAATCTACGCGCCCGTGACCCCCGAGGGCCCCACCATGAAGCGACGGCAGGTGGCACAGGCGTGTTGGACCTGGGTGCCGGGACGGTTGTTACCCCGGCGCCGTCTCGTCATTCTTCGTACGGGATCGGCCCTCTCCCGATCCCGCTCTGCAGTCTCCTGGAGCCGGACGCTCTCGCAGAAAGAGACCCATTGCACTCCAACTTTCATGCTCTGCCAACATAACCGACGCTACTGCCGGCAGAGAGAGACCTTGCCCGGTCCGATCGACCAGGATCCGCCGGTAGCCCACGCAGGGCACTCCTCGAGCGAAGTTATGATACCTACTTCATAAGTTTTACTGCGTCTTGGTCTATAAATAAGTAGGTATCTATAACACAAAAATTAGTACTCACAGCGTTGTGTTGTGTGTGAGCTAAGTATGATAAAAATAAACCACCCAAATGGTGCAAATATGTTTGAATTAGAAATTATTTTGGTATCACGTTTCTATGGGCATTTCTATTTCCGCCGCGCTCTTACCTGTAATCTTACGCAAAAACAGATCAAATTTAAAATCTTAAATCTACTTAAAACTTAAATAGGTACGCAGAGTCCGGTTCAATGTTCCACAAATTGTTCATAGGAAAGTAGGTCCATAACGAACAAGTACTTAACCCGCCGTCACCTACAAACTCTACATTAGTCATTTTACTGAATTGACTTTCACAGTATGGATGCTACCATAATTAGGACATCTCTTTGAACACTTAGACGGACGTTCCGGTTGGCGCAGTGGCTAAGCGATTGGCTGTCTGCGCAACGTGCCGCGGGTTCGATCCTCGTACGGAACGAGTATTTGTATGATCTATAGATAGTTGTTTCGGGTCTGGGTGTTTGTGAATATGAAATGTAAACTGTAAACTACTAATACGACAGGAAAAATCATAGTGAGGGATAATTGAAAAAATTAAAACTATTCAACTTTAGTCTGTAATGCTTTATCTAAGTAAATTTATACATATTTAGTGTGTATAAGTTATGAAGGTATAGTAAAAGTATTTAGTATTTACTATACCTTCGTTCATGTCAAGTTGTTCAAGTTATCAACTGTCAAATAACTTTAAGGTCAACTTTAAGGTTTTTCAGAATCGCTATCTATACATATATAACTCAGGTCATTGGAACAATGTTGTTTGTACTTAAAACATTACATCGATATTAATGTTTGCACAGGTGTTGATTTACTTTATAATGTCAGTACCATTGTATTTTCTTTGAGGTTCTCTCTTTTATTAATCGACATTATCAGTGAACGGTCATATATTGTGTGTGTCTCTATAATCCAGGTACACAGATATGGGGCTGAAAAAGATGTGTACTGTGTTAATACTGGCATATCTATGCCACGCAGTGGAAGGTGCATCGATCCTCGCCTTGTTCTCTTCGTTGTCGTACACCGACCACTTAATTTACAGAGGATATGTGTCGCTTCTCGCGCAGAAAGGACATACTATCGTTGTTATGACACCTTACCCAGGGTATTTCCAGCATCCATATGTAGAGAAAATTATGGAGCTCGATGTCGGCCAAGATTCGGCGCCGTACTGGGATGAGTATAAAACGTTAATAACAAATACTGACGATTATTATCCAAGATTGAAAGCTCTTAATGAATTATCAGTTAAACTAGCAATAGCACAGTTAAAATCGAAACAGATGACGGCTTTACTCATCAACCCGAACATTAAGTTTGACCTGGTCATTACAGAAGCCGATGTGCCTTTGTTTTATGCGGTTGCAGAAAAATATCAGGCTCCTCACATAGCCATCACAACAACTAGTGGCAAGATCCACCAATTCGAATCAAAGGCTAATCCCGTCCATCCAGTTTTGTACCCTGATGTTAACTCTCTAAACTACAGAAATTTGGGTCGTTGGGAAAAAATTGTCGAGATCTATCGCCATGTCCAAACTAAAAACGAATATTATAACAATTACCTTCCACTTTGTGAATTAGCTGCGAAGAAATTACTGGGATTGAAGCGAAGTCTTCAGGAAGTGGAATATGACATTGATTTGCTGTTCGTAGCTAGCAACCCGGTGTTGACTGGCAGTAGACCGAGTGTTCCTGCTGTTATTTATGTTGACCGTATGCATATTAAACCGGAACTTAGTTTGCCGCAGGTAAGACACAATTTTTATTACTTGGTGGAAATACGTCATGTACTTCCTCTGCCTCGGAGAAGGGCGGAGGGGCGTGCCGCATTATCTTCGGCACCAAAGGGGGCTCCAGGAACTCGCCTTCAATCTACCTCTAGACTAGAGCCACCCATTAATGCCACACCTTTAGGCATATCTCCGAGGGGATGACTGTAAAGCTTTAGCGGAAGGGAGGCGACGAAAAAGACCATTCCCCAAGGTACATTTCGGGGGGGATAACGATAGCGATAGAAGGATTCCCCCGAAGCATCGTTGTGCGCTGTGCTGCACGCATGGCTGTACCCGACCACGTGCGCGCTGCAGCATATTTTCCGAGGTCGCTCGGTATGTGCACGCAGATTCTCCAATCACACCTATCTGTCGGTGGTGTACATAGTTATCAAGTTTCTTATTATAACTCTTATAATTATGAGTTTTCGTTTGTAGGATTTGCAATCTCTCCTGGACTCATCTACAAAAGGGGTTGTGTACTTCAGTTTAGGAGCGATTCAGGAGGCCGAACAGCTCTCGACGTCCATCTTACAAACACTAGCAGAATCGTTCCGTGAGCTTCCTTTCACAGTTCTCTGGAAAATCGGAAACACGACGATGATCAACAAACCTGATAATGTAATTGCTCAGAATTGGTTCCCGCAGCAACAAGTTTTAGGTAAGAACATACTTAGATATAAAAGTTATACATCTCTTCTCGATCAAGTCACGTATGAAATGATATGCAAAATCATATTAAACGGGGAAAAAGCTGGTCACAATATATGCTTAAGGGATGTGTACGAATAAATCCTATCTACCTATGTAGAAATATTGTAACAGTGTTTTGTTTTTTACTGTTAGCTCATCCCAACATTAAAGCCTTCATAACGCATGGTGGTGCCCGGTCTTTAGAAGAAGCAGTGTTTTACGAATTACCAATAATTGGCTTACCACTCGTCAAATCTAGAAAAGTATTTATTAAAGAGATCACAAGATATGGAGCTGGCGAGATCCTAGACCCTTACAATTTAGATAAGGAAACTGTAAAGGCTACCATTACTGCTGTGGCTACTAATGATAAGTAAGTGCTCAATTTAATTCACGATTTTTATCTACAGGTCTGAAATAGAACTTTTTAAACAATCGTGAATTTCACACATATTAGACTATGATTTGATTATGAAACCATAGTCTAATAGATGTGAAATTATGTAATTCAGTACAAAAAAAAATCATTACTGACAAAATTCCTTCTAACCGTTTAGTTAGGGACCCCCTTAAATAAGAGGATATTTGTACTACTTAACACCATTTTCACATAATACTTGGCAATCGGATAAATATAGTGGCGCAGTGTGTTATTATGTTGCAGCATTGTTATGATTCCTCTTTTTTCTACTTGGGGATATCCTCAAGGAAATCCTCCGCTCTGGGGAAAGGCGGAAATTCCTCGCACTGGTTAAATCATCACGGTGTACCTAACGCTGAAGGTGTGGGTTTCACTTGCGCATTTCCCGCTCCCATTGTTATGATACATATGAGCAGGAGAGAAAAGATTGTTTGCCTTATGGCCCATATGGTATATAGAATGGATGGATAAAAAAACTATAGTCTCATGGTGTTTAATTTTTGTTTCAGATACCAAAAAGCTATGTCAATATTGAAAAGTACGGTAATTGATCCTATCATATCTGGTCCCAATGAGGCAGTATGGTGGACTGAATATGTTCTGCGCCACGGCGAGGCCCGTCATCTTCGCTCTCCTGTAGTTGGCATCAGTTCATTCAAGTACTTTATGCTAGATATCCTCGGTTATCTGTTATTAGCAATTTCCACCGCCCTTTATCTTACGTATGCCATGATACGTTGTATTATACGGCGTTTGCGCATGCGGTTTTTGAGCGGTCGTGCTGCTAATGCAACTGGAAAGTTTAAGGCATTGTAAATGTTACTTGTTTATTAAGATTTTTATAAATAAATATCTCATTTACTACGCATGTTTTTACCACCAAACCCGTTATTATTTTAATTTAAAACATTAGATGTTCCCATACTTTTTTTTAACTGTAGTGTTTAAATCCTGTCTGTTTTATACTATTTCTTATCATCATATCATTCCGCATACGTCTATTGTCTGATAAAGGCCTCAAAGAACTCCAGGGTGAACGATCGTGAGGGAATATTGCCATAAGCACCACCCACCACAAATGGCCCGGGAAGAAATCTACACTAATTTTTGTATGTTTGTAACGAATAAACTCAAAAACTACTAGGACGATTTCATCATCATCATTTCGGCCGAATGAAATCCACTGTTGGACACAGGCCTCCCCAAAGATCACCACAACCGCCGATATGGATTGTGTTGTGGGCTCATTGGGGGGTTTTGCCATAATCGCCACGCTTGGCAGGCGGGTTGGCGATCACAGTTGAGTTGTTAATGTACTACTCGAAGGATGCTGCTGCCCATCCTCCGGCTAATCCCTTAGTCGACTTTTACGACACCCATGGGAAGAGATGGGATGGTGGCATTCTGAGCCGGCACCACACGGCAGAGGACGATTTAACATAGGCTATATTTATTACTAGAAAAAATAATAAATCCTTACTAAAACTTCAATCATGGAACCTGAGGAGTAAAAAATTCACTATTAAATGTCTTACATCGCTTGCGCTGCGGAAACTATTCATGATAGAACAAAAAATGTTCTACAATATTATAGAACACATAAAAATCAAAAAAACTTTGCCCCCACTCCTTTCCTCCTCTATCCTCACAGGATTTCTCCTGTGTCGTGGGTGCGTTTACAGACATGAATTCCACATACATATCTACAAAAAAAAAGGGTTTTTCCGAAAAGGTCTCAGTACCATCGACCACATCCATACGCTGCGGCAGGTTATACAGAAGATCGAGGAGTATAATCTGCCACTATGCTTGGCGTTTGTAGACTATGAGAAAGCCATTGATTCGATCGAAACCTGGGCAGTGCTGCAATCTCTGCAACGGTGCCAGATTGACTATCGGTACATTGAAGTGTTGAAGTACTTATACAGAAACGGCACCATGTCGGTCCGAGAATATGAACAGAGCACGGGGGCAATTCTATTGCGGAGAGGTGTGAGACAGGGGGACGTAATTTCCCCGAAACTGTTCACCGCTGCAATGGAGGGTGCCTTCAAGATACTGGAGTGGAAAGAATTCGGCATTAACATCAATGCGAGTATATCACTCACCTTCGATTTGCCGATGACATCGTAGTCATGGCAGAATCGCTGCAGGAGCTCAGCACAATGCTCGATGATCTCAACAGAGTTTACCAACAGATAGACCTTAAAATGAACATGGGCAAGACAAAAGTCATGTCAAATGCCCATATCGTGCCCATCCCAATATCCGTTGGGAGCTCTGTTCTCGAAATTGTTGACGAGTATTCTACCTGGGACAAACTGTCCAGTTAGGTAGGTCCAACTTCGAGAAAGAGGTCAATCGTCGAATCCGACTCGGCTGGGCAGCGTTTGGGAAACTTCGCAGCTTCTTTTCGTCAACAATACCGCAATGCCTCAAGACGAAAGTTTTTAACCAGTGAGTGTTGACATATGGAACAGAGACGTGGTCACTCACAATGGGCCTAATAAGAAAGCTCAAGGTCACTCAGGGAGCTATATAGAGAGCTATGCTTGGTATTGCTCTACGAGATCGAATCAGAAATGAGGAGATCCGTGGAAGAACTAAAGTTGTCGACATAACTAAAAGGATTAGTAAACTGTAAAGTGGCAATGGGCAGGGCGCATAGCTCGTAGAGCTGATGGTTGTTGGGGCACAAAGGCTCTCGAATGGAGACCGCGCACCGTAAAACGCAGCGTGGGACGACCTCCAACTAGGTGGACAGACGACCTGGTAAAGGTCGCTGGGAGCCGTTGGACGAGAGCGGCATGTGATAACTTGTTTTGGAAATCTGAGGGCCTTTGTTCAGCAGTGCACGTCTCGTTCTTCGCGTTACCATATGTCCAACTATTCTAGTTATGTAACTATAACTTCTTTTTTATATTTTAACTTAGATGGAAGCTATTTAGAGACCCTCGGAAAATCTTTCAATTTACCCTGTGTCAAGGTCAATTGAAACAGTGCCTGGGGCTAGATGAAACAGGTGTTTTCGCTGTTCAAACATATTTTAACTAACCTCGGAGATCGCTGATGATGAGTATGAAGGGGTAAAGTAGTTTTATTGTGAATAATATATATATGTAACCAAAAAAGTATTATTAATACCTATCGAGCGCGAGTTAAAAAAAAACATCGGAGGTTCGTCTTTTTGGACAATTTCTTGTAAACTAAAAGAATAAAACAAAAGGTGAAACTAACTTTTTTGAAAAACTATTAGAAGAGCGGTTTTGGGGTAAATGAAAACACGTGTCACCCTGAATCGCTTGTTTCAACTGCCCTCACACCCTTTTAAATATTTATTCAAATTCAACTTCAAAAGATTTTTATTCATATAAACCATTTACGGGCGCTTATGAACAGTCAGAATGTTAACTACATTCTGACTGAGACTTCCAAGAAGTTGGTCCTTTCATTCACATACATAGGGCAAACAAAGCGTAGTATAGCCACTCGTATAAAAGTCTGCAGTGTGTGAACATGTTTTAGGAAACCTAACCATTTTCTTAGTTTTGATCAACGTCAAGTCCTCGCGAAAGAGAACCGACATGTAACAAGAATGTTTCGCGAGGCTATTAAAATTAAAAAACATTCTGATTTTAATAGATAAGATGGTTAGCAAAGGTGGTACACCTTTTTGGAATCCAGTCATTAAAATAATAAAGTCCCAAGCAACATAATTAAGAACTACCGCATTAAGAAGCATCAAGACACTGTGAGTGATTACTGCGTGCATCGAAACTAACTCTCTATCAATGATATCTTATATCTTTAAATGAGCAATTCTTGTATATATATAATTGGAATCTCGGAATCGGCTCCAACGATTTTCATAAAATTTAGTATATAGGGGATTTCGGGGGCGATAAATCGATCTAGCTAGGAATCATTTTTAGAAAATGTCATTTTATAGGCGTTTGAGTAGTCTCAACTGAAAAATATGACTCTTCCTGACATCTATTGGCGAATAATAATACTATTTTTTGTGAGCAACTAATTGCTTTAACGACACAACAGCAGATGGCGTTGTTAAGTAACACGAAAATACCGAGCAAAGCTCGGTCATCCAGGTATTATATGTTAAAAAAAGTAGATATGTTACATGCGCGCCAAAAGTAAGAACCAAAACTCCCCCAATTGTAGCACCTCGCAATCAGTTCGCCCAAGACAGGACAACGAGCACACACTGTCACAATCTGTACTGTTTTATTAATTATATAATAACAATGCCGTCGTGCGTATAGAAAATGCACAAACTATCAAGCAAAAATAAATAAAGAACAAGGGATGTCATACCATACGTGAATAACCCACTATATAAAATATTTAAATAAAAATACTATTCAAATTATCTATAGATTAATATTCTCGAACAAAACACAGGTCAAGCAAAGCAAAAGAAACAAAACGTGTTGTCATTTTAGATAGCCACTTCTTTTACTCTCGTAGTTTTTGTATCTTCTTTCTTACAGCATAGGTGTGTAGTTTTATAGTTTTATACATACATACAGCGAGACTGAGTTTTGCGCGCCATTTAATATGCATCTATACACGTAACTTAACTATGCCATATTGTCATTGTACTATATATATAAACCTACTCTGTGGAAACAAATTTTGAATAAAATTGTACGGTACACGGTAGATTAAATAAAATAACTTTTTTAAATCTGTTACTACGCCTGTCACCCAGTGAATTGATTATGTACAGGGTCATCTAGCAACTAAAACGGAGTGGTTGGATGGATTTGGAGACTTTATGAGTTGGTTATTGTTGAAAGAGGTTTTTAGTACCAACTTTATTGTATTGGCTGTCTATGTTTTAAAGAAATATTTTTAGTTGTCACTCTGTCTAATGTCTTGTAAAATATATATATCTTTTCTTCCGAATTGAACCGTACGACGTTGCCGACATATTTTTTAGAATTATTCATTTTTGAGAAATATTTTATGAATATGTAAAGATTTATCAATCTAAATACCGTACGCCGTTGCCTTATACTTGACATTGGCGAAATTGTGGAAGATACCCTACAGAAGCCATAATCTAAGAGAAGAAGATCTTTTCTTCCTACTATTACATTTTATTTAATTCTTTGATCGATTGAGGACTATCAACATGGTAGCATAGCGTGAAGAATTATTAAAAAAAAATGTGATTAGATTTATGATATAGGAGATGGGATTTCATCTGCTCCAGGAGATGAATCAACTAAACCGTCAATCGCTAGTTGAAGTTCGCGGAACGAGAATGGTTGATCGAAACAATTTGTGGACGGGAGACAAATTGGAATATAGGGAAAATAGTCCATATTTGGTACAAAAGGAGTGGACAATTTATCAGAGAAATACTCAAGCCATGACAAGGGGTCATTAACTGTCAAGTCGACAAAGCTACATGAGCCTCTGTATCTTTTGATTAGTTTCAAAACTATAGAGGATGGGGTCCTTGGGGATAGAGTTTCACAAAAGTGAATCCAACACAATTTTTTTTTCATATAGTTCTTGCCTTTGCAGCTTTCTTTTGATAATTTAAAAAATTTTCAAAATTCATATTGGCATTATAATAAATTACTTTACTGTGTTTCATCAGGTCAGGAAACGCACCAGATGCGACACATGAATTGAACACAGTTGCTAAATAAGGAGATGTTATATCAATTACTGATGAGACGGTCTTAACTGACAAACCCCATAGATCTGCAGTTTTTTTCACGTCGAGACTTTTGAAAGATTCTATTATGTCTTTTGCATTAACAAATGAAAATTCAAAATATCTGTCACATACAGGTACACATTCTTTGAGTATGGAGTAAGCAGAAGAGGAAGACGACAACAGACCTTTAGTTGTCAAAATAGGAATATTTGTGAAAAATGATTCAAACTCTGTTGCTACCTCCATGTCTGCCCTAATGTCTACATTATTTATTTTCAAATGAAAGTCACGATGACGTACTGCGGATCTTCCAGTTTCAGAGTTAATAATATTCCAAGTTGTTTTAATTTTATTACTGGATAACTTTATTTTAGTTTTTAAGTGTATTGATTTAGCAGAGGTACAGGCACGTTTAAAAGTTTTTGAATAATTTTTAACATATTCATGAAAGATTGCATCATGATTATGTGACTTTTCCGAATATAATTCATACAACTTTTGCCTACTTTTATAGATACCTGGTGTTGCCCAGTCACTAAAAGTAACGCGATCACAGACCGATACAGTTTTTGGGGTAAAAACCTTACTAAATTGACTATTTATTGTATTAAATAACAAAGTATACGCTTGATCAGGGTTTTCATGATAGGGCATTTCAGGTAGTTTTTGTATCAAATTATTTTTAAAAAGGTCTAAGCGGTTTTTATTTACAGGTATAAAACTTAAAAGTTTTCTATGAGCTATAATATTTTTTTTAGGTAAAGCTACTAACTGGCCGCAGTGATCAGAGTCTAACTTATTTAAAATTAATTTGTGATAGGGTTTTATGTTTGTAAAGATATTGTCAATACATGTACCACTTGTAGCAGTTATTCTAGTTGCTTCAAAGAAATTATTGTACAAATTATACGATTTAAATAAGGTTATGAACCTATTTGTAATACTAGATATTTCTAATATATTTATATTAAAGTCTCCACAGACAACAACTATTTTATTAGTGTTTGATATCTTAAACAAGGCTTCCTCCATATATTTTTCAAAAACATCATATGATGCACATGGCGGGCTGTATACACTCATTACAATGAACTGCTCAAGCTCGATACAAGCCAACTCAATTACTCGCTCAACAGAGAGGCTCACTATATCTTTACGTTCCTTAAATTTCAAAGTGTTTTGAACTATTATTAAAGAGCCACCACGTATCATATTAACTCTGCTGAATGAGCTAGCAAGCTGGTGGTTATTGAAGCTGAACATGAGCTGATGATTTTTTAACCAGTGCTCAGTCACACATACAATATCAATATAAGTACTGTTCATGAACAACTCCAATTCCAATTCCTTACCCATCAAACCTTCCATATTTTGGTGAACAATGTTAAGTATGTTTTTGTTATAACAGATGGAATTTGATGGGTGTGGTATTAAATCATTTCTTACATTATTGCTAGAAATTGATTCTATTGTCTCAAGTTGTAGTTTAAATGAATTGGAACAGATTCATTTAAACTACTACAGTTCAGCTGCTCAATAGAGGCAGTATTATTAGCCAAATGCTTGGCTGTGTCAAAGATACAAGTAAATTGCTCAACAGAAGCAATGTGTTTAGTAGCCAAATTTTTGGCTGATATGTCAAAATAATATGATAGCGACACAGCTATCTGTCTTTTATAATATTTTGGAAGATAGTATCTATCTTCAGTCACATACATAAAATTACTAACATAATTGTTAGAATCAATTAAATGAAATTTGTCATTACCATATGTCAAAGTGTGTAATGTCAAATTAAGCTTATATCTAATGATATTCTCTTCCTGTGGCAAACTGTTACTGTAAGGGAATGTAAACATCACTATGTTTTTAACATTAAGATTAGATAATTTTATATGGCTCTCTAGTAGCCCTTCTTTATTTGTATTACCTCTATTTCCTATAAATATTAATATATATTTGCATTATGTCACCGTAGCTCAGACCAGGCATACAGTAATTAGTGACTGATATTCCCATGCATTTAATTGATAACAGCTGACCCAGATCTTTACCTATTTCATCACTAAATATCACAATGTTTGTTTTTGTTGTGGATTTCACATTGATGGGGGTATGTACATTTTCAACACTCTGATTTAGGGAACTATTAGTGATAGAAAGCTGGTCATCGCTTGGTATATTGGTAGTATCACAAGCTGACAATGGACAAGCTGGTGAGAGCCCACAGTTTAATGGACTGTTGTTGGTCGATGGTGGTGAGCGCTCATAGCTACAAGTACACGAGCCCACCAACTCATTCATTGCCAACATATACTCTTTCATTTGTAGTTCAGAGCTTTTATATTTATTTGTCATTGCTACTAATTTGTCACGAAGACTATTCATTTCAAAACTCAAATTCTGTGTGTCAGTTTTATATTTAATAGAACTATTTTTTAATTTTGAAGAATAAATGTCCAATTTATCAAGTAATTGCAGTCGTTCTCTATTTAGTTTTACATTTTTAATAAAAAACTTTTGCCTATGAACTAATTTTTGAGTTTTTCTAATGAATTTATTTATTCGGACATATTTTTTTAACTTATTTTTGCTGCATCTAACGACCCTTACAGATTTGTTAGACATACTGACATTATCACGTGTTAGATCTATTGTGACTGTGGGCTTGTTACTTGCAGCAGAAATCATTCTCGGGGCATTGATCACCAACTCATCAAACAGACTTTGGTTCAACGAGGCTGTGATGTTATGTTGTGTGGTTTCAAGTAGTGAATTTTTTCTATTTGCCTCATGTAGCTGTTGTTCTAAAGAATATATCCGACTTAGAGCTTGTTCATACTCAATGCTACACTGGTTAAACCCATCCACAATGAGTTGGAGTCCATCCCGAGAGTCAATGGCATCGGTGTATTGTCTGTGTAATTGTGCCATTTCACTTTTTAGATCTCTGTTTTTATTCAATATATCTAAAAGTTCCCTCTCATTGTCATCTCTTTCCCTATTCAGTTGGTCACACAACTCCATAGACGCCTTTAGTTGGCTCAAAGCCAGTTGGAGTTTAGACTCTTCCTGGCGAGCAGAGGCTTTGCGAGTCATAATCATGATAAATGAATAGCAAGAATGATGAGATAAGAATTAGGAATCAAAGATTTAAAATAGCAGAGACAGAAGTAGGGTTGAGAATAGTTAATAAATGGTGGTAGACTAATGAAAGAGAGATTATAAACGAGAAATTGTATCACCAAACTAGAAGAGGTCAGGTTATGTTTATTTTATTTTTGCCAGGTATATGTATACAGCGTCGAAGCTGGAATGTCTATTAATTCAATACATAATATATTAAAATATAACAATAATACGCTTGTGAGTATATTAAGTATAAAGATTTGTACCTGTTTCGAGATGACAATATAACAATTCGAATAAGCCGGTAGCCTGTAAACGTCACCGAATCTTAAACGATTTTATCACTTTAATTTCACTTATTACACTAATATTATGCAATAAATACTTAAATTACTTCTAGTATTCAGTGATGAATTGGGATTAGGGACAATTTATTGAATAACTTAATAAATTTCAATATAAAATTATTGGAGATGTTAAAATCAGCTGTTAGCTGTAGTGTTGCCACAGAAAAAAAAAAAAAAGTGATGACTGTTTTCAATTTTTCCGAAAAAGAAAACAACAGAAAATTGAAAAGAATTGTGATAATGGAGGATGACGTTTTTTGAGAACTATCCAGTCCAATCCAAATTCGAATCCAAAAAAGGATCATAACATAGACAATTTGACAGCACAAATCTGTATAATTATTGTGGACTATCTGGACACAGTCAAACAATGTCATAAGTGGCTAACGGATGGCAAACCTCCAAAGCCATCTAAGACAAGTCAAGCTAACGACACCAACCTGACACGGGCACAAATGCATGTTGAGACAGTAAATGTTATTGAAGGAGACCTTGACAACGGTGCAACTAGTCATGTCACTGGTCAAAACGATGTTTTCATAAATTTTGAGAAATTCAATAATATTCAAACAGTAACTACAGCGAATAGTTCTACAACACAAGCTATAAGCAAAGGAACGGTTGAGTTGATAGCAGATGTTCATGGTAGACAAGAACATATAAGAATATGTAATGTATGGTATGTCCCTACAATAAGAAAAAACTTATTTTTTGTACTCGCTGCACAAGATTTACTTGAGAAAAGTGTCTTTACTTCGGAAAGAGAATTTTGTCAACTGACAGATAATGGAAAAGTTATGTTGATTGGTACACGAGAAAAAATTGGCAAAAATCGAGGTCTTTACAAGCTAAATGTACATGGCTTTTAGAAACCAAACTCCTGGATTGAACATCCTGTCAACAGAAAACATTCTACAACTGTATCATGAAAGATTTGCTCATCAGAATGAAAGTCATGTGAAACAACTAATTGTAAAGAAACTTGGTATTAAAGTGAAACTGGATTCTGAATTATGCACAGGATGTGTATATGGTAAAACACATAGACATCAATTTGGAACAAGAGAAAGAGCTAGAGCACCAGGGGAGATCATTGTATGTGGTCCATTTTGCAAATTCATTTAAAAAGTTTTGCTATTTCGTACTCTTCAAAGATGATTACAGAAAATATCGTCACGTTTACTTCATCACGCATAAATCTGAAGTCAAGGATAAGCTCCCGCAGATGATAAAGGAAACAAAGACTGCTGGTCATGTTATTAAAACAATTCTCAGCGACAGTGGAGGAGAATTCCAGAACGAAGCTGTTGAGAAAATATTGAATTCATATGGGATTCAACATCGTTGTACAATGCCGTGAAAACGGGTGTAGTGAAAGAGAGAATAGAACTTTAGTTGAAGCTGCTCGTACGCAGCACATGATGCACGCTCACGAAGATCTTCCACTAGCCTGTTGGTCAGAGCTTGTCAACACTGCCACCTTTATCCTGAACAGAACTGGACCAACTTCTTTAGAAGGAAAACCACCAATTGAATTGTGGTTTGGAAAGAAACCTTCGATAAAACATTTAAGAATAATTGGCACTGAATGTTACGCCCATGTTCCCAAACAAAAGCGAACCAAACTGTCCAAGAAAGCTCAAAAATGTATTCTCATTGGTTACGACGGTGATGATGGTTATCGGTTACTGGGTTTGAACAATAAATCAGAACCAACATTGATAAGGTCAAGAGATGTAACATTCAAGGAATCGATCATCAGATCTATAAGATTAGAGTCTGAATCAGATGAACAATGCCCCATGACTGAGGTAGAGATTCACTTCCCTAAGGCTAGTGAAAATTATCCAATGTTAGATGCAAGGGAGGATGTACTACAAGATGAAGATATTATTTATATTTTATTATATTCTTCAAGTGAAGCAACTCCAAATTTGCCTACAGCTTCAAATAATATCCGTAGTCGCGATGAAGAAGAATCTAATGAATCATATGTTACACCTGAACCATCTCTAAGTAATTATGATGACGAAGATCACGAAGAAGACATTTCTGAAATAAGAAACCTTCGAGACAAATCGAGATTGCGACCACCAACACAGTTTGATGACTTTGTAATGTCTACTATTGTTAGTGGTATTGATGAACCCAAAACATACAAAGAAGCTATGAAAAGTCTTCAGAAAACAGAATGGTTAAAAGCAATGGAAAACGAGATGAAGTTTCTAAAAGAGAACAAGACTTGGATTTTAGTAGATCGCCCAAAAGAGAGAAAGCTGATTTCATGTAACTGGCTCTACAAAATAAAAACCAATGCTGATGGTAGCCTAGATAAGTACAAAGCTCGACTTGTAGCAAGAGGTTACACTCAAGAAAAAGGAGTAGATTACTTTGAAACATTTAGCCCTGTTGCTAGAATGACAACGATTAGATCAATACTAAGTATAGCTGCAAATGAAGGATTATCCCTCAAACAGTTTTATATAACCACTGCCTTTTTAAATGGTTTACTACATGTAGATATCTATTGGAATCAAAATGAAGGATGTGATGGAACAAATAAAATTGAATTGAAGTTTATATGGTCTGAAACATGCACCAAGGTGTTGGAACAAATGTATTGTCGACTATTTGAAATCGATTGGATTTAAGCAATGTGACACAGATCCATGTTTGTTCATGAGGAATCGGCTCGGCAAGAAAATTATTCTTGGACTTTATGTTGATGATAGATTAATAGCTTCTACAAATCCAAAGGAATCTGAGAAATTTGTGTCGGAACTGAAAAGAAGGTTCAAAATTACGACAAAACCAATCTCTTATTTTCTTGGTTTAGAAATCTTCGACGACAAAGATGGCTCACTTAAAGTATCTCAAAAACACTATACTGAAAAGCGACTAGAACGTTTTGGAATGAGTGACTGTAAAGCTGTCAGTACTCCAATTATTAAAGAAGCACAACCAGACTCAGAAAAGGTAGTAATGTCTTAGATTTTCGCGATTATTACACATTATAATAAAACACTTTTAAACGGATTCTATCGCGTATATTTTGATTTTCCTGTTACAGAGAGCACACGGCATCTGCAACGCCGACCACCTGGCAGGGGAGCTTAACCATGTGAAGCAAGTTCTTCAAAATAACAATTTGAAAGCTCCACATCCCCGTCGCAGAAGCCGCCCGAAACCCACCACGATTGATCGACGGCCCGCTGTTTTACCATTTATTAAGGGAGTCACGGACAGAATTGGTCATATCTTAAAGCGTGCTTCTATAAAAACCTATTTCAAGCCGCACAAGAAGATCAGCCAACTTCTCAAACCAGTGAAATGTCACATACCCTTACAAGATGCAGGGGTCTACAAGATTGACTGTGATTGTGGTTTATCATACATAGGGCAAACAAAGCGTAGCATAGCCACCCGAATAAAAGAACATATAGCTGACGTCAAGCATAGACGCTCCACAAAGTCTGCAGTGTGTGAACATGCCTTAGGCAAACCAAACCATTATCTTCGTTTTGATCAACCTCAAGTACTCGCGAAAGAGAACCGATATGTACCTAGAATGTTTCGTGAGGCTATTGAAATTAAAAAACATCCTAATTTTAATAGAGAAGATGGTTGGCAGGTACCACCTGTTTGGAATCCAGTCATTAAAATAATAAAGTCCCAAACAAGATACCGCACTAAGAAACATCAAGACACTGTGAGTGATTACTGCGTGCATCGAAACGAATTTTTTGATTAAAATTGTACGGTAGATAAAATAAAATAACTTTTTAAAATCTGTAACGACGCCTGTCACCTTAGTCATCCTGCGACCACGAATGCTGCAAAGTATTCGAAACGTCAGGAAAATCAAAAATCAAAATATACGCGATAGAATCCGTTTAAAAGTGTTTCAGAAAAGGTACTCAATGTTAAATTTCCTTATCGTGAAGCTGTTGGTGCATTGGCATATTTAATGACAGGAACTAGACCAGACATCTCATATGCCATAAGCGTAGTATCCAGAACGCTTGCTTATCCATGTATAGAAGACATTCATAAGGTCAAACGTATTCTTTGCTACCTTAAAGAAACTTTAGATACTGCAATTGTATACAACAACCTGGAGTTTTAGAATGTTACAGTGACTTAGATCACGGTGGGGACTCAACTACAGGACGTTCCACTTCTGGAATTTTATGCATGTATTCGGGAGGAGTGATCTCGTGGCTAAGTCGCAAAAAATCATCCGTAGCGATCTCGAGTACAGAAGCAGAACTGCAAGCGAAGCAGCTCGTAAAATTGTTTGGCTAAAGAGACTCTACAATGAAATATCTCTACTGAAAGAAGTCCCTACGCTTCAAATAGATAATGATGCAACTATAAAGCTATCGTAAAACCCAGAGTTACATCGAAGAACAAAGCACATTGCAAAAAGGCATTTTTAAATCAGACAACAATTTACTGATAAAGAGCTTGAAGTGAAATATGTTCCCAAAGAATACCAATGTGCTGATCTTTTGACTAAACCTGTACATAAGCCTAGAATGGCACTTATATCTAAGATGATTGGCTAAGTGCAATAAAGTTTCCCAATAAGGGAGGATGTTGAAAGAGGTTTTTAGTACCAACTTTATTGTATCGGCTATTTTTTTTAAGAAATATTTTTCATTTTCACTCTGTCTAATGTCTTGTAAAATATACATGTCTTTTCTTCCTACTTTTACATTTTATTTAATTCTTCGATCGATTGAGGACTCTCAGGGTGAGATTCAGAAACCCCTTATTTTGACAGATGGAAGCGTGAACTTAGCTTAGACTCGTTTCTGAGGGTGAGATTCAGAAACGAGTCTGAGCTAAGTTCACGCTAAGTAGTGCATTTTGACATATGGAAGCGTAAGTTCACGCTTAGGGTGAGATTCAGAAACGAGTCTAAGCTAAGTTCACGCTTCCATCAGTCAAAATAAGGTGCGTAAGTAGTGCATTTTGACATATGGAAGCGTATGTTCACGCTTAGACTCGTTTCTGAATGTCACCCTTAGACTCGTTTCCGAATCCACCCTGACGCCCCTAATTTTGACAGATGGAAGCGTGAACTTAGCTTAGACTCGTTTCTTAGGGTGAGATTCAGATCTCACCCTAAGCGTGAACTTAGGCCTTCACTTGTCAAAATGCAGTAACTACTTACGCCCCAAATTTTGACAGATGGAAGCACAAGTTCACGCTTAGACTCGTTTCTGAATCTCACCCTCAACAGTTTTGACCTTATAAATAGTTATTATACTCTTTGGTTTTGACTTATGCCTGGCAAGTGGCAACACCAAAGAGTAGGCAACACTGTCGTCTGTTTGTCAATAGGGAACTGTAAACATATAAAATAATCTATGTTCATACGACTTTTTGGCGGGAAGTCAAATAGGGCGGCAAATTTTATTTTGTGTTTAATTTAATTTTAATTTAAATAGCTTAAATCCTTGTTTTAGTGCATAGTATTACCTAATTGCACGAAAAAACGTCCAAGATGAGTCCTCACAGTGATGGTGAGGACACCGGAGATCCGAAAAAGAAACGAAAGTATAGTAAAATATCACGGGAATCGGACAATAAAATAGACAACACACAAAAATACAAAGCATATATAAAGCCTAACTACAAAAGATTATTTATTGAGAACGGAAGCAAAGAATTCATTGTTTATGTAGAATCTACGGAAAATGAAAAAGTTGGAAACAAGAACCCCATTACACTTACCAATCTTTTCTGTGACAATGTTAAAGGCATTCTTGGAGTACACAGACTCAATGCACACAAAATAGGCATCACTTTTAAAACTGCAGCAAATGCTAACAATTTTATTAAGATGGAAGACTTTTTACTTAACCATAAATTGAAAGCATTCATACCATTCATACCATATATAACCGAAAAAATCGGTGTTCTGAGATATGTTCCAAAAGAAATGAACAACGAAGAAATATATAAGAATATCAGTTGCGACGCTGAAGTCATTTCTGTAAAGAGAATGATGAAGAAAGTTGATGGTACACTAACACCTCTTAACACTGTAGTGGCAACATTTGCTACAACTTCTTTACCACAGCACGCATATATTAAACTATTCAGATACCAAGTCCATGTCTATATACCACCGCTACTGCAGTGTTTCAAATGTCTGAAATTTAATCACTCGGCTAAGGTATGCAGAGGAGTCCAGAGTTGTTCCTCATGTGCAGGACAACATTCTTACAAAGATTGCGACGTAGAAGAGATAGTCTGTATTAATTGTAGTGGGAATCACCTGGCGGTGTCGAGAGATTGCCCGATTAAGAAAAAGAAGATTGAAGAAAAGAAAAATAAATATAAGCAAAATTCGTATGCCACTGTGGTGAGTACACCCCCGACCTTTAATGAGACATCTTTTCCAGCGTTGCCTACAAAAGTAAATACAAATAATTCCAATGTTAAAGAGCTGAATGCTCAACAAATAGCAAATAATGAAATTATTCTTAACGCTATAGTAAAATCCCTTGTAGCTCTAGGTAATAACTCAGATAACACACCATTAACTACTAAGAAAATTAAAGAGATATTTTTGTCTAACCTATTTTAATGGAAAATTATTTACATATTTTACAGTATAATATACAAAGCTTACAGAGTAAAAAGGCCTTATTACAAAATTTATTACTTGAAAAATCAATTGATATTTGTTTACTTAATGAGACATGGATTAAATCTAACACTAGAATTCAAAATTTTCCATCCTATAACTTTATTTACAAAATATCTGAAAACCCTCACAATGGGGTAGGTATCCTAATAAGATATGGTTTACAATACAGTGTAATTGACACAATATATCATGAGTCCATTCAAAATATATGTATTTCATTAAAAACATGTACTGGTATTATATACATACTTTGTGTTTATTGTCCACCCAATAATAGATTATATAGCTTGAAACTAAAGAGGCTTGTTAATTCTATACCCAAACCATGTATAATTATGGGTGACTTCAATGCTCATCATATAGCTTTTGGATGTAATAATGATAACAATAGAGGTATTTGTTTATACAATATTATAGATGACTGTGATTTGTGTATTCTAAATGATGGTTCTCCAACAACTGTTCCTTATCCTGGTAGACAGCCTGCTGCTTTAGATTTGGCTCTTGTTAGTTCTTCCATTGCTCATCTATGTAATTGGTCTGTTCATGATGATCCAATGGGTAGTTATCACCTTCCAACTTTTCTTGAAATAAATGTACAATCATCATCACACTGTGTCCTTCCTGAAAATGAAAAAAAGTACATTTATAGCAAAGCAAATTGGGATGGCTATCTCTCTTTAAGTGAAAATAGTTTTTCCCATTTGGATCTTATTAGTCTTAGTAGTAGACCTTTAACATTGTATAATGATTTTGTTCAAATATTAAATAATATAAGAGATAAAACGATACCTAAAGTAAAAAGGAAATTAAATGCTATCCTATCAAGGAAACCAGTACCATGGTGGAACCAAAAATGTACTGATGCTGTAAATAATTCAAAATGTGCACTAAAGGATTACTTTTCTCAGCCTACAATAGACAATTGGATCAAATATAAAAAGTTGGATGCTGCAAAGAAAATAATATTGAAGGAGGAGAAAACTGCTTCTTGGCAGAACTTATGTGGTAGTTTCAACAGATTAACACCAATTTCTCGAATATGGAATTACATTAAAAAATTCAAGAGAATTGGATATAGTAACGTAAACAAAAACTTTGATGATGACTGGATTCCTAATTTCTTAGATAATCTAGCAGACACAACAGAAATAAATCAGGATAGGATAGCTTATCTATTTGAAAATACAAATAAAAAGGATATTCACCTATTTCTCAATAAAAAATTTACCTTAGATGAATTGTTAATTTCTTTAAAAAGTAGAAAAGATACTACACCTGGATTGGACGACATACCATACATGTTAATTAAAAAACTACATTTGAATGCACAAATCATATTGCTTAATATATATAATAGACTATGGGAGGAACTAGTAATACCAGAGTCCTGGAAAACTCAGTGTGTCATTCCTGTATTAAAACCTGACAAACCAATTAATAATGCATCTTCATATAGACCTATTTCACTATCTTCATGTCTGGGTAAGCTTTTCGAGAATATGTTAAAGTTAAGATTAGAATTTTTAACAGAGTCTACTAACATAATTCCTCCTATACAGTTTGGTTTTAGAAAAGGCAAGAGTTGCTCTGAAAGTTTTGTTTCATTAATATCCGATATAAAACAGGTTAAATTAAGTCATTCTAATATGATATGCGTATTTTTAGATGTGAAAGGTGCTTTTGATAATGTGAATATAGAAGAGCTCATCCAAGTGCTTTATGACATAGACATACCAGCCCATGTTTTAAAATGGCTTTACCATTTTATGAGTAATAGAACTCTATTTGTGAAGTACAATAATAAATTGTATGGGCCTAAGTCTGTAAATAAAGGAACAATGCAAGGAGCCACTTTATCTCCATTGCTATACAATTTATACACATCTCAAATATTAAAGTATGTGGATACATCCAATGTTAAAGTCCTACAATTTGCTGATGACTTGCTTTTGTATAGCATAAACCAAAATATAGATATTGCTCAAAAGAATGTTGATACAGCATTGAAGCAGTTGTATAACTACTATCATAATAAGCTTAAGTTAGACATTAGCCCTGGAAAAAGTTCAGTATTAATTTTCAGTAAGCATTATAATGTAAAACCTAACATTAATATTGTTTATAATACAACTCAGATCCCAATAGTAAAACATCATAAATATTTAGGAGTAGTCATTGATGATAAGCTTAAATTTGATGAGCACATTAAGCACATAAGCAGAAATGCACTAAAGGGCATCAATTTACTACGACACTTGGCAGGATCTTTCTGGGGTTCTGACCCAAAAACAATGGCCATGCTATATAAAAGTATAGTTAGAAGTCATTTTGACTATAGTAGTTTAGCATATATGAATGCTAACAACACCCTTTTAAGAAAATTGGATGTAATTCAAAACATGGGATTGAGATTAATATGTGGGGCAATGCGATCCACACCTATTAATTCATTAGAGATAGAGACTTGCATACCCCCTCTGGCTTTACGCAGATTACAGTTATCTCAAACATTTTATTTGAAAGTTTTGTCCTTAAATAATTGTATTCTCCATAGTAACCTTGAATTAAATCCTATAGTCTCTGAATCTATTCCATCCAATATTATCACAGGATCGTCTCTTGTTCATGGAACATTACCTGAAATTGTAACAATTTATAACTATGTTAAAACTAATTCTGAGAACATAAAAAAATATGATAATTGGCCATTGTATACATATTCTTTTAAAGCTCTTGTAGATTCCTCAATCATTATTTATGACAATGTTATCCACAATAAAACAGATTTTTTAGAATATAGTGACAGGAAAATTAATTATTACTTCATTTATTCAGATGGTTCTAAATCTAATGATAGTTGTACAGCAGCCTTTTATGACCCACAACAAAATTTCACTAAATGTATTAGGATAAATTCGAGTTGTAGCATATTTACAGCAGAATCTTATGCTGTATATTGTTCATTAATTCATGTAAATAGTACTGTAAATAGTGTAAATAATATTGTGATTATAACAGACGCAAAAAGTGTTCTGTGTGCATTAGCTAATGTAAACATAACCTATAAAACAAATTACTTAATTTATACAATTAGAAATATGTTATTACAATTAAAAGACGACAAACATATAAATGTAGAATTTTGGTGGGTGCCCTCACACTGTGGCATACATGGAAATGAAGTGGTAGATAAGGCAACCCGTTCAGCCCCTGATGAAGACCACTCGGAATCGTTGCAAGTTCCGTTCACTGACTTTTATTATAAATTCAAGTTAACTAATAGGCAGTTATGGAAGGAATACTGGGATGTAACTTTAGAAAAGAAGGGCAAGTGGTATAAACGGATACAAAAGGACTTGCCAACGAAACCTTGGTTCTGTAAATACAAGTACATAAATAGAAAATTCATAACAATAATATCACGCATGCGGTTGGGACACTGCTTAACTCCAGCTCACCTGAATAGGCTACATATTATCGCAGATAGCAGTAGCGGTGTGCGTTGCAAACCGTAAACAGTTATTGAAACTATGTATTGCGTCCAATACCTAAAACTATGTATTGGTCTCTTCAGAAACTATTTATCGGGCGAAACACTTTATTCACACAGCGTCGATAAACAGTTACCGAAACTAGCCGAATGACTCCGACCGAGTTTTTCCGAAGTAAACCCGACCGCTACCGACGATCGCACGAACAAAAAGCGAGATCGCGAACAATTGCGGCAATAAATGATTTCATACTATTTTAAACCTTAATATTAATATGATAAGGTAATGATGAGAGTATTTCTAATTTAGTTAAAATAAAGAAAGTTAACCATCTTCGACCTTATTACGTAATGCGAAAATGCAATTTTGCATTTTATATTTATTATTTTCTATTCAACGGTTGAGTTGACCTTGTCCTTGGACATTACACACGCATGATAATAAACAGAAATAACCCAAAAATGGGTGATTTTTAGGTTACTCACATTGAAGCATTGTAAAGTGAATTTAAAATGTGTTGTCTAAATTTATAAATCAATTGGATTTACCTGAGTTTCGCTTTACATGTTGTTATAACTTTTATGTATGAATCGTAGTTACTTTAGTGTAGTATAATAATGCACAAATGTAATACATATTAACATAAACTAATATTTGTGTGTTATATGAATATATATAATTAAAAATATAGTAATATCATTTCAACTTACTAGACACATCCATATCTTTAAGTAATAATATATGTAGATCGCGCCGGACTTACAGAATTTAATCGCAATTTCCCAAAATTTACAATTTATGAGATGTTTATCTTTATTTTTTGCGGAAGTACGGTATAATTTTTGGGTTTGTATGTAGGTACCTATGCCGTAATTTTTAATTTATAGTATTATTCTAGTCTGTAACTCTGTACTAGACACTAGTACAGTGCATAGTGCATGATTCACCGACGGGTCGTGAAAGATATGACATTACAATACGTTAAATTTGTGGAAAAGTAATTTAAGTACCTATATTTGAACTATCATTTAAACGGTACATTACGCTGTGTGATTAAAACTTTTTAAATAACAACTTATGTACCTACTTAGTGTAACTACGAAATATTATTTTTAATAAGTGTAAATATATATGAATAGACTTAACAATATACCTACAAAAATGTCTCGTGTAAATTCTAGTGTGTTATGGGACTATTTTGACAAAATTGATGTCGAAAAAAAAAAGGCCAAATGTCGAATTTGTGGCGATACTTATAGCTTTAAGGCATCGTCAGGTAATTTAAAAGCACATCTAAAAAAGAAACATTTAGATGCGTATTTTAGAGTAGTAAGTGTACAGCAAGAAGTGAGAACAACCCACACTGTTTTTGCTTCTGTCCCCGCTTCTACAGCAGCTTCATCTACGACGACAGCAACAATAAGTACAACGACAAGTACGACGACGGCGACTACAAGTACGACGACGGCGACTACAAGTACGACTATGTCACCCACGGCAACAATTGCACTGTCAGGTCAACCATCCGGCTCTACAGCACTATATTCAGTTACTGGTCCAGCAAAACAACAAACCATGGAAAGATATGCTACGGCGAAAAAAATATCCAACGAATTAAAAAGAAAAATTGACGCTGATTTAATGGATTTATTTGTTGATAGCTACCAACCGTTCTCGTTAGTTGAAGAGAGGTCGTTTAAAAAATTTTCGCGTTGGATTCCCGGATATCAACTTCCCACGAGAAAAACTGTTTCTAATGCTATGCTACCAGCTTTATACAACCGGACAAAGGAAGCTTTAAAAGCTGAAATAAGTCAAAATTGTGGCCTTGATAAAATATGTCTCACTGCTGACTTGTGGACATCAAGGGCAAATGAATCTTATTTAGCCGTTACTGGCCACTTCATCACTGTTGATTTAGAAATGAAGACCGTTCTGCTAGATTGTGCAAATTTTGATGACTCCCACACGAGCGAAAATATTCAGGCAGCTTTGCATAATATTATCACAGAATGGGGTTTAACGTTTAAAGTTAACTTTATTGTCACAGATAATGCCGCTAATATTAAGAAAGCAGTTGAAGACCTAGGCTGGAAGCATTACGGCTGTTACGGGCATACACTAAATTTAATTGTTCAGGATGCTATTAAAACGGCACAACCGATATTGGAAAAAGTAAAAAAGATCGTTCGGTTCTTTAAAACAAGTAGTACTGCTTTGGGGAAGCTTTTAAAAGCTCAAACCGATCATCAGCCTGGCTGTATACCAAAACGTTTGATACAAGAGGTACCTACGCGCTGGAATTCTAGTTACCACATGGCAAAGCGTTTTGTGGAGCTAGAACATTATATTAGAAGCACCTTAGCAGTAACAAGGAAAGACCTTCCCATCATCAGCAATGAAGAGTGGCAATTGCTGGCCGAACTATCTAAAATTTTAAAACCGTTCGATGAAGCAACACGGTCCATGAGCGGTGAAAATTACATGACAGCTAGCTCCGTCATAGTCATGACAAGATGTCTTATTACTGCTTGTGATAAGTTACTTACTGAAGACTTTTACGACATGTCAAAAGATATTGTTTATAACTTGCGGACAGGATTGGTGACGAGATTCAGTAACGTGGAAAGAAGCGGCACATTCTCTATTTGTACTTTTCTGGATCCTCGATATAAGCTTGCCGTTTTTGCTGACCAAAATGAAGCAAAGAACACAAAGAAGCGAGTGCAGGAATTATTGAGGGACATAATTATGGAAGACTGTGCACCTCAAGAAGAAAATGTGGTCGGTCCTTCTAATGCCGATATCGATAAATTTTCGCCTTGGACTATATTTAATGAAATAGTTGGGCAGAAACAGCAGATTGTTGGGACTCCTTTGTCTAAAGCTATAAAAGAAGTAGACACCTATATCAATGACGACACTCTGCCGATGTTTAGTGGTGACACGGCTTGGAATTGCCCCCTAGAATGGTGGCGCAATCACCGTTTCACATACCCAAATTTGGTAAAACTGTTTAAAAAGTACGGGAATATTATGGCTACTTCAGTTCCGTGTGAACGAATTTTTAGTAAAACGGGACTCATAATCAACGATCGCCGAACACGTTTGACGTCTTTAAAAGTCAAACAGCTCGCTTTCTTGAATGTCAATCTGGATAAACGCAGATTCAACATTTGAATTTAGTATAAAATATATTTTTAATATAAAAAAAGTAAATACCAATGTAAATATTATATCATCTATCTTATAAGCCAAAGGACGCAACGACCGGTTACATGCCGCCAAAATGTAAATATTATGATCAATCTATCAACACCAATTAATCGATCTATCAATAGGTACGTGTAAATCGGAAATCTTGTAAATATCATCAAATGAACTTTTAAGTACGCCTGTATCTCTAGCATCTACGCTTTAGTTAGTAGGTATTATAACAAAATAAAATACCTACCTAATGCAGCCAGTCCTAAGCCTGGAAAAAGTATGAAGGAAAGTTCATTTATGAATTTTAGTCATTCTAAATAATAAAAAAAAACACATTTTATTATATTTTATTAGGGATGATTTTTATGCCGCTATCAAATCTTTGACACGTTATTTAGGTATCATCATTTCGGCCGAATGAGTCCACTGCTGGACACAGGCCTCCCCCAAAGATCACCACAACCAACGATATGGATGTGTTGTGGGCTCATTGGGGGGTTTTGCCATAATCGCCACGCTTGGCAGGCGGGTTGGCGATCGCAGTTGAGTTGTTTATGTACTCGAAGGACGCTGCTGCCCATCCTCCGGCTAATCCCTTAGTCGACTTTTACGACACCCATGGGAGGAGATGGGGTGGTGGAATTCTGAGCCAGCACCACACGGCATATCCGTATATTTAGGTATATCCATCCTATATTGGCACGAGTATAAAATACTGATAAGAACTTTGCATAAGACTAGAATTTACTGTGTCAAATTATTGTATTTTACCAGTCATAATCATTTACCACAGACAGAACAAAGAACCAAAGTACCTATAAAAAATTTCAGTGGATAGCGAACTTGAATTGATTTACTATTGATAACATGTTTCGAAGCAAATACATAAACCGACACGAAAACGTTTATCATTTCATAATCACTTTATACGCATATCGTCCAATAAACAGTTATTGAAAATACATAGTTTTGTGTTGATAACATGTTTCGAAGCAAATACATGAACCGACACAAAAACGTTTATCATTTCATAAACACTTTATACGCATATCGTCCAATAAACAGTTATTGAAAATACATAGTTTTGTGTTGATAACATGTTTCGAAGCAAATACATGAACCGACACAAAAACGTTTATCATTTCATAAACACTTTATACGCATATCGTCCAATAAACAGTTATTGAAAATACATAGTTTTGTGTTGATAACATGTTTCGAAGCAAATACATGAACCGACACAAAAACGTTTATCATTTCATAAACACTTTATACGCATATCGTCCAATAAACAGTTATTGAAAATACATAGTTTTGAAACACTTTATCGGATACCAATACATAGTTTCGGTTCGGTTCACGGAAAAAGCTTTATTACCCACTTCTAGATAGCAGATGTTCTCATTGTAATCAAGGTGATGCCGATTTAAATCACATTGTGCTTCATTGTCCTGCATTCAAAATTGACCGTTTAATATTAGTAAGTGAATTGAGTGACATTTGTAACCAAAGTGCTACTAGTAATAGTAATAGTGTCGGAAGTGTACCCCGCCGCGTTGAAGATATACTAGCTAACCCAGAATATTTTAGGGCATTGTTTAGTTATATATGTAATACTATAAAGAAAATTTAAGTAGTATAAGTCAAGTATACCTACTGTGTTAGACGATTGACTAATTTTCATTTTATTATTTTAATGTTATGGTTTTTTTTATTTTTTTATTCTTCTCTATTGTTATTTGACTGTCATAATGTTTATTAGAATATGTTTTGTGTATCCTTAAGTGAATTTTAATTTTCTATGTATACGACTGAAGGACAATGTATCCATGGTCAAGAAATAAATTAAAAAAAAAAAAAAAAAAAATTTGTCAATAGATATTTGTATTTTGTAGATTTTTCAGCTCTCGCTTCTTTACAAGGAATTTAATTGGTTCTTTTCTTGTTTGTACCCTGAAAGCATTAATAGAATTGAATAATGTAAGATCTTAAAACACTAAACAATGGCGGCTGTTAGAACTTGTCCGGGTCTGTATTGCGGGCGTACAGAGCTCGCTGATGGATTATGGAGCGATTGCGAAGCCTGCCCGCGAGGGTTCCGTACCAATATGACAAGCTACTGCGTCCCGTGCACGGATGAACCCACCCTATATGACGGACTTTACCTTGGGTTCATGGTGTTATTGCCTTTGGTGTTACACTGGTTTTTTATTGATATGGTCGCCTTTGGCAAAGGGTTAGTGTATGCTTCCTTACTTTTTATAGATATGAGTTGAGTAACACAACAATAGGTCTAGTTCAGTTGTAATGCAATAAGGTGTTGATGAAGAATACTGCACTAGTAATTAAGTTTCGAAGTCTTTCAGTTGAATATACAATAAAATCCTTAATCTAAAGCAAATAATATTTTTTTTATATAATTGATTTCGTGGGATCTTATGCAACTTCAGCATTTTCCTTCTTATTTATATTAAACTCAATACTGCACACAAATCGGTAAAATATACCAAAAACAGGCGCTTAAAAGTATATTTTAGAGTTCAATGGGCGGCCTTATCACACTCGGAGATTTCTTCCAGTCAACCTTAGGATGGAGGAATACTAAGCTGGATAATATATGTGGCAGTTGATGGTGCACACAGATACGTAATGATATAACTAAATTATATATCCTAAGTATATAAATAATGAAGATCATACACAAATAATATAGACACATAAATAAATAAACATTTATGTACACATATACAAATCAATCTGTAATTAATTTGACAAAATATATAAAAACAGTTCATTCATATGTAATAGATAGTAATCTCTAATCAAAAAATAATGACAGGGACAAATAATGTTCATTAGTCTTTTGAACACTTGATTTCGACTGAGCTTTTCCTATTAAAACTGGTAATGCATTTTACAAACGAGCGGCCTCAACCCTAAAGGAGTTATCAATAAATTTTGTGGTATGCATTGGCATTTTAAATTTTAGTGCTTCTGATGAATTTACATATCTTGTATGAGTGTCACTGAGGAACTCGAAGCGTTTTTTAAGGTAAGAGGGAGTAGAAGGAATGAATAGTAAAATACCTAGAATAGTAAATAAATAAAATACCCAGGCTTTACCTAAGTATGTTGCCAGCTTCCAGCTGCCAGATGCAACTAAATATCTGTATATCATTATTAATTTTATCATCACTTAATGTCAGGTCTTTTTGTGATAAGCTGTTGATGTGAGCAATTTTTCACATGATCATAGCTCATGTTGTGGTGAAAAGATTAGCTTGTCGGCAGGTTGGTAATGGGGCTGACTGCCCAGAGTGCACCAGACATACCTAAGTACTATCACTCATGTTTTCCCGCATCCCATCCTAAAGACAAGCTCGTTCAATATTAAAATATAATACATCAGAACCTTGAAACATTGGATTATACTGATATCTCAAGTTTGGAATGGTTAATACCCAACTGGATAATACTGATATCTCAAGTTTAGAATGGTTGTCAAAGTTTCAGGGTTTCTGACTGCAAGTAAACTGTAATATTTATATTCACATGATGGTCCCACTTGGGACCAATGGCTTAACAAGTTCTTGATATTGTATCGAAATCACTGGATCATCTGCCTAAATTTGATAAGATTGGCATCCAGTTTCACCAGACTGATGTGATGACATGTGACTCAATATTTAATTTACTGGATGGCATAAAGTAAAAAAGTATTCATCATTATTGTTATGTTATTGTTTCTAGCACAAAAAACGTCCCAGTACAACACATATGTGCATTTGTGGAGGTGGCAACAGGTACTCTGGCTGCATTGCTAGTGTTGCCACCAGCAGGCAGCATTGCATTACATGTCTGCTCTCCAAAAGCTTTGTCTGACTGGTACACACTATTGCTAAACCCACAGCCGGATTATAAGGAAACTCTCCGTTGTACACAGGAAGCTGTCTACCCTTTGTAAGTAAAAAATTGTGTAAATACATAATTTACACAAATACTTATTTTATTAATTATATACTCTTTATTGTACACCACATAATGCTAAAGAAGATAAATATTTAAAAAAACACATGTGTACAATGGGCGTCTTACGCTAAACCCACAGCCAGATTATAAGGAAACTCTCCGTTGTACACAGGAAGCTGTCTACCCCTTGTAAGTAAGAAATTGTGTAAATACATAATTTACACAAATACTTATTTTATTAATTATATACTCTTTATTGTACACCACATAATGCTAAAGAAGATAAATATTAAAAAAAACACATGTGTACAATGGGCGTCTTATCGCACAATCGATCAATCTCTTCCAGACTACCTTTGGATGGAATTGAAAGACAGGATGTCTCTCCTGGTATTGGACTGTCAAGCATGTAAAATATCATACACAATATAACTTAGACTTATTAATATAAAATACATAACAATACATACAATAAATATTTTATATATAAAACGATAGAAAGATAAAATACTAATAAATATCAAATATAACTGGGAAAGTAGATGAAAAATTAGAGAGACTGGTATGGCCCATTCACAATTTTCTTAAAAATAGGTAGTGTTTGAGCATGTCTTAATTCAATAGGTAAAACATTACACAAGCGAGTTGCTTGAATAGTAATTGATTTATCAAAGAAATCTATCATCTATCACAAAATCTTAGATTTTCTGATGATCTCAAGAAACTAGAATGCGTGTCAACAGAGGAACATAAAACATTCTTTAAGATATAAAGGGGTAAGATAAGAAGGGTTACAGAGCATATTATAAAGCAAAGAAAGAATGTGAGCATTCCGGCGAAGGTAGACAGGAAGCAATTTGAGCTTAGTACGAAATTCAGAAACATAATCATATTTGCACAGGCCATCATATACAAAGATTTTGAAGTCGTTCAAGCTAGTCAATCTGGTCTTTCGTGAGATCATCATGATTTGGCTGGTTTTTTTTAAATACTTTGCCCGACAGTAGCATTTCTCCTGTGTCGTGGGTGCGTTTACAAACACAAAGTCCACACCCAATACACCCAGACCCGGAACAACTACCTGCAGATCGTACAATTATTTGTTCCGTGCGCAGCAGCCAACTGTATCAGCCACTGCACCAACCGTGCCGTCTTTTGTCTATAAGCCCACAAGAACTGTAAACAATATGTCAGTCAAAGAATTCATATACTTACACAGTTTTGTTTTATATTGTTGTTATATATTTACATATGTGTTATATGTTATTACAAAATTTATCACAATATTAATAGTTAAAAACCATAGAATGGTATGCTAGTCTTGAGTAAGAAATATATAAAGATTTCAAATATTACTTCTTTTCTTTCAGATACACAGTGGTCCTTCTGATATATGCATTTAGCTTGCTGATGACTGTAATTCTGAGACTGGGACTACTAACATGGGACCCCTCCCGTCCTTGCAAGAAAGCAATATACTGTGCACTGTATTATTATCCCATACTTGTGCTCGTACACACTGTAGCTGCTGGTTTGATATGTAAGTATTATGTAATAACTTCTCAGCTCTCAGATACCATATCTTGGATTGATATTCTAATGTCTTAATTGTCAGGACTCCATATCTTGGTCATCTTGGTCTAGTCAACTGTTGCACTCCAATGGTCATATGGGGCTAGTTAAAAGGATACATAATAAATTTATAATGTAATTAATTTAGCTGTTCATTTTAGTGATAGTGATAAAAACAATTAAAATCTAAGGATAAAAAATGATTTCTCAGAAAAAAGAAAACAAATACTACTTGCATTAAAATAATCACTTACAATTGGGAAAAATATGTATTTATAAGCTTGTATAAATCTGTGAATCTAATAAGTAGGTATAGTATACAATAAACTTATTGGTTTCATGACATGACATAGCATAGTAAAAAATACTAATATCAAATTAGTATTTTTTCCCTAACTCATAATTGTATGTCCTAAATCATTAAGAGGTTTTGTATGAGTAAGTATATGTTTTTTTAGTTGGTGTGAGATAGTCATATTTGTACAGGGTTCTGATTACTTTATTTAGCAGAATTTGTATATTGTATTTGGAATGTTCGTTTGAGCAGCTGTGCTCTGTGGGGCAGGGAGACATAATGACATATGTCTTAATAAGGACATAATTTGTCTTATAGAGCACTATATAGGGTTTTACAAGGGAATTGTAGATTATAGTTTTTTCTGTACATATATAGTAATAAACTTATTTTTCCTTTCCAGACTATTCATTCCCATACATAATCATAATAATATCAATGATGACATCAGCGTCTCACTTCTCTATAAAAATTGAGCAGTCAGCACCTGCATTGCTCATGTCTTCGTTAACAGTTCCGAGGAACCTGATAATACTGTTAGGACATTGGCTGGTCCATGCATATGGAATCATTTCTCTAACAGGGTTTAAGGAACTGTGGTACCTATCCTTGGTGCCTGCTCCGGCATTGTTTTATATTCTGACTGCACAGTTCACGGACCCCATGAAGATACATAGTGATTAACAAATAAGTTAACCTTCGTGAAGTGACTAATTGGTGATAAGTGTTGTGAGATTGTATACCTATATTACGTAGTTTATGGTTAAGTAAATATGTTTAAGAAATAGTTAAATTATGACAAGTAAATAAATGTGTTATGTTTTCATACATATGGCATACTTACTATATATCATCGTCATTACAGCTGAATCTACCACTTCTGAGAATAGGTCTCTCTGCGTACGCCAACAACTAAGCCCTGTGATATAGAACGCAACTTTCCAGACACGAATCAAAATGCAACAAATTGTGTTAATATTCTTCGCTTATTCATAATCAAAATCAGATAAATCGATGATGCTTCTACTATTAGGATGGCATTCAATTATAAATGATCAAAGTAACATTACATTAGCATTTTGTTGCGGGTTATCCAATAGTTTCCGTTTAGTAGAGATGGGACACTGTTAGCTGCGGTTCAGTTTCGGTGACATGCGAATATTTCTAAAACTATGCTTTACATCATGGGTAGGAAACCTTTTGTAATAAGAGGGCCACACATTTTACGTCGATAGCGGTAAGGGCCCGCATGTCATAACTTTGTATATAGTTATTTTTAAGCCCTCAAAATGCGGTAGGTTAATGTTTAATCGAATTTAAAGTAATTTTGCGCGCAACATCGAGGCGTTTTTCGGGCCGCTTATACGCTTACCGCTTATGCGCTTACCGCTTATGCGTTTACCGTCGCACATTAAAACAAATGTATGGGAGAGGTAGGACTTGGGCATCTCCGAAAATGAAAAGGGCTAATTTTGAAGAAAAAAAAAAAAGTAGTCGTTGTAATACGGCGGGTATTAAGTTATCAAATGCCTTCAAAACTTGTATTGACAAATTTCTTCCTATCTCTCATATTTTGGGAGTAAGAAAACGTAAAATTTTACTATGAAAATGACTGCATCTATCTGCCGCCTAATTCCGCTTGTTATAAGTTGCGGTCTTTATTATCATAATTTGTATACACCAAGAGCTACATTTAGTGAGAAGACACATTGTGCACCAAACGTGCACCTGAGATATAGGGTAATGTATGTTTTTACTGAATCGAGCCCTTTACTTCCCAAATCTGGTCCTTTTTCAAGTTATTGTCTTTACTGTCATAATACCCATACCAAGAGCTACATTTAGTCCGAAGACACATGGTGCGCCAAACGTGCATCTTCTGACATACAGACTGATTCATATATATTTTTCAATCAATCAATTTATTTGCTCAAATTGGTACATGAGTTGTTAAGTTAGCGTATAATAATTGTGCATATTCTGCCATAATATATGGCGTGCAAGATAAGAACAAATGAATATGAAGAAAGAATAGTTCCGAATCAAGTTTAAAATACTGGTATCGTCGATTTTGTCACCGCGTTATTGCAAAATGGACACAATCTAGAAGAAGCACGGATATAAGTTCCGTAAGAAATACGAAGAGTGGCTGCAAGATGCAATTCAGTGGCCAGAATTCCGAATGTAACAACGAAAATTTAGACCCTTCTACGGACAATGCAAGAAAAGATATCAAGCACATGATTTCTCCGGCTAAACCAGGTCTTTAGACCTGTACAAATCCTAGACCTCGTAAATGCTACGAGGACCTTGGTACAAAAAAACAAGGCACTGACGATGCTATTGAATGCAGTAGTAGCAGCACCAGCGCAGCTCTCCCATACATTCTTTCCATTGTGCACCGCATCTGCACTGCCGCGCTGCTAAACGCAAGGCTGAAATCCAGTTGCGCGCCCGCTTTCTGGACGGGTATTTCAAATAGCTTGAGGTTTTTAAGATGTTTAAAAAACGACAAAGAGTGCATCTTCCTTGACTAATAATATTGTAACCATGGCTTTTGCTCAGCATCAAGATTTCCAACGCATCGGGATATCGCCTATTAAAATAGTAAGTATATACAAAGGACTCGAGCGATACAAAGGTATAATCTAATAGATAGAAGAGCTACTGTAGTGGTCTGTCAGGCGCAATCACGGCTACCCGAGCGTGGGCCCGTTATTTTGTTATCCGTTAAATCTGTTGCAGTCAGAGGTCTGTCATTGTTCAGCCTTAAAGCCTTAAATACTATTGGTGATGAGGATGTAACTCTTTTAGCCTAACCCATCGGGGCAAAGGGGCTTGACGGTGATGAAGAAGTTAGATGTCCAGTAAGCCTATACATGATGCTAGTTACTATCGTTATCATCATCAGTAAAATGAATGGTATTGTCATACGCCTTCGCAAAAGCTTTTCTTTTCTTTTTGAAGGCTTATACATTCTGACAAATTTTTATGGCCATATTTCTATATTGCATCTTGAGCACCGGCTCAGCAGTGATCGGACTCGGTAACAAAATTTTAAGATCCAGTCATTAGGTTCGTGTAAACGGCCCTCCCGTTTACACGAACCTACCACCAGTTGCGCGCCGTTTGCTGAGACAGTTGCGTCATTGTTGAAGTTCAGAAGGTAAGGTATCTAGGCGTTTAGTACGAGTCGTCATATCAGCTAAAGAACGTCAGCTGCTGGACAAAGGCGTCCCCCATAGATTTCCACTACGACCGGTCACCTTCCTGCCACGTGTCTTCATTTTGAGGGGACCCGCAAGTACTCACAATGCTTGGCAGGTGGGTTGGGAAGTGCATAATGGCTGCTGTTGCAAAGAAGGGAGGCTGCTGCCCATCACTCTGGTTTACAGTCCCTTAGTTGCCTTTTACGACATCCACGTGAGGAGATGAGTGGTGCTATATGGAGATTGAGTGGTGCTATATTATGACACACCATACGGATAACGAGTAGAGTAACGGTGCAAAGTTGATAAGTGATAGAGGTACAGTTGGAGGATCGGTAAGGCCGTCTTAGGGCATGTCGCCCTTGGGCTTATAAGAATTTGGGGCCCCGTTGGAAGTAAAAAATAGTAAATGACAAGAAAAAACATTTATCTGTTATGATTTTACATTTATTATGTAATCAAATAGGCACATGTTATTATATGTTTTAAGAAATAGAACTTCGTTTGGTACTTTATTATATAAAACGGTTGCTAGTTTGAATTGGTTATGACAGCGCTTTCTTTCGGGATTTATGTTTTGCAAAATCTTCGATTATATCCTCAGTCAACTGTTCTATGGACATAATTGAAAAAATTGTTAGTCGTTCTTGTAACATTGCAGTTCGTTCAGCTCAACTTTACAATCTGAGTGGTTTGTATAGATGACCAGTAGGATGGCGTAGTAAAATAGTTTTACTATTAGGTACCTACTTTTTATAACTAAAATGCTCAATGCTTAGAAAAAAATGATCTAGTGTCCGATTAAAATTTTAATTTAGATATGTTAAATAGTTAGTATTTATCTAAAAATAGAAAAATTGAGCTTTTTTTCGTGTTAGTGAATATATCGACCTTTCGGGGCCCTCTTTAGGTCGGGGGCCTTGGGCACGGGCCCCGTGGTATGGTAAAGACGGATCTGAGGATCGGTATTAGGTACTTATGTTACAACTCGAAGCGGAGGAGCCACCAGAGTGTAGATTGGCCATTAGGTTAACACCAGAGAAATTAGAGAGGCTGAAGTCCGGCATACCCCTTCGCCCTTCCCCGGGGTGAAGGAAGTTCCATGTAGAATTTCCACTGGACATCAATAAAAAAAAATGTATTAAAATTGCAGTTTCCGCAAAAGTTATATGTGACAAAACTTAAACGAGCTCCTGATGCAAGCGGTCTGCAAAATTGGCGAGAACGATATTCTCTGTAATAATCCGGCAATTACTGCTCAAAGCGTACATATCAGTCCCACTGTAACGATTTTTATTTTATTTAATTTATTAGGGATAATAAATCTTCGCAGCGATGCTTGTAACAGCGTTCTAAGGAATTGTTCGATATGATGCTAACGGCCATTTACTACCATCGCACCTCGCCATCGGTGCCACGGTCGCCACCTAACTATCTTTACGTAAGTTTTGAAGCTAAGTAGATAGTAAAATTATGCTTGGATTTTTGCGTGTAAATAAAGAAATACGAGTTTTACTGAAAGGCGTGTCAAATGCCGAATTAGCTAACAAGCTGTCACAATTAACGGCCTTTTAACAGTCCGTCACAATCTGCGGGTTTCTGGAACTCAAATTATCGAAAAATTTGCTAATTGACGCGTGTTGTTCGGGAGCGTTCGGGAAAGTGTGTTTTATTTTTGTCTAGCGCATATCGTCGTCTCTTTCGTTTAATAGATAGATTGTCTTATTTTAGCAAGTTAGGTTATCAAAAGACTGCCTGTGTGTCCCGGTTGTTTAAAATCAGAATACTTCTGCGTAGAAATACGAAAACAGTTTATTTGTTATTTCTGTTTTTCTTCGCCGTCCAAGTTTATTTATATTGTACGAACTTGCTTTGTCACCATACATGTACCAATTACACGTACACTCGGCTACATCATCATCATCATTTCAGCCGTAAAACGTCCACAGCTGGACAACAGCCTCCCACAAAGATTGCCAAAACGACCGGTATGTTTTTGTGTTGTGAGCCCATTGCGGGGTTTTGCCATAATCGCCACGCTTGGCAGACGGGTAAATTACGGATAAAAAAAAATTGCGATAGCTATATCGCAATTTTTTTATTTACGCTTGTTTAGTGTATAATAATAACCTGTTATTAGGTATATATAAATCATGAGCTGGCGACAACACTAGATCACCCTCATACCATTCCACCCTCGGAACGTTTCTCATCTTGGCTTTGGTGGGTTATCCCGTGCTCCAAGTTTAGCTAAGACCAGTCAAACAAACCCAAACTCATAGTGTCAATACAAAGAAGAACTTTAACTTATAGTTCGTTTTTATTTTATTTTATACAAGTTCGTGTCGAGACGATCAAGTCGTTCGCCTGGTGCTAAACGTCATGCATGAAAACTAGAATGCTACCCAAGACTAGACCTGTGCCGCATCACACTGCGCTCGTCACCTCGAGGGGTGAAGTCATTTAGTCCCTAAGTCATTTCACTAGCTACAGTGGCCTTCTAACCGGAGCACAGTAATGTCTAAAGTTTAAACACGACTGCTTAGCGGCGAATATCTGGCACTGGGGTGGTACCTACCTAGCCTCTTGCAATAAGAGATCCACCAACAGTAAACGCCCAAATATTCTTTTCAATTCTTACTTACTTTTTTGTATGTTTTTGTTTTGTTGCTTGATAAGTCTTCGACGTTACTCAAAACAAGGCTCTGGAAAACATGAAAAATAGGTACCAAGTATTAATATTTCAAAAATGACTTGCTACGTGTAAACAACCTTTTATTGCTCCTTTTTGAATAATATGATTGTCTATTTGTAACAATATATTTCTATGAATTATTGACTTTAAAATATAGGTATGTATAATAAAGAGAATGACGAAGGAAAATGACTGACAGTTGGGTGATTGAGAGTCAAAACTCAAGCATAACTTGAGTCGAGATTGCATCAACTGAATATAAATGCTGGATTTATTACATAGGGTTCATATTTGATTAACACAATCTCGACTCAAGGTGTACTCGAGTTTTTATTCTCGTCCTACAGGACGGGCTTAAGAACGTTCATTTCCTAAGTCCCAACTCGCACTTGGCCGGTTTTATAAATATGATATGTTCTTGTTAATGACTAAAGCTATGTTCGCCTTTATGCTTTAAAATAACTTCTTCACTATAATTGAAGAGTACCAATTCAATTATCTTGAAGCATTTTAGTTACATCGGAACTTTTCTGTCGGAACTTGCCAACCTAGAGTCTAGACATTCGTAGTTTGCTGACTTATTTTATTATTTCATCACGTCATGCGCATCAAATTGAAAATAAAGTGCAACAAGAAAAATAAAACAATTGAACCTTACGACGTTGCCGACATACTTTTTAGAATTTTTTTGTTTTTGAAAAATATTTTATTAATATGTAAAGACTTATTAATCTAAACACCGTAAGAGGTTCCCTTATACTTGACATTGGGGAAATTGTGGAAGATACTCTACAGAAGCCATAATCTAAGAGAAGAAGAAGAAGAAAGTGCAACAAGTAAATCTAAGTAAAACACAGAGTAGGTAGTAAGTGAGTAAAAATCACATTAAAACAACTGTATGGTGCCATTTACCTATTACCATTTTATGCTATACTTACATATATTGTAAAACATATTTCGTTTGTCAAAATAAGACGTGTTTTTTATGCTTTGTCAAAACCAGCCTTGCTTCCAGTGTTTCGAGTAATCCACGCCTTTTCGACCTAGTTTTTCTCAATTATATACTCGCAATCTACTCTACGTGTAATCTACGTGGATCAGTAGGTGCTTCATAGCTATTGATCGATGAGAATGTCTTGTATTGTATATACGCACGATGTCTGCGTCATCTCCTTTACCAAAACCTCATGATGCGAGCAACCAATGAAGAATGAGAATTGTAGCTGATGCTGATGTCTGAAAGTTGCAATTCATTAAAAGTTATCTCTAAGTGTCATCGTGAAGTTAAAAATAAATACATATTTAAACATACTGCTCCTGCTGCTTCGATCACCTTTGTTCAGGTGATCGAAGTATTTTGTCGTTCGCAAGAATATCAAGCCATGGTCGCGCCACCTATATTATAAAAACTTATTTTATTATGTCTGCTATCTACTTATAACATGTATCCTAATATTTGCAATAAAGCCAAAACGACACTTGGCATCTGAACTGTAAACGTTAAGTGTTGCCAACTCTGTGACAGATAAAGAGAGCATTCTATTTCCTGCTCAAAACTGGTCTGCGGTGAAACGACGATATAAAAGTCAGATTGTACGAAAGATTGTGGGGGTACGGGTCATGTTAAATGCAAACCTCGAGACAAAGGGCGAGAAGGCAAAATAAAAAGGAACGGCGCCGTTTATAGGCAGTCTCATTATTAAACGTTTTCGTTCCTTGGCTCCTGAAACAAACCCACGACGTCCCGCATTACACGCTTATTTGTTTACTTATCTTTACATGAATTTCGTTATTGAGATCATCACCGTTCGTTTATAAGAAATGGTTTGTCTGATTATTTTTTTTTGCTTGTTTACTCTACAATTTAATTATAAACACAAGGTACTGATTTATTATTTATCTGTCTCTCTTCGCGGGTTTATATTCCCTGTAAGGAGGTCACCCAGGCATTTAGTAGGCTTATGCGGGGACATCCAACATGCACAGGCCTTTAACGAAATTTAATCTAGAATGTAATGAGACACTAATCGGAGACGGAGAGTCTGGCTGCGCTATAAAAATGCAGTCTCGGATTGTCCCCGGATATGGAAACTGCAATCATAAGGTCTGTTGGAATGGATTCTAATTGGATTAAAACAAAAAAAAATACTGAAAAACCTGTCCTTCATATAGCTCTGGCGAGCCGACTCTGATCGACCAACTAAGGCAAGCCAGAATTGAGTGTCCTATGGGCACTCTCGTGGTTCCACTACTAACCAACCAAGTAAAGGCAAGATGGAGAGGAGGCCCGGACCGACTCTGGAGTATTCGGGCACGCACGCCACTCACATGCAAACAGTTCACCACAAACTGCTCTGCGGTTTGTATTCTTCTTTGACTTCGTTTTTCGGATAGTAAAGGTGAGAAAGCTGGTCTAATTTGCCCTCTGTGATTGTTGTTGTTGTTGTCGGTTGTCCCATGTTATTTATTTACTTATTATATTCTTAATTGTACACTAGTTAGTAAAATATGCAAAAAGCAGATGGCAACGACCAGGATACCACACAGCACACGCTCGAGGAGTGCCCTGCGTGGGCTGCCGAGCGGCGTATCCTAGTCGATAACATCGGGCAAGATCTCTCTCTGCAGGCAGTAGTGTCGGCTATGTTGGCAAAGCATGCAAATTGGAGTGCAGTGGTCTCCTTCTGTAAGAGCGTCATGCTCCAGAAGGAAACAGAGCGGGATCGAGAGAGGGCTGATCCCGCACGAGACGGCGCCTAGGTAACAACCGACCCGGCGCCCAGGTCCAACACGCCTGAGCCCCCTGCCGTCAGTTAATGGCAGGGGGCCTCGGGGGTCGCGGGCGCGCATATTGTGGAGTATGCGTACTCATACCGAGCGAGCTTCGGGAAGACGGCGGCGCGCACGTGGCCACGTGCCGCCGTGTGCATAGCACAGTGGACGGCGAGACTTGGGGGGGGGATCCTTCAAATCATCCCCGAGAAGTGCCTGGTGGGCGGCCTTTTTACAGCCGCCTGCCCTCCGTTAGAGGGGGTGACCGCTTTATAGTCATCCCCGCCGAGATGTGCCTAAAGGCGTGGCACCAATGTGATATTACGAGGACCTAGAGCCCCCCTTCAGTGCCCAAGATGACCGATCCAGTGGTTTTAGCCGGTAAGATACCCCTTTACCCTTGCCCTGGGCAAAGAAAGTTCATGTAGAATTTCCACTGGACATCAATAAAAAACCAAAAAGGCGGCCATGGCACTCGTTTACCGATACACATATAAAAATGGAAAAGCGTATAAACAGTTTAAAAAAATGCTAATACTAAAGGTTTTTTTTTAATATTAAAAGAGTTGGTGAGCGCAGAATGGATACTGTTCCACAGAAAGGCCGCTGCCCATCCCTCTGGTTTAGAGTCCCTTAGTCGCCTGTTACGACCTCCACGGGAGGAGATGGAGTGGTTTTACATTCTTAATCCAGACACCACACGGATAGTAGACGCTAATTTTCATAGATTTAATAAAAAAATGACGAATTTCCATACAAACTTTCAACCCCTATTTACCTCCTGAGGGGTAGAATTTCTGAAATTACTTCCTTAGTGGATGCCTTTTGTATAAAAGGTATTATCTACTGTCAATTCCAAGTTTCTAGCCCCAGTGGCTTACGCTATGCGTGGATATATCAGTCAGTCTGTTAGTCAGTCAGTTTCTACTTTTATATATACAGTAATACCGCGTAGTCCGACGCGGCGGTGTTCTAAGGAAAGTTAAGGCTACCCTCCACCTACGAGTGGTATCAAGCGGATAGGTCGCAGCATCGTCCTGCCACATCACCAATTCTTCTGTTAAGCTTGGTCTTATGGTAGTATATCATATGATCGACCTTGTAGCGGTCATTAGAAGCCCCGTTTTTAATAGTGAATGTCTCCTGGATTATCGGATGTATAATTCTGCTGGCCTTATCTTATCTCAACGCATTGACGAGGGACGTGTGGACGTCCTTTCCTACTCCTCCTTTTTCTTTGCTTAATTGCGTTAAATAACTTAGTTGTAGCAACGTAGTTACTTATTTATTTCCCTGGGCCACACCGAGCTTCGCTGCATTACAAGAGTTGCAAAGGCTGGGAGAGTAAGCCAAACTTATCCAAAAACGAACAGGGACGTATTTCATGACGGATTTCCTAGTCACGAAATATGTCCCCGTTCGTGTGTAGCTACAATGCCCAGTTGTATTGAGTCGGTGGTTCGTTACACACTCGTCAAAAAACTCGTTGTGAATATTTTGGGGTGTATCGCAGCTTTTGTGGCTACAGAAAATTACTACTTCGTTCGTTTGTGGTTTGGATGGGGCGCAGACAATGAATGCCGCCCGGCCTTATGTCTGCACCTGTTATTAAAACTCCTGTGAAGCATGCTGCTCCCGCTGTGTGAACTATTTTATTATTTATACATATTAGTAAGTTTTCTGATATATGTCAAGTTATTTATTGCGCAGATTTAGTTAGTTATTAATAAAATTTCTACAGTCAGTCGGACAGTACTCGCAGTAGGTTTCCACTATAATGTATTAGCTTAAAATCCAACTTTTTTTTGTTTAATTACTGTCCTTGTCGCTTTATAAAGAGTTGACAAACATGTACAATTAACACAGATGAAGTGAAGCACTCTAGACGAGGGGGATGCCATAATCACTATGCTTGGCTCATATCGGTTATAACAGACACATAATTAAGATTGCCCATATTAAAAAATCAATTCCTTTTTTGCTCATGCTGTACCAATGGAAGTTTGAAGGGGGAGGGAGGGGGGATTGATAGGTAAATGTACGTTAATATTGCACATAGACTATCAAAACAGCTTTATTTAAAATAATGCACAGACCTGCAGTTTCAAAAGGATGGCAATATTTTTGTCTGAAAATGCATTACGATATTAGGAATATCTGAAGCAAATGCATTTTTAGACATCTATCCTATTTCACTTCATACCTGAAAATAACGTACAACATATGCATAAAATTGTTTCAATAATTCACAATAGCTCGCCCAGTAACAGGTGAATCGAAATATTTCTATCATAAAAATGTTTCGCAGCATATTGCAGTGAAAACGTTGCATAAAATGAGACGATACTGTGCATTGAAAGCAAAATCGTTAACTGGAAACCTGTGAATTTTCTAGAGCATTGAATAGGAGAAATAACGGTAGTAGGTGGGCTCCAGTAAAATTGTTGGTGAGCCATGAGCGAGGCGGACATCAAAACAACTAGGTACAGTGCTGTCACGATTATTGCATGTATTCCTACATAACACAATTCGATATAGCGAAGTGCGATTTTTATATTTTTGTTTATTTGCTTTCGAAATGATTATCTATTTCAAACTGGTATGGTTAAATACTTGTTTAAATAATTTTTGGTTGTAAAAAGTAATAATGCATGAGTAGTAAAATGAATGGGATGAAATAAATAAACAACTGCACAATGCATTATGCTGAGAAATATGCGGTATTGGCTGATAATATTGATAAAATGTCATCCTCTGTTTTAATAACAATACAGCTAGAGATAAATAATATTAGGTGTTTTCTCTTATATAAGGTCTAACTTTAATAGTCCACGATATTTTGCATGGCGCCTTAGTGCTGAAGATAATGTAGGTGTCACAAAGAAAGGTTTTTATTTTCATTTTTTTTTAAATCCTATACTTTATTTCTTACCGGTTCACCGGTACCGGTTAATAATATTCACATGCATCATTTTTTATGTTTTTATTTATCCCGGTTGAAATACATCATGTACTTTCTCTGCCCGGGGGATGACTCATGCATGTGGCGATGCCGGACTCTTGTCGGCTAAAACCACCGAAGCGGTTATCTTCAGCACCGAAGGAGGGCTCCAAGTCCTCGATACAATGATACTAGAGCTACTCATTGGTAGCTCGCCTTTAGTCATCTCTGAAGGGATGACTGTAAAGCAGTCACCCCCTCTAGCAGAGGGGAGGCCGATGTAAAAGGGCCTCCACCCCCAGGTACATCTTGGGGGGGACTGGAAAAGATCCCCGAAGCCTCACTGTGCACCGTGCTGGGCACACGGTGACAGGTGACCACGTGCGAGCCACCATCTTCCCGTGGGTCGCTCGGTATGAGCACGCAAGCTCCCCAATCTGCGCGCCCGCGACCCCCGGATCCACATGCATCTAGGAAACAAATAGCGGATGCAGCCAGCTGACTGATTTGGGTAGCTGGCAAGCTCGTTGTGCATTTCAATTTCTCGCTTATTAAACACGGGCTTGAAACTTGTGTGTAAGTTGCAGAGTGAGGCATCATAAGTAATGCTAGTAATACACACATTAGCCCGTAAACGTAAACCTGAACATGGGTCTCCCTATCATCACTACAATGAACAGTCATATTGGGGATATTGTCATAATCACTATGCTTGGCAGGCGGATAGGTGATCACAGTGATTTTACACACACAGATATTATTATTAGCACACGGGAGGATGCTGCTGCATCCTCTTGATAACGAGGTGGAGAGGGATGGACTATGCTTGGTCAGGAACTACATGGTATAGGCTATTAATAATCTTACTGAAAAGGATAATTGTATCTTACTCTCTAATATTTCCTGGCAAGCCAGCATAAAAGAGAATGAAATGCTTGGCAACCTCCAGTAGTAGGAGCACTCTGCTTAAAAACGGATTCGGACGTCCACTGCTGAACAAAGCGGTAGACTTCCACAACCACCGGCCTTAAGAGCCTGAAATACTAGAATGTCTTAAAAATATGCTTGAGGTATTACGAAAAATAAACTATCACACTATTCGACAGATCTGGTAAGTTCTGAAATAACCACAAACGTTGCTAATTCTGGTTTATATTTGAAGGTCTCCAAACCAAGTACTAACTGCCTAAAGGAATTAATAGATAAATTACGTATCTGAGTGTGTGCTGGGAGCTTTGGGAAAGTCTAGAGATAGCACTAAAATGTCGGGGTTCTACCAACTTCTGTGAGGGTTCTAAATTCCATTTGTCTAAATATGAAGTTAAACTTCTTATAAAGTACTTTAACATATAAAAATCCGTACAAGGTGTGAATAAGTTATCGAGCGAGTCCTAAATTCACTGCATTAATTAGTAAATTATAAAAAAATCTGCACGTCGATCTATCAACTTATTCACGCTACGAACCGAAATAGTTCGCTTACAAAAAATAAAACATGCGGGCAAATCCAACTGGTAAATCGTGTTCACTTTACAATTTTGCTTCCAAAAGATTGCGAAAGTTTTCCTTCACTTGGTGACTACGCAAATGGTTTACAATTGCGCGGGTATGCGATAAGTCGCATATACGACCGAAAGTGACGCGTCGCCGTCGTTAACTCACAAGTTTTTCGAACGGAATACTTGATGCTTTAGATATGGAAGTACACGAGTATTCCTGCCTAGTTGCACTGCAAGCCTGCCTGATTTTAACCTACTTTTAAACTATTGAAGTTTTGACGTCAGAGTCGAATTTAAAAGAGGCATTGCGGTATGTTTTTATTTAAAGTGCAGGGCATGTTGGCCTCACTAAAATTCCAACTACACCGTTCTCTTGAGTATGTTCTTTAGGGATAGTTTACTATTTTAAAGAAATTAATTTGTATAGCTAACCAGCTAGCGGTGAAATTATTATTAACACGCTTTTATTAGCTTGGTATGTATCTATGTAAAATAATTTTTGAACTCGATTTTCATGCCCTTCAAATCGTCGGATTGATTTGAAACTTCCCACACTTATCAATTACTGATGACAATGCAATAATTTAAATAGTTTGTCCCATTGTCCTTGTTTGTTGTTTACTTAAAACGTCGAAAGGAAGATGCTTGGGTAAGTAATTACCACCCGGAGTTTGGAAAGGCAACATGGAAATTCAGCCAGGCGCAAAAAAAAAAACACGTATTTGTAGTTTAGCCGCACTAAAAATAGAAAATAAATAATAGTTTAAAAAAACTACAAAAACACGCTTTTGTAGATTACCGAACTAAAAAGTAGAAAATAATTTTCAATCAGTTTAAAATAATAAAAGGGCGATTAAGATTTTTTTTCGTGGATTGCTTTTTCAGATATTTTCATGATAAGGGGGAGACCCTACTTTTACAAATATTTACAACAATTGACAACAAGCACCCGCATGTTAATCACTCTATTGTTATTTTAAACTTATTGAAAATTATTTTCTACTTTTTAGTTCAGTAATCTACAAAAGCGTGTTTTTTGTTTTTGTTTTTTGAATCTATTATTTATTAAAAGTTAAAGTAAGATTAAAGTTCTTACTCAAAAGTATCAACTATGACATCCGCTATAATGTCGCGAAATGAATAAATTACTATTTTGACGTCTAATTTGGATAGATGTTCTCATTATTAATAATTGAATAAACAGTCAATTGGATGTGAAATATTTCATTTCTTAGCGCCTTAACGGTTCCATACCTCAAAGCCTTTATAGTGAACTTGATATATGACACTACAGTACCTACACATGGGTACTGTAGTTTGTTGACTTATTTCAATGTATTTGTGGATATAAGTATGTCTGTCTCAAAGTAGGTTGGTTAAGTCGAGGTCGCGGATGCTGTATTTTATCTTTAGGCTTCATTTATTTCGGGTCTGATATAGTCGTTATTTGTGTAAACCGTAAAAAAATCTCTCTTTATACTAAGCCGAAATTGTCTAGTATTTTATTATAGCTTTTGACCAGTCGGCTCAAAAACACACATATAAGATTTTTCAGTTTTAATTCGCGTTATTAATATCACGGCTGGATGATTGATATTACCTCGTTAAGGTTTAATTGGACGTCCTGTTACGCAAAATTGATTGCGATGGGCAATTAGGTTTTCGAATAAATTAATTAAGGGCAACATTCAATTATAATGGAAACATTGGTGGGCAGTAAATTAAGTCTGGTAAGTATCCGAGCTTTCGCCAAATAGCTTTAGTGATTGAGCCAAAAACTGCTACCGTGGTAGTTAGGTACTTATAATCCGTACTAAAGTGACTATACATACGCGTCTGATAAGGATTTATCTTTCTATATGTAAAAGTTAGCGCGTGTTAGTGACCGTGTATCTTCTGAACGACTTGACCGATTGAGATCATATTAGTGTATATAGGTATTTGTTTAGTAGAGGCGATGGTTCATATCTAGTCAAGTTATTTACAAATCTTATATTAGTGGACCAAAATGACCGATATTGCCTATGTACGTAAGTTTTGCGCCAAACAAGAAAATCACAAAAACTGGACCTGAAACTTAAAATTAAATTAAATTATGTTTTAAAATCATCGCGCGGTCAACCGGAAATTTATTTATTTAATGTTGAAAGACATTTAACAACTACAATAGTTATTTTACACTAGTTACATTCAGCCAATAACAGGTCTTCACGTGTAGTAATTGGTAACAATAAAGTGAGTGGATACAAAAGTAGAGACATTAAATATGATAATAAGCATCACAGAGCTAAAAACTTGAAAAGAAATCTAGACTAAGTGCCCGTCTCGCCGATTGCAGACTTGTTTCAAATATATCAAAATTGAAATGCAAGCATTTTTTGTTTATGGTATTGCTCGCTCGCCACAGGAACCCATTTTCCCGGTAGTTAGAGGATACCACGGGCAAGTGTATGGGCGTATAATATCTTGAGATCTTTGTGGGCACAACAAAGGCAATTTTTGAAAGAAGATCAGGACAGTCAACATATCCCGATATGATATTCAACATGAATGTGACATCTGCTACTTCTCGCCGTATAGTCAATGGAAGAATATGAAACTTAGCACAGAGTTTTAAGTAATCATTTGATGTGTAATTGCATTTCATGCGGTAGCATAAGTATTTAATAAATTTTATTTCAATCCGGGAGATATATTTATTGTAGCGTGGGTTCCATACTTGACTAGCATATTCCAATATACTACGCACAAATGTGCAGTATAATTTTTTTATGTCTTAGCCTCTTTAAAGTTGTTCGACATACGCATTACAAAGCCCAGTGCCTTAGAAGCTCTAGAGATAATATTGTCGACATGGTCTTCAAATAGTAACTTGGGGTCATGGATGACACCCAAATCACGTATTTTAAAAGTCCTCTGATGTGTGTGCTCCTTTATTAAATAATCAGACAGTATGGTATTTGATTTCCTGCTGTACCTAAGTGATGACCGAACATTTGGTAGGGTTTAGATCAAGCCTATTTTAAATGCAATAATCATCCAACCGAGTAAGATCTGCCTGTAAATCAGACGCATCCGCAGCTGTTGAGATAGCCTTGAAGATTTTCATATCGTCCGCAAATCATAGTAGTTGAGAATGTCAGAACAAATGGCAGAACAACGTCTATCAGGTCAGCTACGAGATGTAAATTATATATTAATGTATTGTTTAAGGAATAATCATTCTTATAGTAATACTTTTTTTAATCGAACTATGTGAACAAATCTTGGAAGTCTAATTTAACCTACTTTTAATTAATGTCATAGCTGTTTGAAACTTTTCATATATTTTAATCTAGGATTATACAACAATTAGGTAGGTACCATCGAACTGATCTGATGATGGAGCCAGGACGTGGATAGTGGAACTCTTCCATGGATATTAGTAAACCCCCCAGTGTGAGTTAATTTCGTTTATTTTAACGAATCCTATAATCACACGTGATGAGGGTCTGATGACGGAGCCAGGAGGAAGATAACAGCACTCCTCAATTGCTACTAATAATTTTCGAGTTTGGGTTCATTTGATCTGTTTTCACGGGTCCCCATACATTACAGTTAACGCATTAGCTTGAACTGTATGTAAGTAACTATGTTACTATATATGAATGTAATGGAATCTAGTAATTCAATTTTCACCCACATAAGGAACTCACTTGAAGTTTTACAGACGTATTAATTTTAATGACACTACAATCATTTGAATATTACTTTTTTTATTGGTGTCCAGTGGAAATTCTACATGGAACTTCCTTCACCCCGGGGAAGGGCGAAGGGGTATGCCGGACTCCTACCGGCTAAGACCACTGGAGCAGTCATCTTCGGCACCGAAGGGGGGCTCCAGGTCCTCGTAAGATCACACTAGAGCCGCCCATTTTTGCCACGCCAATAGGCACATCACGGAGGGGATGACTGTAAAGCGGTCACCCCCTCTAGCGGTGGGAAGGCGACTGTAAAAAGGGCGCCTCCCGGCCACTTCTCGGGGAGGATTGTAAAGGATCCTCCCAAGCCTCGCTTTGCGCTGTGCTGCGCACACGGTGGTACGTGACCACGTGCGCACCGCCGTCTGAGCACGCAGACTCCCCAAACTGCGCACCCGCGAACCCCGAGGCACCCCACCATGCAGTGACGGCAGGGGGCTCAGGCGTGTTGGACTTGGGAGCCGGGACGGTTGTTGCCCCGGCGCCGTCTCGTCCTTCTCCGTGCGGGATCGGCCCTCTCCCGATCCCGCTCTGAAGTCTCCTTCTGGAGCATGACGCTCTCGTAGAAGGAGACCACTGCACTCCAATTTTCATGCTTTGCCAACATAGCTGACACTACTGCTGGCAGAGAGAGATCTTGCCCGATCCGATCGACCAGGATCTGCCGCTCGGCCGCCCACGCAGGGCTATTTGAATATGACCTAGTGCTGTCACCAGGATCATCAGCTCGTGATTTAAACAAACGTAGTAACAACCAAGTAATCTCCCCAAAGGATTTAACAACGAAGGAAATAGAAAAACGGATTGGAAATGCATGGAAGAGGTATTGGTCTTGCAAGGAAATTATGAAAAATAAACAAACAAAAATAATAATAAAGAGAACACTATACGACACTTGTGTGCTGCCAATTCTCACATATGGTTCCCAAACATGGGCTCTTACGAAAGCCCATGCTGCGAAATTAGAAACATGCCAGCATGCTATGGAAAGAAGTATGATGGGGAAAAGTAAAAGTGACAGAATGAGGAACAAACTAATTAGGAAGGTTACCAAAATAAAGGACTTCACAGTAAAGATAAAGGAACTGAAATGGAAATGGGCAGGACATACGGCAAGAGGGCAGGATAAATGGAGCAAAACTATGAAGACGTAGTACCCAAGGGATAGAAAAAGAAAACGAGGACGACAATTTAGAAGATGTGAAGATGAAATCATAGCAGTAGCGGGAATTTGGACTAGGCAGGATAGGACAAAATGGAGGGAATTAGAGGAGGCCTTCGTCGCGGGACGAACGGACATCAATTAATATAGAATAGAATAGTGTATACTTTATTGTACACCATTTGGATCTTAAAAATAAAACTTAAAATATTAATATAATGTACAATGGGCGGTCTTATCGCTAAAAGCGATCTTTTCTAGACAACCTTAGGATGCACAAGAAAGTCACGAAAAATAATATTGGGGTAGTCCGTGGTGTACGGATAAGTAGATGATAATACTAAATATTTAAAACAAATCTCATAATAATATAATATATGTAGATACATATATAAATACATACATTTTAGGTAATTATGAACACAGAAAAGTGATATAGTAAAATAAAACGCAATGCGATAACAATGAAATAGCATAGACAAATTACACGTTTAAGAGGACAGATAATGTTCTTTTATTAATTTTTTAAAGGAGGGTATAGATTTGGCAGCTCTCACTGACACTGGCAATGCATTCCACAACCGTATAGCCTGGACTGTAAAAGATTTATCGAAGAATTTGGTGGAATGAATTGGCATCTGAAGTCTCAAGTTCTCCGATGATCTTAAGTATCTCGTGTGTGTGTCATGAAGGAACTTAAAACGTTCTTTAAGATAAAGGGGTGTTGCGGCATTAAATAAAATGCTGTAAAGCAAAAATAGAATATGAGTCTTCCGGCGAAGTCGTATTGGAAGCCACTTGAGCTTATTGCGAAAATCTGAGACATGATCATATTTGCGGAAACCAAATATGAATCTGGTACAAAAGTTTTGAAGTCGCTCAAGCTTATCCAGTTGTCCCTCAGTCAAATCAAGATAACTGGCATCAGCATAGTCAAGGATAGGTAGAAGAAGGGACTGAACAAGCGCTGTTTTGGTGGCAGTTGGAAGAAAATTGCGTAACCTCCTCAAGGATCCTGCCGATGAAAATATTTTTCGACTTAATTTTTGGAGCCATGGACCCCAATAAAGGTTTTTATCTATATTTATCCCCAGGTTCTTCACCGTGTCACTTATGGGTATTGTAGTACCCTCAAATGTAATCCTGGGGACTTGCGACCAATCAATTTTCGTACTTAGCCTGGGGCTACCAACAACAATTACTTGGGTTTTTGATGGGTTCACTTGCAGTCTATAGGCTGTACTCCACTCGGAAATCCATGCTAAATCATGGTTAACCATTTTAACAGCCTCCGGCAGCTCTTCTGGGGGAGCTTGCGAGTAGATTTGCAAGTCATCTGCATAAAGGTGGTAGGATGAAAGAAGTTGGTTAGAAATGGAGTTAATAAATATTGCGAAAAGTAGAGGAGAGAGAACGCCACCCTGTGGTACGCCGGCAGAAGTGTAACACCAAGAAGAAAAAGTGTTTTCAATACAAATTCGCTGTCGGCGGCCACACAGGTAACTACGAAACCAATCAATCACCGTTGGAGATATGTTAAGGGAGCAGAGTATACTAAGCAGGATATCGATATCGACGGTATTAAAAGCATTGCTGAAGTCAAGTAAGGAAAGTACCGTCAGATTTCCGTCCTCCATACCTGACCTTATGTCATCCGTAATATGGACTAAGGCCGTGACTGAATATATTTCATTAGCAGTGTACACTAAGCGATTATGTAAATGTCTGAAATAAAGCTATTATTATTATTATATGTCTCTCTATTACACGGGTTTATATCCCCTGTAAGGCGGAACCCGCTCCTTTGATAGGGTTACGTGGGGACATGGGTCCAACACGCAGAGGCCCTTTAGAGAATTTTAATCTAAAATGTAATGGGACACTAACCGGGAGCTCTCCATGGCTACACTATAAAATGCAGTCTCAGATTGTCCCCGGAGGTGTAAAACTATTGTATAAGATGGAAACTACAATTATAATGTCTATTGTAATGGGTGCTAAATGGATTATATACTTCTAAAAACGGAAACAACGGCGTCTGCCTTTCAACCTTTAAAGTTCTGTGGCAGACGGTGACTCGCCACTCACAAGATGGGCCCCCTAAATGTCCACCACTACAGCGACAAGGAGCAACACCAGTGTGAGCGGCTAGGGGTGTAGAGAGGTGCGGCACCGGTTTCACCATCGCGCGTCTCGAAGACTCGGAGCGGGTTTCCCCGTTATTAAGCCATTAGACACTTCCACCCCCGAGCATATAGCTCTGGCGGCCCCTCTCTGATCGGCCAACTAAGGCAAGCCAGAGTTGAAAATCCTACGGGCACTCATGGGGTACCACTCCAACCAACCAATAAAGGCAAGCCGGAGACGAGGCCCTGACCGACTCTCTGGAGCATTCGGGTACGCAGTGTCGCCACTCACATTCAGCTCGCCACAAACTGCCCTGCGTTCTGTAAGCTACTTAATATACATATTTTTTTCTTATGATATACTTTTTTTATATATCAGAAGGTAGGAAGAAATCAAGCAGCTACTTTAATCTGCCCTCCAGGATTACCTTATCCCATGGTGAGATAACGTTTACCCAGAGGGGTTTATTATTATTAATAACAGGTTATTATTATACACTTGACTCTATATAATAATGAAATTGAATCTGTAAGTACGTAATGAATATATAGTGTCTTAGGGTTAATTTTGCTACAGAACAGTTAATAGCAGAATTAAGAAAATAAATAGGTTAAATACTAATAAAAACAAGAATGAAATATGAACTAATAAGCCAAGATAAAAAAGTAAAATAAAAGCGTGGGGTGCTCTCGACTAAAAAGCAATGATACCCTAGTGGTTGAACACTTGCCTTCCAAACTGGAGGGTCTGAGTTCGATCCCGGCCCGCACCTCTCATTTTATCGGATTCAACAACGTCAGTCAACGGTGAACGAAAACATCGTGAGGAAACCTGCACACCTGAGAGGTCTCCAAAATGTTCTCAATTGTGTGTGTAGTCCGCCAACCCGCACTAGGCCAGCGTGGTGGCCTAACCTTTCTCATCGTGCGAAAAGGCCCGTGCCCAGCAGTGGGACAGTAATAGGCTGACTATGTAATGCAATGTGCTCTCGACTTACATTCTCATATTAAACCTTTGATATCGAGCACCCCATTAGCGTCGTAAGTAATAATAAGTATAATATCTTTTTAATAGTTTTTTATCTATAATTTTATTTATGACTAGCTGGGACCAGCGGTTTCACCCGCGTTTAATTTAAAAATAAATTTAGAGTATTTCGACATAGACACCTGACATAGAATATATATAAATATATATTGGATTTCAAGGGTGTTTTTTTTTGCGCGGAACCATAATTATTTGTCTAAAATAAAAGCCAAAGTTATTCCTTATAACATTAGCTATCTGCCAGTAAAAGTCTCGTCAAACTCGGTCCAGCCATTTCGGAGATTACCCGGAATAAACAAACAGAAAGACATAAAATATTAAATAAATGTTTTTTTGGTATATCCACCGTATATACTTTCATATGCAATTAGTAAAAAGCTGTTATTTTGACATTACAAACAGACACTTCAATTTTATTTATTTGTATAGATATTTAGATATTGTTGACTTTTGAGAAAGAAGTTGTCGCTGGGAGTCGTTGGATGCGGGCGGCATGTGACCGCTCATTTTGTAAATCTATGGGCCTCCCCTTTGTTCAGCAGTGAACGTCCTTTGGCTGATATGATGTTGACGATGATGAGAAAGAAAAAAAAAATCATTTTTATTAAGCGTAAACAAACTGATAGCACTAAACGCAAAGACAATAGACATATTTTTGGTTAAATATAAGGAAACGTGCCATCTACATGATCATACCGAAATGTTTACCAACTCAGCATTTGAGTCTTATATGTATCAGTGTGCGATAGTTTGTGCATACAAACGTGTTTGTACAAATGCAATTGAAAAGTAAACTTAAATATGTTATTCTTATTCTAAATATCAGTGATTTGAAATTTCGCAAACCAAACTCGATATTTATTTATCATTTGTTGCAAATTAATATAAAACTGAATATATATTTTGATAGAATTTCGAATAAGTGATGGAAACAGTTTCCAGACCTCAACCTCACATGCACTAACACCCACACCCAAAACAACTGTCTGTGGGCCTTACAAATATATGTTCCGTTCGAGGCATGAACCCGCGACACGTAGCACAGAAAGGCAGGCTATTAGCCACTGCGCTAAAAATGCTGTCTGTTTAATATAAACGTTCTCTATAAATATAAAACAGACACATTCGCCGCAAAGCAGTAGTGTTTAAACTTTAGACATTACTCTGTGTATTAGCTAGTGAAATTACTGGACATAAGAGACTAAATAACTTATGTCTCGAGGTGATGAGGACAGTGTGGTGTTACGCAGGACTAGTCCTGGGTAGCATTATAATTGTTATGGGCAGGCTTACCAACAAGCGTATGACTTACCAACAAGCGTATGACTTACCAAATTGTCTAAAAAAAGTTATACAGATGTTATTACATATTAAGTAGTAGTATAACTACATATATGTTACAGTTCCAACTCTTAGATAATTTCCCGACACTGACGAAACTGTTATTGTTACAGTTAGAAGGTCTGCTCGAACATGCTCAACGTTTACTTAACCGAAGCCTACCGACCCAACCTTTATGGTTGTTATGGTACGAGAGAAAATCGCTAAAACCCTGTCATGTACAAGTGTTAGAGGTGGAGGAAATGTTTACTTATATTTCAGTTTGTGTAAATATTTATCTACATACAGACCTACCTATTTTTTTAAAGTAAATAAATAGCCACCAGTTTATCGTTTACACAACAATAAGAATTTCTACATTAAGATCTCGTATGTAGTGAATTGTTTCAATAAATATCCCTTTAGATAGTATAGTATATTTTATTATCCCGGGGAAATCCTCATGGCCTTTCTCAGCCCATAGAAAAACTAAAAGCCCGCTGTAATGGTTCTACTTACCTTTTTTTATTGGTGCCCAGTTAAAATTCTTCATGAACTTCCTTCGCCCCGGGGAAGGACGAAGGGGTATGCCGGACTTCTACCGGCTAAAACCACTGGAGCGGTCATCTTCGGCACTTAAGGGAGGCTCCAGGTCCTCGTATGATCACACTGGAGCCGCCCACTGGTGCCACGCCTATTGGCACATCTCGGAGAGGGTGACTGTAAAGCGGTCACCCCCCCCCCCCGGAGGAGGAGGAGGGGGGGGGGATTGTAAAGGATCCCCCAAAGCGTCCCACGGCAGCGCGTGACCACATGCGTGCTACCGTCTTCTCTTGGGTCGCTTGGTGTGGGCACGCAGATTCCCCAATCTACGCACCCGCGAACCCAGAGGTCCCCACCTTATAGCAATGGCAGGGTTTTTCAGGCGTATCGGAGTTAGGCGCCAGGGCGGTTGTTACCCCGGCGCCGTCTCCTTCTTCTTCGAGCGGGATTGGCCCTCTCCCGATCCCGCTCTGCAGTCTCCTTCTGGAGCATGACACTCTCACAGAAGGAGACCACTGCATTCCAGTTTTCATGCTCTGCCAACATAGCCGACACTATTGCTGGCAGAGAGAGATCTTGCCCGATCCGATCGACCAGGATCCGCCGCTCGGCGGCCCACGCAGGGCACGCCTCGAGCGTGTGCTGTGCGGTGTCCTGGTCGCTATCACAATGGTGGCATTGTGCCGTGGCTTCGCGTCCTATCCTGTGCAGGTACGTACCGAAACAACCGTGTCCGGTGAGCACCTGCGTCAGGCGATAGGTGACGCGCTCGCTCCTGCTGAGCCAGGCTCCGAAGACCGGCAGGACTGCCTCGACGACGCGCTTGGTCGCAAATTGCATCCGCAGGCGGTGACGCCACTTTACAAGTGCGCGTCGCCGAGCCAGCCGCCGCAGCCTGTCCAACGCCCCTGGAGGCGCGTTTTCGCCGCTCTGGCGGAGGGAGCGTGTCTGATCGTAGACCCACGCATCCATCTCCGCCAGGATGTCGAAAGGCGGAAAACGCGCCAGGAGAGTTGCCGCCTCGTAGGACACCGTTCGGTATCCTCGTGCGATCCGGATAGCCACTCTGCGCTGCAGACCGTGAATTTTGGTTCTGCAGCGCTGGGCACCTGACAGTCGAGCTGACCATACAGGCGCCCCGTAGAGGGCCACGGACCGCACAACCCCTCCGTAGAGACGGCGAACTTCCTCACATGGTCCCCCGAGATTGGGCAGCAGCCGGTGTAGTGCACCCACTACCCTCTCGACTCGGGGGACGAGGCGCTGAAAGTGCTCTTCGAAGCCCCAACGACTGTCCAGGGTGAGCCCCAGGTATTTCATGTACCGGCCCACCCCGATTCGCGCGTCACCAACGCGTATCCACGAACTGGGTGGTTCTCTGCTCCTCGGCAGTTTGTGGAACCATAGCGCCTCGGTTTTTTGAGGCGCTGTCCGCAGACCCAGGGCGTGGATTTTGGCCACGACAATTGCCACCGCTTGCTCCGCAAGCTGGATGGTTCCCTCGAAGGACTCCCCACTGGCCAACACCAGAGTGTCGTCAGCGTAACAGACTAAGCTGACGCCCGCGGGGAGAACAACACGCAGGACCGCGTCGTAGGCGAGGTTCCATAAAAGGGGGCCGAGAACTGACCCCTGCGGAACCCCGCACGTAATCTCCCTCCGCTTTACGCTACCGTCCCTACCCACGTAGCGAATGTGCCTATCGCGCAGATAGGCCCCTATGATGCCCTGCAGGTAGGGCGGACACCGATGATGGACTAGTGCCGCCCTAATAGCGCCCCACGGGATGGAGTTGAAGGCGTTGACGATGTCTAGACTGACTGCCAACGCCACCCCACCCCGCCGAGACACTGCCTGTTCCGACAGCGAGCGGACGCGAAGAATCGCGTCAATGGTGGACCGCCGCTGCCGGAAGCCATACTGACTTTCGGCCAGGTCAGGGCCAACTCGCGACAGGTGCTCGACGAGTCTTCGGGTAATTATTCTTTCGAATAGCTTCGAAGCCTCGTCAAGCAGGCAAATGGGACGGTATGCAGAGGGAGACTCCGCAGCCCTTCCTTCCTTCTTCAAGAGAACCAATCCGGCTTCCTTCCAGCCGGACGGGAACACACTACTACGGAGGCAACTGGTGAACAGCCGCTTCAAGCGGTCCCCAAGAGACTGCAGTGCATACACCCACGCACGGCCCGGAATGCCGTCCGGACCCGGTGCGGTGTTGCGACTCTTTAGGCGGCCAATGGCTCGGTCCAGCTCCCCTTCCGAAACCCCCAACTCCTCGGCCCAGTCCGAGGCAATCGGGGGTGGAGAGGGACCAGGATGGTCCCGGACCGCTGGAAAGAGCGTTGAAAGTACTCTCTCCAGCAAATCCGGGGTCATGGTTTCGGTCACGGGGGGGACATAGGGGCGTAACTTGCCCACTACCATTCGGTAGGGTCTCCCCCACGGACACCTGTCCAGTCCCTCCAGGAGCTCGCTGCAGGACCGAGCCTTCGCCTCGCTGACGGCGGTCTGAAACGCCAGCGTGGCCGCCCGGTAGGCCGCATAGGCCTCGTCAGTCTCTCCGGCTGTAGCGCTGTGTCGACGTCGGCATCGTTGGTACCGGCGGCGGGAGGCCAGGCAGACCGCGCGCAACTGCGCGATCTCATCCGACCACCAGTACACTGCCGTACGCCGGGAGCGCCTGGCCCGGGGCATGGATGCATCGCATATTGACGTCATCGTCTCCCGGAACCAGGACGCTTCCTCCTCTGGATCGGGCAAGATCCCTTGATCAACCTCTGGCCAGGCCGCGACGTTGGCAGCTGCGACGAGCAACTCGCGATCCAGCTGTGTGAGGGCCCAACGCCGCGACCGTGGGCTGGGACTAGAACGGCTCGGGCAAGGCGTGCGGAGGGCCACGTCGAACATTATGTGGCGGTGGTCCGAAAGTGTGACCACCTCCTCCGCTACTCGCCAACCCGACACCATGCGGGCCACAGAAGGAGCCGCCCATGTCAGGTCCACGACCGACTCCCCCTGCCACCGAACGCAGGTGCTAACGGACCCCCGATTCAGCAATCGGAGGTCAAGTGACGCCGCCCAGTCTTGCATTATCCTCCCCCTCGGCCCGTCCCGACGGTTGCCCCAAGCTCTAGAATGAGCGTTGAAGTCCCCCAGGACGAGCACTGGACGGGGCAAGCACTTACAGCGAATGCTGCGCGCCACCCCGTCCAGGTATCCCTCGAAGTCGGCGAGGGACACGTTGGGGGAGATATAGCAGCCCACTACTGCCAGAGGTCCCCATTCTACTACGACAAAGCCCTGCCCCCTGTCCAACAGGGAGTAGGGCGGCTCACCTTCAGCTCCAGACCAATATATAGCGACGGAGTCCCCGGCGCCCCCGAACCAGCGAGGGTGTTCCTGGACGCCGTAGGGCTCCGCCACAACCGCCAAGGCAACTGACCACTCCGCAACAGTCTGCAGCAGCAGATTCTGCGCGTTGCGGCAGTGATTTAGGTTGCCCTGGAGGACCCTTAATTGGCCTCCATCGCCTCCAGTGAGCCGGAGCGTGCGATCGGTGCTGCCAGCGCAGGCGTCGTCGGCCTCCCGGCCGGAGCAAGGGGGGCTGGTTTTCCCCTCCTGCTCTTCTGAGCCGCACAAGAATTGCAGCCCAGTCTGTGTTCGGCCGGAACACCGAAGTCCGAGCACAACGGACAGTTTTTTGTCCGCGCCGTGCATTCACGTATTTTGTGGCCCTGGCTGCCACATCCGAAGCACCGATCGCTGCGGTCAACCCCGCCGTGTGTGGTGCACCAGAGGCGCACATGCCCGAGTTCGAGGCATCGGAAGCACTGTAATGGCCGTGCCGCCAACACCTCGACCCTGGCCGACGTCCAACCGACGCAAATGCGGCAGGTAGACGCCAGCTTCTTGGTCGCCTCCAGTGGGATCCGGACCCAGACCGTGCCCAAAGACATCGGTGAGCGGCGAATTTCGCCCACCCTGACATCCTCGGGCAAACACGCCGTCACAGCCACCATGGCTTCTGCGATCTCCAATTTGGTGACGGCGTCGTCCAGGTCCAACACCCTCAACTCCGCCATCTTAATAGGACGCGCAATATGCACGTCATATATGGGGGTGAGCACCTCCCGCATTTGGCGCGCCAAGCTGTCGGCCTTGGCCCCGCCATCCTCGCCAGCGACGGAAAGCACTATTCCGCCGCTGGCTGACCGCTTGATGGTCACGGTGTCCGGACCGAGGTTCTACTTATCTATGGAAGTGGGGACTTCACTAGGTACTAGGCCGCACCCCCAGCAGATTTTTAAGTAGTTAATACATACTTTTTAGGGTTCCGAACGTCCGAAGGAAAAGTTGGCGGATCCCTTATAGGATCACTCGTACGTCTGTCTGTCTGTCCGTCTGTCACAGCCAATTTTCTCCGAATCTGCTGGTCTGATTAAGTTGAAATTTCGTATACGTATGGAATTTTGCAACCCAAACACGGACGTGTACCTACGCGGTAGCGGTGGGGTAAGTTTGTATCGTACAAACTTAATACTTAACTGCGATCTACTAAATATGGTAGTCACTAGAGTTATATTATTTCTGAAGTACATAGTATAAAGCAATAATGCAAACGTATGTATAATATGTTCTGGCGCCTTCGTCCACAAGAAAACCATTTAAACACCTGGGAAACCTTATAACGCAATAAAAAGTATCTTATACTCGTATTCAAAGGCATAATCTATCTCATTCAAATGCGTTCAGACGTTCGGTCGTTATTAAGCAACAAACATCATACTTTCACATTTATAATATATATTAGTAAGATATGTGTGTGAGGCTTGGTATGTTGCAACATACCAAGCCTCACACACATGTTATATTAACGTTGTGTGAAGGTCTCTACATTCACTGGATGGGTGTGTCGAACCGAGTCAACGCGCTCTAACGAACACTTTTTCAGAAAAAATTCTGAAACAAACTGACGCAACTGTTTTAGAGAAAATAAAACAGAATGAACTATGTTGTCCAGGAACAACTTTGGTAATTTGTTGCCGAGGTGCTCTTTTTCCAGCCCTTTTTTTATTGATTTCCAGTGGAAATTCTACATGAACTTCCGTCGCCCCGGGGAAGGGCGACGGGGTATGCCGAACTCCTACCGGCTAAAATCATTGGAGCGGTCATCTTCGGCACCGAAGGGGGGCTCCTGGTCCTCGTGAGATCACTCTAGAGCGCCCATTGGTGTCGCGCCTTTACGCGCGGTCACCCCCTCTAGCGGAGGGAAGGCGACTGTAAAAAGGTCGCCCCCCAGGCACTTCTCGGGGAGGATTGTTAAGGATGCCCCCAAGCCTCGCTGCGCAACGTGCTACGCACACGGCGCGCACGTGTACACGTGCGCGCCACCGTCTTCCCAAGAGTCGCTCGGTGTGAGCACGTAGACTCCCCAATCTGCGCGCCCGGGACCCCCCTTTTTCCAGCCCTAAAGGATCTAATTTTATAGGCACAATTACATATTACGCCAGTAGACGTATGGTGTATTTTTCTTGTAATGAAATATTTAATGAGCTTTGCTAATAGAATTTTACAAGCTTTACTTCGCAAACGAATGAAATATATTTTTATTTTTAACCTAAATTGGAGTACGGACTATCAAAAGGATCGTAGAGCTATTGAGACTCGTGAAAACAGCTAAATTCAGAAATGCAATGGAAATGCAGCTCTAAACTTTTCGTATGGCGTTTTTTATCTGGATATGAAATGAGTGTGGGGTACACACGGCTACATATCAAGCTATAATTTCCAATATAAGCTGATCTCTCTTTGTACACCGAAAGCTTACACTATACGAGATCAGCTTATACTGGAAATGTATAGCTTGGTATGTAGTGCGTACACGGTTTGCCGTAGTATCTATCCACTCGTTCAGTTCAGAAGAATAATTTTTAGGGAGTGTATTTTTTGCTGTGGCCGGCGCTACCGTTTTATTGCACACTATTCCGGCGAATAAACGCGCGGGGGGGATTAATGGACCGGCTGGGGGGTAGGCCACCCGCCCTCTCGCCTGCCCACTGTATTGGCTGCGAGTATTGAATATTTTTGCCGTGTAGTAAAGCTGGGCTATGCGCGGGTTACCACTTAGCAGTGGTCCATGATTTATGGCTGCTTATTAGCACAGACTTTATATAACACGAATTTATTCATAGCGTAAGTCAGGAATTAAAATTACACGAAAGATTGTTTAAAAAACCGGACTAGTACGAGTCGAACCCGTGTGGAGAGGATTCCGTACGATGAATATGTTATCCACCATGTTCTTTTTTAAATCTGATTTAAATTTGTTTGTCTTGTACCAATAACTTATCCCAAGAACAAACTTAACATCGTAGTTGAAAAACGTGTTCTCCCATACATTCCAACTGCAAACGTTAGTTTGTGTTTGTAGATAAGTATATTGGTACAAGACCGAATTCAGCAAATGACAACATATTTTAGTTACGACAAAAAAAAAGCGTGGGTTAGATTTAAAAAAAACATTTTCATCGTACCTAACTTTTTTTTGCGCCCTCTCAGGCTTTCAGATTTCCTCACGATGTTTTCCTTCACCGTTCAAATTTTGAGCCGCATATCATAATAGCCATTTATACGTCCACTCCCCCATAGATTCAACAACTGTGTCATCATTTTGTGGGGTATTTGCCAATACTCACCACGCTTTATTATTATTATTATTTCGGCCTAATAAAGTCCACTACAGGACACAGGCCTCCCTCAAAGATCACCACAACGACTGATATCGGTGTGTTGTGTGCTCATTGGGGGGGCTTTGCCATAATCGCCACGCTTGGCAGGCGGGTTGGCGATCGCAGTTGAGTTGTTAATGTATTCGAAGGACGCTGCTACCCATCCTCCGTCTAATCCCTTAGTCGGCTTTTACGACACCCACGGAGTGAGATGGGTTGGTGTTATTCGTAGCCGGCACCACACGGCAACGGCTCACCACGCTTGGCAAGCGGGTTGGTGAGCGCAGTATGGCTACCGCTTCACAGAAGGGACACTGCTGCCCATCCCTCGGGTTAGATTCCCTTAGTCGCATTTTACGACATCCACGGGAGGAGATGGAGTGGTGCTATATTCTTATCCGGACACCACACGGATGAGGATTTTTATAGTATAAGACTGAAAACCTTTTTTAAAATTAATAATGAGAGTAGTAATACGCAACTGCATGTGATAAAACCGGTTTCCTGTACATTCAAGAAAAGGACATTGACTGAATGACGCACGACGGCCAGGCTAACTGCTATCAACTTAAAATTCGGTCAGTCACTTTTTGATGAAGCCTTCTATTAAGGAGTCTGGCAAGGAGACGAATCCGTTTCCTTGTAACTAACCACACCGATGAAGACGGGAGGTAAAGCTAACTCAAACATAAAAATGCATAAAATCTCAAACTGATCTATCATCATCATCATCATATCACATCGGTCCGTACCTAAACGTTCACTACTAAACATGGTCCTCCCAATGACCACTGCAGTGAGCGATAATAATATTGCCATAATCACCACGTTTGGCTGGAGGATTGGTGATCGTAGTATTTTGTTATTAGCACACTGGAGGATGCTACTGTCCATCCTCCCAACATCAGCCCTTAGTCATCATTTACGACATGGTTGGAGAGGGGTTGCGTATTCTTTACCGAGTCGGGCTCAAACTAGTTATGCAATTTAAATAAATAGCGCATCTTAAAACCGCTTTCGCATATAGTGGATTAATAGTGACGCAGGTATGAAACACTAAACACTTTTGAAACAATTTGTAAGCCATTAATTCATCTTTTTACTCATTTTGCGGCTCGGTTTTGCAATACGCGGTAGCAATTTTGCTCCGTTACCAAGTAAAATTAAAACACTGAGGATTTAATTAAATGTGGTAATGGGTGCTCTTGTAAAAATCGCGACGGCCGGGCCGGCTGAAGTGCTCGCTGCATCTGACTTAATCCCTTATAGACAGAATTAATGTCCAGTACATATAGATGTAAATTGCCTTAGAGATTTTTTATGCGAACTCTTATTTACGTTTCCTCTTTGTTTTCGAACGAACAAAGAATGTCTGAGCCGTAAATTGAATGGTTCGCAGTAGTATTAGATTTTCAGTTCGAAAAAACTCTAACCGCAAAGTTTCAGCCAGCGTGCGGTAGGTGTATACCAGTGTATATTTATTAAAACTAAAGAGAACGTTCAATTTTAAAGAAAATGGTGTTGCCGAAATAAAAACTGAGATTAGAGGTCTATTTAACTTTTTCACATTGACATTTTGTTTTTGTTTTCTCTTTGCTAAACCGTGAGTTGCCAGAACCACAAATTTCACGGTCTAATCATATTTCGTTCTTATATAGTTCAGTGAAGTTCTATTTTATCCAGGCTTATGTAGTACTACATTGTTTACTTATCAGACATAATTCTCTAAGGTTCACACAGGTTGTGCTGGCTAAATAATTTGTTTTTGTTGAACTCCTGTCTATTTCTGTTGTATGATAAACAATATTCCGAATTTTATGTTTTTTTTTATAAAAATTAAAGCATCTTATTCATAAACAGATGTTAAAACCATTTTGGTTAAAATATGTTTTGTCCTTATCTATAATTACGACGTTTGGTTTTGAAAGATAAGAACAGAATACATTTTTAGATAAGTTTGTACGTTTGACTGAGACCAATTTCAAATAGGCATATTAGATATGAAATCCTTTTAATATACACGATAACATTACACCAAAAGGCATAATAATATCCAAGGGAACGATGTACAGGAGAATTTAATACTTAGTTATTTATTTATCTATTAATGCAAATACCTATCTTATTAGTTACAGCTAAATCTATGCTATCTATAAATCTATGTCTAGCCGTGTGGTGCCGGTTCAGAATACCACCACCCCATCTCCTCCCGTGGGTGTCGTGAAAGTCGACTAAGGAATTAGCCGGAGGATGGGCAGTAGCATCCTTCGAGTACATTAACAACTCAACTGCGATCGCAACCCGTCTGCCAAGCGTGGCGATTATGGCAAAACCCCCAATGAGCCCACAACACACTCATGTCGGTCGTTGTGGTGAACTTTGAGGGAGGCCTGTGTCCAGCAGTGGACTTCATTCGGCCGAAACGATGAAATCTATGAGCAATCAATTACATATGAGATTAGAACAAGCCGAAATTAATGTATCAAATTCCTGTATTTAAAATATATATTTAGTGTAAAAATTCAAATTTCAACTGCCATATCTGATGCATGAAAGTAAGTGGAATGTTATAACAAATTAATTAGCGAATCATTAAACAATAATAAATGTAATACCGTTATTCTGAAGATGTTCAAACGGTACGTACGAGTAAATGACACTTTCACCGTCTTGCCTCACAATAGTGTCCATAGATTATACACTAATATTTGATAGTGTCCCTGCATTTCTACAGCACCTGAATTCTATGCATAGTAAAATTCAGTTTACTATGAATTGGAGGAAAACAAATCCTTGGCCTTTTGTTGAAATATTGAATACACAATCGTCTCGTCCAATAGTTAGGATAATAATTGATTCTGTTTTCGTTTACGCCACTTTAAGCGGCTTATTCAAAGGCTTGTCTGCATGCAGAGCCCTGCGGGCAGGCTATTGAGTAGGCTGCTTTAGTCTGACAACGTCGAGTAGTGCCATTTTCAAAAGTACCTAAATCTTATTTTCAAATAATGTAAATGTGTATATATTTTCTTAATGACCAATAATGTTCATCAAGGAGATTACCATAATTATAGTACATTAACGGTGAATCTCACTACCATTCTTGTCAGTTAGCTGGCGTGGCTAAACGAGCCAAATCTTTGTCTCTCTATAACAAAGATTTGGCTCATGGCATCAGCGACGCCGACCATCTGGCGGGGGGGAGCTTTACCATGTGAAGCGAGTTCTTCAGTATAACAATTTAAGAGCGCCACATCCCCATCCCAGAAGCCGCCCGTGATCCAACCGGCTGTCTTACCATTCTTTAAGGGAGTCACCGACAGAATCTTGAAGCGAGATCTTATCAGAACCTATTTCAAGTCGCATAAGAAGATCAGCCAATTTCTCTGGCGGATGAATGTCACATTCCTTTACAAAATGCAGGGGTCTACAAGATTGTTGGTCTACAGGGTTGTCATACAAAGGGAAAACAAAGCGTATTATAGCCACCAGAACGCAAGAACACAGCTCACGTCAAGAATAGTTGCTTCACAAAGTCTGCAGTATGTAAACATGCCCTAGATGAACTTAACCATTTTCTTCGCTTTGATCGAACTCAAGTCCTCGCGAAGGAAGCCAACTTGCCAGTACTCATCACGGCTGTTTCACAAAATGGACGCTGCTGCCCATCCCTCTCGTTTAAAGTCCTTAAGCACCTTTTACGACATCCACAGAAATGGTGTGGTGCTATATTCTCAATCCGGACACCACGCGGAAAGAAACCTCAACAATGTAACATTTTTTAAATATTTCTTCTCCATATGATGAACTGTTTAGATCGGTGCATTAACATTCTGACTATATTCATAAGTACATGTAAGTAACCTGTAAATGGCATATACATAATATAAGAATAAAAATCTTTTGAATTTGGATTTGACTAGTTCTGAGTGCAGGCAGCTGAGGTGCGACCGGTGTGATGCTTGCCACCAGCGAATGACTAGTAGGTTTTGTCACCAGAGCGTAAAAAAAAACCAATGTATTAAAGTAATTTGTTACAAAATGTATCTGATGGTATAACGGATAGGAATAACTATTAATTAAGCAGTAGAACTGAACTTATTATATTGTAATTATTAACTTAATCGTTGGGTTGCTTCGCCTCTCTCAAACTAAATAAGAGACTAGACTGTACACTTCGAAAAGAACTGAGAATAATTTAATATCCTACATGAGGAGATAATCTGGATGAGTGTGTTCTTATGGAATTTCTTGTCGTTCTTGACTATAGAAAATCTACATCTTGAAACGCGGCAACTAAGTCTGACTGTTCCTAAGTACCTGTAAACCATCATCATAATATCAGCAGAAAAACTCCACAGCTGAGCAAGGCCTTCCCCATAGATTTTCATAATTGTGTAATCATTTTGGGGGGAATTTGTCAGTACTCACCACACTTGGCGCCTGCAGGTTGGTTGGGGTTGGTGAGCGTAGTATGCCTATTGTTCCACAAGAGGGACGCTGTTGCCCATCCCTCATAAAGTCCCTTAGTGGCCTTTTACGACATCCATGGGAGGAGATAGAGTGGTGCTAGATTCTTAATCCGGACACCTGTAAATGGTTCACATGAATAAAAATCTTTTTATTTATAGAGATATTTCTGGCGTTATATTTAGAAATAAATAAATATATGAAAATAAAAGGCGTTTTAATGATACTCTTTTTAATAATGTACGTATTAGTTTTTATTCGTAATGTTCTAACAATGCGACAGCAAATAAATTGCTCTTTTGTCAATCTACAATTTGGTAAGAGTTCTAGATAATATAACCTTTATTATAGAGATCGCAGAACACAACACAGAGATTTTTGTAGAGATTGTAGTCTGAGAAATAAGAGAAATTGAGAGGTTAGAAAAAAAATACTTGTATAAAGACTTTGCAACATGCTCGCATTACTCGATTTTGTGAAACCAGATGAAGTAGTATCCATATCTTTCTTAGTACTTTTAAGTGGCAATATTTTATATTTTTCGTCTTTCCCCGGGACGGAGGAAGTTCATGCAGAATGTATAGGGTCCGGTAAAAAAGGTATTTATTCTAACTACTACTCCAAATTAACAATAAGTACTCTCTATATTTATATAACCTAACAATCTCCAATCGCGATCGTTAGTACAAAGCCATTCAATTGTTAAAGTGTAATATCCTTTCAGGCTACACGTACCGAAAATATATAAAAGCAGACGTTCTTTTTCGCTTAGTCATATCACACGGGCACCCAATAATTCCTTCTGAGGATTAGGTATTGTACAGAAAAGGTGCGACTTTGTCCTATTTACCCGTATTTGTGGCTCCCACGTATAGTATGATAACATTCATTTTAAAACGCCATCGTTTATTGCCTCCAGTCGGACAGGTCCGAAGATTACAGCAGAAATATTAAAGTTAGTGGAGAATAAGGTGTCGCGTAAACCGTGTCTGGGCTCTCAGGGGAAATGAAATTGCAAAATATGTCCTCGGGATGGAGTGAACGTGTCTGCGACGGATACTCCGAGATGCCAGCCTACTTATACCTTAGAATATCTCGCTATATAATATAGCAAAGAAAATTACATTTGATATTGAATGAGATTGTTGTTCATTTGTCTGGTCTGTTTATTATATTCGGTTTTATGAAATGTATGATATAATAGTACACGCGAAACAGCTTGGCCCGTATGAGAAGTTTTGTACGTTAACTTGCATGAGTATTTTGTATCGTAATTTTCCGCGCAACTAGTCAAAATCATAATCAAGTCCAGATGATCTACCGATCATCACCATATCAGCCAAAGGACGTCGACTACTTAATTAAGACCATAGGTACCATAGATTTCCACAACAACTGGCAACGGCTTTCTCATAGTCCATAAATGCTAAGCATAGTGGCACATTATACTCCGCGGTCTTCTGTCCTTAACGGAGAACCAAATTTCCTGTAAAAACCCCTGTCCTTTTGGAAAAAGTAGTTCATCACGAGGATTTCCTTTTTCAAAAAGTCGGCCAGCCACTGCCCCGTAAGGTTCTATTGCCCATATCCAAATTTCCCCATTGTCAACTCACCATCGTATCGTGTGCCTAGCTTCGTATTGTAGTCTCTCGTTGCAACAGTCTTGGAGGTATCTATGGCCCCACTTAATTCGCTACTACGTCGTCATACATACTCTCTGCTTCATGGAAATTCTTCATGAACTTCCTCCACCCCGGGGAAGGACGAAGGGGCATGCCGGACTCCTACCGGCTAAAACCACTGGGGCAGTCATCTTCGGCACCTAAGAGGGGTTCCAGTACGAAAGGCGGAAATCTCGCCGGGAGAGTTGCCGCCTCGTAGGACACTGTTCGGTACCCTCGTGCGATCCGTATAGCCACTCTGCGCTGCAGACTGTGAAGTTTGGTTCTGCAGCGCTGGGCACCTGATAATCGAGCTGACATACAGGCGCCCCTTAGAGGGCCACGGACCACACGACCCCCCCGTAGTGACGGTGAACTTCCTAACATGGTCCCCCGAGATTGGGCAGCAGTCGGTGTAGTGCACCCAGTAACCTCTCGACTCGGACGAGGTATTTTTTATCGGGACACCACATGGAATCTACCGATAGTTTAAAAATGCTGACATATTTACCATTTTTTTCTGTGCTTTTTACACCAATAGATATTTACATAAGATCAAAACACAAATAGCTGTAAACGCGAAGGGACTTTCAGTAGCAATGATTTGTTTTTTACAACTCATTGACCAGACACTCAACTCATTCGCCTGGTGGTAAACGTTACGCCTGCCCATATCAATTTAAATGCTACCCAGGACTATCCCTACGTGGCACCACGCGTGGAAACACAGTAATGTCTAAAGTTAAACACTACACATGTCGACGAATATGTGGCAGTGCGGCGGTACCACCTAGCTGGATTCTTGCAATAAGAGAGCTATTACCAAGTGTTGCAGCTGCAATAACATACCTCGAGGACTCCGCAGTGTTAATAGTTGCTAATCTTCATATTAATCTCAAAGGACAAGGTCGATAAATCAAAAGTAATTTGTATCAAAACCCTGTTCCATCTTTATTTTCTTAACGCCATTCAGTGTCAAATAGATAAAAGAAGCATTCAACTATATTGTAAGCGTGGAAGGTAACAAAAGGAATATTATTTATTTCGTTCTCCTGATGGTGATCCGTCGCGTTGGCTCACGTACTGAATTTATTGGCCTCTCTAATAAAACAGAACACATTTCCTGCTTTTTCGCGTAACGTGCGCGCTCGGGGTCGTCCCGGCTCCACCGGTAATCACGAATGGCTTTATGGTGTTTACTCTGGGACACAATCATGACTCTTTCAATCAGTTATTATAGATTAAGTACGGTATTGTAGTCGCTTAGTTATTTACACTTTGCTTTTAGTACTACGTTTGAAGTCAAATATTATTCGTATTAAATTAAAAATAAATCTATTTATAAGAAATAAACGTAGCGCAAGATAAAAACTTCAGTAGGCGAGTAGAACTGCGTGTTTAAGCCACCAAGTTTTATTTTGCAAGGCGTTGGCCATGATACCGGGAGACCGCGTATGAGTAAACATAGTGTGGGGTGCCCACCGTTCAGATGGACGGAAGACCTAAAGAAGGTTGCTGGGTCCGGCTGGAAGCGGAGTGTTGATGACCGGGTGTTGTGGCGCACGCTCGGAGAGTCCCATATCTGGACATAGTTCTGGACTGCTGGCAGTGGACCGATATAGGCTGATGATGATTCTCTGTGAAATTAACCGGAAAAGTTTCATCATTTCGGCCGAATGAAGTCCACTGTTGGACACAGGCCTCTCCCAAAGATCACCACAACCACCGATATGGATGTGTTGTGGTTGTGGCTCATTGGGGGGTTTTGCCAGAATCGCCACGCTTGGCAGACGGGTTGGCGATCGCAGTTGAGTTGTTAATGTACTCGAAGGACGCTGCTGCCCATCCTCCGGATAATCCCTTAGTCGACTTTTACGACACCCATGCGAGAAAAAGTCAGAAGGCCTTGACACACGGACAGGCAGATTGTCGGACAACGTAGCAAGTATATAAGTGTATTTCATTTCTCCATTATAAGACACGGAACCCTAAAAAGGGACTAGAGAAAAAGTACTTACCTAAACGTTATTTAATGAGTCTGGGTGTAATTAATTAAGTAGTTCGTACTTTCGGTGAAATTGCAAAAGAAAATACACGGTGAATGGTAAATTAAAATTTTAGTATGAAGATTAATTAATATTTTAATCTCTGTATATTAATAGACACTTAATTTATTTCTTTCTTAAAACGTTGCCCATCACTTGGATTTCTCCTGTGTCGGGGGTGCCTTTATAAATACAAATTCCGCACCCAGACCCGGAAAAACTACCTGCAGATCATACAAATATTTGTTCCGTGCGGTAATCGACCCTGCGACTCGAAGCGCAGCAGCCGATTGTATCAACCACTGCACCAACCGTGCTGTCAGTTTGCATTATCAGGCTGATATATGCAAATTACAATTTGCATAACCCTGCCATGGTAAGTGATAATGACGATTCAACATGAAAAGTTGAAAATATGAGTTAATTTCTCGAATTAACTCTACACACAAAACAGCTACAGTTCATACTAAACACCGTCGTACTAAATGTCGTCTATAATTTTTACTAATGTTTAATTTACAGTAAATATTTAAAAAAATCATCTACAAATGACCAGCACGTTTTGCTCGCAATTGGCAATTCATTTGATTTATCAGTACATACAATTCGATTACAGCCAATGTACACAAAATAAAAGTTTAAACGCTGTGCAAGAATACTGATTTATATGGAATCTAACCATGATTCTCTGTGTTGGAAGAAATTCGATTTGGTGTGCTCGGTAAACAATTTATCTCAATAAATCACTTTCTTGTGTGTAGGTTATTTTCGCGCTTACTCTGATTGTTTTTGAATGTACAGAGTTTATATGATTTGTACCAATATGTGTAATTTATGAAATGAAATAATCATTTATTCAAACTAGACTAAATTATTAGTTCTTTTTGAACGTCAACATTAGACAGCACCCATTAAGCCCACCCTTCACCGCTTCCTAGTGTTTAAGCTGTGGAGAAGAAACGGCGCAATACACTCCCCAGCAACACGTTAGTCTGTCATATGCAATATTTATAAATACATGTTAAAAAAAAATTACAACAATACTAAAATGTCAAAAATGTATGTAAATTAAACGTCACAAATATAAATAAAACGTAAAAATACTAATATAAATCACATGTCAAAAACGTTATACGTGTAAATAGGCTGCTTGAGAGTCAAATTATGAATTACTAGTGACCTCTCGCTTGGCTAGGACTTGTTAAAATCATTCGTGGTGAAAGAATATTCAGAATCGGTTAGGTTATAATTTCTGAGATACACACTGACTACTATATTATCTTTATATTATCATCATCATCATCATATCAGCCAAACGACATCCACTGCTAAACAAAGGCCTCCTCCATAAAAATTACATGCCATGTGTCATCATTTTTTGGGGAATTGGCTGACCACACTTGGCAGGCAGGTAGGTGAGCGCAGAATGGTTGTTGTTCCACAGAATGAACACTGCATACCACACCTTTACTTCAAAGTCCCTTAGTCACCATTTACGATAATCACGGGGGTGATGGAGTGGTGCTGTATTCCTAATCCGGACACGACAAGGACAAGCATTTTTATATACTTTTGTAATATTTTGTATAGCCTTGTCCGAGGCAACACAGTGATATAAGATTTTCAATTTACCACAATATAAAGTACCTACCTACCATCTGTGCTTTTCCGGGGCTTAAGTTACATCTCAGGATTTTTTTTATCAAAATCGTTCGAAATTAAGCAGCGATGAAGTCACGAACAGACAGACAGAGACAAAAAGCGGCACGATTGCACGGTGCAGTGGCTGACACAGTTGGCTGCTGCGCTCCGGGTCGTGGGTTCGATTCCCGCACGGGACAAATATTTGTATGATCTGCAGGTAGTTGTTCCGGGTCTGAGTGTATTGTGTGTGGAATTTATGTCTGTAAACGCACCCACGACACAGGAGAAATACTAGCATGGGGCAAAGTTAAAAAAAAAACAAAAAAAAAAATACTTACGATTCGCTGGGGCTTCGGGGAGCACTTAGAGCGTATTGTCCACCGGGTCGAAAACTATCCTTTCTTGTGCCTTGCACCGGCTACTGCCCAATCTCGTGGGACCGAGGGAAGAAGTTCGCCGCCTCTATGGGGGAGTCGTGCGGTCCGTGGCCCTCTATGGGGCGCCTGTTTGGTCATCTCGACTCTCGGGCGTCCAGCGCTGTAGAACCAAGATTCACGGTTTGCAGCGTAGAGTGGGCTTACGGATCGCACGAGGATACTGAACGGTGTCCTTTGAGGCGGCAGGAGATGAATGCGTGGGTGTATCACCAAACACGCTCCCTCCGCCAGAGTGGTGAAAGCGTGCCTTCAAGGGCGCTTGAACGAATGAGATGGCAGGCTCGGCGGCGTGCACTCGAGCTGTGGCGCGGGAGGCTCAGGCTGCCACAGTACGCGCAAAAGCGCGTCGTTCAGGCCGTCTTGCCGCTCTTCGGAACCTGGCTCCAAAGGAGCGAGCGCGTCATATTCTGCCTGACACACGTATTCACCGGACACGGTTGATTCAAATAAAACTAAATGTCTAAGATTCTCCACAGCAAATGTGACCCACGTAAGGTCACAAGTAAAACTTGACGGAAAAGAATTAGATCTAGTCTCCTCAACTGTGTTTTTGGGTGTTACTTTAGACTCAAAATTGCAATGGGGACCCCATATAAAGGCACTTTCAGGCAAGCTAAGCCCTGCTGCATTTGCCGTTAGGAAAATTAGACAGGTTACGGATGTGGCCACAGCTAGGTTAGTATATTTTGCGTATTTTCACAGTATTATGTCTTATGGAATTTTACTGTGGGGCTCGGCTGCTGATGTTGACTCTATTTTTATATTACAGAAAAGAGCAGTGCGAGCTATCTATAACCTGGACTCTCGTGAGTCACTACGGGAACTATTTAAGGAAACAAACATTCTTACTCTACCATCCTTATATATTTTCCAAAACATTATGTATACCCGCAAACATAAAGCTAATTTTAGTAAGAAAAGTGACGTGCACAGCTTAAATACTCGCCACAAGAACAAGTTGGTTGTACTGGGCTTTAGACTTAGTAGAACCAGCAAGTCGTTTATACTGTTTAGTATTAGATTCTATAACAAAATTCCTTGTAGTATTACCGACTTACCAGAAATAAGATTCAAATCGTTGATTAAGCGCATTTTAATTTCGAAAGCCTACTATAATATAAATCATTACATCGACGATAGCGATGTCTGGCAAACGTTTCCCTCCTGCACACTGCGACCCTCTGGCGCTTTATAATATATTTTATAATTTTCGCATAAATGACGTGTTGTTACTCCCAATCAATGCTTTACCGTTTACAAAGAAATTGTAGTGAACTTTTTTGTTGACATCCTGACATTTTACTTGACTTATTTTTTATCTTTTTATTGACATCTTGACATTTAATTTGACTTATTTAAAATTGTATTCTATAATTATTATATAAATTATTTGCCTATGTTTAATATAATAGCCATTATAGCAATTTACATTCTAATATTTTCTTGATATTTTGACATTAACAAATTAATTATTCATACATTGTAAATGTGCGAGCATCAAGTAGCCGTTCGTGTTAGCATCATGTTGCCGTTAATGTTATATATTTAGTACCTATACTTTGCCTTTTGCCTGGTAGTAGCGGTCTGTCATGCTCACTAAAATGTCTTGCTGGCGGTGGCGTTGTGTATCGGATCGTTCGGTTCCCTACAATATGGTTGAGCTAAGCGATGCTGATGCATGCGTCATGCTCGTGAACGGGTGCCGTCTATTGGGACTGGTCAGCCATTAACTGCCATGGCGAATAATAATTATATTACATTAGTATGTTTTTTTTTAATACATTTGCCTACATCATGCTCGTTATATGTTTTACCATAATTTGTATCAATCAACATTGTAATCTCAATTATTTTAAAAGAGTATCTATGGAGTTTCTTGCCGGCTCTTCTCCATAGATCAACTATTTGGAACCGTGCAACTTAGATTCTGACGTTTCATAAGTGCCAATATTTGGTTTATTTGAAATAAAAATATTTGACTTTGACTTTGACTTTAAGCTATTTCAATTCAGTGGATGCTATATATTCGCGTAAACTTCAGGAAATATTAAAAAAATGAGAGAAAATAATAACAATTAAAAGAAAGAAATACTTATCATTCATATCCGACGTGGTACGTGCTTCAGAGTGCCACGACTTGTCGCAGATTTAAGTTCTGAATCCAGTTAAAACCTTATTGACTGATTTTGTCTTGATCATTCTAGTAAAGTTGGTAATAATGGTGAATCAGTAGATCTAATTTTACTGCATGTAAATAAAAAGTTATATAATTAAAGAAGATTTAGTCCTACCTCCTTTAAAAAAATAAACAACATGTAGGCACAGTAGGGATGCAAAATATACAGAAAAGTATTTAGTAAGAAGGTTAAATTATGTTTAAAGACTCTGGGAAAAACATGTTAGCTGCGAGAAAAAACTCTTGAAGAAAGTTTACAAAACACAATAATATGTATTTTATTGCAATCACATTAATGGTTTCTGCCTTATCATGCCTTCTCTGTCATCCACGCCAGGAATGTTGAATTATTCAGATAAAGGAGTACGGAGTAATGTAATGGAAATGTCTCCCAGTTTTCCCAAAAAAAGTAATAAAGCCAGATTTTTTTGTTATGTTACTGTAAAAATATTTTTGATATACGTACCACGGTGGGTTTACGGTATCGCCAACAGATAGAGGTCCTTGGCATTGTTCCAAATAATATAGCGTATTTAAAAGGCGAAACAGTTTGCCAACGTTCGCTTTAAATTTAGCATTTTACGGCGAAATTATTCCCTTGTATGGCAATTTAATGGAAGTATTATGATACCAATTCATCAATCGTTCGACGAGAATAAAAACGTAAATTACTGTGGTAGGTGATTATTTTAAATTTAAATTGAAATGGAAATAAATTTCCCTCGCCTACTGGACCGGACTGAACGACCAAACATTATTATTCAGCAAATCTTTAGTAAGATATCCTCTAATAATAGTAGTACAGATCGTGGACAGGGATTTTAATGTGAGCTCTAATTGCGTCTAATCGGTGTGGTTTCCGAAAATACAGCACAAAGAAAGAAGAAAGAAAAGAGCGATGGGCAGCAGCGAACCTTCTGTCGAATTTTAGCCATTCTGTGCTCACCAACCCGCCTGACAAGCGTGGTGAGTATTAGCACATTTCCCCCTCAATATCAATATTCTGCATTTGTTGTCTTTTGATGATGGTGATGAATTGCCACTCTGAACCTGTCACTTCATATCTTGGAAAATATTAATTTAAAATTAAATTACATTATTATGTAAAAAGTATTTATCAAGTGAAATGTTCCGGTAAAAAATATAGTTGTTGTACCTTTACATAGATTAATTGCCCGTGTAGGTTCAAGTCATGAATAGGGCTACCCCATTTCGTCCCGTGGGTATCGAGGAAGCAAGAAATGGAGGTTGTTAAGTAGCGAACTGTACTCTGTTCTAACAGTGTGACATGTAAAAGTGTCTGGTAGGACCTTATCTATACAAATAAATAAAATTGAAGTGTCTGTTTGTAATATAAAAATAACAGCTTTTTACTAAATGCATATGAAAGTATATACGGTTATATGTTAACAAAAAAAACTATTTTGAATTTTTTGTCTGTCTGTTTGTTCCGGGTAATCTCCGAAACGGCTGGACCGATTTTGACGGGACTTTCACTGGTAGCTGATGTTATAAGGAATAACTTAGGCTACTTTTATTTTAGAAAACTAATTTGGGTTCCGTGCAAAAAAAACCCTTGAAATCCAATATATATTCTAGATCAAGTGTCTCTGTCGAAATACTCTAAATTTCTTTTAAATTAAACGCGGGTGAAACCGCGGGTCCCAGCTAGTTAATAAATAATTAATTTGATTATTAAATTGATTTTTTCCATACTTTATGACGGTTTGCCACAGGCAACTGACTAGCAATTAAAGCTCATATTAGCTACCAGCGTACTGAAAAAGTACATGATTACCTTATATTCCAATACTTCAACAACAAACTACAACATGTGCAGGATAATAAACAAGCTATACGCGACATGTTTTCCCGCGTCTCAAATCAGTACGAGCTCGATTAAGAAGTAGATAGTAAACAGTTGTGGTACGGAATCACATTACATTCCCATTCTGGTATTGCTTTATGTTGATAAGTTCAACAAAGAAGGCGGTGAAATACGAATAAATTTATTCAGCGTCGCAAAATTGAAATCTCAGGTGGTCGGCTGCCCGCTAGGTGTGCATCCAGCTTTATCCGACCTCCCCCGGCCCCGCATCTTAATGTTATTCGGAACGTAAGAGGGTATTTTTAAAAGACTCTATGGATCTTACTGTATTGGTCAGGTAGCACCTCGGATTTGTATTCCGCAGACAAGCTTCTACCCAACCAGCGATCTAGTGTGATTTTGTAAAAATCCATGCTATGTATCAACGTATTTTGTGTTGTAGGTAGGTACACAATTATACATAAATATGTTTTTTAAACTTAAATGAGATCCAAATCCGCCTGTGGTTCTCGGCAGGACAGAGGTCACCGATTTTCTGTCATAGGTGCCTTAAAAAGCAAGTCTTGGTGGCCGCCACCTATATGCCGAAAGCATTTTTTAAAGCTTATGCTTGTTACTCGTATTATTGAATGAACTAAATATGCTTGCGCTAGGTTGACGACACTTGCAATGAGTGGCGTACGAACTCGCAATCCTACGACTCGACTGGGACGGTAGGACAGTCCTACTCATTTATCACGCCATAACAGTATACGTAGTATGGTTCTGGGTGAAGGGTAGGAACAGCCAAGTGAATTTACTGGGACACCAGATATTCCAACTAAAGTCTAGGGTCGGTACCGCATCAGTAATCAGTAGGTTACTGAAGTCCATAGCTGCGGTTCCGTACATCAGGTAGATCGTGGCTTGTTTGCCGAGCCAATCACATCATCATGTCAGCCATTTATACGTTCACTGCCGAACAAAGGCCTCCCCCATAGATTTTCAGAATTGTTTCATCATTTTAGGGGGTATTTGCCAAAACTCACCAGGCTTGGCGTCTGCCAACAACCCGTCTGGGTTGGTGAGCGCATATGGTTCATGTGCCATAGAAGGAACGCTTCTGCCCATTCCCTGGTTTAGAGTCTCTTAGTCGACTTTTACAACATCAAATGGAGTGGTGCTATATTCTTAATCCGGCGCACCACACAGACTGCCAATATAATAAAAAAAAGTTTATTAAAGTGAAACACTTTATAATCATTCAATCGGTCGGTGTATGCTTGGAGAGCGAGCGGGCAGCGGTTCTCGGAGTTGATTTCCTTTCTGGCACTAGGGAACGAGATACTGGCAGAGTATTATTAACTTGACATAGTATCTATACAATATGTATCTTAAATTAGTCGAACAGACCATATAGGAGCGTGTCTATATTCCGATAATGATACATTGAGGCATAATGTATGTATTACGTACGTATGTATGTACTACGTACGTATGTATGTACTACGTACTGTACTACGTACCTATGTATGTACTACGTACGTATGTATGTACTACGTACGTATGTATGTACTACGTACGAAAGTATGTCCTACGTACGTACATTATTCCTCAATGTAATGATAATATAAAAAATGACAAGAACTACGAATTGAGAAAACTTTCAATTTTATACTATTACAACAAATAGCGAAAATGTACATGTTTTTTTATAAAATGGCCTAAAACCGGTCTCGGTGGCCTAAATCTGGTTGGGTAATGCCTCGGCTCTAGTGTGATCATACGAGGACCTGGAGCCTCCCTTCGGTGCTGAAGATGACCGCTCCAGTGGTTTTAGCCGGTAGGAGTCCGGCATACCCCTTCGCCCTTCCCCGGGGCGAAGGAAGTTCATGAAGAATTACCACTGGGCACCAATTTAAAAAAAAAGGTTGGGTAATGCCTATTTGATTGAGATTTTGGCCAAGTGGCACCCTTGATGATAAAAAAAATACATAAAAACACTCAAGGTTGTTAAAACAAATAATAAAGTTACTATTAATTCTTAAGTCTGAACATGTATCTACGTCACAGTTAATAAGTGATGTCTCTGTGGCAAGCTGGCGTCACAATGTAAAGTGGGTTTCATAATCGTGCCAGGGTCTTTACGAGAAACAGGTAGGGCATCCATTGTCAAGCATTGCTGTGGGAGTAAAGCCAAGGTAGTCATTGCGAGAGGTTCCATACTAGTAGTCAAAGTCATCAGATAGAAAATATAGCAAAACTGTGGAGGAAAAACACAGCTCGCAGCAACAAGCAGAATGTCAGTATCAAGTACAATGACATAGGGATACTGCTTTATTTAATTTAAATTATTTTATTAAATAAACACTAGGATTTCTTCTGTATCATGGGTGCGTTAACAGACATAAATTCTACATTTGAGAGCGATTAATTGAAAAACCGATATTTATGCGCCCTAAATCTATATTTTATGTATGTGTATTGAATCCGTTCGATTTTGGAAGTTCATGAATCGAAAAACATATTTTTTTTATTATTTCCAAGGAAAGAACGTATTTGTAACAGAAGCCAAACAACAGAATAAGGTTATAATGTTGATTTTCGTGTAACGTGTCTATGTGTAACGTTTTTTAGAGAGAATAGAAATCCCTTCTTTGTCAAAATGGACATTACGAGCGTAAATAAAGACAAACAAATTTGTCTTTTAACTATTAGATTATTTTTCGGAGTGTTATGAACTAATCGCTGTATTTTAGTTTTAAAACAATGATATTATATATTAAAAGAAGTAGATATGTTACATGCGCGTCAAACGTCAAAAGCAAAACTCCCCCAATTGTAGCACCTCGCAATCAGTTCGTCCAAGACAGAACAACGAGCACACACTGTCACAATCTGTATTGTTTTATTAGTTAAGTAATAACAATGCCATCGTGCGTATAGAATATGCACAAACTATCAAGCAAAAATAAATAAAGAACAAGAATCTCATACCACACGTGGGTAACAAACTCTATAAAATATTTTAATAAAAATACTATTCAAATAGTCTATTGAATAATATTCTCGAACAAAACACAGGCCAAGCAAAGAAAAGAGACAACACATATATTCTATCACAGGTGTGACAAAGATATCGAGTACACGTTGTTATTTTAGATAGCTATCGCTTTTACTCTCTTAGTTTTTGTATCTTCTTTCTTACAGCATAGGTGTGTAGTTTTATAGCTTTATACCTACATACAGCGAGACTGAGTTTTGCGCGCTATTAAGTATGGACGTAGCATTACTATGGTATAATATCATTGTTTTAAAATAAGTCTTTTTGTTTTGCAATTAACATATTGATATAGCAGATATGGCCAAAAATGGGCGTTTGCCCTTTTAAGACCGTTTTATTACAATGTCAATTTCTTTTTCAGTACTCTTAATTTTTTAACAGTAAACAAAATATGATCACATCCATATCCATACTGGATATCACCATCATGAATTGGACAGGGTTCTTAGAGCATATTGTAGACGGCTTCCATTTGATCAGTCTAATCATTCGCTTACGTAACAAGAATCAGGAATCAACATCCAGCTAACATTCCAATTTCGAAATTCACGCATAACTTATCCGAAATACGTAGTTTTAATAGAATACCTGCCTAGAGGGTACACAAAGTTGCCAATTTCGTTCTGTTGAGGGTTATTCGTAAAGTACGGTTGCAGATAGCGAGGTAATAAAAGTAGAAATGTGACGCGAGACGAATTTCGTTCGAAACGAGCACAAATAAGATTTGTAAGCGTGTGTAAGTGCGAAGGTGGTAGAAGCATCAGATTTTCTTACATATGTTGCGTCGCTAGGATTTACGAAATGAATGATTTTGATACGACGTGAGAGAAGGTCTAACTCAATTTCGCGTGCGAAGCTCGCACAGAATGCTGAAGACCGACACGGCTCAAAATATTTTCACCTGCCCAGATTGGATGTTAGTTTACGTGATAAGAAGGATAATGTAGTATCTCATCTCTGTTATTACTTCTCAACTTTACTAGTTACTCTTAGTTATAGTTTTAAATTTTAATTGGATATAGGTTACGGCACGGTTGGAGCCTCCTGCTCCAGCTAAGCGATAGGCTACTTGCGTAAGGTGTTTCGATTACCGCCCGGAACAAATATTTGTGTGTTTGTGCATGTGAGATTTAGGTCTGGAAACTGAACCCCCGACACAGGAGAAATCCTAGTGTAGCATTGTAAAATATATATACATATATAACAATAGTAATGTCTTAGGTTTTCGCCATTATCACACATTATAATTGCAGTGTTCGTGGTCGCAGGATGACTGAAAAATGTTCGAAACGTCAGGAAAAACAAAAATCTAAAGTACACACGATAGAATCCGTTTAAAAGTGTTTTATTATAACATATATAATAAGTTAATGCCCACTTAACACATAGCCTGGCTGTCTTTTTGCAATTCTTGAATTTCATTTCATTCTGTTGTGAATTATAATACTGACTTGTGGTGTGTATCATATTCGGCAGTCCCTGGCAAAGAAAGACCACTCCTCTACACACATGAGCGTCGTAAAAGGTGGTTAAGGGTTGATATTAAGAGGATGGACAGCAGCATCATCCCGTGTTCTAATAAACAACAACATACTGGTCACCAGCCAACCGCACGCTGACTGAAACTTTACGGTTACAATTTTTTCGAATTGTAAACCTAATACGGCTGCGGACCATTCAATTTACGGCTCAGACATTCTTTGTTCGTTCGAAAACAAAGAAAGGAAAAGTTTATTTACGTTCGCAGTTCGCATAAAAAAATCTCTAAGGCAATTTACATCAATAGGTATGAACTGGACATTAATTATGTCTATAAGGGATTAAGTCAGATGCAGCGAGCACTTCAGCCGGCCCAGCCATCGCGATTTTTCCAAGAGCACCCATTACGACATTTAATTAAATCCTTACTGTTTTAATTTGACTTGGTAACGGAGCTAAATTACTGCCTCGTATTGCAAAACTGAGCCGCAAAATGAGTATAAAGATGAATTAATGTCTTACAAATTGTTTCAAAAGTGTTTTGTGTTTCATACCTGCGTTCCTATTAATCCACTATATGCCAAAGCGGTTTTAAAATGCGCTATTAATTTAAAGTGCATAATCAGTTTGGGCCCGACTCGGCAAAGAATACGCAACCCCTCTCCACCGATGTTGTAAAAGGTGACTAAGGGTTAATGTTGGGAGGATGGGCAGCAGCATGGCAATTTCCCCTATGATCATTGTATTGATCATTGGGAGGCCCATGTTCAACAGCGGACGATCACGGGCTGATATGTGTGTGTGTGTGTGTGTGTGTGTATATATTAAAGAAGCATTTGTACTTAGAACTTCGTCTTTTTTAGCTAGTCTATCTTAAAAATAAGAGTTTGTCTGTAAATTCTTTTATTTACAAGCTGACGACTTATTTGTGATTGACTTGGACGACAGTTCCTATAAAATATATTTCCATATAGTAAGTGTATACTTTTGCAACTCCCTCCAAAGTACTACGACGTTTCTTAGCTCGGAGTGGCTGACAGTATATTTTATTACTGCAGCATGTATCCGTAGTGTAGATATACACAGCGTAGCGTCTCGCCGGATATTGGGATATTGGGAATAACTTGTGGATTTGACGCCGCGTCCAACCTACGTTCGGGTGCTTTATTTACAACCTACTTATGCGGATCTGCTTTTAAGGAAGTTTTTGTGGTGTACTTACCAATTTTGATCGAAATAGGTCAATACCTATTACCAGGCTGGGTACCCAGCCTGTTCCCTTTTGCAGTCTGCTTGGATTTTTACTACCTAGCAAAAATGATATTCAGCCAAGGATGTAGCAATATTGTTTATGGGAGGGGTCACATTGAAACCCTTGTTGCAGACTGGTAATAATAACAAATCCTCCTTTTTGTACAACGTAGGTAATAAAATAAAAGCATATCTAATAATTTAGACCATATCAAAACAAAAGGTACAATTGGTGGTAATATCACAATTCGGCGATCTCCTAACACATATTTCAAGAAGAAAGGGTGTTTACTGTATCTTACTTTTGAATAACCGATTCAATATAATTTTGTTGTGGACCAAAAGGAGTTTCTGCAGTATTTACTTGCCTATGTACTGAGCTCAACTCGTACCACATAAAAACTACCATTAAGGGCTGCCTTTTTAATCGTGGTATTTAAATCCCCATAGTCTTCCTCCACCCTGCAGTATATGGGTATGCTTAACTCTTACCAGCTAAGAATACTACGATGTTCCTACCCTGAGAAGATCAAAGAGCAACTCATAGTCGTTGGGGCAGAATGGATCTCGACTGGAGACGATGCACCAGAAAACGCACTAGGTATTGACGGCCTTCAGCGAGATGGACTAAAGACCTGGTGGAGTTAGCTAGGAGTCGTTGGATTCGGGTAGCAGGTGACCAATAATTGTAGAAACCTATGTGGGAGACTTTTGTACAGCAGTGGTGGCCCTTCGGCTGATATGATGATGATGGTGATGAAATACAACAAAGCTTAGGTTTTTTTTGTTCGAAATCGTATAGTATTTGTACTGAGAAGAAGAAACCGAAAGTAGAGTAATGATTACTTTAAAAATAATGCATTAGTAAGTTAAATATAATATAAATAATAAATGTAAAATTTACGAGAGATACGCACGTATTGTAAGTAATAAAGCACGAAACGAAATTAAAATATTGATGTAATATTTTAAGCGCTGTATAGGATTGGCGTTATGGGGAATACTCGCACCACGTAAAAGCCGCAAATATATTAACGAGCAAATAAATTACATTTCAATGTAAAACATTCGCGTTAATATCCGAAAACATAAAAAGGTCATGTTGATTTAAGTCCCCATTAAAGGAGCTTCGTCGGCGGTAATGTCTTGTTTATTAGTTTCTACTATCCCACAGCGTTTTTAAATATTATCATAAACAGAAAGTATGTGATATATGTGGGTACCTGAATGGTTATTTATTATTATTATTCCATTTATTACCTTTTTCATACATATATACAACATTTTTAATTATGACATAAAAACAAATTATATGCATTTAAAAATATTAAACATAGTGACCAAGCGGCTTCGGGTACAGGCTCCAAGCTGGTGGTGGTTAGGGATCCGGAGACAGGAACCTCCTCACAATGCGTGCCGTGCCGAGGATAAATGCTTTCTGCATCAAGCCCTTGATCAAGCCAGCTAACGTGAGCCTCTCTAGATGTTGGTCGCCAATATTATTGAATATTATTAATTAATAGCCTTGAGGTAAGGGTAGGGAAAATTCGCTTATCCCTATCTTATATGAATGGTTACTTAAAATAAATATAATGATTTAAAAAAACTAAAAACACGCTTTGTTCTCTTACTCTCCCTCCCACCTCTCTCTCTACCTCTTACTCTACTTTCACCTCTCAGCTCATCATCAGACTTCCGTCACCAAGTGTAATTAATGTATGGGACTCGTTAAAACAAACCAAATAAGCCCAAACTCAAGTCATTTACTAGTAGCCATTGAAGAGTCCCATTATCCATCTCCTGGCTCCATCATCAGGTTAGTGCGATGGTTCCAGCTTATTCTATTGGCATCTGGATTACATATACTTGCAAAATTTCGAATCAATACGACAATCCGAAGTAGTAAAATTGACTCCAAGATTTTCATGCATGGTTTGTTAGTTACAAGTGAAGCTGAAAAAGAGTTTTTAAACAAAATTGAGCTACTTACGAGTAAAAAAAAAAGCAATATATAAGCACGAAGAGAAATCAAAATATTGATATAATATTGTAAGCGCTATACAGGATTGGCATTTTGGGAAACACTCGCACAAACTTTGGTACCTATATTTCAATGTAGAATAATCGCGTTTATATAAGAAAAGAAATAGGTCATGTTGATTTAAGTTAATATTAAAGGAGCTTCGTCGAAGATTTAATATCTTGCATACTAGTTATTGCTATCCTACAGTGTTTTTAATATACACATAAACAGAAAGTCATAAAGGCTTCGGAATCCGAACCGGACATACGAAACTGAAGGTAAGTATCAGTCAGCGGCAGGGACCACTGAAATTATAAATGGCGTAGACAGTATTTCCAGTGAATTCACCGTCTAACTAATTCATTTTCAGTAATTGAATCCCACCGCAGTATAAGGCCTGCTCGCACTGGGATAAAATTAACCGCTTATCGACGTTCAAACAAACTATTCCATATTTAACTGCGGTTAGCTGTTATACATTTTTAAAGTGAAACTTCTTTTGGGACGGTGTGAATTGACGGTGAGACTGAGAGAAAACACGTTTCTATATAGTTTCCCTATTGTCAATCAATCGCTCTCCCTCTCTCTGTTACCTCCACACCGCCATAGTGTATTCGTCTCATTCTCTTACAAATTAACCAAACTACAAAGTTTCACTTCCACCCCTTGTGAACTTACACTCGACAATTTTTTTTAGTTAAACTTCTTTTGGGACGGTTTGAATTGGATTTTGTGAAACGAAAATGTGTAACGAAAGAGAGAACTATGAATGTATTTTTAGGGTTTAGGCTGTGAGAGAATGAGATAAAACACGTTTCTATATAGTTTCCCTATCCCCATTGTCAATCAATTGCTCTCTCTCTGTTTACCACATCCATAGTGTATTCGTCTCCATTCTCTTACATATGAACCAAAATACAATGTTTCACTTCTACCGCTTGTGTAGTGTGAGTTACACTCGACAATTTTTTTTATACAACATGGTGATGAGGTTAGCTTGTTATTCGCCTGGTGGTAAGCGTCATGCCTACCCATAACGACTGTAATGCTACCCAGGACGAGCCCTGCGGGGCACCACACTGCGCACGTCACTTCGAGACATTGGTTATTTAGTCTCATACCCGGTAATTTCACTTGCTAAAGTGCCCTACGAACCGGAGCACAGTAATGTCTAAAGAATAAACACTACTGCTTAGCGGCAAACATCTGGCACTGTGGTGGCAGTTAACTGGCCAGCCTCTTGCAATATGAGACCTTCCACCTAGATATGATAGTTTGACAACGCTGAAGCAAACAGCGGGCCCGCCCTCGCTCGCTACCGTACACTGTCTTATAATAAAATGATAATAATGGAAGTTTCCGCTTACCCATGGAGGGCAGTGAAAGATTTATTTACGCTTAGAAACTCATTTGCCGGCGAACCCCGAAATAAAAAGCAACTCAACAGCTTGAAAAATATTATTTCAGTAAACGTGGGCGAGGGAGGCGGGTATCGCGTAATGTCCCCTAATGTGCGCGCATAAAAAATCCGACGCTGGCCGCGAATTCTCTACGAATGGACTAAATTTTATGCAAATTTTCTTTATGATCTTTTGCCGTTTGACGGGGATTAACGCGACGAGGATATTCGACAGTTTTGTCTTTTTGACGTCGGCGTAAAAGGGTTGAGTTTATATTCCTCTTATCAAAGATAATATTTGAAACGACGTTCCTTCATATACGCAGGCTTTTACAAATGATTAAATAAGGTTAATTAGGTAACGTTGGAGTTCCTCTACATCACTGATTTAAAAAGATTGACGGCACTGTTGGGTGTAGTGGCTGATACAGTCGACTGCTGCGCACCGGGTCGTGGGTTCGATTCCCGCACGGAATAAATATTTGTACGATCTGCAGGTAGTTGTTCCGGGTCTGGATGTATTGTGTGTGGAATTTGTGTTTGTAAACGCACCCACTACACAGGAGAATTCCTAGTGTGGGGTAATGTTTTTATTAAAAAAAATAAAAAAAAGATTGTTGATAAGCGGTTATTAGATTAGCGCGCACATCAATGATATTATGTAATATATAATATAATATCATTACTGCACATCTTCAATACGATAAACTTAGTTTAGTCACGATATGTGCCGATATGTGAAGACGTCAAATTGCGCATTAACTAGTCGGTAATCCCTCATCTACCGTCATCTCATCGTACCCTAATATTAACCATGAACACTTTGACATATACCAAAATTTTTGACGAATCTACTATTTTAATCAATATTTTGTGGATTTTGATCTGACCTCAACAAATTTATGAAGACCCCGACATCATATTTATTCATATTAAAATTATGCATGAGCAACTATTTCTCTCTCTCTCTCTGGTTCTTATCATACTCCTTCAGCAAGTGCTGGACATATTCAATTTCACTACATTCTTCAATATCGGTGAATCAACTTTTTTCATGAGATATTCAAACTTACTTGCTGGAAATTGTTCTTTTTGTTCGTTAACTTATCTTATTCTCGGTTATTAAACAACGTTCTTCTAAATCTCATTCTTCTTTATAATAAGGTAATATCCTCGATGACCACTCTTTGTCGTGATCATTGGGACACACATGTTCAGCAGTGGAATTTTACAGGGTGACGACGGAGTGAGTCGGATATCAAAAAACATTTTTTTTAGCTTTTTAAACTGAAGTAATCAATCACTACAAATATACAGAAATCTAGTTTTTACTTCCATAATAATGTTGGTAACACTGGCAGGTAACACAGACTGTCACCGTCTCAGTACGCGCTGAGAATCCATTTAAAAACTCAACTTTGGTAATATCAATGAAATTCCTAGCATAGCTCCTAGCATCTTCATAGCTTACTGAGTGCCCTTGAGCTTTCTTATGGAGCCCATAGTGAGTGACCATGTCTCTGTCTTAGTGTAGGAACTCCTCAGGCTCGGATTGAAAATCGTCGCAGGTTAACTGGCATGAACTGGATGAGAAAAGACGAGGATCGTGTTCAGTGGCGTAATATTGGATAGGCTATATCCAGCAGTGGACTGTTATGGGCAGTTGATGATGATGGGTATTTGCTACAAGATAAGCTAGAAGCTTCACATTAAGTTTATGTTCTACATTACATCGACGCATAGATATCTAGGGCACTGTACATTGTACTAGTGATATTACAGGGCATAAGTGCCTAAATAAGTAATCTGTGAGACACACATTTTAAATTTGTGTCCCTGTTATTTACCAAATTATATTAAATAATCAAATTAATTATCGTTCTCTTTCTTCTTTCTTCCTCTAAATTATGGCTCAAGGTGACGAGTGCAATGTGGTGACACGCACGACTAGTTCTGGGTACCATTACAATTTTTATGGGCAGGCAAGACGCTTACCGCCGGGCGAATGACTGGTATCCTCACCAGGTTTTATAAATAAAGTAGTTTCGTTCAGTTGACGTATGCGTGTAAATATTCCACAATAATGTTCCTACGGGTTTAAAAACTCTGCCAGAGGGAAGCAAAATAAAATGTGCAAGTATGTTGTTCGTTAGAACAACAGGGGTTGTAAATCGGAGTATGACATAGAGCAGTTATGAAATGGAGTGCCGACTCGTATGTGTGTATTCTTTATAGAAACATGTCACCCAATCTGTGAGGTCATTATATTATGATCTCTTACACGATCACTACTGAAGATGACCTCTTTATAGGCCAGTTCAATAATCACTGGGCTTGACAATTGACATGGTGATCACACTAGTTTATATATGCAGAGGAGGATGCTGCTGCTTATCTTCCCGAAGTTTCCTTAGTTGTCTTTGAGGCAACTTGCGGGAGGAGAGAGGGCCCCCAACAGATGCATTCTGTGGTGGTAATACATTGAAGAGCGTGGGCAGACATTAACTTCTGCCATTGGACAGCCGCCAGTGGTTTTACATTCTTTGGTTTAGGATGGCGACCGTCGCAACTATTGTTGTTATTTGGCGACGTCCCATTTTTCAGCCAACTCAGGACGCGCCCCGCTAGCACTTTGAGCCGAAAATCTCCGATATTTCACCTAAGAACCAAGGTCAAAAGTCAAATAATTTTTATTTCAAATAAACTAATCACTGGCAGTTATAAAACGTCAGAATTTAAGTTGCAGGTAATTGCCGTGTGGTCTCGGCTAAGAATAGTACCACCCCGTTTCATCCCGTAGGTGTCGTCGTAAAAGGCGACTATGGTATTAGCCAGAGGATGGACAGCAGTGTCCTTCGAGTATACATACAACTCAACTGCGATCGCCAACCCGCCTGCTAAGCTTGACTATTATGGTGAAAACCCCCAATGACATGACAGACTAGCCCAGATTTGGTTGTGTTGTTGTGTATGTTTGAGGGAGGCCTATGTTACGGACGGTTATGGGTGTTTTTCGGTTGCAATGTTAATACTGGCAAAAACATAATAAGTAGGCCATATAGGTAATATGCATATGGTGGTGTTGTATTTGAACTGATTGGCTAACTTATTTTCTAGTCTCGATTTTTGCGTTTAGATTTCGGATCTGGCACCACTGCATATTCGGTTCTCCATTCGTTTACTGCTCCGGGATCTTTAAGAAGGGTAGGGTAGCTCTCTAGGTAGCTGGTAGGTTACTTTGTTCTGGAAAAATACTAACTTTGTACCTATTTCACGTATTACAAACCTTAAACTTGGCCGCGTTACCACAACGACGAATTATGTATTAAGTTGGCGTGCTGTTTGAGATAAACGGTATTTATTGCTGTTCATTTTTGTTTGTTCGAAAGCAGAAAGGAAGGAAAATGAACTGCTGTATATAAATACTCTTTACTCTTATATGATACGACGTGCTCTTTATTTATATTTTATTTTCTAGATTGAGTCAATGCTGTGACTTAGTCAATCAGTAAAAAAATAAATTAATTGAACGCAGATAAAAAAAAAGTAAGTATATTTTTCAAAACATATTTTCTACCAAATCCTCAGTACGCTACGCAGTGCCCGCCTCGGGGTCGGTCATTGTATAAAAAGAATGCATATGTAAGCTGAAGTGCTTTGGATAGATCTTATTTAGATCATTATCGCGTGTTTCTTTGTTGGTATGAGTAATATTTTTTTATTATTAATGGGATCGCCACACAGTATATATAGATATATTTCTCTAGAATAACCGTTTACGAAGCAAAACAAAAAGGCAGCATTTCTAATGTGTGGCAATTCATCACGAGTTTAATGGAGCAATTATTACAGCAGTGACTTAGGAAATGAATTGGTTGCAGCTTGCAACCGATGAGCGTTGTCAGTGCGAAATGAAGCGGGACTTGGTTGGTGTCTGAGCAATTTCCGCTCGGTGACGCGCCTTCCGATGGCGTAGGTACTGCCTCGCTCTATAATTGCGGGAGAGTATCGCTGTTTATTAAAGCGATTTATGTTGATGGACATTTAATTCGTAGTGTTATTGAAACTTCAGTAAGTATTAGGATTCTCTTACATAACTACGTTTATTGAGAAATATGACTCTGACTACATATATGCTATCGAATAAGGCTACGTTTTCAATTGCTACATATACCTACGTTCTAATAGCATACACGATATATAGTAATAGATAGTAGATAATAACAGTTTGGCACTTACTTTTTTCCTTTGCTTATTGGCCTTGTGTCAGAATTGTTCAAGCCGCTCAAAGAACTTCGACTTGTCTTAACAACTGCCGTCTTGTGATAACCAAAAAGCCAGCACCTAAACCACCCACCGACCAGCCACCTAAAGGTGATGCCAGATGTTATCATCAATCAGCTCAGCATCTGTTCAGATAATGAATATTAAATAATTTAAAATATTAAATATTTTACAATTTATGTATACAAATAACAAAAACAAAAAGAAAGATGAAATAGGAGTAAAAGGTACAAAGGTACTGATTATTTCTTAAGAAATCTCTTCCAGCAGACCTGCGAGAGGAGAATTTCAATAAGAATAAATGTAGACACAGTACGTAAGGATGTAATAGATAAAATATTTATGAATATATAACAATAATATATAGAATACACACATAAATACGAATATAAATATACGCACCATCATTATCATATAAGCCAAAGGACGTCCACTGCTGAACAAAGGTCTCCTCATAAATTTACACAATTGTGTTGTCATTTTGGAAGAAATTTGCCAGTAGTCACCACGCTTGGCAGGCGGGTTGGTAAGCGCAGTATGGCTTTTGGTCTACAGAGGGACGCTGCTTCCCATCCCTCTGGTCTAGAGTCCCTTAGTCGTCTTTTACGACACCCATGGGAGGAGATGGAGTGGTGCGATATTGTTAGTCCGGACACCACACCACACACATACACGCATCCATGTATACATATCCAAAAACGACAATAAAATACATGTATAACTATGACGATGAGGAGAGGAAGTGCACTTTAAGATGTTTTTTAAATAGAGAGACGGCTTCACAGTTCCTTAAATCCGGTGGGAGCGAGTTTCACAATATTACCGCATGTACAGAAAAGTAGGAATAATAATCAGTTTTGTGAGATGGGAATTTGAGGATCGTTATAAGATGAGAGCTGCAGGATGCGTCACTTTGGTAAGTATAGAAAAACCGTTGCCGCAGGTAAGAAGGAGATGGGTTACGAAGGATGTTAAAGAGGAGACACAATACCCAAGTGTTACTGCGAAGACGAATTGAGAGCCACTTGAATATTTGTATTTATGTTGTGCAGACTGCTAAGGTTATTTCGGAATATTTAAAGAATACATTTTTCATAGTCTGTATTGTTTGTGCTGCCGGGATTTGATATAGGTATATTATTTATTTATACTTCATTATTTCGGCCGAATAAAGTCCATTGCTGGACACATGCCTCCCCCAAAGATCACCACAACAACCGATATGAGTGTGTGGTGTGCTGATTAGGGGGTTTTGCCATAATCGCAACGCTTGGCAGGCAGGTTGGCGATCGCAGTTGAGTTGTTAGTGTACTCACTGCTGCCCATCCTCCGGCTTATTCCATAGTCGCCTTTTACGACACCCACGGGATGAAATGGGTTGGTGCTATTCGTAGCCGGCACCACATGACCAAAAGGATTTATACTTTATGTACATACGATGGTATTACAAGATTGTTTCTTGTGTTACATTGAATTGGTTTTTAACATACTTAGGCAATACTTGCTTAAGCATATTTTGAAAATCAAATGCGATCTACCGAGCATCTTTTTTTGGTACATTCTTCTGAAATTACTACCTACTAAGTAAATACCGCGAACTGTGCTGGATAAGAGGGATAGAAGATATTCTTTGTGTATATTACTAGAATAAGTGCAAATAATTCGCAGTATAGTATAAATTGGCGAGCACATTGCGCGCATGAATTGCATACACAAACCATCATTATGTCCCACGTCGAAATGGGATTATCGGGCTGTCAGTAAGTGGGAGTCATGGAGCTTTCAAAGCGTATAGTAACAGAGCTACCAACCATTTTAATGCACCTTACGTAGCCCGTATTCCCTGGTTATAAAGTCTAAAAATCATCGTCTAAGCTACCTAGCCTAGGATTAATGTAAGCTTGTGTAATCAACCGTCCATTGGCCGATACAAACAAAGCAAAAGTTGGGTATTGATGTAAAAATGTTACGCTGCTCGCTAGCTTATAACGTCAAAGTTCGCCGACAACAGATATTGTCAACGAATATTTAACTGTTGCAATATTATAATTGAAATAGTCATGGCGAAAGCAAGGTAATGTATAGGCATTAATAAAGACACGTCAGGGTCGAAAATGTTATAAGAATAGGTTCACTGTTGACTGTGGGTAGTAGAAAAAAGGTGTTTGCATTATACTGATTTTATTGTCTGAATTTAGATATTTTTTTAGCGATAGCACACAGAAACATGCATGCATGTACTTAACTTATTCACACTACAATGATTCTTCTTCTTCTTAAACATTTATTATATTTATCCGAACATATGATTAGAGAGCACTGGCAAGAGTAAGTATTTGGTTATATCATTTGTATAACTAAATACTTTAAGCTTTAATCTTTTGACCGCTACGCTTAGAAGTTAAAGCGTGCCCACTGCGCCAAGCAACGAATTCAAACGCAAATAACAACAAAAATATCATCATCATATCAGCCAAAAGACGTCCACAGTTGTACAAAGGTCTTCCCCATAGATTCCCATTTTGTCGTCATTTTGGGGGCAGTATTTTGCCAATATTCACCATGCTTGGCAGGGGGTTGGTGAGCGCAGTACCGATGACTACTATTCCACAGAAGAGACGCTGCTGCCCATTTCTCTGCTTAGAGTGATTTACTCCCTTTTACGACATCCACGGGAGGAGATGGAGTGGTTCTATATATAGATATTCTTAATCCGGACACTACTCAGAAATTACAAAAAGTTATATCGTGACATTTTGTAGTCAGTTTCGGTTTTGTAATGTAAGTTTTTTGTCGTCTGGTGCTGTCGTTGCCATGGTAAACCCATCTCTATTTGTCAGATATACCTAGATAAATAACGAAACATAAAAAAACGGTGCGATTTACATAACACTAAAACACAAACTAGAAATATTGGTACTTGTAAGGTTTGCGATAAAAGGCTTACCTAATCAATCCGGGTGTATTCAGGCCCAGGCGTGACAATAGGCCATTCAGCGTGTTACGTATACATCAGGAACGTGTGCATTTGTACGATTGTCTTGCACAGTCGTCCAGTATGCGGAACGTGACGCATTCATCGCGTTGATTTTAATCCACAAAGTGAAACCTGGGTGAGGCTTGAACAAAACGGACCGAAGGAAATTAAGCCGTGTGTTCACGTGTTATGAGTTTTTGGGCACAAAAAAGGTAATTATGCCAGCGTACTTACATGAGATGTGTCGCTTTCCGCTAGTGGACGTTTATTTATGTCAGATTATATTTGTATTACATTTATATTACAGTGCAGTGTAATTATGTTATATGGGGTCAGTAAGTATACTGTGGTAGTTGTTTTCATTCTGATTTGTTAGAGCTAATTACATATATTTGAACAGTTATTCTGTGTTCCAGTTTCCTCATATTATCAAGAAAATTGTTATCTTCAAGCGAATTTTGTGGCATACTTTAAGACGTGCCATTATGTGGAGTCAGTGTATATGTTTGTTAATCGTAGTTACTAGGTATATTAGGGCCCCTGGGGGGGTGACCGCTTTACAGTCACCCTCTCCGAGATGTGCCAATAGGCGTGGCACCAGTGGGTGGCTCTAGTGTGATCATACGAGGACCTGGAGCTTCCCTTAGGTGCCGAAGATGACCGCTCCTGTGGTTTTAGCCGGTAGGAGTCCGGCATACCCCTTCGTCCTTCCCCGGGGCGAAGGAAGTTCATGATGAATTTCCACTGGGCACCAATAAAAAAAAGGTATATTAGGGCACGCCGCAAAAGTGGTGGTAATACCATTACGGAGAAGTAGTTGGAGAAGCGGCAGCGTGCCGACACCTTACCCTCGGGTATGTTTCAGGAAGTTCTGAAGGTTCCCCGTTGGCGTTTCCCTTTTTGCCGCCTCCTTTGCGTACCTCAGGTGATGTAAAGAAAGCAGGTAATCACTTCTCTCCCCTCCAGCAGCAGACACACTGGGCACCGTTGCGTGCTATCCGATCGCTGGCCTACCCGCAGGTGGCAGCCTTGAAGCAGTCCGTCACTTGATCAGAGACAAGCTCTAGACAGCAGTGCGCCGTGTTTCGCGCGCGCCTAACTAGAGTTATCGTGCGGATGGGTCATGTCGTAACGGGGTCGGACCCCACCAAAAAGAGAGGTGGCCGGGACCTGCCGGGGGTGCGGTTATGTGCCAGATAATCCCGCAACCCGTCGTTAGGTAGGTCGAAGGGAACGTGGTGGTTTAGCAGGTAAGAGCCCAGCACGCCCCTATGCACGGTATTTCCTCCCATAGGTCATAATTCTGAAAAAAAAACCTACACTATTCTATCGGTTATAATTAAAACCACAGTCACAATGAGACACAAATGGACTGTCAAGTCAATCCACTAGCACTTTCAGAATGCTGATGGTGCTCGCCCGGAGATGGTGCATGGTGCGCCCTTTTTCTCATAATATTTGATATTTACTGCGAGCTTCCGTAAACATGCCAGACGCATTACAATATCTTGGAAGGCTCAGCAACACTATATGTTATTATAATAAATATACGTACATTTATGCGGAAGGCAAAAAGCTGGATGTAGTGGCGCAAATTGGGTGAGGCCTATGGCTAATAGTGGATTGTGGTGTGCCGAATTAATTTATTATTATGCCGTATATTATAAAGTTATGCCAGTTATTAATGAAGAATTTAGTTTAAGGTGTCTGTCTCTCGTCTATGTAAAAGGCAATATTCCAGCTAGCAGACCTGCAGGAAATAGGTAGTCTGGAAATAAAGTACAGCTAAAAGTGTATGTCGCATTGTATCATTTCCTCTATTGTCCTGTACATGGTTGTAATTGTGAATGACGCATTACTCTGTGCAGCTAATGGACGAGCCACATTACTCACCACAGATAATCATGCCTTTCTGCACCAAGCGCCACTTAGTGTTCAATTGTTTTGTGAGTCGGAAATTTTTGAGGTTGGGCTGTGGTTCTGTGTTCTGAATACGATTGCATGCATGAATATTGCCCTATTTTTGATATCATCATCATCATATCGGCCAAAGCACGTCCACTGCTGAACAAAGATTTCAGACCCATAGATTTCAAGTAGGCTACATGTCGCGTGTCGTCATTTCGGGAACTAACTGGAGTTTAATTAAAACCGGAAAGTGCAGTGTTATAAAATACGAAGGCGGTACAAGGAGTGCGTGGGAGTCGGATTGATTTATTAAGTAGTAACTTGTAGTACAGACTAATAATAATAATTTAAGACATACATGGACAAAGATAATAGTCACACCCCATTAAGAGTTTCTTTCACAAAATCGCAAACAATTAAATGATAGCTCTACTTAAATTGATTCTCTTTATTTCTAATCATGATGAGAATGGCACTTAATTAAGTGTACGACCATCTTTGAACAAGCAGTTGGTAATTCTTAAACTTTCGCGAATTGAATACATGATTTGAAGACAGTCTACTCGTGACTACGGTCAATGTAACTTGATCGAAACGTCGAGGTTAGTCGAGCGAATTCTGTTATTAATTTCTTTGGCTCGGATATCTCAGGTCTAAATTTCACCGCAAATCCGCGTAATCAGGGTTACATTAAGTTAAAACATTAAGACGCTGACACTAATTGGAAATGACAAAATTCTTTGCACGGAAGTCAGTATTTAAGTATTTCACGCTTTGGTTCTCGATTGATTTAATCGTACGGTATGTAAAAAAATCTACGTCTATATTCTAAAATTTGTATCTAACCGAGGCCAGGTATTCGTTATTCAAATCTGTATTCTCAATAATGACGTAGATAGTAGTAGATAAGATCGTTGTTGAGCAAAACGAGAGTAGCGTTACAAGTTTATCGCTAGAACGCAAAAGTTCCATCTAGGGTTTGGGGTAGGTAAAAATTTGGTGTTCGATTTAAAGCATTATATTACAATAGTGCCGTGACCAACGCACTGATCTGATCGGTTACTAGATAACCGATCGACGTCGCGCACTGTGCTTGATACAAACTGCGGACATTACTACACTTATGCCTGCCATGAAGCTGATCTGGACACCTATTCGGTACACACACAAATATAATTAGGTACCAACCCTTTTAACAAAAATAGTTCCAGTAGTTATGAACTTCTTTCGCCCCGGGAAGGACGAAGGGGCAAAAATCACTGCGGCGGTCATCTTGCTGCGCATACGGCGGCGCGTGACCGTCAACTAGTGCGACGTTTCAGGCGTATAGGAATTAGGCGCCACGGCGGTTGTTACCCTGGCGCCGTCTCCGCCCTCTTCAGGAGGATCGGCCCTCTCCCGATCCCGCTCTGCGGTCCCCTGCTGGAGCATGACTCTCTCACAGAAGGAGGCCAATCGTTAGGTACCTACGTAGGTTTACGTTAGTTTTATTCGGATTTGGTCTTCTTGAAGTATATCTTATACAAATAAATAAAATTGAAGTGTCTGTTTGTGATGTCAAAATAACAGCTTTTTACTAAATGCATATGAAAGTATATACGGTACATATAACAAAAAAACATTTTTTTTGTGTCTGTCTGTTTGTTCCGGGTAATCTGCGAAACGGCTGGACCAATTTTGACAGGACTTTCACTGGCAGATAGCTGATGTTATAAGGAATAACTTAGGCTACTTTTACTTTTTTATTTTATTTCTGCTTAATCGGACAATACTGCGAAGCCCAAAAGATTTCCGGCCAGTGTCAAGGCGACAGAGACTGAGTTATATTACTATTACAACTTATAGTATTGTGTTACAAGTTGTGCGCATTGTAGTGCTAAGATCCGTACTCACCACTTTGGTTCAAAGCTGTATCATTATAATGTTTGGGAGCAAAACGAGAGAATCATTGCAAGTGTATTTCTTGGTCGTAAAAGTTCTAACGGTTTCATAAAAACAACTAGTCAATCATCATCATTTCGGCCGAATGAAGTCCACTGCTGGACTAAGGCCTCCCCCAAAGATCTCCACAACGATCGATATGGGTGTGTTGTGGGCTCATTGGGGGTTTTGCCATAATCGCCACGTTTGGCAGACGGGTAGGTGATCGCAGTTGAGTTGTTAATGTACCTGAAGGACGCTGCTGCCCATCCTCCGGCTAATCCCTGAGTCGGCTTTTACGACACCCACGGGAGGAAATGGGGTGGTGGTATTCTGAGCCGGCACCACACGGCTACTAGTCAATACAACCTGTTTATAAGAGCTTAAAACTTCCGGATCAGCATAAAATATAAGTTTGCCATCTTTTATTCTGGTTTAAAGGCTTTGTAGAAAAGTTGCAACAGCGAACTATTTACGTGGATACTAACCCAACTATGTTTTAACAGCTATTGTTCTTGCAAACAAAAACTGCATTTGATGCTTGAAACAAAAGGTGTTGTTCACCGCCATTGCTGTAACCGTCGAATGAAATTATGGAACAAATGGCCCACGGCTCTCCAGCCCTCTTCACTGTTCACACTACAATAATGGAAACGAGGAAAAATAGAACTACTACAGCTTTGATTTATTTACTGAATAAATTTATTATGTCTTAACTTATATTATCGTTGTAATGTTTATTATTGACATAAAAATGAGATTTGTCATCGTATGAATATAAGGAAAATAAATGTGGATATGAGTTATCGCCGACATATTAATCATGTCTAGCTTCATATGAATTCGCCTTTTGAGTCTATTTCGATGTACCGGTTGTTGCAGTCGCTAAGCGATTGACTTGCCGCGCTACGTGACGCGGGTTTGACATGCGGAACAAATATTATATTACTGGGCAGCGCTTAGTATTTCTCAATTTTTTATCTGTATAATATGAGTATTAAACATTAAATAATGCTTTGTAATTGTATGATTACCCACTGCTTCAGTCACAAGTCTAGTCATATAGTTCCAGATCGCAAAGCCGCCATCGCCACTCCAATAGATTTCCACGACGACCGGCTATATGCTGCCCGTATCCAATTTCTCTTCTTTAACAAATCATACGTGCATCTCGTTGGAAGCAATCTACGCTGTGAGTTTGCCATTGGATAACATTTCTGCCGCAACGACCATCAGTTCTACACGCAATGTGCTCGGCTCATTGCCACTTCGGTTTACTTATCCGTGGAGTTATGTCGCAAATTTAGTTCTGCTACGGATCTTCTCATTTTTGATTCAACCGCATAGAGAAATACCAAACTTAGCTCTCGCCATAGCTCGAGCTTTCTTACGTAGCCACCCCGTTTATGTGTCAAATACTGGTAACCCTCTAATTAAACTGATTTTCATCTTGAGGCACCTTAGTATTGTTGACACAAAGATGTTGCGAGTAATAATCGAAGAAAGGATAGTTTTAAATGTTGTTATTAATTTTGGAAATAAACGTAAAATAAATAAAAGTAAAATCAAAGATACTCTTTTTCAGATTTTCAGGACTCATTTCCTACAAAAACTGAAGTAAGTACAACAATCCGGTCACATTAGGTCAGATAAAGCATTTACCGAGTTTTCCGAGGCATGGGCCAGTTGTTTATTTCGGTGTGATTCTAGCTGCTTAATATTCTACCGCTGGATTTAGGTCAGGTATAGCGAATAAGCAAATATCATGTATAATGAAAATAGCGTTTCGGTCGTGCGTTGTCATTTAAGTCCTAACGTTACCCAGCACAAATCTGATATATATTTTCTTATGACACTTCAAATAAGTTATCGTAGAGCCATTTTCTAACTATTCATTTTATTAATAACTGCTGACGAAACGTTCACATTGACCTTCTTTCTGTCTGGTGTCTGGAGTAATCCATTCCCTCTCTTCCATACTAATGCCCTCTAAACCAAGAAACCAATGGGGCAACGTTTTAATATAAACAAACTACTGCTTGGCACTGAGGTGGTACATATCTAGCCAAACTCTTACGATTGCAGACTTTCCACTAGTGGGTAAATTGCCATCATTATTTCAGTTGAAAGATGTTCAGTGCAGGATATAAGTCCCTCCCAAAGATCGCTACATTGACTGCTAGCACACAGCGTATTCAGTTGCCGACATAAGTGGCAATGGGTGGGGCACATAGCTAGTAGAAATTGAAGCCGTTGGGGTAGAAACGTTTTCGAGTGGAGACCACTTGCCGGAAAGTGCAGCGGGGAACGGTCCAACTAGACGTAGAGACGACTTGGTGAATGTAGCTTGGAGTCGTTGGATGCGGGTGGCATGAAACCTGTTGCAGTGGAAATCTATGATGAAGGCCTTTGTTCAGTAGTGGACGTTCGGCTGCTATGATCTATGACACGGAGGGACGTGATGTGGAAGGATTGTGAAAGGATTCACTTGTGATCGCGGGAAGCGCAGCTTAACCTCTCAGAGATTGTGCTGCGCATTCGCCATTCAGCGACAAGCTCTTCATGTAAGTACATACTATAACATAATCAGCTCATTACTGTCCCACGGCTGGATGTTTGTGTTCTTCTACAAGTACGTACGTTCGCCATAGAACCCCTGAATTATTTACCAAACAACCATACAACAGTTCCACTTATTTTTACGATACAAAGAACCGATTTATACTCATGTTACTTTCACAACATTTTGGCAATTTAAGGGCGGGCTATCCCAAAGTTGTATGTTTTGAAATTAACTTTAAGCAGTGGAATCTATATTTAAGTCCAGCACGGCCTCTTCTCTTCTCCTCCTTCATACTCCTTGTCACACTTCAACTTGTTATGATGAGTCATTGTCACAGTCACTGTACGTGCAGTGCGTCTTTGGAATTCGCTTCCTCATTCCTTGCGTGATAGCCCTTCGTCTGATGTTTTTCAAGAAAAGAATTAAGGAACATTTTCTTTCAATATGACTTCATCATTTCGGCCAAATGAAGTCCACTGCTGGACAAAGGCCTTCCCCAAAGATCACCACAACCACCGATATGGATGTGTTGTGGGCTCATTGGGGGGTTTTGCCATAATCGCCACGCTTGGCAGGCGGGTTGGCGATCGCAGTTGAGTTGTTAATGTACTCGAAGGACGCTGCTGCCCATCCTCCGGCTAATCCCTTAGTCGACTTTTACGACACCCATGGGAGGAGATGGGGTGGTGGCATTCTGAGCCGGCACCACACGGTGTATTATGACTTAGTAGTATATATGTATTATTAGATATTGGTATATGTATGTATGTATGTGTGTATGTCATCATCATATCAGCCACAGGACGTCCACTGCTGAACAAAGGCCTCCCCCTTAGATTTCCACAACGAGCGGTCACATGCCGCTCTCATACAACGACTCCCAGCGACCTTCACCAGGTCGTCTGTCCACCTCGTTGGAGGTCGTCCCACGCTGCGTTTTCCGGTGCGCGGTCTCCATTCGAGAACCTTTATGCCCCAACGGCCATCAGTTCTACGAGCAATGTGCCCTGCCCATTGCCACTTCAGTTTACTAATCCTTTGAGCTATGTCGACAACTTTAGTTCTTCTACGGATCTCCTCATTTCTGATTCGATCTCGTAGAGAAATACCAAGCATAGCTCTCTCCATAGCTCGCTGAGTGACCTTGAGCTTTCTTATGAGGCCCATTGTGAGTGACCACGTCTCTGTTCCAAATGTCATCACTGGTAACACACACTGGTTAAAGACTTGCGTCTTGAGGCATTGCGGTATTGTTGACGAAAAGACGTTGCGAAGTTTCCCGAACGCTGCCCAGCCGAGTCGAATTCGACGATTGACCTCTTTCTCGAAGTTGGACCTACCTAACTGGACAGTTTGTCCTAGGTAGACATACTCGTCAACAACTTCGAGAACAGAGCTCCCAACGGATATTGGGATGGGCACGACATGGGCATTTGACATGACTTTTGTCTTGCCCATGTTCATCTTAAGGCCCACCTGTTGGGAAACTCTGTTGAGATCATCGAGCATTGTGCTGAGCTCTTGCAGCGATTCTGCCATGACTACGATGTCATCGGCAAATCGAAGGTGAGTGATATACTCGCCATTGATGTTAATGCCGAATCCTTTCCACTCCAGTAGCTTGAAGGCATCCTCTATTGCAGCGGTGAACAGTTTCGGGGAAATGACGTCCCCCTGTCTCACACCTCTCTGCAATGGAATTGCCCCCGTGCTCTGTTCATGTACTCACACCGACATGGTGGCGTGTGTATGTATGATCTATGTATGATTATTATTATTGTTGTATATATTTGTATGTGACTTATTTTCTAAGTTTATCTTTATTTATATACCTAATTTGTTATGCATTTTAATATACTTTTATTTTATAAATATCTGGTCTTGCTTCATTCTTGTTGAACACTTCATTAGATCCTCATATTAACATTACTCTATCACTCAAAGGTTTGCTGTAAGAGAACTCAATAGTGAGTTAAGCTGGCCTACGTACATCGACTTTTCGTTAGTATTGTTTTAATCTGCAAATATTGTGTGTAATAAAGAATAAATAAACAAATAAATAAAATATATGTCATGGACAGGTTCTTGTTTGAGTGTCCTTTTATTATTATGTATATGTATATTATGTATGGAGAATGTACTTTACTACACTGAAAAAAAAACTCCGAAATTATGTTGATTTGAACTTAATTTTTCATTTTATGTTTTAATTACAGCACGAAATCAAATTATAATTACATGTACTACAAGGTAATCGTATTCTCGTGTGATTTTAATGGTTACATTATTGAAAATCAATAGGGTTGTTATAAATTAAAATATAAACAGATATCTGGTAAACGACCACAATAACATAGTCTGAGTAAATCAATAGGTACGCAGATCATTATATGTAGATACCTACGGTTTATTTTCTTTTTATAAAAACGTTGGGGACACTAGGATTGCTCCTGTGTCGTGGGTGCATTTACAGACATGAATTCCACATACAATACACCCAGACCCGGAACAACTATCTGCAGATCATACAAATATTTGTAATGCTAATATGGTTATATTCATGTATAGCATTTGTTGTGTACTCCAGTATCTAAGTAAACTTTGAACGCGATATAGGACTAACAATACGACCATTATTGTTTCTGAAAACGTAGGTAGATATTTCTATGAAGATTTAGTAACATTATAAGCATAACATTAAGACTAATTAAGTAATTTTTAATTATGTACCTATGTCTAGATGTTTATGTAGCTTTCGTTGGATTCTCCAGTATCAATATTTTCAGTAGGTTAATTAGTTATTAAACTAGATAAAATTTCACAGCACAGTGTAAGCGTAACAGTAATTTTATTATTACATTATTGTTTTCAAAATAGTAATGTCTATGATGATTTTGTGACAGTACAAGCGTACTGCACTCGTACGTCCATTATTGTTGCTGAAAATTTGCGTCTTCGTTATTTTAGTAAGATAGACTTACTAATATAACGAAGACACGTACACGAATAAAACAGTTTATTTATTATAGTGCATCAATACTCCGCTCTAAACGAGATACCTTGGCACCGAAAAAAGCCAAGCAAGTAAAAAATGCGAAGGTTCAGCTGAAGACATTGAAAGAAAAAGGGAACTGAAAAGAAAGCTAAATTTAGAACACCCAACAAGAAAAAGCAGTAAGGGGAAAGATTTAAACCAGAAACAACACGATTTGCACGCTCAGCACCGGACATGACTAAAGAAGAATTAGAAAGAACCAAGGAAGAGTTCTTAAAAAATCTGAAATCTAACTGCAGATAACCATGCCATAGAAGAAACCAAAGTATTGCACAGGGGTAGTAGTGAATAGTTGGAAATTCGTAAAAATCTAATTACTGCTTCAAACTTTGGACCTGCATATCAATGGCAAACACCAATAGATACGGCACCGCAGGTTAAAAACATAATCTACAAAAAAATATGGCATATATGTAGTGTCAATTGCCCCTGGTATCGAGCATGAACAGCAGGCTTTGCGGCAGATACAGTGGGAGGAGTACCTTAGTATTGAGCCTTGCAGATTATGCAGTGATAAGTACTATCTATTTATTGGAGCTACGCCTGTCGGACCAATAGGCGATAGTGTCCTATTACAGCATCTGGCAGCAAAAAGGACTAATAAATGTAATTATGTATGTATATAGCATAGTAAAAATACTGAAATACGATAAAAATCTAACACATAAGAATCAACAAAAAAGTGATAGGTACTACCAGTTACAGGTGCTGGCAAATATGTCTTCTTGGAATTTAGCCGGATGAAAATGAACGTGTATGTACTATACGCTCGAGGCTCCTTTCATGCACTACACGCTTCTTGTGATGATTTAACGTACCTATCTTTTTGGAGATTTAATTTAACTTTTATACCGCTAAAATAAGAATCTTCTTTTCTGTTTAAGTCGTTTCAGAACAGTTCAGAAACACTTATTATTATTTCTCCTTATTCCATCAATCCTGGATAACAATAAGTATACATAATATAGCTATATTCTGCCTACTTCCCTTTATAAATTGTATTAGTTATTCTTATGCTACCACTTTGTGCGATGAGATGAAAGGTTTTTTGTTTTGTTACACAATATGTTGTAAAAATAGAAGTATATTTTGTGAACTACCTTTTTTCATTAATAAAATTAGTTGATTGTTAGAATTTCCCTTAAAGCGACATTATGAACATTTTATGTAATAATAATAGAACACTTAGTACAGCACTATCAAATCTAAACATAAAGAAATAAAAAATCCTACCTCAGAAATAAGTACCAATTCAGTTGATCTACTGCACATGTTTAAACTGTGGTGTGGATTTACCGCACGGAGCCTGCATCGTGTGCGATTCAACGCATCGTAAATAGTTACGTCGCACAAACCGGGACAGCCTTAAAAATGTCTACAGGTCTGGGATAACCTCGCCTAAAGAAAAATCACAGAGGTCAACTATAAACTCAAATGCATTATTTTATGAAGCTCTGAAAGTTGGTCACATTAAACTAGTGAGAAGGCTAGTTAGCGAATTGGATGTGTTGCTCCTAGTTTGTCATCAACTTCTGTTTCTCTGCAAACTCGGTTTATGTGTCAGCAAATATCTAATTATCGAATAATACGATTAAATTTTGATTGTATCGATTGAGTGTTTAAAGATTAGTTTATAAGAAAGGAGGGAACTTAAGCTCAAATAATTGTAGCTCATTAAAACAAGAAATTTTCTTTATAGTAAGTGAAGGATCTTAACAGTTCCATGTGTTTCCTGGAAAGAACACCCACTCTCCACACAAGGGTGTCGTAAAAGGTGACTAAGGGATATCAAGAGGATGGGCAGCAGCATCCTTCCTTGTGCTAATAACAACATCCTACAATCACCAATCCGCCTACCGAGCGTGGTGATTGTAGCAAGATGAAAAAACCAGTCATCGTAGGGATTCTTGGGTGGGACATGTTCAGCAGTAGACGTTTACGGGCTGATATATGTGTGTGAGTGAAGGAACTAAACTTGAACTAGAAGTAGTTAATTAGGGTTAGGCGATTAGTGTAAAATATGTATAGGACTAACTAGGAATAAGACAAATGCTGTGATAAGGCTAGCTTTATAAAGAGGACTGCTCTTCAATTTAAGACGTCAACATCAATTTTAGAACTCTACTTACCGCGAAGGAACGTAAAAGTATATAAGAGCCCAACGCGATCTCCCAAAAATCAAAATGTCAAGATTAATTAGGATGGTGATCATTGAGTCGATTCCAATCCGACATTTTCGCTATGAAATTTCGTATAATTTTCCGCGTTGCTGCGTTTGGATTATTCACTTCATTACAGCTTATATCTGCATGGCCAGGTATAAGTACTGGGGACAGTAATTTTGTTTTTAATTACTTGAGCAAGGGTATCTGTCGGCAGGAGGATGTCCAGTGATTTGATGGATTTATCGATACCATGCGATCGCTTTATTTGGTATTATTAAGGACCTAATAAAACATTGATGTGTGCTATACTACTTAGCCTATGCAGTTCTAAAGTTGAGCTATGGGCTCCTAGTGTATATTTTCATGTTTCCGTGTGTTTTTTGCGATAAGTTCGTCTCGCCGCCGTTTGCAAGGTCTAAGTAGCAGTCTCGCAGATGTCAATTTGTCCGATTAGGTTCAGTATGATATGATAATATGATATCATAATATGATAATGATAATGATAATAATTTATTTTCAAGAACGGGTACAACATTTTTCTATCTGAAGCGGGAACAAAGTTTAATTGTTATAATATTAGTTCCGTTTCCGTTTCCGTTAATGTGAGTGAATTTTGAATTCAAAATACATAATTCGCACAATTTAAAAAAAATAATTATCCGAAGTCTTTATTCATACCTATATGTGATACGAATTGTGTTTGTCGTATAAATTTAAACAAAAATGCTACAGGATATTTTCGATTCAAAATTCACTCGCATTAATGTTACGATACGAATACTTTCTCGCAAGTAGTTCGTGCTAGGGCTACAGAAACTCCATGGCGCATCACAAACAACCTTTATTGAACCACACAATTTAAATTAAAGTGACTATAATACCTATTTATCTATTTTTTATCTAAGTGGTTGTTGACAGTAGGTACATATTATACATGCATATAAACAATATAATAATAATAAATCATAATCTATTCAGCAATAATTTGTTGCCGACATAGCTGAAAGGATTAGTAAAGTGAAGTGGCAATGGGCGGGGCACATTGCTCGTAGAACTGATGGCCGTTGGAGCAAAAAGGTTCTCGAGTGGAGACCGCGCACCGGAAAACGCAGCGTGGGACGGGACGACCTCAGACGCGGTGGACAGACGACCTGGTGAAGGTCGCTAGGAGTCGTTGGAGGAGGGCGGCATGTAATCACTGGTTGTGCAAATCTAAGGGGGAGGCCTTTCTTCAGCAGTGGACGACCTGTGGCTGATATGATGATGATGATGATCCATGTGATATTAAGTTACTGAATTTATTTTGTACGCATTATAATGACAAAAATTGTTAACAAGTTATCGGTTGTCTATATCTTAACTGGAAATAAAAATAGAACAGATCATGGAGCTGGTTGTCGTTCCGCAAGTTGTTGAAATCAATTGAAGAGAAGGAAGCTGTCCGCAGTATCGTGAGCGATGAGCTAGCCTCTTGCTGACTGCGACTAAGAGCTGTAGTGAAGCAGCTATTGTTCGTAGTGATTGAGTTTATTATTATCTGTCCATATTCTAAGGCTAATAAGGCTACCCCATCTCATTCCGTGGGTGTCGTAGAACGCAACTAAGGGAGTTTAAAACCCGGAGCGTACCATTTAAGGACTTTGGGTTACCCGCAGGTGGTGCGTGAACCACCAACACTAGCATACCCAAGGACGGTTGGTGTCAGGCAGGTGGCCGACTGTAATACCTTTGCATATGAAACATATTGTGTCGACCCCATGTAACTTGGGACATCATCTTCCTGCCTTGAAGATGATGATTATTATCCGTATTTCTCTCCACTCATGGGTGTCATAAAAAGCAACTAAGGGTTGATATCAAGAGGATGGGTAGCAGCACCCTTCATTTAGCTACATACAACATACTGTGATCACTAATCCGCCTGCCAAGCGTGGTGATTATGGTGGTATGATATCTCTTAAGATTGTTCGTTGTGGTGATCATTGGGAGGAATAAGCCCAGTAGTGGACTATTCCGGGCTATACTATACTCATGACCACCGTCAATGCAACTTGATCAAAACGTCGAGGTTAGTCAATATATTATTTTGATATTAATCTGTGCGCGAATAGACCCGATACTGTCTTAAAATCACATGTGTTTGTATTAGTCATAAAAATACAAAGGATAATAATATTTTTGAACATCGACCGTTTATGTAGGTACACATTATTGTGGGTCATACATATGTTTTTTCCGATTCAATGTTTTATGTACCTGACAGTATTCGTCTTCTCTATGCCAGTGCTCAATACAGAATTATAAGAGTATCTTATAAATTAATTAGCACTATCCTTCCTTAGTTAATAATTCTTAGTGAGTCCACAGTGATACATAATTCCTAGGTTTCGGTGTAAAAGCTCTCCTGAAGGCAATAAACCCAGGCTGCTTGCCTCCGATTTTTACAACAGTGATAGAGTTTACTTCCCTGTCTTGTTTGCCTGAGTAATAAATGGCAGAACCGCACGGGACGGAAATTTAATCGTATTTTATTTTTATCCCAATGAACATATGAAAATTTGTGATAAGCTTCTTAACTTAATGAGGGTGTTTATGGCTTCAATAGGTAGGTAATTATATTTACGGAGTATTTGGTATGTCTGACGCATATAATTTGATTTAATATTTTGTTGATGAGTCTGGAGCCTCGTTATAGATTTTATCGTTTTTCCATCATCATCATATCAGCCAAAAGAGTACTGAAAAAAGGCCTCCTCCTAGATTTCTGCAACGACGGCATCAAATGACTCCCAGCGACCTTCACGTCGACTGTCCATCTCATTGGAGGCCGTACCACGCTGCATTTTCCGGTGTATGGTCTCCACTTGAGAACCTTTCTTCATCGTATATTAAATAACAATAATAACATCAGCGTTAACTGTCCCACTGCAGGGCAAAGGTGTTTTCTCATTAAGAGAAGTTACGAGCATTGATCACCACGCTTACTCATGTCACTCACTCATCTGTATGTTGGTGATGTAATATATGTAGCTATGTTGACTGACACACACGCATCGGCCCGTATGCGTCTACAGCTGAACATTACTTCCCAATAATCACTACAATCATTCCTCATTGGCCCTTTTCAAAAGTAAGGTACTGAAAGTACTTGCATGATATATAAAATGTATGAATATTTCATAAATTTCAGAAATAAATCAAATCTATTGTCGTTTTCACAAATCAATTTAATTTACTGTGTTCAAGATGTATTAACAATGTTCTATTTATTATTGTCATTATTGTTATTAATTATATATATTACATATTAGACATAATTCACAATCACACAATATTTAAATGATTATAAAAGATTATAATTTAATTCGATCATATTTGCAAATGTTGTGTACATCTATAATAAATTACATATAGGAAATTTTTATTGTAATAATCTATGTAAACTTTTTATATGTAAACTGTTGATGTGCCTTATGAAATGAATAAAATAAAAAACAATTAGCGGTCATAATGTCATAATCATCACCCTTCGCAGATTGGTGATCAAAGTATATTATTAGCTCACGGAATGACATTGCTGCCCATCCTCTAGATATCAACCTTTCCGTGGAGGACAATGATATCTGCTCCCATTTATGTAACTGTTGAATGAAATTAAGGACCAAATGGCCCACGGCACTCCAGCCCTCTCCACTGTTCATACTACTGTAATGGAAACAAGGAGAAATGAGACTACACCTTTGATTTATTGACGGAATTAATGTATTGTGTCTTAACTTATGTTATCGTTGTATTGTGATAGTTTATTTTTGACATAATAATTGTTATCGTTAGAATTAAATCCAATGCGGGGACATGATATATCGCTGACAGATTAATCATGTCTAGCTTCATATGAATTCGCCTTTTGAATCTATTTTGACGGCACGGTTGTTGCAGTGGCTAAACGATACGGTTGCTGCGCTACGTGTCGCGGGTTTGATCCCCGCACGGAACAGATATTTATACGATTTACAGATTGATGTTTCGGGTCTGGGTGTTTGTGCATGTGAGATTTTTGGCTGTGTACCTACGTCACAGGAGATAAACTAGAGAGGGTCAACTTTATGCAAAACATCTTTGAATTATGATTATATTGTCAGGCTACGCAAAGCTTAAATGAACACGTTGAAGAACATTAGCAACGATAGTTTCTGAATAATTTACAAATAGTTTGTTCACGGGTTACTGTTCCTGGTCTTTTGATAGGTTTACGTGGGGACATAGGTCCAATACCCAGAGGTCCTTGAAATAACTTTAATCTAAAATGTAGGTAAGGGGATGGCTCCATGGCTGCACTATAAAAATGCAGTCTCGGATTGTCCGTGGACGTGTAGAACTGATATTATATACTAGAAAAACTAAGAGTAATAAACGGAAACAACCGCGTTTGCTTTTAAATCTATAATGTAAAAATCACACACACACTACTGTTTGGCGGAGAATATCTACCTAACCATATGGTACCTACCCAGCCGGACTTATAATAAGAGGCATTTTTAATTGAATTTTTTGGCAAAATACATCATGTAATTCCTCTGTCCCCGGGAAGGGTGGAGGGCCAAGCAGCATCATTGACACCAACTCCAGGAACTCGATAAATCACCATTTAGAGCCACCCATTGACACCCTGCTTTTAGGGATGTCCCGGGGAGGTGAGTGTGGGCAGAGATTTTTTATTTTTTATTGTACCCTAGTGGATATTCTTTATGAACTTCCTCCGTCCCGGGGTAGGGCGACGGGATATGCCACCTGATTCCTGCCGGCTAAAACCACTGGAGTGGTCGTCTTCGGCACCGAAGGGGGCTTCCAGTTATGAGGCCGTTAGGCACTACTACCCCCAAGCATATAGCAGCTCTGGCAGCCTCCCTCTGGTCCACCGACTATGGCAAGTCAGAGTTCAGAGCCCTGCAGGCACTCATGAGATTCAACTCCACCAGACCAATAAAGGCAAGCCGGTGGCGAAGCCCTAACCGAACATTTGGGACATTCGTGTACGCAGTTACGCAGCCGTGTGGTGCCGGCTCAGAATGCCACCACCCCATCTCCTCCCATGGGTGTCGTAAAAGTCGACTAAGGGATTAGCCGGAGGATGGGCAGCAGCGTCCTTCGAGTACATTAACAACTCAACTGCGATCGCCAACCCGCCTGCCAAGCGTGACGATTATGGCAAAACTCCCCATTGAGCCCACAACACATCCATATCGGTGGTTGTGGTGATCTTTGGGTGGAGGCTTATGTCCAGCAGTGGACTTCATTTGGCCGAAATGATGATGTGTACGCAGTATCCCTACTCACATACAAACATTGCCATTTTCCAAGTGTGGGGTATCGTTTTTATAAAACTAATCAACAAACAAACAAGTAGTGACATAATCGACATATGTACACATATTGTCGCTGTATGATTCTTCCTATATTATAGGTACAGTTTACAGTCATAAATCTCAAATGCATAAAGACCTGCAACAGTTACCTATATGAACCCGCACTTGAAGCGCTTAACGCCAATCGCTTGTCACAGTCGCAATCGTGCCGCAAAATTATCCTATTATTGCTCCAGGTTCAAGCGAAATTTTCCATCATCATATCCGCCAAAGTGCGATTACAGCTGAACAAAGGCCTCCCTCATAGATTTCCACCATTGTGTCATCATCATTTGAGTTTTTGGATTTGCCAGTACTCACAACAATTGGAAGGCGGATTGGTGAGCGCAGTATGGCTACTGTTCTGGGGTGCAATTCCTTAAGCTTAAACATCCATACATCCTTGAATACACAATTGAAATAACGGTGATAACCCAATTTATTCGCAAAGACTGGTCCTCATGGCTTACCTTCTGCAACGTGTCTTTGAATAGCTTCAATCATGTCTTAGCGAATACCAAATTGGTTTGTATACCGTTTCGGTTCTGTATTAAGGATGTATGGATGTTTAGGCTGAAGAAATTGCACCCCAATACAGAAAGAACGCTGCTGCCTATCCCTCTGGTTTTAATTTTGCATATTCCGATTAAATTTACAGTAAGGGTTGTTTTACAGTTACTTACCTGTTACCACAAACACATAATTAAAGTTACCAAAGTCAGCAACAGCATGTTTAATATTCGATTTATACAACACGGCATCCGCATCCGCAAATAAGCGCTAAGCCAAGATTCCAAGCAAATTATAATGCAAAGGCCTGCCACATTTACGAGTGGTAGTTAGGTAAATGACTGCGCCCGCCTCGGTTCCCAGCTATGTTCAGAAAATTCTAGCCTAAACTACAAATAGCGTACAGTTTTCTGTAACAGAACTTTCAATTACATGTGGGTTTGTAGTTGTGCTGAGTGTTAATGGAGAGCACTTAGTAGTCCTCGATTCTATATCTGTGTAATATGAGTATTGTACATTAAACATTGCTTTGTAATTGTATTACTATCCAGTGCTCGAGCCACGAGTACAGTCATCGTTCCAAATCGCAAAAAAAAAACAGTAACATCGTCATATCAGTCGAAGGACGATCACTGCTGGGCAAACGCCGTTCCCATCGATTTCCATAACGACCGGTTACATGCTGCCCGCATTCAATGTCTCTACCTACCTAGCTACCTTTAACATATCATAGGTCCATTTCTTTACTCTACTGTGATCATACAACCACCTGGCGTTTGGGCCGTATGTTGTCGTTTAAGTCCTGGTGTTTCCCGGCACTTATATAAGAATCTGATATATCTTTTCTTACGGCACTTCAAATAAGTTATCGTAGAGCCATTTCTAACTATGATTTTTATTTTTATTAATAACTATTGACGAGACATTTACGTTGCCTTTCTTTCCGTGTGGTCTCTAAACCAGAGAGGTGAGCAGCGGCGTCCCTTTTACTCGTATCCAAAAGCAGCCATACTCCGCTCACCAAGCCACCTGCACAATTGTGGAAATTTATGGGGAGGTCTTTGTTCAGTAGTGGACTTCCTTTGGCTGTTATGATGATTGACGAGACTAGCAATTCATCCATCTGATGGTCACGCAGCCCTCTTAGGTGTGCAGGTTTCCTCACGATATTTTCCTTCATCGTTAACGCAAGTGATAATCAAATTCTGATCCACACATGAAGCCGAAAAGTCAGAGGTGCGGGCTAGGATCGAATTCAGACCATCCTGTATAGAAGGCAAGCGTTCAACCACAATGCCATCATTGCTTTCAAGAAAGTGCTTATGTCCAAACCACACTACAACAATAATAACAATACCCTTATTAACAAATCAACTCACTGAAAATAATAAATGTATCGAACTGAGACTTCCCGTTTGTTCATAGTACATTTATTTAGCACTAGCTAGATGTACCTAATAGTTCGTGCCATTACAGCTTTCTGAAGCACTATCGTGGAACGGTACTTCCGACTTTTATAGCTAGTAGGTACCGCGAGATGCTGGGTAACGTTTTTATTGCCGCAACGTTTCTTGCCAGTTGTCGGCTACTTATCACCTTTAGTTAATTTGTCTAGCTCTTACAGCTAATGTTGGTTCGTTTGCGAAAACTTTGCTTTTTAAGTGGGTATCCTTGTTGAAGCAGTTTTGTTATAAGTTATATGACATGTCTATGTATAGGCTAAACGTCGATGTTATTTTCTCAGATGTATAGTCTCTCAGATGTACTCCCAGCAACGGTAGTAAATTCAATCCGATTGCCTTCTCAAAGTATGATAAAACATTTTTTATTATAAAATAAACTATAATTTGAACATGACGCAATCGTGTTGGTCTAAAGTAATCCTCAGTAATGATTAAGTGTTGTAAAACACACAGCGAAATTAATTAGAATAAAAAAAGAAAGAGGTAAAGAAGGTATAAGAACTGTCGGCGTCTTTGAAGATGTCCTAGTGAGGGTATAGTATAAAAAAATATACTCCGCTTTTATTTGGGACAAGCCCGACTTACTCTTTGTACCACTGAAATTTATGTAAGCCAGGATCTACAATGGCGCTGGAAAAGTAGAAATATACCGATCAATGAAAGTCGGTTAGTCCTAGGTAAACGAATGACTGTCTTGGAGCCCGCAACGAAATTAAACACAAAAGACAAAGAAGGAGTACGAAAAAATATATGATGCACTTCATAATAAACTTACAGTTGTATTTGTATTATTATTTAAGTACATATACGCTCTCATTATATACGTTCCTATGCAACACCATGTCTTACTTTTCATGTATCAAAACTTTTAAAGGCGCCCTTATTAAAAAGCCTGATATCAGGTTAAACATTACGTTGACGACAGGGATGTTTGGCATTGTTCTTTCTGCACATGTGGCTTCCCTGAAACCTTATAAACAGAATATGCATTTATCTAATAACTAAACAAAATTTCGAAAAGCGGAAATCACAAGTGTTAGAATTTATTTATTCAATATACGTATGTACAGTGAAAATGCGGTTTAGTTGGAACGCGTTTTATCTAGTTAAAATCAATTTATGAATGCTTTTGTTACATCTTAATTTACTGCGGGTCAAAAATGAATGTCAGTTAAAATTGGTTGTAGCTAGGCAAAGCGCAATCACCATTAAATATTCTGAGGCGGATCCGATGACGCATTGATTTGTCCAATTAAAACCAGTGTTAACTAACTTAAATTTTTGACTTGAAAACAGAACGTGTTTACTAAAAAAGCAAAACGTCGATCGCCACCGTTATAAGATGGTGTAAACAAAGATATACAAGATTAGTGCGTACGCATTGTGAAATTTAGTCCCAAGCCCAGCTTCTAGTACCGCAGGAAATTGTGAAAAATGTGCTCAACTCGCGTCTAATGGACATGTTTGTGTTCTTCTACTACCTTCATACAACTTCTGAAATATTTACTGAACTACCATACAAAAGTTCCACTTATTTTTACGACATAAAGAACCGATTTATACCCTTACCTTACTTTCACAACATTTTGGCAATTTTAAAAGAATAGTCGCGGATCTCAACTATAAAATCAAATGCATTCTCTTAAGAAGCTCTAAAAGTTGATAACATTAAACAAGTGAGAAGTCAGTTGGCAAATTGGATGTGTTGCTGCGAGTTTGTGAGTTTACTTCTGTTTCGCTTCAGACTCTGTTTATGTGTCGGTAAATATCGGGTTATGCCGACTAATACGATTAAATTTTGATTGCATCGATTGAGTGTTTCAAAGCTATGAACTCTGTATAGAAAACTTTGTAGACTGTATTGAATCATAGTAGCTTGGCAGGTTCTACAAAAATATGTTATGAGGTTTTTATTACTAGTCTATGTCACCATTCCTTACCCTGAGTGCCATAAAACTTATGAATAATGTGATGTTTTGGCATAGTAATGCGACTGCTTTCTTAAAGATTAAATTAGAAGGGAACTCGAGCTCAAATAATTGTAGCTCATTAAAACAAGAAATTTCCTTTATAGTAAGTAAAGGATTTTAATAATTCCGTATGGCTCCCGGCTAAGAAACGACCACCTTTCTCCAAGGTGGGTGTCGTATAAGGCGACTAAGGTTTGATATCGAAAAAGGATGGGCAGCAGCATACTCCCGTGTGCTAATAATAACATCCTACAATCACCAATCTGCATACCGAGCGTGGTGATTGTAGCAATATGTAAAACCCGCTCATTACAGTGATTCTTGGGAGCCACATGTTCAGCAGTGGACGCTGATGTATGTGTGTGAGTGAAATTTGAACTAGATACCTAGAATAACGGTGCGATTAGTAATATAAATATGAAGGCGACTGATTAGGAATAAGACAAATGCTGGGATAAAGAGGACTGCTCTTCCAAGCATCAATTTTAAAACTCGACCTACCCTGAAGGAACCTTACGTTATACAAGGTCTTATTTTAATAATCCATTAAATCGGTCAGCCAACTGCGTCTGCCATTATCTTACTAGATGCATTCGGTGGATATTATAACAGTTAACGGAACCAGTAAGTAATTAAATGACTGATTTATTAAAAATAGATGTAAAAAATATATAACCGTTTTTTTGAGATACCCATTATCTTATTTATTTATGCTTAATGTACAAGTGTACAAAGGCATTTTCTACCAGACAACCTTTAGGTGATGCAGAGAACAACAATCTTCATCATTCATTGAGGCGCCAAGCAAAATACCGTGGACTATTAAAGTAAGACCTTATATGTGATCCCAACGCGATCTCCCAAAAATCGAAATGTAAAGATTAATTAGGTAGGCGATCATCGAGCCGATTCCATTCCGACATTTCCGCTAGAAATGAATATTCGTATAATTCTCCGCATCGCTGAGCTTGATTATTCACTTCATTACAGCTTAATCCTGACCCTTGGACCTTTCCAACTGTATTTCAACTGTATATCTACATGGCCAGGTATAGGTGCTGGGGAGACTCATTTTGTTTTTAATTACTTGCACAGGGGTATCTGTCGGCAGGAGTATGTCGAGAGACTTGACGGATTTATCGATATCACACGATCACTTTATTTGGTGTTATTGAGAACCAGATATTTTGAATAATTAATGTGTGCTCTACTACTTGGCGTATGCACAAATGTTGAGCTAAAGGATCCTAGGCTCATATTACAGATCGAGAATCAAAACTCTAGTAGAACTTGAGTCGAGATTGCGTTAGTCAAATATGAACCTTACGTTATAGGTCCAGAATTTGTATTCAACTGATTCAATCTCGTTATACTTGAATTTTGAATCTCGATCTTCAATACGGGCCTTAGTGTATTTTTTAGTCTCTGGAATTCTCTTCCACGTTCACTACGCGACAGCCTTTCTCTGGATGTTTTCAAGAAAGGAATCAAAAATATTTCCTCTCAGTATGACTTAAAAGTATGTATGTATTGTTATGTAGTTAACTCTTACGTGGTTTACGACGGATCAGCTTCCACGATCACTTTTTAATTTTTCGTTATTAACTTTGGTCTTCGGCCTTCCAGTATTATTATATTCCAAAATTTCCAGAACTAAAACGTTGGAACCAAAATCGTACCGTATTTTCTTTTGCATTAGCTGCTATACACATCATTAATCTTTCGAGCTGTTTCTGTTGTACTTGTGGCACTGTAGAACTCGTATTCGTAAATAACGCAATACTTTAAGTTTTCCATGTTGTGAACAGACTGATATCAAAGAATAATCAAATGACGGGAAAACAAATGAATAACTAATTCGAAATACTAAGATACGAGCTTAAATTTGAAATAAATTTGAATTTGGACTTTCTAACCAAACGCCAGATATTTAAGACCAAAGTGGCCACTTCGAAAATAACGCCAATTTCATATGTAAGGACTTAAAAGTTTTGAAGTGATAAATTAAATAACTGTACACACACATCTGTGTGGTGTCCGGATTCAGAATATAAAACCACTCCATCTCCTCCCGTGGATGTCGTAAATGGCGACCAAGGGACTCTAAGCCAGAGGGATGGGCAGCAGCGTCCCTTCTGTGGAACAGAAGCCATATTGCGCTCACCAACTCGCCTGCCAAGCGTTGTGAGTACTGGAAAATTCCACCCACCAATAATTACATAATTGTGGAAATCTATAGGGGAGGCCTTTGTCCAGCAGTGCTTTTTTTTGGCTGATATATGATGTAATCTATTTTAGTTCTCCAGCCGTGTGATATAATTTTACTGAATTTGTATTCTCCGCTATTAAAACGACAAAAAATAGTTAACAGTTTATCGGTTGCCTGTACCTTAAAACTGGAAATAAAAGTAAAACAAATAATGTGCAGCTGTTTGTCGTTCCGCAAGTTGTTGGAATCAATTGAAGAGAAGGAAGCTGTCCGGAGCATCGTGAGCGATGAGCTTGCGTCTTGGACACTGCGGCTAGAGCTGTAGTGAAGCACCTATTGTACGTATTAATTCGAGTGTATCCGTTCATATTCCGTGTAACTCCGGTCACGAATAGGCCTACCGCATCTCATTCCGTGGGTGTCGTAGAACACGACTAATGGAATTTGGAATCCACTGCGTACCATTTAGCACTTTGTGTTAACCGCAGGTGGTGCGTGAACCATCAATACTAGCATACCCAAGGATGATTTGTGTCAGGTAGGTGGCCGACTGTGAACACCTTTTGCCAAAACCTTTGTAATATGACACATATTGCGTCCACCCCACGTAACTTGGGACTTCATCTTCCTGCCCTGAAGAAGATGAATATGATCCGTATTTCTTTATACCTATGGGTGTCATAAACAAGTAAGGGTTGATGTCAAGCGGATGGGTAGCAGCATCCTTTACTTAGCTACACACAATATACTGCGATCTATAATCCACCTGCCAAGCGTGGCGATTATGGCAATTTCTCTTAAGATTGTTCAATGCGGTGATCATTGGGAGGCTCAAGCTCAGTAGTGGACGATTAGTCGTGCCCACGGTCAATGCAACTTTATCAAAACGTCGGGGTTAGTCAAAATATAATTTTTATATTTATTTGCGCGCGAGTAGACCCGATTCGAAAGGTTTTTGAATGGAGACCACGCACCGGAAAACGCGGCGTGGGACGACTTCCAACGAGGTGGATAGACCTGGTGAAGGTCGCTGGGAGTCATTGGATGAGAGCGGCATGTGACCGCTCGTTGTGGAAATCTAAGGGGGAGGCCTTTGTTCAGCAGTGGACGTCCTGTGGCTGATATGATATGATGAGACCCGATACTGACTTAAAATCATGGTTTAAATTTGCGAAAGTTTAGGAATTACAACAAGTGTTTGTATTAATCATAAAAATTACAAAGGATAATAATAGTTTTTCTAAACATCAACCGTCTATGTACAGGTATACGTTTTAGTGTGTCATACCTACATATGTTTCTCCCGATTCAATGTTTTTTGTGCTTGACAATATTTTCGTATTTCGTATTCTCTATGCCAGTAAGTACTCTATAGAGAATTATGAGAGTATCTTATAAATTAATTAGCACTTTCCTTCCTTAGTTAATAATTCTTAGTGAAAGTCCACTGCGATACATATTTCCTAGTTTTCGGTGTTAAAGCTCTCCTGAAGGCATTTAACCCAGGTTACTTATCCATTTTTACAACAGTGATAAAGTTTACTTCCCTGGACGGGACGGGAATTTAATCTTATTTTATTTCTATTCCATTGAACATATGAAAATTTGTGCTTGTATAAGCTTCTTAACTTAACGGGGATATTTATGGCTTTAATCAATAATTTATATAGTACCTGGTATGTCTGACGGATATAATTTGATTTGATATTTTGTTTTGATTTCATATTAGACATTATTGTTTCACCATTATCATCATAGCAGCGAAACGATGTCCACTGCTGAACAAAGGCCTCCCCTAGAAATTCAACATCGACCGTCCGCCCGCATCGAACGACACCCAGTGACCTTTCAGGTTGTCTGTCCATCTCATTGAAGGCCGTCCCACACAGCATTTTCCGGTGCATGGTCTCCAATGGAGAACCTTTTTTATCGTTTACTAAATAACAATAATAATATCATCTCTTTCCTGTAACTCTTCCACTACAGTGAAAAAATTGCGACCTCGATCTTTGGTTAAGATACAATCTAAATGCAGAATTTAAAATCTTGGATGATCTGAGATCAGGAGTCAGGAATAACAAAAATCTAAAATATACGCGATGTAACTTGTTTAGAAATGTTTTATTATAGTTTGCCTAAGTTTAAAGATTTACTTTGGCACTGACTCTTTCGACCTTATCACAGGACGGGCCGTACCATAAACGCTGTATTAAAAAACCTTTACTTGTCACTAATAAAAAAGCGGTCTCTATTCGTCTAAGTCTAAAAATATCATTACTGAAGGACAACCTCTTTCAACGGCTGATTTTATTCGGGAGCACTTTAGGTCAAATTGAAACCATTAGGGGAAAACGTGTTAGTTGAAAAGGATAGAGTGAGGCTGATCGACTGATGGACTCCACCGGCTTACCTACCAACCAATTTATATTATATCAGGGTTTGTACGAAAGATTGCTTTTTTAATAATATGGGGATGAACGCGTATGCAGTGGTTGGTCTCTTCATCATTTCGGCCGAATGAAATCCACTGCTGGACACAGGCCTCCCCCAAAGTACACCACAACGACCGATATGGGTGTGTTGGGGCTCGTTGGGGGGTTTTGCCATAATCGCCACGCTTGGCAGACGGGTTGGCGATCGCAGTTGTGTTGTTAATGTACTCGAAGGACGCTGCTGCCCATCCTCTGATTAATCCCTTAGTCGACTTCTACGACACCCACAGGAGGAGATGGGGTGGTGGTATTCTGAGCCGGCACCACACGGCAAAGCCGGCACCACACGGCAGGTTGGTCTCTTATTACAACGCAATGTCAGATATTCTGCAGTCAAACAGTAGTGTTTCAACTTTAGACATTACTGTGATCCAGTTTGATAGGCACTGTAGTGAAATTACTGGGCACAAGAGACTAAATAACTCATGTTGAGGTGACGAGCGCAGTGTGGTGCCACGCAGGACTAGTCCTGGGAAGCATTACAATTGTTACAGGTAAGCATGATAACCAATTATCTCCGCCCATCATTATCATATCAGCCAAAGGTCTGGCTTGTTTGCCACTTCTGAACAAAGGGTTCTCTATAGTTTTCCACAACGATTGCAACCCGCATCAAATGACTCCCAGCTACTTTCACCAAGTTGTCCGTCCATTTCATGGGAGGCTGTCTCTCGCTGCGTTTTCCAGTGCGTGGTCTCCACTAGAGAACCTTCTTGTCCCAACGGCTGTCAGTTCTACAAATGTGCTCTACCCATTGCCATTGCAGCCTTCTAACCTTTTATGTTATGTTGGTAATGAACACTTACATTCAAGGCGCACCTCGTGAAACGTAGCAACATGCATTATGTTGCTACTTCACAGCGGTATTCTGTGAGAACCTGGTACTTCTTCTTCGAGTTATAGTCAGATATATTCTTTCTTTTTCGTTTAATTAGTGGCCAGCCTCGTGTCAGAGTAGTTCAAGCCACCTAAGCCTTAAGACTTTGCCAAACGTCTGTCGTCTAATGACACCAACCGGGACCGACGGATTTACATGCCCTCCAAAACACGGAGACGCTCAGTTCAAATACTACTATGCGGTCACCCATCCATAGACAAGACGCACTTAACATTACCGATCGTTTACCTATCAGTGAGTGCAACTCTTATGAACGTCTCTCTATCAGCGATTGAATGTAAAGGAAATTACAACAAAAATGTCAACACGGCTGAAACTACTAAGGACAGCAAAATCAAACGGTTATATTAAAGGGATATTGCCGGAACCACTCTTGCCAGACCCATTTGTGATCATAAGATGTTATTATTAGCACAAACTAAGACCCTGGAGTCAATCCTTTAGACATACCGGCCTAGTCACTTAATTATGTAGGCAAGTTAATACGGGGTAGCGCATATTCCCCCGGGGACCAGCAATTCAAATTTTGGTTTGATTTAACATTTGTGTATGATGTGATACTTATTTGTCGCATTATCGTGCTATAGAAACTAGAAAGCGGCCACTGACACACTTACCATATGTAAGTAGACCGATGGCCCAAGCTTACAACCCAATGGGCCCCTCTAAATAAAACGCCAATAACACATGTGAAGATAGCGCAATGAGCTAGACTCGGATGGAGCAATAGAGAGGGATAAGTGGAAGGTGGATGGAGAAATATAACCTTTGCTCTGCAGTGGGACGAGATATTAAACGGGCTCTTAATAATAATAATGAGGGTCTGCGGTGTCCTATGGCGCTAATTACAGTAGGCTACAATGATTTATGTATTTAAAAAATATATATTTAAGCATTATTTAAGTAAAAGAAATAATAATAACAATTGCCGGGTTACGGAATTGCTGTGTTATGGCAGGCAAGATCATATTAGATAGATATATTAGTAGCGGTCATATTGTAAGAGAGAGAAGAGCAGAATAGAGCAGTTACGTCCATCTGTACACTAATAAATGCTGATTTGTACTAACTTAAGATATGTTTATCAATATCTTAAAAGTTTATAGAAATAATTATTTAAATCAATCTATAATAAAATATTGATTTATTTCCAAGGGTCTCGCTCATATCAAAGATGGTCACTTCGCTCTTATCTGGAAACCAGGCATTCAGTAGCAATAATAAAATAAATTGACATCTTCTTTTGAGCTTCTTGATATGAGTGAGTGACACGGCCTAGCAACGACGACGGCACGGTTAGCCCATTGGCTATACGGTTGGTTTTCTGCGCTACGTCCAGCGGGATCGATCCCCACATGAAACAGAGCTTTAGTAGTGCTTTCGGGTGTGGCTGTTTGTGAATGTGAGATTTATGTCTGTAAATACTCACGATGCAGGAAAAATCCTAGTATAAGACATCGGTGCTTTATTTAAAAGGTTTTAAGAACCTTTAGAGCAGAAAGACTATAGCAATTCTAGATGTCGAGTCCATAGCCAGCTAAGCTGTTGGTCTGGTAAAGTAGTTTCGAGGGACGTACTACTCGTAGAAACTACTTCAACGTCAGCCAATATTAAACCAAGATAAAAATGAAGAAGCCAGTCTATAATATTTACCAAGGAGCTGTTATATTTATAGTTCTATATTTAATATTTAATTGTGAGGAAACATTCTGGCCTAATAAATATACGATATGTTTCTACGTTGGATATTACGGCCTTCGTTTATTATTTTATCTTATAAATAGGCATTGTTTATATAGAGCATATTTGTGCATCTTGGTCTGCAATAGACTATTCTATAGACGAGAAAAGATGTTTCAGTGCTTTCTTAATTCAAAGCTGAAGATTAAAGCTTACGGCCAAATACTGGAACGCCTGTTAATACTAAATACCGCTTTAGCTGTTTGAGCCGCTCGGTTTTGTAGTGAAAACAGGTTTCTCGAATAGGTTAAGCAGAATTTAATATTAACTGGCGTTTCTGTATTCGGCCGTTTGTCTCTTTTGAATGTGGAAACAGGTTCTCGTGTAATTCTATAAGAAATATAATGCGTTCTTACATTCTTCGTTCTTACGTTCGTACATTCACATTAGTATGTAATATAATTATTATTTCACAAAAAAACACCTTAATGAGTGGTTGTTGACCTTCACCGGGTCGTTTCTACATCTCGTTGGAGGTTGGGACTACGTTGGGACGTTGCGTTTTCCGGTGCGCGGTCTCCACTCGAGATACTTTTTTGCCCCAACGGCCATCAGTTCTATGAGCAATGTACCCCACCCATAATAGAAATCTATGAGGAGGACTTTGTTCAGCAGTGGGCGTCCTTCGGCTGATATGATAACGATGATACAAATCATTAGTTTTAAATGACTTCAATGCGAGCGAAGCCGCGGGTAAAAGCTAGTACAATAATAACCAGAAATATCCCACCATGTTTTACGCTTACGGTGTCAGCAAGCAGGCTATGTAAATACACAATTTCACGCAAATAGCGTTTATTTTGTATCGATTATGTAAACAGACCATACGAATTATTTTATAACTTCAGGCAGCTTTCGATTTCACTCATCCGTACCATGTTGTAGCTTCGTAGCCATTGTAGGCGCGTAGCACTACAGCGGCGTAGTAGCTTCGAAACTCGATGCATACAATACGGTGCAGTCATTACTCGAAAATAAAAGTAAAAATGTAACATTTTAAGTTCTACTATTTAGGTACTTTATTTATTTTAAGTTTGTTTACTTCATACAGTGTAGAAACTCTTGTTTGCACGTAGGAAAAGTACAAGTGAAAGAAATTTACATAATAAAATCGAGGAAAATAAGGTTTCGTGCAGAATAAAATAAACTTCCACGGAATGTTTGAACTTCCGCAAAACAAATCAGGCGAAAGTTGCTTCTGTTATCATATTTTTAACATATTTTAGCTTTTACAAATATTTTGTAACAACTTTCCTGATCATTGCTGTATTTTTTGGCGTTTGTGTGCAGTGTTTTTTCACTTTGATCTTCTGAGCTTCTGTACGACATACCACAAATAAGCAAACATTATTTTTATATTTACAAAAAACCCTGTGTAATGGAAATGTCCCCATGCGCTTCGTATGACTAATTGGACACTACACTGTAACGTAATCTATACATTATATAAAAATCAATGGTAGTCTGTTGGTCGGCTCGGATATCACTCCATCGGTTGACATCAAAATGGGTTCTGTTCGACACATTACTAGAAAAGTTTAGACAGTTGCTAGAAGAATAAAACGGTGGGCCGAGTGTGAGTGTATTTTCGTAATAGAAAAGTAAACGCGAGCGATGCGATGAACCACTACGTAGCTTGGCAGGGGTCAACTAGTATATTAATTTTAAACCGGGCATTTAATTATATATACTTTTTTTTTTTTTTTTTAAACGTTGCCCCACACTTGGATTTCTCCTGTGTCGTGGGTGCGTTTACAAACACAAATTCCACATACAATACACCCAGACTCGGAACAACTACCTGCAGATCGTACAAATATATGTTCCGTGTGGGAATCGAACCCACGACCCGGAGCGCAGCAGCCGACTGTATCAGCCACTGCACCAACCGTGCCGTCCATACTGGCATGGCCGTCATATACTGGCAGTTTTCTTTTTGTACTTCAATAAACTTTCTTAAATATACATCCCATTTACTATCTAAAACACAATACTACCGATAGCACTTAAAAATAGCCAGCCACTGCCAAATTCACATTACAGCTATTTATAACCGAAATATATTTCTGTGTGAGGCTGCCGAAATAGAAAACAATACAAACTTAAGATATACGGTATAGGCTTTCTTGCGTATGTAGGGTTGACGCGATACTGATGAAGTATACTGATACTGACTTACCACAGTACCTAGACTACTACCTAGACACATATTGTGGTATGGTATATCTCATTGATCACTAAACGATCGGCAAGGTAAGGACCGCTAAGTGGTATTTGAACTGAGTTGCTCCGAGCTTCGGAGGGCATGTAAAATAGCACATCCCGGTTGTTGTAATTAGACGGGCGGCTTGAGCAACTCTGACAAAGGATTGGCCGCTCACCAAACTAAAAAAAAAAACATTTTTTTTTCAGATTTAATACTACCTATACCACTGTTTTTGTTTAATTTTATGATGTGACGTCATATACAAAACATTGACTTGATATTTGGATCGAAACTATCCAGAAACGAATCCAGATGGCCCAACCACCTAAAAATATAGCTGTAGACCGAATTAGGAGAAGTTCAGTACTTCTCCTCATTCGGTGGCGTTACTTGGGAGAGGTGTATTATGTCTAGCAGGGTAACAAGTTTTATTAGATTTTTATTTTTTATTTTACACACTAGGTCTTTTTTCCTCTATCGTGGTACAGTTTACAGACATAAAGATAAAAAGATAAATATTTTTTATTCATGTAAGACCATTTACAGACACTTTAGTTGGCGCGTTCCAAGGTGTAGATTTGCTATGGCAAGAAAGTCCATGATTACTCTTTTTAAATCATATCGGTACAATGTTTTTTTTAACTACAATATTGTCGAAATTAGGGTAATGCAACAATGCAGGAGAAAAGAGTCTCAAATTTGTTTAAGAAGTCTACACTAAACAAGCCTCATTTTAATATTTAAAAGAGTTTTTGATTCTATTGTCACGGCAGCATTAAGATGACCAACAGACGGCACTTGTGCACGAGCATGACGCATGCATCAGCGTCGTTCATCTCAACCATATTGTAGGGAAACTTAGCGACCCGATACACGACGCCACCATAAGCAGGACACTTGAGTGAGCATGAAATACCTAAACTGCCAGACAACTATCACGTTAATAAAACAAAATAATTGAATAGCCCACATGGTACTCGCACTATTACACTATCAAATCTAAATGAATAAAAAGAGAAATTATTAAAAATATTTTTATCTTGTCTCATCTTATCAATACCTTTATACTGAAGAATTGTGATAGGATAAAAGTGCTTAGAAGGTAATTTAGAGAAGATGGTGATTTGTATGGTGCCCAGGAAAGAAGTGGAGTGAGAGTTTGTGGAGGTATGCCAACTCTCCACTCATGGGTGTCATTAAATTATTGTATTGTAAATCCATAGCTGCTGTTATGCTACGCAGGTCAGACGTTACGAACAAATCACCATATTACGAAATAATATATTTTTGTGCTACTACTAAACTAAAGAAAAGCTAATGTATTAGGTGTTAGCGATTGTTACTCATTATAATAAAACCCTTTTTAACGGATTACATCGCGTGTTACTATGACCACAAACCCTGCAAAGTGGCCGAAACGTCATGAAAACCAAACTTCTATAATATACACGATGTAATCGGTTGAAGTGTTTTATTATAATAAAGAAAAGCTATTTTGCAATTATTTTTACTAATGATAGGTCTTTTTAGGGTTCCGAATGTCTGAAGTAAAAAACAGCGCAACCATTACAGGATCTCTCGTCTGTCTGTCTGTCTGTGTGTCTGTCACAGCCAATTTGCACCGAATCTTCTGGACCGCTTAAGTTGAAATTTGATACACATATGCATCTCCGCGACCCAAACACGGGCGTGTAATGTAAAGAAATGAATTTTGAATACAGGGGTCACTTTTGAGGGGCAATATAGAAAATAAAAGAATAAAGTTTTGCAAACTGTACCGTTTAAAATATGAAATGGAAGCTTATTGTGAGGGTCTCAAACATATTCATTTCATAATTTTCAAATATATCTATAGTTTTAAAGTTATTCAAGAAAATTGTCAATTCATTTTTATTTCATACCCACATCACGAGGGTGCATAAAAAGTAACTGGTCTGCGTCTTTGTGAGTCCACCATATTTTTAGAATGACGCCACTAAGTGAACCATGCATTGTCATCCACTCTAAATATGAATGCAACATTTCAGCTCAATCGGTTGGGGATGACTGTTTTAAAATTTAGTTGCAAGATCTGACCCATACAAGGCAAATAAAATAAAATATTATATTATCAAAAAAAAGCTACAGCGATATAAATGGTTCGTAAAGGCAAAAAAACGTTAATAAGAAACGATATCAAAGTAATTAGTATCTTCCTTTATTCGAAGTGTGGTTAACAGCGCCTTTCCGGAATACATATTAAAAGGGTCGTTAGTAATTGATTTCAAATTAATCAGTGCAAATTGGGTCTGTAATTAAAACGGTTAATATCAAAAGCGCTTCAACGAAGTTGTAATATTATTACTTTTTCCAAAGAAAGCTCAGCGATCCAATGCCAGTAAAGCTAACCAACTAAATATTATATTTATGACTAGCTAGGACCCGCGGTTTCACCCGCGTTTAATTTAAAAGAAATTTAGAGTACTTCGACATAGACACTTGACATAGAATATATACATTGGATTTCAAGGGTTTAGTTTTTTTACGCGGAACACTAATTATTTTTCTAAAATAAAAGTAGCCTAAGTTATTCCTTACAACATGAGCTATCTGCCAGTGAAGGTCCCGTCAAAATCGGACAGGCAGACAGACAGACGGACAGACAGACAGACATTTTTTTTTAAATAGTGTTGTTGTTAACGTACATACTTTCATATGCATTTAGTAAAAAGCTGCTATTTTGACATTACAAACAGACACTTCAATTTTATTTATTTGTATAGATGAAACTTCAGGGAGTAAGTGCCCAAATATTGGTCTGAGTGCTAATTAATAGCAAACTTATTAATAATAAACATGCTATGTAATCAGTGCATTCTATCGCTCACCAACGCGCCTGCCAAGCGTAGTGAGTACTGGCAAATTCCCCCAAAACGATGGCTCAATTGTCGAAATCTATACGTTTGCTTTGTTCAGCAGTCGACGTCTTTTGGCTGTATGATGATGTACGTGTAATATTATTTTACTGTATTTGTTCACACAGTTTGTTTAACAGTTTATCGGTTGTCTGTTTGTTCACACAGTTTGTTTAACAGTTTATCGGTTGTCTGTTTGTTCACACAGTTTGTTTAACAGTTTATCGGTTGTCTGTATCTTAACTGGAAGTAAAAATAAATCAACAACTGCAACTGTTTGTCGTTCCGCGAGTGTTGGGTTCAATTGAACAGATATCTAAGATATATAAGAGGTGGAAAGACGACCTGGTGAAGGTCGCTAGGAGTCGTTGGATGAGGGTGGCATGTGGAGACTTTTGTTCAGCAGTGGATGACCTGGGGCTGATATGATGATGATGATGGTCCATGTGATATTATTTTACTGAATTTATGTTGTACGCATTATAACAACAAAAATTGTTAACGGTTTATCGATTGTCTGTATCTTAACTGGAAATAAAAATAGAACAGATCATGGGGCTGGTTGTCGTTCCGCAAGTTGTTGGAATCAATTGAAGAGAAGAAAGCTGTCCGCAGCATCGTGAGCGATGAGCTAGCGTCTTGCACACTGCGGCTAAGAGCTGTGGTGAAGCACCTATTGTTCGTATTAATTGAGTTTATTTATTATCCGCCTATATGCCGTGTAGCTTCGGTGACGATTAGGGCTATCTCATCTCATTCCATGGGTGTCGTAGAACGCGACGAAGGAAGATTCAAACACGGTACATTCCATTAAGAACTCTGGGTTACCTGCAGGCAGCGGGTGAACTGCCTACATTAGTATACCCAGGAACGGTTGTGTTGAGCAGCCGGCCGACTAAAATTCCCTTCCTTCTCTATACTACTACTCCACACAGGTATATGAGAGTATTTTCTTAATTAAAACATTTCTTCCTTAGTTAATCATTCTTAGTGAAAGTGAGTGATACATAATTCCTAGGTTTCGGTGTTAAAGCTCTCCTGAAGGCAATAAACCCAGGTTACTTTCCACCGGTTTTTACAAAAGTGATAAAGTTTACTTCCCTGGACTTGTTTGCCTCAGTAATAAATATCTGAAGCAGAGCCGTATGGGACGGGAATTTAATCTTATTTTATTTCTATTCCATTGAACATATGGAAGTTTGTGATAAGCTTCTTAAGTTAACGAGGGTATTTATGGCTTTAATCAGTAATTTATATTTGTATTTGACGCATATAATTTGATTTAATATTTTGTTGGTGAGTCTGGAGCGTCGTTATAGACTTTGTCGTTTCACCATTATCATCATAGCAATGAAAGGATGCCCACTGCTGAACAAAGACCTCCACCAAAGATTTCACAATGACCGTCCGCCCGCATCGAATGACTCCCAGCGTCGTCTTTCCATCTTATTGGTCTCACAGAGCTTTTTCCGGTGCATGGTCAATGGAGTCACCGGTAAACCTTTTTTTATCGTTTACTAAATAACAATAATAATATCAACTCTAGTAGAGGAGTGAGTAGTGAACTACTACGAAAAAATTGCGCCCTCGGTGTTGGATTAGGATACAATCTAATTGCAGAATTTAAAATGTTACATGATCTGAGATCAAACTGGTGTAAGCCGTTGGTTTCTGTCTTTTAACATATAAAATATTTTAGTACGAAAGGATAAAATAGTGAAATTAAATTACCTACTAAAATAGTAATAAAATCGCAAGATTGAAATATAAGAATATTTTAACAAAACAATACTGAGCAATTATGTATTTTAGTATTTGTCTGTACTAGTTTGGTAATGTCTTAGGTTATCGCGATTATTACACTGATCTGGACTGGTCGTCATCCTGCGACCACAAACCCTGCAAAATGTTCGAAATGTCAGGAAAACAATAATCTAACATATACGCAATGTTATTCATTTAAGTCTTTTATTATAATGTACTAGTTTGCCCAAGTTTTAAGATTTACTTTGGCACTAACTCTTTCGAACATATCACAAGATTGCGCGGTACCATAAACAACACTGTATTAAAACCTTTACTTGTCACTAATGAAAAAGCGGTCTCTATTCATCTAAGTCTGAAAATATGATTACTGAAGGACTTTCAACGGCTGATTTTATTCGGGAGCACTACTTTAGGTCAAATTAAAACCATTAGGGAAAACGTGATAGTTGAAAAGGATAGAGTGAGGCTGATCGACTGATGGACTCCGCTGGCTTACCTACCAACCAACTTATATTGTACCAAGGTTTGTCAATAAGAAAGACTACTTTTTTATATTGTAGGGTTGACCTAGTATGGGGTTTGTTGTTATATCCCCTGTAAGGGGGAACCCGGTCTTTTGATAGGCTTACGCGGGGACATGGGTCCAACACGCACTACCACTAACAGAGGACTCTCTATGTTGTATATATCTATATATCTAGTGTACCAGGTTATTATTATTTCCTATATTTGAAATAAATACATATAATTTACATTTGTAAATATACTCGTACATCATTTAAAAATATACATTTTAAAATATAAAAAATAGTAGCCCACCGGCATAGGGAATAAGGTCCAAGTTACCGGTGGTTAGGGCTCCAGAGAAAGGAACCTCCTAACAATACGACCCGTGCCGTTTTTTTTTATTCGTTTTCTAAGTCGACAACCTCGTGCGCCTAGTCAAGATACTTAATTTGCTTATCTTTCTCGGCCTTCACGAGATTCTAGTCATGCGGGATAGTTATATCCACAATCATTGTGCGGCGCTCTACTCGATCTATAACCACTATATCAGGCTTATTGGCTACAATAGTCCTGTCAGTGATGATAGATCGATCCCAGTGACCATGTCACAGGTCATTCTCGAGAACTGGGTCGGGCACATACTTGTAGTATGGCACTTCTGAACTCACAAGGTTGTATTGCAGTGCAAGTTGCTGGTGGATAATCCTGGCCACTTGGTTATGCCTGTGCAAGTACTCGCTATTAGCAAGACGAGAACAACCGGCGATAATGTGACGGATAGACTCACCCGGACGGTGGCATGCCCGACAGATGTCAACTGTGCCGTCCTTCACAATATCATCAATTTCCGATAGTTATTCATTATGATAACTTCATCCATAATTGCACAGATAAAATCTTCGGTTTCCTCGAAGAGGTCACCGAAGCGTAGCCAAGATACGGACGCTAAAAAGTTTACATCGGGCCCGGTAAAAGCGTCCGTGAAGCTCCTTGTTCTGCCATACCTCCCTACGGTCATTAGTGGTAAGCACTACAGGTTTATGCCAGTTCTCTTTAGCCAAGGAGAGCGGGGTGAGTCCCTTGTCCATCGCAACCACATCTCGGTGCATCCCCACATCGGCTTGGAGAAAGTACTCCCTGAGGTTGCACTCCTCACGATTGTGGAGGGTCTTAGCATTTAAAAAGCCACGACCCCCACACTTTCGCGAGATATACAGCCTCATCACCGATGAACGTGGGTGATGAATCCGATATGTGGTCAGCAATATACGAACTCTTCGATCCAGGGCGTCCAATTCAGACTGAGTCTACTTGAGTATGCCTAAGGATTACATCAGAACTGGCATGACCCAACGGTTAAAGGCGCGCACCTTGTTACTGCCTGAGAAAAGAGACAAGACTTCAGTACTTTTTTCAGGCGTTCATGGAAGCGCCCCTGTAATTATAGTAGACTAGTTCTATTGAAGTCAAAATGTTTTCAAATATGTTTCTGTGCTCTCTTAAGTGATCCTTTTTTATAAACTGCATGTTTAAACTGCATGTTTAAGATGCTTACGGCCGAATTTTTGCCCTATAGGCCACCAGTTCTATCACATTGTACCCCACCCATTGTGGAAATCTGTGGGACGGAATTTATTCGGCAGTGGGCGTCCTTCGACTGATATGATAATGATAATAAAAACTATTAATTATATAAATTGTGTCGAAATTAAAATAGCTGTGATTTTGTTCCACGTTTCACGTTTATGGAATGATATGAAGTGATGAGCAGGCAAGTAGAATTTTGTTCATTTGTATTTAGTTAATAACGGTAACTATAATACGATACTAACCAGAAAAAACGCACCATGTTTTTCGGTCCCCGCAAGGAGGCTATAAAACACACTTTCAGACATACAGCGTTTATTTTGTATCGAGCATATAAACATACCATACGAATTATTTTATAACTTCAGACATATATTATGGAGCACAGAACCAGTTTCGAGTTCACTCGTCCGTACCATGTTGTAGCTTCGTAGCCATTGTAAGCGCGTAGCACTACATCGGCGTAGGGGCTTCGAAACTATCTACATAAAATCCGGTGCAGTTATTACTCGAAAATAAAAGTAGAAATGTAACATTTTAAATTCTACTATGTAACTAGATACTTTATTTATTTTATGTTTGTTTACTTTATGTAGTTTAAAAACACTTGTTTGCACGTAGGAAATGTACAAGTGAAAGAAATTTACATAATAAAACCGAAGAAAATAAGATTTCGTGCAGAATAAAATAAACTTCCATGCAAAGTTGTACTTCAAAGGATACTTTCGTAAATATACATCCCATTTACTATCTAAAACACAATACTACCGATAGCAGTTATATAGCCGATAGCCAGCCTCTGCCAAATTCACAATACAACTATTTATCACCGAAACATACTTCTGTGTGAGGCTGCCTAAATAGAAAACAATACAAACTAAAGATATACGGTAGAGGCTTTCTTGGGTATGTAGGGTTGACGCGATACTGACGAAGTATACTGATACTGACTTACAACAAGTACCTAGATGACGCATATTACGGTATGGTATGGTATATCTCACTGGTCGCTAAACGATCGACGAGGTCAGGCAACGTTTGGCGCGGTCAAGCTATGGATGGGTGACCGGATAGTGGTATTGGAACTGATCGTATCCGTGCTTCGGAGGGCGTGTAAAATCTTCGGTACCGGTTATTGTCATTAGACGGCAGTAGTTAAACCAAGTTGGAGGCTTTTGGGTGGCTTGGACAACTCTGACGCAGGGTTGGCCACCTACCATACAAAATGAAAGAAATAATGGTATACTGAATCAAATGTATTCATTCATTCTTCACATTCATACATCCTATCCTATGGTTTTTTATTTGATTTTATGATGTGACGTCGTATACGGGAGGATTGAGTTTGGTGGCGTTACCTGAAAGAAGTGTATTGTCAAGTAGAGTAAATTTTTTTTTTTAATTTTTATTATGCCCCACCTAATACTTTTCTTTTTCTATTGCATCGTGGGTACAGTTTACATACATAAATCTCACATGTTCAAACAACCAGATCCGAGACAACTATTTTTAGATCATACAAATATTTGTTTCGTGCGGGGATGGAACCCGCGACACGTATCGCAGAAAGCCAATCCCTTAGTCCCTGTGCCAACTGTTTGGAGTAAATATTTGTATTAATTTGTACCACATCAACCCTATGAGTATCTTAGCGACAGGCGGTTGCCAAACACAACCACTGTGTCTGAAGATTAAACATTTTGGGACATGGCTTTTGTTATATTAGTACTGTGTTATGTTGAATGTTTCCGAATATTCATACTAACAAGCAATAATCCGAATATTATTCTAATACTAAAGTTTTGACTATTCATCAGGTGTCTTATATCAAGAGTTATATACATATATTATACAGTCGGCTGCTGCGCTCCGGGTCGTGGGTTCAATTCCCACACGGAACAAATATTTGTATGATTTGCAGGTAGTTGTTCCGGGTCTGGGTGTATTGTATGTGGAATTCATGTCTGTAAAACGCACTCACGACACAAGAGAAATCCTAGTGTGGGGCAACGTTTTTTTAAAACAAAAAAATAAGAGTCCGGCTACCTTTTTTTTTTTTTTTTTTTATTGGTGCCCAGTGGAAATTCTTCATGAACTTCCTTCGCCCCGGAGAAGGACGAAGGGGTATGCCGGACTCCTACCGGCTAAAACCACTGGGGCGGTCATCTTCGGCACCTAAGGGAGGCTCCAGGTCCTCGTATGATCACACTAGAGCCATGAGTCCAGCTACCTAGCCTTAGACTCTTGAAATAAGATACCTTTTTTTTATTGGTGCCCAGTGGAAATTCTTCATGAACTTCCTTCGCCCCGGGGAAGGGCGAAGGGGTATGCCGGACTCCATTTTTTTTTTGTTGATGTCCAGTGTAAATTCTATATGAAACTTCCTTCACCCCGGGGAAGGGCGAAGGGGTACGTGTGCGCAGCATAGCGCAAAGCGAGGCTTGGGGGGATCCTTTACAATCCTCCCCGTGAAGTGCCTGGGGGGGCGACCTTTTTACAGTCGCCTTCCCTCCGCTAGAGGGGGTGACCGCTTTACAGTCATCCCTTCCAAGATGTGCCTAAAGGCGTGGCACCAATGGGCGGCTCTAGTGTGGTCATACGAGGACCTGGAGCCTCCCTAACGTGCCGAAGATGACCGCTCCAGTGGTTTTAGCTGGTAGGAGTCCGGCATATCCCTTCACCCTTCCCCGGGGTGAAGGAAGTTCCAAGTAGAATTTCCACTGGACATTAATAATAAAAAAAGGTACCAGATATTCACACCTTAGACAGTTCCGGTTAGGAGCGCACTGTAGGTAGTCAAATTACTGGGATAGCGTAGTGTGGTGCAGGACAAGTCCTGGGTAGCATTGCAATTGTTATAGGCAAGCGTGATGCTTAACACAAGGTGAATGACAAGCTCAAAAGAATTACTATAGCAAAAGAAAAGCAAAAGTAAAAATGAAACGATATCCACGTATTTAGTATTACCTTCCTTTGTTCGAAGTGTGGTTAACACCGCCTTTTGGGAATACATATTAAAAGGATCGTTAGTAATTGATTCCAAATTAATCAGTGCAAATGGGGTCTGTAATGAAAACGGTTAATATCAAAAGCGGTTCAACGACGTTATAATATTATTGCTTTTGCCAGTAAAAGCTCAGCGACGCAAGGTAAGCAAAGCGAACAAACTAAATATTATATTTATGATGAAACTAATGGGATTAGATGCCCAGATATTGGTCTGAGTGACAATTAAGAGAAACCTTCATAATAATATCACACAATCTCTCTATCACTGAAGGTTTTGCTGGTAGAAAACTCAATTCTGATGTATACACGCCTTTGTACATAAAGTTTGTATTGGTTGTTTAAATTAAAATACTTGTGTACAATAAAGAATAAAGAAATATACGTGAAATGTAAACACTGTATTCCGTTTGGTGTCCGGATCAATAATAGTAGTGTGGAGGATTTAGGAGGCGACTAAGGGACTCGAAACCATAGGAATGGGTAGTAGCTCTGTTCTGTGGAGCAGCAGCCATTCTGCTCTGACCCGCTTGCCAAGCGTGTTGAGCACTGGGAAATTCTCCCCAAAATAACGATACATGGCATGTTACCGGTTGTGCATGGGGGAGACTTTCATTTAGCAGTGAACCTTTTGGCTTATATGATGATTATGTAATCAGTGCAAGTGTTGTAAAGTGATTTGGTACAATAAAGATTAACGCACACAGTACGAAGTGGAAATAACAAGTTAGAAATAGGACTCACTATCATAAAATACTTTTAAACGGATTAAATCGCGTATATTATTGATTTTAGTTTTTTCTGACGTTTCGAACACTTTGCAGGGTTCGTGGTCGCAAGATCACTAATATATAATCTCGAAAACCTAAGACATTGAAAATAGGACTGTCAAGTGCGAGCAGGACTCGCGTTGTGGACACCACTCAGCACACGCTCGAGGAGTGTCCTGCGTTGGCTGCCAAGTGGCGGATCCTGGTCGATCGGATCGGGTTGTTTGGCAGATCGGCAGGCAGTAGTGTTGGCTATGTTGGCAGAGCATGAAAAATGGAGTTTAGAAGTCTCCTTCTGCGAGAGTGTCATGCTCGAGAAGAAGAGTGCAGAGCAGGATCGGGAGAGGACTTCATGAGGATCCTTTACAATCCCTCTCTATCTTCTTACGAGGAACTGCCCTCTTTAATACCAAAGATGACCGCTGCGGTGGTTTTAGCCGGGAGTCCAGCATGACCCTCCGCCCTTCCACGGGATGGAGAAAGCTCATGATGAATTTCCACTTGGCGACCATTAAAAATTGGACTTGTGCTGGAGAGGGTACCGTTACGTACCATTACATGCTTTACATAATATAATGAATTTATGTTTAGGTACGAAGTGTACGTGTTTAAATGACAAACTTATATTTTGCGGGTGCTCGCGTTATAGACTGTATGAAATCAAACGCAAATATAATTTTATCTCATAATAATTTCACACGGGATATGAAATTACTGGTATTTGGATTTATTCCTTCATTTGTGCCAAAATACTCCCTTCATGCTGAATTTCTATATTGTAGGTCACCCGGAAGTACCTACCCTATAGATATTGATGATCATTCAGTGAGTGAGAGTCATTTTATATGAAAGTACTCTTTGAAAGGCCGTATCCTTTTACTGCGTTAAATATAACATTTCATAATCAGCCCATTACTGTCCCACCGCTGGGCATGGCTCTTTTCTCATGATGAGAAAGGTTTGACCTTAGTCAACCACGCTAGCCTAGTGTGGGTTGGCAGACTACACATACACCATTGAGAACATTTTGGAGCCCTCTCTGATTTCCTCACGATGTTTTCCTAATCAAATTCAGATCCGTACATGAGTTCCAATAGTCTGAGGTGCGGGCTGAGATCGAACTCAGACCCTCCTGTATGGAAGCATTCAACCAGTAGGCTATCACTTGGATACCGGGCCGTAAATAGACAACAAAAGAAATAAGTTACGGACAATAAATGGGAAAAGTAAATAAATAAAAAAAAGGCCAAAATGCAATCTATATGTTTGAGAGTGGCGGTGGAGAGTAATAAAGAGTGATCGATGCGTTGGCCGGATGGCCCCATGGCCGCCGCGCTCGTGGCAGTGCACCGCGACTGTCGTAAATTTGAAATGACGAAACCGATAGCATGAGCTGCGGACGCCAACAATAAATTTCTTTATTTGATACCTAAAATTACGAAATTTACCTACGAAAATTAGTATATTGTGATAGACCTTATAATAAAACACTTTTAAACGGATTATAACGCGTATATTACATATGTTTGTTTTTCCTGCAACCACGAACACTTTCCCGAATTTTTTTTTGTCGCTAGATGACTAAGCTAACCTAACCTAACCTACGATATTATTATGGTAGACCATTCCATTTCTAACATTTTTATTGCAAACCAAAGCTCTACGTTGCGATTTAGATGCGGTTTTAGAATTCCTTTAAAACCTCTTAAAATTATTTTATTAATTACTAGCTATATGTAGCTCCGGTTACGAATATGGCCACCCCATCTCATTCCGTGGGTGTCGTAAAAGGCAACTAAAGTTTGGAACCCGGTGCGTACTATTAAGAACTTTGGGTTGCCCGCAGGTGGCGAGTAAACCACGAACACTAGCATACCCAAGGAGGTTTGGTGTCAAGCAGGCAGCCGGCTTTAAAACTATTTTGCATTTACAGTTTGCTATATGACTAACATATTGCACCAAGTAACTTGGGCCTAGGACAGGAAGAAGAACATCATTTGTTAATTATTAATTAATCTCTAGGCGTAATTGTGCCATGACGGCACGGTTGGTGCAGTGGCTGATACAGTCAGCTGCTGCGCTTCGGGTCGTGGGTTCGTCTGCCGCACGGAAAAAATATTTGTTTGATCTGCAGGTAGTTGTTGTTGATGTCGCCCTTAACAGAAAATCGAATAGCTTTTAAACATTTATAGGATCAAAACTATTTTAAACTCTCAAGAAAATAACGAAATCGTTTTACCTTTAGCCATAAGCCAGACCAAATCGCAAGAGGTTGAAATTGATAAAATATTTCAACCGAAAAAAATATAACTCACAGAAATGAAACTCATAAATCGAAGCGAAATATTTTGTGGGTCGGCAACGGCATTCAGAGCATTGCGCTCAACTACAGAGCGAAATAGTAAAAAGGAAAGGTATAAAAGCTTTACCCTTTCTAAAAACACGTAAATAGAAGCGCCGGGCGTTCGTTTCGCTCAGCTTCGGCGGCACACACACGCGCATCACCTACACTGGCCGCGAGCCTTACATACGGGGAATAAACGACGTGAAATGGGAAAAAAGTTAAATATGTATGAGTGCGGGTAAATATATAAATCGGTATATAAAGGCGTTTATATAAAATAGATGGGAGCGCGCGGGCTGCGCTGCGCTCGCCTCAGTCGCGCGCGAACCTTACAGCCGCACGCTGCGGACCTTCTCATCTCCTCTCGCCTCCCGACACTCCCGATACTCTACGATTTCGCGCCAGTTTTATTCAACACCGTTAACGATGCAAAACAAACTTTTAATTATATTCAAAGTATTTCCATGATTAATATGCGCCAAAGACAGTGTTTCTGTGTTATGACTTAAGTTTTTCTTACTTCACGTGGTCGACCGGCGGAAGTTTTTCTAACTTGGTAAGTGTTTATAAAAGTTGCTACAGGTTTTCTTTACCTATTAAGAATAATACGGCGCTTGTGCTCTACATTCTAGAAGTGTTGAAGTTAACACCACAGATGAAGGAGTTGAACGTTACTTAAAATTATGAAAATATCTGTTTACCTATATAACATCCCTAATCTAATATCTAAAACTAAACATTGCTGTTTGAATACATGGAATTCTATAAATAAAATTTAATTTAAAATAATGTGAGTTATTAATACGAATTTAAAATACCGGACTGTTTATTCGTTTCAAATTTAAATTCCAGATTAAACTGAAATTAGACTAACATTGGTTTATCATCATTCATCATCATTACAGCCGAAAAACGTGCACTATTGGACAAAAGCCTCCCCCGAAGGTTGCCACAACGACCGTTATGGTTTGTGTTTTGTGTTCAATAAGGGGTTTTGCCAACATCGCCACATTTGGTAGACGGGTTGGCGATCGCATTTGAGTTATAAATGTACTTGAAGGACGCTGCTGCCTAGCCTCCGGCTAATCCCATAGTCAACTTTTACGCCACTCACGGGATGAGATGGGTGGTGGTATTCTTAGCCACACGGCATGGTTGGTTTATATTAGGAATATAAAAATAATGTCAAATGATACTTTGAAGTTTTACGTAAACAGAACAAGAATGTAAAGCATATTGTATTAATATGAAGTAAAACTAATAGTTGATATATCAGAAAAGTAACGTATTGTTTCTTTCCTGACTTATTTTTAAACATTTTTGCTAGTCGAGCGAAGAGATCCATCATACAAATTCAATTTCGGGTCTTTTTACAATGCTAGCAGAACAATTAGACGCGGCTAATATTAATTGGCGGAGCTACCATGGTAACCATTTGTTTTGTTGCCGCACAAACAACTGACAGATAAATTAGCCCGACCCCACAAATGAATGTCGAGGCCGATGCTTAAACACACGCTTATTAAACATAGTAGGCCTCCAAAATTGACTCTATTAATTTTCCTTTGCACGATTAAACTGAGATTAAATAAAGTTTATAATGAACAGAGTTACGCCGCGTCTCGGTTTGAAACTTTCGCAAAATGTTTTTCTAAAATGTTCATTTGTATTTTTAATAAGTACTAAAGGTAAGTTAAGGCATATGCTCTGGTTATACATAATTAAAGTACCTATAACAATCATACGAAATTACGCTGTGTGGTATCAGAGTGGAGAATATGTTCCCGTAAAGACATGAATTTGGTTTCTGTGCAAAAATTAGCGGCAATCCAACATGGCGGGCAATCAAATATGAGTATTAATACACTCAAGGTCTGTCCGACTGTCCCATTCATAATTCCAAAGAAAGAAAAAGGTTTATTTGCCACAAGACAAGACACATTTTAACCACCAAATGGATCTCCAGCCCAGCATGTACCAAGTTGTGAATATTTTTTTACTGTGCCGAGTGGAAATTCTTCATGAATTTCCTCCGCCCCGGGGAAGGACGAAGGGGCATCCCGGACTCCTACCAGCTAAAACCACTGGGGTGGTCATCTTCGGCACCTAAGGGGGGCTCCAGGCCTCGTATGATCACACTAGAGCCGCCCATTGGTGCCACGCCCATAGGCACATCTCGGAGAGGGTGACTGTAAAGCGGTCACCCCCCTGGGGGGATTGTAAAGGATCCCCCGAAACGTCCCTGTGCGCTGTGCTGTTCTATGCACACGGTGGCGCGTAACTACCTGCACGCCACCGTCTTCTCGTGGGTCACTCGGTGAAGGTACGCAAAATCTCCAATCTACGCACCCGGCAACCCAGAGGCCCCCCACATTACAGCGACGGCAAGGGGTTTCAGGCGTATAGGAAAGTGCCAGGGCGGTTGTTACCCCGGCGCCATCTCCTTCGAGCCGTCTTCGAGCAGGATCGGCCCTCTGCCGATCCCGCTCTGCGGTTTCCTTCTGATGCATAACGCTCTCACAGAAGGAGACCACTGCATTCCAGTTTCCATGATCTGCGAACATAGCCGACACTACTGCTGGCAGAGAAAGATCTTGCCCGATCCGATCGACCAGGATCCGCCGCTCGGTTGCCCACGCAGGGCACGTCTCGAACGTGTACTCTGTGCGGTAGGTGACACGCTCGGTCCTTCTGAGCCAGGAGTCCGTAGAGCGGCAGGACGGCTTCGACGACGCGCTTGGTCGCAAACTGCATCCGCAGGCGGTGACGCCACTTTCCAAGTGCGCGCCGCCGAACTAGCCGTCTCAGCCTGTCTAACGCCCCTGGAGGCGCGCCTTTGCCGCTCTGAAGGAGGGAGCATGTCTGATCGTGGACCCACGCATTCATCTCCGCCAGTATGTCGAATAACGAAAAATGCGCCAGGAGAGTTGCCACCTCGTAGGAAACGCTTCGGTATCCTCGTGCGATCCGTATAGCCACAGTGAAGTTTGCTTCTGCAGCGCTGGGCACCGGACAGACGGGCTGACCGTACAGGCGCTCCGTAGAGGGCCATGGACAGTACAACCGCACGACGACGTAGAAATGGCAGGTTGTAATCTGCTGGATCCCTGTTGTGGCACACGGATGTTGAGCAACAAGGCAGGCATGAGTGTAATATGTTAAATGTTTAACAAAAATAAAGTGTAGATTAATTTTATTAATGTACTAACAAGTATATTGACTAGTAATATTAGATGGTATTAATCATCATATCAGCCACAGGACGTCCACTGCTGAACAAAGGCCTCCCCCTTAGATTTCCACAACGAGCGGTCACATGCCGCTCTCATCCAACGACTCCCAGCGACCTTCACCAGGTCGTCTGTCCACCTCGTTGGAGGTCGTCCCACGCTGCGTTTTCCGGTGCGCGGTCTCCATTCGAGAACCTTTGTGCCCCAACGGCCATCAGTTCTACGAGCAATGTGCCCTGCCCATTGCCACTTCAGTTTACTAATCCTTTCAGCTATGTCGACAACTTTAGTTCTTCTACGGATCTCCTCATTTCTGATTCGATCTCGTAGAGAAATACCAAGCATAGCTCTCTCCATAGCTCGCTGAGTGACCTTGAGCTTTCTTATGAGGCCCATTGTGAGTGACCACGTCTCTGTTCCATATGTCATCACTGGTAACACACACTGGTTAAAGACTTGCGTCTTGAGGCATTGCGGTATTGTTGACGAAAAGACGTTGCGAAGTTTCCCGAACGCTGCCCAGCCGAGTCGGATTCGACGATTGACCTCTTTCTCGAAGTTGGACCTACCTAACTGGACAGTTTGTCCTAGGTAGACATACTCGTCAACAACTTCGAGAACAGAGCTCCCAACGGATATTGGGATGGGCACGACATGGGCATTTGACATGACTTTTGTCTTGCCCATGTTCATCTTAAGGCCCACCTGTTGGTAAACTCTGTTGAGATCATCGAGCATTGTGCTGAGCTCTTGCAGCGATTCTGCCATGACTACGATGTCATCGGCAAATCGAAGGTGAGTGATATACTCGCCATTGATGTTAATGCCGAATCCTTTCCACTCCAGTAGCTTGAAGGCATCCTCCATTGCAGCGGTGAACAGTTTCGGGGAAATGACGTCCCCCTGTCTCACACCTCTCTGCAATGGAATTGCCCCCGTGCTCTGTTCATGTACTCGGACCGACATGGTGGCGTTTCTGTATAAGCACTTCAACACTTCAATGTACCGATAGTCAATCTGGCACCGCTGCAGAGATTGCAGCACTGCCCAGGTTTCGATCGAATCGAAGGCTTTCTCATAGTCCACAAACGCCAAGCATAGTGGCAGATTATACTCCTCGGTCTTCTGTATAACCTGCCGCAGCGTATGGATGTGGTCTATGGTACTGAAACCTTTTCGGAAACCGGCTTGTTCGGGAGGCTGGAAGTCATCAAACCTGCGCTCGAGACGATTCGTGATGACCCTTGAAAACAGCTTATAAACATGGCTCAGAAGTGAGATGGGTCTATTTCTTCTAATTCTTCAATAGGGTGTTATCACCCTTTTTGAAGAAGAGCACCACCTCACCTCTGTTCCACGCTTTCGGCGTTGTGCCCTCGAGTAAGACGGAATTGAATAGCTTCTGAAGGACTTTAAGTACCGGTGTTCCACCCGCTTTCAGAAGCTCTGTCGTAATTCCGTCTCCACCCGGCGCCTTGTTATTTTTAAGCTGTTTCAAGGCCATCCTAATCTCGTACAGGCTGATGTCCGGGATATCCTCGGTATAGTGTCGGGTTAGTTTGGCTCGCGGGTCTTTGTCAGAGCCAATGGTAGGTATACTTACCGAGGTGTATAACTGCCGGTAGAACTTCTCAATCTCTCTCAAAACCTCTGGCTTAGTCGACGCTACACTGCCGTCCTCGATCTTCAGCTTCATAATACGACTTTGCCCAATAGACTTGTCTCTTGCGAACACTTTGGAGCCTTGATTCCGCTCAATCGCCTCTTTAAAACCGTTGGTGTTAAAGGTGCGGATATCGTGACGCAAGGACTTCCATATCCGTCTATTGAGCAGTCGGTATGCTTCAGCATCACCGGAAGACTGCAGCGTCATGGCGCGTCTTTCTGCCATGAGGTCGAGAGTGTGATCGGAGAACTTTTTTGGTCTACCTTTACGGTGGGCCTTAAAGAACTTAGACCCAACCGTTTGGACAGTTTCTACAAACCTACCATTTAAATCGTCCACAGATACGCAATGTTCTAGGCACTCGAAGCGGTTTTGGAGTTCGAGTTGAAAGCTCTCGGGGTTTTGGATATGAGCACTAGAGGGCCGGAGCGTAGACCTCATCAGACGAGACCTCTCAACTTTGAGATTGATATTCAATGTGCCTCTTACCATTCGGTGATCACTACCGGTTTTCACCCTGTGGATCACAGAGACATCATTGAATATTTGCCTCCTATTGGTCATGATGAAGTCAATCTCATTCCTCGTGGAACCATCGGGACTCATCCAGGTCCATTTCCTGTGAGGCGGCTTTTGGAAAAAGGAGTTCATCACGAAGAGTCCCTCCTTTTCCAAAAAGTCGGCCAGCCTCTGTCCCCTGGGGTTCCGTTGCCCATATCCAAATTGCCCCACTCTCAACTCACCATCGCATCGAGTGCCCAGCTTCGCGTTGAAGTCCCCCATCACAACAGTGAAGTGTGTCTTCGAGGTATGTATGGCCCTACTTACGTCCTCATACATACTCTCTACTTCATCATCTGGGTGTGTCGAGGTCGGTGCGTAGACCTGTATGACCTTCAACGAATACCTCTTGGATATTCTGAGTATAAGGTACGCTACCCTGCTCGACACACTTTCGATGGCCACTATGCTGTTGATGAGGGACCTGCGGACGAGAAACCCGACACCACCTTGAGACAGATGTTCGCCTTCCCGGTAGTAGAATAAGTTGCCAGATTTCAGGGTTATCGTGTCCTCGCCCTCTCTTCGGACTTCTGATAGACCCATGATATCCCAGTGCAACTTATCTATTTCTTCTTCCAGCTCAACAATCTTTTCGTCTGCCCTCAGTGTGCGTGTGTTATACGTTACCAGGGCCAGTTTTCGTTTGGGGTGGTAGCCGGATCCCGTCCGGTGATTCTTAGCACCCCCTGCCCCGCCGTTACCGTGGCCGCTACCATGACCAGGAATAGCGGGGCTGCCGGGAACTGGGGGCCGGTGCATTAGTCGTGTCGTCATTTTGGGGGGAATTTGCCGATACTCACCACGCTTGGCAGGCGTGTTGGTGAGCGCAGTAATGCTTCTGTTCAGCAAAGGGACGCTGCTGCCCATCCCTTTGGTTAAGAGTCCCTTAGTCGACTTTTACGACCTCCACGGGAGGAGACGGAGTGGTGCTATATTCTTAATCCGGACACCACACGGAAATTATGACTTTATAATGTTCAAAGGTGGTTTGTGTTGAAATAAATTGCAATCTTTTCCCTATTTAACATGATTTTATTAGCTTCACTTGTAACTCACTATGTAGGAAAATCTTGGCAGTCGATTATAGATTTCTAATTGTAGTGTCGATCCGGATGACAATACAATCATCTGGTACCATCGAACTGATCTGATGTTGGAGCCAGGAGGTGGATAATGGAACTCTCCAGTGGCTACTAATAAACCTGTCGAGTTTGGGCTCATTTGGTTTGTTTTAACGAGTCTCATACATTAGAGTTGGTGACGAGGGTCTGATGATGGAGCTGGGAGGTGAAGAGTGGAAATAAGCGTGTTTTTTTAAAACCATTATGATTAATTTCTTTTTCGTGTGGTTAGTGGCCAACATTGTGTCATAGTTATTCAAGCCGCCTACCAAAAGCAAAGCCTCCAACTTGGCTTAACGACTGCTGTCTAATTACAATTACCGGGACCGACAAATAAACTGTGCGGTCACCCATCCATAAACGGACCACGCCAGAGGCTGCTTAACCTAGTTACGAGTATCTTACAGTCGATCCCATTGCTTTTAAATAACGAATCCAGGAATAAGTTTCCAGTGCGTTTTAAGTCTGTTAAAAAAGACTTTCAGTAATTTTACCTAATGATTAGTTAATGTACCAGTTACTTGAAATTATCTAATGACTTTAAGCCGGTTCCGCCACACACGCCTACATATTAAGCTATATATTTTAAAGATAAGCTGATCTTGTATTGTGTAGGCTATTACTCGTAGTACAGTGAGCTTCAACTATAATAAAGCTCTTTTATTTTAAGCTCTTCTTTTATTTCTAAGTTCATGACGTTTTAATTCCGAAACCCAAATAGTCCACGAGTGCGTGTGATGTACGGGTTAAGAATATAGCACCACTCCATCTTCTGCCGTGGATGTCGTAAAATGCGACTAAGGGTCACTAAACCAGAGGCCCTCCCTCTCAACAGCTTCCCACTGTGAAACAGCAGCTATTCACGCGCTCACCAACCCGTCAGCCAAGCGTGGTCAGCATTGGCAAATTCCCTCCAAAATGCATGAAACCGGTCGTTTATGACGTTTGTTCAATAGTGTACTTTTTTTTACCGATATGATGATGATGAAGACCCACATATTTTTTTTTATTTAAACCGACCCTTAACGAAACCTTCCGAACCAAGCTTTGGTTAAAATATATTCAATGTTGAAATACCTATTAGTCGCTGATGACGCATCGCCAAAAGATTCACTTTCGATAAATATTCAATTTCATCTAAATTTACGATAAAATATTCAGTATTCGATATTAAATTTTCGCGAATGAATGATATTCAAATTGTCGTGTCAATACTTATTTTTATAATAACACCGTTACAGAAATGTATCATCGACTCTTTTATATATCAGGACGTCAGATTAACATCGTCATTTCAGCCGAAAAACGTCCACTGCTGGACAAAGGCCTCCCTAAAGGGACAAATAACATAACTGTATAACTTGCCACTTGGATGGAGTCACAGTCTACTATCACTGTATTATAAGCTTCAGTCTGTGCTGTTACTCTGCATTGTTATATATTAGTATATGTATGTATTCCTATTTTTAATTCAGTCTTTTTTAACATTATCTATAGCTTTGCTTTTATACCTCTTTCGAAGTGCTTTGTTTAACCCAAACGTTGACTGGTAGAGACATGGCATGGCATTAAGTCCGCCTTATGTATACTCACTGTACATAAAAGTTTAAATAAATAAATAAATTGTGTGCCAAATAAAATAAGAAACTAACGTTTCATTTACATCATATCATCCTTTGAAATAATTTGGAAGCTAAAGTGGCAATGGGAAGCATACATAGCTCGTAGCACAGATGGCTGTTGACGGTCAACCTAGTGAAGGTGGCTGAAAGTCGTTTCTTTCTTAACTAAATTAAATACAATCGTAAATGTTCGTACTCCCGATTCTTCAAGAATCCGATGTGGTAGGTGGTTTTATTGCCCTGGCAGACTGCGGCGCGCACGTGGTCACGTGTCACCTTCCCCCCGCTGGAGGGGTGACTGCTCTACAGCCATCCTCTCCGATATGTGTCTAAAGGCATGGCATCATGGGTGGCTTTAGTGTGATCTTAGGAGGACCTGGAGCCTGCCTCCGGTGCCAAAGATGACTGTTCTAGTAGTTTTAGCAGGTAGGAGTCCAGCATGCCCGTTCGCCCTTCCCCGGGGTGGAGGAAGTTCATGATGAATTTCAGCTGGGGACCAATAAAAAAATGAAGTTGATTCTATTACAAGAGTCCAGCTAGGTAAACTTTAAACGAGCGCGCTTATTGGGAAATTTGCGTGCTCATACCGAGCGACCCCCGGGAAGACAGCGGTGCGCATGTGGTCACGTACCGCTGTGTGCGCAGCACAGCGCATAGTGAGGCCTCGGGGGAATCTTTTACAATCCCCTCGAGAGATGCCTGGGGGGTGGCCTCTTTACAGTCGCCTTCCCTCCACTAGAGGGGATGACCACTTTACAGTCATCCCCTCCGAGATGTGCCTAAAGGCGTGGCACCAATGGGTGGCTCTAGATGGAGATCTTTCGAGTTCCTGCCTCCCTTCGGTGCCGACGATGATCACTCCGGTGGTTTTAGCCGGTAGGAGTCCGGCATGCCCCTTCGCCCTTTCCCGGGGTGAAGGAAGTACATGAGGTATTTCCACCGGATCAATAAAATAAAAAAAAAAGGTAAACTTTAAACATTACTGTGTTCCGGTAAGCTATTAAAAATACTGAGCATAAGAGGCTTAATGACTCGAGACTTGAGAGACTTGAATGTCTCGGTGACGAGCGCGGTGCGGCAGCACGCAGGACTAGTTTTGAGTAACATTATAATTTTTTGTTATGGGCAGCCGTGACTCTTACCAACCGGCAAATGACTAGCTCGTCTCGTCACTGGGTTATGAAATAAAATGCGCCGAAAGTCCAATGCCTCACCTTATGGTCTCCCGTGCGGCGCTCGATTGGTTCTCTTCTTATCCACGGGAACGTCAGCAATCAGTTCAAGCTAGAGAATCATTGTCAAGCTGGTAAGATCTAGAATCTGGTGTTGCACAAGGCGGCATTGTGTCTCCTCTTTTGTTCTCTGTTTTTATAAACTGCATAACTCCTTTATGTCATCGCTCTATTCAAACGAGAAAACTCGAGTTAATCAGTAGTAAATCAAAGCACTTTTTGTAATGTGCACGATGGACTAATGCTACTGAAAGTATTTGAAATAAACCATCAGTTTTCCTTGTAGTCTACAACAGTTCACAATTAAGAGCTGTGAATGTAAAAACTGACCACTCAATTAGCTTTAGCTTTTATTAATTAGTTAATGAAAAGATCTCTAACAATCAATTAGTACATGCTCTAACTACAGTTTTTAGACAATCACCATTTTAATCTGCAGTCCAATCATTCTCGACTAATTTTCGATTAGTTCCCGAACTAGTCTCACTGTGGTAAATGTCACAAACTAATAAACAACGTCAAACGTAAACTTATATCGTGATGAGATTGATAATGGTTGAAAAGTTGATTGAAGTTAAAATGGTATTCTTCTAACATTTTGCATTGACACTGGTAATAAAATAAATAGTCTCGTCCGTAAATAAACATCAAAACTGAGATTGAAATGAGACTAGATTGAGATCACACTGAACTTTCAAAAGATCAGATTATCAATATAATAAACTTATAAAATTTTTATTGATTCATAATTTAATCTCGGTTAGGTTAAATTTTACTAGTAAATTAATTACGAGAATTGGCCCGTCAATATTTATTGTGAAATTACTGGGCATAAGATACTAAAGTACTTATATAATGTAGCTCTTCGTAGATGGCGTTGTTCTTATAATTGAAGACATGATTGGCGCAGTACCTGAGCGATTTGCTTTCTGCTCTATGTGATGTATCTACATTTAATGTTAACAATCTCGTGTGCTAAGTTAAACCTTTCTGTGGAACAGTAGTTGTACTTCACTCACGCCTGTCTAGCGTAGTCAGTACGCAGTACAGGAGTAAGTACCCCCCAAATTTACGACACAATTGTGGAAATCTATAGGGGAGGTGTTTATTCAGCAGTCGACGTCCTTTAGCTGATATAATGAAGTGAAAATATTTGATTTCTTTATCTTTTTCAGATTTCACGAGATGTCACATAAAACGGTGACATCAATAATAGTTGCGCGGCGCTCTAATCGATCTATCACCACTACATCAGGATTATTGACAACAACAGTTCTATCAGTGATGATAGATTGATCACTGTACGTCATTACATGACCGTTACAAAAAAAAATGATCGGGCACATACCCGTTGCTAATTTTCTTGGTATTCCTTTATTGACTTATTCACCTTTGACGACATCCTCGAATAGGAAGGACCTATCTGTTTATATAAGTAAGAGAAAGAGAGTAAGAGAGGTTATACGTTATATCCTTGTCTCGAGCCGACGCGTGCCGAAATAGTAGCTTTAAATACGAGTATGTTTCTAAATTATCCAGCTCCAAAGCTTGTTGCTGGGGAGATTCAGCAACGCCCTAAATCGATGCTCGAGCTCATACCTGGTATATCAGCCAGTTGGAGGTCCTTACGGCTTTGTCAACTTTGGTGGGTAAACAGCTACGGCTCCGTCTGCGAGGCCGACTGCTACTAAGCCAGCTTGCTCTAGGAGTGGGTAGATGTCACTGGTGCACCTAGTGGGTTTGAACTACATCTTGTCACCTAACCTGTTGAGTTAATTCGTTTGAGAGTGGCCACTCATCATTTATATTTGTGTAAATCATGACCAAATTTCTTTGACGACTGCTTCATAGCACAACCAATATTTTTGTCCAATGCCATCTTTCACGTCTGAAGACTGTTTTATTATTCCGATGCCCTAAAGATATTTGTTGCTCTCATAGTAAATAAATAATGATTTCATAGCCATTTCATTTTGTTTTTATTCGAAATATTGAGATTATCAAAAACGGTGTCAAAAAAATTGTGTTGCTGGTCCATTTGATGAAATCATCCAATATCTTATACGTACATTGGACAAAGATATCGGTCAACTGGCATACCACTCTTATCAATTAAATTATATTAACTATAGTATTTTGTTGTTCTTTTCAGATCCTAAAAATGATGCCCGGATTGCTTATCGCCATCCTCGGTAAGTAGCCACAGATAATTTATGATTATATAGCTATTTTAATGCTAATAAACAATGTAATCATTTACAGGCAATTCATCATTTCGGCCGAATGAAGTCCACTGCTGGACACAGGCCTCCCACAAAGATGTCCACAACGACCGATATGGATGTGTTGTGGGCTCATTGGGGGGTTTTGCCATAATCGCCACGCTTGGCAGACGGGTTGGCGATCGCAGTTGAGTTGGTAATGTACTCGAAGGACGCTGCTGCCCATCCTCCGGCTAATCCCTTAGTCGACTTTTACGACACCCATGGGAGGACATGGGGTGGTGGCATTCTGAGCCGGCACCAATTAAGTTTACATTATTTATGGAAGCCGCTTAACCGCCGGCCGTAACTTAGTATTATTTTTATATTTTGTATTTTTTATCAGCCCGTAAACGTCCACTGTTTTTTGGGCCTGTTGCCACAATCACCACGCTTCGCAGGCGGATTGGTGATCGTATATTATTGTTAATAGCCCTTGGGAGGATGCAGCTTCTCTTGATATCAACGCGTTCTCTATTATTTTCAGGGCATACTCATGTGGTTACACGGCAGGTCAAATATGACAGCTCGCCATAATTTTAGTAACGTTAATTTCACTATTACATTTTATTGATGTTTTTATCACCATTGCCGCAGCTTTATTTGCTTAGAGATGCTTAACTGGAGGCCTGGATGACCTTCAACATTTACCAATATTTCGCCTAATTTGCAGTTTGCACTCGATTTTAGTTAACATATTCAGCATGTAGTCTAATATCGTGTCATCTCTACATATCTTATGTAGGTTACAGTCTTAAATACCTCTCTATGTATTAAACTAATAGAACAATGAACTTCTGCGACCATCAGATTCATACTCAGACAGAATATGAATTAGTATTTATTACATTATTCTAGAAGGATAAGAAAATGATAAAATGAATGTTTATTGTAATAATTACTGTAAATAAGTGTAACTCTAAATACATAGTACGATAGTTTACACAAAGGGCCCATAAGTAACGCAATTGGTAATCATTTAATGGACTTTGCAGCGTCTCTGTACGGAGCTATTAGAGTTCATCGATAATAACAAGAAATGGTGATAGCTGCCTTCGAGTATACTTACCTAAATTATACAAACCGACTCTAACGTGGGTTAGCAGTTGCTGCGGCCTTGGGCTTATGCCTATATAGCAATACAATGTTATGCTTACGGTTCATATTACTGCCATAGTTGCGCAACACAGCTCGTCTTATTTATACTCTAGACCCACACACGTTCACGATGGGATAAACTACCGCATCATGGATTTGCTGAGTGCCAATTTTTCACCATAATGACTGACATTCGATATCTTGTAAGGAATATAAGTGGGGGATGTTTCACTGAAGCTTCTGTTTTGTTTTTCTTTTCTTTATTACCGAAGTTCGGCAGAAGTGAATGAAGATTTATGAATTTCTTATATGGCTATACGTATGAGTGGTCTGAGCGAGGCCGTACATTGTTATAATGTAATAATCTATAAAAAGTAACTAAATATATAAAAGATATATTTTGAAATTAGAGTTGCAACGAATAGCCTACGGCCTATGGCCTAATAACAGATATTCGGTTTGGTGCTTAGTCGAACAGCCGAATATTCGACCAAACTTTTAGTCTCATCTCATTTAGAGTTTTGTTATATCTTACACATCTCCCTTTACGAGTAAGAAATTATCACAAAAAAATTACAGCATAGGGTGTACTGGTTAATCATCCTAATCTAACACAAACAACGACATATTTTTACTTACAAAATGGGCTGCCATTTGTGGCTACCTTTACTTAAATTATAACGGTTAAATTCTTGGTTTAGTTTACAATAAATCTTATTGGTCGGTCAAACAAAACACCAAACATAAATATCGTTTTGATTTAGTTTTATTGCCAGTTTTAGTTGGTTATTTGGTGTTAAGTACCAAATGTGAACTTACTCAGCAATATTTCTATAAAATAGCTTCCTAACTTAAATTTTATCTGAAATATTATGAGTAGATAAAAGTCAATAGTTATTCAGTTATTCAGTTATTCGGAAAAGTGATCTAATAATCGGTTTTTGGCCAAACAGTGAAAAGCAAGCTAAAAAGGCCGAATATGGAATAGTTGCCGAATATAATTTGCAACTCTTATCTTACTATGTTCATTGCGCTTCAAATATAATGAATCTCCTATTTGGCTTTCAATCCATGCGGGTCTGCAATCTTATTTTCTCTGTGCGGTAGCTACGGCTACTGCGTTATTATTTCTAAGCGTATGACGGAGACAAATATACGAATATAGCTCCCACGAAAAGCTTGACTAATTGACGTAGTTAATGATATTGGCGATCGATCAAGTCTTTAACGCACTGAGAAGCGATAGAATACATAATATCAGAAAACTGATCTTACACGCCTCCTAAAATAAAGATAAAGATAAAAAAAAAATATTATTCATGTAAAACCATTTATTGGCACTTATGAATAGTCAAGACTAGTTTTCGCGTCCAAGGTATAGATTTCCTATGGGAAAGAACGGGCATAAAACTCATAAAAATCATATTGGTACAAAGTAATTTTTTTTAACTACAATGTTCTTGAAAGGGAACAATGTTCTCGAAAGGCCTTGTAGATGCAAGGACCGGACCAGACTGCGGGCGGCGCGACGCGGAGAACAATGATATTGTTTACGAACTTTATTCTTTAGATATTATGTGACGTTACTTAACAACACAGGTAACATTGTCTATAGAGCCATACAATTTCTATATTCAAGTACATTTTCAGCCTTTCCGAAAAGTTTTTAATAAAGGGAAATCATGATCCCAGCCGGTTTGCAGAAGGCAATGTTGATCGAGTCCCTTTTGCCGAGCGTAGCTAATTGCTTGGTATCCTTTATCCGACGACACGGTTGGTGCCGTGGTTGATACAGTCGACTGCTGCGCTTCGGGTCGCGGGTTCGATACCGCACGGACCAAATATTTGTATGACCTGCAGGTAGTTGTTCCGGGTCTGGGTGTATTGTGTGTGAAATATGTGTCTGTAAGCGCACCCACGACACAGGAGAAATCCTAGTGCGGGGCAACGTTTTAAAAAAAAACCTTGGCTTAGCAAACACACTTTAGCATGCTTTTGTTCGATAGGTACTTAGTATTTGTACTCACGACGTCACGATCAACGATCCCTGGCTAATCTGTTAAGCTAGTGTATTATAAATATAAGCTTAATGATATGATGCTCCCATCAGCAAATGTAAAAATTTGTATGTTTATTGGCAAATGACTTCAATTCATTGAAATGGCTGAATGGATTTGAATAAAATTTGACACATATAGGTCATGTGTTTGAATAAGATCAACAATACGTTATACTGCTTTATCAAGTTCTCTTATGGGTTTAAATTAGTTCCCGCTCAGACGATATACTGTTGGTACTATACTGGTGGTACTTGGGTCTCTTATTGAATAGGGAGTCTGCGTGCTCAGACCGAGCGACCCCCGGAAAGACGATGGCGCGCACGTGGACACGTGCCGCCGTGTGCGCAGCACATTTGCGATCGCTTGGGGGAATCCTTTACAATCCTCACCGAGAAGTGACTGGTGCGACCTTTTTACAGTCGCCTTCCCTCCACTAGAGGAGGTGACCGCTTTACAGTCATCCCCTCCGTGGTGTGCGGCCGAGGCATGGCACCAATGGGCGGCTCTAGTGTGATCTTACGAGGACCTAGACCTGGGGGGCTCCGGTGCCGAAGATGACCGCTCCAGTGGTTTTAGCCAGTAGTCCGGCATACCCCTTAGCCCTTCCCCGGGGTGAAGCAAGTTCCATGTAGAATTTCCACTGGACATCAATTAAAAATAAAGGTCTCTTATTGAAAGAGGCCAGATAGGTAGGTACCACCCCAGCGCCAAATTTTTGCCATGAAGCAGTATTGTTTAAACTTTAGACATTACTGCGTTCCGGATAGATGGGCACTATAGCTAATGAAATGAATGGGCATAAGAGACTAAATAATTTCACATGTTGAGCTGACGAGCGTAGTGTGGTGCCTCGCAGGACTAGTCGTGGGTAGCATTACAACTGTTATGGGCAGGCGTGACGCTTACCACCAGCCGAACGACATGCTCCTTTAGTAAGCAAGTTCTAAATAAAAAATAATGAAGTGGTGAGTCACATGCTTGCCATAGAAAAAAGTTAATCTATGTGTAGCCTCACACAGGATATACCTACATTGTTGTAACAAAAATAAACAAGGTAATTCAATTATCCTAAATACTAAATTGTCTCCATTTTCTTGACATTATATACATTGTTTCAAGATATTGGGGGCTGGTGGGGTGCTAAAGCATACAACGCTCATAGACAATCGTGTCATCGGCACGGAGCCGGATTTTCACGAAATAATGCGCGAACATGTCCATGATTTAGTCTTCATAATAATATAACGAACTAGACCGAAGAAGCAATAAAAAAACTGTAATTTACCTACAGTCATTCTATGTATGCATCTTCTAAGGAAGCTACAAAACCAACCTCAACCGACCATCGTCCCCTTCCATGTGAAACTAAAGATAAATAGGCAAAAAATGCTCACTGTTACCGAAGACTTTCTTTAGTTAGTTTAATGAGACTCAGAGTAAACAGCAATCCGGTAGGTTGAACGTTTATACGATTCAATCAGAGCTTCGCAGGTTTAGACGCGTCTTTTTCAAATCTCGCGAACACACTACAGTCCCTCCGACGCGACGTGCTAATGGAATTAGTAAAAAAGTGAATCTGGTTTTTCCTCAGGTGGAAATTGCGTCGGAGTGACGAAATTTTAATGAGAAAACGCTCGCGTTACATTTGAAGTGGTACAGAATCCATTTTCTGCTATTTTAGTATAATTCTACAAATGAACATAAAGGGCCAGAGTTGTTTTGTTAACAATAAAATTCAAACTCCTGAAATTCACGATGGAAATGTCAATTTAAAACGAGGATACGGAAACGAGATTTGTTTACTTTCACAGTCTGTCACGTTACATCAAAATCAAGGCGGTAACGACACCAAAACTTTGAGTTTACATGTTTATACATAAATATTATCATTTAAAGTTTGCTAATCAATACACCGAAAGTCGTTACGGATTGGGTTTTGATTTATTTAGTAAGTTACACAACTCGTGAAAGATCATATATCAACTGGCAAACGTATACAAATAGTTTATCATTTCAGCCGAATGACGTCCATGGTGAACATGGTGATCACGTCGGGGTTGTGATGTGTTAGTAGATACAACATGTATGTTATAGTGTGCGTTAGTCGTAATATGCAACTGTATTTAGTAAGTAGGATTAATTAGTCATTACACGACCATTGACTGGTACGGACCATCTTTCATTTATCCCTCCGCTCCGACTGCCAACATTACATGGCGACCTTGCCAAGCCCGACTGGGTATGGTTTGGACCTGGTCGGGACCTTTGTGTATATATTTTGAATAAGGCTCAAACTGAAGACTGAAGAACAAAATTATGTGTAGATCAGAAGAAAAGAAGAGGTTTTTGTTAACCAAAATGAGGCACTAAGACATCGGGGGGCATCAAGCAAAGCGGTTTACGTTGCCGCTCGAGTGTACAGAAATTGCCATCGCCGGTGGGTTCAAGAAGAAATTGGAATGCACACAATGCAGCGCATCCGTGCTTCCCTACGAGGACGCACTACAACGGAGAACGAAGCCTAACGTGAGCCTAGCCTATTACAGTTTTTGTGGTGTGTTTTTGTATGAGTGAGGAATTGTTGCGAAATTTAGATTAACTGATAGGTAATATGAACGGCTAATATTATGATTAATTAATATGATTGGAAGTTTATTATTATGATCAATAGTTTATTAAAAAGCTATGATGTTTTGGTAGATATTAGAAAATATTTTATAAAAAAAGGGAAAAAGTAGATATACGTGTAATACTACAAAATTAAAATTAGATGAAGCAAATTGTGTTTATAACAGATGTAAGGAAATTGTTAATATTTTAGAAGATAGTGACGATATTAAGATAGGTTTGGAAATTTTTGGGAAAATTAGGAACACTTTTGACGAAATAAATAGCTTATGTATCTTATCTGAAACAAATAGTGAAAAAATGGAGAGTTTTGATTTAAAAACCGCGTGTACATTAATTCCTTTAATGGATGGTACCGAGGAGACTACTGAGCGTATAGTGGAAGGCATTGAGATGTATAATGATTTTTTAAAGAGTGAGGACAACAAGAAATTGCTGATATCATTTATTTTAAAAATTAGATTGTCTAAAACTGCAAAGCAAAAATTAAGGTCAGAATATAAAAATGTTGAAGATTTAATTAAAGATATAAAAAAATATTTGCTGACAAAAAAGTCTGCCAATTCCTTGCTGTCCCAATTAAACAATTTATCGCAAAATAATTTGACTATTGCAAAGTACGGTGAAAAGTTAGAGGAGCTTTTTATAGGCCTTACTATAACACAAGCTGAAGGTAGCTCCAAGGCGAATGAAATATTGAGGCCTATAAATGAGCAATTAGCAATAAAAAGATTCGCAGATGGTCTACGAAACTCGCGGCTCAGCACAATAATAGCAGCGCGAAACTACAGTACCCTTAAGGATGCGGTACGCGCGGCGGAAGATGAGGAGCTGGGACGCCCTGGATTTTCCGGCCAGGACGCTATCTATTCGTATTCAAGAGGTATGAATAGAAATAATTATAAGGACCATAGGTACAATCGCGGACGTACCAATTTCTTTCGGGGTGGTCCGCCAAGAGGTCACTACCAGTCTCAGTTTCAAACTAAAGACAACCAGCATCAAGGTCAAGTAAATTACCGCCCTAAAAATACGAGGTATGCTAAAAATGGTCGCGGCAGATACCAGACATACACGAGGCCTAGCAGAGGCTACTATCGAGGTAACTCCTATAATAATTATAATAATCGTCAGGGAAATGTTAACGTTGCCACACCTAGCGAGAACGCCGAGCAGAAAGAAGAGGAAAAAGGCGATTTAGGTGAGTTTTTTCGGATCTAACTATATACTCGCATGTGAAGGTTTGAATTTTATTTACCTATATTTCAAAGATAAAAAATGCAAGTTCTTATTAGATACTGGCGCTTCATTATCTATAATTCGTAACCAAATAGTACAAAATAACACAAAACGATACAAGGACAATACGTTTATAAACGGAATAGGCGGAACAATACACGCAAAATGTTTTGTCTACATTCCACTGTGTATCGAAAACGGGATAGAATTTTGTCACAAGCTCTACGTATTCGATAGCATGCCATGCGAGGCAGATGGTATCATCGGTCTAGATTTTCTAAGAAATTATAGTGCAAACATAGATCTACCATCAAACCGACTGATACTGCAATCTGGTAATACAGAGTGTACATTAAATATTTATAAGCAAAGTAATGAATCGGTACAGTCTGAAAGTTATCTTTACATACCAGCGCGTAGTGAATCAATTCATTTTATAAATATAAATAAAAATCTACAAAAAGACTGCGTAATATATTCTAGACAGTTAGCCGAAAATGTTTTTATTGCAAGTAGTATCGTAACACCAAAATGTGGTAGAATTCCGATTAAAATATTAAACTCGGGTGAAAAGATAGTCAACATTTTGAAGTCAGACTTGATTCATCCTCAGGGACTTGATTTTTTAGAAGAATATAATATGTGTTTATTTAACGAATCAAAACAGGACGTTGAGCGTGTTGCAAAGTTGTTACCAGAATTAAAATTATCACATTTAAATTCGAATGACAGAAAAAACATAGAAATTATTTGTGCAAAATATGCTGATGTATTTTTCTTAGAAGGTGATAAGTTAGGTACCGCGAACGTTGTAGAACAGTCTATCACAGTGAAATCTAATACTAAGCCCGTGTACACAAAGCCTTATCGGCTACCGGAGTCGTCGAAACCAGAGATTAACCGACAAGTTCAACAAATGCTTGATGATGATATTATAGAACCTTCTAGTAGCGAATGGAATAGTCCAATACTTTTAGTACCTAAAAAATCGGATAGTGGTAAAAAATGGCGTTTGGTAATAGATTACAGAAAAGTTAATGACTCAATACAGGATGACAAATTTCCGCTACCAAATATCACCGAAATCCTAGACTCTCTTTCAGGAAGTATTTATTTTAGTCATTTAGATTTGCACCAAGGTTTTTTTCAGGTTAATTTAAAACCAGAGTGTAGAAACATCACTAGCTTCGCCACAAGTACGGGACAATACCAAATGAAGCGTTTACCAATGGGTTTAAAAATTAGTCCGAGCGCTTTCTCTAGAGTAATGTCAATAGCTATGTCAGGACTAAACTATGAGCAATGTTTTATTTACTGCGATGATCTAATTGTTTTCGGTAGAAATAGCCAAATCCATAATAAAAACTTAATGGACGTATTCAAGCGACTTAGAAAAATGAACCTTAAGCTTAACCCAAATAAGTGTGATTTTATGAAAACACAGTTATTATACTTAGGACATGTAGTATCAGCCGACGGTGTGCTACCAGACCCGGAAAAGATAAGGGTTTTACAAAATTACCCGGTACCCAAAAACGCAGACGAAGTCAGGCGATTTGTAGCATTTTGTAATTATTACAGAAAATTCATACCAAATTTTTCAGAAATAACTATACCACTAAATATATTATGTCGAAAAAATGTACCGTTTACGTGGACAACTAAATGTCAACAATGCTTCGAAAACCTTAAAATGAAACTAGTATCACCACCGATTTTACAATATCCCGATTTTTCGGAAGAAAACACTTTTATCCTGCAAACTGATGCGTCTAATGTAGCAGTAGGGGCAATATTATGCAATAAAGATTTGAGACCAGTGGCATACGCAAGCAGACCATTAAATAAAGCAGAATTAAATTATCCAACTATCCAAAAAGAACTTTTATCAATTGTATGGAGTATAAAATATTTTAGACCATATCTATACGGAAGGAAGTTTATTATCAGGACAGACCACAAACCGCTTATTTATTTATTTGGTATGAAAGATCCATCAACAAGACTCTTAAAATTTAGATTACAGTTAGAGGAATACGATTATACCGTTGAATATACTAAAGGTCGCGATAACACGGCAGATGCTTTAAGTAGGGTGACCATAACTTCAAAAGACTTACAATCAATTACTGAAAATAACTTTACTATGGTAATGACTAGAGCTCAAAAAGCTAGAATGTTAAATCAAGAAGGGGATCGTTATGATAGCACGAGGATTCCTGATAAATCTGAAGAACCAAGGTCTGGCCAACCAAGGGTCGCAGAGATATTAAGGAAACCTAGTGACTACGTAGAGTTAAACTTTATTCAAGGAAATTTATTAATCAAGAAAAATATAAGTTATAGGAAAGAATGTTTTGCTTACGAAGAGTCGACTCATACATTATACATAAACCTCAATTATATGTCGTACTTTACGCGAGTCGAATTTACGAATATATTGAGCAGTTGTTGTAATGAATTAAATATTAAAGAATTGTGTATAATAAAAGATGATGAAAATAAAGAGCTTATTAAGCAGTTAACAGCTGAAATAAAAAGTAGAGAAATGTGGTCCGGACCACGAATAAATGTATTAAAAGGAATAAAAAGAGTCTATAATTATCATGAAAAGGTATACATACTACACGATTATCATTTACTGCCTACGAGTGGTCATGCGGGTGTACGACGTATGATCAACAAAATAAAAGGTAAGTGCTTTTGGCCAGGATTGGAATCCGATGTGCGAAAGTACGTGAGAAAATGTGTTAAGTGTCAAACTAGTAAGTATTCAAAAAATACTATTGAACCTATGACCTATGACGTCAACAGCATCGAAAGCTTTTGAAAAGGTTTATTTAGACATAATTGGACCACTAGATAGGGATTTAGATAATAATGTTTATGTATTAAGTTTACAATGCGAATTGAGCAAGTACGTCGAGGCGTATCCCTTGCAGCGGAAAGATTCAGTAAGTGTAGCAAGAGCTTTTATTAATAATTTTGTACTAAGGTATGGAGTACCAGCAGCTATCGCCAGCGACCGAGGCGCAGAATTTATCTCAGAAACAATGACCGAGATGTGTAAACTGCTAAAGATTGAGAAGGTAAACGCCACCGCTTATCATCACGAATCGATCGGTGCATTAGAAAATACCCATAAGCATCTTGCTGCCTTCTTACGTACTCAGTGTGACGGACACCCAGAGGCATGGAGCCAGTGGCTTCCGTTCTGGTGTTTTTCGTTCAATACTACTGTACACACCGAAACTAAGTACACCCCATACGAGCTAGTATTTGGTAAAACATGTAACCTGCCTAGCAACCTAACTAATAACGTTGTTGAACCACTATATAACTCGGATAATTATGTATTAGAACTTAAGTATAGGTTACAGCTAGCGTCTCAGGAAGCAAATAAAAATCTAAATTTAAGCAAAATTAAAAGAAAAGAGATATGGGATAAAAAGTGTAATCCTGTTCACTATGAAAAAGGTGATTTAGTTTTAATTAGGAATGAAACGGGAAAAAAATTAGACAAGTTGTTTAATGGACCTTTTGTTGTGTTAAATGAAAATGAACCTAATGTAACTGTTAGTAAAGACGATAAGATTGAGACTGTCCATAAAAACAGGACTAAATTATATGTAACTTCGTAGTAATAAGAATGTCTATTTTTAGCTTGAGTAGGTTCTCACCGATACTTGATACTGTTGTTATTAGCAAAAGCTTAGAATGTGTAACGTTACGACATTCTTTTGTTTATAATAAGTAATAAGAGTATGCAATTGATGTCATAAAATGTACTTTAGATATTATGTGAAACTTGTTTAGATTATATAATAGTGATTATGAATAAAAGATTTTAGAATTATATACGTTAAAAAAAAAAAAAAAAAAAATGATTTTGTATCTTTTTTTTTTTTTTCAAAATAACCCCTCAGGTGTGATGTGTTAGTAGATACAACATGTATGTTATAGTGTGCGTTAGTCGTAATATGCAACTGTATTTAGTAAGTAGGATTAATTAGTCATTACACGACCATTGACTGGTACGGACCATCTTTCATTTATCCCTCCGCTCCGACTGCCAACATTACAGGGTCACCAATATAGGGCGGATGGTATACCTGGCGGGCAAGTGGCGGGTAAGCCCTACAATTCATGTTGGGCGACTGTATATATGCTACGTTGCGCGAATACTTTAATAGCGTGATTCAGGATTCTTTGACGTCATCGGAGACTTGCATTTAATAGTCAAGTAGATGTCATTGTAAGTTGTAGTTATATTGCTGGCGATGTAGGTGTCGCCACACGTCTATGGACTGCTGAACACAGGCCTCCCACAAAGATCGGCACAACGACCGGTCTGGGTGTGTTGTGTGCTCATTGGGGGGTTTGTCATAATCGTCACGCTTGACGGGTTGGCGATCGCAGTTGAGTTGTAACTAATGTACTCGAAAGGACGCTACTGAACATCCTCCGTCTTATCCCATTGTCATCTTTTACGACACCCGAGGTATGACATGGGTGCTATTCTGAGCTCAGACGGAAACATCCATAGTTATTGACCATGAACCTCTGCCATGGACTGCTAAAACAAAGAGTCCTCGTAGACATAGTCAAAAATATTATATTGTCAGACAACTAATGTTACATATTATTATTCTTATGTACAGTAGAGGATACTGATGCCTTCCTCTTGACAACCTGACTCACTTATCTTACAACACCCTTGGGAAATGCTTTACCCTTTTCGGAAGCAGTAACACTTAGCCAAAGTGCGTGTATCCAATACGAAAATCCGCTTGGCATCTATAAGTATCAGTTTAACACCTGTTAAACTACCTAGTTTTGATCTTTTATAATGCAATTACACGATTAATTGGACTACAGAGTCCTTCTCATGGCTGTGGAGTAAAGTAGGGTAAGCACGAGCGATCACTGGCGACAAATTGCCACTCTACAGAGCGCCACCGTTTCATATTTCTGAACAAGGAAACAATTTAGCGACGAGAACGTTTTACTGTCGATTTTTTTTTCCGCCCGAGGATGAGCGGAATATTAATGAAATTTGATAAGCACGAAACAGCCCACGTGGTGTGACATTAGATTTTACCAAAACAACTTTTGTAAATAAATCTGGCTTTGTTCGATTTTCTAGCTTCTTAATTAGATTGAGAAGGATATACTGAAATAGGAATAAGAAAGTAGTATACCCAATGACATTTTACGAATATACACGCCATACACGAACATTGCACTATAAAAAGGCGCACCGGCCGCTATTAGGCCGCGTAGTAAAAAATATCCTCATCATATCAGCCACAGAACGTCCACTGCTGAACAAAGGCCTCCCCCTTAGATTTCCACAACGAGCGGTCACATGCCGCTCTCATCCAACGACTCCCAGCGACCTTCACCAGGTCGTTTGTCCACCTCGTTGGAGGTCGTCCCACGCTGCGTTTTCCGGTGCGCGGTATAAACACAGAATCAAAAAATCAATGTAAAAAATATAACAAAATACTATTTTTATTCACAATATCGATTTACATTACGTATTTATGAAATAAAACGTCTTTTTCTCTCACAGTTGCAGTATAAGCGGGCATCGTCTATAAACACAGGATAGCATTCTTTTTTCGCAATATGTTGCCGAATTACGCTTATGATTCACATTTAGCCGCGACACTGGTCGGTGCGTGACTAAGTGAACTCCGGGCAATTACCTTGCTTGCATGTAACCATCGTAGAGCGCGGGCAACGCGTCTTCACTCACAAAAACATCTTAGATTATCATCATCATTTCGGTCGAATGAAGTCCACTGCTGGACACAGGCCTCCCTCAAAGATCACCACAACGACCGATATGAGTGTGTTGTGGGCTCATTGGGGGGTTTTGCCATAATCACCACGCTTGGCAGATGGGTTGGCGATCGCAGTTCAGTTGTTAATGTACTTGAAGGACACTGCTGCCCATGATCCGACTACTCCCTTAGTCGATTTTATTTTATCTACCGTACAATTTTAATCAACAGCAAAAGACTATGGTCTATTGCAGAATGAATGATGTTATAATTATATGAAAATGAGCGGAATGGACGGATGGAATGGAACTATCCGTGTGGTGTCCGGATTAAGAATATAGCGCCGCTCCGTCTCCTCCCATGGATGTCGTAAAAGGCGACTAAGGGCAGCAGCGTCCCTTCTTCGGAACATCAGCCATACTGCGCTTACCAACCCACCTGCCAAGCGTGGTGAGTACTGGCAAATTCCTACCAAAATGATGACACAATTGTTCAAATCTATGGGGGAGGCCTTTGTTCAGCTGTGGATGTCTTATGGCTGATATGATGATGATGATGATGAGCAGAATGGCTTAGAGACGCTTAGTCGCCTTTAACAACATCCATAGGATGAAATAGAGTGGTGCTAATTCTTAATCCGAACACCACAGTGAAGAAAAAGAGAAAACACGAAAATACATGTGGAAGCAACAGCACGGGGCGGTTTATTTATTAATCTACAGTCAGTTCAGGGGGGCAATTCCTTAAGGCCAAACATCCATACATCCTTTAATACAGAATTAAAATGACGGTGAAAAGCCGAGTTGGTATACGCTAAGACATGATTGAAGCTATTCAAGGATACGTTGCAGACGGCCAGCCATGAGCCTTAGCGATTACCAAAATGTTTTTCACCTTTATTTTAATTCTGTATTCAAGGATGTATGGATGTTTGAGCTTAGGGAATTGTACCCCTGATTCCATGAGTGATCCCATCTGGATCTTTCCCTCTGATCTTTTGAAATCTTTTACTGGAAATTACCTACGACTAGGAACATATTAAAAAATTATTAGTATAAATAATTATATATTTATAATCTTCTATTTTTTCGATAGTGGTCAACCTTGTGTCAGAGTTGTTCAAACCACCCAAAGGCCTCCGACTTGGCTTAACGACTGCCGTCTAATGACAACAACTGGGACCGACGATTTTATCTCATCGAAACACTGATAACTCAGCTCAAATATTACTATACGGTCACCCATCCATAGACTGAACGTGCCAAGCGTTGCTTAACCTGGAGCACAATGGGCTATGAGCGCCTTATTACAAAGTCAACCACACAAAAACAACAACAGAAAAAGTTGTGAACAAAATTATTACTGTTTTATTTAGTCGACTGACCTCATCATCTCATTGCCCTCCGCAGGGATTTGATCCTATTTAAACCCTTTGTATAATATAGCTACTACAACACAAGATTCTTGTGTTTGTTTAATCTCCGGAATTATGTAATCTGAATTTTCATTTGAGATAAACTATTCAAATTCAAATGATTTTATTCATATAAGCCATTTACAGGCACTTATGAATAGTGAGAATATATTTCCACCATAGTTCCTAGAAGTTGGTCCTATGGAGAAGAACCGGCAAGAAACTTCAGAGAAATAAAAAATAATTTTAATTATAATAATTGAAAACTGTTACTTTGCTGATAGTTACAATAGAATTCAGTTCAGAATAATGTACGGCCAGTGTAAAATAGATGAAGTAAAATAATAACTGCACTTTCCGGTGCTCGTTAAATAGAAGTTTGTCAATAGAATTATAAAATCACAACCGTTAAATTGCTAAGAATTGAGTCTCGTCACGCCAATTGTGAGGCGTTTATCCAGCTGTGGACTGCCTGAAGTCCCAGAAAAGTAAGCAGTTTGAATACCGTTATATTTTCAACAATCAATTTATCCTTACAAAACGCGTAGATTTTTTCCCATTCCATGAAAATGATAATGATAGTTCGATGAAGTTCGCCGTTCGCTAATCAGCTGATTTGAAAGTCTCGATCCTCCATAACGTGGATACCACAAAAAACAGTAATGTTCAGCCAAATATAGTAATTTATTTCACTAACTAATATTACCAGCCAGATCAACTGTAATGATTATTCTATTTATGGATAAACATCCTCATAAAATCTGTTTTTGCTATATTCGGCTAAGTAAATGGGTAATTCAGGAATTTGTTTTCTAGAGCATAATCCGTTTAGTTCTTTTATTATTTTTATTCGTGAAGCGGTCTGTTCTTGATCTCGATCTCACCTGTGTGGCTATTCTGTAAGAACTCTCTAGCAAACGCACTTATAAACCCGCAGTGAAATCTCTAATATCGTATGGTTTTTACTACTTTTTACTATGGATTCATAGGTGAGTTTGCTTCACTAGGAAACCCACTTATGAATCCATGATGAAATCTCTAGTTTCGTACTATTTTTGCTACTTTTTACTGCCGATTCAGAAGCGAGTTTGTTAGTGAGTTCTGACAGAATAGCATTGCTGATGGAAAGCGATAGATGACATCTACGATGGAACTAGCGCACACAAATGAGGTCAATTCACTCTCACTTTTAAAAATTAAGGGGTTATAGGTAGCAGGGAAAACAGACGCTTTAGACGCAGACTTAGTTTTTGGCTTGGGTAGAACAAGTATCTTCCCAGTGGAAACCCGAGATTGATTATAATTCAGTAGTAATGTCCTGCAGCGGACCTCCACAAACAAACAAAAATGCATAACCGAAAAGCTTAAGTAATCCGAACAAATGTTTCTAGAAAACCCGCAAGAAGTTCCAGGAAAAGAACTCTTAAAAATACAGTATCTAGCGAAAAACATATTTGCAACCCATCTACATCAAAGTTTTTGTAACTACCGCGTATTTTTGTTCCTGCACTTTTTACATACTCTTTCAAGAAAACCTACTTTGTCAGAGAAATTGTAACTGGATAATATGTTACATTTCACATACATCTTAAACACGATGGCCGTAGTTATCTTTGTATTCTTTTGTAGGACATTTATTATATGATTATGATGATTAGCTTATCGTCAACTTGTTGATATAGAAGACGGCCGCATGGTTGGTGCAGTGGTTGATACAGTCGACTGCTGCGCTCCGGGTCGTGGGTTCGATTCCCGCACGGAACAAATATTTGTACGATGTGCAGGTAGTTGTTCCGGGTCTGGGTGTATTGTGTGTGGAATTCATGTATGTAAACGCACCCACGACACAGGAGAAATCCTAGTAAAAAAAAAAAAAAAAATTAAGTGCGTGCATTAGAGAAACTTTTTTGTTTCAGAACACCGACAGTAGCTTGAAACGATCGCTTATGGTCATGCGCATGCGCCCTAAGGCTGCGTCCTGACACGCAGATTTGCGTACGCGTGCAATTCTGGTTCGCAAGCGTGCCGTCCGCATCGTGTCTTTTCATAATATGTTTAGACACACTTCCCACGCGCACGAGAGTTACGGCTCGGCGACGCAGGTGCTGCCCTCTTGCTGGATTACACGCTCAATGTTATTTTTCCTGCCACACGAATGACATGTATCAGCATCATCACCATTTTAGCCCAAAAGACCTACACTGCTGGACAGTGTCCTCTCCCAAAGATTGCCATAACTACCTGTAAGGGTTTGAGTTGTGTGCTCATTGGGGGGTTGACATTGAAATGTATGCTAGTATACAACTAAACGACATTGATATCGACACGGAAGAAAGAGAAAGAAAGAAGAGTTGTATCCAAAGTTTTTTTGGAAACATTTGCAGTTGCAGGCAGATACAGTCTCTGTTCCCATCATATTAAACAAATTAGAAACTGTTGGGATGAGAGGAATCCGTTTTGCAGACTACCTTTCAAACAGGAAGCAGCGGGTTAAAGTCGGAGAACACATCAGTGACGATGCAAATATCACATTCGGCGTCCCTCAGGGTAGCGTGCTGGGCCCTACGCTGTTCCTGCTTTACATAAACGACCTCTGCAATATTAAAATCAATGACGCAAGAGTACTTTCTTATGCTGATGATACTGCTGTTATCTTTACTGGGAAGTCATGGCATGAAGTTGCCCTTAGTGCTGAGAAGGGTATGACACAAATAGCTAGATGGCTCAAAAATAACCTACTCACGCTAAACACTACTAAAACGAATTACATATGCTTCAGTATCTCAAATCGTACTCAACAAAGTATAGATTTTAACATAAGAGTACATGCTTGTGACGATGCAAATAAATGTTTATGTCGAACACTTGACAGAGTATCACAAACCAAATATTTGGGTGTAGTTCTGGATCAGAGATTATCCTGGTACTCCCACCTTGAACAGGTTACTATTAGCTCAGTAGCTGGATCTTCAAAACGCTAAGACATATTGCACCAAAAATGTACCCACCTCCACAAATACCCCCAGAAACCTCCTTAACGAAATATACATAGCTTTGGTGCAGTCAATATTGGTGTACTGTATCCCTATTTGGGGAGGTGCAGCTAAGACTAAGTTTATTGACCTAGAGAGAGCCCAACGTGCTCTAATAAAGCTAATGTATTTTAAGACAGTCAGATATTCAACGCAGTCTTTTCCAAATTAGCGGCTTACTCTCGGTCAGAAAATTATATATCATAAAAACTATACTAAAGAAACATAAGAGCCTACCCTATGTCCCTAGCCTAACCTTAAAAAGAAGAAAATACAAAATAGCGGAAGTTCCCCAAAGTAAAACCAAGTTCGCCAGCATACAATACAAAAAACGTGCAGCACAGCCGTACAACAGGTTAAACAGAGAGATTTACGTATATAATAAGAAACAACAAGACTGTAAAAAAACTGTAACTAATTGGATAAAACCACTTTCATTCGAGGATATGGAGGCGCTGCTGAATTAAGATATAAGTAGACACCATTCTCAATCTCACGCATACACTCTGACACAAATACCCGATACACACACATTCACTCACAAACGCACGCATTTACTCCCTTACATTCATTTACACACACTCGCACACACCCAAAATACCCTCGCTTTATTCTATTATTTATTAATTTTTATTATTTTCTGTAACAACCTAATATTATTTGTCAAAAACTTGACAATTTTTAAACAAACTATTAACAGTTTATAAGATATGGAAGAGCGGAGTCTCCTAACACAGGCTTTATTCGCTTAAATGGAGGCTCCAATCACTAGTTTGTAAGGAAACTTGTTATAATAATAAAATATTTTATTTATTTTTTGCAGTCAACCTTGACCTTGAAATTTTGATGTCATCGCGCCCTAAGAAGTGTTACTACAAAATGTACTTACAAACGAAAATCATCATCCTCATATCAGCCAATGGACGTCCACTGCTGAACAAAGGCCTCCCACCGATTCCCACAACGACTGGTTACATGCCGTGTGTCTTCATTTTGGGGGGGATTTGCTTATACTTACCACGCTTGGCAGGCGGGATGGTGAGCGCAGAATGATGCTATTCCACAGAAGGGACGCTGCTACCCTTCCCTTTGGTTTAGTGTCCCTTAGTCGCCCTTTACGACCTCCACGGGAGGAAATAGAGTGACGGAAAATTGTATGGTTTTAAGTCTAAATAAAACATAAGTGGAACGCAACTGTGTATAAAACTCACAATAATAACTTACCTATGAAGTTGGTTCCGTCTCTTGGCTGATGACAAATTAGCTTCGGTCGCTGTTACGTCACATATCGCAAAAATGCTCAGCTATTATTTGTTCATTTGTTGTGCTCTCGACGGCTGGCTTCGATATCTGGGATACTACGAGTTTCCGAGTATGTACTCAATAGTTAAGATTATGTTACAAGCTTCAATTTGTCAAGTTCTTGGCACCTTTTCCGTTGAACTTCTTCACAAGAGTGTTAATTAAATCGATCGAGGCTCTAAATGGTATCACGTTTGTAAGGAGTGAATTCTGAAACTTTTACCGGTATGTTAGAATGTGTTCACTAGGTACTTCTGCATTGTTTGTATTCTAAAACTTAACTGATTTCAAATAAACGCAATTTTTCCATCTACTAGCTTTTGCCCGCGGCTTCGCACGTGGAATTCTTATTGCTTATCAAGCCAGAACATAGTAATGTTTAAAGTTTAAGCATTACATCTTAGCAGTTGCATAACTGGCTCTACGGTGGTAAATATCTAGTCAGACTCTTACAAATCAAAGACTTATCAACGGTACAAATATCCTACCATTACTTCACATCGAGATCTACCGTACCTCGGAAAGCGTAATGAGCCGTCGGTTCCGTTTGCGAAACGAATACCAGACGGTTGCAGGCAGCGGGAGCCCCGACAGTTTGACAACCGGTTCTGACCGGTTCTCAGACTTGTAATATCGGTTTTCCACTGTAATTGGATTGCGAATAGTTACTGCGTGTAGATATTAATATCTGCCACTTCTGCTCAGACTGAAAGTCGACAATATAGTTTCAAAAAGGCAAAGCTTATGATGGTGTGCTCAGTACCAGTAAATACAGTTTAAAATAACGGATGATAAAGGTTGCTTTTGTTTATGTACACTGACGTTGGGCTGGGAACTTGTCACGATAAAGTACATGCAACCGTATCCTTAAATAACACTTATGTATATCGAAGGCTCTTCAAGGCTGAAACAGATAAACTTGGGCATAATTTTATTATAAACCTTAAACTATGACCTTAATTCCACTGCAATTGATTTGATTCATTCCTCGTCTCACACGGCTCGGGCTTTTTAAATAGTCCTCTATTGGCCATAACAAATTACATCTCGCACAGTTCGTCCAAACGCAGTGCAATGCTCCCCATACGTTCACTCGCATAGTGACTTCATCACTGGCTCCCCAAACTATGTGACAGCTAGCATAAGCTTTATTGACTCTTTTTTAGTTACTTTATAAATCCTGTCTAGTTTCTTACCCCCATATCTGGGTAACTGTTGAACGTATCTTTGTGTTTAAATGTACGTGCCGTTTTATTGTTGTAACCGTTAACGATTTTATCTGTTTTAAATAATTTATATCTTTGAGCATTCGACTGTTTTATTATTACCTTTGCTTGCCTGTATATCTATTAGTGCATTTTAACTCCACCAATTGTACATCTACTCCGATCTGATTGTGACGAACACAGACCACCCTCATTGCTACGTCCCGGGTGCTCAAACACCTACAACTAGTACTGCCCATCTAGTACCGACCGGTGCTTTCCAGTTCAGTAAGTCCCTGGTCACTGGTAGTCGTTGGATACGCGCGGCATGTAACCGCACGTTGTGGAAATCTATGGGGAGGCCTGTGTTCAGCGGTGAACTATCTTTGGTTTATAAGATGAACTACATAATAATTAATAATCAATTGCGCTTAAAAATGCAACATCACAAAAATTATTGGTAATATTATCAAGGTAGGGTTTGGAAAGTGCTGAAAAGACACATAATAATGTAGTTAACGTGACTTTCTCTTAAAAGCATGTCGTATTTTATGTAGCAAATGCAAATTTATAAACCATTAAAGGCAAAATGTTACCGTTATAATCAGAAAGAAACAACACTGGTCCAATGCCAATATAATACACTGTTCGGCGGCATATTAGTACAATCTTGTAAAGTTGGGCCAAAAGCAAGACTGTCCTTACAAGATAAAGATGAAAGATTTCTATTCATTTAAGACATACACAGGCACTTATGAATTACCGTAACTTTAATTACCGCATTCCAAGATGTAGATTTCCTATGGAGAAAAACGGGCAAGAAACTCCATCATAATTCATCAATCATTTTAATCATCATTATTTTAATATTTACAGGTCTTGGATAGAATAATGTTTCTTGATCCATTGATAAACACAGTTATATTGGCTTCTGCAACAGTTAAATATTCCACCACGACCAGTGAGATATCTTTTGAATCTGTTGATAGTGGGACAAACGAATAATTCTGACATGTGATAAGGGATGTTCTAGTAAAGTTACCAAAGGTTGATCGATCAAAAAATGGCCGGGAGTCAATAACTTAGAATTTTGACATATCCTTATTTAAAGGCGACAGAAAACGAGAGTTATTAACGGCTTCTACCTTTGTGAAGAAGGTTGTGATTTCTTTGAAGGTTAACTGCGATTCACATAAGACTTGGTCAACGTGTGTCTTGGCCGAATTTACCGCCGCTTAATACAACCCACCGTGATCAAGACTAGCTGGTGTATTAAAAAGCCAAGTGACACTACGTTTTGTTAAATCCCGTTCAATATCCAAATAATGGTTCCGTAAGAAAATATATTATTTCCTTAAACATCTATCCGTGCCCGTATACTACAATCTAACCTCATTAGTGAAGGCTGGCCGCACCGTGAAACAAATCGAGTAATGGTTTGCAACAAAGGCTTTAACTGAAAGATCCGTGACTTTGCTCAGATTTTTCGTAGCTTGCTAGTTTTGATATAAAATACCCGCGAAGTCCGTACCAACACCAGAAGAGGACGTATAGCCGTTACTCGATCTGCTGGTAGATCCGCCTAGTTGCGTTGGTCATGCACGTGACCGATAATATTGCACACATATAGCGAAATAACAACTTTAAGCATCTTTTTAACGCTAAGAAACTAGCCAGTTCGAATGCACTAAATTATGTTTTCTTAAACGGCTGACGGTGGTTAATATTCTAGATAATTTACAGTACATGCAATCACGGTTCTAGTGGGCACTGATTGCTTACAAAGCAAGGAACCATTTACCTGGTAGCCTATAAGGTCTCCTTTGGATCTACAAATTTTTAGGGACCCCAAACCGACTGTCACTGAATAACCGAGCTTCGTACCTCCCTCCAATGCACACAAATACAATGCCTGAACATAGCCTTGTAAAGCCATGTAATTTTTCTATTTTGACGTATGAAATTCAGCCATGTCATACAATCTTAATAGACAGAAATCCAAGAAGAACTAAAAAACATAACATACATTGTTCGTAAAATAAACGTTATCCTCATTTATTTTTAAAACCAATGAATTTAACGAATTAATTTTTCCACAATCTAACCTTTGTTACCGCTTTCTGTTAACACGACGTCCACGTCAGCCGTGCGCTCATTCATTCTATTTAAGTTGATGGGCACCTTCAAGCCGCTTCGTAATGGAAAGATAATAACTGTTTTGTGACAGCACTGGTGTATTTTGTTCATTTAATACAAGACTACAGTTTCAGCCACTGAAATTCTATCTCGGTAAAGTAAACGATATATCACGTGTTTCGTTCTTGAGTAGAAAGAACACTGTTTTGCTCTTTAGTGGAGTTGCTTACGTTTATTTATTTGCTGGTGTATTGTTGTGAATGGCAGAATTGAACGACGTGTGAGGTCACGATTATTTAGACTGAAAGTCTCAGAGACTTTTATTATTTTACCAATATTATTTTGATTTCGTTTTAAGTCTTTACTTCATTTCTCTTTTACTTATGTTAACATCGTATAGATTTCCAATATGAGATTGAACACTAAAACACATAGTTTCTCGTCATATTTACGCCGCGAAAAGGAAATTTATGTTGCTTTCGTACATTTACAATAGACACAATGTCTTGAATTAAGTCTAAATTTTCTTTACTAACATTTTATACAATTAGAGGCATGGTAATTTGAGAGACAAAAATGGAACTTAGCACAGCATTGTACCGTTTCGTTATAACAGTGCGGAATGTGGAAAATGTGGACTAGTTTCACTGTTAGTCAGTGGAAATTCTCGCAAAAATAAAAGGGGTCCTTAAAAAAATAAACATCCCTAAAAGATAGCATCCGTAACTCATCTAGTGTTGCGGATGTTCACTTGATTGTGCGGATGATTGCTTACCTTGAGGGGATAGGTAAGCTCTGTGCCCATTCTGTTATAATGTTTTTTGTTACCTATGACAAGTCTTACACCTGTTACTGTCAGCCCATATAATCTCATTGCAGAGAAAGACCTGTCCCAATGATTTGTAAGTTTATTGCGCTGCTTCTTCGACAGTTTACAGACACAAATCTCACATGCATAAACACTCAGATCAAGAACAATTACCTGTAGACCATACAAATATTTGTTCAGTGCAAGAATCGTACCCGCGACTCGTAACGCAGAGAGACAATCACTTAGACACAGCGCCGATCGTGCCGTCAATGCGTATAAAAAATACCGTGATAAATTCCACTTAACAGAGTTATGGGAGATATGAAATTCAGTTCGTTCCACGAATCGAATATGTGTGGCGCAGCGAAAATCCAATTTGGTTGTGCACTAAAAACACGGGTTGCAAGGGAAATTCGTATCGTTTATATTGAAGCCACAACACCACATCATTTCCCAGCGAAACAATTTAATCTACCTACTGCATAGAACGACTATCAGGTACAGGCTTACGTAACTCACTATGACAAGTTAATTTGACTGTAAAACATCGATGTTAGCGAATTTTGGTTTTGTTTTTAATAACACACGCATCAGCCTGTAAACACCCACTGCTGAACATGAGCCTCTCAATGGGCGGTCGTAGGAGATATTGCCAAAATCACCACGCTTGGCATGCGGATTGGTAATTGCAGTATGTTGTTATTAGTGTTAGCAGACGGGAGGATGGTGCTACTGATCCTCTTGATATCAAACCTTAGTCATCATATCATCATCGTCGGCATCATATCAGCCAAAGAACGTCCACTCCTGAACAAAATCTCCCGTAAGACAACCGGTTACATGCCGTCTATCGTCATTTTGGGGGGAATTTGCCAGTATGTGGACCAGGTGAGCCGCGTGGCTGGCGGGTTGGTGAGCGCAGAATGGATGCTGGTGCCCATCCCTCTGGTTTAGAGTCCCTTAGTTGCCTTTTACGACATCCACGAAAGAAAATGGAGTACCGCTATATTCTTAATCCGGTTAACACACATATAGAAACCTTAGCCGCATTTAACGATACCGATGGATAGGGAGGGGTGGTTTTTCTTTGGAATCTCACAGAATGTTTTTAATTATCCGTTTTAAATGTAGTATTGGTGAGAACAATGAGATGCTTACTGTAAATACTTTTAATATCAGCCTGTAACTGTTCCACTGCAGGGCAAAGAAGTTTTCTCATATTTATTTATTTATTATACTCTTTATTGTACACCAATCGTTAAAGGTAATAAAAACAGTAGTGCTTATAAGTATATTTTAGAGTATAATGGCAATACTATACTAAATATATAAATAATGGAAGATTATACACAATATAGATATATAAATACACAAACATTTATATATACACATATACAAATACTCATGCATAGAAGGAATGAGCATTGATCAGTTTGATCACCAAACTTGGTCACTGTGTGATTACGATCATCATCATCGTATCAGCCACAGGACGTCCACTGCTGAACAAAGGCCTCTCCCTTAGATTTCCACAACGAGCGGTCACATACCGCTCTCATCCAACGACTCCCAGCGACCTTCACCAGATCGTCTGTCCACCTCGTTGGAGGTCGTCCCACGCTGCGTTTTCCGGTGCGCGGTCTCCATTCGAGAACCTTTGTGCCCCAACGGCCATCAGTTCTACGAGCAATGTGCCCTGCCCATTGCCACTTCAGTTTACTAATCCTTTCAGCTATGTCGACAACTTTAGTTCTTCTACGGATCTCCTCATTTCTGATTCGATCTCGTAGAGAAATACCAAGCATAGCTCTCTCCATAGCTCGCTCAGTGACCTTGAGCTTTCTTATGAGGCCCATTGTGAGTGACCACGTCTCTGTTCCATATGTCATCACTGGTAACACACACTGGTTAAAGACTTGCGTCTTGAGGCATTGCGGTATTGTTGACAAAAAGACGTTGCGAAGTTTCCCGAACGCTGCCCAGCCGAGTCGGATTCGACGATTGAACTTATAACTAATATTGATCACCACACTTGCTCACTGCGTGATTTCGATTGGAACTAAGATTGATCGCCACAATTTCTCACTGTGTGATTGCGATATCAGATCCAGGTTGTATTGTTCTGTCTGAAAGAATAGACCACTCTTCCTCACCTATATGGCTTGATATCGACGGTTGATATCAACTGGCTGGGCAGCTATATCATCTCGTGTGCTAATGATAATTGGAATCACTAATCTAACAACCACGTTATTAAGACATGTCCCCCATAATGGTTGTCTGTAGTGATAATTGTGAGGCCTATGTATAGCAGTGGACATATTTACTTGTGTATCTGTGGTTCAGGTTTACTCACAATGTTTTTCTATTGTCGGTGGTGTCTTAGGTTTACTTACATTGAAAAAGTCACATTATATATAACAGGTTTAGAAACATTCGGACCACCGCGACACCCTTTCGCTTTTAAGCTAAGCAATCTTCCGCTTCAAGAGGCCCATACGTGGAGATCAGTGTGGGCCGCATATCATAATTTTAGTATTTAAATATATTTTAATCTTTAAGTAACACAGTAGTACATTTTATTATATAAGAAAAAGCAACACAATTGTACAACTGTGCAAGGCGCTTATCGCTAATCAGCGGTCTCTTGCAAACAGTCGACTGGAATGCTTTGAAGTTGACGATTCACATTTTATGCCTGACATCCTCAATATCTTAATATATATAAATTACGTGTCACGTTGTTTGTCTGCTATGGACTCCTAAACTACTGAACCGATTTTAATAAAATTTTGCACACTGTGTTAGTTAGTTCGATAAGATTTTAACAGATGGCGGTATAAGGTAATTAGTTGACTCGATTGATTGGACCCGGTAGGTGTCACTGCAATCGGGTTTGCATGTACCTGCCCGTGCGAAGCCGGGGCGGGCAGCTAGTATCATATAAATATCTCGTGTCACGGTGTTTGTGGTCACACTCCTCCTTTGTATAAATGGAAATAGGCGTAAAGCATTTTCACCCTCCTACCCCCCCATTTTTTTATCGTGATTTAGTTTTTTTTTTTTTTTTTTTTTTTTTTTTATGTATAGTAACCATGATGTAGATTTCCAAATTCCACGCGTGCGAAGCCGCCGCCAAAAGCTAGATTTATATAATACAGATACCTACTTATATGTAAAAATGTATATATATAAACGAATAATAAATACAATGAAAAAACTAGGCAAGTGCGTCTTGACCTCACGTGGATAGGGTACCGTATGATGAATATGTTAAATAGTATGTTTTTTTTTAAATCTGACCCAAAATTGTTTGTTGTACCAACAAAAAAAATATGTTTGGTACCGATTGTAGAGGGCAATTGCTGAATATATTGTTTATTGTTGAATTAATCCCAAGAACAAAGTTAACATTGTACTTCAAAAACATATTCTCCCATATATTCCAACTGCAAATGTAAGTTCGTACACACAAAATTGAAATATTTACCATGTTATTTTAAGAGCGTAGTTTCGGAGATAAGGGCGGGGGAATGGTCTATTTCCTTAAATAAATTTAAAATTATTCACTTGAAAAAATTTTTTGCTCTTACAGCACAAGCCCAGGATGAGATGTTAAATTTTCTAATTTGCCCCGAAGTGACATTATATTCAAAATTAATTAATTTACGTTAATTTATTGTGTGTAAAATTCGGTCCAGTACATTTGGGGCAAATTAGCTGTGACAGACGGACAGACACACGAGTGATCCTATAAAGGTTCTACCATTTTTTTTTTTTTTTTTTTTTTATGACTTTGAAGCCTAGGTAAAAAAAAAAAAAACTTTCGGCTCTAGTGTGATCATACGAGGACCTGGAGCCTCCCTTACGTGCCGAAGATGACCGCTCCAGTGGTTTTAGCCGGTAGGAGTCCGGCATACCCCTTCGTCTTTCCCCGGGGCGAAGGAAGTTCATGACGAATTTCCACTGGGCACCAATAAAAAAATAAAAAAAAGGTAAAAAAAACTTTACCGTCGATTTCAAAGATATAGCTAAATTGATTCCGAAGTCAATGAATCTGCTATGTGAATAAATAAGGCACTCTGAAACGGTCGACTGGTTCCAACGCGTTATTTTTTCATATCTAAATGAGCGAACCGAGGAAAAAATATAATTTATTATTCGACGTCCCCGAGCGAGTTGTAAGTACATTACCTGCCGGAAACCAGCCTTTATTCATTTCAAATTGTTATATGGTGATGCGAGAGTACCTAGTATTTATTAATTAAATTGAATGAATTTAAAATTGTGTCATCCTTTTTTGAGCTGCGAACCAGTGCAATATTTCCAAGTATTAAATGCAGTGAGTATTTCAGTACCTGATCATTCTACCACGGCGCTTCAAAAAATTCAATTCGATTTTATGCTCAACTTTTCGTATTTGGAATTATCGTATTTAGCTATGTACGAGTACAGATGAGAAAAAATTGTTTTCATGAAAGACTATAAATATTAGAATTCGAAGTTTCGCAGTCACACTTTATATTTGTATGTTATATAATATTCCGCATAAATCTTCAGTGCAAAATCAACTCGAGGGTGGCGCAATCGATTATATTTCAGTTGCAGTAGCTACGCGTATTTTGTGAACAGTCTGCAGAACGAATAATAGGATGTCGTTTTTTCTAGTTGGCGTGATGTAAACAGATGACCGCAGGTTCAAAGCTCTCGTTTCCGTGCGGGACGCGGGGTTGGAAACAAAAGATGCTCGTTTCCTCGGCAGTACCGTGGCGGGGGTGAAGCAGGCGCGGGACGGGCCACAGCCCTACAATGGAGGCATTGTTTGTGCCCGGTGACAGGAAAAACTCCGACCTCCGTGTTTCTGTGCATTTTTTATTTCTTTCTTTCTTTCGTCGCTTTTTCTTGGTAAGCTCCTTTGACTATGCCGGGAGGAAATCAAAGTTGTTTTGAAAGCACTATCTCGTGGGATTTCGTCGGTTGCGAATTGATATCAAAATTTCATTATACGTCTGTGGATCAAAAAGAAAATGTTATTATAATTGCAGTCTTGAAGGGAGGATCTTTTTCACTGAAAAGCTTAAGTGCTTTGAAGGATTTCTTCTTTTATTTAAAAAATGTGGGTATTTTTTTCCAAACTTGTGTTCAAATAGCCAGTTTTTTCCAAGTTAAAGGTCTGCGCATTTGATAAGTATTGAGTTGGCAAGAAGGTAGGGACTGCTCTAAGAAACTGTGTGGATTGTGAAGAAAGTAACGTGATTCGTGGAAGCAACAAAACAAGTTCCTTACCTTTTTATCGTAAAAAAATGTTCAAGTACTACTCCAGAAACTAGTTATTAGCCGCAGTACAAGTTCAATGTTTTATAAAAGTGCTCGGCGACCTACCCTCTGGCTATGAAATACATTGGCTGGCCGGCGGACAGCGGATGGCGGCCGGTTGCGGTGTATCCGCCGGATGAGCCCCTTCCCCCGCCCGACCTTTTCCGGTCCTACTAGCCTCTCACGATTCCTTATTTACCCGTTTTTCCTTATCAACCCGTACCATTCGCAACACATTACCGAGGATCTTGTTGGTGAAATTGAGGTTATTTCATCCTTACTTATACATGGGATGTGTGTGGATTAGGGTTTGTTTGGTAACTCCATTTCATCTTAGCAATTTCGGATTCCACGTGTCATTAGGGACTTTCATAAAAGTGCGATTTGAGACGGTTCCGTCGTAGCCGCCATTATTCCTATATCTTTGGCTCCGACTGAATATAAAATTGGGAATATTACGTAATCGCTTCATAGACGAGTGAGTTCACTAGCCGGTCGGCTAGCTGAGCCTTGGACTTGATGTATGTTAGGTTTTCCTGTAATATATAACTTTATTGAATACCGAATCCTGAGAAATTATTTGACCGAAAAAGAAACGACAAATGTGTAACGAGTGAGCATGGACTAGAAAAAACGATTTTCTCTTAGAAAGTATTTTTTTTCTAGTTTTTGCATGTGCCTATTCAAACCTTATCCATATCAACATCAGTTTGCGTGGAAACTGTTTTAAATACAAATACTTTGCTAGTCGATTCATTGACATAGCGATGCGATATATAGTAGTGATGGAAATTGAATTCTTAAAACTGGCCTGGTACACATTCGCGGGAAATAGGTAGAAAAACTGCTGTATAGAGAACTAGATTCCTGATTTGAAAATAACCAGTTATAAGGCATCATAAGTTCCTAACTAATTCGTAAATTGTAGTTATAGACGTAAATAGTAACTAACCGAATTGTATTTGTTTTTGTAAATATGGTTACATCTATTCATTGACGGTAAATAAGTTGGACCTGCCTCTAAATTAAATAAATATTGATATATATAAATATATGTTATCTTATATAATAAGTTAAGATTGTATGCCTGAATGGCGGGACATAGCTGATCCTATTAGATTAATTTGTATATTTTGACATCTTATTAACCTGTGATCCACAATAAATTAATTTGAATTGAATTGAATTGAATTGAATTACCTAGGTCTAATTAGTACACAATATACCTAAAACATACATCTTAAATTATATTGATTAGGAAGCCTAACATGCTTTTCTACATAAATAATTAAGTTAACCATGTTTAGCTTTTGCCATTTGAGCGGTAAGTAGCCAGTTCACTTTGTCGAAGCCATTTCAATCTAGGAATGGAAAATAAAAATAGAATCAAATCGGGGTTTCTTTTCAATGGACCGATAATCAGGGTCGCCTTTTTCAATATACAGTGAGTTACCAAAATAACGGGCAAGTGTGAGTTTGACAAGGGTTCCGTCAATATGTTAAAAGTAACCATTTCCTTTGACTTTTTCATTAAAATGAAGAATTTGTATTTTTGATGTTTTCGCTTAGCAGAAACGACGAAGAATAAAACTTTTTATGTATTTGAACATTAGGACAAAATACCATGTTTCTTGAAAAGGTTTCTGTGTTAGATACAAGGAACTATAATATTTAATCATCTTGTTTGGTAAATTGAATATCAATTCAAGGACATATGACATTATTATCGCTGCTTTCCTAGAAACATTATCATGAAAACCCAATGCCATAGCCAGCTATCATACCAAATAGATACCAGCATCGGCAGTTCGATTACAAAGAACATAGCGTGGGATTATTGCAAGACGGAATGGTATGAGAAACAAGTTCAATGTTCCGTGAGTGTGCAAATGTGCAGCAACTTGACATCTGAGCGACAAAAATGCGCCACTTGGGAGTACGTGAAGCGGGGGTCGCCGCCCGCCCGCCGCGCCGTAGCGGCCATTGTTTCAGAATTCACCTACAGCGAAATACTCACAAGTACCCCTTTTTTACCTTCCATAACAGTGTCGACAAAGTTCAATGAGTATTTGCTACGAATAACGTCATTTTGCCGTCAAAGTGAACATAAAATACAAGCAAAAATTTAATGAAGACTAGGTATAAAAGAAATTGTGACAAGGTTAATAATAAATATAAAAGTAGCGTAAAGAAGTATTATAAAGACGCAACTAGCTTTATTAAAGATTGTTAGTTTTTTAGAAGAATACTTGGCATAAAGTATGGTTACCTACATTATAGAGTAAATATCAGTATCTTTTGTCGATGCTGGTTTGGGAAGTTGTGAGTATTGTTATAATAAGGTAAGATTCCATTTTAGGAAGATGTGTCTATTTATTATTTGTTTGTAAAAAAAATTGTACACACAGAAATAAATAATATATAATTACATAGGAAAGTAGCGTACAAAGGCGCAGCTTATTTCTTTAAGAAATTCCTTCCGGCAGACCTGCGATAGGAGAGTTTGAAGTAAAGAGGTGTAGGACAGTGTGTAGAGGCCTATCTGGCCTATTGGGCAGCCACGAAGTCACTACATAGCGCAATTCGCGAGGCTAACGCCCAGTTCTGGAGCGAGCTCCTGGAGGGACTGGACAGGCACTTGGGGGAGACGCTATTGTATGGTGAGTTATCAAAATAACGGGCAAGTGTGAGTTTGATAAGGCAAACATTAGCAGAAACGACTGAACGTCACGACCCTATCGTATGTTCGTGGGCAAATTGCGCTCGTCGGTCCCCCCGGTGACTGAAACCATGGCCCCGGATTTGCTGGAGGGGGTACTTTCAACGCTCTTTCTGGCGGTCCGGGACCGTGCCGGTCCTTCTCCACCCCCAATTGCCTCGAACTGGGCCGAGGAGTAGGAGGTTTCAGGAGGGGAGTTGGACTGAGCCATTGGCCATCTAAAGGCTTGCTGCACTGCACCGGGTCCGGACAGCATTCCGGGCCGCGTATGGGTCTACACCCATACGCGGTTATATTTATTTTACGGTCAATAGTTCTGTTACGTACTTTCTTAGAAGAAGTTGAGTGTGGCGAGATACATAATACATATATATTTTTAATGAAGATGTATTTACATTTTGTTATATTTGTTTGATATATTTATCTATTGACGGCACGGTTGGTGCAGTGGCTAATACAGTCGGCTGCTGCGCACCGGTTCGTGGGTTCGATTCCTGCACGGATGATCTGCATATAGTTGTTCCGGGTCTGGGTGTATATTGTCTGTAAACGCACCCACGACACAGGAGAAATCCTAGTGTGGGGCAACGTTTCTTAAAAAAGGATAAAGAAAGAATCTATGTTTTATAAAAAGAACAACAGTACACTATCTACCCTTTATCTCATCATTCGTGACTTTGTCCGTCCAATAGTTGTCTGGATGAAACGCTTTTAGCGATAAGACCGCAAATTGTACGATTATTTATGTCACTTTGTATTTAATTTTCGTACAATAAATTATATTCTACTGAACTTTAGGTAACAGAGAAAGGGTGTGATGCGCCGTAGTACCTTTAAAATTGTATAGATGTGTAAGTATTGCCAGTATTGCCAGTCCTCGAACATGAGAGAAATTTATCTAAGTAAATCTTAGATGTCCTTTCAACCCAGTTCAGCTAAGAACTACTGACAAATGAATGGAAGGCACGTAGATACACTAATATTGCAACGCATGGTTAGGTTCCTTGTATTTTTGTCACGGAAAGTTAAACCATGGAGAGATATTATCAGATTTAGATGTCGAACGGGAATGGCTAGCGCAAAATTGTGAACAATGGAAAAACGTAACAGAGTCAGCGGGCTTCGATTGGTTCGTTTGGCCAAATCGAAGATTTACGAGTATCAGTCAGAATTGTTTGCTCCGTTTTGATATTTACGCAACAGAGGTAATAAATAACGTAAATGTATTTGTATTTTCACAAAGAGAAAAAGTTACGTGTATAAAGATAGGTTGGCCTACCAACATTTTGTTCATGCAAATTATACTTTCAATGACAATTTAGGGGTGGGTAAGCAACCTGTCAGTTCATCGTAATTTTATCAACTGCTGACTTACCATATTGCCATATATTCCCGAATCCTACAACAATAGTGAACTTTATTTTAAGGGGACACTCAGTATTGGGTGCTCATACAGAGGGAACCCCGGGAAGACGGTGGCGCGCACGCCATCCTGATTTCAAGGGAGAGCGCATTCCATAGTAAAACATGTTGGATGAAGAAGGTAGAATGAATAAAGTCAGAGTGATGAGTGGGACATTGAAGAAGACGATTATTGGTAGAACGACGATTTTTATCGTGGTTGGAACACAGATATTGGAAGTGCGAAGACAAGTAAGAAGGAGAATTGGGAAAGTACAGTATTGAAAACCACCCTGGTCAGTGCCCTCATGTTTATGCGCTGGCGAATGGGCAAACAATTTAGAAGTGATCGATACGCAGAAACATGATCATATTTTCGGAGATTAAAGACGAATCGAATGCAATTATTGAGAAGACGGTCAAGTTTGTCGAGTAGATCTGCATTCAGGTCGAAATAGCACACATCACCATAGTCGACTATGGGTAAAATTAAGGTCTGCACAAGCATTTTCTTCGTACGAGACGGGAGAAAGTTTTTGAGGCGATAGAGAGACCGCAGGATTCCCGTCACTTTTCGGCTTACATTTGAAACTTGGGACCGCCAATTGATAAAGAATAATGAAATTAATATAAAAATATTATAAAGAAAAGAAAGTTAAGTTCAAAACAATCATACTTGGTAATTTTTGGATATTTTAATCTATTATTAGGTCAAAAAAGATGTTTCCATTGGAATGAAAACGTTAATATAATTATTTACTTCAAAAATGAGTGAGCCGCCTCAAAATATTAAATATTCCTTTATACAAAAAATATATTTTTTCAGAAGTTGCAAATGGTACCCAAATAAAAAATAACCTTATATCTTATTATACTTACTTACGTAGTACGATGACGCTATGAATTTCAATATGTGAGCGATGTTTTGTATACCGATATATAAGTACATCTTTAGTATCTAGTATCTAGACACAATTGTGGAAATCTATCTTTCCATCCTTTAGACGTCCACTACTGAACTGAGACCTCTCCCCCATCAACAACAGTCTACATGCCGTGTGTCGACATTTTGGGGAGAACTTGGCAGTCCTCACCGCGCTTCACAGGCGGGTTGGTGAGTGCAGATTGGCTTCTATTCCACAGAAGGGACGCTGCTGCCCATCCCTCTGGTCTAGAGTCCCTTACGGGCAAAATTAAGTATCAAGCTAATCCAATTGAATTGGAATTGGGGATTTGTCTGTTTTTTGTTAAGTGTAGTCTTAACAAACAGATAAAGTTCAAAATCTTAAATCTAAAGATTTTGGATTAGATTGATTATTAGTTTTGGCTGTTAGTCACCTTAAATTTACGACATCCACGGGAGGAGATAGAGTGGTGCTATATTCTAAATCTGGACAGTATCTGCCTGTAATTTCAAAATAAATGGCATTTTTTGTGAAAGCTGCTATTTCATCATATCGGCCATTTATACGTCCACGGCTGAACAAAGGCCTCCCCCATAGATTTTCACAACCGTGTCATCATTCTGGGGGGTATTTGCAAATACTCACCACGCTTGGCAGACGGGTTGGTGAGCGCAGTATGGCTACCGTTTCACAGAAGGGACGCTGCTGCCCATCCCTCTGGTTTAGACACCCTTAGTCGCCTTTTACGACATCCACGAGAGGAGATGGAGTGGTGCTATATTCTTAATCCAGACACCACACGGAGCAGCACACAGCTGCTATTTATACGATACCTAATCATAAATGACAACTTTTAGACATTTGGTCTGTATGTTTGTCTGCCTGTCTGAAAGTTTGTTTAGAATAAGCTCCAAAACGGCTGAACAGATTTCAATGAAGTTTTTGGGATTAAAACAGGAACGTTCACCTCAATTTTCGCGTATGTTCCGATTTCGATATCTTGCAGGGTTCAGAAGATATGAATATAAATATAATTTACGCCTAGTGAAGCGGGCAGGTAGCGGCTAGTAATAAATAAAATTACAATAATCAAAAGAATCAAACGGCTGGGAATCGCTCGATATAATAAATGGCTTACTGACTGTCTGGCCTACACAAAATATATCGTTTGTGATGTCTGTAGGCATTTATTAGTAGTAATTTATTTAAATTAACAGGTACGACAGTGTCACACTGATAGTGCAGCGGTCACCATCTAGTTCCTGGCCGCTACCGCTGCGTTCAGTGTAGCTGAACCTTTTTAGTGTGTACACGGACGACATATGATACTACCTGTATTGTTTCGAAATATCTGTGTCATTTCGGAAGACTGATAGCTACTAAATTTGTCAACAGTGAGATAGAAAGAGACAAAGTACTGACAGACACGATGTTCGACTATCTGACAAACAATAGTGTGTCGCATGTCGCGGACTGTTTTGGGAACCAAACGCTGGATTAATAAACGCGTTCCATCTATTCCTATCTGTACCCACTGGTAGGGATAGTTGGAAAATTAATCCAAGTGTGCCTATAATACAATAAGAATAAATGGAATTTATTACTTTCCCATATTCCCACTGCTATGAAGATATACCTACATATTCACATAATATATCCAGCCGTACATTCAAAGTAGATAAAGGTGTTCCCTATAATAGCCCAGCCGCAACTTAACCTTTTTTTTATTGATCCGGTGGAAATACCTCATGTGCTTCCTTCACCCCGGGAAAGGGCGAAGGGGCATGCCAGCCTCCTACGGGCTAAAACTACCGGAGCGATCATCGTCGGCACTGAAGGGAGGCTCTAGGAACTCCAAAGATCTCCATCTAGAGCCACCCATTGGTGCCACGCCTTTAGGCACATCTTGGAGGGGATGACTATAAGGCGGTCATCCCCTCTAGCGGAAGGAAGGCGACTGTAAAGAGGCCACCCCCCAGGCATCTCTCGAGGGGATTGTAAAGGATTCCTCCGAAGCCTCACTATGCGCTGTGCTGCGCACACAGCGGTACGTGACCACATGCACACCGCTGTCTTCCCGGGGGTCGCTCGGTATGAGCACGCAGATTTCCCAATAAGCGTGCTCGCGACCCCCAAGGTCCCCTGCCATATTAAGACGACAGGGGGCTCAGGCGTGTTGGACACGGGCACCGCGGCGGTTGTTACCCCGGCCCCGTGTCCTCCTCCTCCGAGCGGGATCGGCCCTCTCCCGATCCCGCTCTGCGACCTCCTTCTGGAGCATTACGCTCTCACAGAAGGAGACCACACACTCCAATGTTCATGCTCTGTCAGCATAGCCGACACTACTGCTGGCAAGCCGCAACTTAACCTACGGTGTCAGCTTCAAGATATAGGGTTATATAAAGTTGGGATATTTGTAAAAGTAGCTATAGGTGGAAAGGGGGATTTATATATGTAAATAGCTGGGATATGTATATGAGGATAGCAAATTCCTTTTCGAGTTTTCAGTGAAGCTGCAATATGAAAGCCGTCTTTTTACAACACGGGCAGACGGAAATTTAAATTACCGGCGGTACCGACCTACATATAGCTTTGTAAAAGCATTTTTCACTCGCTTGTTTAACACGTTCACTTCTAAACGAGGCTCTAATCGGCGGCGCCCTCCGTATGTAGCGAACTTGTGTAGAGGCAGATTGTATGCTCACTTTAGTGCAAAAGGCATACACAAAAATGTTCTGCTTCAGCTGATTAGATTTTTTTGTATCTGTAGTGCGTATGAACCAGGAACTGCACTACGTGTACTACACGCACTATAGCGCGGTTCACAAAGTATTCATACAATTCGGATTCTTAACTGACAGCTTCGTTCGGCAGTTCGTTTTTTTAATAGTAAGTGACAGATACTCTGTTATAGAACAAAAAATAATTGAATTAAAATTATAGACGTGTGGACAGGCTGCCATAGTAAATTTAAAAATTACATTTAAATAATGTAGACCGTTCGATAATTTCTGGGCAGGTAAAATGATCTGCATTCGGTTCCTGAACGGAAGCTTCTATACCAAAGCATCAAAGCATCGACCTCAGTTTATACTTATAGGAAATATTAATAAATCAATCGTTCAATCAGAGCATTTGGACTCTGCTGTTATGAAATGTGTTTAGTGGTTGGCATATACCGGGCAGACTGTATTTCCGGTGCCTCCTCCGACCTCCCAGCCTCCCGACGCCCCCCGTGATTTCCAATGGATTTCTTCTTCGTTTTTTGCCTCTTGTCCTCACTCACGCGGAACACATTATATACAAGCACGTACCTACTTATTATACAATTTGTTTTATAAATACGTTTACAGATCATTGAGCTGAAATTGGTAAATAATTACTTTGAGAACGTTTACTTCGATGAAACACTTTATTTGATTACTGATGAAGTTTGTTTACTAATTTAGAAGTAAACTTTAGTATTTTATTTGAAAATTATATTAAGCAATACTGTATTTAAACATTCTGTTTGAATACTATTATATAGCTTTCCATGAATACGTTCTTATAAATATTTATACATATTTATTGATATAAGCTTACGTATCAACGACTAAAACTAGAATACTGCATCGATCACTCTGGTTTTGAAGATTATGGTCACCAGTGGCTGATATTTTGATGGTCGCAATAATAGGCTTCAGGCTATTAGACTAGAATTCTGCTAGTTCAAAACCGTATCCTTCTATATGATAATTTAGAAGTAAAATGTACCTACAAAATATATATTAAAACCCTGTCCGAACCCCGAAGGTGATATTCAGTATCAATATGTGATTATATATACGTAATAAAATAATCATTATTGCATTAAAATCATTAATTGAATAATCTATGCTTTTATACACATTAAAACTAAATATATATACACTATTTATGATTACACTAAACATAAAAAGAATAACTATGTATATAATATATATATAAAAGAATAATATGTACTTAGGCGTCAAAGAATACCTCCTCATCGCTGTCAGCTGATAATATTCCTAGAAGGCTGGCAGCATTGCCACGTTGAATGGCAATGCTTATTCTTTGGCCAAAGAAAAGGCCAGCCCTCTGATCACGTGAAGTGTCGACCAACCGTCTAGCTATATGTTTGAAAAGCTGACGTGCACTCGGACCCCATGACCCAAGCGTTTCGACCCCAAACGGCTCAAAACAATAATTGCCAATAAGGTTATTGTATTTGCGCCGTTTGAGGTCTTCAGCTGCAGAAGCGGCAGCGCCAGCACAGCTTGCCGTGCTTGGAAGATGGGATGGAGCAAGGGTGTCGACACAAGTTGCATCCCACACCAGAGGCCTACCCATCTTCCATGGCAGTAACGACATACCGTCCGGTCTTTTACCATCGTTACGTGCCAAGCCATTGGGTTCCAAAACAGCTGGCACGCCGGCAGTGACAAAAGCACGACGAATAATGTCGTTAATATTGGCATGCCGTGCTATGCGACCTGCACTTTTAATGCAAGACAAGCCATGGTGTCCGAGGCGGTCGACAGCTTCACCGCAGTGACACCGATGAGGAGCAACACAAGGAGCACCTAAACGTAGGCATGCAGCGAGCCGAAAAGTGTTGTCGTCCAACATAGTGCCTATGTTGGGCGACGGGAGTGCCTGAAGCCAAAGCCCTGACCCCCATTCACCCACACCAAGAAGACGAGCATGCTCTACAGCATTAGTGGACGTATTGATTAATTGATTCCGTACCAAACTGCAGAGCGGCTCGTCCCATCGTCTTTGTGAAGAAGGATTGCCGGGTAAAACCGTATTCGGGCAAGTCATTTTCCAAGCATTCACAGCATCAGTCAAGCACGGTACCTCAAAATCAACCAATGTGGATGCTAAGATTTTCCTGGTTAATTTATCAGTACTGTGGACCGGACACACAGGACAGGAATGCCGGTAGACTTATACTTGAAATTTTGCGGACGCTGAGGCCGCCCAAGCGAATAGGAAGTGAATTTACGTAATTAAATATTTTAATTGAATTAGTTTTTTTTAATTGAATATAGGCTATTCGTGTGATGTCCGGATTAAGAATATAGCGAATATAGCACCACTCCATCTCCTCCCGTGGATGTCGTAAAAGGCCACTAAAGGAATTTAAACCAGAGGGATGGGCAGCAGCGTCCCACCTGTGAAACGTTAGCCATACTACGCTCACCAATCCGCCTGCCAAGCATGGTGAGTATTGGCAAATACCCCCCAAAATGATGACACAGTTGTGAAAATCTCTGGAGGAGGCCTTTGTTCAGCAGTGGATGTGTAAATGGCCGATATGATGAGGCTATTTTATAAAAAGTAAGTAATATTTCTGGCTACGTGTGTATAGCACAACTTTGGTTAATTTCACAATTTGTAATTGTTTATTTAGTATCATTATCGAATTATATATACGCTCTTTTTTGGTCTGACAGAATTTCTAAATACATATTGTGTACAAAAGTATGTAGCTGCGTTTTCGTTCAAGCACAGCTCTTGTGGGCGGAACTCGTCTAACAATGAGACGCGTAATTGAATAACATGAGCGCAACCCTCGGCAAAGCCTCTTAACGTGAAGGCGACAAAGGTCGATTAAGATATCCTTTTATTGTTTGGGTATAGAATCAGATATCAAAATTTTCGTTAAAGCTTTCTAAAATTTAATTGGACAATATACGTAGATAAACAATTACATAACCGGTACGGTTATGTAATTGATTGTATCTACTCTCATATCGTAAGATTCGAATTATAAACTTCTAAACGAGTTTAAATTGACGTACTCTAAAAACACAATATCGAAAAAATTAATTGAATCTTATCAAAAATTATAACACCTTTTCTCTAACAAAATAATGTTTTAATTTTTTTCCTTTACCATAGAGGGAAAATCCAAGAAGTGAATATCACCCATAAGATTACATCATTTTTTTTTTTAATGGAAAAAGTTTTGTATGAGATTAGATAAAGTAGTGTATGAAACTGCACATAACTAGGTATTAAAACACGAAAGTGTGTTTACATAGCGCTCATTATGCAACAGTTTTATAAAATACAATTTTTACCCGACTACGGTGAAGCAAAAAGAAGAGTTATGACTTTTACCGGTATGTATGTGGTTATGTATATGTATGTATGTTCATCTGTTCCCTCAGATCGCCTAAACTACTCGTCGCATTTTGACAAATGAGGTATCGTTGGCAGCGTTCTGCTATTCCGCAGGTTATAGGCTATATGACGTCACATAAAATTCACCATGGTGACTCATAGCGGACAAAAAATGCTACCAAAAAAAGTATCATATATTGTGTTTATTATCCAATGAAAATCTTAACAAATATCTTTAAAAAATACATAGATTACTTATAATTTTAGACGATTTTCTTTTTAATTTTTAAGTCCAATCAATTTGGCTTATTGAAATGCTTTACCAACAACGATATCTAACTCCCAAAATAATTTAAATAAAAATAAGGTTAAAAATCTAAAATCCGTCTATGGAAAGGGGTCGGGTTTTAGTTTTTTAATCTTGTTTTTATTACATATGTAGTGTTGATACGAGCATGCCATTTTCCTGGTGGCGAGCATCACGCCTGCAGTAAAATTGTAATGTTACCCTGCGTGGTATAACACTGCGCTCGTCACTTCGAGACATTACTTATTTAGTCTCTTATGCCCAGTCATTTCACTAGCCACAGATCCTTCAAACCGGGATAGTGTAAGTTTGAACACTTTTGCTTGGCAGCAGAATATCTGGCACCACGGCGGTACCTACCTAGTCGGTCTTTTATAACAAAACGCCGCACCACCAGTTAAATATTTGATCAGATTGCTAGAAAGATAGTATACATAGCACCCGACATCTTCAAACTTATTTCTAATCTACTCGTATATGGGGTGTATCGTGTTGCTGCATGAAGAAGCATTTACGAACAATAAATAACCATAGACGGCCAGGCCATACATGGGTATCAGCGCCACTAGTGCAAGAAGGCTAACACGGCAGTCACTGACTTCCCTTCCTAGTGTGTTTAATAATTACCATAGGGCCATGCTTTTATTACAAGGTTTTATTTAACTTGCCTTATTAGTATTGGTCAAATCTTGCTGAATTTTAAAACAGTTATCCCTGACCGATTGGCCTGAAATTTTGCATACACGTTTAGTTTATATGACACTGCATGGTTACCTAAGTGACGGCATTCTTAATTCAATATGGTGGACTCACAAAGATGAGTATTTTTTTATGCACCCTCAAGATATTGATATCTGAGATCTGATATGCTGAGAAAAATAAGAATATAATGAATAAAAGCTTGTATTAATAAAGTTTATTTTTAATCAATAACATCATTTTAAAACTATATTGCGGTACAGGAGAAATCTAGTACCAGTATTTCTACTCATAACTGTACTACTTTCAGCGTTCTTCCTCTTGTAGATATACAATATTTTCAATTCCATAAAATATTGTTAGAAGCTTATTCAACGCGAATCTTCCATAATAGATCATAATACGAGGAAGGAATCGGCCGGATCGATTTCCGGGGGAAATTCAAAGACGCGGCACGATATTGCTTGTGAATTATTACCATAAAATATTACGTGTAGTCTATCCTGTGAACCAAGATTGTTAAAGTCTAGCTTAGTACTTACTTGTTTCAGACAGTTTACAAATTACCATCTATATCTAACAAAACACACGAAATCAATTAAGCAGTTAATTAATTAAGGGCAAATCCAGTTATATTGATCGCAGCAAGAGACATCATATACTCGTACTTCCTCTTTATATGCGTAGGATGACATCATAATATATAACCCTGTTATTAGAGCTTACCAATAGCAACATAGATTCACCCGACCGTTTAACTTGTTTTATTCTCAATCTCAATCCGTGACACATTAGAATGTTTAACTTATAACATTTGAAATAGTTAAGTTAACTAAAATTACTTATTCATATGTTTATATACGGAGACTATATAGGCTTAAGTTATGTTAATTGTAACCTATTATTAAGAAATCTATAAGCTGTTTGTTTCCCTAACATAAATACATAATTAAAACAAATGTGAACGTTTGTATATTTGAGACTTCATCAAGCTCAAACGGCTGAAACGATTTCCTGACCGACTGATTCATCAACGCTGAGCCTAAACCGCTGGAGCTACAAACTTTGAATTTTGGTAGTTGATGCCTTTAATAACGTAGGAATCCACTAAGGAAGGACTTTTAAAAATTCCACCCCTAAGGCGGTAAAATAGGGGATGAAACAACTGTATGAAACTCCGTCATTTTATAAGTTGAATGGTATTTGGCTTTTTGGTTCAAAATAAAGAAAAACGTGTGTCAGTGTTTTTATAAATTGTACCCTTAAGGGGGTAGAAGAGGAGCTGAAAGTTTGAATGGGTGGGCGTCGGCTAGTTTAAATATACTACGGCAGGCTTCTGGTTATGACGTCATCATAGTATTTGACATTCCAACCTAATCTTTAAGTCGGCTACGGATTAGTAAACGGCACGATTGGTGCAGTGGCTGATACAGTCGGCTGCTGCGCTCCGGGGCGTGTCCTGTGTCGCACCCACGACACAGGAGAAGTCACAGTGTGGCGCAAGGTTTAAAAAAAAACAGTAGGTTTAGTAATGTTTTAGGTTTTCGTGATTATTACTCATTATAATAAAATACTTTTAAACGGATTACATCGCGTATATTATAGATTTGTTTCGAACAGTTTGCAGCGTTCAATAAACAATAATCCATCATATACGCGATATAATCCGTTTAAAAGTGTTTTATTATAATAAACAGTAGATTGCCAATGACATAGGTATGGTCGAATATCACTGTCGGCGTACCACAGGGCGGCGTTTTATCTCCTCTAATGTTCGCAATTTTCATTAATTCTATCTCTAATCAATTACTTTCTTCCTATCACCTTTATGCAGATGATCTTCAGATTTATTATCAAGCTCCTCTTGTAAAGCTATCTGACGCTGTTGCCACAATTAACATAGATCTAGCCCGAATATGTGACTGGAGTAACAGATATGGACTAAAGGTTAATCCTATGAAGACACAGATCATTGTTGTGGGCAGTTCCAGGATGATATCTAGAATAAACTGGACCACACTTCCTCAGGTTTCATTTGACGGCACTTCAGTTCCTTTTAGCGATAAAGTTAGGAACTTGGGGTTGGTCATTGATAGGAATTTATCCTGGACTGCTCATCTAGAAGAAGTAAGTCGTAAGATATTTGCTTCAGTAAGCAGCTTGAGAAAAATACGCAACTTTCTTCCTACTACCACTAAAATTGCGCTTGCACAATCCCTTCTCCTTCCTATCCTCGATTATGCTGATGCCAGCTATCCTGACCTTACAGAGGTCTTGAAAGTCTTGAGCGACTTCAAACTGTTTGTATACGATTTATATTTGGTTTAAGAAAATATGATAATGTCTCAGAATTCCGCACTAAGCTCAAGTGGTTACCAATTCGCCTTTGTCGGAATACTCATATTCTTTCGTTACTTTACAGTGTATTATTCATTCCTTCCACTCCCTCTTACCTTAAAAAACGCTTCGAGTTCATCGGTGACACTCATACAAAATTTCTAAGATCATCAGAAGACCTAAAACTTAAAATGCCAATGCATTCCACAAAATTTATTGATAACTCCTTTACGGTTCAGGCCCCTCGTTTGTGGAATGCATTACCAGTTTTAATAAGACGAGCTCAGTCAATATTAGTGTTCAAAAGACTAGTGAGGGAACATTACTTGTCACTGTGATTATTTTTGCTTAGAATTTACTAAGTATTACATCTGAAGTAACTGCTTTTCGATATTTTGTCGAATAAATTAAAAAGTAGTTGTATATGTGTATATGTAAATGTTTGTGTATTTATATATCTATATTGTGTATAATCTTCCATTATTTATATATTTAGTATAGTATACGTAATTTAGTTATTTCATTATGTATCTGTGTGCACCATCAATTGCCGCATATATTATCCAGTTAAGTATTTCTCCATCCTAAGGTTGCCTGGAAGAAATCGCCGAGTGCAATAAGGCCGCCCATTGTACTCTAAAATATACTTATAAGCACTACTGTTTTTTATTACCTTTAACGATTGGTGTACAATAAAGAGTTTAATAGATAAATAAATAAATAGGTATGGTTGCTACTTACTATCAGGCAGGTCTTTGTCTGTTTGCCGTACTTATCAAATAAACAAAGCAACCAGTTACAAAACCCTCCTGGATAGGATAGGATATACTTTTTTAATTTTTTTGTTTGTGTCCAGTGGCAACTCTACATGGAACTTTCTTCGCCTCGGGGAAGGACGAAGGGGTGTGCTGGACTCCTACCGGCTAAAACCACTGGAGAGGTCATCTTCGCCACTGAAGGGGGCTCCAGGTCCTCGTAAGATCACACTCTTGGAGGGGATGACTGTAAAGCGGTCACCCTCTCTAGCGGAGGGAAGGTGACTGTAAAAATCAGGCACCTCTCGGGGAGGATTGTAAAGGAACCCCCCAAGTCTTGCTGTGCGCTGTGCTGTGCACACGGCGGCACGTGACCATGTGCGCGCCAGGGATAGGATATACCTAGCTTTAATTACCACGCATGCCTGACTTCCAAGTACCGTTTTCTTAGCACAACATAAGAAGACTACAGCGCACTCCTGATATGTTCCCTTCCTCCCTTGATTTTAAAAAGTGTTTAAACTTTAGACATGACTGTGTTTCTGTGTTGTATTTCTTTCCCTCGCTTTACATCTAGAGATAATTCTTTATGGTTACCAAGAATGATTTAAATAGTCAATGGACTTTCTGGCCTGAATCTAATGCGAGAGACTCTACATTAGATGAATTCGTTTCTGAATTTGGGGTAAATAAATACTCATGCCGAACAGCGTGCCATCTGGTAATTCGAATGACTCTACTTACATAGCTACAAAATGAACACAAAAAAAATTTACGTTGTATTTTTTATCCAAATCATGGTCGTTTCACGGATAGTTTTGCTACTATTCTTACTCGTATTTCTAGAAGTGGGGTGAAAACAGTATTGTAATGCAACTGGTTGGGCTTAATTCATGATGGGTATTATATAACTTTTTCGGAACAATACTACGTTGAGAGATCGTACTCAAGGGGGCACGAATATTACGGTACCTGTAGAAAGTAGTTGATTATGATTGGATCGGGAAGGCGGGGAAACCCGAGTACTGAGGAGAACACACACAGCAAAAGGTATTACTTTCATTTTTTCCATTACTGCGTACTTCTCTATAATTGAAAGCAGTAAGAGCATAGTTCAATTATATGGCTGCATGGTTCTTAGATACGAACATATCCACATCTATCATAATAATAATAAATAATTTAAAAAAAATGAAACTAGTGGTCGCCAATGGTCGACATTCGACCGTTATTCTTTTTTTTAATACATGAATATTCACTTCTGTACTCCTCCTCCATATGAACTTTCACTATGCCAAAACACACTCCTTGCGCACAATGTGCTTAAAAGGGATAGGTACTAAGATTTTTCTTCACGTATTAATATATAGATCTCTCAAAATTACTTCTTCATTTTGTATACTATTAACACTATTTAAATTTGCATTTGGTCTATTATTATGTGTATGCGAATATATATTTCTTCTTCTTTGTCTCTCATTCCAAACCAAATTAAATTATATTTGTCATTGCTGGTTCAATGATCTTTTTGTATCATTGTGGTGTTGCAGTGTGGTTCCGGCTCAGAATACCACCACCCCATCTCCTCCCGTGGGTGTCGTAAAAGTCGACTAAGGGATTAGCCGGAGGATGGGTAGCAGCGTCCTTCAAGTACATTTACAACGCAACTGCGATCACCAACCCGCCTGCCAAGCGTGGCGATTATGGCAAAACCCCCCAATGAGCCCACAACACACCCATATTGGTTATTGTGGTGATCTTTGGAGGAGGCCTGTGTCCAACAGGAGACTTCATTCGGCAGAAAAAAAAATCATAAAAGCGTGTCTTCGTTAGTTTCTAAACTTATTTTTTTTGTTTCAAGCAAAGATTAACCCCATAAAGAAAAACCTATAAATTCATTAGTTATAGATTTCAATTTATTATTTACACATGTCTGGTGTCATAAATACACTGCACAACTGATGATTTTTATGAAATAAGAACTAAAAACCGCAATCAATTATTTTAATGTAAAATAAAATTATGAGTGCTGTCTACTCGGGTATATTTTCATAATAATGATAATGAGTAGCTTTGATATCGAGCATATTACATTTAAAAATAGTTTGTGCTTTTTAGTTATAATTTCATTAAAAGCGTGTTTTTTATTAGGCTTTAAAAGTATATTTTCTAAGAATGCATCTTGGTATTCGGAAAATATGAATATACGGTCATTGGTAGTTATTCGGCGATTACGAATATTTATATTCGTTACACCATTAACACAAATCGTCATATTAAAAAGTTGGTTTGCCAGTTTAACGTCAAGAGGTTTCGATTATTTTCACTCGGTGTTGTATGTTGGCATGTCTCCCATGGCTAATGGCTCGAGTATTTTGACCCCCTACCTACTTGGCACTACTATCAGCCAACTGCTCGCTATAATGGAATGTTGCCGGGTCTTATGCAGTCAGTTATATTTATTTGATGGAATTATACTAAGCTGAATTCAGTACATTATAGCTATTCAATTACTATTTCATAATTTTTCTTTTTTTTAAACGTTGCCCCGCACTAGGATTTCTCCTTTGTCGTGGGTGCGTCTAGAAACACAAATTCCACACACAATACACCCAGACCTGGAACAACTACAGATCGTACAAATATTTGTTCCATGCGGGAATCGAACCCACGACCCGGTGCGCAGCAGCCGACTGTATCAGCCACTGCACCAACCGTGCCGTAGTTTGAACTGACCACCGCATCCCACGCCACGTTTAGGCGTACTGCTGACTTTGGTCCTGGATTCGAGATCCAGTTTGAAGTTAATTAGGTTTTTCAGGTACCTTTTACGATACCGACGGAACAAGAGGTTTGCGCGGTGGTTTGTGGACTTTTGCGCTATGGGTTCCGGGTTCGATTCCCGGACAGAACTAACCATTGTATGGCCTATAGGTAGATGTACATGTGGAATTTATGTCTGTAAATTGCACCCGCACACCGGAAAAATAATAGTGGGGTCATCTTTTAAAGAAATATCAAAAAGGCTATTCAATTGCGTTACAAACTTCGCATTTATTACTAGTTACTGCAACAGTTGCAACGCAGTTGCGCAACTTCAGCCAGTGGAACAATGAACGTAACACGTAAAAGTTAGACCTACGCGGGCGTGTAGCTGGGGATCCTCATCTCATGCCAACGTCAATAATTGGAGCAGTTGTTCATGTGCTTTTTTTATTTGTACAGCGGTGGTCTCGGCTGGGCCCCATTGTTCCTGCTCGCCCTCCAAGCCCGCGCCACCCACGGCCCCACCGCCCAACGTAAAACGGTTCGTATTTTTCATTGTTGCTTTAAAGCCTTATAGGTTTTGCTTTATTTATGCCCTTATAACTCTCTCCGTAGAAGATAAATGCACAGCGATGTTCTGTTTTTGTCACTATTTAATGGTTTTGAAACGAGGATAAACTTTGTTGTAGTGAGACGTTTTTAAATTATAGAAATTATGTGCTGCATTGCATTGTCAATCATTGTTTCAATCATTTACAATTTCAATCTTCACTAAAACCTAATTACTATTCTAATGACCAGAGCCAGGTCTCCCGAATACGGCGAGCTTAGGACTAAGCATTTTAAAATACGCGGGGGTGTCACTCGCCGAATCTTGTCCTTGTTTTATACAATGTGCAGTAGTCACTCATATTTACCAGCTGAATGAATGAAAACGACATTATTAACTATAGGTACTACCTTTTTTTATTGGTGCCCAGTGGAAATTCTACATGAACTTCTTTCGCCCCAGGGAAGGGCGAAGGGGTCGGGCTCTTACCGGCTAAAACTACTGGAACGATCGTCTTCGGCACCTAAGGGAGGCTCTAGGTCCTCGTATGATCACACTAGGGAACTATAGGTACTACCTATGGTTAAAAACAGGACAGGGATCTCAAACGCAGGAAACTTCCAACTAATCTCCCTTACGACTACTGTGGCAAAAATATTGGACAGTATGCTTGATCCGTGCTTGAAAAATATTCGTCCTTTCTGTGGAACAGTAGCCATTTTGCGCTCACCAACCCGCCTGCCAAACGGGGTGAGTACTGGAAAATTCCCTCCAATATGATGACACAGTTATGGAAATCTATGGGGGAGGCCTTTGTTCAGTAGTGGACATTGTAGGGACGAAATGATAACTGCCCAATATTATACGAAAAAGCGAACGGCCGGCTGGTATACGCCAGTTTCCTGAAACCTCCAGAGCCTTTGAACCTATATCGTACGACGTAGCTTAGGAGAAAGCTGGGAGACAGGAATGTACCTGCTGGAGATATTAGTTTTCTGCGGTACTGGTATGCACACAGAACCAATTATGTGAAATAGTTACTACACTCTTCGAGTCATAACATCAGCTACGCGGTCCCCGTGGTGGTGCTGGGTCCCACTGTCGAAGCTCTTGGGGAAATGTTAAATGTCTGTGTTTATAATGTTAAAAAGACCGTTTACATGGTCTTTAAGGCAGCCGGTTGATGCCCTGAGAATGTTCCTTATATTACCCTAAACAGTTTGAACGAAAACAGAGTTACAGAATTCAGATATTTGGGACATCTATTTACCAATTAATGTAGATATCAAGAGGGAGCGTAGGGCACTAGCGATCCGAGGTAATATGTACTATGTAATATCTACATGCCAATGTAGATTTTCCGGCTGCACTGATTAGGTTATAATCACGCTCTTCAAAGCGTATTGTCAAGTTCTATGCACGGGAAGTCTATAGGTCAGATACATCCAAAAAGTCATTGTATGTCCTACGCACCCACATAATATTATGTTTAGGATGCTATTTTTGCATCTAGAATGTTTGCGCAGAATCGAATGGATGGCTTCCATGTCATTATTCGGAAATCACTACAATCAACATAGCCATAATCACCACGCTTGGCAGGGGGATTGCTGATCGCAGTATGTTGTTACTAGCACACAGGAGGGGCTGCTGCCAATTCTCTTGATATCAACCCTTGGTCGTATTTTACGACACGCGTGGATGGAGAGGGATGGTCTGTTCTTGCCGGGAATCAAATGGTATACGGTTTTATCAACAAAGTTTGAAAAAACGATTAAGAATCTCTTAACACTGAGGAGGACATGTTGGTGAGATAAATGTGTGGAAAGTGAATTCTAATGAATTCTAAATAAGTCACATTTATTAAAACTTTTAAAGACTAAATTAATCTGATATGATGAAAGTATCCATAGTAATGCCTTAGGTTTTCACGATTATTACACATTATAATTAAACAATTTTACACGGATTACATTGCGTATATTATAGATTTTTGTTTTTATAGGTAGATAACTTTTAAAAATCTGTAACGACGCCTGTCACCTTAGTCATCCTGCAACCACGAATGCTGCAAAGCATTCGAAACATCAGGAAAAACAAAAATCTATAATATACGCGACGTAATTCGTTTAAAATTGTTTTATTATAATGAAAGTATCCTTTATCTATACAAATGGCAGAAACTGTGTGGCCCTGTGGTAACTTCAGTTATAATAGCTATTTTAAATAACAATAGCGTTAAATGGTAACAAGAGTTGTATCATTTCGTTTTGGAACATCAATGATACCGTTGTTTTAATTGAATTTACTTTATGACCCGAAAAACCGAGACAAAAACCGACCTTCACAAAACATTATTAACAAAAAATTTAATTTAAAAAGAGAATCGCTGTACCATTTGTTTGGAATGGTTTACTACGAACTCCCGGTTAAAAGGGGTTAAGCCGACGAAGTTACAGCAATCGTGTTAACTTAGAAACTAACGAAGAAAAACATACTTTTTCTGTGAGAATAGTTCTCGAACTCATGATAATTATATGCAAAAATATTATGTCATTTTAGTGTTCCGTTCGTCAGACTGAAAAAACGGCAGCATCCTTATAGGATCACTCGTCTATCTGTCTGCAATTTTCTGCAAATCTACTGCACCTGAAATTTGGTATACATATGAATATCTGCAAAGCAAACACGGACGTGTAACGTACATAAGTGAATTTTGAATATGGGCCAACACTTGTTAGAAAATTAAAGAAAAAGTTAAGTTATTTAAGAAAATAGAATATTAAAGAAAAAATATTAAGTCTCCAAGACAAATGAAGCAAATGCTAAATTATTTGAAAAAGTACAGAAAATAAATCTTTTCTCATGCATTACAGGAAAACCTACTTCTATGGTCTTAAAATAACATGGTAAATCTTTCAATATTTACCTATATAAATCACACAAACTTACATTTGCAGTTGGAATGTATGGAAGAACATCTTTGCAACAATGTTATATTTGTTTTTGGCATGAGTTATTGGTACAAGATAATATATGCAGCAATTTTCCTCTACAATCCGGTACTATATATACTTTTTTTAGATACCACAAACAAAGGGGTCTGATTTATAAAAAGAACGACTTAAGTCAATGAAAATTTCCAATTTTTCGAATCGCTTGCACCCTTTTGTTTTGCATCTTATCCATATTCTTTCTTAATCAAAACAATATTTAAATATGTTGCTCATATCTGGTTTTGACACTGGTTTGGTTTGTTCCCCAACGTTTCTCAACTAAAGATAAAGAGTAAGTGCGTAACACTATTTACGTTCTGTTTTTTGTAGTATCCATTTTTGGTTTCAACTCTTCATCTGCTAGAGAATAACAGAGAGCTGCCTACCAGAGCTTCTTCATTCTCAGATTAGAATTGCAATACAAAAACTGTCGTACATTAAGTACATACCGCTGGGACACACACGACCGTCTAACATAGATAATACTGAAGCTAATCCCGTGATTCACAAAGCACTGCACATTCATATTCCGGACAGTCACAAGTGTCCGGTACGTGTCCGGCATATGTCCGGCTTATCTCGTATCCGACGCAGCTCCACGCTCGATCAGACCGATACCGTATCCCCGATACTCACCAGTGTGTGCGATTGTGATTGTGCCTTATTTAAAAGCTGTAATCTATTATATTTTGGGTATGTTGTATTATGTTGTTACTATTATGTTTGATATTTATGTGTATATACACAAAAATTGTGAACTTTATTTTAAGGGAACAATCAGTATCGCTTTTTTATTGCAATTATTTTGAATGATTAATAAATAAAGTTTATTTTTTCACCATTTTATTACGAATGTACACAGATAAGAACACACGCCGCTGTAATACAATTTTAATATTCGCCGTGTGGTGCCGGCTCAGAATACCACCACCCCATCTCCTCCCGTGGGTGTCGTAAAGGTCGACTAAGGGATTAGCCGGAGGATGGGCAGCAGCGTCCTTCGAGTACATTAACAACTCAACTGCGATCGCCAACCCGTCTGCCAAGCGTGGCGATTATGGCAAAACCCCCCAATGAGCCCTCAACACACTCATATCAGTTATGTTGTGGTGATCTTTGGGGCAGGCCTTTGTCCAGCGGTGGACTTCATTCGGCCGAAATGATGATGATGTATTAATAATTACAATAAAACACTTTTAAACGGATAACATCGCGTATACTCGTATTATAGAATTTTGTCTTTTCCTGATGTAACGAACACTGAAGTGTAAGTGGTCTTAGTATGGCTGTTATTAATAATTGCTTTGACAGTTACATGTTTCGTTTGGGATTACGCAAAGTTTGCTGAGCCAAGTTACTTATTTATATCTTGCTAATGGATACAGAATTGAGTTTTTTATAGAATAAGTCTTGTTGATTTTCTTATTAGTTGGTTATGAATTCTAAAGTTGTGTCTGATTTGTTTATGACTCTCAAGTTGTTTTTCATGGTCATATCTTGTCGGAGCGAAAATTGGGTATTGTTTAAACAAATGTTCTGTGGTTTTATAGTAGTTAGGTATAATATGAACCTGCGTATAGTTATGTATAGTGTAAGAAACAGAACTTCTACGATTATGTCAAATCATTAAAATAAATTTATGGGACACCCAATTCCCCCTTACTATTTCTCCTGTATCGTTGGTACAGTTTACAGACATAAATCTCACATGCTAGATCCGAAACAACTCTCTGTAGTTCATACAAATATTTGGGCGGGAATTGAAACTGTAGTGCGTAGTGCAAAAAGCTAATTGCTTGCGTAGCCACTGCGCCAACCATGCCTTCAAATAAATGTACCTTTAGTAACCTGCTGCCTAAATACATAGGGCAAAAGTTCCCTGCTTTGGTGCTTAAATGCGCAGTTTGATTTTGCAATATTGTATTTAAAGTTTAAGCTTAAGTAAAAGTGTATGCAAGTCTTTTTGTTACAAAAAACATATAACATTTACATCATTTACTTATATTATAATTATAGATTATAAATGACGCCGCTTTTTTAGTTTTGTTTATTTGTGTTACAACTTGTGTGCTAGGTTGCGATCTAAAACTGATTTTGTACCAGTATCTGCCACGTCTACCTTGATGACATAGGCAACTTAGGCTCATTTAAGTATATGCTCTATTTTATTATTAAAATGGGACCTTATGGTTGCCAAAATGTGACTAAACGCTATTATAATAACTCTACCTCTTGCCCATCATTTCTGTTTATACTACAAGTTGGGGGAAGAAGAGTCCATGGAAAAGGGAAACGCAGGATTTATAGAGATCGGTAAGGTGATTAAACTTTTAATTTATTTACCAGCACGAGCACACAAGTAATACACACATAAAATATAATATATTAATTTAATATAATACTAAATTAATCGCAAATAATTACATATGGCCGTGTGGTGCCGGCTCAGAATGCCACCACCCCATCTCCTCCCATGGGTGTCGTAAAAGTCGACTAAGGGATTAGCCGGAAAATTGGCAGCAGCGTCCTTCGAGTACATTAACAACTCAACTGCGATCGCCAACCCGCCTGCCAAGCGTGGCGATTATGGCAAAACCCCCCAATGAGCCCACAACACATCCATATCGGTCGTTGTGGTGATCTTTGGGGGAGGCCTGTGTCCAGCAGTGGACTTCATTCGGCCGAAATGATGAAATAATTACACATTCGTAAATAAATAGTATATATAAGTGTGATTGAAATCAGATTGGAATTTGTATTTCGCTTGCGGAGCCATTAGCAACTACAAATAGGAATATGTTTGAACAGAGGTAGCTTTTGGAACGAGCGCGGGTTGCCGCGGGATTCCTAACCGCTGCCGGTGTAATTTGGCTACCCACTAACATAGGGAAATAGCACGCGACATTCAAACATTACTCTGAAAAAAAGTATTTTCGTAACGGGTAAATGGAATATAAATATTTATAGAGTAGGTAGCTACAAGCCTTTTATAGTACGTAAGGGGTATGGTAGCGTTCGTTCGATGACTTAAGCTCGATAATGCGGCTTTCAGTCATACTCCGACTCTTCGAATTACGTAATCACAATAATTCTCAAAAAGATAATCATATTAATATTACATTTAATTATTATCTATCATCATCCTCATCATTATATCAGCCAAAGGACGTCCACTGCTGAACAAAGGCCTCCCCATAGATCTCCACACCGAGCGGTTACATGCCGCTCTCATCCAACGACTCCCAGCGACCTTCACCAGGTCGTCTGTCTACCTCGTTGCGTTTTCCGGTGCGCGGTCTCCATTTAAGAACCTTTTTGCTCCAACGGCCATCAGCCCTACGAGCAAAGTGCCCCGCCCATTGCCACTTCAGTTTACTTATCCTTTCAGCTATGTCGGCAACTTTAGTTCTTCTACGGATCTCCTCATTTCTGATTCGATCTTGTAGAAAAATATCAAGTATAGCTCTCTCCAGAATCTATACTAATATAATAAAGCTGACCAGAAAATTTGATTGCATTTAATAGCCCAATTCTTTCAATTAGGAAGTTTATAGGCTATTTAACATCACGATACGACCCTTAGGAGCCGAGCACAAAAGAAAAATGTCAGAAATAACGCTAAATGAAAACGAAGCAGTTTATACTAATATTATACGAAAATATGACTAAAAGGTACTCTAATTTATTTATAAATAACCCAATTTCTTTTAAATTACGGTAACGGTATGTGGAACCGCGGGATATAGCTAGATTAAGTATAAAATATGAGCCTGTGTACTTTATATATATATATCGTTTAAAATAAACGCCGAACTGAAGATTATAACTAAGGTCATAACTAAACTTCAGATGAACTCATCCGTTTCATTAGTCTACTGCATTATTGGCCACTTTACATATACATTTACGAGCTTGTCGCCTTTACATACATTCATTTCATCATCATTTCGGCCTAATGAAGTCCACTGTTGGACACAGGCCTCCCCCAAAGATCATCACAACCACCGATATGGATGTGTTTTGAGCTCAGTAGGGGGTTTTGCCATAATCGCCACGCTTGGCAGGCGGGTTGGCGATCGCAGTTGAGTTGTTAATGTACTCGAAGGACGCTGCTGCCCATCCTCCGACTAATCCCTTAATCGACTTTTACGACACCCATGGGAGGAGATGGGGTGGTGGCATTCTGAGCCGGCACCACACGGCAACATTCATTTAATCTGTGGTAATATTAATTTGGTTCTCGGACTCCACTGGTTCGAATCGGTATCGAAGAACGGCACGGTTGGTGCAGTGGCTGATACAGTCGGCTGCTGCGCTCCGGGTCGTGGGTTCGATTCCCACACGGAACAAATATTTGTATGATCTGCAGGTAGTTGTTCCGGGTCTGGGTGTATTGTGTGTGGAATTTATGTCTGTAAACGCACCCACGACACAGGAGAAATCCTAGTGAGGGGCAAGGTTAAGGTCCAGTGACAAGGCCTAAGGACTAAGGACTAAGGCCAAAATCTATAAAATGTATTTAGAGTGCACTTAGAAGATAAGTCACCCGAAGTATTAACGTCTGTGATCAACTTAAACCTTGGTCACCTTCAACTAGTGGTTCATTGGCTTAGCAAATAAAAACAAATAAAATAAAACCAATATTTACCGACAGAAGACCACGCACTGCAAAATGCAGCATCGGACGACCATCAACGAGGTGGACAGACGACCCGATGAAGGTAGCTGGGAGACATTGGATGCGGGTGACATGTAACCAGCCGTTGTAGAAATCTATGGAGGAGGCCTTTGTTCAGCACTGGACGTCCTTTCGCTGACAGGATGATGTTCTAACAGGCTTCTATTAACATCAACAAGGGTCTTTTTAGAGGCTGCTCCAAGAACCTTCTTGATTATTGCCATATATATATAATTCTTAATCCGGACACCACATGCATGAACTTTCCGTCTAACTAAGCAGTTTTTTTTTGTACCCAAGCTTTTTGCGAGTTCATTAAATATATCTATCTACAAATTAATTAGATGCATGAGTTTACTAAAGGTTAGTTATTACATAGCGTTGGTTAACCGGCCACTGTGGTTCATCAGACTATGTAAACAGAGCAAGGCTCAATGAACGTGTTAGCTTTCACGTTTTGCATACTAGGTGATTTTGAACTGTGCTTTTTAAAGATTAATGGAATGCCTGATTTATTTATTTCATTGCTTTTGTTGGGCACAATGATTTATTCGTTTTTTTAATAGTATACCTATAGTAGAATATTCGTCGAATAGAATATTTAAAAATTTTTTTATAGAATCGAATATTCTTGGAACAGAGTTAAACTGAATAGAATGGGATATGTATAGAATATTTAATGGAAAAAAGAAGGCAATTCAATGTTGTCTTTATACCCTCAAAAAAGGTTTGTAGACACACGTAAATACTTGAAAATCGAACTCAGGGTCAACGACATTTATGACCACTATTTACCAGTATTTCTTGCTTATTTAATAAAGTGAAATTTTAAATAATGAATGTGTTGTCTGTGGATTTACGAAGGTTGTTATTATTCGCTGGTTATTACATATTGCAATGTTTAGGTATACTACTTACATTCATTCGCTCACTTTTCTGGATTGTGGGAAAGGCAAAATCTCGAGGGGTGGTCACTGGAGCGAAAGTTTCCATTTGTAAAAGTGTAACGTGCCTTTTAGGACTACCTATAGAAACAGGACTACTTTCTTTGTTTAGTTTTTACTATAATTGATAATAGAGAGGCTGTGATTTTTTTCGCTCTTCATTGCTTATGCGTATTACATAGGGTAGATATAAACCTTTTTTGAGATTATTGTATATTTCATGTTACCTGAAATGAAACATAAAAAGAAAACTTTCGATGTATTTTCAGAAAACAGTACGAGAGCCTTTGTCTAGAGTATTGATTAAGACTGAATCTTTTACTCCGCTTATAACTGAGCAAGGGCGTTGCGTTCTCCTTTCATAGATGGCATGAATCATATCACGACAATATGTCACGAGGGACTCGACAAAAAATCTATTATAACTAATAATTGAATCCGAAATCCCAAACACATAAAATGCATTTGAATAAATATAATAATATCCGCTTGTAACTGTCCCACTACGGGGAAAAGCAGCACCTCGCTTGCTCAGTGCGTTTGTTACTCTTTATAGATTTAATAAAAGCATTCAACTATGTTGATTATAAACTATTATAAGACAAGCTGATGCGTACATAGTTCGAGGAAATATACTCGATTTAATAAAGTCTTACCTCAGTATAAGTCAGTATAAGAACTCAGCAAAACATGCGCTACTGACAAAAATATGTGCTACAGTGAAAAAGGTAACCAATGACTCATCAGCATACAGAAGAGTAATGTTAGGAGCTCACAGAGAAGTGTGTTAGGACTACTACTATTCAAGATATACATAAAAGATCCGCCAAAAATAAAAAAATCATCAAACAGTCTTATTCGCTGATGACATTACGGTTGTACATATTTACTGGTAATGAAAACTAGAGCAGGACATAAATAACACTTTATGTAGTATTATTGAGTTGTTGACATTAAAACAATGGAATATGTTTTTGACAAACCAGTGCAGCCATACGGTGCAGTGCGGGTCTAATTCGCTGCTCGTTATAATTACGATTATACTATTTTGCGATCGATTCCCGGCTCGTGAGTTGTTTTCTGGTTGTGTACTATTGTGTTTAGTGTTCGTTGCGTAAGTTTTTAACGTTCCAATATAATTTTATTGTGCTAAATAAACGAAATTATCTCTCGGTAAGTACATTTATTTTTGTTACTACTGAAGGTATTGCGAAATAATTAGTGCGCCCGTTATCTGTTTGTCGTTCTTTGCCGCGTTAAACTTGTCTATTTACTTTGTCATAAAATAAAACCGACTTTTGATATTATAAATATGTCGTCAAATAATGATGACCCGCCTGACCGTGGCGGGGATATTTTTCGTAGAAGTAATGTCACTAACAGGTCCCCAACCTCCGCGAATTCAAAACGGTTATTTAGCGAAATATCTCCATCGCATATTTCACCCGAGGATAGGTCCAAGCGGTTGCAAAAGTCGAATTCTATTGGAAAGACCTCGTCAATTTTAAATGTTAGCGACGCGAGCAATGCTGACTATTGCGAACTAGTGTCTGAGGCATCAGCATATCTGTCAAAAATTAACGACCTTGTTAACGATCAGGGGTCACGCATTAATATAGCGAATAAGTCCGCGATTATGGATATAACTCAGCGCGTAACGGCCATCGTATCTTTGTTAGCAATTAAATCGTCTTGCAATGAAACGAAGTTAGCGAACACGGAACGTGAATTAGACAAAATTAAATCGAATACATGTGTCAATAACAGTCAGCAAGTAAATAAGGTATCATATGCCGATTCATTAAAACTCCGTTTAGCGAAAGTTGCTCCGCCGATTGAGTCGCGCGTTCCGCTTCCCTGCGTAGTGGCATATCCAACCGCGGAGCGATCAGCTGATTATGCGTCATCGTCCGCTACAAAACAGGCCTTAATGAAAGCTATTAATCCTAGCGACGATGGTTTTCAAATCGTAGGCGTTAAAAAAACAGCGAAGTCTGGTGTTGTATTACGCGTCGCGAATGAGAAACAACTCGCAAAGCTTCAATCTGTCGACGCTATTAGATCGGCTGGCTTACGGCTTGAAAAGCCAAAAGGTCGCAAACCGCGTATCTTAGTTAAGGACGTCCCTTCTTCTATGGAAGATCGCGCTTTTCTGACCGCGTTATACCGTCAAAATATTAAAGACGAGTTGTCATTTACTGAGGACGAGTTTATAAAATCTACTAAAATCACTCGCAGGCGTTCCTTAGAAAACGGGCGGAAATGGATAGGCATAGAAATAGAATCCGAAGTGTGTAAACACCTGGTCACTACCAAGGATAAATTATTTATTGATTGGGCCACTTGTCGTTTTATCGATGATGTCGAAGTAGTCCGCTGCTTACATTGCCAATATTTCGGTCATGTTAGGAAGCATTGCATAAATAAAACCCCTACGTGTGTGTGCTAACTGTGCCGAGGCACATGAAACGATGGAGTGCCCTCACAAGGACAATTGAGATCATTCACCGATATGCGTGGCGTGTAAGTGCTTTAAAAAACCATGCGATCATCGTTGCGGTTCTCAGGATTGCCCTACCTATAAGCTCAAGCTCGAACAGTTAATCCTAAATACAAACTACTAAGGATGGCTTATACGATAAATAATCTTAACATTGCACAATTAAATCTTCATAACGATAGGGTGGCCACGTCGGAGTTAGATAAACTAATCTTAGATTATAAATTAGATATTGTCCTTATTCAAGAACAATATCAAAACGCAAGTTTACGTCAAAAAGTAGTACAACTAGATGGCAAAGCACGAGCTGGAATTTATATTTCACGTTCAACTAACTTGACAGTAACTGCTATACAAGATCTTATGACGCCACACTGTGCTGTTGCGGAGGTTTCAACAGCACTCTATAAAGTTTACGTTGTGAGCTGTTATTTTCAATATTCAGACCCTGTTGCCCCTCATATACATAATCTTCGCCACGTTCTGCGGTCGCTTGCAGGCCGCAAAATAATCATTGGCGCTGACGTTAATGCGTCATCATTACTCTGGTATGGCAAAGTACGGTCCACCGATTTTGAACGACGTTGTGCTGTCGAGGATTTCATCGCCGAGATGAACCTATCAATACACAATACCCCCGACGCACCACCTACTTTTTGCAGCCAAATGGGCGAGTCTTGCATTGACGTCACACTATCTAGTGCAGACGTTCGCTTGGATAGGTGGCGCGTCCTTCCGGACGCGTCGTGTAGTGATCACCGCCTGATCGTGTACGAATTTGTACCTAGATTGACACAAGGTTCTCAGAATATAAAATCAAGTTTTAGATACAAATCTAAAGGGGCGAACTGGGATTTCTTTAGTTCACTTTTTGCGTCTCATGCTAAAGACTTCACTCGTGATGGGCTGTCAGCAGAAGAAAGTGCTGAAATAATGTCAGACACATTTACATACTGTGCTGATGTCGCCGTAGGTCGCGGATCAATAACCAATACTCGTAGATGTGATTGGTGGAATAGCTACTTAACTGAAGAACGTAAACGTTTTCGCAAAGCGCGCAAAAAACTAAATAAACTTAAAAAACAACAAGTCACGGGAGATACATTCACTGTAACATTAAATAAATTCAGAATAGCCAGATCTAGTTATAGAGCCGCGGTAGCAAAATCGAAGGGTAATCTGTTACACAAAATAGTAGCAACACTTGATAGAGAGGGTCCGTGGTCTCCTCTGTACCATGAGTTTAAAGCCAACGGATCAGTCGATCTTGCTTATATTCGAAACATTAAAATTAACAATATGTATACCACTGGTATTGAGGAGACCACGGAGGCTCTTCTCAATAGTCTGATACCTGATGATCTACCTGAAAAACATAACGTGTATCATCAACAGATCAGATCGTGGGCTGCTGAGCCACCGGTATCCCCAGCGTCCGACCTTCCATCCACTGACGAATTCATAAACATTGTCAATAAACTGCCAATTAATAAAGTATCTGGGGAAGATAAAATATCGAATAGAATGATTAAAGAAGCTTGTAAAACATCCGGTGACTCTATATTGACCGTTCTTAGGCGCTGTATTGCTGAAGGCATTTTCCCTCGTATATGGCGTTCCGGTTTTATACGCATTATACCAAAAAGCGGTGACAAGCCCCCGGACGATCCTAAGTCGTACCGCCCTATAACTTTACTACCATCTTTAGGTAAACTTCTCGAGCGCCTAATAGTTCCACGTTTGCTGCCAGATGGACCGAAATTTCATAACAACCAATTCGGCTTCACAATAGGAAAATCTACTATTGACGCAGCAATCTCTGTCAGGAAAATAGTAAACTCATCAGAGCATAAGTATGTAATAGGCATATTCCTTGATATCTCTGGTGCCTTCGACAACGCGTGGTGGCCTATGCTACTACTTAAAATGAAAGCTCGTGGTTGCTTTAAAAACATCTACAAGCTCATTTACTCATATTTCGCAAACGGATCTGTAAAACTTAAACTAGGTCATCATGCTGTGTCGAAGGAACTCACGATGGGATGTCCTCAAGGATCCGTTATCGGTCCTTATCTATGGAACATAGGATTCGATGATTTTCTGTCGATTCCATTGCCGTACGGCTGTTCATTGACTGGTTACGCAGACGACGGCCTTCTGCTTATTCAATCAAGTACAAGAGCGGGCCTTGAAAAATTGGCGGATACTTGTTTACGTTTAATATCTAGGTGGGGCGAACGGAACCGCTTAATGTTTGCACCGCAAAAAACCTTTCAACTAATTTTAAAAGGCAATCTTAAGGCATCACCAAGCATTAAATTCAATAATATTACCGTTAAAAGAAAGGAGTCAGTGTGCTACCTCGGTCTTGTATTAGAGAGAAATTTTTCATTCGTTGAACACATTAGATCTGTAGGTGAAAAAGCTAAGAGAAACTTCTATGCCCTGACAAGGATATCAACTGCTACATGGGGTCTTTCATTTTGTACTTTAAAAACTATTTACGCGGCTCCTTACTTGGGTTGTATATGCTATGGTTCACCTGTATGGGCCGATAGGGCTACTATCGGCGCGGTACGACGTAAACTGCTCCAAAGCCAGCGCTTAGCGTTGATATTCTTGTGCAAGGCATATAGGACAGTAAGTACTGAAGCTCTGCCTGTGCTGGCAGGTGTTTTGCCAGTCGATCTTGAGATACAGCGACGTGCTGCCATGTACTACTCGACGCGAGAAAACATGGACGCGGAATTTCTACTACAACGCGATCGTGTTAGGATCTGCAGATTGTTTAAACCACAGGCTGGTGTTTGGGAAGAACTCTTAGCCGAATGGCAAAGCAGGTGGGACACATCTATTAAGGGCCGTCACTTATACCAGTTCTTTCCATCCGTTCGTGAGCGGCTGGCAAGTGCATGGTTGGAAGTCGATCATTGCGTGGCTCAATTTCTCACCGGTCATGGTAACTTTAAGAGTAAATTATTTAGCTTCAAGCTTGTTGTCTCACCATTCTGCAAATGTTCAACACCGGACTGTGAATATGAACAGTCTGCACATCATGTTCTGTGGGAGTGTATTCTTTGGCAAGATGAACGCAATATTATGTTTGACAGCTTGCAAGTTACATCCGGAGTTGTTTACTATACAGACCTTGTTGCAACAAGGACGAATTTCCGTGCGTTCAGGCGTTTTTGCCATACCTACTATTGGAATCAGTCACAATAGCTCACAACATAGGACCCGTAATTAAATATTTATAAACATTTTTGTACCCGTGGTGCTTGGCAACTAGGCTTATCCTAGTTGTACACTCCCAATTATTGTGCCTATGGCCTATAGTATTTTCTCTGTCTCCTGCTTGCTACGGAGGGAAGTGGAACGTATATTCTTTCCTACTCCTCCATTTTCTTTTCTGATTAATTTCGTTGCGGGTTCCAAGACAGTTCTTCATTTCTCTGGGACACACCGACCTTCATTGGTCGGTGTTCTTTTCGGTGGTCGCCATTGTAGATCCTGGATTACAGGAGTTGCAGTGGTTGGGAATGTGTGGCGGGTTTGTCCCATAAAAAAAAAAAAAATACATGTAGAACCTAACTGAAATAAAAAAAAGATTTTTTCGCGTTCATACAGCAAATCTATAGGAGCACATGTTTTTATGCAATTCTAACCCTTAACAGCGTTCATAGTTATGGGAAGACTAAGGTGGAACGTCTGTTGTAATTTCTATCGTTGTTGCCTTTGAATGTTTGCATAGCATTCAAAGCGCAGCAGGATATATTTATAATTAATATGTTGAGGCTGTTACTGAAAATCAGCGCGGCTGACTCGTCCTGATGCCCAGCATTAAGCTGAGCAACGACCTATATTTTGCGCTTATGCGACGGCATTGATAACTTTCAAAGATAATCTTTTTCTGGTTCTCAACCATAAATAATAAAAATTATAATAGTATAAGTTGCCAGCGCGAATACGCGTTTTGTGTAATGTCGTGTTAGGTTCAGTCATTAGATAGTGCGATAGATTGTAAGTGTTTGGTTAGTCATGCCATAATCATATTTACAATTATAGCGTCTTTGTGTATTTATCATAAGCGTCGAAGAATGCCGCAAAAATAAATTGGTTTTCTTTTCTTTTTTTATGTACGAGAAAATAAGGATTCAATGGTTTACCTTAAATATACGTTTTCCATCGAACAAAACTTAATTACTGAATAATAGGGTATTTATGCCGTGTGATGCCGGCTCAGAATGCCACCGACACGACATCTAAGGGATAAACCGGAGGATGGGCAGCAGCGTCCTTCAAGTACATTAACAAATCAAGTGCGATCGCCAACCCGTGTGCCAAGCGTGGCGATTATGGCAAGACCCCCCAATGAGGACACAACACACCTATATCGGTCGATCTAGTGATCTTTGGAGGAGGCCTGTGTCCAGCAGTGGACTTTATTCGGCCGAAATGATGAGGGTATTTATTTTCTATTTCACCTTGCGAGTCTATAACCATTTACCAAAGAGTATACAGCAAAGTAAAATTTTAATATTTTTTTAAGAATTGTAAAAAAGGCAAGAAAATACCAGTGTTTCGAATAACCGATGAAATGTATGTATGTTTACAGTACCGCATAGTAAACGAGTTGAGAGAGAATTATCACCGTTAATAGTTTCAAACTGAGACCGCGGCCGCACAATCGTGGCTTCGATTATGAAATAAGGTCGGATGATTTGAAAACGACCGCAATTTTTTATGATCGAATATTCCGTGGACACTCGTTTTAGGGTTTAGGGTAGGTCTGTACTGCTCTTCGAAACCTGGCTGAAGAAGAGCGAGCGCGTCACCTACAGCCTGACGAGCGTATTCTCCAGAGACGGTTGTTTCGGTGCGTACCTGCACAAGATACGATGCGAGCTCACAACACAGTGTTACCACTTTGGAAGCGACTAGAATACTGGGCAGCACCTAGCAGATCGGATCGGGCAATATCTATATACTATCTGTAGATCATACAAATATCTGTTCCGTGCGGAGATCGAACCCGCGACACGTTGCGCAGAAAGCCAAGCGATTAGCCACAGCGCCAACCATACTTTCGATTGACGTGGGCATACGTATACATTATACATATATCAGCCATAATTGTAATTTTCAACACGACGCTTTTGTATATCCATATATTATACATAGCGAACGCCATTCGGCCTTCGCACCCCACATTGGATCTACCACTCTCATATCGCATGGAAAATAAATATGTGTGAATGCACCATCTGTTTATGATTCCGCATAGGTTCTCAGAGGTAAGCGAGGAAAATGAATGTGAGGAAATTGGGTGCCGGGGGGCGGGCAGGCAATCTACTACTACTTATCTACGATTTATGTTCACATAAAACCCTAACCGCGGTCAGTATCTGTGAGGTAATTAATTAGTGTTATATATATTGAAATAGACTGCGCAGAGAATTCTTAATAAAGGGTACTTATGTTTTAGAGAAAAGATACACGTTGACGTAATATATATTAATATTAAACGACATTAAAATTAGGGACCATAATAGTCATAAGCTTAAAATCCGTTAAAGGATTTCAGTGTACTTCTCAAAGTATAATATAATTCGGCTAAGTTCAGATAAGGGGTAAGAACGTATCACGCAAATATATTGAAAACTACGGTATTCTTTTGTGTTTTGCAACTTAGAGGGATACTCCTTTTTAAATGGCTCCTCGCTTCAGACTGTATGACGCACGCGTCTTATATAAGGTCTTACTTTATTAATGGATTATATTTTAGGAGTTAAATCTGGTTGCAATGATACGTTTTAGCAAAAAAATAAAAACATAACATCAACCTTTATTTTATACATATTCAAAATTAATTTAAATAATTCATGTTTCCGTTTCCGTTTGCATAAAAAGCGCAATTCACCATGTAAAGACTGTAGATAACTACACACAATAATATATATATAACACGCACACACGATAATACTAAAACGTGTTTGAAAATGTTCCGGTCGAACAATAATGTGGTTGTTTAGTAGCCCACCAGTGTGTGTTGATACTTGAAATGAGTTCTGTACCATTCATAGAGCCTTCGCTTAAAATATTTTTCCAGTTGAACAATAATGTGGTTGCTTAGTAGCCCACCAGTGTGTGTTGATACTTGCAATGAATTCTATACCATTCATAGAGCCGTCCCTTAAAATATTTTCCATTATTAAAGTAAAATCTTATATATTATCTGCTTATAACTGAGGTAATTCCGGACTAAAGAAAATAATATGTATGTATATGTGTAGATGTATCTACGTACATATTTATATTTCTCATTTTTCAAACGTTCCTCCCGCAGGTCTGCTGAAAGGGATTTCTGCATAAATAAGCAGTAACTTTTTATTTCACTCTCTTATTTAATTGACGTGTGTAAGTAAAAAACTAGAAATAAAAAAAAATAAAAAATGTAATACTTATTATTTCAATACACAAAAAAATGATCAAATAAATAATCTTTGACAGCCAAATTCATACAATTGGATTTTGACTGATACCTAATGCGCCCAACTTTACTTTCATCAAAGGCGCCAGAAGTACCTCTAACGAAGTAAAAAAAAAATGCCGGATATCACAAGCGACGTTACCGAAAACTGCACGTGTCTCTAAAGCATTTTTTCTGAGTTCATAATAGGGATATTTCTTTATGGCACAACTTTGAATTTAAATACGATAGTCTGCCAAGCTGTATAGGTTTTAACCAAATTTTCCATATGTGTTGACTCTATTTACAGAATTATATTGAACTCGTATTGAAGGGGACACATAAATATGTATGTGCGATGTCGGTTCGTGATAAATTGGAATAAGTTAGCCATTATTCTCGAGCGTCCATCTATCATAGCTGTCTTTGCCCGTACAAAAGGCTGCGGCAACATATTTTTACCTTGTACTGAAATAAATCGTATATATAAATCGAAAATAAATCAAAATTCTAGGCCTAATATATAGGGTCTTACTTTAATAATGGAAAATATTTTAAGGCTAGGCTCTATGAATGGTATAGAATTTATTGCAAGTATCGGTTATACTGATAATTTAAAAAAATACTCGACGAGCGAGAGTTGTACTGACTTTTATAAAATAAAGGATCATCATTTCAGCCGAATAAAAGCCGAAAAAAAAGTCCTCCCCCAAAAATTGCCACAACGGCTGGTATGGATTTGTGTTGTGTACTCATTGAGGGGGTTTTGCCATAATCGCTACGCTTGGCCGACGGGTTGGCGATCGCAATTGTGTGATAAATGTACTCGAAGGACGCTGCTGTCCATCCTGCGGCTAATCCCATAGTCGCCCTTTACCACACCCACGGGATGAGATGGTGTGGTGGTATTCTTAGCCGGCACCACACGGTAAAATAAAGGTTGATGTTATGTTTATTTTTTTGTTAAACCGCATCATTGCAACCTAATGATTTACCTCCTAAAATAGTTTCCATTATTAAAATAAGAACCTATATACATATATAATCATAACAGGAATTTCACCTACATTTTTGTTGCAGTACCGATGTAGAATGTTGTTCGTTGTGCTGATTTTTGAAAAACCAGGGATCAGGTTGCCAGTTATATTGGTCTTTTTAATGGCATTATCATAATTTCAGCCAAAAACAGCTCAGTGTTGAATTTATGCCTCCAAACATCGCCACAACAGCCGGGGTTCTGGTTTGGTAATGTGTACTCTTTTGAAGTTTTTCCATAATTGCCAAGCTTGGCAGGTGGGTTGGCGATCGCAGTTGAGTGGAAATTAATGTACTTGAAGGACGCGGCTACCTACCCGCTGGCTAATCCCACAGTCGCCTATTACGACATCCACTAAATGAGACAGGGTGGTGCAATTCTTTCACGGCATCATACGGCTAATTTCGTTTTGTTCGATTAATCACCGTTATCATAATATCAGCCATAAGACGTCCACTGCTGAACAAAGGCCTCTTCCATAGATTTTCACAACTGTGTCGACATTTTGGAGGGAATATGCCAGTATTCACCATGCTTGGCAGGCGGGTTGGTGAGCGCGAAAGGGTTACTATTCTACAGAAGGACGCTGCTGCCCATCTCTCTGGTTTAGAATCAATTAGTCGACTTTTACAACATCCACGGGAGGAGGACTGGTACTATAGTCTTAATACGGACACCACACGAGTTGATTAATGGCATCCTTGTATTCGTTTTAATATTTTTATTTGAATGGTTAACCTTTTTTGTGCATAAATAAAAAAGGTTGTTCGCCCGCACAAGTCATAAGATCCCTAACTTATGACATCTGTGCACAATGATATCCGTTGACCGCACTTGAATGTCCATGGTTGCATTCATGCGCAAAAGTTTCATCAATCATCGGCCTTTGTGTTGGTTATGAGAGAAGTGGTTTCCACTCTACGCATTGGGAATGACCAGCCCATAGATTTAAACTTTTCAGTATTTTCAAAACAATAGCCTTTCAGTTTCCAAACCGATACACTTACACTAAACTACTGTACTACGTTAAAACGCTGTTAACAAACTGCCACTATATATCAATGCCTCTGGTCATATTTTGATGACAAATATTGCAACATATCACTCGCACGTAAACAGTAACCGTAGCGTTTCGTGGAATTGAAATCGCGAATAATCAGGGTGTGATAAATTGGTGTGTCGCCGCCATTAGATATTCCGGCATTCCATGGCAACTCCCATGTGGATGATCAATCAAAACTGTCGATTCGTTTGACGGCTGGGGCTTATAACAATATCGTGTGTTTTTGGGTTAACTACACTGCGATTTAGATAGGCTGATTTAAGCTGCTTTTCTAACCCGTCGGATCTATTTTTAATAATATATATTCATTATCACCATATTAGCTAAATGACGTCCACCGCTGAACAAATACCTCCCCCATAGATTTTCACATTTGCGTCGTCAATTTGGGAGGAATTTGCCAATACTCGCCACGCTCGGGTTGGTAAGCGCAGTATGGCCACTGTTTCACAGAAGTGACGTTTTAGTATACTAGCTAGTAGGTTATTTGTATTAAAGTATCATACGTTGTAATTTTTTGTGGTATTCTGTTTTAATTTTATTTACTTAGCGGTCGCCCGACGGGATACTCGCGACATTAAAATTATTACTATAAGGGCCAAGGTTAGGCATTGTATCGATTTTCACTTTTTAGAAGTTTTATTGACGTCGGGAGTAAGATTTTTTAAACTTATGTTCATCGAAGCAGTCACCGTTCCTTTATAAGTACCGTCGCATACGATGGAACCATTGACTGAAGCAGTGAGCCCACTCTTCTTCAGGGATCTCTTCCACTTTTTTTTCTAACGCAGTCACGACGTCTTCGGTTTCATAAAGTGATTTCATTTGAGTTTATCTTTGATTTTGCGGAATAAATAAAAGTCACAACGTGCCAGGTAGTGTCTTTAAGGAGGATGACTCACTAATGCCACACCTTCCATAGACCAATATTCAATTGTTCCACTGGCGGAGTGAGCTGGTGCGTTGTCGTGATGGCGGAGGAATCTGCTTCTTGGGCGCTGCTGTCGAACATTTTCTAAGACAACTGGGAAACAATGACTAACATACCAGTCAGCAGTAACAGGCCTTTTATCCTCTAGCGCAATTGTTGTGGGTCATTTCAAAGGTCCGTTCAAAGAAAATTGCCTCAGTAATCAATTTTTTCCCTTGACTTCTTTACTTTTGTTAGTACCTAAATCTTCAAATGGAAACATCCATTGGGCAGATTGGCTTTTGGTTTCGGGCCCGTAACAACATAACCAGCTGTCATTACCTGTGACGATGTCAAACACAGCATTTGAGTCACCCCCGTTATACTTTTCAAGCATTTCGCGTCACCAATCCAAACGACGGCGTTTTTGATCTTTCGTCAAATGATGAGGTATCCATCTGGTACAAGACATTCTGACGCCTGGGCTACCCCATAGACATCTATAGCGACCGGACGAACTACTATGATCAGCAGTGGATTTCATCCTTCGGCTGATATTATAATGACGATGGTGATAATAAATGAAGTATGCGTTTGACCATAAGTCAATACATAAGTTAGCAAAATAATTTCTTATTAATTAATACAAAAATATGCCTTATACACTAAATTATAATGACCATGAACATAATTATTAAAATTATAATTAATTTAAAATGTTGACTACTATTTGATAGACTTGTGTTGCTAAGGGCACCAGCTGAAAATCAGCGCCTGGTATCTCAGTATGGCATTATGCTGAGCTGGAAACCTATTTGTAGCAGATCGCAGATACACGTGATCAGTATGTAGTAAATCTACAAATTAAAGGATTTATAAGAATGTACCTATTTTATTGGTTATGCCTATGTCCAAAATAATGATTAGGCTTTTTCTTTATCTGGTCCGAAGTATTTAAAATTAGTTATTAAATCTCTTTCAATTATCCGTGGAGTCAGGATTAAGAGTATAGCACCATTCATCTCCTCCTATAGATGTCATAAAAGGCGACTAAAGGACGTTAAACCAGAGGGAAGGGCAGCAGCGTCTCTTCTGCGAATTAAAAGCCATACTGCGCTAACCAACCCAAGCAATGGCAAATTCCCCCCAAAATAACACAATTGTGCAAATATATGGGGGAGGTCTTTGTTCAGCGGTGGATCTGATGATTAAATCTTTATAAAGAAGGCCTATGTTATGTGACCTCCAATGGACTACTGTGCGTACACAGAAGATACACACGCATACATACTTAACTCGGTTACGCATTCTACCCCGTTTACGTATGACAATTACGTAATTGTGAATAAGTGTATGATAACAAGGCTCGTTAGTATTTCATGTGGTTAAGACAAGACGACTCCTGCCTAGTTGAAGTTAACACTTGACTTGGTGTTTATTACAAATTTACAATATATTATCACAAGGCAGCTAACACACTACACATTTAGATTGATGCAAACTGCGTTAATTGTCGCTGTGAATGTAGAATTTCATCATCATCATATCAGCTGATGGACGTCCACTTCTGAACAACGAACTCACTCACAACGACCGGTTACAAGACGCTAGCATCCATCTAATCCATTTCAACTTAAACATATCACTGTAAATTACAGGAATCGCTTTTCTTAGTTGCTTTTTCACATATTTTTAGAGTGTGAACCAGCAACCGAAATACTTGGGATACAAAGTTGCAAATAGCGTAAAGAAACAGTGCTACTATCTGTATTTTTATTCACTACTTTTTATTTGTTCTTAATATTGTTTCAAGATTATATAATACACTACCAATAGAAAGAAATTTATGTGAAATGAAAACGAATACGATTGGTTTGAACATTAACAGTTTTTTTATAATTCTCGATATGATAATATTAATTTAAAATCATAGGGATTTTCCAAATATTAAATCTTATCTAAATATCTAATTTCTCAATCTCGCCCATGGTTTTGTAAATGCAAACGAAACAACAACGATTATTTCGCAGCTCCGGGTGCCTTTTATGTAATGGGGTGACTGCACTCCCACTGGGACGTGTCACTGTCAACTAGTCCAACGTGCCTATAAGGTGTTTCGGTACGTCTGATTGGTTGCTGAAACAACAAAGTGCACTATCTAAAGAGATGAATTTTACCTTAGACTAAAATTAAAATTACAAATAGTTAAGGTGATTCACTGGGTTACACTTACAAATTGACAGTAAGTTTTATGTTGTGAGATAGGCACCACTGAAGAAGGATATTTAGAAATTTGCTTAGGAGGGGCTGCAAAGTGAATGAAACCAGTCACCAGCTATCGAGGTAGCCGTGACAAAAGCTATAATGAATGTAGTTTCGAAAGCACAAAATGTTTTACTTTGCGTCGATCAATTTACGAGTCAACATGCACTGAAAGTAAGTAAACTAAAAGAATGTCAAGGGTTTCGAAAGTGCTCAGGATAACAATGTCTTTTTTATGACGAACAGTAACTTACAGTGCGGAGGGACTCTAGTGTAATGTAAGAGCATGGTAAAGTGCCCGCATTGTCTGACGAGGTGACACCTTATTGTGTTCGAAAGGACGCTTCCCGGGAATTTCTTGATACACGTATGTACTCTGTACTTGCTTATATTAGTGTAGTCATTGTAATCAGATAGTTCTTATATATACGCATGTGTTTTCGGATTCGTGAGGTCGTAATATGATACGAGTTGATTTAGATAGAGGCTTGTATTGTAAATTATGGAGTTTAGATACATTATATTTATCATTTGAAGCAACTGTTTGATTCAATTGTTACCAATAGCAGTACAACGGCGTGTAGTAACTTCCTGAATGTTCGGGATTGTTCTATGTGGCGCCATTTGGTGTCTAGTATCGGTACCAATAGCTTGGAAATTTCTAGAAAGCGAACATTCTAGAACATACTATAATAAATTGAGCGGCCCATATATACAACAGCTGTCTCGAAGGACAGAGTACAGTAAACTCTGCGATACGACACAGTAAAAAACAAGTGAAATAGCGAGTGATTATTCTGCAAGTAGGTATAATAGTGACAATTAAGTGATATTGTTACAGAGAATAAATATATATTATTAATAACACTAAGAAATAGGGTAGAAGCTGCATAGCGTGACAATGATTAATAATGTCGGACAACAATCAATATCAACAATAGAGTAGATACAAGTATTATAAATGGTAACAGCAATGGGATCCTTGGTGTCGACATTTCTATCGGTGTCCAGTTCCGCACGCACTTATATGCTAAAGTCGAGTTAGCGTCCAAAAAATTCGGTGTCCTCGACTGGGCAAGGCGGTAATTTCTAGAAGTTGAAAGTCCGGCCCCATACTGGAGAACTGTTGCCATTTGTAGCACCTGGATACCAGTTTCGACCACAACTGAGAGAAAACAGCTATCGATCTTAAAGATCGGGCGGACCTTAATTTAAGTTAGATTCGACGGTTAAACTCAGTTGTATGTTGTACCTACCTATAGTAATAGCAGTAAGATTTTCGGGTGATACATTTACCATATATATACGTAGCTATAAAATAATCCAAGTATTAGATAATCATATTTAATCTCAGCCTGTAACTGACCTACTGCTTCTTTTTAATTAAGCAGAGAAGGTACGAGCATGATTATCACACTTGCTCATTTGCGTTGGCGATTTCAGACCATTAGAACCAGTTTCAAAATGTTTTCCTTCACCGGTAAAGTCAGTGGTGGATTTACCAAGAAAGTACAAAATTATGGCATTGATACGTGTCAGGTTTCGAATCCCCAACCAAGACTTTAAAGTGGTATCTAGTAGATGATTCCTTTCTAAAAAGATGAATAGTTAATCACCTTCGTTTAACGCTTATTTTTCTTATAAATATTAAGATCTTTGTCTTCACTTAAATATCATTAAACAATAACCCATAATTAAATGTTTCCGCATCTCTGGCATTTAAGAATATTTTATTCATACAAATCTCATCAGTATTGGACAACGTGAGAGCATCGCGATTAACGATGTATAAAAGTTTAATGAATCTTGATTTTGGCATCCACTTACTAGGCAAGCAGATAAAAGTAACAACTGATAAATCTTAAATTGTAAGAGTGATTTCCAATTCAATTAAACGGGAATCTTTGTCGCGAGTCTCTTAAGTAACCAAACCTCTTCAAATTAAACTTAGTAGCACAGTCCGCAAGATAGTTGAAACTAAGTCATTCCATTTTCAAACAACCCGTGTACTGTATGAGATCGTGGTAAGATTAACACTAATTATTTCTCACAGATGTCGGCGAATTCCAACGAACGAGGCGAGACAGAACATATACGAGGCGAGCAAGTTACGTAAGTGTCTGTCATTTATTATATCCTACCTGCGAAAACATGAAATAGCTTCCTGGATAGTCATAGTCATTTCACACTACGAGTTTAAAGTAACGGTCGCCATAGTTTTAAATGGAAAACTTTACACTTAGCGAGATAGATTATAATGATATATTGACATCTTGATCTGAAATGGTCTTTGACGCAATAAATAGGTATAGCAAGTACATATTGTTTGTCCAAACAGCAAGCGCGTCGTCGGCGCGACCGCAACGTAGCGTAGCGCGAGGCGGACGCGGCGTGCATGTCAAACAGCGAACGCGACGGCCGGCGTGTTCAATTTGTGTTAAAATGTCAAGCAGTTCAGGCGATGAGCTCTTACTGTTTTTAGGGTTCTGTACGTTCAAATGAAAAACGGAACCCATATAGCATCACTCGTGTGTCTGTCTGTCTCTCCGTCTGTCACAGCCACATGCTACGAATCTACTGGACCGAATAAGTTGAAATATGAATTTCTATGGTAGGTCTCTTAGGTATTGCAAGAGGTAGGTAGGTGCCACCCTCAGTGCCATATATTCGCCACTAAGCAGTACCTAGTGTTTATCCTTTAGACATTAATGAGCTCCAGTTAGATGGGCACTGTAGCTAGTGAAATTACTGGACATAGGAGAGTAAATAACTTTACGTCTCGAGGTGACGAACACAGTGTGATGCCTCGCAGGGCTAGTCCTGGGTAGCATTCTAATTGTTATAGCCAGGCATGTCGCTTACAACCAGGCGAACGACTTGCTCTCGTCGTCTGCATGTTGCATAAAAATAGTATTGTAAATTAACTGGAACGGACTTGCAATTATAGCGAATGTTATGGCCTCAAAAATCACATTCTTTTTCCTACATGAACCGGTTTTTAATCGGGATCATGCCAAGTATGTTATGATACGTATGTCTAACATCCACATTTATTATCACATGTTTAATTTTAAATAATTGTAAATAAAATTGAGCCAATATCTTGCAACCGTGATCGTGAAAGTCATTAGAAAATAAATTTCCACATATAAGTACCTACGTACATCAAAAAATTACCTTAAATCGAGATTGACAGTTGACAGCGACGCGAGGAACAGGCGCGAAAATATAAACGTAAAAAAAGTAATTTTCTCGTGCAAATTGTGAATTCGTTTCTGTAGGGGCGCGTAATAGTGAAGTGTCCTCAGCGATCACTGTATTACGTAACAACATGAAAATTAAAGAGCGTTTTATTTGAACCGTAGGTATTCGTTGGGAAACGTATCTCATTATGTGCGATGGAAATAAATTGGAACAGACTATTTGTCGAACACTTGGTTGCCGTTCCCGATCCGCTTCGATTCAATTTGCCCCAAATTTAATTGCAATTGAAATGGTTGAGTGAAACGAAATCCGCTTGTGGAGATTATCCTTTGCGTATAACGATGAAAAAGGTTAGGTAATTAATTTTTATAAGTGTTTAAAGCTCGTAAGTGGCTGAAAATGTATGAGATGATTTTGTTTCGTCGTTATTCAAAGTCAAAGTCAAAGTCAAAAGTTTTTATTTCAAATAAACCAAATATTGGCACTTATGAAACGTCAGAATCTAAGTTGCACGGTTCCAAATAGTTGATCTATGGAGAAGAGCCGGCAAGAAACTCCATAGATACTCTTTTAAAATAGTTGAGATTACAATGTTGATAAATACAAATTAAGGTAAACCATATAAACAGCATTATGTAGGCCAATGTATAAAAAAAAAGACATACTAATGTAATATAATCATTATTCGCCATGGCAGTTAATGACTGACCAGTCCCAACAGACGGCACCCGTTCACGAGCATGACGCATGCATCAGCATCGCTTTGCTCAACCATACTTTAGGGAACCGAACGACCCGATACACAACGCCACCGCCAGCAAGACATTTTAGTGAGCATGACAGACCGATACTACCAGGCCAAAGGCAAAGGGTACTAAATATATAACATTAACGGCTACATGATGCTCGCACATTTACAATTTTATGATTAATTAATAATGTCAAAATATTATTAGAATGTAAATTGCAGTCATTAAATTAAACATAGGCAAATAATTTATATCATAAATATAGAATTCAATTTTAAATAAGTCAAATTAAATGTCAAGATGTCAATAAAAAGATAAAAAATAAGTCAATTAAATGTCAGGATGTCAACAAAAAATTAACTACAATTTCTGTGTAGACGGTAAAGCATTGATTGGGAATAACAACACGTCAATCATGCGAAAATTATACAATATATTATAAAGCGCCAGAGGGTCGCAGTGTGCAGGAGGGAAACGTTTGCCAGACATCGCTATCGTCGATGTAATGATTTATATTATAGTAGGCTTTCGAAATTAAAATGCGCTTAATCAATGATTTGAATCTTATTTCTGGTAAGTCGGTAATACTACAAGGAATTTTGTTATAGAATCTAATACTGTTTCCCATAAACGACTTGCTGGTTCTGCTAAGTCTAAAGCCAGGTACAACCAACTTGTTCTTGTTGCGAGTATTTAAGCTGTGCACGTCACTTTTCTTACTGAAATTTGCTATATTTTTGCGGATATACATAATGTTTTGGAAAATATATAAGGATGGTAGAGTAAGAATGTTTGTTTCCTTAAATAGTTCCCGTAGAGACTCACGAGAGTCTAGGTTATAGATAGCTCGCACTGCTCTTTTCTGTAATATAAAAATAGACTCAACATCAGCAGCCGAGCCCCACAGTAAAATTCCATAAGACATAATACTGTGAAAGTACGCAAAATATACTAACCTAGCTGTAGCCACATCAGTAACCTGTCGAATTTTCCTAACGGCAAATGCAGCAGAGCTTAGTTTGCCTGAAAGTGCCTTTATATGGGGTCCCCATTGCAATTTTGAGTCTAAAGTAACACCCAAAAATACAGTTGAGGAGACCAGATCTAATTCTTTTCCATCAAGTTTTACTTGTGACCTTACATGGGTCACATTTGCTGTAGAGAATCTTAGACATTTGGTTTTTTTTGCGTTTAATAGAAGATTATTCGCCGAAAACCAATCAGATAACTTATGAAGTATATCATTGGATTCTATAAGATGGCTATCCTTTCTATTTACTTTAAATAATATTAAAACTAGTTTTGTGCAATGAGGAAGGTGATATTACCAGATTAAGCCTCGCATTTCAAAACAATACATTTTAACATGGCGCTAAAATATAATCAGGTGTGTTAAATGTAGATAAGTATTTTTTGATCTGAAACGTAGCATATGAATATTAAAATGACGGCACGGTTGGTGCAGTGGGTGATACAGTCGGCTGCTGCGCTCCGGGTCGAGGGTTCGATTCCCGCACGGAACAATTATTTGTATGATCTGCAGCTAGTTGTTCCGGGTCCGGATGTATTTGGGGTATTGTATGTGAGGATCATGTCTGTAAACGCACCCATGACACAGGAGAAACCCTAGTGTGGGGCAACGTTTTTTAAAAGAAAAAGAAAAATGGTACTAGTGATGATGTACGAACCATATATTTTTTGTTGAGTTAAATTGCGTATAATATGACCAAAGGCATGTGCATATTTCAGCATTTAGAAGCGTATAAATCGAAATGCTGCTATATGCCTAGTCTACTCGTGCACAAACTATCATTTGCGAAGACATGCTTTTCTGTAAATGAGCAGCAGCGACTACCTTCACAGTTACACTGTATGACCACCAATCCACATGCTGGCTGCTGTGATTGCAGCCTCATCCCTTCAATATAATTTAGTATATTAGTCGGGTTAAACCATTTTTAACAATAGACGTATATTAAAAGACTGCCATGAATTACATAATGCATGATTAAATTTCCTCTTCAATTTAATTTATATCGCCCGCTAATCAGTTAAGGTCAAAATTCGCACGACATTTATGTCACAAATATTCTGAAGCATGCTGACAGCAGCTGTCAATAGTGACGAAGGTGCACGGAGTATTGAAGAAGAGTAGGTACCTATTGGATCAGATAATAGGTCAAAGTTGAGCGCCACATTATTGCCAGCCGTTGTGACGACGGTTACACCATTAATGTCAACGCGCTGAATAGGATTTGGAAATCGAATGTCATATTCGTTTTTATTCTGTATTTCTTTAACAATTTGTATTTTATTTGGTGGGTAAAACGGTGATGCTTTGGAAAAAATCATCATATTAGTTACACAATAGTGTCGTCATTTTGGGGGGGTTTGCCAGTACTCACCAAGCTTGGCAGGCGGGTTGGTGAGCGCAGTATAGCTAATATTACTCTACGACGTTACGAAGACGTTAAGAGTACCTTAGTCGCCTTTTACGACACCCACGGGGAGATATGGAGTGGAAAAATACATGAACTATTTTGTTCAACGCAAAAATTATTGGTAGGTACTAATCATTCGGCTTATTGAAAAGAAACGAGTACCTATAGGTACTTAACGAAAAGAAAAAAATGGTACATAATATATAAAGAAAGCGGAGAGAGTACAAGAACATCGTAACACGTATCTCACATCAAGGCCCACACAGAATGGGAAGCAAAAAAAGCGAATAAAACCTTTTCGTATAATTCCTAACACACGCACGCACCCGTTTCAAAGATACCTGACTTCATTCTGCGAGTTCAATTTGATCGCTAAGATAGGTCAAGATATAAATTGTCTCACAGACCTGGTATTTATAAACACTTAGTAACAGGTGTATTCCTTACTCTTGTAGGTCTGGTGAATAAAGAAGAAGTCAACACGTGGGTGATGTTACCCAGTGACAAAAAACTTTACGCCTATTGTTCATATTACGACGACAACTCAACCACGAAGGAGGATAATTATGGGTATGTTTCTTCTTAGTACAAATTGTTGTTACTTTAATTGATATATATAGAGATCTGTCTATATATATAGTCTCTTACCGTAATTTGTTGATCAGAAGCGGAGTCCGAGCGAGCACTTTGTTGATCCCATTGTAATTGTTGATCCGGACCGCTTTTGTTGGTCAGTTTCTAACATATAGCTTACTAATGTGGCTCCAGGGTCATTTATCCTGAAGCCAATATATACGGTCAATACCATTAAGTCCAATAAACAATAATTGTTGATCGCATAAACAAATCCACCAGAGGACGGTTGTTGATCCGATTAGAAAATTCAAACGGACCAATCATAGGCTCTTTAGCTCTGATTGCCGAACGTTGGTAAGCGACGTTGCCAGAATTATAGTGATGTTGCCACTTTAGAGATCTCTATATACATATTTCTGGATTCTGTAGAAGTTTAGCTGTCAATTTGAAGCTCTTTACATAAACAAGTAACAAAGTAAACAAGTAACTTTAAGTAAACAGTGTTTTTACGGCAAGGTAAAAATGTATTTGTATATGTCCCAATATCACTCTGAATAATTTCAATACCCATAAGAGAACATTTTACACATAAGACTATGATGAAAGCCTTATAACAACAGGTTTACATTGTGGTCAAATAAAAACCTATGTTAGTGAAAGCCGCTTGCGAGGTCATGAATTCACGACTCAGCTGAAAATAAATAATGTAGGCTGTCTGCATGGATTATAAATAGAAGAGAGCCACCACCAACGCTATCGTGTTATAACCAATTGTTGATGCGGCGAATACTACTTTTTCGAATACCTACATGAGCACACAACACACCCATATCGGTCGTTGTAGTGATCTTTGGGGGAGGTGTGTGTCCAGCAGTGGACTATTGGCCAATATAATGATTGTAATATAAAGATATTCACCTATTTATATTATAAGGTCAGATATATACGTATTACATGCTCAGATTCCATGATGCGTTAATTTATACCTGCCTGTTAATCTCTAACATTAATTACTACATTATTTTTATAAAGACATATTTACTTTGTTGTTCACAGCTCAACTTTGGCCATTAACGACACCAAAATCCTATCAGCGGATACTCAAAATATTGGTAAGTTAACGTTTTGATAGAAACTTGGCTTGAAAATCGCTATATCATCATCGCGCGGCCAGCCTTTGCGAGAGTTTCAACATCGAAAACATCTTTCAACTTTATTTCTCCCAAATAAGTTTCAGTAAAGTGAAAATTCTGATTCAACGGTTATCTGCTCGATCTGCGCTTCCGTTTGCAAAACTCGCAAAACATTGTATTTCTACCAGTTTATTTATAGCAGACTATTTAGTTTTTATGTAGAATAAAATTCAATTACTGCTGACTGGCGAAGTAATAAGCTCCGCCTGACTCGGTAGCTTTTTCAATGCGGTCGCTGCCACAATACGATAAATTACCGGCCTAATTCGATCCACTGGCCGTAATGTGGGTTCATCAAACATCTTGTTTGTGCGACATAACGCACAATAGAGGGGCAACCTCGGCCCGCCCGTGGCATTAGAGACGTCCCCACAATTTCGCTCTACTTTGTCTCCATTGCTTGTTGCCTCCACGGTCACGGAACAAATGAGAGATGAAAACGCTACGGCGACGTTTCTTTTCAGGCTTAGGTCGGATGCCAGACTCATTAGTTACACGATACGATACAACAGGTTCGGGAAGGGGGAATACTTACAGGATGGAGAAATCTTTAATTAAACGAGATGTTTCTAATTTGTATCGGATAAATGGTCATGTGGTTTTCGAATAAGGAAAAAGCATCCGAATTCTCGTGGAGTGTAGTAGAAGCTAAGCGAATAACGACGGCTAGGTAGGCGCAGTGGCTAAGCGATTGGCTTCCTGCGCTACGGGTTGCGGATTTGATTCCCGAGCGGATCCAATATTTGTTTGACTTGCCAGGTGTCAGTCGTCCCAGAGTATGTGAACACGTGGAATTTCAATAAAGTGTACCTACCCACGACAGAGAAGGAGGCTTCGTTCTAAAACTTAATAAATACGTATAACAATGAACTTTATTTCAAGGGGAAAATCTATAGGTTATAGATCACTATAACCTATAGATTAGAAATGAAATCAATAGTTTATTAAAAAACAAGTTGTGATTCCCTTTTTTATTGCTATAATATTTAATAATTAATTAATAAAGCAGTTATTCGGACATAACGTGCAGCGCTACGTCTGCGCGCCCCGTTAGGGGCGCGAGGAATCGGTGCCTGGGCTTTGGGGCCCTCTCCCGAAGTGTGGGGATCGCGGCCCATAAAATTATGGGTCGGTAGTTGGGTTGTTGTGCTTGCAGCGCAATCATGGAAAATGGAAATTAAAATTTCCGCTATAACAGTGCGTGTTACCGCACTGTTGTGGTTTATTGGTAGTGTTTCATAATAGGAGCGCCCGAAGTTTTTCACGAAAATCGTGCGAGCGGGCCCTACCGGGTGGGACACCCGGTTTCCCGGGTGAAGCCCAGCAGATGCTCACCCAGCGAACGATTTTCGACTTTGGTGGCGCCCCCTATCGTAGGTTACCCCACAATCTACCAGCCGATACTCGTCGTCCGATTGTGGGGTGAAACGCACCCCATTGCCGTACGGGCGGGCATTTGGGGCGCGTCCCATTTTTTGTTTTAATATTTTAAAATGCTTGGCCCAGTCCGTCAGCTTCTCGACGACCAGCGGAGGGAACCTTTGCTTCTTCGGGGGTTGGGGTTGTTGATTCCCGGCATTGTTTTTCTTATCCACTTTAGGGTGGGGGGGAGGCGTGGTCCTGGTTGCTTCGGCGTATGTCACCATCGGACTGGTGGCGCCATCTCTATCGGAAGTGGCGCCCTCTCCATCGAAACTTTCGACGCGTGCGACGCCCTCTGCATCGAAGCTTTCGGCGCCTACAGCGCCCTCTGCATCAAAACTTTCCTGGGCTATACACAGCCTTTTGGCGTCGTCGTCCAGGTCCTCATCGGAGCTGCGCTGTCGGCGTTGGGCAGCACGCACCTTGCGTGGTATTGCTCCATGCACTTCCATTGCGTGGTGCGGTGCGGTAGCTGTTGGCGATTGTTGGGCTCCTATCGTCCCCTCCCGAGGTGCGGTACGTACCAATGTATCGGGTGATACATCGGCCCGACCTTCCACCGTTTCCGTCGATGATATGGACTCATAGGAGCCAACAGGCGAGAAGCACTCCGGTCGTTGTGCGGGCGACTCTTGTGCCGCCGTCCGGGGCGCAGGGGGGGATAATAATCCAGTGTAGTGCGACCTTCGGAAAACCACTGTCGAGTGTATCTCCGGAGGCGTAATCTGTCGCCTGTAAGTGGCGAAAGCCGTTGGGTGAGTTCCTTGTAGAGGAGTGGGAGAGTTTGTCCTGTGCTGGGGTACGTATACGTTAGGCGCTGTTGGCCGTTCGGTTAGTACCAGCGGGCTTGTTGGGATTGGCCTTGGTATGGGCGGGCTCACTAGGGAGCGCGCGCCGGTGTCCATAATGTTGGCTGGAGATGGCCGGAGTATCCGCGAGGGGTACGGGGGCTCGCGGGGGAGACCGATTTGGGCTCACGGGAGCCACCGATCGCGTCGGCGGTATCGGTGAGCGCGGAGTTGTTTGCGCGGGGCGCATTGTCGCGGCGGGCGCGGACGGGCGCGCGGATAGGCGGGTCATCGCTGCGGCTTGTGAGGCCAGCGAGTGTGTGCGTACCGTCGAGGGGCGGCTCGAGGTCGCATGTTTGCGCGCGGCGGACATCGCGGGTGCGGTTGTCGCGGCGGCGGTTGCGGGGCGCGGGGCGCGGGCAGGTGCGGCCTGCGTGGTAGCGGGCGGCGCGGGCGGCACACGGAGCGGCGGGCTACCGGTCCGGGTTTTTGGATCGGTATGCTTACTTGCTCTTGATGAAGTAGGTGTGACGCAAATGGGAAATTCAACTTCGGGGGTTGCACTGCTTCTCACCTCACTCTCCTCTGCTGCAGCACTTGTAGGTGGTGACGGAGGGGGTACTTGTGCTTGTTGGCCCTGAGAAGAGCCTTTGGTTTTGGCTTCCTGCCAAAAAGGCCACGAAAAAAGAAAAGGAAAGGCCAACCTGAAAAGGGCCACGGTCGCCGGACGACATCACACGGGGCGTGTGACCCCCGCGACCGCTATGGTGTGCTGCCACCACACCAAGCAGCAACGGAGTAGTTCCCCTGTACCCACGCCAGCCACTGTTTCCAGTAACTAGCGTCGGCACAGAGAAGCTTAGGGCGGTCCGAGCGGGTGGTTGTGAGTCGACACTACGTTCCGACGCGAGCTCCGAGACACAACTGCTAGCGGTCACGTAGCGCTCCTTCGGACATAAAAAATCTATGTTCACTATTTAAACGCACACAAATAAATAAAACGTACCGCTACAATAAAATGGTGAAAAAATATAGCATTTTAATTATTAATTATATATATTACATATATTATATATATACTACTTGCTTTTTAATAAATGCGACGCCTATAACCTACTACATTGTCCCCTTAAAATAAAGATCACAATTATTTTTGTAGCCTATATATTTGCCTAGGCCCCTTCATCGCGATAATGCGAATATTTGCGTTATCGTGATGTATGTAGCCAAATCTTCGCGAAGAGTTCGGCGCTTCGGGCGAAGCCGAAGAGACACATCGTTCCGCTAAACCGCTTCGGTAAACTCATGCACATTTAAATTTTGCTTGCGCGGCCGCACTTCAGTAGGTGCACACGCACAGACCATAGACGTAACAGATGTGCCAGCGTAAATTAGGTTATACGACGTATAATTAAGATATGTATTGGAGTAATGAGATTTTTTTGGAGTTTATTCGCAATAAATATTACTAGGCGGAGCCGATATATTTTGTCTCTCGTTTGATAAGACAATTCTTTTGTCTGGCCGCCCTAAAATATAGAGCGACCGCTTCCACCATTTTGTTTTTTGCGTTTCTTATCGCGATAGAAAATCACGACGACGTATGTGGCCATGCACATTCCCCGTAGGCTGAAGACGAAGTTTACTCGCACGAATATCATCGGAATGTATGAGGCCCCAGTATTAGAGCAAATCAAGGATGTATCTTCCTAGGCACAAAGAAAAAATTACTACCATGCGTAACTGTTCATTGTTAAGAGCAGTTTAGCAGTGGATTACGGGTCGACGTATTCGAATAAAAATATTCATTTCCGGAACCACTTGATAAGGTTCTAATTATAACGGAAAAACAGGAAGCCGTAGATATAGGTTCCCTCTAGTTTAGAGTCCATTACGGCGAATTTAATAATCGATTTAATCAAAAATCTTTGGATTTCGGATTACGGATATGTCTATTTTTTGTGTTCATTGTGATGCTGTGTGTGTGATTAAGTGTGATGCACAAAAACATCATTGTTTAAATCTAATATTCAGAGATTTCGGATTAAATCGATTATTAATTTCAGCCGTAAGTCGCCTTTTACGACATCCACGGAAGGAGATGGAGTCTTGTATTCTTAATCCAGACTACGCGGAGTTGCGTACATGGACTTGGAGTTTCTTGCCGGCTCTTCTCCATAAGATCAACTTTTCCGAGCCGTGCACCTTAACTTTTGACTTTTCTTAAGTGCCTATTAGGGCCTATATGAAATAAAAACTTTGACTTTGACATGCGTACACACGGAACTATTACAAAAACGACAATATTTTTTATTCATGTAAAACCATTTACAGGCACTTATTAATAGTCAGACTTTAGTTGCTGCGTTCCATGATGAAGAACGTGGTACGGCATCGTGTTTCCAAACTGTATACACATCAGCGGGCATAATAAGTCCACTGTCGAACATGGGCCTCCCAATCATCACTACAATAAGTGATCATATAGGGGATATTGATATAACCAGGACGCTTGGCAGGCGGATTGGTGATCTGCCGGGGGCGCGGTCTAATGCAGACAAAGCGTACACCTCACCCCCGTTAAAGGTAAGAAGAAGGCCACCGTGGGGTTTTAGCCGGTTTGAGCCCGGCATGCCCCTCCGACCTTCCCAAGGCGGAGAAGTACAAGAGGATGGGGAACCACGTAAAAAAAAAATGCGGATTGGTGATCGCAGTTGTTATTAGCACACGGGAGGATGCCATCCTCTTATTATAAATCCTGAGTCACCATTAACAACAGCCATGGGTGGAGAGAGGTTGTCTATTCTTTGGCGGGAACACGGAACAACTGCATATTCATAAGAATTCAAGAGGTAGCAAAAATTCCATAGCATAGCCCGCAAAAAGAAAGGTAACACGCAAGCCGTATGTTTATGAGTTTCTCTAGTTTTCAAAGGGAAAGATATTGCGCTTCGTGCTCGTATTTGAGGAACAAGAGTGTAATTCCCGGAGGTTTTGTCTTGCGGCAACACATCCTACAAATGAAAAGATTCCGACATTCAAAGCTAGCTGGTGCATTTTTTAATTCACGCAGTAGCCAGTCCGTGGCAAAACTCATATGGGTTCGCAACTAATGGACTTTTTAAACGTGTTTCGTTTCCTTCATTCATTCTAAAATTTACAGGGGTATTGTCCAATGCCTGAAATAAACAGAAAGTAACGATAGTCCTAAATTCTATTTAAAATATAATATGAATAATTAAATTTGTATAATTAGAGTAAACATATAACTTTTAATACAGTATGTAATTCGATTGTCGCCTAATGTGGTTATCAAAGGCATATAATGATTGATTTATAATAAATAATTTAATTTCAACCTTACTTTTTGGCCATGCTTTTGTAAATCTAAGCATGCCAAGGGTAACATAATCAAATTATTTTTTTAAACTACAAAAGATAAATCTTATTTTAGGCTGTATGAATCACAGTCTTGTCCTTTGCCTTACTGACAATTTGGCATTACCGTATTAGATTTCATTTGTTCTCTTGATTTAATAAATTGTTTGCGCCATTGAGGTTTAATATAATGTACTACGTACTAGAGAAGACGCCTCAACTTGATTGTTTGTCACACCCGTTAGAGCGGATACACTTTTGCTAGATACCGCTTGCCGAGACCTGACGTGCTTGAGTGCTAAGTTTTATTACTTAGATATGCCACCATCATGTGCAAAGAGATATTGTTTTGATAACTCGAGAAACTGTATAATGAAATTGTAATGGATTTCCTTCGATTTGAAGTACAATTTGGTGTATAGTAAATTTTTGTTTATTTCAGGCATTTTTTGCATGGTAGATACGCCCCTTTGAGCTTTAAATGTAAAGGGTATTCCGACCACGCTGCTTGATTTCACTGCCGGCACACGAAACTATTCGGTGCCCGACTGAGTCGCGTTGTTGTCTTGCGAGATTTATTGCTAAAGTTTAATATTGGGAAGCGTGTTTTAAAATGGTATGCACTTATTAAATGACTGGGCCTTCAATGGATTTACAATATGTACAAAAACCATGATGATTCGTGAAGGATATAAATTATCGACAGATAATTATGTGATTGTATTTATTTCATACTATTCGGAAATTTAGACTACGACCATTAGCGTCTTACAAGAAAGAACAATATTTCAATTTATTGTCTGTCAGTCTGTCTGTTTGTTACAGCTAATCTCCGAAACGGCTGGACTGATTTTGACGAATAGCTGACACTGCTAATATTACGAGAAGTAACTTATGGCCGAATACTCAAACGCCATTTAAAGTTAAGTCCCCGCTTAAATAATTTGAGGTGCCCGCTTTTGTACCAAAAACAGGTTTCTCGAATAGTTATAGCGGAGACTTAACGGTAAATGGCGTTTGAGTATTCGGCCGTTAGGCTACTTTTATTTTAGAAAAATAATTAAGGCACCGCGCACAAAAATTAAAACCTATTATTTCCAAAATATAAATATATAATATTATATATATTTGTAAAACTTAAGACATCCTGTTATATTACTGCCCTTTTTCCGCTAATTATTTAGAATCATTAACAGGCTTTATTTAAATACTGTCACAAAAGCTTGTATATTCAAGAGCACAGACACAGTGAGGTTTTCCACAACGGGCTCGGAAAGCTTTGAGGGGATGAGACATTGCGATTCATTCTCGCATTTAAAAGCAAGACTGTAATTTCACAGGCCTTTGTCTCGGGCCCGCGCGGGACGTCGGCTTGCAGGAAAATATGCGCATTCAGAATGGATTTTTATCGCTTTTCAAGTGGTAGGCTTTGGATGTGTAGGCTGAGTACTTTAACAGCCTATAAATGGTATATTACAGGCAATGGGGCATGAGAATGTGCTTACCAGGGATGCATATACATATGTATATTTATATTGAATCAAATCAATTCACAAGATATTTGTTCATGTAATCAATTTACAATACTACATTATTTATAATTTACAATTTACTCTTTAATGTACACCAGAAAGACAAAAAATCATTGAAACATAAAATGGATTTTTTTTTAAACGTTGCCCCACATTAGGTTTTCTCCTGTGTCGTGGGTGCGTTGACAAACATGAATTCCACATACAATTCACCCAGATCCGGAACAACTACCTGCCGATCATACAAATATTATTTCCGTGCGGGAATCGAACCCACGACCCGGAGCGCAGCAGCCGACTGTATCAGCCACTGGACCAATCGTGCCGTCGTAAAAAGATCGGTCTTATCCCACTGGGCATTTTCTGCCAACCTTGGATTCAAAGGCACTAATAAACTACTGGTGGTAGATATCTTATTGCAAGAGTCCAGCTCGCTAGGTACCTACCACTGTAGTGCCAGATATTTTGCTGCTAAGTAATAGTGTTTAAACTATGTTCCGGTATGAAGGGAGCTGTAGGTAGTGAAACTACTGGGCATAAGAGACTTAACAAGTAATGAGTTGAGGTGACGAGTGCAGGTTGTGGCGTCACAGGTCTAGTCCTGGGTAGCATTACAATTGTTGGGCAAGCATAACACTAACCATTAGTCGAATGACTACCTCGTCTAATCACTAGATTGTATGAAAATTTACTCTGACACAAGGTTGGCCACTAACTATACGCAAAGAAGAAGAAGACTTGTATGTACCTTATATGTAAAACTTGGTATATTTGAACCTGATGACTTCGAAAACACCTAAACCCATATGTTTAATCAGCCGAGTTCGCAAGGCACAGCACATAAACTTTCCAAATAATAAGGTCGACTCAACGCCGAACAGCGATGGTCAGTACTACCCCAATACCTCTAAACCCTTAGATGTTAGCTTAGGACTTCTCACATCCCTTTACAATGTATGTAGATATGTAAAGCGCTTTAAACAAAACCTTGCAAGACAAGGACTTGTTATAAGTAATTACATTCGTGTCGGGGGACTTATGTACCCATATACCTGCGATATTCAAATGAGACGAGCTATAACGTTCACGACGAGGTACAAACGCTTACTAGCACTAATTGGGCGATGTTGTACATGACACGGTTGTATATTATTTTACGTTACAAACACTTTATGCAACGTGTGGCTATATTCAGATTTAGCGCATGACTAGGTCACTGTACTCATGGAAAGTTCACAGTATTGATTTTATTGCGCTCGCCCGAAAATATAAATGGAATCTGCTGCTGTACGGAAGTGGCCGTTGATATAATAGTCGGCTACGTACGGCGGGGACACGTATTTACATTATTCAGGCGATGCAACTTAATCGTATTTACTATCCATCGACGAGAGAAAGGTAACCCGGAGGGTGTAATGCGCCCTAACCAAATTGAACCCACCATGTGTCAATTTAGCGATGTCGGATGTTTTAAATGTAATTGACACTCATGTAGTGGCTGATACAGTTGGCTGCTGCGCTACGGGTCGTGGTTTCGATTCTCGCACGGAACAAATATTTGTATGATCTGCAGGTATTTGTTCCGGGTCTGGGTGGATTGTTTTTGGAATTCATGTTTGTAAACGCACCCACGATACAGGAGAAATCCTAGAGTGGGGCAACATAAAAAAAAAAAAAACAGTTTAAAGATAAATTTACAGTAAAAGTAATATAGCAGTCAGCTATATTTTGTTCCATGTGGCGTCCAGATTAAGTATGTGGCACCACTCCATCTCCTCCCGTGGATGTGGTAAAAGGCCACTAAAGGAATGTATACCAGAGGGATGGGCAGCAGAGTCCTTTCTGTGGAACAGTACTTATACTACGCTCACCACCCCGCCTGCCAAGCGTGGTGAGTACTGACAAATGCCCCTAAAATGACGTCACGATTTTGGAAATCTATGGGGGAGGCCTTTGTTCAGCAAAGGACGTCTTTTGGCTGATATAATGATGATGATAGCTATATTACCATTAATTTCTATCAAGTCTTCTTACACCTTCTTCTTTTCACAGGATTCATCGAGTTAATTGAGACGAAAAAAGGATTCAAGTGTGAAACGTTACTGAAGTGCAGACCGATTGCATCGAGCCCGCCGTAAGTCAATCTCAGATACTCATAAAGACACAGAAGATTATCATATTTTATTATCCGCACATAAAACCGCGAACTGTCTGACATTTGTTTTGTGACAAGATGAAGTTTATCCTTCCGACCCAACTTTACATTTTCAGAGGAGAACTCGTAGACAGTAATAATGCGAAATTTATCAAGACGTCGCAGCCATGTGGCATGAAAGTTTGAACCTAATTCAGTGTGACGTAGAACATAGAATATTGTAGCTCGGTGGCGTTGCGATATCGTAATTATTAGACGCTCGACGCCGCTGCGGGACGACGACCCCGAGTCGACTTTGACCCACTTCTTACTCTAATTTTCGCGTCTCAACCCCGTAGACAACCTTATATCTATATCTCTATAACTTGTAATAACTACTGGGAACTCCCGCCGAGTATATTAATAATCTGTATGCGGCTTAGTTTAATATATGAAAATGTTGTAACGTAATTTGTACTTGAGATTTAACACAGTCGTTTCAGCCAAATGAAGTCCACTGTTGGACACAAGCCTCTCCCTAAGATCGCCATAACGACTGGCCTGGGTGTGTTGTGTGCTCTTTGGGAGGTTTCGCCATTATCGCCACGCTTGGCAGGTGAGTTGGCGATCGCAGTTGAGTTGTTAATGCACTCAAAGGACGCTGCTGCCTCTGGTCAATCCCGTAGTCGCCTTTTACGACACCCACTAGTTGAGATAGTTAACATAGTATCTCCAGTTAATTTAAAATGTATCGACACGACCGCACACGTTTTACGACCACCAACACCTGCACAAATATTTTCACAACATCGACCTCTACTAAAAGTTTATATCCTATGTAATGTTTTCTTTCCATTACCTATGATTCGGAAGGTTTCCAGAAGGGCTGAATATAATAACATTATGCGGCCGAAGGAAATATTCAATTTTAATATTTTCTTCAGACATAGGTATACATATGGATACATTTTATCGTTTAACAACGCAGACAGTAAATATTTGATTTTATTGTACAAGCACTTATCCTTGCCTAAGGGAGAACATTATACGAGTACTTACATAATATAAGTATGTATGTGAATTAAGAATGAATTTTATCTTTTTTTTGCTCGGTGGATGGTGTCTCAAAATAAGCAGGTTAAAAAGTTTGATTGAGGTAACTGATTGGCTCTGGAGGAAACCTTCCAGCTCTTATGAAATGATTTCTTGCATTCAGATCATAATTGTGATAAAAAATTACTAGAATTTGGGAAAGAGGCGCTCATAGCCAGTTACTCTCACTGATCGATAAACGATCGGCGAGGTTAAGCAACGCTCGGTGGGGTAAGTCTATAGATGGGTGACCGCATAGTGGTATTTATATATTTGAACTGAGCGTCTACATGCTTCGGAGGGCACGTAAAATCGTTGGTCCTTGTTGTCATTAGCCGACAGTCGTTAAAGCCAAGTCGGAGGCTTTTGGGCGGCTTAAAAAACTCTGACAAAAGGTTGGCCATTAACCACACGAAAATAAACAAAGATTTCCAATGTTAAGTTGATCATTTTTGTTTACCAGTAAAATTCACCATAGACACAATGAAGTGACAATCTATGTATTTAATTAAACACTTAAGATTGCAATATTTAAATTTGTTTTTGAATAAGGAATACTTTGAAAGCAAATAAGCCTGTTATTTTATACAACTCGATTACAATCTACGAACTTATAGGGGTGCTAGCAGATTATCAGTTCGCTCAAAAGAAGAATTAATATCTACTTGAAAAGCGCCAATTAAAATATAACAACAAAAAACAAATACAACAACTTTTACCTAGATATTTGGTATTAAACACGGATTCCCTATTTTTATTCCTCATTCTTCCGAATAAAATCACAATAAAAGTTAGTCAGCAAGTTACGTGGCTGAGGGTGAGGAGGCGTCGGCTTCGCCTTGAAACTTTGTTATATTCAAATGTTTGGCGGCTGGGACTTACTTTATTTACATATTCACACTTACAACAGCCTATTAAAAGTAAACAAGGTTTTATTTTTAAAGAGATGTGATCAACTACTCGCGGAATATATTTCTCGTCTAAGAGGATTGCTTGTGGATCTAGTGTGATCATACGAGGACCTGGAGCCCCCCTTAGGTGCCAAAGATGATCGCCTCGGTGGTTTTAGCCTCCGCCCCTTCGTCCTTCCATGGGGCGGAGGAAGTTTATGATGAATTTCCAGTGGGTCAAATAAAAAAAAGGATTGCTTGCTGAATAGCTAGTACTATTTACGTGTATTTGATTGCATTAAGTAAACGCAGACAGGCAGCATGATGAGCACTTTCGTTCTTAGACTTATGTTTGACGAAGCATCTAATTGTAAATGTTAAAAGTATCAGAATTAATATTTCTTTAACTTACCTAAGTATATTATTTTAACCAAGTTTTACTTAAAATCAACGATAAAATGCCAACAATTCAAATTAATATACGAATTAAATACTTTTGCCAAAATTTAATACTATATTTTGGATTGCAAACGTTCTCGTCAGCTATCAAAGAAATTGCCTCATCATACCGTTTCCAAAAAAAATTGGAACGCGTCGAAATTACTATTTGATTTACGATACGACGAAATACCTGCGTGTGATGTATTAATTTAACGGTAAAATTGATAGAAATGCTATGGCGGGTAGTTGCAAAATATACAAATAAAACATTGAGCTATTAAGTACTACGTACTCCTCTAGGAGACACCGCACTTAATTACGATACCCTATTCAATTGCGGCAATAACGCCGCACTTCACTCACGGCCGAAATTAATAATGAATCTAATCCTAATATAATCTTTGGATTTGGATCGCATTAAAGATTTGTCTTGTTTTGTGTTAATTGTGATCCTAACACAAAAAGAGATCAAGTTCAAAATCTTAAATCAACAGATTTTGGGTAAGGTTGATTATTAGTTTCGGCCGTTAGTCACTAAGTAGACGTTCGCCAGCTTTCGCACATGTTCTGCAGATTAGGAAAATTTCTTATCTGCATTTAATATGTCGTGGCTTGTGTTAAGATATTACAAATGATTCAAGAAATGTAAGCAAATCCAAAATACAACTTTTAATCAGTTACTAAGATATTTATTAATAAAAAAGCATTTGTCTATAAGATTCAATGATATTATATAAAAGAAGTAGATACGTTACATGCGCGCCAAAAGTAAGAACCAAAGCTCCCCCAATTGTAGCACCTCGCAATCAGTTCCCCAAGACAGTACAACGAGCACACACTGTCACAATCTGTATTGTTTTATTAATTATGTAATAACAATGCCGTCTTGCGTATAGAAAATGCACAAACTATCAAGCAAAATTAAACAAAGAACAAGGGATGTCATACACGTGAATAACAAACAATATAAAATATTTTAATAAAGATACTATTCAATTTATCTATAGAATAACATTCTGGAACAAAACACAGGCCAAGCAAAGAAAAGAGACAACACATATATTCTATGACAGATGCGACAGAGCATTGAGTAGACGTGTTGTCATTTTAGATAGCTATCTCATTTACTCTCGTAGTTTTTGTATCTTCCTTCTTACAGCTTACGTGTAGTTTTATAGCTTTATACCTACCTACACACAGCGAGACTGAGTTTTTCGCGCTATTTAATATGGACGTAACATATCTATGGTATAATATCATTGATAAGATTTGTTTAATGATGACAAGTCACCGTAATTTTGCTTAATGTGGCACAGATTATGAAATTAATTAGTTCAGATGCGGTGTTTGTATGTGTGTATCTTCTATCATCATCATCATTTCGGTCGAATGAAGTCCACTGCTGGACACAGGCCTCCCCCAAAGATCACCACAACAACCGATATGGGCGTGTTGTGGGCTCATTGGGGGGTTTTGCCATAATCACCACGCTTGACAGACGGGTTGGCGAGCGTAGTTGAGTTGTTAATGTACTTGAAGGACGCTGCTGCCCATCCTCCAGCTAATCCCTTAGTCGACCTTTACGACACCCACAGGAGGAGATGAGGTGGTGGTATTCTGAGCCGGCACCGCACGGCATACTTTTTCTTCTATACTGTACAATAATAAAATCGTAGAGAGACAAAAACTGAACATTGAATATTTTTTGAAAAAATTCACTGCTGTGGGCTCCAGGTACGATATTGATGGCAAAAACGTCATTTAAAAAAAAAACGGTTTTTCTGTTTCTATGTTTAATGAGAACGCTAAAACTAAAGTATAATATTAGTTGAAATTGGCCAAAAATGTCTGTTTGAGACCGAGTTAAAGTTATAAATTACAAATCATCACGCTTTTGTGCATGAGAGGTGAGTAGTATAACAATATGTCTACAAAGTCTGGTTTTACAGCGAATATTACGAAAAAAACACACAGGTGAACACATTCGTTATCAGTAAGTAATAAGAATGATTCAAAAAAATACCATTACGCTATGTCTAAAGGGAGAAGACACAGATGACAGATTTTAAGGATGAGAACACGTTATTTCGTAACCTGGTGAATTGGTTACGTAGCTTGCTAAACTAACACGCGCGTTGTTATTGTTTTGCTCTTGGGATCGAATACACCCTAAATCTTACTTTTAGATATGTTTTGCATTAATTTTATTCTGTTGAAAAGCAGTTTCTATATTAAATATTCTATCTCGTACAGGTTGTTAATGTTTTTAATGTATTAATTACATATTATTTTTTTATGAGACGAGTGCAAACAATAAGTCTCAGCGTCACGGGTTCAACTCAATTATAATAATAACAAGCAGCAGCAGATGTTACTAACAGTTCTTTCCTTTGGATTAAGTCATGTTTCCATTGTATTTCGCATATCATGAAACAGTTTAGTAAATTATTTGTTTTATCTATTTAACCTTGAAAAATTATTGACTTTGGTGCCAAAAGCTCTCCTATTGTTTATTTTCGTAACTGCTGTGTCCCCGGAGCCAAATAATAGCTGTGCGTGTTAAAATATCTGTGTTTTTTCCTTAAATAAAATTTATTATAATTATTAGGACTTTTTCGGTTTACGTAGAGTTAGTGATTAAATTTATAAAATTTAAACACTTATTTCATTCTTCCTAACTAGATGGCGTTACTGTCGAATCAGAATATACTATGGCAAAAAGTGATGTTAAGGGTCAGCTCAGATACATAGAACTGCTCGAGTGTTCTTTCCATTTGCTTTGCGGTCGAGAACATGTTATAGCACACGCAAGCAGTTCTGCGCTAAAGGGTACCGCCACCGATTCCAATTGTTACTGTTTCCACGCAAAGCCATTTTTTTTTCCTTGTCGTTGCACTTAGCTTTGAATTCCTTGACCGTTTTAAATTTTTACTCACCTAACCTACGATATTTTATTTATTCCTACCTGAATTATTTGAGTAATTCACGATTTTTACGCTCATTATTGCATGTTTTCAGCAACATGATGTAGATTTCCAAATTTCATGCATGTGAAGCCGCGGGAAAAAACTAGCATGCAATAAAACCGGATGACAAAATAATTATGCCATCGCAGTTGTTGCAGTTAAGAAGTATTATTGATTGCTTCGGAGTTCTTTACGAAATTTTGGGAAGAAGATTTTAAAATGATAAAATGTTATACGAGCAAACACGAATGATTCAGTTCTTGGCTGGGCTGCACCTTTTTTTTCGATTCGTATCGTTTCTAGTCTAGGCTACACTGACCTAAACTAGACTAATCTAGTATCTAAGTCTAGTCTAGTCTCTCAGTCTAGTCTCTCGGTCTAATCTCTCAGTCTAGTCTCTCAGTGTAGTCTAGCCTTTAGCGTTTCCACGCCCAATCCATGAAAATGGATTAAATTCGTCCAAGATAATAAATGTAGTGAAGAGATTTGGTTACCAATCATACATATTATTGTTTAAATGTAGTGAAGAAATTTGGATACAGATCATAACACATATTATTGTTTAAATGTAGTGAAGAGATTTGGTTGCCGATCATACATATTATTGTTCATTACACTTTCGAGGTGAGGATAAACAAACATACTACAAAAAAGGATGACGTTATCTAAAGTACATACCTTTTAGGAATCAAAACAGCTACTTAATATTATATAATCATGGTGTGTCGTGTAACATCAATATGTTATCCCTTTTATGTAAACTGGCAGAAGTAGGCAGAAATAGTTATAGCATAAAATGTCGTATCTGTTCTAGTACTATTCTTTTTCGACCGCCCGCGCTCCTCCACCCCGCATGTGGTGAGTGGCATTTGTTTGTGAAGTCGCTTCTAGTACGTAATACATAATAGCACAATGAAATAATTTACAATTGAAGAAAACTAAATTCGATAATTCCTTATTTAAAAAAGTAAATATTAATTACTGAAGCACCTTGACATCGTAAAGGTGTCACGATTAGAAGTTTGCATTATTTGTGTTTTACTTTTAAAGAAATAATTAAGAATAAAAGCTTGAAATTAAATATATTTTGTGATATTACTACGAAAAATTCGTACTATTATACCCGTATTATTAATTAAGTAAATATGAATGCTTCTATACTTCTTCTCGCCAGTATCTGACATAAGAAGCTTGTGTAAAAGTATCCTAAAAAGGTTTTATGACACAACAAAACTGAAGTAAGAAAAAGGTATACCAATTACTCTAAATTAGGTCCATCATAGAGTCCTAACTTGGACCACACGCAGAAATTAATTAAGATTGTACCTACGCACATTTTTCTATACGTTTTTACATACGTATGTAGGTAAGCAATTAGTAGAGGTTTCGAGTAAAAGGCGAGCTCGAGGAAAATAATTTCAGTTCGTTATTCAGTCCCCTGTGGGTGTAATTGGTAGGCTCTTGTGTCCCACCCCGATGGAGCAATGTGGTTGTACATCAAACAAAACGACCCAAATTACAGCCTTTTAATTTTCGACAATTAATAAATTGAATGGCTTTTCTTTATGCGAGTGCCGGCAGAATGTCGCCAGTGGGGGATACAATTTATATCGTTGTAGACCTGTGCTTGGCATTGTATTTGTTCAAAGGTTCAGTTACAGAGCCGTGGGATGTTCAAATGTGTCTGCTTCACATGTCTTTTGTCCGTTTATTGTTATAATTTAAACATTGGAATATTCTGATTTTATTTGGTATTTTAATACATAATTTTAAGACTAAACGAACCAAAATAAGACAAATATTTACATGTGTACACCTACGTTTATATATTTCTTTGAAATTGATAAGATATACGATAAAAGGCAGTAATTGAAATTTATAATTAACAAAATTACTTGAAGTGGTTCATGGATACGTTGGAAATTGTTACTTTAACTGCGTTTTGTTGTTGATAGCACGTTTATTTTAAATTTACGACGATTAAACGAGGCGGTGATCCCGCGAGCAGGCTATCTTTTGCAGACACAAATTATTTTAATCATGTCTAGATAATATAGGACTCTTGCGTCCACTGCCTCAAATATATCTGTTTAAAGTTAAGCTGAACAAAAATGTTTTAAATGTTGCGTATTGTTCACAGGTATAATCACTCTATCGAGATTCACAGTCGTCAATCAAGCCGTGGCAAGTTGGCATGTGTTGTGCTGAAGTTCGCTCGGTCTAACGTCCGACAAGACAATGGTATGTACCCGAAACTATAATTGTATTAGTTTTAATCAACTTAAGTTATGTAGGTACGTAACCTAAATCTGGGACAAGATTGAAATTGATTTTGGTGTGCTTTATATTCTTACGAAGTGAGCAGGTGAGAAACTATACAAAGATATAAAACTGTAAATAATAGTAAACTTTTTTGCGTTTGCCCAATATTGGCTTCAGGCTATACTGTGCATTACCTATCATAGTTTAGACTGTCTAAAAATAAAAATATAGCTATCTGCCATAGGGTACATATTCAGCATTTATGTACAGAAAATACATGCGTATATTATTTGTAAAAAGTAAATGTATTTTGAACCCATTTGTACGGGGGTAAATCCTCATGGACTTCCTCAGCACTGGTAAGTGGCATGCCGGACTCTTACCGTCTTAAACCCCACGGTGTTCCTTCGTGAACAGAGTTCCCTATTTATCGGAAGGGGGAAGTATATTTTACCCTCAAACCGTCTTTGAGGGGCATGCGTGGAACACATACGCTCCTTCACCTAAGATTTTGCCTGGTCGTTTGTGACTTACGCATTTACTGTTGTCGTCGAACTGTCACGCCGTAGTACCCCGAAAGAGTGTTCTTTTAGTGTTCATTATCCACTCGGTCATACCTCAGCTCAGCACCTGCTATTACATTGTGTGGTCATATGACCAATCACATACAATTTGTGTCCCATTAAACAGTGTCCGACAATAGACTTTCGTCGGTCGCCGATTCGATTTCCGATTTCGAAACTAGTGATTGGGTCTGGTAATTTAATTCCACGATATACCTTGACACTTAGTTATCATCTTTAGTGACCGTCCATGTTTCAGGATCGTATCTTATGGTGGTCAGTACATATCGATTATAAAAACCGGTCTGGAAATGTTCTGGAACCTCCTAAGATCGTAGAACATCATTCTGTTTACGAAATGCTTTAACTTATGTTAAATTGGAATTGAATGAACGGTTTTTAAACCTAACTTATGCCAATAAATATACCTACTCTGCTAGGTGAAATAATTCGTGATCAACTCTGTTGTCTATTTATGCAACAAAAAATATTACAAGGTTGGTGAAGAAGGAAGGAACTGGGTAGTACTGTAGCTCCTGTACTTGCCAATCTTTGGATGGAGCATTTTGGTCCGAAGACTATCAGATTTTGGAAGAGGTACGTCGATGATATATTCTGCATCATCAAAGGTAATAAACAGGAAGTGGAATAATAATTAATTAATTCCATCCACCCGAATATGAGCTTCACATATGAAATGGAGACGGAAAGATCATTGTTCTTCCTGGACGTGAGGGTAAACGCGATCTCGAAGGGGAATTTATCACACTGTGTATACCGTAAACCTACACACACTAATATATACCTGCATGCAACGTCACATCACCATCCTCGACACTTGCAATCCGTGATGACATCCCTCAAGAACAGGGGTGCAATTCCTTAAGCTCAAACATCCATACATCCTTGAATACAGAATCGAAATAACGCCATAAAACCAGTTCGGTATTGGTTAAGACATGATTGAAGCTATTCGAGGTCTCGTTGCAGATGGTAAGCCATGAAGACCAATCTTAGCGATTACAAAATTGGGTCATCATCGTTATTTAAATTCTGTATTCAAGGATGTATGGATGTTTGAGCTTAAGGAATTACACCCCAGAGCTTACGACCTCTGTGACCCTGAGCATTTGAAACAAGAGCTGGATCATGTTCAGGAGGTACTTTGAAACAACGGATGTCAAGTGAGTCGACGATTGAAGCGGCCAGCGAAGAAATGCAAGCATCCAGGAGTAAACAGACGACCTGCCTACATGCCCTACGCCAGAGGAGTAATGGATAAGATCGGTTCGGTGTTAAATATATATTCCATCCGCACCATATATACACCGGCGGCAAAGATAACCAATATATTTTTAGCTTTTGACTGTTACCTTTGATTAGACACACAAAAACGTCTTTGCGTTGAGACATTAGCTAATATCACATTTAGATTAGATTTTTTAAATAACCAATCTAATACTTTAATATTTGAATTGACTCATGAAAACGGTCATGTGAAAGCACCTGCAGAAGATATTACATAATATGCTATTGGTTGTAACTTAGGAAATCAAACCTCTTAAGTACTGAAAAAGAAAGTCGCCTTTCACTTTGATATATTTACATCATCCGTGTACAGTATCGCAGTTGATTGCTTAAATACATTTTATGTGCAAATCCACATAAATGAAAGTGATAAATCTACATATAAAAAGCAAAGTGCCAGGTCGCCTGATGTAAAGGTATCCTTACACAAAAGAAGTTATTTACTTTTATGAGAGAAGCTATGATGTACCTTTCGAATCATATTCGCTTTCATGTCTGAAGAACATACTTATGTAATTTATATACTACTTATATTATATTTTAGTCCTAATTTGGCTCACCTGTTACCTGTACCATTTACTGTGTAATCATAATATCATTCATTGTTATGAATAGGTTCGTAATAGCACGTGATCACGAAGATATGAACAAAGGAATACTTTACTCGGAAATTGCACAGTATAGGATGCAATACTGAAATAACAAAACGACCTTGTCACATCATTCACACATCATCATCATTCATCATCATCGTCATCACACATATAAAACTTTCGGATACATAAACATCCATATAAAACTGGAACATTACATACGTCTGTGTACTATCCTAGCAATAAGAAAACCCAGATTATTTTAATAAAAACCATTTCAACCAACTTTTACGGCACGCTATAAAACAAAGATAAATCCCCATGTAATAAAATTCAATTTGAGCGCTACGCATTAACACGGGGGTTATAAAGTAAACTTAGATATAAAATAAAACCTTAAAACACATATCATTATTAAGTTTGAATTTGACCCAGTGCAAAAAAGGTTGTAGCAATATAATTAAAATGTCATTTTATAAAGAAATTGAAACTGAAATCTATTAAAAATGTAGCAACATTATATCACATAAAATTCTAGACGGACGCTAAAACTATTATGAAACGTACCGCAAGCCAACGACGTTAAAATATAGCCGTGGCCTCATAATAAGACAGGCTATAAATATAAAGGTTAGCCGCGCTAGGAGGGTGTGGGTACGGAGTCCGCGAAACCGCAGACGATAACGACGCAGGTAACTTAGTGCATTTATTACTAGACTGCCACTGTATATAAAAAGATATTGCAGTCGGAATTATCCGTTTAAATAAAGAGACGCTTACAGTCATAGTGAATCATTTAGATTATAATGCGGAGCCGAAATAATTCTGACCGTTACAAAATGTTGTTATGCAAATATTCCAATTTCAACCGCACATATCTTTTATCGTGTATGCAGAATTACTACATAGGCTGCACTAAAAGTATCGGGAATGGAATATTTCCACTGTTCCTGTCATATTAAAATCTTTTTAATTGAAAACTCCTTGGTTTTACAAATCGAATACCATTTATTTATTTAAAAAAAGATTCACGGTCTTGTCACAAGGTTTTGTCAAACTTGTTTAGTCGTTGAGAAAATGGAATTGACTCGAGAAAATTCAAGAGCGATGATTTATTATGACTTTCGAAGTGGTTTAACACAAAAACAGTGTGTTGACCGGATGATTTCTGCATTTGGTGATGAAGCCCCATCCAAAACCATAATTTATCGCTGGTTTGCTGAATTTCAACGTGGACGTGTCAAGCTCAGTGATGATCCTCGTCAAGGTCGTCCAAAAACTGCAGTCACCCAAGAAAACGTTGATGCTGTGCGTAAGCTGATTGAGGAAGATCGACATGTGACATACCGCGAAATTCAGGCAACTTTAGACATTGGCATGAGTCAAATACAAATAATCTTGCATGAACAATTAGGTGTAAAAAAGTTGTTTTCCCGATGGATACCGCATTTGCTATGTGAAGAGCAAAAAGCGGCTCGCGTTACTTGGTGCGTCAGAACTCTCGAAAGATTCCACGCAGGATCCTCAAATGCTGTATACAACATCGTATCAGGTGACGAATCCTGGATATATGCGTACGAACCCGAAACAAAAAACCAGTCACGAGTTTGGGTGTTCGAAAATGAGTTAAAGCCAACAAAAATTGTTCGTTCACGGAGTGTTGCAAAAAAAATGGTGGCCACGTTTGTCTCCAAAACCGGCCATATTACGACTATTCCTCTTGAGGGACAAAGAACGGTTAATGCAGAATGGTATGCTAGCATTTGTTTGCCACAGGTCGTTTCTGAACTCCGTAGAGAGAACTGCAACCGCTGCATCATCCTCCATCACGACAATGCGAGTTCTCACACCGCGCACAGAACAAAAGAGTTTTTAGAGCAAGAAAACATAGAATTATTAGACCATCCGCCGTACAGCCCCGACCTAAGCCCTAATGATTTCTATACTTTCCCTAAAATAAAGAATAAATTGCGTGGACAGAGATTTTCATCACCTAAAGAAGCTGTGGACGCCTACAAAACGGCCATTTTGGAGACCCCAACTTCCGAATGGAATGGTTGCTTCAATGATTGGTTCCATCGTATGGAAAAATGTGTCAAATTTCGCGGAGAATACTTCGAAAAGCAATAAATACATTTTTAAATAGTAATGTTGTGTCACTTCCTTGATTCCCGAAATGTTCAGTGCCGCCCTCGTATTTATCGGATTAGCAATGCTTTAAACAGTTTGTATGTGATTGTAGCCAATTGAAGTCCATTGTGAGTGACCACGTCTCTGTTCCATATGTCATCACTGGTAACACACACTGGTTAACTTAACTTTCGTCTTGAGGCATTGCGGTATTGTTGACGAAAAAACGTTGCGTAGTTTCCCGAACGCTGTCCAGCCTAGTCGGATTCGACGATTGACCTCTTTCTCAAAGTTGCACCTACCTAACTGGACAGTTTGTCCCAGGTAGACATACTCCTCAATAACTTCGAGAACAGAGCTCCCAATGGATATTGGGATAGGCATGGCATGGGCATTCGACATGACTTTCGTCTTGCCCATGTTCATTTTAAGGCCCACTTGTTGGGAAACTCTGTTGAGATCATCGAGCATTGTGCTGAGCTCTGGCAGCGATGCTGCCATGACTACGATGTCGTCGGCAAATTGTAGGTGACACTGATATACTCGCCATTGATATTAATGCCGAATCCTTTCCCCTCTAGTAGCTTGAAGGCATCCTCCATTGCAGCGGTGAACAGTTTCGGGGAAATGACGTCTGACACTTCTCTGCAATGGAATTGCCCCCGTGCTCTGTTCATGTACTCGGACCGACATGGTGCCGTTTCTGTATAAGCACTTCAACACTTCGATGTACTGATAATCAATGTGGCACCGTTGCAAAGACTGCAGTACTGCCCAGGTTTCGATTGAATCAAAGGCTTTCTCATAGTCCACAACCGCTAAGCATAGTGGCCGATTATACTCCTCGGCCTTCTGTATAACCTGCCGCAGCGTATGGTGTGGTCTATGATACTAGAACCTTTTCAGACACCAGCTTGTTTGGGAGGCTGGAAGTCATCAAATCTGCGCTCGAGACGATTCGTGATGACTCTGAAAACAGATTATAAACATGGCTCAGAAGCGAGCTATGCTTGGTATTTCTTTACGAGATCGAATCAGAAATGAGGAGATCCATAGAAGAACTAAATTTGTCGACATAGCTGAAAGGATTATTAAACTAAAGTGGCAATGGGCGGGGCACATTACTCGTAGAACTGATGGCCGTTGGGGCAAAAAGATTCTTGAGTGGAGACTGCGCACTGGAAAACGCAGCGTGGGATGACCTCCAACGAGGTGGACAGACGACCCGGTGAGGGTCGATGGGAGTCGTTGGATGAGGGCAGCATGTGACCGATCCTTGTGGAAATCTATGGGGGAGACCTTTTCAGCAGTGGACATCCTTTGGCTGATATGATGATGATGATGATTTAGCCAATTTTGCTGCAGTAATTAAAACGTTATTTGATTGACAGAATAACTGCCGTATAAGGATTAAAAATATAGCACCACTCCATCTCCTCCCACGGATGTCGGAAAAAGCAACTAAAGGAATCTAAGCCAGAGGGATGGGCAGCAGCATCCTTTAAGTGGAATAGTATCCACATTGCGCTCACTATCCCGTCTGCCAAATGTGATGAGTCCTGTAAAGTAAATTCCTCCCAAAACGCCGGTACAATTGTAGAAATTTATGGGGGAGGCATTTGTTCAGCAGTGGACGTGCTTTGGCTGATGTAATGATGATGACGATGAATCTAATGAAGTCGGAAATATATATGGGATGGAAGCTACAATGAATAGATATATTGTAACGGTTGTTTCATGGACTGGAAACATAAAAACAAAATACTACTATAATCTATTAAACTCTGAAAGATATAATCCAGGAAATTGTTGATTATGCAAAATAAACAGATGAACAAATACAATCGTGGGCCCAAGGCACAGAAATAATTGATCATCTCTCAAAGAAAGGACAGGCTCTACCGTGATAAAACATTTATTGTTTAAGGATCTGTTATTTATATTTGGATCTATACACAATAAGGTACTCACTACTTGTTGCTTGAATACATAATAGGGCCCAAATCCATTACTTAACGATGATATTCGAATAACAGGTTGTTTACTTTTGTATGTTTGTTGGTAGGTAAGTAATGATATATAATTTTCTGACGTTTTCTCCGAAATATGTGTATCTAATAAGAATTCTGTAAAAGTTCTTCGAAGAACGAATGATAGGACTAGGTATATCAGGCGTATCTTCGTGTTGGATCACAAATAGACATTTAGTACTCTGTTTATATTATATTTGAGTTTACACAGTTGACCTACATACTTATTTGTATAGAAATCTTTCATTCTGAAAATATTTTTTGATAGCTGCACTTTTATGTGTATCTTTAACGTCTTTAATTTATTTTTAAATTGAATGTATTTGTTTAAACATCACCATTACCATATCAGCCAAAGATTCATTTTATCAACTGTGTCATTTTGGGGCGAATTTACCAGTACTCACAACGCTTGGCAGGCGGGTTAATGAGCGTAGTTTGGCTAGTGTTCCACAGAGGGATGCTGCTGCCCATTCCTCTGGTTTAGAGTCCCTCAGTGAGTGAGTCAGAGATGGAGGTATACTATATTCTTAATTCGGACACCAAACAGATTTCATCATCACCATCATCATTTTAGCTGAACAACGTCAACTGCTTGACTTAGGTAGGCCTCCCCCAAAGAATAAAAACAATTAGTTTAGGTTCGGGTCGTGTGCTCATTAGGGAGTTTTACTATAATCACCATGCTTGGGAGGTGGATTGGTGATCGCAGTTGAGTTGTTAATGTACTCGAAGGTCGTTACTGCCCATCTTCTGGATAACCCCATAGTCGCCGTTTACGACACCACACGGTTTGTACAATGTTTTTTTAAATGAAGATGGTAAAAACATTTGAGGGTCTTGTACTCTGTAAATACTGTTGGGTTGTATCTGTTTCATATTCAAACTTTTTTTTATTTCAATTAGGCTTTTACAGGTTCTCTTGCTACGTCAAGAATTCTAGTTGCACGGTTCCAAGATGTCGATCTTATGGAGAAGAGCTGGCAAGAAACTCCATGGACACTCTTTTGAAATAATATTAAATAACAACGTTTTTTGACCAGAATCATGTAGGTTATATATCTGTAGACCAAAAAAGTTCTCCGATCACACTCTCGACCTTATGGCAGAAAGACGCGCCATGACGCTGCAGTCTTCCGATGATGCTGAAGCATACCGACTGCTCAATAGACGGATATGGAAGTCCTTGCGGCACGATATCCGCACCTTTAACACTAACGGTGTTAAAGAGGCGATTGAGCGGAATCAAGGCTCCAAAGTGTTCGCAAGAGACAAGTCTATTGGGCAAAGTCGTATTATGAAGCTGAAGACCGAGGACGGCAGTGTAGCGTCGACTAAGCCAGAGGTTTTGAGAGAGATTGAGAACTTCTACCGGCAGTTATACACCTCGGTTACTATACCTACCATTGGCTCTGACAAAGACCCGCGAGCCAAACTAACCCGACACTATACCGAGGATATCCCGGACATCAGCCTGTACGAGATTAGGATGGCCTTGAAGCAGCTTAAAAATAACAAGGCGCCGGGTGGAGACGGAATTACGACAGAGCTTCTGAAAGCGGGTGGAACACCGGTACTTAAAGTCCTTCAGAAGCTATTCAATTCCGTCTTACTCGAGGGCACAACGCCGGAAGCGTGGAACAGAGGTGAGGTGGTGCTCTTCTTCAAAAAGGGTGATAACACCCTATTGAAGAATTATAGACCCATCTCACTTCTGAGCCATGTTTATAAGCTGTTTTCAAGGGTCATCACGAATCGTCTCGAGCGCAGGTTTGATGACTTCCAGCCTCCCGAACAAGCCGGTTTCCGAAAAGGTTTCAGTACCATAGACCACATCCATACGCTGCGGCAGGTTATACAGAAGACCGAGGAGTATAATCTGCCACTATGCTTGGCGTTTGTGGACTATGAGAAAGCCTTCGATTCGATCGAAACCTGGGCAGTGCTGCAATCTCTGCAGCGGTGCCAGATTGACTATCGGTACATTGAAGTGTTGAAGTGCTTATACAGAAACGCCACCATGTCGGTGCGAGTACATGAACAGAGCACGGGGGCAATTCCATTGCAGAGAGGTGTGAGACAGGGGGACGTCATTTCCCCGAAACTGTTCACCGCTGCAATGGAGGATGCCTTCAAGCTACTGGAGTGGAAAGGATTCGGCATTAACATCAATGGCGAGTATATCACTCACCTTCGATTTGCCGATGACATCGTAGTCATGGCAGAATCGCTGCAAGAGCTCAGCACAATGCTCGATGATCTCAACAGAGTTTCCCAACAGGTGGGCCTTAAAATGAACATGGGCAAGACAAAAGTCATGTCAAATGTCCATGTCGTGCCCACCCCAATATCCGTTGGGAGCTCTGTTCTCGAAGTTGTTGACGAGTATGTCTACCTAGGACAAACTGTCCAGTTAGGTAGGTCCAACTTCGAGAAAGAGGTCAATCGTCGAATCCGACTCGGCTGGGCAGCGTTCGGGAAACTTCGCAACGTCTTTTCGTCAACAATACCGCAATGCCTCAAGACGCAAGTCTTTAACCAGTGTGTGTTACCAGTGATGACATATGGAACAGAGACGTGGTCACTCACAATGGGCCTCATAAGAAAGCTCAAGGTCACTCAGCGAGCTATGGAGAGAGCTATGCTTGGTATTTCTCTACGAGATCGAATCAGAAATGAGGAGATCCGTAGACGAACTAAAGTTGTCGACATAGCTGAAAGGATTAGTAAACTGAAGTGGCAATGGGCAGGGCACATTGCTCGTAGAACTGATGGCCGTTGGGGCACAAAGGTTCTCGAATGGAGACCGCGCACCGGAAAACGCAGCGTGGGACGACCTCCAACGAGGTGGACAGACGACCTGGTGAAGGTCGCTGGGAGTCGTTGGATGAGAGCGGCATGTGACCGCTCGTTGTGGAAATCTAAGGGGGAGGCCTTTGTTCAGCAGTGGACGTCCTGTGGCTGATATGATGATATATCTGTAAATTACGAAAGTATGAACTGATCAGATACGACAGAAAGCCCCCGTTCACAAACATGACGCATGGGTACGTTTAGGCTTGAAGCAAACCACAACATAGCCTAGAAAGATGATAAAATTATTACAATGTTTGAAGAATATCCAGATATATACTGATGTACTCGTAGAAGAACAAAAAACATTATAAATAAGTATAACTCATTCCGAGAGTATCTGTTTGATGAAATGAAATGGCCGGACTTCAGACGTAAAACATTCCCATAAAATATATTTTCCCCACAGATGGCTAAAACCGACTCCCTCTAGCCACCAAGAAACAAATATATTGCGATTTGCTCCTTCATTTTCTCGCAAGGTATTTTATTGCGTTGGGGTCTCTCATAAATTTCGCAGTCACTCACAGAGAAAAATAAGGTCTAACTGAGGCTCAGAAGAAATTGGTGCGAAAATTTTCTTATTAGTTTATTTTTATTACATAAGCCGATGGTCATTTTGACTTGTTACTGTTTATGAACAGCATTATTTTTGAATACTGTCTTGCTTTTTATCTCTTTCATAAATATAATAACTGCGGGCAATTATACCAACGGATATCTTTGTGAACGATGGTTATAGGATCTAGTTTGGCTTTGCAAGTCAGACACGACCAAACGGTCAGGTGCCAAATGCTAACGGGCACCGCTGGAAGAGCGCCCAGCTTTGGAGATGTAGTGCCGTGACCTCATTGTGGCGGATGATGATGGCGACCTCTTGCTCCGGACCGTAGACGCGTCCACTGTCAGGAGCGTGAGTGCGTAGATTGTCGTCGCCTCGTTTTGCGCGGACGTGATGTAAGCTAAGGAGGTAGCGGAGTGGGGCGGGAAGAAACCACCTCTGTTTCTCTCTGAAAAAAAAAGCCACGGGGCGTTGCAGGGCGCTGACTGATCGATGTCGAATTTGGGGCGGTCCAACCAGAAGCAGGCCCGATACAGCAGCGCACCGTGTTTTACGTGCGTCTTTGACCTTGAGAGGGATGTTCCCTGTGAGCCAGGTGGCACATGAACAGCATCTGACCAAGTGCCGGCCCGAGACCTGCTAGGGATATGGTAAATGCGTGAGTGAAACTCGCATCCCCAGCGATAGGTAGGTCAAAGGAACATCATGTGGTTTTAGCCAGTAATAGGGCGGAGGAAGTCCCTGATGATTTCCATCTCATCACATCAGCCAAAAAAACGTCCACTGCTGAACAAAAAGCAGCGCCAGTCGCGGTTAGGTACCAAAAGAGTTGTCACTGCTGCCTCTCAATCAAAAGAACATAATGAAGGACAAGAAGCACGTCACGCAAGCAATCGGAAGCGCCATGCTGCATAACGCGCCTCAGTGAGTTCGCAGAGTATCCGCACTGCGACGTCTCTGTACATGATCGACATCCAACGGTAATACATTTGGCCGTCTATTTAGAGAATGGCTAGCTAATTTATTACAATCCTGAAAATGTCATAGAGCGCTTGGATAATCAGCGTCCAACTACGCTTCTCGTATTTTTTAAACAGTGCATACTATACGTACGACTAGCAAAGAGTTGTGTTTGAGCAACGTCAACGTACAGAATATGGTTTCTCGGGAGTTATGATAGTTGCCGCATTGGGTAAGGTCTACACTGTGCATCCAAATAATGGCAACTGCTATATCTTGCGCCCATGAGTGCTCCATCTACTTGACGATGATAAAAACTGGGCCGATACTCTCGAGGAGGTCAGTGACAGTCCCAGTCGTCTGCAATATTTATTCGCCGTCATGTTCTAAGCGCCGAAATTGTCGTTCAACTTATTGCTGTCCAGCGCACATTATTGTAAGTGATCTAGAACGCGTGTCTATATAATGTGCGGCAGTGGTGGCGTCGGCAAGTAGATCGCCCGCAATCGGCACGCTGTCTGCTCACTTGAGCACTCGGTGTGCTCACTCAGTCTATAGGCTGTATGTGGGATGGGAGGATGGCAGTTGCGAGCGCAACTCGTGAAATTTATCTTGATATTATAAAAGTATTGCACAACACACAACTTAAAACCCAAATTTAAAAAAGGGTGGTGTGGTTATAATGAGTGATTGCACTGTTAATACTGGGTAGAAAAGGCCAAGCTACATTTTATGAAAGTTATTGATGACAACACGTTTGGTTCATGGTTTGGCAGACTCGGCTGGATGGGCTGGATGCAATTTGCGCCAGGCCTATGGGTCATGTCATTCGGAAATATATCATGATCCTTCCTCTACACCTATGACAATTTCCTAATGAAAGCTCAGGTCATTTTTGCATGTTTTCAATACCATGATGTACATTTCTAAACTCCACGCGTGCGAAGCCGCGGGCTTTTGCTTTTGCTTTAGCTTTTGCTAGTTCTAATATAAATATGTGCCCCATGTAGGCTTGAATCATAAAACTAGTGCCTTTAGTTTTCCCAGCCTAAAACTACGAACCAAAACTAGATGAAGAATCCGTATAAAATGCAAAACATTCTAATACTTTTGATTAAGAAAAGTCATGAGTGCTTCAAGACAGCGTGACTAAGTTAGCTATATTCCAAAATAGAAGCAATCAAATTGGCTTCAAGTGAATACCTTGGAGGGCGACGCGCCGTTCACTCCCAACAAAGTTTTCAAACGAAATGGCATTTCTAATTAAAACCTCCAATGCCTAGTTTTACAAATAGGCAGCGGTGTACGCTGAATATAGATATATCTGAACGTATATATATGTATAAACTCTATCAGCCGATTGCTATTCTGAAGATAGAGAGATTTAAATAGAATACCAATCTACTGATAATTTTGGAACTGCTCTAGTTTAAACCCCTTGGTTAATATATGTAGTATAACAGCAGTATCAATTATTACAGTGCAGTAATTATTCCGTGTGGTGTCCGGATTAAGAATATAGCACTCAATTTCCTCGCGTGAATGTCTTAAAAGTGGACTAAGGGACTCTAAACCAAATGGTTGGGCAGCAGGTTCCCTTCTGTGTGACAGTAGCCATACTGCGACCACCAACCCGCTTGCTAGCGTGGTGAGTACCAGCAAATTCCGCCCAAAATTACTACACAATTAAAGAAATCTATAAGGTCTTTGTTCAGCAGAAGACGTAATTTGGCTGATATGATGATAAAGATGAATAATTATTAATACATGCCTGATAATATTTTGGTAGAGCCCTATTATTATCACAATGATTGTTATTTCAAAATTCAGCTACACGAGAATAATACAATGCTGAACATTTACTCAAACCTTTTGTTACAATTTCGCGTAATTGGTTCAATAAAATTCGAAAACGTTTTTATTATAAAATCTGACTTCACATATTGGAGCGAAGCTTTGAATGTAAAGCGTACATTGATGGCAAAGATACAAAATAGCTGGATCTGCCATTTATAAACTGGTCGGCGCGGTGTGCAACATAAAACAAAATGTTAATAGGCAAAGCCAATACGATTTATCGAAACCGCGTGTTTCACTGAACACATCTAGTTGGATGATATTTACATAGAGGGAAACGTACTAGCAGCGATGACGGTGGCATATGGCAGATCAATACAAATACAAATATCAGGGATCCGAGGCTGCCGAAATTTGTGTGATTTGTGTACGAGTGTATGTCGGCGCTCCCGTTGTGTGACCTACAAACAGAGCCATGGGCGCGCGGAATTTTTTATAGCAGACCGAGTGCCGCATGTCCTCGACGTTTGTTAGAGGATGCATTTGAATAATATACGAATGCGACTTCTATACTAATTGGAGTCGAAGTTATGTGTGGCTTTTAAAGATTCTTCAAGGTTAATGCAAGCATGCTTGCTAGTTCATCACTATAAAATAGATAATAGAAGAGAAGTAAGTGAAAATAATTAAATAAAATTTACAATCGAGTAACGACATTTTTGAGTTTAATTCAGACTTCTAAGACTGCTTGGACATAGATTTTCTGAAGTCTCGCCTTCCGCATCTAGTGTCATATTGTTAAACACAATATTCTTGTGATTGCTAGTCCATAAAATTATATTATTTTTGTAACATTTCAGGCAATATGTTACTGCTGATTCAGCTCGGCCACACTTAATAGTTCTTAAAAAATTGGACATCAAGTTTTACTGAAGCGAAAAAGAAATATTAGCTAGTTAGTACAACAGTGGGGTTACATTTGGTAAAAGTTTTCGCTGTTAGGTCTCGATCGATTTGCCGTTCTAACGTATTGCGTTGTCATAAATATTTTACGCTCACATGCATCTTTATACGTCGACGAATATTTATGTGTAAAGCTACGCGAATATGTCTATACGAGATATGTTCAAACATTCCTGTTTGTAGTTGCTAACTCTTGAAAAAAAAAATCCTACGCCAGCACATGCCGTGTTAAACTTTATTTTAGTAATGGTTTAGGTTTCCTTTTTATGTTGGCAGGGTTTATTTTTATTGTCTATCTAGACACTAAGAAATATGTAACAAAGGTTTTAATATAACAAGCCGATTTGAGTGGAACTTCTACAACACAAGAAACCTTTGTCTTCATAGTAAGTTTGATTAGCTGGCCGTACAAATTTCTACATTGTTGAAGTACCATGCCCGCTGGTGAGCCCATTTTTTCGTGTTCATTGCGCGCTAACCAAGTGCGGTTGCTTTACCAAAAGGAAACTTTTCAAATTGGAATAGTTCGCCGGATATTTCCCGCGTTGGCATCCATCTTTGTGGGAGTGGGTGTCACTGGCCACTGGTATGGGAACGGGAGGGCAACTGTGAGGGTAGTTGGTTTTTTCGCCAATACCCGTTCGCTTTGTGAATAACTTATTTGTATTTTAGCTTTGATCGAATGTTCCACCGGATTTCGTCAAATTTACATGTATTAGATACAAAACAAATCGTTTTAGTACAGCGTGTGTTTTATGTAATACTACGACCACAATTTTAATGCTTTGTATTTTCGTCGACATGGGGATCACGTAAAGAACTTTTTTCAACTGAAGTTGTGAAATCGATTCATCATTATCATATCAGTCGAAAGAACGTCCACTGCTGAACAAAGACAGGTATCATATAATCTCCATAGACTTCCACAATGACTGATTACACGCTGTGTGCCGTGTCGATATGTTCTTCATTTGGGGGGAATAAGCCAGTACTCACCACACTTGGTGGGCGTGTTGGTGAGCGCAGAGTGGCTGCTGTTTCACAAAAGGGACAGTGCTGCCCATCCCTCTGGTTAAGAGTCCCTTAGTCACCTTTACGACATCCACGGGAGGAGATGGAGCGGTGCTATATTCTTAATCCGAACACCAAAGGGAATACCGGAACATCTGAGAGGGCTCCAAAATTTTCTCAATGTGTATAACTATAAAGACTATATAGTCAGCCAATCCGCACTAGGCCAGCGTGGTTGACTAAAGCCTAACCTTTCTCATCGTGAGAACAGCTATGTGCCCAACAGTAGGAATGTAATGAGCTGATAATGGAATCGATTATATATAGGTAATTTCAAGAGTTAATGTCACAACAGACAACTTTTCGTGAATACATTAAGCTTGTGTACGTGTTGTCTGCTAGTATTTGGATAGTTCGAAATCAGCGTTTTCTAAATCTATACAAATAAATAAAATTAATCTATACAAATAAGTGTCTGTTTGTAATGTCAAAATAACTGCTTTTTACTAAATGCATATGAAAGTATATACATATATAAGTATATACATGTGTATATGTGGTGCCGGCTCAGAATGCCACCACCCCATCTCCTCCCATGGGTGTCGTAAAAGTCGACTAAGGGATTAGCCGGAGGATGGGTAGCAGCGTCCTTCGAGTACATTAGCAACTCAACTGCGATCGCCAACCCGTATGCCAAGCGTAGCGATTATGGCATAACCCCCCAATGAGCCCACAACACATCCATATCGGTCATTGTGGACATCTTTGGGGGAGGCCTGTGTCCAGCAGTGGACTTCATTCGGCCGAAATGATGAAAAATGACATAACAAAAAACAATTCTTTTTTTGTCTGTCTGTCTGTCTGTCTGTTTGTTCCGGGTAATCTTCGAAACGGCTGGACCTATTTTGACGGGACTTTCACTCTTTCACTGGCAGATAGCTGATGTTATAAGGAATAACTTAGGCTAATTTAATTTAAGAAAAATAATTAGCGTTCCGCGCAAACAAATAAAAACCCTTGAATTAAAATCCAATATATATATTCTATGTCAAGTGTCTAAATTGAAGTACTCTAAATCTCATTTAAATTAAACGCGGGTGTAACCGCGGGTCCCAGCTAGTATATAATAAAATAAATATAATAATATATAACCTATACGTCGTTTATGAGTAATGATAAGCCGGCTGTACCGGGCTTCGGTTTATCTCAGCGATTCAGTATTCTACATTTTTAGGCTCGCTTGAACGATTTACGGCGTTATAAATTCTGAACGAGAGCGGATAGTAAAACGCGAAGCTGAGTAAATTTTTCAACGAGGTTTGTACTGTGTACCATCTGCCTGAGTACTGCTAGCACTAAATATCTCATAGGCTTTGAGGGTTGCGGGCGCGCTGATTGGGTAATCTGCGTGGTCATATCGAGTGACCCCCGGGAAGACTGTGGGTTCTAGGGACCTTGCACAATGCCCCCGAGATGTGGCTGGCCTATATACAGTCGCCTCTCTTTTGCTAGAGGGAGTGACCGGCTTATAGTCATCTCTCTGAGATATGTCCACTAATGGGCGGCTGCGGTGCGTTTTTTTTTGATCTGGAGCCTCCTTCGATACCGCAGATGTTAACTCATGGTTTAAGAAGAGTCCCCCTATGGTACGGTATGAGCTTACCTCTCTGCCCTTGCCCGGGGCGAAAAAAGTCATGAAGCATTTCCACCGCGGTGAAAAATAAAGTATTTCTCATTCTCATAAACCATTTGACTCTATTTTGCTCTAGGTAAGAAAGCCTTTGTAGTACTACTTACAGAGGTTATGGGTTATGTATTACGTTATAATACCATGATCTGTCCATGTGGTGTCCGGATTAAGAATATAGCACCACTCCATCACCTCCCGTGGAGGTCGTAAAAGGCGACTAAGAGACTCTAAATCAGAGGGATGGGCAGCAGCGTCCTTTCTGTGAAACAGTAGCCATTCTGCGCCCACCAACCCGCCTGCCAAGCGTGGTGAGTACTGGCTAATTCCCCCAATATAATGACACAATTGTGGAAACCCATGGGGGAGGCCTTTGTTCAGTAGTGGACGTTATATGGTCAATATGATGACCTTGATCTGTACGGTTATCATTTATATAATACATGCAGCGCGAACTTATGCATTTACAGTTATTGCCTAATAAGTGAATTTTGGTTTTCCACTTAAGAATTCAAATGTATATAAAATAAATAAAACAAACGCGACATATCTTATCAATGATTCAATGGATAACATTCGTATAAACTTCAGAACAAATACTAGCTGCTTAGGTATATACGTTTTTCAGCCGACTACGGCAAAGCCAAAAGGGGGGTTTAGATTTTGACCGGTATGTATTCATCTGGTCCCTCAGATCGCCTAAAATACTCTTCGTCGATTTTTGACAAATAAGGTGTCGTTAGATGCGTCGTGTTATTCCGCAGGTTATGGGTTATATGACGTCACATAAAATGCAACATGGCGGTTCATAGCAGACATAAACGGCTACCAAAAAAAGTATAAAATATCGTGTTTGGTATCCAATGGAAAATCTTAACGAGTGTATTCTAAAAATACATTGATTGCCTATAATTTTACATACATTAACCCATTTACTTTTTAATTCTACGACCAATCATTTGGCTAAAATGTTTTTCAAGCAACAATCTCTAACCCCAAACTAAGTTTAAATAAAGATAAGATAAAAAATCTAAAACCCGACTATGGAAAAACACACAACAAGTTTGAAGAAAATTTCACCAAACAATGTTAAACTAATAATTACATTTTCGTATTCGAAGGCCGAGAATCGTATGTTATAGGTACATTTGTGCAAAGCGGTTGGGCTTTCGACTACGAGAATTGTATTTATTAGTTTAACATTGTTTTGTGAAATTTTCTTTAAACTTGTTTTGTGCTTTTCCATAGTCGGGTTTTAGTTTTTAGGGTTCCGAACGTCCGAAGGAAAGAACGGCGGAACCCTTATAAGATCACTCGTGTGTCTGCCTGTCTGTCTGTCCGTCTGTCACAGCCAATTTGTTCCGAATCTACTGGACCGATTAAGTTGAAATTTGGTAACATATGGATTACTGCAACTCAAACACGGACATGTAACGTAAATAAATGAATTATGAATATGGGGGTCACTCTTAGAGGGCAATATAGAAAATTAAATAGTAAAGTTTAGAAAACTGTACCGTGTAACATATGAAATGAAAGGGCTTGTTGTGAGGGTTTCAAATATATCTATTTTATAATTTAAAATTAGTTTTAAAGTTATTTAAGAAAATAGACGAAAATTTACCATTCTCCCAGTTCTCTCCGAAACTACTGAGCTTAAAATTTTGAAATAATATGGATAATAGCCCCTTGCCTATAGTTTGCAGAAAAATCCATAAGAAGTCTATGGTCTTAAAATAACAGGGTAAATTTTTCAATATTGTGCGTACAAACTTACGTTTGCGGGTGAAATGTGAGGGAAACCACGTTTTTCAACTACGATGTTAAGTTTGTTCTTGGGATAAGTTATTAGTACAAGACTGAATTCAACAATAGCCGATATATTCAGCAAATTTCGGAACCCTCCACGCTAGTTCAACTCACACTTGTCCGGTTTTTTATCGTATTTTTATCTAATATTGTGAATAGAATTCCACAGCATTTTTCTCGTGAAGGGGATTTGCTAGCGTGATAGAAAGAAATGTATTAATTAGACGTCTACCCACACGGATCAAGGTATCATGAAGTAATGCCATAGGGGCAAGCTTATTGGCACTCTGTGGGATAGTTCTAATTTCAGATAACAAAAAGGAATACGGGACACTGCCACACATACGGCCGAATACTGAAACGCTAGCTATTATTAAGTCCCGCTTTGACTAAGCTATTAGAGAAGCCTATTTTCGGTAGAAAACCGGGAGCACGGACTTTAACTGGCGTTTCAGTATTCGGTCGTAACTTTACTGCCATGGAAGTTAAGGCAAATCGAAGCCATACTTTACCGTTAGATATCGTGGACTGCACGGTTGGCGCAGTGGCAAAGCAATTGTATTTCTTCGCTACATATCGCGGGTTCGATCCCCGCACAGAGCAAATAATTGTATGATCTACAGATTAGAAATAAATTCCTAACAGATTCAAATTTATTATTTATACATGTTTAGTTTATAATACATAATCAGTCCGTTATTTTCCTACTGCTAGACACGGGCCTTTCCTCACGTTGCGAAAGTTTAGGCCTTAGACCAGCACGCTGGCCTATTGCGGGTTGGCGGACTACACACCATCGAGAACACCTCTAAGGTGTGCTAGTTTCCTCACGACGTTGTCCTTCATCGTTAACGCGAGTGATAACCAAATTCTGATCCGTACATAAATCCCAAAAATCAGAGGGGCGGCCGGAGATTGAACTCCGACTTTCCTGTATAAGACGTGCGACGACGTGGTTGGTGCAGTGGCTGATACAGTCGGCTGCTGCGCTCCGGGTCGCGGGTTCGATTCCCGCGCGGAACAAATATTTGTATGATCTGCGGGTAGTTTCTCTGGGTCTGGGTTGTATTGTGTGTGGAATTTGTGTTTGTAAACGCACCCACGGCACAGGAGTAATAATAGAGAGGGGCAACGTTTTAAAAAAAAATGAGAAATAAAGAAAAGTATAGAAGGTAAGCGTGCAACCACTAGGCTATGATTGTTGTCTAGTGTATAATAATAACCTATTATTAGGTTTGTTTATATCATGAGCTGATGATACTGGTGACAGCATGAGCCTTGGTGACAGAATGAGCCCAAATTCGAAGGTTTGTTAGTAGGACTTAAGGGGTTATTAGCAGCAATAAGGAGTTCCACTATATTCCTCCTGGCTCCATCATCAGACTCTCGTCACCAAGTGAAATGTTTGTGACTCGTTAAAACAAACGAAATGAGCTCAAACTCAAGGGGTTTACTAGTAGCCACTCAAGCCAATTTGACGGCACGGTTGGTGCAGTGGCTGATACAGTCGACTGCTGCGCTCCGGGTCGTGGGTTCGATTCCCGCACGGAATAAATATTTGTATGATCTGCAGGTAGTTGTTTCGGGTCTGGGTGTAATGTGTGTGGAATTCATGTCTGTAAAAGCACCCACGACACAGGAGAAACCCTACAGTGGGGCAAAAAAATTATACTATACACCTCCCAGTTGCATTATCAGACCCTCGTCACCAAGTGAAATGTAGGTGAAACAAAGCAAACTAAAGGAGCCCAAACTCGAGGGGTTTACTGGTAGCTATTAAGGAGTTCCACTATCCACCTCCTGGTGCCATCATCAGATCAGGTCGACAGTACCAAACTATTGTCTTGTCAACCGGATAACATATACTCGCAAAGTTTTAAATCGATCCGACTGTTAGAAGTAGGTTAAAATCGACTTCCAAGATTTGTTTACATAATTTTTAGTGACATAGGTACAAGTAAAGCTAATAAATACGTCTTAAAAAGTAGATTAAAAAAGGAAATAATAACATTACATTTTCTACTGTCTGCTCACTTCGTCAAGGTAACAAGCGTGACGATATAGCGCCACATTTTGTGGCCGCATATACCACCGAAGTAAACCCCAGGAGACTAACAAAGAACTGTCTGTGCTTTAATACTATTATTTGCGGGCTTTTGCACAAATGTTGCCTGTATTAAGCATGACAATGAGAAAATTCATTTTATTGTAATCCAGCTTTATTCGTAAAGTGTATTACAAGTATATATAAAGGAAGCAAGTAAAAGTTGTCCGTGTGGTGTATCATTTCGGCCGAATGAAGTCCACTGCTGGACACAGGCCTCCCCGAAAGATCACCACAACGACCGATATGGGTGTGTTGTGGGCTCATTGGGAGGTTTTGTCGTAATCGCCACGCTTGGCAGACGGGTTAGCGATCGCAGTTGAGTTGCTAATGTACTCGAAGGACGCTGCTGCCCATCCTCCCGCTAATCCATTAGTCGACTTTTACGACACCCATGGGAGGAGATGGGGTGGTGGTATTCTGAGCCGGCACCACACGGCAAAGCCGGCACCATGAATGTCGTAAATGGCAGCAGCGTCCTTTTTTAGAACAGCAGCCATACTGCTTGCCAACATGCGTTGTGAGTACTGGAAAATTCCCCCCATAATGACGACACAATTGTTGAAATCTATAAGGAGGCCTTTGTTCAGCAGTGGATATCTTATGGCTGATATGATATGATGGAGTCATTAAATGGATACTAAAACCGATTAAATGCTTAGTAATGTCTCTGAGTGCTAATTAACTTGTCTGTAACATCTCACAAGGTTGGTGACAATGATAACCGAACGGATGGGAACTACGTTAAGTCATCAGTGCAAACAGGGACTACGTCATCCCTGGTCCGTATAAGCTGATGTACATTTGAGTTATATATTTCAGTTACGCGGTGCTCGTTAGTGAGAGAAGCAGACATGGTACGTTCGTTCAAACGAAAAAGGTTGAAACGCTCTCCAGGTATGTCGGATACTTTTTTTATATTTTGTTCCACGTGACTTTTTCTTATTCGAACAACTCATGCAGATTCCCGCCCGGAGTTGGTGTACACGTTTATAGAGCAAGCGGTGCAGCCAGGAGTGCAGGTCGCGTTAAAATGCTCGGCGGTAGGTGAACCTCCACCTCGGTTCCGCTGGTCGCTCGATGGACAACCTATACCAACACACCACGGGTAAGTTCAAGATAAGACGAAAACTTAATAAATATACCTTTTTCTTTTAAGATTTTCCTTATCATGACACGAAGAAACTAGAGGCTTGGATATTGGTTATAACAACATCATTATATTTTATGATCAACTAAAATCTGATACCGTGTAGACACTGACGTCCTTATTTCGCACTTTTGGGCCTCATATTTAGATTAAAGCGAGCTGATTAGAGGTTTTACTCTGTTATCGCAGGGCTATAATAACGGAGGGCCGGGAGAGTGGTCCCACGGGGCTGAGCTCAAGCAGTAACTATGTGCTGTCAACCCTGTCATTGAGCAGCGCGCGCGTTGAGCACGGAGGCCGGTATGAGTGCCGAGCTACGAACAACCACGGCAGCGTAGCGCACGCTGCCAGACTCAACGTTTACGGTAATATATATTGAATCTAGTTGCTGTAGCATTAAGTGATAAAGTATATTTAATACATAATTGTGTATAACCAAATTACTTTTCAAAACAGCGCTGCAGCATAAATTGTTGTAGCATACACTGAGATAGGGACCTTTATGCCCTCATACAGAAATACTGTAGTCGTATATATTGTATTTGGTTAATAGGTTTCATTGTCATTTTGTACGAGTCCAAAAATAAAACATTTTCTTTCTTTCTTATTTAATAAAAATGTATTCAATGTTGAATATTATTAATGTGGTATAACAGTTAAATTTAACTACACTGTATTTTATGGCATCTTAAAGTACGTAATTCAATGCTAAGCCATTTTTACATTATTATGTAGCTAATACATTATTTGTTATACCGTTACTCTCAGATCTACATACAGTAAAATATATTATATGGGAATTATTATGTGTCTACACAGGCCTCTCTACTCTTGCCGGATTTATAGTCATTAAAGTAAGGAGGAAAAATGCATAGTTAATCCTCAATAAATACGAACGTTAATAGAAAGGACCATAGTAAATCTACATAATTATGTGTAAGATTATTTATTTATATTGTATCTCTATATTAATGTTGAAAAACTATAACATACGCGTGACATTGAAATGAGATCAAACCTTCATAAAGAAGATAAAAATACCTAAATATGTCTTCTTTAGATGTAGTCATACTTAAAATAAATAAAATTATTTGCCACTAGTGAAATTACTAGGCATAAGAGACTAAATGACTAGTGTCTCGAAGTGACGAGCGCAGTGTGGTGCCCCGCAGGACTAGCCCTGAGAAGCATTACAATTGTTGTGGGCAGGCATGAAGCTTACCACAAGGCTAGCGGCTTGCTAGTCTGTTCACTAAGTTGTATATTAAAAGTGGTACCTACCATACGGACACATGTGCGCTAATTGCTGAAGTTGTCCAACGGCCGAATACTGAAACGCCACTTAATATTAAGTTCCGTTTTAACTACATAAACCGGGCGGCGGTTTCCTACCGGAAACGGGTTTCTCAAATAGTTAAGGCGGGATTTAATATCAAGTGGCGTTTCAGTATTCGGCCGTCAGAGTATTTTTAACTTAATATAATTTGGAACAATGTCCTTATTTCTGCGGAAATGGGCGATTTATACTATTGTTATTTATATCTTCGTTTCAAGTAATAAAGTGTATATGTTCCAAATAAACCATGTATTATTATTATTATTTTTGTTTGCCTCATCAGGGTCAATCCCGTGATCAATCACAGAATATCATTGAAGACAAACAGAAATAGAGCCTAAGACTGTACAAAACAGTGACAAACTGTCAACCTATCTGTTATAAACGTCCCCATATCAATTTATTTTATTGTTGTTATAAAAGAAAAGCTGTCTCAAGGCTTTTTTCTTTTTATTTATGAAGATTACTACTAGACCCTCCTTCGTAGAAGTAGGCTGTAGTAAGCATAAACAACAAAATAACACTCGAATCTTATTATATTCCGCGTACTGCCATAAATTAGAATTTTTGCTTACCGCGGTGTTGTTACTAACTCATTCCATGTTTGTGTTGCCATCCTAAATAAATAAAGATAAGTATTGTTTTAGCGTTACGCCTGAAGATTACTTAACAAATATTATGATCGGATTTACATAGGTCCACCGTACATCAGGGCTATGAATTCAGTGAAGGCCGTAGCAGGTTCTGAAGTGACGATCTGGTGCCCTTACTACGGATTTCCAATAGAGTAAGTATCTATTTAGACTTGTTAAATAATGAACAGTGAACTGTTTCGAAACACTGTTATGCTTCATTTGGAACAATTGGAACATCGCATCAAAGATACAAAATACAGAATAAGTCGCGTCGCGGGCAAACTGAGGCAGAGAGTCAGAGACACAGGAGGTGGTTTCAATCTGTCTCATCAAATTAAAATAATGCAAAATCGTCCTTAAAGTATTCAACATAAAAGCGCAATACTGGTCATTACTGCATACATAGGCATCGATAATATCTGTGAGAATCATACAATTTTGTATCTCTTTTTCATTATCGTATATTACCTATATTGTTTTCCTGCTCTCTCGCTAGTCACTCAGTGATTCAGATTCAGTGTACAAATAACGCGGGCTGACTTGTTCAGTCTCCCTCACTCGCAAGGAACATGATCGCGTGGAATAAAGAGCAAATATATGTTCCAGAGCCAAATGATGCATTTAAAACATTAATCAGGTTTCAATATTCTGAAACACTTCAATATTTCGACTACCTACGGCATACCTATGGGCTTTAAAATCGTCATTGGACTCGTTGCGACTTCAGAGCATTCCAAAAAGGGCGGTAATTAATACGAAATGTGGTTTTATATTACGTGAACGTAAAATTTCACTTACAGCATTGCTTCGTACAATATGTATGCCAACATTGACAAGCTGAGCACGGAATAACATCAGGCGAAGCACTCGGGTCGCGACATTATTAGTATGATTACCAACAGAACATCGAAATAGCGGTTTTATTGTTTTATAGTCTTGATTTTATTGCTAAAATGCTTGTGGTTGAATCGGAATTATCTTTCTAAGATGGGACAGGACAATATGGTCTTTCTGGATATATAAAGTTTAAGCAACAATGCCTATCTCAATATGTGTGTCGTAGCCATATTGTTTATATGCCGCAATATACAAAGACTAGTCGGTTTACAAAACAGCGCTTTTTTCTGATACGGCTATCTCGTGTTCAGATAGACTGTATTTTGCCTGAAAAAAGTACGCTACGTTGTAATAGCAAGTTGTGTTTGAGTAATGCTATCGGCATACAATGAGGCGCGACATAGGTACGCCTCTTTGAGATTTTTAGTTTCATATTTCACCGCTAGTAGCGCTGCCGCATGTAGCATGTAAGTAACCACATTTCAGCCAAGCAGGCGAATCATTTTAGGCTAAACAATACTACGAACACGGCGACCGAACGAAGGCGGCCTTCTAACCTAAATTATCCAAGTTGATCGGTTGTCATGTCACCGTATTATAAAACAGCGCTGTTTTGCAAACCGGCTAGCCGTTTTGTACTATGGCGTATTATACAATAAGGCTGCGACATATATATATCGTGACAAATACTAAAACTCACATTATTACTAACCTAAGTTTACTACCAATGATCATAAACGAATGAAAAATTTATTTGAATACATTACAATGAGACACAACACAATAAGCATTAAACATAACAAGAAAGATTATAAAACATGGCATAATAGTGAACTACAATATATCCCAGTTCTTCTTTAGTTATTATACTAGTGCAGGAGTAGACATTTATCGATTCATAAATAATCAATAAACGATTATAATAATGACTAAGCCTGGGTATGAGTCTCGGAATTGGACCAAATAGGTGCCCAGGTCAGCTTAATGTCAAGTATACTTGAAGCTAGTTTTCATTCATGGAACCTCTGTGCTCTAAGAATTAAAGTGTCATATTACTCACAGATTACGGACTGATTTCGATAATCAAGACTCTTTTCTTTTCTTCAATTAAAACTCTTACAATAGCGACTTCCAGAGTGCTTTGTTCAGCTTTCAGATTTTACTAAGTTTCGAACCGTTCATATCTCTCGACGCAGATGTTTTATGCTGAAATTGGACTGGATTAATTTGTTATTTATTTATGTTTGTTTGTATTACATAATTCATATTATAATGTTCACGCTGTATTTCGTATGTGGGATTTGATTTATTCAGTAAGCATATTGTATTTTTTTAAACTTAGTGGTACTTACTAAACTAGTGTAACGATATTGAGCCAGTCATACTCTTCTTTAAATCTTTAGAGCAAACCTAGTCTTAAAGTACAGCTTAGCAGAAGATACAGATCTAAACTAATTGAGTCAATTAATAGGTCCTTGGTTCTAGATTATTTTGTTTCCTTTAACTATAAAGAAATTGTATACTAATACAGGAGACAATAGAGGTGCTGACTTACTTATTTTGTGTGATACTAATAGTAATTTGTATTTAACACAGTTCAGTGAAATGGGAGGGTGGCGCCGGCACAGATCCTCGCTACCAGCAAATGGACGGTCAACTAACAATCACAAATGTCGATCGAAATCGAGACAAAGGAGGTTGGACTTGTTCAGTTCTCACTCCTGGAGGGGAACTGGCTAGAAGAGAGGTAACGACGTACCAGTATTTTTTCATCATCATCATTATCATATCAGCCAAAAGACATCCACTGCTGAAGAAAAGTCTCCTCTATAGACGACCGGTTACATGCAGTGTGTCGTCATTTCGGGGGGAAATTGAATCACTACGCTTAGCAGGCGGGTACCATTGAAGGAACGTTGCTGCCCATCTCTCTTGTTTAGAAACTCTTAGTCGCCTTTTACGACATACGTGGGAGATGGAGTGATGCTATATTCTTAATCCGAACACTGCACGGACCTACGGACGAGTATTTTTAACACTAATTAAATAATTTATATTTTTAACGTTTTAAGTATGTATTTTTTCAGTTGTATCTCGTGGATAGTATAGCCTCGTCAAATTTAAATAAGGAAAATCATATGAAGGGTACAAGTATAAAAGGGGCACATCGATATTTTTCGTAAATCCAACTAACTTGTATCAATAGATTCCTTTCGAATGGGCCTTCCGTATTATACATTCAGAACTGTCTATAAGGCGCAGGTTTTAGAGAAAATCCACTAAATAAAAATGTATCAATGACTAAAGGAGCCCATTGCAGCTCAAACCTGAGTAAAAGGCGCACATAACATGCAAAACCAGTTATGAAAGTTGTTATTGTCTTTGTTCAATCCAAGTACGCGTCCATTGCACGTTAATTTTGAACGATCTGTCATACTTTACATTAAATCCTGATTTAATCAAATTCTGATCCGCATATGAATCCAAAAAGTCTGATGGGCGGGCCTCGTCTGAACTTGGACCTTCCTGTATTAAAGGCAAGCGTTCAACCACTAGGCTATCACGGCATTTGAGGGATTAGCAATTATCTCTGTCTTTTTGTCCATTCATAATGTATTCGATATATACATGTGAAATATTATTTTGTTTGACCGTAGGTCATATAACTAACGGTTCAAATTAGTGGCAAACTATGATAGTTGCCGTAAACATCTATAAATTCCACCACCTCTTATCCTAACAGAAAACTAGCATTATATATTTATTAGTTACCCTGCCACACGTTGCTATGCACGTAATTACAACATGAATTTGATTTTGAACTAAATAAAACATGCGCGTATATACAACGATGTGTATAAATTTCAAAACGATCGGTAAAAAACTTTAGCCGATTGGCGATTTTGAACAAACGAACATTAATTTTTTATACATATAGATAGATTATGACTATCCTGATTTAATAAAACCATGCACGTGTATGAATACAACGATGTGTAAAAGTTTCAAAACGATCGGTAAAGAACTTTAGGAGATTTGCGATTTTTAACAAACGAACATTATATTTTTATACATATAGATAGATTATGAGTATCCTGATTTAATAAAACCATGCACGTGTATGAATACAACGATGTGTAAAAGTTTCAAAACGATCGTTAAAGAACTTTAGCTGATTTGCGATTTTGAACAAACGAACATTTTTTTAAATATATATATAGATAACGCTACGAACTATTTTATGAAAATCTGTTACAGCTGCACCATAAAATAAACATTCTTCACTTCCAATCACTTCCGGTTACTTTGTTCAAGACACGACCTACTTATCCCAGAGGATGAACGATCGAACTACTGCTCATTTTCCACTTCACTTGTTTTATCACTGACAGCGAAGTTGCTTAATATGTATAACAAAACTACTAAGAATAAACTGCCATTACCCTAGCGTTTTTATCCGTGTGGTATCCGAATTAACCACTCCAATTCCTTCCGTGGATATTGTAAAAGGTGACTATGGGACTCTAAACCAGAGGGATGGGTAGCAGTGTCCCTTCTGCGGAACATAAGCCATATTGCGCTCACTTACCCTCCTGCCATCCGTGGGGAGTACTAGTGCAAACTCCCCCCAAAATTACAATACAATTGTGAAAATTTATGGGGAGGCATTTTTTTAATAACATTGCCGCACACTAGGATTTCTCCTTTAGTTTGTTTTAACGTGTCACCTACATAGTGTCCCTTCTGTGGAACATAAGCCATATTGCGCTCAATTACCCTCCTGCCATCGGTGGGAAGTACTAGCGCAAACTCCCCCCAAAATGACAATACAATTGTGAAAATTTATGGGGTGGCATTCTTTTTTTAATAACACACCCCAACACGCCCCACACTAGGATTTCTCCTGTGTCATGGGTGCGTTTACTGATACAAATTTCACACACAATATACCCAGACCCAGAACAACTACCTGCAGATCATACAAATAATTGTTCCGTGCAGGAATCGAACCCACGACTCCGGACGCAGCAGTCGACTGTATCAGCCACTGCACCAACCATGCCATATTGCTTTGTTCAGCAGTTGACGCCTTTTCGCTGATATGAACATATCACCCTAGTTAACTTTTTTATACCATTAAGGTGGTAAACAAGCATACGGCCCACCTGATGGTAAGCAGTTTCCATAGCCTTTGAACGCTTATAGCACTAAGGGTATGTCGCGCTTTGCCGATCCCGTGAAAATCTTTTAATGGTGTTTTTGAAGCCCTTTGTAGTCTCTTGGATAAACCACAAACGACATTGTGACTTGCATGAGCAGAATTATATGAATATAGCTAAAAAATATATTGAACAAAATCAGTTACTGATGTGGTTGAGCTTTTGAGTTGATTTTGAGTCTGATTGCCCGTAATCGTCGACTTTTGCATTACAGCCGAGACATAGGTAACAGTATCGAGTATAGACTCGATTTCATAAAAGAGACTAAATAAATAATGTCTCCAAGCGACGAGTGCGTTGTGGTGCCACGCAGGACTAGTCTTGCGTAGCATTACAATTATCATGGGCAGGCGCGCCGGTTACCATAAGAGGACAAAAAATACTTACGGCTTGATGAGGTAGTATCCACAATACAAACTGGAAAACGTCATACACCCAAGACCTGACTAAAAACTGCTGAAACTCATAGACAGTTTGACCACCGAGTATCAATCAATTTTTTTTTATAAATCCTCAACGTTATTGCAGGTACAAATGACAGTAGTATCACCACCAGTTCTTTCGCCAATTGTCTTCCCACCCGGATTAAAAGCTGGTGATCGTTCGCAACTGACTTGTACCGTCACCTCAGGAGATATGCCTGTTTACTTTGCATGGCTCAAGGATCAAATGCCAATATCAAGTGCACTTCAGGTATGTACTTAAAATTATTCAGCAAATACAATCATCAAAGATGTGTAGTGTACTGATCATATAAATATTGTTTGTATTTGTGTGGTGCCAGCTCAGAATACCACCACCCCATCTCCTCCCGTGGGTGTCGTAAAAGTCGACTAAGGGATTAGCCGGAGGATGGGCAGCAGCGTCCTTCGAGTACATTATGAACTTAACTGCGATCGCCAACCCGGCTGCCAAGCGTGGCGATTATGGCAAAACCCTCCAATGAGCCCACAATACACCCATATCGGTCGTTGTGGTGATCATTTGGGGAGGCCTGTGTCCAGCAGTGGACTTCATTGGGCCGAAATGATGAAATGATGATACGTTATTTTGAAATTGTGACCATCATGCAATGAACAAAGACCTCTTCATAAATGAACGGGTGAATGCCATTTGTCGTCATTTTAGGCAGAATTTGCCAGTACTCACCACACTTAGAGACAGCCTGCACCATGGTGTTGAATGAAGAATGTCTGCTGTTGCACAGAAGGGATGCTACTGCCCATCCCTCTGGTTAAGTGTACCTTAGTCATCTTTTACGGAACCAAGCGAGGAGATAGTTTAAAAATCGAATTGAAATGTAGAGGTTAGAGTTTGTATTTGAGTTTGATCACTTTCAAATTGCAGGTAGATGAAAGAGGAGCAGAATTTTACAGCATGCTCCTATTTAAAAGTTTGACTGCAGCTCATAGTGGCATTTATACATGCGTTGTTACCAATACTGCTGGCAAGGCGAACATGTCAGCAGAACTGGCAATTAAAGGTAATAAATACCTCGTATCTCTTGGGTATATATTCAGCTAAAAAAGGATAGAAGATAAATTATTTGTTTTGTTGCAGTTCCACCTTACTGGCAAATCGAGCCCACAGACACTGCCGTTCTTCTTAATGGATCACTTACAGTAAGTTGCGAAGCTCGAGGACATCCTCCACCTTCAATATATTGGACCAAGTTCTCCGGTATGAATTTTAATCCACAAAACAGTATGTTTAAACCCAGAGTTTACACTAATTATGGATTACTTTAAAGGTAGTACAGAGACAACGTTAGGTGGAGTATCTGACCCAGTGGTACTTACAAATGGTTCGTTGAGATTAGAAACAGCGCGTGCAGAACATTCAGGAAAATATCGATGTAGAGCTGACAATGGCGTGACACCCGCTTTGTCTAAAACGCTCAATATACATGTCAACGGTACGTTTTATAATACATTTTATAAAATGTAATGTAAGTAGAAAATGTATAAAACTTATTCCTTTAGAGCCAGCGAGATTTGAAACGCAATCAGCGAACGTGACAGCCAAGCTGGGCGATACAGTAAGATTGGCCTGTGTTGCACGCGGTGACTCCCCACTTGCGACCGCTTGGAGTCATGCGGGACGGGCGTTACCAAATTCTGACTACAGGTATATATAATGCATATCCATATGAAACTCTAAAGATATAAAAATATTATCATTATTAATATGGTTTTAGAATGAGCATATCGGAAACAAGAAGTGCAGAAGGTTTGCGAAGTGAATTGGTAATAGAAAGAGCTGATAGAAGAGATTCGGGAGTATATCGTTGTCAAGCTTCTAATCCTTATGGAAGATCAGATCATTTCGTACATTTGGCTGTTCAAGGTACACTTAATGAAGAAAATATGAAATAAACAGCTTCTTTTAAGGTCGAAGCAAACTCATAATTTTCTTTATTTATAAGAGCCACCAGAACCGCCGGCAAACTTCAGGGTTCTGGAAGCCACATCCCGTTCAGTACGGCTTCAATGGCGAAGACCGTACGACGGTAACTCTCCAGTGCTGGGGTATGTGGTACAATACCGCAAACATGACTCTACAAATTCAGATTCATGGAGAGACGCTGATACCCAGAACGTTTCCGTATCTGCTCATACTACAGACTCGTATTCTGAGTAAGTTAATTTAGAAATTAGTGGTTTAATCAATATTTTTTAACATTGACTTCCCTTTAAACTACCACAATTAACAGATCTGAGGACATACTACCAGTACTATCAATAATAAGAGGGAATAGCTGGAACCTCTGTGAGGTATTAAGGAACCCTTTCTATCCCAAAACAGGACAGAGGGTGCGACAATAACTGGATTAGAGCCGGCTACAGCGTATTTAGTGCGAGCTCGAACGGTGACTGCCCAATTTGCGTCGGCACATACGAGGGCTTTATTGGCGTTAACTTTGCACGAACCACCTTCGAGAGCTCCGATCAGTTTAAGAGCGACTGCTCCGAGGTCTTCGACTGTTGAACTGGCTTGGCAGGTATGGAGAAATTTATTTTACCTGAATAATTGTTGCCATATTGGACTACGACATTTAGGTCAATACCGACCTTGTCTTTTGTATTTCTATTCTGTTTCACTGACGTACTGATTTATTATGTAGCGGATAAGTGACAATTAGAAATAAATAATTAATTTTATTTCGCAAGTCTCCTCCTTCATCATCTTGGAACGGAGAACTTCTGGGTTACACGGTGTGGTGGTGGCCATCAGCCGATGGCACATTGGCAGGAGGTTCGAATGTTGGCATGGAGTTTGCCACCGTAAGAGGACAAATAACAAAGTACATTATTGAAGGTCTGGAACATTATACCCGGTGAGAATCTAAATGATATAGAACATATTTTCATTTCGCACCTTGATTTCTAAGTGGTATACCGGTTTGCAGATATTCTGTGAGCGTTCGAGCTTTTAATAGCGCGGGAGCTGGACCTGCCACTGCTCCTGTTAATACTTTGACTCAAGAAAGCGGCAAGTGTATTTTACTATTACCTTCTTATTCTTTCTGAAACATACCTATGTATTCAGGATTTTAACCTTGACGATCATTAACAGTGCCATCAGAGGGTCCCCGCGCCGTGAGATGTCGTGCGGTATCACCACAAAGTCTAAAGGTTGAATGGTCACCCCCTCCAGCGCATGCTCATCACGGCGCTTTACTAGGTTACAAATTGCTTTACCGTCCGGAACATAGTGAGTAAACTTTGACAATATTCCATTCAATTACAATGCTGTAATGCTCAATAATCACATGTTGTTTTAAATCCAAGCTGAGTGATGGCAGTTGTTTGTCGGCAGCGACTGAGTGGTTGGAGTGGGAGGTGCGAGGAAACGGTGGGTCCAATGTTGGGACGGGCGCTGAAGTGAAACGGGTAGCGGGTGTTGAAACGCTTCTGCTAGCATTGCGACCTCATACCAACTACACTGTTCAGGCGCTTGCGTATACAACAGCTGGCGATGGGGTACCCGCTCATCCTATACATTGCACCACACAACAAGATGGTAAATTAATCCAAATTTAATCATTATCTTTACGGATAAATTGAGAAGTAAAGGTAACTCCTATATTACTTTTTATCTTTAGTGCCGGGATCACCAGCAGCTGTCAAAGTCGTAGCCACTTCTGTTACGTCATTGGCAGTCAGTTGGCTACCACCAAGTCGGCCTAATGGACCTCTACTGTACTATACAGTATTTTATAGAGAACTTGGCAGGTGAACAGTATTTTTATTTAATTTGCTTCCTAATTGCAAGAAAATTCAATAAGTTACAATTATTGTTTTTACGTAATTCATATTATTACTCAAACCTTCTTTCTCGATTTGCTAAAAAGTCTTCTTGACTTGATATTTTTATTCCTTGTTTTATTTATTTTTAAATTTTGGTATTCGTGTGTCATTAGGGTCCCAGTTGAAAATCAGCACTAACATAATGCTGAACTGGGTACCGATTTGGTGCAATCAAGCCACGTGAGATTTATTTTATGTTAGTGTTTTTATTGTTTCCATGATGTCAACTGTGTCCGTGTCTCTTGTTGCACCAAATAAACACATCAATCCTTCACTTTTATGCTTAATTCTGACTGTGTTATTTATTTCTGGAATTTCATTAGGGATAGGCCGCCTCAAACTGCAACTGTCCAAGTGGAGGATGGCGATCCGTTTGTTGGTCTAGGTGGATCAACTGAGTTGAGATCATTGTCAGAAGGGGCTACATATGAGGCGTGGGTAGCAGCGCATTCTGCCGCTGGGGAAGGGGAACCCTCAGCCCCCCAACCAGCTACAACTACTTCAAGAGGTTTGTTAACTGCATCATGATTTGAAAACCAATACACACTGTAGAAAACAATACACATTAATATACATATCGTGTGACTTGGCCTTATTATGATATATGAGAAGATTATAATGCAACAAATCATGTTTTTTTGTTTTGTCACTTTAAACCTTGAAGCAAAGAAGAAAATTGTTCTTTTGGAATTCCTCTGGAATTTCAACGATTTTATTACAAAACATATCTAAACATAGAAACAACACTTGTTACATTGTATACAACTTTTCTGATGCTAGGTCTTTTAAATGCGAGGGTCCGGCGAGGTAGGTTGCACCATAGTGCCGGATATTCTGCTGCCAAGCAGTACTATTAAAATTTTAGACATGACTGTGTTCCTGTTTGTAAGGCACTGTAGCTAGTGAAATTACTGGGCATAAGAGACTAAATAACTTTATGTCTAGAGGTGACGAGCACACTGGGTTGCCATGCAGCATTACATTGTTTTTATGCAGGCGCTTACCGCCAGGCAAATGATATGCTCGTCTTTAGACTAGTTTGTATAAAAAAAAATTTGCAACTGACCTAACTAGGCCATATTCTAAACAACAGCTAAACAGAATTTTGTTCTAAGGGTTTGGTAAACACGTTGTGATCATCATCTTTCAGCCGAATAACGTCCACGGCTGGCACACCAATGATCGCCACAACGACCGGTCTGGATGTGTTTATGTGCTCATTGGGAGGTTCTGCCAAAATTGCCGCACTTCGCAGGCGGGTTGGCGATCATAGTTGAGTTACAATTAATGTACTTGAAGGACGCTGCTGCCCATCTATCGGCTGATCCCAGCCGCCTTTTACGACACCCACGGGATGAGATGATGAGGTGCTATACCTAGCAGGCACCACGTGTGGTGAACTAGGCTTAACTATTAAACTATTTGGTTTATCAGCTAGGGCAAGGCTTCTATCGTTCGGGGTTTGGGCTCGCGTCCAGTGCGGTCACTCTCTTCGCCTGGCGTGCGCGTGGCGCGGCGAGCCGGCGCCGCGAGCTCGCTGGCTGCGAGGCGACCGACCCGTCACGCACGACCCGCGCACTCACCTCACGCCACACGGACATCTGGCTATACATGGTACTATTCAGCTCATCGTAATCCACTTCTGAAAAGATTAGGTTTATAAAAATAAATAATCGCTGTAAAAAGGACAGTGTTGTAAGATATTGTTTTATATAAAGCCAACAAATAATATACTTTCTACCATTGTACTTCTCGGCGGGGAGTTCATCCACATACACTAGAGCCAAAATCGTCTCGTACCGTACGTTTCCAGAAAAACTTCTACCCGCGTAAACTCAGGTTGAGGAATCAGCTCCCCACCGAGAGTTTTTCAAGAGATTACAGCACGAGTCCCTTCAAAAAAGGCGCGAAAAGATTTTTACAGATTCGGCAACGCGCTAGTGTTTCCTTTGGTGTTGAAAGCGTTCATAGGTTATGGTAACCCGTTACTACTATCAGGTGGGCAGTAATTTTGTTTGCCACGTTAGTGGTATAAAAAATGGACTAACGTACTTATTAAGATGGTCAATCGGGCTGGTGGCCGCAGCGTTTGTTTTCTCACGCGGGATTCATCGAAATACCTGTCACTGAACTTGAATATCATGCATACAAGGTAGATTGGTCCACTTCAACGTCTGCTGTCGTAGCTTCGTTCGTGATCACGGGATGGATCAAATTCATGTATATGTTGACCTTGATTTATCCTTTTCACCGATCTTATTTTTTTATTGAGGGCGATATTCAGAGAGCCTGATAAGTCAAGGTAATTTGGGGGAAATCATTGTTTCAGTTAGGATTCCTCGTAAAAATTATTTTGTTCGATACAAATCTCCTACTTATAAACTTTTGAAAACAGAAGTGGACGCTTCAACGAGCGGTAACTACACGTGTTCAGCACGCAACACGTTCGGCTCTGAGGAAGTGACATACCGTGTGGAGTGTGCGGCTCCACCGGCCGCCCCCACGCTTAGCTTGGAACACGCGGCACATACTGACGCGCGACTTACTTGGCGTACTACACATCATCCTTCCGCACCATCACATGGTGAGTACGAACAACATAAATGAACGCGTATTGATGCGCTCATGTGGATGGTGTGGTATCATTGTATCAACATAGAGACCTCCCCCATAGATTCCCACAATTATGTCGTCATTTGGGGGGGAATTTGTTAGAACTCACTACGCTTAGAAGGCGGGCTGGTGAGCACAGAATGGCAGCTGTTACACAGAATAGACACTGTTGTCCGTTCCTCTGGTTTAGAGTCCCTTACGGCCGAAATTAATAATCGATCTATTGCAAAATCTTTGGATTTCGGATTACGGATATGTCTGTTTTTTGTGTTAAATGTGATCGTAACACAACAACTGATGAATATCAAAATATTAAATCTGAAGATATTGGATCAATAAAGATTAATTATTTCGGCAGTTAGTCGCCTTTTACTAAATCCATGGGAGGTGATGGAGTGGTGTTATATTCTTAATTGGGTCACCACACGAAATTATTCAGCAAGTATCGCAAGGATTTGTATCCCTGCTAGTAGCTGACGTGTTTAATTTGGACCGCACCGCAAATATTGACGTGTATAATTTAGATTTTCGTCAAACAAGAGATTTATAAGCTTCAGTCGGATAACATTTTAATGGCAACTTTTTACTATACAAAAATAATTACATTATAAAATGAAAGCCATAACATAAATAATAATGTTTGATACAGATTTTTCTTTTAAAATGGCACCTATTGATAATGTTTTCGTACATTGTCACAAGAATTTGTACTCCTTACATGTTTCCGATTTGTGAACATAAGAAACAATCTCGAAAGTTTCTAACTTCTTGATACCGAAAACAATTTAATAGAGTACTCTGGCAACAGGGAAGGTGTTGCAAACATTTGCAGCGATATTTTAATATTCCGGTTATGCTTGATAAAAATAAAATTGGTTCCTAATTTTTATTTTAAATCTTACAACTACAAGATTATTAGTATCTATTATCTTTATATTCTATATTTAAATGTTTGATCCATCTGAGCTCCATCACGCTCGAATAGCTGAAAGGATTTTAATGAAATTTGGCATAGAGGTAGATTATGTCGTGGCATAATATCTACTCTTGATATAACTTACCGTATTGTATCTGGATTAAGAATATAGCACCGCTTCTTTCTTCTCCCGTGGATGTTGTAATAGGCGACTAAGGTATTCTAAACCAGAGGGATGGGCAGCAGCGTCCCTCCTGTAGAACTGGGGGATCCTTTGTTCAGTATTGGACGTTTTTTGGCTGACATGATGATAAGACATAGGTAAAAGGGGTAACACTAATTATAACCGATGATGAACTTAACTTAGTTCATATAATCTACTCTTATAATTGCGTTGATATTGTAGCATCAAACATTTATTTCATCATCATTATTATATCAGTCAAAAGACGATCACAAACAAAACTAAGAGTGATCAAATCAAAGCCTTCCCATAAACGACCGGTTATATGCCTTGTGTCTTCATTTTGCCCGTACTCACCACGCTTGGCAGGCGGGTTGGTGAGCGCAGTATGGCTGCTGTTCCACAGAAGAGTCGCTGTTGCCCATCCCTCTGGCTTAGAGACCCTTAGTTGCGCTTTAGACCTTCCACAGGAAGAGATGGAGTGGTGCTATATTCTTCATCCCTACACCATACGGACACCATTTGTTTAGAAAACATTAATCTTAATTCTTGTTATACTCTTCGCTGTTTCATCCACTCTTCTATAACTAATGAATTTGAATCCATTATCAATCACCAACTAAAACGTCAAAAATTAAAAAGGTTTCACAATCTGGTGGGTCCGAGTTCGGGACGACACGGGCGATGGCTTAGAACCAATGAGCAGCCGTTCTGAAGAGGAACGACGACTGGAGACTGGAGGAGAAGCAGCTAGTGTGGTACTTAGGGCTTTGTCATGCGGAGCCACTTACTCCGTTCGAGCTGTGGCCCATTCAAGAGCTGGGTCATCGCTGCCTTCTGTACCCCTAATGGTTAAAACGAAACCACCAGGTGAGAAATTAAATTCTCATTATGTTATGCATTAGACTTGTTTATTATGATTTATAATGACTTTTTTTTATAATTTTTTATTTAGTAATTCATATATTATATTTTTGACTCATTATCGATTGATAGTATTTTTATAATTTGTACTGCATTGCGATTATTTGAAATGCATGAATATTACAACTCCATAGTACCAAGAATAGTGGCCATATTTGCACACTAGTATCTGGTAAAATATGACGGACTACTTTGTTCACAACTACCTATTACCATTAATAATAATAAAAAAAATTAAAAGTAATCCCAGTTTTTTTGCAACTTGGCAACTCAAAAATGGGCTCCTATCACAGTCCCACCAGATGTGTTTGGACATCAGTTCTTTAACAAAATTTTGCGTCACGCCCACGCGTACCGCAACACAACTATTGATATTTTGGGATGCGCGATATACTGATCAGTACCTAATCCTATGGTTTAGATAAGTTATTCTCATGATGTGTTATAATGCTCTCGCATTTTCAATTTATACATCCGTAGACGAAACGAGAGCCGAAAGAAAAAGGCGTAATTAATGTTCAGGGATTATTAATTTTTTTTTCGCCTCTCGTTTCTTCTTACGACTTTATTTTACACAATTCGAAATAACTGGTAATATTAATTTGCATTAATGAAAATAAACAATTACATTCGATTCTTTTGAATTTGGAAATATGTAGATTTTGTTGTTAATGCAACTAAATCTACAGCCAATCACAAAAAATAATATATTATTCAAAAAAGAAGTTTACTTACGGTGCAAGTTTTAGATCATGGAAGCTGCAAATGTTTAGTTTCTTAGCTCGAGTAAACTAGAGCTATTTGCTGTAGAAACTTTGTATTTCAACGATTCCTGATAATGAGTAATAAAATATTTCGATAACTTAAAGGGAATTGAATCCTTTATTTAGTTTATTTCAAATGGAAGCCCATTTGAAATAAACAGTCATATGAAAATTAAATTTACTTAAAAACAATATAGTTGTGTACGTTATTTTAAGAAATATCAAAAAAAGACGATTGATATAAATCTGAGTATCCGAGTAAATCAAATATAATTTAAGCCTAGCTTTTGTCTTTGCCAGAAATTATCCGGTTAAGAAGTCACATTTCCAAGAAATGTTTGAAAGAAGCCCCTCAAAAATACTAAATCCCATATACATCATTTCGGCCGAATGTAGTCCACTGCTGGACACAGGCAACGACCGATATGGGTGTGTTGTGAGCTCATTGGGGGGTCTTTGCCATAGTCGCCACGCTTGGCAGGCGGGTGGCGATCGCAGTTGAGTTGTTAATGTACTCGAAGGACGCTGCTGCCCGATCCTCCGATTAATCCCATAGACGCTTTTTACGACACCCACGGGATGAGTTGGGTTGGTGCTATTCGTAGCCGAATCTTAATCCAAATAGACATAATTTAGCTTACCAGTTGTAATTTGTAACGCTTCGGATGCCACGTAGATATGGAAGTGTCTACTACGTGGCTACGGACACAAAGTTTAATTATAGGTATATTAGTAAACATACACAAGTTGTAGTTTTATTTAAGCAACAACAGTCAGAAGGTATGTTATAGGAACTAGGCATATAATGTCAATAAAATGATCTTTTATTACATATAGATCTTTTATAACTATCACATCACCTACTTATACGCCAAAGACAACATTTTTTTTATTTAATAAATTAAACGACTAGATTGACACACAGTCGCAAGTCTTACTTATATCGTTATAGCTGGAGGCTTGTACTAATAAAAATACTTTAATCTGTACTGTGATCTGTGTGCTGAGCTTGTACTAAAGAAAAAGATACAAAGAGATACGGACACGAGGAAGATGTGGAAACGTAATGCGTCGTCTGAAGCGAATCGTTTTAACCTCCCAAAAGTTAGATGTCGATAGTTTTTTAATCTCTATTGTATCATACTTACCTGGTGTACCAGTGTTGGTATGGGAAGGAGGGGGGGAGGACAGGCTGGAGGAAGATGCTGAGGCAGCAGTTTGGAGCAACAGCAGTGCCTTAGCATTAGACGCTCGGCGTGCCGTGCGCTGCGGGGCGAGACTAGTGCGGCTTCAGTGGCGCCGTGCTGATGCTGCTGGTGCGGCCGCCTGGAGAGATGCTGACCTTACCTCACTGCATCACCATCGCGAGGTGAGTTACGGTGGTTGTACAGTTAACACTATACTAGTAATTATTTCTGTGTAAACGTTTTACGCAATATCCGTCACAAACTTTCGAAATAACTTTCATATTGACTGTGCCAGCTTAGTTAAGAGTTGGGTCTACGCAACACCAAACAAATACAAGCTTTAAGGTTAAAGTCAACCCAAATAAAGGGCGATCGGTGACCGACGCGGTGTTAGTATGGAATGCCTTTTTGATATTTAAACGCTACTACCCCTATTTAATAGAAAATTAGCCTTTTTTGTAAACCCAATCCTGAAATTGGTAATCAAGGTTTTCAAAAGTTACAGGACGTTAAGGGTGACCTCGATTCAAACATTTGAATTGAGGAGTCATTTAGAACTAGAAAAACAGTCGATAAATGTATTTGAAAATCAAGTATGTTTTAGTAGTATTTATAAATAATCTGCACAAAAAGCTTGGGTTTTGTACTAGTAAATTTTACATAAATACAATGCTTTGATTCATACAGCGCGGTGTTATCCGTAAATTAATTAACCAATTGAATCATTTTAGTATCATTTAGTAGTACACTATTATTACTTGTAGCATAAAAATATATAAAGTGAAACTATATCAATTTGGTTTTAAAACAAATTTTATCTGGCTCCTGAATCATGACGTTTTTATGAGAACCATTTTCACAACTGCTAAAGAAGTGTTAATGTAATCAAAAAACTACTCAAAATACGCATAATCTTATGTACTTATTATAATAAAACACTTTTAAACGAATTACATATCGCATATATTATAGATTTTTGTTTTTCCTGACGTTCGAAACTTGGCAGGGTTTAGGTGACAGGCGTCGTTACAGGTTTTAAAAAGTTATGTTATTTTATCTACAGTACAATTTTAATCAAAAATTTGTTTCGATGCAAGCAGTAATCTCTCACAATGTCTTGTTGTTTTTTAGTGCGGTATGTTGTTTGGGACTTTATTATTTTAATAACTGGATTCCTAACAGGTGGTACCTGCCAACCATCTTCTCTATTCAAATTAGGATGTTTTTTTAATTTCAATAGCCTCTCGAAACATTGTAGGTACATATCGGTTCTCTTTCGCGAGTACTTCAGGTTGATCAAAACGAAGATAATGGTTAGGTTTGCCTAAAGTATGTTCACACACTGCAGACTTTGTGTGGAGCGTCTATGCTTGACGTCAGCTATACGTTCTTTTATCCGGGTGGCTATACTACGCTTTCTTTGCCCTATGTATAACAAAGCACAATCACAGTCAATCTAGTAACCCTGCATCTTGTAAAGGTATGTGACATTTTACCGGTTTGAGAAGTTGACTAATCTTCTTATTCGGCTTGAAATAAGTTATGATGGCAGCATGATGGTGATCTCAAGTCATGACCAATTCTGTAGGTGACACCTTTAATAATTAGTGAAAAAGCAGGTCTTCGATCAACGTGGTGGGTCAGTATTTCTAAAGATATCTTAATTGATTGTCCCTAATAGTTTGGTCCATAAATAACTCAAACTATTATAGTAACCAACCAATAGTAAAATTACTGCGAAACGGTCTGAAATTGTAATGGCTGATACAGTCGACTGCTGCGTTCTGGGTCGTGGGTTCGATTCCCACACGGAAAAAATATTTGTATGATCAGCAGGTAGTTGTTCCGGGTCTGGGTGTATTGTATGTGAAAATCATGTCTGTAAACGCACCCACGACACAGGAGTAATCTTAGGGTCCCCACTTTAAAAAAAAGTTTAGTTAAAAATGTAATGTCCTTTTACTACAAATTCAAGGATTTAGTCTACAAAATCAGCTAAACTGCTACTAAATAGAGGTCCAGAGCCAGCACCCACGACACAGGAGTAATCTTAGAGTCCCCACTTTAAAAAAAATGTTTAGTTAAAAATGTAATGTCCTTTTACTACAAATTCAAGGATTTAGTCTACAAAATCAGCTAAACTGCTACTAAATAGAGGTCCAGAGCCTGGCCAGTATTTAAATATTAATGACAAACTGGCAATAATGCCCAAATCCAGGCTTACATTATTTGACATATTCAAATGCTCTAAGAAAATAGATGTATTATTGTTTATTGTACGAAAATAACAGGAAAACATCGAATTCTAAAAGTTAAAATGTCAAATTTTGATTTAGTGCGTGGTATTATTTCACATGGCGAATAAGACTCAGTTGGTAGACCCACGCTTCCGACGACCAGTAAGGGCTGTTATACATATAACAGCTCATATGCCAACAGGGATCGATAGATCGTGCTCTCCAAAGCGATTTTTGTAAAAAAGAATGGTCACCATTCCATTCGTCACCGCGGCAAGCGCATGTAAGCTTCAGCGTGGTCGTCATTTAGTCTGAAATTCTTCGGATCTTATTTTAGGCAATTGAAATACGTCCACTGGTGTACAAAGGCATTCCCCATAGATTTCAACAACTGTGTCATTTTGCGGGAATTTTCCAATATTCACTACGCTACGTTAGTGAGCGCAAAATGGCTGTTGTTCCACAGAATAGACGCTGGTGCCCACTACCTTGTTTAAGGCTCGTATTACCGATCGAGAATCAAACAAAGCAACAAAACAACTCAAGGAGAACTTGAGCCGAGATTGCATCAATTGAATATAAATGCTGGACATATTACGTAGGGTTCATGTTTGATTAATGCAATCTCGACTCAAATTCTACTTATGTTTTGCTTCTCGATCTGTAATACGGGCCGCAGAGTCCCTTAGTGACCTTTTACGACATTCACGGGAGGATATGGAGTGAATCTGAACTAAATCCAGATACCACACGGAATTCCATCAGAACCATCATATTTACTGCCGAGTAGTGTTTCTTGAAACCTCCATGCTAAAAATGAATATCAATAAAATGCCCGCAATGTCGATATTACACAGAACTAGAAATTGAAAATTGTGAAAGTTGTCAGTATCTATACAAATAAATAAAACGGAAGTGTCTGTTTGTAATGTCAAAATAACAGCTTTTTACTAAATATATATGAAATTATATACGGTACCTACAACAAAAAAACTTTTATTTTTGTCAGTCAGTCTGTCGGTCTGTCTGCCTGTTTGTTCCCGCTAATCTCCGAAACGGCTGGACCGAAATATACGAAACTTTCACTGGTAGGTAGCTGATATTATAAGGAATAACTGAGGCTACTTTTATTTTAGAAAAGTGATTAGGGCTCCGCGCAAAAAAAAAAAAACTCATGAAATCTAATATATATCCTCTGTCAAGTGTCTATGCCGAAGTACTCTAAATTATTTATAAATAATCCAATTTGACGGACTGAAAACCAGCGTTGATCCGTGCGTGGTTTAATCACTGCGCACTGCCAACATAGCTGAGTCCGTTCCTTTTACCACACTACACTAAAAAATTAAAACCTATCTGTATTGTTTTGCATTGAACAAATTATGTGTTTAGTTTGGTAATAAATTTATCTTCATCTTATCTTTTATCTTTATTTCTTCTAAATTAAACGGCGGGTGAAACCGCGGTTCCCAGCTAGTCAATAATAAATTTAATAGTAATTTCACAAAAATATCGCTCGAAAAAAGAGAAATCCCGCAATTTACGCCGTTCTATTTTCCACGGAAACAAGAGCCAATTGAAACCGTGCAAATTGAGACTCGAGCTCCATACAAATTTGTAGGTTATGATCCACCGGGACGGATAAAATACCTTTTTGTGCAAACATCAACAACTTTATGGTGCGTACGAGGAAAATTTCTGCAGGTACATGTTGATTAAGGTGTGAGGGAAACAGCCTCGGAATTACGCGCTTTTCACTCGCATTTCTGAGGGAATAAGTTTACAAAATGGGTGTACCAAGATTAAAGTTGATAACAGCAAGCAAGTGCCTGAGATTGGATAGAATGGAGTTTGAACGCAGTTCATTTATGTAAACGTGTCCGTTATTAATAAAAGTTGGAAAATAACCCTGACAAGTAGCCACTTGTGAAAGTTGAATGAAGTTGGTATCTTTTAAAGTTCTACCTTTTCCTTTCGCAGTTGTTCAAACTTAGCGCATAGTACAATCTTAAAATCGGTCTTTGAATCAGTTCACTTTCATCATCATCATTTCAGCCAAAAGACGTCCACTGCTGAACAAAAGCCTCCCCGTTACATTTGCCAATACCCACCACGCTTGGCAGGCGGGTTGGTGAGCGCAGTATGGCTGCTGTTCCACAGAAGGGACTCTGCTTTCCATTCTTCTGGTTTAGAATCGGCTTTTGCGATATCCATGGGAGGAGATATATTCTTCTACACCACACGGACTTTATTAACTTCATTCAGTTTATCCATTCTAATTCTAATAGTTTTAAAAGGAATTAAATGCTTCACTTTGCGAGTCTTATATAGGAATAAAAATATAAAATAGCGTGTAGCGGAATTTTTATTTGCCGAGCTTATCGTAGCGGGCTGTTCGCTTTCT